>OU026072.1:15100000-25100000 GCA_907269065.1 Crocallis elinguaria | reverse complement strand
GAATAGCCTAATTTACTTAGCACAAAGCCGACATCAGCTCTTATTATTAGATTTTAATAGAGATACGTTGTAACATCATCCGCGTCCTAAAGGTCTTGTGTAGCCCAGCGGCCCGCAATTACGACGTAATGAGCACCTACTGCGCGGTTACTGTGCGGGATGTGGCAGACGGACGGCCAGGGGTGCACAGGTTGATGTTACTGTGCGCCTTTCGGAAATTTAACTTGGGGATTTATGTTATTTACTGTTTAAGAGACTACAGCTCGCCATACTTTCCATACAAACGCTCGTACGCGATTATAGTGTCCTAATAAATTTTTCTTTAGGTGTTTTGATCAAACAGGTATCATGTGCTCTATATCTAGGATTCCGTGGAAGCAAAAATGTAAAATTTTGAGATTCCAACTCAGCCAACAAATTGGACAAATTTTACCTTGCCTTTGCCGTTCACAGTGTTCTCATAAATGTCAAATTCAACAAAACACTTCCATATAATGCTTGGACATGTAATGGAGATTCTAAATAACAAACATTTTTTTCACAAACTTGTAAGGCATTTTCAAAAACACGTATTTCCTGGAACAAGTTTTAGGAAATTACCACGCACTAACTGTCTTCGGAAATTTTGTTTGGAAATTTATTTCAAAATTTTGAGAATGTCAACCGAAGGCTCTGGCGTTGTCTCTCCTTTTCCGTAATGCCTGTTTTTCTTCGATGAACAAAAAAGCCTTTAGGCCTTTTTTGCGTTCTAGGATTTTTGCGCTAGGCGGGTCATGAAGCGGCACCTTAAGCTGATATTTAATGTATATAACTACTAAGTATCACAGAATAATACCTTTACTATTCCATGATTCCAGTACATTGGCTACATCATAAATACTAGTATTACATTTTACCTCACTCCAACACAAACAACAATTTAATGTTGCGAAGAACTTACTAGAATGCATTTATTAGATCCGGTTGCGATGAGCATAGACAATTTACATAATTAATGATCCCTCCTCGCAAACTGTTTTACTTTGTAACGAATTTATTCTCAAACTCGTTAAAATACAATGTCTGAAATAATAACAGGCTTAAAAATTTTTTTGAAATAGGAGTGAACATTTTTATTAACAGATTTCCATCTTCGTTCTTATTATAAGAGTGACTCTACTGATTCTGGTCTATTTCACAACCATACCTTCAGAGTGCATTATCAGATCCAACTAAACGCATCTGAAAACCTCTTCTTGTCTACTAGGTAAAGATTTGGAGTTTGAACGAAGAGGTTGACTAGAACCACGCATCAAGTAGTTCCTAAATTATCTAGATTCTAGATACACCGCATCCTAGCTAGGGATCGTAATCTACCTAGGTGGTTCTCGAGAGTTATTTATTCATTAAAATTTGAGGGGTAAATCAAATTTCAAAACCAGTGTTTTAGGTGGTTAAATAAAACAAACAATTGCTTACACTCTCATATCTCTCAAGGATCCCCTGTGTCGCAAATTGCATGCACAAACACAGATACACAAACAAACATCTATAACACCTGAGAACAAACTTTATGCTGACCACACAAAGTTTTGCCTCGGCCGGGTTCGATTCCCAAACTATGTACAGTAAAAAGACAAAAAATACAAAAGAAAGCAACACCCCATCTCCCTTGCAAGGTGGATGTTACATGCCTATATCTATTATACCTTTATGAACAAGATAAGCAAGTTTTTATGAGAAACGAGCGTCTTTTACGGCCATGTTAAAACTCTGATAACAGATAAGAACACTTAATTATACGCAGTGAAAGTGACGCCAGATGGCCGCTCCTTGGAAAAAGGTTGTCTCCATTTAAACATGGGGAAATGGAGTCAATTCATTGTTGACTGACTTATTATGGGTGTCTTTTTAATTACGTATTATAAACTTTTTTTCAGGAACATAATTTTATCGTGTGGACTCAATAACGATTAAACGGGCAAACAGATTGGAAAATGGTACTTTTGATTACTTTCATCCCTGAATAATATAATTATTTCTTTCAAGATAACAGGTTATTAGTGGGAGGACTCTTCTGCGAGTGTCCGTCTAGGTTAGTATCACCGCTTTGCTCGTGAAGTCTGCCGCCAAGCAGTAATGTGCAAGCATTACTGTGTTCCGGTTTGATGAGCCAAGTAGCCAGTGAAATTACTGGGCTTATGAGACTTAATGCCTAATGTCTCAGGGTAACGAGCCCACTGCAGTGACGCGCAGGCCTTTTTGTTTCAAAGTTCTGAGTGGCACTGCAATTGATGACATTAACATAAAAAAAAGGTAAACTAAGCTGAAAAAAAATACAAATTAAAGCAAAAACACTAACAACGCGGGTAAGAAAAACCGCTATCGATTCCGGTAGACAGATGGCTCGGGTTATCCTCTTAAATGCCATCTCCAAGGTCGAACCTCTAAAATACCTCGCGCGGCTCAGCGAAACAACCGAGGGAATAATATAAACACAACACAATCAGCTTCTCAGTATAAACTTAGACCCAAAGTTATAGCTTTGACTTAGTTACAAAACAAACCGTTGCCTCACTCGTTAAGTCCGAAGCTGAACTTAAGTATGCTGCTATTGATCAAGATCAGCTAATACTAAAGTGAAATGTAGAACCTTGAACTTAACTATTTTAAACTATTTTATCGCGTACATTTTAGTACGTACATGTCCGTATTTCCTAATATTTCTAGTACTGCAGTCTGCAGTGCTTTATGGTCACAAACGTACAATAATCACAAAAGACTGAGAAATTATCAATCTGTAGTTATCAATGTAAAATTGGTACGATCTGCTAAACTGATGTGTTTAGTTAAAGAAAGTGTCGGGACGGCCACCTTCAGAGGGAAAAGTTAAACAAAAAGCCACTCCAAATATGTACGGATGCCTTAATTTTAGACACGTAGGTTTCACAATACTTTTAATGATACTTTCACAAATCAATAATGTACAGTTTTTTTACTATACGTATGCAACATAACAATATGAATACAAATATGTAAGTACCTACATTAATAAACTAATTCTTCATTTGGAATACTTGTCTCAAAACTGTCATGCAATACTTGATCTTTGAACGGCGGTGAACACAGTAAAACACAGGTATGTATTTTGATACATTTCTTGTACTCAAAAGTATAACATATCGCAATTGTATTCTTTTATTCATAAAACACTATGAATACGGGCCTTAGTTATTGGTTACAGTACTCCGGCGCATTCTTACGTCGCCTGGCACCACTTGGTACGGCTACCGGCGCGGCCGCACACGCAATACACAACTTTAACACTTACACAATAAAGTTCAAACTCACAACGAATCACCGGAAAAACATACGCCGGTAGAAATCGAATTTGAACTTTAAAACGTTCGAGACAAAATCGAAGACAAATTGTTCCGGTCAGAAAGAAACTACTACCGTTTACAATTATACAAATTTGTACTTTCTGCCAATGAAAACAAAGTTTCATTTCAAGAATGTAAACATACAGTGACAAGGTAAAGGTGATTGGATACTTATTGAATTAGAGTCTATGTGAGAATGCTCGTGTAAAGTGACGGTGTTGTCTTAGTGTGTGTATTTGTACTGTAATTGACAGACTGTCAGAGCATGACTGTCTATTTGATTGATCCGTTGCTTATTTTATAAGAATAACAAAATTATAGAAGAAAATAAATCAAAAGAAACGTGATCAACGATTAAATCTAAGATATAAAAACGGAGAAAAACTGGCAGAAAACGATAATTAGCATAAAATCCTTGTTGTTTTATGCTATAAAATATACGAAAGGAAAGATTTAAATTACATTTAGGATAGATTTGAAGCAATTTATCAAAGAAAGAAAAAAGGTAGAGTTCACAAAACGAGGCTTTTAGGGAATTAAATAAAGGTCCAAGAGACCTCGCCATAGGGCAATGTCAAGGGCACAAACGGGTAGTGTCATGAGGAAAATCCGCACGCGAATCCTTTCGGGTGCTCCCCTTGCCGTGTTCTGCTAACAGCCGTAAGATCAAAAGGTACTAAGTGTCCTCACGTGATAAGGGAAAGAATTTGGAAACTGACGAAGGTATTCGTACCATGACTGTACATTAATGTTAAATACTTATTCTAAAACAAAACTGGTTATTTGTTTTTTTTTGCACTGACTGGTGACGCTGCTTTGCTTGCTGATTTGTGATGCTTTTGTGTTTACCTTCTCGTTTTATTAATTTAAGATGAGCTAGTAGCAGCATTTGTCCATATCTCAACTGATTTTCAGCAATAATATGGTCTGAGATGATGCATCAGTGACTTATTTTCGGGAACAAATCATTCAAATTTAAATTCAAAGTGCTTTATTCAAATAGGCCCCAAAGGAGCACTTATGAAACTTAAAGTCACTTTGTGTTACGAAACTAAGCAACCGAAGCTATATGCGACGTGTAAACAAAACAAAAAAGTCAACTGAACCGATCTAAAGAATAACACCTCCCAATTTATGATTTTCCGCGAATATATTAATATTCAGAAATATTATCCGCGGTGACGGAAATAACGCGAATTTGCATGTGAATCGATGTTTACTACATGATATCAGACAGAGACCTCGGAAATTACTAATAACTGACCAAATCAGTATAAAATAGACCGCTATTTTGGGGAATAGTATGAATCGCGAATCAAGGCCGATGAATCTCCTAAAAACCTTTAGTGTTTGCGTTTTCTTTCTAAAGTTAGGAGAACTTGTGTTCTGTTCGGACCGTATTCGTTGCGCGTATATATTTAAATAGAAATAAATAAACGCTTACACTCATACCCCCGCACTAGGATTCCCTGTGTCGCAGGTGGCATGGACACACACAGATGCATATCACAACCATCCAAGACCCGAGAACAAACTTTATGCTTACACAAAATCTGCCCCGGCCGGGAATCGCTTTGCAGGCAGGGTTACTACCAACTTAGCTACGGAGCCGTCATTTATCGGGATATATTCGGCATTGACGGCTTTTATCTGAAAGTACATCGTATAATGAAAGCTTTTTAAGACATCTGGAAGGAACGGAACACTGCACTAAGCGAGTAAATTTAATAAATAAATATTGTAAGTGAAATACTAACTACAAAAATAAAAACACTCTGAAAACGGCATTTCAGTAATCATATACCTACTAGTAGAAGTACCACCTGCCAGCACGTACCTCTATAGCAAGTAGCTATCATCACGTTCGTGAGTACTATGTAAGTACATTGTACTTACAGTTTATGGCGAATGGTGGATGGTGCCGCGGTCACGACTCGCTGTCTCAAGGCCTACCGCTTGTGTTCTATCTGGACTTGTTTGTGAGATTATAAATATAATTTATCAGTACTTGTGGTAGGAATATTGACTTTGACTCTTTACCAGTTACTAGAACAAAGCGGTGGTGCCCACCCAGACGGACTTGCAGAAGTGTCGGTCCTACCACCTGGTAAAAGTTAGTTAACCATGCGGCTCCGTAGCTAAGTTGGTAGTAACCCTGCCTGCAAGGCGAGGGGTCCCGGGTTCGATTCCCGGCCGGGGCAGATTTTGTGTAAGCATAAAGTTTGTTCTCGGGTCTTGGATGTTTGTGATGTGTATCTGTGTATGTCCATGCCACCTGCGACACAGGGAATCCTAGTGCGGGGTATGAGTGTGTAAGCGTTTATGTTTTTTTATGAGGAAGGAACGCCGTCGTTCTAGGCGTTCTACGAATCACGTGTTTTTGCGCCTTCAAATAATTACACTTTTTCTAGCTTTAATTATCCTCATAAAGTTATTTGAATTTGGAAACCCCAAATTGCAGTCTTTAAAATTCATTAACGTACGTCACAGGTTCACGACATTTCCTTACAGGATGAGAGCAATAATATCAGAGTAGGTACGCGTACCTTATCTATCCATAATATTATAAAGGGGCAAAGTTTGTTATCGCTAATCTCTGGATGTTAGGAATCTGTATTCTCTCTGAGTTTTATAAGTGCTACATTGTATCCTATTCCATGCGTGCGAAGCCATGCACGGTCAGAAACTAGTACACAAAATACACAGATTTATAATATTATATTCTTATCTACCATTTATAATAATTTAGAAAATCTATAAAACTTTTCTTAAGAATTAAAGTTAACTATGAGATAAAAAATGCTTGTAGGTAATGTTAATTTGTGTTGGTATTAATACGGTGGTGCTTTCCGGAAAACTGGTAGTAATTCGATGTCTTCTACACGTTTTTCCGAACATAACCGTCCCACGTGTTGACAATTTCACTTGATGAGGAAATTCAACTAATAACTATCTCACTTGATGAGGATTAACGATGCGCCGCTTTCCATAAACAGATTAACATAGGTACATCGGTCTCAATGTATGAATGCGAGCGTCACGCGCGGCTGTAATTGTGTCAGTCAGATTCAGGAGCTGTCAGCTGTCAGTTGTCACGACCGGCTGGTTAATTGTTACTGTAGTTAGCGCGGTGTACACCGAAGTGAAAATGTGTGTGCGATACTCTCAACCCAAAGATTTTTGTCTATATATACTATATAATAGTATGAAGGGTAGTTTGTATGTTTGTTTGCTACAGCTAGTATCTGGAACCAGTCTCTTTCTAAAAATGATTTCATTTACAGAAAGCCACATTATTTCCGAGTGTTATATAACGCAACTTTTTATCCTGATTTTACGCGCGTGAAGCCGCGGACAGAAGCTAGTTTCGAATGAACCGAAAAAATGCCAATGGTTTTTGTAAAAAACATCACAATTCACAGTTCTAGAGGACACGAAGAGCCATGGTCCTATTGCCATAGTTAATGTTTGACCATGAGAAAGTTGGTGACATACTGACATGGACTTCCATAAATAGTCCCGCCATTTCAGAACTGTTAAAGACATCATTCAAATCCTTGTGTACGCATATTTATCATACTTATAAGTAAGTACCCGAGGTAGTCAATCAAAGCTATCAGAAAACAATGCGCGAAACACACTCTCACATATCCATACGTAATGAATGGACCGACGGACACTCACTAACAACCACACATATCACGATAAATCCACCCTTTTCTCTTGTACAACAAAGTTCAAATTCCTACAATCCATTCACAATATAACCAGATCACAGCGTCAAACGAAAGTGAATCCTAAAATGAGAGTCAAAGAATTTAAAATGGAAAGGATTGTTACTCCAAACGTTTTACCTAGGCTTTGGCTCTATGCTAGATGAAAATATACCCTATATACGAACGAATAGGGTTTAGAATAAATGGAATAGTTTAAGGAGGTTGAAGGCTCAAGTCCCGTTGCTAGGTTACGAAGGCTGCGGGGTCGTTGACCCGTGCGTATACGCAGCCGGCCGCGGCGCGTGGGAATATGATCTTTTGCGTGCGATTAGTCTGAACAAGTTCTATACGACTAGGTTTATTACTATCAAAGTAGCCATAGGAGTGGGCTAGGTGGAGCCTCAGCAGGCTATAGGCACAGTAGTCAGTGCCTACTCGGCCATAATTATGCTTTGGTTGTGGTCAGTGGTTACGTCGTTTTCTGGTCGTTAGTTCAAACAATACAATGACCTTGAGCTTCTGCGGCGCGAGTACGGATCTTTTCGATAAATAAAATTCGATAAAATTGACAGTTAAAATCGATAAAACCCACTTTATCGATTTTAAATGTCAATTATATCGAATAAAACCCTCTTTATCGATTTTAACTGTCAATTTTATCGAATTTTATTTATCGAAAAGATCCGTACTCGCGCCGCTGGTCGAGGAAGATCATTGTGTGTAGTCATAATTCTAATAGTAATTTTCAACATTGTTTATAAAAAAACAGTTGGATCAGTTAAGGAGACGACGAAAAGAGAGAGTCAACGGCAAAAATGTGAGTACTGTTTCCAACTTCCCGTGCTTGGTTTAAAAAAAAACATAATTGAAACTTAGTAGAAAAGTACTTTCTTATGTTTACAATAAAATTGTGATTTGTATGTATTTGCATTGAACAATAAACAGTTGGAGAATCATCAATACAATAGGTTCCAGCGGGTTTTATCAAAGTTGCGGCGGCAGCGCGTCTCAGCTCAATGGGACTTCGTATCTCCTGAGTTCCGAGCTCTCACGGTGCGGCGCAAGGTATAGGATAAACGAGGAATAAAACGCCGACGTATCAGAAAGAACAATTACGATTGAAGCGTTCCTGTGGAAAAATGCTTGGTAAAACAAATCATGTGAACCCGAATATGATAAAGTCTGTAAATATAGCCAATGCGGAATATCGATCGCCATCCTTAGCATCCTTTATAGTCTACGTCAAACCCAGGATGGATGTTCTAGAACTACTACACTCAGCAAAGGATTTCTCTATTTACTCTTGACATTACCTATCTTTATTCTATTTTTGCATGACAATTGCCTGAAACAATAGAATATTTACAATTATTATTATTTAAGATCTAGAGACATTTGTGTTAGAACACCATATTCTGACAAATAAATTGAATTTAATTTTGTTCTTTTTTGTAGGAACAAATAATGAATCGAAAAAAAAATCTAAAATTCAAGATGCGTTCACAAATCAATAGTAATTAAAAACACTTGATGTATTTTTTAAAACTTTACAAGTTAAAAAAAATTAAATACAACATTAAAAAACTACTCAAAATAACAAAAATAAATCATGGTCATCGCATGACCCACACGGCGAACCTAATATGAATAAAAAAGTTGGTTCAAAGACACGCAAAGATGATGAATAGTTAGTGGAAAGATGCCTTTTCTCTGCAGAATAGGTTCGCATAGTGGTGATAGACGATACTATAGTAACAAGAATTGATAAGAAATGAATGTTCTATAAATATGAAGTATAGACCACACCCCAACGCTCCCTTGCCAGCCTCTTTGTACACTGTCACTCTCCACGAGCACTCTCAGCAAGCGAAAAACAAATTACGCGGCCCCATTGACGCGCGTAATGAGCATGTTTCTATTCGAAGGTGTCCTACTTTTGTGCAATGCAGGTAACTGTGTGAAGCGATCTGTTCAAAGAGATTGATAGTCTGTATTCTTAGACGTTGTTACTACAAAACTCACCAATAGATACTTGCTGAAGGCCGGTTACAAATTGAGTGGATTATCGTCTTCGATAAAAAGTTTACAAACGAAGCATGTGCCTTATTTTTTAACTTTTAGCTCACATATTAAAGGTTTTTACGAGTTACAAGTTAAAAAACGTATTGTCTTTTATAGCGTGTAATCATGCTCATTTGAAGCTCCTGTGCGACTGGCTTTTTCAACGGACTGACCTGTATATCCTTTTAATACTACATTCTCTGACGTAATGGGCAAGTTAGAGCGAACGGCTTATCTCTAGAAGGGGTTTAAATCTACGATAGACACGCGTCTACATTGTCATTAAATGACAGTCGTGAACTAGTGCGACGTCTTAGGGATATCTCCTTATCAAGATCCTTATAACAATCTGGAGAAAAACCATCTAAAGACGGTCTTAAAATCCTACGTCATCACATCCTGCCAATGTCCGCTGGCAGACGTCTAGGTTCCTCCGGGTTCGCATAGGGTGTCAATCTCGGCTGCCGGATTTATCCGCTCTTCGTTCAAGATTTTTGCATACAATTACACATTTTCTCAAAAGGGTTCCAAGCTTTCAGCTCCAACCGGACTAGAGCTTCAGCAAGAATAAACAGATAACGTTAAAAGTCCACAATATTACACGACAACATGATTATCCATTATTTCTATCTCCGTCACGTTGTCACAAGCACCACGTCACGGCGCACGGCCGTGACAGATCGGTCACGTCCAAGATTACCGAACGCTGGATGGTAAACAAGTAGCAACAGGCGAGAGCATACGTGATGTTTGTGCGACAGCCGGCGGGGGGCTATCCAGGATTCGTTATCTCTATCTAGGGTGGGTAGGGAAGTGTTGTTATGTCGTGTAGTATTTGAGTAAGAAATATACTGCTTTAGAACTAAGCGAAGGTCGAGGTGGTCAACGTAGATAGAGTTTTGTAGGTGTCGATCAAAGTAAATTATCAAATAACTGCGCCGCTGCTGTCCGATCGGATAGTTCTTTATTTTCAATCTCGATAATAGCGTTTGACTACTAATCTCTCCTGATGACGTGTTCCTGATGTTGGCCTTCAAGTGCATTCTGTATGAAACCTGTAGGACTAGGAACACGCGTGGGTACTTGGCAACACATTTTTATCTTGAGTTTGGTTTGACACCCTGGCGACCCAAGCGAGCATTAGTAATCACCACCGTCGTGCTATTTTTGACTTCTTGAAAATTCTTTTTAGGATTCGAACTGTCGACCAAAGAGATCTCTGGCGACCAGGCTACCACTGATCCATCATCGCTTCCCCATCACTTACCACTACAAACCATTTCTTTACCGTTTCCCCAATTAACATAAAAATAAAACGTAATAGTGTGTTTAAATTATTATGTCTCACTAAATTCCATTGTACAAGCTCATTTTCATTACATATAAAAAGCAAGTGGCACGTTGTAGTGTAATGCCGATGGGAATACCGCAATTTGAGCTTCGGCGCCCTATCCTGAAACTTCCGTCCCTTTCACACTACTCATTATACCGTATAGTGCGGTCTCGCTCGCACGTTGTTATTTTTTACGTTCGTAGGAAAACGCATCCGTGCGACCACCTCGTTAAAGGCGCAAATAGGAGAGCTTTTTAAAATTCAAATATTTCTGATTTCTTGAATAAATGATTGTAAAATGCTTCGTTGCAATTTTTTAATGGATATATTATAACGATGTTATTGTGGTTTAAGTTACTTGCCAGATAAATTGCTAGCTTTTAGCTGTGAAGTCTCACTTTACACTATGTTTGTTATATGGAACTAGCTGCTGCCCGCGGTTTCACCCGCGTGGAGGTCTCGCCAATCACTCCCCGACCCATACACTAATACAAAGTTATTGTGTGAAAGAAGGATAAATCAACCGACAATACTTTTAATTCACGCATTTTTTATATTATTAGAGATCAGATCGACGTTACGAGATGATGCGGTCGGAGGTGGTAACTCTAAATCTAGAATGGATACGGCTACTGGCGAAATATTTTCAACTTGAGGTGGTGGCGAGCACTACAAACACCCTACCACCATGCTAAAGTTCCAACATCAGGTTTCTACCACCGTCACCGGCAACCTAAGCTAGTAAAATATGAATCCTGAAAGTCCTAATTAAAATGATTAGTTAATGTAATTGTAAATTTCAATTATCGTAACAAGATCAGCGTTATGAGAACATCGAGATTTCGTAATTAAATTAAAGACTTCAAATGTTTCATTCCCACTGCCCAAGCTTCTAATTAGAGAGCCAATTGCAAATGGGATCGAGCGGCGCCGGGTGCAAACAACTATTATCCGAGTGCAACGAGACATCGCTGGCCGACCCCCGCCATTTAGGTATGGCGCCACGCCATTCCGCCACGCGCTGTTACAGCGTAATGGCGTAGTGCTGGCGGTAAATGTGAACATCCTGTGTTACCAGAAATATTTAAAGCATAAATGGAAACCTTCAACGTTCAAGTCTAAATACGAGGACATGTGACGTACCAAGCGTTGGGCCTACGTGGTGGATTACGGTCCGGAAGGCCTGTGTTACAGCAGTGGGAGCGTTATGAAAGCTGAAATGTATTTCTTCTTCAGTTTTTTTAGCACTATCTCGGGTGCTGGTGAGCGCGGATGCGGTCGATGTTGAAGCTTGTCAACAAATAAAAAAATATCTTAGAATAGAACATTGCAATTGCAAACACAATTTATACACATGACGATGTTCTGAAAATTTTGACATCACCCATTTTTTAAATCTTTATATGTAGTTGGCGTTAGGCCATTATCTCACTTGAATTTGCTCACTGCAGTCTTACTAGTAGGACTACGGGCGTGGTCCTATCACTAGGACTACGAGGAATGCTCATTGCCCGTAGTCCATGTATTTTTTTATGCTATTTGATAACGAAAAGAGCTGGTCGTTTGCCTGATGGTAAGCATAACGCCGACCCATAACAATTGTAGTGCCACTCAGAACTTTGAAATATAAAGGCTGGCACGGCACTGCAGTGCGCTCGCTACCCTGAGACATTAGGTAGTTTTATTGGCTACTCTGCTGTATGATTGAACTACGATGTTTTCCTTCACTGACAGCTCAATTACCTTTCATGGAAACGTTTCAGGAAGATAATTGCCTTCTACCGATATACCTACAGTTTGTAATACAAAGACAGTTAATTATAATGAGACGATTGTCCAATTACAGCTCGAATTACACGGTCTAGTGGAACCGCAGACAATGTACTTAGCTACTATATCAAATTCATACAATTACTTTTGCATGATCCCATGACCCTATAGTATAGGACATATACCGATCTGGCGTATAGAACTTATTGTTAGTTGTACCTATAGTCATTTAACTCGAGCGCTGCCTCGGGCAGTAAATAAATCATTTTGAATATTAATTTGTTGTTTCGCTGCGAGTTTTTTTTAACTGTGTGTTACCAGTTACCACACAGTTGGATGTTCTACCATTGATGTTGAAATGAAAAGTACAGTCAGGGACATAAGTTGATAACCGTTGATTCTCCTTTCTTTTATACAATACAATACAAAAACACTTAATTGCACCGCATACTACGACACCTAGGACTGCGGGCAAATAAAATCCTGTGGTCCTATTAGTAGGACTATGAAGTAGGACCACGGGCAACGAATGTATTTTACTCGAATTCTCCCTCAATTGTCAACCGATTTAAATGATTATTTTTTTAATGAGTAGTTTTATACATTTTATTAAATAATAATATATTTATATTTCAGGGTGGAAAATGGGGGATGAAATTTAAAATATCGGGATATTTTTGTTGAAGTCGATTCTTCTTTTTTAAAAGCAATTTTCTTTTTTTATACTATTGCGTCTTTTGCCTGAAGGTAAGAATAACGCCAGCACATAAGAACTGCAGTGCCATTTAGAACTATTAAACACAAGGCCTGCACGGCACTGCAGTCACCTGATGGTCTTAATATGTGCCAATGTTGTGCTAAGTGGTAAAAAAATAAAATAATTTTAAAGTTTTACCCCACACATAAAAAACATATGGGGATTATAAATAAACTAGCTTCTGTCCGTGGTTTTCACCTACGTTTCCACAGGAACCGTGCATTTTTTCGGAATAATAAGTACCCTATGTTACTCTCCGGTCCATAAACTATATCTATGTTAAAAATCACGTCGATCCGTTCCTCCGTTACTGCGTGAAAGAAGGACAAACCAACAAATCAACAAACCAATAAGTACACTTTCACATTTATAATATTAGTAGGATAGGATTGTACCTATAAATTAAAAAAAAATCACTAACGGGACTCGAACCCGCTTCTCTTGTTCTGCTCGCCAAACGCTTCTTCTTCTCTTCGCGTAATGTTGACAAAACTTTGATGTTATGCAAACATAATATATGTATCTCCCTCAATACAGGCCGGCTTACTTCGAGAACTACTACAGTACTTAGTAATCACAGGCGGAATGCGTTTGTAATAAGGACATGCAGATCTTTTAATCAAATAGATAAGGAACTTGATATAGATTTATTTAATACGTCAACACATCGCCTTAAGCGATTGTTGAATGATGCGTTCTTTCGCAGGTGAGCACATCATATTTTCTATGTGTACTATATGTTTTGGTTATCTCTTCAATTGTACTTTTTATTGCCCGAGTATTTATATGTATGCCATACATACATACAATGTGTGTATGTTAATCTATGGTACTTTTGTTTATTTCGTCCGTCTATTATTTTGTTTTTAAGTAACTTTGTAATTATTTGTGGAAACTTTTAATTAGCCTTCATTGCCTACCTCAATGTATTTTTGTATGTACTTAGCTGTTAGTTTCCTTACAAGAATAAAATAAAATAAAATAAACTACATACACTAGTAGATTGCGAAAGCACCGTCTTTGTTCTTGTATTGCTCTACGCTAGGTATGTAATATTATTCCAGTTGTTTACCTGCTCTCCAATAACGTGTCCGAGTTCACATGAGATAGTTTAGCATCCTCAATTATTCCGCGCCCGCACCGCTCTCAAATGCAAGCACTCAGTGCCACGTTTCAATTCTTGCAATTATGCATGCGAGTAATTAAAACTTGCGCCGTCCGCGGCGTTGCAATAATTGCATTTGCAATTTAAAACTATTTGCGGAAGGCCGGCGAGTCATGTCCGACATATAGTGCGGGAGCTTACTGCTCACTTATATATAGACTAGCTGCTGCCCGCGGTTTCACCCGCGGGGTGCTATTGGATTTCATGGTTTTTATTTTTTTACGCGGAACCCTAATTCTTTTTCTAAAATAAAAGTAGCCTAAGTTATTTCTTGTAACATCAGCTATCTGCCAGTGAAAGTCCCGTCAAAATCGGTTCAGCCGTTTCGGAGATTACCCGGAACAAACAGACAGACCAAAATTTAAAAAATGGTTGTTTTGTTATATTTTCCGTATTTACTTTCGTATGCATTTGGTAAAAAGCTGTTAGGTACTTAAACATTACAAACAGACACTTCAGTTTTATTTATTTGTATGTATAGATTACGGGACTTGGCCGGCTGTAGCGTCAAAATTAAATGATTTCATAAACGCATACTAAAAATAATGTCAGTATTTTTGTTTTATCTGAAATTTGGAACAATACCAATCTAAAATTTGGATGTTTTAATTGACGATCTAAATATTTATAACCAGAAATGATTCTTGAGTTTACGTTAATACTGCAGTGTAAGCACTTTGATCCTATGAAAAAATTGTTTTTTTTTTAGTATTTCACTGAGTTCTTAATTACTACTTGATGTGAGAAAAACCAAATACTTTGAAATTTTCATTACTTATATCATTTGCAGTTTCAGATCGTTGTT
The DNA here is from genome assembly GCA_907269065.1 of Crocallis elinguaria. NCBI lineage: Eukaryota > Metazoa > Arthropoda > Insecta > Lepidoptera > Geometridae > Crocallis > Crocallis elinguaria. The sequence goes on along the minus strand of OU026072.1, from coordinate 25,085,031 downwards.
GCTGATTCAGATAAAAGATTTTTTTTTATCTATTTACATTTTATTTCTCACATATACACACACCTAAAGATAGAATTGTATTTAAAGTCTATTCGCACTATCAAATACAAAATTCTTTATTCAAATAGGCTTCTGGAGAGCGATCATGTAAGTTAAATAACTATGATAAGCGAGTGAAGAGCTCTAAAATCAAGAAATAGTAAAGCTTTATCATCGAATCGTAACTAAATTGGACCGTGGCTCCCACACTAAATTCAGAATTATATATGTGGTGTCAGAGCTCTCACAACGTTGGAGGAGAGTTTATTTGTCAAGTGGAAACGACAAATATGACAGGAAAGTGCGCGGGCACGACGGTTTAGTGCTTTCGTTTTGACTATCCACCAACACCGTGGCGTAACTAATAAAAACACTTTGATATAGTACAGTCCTTTCGGGGCTCAATTGATGAAGCACTTATTTTCTTGAACACGATATATAAGGACCATGTTGTTTGTTAAATGATATCAACGAATGGAGAGTGCTAAAGGCGCTCAGCCTCAACGGTCACACAAGCGACAAACGACAAGCTCAACGGTCGCGCTTCCTAAAACCTACAAGAAGGCTTCAGAACGAAGGGCAAGAAACTACGCAGTCGTAGTGTTTATTTGAACAGTAATAATGCCATCCAGAGCCAAAATATGAATGCTTACAAAAAATAAAACCAGTAAAAAATATTACTCAAAAGAGTTGCAAATAGTCCAAAAAGTTAATAACTTCAAATCATCATTCATCTCAAGCATCATGTGTGCACAACAAAAGTAGGGTCAACAAAAAAGACGCCAAGGCCTTTAACCGGGAAAAACGACAATTAAACGCGTCATTAGCTCTTTGTGCGCACCGTACCTCCGCCGGGGTTTTTGCTGACCGTCCCAAGTTATGTACTAACAAGGCGAACTAATTAGTTTAGAGAAAAACATACGTTGCAGGTTTTAGTTTAAATTTTAGGTCACGAAGTGGAAATAATTTAAATTAAAGAGTGAAAAATTCTATAAAATTAAGTAAAGTTTTGGAATACAACGTACGGTAACGATGCGCGAATAGTGACTATTGATATGTTATTTTTATTGTTCTATGTATTTCTTAATATTTTTATTAATATATTATGTGACATTTCTTTTTTGTAACTATAAAAGGGTGCTAAAGACCTGAAATAAATGAATGTAACTTAATTTAATTTAATTTAATTATAATACTTCTACTATTATCTATTCTCTGCTATTAGCCAATGCTAATGCCAATATATGGTAATTATATATATCTATGTAATATTGTATGTACATGTAGGTATTGTATATATTTTATTATATTATGAGTATATCATAAATAGGGTTATGGTTATATTTGTATTTATGTTAGTATAGTATATGTTATAGTGTAATCTCCGTAATTATTTAATTTGTTGTACACCACCGTCCATTTATGTTCGCGTTTATCCAGTCCATTCTAAGGTTGTCTGTAAGAGATTGCTTATAGCGATAAGACCGCCGATTGTTTTACCGTATATTTTTAATTATTCCTATTTTTCATCATACATTGTATGAAGTTTCATGTATTGGTATGCAATAAAGAGTTTTTGTATTGTATTGTATTGTAATGCCAAAGTCTTTATGCCAATGCGGATAGAATGAAATATTTTTTCCATAAATTTAAATATCTTGTAATACCGTCAATTTGGTCAATGATGATGAACGAAGCGTGAACATTTTTCGTAGGACTAATAGTAATTATACGTAATATGTTTGAATTTGTAAAGTAGAAGGACAATAACTTGCTCTAGCACTTACTGGCGGCTGTTCACTCTAAATGAAAATATTTTCAATCATTGTGGAGACTGGAGAACGGTTTTGAAGCACGGTTGTTTTACCTGAAACAAAAATAAAAAAAATGTTAGATAACTGTTGAAGTAAGTCACGGTGACCACAATAATACTTATATCATCCCTATTATCCCCTTAATAGGGGTCAAAGTCAATAGTCAATAGGAGTCAGACCCAAAAAGTTCCAAACTATATTAACTTTAGAATGCTTTGTTCGGTTAATTTTTTATTTGCCTTTTTACTGTTATCTTTTAAATTAAAACTTCAACTTATTCACACATCAGTTACTTACATTTGTAATCTATTTTGATAACTCAGAAGATGACATGTTACCATATTGAGAATAAAGCAAAATGAACAAACTTAGGTACTCTGAAAAACAATCCAACCTTTTTAGTGGAGTATACCGTAGCGACTGCCGTAGCTATCAAACCATCATTCGCTCTTTACCTATTAGTCGTAATAAATTGAAGTATATAAAATACTAGCTTTTGCGCGCAGCTTCACACGCGTGGTATCAAGATGCGTAGCACTCAAGGATAATGTAGCTTTCTTTGTGAAAGAATTTTTAGAATGGGACTAGTGATTACCGATAATCTCTGGAGATTATCGGTAACCAACCAACACAAAAAACTTGACCTCTTAATGATTTTAGTGAATATAAAAAAGTAATTGCCTGACCCCGCGACCCCCGGCGACGGTGCACAGTGGTAAAAGGCGCCGGTGACCGTTCACCGTCCTTCGACGAGTTTTTGCTCTCGTTCACAATTGCGTTACATAATTGAATTAATTCAATTGCCAATTTGGAAACATTACTGTGCTGGGAAGTGACTGGAATTGAAACAGACGGAAAAGGAAAGGTACGTGTGTATGTGTGCGTATATGATATGTGTGCGACTTAGACATAAAACAATACAATAAAAGTAACCTTTCTCGGACTAAAGGTTCTAAGAAAGTAACGTTCAACGATCACATAATCATAACTAGGATCCTCACTAGTATTCCCTGTGTCTACGAGGACTTTGTTCCCACACCATCCAAACACCCGACGGTGCAGGCGAAAACTTTGTGTTGTGAGAAAATAGTTTGTTCTCGTATCTTGGATGTTTGTGCTGCGTATCTGTGTGCATTCCACCTGCGACAAAGCGAAACCTAGTGCAGGGGTGCAAGGGTTTATCGGACCTATCAACTACTTACTACACCATTGGAGCTGTCATCTACTTCGATGGTATTGTATTATCTAGCTGATAAGCTGGATGTCATCACTTTGTTCACAGTACCGCCAAGCAGTACGTGAACATTGCAAGGCTGCTGAATACTAATTAATGGGCTGATGAGACGTCTTATAATTTGATGTGTCACGCTGAGCACGCTGCCGAGAGTGCTGACCATCCACAACCTGTGCTGGTACAAGACAGGCGCTGCTGAAAACACTATTAATCATTGCATTGCGTACATGCTTCACACTAATATTTTCTATACGCTCTGACATCTAACTCACAGACTGAACTAATTTGAGTAACACTATGTATTTCAATTGAGAACATGAGAAAAGGATTGAATAAATTTTAAGGCTATCAAATGAGTGTGAATTTATCGGCCATGAATTTAGAAGTGTCTATTGCCATTGGAGAAAAACGATGGAAGATATTGGACAGATTTAAAATATATCCTTTTCTCTTGCTTTACTGAAAGAAAAGTAATTAAGTAATTCAAAATTGCAATTTCAGTGAAATAGCTTTATAAGACTTGCCTCAGGGTAACGAGCGCACTGCAGTGCCCCACAGGTATTTGTGTTTCAAAGTTCTGAAGCTTACCATCAGGCAAAAGACGCTCTCGTCTCGTTATCCAATAGTTTAAAAAATTGATATTGAAATTAGGCTTACTCTATTAGATAATAATAGAATAGGAGCCAGTGTTATTTTGTGGCATGTTACAATTGATGGGCACCAACCGGTGGCCAATCATTTCGCTAATTATTCAAATTGTGTATACATGCTTACGTTCTGATGTGCAATTACTATTATTAGTGTTCTGCTAAATGATCATTTTATTGCCTGCATTCAGTTTGCTTTGCTATCAATTTTAAATCCGGACTAAAATAAGTTATATGGTATCTCAGAAAATTCGGGGCATCCTTACTGTCTCTTCCAAAGAGAGCTCAGGAAAGACTGGCAATTTAATTCACGCAATAAATCCACAAATAAATATACATATGTAGGTACATCAATTATTTTCGGATGTTCCCTAACTAGTGTTAAAAGATTTGTGTGTATATTTTCAAAATTGTCCGTTTTATCTAATGAACTCCTAAAAATCTAGTTAGTGGGAGGACTAACTCTTCTGCGAGTGTCCGTCTGGGTTGTTACCACCGCTTTGCTCGTGAAGTCTGCCGCCAAGCAGTAGTGTGCAAGCATTACTGTGTTCCGGTTTGATGAGCAGAGTATCCAGTGAAATTACTGGGCTTATGAGACTTAATACCTAATGTCTCAGGGTAACGAGCGCGCTGCAGTTCTTTCAAAGTTCTGGGTGGCACTGCAATTGTTATGGGCCGACGTTATGCTTAACATCAGGCAAACGACCAGCTCGTCACGTTACCAAAAACATAAAAAAAAAAGAAATACAGATATGAAATAAGAAATGCACGAAAAGCTTAGCTAAGCGAAATAAAATCAACGGAAATAAAATATTAATTGTTCTGCAATAATCTCTCACGTGAAAAAATAATTTGGAAATCAATTTTAACGTAGTGCTAATTGTCGTAATAATTGACGGCTCCGTAGCTAAGTTGGTAGAAACCCTGCCTGCAAGGCGAGGGGTCCCGGGTTCGATTCCCGGCCGGGGCAGATTTTGTGTAAGCATAAAGTTTGTTCTCGGGTCTTGGGTGTTTGTGATGTGTATCTGTGAATGTCCATGCCACCTGCGACACAGGGAATCCTAGTGCGGGGTTATGAGTGTGTAAGCGTTTATGTTTATGTTTTATGTTTATGTCGTATCAAAATTATAAATTGTATAATTATGTACTCGTAGTTTGGATGACGTGGTGTAGGTGGATAGTGGAACTCTTCAGTCGCTACAAGTAAACAAGGAGGCGGAAGTGTGTTTTTAGTTTCTTTAAAATACATATTAACTATTCTATTTTAGTTCGAACAACATAATAAAAAAGTCAAGCTTCTTGTCCTTTATTACCTCTACAATAAGCATGTGATAGACACAGATGTACCTACCACACAGGTTTCAGGTAAAAAGATTCCACACCTAAAAAAGAACTACATCATTAGTATTAATTCCAACCAGCACTCTATTTGTGACTACCAGTAAGGAACTCATCTCCATAAATAAGAATAAACTACCCACATTTATATGCAAAACTTGATGAAAAGAAATGCACGCACACCGCGCTTACAACGAAAACCTTATCAAGACGGTTTAAGAACTGTTTTAGTTTAGCCAGATTACATGACTTGTGTGATTTTAACCACATTCGCAAGTAATAAGGATTTACAGTGTGTTTCTTATTGTCTACATTCGCAAGACGTGTAATTACGAGAACACGTTTTATGAAGGTATATGAAGCGGGAACAGGGCATATTTCAAAGAGATAGTGGCTTGACAAATTGCCATCGCTGCCTTTGTTATGGCACCGGCGCGTACTAACAGTATGGGAACTCGTTTTCTTCAAAAACTACTTCGACTTGGTCTTAAGGAAAACTGTTTGAGGCCAGGAACTGGGCCTTGTATTTGCATAGTCTCAATGCAACACGCTGGAGTTTAATCAGCAGAGGCACAGTCTTCATGGGCCGTGGCAAGTGCCGTCGATCGACTATTCACTTTTAACCTTACTCCTGTGCAATAGATCGCACTTAGATTATAATTAAATATAGAATATTTTGGAACTTAGTTCAATAAATATATTTTTTGTAGCCTCGCTGTGGCCATACATACGAGTATTTCAATTGAATTCATTTATTTCAATCTTTTGACAAATATTATGTGCTTAGACCGGTCATATTTTACATCATAATTATTCATATTCTTAAATTACAATTACATAACAGTTTTAAATACAATGTTTAAACAATAATACTTTAATAAAATAATATATATATATATATATATATATATATATATATATATATATATATCGGAGCAATGACGTCACAGGCGAGCTTCATGGACGGTGTAAAATGACAACAATCAAAACATGTTAACTTTGGTTTACTAATAAGCGTTTAGAACCATAAATTACTCATTGGATTGTTAATAATTTCACTTAAACTTTGATTAACTAATTAATGTTTGTGAACCATTAATTACTCATTGAATTGTTAAAACTAGACAAATGATTGTTAAACTGAACAAATTCACTGTAAACACATTTTTTAAAAGATTGCCGGCAAGTTTCTTGCCCGTTCTTCTTGTACGGCCTATTACTTGGAATGGGCGCCTAGAGTCATTTATTTTAACTATCATGAGTGCTCTCCTGGGCCCCATGTTAATAAAAGTAATGAATTTCAATTGAAGATTAAAATCTAAAGTAGAATGACAAGATCTAACAAGTTTTATAAAGATTCTTTGTCACAATCCGTTTTGCTATAAATACGAGCGACCGACTGTTGGAAACAACTAGTATTGCGCCTACCGTCGGACCGTTCAGATCTCCCATATAACCTTGCCGAAATAAATGGTTGAGATAAATCGAGCTACTTCGTGTTTTCTTTCTACGAGGGGTGAGCGGTCACCATGATGCTGAAGATGTTGACGTCACCGGTGGTGACGTCACCGTTTTTAAAAAGACCCCTGGACTCGCCGCCCCGTCATCAGAAGTGGGATTGGAACGGAACAACCTAGCTTTCCAATCCTAGCCTTCTCACCCGCTTGTCACCTGAAGGACCAGCACAAATGGGCAATGCAGCCGAGCCCAGTCGCAGCAGAGGTCCCCACATCAGACACCAGCTCCTGAAGATTATGCTGACACACCACCGTACTGGCGAGAGATGACCCATCACTACCAGCTCCTGAAGATTATGCTGACACACCACCGTATTGGCGAGAGATGACCCATCACTACCAGCTCCTGAAGATTATGCTGACACACCACCGTATTGGCGACAGATGACCCATCACTACCAGCTCCTGAAGATTATGCTGACACACCAGCCACGTCCGTGGTATCAACACGAACGGGCCAACACGTGCAACCAAACCAAGAAAAAGGCGATGGAGACATGACATCAGAATACAGGTGAATCGTAACTTTTTCTACCATATTTTAACTTTAGACTTGCATGCGCATAAACGCAACTTACAACTTACAAATAATCCAAGAGATTACTTCTAATTTCACGAGATTTCTTAGTTTCTTGAGTTTTATTTTTAAAGTTTTTCACGAGATACCCACAAATACCAAAAATCTATGAGTTATCCGTGTGCTGTCCGCGAGTTATCCCGAGGTATCCGCGAGTTATCCCGGGCAATCCACGAGTGATCCGTGAGTCAATCCAAGTGATAGCCGTGAGTTAATCCAAGAGGTAGCCGCGAGTTAATCCAAAGAGATAGCCGTGAGTTAATCCAAAGAGGTGGCCGCGAGTTAGTCCAAGAGATGGCCGCGAGTGATCCGTGAGATGTCCGACGAGATATCCGACGAGATATCCGGAGATATCCGATGAGATTGTCACGCGATTTCCACGAGATATCTACGAAAATCCATACCTAGTAATTCTAACCCAACTTAATAAAAAGGCCTCCAAATCTTTTCAAGTATGGCAGTGTCTTTAATCGACATCACAATTCTTAATTATTATTATCGCTGATTATTTGTCTTTGATGTATTTTTGTGAATCTTGTGCAATTTATTCAAGGCGAAGTGCCTGTTTGTATGCTAGTTTGAAAACTTAGTGGCACTAGCGTTCATTAAGTTCTTTCTATTCCGGTACGCGTAAATACGCGATGTGGTAGTTATCAAAATTCATTGACGATACTGAGCTTTCATTGAACTAGATTCGCAGCGTTAGCAACAGCGCGGGGACTGTTACGGATAAGTGATATTCGGTTAACAATTCGGGATCCGAATTATAAAACGTAATAGTTTTGAATTTTCTGTAACACTGTACAAATTATTTCATTCCTTGTGTACCCTCCATTCCCGTCATTTTCAGAGCCTCTGCGGACCACGGTCATAACAATAAGGCCCAGACCGCAGCATCGACCTGTATCCCATTTCCTTTAGAGCCTCTGTGGACCACGGCGTACAAGACCGCCCAGACCACAGCAACATCCCTGTCTCCCAGTCTCCATGTCTACGAGAATTTAAAAATCAAGCAATGATGCGTGGAGCATTTGCATTGAACCTATAATAAATCTATTCATGCAATGATGCGTGGAGCATTTGCATTGAACCTATAATAAATCTATTCATGCCATGATGCGTGGAGCATTGGCAAAAACAAATACACACTCTGCTCACATTCCCTTGAGCATCAAATTTATTTACGTTTAACTACGAATGTTTGCATGTGAACTGTTATGTTTACAGAATATTATTAAGAAGGTACTAAAAGTTGGCTGATAATTTTGTTACATGAATATGGTTTCACTCTAACATAAAGTTAAATCTTGACAATATGGAAAATAAGCAATGTAGCTTAATTTATGCAGTGATGAGAAACAAAGTTAACAGCTAGTGTACCGGTGTACGGGTACCTACCTCAAAACCAAATTTCTAGTTTTCAGAAACACCGTGCCTGGTGCAGGGCGCGCACCACCTGTCAGAATGGCCGAGTCGGCGCGAAGCGGGCTACGTCTACGGTGTTGAGCAGGGCAATAGGAAACATAACATGTTTACCTACTTTGATTAACTAAATGTTTACCTACTTTGATTAACTAAATAGTTTGCTCATTAGATTGTCGAAACTAGATAACTTCACTGTAAAGATAATTGATCAAAGAAAAGAAAGCAAAAAGAAAAAGAAAAGAAAAAGAAAAAAAAAAAAAAAAAATTTTCTTTTCTCTTAAGAATGCAAACTATTACTCTTGCAAACTTAACTGCAAGCAACGGTGGTTGCTTACAGATACCAAACTCAGAAGAAAACGTCTCATTGTTTCAGAACATAACTGGACTGGTGCAGAGCACGCACCATCTATCAGAATGGCCGTATCGGAGCAATGACGTCACAGGCGAGCTTCATGGACGGTGTAAAATGACAACAATCAAAACATGTTAACTTTGGTTTACTAATAAGCGTTTAGAACCATAAATTACTCATTGGATTGTTAATAATTTCACTTAAACTTTGATTAACTAATTAATGTTTGTGAACCATTAATTACTCATTGAATTGTTAAAACTAGACAAATGATTGTTAAACTGAACAAATTCACTGTAAACACATTTTTTAAAAGATTGCCGGCAAGTTTCTTGCCCGTTCTTCTTGTACGGCCTATTACTTGGAATGGGCGCCTAGAGTCATTTATTTTAACTATCATGAGTGCTCTCCTGGGCCCCATGTTAATAAAAGTAATGAATTTCAATTGAAGATTAAAATCTAAAGTAGAATGACAAGATCTAACAAGTTTTATAAAGATTCTTTGTCACAATCCGTTTTGCTATAAATACGAGCGACCGACTGTTGGAAACAACTAGAGTACCGTCGGACCGTTCAGATCTCCCATATAACCTTGCCGAAATAAATGGTTGAGATAAATCGAGCTACTTCGTGTTTTCTTTCTACGAGGGGTGAGCGGTCACCATGATGCTGAAGATGTTGACGTCACCGGTGGTGACGTCACCGTTTTTAAAAAGACCCCTGGACTCGCCGCCCCGTCATATATATATATATATATATATATATATATATATATATATATATATATATATATATATATATATACACGACTGCACAAAAAAGGAGTGTAATGTATGTAGGGTTCATCTATATGTACTGTGAGTTTCTTTGTTCCACAATAACTTTTAAATGCCGGAACATATTTGGATGTTTGAAGCATAGTTAGAATCCTTACATACATACATACATCATCCCGAGTGACACTGGCTAGGACAGTCGTGTTTTTTTATGTAACTTTTGTTATTCGTTTATGAGTGTGTATAAAGCGTTATTCTTTTTTTATCAATAATTAGTTAACACATTAGTGTAACGCTGAAAATAATTTACATTTGGAAAGGCAGACAATTATAAAGCGATGAGTCCTACTTTTGTTTTCAACGCGTATGTTTATGTGTTTACATCAAAGCTACCACTTCGCAGAACAGTCCAAACTGCAAGCATACTGTGCATTTGTGATGATGATAAATACAATCCAGCTGGAGGAATCTTATCAGTTGTTTTGCAAAGCATTGTCTAAGAAAAAGCTAATAATTGTAACAAAGAAGATGTTTTTTGAAGGAGTCAGCATTGTGAGTCAACAGCTCAAGTAACATTTGCAAGGTTTTTCCGTTTATCTGTGGTCAATTATTTCTTAAAGGAAGGAAAATGTTACAAAATTCTTTGTGGATTTTTTTTTTATTGAAGAACAGGTATTTCGTCGTAATTTCAAAATTCTTAGTAAATTATGTTTCATTGAAAAACAGATGTTACAATGTATTTATAAGTCATCACTATTGACACGAATTGGAATATCCAGGTTATTAAAATAATTTTCTAAAGAGCATAAAGTGGTTTTCCGCAACGGGAGAAATAAATTGTGCACTTTAATTTGCTTCATGCCTGGGTTGGTGGTACAGTCATCCTCGTAGTTTCTGATTCTCTAGAGGATTTTAGCCCATTCTTATCTTTTTTTCTGTGGAGAAACCCTAATATGAGTCAAGCAAATCCCTCATGTGGGGGGCGACAGAGAGATTATACCGGACTTGCTTTAATAGCTAACACCTCACGATTTTCTTCTACGCCAATTGTCGGGACTGCGAAATCTTCCACTGTCCTAACGGCGCTGGTCCCATGGGACCCCAACCCCAGCGACTTTGTACCCTACCAGCCATGGCCGCCACCCTTCAAAAAGGGTGCGCGGGCAAAGAAATATAAAAGTCAAATTTTCAGTCTTTAGTCTTATAGTAGTTTGGATTTTTGTATTCATCTATACAATCTATACAACTAAATAATATTGAAGTGTCTGTTTGTGATATCAAAATAAAAGCTTTTTATCAAATGCATATGAAAGTATATACGGTATCTATAACAAAACAACTATTTTTAATTTTGTCTATCTGTCTGTCCGTTGTTCCGGGTAATCTCCGAAATGGCTGGGCCGATTTTGACGGAACTTTCACTGGCAGATAGCTGATGCTATAAGAAGTAACTTAGGCTACTTTTATTTTAGAAAAAAAAATTAGGGTTCCGCGCAAAAAAATAAAAACCATGAATTCTAGTAACTCCGCGCGGGTGAAACCGCGGGCAGCAGGTAGTAATTATATATTTTGTCACCATTTGACGTTTTTTATTACTAATTCTTATCTACAAATTATGGAAATTGGATTTATTATTGGAAGTGAAGTGGAAGCTACCGAGACGTTTCCATCTCGTCAATAAATTGTCCTTCGAACTGTTGAAGTGATCGTTTGTTTGTGTACTCAACAACTAATGGCGTTTAAGACGTTTAATTTGGATGTAAATTGTCCGATTTTAATTATGAAATGAGCCATTACTGTTTGATGAACGTGATCTTTAATTTAGATATTAAATATTGACGGTACGAGCCGGGCCTCGTTCTATTTTGTATGACTCATATTTACGAGTATTCAATAATGCAGCGACCGCATGACAAGACTAGATAAGCCTGAAGCGATGACGGCACAGTGGCAGCAAGGTCTTCTTCCTATCTGCGGCGCAAGTACGGAAGTCGGTTCGATGAATTTGTCGAACCGAAAAACTCGATAAATTTATCGAATGTTGCAAGTACCGAAGTCTGATCGTAAAGTATTGTAGTAGCTCTATATTCTATATAAGCGACGATCAACGATGCGGTCTTTCTTTCAAATAAAACATAAACAAATAAAACTGCCACTCCTCGAACCTCCTCGCATCCTCACGCACGGAAGTACCTCCGAGCCCGTGCCCTTTCATATTCGTATGGAAATTAACGGGCACGTAAATCAGTGACGTGCCGGGTTTTTCATTTGGCGTCTCCTGTAGGGAACGACGGGGGAGGAGCTAGGACGGGGCGGGATGCCCCCGAGGGAATTAATTGTGTCAACGTAAACTTGGTAGTTCATGTGCTTGGAGTGAACATGTTCATCATTCAAACTGCTCAGGAGTACAATGCTCTCAGTATCTGTAGTTTCAGGGAAATATTACTTCAATCTTTATAAATCTAGAATAAATATAGGCATCTTACTTAGCCTAAGATGTTGTCAAACTCGAGCCCATTACATGTAAAAAAGAGTGAGTAGAGTTTGATATTCACATTTAATCCTTTTTAATTTTATATACCTTCAAGTTTGTCTAATAGTACTTTACTTACCTTTACTAGTACTTTATTTACCTTACTAATTAACTAAGCGTTAGCTTTTAGTTATTCGAAAAAAATATAAATTATATCATAAAATTCCACAGCTAAAATAAACTCCAAAATATTCTGAAGACACGATTAAAAACTTATTCTATTATTTTTTCAGTCTCGCTTCTCAGTCCGCCCCTGCCCCCAAAAGGATGTAATCTCGCGTTATCACATCACGAGTTATGGATGACGTGTAATTTCTAGGGTGACACTTCAAAAATTAAAATTCTTTGCACCCTTAGAGTTTTGGAGTAATTTATGTTACGCATAATAACGTGGAACGTCTTGCGGAATTACAACGGCGGAACAGTTTTATTTCATGCTATCAGCACTTCTTAGGGAGACCTCAGACACGTATGCAAAACGTACGTTTGCTTGTCAGAATATCCATGCTTTTTCATCAAGCGCGGATTACGAGATACTACACGAGTAAGCGCGGCTCGTGGTTTTTTGATGGTCTTACATATGCAAAACCACGAAATATACAAGAACGGCAATATTGTCTCGAAGGGGTCGCTTTGAACCAAAGCAGGGTGCCTTGGCTCAAAGCGACGACTGCTCCGCTTTACGCTACATACATCACTTGCACACCACCGCTTATTTACTGTGGCGTCTGCACTGAGCACGCAGTGGTTGTGAATCAATTGTTTTGAATGGAGGTCGTACAAGCGGGTGCCGTGCGAAGCAACCGTCGCCGACTAGATTTCCATCCAGCCAAAACTACAACGACACCAGACGATACGATATGCGTCAAGCGGGGATCGTGGTTTTTCCATGGTTTTCCCATGGGCCGCAAGCGTTGTTATTTCGTCAAGCAAACGTACGTTTGCACACGTGTCTGGGGTCTGCCTTAGAATGTCTGCCAGCTGAGAGTTTTAGTAAGCAAAACAAGGGAGGTTTACGTCTGCAGAAGTCAATGTATGTTAATTATAGATTCTATTATATGCCTACGATAAATGTGATTTTTAGACATATTGAAGACATGTTGTTTTTTCAATTGTACTCTGCAAGCTCCAGGTCTCGCACCCTTTGTTTGGTAATAAAATTATTTTAGGACAATTCCTAACTTATCATCAATTTAACAAAAGTAAACTTACTCCAGATCCAAGTATTTGGCACTGTTATTACTTTTGACTCAGAAATGTTGAATATTAACGATTCGTACAAAACTGCCACAGTACCCACAGTTAGATCAGATCTATTGACTTGCCACAAATCAGCCTCAAACTGACTTTAATTGAAAAAATCTGTGAACTCCAACTGAAGCCGTAACCCACAAAAATCCATTAAGCAAGAAATCCTTAGAAATAAATTCAGGTCAGTTTCCAATAAAAATTCCATCGCGTCAAATACGCTCTGCGAAATTCCTCGAAATGGTGCTAAGGTACACTTCTGATTATCGCGTCAAGTGTCAGAGCGCTCCACGGGCCGGGACGTGACGCCGAATGACGGGTCCGGTGACGAGTGTCCACAGAAGTTATGCTTCTAATATACCACTAAGATAATATAATAACAATTCAGTCCAAGTTGCATAATAATATATTGAAATTATGGAACGGTGATTCCTAGCGGTGAGAGCCGTCTGTCAGTTTCTCAATATACAACGAAGTTGACTACTTACACTTAATAGACAGTGGGAGGACTAACTCTTCCGCGAGTGTCCGTCTGGGTTGTTACCACCGCTTTGTGAGTGAAGTCTGCCGCCAAGCAGTAGTGTGCAAGCATTACTGTGTTCCGGTTTGATGAGCAGAGTAGCCAGTGAAATTACTGGGCTTATGAGACTTAATACCTAATGTCTCAGGGTAACGAGCGCACTGCAGTGCCGCGCAGGCCTTTGTGTTTCGAAGTTCTGGGTGGCACTGCAATTGTTATGGGCCAGCGTTATGATTACCATCAGACAAACGACCAGCTCGTCTCGTTACCAAATAACAGAAAAAAAGATGGCGCCCAACATATTATAACCTTAACCGAGGACCATAGTAAAAAACCCACTTCAATTTGTTCGTCCTGTGGCAGGAATCGAGCTGCTGCTGATTCTTACGCACAATAGAAGTGTTCAACAACTTACCGACCACAGTGCGGAGGTAGCCAAAGACAATCAATTAAAATGTACCTTTAGATACACCTAAAGGTCATTTCGTACATTTAGGCGTGCCTAAAGTACACAATCGAATCGATTGATGACAATCCATTAATAGAACCTTTTTAACTTTCGCTTCATTATATTTGTTTTCTCTAATGGCGAGGCATTGATAATTCAACGCTTTAATAATGTTTGAAGTCATTATTTTGAAGCACTTGTTTGTTGAGAACGTGTGAAAATACTGTTTTCGTTCTTTTTGATGTGCTCGAGTATTTGTTTGCCTTTCAAAGCGCTACTAGGAAATTTTGTATTTTTATTAAACGTTTAATTTCCTTAATGAGCATTTGTACGTGCCACAGGTAGGTACCAGTTTTTTATTACAACTTGCAACTAGGAAAAGTTTATTAAAATTTTCATTACATAAACATAAACATAAATGCTTACACACTCATACCCCCGCACTAGGATTCCCTGTGTCGCAGGTGGCATGGACATACACAGATACACATCACAAACATCAAAGACCCGAGAACAAACTTTATGCTTACACAAAATCTGCCTCGGCCGGGAATCGAACCCGGGACCCCTCGCCTTGCAGGCAGGGTTACTACCAACTTAGCTACGGAGCCGTGATTACAAAATGTACATATTGGTGATTTCTTCCTTTTATACTTCTGGCCCAGGTAAACTCAAAGGTTTCCACCTTTTGTTAGTGGTTTTGTTAGTGGGAGGACTAACTCTTCTGCGAGTGTCCGTCTGGGTTGTTACCACCGCTTTGCTCGTGAAGTCTGCCGCCAAGCAGTAGTGTGCAAGCATTACTGTGTTCCGGTTTGATGAGCAGAGTATCCAGTGAAATTACTGGGCTTATGAGACTTAATACCTAATGTCTCAGGGTAACGAGCGCATTGCAGTGCCGCGCAGGCCTTTTTGTTTCAAAGTTCTGGGTGACATTGCAATTGTTATGGGCCGGCGTTATGCTTACCATCAGGCGAATGACCAGCTCGTCTATATAGTCCAGCCTATAATCTAATTTCTTTGAGATGATTCCTCAGTGGAGACATAAACAGAATGAAGATTCATAATGTCCGAACAACGAAGAACGTTCCACCGTAAGGTCCTAGTGTGCTGACGTACACACGCGCAAACTCGGTAGCACTGCTAGGTATATCACTGTTCTAACTTCTAATAGTTTGGCAGAAGCTCTAGCTACCACCCTTCAGTAAATAGTTGTAAATCTGTCATTGCAGCTATCAGAATTTCTGGGAGCTGCACTAGAGAGCCAATTCTATTCTTTGTGCGTGCTGACCGCCTGCGACCACATTTCAGGCCAAAGGCTAACCTAACACTAACTAAATAAACCTAAAACACCATACCACCAGAGCGTTGAAAAAAAACAAGGATCAAATACTTTGTGGGCGTATCAAAAACCAAACACACAAGCGCTTCATTTTACGACCACACTAATAAGTACGATCTAGCAAGATTAACATATCACAGAAGCCATCGTCCGACAGTCACGTGTGAAGTGACCGTCCCCACGCCGGATGCGCAATCAATTCATTGCTGGACCCTAGCCTTCCGGCGAGGTGCGCCGTCGGGGTCAATGACAACGAGTGCACTGGACTTGGGCTGGGTGACTTGTGAACTGAAGACCATGTAGACTGAGACCGCAGAGTTCTATAATGGGATCTTAAACGTCCAGGGAGATGGATCAGCACTCTCAATGACTAGTTCATGAACTTTAATTTTTATTGACCTCGCGGTTCGACCTAAATGTCATGCCAGGCTACAACTGCAAGTGCTGTGTTTGTGAATAATTTCGCAGTCAACATCGATTGCTCCCATAGCCTAGTTGGTTAAGGCGTCTGGAAGCGAAATTTTGTGATGTATATATTTGTGAGGGCCCAATTCTACTCAATAAATAGCTTAAATAACGAGATTATAGCTTCCAAACATCGGGGTTAAAATGGTTTTGCGATGCATTTGTATGTCATTCGTATGTTGTTTGTGTGTTATTTGGTTTCACCTTAATACAACCTCGATTAGGACTGGCTGTCAAGAGCAGCTGGCGGAACACACCGATAGTTTAGCGACAGATTTTCAATTTGAGGGTGATAAGTCATCAAGCACTAGAAAATACCATACCTCCAAGCAAAGCGCCTTAAGATAAGGTCAAATGTTAGTCAAATACCAACGGAGAAAAAAATATATTTTCACGTGCCTCTCCAAAACTCAAAATTCTTTAATCATTATGAAAGCCTCATTGTAAACTTAGGATCTGATCGAACCTGAAGTAGATTCACGCTCAATCTTTTAAAAAGGGCTATGAAGCCCCCTGGCTCCAGAAAGCCCTTTTAGGGGCTTCGAGCGCTATAGAATAGGGATATTATTCACGTATACAAAACATGTTCACAATTCATGTTTTTTCGTAGGGTGACTATGACTACGTAGCTAGACTAGACAAAAACTATAAGAAGCTAATAAATGGCTCATAAACTTATGTTTTTTTAATGTTTATTCAGTGTCCAATATAGAGAGTTATTGTAACACTTATAACTAATTGTCAGAAGCAGAACGATGATAATGATGTTCATCATAAGGATGATGATAAACATAATGAAAAAGCCTATCACTATCAGTAAAACCACTGAATATTTAATTTTCCTTGCTCTTCCCCGCTACCTCTCAAAGTAGCGGACGTTATTGCGAACAAAATTGTAAGGACTGTATAAAACTATAATTTTTTAATAATATACAGGATAAATGTTTTAAATTATTATAAATACATATATACAATCATAAACATAAAGCCCCAGGGCCTTGCTACATATAATATAACAACAGACTTAAAACATGAGAATTTCCAAAATATAACTGTTTGCATGAATAATTTGCTTTGTGGAAACCCAGAGCGCATTGTAGTAATAGCTGGCGGCAGACGGTGCAGCCCACTGCGGAGAGCATAATAATATCATTTAGATATTACTGTGTTGTCTGTGATCATATTTTGTGAGTGTATAGTACCCCATTGCAGTTTTTATTTTCAGTCCAGTCACTCCGGCGTCGAGTTTCTTGCCTGTAGGTTTGAAACGAGTCAACTAAAGGAAGGAAGGTTCTCGAGTGGCGACCACGAACCGGAAGATGTAGTGTAAGCCCACTAGGTGGACCGATAACCTTGTCAAAACCGCGGGGAACCGTTGGATGCAAGAGGCGATTAGCCGATCCAAGTGGCGTTTTATGGGGGAGGCATATTATGTCCAGCAGTGGACATCTTCCGGCTGATGATGATGAACTAAAGCAACTTTTATGATATCGGGCAAATGTACGACTTAGTTGAAAATAATTTGTCAGCGTGTCAATATTGATGTCAAACTTTCACATATTATTCTATTAAAAGAAGGAAAAACACGAAATCCTATCGATTTCCTCGCCTCATGGCCACCCCACAGTCGCCGCTAAAGATGCCATTACGCAAAGGGGATGATTCTCCCGATTGTGAGAGTTATTTAATAACCTCCCTTCTGACGGGACGGTCTCATTCAATAAATATTCTATCGCGCCCCCTATCGCCTTTTTCCGGTATTGCTTGGGGTACTTAGAGGAAATTTTGACGCTTTTGTAATTCTTTTGAATATTTTGCGCCATGAAAAAGGAAAATGCTAAAGTACTCTTCTACATCGAGAAATTACGTGCGTGGGTTGTTCTTCGAACAGCTCTCGTACACTTATCTGTACTTACTTAAGAATATTTTTGTTCGAAAAAATATGTTTAGCTTGTACTTACTTTTATTATATTAATTATTTATTTATTTATATAGATTAAATAAGATCAGTAATTCAATAAAACGTAAAAAGTAGTTCAATGTAAAACGGAGCAATCTTGAGGAAAACTAACTTTGATATTACAAGAACATTGTTACAACTAATTTAGAGGTCGTTCATTCAAAAGAATATTCGCTATAGTACAATGACATTGTATGAAACAAAGTGCCTGGAAACTTCACTCCGCTTTTATTAAATAAGTATTGTAATGAAATTTGGCCTGGTTCCTTAATAAGCTGAAGAAAGCTGACTACACAAAAGAAACACTAATTGAATTTAGTTCACAGTTCAGATATTTTGTGGCCTTTATCGAGGATTAAGAAAATTCAAGTCATCTAGTCCTGAAGCACTCAATATTGTGGCTACTGTGATTAATTTCCTAGCTTAGATTTTGTGAAACTGCAAGTTATTAATTAGCAGATAAAGGAAATTTGTATAGACGTGCTAAGGCCGCGTTTTAGTTATGAGTGAGTTGTTTTATGTGAGAGTGGTATAATCCTCTTCGCCTATGGCGGGCTATGCTAAGGTGGACCTAGTGTGATCATATTAGTAAATGACCTAAGTCCTAATCTTTTGCAGATATTTCCTAATGTTCTTTTAAAAAACTTGCTTAATCTTTTTTCATGTCTGCCTTATGTTTACCTAAGTATTCATTTCATTTATGTATTTACTGGCTTCTGCCCGCGGTTTTCACCCGCGTTCCCACAGGAACCTTGCATTTTTCCGGGATAAAAAGTAGCCTATGTTACTCTCCGGTCCATAAACTATATCTATGCCAAAAATCACGTCGATCCGTTGCTCCGTTACTGCGTGTAAGAAGGACAAACCAACAAATCAACAAACACACTTTCGCATTTATAATATTAGTAGGATTAGTAGGATTTACTTGAACTTTAAACGTTCCTTAAAGCAAATAATTTTATCCAGTTAAAAAAAAATCTATCTGTGAACACTGAGTCCCAACACGTCCAGTACCTACACAATGCAATGTACAAAAATGTAACTAATATTGTTGATTGATTCAATTTTCGGTACTATACATGTAAATAGCAAGCAAATACGGTACTGCAACGCTAATAGGGTATGGTCGGCGTAATAGGGTAGGTACGGTTAGTTACATATATTTGCTAACGGAACTGTAAGGTTAATTAGGGATAAGTAGTGTTTTGAAGTTGACCGGTCGGCTACAGCGCGTAATGATTAAAGAAATCCTTTAACTATATCATCCCAACTATTATAAATGCAAAAGTTATTTAATTAATTTGTCCTTCGTCTAAGCAGCAACGGAGCGAATCGATGTGATTTTTTTCTATAGATGTAGTTTATGGGCCGAAAAGTGACATGGGCTACTTTTTCTCGGGAACATAAACGGATCTTGTGGGAATATTCACGTGTGTGAAATTAAAAAAAAGAATCAATAGTTAATCGAGAACAATTGTATTAATTATTATTAGGTTTTCAGAATAATTACACATCAAAATAAAATTTTAACGGCTTTATCGCATATACATTATGTACTTTAATTTTTATAGAGTATTCTTTGACGCGCGACATTTCGAACAGTGTTCTTGATAAAAGAAAGTTAGAAGTTAAAAGTGTTTATATATTTGTTTTAGTATGTACTTATCCTTTATGTGAATTATCACTAAGAGACCTCCTCTTCTACGTGTTTAAAGAAATCTTTAAAACAGTTTAAGTGACTCTGAAAATGTATTCATAAAGTTCTTTTAAATTTATTAATAAAATAAATATGTACCTACCTCATTCATACAATAAACAAAAGTAAAAATATCGAATCCCACAGACGAATGCAAATAAAGGGTTTTTGTTTGAGTACAAAAATAAAATTATTTCTATACCCTGACACATATCAAACTCTGATATTTCAATGTAAAAAAACAGCCATCCGGAACCTTTCAGACCTTTTCACAATACAAGTTTTCCCTTTTATTTCAGTGATATGAACAATTGTGAAACCTGCCAAAAATACAGGACCGCATAGAGTTCAAAGGGATACCCTCCAAGCTTTTCCGACCCTTAGAAGAACAAAGCAGACAAGGTCGTGTTTTATATGATGTCACGCTCTGGTGCATTTACGACTAATTTGTTTCAAATTTAATCTCGACTGAAATACACACGTCACGGTACTTTACACGGATCCGGACTCGTGTCTCTGCGTCGTTGGTAGCTCTGTACTATTGAAATTAGACAAATCATTTTTATTTTTAGAAATTTGTCTATTTTTGAGGATCACCTCGAAATAGTTTATCTTTTTGTATTAGGGTAAAATACAAGTGACTTTTAAAAAAAGCGGTAACCGATTTTGACTAAAATATCGTAATTTCATCCCTCATTTTTCCTCCCTTACAGATCATTTTCGTTAATAAAAGGAGCATCATCGAAATATTAAGTAAAATACATTTAAATCGGTTGATCAAAATTGACGCAGAACTCGAGTAACATCGCCACATAAAAAAACCAAACGAATTGAGAACCTTTTCTACTCCTTGTCTTGTAAGTCTACTACAAAGGTATCGACTGCCGTGACAAAATTCAGGTTTCAAATTCAACAAAACTAAGAGATATGAAGCCTATTTTCATAGAGAAGTATGAACTACGTATCATTTTGTTAGTGGGAGGACTAACTCTTCTGCGAGTGTCCGTCTGGGTTGTTACCACCGCTTTGCTCGTGAAGTCTGCCGCCAAGCAGTAGTGTGCAAGCATTACTGTATTCCGGTTTGATGAGCAGAGTATCCAGTGAAATTACTGGGCTTATGAGACTTAATACCTAATGTCTCAGGGTAACGAGCGCACTGCAGTGCCGTGCAGGCCTTTGTGTTTCAAAGTTCTGGGTGGCACTGCAGTTGTTATGGGCCGGCGTTATGCTTACCATCAGGCAAACGACGAGCTCGTCTCGTTACCAAATAACATAAAAAAAAAAAAAATATTGGTAACATACAACAAAATTTAACATGAAAGAAAATCTTACAGCATAATTAAAAGAATAATTTGATTCGACTTATATTTTTAAATGGATTTATAACGTAACTTTTTATCTATAAATGGTTGTTTTATGACGTTGGAGGCTGTTTAATTTACCTACTATTATTGACATTACGATTATTTTGACATTTTTATTCATGTAATATTATTTATATGACATATTGAAACTATTTGTTTGTATATTTTTTGTTAATTATTGAAATTGATTTAAATTTAGATCACTATAATTATTTAATTAATGGACATAGTTACTTAGACTATGTTAGCATCCAATTTCTTGCCTATTTAAGTGTAATTTTTGTTTTTTGTAAATTACTCAAACTATTTATCAATTATGACTTGTAGTAAGTATTACCAATAAATTGATTATGATTATTTAAATTTCGTATCTAGTAATATGATCCAAATAAACTCCGAGCAGTTTGTACATGGTGTCACCGCCAGGCCATGTAATGCTCCGTTATATTAATTTAATGATAGGTATATCTTTCTTTTTACTCTTGCTACGTTTGCTTTAAGGGTGTGAGAGAGCTCGTAATTAGCGTGTTTGTGTCGCAAACGACGGTCGCCAGCGATTCGTTAGCTAGCGGTTAGGGAGACGGTGCAGGACATAAACTGAT
This sequence comes from Crocallis elinguaria, assembly GCA_907269065.1. Taxonomy (NCBI): domain Eukaryota; kingdom Metazoa; phylum Arthropoda; class Insecta; order Lepidoptera; family Geometridae; genus Crocallis; species Crocallis elinguaria. Next base: position 25,063,137 of record OU026072.1, on the reverse strand, counting down.
AGCGATTAATGCGAGCTGGGCCGATTACTTATTTTCCACTCGTTTACATAAAAAAAACGAAGCAAAAGTGAACCCTTGATCACTAACATTAATAGAATTCGAAACGTCGTGAATTAAAGTAACGTATACAAACCGTTAAAACTTGTTCAATTCAAAATCTCTTACGACATTAACTATTTCTATGTATATAACTGAAATTTGAAAGAAGACAGAAGCGATACATTTTTAACTTGAGGGTGGTATTTAACTAGGAACACTATAAAACGTTCTACCACCATGCTTGCATCACCATGTTTCCCTTCAATGAAAGCACAAGCTCATAGAAGGATTAAACCACCGACTTACGGATCGCCAGTCACTGAGACATCATTGCTTAAAAATTCCATTTTTATGTAGTGCTTTAAATCGCCCTTAGCTCGTCCCTCGCGCCGCCCGCGCCGGCTCCTCACAACTCGCGCGTATTTACGTCCGGGCGGGACATATCAAATATTTACCGGCGCCCGCGGAATCCCGAGTTCACTGAATATTCTACCGCTAACGGTTTTTATTTAAACCGCACTTCCGGGACTTAGGACACGCACTGACGGCGGCTCATAAGAGGGGTTCAATCAGATTTATTTGTTGGTAAGGGTCATGTTCAAGGACGAATTATCTACCCTCCATTTCATTTTTAGGATTCCGTATCTCAAAAGGAAAAAATATACCCTTATAGTATAACTTCGTTGTCGTCTGATTGTCGGTCTGTGTGTCTGCCAAGACCAGAAATCAAAACCTATAGAGTACTTTCCGTTGATCTAGAATCACAAAATTTGGCAAGAAGCAATGTCTTAACTGTTATAGCACACAAGTAAAGGGAAAAATCCGACATCAGACAAGTGCAATCGCCTTTTGGTTGATGAGGCGCTCTTAAACCATTTCGGGGCCGTAGTCATGGTAAGTCGGCTATCTGGTGCTAACGAGCTGCTTCTCATCGGAGACGTCAACCAGTTGCCTTTTATTGACAGAGAGAACCTCTTTGTCCTAAGGTACTGTCGTCCAAACCTGGTAACAACAATCACCCAGGAACTGTTGTGTACGCATCGGAACCCAATGGATGTCGCCTACGCCCTTCGGGAGGTGTACTCCGGCATCTATTCATCAGTGCCCAAAGTTCTCTCTCTGAAGCTGAAGCGGTTTACAGGTTCGCAAATACCCGTTACCCTCCCTAACACTCTCTTCCTAGTACACACACAGGAAGAGAAAGAATCTCTAATCACCAAGGGATACGGGGGAGGCATAGGGTCGCGAATCTTGACCATTCACGAAGCACAGGGACTGACGTATGAGACGGTAATCGTCGTGCAAACAAAAAATCAAAAGCTGAAGCTGCACGACAGCGTCCCACATGCGGTGGTGGCATTGTCGCGTCATCGGAGTAGTTGTACATACTACACCGACACTAGCGACGACGCGATAGGCCGCTTCGTGATGAGGGTGAAGGCAGTTTCCACCAAAAGAATCATGGACTACAACCTCAAAATGGCCATCAGAGATGGGAATAACGTGGTGGCGGAGGCCATCGCAGAGTTCGAACGAAGGGGCGGAGACGGGGAGTTGACATAGGATGAGTGAATTGGGTGGACAACCGGAGTGGCCATGGTCACTGGAATGACCCTGCTTGCAGTGGCGTCGTGTGGCGGGTCGCCCTCTTCCCTCCAAAATGGTTGAGGAGAGCGATGGCTGGCACATGCGTCACACTCGTGAACGGGTGCTGCTTGTGGGATCTCGTCCGCTCCGATTGCGTACTTAATAAACTACTGTAAATATAGTCTTAATTGTAATATTTATAGTTAGATACCTGAACTACTCTTCACAAACGAATTTAGAAGTATTTATATAAAGTTATTTTTATGTATGTATGTATATCAGTGATGTGAAAATTGCAAGAAATAGTTTGATTAGCAAAAAAAGGGTGCGAGCCCTGGAGCTTGCAGAGTGTAAATGTAAACAATAAAAAAAAAAAAAAAAAAAAAAAAAAGGGAAAAATCCGAAAACCGTTGATCTGATTTCGAAGGTAAACTTAAAACATACTCGGAAAAGGCGGGAAAATACTCGAGATTCCTTTGTATGGTACCCTCGGTGCGCGAGTCCGACTCGCACTTGGCCGGGGTTTTTATGCTTAATACGTTAGCATTTAGGTAGGTATAATATGGCTAAGTGGGGCGGGGCTATACTGTCGAATCTCACTGCTATGTCTGTGGACACGAGAATCAGACGACGTCCCATCTTATCTCTTGTCCCTCGTGTCCACTTGCACGATGGAAGACGCAAAGGAGGACACTATCACTCTGGCGACCCACTTGACGTCTCTAACCTAAAGGATTCGAATCAATGATACGCAGAGAAGAAGAGGAAGCGTTTGACCACTTTCTAACCTGATCTTTACGTCTATGTGGTTGAAGATGGCGAACGCTTGACCTAGAATAGGACGCTTTCTTTTACAGAAATTGTAGGCTCATTGTAGGATTTGAACCATCGACCTACGGATAGGTGGCCGACATCCCCACCACAGATCACTGCTTCAAATAGTCGTCAGTTTCATAAGAGATAGAATATACCTGAGCTGCCCGACTGCTTGTGCTCCTACCAGACTGGTAGGACTTAGTTGACATTCCCATCAATAGGGATTTGTGACCTTTTCTTCCACAAATTCTCTCTGAGGTCTCATATTACAGAGCTCATAATGCGGATTTGTGGAAAAAGTTCACAAATCACCGTTGACGGTGGATGTCAATGGAGATTTGTGGAATAACCCAGATTCTCTTCTCTAAAACCCACTTCACCGTGGTAGAGTTCCTCTTCTACAAGAGCCCAGTTTTTGCTCATAAAAGCAAAGTGAAAGTTAAATTACTGAGAGCTATTTTATATATCTGGGCATTGATTAGAGTAGTTCCTCAATGTCTCTTGGAGCACATCAGCCAAACGACCTGCGTCACAAACAAAAAACTTTATGATGATTACTCCTTAGCTGTTGCTATTATCATCGCCAAATGCGGTTGAATTTTTTTTATTGTTAAGGCTTCGCCTTAATTATTAAGGCGAAGCGTTTATAATGCGTGTGGTCTGGCGAGTGGCTGTACTTTGCTCGAGGCTATCTACAGAATTACTGGACTAATTTCGCTGTTGAAACAGGTTACGTAAAAAGGACGTACGTAAAAAGGAGTGTAATTTTTTTACGGTATGTATGTTTGTTTGTGAGTTTCTTTATTCCACCATAACTTGTAATTGCCGGAACAGATTTAGATAAAAAAAATCTGATCGACATCAAAAACCAGACGCCGTCAGCCTGCGTTGTTGTAAGGCAATATCAGAAACCTGGTATCAGTTTTTCAGGCGGTTGAAAAATTCTGATACCAGGGGCAGTCTATAAAGGGCCTGTACGAAAAGAAGGATCAAAAACTTGCGTAGTTGTTGATAGTCTTCAAGAGCTTCGTTCCATCGTTCAACGTAATAACTCTACCAAATTAGACTCCGACCACTCATTCTCCAAATATCTTGGCTATTTGAAGCTAAACAACCGTCTCAAGAGGCGTTGTAGTAACAATATGCAAATATATGTAAATCCGTCCCGGGGACACTTCGCTAATTCGTCACAGACAATCTCTGGCGGATAAAAATTCATAATTATTATTCATGCGGATTATCGCCGAGGAATTGTTACTGAAAAGAATGGCAAGAGGCTCCGATGGGATAAACTAGAAGCAATTTCGCTCCGCCAGAACTGGAGGTATACTCTCAAAATCGATGAACGATATATCGTTGTATTTTTCATATAGAAGTATAGTAGGGTACGATTTTGTTACATTGATTTCACTGTCTTATCGACGTTATTTTAGACCATTGATAATGTTGATGAATATGACCATCTCATATTTAATTCAAATTCATTTATTTCGACCAACTTGGATCAAATAACTCACAAATAAATAATAATAAAACCAAAAAAAATATTTAGAGGAGATTAAATTTTAGACTATTTGACCACGACATACGATCTTAAATCATCAGCGGCGCAAGTACGGAAGTCGGTTCGATAAATTTGTCAAATCGAAAAACTCGATAAATATATCGAATGTTGCGAGTACCGAAGTCTGATCGTAAAGTATTAAGTATAGTAGCTCGATATTCTCTTTGGATTCAACCTAACTTTTCGATAACTTTTGTCGATTGTATCGATGCTCGATAAATTATATAAATAGTCGATAAAACCCACATTATCGATTTGAAATGTCAATTTTATCGAATTTTATCGATCGAAAAGATCCGTACTTGCGCCGCAGTTCGTGACGACGCGGTACTATTTCATTTGATCGAACGATATTAGTTTTATGTTTGTGTTTTATATGTTAGTGTTTTTATGTTATTACAATAAAAAATACTATAGTATGGTTAGTTCGATATATTCAGAGCAATGTCGTGTCGATGATGTATCGTGTCGTTTATATTGTTATCGTTTTTTCGAGTAGACCCCCTGCTGTCAACAACTGTTGTAATGCCGAATAAGGCTTACTCTCACGGTATATCCAATGTTGACCCAATTTTATGGGATCACGGGATTGTTTCCATTCAGAAAAAAATTGTTCCAATTCCATAAACGCCGCAAGCATCGATGAACTTCAATAAAAAACCGGGTAGAATTTATTGAGAACGTCCTTTTTTTTTGAAGTTTCCGAAGTTTCGAAGTCCTGCGATACAGTCGGCATCCGCAACAAGGTTGAGCTCTTTATCTATAAGCGATTGCGCAAGTGAACAAATTTATTGTAAAGTTTGTGTTGCCATTACAGTATGACTTCAAAATGTGTTCTTTTTTGATTAAAAAGAAATCAGGTCACTGGTTTTTGACACCAAATTATAATGAAAAATATTTTTTTAATTTTTTTTTAATGTTTAATTTTATTTATTTTTTTAATTTATTTTATTATCCTATTCTCTGGGGATTGAGAATGTTAATTTAAGAATAGGTTCACGTTTGAGCGCAATCTCACCTCATGGTTAGCGACTAAAAGTAATCAAGCCCTGCAGTGCCATGTTAGACGTTGTGTTGCAAACTCTGGGTTAGCACTGCAATTATATCAAGTCTCTATTCCCTTCAGTACATTACATTCTTTATCGATCTATCACCTTCTGATAAATGTACGAGCCGCGTGTTTGCAAGTACATTCCTGTACTATTGGAAGATCGCCAATAAACTTACTCGGCGGTTTTACCTATAGGCTGACACACGGGAGATTGTCTTTTTTTACTTCATGGTAGGCTAGCGCGTTTGACTACTGTCTCACCTGATCCGTATGGCAATTGGCAAATCCCTGATAATATGGTTGAAAAAGAAATATGCTAAACCTATAACACGTAACTACCGGCTTCCAAGAGCGTCTGCCGCAACGCGACGTGGGCCCTTAGCGACAGATTTTCATAATGAGGGTGGTAGCTAGCATTTAAAAACACTCTAGCATCATGATCATATATCATGATGGTACAGTATCATCACGGTATTTTCCTTCACCAAAATCTCAAGTTCATTGTAGGATTCGAACACTCGACGTACAACGCGGCGCCATCACCACAGAGCTATCACCCACCAGTTCAATTCATTTGCAGCATTTTGTGTCAAATACTTGCGACTGAAAAATCAAGATCCTGAACTTAACCTCCAGGTTGATTTACTTCGTCCGATTTCCACATCTCTTTTTATGCTCTGACTAATTTGGCACAAAACGTGGACGCGGGAAATTGAAAAATTTAAGGAATGCAAAATTCTTCAGCCCCTGAAGTAAAACTTACCTCGGAAAGTTTTTTCATCTTTTTATCGACTTTAATATCTCACTTCGTTATGTTAATGAGCCGCCAGCCGTGCCATCGAAAATTACCTGAAAAGAAATAATATTTAAGTTAGATAAGTTTCTCGTACCTAGTCAAACTCGAGTACATTTACTAAAAGTAGGCAATATTTAGAACTCACATTTCTTTTTATTTATTTTTATGTTATTAGGTAACGAGACGAGCTGGTCGTTTGCCTGATGGTATAACGCCGGCCCATAACGATTGCAGTGCCACCCAGAACTTTGAAACACAAAGGCCTGCGCGGCACTGCAGTGCGCTCGTTACCCTGAGACATTAGGTATTAAGTCTGATAAGCCCAGTAATTTCACTGGATACTCTGCTCATCAAACCGGAACACAGTAATGCTTGCACATTATTGCTGGGCGGCAGACTTCACTCACAAAGCGGTGGTAACAACCCAGACGGACACTCGCAGAAGAGTTAGTCCTACCACTAACAACAATGGACATAGGTCCATTAGAATTAAATATTGTCTTAAAGTTATTTAAAAGCTGTAAGTCAGAATAAATTCAAAGTAAATACGTACATTACCTACTCCATTGTACAAATGATAGCTTGACATAAGATTCGTAGCTCGTTACAAGATAGCGCTAATATAATCACATACATACTCGATCAACATACCTTAATATAATTAGTAATCTGTGGATGATGTGGTTGGCTGTACATTTATTAAATATCATATTATTACTAACCTTCTAATTTTAAATTACAATGTACAACTGTTAATCGTCCCAAAATATATAAAATAAAAATAACAAGGCTTAAAATATTACACACGGCGACGCTACCTACTAAGAATCCAAAATGAAGTAGCATCCCAGCAAACAACAAACAAATCTCAAAAAATAAAAAAGCAGACGAGTAAAAACCACAAGGTTAATTCGTCACCCTGGTCACGTGTGTGCGAGCGAGAGGGACGTGTTAGAGAGGGACAGGGCGACGGCGCGCGCGCATGGCACCGGGTGGCACCGACCCGCGTAAGCAATGACACCCTGACAGGTTGGCAATTATTATAGGCCACTGGCGCAGCCGCTGGCCGTCTTCTGACGTCATCAGCGTGGATGTAGTGTTGTGTTTTTCGGGTGCAGGGGATTTCATCGCCATTTTGTTTTTTAGAACAAGGTTTTTGGGACGGTGAAAGTATTTTGTTGATGTCTACCGGTCTGGCCAGCGGCTACAGTCTTGCGTGAATTCAGGAAGCGATGTGTTGGAAAATTAAGTTTAACTTAAATGCTTTCATAAGTTATAATATAGTTATAACATAGGATAAGTTGAAGTACCTGGGCTACATTGTAACTAATACCAAAACTAGAGAGGAAAAGATCGAGACCTGAGTTCAAAATGTTATTTGGTAACGAGACGTGGTCGTTTACCTTATGGTAAGCATAACGCCGACCCATAACAACTGCAGTGCCGCTCAGAACTTTGAAACACAAAGGCCTGCGCGGCACTGCGGTGCGCTCGTTACCCTGAGACATTAGGTATTGGTCTCATAAGCCCAGGAATTTCACTGACTACTTTGCTCATCAAACCGGAACACAGTAATTGAGTCTACGTTGCACAGAGCGTGAATAACGCTGCAAAAATATCGCACGCGGACTTGGCACCTTTGACTTAAAACCGCTTAGAGGGCTTCAGAGTACTTAGCTAAGTTCAAATACTTAGCGTTGGTTTTAAGTGGCTCTGCGAAGATAAACTTAATTCACTTGAGTCGTCATCTTAATTAGACAAAGGAATCCTCTTCATTGCCGAATTATAATAACTTCTCGGAATCTAAAGAATATACTTGAAGTGGAGCTTGCTCTAAAAGAGTAGGGAGGTAGTAATTAGTTTTATTAGTAATAATTAGTTCTAGTTCTTTAATGTTTGTTTCTTGTTGGTTTTCATTTCAGATTTCAGAAACAATGGATTTTATACCTTACACGGTAAAAAAAGGATGAGATCGATTAGACCTTTATGTATTTTGTACAAGTTTTGGTTGATCATCTTTTTAAATAAAATACTACCCAGTTAGTGTTGACTAGAATACATTACAATAAGAAAGAGACGAGGCTCTTAGCTTTCGTTTTGGTCACGATCAACTTCAAACTTTTATATCGTATTAAATTGTTATAATTCGCCATCGCCGTCTACATGAACACCGCGGCGGTGGGGGCGCACAAAAGGCGATCGCTGCCGATAAGCATAAAGGACGGGGTTTAATGGAAACGTCACCGCCACTCGTTCTTCCTTCGGGAACCCGTTAAAGAAGAGCATACCAACGCGATCGGCTAGCCTGCGAGCGCTGTGCGACAGCGGAAGCTAATTGTATGCTCTTCCTTATAAAATTGACGATTAAACACGATCGTGTAACAAATCTCCATCAACTTAGATTGCCTTGCAAATATGGTCAATGGATAGCTACTAGCTGTGTACAAATTATTTTCCGCCCTTTGCGCACCCTTAACACTCCCGTGAATACCACTCTTCGCGCAAGCATATCGCAAGTGAAACTGTTGGATTACCTCGATAAAGAATCCTACTAATATTATAAATGCGAAAGTGTGTTTGTTGATTTGTTGGTTTGTCCTTCTTTCACGCAGTAACGGAGCAACGGATCGACGTGATTTTGGGCATAGATATAGTTTATGGACCGGAGAGTAACATAGGTTACTTTTATCCCGGAAAATGCACGGTTCCTGTGGGAACGCGGGTGAAAACCGCGGGCAGAAGCTAGTAAGAAATATAATGACGAGAGTCATAAAGGGTAGGCTTCAACAGCGCTGAAGCCCATGTGTGACGGGCATTAAAAGCGTAGGTATGCATAATTGATGATTATGCATCATTGACGGACCTCGCGTAAAACACGGACAAACCACGATTAAAGTCGCTGCTACGTCCTCTACTAAAAAAAATTAATCTCACAACTACGTGTGTTCAGTGCATAAGACGCGGTAAACACGCCGTGTGGCGAACCACCGGTAACAGCTAGTCGAATAGTTGCCTATTTGCAGTCGCACAGTTCGCGCAGGCTTATCAGGTCGTTAATACGACCCTTACGGCTTTAGCAGGTTTTCAATTCAACCTTTTAATAGATAGTCCATTGAAATCGGGCATTTGTTATGAACGTATTACCTCTGGAGGGATTGTTCGGATTCCGATTGGATTGTTTGAATATCCCTAAGCCCTGGGACCGTTTTGTTTGTGGAGCACACGTTTATAATATCGGTCTGTCTTATCGACCGTTATGAAATACGGGTTACACAGTAATACTGTAATGAAATGTATCATAGCAACAATGTTTTCTGTTCATCCCAAAAATGTCACTTCCAATAGTATTCGAACCTGCGTCTTCGGGTAATCTAGATAGGCTGTGGGAAGGATCGATGTTGACTCCGAAATTCTTGAGATGATGTTTTCCTTTCGGCTTAATTCGTGTTATTTGTATGTGATTCTTTTATGTTTTCAAGATCACAGATCTTTTGTTTCTCTAGGCGGTAGGTGATATTCTCGCCGGGGAGAGTATGGGCCATAATCCACCACGCGCATTTTAGCGCGAGTGTGATAAATCCGCACATAAATAAATAAATTGATATAGGTCGGTGTGTTGGTGCGGGGCCGAGTCGAGATTCGAAATATGGTACATCGAATTGAAAGTCGCACAAGTTCCCGCTCAGCCACACTTATAAATACGAAAGTTTGAATATTTGTTTTTCATTGACACTGTACAGATTTTAGATGGTTATTAGTTTGGATTAAAAGAGGAAAATGTGTAGTAAGCGCCGAGTGAAATCGCGAACTAGTATTTGAATCTTATTTTAATTATGTTGAAGACACTGAGAACTTCGCACAGAGCATTGTATTACTTGCAGTTAACAACAATACTGAACACGCCAAACTAACAGAACATTCGAATTCTACAATTGTTAGCAAATATATTCAGTAGGTACACATGTGATACGGCTCGAATAGAGACATTTGTGGCCCCATGTTGGGCGCCAAAATCTGCAAAGCTTGCCAAATGTGGCGTGTACATTGCAGACGCGCGTGTTATTTGATAATAGGTAGCACTTGCAGATGCTGTCATGGGTAGCGCCGCTGGATGTTGTAATGTTGGCTAGTAGAAGCTGGAGCGGCTGCACGGAGCTGTAGTAATGAGCACTAGATGTTTTTGGGTCAGTAATCATTTTAGTTAAATTGTTTTTTTCGTCTTTACGAAACTATCGTTCTCTCATGCGATGAAAACTGATGGTATCGTCGAAGGTTGGTTATAAGTTTTCTTTGAGACTGCTTATGTTATAGGTTCTGCCTACGGTTTAATTTAAAAGTGAATATCAATTCAGGCGTCTTAGGTTTACAGCAGAGAAATAAAAGGTAATTTGTAGGTCTGATGACTGTTTATCCATAAAGAAACAAAAGTGGGTAAATCAACATGAAAGTTGAAATGAAACTTTGAATGAAATTAGCTACATTTTAAGATTACTGAAGAAGCGAGCGGAGCTACTGATATCTGCGCAAATATCTAGACGTTCCCCTAATTTAGATTTAACGAGCATTAGGTACAATTAATATTTGTACAACTTAGTACAACTTTACTTCAAGTCTTATCACTTATTCCCAAAAGCCTCTTTAGAAAACACAAATTTTAATATATCTCCAAACTTTAGGTCTCGTAAATTACACTTGTTTAAAAATAACGAGTACACAGAAACTTTGATTTACGAGATACAGAATGACTCCTCTCGAGGGTACGATTAGCGAAGTTTGGAAACGGCTTGTTTGTCCTTTTTCATGTTTTTTATGTTGGCAGTAAACGGAAGCTGCACTGTTCGTTCGCTAGAGTTGCCGGTATTGCTGACAGGTAGTTAAAAGAGTTGTAAATGGGTTACGTGATAAAAAACTGAACGTGTCGAGAGGGGTAGGTGGACAAATTTGCTGTGATGATGCTTTGTCACTTATTATAAGGGCTGGTTTTTAAATCGCATGAAATGGGTTCTGTGTTTACAAAGAAATAAGTATTCAAGACGTGGAAACGTACAAAATATAACAAGCCAGGTTGGCTTTCAGGTCACATATGTAAGTACGAAACCAGGTTCAAACACTTCACCATACAAGAACGAGAGAACAGGTAATCAGCATACCTCTTATGTCGTATACTGTATATAACGACATACCTACTATGAGGTATGTTATACACGGTATACAATATACATATTACATGCATATAAAAGGTTTGCAGATAATTTCAGATTAATAATATGTACATCAACTCCTTTTAAAATTGCAATTAATTGCAAACTTATAAATGCTATTATTTCTTTTTCCTAAATGTAAATTCAATCGGTTCAGTAAAGGTGTAGCCGTGAATGTGAAGACATAAGATGCTGACAGAATCTTTAAGATTTATAATATTAGTATAGAAGTATGGAATTAACCAACTATCAAACAATACAAAACAACGGCTCAAATTATAGAACACAAAAACTGCAACTCGTTTAATCCTAACAGTAATAGACACAATACCATCAAGTCGAGTACATCATTACCACAGAACCATACACAAATTGAGTAATAAAACTGCCGCAATTTTCCCAATTCCACATCAAACGCAACATCAAGCCGAAACTCAAATATCACTAAATTACAAAATAAATCGTACAGAAGCGCTGTGGAAACCGCCGGGTGCTTCTCATGACATTTAGCGAGCCTTCGGTTCAACGACCTCATTGTGCAACTGGTCGCTAGACCCGGCGCGACTTCGCCTACTAACTCTCTCCTCATCTGTGTCGTGCGATCCACTTTTACTTACAAACTTATGAGTGAGTTGTAGCGAGCGATCCATTCTTATCTACTAACTTTAGTAATCTTTGGTGAAGGTTTAATTTTACGTAGAAACTGTTGAGCTGTGAGCGAAGCTGTGGTTACATTTCTTGATCGCCTTTTAGAGCGTTTCCTTGGATGCTGGTTTGGTGGGACTGGAAAGATGATGTGAAGTGAGTGTGACTGGTTTGAGCAACCTTGAGTTTGCCTTTCAATTGAATTGTATACATATTTCTATGCGTGGAATTAATGTTTTGTTTGTTATTTTCAATGATGCGCGTAAATTCGAAGAAATTTTCTAGTGTATGTTCTAGCTTTATTGTCGTTCAATTATCGCAATAGCGTTAAAAGAGAAGTAGTTTGGTTAACCAAAATCCCTTACAAGGAGTAACTTAGGCTACTATTATTTTAGAAAAATAAGAAGGGATCAGCGTAAAAAAATAAAAACCATGAAATCCAACATCTCCGCGCGGGTGAAACCGCGGGCAGCAGCTAGTTACAAATAAAAACTGAATTGTCTACTGAACCATTGTGATAATTTTATTTTATTATAAATAATCGATTCAGGTATGTATTACTATTCCTGTTTTATAATTGTACTAACTGGTCACACTACTAACTAGCCGTAAATAACTCCAATCAGAAGCGAATAGTTGAAACATTAGAGTAAGTTCTCGACTGCTCGGCTCAGTGAAAGTGTTCCCACGGATGCGCCGCGGTACCTACTGCCTCCGGGTATGTAGACCATAAGATGATAGCTTTTTGAAATGTGACGTTTGGAACCAACACTGTATATAGATAGACGTAAACTCTTTACAATACAGGAACTGTAGGTATACACTATAGTGTTACATCAACACAAAACATGGCAGTCTTTTACCAAGTGGTAACACTGGCTATTCTGTGAGTGTCCGAGTTTTGGCGGGAATGCGAAAATGTGCTGTTGTTGATTTTGTGTTATTTACTAAAACCTATGTTTCTTCGAATGTTAATGTGTATTAATGGTGGATTGTTAACCATTAAGTGTTCGTAAACGTGCATGAGTGAAAGGCAAATAGTACAAAGGCGAAAAACGTGTATTTTCGTATTCTATCCAAAACTCCATAGAAGCTTCAGTAAAGTATTCACCGCTTTACTGAAGCGTCACTTCGACTCGAAAATTGTTTCTAATATTGCGACTTAAGGACTATGTATCCAGGTCAAGAAATAAATTATAAAATAAAAAAATAAATGTGAGTGTCCATCTAGGTATCACAGCTTTACTCATGTAGTCTGCCGATGTCACCAAGCAATAATTTGCAAACATTACTGTTTTCCAGATTGATGAGCAAAGTGGGTTTATGAGATTTCAGTGAAATTAAAACTTAATAGCTACCTAATGTCTCAGGGTAACAAGCGCAGTGCAGTGCCAGGCAGGTCTTTGTTGTTCATTGTGTCTCGTTACTCAGTAAAGTCCTATATAGATTTTTCAATGTTATTTGGTAACGAGACGAGCTGGTCGTTTGCCTGATGGTAAGCATAACGCCGGCCCATAACAATTGCAGTGTCACTCAGAACTTTCAAACACAAAGGCCTGCGCAGCACTGCAGTGCTTTCGTTACCCTGAGACATTAGGTATTAAGTCTCATAAGCCATCTATATAGGATTAATCCAGTGAAATTACTGAATATCACTGGATTATTCCTATATAGATGGTGTTACAAATAAATAAATACGAGTTGAATCTTACGATCAGTTAATATGTCAGGTGGCGTTGAAACGCTAACTTATCGTGAAAAAAATTATTATAAATAGGTATTCTCCACAGGCTCGGGACTATACGCTTGTAACTTGCTATGCGCATGCGCTAGCGAGGTTTCCGGGTCATCCCCATTTCATTCGTGCGATTACTCCACGACGCTCGCAACCGTTCGTTTTTCTGTCTGTCTGTGTGCATGTGATCAGCGATATATCATTGTTAGTAGATGAGTGACTCGCTTGCGTGATAGAGCACCGTTCTGTCGGGGCTGCGAAGAAATTATTTATGTAATCAAATAACCGAAGTTAGCTGATGAGGACCCGATATATCAACGCTGTATTTACGTTGCAAATTGTGAAAACCAAAGTATGATGACGATGTATTTATTCTCTGCCGATGTATAACTGTAAGGTATTTGTTTTTTGTAATAATTTTTGTTAATGTGGGTATTTTCTCTCTTTTTTTATGTTATTGGTAACGAGGCGAGCTGGTCGTTTGCCTGATGGTAAGCATAACGCCGGCCCATAACAACTGCAGTGACACTCAGAACTTTGAAACACAAAGGCCTGCGCGGCACTGCAGTGCGCTCGTTACCCTGAGACATTAGGTATTAAGTCTCATAAGCCCAGTAATTTCACTGGATACTCTGCTAATCAAACCGGAACACAGTAATGCTTGCACATTACTGCTTGGCGGCAGACTTCACTCACAAAGCGGTGGTAACAACCCAGACGGACACTCGCAGAAGAGTTAGTCCTACCACTAACGAATGTAATAAATATGAATAATGAATGTTAATGTGGGTATGTTCTCTCTTGGAAAAATACAGCACAACAGTTCGGACGTGTCGTCTTTTATTTATGTTTTCTGCTAGAATACGACATTGGCGACGAGTAAAATTACGAATTCGCGTTATATAAAGTGTATTACATTGTTTGGAGTACGAGTACAATGTCCATCGGCAAGATTGCCGAGTTGAACGTGGGGACCGATAATTGGCGGTTGTACGTCGAAAGACTCGAACAATATTTTATAGTGAACAGTATTAAAAGTGATCTACAAGTGCCAACGTTAGTGACGGTGATGGGCTCGGCTGCGTATGAGTTGCTGGTGAAACTCTGCACCCCAGATAAAACCGCCACCAAGTCGTTCAAGGAGTTGGCGGACATTATGGAAAAATACCTTACTATAACTAAAGTATATTTAGGTATTATGTCTAGAGCTTGAGCTTTGGAAATATATCATGATGCAATCATAGCATGAACGTAGGGAATGTTCTAGTGATTACCTGGCTAGCTACATCCGACAAGATAGAAAGAAAGAAAATACATTTATTTCAGGACATCACACAACATTACAAGTTTTACACATGCATAAAAAATGAAAATAAAGGACAGATAAGTACATAAATAAAAAACCCAGGGTGCAATTTTTGAATGTCACCGAGTGACTAAATATCAGCGATATGACCGATAGTCATCGATTTACAAAGTCGTATTTTTGAATCTCAGCGGATGACTAAAATTGTCATACCTATGATATCGTTTACGAGTGGGGGTACCCATTCGTAAACAATATTATAGATATGAGTAGGTATTTAGTGCCAATCAATTTCCAACTTAAAAAATAAAATTGAATGGAACACAATCATAAGTTTGTCTATGATTAAAGCTAAGAAATAGTTACATGTTGGTAAACAGGGTATTACTTTCAAAAATACAACTTTTGCAAATTAGTGATTTCAAAGTTATCGCTGAGAATTTTGTCACCGCTGATATCGAAATCAAAAATCGGTCCCCAATGTTGCGTGATGCCATGATAAGGGTTCCGACTCAGCATGCAATTAAGATCCAAGGATCTTAATAACTGATTTTCAGTCGGAACCCACACCTATGACATCACGAACCTCCGGACAGTGATACGTCAAAATATAATGATTAAAAAAAAGTAGAGGATATGAACAAAAAAGGTACGTATTGCGCGCCGAAACATAAACAAAAACAAAATATGGATGGATATCTTTCATGAAGCACTTATCAATGTGTTCTGGCTGCCGCTCTTGAGGATCAGTTCTCAATCTATGCTTATCAACTTCAACTACATACTCACGTTAGTTTTGATAGGAGATAGAAAAGCTAACCTAAATTGTAAATTTTTTATAACGCTTGCCCATAACAATTATTGCTCCTTTTTTTTGAAAGATAGTCAAAAGTTTGGAATAACTTGTAAGTTTCGTAAACAATTTACATTCCCAACAATAAAATACTTTGGCATAAAATGTAGGCGGCTAGCTTAGTTTAAGTCTATAGACAAGTTTTGTTGCTTTTAAATTTTAATTGGATAGGTACCTACAAGTATTGATTGCCATCTAATGTAACCCCTGTCAAATATTCTCCGTTCCACTGTTCAGCTGTAGAAGCTATGACGCTAAAACTGACAATAGGCCCACGATATTATAAAGGTCCATTCAAAGGTACTAGAAAGACTACATTCATTTTGTAACAGTATTGAATAATAAACTAGTGTAAAGTATAACAGAATCGCAGCACAATCCATTACCGTGCCAGCTCGGTGTCTGGAGCGTACCAGGAGCGTACTGGAAAATGTACCGTACATTAAACTAATGCACTCAACGTACGGCGTCTAGTGTATCTTGCAAACATCGCATTTATATCTGGAAGAATATTGTCTCTGGTTTAACAAATATTATTCTTTTCAATGTGTACTGAAGTTATGATGATATCTCTAGATGATATTAGAGCGGGCTTTAAACTTTTCCTTAGTCGAATATAACTCAATTATTTATGTTAAACATTTTTCGACACTATTTTTTTATACTGGATAGTCTTGCGTTTGACTCTATGGACACATTAAATTTTTTATTAGTTTCAAAGGGATACCAGTAACTAGTTTTATACAGTTTCCCGAATTTTTTAACAGCTCCTGTGACATGGCAACGGTTTTTATAACTTGCGCTTTTTTACAGTGCATATATAGTATTGTCCCATTGCATTTGCATTGTGGCAAACAGAAATAAATTACATATGTCGACCTATCACACTACAGCACAGGAGCTGTCGAAAAATAAAGTACAAAGCCAGACACTTAATATAAAAACTAAGTTTGTTCGTAGCTCATGGTTGCCTCAGTAAGCACATTAGTTGCAGACCAGACAAACAACTGAACTAAGTCCCTGCATTATGCATCCGTCACCGCAAGTTGCAATTAAGTTAGCAACTCGCCAAGTGCGTGAGAGTCTAACTCTTTGGAACTGCAAACTAAATAATTACATGAAACTTGGTGAATGTTTTGCAAGAACTTGTAATAATTTCTGTGGAATTTGAAGTGATAATGCGATAGTGCGACGAGACCGCTGCCACAACTTTAACGTAGGTAACTTGTGTTTTAATGAAGCTATAGTTCGTTACTCTCTACAGGAGCTATAACGTGTTAAATTTTGCAACAGAAGTTTAGTTTAATACAAAAGAATACTAAATAAATTGTACCAAAAACTAACACTATAAATAAGTTCACTATGAAATCAAATCAAATCAAAAATACTTTATTTTTTGTACACCACTTTTGAGAAACCCACAACAATGGATTTTAAATTCAAATAGGTACAATACTTTAGTAACACATCTTAAATTAAAGTGCATTGGACTTTAAAATTTAGGGTCCGTTAATATCCGTTATCGGGCTGACTTTTAGCTAAAACCGATTTCGTCTAGTCAACGCTTGTGAAACACTTTTCTTACTGTCTCTATTAATGGGAAGACAATTTGTTTGTGTTCTTTACGGGAAGAACTTGTACTACACCAATTCGTATAGTTTTGTCCTTTTTAGATTATCAGTAATAACGTTGCCCCACGTTGGGCGCCAATTTTATTGAACGAGCAAGTCTATTTAGAAAAATAAACATATCTTCATCGCCATACTCAGTGCTACTCCTCAATTTGAATTCAGAATCTAGAATAGAGAATTTAAAACAGATCATAAAGATCTCACAAGCATCCAAAGTTCTAAACAAGCCACGCATTTGCTGGTGAATCCACAGTGCCTCCGACGAGCATCCAACTCGCGTTACACGCGAAACCGATGAAATATATCTTTTGTGCAGTCTCCGCTGAGAAGCGCTACGTTCGCGTTTAGAGATAAATGATGGAGAAACTGTTATCGAACAGGAGGGCAATCGCGTTAAAAATTATCAACCAAACCGCTACTAAACCACGACCGCATCACAGCTTTTTGACCGTTTCGTATCGCGCTAATAGTTTTACCAAAAGTTGAGACGTTTCTCGACAACAACTG
The DNA here is from genome assembly GCA_907269065.1 of Crocallis elinguaria. Lineage (NCBI taxonomy): Eukaryota > Metazoa > Arthropoda > Insecta > Lepidoptera > Geometridae > Crocallis > Crocallis elinguaria. The sequence goes on along the minus strand of OU026072.1, from coordinate 25,045,406 downwards.
ACAGTTAACGCTGTCAAATGAACGGCAATATCGAATTCCACACGCCTGAACCGAAACTAAACAACAGTTGGTATCAATCCACAACCAAACCATAACTGTACGCTGTCATTTCAAATTAGCGCGATCGGGGCCCTGTACGCCCAAATTATCGATCGCCTTTGAGAACTTTTTGTAACCAAATATTAGTTACATTACTAATATTTGGTTTAGAAATAAGCTGATTCAGAGCCAATAATTATTTAAAAGGACGTATTGTTAATGCGAACGTATTTTCAAATGCACACAAGCCGCAGCGTTTGAAGAATACTGATGAGATAAGAAACGTTTACTTGTAAAACTGTAGAATATTTTTTTACAAAGGATCTTTTAATTACGACACCATTAAAGTGACGCATTTTTTTAAACGTGGATTTATTTCAAAGTCTCTTCTCTCATTTCCTTTAAAGCCTACCATACAATTGAAAGTCAGCTTGAACAGATCGAAATGAAATGTTTTTAACCGACTTCCAAAAAAGGAGGAGGTTATCAATTCGTCGGGTATTTTTTTTTTATGTTTATTACCTCAGATCTCGGTCATTTATAAACCGATTTGGAAAATTATTTTTTTATTTGAAAGGATATACTTTCAGATTGGTCCCATAGAAATTTCATCAAAATCGGTTCAGTAGTTTGTCACTGAAGTCGGTTCGTAGCTGTTTTAAAGCATTTTTTCTTTTTGTTTCAAATTTCGTTTTACTATCAATCGATGTGTTCGGACCAGTGTATTTCATATTTTAAGATTTTTTTTTATGTTATTTCGTAACGAGACGATCTGGTCGTTTGCCTGATGGTAAGCATAACGCCGGCCCATAACAATTGCAGCGCCACCCAGAACTTTGAAACACAAAGGCCTGCGCGGCACTGCAGTGCGCTCGTTACCCTGAGACATTAGGTATTAAGATAAGATAAAGATATTAAGTCTCATAAGCCCAGTAATTTCACTGGATACTCTGCTCATCAAACCGGAACACAGTAATGCTTGCACATTACTGCTTGGCGGCTGACTTCCCTCACAAAGCGGTGGTAACAACCCAGACGGACACTCGCAGAAGAGTTAGTCCTCGCACTAACAAATATATGCACTAAAAATACACTAAAAAATATGTTTTATATATAAGAAGAGTATAATAAAAAACACCAAATTCGCCTTTTCACTTCCAACGTCCACGAACGAACGAGCCAATAATTAAAATGCAAACCAGCTGTAGCGGCGACATAATGAAGTTCACTATCGGCCCATCGCCGGAATTAACGCATTATCAGCGCTAACCAGAGCCGGATTAACCATATTTTTTTTTATGTTATTTGGTAACTCCAAGTTTAGTTTTTCATAGAATCGAAATGTGGTTAGATTTGCAACTACACAGGTTTTTTTTTGGAGTTACGTGTGTTATAATTGTATTATTTAAATACTCTACAAGTCTACAATGGTAAGTAGATTTTGTAAAAAAATCTGGCGCCCAACGGGTTGCGGCATAATTTTTCGGCTTCACCTCATTTTATTATTATATTATCCTAATTCAATATCCTCAGAGAGCTCTCCAAGCTAGCAGTTGTATAAACAAACTTGAGGCTACGGATGGAGACACCTCTTGCATAATGCAGGGTAGTTACCCTCTCGACAATACCTTGCAGATTGCCGACTTTGAAACTTTGTCTTGGAAATAGGTGTTGTAGCTGAGAATACAGGGATGGTCCAGCCTGCAATAGTACGGTAGCGTTGGCACTTGGCACGCAATGTATACTTTGGAACAGAATTCAATTTTTATCTATACAAATAAATAAAACTGAACTGTCTGTTTGTAATATCAAAATAACAGCTTTTTACTACATGCATATGAAAGTATATATACGGTACTAATTACCTAACAACCATTTTTTAAATTTTTGTCTGTCTGTCTGTTTGTTCCGGGTAATCTCCGAAACGGCTGGACCGATTTTGGCGGGACTTTCACAAGCAGATAACTGATGTTACAAGAAGTAAATTGGGCTACTTTAATTTTAGAAAAAAAATAAGGGTTCCAATGAAAAAATTAAAAACCATGGAATCCACAATCTCCACGCGGGTGAAACGGTGGGGCAGCCGCTTGTTTATTTTTAAAATAATGTCTATCGACATTTAAGAGGTTCGTAAATTAGAAGCTTCGTAACATCAGTAAATAAAAAGTCACGTAGTTTCTGTTGCAGGCTGTTGGAGCAATAAAACAAATATTTTTATAGTCCCTATAAAAAGTTCCTCATAATAAAATACTATAAAAGGTCTCTAAGAGCCTTATCCTGTCCACAGCTACACCCCTTTCTTCACAACCCATAAAAATAGGGCTAAAAAGGTTCTCCGCAAAAAGCAACCTGCCAAAAAACCTTGGCAAACGTCTACAGTGGCCAAAACTGTTGTCCAGACAAATCTGACAGGTGAAGGGATGACGTCAGAGCTGACTTCTGGCAGAATGGCAGATAAAGCGGGTTAATTCTGTTTATTCAATTACCGTTGAATGCGACGGCGTTCTAAAGTCATGTAATTTTATTGTGCAATTAGTTAAATGAGTGGGAGTAGGTATTAAGAATTGTTATTGACTTTTGATCTCATTTATTTGTTCCGATCTATACAAATAAATAAAATTGAAGTGTCTGTTTGTTATATCATAATAACAGCTTTTTACTAAATGCATAATTATTTACGGTACTTATACAAAACGTATTCGTAACGTAATATGTATTCGTCTCACTTCTGCCCCTCCAAGTAACTCGGTGCAGTTTCAACTTAAGTTCACTGCTATTAAACTTGAGCGCTTGACTTGATTTAAACTTAACTTAAACAAGTTACGACTTAACACTTGCGTTCAAAATGGCAACCACGTTTTATTTTACGGTTATTTTATTTACAACTAAATTATGCGGTTTATAATTAGAAATTATATTAAAACTTTATTACTGATGCTCATCTACGCTGGAGTAAGGGAATTGTACTGAAAGGGTGTGATGAAATCAATTTTATTTACGTTACTTCTACACACAGATCGTGTCATAAGGTATTTAAACCATTATATTAAAATTTAATCAACCATATGAATTATTATGACGTTTTAATTATATTGGAAATATGCCTAATATTCGACCCAGCAGTTTACAATTTCTTTTGTAATTAAAGTCAGAAGGTTTAATTAGCAGCACTATTTATGTAGTAGCTATTTACACACAAATCACTTCAAACCGTTGCAATCAATGCGCTCAAAAGAAGAGCACAGTTTTGTAATAGGTACTGTAACTTTTCCAAGGCCCTAGTCGCAATTTTGTATTGTCTTAATGTTATGAATGTGAGACTTTATGTGTTTTGTTTTATTTGTTACGCAATCACGCTAAAAGAACTGAACTTAATTCGCTAAAATTTGAGATGAATGGGCGATGGATGACGAAAATATGAACCTTTGACGTGCATATGAGAGAAACCGCGGGCGGAGCCGCAGCAAGCGAGCAGTTATCGAATAATTCCTATTTGCCAAGTAAATCCCGGAATAGTTCCCAGCCAAGTTGTTCCAACTGTTCCAAGTTAATTAACGCAAATTCTCGGCTAAAAGTTGAAAGATAAAGCAAACCCTAACGGCGCTTAAAGAGATGCTGTAACAATGGTAAACAACTGTTCAGCGTGCGGCCACTTTGTGAACTTTAAATTATACGCAAATAAGGTTGCAGGGGTCACGCTATTTGCGGGTAAGCCTTAAATTATTTGTAGATGAGATGTGGTTAATCACAAAACAAACTCTATTGTGACTACGGGACTTAATTAGATGTAGTTCAAGCAGTTCTCACTAGACGTTCGAGTTGTTTCGAGTGTTAAGATCATAATCAAAGTAAATTTTATGTTTGCGATTAGTTCAAGTTTCATTTCAGAAATAAATTTGACTAGATTAAAAAATAATTGTTTCCAGAGTAAAACGATTAAAATGCGGGTGAAACCGTAGTGCGCAAGCACAGGGATAAAACTTTATCAGATAGCTACATCCATATCCATACAGATAAAGAAGAGAAGTGTCTGTTTGTAATATCAAAATAACAGCTTTTTACTAAATGCATATGAAAGTATATACGGTACCTATAACAAATCAAAAATTTTTTTAAATTTTTGTTTGTCTGTCTGTTTGTTCCGGGTAATCTCCGAAACGGCTGGACCGATTTTGACGGGACTTTAACTGGCAGATAGCTGATGTTACAAGGAGTAACATAGGCTAATTTAATATAAAAAAAAATTAGGGTTCCGCGCAAAAAAATAAAAACCATGTAATCCAAAATCTCCTCGCGGGTGAAACCGCGGGGCAGTAGCTAGTAAATACTAAAACTAACAATCTCTCACCCTCTAACTAATCAATAACACAATTGGGCCACCAACATACCATTGTAGGTCTGATAAATATAATGTTTATCTCAATTTTACTATTAATACAAACACCAAACGGTTGGTCCGTACAATTGCAATTAAAAGTCACTCTAATGGAACCGGCTAACTTCTGGCGAACGGCCATCAGCCGTAAACGTGCCGATACAAAACTATCGGACCGACTAAAAACTAATCCGAGGTCCAGACGACCAGTTTCAGGGTAGAAACCGACCAGGTCAGCGAAACGATAGCCTTACAAGGATAAAAAAGTGTTAGGTTGCTCTTAATAAGTTGAGAATGGCTCCACTCGCCCTCAGATAAATTTAGTGATGTTCTAATGGTGTAGCACTTCTAACATAGGACCCTTAAAAAGAAGACCTAATTTAATTTTTGCACTATAATATTAACCTTGAGAAAGTAATAGTATTTTGGTTATCGTGGTGGCCCACGGTGGACCAGGATCAAGGCGAGACCTGCTATTGTTGGGTTCGTATATCATGTAAACGGAAGACGCGGTCGACGATGATGCACGCCTACCTAAAAGATGACTTTAGGCCTAAGGTAGGTAGGTTTTCTTAGGTAGGTTTTAGGTAGATAGGTCGTGACTTGAAGATATCCAACTCATTTCGATTGGAAAACGCAGACTCCGGCGGAGAGATCCACTCACTAGTGATGGAACGCTTCGTGCATATAGATAACCCGTCTCTCCATCCTCGAAAAACGGATTCAAATTCGATGTTACAAAGTCTCAGTTAACTTTTATTTCATAGTTCAGAATTTTCGAAATGTTAATAGTTACAACCGTTAATTATTTATTAAAATATAGTATTTTTCTGGTCCATTGAGCAACCCCAGTAAGTTTCCACCCTAAAGGTCAGCCCTCCCCAAGTTACACAAGTTAGTGGTCCAAGTTTCGGACACCTGGTGTCTCGAATAGTCCTGATGCGGTTTTAATCTTCTCAGATTAGGGTTCTAAGTTAGAAATTGACGGGAATTAAGATTTGTCTCAGCGCTCTGTGGGATCATTAACGCTGAGAGTTGACAAATCTGATGCGTGGTGGAGACTAATTAGTTTAATAATAAGATCATTATTATGTGATCAATTTAAATTTATTATGTTAGACTAAGGTGCATGACTTAATCGACAAAGACGGCTACGGCTATGTTTCTAATTAATTTTAAACAGTTTTTGTGCCGGCTTTTTACGCAAACGAAAATCTTCAATGTTATACAACTACTTACAAAAACATTCTAAATCTAGACTAGCTTATATTTTAATTAGGATCATCACACAATAGAGCTAGCCCATACTATTTATTTTATCACCGGTTAAATATATCAGAACTTATGAATTACCCTCCCACAAAACCACGGCCATAAGAAATATCTCAACCAGAATCCTATTAACCAACCGCCTAGAGTTTCCAAGTTTCCAATCTTCTAAAACTTGGTCACTCGAAGCGACTCCTGGCCGCTACTTAAAGCTCTCAAACGGAGACCCTCATGAGTTTCGGCCACTTGGGACTCCGCAAAAACTTGGCTGGAACAACTACGCGTGACTTATTTGGATCTCTCGGATGGTCTCGATTGAATCGAAGGTCAGATTATTGTGGTGTTCGTCTTAAGTTCTTATTTTTCTATTTGTAACTACTTATCAAGTTAATTTTTAGATCAGATGTAGCAGAAACTATTTAATCTGGTAGATCGTTTTTGGAACACTCGTTAGATTGGTTGTACCACTTCACTGCTTATTTTATGAATTAGCTGCTGCCCGCGGTTTCACCCGCGCGGAGATATTGGATTTCAAGGTTTTTATTTTTTTGTGGGGAACCCAAATTATTTTTCTAAAATAAAAGTAGCCTAAGTTATTCCTTGTAACATCAGCTATCTGCCAGTGAATGTATAGTGTGGTGTGCAATGTATGTATATTTCTTGTTGATCTGTTTAATTTAACAAGTTATCGTAAATTGAATGCAAACGTTTTTATTTTAGACGGCAATTATAATGACAATTATGTTAATAAAAATGATAAGTAGGAAATTACAATGAAATAAGAACGAATCATTTTTTTTATTCCCTTATGACCAGGAGAGCGCTCACAAAAAAAACGTTAAATGACTAAGTGCCTATTCCAAGTATTCAACCCATTCAATGCTATAGAAACCTTGTTATTTTTATGTCAAATACTCTGTCAGTTGATGACCAGAATACTTTTTTTAAATTCCAAAGTTAAGTAGGAAGAGTTCAGACAACAATACCTCGCCTACAAAGTTTCACAAATGCGGAAAATAAAACCCCTTTGAGTCTCTAAATAAGCCGTATTGTTAGATTCTCAGCTTTCAAAGGAAATAGCAGTGCAAAACATGGCAACACTGTTCGGATTCCAGCTTTAATTCGCTCCAGCAAGCGCCGAGGGGATTCGCGGCGGAACCCTTGACAAATGGAGTGCAGACCACAACGCGGCGCTGTCTGCTCTCGGGCTCCAATCTGGTGTTACCTGCACCAAAAAAAAACAGGTCTGCCGAAAAATATGTAGTTTGATATGTCGTGTTGCGAGTTCCAAATAGTTTACTTTTAAGAACGGGACTTAATCGCGATAAAAACACAGGTTTATATTTACCTCGACGTTTCGATCAAGTTGCATTGATCGTGGTCACGAGAAGACTGGAGAATGCGGGTGTCAGCGTCAATAAAATGTGAGTGTTGTCACCAACTACCCACATTTGGCGTTATAAAAGTTTAAAATTGTCACGACACACCACACTAACTGTATCCACTGGCTTTTCCTTTTTGAACGAACCGCGATGCGAACATTAATCAATCACTGGATTCCATGACGCCGGCAATCTGAATCCATCTTCCTGGTTGAAATTGGTGCATTTCTTAATTTCAACCGCTTCACGTACAATCCTGGAGTAGTAATGTCGTTCAGTGGAGAGGATTTTCGGTGCATGGAGCTCAATCCAATGGTTAGGACCCGATTCAAGTAGGTGTTCAGCAATGGCAGACTTATTAACCTGTCTGTTCTTTACAGCTGCAATATGTTCCTTGACTCTTTCAGCTATAGTCCGCTTAGTTTGGCCAATGTATGAACTACCACAGCTGCAATCGATTTTGTATACGCCAGGTGTTTGATAGGGAATAATGTCCTTCGGTGTTCCAACTTGCCGTGACAGTTTCGAGTGTGGAGTAAAAACTGTCTTGATGGAATAGTTTTTAAGCACCGTTCCCACCTTGTCCGTCACACCCTTTATATATGGCAAGAAAGCAGGCTGCCTACTGACTTCAGTCCTCTTCGTATGTTTACGTCTGGGGCGTCCCCGCCCGTTTTTATCGCGATTAAGTCCCGTTCTTAAAAGTAAACAATGTTTTCGAATCGCGAAAGTTTAAAAGTTACTATTCCAAATAGTTATACGTAAGTTAAGTATTTCTTACTTTCCTTTGATCCCTTAGTCCCAATGATTATGAAACTACACGGTGCAAAAGAAGTATAGTACGGGTAGAATACCTTTATTAACTAGTCATTAGAACTAGACGTAAAAAAAAACACTGGGTCATTATAAATAACTGAGGCAACTTTGCATATTTATTAAGATCTCATTTTAAATATGAATTATTATTTGCAGTTGAAAAAACCTCGGTGAGAAAAAAACCAAAATACTGTCAACTTTTTAGTTGACAGTATTTTGTATTTTTATTTCCACGTTTGGTCCAAGTTGTGAGGAATATAAAGCCTGGCAACATTGCGTCTGCGGTTTTCCCCGAATCCCGCGATGCTGTTAACCGCTGCTGTTCAAAACCGGACGAATTCCCGGAGACGATACCAAGAGTGGGGAATTTAAAACGTGAAACATGTTTGCGGTCAAATTAATTTTATGAATGCGGCATGTTACAGTTAATGATGGGGTTAAATTATAATTATATTATACATTTTATTGAGAATACGTTAGAATAACAACGTAGGCAACACTGATAATTATTACGGCGGCTCCGTAGCTAAGTTGGTAGGAACCCTGCCTGCAAAGCAACGGGTCCCGGGTTCGATTCCCGGCCGGGGCAGATTTTGTGTAAGCATAAAGCTTGTTCTCGGGTCTTGGATGTGCGTGATGTGTATCTGTGTGTGTCCATGGCACCTGCGACACAGGGAATCCTAGTGCGGGGGTATGAGTGTAAGCGTTTGTTTATTTATTTATTATTTATTTATTAGGTATATACTTTTTTGTACGGAAATTATTTTGAATTGATGGCCAGATCCGAAGACACAAAAAAAGGAAGAAATTTAATGATCCTAAAACGAAATGATACGCCCAGTTCGTCTAGGATACATACAATAGCTACAATAAAATGCATACCTATAAATAAAACGACTAACGATTCGGTCCCGTTAGTCAATTTTATAAAAGTAGGTATCCCAAAACTGTGTCCCAAAAGCTTTTATCCAACGGACAGATAGTTAATAGTTTCCATTGAATTTCTAACGTTTCCCGATCGTTTTTCCCCGAATGCACGCAGTTCACATATTTTGACAAAGCCGATACAAATAGATGAATTTATTCGCCGCAAAAAAAAAGAAATTGTCTCTATGCACTTGTGAAAATAAATAAAGGTTTTATACAACCTTTTTAGTGCAACTGTGTGATAGTGGTGTGCGCATTTTTTTTTCGAATTCGTTATTCTCAAAGAGATTCCAATATATAGATAGAGGCGGCATAATTATCTATGGAAATATTGTGTTCTAGCTATATCCATACAATTAATGACGTACGCATGTCCCGCCCGTCGGCCGATTTGTCAAGTCCGACATTTTGATTTCTTGTCCAGAGCGAGTATTTGAAGTGTCACTGAATTCAATCGTGCGACTAAATTATATAAAAAATAGTGTGAGAAGTTGCATGTTATACAGGCTATCATGGCAAAGTGCTGTGTGAAGAGCTGTGGCTCGACATTTGACGCCATTTTTTTTCTGTTTCGGCGCGCAATGCGTACCTTTAGTTCATATCCTCTACTTTTCTTTAATCATTGGTTTTTGTCCACATTGGTGTACAAATTGGAAGTGAACTTCGTGGTTACATTTTCTTTAGTGAACTTTTTGTGTTGTAGCGTGTTGTGTTATATTGCATACTAACTGTATTTTTACGTATTATTAATTAACCAAAATGTTTAAAAGGTACAACTTCAGTTTTTTGGGTACCGTAACTGAAGGGTTCAAACGGAAACTCAAAGGAACAACCATAGCAGTGAATGATCCAAACCGAAAATGAGGAATTACATATCCGCTCTTTCTTAATACAGCCATTATTTTTTATTTGTTTTTATTATCTTGCATGAATGTTTATTGTTAAAAAATATAGTTAATATAGCTCATTAGTGGGTAGTATGTTTTATATAATTAAAATAATAATTGTTATTGGCCTTCTGGCAATTATTGTCCCATGTTCAATTGTCGATATAGGTACCTTCTACCTTTTTTCATATAAATTTAATAAGTTTTATTGCGTGCTGTGGTTCCCAAAATTAGATACTTAGTGCATTCAGCAAAATAATTTAAGGTTCAATTATATATTGTATGTTATAGTGTAATTGTCGGTGTGAAGCCTAAAATATAAATAAATAAATAAATTACTTATAAAATTGATATTTATATTTCATTAGTTTAATTGTAGCGGCTCTAATGTTAATTCAGAAACATCCAGAAACACAAGATTTGTTCATTATTTAATCAAATTTAACCCTGAATACAAATCACTAAACCACTCCAGAATTGTTTAGCAATGTTCCTTTTCGTCCAAACACTAACTATGAAGTAATTCCCTTTTAACGATATAAATTTAACATTGAGATTGACCAATCAACAAATTGAGCAATCAAAATATCACGAAATAACCATTTCTCAAGCATTCCATTGTAAAATCATACTTTTATATGCAAATAAGGTTTAAAAACATCTCGTTCGTTTCAACGAAAAAACGGCCAAAGAAACTCAGCGAGCAATTAAATGAAAATTATTATTTAAATATAAAAGCCTGTTCATAGCGCATCCGCGCTCTCACTAGATGGGGAAATGACTGACTAGTCAAGTTCGTGTTGTATTCAAGCGCGCAGGGTTCCGACCTTATTGAGGGCGAGCACCGCCGTAGGTCGTAGCACATTATAGGTAGCTCGAGCGTAACTAAACTCAATTAAAATCAAGGTCCACAGGAGCCGGATTTCAGTTGATATATTTTTTTAATACTATTTGATAACGAAACGAGCTCGTCGTTTGCCTGATGGTAATCATAATGCCGGCCCATAACAATTGCAGTCCCACTCATAACTTTGAAACACAAAGGCCTGCGCGGCACTGCAGTGCACTCGTTACCCTGAAACATTAGGTATTAAGTCTCATAAGTGATTTAGCCCAGTAATTTAACTGGCTACTTTGCTCATCAAACCGCAACACAGTAATGCTTGCACATTAGTGGGTTGTTACCGAGCACTGCGGTTGGCGGCAGATAACCCAGGCGGACACTCGCTCCCGAGGCGGAGGCGATGCGCTCGTGTTCCGGTGCATCGCCTGAGCCGTGCGGGGGAGCTTCCTCTCCCCGCGAGGCGGGTCCGTCCAAAAGGACGGACGACGGCTGACGGGGTCACGAGGAGTGTGTGTACGGGCCCGTGACCTCGTCCGTAGCTGAGCCGACAGGAAAAATCCCCGGTGGTTTTAGTGGGTAGGACGCTGTGCAGTGGGCAGGCGGCGAGTCCCACACTATCTCCGCACTCCCCCGGGTGCGGAGGTGTGCGTAAAGGCATTTCCCCGGGTTACCAAAAAAAAAAAAAAAAGGCGGACACTCGCAGAAGTGTCAGTCCTACCACCTAGTTAATATATATTTTTTACTGTCTAGTTTTCTCGATTAAAATAGCTTTCTTTGTCACTACATACTACGATTAAACAAAAAAAACAACTGAATATAATATCCAGTACCTATTTATAGCAGTTGGCTCTGACAAAAGTGGCTTTTTTAATCGAGGAAACTAAACAAATCGATATAAGTTACAAAAATATTTTATAGCACAAACAAAACTGTAGATACATACATTTATAGCTCAGTGCCAGAGAATTATCGAATTCTAGGTGTAATGTGCAGATTTATGATAAAAACTACAACTTTCGTACTTTTTAATAAATAAGTAAGTAAATAAACTAATAAGTTGAAGCAGGAAAAATACGAGTTATTAACTTGAAGTCTTTTAGACGTTGATTCATAAGTGAAATGTAAACATAAAACTTGTCCTGCTAAGTAACTCACAGTAGAGTCAAACAACTACACTTCAGTGCTGAATATCGTCCCGTCTCGTGCTAATTGGAATACTTTGGTCAGACAGTCTTTGTCTGAGGCTAAATTCCTTTTGACTTGTCCTCAGATCCCAGCTTAACACGTCACGTCATGGCGTCGTGGAGCAAATTTTCCACTACACTGTGCCGCGTGCTAGGTAAACAATAACTTTAATTATTGAGTAATCGATCTCAAAGTAATTTCTTTGCTACGGCAACCACTCCTATAATTCAGTTGGTAGACAGTCTGCCCAAGTCCAATTCCATTAGAGACGAAAATTGTTGAACTGTTTATATTTACACAGATGATGACACGGAACCCCAAATACACTTTACAGCTGGCTATGGGAAAAAGAATTATTTTTCTGCGTAATGAAGAGAGAATTTAATTTAGTTATGCAAGCGGGGTGCGCTGCGGATTGTTTACATGTCGGTAAAGGTTGAAATGAGATAATTGTCGGGCTCTATTTATTTTTTACCTGTCTGTAAATTTACGCCTTAATTATTCTGTTTATGTCTATGTTTTGTTGTTTCTATTTACCTAATGCAGCTGTAAATAGAGATGTAAATAGAGATTAATCAACAATCAACACAACAATCACAACACAACAATCACGACAATGATGGAATGCTACTTTTTTATACTCGACAGCTTGATAGTCAAATACCTACTTCCCATCATTAGCGTCCACGTCCACATCTGAACATAGTAGCCTCTTGTATATTTTTTGCCACAATACAGCACGCTTAGCAGGTGTCTTGATGGAAAATGCTGCTTCATGCATATTCTCTTAGCCAACACTTACGGAACCCATGTGAAAGTCCTATACATACGGCAACACCACACGGCAACACCTACTTATGGAGTTTTGGCAGGAATGCGAAAATGTGCTGTTGTTGATTTTGTGTTATTTACTAAAACCTACATTTCTTCGAGTGTTAATGTGTAATAATGGTGGATTATTAACCATTAAGTGTTCGTAAACGTGCATGAGTGAAAGGCAAATAGTACAAAGGCGAAAAACGGGTATTTTCGTATTCTATCCAAAACTCCATAGAAGCTTCAGTAAAGTATCCACCGATTTACTGAAGCGTCACTTCGACTCGAAAATTGTTTCTAATATTGCGACTTAAGGACTATGTATCCAGGTAAAGAAATAAATTAAAAAAACACCTACTTATAAAAAATAACCAAAAATACAACTAGCACGTGTCCGCTCCCACGCAGGCGACAAGTCGACAATCACTTCAACCATAATTAATCCTTCATTAATATCTCAGTACTCAGCTCCTCACACAATACAGTCGAGCACATAATTCCCTTTTACATTAACAACAAGCAATCAAACACAGCATTGAGTTGCTCGCCCAAAGCGTCAAACACAGGATTAGCAGAGTTGCGCCAAGTTACAATGCGATCGACTGTTGACTTAGTCAGTAGCTTATTTGTATTTAGTTAACTTGGCTGTTATTAAAGCTAAGTTACGAGCGGAGAGAGACTAACTTAGCAGCGCTAATGTCTACTATGTTCTCTATATGGATTTATAACACGATTGATGCTGTGGACCTTATTGAAATTTGTGTGCGTAATAAACACAGATTTACCTTACTGCACATCAAAAAATAAATAATAAATAAACACTTACACTCATACCCCCGCACTAGGATTCCCTGTGTCGCAGTTGGCATGGACACACATAGATAAACATCACAAACATCCAAGACCCGAGAAGAAACTTTATGCTTACACAAAATCTGCCCCGGCCGGGAATCGAACCTGGGACCCATCGCATTGCAGGCAGGGTTACTACCAACTTAGCTACGGAGCCGTCTAACCTTACTCTAACCCCCTTAAACCTGTACTTGATGTACCGGTATCTGTAGAATGTTAGGAACTACAGGTCGATGGATTTCAACACAGACTTGCAACGAGTTTATTTTTGTTTGCATTTGTTGTTATTCATAATCCCATATTTGTCGCTGTGGACTATGGAAATCAAATGTCACAAATGCGGACGCCGTCTTAGCTCAGACAAATGACCTCCAAGGCCGCAGCAGTGTGCGATGGTGCAGCAAACAAAGGTACAGTACACGCAACCGATATCAAAACGAACGAGAGTTGATGTAGGTTTTGTTTTAGTTCGACGGCTGACGGGGTCCTGTGCGGAGTGCGAAAGCGGAACCGCGACCCCGTCCAAAGGCTGAGCCGTCCCGGTGGTTTTTTAGTGGGTAGGACGCTGCGCAGCGGGCGAGCGTGAGTCCCACACTCTCTCCGTCGCCCCCCCCCCCCCCCCCCCCCCCCCCCGGGGCACGGAGGGGTAAGCTCGCAAAGGAGTTCTTCCCCGGGAAACAAAAAAAAAAAAAAAAAATTTGAATAACAAAAACAAAACCTACCTCGCTAACTTTAGCCCGGTCTAAATCGGTTGCGCATACTGTAAGTTGGTTGTAAATTTGTAATAATTGCCAATTTGTATGGATCCCAAAGCTCTGATGTATTCTAATCCTTTACTGTGATAAGCTCCTACCTACGTATATCAAGTGATTCATGTTAGTTTTTCATTAATCGACTTAACTAAAGTATCATTGGACCACAAACCCTGACGCTACCCTAAACTTTTAGGCCTGAAGTCATTATAATAGCTTCGAGAGTGGATCTACTACATAATATATCCATTTAGGATTATCAGTGAAACTGATATTTATTTACATGGTTCATTAGGTGATATTACCTATAACACATATAATTTCAATGAACACATGATTTACAGCAATAAACAAGTTAAATTAGGCGATGGATAATTAAAAAAACTAATAATTTTTCAATTAAAAATAAAATTAAACAAAACCTTATAATTAAAAAACGGCATTAAGGTCGCCTTCTGCAGGTAGAGTGCCCAAAAAGCTGGCGACAGTACCGCCTGACAGTACTGAATAGCCAAACTAATACGTTGACCGAGGTAAGCGCAATTTATTTACATTAAATAAACTTTGTTAGTGGGAGGACTAACTCTTCTGCGAGTGTCCGTCTGGGTTGCTACCACCGCTTTCTGAGTGAAGTCTGCCGCCAAGCAGCAATGTGCAAGCATTACTGTGTTCCGGTTTGATGAGCAGAGTAGCCAGTGAAATTACTGGGCTTATGAAACTTAATACCGAATGTCTCAGGGTAACGAGCGCACTGCAGTGCTGCGCAGGCCTTTGTGTATCAAAGTTCTGAGTGGCACTGCAATTGTTATGGGCTGGCGTTATGCTTACCATCAGGCGAACGACCAGCTCGTCTCGTTACCAAATAGCATTGAAAAAAAATTAGTGTTCTGCACCGGCGCGGTGACAGCTATCTGTTAGCCTATTTTGTCTTTCATGGTAAACAAATTGCGATCCGCCAGCCGAAGATTCTACTTTCGGTTTTCCGAGTAAGGTGCCAGGACTAATACGCACCACTCTCTCACGCAAAAAGGGCCGATAAACGGTGTAGTTGCTGAAAAGAGCCCGCGCACTAAGTGCATCCTGCTCTCGCCTCTCGCAATGGCTTATATTACAGTCATCACCGGCAGTGTCATTAACACTACAAACCCAGATACCGGCTGTAATGGGGGCCCTAGTAATAGGTCCGTTGTCCCATACGAGGAATTAAGACACCTCGGGTGTTCATAAAGAATCAGAGGAACGTCAATCGTTCAACGGCCCTATATATAAGTAGTATAAAAAACAAACAATAAAGGATTTTGGCCTTTAAAGCCCCTGTAGGCAGATTAGCTTGTTTACATTTTATGGTATCGATGTCAACTAACTTAAGTTTACTTTCTGATAGCCGCAGTACTTACCAACCTTTATTCGATGAGCCTTAGAGCGGTAGACATAAGGGTGATATTCATCTGAGTAAACAAGTCTTGAGAACAATAGGTGATAAAACGTGCAAACGCTGTAAACTATTCGAAAGTTAAAAATGTTCCGGTAAATTGAGATTTCATTTGCTGCAATATAATTAAAAAGTTTTATGTATTCACGCTCCAGTTTTTCAGAATGAAGAAAAGTGTAGTTAGGGAAGGAACGTTTGTTGAAAAATGATATTTATTATACTTCCACACATCAAATGAACGTGTTGCTCGCTGCATAAACTGCAAAATAACTCTCAGGGCTTCAAATCCTACTAACATTATAAAGGCGAAAGTGTGTTTGTTGGTTTGTCCTTCTTTGACGCAGTAACAGACCAACGGATCGACGTGATTTTTGGCACAGATATAGTTTATGGACCGGAGAGTAACATAGGCTACTTTTTATCCTGGAAAAAATGCACGGTTCCTGTGGGAACGCGGGTGAAAACCGCTGGCAGAAGCTAGTATCTGATAAAAAGGGTCTTTCTATGAGCTTTTATTTAAGTTGCCTTGTTAGTGTGGGTTAAATCTTGCAAGCTAAATTTCACCCACTTCCCAGTGTTCAATTGAGCCAAAATTTTACATACAGACCTATGTAAATCGGATGACAATGCTATAATAATGTAATGATTTCACAGAACTGGTCTGATGATGGAGCCAGAAGGCGGCCACAGGAAATCTGTAACGAAACGACGTAATCCCATCGAGTTTGGGCTCGTTTGATTTGTCTTAACAAGTTCTCTGATCCTATAGTAGATGATGTCCAGAGTCCTGATATTGGAGCCGGAAGGTGGCCACAGGGTTACAATACCTAAGTAATTACGTATTTTATAAAAACTTGTCTGGTAAAATATATTTTGATACAAAAAGGTTTTTTGTAAATAATTTGTATTAAAAACAGCTTTTATACTGTAGGTTACAATATAAATAAAATAAAAAAACTATCCGAAGCGACAAAATTGCTGCACTACCACACATTTATCGTCACAGCAGTTTGTTGCCCTTCTTCTCGATCGGCTATATACATACAACGGGCACTTAGAATCATTTAACTTTCAAGAGCGCTCTCCTAGAAATTTCGTGGTGCAATTTAATTTTGCTAGAAAACAGATTATTATATAGATTGTAGACTAATATAATATTATATTTAAGATAAAATTGTTTTTCTCAGAAAGTGAATTTGTAAATTCTTATGAGAAATAAACTCTTTAACCGTAAACCGTAACCGTAGACAAAAAGATTAGCCTTTAAGTTAACCGTTTAAACTGATGTGATCATCGTCACTGAATTACATCAAAGTACTTCTAAATCGCTTTTAAAGCTTCGTAAATTCGTCAAAAAGCTAACGCAAGTTCAAACCAGCCCGCGGCGAACAAAGAGATTGGCCGGCGAGGTGTTAAATCGAAACAAAATTAACGGCACGCCTGTAATCAAATACAGTGAACGGAGCCAGTGCAAGTGGCGACAGAAGGGCAAGCTTCACTTTTTATTCATTAACTAGCTGCTGCTCGCGGTTTCACCCGCGTCGAGATATTGGATTTCACGGGTTTTATTTTTTGCTCGGAACCCTAATTCTTTTTCTAAAATTAAATTAGCCTAAGTTAGTCCATCAGCTATCTGCCAGTGATAGTCCCGCCAAAATCAGTCCAGCCGTTTTGGAGATTCGGAGAGAGACCCGGAACAAACAGACAGACAAAAATTTTACAAATGGTTGTTTTGTTATAGGTAACATATATACTTTCATATGCATTTGGTAAAAAAACTGTGATTTTTATGTTACAAACAGACACTTCAATTTTATTTATTTATATAGATTTAGCATATGTGTTATATGTCCTTCTCTGACGCAGCAACGGTGCGACGAATAGACGCGTTTTTGGCCTGAGAATAACATATAGGCAACAAAGTATACCAAAAAAATGGAGAGCTCTGGGCATTCTAAAACATGAAATGTTAAAAAAATGGCAGTTATTCTGTGAGATAACTTAGCCAAATAAATAACATGGCCCAATTCATCCGTGATAGAAGCTTTATATTGATTCCAGAATAAGGCACGCAGTAAGCTATCGTTTGATTAAAGTACCTGCGTCGCAAGTACGGATCTATTCGGGTCGATAATATTCGTTAAAATTGACAGTTCAAATCGATAAGGTGGGATTTATCGAGCCTCGAAACAATCGACAAAAGTTATCGAAAAGCTAGGTCGAATCCAAAGAGAATATAGAGCTACTACAATACTTTACGATCAGACTTCGGTACTCACAACATTCGATAAATTTGTCGAGTTTTTCGGTTCGACAAATTTATCGAACCGACTTCCGTACTCGCGCCGCAGGGCGGCAGCAAACCAGAGAATATCTTCACGTGAGAAATGTCCTCGTCATTAAATTAGTATATTCTATATCGTAATAATACTGATCATAATTATACTCCCCTGGTCCATACTGGTAATTTTCCAATAACATGACATTTTAAGCTGTGCGGGGGGGGGGGGCCCATCCTTCCGATATCAATATATAAGCCCCTGTGCGGGCCCCGATATTAATTGTCACGCCGTGATTGGCCGTGTTGGTGGTGGCTGATTGATTGATAGATTGAGGGAGCGTGATGCATAAATATTGGATTTTTAAACGATGTGTTTTTAGCTCGAAGCCTGGGGTAGGGAATGGGCACAGAAAATATAATACTACGTAATAGGTTCTTGCATTGTACTTGCTAAGAAGTAAAATATATTGATATCGAATCAGAGTGCATGATAGTAAGGAAAGAATATTATTAAGTTAATTTCATAAAGTATATATGGAATTACGTTTTATTAAGAAAATTGTTAACTTGTTAAGTTTATATTACAATGATTATTATTTCCACGCCATTATTACTCTTGTTCACAGAAAAACTCAACAGATACAATAAATGTTTTCTTTCTTTCTTAACAGTTGAATTTTTGAATGTCAGTTCTGTTATAGTTAAGTAAACATTAAATTATGTTAATACTAGTATAGCATGTCATTCAGCAAAATAAAAATTGTTATTTTGAAATTAGTTGTTTCTACCATAAAAACAGGTTATTGCAACACAAACTTCAATATAATCAAGTAAATTTTAGTGTTAAATTTACCTATAATTAATAACAATTTTATTTTAGTTGATTCAACAAATCATGTCATTCACGAGTATTAACCTTAAAAATAGGTTGAAAAAAGGTTGAATCAACCACTTTGATTTTTCAGTGTTCAATATCAATATTGTCTACTTCTTACTGACTAACTTTAGTCACATCATCAATAAACAGGGTTTATGTTTTTTACTAATCTATTTCACTACTAGACAGACAACTAACATCGCAAAGCTAAAAACAACCCAAATTAACGCAATAGCCTCAAATCTCAAAGCGTTGCCCAGCGCCGACTAATTCATCTTTCAGGAGCGACGCAAAGCCTGAAAATAACGATAAGCTCTAAAAACGACGCTGAATTAATTTGCCGCGGTTTTGTACTGTTTTAATTGTTATTTCGGCGGTGAGGTCTTAAAATAACTGTAACTGAGTTGAATGCTGGATTGCTATTTCAAAGAAACTGGTTATATTACTCAAAACGATTAGTTAGTGTTAGTGGGAGGACTAACTCTTTTGCGAGTGTCCATCTGGGTTGTTACCACCGCTTTGCTCGTGAAGTCTGCCGCCAAGCAGTAGTGTGCAAGCATTACTGTGTTCCGGTTTGATGAGCAGAGTATCCAGTGAAGTTACTGGGCTTATGAGACTTTATACCTTAATGTCTCAGGGTAACGAGTGCACTGCAGTGCCGCGCAAGCCTTTGTGTTTCAAAGTTCTGGGTGGCACTGCAATTGTTATGGGCCGGCGTTATGCTTACCATCAGGAAAACGACCAGCTCGTCTCGTTACCAAATAACATAAAAAAGACATTGTAATTTTAATGCCTCGGGCCACTGGAGAGTGTGGTCATAACATAACTGTAAGACAATATAACAATATTTATTATATATTTCTATGATACAACGCACATTAGACAAACCAAGCCACCGACTAACACAGAAAGATAAAAATCTCCCTATAACTAAATTCAAAACTAATATTTCATTATTTTTGCCAATACGTGTTTTAGACTGCATTGAATTCATCTCCTTACAAACAGTAGGCACCAATAATTTTAACTACAATTAAATTATAATCTAAAAAAATGGTTGTTACCAGCAAAAATAATAAAATCCATCTGCAAACGTAAACGGGAAGCTCAAACAACATATTATTTGACTAAATCACATTATTCGGCTCAGTAACTCGTGAAACAAAGACAGCACCCACTGAACGCGATCCTTACACTGTGGCACTTGTAGTCTTGTAGGACTCGGCTTCAGATATCGTATGTCTTTACATTGAATATTTTATACGAACAGCCTTTTCAGTAAACTTTTATATCATTTGGTGTGTGTCCATGCCACCTGCGACAAAGGGAATCCTAGTGCAGGGGTATGAGTGTGTAAGCATTTATTTATTTACATTAATTGAAACGGACGAATCCAGTTACATCAAATTATAAAAAGAAAATAGCCTGACAAAATTAAATTATGTTAGAATGTCAGTGGGTAATTACAATACAAAGTCAAAATAAATTACATAAGATCAAGTAAATAAACAACGATCAAAACAGTAAATAGGTCAGACACTAAAATAATAATAATAAAATAAACCAAAAAATTTTTCATACTTTCGTCTCGCTGTATTCCAGGCATACACACAATATCTCACATTAGTATAGAATTATGGACAGTATATTATATAGAAAAGAAAATGTGTTCGTCTGTTTGTCCTGCTTTCACACACTACAGGAACAATTTATCAACGAGATTTTGAAAGTCACATGGTATTTTTCAACCCGGAAAATACAATACACGTATCTCCACGGGTGAAACTGCGGGCGTCAGCTTTAATCTCTATCGGGTCGGACGCAGTGCGTATAACCTCTTAAAAGGCGATGTAGCAAAACCGGAAAGATCCAACATGGTGTTTTATTGTGCGGACAGATGTCGCTGTGGCACCGGGTTCGTGTGACGACCAGGATTCAACTGTCAAATATAGGGCACTATCCGCCATAGGTATAATTATATGGGATTTTTTGGGGGAATTCTTGATACATGATGCAAGGAGGATTAATGTCCCTGTTAGAGCATATCAACTTGTAATTTTGAAATAAACATATTACATTTAAAAACTACTACTAATTATTCTTACTTTTATATAACAAAATTCAATAAAAAAGCATCAAACACACAACAGACAGAGATACAGACGAAGTGGGTAAGGACCCTACAAGTACGAAACCTTATAAAAAAACCTCTCTACCTTTAACCCAAAACTTTTACGAAGACCGGAAAACACCTAACTAACCCTTTAACCTATTGTACCGCAATGTCGCCGATCACGGTAACTTACGGTACGCAACACCGTTATTTACTGTACCGGTATTTACAAACCGGTTTGTATGTATACCGGTATTTAGTGTAGAGGTATTTGCCGTGTGTATTTACGACGGCCAGTGCGATCTATTGTCGTAGGTACGGATGTTTATGGAGTAGGTCTTATCCGCGGCTTTGTTTTAACAAAATGCAGGGTTGCTAGAATCTAGTTTCCTATTTTAGGCCTGAAAACTAAGCTACTACTGAAAACGTATTATTTATATTATTTTCTTTGTTTAAGTTTTTAACCGACTTAAAAAAGGAGGTGGTCAATTCGATGTGAATGTATGTAACACTGGAGTCTGTTTGCGGTTTCGCTGAGATAATGTTGCTTCGTAACCAAGAATTTTTAGAATTAGACCAGATTAGCGGTAACAAACAAACAACTCGCAAACATTTCCCTACAAGCGACGCTCAGTAGCTAAGTTGGTAGTAACCCTGCCTGCAAAGCGAGAGGTCCCGGGTTCGATTCCCGGCCGGGGCAGATTTTGTGTAAGCATAAAGTTTGTTCTCGGGTCTTGGATGTTTGTGATGTGTATCTGTGTATGCCACCTGCGACACAGGGAATCCTAGTGCGGGGGGGGTTATGAGTGTGAAAGCGTTTATGTTTTATGTTTATTAGTTACTGCTTTATAATATTAGTATAGATTATTGGAACTGCAATATAGTCACATATGATAGTTACGGCTTCAACCAAGTATACAAAATTTTAAAGCTGTATATTAGTTTGTCCACGCATTTCTCCGAAACTGTTAATCGAATTGCCACCGTTATTGGCTTAGATTTGCTTCAACTTAGCGAACAGTGCAAGTTTCATAAAAATCGATTCAGTACTTTAAAAGATATGGACCAAATAGTTACCTGAAATCGGTTTGACTTGTCAACACTGGTTGGCCTTTTTTAGAACTTCATTATAATCAGTCTGTATCAGTCCACTGCTGGGCAAGGCCTCTTCCAATAGTCCCAAGGCGCGCCACTAAGGCCGATCTAGTTCCAATGCACACTACGTTTGCCAATTCGTGGTCCTCACTCAAGAACACGTAATTTTTTGCAATAAATAATTGCAGTGCCATTCAGAACTTCGAAACAAAAATACAGATTAATTATAATTACACTGTAAATGACACAATATTATTTCAAAGTCAGTACAGAAGACACGTTCATTATATCCAATGCACTTGCACAATTCTTCACTTCACAATGAAATCCTCTAATAGATAGGTAGCCAGTCTTCTGGCTCTATGTAATTTATTCCAGACACGCCACTATAATTTTTCCATACGGTGTTCTATGTTAATTTTTCAAATTACCGCTCGCCATCTTGCGGGCAATTAAGTCAATTCAGGGTCTAGAATAGAGATTTAGTGCCGTATGAATATTAGATCTTAGCATTTTTAATTTCAGGTAACAAGTCACTGGCGTTACTAACTATGTTTTGAATAATTTGATCTATTTTTGATGGAAATCTTTGTATTTATGTGGAAAGCAAAGCATAATTATACGGTAAACAAGTAAATGTAACAAAAGTTACATAGAAAAACACGACTGCCCTAGCCAGTGTCACTCGGGATGATGTAAGGAATCTAACGATACCCCATACATCCAAATCTGTCGAGGCATTCAAAAGTTATGGTGGAACAAAAAAATTCACATACATACAAACATACATGAACCGTAAACACATTACACTCCTTTTTTGTGCACTCGTGTATAAAATATAGAACATTTTGAATTGAATGCTTTGAAATTCAAATTTGAAATATTAAGTATACACTGGTGTCAATTCTATCATTACATACTTAAACTAATTTTAGTTTCGGTCTCTCTCTTTCCAATGCATAACATGAGAAAGAGACGGACGATGTCTGACAGATCTAAATTTTGTTTTAGAGCTGTCAAATATCTTTCGATCTTGATAAATTAGATGCCAATGAATTCATTGCCAATAAATTTACACTACACTCGAGCAAGTGGATTAATTTGACAGGTCTAAAATATATGCCATCTCTTTCTCATGTTATGCATTGGAAAGAGAGAGAGCGAAACTAAAATTAGTTTAGTTATGAAATGATAGAATTGACACCAATACCTATCCTAAATTGATTGACTCAATTTTGCATCGATTTATTTTTGTTACAGCTTCATAACAAAATGTAAAAGACTTGCATACGAGCTAGTACCTAATAACAAACTACCTACGCAAGGAAATATACGAAATATGCGAAATATTTCCACGTATTTCACAGTTTACAAAATGATCTGATATTTCGTTACAATACTAAACCTTACGACGAAATACTCGCATTTTATAACAAAGCACGAGCTTCAAAAGTTTCACTTTCAACTCGAAACAATGAACGAATGTCGGGTGCATCATAACCGGTATTGTTCCGCGTTTCTAAAAACGGTATTTATACGGTAAATACGGTAAAATTGTGGTCGTTACGGAAATCACTAGTGTTTTGAGCGAAATAAACGTCCGATTTACGAAATTATGGCTTTTTAGAGCTTACACAGTACTGGAGAACCAATCGACGTACTTTTTGAAGTTTCCCTTTTGATTATTGCCACTCGATAGGTAGTTCTGCGTACCTGAAACAAAAGTAAAGTGAAATTTAGTGAAATTATTCTTTCGGTAGAGAAGATTTTCTGTTTTACTGTCGGCTTTGTATAATGCTACAGCTATAACATGTAATAGTAGATTATTGTTTAATGAGTCGTTAGTGTAAGTCGATTCAGCAGGGCCAATAATACATGTCGTATTGGGTTTTTTTAGTTATATATTTGTCTGTTCCATATTTTTTTTTATTTTTTGTATGTTTAAAACTGTAATGTTGTGTGATGTCTTGAAATAAATGTATTTTCTTTCTTTCTTTCTAACGGAATTAATTAATATTACTATATTAATATTAATATAACTAATGTTAAGAAAAAATAATATATTAAACAACATCTGCAAGCATAAAATTTGATCCTGGGATGTAAAATGAGTGTATAAAACGAACATTTCAAAGCATTTTATCCTATAGGTTTTTTTCAATAATTGCATTATAAAAAACCATTTGATCCTTTGTTATTCCCGGTGTATTAAAACGGGTATTAATAACACCGATAAGCCGTCCGTTTGCGTGTACCGGCAAATCCGCGCAATCCGATTAACCGGTAAGTGAGCGTGAATGGTTGTCGATTAGTACGTGCACTATACCGGTAATGTCCGATATACCGGTAATATACTGGTAATGTGCGGACAGAGGATAAAATTGAGCGGATGACTGCAACCAATTGATAACGTATGGTAGCTTTGAAAGGTTTACGCAAACCAGTTCTAGAGCTTTGGATACAGAATTAAAGGACAAAAATCGGTTGCTTGTTCCTTGTGTTCCCGAATAAAAAGAGATTTAATAAGTCTCAAGTCCTTGTCTGTTCGTATCTCGCGTGCCATCGTAGTTTCGAAACAAGTGTTCTTCAACTTCTTCATAACAAAATTTTACTTATTATTCCCAAAACGCGTTACTTTTTTTCTTCATACATTCAGTAAAACAACTAAAGCTACTAATTATACAAGAGGAAGAAGAAAGGTAAGTGATATGTTATAATAATAGAGGCTATATAATAGGCTGTCACTGTAACAAATCTACGTATACTAAAACTAAGATCTAAACAGCGCAAAAAAGGAATTAATTAAACATTTATTAATTTCCTATCATTTAATTCAAATTAAATTCTGAAGGCTGTGTATTCTATTTCTTTAGCAAATAATTTTTAAAGAAAACCAACATTAAAATTAATGAAGACGAATACATCACGGCGTCGCGGAGCTCAATTAAAAATAATTACCCATTTTTAACTTCTCGAATAATGTCAATCAATTTCAAGAGCCTCAATTAATTACCCTGCTTTGACCTTATTCTTAGAAAACAAACAAACAAGAGTCACGCTATTATTTGTCCAGAATAGAGTCAGACGTGCGCGAAGGGATTCTCAAATAATATTTGTTTGAAATAATTGACTTGTTTTTATAGTATTAAAAAGTACTTTGACTTGTTTGTGTCATTAACTACGTTATCCTTGGTTCTGTTTGCCTTTTATATACTATTGGGTACGAGTCGAGCTGGTTGTTTACCTGAATAAAAGGCCTGCGCTTGTTACCCTGAGACTCTGAGACATTAGATATTAAGTCTCATTAGCCCAGTAATTTCACTGATTTAACTTTGCTCATGAAACAGGTACTTAGTAACGCTTGACAATTACTGCTACGGAATACTACACGACTCGAGCAAAACGGTGGTACCAATCCCGAAGAGTTAGGGGCAGCTTAGACGCTCAAGCAAACGTAGGTTTGCTCATTGCTCAAGCAAACGTACGTTTGCTTGAGTGTCTTAGGCTAAGATTCAGAGACGATTCTAAGCGTAGATTTTGGCTTCCATATGTCAAAACTGTATAGAATTTTGACGTATGGAAGCTTAAGTCCACGCTTAGATTCGTCTCTGAATCTCAGCCTAAGCTGCCCTTAGACCTACTATCTCAAGTAAGGTAAGTTTTATGTATATTATTTACGCTGTCAAGCAGTTTCCCTCCTTCCAAACCTGGAACATCTCGAGTAAGGATAAGAAACCATACGGACGGCGGAGTGTACACGGTAAAAACACAGCTACTAATACCGTACTTATCAACTAACAATATTCCATTGAAGCCCGACCTACCACCTACTCAGCCATCCCACAATCCAATTCTACGTTAACTCCCATTTCTCGACGGAATCAACTCGAGTACATCAACACTAATCTAACAAGATCCATTAATACAAAACACTAATACTCCTTTCATTTGAAACGACCTCTATTTCAAACACAATAAAGCCGAATCTATCTCTATTATCACTACGCGTAAGATTGCGTTACCTTTTATACAATTATGAATTCAAAACTGATCACAGTAGAGTCGAAATTGATTATAGCAATAGTGGGAAGATGAAGGGTTGGTGCTGAGATGATGAATGAGTTGTTAGGACGCGTCTTACTGTCATTGTAGTTTTGGATACTGAGAGATGACAGTTGTGTAGGTCAAATGTGTGGCGAAGAAATATTGTGCTTGTTGGAGCGAACGTAAGGTTTGCTATCCACCAGGATGAGTAACTTCGAAAATGTAAGTGGTACTTACAATCGAAATTCGAAAACCGGGTGTGGTCGACTAGTAATTCCGAAAAAGAAACCAATTTGAATATCCAATTCCCATAACCGGTCAAATTCACATAAGTAATAAAGAGTTCAGCAGTTGGTAACTATATCAACTTTGAATCATCAGTTGTTTAACTTTACGCGCAAATATAGCGGAACTCAAACCCCAAAGAGTGTTGATGTGAGGACCCCACTGTATTTTTTCGTGTAGGTACTATTTAAGCAAATACGTTTATCTTCATCTTAGCATAAATCTTTGTAAAGTCTCGATTTCTACTCTCTCAAAAACCTTTACATTTACATTACATTATTTTTTCATCGCTCAGCAGAGCCTTTGAAGTGATAGTATACTATCACTTCAAAGAAGAGGTCCTATCGATTTGCTCGACATCCAAAAAGCTTTCAAGGTATGTATAGGTAAGTTCACATTAACAAGTAATTAGCAGATCATAATAGAGCCCGCGCAGGTGTCGGGTAATGGACTTAATTCAACTAAAACCATTAGCTTAGAGGCTGATGACGTCACTAGTTCACAAAATACGCTTGTTAGTAAATTTGGTAATGTCGTGTATTGTTCTTACTTCCTGGGTAATAGTGATAAGATAAACAAACATCTATAAACATTCTGCGTAATAATACTTTATAACTTGAATAAAATTACTTGTATTTTAACGGTTTTTATCGAGAAAGTAATATTTAATATTGTAAACACAATTTATACAAGTTAATAAAGCTAATGCTTACTTGTTTAGATTTAATATGTGAATAACACTGTGTGCTATATTATTGTATAACTTTACGATATTCTAACACTTTATATACTAACTTGAATAATGTAGCTGTTTGTTTTCCTTAAAGAAAATAAACAACTAAAATTGCTTAAAATTGGGAGCCGACTTCGATGAAAATATATTAGATTTATGAAAATATATGACACTAGCTTTTGCCCGCGGTTTTCACCCGCGTTCCCACAGGAACCGTGCATTTCCCCAGGATAAAAAGTAGCCTATGTTACTCTCCGGTCCATAAACTATATCTATGCCAAAAATCACGTCGATCCGTTGCTCCGTTGCTGCGTGAAAGAAGGACAAACCAACAAACACACTTTCGCATTTATAATATTAGTAGGATTCAACACCAATTTTTAGGGGCCAAAATCCGTCCACAATTTGAAGCAGAAATCTCACCGATTTCACAAAGAAGGTACATAAAAAAACACAAACGGTCGAAGACAGAACCTTCTCTTTTTTAATTCCCAACTTTTCATACACTACAGTTTTCGCGAAATCAACCCCGCAACCCTCCTAACATTTATACATAAAAAAGATAATGTTTTCTGTTGTAATGGGTATTCCTTGGGAGGGTCGTCCTCCAGGACCCATTGACATAGAGGGTGCCCCTGGCGTGCTGAAGGTACGCTGAGGGGCGTGTTTACCTGCCTAGCTCAGTTGGGTAGGTAGATTCCTAGCTGAGGATTCGGTGTTGCTTAGTCAAACGAGTGGTTACACAAGAGGTACTTTATTCATATATCTTACATCTAGGAATACATGCGTGATGGGGAGGGGTCTTACTTCTATACATTATATCTTCGTCTTTATTTCATCGGTGCTATTGGACCCGGATCCAAATAGCCTGGCTTGTATCTTCTAAATCTGGTCTGGTAACCCCTGGGTTAAACCACCGTGCTTCCCGGACTCATCCCCGGGCCGCAGAGCAGTAGTTTACACCCCTAACTAGCTTCTAGGCTAGACCGCCGTGCTTCCCGGACACGCCCGGGCCGCAGAGCAGCGGTTTTCACCCCTAGCTACCCCCTTGGTTCGACCACCGTGCTTCCCGGACACGCCCGGGCCGCAGAGCAGTGGCTTTCACCCCTGACTATCGTTCCTTGGCGATAGCTCCGTGCTTCCCGAATGCGCTCAGGCCGCAGAGCAGAGCTTCGCCGTCGGACTAGTCCCCTTGGCTAGGCGCCGTGCTTCCCGGACACGCCCGGGCCGCAGAGCAGCGCTTTCGCCCTATAGTGAGCGACAAGATCTGGAGAGCCGTTGCTTGGTCGGGTGCGAATCGGTTTGCCCAGTCCGCACTGCCGTCCCCGCGTGAGCCCTCTGATCGAGTGCTGCCGCTCCATCGGTTGCGTCGCCTTTTATAGAACGCGCGTCGATCCCACTATGCCGGTTGGCCACAGATTGGGTTGTAGTTAGTTCCCGGCGCTGCGGGTGGCGGCGGCGCGGTGCGGGCGGCAGTGAAACTCGCTGCCTGGCCGGCGCGCGCGCCGTCGTAACGATTGCGGAGCCCGCACTTCGTTACACTGTAGAGTCCGAGTGTTGTCGAATTATGTATGTATGTATGATTCACGTATCGTGCTTCCCCAGACGCAGCTAATTTTAGAGGTCATGTATGAGATTTGCTCGTTCTTTATTGTGACATTAACATGTAACATTAATAATTTTTTATTTCGTTATTTTTCCTATTTCAAAAACAAAGTCTGGTCGACGCGCCGTCCTCGACCCAACAATACATTATCTTTTGATTTGCTAAAATGTTTATATTTGCATAGCGATTAGCAAATATTCTAGAACCAGACGCTTATCTCGATGTAATAAATTCCAAGTAAAACACGAACAAGTCACTGTCCTTTTATAGTCTGTGGCTGAACGCAAATATTAGTATGCTTTCAGGAGCGTCATGCCTTTTACAAAGCATCTTCAGTCTTTGTTGTAGTTTGAAAGTAAATCAAGGTAACAAAAGGCTAGTGAAAGCTATTAGATATAAAAATCAGAGAATATAGTCTCAGGGTAAGGACCACACCGCAATACCTCGCTGACCTTTGTGTTTCAAAGTTTTAGATGGCACTGCAATTGTTATGAGCAGGCATTGTGCATACCATTAGACAAACGACCTGCTCGTCTACTTATCTTGAATGGAAAAACCTGTAAACCTCTAAAACCAATATTAAGCCGCGGTCGCGTAATTTAGGTTGATCTATGCTAACAAAGATAGATAAATTATTGTAGACTAGCATCTGCCCGCGGTTTTCACCCTCGTTCCCACAGGAACCGTGCATTTTTCCGGGATAAAAAGTAGCCTATGTTACTCTCCGGTCCATAAACTATATCTATGCCAAAAATCACGTCGATCCGTTGCTCCGTGACTGCGTGAAAGAAGGACAAACCAACAAACACACTTTCGCATTTATAATATTAGTAGGATTAATTTATAATTAGGTATATCATGAAATATTGGAAAAGTGAGCTAGACAGCTTTGTTAGTAAAATTGGTAAAGCCTTTTTTAAAATTTCAGCAGTGAACCCGTTCCAAAATTAGTACTCAGTGAACCGTTTAAGTTATTGCTAGAAAGTCTAGAAAAACTAAGACCATTATCTCGGTCTAGATCAAAATCTGTGAAAATTGTTCACGGGTGGCTTCTTTAACCGTTCAGTCTAGAAATTATTAAAAAATAGTGAAAAATCATCATTGTTTGTTTGTTGGATTTGAATGCTGGATTGAGGTGTAACCTGACCATCAATTAGTTAAAATCATCCATCAATTCATCAGAATTCAATACATCTAAACAACTTTTTGAGCTCAAAACGCAGCAGTGGTTCCGGAAATTAGCTGTAACAAACAAGCAAAAAATAAACTATTTACAAAATACAAAAACATAAAAAGAAATGACAACACAATATGGGTGAAAAGCCTGTGCTACCGCCCGCCGCGGTTTGTGCAATTCTTTGTAGTAGGTTATATATACGTTAGTAAATTTATTCTTTTCAGTGTTGTATTAGCTTTTTAATTTTTTATGAATAAATCACAAATCCGGATTAGGTCGTATATTCCGTTAACAACTCGTTAAGAAAGTGATATTTCAAGCCTTTCTAGAATAATCTCCAGTCGTATCCTATCTCAGTAGTTCATCGATCCGACTCCCACCGAATGCCACGATTTATTACTATCTAATGTAAAAATATATAGCGAAAACCTGTTTTAACGAAGGACTTTGACTGTGACATTTTTGCTCATATAATAAAATATGGTGCAATGCAAACAATTTAGCTATTTCAATAATTTTATTTTAAAATTTGACTACTGCCGAAGTAGTTTAAATTTTCATAATCAATTACTGGATTGTTAAGTTCAAAAGTCATAATAATTAATAAAATCGTACCTAATTACGAGCAGGAAGTAAGAAGTTTGACAAAACTGATTTATTTTCACGTTAGTTTTAGTATTATGATTGTTAATTTAATGTGTTGTTTCAATGTAATTTTTCGTTATCATGATTCATTATTATTATTATTAATTAACACGTACCTACATATAATAATAAAAAAATCACGACTGCCTAGCCGTATCACTTGGGATGATGTAAGGATTCTAACGATGCCGATGTCCCAAATATCCAAAAACGTTCAGGCATTTAAAAGCTAAAAAATAAACTCACATAAGTACATATAAGAACCTTGAAAACGCTGCTCTTATTTTTTTGGCAGTCGTGTAAATACAGTTAATGCTATAAAAGCAAATGACTGATCCTAACGTATACAATCTTTGGATCGATGCTACAAAAATTTGCCACGTTATTAGTGGATCTATTATTTTTTATCGCGAAAATAGAATGGCAACTCATGATATTAGCTTACATTTCCTATCGAACCCAATCTATAAATCCAAAAATCGTTTAAAAGTTACCGGGGCATATCCCTACTAATATTATAAATGCGAAAGTGTGTTTGTTAGTTTGTCCTTCTTTCACGCAGTAACGGAGCAACGGATCGACGTGATTTTTGGCATAGATATAGTTTATGGACCGGAGAGTAACATAAGCTACTTTTTATCCCGGAAAAATGCACGAAACTCGGGTGAAAACCGCGGGCAGAAGCTAGTTCGTTAATACGCTGAGCGCTGATACCTATATGTTACGGACAGATCACGACATTGTTGCAATAAATAAATAAATAAATTGTTGTGGAATCGGGTAGGTATTACATCTCTCGGGGTTAGTGCCTCGATGCATTCGTCCAATCATTGTTCCCACAGGTACTCTAAGACAGCACGAGGTACTTGCCCAGTGCAGTTCACTTTCAGAAAAGCCACAAAACGAGCGCAATTGGCCCACAAATGGTAACCCACATCGACGCATTGGGACCACGAAATTGACCCGTTTGCCGACAAATAAAACCAAAACCGAATCACTGACGAAGCGACGCAGTAACGGGACCCGGAGTTTTACTTTGTGGACAAGTCAGAGGCGGTTACCTCGCGATTGTGCATAGGGAAAGGAAGCCCATGTAATATTAGTTTTTTTTTTGTGGAAAAAAATATTTTTCCAGATAAGCTTCTATAGATTCCTTAATTAATACCGTAATCCTAACAATGACAATAAATGTAGTTTGGTTCTCTGTATTTTAAGATGATTATTAAAACATAAATTAATTTTTGAATCTCTTTCGATTTTTTTACATGCTATTGTTTAGAATTTGGTACCAAATGTTTCTGCCAAAAATTATCCAAATCAGCAGATAATTAATAAGTTATTGTGAGAAATATTCCCTAAGGGACCTAGTCTTTTGCAGGTTCTAGCACCATAGCGTTGATTTATGTGCGCCTTCCCTAAACTAATAAAATGGCAGAACATTCCTAAAATATCAGCTTACAATATAACGTGTTTAAGATCATCTAACTAACAAACATAGAATTAAAATGTAATTTCTCTTTTAAATTTAACTTACGCCACACCAAAAAGCATAGTAACGGTTCGCAGCGCACGCGCAGCGGAGAGCCATTGCACTCTTTCTTTCTCTTTCATTCTTGCGTTAGAACACAAGTGCGAGCGAGACAGAAGAACAATTGCCATTGAAATCTCTGGGAGACAGCCAGTCTGACAATAATGACCTGTGGATTGTATGGTGATTATGCGTATGGCGTATGATTAATTAAATGATACCTTCGAGTCGTAGGCTGTTGTAACAGATTTTTTTGGTTACGGTTTTTTGATTGTGATGAATTGAATTGACGATAGAATAAACATGTTTTCTGAATATACAATGGCATAGAATGAACAGATACAAGTTCAATTTGGGTTTTTGTTCCAATAACGTGGAGACATATAACATTGCAATATTTCTAATGTTCTGTACGGCTCCGTGGCTATGTTAGTGAGAAGTAGCCCTGGGTTCGATTCATGACTGTAGCAAACTTTGTGTGGTGAACATATAGTTTGTTCTTAGGTCTTTCATGTTTGTGTTACTCGTATGTCTATATGTGTGTCCATGCCACTTGCAACACAGGTAATCCTAGGTAGGTAAATGAAGTATGAGTGTAGCCTTATTTATGAATTTTATGTAAGTAAATCGTAGTATCTATGGCCCCTTATTAAATATGGATAATAATCAACTTTTCATCATTACCCAACGCTAGACAACCAATTCTTCCGCAAGAACACAATCTACTTGTTCAAAAAGAAATCATAAATCTGCCGCAAAACAAGTGGTAAAATACTGATAAAAAAAATTCAAGAACTTTATTATGTTATTGTGCCTAATCAACTTAATTGTATTTCATCAGCGTTTTAAAATACAAAAGAAACAGTACTAAAACAACAACAATAGCAATAAACAACAAGCATTACTTGTTATTTACATTGTGATTACATATAATCATTATATTATCTATAACCGGTCGTACAGTAATAGCTTGGTCCCAGACTATGACAGACGTAAGCATGTGCTGTGTTATTTATTATACATGCTCATATGTGTTCATTTGTATAATGCATGTCTCCAGAGCATTTGGAAGGTTGCCACGTGCCAAATATAGCCAGTTTGTTGGTACGCAGGGGGTGCCTCGTGTGCATTTTAGTTGCTTGTCTAGCAAGCCACTCTTAGTTTATTGTATTGTTGTGCTATCATTTATATCTATATTTTTTGTATGCTTTCTTTCAAGATATAGATGCACCTATGCGCTATAAGCACGCATTTGAAATGTTGGTAATCTGGTTACCAGTATTTTCGCATCATGTTAGTGGGAGGACTAACTCTTCTGCGAGTGTCCGTCTGGGTTGTTACCACCGCTTTGCTCGTGAAGTCTGCCGCCAAGCAGTAGTGTGCAAGCATTACTGTGTTCCGGTTTGATGAGCAGAGTATCCAGTGAAATTACTGGGCTTATGAGACTTTATACCTAATGTCTCAGGGTAACGAGCGCACTGGAGTGCCGCGCAAGCCTTTGTGTTTCAAAGTTCTGGGTGGCACTGCAATTGTTATGGGCCGGCGTTATGCTTACCATCAGGCAAACGACCAGCTCGTATCGTTATCAAATAACATAAAAAAAAAACAACCAGCCGGTCCCACGGAGCCAATGTAGCTAGAACATTTGGGTTATCTCAAGCCTACAATATCTTGTAGATTATCTAATTGTTTCTAGTAGATAGTAAATAAAGGACTTTCTTAAAAGAAAGGAATTATTAAAAGCGTATTTTATTTACGGGTACCTGTGCAAAAAGATGTTTGTATTATTTTATTTCTACGGCATATTTTTATCATTATTTGCACAAACGAAGGTAAACCTACGCGACAATATAAAACAAAAACCACATACGAAAACATGAATTCAAATACATTAGAAAGACGCAGGAGCTTGTACAAAACAATTATTTAAATGTCCTTAATTCCCTCGCCGGGAGAGCATAATTCAAATAGAATGCTAAGCCAATTACTATACCGTCGGCGCGCATGCACAAACAATCATCAAATCGAGTTACGTCGCTCGCGGGAACATTTTTGCGAATGCTCTTGTGAGCATGTTTCTGCGGGATTAAAGTCTGCAAATGTGAATTCAAATATTACCGTCTGGTTGTTCGTTTGTTACAATATGATACTTTTCTCTCATGCGTCTTAAGTTACGAGTGATGGCTCATTTTCATCCTTAACATACAGAACGCTTGTATGCCAATTTTACAAGATAATTTATTTTTGTATGAATAGGGATGTTGACTCCATTTTTTTATGATCTCAATCAATTTGTTTTCTCATAAGAATTAAATGTCTATAACGAAAAAACTGGAAATCGAGCGCTAGAAACGTCAAAATGAGAGTCAAAGTCGGGAGTATCTACTGAGCGCTAAAACGCCCCATACAAATCGCACAGAACATCTGACGTCACTTGTTCTACGCGGGCCGTAAATCTGTACTAAAAAGGCCGTGAAAACTGTGTTTAAGTACGTAGTTGTCACACATTTCTTTATTCATTAAATTGTAAAGAATCTGACGGTAGCATTTAAATTACTAATGGATGATAAAAAAATTGTTGAATTTTGGAAACTTTTAGATGCAGTATCTTTGTGGAAATTATATAAACATAAACATAAACGCTTACACACTCATACCCCCGCACTAGGATTCCCTGTGTCGCAGGTGGCATGGACATACACAGATACACATCACAAACATCCAAGACCCGAGAACAAACTTTATGCTTACACAAAATCTGCCCCGGCCGGGAATCGAACCCGGGACTCCTCGCCTTGCAGGCAGGGTTACTACCAACTTAGCTACGGAGCCGTCGAATATATGTTTTTGTGTAGTTAATTTTATTGTGTTAATGGGATCTTCTTAAAACTGTATAACGACAGAAATTATGTATTTTGTATCTCATGCAACATCCCAATTGTGTAATAGTGGCACGTATAGTGATTCCAAAGGTATCATGATTAGAAACCTACTATAGAAAAATCTTATCGATTCTCGATAAAGAACAAAGATACGCTCCATCAAACCTTGACTATGTTCAGAGGAAGCCTGAACTTCGCAACTTTTACTGCACAACGATACTTTCTTTTCTTCAATAACTTAAATCAGTGGGTCGCTTCACACAATCACTGGGTCATCCCGACCCGTGGGTGTCCGAATCCAGAGCTCAATGCGCGCTAAGGGTCACTTAGTAATCGTTTAGCGCAGACATCGGCTGCGTTTTACTGGAGCCCTCTATAAACCTACGGACCGACTTTACGACTCACTACTAAGTAATGCTGTTAAAACGTTATTTTCTTCGCCGAGCACATAGGCGACCAGCACAAGCTTGCTGACTTGACCCACTTTATTACATTGTATTAAGGCTGAAAATTGCAGTGCTCCAGTCCATGTTATGTATTAATAGGTATATGGGTTGAACGATCGAGATGCAATCAAAGTGACGGTGATGTAAATCGTTGAAGTTGGGTTACGCATTCGAGTTATTGATGAAGATATGCTTCTTGTAGACAAACAAGGGAGAAATTAGGCGTCATATAAATGATACGCTATTAAATAATGGATGCAATATACCGAACACTTAGAGTGAGTAAGTAGTGTATGTACGTAATAAAATACAGGTATTTTTATGCTACTTGACTTTGTAATGCAAATCGTAGCACTCAATTGCCTACCTCCTACTTATACACATACAGTGATTCTCAATTAATAACTGAACTCCTATTGTAACCACTATGTCATAATTAAAACAAAGGGTTTTTAGCAGTCTACGTATGTATATGTTAGTATTTACAATGTTACTTAGTGTTACCACAAAAAAAACATTTTTAGTCGCCTGTTTAGCTAGACAGCGTCTTAAGATAAACGTCAAAAATGATTAGAAATGTCACAACAGAATTGTGTTAGACAATGGTTAGACACTTAAATCAGGATTTGTGGTTGCTCATATTTAATAGCACGACTAAGGCATGTTTAGGCGTTCTAATTTTTTTGTGGTAAGACCCATTATGTGTTACCATAGCGCCTAGTCATCCAATTTAGATGAATGAGGTGTCAATCGATTCGTTAATATGGTCCGGGTGACATAGGCTACATTTTATACGAACAAAATAAATATGACTGATGTTATATCCAAAAAAAGTGGCGGCCAATGACTTTTTTCCGTAGTAGGATCACAGTTTTAAATTTTTTTGGTAATGCACATTATACTTACGTATGTAAAATACCTAGGACCTAGGTAGGTACTAGGTATGTAAGTATGAGTACGATCAATATAGACCAGTGGACACTGAAAGTGGATTGGGCTGGCGCGGCGGGTCAGCTCGCCTACAGTGGATTACACCCCTTATCGATACTCCAATGTCAGAAGTGAGTTTCCAGTAAATAATTTTATGTTATTGAATACCTAGGTACTAGCTTACTTGTCGCGACATAGTGTTCCGCATTAGTTTTTGGCCAAAATTATTATTGTAATAATATCAGTCTCCCAGCATGACCTTTCGTTTTATAGACGCGAGCTCTCTTGTGTGAGATACGTAAACAA
Source organism: Crocallis elinguaria (assembly GCA_907269065.1). NCBI lineage: Eukaryota > Metazoa > Arthropoda > Insecta > Lepidoptera > Geometridae > Crocallis > Crocallis elinguaria. The sequence continues at coordinate 25,008,882 of OU026072.1, read as the reverse complement.
ACCGTTTAATTTTAATTGGAATACCTAACAGCCGCTTTATTAATCTGCGAACATACTGTGTACCCTTTGTATAGTTTAAGTCCTCATAAAATTCGTTCAGTACTTGCACGTGCAAAGTTAAATAGCCTTTTTGAATAAACATTCGAAAATCAATAAAAATGGGATAAAACTTTGTAAACATAAAAAAGTAAATTACAAGCCTGTATAAATAAAATTAGACAAAGAATAAACACCATCGAGTGAAGTAAACATGATCCAACAGATCTGATCCAATTCGCCTTCGGTTAACAGCTATCAAAATAAGTAAACACAAACAATAAATATCTAAGTGTATCAAAGTATACTTCTTATAACAAATGAGACAGGCATCCCATCATAAAAATCCATGAGTGGGTCATCGACCCCACCTATGCAAATACCGCAGCCACATTGTTTTAGGTCAATCACTTCGCCCGTCAGATGAATGCTAATAACAATACATACACTCTTACATATTTCGCGTACTGTACGACAACTTCATTTACGTAGTGTCGTAAGTGACATGTGAAGACGTTGGAAAATTTCTTGTCAAACAACGTGCGCGGTTCAATGGCACGGGTTTTTAAAATGGCTACTGGTAGTAGGTGTCCGTTCATATGTTTTGAATCAATTTGGAATCCTACAATGTGCTTGACCTTATATGGTCAGTGAATATGTGGCAGGACAATGTCTAGTGCTGACCTGGTTAGTCAAGCACCGATGCATTTCAGTAGCTACACTCGTAACTGTACTTATTTATGACTTTTGTTTATTGCTAGACTTCACTAACTGTGATTTCATCGTGTATAGAGTTATGACTCGAGAATTTTAAGTATGCAAGGCAAAAATTCAGAGAGAGATCACCTTCATAGCTGCAATAACCGTCATATTTTTTACGGTGTTATATCAAACCACTTCGACTTGGTGATGGTGAGAACTAAATTTTTAATACTTCTTCTTTCCTGTTCTGGATAGTTTATAGTTCGTTTATGACCACATCAGTCATAAACCAAGCTACTTCTGAAATATGGCTACATTAATAAATATTGGGGGATACATTTTTCACCTTGTATATGGTAGCTAGGCAGAACACTAGAAAATGGCCAATCACGAGATGAATGGAGAACATCAATGATAACAATAAAGCACACAACAGATAAATGAGTGATGAGCAGAATAGTCAGTCTCAGGGTAACGAGCGCACTGCAATGCCGCGCAGGCCACTGCAATTATTATGAGTTGGCACAAGTTGGTTCTAACGGTACAAAAAAGACAACAGTCTTGTTGAGTCTAGGTTTTATATATTTTAGCAATAAACCAGTCACGTTTTATAATAAAATCGTAGCTAAATTATTCGCCAGACATTTACGCTCGCTTATTAGTCGTCCGCACCAATATAGACTTATTTACATTTTCTATCAATTCAACCCAGCTAATCATAGTTCATCGACTCTCCTGCAGTCCATAAGAAGTAGCCAGTTTGACTGGGACGAGTTATCTAAAGTTTCTCTATGAAGCTGGGAACGACAAGATTAGTGCACCACGACCGCTTGGAACGCTTGCGCTCGTCTGTTGTAAAGTACAAAATTATATGGGCCTTACTTGAACTTTATATTAAAGCTATACTATACATATGTCATGCTCTTTGTTTTTTCTTTCTTTTAATATTCAATGAAGAGTCTTTGTGCTTTATAATTACAATGTGGCTATGTGTCTCGAAGTAAACCAAAAAAAGTTTAGGGCAAACATTACATCTTATTACTCTTGTTATGGTCTATAACCCTCAAGCGGAGTAATTCCATTTCACAATTTGCCGTCCCACTGGTGGAGCCGAGAGAAATGTTTAAAATTTTTAGTCTAGTTTGCACCTCAACACATTCATGGAAGGAGAGGGAGGGAGGGAGAAAGGGAGATAGAATTCCCTTTCTGAAAAAAAGCTAGAATATCAGGAGTCCTACATTATCATGGAACTCAATAGGTCGATAAAGATGCAGGTATCTCAAGAAAAGTCCGCGACAGACGACTATAATAGATAGAAAGCCATGTCCTACTTACTACAGCCACGGAAGAGCTGGAAAAGACGACGTTTGCAATGCTTTGAAAGATTACTGTTCGAAACCCCAATGATTAATTAAACTGGTCGTTGTACGTGTACAAGGAGGACCACAACGATGGGCGCGTCGCTCGTCCTGTCTCGGTTCGTCGCAGGACGACGAGAAATTTAGATAATGGCGACCGAGTCTAATCATCGAGAAAGGATGCGGCGGACAGACGATACGTGGCGTAAGTCAGGAGTGATAGACGTTATTTTTGTAGAGAGTAGATAAATTTGACCAACAGAACAGGTAACAGTTTGTAGAGTAACTAGCGCTGCGAAATCATTATAAATCATATAAAAGACTAGATGGACTAGTAACTACTAAGTTTAAAGTAGTAGGTAACTTATAAAAGTTTAGTTTGACAACTATCACCATACACAAATATATTACTGTTATATGACTGTTATTGTTATGTTACAGATACGTTTTGTAGATGTGGTGTGTCTAAACTTACGATATTCTTTTCTATACATACCTTATCTCCGACATTGTATCCTAATTCTAAGCTGATGAAATTGTATTAGCAACTAGATTCTGCCCGCGGTTTCACCCACGCGGACATATTGGATTTCAAGAGTTTTATTTTTTTGCACGGAACCCTAATTCTTTTTCTAAAATAAAATTAGCTTAAGTTACTCCGTATAACATCAGCTATCTGCCAGTGAAAGTCCCGTCAAAAACGGTTCAGCCGTTTCGGAGATTACCCGGAACAAACAGACAGACAAAAATTTTAAAAATTGTGTTTTTTGTACGTACCGTATATACTTTCATATGCATTTATTAAAAAGCTGTTATTTTGATATTACAAACAGACACTTCAATTTTATTTATTTGTTTAGATATACAAAGATTCCAGTTTCCCGCTACTGCCTCTAACTTGGTCGGTTATTGAGGGAAGCGAGGAATCCATCAATGGGCGCGCCTTCCCGAGTGAGTCAACGTGTCACCGAGGGCCGTCCAGGACGCGCTCGGGCTTCGGATTGTTACAGGAAAACTGGCAAGTAGTAGAGCGAGCTACTTCCCGTGTAATCTTGTCACTAACCTCGGCTAACATTTTTCCTGTTATTATTATTTGTTCAGTGTAAGATCTGCAGCTGTGTGCTAGTCGCGGTCACCGCAATTGAGACGTAGTACACATTCTTAGAGACGCTTCGCACACTACAGTGATTAGTCGTGTACCTATCACGACGACTTGATAGCATTGAGTTTTGATCGATACGTTAGCGTTTGACAGAGTGCGTATTTGCCTTGACGCCATGGCCATGGCGGCAGGATACGAGAGGCGCCGCAACCTGGTCTTCAAATTTCAAGGAATCAACAATTTAACTTTATAAAAGATGTGATATTTTTTTTGATAATTTCTCGGACGAAATCTTTATAGTCCCAGGGTGCCGACTTGTAGAATATGCCGCGAGTTTGACCATTATTTGAACAGAAGTTTAAAGTGACGATGTGATTGGACGTGGTTACACGCTAAAACTAGAATAGGATAGTTATTAAATAGTTATCTTATTAAATTTAGCTAATCTACAAAACTGGATCATCTGTACAGATCATGTAGTACAAATAATTTATATATTTACGTGCCTGCCTGCTGTAATTGACTAAATTATTTGTTTGAGACCTAACGCTATTTCATATTATATGTATAGCAAATAAATAATTTAATTTGCATAACCACTTCTCTTATTATGTTATTAAACTAACCAATATCTTTGTCCATAAACAAAACAAGTCAATGCTAAAATTACCTTTCCTTAAGTACATAACTACCCACACAAGCCGCAATACTGAATGCTTACCTTATGTACAACATCCTTCTTTCCTCTACGAATCCTAAGAAAAACATCCGTACCTGCAAAAGAAGATAGACTCTATTAGGTAAGATATAACGTTGTAAATGTTTTAATGGAAGCGGTATCAGTCGGTGCCAGACACAGAACCGGAGTGACGTAAGCGGTAGCTGGTAGCGCGTTCATCAGGCGGTAATTCTCAGTTTACTAATCATTATGACGCGGCTAATCTCAGCAATATAAATATATATTAATAATATTATGTTTAGAATTAGATGCACGTTTCAATGACTTTGTATTTATTAACAGAGGTAATAGTTATTAAGTATGTAAATTTAAATCTTATTATAAAACAATATCAACTAGACAGGAAATAAAACATCAAGCAAAAAAGTATCTAAGAGCCTCTACGTACTGTTTTGTCTGTGTGATGTTTTCAGATCAACGCTTTTTTACGCCTAGTCCATTTTAATTTGAGCCCGTCTTCACAAGGGGATCTATGGCGGAGATAGTGCAGGATAGGCTGGTACATACCTATCGGTAATTTTCGTGCCGAAAAACAGCGCAGACGTAGCCATACACAGATTAGCCAGTAGTAATAAATCCATACTTATGTAGTAAATGCGAAAATGTGTTTGTAAGTTTATCCTTCTTTCCCGCAGCAACGGAGCAACAGATCGACGTGGTTTTTGGCATAGATATAGTTTATGGACCGGAGAGTAACATAGGTTACATTTTAACCCGGAAAAATGTACGGTTCCTGTGGGAATGTAGGTGAAACCGCGAGCAGAAGCTAGTAGGTAATAAGTAATTTAATAATTCATGATACTCAAGAATATGACTTTGAAATTCAAATTCAAACAATTTGACCCAACTTTTCTAACCAAAAACATACATAGTGCTATAGTAACTCAGAATCCAACTAAACGTAAAGTATGTAGGTTTCACTTGCACCCCTACGCAAGACTATATATAGATACTGTATAAACAAACTTCGAATAGGCAGACAAACCCTCTAGAATTACACGGAGGTTTACTTTTAAACAAAGAAGATAAGTGATTTTGCAATACTAACAAAGCTTGCCATAATTGAATGTAACTACCACCCTCTATTAGTACAACGCAATCAGAAGCCACGGGCGCGTGCGGATTTCCCAAGCACGCCCTCTGCCACTCGCGGCAAATAGTGCAATTAGTACTCATTTACGCCACATGTGCCGGGTGGGGCGACGAGGAAAATGCTCAGAATTTGCCTCCATTCCTTCCATTTGGAAGGAATCAAGTTTGGTCATAGATTATTAGTTGGAAACTGTGCGTCACGCAATTTTCATGTTTCCCCGACAAATATACAAAAATATATTTTTATAGATGCAAAATATGTGTGTAAACTATTATCAGATCTATGTACCAAATTTCAATACAAACCGTTCGGTAGTTTTATCGTGACTGAAGACGAAACAAACGAACATACAAACTTTTGTAGTAGGAAGTATGACAGGATGAAGACTGGAGGAGGACGACTGGTGACACATAGGTCTTTACGCTTGAATGTTTCCAAGTTTCTGTACCACAATTTCACAATCCTAATTTTCACTTTTTTTTTATTTTATTTGGTAACGAGACGAGCTGGTCGTTTGCCTGATGGTAAGCATAACGCCGGCCCATAACATTTGCAGTGCCACCCAGAACTTTGAAACACAAAGGCCTGCGCGGCACTGCAGTGCGCTCGTTACCCTGAGACATTAGGTATTAAGTCTCATAAGCCCAGTAATTTCACTGGATGCTCTGCTCATCAAACCGGAACACAGTAGTGCTTGCACATTACTGCTTGGTGGCAGATTTCACGAGCAAAGCGGACTTAACCTTGATTACGGAAATTTGTTTCCTTTGACAGCGCAGTCGAAGTTCATTTCTATGCTAGCCTAGATGCTTAAAGGAGTACATAATATTGTACATTTACAAAATTAAAAAAATATTAGAAGGAACCCTCAGAACTCTTCAGTGAAATCTCCCAGATATTAAACAGATAACTTAGCGGCACAGCAAACAGTTAGATCGCAAAATGTGCCAGCGTTGTCTGCGATGTTTACTGCGACACTAACGCCGGAGTGCGATAAACACAACTGCAACTACACAACTAGCTTGCAACGCGACTGTGACATTAGTTTGTTAGTTGTTATTTGCCGGGAAGATTGCGATTCGGGGATCTATCGCATTGTCTTCATTTTCGCGCTGGATTTTCTGTAGCTTAGTCGCCTGCCATAGTATGTAAAAAATTAATTAGGATTTTACTTAAAATGGAGCGATGCTAATGAATCATTTTTTTGGTTTGAGCTTTTTGTTGGGTTGTGTAGTAATCTTTGTGAAATTTAATATTGTGGGACGGTAACATATTTTAAAAATTATGCCAAGTATAATTATTACTGCAAGCGATTGTGTAAGTATTTCAACCAATCTCGCGCTTGTATACCTACTGTGTACTCTATACTAAGGTGCAGCTTTTCAATCACACACGCATGCAGACTCCAACGACGCAGATGAAGACGAATTCAACTGCCTACACTAGATGACAACCGAGGGCAAACTTATAAACGCGTGGCCTTTGTTTTAGGAGACCTACAGGATGGATGTATATTAGCTTCCCGATTTACAAACGGGGCTGGTGACGGCCGTCAATGTCCACAACAAATGAATTCACATAGCGTTGAATTCTCAATGATTGCTCTGGAAGCCTATGTCATTTCACATTACTTTGATTAAGATAAAAATAAACAAAAATATTGCTTTAAAAAAGCGATGAACCGAGTTCAGTGACAAATTACTGAACCGATTTTGATGAAATTTCTATGGGACCAATCTGAAAGTATATCCTTTCAAATAAAAAAAGAAATTTCCAAATCGGTTTATGAATGACGAAGACCCGAGATAACATACTTAAAAAAAAACCCACCGAATTGATAACCTTCCCTTTTTTGGAAGTCGGTTAAAAAAGGGTTGGATCCTTGGTGATTCGATCGAAACCCGGAACAAGGTAGATTGAACACTCAATTATTGAATATACTTGAAGGCTTCGCCAAAAGATTGCGCTCAACAAAACACGAGTATAACTGAGATGGAATGTACTTTCGAATCGTTCTCCATAATATATTATCTCGTAATATCCCAAGACACAAGATTCGATAAAAATCCCTGCAAAAACACCGAACAATTACTCGAACTTTACCGGCAAGGATAACTCTTTATCACTGTTGTTGTCGTCGTGAATTAATTCGCAGCACTCATGATTATCCTCAACAAATCATTTATTTATGAACGGCGGAAAGGACTCTCCTCGTTAATGCATGATCATTAAAGCCCACCTACCATGTGTTACATTTATGCTTAGAAGAAATACACATAGAAGGATAACTTCGATGCTCACTTTATAATAAAGTTACCTATCGGTATGATACCTATAGTATATATTCCTTTGACCGAGTTTGACACTAATTAAAACTAGCAGTCGTATTACGAACTCTTATTTCCCAGTCAATTTACAGTGTAAATTGAACAGCCTGGTAATTACGTATTGTAAACTTCTTAAACGCAACCAGTTAGCGGTCACGTGACAATTGCCTTCCATTAACGCCATAAATAAAGTTAGCTAACGTATATTTTATCTGTCAAAAGTCATTTCGAAAACCAATCAATCGTCAATTGGATTGCCTAGAACTTGTCTGGTTTTAGATAAGTTCATAATCCTGCCGTTCAGATGTGGTCAAACACTTACCTAAATAAAAAGTTATTTATTAGTTACCCCCGTGACCCTCTAACTTAGCACTGAAGAATCACATTTATTAATCCAAACTTTATTAAAAAAATACTGTATAAATATTGACTGCCTGTCATATTTTAACTCCACAAGAGTTTCAAATATGATCGCAGCTGAGTACTGGCCAGGTGACTGTAAAAGTGGTATAGTATTTTCGGCCTCATTTTTCACTTTGGAATTCTAACCATTTACTTAATCTAAGCCAGGTATTATAGATGCGTAAATATTGGTAGGTATGACAATGATGTGATACTATCTTGTGATTGCAAATAGATGATTTGTTTATGATGTTTCCGTACTTGTGAGCATTATAACCACGTCAACTACGTTGTGGAAACTATGTATATTAATGGTTATCTATCGACAGCCATCTACATTATGCGAATAATCAATTGAGTCTAGCAGTGAAGACTGCAAAGAGGTCTTAGAATTATATTGCAAGAAATTTTTTTCATGTTTGTTTGCGTCATTCACACTTACAGTTCGCACCAGCGATGTTTTTCTCTTTGTCACGTACAATTATGTTCAAGCCAAAGTAATTAGGTTATACTACAGTGTAGGCATGTTGAATCATCGCGCTCATTTTCGTTTTCATACATCAGGTGCGCACTTAGTCAATATCACCGTCAAGCGACTTGTGTAAACTAAACATGGTGCCAGGGTGTTTACTAGTAGTTCGACAGCTGCGAAACGAGGCCAATACCATCGAGATACTAACCTCTAGAGGTGCAGTAACGCTTGGTTTGCACGAAATAAATTCCACCATTTTTGCCTAGATATACTTACTTACTTACTAGGTTGGCGCAAGCGACCCAAAGTGAGTCTTGGCCTCCGATACTAGATGACGCCACTTTTGCCTGTCCTTCACCAGTTCTTGCCACGGAACAGCCTTGAGTTCACGTAGGTCATTCTCAAGTAAATCTTTCCAGCGATACTTGGGACGCCCAACAGGCCGTCGGCCATTCGGTTGCCCCAAATACGCTCGCTTTACCGCACGATCCTCCCCCATTCTCACTACGTGGCCGAACCAGCGAAGTCTGGGATTTTTGGGATTTTTGCCTAGATATAATTCGCTCTAATTGGCTAAGACCCGCACGGATACGCCGTGCGCTGATACGCTAAGCGCTGATATTAGTTATAGCAAAATCAATACATTGTTGTGAGATCGGATAGTACAGTATTTCATCTCTCGGGGTTAGTATCTCGATGACCACTATTAATCAAGTGCTAGAATATTCACCATCTACAACCACATTGACGTTCAAGATCAGGCGAAATAGTGCTCAAATGCTACTTTATACATAGAAAGTAAAAGATTGCAGTTGTTTTTTTTAATTTTGCTGGATTCGTTAGCGTTACTATTGTGAATACGGTACAGCGTGTGATAAGTAAATGTGCTTAAAGGGTGTGATTTTAAAACGCGCGAAGTTTTGCTCGATGTTGATGACACACTTGAAGCTGACTCAAAATGATTGATGTAGTTTGATTGTGTACAGACTTACTTGGTAGTTAGACTATCAAATGGGCGAGTAACCTTTATGGCTAACTTATTTCCACTCACACCTCTGGTACCACTTGAGGGTGTTATTTATGTATTGTAACGATAAAAAAACTGATGAGAGAACGAATTTAAAAGAGGTATAGTACACGTGAATACACAAAAGGATTGGTTTTAAGAAATAAGGTAAACTTAGTTCAGTTGACTGACTTCAGTTGTGGCCATATTGCAAGCGAGGAGGCTTTTAAATGAGTGGAGAAAGAAATCACGGGAGATAAGAAGATGAAATTACAAGAGTACGGTCTACGTATCGTAACACACTGATGATGATGATGGTTTGGTAAGGTATGTAGGACTGTAGGTGCCCAGCTATTTCACTGCTTGAGCTTCAAAAAAGAGGAACGTTACGTGTAATCGTGATGCAAACCATAGATATTTTAGGATTTCGTGGTGGCAGAGTATGTTTATAATATATTTTTTTTCTTTTTTTTTCTTGGCCTCTTCTTTACTTATATGTTACAGTATTCCAACGTTAACTTACTAAACAGTAGAATACTGTACATAAAACTAATGGTAGATAAATAATAAATTACATTTTTTTAATACAAATATGTTAAAAAGGATATTATTCTTATTTTGACCTCCTTAAATAATGTATGTTAGACTCCACCGTTATGGACTCATTTTAAAATATAACTAAAAGAAGAAAGTTTTAGAAAGGTCCCATTTAAGAGTAGGAATTTCAGTTTTAGTCTTTCTTAAAGAGCGATTTCTAATAGACCCGCTTATCGCTGGCAGTGCAACCCCACCCAATGCTCGTCTTTGACCACGAGCGCGCCGAGCGCGACTCGACGCATGCCTCTTCATACACGATCCCGGGATATTAATTCGGGATACAATAGCCATTTTAATCCGCCCTTTGTGGCCGCTCTTTAAAATGAGAATTCTTTGTGCTTTCGGATATCTTTAAGCGTTGTGAACGGGGTGGAGAGCTCTTAATAGGAAGGGTACTGCTTCGAGACCCTTTGAAGCTGGAGCTCATCTCGACTGGACTTTATGTGCTATTGTACGAGGGTTTTTCAGATCTTGAAAGGTTAAGTGTAGGTATTAGCGTCAAGACAATGTAGTTTTCTTTTAACCATCATTTAAAGTTATAATTTAATTTCTAATTTCTCCGAACTCACTTAGGCCCCAGAAGAGTGTTCATGAATGTAAAATGACTCTAGGTTAACTCTTCTAACGCACATGTACTTTTTTTCATACTGGATAGGTTAAAGTTTGACCACTGTCTCCCCTCAAGAGCGCTGAACATCACATTATTTCTGGACGGATTTATCATTTCCCCGTTTTCCAATGAAAATTAACCGTTTACCGGAATCGGCATTGCACGAAGTCATCTAAATAATATTCAACACACACATACGAACACATTTACGTGTAAGCGTATCATTAAGTACCACAGCATACTAAGTTCGAGAAACAAAGTAAAACTGCGCAAGTGCCTTGCCGCGCTACTACCGGAAGAGGCGTAGGAAGCGCCGCTCACTTCCGCTGCGCATACGCCTAAGAACACCGCAGTTTAAATATTAACCACGCACTGTAAGGGGCAGCTCAGATGCTCAAGCAAACGTACGTTTGCTTGAGCGTCTAAGCTGCCCCTAAGACACCACGTGTGCACTCATTGCTATGTAGCTGTGTACAAAAAATCTCCTCCACGTTTTCAACAAATCGTTTCCGTCAAAAGGATGCCTAGTAGAGATCGTTTTTAGCGATAAGGCCGCCTATTGTAGCACTTATTGTTTAAGTTTTTTTTTATGTTTGTCTGTTTTTATAAATGCGTTATCGGTGTGTTCTTTAAATTAGTCTTCGGTGAAATCCAACCACAGCGTTATCACGGCCTTCTGTCCGATAACAAGTTCACGACACAAGAAGCATTGAGCCTCGCCTCATTTCACGCAAGGTCATCACACTGCAACAAAGAGCATTGTCTGTCGGTTTGTCACCGCTCAGCCACCGCAGATACACTGGTCTCTATGTAAACTAGTCACGTAAACTGTTGATAAGATTTTTAATGGGTTGCACTATCTCTACTCTGGCGGTGTAGTTGAACACGCCACGCCAAGAATGGCACCCGAGGCCGTGGCCACTCCAACACCATTAAAATAACGTATTTAAAATGAATGTCGTTGAATTGATTTCTCTTCTCCAACGGCTAAGTGGGACTGCCACCTACTACAGTCATTTTACTATTTACTATTATGTGGTAGGTAACTGATCTAGTTTTTTCGCTACTTCAAAGTCTTCAAATGTACTAGCGTATAGTTACGTAGGTACACAAAAGATGAAGATTGAGGTGAAATTTGCCTTCGACCACATCACACTGTAGAGTATGTAAGATTCCCTGTTAAATGCTATCACTGGTTCACCGTCACGCCAAGCGTTCTATATTTGGATACTGTTTTACCCACACTGAGTTCCGCACACCTCCGCCATTCCCCGGACATGACCCTCTAAACTGTAAACCTTCCCCTGTCCAGTATGAGCAACTCTGCTTGTGTGTGTGAGACAATGTCAAATACTTATTATAAGTTATGATCATGGGTACAAAACTACAAACATTTTTTTTAATGTTATTTGGTAACGGGACGAGCTAGTCGTTTGCCTGATGATAAGCATAACGCCACCCAAAACTTTGAAACACAAAGGCCTGCGCGGCACTGCAGTGCGCTCGTTACCCTGAGACATTAGGTATTATGTCTCATAAGCCCAGTAATTTCACTGGATACTCTGCTCATCAAACCGGAACACAGCAATGATCGCACACTACTGCTTGGCGGCCGACTTCACTCACAAAGCGGTGGTAACAACCCTTCGCAGAAGAGTTAGTCCTACCACTAACAAAATTGGTGACAGAGTGGTCGAACGATAAACTATCGAGCAAAAAACACACTTCAATTTTTCAAATCAATTTAACTCTACATTGTTAATACACTCTAGAATATTCTTAAACTGAATACATTCTATATAAGAATGAGTCATCAATGAATGATAATAAATGGAACATTATTCCGTAACACCCACAACAACGTAGGCACAACAATGGCCTATAGTTGTATCAGACAAATAGGTACATATCTGTACAGACGTACATACGTGTACAAGACGAGATTATTCTATTTATATACCTCGCTATTTCTATGGACTTAATTTGTGATGTATTTTAACTATCTGCTATTCGTCTAATCTACCCAGCAGATAATCAGGGTCAATAATCAGCTTAACTTGCTCGTGGCTGGGGATAAATAGTCGGAAGGCCTATAGAGGTAACTAGCTTTTGCCCGCAAGGTTTTCACCCGCGTTCCCACGGGAACCGTGCATTTTTTCGGGATAAAAAGTAGCCTATGTTACTCTCCGGTCCATAAACTATATCTATTCCAAAAATCACGTCGATCCGTTGCTCCTTTACTGCGTGAAAGAAGGACAAACCAACAAATCAACAAACAGACGCATTTATAATATTATAAGTAGGATAAGTAGGATAAGTAGGATTACTAACTCGTTACTTTTATAACAAATTTAAAAACAATTTCAAATTCACAAAGGTACTATGGTTTTAAAATAATTAATTTCTACTTTTTTGGATTTGTTTTTGCCTAGCACTAGTTAGGACTATGCGTGCATGTTGTAGAATCCCTTTTATGTTTGCGATTGTTAACATAGGGTGTAAATCAACCTTGCTCTACAAATTACCACTAGCAATGAAATAAGATAAGGTTTAATCGAAGACGACTGTAGAATTACAATCACTTTGAAGCGAATGTCACTTTTAGGACCTAAGTAGTGTTACCAGAAAAAAAAACAATTTTAGTCGCTTGTTTAGCTAGAGAGCGTCTAAAGATAAATGTCAAATATGATTAGAAATGTCACAACAGAATTGTGTTAGACAATGGTTAGTCACTACTTAAATTTGTGGTTGCATATTTAATCGCGTGACTAAGGCTTGTTTAGGCGTTAAACAGTGATTAAACCTGTTTTGATGTGTGTTTAATTTTTTTGTGGTAAGATCCTAAGGTGTCTTCTGCTAAATCGACGAACGCGTCGTCGTTTATCTCGTGAAACTGGGGACAAACAAAAGCCTTTTACTAATAATATAATACGAATTTACGGCACACAGGGCTCATCACAATGTTATCCTTCCTCATATTTGAGCGATAGGGCTTTCCCTAAACTTACTACTACTTAATGTTTGTGGAGTTTAGTCTAAACTAAACTTCACAAAGTACTAACAATTTTACTTAATCTTAGAATACTTAAATGTCAACGTATTGAATTAAGTCCTCCCAACCGAAAGCAACATGAGACCAACAAACAAACCAGTAATTACGCAGACTGGCTGAATTATATCAACAATTGCACAGAGGGCTGCAGGCCCAAGATAACGCCGGCGCCACATTTTGCCACACTCCGCCGTGCTCGAGCGCTAAGCTGCCGTTTGGTGCGACCGTTTGTATTAAAACGCTTAAAATGCTTGGGGATGAATTAAGTTTATGAGGAATGGAAATGAATACTTACGTATCTTAGAATAAACACACGTAAGAAGCCCCAAAATATCGTTAAAAAGGGCCTCACGGCTCCATTAACGTCTATCAAAGGTCTGGGCAAAAACCCGAGATACATACGAGATCGACTTCCTCGTTTAACCACAGTTACACCACATTTTGACATTTGCTGTCAAACTAGCACTTGAAAGCTTCGTGAACCGTCTATATGGATCGAATTTGTGCAGTAAACAGCAAATATTTAAACTTCAGTTTACACTAGGTTTGTGACTTTGACTGCCGATCACGTAAACTTCGTTTATTTCACACTTGGTGTACTGTGACTTTACAGTTACTTAATAAAAAGAACAAAAATTAAACTTTCAAATCGAATAATCAAATCCAGTTAAGATAGTAGAACAATTTTAATCATATTCACTAAGCTTCTTTGTTTAACAAAGACTGAACTCCAATTATAAAGTCTTCAAGTACACGTCTTGCGTCACGAACCTGTCTAATTTCATTTGCTGCGAGATTCTCACGATATGTCTAAAGCCTTAACTCTGGCATTTTATTGTGAAGCTCAACAATGGCTGGTGCGGCAATAGCCACTTACTCCTAAACATTGTCTTTAGATCTCAATCGAACTGACTGGTTCATTTTTAACCGACTCAAAAGGACGGAGTAGATTTTCTTGTCGACCCGTATTTTTTTGGGTACGACTTGTTCCTGACAAGCAATAACTTCTTACAGAGTAGTCCGATTTTGGTGGAAATTCAAAATTCAAAATGCTTTATTCAAATAGGCCCCCTAAAGGAGCACTTATGAAAGTTAAAATAAATGACTCTAACAGCGGGCCTCTGCAACATTCGTCTACACTAATCACAAACTAAAACTAATGCTGTCTTTATCAGAACGTAATAAATGACAAAGACACCAACAGACCCAATCCGTGCTCAAAGTCAACGAACCTTCCAGAAACCCACCGTGCCCTTTCAAAATTGGTATGGTATTGGTGATTATCATTCACTGTATAGGGTATACTTCGAAGTTGTCCATTAACAACGAGAAAAAGCTTGTAAGGGTAGAAGAAAGGGTATGATTGACTGTTCACCTAATGAATATTCACCTGTGAATCGATTCTGTTAAAACTTAACACACATACTGATGTAAATCGCCGCGCGTTTTATTTTTTACAAAGTTTTATTCTGAGTGGCACTGCAATTATTATGGGCCTGCGTGATGCTTACCATCAGGCAAATGACCAGCTTGTTATCAAAAAGAAAACGCATTTGAGTTTTTATAATCAATAGCACCTTTATCATTCTACACGACAACACCTAGCAGCCATTCTAAAAAAACAGTTATAAACAGAATAAAGAATAAATTATTAAGATTTCTCCGTATGTGCATGCAACGTTTGCAATCGTTGCATTGATTGCCTTTGTACTCACGGCAGAGTGTGAATGCATGTCATTGGGTAAGTAGGTCAAAAACTAGCTAAATTAGACAATACTCGTCGTGGAAACTTGCGCTCTACATGTACAGAGTGCTGATACCTAGTCCATTGTGTGTTATTATCAGGCCGCCAATTATACAAAATTTAAAATGAAGGTAAATTAACTTCTTTACTTTTGTATTGACAGCCTCTTTAGTATTATTGTTGGCATTTATGTAATCATAAATATTTTATAATATATGACGGGGCGGCGAGTCCAGGGGTCTTTTTAAAAACGGTGACGTCACCACCGGTGACGTCAACATCTTCAGCATCATGGTGACCGCTCACCCCTCGTAGAAAGAAAACACGAAGTAGCTCGATTTATCTCAACCATTTATTGCGGCAAAGTTATATGGGAGATCTGAACGGTCCGACGGTAGGCGCAATACTGCTTGTTTCCAACAGTCGGTCGCTCGTATTTATAGCAAAACAGATTGTGACAAAGAATCTTTATAAAACTTGTTAGATCTTGTCATTCTACTTTAGATTTTAATCTTCAATTGAAATTAATTACTTTTTATTAACATGGGGCCCAGGAGAGCACTCATGATAGTTAAAATAAATGACTCTAGGCGCCCATTCCAAGTAATAGGCCGTACAAGAAGAACGGGCAAGAAACTTGCCGGCAATCTTTTTAAAAAAATGTGTTTACAGTGAATTTGTTCAGTTTAACAATCATTTGTCTAGTTTTAACAATTCAATGAGTAATTAATGGTTCACAAACATTAATTAGTTAATCAAAGTTTAAGTGAAATTATTACAATCCAATGAGTAATTTATGGTTCTAAACGCTTATTAATAAACCAAAGTTAACATGTTTTGATTGTTGTCATTTTACACCGTCCATGAAGCTCGCCTGTGACGTCATTGCTCCGATACGGCCATTCTGATAGATGGTGCGTGCTCTGCACCAGTCCAGTTATGTTCTGAAACAATGAGACGTTTTCTTCTGAGTTTGGTATCTGTAAGCAACCACCGTTGCTTGCAGTTAAGTTTGCAAGAGTAACAGTTTGCATTCTTTAAGAGAAAAGAAAAAATTTTTTTTTTTTTTTTTGTTCTTTTTCTTTTCTTTTTCTTTTTCTTTTTCTTTTCCTTTTCCTTTCTTTTTGCTTTCTTTTCTTTGATCAATTATCTTTACAGTGAAGTTATCTAGTTTCGACAATCTAATGAGCAAACTATTTAGCTAACCAAAGTAGGTAAACATTTAGTTAATCAAAGTAGGTAAACATGTTATGTTTCCTATTGCCCTGCTCAACACTGTAGACGTAGCCCGCTTCGCGCCGACTCGGCCATTCTGACAGGTGGTGCGCGCTCTGCACCAGGCACGGTGTTTCTGAAAACTAGAAATTTGGTTTTGAGGTAGGTACCCGTACACCGGTACACTAGCTGTTAACTTTGTTTCTCATCACTGCATAAATTAAGCTACATTGCTTATTTTCCATATTGTCAAGATTTAACTTTATGTTAGAGTGAAACCATATTCATGTAACAAAATTATCAGCCAACTTTTAGTACCTTCTTAATAATATTCTGTAAACATAACAGTTCACATGCAAACATTCGTAGTTAAACGTAAATAAATTTGATGCTCAAGGGAATGTGAGCAGAGTGTGTATTTGTTTTTGCCAATGCTCCACGCATCATGGCATGAATAGATTTATTATAGGTTCAATGCAAATGCTCCACGCATCATTGCATGAATAGATTTATTATAGGTTCAATGCAAATGCTCCACGCATCATTGCATGATTTTTAAATTCTCGTAGACATGGAGACTGGGAGACAGGGATGTTGCTGTGGTCTGGGCGGTTTTGTACGCCGTGGTCCACAGAGGCTCTAAAGGAAATGGGATACAGGTCGATGCTGCGGTCTGGGCCTTATTGTTATGACCGTGGTCCGCAGAGGCTCTGAAAATGACGGGAATGGAGGGTACACAAGGAATAAAATAATTTAAAATGACGAATATAGAGGGTACACAAGGAATGAAATAATTTGTACAGTGTTACAGACGATTCAAAACTATTACGTTTTATAATTCGGATCCCGAATTGTTAACCGAATATCACTTATCCGTAACAGTCCCCGCGCTGTTGCTAACGCTGCGAATCTAGTTCAATGAAAGCTCAGTATCGTCAATGAATTTTGATAACTACCACATCGCGTATTTACGCGTACCGGAATAGAAAGAACTTAATGAACGCTAGTGCCACTAAGTTTTCAAACTAGCATACAAACAGGCACTTCGCCTTGAATAAATTGCACAAGATTCACAAAAATACCTCAAAGACAAATAATCAGCGATAATAATAATTAAGAATTGTGATGTCGATTAAAGACACTGCCATACTTGAAAAGATTTGGAGGCCTTTTTATTAAGTTGGGTTAGAATTACTAGGTATGGATTTTCGTAGATATCTCGTGGAAATCGCGTGACAATCTCATCGGATATCTCCGGATATCTCGTCGGATATCTCGTCGGACATCTCACGGATCACTCGCGGCCATCTCTTGGACTAACTCGCGGCCACCTCTTTGGATTAACTCACGGCTATCTCTTTGGATTAACTCGCGGCTACCTCTTGGATTAACTCACGGCTATCACTTGGATTGACTCACGGATCACTCGTTGATTGCCCGGGATAACTCGCGGATACCTCGGGATAACTCGCGGACAGCACACGGATAACTCGTAGATTTTTGGTATTTGTGGGTATCTCGTGAAAAACTTTTAAAAATAAAACTCAAGAAACTAAGAAATCTCGTGAAATTAGAAGTAATCTCTTGGATTATTTGTAAGTTGTAAGTTGCGTTTATGCGCATGCAAGTCTAAAGTTAAAATATGGTAGAAAAAGTTACGATTCACCTGTATTCTGATGTCATGTCTCCATCGCCTTTTTCTTGGTTTGGTTGCACGTGTTGGCCCGTTCGTGTTGATACCACGGACGTGGCTGGTGTGTCAGCATAATCTTCAGAAGCTGGTGTCTGATGTGGGGACCTCTGCTGCGACTGGGCTCGGCTGCATTGCCCATTTGTGCTGGTCCTTCAGGTGACAAGCGGGTGAGAAGGCTAGGACTGGAAAGCTAGGTTGTTCCGTTCCAATCCCACTTCTGATGACGGGGCGGCGAGTCCAGGGGTCTTTTTAAAAACGGTGACGTCACCACCGGTGACGTCAACATCTTCAGCATCATGGTGACCGCTCACCCCTCGTAGAAAGAAAACACGAAGTAGCTCGATTTATCTCAACCATTTATTGCGGCAAAGTTATATGGGAGATCTGAACGGTCCGACGGTAGGCGCAATACTGCTTGTTTCCAACAGTCGGTCGCTCGTATTTATAGCAAAACAGATTGTGACAAAGAATCTTTATAAAACTTGTTAGATCTTGTCATTCTACTTTAGATTTTAATCTTCAATTGAAATTAATTACTTTTTATTAACATGGGGCCCAGGAGAGCACTCATGATAGTTAAAATAAATGACTCTAGGCGCCCATTCCAAGTAATAGGCCGTACAAGAAGAACGGGCAAGAAACTTGCCGGCAATCTTTTTAAAAAAATGTGTTTACAGTGAATTTGTTCAGTTTAACAATCATTTGTCTAGTTTTAACAATTCAATGAGTAATTAATGGTTCACAAACATTAATTAGTTAATCAAAGTTTAAGTGAAATTATTACAATCCAATGAGTAATTTATGGTTCTAAACGCTTATTAATAAACCAAAGTTAACATGTTTTGATTGTTGTCATTTTACACCGTCCATGAAGCTCGCCTGTGACGTCATTGCTCCGATATATAAATAATAATATAAGTCTATATGTACCTATATTTATAGGCACCACGTGTTCGTCACGGGTCAGTAGAGTACCAACAATGGACTTCCCGCTCTCCACTGGCCCGTGGCCTACAACGAGACGTAGCTGCTGGCTCGAGACGACAGAGATAATAAACAGTTAGTACTAATACTGTGATAGTACTCATAAAAAATATTAATAAAAACATGATTAAAATAAGATTTTTTAGCTATAGGGCCACGAACTACAAACACCATACCCCACACAAAAAAGGAGTTTATCGTTACGCTAAACTTCTTGGAAGTAAACGAATTGATGTCTTTGATCTCAAAAGACCGAATTACTGTGCTAGTCACGCTCAAGAACTAAAATATGTGCGACAGCCAGAGGTTAAACTTTACTTAATTTCCAGCGCAAAGGCTAGACTCTATTATATTTATTACTTTATTTAATTTTCCTTTAAAAAGAACTGTAATCAAAACAACAAAGGATTCACGATAAACGGCGAGCCAAAAGTCAAAGTCAATCGACAAGGACGGCCGAACAGGCAGATCTGATGGCCGTGCATGTGTGCACACAACAGGCTGTACGCTGTGTGGTAGTGTGCGTGCTGCAGCCGTGCCGCCCCGTACCTGGCGCACGCGCATCTATAGACGTACTAGGGTTGTCACTGGATGGAAAATTACGTAATGGACCATGACATGTACTTTTTCGTAGTTAGCATATTGTAGTAAATGTGTATTATATCTGACGGGGCGGCGAGTCCAGGGGTCTTTTTAAAAACGGTGACGTCACCACCGGTGACGTCAACATCTTCAGCATCATGGTGACCGCTCACCCCTCGTAGAAAGAAAACACGAAGTAGCTCGATTTATCTCAACCATTTATTGCGGCAAAGTTATATGGGAGATCTGAACGGTCCGACGGTAGGCGTAATACTAGTTGTTTCCAACAGTCGGTCGCTCGTATTTATAGCAAAACGGATTGTGACAAAGAATCTTTATAAAACTTGTTAGATCTTGTCATTCTACTTTAGATTTTAATCTTCAATTGAAATTCATTACTTTTATTAACATGGGGCCCAGGAGAGCACTCATGATAGTTAAAATAAATGACTCTAGGCGCCCATTCCAAGTAATAGGCCGTACAAGAAGAACGGGCAAGAAACTTGTCGGCAATCTTTTAAAAAATTGTGTTTACAGTGAATTTGTTCAGTTTTACAATCATTTGTCTAGTTTTAACAATTCAATGAGTAATTAATGGTTCACAAACATTAATTAGTTAATCAAAGTTTAAGTTAAATTATTAACAATCCAATGAGTAATTTATGGTTCTAAACGTTAATTAGTAAACCAAAGTTAACATGTTTTGATTGTTGTCATTTTACACCGTCCATGAAGCTCGCCTGTGACGTCGTTGCTCCGATACGGCCATTCTGATAGATGGTGCGTGCTCTGCACCAGTCCAGTTATGTTCTGAAACAATGAGACGTTTCCTTCTGAGTTTGGTATCTGTAAGCAACCACCGTTGCTAGCAGTTAAGTTTGCAAGAGTAATAGTTTGCATTTTAAAGAGAAACGAAATTTTTTTTTTTTTTTTTTCTTTTCTTTTCCTTTTCTCTTTCTTTTTGCTTTCTTTTCTTTGATCATCTTTACAGTGAAGTTATCTAGTTTCGACAATCTAATGAGCAAACTATTTAGCTAACCAAAGTAGGTAAACATTTAGTTAATCAAAGTAGGTAAACATGTTATGTTTCCTATTGCCCTGCTCAACACTGTAGACGTAGCCCGCTTCGCGCCGACTCGGCCATTCTGACAGGTGGTGCGCGCCCTGCACCAGGCACGGTGTTTCTGAAAACTAGAAATTTGGTTTTGAGGTAGGTACCCGTACACCGGTACACTAGCTGTTAACTTTGTTTCTCATCACTGCATAAATTAAGCTACATTGCTTATTTTCCATATTGTCAAGATTTAACTTTATGTTAGAGTGAAACAATATTCACGTAACAAAATTATCAGCCAACTTTTAGTACCTTCTTAATAATATTCTGTAAACATAACAGTTCACATGCAAACATTCGTAGTTAAACGTAAATAAATTTGCTGCTCAAGGGAATGTGAGCAGAGTGTGTATTTGTTTTTGCCAATGCTCCACGCATCATGGCATGAATAGATTTATTATAGGTTCAATGCAAATGCTCCACGCATCATTGCATGAATAGATTTATTATAGGTTCAATGCAAATGCTCCACGCATCATTGCATGATTTTTAAATTCTCGTAGACATGGAGACTGGGAGACAGGGATGTTGCTGTGGTCTGGGCGGTCTTGTACGCCGTGGTCCACAGAGGCTCTAAAGGAAATGGGATACAGGTCGATGCTGCGGTCTGGGCCTTATTATTATGACCGTGGTCCGCAGAGGCTCTGAAAATGACGGGAATGGAGGGTACACAAGGAATAAAATAATTTAAAATGACGAATATAGAGGGTACACAAGGAATGAAATAATTTGTACAGTGTTACAGACGATTCAAAACTATTACGTTTTATAATTCGGATCCCCAATTGTTAACCGAATATCACTTATCCGTAACAGTCCCCGCGCTGTTGCTAACTCTGCGAATCTAGCTCAATGAAAGCTCAGTATCGTCAATGAATTTTGATAACTACCACATCGCGTATTTACGCGTACCGGAATAGAAAGAACTTAATGAACGCTAGTGCCACTAAGTTTTCAAACTAGCATACAAACAGGCACTTCGCCTTGAATAAATTGCACAAGATTCACAAAAATACCTCAAAGACAAATAATCAGCGATAATAATAATTAAGAATTGTGATGTCGATTAAAGACACTGCCATACTTGAAAAGATTTGGAGGCCTTTTTATTAAGTTGGGTTAGAATTACTAGGTATGGATTTTCGTAGATATCTCGTGGAAATCGCGTGACAATCTCATCGGATATCTCCGGATATCTCGTCGGATATCTCGTCGGACATCTCACGGATCACTCGCGGTCATCTCTTGGACTAACTCGCGGCTACCTCTTTGGATTAACTCACGGCTATCTCTTTGGATTAACTCGCGGCTACCTCTTGGATTAACTCACGGCTGTCTCTTGGATTGACTCACGGATCACTCGTGGATTGCCCGGGATAACTCGCGGATACCTCGGGATAACTCGCGGACGGCACACGGATAACTCGTAGATTTTTGGTATTTGTGGGTATCTCGTGAAAAACTTTTAAAAATAAAACTCAAGACACTAATAAATCTCGTGAAATTAAAAGTAATCTCTTGGATTATTTGTAAGTTGTAAGTTGCGTTTATGCGCATGCAAGTCTAATTAAAATATGGTAGAAAAAGTTACGATTCACCTGTATTCTGATGTCATGTCTCCATCGCCTTTTTCTTGGTTTGGTTGCACGTGTTGGCCCGTTCGTGTTGATACCACGGACGTGGCTGGTGTGTCAGCATAATCTTCAGGAGCTGGTAGTGATGGGTCATCTGTCGCCAATACGGTGGTGTGTCAGCATAATCTTCAGGAGCTGGTAGTGATGGGTCATCTCTCGCCAATACGGTGGTTTGTCAGCATAATCTTCAGGAGCTGGTGTCTGATGTAGGGACCTCTGCTGCGACTGGGCTCGGCTGCATTGCCCATTTGTGCTGGTCCTTCAGGTGACAAGCGGGTGAGAAGGCTAGGATTGGAAAGCTAAGTTGTTCCGTTCCAATCCCACTTCTGATGACGGGGCGGCGAGTCCAGGGGTCTTTTTAAAAACGGTGACGTCACCACCGGTGACGTCAACATCTTCAGCATCATGGTGACCGCTCACCCCTCGTAGAAAGAAAACACGAAGTAGCTCGATTTATCTCAACCATTTATTGCGGCAAAGTTATATGGGAGATCTGAACGGTCCGACGGTAGGCGTAATACTAGTTGTTTCCAACAGTCGGTCGCTCGTATTTATAGCAAAACGGATTGTGACAAAGAATCTTTATAAAACTTGTTAGATCTTGTCATTCTACTTTAGATTTTAATCTTCAATTGAAATTCATTACTTTTATTAACATGGGGCCCAGGAGAGCACTCATGATAGTTAAAATAAATGACTCTAGGCGCCCATTCCAAGTAATAGGCCGTACAAGAAGAACGGGCAAGAAACTTGTCGGCAATCTTTTAAAAAATTGTGTTTACAGTGAATTTGTTCAGTTTTACAATCATTTGTCTAGTTTTAACAATTCAATGAGTAATTAATGGTTCACAAACATTAATTAGTTAATCAAAGTTTAAGTTAAATTATTAACAATCCAATGAGTAATTTATGGTTCTAAACGTTAATTAGTAAACCAAAGTTAACATGTTTTGATTGTTGTCATTTTACACCGTCCATGAAGCTCGCCTGTGACGTCGTTGCTCCGATATATCTTATTGATATAATTCGTATCGTAATCTTAACACATTGAAATGCAATACTACCAAGTCTTTATTTACAATGTGCTAGTGAAATAACGATATTGTAATTACTTACGAACCGGAAGATGTAGTGTAGGACGGCCCCCCACTAGGTGGACCGATGACCTTGTCAAAACCTCGGGGAACCGTTGGATGCAAGAGGCGAGTAGTCGATCCAAGTGTCGTTCTATGGGGGAGGCCTATGTTCAGTTCATGATGACGATGATGATGATGAATTATTTACTAATTTATATTTTATGATGATGACATGTAAGTGACGTTTAGTCTTAAAATAAAAATTCTTTGAACTGACATGTTGACCGAAATCTGAATGTACTTTTAGGCAAGTAAAAATTTTTTGTAATGATGAGTGTAATGATCTACCTCTGCGATCTCCTGGGTCGTAATTCGTAGGTCAAATTCGACCATCCTTTGTTTTTCAAACTTGGTCAATGCGATTTGTGATGTTTCTCTAAGAAAATACGCAATAAGTTTTTTCCAAGACAGAATATTTGATTAGACTTACATATTGTTTGTGGAAGTCCAAAATGCTTATTAAAGAAATTATTTTAATTTTAAGAGCAGCAACATACCGATTATGACCTATACAATAATCACACCTTTGAACATTTCCCATAATTATTACGTCAAACGCCATCGTTGAGAACGTGCAGGGCTGCCCCGCGGAACCAGTTTTCTGTTTACTGAGCTCAGGCGCGCTAATCGCCGCTGAAGCATTAAGTTGAATACCCTTGTAATTTCCCTAGCCGAAGAATTGGTCGATTTTTTATCAATTTTAATAGCTCTTGCTATTTGTAGATGAACCTCGGAGTTGCTTGGCTAGTTGAAGAATTCGTAAAAGTATTTCTGCTTTGTCTTTAAATGTCTGGGGATCAATGTCACCCGCGTCCGTAGGTTTACCCTCGAGACCCTACACGTGATCCCTGGGTGGTGCTAAAGGGTGGCAACATTCTGGTGGTAGGTTTCGGCCGTGGCTTGTCACCACCCACCGGTTAAAGCCATGCCGCCAAGCGGCTTTGTCGCGTTCCGGTATGTTGATCGGTGTAGCCATTTCAGGAAGACGAGTCGGGACAGTAGCGCTGCTGGAGCAGATCGTTTTCGAAGCACAACCTGTACGCTGCATTGGGTAACTAATCTCGGAGAGCAGCGGGATCCGAGGCACGGTTCTCCGCTGGCCGACCGCAGACAGTAGGGGGCCCAAGTAGTGTGCTAGCCACACACGAAAGGCTGCCCCGCCATCTCGCGAAAAATCCCGGGATGCGCCATCGTGCCAGTTGGCGACTGGACGAGAGGACCCGATGGACATCCCTGGGGGGGCTCGGGCGTCCCCGCGGTCTCCGGATTAGTTATCCCGCTGATGTAGTGTTATGTTGTGTTTTTGATGGATCGCCTAGTAGCGCCTCGTCCCACTTTCGTCTTCTTACCTCATCACACTCAAAACATGAAAAATACAAATAACAGAAAGTCGGTTCAACAGCGGATGCACGTCCTCTCTCTGCAAGTGCACCTCTCTAACATTCGAGGCTTGCACTCAAATGTCAACTCGGTCCACCATCACCTTGAGACCGCGAAACCGCACTTGCTGTTTCTCACGGAGACGCAGATCAGATGTCCGGACGACGCGTCATACCTTGCGTATCCTGGTTACGTCCTAGAGCATAACTTTAGGCCACGTGCTGGAATTTGCATGTATGCTCGCGATGACATCTGCTATCGGCGTCTTCGTGATCTTGAAGACCCCAGCCTGTCTATTATTTGGATTTTGGTGGATACTGGTATGGAAAAAATCCTTTACGCCGGTATCTACCGATCGCACAGCGGAGATCAGGAGACAACCAGGCTCATGAGCTATCTCAGTGAGACTGCCGACGTGGCACAACATAGGTATCCAACTGCCCAACTTGTGCTTCTGGGGGATTTTAATGCCCACCACGAGGAGTGGCTATTCCCATACCAGAGCACTGACTATGCTGGGAGAGAGGTGCGTAAGTTAGCCTTAACTTTAAACCTCACCCAGCTGGTCCACGAGGCAACGAGGGTACCGGATGTCGACAGCCACACAGCCAATTGCTTGGACCTTCTGCTGACAACAGATCCAGACCGCTACTCGGTGTCGGTTTCATCACCCTTAGGTAGTTCCGACCATTGTCTGGTGAAGTCTGTATCGGTATATTCCCCGCCTGACTCTTGCCTCAAAGGCAACCGGCGGGTATGGCGATACGGGTCAGCAGATTGGGATGAGATGCGCTCTTTTTTCGCATCTTACCCTTGGCAGCCAATTTGCTTCTCTTCTGGCGATCCTTCGGTTTGCGCGGATGCTGTGGCGGACGTGATACGTCAAGGTATGGAGTACTTCATTCCATTCTTTGACGTTCCTCTGTCCGGCAAAGCTCGCCCATGGTTTGGAGTCGAATGTCGACGCGCAGAGGCGCTGAAGCATGAAGCTTACATAGCCTGGGCTGATGCTCGAAACCGTAAAGCCAAGGATGAACGCATAAAGAAGAGAGCCTTTAATAAGGCTGCCAAGTCCTGCAAAAAGGCTCTTAAGAAGGCTCGCTTCGATCATATTAGCCGAATTGGGACTAAGCTTGCTTCTTACCCTGCTGGAAGTAAAGCATTTTGGTCCCTGGCTAAGTCGGTTGAAGCGAACTTCTGTCGGTCCTCACTGCCTCCACTGCTGAAACCTGACGGATCGCTGGCCCACACTGCTGAAGAGAAGGCGAACTTGTTCGCGTCTCTTTTTGCAGAATCTTCACGTTTAGATGCTGGTAATGCTGTACCTCCGTGTCTACCTGGATGTGGAGTGGTTATGCCAGATATTCACATCCGTCAGACAGAGGTACGTAAGACTTTACGCAATCTAGACGTGAACAAAGCCAGTGGTCCGGATGGGATACCAGCCATAGTCCTGAGGACCTGTGCGCCTGAGTTGGCTCCTGTATTGTCGCGCCTTTTTTGCCTCTCTTTAGAGACTGGTAGTGTGCCGAAAAATTGGAAGCTTGCCAATGTGCAGCCTGTGCCCAAAAGGGGTAGTCGTGCAGACCCTGGCAACTACAGGCCCATCTCAGTCACGTCCATTCTCTGCAAGACTATGGAACGTGTACTGAACAACAGGCTCCTGGCATACCTAGAAGCAAATGATCTCCTCAGTGATCGGCAATATGGCTTTCGCCGAAACCGGTCTACTGGGGATCTTTTTAGCGTATGCCACACACATTTGGAGTGAGGCCATCGAGAGACACGGGGAAGCGCTTGGCGTATCCCTGGATATCTCGAAGGCTTTTGACAGGGTCTGGCATGATAGCCTTTTAAGCAAGCTTCCTTCATACGGCTTACCCACTGGCCTATGTGCATGGATATCGGACTTCCTGTGTGACCGATCGATTCGAGTGGTTATTGATGGCTGCTCGTCCGATCAATTGGCAATTAATGCCGGGGTCCCCCAGGGGTCAGTACTCTCTGCAACGCTATTCCTGCTTCATATAAACGACCTGCTGATGCCCGGTACATTTGGGTATGCAGACGATAGCACGGTTGTAGAGAGCTACACATCTGATGCACGAGCCAGTGGAGCTCAAATTCAGTCTCTTAGAGAGGCCATGGTCGAGCGCTTGAACTTGTCCTTAAAGGCAGTCTCCGACTGGGGCAATGCCAACCTGGTCAAGTTCAATGCTACTAAGACCCAAGCGTGTATATTCTCCGCCAAACGGAGTCAATTCCTCCTTACTCCTACTTTCCAGGATGTAGCCGTGCCGATAACAGACCATCTTGAGCTTCTTGGTGTCACTTTATCGTCAACTCTCAACTTCGGTTCCTATATTGAGTCTAAGGCTCAACTGGCCGCCAAAAAGCTGGGTATCCTAGCGAAGGTGAGGCAGTACTTCACACCAGAACAGTTGCTCAACTTATATCAAGCACAAGTTCGGTCGTGTATGGAGTATTGCTCTCATCTCTGGGATGGATCAGCCAAGTACCAGCTTGAGGCATTGGAGTCTATTGAGAGGCGAGCCAAGAAGCTCATTCGCAAAGACTCACTTGTAGAAGCTAGGCTGCAAAGCCTTGAGCATCGGCGTAGAGTTGCTTGTTTGTCGGTATTTTATCGGTTGCATTTCGGCGAGTGTGCGTCGGAATTACACCACTTAATTCCCCCTTCCCCTTTCCATCATCAGACGACTAGACAAACGGCGAAGCGACATCGATACATAGTTGATATTCCTCCTTT
The DNA here is from genome assembly GCA_907269065.1 of Crocallis elinguaria. NCBI lineage: Eukaryota > Metazoa > Arthropoda > Insecta > Lepidoptera > Geometridae > Crocallis > Crocallis elinguaria. Next base: position 24,981,137 of record OU026072.1, on the reverse strand, counting down.
TCGCACGAAGCGTTATGCTTCTACGTTTATTTGGCGAACCGCTAAGGAGTGGAACTCTTTGCCCGAGTCTGTGTTTCCTGATTGTTATAACCTGGGTCTCTTCAAGTCACGAGTGAATAGGTATCTTCTAGGTAAGCGTGCAACATCGTCGATCGCATCGTCACTTACCACCAGGTGAGATAGTGGTCAAACGCAAGCCTATAATAAATAAAAAAAAAAAAAAAAAAATGTTTCTGTAGTGATTTTTTTTTAAATGCTCTCAGTATTTTACTTGTTTTTGAATATCATGTCCATTTCGGTATTATGAAACCGACAGACACATAATGTACAGAATAACAACGTATTTATTAATGCTTTTATGTAAAATAGGTTTAAAACCAAAACTAATCGGTTAAAATTGAATCGAACAGAAGCGGAATAAGTGTATAATTTTTTTATCTATGTGTTTTTTATAGTCTATTTATCATAATCATATGTCTGTGGGTTTTTGCAATTAAAAAAAGTATTATATTTTTGTATTTATTGTTTTATTTAAAATGCCGTTGTAGTACATAATAGTATCATGTAAGTGATCTCTATTTAAGTGTATTTATATTAAGTAGCTATATAACTAGCTTAAGATAAAGACTGTCGGAATGAGTTTGTTGACTAAAATATGTTAAACAACAACTCATTAAATTAAAATATGTTGTAACATTATACATCCTTGAGCACAGCACCTACTTTTTCACTAAGAAATACTTGTGTATTCCGTATCAAAATACAGTTTCATTTGTGTTTCTTCATCGACTTAGAACAGTTGTATCAACAATATGAATGGTAATGGCGGCTGGTGCCACAGTGAAATGAGCAAATGAATTATTATAATAATTGTTATGGAAAAGGTAAGTATTATAAAGACCGACAATATAGAAAATAGTAGAATAGACAGCATTAGTTGTAGTCTGTGATTCGGGTAGACGAATGTTGCAGAGGCCCGCTGAAGAGTCATTTATGTTAACTTTCATAAGTGCTCCTTTGGGGCCTATTTGAATAAAGTCAAATTGCATGGCCATTTTGAATTTGAGTAAAAAGTAATAAGAACAGTAAAGTAACAACCCTACCATCACACTAATTTTGTCACGACACTCGCAAGTCGCGAATCGCCCAGACGTTAGCAAAATATTTTTTATAACAAAAGTAGGTAGTTTGAAATGCAGTAATATAACACAATGCCTACCTACTTGTTTTAACACCAGCGTTGAAAAACATGGTCTCATTTTACTGGCTTTCTTTTATGACTAATTTTATTTGCTGCCTTATTTATATATGTTATAACAGTAATAAAAGTTTAAAATAAAATTATTTTATTGGAAATCGATGTGTGTTTGAAGTTTTCAAAAAGGGATAGCAACGAAATAAGAGTAGCTGATGTGGCGAATGGTAAACCACACCAAGAATTCGTATTTTGTTATCTCACTGTTAAGATATCTCTAGGAAAACGAGAAAATATATTAATACCTATTGCTTTAAATTAGTAATATCTGCAATAATTAAAATAGTTAAGTATCTAAATAAATAAAGCCCAACAGACACATTTATCGACCCTGATTGTAAATTCCTGTAGCAAGTGAATCAGAATCTTCAAGACCCAAGTTCTACAAGACCGGAAGATTCAGTACCTCGAAATGACTAGGAAGGTAGTAGGTATTTATTACAGGTGACTTTGTGTTCTTGTTTGTCTCGAAATTAATATCGTAATTTAGGGCTGCAAATTCATAGTGTTCGTAGTCTACCTAGGCTCTTATATAGAGCCTGAAACTAGACTATTATAGCCTAGCGGTTCCGCGCACTTTGCTAAATGAAATGAAATGAACAATATTTATGTATAACAATTAACACAAAATGAATAGTTTCTTTTTTAATAATCTTAACTGTTATAAAACGGTGCTAACTCAACATAATGCTGATTGTAAAAACCAGCGCTGGTCTTCTGTTAGGACCGTTTAGTGACGTCAATTCGTTTCTTTGGCTGTGTGGTCCGGGCTATCAATAGTACCACCCCATCTCGTCCCATGGATGCCGTAAGAGCTGACTATGGGAATATGCAGGGAATGAGCAGCAGCATCTTCCTTGGTGAACATCATAATCTACTGATCATCAAGACGCCTGCCAAGCGTGGAGTGTTTTGGCAAAATCCTACCTTCGTGGGGAAGGGCGATGTTCAGCAGTGGACGCTTTTCCGCTGATGATGATGTCTCTCTACTGAAATGGTGTATATCAAGTGCAGTCGTATCTTAACAGCAAGTAATGTACCTCAGTACATTATCAGCTTCTAATAACAAGTACTAACGCACGGCCGCGGTTCTGAGAGGAGTAACTGTAGACGTTCGTGACTAATCTCCACGCCAGCATAATCGCTCAGGTGTTGGTAATCTTCGGCTCACGTCGCTAGCTAGGCATTAGGTACTTAGGAATACAGACCTCCAACACTTCTTTGTAGGAATATGATAGGTATGTCACAGAATAATTTTGACAAGCTGGCGAAATCTCGGTCAAAATGATGGGCTTTAAATTAGGTACACCACGCTGGAGTATTCAGACTGTTGTACAGTCTTCTTTTTTTACTATGACCGAATAACAGGATAACTCTTAGTACAGTTTTAGTACGACTCTGAATATCATGCACGTAGTATACTTAATAAGTAATTATGGAATAATCCCTAATGCCTCAGAGCCAATATATTAAACTCTCACAAACAGTGACGCAACTAAAATTTGGTCAAAAAATTGAAGTCTAGGTGGACTTCCATTTTTTGGTTTTTACTTATGAAAACGAACGATTTATGGCCTAACTTTGTTTTGTGGTTTTTTTTTACTTCAACGAAGATACTCCTAGAAAAATTTTCAAAAAAAAGTTTTTTATTGGCGGCTGGTGTCTCATTTAAATCAGAAGCATAGCTACGCCACTGCTCATAATATGAGTAAGGTACTTTATCTTGCTGTTACATGATATAAATGTTAGTAAAATTTTATTTGATTTCAATGAAAATTTCATAAAATACGGCTACGTTCTCGACCTCTGCGCAAGAGCAAAGTTTCACCAACCTTGCGTGTTAAAAGTCAAGAGGTCAGCAACATGACAAGCACACACACACATTGAACCTTATCTCCTTCACATAAAAGTGAAATTTACACAAATGGTACAAATAATATAACTATTATAATAATTTACCCCGACTCCGTTCGCCATTATAGTAATGGCGCAGACTACGGTCATTACTTACCTACTGAAATATTTCATCCGAAACTGTATTTTTAAAATGTCGTTATTTGCTCGTTACACTTTCTAGGTCAAAAAAAAACTTAAAATAAAAAGTCAGTACTTAAACGCAGCACTTTCTTCGTCTATGTTTTTTGCTCTTGTGGGACGGGTGGATTTTTAAGATGGTAAACGTAATTTATGACTTATACTCACACGTAGTGAATGTTTAATTACTATTATTGTTTATTTTATTAATATAACGATAGTTTTCTTTTAAACTTCTGAACAAGTACAAGGCTACATGTACCTACTAGTGAGAAAGTTAAGCTGTAGTTAAATCTTAAATACTTATATATGTATATCTAAATAAATCAATAAAAAACGGTCTGAAAAATTGTTCTTTAAACCGTCTTCGTTTAACAGTAAATATAAAACATAAACCCACGCATACACCAGTACTAGGACTCCCTGTGTGGGGTGCTATGCCGGGGAACCTCCACGTGGTGCACCCTGGGTGCCTGTCAGCAACCTCTCCTGGTTGACCTTTCGGTCCCGGAGAGGTTGCTGACAGGTAGCTAATAACTCGGCGAGGTGGGCCCCTCCGCGTGTCCCTCTGAAGGGGTCAGCAGAGGGCACAGTGGATGGGGCGTATGGGCTGAGCGGAGTCCGAAGGCCGCAGGGCCAGGACGAGCTTGCCGAGGGGGCCGCGTTAGCACGCGTGGCCCTCCGGTGTGGCTACACCGGACGGGACAAGATAGGGGCGCGCTGTCATTCAGTGTGGGGCCAGGGTGGGTTTAGACCCTGCTCCCGCTGGCAGCGCGCGGAATCGGACAAGGAACAGGAGATGGACAGCCCCTCTTATTGGGGGGGCTGGACGAGGAGGGGCGCGCTGGCTACCAGCGTGGGACCAGGGGGATACCTTTTTGGGTATGAGAGCCTCCCTGCTCCCGCTGGCAGCGCGCCAAATGGGACGTGACCAAGGAGGAGTGAACCTCACCCTGGCATACAGCGACGGCTGGGGGGGGTTACATCGGAGGGAACATGGGAGGAGGAGCCCCCGGACCGGTGGTGGTTACCGGGACCCCTAGGTTCGGGGGCGAATCGCATCTACCGGACTTAGACGAGGTGGAGCGCGCGGCCGTTTTTGCGACCGCGCGCCATTGAGATGGCCCCCGCCCTAAGCGGCGCTCCTTACGAGCGCCGTGGCAGGCGGGGGACACGACGTTGCTCTATGAGCACGGAGACGGGGGCGCGGTCTAACCCCTCCGTCTCCTCCGGGAGGGCCTGGGGCGTCGGATGTGGGGGCATCAGGCGTCCCTCACCTTTTATAGGTAAGGGCCCTCCCGAGGCGGGGGCGGTGCGCTGCGTGCGCGCACCGCCCGAGCCGAGCGGGGGAGCTAGGCTCCTCGCGAGGCGGGTCCGCCCCAGGGGGGCGGACGACGGCTGACGGGGTTCCGCGTGTAGTGCGAAAGTGGCACCGCAACCCCGTCCAGAAGCTGAGCCGTATAACGCCCCGGTGGTTTTTTGGTGGGTAGTCCGCTGCGCAGTGGGCGAGCGGGAAGCCCACACTCTCTCCGTGACCTCCCCCCGAGGCACGGAGGGGTAAGCTCATAAAGGAGTTTTTCCACCGGGAACAAAAAAAAAAAAAAAAAAAAAAAAAAAAAAAAAAAAAAAAAAAAAAAAAGGACTCCCTGTGTCGCAGGTGATATGGATATACACAGAATACACAACACTAACTACCAAGAGCCGAGAACAAACTTTATGGTCACTACACAAAGTTTTACTCAAAGTTTTTAAAATAAATCAGTCACAAGTTTGAGTTCTCTTTAACTCAATGCAGAATACAGCAACTTTTTTCCTATCTTCGCAGTTTTTCCCTTCTTTTTAGCTATCGCTAATTTTCAAACGAAGTACAGCGAAAATTTCTTGCAAACCTTATCCCCTGGTAACAGCTCACAAAACTATTTCTCATTTCCCTCCTCAGCTGCGCTACAAAACAGTAATTAAACTTCCACAATCAATTACACCCCTAACTGATCAGAAACTAAACTTTAACCCGTTTCCGATGAGCCGGCACATTTTTTCTCTTCACTCAAACTAACTTAAGCTTGGTTTAAGTTACATCAACCATCGGTTGAACATCAGAGTTTCAACTTTCAGGTTCAGGACTGATAGTTATCAGTCTTGAGGATGGCACGAGGTTAGGATCGTTAATAGGTTTGGTATTATAAAAGTTTGGACGGATTGATGGAGGGATTCTCTTAAAAACAGTTAATATTATCTTTTTCGATTTCAAATTATCTTTTTCAACAATTTTTCTTTGAGACTATTGAAATGAAATGAAATGAAATAAATTTATTGTAGAAACTGTGTAGGTACAAGATGTCGTATTAATTGTCTTAGCATAATTACATGTCTCAACAGTTTGTCCCATTAATGATGGACGTACAATATTTTTAATCGCAAACATATTTAACTGCAATAATTACAATACATTTAATGAAAAATTCAGTTATTAAAATAAAATAGAAATAGATTAGTGAAATGTCAATACACGCAATTCTGATACTTATTAATTTACAAAAAACCCAGATAAAATTATCACATTTTAAAAAAAAATCCTTTAAGTCATAGAAACATTTCTCTATAAGCCACTTATTGAGTTTTGTCTTAAGGGGCTAGGGACGCCAAAACGACTACTTTCTCCTCCTAAAACTCCCACACGGCTTGGTTTAACGACTTGAAAAAAATACTACCTGAATGATCAATTCAAGGGCATTAATTTCACTGATTGATTTTTTTGTGTTACCATTACTTATGGCTTGAAAAAATATTTAACAGCATGCTGTTTTAAAACTATTTTCCCTAAAACTTCTAAATGACTTAGACGTTTGGGATTAATTTTACACCAAAAAATAAGGAAGAAAATTTTCTATAAACTGGCCGTTTCATTTGTGCATAGAGCAATATTTCGCAAAGAAATGATCAAAAAACTGAATTCCAAATGTACAAGTCTCAGAGGTGCTCTGCGCGGGCGCGCGCGGCAGTCATGCACTGGCATTCAGACGGGGAGGTTGTGTCGCTCGTTGCTCTGCAAACGCTGTCCGCCGACGTTACATATTTGTGTGCGTGAATGATATACAATACAAGTATTTGTTTTCGTGTGGGTTTGAAGCTTGCTCAAAGAGTAGCGTCTAGAGCGGTGAAATGTGATTCATTCCGTGATTTGCGCGTGGACGCTCCTCGTAAACATATTGAATGGGTTACATTTTTGATTACAATTTCTTGTTTACGTACTTACATCATTTTTACGAGTGGAAAATATATGTATTGGTAAACAAATTATTAGCGGCAGCTACTGGAATATCGGGAGGTTTAGAACTGTTTAAGAAAGACTGGAAATCAAATTGAAAAGTAAAATTACTCAGGTTAACGAGCACAACGCGGTACTGCATCTTTTTGTTTCAAAGTATTTATTGGCACTGCAATTGTTATAGGCCGGCGTTATCTTTATCATCAGGCAAACGACCACCAAACGATCAGGGCCATCTACAGTAAAAATGATATCGAAAATGATAACAATTTTAAAATCCAAGATATCGGACATTTTTTTTTTTCAATAAAATGGTATGGGTATCATTTTCGAGATTTCTCGGGGTGCTGATTACAGAAATGACAACCATTTTTAAATCCAAGATGTCATTTTTTTAGGAAATCGATAATATGGGTGCCATTTTCTAGGTTTCTCGGGGTGCTGATATCGAAAATGACAACGATTTAAAATCCTACATAGCGGACAATATTTTTTTTTTCAATAAAATGCTATGGGTGTAAGTTTCGAGATTTCTCGGGGTACTGTGTACAAAAATGAAAAATTCTTTTATAATCCAAGATGGTGGACAATTCTTTTGTAAAATGATATGGGTGTCGTGTTGGAGGTTTCTCAGGGTGCTGATTTTGAAAATGACTACTATTTTAAAATCCAAGATGGCGGACAAATTTTTTTAGTAAAAGGATATGGGTGTCTTTTTCGAGGTTTCTCAGGGTACTGATAATGAAAATGACAACGATTTTAAAATCCAAGATGGCGGACACGTTTTTTTTTCAATTAAATGGTATGGGTGTAATTTTCGAGATTTCTAGGGGTGCTGATTACGGAAATGACAACCATTTTGTATACCAAGATGGCGGATATTTTTTAAGAAATCGATAATATGGGTGCTATTTTCTATGTTTCTCGGGGTGTTGGTATCGAAAATGACAACGATTTTAAAATCCATGATGGTGGACATTTTTTTTCAATAAACTGGTATATGGGTGTCGTTTTCGAGATTTCTCGGGGTGCTGATTACAGAAATGACAACCATTTTTAAATCCAAGATGGCGGAATTTTTTTTAGGAAATCGATAATATGGGTGCCATTTTCTAGGTTTCTCGGGGTGCTGATATCGGAAATGATAACGATTTAAAATCCATTCAAGACCTATAGGGTGGTTCACGGAGACCTAGAATCATTAAATTTGGCAAGAAGTATTGTCTTATACCACAAGTAAAGCGAAAAATCCGAAAACTAATTATGTATAACACACACACGCGCACGCGCATGCACACGCTCGCGCAAGCGCACGCGCAAGCGCACGCACGCACGCATGCACACACATGCTCACGCACACGCTCGCACACGTGCACACGCGCACACGCACGCACGTACGCAAGCAAGCACGCACGCACGCACGTACGCAAGCAAGCACGCACTTAAGCAAGCACGCCCGTAAGCAAGCACGCCCGTAAGCAAGCACGCACACAAGCAAGCACGCACGCAAGCAAGCACGCATGCACGCACGCACGCACTCACACACACGCACATTATCAATGAGTGTATTGTGTACAATTTTTTAGGGTTAATTATTTTGTTGAATGTAGCTGTAAAAGGACCTAACGATTCCAGTCTTGAACGAACTATTTACATGCTTACAAGTCTGTTCGGAATCCTCGGCGCGCGAGTCCAACCCACACTTGTCTATTTTTTCTATTGTATTGGTTAACGAGACGAGCTGGACGTTTGCCTGATGGGAGTCATAATGCCGGCCCATAAAAATTGCAGTGCCATTCAGAACTTTGAAACACAAAAGCCTGCGCGGCACCGCAGTGTGCTCATGACTAAGTCTCATATCTTAGTAATTTCGCTGGCTACTTTGCTCAACAAACCGGAACACAATAATGCTTGCACATTACTGTTTGCCGGCAGACTTCATGAACAAAACGGAAACCCAGACGGACACTCGCAGATGACTCGATACCTCGTAAATGACATCAATATAAAAAACATGACTACAAAAGTAAAAAATAAAAAATAACCCGAAAATCATTTATTTACGTACACGTTCGTTTTTGGGTCAAAAGGTGTAACAAATTTCAACGTTACGGAGCAAATTGGCTGTCTGTACTTTTATTATAGTCCAGAGCGATGTTTTGAGATAAATCTCAACGTTGTATGATCTCATGTGCGTCCGTCCCGTTTATTTACGAACTAGCTTCTGCCCGCGGTTTTCACCCACGTTCCCATAGGAACCGTGCATTGTTCCGGGACAAAAAGTAGCTTATGTTATTCTCCGGTCCATAAACTATATCTATGCCAAAAACCACGTCGATCCGTTGATTCGTTACTGCGTGAAAGAAGGACAAACCAAGAAATCAACAAACACACTTTCGCATTAATAATATAACTAGCTTCTGCCCGCGGTTTTCACCCGCGTTCCCACAGGAAACATGCATTTTCCGGATAAAAAGAACCCTATGTTACTCTCCGGTCCATAAACTATTACTATGCCAAAAATCACGTCGATCCGTCGCTCCGTTACTGCGTGAAAGAAGGACAAACCAACAAATTAACAAACCAACAAACAAACTTTCGCATTTATAATAGAGTAGGATATAGGATATATTTAGTATGGAAGTATGGATAGTATGGATAATGATGATCAAACTTCACTTTCAATGAAGAACTTTCCACTAAATGAATTCAAAGAATTATAGGCAAAGAAGATGCCGTGCGCGCTACTCGCACGCGCGTTCGTTCATCCGCGTATTCTATGACGTTAGGTTTTGCGATGTTCTTGAAAGACGAAGTGTGGACCGCGCGGGTGAAGTGGGATTGACTCCACCCATTCGAGCAAGGCCATTGGGGCGTAGTAGGGTCTTAAAATTATTAATTGGTAACTCTCTTATGTCTCTAGGAATTCTATTGAATATTTTTATAGTCATGACAAAACAGTTCTTACTGCATAAAGCAGTTCTACACGTAGGCAACATTAGCCTTGTAGGGTCTCTATATTTTAACCTAGAGTTGCATTTGTCTTTGAAATGGTCAAAAAATGATGCATGCTCCCTAACGAAACAGCCAATTTGAAATATATATAGACCGGTTAATGTCATTAATTTTAGTTTTTTAAAAAGTGGTCTACAAGATTGAAATGGTCCCACTCCGCAAACAGCTCTTACACATTTTTTTTGAGTAATGAAAGCTCTCCTTATGTTAGTTGAGTTACCCCAAATCATAAGGCCATACCTCAGAACTGAAGTGACGTAACCAAAGTATGCGGTCAGTGCAGTGTTTTGGCCCGAAGTACTTCTTAATCTTTTAAGAGCGAAAACAAACCGATTTAGTCTTTTACACATTTGATCTATATGCGATTTCCAGTTAAGATGTTTGTCCAATGTAATGCCTAGGAATTTCATTTCGTCTGTCTCTTCTATCAATTCATTTTTACATGTTAGATTTAAGTTTAATTTATTATTCATATTATTATAATTTTGAAAATTCATCACTTTTGTTTTGGATAAATTAGCTCTTAAATTATTCCTTTCCAACCAATCTACAACTAATTCCGCCTCGAATGTGAGTAAATCTTTAATTGTACCATTCCTACTGTCATTTTTCTCTTCTGCTACCACAATGGAGACATCATCAGCAAATAACACGCATTGATTTTTCGTTATATGCGGGAGATCGTTGATGTATCCTAAAATGCTGCCTTGTGGAACACCGACTTTATTACATTTAGCACTAGATTTAAAGGAAGTTGATACTAGTGCTTCATTAATATTTTTAACTTCGACATACTGTTTACGACCAGACAGTTTATTTTACAGACAATCTAAATCAAATTCAAAATGCTTTATTCATAAAGGCCCCAAGGGAGCACTCATGAAAGTTAAGAAAAATGACTAACGGCGGATCTCTGTAACGTTCCTCTACGTCTAATCTCTGATTGGTAACTTCACATCTCACGTTTTATACCAACATATAAATATTTACAAATTACTTCCTCACTTGTCTTACGACTTGCAGTCGCTTTCACTTTATTTTCCTTTAAAAAATGAGTAGGTACCTACGTCATAATACGTGTTCACCAGCAACTGGATTACTCAAACCTCCGAACAGGCCCGTGATTTATTCAGACGTCGGATAGCAACGAACAAACCAACAATTTTCCACCAGTGCACCCATCCGTATACCAGTCAATGATCCAAAAGCACCACGTGACACTTTCATTCACTCTGCCATCCATCGCCTTTCGCCTACCCCACAAACCTGCCATAGCTCATTCGAAGATGTCAATGGTCGGCGTACGAAGCGAACTTGTAGTGCGAAAAGGTTTTAGTACGGAGTTAGTTGACATTCTTTGCGTACGCGCATTCAGTAGATAGCGTTTCGAGGCTGTTTTTTGACATTGACAGTGCACCGAGGAAAAATCATGCAGGTAGAAGGTGACGTTTATTTATAGGTGTGATGAGACATGTTTGTTAACATTTAAAGTCCTTTTGACAATGAGGAAACGATGTATATTATGTGTTTCCTGTCGATTCACAAAGGATGCAGGTTCATCTCGAAACTAGTTTGGAATTTTAAATAGGATATTCTGGAAAACTACAGATCACTTGATTAATAAAAGCTGGTCCTTCAAAAGTTATTTCTGTCGAAAATAATAGAAAAATATCTGAAAACAACAAAAACAACAATCTCAGATAAAATTCGACGACAGTTCTTTGGAATTACACAATCTATTTCCCCTATCCTCCTTCCATCATCGGACGCCCAGACTTAGTCAAGCGCCGTAGATATCATGGTGGCTATATTATATATACTACATTATCACACGAAGCGTTTTGCTTCAACTTTTCCAATCCGTACAGCTAAGCAGTGGTACTGTTTGCCTGAGGCTGTATTCCCCGTTGGTTATACCTATAGCCTGGGCTGCTTCAAGGTGCGAGTGAACAGCTTCTAGCCAAGCGTGCTTCATCGTCGGCCGGCACCTAGAGTAATTCAACTTTCATGAGTGCCCTCCTGGGGCCGATATGAATAATGCACCACTGTAAGGGTATCAGCCGAAACGTAAAAGTAAAACTTTAGAAAGCGCGGAACCAATAGCAGGTACCGATTTGTTAACACTTCGATCGATACCGTCGCACGCGACGTTCGCGTGGTAGGTGGTGGCTACGTACAGCCGTAATTGCACTAATTTTCACGTAATGCCCGATTGCACATCACCGAACACTTCCCGTCTTATGAAATGCGTAACACTAACATAGCTCATCGACTTATTTTGATTTAATTAGTTGACACTATAATAATGCCTTTTATGATTTTTTTAACTATCTAGCTTCCGACTGCGGTTTTCACCCACGTTCCCACAGGAACCATGCATTTTCCGGGATAAAAATTAGCCTATGTGAAAAAAAATAAAAATTTCATAAACTATCAATGCCAAAAATCACGGCGATCCGTTGCTCCGTTGCGTGAAAGAAGGACAAACCAACAAACTGACAAACACACTTTCGCATTTATAATATTAGTAGGAAGTAGGATTAAAATACCAACCCTAAGAGTGAACAAGTATATATATTTTCGTCGAAGTCGTTTGTCGCTTTTCTAAAAGCAGTTTTTAAAAGTAGTCACTGTCTCTTTTTAAAGAAGAAAAAGAAAGAGATGGATTATATGTTAGACCTGTCAAATTAATCCACTCGCTTGTATCTATAATAGTGTACATTTAACGGCAATGGATTTAGTAATGTCTAATTTATCAAAGATGGAAGACATTTGACAGCTCTAAACATAAATTTAGACTTGTCAAACATCTTCCATCCCTTTCTTAATTGTTATATAGGATAGAGACACCACTGAAACTAAAATTAGATAATGGTTTGTGACGCCAGAATGTGTGACGATTTTGTATTTGAAATCTCGAAGCTATAATTCTTTACGAGGCTTTTTTGCTGAGAAAAACTAGTCCACAGTTCTAGAACGTTCATCGAACACATTTTTCTCATTAAATAATGCGTGAAACTGCGAAGTAGCGACCGGGCAAGTAGCACAAGTAGTTATAAAGAGTCCCGCGGAGCACCGGTCGCCTAGCGGTTTGACAAGTTCAAGGGAATACCGGCAAAACTCGTTTCGCAACGGCCGTCCCTCTCACACGCCACGTGCGAGAACGAGACGGCAGCATTGATTAGATACGACTATTAGTATGCGGAATATACGCTCGTTTGTAATGTAAGATATTGGATATGGTTTTAGCGTTGGGTTAATTCAATAACCTTTGATTAACTGTATTCAGGACTTCGGCTACCATCGGCCCGAAGAAATTAAGCAGAAAGCTATCGGAGATATTCAATTAACGACAGCACTAAAGAGATAAATTCTTTATTCATTATTTACAAGGGCCCCAGGAGGGCGCTTATGAAAGTTAAATGACTCTAGCTCGTTCCAAGTAGGCATTCAACAGATCCAGAAGAACGAAACGATGCTCCTGCCATCTTATTTCGACACCACTTAAGGGCTCGATCTCGGGACACTGATGGAGACGGTCCTACACCCGTGCATCCATGCCCGCCAGGATGTCAAATGGCGGAAACCGTGCTACAAGAGTTGCCGCCTAAAAAGATATCGTGCGATAGCCTCGTGCGATCCTGATGGCTATAGTACGCTACACCAGCGCCTACCTCCCGATAATCTTTGGGACCAAACGGGTGCTCCGTAGATAGCCATCGATGTTATGTCTTCCGCGTAGAGGCAACGAACTTCTTATGATCCGCCAAGGTTGAGCAATAGTCCGTGCATGGCAGCTGCTACCCTCTTGATCCGAGAAGTGAAACTACCTAAACATAACTAACCTATCCATGACCTTAAAATTTGCTTCCCTAATAAATCTCTAAAATTGTTAAAACCTCAAAAGCCGAAACTTCCCGCACGCGACGCGCTAACTGTTTACGATTTCCATCATTTCTTTTTGTTACAATAGTAGTCAGAGAAAGTGCACTTCTCAAGTTTCATTGTAATTGTTATCACCGCGTCTGCCTACTTTTTAATAAACCCGTCGCGCTGCTCGCGGTGACTAAGGCTCTCCCACACAAATGCTTTATAAAGGTCGTTATTATCGCCATGCGCTATATCTCTGCTATATTAGTGCTGTAGTAGAAAGCATGCTATCTTAGAGCTGCGATAAAAACGACGCGATACAAGTAACACGTTTGCGTCCTTGCGTCCTGCGATATTTTTTTATATTAAGTCTCGTAACTTATTTTTTACCTACCTACATACTAATTAATTTAATTTTAGGTGTTTATTGTATTGTTTAGAAAATAATATTATATAAATATAACATTATATAAATAATTTCTACTCATTAATAAGTCATACAACCTACATACTTCATTTTTATTTATGATATCGTAAAATTCGCCTGCATGTTCAAAGACAATCATTTATTAGTTAATAATTGAATTCTCTTATAAGTGAACTATGTATGTTCTTTAGAGAAATAAAGAATCTTAAACCAGAGTACGAGCTTGTCGGATCCTAATCCTCAAACCTGCGCTGCGTTAATAACTCTAGTAGGGTGCAATTCACAGTAAACACTCACACAACCCCCCCCCCCCCCTTCCCCCACACACACACGCACACACGTACAAAATACTCACAGTGCTATTCGACCTACAATTTGTTGGTACAATCTGCTGTGAGTCACAAAATTGCAACGTAACCACATATACAACACACGTACTTATATAAATGTTATTTAGCCGGCTTGCACAGTGAGTGTGAATATGGACTGGTACAACGCACCTGTGCGGGGGAGTCTTTAATTTTTCTTTCGGAGACGACGAGGAAATCTTATCTAAGTACCTACTGTTTATTTATACAAGGAAATGTCTCTGTTCCGTGCTCGTTGTCTGTTGTTTATGTCTTCCTTGTTGTCGTTGTTTAACTTTGTCGTTTTGCGGAAGGGTTTAAACTCAAAAGTCGTAAATTTAGAGACTATTTAATTATCAGCAAATATTTTTTCCCAGTACGTGAGATGGTTTTAAGACGCATTTTGGTTACTTATTATATTAACAATAAATTATATTTAAATCTGACGTAAAAAATGAATTAATTAATGGAAGAGGCGGACGAAATAACATTCCTAGGCATTTCATTACTTTTGCCTTTACACCGTCGATATATTAGCTATAAACACTATTAGAAATTAGAAAAAAAAATTTGTTGTGTTAGTAATAATTAATTAATTATCTATTTATTATTATTACTTATTTTATAATTATTAATTATCAAAAATTGCGTGTGTTGATATTTTACTAATCATTGTTTCGTATCTATTTCTATTTTATTTTATTTAATACTTAGTTAAATGTTGTCAATTAAATATACTGTTCGTCCATCATTTGGACAAACTGTTGAGACATGTAATTACATTTTATTTCATAACTAAAGTCTCTTCGCTGATTTGAGAAAGAAACATTGATTTCATACTTAGAGCACTGAACCTTTGGCCTTTAAATAAGTATACTCTGTCCATACAATCATAATATATTATACAGTATCACAGATTTACAAATGGATTGTAAAACTGTGACAGTAAACGGTGTACATTCTACATTATTTCAGGCAAACAGCTTTGAGAGCAGTTTCCATTTTTCATTTACAATTTGAGTTATGGGATTCCAAAGAGAATAAATTTGACTTCCTAACTATTTGAAAATGTGGGTAAACAGGCGTATGTGCCTAATTTCCTCTTTTTTAAATGTAATTTATTTTTTAATGCTCACGAAACGCGCTTCAAACGTATTGTTACGAGCTATAGGGTAACGTTTGATAGAAAGAAGCCGTGAAACAAACAGTTACTTTATTGAATTCAAAAGGAATCACTTGCAACACTATTCACTACAAAAATCACTACTATATCACTTTGTCACAGATATCACAATCACTAGTATTTCACTGAGTCACAGATATCACAATCACTAGTCGCTTTGAACTCACTCCGATGTGTATCGCTTGGTATCTCAATTGAAACTGTCCCTGGCCGCGTCTCGATCCGCTTATATATGCGCCGCAAATTGTACTACCAAGTTCCCGAATGATCTAGTTCAAGGTCAAATATGGACATCTCTCTCTTACGCATACAACCGTCCCTTGTACACACATCGAGGACTTTCCAGATGGTAGTAGATTATGTCCATCTCGTTCTATCATTCGTGTAGCTATCTCTCTCTCGCATTATTCTAGAACATTCGGTTAGGTAATAGGTACAATTGTTCCTCTCTTTTGCGCCTATAGCCATCCTGCTCACACTTTCTTCTGGAAGTTTTGAGAGACATGATCGAGGCTAATCGTCTCTCTCTTTCACACGATAGGCTGTCCCTCTCACACACCTTCGAGAATGTTCCGCGGACCGGAGGGGTGTAACTTGGCCTGAAACGGCCTGAAAATGGGTTTTCAGGAAATGGTGCCATGTGATTACTCGTGTCCTGAAACGGACTGAAAACATGTTTCAGTCTGCTGAAAACGGCGTTAACTAGGAGTAATTTTTGATTAACTGATATGTGTTAGGCCTTCCTCCAAAACGGCCCGAAAACCTGTTTCAGCCTGCTGAAAACGCTTAGAAGTGGTGGAAAATTAAAAAAATGTTTCTGCGAGTTCTCCTTTAACCCATCTCCGTAACAC
Organism: Crocallis elinguaria; assembly: GCA_907269065.1. NCBI lineage: Eukaryota > Metazoa > Arthropoda > Insecta > Lepidoptera > Geometridae > Crocallis > Crocallis elinguaria. The sequence continues at coordinate 24,964,887 of OU026072.1, read as the reverse complement.
TGCCCCCTCCTTAGACATGCTCGTCCCGAGCATCATTAGGTCCATTGTAACGTGCCAATCGATTCACATGCACAATTTTAGGCTGGTTTCTGGCACTACCCATCTTCTTTATGCGATATGTTACGTCATTGATCTTCGTAATCACTGTGGAAGGACCATCCCAATCACCTTGAAGTTTGGGAGATTTTCTTTTACGTCTTACTGGATTATAAAGCCAGACTAGTGAACCTTCTTCAAAGTCTACATAGTGCATCTTCCTGTTGTATCGAGTTTCCGTTCTTTCATTCATTCTATTTACGTACGCAACAGGAACTCTGCTTGGCCGCGTTTCTGTTCCAGGCTCAATTTTATGTTTAACCATACCAGTCCTTCCGAGGTCTTCATCATTTGTGGCGAACATTTCGGAAAGTTGCTGTAATAGTTCCTTTGCTTTTGACAACTCTTTCGTTGATACGGTCTCTTTAAATCCTTCGAGCCCTTCTTGGGCTACTATCCAAGGTTCGGAGTGGTCCACTTTTTCTACTACTTCCTGTTTGCCGCTGTCATGTGTCTGTGAGTTTCCTAAAACAACCGTTCTGTGGAAATCGTAAACACCTCCGGGCAAACTACCCTTAAGAAAAACTTTCTCTACGCCACATAAGAAGACGCCACTTTCAAAATCAATTTTGCAGTTATGGTTCTTCATGAAGTCCAAACCAATGATGCAGTCATTTACTATATCTGCAATAACAACTTTATGCCGGTAGAAGCTTTCACCAACTTTGAAAGTAACGACACTTTCTCCTCGGATGGTTATGTGCTGGCCATTAGCTGTCAGGAGTTGAATATTGTCACGTGAAGGTGAATATCTCCCAGAAAAATCCTCCAGAAGCTGGTAGCTGATTACCGTGCGCGAAGCTCCAGTGTCCAAGTTTAACTCACATTTAGTCCCGTTGACTTCCCCGTCAATGACTAACGTATTCCCGTCTTGAGTCTGAGAGATCATCACTTTTGGCACCGTCTTCACACTATCTGACAGCATCCGCCCGGCAGTCCTGGCGTAATCCTTTCCTTGACGATGTTCTGCTGTAGCGCCCGTTAATACATCAGCTGCTCCCAAATCACTGCGTCGAATCTCCACATCTCTCCGTGAACCTCGTTTCGGGCACGAAAATCTCATATGCCCTAACTCTCCACACGCATAACACCTGAGTCCGCCTCTTGGTTTTACTTTATCTGTTACCACTCGAACGCAGTAGGATCGAGGATCTCTACGAACTGTCTCCACTTCCAATGCGTGGGCTAGAGCATCCTTTAACGTCTTGTGGTGACCAAGGCTTACAGTTGTCCTGACTTCCCGATCTCTAATCCCATCTACAAATGCTTGCACTAGCATGCTGTCAACCAGAGATGGTAAGGATAAATAAGCCTTTCTAACCAGTTTTTCAATTTCGAGGCTCCATTGTTGCAGGCTCTCACTAGCTAGCTGCACTCTGTCCTTTAATTGAGCCCTGTAAACATGTTCCAGGTGTGAGTCACCATAACGAGACTCTAGGGCATTCCAGAGTCGCTCAAAAGTCACCTCTCCCGCCATGGTCTCTAATACGGCCAAGGCTTGATCCCGCAGCCCTAACATAAGGGCAGTTACTGCCTGTTCACTGGTCCAACCGTTGGCCTTTGACACGGTCTCAAACTGAAGCTTGTAAGCCCCCCAGGAGGAAGTACCGTCGAATGGAGGCGCTTTTAGTTTAACTGCTGGAGCACCAGATGTCACTAGTCCATTAATTTTCAAAGATTTTAGCTCCTTTTCTATTCCCAGTATTTGCTTGTCGTGCTTGGAAAGTCTGTCATCGTGATCCTCCACTTTTAATTTCAACTTCTCTAGTTTTTCCTTGAACTGCACGCCTATAACCTCCAATAGTTCCTCGATGCGGTGAGCCTGCTCCTCTTGACGGCGAGCCTGCTCCTCTTGACGGCGAGCCTGTTCCTCCAACAGAGCACGTGTATGTTCCTCTTGGCAGCGAGCTTGTTCTTCCAACAAACTACGAGTCTGTTCCTCTTGACGGCTAGCCTGTTCCTCCATCATGCGTTGCAAAGTCAGCAATAGGTCGGAGGGATCCTGGTGTTCGCCCATGGTGCGGTTGGCACCAACACTTTGACGACGTGCTGCGTCACGAGCTGCTTGTGCTCGTGTCTGCATCCCCGGCGTTTCTCCTCCAGACTCCTCTTGATCATCCATCGGCGTAACAGGCATCTTTCTATCCCGCTTCTGACACCAAAATGTTACGAGCTATAGGGTAACGTTTGATAGAAAGAAGCCGTGAAACAAACAGTTACTTTATTGAATTCAAAAGGAATCACTTGCAACACTATTCACTACAAAAATCACTACTATATCACTTTGTCACAGATATCACAATCACTAGTATTTCACTGAGTCACAGATATCACAATCACTAGTCGCTTTGAACTCACTCCGATGTGTATCGCTTGGTATCTCAATTGAAACTGTCCCTGGCCGCGTCTCGATCCGCTTATATATGCGCCGCAAATTGTACTACCAAGTTCCCGAATGATCTAGTTCAAGGTCAAATATGGACATCTCTCTCTTACGCATACAACCGTCCCTTGTACACACATCGAGGACTTTCCAGATGGTAGTAGATTATGTCCATCTCGTTCTATCATTCGTGTAGCTATCTCTCTCTCGCATTATTCTAGAACATTCGGTTAGGTAATAGGTACAATTGTTCCTCTCTTTTGCGCCTATAGCCATCCTGCTCACACTTTCTTCTGGAAGTTTTGAGAGACATGATCGAGGCTAATCGTCTCTCTCTTTCACACGATAGGCTGTCCCTCTCACACACCTTCGAGAATGTTCCGCGGACCGGAGGGGTGTAACTTGGCCTGAAACGGCCTGAAAATGGGTTTTCAGGAAATGGTGCCATGTGATTACTCGTGTCCTGAAACGGACTGAAAACATGTTTCAGTCTGCTGAAAACGGCGTTAACTAGGAGTAATTTTTGATTAACTGATATGTGTTAGGCCTTCCTCCAAAACGGCCCGAAAACCTGTTTCAGCCTGCTGAAAACGCTTAGAAGTGGTGGAAAATTAAAAAAATGTTTCTGCGAGTTCTCCTTTAACCCATCTCCGTAACAGTATATATTAATTTAGTTTTGAAATTCAAACGAAATCTTTGCTAAATTCGTTCACTCGTCCTTTTAAACTCCATCGTATTAACTACGGTTGTTTTTCGTTTGGAAACGTAAACCGGAAGTGGCTTATTGAGCGGGCAAGCACGTCGACTCACCGACTTCCGGCAGTCAATGTCACATCATCGGGCATGCTGGACTCCTCGCGATGTCAATTGTATTTTATTGTTGGTCACTTGGATCCGAGAAATTGTTTAATAGATACCTAGTTGTACACTTGTAGGGATACCACGCCTTGAGCTCAGCCGAGTGCCGGGCTACGGCTATAGGGAAACGCCATATTCGGATGTAACTACGATAATTACAGCCATCTATAAAAATAAGTATATCAAGCATGTCATGTAAGTCAAATATATAAGAGGAATGGTATTGAATGAGTAACGTCTGACATTCACACTATTATACATTGACCTCTAAATAGATGATGTATAATATTATATAGGTTCTGTATATACTTACAACTTGCAACCACATACAACAAAAATGCAAGTATTTACTTACGAATATTTCGTGCCCATTTCGCAGATATCAATAATGACGATTTAATAGTGCACATTCAATTGCAATTTCTGAACAGAGAAATAACATTAGGCCACGCATTGGAGAAATTGTGTTAAATTAATATTAAAATTAGACTATTGAAATGATTTTGTCACTGTTATCCATCTGTCTCACCACTATTCGATTGCGTCATGGGAACTAGTAAATAGAACCTGTGTGTGCGAACATTGCGTGCGAAAACGTAAATAAGTTCGTCTGGAAGTTTCTAAAAAGTCGAGCAGCTTGATTACATAGCTACATAAGTACCTACAGATTGAACTGCACATTCTCCGTTTTGGTTAACAATCTCTAAACTATTCCGCTTCCCCTCGTCCTTCAAATAGACATTTTTATATGAATTAACTTCGACTACACAACCTAAGCATTTACCTGCTATGTGGCAGGCATTTATTTCAGAATTGTGCCATTTCATTCAATTCGATATAATTGTTCAATACATAATCGCAAAATACCTAATTTACATTTATCTATTGTTTGATTTATTTATCAGCAGACTATATTACAGGCCGCGTCAATGATCACGCTCGACCCGCTCTATTATTTCTATTGAAAAGACATCAACGGGCGCCGAAAGTTTTTCTTTGCTATTCAACTTTAACCAAGTAATTATTGTATAATTATTATTACATTCATTCTAGTTCCTACTAAAATATTTTAAATAATAATTAACATTGTCTTTTTACATCCCAATTTACCAGGTAAGTTTACCTATCAATATAATATAAGTAATATAACTATAACTTCCTAAGGTACCTACTCTATAAAAAGTTATATCCAAATTATATTTTTTATTCCGAATGGGTGCGTCATTGTATCCCACTCAAGGATATTACGACCATGATCCCGCTATCCTAGCCATGGAATAATTTTGATGTCCTAGCGAATACAATACAGAATAGGTACCTGCCCACTTGCTCATTGTCTATGGTTTTTTTGCTAACAATAAAAAGTTTGAGAATTTAGCTTTTCTCTGGCGTAAGTATGTTCTAGAAGCTAATCTGTAACTTTTTAAAACTATAAAAATAATTCAATTTGAATGACGGCCTAAAGAAATTGAATTCTTTTTTCTTAAAAAATTGCTTAGGAAGATTTTGATTTTTATATTGCTGTATCATCGACCTCTATAATATTATCTTCAATATCGTCTTCATCCTAAGATTGTCTGGAATCTGATGATTAGAAATCAATGGGTATGAATGGAATCGACATCTGGAAGAGATTTCTATTTAGCCATAAGACCGCCCTTTATACTTATTTTTTTTAAATCATCTAAAACCGGATAAATATTGCATTTTAATGGAGGGTAGGTCTCTGGAAAATATAATTTAATTCGTGTAAAAACCAAAATTGTAAAAAAGTAGGTACAAAAAACAGGTTTCTTAAAAGCCTGTGTAACTTGTGGAAGTACAATGATTTTGTCAAAGATACCTAGATACTACAATATCTATCAAGTTAAAACAAATATTCCTCAGTTTCCAAGATGCAACGAGCAGGAAATAAATAATGATTTCACTTGAGGAGGCACAAACACGAACCACACCGTTTGTCATACGTTTTCGTGTTAACTCAGCTATAGCGGCCGCACACTCGGCAATGACCCCCTTCTGCACAAAACGCATATTCACCGTTTCTTAACTCATTAGGATCCTAACCTCAGTAATCTAGAACGAACGCACTAAGATTAACTTAACTGTGAAGTCAGCGGCGCTGCTAGATTGTAGGTCTCACGCCGAATTTACATTTCGGAAAGTGGGTTAAAACAATATTCGTATTGTTTACCGTTATTTTGAAGATGACTACACTCCTTTACATTTATAACTTTTCAAACTTCGCATTTGAATAGGTAGGTACAACGAATTATAGGTTAAAACTAAAATCTTTCGGATTAGGAGTTTTTAAAAGTTGCGTTTAAAAAGTTTCCAACTGACCTGATAAGTGCCTAGTGTCTAGCTGCGCTGCCGCCGCTGCTACCAGCAGAAGCAGGCAGAACGCCTGCCAGGCGCCCCGCATCTTCACTTCACCTCAAACCACATCAACACTGCACACACAGAATCACACACACAGTTTTTGGAACGCGATGAAAGTGGCACTCGCTGGAAAGTTTGGTGACGTGTCGTGATAGAGCGCTCGGAGCGGAACGAACGAGCGGAGCAGGCGCGGATGAGCGACTGGCGGCGCGCCGGCCGGCTCGCGCTGGGTGGCCACGTTGGGAATCAAGCCTGCCGAGCGTGCGGGGAAATTCTACGGGAAACTGTTTCAAAGTGTGAATTTGTGGAAATATGTTGAACAAATGAACATGATAATTGTGTTGATTTTGTCTTATATGATTCTATGGAAAAAGCAGAGCAAGCCTCGATATCGGCTTTTCTCTTTTTCTGTTTTTAGAAAAAAACCGAGAATTAGAATAGAATATTTTATGTGCATAAGATGTTGGTTACAATAAAGATGGGAAAATATAATGTTTGCACGGCTACGTGCGCAAACATTAAAAATATCCTCTCATAATGGCTACGTAAATGAAATTAAAATGTAAATTAGAAATTACTATGATTAAAGTTTAATATAATGTTATAATATATCAAAATGACCATTTAAATTTAAATGAACAATAAAATTACTTTCAGCATTAATTTGATAATTTCGAGGCTGAATAAAAAGTTTTATCTTCTACCACAGTCTAAGTTTTCGTGCAAATTCTACTAATATTATAAATGCGAAAGTGTGTTTGTTGGTTTGTCCGGTTCTTTCACGCAGTAACGGAGCAACGGATCGGCGTGATTTTTAGCATATAGTTTATGGACCGGAGAGTAACAGAGGGTACTTTTTATCCTGGAAAATGCACGGTTCCTGTGGGAACGCGGGTGAATACCGCGGGCAGAAGCTAGTCTAATATAAGGCAATTCTTAGTTTTCCTTCGTAATAGCGTTACGAGCCACAGTTCATCATTTTTTTCACAAGAAATGTTCTTAGTATTTCCTTAGATTTACCCCATACTACGAGACCGTAGTCTAATTATACTTAAGGTACGTATCCATGGTATGCTGCTAATATGATATTGCGGCTAGCGGCGAAGGTTAAGGACAGTGGTTTGTTATTAGGCCGCGTTACACCTTACGATTGTTTACAGCCTCGTCTTTGGTCTACCGCAATAAATCTACACTTGTTAACACTCTCGATAGACAGATAAAACAACTAGGAATGTTACAGAATACAGCACCAATATGCCAAAATCTCCCCAAAATACCGGGACAGCCGGCCGCACTGGCAGCCCCGCGCTCGCACAGGTGGTCGCCGGCACGCAGATTACTGCACAGTTAGTGCGGCGGCATCGGCAGGTAGCGGCGAAGCGGCGACACGCTGATGTGTTGAGCCTCCGATGAAGCCTTCGGATTTACCTCATTCGCACCTTTTCTTGTCTTTGTGTCTTTATTAGCTAGGAGTAGTTCTTTTGTTTGGTGATTGGATCGCGCTCTTTGATCGGTGACACTGGTTTTTGAACATTGTACCATTATTCATTAACCATGGTAAAAGGAGATTCCTCCTTCCACTATGATTGTACCGTGTAAATTAGTAGCGGTTACACTGTACCACAGTTTTACAATATATTAATAAGTACACCCTTTGTAGGTACTTAGGTAGGCACCTATTTTTGTTTAATTAGGTATCTGTTTTTGTAATTTGTTGATGGACCGTTGTGGTCGCAGTCGAAGTGACACGTGAAACTTAGATTGGAACTAGCTTCTAGCGTAGCATTAGATACGCTAGAAGCTAGTTCCAATATATTCACTCCTTAAACTGTTCCAATATTCCTATATTCTCTTTTATAGCTTCTATGTGCGGCAGGTGGCTACCGGAATACTACACGACAACAGGAATTTAGTGAAATATTTTAACTACTGTAACTTAAGGGTGGTAACTAGCCACGAGCTTTATAAAATTCGTTATTATTCGTACTATGGTTGCTTACAGGATTTAAATGAATGACAGAATAGGTATTAATACAAGATGTTAAGTGATTTTTGTTTAAACTTTGAACGCCTCACCTTATCACCGTAGCAATAAAGTCTTCGTCAGCAAGCTCTAAATATAATTTAACTCCATGATTTAGAGTAACTTTGAGGCTCGTTGACATTGAGCGAGTTCACTACCTAGCTAGAGTAGCAGCTGGCGAGTTTGAAAGCGCCATCAACTAATTATCATCTCGGAAACGAAGTCAGGTCAACTTCACTGTACTTGTACTATTATCTATTCTGTGCTTCAGGTAAGTTCGTCTGGGGTGCAATTTTTTAATGTCACCGAGTGACTAAATATCAGCGATATGACCGATAGTCACCGATTTACAAAGTCGTATTTTTGAATCTCAGCGGCTGACTAAAATTATCATACCTATGATATTGTTTACGAATGGGTACCCCCACTCGTAAACGATATCATAGGTATGAGTATTTAGTGACCATTTTGACTTGAAAACAATGTCCAACATAAAAAATAAAATTGAATAGAACACAATCATAAATTTATTTATGATCAAAGCTGAGAAATAGTTGCATGTTGGTATACAGGGTATGACTTTCAAAAATACGACTTTTGCAAATTAGTGATTTCAAAGACATCGCTGAGAATTTTGTCATCGGTGATTTCGAAATCACTCCTGACTTTCAAAAATCGGTCCCCTGATCATTCAATTGTAATAGGCAACAATAACTCATTTTCTTATTTGTTATATTATACATTGTTCAAAAATCTACTAGTTTCAGCCCGCGGTTTCGCCCGCGTGGAATATATCTTTATATATTGTAGCACATGTGTTATTCTGATTTAACTATACTTAACCTATATTACTGTATAGTTTCATTAAAACCCGTTAAGTACGTGGTAGGACTAACTCTGCTGAGAGTGTCCGTCTGGGTTAGTACCACCGCTTTGCTCGTGAAGTCTGCCGCCAACCAGTAATGTGCAAGCATTACTGTGTTCCGGTTTGATGAGCAGAGTATCCAGTGAAATTACTGAACTCAGAGTAGCGGGCGCACTGCAATGCCGCGCAGGTCTTTGTGTTTCAAAGTTCTGAGTGGCCCTTGCAGTTGTTATGAGCGGGCCTTATGCTTACCATCCAGCAAACAACCAGCTCATCTCGCTATCAAATAATATAAAAAAGTAGTTTTTGCATGAAAGAGTAACAACATCAATCCATACATCCATCCATCTTCAGAAACTTTCGCAATATAATAAAAGTAGGAAGTAGGATATAATATTTAATACTTTTAAAGCTTGCCGCGCCAGCCTGCGCCGCGCTTTATATAGCCGATAGGTGTAGTTTCCAGTTTTTTTCCGCTAACAACATAAAAAAAGCGAGTCGGTGAGACTCTCTGACTAAACACGAAATCTCGAAAACTACTTGACCTCATGTTGACCTATCAATACGATCTTAACACAAAAACATTAAACACACCATAAACCTGTGTTAAACAACGTTTAACTGCTAAATATGCCTTAGTCGCTTGTTTAAATATGAGCAACCACAAATCTCTAAACCTTTGATTATAAACCTTACTCTAAACGTTGGCTAGTTCTATTCGGTTGTGACATTTCTGATCATTCTAGACGTTTATCTTTAGACACTGTCTAGCAAAACATGCATAGTGTTTTTTGTGGTAACACGGACAGAATAAAAATACTAGTAACTAATAAGGAACTAAAATACAAGGTTACTTCTGAAATTTGAAAGTAAAAAATAATTAAAGTAAAAAAAAAAATAAAAAAAAAAAAATTGCCAAGTTTTGAAATTGATTTTATGCCTACTGAACGACAACGGAGTTTTGGCGGGAATGCGAAAATGTGCTGTTGTTGATTTTGTGTTATTTACTAAAACCTGTGTTTTATCGAGTGTTAATGTGTAATAATGGTGGATTATTAACCATTAAGTGTTCGTAAACGTGCATGAGTGAAAGGCAAATGGTACAAAGACGAAAAACGTGTATTTTCGTATTCTATCCAAAACTCCATAGAAGCTTCAGTAAAGTATCCACCGCTTTACTGAAGCATCACTTCGACTTGACCGCGCTTAGACTAAACTTTAACGTGACTTTGACGACTTTCATGCACCAAAACTAGAGACTTATTACATATTATTATTAATTATATAACTTGACACTGGCTAAATACGCTAATCGCGTGGAGCCAAGAAAAAAACAAAAAAAAAAAAACGACAACGACGACGTAAATGTTTGACACTTCTACTGTCGATGTATCGTTCATCGTTCATCAAAACATCGATGTATCGGTTTCATTCGCTAGGGATCTAGCGAATGAATGTTTTGTTTTGGTTTTTGGCACCACGCGAGTTGCGTATTTAGCCAGTCAAGTTATAATAAATCTCTAGTTTTGGTGCATGAAAGTCGTCAAAGTCACGTTAAAGTTAAGTCTAGGCGCGGTTGAGTTCATAATACTATGTTTGTTACTGTATATTGTGTTCCTTGGCACCAACATGGGAAAAGCATTTAGTTGCGCAGGAACTAAAATGTACTCTGTGGCAGAAACCATAGGAATAGAAAATAATATAAGTAGAGTCTGTCTAATGAAAGTAGAGACTGAAAAAGCGCGGCAAATTTAAAAAATATCAATAGGGCAACCCCATTATTAGAAGAATACTTAGAACAACCTAATTTGATACTTTATATTTTTAAATTTCTTGATGTAAAAATACAAGGAGTGCAAGAGTGGTACTATAAGATACTAGCAGGGACTAGTGTCTACGAGAAAGAGTAACAAACGCCCATCCATCCATCCTCACAAACTGTCATGTTTATTAGAAGGATATGTAAGAAGGAAGAAAGGAAGGTTTAGTAGGAAATTGTTACATCCTCCAGAGATTAAGACAAACCAGACGTCACGCAAAAAAATCGGCCTATCCAATTAGTCTGCAATAGGTAACATAGGAACATACATACAAACATTACTTTCCTTGGACAGTTGGGTAAAAAGTATATACCTAATTGTTTACAAAAAGTGTTTTGAATAGCAATCTGTACAAAGAAAACCAGGCTACTTAATAAAGTTATAATTTATTCACTATAATCAAACTCAGAATATAAAAAATCTACTTCTAGAGATTTGTCAGTCACTGTCGTTTCCCACATTAATCTGCAAATTATTTTCCGTAATTCTATCTCTTTAAGAAGATATTTCTTCCAGGTACTGCTCCTGAGTTTTTATTTTATCTTTTTCTTCTAAATCAGTTAGCCTTTTAATTGTTTGCAACATTTCACTAACTCCTGCTACATCTTCGAGATTTTCTGAAAAGGAACACACATTTGAATTAAAATGCAACCAATACGTAATCACACAATACTGTGAACAATAGGTACGTTTTGCTATATCATGTCATTTAAAACGAACGTGGAACCAAATAAAACAATAGGAAATGAGAGTTGAGACAAATTCAGAATCAAAGTATCAAAATATTTGTATCAACTAACCTAAGAAATCTACGACGACACGTAAATAATCCTGTTTCTGTTGGAATTCAGAATCCTTTTTCTGCTGCTTCTCTTTTAATTTAGATATCATTCTAAATAATAACTATAGTACTCCACTCTTAATAGTTTTGTTCATTGTAGCACTCGAAAATCCAACAAATATATCTCAACTCAACTACAACAAAACAAAGATATGCCGCCATCTTGTAAACATTAAATATTAGTGATCCCATTGACTGATTTTTATTCTCCCCGTTTTTTGGGTAAATCCCCTGAATTTATATATTTTTTGCTTATTTCCTCGAAAAATTTTAAGTATAATAGAGTTTTAAATTTTGTGTATATTTACTAGCATTTTGTAGTATGTATATAACAAACGGTTTTTTTCTCTTACTGTTTATTAATACTAATAAATTACATATCGTGCACAATCTCAAAGACGCTATGCCTAATTGATAAAACAAAATGGTAATGGTTTAATCAGGTAGAATAGTTGCGTTTCATTATTACTTTTCCTATACTTTAACTACTAAAAATACCCTAATATCAAAGGAAAATTACTGAACGTTGGAACACTTAAGTATTGCCCTGTAAAAAGTTTGCTAATAAATCCAGTATCAACTTTCATTAGACAGACTCTAATAATAATTCTAGTGTGAATGCTGTCATGTGTGAAAATGAAAAATATAAAGCACACATAGATAGTAAAGCACCTAGTTTCATTTTGGCCGCCTTTTTGTAGGTGGCGCTGATTGATATACATCATGAATCGACAAAAGAGTGCATTCTATTCCTTTTGTTATAGTACTATTATATGTTATACCTAGTCTGTGAATAAAAATAATATTCATTCGGAGAGTTTTGGCGGGAATGCAAAAATGTGCTGTTGTTGATTTTGTGTTATTTACTAAAACCTCTATGTTTTATCGAGTGTTAATGTTAATAATGGTGGGTTATTAACCATTAAGTGTTCGTAAACTTGCATGAGTGAAAGGCAAATAGTATAAGACGAAAAACGTCTATTTTCGTATTCTATCCAAAACTCCATAGAAGCATTCAGTAAAGTATCCACCGCTTTACTGAAGCATCACTACGACTCGACCACGTCTAGACTAAACTTTAACGAGACTTTGACGACTTTCATGCACCAAAACTAGAGATTTATTATAACTTGACATTGGCTAAATACGCAAATCACGTGGAGCAAAAAACAAAAAAAAACTAATTTGACTTTGACATTCTTTAAAATAGTTCCACGCCTATAAACAGATGGCGTTAGTTTCTGTGTCTCGACTCTCAGGTGAAGTGAGTAGGGGTTAATTATCATAGACTAAGTCGTAGACGGACTCTCTATAGACGACTGGTTTCCGTGCCGCATGTGAGATAGAACGATATTGGGTGGTGTTGCCATAACAAAACGTTTACCCTGGTTTTTAGCAATGCCAGATTTACTCCATAATTTATCTAGAGATCAGGGGTGCAATTTTTGAATGTCACCGAGTGACTAAATATCAGCGATATGAACGATAGTCACCGATTTACAAAAAGTCGTATTTTTTAATCTCAGCGGGTGACTAAAATTATCATACCTATGATATCGTTTACGAATGGGTACCCCCACTCGTAAACGATATCATAGATACGAATATTTAGTGCCAATTTTGACTTGAACACAATTTCCAACTTAAAAAATAAAAATAAATAGAATACAATCATAAGTTTATCTGTGATCAAAGCTGAGAAATAGTTGCATGATTGGTATACAGGGTATGACTTTCAAAAATACGACTTTTGCAAATTAGTAATTTCAAAGTCATCGCTGAGAATTTTGTCATCGGTGATTTCGAAATCATTCGTGACATTCAAAAATAGGTCCCCTGTTCTGTAATTAACTAGCCTACACGCTACCCTATAGGAACTGGATTTTTTGCGATCTAAAGTTTGCTTTCGTGGTTATAGAACTTAATGCAAATATCATTCAAATCATTCAGCTACTTCAAGGGAATTGGTGACAACAATTATATTACAGCACTGCAATCAGACGGTTAATTATTAGTTCATTTCTGTATTGCATCTTTCATTCAAAGTCACATTTTCACACTTTTCTACTGGCTAATTTTACCATAAGGTTGGCGGTTTCACCCGCGCGGAGATATTGGATTTCATGGTTTTTATTTTTCTGCGCGGAACCCTAATTCTTTTTCTAAAATAAAAGTAGCCTAAGTTACTCCTTGTAACATCAGCTATCTGCCAGTGAAAGTCCCGTCAAAATCGGCCCAGCCGTTTCGATGATTAACCTGAACAAACAGACAAAAATTTTATAAATGGTTGTTTTGTTATAGGTACCGTATATACTTTCATATGCATTTGGTAAAAAGCTGTTATTTTGATATTACAAACAGACACTTCAATTTTATTTATTTGTGTAGTAGTATTTGTATAGTGTTTATGTATTTATATGACATAAAAATACGTGGTCTGGGGAAAAATAATTTCGAATGCAGGCAACACCAAACTGAGATATTTTTTGATTGAAGGATTCTAACATTGATTGAATTCAACTTTATTGCATATTAATGAACAAAGTTCTATTCTAAATGTTGTTGTCTAGAGTGTTTATATGTTTAACAATCAATTTTGAAGCCTAAATATGATCCAAAAGTACTGTACTTACGAGTGAAAAGACAAATCGGGAAGTTTTTGTTCACTGTCACTTTTGCATCCTAAAACACTGCACCGAACCATTTTCTCATAGTAAATTTGTTAGGGAAATTGTTATTCACAATTTGGAAGTAATAAAACGTGTTCACAGTCTGGTTTCAATTAATAAAAGCGTCAAAACTGCGGCGAACTCCAGAATATAGGGCGAACTGTCAATGTTTGTTTTGCACAATAGTGTGAATGACCTTGGAAAAACCGGCACGCGACATGAAACAAAAAGTCATATCGTTCTATCTCTTTTCTTTACATGAAGTATGCATAAGTGGTTCTCTTTCTTGTATGAATGAGATGCAAGCTATCTAGTCGTCTATTACCTTCTCTGTCTAGGGACTAAGTAGTATACTACGTATAGACCGACATCTGTTGAACTTTTCGTTGGACCTTCTAGGATCTGCTCAAATGATACATGACAGGTGTTGGAGGTCTGTGACGTCATGGCTTTTTTTTTTAATCGGGACGATCAGTTTGAGGCAAGTGCATTTCCCCAAATATTTTCGGGTGGAATTCCTACATCCTACTTTTGCTTATTTTAATGATTTAAGTGGATGAGAAATAAAACAAAAAATCATATTGAATTATTTATTTTTTACTTTAAATCTTTTATTATATTTTAATAAAGCCTTACTTTGCATTCTGATGCAAGGAACCTGCCTCTGGGCAGGTTCCTTCTTTCTAATCTAATAACATCAGTACCACGAAGAATTTTATTTAATATGTTAATGCTGTCCAGCCACCTTTTTGATCTCGTCTTACAGAAAGGGAATACAGTGGTGGTCATATAATTAGAAACACAAGAGTCACTTGGTAATATTAATTACTTTTATGTTGTTATTGCAATTAATTGGAGGTCAAAGATTCATTTATCACACATGTACATTTGTAACTCGTAGTTTAAAAACCATCATTAACATTCAGTCAATTAATTAAAAATTATTAAAAAAATAACTTTCATAAAAGTATCAATATCTTTAGTAGTGGCAGTCGGACAACTAATCAAAAACAAACCGTGACTTACATTCTAAAATTGACTACAATACATCTTTTATAATGTCATCGCTTAAGCTGTTTGTCTCCTTTTCTTATTCACTTAGTTAGGCAACATTCTAAGTAATTTAATTATTAAAAATGGGTAAAAAATATGACCTGTGATGCAGCAAGAAAAATTATAGTGAATTTTCATTTCAAACGAAAATGGACTTACAGAAAAATAACCACTCTCTTAGAGTGTTCAATAAAGATGGTATTTAACGCCATTGCACACTACAAATAGCATGGTACATCGGATAATGTGGCTAGAAAAGCTCGGCCAAGGAAGACCACAATTCAAGAAGACAGACTTATGGTTTGTTTTGCTAACCCGGACCCCGGACCCCTTTAAAGGTTTTAATGTTATTCGAAAAAAAGTATTTTTCCAGGGCGACCTGGTTTTGTTTCAAGTTTTAGTGTTGATTTCCGGTGTTTTTAATTAGTGGTCCGACTCAGCTCATTGTATTGTAATGCCATATTAATAAAATATTTTTATATTTTTAAACTACCACTGTGTGTATTTACTTAACCTATATTTTTATGCAATAAAAGAATAGGTACATCCATATAAACAATTGTGAACCCTCTTTTACAAGCCAAAAAATGGTTAACAAGTTAATCTTTAATGAAGCTGGAATTGAAGGCCGGTGTTTCTAATTATATTACCACCACTGTATATGCAATTTAACGTTCTGTCGTTTACTATTGCACTTGGGTACACTATGTAGTGGTTATATTCTCTTTGGGTACACTGCACTGCAATACATTGTCAGTATTTCCGCACACAATACACCACACCAGAATCCGGGAGATTTCTAGATTTTCTAGAATTCAGCACATCTACCAGCTTGAAGCGGAAAGAAAAGTACGCTAGCAAACAAGTAAATAAAAAATAAATTAAAATATCAATAACGATATCAGTGTCTCCAACTCCTTCATTCGAAAATACGGTGTTACCAGGTAAAAAATACGGTAGATTACGGTGTACATAATAAAAAAAAGACTGAAACATTACGGTAAGTTTATTTAAAAGAAAAACCATCAGTTTGAATTACATAATTATTTATTGTTTATCTTTATACATTGAAGCGTTCATCATACTAATCATTTTATCGGTTGGGGTGAAATCAACCCAATTTTTGCCGTGTCTTTTGATACCTTGTTCGGCTAACAAATTTCCATTTATAGTTTTAGTAACCAAGATGAAAAATCCTTGTTGGTTAACCATTCAGATCTAAATTTCTGTTTACTTATATTTACTTTTTTGTGTCTCACTTGCCTGTGCCTTTTGTTTTTTAAGAGTTACCCCCCCCCCCCCCCCCCATCACCGTCACTATTACTGTCGAAACTAGCCATCTTCAAAATATAAATCGATAACAGGAACTTTTAAATGCAATGAAACGTACCTAATTGGATTAAGAAATTGTGAAAGAAAACATACTACATCTAAAGAGTATAGATGTTATTACCCTGGCAAAATAAGTAATCGTTAATTTCATTCAATGTTGTTACAAAAAGGTACACTTCTATTTGGTCGGGTTTTGATCGAACGAACCGTGGAAACAGCATGGGGATTTCCCGCTTAGATCAAATCAATTTTGTCACTTAGTAATCAATGTTGCTATATCTAAAAAATAATAATGATACTAAAATTGTGGAACATTTCAATAATGAAAATTACGGTAGTTTTTGATACCGTATCATAGATGGTACGGTAGGTGGTAAAACCAGCAAAATTACGGTATGTCTACCGTAATTACGGTGTAGTTGGAGACACTGAACGATATTGAAATGTCAAAGACATTGACTTTATTTCACAACACAGATTACTATACATGGTTTTATTTTACCACAAAATGGGAACAGACGAAAAAGCGGCGCGCATGAAGTGAGGGCATGAATGAATGAACGTTCGCACAGATTAGTAAAAACAATGTATCATTTGAGCGCCTCATTTCAAGAAGGTTTATTTTTTTTCTATGAAGATTACAGCCCGTGTTAATTATGGAACTTATGGAAGTGTCTTATACAAAGATTGTGGAACATCTTATAAAAAATCGTCTTGAATGGTTTATTGAATCTAAAAATATTCTGCCTGATTGTCAATTTGGTTTTCGAAAAGGTAGAGGGACTTTAGATAGCTTATCTATTTTCGTTACTGATATTAGACTCTCATTTTCTAGAAATGAGTCCATTGTTGCTGCATTCCTTGACATATGTTCTGCTTACGACAATGTTAACCTCTCAATTCTTAAAAATAAGATGGAACATCTGTGTCTTCCAAGGAAAATTATTAACTTTATACTTAATCTGTTTTTAGATCGTACTGCTCAGCTTAGAGTGGATGGTGAAATAAAATGCTCCAGATCCGTCCATAAGGGTCTGCCTCAAGGCTCTGTTTTAAGTCCACTTCTCTTTAATCTTTACACTTATGATTTGCATAAGTATATTATACCTTATTGTAGATTACTACAATATGCTGATGATCTTGTTTTATATATGGCAGATAGTGATATCTTAATCGCTGCTAACAAATTATCTCTCGCTCTCGAATCCTTAAATATTTGGCTAGGTCTTAATGGTCTGGATGTAGCTCCTCTAAAGAGTTCTGTTGTTATCTTTACCAGAAAACGGTTGAGACCGAGGCTTAACATTTTGTTTAATAAAACCAAGATCCCAGTAGAAAATGAAAAAAAATTTTTAGGCTTAATTTTAGACAGTAAATTAAACTTTTCTTCACATATCAACTATGTTTCAGGTAAATGCGAAAAAAATCTCAATATTTTAAGATGTTTAGCTGGTGTTTGGTGGGGTGCTCACCCCTATTATCTAAAACTTCTCTATAATGCTATTATCCGTAGTGTTATAGACTATGCTTCATTTCTATATGAGCCAGCTTGTAAAAGAATGCTCAATTCATTGGACTTGATTCAAGCAAGAGCTTTACGTATTATCATAGGAGCAATGAAGTCTACCCCTAAAAATGCTATGCAAGTGGAATGTGATGACCCTCCTTTAGATTTGAGACGTCAATATCTATCGGATATGTTTTTGTTTCGTTTGTTTCAGTTTTCCTCACATCCCCTTTTTCCAAAATTACAGCTTTTGTATAATTATATTTCCCTTCCTTACTGGAATCATAAAAAAACTCCTTGCTTAGTTATGAGTTACGCAAAAATTATGAATCTTAGATACACTACCCATAGAACTCCTAAACTTCCTTTATTTGAATTTGACTATCAAACAATCTTATATCAACCCTCATTACATCTTAATTTAGATTTGATGAAAGGGGACCTTTTTGTCAATAAACATTTTCTTAGGATTAAAGATAATCTTTGGCATGGTTGGCATTGCATTTTTACAGATGCCTCTAAACTAGACCAAAATGGTTGTGTTGGTGTTGGTCTATTTCATCAAAACTATAATATAGTGCAAAAGATTAAGTGCCCTCCTGAAACATCAGTTTTTGTTGGTGAATGTAGGGGTATTATGGAAGCTATCAATTATATACTGTTGTTCAAATTGAATAAAACGGTTATATTCTCTGATTCACTGAGTGCACTTCAAGCCTTTCAGAGTAATCCTTTCAAAATAGGCTCCAAGAACTGGATTATATTTAAATGTAAAGAACTGTTGTTGAGATGCTTTGCTATAGGTTATTCGGTTCACTTAGCTTGGATACCAAGTCATAGCAATATTTCTGGCAACGAAAAGGCAGACGAAATTGCCAAACAAGCAATTATCTGTGGTGATAAAGTTCCATTCAAAAATTATCCCCAAGACCTTTTGCTTCTTCCTATCCGTGACTTAAAATCTAGGTGGCTGAAAAGATGGTTGGCAACTAGTAGACGCACAGGATCTAATTTTGCTAAATATCAACCTGACATCCAAACTAAACCCTGGTTCTTTAAGTTCCATAATTGTAATAGAAAAGTCTGTTCCATGATATCTAGATTGAGATTTGGCCATTGCTGTTCTGGTGTTCACTTGAAGAAACTAAGAATAAGAGATTCATCTATTTGTGAGTGTGGAATGGATGAAGAAAATCTTAATCACATTTTCTTTTCTTGTCCCAAATTTGATCATAGTTCATTATTCAACTCATTAATTCGTTATAAATTTCCATTCCCAGTACATATAGACAATATTTTGTATAATATAGACCATTCCTCTATTGATATAATATCATCTTTTATTTCTGTAAATAATATTAAACTGTAGTCATTAGTTATTTAAAGTTCCTTGTATATCATATTCATTTATCAATACCATGACTATACTATGTTTTTCATTGTTTATTTTTGCCACATTGTAATATAGTTTAGTTTGTAGTTATAGGATATTTTTCTTTTGTTTCAGATAATTCAAAATTCAAAATTCCGTTTATTTATTTTTTTTCTCTTTTGACATGACGCTGGCAAGAATGTTGTAAACAATTGCCATAAAAAAAAAAAAAAAAAAAAAAAAAAAAGTGTCTTATACCCCGTCTTATATTCTCTTTGGTGTCTTAAAGTGTGCCTGTGCCCCTGCCTGAGGTATAGGTTTTTTTATTTGTTTTGGGGACGTTTGTTTTTCTGGATAAATATTAAATAGAAATAAATTATGCCGTAAACTAATAAAACCAACATCATGTTGACTCCTGAGACGCCGGATCTTTTATTTTTCGATACGTTCTCACACGACAACAGTGAGGTACCTACTGATTTAACTAACAAATTATTGTTTTGTATTGTAACATTTTGCTCTATTTTTCTTGTAATTTGCTTTGCAGGAGCTGAATTTAGACCTCGTACAGTTTCCAAAGTCTGTTTACCTGCGAGAAATTCGGATTATTCCACTTGGTGCGAGGGTTGAGGGCGATTTTCCCGGCGGTGTACGGCTAGGAGCTACCAACCCTACAAAGTTCCACATAGACTTCTTTGTGAATGACCTCAGCAAGCCGGGAGCGTCTACTTTTGAGGCTTTGGGGAGCCTGGAGTACTGCCAGAATGGACAGATACACATGGAATGTAGTGCAGAGCAGGACCAGCCTAGGATACCTACAGATGGACTTGTTCTTAAAGGTGAGAACTTTATTGTTTCTATTTTTCTTTATTTAAGCTCTATTTGTTAACATAGAAAACAAACCCATACTTATTATTAAAGTAAAAGTAAAAAGTTATTTATTGACATAAATAAATATTACAACAAGTAATGAATCCATAGGCTCCCGAACTAGTAGCAACTGTGTTTCAGGAGCTATTATACACACAATTACTTTATTAAATAATTACACATAATTATTATACACAAAGGTCTGCGCGGCACTGCAATGCGCTCGTTACCCTGAGACATTAGGTATTAAGTCTCATAAGCCCAGTTATTTCACTGGATACTCTGCTCATCAAACCGGAACACAGTAATGCTTGCACATTACTGCTTGGAGGCAGACTTCACGAGCAAAACGGTGGTAACAACCCAGACGGACACTCGCAGAAGAGTTAGTCCTCCCACTAACAAAACAATGTATTGTGGATGACAGTACAATAATTTGGTATCATGCTGAAAGTGGAACTCTTCTGCAGTGTATCTGACTCCATTTTTTATGATGTCAATCAATTCATTTTCTCTTGAGAATCAAATGTCTATATCGAAAAAATGGAATGTTAGAAACATCAAAAATTAGAGTCAAAGTCGGGCGAAAATGCTGAGCGCTAAAACACTCCATACAAATTGCTCATTGTATGTGATGTCACATACCATGCGTGGGCTGTAAAGCTGTACTAAAAACATGCATTTTGTTGATTTTGACCGTGAAAAACTGGGTATAAGTACATAGTTGTTGTACATTTTTTAATTCATTGAAATGTGAAGAACCCCATAGTATTTTATTTTATTTTATTTTATTTATTGAGGAAAACTTACAGCTAGGTAAACACAATATAAATTATATTACGCATGCGGAAGGCTACTTAAAAGTTTTCACAGATATTATAGATTGAATAGGTAATAACAAAAGTACAGAAGATAGACGGACAGGCACATAAACAGGAAAAAAGCATATGAGTAGGTGCAAATAATGAAAGTAAATAATAAATGCTATACAAAATTAAGAAAAGTAAGCGTCGCCAACAATTCTTTTAAATTTAAACGCTGACGTATTAAACAGGTCCAAGTCGAAATCCCTGGACATGCTGTTGTAACAAGCGCATGCTCTTAAAAGGTAGCTGTTTTGCCTATAGTTGTTCCGGACTGTCGGAACGTATAGAAGATTTGGTTGATTTAAATTACTATTGGATGATAAATAAATTTGTTGAATTCGGGAAACTTTTAAATCCATTATCCGCAGCCACTGCAGTTCTTTAAGTTTCACAAAGTTCTGAGTGGCACTGCAGTTGTTATGGGCCGGCGTTATGCTTACCATCAGGGAAACACCAGCTTGTCTCGTTACCTAGTAGAAAATATGTAGTTCCAGCATAGACTGTGCAGGAATGTATTTAATACAAAATTATAAGTAAAACTAACTTGTGTGACGGGGAAATCTATGCAATCTTAAAGCCTTCTTTTATTTGACGATTGAGGCACATCCATATACAGAACAGGTGTGCACCTCCATATGTCATGTATGCAATGTGAAGAAAATCGTACAAAAACTCGCTCGTGTTTGCCCTTAAAGTTGGATTACACAAACTAAAGGAGAATGTGTACCGTGGCCCGCGCTGTCCGCGTGAGATCCCATCGTTGCTCTGCGCAAGTAGATTTGTTTCACAACTGCATGGATTGTAAAACTGTGCTTCTACTTTGTATATTTTAAGGTTACAGCAAAAAATTTGCCTAATTGCTGTTAAAATTTGAACATGGGATGTTTAGGACCAGCGGCGCAGGTACGGATCTTTTTGATAACAAAAAAATCGATAAAATTGACAGTTACAATCGATAAAACCCACTTTATAAAAGAAAAGATCCGTACTCGCGCCGCAAGAGGATTTTTACATGTTGATAACCAATAAGTATAACTAATAAGTAATTTTAAAAAATCCAACTTTCTTTCTTCCAGGCTGGTACACAACAATTACCCTTGCAGTATATGGCAACCTGACCACAGTCATACCTGACACTCCCATTGGGGTGAACCCACCTCCTGCTGTAGGCAGACCTTCTGTTGCACGTGAGCCTCCTCCGGTACAGCAACCAGTTGTACAAACCCCAGAATGGACACAGGAGCCACCTACCCCAATACCAGCTTACACAGGCAATGCTGCAGTAACCAACCCTGATGTGTATGGACCTAACAACTACCCAGACAACTATGATAATACTTACAGACCTGAATACTATGAAGCTGATGCTCCTAAAGATCCACGCACATACCACCACATTGAAGAAAGCGAATGGGACAAACGTGACATTAGTTGTGAGCGAGAAGGTGATAGGTTGAGACGCAGTTCCAGGTCAATGGAGCTTGACAGGGAAAGAGAAAGAAGAGACGGCAGAAGTCGCAGACGGTCGATTGACAGACGCAGTCGTGAATCTTCGAGACTGCGTGACAGAAGTAGAGGCGAGAGGATTGACGGAGTCAATTCTCGATCGAGGAGTCGAGATAGAGATTATGTTGTTAAAGGAGAGTATCGGCCGGTCAGCCGCTCGCGATCTCGTAGTCTAAACCGCATGAGAGCAGGGTCCACCGACCGCGATTGGGATCGAGGATCTTATAAGAAAGATGACTACAGACGTAATAGAGATACGTCATACGAGCGATCTCGTGCTGGCTCCTACGAAAAAGACTCTTCTTCCTATGACCGCCGATCTCCTTACGATAAACGTGCGCCTTCTTACGAGCGTAAGCCCCCATACGAGAAACGCCTGTCGCCGTTTGAAAAACGTGGATCGTCTTATGAACGACGTGCACCCTCCTACGATAAGCAAAGTCCATATGACAGAAAACGACATTCCCCTTACAATCGTATCAGAGGATCTAGTTATGGCAGCAGATCGCCAAGTCGCGATGATCCGAGAAAGAGGCCTAGAACGCCACCTGGTGAAAGCAGTCGTAGACCGGTGTCACCCAGGGAAGGAGACGTTTCAAGCCCAATCAACTCTATTAGGTCTGAAGAAGCTGTGGATTTTGGCAGCAGCAAACAAATTCCAAGAGTGGACTTTTACCATCAGAGCTACCGGCATAAAAGTTCAATTAGAAGTCCTTCAGAAGAAGATGAACGTCCACCATTTGTGGAGCCGCAGCATTCAAGTCTGGTCACAGTTCCGATTGTAGATAATCCTCCTGCCAAAGTCATTGAATCTCCTGTTCGTAACATAGAAGAAGAGAGATCTATGGATGTGGAACAATTTGAACCAATTCTTTCTGATGAGGACATCTGTGATGATCTCGAAGGTTCTTCATACATGGAGGTCGATTACGAAGTTAACGAATACTGTGGAGTGGATGATATCATAAAGTACTATAATCCATTTAAAACTGAATGGAGCAGATATGAATACGTTAACAAAATCCACCTGATTAGCGTCAAAAAAGATGGTTCCAAAGATGTCCTTACAGCTTCTTTTGAAGAACTTTGTGACGCCAGTCCTGATCTGTTCAAACTATCCGAAATTGTGAAATCGGTTAAGAAGATGGAGCAAAAATTCACTATCAACACTTTCACTGAAATCGAGAACTCATTGAGAGAAGATTGGGTGCATCAATGCGAACAAGTGTATGTTTCAACGATAAATCTATGCAAAACCAGCGATATCATTCTTAGAATCTTCCCTAAAGATGGAAGCAAGGAGACGTTTGAAGGATTCTCAGACATTTACAATTTATTAATAACCTTCTGCAAAATTGGCCTCGCGTTTGATTTCGCTTTGGCACAGCAACAGCCTACGTACAAAATCAGGCACATGAAATGCGGTATTCGTCTCGCTGAAGCGCTGACCTCTCACAGGCACAGTGAGCAAGTTGTGAAGATGCTACTGGACATCGGAATCGATCTCCCCATGCGGCTGATGGAAATGTATTCCAAGGAATACATGGCGTTAAGCATTCGACTGATGATACTAAAAGCGCTAAATGCGTGTCTATCTTCGAAATTAGCAATAGATCATTTTATGAAAGAAACTATGTTCCCTAAATTCGATAAAAATGAGACTGATCGGAAACCGAAAAACGGCTACCAGGCTCTTATTTCAATCATGCAATCGAATCCTCTTACAAGAATTAAGTTTTCCATCAGCGCTCTGATCAAGAAACTCAACATTTACGAGCTGCTAGGTAAACTACGAGAAATCGTTTTAAGAATCAATAATGCATCAGAGAACAAGCCCGAGGAAGCGGGGCTTACTGAAATCGATACTAATTATATTGTCAATGCTTTCGATGAAGTACTTTACATGTATCGATGTCACTGCTTTCATATCTCACAACCGAAACGTTTTCTGCCTGTTTCTGCTCAGTTCGACATCAATAAAGATTGCTCCAACGAAGCTTTACTCGAATTCTTCAACATCCACCAGATATTGGAAGTGTGTCTATACATCTTAACAAATCCGGCTACTTGTAACAACCTGGTGGTGATCAGTCCGATACATGATTTGGTACATGAGTTGGTTCATTCAGAAAGTGGACTAAACTTTTTGTACAGGAATATGGAGATGAGTGAATTGCTTTTCAAGACTTTAATCCAGCCGTACGGTCAGCAAAACTCGGAAGAATTCATATTTCCTCATGATTTGAGCAGCTACACTGATCTACAGATTTTGGGATTAGAGCTGGCGTACAGACTCCGGGCGCTGTATCATTTGCAAGCCATCTGCGATTTGCAGGCAGGAAAAACTGAAGAGAACGAACTGATCGATAGGCTACAGTCTTTATACTGCCTGGGCTTCGGAAGTATTGGGAAAACAGCTGTTCCCGACGTTATAGTAATGGGAGACAACGCTGATTGCCTGATGGAAGTCTTTGAAATCGATTTGAAAAGTAAAGGAAAGAATGAAACTCCGTCAAAGCAAAAGTCGCCAGCAAAAGGATATGCAATAGAACTGATCGTATCAGCGGTTAGGTACTCAGCTCACGTGCCATTTCTGAAGAAGTATGGTCAGAGACTGATCAACGTATCAAAAGAACACGTGAGATTCGAGCCGAGCGTCTCGAGTGTGTTACAAGAAGTGATACCTTACCTCAAGCCTATAGAGAAGGCAACAGTTCTCTCAGGGGAGGATATGGCAGAAATTATAGAGATCATAAAACTGAGCTCAGAGCACGCTCCTGACTTACCGGGTGAGCTGACGACTTGCTTAAGAATCTTAAGGCATTTTTGCGTATCAGATTATGAGAAAAACATCACGATAGCTAACGAAACGGCCACTGAGGAATATGTGGAACTAAAATACAAGTACAACGTTCTACAGCTATTTTCGCTAGATGGAGTAGCGCATTTAACAGGGATATTAGACAAGTTAGCGACACACTTCGATCAGCCAAGCATGCATACTTCTTTTTTCGCATCAGTTAAAGGATTGCTGCTTGCGCAAATGATACTGCCTTGTTTGAGACTTGTGGACGAAATGCTGGCGAGGGTCGTGCGCTGCCGTGGACCCCGGTTCCGAGATCTAACTGCTGCACCGGTGTTGCTGAAGTCGTATGGGATCGCTAAAGCTTTCCCCGTAGGTTCAGTGGGATACAGAACCGCAGCTAAAGCGGCTGAAGCGTCCGTAAGAGCGTTACTAGCATACGCCCAACCTATAGCCGATGATGCAAACGACGGAGATTCCATACGACGGGGACCGTGGACATCTCTCTGCTCAGAAGTCATATCTTACACGATGACGGCACCTTTTACGTTTGTTTCCGGACTTTTAGTCTTTTCAGAGCTACTTCCATTGCCGTTGCCAATGCACACGAAGGCGACGCCTACAGAAAGGGAACTGGCTGACGCAGCGAATGAAAGAAGATTATGGTCAGCGCATCTTCACGCCTTGTCAAACGATCTAACGGACATGATCCAGATAATATGCATGTCGACGTACAGACCTGTCGTGCACATGCTGAGACGAGTCTGCGTTCAGATAGCGGACCTGGCTCCCAACACGGCGGCCACGGTGGCCCGGGCCGCGGTCGGCGCAGTGATCAGAGAGCTGAAGCAGGGAGAACCGGCCACTGCCAGCACGGCGAGAGTCCTCGGCTTCCTGGCGTGCTTAGTGTCCCACGCGCCTGTGAAATGTGCGGTGTTGCACGCCATGAACACTGGCGGGCCCCGCGCCACCGATGTTCAAACCGCTCTGTGCGGGGTCCTCAGCTTAGCAAACAGCTCCAATGAGCATGCAGCTGCTCAAGAGTTTGCTGCTCACGCTCTAGCTGCTTTTTGCGACGTCGAAATTACGCTGACGCCGCCAACCGCTGCTGAGATTTTGATCGCAAATTCTCTGCCGAACAAGGAAGCTTTGGCGGCGTTTTTGGAAGCTTCATCCGAATGTTTGGAATCTACAACGAAAACCTGCTCCGTTGCTCAATCCATTCTACGGGCATACTTCGTCCTTACAGATCACGAGTACGGCTTCCAGCAGTTCAGAAAATTTGTTGTTAAAAAGCGAGACGCGCTCGGGAAGTTCTTCAAGTGGACTTTGGAAAGTTCTGCGGAAGACCGGGCGGAGTGCTTGAGTTTGTACATAGATTTGATAAGGATTTTGAAGGGGGAAGAAGGGGAAGGAAGTTCCGTGGGGCGGAAGTCGGTGCTGACGGCGCATGAGATGGTGGACATGGTGGGGTACACGCCGGGAGACGCTGATCACCCCATCTTGAAACTGGAGAGCATTTTGAAGGTTTGTGTTTTTGGTACATACTTACGACGCCAAGTCCCCCTTAGGGTAGGAACGTCACTTCACTTTGCATTCCTCTGTCGGTTCAACATTATTCTTCAACATATACATTGTCGTCGGTTGCGATTCTCTTTACTTTATCATCATTCTTGCCATATCAAGGTTGTGTAAGTTCTGTAACTGGTCCCGTCTTTGTCTTTGTCTCATTATGGGGACTAAACCCTTATCCGTCACGGGCTGTAAAACTTAAACTACTTTTATGCAGAATACACCGGGAATATGTCCACATATGTACTTCAAAGTACTTTATGCATTTTTATAAATAAAACGAAAGAATGAAATAAAACACAGTAGCAGGTCGTGCCGAGCATGCATACTTACAAGTCGCGCGTCGCTTTGTCTCGCGGCTGGCCTCCATGATACATTCGAACGTACCTCAACCGGGAGGCATTTATCGTGCAAATTTGAGCGAGAAGCGGAGGCCTAGCTTTGGCTTACTCTTGAATTCAGTTTCAATTCCAATCCAATTTTAGTATCAATATACATTATACGTCAATGACAACGTGCGTTAACCCGCTAGGCACGATTTCAGTGTTGCGTTCAATTACCAAACGGCATGAAGTCGATCGTAATTCCAATTTATGATTGGAATCAAATGTCAAGAGAAAGCCGTGCGTGTTCCAGGAGCGGTCAGCGGAGGAGGACGCGGCGGCGGCCTCGTTTGTGTGCGCGCACGTGTGCGGCGCGGGGGCGTCGCCGGCGCGGGGGGGCGAGTCCCCGGAGCCCCCCGCGGCCCCCGGGGCCCCCGCGGCGCTGCCGGCTCAGTTCCTGGGGCGCGCGGGGCACGCGCCGCCGGCCGCCAGCGACGAGCGCCTCACTGCCAGCTACTGGCTCAACCTGCCCGTCGTCAACGACGACGACGACGTCAACGAGAGTCAACTGGTCAGTGGCATATTGTTTCTTCCCTGCGTTGTGTCCCGGCAGCTGTAATTTGAGAGCTAATTATAATCTTAGTTTTGCTTATCCGCTGCCTTCGACCGCATTGTCAAAGTATACGGTGGATGTTCAAAATTGTGCCAAATGATACACCAACCGTTTTTTCATCGATCAGTCTCATAAATACGAAAACATTCCTGTTTCCTAACCCTTTCGTTGCATCAACTTTTTGGCTCGGGGATCCGAAAAGTATTTGATGTGCACAACTGAAACTATTCCAGGTGTCGTGCGACCTCGTGGAGGTGGCCAACGCGCAGCTGTCGGGCGCGGGGGCGGGGGCGGGGGCGGGGGCGGGCGGCGCGGGGGGCGAGGCGCTGTGCGCGGCCGTGCGCCGGCTGGCGGGCTGCCGGGATGCGCGCGCGCAGCCACGCGCGCCCGACGACAAGCGACCCGCCGGTACTACACGCCACATCCACTCTTCTATACTAATTACTAACCCTTCCCCTCGTACATTTTACAATTTTGAATTTCGATTTCGATTGACATTTGTTTATCTGTGGTCGATTCTGCGTCCAATACCGTTGTGTTTCAATTGTGTCAGTGGCGCTGTCCCGCGTGCGCGGCGAGGGCGCGGACGCGTTCCGCAGCCGGCCGCCCAACACGTCGCGGCCGCCGTCGCTGCACGTGGACGACTTCACGGCGCTGCACCACGTGTACTCGCACAACAGGTACTGTGCACACTGCATGGACACTCCTCAGCGGCACACACACGTTCCGCAGCCGGCCGCCCAACACGTCGCGGCCGCCGTCGCTGCACGTGGACGACTTCACGGCGCTGCACCACGTGTACTCGCACAACAGGTACTGTGCACACTGCATGGACACTCCTCAGCGGCACACACACGTTCCGCAGCCGGCCGCCCAACACGTCGCGGCCGCCGTCGCTGCACGTGGACGACTTCACGGCGCTGCACCACGTGTACTCGCACAACAGGTACTGTGCACACTGCATGGACACTCCTCAGCGGCACACACACGTTCCGCAGCCGGCCGCCCAACACGTCGCGGCCGCCGTCGCTGCACGTGGACGACTTCACGGCGCTGCACCACGTGTACTCGCACAACAGGTACTGTGCACACTGCATGGACACTCCTCAGCGGCACACACACGTTCCGCAGCCGGCCGCCCAACACGTCGCGGCCGCCGTCGCTGCACGTGGACGACTTCACGGCGCTGCACCACGTGTACTCGCACAACAGGTACTGTGCACACTGCATGGACACTCCTCAGCGGCACACACACGTTCCGCAGCCGGCCGCCCAACACGTCGCGGCCGCCGTCGCTGCACGTGGACGACTTCACGGCGCTGCACCACGTGTACTCGCACAACAGGTACTGTGCACACTGCATGGACACTCCTCAGCGGCACACACACGTTCCGCAGCCGGCCGCCCAACACGTCGCGGCCGCCGTCGCTGCACGTGGACGACTTCACGGCGCTGCACCACGTGTACTCGCACAACAGGTACTGTGCACACTGCATGGACACTCCTCAGCGGCACACACACGTTCCGCAGCCGGCCGCCCAACACGTCGCGGCCGCCGTCGCTGCACGTGGACGACTTCACGGCGCTGCACCACGTGTACTCGCACAACAGGTACTGTGCACACTGCATGGACACTCCTCAGCGGCACACACACGTTCCGCAGCCGGACACTTAATAGGTATCTTTTAGACGTGTCATTGTCTACCATCGCGTAACACAAAGTGCGAAAAGTAGTCAAAATGCGGGCTGTTTATTGAGACAGACAGACCCTCAGAATTTTTCAACTCCGTAGTGGCTAATATCTTCTTTGCAGTCGTGTCAGACCTTGTGTGCAATATTTATGTAAGTAACCTGCAACGCTCGTGTGTCGTGTTCTGTTGCAGTCGCGGCATGCGGCGCGGGCTGGCGGCGCCGGAGCGCGGCAGGTTCGCGGCGCCGCCCATGCACGCGCACTACCGCCATCTGTGAGTCGCACTGACAACTGTTACGTACTATCCATACACACACTTAGGATAAGATTCAGAGATGTGTCTAAGCATAAATTCTATTTGAGACATTGTAACGGGATATTTACCGTGATTATTATTGAACGATGAGCACCCGATATTTGTCTGACAATGTCTCAATTAGTAAATAACCGTGAAAGTCTAAAACAGTGTTCATAAATTCTATCTTCCTAATATCAGAATTCTATAGGATTTTAACATAATATGGAAGCGTGAGTCCTCGCTTACACTCTTCTGTAAATCTAAGCCTTACACTGACACCGACAATCGTATAAAAATTAGACATTTTTAATAACGCCATCTGTTATGTTTTACTGAACTCAACTACAATAAGGTTGCTACTATTCGAATCGCACAAGCTCTAATGATAATTCGCACACCGATAGATGGCGTATATTGCGGTGAACATCATTTTTAGTAACAAATGAATTTATTTACATCTTATACATAGCACATTATTTTGTTATGTAATTGAATGTAATGATTAGGTGGTAGGACTTAACTCTTCTGCGAGTACCGAAATAATTTCATAGACCGATGAAGAACAAACAGAACCAAACTTGTAAGCTATTTGGGTTCCTTTTATTATTTATTTTCGGTTCTAAGTACTAAATTTCTCCTTACTGCCCCGCCATCATTTTCAAATTCTATCTTTTAAGTCCTTCCTTGTACCTATTTAATCTGTGTGCTAATGAATAAATAAATGAGTACTACTAAGTTCATAAACGTGTTTACTATAAGTGAAAAATTGTAATCGGCTCAGTTTGTGATATTAATTTTATTTTTACTTGTAATAAATAGGCTGTAAGTTTTCTAATGGTAAATAAATAAAATAAAAACACACTCATGTCCCAGTTCACCATTCATATTGAAAGGAAGTTCAACTATGAACTAGAATTAACTTATGAAATAGTTCACTTCAAATTATTGGAAGATAATTTTGACGTCTACTGTAAATTTAGCTCTTGAACCTAGTTCATAGTTGAATAGTGAACTCGGCCCTCAATGTCACATTTAGATATCTTTCGAGTACAAGTAAAACGGTCAAATATTTGAAATTGAGGAATAGAGGAGTGGCATATTGAACTTGATATTTATATGAAATTATATTATTTCAGTCGCGGTCGAGGGGCGTGGGAGATGGGGGCGTCCCACTTCGGTCACTTCCCGCCTTCCTCTCAGTACATGATGGGTAAGACACGACGTATGACCTAACTCCTGTAGTGACCTAAAATAGTGTACGTTCTATAATATATTCGAGTAGTATATATCGAGTTAGAATTAAAACCATTTATTACCATAATATGGTATGGTAATAAATGGTTTTAATTCTAACTCGAGGTGTAAGTGTTCGGCCTGAGCCGATTTACACGTATTAAGCTATTAAACGGTTGAATAGTTAAACAATGTTTGGTCTCTTTCGATTAAATCTAAAATTGTTGTCAAATAACAAAAAAGACAAAACATTTATTTTATACTATTTTGTTAGTGGTAGGACTAACTCTTCTGCGAGTGTCCGTCTGGGTTGTTACCACCGCTTTGTGAGTGAAGTCTGCCGCCAAGCAGTAATGTGCATAACACCGGCCCATAACAATTGCAGTTCCACTCATAATTTTGAAACAAAAATCTGCGCAGCACTGCATTGCGCTCGTTGTCCTGAGACAGTTCAACTAAACCACCGTTTAACACTGTTTATAAGAGTCTATATATATGCAGTCTTATGTTGATCAGTGATGTACGCATCGAGCTATTATTACTACGTTTACAGTCGACGCCGCAATGGCATATTTTGCGGCACACTGCGGTCCATGGACTGTCCCAGTCCTTCCTTGAACAAAACGCGTAAGCGCCGTGAAATTAGCGGCGCTTGCGACCTTTTGATCGCGAGAAAATTACACCTTAGAAGCAAATCTAGCGCTTCATGTTTTGTTTGGTTAGACGATATAATTATGGTGTTAGCGCTGCAGCGGACTTTAGCTTATAAATAATAAATGGAACAAGAGTTTTGTTTCACATAGCTCCTCTAGTACTATAGTACACATGACTCGGTGCATGCACGCCGCAGTGACGTTGTTTCCGTTGCAGGCGGCGGCGGGTGGGGCGGCGGGCGCATGCCGCGCGGCCCCCGGCACCGCTCCTTCATGCGGTAGGCCGCGGACTCAGTGCAAGTGATATAAACTGATATGTAGGCTTACGAACATTAACGAATAAATATTTAAGAACTATTTTGTGCTTAATTAAATATACTTTTCCCTTCTTACAGCGCCCTCTGTTTTACCTTAAGGCCAAGTGGCCATGTACGTGACATGATGATACAAATTAAAGTGAAATTACTGGGCTACCTAATGTCTCAGGGTAACGAGCGCACTGCAGTGCCGCGCAGGCTTTTGTGTTTCAAAGTTCTGGGTGGCACTGCAAATGTTATGGGCCGGCATTATGCTTACCATTAGGCAAACGACCAGCTCGTCTCGTTACCAAATAACATTAAAAAAAAACGAATGTGCTATGTTGGTCATTACACACGAGGTGTCTTTACCGACACTAGAATGTTTACGTTAATAATTATTTATTATATACCATCTAGATAACCAGAACGCAGAGACGCGGGTTCGAATCCCGTTGGCAGCCAAATTTTTCAGATTTATGTATTTTATGTTTCTTTGAAATGTCGGTTACACATTAAACCTTTTTCCAAGACGACAGTCTATTCAGTCTCGTTTCTTTTAGACAAGCGTGCTGCACCTTGAACAGCGTAGTATCTGAACCTCAGATGAGATCGCGCTCAAACGAAATCATTTAGCTATCGTCAGGTTGACTGGTTGCCTGTGGCGTTTGTATGTGAAAGTGTATTCAAGAATTGCTATCTTTTTGCCGAAGTCAGGATGGCTGGTCAAAAAAATACTGATTTCCAAGAATCAGAGGTAGCAATTATTATTTATGATAGATAACAATTCAATATAAATATTCAACCGGTAAACAGTGTTTATTAGTAAGACCATAATTGATAATCCTGTAAATAAAGTATATCAATGAATAATCTCCCTTTGAGGTCTACAGTACTCCCCCTCTGCGACCACATCGTAAGAGCTGGCGAGGTCACCTCTAATCTATCATTTACTCGGTCTTTAATTTTTATTTACTAACTATAATTACTTATTATAAACTTATATTAAGTTACAAATAGACTGAGGCCAGAAACAAAACAACCGTAGAAAATTTAGAAACAAATCAACTTTATTTATCAAGATGAAAAAGATCAAATCATATAGTATTATTATAATATATAAGCTTACGAAACAGATATGTAAACCGCGAGACGATCGGTCGCGCGAACATAACCCTTGCTTATATACTTGCTGCAAAACAAACGTGTCACTATACATACGTATTATATATTACATATACATAAACAAAAACAAATCTATCATTTCACAAATCGCATTAACTAAATAATAATTAAAGATGTAAAATTTACAATTACAATTAATACTCCACCGAGAATTTCCCTTTAGCGTTTTCTATAATTGTCTTTGTTTTTTTTTTACTTATTTCCGTTTAATTCATTAAATGATAAAACATCTCACTAGCATAGGTTTATTTACATGGCCCGGAGGCCGCAGTCAGTTCCTTGTATAAAAGTATCACTCGCGACATGGCACGTTGCGCGGCCCGGGCCGCCGCGGGCCCCCGGTGGGGGGGCGCATGGCCCGCGGGCCGCGCGCCCGGGCCGCTCTCCACTCGGCGCCCTAATCGCCGGGGTGTTCTGGGCACGATCTGTTCACTTCGAACCATTGGTCTATACACCTGGAACGGAAAACATAACGAATTAGTATAGTGGAAATAATTTGGAATTCTTTTGGCTTTGATGGCTCAGTGGTGGTGTGGTCGCCGGCCGATCCGTAGGTCGAAGGTTCGGTGAAAGAATACATCGTGATTCAACCATTGTGATCACTTAGCTACCACCCTTGTGTTTAAAATCAGTCTAGGCATTACTCGATATGTCCCGCCCCGGGCCTACCTATTAAAGGTTTGGCGTGTTACCAGTTTCAATCACAACATCAGGTATAAGAGTGATCAAACGCCAAGAAGAAAGTACCAAGAGTAAACAAATAAAAAGTGCTAAAGCAAAAATATTACTTATATAGATATCTATAGAACTATTACAGATAGGCTTACATCAGACAACTTGCTCGACACAGTACTTCGACACCTAATAATATATATATAAATAAATAGGACGTATTTATATCTACGTTTTCCTACTCCTGAATATTGCAATAAGCGTCAAACGAGCAGCCCTAATTCCATTGATCACTTCGCAACAGGTGGCGCCACCCATTACGAATCCCATTTATCAAGCACATAATAAGAAAATTGTAACTTATTGACTCATAATCCGATCTTTACTGTGAGATGGTCTGTAAGTTATATATTTACAATAACGTCTCTACTAATTAATCAATAAACTCAAACTTAGACGAAATAGATCAGTGTTCAGGAGACCAATTTTCCTAACCAATCGCCACAATGGCGTCACACCAATTATTGTTATGTGACAATGTGTTGTTAAGACAATAGACCAATAGTTATCACATTATGGTAAGTACTAGGTGTAGGATTAACTCTTCTGCGAGTGTCCGTCTGGGTTGGTACCACCGCTTTGCGAGTGAAGTCTGCCGCCAAACAGCAATGTGCAAGCATTACCGTGTTCCGGTTTGATAAGAAGAGTAGCCAGTGAAATTAGTGGGCTTATGAGACTTAATACCTAATGGCTCAGAGGAACGAGCGCACTGCAGTGCCGCGCAGGCCTTTTTGTTTCAAAGTTCTGACTGGCAATTGCCACCGGCGTTACCATCAGGCAAACGACCGGATCGTCTCGTTATCAAAGAGTATTAAAAAAAAAGTAGAATTGAGCCCTAGACTGATGACAGACCGAGACAAAAACAGATGGTTTTAATCACACTCATCGTTTTACATATTTTATTTATATAGGGTACAAATGTACATAAATCACAAAATAACGTTACACGATTTTTCCGATACTATAGTTGCCATGGCGCCGCCCTGCAGTGACTAGGTCATCGGGGGTTGCAACCCTTACAACAGCTACGTGTATCGCGGCCTAGATCTACGCTCTAGAGTAGAGCCAGGCGCTGAGAGGCATCGACGGCTTTGTCCCGGCCCTTGGGCAGAGGGCGCCGCGCTCGACACATGGGGCCCCGAGTGGCTTTGTCGCCAGCGCAATAGGGGGCCGTCTTGTAATCCCATATTGATCGATATTGTTCAAGGAATTGATTGCACTATGTAAACATAACACACATTACATACTGAGGCCATACTGCGCGTAACCTAGTTTGATATGTCATTGATTGCGTAAGTGAATGTTTAAATCACTACGAAAGCAATCGTTCTGAACATAACATTTGCAAAATGATTACGTTATTTACACTGGTTTTGTCGCACTTTCATTGACTAAATTGTCGATGCAATAGGGACATCGGCTCCATTTTTTTTTATGATGTCAATCGATTCGATTTCTCATGACAATCAAATGTCTATATCGAAAAAAAAATGGAAATAACGCTAGAAACGTCAAAGTCGGCGTATCAATTAAGTCTCATAAGCCCAATAGTTTTACTGCTTACTCTGCTCATCAAACCGGAACACAGTAATGCTTGCACATTACTGCTTGGCGGCAGACTTCACGAGCAACGCGGCGGTAACCACCCAGACGCACACTCACAAAACAGTTACTCCTACCACCTAGTAAAACTATATATTATATAATTATATATGGCAGAGTTGTAAAAGTACATAGCAGCGGGTATAATGCGATTAGAAATAAGACGAAGACGAGATGCTCACCCCTTGTGGTAGATGCAGAGGCACGGCAGGCGAGCGATGGTGTCTCCTGCCGAGAGCTCCTCAAGGCAGATCACGCATTCGCCCTTCGAGTCACTCAGCACATCCTCTGGAAAAAACAGCGCAAACTCTATTAGATGACATCATACATACTAGCATCTTCTGAAGAGGAATAATGAAAAAGTAGGACGAATCTCAAGAGGCGAAACGTCATTTCAATTTAATTAATCAATTTTACTGAGTACGTGTCGTTTTACTTTTGAGTAAGTGAAAAGTGAAACCTTAACTTTTTCAAAAGCCGTCAGAAATTTAAATATCTAAATTCGATCGCAACGACAATGAGCTTTTGAGAATGGAGAGGGTTGTGATTGAGGTTTCTCTGCGTGGTAAAATCCGACATGAGGAGATCCGCAGGAAAACGAAAGTCACCGACGTAGCTAACAAAGTTAGTAAGTTGAAATGGCCAGGTCTCACCGCTCGCAGAACCGATAACCGATGGGGAAGAGAGGTTCTCGAGTGGCGACCACGAACCGGAAGACATAGTGTAGGCCGGCCCCCCATTAGTTGGACCGATGAGCTCGTCAAAACCGCGGGGAACCGTTCGATGCAAGAGGCGAGTAGCCGATCCAAGTGGCATTCCAGGTGAGTCGCATGTTCCGCAGTGGACGTCTTTCGGCTGATGATGATGAAATTCGATCATAAGAGTGGTGTTTCTCAATATTTAATTATAAGTGGCTGAATGCAATAGCAAATAGTGTAACCACGTTGCTGTCAATTTCATGGTGGTATTCCAATCACTATTCTGCAATATTGTCACTGGGATATCTTAGAATAAAGTAACAACGAGAGTACCAATTACTAACAATACTAACCGTTATAGGAGAGCCTCGGCCTAGTGAGACACATGACGAGGTGGCACTCGATGTCGTCGGGCAGGACGAACTTGCTGCACACTGGACATTTTATACCTGCGGACAAGAATACGGGCGCATTAGTGGAGCTGTTGCCGGTAGTACTTGGAACTTGGGCTTAAGAAGTGGTAGGGAATAGTCGTAATGGAATTTATAGGCTGTACTAAAGTCATCATCAAGAATTAACGTACGCAAACCAATACAAACGACAACGCGTAAGACTCAATATTATCCATACTAATGTTATATCTGAAATCAATGTCCGTCGGTAAAGATTACAATTTCGTAGCGATGTAGTTACATAATCCAAGGAGTAGGAAAGACATAGGGTAAGTACCTAAATGCTTCATCTATAAAACATAAAGATTTATTAAACAGGCGCTACTGCCAAAATAAAGTAAACATCCTGTCTCATGCGTACTTAGATTGGTAGGTGTTGATATATGAGAACGTTTTCAAATATCTACGTACATATTTGACA
The DNA here is from genome assembly GCA_907269065.1 of Crocallis elinguaria. NCBI lineage: Eukaryota > Metazoa > Arthropoda > Insecta > Lepidoptera > Geometridae > Crocallis > Crocallis elinguaria. The sequence goes on along the minus strand of OU026072.1, from coordinate 24,927,873 downwards.
GAACAAACAGAGCGAGACAAGGCGAGGGGCGACGGCAAATATGTCGCCGACCGGTAACGCTATCCTTCGACAGCAGACAACACCACTCTTATGACGTCATTCAGACAAACTGTCGTTATTAGTCGTCAATATTGCGTAGATCACTCGAGCTGTGCTTGATTCTCAAATTGGATGAGGTAAAGCTTCCTATGAAAACCTGTTTGTATTTTACTGCTTCTAAGCTGATTACATTTTTTGGTTAATAATAACTACAAAGAGCTACAAGTTACTTGAAAGTTGGTACGACAGATTACACAGATTTAATAAAAAATATTACTGTTTATCCAAGTCAAAACTTCAATGGAAGTCGGAGAGCAGGCGCGCTATCCACCTAAACATTACATTTAGACTAATCACCACTATTTTTCCAAATACCAAAAGCTCTCTCGCACCATCCTCCAGACTGCGCCAAGCGTAAATTAAATGTATGATAGGCACTCAAATAAGGACACTATAAATTTTACAGAACGTTAGCGCCTACTTAACTCTTGAATAAGTAAAGAACACAGCTCCTCCGAAAATAGGCAACCATTACCCAAAATGAAATTGAACTTGCCTCCTTCATTGAAAACCTGAATACGTAAGAAATGTCACGGACATCAAACATGTATGGAAATCGGCTTTGCTCCAAAACATTCCCGAACGTAGCAATCTTGGTGGTGTTTTTTTAATACATAAATCAATAGGAAGTTCGTTTGCTCCTCATTAGGGACCAGGTCACGTAATCCATCTCGGAGTGTCGACTGCCGATTCTTTGTTTGTCGTTAGGAGCCGGTACGAACTCATTATGTTACACGGTATACCTTCATGTTTGTTTTACAAGTATGTGTAAATCGGTAGTCGGTTGATTTAGCTACCTTCACACGTACCGTATGTTAATATTTGTAACAAAAAACTACTGTCTTTCGGTATGTTCGATGGTATTACCTTGAAGCTAAAAGGATTTATCGCAGAGATTTACAAAAACAATGTGTTGTGTGACATCGCTACCCAAGAGGAAATAACTGAGACCGTAAGCAGTCCGGTCACGTGTCGTGAAGTCGACCAGTTGCTCTTAAATAAGAGATAATAATCAAATTTACCCATTTACATACTTTATACTGTTGCCTGTTCGCTTTGGGAGTTGAGAATTGCGTGACTACTTCGAACGATTGTGAAATAGGAGCGACAGACATAGACATATCGATTCTATTCAACAAATTCTTGAAGTTATGGTGCTCTTATAAAGTGGTAGAAATATGTGCAGGAATCCAACAACGGTGTCATAGTTAAGAAGCCTTGATCGTTGTTAAATGCAGCAGTAACTGGGTCACATTTCAATTGCATCAAAGTAGAGAGTATTAAATAACTAAAATATACTTTCGACGTGCTCTTGCCAAATGCACCACCCTCAAGTTTTGAAAATTATCACTAGAAACGGGATATTTACCATGTATATTATTTGATTTGAGTTTCCGATATTTCGGCGCTGTTGCAAACGCCATGATCACGGGAGAACTGAAGTACTGCGGGTAGATGGTGATTATGGGCAGACGTAGCGATCTACCCTCTTCCTCACTCGTTTATTACGCGTGCCACTACTATTGTCTTCACTACTATCTCGAACTGGATTCCGACACACAATACTGACCGTGTCAGCCCGCATACTCCTCCCTCAACCCATCCTCACTGAGGATGGGTTTCAACTGTCGAATACCTGGAATCCAGTGGTTCGGTTATGTAAACACCCACATAATACGGTTCCGAGTATGCGGGCTGACACGGTCAGTATTGTGTGTCGGAATCCAGTTCGAGATAGTAGTGAAGACAATAGTAGTGGCACGCGTAATAAACGAGTGAGGAAGAGGGTAGATCGCTACGTCTGCCCATAATCACCATCTACCCGCAGTACTTCAGTTCTCCCGTGATCATGGCGTTTGCAACAGCGCCGAAATATCGGAAACTCAAATCAAATAATATACATGGTAAATATCCCGTTTCTAGTGATAATTTTCAAAGTGTTGATGACCATGACAGTTTAAAAACCTATATCACCCTCAAGTTAATAACTTGCCACCAAGTTCGGAATGTGCCTGTAGTTGCACTTGAGTGCCACCCCAATATAGGCGGAGTGTGATACAGTTAGCATCCGGCGAAGCAATGGTCAAACGATTTGAGAAGGAAACACCAAAATTACATTTTGTATTCTAATTGCGCCTATAAATCACGGATGTGGTAAATCTTTCCTCTTTATGTATACAGATAATTTAGAAACAAGGCGAGGTTTGAACAAAAGCGTTCCGTATTGTTTCCACATCAATATATGTATCGACGGATCCTAGGAAAAAAGTAGATTGGCAATTGCAGGACCGTAGAGCGAAGTATTACATACACTTCGCCTCTTAACTGGATATTAATAATCAACCTTTGGGCTTTAGTCATGAAAGGATTTCAGGGATCGATTTGGCAAATAGATTATATGAGTGTAGAATAGAATATATAAAATACATAGGTGTAAGGTAGGATTATATATAGCACCGACTTTGATATACTTTTTTATTACGGTTAAGTTCACGCTTGCTTAGAAAGAATCGGTTTACTTTCGTTTTGAAAATTTTTAGATAGAGGTATATGTATCTGTCAATAATTCCAACAGTCAATAACCTTCAAAATAATGTACCCAAGCAGCGGCGGAGCATGGTGGACGTTTGTCACAATGCGCATTCTTAAACACATAAGGCGAGCTGCCGTATTTATACTCGTAGTTACGAATAAACGCTTACAGCTGGTCGACTATGTGATCGACCGTGCAGACGCTGGACGGATGTATTAACGTACTTTGGGTTCTACGTCGCAGAAGTGCTATAGAGTTCAAATCCTGGACGTTTTATAAAGCACTATCATAAAGCTATTGAGTGACTTTTCAAGCGTTTCCGATGATATCGCGTAGTCTTGTCTTTTTCATTCTATAGTTTGAATAATAAAGACAAATCTTAGGTCTAAGTAGTATATACAAGTATGTGGTCTTAGCGTACCCCGACTTCCAACTACCTTCAAACGTATGATTAAGGCTAATAATTGTCACATTTGTTACACAAAAATAAAATCTGATTGTATACGTTCTGCAGGGTACATAAGCGATGCTGGTTGTGTCCCACTAATCGCAACAGGCCAGGCCAAGACTGGATATTGTGGGACCATGGCCCTCGTAGATCCTGATTTTCGAAATAAACGCAACCCAGGTGATAATTGAATAATTTAAAAAAAAACTACATCCTTTTACAATTTGTGAACATCTCCAAAAAAAGTAAAAAAATAGAAGACGACTAAATTGATGTCTTAGACTAGTAGTCCGAACTCTCCGAAGAGACCATAGAAGGGAATTGATATTTCCTGCACATAAAGGCATATCGCGGAAAAGCATCCATACGAAGTTCCATTTCCTAGTTGCACGGTTACTTGGAAATCTCCTGTCTTCCATCGGTAAGAAAGCACACATAATGTGACTTGTACTCAGGGTTCGCCAATAATAATAAAACTGAAAATATTGACTTGAAGTCGTTTTACCAAAGTTTCCACGAAACAAAACATTCCAGAAATAGACGAGCAAAAACCTTATTTACATAAATCTGATAAATCCGAGAATTCTAATGAATATCATTTATTAGGCGTACCTAGTCGCTTCATGGCTTTCACTCAGCCTAAATAATGAACCAAAAAAATCGGAATACTATCGCCGAGACACAAAATATAGTCTTTATTTGAACGTTTGTGTCACTTTGTCCAATGTAACCCTGTGGCTCTGTAGCTACGATGATGACTCAGTGGTGGTGACGTCGGCCGCCGTCTGTGGGTCGATGGTTCGAATCTTACAATGAGCCTTCGGTGAAGGAAAATATCGTGATGAAAACTATGGATCAGCTGCAGCGCAAGTACGGATCATTTCGATCGATAAAATTGACAGTTCAAATCGACAAAGTGGTTTTTATCGATTTTTTAAATAATTTATCGATCCTCGTTACAATCGACAATTGTTATCGAATAGCTAGGTCGAATCGAATGAGAATATAGAGCTACTACAATACTTTACGATCAGACTTCGGTACTCGCAACATTCGATAAATTTATCAGCTTTTTCGATTCCACAAATTTATCGAACAGACTTCCGTACTTGCGCCGCTGGTTAGCTACCGCATTCAAGTTCAAAATTTGTCGCCAAACATTTTTCGGTGTGTCCCGGCAGCCGAGCTGGAGAGCCTGTTCCAACAGCTTCAGATCCAGCGAGATAGTGGTCCAAAGCTAACCCACAATTTAAAGCTAAAATAAGGCTCCACACAAGCACACGAGCGACACGAGAGCATTCTAAACAGAGCTTCCTAGTCTCACCCCTTTAAACAAGGCTTTCAGTCACATATGCACGGGTGGAATCAAATATTTCCGCCAGGCCGAGCGCGATAATTGACTTGTAACCACCCCGGCAGCCCCGACAGGGTTTGCGATGTAAAATGCATCCCTTTGCTCGGCACAGAGGGGTCGATTTGCATGAAACTTTTGCGCCAAGTGAGACATCAGCTCCAGAAGGTTTAATTGGCCGAACCGATGGTTAGCGCGATGCTAGTTCGTTAGTTGTTACTGTGATAGTTGAGATGAAACAAACATTTGATTTACCGACCACAGAATTTCAACTCACTATTTTCTCCACGAATGAGGATTCTTTTGAATTTCCTTTCTAGAACAGTCGGTTAAGTATTGATACGATATTTTATTAGATTTTTCTTTGTCATAATGTCCTTCGGCGAACATAGCGTCCATTTATGATCTAACATTATTGATTGCTAGGCTAATAACAGACGTGGGGCTCATCGACTCCTATTGCAAGTCACGCTTCGATGATTCGTACTGAATTACAGGGTTGTTTGTAATACGTTCTACATCAGTCAAAACTAAAACCATTTGTCATTGAGTGAAACAAATGGTTAAGTTAAAATACTCAAGGTGCTGCTCTGATATTACAAGCAAATTCAAATTTCTTTATTGAAATGGGCCTCAGGAGAGTGCTCACGAATGTTAAATGACTTAAGTGTCCTTTCCAAGTGTATAGCCGATTGAGAAGAAGGGTAAGAAACTCGTTCTGAAATGTTTTGCTATGGATAACTGTAATTATCCTGCTCTAAAACATTATGTAGAGTACATACTGGAGAGTAATAATATTGAGTTCACTAAATAGCAACACTTTAGGAGCAATCGATACTTTAATTGTGAGTATTGTACTACAAGAAGAATATTATTTCTGCACGGTCCCCGAGGTAAATCTATATAGTTTAAAATAATAAGAAACGTAAGCGGTTGTGCAACAGATTTGCATAACATTAAATCGTATAGAAATAAATATAAAAATGTATTATTACCACTCGGCGCCGCGCTGCCTATAAAGTATACAGGCCTGGCTCAAATAAGTGTTGTGTGCGGCAAAACAACGCATTATTTCATACTTTATAATTCAAAATACAATTAGTAAAGTTGAAAGCGTTAATTAAAAACTTCTAGTAAACTTCAAGTTTTGAGGCTATCATATTTCTGCATTAATTAACGCACTGTTCATCCTTGCTTAGTAACTTTTTTGAATTATCCCTGTTTTTCTGGAAAGTTAAGCAAAGGAAATTAGTTTTTTTTTTAGTCTTTACGCAGAGAAAGTTTTTAAGTGCAAAATAAAGACTGGCTTACAACGATCTAAGGAATGGTAAGAATACAATATTACAGAATCGTTGTTATCATTATCAGTCTCTCACGCTACCACTGCTAGGATACCGGCTTTCTCTCACAGAGAGGTATGGGCCATAATCCACCACGCGGGCCCAGTGCGGCTTGGTGGATGTCATTTGTCCTCGAATTTTGTGGTTCTTGATCATACCGGTTTCCTCGCGATGTTTTCCTTCACCGTTTTAGAGCGAGTGTGAATAATCCGCACATAACTTGGTAGTCATTGGTGCGCGTCGAGTCGAAATTCGGTGCTAGAAACCCTAAATCGTTCCAGGTTTCGTATCTTCACCATGGAAATAATAGTTTAAAAAGTCTTCCAATCAGCCAACAAACCGTCGATATAATACTAGACACAACGTTTTGGTTGCAGCAATGCGATGAACTTCATTTTTCTGTCACTTCTGCTCCTCCTACCCTTGGTCACAGCCGAAGTAGACTGCCGGATGGCTTGCCACTCCTGTCGCGACATGAACCAGCCTGGACCAATGCTGGAGATATACTGTGCCATGTGCCAAGAATGTAAAGAACGCAGAAAGGACCGACTGAATGCGAAGAACAAATTACAGCAAAGATCTGGTAGTATAGCTAGCAACGCTGCCACGGAAACTGTTACTTCCGCAATGATAATGCAGCTTCAGAACAACAGCGACTCTAACTCTGGTAAGGGATTCATTTTGTTGAGAATGCACACAGTGAAAGAACTAGTTATAAATACTACTGTGAAATCTTAGCAATGAAATGGCATTTTAAAGTCGGTTGGAGTCTCCCCTGACGTAAAACTTTTAAATATTTAAGGGTTTCTTGATTTCAACTTTTTTGTTACCAATTTAACACATTTTCGATTTATTACTGTTACCGCAAACATAATTTCAGAAAAACCAGATGATATAGAAAACGAAGATATAGAAGATGCACCTCAAAATGTACCACCGGATTGTCCGACTGCAGCGCCGTGCTCGGATGACGAAGAACAGACTCAGCCGCTAACCACTACGACCACAACGACAACCACTACGACTACTACCACCACCACCACAACACCGGTCCCTTGTCCTCCGATCAAGCCCTGCAAGAAGCAAAGGCCTCTGCCATGTCTCATGCCACCTCCCCCGCTTCCATGTATGGTACCAATACCGTATGCGCAACCCGCACCATATTTTCCACCTCTGTTACCATATTGTGCCCCTCCTCCGCCACCACCCCTTCCTTGCTCGGGACCCGTTCTCCCACAGCCTATGCTCCCGTTGTCAGTCCCCCGATACCCAGCTCCATACATGCCCCCAGTCCCAGCGATGCCTCCAGTGTGGCCAGCCCAACCACAAATGTGGCCACTTCCTACACGAGCACCGATTCCGCGACTGACTTCTGCTTCCTTGCTCTCGCCGGGTGCGAAGCCGATAGACAGTGAATACCTTTACATGTATATTGGTGTACCAAAGAAAGCGTTGCCTGGTAGGTAGGTAATATCTTAAGAAAGAGGGAATGTGTATCACTCTCTAGCAAGAGAGATTATTCAAATAAGTTAAAATGATAAGACGTTCAAGAGCAAAGTTTTATTTTCTTTGATTTAATTATGTTTTTAGTTTTTTTATTACAAATGAGACATTTATAATACTAAGATCTACATAAAAAGCTGAAAGATAACAATTATAAACCCTCTTAAACCTTATTTAATAAACGAGCCAGCTTTGTCAATGTTCGCTCGTAAACTAAAGATATTCTTATGGAGCCAGCTAGACAACTCAGCATAGATCGTGTTTTTATTATTATATTTTCAAGCTATTACGTTAATATCAATTTTGGGAGCAGTATTATGTTCTTAGTTCTAGCACAGAATAGATAATAGGTTCTAGTTAAACGCGCAGACACAACTAATAACAGCAGTCTGATATTAGTTGTGTCTGCATTGTGTATTCATGTTTCATAATACTTCCAAATGTTTGACTTGTGTTTTATTCCTGAAAAATGCACGCGAGTGAAACCGCCGGCAGCAGCTAACTAATTGTATATAAATTTCAAAACATCATAAATGATTTTTCACCATTATCAGTGTATATACATATTTAACAATAACATCTAAATCTACAACTATCTTAGCTATCTGTTAAATACGTGCCATATTCAATAACAGCCGTGGTGATTAAAACTATTCCGCTGTAAAGGTAAAGAGCGCACACTCAACAGATATCATGAACCACTATGATTAGCAGCCACGCACAAAAATATAATTTCGCTGATGGCCCGCGCTAAAACTGGCTATGTACTTGGCTGTTGTAGTGCTGGTGATAACGTATCGGAATCGAAATTCACCGCAGTATCGATGTCGACAATTTGGGTACAATATTGGCGTGTAAGCAGTAACTCGAGCTCCACGTAATTGTTAGACTCCTCCCTGAGCGAGTTTCGTAATGTATTATTATAGCGCGAGGTGCAATATTAAAATAGCGATGCCAGATTTTCAGACTATTTCCCATTCTAATCATAAATGTGGTGAAATAACTACACAGAGTACCTTTGTATTAGGGTCGCAAGTGTCTCGAGGTGAGCAGTGACTCTGATATCATTAACTGGGAAAACACTATTATTATGTACATTATTGGCTAATTTTAAACTTAAAAACTGTCACAAGAAAGGAAAACATAATGATATATCATGTTATAATAATAATAAGGTTGTTTGTATTTTTATTTATAAAGGGGAAGTCATCCATTTTTCTTGTTTATTTATCATATAGCTGTTATGAGGATAAACAAACAAAACATAAAATTATTGTTAATTGTTCCGCAGATATTTGTCACTTTATAACGCGGGGATATCATGAGTACATTCACATGAAGTGCCTACAGTTTAATTGACTACAGTTCCCTGTTCTACAAGCTAAATTTGTCCTTTCAAATATAACAAAAACTTTTTGTGACTTAAGTTACTGCTATTATATCGCGTTGTGGTTTCAATAAGAGCTGTAATCCGAGGTGTATATAGCCCGATAAATGGAAGCCGTGTCCCCATCACTAATATTAAAGAGCGGACTTGCTGCGGTATAAACCGTGCCAGTTAATAAAGTTTCATACTTGCTACACAAAACCATAGATTACTCGACAGGTTCGCGTTTCAGCTCCATCTTACCCGATATCCTACTAATCCTACTGATATTATAAAGGCGAAAGTGTGTTTGTTGGTTTGTCCGTCTTTCACGCAGTAACGGAACAACGGTTCGACGTGATTTTTGGCATAGATATAGTTTTTGGACGGGAGAGTATTATAGGCTATTTTTTATCTCGGAAAAATGCACGGTTCCTGTGGGAACGCGGGTGAAAATCGCTGGCAGAAGCTAGTAATTTATATGATCGAAGTTGGTACACGTTAACCCTAGAATGGAATGACTCTCCAGTATATGACAGTCGAACACACTATCGGTGGGTCACACGGAGTTCCAAAAACGTGGGTTTAAAACCCGTCCCGTTGATATAAATGAGTCAGGCGACTATTTAGAAAACAACGCACTAACCTATTGGCATAGTTTCATCACAAATCGATCAAAGGACTTGCGGGAGACCTTACTATCTCTAAGAATTGAATGGGATAATATATATATTTTTTATCCTGTTTGAAAACGAGGCGATCTGCAACCTTACCGGCTAATTAAATTGTCTTTGTTTTCGACCCCAACCCGATTAAAGCCAGCGGTCAAACGAAGACGATTTTATCAGCTGGTTGGCCGCTGGTCGTTTGCCTGATGGTAAGCATAGTACCGGATTTTAGCAATAATCAAATCTGTAACCCAAATGTTATCGTAACAGTGCACACCATAACTCGTCATAAGTTATAACCATATTTACTCATGTTATCGCTGAACCAAAATAATCCCCACAATTTCTTGGCATTTCTTTTCGGACCTTATCTAGATACAGGCGCTAAGGGCGAACGATCCGAGCTTCCGACAGATAGCGCCGAATCCCCCAGAATGTCGACTTATCTTAACAACCTGCCACTCCGATAGTTCGGGTTTCGACAGGGTCGTCCGCGGCGCTTCCCTTGCGGCGTCAGCACGAGGGCACTTGTTGCGCCAACGTCACCGAGCCGAGCTTCAGCAGTTCGATCGATGTCGTGTCGAGCAGAGTGGGACGCTACTTTCGAAACCTCGTTTCAGGTGGATAAGGGTGACTATTTTAGGATTTGTAGCTCGTTTCATAAAGTTTTACAGCCTTACAGGCTAACATTAGGCGAAGACGGCGGCGGATGGTTTGAAGCGATGATAGTCATCAGTGGTAGCTTGCTCACGGAATCCAATCATGAACCATGATTGGATTTGTGTCCCCTGTAGTGAAACACGTCAGAAACTGAGAACACTTCTAAAATAGGGCACACGTTAGACAGCGGCAAGAAATGATTTGATAAGAATTTGAACTCTTTATAAATAAGCATATTATCCTGTTATTTATTAATTCGTTCTTATTCGTATTAGCCTCTTAAGCAATACTTTATTTAAAGTATTAAAATAGAAGCACTTATAAGCACATTTAGATTACATACGTTTATTAGCATACAAAACAACTTTTACTTTCACTAGGAATTTGGAACACTCGTTTCTTTACTCTTCACTCGTTGCATTATGAATCTAAAATTGACAATGCCTCTATGTTGCATTTTCACAGTCAAACTACAAAACCTTTTGACTTTATATTTAACACAGATGTAGCCTAGAGTCCAATAAAGTATTTAAACTAATAATTACTATTAAAACACAAATGGAATAAGAATTTTACATATTTTAATTTTTCAAGAACGTTATATAAATTGAGAACATCTGACATCTACCAGGCATTGGGGGCCCGCGTGGTGGATTATGGCCTACACTCTTAGAATTTCCAAGGAGGGGGTAGGGTCATGAAGGCGCAGACTGTAAAAAACAATTTGCTAAAACCTTAAAGTACTATTACTGCTAAGACGTACTGCGCCGACCCCGTCTAAAAATGGGACAAAGGCCGGAAGGAAGAAATAAGAGTAACGATCCAAGATTAATTCTCGACGCTACCAGCCTATGATGAACCTTAGAGTACCCTAACATGGGTAAATACAATACTAATAAGGTGGCTTGCATTCTGATCTAGTTTCTCGTGCGGTGCCTTTTGAATTTATTCATATACCTACGTAAACTGGCTGTAGTTATATATGCCGCACTTTTGAGAGCTTAGACTTTAGACACTGCAGTAAGTAATATCTAAATCTCAACTCTAGAGTGATAGTACAGGCGCGTTAGAGCGACTTAAGTAAACCTGAACACTTGAACAGGCAGGATTTCAACGATACCACTTATTTTTAGACAGCACTGTATTTTAGACAGCTTACTTGATTTCCTGAGAAATAAACTTCATTTCATGTCGAACTTAAACATTTTAGAAACTTGCTAAAATAAGATAAAATACTGATCAAAACGATGCCGAATCCATGAATGCCGATTAAAATGCATCGATTATTTGAATGCGGTAAGTAATTCTCTTTTGACAATCGCTTCGATAGTAACTAGCGTCACAATCTTTCGTTTCGCTAACATGAAAAAGGGAGGAAGATATTTCATCCCTTCTCTCATTTTTTTTATTTGGAAATAAATGGAAAATCTATTGGTCTGTAGCTCTGAGACGCGCACAGATGTTTCACGAAGTGCTGCGTCGCTCTATATGCCTACAAGTGATTCAACGTATATAACATAAATGGAAGCTGTTAATTACCACTGTTCATGACACGAGAGTGGAGAGGAATTCTAATGGAATATTATTATCAATGCCGTCGTATCGTGTGGTTTGAACGAGAACCCTGATTAATAAATTAATAATTTAAGTAGTTGGTTTGTGTGTTTGTGGCATGTCTGGAGACTGCAGGATTAACCTGTATATGTCTGCAAATTATATAAAATTAAACAATATTTATTTGCAGTCAACAGGAAATTTTGTACGTACAAGTACTTAACTAGGTTTAGGTAAATGTGTTGCATGTATACCTATATGTGTAAAAGTGTATCTAATAATTTTGTGTCGACTATAATGGTCTATTATACCATACGAAGAGGCATATTCAAGTTTATATAAAACCGAAGGATCAGAAAATACAAAACTTTTGCATTTACACGACTTTCAAACTATACCCTAGCGTCAATTCCCCCAACTCCGCAAAACATATCGAACTAGTGCAAAGTGCAGAATGTTCTTGCAACTAGTTCCCCGCTGCAATACAACTACAACTTGCAACTCTTGGAAACTAGCCAATAGCAATTGATTGCTGCCGACCGCAACTCTCTCAACTCCAATGTGTATCGTGTCAATAATCGCTATGTGTAGACGCACCCCATAGTACTTTACTATGTAGGTATACACACTAACGTAATAACATGTTCGTATGTATCAGAAGTATAGTCAGGGCCGGATTAACCATGTCGGGGGCCTTAGGCAATGCACGTCTCGGGCCCCCTTTTTAACCGACTTCCAAAAACGGAGGAGGTTATCAATTAGGTCGGTATTTTTTTTATGTTTGTTACCTCAGATCTCCGTCATTTATAAACCGATTTGAAAAATTATTTTTTTATTGGAAAGGATATACTTTCAGATTGGTCCGATAGAAATTTTATCGAAATCGGTTCAGTAGTTTCTCACTGAAGTCGGTTCGTCGCTTTTTAAAGCAATTTTTAAACACATTTTCTAACCATAATAATATTATGCTATAATATTTTGAAATGCCTTCTGAATTGTACTGAAATATGACGATATAATATAAAAAACAACGCAGTATTAATAATATTGTTATTGAGGATTTGTTACATGAAAATCTTCAAATTAAATTTTCATTTGAAGACATATTTTAAACTTTTATTCCGGGGTGCGGGGTCACTTTTCTTTGCTGGTGCCTTATGGATAATCCGGCCCTGAGTACAATGTATGCAAACTAACACACACACATATTGGTAGGTATAGGTAGTTTGCATACACATCTGTGACAGCTCTGCTAATAAATTGTCATCAAAAGAATCGCTTTGTATTGCTGTTAACAATTTTTTAACACTTTAAAACAATTGCGACACCATAATGACATCGTCAGCAGGATTATGATCTCTATTATAATAGACCTAACAGAAAGTGAAGGCAGGAAAAAAAATTGTGATTTTCCTATGGTATTTATCAATCGACATTTCAAAGCTCGTCGTAATGTCGGACTGAGTGCGTCAGTGTCAAATGTCATAACTGTCAGCTGTGCGTAATTATAGTAAAGCGATGCAATGCAACAGTATTCCAGTCCTTAGAGTCGGGATTTCAATTTGCGTTCGTATTTTTCTTCCCACCTTCCCCAATTATAACACATAGGTACTACAAGGTATGATGCGGCAGTACCACCAGGCGATTACAACCTGGCAAGAGTTCAATGCTCTTCAATAAATTCAATATTCAATGGAAGCCTAATTTGGTTAAAGGTTATTTGTGTACTTATAATTAAAAGAAAAGAAAGACAGTGCCATTCATTTGAAACTCAAATTTAAATTACAAAGACTTACTCATATATGGGTGTCTCAAATTAAATGACCCTAGGCTTTTTTTTAATTTTATTTGGTAACGAGACGAGCTGGTCGTTTGCCTGATGGTAAGCATAACGCCGGCCCATAACAATTGCAGTGCCACCCAGAACTTTGAAACACAAAGGCCTGCGCGGCACTGCAGTGCGCTCGTTACCCTGAGACACTAGGTATTAAGTCTCATAAGCCCAGTAATTTCACTGGATACTCTGCTCATCAAACCGGAACACAGTAATGCTTGCACACTACTGCTTGGCGGCAGACTTCACTAGCAAAGCGGTGGTAACAACCCAGACGGACACTCGCAGAAGAGTTAGTCCTCCCACTAACAATTACTAGGCTACTTTTGAAATATTCAAATAACAACAAGTAGTAACAAGTTGCAAGTGCATACATTTAAAAACTCAAATCGGTATGAAGCTAATTTTTCCGCTGACTGTTCGCATTAGGTCTCGACAAACGCTGCTAGTAGAAAGTATGACGTCACGTAGCCGTTTGTTATTACAAACGTAGGTATACTTGTACTTGGTACTTGGTGCGCGGGCTCTTTTCCGCAACTAGGCCGTTTATCGGCCCTTTTTGCGTGAGCGAGTGGTGCGCGTTATTCCAACCACCCGATGTCCGCCAGGAAGGCCAGCAGCTCGCTGACGCCGGTGCAGGCTTCCCGGAGTGTTCCCGGTGACCCGAGGAACAATGCTCGTTGAGACGCCAAGCTCGTGCACTCCATCTGCACATGCTTGGCCGTTTCTTCCGCCTCCATGCATCCCCTGCATAGTGGGCTGTTGGTAACACCTATGTTAAAGAGGTGTTTCAAACGTAGGTATATTCGGAAGTACGATCCGGGGAGGTTCCGTGCCTAACCTGACCCTGCGGAAGTTACCAGAGATTACGGGCGTTACTTGCGCTGGTTTGATATTAGGTTCAATGTTATCATTGTACAGTGTACACAAACATTATACAGGTTTTATTATTGCGTCCGTGCACTTTGTTTTATTTTTAACCGACTTCCAAAAAAGGAGGGGTTCTCAATTCGTCCGTATTTTTTTTACTTGATTTCTGTGTAAATTCATATAGATTCTTTACATACTCAAGGGTGGTCATTTAAAGAAAACCACCCCTAGAAAAGTGGGGGATGAAATTTCAAATATCGCGATATTTTCATCAAAGTCGGTTCCCGCTTTTTCAAATGTCACTTGTTGAATGAACTATTGTTGAACTTCGCTTTGGCAGGGAAGTGGGAACACGCGATATTGCACGATATTACAATTTAAAATTGCATGACCTGATTGAGTATCCACTTCTAAGTTATGAAACAACCTTATGAGCGCAGCTTCAGTTCTCCTCATAAGAATAATATTATATAAAAATGTTTTCATAACATAAACTGCTATTTCGTGGACCTTACGGATGTTGCGAGTAAGTTCTAAAGTGACCATAGACAATATTTACCATAGAGTATCCTCCTGGGCGGCCTGCGCACCTGTGCGCCGTACGCGGCCGCGTCCTGCTCCGCATCAGGCACGCACGTCCCTATGATGATGCCCATCCTCACCATACCACCCAGTCCCACCACTACGCACATCAACACTCACAGCACTCTCGCGTCATTGTACTCGCTGTACACACTGCGCACCGCGAAATGTAGAAAAGAGTTTTATTCCAAAACAAAAACTGAAACTTTTCAAATTATCCTATTAATTTTGGAAACAGAGCGTGCGTCTGTTGTGACCGGTGGGATGTGACTGGCCGCCGGCAGAGTGGTGGAGCGCGCGTGAGGTCGCGAGCCTCCTGTCCTGTCACTTTTGGCACGCGAGCCGTGACGTCACGGAGGCTATCGCACGTCAACAGCATAAGAAAACATTATAGTCGTATATTTATTATGGAACCTATTTCAATACAAACAGACTAAACATAACATATAGGATCTCTTGTTATTACTGTCCACTGTTGCGTACGAAGTTTTATGCAGCTGATATGACGTTTGGAAATTCAGTTTCATCGTTGCATATAAGCTTTTACATTTTGAAATGTGCTTTTCGTTTACACAAGTAAAACGGCAGGTCGTGAATTAAATACAGCTTTTCCGTCCGTCCCGTATCAACCTAACATAATATAATTACTTAATAACTTAGGTGTGCTGCGTAAGACTAATTTTAACGTAGTCTTTTAACAGTACTTTACTTAATTAGAAAGCTAGGTCGCAATTTATTTAAAAATCTACGAGTTAAGTATTTCATTTGTTTATGAAAAACTAACTGCTTCACGTCTGTCGGTCTAGAATTTTCCCCTTTTCTGGAGTACATTTAGATATTCTTATTTTTCCAAACTAAATCGTAAGTAACTAAATGAAGTAGTAAGTAACTGAAACGGCAAAGCGGCTGAGCCATAAAGAAAGAGCTAGCTGCTGCTAAAACAAAATAGTTTTTGCAAGTACTTAACTCTTGCTTTAGGGCTCAGCTTAATGCTTTCTAATTAAAGGGAAAATCTGACCCCAAACACGGCCCCTACCCCTAGGTCCTTGAGGTACTCCCCGAGCGATCGCACCCTTTAATTAAAGTTCTAAAAATATAAGTTTAAACACGTTTTGCTCGTGAAGTCTGCCGCCAAGCAGTAGTGTGCAAGCATTACTGTGTTCCGGTTTGATGAGCAGAGTATCCAGTGAAATTACTGGGCCTATGAGACTTAATACCTAATGTCTCAGGGTAACGAGCGCACTGCAGTGCCGCGCAGGTCTTTGTGTTTCAAAGTTCTGAGTGGCACTGCAATTGTTATGGACCGGCGTTATGCTTACCATCAGACAAACGACCAGCTCGTCTTGTTACCAAATAATATAAAATAATAATAATAATATTATATCAATCCAATATCAGTTCAAGAACTTGAAAGCCAACCCTGTCGCGCCACATCTGTCAGCGACGCATGTGCCGCTGCCGCTAATAGGATTCACGCGAAAGTCTGTCTAGCTCAAAATAGTGATCGATACCCTTAATTAGATTTCACTTTGCCTTTTGCTGTCCTTCCCAAGCGTATCTGTGCTGTCAATACGGAGCATATAGGGGTTGAAGCCTGTTGAGGACTTACAAAAGTATGTCTTACTAATCTATACCCGCTAATGTTATAAATGCGAAAGAGGGTTTGTTGGTTTGTTCTACTTTCACGTGATTTTTAGATAGAGATTATAGGGCCGGAGCATTACATCTAGGCTACTTATACGCGTCTAGGTACTATGGAATTGCGCTACTGTACGTTTTTTTTTTAAATGCGACGAGCAGATCATGTAATTGGGATGTTGACTGATTTTGGGAAAGTGTTTAAAACGATGCGTATGGGCCTAATATAACCCAAAATATTTGAATTTAATTTTTAAAACAACTAATATTTTAATTATCATGTATTTTAAATGCCGTTTTAAATTTCGCTCCAAAACGCCAGTACCGGTCATGTGGTCGATGTGACGTCACGATTCCTGGCACAGATAACTAACACACATAAATCACTCTAAAATACTAGGCAGAAAGAGCAATATACTCATTCCGATTGAGAAAGTGACGTCACGATTGAGAAAGTGACGTCACGCGCGTTTTATGTCACGTGACTTCGGAGTGATGTGATTACATTTTGATTATTAAATTAAAATTATATTCCTTAAAAATAAACAAAAATATTGTGTTTTATAGGATTTCTGTCACAAAAACTACCGTTTCACGGCAAAATTATATTTTTATTTGAATACAGTCAACATCTCAATTATGTTGAATTGTTGATCGTACCTAAAATAATGGTTAGGAAAATCACTGTGGTGTAATAATATTTGTTAACGCTTAAGGAGTTTTTAGATGAAATCGGTTCCAAGCTTTTTCCGATAATATCCTAAGCAGACATTGACAGACACAATCTGTGCGTAATAAATTGAATTCCTTGCGATGGAAGTTATTCAATATTTCTGAGGTGTGAAAGGGTTTCAGTTTTAGTCCGTAGTATATAATAAGAACATGTCGGTGAAAATTCCAATTCAAATTCAAAATGCGTTATTCAAATACGAGTAGGAGTACTTATGAAAGTTAAAATAAATGAAATACTTACTCGTCCAAATTTTTTTATTCATTAGGTGTTGAATCAAGCAGATGACTCGCCTGATGGTAAGCGTCACTGCCTGCCCATAATGATGGACCGCGTTTGTCATCTTACTAATATTATAAAGAGTGTTTGTCTGTTTGTTGGTTTGTCCTTCTTTCACGCAGTAACGGAGCAACGGATCGACGTGATTTTTGGCATAGTTATAGTCTATGGACCGGAGAGTAACATAGGCTACTTTTTATCCCGGAAAAATGCACGGCTCCTGTGGGAAAGCGGGTGAAAACCGCGGGCAGAAGCTAGTCTTAGATAAATCACCAAAGGACACTCGACAAAGTTAAACTAAAACGCTATTATAAATCTGATTAACAGAACGAAGTAAACAGTTAAGACTTAAATAGTTAAATAGGGCTGACAACGCGGAAAAGGACAGTTCAAGGGCGACGTCGTCGTCACTAATGATTTACTACCAACCACCCGGCCCCCTACCAGCGCCGGCAACCCTGGGCCCCCAGCGGCCAATCGGATGAAATGGCGTGGAAACCACAAAAGGTTGAGCGCGTTGCGTGCGGCTAATCTTAGATTTACACTTCAAGTGGCGAGCCGGACCACAACAATCTTATACTACGAGTAGCAGTAGGGACTGTGCCTTTTCTTTATAAAATTGTGCTTTTCGCAAAACTCTACTTGATTGAAATGTGTAATAATACTTGTTGGCCTGTCAGCTGTGTGTGTATGTTAAGTAACATCTAATGGAGCTTACTAACCATTATAAGTTGATATTTAAGTAGGTAGGACTAACTCTTCTGCGAGTGTCCGTCTGGGTTTGTACCACCGCTTTTCTCGTGAAGTCTGCCGCCAAGCAGTAATGCTAGTGTTCCGCTTTGATGAGCAGAGTAGCCAGTGAAATTACTGGGCTTATGACACTTAATTAATGTCTCAGGGTAATGAGTGCAATGCAGTGTCGCAATGCTTTGTGTTTCAAAGTTCTGAGTGGCACTGCAACTGTTATGGGCCGGCGTTATGCTTACCATCAGGCAAACGGCCAGCTCGTCCCGTTACCAAATAGCATAAAAGAAAGGAGCAGACGACAGTCACGCGACGCAAACTGTTTAATATGGTAATTTGCAAATCAGATAGTACGTCTCTAGTGATCGATACACTCGAAGTACGAGTTGACTTTTGAATACACCACAGTACCCCTTACGAAATACCCAGCAGGTTTTTTAAGGTGGTCCGAAAACATGTCCACCGACATGGCACCAAATGTATCCTTAAAAAGATAGCGTGAACTTGAGTTTCATCGCCTTACTTTTGGAAAACTACTCGATTATCCTGATTGTAACAATATTTATCAAATTCGGTCAATAAATGCCGAAGATATTAGACATCCGTTAACTTAGTACAAAAAGAAACAGGTCGGTCTGTCCTCCGTTTTGAAAATAGTTACAACTTATACAAAATCTTCTTGGGAAACCTAAAAAACTAATTTCGTCCTTACTAACGTAGCGGTCAGACAAACAAATCGGGCGACCTTCAGCGCTTTGAATATCAGAGATGTTAAACACAGACTTAGAGGTAATAGATGATGCACGCTGCCCATCACATCTTGTGACCACTGATTGTGCAGATAACTTGTACAATTATATTTTAAGCGTTGCAAAAATTCGCTTCGGATGTTGCGACGTGTGTGTCTACTCTATGCAGCGAGCTCTCGTTCGACAAAGTATTGTTAGGTCCAGAAATGAGACAACTCGGTTTGAATAATCGACACACGTGTATTTTCAATCGTAGTTCAATGAGGACTGATGTCCTTCGCCACGTCTTCCCCTAGCGTAGCGCTGGGACGACTACGGCGTAGCACTGACTTGCTGACGTCATAGCGTAGCACCATAGCACCACACCTTTTCTACCTTTATTCTTACAGCATATTATGATGGTTTGCTAAATTGAGTGGATAGGGTTCTCAAGATGTACTTTTTGATACAACGTCAAAAGCCTTTCAAATAATATTTTACGAACTTGCGGCATCTATTCTCTCTAAGTCTGTGTTCTGAAATCACAAGTCAAACACAATATTTGCTTTGGAAGGGTCAGCTTTGGTTGAGTTTGATGAAACAATAATAGACCCGAGAGACTTCATGTAAGGTTATATTTATAAACGTTACGTTGTACTTGTCTGATCGCTTCAAAGCGCGGCCGCTGAAATGGTTCCAAGCATTTCTGCCTCATCTCTCGAGCATAATTTTAAATTTTGGATATCATCGCGCGTACATTATAACTATATCCTGCCTCGTTCCGTGTCAAGTAGTCCCTATGACATAGAAGATAGTAAATTGCATTACCGATTTATTTTCCTAGAAACACAAGCGATGGCACCGGCTAGCTCATAGGTTTTTACGCTCGACAACTAATAAAACATAATACAAAGAAAATGACTTGATTACCTAATGGCGCAATTGGCGTGTCACGATACTCAACTATTATACAGTAACCTGCGAGTACAAGGGAGATTACAAACTGAAAGTTGGTAAAGCCTCAACTAACTTTCAACACGAAGGTCTGCTTCTCGCAGAGTGGAGACCTGAGACCAGGGCGCTTGAATAATACAGATTATTGAAAAAAGCACTTACTGGACATACTCTGTACTAATATAATAAATAGTTTATAAGTAGTCTGGTAGGAAGAAGTGTGCGAAACAACGGGATGGTTTTAGAAGAGAACTTTTGCTGTGAAACTTTCACACGTATTTGAGTGGTTGAGCTTTAACTAAGAACTAGATACTGAAGTTCTATGGAATAAAGTAGGTTTCTTACAATAATAATAAAGTAATTATAATTAAAAAGTAAATACAAAAGAATGCTTTGAGAATCAGTGTATGAAGTGCAAGGGTTAGTTTAAATAAACAAGTGTTACCTTTCATTAACTGAATGATAAACTGATAACTGAAGAAGAATGCCTCCTAAGAGACAATAAAAAAATATTCTTAGAAACATTTTTAAATAACCAAGAAAAAATTTAACAAAAATAATTACTCACTTATTCCATTTTTCTAAACATCTACGAACAGAACAACGTTTTCAAATAAGCAGAACATTGGAAACACTATTTTAATATCGTCTCATTTTGATTGGCACATGCGATGTTTCCCGGCCGTCACTGAATTTAGAATAGGTATCGCGATTGATTGAAGCATTTCTTGCAAATATTTACCCATACTCTTGAGATTTTCCAACAGGAAATTTAATAAATATAAATAACTAAAAGAACCAGGCATAATAGTAACTACCGGCAAGATTCAAATATTTTTCAGACTATTAACAAACGAAAACATAGTGCTATAACAATTTTACGACCGGTGAAAAGTGACTATTTGTCAGTTTTCCATAGAATTTTACAGCCAAGTTTAATATTGTAGGTCTTAAATGCAGCATTATTAAGAATCATCAGTTCACTCTGCGAAAGACGCGATGGTTCGCTGTCTTGAAACAGTCTCAGTATCAAGTTATAATATAATTATAATTTACGGAAGCATAGCCGCGAGCGTGGGGTGGACGTACACCACATCAGTGACAGAACTTAGATCCCCGGACTATACTGCGCACCCGGGACCGCCGCGCCGCGCCGCGCCGTGTGATTACAAACAATCACGGGGTGAACCTACTGAGGAATCGCCTTTGTTTGGCCAGAGCGATATTTGTTCCGTTTAGGGTTCCGCCAAAATGGCAGAACGGAACCAAGAACGAAGCTGAATTCTTGCACCGTAAAGAGAGGATGGAAAATGTCTAGAAAAAAACTTAGTGGCGGCCATTTAAAACTACTTTCAGTGTAAAAAAGTACTTTTACGGAAAATAGTTTGAATATTAAGTATCAAGTTTTTTATCTTATGTTACCAACAAACCTAATTTCGCGGCCGGAAAATGTATTCATATATGAAAGCTACGGAACCTTATTATTTTCGCGTCCACAATACATCTCTGGCAGGTTTATTTGCGAAGTTATTGCGATTTTCGTCCAGGTTTGTTTAGGATACGAAAATACAGATCTTTTGATACGCGACCGTTGAAGAATAACAACAAAATACGGATTAAACCTTTAAAAAAATACGGATTAAAGCAGCTGTCTCCCTTTACCTAGAAGCTTTAATCCTTTTACGCCTATTCATGTCTATGGAGAGCTGAAGCTGGTTGTACTCTCGTAAGTGGGTATTTTCATACCTTTTTGAAGCCGATTCAATCACATCAATACAATTTGCTGGGATACAGATGTGATTCGAGACGAGGGGGACAAAGGGCTGTCGCGGCGGAGACTAACTTTATTTAGGTGCCTACTCAATATGATCTGAGCTGTGCATGATAGACTGTGTCACTATTTGGGACTACTCGTGAAAAATTTTAGTGACGAAATTTTGATTTAGACATCTTAAATCCGTATTCTAAAATCTATCAACCAAAAAGTTAATTGCCGTAAGAAAGAAACATAAATGCCATAAACTCTTTTTTATACTTACTATTTGATAATGAGACGAGATAGTCATTTGCCTGAGGATAACCTTAAAGCCGGCCCTTAACAATTGCAGTGCCACTGAGAACTTTGAAACACAAAGACCTGCGCGGCACTGAACTGTGCTCGTTACTAGACAAGTGTCATAAATCATAAGCCCAGTAATTTCAATGGCTACTTTGCTCATCAAACCGGAACACAGTAATGCTTGCACATTACTGCTTGGCGGCAGACTTCATAAGCAAAGCCGTGGTAACAACCCAGACGAGTTAGTTCTCTCGCATAAGAGTTAGTCCTACCACCTAGAAGTCTTTACTAAACCGGCCATACGAGCGAATAGCAAATGCGACAAAGGACAGACACCAACAACCATTACCTGCCACAGCCTTGACACAATACTGTCAGCGGCACAAACACGACAATCAACAAGGCATCTAGATTATAACACAATCGGACAATATGTAGGCAAATAGCTAGCTAGCGGCTGATTGCCGCTACTGGACATGAACCACGGTAGGATTGTTGGGTGGACACAGAGGTAGCGGGCTGCACGCTCTCCCGCTTGTATTAACAAGCCTGGTACATACTGATGTCAGGTCAGGCAGTACCAGTTTCCTCGAACATTCAAATAAAGTGATTCTAAGAGACTTTCGAATTATTAATATATTTTATTAATTTAGAATAGTAGGAGATATCAGAGGTAAATTAATAGCAATAAAGTTTAAACATTTTTTTTTTCTTTTATGTTATTTGGTAACGAGACGAGCTGGTCGTTTGCGTGATGGTAAGCATAACGCCGGCCCATAACAATTGCAGTGCCACCCAGAATTTTGAACTGCTCATCAAACCGGAACACAGTAATGCTTGCACACCACTGCTTGGCAGACTTCACTCGCAAAGCGGTGGTAACAACCCATACGGACACTCGCAGAAGAATTAGTCCTACCACTGACAAATACAACACTCTTTACATTTTCACGCACTAGTGACCAGAGCAATCAACAGCGATTTAATTTGGTGAATCGCTGTGAGTGTGACCACAGCTTTATTAAATGACAGGGTCGCGAATGACGTCAAAGAATGGACTCTAGTCACTCTTACGGTTATGTATTTAGTGAACGCAGTAACGAACCTTTTGAAAAATACTCAACCCCCATAGATAACAAGGAAATAGCTCGTTAGCCGAATTCAAAGGGTACGTTGACATTCGCAAATTGAGGGTTGTTTATACAACTTCTTATCGTTGGATGATTGGGGTACTATCACAGGAAATTGTGTGGGAAGAGATCCTCCTACACTGATAATGATGGCTTATTCATGCATCGTGTACGAAAACAAGTTATACAAGTACCTAACCACTGAAATATACTTATGTTAGTTTATGTATGGGAAATGGATAGACACAGAGGTTATGACAGTTGCTCGTCTAATTAACAAAAAAATATCCCTAATGGTGATTGTAATAAACCAATAACCATTAACCGATATGATGGTAATAAACCAGAAAAAAGACCTGCTGATGATAGCAGCTATCTACACAGCCTCTCTTGTAACGCTTTGCAAGCTAAATATAATCTGACGTGCAATGCAAGCAATGCCACACACACACACACACACGCACGCACGCACGCACGCACGCACACACACACAGCAATCTATACTAATACTATAGTAGTTCTGAGAAATTCGTGAGCATAAACTTTTTTTCAGTCTGTGCAACATGATGTTTGGATGTAATCATTCTATAGTTGCATCTTGTGGCTCCATAATCAATATAAATTATTTCTAAACCCTTTCGGTATTTTTTTTCACGCCATCTTGTTTAGAATTGAGTACCGAATGTTTCTGCCAAATATTATCATAATCAGCCGGTAAACGGCGCCGCAGCAAACTTCCGGGAAATATCCATCCAATACGTAATATAATTAAAAAATCTCGATTCTAAACCCGAGTGCTGTACTCGGTATAGGCTACATATTATCCTGATTCCACACGTGCGAAGTGGCGGACTGAGTGCATGATACAAAGCAGTATTAGTTGGAATATATCTATTGAAACGTGTCCATAGATATCGCCGGCACATAGAGGTTGTTAAAAATCAATATTCAAGCCCAGTGGTCTGTCACGACGGAGTGCAAGGGGCGGGGAGTGGGGGTGGCGGAGGGGTCAATCAGTGCTCCAATTTGAATGTCCATTCAATTGAAATTTCAAATAACATTGTTGACATTGTTCTGTTTATATAGGAAATGTTTGAACTCGTACCTATATACTAAGATTTGAGAAAGGGTTGAAAGATAAGGAATTGAAAACAGGTATATATGGCTTACAAGTTAGTTGTTTTTTTTACCTGACTACGGCGAAGTTATGACCGGTATAGTATGTATTTATCTTAACAGCAGTGCTATATTTAAAACGTAACATAAATATGGATAGATAGGATAAAGAAGGACATATTTTCTATCTTGAAATACTTCCTTTATCTACATTTCCGAAAGTTTGGAGTGCTAAATACCTAAGGTATGTTTCCCCAAGGACAGCCCCCGTGGTGTAGTTGCTAAGTCAATAAACTTAACTCCCGAAACGCGTAAGAGTTGCGGGTTCAATTCCTGCAAAAGGACTAACCTTCTAGTACATTCAAGAAAAAAGTAAGTATTAATTCGGAGGCTGATGTTGGATGTTGTGAACCATGGTTCACGAAGTTCGCGTTTGTTTAGATTTAGAGGATCCTTAATTAAGGGCCTTAAATGGTGTGTCATGGGATCGTTGGGTTTCATTAATCTAAGTTTTATTTGCGATAGCATAGCATATGACTATGTACCGGTTCACCTGTCTTAAGTAACAATGTGAGCGAAGGTGACAAAGAATAGGATAGGTTTCCTCAGCCTCAGCTGCCGACGCCTAATTATTCTTTACTAGCTTCCGCCCGCGGCTTCTCACGCATGGTATCTAGATAAAAAGCAGCCCATAGCACTCAGTTTTAATGTAGATTTCTAATAGTGAATTTAATAGTAAGCGGACCAGCGGTTACCGAGAAGAGTTAGTGTTACCACCGAGTAATTGGGTAGTTGCATGAAACACGAAACACATAAATACTGTGGTTATACAGGTTTAAGAACATCCCATTAACACAATAAAAATGAAATTTAACTATTTGGCTCAACGGATCAGCATTGCGGTTCAACGTGGCAATGCCGCCAGCATGCTGGGTACGCTTCCTACTGGTAGTGGGCTAGAACATTTGGATTATCTATAGGCCTACTAGGGCTTGTAGATTATCCAACTGTTTTTGTAGCTAGCTAGGTTAGATGTAGTGTTTATTTATGTATTAGCTAGTTAATAAAGGCATTTAGCCCGTTAAAAATAAAATTAAATTCACAAAAAATATATAATTTAGACAAAGATACTGGATCTTAAACTTTCCGGAACTTAATGATTTTTTTATCATCCAATAGTAATTTAAAACTATACTATCAGATTCTATACATTTTAATGAATAACAAATGTATGACAACTATGTACTTAAACGCAGTTTTTCACGGCCAAAATCAACAAAATGTGTGTTAAAACACATAGTGGTACTAAAGTACAACTTTACGGGCCTCGTTGAATATGTGACGTCACGCGTTAAGCGCAATTAGTATGGGGCGTGTTAGCGCTCACTAGATCCGCCTGACTTTGGCTCTCATTTATGGCGTTGTTAGCATTCGATTTCCAGTTTTTTCGATATAGACATCTGATTTTCATGACAAAACAAATTAATTAGCATCAGAAAAAAATGGAGTCAACATCCCAATCGTACATTTACTGTGGCAGGTTCTAAATCTCCCTTTACTTTATGAAACTTCTAACGAAACAGCTATTTTATCGGACCACATTTTACGGCAATTATTTTGACGAGCAACTCGGCCCTGTACAGTCACGTTTTTAACGAGACCAAACTTCGCGGCTTCAGTATTAAAATTTCACCCCTGTTTCGTTCTTTGTCTTTTTTCCTGAATCAATAACCCCGAAGAATGGTTTCGTTCTATTATTCCGTAGGTACTTCATCTTACTTTCCTAAATCAATAATACTAAGGAAACAGTCCGCAGTTTATTCAAATGAATTGTTTCAGGTTCACATTTTCTCGTGATTAAATAGCATTCCTGAATCGAAATGCTATTTATGCTTTTTTGCTTTATGGGATGCTATGTTATACTCGTAATAGTGGTTCGATTAGCCTCACTGCCGATTTCAGCTTGAGAGTGTATGGTTATTCTTCAAGCATACATCTGGGTGTTCACCTTTTTTTTTTTTTTTTTAATTTTTTTACATTACACTCTACGGACACGTGGTCCATACTCTTATAAGATTAGGTCATATATTAATAGAAATTAACGATATAAAAAAAAAACATCAAGACGGGTGCGTGTTCACCTTCGATGACATTGTCACTTAACATCAGTCATCTGATAAACAGTGGTCAAATGCTAACCAACCGAAAAAAAGAACATTCAGACAACTTGCGAGTGCAGAAGTGTTTTTCAAACGAGTGCGGAGGAGTGTAATTAGACCGGACTGTCTCGGTTTTTGTCGTAGACAACAGTCATTAAATCATTTCGGACGCTTTCATGAGGCTTAATAATAAAATTGCTGATACCAATTATTGGCCACCTGCCATACGATAAGGATGATGAAACTTTTCGTACAAACTTTCGACGCAAGCTGTACCAATATGTTTGCTTGAAGAAATAAAGGTACCGCTATTCTTCGCTGAGCACCACTATTCTTCATTACATTAATATAAAAAACCAATCGTATTACTGAATTTATGAGCATGGTGCTCAAATATGTAAAGAAGGGTAGGAATTTCCGTAAGTTTTTAAATAAATTCGTTAGTCATATGATATTTAGGTAAGTTTTTTTTATTTATTTTTTCTACTCGGCCTTGGCCCCTCCTTCACGTACCTGCAGGATTATCCACTCATTACCGGACACCCTGTATATGGAAATTATTATTGAATTTAACAAATGGAGATACGATTTTAAATTAAAATCCTTGAATATAGTAAGATAATCAATAACGCGGCCTGTGCCTATGATGTCGATAACATCAGTAATCGTTAGGTATCGATCGGATACCTAGTCATACCTGTTATGTAGTACCCCACTTATCTAGATATCGACGTGTCCAGGCTTGGGTATTATACAGTCGGTCTCGGTAATGCATTAAGCAAAATTATGTCTTATTGCAATTTAGTATGACACATTTTCCAATTAAGTCGCAAATTACGAACTAGGAAAGTTCCTGCCATCATACTATGGCCATATGGTGAATATATCTAACCGAAAAGTTGAATTCATTACATGTATTCCATTATAACCTCACCGTGTACCTAATCAGTCACAGAATTTTCCCGCGGTGACAGTATATTTACTTGATTCAATATGACGGACTTCATATATACACAGTATGCTATAGGTGTTAACATTTCTATTAGGGCTCGTATCATGTCAACTTGTCAGATTGCCCCATTAAGGGGTGGACATGTGACGGCTATTATCTTCCCGGCGTGCTCGGGCGGCCTGGACAATGGCCGCGCGTGGAGGCTTTGTGAGGACGTCAATGGAGGTAACACACTGTGTATTGATTGTAACACCGCGTTGAGTAATTTGTTTGTGAGGGGGATGAACTCGCTGTCGTTTGGAATTGAATAAATATGTAATTCTTTTAGGATTTCATACAGATATTGTATTGGATGTATATTGTGAATAGTTGAAATTTTATTAAAAAACAGAAAATATTTGTTCTGCGCTTTCCCACTTCTTTAAGAATAAATAACAATTGTTAACAAGGACGGCAATTACGAAAGTATGGATTTTTCACAACGGAAGCTGTAGGTAATTCAGCAAAGGATTGCTCGCTATATTTTCACTGTTTAGCGATAAAGCCACCAATAGCATATTTCATGAAGTTTCTTTAAAAAAGCAATGTCAGTATTGTACAATAAAATTCTATCGTTTATCCTTATCCCCGACGCAAAAGCTTTCGTCACGTTCAATACCATAGATAAAATCCACTACACAGCTTTTAAAAAATGAATAAATAAACAATATGAAATTAAAACCTCGTCCGTTGTAGCGCTGGAAACGGAAGTGATCCGCCAGCGGACGCGCCGGCCGCCCCGCCCGCCCAGCGCCCGCGGCGGAAATCAACTCGCCCACCGACAGCTTCGAGCTCAACTCTCACAATAGTGACGTCTTTAATGCACAATTTTTGAATTAAAAGCGTTTCATTTCTCTTTGCCAACACTGTCAGTTTTGAATGTTCTGTTTTAAAAGTTGCTCTCAAGAGAGCAACTTTCAATCTATACGTCAGCATCAGATCTCTATTTTAACTGGCGTGCGTAAGTAAGCAATCCCTTCTTGTATGCGCAATGTCGGGCAAGTAGCCAGGTAAAATTCCAACAATTAACTTTTAGGGTTTTTTTAGGTCGTCCGTAGTACGCAGTAATATTTACGTACCCTAGTCTGTTGCCCGCGGCACCCTAATATTATGAGTAATACAATTTATTGAATCCAATACATAATTCATGATATTATTTTAACAAATAAACCAAATATTACAACATCCCGGAGAACAAATACTACATAAGAGTGCTTATCAGCACTATTCGTATCGGTACTATAATAAATGCGAAAGTGAGTTTGTAGGTCAGTTGGTTCGTCCTTCATTCACGCAGCAACGGAGCAACAGATCGACGTGATTTTTGTCATTTTATGGACCAGAGATTAGCATGCATAGGCTAGCGGCCAGCATCTGTTATTGCACGTTTGTATGGCCCAAATATTCTTACACCTATATAAATAGATCACTACAGAAAATGACGTCATCCTAGAAAGTATTTTTTTATAGCAAGCGTAACTGGTCATAGAAATATTCATAGTTAATTTATATTAATTTATAATCAAATTACAATTGCAAACTTTTGGTTAATCACAAAAGCCTTTGCACCTTATTCATAAACGTTCCGTAACTTACATAATTACTAGAAAGTGTTTTGTCTCGTTTACACGCGTAACAGCTTCCGTCAACGAGAAGTTGACAGAGCAGTTTAAAGCATAGATTATCTTATTGAGCTTTTATGAATAAGGCCGTAAGTGTTAACAATAATTGCTTTTCCCTTATAACAAAAAAAAAACTATTTTTTCAAATACGGGTCGTGTAAGCGCTACACGTCAATTAATTAAAGTAATTATACAAACGTAATTGTCAAAGGCAAAAGAGACGAAACGCTGTCTAGTGTCTAGGTAGTCTAGATACACAACCCAGGGAAGCCCCAAAAGTGAGACGTCTACATAAAGCCGGCCGGCGGAAATGAAGCCCCCACACCTGGCGGCGACGCCGTCGTAGTCGCCGCGAAAGTACGTGTACGCTACGTTTGGAGCGCAGCGGCCTGCGAGTGCGAGAGGAACCTTTTACGTAACGTGTGTAATTATGAAACTTTCGGAAACTACACGCTCGTTTGCACTCGAGTTAACTGGGCTACGTGTGGCGACTTCATGAGCTGAATACATCTTGGTCAGTAACACAGCCGGTATCTAGCATCATCATCATAAAGAGTATTATAAAGATGTACATTTATTTGGTTTGTTTCATTTGGATATTATAAAGAGTAGTTGTTTTTTGTTTGTTAGTTGCCGCTAATCTCTGAAACCACAGCTGAAAGATTTGAAATGTTTCTTCACTAATAGGAAGCTTATTTTATATGTTATTTGGTAACGAGACGAGTTAGTCGTTTGTCTGATGGTAAGCATAACGCCGACCCATAATGAAACACAAAACCTGCGCGGCACTGCAATGCGCTCGTTACCCTGAGACATTAGGTATTAAGTCTCATAAGCCCAGTATTTAACTGGCTACTCTGCTCATCAAACCGGAACAAAGAAATACTTGCACACTATGCTTGGCGGCAGACTTCACTCACAAAGCGGTGGTAACAACCCAGACGGACACTCGCAGAAGAGTTAGTCCTCCCACTAACAAAATCCCTGAGTGCTACAATATATCCTGGATTCATGCGTGCGAAGCCGCGGTTAAAAGTTATCTAAATTTGACCTAGCATTCACCGTCTTAAACCGTGTCATCCAGTACAAAAAAAAGTTGAAAACCGCCCACGCAAATCATAACCGTGTATTCGTATTTTTTATCCCTCTCCGAGTCCCGGAACCGGAAGTGAAGTCGGCCACCGACACCCCGGGGCGACGACCGGCACAATAAGTCGTCTGCATGTACCAGACTGGAAATTGTCAGGCCTTTCAGACGCGTCTACGGACCCTTTATGATTTCAGGCTCTAGAGAGTGGACTTTAGACTTTTAAACTTTCGCTATTTGAACGTTTTTATACTTGATAAGGGACTAAGACTAGAATATCGGGAGCTCATCGCTCAATAGTAGTCACGGTAAATATCCCGCTATAATGAATGAGTTAGTAAATAACCGTGAAAGTTTAAAACAATATTTGACTTATTGCGGGAATCAAACCCGCAAGCCTAAAAAGATAAATCTATCAACAGCTACACCGCGGGGATGCCAGTTTATTTTTATCAGTCAGAAAACTAGTCATTACATTTTATTCAAATAACAAATGAGTTCACATTATGTAAAAAACATAATAGTAAAGTTTTAGTGTCATGGTCGTCGGCCATTTTACTAATATACTGGAACAAAACTCGTCATTACGCTACAAACCACATAACATAAATGTTATCACAACGACTATCAACCTAAACTTCTACTCGTATAGTGGTAAAGCTTATTTGTTTGTTACCGCTAATCTCCAGAAACATTTTTGTCCGATTATAAAAATTATAATTTAAAAAAAAATTTTTGGTAGTAGTTACAATTGGCGTTTTATGGGGGATGTCTACGTTCAGTGAACTTCTTCCAGCTGCTGATGATGAATAAGAAGCTACATTATCCTTGAGTGCCTATTGCCTATATTTTTTCCATGCATGCGAATCCGCGGACAAAAGCTAGTCAAAAATAAAACGAAGATCACATTGTACATACCATTTTCTACTACTTTGTGTGAAACTCATTAAAGAACCAATATATTTAAAAGCCATACAAAAGAGAGAGAAAAATCAAATTAACAAATTCTTCCGACCGTACCTATTACTCGTATTACAAAGGAAGGAAAAAAAACAATTAACTTGACAAAATCCATTTGAAGACAGATAATTTAACAATCTCGCTTCATAGAATAAGATAATTATTTTTATTAACTGAAAGGGAATGCTAAAGGAATAAAATATAAGCAAAAAATGTCTAACTTAATGTATCTATCAACAAACTTTTTCTGGTTTAAGATAAATTATTTTCCTCAAAAGAATACAAACTTTAAATATGCACTAACTTACTTTTTATCCATTTTGTCAACGATAGACCCTTATAAACCGAAAGCAATTCATATTTAAAATGTTTGATACCTTTATTCAAACTGACATCCGTAACATGGACATTGCCCATTCGTCACCGACCCTTCAATAATTAAAACAACCTTTGGTTCGTTATATATTATAACACTCAATGTTAATCAGGGAAAAGCTAAATCCCCGTTTTGCATGCAAACGAAAGAGGATAATTGACATTGTATATTGGTTTATTAAAAAGTGTTTCTAAGATTTATTCTACAGAAACATTGTATTAATAACTTTTATTTATCTTGTCTGTGAAGCCTGAGAGAGGCTAAGAAGTTGCTGTAACATTATTATCAGCCTCTTACGCTCCCACTGCTGAGATACCGGCCTTCTCTCAGAGAGAGAGGTATGGCCATAATCCACGACACGGGCCCAGTGCGGCTTGGTGGATGTCACATGTCCTCGAATTTTGTGGTTCTTGAACATGCTGGTTTCCTCACGAGGTTTTCCTTCACCGTTTCAGAGCGAGTGTCAATAATCCGCACATAACTTGATATATCATTAGTGCGGGCCGAGTCGAGATTCGAACTATGGTGCGTCGGATTGAAAGTCGCACAAGTTCCCGCTCGGTCACACTCGCTCTAACATATTATGCTCTTATTATTGTGAAAGCTAACTTAACACATTCACCGAAAAAAGTCTTAAGAAACTTTTCCATTTGTAAAGTTTTATATTCACACTGGATTTCGTAAGGGTTCGTCTTCGCAGTTCGTTCGGTGTAATCATCTAAACGATTCGTACGAATCCTCTTCTTAGTTATCAAGACATTTGATTGCGATTCCTTGAATATACAAGTGAATTGATGTATTCCAAAGACCATGCAGTGGTAGGGAATTCCGTTCCTATTGAAATTCAAATTAGTTTTGTAACTCGGTGCAGCGAGCTGCGTGCCGGATTGCTTTTGAGCCAACTTCAAGTCTTCGCAAATCTAAAGATTCATTACGAGTGTGTTAGTCGGATGTGCATTTAGCAGGCGTGGCACTAGCCAGACTAGCTAGACTGGCTTCTTTTATGAATTAGTTACATAAAAAAATATAGTAAGTAAGTAATCATAATTAGACCGATTTTCTACAATGTATTTATTGTCAAGTAAGACGGTCCCAAAGTTTCCTCGTAGCGAAGGTATCCTTCGCCAAAAAATGGTCGATATTTTA
This sequence comes from Crocallis elinguaria, assembly GCA_907269065.1. Classification (NCBI taxonomy): domain Eukaryota; kingdom Metazoa; phylum Arthropoda; class Insecta; order Lepidoptera; family Geometridae; genus Crocallis; species Crocallis elinguaria. The sequence continues at coordinate 24,895,346 of OU026072.1, read as the reverse complement.
AATATCGATTCTTCGACCGTAAATTATACCATGGTTTAAATGCAAATATTTTTAAATTCTAGATATTCATTTCCTGACCGCAGGACTAATAGTGTTACCACAAAAAACCCATTTTTAGTCGCCTGCTTAGCTAGACAACGTCTAAATATAAACGTCAGAAATGATTAGAAATATAACAGAATTGTGTTAGACAATCAAATGGTTACACACTACTTAAATCAGGATTTGTGGTTGCTCATATTTAATCGCGCGACTAAGGCATGTTTTGGCGTTAAACAGTGATTAACACAGGTTTAACGTGTGTTTAATTTGTTTGTGGTAAGACTCTAAATATTTAACCGTATCGTTTTCGTAGATATTAAATACAAACACTCACATATTTATAGCACTATAAATAACACATATTCGACAAAGGTAAGACCCCGTTTTATATCCATAAATCCCGCGTATACAGCTCGCATGCTAATATCGGGAATGTTCCGTATTCAACCCCGTGTTGACATAACTCCGGTATTATTTTGAGGCTTTTAAGTTAAGCACCCCATAAAAGTTCGGATTCGTGATGCCTAAACAATTAAGCAATAACTACGTAATACGATATGTATATTCATAACTCAATCTCTTTGTTTCAAATTATAAAATACTTTTATGTTCATTTATAATTTAAGTACTTAATTATACTCGTATAATATTAATGTTTTGGCGAAAACGTTTTCGTGGAAAACAATTTTTGATTTAAAGTTTTGCTTTCTTTTGTTAGCCATGAAATAAATTTCAGTAAAATTGTAAAAAGAATATATTAGTCAAGTTCGCTTATAATCTTAGTTATATTTTAGTTCTTTATTTATATAAGAACACAAGATATTATAAAGTGGTATCTAAATGCCTACAATTTCTTTTGTTCTAGTCTTATAAACGGTAGAGCAAACAAATTGTAAAAGGTCACTAACACTAGTATCAACTGTTTAGTGATTCAGGGATTTACATCCCCATATCTAAGTAGAGTACCTAGTAACAGTACCAATAGATCAATCTGGCGATATTCAATCATAACATTACGGTACGCTTGACTCGATAACTACTAAACATAATAATTTACATTTACACGAGTTTGTTTTACATATTAAGCTTTTTCCTACCAAAAACATGCCTAACAATTGTTTACTTATAATTAGAAATATTTGCTCTGTTGATAGAGCAAATATTACGAATACACCGCTAAAATTTAGCGTTGATACCATTAGAGAACTATGTAACACCACAATCATCGAGCGCACGGCCAGAGACATACCATACGCAATCAAAACACACGAGCACTTCACATAAGCCTGGATTTGGCAGCGTGACGAAAAAAAACTAAGGCATCGACGGAAAAAATAAACACGACGAAGGGGTGTGAGCGGAGCGCTACGGACGCGTCCGCACCCGCCGAGCGCCCGCTTGCGACTGAGCCCGACCAGGGAGGGCGCGGAAAACGCGAGAAAACCCAGGAAATATTACGTGCAAATAGGACCTTTTGAATAGGATGGCGCCGCCGCCGACGGGCGATTTTATACCTATGCGAGTTATTGCCAAGGATTTTGCAGAAATTCTTGCGGGGACTGAAAATGTACAATTTCTTACGTCGGAGAGGTAAAGTTAGCAGCGGTGAAAGGTAGCTACAGGCTGCGACAAGGAAACCGGTGGACTAACGAGTTGGCTCAGCGAAAAACTACCTTTTGTAGGTATCACTGAATGTTGGTAGTGAAGTGTTCAGTTATGAACATTGAGATCATTTTTTATAATCTTGAGCAGTCTTACTCCAAAATGTTTTATGGTCGAACGGAAGGAGCTAAGCTTTGAATTAACAATTTGGATTGGTAATGCAGGCACGTTGTTTGTTGACCAAGCCCATGGTGTGGCTACATTCTTGTTTGGACCATGCTTGCGATGGTTTATGCCAGTAGAAGTAGGTATTTTCTTTTACGGAACTAGAATAAACAAGGGTTTTCCACCGAGTTTCCTCAGCTTTTATGTACTGAATCGATATTAATCAAACACGAGGTGAATTTAAATACAAAACCAGTGGATCTTGGACCTTGGCGGCACAAAGAAAACCATCTCAAATGAATTTCAAAGTAATAAGCTCAGCTATTGCTTTTTATCAGCGAATAGCTAGAGCTTAATATCAAATCGAGGTACTTCAAACGGAGGAACATTAAAGTATTTATAGTACAAATTTCATGAATTTTCTTAATTTTACGCCTAATTTTACAGACAATACCCTCAGGAGACCTTTAGCCCAGAATCCTGACAAGTTTACTGCTCGATTAAATGCTTTAATATTTCTATAGCATCAGCTCTAAGGATTCATTCGGCTTTATTATAGCATTTCTGATGGAACTTGAAAGTTGAAATAAATAGAGCCCTACGATAATGGAATTGGTGTCTGAATAGCGGTTGGTACTGTGCGTCTGTGCGTGTGATACTGTGCATGTCCCTCATCTCTGTCTATTACTTTTTGATATGTGTTCGAAAACGATGAAGTGAGCAGAATGGCCAAAAATCAAATAAACAAATTCCTCCGAACGAGATATCCCTTACAAAGGAAGGAAAAATAATTAACTTTACAAAATCCATTTGAAAACGGATAATTTAAATCCCGCTTCGCTTCTTGCTAAATAGAATAAGCTAAGTAATTATTTAAATGTTCAAAGTTCACTATTTTGAGACCTTGTTCTACTATATGAAATATATTTTATAGTGTTAACCGACGCTAGCGGATGTTCACACAAATATATACATCACAAAAAATTCGCTTCCAACAGGATTCGAACCTGCCTCTTCTGGTTATCTAGACTAGACGCCTTAACCAACTAGGCTATGGAAGCAATCGATGTTGACTGCGAAATTCTTGATATGATGTTTTTCTTTCCGGCTTACAAGCCGTAGCTCCATCTAACAGACCTCGCATATCGCCTGCTTCTCTCTCTTAGAAAAGATTTAAAAACATGGGCACCTATGGATGACCAGTAACCACAAACATAGTATCTAACTGAAAGTAATTGTAACTAGAATCAGAATCGACAAAGATTGCTATCTAGATCCGGTACAAAATGTTCCTATTTCCAACTTGTATGTTTCTGTTCCAATTGTCTGCTACCTTCGTATAACTAAAGCCCTTCACGACCTAATTACAATTCAATTGTTCCTTAAGTGCGCTACAACACAAATACAGAGGCTTATGTCGAAAATAAACGTATTTATTTGCACATCTCCGGCTGGATGCTGTGTGACGTACTTCAGCTCGCGGTGAATTCGGCAACCCTTATATACAAACCTGATTCTTATTTGAACTGAATCACGCATATAGTAGGTTTTAGTTATTCGTTTTTTATTTGGTGGTAACGGAGAAACAATATCTCTATTTTTATGCTATTTGGTAACGGGACGAGCTGGTCGTTTGCCTGATGGTAAGCATAACGCCGGCCCATAACAATTGCAGTGCCACTCAGAACTGCGCACGAAGGCCTGCGCGGCACTGCAGTACGCTCGTTACCCTGAGACATTAGGTATTAAGTCTCATAAGCCCAGTAATTTCACTGGCTACTCTGCTCATCAAACCGGAACACAGTAATGCTCGCACACTACTGCTTGGCGGCAGACTTCACTCTCAAAGCGGTGGTAACAACCCAGACGGACACTCGCAGAAGAGTTAGTCCTACCACCAACAAAATCCTTAGCCTAAAATGAGGCATGAGGCATGAAAGCGACAATTTCTTACAGTGCCGCGCTGGACTTCGTTATTCAATGCTCGGGTGGCTGCAACCGTTATGGGCAGCGAGCGACCTGCTCTTATCACCTAATTGCATAAAATGGCAGTGGCAGAGCTCAGGACATTAGTGATAGTGAAAACAGAATAAAATAATTAGCTTTGTTTTCTTTCCTTCCCACCCGAGAAAATAATTACGTGTTCACGAGTAATATCTAAACGCTTATCTGAATTCGTTGAAACAGATTCCACAGCTTAATTTCAGCACTGTTTAAGCCCGAGTTATTTCAGCGGATTGCTTATTTGTAGTGTGTGTGGTTATGCTTATTTGTGGTTGGGATACAGGTACACATAGAAACAAAAATTAAAGGCGAAACTACATTAGTTTTAAGGTCATTACCCTGACCAGCTGATTGAGGTATGACAGTTTTTTTTAGATTTACCAGATAAAAGTTATAGCCATTTTTAACCGACTTCCAAAAAAAGGAGGAGGTTTTCAATTCGTCGGGTATTTTTTTTTCTGTTTAGTAGTTTGTCACTGAAGTCGGTTCGTAGCTTTTTTAAAGCAATTTTTATTAATAAAAAAGTATACTCCTAAACATACGACGTTTTCAAAGTAAGAATTTTCATTAATTTTGTTGTATAGACCTTTTGTTTACACTGCTTGGTAATTCATTGGTAACGAGACGAGTTGGTCGTTTGCTTGATGGTAAGGATAACGCCTACCCATAATAAATGCAGTGCCACACTGAACTTTGACATACAGCCTGAACCCAGCACTGCAATGCCGCTTTTACCCTCACACTCACATGCCCAAAAAATTTCTTAATTAATCCTAAGGCGTCTTCGCTAATTCCCGCTGGGCCTTAGTCTCGTCTCACCCGGCGTTGAGACTGATTGCTAGATGAGCAACTGTCGCTCTTCATCTCGCGCACAATGGAAGGTATTAGTCAATTGAATGAAACTGATGGAATACATCTCAACGCTTCGAGCGCTTTGATTGGCACTGAAGGGTGTAACGTTATGAGATGATTGGATTGCTAGATTGTTTCAAAAATGAACTGCCGCCAAGCAAAAATGCGCAAGCATTACTGTGTTCCGGTTTGATGAGTAGAGTAGTCAGTGAAATTACTGGGCTTATGAGACTTAATACCTAATGTATCAGGATAGCGAGCGCACTGCAGTGCCACGCAGGCCTTTGTGGGGCAGTGCAATTTTTATGGGCCGGCGTTATGGTTACCATCAGGTAAACGACCAGCTAGTCTCGTTACCAATAATATAAAAAAAAATATCTCAGCGCAGCCCAGCCCTTCTGATTTACTTCCATCAGCACTTCCACGCCTCGGGAAGATACTTTAAGGTACTGACAGCGGATAGACACGCTCATTACAAGCACGAAAGCGTGTCATTAATGAGCATTTGACAATTAGTAGCATGTGTGTCGAAACATTGCAAGTAATGAGCATGCTTATTTCGAGCATGTTAAAAAATAACAGTATAAGCATGCTGTCTAAGGCTAAGATTCAGAGACGATTCTAAGCGTAGACTTTGGCTTCCATATGTCAAAACTGTATAGTATTTTGACGTATGGAAGCGTGAGTCCACGCTTAGATTCGTCTCTGAATCTCAGCCTAAGGCACGGGTGGAAAGGTAGGTAAATGCGTCGCAGGTAGGCTTATGAGCATGCTAACATTGCTAGCATCGAACAGGATCTTTATAGCTGTCAAATGTGAACAGCTTCAAAGCATGCTAATTTTAAGCATGCTTTCTTATGAGCATGTGTGTTAGTTCTCAGTGACCGATCTGTCTCGATTATAATCGTAATACAATTAAATTACAATAGTAGTAGTTACAAAATGTGCCTTTGAGCTGCCCAAATAACGACAAAAGGATTGACCACTGCACATAAGAGAAAGAAACGAGTACGTTACTAAAGTCAATTGGTCCATTTGTTTATAGTGCATCATGTATCCAAGTACTAGAGTAAAAATTACACCTAGATTTGTACAATTAGTGGATGACTGGTATAAAATGCTTTAGCAGCAAGCCCTTCAAGTTCTTAAGTGTCATATAGTATTCTTTAACCAATAAAAATTTGTTTTTTATACCCTACCATTACAGTATACCACTTGTTGGTTCTTTTATAGCGTAACCCTTCAAAGCCTGCGGTAATGTCAAATCTTTATTAAAACACAATCTACCTAAACAACAGCAAACAGCGCTGATGTCAAACATAGCAATTCACTAAAGACAAAGGTCCTCATAACGACAGCACACACGGACAAGGGATCCCACATAAAATAATGCCAAAATCATTTATCTTAACCCATTTCAACGTCAGCCGTGTGGCTTCGGAAATGACAGACGGCGCCGCCACCAACCGGCCGATGTTCGTTCAAAAATGAATAACAGCGCGTGAGCACGCTCGAAGCGGTTTAGTTATACATCAATCATGAGAAAAACATTAAAATTGGAATTCACAAACATCTTTTGTGATGAGAATGTTACCGAATTTGAATATCAAGCGAGCAAAGGACTATTGTAGGTGAATGTGGACTTTGAATGTTGGCCATTTTAGAACTAAGATGTTGTTGACTTATGGACAAGCAATGAAGACAATTCAGTGCTAGGGAGTTAAGGGACTAACGGTCCTGATTACTTAGGGGCAGCGTAGACACTTATGCAAACGTACGTTTGTTTGTCAGAATAACAACGCTTTTGCGTCAAGCGCGATATAGCGTTCACGGATATGGTAGCTTCCTATTAGTGATAGAACTATTAGAATCTGATTAGGGGTTCCAGAGATTAGATAACAAACAAATGAACATAGAAACAATCAAGGGTTTTTTATCTTGTTTTGTTGTTTTCACCAACGACGAATAAGGCGACGCCTAAGTAACACCTAATGTAAACAAAGTCCTACTTATAAACCGTTAGAACACTCCTAAAGGTGAGCTCATAAATCTATTGAAAACTTCAGTTATACAACCGACATAGAAAGTTAAAAATAATATCGCTTGAATGGAACTAGAAGAAAATACTCCGAGTTATAAATAGGTATTGTAAAATACGCCGGGGTGAAGGGAAACTGGGGAAACTAGTGAAAAATGGTCCGGAGTGATTGACTCAGTGTTATCCAATTTGGAATGAGGATTTGAGCATTACTCGGCTCGTTTATTTTTGGCATAGTGTAGGGCTTTCATTATTTGCCGTCGAGGTTGTCATTTGAGCAATTTGTTTAGTGGTGAGTGCTTCCTGAGTGATTGCTTTCTATTTGATGCTATTTTGGTTCGCACTCTGTATTTTACTTTGACCTTTAAAATGAAATATCGATGCTTATTATATGAGAAAGTAATTAGCTGTCTTATCTTTGGAGCATTATCATCCATACAAATAAATAAAATTGAAGTGTCTGTTTGTAATATGAAAATAACAGATTTTTACCAAATGCATATGAAAGTATATAACGGTACCTATAACAAAACAACTATTTTTAACACTTTTCTCTGTCTGTCTGTTTGCTCCGGGTAATCTCCGAAACGGCTGGGCCGATTTTGACAGGACTTTCACTGGCAGATAGCTGACGTTACAAGGAGTAACTTAGGCTACTTTTATTTTAGAAAAATAATTAGCGTTCCGCGCAAAGAAATAAAAACCATGAAATCCAATTCCTCCGCGCGGGTGAAACCGCGGGCAGCAGCTAGTGGACAATATAATATCTGGTTCCATATTAGTGATTAGTGGTGAAGTTGATAGGCGGATGGACAAAGGAATTTGTAAGCTTAAGACTTGATAGTCTCGTTACCAGATTGCATAAAAAAATTGTCGCCTTAATTTGGATCTTTTTTTATAGTCACTGTCAACAAATCTCTATTATAGCAACAAGCGTGTTTCTGATCAAACTAGCTGCCACTTTACGAGTGAGATATCTTTCATCGCAGATATGAAAATAAAATAGTCTAACTTCCAACCGGGACAGGTATGACGGAAGGCAATTGCAATTCCAGCGCCGAGCCGCAACATATTTGCATTTCAATCTCCACGGATATCCCGCTCATTCCTGGTATCATATAAAAGGAGACGCTATCATAAAAAGAGATACCCTTTCATTTGCTACGGAGAAAAACTACTTTTGCTACGAGGACGTAGAGGGAGCCCATCTGTTGTGTATGTTTGTTGTTAACGTAGCGGCTCTACGTCTCGTAGAGCACGGTCTTTGTAGCGTCGTGTTTTGTGAGCATTAGCAAAAAGTGGAATGTACATTATGAAATACTAGGAAGCCAGTACATACATTTATTGTTCCATATTATATTAGGCGGTAGTAATGTTTTCCTAATTATGAGGTTGTAAGTCGAGATCTTAAGAACTTAAGGCTTTGTTAAGACTTGGCTCACGTATTTAATGTTGTCTGTAAAATGCAGTTAGATATCAAAATATTTATGTACTTGATTCTGATTTATATTACGAAGTAAAAAAAAAGTAAAACTTATCTTAATTATAGGCATAATTAAAAAAAAAGGGAATTATACGTTTAAACATTGCATCAACGCGCAACGGGTCGAATTAAAAAAAGAGATGAAAATGGTTTAACTCCCAAGATCCCATAAAAAATTGGTAATTAATCTGACGATAAGGTGAGATGTAAATTTTACGCATCCTAGAGAACAATAATATTATTACTCTACGCAGACGTGATAAACTCAGTCGACCAACAGTCTTTACTGTCTATTATGTAGAGCAACCTCGCGTCTAAAGATTGCAGCGTCGCCGCTGGCACTGGACCAGGCCGCGTGCCAAACTGGCTGCGGCCGCCAGCGGGTTCGATACCCTCGCTGGGAACGATTACAGGGGTTTAGAAACGATTAATAGTGGAATACGTTAAAAACAATCTTCTGTTAAAAATAGAAATACATTTTCAGAGCTATAAAATTGGAAGCTCCGACAATGCGCTCTTCAATCGGAAACATGAAGTTTTTAAAATAATAGTAACAAAATCTTAAAGAAATCCCTTAATATATTAACATTACAAATATTTATGTACATCAAAATCTAGCAGAGTTCTTTAGTTACTATGCTTTTCATATAGATTTATGATAGCTATAAAATGTAAAATTGTCGTGATCAAAACAAAGATCGTCCAAAGTCAGAAAATACCTTCTATTTCCTTTTTCATTGTTACTTGAATCAAGGGATTGCCCATAACGCAGGGAATCCATCGTAAAGACCGAGCTATAAACATATCACTCAACGATATTGAACCGTGGACGACAATATGTCGCTTCCAGTCCAGTTGCGCGACTTGCGCGGTACGTCCGGCGGAGGAAAATGCAAGAGGTTTGGACGCGGCAGCATTTTATTCTATAGATTATAAATAAATAAACGCTTACACTCATACCCCCCATACTAGGATTCCCTGTGTCACAGATGGCATGGACACATCACAAACATCCAAGACCCGAGAACAAGCTTTACGCTCTGCCCCGGCCGGGAATCGAACCCGGGACCCCTTTGCAGGCAGGGTTACTACCAACTTAGCCACCGAGCCGTCATATATTATAGTTTTGTTGTCTGATGTTTCTGTCATGTTGATTCAGTATTGGAACAACTTCTGAGTAAAAATACTAACATCGTCAACGATATTACAGGATCACAGTAATACATAGTTGCTTAATTCAGTTACGTCACGCGAGCCAATATTATTAGGTATATTTTATCGACTTAGAAATATATATATCATTTGAGTAGAAAGTCTAGCTCATACATACAAATACATGTTTAAGTTAACAATATGAATCGAGCAAGTGAAAAACTCCTCGCGGCTTACAATGAAAGAGAATTGTATGCGGTAGCACACAATACAAAGGTTTGAAAGAGGTAAAAACTTATGAAGAGAATCATGTTTGCTTTTACCTACTTGTATAAGCTACGTGCCTGAAGAAAGAATCACTTTAATAGTTGCTATATCAAGTATAGTTGCTAGTACTATTCTTATTGTTCCTGTGCGATGTGCACAGAAATCATAAGAATTCTCGTAAAATGAGGCGATCCACAACAAATTCCACCCTATAAACATATCACTCACCGATATTACAATAACAAATCTTTTATTGAGTCGCAAAGGTTCAACAACGGTATTGCACATTTCTTTTATGAGCCACAATGGTTGATCACCATCGGTTTGCCAATGTGCGGGTGATCTTAGTTACCCTGATCATGCCGCTGCGCTGCTTAGTAAGCATCTGGATGTTTGAATGCAGCAATGGTGTTTCGGTGGTAAGATTAACTAGAAAAAAACCCCGGCCAAGTGCGAGTCGGACTCGCGCACCGAGGGGTCCGAACAAACTTGTTGGTATGTAAACAGCTCAACATCACGGGAATCGAGGCTCGAAGATTTTTCCCGCTTTTTACACGACTGCACAAAAATTAGTGTTATGTTTTAGGGTTCATGTATGTGTGTTAACTGCAGTTAAGGCATTGCGTACCTCCACAGTACATAACACACACATTATTCAATCTCCGAAACACAGCTGTGTGTTAGATTTATTACAAACTAGCTTCTGCCAGCGGTATTCATCCGCGTTCCCACATGAACCGTGCATTTCTCCGGGATAAAAAGTAGCCTATGTTTCTCTCCGGTCCATAAACTATGTCTATGCCAAAAATGACGTCGATCCGTTGCTCCGTTACTGCGTGAAAGAAGAACAAACCAACAAACACACTTTCGCATTTATAATATTAGTATAACATAGTAAGTTAGGGAGGATTCTAAAGACGGACCGACGCGCGCCAACGGGAGTTGTACTAAATTAAATTATAGCTGAAGTTTAACACTATGTGGTTGTACATAATGAATGGACTTACGTGTCGTCACCGGGGGCTGCAGCCAGGAGTACGAGTGGGGGGGGTCAGAAGCAGTGCGAGTTTTGAGAGGATGGTTCGAATTTAGAAAAGAATAAGTTACAGAGGCCCGCTGTTAGAGTCATTTATTTTAACCTTCATAAGTGCTCTTTGGGGCCTATATGAATAAAGCATTTTGAATTTGAATTGAAAATACAATCTGGATGTTTTGTTTTCTACATAGGCGATATATGAAAGAAGATAGAAAAACGTTGTCAACTGAAGTATAATTCTGGGATCTTTCCTCATTTTCAGTAATAAGTGCAAAGGAACTAAATTCTAGTGTCTGAAATTTTAGAAGGGATAGCACGCAGCCTGCCCCTCGATGCCCTGTCGCTCATTTCGTATTTCGACTTACCTGAAACAGAAAATATACTTAATTTAAACATAACCTTGGGAAACAACATATTTGAATGGCAAATCAAAAGTATATTACAACTTCATAGTTATTGTATGTTAATTTAAGGTAAATAACATTATAATTAAGGCGTTACCTGTATTTTCATTTAATATTGTAGTATAAACCTCGTTTGTAACCTCTTAATTTTGATTTAAACAGTTATGAAGCAGCTTTCGAGCCTATAACTTTTATTTCCTTGATTTATGAAACTCACATTTTAGTACATAATTATAATTAATTGTTTGAGAATTAGCATCTTATTTACAAGTAAATAGTTATATACAAGAATCGTGATCGATTTGGTATCTTCCAATCGAAATTACTCGTAAGTAAAATAGTTTGGTATAGAATATTACAACACAACCCGATCAGACCCGACAAGCACAATAGAGAATTCCCAGTCACACCTGAAGGATCAAACATGACCAATTTCTTCGGAACATCCGTGACAATATGACGGGTGACGTGTAGGTAATGTTACATATTATTATATCCGGCAACGACGTCCCTGGGGGATGAAGTTTCTTACAGTTCTGTATTATGGTAAATGTGCTCCAATTGTTAGCTCTAGAAGTTACAAGATAAAAAGTTAGTATCTGCTATGTCAAAAAATATGCCGCGGCTGTGGTACATGACTCCGAATAGATGAACTTAATTTCTTTTTTTTTATGTTATTTGGTAACGAGACGAGCTGGTCGTTTACCTGATGGCAAGCATAACGCCGGCCTATAACAATTGCAGTGCCACCCAGCACTTTGAAACAAAAAGGCCTGCGCGGCACTGCAGTGCGCTCGTTACCCTGAGACATTAGGTATTAAGTCTCATAAGCCCAGTAATTTCACTGGATACTCTGCTCATCAAACAGGAACACAGTAATGCTTGCACACTACTACTTGGCGGCTGACTTCACTCGCAAAGCGGTGGTAACAACCCAGACGGACACTCGCAGAAGAGTTAGTCGTCCCACTAACAAAACTCTACTAACAAATAAGTGGAGACGGCGTTTGAACGGGCTTTGGCGTTGTTTTAGATATTTTTATGTAGAATTTGACATAGTATAGTGTCGTGCCGCTACCTATGTTTTTACTTCATCTCGAAATAATTACAGCATATTTCAACTCTTGCAGAATTCATTATTTTCTATAATAAGACTTGTTGGAAAGGTCAAGACCGAGTTGCATACATACGTGCAATTCACGGCACATGACTGACGAGTACGACATTCTTTTTCTGGATGCACGCGAGGCAATTCCATGACCTCAATGCACCATGCTTTTTTTATGTTACTTAATTTTACAATGTTTTAGTTTTTTATTTATACAGCTATTACTCGTGAATAAAGTCAAATCGTTGAGTGGAAAGAACAGCCTTTTCATGACATGTTCTACTTCATTTATGTTGTATCACGCTGAGTGAAAACACCACTTATCCACTACAATCTTAGAGTCAACAGCTTCTCATCCAATCTCCTTAAGAGCTTGGACCTTTCCACCTTTGACCCATGACTTGGAAGACTCATCTTGAAAATACTTCGATAAATAAAAAGCACATACTAGTTTTTGCTGCGTAACATTAAATCCCATTGACTCAGTTCAAATTTTTCAAAATAATTTTTCAAAATTCAAGGCCTTAATTACGGGCAAGAAATTCGCAGTTTCTTTTTTTTATTTTAGGTTACCTTGCCCACTATCTCATCTGATCTTAAATCACGTTCTGGTCAATGTTGCAAAGTCTGTAAAATGGGACAACGCCAGGTAGACGAAGACTATGTAAAATGTTGTAATGTTCATATTACTAATTGGCAAATTTTACGTACATGGAGACAAGGGAAACCTTTGTCTTGCCGAGGGACACTACTCAGGCTCAGTATAATAATAATAATTAATTGGCCCAATAAATTCGTTCAATTTATAGTTTTTAAAGCATTGTAACAAACATTTGTCTGAACTTTATGAACAGACTAGCTTCTGCCCGCGTTTTTCACCCGCGTTCCCACAGGAACCGTACATTTTTCCGGGATAAAAACTAGCCTATGTTACTCTCCGGTCCATAAACTATATCTATGCCAAAAATCACGTCGATCGATTGTTCCGTTGCTGCGTGAAAGAAGGACAAACCAACAAACACACTTTCGCATTTATAATATTAGTAGGGATCAGAATAGCTCTTTTTATCTAAAGGAGTATAGCATATAATATCCTATATAGGGTCACAATTTTATATCATTTTAATCAAATCTGATGACACATTTTGACGGCTGAGGTACAGAAGACATTATACAATTTTTGATTAAAAACCAAATTATAGTGAAAGTTAAGTTATCTCTAAGTGAAGTTATCTCTAATTATAATTACATAATTATCTTATTTCAATTTATTATTATGAGCCAATATTCAACAACAAAACCGAATACTAATTCTAGATTGCAATGGAAGCATTGAATCCGATAGTATTGAATGGAAATCAACGATGCAGCACAGTATTGGACGCACAAAGCTGAATTGCAGTTGCTATTGACACGAGAAGCGTAAATACTAATTTGCGAGCCAATTGCATTGGGGAATTCGGGAACATGTTCTAATTCCGTTTCACTATCAGCCTCTTACGCTCCCACTGCTGGGATACCGGCCTTCTCTCAGAGAGAGTATGGGCCATAATCCACCACGCGGGCCCAGTGCGGCTTGGTGGATGTCACATGTCCTCGAATTTTGTGGTTCTTGAACATGCCGGCTTCCTCACGATGTGTTCCTTCACCGTTTTATAGCGAGTGTCAATAATCCGCACATAACTTGATGTAAGTCATTAGTGCGGGCCGAGTCGTGATTCGAACTATGGTGCGTCGGATTGAAAGTCGCACAAGTTCCCGCTCGGCTACACTCACTCTCCCAATTCCCCAAGTCCCAATTCCGTTTATCAGATAGTTCCGTTTATCAATACCTAATTATGTCTCCTTGTACTTAATTACGAGCAAGGACGGATAACGCGTGTGATATCAACACATTCTCCATAAATTTCCCGTCGTGAGGTTCGTACAACAATCATATCATCAATCATTTCATAAGTGCTCCTTTGGGGCCTATTTGAATAAAGAATTTTGAATTTGAATTTGAAAAAAAACGTGCGGGGGATTGTTCAAACTTATCGCGAGGACTGAAGATTTCAAAGCGGTGGTACTCTTTGATGTATTCCTGTGGTGTAGTTGTTTGGTGGGACTGAACTTCTATAGCGCGTAATGGTTGTGAACCGATGAAAATTCATAATTATGTGATTATAAAACCAAAGCGATTAATAAAGTATGTTCACAGTTAGACTGGTTTTATAAATAACTAGCTGCTCCCCCGCGGTTTCACCCGCCCGGAGGGATTGGATTTCATGGGTTTTATTTTTTGCGCGGAACCCTAATTCTTTTTCCAAAATAAAAGTAGCCTATGTTACTCCTTGTAACATCAGCTATCTGCCAGTGAAAGTCCAGTCAAAATCGGCCCAGCCGTTTCGGAGATTACCCGGAACAAACAGACAGACAGACAAAAATGTTTAAAATGGTTGTTCTGTTATAGGTACCGTATATACTTTCATATGCATTTGGTAAAAAGCTGTTATTTTGATATTACAAACAGACCCTTCAATTTTATTTATTTGTATAGAAGACACAAGTCAGTCTTGAAAACTCTAGAGGGCGGGATCGCTTGCGCACAGACCGCGCTGTACATACAACAATGATTTAATAATAGAAGTAGCAGTATTAATACAACAGCAGACCTTTAAAGAGACCTTCACGGTCTCGCGTGTTTAATTTAAATCGCTCTTCATTTAAATTGCTTATTACACGGGCGGTAGCAACATTTACGGCTTTACGAACAGAAATAGTGCCTTAATCTGTACAAATAAATAAAATTGAAGTGTCTGTTTGTAATACCAAAATAACAGTTTTTTACCAAATGCATATGAATGTATATACGGTAGCTATAAAAAAAACAACCATTTTTAATTTTTTTGTCTGTCTGTCTGTCTGTTTGTTCCGGGCAATCTCCGAATCGGCTGGGCCGATTTTGACGGGAATTTAACTGGCAGATAGCTGATGTTATAAGGAGTAACTAAGGCTACGTTTATTTAAGAAAAATAATTAGAGTTCCGCGGAAAAAAATGTAAATCATGAAATCCAATATGTCCGCGCGGGTGAAACCGCCGGCTGCAGCTAGTAATAAATAAACTTTGTATAGCACATTGTATAGAAGTGTTTTATCTAAGTTTAAAGCGATAATGGTTCAGTTGTAGTGAATTCGCCCGACGACTCGTGGTTTGCAGGTTTGAATCCTTGAACTTGCTGTGAATGAAAATATCGTGATGCGTCGTGCAATCGTGGAAAGTTGGTAGGGTATTTTGTAGTGCTGGCTTTGCTAGCTAGTACTCTCAATTTGAAATAAGACACCTAGCTTGTATCGACGTGTTCCGGCGGCTGCACTCAAACTCGAACCAGTCCTCATTTTTTGTTTAGCGTGTTCATGACCACATCGTCACCTATAAGTATCAGGTGAGAAAGAAGAAAAAATAGAGAGGGATATAAGATTTTAATATTCAAAAATAGTCACTGGATAGTCCCATTTTAGCTCACGATCTGGTGAAGAACTCTGAAGAAAATACCATTTGGTTTTTAAACGCAATTGTCTTTCGATGTTTTCGTTAACAGATTTACGAGGAAAATCCGAGATAAACTCAGGTTGATCACAGTAACTCAATGGATTGTGATTACTGTGCTCATACTATAGTTTGAGCCTACTCTATATAGATACTAACCTATGGGTTAGGACAGACCTTACGCTCGACAGCAGGCCCGCCCTGTCATCAGCTATACTATAATAGCATAGGTAAGTAAATTATCGCTTCGCTTAGTCACAACACTACGCAACATTATCTACCTATTTTTATCTTCTGCAATTCAGCAGAATGCTACACGTATACTAGAATGCAGTACACGCCAAACTAAAATAAGACGATTTAAGGTGCCTCATCACGGCCAGCCTAAGTAGAACGCAAAAATGGCCTAAAGGCTTGTTGGTTCATCGAAGATAAACAGGCACTACGGAAATAGAGAGACAACGCCAAAGCCTTCAGTTGGCATTGTGTACATTTTGAAATAAATTTCCGAAGACGATTAGTGAGTGGTAATTTCCTAAAACTTGTTCCAGGAAATACGTGTTTTTTGAAAATGCTTTACAAGTTTGTGAAAAAAATGTTTGTTATTTAGAATCTCCATAACATGTCCAAGGATCCTATGCAAGTGTTTTGTTTACTTTTACATTTATGAGAATATTGTGAATGGCCAAAGTCAAGGTAAAATTTGTTTAAAAAGGCTGTGTTTTTAAGGCTTTTACTGAATTGGATTGTCAAAATTTTAATGTTTTGGTTCCATAAAATCCTAGATATAATGCACGAGATACCTATTTGTTCAAAAAACACAAAGAAAAATATTGATACACACTTTAATCACGTACGAGCGTTTGTATGGAAAGTATGGCGAGTTGAGGCCTCTTAAGAACACAAAGGTATTGTTATTCGCAAGCGCGTTCACTCCGCTTACTGTTTCCACAATACCTCGCTGTATCATCAAGTAAAATTATTCGATCAACTTCACTTCTCTCGAAACCCGTTTAAGTTTGGCAAGTCCTGTGGTTATGACGGAGCAAAGGTAATTATTAGATCGTAGCAGGAAGGCACGACATGCGTGTCTAAGGTGATTAGTGTTAGGTACACTAACTAACTCTTGATACTTGGTTGCCGAGGACTTGTACTAGTGGTACTTGTAGACTTGTACTAAAGTAATCGTGTTTTGCTACAGAGGCTGTACGCAGCTGGTAATATGCAAAATAATATTGAATGTTGTTGCTGAAAGATGCGTTTGAAGATGAATTTAATTTAATTCAACATGAGCTTGAGCTTCCTGTGAATGAAAAACATGGTGATGCAACCTTAGCATGGTGGTAGGGCATTTTCTAGTGATCACCTGGCTAGCTACCACGATAGAGAGCCAGTCCTAATGTAGGTTTAGCGTCTTCTTCGAGTACTAGTGGTCAACCGCAGCCCTATAGCTTTGTAAAAATAAGAAAAAATCTAAAAACCTACATTATTTATTCTGCAATAAATTCAAATTCAAAATTCTTAATTCAAATAGGCTCCAAAGGAGCACTTATGAAAGTTGAAATAAATGACTATAATTTAAAACAAATCATATTATATGTGTTATTTATGATCATAGCGTCATGGAGCTGCCATTCAAAAATGATTCAAACAGTTTTCCTCATTGCTATTCAATTATTTAATGCCCTCCACTAGGAAACCTAATACCGTGCAGGCTATCAATGTTACGCAATATAATTCTACTTTACAACAAAATTATAACAGGTGTGTGTACTGTTAAGTCCAGAAATGAGACACTCGGTTTGAATAATTGACACGTGTATTATCGCTCGTAGTTCAATGAGGACTGCTGTCCTTCTCTGTGTCTTCCCCTTGCGTAGCGCTGGTACGACTACGGCGTAGCACTGACTTGCTGACGTCATAGCGTAGCACCACACCATGTTCTACCTTTATTCTTACAGTACATAATTGTATAAATAAATTGGTTGTTTTAAGATCTAGTTAAAAAGTGAGAGCATTTGTGAAACACTTCATCAACTTAAAAATAACGTTTTTAAAATTACTTAAACCGTAATTTTAATATTACTTACAAATTACGGTGACAATTTACTAATTTACGGGCTAGTTACTTTTTATCTGAAATAGCACAGTATCATGGAAAATCAATGATAGTAATCCTTAAATCAATGTCCTGAAGCTGAAACAATATTACAATTGCCATTCCCACTGAATCGTTTCATATCAAAACTAATAATAGTATTCAACGCATTACAATAAGTAATGGTTTGCATGAGGCCGATCGTCAGAGAAACAATGGCGGCGGAACGCAAAACAACCCAAGTCCAGCTGCACCGGAAACATCAGACACGGCTCTGTAACAACCTCTCCATAGCGACACCAGTATCAAGTGGTACCAACCAGCTGCGACATCTTAAGATTTTGTTAGTGGGAGGACTAACTCTTCTGCGAGTGTCCGTCTGGGTTGTTACCACCGCTTTGTG
Organism: Crocallis elinguaria; assembly: GCA_907269065.1. NCBI lineage: Eukaryota > Metazoa > Arthropoda > Insecta > Lepidoptera > Geometridae > Crocallis > Crocallis elinguaria. The sequence goes on along the minus strand of OU026072.1, from coordinate 24,877,162 downwards.
AGTGAACTCTGCCGCCAAGCAGTAGCGTGCAAGCATTACTGTGTTCCGGTTTGATGAGCAGAGTATCCAGTGAAATTACTGGGCTTATGAGACTTAATCAAATCAAATTAAAAGATCAAATTTCTTACATATGAGTACGAGTCAAGCTAATTTCACTGATATGTGCCATAGGATTAAAACCTAAAGGCCCTTCCTCGCTGGAATGCCACGTCGACGTCGCCAGAACACAAACAATTCGTATTAAAATCCCAAATTGGCGACGTAGCCAGAGGGAGTTAGCTACCAGTTGAATAGTTTGGCTACTGTAGCTGGCGACGTCACCGTGGCGACCCGGTGAAGTGGCTAGGGTCCTAAGTGTTAAGAGCCTACTAGTCCATGGAGCGAACTCATCGGTGGGCGGGGCTAAAATGCATGCTATTTCATCTAACATTCGTGGGACAAGGTAAGACTCTGCAGCGATGAGTAGTATGAGGCTAATGCTCGCACATACACAATTACACACTCTCGTAAAGTCACGACGAAAACCGAAAAGTCGAAAACCGGCGCGCAAAAATGTACGAATTAGCTTCTGGTGCTTGGGGTTTTACGACAAAACTACTGAATGTATTTAGTCACACCAAAGTTATTTGAAATGTCAATAAACTAAATCTTGTTAGTATGTACCTGATTTTCGAGTTTTCGTAATCCTTTTGTAATTTATTTACGTCCAAACTTGCGTTAAAATACGTGCTAAAATACAGATGTTTGAAGGCTCATTACTTTTAAGCCACTTATTTTTTTTCTGTATAATTAGCAGGCTGACCTAGATAACGAAGAGATAAATCGATATTATTCTTAATTTTGGACTTAAAACGTCAAGTAGTGGAGTAATCACCTAAGTACGGTTGTATGGAGAAATGAACGACTAGTTCGTCCTTAAGGGGGCCTCACATCAAGAGAGACGTCTGTATCAAAATGTTTGAAGTGAAGAGTCCTGGCTTATGCAGACAGCAGTATTGTTTTCAAATTTGTTCAATTTACTAATATATCCGTGTAAAACAAAACGTCTTTTTTACTACAAGATCTGTAGGCATAAATTTATACACCACACAGCATAGAATATAAAAGGATGTAACCGCGATGGCAGCCGAGAGTAACCTATTTATTAACTTACAGGGATCATTAAGAAGGTAACAAATGCAAGAGAGAAAAAACAAAGAAGCAAACTGAAGCAAAGCCAGACACGCAAAGTAATTGTTCCTGAGTTGCAGACGCGTTAAGAGAGCGTCCTATCAGGGAGGCGGCGCGGCGGGCTTGTTTACAGCCGGCGGGGGAACGCTGGAGAATTGGTTCCAAGATGCTGTGGACTTGAATGAAGTATCTAATATATTTTATAGGGGCAGCTGTTTATAACACTGATTATAGAAGAATATTTGTAGTTCGATAACCGACTGGAACAAATTTTGTGTGGAATCTCGAGTTTTTGATGTTTGATGTCTTTTAAAAAAATTATAAACGTACATTCAGACACAAGTTTAGTGTGTTTAACACCCCTCCACACTTACACAACCTAGTGGACATATCTAATTCACCAAAATCCAAATAGTGAGCATGAATTACTGTATGCACGTGTAAATAGATGTAAACAGTGTAACGCTAGTAGTTGCAAATGTGCATTCTGAATCTTTACAATTGACTGCACAATTTTGTTTAACATCACATACATCCGGGTACAAACCGAGCGAGCACTATTTTTTTTTTATATGGTGACGAGACGAGCTGGCCGTTTGCCTGATGGTAAGCATAACGCCGGCCCATAACAATTGCAGTGCCACACAGAACTTTGAAACACAAAGGCCTGCGCGGCACTGCAGTGCGCTCGTTACCCTGACACATTAGGTATTAAGTCTCATAAGCCCAGTAATTTCACTGGCTACTCTGCTCATCAAACCGGAACACAGCAATGCATGCACATTACTGCTTGGCGGCAGACTTCACGAGCAAAGCGGTGGTAACAACCCAGACGGACACTCGCAGAAGAGTTAGTCCTCCCACTAAAAATATACTAATCCAGACACACAAGCGACATAATTATGCATCTAGTTACCAATATAGTTACGAGTGCACCCGCCCGCGCTGCACACTGCGCCAGTCTAGTGCTCCTCACCTGGCGTCCGCCGCGATCGATACGTCGCGCCGTCTGGACGCGCCCTCAGTGCGGAAGCGGAAGATACATTATACGGCGGTTGGAGGGGGCCGCGGGGGATGGTAAAGGGGATGGGAGGATTTGTTTACTGTAATCGTGTAATGTATCTGAATCAGAAGGAATCAAGGATCTCGTGATTAGATCATTTCGAGTATTTTGACGATAAATCCATTATACATTGTGTTTTTATACTGCCTTCACCGCTACAATAAAAAAGCACGACCAGAATATTCCAATCGCCTATATAATACGTATTTTCAAAGATATGCTTTATTCATGTTCTCAATATGCATTACCCGGCGCATATTTGAGTTCTTTGTTCGGCAGAGAAGCTGCATGTACCATACATCTTGAATATAACTTTGTGTGCATCAGTTCAATATGAATGTTTAAAGAGTTACTCGACTTTTGAATGAGTAATGTTGATGGAAGTAAATAAGCTTTTCAATAAATCAATCGTGTACCGAAATAAATTGCAAAGGGAAATTCGTGAGTTGCTAGTGATGAAAAAACGCTGTTAGTCGACAATCCATACTAATATTATAAATGCGAAAGTGTGTTTGTTGGTTTGTTGGTTTCTCCTTCTTTCACGCAGTAACGAAGCAACGGATCGACGTGATTTTTGGCGTAGATATAGTTTATGGACCGGAGAGTAACATAGGCTACTTTTTATCTCGGAAAAATGCACGGTTCCTGTGGGAACGCGCGTGAAAACAGCGGGCAGAAGTTAATGTAACATAAAATTGACATTGACAGTTGTCAATAAAGTTTTATAATGTTGACAAGTTGATTTAATTTGACAGATCGGTTTAGGACCTGTGGAAACGCGGGTGAAAACCGTGGGCAGAAGCTAGTGGATAAATAAATGCGTATAAGCTAAAGATAGGCACAGTTCGCATCTTTCATTTGTATAGTCACTAAGCTGCTTCTTGTTCCATAAAGGTATAATTAAAGGAAAGTTAAGCCGTTCCAAGACCAAATTTTAGTCGATAAGGGAACTTCTTATTGGAGGTATAATTTTAAGGCAACTACACAACTTTACGCGCGGGACTGAGAATACTTTATTGTACCCCCGTTTAGCACTCGAGCCGGGCATTATTCAGGGGTAACCACCCCTAAATCACAACAGTTGGTTATAAGCAACCGCCTCGTTACTAACGAGCCTGTCGCGCCGCAGGCTTAAACGTACATCAACCCTGGCGCAGAGCCTAGTCTAGCCTCTAGTTGTACATGAATGGAGCTACTACCTCAATTAAACTACAACTACATAATTGCATAAATTGTGTAATTGGCCAATAATATGATAATATTTGAGTCCCAGCTGTTTACGTCCAGACTTCTGATAGTAGATTATGCACCAAGAGGATAAAGCAGTGTCTTACGTCACGGGCGGATTATTGGACCCTGAGCGTAACGAAGGACTCTAGGGATGTATGTAGCTATGTAGAGTCCTGAGTGAAGCGAGGGGTTCAAGGCGCCCAAAACGAAAACAGGCTTTATACTACAGGTGAATACTCTCCTTTTCACACCTTCTGCGAGACAATAAAAAGCCAGGGCTACATCAATAATTTATTTTATGTTAATATTAATGTTGGACACATCGGTCCAGTTATTACGAAACAAAATATATTTCCGTTAGGAACATTTATGGAGTTTCAGCTGCGTCCGTTTTTTTGTGTGTCTATGGTGGCCAGTTCGATTTTTGAATAAACTCTTATTACAATGCCCGTATGCAGAGTTTTCATTCAAATTTTATCCTCATTGCTCGGAAATTCTCTTGGGATTTTCATACAACTTTCTCTCCCTATGGAGGCAATGCCTTGCTTGACGTTGAGACTGCGCGATATGTAATTGATCATTGTCGAGCAGTTGGTGTGAAAATCTATTATTGGCGCTAAAAGAATTTGTTTAGTAAAATTTTAATTGTTTAGGTTATTTATTGTAAATATTTAAGTTTATGTTTTAAGTTTTTAAGTAATATTTCATCCCTAATAAATTATATTTTATATTGGGTGGGCCATAAAAGCTAAGTAACTTTGAAAATAAATAAACAATGCCAAGAATTGTAGCTGGCCAGTGGCCATAAAGTCAGTTGTCAAATGGATCGTTCTGATCTATCTGGCACTAAGAGAGCAAGGAGCGAACCCTTACTTTTCCCAAAATAGTATCAACTGCAATTGTAATGGGCCGGTGTTATGCTTACCATCAGGCAAACGACCAGCTCTTCTCGTTATCGATTAGTATAAAAAAAATGCGCCAGCCCCATTAAGATTTCATAATTATCGTAGATTTAGTAGTAATTCAAAGCAATGTAGTACAACAGTTCCGCCCATAATAAATCTGGTAGACACCGCCAAGCTTCACGTTGTCACATAAATTACAAAGTGATTAAGGTAACGTACATCTATTTACCAGCCTGTCGGCCATCGTACCCAGAGAGCTTACTAAATTGGGAACAATACAATATTTAAACACCATTATTAGAGAGCCTCAATTAAATATTTTAGTAAGACATTTTAGAAGCGCCTCAACTCAGAATCTGTTTAGGAGATTCGAATGGAATAAGCTGGTAAATCTGCTTTTAAACATAAACATAAACATAAACGCTTACACACTCATACCCCCGCACTAGGATTCCCTGTGTCGCAGGTGGCATGGACATACACAGATACACATCACAAACATCCAAGACCCGAGAACAAACTTTATGCTTACACAAAATCTGCCCCGGCCGGGAATCGAACCCGGGACCCCTCGCCTTGCAGGCAGGGTTACTACCAACTTAGCTACGGAGCCGCCGTTTTGGATGTGCCTATTCGTAGGCGTTGCAGGCTTATCATAAGGCAGTCAAATAAAAAAACTACTCGTACAGGTAAATCTTAGAGCTTTCTACAAAATTGGAGTGGATTTATTTAGGAAAAAGAATGAATATTAGTCTGAGAAAATTACCATTTCAAATATCATTACAGCTTTAGTTAATATGGGAGCCCCTTGAGACGGATTACTATACATCAATTTGAATTTTTAAGAAGACGTTACAAAGATTGTCTACTTAGTACCTGTATCTAACGTTTACTTTGTAAATCTCAAACGCTCCAAACTACTACGTCAATACGTAACTGACAAATTGCTGGTCGCCGGCTTTATCCAGCTGGATCCGACGTCTATTGGAAGCGGGGCCGCGTCGTTGCATTACTCCGCAGCCACGGGCCGCGACCGTGATTGTCTTGGACGGCCTGGAGAGCTGGTTTTACCCAACATCCTGCGGTATACAGGGCCATTGTGCCGCTTTAGACCCCGCTGAAGCACTAATTATTGAGTCGATGGTCTTGACTCAGGAGTACGTAGTTTTAACAAATTAGAATAGCACTTTTTCATCGCCTTATCTTTGCGTCCATCTGATAATTGAGCTGATGCTCTAGAAGGATTATAATGGGTGGTGCCATGTTAATTTACTCAAGAATTGGAACTATAACATCATCTCAGATGAAAAAGAAATTGGTCTTTAATTAAGGACCCACAATCTTATAACATATACCTACAAAAATGAAAAGGGTCGAGTTAAAAGTGTCCGGTACAGAGAGACACCGGTTGAAGTCGGCAGAGAACATTTTTAAGAGAAAACAAACAACAAACAAACAATCAAACGCTTACACACTCAGGATTCCCTGTGTCGCAGGTGGCATGGACATACACAGATACACATCACAAACATCCAAGACCCGAGAACAAACTTTATGCTTACACAAAATCTGCCCCGGCCGGGAATCGAACCCGGGACCCCTTGCCTTGCAGGCAGGGTTACTACCAACTTAGCTACGGAGCCGTCAAACAAAACAGAATCAAAACCAGATTCATATAATCGATTGTCAATAATAGAAAAACGGACTTGGGTAACTCCATGCGAAATGATTCCCGTACAATAACAACGCTCAAGAATCATAGCCCTGACTGACCGCCGACTATGATTCTCGTATCTCTTCAAACAACAACAAACAGAAACAAGAATACATCTGTTTCGTTTAGGCCTGGATGGATACGTGCTATTTGTGGCATTGGACGTCAGCCGAAAAAAAATATGTTCGCTTTTCGCGCTCTAATGTTTTTGTAGGAGCGGAAATGAGGTGAAAAACTTCAACACTGCCGCACTCAGAGAATTTCCTTAACTGCCAAATGCCATTGTGACAGTATCACATTCTGCCAAGCTGGTATTTCATAAATACGAGAATTGTACATATGTATAGTTGTATAGTGAACCATAACGAACGACGAGATGTGGCATCTTTTCATTGTGGAAAATATTACGCGCCTACTTTTCCGTGGTAATAGAAACGTAGTGACAAATTTTACAAGACGTGGAACTGTGATGATTGGAGGACAATGGCATACTTTTGTAAATAATACCTACCGTTACTTGCGTCAGCGCCAGCAGGTACATAGAGAAAACTGTGACTTTCGTGTGAACTGTGTTAATAATATTCCGAAAAGTCTAATCATCATTTGTTGGTATACAATGGAATTATTTTATGCATGAAATGTTAATATGTACCATTATACATTTTATTTCTTTTTCTCGTGGAATACAAATAGCCCACGAGATTCGTTATATTTCGCTAGAATTTGATCGAATCCCTGAAAGAATCCATCAATTTAACGAAGACTTTAAACAACAAATGTCCTTAAACAAATTCAGTAGGTTGATCAATATTAGACCCTATATTTTAATTATGACCATGATATTTTACTGTATTCTGGCAAATAAATTGTTTGATTTGATTTGAATAATACTCAATGTCAGTTTCCACACATGGTCGCAGTTCTGTGGCGAATACATTACTCAATAATTAAATATCTAGCGAGGAAATGTATTTGGATAATCCAATAATTCCCGAGACCTAATTACTTCTCTAAGTCACAATTTAACCAGCCCCATAAAAGTGTACCTCCCACCAAGACGGTTAAATATAAATAAAAGCCGCCAGCCGCTGATTACGGGGAGTTATTACCCCGTAATGGCCCGTGAGGGATGATGAACGGTTTAATAAATTCGCGCGCGCCGGGGATGAATCACTTGCCTAGCTTTAAAAATGGCTAAAATTGTGACCGTTGGATGGGTGAGGACGGTGGTAAAATATGACCAGATTTCACCGACATAGCCAAGATTCTTAAACCAGATTTATTTTATTGTTATATGCTTAAGTTTGATCTGATAGCAAGTGTAGATGCGGTCTATGATGTAGCACGCTTATCTATGTACCTATTCCCCCGTCACTTGTAGAAACTATAAATAAATAATAAATAGAACAAAAAATACATGTCACAAATTAGTTCTATCCGAGGATAGACAAATTAAATCTTTCTTTTCATAAACTATATTTTACGAGATTCCTCGTAAAAAAAATTATTTGTTAATAAAACAAAACCAAGTGAAACGTAATAACGCAATGGAAAACTCTCCAAAGGTTATCCAACCGCGCGCCGCCCGCCCGCCGCCCGCCGCGGCAGACGCAGAAAAGAAATGAGACAATACATTTATTTATATGTCTGACTATTGTCTCTTACTACGTACATTAATGATGACGTTGTAAATTGGAACAATAAAGCAAAATGTTCAAAAGCTGATCTATGCAGTGTAGATTAAAGCGCAGTATACACGGTTTTACTTGCATGCTTGAATTCGATCCCAGTAAACGGATAAAAAAAAGAAAAGCGTGCCAATATTTGTACTGTGTTGCTTATTGAGCGACTGTATATTGTTCACGTAATTCCTGTTTGCTAAGGTACAGGGAAGTCAGTCAGTCCTGTCGACCCAATCACCAGTGATAGCTTGCGATAGAATTCTCACTAATGGAATGAGAGGTAGAGCGGTGTACTGAGACAACAGAAAGCGAGATCTATTCCAGGACATCTGCAGTACTTTCGAAGTCGTTGCAAGACCATTCAATCAATTGTATTACAAGTCCCGACAACGCTATGTTCAGGGAAAGGTATTTGAGTCGAGCAGAACAAGCAGATCCAGTTTATAGTACATATACATTGTCCATTCCAAAAATTTGCCTTGAAATATTATTTATAGTCGCTTGCCAAATCTACTACATTCATCGAATTTTAAAAAGCTGTACGATTCCTGGTTGAACGTCCTCTCGCAGTCGGCTGCAACGAGGTAAAGATAAATCCTTCGAGTCAACTCGAGCGTGACGGGCGCGCTCGACATTTCCTTATTGCACGGCGGGGAGACAATACAACGTCACGCTTTTTATACCAATTAGGGATACCATTTTATTAAGTACAATTTAGAAATAAAGTATACAAATAAATAAAATTGAAGTGTCTGTTTGTAATATCAAAATAACAGCTTTTTTACCAAATGAATATGAAAGTATATGCGGTACATACGAGTATAAAAAAAAAACATTTTTAAAATTTTTGTCACGGTGTCTGTCTTTCTGTCTGTCTGGCGATTTTGACGGGACTTTCACTGGCAGATAGCTTATGGTATAATATATGATGTCATATGAAATCTATTATGTAACAAGGCATTAGAAGACGCATGTACTCGTATACAATGATAAGTTTAATTCAAAAAACAGTTTTCTAGTTTTTATTTACTTTTCACTTGAAAGCGTACAATCCCCAGTTGCGGCGCAAGTACAGATCTTTTCGGTCGATAAAATTGAGTTATAATCGATAAAACCCACTTTATCGATATGAACTGTCAATTTTATCGAATTTTATCGACCCAAATAGATCCGTACTTGCGCCGCTGATCCATGTAAATTTAACCAAGATCCGATTTTGCGTTCCAATTCGTTTTTTGTTTCCCTAACAAAGATGACTGTACGTCATGATATGACTCATATCACCCACAGCTTAGCAATGTTTATTTTAATACTCTAAAAGTGAATGTACGAATCTTTAGATTGAAGAAACTATCTATTGCATCACAATTATAAATAACTATTGTACCAATGAGTCACAGCAAAAGAAACCCTTATCAGCGATGACAAAGCATCACTGGAAGTAAGTGATAATCGATTAAAATGATTAATCTATATACAACTAAACAAAATTGAAGTGTCTGTTTGTAATATAAAAATAACAGCTTTTTACTAAATGCATATGAAAGTATATACGGTACCTATAACAAAACAAATATGTTAAAATTTCTGTCTGTCTGTCTGTCTGTTTGTTCCGTGTAATCTCCGAAACGGCTGGACCGATTTTGACGGGCCTTTCACTGGCAGGTAGCTGATGTTACTAGGAGTAATTAAGGCTACTTTAATTTTAGAAAAATAATTAGGGTTCCGCGCAAAAAAATAAAATCCATAAAATCTTATATCTCCACGCGGGTGAAACCGCGGGCAGCAGCTAGTTTAGACGATGTTAGTGCAATACAGGACATAACCCTGTGACGGCACCTATTTTTATTTTACCTACCAGTGGGGACACGCCTCAAGGTTTTTGGGTTCTGCGCAGATTAGATGCGGATCAAAATGGGGCTGTTGAAAATTACAATCATGGGAGAAAAAAGTTTCTTAACAAACCCAAAACCGTTTAAATGTATGCTAATAACTAATATCTCATGTAAAGGTTAAGAAACGACGATGCCCCTTGAAGGTTAAAAGGATGTAGGTGGATTTACACTTTTTAACCGACTACCAAAAAAGGAGAAGGTTATCAATTCAGTGGGTATTTTTTTTAATGTTTGATACCTCATATCTCTGTCATTTATAAACCGATTTGGAAAATTATTTTTTTATTTGAAAGGATATACTTTCAGATTGGCCTCATAGAAATTTCGTCAAAATCAGTTCAGTAGCTTGTCACTGAAGTCGATTCGTCGTTTTTTTAAAGCAATTTTTAATACCCAATATTTTGGGTTTACCCAATATTATAAATCTAAAGATTAACCATTCGAGTTAGCCGATCCCACTGCATGATAGTTGAAAAATATTCAAGAAGAAACTTCCGAGCTTTAAATAAGAATGTCTCCAAGCTATCTTCTCGAACGATTGTGCAATTGGAATGGGCACCTAGTCATTTAACTTTCATAAGCGCTCTCTTGGAACTCACGTGACTACAGAAGTTAGAATTTGAATCTGTGTGATCATTACAATTTATTTAACACACAATACAATTGCAAACTAACAGGTAGCCCCAAAGCGCTCGCAATTATCACACAATACATACATACAAACATACATATACAATACAATGCAGTGTTATTGCAAGACTTTGCTATACAAAGTTCTTCTTATAAACAATTCGATTGTTACAAGCTCGCCATTAATATCGCTTACCATTAGGTGAAAGACCAGCACTTCTAGTCACTTCATGGTACTAAAAATATCCATGTAACATAAATTGTTTTTGTCTGAGCCCAATATACATAAATATACACCACGTGCACCTGCGCGAAGTTGCCATTCCACTTGTTTAGATAACAAGCGAAATTTTCTACGTCACGTTACATTCAGATAATAGAAAGAAAAAACATACCCGACTGATAAGAATGCTACACAAAATGAGTGCGCAATAATTCTTTATGTCACTTACACGTCACAAGTTATCGATGTCTGTGTACGTACCTGAAAAAGATATAAGTCATTCAATAAAAACTATAAACAAGAATAATAATTATGTTACAGTATTGAGTTTGAAGAGATTTTATGTATACACTTGTAGTAGCACGCATAATGTCGCCTTGTCTATGCACTAAGTTCAGAGAGAGAAAAAAAAATATGTAGGTAGACCGCACAATTTCATTATTTCGTGCGGTCGGCTGGTTCTTCATTCACGTTGCAGTGCTCCGCCGCGTCGCACTACAAAGTTGGTTTTTCTAAGTTTCTCCGTGTTAACAAGTTTTTTCGTCAAAATCAAGATGCCGAAGAGGATACATAACGACGAGTGGGAATATTTGTAAGTAATTTGCACATTTACCGATAAATATCGATTGCATATGAGGTTTCACGTTCCAACGATTCGAGTTCTTACTTAACCTACTTTTTTACTCGAGTTCACGATGCAACGCCACGAGTTCATCTTACTCGCTGTATACCTATGCGTACTTAATACGCCATCCATATAGCAACCTGTTGAGGTTATCCTATAATAATAATATGAAACGACCCGAAAGGTAACATTCGAACTAATTAAGTAATTTGCAATTTGTTCGGTCCACGTTTGAGTTGTCACTTACTGATAATAATGCATACGAGGTTTAACGTTCCAACGGTTCGAGTTGTTACTTAACCTACTTTTTACTCGAGTTCATCTTACTCGCTGTATACCTATGCGTACCTAATACGCCATGCATATAGCAACCTGTTGAGGTTATTCTATAATAATAATATGAAACGACCCGAAAGGTAACATTTTAACTATTTAAGTTAAGTTCTAATGTTCACGTTTCAACGATTGGAGTTGTCACTTAACGATAATAATACATACACGGTTTAACGTTCCAACGATTCAAGTTGTTACTTAACCTACTCCTTACTCGAGTTCATTTTACTCGCTGTATAACTATGCGTACCTAATACGCCATTCATATAGCAACCTGTTGAGGTTATCTATAATAATAAAAAGATGAAACGACCCGAAAGGTAACATTTTAACTATTTAAGTAATTTGCAATTTCTTCGGTTCACGTTTGAGTTGTCACTTAAATACATACGATGTTTAACGTTCCAACGGCTCAAGTTGTTACTTAACCTATTTTTTACTCGAGTTCATCTTACTCGCTGTATACCTATGCGTACCTAATACGCCATGCATGTAGCAACCTGTTGAGGTTGTCCTATAATAATAATATGAAACGAACCGGAAGGTAACATTTTAACTATATAAGTTAAGTTCTAATGTTCACGTTTCAACAATTCGAGTTGCCACTTACCGATAATAATGTATACGAGGTTTCACGTTCCAACGATTCGAGTTGTTACTTAACCTATTTTTTACTCGAGTTCACGATGCAACGCCACGAGTTCATCTTACTCGCTGTATACCTATGCGTACCTAATACGCCATGCATATAGCAACTTGTTGAGGTTATCCTATGATAATAATATGAAGGTATACGTATAATTACGTATATTAGACATAAATTTGCAATTTGCTGTTAATGTTGAAAACGAAAATCAAGAGCTACGCGAACCAAGACCGTCGACTAGCGCGTTACACGCGAGTTCCGATCGTTCGCTGGATATAGCCAACGTGACAATACTGGAGGATGTATCTCCACTACCAGTGATTAAAGGTGCTTCCAGCAGTGAGGATGTTCCACGAACAGAACCAAGCTAAGGCAAAATTAGCAGCGGTATTGCTTGTCTTGACGAGCCTATAAGACTCTTCTTAGTAAGGATAATAAAGATCCAACTGTTCTAAAGCTGCTGATTGATGCTGGGCGCATCATCTGTGACACACAACTCAGTGAGTCAATAACGAGGCGAAATTTCATATTGGCTGTACTAAAGAAGGACTTGAAAGATCAGATGCTGCTCACGATAATAGATAGTTTTCTTGTAGCCAAGAACTAGCCAAAACTTTAAAGACCGCAAAAGCGATCAATAAAACAGGTCTGGATCTCAAAGCTTCCACCTCTAACAAGACTACTGCTACGAAACCAAAGCATCAAGTCGTTAACAGAAATTGAAACGGGAAGGCTCCGGTTCAAAACCACAGACAGCAGCCATCGCCGCCCTCAAAGATGAAGAGGAGTCTGCACCTCAGAGGCAACAGCACTCGCCATCATCGAGGACATCGCGACTGAACTTCAGTCGCGGCCGCCGCTAGACAATACGGTAAATTACGCCGGTAGACTATCTGTTTTTTACAACAAATGGTCACAAATAACCGCAGATAAAATAATTTTATCGTGGATACGTGGTTATGAAATTCCGTTCACTGAAACTCCATATCAGCATTGTATACCTCAACCCCGAAATTATGCACACTCAGAAAAACTTGAATTTGATCAAGCTATACATAATTTAATTTCTATAAGTGCTATACCTCACTGTGAGCCCTGTGAGGATATCCAATATCTTTTTACCCAAACCGAACGGAAAAGCACGCTTTATCCTAAATTTGAAAAAGCTAAACGAGTTCATTCAACATGTTCATTTGAATTAGAAGATTTTAGAATAATGATCAAACTAATCTCAAGATGTTGTCTCAAGTCAACTATTGATCTCAAAGACGCATATTATTAAGTGAAAGTTCATGATAACTCTAAAAAATATTCAAGATTTAGTTTGAACGGTAACTTGTATGAATTTAATGCCCTACCGTTTGGTGTCAATACGGCACCTTTTGTCTTCACAAAAATAATGAAAAAAGTGGTCAGAATGCCACGCTGTGCTGATTATTATCGACAATATATCTTAACGATACCTGTCTAATATTACATAGCTATAGCGAATGTATGGATAACATTACAAAAATGAAAAGTACATGAATTTGCCTGTAAGTTTACAGTCAGATTTCGATTTGTGGATTAAATCTATCGAAAATCCAAAAAATCAAATTAAATTTGACGAATTCAGATGCTTCGACTATGGGGGGTTGGGGGATAGCCTGTGCGGGAAAAACGGCAAGCGGTAGCTGAAGTCGGGAAGAAAGAAAACTTCACATTCATAAGATTAAAAATTTGTCTAGAGGATTTATCCAATTGTCATATTATCTTGCGAATAGATAATACAACTGCGATTTTTTACATTAATCGTATGGGAGGAATGCAATTCCCCCATCTCACAAACTGACCAAAGAAATACGACAATGGTGTGAAGCGCGAATTCTATTTATAACAGCGCTATACATTCCATCTACAGAAAATACTATAGCAGATACTGAATCAAGGTGTATTCACCCGGATATTGAATGGGAACTATCTGATCTTGCCTTTCAGCAAATAATTAACAATTTCGGGCTACCAGAGATTGACATGATTGCTAGTTGAATAAATAAAAAATGTCCTGTATACATATCATGGCACAAAGACCCTGATGCTTGACGCTTTCTCTGTGAATTGGTCAAAATTGTATAAAAATACCATGAACAAGGAACCCGTAAAAACGGGTTCCCTTCCTTCTCAATAATTTTAAAAAAAAACATTGATGAAAATTATTAGCGACAAAGCTAAGTGCATACTGGTCGGGCCAACATGGCCAGCTGAACCTTGGTATCCCCTATTTAACCAGTTTTTTACAAACTAAACCACTGGTTTTTTCAAACTTCTGAGGACCTAATAATCTCTCATTCCAGTTTCTGCCAGATCCAGCGGCAGATTACCCTGGATGCCGGAGTATTGTGCGGGAGTCTCTAATAAGAAAACTCCCTCCCGGGTCTTTAGACACATTAATAGCGTCTCTGTCAGATAATTAAATTAAGTAATATGATACTTACACATTCCAGTTATTATTCATGTTTTAACAGAGTTATTTCAATCGGGAGCGCTATACGGCACTCTAAATGGGTTTAGATCTACACCTTCCTTAGTATTAGGAAGTCAGATAAGCACAGACGACTGTGTTTTAAGGGTATATTTAGGCTTCGCCCTCCCTTACCCAAGTATGAATCCACTGGGATACTACATTAGTAATTGAAACTCTAGCCACTTGGATTCCTAATTAATCTCATTCTTTAGAAAAAATCACTAAAGAAGCTAGTTACCCTGCTGGCGCTGGTAACAGCGCATAGAGTACAAACTATTTCAAAAATAGATATCCGAAATTTTCAAAATTGGCGGAATGATATTTCCATTAGGATCCCTGACTTAATAAAAACGTCAAGTGTAAACGCAACTCAGCCAACGCTGATGCTGCCAATTTTTCGAAACAGACCTGACATAGGTCCGGCTTAATTATTAACGGATTATTTAAAAGTAATGTAGCGGCATTACGTGATCATCACACCTCTATTTTTATTTCTATAAAAAACCATATAATAAAGTTTCTCCCCAAACACTTAGCAGATGGATAAAGAGTATACGTTGTGGGTCTGTGGAATAGATATCACACAGTACTCTGCACATAGTACTAGACACCTCAAAAGCTCATAAGCTCGGTGTGAATTTGGATGTTATCAGGAAGACTGCCGGTTGGTCCGGCGGCTCTACAATATTTGCCAAGTTTTATAACAGGCATATAACAGACAGCATATACAGAATCAAATCATTGTTTTGCTAGAAGTAAAATTGATTGATTTATGCTAAAATTTACTGTAGCTATTATGTTAATAGTTTATTTAAGAAACATTACCTTTTAATTGAGTGATTAAGTACATTTATTATGTCAATTATTGAAGAAATATTAAATATATTTACTTCTGTAATACTTTCAACTGAAATAGATATTTCACAACTTCTCTCAACATCTACAAGTGTATACATAAAATCTCTTCAAACTCAATACTGTAACATAATTTAATGATTAAACGAACTTACCTGTAAGTTAAGTTCTATCATAATTATGTGAAGTAGTGAGTTTGAAGAGATAGCATCCCGCCCACCCAGATTACCTATTTCATAGGTCCCGAATAGTGAAATATCTACTTGAACTGATAAGCTCTGAACTAAATGAAGAACCAGCCGACCGCACGAAATAATGAAATTGTGCGGTCTACCTACATATTTTTTTTTCTCTCTCTGAACTTAGTGCATAGACAAGGCGACATTATGCGTGCTACTACAAGTGTATACATAAAATCTCTTCAAACTCACTACTTCACATAATTATGATAGAACTTAACTTACAGGTAAGTTCGTTTAATCATTAAATTGTATAACATTGTGAAACATTCTAAGGACATATTATACAGGTTGTACATAGAGGTAAAAAAATATTTTTTTCTATTGATTCGTAAGAAGAAGAAGGAGGTGGCAAGATGACTTTGACGCCCATCTGACGGACTGGAGGACCATAGCCCAAGACCGACACAAGTGGTGGGAGGGAAGGGAGGCCTTTGCCCTGCAGTGGGACGCTACAGGCTCAATATAATAATATAATAATAATGGAGATATATTTAATAACAGAAAAAATAAACAACATAAACTAATTGATTAAATAATAATTGATTCGTAGCGTATATCACCTCCTTAAAAATTGATACCCTTTACGTATCATCATCATCAGCCGGAAGACGTCCACTGCTGAACATAGGCCTCCCCCATAGAATGCCACTTGGACCGCCTACTCGCCTCTTATATTTACGTATACACCTTGTAGTATATAAAAAAAAAAGGTTTCGAGTGGCCGCAACCGAGCTACAAACTGAAACGGTGGCCGCGTTTATGGCTCGCCTCCCGCGCACACTCGATCACAAACGCACGCCGGCTTCCCCCGCCCGCAGAAATAGAGAGAGAGTAGAAGGGGCGCGCTTGGGCTGCGCGGCTGCGCGGGCGGGGCGGCGCGGCGCACAGTGAGCAAAATTGACATATAATTAATTTTCTCGAAAGTATCTAATTTCATGCCTGAATGTGTTTCAAGAGAACATGCATATGCCTAAAAATATCAACATTACGAAATTTCAGTGCAAATAGTGCCCTTAGGATTTTGTCTTTCAAAATTTGTATGGAGCTGACACGAAAAAAGCCTATATTCTATCTCCGTAATCGCACAATTGGCCCTAATTTCCTTTCAGTGTGTTAATCGTTGAATTATTTATTACACGCTTCCATTAATTACGTGAGGTGTTTAGCGGGGCGGGGGCGGGGGCGGGGGTCGAGCCGAACCTCACCCAATCTCACCTGGGGGAGAAGGGGAGGGGGTGTCGGCAAATATCACGTAATTTTAAATTGTAAAACTTCGACAAAACTTATATGTAAAATATGTTTTTTCAATGAAATATGACTAAATCCTACAAACAAATATTTATTGTGGTTATGCGAAAGTAACCTCACGTAACTTAGACGCCCCGTAGTGGCTTGCGTCTAGTGACCGCGTTCAGTGGCCCAATGTACTGCAGCACTCTATTTAACTTCACTAGTTAGTTTGTTAGTCAGACAGTGCGTGTCAAACTTGAATAAGCTGAAATTTTGTATCGACTTGTAAACCTGACAATGCAATATTGTGGGGAACTGAACCGAATAATCCATTCTTGAATAGAACAATAAGTCAGATTATAAATGTATAAGTAAATGTTGCTATTGTGCATGCGATAATATCCATCACGACTATTCGCGACAGACAAGTCATAAATGACAATGTACTCGTATATGTGAATGGTCGAGGATGGTAAGCTCAGTAAACCTAGAACAGGGAGGTTTGGCCCTCAAGTGGCGCCACCGAAACATGGCGACACAGGTTAAGGACGAACTAGTCGTTCATTTCTCCATACAACCATATTTGGGTGATTACTCCACTACTTGACGTTTTAAGTCCAAAATTAAGAATAATATCGATCTATCTCTTCGTTATCTAGGTCAGCCTGCTAATTATACAGAAAAAAAATACCTGGCTTAAAAGTAATGAGTCTTCAAACATCTGTATTTTAGCACGTATTTTAACGCAAGTTTGGACGTAAATAAATTACAAAAGGATTACAAAAACTCCAAAATAATGTACATAGCAACAAGCTTTAGTTTGTTGACATTTCAAATAACTTTGGTTTGACTAAATACATTCAGTAGTTTTATCGTAAAACCCCAAGCACCAGAAGCCAATTCGTACTGTTTTACGCGCCGGTTTTCAACTTTTCGGTTTTCGTCGCGTCTTTACGAGAGTGTGTAATTGTGTATGCGCGAGCGTTAGCTTCGTACTACTCATCGCTGCAGAGTCTTACCTTGTCCCACGAATGTTAGACGAAATATCATGCATTTTAGCCGCGCCCACCCAGTAGTTCGCGCAGTGGACTAGTAGGCTCTTAAACCCCCAACATATTATAAAACAAAAACTTATATCTAAAACAGCAGCGCGCTGAGATTAAACCACACAATCAGAGCGCACTCCTTGACCTTATTGCGTTCGCAATAAAGACACTTTGTTATATAACTGACAAATTACTCGCGCAATTGTTGTCCAGATTACAATTGAATTACCGCATTGTAACTGCAGTCACAATGGCGTTCTTTTAAATCTTTTGTGCTCCGTATATTTCCTTTCTTCTTTGCAATGACGATCTGATGCCCTACCTTAAAGTTGTTTTTGGGTTGTCAGCCTTTTGATATTCACTGAGAAATTACTTAAAATCATGGAATCTACGAGCTACATACCCGCTATGCTCGTGTAATCTGCCGCCAAGCAGTAATATGCAAATGCCTAGTGTCAAATCATAACTGTGTCCCCGTTTAATTAGCAAAGTAGTCAGTGAAATTACTGGGCTAATGAAACTTAATACCTAATGCCTCAGGGTAACGAGCGAAACGAACAAAAAATTAAAATCGATTCATCCATTTGAGACAGACAGATACAAACGTTAAACTTATGACACCCCTGTTTGCGGCGGGTGATAATAAAATCGTTGTCATAATACGTGCAATGGTGTTTATGTCACCACACAAACAATGCCCTCTACGGCTTAAAAGATATCAATATTAAAACAATTTTATTATTGAGTACGGAATTATAATTTAATATAATTTACGTTACCAGCCTAAAAAGTTTATACTTCTGGGGCTCACACACAAATATAAACATAGAATATTGAAAAATCTCAACGTTTCTAAGAGCGGATCCGAGCGCGCGTACGAACGGGCACCGTCTGCAATTCCATTAAAATCCACATAAAACTGTAGTAAAATTGAAAAAGCCTGGATTAATACTCGAGGGGGCTGCATAAAAGCGCTGTAAAGCATTCCCTTTAATTGCGTCTCTCGACGACGGTAAAAACTGTACGTCTAGGTAGACGAGAACGAACAGAGCCCGAGGCGGGGTTTAATTCCTGGTTGAAGATGTAAGGCCGCTGGAATAGGCAGACCTATTCGTTTGAAACTTAATACAATTACTCAAAAATCCAATCCACCCAATGGTTTGAAAAAAAAAAAATTGTTTTATAACGAAAAGCCGACTTCCATCAGCTCTTCGTGCCCATCTTAGACCTGTATGTACCCTTTCTATTATAAAAATTCTATAAATAACTATACAGGATGTATATGTAAACCGGGCTCAATATTCGAACAGTCTCGTATTGGATTCTTAAAAAATATATGAAGTAAATAATTACATATCAATATCAAACATGTACTAAAATGTCATTATACTTGCAAGGTAATTATGAGAGAATATGGACAGCCTAACGGTAGTCGGTCGATGACATGACACAACCAACTGTCTATGCCTCCGACTACTACCGAGCAGGTGGCGCCCGCGTCTAACCTGCGGCAGACGTGGTGACTCTATTGAATGACTATAATATATAAGGATATTTTGATGACAAAGGTAAAAAAAAAAAAAATGTTCTATTGATTCGTGTCGTATATCACCTGTATATTCACCTCCTTAAAAGTTGATACTCTTTAAGTATACACCCTGTATATGTCAGAGACACTATACCTAAGAACCATATTATTACATTCCGTTAAAAATAGCACAAGTCTGTAGAAGCAAGCACAGTCATTTAAAAAAAATAAACTTTGTGAACAAACACTTTTAATTGAAACTAAATATACATTAACGCTGTCTTTCATATGCATTTAGTAAAAATCTATTGTTTTGATATTACAGACACTTCAATTTTATTTATTTGTATAGATTATTTCAGTCAGTAATATTCTGTTGTAAAATCGGATGACGCCCTCGAGCCGGGTGTGGGATGTTTTTGGAAAATAATTAGCTCACTTCTATCAAGACAATGTAATTTTATGAGCAGAAGTAGGTATCTACCTAATTGTAATAAAGAAACAAATTATGCTAATAAAAAAACTTATTTCTCAGATAATTCTTGTTTCTCGTCACAATAATGTTTCATAAGACGTTAGTCAATTTGTGTAGTCATGATAATTAATTTTGCAATTATGTTCCTTGCCCGATGTTTGTGGGCAAAAATATCACTAGCTCTCTTTTTAAAATTACAACTAGCAAATAGAGTAATTATATACATTTCTATTGATGCTCTACACAACGACAAAATTGCTTTAAAAAAGCGACGAACCGACTTCAGTGACAAACTACTGAACCGATTTTAATGAAATTTCTACGGGACCAACCTGAAAGTATACCCTTTCAAACAAAAATAAATATTTTTTCAAATCGGTTTATAATTGACAGAGATATGAGGTAACAAACATAAAAAAATGACCCACCGAATTGATAACGTCCTCCTTTTTTGAAGGTCGGTTAAAAATAACAAAAGCTAATAAAAAATGTCATTATATTTATGCTCTACACGTCAGATATGTTTTCTAAGAGTAAGAGAGGAGTTTTCATTTATAATCAGTTTAGATAAGACGCAGTAAAACCAAAATTCCTTATCAAAGCTCAACACTATTATCTATACTTGCAATAACATGAAGTTATAGGTTTTATAAATACCGCGGTGACTAGCCCGCATATCAATGCTATGTTTATAATCAGAGCGTGTTTCCTCCACTTCCACTAAGTGGTACGCAGGTAAGCGTCCGATGCCGGTATTAGGTATCATTACTATTATGATGCACACAGATACTCGTGCTGTGATATCATCTGCGTATTATAACTGAGCGCAACTGCGACGCGTTATTGTTACGCAATACTTTACACCAAACCCCGGAAAGCTAACGTAAAATAAATAAACGTAGAAAGTCTTATCTTAAGGGGCAGAATCCGGCGCGCCGCTATCTCCCTCGCGCATCTCAACATTTTTGAAGATAAACAATCACTTAATATAATTATGAAAAATCGCATTCGGTGAAATTGCTGACAATGACATTACAAATATTACACAAAAATTTCATTTTGTTCCATTCAGGTTTTCAAACCTAAAAATGGGATTTTATGTTTTGCCCATTTTCATGTATGAAAACTTGATCGAATCAAAATTATACTTTTGCCGTACCTTTGTAATGTTAATGCCAGCAATTTCACCGAGTGCGATTTTTCATAATTATATTAAGTGATTATTTATCTTCAAAAATGCCCGAGCGAGATAGCGGCGTGCCGGATTCTGCCCCTTAACAAGAACGTCATATAACTGCATTGTAGAAACTTAACGTGTTACCACAAAAACTTTTTTAGACACCTGTTTAGCTAAACAGGTGTGTCTAAAGATAAACGTCGAAAATGATTAGAAATGTCACAACAGAATTGTGTCAGACAACGGTTAGACACTACTTAAATCAGGATTTGTGGTTGCTCATATTTAAACACGCAATTAAGGCATGTTTAGGAGTTAAACACTGTGTAACACAGGTTTAAAATGAACAAACGTAAAAACTGAACGACTTGCAGCGACGAGAAATCTTCTCATGGCCACGATCGATGCAACAGAACTAAGAACACGGCCACGATCGATGCAACAGAGGTAAAAATAACTTACGTTTTAGCGCGGTCTAATGAATCAATATTTTCGTATCGCGAACGCTCAAAAGTAACATACGAGTAATAATAAAATGATGTTCAAAATTCGGGGATAAAGCAATATAAAACTACGCACTATTAGTGTGCTATATTCTAGGAACGAATCAGAAACACAAACAAACCAAACCGAGAAACCACGTCACATCCAAAAGCAACGTAAACAGCAGTAATGCTGTTCCAATAACGATGATGTTTCCGCCGCACGCCGCCGAAATAGCAACCAGAAGATACCAAGCGCGAGAGGAGCAACGACCGGATATTATGATATCCACTTCAGAAGTGCTGGATTGATTTAAGAACTTTCTGGCATGTACAATTAAATTATGAATTATTTTAGCAAATACATATATAATAAATTACTTATGACAGTTGTTATTTGTGATTCAGCCAGGAAGTATAAATTTTAAAGTTTCATTGATGTTTTAGACATCGTATTTGAAGCTGTTAGTCTATAGGTACTAATGGTGTGGGAGCATTCGTAATTTGATTCTATACTACAGATACAGGACGTTTTTTGCTAGCGTTTTTCGCCTGATCTTATGCGACGATGTTGGATTCGCTAAATCTTATTAAGGACTGGATCATGAGTGCAGCAGCTGGAGCAAACTTATAGGTGCTTGGCGATAGATTTACATCTTGAGTGAGCAAGCTAACCAGGCGAGCACTACAAAATGTCTTTTTTTATGTTATTTGGTAACGAGACGAGCTGATCGTTTGGCTGATGGTAAGCATAACGCCGGCCCATAACTATTGCAGTGCCACCCAGAACTTTGAAACACAAAGCCATGCGCAGCGCTGCAATGCGCTCGTTACCCTGAGACATGAGGTATTAAGTCCCATAAGCCCAGTAATTTCACTGGCTACTCTGCTCATCAAACCAGAACACAGTAATGCTTGCACACTACTGCTTGGCGGCAGACTTCACGAGCAAAGCGTTGGTAACGACCCTGACGGACACTCGCAGAAGAGTTAGTCCTACCAACATTCCCCTAACGACCGTGCTGAGGATTGGGGCTCCAGGACCGTTTTGCGCTACTTCTATAATTTGTCTAGTGAAATCAGTATTATAATAAGATCTACATACATTACGATCGACTTGAGCGTCAAAAACCTTCGATCGTAAAATGATAATTCGTCATAATGGTATTTGTTCATTCAACCGAACGTTATTACGCCGGTTGGAATCAGTTAGGGTGACGGAGGAGCCAATCACGTGTATTTACTTCCTTTATATTTATTTAACGACGTAGAAAATGTGGCTGGATATCGACAAGCCAACAGTTTACTCCGCCTTTGGCTTAACAATTATCGCTTATTTTAAAGCGAAATAGATTTGAAGCGATGATATAGTTCAGTGGTAGTGAACCCGCAGCTCTAACTTTAGGTGGAAGGGTCGAGTCCTAAAATAAGCTTACGTTTTCAATGAACCAAATGAACAATGTGTTACAACCAAACCATGGTGTTGGAGCAATTCCTAAGGCTAGTTTGACTAGCTAATGGTGTGAATTCTATCATTTCATACCTAAACTAATTTTAGTTTCGCTCTCTCTCTTTCCAATGCATAACATGAGAAAGAGATGGAATATATTTTAGACCTGTCAAATTAATCCACTTGCTTGTGTGTAGTGTAAATTTAATGGCAATGAATTCAGTGGCATCTAATTTATGAAGATCGAAAGATATTTGACAGCTCTAAAACAAAATTTAGATCTGTCACAGATCTTCCGTCTCTTTCTCATGTTATGCATTGAAAAGAAAGAGAGCTAAACTAAAACTAGTTTAGTTATGAAATGATAGAATTGACATCAATATCCCACAAATACGTGGCAATCCACTTATCCGAGTGTTCGAGGCACTGTTGAGAGCCAGTTTCCATTCTAGATTTGCTTTACTAATAAACTCTGTATAAGTTACGGTTGAATAGTTACACAGTGTTTCGTCTCTTTTGATTCAGTTTAAAATTTTCAAAGAACAACTTCAAACAAAACATGTACCTAGATCTATACAGAAGTCAGAAGTCTCAACTTAGTTTTACAAAATCTCTCCTGTCTCTAAAACCACTTGAAAAACTTTATTGTATATTTCCATACATGTGAAACATTATTTATTGGGAGTCTGTTTTGCGGATAGACCGTCTACTGTACATACATATTATATGTATACGCGGCCATTGACATGCTGGGAGCTACGTCAAGCCGCTATTTGGGTAGGACGTCTCTTTCATAGGGGTCTGGGATAACCTGTTGATTGAACGGCAAGCCATTTTTCTAATCAATTAATATTAAATATTTACTCGTATGAAACAGTTCTTGTTAAATTGTTCTTTAACAGCATTTACATACATAAATTGGCAAGTGATGGTAAGCGATGATGCGGTCGACGTTCACCCAGAAAGTACCTGTTCACTTTGAAAACTCCCAGATTATATTTTTTGCTAAACACAGATGGGATATTTTGGGTATTTGAAAGATTATTCTCAAAAATAATGCTGGGTTCACGTACCCTTTCAATTGATTACAACTTAGTCATATCTCTCACACATGAGACCACAACAAGATGTAGGTACTTAAAACCCACACCATCCTCTCCAGACGGTAACCTTGCAGCCCGCCCCGACGTCAACGTTCTGCTCCAAGGCAACTGCTGTTATTGTTAATGAACATTTATTTATCTCCCATCTATATCTCAATGTGACATACTGAAACCGATTGTATTCCCTTATTTGGAGAGTACTTCACCGAATGCTATCTTGTTAGTAATTCATTCGATACTCTTCATACAGCCTTGGAGGGCCGTCAACGCTCTGCACCAAGGCAATACTCTCTAATGCGCTGTGAACGACCCTTTATCTCGAATGCATTATGATTGATTGTTTTGTTCACTCTCGAACAATAAACTGGCGAGTGCATCTGAGTGCGTTTAATGTACATCTGCGTACATGCAGAGTTGATGGCTAATAGGATATGACTAAGAGATCTGTGGATATGACGTTTATAAAACTTAGTAAAGTGAACAGACTGGTTATTAAAGTCGAATTATGAGTGGACGACGGCGCCGTCTCTGGCAATGGTGAGCACATAATTATGTTGTGATGACATGGTCATTGCATTTCACAATCCCAACTGCCTACAGTATAATATTGAGTACATCACCTTGGAGCTCAAACATGTAAATTCTCATGACTCGGTTTGCAGGCTAAATCCAAAAATTTTGATGACACTATATATTTTTTTAGTTACTTTTTTATGCTATTTGATAACGAGACGAGCTGTTCATTTGCCTGATAGTAAGCATAACGCCGGCCCATAACATTTGCAGTGCCACTCAGAACTATGAACCACAAAAACCTGCGCGGCACTGCAGTGCGGTCGCTGCCCTGAGACATTAGGTATTAAGTCTCATAAGCCCAGTAATTTCACTGGATACTCTGCTCATCAAACCGGAACACAGTAATGCTTGCACATTACTGCTTGGCGGCAGACTTCACGAGCAAAGCGGTGGTAACAACCGAGACGGACACTCGCAGAAGAGTTAGTCTTCCCACTAACAAACTATTTAAATTATGCATTAAATAATTGGGTTTTAATTAAATTTCTTGCTTTCCAATCGACGCCGACGGTTCTAAGTTATATTGAAAAGGCCTAAAGTGAACGAAGTATGGCCATTTTAAATTATAGTCTAGGAGACTTTCTAAAATCTAGTTCCAGTAGACAAGTAGGCGGCAATGGATTCTTAGCTCGCATTACAAGATATGGAAGGAATAGTTTTGTAGAAAGACTATTTTGATTTTATAACGTTATATTTAACGTGGTTGTTAAAACGTAAAACATTTTGCATCTACGAGAGATAAATGTATCAACCAATTAAAACTCTTAACACATAAATTACCAATGAGAAATAAAATTACTGACAGAGACAGAAAAGAAATATAATACAATAGTTATTTTTGGATGTTTACTTTCAGTACAATCGGTAACACCAATTTTTAAAGTAAAAAAAATATATATCATTTACCGCGAATATTAAGTACAAATAAAGTCAAATGTCTAGAAAGGTCAATAGCACATATTTGGGGCAGCGGGTTTTTGCATATCGTTCACAGATAATGCTATCTACAGTAGCTAAATGTTCAGGAATAAGAATCGTCACGAATTTATCTTTGTTTTGTTTCCGTGTGAAAATGAAAATAACAACTGATAAAAAGCATGCCATTTCTCGAGTATGCATGAATTGAGGAATTTACTTGTGAATTTAGAGCATGAATGGAAATAAACGGTAATATTTAATTATTAATTACAACAGATTTAATGGATCTTTTCTTTTGGTATAATGGGGTATCTCAAATTACAAAATTTGGCACCCCCAAAGCAAATTATTGTCTCATTCGAATAAAACCTGAGTAGGTAAGCCATTCAACTACAACTCTTGTATTTTTTACCAACTTGTTTACACTTTCACTTCGTCTACATTCATAAAACTCTTTATCGGCTACATGCACTCAGCGTGCACTGCTATCTTACTATCTCTGAGCGCACAAACATGATAGCAAAAACATTTCACGCAACAAAAGTAATCTTTATTATATGGTTTTCAAATACCAGCAGGGTGAATTTAATTCACTCGGAATGATATCCGCGTCGAAAGCGACTTACTTGATCGTTTATATCTCTGAAACGCATCCCGAAAGAGGAATATATTCGGGATTATATCCGTGTTTATTCAGCTGAGTTGTCGAATCCAAACGGGTAATTTTTTCTGATGGGATGCGATTCTGAAATTTAAACGATCAAGACTGTCGCTTCCGACACGGATATCATTCCGAGTGAATTAAGATATCCCTGCTGATCAATTTTAACAAAAAAACATTGCGTAATTTCGGCCTGGACACATTTACATATGTTAATATCTTATCGCAGACAGATGTAGGTACGTCATCAAACGGACAATGTCAGGTAAGGTTGGACCGTCTAGACCCGCGCCAGGTACGAGCAGTTGTACAACAAAAACTTTGTTAAATCATCTAATTTGACATTCATGACAGTGATTTAATGTTTTATGCGATATTCCATATTGAGGAGGTTGAAAGAAATCGCGGCCAGTTGAACGTAACTGTGGCCGTAAATAAAGACGCGAGATAAATGAGCTTTATATAACTTGGATTTAAAAAGAACTCCAAATACTGAAGTAGATTTATTATCTTACTAGCTGAAGCCCGCGGTTTCACCCGCTCAGAGATATTGGATTTCATGGTTTTTATTTTTTTCTGCTCGGAACCGTAATTCTTTTTCTAAAATAAAAGTAGCCTAAGTTACTCCTTGTAACATCAGCTATCTGCCAGTGAAAGTCCCGTTAAAATCGGCCCAGCCTTTTCGGAGATTACCCGGAACAAACAGACAGACAGACAAAAATTTTAAAAATGGTTGTTTTGTTTTAGCTACCGTATATATATACTTTCCCATGCATTTGGTAAAAAGCTGTTATTTTAATATTACAAACCGACACTTCAATTTTATTTATTTGTATAGACGACCAGCATATTGCGTTTTATAACGAGGAATGCGTCATTTCTCATTATATTTCGACTATTTTTTACATTGACGTTCACGTTTGTACTCAGTGATTTGTAACGTATCTAAATATGAATCTACACTAAACGTGATCATCTCTATCTAGTGATCAGTGTTATTCGGTCGCAGGGCTCTGTAGGGCTTCAGACGTTGTCAATGACAATGTCGCTCCGCCCCGGGCGCTCCACGTGAGCCGTCACGTGTACTTACACCCTTAGCACAGCCCTAAAGCTGAAACCTCATCGGAGCGAGCACCTGACGTTTTATTCGGAAAATCTACTTAACTCGCTTAATGTAGGGCATTTAATGTCCCAAAGAGATTTCGGCTAAAAGGACGCAACCCACAAAATATTAATTTTCGAACCGAATCGAACAAAAAGGTTAAGTAATGTTTAAAAATATGAGTACGCACTTAACGATGTAAGTATTCAATTCTTTATTTAAAAAAACGTAATTAATGTAAATTGTAGGTAGTGTTTAAAGTGATTTTTGATTAAGGTATTATGAGTAAGGTATTATACCTATAATAAGTAATTGTAATATATAAACCAAAATCTGATACAGACCTCTTTTGCTTAAAAAGGTGATCGCCCCGCTATGACCTGATGTCCTTTATTTTTAACATAGTGCATTTTAGGTAGGTACGAAAATAACGTTTTACTGCGCAATAACATAAAGGCACATTCACATTTGAGGATGCTATCATAGACAAGTAGGAACCTTTTATTTTTGTTATTCTAATACCATATATGGAAAAATATCTTTTTATTGTATTACGAGTACATTGATTAATTAAAATTAAGAATGACTAGCTCCTGCCCGAGATTATGACAAGACCGGAGAATCATTTTACTTGGGAAAAGTACCTATGTTAGTATGTCACTCTCAGACTCATAGACTATCTTACGCAGTATCACGTCGATCCTTTGCTCCATTGCTGCTTGAAAGAAGGACAAACCAACTGACACACTTTCGCATTTTAATAGTAGAAATAACGAGCAAAATAGAATAGCACTGCTTGGATCTTGTTTACATTTACTTCAATTGATTATTCAGAAGTGTTATTGAATGGCAGCCGGGCGCGGGCAAATCCTACTAATATTATAAATGCAAAAGTGTGTTTGTTAGTTTGTCCTTCTTTCACGCAATAACGGAGCAACGAATCGACGTGATTTTTGGCATAGATATAGTTTATGGACCGGAGAGTAACATAGGCTACTTTTTATCCCGGAAAATGCACGGTTCCTGTGGGAACGCGGGTAAAAACCGCGGGCAGAATGTAGTAGTTGTTATAAAGGTAATAAAATAAAAGTATGCCATCATTATTTTAGTTATTATAAATATAATTTTCAGCTTATAAACTTATTTCTAATATGATAAAGTATTTTGTACTCTTCGACTAACAACGTATACTTGAATACGTATTGATAAGGGCTTACGTAAAAGTACCTACTTACTTATTTATTGAGAGGTACTTAGTGACTTTTACGCAGAAACTTTGAATACACTTTATTATGTTTTTTAGCGAGAATCGTAAAATATTTGTGCTATTAATAAGTTATTTTCGGTGCTCCTGTTACTTTTTGGTGTTCCCGTTTTTACGTCAAAACTTTTGAGGTGAATACAATAATGTTAAATAATTATTATTTATTTTATCAGCAAAATTATAATCAGATTTGATTATGATTATTTACGTAATCTGCAAAACTATACTGTGTTGTACAGCTGATCATAATAAATTATGCAAACAAATCGAACTCCTAATGCATAAGAATAATTGAATGTAAATTGAGATAACACAACAGTTGTAATGATTGAATAAATTAAAACTGTCCTTGTTTAAACCAATAATAAGATGTTCGATGAACTTTATAAACATTAATTTTAAAGCCACTAAACTTGTTCGTCTACACGTCGTCGTCGTCACTAAAATCGTAATGTTCATTTGCAAGTTTTCACTTAATTATATAGGTGATGCGCATAAATAACATTATAGTTATGATCATAGTCTAGTCACTAGACTCTAGTGTATAGTAGTATAGAAAAAATATCTTTGCATTTTGTACCGGAACGAATCGCAATGTGAAATTGGTCAAATTAAAACCGCTCTGAACTAGAGTCGAACACATGCCATCGGTGAATGAACAGCTATTCTAAAACTTTCAGACTCGTGCAGTATCTGATCGGATGGTATATATGTATAAAGATGGTTTCTAGAATAATCGAGAGTGCACCAACAATGGTCACCATGGAACAGGTGAATAAACCTCACATATAGGTACAAGGCTCTGAAGATTTATAGCTTCGGACCATCTAGAAGATGATGTTGATAGCGGTGCGTGCGTGCGTGCGTGCGTGCGTGCGTGCGTGCGTGCGTGTGTGTGTGTGTGTGTGTGTGTGTGTGTGTGTGTGTGAAAGGCAGTAAATGATGACTTGACGGAGATATCTGTGGATGACTTAGATCATGACGTCTAGAGTTTTAAGAAAAGCCCTCGTGCTGTTGGTTGACTAATATCATGATCGACTGACGATAGATTATTATTATCATTTTGTACGTTTATACGGTACTATATGCAATATTGTGTAATCTATACAAATGAATAAAAGTGAAGTGTCTGTTTGTAATGTCAAAATAACAGCTTTTTACTAAATGTATATGAAAGTATACACTGCACGTATAAAAACACAACTTTTAAATTTTTGTCCGTCTGTTTGTTCCTGGAAATCTCCGAAACGGTTGGACTGATTTTGACGGGACTTTCACTGGCAGATAGCTGATGTTATAAGGAGTAACTAAGGCTATTTGTGCGAAGCCGCGGGGTACAGCTAGTAAGTAATAATTGAGCAGTAACATCATAGATGAAACCCCACTTTTGTAGCTTTTAATTCAACATACAAATTCACGTTCAGATTTTAAAATAGATATCGTTCAACTAAACACCTTTCTAAAGTATAAAGCGTAATTTCAAATACAACTCAGTTGAATCCTAACCAACTTTAAAATAAAGTCCATTTTCCAGCTTCACCACACCAATTGTTTCGCGGGTCATAAACCAGTAGTGACTGGAGCTTATTCTGCGGCGCTGTAGAGTGGTCACCGTCGAGCGGATCTCCTTGAAGACCAGCGGCGCCACGGCTCGCTGGTCACCCGATGGCATTATTACCACTTTAACCAGTCTGGGAGCCAAATGTCAGTTGTATCTACTTTTAGACGTTGATGGTAAAGATGGGTATTCTTAAGCAAGTAACATGCGAAGACGCTTCGTGCATTCAACTCGGGATTAGCTAAGTACATAGTACGTACTCAATTATAGTAAGATGTACCTAAGAGATCTGTGGATGTACCACACTAACGCTCGACTGGATTTAGCGCCAAGCGACATCGCACCTGTTATGGACGCCGATAATATTGTACTTACTAATATTCATTGTTTTCTCATGTAAGTGACACTTAGTCTTAAGGGGCTAGGATCGCCAAAACGACTACTTTCTCCTCCTAAAACTCCCACACGGCTTGGTTTAACGACTTGAAAAAAATACTACCTGAATGATCAATTCAAGGGCATTAATTTCACTGATTGATTTTTTTGTGTTACCATTACTTATGGCTTGAAAAAATATTTAACAGCATGCTGTTTTAAAACTATTTTCCCTAAAACTTCTAAATGACTTAGACGTTTGGGATTAATTTTACACCAAAAAATAAGGAAGAAAATTTTCTATAAACTGGCCGTTTCATTTGTGCATAGAGCAATATTTCGCAAAGAAATGATCAAAAAACTGAATTCCAAATGTACAAGTCTCAGAGGTGCTCTGCGCGGGCGCGCGCGGCAGTCATGCACTGGCATTCAGACGGGGAGGTTGTGTCGCTCGTTGCTCTGCAAACGCTGTCCGCCGACGTTACATATTTGTGTGCGTGAATGATATACAATACAAGTATTTGTTTTCG
This sequence comes from Crocallis elinguaria, assembly GCA_907269065.1. Lineage (NCBI taxonomy): Eukaryota > Metazoa > Arthropoda > Insecta > Lepidoptera > Geometridae > Crocallis > Crocallis elinguaria. The sequence goes on along the minus strand of OU026072.1, from coordinate 24,845,971 downwards.
TGTGGGTTTGAAGCTTGCTCAAAGAGTAGCGTCTAGAGCGGTGAAATGTGATTCATTCCGTGATTTGCGCGTGGACGCTCCTCGTATACATATTGAATGGGTTACATTTTTGATTACAATTTCTTGTTTACATACTTACATCATTTTTACGAGTGGAAAATATATGTATTGGTAAACAAATTATTAGCGGCAGCTACAGGAATATCGGGAGGTTTAGAACTGTTTAAGAAAGACTGGAAATGAAATTGAAAAGTAAAATTACTCAGGTTAACGAGCACAATGCGGTACTGCATCTTTTTGTTTCAAAATATTTATTGGCACTGCAATTGTTATGGGCCGGCGTTATCTTTATCATCAGGCAAACGACCACCAAACGATCAGGGCCATCTACAGTAAAAATGATATCGAAAATGATAACAATTTTAAAATCCAAGATATCGGACATTTTTATTTTTCAATAAAATGGTATGGGTATCATTTTCGAGATTTCTCGGGGTGCTGATTACAGAAATGACAACCATTTTTAAATTCAAGATGACATTTTTTTAGCAAATCGATAATATGGGTGCCATTTTCTAGGTTTCTCGGGGTGCTGATATCGAAAATGACAACGATTTAAAATCCTACATAGCGGACAATATTTTTTTTTCAATAAAATGCTATGGGTGTAAGTTTCGAGATTTCTCGGGGTACTGTGTACAAAAATGAAAAATTCTTTTATAATCCAAGATGGTGGACAATTCTTTTGTAAAATGATATGGGTGTCGTGTTGGAGGTTTCTCAGGGTGCTGATTTTGAAAATGACTACTATTTTCAAATCCAAGATGGCGGACAAATTTTTTTAGTAAAAGGATATGGGTGTCTTTTTCGAGGTTTCTCAGGGTACTGATAATGAAAATGACAACGATTTTAAAATCCAAGATGGCGGACACGTTTTTTTTTCAATTAAATGGTATGGGTGTCATTTTCGAGATTTTTAGGGGTGCTGATTACGGAAATGACAACCATTTTTAAATCCAAGATGGCGGAAATTTTTTTAGGAAATCGATAATATGGGTGCCATTTTCTAGGTTTCTCGGGGTACTGATATCGAAAATGATAACGATTTAAAATCCATTCAAGACCTATAGGGTGGTTCACGGAGACCTAGAGCAATAGACCAAGAGACTAGAATCATTAAATTTGGCAAGAAGTATTGTCTTATACCACAAGTAAAGCGAAAAGTCCGAAAACTAATTATGTATAACACACACACGCGCACGCGCATGCACACGCTCGCGCAATCGCACGCACGCACGCATGCACACACATGCTCACGCACGCACGTACGCAAGCAAGCACGCACACAAGCAAGCACGCACACAAGCAAGCACGCACACAAGCAAGCACGCACGCAAGCAAGCACGCATGCACGCACGCACGCACTCACACACACGCACATTATCAATGAGTGTATTGTGTACAATTTTTTAGGGTTAATTATTTTGTTGAATGTAGCTGTAAAAGGACCTAACGATTCCAGTCTTGAACGAACTATTTACATGCTTACAAGTCTTTTCGGAATCCTCGGCTTGCGAGTCCAACCCACACTTGTCTATTTTTTCTATTGTATTGGTTAACGAGACGAGCTGGACGTTTGCCTGATAGGAGTCATAATGCCGGCCCATAAAAATTGCAGTGCCATTCAGAACTTTGAAACACAAAAGCCTGCGCGGCACCGCAGTGTGCTCATAACTAAGTCTCATATCTTAGTAATTTCGCTGGCTACTTTGCTCAACAAACCGGAACACAATAATGCTTGCACATTACTGTTTGCCGGCAGACTTCATGAACAAAACGGAAACCCAGACGGACACTCGCAGATGACTCGATACCTCGTAAATGACATCAATATAAAAAACATGACTACAAAAGTAAAAAATAAAAAATAACCCGAAAATCATTTATTTACGTACACGTTCGTTTTTGGGTCAAAAGGTGTAACAAATTTCAACGTTACGGAGCAAATTGGCTGTCTGTACTTTTATTATAGTCCACAGCGATGTTTTGAGATAAATCTCAACGTTGTATGATCTCATGTGCGTCCGTCCCGTTTATTTACGAACTAGCTTCTACCCGCGGTTTTCACCCACGTTCCCATAGGAACCGTGCATTGTTCCGGGACAAAAAGTAGCTTATGTTATTCTCCGGTCCATAAACTATATCTATGCCAAAAACCACGTCGATCCGTTGATTCGTTACTGCGTGAAAGAAGGACAAACCAACAAATCAACAAACACACTTTCGCATTAATAATATAACTAGCTTCTGCCCGCGGTTTTCACCCGCGTTCCCACAGGAAACATGCATTTTCCGGATACAAAGAACCCTATGTTACTCTCCGGTCCATAAACTATTACTATGCCAAAAATCACGTCGATCCGTCGCTCCGTTACTGCGTGAAAGAAGGACAAACCAACAAATTAACAAACCAACAAACAAACTTTCGCATTTATAATAGAGTAGGATATAGGATATATTTAGTATGGAAGTATGGATAGTATGGATAATGATGATCAAACTTCACTTTCAATGAAGAACTTTCCACTAAATGAATTCAAAGAATTATAGGCAAAGAAGATGCCGTGCGCGCTACTCGCACGCGCGTTCGTTCATCCGCGTATTCTATGACGTTAGGTTTTGCGATGTTCTTGAAAGACGAAGTGTGGACCGCGCGGGTGAAGTGGGATTGACTCCACCCATTCGAGCAAGGCCATTGGCGCGTGGTAGGGTCTTAAATGAGAAATAAAGATTCTTTAAACTGAAGTAATAAAATTCGAAAGACTCTCCGGATTGTGATTTTTTTTGAGCCAGATAACTATATAAATGATTAGCTGCTGCCCGCGGTTTCACCCGCGTGGAGATATTGGATTTCAAGGGTTTTATTTTTTTGCGCGGTACCCTAATTATTTTTCTAAATTAAAGTAGCCTAAGTTACTCATTGTAACATCAGCTAGCTGCCAGTGAAAGTCCCGTCAAAATAGGTCCAACCGTTTTGGAGTTTACCCGGACCAAACAGACAGACAGACAAACATTTTAAAAATGGTTGTTTTGTTATAGGTACCGTACATACTTTCATATGCATTTAGTAAACAGCTGTTATTTCGATATTACAAACAGACACTTAAATTTTATTTATTTGTATAGATATAGATAAAATTCGAAAGACTCCCGGGATTGTGATTTTTTTTTAGTCAGATAACTATATAAATAATAATCAAGTTGTGTTTTATGCCTGGATTGCTGCTAGTGTTGATGAGTCATTCTACTTCCGTATATTCTAGTGCTACTACCCTCAGGTATATCTGTCGCCAAGCACGTATCGTTTTATTCCAGCAACTGCACTGGAAAGCCAGCCCCGGTCAAGGTTAAGAGCGATTACCTACAATCACATCGTCACAATGATCAGGTGAGATAGTCGTCAAACACGTACAAAATTACAGATATTTAGAAGGACAAACAATGTATTAGTTAATAACATTAATAATAATATAGATTCGAAAGCCGCACGATCGTGACACAGCTCATAAAGGCTCTAAATGATGACAAAATATAACGTAATAATATAAAAGAAAATACGTGATTGAAATTTTTACAAAATATTACCTCAAGCTCGTAAAACCGGTTTGACTCTTCGGTCATTTCTACGTCCTATAAAACCACATGCGGTGGCCTAATAACTCCGACACAGCTGGTCGCTCATACGAGACAAGACCTAATGTATTGTATCAACTACCAAGATAATGTCAACAACTTCTAACAGGAAGAAGATCCGAGGAGAAAGCGCGTAATTCGATCAGTAACATAGCAGTGGTAATTGAAAGAGATACAACCTCTTGACAAACGACCCAAAAACATAAAAGCACAAACAAACTCAAGTCGCTCGTGCAAGTCGCCAAGGTGCTAAGAACCATAACCTTGACAGCTCACATTATAACGGCTCAGATAACTGCGCACACGCACGACATCCGGGCGACGACCACGCGGCGAGCCGATGCGTCGCGGCGTACAGGGGTGATTCAGGCTCTAACAAAGAACTCAAAGCAGATGAGTTTATGTGCAATAATGATCAGAGCTGTGGCTTCAGTCTCGAAACGGATCAAAGGCGACTCTTAATGTCACTCGTTTAGAAAATAGTTTGATGTAAATCTGTTGTCTGGCAGCATGTCTTAATTTGTGTTAGCAACAGCTTCTTCACTGTCATCACCGTCAAGACTTTTAACATAGTATGAACAGAAAAGTATATTCCCAGTATTCGCCAGTACGCACGCACCACCGCTTAGTGTTAACTTTCCATTTTTAGTCTGAGCAACTGATTTCTCGTGTCAATGCTGACTGAAGTTTGTAATAATTAAATATATTAGGTACTTTCCACACAATGATTTCCTGATTTCAAACTTTCCAAAGGATATGAATACCTAACGTAACTCTTATATCACAATAATATAATGTAAACTTGTTTGACTAACTTTCTCTTACATATTCAGATCACATTCAGATTTGGAAGCGTATCGATATTTCAATAACCCGATAATATCAAATAGGTCACAAATAAAAAGTTTGTTCTCTGTGGAGTTGGCGACTCATTGTTGTCTGCAAGAGGAATTGTGATGGTTGACATTAAGAGATAAATAAGCGCTAATAACATAAAACATGGGCTCCACAAACAACATGTGACGTCATGTTGTGATAGTACATATGATTTTGTTTGTTATGTATAAACGTAAAAAAGCAGTAAAAGTAAATAGACCTGCTAAACGTAAATTAAAAATTTCCATGTTCATCCATGCCATTGAATAAATTTGAACTACCTATCTATAATTGGCAAGCGCGTAACAATATCCCAGAGAAATAAGGAAAATAGTTATGCTACTATTAATTAGGAATTTCAATTTCCTGTGCAATTGTGTTTATAGGCGGGGTTAGATTATAATATCTTCCTTTATTTACAACGACATACCATAAACGTATTTTGTAAATTATAGGTATTGCTACGACAAAGGACCTTTGCGTTACGTTTCAAGGTTCAATATTAATACGTGAACTGAATATGTAAATATTTCCACATTACATACAAAAATAAACACTCTGACTCAAGCTATACTTTACGTCGAGTTTAAATACTTTTAAAGGAACTATTGTGCGCTGCTATATCCAATTAAACAAGCAAAGTTCACAGAGAAAACATTTAAAAAGTTAAAAATAAACATTTTACGTAAACTGGAACTTCACCATTTTGCAAATGGAAGTTTGAAATACGTCCAGAGAGCTAAGCCATTAGCGTAACCAAACACGACAAAAAAGATATGAGATCATTTACTCAGCTCGCCGGCGCGGCGGCGACTGCTAAATACACATGCGGGCCTAATATAGCGCCCTGCAGAACCCGTTCCCTGGACAAGTGTCTAGTGAGAACAGGGCACGGAGTCGATTGCGAACTGAATGTACTTGCGAAATATACACGGGGGAACCGGTTTTCGAACTGTTAAACCGTAGCTTTAGTTGACATCAACAAACAGGCAGTCGAATGAACGCGCGATGCAATCAAATGCTTATGTAAAATCGCTTTAGTAGCCTATCAAGTAATAATGGCGTGAAAGAATATATCGGAAGATTTATATTAATACAGATAATAGTCCAACCTCCTGTGTCTAAATAAAATTGTAAAAAATGTATAACGGTGGTACTGTTTGTTATACACTGTTTAGTTACACAATGTTTTGTCTTTGTTGTTCTTGGACAATTTTAAAATTAATCTAAAGAAGAAAAACATTGTGTAACTATCCAACCATTATACAGCATTTACTTAATTGTTTATTATATCAGTAAAGCTGTAAGTGAATTATCCGCGCATTAAGAATCGTGGAATCTGTTCTTAATTAGTATTTCATCATACTTTATAACATCCATATCTTTATGTAATACCTAAAGTATTAAGTAAGCAAATAATGATCATACAAATAGCGATGCGCTGTAAAAAGAACGATCTGAGATAATCTTTTTATAATTGCACGACGATAATGGAAATCCAACTAATAAAAGAGGTTTAATTTTTCTATTTGAGGCGGAAAATACTGAAGCCGGTGTAGTTATTGAGTACATATTAATGAATCACGATGAAACTGATTTCTAAAATTAGAGCGTATGTTTTAACATTGACATTGCGCCGTAAGTTTAAAATTAATAAAATACACTCGTACTCCGTGACAAAGCAATCATAACACGAACACACAACACTTCAAAATGTCGCATTTACTCAGATATGAATTACTTTATTATCAAGTTCCGACGAATTTAATATTTAAATTAAAAACATATGAATGTATTTCACCGTCTTCATCACACAAACATCTGGTTTTTCTCAAGCGTTTTGAAACTGACGATAAGCGACTGGATGAAAACAAAAGAACAGAGCATTGTTAAATCTGTATAGATACACCATTGTCAGCTAATAAAAACTTCAGTCACATATTAATTACAGAAAACATAATTAAAAGTCAACCATATAATACAACAACTACGTTTCTTAAGCTTTAATATAAAGTGACATTATTTCAAACGAGCGGAAGAATAGAAGCTAGGCTGACTTAATCTACTAACCACTAAGACGATGTAAAAAAGCACAAACATCCATCAGCACAGCTATAACAATTAAAGTATTTTATCTAGAGAGTAACAAACAAACATAGATAAATAACGAACAATACAGAAAAACACATTACGTTGCTACGTAGACAGATAACATGCGTAAAAGTAGGTAACGATGCGACGATAACAATGGAGCAAGTAATCTTTACATATAAACATGTTTGCATGCACCTCTAATGGATTTAATCTTAATGGAGAGAAAAGGAAAGTTCCAATCATTTAGTATTAACTAATATAATTACGAGAGAGAGAGAGAGTGCGTAAGGATTGAGGAAGTAGTTATTATTATATCAAGATGATGACAATGCTTCCACTGTTGGGTTGGGTTGCATTACGCATAAGCTATACAGGCTGTTATTGCATATTTTATAAGACTTTAAATTTAAAACTAGACATTTATGTAACAATTTTGAAAAATTATTGCATGCTTTCGAGCCTGTAATCCTTTCCTTCAATATATAAGGTGTAATAGGTGTACTTATTTCGAAATCAGAAAGCATCAATGTCTGCCTGGATGTTACCCCTTTAAGGCTAATTACTGAACCGATTGAATTTAAACTTGGCAGATATGTACATTGGAAGTTGAAACACAAAGTTCTTACATTCTCTCAGAAACTTCTCCAGTATCTACTAAAGATATTTATTATTACTTTATAACCACTCCTAGTCATAATTCTGCTGGGTTCTGACACTGCTGTCATGGACAACAGAATGTTGGAATGAAGTTATTAGCGACTAGCACCCGGGAAAGGCCAGCACACGCAAAACGTATGTGGGTATATGAGGCTAGACCTCCAAAGAACTCAATCCCCACTGATCGTCAAAATTTTCCGTTTAACAAAGTAAACATATTAAAGCAAATTTGATTTAGTGATCCCATTAACAAAGTAAGAAGTAGGATATTGGACATGGTATAATTTATAAAAATGTTACGATACGACTCACAGTCTAACACTGAACAAACAAAAATTCAATCGAGCAAACAGGATCCATACTGATTTTCCAAAACAACCCGAATAATATAACGTTTATCATAAAGATCTACATGACAAACGCGACTAAAGCAGTGCCACTTGGTATACCTATAGTATGTTTACCCGTGATAGTGATTATATGTATACAATTTAGCATTAAGAAGATAACAAAACTTCTTGAGGATTCTCACTTTAAACAACAATCACGCGTAAAAGATACAATTGAATGACAACAATGCGGTGTATTTCCCAAAGTATTAGTGCACAAATAAAGACTCGTATCAAATAGTTACGTAAATACGTATAAAGATTGAGCAAAGCATTCGTATGTAGCTGTATCTATCTACATATTCCACTAATTTGGATATTCATAATCGGATTTAAATTGAGGTTCTAATTGGAGACGATGTGATACATTCAAAAAATTAAGAGTAGCGGCTCAATATTTTTCAGGCATTACATTGTATCATTTGGGTTAAGGCAAATACCAGCAGTTGAAGAAAATATGGAAAAATAATTCCTAATCCAGCGTCAATTGCATATGCATGTCCTAGTTACAAATTATTCCCATGTGTCTGCCAACTTTCAAGTTTTAACACACTGCAACAGTGTTGCACCCGCTCAGCTGAGCATTGTTCTATACAACAGCATCCGCAGAAAAACTTACCGATCTCTTTCCTGGTATACTGCCTATCCCCATTGTGGGAATTGGTCGTTCCGAACGCCTGTCCCATGGTTGATATCACAGCACTTGGAGATCACAAAGATGAGGAAAACAAATTACAATCAGCTGATAAATCGCGTGTTGAAGCGCATGCGCGGGCTCATGTCAAGCAGTGACGGGCGCGCCCCTCCGCGTCTCGCAGGGTACTGGCGCGCGAGCCAGCGAGGACCGGTGACCGGTGACCGATAAGCTGGCCTGACCTACATATGGTGGAAGGGAGACGGCTGAACTGGTGCCGGGTGCCGAGCTGCCGAGCTGTGGTGTGGATGCACCGGACACGCTCTGTTTACATTGTGCTGGAGGCGCTGCGGCGCTGGATTGCGTTTAGCAGAAATGAATAAATTGTGCGATAAAATTAGCACGTCAGTATCATAGACTATGGCTATGTTGTCGGTGTATGGTAGAAACCATTACAGCACAAATTTATTATAGGGTTGTAACTGGGACAAATCCACCCATCCATATACTGCCTAACATTCGTGGGCAAATTTAGAGAAACACAATAAAGTTTAATCCTCCTGTTGTAATTATCGTTTTTACTAGCCACAAACATTAGTAAATCCTATTAAAACAAAGTTTAGGAATGTTTTTTTTTTTCGATTTTGTACTAGCTTCTGCCCAATGTTTCACCCGCGTTCCCACAGGAACCATGCATTTTCCCGAAATAAAAAGTAGCCTACGTTTTTCCTATAAATATATGAAAATATGTGGTTACTAATTTCTTAAAATAAAACACATAAATTAGACTTTGTTAATCAGTATTAAATTCAAAGAGCAACGTCATTCTGGATAAGTAAAGAGGAATGTTCAGCAAAGATTAAAGATGAGTGTGATAAGTCTATCATATCGTATGATTTCCTGTCAAGATAAATCTATTATTATACGAAGCTATATTTTTAAATCGACACTTGACATACTCTATGATACAAAGGTGTTTGCTTTTTATGAACGATGTACTGAAGAACAGGCAATAACATTTAGTTAAACTGAAGTTATTTTTGTAAATCAAAAGAATTGTTGCGACGCTTGCAATAACACCGTGATTAAAAGCGACACGACAATAAAAGAAGCAGTTAATATACTATATCATCATACTTCCCTTGTTTAAGAGACCATTCCATACAATGTGGAGAATATTTTTAATCTTCATCATAATAGAGGAATCATAACAAAAGAAGCTCAGAATGGCACACTTCGCACATCTTAGCAGTGCTAGAACTGAAATAATGATGAATTCATTACGAATGAGATAGTATGTCTGGAGGTCAAACTTTTCAAACAGTGTTGCGAAATTTATTTACTCCATGCGAGAATAGGGCTGGCAAAATTATTATAAGGCATACAAAGCAAAAAAAGCGAATAATTACACTTATGCGTTGTGTTGTGCAACACCTGTCGTTACATTTCAAGTAGCAGCAACAGATGCTGGTAGATAACATAATGTGATAGGCAATAAGATGGTTTTGAGACAATAACATGTTTATTGGATTGATGACGATTTTAAGTGTAAATATGAGAAAATACTATAAATAAGAAAGCAATAAGATCATGACTACTGGCGTCTAGAGATCAGCATTAGTAAAAATGATATAAAAAGTTTAGTATAGACAACTGTTTATGCTCAAAGGCATAAATGAAAATTCCCGATGTTGTTTTCAGGCGTTTATTTGGTTATACAGCGTTCAGGTAATTTATTTACTTATAAATTGTCGAGACACAATTCTGCAGTTGAAGAAATCGAAATGAAGTGAGGGTGGGACGATTAAACAATACTTGATAAAAAGCTAGAATAAAAATATAGGGTATGCGTTGCTCGACGACAAAACGTAGGCGTTAACATCCTGCCCCCGTTGAAAGCTTCAGGTTTCAACCCTCTAGTTCTTCTGCAGTAGGCAGGGCGCACAGGCGAACCAATGGACGGCGTATACATCCTCTAGAAGTGTTTACATCAGCAACTCGTGCCATCTTATCAGCTGGACCGTAAAATAATCTGGATATACAGCCAAGTCTCCAGCAGAGAGGTGGAACATCATCTTCTTGTATGAGCACCAAGTCTCCGACATTAGGGTTTGTATTGTTGGTCTTCCATTTGTGGCGTTGCTGAAGTTCCGAAATATATTCCCGCTGCCAGCGTTTCCAAAAATGTTGATATATTTGCTGTAGCCGGGCGTAACGATGTAAGTTGGTGGGGTTGCAGTCATTTAAATTTGGCGATGGTAGAGCAGTAAGAGCTCGACCAATGAGAAAGTTCCCAGGAGTTAGGGACAGGAAGTCGTCAGGCGATGACGAAAAAGGACATAAAGGACGGCTGTTCAATATGGCCTCTACTTGTGCGAAAAGAGTTGATAATTCTTCGAACGTCAAATTGGAATTACCCATTACGCGTTTTACGTGAAATTTTGCGGAGCGTACACCGGCCTCAAAGATGCCGCCGAAGTGAGGAGCGTAAGTTGGAGAAAATATAAACTTAATTCCGTCTTCACTTGCATAATCGGATAATGAATTGGCATTATTCTTAAAAAATAGATTAATTTCTTTCGCACCAGATACAAAATTGCGTCCGTTATCGCAGAAAACCTCGTAGGGTCGACCTCGACGAGACACGAATCGTCGAAACGTCATAATAAAAGCGTTCTTTGATAAATCAGTTACGGCTTCAAGATGAATGCATTTGTATCTCAGACACAGGAATAGACATAGGTAGCATTTTGTAAGTACAGCACCGCGACCCTTCTTATTCAAAATAAAAAATGGACCGGCGAAATCTAAGCCCACAGTTTGAAATGGGAAGCTTGGCGTGACGCGTTGGGATGGCAAATTTCCCATCATAGGACTCATGGTCTTTCCCTGAAGTCGTCTACACTTAAAACAATTGCGAAAAGTGCGTCGAGCAAGTAATCTACCATTGATGGGCCACACGAATTCTCGAATAGTAGCTAATAATAATTGTGGTCCAGCATGTAAACTGCTTTTATGTACTTGTTCAAATAAAATCTTAGTAAAATGGTGATTGGCGTGCAGAAGCACCGGGTGTTTTTTGTCAAAGCTATAATCGGATGCTTCTAGTCGACCACCAACTCTAATTACAGGGTCACTATAAAATGGACTCAATGACAAAATTGACGATTTAGGGCTAAGAAGCTTATTGTTTGCAAGCAAGTTGTACTCATGGTCAAATGATTCTTGCTGAGATAGGCTACATAAGTGAAGAAATGATTTATTCAATTCATCAACTGACAAAGGACCATCTAATCGAGTTTTAGGCTTCCTGATATTGTAAATAAATCGCAACACATACGCGAATGTTCGTTTTAATTTAGTTAGGCTAGAATAATTTTTAAACTGTATAATAGGATCATCTTTAGTTGTTAAGTTAGTCATAGTTGAAATATTTTTAGTCTCGGGTAAGTTTTATTGGTTAGGGTAGGCCAGGTTTCCTCTGGTTCAGATAGATATGACGGCCCTAACCACCATAGGTCTAATTTACTTAGCTGATCGGGGCTGACGCCTCTGGAAATGAGATCAGCAGGGTTTACGGCTGTTGGCACGTAGCGCCAAGAAGTGGAGTTCGTTAGTTCACTAATTTCTAAAATTCGATTAGCAACAAAAGGTTTTAAATTCTGGAAACTACTACGAAGCCAGGCTAGAACGATGCTAGAATCGCACCAATGAACTTGGGTTCGAACTTCGTACCTTAATGATTCACTGACCGCCTTGCATAATTTTGCTGCCAATAGAGCGGCACATAGCTCGAGGCGGGGAATCGTAGTTGCCTTGATTGGAGCTACTTTAGATTTGGAACAAAGTAGCCTTACAGTTACTTCATTATTTGAATTTACAGAACGCATAAATACACAGGCCCCGTAGGCATTTTGAGATGCGTCACTGAAAGAATGAAGATCTATATAGGTTGGTCCATCGCAGAGTACCCTTCTGGGCACCTCGAGGTCAAGGAGAGCAGGTAGGGCTGTTGCAAACTTAATCCAGTCCCTTTTAACATCACTGGGGATCGGATCGTCCCATGATAGCTTGCGCAGCCACAACCTTTGCAATAAAATTTTGGCTATGATGACGCATGGACTCAACAATCCCAAAGGATCGAAGATCTTAAACAAAGAGGATAGAATATTTCGTTTGGTTAGAATATCATTGTTCGTAGGCGGTGGAACCTTGAAAGGAAAATGTAATTGATCACTGGATGGGTTCCAACCCATACCCAAAGTGGAAGAAGATTGGCTAATAACTAAATTGTCACTAGAGTTTCCTGCGGTTGACTCTAGTATGAAAGGCAAATTTGACTTGAATTTTCTTAGGTTAAAGCAACCTTTTTGAAGAGCGTCGTAAACAGCCTTGTGAATATAACTTAAATTATCTTCATCATCAGCTCCGGTGATAAGATCATCGATATAAAAATCATGCTGTATTATTTCTTTAATAGCAGGGTCAGAGCATTCTTCGCCCAGCTGCCATAGACAACGCGTACTTAAATAACTAGAACTTGCCATTCCGTAAGTAATAGTATTAAGGCGAAGCGTTTTGATAGGCAATGATTCATCGTCTCTCCATAAAATGAGTTGAAGATTTCGATCATTCTCATTTATTAGGACTTGGCGGTACATTTTTTCGACATCACCAGTCAGGAGAAATTTGTACTGTCGAGCTCTTATTAAAATGGAGAAAAGTGAATCCTGCATGTTTGGGCCTACCAATAAAATGTCGTTGATAGATTGACCAGATGAACTAGGACAAGATCCATCAAATACAACCCTGGTTTTTGTAGATTCGCTATCTTTGAAAACTGCGTGGTGACAAAGAAAATAGGAATCATGCGGTTTAGCTATAGGAGAATCCGAGAGGTGATCAAGCTCTGCATATTCTCGCATAAATTCTTGGTATTGTTTTTTAATCTGTGGTTGTTTTTTAAATCGTGATTCTAAATTAAGTAATCGCTTTTTTGCTAAATTGTATGATTCCCCAAGACAATCGAGCGAATCTTTAAGAGGCAGACCGACTGAAAATCGGCCTGATTCTAGGCGAGAGGTGCAGGATAAAAAATGAGATTCGCATGCCTTCTCGCTCTCACTAAATTTGGACTTTAGGGGAACTTCTTCTAGCTCCCAGAACTTAGTGAGGTTCTGATGAATTTGACTATCGTCATCATGCATTTGTTTAGACATGATGGAATGATTGCATTGTATTGTTTTATTGTTTGATGAAACAACTGTATTTATAGGACCTGAAACTATCCAACCAAACTGGGAGCTTCTTAATTTTGTATTATTAGGACCGAGAGAATGCTGCTCGCGGCCAAGAATATCCCAGAAAAGATCGGCACCGATTAAAATATCAATCGGCGCTGGTTGGTAAAACATAGGGTCTGCTAGTTTAAAACTGCTAGGTATTTGTAATGGCTTTGTATCGATTGATAATCTTGGAACATGACCTGTTAACTTTGGTAGCACTAGAAAACCTGATGTTACATTAAACTGGCTTACTAAGGACTTCAACTGTGCCACACAGGCTTCCGTGACTGTAGCTGTTTGATGGTTGCCTACACCAACGACGTTGACAAGGCAGTTAGAGTTGGATTGCAATGACAGCTTTTCTTTGAGAGATTGCGTTATAAAAGACGACTGACTACCACAGTCCAATAGCGCACGAACCCTTTCGGTTTTGTTTGTGCGAGGATTGGCCACTTCAATATAGGCAGTAGACAGTAAAATTTGTTTTGAGTTTTGCTTCGAAAAGTTGACAATAGTATCTTCAGCGCCCTCCGGCATTATAGTAACTTCACTAGAGGTCATGGCGCTATTATTATTAGAAATAGTTGATTTATGAATCAAAGAATTGTGTCTTGCCTTGCATTTGAGACATGGACCCAGCCGGCATGTTTGTACCCTATGGCCGAGCCTCAAACAATTAGTACATAGTTTCAATTTATATACTAAAGCTATGCGTTCGTCTACACTCTTGGCCAAAAAAGTGGGACAATCGTATATACGATGCCCTTCATGGCAGACGACGCAACTTACAGGTGGAGAAGAAGACTCATTTTCGACGCTGGAGCATGCAAACGACTTGGTAAGTGCACGATTATTATTAAGGTTAGAAGCGCCGGCTTTCAATATAGGTTGGTTAGATTTAATTGAGCTGCGGTGTATTGATTCTAAGACGTCGGCACGATCAACTAGAAACTTATAAAATTGGTCTAAATTAGGTAAATCTACCAACGAGCCACGGCACTCTTCCCACTTCAAAAGAGTTTGATTGTCCAACTTAGAACTCATTATGTGAATTATTAAAGCATCCCATTTATTTGTGGGCAACCCTAGGCTGGACAATGCGCGCAAATTCTTAGTTATATTGTCTACTATGTATCTTAATGATCTATCAGATTCGCGAGTCGATTGTTGAATATTTAATAATGAATTTAAATGATGAAATATCAACTGACGCTTATTATTGTAACGATCGCATAATATTTTCCAAGCATTTTGATAATTTGAGCTGGAAACTTCAAAGTTAGATATAATGCGTGCTGCATCACCTGTTAGATAAGACATCAAATAATGAAACTTATGAATGGGCGCTATACGCTCATTGTTGTGAATTAGCGATAAATATGTATCTCGAAACTCGAGCCAACGAAAGTAGGATCCGTCAAACTTTGCAATTTGTATCTGGGGCAATTTAAAACCCATTGGTTCATGATGGTCAATACAACTTTGAGCTGTATTATGACTTGAATTGAGTTCTTTACTTTCGTCGTGCTTACTCGCGTTATATCGTTGAATAATGTTCTGCGCACAAGCAATGTTTGAAATAAATAACTGCTCAATGTCATCTCGCTCATCAATTTCGTTTGACAAATTGGTTGGGTTCAAAACATCAATCCGATTTTGCAAGTCGTCAAACCGAGTTGAAAGTGACTCGAATTTACCGAGCTTTAATGTCAATTCAGCTAGTTCAATTGAAGTTAAAGTTTCTTTTGTATTAATATAATTTAAATAGTTTTTAAACTTAGTAACTTGACCCTTTATTGAGCTACGTTTAACGAAAAGATCAAGTAATTCTTGAGAATCCTTTGTACTCGTATCACCTCCCATTATGTATTAATATTTTATTATGTATTTTATTTATGTACGAAATTAAATTAGTTTGTATCTGTATAATATTATCGGTATATAATAATCTCAAATCTATCTTTGTTTACTATTATGTATATGTATTTTATATTATATATGTAATATTATGTATTCTTGCAAATAAATGTTTGATTTGATTTGATTTGATTTGATGATATCGCGTTATGTTGTAATGGAAGTGAAACCGAGCACAAAAAATATGTACCAACTTCAATTGAATAGATTGTTATACAAATATTTAATAATGAACTTTAGCTCACGCTCCTCCTTTAGGCGTCACCTTCTTGGAAATCCCGGTACCGCCTGCAGCTATCCCGCAGTTCTGGGACCCAGCCGGCCAGGACGTCAGGATTTTAGCCCGAAGAATCGTTCGAAAGCGCAGCGATCAGCTGGAATGTTCGGCAAATATGGGCTGATTATATTGTAAAGTAAATAATGTAAAATCGTTGTGGAATGTATTGAAAAAAGAAGATTGGATTTATATACTTTGTTATGTAGGTTATTTAGAATCTTGTTAGTTATAGTGAACAATAAATATTAACAATTTAATTGGAAAATAGAACCTTCATTGTTCGAAATTATTGTTGTGGGTAAGAAAAAAAACATATTATCAATTTTACATAAAATGATGTTTTTGAATGATTTTGACTAATTAGAATGTTTAATTTACGTACCTGGACACTGTATCTATTTGATTAGCAGAAGTATTGGACAAATAAACACCACACAATGAACAAAAATTGATCGGGAATCTTGGATAGGTAGATTGGATTTACGGATAAAAAAAATAGGAAGGGCACTCATCTGCATTGGCCTGTGCTGCGGCTCGATGCTTATAGCTGATCAATGACCGGCGATGGCTGCAATGGATGATCCTCCAGTTATCCTGTAGATATTGTTTTATTGTCTGGACGGCGCCGGCTCCGTTCAATTTGTAGGTTACTCGATGACTTCGCGGCCGACCGTCCGAATATATTGTTTTTTCCGAAGATTTTCACAGTCCTGTCACGGTCGCCAGATGTTTATGCTCAAAGGCATAAATGAAAATTCCCGATGTTGTTTTCAGGCGTTTATTTGGGTTATACAGCGTTCAGGTAATTTATTTACTTAAAAATTTGTCAAGACACAATTCTGCACTTTGAGAAATCGAAATGAAGTGAGGGTGGGACGATTAAACAATACTTGATAAAAAGCTAGAATAAAAATATAGGGTATGCGTTGCTCGACGACAAAACGTAGGCGTTAACAACAACCCTAAACAATTGTTAATTCTCAGCTAAGAGTAGGTACCTTATTATTTAGCACTTGACCTTTCATGACTATTGTTAAATAGAAGACTCTGTAATTAATTCTTTATTTGGGCCGCTTAATTGATTAAGAGATAAAGAATAAGAAATGAAGAATTACGAATGCTTCGTGCGCAAAGGCCGAATTTCCCCCATGTATTGATGGAGCTTAGCCGAAAGTTTGCCTTGATGGTGGAAGGGGATGGGTGAATTAGGTTGTTTAATTCCAAAGCACACTTGCCGAAATGTATTCGATAAAAACCCGTCGTAAATATTAGGTGACCTTGTGGGACCCTATACCACAGAATAGAAAATAGTAAAAGTACACTATACATAGAAAATTGAGCCAATTTCACAGATCTTTTCTTTGTATTTTCAATGTCATTATACGCTTCGTAAATATGCAAATATATACGTCCGTAGATAATTATATACAACTTATAATAAATTATTCTTATGGCTTGAGAATAAATACCAAAAATACAAGTAATTTTCTCATACTTGCGTAAAGTCTGTAAATGTTAGACCACAAGTTGTGAATTGTTTAACCTGCATAGTAATTATATGGTCGCGGTTTTTTGAGTATCGAAAACCTGTCCTTAAATATTGAGTTACTGATGCTACTGAACTCTTAGTAGACCGAGGCTTCTGCGGTCAAAATCAATACGGCAAACTTTGCGGTTAAATAACCACTGCGTTAGACGCGCTGCCGATATTTGCAATTACAGCACTGTTTTTTTTTTGTTTTCTTTTTGGCTCCACGCGATTAGCGTATTTAGCCAGTGTCGAGTTATATGAATAATAATATATAATAAATATCTAGTTTTCGTGCATGAAAGTCGTCAAAGTCACGTTAAAGTTTAGTCTAGGCGCGGTCAAGTCGAAGTAATGCTTCAGTAAAGCGGTGGATACTTTACTGAAGCTTCTATGGAGTTTTGGATAGAATACGAAAATACACGTTTTTTCGTCTTTGTACTATTTTCCTTTCACTCATGCACGTTTACGAACACTTAATGGTTAATAATCCACCATTATTACACATTAACACTCGATAAAACACAGGTTTTAGTAAATAACACAAAATCAACAACAGCACATTTTCGCATTCCCGCCAAAACTCCTACAGCACTGTTGTGTGTAGGTCAGTAAGCGCCTTCCACAATTATTACAGTCGAAGCTTCTCGTTGTTGTCCAATATTCAACCATACTATCGAAGTTACCTGTAGTTAGAAGAGTTTAGCAGCAGCATGTACATATCTAGAGCTATACATTACTGGCCCAAAATACAGTCAAAGTAGAATGCGGGACGTGCACAGTGCAACATCATGACAGTGACTCAAATTTTCTGATGAATGGTGACCGAAATCTCTTTCACTGATAGATCTCAAGCCTTTTCCCAGAAAGTGTGAAGCGAACAGTTAGTTTATTAGTGGGAGGACTAACTCTTCTGCGAGTGCCCGTCTGGGTTGTTACCACCGCTTTGCTCGCGAAGTCTGCCGCCAAGCAGTAGTGTGCAAGCATTACTGTGTTCCGGTTTGATGAGCAGAGTATCCAGTGAAATTACTGGGCTTATGAGACTTAATACCTAATGTCTCAGGGTAACGAGCGCACTGCAGTGCCGCGCAGGCCTTTTTGTTTCAAAGTTCTGGGTGGCACTGCAATTGTTATGCTTACCATCAGGCAAACGTTCTCTTCACTCACTCAACACTCAACACACAATCAATGTTCACTTGCATAGAACAATTGTTTACCCACTGACAAACACGATTCATGCACTAGACACGTGCATGCCGAGAGATTGACATCAAAATATTTTTATATCACTATCCTTCGTTCTATATTTTTTCAACATTTACAACTCGCATTGTTCTACATGGCGCCATTATTTCTTTTGACGTCTCTGTCAAGATGGTAAAACGTAAGTAAAAAACTTCCAAGTAATTAAATGACAAAGGATTTATAATTACTGTATCCAAGTCTACATCATGCATCAGTCGCAACATCACAATTTTTATTAAACATAAACTCTCCACAATACGTTATTCTGCAATATTAGGTATGTGCAGTAGGTATTCTTTTCTACTTTTACAAGCTCTGTCCTCAAAAGACTCTTTTCTTATTCATTGTTTTGATGTTGAAGTAACTTTCATTCTTATGATTTTATATTCATATTGTCGCCTCTTTATTTATATGTGTGCGTACTATACCTAATAAAACATAACAATACGCTATTCGTGTGTTTTAGAAGTTATAATTTTATAACTAGGTATGTGGAATAGTGATTTGGCCTTTATGTAGGTTGGTACCTATATGTCGCACTCTTAATAAAATACTGACCTAATTCAAAATCACTAACTTTTGGCAATTGAAGTGAAACTAGCATTTTTTTTAAATTGCTGTAGAATTAAAACTAAATATCCTTATAATAATAAAATAAAATACCTTTCAAGCAAATTAGGGTTGTTTTTTTATTAGACTAGGTTATCGGACTTGCTTTTTAGGTCGCTATTTCACTATAACTCATTTTAGTCAAATTTTGAGTTCGGTCGATGTTTTACTAAGGGTGCGATGTGTACCTGTAGTTATTGTATTGTCTAGTACCTACTGCGTAAAAGGAATAGGTAATGACAATGAAATAAGAATTAATGAATTTCTTTTGATACAAAAATTGCAAAGTATTAAGCATATTTTATACTTTATTTGGGACTATGTAACGCTTACGAGCGACTTCTCTCTGGCTCTACTAAGTGATCACATCTCTCTTGCTCGTTCAGCAGAGGAATACTAGTATTTTACAAAGAATAATCACTATATCACCTCAGTAGTAGTGTGTAGTACCGTAGTTCACCAACGCACACTACGAGAGTGTACACTGCGCAGTCAAAGCGGAGCAACGCAAACATCCTAATTAAGCGAGTGGTAATCGAATCTGCCTCATTACGCGCCACTCGCGAACTAACACCGATAATCACGTAATCAACGAGCGCTAACTGCCTTTGCTAGATTACAGTTACAATTCAATCAAATTAACTTTCGATCCCATATCAATGATCTTTTGACTGAACTAATATTCCAAACTAGCTGCTGCCCGCGGTTTCACCCGCGCGGAGATATTGGATTTCATGGTTTTTATTTTTTTCTGCGGAACCCTAATTCTTTTTCTAAAATAAAAGTAGCCTAGGTTACTCCTTGTAACATCAGCTAACTGCCAGTGAAAGACCCGTCAAAATTGGCCCAGCCGTTTCGGAGATTACCCGACACGACAGAGATTACATGCAGACAGACAAAATTTTAAAAAATGGTTGTTTTGTTCTATGTACCGTTATATACTTTCATATGCATTTGGTAAAAAGCTGTTATTTTGATATTACAAACAGAGACTTCAATTTTATTCATTAGTATAGATTAATCTTTGTATGTCTATACACAAAGTATATAAGTAAATAACTATACATACAATATTCTGAAAAAATAATTGCCACATCCTTAGCAAATGCGTCCATCGCCGTCTTCAACGGACCAACACCTCGGCTGCATTCGAAATCTATCCAAACCGGAAATCTAGAACTTGTATATTAGTTTTCAGGAATTCATAACAAACCGCACGGAAACAAAGTTTATTGGAATTTTCTATTTTGGGAAAGTAAGAAACCATTAGAACTAAATCATAAATAAGTATTATGTAACTCCGGCAGTTACGAAGTACTCAAACTTTAAAATATTATCAAAGCCTTTACGGAACAGGTAGTTCCAAGAATTAGCTAAGAATATCGGAGTGACCGAGCTTCACTAGGACTTTTCGGTAAAACTTTTTATTTGTGGAAAATACATTTTTCCAAGTAATTAATCCTACTATATATATAATATTATAAATGCGAAAGTGTGTTTGTTGGTTTGTTGATTTGTCCTTCTTTCCCATAGGAACAAAGCAGCGGATTGACTTGATTTTTGGCATAGATATAGTTTATGGAACGCAGAGTAACTTAGGCTACTTTTTATCCCGGAAAATGCATGGTTCCTGTGGGAACGCGGGTGAAAACCGCGGGCAGAAGCTAGTACAACTATATATAGAGAGCGTTATATATCTGAAATAAATGTATACATATAAATTTCTACGTTTACAAGAATTGCACGTTTAAAGTTATTAGATAAACAAACGCTCTCAAGATGTCTACGCCCATTAAAAATAAAGAGTGTAGTGTTGAAGGAATACTTAAACAGACTAATAAAAGAAAGACTTGGTATGACATGCAAACGCATTGTACAGAATATAAAATGAAAGAGATTCTAGATAGTGTTTTTGTTAAATAAAACGCGCGGGAAAGTCTAGCTGTAGTTACAATTGGGTTGTCTCCAGTAAGTGAATCTTAAAGCCTGAATAAAGGATTCATGAGTAATGAATATGTATGTAGCTAAAGTGGAACATTAAATCTTTAAAGCGTTATACAAGATTCAAATTTGAACAGATTTCTGTATTCCAATTCGAGCTCCGTTTACGCTTCAATCTTGATTCAGTCTTCGCTATACTAAAGCTTTAAAAGTAACCTTATGGCTAAGAGTCAAGGTACAATTTGATCCAGTAAGTGTTCATGATGTAGCTGTATAATCAACAATTGAGTCAAATTGTCGAGTAAACTTCACTGGACAAGTAACAGAGTGAATAATACCTACGCAACTTTAAGTGGGGACATCGTGACGTCAGATTGTTAGTATATTTATAAAGGTAGTTTTTTAAAACGACAACAGTATCTACGGCAAGCATGACTCCATCAGGTTATACTGCAGTCAAATGTTTGGCCTATTTCTGAACTAAAGTACTTATCTATATGAAAATCTATCCTATCGAATAATCTCACGTTCGCTGCATAAGTTGTATTCAACACAATTAATAGATATTGTATACGCTGGACTAATAAGTAAGAGAAGTTGAGAAAAAACCCTATAAGAATAACGGGAGACTGATGCTAAAAGCGACCTCTGGGTCAATCTTTAGATACAGAGGACTGATGGTCTTAGCATCCGACTTAATAATTAATAAATATAAACACCCGTTTTCACGACTAACGACAACGACAAATAAGGCGATGCCTAACTAAGTAACTCCTAATGTAATCAAAGCCCTAAGTATAAACCGTTAGAACAATCCTGAAGGTTGGTGAAACGTTTTATTGCCCTAGGCAACTCCTAAATATTTAGGCATCCGATTTAGGTGCCTCCTAGGGTTGGTGAAAATGGGCATAAGAATATTAGAAAGATTGAAAATATTACCTCAAAACTCTCAAATTTTTCGAGTGTCATCAATAAAGGCGCTTACCTGAAAACAAAGAAAAATTGATCAAAGAAATGACATTTTCATAAAAAAGAGAAAATAAAAAATGGGCTATTTATGAGTAGAAAACAGCCCGAACATTGTATCACTATGATGATATGATCTATAATATAGATATAGATTCTACATCATCATATCAAACATGCTTATAAGTTGCGCCTGACCAATTCTAAGGAGCAACAAATTGTACAGCGTTCACATTATTTTGCTGCTTGTTTTACAAAAGGCACTCAGTGTAAGTGAATATGATAATATGACAAGTAATGTAAAAGTTAAGTAAAGTAAAATTAAAAATAATCATTTTTTGATATAAGACATTCTTTACAGAGTTCCAAAAAGCCGATACGCTGCCGAACTAGTGAAAACTGTGTTTCAGCAGCCAGTGGCTTCTCCCATCTTTAGACGCTATTTTAGTTATGTCGAAGTTTTTGAAAGATTATGTTCCAAGTTACCATATTAAAGATATTAGTAGTCTTATAATTATGTTTAACAAACACAAGCCCCTATATTACAATGACCTACGAGGAGTATTAGTTCAATGAAGACACTACTTAGGTGAGGATTACCCTAACGTCCACTTAAAAGTTCAGTGCAGGACAAACTTAGGGGTAGCAAACTCGCGAGGACGTCGGCACAGGCAGGGGCGTATTTACCCTAGGGCCCAAAGGCCCATGGCCCGGGGCGGCAGGCTGCGAGGGGAGCAGGTAGAGGAAATTTAAAAAAGTCTACCTAACTAAGGCTCTTATTATTAATAAACACTTAAACTGTGTTTTGTCTCTTTTGACTCAATTTAAAATTGTCAAAGAACAACAAACACAACACATAGTTTAACTAAACCACCGTTTAACACTGTTTATGAATAAGAGCTTTAATCTCGTAAGGTTGTTGTGGGGGCTCGTGGATGTAAGTTTGATAGACATTAAGACGCGGAGCTATCGTATATACTGACCGGCGCGACGACGCGGACGTCAGGGCGGCGGGGCCTGCCCGCCCAGGGCGCTGAATCCTAAAATACCCCACTGGGCACAGAAAATATAATAGTACTACGTCGGGTCATACAAGTTTCTTAAACCAGCTTAAGGTTAAAGGCCTACGACCTGTTTGTAACTCAAACACCTATAAAAATGCAAATGAATGATAAGGAAGACAACGCACGATACTTATTTTTAGGGTAAAGCGGTGACATCATGCATGCAATCATCCTGTTTATAAGAAACATATGAACTTTAGGACGGGTAAGACTGCTTTCAGTGCTAGCAAGGTTGCCTGGCTCGAGCATTCAGTAAAGGAGTAGTCCTTCACACACACACACACACACACACACACACAACACACTGTTCACTCGTGTAGACGAGTGAACAGTGTGTACGACCAATGGCAACGTTTTCTATAGGTAGTGTTCGTGTGATTACCACGTTCAATATATTTTTTTATGTTATTTGGTAACGAGACGAGCTGGTCGTTTACCTGATGGTAAGCATAAAGCCGGCCCATAACAATTGCAGTGCCACCCAGAACTTTGACATACAAAGGCGTGCGCGGCACTGCAGTGCGCTCGTTACCCTGAGACATTATAGGTATTAAGTATCATAAGCCCAGTAATTTCACTGGCTACTCTGATCATCGAACCGGAACACAGTAATGCTGGCACACTACTGCTTGGCGGCAGACTTCACTCACAAAGCGGTGGTAACAACCCAGACGGACACTCGCAGAAGAGTTAGTCCTACCACTAACAATGAGTGCAATATAATATTTCGTCCCAATTCCACGAGTGCGATGCCTCGGGTAAAAGCTAGTTATACATATTTTAGTAACTGCTAGCTAATAGTGCTACTTGCTTTAAAAATTAAGTAATTCCATTTTTTAATTCGACATCGATTCGCAACTTAGTGTATACACAAAGTTGCAATGTCGAATGTTTCGATGAGTCTCTATAAAGTGTAAACCATGCAACAAAGAGCCCAGTGCTTTCCGAAAATAGCCTCACAAGGACATATGGCCACTATATACAGTATACATGAATAAGTAGAGCTGTATATCGTCAGAGCTTCGAGGGGCACTGACCAGACCTTGGACATATAATATACGCGTTTGAACATGAGCAATATTTGGCTATTTTTAGACAGAAACGTAAGCTTTAATAGTAAGTAAATATAGTCCAGTGCTTAGTTGATCTTGGATCTTGGACTTTTTTACACTTGTCCACTATAATTTCAGGTTACAAAAAAAGGTTCACGACAGTGTCAATTATTTTTTAAATTATAACCCGTACGATATTAATAGCAGTTGTGTTCATAACCAAACCACAAAAGAAGTAATAGTGCAACGAACTTCGATTACCTGTACATAAAGGGAATCAAAGATTACGAGGATCAAATCCTTTGCTTTATCTGGAAGACGCAACTGCAAGTGCACGCAACGCGTTATACGAGTTGAGTTCATCGACCCAACAATACAAAGAGACACAAAGGGTGGAGTTTTATTTATTTTTATTTTTATGTTATTTGGTAACATGACGAGCTGGTCGTTTGCCTGATGGTAAGCATAACGCCGGCCCATAACGATTGCAGTGCCACCCAGAACTTTGAAACACAAAGGCCTGCGCGGCACTGCAATGCGCTCGTTACCCTGAGACATTAGGTATTAAGGACATAGGACGGACACTCGCAGAAGAGTTAGTCCTTCCACTAACAGTTTTAAATTATGCTTGAAACTCCATAGACGTGTAGGCGGGCCCTCGCGGAGTACCGAAGCCCTATTACCATTAGTTTACCAGCCTACCAGCAGTCGGGCTCATTGCCTGTTACGAATGCAGCTATAGTGGTCGAGTTGAGTCCCGCTACGGAACATTCGCAAACTTGGTCTTATCTCATTTTAAAACTCAGTCTAAAAATTATATTATTTTACGCATACATTCTGACAATCAGTAATTTTAACATATTCATATTAGCTGGAAATGTCAAAATTTCAATAAATTCTCAGCTGTTACAAGATATTTATAATTGCGATAAAAATTGAAGCAATATATGAATAAAAGACCAACGTGTTTAAACATTTCCATCACCGAATGATACATTTCCAACTAAACTTCTCCGGATACGAGTCCGTCGTCTCCCGTGTCACTCTCCACTCTAAGTATGTACTGTATCATCATGAGGCCGAAACAAAGACACTGGTGTCGATTATGCCGGTCCCATACCTATTAATACCTAATCTTAATTTCACTGTCTCTTTCTAAATAAAACAATGAGAAAGGGATGGATAGTTTAGACCTGTCAAATCAATCCATTTTCTTGTATCTAATGTAAATTTAAAGGCCATGAATTTCGTGGCATCTAATTTGCCAACGATGGAAGATATTTGATAGCTTTGAAACTAAACTTAGACCTGACCAACATGTTCCATGTGATACGCCAGAATTGACACCCATTCGCCTAATAAAGCCGAAGACACTCGGATGTGGTGACCAGCTTCTTTGCAAACATTAGTGACTGTAAATTGGGGCTGCCAACCCTGACATATATAAGTAATAATATAAAATATTATGTACCTACCTATTTAAATGACGAACTCACTTTAATCTTGAAAATTTGTTGTTGTACCATTGTGTTGGGAGAATTGGCCAGCCTGGACCCTGCGTTATCGGGTCTAGCTGTTTCCAGAGTGCGCCGCGACGAGGCTTCTTCCTTGTACCTTTGACAGGTAAGAAGAATCTAGATATGTTAGCGTTTGACCACTATCTGATCTTAAATGACAAGCCGTCGAAGATTTTTTTTGTTATGTAAACGCAAATCAAGCAAACGGTCCGCCTGAAACGGCCACCGTCGCATATGGACATTTGCAACACGTTGCCAATGCGTTGCCGACCCTTGAGAACTCGTTTGACACCCATCTTGAAGGACTGCATTTTGTAGCACTATGGAAAACCCTGTGGAGCGAGTTCGTTCCACATTTTGCAAATATGCGGGAGAAAGGATCGCATAACTCGAGTGGTATGAGACTTCCAGGACTCGATTATGTGTGGATGAGCTTTGTTCCGGTGGCGAGATGTTCGGTGATAGAACTGCGACGATGGGATGAGATCGAAAACCTCTTCCGAACGTTCCACGTTGTATATACAGAGAGAACCAACGTCTCTGGGAAAATTAAGCAGCTCTAGGAGGTCCGTGAGTTTGGGATCGTCGATCATTCGGATCTCTATACGTTGTATTGCCTCGAGTGACTGGAGTTGATATTTTGGCGCACCTATCCAAAGGTGTGAGCAGTATTCCATACGAGGACGTATTTGTGCCTTGTATAGCAACAGAGCAGTTGTTACCTCGGCGTGAAATACCGCTTTGCTTTGTTCAACACATAGTATTACCTATAA
Source organism: Crocallis elinguaria (assembly GCA_907269065.1). Taxonomy (NCBI): domain Eukaryota; kingdom Metazoa; phylum Arthropoda; class Insecta; order Lepidoptera; family Geometridae; genus Crocallis; species Crocallis elinguaria. The sequence continues at coordinate 24,819,454 of OU026072.1, read as the reverse complement.
TACGAGCCTACTACCCTTAAACATTTGTACTAAAGAATATAGAGTAAAAATAATTGTTAAAAATAATTGCTGATTAACGACCCATTCTACTGTTCATTTTTTGGATGTCTGATTGAAATGTCTCACCGCCAGATCTCTTACAAATGTTATACATAGTGTTAAAACACATTTACCTTTTTAAATGATCGTATATCTGTACGCAGATGTGCGGTTCCGTCAGAGGTGGCCGGTTTCCCCCAGGGGTGCCGTTTACACCGGGTAATAAGTAGCCTGCGCCTAAACCCGGAGTGATTTATTTAGCAGCTACAGATTTGTTATCTCTATCTTTACATGATTTATTATAAAGGTGAGGGTTATTTAATGGGCGGTACGTCGGTCAGTAAAAAATGTTTTTATGGCTGTTTTGGAAGTTTAATAATTTTGCCTGTGTCTTGATAAACTGAGGACACATAATAAATTGAGGAAGTTTTAAGCGGTCAAATAGTTGTTTCACTACCGTCTCCGACTCTCCGTAACTACAATATGTATTGTAGATAAATACAATAACGCTAATAAGATTGCTAATCCAAAGAACTAAACTAATGAAGAAAAAAGGAAAATTAAAAATAACCGGCTCGTTACCAAGGCCGCACGTGTCCGAACCCCGGAGAAGATTTACTAGAGCGGCGTGGAAACCACTTCTCCGCCAAACGGTTACTCTTGTTTACACAAGTATAGAGTAAACTGTAGAGCAATTTACAGAGTAAGCTAAGTATACACAAGATATTTTTGAGCTTAATAATTGCTTATCAACATAAAACTGCCTCTACATGTAATAAAACAAGCAATAAAGATCAAAAGCCGTCTAAAAAAGGCTGCAATCAAAACCAAAAAATTAATATCCACACCAACCTTCCAATCATTAATCCCCAAATTAATCTCTCGTCAACATCCGCCATCTTCGTCAACTGACCTTCCCGAACACACATTAAGTGCGCAAAAATATGAAGAATAAACAATCCGGAAACCTTTCGCTTCCCGATCCTCATAAATCGAAGTGGCACGATATTTATAAATCCGCAGATTCAAATCGCAAATCTCAGTTGAATAAACAAGTCGATAGCTGTCTGCCGCTCGGGATACATCCAATTTCGCCTCGAGACTCGCTTTACGGACGGTCGTCGTTGATCGTAAAATTGTGGTACACATATTATGTGGAAGAATCCTCGGAAGAACGCCGTCGTCTGACACCGAGTGGAGCATACTTGATCACTGCATGGTTTCGTTTTCTGCTCAATTAGGTATAATCATCGGTATAGTCGTACAACTACATTTATATGTATACTTTTTTATTCTCGGTAGGTACTAGTTAAACCACTATATCATCATCATCAGCCGTAAGACGTCCACTACTGAACATAGGCCTCCCCATAGAATGACACATGGATCGGCTACTCGCCTCGCGCATCCAACGGTTCCCCGCGGTTTTGATCCGGTCGTCGTCCACCAGATCCACCTTGTGGGGCGGTCGATCTACACTACGTTTCCGGTTCGTGGTCGCCACTCGAGAATCTTCCCCATCGGTTAAGACTTCAGATTTCAAGTAACGATGATCAAATAATGGTGAGCACGTTAAACCTAGACAAGGACTGTCTCTCAAGTGCAGCCGGACCACATCTATGCTCGCGGGAGATTTTCAAATTTATGGTACTACACCATCAGTATCAGGTTGTTTTAAATTCCTTCGCCGAAAGCCCAATCTCACTGTAGGAACCATCAACCTATAGATCAGGCGCTGGCTCAACCGCTGTGCCATATTGGCTTGAAAATCGCATTTACTACAAAAATATGAAATCAACTTACATAAAATATTGCAAAATTAAAAAATTTGCAGCTCTGAAGCGTCACACTTGAGATCGCAAGAGTGCCAGCTCTTTATTTGATCAAGATCAAGCTTGAAGTAGGTTTAATAGGTCAGTGTGCTTGCTCCAGTTTCGTTTAGAGCATTGTACGAAAATAACTTCAAAAGACAACACGGGACATGCCAAGGAAATCACATCGGCCTGATGACAGACGGGCATGAACATATCTTTTAGTAGACTAATTTGATAGAATATGTTACGTGCTTGATAGGTGTAATAAAAGTAAAAGTAACGATTAGCACAGCGTAGGCGCAGAGCTCCAGTTAGTGTTAAAATTATTATTAGAAAAAGTTAAAAGATACATACTTTTACACTAAAGAAATTCGAATAGGATTTAAATAATTAAGTAATAAACTAACTCTATATGACCTTTACATGTATTAAAACACTGTTGTTGATATTACAAACGAAAAGCCCAAACCTTTCGTCCAAACACTAATATCTACGACAAGATAAAGGACTTCCAGCGAAGTTAACATAAAGTTAAGGCAAACTTGTCCTTTGAGGGCTTCCTAACATGACATCTCACACGACACAGACGAAGACAAACGACACCGGAGGATTCACGACAACTTCAGACGTACCATGACGGACTACAAATCGCATTATCAGCGGAAAAATGACGTAAGTTCCATATAAAACACATGGTGGACCTAACGTAACTTTTACTGGCAGTGCCAAAGTTGCCAACATCACAACTCACAAGAGTGTCGTCTTGCAAATTTTTTCAAAGTTCTTAAGGAAACTATTAAAACTTGCGTCGAGATCGCTAAGTTAAGACAAACTAGGCGACGACAAAGTTGCGAACTATGATAGGGAACAGAATTTAGAAGACTTCGGAGATTGAATTTGAAAGTTAAATGCTTGATTTCACAAACACTGCTTTTAAAGAACCTTTATCAAAGTGAGATCGATCAGTCTCGTAAAATAAAGTTGATGTGATTCAACATACATGTATGAAAGGAGATGTTTTTGAATTTAGATGGCTACAGTTAGAAGATACGGAAGCAAGCAGATTTGTCTTCGTGCGGGTTATATTTCACACAGTGTTTGATCTGAAAATTATTGGAAAACCACCGGTTTCCACCCAAAGGCCAAAGGTCGCCGGACAAAACTAGCATTGCTCTGAAAGTTCATAAGTACAAGTCACTTCAGCTGGAAAATGCTCGTTATAAATTCAACGAAGCGTATACTTGAGTAGTCCGGAACTACTCGCGGATGTTACACGTACTATATTCCACTTTGCCGTACAAAAGGTCTGCGGCGAATTGTCCTGCTTTATTTATGCCGTTATAAAAATGAAATAGAAGTTTATAAAATAGCATATATATCCTACTAATATTATAAATACGAAAGTGCGTTTGTGGGTTTGTTGATTTGTTCGTTTGTCCTTCTTTCACACAGCAACGGATCGACGTGATTTTTGGCATAGATATAGTTTATGGACCGGAGAGTAACATAGACTACTCTTAGTCCCGGAAAAATTCACGGCTCCTGTGGGAACGCGGGTGAAAACCGCGGACAGAAGCTAGTATTATATAATATATTTATCTAATATCTTATATTATATATAAGCATAGTTAAGCGCGTACTAACACGAGGTAAGAGATACTGCAGTATATTAATATTTTCGAAGTGACTAGAGCACACGTTACAGGAGAGTCGAATGACTTTTGTAATATTGCAGACTATTTCAAGTTCGAAGAAGAAAAGCTGAAGCCCTAAATAATAATTCAGTAATCATTGCTTATCTAAAGTCACAATTATAAAGTCGAAGACGAACGGTAAACTAGGTCAACATGTTTTAAATGCGAATTCAGCCCACGGTGTGGTGTGAAGTGCAGTGACGGAAAAATACAGTGAATGAATCAAAAATAGTGAGTTCACCTAATTCCACAAGGCCGATACGCTATATTTTCGTTGAAAACTGATACTCGGCAGGAATAACAATAGGTACAATCTCTCTGGTATTTTTTTGTTTTTGTTGACAAAAATGAGGAAATTGGTTTTCAAGGATTTTTCAAGCTTATATATCGAAGGGCATGATTCAGGAACATGACTTGTAAACTTTAATATATTTTAGAAACTTAACGGAACAATTTAGATTTAAAATAATAATATAACTATTTGGCCCCTGAGAACCTCAGAAAATAGTTAAGCGCGTATATAACAAGTCGTTTAAAAATCAAGCATGGAAATGAATTCATTTCGAAACTGATTTCAATCAAGGTGTTTATTTTCTTTGTTCCGCCACATCTCATCAGACAAGCTTTAAGATTTAGCTCGTAAATCTCAATTTAACAAAACCTAAATCCAACCCACACAACTACCTGGCAGAGGTTGTTGCCCTCGGTCACCTCCCTAAACAAATTAAAATGATCCGCGGTTCCTCAAAAACATAAATAAAACGGCAACCTAGCTGGCGCCAGGTTCAAGGTGAAGCCGATGAATGAATGTCAAGGTGAAGTCCATCGTATAAAACGGACAGTATGATAGGACGGCCGCCTGGCGAGCACGCTGCTGGGGCAGATGATGGATCGACAGCCGGCCCTGCTGCTGTAAACAGAATTAGGTAGCCCCATTGTGGATAATGTTTTGTTTTGAGATGTTAGAATTCATTCACTGCTATGCGAATTGTATTTTTTGTTGTTCTGACTCATTAGTGAAGAGCGATAATGGTAAATACGGGGAGACAATTTATAGGAATCGGCTAATGACTCGGAAAAAATACTGATGTAATAAAATAATAAACTCATCAAAGTTATGTATATAATATTACATAGAATAATGCTGATAGCAGAATCGGCGCGAGGCCAAAATGCTGGCCTATATTTTAGTTAAAGGTCAGACTTTACGTGGCCGAGATTTTGACAAGTTGCTGGACATTAGCGATCCGTCGCTTATATATTTTTTATACACCTACTTCTTAATTACTGTTGGTTTGACGACTAATTAATGACGCAAGACAAAATGAGAATTTATTCCCGTGTTAACAACTAACTCGAGTTAAATAAGATAACTGGGTTGGCGCAAGCGGGCTTTGTTTCGGGGTGCTACCTACGCAGTGGGGCGCGCTGTTTAGTTTGGGGTCGGGGGATAGGCACCAGATTCTGTGCCAGTGCGTCAATAATGGCCATAACCCCAGGAGGAGGAATGGCGGGTGGAGGGCTGGTGGTGTTGCCGGCACACGGTAGCTAGTAGGGCGACACCTCACCGCCAGCCGTGCGGGCGAGGGGCTGGCGGTTGGGATTGGGGATCGAGACAATAACTGGACTCCTCCACAGACGACGACAAAGCATTCCACTCCTTTGCAGTTCTTATTATGTAGGAAGAAGCGAAACGCTTCGTGCGAGTTGGTGGTATTTCCACTACAAAGGGGTAGCGCCCAGCCGAACGTCTTGTTGTGCGGTAGAAAAGGGTGATGGGAGAATCAAGTGGTGGAGTTCTTGCGCACATTCTGGTGCATTGGCGCACATTGGTATATTTTGTAAAACACCGATAGGCTTGCGACTTTACGGTGATGTGCCAGGCTCTGCAGTTTAGACTGGTGGTATCATGGTATAAGGATTTCTAGCGACGTTAACAAAAAAAGCGTTAAAATTTACATATGTACATATATATCATATACAAAAGAAACTATAACTGATGTGATAGATATTTACGACCCGCGCTGAACTAAGACAGAATTAACTGGCTCTATGTCTATTGTGGAATTAGTCAAGAGTCAAGACACTCAAGTGTATTGAAAGTTATCTCAAGGCTGTCTGAACAGTATACCAAAGGCAATGGGCGACGATACCCCAAAATATATTACCTACATTATCTTTGTCCATACTCACTAAACTCATCTTATCTAATAGTACGAGAGTCCATGACCAAAACTTTTGCCTCATCATTTTACGACTAAAACTGTAAAAAACAGTTTAAATAGAGAAAAAGAGTTAGTGAGCTTATTCTGAATCCAATACCACTATTTTCAGAAATTTTCCGGGTCATGTCAGGCCTGGCCACAATAGAAGATATTAAAAAAAAATTGCGAGAAAAACTCAAAAAAGTTCTCCACGGTGGAAAGTGCAAAGGAGCCAACATGTCACGATACTTCATCGTTTATGTACATAATTTAAAACATACATGTCTTTTAGGATGTCTGACTTGCACAACATTTTACGGAGAAATCCAAAAAAAGAAAGTCCACTACATTTAAATGCAGTTTCAATTTACCACCTACGTCTTGTATGACTCCGGCTTTTTGTTCCCAAAATACCTTGATTTCTGTTTCGAAACGTCAACAATGAAACGTAAAAATAACAAAAACTTGTACAGATAGCGAGCCCTGATGATATTACAATGGAAAACGTCTGGAAAATTTGCCAATTTAGCATGTCGACTCGATCTTTGTATACATCTTTTGTGCTGAGATAAAAATATAAATGCTCTTCGCATACACTGTCCAGACGGCTACCAAACTCGTAAATCAAGTAGACATCATAATTATGAATTACTACAACCATTTTTATATAAATCTAGCCAAACTCACGCTTTGCGTTTTGCGTCAACTAATAAATTGCAATCTGGCAGATGTCCAAAACATCGTATGCGATGTACATGTACCTCTATTATTGGAATTTTATGGAAAATATGGTCCAGTAAATCAGCGTCCGCTTCATCATAAAATTGGTGATATTATCTTTCACTTTATGTTTCCACTTCCTGAAAATATTAAATTGAATGTTCGCACGTGACTTTATTGAATTTTCACATCACTCTTTTGGGAAATCCTCATATTTACTAAAATACAAGTTCGGACTAACTTTAACTCTCTTCTCGCGTCTATTTTGTTGAATGAACTTCAAATTTCTATACAAGATACTGTCACAAATACCACTTGGAATATCTCTCATTACAAGAGACTCTTTCGACCCAAGTCCGCAACAACACGCCTCCTGTATACAGAGGTATATAAATCCACACCAAGACAAAGGTGCCTCAGTCCTCACCAGGGGGTGATATATCTACCCACGTATACAAGTCGCCGGCGTCGCGTCTGTCTGTCGCGAGATATACGGCGTGTATAATTGTATATACACGGTAATATATAGCGCACAATTACTCCGTTCTCGGGTTATTCACTTGGATAGTATGTGACGTTTTTAATTAGTTCGGATAGAAGCTTATGTGGCAACGCGGTTTTTGGTTCTGAAATAGGCACAAGGGGGCAAGGCCAAGACTGTTCATTAAAATTTTGGATGAGCTTTTATAGGTACTGTAAAAATTCGAATGCAATTTGGCACGCGTCTTTGAGGTCGCTAGATTTTAATTATCCAGCCTATATTTTTGATTGAGTAGCACTTTCAGTTGTTTCGTTATTACACCGTGAAAAGCTTGTTCAAATTTATCTTAACGATATATATATGTAAGTATCGAACATTTCCCACGATGAGGTCCCAGATGGCGAATACTCTAGAGCTAGATAAGGTCTGGCTTTCAAGTGCAGCCGCCAGAACAGACCAATAGGTGCCGGCGACAGATTGCCTTTAATTTGAGGGTGGTAAGCGGAAACTAGCCAGGCGAGGACTTGAAATGCCCTGTACCACTACACAACGTGGTGTGCTCAAGCAACCACAACTGCAGTTCTAATGCTAAGTATTACGTGTAAGTACCACCAGCCATCATTGTTCTCAAGAAAAGATAAGACGAGAAATATCCTTAAAACAACAAGACTACATTACAGCATCCAGCAACGGAACATCTAATTCAGTAACGGAAGCCAGCGTGAAAACATCGCGTGCTTCGGTACTATTAACACTAAATACAAGTCGATAGCCACTTCGATTGAACATCGATGTCTCAAGGACCGATAAATCGGTAACATTCCGAGTCAAAGCCAGTTAAGTAATCCAACCTAAATTGTACCTGATAGATTGATATACCTAAACTAAAACCTTCGTCCGTCCGTCCGTCTTCATATCCCGGTGAATGGGGAGAAAACCCCTGCCAAGCGTACTGTATTATGGCAAAATCCCACCTTCATGGGGAGGTAGGAAGATTCAGCAGTGGACGTATTCCGACTGATGATAAGAGCTTCGATATTTAAACCCATCGCCAAGTTGACTAGGTAGTAGAACTAACTCTGCTGCGAGTGTCCGTCTGGGTTACCACCGCTTTGTGAGTGAAGTCAGGCGCCAAGCAGCACAGTGAAAGCATTACTGTGTTCCGTTTTGATGTGCAGAGTAGTCAGTGAAGTACTAGGCTTATGAGACGTAATACATAATGTCTCAGGGTAAAGAGCACAATGCGGTGCAGACCTTTGTGTTTCAAGTTTCCAAGTGGCACTGCAATCGTTATGGGCTGGCGCTATACTTACCATCAGGTTAACGACCTGCTCGTCTCCTTACCTTATAGTATAAAAAGTACACTGTCAAATCGCTAACTTGCCTTATACACTAAACTATTACTGTGGAGCTAAACTCAAAACGCAAACACGTAAACAGTTTTAAAAACACAACAATTACAAGAACTGTTCCGAACAAAAATAGTTATCTAAGAATTTTCCTTAAAGAAGAAAAACAGGTAACATAAAGCGAGTTTCTCGTTCCGATAAATGTTCCACGAAGAACATTCATGTTTCTTCAAACATGAATATTGATAACTACACAGTACAAAAAAAAGTAAAAGCGAAGTCAATTAGTACAACTTTTGAGAGCTATCGCTCGACTAGCGGCAACTCCAGCGAGTTTCCAAGAGAACGATCTCGATACAAAAACCACGCTTGAAAGGACACCGGGAAATTGAAGCACTGCGAAAAATATTTCATAATAAAATATCTGCAATCTGCCTTTTTACTAAAGAAGCCAGTCCAAATAAATTCGTTGAACGGATCTATCCGCTCTTATTGGCTGTAATACCAGTTCTAGCTTGTTTTCTCCAAGCAACAACAACGTTTCCTCCTCCCGGCGAGCATTATAGACGCTATCACGACAAGGAATAAATAGCTCATTAATAGAGTCCCGATATACCGTTCGCTACACTGCCGCATCACGGATATATTTAGCGAGCGCGTAAAAAAAAACGGATTAATGCCACGGGCTTATTAGAGCGGGCGACCGTGTCACTGCCAAGGAAACCTCCATTCTTCCACACAAAGAGATTAATCTTCTCCAACGTATTTATTTACAAAGTTTACATCAGAAGTCGGCAGGCAAAAGATATTATAACAACTGTGGTTGTGGGAGGTTCTTCCAGACGCGATAAATCATGCCGGCTTACCAATACATCCCGTTTTTCTACGACAAATATTATGGACGAATGTTCGCACGTAAGTGAAATACAGCAGTTATTGATGGTTTTATATACTAGCTTCTGCCCGCGGTTTTAACCCGCGTTCCCACAGGAACCGTGCATTTCTCCGGGCTAAAAAGTGGCCTATGTTACTCTCCAATCCATAAAGTATATCTATGCCAAAAATCACACCGATCTGTTGCTCCGTTATTACGTGAAAGAAGAAAAAACCAACAAATCAACACTTTCGCATTTATAATATTAGTAGGATTTCTAAGTTTATTGTTTCCGGTTCAATAGTACAATATAAAAATGAAAACTGCAGATTATAAATCTTGTTTTTCTACTTTCCGAAGTTCTTTTAAACATAAAACAAAGCGTTTAGCTTGTGTCCCACTCAGCAGTCTCATCAAGCAAAAAGTACCGCACCATTGTTGGTTGAAACTCAACAACTCGACCAGTTTCTTACACAAATGTGATCGATCGCGCCGGGCCACTCAGGGTGCTGCAGCGCCGAGGGAGCCGGTAACAAGTCGCCGAGCTAAAAATACCGGAGCCCGCACGAAGCCGCGAAGACTCGACAACTGGCCTTCAGACGTTGTTTTTATGTATCGCAAACCGGTACGGCAATCCGGTCGTATTTTCGAAATTGAACAACTCTCATCTCGTTCATCCGCTTCGTTAATTCGCGAAAATATCGAACAGCTGAAGTTGTTCCCAGCAGCTGTCGACGACTGCTCACCGCTGTCCTGAGAGTTTTAAACAAACAGTTTTTATGGTTGTCGTAGGTTAGTTTGCTGGAACGATTCATCCCGAACTGAGTGCGAAAAAGTTAATTTATCACTGACATTTTCGTTTATCAAACTTGTCGTCTTTTGGAGTATATCCAAGCTTATTTGATTCAAGATCAAAATCAAAAGACCTGACCAATTCGTACTTTTGTTACTCATCACTTAACAGAATTTTCAGAAACATTTATTGGGAAGATCCCGGAACTGTGATGAGATCAATGATCCTTCACATTACCAATCCCACGCGTGACCTTAACGGAGAACTTTTATATCTTGCCTAGCGCATAGTGTGCAATCATCCGCACAGAGCTGCCAGATCAAATAGAACTTTCATCGTTAGCAGTAATAATGAACATCGTTTTTATTTAAAACAAACATTAGAAGTTCAGTGGGGCAAATAGTAACTTATCCTACCATGCTTTTAATAGACATGGACGGACCAAATAAGGAAGTTTTTATGCCATGGAGTTAACAAATCATTTGTCAGGGGGTAAGCGTTACGCTACCCCGTAACAATTGCAATAGTATATTTAGCAGCGTAATATCGCTACTTTTCTTGAAACTTGAATCGTCACAATGAGCTGATCAGATAAGCACACACTGCCAGCCGTATCCCAGAGGTTCACAGACCTGCAATACTGGTGCAAGATAAAACCCGACCTGGCCAGGATCCAAGCGGCATTCAAGACGATATGAGATCGCTGCAAGTGTCCATATATATATATGTTTGGGATACAACATTGTCTTTGTGCTCAAGCTGTTCCGGATGTTATATCAGGGGAGACGTAGCATGATTTGTTTATATATGATTACTTTCGAATGTTTTGACAAAGTATTCTGGTTATGTGATTAAATAAAGAAAGGTTTTTCTAAAAACTTTAGTCGTAAACTACCATTTTACTGCATTTTTTAAATAATAAATGGGCTCGCGTTTACCGCCATCTTACCTCATATTAAGTGACAATGCAGCACGCTTGCCCAGAAGATTCATACGTGTCTTGAAAACTCCCAGATTGTAGTGGGAAAAACAGATGCGGGCAAAGAGTTCCGCTCTTTAGCCGTCCGCATGATGAAGGTTGAAGAAAACCCTTAGTGTGTATTAAGAATCAGAATGATTTGAAGATCTGCGATGTGACAAATCTTAATGGATAGAAAATCAAATAGGATCATTTACTAACGATTGTATTTCTTCAATATCCCTCAGGCATATGAATTTTTAGGGTCTGAATAACTCATAGAGATATTGACAAAGAAACCACTTCACAATCTCCCTCCTACCCACCAGGCGTTCTTAGAACATTGTAACTGTAGACTTACTTAATGTTTCGCAGAACAAGATTCATTGCGCCAATGTAGTCTATAAAGCAATATTAACGCCTATCAGAGCGATAACCATAACTACATCATTCCTCGAATCGACATCTGCAAAACTGCCAATAGCCTGCGCCCGCGCACTATTAATACCAGAAGTGGGGCAAGTCAGTGGGGCGGTTGAACGCTCCGGATGCGCGGGCAGTGCCAAATAACCGCCACGCGCCAGGTGGCAACACTGGAAACTCAGCGCTATTTTGGAACTATTTACTGAGGGATCAATCTGCTTTTCATTGATGGGAGTTAAAACAGTTACGAGATATAACTGATTTATCGAAGTACATAGTCGTAGATCAAATGGAATTGAAAACATATTACGCCGATCAAACATGGAGCAAAGCGTGGTGAGAAATGAGAAACATGCATCGTCATTCGTCAGCCTGCCATGGGTTCCCACTGCGGTCTACAAACTTTGCCCTAGTTGGATAGAGAGAGACATGAACTATAAGAGAGAGACACTAGAGTGGCTCTGCATTCTGGAGAAATATTGTTCAATATGATATATTCAGTGACAAAAGGAATGATGCAACATCGAAGAAGGAATCCCTACTATTCTCTACTAAGTACCTAACATTAATGAGAAAGTGCGTTTGTTGGTTTGTCCTTCTTTCATACAGCGAAATACGAACGGAAGAAACGTTCCGACGTGATTTTTTGCATAGAGATATTTTATGGACCGGAGATGCACGATGCCTGTGAGATTCTCCACGCGGTTGTCCCCTTGGGCATCTTATTGCTTCAAGCCGAAAATGATTTCCTAATACAAGAATAGTTTCAAAATTACATTGTACTAACTTGTTTATCATCTTACTTAACAAACCGCCAAGTTAATCCAGTTAATGAATAAGCTAGATACGTAAACTGTGAAGTAAACACCGCTTGTCCGACCATTCAGAATTAGTTACAGTTTTAGACACAGGACAGCCAGGATCTCTGGTCTGAACATCTGACAGTGAACACAACAATAATACTCCTTAAAACTTTATAATATTCAGACTTTGGAGGTGGTACGTATAGGATTAAATATTCTGTGAGTTTCCGTCTGGGGTGGTACCACCGCTTTGCTCATGAAGTCTGCAGCCAAGTAGTAATGTGCAAGCATTACCGTGTTCCGGTTTGATGAGCAAAGTAGTCAGTGAAAAAACTGGGCTTATGAGACCTAACGTCTCAGGGTAACGAACGCACTGCGGTGCCATGCCGTTGTGTTTCAAATTTCTGTGTGGCACTGCACTGCCCTTCTTCTTGATCGGCCTATACCACTTTGGAACGGGCACTTAGTCGTTTATTTTAGCTTTCATGAGTGCTCCCTTATGGCCCATGTGAATAAAGAATTTTAAATTGTCGTTGAGCACACATTGTTTACCAATAGTTACACAAAAATGTATTGAAATCCATTTGTAAAATAAAAAATCTCGGTCATTCTGCGTCTAGAGTCCAACTATTCTTCTATCTATTCTACTATTCTTCTATTCTGTTCTATCACTCCACGTAATCCATCTGAGATTCCCCACACACGAGCGGTTTTTGGAACGTTGTATTGGAATGTTATGGAATGGAGTGCTCTTATATGTGGGCTCTTAGGGTTATACAATTTAAATACCTACCGAGGGCAGGCGACATCGCCGTTACCGAGCCATTATTACTTCGAAAGTTTATTACATTTTTACTTGTTTAGTCTAAAAATTGATTTCTACTAGTAATGTTGGAAAGACCTTGTCGCACCGCAGTGTGGCAACGCTACTGTCTCGCCGCTTCAATGTCGCTAACTGGTAGAAAGTTACGAAACGGCTCGCGTATATTCGGAGCAGTTAGAGACCGTGACGTGCGGTTTATTTTCTGTCATTAGTTGGAAATGGGTAATGGGGATTCTGGCCTGAATGCGAGCGGGAATATCTCTGAAATCTGCCTTGAATCGTGGAAATTTATCATCACACAGCTGATACTGTTCCAATAGTGTTGCTGTTATGAACGAGAGCAATAAATTTGAAAAAATAACATTTCAGCTTTGGTCTTTCTTGCTAGATTCTACATATTTTGGCTCAATAAGTGGCCACGGAATAAAACTGAATAATTTAGTAGGCCGGTTTTACTGGAACGATGCAACTAAAGTCACTTCGGGTGTTCGTGTCAATAAAGTACATACCTACCTATTTTAAAACTTTATCTAGCGCATTAAGCAGACAAAGTTAAAAGTTAAAAAGCAGAAGACAGAACCACATCTATATACCTACAAATAAATAAAATTGAAGTGTCTGTTTGTAATGTCTAAATAACAGCTTTTTTTCTAAACGCATATTATGCTTATATACGGTACATATAGGGTAAGTATAACAAAAAAAACATTGTTTAACATTTTTGTCTGTCTGTTTGTGCCGGCTAATCTGCCGGTTGGACCGATTTTGACGGGACTTTTATTGGCAGATGTCTGATTTTATAAGGAGTAACTTAAGCTACGTGGGCGAAGACGCGAGTCACAGCTAAATTAAATATTGTGCGTATTACGTTACATTGTTGCTTTACTGTTCTAAGATAAGACCCCATCGACTTCCAGCGACTGCTTGGTATGGCTTCACAACAGTTTATTTATTTAACCCAGAGCCTGTACTAATAATCTCGCAGTTAACTCCATTACTACCCGGGGTTGACGCCAGCGAGGCTAAAAAAGCGACACTTACACCGAACGAAACGAATTCTCCATCAATAAATATATCTACAAATAATCGACCGTTAAAATCTATGCCACGTAAACACAGAGCATCCCCGACAAATAAATACGCAATTTGACGTAGATGCTTCTTCCGAATCGTAAAAAATGTGTGATATTATTATTAGTTTTAGCTGTCCTGCTATTAACTTTAGCCGTTACCACAGAATAGGTAATAGCCGTTACGGCCATTAGCAGATCAAACAACTAGTAATTATGTCGACTTGAGAATTAATCTATACAAATAAATAAAATTAAAGTGTCTGTTTGTAACATCAAAATAACAGCTTTTTACCAAATGCATATGAATGTATATACGGTACCTATAACAAAACAACCATTTTTAAGAAAAACTTCTGTCTGTCTGTCTGTTTGTTCCGGGTAATCTCGAAAACGACTGGTCCGATTTTGACGGGATTTTCACTGGCAGATAGCTGATGTTACAAGGAGTAACTTAGGCTACTTTTATTTTAGAAAAAGAATTAGGGTTCAGCGCAAAAAAATAAAACCATGAAATCCAATATCTCCGCGCGGGTGAAAACGTATCTCCACGCGGGTGAAACCGCGGGCAGCAGCTAGTATTCTAATATTACCCGGCTTGTTTGATCTGGGATTTTTGCGTGTACAGCGTGGGTAGTTAGTCTTTTACTATTGATTGCGATCTTGAGTGCGCAGAGTACGAGAGTACTATAATACTGCTAGTTAGTCAGCGGCTTGAGTGTCAGATGAAAGTGCGATGATATATAAACTAAACATTGAAAATGTTTTCCTGTACGACGAATGTTTTATGTAATCATGGCTTTACGAATATTCCAGACTAGCTTCTGCCCGCGGTTTTCACCCGCGTTCCCACAGGAACCGTCCAACCGATCTGTCAAATTAAATCAACTTCTCAACATTATAAAACTTTATTGACAGCTATCAATGTCAATATTATGTCACACTAACTTCTGCCCGCGGTTTTACCCGCTTTCCCACAGGAACCGTGCATTTTTCCAGTATAAAAAGTAGCCTATATGTTACTCTCCGGTCCATAAACTATATCTATGCCAAAAATCACGGTGATCCGTTGCTTCGTTACTGCGTGAAAGAAGGACAAACCAACAAACACACTTTCGCATTTATAATATTAGTTTGCTTCGTTACTGCGTGAAAGAAGGACAAACCAACAAACACACTTTCGCATTTATAATATTAGTATGGATATGGATTATAAAGCGAATTTTAACTTAATCTTGATATCAGAATGGAATGATATCAGATGCTGCAGAATGGTAGAACCGAAGAGAAGCTCACCAGAGCGTTATTACGGGCTGATGATGATGAAAATAATTTATTTTTTTAACTTCTTTAAATCGTTTTATAATATGAGTGTGCGGTACTTGCTTATTCTTACCAAACTCTCACTTTTTGCCAAAAATGTTCATACTGTATGAGTACTGTTTAAAAATGTTTTATTTATCAAGTCATTCAAACATTGCGTACGTCTACAAATTAAAAGTCGTTTAGTTTTTGATGTAGGTATTATTAATTATTCAAGACGGTAGTATATTTCTTTTAGTAACGTGCAGTATAAAATAGCTATCTGTCTGGTTCATTTATTTAGAGCTCATAAAATTCGTAATTAAAGTAGGTAGGTTACTTTGAATTTGAAACAAAACATATCAATCTGTAGATAAAGCGGATCCTTCAGAAAGATCACGCATGTAAAATGAAGTTTTTAGCCATCATGGCTGAGCTTTTTACAGCCATTTCGTATTTATACTAATGAATGAATTTATACAATTTTTTGTACAAAAACCACAATTAAAATTGCTAAAATCTTAATTTCACGTGAGAAACAACTGCTCTTTAGAACTAGTTCCAGGTACAACCTAACACAAGAGCATTACGGAGAGCTGAAGACTCAAACTGGCAAATTAAAATGTAAATTTAGCAACAGAAAAGCAGTCGCGCCGCTACCGCAAAGTTTCACTGCATTTGTTTTCAGTGCCGCTGTGATACAACCATAGTAGGTACAACCCCAAAGTTGAACTGATAAGCAGACCTCAGACGCTTACGCAAACGTACGTTTGCTTGTCAGAATTACAACGCTTTTGCGTCAAGCGCGCATTTCGAGTACCACGAAATCCGCGCTTGACGCAAAAGCGTTGATATTCTGACAAGCAAACGTACGTTTGCATAAGGGTCTAATCTGCTCCTAACGGAATTAGACCACTAACTTCTTAGTTACCTTGTTCGAACTAGTTATTAGCTTCAAATAACACTGCCGAAAATATACATGTTATTATTTTTAGTATAATATATATATCGCACGATATCATTCTCAAATTTCAACGCAATTCTACTAGTTATTTCCAGAGATGATGAACACAAACCGAAAAAAATAATTACCCTTTAATGTCATCAAGCACTGACGAACCCTTTAACGTCATCAAGCACTGACAACATCAAACACAAAGCCCGTGTTTTGAAATTGGTTAATCCATCTCTGTTACGATGCCCACCAGACGAAGGCTTCAAACTTATATTCATTGGGAATGAATAGCAGCAATGCTCACTAAGCAGAAACCACATAAACGTAAAATGCAAAGTTAAAATTGCTGAAACCAACTCGAATAATATCGCAGCGGTTTTGCAACTAACGCAAAGTTCCACTGCAGCACTGAACACTGTCGTTCAACCCCGGGGTGAACTTCGTCGGGGCGGAATTGGGCTCCTAATTTGTACTCGGGTTAAAACTATTCTCTATAGGTACTTAATCTCGCTTTAGGCCTGCGTCTCGAGGAGTTTCAGATTTACTTTATGTAAAAAAGGGAAGTTGCAGTCCGAACATTCGAATGAATAGGATTACGCTATACCTACTATTATATTTATTGTATTCTTTAATAGCTCCACGTACCTTAATAACGAAGTTCAGTATAAAGACTAAAACGACTGACGAAATGGTGAGATGAATTTAAAATTTTCATTATTTAACTTGGACTTGCAACTATGTGCTCAGTATTGTAATGTCTAGGTAAAGGGGCCTTTCTCTGGTTAGAGTTGGATAAAAAACAAAATTTTGAAACTCCTCGAATGTACAGGTACTTTTAAAAACCTCTTCTCCCTCCAGGCTCCAGGATAAAACACTACCAACCTTGAGCAGTGCCGGCGTTTTCATACTTAGTCTTGAGCTTAGCGGCCGTCGCGCGCGCATCAGACCGGACCGTGTCCGTCGCCGACGAGTGCGACGTGTGCGTACTGAGGTTGGTGGTGGAGGTTCTGAAGGACAACGTCGTCGAGAAACTGGATGAGAACGAGGATCCCAGGCCGAGGCCGAGAGTAGTGCGGTAGCGACGGCGGTACATCTTGTTGGGTAAAGTTACGTGCGTCCACTCCGGCGGTCGGGACTCGACTGAGGTTGGACGCGTCAGCGCACCGGGAACCCGGAAAAGTGTCCCGAATTATAGACGGGAGTGCTAGACGGACGGACGCAGCGAAAGTTTATTGATAGTGCGTGTGGTGACATCTGTTGGCAAGCGCGGCGCGCGGTTACCGCGGCAGCGATCTATTAGTATTTTTAACAAAATTAAAGCAAACAGCAGTTTTCATTTTGTCTTATCATTTGCTATTCTAAATACCACTTAGTTAAGTCAAACTATTTCAAATATATATAATATCCGTACCTTCGTACCATATAATAAATGCGAAACTTTGTAGGTTCGTTGGTCATTTGGTTTATCCTGCTTTCAAGCAGCAACGGAGCAACGGATCGCCGGATCGCCGGGATTTTTGGCATAGATATAGTTATTAGACCGGACAGTTACATTCGCTACTTTTTATCCCGGAAAAATGTACGGTTCCTGCAGGAACGCGAGTGAAACCGCGGGCAGAAGCTAGTTTCAAAAAATGTTTGTTTCACAATCATGTTCTTCTCTTAAAGCGGGGGCTGAAGATTAGAGAGAGAGAGAGAGGTATGAGATGGCCAAACAAAATGGTTGACATTACAGGATTGGAGCTCTCAACCTATTGGTGGACCATCTCAGTATCACTGCACCATCATTGCTTTTTTCCTCTGCATAACTTAGCTTGAAATAACAATCTTAAAAGTGTACAGTAAAAAAACATATGGTATGATATATGATCTTACAATATTATAATTTTGGGGATAGTAAGTAAGTAAGTAAGTAAGTAAGTACCTAGATTAGTACCAAGATTTCTAGTATGGAATTGTGATGGAATGTTTAGTGACAACTTAGAAATTAGTTCTTGATAGTCAATTTTAGATTGTGATATATTAAACACTAACTTCTGCCCGCAGCTTCGCCCGCATCGTGTGTATCTTTATAAATAGTAGCCTATCTGTGTGTTTTTCTGATGTGTGAGCTATATTACTGTAGTGTCTTCAAAATCCCTTCATTAGTTTTTGCGTGAAAGAGTAACTAACATCCATCCATACATCTTCACAAATGTTTTATGTTTATAATATTAGTAAGATTAAAGAATGTTTGACAGAAATATTATTTGCATTTCCTTTCTTCTTTAAATATGCAGAAAAACATACAATATACTCCACTAGATTTGGCTCCAAGAGACATTGCAACATCCTGTTGTGGACAACAATGTATAGAATTATTGTTGTAAAATATCAATTAAAATACATTAATTGTAGTTGTTAAGTGACATTTAGTCTTCAATAAGATATAAAGATTCTTTAAACTGAAACACAACATAAACTTATCCTTATACAACCCAAATAATCAGTAAGCTAAGTAGGTTTACTAATTAGTTTTTAATTAGGTTTTACAACAATTGTCAAGCTTGTACAACATAATATCTAACAAAGATAATACAGATTTAAATATGTATTATCCTTGTTACCAATATATAATACTGCCAATTAACACATTTATTGTGATTGAAAATAAACTAGCTTCTGTCTGCGGCTTCACCCGTGCACTAATATCTTTATAGCCTATGTGTTATTCCAGAACCTAAACCATCTAAATTCTAAATTTCATCAAAATAAGTTTAGTTGTAACGGAGGTACATGGTAAAAAACATTCACACACTGATATCGCACTCTTGAGATAAATATCCTCTCACTACATATATCTTAAAGCTCTATGATCTATAAACTATATTTTGAAGAATCAGTAAAAAACTGTCTTCATAATCCATAATATCATAGATAGATAGATATTATTATATTATATCTCATTATTGCACACTACAATGAAAAATAAAAACAAATAAAAATAAACCTATTTTAACTTTTTTAAACTACTAGTTTACAAACTAGTAGTACAAATGGTGGTCTTATTGCTTAAAGCTATTTCTTCCAGAAAATCAAATAGAGATTATATCATAATTATTGTCTTCAATGTTATTTGTAATTAATTGTTAGCAACTTTAATTAAAGTAAAGTAAATAGCAAGCCGGATCTGCTTAAAACAGATAAAACAATGAGCAATATAATGAATGTGGAATCAATATAAAGTTATTTACTGTCATAGTAATTAATGAAGGACTTTTCTCCGTACATTTTACAAATCTACTATTATTTGTATATGTGACAACTGACAATACATATAATTAATAAGGTAAAGTTAATGATACTTGTGTACCTGAAAATAATAAAGAATGTACAGCTCTTCAACCAAAGTCTAGCTTATCTATTTGTGTTTGCGTTACATAATCCTGCAGTACTTTCAAAGCATGATGTTTCTGTAACTGATGTATGTATATATGTACATGTTGTGTGGAGTACTTCTTAATATTTGGAATACTGAAAAGTTTGTTTTGTAATTATATAGGACCGAAAACAGATTAGTTAGCAACATAGTAAACAATGAGATAAAGTGAGCCCATTCTACCCGAGGCTGCAAGGAAAGTCTTTGCAATTCTCTGCCTATGTATTATATTATCCAAGCATTTCCATCATCCACTTCATCTCTGTTCACAAAGAACAAAGATTGTCGCGAAATGTTAATCCTAAACATTTGCAAAAAATTTATAATCAAAGGAAAAAGTAAAACAACATTGCGTAAAAAGTTTTTAAGCATGGTAGATATTAATGCTTTATTATTAACTGAGCTTTGGCGCTCAGTCTCTTGGGGAATTAGCACTGACTGTTGACCGTGGCTAGTTAACACTAATTGAGCTGTCATAATGTGCTTGATTGTTTCACACTTCTATCATCAACAAGTCTAGACCTTTAATTCATCTCATGTAGTGGCCAGCCCTGGTGACAACTCAATGCTCTACACTTGCTATGGTTGTATAGCAAGTGTACAGCTAGTGTCTAATCAGATTTTTTCCATTTTTAACTGAATATACCTATATCTTACTTTTATGTAATTGTTATTGTTATAGGATAATAAAGTCAAGGATAACTGATGAAACATCATGACTCGAAATTATTTGACAAACGTTCATAGTGAAATAATATTGTCAATACAGCACTGATTCAAGTCCAATAATGAATGAAGACTCACCATTTATGGACCAGATGTGTGAAGGCAGAGAGTGGGCAGCGTAGACGCGTCCTAGCGCCAGCGAAGTGCCCGGCACCGCGCCCACCTCCTCGTTGGAACTGGAGTCCGTGTCTGGGCTGGCAGCCGCGGATGCTTCGAAGCTGGCCGAGTTAGCTGGGATCGCTATTGCTTCATGTGACGCGTGCAGATCCGGCACGGAGGATAACGAGCGCGCGCGCTGCCTGTCGCTCGTCACCTGGATCCCCGGGATGGC
Organism: Crocallis elinguaria; assembly: GCA_907269065.1. NCBI lineage: Eukaryota > Metazoa > Arthropoda > Insecta > Lepidoptera > Geometridae > Crocallis > Crocallis elinguaria. The sequence goes on along the minus strand of OU026072.1, from coordinate 24,798,677 downwards.
TCGCAGCAGGCTGAACCCCGCCCCGCCCGATACTACCTCCGAGCTAGAGCTCGTCGAAAAAGTCCTAGCACGAGGACTCTGCCCTCCGCTCGCTGTACTCGCTTTTGCGCCCATGTCGTTACGCAAAATTCGCACCTGTCACAACACTGTAGATGACTATCACGAGCGCGCACTACCCCCTGCGGCCCTGCCGCATGAACACATCGTACGGTACGCGGAAACCTGAGCTATTGGGCCAGAAAACTACACTTCAACAACAAACACAAAGTACGTCGCGAAATTGTAAACAGCTTGCATGTGCCTTCTTGCAAAATTTTGACAGCTCTGCTTTGTTTGATTCAGACTTTGATTGAACAAGATGAATGAAGTTTGCTGCAAGTGAGCGTGTGATTGCGATTGCGCAATGTATGTTCGGATTCGGATACGTGTATCAGAATCACAAATACTTTGGTGTCATCATTTTTGTTCAGAATTCATAATTTTGTTTAATAATCTTTAATAATAGTTTATAATACTATGGATCGTGTGTCTGAAATAAAAATATTATTATTATTTATGGCAAGAAGAACTATGTAAAAACTAACAAGTTACCAAAATGAAAAGTGAGTATAAAAAGTTGCCCATTTCGGGAATACAATAGTTATGCCTGATTTACACGCAAGGAATTTATATACTACGTGACTAGAATATCACTGAAACCAGAAAGGTGGTCCAAAAGAGACTGACTATTAATGTGGTGTGTCTCTTTCTAAAAGGGTGACCTTACTTTATGAACTGAACAGATTTTAGATGATTTGTTGTAGTAAAAATGTTTCTATTTCATTTGTATTATTTAGTACTTTAGCATATATTATATTTTAGCATATATTTAGTATATTTGATGGAATCAGGCGTTACTTTGCGGAAATCCATTTTAAATAAGATTATATAAAGTGAGTAATTTATAGTTTCAATTCCGCGATAAAGAATGTCTAATGGCCTAAGTTCGATCTATACTGAATGATGGCTTTGCCAACCCTTACTGGTTATTCCCAGTTACTGATGGCTTTGCCAACCCTTACTGGTTATACCCAGTTACTGATGGCTTTGCCAACCCTTACTGGTTATTCCCAGTTACTGATGGCTTTGCCAACCCTTACTGGTTATACCCAGTTACTGATGGCTTTGCCAACCCTTACTGGTTATACCCAGTTACTGATGGCTTTGCCAACCCTTACTGGTTATATCCAGTTACTGATGGCTTTGCCAACCCTTACTGGTTATATCCAGTTACTGATGGCTTTGCCAACCCTTACTGGTTATTCCCAGTTTCTGATGGCTTTGCCAACTCTTACTCGTCCCAACGTTCGGCGAGTCAACATCTCCTGAGGATGCCTCGTGTAGAAGCGAAACACGTGTCGAAAGTCGGGTCGGGTTGAGTTCGGTTCATACTGAGCATCGCGTCACTACACCTATTGACAAGGATACTGCAGTTCAGCGTCACGAGTAAGTAACATTTACTGGCAATAACCAGTAAGGGTTGGCAAAGCCATCAGAAACTGGGAATAACCAGTAAGAGTTGGCAAAGCCATCAGAAACTGGGAATAACCAGTAAGGGTTGGCAAAGCCATCAGTAACTGGATATAACCAGTAAGGGTTGGCAAAGCCATCAGTAACTGGATATAACCAGTAAGGGTTGGCAAAGCCATCAGTAACTGGGTATAAACAGTAAGGGTTGGCAAAGCCATCAGTAACTGGGAATAACCAGTAAGGGTTGGCAAAGCCATCATTCAGTATAGATCGAACTTAGGCCATTAGACATTCTTTATCGCGGAATTGAAACTATAAATTACTCACTTTATATAATCTTATATATTTAGTACTTTAGCATTTAACAGTTTAGCAATATACTCAGAGGCGTTACCTATCGAGTAAAATAATCACTGTTCGAAAGAAACAGTAATACTAGTGAATCACAGATAATATTGCTCGATCAGAAAGAACACTCTCTTGGTTGCTTCTTTTGGTCACATACGGGTAGTAAGTCAAATAATTACACATATTTTACCAAAAACAATTCTATTAAAAAAAATATGTTGCTTTCGTAGATCTTACATCCACTCATAACAAAAGTCTGGACCATTTGAAATTGAAGTAAAACAATTTATAAAACCGAAAATCCCAATATTACAAAACCGACGCCAATCGCAAAGACAAATAATCCGCCACATTGTTTCCTTTGTTTGCAATTAGTTACCATCATATTGCCATCACATTACTCCTATCTTTCTATAACTTTTATCAGAATGAAGACACATTATTTTATTTACTAACAAATGAAAGCTAATTCTTTTAGTTGCATATAAAAAACGATCCTTGGGAATTTTTAGTGAAATTAAGTAATTCCCAATGTTCCTGTTGTTTCTATCATGCCTACTTTAGCAACAGCAACTGTGTGAAAGGAACACGCTGCTAAAAGCGAGCCTCTCTTGAAACTCTTTTTCCTTATAACTGAATAAAAAAAGAACGTTATTTAGGATTAAAATAGTTTTTATATTAATGTGGAGTAAACGTTCCAGTTACGTAGGGTATAAATTCCTTGGACGGGACAAAATAGATACTGTGCTACTAACAAGTAACATGCTCTTTGATACTGCGTTTTTCCAAAATCCAAAGCGAAACTTCAGAAAAATAAAATGGAAAACTTATGGATAACAATTTTTTTAGAGGTCTGTGGTGAGGTCAATGTCAGGAGTCAGTTTGACATTGATATGAAAATTAAATTGATAGTTAAACTGTTTTAAATGTCAACTTCAACTTCAATTAAGTTTTAAAAATTAAACTTGACATTTGACAACTTGATTTTATTTCTTAGAATCGGTGCGATGATGTGTAACAAAAATAAAAAACAATTATTATAATCTGGAAAAAGGAAACTGGAAAGGAATAACAATAATGAATAATCCAGCTATGGTTTCGGCCACAGTAAGTTCTTGAAATTAGCTTATTTATCCAGATATTATCAAGTGTTCCTCATCAAAGATTATAAAATAAAAATGTACATATGTACATAATATCTATTTTCCTTATACCGTCCTTGCATTTTCGTCCCTGGTTTATCAAATATATTTCATAGCTGTTTTGATTTGCAATTTAATTTAGTATTTATCCATAAATTGTAGTGAATATGCTTGCCATTTAGATAAATCAGAGTAGTAGAGTAGCCAGTGAAATTACTGGGCTTAAAATACTTATATCTAATGTCTTAGGGTAACGAGCGCACTACAGGGCCGCGCAGGCCTTTGTGTTTCAAAGTTCTGAGTGGCACTGCAATTGTTTTGTGATAGCGTTGTGCTTACCATCAGGCAAACGACCAGCTCATCTCATAATCAAATAGCATAAAAATATCTGTTTCCATATTGTGATTCCATATTCTAAACCCCAATCAAATGTCATTAAATCTACTTAACTGCAATATTAAGATTACATATATTGCTATAATAGCATGCTTAGTGCTTTAATGCAAACCAACTTGAAGACTGCTTATAGGTACTCAATCAAGAATCCAGATGTTTTAGTTTCATTACTCTATGTGGTAACATGAAAGAATCAAAAGCAATCTAACACACTTATAGGATGAGACACTTATAGATGAGATCTATAGGATGAATTTAGACTATGCTCAGACTTAGTTTATGTTTACTGTGGTCTGCACATGTTAGTTGAGCTTTCAAACTTCCCACGAAATACAACTTTTAATTAAGCTAGTGTTATACATTTCATTTAATTTTTCAATGTGTGCAACATGCTTGAGCATGAGCAACAGAATGCAATGTGTAGGCTATGTTAAACTTGAGCTAACGAGGAGTGAAGTAGTACCTCAGAATCAGAATAATAATGTCCTATATCTATGGATTTCACTTTTAAATCTCTACCAAAATTGGTGGAATTAGGCAAATACAGTCATAAAAGCTAAGAAAAACATAATTATCAATATGTGGCTTGTATGGCATGGGCTTGATAAAAGTTTGTACAAAATGGTACAACAACATAAATCTAGGATGATGTGAAGTTAGCAACAGTGTGCTACTAATTGAGACCGGACTGAAAAGTTTCTAATCAGTTTGCTCACATTGATATCCTTTTTTGTATGCTTAGAGAGCTTTTGTGCAGACCAGCCTATATACATTGTGATAGTTTGTATTAGCAGAATATCAAACTAGTGTGGTCTAAGGCTGAGATTCAGAGACGAATCTAAGCGTGGACTCACACTTCCATACGTCAAAATTCTATACAGTTTTGACATATGGAAGCCAAAGTCTACGCTTAGAATCGTCTCTGAATCTTAGCCTTAGAGTCCTTCTGGATCAGACCATTAACAATGATTCTTCAATTCGCTGGAAAAGTGTTATAAAAAATAGCCTTTTTCAAGTGGTCTAGTCACATAGAAAGTAAGTAAACATAAAATATTCAAGAATCAGACTTTATATCAATCAAGCTGTGGCATAAATAATATGTATAGTTTGTTTTCCAAAAAGGAAGAGTTTTCATTTAAAAAGAAATGAACTGGTTTGTTTAATAAATGATTAAATGTAACATGTGTCACATGATTAGATATTTGACAAAAACTTTAGAATGCTTTTAAATTAATAACAGCTAAGTGTTTAATTTCCATGGAAAATAAAGCTAATCAAAAATTATTACTTGATAAGAGTTAAATGGTACTCTGGTTTTTGGTGATTCCTCTTATAGAAATAAACTAAATATTATTATTTGCACCTTGGGTTTATTGATCTTACAGTCTCAGTATTAATATCATAGAGTAAGTAAGTAAGCTTATCATTGTTTGGCTTTGCACGGCTTGAGCTGACCTAGTTGTGTTCCCACGCCATTACAGCCAGGTGTGCCGCAGGTGCCGCTGCTCGATGATGACACCATGGCATTTGGGGAGGAAGACAACGCTAACAAGCAGTTTGTGTAAGTGTTGAATGGCTACTAAGATCTATCATCTATCATTGTTAAAATAGAATCCCCATGCGGTTCATTAACAGCCGTTCAGAAATGTGCAAGTTACTTGTATAAAATGTGTATTAGAAAGCACATAAAAGGTTGTTTTATCAATATCTGTCTTTATCTGGCCAACAATAGGTAGCTTACAAATGGAAGAACTGATTAAATATGAAAGGTGACTTTATTGGTAGTGATCTTAGGACAGAGTTTACCAAATGTGAAATGAATGAAGGTCATGTGATGGGCAGTTCAATTACCAATTCGGAACTAGCTTTAACAGCAGATGTCAAATGCTTTTTAAAATAATCGGTAGTTGAAGCTAATGAACCTCTGTTCTTGAGTTAAATATAGTACAATTTCGTTTCAAAATGGTTGGTGAACTCTGACCATAGCTATGATTCAAGAAAATATGTTCTGGAGAATGCGGTTTGAAGATCATAATACTCTTTTTATCAGGGGTTTTCAACTTCAATTTTATCTTTTTAAACTTATTAATTACTTATTTAGTCAAATTGCACTCATTATGTGGCTGCTCCGTAGCTAAGTTGGTAGTAACCCTGCCTGCAAAGCGAGGGGTCCTGGGTTCGATTCCCTGCCGGGGCAGATTTTGTGTAAGTCGGGTCTTGGATGTTTGTGATGTGTATCTGTGTGTGTCCATGGCCGGGGGTATGAGTGTAAGCGTTTATTTATATTAGTGTTAGCGTTTATTATTATCGACAAAACCTATTTTAAACTTTTGAACTATTATGTTCCAGGCACCCATACATAGTATTCTTCCACCTGGTGTTTCGGTGCTCATCCATCGTTGTGTATGTCTTGTGCGGGTGGTTCTCTGAATCCTTCATCGCGAGCTTCGTGCTAGTCATCCTGCTGTTGTCTGCCGATTTCTGGACAGTCAAGAATATTAGCGGTGAGTGTTTCAAGGCAAATTACACATGTGCACCTCGTAATAATTCCTGGCATGTCTGGGTGTATTTCAAATATGTCCATTTATTGTAAAGTCTGGCTGTTACTGCTGGCAATATTGCTGGCCACTAAATGGCAAATATTGCCTATCTAGGACCACATTTACTCTAAAGACCATTTTTAAAGAGTAATATTTAGAGATCCAATAACATAAATAGGTAAATACCTCACGATTGGTTGGTTATCATTATACCTATCATTATTAACATAATAATATGTCATTGGTTGTGGCGATCTACCATATTATTATTTGTGTTGTACGTTTCTGCTGTTTACCCCATACGTGTTTTCAGGGAGGCTGCTGGTGGGGCTGCGATGGTGGAACTACGTGGACGACGACGGCAAGTCCCACTGGGTGTTTGAAGCAAGACAGGTGAGGAAGAATGTAAGGAAATATTATATTTATTTATATGATCCATATTCGCTATATCGCTATTACATACTTGTTGTAGTTCTCTGGTCCATCAAAATCTTTAATATTTCTCTGCAAAGCCAAGTGTACTAAAAGCACATTATTTATGATCTAATGTAGTGATGCAAACTAAGTTTTAGAAATAGACAACATTTTATAGCACAGTAAAGAAAAATACTATTACTAATGTATTGTGCTTAAAACTTCTGAACCAGAACATAAAACAAAGCGCATGTTGTTTATTTGAAACATGTTAGTGAGAGGACTAACTCTTCTGCGAGTGTCCGTCTGGGTTGTTACTGCCGCTTTGCTCGTGAAGTCTGCCGCCAAGCAGTAGTGTGCAAGCATTACTGTGATCCGGTTTGATGAGCAGAGTAGCCAGTGAAATGACTGGGCTTATGAGACTTAATACCTAATGTCTCAGGGTAACGAGCGCACTGCAGTGCCGCGCAGGCCTTTGTGTTTCAAACTTTCAAAGTTCTGGGTGGCACTGCATTTGTTATGGGCCGGCGTTATGCTTACCATCAGGCAAAAGACCAGCTCGCCTCGTTACCAAAAAAAAAATACTTTAGCACTATACAACTACCTGTATTTTATGTAAACAAAAATCTTGGATGTTGAAACGTGTTTCCGAGGTCACGTAAAACCACCAGCTGCGTTTGTAACTTTGTAGTCGTAAGACAAGCAGAAGCCGGGGGCAACACACATACACCTGACTTACATACTTCTGACACCACAAGCCTAATACACACATGCCATTAGTTGTCGCGCCGTGTGGGTTCTGTGGAAAACACATCCGCTGTCGACTATAATTTTATTATAAGCCAATATGCTGGGAGCAATATGTAGTCCTTCCACATCCTGTAGACGTGTGTTGCTATGTGTGATCTAGACTTCTATTTTTATGCTATTTTATAACGAGTAGAGTTGGTCGTTTGCCTGGTGGTAAGCATAACGCCGGCCCATAAGAATTGCAGTGTCAATCAAAATTCAAAGTTCTGAGTTTGAAATAAAGGCCTGCGCAGCACTGCAATGCGCTCGTTACCCTGAGACATTATTAAGTCTCCTAAGCCCAGTAATTTCACTGGCTACTCTGCTCATGAAACTAGAACACTGTATGCTTGCACATTACTGCTTGGCGGCAGACTTCACTAACAAAGCGGTGGTACCAACCCAGACGGACACTCGCAGAAGAGTTAGTCCTACCAACTAGTAAACTTCTAGTGCAAAGGAACAAAAAACATAATAAATGAATCGATTCTTATTATTTCAGAATCGTGTGAACCAAAACGAGAGCCGCCTGTTCTGGATGGGCCTCATCCTGTGTCCGCTGGTCTGGTCCACGTTCTTCATCTTCTGTTTGTTCGGACTCAAGTTCAAGTGGATGGTAGGTGGAAACTTGATTTTATTTTATTTGATAGCGAGACTAGCTTGTCGTTTGTTTGATGGTAAGCATTCCAGCAACGGGACAAACATTTGTGCACTTAAAAAATTTCTTCCATGCCTGGAAGTTTTTTTAATCTGAAATAGGCTTACGTTTGATCACGATCTCACCTGATGCCAAGCGACGATGCGGTCGAGGATGCAGCACGCTTGCCTAGAAGAAAAAAAAGTTGGAAAATTCCACGTCCTTCGTACAAACGTGTAGTTACAGATTTCCTATGTAAAAGAAACCCTGTCCTGTCAGGGGTCAGGGTCCGTTTATTCGAAAATTTTAAAGGTGCTGACTGCTGATTGCAGTCGCCATGGCCGAAATCTGTCGGGACCTCTTCATCATCATACATTGATCTTTATTTATTTAATAGCTGCTGCCCCGCGCGGAAGTATTGGAATTCATGGTTTTTATTTTTTTGTGCGGATCCGTAATTCCTTTTCTAAAATAAAAGTAGCCTAAGTTACTCCTTATAACATCAGCTATCTGCCAGTGAATGTCCCGTCAAAATCGGTCCAGCCGTTTCGGAGATTACCCGGAACAAACAGACAGACAGACAAAAAATTTAAAAATGGTTGTTTTGTTATAGGTACCGTATATACTTTCATATGCATTTGGTAAAATGCTGTTATTTTGACATTACAAACAGACACTTCAATTTTATTTATTTGTATAGATTAATGTGTACGTACCCCAAAAACGGCTATTTTTTATATTTTTTTTAATGTTATTTTGTAACGAGACGAGCTGGTCGTTTGCCTGATGGTAAGCATAACGCCGGCTCATGACAATTGCAGTGCCACTCAGAACTTTGAATCACAAAGGCCTGCGCGGCACTGCAGTGCGCTCGTTACCCTGAGACATTAGGTATTAAGTCTCATAAGCCCAGTAATTTCACTGGCTACTTGGCTCATCAAACCGGAACACAGTAATGCTTGCACACTACTGCTTGGCGGCAGACTTCCCACACAAAGCGGTGGTAACAACCCAGAAGGACACTCGCAGAAGAGTTAGTCCCCCCACTAACAAAACAAGTAATGTCAGAGATAGCAACACTACGCGGGTGGGAAGGGAGGCGGGCGCGGGACGCTTGTTTTGTTTTTGGCGTCCGTCAGTGCGCGGCCTGCACACGCAGCTTGTCTGTGGTTCTAGTAATGTAATTCTATGGTTGATCTTTATTTATTTATTGGACGTTTTCTTTTCAGCTGTTAGTCCTAATAGCGCTCACCCTCAACGGCGCCAACCTGTACGGGTACGTCAAGTGCAAGTTTGGCGCCAAAGAGAACCTCAAGTCCGCCACCACAGAGTTTGTGAAGAAACAGTTCCTTCAAAACGCTACCTCGTTTATGTTCACGCAGCCCACGCCGCCCAATGCTGGGAACGCTGGCAACACTGGCGTGATTTAATCCCGAAAATTCGAATGTAATGGCAATACAGGCACATTTTTGAGTGGTGCAACACTGTTAGTATGGCGTACTTACGAATTCAATATCCTAAATTATTCTTATACCTACCCTCTTTTGTTACACTTTCGTAAGATATTGAGCATCTTAAGTACGCTATTTTATTGTTGCTCGGATATAATGTACACAATCTGTTAAATAATATAAACAACTTGTTTGAGTTCTTGTAACAGTCTATAGTTAAAACTTCTTTAAATTAATAATATAAATAAATAATAAATGCGGCTTAGTGGATGTCAAATACAACTTTTTACTTACTTTTGTTTACTCAAATTTTGTTGTTCTTGAATATATAGGTTTCCTCACGATGTTTTCCCTCACCGTTTTAAAGCGAGTGTAATAAATCTGTACATAACTTGATTGACATTGGTACGGTGCCGAGCCGAGATTCGAACTAAGGTGCGTCCGATTGAAAATCGCACAAGTTGCTCGGCCACACTTATTCTAAACGAACATAATATTCACAATATTTGTAGTACTTACACATTCTTGAATACTTTGAGATTCCACTTAATTAATTGATGATTAAATAAGCAAGCGTTGTGTACATTATACTATTAACCTTTATTATTTTTGATTACATTTTAATGTGGATAGATTAATAATTATTACCTAAGCAATCAAATCGTTCATCGGAAAATCTTGGTCGAAATTAGGTAAAACCGCAATTTAGACCAAGGGGTAACTTCTCGAAATTGTGGTTTTCCTTGTATATTTTAAAAAAAGCACATAAGTTATATAGAACGTATGTAAATAAGTTTATTTAATTATAATGCTATTAAAATTGTCTATTTTTTAGTTTTATTGATTGTTTCATCTACGCCATGTCTCAATGCAGTTATAAAATTGACTATAAAGTATTTTTGAGTTCCTTGCACCGGCCGCTGACCTCGCGAGCGAAGAGGAGCGGTGGCCGACGGTACCTGTACTAAGAACCTGTGTGGAACTGTCCTGAGACCTGTGCGGAACTGTCCTGGGACCTGTGTGGAACTGTCCTGGGACCTGTGTGGAACTGTCCTGGGACCTGTGCGGAACTGTCCTGGGACCTGTGTGGAACTGTCCTGGGACCTGTAGAAGCGTTATCCTTAACACCACTCACAGGGGTTCATCTGAAACCCAGTGTCGAGTGTGTTTTGTGCACTATTTTTTACGGTCAAACCGTAGGCATGCAGTTTGCCTAAGTCTACATAAGCCGTGCTAGCATGCGCGCCGTGACAAAATTTTGTCGATGCTTATATCGTGCATTTATCTCATATTCGCACGAGAAAGAGCGAGACAAAACAGTAGACAACATTTTGTCGTGGTGCGCATGCTAGCCTGGAAGGATATACATTTTTACATGACTGCACCTGAAGAGATTTGGATGTATGGGGTATCGTTAGAATCATCATCATCCCGACTGACACTGACAGTCTTGTTGTTTTATTTTACGTAACTTTCTTTATTAACTTGTCTAATTATTAATAATGTAAAAAATTATGACCGATGACAATCGTTTGCTTTTTATTTTACATTATTAGAAAAGTTAGAAACACGGACCTTAGGTGTACCTATGGTGTACTTGATACAACGATTTGTAGCGAGAGGCACCAACATCGACGAGGTCGTCGGTTAGCGTGAGGATGGCTGGTTGCCTGATGTGGCGTTTGTCTGTGAGAGTTTATTTAAAAATTGCTACATATCACAAATAATTGCTACCTGTGAAATATTCTGAGTTCGACGTCAGTATGGCTGGTTGCCTATGGCGTTTGTCTGCGAGAGTTTATTCAAGAATTTCGACTAGTGATGTATGCATGGGGATCTGTATATTTTTTGACCAGCCATTCTGATGTCAGGATTGCCGGTCTCCTCCCTGTAGGTACAGAAAAAAGCACGCGAAGGTTCTTAAAGTTTGTAGGACCCACATTTTCTACCTCCCTATATTTAGCTTCGTTTGTACATTAGGTAAGAAAGAATACTTAGCTATAATTAAAAATTATCGACAAGTGCCTGATGAATTTTTAAAGTCAAGTATTTTGCGCTTTATATTTAGGTATGTTAATTATTCAGGCGTCCACGGTAGTTACTTTATTTAATTTAGTTGTAAGTATTTCCTTATTGAATATACGTACGAACCTAAAACTTAAATATATAAAGGTAGTAATTATAGGTAGGTAGGTACTACAAAGTATATAAATCTGCGTACTTTTGCTGTACAGGGAGGGGACCAGCCATCCTGCCGTCAGAATGGCTGGTCAAAAGATGTACCTACAGATTCCCATACGTCACAGGTAGCAATAAGAATATATCACAAGTCGTAATTCTTGAATAAACTCTCATAAAAAAAGCCATAGGTAACCAGCCATATTGAAGTCAGAATACTTAGCTGGTCAAAAAAGTATACGTACCTATTCCTAAAATATATCACAGGTAGCAATTATTTGTTATAGGTAGTAATTATTAAAGAAACTCTCACAGACAAACACCACAGGCAACCAGCCACCCAGAGGCTAACGCTCGCTCGCTCGTTTTTGCCTAACTATATGACGTCCACAGTCCACACACTCGCTTCGTCGTCCCACATAGCATTGCAGGCTCTGAAATTATAATTTATATGTCACATAATTATCAGACGTGCTAATAAGGATTATACCTAATTGTTTAGGTATCAGATAGGCAGGTATTAGAATAAAATTTCGTGAGTCTTCCACACAAATGAAAAGAGTAAAATGATATCAGCTAGGTACAGAACTTGAATCCCCCAGGGGATCCATATCAGGCCATGCAAGTAGACGGAGAGCATAATTCAAATAAAAATAATTAGTTAGCTTTCGATAGTAGGTAACTACTTTTCTGAATACTTGACTATGATAAAAGATACACCATATATAAAATAAGACTCGGAATGATAATAATTATTGTAATCCGAATAATATGTAACTATGTTTTTCTTCTACGTTCAATAGTTAGGTGAAGCAAAACATATGCTCCAGGTGAGGCTCGAACTCACAACCCCGGCATTACTCACACGTACACTGTCTTATAAGTACCGTGCGCTAACCAATTGCGCCACTGGAGCTGTGATAACGTGGTCGAAAATAGCAAACGGACTCTACTACGCAGTCAAATGACGTCCTCTTTCTGATAATGAAACGTCAGAATTAGTTGTTCACTTGCAAATTGTGATGATTGCGTTGGAAGAAATTACGAAATTATTTATGTGTTAAAATAAAACTCGTGATTTTAGTATTTCGGTGTGTAAAATTATCAATATAACTTTTGACATTTGAGTAAATTGGTTGAAAAGGAAAATGCACAACATAAACAAAATGGAAACGTCATCTGTGCAATGTTGTGATTTTTGCAGCCGTAATGAAGTGTTCTACTCATAACAATTAACTGTGTGCAGAATCTATTGCTCCGTGTTTAGACGATACGATGCGTACGTGTCGATTAGTGTGCGACTAATGGTATCCAAACATGAATTGGTTCGACACTTCTGGTCTGACGAGCCTCGCTAAGTCAGCGTTGAAAGAGGCCCAGAAGACCATTGATAAGGCCCTGGACATCCAGGACGAGAGCGGTGAAGAGCAGGAGGACCAGTCTTCCACCCAGGTCATCGCAAAATCTTCGCCAAGTGATAGTGGTACACCCCAAAAAGATAACTCAGATTTCTTCGCTTCCTGGGGTTTAACAGTAAGTGCTGAAAGCGATAGTGATATACCAGTCCAAGAGCAACCTGTTGTCACAGAAAGCCCCTCTAAATCTACTTCACAAAGTGTCTGGGGTTCATTTGCAGGATCATTCTTTGAGCCACCCAAAAATGCAGATTCTGCAATAGTCAGACCGCCTAAAGCAAAGTCAATGAATGTGATAGCTGATGCCCAGTATGGTAGTCAGGATGACTTGTTTTCCAAAAGCCAGCTTGTCATGTCTGATACTGAGGCTGTAGAATTCAACAGTATTAAAGATGACTCAAAAGCTGAGGATCGGCGAGGCTCATCTCGCTCAAATGTTTTATCACTAATGTCAAGTCGAAACAGCTCTGATTCAGTGGAAGTGTTATCCCAGAGTATGAAAACTACTCCAGACTCTGAAGTATCAGTTCAGTCCATATCTAACAGCAGCAGTATTGGCCAGAAACACAATTCAGATTCTGTAGAAATACTACCTGACAGTTTGGTTAGTCCTAGTTCCATAGAATGCCTTGGTTTTGACAGTTATTCTAGTGACAAAATCAGTAGTGCATCTTCAAACTTGTCGCCTGGTGATTTTAGTGATAAAAAATCCACCCCAGCTGGTGATAGAACAGAAAAAGCAGAGACCGCTGATAGTGTCAGTTTAGTGGCTGATGAAGATGAAGACACAATGTCCTACAATTCCATTTCTGAATGTACAGCACCTACAGTCTTAGACACAGATGAGAAAAGCAATTTGTTCCCAAAACTGATGAAAACAGAGCCAAGAAAAGGCTTGGAAAGAGAATTGATGCATTTGGAGCAAGCAATGGTACCGCAGAAGTTACAAATTAGTGAAAACTCATCCAATGATGGATCTTGGTCTGACCGAACTTTAAATGCTGACAATGACAGTGTTACATTAGAAAATACAATTGAGGAAGATAAAAAAGATAGAGATCATGAGGATATATTGATAGAGAAACTTAGTGACTCATCTTCCTTCTACAATGTAAATGTTTCAAGTGAAATGCTGAGGTCGGAAAGCTCTGCATTTGTGAACGTAGAGAAACAGCAATGCAGTTCTCAAAGCAGTGAGTTGTCACAAAAAGACTGCAGTATTAAGGAACGTACATCACCTGTCAGTTCAGACAGTAAAAGCGACTTAGTCAAAATCGGCTCTGATCGAACATCAGGGCATACTTCTGGAGATGAAATCGAAACTGCTACATCGTCAGATATTGAAATCATTCCAAGCCCCAATGGGGATGGCTTCTGTAGAAGTAGTCCTGCTAAATATGGATTTAAGAATGGCAAATTTGATGGTACAATTTCCCCTTCCCCTAACTTAGTAGACTTAGTGCTTGGTAAGTCTTTAGCAACAAAGATTCGTGGTCACACAAGAGAACTTTCTGAAGCATCCGTGCAGAGTAATACTAGTGATGAAAGCCAGGGATCCGAGAATGAGAGATTGATGAGAAGACTGTGTGAGATGGCAGAGATCCTCGATGCCAGGGAGAACAGACTGATGGAAGTGAGTCGGAGTAATGCTGACCTTGCAGAGAGTAATGCGGAGCTTAAAGGTCAGGTGGAGTCACTCATGTGCAAGCATGAGGTCGGGGACATCAATATGATTACAGAGGACTATACACAGAGAATGTCAGCACTGGAGAAGAAGTTCCAACAGGCTATTAGAGAAAAAGTAAGTATTTTAGTTGTATGATGATTCTTTTGGTGCCAAGATCCTCTATGAGTGTATCCTTATCCTATGATATGATAATATCTGAGTGTAGGAAATGACAAACCATCGATAGTTATGTACATCATAGGATATACTTTATATTTGTGATGGCTATTCCTACCTACAACATCACTGTGCAGCTCAAACAGAGAATGGTGTCTATGGGCAAGGACAATTAGTGTGTGGTAATTTCCTAAAACGTGTTCCAGGAAATACATGTTTTTGAAAATGCCTTACAAGTTTGTGAAAAAAATGTTTGTTATTTAGAATCTCTATTACATGTCCAAGGATTATATGGAAGTATTTTGTTGTATTTTAGATTTATGAGGACACTGTGAACAGCCAAAGTCCAGGTAAAATTTGTCCAAAAAGCTGATTTTTGTACGCTTGTACTGAGTTGGAATCTCAAAATTTTACATTTTTGCTCCCACGGAATCCTAGATATAGAGCACATGATACCTATTTGCTCAAAACATCTAAATAAAAATTTATTAGGACACTATAATCGCGTACGAGCGTTTGTATGGAAAGTATGGCATAAAGCAGCCTCTTAAATGTATGAAAAATATTTTCCGCAGCTTGTGGACGCGTTCGGTAAATGTGCTGTGCACTTGAGAGTAAGATCATTTAAGAGTAGGCTTTAGTTCTTATCAAAGACTACTGATAGAAAATGTTTATTCAATAATTTATACATCAGTCGTGACTACCCTTGACCAATATACAGACCGCGTAATTACTGAAGACGCACGCGAGCTCTGGCGTAGCTCAGTCGAATAATCATGACCTTTAAGGAAGCTAGTTTTTATCCGCGGCTTCGCACGTGTAGTGTGAGGATAATATAGCTTACTATCAGCACACCGACCACTGGAAACGAGTACGGTTGGCGAGTCAACCTCCGGAGGATGCCTCGTGTAGAGGCGAAACACGTGTCGAAGGTCGGGTCGGGTTGAGTTCGGTTCACGCTGAGTAACGTTGGTTGTCCAGCGTCGCTCGTTACGTTAGGTTAAATTCAGTATAGATCGAACTTAGGCCATTAGACATTCTTTATAGCGGAATTAAAACTATAAATTACCTACCAACATTATGTATTCTTATTTGAGCAATAGGCTTTTACCCAATGATTGACCCGTGGTGCAGTTGATAGGTCAATGGGTTTAGCATCTTTAGTATGTAAAGATCGCGGTTGTGACCCACATATTTGTCCACTTAAATAAGCGAAAGATTTTTCTTCACTGAACAAGACTCAGTTCCTGGAGAGTTGTGGCATCATGGGCCTTGTTGTTTCTAATTTCTTAATCACAGGGAATACTATTTGGGGGTCAGTCATGGTTTGGACGTTTTGTATAATAATATTATATGATTATAAATGAAGCATTATTAACCAATCTAAACTATAACAATTTTTATACTGGCTGATTCAGCTGATTGAAATCAAGGTGAATCAATATTCAAACGATAAGCTATAATAAATATGTATACAATCAAAGTCAATTAGCTGCCCCGTTATTATCAGGAATATAAACATTAAATTAAAATGAATACCTGGTTAGATTACGTTTATCTGATTTAGTCAAAATATTTTATGCTCATCCAAACAGACTTACATACCTACTCATAACATAAAGTTGTTAGTTAGCTTGATTTGCATTATTTGACAATAAAAGTTTAATTTCTTTAGAAGCCTTTTGTCAAATTACAATTCATAATGGAAAGTGATGATGATATTGAAGAACAGTTCCCGGATCCGTTAATCATTAGGATTCACTCACGGGTATCATCACGTTTTGATATAATAATATATAAAACAAATAAATTAAAATCATTTGTTCAAAAATATTTCATACACACGTATCTCATTTATCATGAATGTAATGTGTGCTTCATTACGATCAAAAGGAACAAGAAATTCGCCAGAGAATTATCGTTGGGTTTTGTGTTGATGATCTAGTTTGATCAAATACAGCTTTGGCCAAGGTTTGGGTAAGTCTGCAATTATTAGCGGACAATGGGCTTTATATTTGGCGATGGCAGGTCTATTATATTATCAGTGGATAAAGTGCAGCGTGCCCACAAACAGCACCAAGAATGCCTGGCCTGGGTCTGTTCCTTGATCGCTGCAACATGGGTTGCTTCAAGTCACAAGTGAATAGGTAATGGGTATCTTCTAGGTAAGCGTGCGTCGACCAAATCGCCACTTAACATCAGGTGAGATGGTGGTCAAACGCAAGCCTATGTACAAAATACATTTATATAAAAAAAAAAACTGCTGACCATTTATAAAGGTAAATTAATGCTTGATAACAGGACAGCCTACGTAAACAGCTGGACACCCTCAAGTCTAAGACATCGACAGACCTGGAGAACTCGCTGCGTGAGAAGGATGAAGTGATCGCTCAGCTGCACGAGGAGGGAGAGAAGCTGTCTAAGCAGCAGCTGCAGCACTCCAACATTATAAAAAAGCTGAGGGCCAAGGAGAAGGATAACGAACTGGTTATTAAAGGATTGAGGTATGACTAATACGTAATGCAATAAGATACATTGCGACGTGAGTAGACGTAAGTTTGTTTATCTTGTATGATTACTTGATTAGACTTCTTTACAAAATAAACAGTTTTTTTGGGTGTACAATGTACATATTAAGATATGTTTGATTGCTATCTGCGTGATCTGCTATGGTTCTAGAGTTGTATTCGAGGACCTCGAAAAGGTTTTTATACATTTCGGATTCCGCGTTCCTTTCGTCTGCATGCGTCTTTATTTCGAAACCTCTGATACTAGTGTCTTGCGCGCACTGTAAGTATGAATTAGCATCCTAAAACGGTTCAAATTCGAACTGCTTTATTTATAGGCCCCAAGAGAGCACTTATGAAAGTTAAAATAAATGACTCTAACAGCGGGTCTCTGTAACGCTTGTCTACCCGAATCAGAGACTAAAACTAGAGAGGTTCGAAGAATGAGTAAACAAGATTTGATCTCTCCATCTGCTGGTGACTCCGTCACCACTCACCGCTCGTATCAGCTATCAACGCTCTGCCATGGAAAATTACTTAAAAATTACACCACAACTTAAACTGCCTAATAATACTATTTTAATCAAAAATCAAAAGCAAAGGAATAGCGACAAGTTTCTTGCCCTTTTCGATCCTTGTATACTTGGAACGGTTACGCAGTCATGAGCGCTCCTCTGGGCCTCGTATGAGAAAAGTATTTTAAATTTAAATTTGATTATTACCATTTTCAGAGACAAAATAGCGGAACAAACAACCGAGCTGGACCGCGTGAAGCGCTCGATGGCCGCCAAGGAAGAACTGGAAGTGACGCAGATTGAGGCCGTGTACCGGCTCACCACACACAACAAGAAGCTGGACGCAGAGCTCATGGAGGTAAGGTAGCACGGAGGGAACCAAACACAAAGACCCGAAGACAAACTTTATGTTCAGAACCCTCGGGGTTCGGGGCCCTTCGCTTCAGACAGAAGAAGTTTTGCTTAAACTAGACATGCCTTTATTTTTAAAATAAGTAATATTCCTTTCAAAGATTAACCCGCTTAATGAGAAAAAAGGAACATCCCTGTATTAATTATCAAATATGATTCCAATCTAAAGGGTAAATCACAAGGATCGATACTTTCTCAATGATTCCTTTTTTACCATCAGGTAAATCATAAGGACATCAGTCCACCTATTAATTTACTTTACACAATGCATAAGATAATATGACTTTTATGAGATAGCAAAGTAATATAAAAGATGTGGTTTCCATCTAGATTGTTCTTTAGCAGTTAACATCGTCTTACATATTGCAATCACAAGAGCCACTTTCACAAAAACAATGAGTAATTCTCATTGTTATAATAATTGTTTTACGTTATGCAGTAGGTAGGTGCTCAGTTATCAGAGGTTCGCTCGCTTATCAGTTACACTTGTGAATTTAAAAATGTTCATTGTTCATACATTTCGATTTGTTTGGATATTTGGTCAACGTATGATGTCGATTCTGGCTTTTCAAACCTGAACCTAATATTAGTTTCAATCTCTCACTTTCTAAATAAGAACATGAGAAAGAGAAGGAATATATTTTAGGCCTGTCAGATTAATGCACTTGCTAGTGTAAATTTAACGGCCCTGAAATTAGAGACACCTAATTTGTCAAAGATGGACGCCATTTGACAGCAGTAAAACTAAATTACGACCTGTCAAACATCTTCTATCTCTTTCTCGTGTTAGTTATCGGTAAGAGTGAGAGAATGAGACGCCAGAATCGACACCCTTATTTCGACGATGTTACCTGCAAGATATAACTGGTGTTTAGTGATAATACCATCAAATGTAGGTACTAAACTGAGAAAGTTGTTAGAAAGGCAATGATTACCAGCTCTACATAAATGTAAATTGTCTTTGGTTTGTTCTCTCCGTCTAAGCTGATTTATAATTGTATTTGTAATTGTTTGTATTGTGTATTAAATAAATTAAATTAAATAACAAGGAGATCCTAATTCAATATTTATCTGGGTTAGACTCAAATTTTTCGCACACTCTGTAAAATTGCGCTGTCCTACCATTTAAAGAGTAGAAATAAAAAATAATAAATACTTGTTTATTTTATCATTATGTCTATTTTTTTCGTTTAAGTATTCCAATAATATTCATATATTATACTTGAAAATGTAAAGGTCCATGTTTCCCTTCCATACAATTTGTTGATGTTCGTATACGTACAACATCCATTCGATAATTTTATGAAACACATTGTTTTTTGTCTACAGAATAATATTGTTCATAACAAGAGACAGAGAGAACTCTCTTGTTTCGATCTTGACACTCAAGACAATAGTAGCCACGTTTTTAACCCTGGTATTCATTTTAAAATAAACTTAGATCAAACGGTTGCATCAAGTTCTAAGAATAAGTACTTATACAAAAAAAATGTGTAGCTAAGCGAAAACTTTTTACTATCCATTGTCTGTTTTGGTTAATAATACATTTATCGGCAGCTGTTTGTTTTATTTATAAGATAATAAATCATTTCATTTAAGCACAAACACACACACACACCCACACACACACACGCACGCACGCACGCACCCACACACACACTTTGTTTATTTAAATACTGTAATAGACTGTTAAAGCTACCTTATCAATTGTAATATTCTTGTTTGTCCACCTTGTTTGTATGTATATAAATTTTTGGTTACAAAACTAAAAATATTTTAATTTGAAGCAAATCTGTGTCCTGTGTTTCAGACTAAAAGTGCGCTAGATGATACGACGCAGCGTCTAGAAAGTTGTAGAACGTCGCTGGACGCGGCGCGCCGCGAGCTGTCCGAGCTGCAGCGGAGCGGCGCGGAGCTGCAGCGGCTGCGCGGCCGCGGCGCCGCGCTGCAGCGGGAGGCGGCGCAGGCGCAGGCGGAGGCCGCGCGGCTGAACACCGACCTCGGTCTGCTGAGAGCTGAAATGACTGCCGGTATGTTTAAACTAACACTAAACTAACACTGAACTAAAACTAAACACTAAATCTATACAAATAAACGAAATTGAAGTGTCTGTTTGTAATATCAAAATAACAGCTTTTTACTTTCTTATTATAACAGAATCGTGCCGCAATATTGGCATAGACTAGACAAATAGGTTTGAGTAAGAAGTCTTAACACAAAACAACTACAGCGCAAGGAAAATAGACCTTAAGGTGATGAACCTTTTCTTACGGTGACTCTACCTTAAAATAGATTTCTAAATAGACGTTATGAATTAAATGAAAGTGTAGCTGACAGACTGAATAAATAAAGTCTATTCAAGAATAAATTAATGATATGTCGCAAGTCGCAAAACGAATGTGTTCCAATAAATATTTAAGAAAATCTTTAGCAATTGGCAAAACTTTATAGATTTGAACTTCGTCTAAAAATGTTTTCACCCCTGGCAGGAGGCCCAAAGGTCATCGTACGAAATTGTTCGTACTCCGCGACTGGAGTTTAACATAACATCGGTGTTCTGCGTTCGGTTCCAGAGGAGAAGCGCTGGGTGTCGCGCGAGCAGGCGCTGCGGCGCGAGCTGGCGGAGGCGCGCGAGCAGCTGGCGGCGGCCGAGGGGGAGCGCGGGGGGGAGCGTGGGGGGGACGCCGCCGGCGTGCTGGCGCAGCTTGCGCACCTGCAGCGCGCCGCGCTCGATCGCGAGCGGGCGCACGGCCGCGCGCTGGGTGAGTGTACTGTGCGGGGGGGGTCGCGTTGGGGGGGACGCCGCCTTAGGGCTGGCGCACCTGCAGCGCGCCGCGCTCGATCGCGAGCGGGCGCACGGCCGCGCGCTGGGTGAGTGTACTGTGCGGGGGGGGTCGCGTTGGGGGGGACGCCGCCTTAGGGCTGGCGCACCTGCAGCGCGCCGCGCTCGATCGCGAGCGGGCGCACGGCCGCGCGCTGGGTGAGTGTACTGTGCGGGGGGGGTCGCGTTGGGGGGGACGCCGCCTTAGGGCTGGCGCACCTGCAGCGCGCCGCGCTCGATCGCGAGCGGGCGCACGGCCGCGCGCTGGGTGAGTGTACTGTGCGGGGGGGTCGCGTTGGGGGGGACGCCGCCTTAGGGCTGGCGCACCTGCAGCGCGCCGCGCTCGATCGCGAGCGGGCGCACGGCCGCGCGCTGGGTGAGTGTACTGTGCGGGGGGGTCGCGTTGGGGGGGACGCCGCCTTAGGGCTGGCGCACCTGCAGCGCGCCGCGCTCGATCGCGAGCGGGCGCACGGCCGCGCGCTGGGTGAGTGTACTGTGCGGGGGGGTCGCGTTGGGGGGGACGCCGCCTTAGGGCTGGCGCACCTGCAGCGCGCCGCGCTCGATCGCGAGCGGGCGCACGGCCGCGCGCTGGGTGAGTGTACTGTGCGGGGGGGTCGCGTTGGGGGGGACGCCGCCTTAGGGCTGGCGCACCTGCAGTGCGCCGCGCTCGATCGCGAGCGGGCGCACGGCCGCGCGCTGGGTGAGTGTACTGTGCGGGGGGGTCGCGTTGGGGGGGACGCCGCCTTAGGGCTGGCGCACCTGCAGCGCGCCGCGCTCGATCGCGAGCGGGCGCACGGCCGCGCACTGGGTGAGTGTACTGTGCGGGGGGGTCGCGTTGGGGGGGACGCCGCCTTAGGGCTGGCGCACCTGTAGCGCGCCGCGCTGATCGCGCCCTGGGTGAGTGTACGGGGGGGGGCACCGTGGTGCCGCGCACCTGGCGCACCTGCCTACGTTTAGCGTATACGACAGTCATTTTTGACTTCATTGCCGCTTCAATTAGGTGACATACACCAACTCTAATATGAGGGGGCTGGTGGACTGGAACGCGATTGTTTATTGAACGCGTTCTGTATTCCAGCGGAGCTAGAGAAGTCTCTGGCCAAGGCGGTGGAGCGCGAGGCAGTGGCGCGGTCGGAGGCGCTCGCGGCGGCGGAGCGCCTGCGGGGGGCGGAGGCGCTGCTGCAGGACGCGCGGGCGCGCCTGGACGCCGCCGCGGCGCAGTGCCGGGACGCCGTCGACGGCGCCGCGGCGCTGCGGGCCGCACTCGACAGGTACACTGGATCGCACAATATTTCAGTCCTCAGTCCCCCTTGAAATACACTAAATAAGCAATGTTAATACGAAAAAAAAAACTCCAAAACGCTGGGGAAAAATTAGAAAAATATTGCGCGGCTAGTAACTAGTAACTAAATGGTTTGCGAGAACTGGGACGCGATCGATCAATATTTAAAATTATTTTGATTAAATATAGATCTACAATAGCTTGCAGATTATCCAACTGTTTTTGTAACTATGTTAGATGTACCGTTTACGTAGCTAGTAGCTAGTCAACGAAAGCTTTTGAAAAGTCCGTTGAAAAAGAAATGTCTGAAATAAAGCAATGTATTTGCTGTGAATTCCAGCAAGACCTTGCAGCTGGAGTCCTCCCGCACGGAGGCGGAGGCGCGCGTGTCCGCGCTGCAGACACAACTACAGGAGACGGCGGCGCAGCTGGCGGCCGAGCGACACGCACTTGACGTCGAGAAGAAACGAAACACCATCTTACAAGTAAACACCTCGAATTAGAAGTAACCTATCCACCTATCCAGCTGACCAATGATCGTTGATGATACAGTTAAAAATTTGAAATACGTTAAACCGAGTCGAACATGAAGCGCTTGCCATCTGCATGACTTTTCCAAGGCTTTCGACATGGTTGATCACGGTCTACTCTTCCAAAATCTAGGTCCTGTCTTGATCTGTGGCTCCTTGTCAAGATGCTGCGAATCATATTCGAATTCGGTCTCAGCAAGTTATGACTCGAGATTTTAAGTTTGTCGCTTTGACAATTCGATCCGGTGTTCCCCAGGGTATTTTCCTCGGGCCTTTGTTTTTGATGAACGACAAAATATTTAAATTTAATAGTGATAATACGTTGTAATAACTTAACCGATGCCCGGTCCGTCCCCAGGAGCAGCTGTGGTCCCGCGGGGACGCGTCCCCGGCGCACGCGTCCCCCGCGCCCTCCGCCGCCTCCGACGCGCTCTCCGGCTCGCTCTGGCACTCGGTGAGTGGACGTATCTTGTATCAACCGGACATAATCTGTACAATTAAATGGGACCTAGATGAACAGTCAGATGCAATAATATACATTCACTATCAGTTTTTTATCACCTAAATGATTTTGCGAAATTAAGTGTACTGAGTTACGTTTTCATAAGAATGAAGAATATGTAACTACTTACGTCACTATGCATGTACTGTAATATAATATTGACAGTCTAAGCGCGTGTCCCTATAGCGTTGCGAGTGTTTGTCTCAGGACGAGGGCCCGTCGGCCCCGGCGGCCCCGGCGGCTCCGTCGCACATGGCCGTGGAGGAGACGCTCGCCACGCTCTCGCGGCGCGAGGGCGAGTTGCGAGCGCTCGCCCTCGCGCGAGACCGCCTGCTCGCCGAGCGCACCACGCTGCGCGCGCACCTCGCGGCTCTACACGAGCGCCTCGACACGCAGCAGGTCAGTGCCACGAGCTGCGAGTGCTGCTGCACACACACACTCAGTCCACGCGGCTGACGACGTCGATATAAATCATAATCGTTTGTCACCGTCCCCCCTCGCAGAGCGTGCAGGAGCAGTACGACGCGCTGCTGCAGATGTACGGGGAGAAGGAGGAGCAGGTGGCGGAGCTGCGGCTGGACCTGCAGGACGTCACGCAGCTGTACAAGCAGCAGCTGGACGAGCTGCTGCGGCTCAAGCAGAGGGCGCCGCGGTAGCCGCGGGGCGCGGGCGGGGGCGCCGCCGGGGGGTGCGGCTGCGCGCGGTGGCTCGCCGGCGGCGAGGACTGAACCGTCACGAGCCGCCTGTGGAGAGGACACGCGCCGCGTCGGTGCGCAGCCCACGGGACAAGTCTCAGGCTAACATTCAGAGACTTGTCTAAACGTAGATTCTTTCTTCCCAATATCAAAATTCTATAGAATTCTGACATATGGAAGTATGAGTCCACGCTTAGATTAGTCTCTGAATTTTAGCCTTAGAGCCAATAGTGGGAAGCAAGCAATAATCAGTATGTTCCGCTGAGATCGAAATGGTTATTGTTGATACAGTTAACGAAACTCTCACATGATCGACTGATAATTATATAACAGTCGTATATACGTAGCGCCATATATTGCCCTTCACCGACGGTCGACTAACCGTTGTACGCCCGGCGCCCGCCCACCGGCGCGATGCACTAGGCGAATAAAGGTTTCAAATAAATTGCACGACTTGTGACTATTTCGCGTATTCCGTTGTCACAATAATTGTCATCGTACTCTAAATTGATGTCGATTCTGAAGTTTCATACCTAAACCTCGCTCGTTTTAAATAAGAACATGAGAAAAGGATGGAACATGTTTTAGACCTGTCAAATTAATACCGAATGAAGTGCCATGAATTTAATGGTGTTTAATTTATCACAAAATGAAGATATTTGACATCTCTAAACCTACAATTAAAACTGTCAAATATTTTCCATCCCTTTCACCTTTCCTTTACTGGATAGAGATAGCGAAACTAAAATTTGGTTTAGGTTTGTGACGCCAGAATCGACACCGATTATTATCATTTATTTAAATAAATTTATACCCTCCATGGGCAGCACTTTCTGTACAATGTTATCTACATACATCTTACTGTCCATAAATATAATAAGTAGCTTAGGTAATGTATGGGAAACGCAAAATATAAATAGATCGGTAATATCTTTGCCAGTTAGTCAACAATATATTCTTAAAATAGTTAAGTGCTATATAGTTGTTTCAGAATTGTATGTTATGTTTGTATAGTATCCATATTTAACTAAAAAGTTACTTACGCTTCTTGATATTGCCACGAGTGTTCCTCTATGGTCTTCTTTACATAATGATACATTATTCAAGTATTAAACGTTTTCACCAACTAGAAAAATGCCTTAAATTGATGATCTGAATTGCAAGTGTTTGATAGTGAATATTGCTAGTGCCATTTAAGCATTTGAGCAAATAGCTGCTACCGGTCCGGTCGTATCACGTATCTTAGTTTAATAAACATGTGCCTAAAGTAACACCAAACTAACAGTTACTATTTATAGAGCTACTAGAAAACAATAAAATATACACAAGTTGGTGAAAAAATACAACTTTATGATAATGTCATACATCATATTACTGTATATTGAAGTGTGATGTGTTCACAGTCCTCGATATGATAGTATGCGTGGACGGTGCTGGGTTTGTATATATTTTACGACACACGCAAATGCACTGTTGCAGTGTAGAAATGTTCAATGCAACTGCAGTGCGCAGGCTGACTACAGTGCCTGACAGAAATAAAGGTCTCAGATTGTTATAGGATTGGTTATTTGTTGCAAGGTTATGTGTAAATACGTAGTTCTATTGTGATATCACACTGTTTTTGGATTTATTGAATTTATATAGCAATTATATGTTACAGCCTTCAAAGCAATAATAGAATATAATATTCTTCAATTTCTTAATTATTTTCGTACGTCATATCAGCTATTTGGAAAATTATGAAGTGTTACTTCCACATTTTATCGCCATAAATCGTTTTTGTAAATAAAATTTTGCGTATTTTATGTTCACTTGTTTTAATTTCAATCCCTCTTATAGACTTTCTACAAATATATATTTTTTATGCTATTTGGTAACGAGACGAGCTGGTCGTTTGCCTGACGGTAAGCATAACGCCATTTAAAAATATATATAAAAATTTAAAAAGAAATATCCTTTTGGAAGTTTAGCTTTCCACTATATTTGAGTTGCGGTCGACCGAATATGGTACCTTATAGGTACGCTATATCTAGAAAGAGTTCTGGCTCTGTGCGGCTGCCGGTACCGATAGATGCTTAGCAACAGATTTACAACTTGAGGACACTAGCTATCATGGAAATGCGCTATCACCCTGTAAAATTAAATTTATAGTTGCACGATGGTCCTATCCTAGTTGAGAGGTTGCGAATAAAACCACCATATTTAAACATACACCATTTATTATATAACGTATAAGCGATACAACCATACTATAGGTGAATGCATTTATGTCCAATATTATATTATTAGTATGTATATTTATTTATGTAGTTCTTAAATATATAGTAAAGGAGAGTACAATACAGCGATACTGGTAGGACAGACATTCAATATTTCCATTTTTTGAATAAAGAGAATGCATTCACCTTTACAAACATACATACGCTACGATTATATGAAATGAAGTGTTAGTCCGTTTGCCCATGAGGAGGTTAACATGAGGTGAGATGAATACATAGTAACGAGGCGCCGAGCAACTCATTCTCTGTAAGTGGAGTGCACTACTCTTATATTTTATACTATCTACTATATTCCGCTACAAAGTGAGGATTACAAAGAGGTGCGCAGGTCGGTTGTCGCTTGCGGAAAGATAAACTGAACTGGACAAATTGTAAATGTACGTACTAAACATAAACGCTTACACACTCATACCCCCGCACTAGGATTCCCTGTGTCGCAGGTGGCATGGACATACACAGATACACATCACAAACATCCAAGACCCGAGAACAAACTTTATGCTTACACAAATCTGCCCCGGCCGGGAATCGAACCCGGGACCCCTCGCCTTGCAGGCAGGGTTACTACCAACTTAGCTACGGAGCCGTCGACTGTGTTCTGTGTACTGTGAATGAAAATGTTTATTTTTAGGGTTCCGTATCTCAAAAGGAAAAAAAGGATCACTTCGTTGTATGTCTGTTTGTCTGTCAAGACCACGGAATCAACCCTATAACTTTCCGTTGACCTAGAATCATGGAATTTGACAAGAAGTAATGTCGTATAGCACA
Source organism: Crocallis elinguaria (assembly GCA_907269065.1). NCBI lineage: Eukaryota > Metazoa > Arthropoda > Insecta > Lepidoptera > Geometridae > Crocallis > Crocallis elinguaria. The sequence continues at coordinate 24,771,705 of OU026072.1, read as the reverse complement.
AGTAAAGTAAAAATCCGAAAGCCGTAAATTTGTAGCTACATCACATTTTTTTTGCGATTATAATCTTATTTGTTGTAAGTATGATGGCTGAACTATATTTTATTTACCTCAAATTTGTACGGAACCCTCGATGCGCGAGTCCGACTCGCACTTGGTCGGTTTTTATTTGGTTATAAGTGCAATTTTCTATACTTAGTTTTTAAACTACTGTTTTATATGCACTAAAGCTAAAATCTGTTCATTAGAAACTGGCGTGGAGGAGGAATGAATCACTGGAAACGGTTCAAGTTTAGGTGGTGTTACAGAAAATGAGTTGTGGTTACAATAATTGTAGTTATTCATAAGTAATATGTCAAATGATGATGAATGAGATGAACAAATATTTATGTGATATTTTAAAAGCTCAAGAAATAATTTTCTCTTTTGGCGATGAGTCAAATAACGATCACACGGTGGAAAGCAGCAAACTACTTCGAAACGTGCAGGTTGGTTCGTTTACAACTTCTTGGTACTAGAATTAGGTTTTGCAACCGATTTAGCTGATAAAATACTTCAAGAGAAATATGGTAAACAGCCAGATTTTAGTTAATTGCATCGCTCCAAAAAAGTGAATCTATCAATAGTCAGCACATATGTTTGCAGAACTTCTACCGAAGAGATTTGCTCGCTCGCATGCAGTTTGTTTTTGTATTTTTTTTGTTACAAAAAGCATTATAACGTCGAAACTACTCGAACTTGAAGGCTCGTCAAAGATGGTAACGCGAGAGAGGCGTCCGGCGATCTTTTAACTTAAAGAAGCGTTCTAGACCGCGGCCGCAGCCTTCGAAACGCAGACCATTACCTAACGCTACCCTGCCGGCCGGAGCCACCGCGCAGTGCCGGGCGGTGCCGGGCGGTGCCGGGCGGTGCCGAGCAGTGCCGGCCGGCGTCTAAACCGATAAACTTAAAAACCGATAAACTGTCGCGGAAGATCGTCTTCCTACATCTCCCCCTTCGGGGTCGTCGATGTTCGGGCTCCGGAGCCCCGGGGGGCCGGGGGGCCGGGGGGGGCGGAGTCGAGCGCGGGAGAGCGCGCGGGCCGGGCGGCGCAGGCGGCTCCCGCGCGGGGGCGGCGGGGGGCGTGGGGGGCGCGGGCTGAGCTCACACCCACGCCATCCAGCCTTCGTACATCAAGCACAGGTTCTCTGAGCTAGTCGCTTCCTTTATTATGTGTTCCACCTGCGGACGAGAGCGGTGTGAGACTGAGCGGTGGGGGGCCGGGGGGTAGGGGGGTGGCGCGTGTGTCGGGGGGCCCACCTGGTCGGCGGGCGGCGCGCGGCGCGCGGGCTCCAGCTCGCGTCCCTCCAGCTTGAGCCGCACACGGCGCCACACGGCGGCGCCCACCGCGTTGCGCTCGCCGCACACTGGGAACACAACCAAGTAATACAATGGACACAAACAACAAAACATTCATTCGGAGGTACGATACAACGTAGTATAGAAATACAACGATCGCACAACAAGAAATAATATGAACGCTATGTTGCATGGCTGCCAGTTACTGAAACGAACTTTATTAAAGACCGTAGAGATCACAAGATGTTTCATGAACTCACCGCGACGTACGGGACGCGACGGTACTATTAATATGTACTCAATATTAAAATATATTATGCTTAATATTATTAATTTAGTACAGCTACAATGACCAGTTTGAGAACTATAAATAAAAAAATAATAGAGGAGCGCTCCTGACCGTTCCTGCCGGCTGCGCCCACAGCGGCCTGTCTCTCCAGACGTCGTCCAGTGCTCTCCGCCGGCCAACGAGATGATATTCTGAAAGATACAAGTTCACAATTAATACTTTTTATATACGCGATAAAAATTTAGTAACATGGTGAGCTTGGCTACCGGTGCGTATATTTTCAGACGCGCAGACTGGGTTATCAACAAAAAGAAATTGTTCGTAACTCGGCGCACCTGCGCCCCCGCTCGTGTGCACTCGGCGCGCCTGCGCCCCCGCCCCGCTCGTGTGCACTCGGCGCGCCTGCGCCCCCGCTCGTGTGCACTCGGCGCGCCTGAGCCCCCGCTCGTGTGCACTCGGCGCGCCTTCGCCCCCGCTCGTGTGCACTCGGCGCGCCTGCGCCCCCGCTCGTGTGCTCTCGGCGCGCCTGCGCCCCGCTCCCGTGTACTCACTGCAGCAGCGCGTGCGCGTGCGGCGGCAGGTCGGTGCCCAGCGCGGCGGCGGCCCGCTGCGCCGCGCGCGCCGCCGGCTCGTCCAGCCGCGCCGGCAGCGCCGTCAGCGCCTGCACCTGCGCCGCCACAGCGCGCTCCGCGCTCAGGTACTCGGCCGCCGGGTTGTTGCCCTGCAACACAACGAGTTTAATTAAGTGTTCGAAAATCAACGCTCCTCCGAGCGCGCTGTTACAGTTATCACTCACGTCCCTCGCGGCCTGCAGCGTGTGCAGCGGCTGGCGCGTGTCGGCGGCGGCGCGTGGGGGGGAGGGTGGTACTCACGTCCCTCGCGGCCTGCAGCGTGTGCAGCGGCTGGCGCGTGTCGGCGGCGGCGCGTGGGGGGGAGGGTGGTACTCACGTCCCTCGCGGCCTGCAGCGTGTGCAGCGGCTGGCGCGTGTCGGCGGCGGCGCGCTCGCGCGCGGCGGCGGGCGGCGCGGCGGCGGCGGCGGCGCGCGCGAGGGCGGCGGCGGCGTCGTGCAGGCGCGCGGCACTGCTGGCGGCGGCGCCGGACAGCGACGAGATCATTTCCCTCAGCAGCGCCGACACGTTCTCGACCTGCGCGGGGGCAGCGCAACATACAGACGCAGCGGTACGCGCGCCCGCACTTGTTTCATTGCACGACAGTGAAATGGATTTTTATTTTTTATTTGTAATGGGGGCGTTAGGCCGGGCCTTAGTTTTGTTGTTTTCTGGTCAAAGTGAACTGGTTTATGCTATAATTTTACCATGTAATGAAATTTATATGAAACTGATAATTAAATCAATGTTGAATCCTAACTCATCCACTATTTACATCGAGTTCCCTTCAAAATCTACATGAGTGAAAGCGTGTTCAAGAGGAACACGCTTCCACTCTATTTTTTGCATATTTCGCTTCATTAAAATAAATCAATCTCCGCCAGTTACGCAACTTTTAGTTAAATAAATATTTTTTATCGCTTACAATTTTTTTCAATTTACTTTCAAGCCTAAAACCTTCTAACGTACGGAGACTATTTTAATGAAAAATCATATGCGTGAGCAGAATAAACATAGGTCTAAATAGCTACTAGAGAATATTTTCGAAAACACAATACAAAAACTTAATTAGAGCAATTTTAAATTTTATGAAATATATTTTATAGTGTTAACCGACACTAGCGGATGTTCACATAAATATATACATCACAAAAATTTCGCTTCCAACAGGATTCGAACCTGCGTCTTCTGGCTTGCCGGGCCAGACGCCTTAACCACTAGGCTATGGGAGCAATCACTGTTGACTGCGAAATTCTTGATATGATGTCTTTCTTTTCGGCTTACAATTTTAAATTTTACTTAGAAACAGAAAAATATTACTATCTTGTTTTAAATTAAGATATTTTAAAACTGTTCTTTGCAATTTAATATATCATGCTTATGTGTATTTTCAAATTAAAATTAAGATCACACATTTTGAAAATTTTAGACTTGAAAGTTTGTATGAACAGCCGTGAGTCGTAAAACTGTTAAGTTCACACACAGTCCTCACCCATTGTTTGTCGATGCTCCCCTCCGGGTGCAGCATCTCCATGAGGGACTCCTCCACGGGCGACACGGCCAGCGAGTACTTCTGCGCCAGCGTGCACGCCTGCGACACCACACATCAACGGATGAGAGACTTAACAAATAAGCTGAAGTGGTTCTAAAAGTTGTGTTGACATCATCGTTAAGTTTCATTATCACTCTTAATGATTTTTTTGAGTAGATCATTATTTTACCAAACTCTAATTATATACACATTAATTAAAACAATAACTTTCTGATCGTTTATATCTCGGAAACGCATCGCGTCAAAAAAATATTGAGGGATTATATCCGTGTTTATGCAGCTGAGTTGATGAATCTCCACGTCAAATTTCTCTGACGGGATGCGATTCCGAAATATAAACTATCGAGACTGTCGCTTCCGACACGGATATCGTTCCGAGTGAATTAAAATAACTCTGCTGGTTTACAAAACGTAAACGGTATCAAGTCGTGGCGTCGTCGTCGTGGCTCGTACCTTCTCCCAGTGGTGCAGCGCGGTGGCGAGCGTGCGGCGGGGGCGCGCGGCGGGGGCGGCGGGGGCGGGGGCGCGGGCGGCGGCGGCGGCCTGCGCGTGCGCCGCCAGCGCGCGCGCGGTCGCCGCCAGCCGCGCGCCGCGCGCCGCCGCCCCGCCCCAAGCGCCCTCCAGCGCCGCCAGCGCGCCCGCCAGCGACGGGTTGGCGCCCACACCCCACTTCACTCTGCAACGGACAACACCGACGATTGCGTTCAATTTTACTATATAGGGTGCCCCTTCCTGATCCGCTTTAAGTAAAACGCAAAAATGGCCTAAACGCTCGTTGGTTCATCGAAGAAAAACGGGCGCTACGGAAAAAGAGAGACAAGGCCGGAGCCTTTGGTTGGCATTTTGAAAATTTTGAAATAAATTTCGAAAGAAAGTTTCCGAAGACGATTAGTGCGTGGTAATTTCCCAAAGACTATAAATCCTGTTGACTAATGATACAACTTCCCCTCATACGAAAACGACATGTTTAAATGCACTTCTCGCCACCGCGAGTACGAGTGCAGACTTATAACTCGATAAGTTATAAGTCTGCACTCGTACTCGCGGTGGCGAGAAGTGCATTGAAACATGTCGTTTTCGTATGAAGGGAAGTTGTATCATATTGTATCAAAGTATACATTGAATATCGATATATTCAATGTATACTTTACAATTAATATACATACTATTATTAATTATTTTGGAAAAATAATAACCTTTCGTTTGGATTAGTTAACCGACTTCGAAAAAAGAGGAGGAGGTTACATGTTCGACTGTATGTATTTTTTTAAGTATTTTAACTGAATTCTCCGTCAATTGTGGACCGATTTTGAAAATTAGTTTTGTTGTTTGAAAGTGTATCATCTCAAGGTGGTCCCATATACATTTTATGGAAGAACATCTAAAGATGAAAAAATGGTACTTGAATTTCCATATACCTATCGCGATATTTTCATCGAAGTAGGTTCCCGGTTTTTTTAAAGTATTTCTGCTTTTTGTTGTTAGATTTCCAGACATCCCAGAAATAAAGGAAAAGTGGATAGAAGCGACTCAAAAAGAGAATTGGTTCCATACATCGCAAGTCATGGAATCCATTCAGTAGCTTCGACGTGATGCGTGGCCAAAATACAGACAGACAACAAAAATAAAAATACAGTTTTGGCTTCAGTATAGACAGGAGTGCCATCCAAAAAAAATGTGACCTGGAGTTTTATTATAAGTAGTATTATAGATTAATTTATAAAGTAAGTATTTATTGTCTAGGTTTTCCGTATAATAATTTATTATTAATCGTATATGTCAGGGAATCAAGAATGCGATGCTAACTACCTATTCAATTTTATCGATATTATTCTGTTCAGTAGTAGTCGTACCACATCACTAAATTATGTCATCCAAATGATCGGCCAATTGCAAGCATAGAATATTACCTCGCCCCCTGCCCGCGCCGGTGAGATATGTTTGTATGAGGAATTGTGTTCATGAGCTATCAACAGGCTAAATAATCTGTGTAATTTCCTAAAACTTGTTCCAACAAATATGTGTTTTTGAAAATGCCTTCCAAGTTTGTGAGTAAAATGTTTGTTATTTAGAATCTCCATTACATGTCCAAGGATCCTATGGAAGTGTTCTGTTTACTTTTACCTTTATTAGAATATTGTAAACGGCCAAAGTCAAGATAAAATTTCAGGAAATAGTGCCATGTATTTTCTTTTATTCTGAAACGGCCTGAAATCATGTTTCAACCTGCTGAAAACGATCTTAAAACTAAGAGTAATTTCTGATTTATTGATATGCGTTAGGCCTTTCTCTGAAACGTCTTGCGAACACGTTTCAGCCTGCTGAAAACGTCTGCAAGTGACTGAAAATTAAAAAAAAATGTATGCGAGTTCTCCGTAACAATATGTATAATTAAGAGCAGCGGTGCCGCACCTCTGATGCGCGGCGCTGAGCAGCGCCTGCGCCCTCGCGCGCGCGGCGTGCAGGCGCTCGGCGGCGGCGGCCAGCTCGCGTGCGCGCCGCGCCAGCTGCTGGCTCGTGTCGTGTGCGCCGGACACCAACTGAAAGTCAATGTTCAAATTTTACGATGCTGTTCCGTCGGTCGCAGATGGGTTCTTTGCGGTAGAAGGGTTTACTTGTAGCCAATGAAGAGTTCCATTATCTACATCCTGGCTCCATCATCAGATCAGCTTCACGATACGAAATTATTGTATCGCCATTCAAACTACATATTTCGATATGACAATTAGAAATATGTTAATCGGTTTCCAAGAGTCAGTTTCCTAGTCAATTAGGTACATCGTAAAGGTAGTCGTAAGGACGCGGCGGCGGTACCTCCTTGTGCGCGGCGGCGCGGTGTCTTGCGGCGCTGGCGGCGGCGGCGGCGCGCTGGTGGGCCGCCGCGGCGCGCGTGGCGGCGTGCGCTTGCGCGCGGGCGGCCTGCAGCGCGCGCGCCAGCCACGCCGCGCGCGCCGCCAGCGGGGACGCGCCGCCCGCCTTCGAGCACAGCGACTCCAGCGGGACGCTCCACGACGCGCCTGCAACCAACCACGACACGACACGTACCGACATGAATCATTCGATATACACTAACAACAACGATCATAGACTGACACTTCGGTATGAAATTAAATTTAGTTCATACCTGTGAGCGTAATGCGAGAGACGTAACCATCTCCCCCGCTCGTTACCTACTCGAGAGAGGGAAAACGAAATCCAATATCTCCGCGCGGGTAAAACCGCGGGCAGCAGCTAGTTTTTTATTTTTTTTTTTTTTTTATTTTAAAATAAGATATTTAGGATTTATTAATAAGATAATTAGAAACAGCCCCCGCAGTTGAACCGAGTACCGCTACTGACCGATCTCCTTCTGCTCCACCTCGGCGCGCAGGTCGAGCCGCGCGCGCCGCAGCAGCGCGCACAGCACGCACGCCAGCGCCAGCGAGTGCACGCCCAGCACGCCGCGGGACACGAACTCCGCGATGAACCTGTGCGCGAGAGCACGAGAGCGGTGAGCGGTGAGCGACCGGCCGAGATCACTACTCGACACTGAACAGAGATAGTTAGAGTCTATGCTGCGTGAATACAATAGCTGATATTTACAGTAAAATTTGTTTCTCGTGAGCGAAATCATTTGGATTGTCCAACTGCGTATTACGTTAGCAACATTAAACGTGAGCTAAGGCTGAACCGAAGTCAACGTATATTATGTTATTAAATATAGTATGTTATTAAATATTTCACTGTACAACGCGGTCACGTAAACTCTACGGCTCGCTGCAAAGCAATAGATTATGTGTTCTGATTATATGTTCTGTGGCAATAGACGTCCCCGGGCGTCACGCTTGGACGTCACGGACGCCAGATGCGTGGCCGATGTGACCGTGTTGCGAGTGTAAATCTCGGGCGCACCTGCGCACGGGCTTGCAGAGCGCCTGCGCGCCGGGCGCGTTGGGCGCGGGCGCACACTGCGCCAGCACGTCGGCGGCCACCTGCACGCGCCGCACCAGGAACGCGTCCTCCAGTGCCGCGCGCACGCCGCTGCTCTGCAGCGCTGCCTGTACGACAAATAATAAACGTAATTTATTATCAATGGAATAAACGATCGACCCTAAAAAGATTCCGATGAAGAAGTTTCGATATTTAGCCGTAAACTGAATTCGCGACTGCTCACGATCACGTCTAGGAGGAAGCGTTATTAAAATATTCAAACGTGTATACTCACAGACATATGCATAGCATCACTGATGTGGTCTATTTTCCTCCAAGCTTGAGGCACCGGTATCGCCAGGTGGTCGGCGAGCTCCCTGGCCCTCAGTTCCACCGCAGCGAAGAGTCCGTTGAAGCCCATGAGGAGCATCTTCCCGGCCGACTGGCCCTCGGCCTCGGAGGTCGTCGAGAGGAGAGCCTCGTAGCGCGAGCGGAACTCGGCGGCGATGATTTGGGCACTGGCCGCTGGAGACTGAAACACGGCAGCGAATTGACCGACTTTGCTAATTCAAGAATAAAATTCTTACCAGAAAAAAATTCAAACCTCCATGTCCATAATCAAGTATCTTATGTGTACTTCTAACTGTGCCAGCAAATCGTTCAACGGCACCGGCGAGTTCAAAATTACAGCGTTCAGCTCGTTTATCATCATCAGGGTGGACGGGTCTTCCGAGTGGATCTTCTTTAAGGCTTCCGGTAGTATTATAGTGCTAAAGTTGTAATCCAGCTGAACCAGGTCCGCTAAAAGCAAATTTGCCTGTCGCACGCACTCTACAGCTATTGGCATGACCGCATCTTCTGCAGAAGCCGACTGCAAAGGCAACAGAGAGAGGAGCTCGACTGCTTGAGTTGACAACGCACTCATGTCGTCCAAGAACCATTCCCCTTCTCTAGAAGTCAAATCGACGAGGCAATCCCCAGCACTCTGAGCTCCGTTCTCCAACATCAAGTATCGTCTATTCAGGTTACATAGCATGCCAAGAACTACAGATTCTAGGGCAGATGCCGCTCCTTCTTCAGTCCTCACCCAATTGCTAATGTTTGCCTTGGCTTCCATATACGCTTCCTGAGCGAGAGCCAACGCGTCTGGGCCACCTTCTAGTTGCAGCCTTTCTATTGCTTTTGTCAGATTGGCATTTGCTTCAACACTAATAGCTTGTAGGCGGTAACTGTAAGCGACCAATTGCTGATTTGTTTCATCTTTATTGTTCTCAGCGTTAATTAACGCAGTGACTTGGTTTGCCATTTCCCGACAAACTTCAGGTGATTTACTCTCTAGAGCTGTTGCCAGGAACTTGCGGAACATTACGATGCGATGGTACTCCGTGTTGCTCTGTGGGTAGTATTGGGAGACAGCCACAAATTGCGACAGTAGTTCCAAGCAAGATCGAATAAGATTTAATGTCTGCTTCATGCTCTGATTGAGTTCAACTTCTGCCTGTTCGCATTGTGTAATCATTGAGCTCTGGCCAGCATTAGTCAGGAACTCTTTGATGTGATCAAATATGGGCTGAATCTCGCAATCGGGTGCAGAGAACTCTTGGACCCAGTTCATGAGCTGGGGCCCGTTTATCACTTCAGTGGTGTTGGCGAAAGACTCAATTTGTGTGTCGAAATCCTTCAGTATCTTAACGAGGACTTTCATTGAATCTTCGACTGCATTTTTAGCTTGTTTATAAGAGGAGTATTTCTGAGATATGGCGTAGAGAGGATGATTGTTTAGATTTGGTCCATAAGCGTCTATCTCCTTGATCAAAGCCATTTGCTGGTGACATTCTTGGAGCCTGTTCTCTACAGATTTTAGTTCATCGTTTTCCTTGAGCCAGTTATCGGCACACTGTTTTATTTCTGGCAACACTGCCAGAAATTGCTCCCTGAAACAATAATTTTCATGTCAAATACAAGTCACGAGCGTTAGTGAATTTTTAACGCCACATTGGAAACGACACCGTTGAATAATTTAGATTTGGACGGGAAGTTGGTAAAGTTAAATGACAATGCTTTTATTTCTCCGGGATCGTTTTCATTTTTTATTAGTTTGCATATTTTCGTGACACCCGATTTCGTTAATTTGAAGTTAATTACGAATTGATTTTGTTTCTTTCGCTCTGGTTTTTGTGTTATTGGTATTCCAAAGGCTAGATTTAAAATAAATACAAAGCGAAACGTTTTAAGGTACAATTTAATTTAAATTATTTCCCCCGAGGCTGTGCGAGTTTAAATATTCAGATATTTCTAGTTTGAAACTCTGTATAATCATTAAGTCAAACACCTTTGTTTCTTTTTGTGAAAAAAAAACCAAAACAATTTAAATTCGTTCAAAGACTTTCGTAGACATACAAGTTCATATATTAATTCGAATCTCCGAAATTGCAAATAAACCAATGAGCAAAAAAAAACTAGCAGTGATTGCAACACTTTTTGACAGAAAACAACAAAATGTAATAACAGTACAACCTACACAATAATGTACTCACCCCTGTTATTTATAACGTATAACAAGGACCAACGAGCAAGGGGTCCGTTGAACATTGTAACTGTAACATGACACGTCAACTGGCACCTATATTGTAGGATAGATCGTAACGTACATGTATTTATTGTGTGCAGCACACTCCCCGTCATTCACAACCCCCGCAACTGAGGGGCTCGTTGTTTACTTAGGGTAGTTCTTACAGCACGAACATAACAACGGTGACGTATGGGTAAGGAATACAAATAATTTTCTTAGCGCTGACATCACCGATTGAAGTAGCGTTACGCACGTTACATTTATTTCAGAGAAATATAGTTTGTTTATTTCAGTGAAGGCCTCGTGATATTAGATATTAATTTAAGAGAGAATAGGTACCTCATAGACTGACGTACCTATTCTATCTTGTTCATAAATAATTATTATTGGGTCTAAATTTAAAAATTTCACATCATAATCTAAATTGGCTTTAATGGAAATATGTTGGATATTATACATACAAGGTGTAAATGAATATACTGAAAACCTCAGACACGCCAACTGTTTTTTTTTTTTATTTTAAATTAGTTTAATGTGTACATTTACAAATAACTTATTTATTTTAAAATATATTCCTATGTATTGCTAAACTGTACGTAATTCGAATTAATTCGTAACTCTACACTCGTAATTTAGACTTTTCAGATGCTCTTCGCCGTTTCTTGTGACGTTAAAAGTAATGTTTGAAGGCGCTCTAGTCTAGTCCAGTATTAATTATCTAGCACATTTAAATGTGTAACCTCGGCAAAAAATTTCATTGGCATCATGTTGCATTTCCAACAGCAAAGTAAAAAAGCCATTTAAAAAAACGAACTGCTTTAAAATATATTGCAATCGATTCTACTCTCGATTTTGAACAAATTACTTACTTGGTTTTCAGTTATTTAATTTACGCCTTGTGTATATTATGTTTTCCAATACAAAAGATGTTTGTAAATATTTTACTTTAATTTAAAAAGGTGTAGGTATAGAGCGATCTGATAGTTAATCTAATGTTAGAATTTCCTAACAACTTTCATACTGCTTCTAATAAGTACACCTCGTACCATTATAATTTAAATATTTTTGCAATTACTTGACATTGTTGTCATTCAGTCCTAAGCTACCAGCTTACTACCCAGCGGACTAGATAATGCTCTCTCCAGCCCAAACTAGTTGAGAACTAGATGTAAATGACCACAATTATACTTATAGAGAAATATTAGCAGCATATTAAGCGAGGCTTAACTTTGTTTCCATTTGTCTGTAGGTAAAACTCAGACAGATCGTCTTTAAAAACTGTAGGTACCTATCTGGTCCAGCGGCGCAAGTACAGAAGTCGGTTCGATAAATTTGTTGAACCGAAAAACTCGATAAATTTATCGAATGTTGCGAGTACCGAAATCTGATCGTAAAAGTATTGTAGTAGCTCTATATTCTCTTTGGATTCGACCTAGCTATTCGATAACTTTTGTCGAAAGTATCGAGGTTCGATAAATTATATATGTGTCAATTTTATCGAATTTTATCGATCAAAAAGATCCGTGCTTGCGCCGCAGGACCGAGAATATTTATAAGTTAAAACAGTAGTCAAGTGAGTTGCATAACATCTTAACTAAGAGGTCACCTATACTTCTCTATGATATAAACTAGCAATGATGTGTGACTATTCATTATATTGACGACGTTATGCTTGAGCTCCTGACCACTGCCTCATTATCCTTAAAGTACCTAATCAGTTTTCTTCTCCCCTGTTATAATTTAAAAGGGCTTCGGAGATGAAAGGATTCAGAAGATACTCCAGACGTATTACGATGCATTGAGAATAGTTAAGTTTGTAACTTACGTGATTTCACCTAGGTGATGCTTCAACTCCAGCGCCCTCACTGCCATCATGTCCCTCGCCGCTCTCACGTCCCTGATGCCCCTCCTTCTCTTCCCGTTGCCTCCTCCAGTGCCTCCCCACTCGACGAGAGGGTCGTAGACGAACGCCTCAAGAAGGGTCAGCAAGGTCTCTCGGCCTCGACGCATGGTGCGGAGTACGTGTTCACAGGCGAGGCGGAATATACCCTGGGGAATAAAGATAAGTTTGTCTAGTTATTTTGAGGTCAGTTCTATAATACACGTATATAGCAGTGTGTACCTTGCTGTAGTACTATTTATGATACTGCATGTACCTTTTTTAAGGCAGCCTGTACACCTAATGCATGATTGTTGGATAAATATAAATCACGGACTACGAAAACCATGGAAAAACGACGAACATCCCTTGACGTATATCGTACCGTCTAAGGCGGAGCTTGGTAGAAATCTAGTCCGAGCGCTAACCGTACCACGTTTAGAAGTAGTGCGGTTAGGCACCGCAGCCGCTTCTACAATATCTACTAAAAAAATAGTTTTAGAACCACTGCGTGTTCAGTGAAGGAGCCGGGGTAAATACACGGTGGCACGCAAGTGATGTATGTAAAACGGAGCCGTCGTCACTTTGAGCCCAGGCGGAGACCTAAGAAAGAGACAGCACTATCTGGCTGTCTTGCTGTTCTTGTCTATTTCGTGGATTTTTGATGATGTTGTATAAAGGCGCGCTAGCGCGTGTATTATCTCGTAATCCGCGCTTATTGTATAACCAAGGTTATTTTAACAGTAAATTCAAAATTCAAATTCAAAATGCTTTATTCAAATAGGCTCCAAAGGAGCACTTATGAAAGTTAAAATAAATTACTCTAACAGCGGGCCTCTGCAACATTCGTCTATCCGAAGCACAGCAAAACGCAAACTTGCATAAACGGGGATCTAACCTGTGTCGATAGACTTGCGCATCTGATTGGCGACGAAATGCTAAAGATTTTCCATTATGGTCCTTAAACCACTGATATAGGAGTTCGAATATCAGACTAACACTCACAAATATATTTCATATTTTGTTCTAAGCACAAATCAGCAAAACGCGAACAGAGTAATATGAAATTACGCAAGCCTACGCCCAACGCTAATACAGCCAAAAAGTTAGCCAGGATATAAATAACCAAGCGGTAGCAGCTGTTCTGGCAAAGGTCACCGTAGCAAATATGAGCCTAGTTATACATAAAGTAAACACTGTAATTGTTGCTGTTGGCATATTCGACGTACATGTGGCAGACAGATATCGCTTGCCACTTTATTTAGGTCTATCGGATAAAATCTGTCGATTGAGTGCGCAATACATGATTAAAAAACTTAGGAGTCTAACTGGCATTGAACAAGTATCTATAGTTATTAGGAGTACTTTGGTGTTTGACTTCAAACTATTTATAGAAATCATGGGAATTTGATAACTTATTTGTGTCGTGTTTTTTCATGTTATGCAAGAGCTGGCGGTAGGTTTAGGTCTAGATCTCTTCAAATATCTTGACCAATTAAAAAAGTCATGATTTATTATTTATCAGCATAAAATCAACAACTGGCTTCTAGCGCTTAATGACTCGCATCTGCTTCTCATTGTTGGAGGAGATCGGCTTCTCCGAGATACAAGTCCCTGACTTAGTCCGGAGTCGGAAATCTCTGAAATCAATGTGGTGGCGGGTTTGTATGTCCTTGAAAATGAGTCTGTACTTGACATTGATTATGTAAGCTTCTTTATTAAGCACTTTTCTTATCATAAAGAAAATTGTAACCTTTTTAAAAAATGAAGCATTGATTGATTGATTGATATCATTAAATTATTATTATTATGGGAGGCTCTGATGTGAAAACAGTGAGAACGCCACAAACTACGCAAAGGGCGGCTAGGCGTAAGTGTTTTCATATCACAAATTCAACTGTGTGTCACGACTTAGTTATTTAAGCGAAATCAAACAGAAGTTTTAACTTGTCCAAAACAACATAAATCTGATTGTGCACGTACCTTGCCTGTGGGCTATATCAAAATTGAGTTCGGGAAAAAGTGGGTCACGACGCGATACCATCTGATGCCGTCGAGACGCGTCCCGAGTGCCCCACTATATCTACAGATAGGCGTATGCATACCTATTGGGGTTGATACAGTAGACGGTAAAGCAACCGCACAACGCTTGCTTCGGGGCGGATTTAAACGTGACTTCAAGGTTGGGAGAATACAATGTCGAGGTGACTAAGGAAGGAGAAGAGTATTTACCTCTTTTACGCTTTTACTTTAGTAATCTGGCATTGTTTAGGAAACACATATCCATACCTTTAATAAACAACGATCCAAACGCGCAACAGAACTTAAGTCTTATAGGTGGCTACTAAATTTTAATCAACAATCACACAACAAGAATTCTATTCAGTTGCTCTAATCATTAATGCATGCTCTCTGCTACCGACTCGGCCGCTTATTTATTACTAGCTGCTGCCCGCGGTTTCACTCGCGCGGAGATATTGGATTTCATGGTTTTTATTTTTTTGCGCGGAACCCTAATTATTTTTCTAAAATAAAATTAGCCTAATTTACTCCTTATAACATTAGCTATCTGCCAGTGAAAGTCCCGTCAAAATCGGCCCAGCCGTTTCGGAGATTACCCGGAACAAACAGACAAGACAAAAATTTGAAAAATGGCTGTTTTGTTATAGGTACCGTATATACTTTCATATGCATTTGGTAAAAATCTGTTATTTTGATATTACATACACTTTAATTTTATTTATTTGTAGTATAGATGCTAGTGTTACAACTATTACCAAGTCTCGACTGAATTCTTCCGATTCCAATGTAAACGAACAAAGCTTATTGCCTGGATTTGATTTAAAATGCACGGTGAGCTTCGTATACACATCTTATATTATCATCATTTTGAAGTGGCGATGCGGAGATGAATCTGGCTCATCGTGGAGCGAATTTCCGTGTACATTTAATAAGTAATACAGTATCAATCTGTGATAAAGATTAAAAACCGCCGACGGCTTTATTATAAATACGTTTTAATGCATAGCCAAGTGATGAGCCGAGCGCATCGTTTAGGTACTTGATTGAATTTTATCACATTTCCTTGACGCCATTGAATCGAGTTTATAAATTTCGCTTACACACCCGTCAAGAATAATTAGAATAATTAGTGGGAGGACTAACTCTTCTGCGAGTGTCCGTCTGGGTTGTTACCACCGCTTTGTGAGTGAAGTCTGCCGCCAAGCAGTAGTGTGCAAGCATTACTGTGTTCCGGTTTGATGAGCAGAGCATCCAGTGAAATTACTGGGCTTATGAGACTTAATACCTAATGTGTCAGGGTAACGAGCGCAGTGCAGTGCCGCACAGGCCTTTGTGTTTCAAAGTTCTGGGTGGCACTGCAATTGTTATGGGCCGGCGTTATGCTCACCATGAGGCAAACGACCAGCTCGTCTCGTTACCAAATAACATTAAAAAAAAATTGTCGCATGTGATGTATGTAGTTGCATTCCGGGGATAATTAACAAACAGATAACGTTTACCCTCATACCCCTGCACTAGCATTCCGTGTAGCAGGTGGCATGGACAGAGGACACTGGACAGTGGACACAGACAGATATATATACAGCATATAAACTTCCAAGACCCGGCTCACCACACCAAGTGTGCCCCGGCCGGGGATTGTTGCAGGCAACTTACTATACCAATTTAGTCATGGAGCCGCCACAATTTTCAAACAATAATGGCTACGACATCAAAAGCTAACACAATATCGTTCCCAACCTGTAATGAAACTCTTCCTTTATTCCAGAGACGCCGAGACGAAAGTACGACCTCAAAGGCATTAAAACTTTATAAACTTTTAAAGCACGTTCATTATCATACAAGTCTCACCGGTAAAGATACCGTAAGGTTTTAACTGCGTACGTAAAAAACATCAAGCTGGTACTTTCTAGAGCTGTTCCACCACTTATTTATGGTTACATTTATGTGTAGGATAAACATACGAAATTATCTTTCAAGTAGGCATCTACCGTCATTATGTGTCATTGGTGTAATTTGACGTAAATAGAACGAGCGAAATGGACAATTGGATAATATATTTTCAACTATTTTCTGAGTGCTCCGGTTTCGCTGAGCCGCTACGCTACGTCATATTTTCTGATAAGAAAATAACTTTTTTGTAAGATATAATTTATCCGTAATTGTAGGAACAGTCCCTGAGGTATTCAGGAGCATCCATAAAACATAAAGATAATAATAAAGTTTGTTTCGTAAGATTATCTTTAGATTCTGGAGGCTGAGGCTAAATATTTGACGAAGGTGGGCGACCGCACGCCGGCGGCGAAGGCTTCTTTGTGCGCTGCTACGTACCGGTTAAATATTCCATGCATCCTTTGTGTGCCAAGTCTGGCTAAAATGGAGCATGCTTCACTATACGTTTGATATCCGTGGGGCATAGAACTTAAATCTCATGACGAAACTAGTAGATGAAGTTATGTATGCAGCGAAAGGGAACACCAGCTGCCTTACCGGCTAATGAAATCGTTTTAGTTTCCGATTCAAACCAGATTACAACCAGCGGTTGCTAGTCTTCGCTTAGAATGATTTTTTAGAGTTCGCGCTAGTTTTCGTTTTCGAAAAACTTAGTCCCTTAATATCGTTCGTTTCAAAATGAAAACTAGCGAAAACTCTAGACAATTCCTTCCAGCCGAAGACCAGCGACCGCTGGTTTTAATAGGGTTGAAGTTGAAAACGATCTGACGAAGACGATGTTATTAGTCAGTAAGGCCGCAAATCCGGTGTGCAATTTATTTTGGCATAGATGGCTGATGTTCCTTTTTATCAGACAACAAGGTAACGAAACGACCAGGATGGTGATCGCCTGATGGTAATCATAACGCCAGTCCATTACAATTGCAACGCAATTCAGAACTTTGAATCACAAAGGCCTGCAGGGCACAGAGTGCGCTAGGTGCCATGGGATTAATGTATAAGTCTCATATGCACAGTAATTTTACTAACTACTTTGTTCATCAAATCGGAACCCTGTTATGTATCCTCACTACTTTGCTTGAGGTAGAGAACACGAGCAAAATTGTGTTTCCTGCTCAGACTTAGACTCGCGCGAATCCTATCACCTGGTAACCTACTTGGTAATATTGACCTTTATGCATTCCTGATGAAATCGTTTGTATTTGCATACCGTTCAAAAATCAGTTCCAGTATACATTAACAATATTTAGACATTTAACTAGCTCTTTCACAGTTCACATGAACTTGTATTGTGCAAACAATAGGAAAACAACTGGTTCAAGCTCTGTGAACTTTAATAACTCCCGTCTAGTTCCAATCGATAGCGTTCAATCTCGGCCCGCGGCTATAGACGAACAGAAAAGAGTAAATAGTAGTTTTCAGCCGCAGCAGTAATAAGATATCGAGCCGCCCGCCGGTGGACGACGGATTGCTTCGGTAATATCATTAGGCGCGTTCGCTGGGAGCTCTTAGCGCTAACGAGAAATGTGGCTTGTTTTCCAATGTTGATAATTAGAGCGTAGTGCTACAGGTAATCCTGAAACTCTAATGAGTTCCTCATTGGAGGCTATGTGTTAGGATAAAAGACTAGCGTTGGCCGGAATATTTACGGCCACTTACGATGAGATACCTTATTTATACTCTTTAGGTTAGCGTTTGAACACTATCTCGCCTGACCTTACGTGACATTTCGGTCGATAACAGTGAATATTCTTGTCTTGTCTTGGAACGTTCTGGAAGGGTGCTGAGCAATCGAGACTGATCACCGAGCCTTATCACTTTATTTTGTGCCGTGTAACTAACCTACCTTTGTTTAAATAAATAGTTATTAGAATTTGGTCGCAAGGCAGTACCTGGATGGTGTTAGGTAGAATCCACTACCACCCCTGAGATTGTAATCTAAAATGTATACTTCATACGTATAATTATTAACTAGAGAGTTATACAACTTGAGTATAATAACGGTTACTAATTTAACTAGAATCTTTATGTAACTGTAATAAACTAATAGGTGGACGGATGACCTTGTCAAAACCGCGGGGAACCGTTGGATGCAGAAGGCTAGTAGCCGATCCAAGTGGCGTTCTATAGGGGAGGCCTATGTTCAACAGTGGACGTCTTCCAGCTGATGATGATGAATAAACTAATGAATTCAGACTTGTGTCTCATTGCTCTCCACTACTCATTCATGTAGTGCCTTTAGAACGTTACAGAGACGAAATATGAACTCTCAGCGGCAAAGCAGCGCGGACGAGCTCACGCGTGAAGTTCACCAGGTGAAAGCTGCGAAGATTTACGCGTAGTTCTTTATAGAGTACGTGCTGGCCCGAATATGGGCCATAAGTCTTTGGCGGTGTCTTCACCTTGACCCGCCGCCGCCGCAGATGGAGACGAATGGCTGTCGGGCTCGCATCTCGTCTGGCGGTTTGGGAAAATCTTACTTTTGGAATAAGATTCTAAAATTTTAGGAAAAGGCAAACAATTTGGGCTACCAGATGTGGGTGAAAATAAAAAAGGTACTCTATAATTATCGGAATGTTTTCTGCCGATTCGGTGATTAAGCTAACCCCAGAAAAATATTAAATCTTCGGACTGCGAGCTGGATGAAATGTGGCCATGCTATTGTGGGCCTTTTCTAGTCTTAAATATATAAATCTCAAACATTCCGCTGCCAACACGATTCGAACCTGCGTCTTCTGGTTATCTAGACCAGACGCCTTAACCAACTAGGCTGTGGGAGCGATCGATGCTGACTCCGAAATTCTTGAGATGATGACTTTTCTAGAGCTCTCCTGACTATCCAAATCTCAACTTTTTTTATGTTGAGTACGTTGTCATACCTATATCGGTGTTGTATACAATACAACTTTTAACAGTTGACATCTCCTATATTTACATTATTTTAACTACCGACCCTTCGTGCACTCTGCAGAGGTCGCGAGGAAGACTGACCTGATATCGGTGTGTTTCTCCAGTTCTGATCAACTTCGACAACGTCGTCAACATACTTAACACTCTAATCAATAAAGAATAAAAAAAATTGCTTTAATAAAGCGACGAACCGACTTCAGTGACAAACTACTGAACCGATTTTGATGAAATTTCTATGGGACCAATCTGAAAGTACATCTTTTCAAATAAAAAAAACAATTTTCCAAATTGGTTTATAAATGACAGAGATTTGAGATAACAAACATTTAAAAAAAATTAGCACCGAATTGATAACCTTCCCTTTTTTAAAAAGATATAACTGAAACATTTAGCACCTAAATGTATACTAATTATGTTATGCCACAAATCGCCTATCAAACAAAATAAACAACATTGTGACCCTAATTGTTGCGATGCCCAATTTGTTTGCGTATTAGTACACAAGCCAAGTTTCCATCGGCTACCCTCCGGGCACCAAACGACATCATCCTTCATCATGGCTACTGAGCCAGCTTACACACTTAGCCAGTGAAGTAGTAAAGTTACATTAATCCCTGTAAATAGGTACTAAACTATCCACCACTTCATATGCCCGGAGAATGGGTTTAGAAGATTACGTGTGTATGTGTATATGTAATACTAGCTGCTGCCCGCGTTTTCACCCGCGCAGAGTTATTGGATTTTATGGGTTTTATATTTTTACGCGGAGACCTAATTCTTTTTACAAAACAAAAGTAGCCTTAGTTACTCCTTATAACATTAGCTATCTGCCAGTGAAAGTCCCGTCAAAATCGGTCCAGCCGTTTCGGAGATTACCCGGAACAAAGAGACAGACAAAAATTTTAAAAATGGTTGTTTTTTTAATTGTACCGTATATACTTCCATATGCATTTAGTAAAAAGCTGTTATTTTGATATTACAAACAGACACTTAAATTTTGTTTATTTGTATAGATTCAAACAAGTTGCTTTTGTTCCGCTTGTGTAAACATATCCCTTCCTAACATGTTTATAAGCAAATATTTACATTTATATAAGCCTTGCGTAAATTTTCCTATGAATTTTGCATATTAATAAATCCCTAGGGTGTTGTTTGGGATCGTATTCGCACACGTGACATATTTAGATTGCTGTGTTAGCGTAAATCTCGATAAATTGACCGCGGAACTGGTAGCGATCGACCAATGTAGAATATTGAGGGAGTGTATTTGTATAGACTAGGATATTAATAGTGTTTTAGCGCAATTTTATAAGGCAATTGAGGTTTTAAACGAGTTAAAAACTTCTCTTGTTCATGCTTCTACTTTTTATTACAAGTTTTTATTTAACTTGCAATGTTTGTATGTATGTATAATGTATATGTTTGTTTGTTTAGGTCAAATTTTGCAAGCTAAATTTGACTTACTTCCCGGCTTTCGATTGAACCGAAATTTTTCATAGATTGTAGATTGTGATGTAAATCGGATGACAATGCAATATGATGGTGTCACAGAGCTGATCTGATGATGGAACCGGAAGCCAGTCATAGGAACTCTGTAACGAAATGATGCAACCCTATCGAGTTTAGGTTCATTTGATTTGTCATTACAAGTACTCTGATCCTAGATGATGTCCAGGGTCCTGATGATTGGTTTAGCTGATAGCGTTTGACCACTGTCTCGCCTAATAATAAATAATGATTTGATATTTGTACGCCTCTGTAGGCAGAATTTTGATGGAAACATCCTGCTGTAACACCAATGCTCATACTGTACCCAAAATTCTCACAAATAAACTAATTTCATTTCATTTCATTTCATAATCTTAAGCGAAGATGTGGTCGAAGATGACGGACAGACATTAGGACCGGATCTCAAGTGCCGGAACTTACCGACAGGTTCTTGGCTTGGTGTAATAGTCTTCGTTGTCCGTGTCTGAAGTTACGTCTCATTAGTTTACTAAGTATATACAACAAGTCGATTTGGAAACTAACCAAGAAACCTTAACCTTTAAATGGTTAGA
The DNA here is from genome assembly GCA_907269065.1 of Crocallis elinguaria. Taxonomy (NCBI): domain Eukaryota; kingdom Metazoa; phylum Arthropoda; class Insecta; order Lepidoptera; family Geometridae; genus Crocallis; species Crocallis elinguaria. The sequence goes on along the minus strand of OU026072.1, from coordinate 24,750,615 downwards.
GTCAAGTATAAAACCTAACGGATCCTACTACATTAGCCCGCATCCAAGTCGGCAGATGCGCAATACACGAGGAAATGAACTGCGATGTGAACATTACTACCTACATACGACGTTTCCAGGCTATTGCAACATACCGCGGGGTTCGTTGATGTTTGTTCCCTACAAAATTGTGTTACTGCTAGTTCGCACTCAAGGGATTTCTTTGATATACCTACTCGTAGTACGTATTCGCCCTTATATTTTGTAGCGCTTGTGATACCGATGTCGGAATGCAAAATAGAATAATCAAGATCGGTGCATTCTTTTTTGGCGCGAAAGCCTCGCAAACAGACAAGTTATACTTTCATATAAAACAAAAATCAAATAAAGTTAAGGACAATCCTATGGAACAACATATATTTTCAGCCTTATCCAGTTTTTCTTGCCATTTGACCCGGTTACTCTTCCCGGAACAAGGGTTCATTTATTCCAATTGACAACGACCCGCAATCGACGGTCAAAGCAAACATGGCGCGGACATCCCGTTTAGACGCCTGAATATTTGACGCTGGCACCGGAAACTATCGTCCAAACGGAATCGGGGAGGAAACAGTAGAATGGCAGGTATCACTGCGAATTTGAGTACCGTTTAGGTGGAGTTGGATTTGGGATCAATGGTAGAATACGTTTATTGGAATGGACGTGCACTAATGGGAGCTATAGAATTGTTTCAATAGATACGCTAAGATAATACGAGATGAGTTATTGAGAATATTTAGATACGAGTGTGTAATTGTGTTGTTGAAATCTTTTGTTCAATTTCATCTTTGCGTGCCTGTGTCATGCATAATTTAGACATGTTTCGTATTTATTTGAAAATTTGCATACACGTGTAGTTCTGTTTTGTACAATATAAATGGTACTTTGAAGCTGGTTTGATAGTGGAGGCAGTCTTAATTTGTCTACAAGGACCTATCGGTATGTTCTGGCAGTTGCACTTAAGAATCGGTTCTAACCTACTTCACTAACCTCGTCAAAACGATACCACAGTCTTAATTTGTGCATGAACAGACTCGTTGTTGTCTTAATACCACATCATGTATCAAAAATTAAAATTCAACTAAAGTACACACATTCTACATCCGACGCGGCTACGTCTCATCATACCGTAGCTGATTGCTACGCTGTAGCCTCGTAGCCCAATTGCTACATAAGAGTGTACAGCGTAGCCTCGTGCTACAATTGAAGACTTTACGAGTTCGTGCGACCTTGGAATAGAGTTACACACTGAATAGTAAGTTTAATCATGACTTCGTTCCGTGAACATATGTCATGATCCAAATAAAATAAATTACTTTAATATTGTCCAATTTTAATGTTTAACGTTGTTTTCCTTCTGTGTGTAAATCTTGTGTAATTTGAATACCTCCACAGACTCCACAGATCACGTATAGGCGGTGAACGGTTGAGGACATAGATTGACGCATCAACTGATGACGGTTACGTCACGGTAGGAAAGTAGTTATACTTTCCTACCAAAGATTTCATACGAAAATGGAAAATTAGGTTCGGTCATTACATCACACAATTAGATGGCTTTAAGAAAAGCTGCTCTATCCTTTTAAGAATATATTTTAATTTTTTTTTATTTCAGACTTTCCTATCCTAATAATAAAAACACACGGGTCGAACTAAGACATACTTCTCTTTAAGAAATCTTTTGAAACTTGTATGTTGCAGCGCTTCTATAATTGAAGATTTAATCCGAGTAAGATCACTAACTCCTACTCGTGTAGCTACTTTACTATTGTATTAGTAAGAGTTACTAAACTTAACTTTACACCGGCTTGTTTATTGCGCATTAAGTATGAAATAATGCACTCGGCAAAAGCTTTTAAGCTTGAAAATTAATTTACATAAGCTCAGGCTTAACTCCAACTTATACGGGGGTCTATTACCCATGATAAATACTGCTATGTATTAGTATGGTACTAATTTATACAAGATTCTATGCAATGTTTAGTCTTATATTTCAAAAAAATGAAGAAAAATGTCATAGTTTTTTTTATTTGCATGGTCACAATTCATGAGGCATGAAACAACCCTTTACACGCTCATATCTCTGATACATAACACAAACATTCAAGACCCGTGAACAAACTCTATGCTTACCGGCCAGGGACAGCACCTGTCGAGGCTCCTCGCTTTGTAGGAAACTTAACCACGGAGCCGTCGATGACGGCTAAGAAACAATTCGTATAAAATTGTTTTTTGTTCCACCGTACTTAACACGTAAGTGTCGATGAACTAAACACAAATGTCGTTCTCCTAGTACTATTTCCTATTTCTCACGCACTTCGAACCTACGAAAAGAGCAAAGCCTCCCGAGACGAGCTTTAGTATCATCCCAGAGACTTTTCTACTTCAATTGAATCCATAGTTTGAGCGGATGAGATCACTCTAAGAGTAAATTTACATACGTTTTTGTTACATGCCCTTATGTAACTTATTTAAATTTTACATTGTAACGGGTAAATAGGAAGAGAGTTGTAAATATTACAGCTTACACAAGCCCAGGAGCTAAATAATGAGGATTATCTTTTATAGTAATTTTATACAGAAAACTCGTGACGACACATTCTGCTCTGCAACCAGAATTAACCTATATTTCGGGTATTTTCGCTTCTCCTTTCGTAGTATATGTGGTACCTGGGAAACTTCTGAATCGCGTGCTTAATTGGTATTGATTGAGTTGGTATTCATAATTGAGGAGCACTTTTTCTCTATGTACATGCCGAGGCTAATAAATATGACAAATGCCGGCCAATGTCATAGGTAGCCCTGCGTATTGGTTTTTATTTTGTTATATCTCAACATATAGGCTACAGTTACTACCAAAAAGCTTACTATTCGAATTATGGTTTAAGTATATCTTAAGGTAATTTTAAAATTCTCCTTAAACTATCATGAATTATGTGTACATGCAGGCACTCGTACTGAACGTTACGTTAAGTAAGACAAGTCATGTGCAACTTCTTATACTTTTTAGGAACACATAGCAAAACAAAGATACGTCCGTCCGTCCCAGCCGGTTAGAATCCTTACTCCTACCATTAATTATGAACCAACGTGAATGAAGTACAAAGCTTAAAAGTGTTTAGAAATATAACGACACAAAATATTATGTTCTCACTCCTCCATAACTTCCTAGTTGGGGACAAACTAAAAGGTTCTTGGACGAGAAATATACTATCATTCTTACACAAGAGATACTTAAAACGTAAATTTAATTTTAAATGTAAAAAGTCAGCAGTTTGTATGACCTTTACTATCTGAATTCAAAGTTAAATAAACAAATCTTTTTAAACTTTATAATCCAATAAATCTTAAGAACAGGAACTATCAACAATCCAAGCACACAATAAAATAACTGAAAATTGTTTTAAACAGGCTAATAATACAGCGCTTAAAGCGCTCTACAGCGGATGAGCTGAAGGAACAAGCGGAACAACAAGACAAAGGCCGGGTTTCGGCGCGCGGCCTCTTGTAATTACTGCCGGTGACGCCCCACAACCGCTGCCTCTGTTCACACATCAGTATTGTGATCTTACTAATAATAAGAGAGAAACGTTACTGTTTGTTGGTGTAGCATTTCGGTCGTAATGGTTGGCCTGATTTTTCCTATTTTTTTCCGCCTATAGTGTACTAGCTTTTTTTTGTTTTTTATGCTAGTTGGTAACAAGACGAGCTGGTCGTTTGCCTGATGGTAAGCATAACGCCGGCCCATAACAATTGCAGTGCCACCTACAACTTTGAAACACAGAGGCATGCGCGGCACTGCAGTGCGCTCGTTACCCTGAGACATTAGGTATCAAGTCTAATAAGCCCAGAAATTTCACTGGCTACTCTGCTCATCAAACCGGAACACAGTAATGCTTGCACATTACTGCTTGGCGGCAGACTTCACGAGCAAAGCGTGGTAACAACCCAGACGGATACTCACAGAAGAGACCTACCACCACAGATTACAGGATTTATAGTCTTTGCCTACCACTAACACTAGCTAAACCAAAAAGGCTACTTTTATAGCGATATAGTACCTTTAATATTTCCATGAACACGGGAAAAATCCCTGTCGACTCGAAATCAATTTGAACGCAAGCCGCGCGTAACATAATTCGTTGAATATACAAAGATGCGCCGGGCTATTAAACATTGATGCCATTACATAAGTGAACGGGGCATACCCGAGAGGATATATCTTATCTCCCTTAATTGAAATCAAGCTGGACCTAACTTGTTCCAGGGAAATGATAACGTTTCCAGTTAAACTATTCACGTCATAGCAGCACTACTTATCATTAGTAAAAGAAATATTGTTTTAGGACAGCCAAATGTATGTTACAACCCCGTCTAACATAGGTACCCTTCACTTCTTAATCCCGGCGCACAAGGCCAAGGCAGTTTATATAATTACGTCGTAATTACTGCTCAAAGGGCTCGAGACGATGTATTATTCAGCTCGGCAGACCCCGGGTCCCTGACCCCGCCTTTAAGCGGCATTTAAATTTCAAAAACATGCGCCCGCCGCCTCGAGGCTGAAAAAGAAAGTGTTGAATATGGATCTCAGTCAACCACCCACACACTTCGCAGCTTTGGAGGGTTTTGCTTTGCAGCTAATGTTTGAGCTTAGTTTCGAAGTGCACTTTATTTTTCTTTGGTAAAAAGAGTTTGCTTTTTTTATGCACAATAGGCTTGCTTTGAACCACTATCTCACTTGTTGGTAAGTGACGATGCGGTCGAAGATGGAGCACGCTTGAACATACTAGAACATATATCTATTATATCTTAATATCGGGAAACAGACTCAGTCAGGAAGTTCCACTCCTTAGCGGAACGCATGATGAATGATAGGAGTGAAACGCTTCGTATGTAAAGGAGGAATATGCGCAGTGTAACGCCGTTTGTCTGGTTGTCTGATGATGAAAAGGGGAAGGGGGAATTACGCTGTGTAATTCCGCGACACACTCATCGAAATGTAACCGATAACATAAGCCAGGAACTTTACGCCGATGCTCAAGGCTCTGCAGCCTAGCAACAACAAGGGAGTCGATGCTGACTATTCTCTAGACACGAATTGATAATTTTCGAAAAAAAAAGTGAGAATTGATTGGTTAATTAATCAATCGATTGTGCTGTGAGTGGATGTCAAAAAATTGAGTTGGCCAATCAAAAAAGTGATTCGATCCAACTTTACTTTTTTGACTTCTACTCACAGCACAAGAAACCAATCAATTCTCACTTATTTCATTGAGAAAACTCCCCGTTCGGAGTGGCACAAATAAAAAGAAAAATAGTATATTTTTTACGCTTACGAATTGTGAACCCCCATTTTTATTGTCACGCCAACGTAGACACCCGTCGAGTATCCCGTAGACTTCTAGGGGTCCACCAGGACCACTTTGGGAACTAATGCTCCACACGATCGAACTTGTGCTTGATACAAGTGACTTACGAGTATAAGAACCGAAATTGAGAGTTTGTCGGTTTGTTCAAAATACGAGTAAGTTTGAAAGTAACGTTACATTACTAAACGTTTTGAACTCAAGTGGTAGAACATTAAACGATTTGAAAAATTACTCAATTGAAAATTAGAAGAAGAGTTTGCATATGCGGTTAGATACCCGAAAAATAATTTTTAGAGACACTTAGTGAAGAAATGGCGCGTGTCACTCCGCCCACGGTATCATAAGTGCCGACTTCGCGACCGGTTTGCGGGTAGTTTTTAACTCTTCTCAGTGTCGCCGACAGTTCATTAAAACTTCGCAAAACTTCGACCAACTTCGGGAATACCGCCCGCAATGGGATGCAGTGTTTAATAAACAGTAAAGGACCTCGCTTTTATTCTGGGAGTGTTTAACGATACCTCTTTATAACGAAAGGGCTGAGTTACCTTGGTTCGTATGGATTTGAGCACCTGCGAAATGTAACTTGAATATAATGTTAGGTAATTGAATAAAGTATAGAAAAACAATCGCAATTGATCGAATAGGCAAAGAGACTGCATAGGCAATTGACTTTAGCTCAGCTTTACCACTTTCGAAACAATCACCCCATTGTGATCAAATCTAATAATTAAAATGAAAAGAGCGCGTAGGTCAAGTCTTGTTAGTACTCTTTACCTAGTATGTACTGTGACAGGGTCTAAGCGTCGTTATTCACGCTCTTTCGGTATTCTCAGCGCCGGGTGTTAGACGGACTTTGACTAGAAGTGGGTCATGGAGCGAGTGCACTACAGCCACGTTCTGTTCTGTATATGTTCGCTGTAATAAGGGGTAATGTGCCGCGAACGCAGCGGAAAGGTTGCGGGGCTAACACATCCATATTTGTCTAAGAATAGAACGGTGATTTGTACTGTGAAAATAGAACATGTCAAGGAACTCTTGTACGATTCGTACTCCTGATATTATTGCGCACTGTACTAGGGCAAAGCGAACATGATTTAGTTTCATTACCAATTGCAGAAGGAATGGAATTTCCCACACTCTTGCACTCTTGCAAATGCAATTGAAGTTTTAAGCTTTGAACATAAATTTAAGACAGTAGGATTTATTGTACTTTTCCTTCTCAGTAGTTTATCATTTAAGCAACCTATGTATTACTGTCTAGCAGTAAATTAAGTTTATGAGTAACATTAATTAAACTGAATCAACAGCAATTGTTAAAGCCACAACTAATGTTTTTCGTAACAAAAAACAAACAAAACGTTAAAATATTTTTGTTTTGTTTTTAGGAATGATTAACAAACACCCTCAGGGTAGGTGGAGCTGAGAGCAATCGTGTAAAGGCACAATAAGGTCTCCGCAGTCGTCGCCTACCGTTGAAATAATAATAAGAGGAGACTTCACCGGGCAAGGGGCGGTGGTGAGGGGCGCGGGGGCGGTCTGGATGAGACCTGATGCAATATTCATACCATCTTCTGGCTGAACGAGTTATAGGGAGGCATTTCTCGAGTGATGGCAGGTTTGAAACTATGAATTTTATGTCTCGGAGTCGAGAATTTAATGTGGAGTAAACATTTTTATGTATTGATATTTGGTACGTTACGTTATGAGGAAAGAGTGACGACTTATGTAATATACAATAAAAACTTAGTTGTGGTACATTTCGATTAGGCATCTAACTTTGAAGTAATCATGCTTTTTTTACTCGATTTTTGAAATGATAAAAGTCATTGATTTGGGATATAACCTAACTTTTTTTTGTGTCTAATTGCGATTTTACAAGAAATACAACTATATAGCTAAAACTTACAAAACCTTATCTAAATACAAAATTTCATCCAAATAGTTAGAGTCGTATCCGAGATGCCTGCAATAAATTTGTATAATTATGTATAAAAATATACATATAAATATAAATTATATAATATAATATAAATTTATTTCGGGTTAATTATTATATATAGGTACACAAGAATACCTCGTTAGTTGTTTAGCTAAATAATTAGTTAAGGGTACTGATAAACTGCGGTGGACTTAATTTTATGAAGAACTGGAAGTTAAAGCGAAAGTTACACTCAAAGTTTTAGTGATAATGAAAATTCATTTTACTTTACGTGACTTTGGACCAGTATTATTTGTTCCAGATAGTTTATATTGAACAGCATCCCGCCGGCCGCCGCCGACAATCTCTGAACATGGCCTGGAATCCAGCTACTAACTTTTAAATCTACTATTTTTAGATAGAACATTATCTTCTGAATATAGAATTTGCAGAGAGATTGAAGTATCTGAAATTTAATATTCGTTATAATTTACACATTCTTAGATAGTTGATCTAGAAGTTAAAATTATAATAAAGTTAAATTTATGCAGATAATTAATTTTTTTTACAGATGATGTTATAAGTAACTTAGGCTACTTTTATTTTAAAAAAAGAATTAGGGTTCCGCGCAAAAAAAATAAAACCCCTGAGACCCAATATCTCCGCGCGGGTGTAACCGCGGGCAGCAGCTAGTTTTAAATATCTGACGTAGACTCCGGCTGAAGCCTGAATGTGCCTGCAGCCGGCGCGCCGTGCCCTCGTCTGCGGCGCACTAACCGACAGAACTTATAAAGATTAATGTACGAGCAAATCGAAGGTTGCAAATAAAACCTCTATGTTTTGCCTCCACTCGCTATCGGCGAGAATATGACTTTGGGAAACAGTGAAAAAATGTAAGCGTCATCCTTTTGTTACTATTTGCCTGGGGAAAAGCTAAATAGACGAATGTGCTGATTTCACAAATTTAACTACGATTAGAGTCGACTAACATAATCATACCTGTATTAGAAATGACGAAGTTTGGATATTCGTTGGTCAAAGCTGGAAAACGCTAGATCAACAGGAAAATTCGTTATTTTCAAGATGTAATTCATGAAATGATTATATTTTAGAACGATTAAACGTGTAATAATTACCAACATCTAACTTCTTATAAATAAAAGGCAAACAAATTCTTTCTAAAGTACGTTTACTTAAAATAATGTTTTTCCCTAAAGTTAAAATGCTGGTTATAACACGTATTGTTTGCTTTAAACACAGATTATTTAGCCTGTTGATAGCTCATAAACATAAATCCTCATACAAACATATCTCACCGGCGCGGGCAGGGGGCGAGGTAATATTCTATGCTTGCAATTGGCCGATCATTTGGATGACGTAATTTAGTGATGTGGTACGATTACTACTGAACAGAATAATATCGATAAAATTGAATAGGTAGTTAGCATCGCATTCTTGATTCCCTGACATATACGATTAATAATAAATTATTATATGGAAAACCTAGACAATACATACTTACTTTATAAATTAATCTATAATACTACTTATAATAAAACTCCAGGTCACATTTTTTTTGGATGGCACTCCTATCTATACTGAAGCCAAAACTGTATTTTTATTTTTGTCTGTCTGTCTGTATTTTGGCCACGCATCACGTCGAAGCTACTGAATGGATTCCATGACTTGCGATGTATGGAACCAATTCTCTTTTTGAGTCGCTTCTATCCACTTTTCCTTGATTTCTGGGATGTCTGGAAATCTAACAACAAAAGGCAGAAATACTTTAAAAAAACCGGGAACCTACTTCGATGAAAATATCGCGATATATGAAAATTCAAGTACCATTTTTTCATCTTTAGATGATCTTCCATAAAATGTATATGGGACCACCTTGAGATGATACACTTTTAAACAACAAAAATAATTTTCAAAATCGGTCCACAATTGACGGAGAAATCAGTTAAAATACTTAAAAAAATACATACAGTCGAACATTTAACCTCCTCCTCTTTTTTCGAAGTCGGTTAACAAATCCAAACGAAAGGTTATTATTTTTCCAAAATAATTAATAATAGTATATATATTAATTGTAAAGTATACATTGAATATCGATAAGTTATAAGTCTGCACTCGTACTCGCAGTGGCGAGTAGTGCATTTACATAGTTCGTTTTCGCATGAGGGGAAGTTGTATCATTAGTCAACAGGATTTATAGTCTTTGGCTTTAAATGTCGGAGCTGGCATTGAAATAAATGTGTGTACATTTGCGAGTGACACAATTCTACGTTAAATGTGACATCGAGCTACTCAGCGCTAAGGCGTAGGCATGCTACGATATAATACGTAGAGCCGCTACGAGAACGTTGCAATCAGTTTTTGCCGCTTATTTGCATCTGTTGGTATCTATACGGCAGAACAAACGATAACGGCCTTTGCCTTTGAAAAAGAGTTTCTGTGTGAATTTCCAAGCGACTGAATCAAGTATCGGCATATTCGTTTCTATCCAATTTTATTTTGTTTCTGTATCACACAACTTTGTGAATTTTTTCGTATCGATATCATAATATTTAATGACATCACTCTTAGCCTTCTGAATTTCCACTGCTGGGACTTAAGTCTTCTCTAAGAGAGAGAGAGAGAGGTATTATTATATGGGTCATAAGGACAAGATACCCCATAATATAAAATAACGCTTTAGTAACGGTGCCGGGAACCTTTTAATACTTTTGGGATAACAAGCGGAATCGGGTTTTAATGAGGGGCCGCATTTGTATCCGATTTCTAATGATACACCGACACATATAACAGTACTGTTACATATATATACTACAGAGCTTCAAAATAGAACCGGGAAATAAATGCATGCAAATGTTACTACAAAAAGAAACATACAGGGATAAAAAAGGTAAAAAACGAATAAATAATCTATGATGTATGAGTACTGTGAAAAACGACATGTGTCAATAGGGAGTGAATACTGAGATGATGTCTGATAGGGATGAATGGAAGGGGATGACGTGTTGTACGGACATACTGCAAGATAACGCTGTTTTTAGATTGAAGTGTCTTTTTATTGAGAAAAAAGACTACGTAACTATTGATGTTAGTTAAAATATCTATTTATAACTTCATGAAAAAGGATATGTGTATTGTTAGGTCCAGAAATGAGACAACCCGGTTTGAATTATCGAGACACGTGTATTTTCGCTTGTAGTTCAATGAGGACTGCTGTCCTTCCCCGCGTCTTCCCCTTGCGTAGCGCTAGGACGACTACGGCGTAGCATTGATTTCATGACGTCGTATCGTAACACCCAGCACCATGCTCTACCTTTATTCCTACAATATGTACTATTGAGGAATTATAAACATCCAGCTTGAAGATTATGAAATCAATTTTCTCGGTAGATTTTTATCACGTGATTCCTAACTTTCAGTGTACAAAAAAGCCATTCAAAACCCCATTTAACAATCATAATACAGACTCAGAGACACAATGCCTCTCATCTCTTGCGACTGATCGATGCAATCGCGGCTCATTCTCATTTTTCCATTAGCGTCGAAAGAGCTCAATTTTCCACCTTCCATTCACGTCCGTGGGTCCATCTGCGTGGATGGAACGTTATCATGTAATAGAGCTCCAGCCGAGTGGAACTGATGGCTGTGTCTTCAGCATAAAGGGTCAAGGTTGGGTGGGTAGCTTCACATCTGGAATTGATAGGGCTTGTGTGTTGGACGGGACGGAGGTGGGTGGATGTGCTTATTGTGGAAGAAGTGCAGCCGTTGTTATCATTTATTGTTATGTAAATTTAAAACGCGTGTCTGTCTGCCTTCGAGGAGTAAACCAAATTAAATTAGCTGTCTACGTCTGAGCTCCGTACTGTTCCCCAATGTACTTACCGAGTTGAGAGCAAGTAATCATATTTTGTCCTTGTCATGTGTTATGTAACGTTGTGTCACTGTTGTGTATGTGTCGAATGAGTGTATACTTTTCTGAATAACTTTGATTATTTAGATCATTTCGTTCCTGTACTTGTTTCAGTTTAATTAATATCTAAAGTACAGTACAGTTTCCTTTTAATTAGATGATAAAAAACTAATACATTCCTAAAAATACTAACTGGTTCGTAGTTTAATCAGCCTAAATCAATTTTAAATGTCAATTTAAACTACTAAGCTATCAAGAATAACAATATAAAATGATAATACTGAATAAAGAGAAAGGGGAAAGGAAATTAGCAATTTCGTATGTGAAGGGACGAGCGGTCCTAATTGTCCAAAGAATTCAATTACTACGACAAAGGCTCTCGGTGCCGCCGCGGTTGCGGACACACTGACGTAATGAAAAAACTTGTATATATATTTTTTTGGATACAGGTAACACAGCACGGCGATATTATAAGAATACTGGCGCGTGCAATGGTTGTGTTGTACCACTACGTGTACAGCCTGCAATGGATAGCACAACTATTTTAAAATTTAGTCAACATCAAGTAAAACTGGTTTTATAACTTTTAAAATTCTTATTCGGACTTTATTATATCAAATCAAATCAAATAATTTATTTGCCAAAATACATGAAAATTAGGATCTTAAAATTAATTGTTGGTACAATGTATTTGGTCTGCAAGCAGACGTGCAAATGTTTTATAAATAATTCTAGTTACAAAATTCCATATATTCCTTAAGACTATAAAAACAATTTGTAAGAAGCCATTCAGTCAATGATTTTTTAAATTTGTTACCGTCCAAGATCGTAATGTCATTAGGTAAATTATTATTATTAATAATATATTATTACATAAATTATTTATTTATACTGAAACCTGTTATATTATAAGGCCGGACACCAAAGAACGCGTCACACATAGCACACAGCAAGAAGTGCCAAGCGCTAAAGTCAAGACCAGCAACAAACAGCCGAAGTGAGAGCCAGCAGATGTGTCCAGCCGCTGACGCCAAACAAACAGAGTCAAAGAGAGAGTTTAGTTAATTGCGCGACCTCGCCGCTTGTGACACCCGAGCGGGCCGGGGATCCGGCCCGCAGCCCTAATTGATAGAAAAGGCGCTGTAATCAAAAGTTTCGATGGTCGGAGTAAATATAGCTTTTAAGTACTACCTTTTTTACTGAAAGCCACTAGTTTGCTCGGCCAAAGAAAATGGAGTGAAACAGGTTAATGAGAGACTTGGAGTCATTTGGCTTATCATTTAGGCTTTGGGTTGGGTGATTTATGTTTAGCAAACCAGTTTGTTGAATACGATTACACTGTGTTTATAATTCGCCAGATTTGTTCGCAATATTCTAATGGCATGCGGTATTAGGTGGGAAAAAAGTCTATTAACTGGTGTTAGATCCGACCACATGGGACAGAAAATAGGCTTAGAAAATAAAACTAAATCTATAGACGCTAAGATTGAAATACGAGCCCTTACAGATAATAAATTAGAAATACTAAATGAAAACATAGATTCAAGACTAGCCCTCGCGCATTTTCCACTTGAAGACCCAAATGATATCTATGCAATGTTGTCTACAATTATTTGTAATGAATTTGGCAAAGTGTGCCCCAAGAAAACAGTAACAGTAAAGAACAGATTTCAATTTAGTGACTGGGCCACTAAGGGTATTAGAAAAAGTAGAGATGTTATGTACGAATTATACTATAAAAAATCACTCACTAATAACAAAAAATTTCACGAATATGTCAGTCAATATTCAAAGATTTTTAAACGCGTATGTATGCAAGCTAAATCCAACTACATTAGGGATAAAGTAACAAAATCTAATAATAAAATCAAAACTGTTTGGAAAATTATTAACACAGAAACTGGTAAAAATAAAAACAGAGATTGTGAATTTAAACTAAAAATTAACGATAAAGTAGTTACTGATCAACTCGATATAGCCAATGAGTTTAATAAGTTTTTTACAAACATACCATTGGAGGCTACTAAATCACTAGACTCTTCTCCAGCAAAAGCAGAAATGCTTTTGCAAAACAGCTTTTCTAAATTAATTCCGGATTTTAGTTTTCGTTACATAACAACCACTAGTATCAAAAAAGCGTTTAAATCTATCAATGTGAAAAACACCGAAGACTTGTGGGGTATATCGGTAAAAGTAATAGGATCCTTAATTGATACAATTGCGCCCTATCTAGTTATTATTTTTAATCTTTCTATAGATCAGGGTGTCTTTCCTGATCTAATGAAACACAGTAAAGTCACCCCTATTTTTAAATCTGGTTGTAAGGACACCCCCTCTAACTATAGACCAGTTTCTGTACTTCCAGCTCTTAGCAAAATCTTTGAAAAAATTATATTAGAACAGTTACTTTCACATTTCAACGAGTATAGAATATTGCACGGTCACCAGTTTGGTTTCACGAAAGGCAGATCAACAGTCGATGCCGGAGCTAAACTGATGTCCCACATCTTTGAAGCTTGGGAGAGTTCACAGGATGCTATTGGAGTATTCTGTGACCTCTCCAAAGCATTTGATTGTGTGGAACACAGAACGCTTATTAAAAAAATGCATCATTACGGCGTGCGTGGGACAGCTCTTGATCTTGTAAATTCTTACTTGACGGGTAGACAGCAGAAGGTTGGCATCGATAGAGTAACATCTTGTGGTTCTTCAGTGAAGATAGGCGTGCCGCAGGGATCAATACTGGGCCCCTTTCTCTTTCTAGTATATATAAATGACTTACCCTTTATGACAGACCATATAGCATTGGACATAGTTTTGTTTGCTGATGATACTTCACTCATTTTTAAAACTGATAGGAAAGACAGTGAACTAAAGGAATTAAATGATAACCTTGACAAAATCTCAGAATGGTTTGCTGCTAATAATCTACTACTTAACGCTAGTAAAACTAAATGTATTAAATTTTCACTTCCCAACGTACCACACGTGGAATCTAAAGTGGAATTGGAAGGCAGCAAACTTGACCTGGTGAATAACACTGTATTCTTAGGATTAACTATTGACTCCAAAATGCAGTGGGGTCCTCACATCAATGCCCTATCGGGTCGTTTGAGTTCCGCTGCATTTGCAGTACGTAAAATTAGGCAGCTGACTGATGTGGCGACGGCAAGGTTGGTATATTTTGCATATTTTCATAGTTTGATGTCTTATGGCGTCCTACTTTGGGGATCTGCTGCCGATATAGATACCATTTTCATATTACAAAAGAGAGCAGTACGCGCCATCTATGACATGGGTCCACGCGAATCTCTAAGAGACTTTTTTAAAGAAATAGGTATTCTAACCCTGCCTTCGCTATACATTTTGGAAAATATAATGTATGTACGGAAGAATATTACTAAATTTAACTTAAAAAGTGATGTACATGAGTTAAATACTAGAAGTAAACATAAAATTGTTGTACCCGGGTTCAGATTAAGTAAAACTAACAAATCGTTCCTGGCAAATGGTGTCAGATTCTACAACAAAATTCCTAAAGTATTAACTGAATTACCACAAGGAAAGTTTAAACGTATAGTCAAGAGTGTATTAATTAAAAAAGCGTATTATAAAATTAAGGATTATGTAGATGACAAGGATGCATGGAGGCAAACAGCTCAGGAGCCTCCTGGCGACTACTAAACTTTAAATTGTTAGTTGTTAGCATTAGAATCATTGTAAAAAACTACTTTTTTTTAAAAGAATGCCGTGACGAGTTTCTTGCCCTTCTTCTTGCTCGGCCTATACCAATTTGGAACGGGCACGGTGGGTTTCTGGAAGATTCGTTGACTTTGAGCACGGATTGGGTCTGTTGGTGTCTTTGTCATTTATTATGTTCTGATAAAGACAGCATTAGTTTTAGTCTGTGATTCGGGTAGATGAATGTTGCAGAGGCCGGCTGTTAGAGTCATTTTAACTTTCATAAGTGCTCCTTTGGGGCCTATTTGAATAAAGACTTTTGAATTTGAATTTGAATTTTGAATTTGAATTTGAAAGTTTTTTGAAACTATTTTAACTGATATCTATAAGTACTAATTTTATAAAAAAAACTACTGATCCGATTTTAAAAACTTTTTAACTACTAGGAAGCTACTCCTGCAATAGACTATATTTTATTCTGATATCACGCGTGCGAAGCGGCGGGCAAAAGTTTGTTTGCCCTGCACCATTTTGTCATAAATGCCTAAACCTAGTCATATATTGTCGTTTTAATATCAGAGTTTTTCAAGTCATAAACCCGACCGCGTCACAAATGATTTATATATACAAAGTGTGTTTGTATGTAATGTCACGATGCCGTCGCGGTACAATAAGTACGCAGTAAAGAATGTCGCTCTTTTTAAAGCTTTATTTTCGGTTCACATTATTCCAGTAGCATTCCAGTCCAGCGTTAGAATTCAGTGCTGGAATGCTACTGGAATGAAGTTTTCTTTTTAATCGAGCGCGTTCACTCTAGCGCCACTGGAATCGTATAGACGGGCAATCCAATGCTATGTCAGTGCTGGCAGAAATTTGAAATAGTAAACACGTGTTATTCATGTTTCTTGCAGGTATGCTGTTTCTTCGCTAAAATAGCGATAAAGTTAACTGAAGATCAGTTACCTTTTTCACAGCAGTTTGTTATTTTTGTCAGAGAACATGCGTGTCTATGACATATAACATTAATATTATAAGCACAAAGATGTGCGCAAATCTGCTGCGAACACTCTGCAAATATATCTGTGACGATTGGTCGTTTTTTTTCTATTTGTAAAGGTATTGTGACAAATTGTCACAAAGAAATGTTATTCTTTGATTCTTTCTTTCAAATTGAAGGATTTATTGTGCATTATGTAAAATTAAAACAAAAAGTGTTAATGATTTCTTCTTGAAGTCATTGTCATTGTACACGATTACGCACTTTACATAATTATTACATAATATCAACGGCTTCTAAATGACTTGAATAATGTAGACGACGTCGTCCAATCCGGCGCTGGATTAGTGTAAAAATATCTTTTTAATGTAGGTTTAAGTAAACTTTTATTATAATAAATAGTAGCTTTTTTAAATCTGTAACGCTCAAATCTGACGAAGTAAGAAGTCGGTGGTTAAGGTATAAAACTGCTTTCCAATCTTTAAAGCAGTTAATTTAGTTACAAATCTTTAAATTGGCGTTTTAGTAACCAACGTTATTAAAAAATAAAACAGTCGTACATAGCTAAACTCGACGTTGAGAACGATATTATGAACCATTTTGCAATATAGTCCTACTGATACCTTTCTGTACTGTCGTACCACCCACGAAGGCCGGTCGAGGGCGATAACGCCGCCACCGCTCGTGTTAAATAGTTACAGCAACGCTTGCAACAACAACACCGTATTTCAGGCGCTGTAGAGATGAAATTAGTTTCTGTTAACTGCTGAAACGTTGGAAACGGAGCTGGGAACGAGGCTGACCCGGTTATGATCATTGTGGCTGACCAACAATTGTTTTTTTCAATTCTGTGTGGGTCGTTTTGCAGTAATCTCGTCAGGGTATTTGTATTATAACCGCAAAATAAGGAAGTACTTTGTCCGCGCAAAACGTAATACAAGACCACAATAGCTGATGTTATCGTTGGAGTTACTTTAATCATCTTGCATTTTGCTTTCACAATAGGTCATGCAGTAGTGTCATGTAACAACTAACTTAATTAGTGCTTGGAGACGGAAAAAAGTAAGCCACAAACGTCAACTGTACTGACTTTGTTACCTTCCACTCGCGCCTGCATCATGAACGAATTTGACGGACTATGTTCAACTGACCCTTCAGCTCAAGTATCCGTAGGCAGTGGCTGCATAAACTTCAGTAATTAGTAGTAGTAGTGTATGGAAACAAACTTTGTACCGGAACGTGTCCTGCGCTGACGAAATTAATTACTTATAATTAATTACTACGCAGAGTTTGTAGTTTGGACACTTGGACCGACCACGTAATGTATGAGATTGCGTGAGGTTATCTTACGCTACATAACGAGCCATAGTTATATTGATACGCTTTTAAAGATCTGGGGCCTGTTTCATAAAAAATATTAGTCTTAATTTTATGAGCTTTTTTTTTCTTTTTTCCATACAAAATATGAGACTAATACTCATAATATTAGACTAATATTTTTTATGAAATAGGCCCCTGGTTAAATCTGCGATATCTGTTACATCTATACTGTTATTGTAATTAGTCTATTTATTTGTAATGTTACGTCCAGAAATGAGACAGTCTGTTTCAATAATAGACACACGTGTATTTTCGCTCGTAGTTCAATGAGGATTGCTGTCCTTCCCCGCGTCTTCCGCTTGCGTAGCGCTGGGACGACTACGGCGTAGCACTGACTTCACGGTGTAGCTGCTGACGTCATAGCGTAGCACCACACCATGTCCTACCTTTATTCTTACAGTATATAAACGTGTAGTAAAATCGCGGAAGCCGTTGGATTCAAGCAGTAAGGAGCTGTTGGTGTTAGTATTGGGATATATACTTAGATAGATGACTCTTCGTTGTTGTAATAGTAAAGAATACTAAACAACATGTAGTAAGTACAATGGACGGTCTTAACGATTATTTATTATCTAATGGAACGATTATGTTCAGTTGTGATTTATTTACCAGCATTCTTACGGCTCTTAAACTGTAGATTTATGAGGTATTTTAGGTAATATGTTCTAGTGTACGTATACATAATTCATTAATTAGGTTTTGGAAATACCCGCAACTAACCCTAGTGACCATCCAATTAAACTTTCTAGATGAGATAAACCGATTGCGCCTAACTTGTCCTACATTTTAAATAGATCAAATAATGCTTCAGACCTCATTTCTGTTGGATACACGCTTTGCTCAGCTCCCGCTAAAGCTATAATGAAATCCCAAAACGTTTCGTTGAATTAAAACCTCAAACTTAAAAAATGGACATGTTATAAGATCAATTTGTTGACCGTCTGTCTGTCCGTCAAGGACCTATATCTTAAAAGAGGTGACAGGTTGAGATTAAAATACTTACGATCGCGGTCTCATAGTTCGATGTCAAATATCAAAAATGTTAATATTTAAATTCCATACAAGTGAATAAAAAACCGAATAATCTTTAATTTTTTTTTGTTTCTTTTCTCAGTCTATCCTGAGCTCTGTTTGAAAGCGCTTTCACTGTGGGTTCAACTTATAGATAGGTACCAGTTAACATCGACCTGATTTCAAGTAACTATCCCTAATTTTGTTTGTACGTCTGTGTGTGTTTTTGCCACTACTGCATCGAGTTTAATAAAAAAAAAATACAATGAAATGAGTTTCTTTTTCACTCGAAAACTAATAAAACTTACTACTTACTACTAGTTTAACATTTTATGTTTAGTTTAGTCATTTTATTAAATTTCAGGCATTACACAATATCGAAATACAATTGAGACATAATTGTCTTGTGAGCCGGACAGTGCCCTGAAGTCATTAGAATAAGCGATTCCCTAGAGTCTACCGTAAGCTTAAAACATATAAGAAGGTATCCATATTGGTCGGATAAAATTAAACGATAGTCAAAAATAGAAATGGAAAATTAAACACACTTTAAACCTGTGTTAATCATTGTTTAACGCCTAAACTTGCCTTAGTCGCGCGATTAAATATGGGTCACCACAAATCCTGATTTAACTAGTGTCTAACTATTGTCTAACACAAGTCTGCTGTGACATTTCTAATCATTTTCGACGGTTATCTTTAGACACTGTCTAGCTAAATATGGAGTCTAAAATGGTTTTTTGTTGTAACACGATATAACTCTCTGAGGTAAGGTTCCAGCAGTGAGAACATAATATAAAGAATAATAAACAAGTCTACCATTATCTGTACCATTTCGTATTTTTATTGTTTTTAATTAACAAAACGGGATACTAAAACATTTAGCTTCGGCGAACAGTGGACTGCAGAAGGAGTATATACTAAAACTTAGTATATCAAAAAAGCGGCTAGATACTTGAATCTCTTAAGTCAGCAATAGCTTTCTTATACTTTTGATATAAGTGTGTTTGTAAAGTTCTTGTTAGTGGGAGGCCTAACTCTTCTGCGAGTGTCCGTCTGGGTTGTTACCACCGCTGTGTGAGTGAAGTCTGCCGCCAAGCAGTAGTGTGCAAGCATTACTGTGTTCCGGTTTGATGAGCAGAGTAGCCAGTGAAATTACTGGGCTTATGAAACTTAATACCTAATGTCTCAGGGTAACGAGCGCACTGCAGTGCCGCGCAGGCCTTTGTGTTTCAAAGTTCTGTGCGGCACTGCAATTGTTATGGGCCGGCGTTATGGGGCATTGGGCAAACGACCAGCTCGTCTAGTTACTAAATAGCATTAAAAAAAAATCTAATATTTTGAGGTTATTTGTCCTTGATCAGAACTAAACGGCGCGCTTTTTCTCTTCGTCTATTAGTCTAATCCCAAATAGAGATCACCAAAGCAACTGGCGCATGCATTATGCATGTAGTTAGCATCGGGCGGGTCGGAACGCCACCGTTACGAAATAACATAACCGCAAAGTTCAACATTTCAGCGATGTTCCCAATACTAAATGCAGCTTCATTAAGCATTCGCATGTGTTTTTGAAAGCATTTGTGGCAAAAATATTCGCAGAGTGAGTTGCTGGGTTAGTGTTTGCTTGTGATGCTGCATAACAGCGCAGCGTCACCCAGAACTTTGAAACACCAAGACATATTTTTTTATGTTATTTGGTAACGAGACGAGCTGGTCGTTTGCCTGATGGTAAGCATAACGACGGCCCATAACAATTTCAGTGAACTTTGAGACACAAAGGCCTGCGCGGCACTGCAGTGCGCTCATTACCCTCAGACATTAGGTATTAAGTCTCATAAGCCCAGTGATTTCACTGGCTACTTTGCTCATCAAACCGGAACACAGTAATGCTTGCACATTACTGCTTGGCGGCAGACTTCACTCACAAAGCGGTGGTAACAACCCAGACGGACCTACCACTAACAAGACGACACTGCAGTGCGTTCGTCACCCTACTACATCAGATATTAGTTTTCGTCTTTCATTTGCCCAGTTATTTCATTGACTACTTTGCTAATGAAACCAGAACACAGTAATGCATGCACATCTTATACCAGCTTATACTTGGAGGCTGATCAGATGACCAAAAAGATAGTAAAACTCGCAGAAAAATTCTTCCTGCGTCAAATATGTCTATTTGCTGTAATTATTATTGTATTTGTACGAAAAATGCTTGCAGTCTGAGACGCTCAGTCAGTAAGTCTTTTTTAAAACAATGTTAAACGGTGGTTTAGTTAAACTATGTTTTGTCTTTGTTGTTTGACTGTTTTCAACTGAATCGAAAGAGTTAACACCGAACTGAAACGAAACCGTTTCCAGCCGTGCTAGCATGCGCGCCGTGACAAAATTTTGTCGATGCTTATATCGTGCATTTATCTCATATTCGCACGAGAAAGAGCGAGACAAAACAGTAGACAAATTTCGTGGTGTGCATGCTAGCCTGGCAGGTATATAAGTTTTGCGCGAGCGATTATAAACTTTTACATTTAATTATAGTCCTTTTATTCCATTAGTCCAACACAAAAGCTTTTAGTTTTCCAGCTGAAATATAACCATTATGTTTTTTAATTGCTGCGCTAATTGGTACTACGAAGGCGAATTAAGATGTAGATTCAGATCGCGACTTCGCCTCCGATCTTGACAACAGTTTTACTATGATTACAAGTGCCCGACTGTCGCGTACTTTCATCGCTAATAGATGCACCTACGAAAGAGTATCCAATAAAGGACATGGTGTAAGGAGTGTAGAGGTATGATAAAAAAAATATTTTTTAATTTTTCGTAACATAAACAAATAAAATAGCTTTTAAAAATAATTTTTGAGTTCGATGAAAATGTCGCAATACGTATGAAATTTCATCCTCCATTATTGCACCTTTTAGAATGGTATTCTTTCATAATATTTATTCAGGACCACCTCGCGAGTATAGGGTATACTTATTTTCAAACAAAAAGAGAACTTTCAAAATCAGTCCACAATTGACGGAGAAATCGGTGGACATACACAAAAAAAATACATACTGTCGAAAATAACACGTCCTCATTGTTTTAAATCGGTTAAAAATTTAAATATCCACTATTTGTATATACCTATAAACCTATAAGCCAACTATGGAACAGTTGATAGAGAGGCGTATCGGCATTTTATATTCTAATCACGCTGTGATCGTTTTTTATTCCGAGATGATCCGTCGGCTGATATTTGTTTGTCTATTTTTAGGCGAGAGTGGGAGTAGAACATTATCCCGATTCCCTTATATTATTCATACTAATATTCGGGTAGGTGGGTGTGTTGCTCAACTTGATTATGCTTCGGAATGATTCTAGAGAAATACTCCACGTGGATAATTCTTCACCTCTCTTCTTCGTTCTAGTATTATTCTAAACAGTTCTGAAAAAAGCGCATGTGCGCGCGAAGAATGAACAATTCATTGTATCCATAATAACTTATAAAACGAACGTAGTTAGAAAAACCAATTAATTTGATGAGGTCCGAGCGGGAACTTGTGCGACTGTCAATCCGATCGCACCATAGTCCGAATCTCGACTCGGCCCGCACCAATGACTTATATCAAGTTACGTGCGGATTATTGACACTCGCTCTAAAACGGTGAAGGAAAACATCATGAGGAAACCGACATGTTCAAGAACCACAAAATTCGAGGGCATGTGACATCCACCAAGCCGCACTGGGCCCGCGTGGTGGATTATGGCCTATAGCCGCTCTCTGATAGAAGGCCGGTATCCCAGCAGTGGGAGCGTAAGAAGCTGATAACGAATTAATTTGATTCGCTGTAACTATCTATTCATATCATTCACGTTAATTTCAAAACTGTGTAGAGTTGAAGTTCTTCAATTTAGGACTAATGGCGTCGACGAGGTTAAACACCAAAGTTTTGCGCTCGTAGAACTCAAGTTGTAGACCAAAGTTACATTAACGCAAACACACGTACACATGCAATATATCACTAGTAAAGATTTACAGCACTCTCTCAGCACTTATTACTTCAAATTGAAGCCGCGCGTCAGCCTTACCATTATTACCGAGACACCAAAGTTTCGAGAAGCTTCTACCAGTCAGATGTTATTTTACAGAAAATATCCCGTCGCTAAAAATATCTAGCAGAAATAAAATAAAGAACAAATTCTACCATACCCAATGTATAGAGATGAAAGAATTTCGTAGAAATTTGGCTTTACTGTTACATGAATAATCTAATCAGTACATCTGTGCTGGTGTTTTGGAGTAGGGATGTGTAACTCAGGAGCAATTAACTTGAAAGGGATCTAATCAAAAAAAGTGAGCATCTTTGTATGTTCTTTCTGAAAACTAAAAGCTTGTTTCTGTTACATTATCAAAGAGTATTAAAAAACATAGTATATGTTGGCGTGTTCGCATACTGTGTTTTTTTTATTATGTGGTAACGAGACGAGCTGGTTGTTTGCCTGATGGTAAGCATAACGCTGGCCCATAACAATTGCAGTGCCACCCAGAACTATAAAAACACAAAGGCCTGCGCGGCACTGCAGTGCGCTCGTTACCCTGAGACATTAGGTATTAAGTCTCATAAGCACTGTAATTTCACTGGCTACTCTGCTCATCAAACCGGAAAACAGTAATGTTTGCACACTACTGCTTGCCGGCAGATTTCACTCCCAAAGCGGTGGTAACAACCCAGACGGAACTCGCAGAAGAGTTAGTCCTACCACTAACAAATTAGATGAATTGTCTACTGTTTATGTGAGCGATATATTATGTTCCTTTATCCGTAGACCTATGTTACGGCTGTTACACATCTTTTTACTAACCCCATGTACAGTTAATGCCACTCACCGTAGAGTTTCTTAAGGCGTATATATAGCAGCTAAATAGCATCACTAAAAATATTATTAGCAAAATCAGATAAGCTTCTGGCACTGGAAAAAATATATGTCATTCATCATATTACAGATAATCTTGTTGTGATCAAAACAAGTATTTACCAAATTAACTCGATCAAAAATATTTAGTATAGAATAGAATATCTTTATTTGCATAAAATGTTGGTTATAATGAAGATGGAAAAATGTAATACAAAGAGCCAAAAACATTTTGTCGCAATGCGACATGCAAATTTTGGTTATAAAAATATCCTTCCGCATGGGCATGCAGTTGAAGTTAATAGGAAATTATAAATTAGTCAATAACAAAGTTATCTTTAAAAATAAGTGTGCAATGAAATATCTCTGTTATTTATAAATGTTTATGAGTAAAATGACAAAAACTTGGATGTCGTACATTTTCCATGAGGCATAAATTGGAAGTAATTACGCTTTTTTTATTTTTACTCAATTTTAGTAGCAGCCTTCCTTCTCTTTTACATCAACGCAAACAGACAGTGTGTGCAAAGAGGACGGAATAATGAATGTCATTGGCTCGGGGTATCGCCTTAAGACTGAGGAGACTAATGGACTTGGCAGGTATTGGAAATCGGTTTATCTTTTTGTGAGGCTTGAAATAGGATTTGATTAGAATAATAAAAACCATAATTTTATAATATAAAGAAAGTGATAATGATAGCAATTAATCCACCTTGCGTACTTGCCGATTAATATTTGGAGACATGAGTTAACAGTAATATATCTTTAGTTCGAAAATATATTGTTCACTCTTTCCTTTCAAGTGATATATTCTGCGCAACACTATTTGGGATTGGGAAAGGGATTCACCTAAATAAATAAATGTAATTGGAAGGCGGCTCCACGTAACTCACATTAACATAGATAGCCGAAGAGACAAAAATAAACGTAAGAAAATTACTGTATTTTATTTTTGTGGAATATTTCTCCAGTTATCGTAAATGATTCATGTCGTGTCATGTCTATCCCTGGAGAGCCACAACAGAACAGGAAAGTATTTCAAACAATTTCGTATCGCAACACATTCATATTTTATATCTCAAGTAAACTAAAACAGTAAACTGTCAATTAAGTTTTACTGGACAATATTTGGCATGTTCTTGTTAACGCAACTTTTTCATGAGACACAAAACAAATAAACACTGTGGTTATACAGAAT
Organism: Crocallis elinguaria; assembly: GCA_907269065.1. Lineage (NCBI taxonomy): Eukaryota > Metazoa > Arthropoda > Insecta > Lepidoptera > Geometridae > Crocallis > Crocallis elinguaria. Next base: position 24,726,216 of record OU026072.1, on the reverse strand, counting down.
TTAGAACATCACATTAACACACTAAAAATGATATTTACAAAAAAGATATAATTTCCACAAATATACTGGATCTAAAACTTTCCAGAATTTAATGATATTTTTTTTATCATCCAATAGTAATTTAAAACTATACTATCAGATTCTTTACATTTTAATCAATAACAAATGTATGACAACTATGTACTTAAACGCAGTTTTTCACGGCCAAAATCAACAAAATGTGTTTTAGTACAACTTTACGGGCCGCGTTGAATATGTGACGTCACGCGTGAAGCCCAATTAGTATGGGGCGTTTTAGCGCTTTTGTACTCTACAAAATGTCTATACACAAGCTCAATGGCTTGTCAATAGTGTTCTATAAGTCACAGAGAACAATGATGTCACCCATCGAGGACGGGCTTCGAGGCCTCGCATGAAAGACAACACCGAATAACACAGTGATTGATCTGACGACCATTATCCTGTTGTATTATTATCTTATTCTCGCACGACATATAGTTCGCTCGTAAAGGCTAATACAGAAAAATCAGAATATATTTCTAAATAAAACATCAAGAAACCCTTTCAAATTCCGATATAATACCAAACAATGTACATTAACGTACTGCAATTCGTCATCCGCTTATGGTTGACATTCCTCCACACTGTATACTAAGCATTTTGCTTCAACTTTCATCATGCGGACAGATAAAGAGTGGAACTCATTGCCAGCATCTGTTTTTCCTGAATACTGCGACGGCTCCGTAGCTAAGTTGGTAGTAACCCTGCCTGCAAGGCAAGGAGTCCCGGGTTCGATTCCCGGCCGGGGCAGATTTTGTGTAAGTATAAAGTTTGTTCTCGGGTCTTGGATATTTGTGATGTGTATCTGTGTATGTCCATGCCACCTGCGACACAGGGAATCCTAGTGCGGGGGTATGAATGTGTAAGCGTTTATGTTTATGTTTAAATATATTGAGCGTTTAGTTCTGTGGGTATTGAAGTGAGAGCACTATGGTAATTATCTAGACTTCTTTTTTATTTTGTATGTAGTAGTTGATACTTTTATTTTACCATCTTAACTGACCATTACGTCATTGTTATGTGTGCGGTCGTTGGGTAGTACTTATCTAAAATAATTGGACAGAGCTGCGGCACGCAATAAGTAATAATTTACTTGCGTATATGCTCAGCTCATCTGCTGGTATGCAACTATGCAAACGATGAGGCATGCCTGGACCTTACCTGGATTACCTGAAAAAAAACCCTGTCATAATAAGTTTTCTACAGTAATTTACTGACTAACCCGATGTACTTAGAGGTGGATAAGCAATCCGCTAATGCGGCCCTGTCGGTAATAGCCGACATGTTTGACATTTTCGCGACATTTAGGTCAGTGTCGATATTTGACATAATTCCTATACACATCGAGGCTTAGATAACATTGGCATACTTATTCGTTAGGAAGGACGTTATAGTAACGAAGCTTTAGATCAAGTGCGTAAACGACTAAATATTGTCAATAAATTATGGTATATTATTATCCAACTTCGGAATAAATCATCCAATTTCCTAAAGACCTTTACGAGTTTGTTAAAGAAAGTTTTTTCTTGCAACCATAAATTCTGGTTAGCGTAACCGTGTTATGAGAGAAGTTGGTAGGACCATGGTCCTCGTTCGTTCGTGTTCCTGTGTCGTTAGATATAGATAATCCTAGTTAGTATCTAGGTACTGGAGCGATAACAGGGTGTCTTTGAATCGGAAGAGCCAACTAGCAGATTTTGCTGTCTTATTTAAAATAAACTATTACAAGTAGCATGCTACTTGTAATTATGCAGCATTAAAATATTCCTCCATTCTTCTATAGAACCACATGTTGGGGTACTTGGGGTCCAGCATCTCTTTTTGCCAGTAAATTAAGGGTAGGTATAGTATAGGTAAGGGTGATTATAACGCAGCTACACCAGTTGCTGACAGCCACAAAATTGAGGTGAAAGAAAACTATATGTAGTAAGAAAATGGAATACTGAAATGCTATACTGGAAATGGTATACTTTTGTTAAGTAATAATATATTAAGAAATTATAATGTAAAAATAACTTATACAGCAAAAAAAGGGTGCGAGCCCTGGAGCTTGCAGAGTATAATAATTAAATAAAAATATAAAAAAAAAAAAAAAAAAAAAATGGAATAAACTGGGTAGATAGGCTATTTCATTACCATAAAAGACTTCCCTTAAGTGCAGGCATGCCACTCGTGGTACGTATTAAATATTAGTCTAAATCATTTCATGATTTTAAATATCATTTTCATTCTAGTCTATCAATATTAATGGCTAAAGAAGTGCCTCAATAAAAGGCAAAATAAACAGACGAACTTGACAGACTTGAATACTAAAAGCATCACGTTTTCTACGCGCCGTCCTCCGAAGGAAATCAGAGCAATCAAGGGAAAATATAATATATCTTTTCGCGGAGCACACAAAGGGGTTACCAGGATCTTTAAAATTCGTCGGGAATAATTTGTGGAATTGTCTCCTTCAATATTCTTACGACGGAAATTTAATTAACTTTTTTTCTTGGCTGGTGTATTTATTGAATGGGTAAAAAATCTTTGTGCAATTAAGCGACGAACACGCAAATGTCTCAACCTGTATTGTTAAACGCAGTTTACTTTCCAATGTTTATGAATATCGAAAAGGGGGTTAAATTCGATTACTACTTATGTGGGGAACTCACATTATGTTTATTAGTTTATCGTATTTACCGCTGTCTACGCACACAACGGCGCGCTGCGCAGCGCGCCGTTGTGTGCGTAGACAGCGGTAAATGACGCATACTAGAGGTATCGCCCGACTGTGCCTGTGAATTATTAATATTTATTTTGTTCTAGTGTTATGCATGTGTGAAAGCGTGATGTATGAATGTAGTGCATGTTAGTGTAAGATATTATACTTGTATAGATATGAAATAAAGTAAAATAATGTTTTATTGTGTAGTGTAAATAAATAAATACGATAAACTAATAAACATAATGTGAGTTCCCCACATCACTCCCTTCCAGAGACCGTGTCTACGGGCGAAAGTAATCTGGGAAGTGGACTCGCCGGCCCGAACGCGTTGTTCGAGTCGGCGGAGGGTGAGGATGAGACTGAGGAGGGTCGGGGGGCAAAGTATTTTTCGCTTCGTGTTAAAGGCAAAGTGATGACCGTAAGTATAGACCGCCTTAAGCCAGCCTATATACTGTCTGACGACGCCACTCCATTACGACACGACATTTTACCCCCCGACCCTCCTCAGTCTCATCCTCACCCTCCGCCGACTCGAACAACGCGTTCGGGCCGGCGAGTCCACTTCCCAGATTACTTTCGCCCGTAGACACGGTCTCTGGAAGGGAGTGATGTGGGGAACTCACATTATGTTTATTAGTTTATCGTATTTATTTATTTACACTACACAATAAAACATTATTTTACTTTATTTCATATCTATACAAGTATAATATCTTACACTAACATGCACTACATTCATACATCACGCTTTCACACATGCATAACACTAGAACAAAATAAATATTAATAATTCACAGGCACAGTCGGGCGATACCTCTAGTATGCGTCATTTACCGCTGTCTACGCACACAACGGCGCGCTGCGCAGGCGCAGATCGCCCGCCGCCACACCGCCAGTCGTTACTTGACTAACCGAGCGAAGCCCGTGTCTCTTGCCGCTCCGTCCGCACTTACGCGAACTCGCGATTTATTATTGTATTTCATATTTCATATTCTAGCTTCTAATTTCTATCCTATAATTCGTATCTTGTGCTGTTTCTTCTACTGTGACTCTGTACTCCTTCTTTCAATCTATGTGACTGTTAATAAACTGTTAATTACGTGTTCAAACTCTGTGTGTGCTTTCACTATCTTCCTACCTGGATACCATCTACCGGTAGGCATTACACACGCACCATAGCCACTAAAACTTACTTACCCACCACCACTTTTTAAAGATGTTTTAAGGAAAAGTCAAACCACCAACTTTAACCAAGATTTTTATAACGGGTCGGCGGCGCAAGTACGGATCGGTTCGATAAATTTGTCGAATTGATAAAACTGATAAATTTATCGAAATTTGCGAGTACCGCTGATCGTAAAATATTGTAGTAGCTTTATATTCTCTTTGGATTCGACCTAGCTATTCGATAACTTTTGTCGATAGTATCGAGGCTTGATAAATTTTATAAAAAGTCGATAAAACCCAATTTATCGATTTAAACTGTCAATTTTATCGATCGAAACGATCCGTACTTGCACCCCAGGTACAAAAGAAAACCCAAAATCTTCCATGCAAATATCCTAATAAATATAGTACCTACTTACATCTTTCAAAGACGTTTTATTATTCGAAAACGAAACACGTAACATAAAGTTCCAAAAGCTCTTATAAAAGAAGAAGGCAACAATGTGCTTATCCCGCCGCAATCCAGCTCCAATCATGGCAAATTGCATCCTCATCCCGGTGAGCCTGGAGATATTGGCCTATTGTCCGATGTTCTCGCATAAACCGCTCCAGGCTGTTTTTCAAACAAAATTCTTCGAGGGGAAATAAGATTTTGAATGGAATAAATAACGTTGACAAGTATGTTAATACGTTGAGGTAGATCATAATTATTATAACGGTTTCTGACTTAACACGCATTGAACTAGTTGTCACGCCAAATTATTTGCTACCGGTCGGGCCGAGTGCGCGGTTGATGTAATACGACTAGCGTAGTGTGCAAAAGAGATAGCTAGTACCCGCGCTGAGCCTCCTTTCCTTTCAATTTTAAAACGTGTACAACACAATTAAAACTTCGACGTAAAGTCATTAAAAACTCTATATTTTGTACCTACTCATCAACAGTCTTTGCGATGTCCACTTCAAATCCAAGGCACGTTCATTCCATCACTTTGGAGACGTCCAACAGCGCCAGTGCTGGCACACAGCAAACTCTCTGATATGAATAATGTCCACTGACTCCCTTATACAGTCTCTAATACGCAGTTAATTTCACCGCCAGCGGGTATTCGTTTTGACAGTATTCAAGCCTGAAATGTGGCTCGGTGCAATTATATGTAGAATGTCGATGCTCTGCATTTTCGCCAACTCCATTTGGTATGCATTTAAGTTCATTAAAATGCACAGCGTGCACAAATATGGCAGATATCTTCAGCAGTACTGAGCGATGAGCGTGTTGTTTAAGAATTGTAGTAGATATTTTTTGTAAGAAACGAATATGGCGCCCAAAATGGTTCTAAAAAAACTAAGTTATTTCTCGGACTAAATTAATCGAATTCGCAAAACATGATACAATGAACAATGATGTGTTGTAGTATGTTTTGCGAATACAGTTTTTCACAATCGATACAAAATAAAGCACTTAGCTGTAGAAACTCACAGATATAGTCGAAACTATAGACAATCGATTAGTGAAAGCCGAAAGCGACTACCCTCGACGTCGCGCTGCAATCGAAGTCGAGGATCTATCGACAACTATAACACGAATATAATGCAGATACTAAGTTGAGAACAAATATAAAAGTCTTTCTGTCATCAAAGTGTACTTAACTTCACTTATCTTTTTAACTTAAATTATCTTGGGTCCAACTCCATCATATGGTATGAGAAGAAAAGAGTGTTTAAGTTTAGCAAGTACCATACATTTCCTAATAAACAATATCATAAGGATAAACGACACGATAAACCAGATAATATAAGCAGCACGGTAGGGACACGTAATGGAAGATAATCCACATTAACATAGTAAATACGCTTTGAATATTCGGCGAGCATAATACCTAAATAACTATCAAAACAAATGTAATCTCTGCGGACAGGCAGGGAGCGCATTAATGATACATGGCTGCCTCTGAATTAAAACATCATGAATATACATTAAGATTGATTGATGTTACTCACAAACCACAAACAGATTTAACGTGTTGCCAACCAGCAGCGCAAGTACGGATCTTTTCGATCGATAAAATTGACAGTTCAAATCGATAAATTGAGTTTTATCGAGTTTTTATATAATTTATCGAGCATTGATACAATCGACAAAAGTTATCGAGAAGCTAGATCGAATCCAAAGAGATAATAGAGCTACTACCATACTTTACGATCAGACTTCGGTACTAACAACATTCGATAAATTTATCAGTTTTTTCGATTCCATAAATTTATAGAACCGACTTCCGTACTAGCGGCGCAGTTACACGACACGGTGCGGTATATACGTGCCACGTTATTTATGTACACATAATCCAGTCTCTTTGTCCTAACATGATATTAGGCCTAGGCCTATTAAGTCTACAGTCGCTCGCTTTACCCTCCAGTTGAAATCATTTGTCACCGAGCACCTGGGGGTGTTTTCGGCTGCTGTACTTACGAGAGTCAATACTTGTCAGTAGTTACTATTCAAGAATAAGTGCATTTCTCATTATCACTAGCACATACATAGGCACTTAGCACATCAGTTCAGATATAGGTGTCGAACGCTTACCATTTAAAGATATGGTTGTCCACAAATATACGTATGTAAATCTAGCACTTAGGAAATACTTCATGCTGAAGTCTTACTAGCTACACCTCCCCTATTTTCTGCTCCTTATCATTGAGTTAACTCATTTATATTACGTTTTTTTTCGTACAAAAACATCCTTGCATAAGCAATGTCTACTAAAATGTACCACTTAAGTTTCTTAATTGAAAATTACCAGTTAGCCGGCAACGTCTGGAGTTCGTTTGTACGTTTAAACACCAGAAGGCAGAATCAATATCCAAGTGAGAGCCACTTTAGCTCTTTGCAAAGTTTACTTTAATACTAGAAACTGAGCAATAGTTACAGTCCAATCTGCCCTGGAGTCAGTTATTACCCCGCGCCAAGGCCGGCCTTGGGCGAGCGAGTTATAACGGCTGGCGGTTCACGGGTCACGGGCACGCCCTGCCCGACACCAAGATGAACAAATTACACGCTTTCACTCGAATGTTTGACTTGGTCGACTAAAGAACGGCGACTACCCTAGGAGACTGAAGGCATTTTGAGTTTCTAATTACTGCCGTATTTGTCGAATATCTGATCAAGAAATCTAGACCGGGAGCACTGAAGTGTAATACCGCCTTTGTATAATACAAAGACGTCATCAACGTATAAACAGATTCGGTTAACGATTTTATTTACCTTTTAAAAACTACACAAACATTTAAAATGTGGCTTGAGAGAAAACATATAAATTAAACCACTAAACACTAATATATTTAGTATTTGTACGATCAAAGAAAATCGAGACAAACATGTTAATTTTTGAATAAACAATACAGTCTTTTATCAGACTTAAATCAAAACCAATGTTTGCTTTTCAAATAAACCAAAAGCAAAGTTGCTTTGACAAACTTATCTTTGTCTGTGAACTTCAGTGCACGGGCTTTAATTAAATCTTATGTTTACTTACGCCAAACGTACGAATATACTTCACAGAATTGGATACCGTTCATTCAATGAATAGCGAACGCAACAATAACAGAGGCGGCAACAACAAACGCGCCCTTGGGCGTATGTAAACACCGCGTCCCATGACCGCTCTCATGAATTATTTAAACCCCGCGCCTCTGTCGACAATTATAACGAGAACATTACCACTACAGCCAGAATCGAGATTAAGATAATTGGATGTATAATAGGGGGAACGACTAACTACTTCACTTACATTACTTCGGCAAGATCATCTATTCAAATGTGGATACCGGGCTACATAGCGGGTTCTTGTTATTTCTACGAACTCCTCAATTTCTCTTACGGCTGCTAATAAAAAGTTATCAAATAAAAGTACTTAAATAATACCTTCAGAAATGAAGATTTTCTGAACTTAAATCATTTGTTTTACTTTAAGTAGGTACGAGTATGTGAATTGATAAGTATCCGAAATTTATAGACAGATCAGAATTATTTTTCATCTAAAAGTGTTCAAAGCACAGGCACTCTGAAGTTAAAGCGACGTAAGGCTATTATCGTCATTATTTAATCAAATATTATTAACTACGTTCGTGATTGCTGGGGGTAAAAAAGATATCAAATCTATTGTGACTTGATCAAAAAACAAAAGTAAACCTTTGTGATGTGTCCAATCACGATATTTGGTGTGATAAGTGTAGAATGTAGGAAAAGTATTGTGAGTACAATACAAAGAGTCCAGTCGTACTTGTAAATACGTTCATTTAGTGACCTAAAGGCCAAAATACGTATCCACGATACGACGTCGAATCGTGGCCGGTTGTGTGTCGTTTCGCGATGCGATGTCGTGTCATAGAAATCTACGTAAAATTGATCATGCAATCCTTCGCAGGTAGCGCATTTCATGTACAATTAATATCCTTAATGAAAAAGCATCACATGTAGGACCGTCCGTCCTGTCTCGATAAATTATAATAATTTTTCTTAAAATTTCAACGTGATCGTTTCAAAAACGCCGTGCTGTGCATCGTGCCACGATGCGACGTCGTGTCGTGATTTTTTTAATGCACATGGTAGATAACCTCTACACAACGTCGCATAGCGACGGCACGACGCGACGTCGTATCGTGTGTATGTGTTTCGGTGACTTAAGCCGGGCGGGAGCTATCTCACACACGCAGCGGACACCAGACTTCCCGGGACACAATCCCGGGATATCATCGTTTCCACATAACTGACCTTTTGTCCGAACTGTCCGTTTTAAACCATATTTTCACCTTTTTCAAACATCAGCTACTCAGTGAAGACTGGATTTACCTAGAACAATAAAATTCAGATTAATAACTCATATTATTAATATTCTTATTTTAAGCATAGAAATTATTAGAATAGTAGTAGTAGTAGTAGATTATGCACCAAGAGGATAAAGCAATCTCTTACGTCACGGGCTGCTTATTGGACCCTGGGCGTAACGAAGGACTCTAGAGTTAGCGAGGGGTTCAAGCCGCCCAAGACGAAGATAGGCTTTAGAGGTATACTCTACTTTTTATTGTTTTAGTTTTCATGCAGCTGCGTTCTATTTTTTTTTGTTGTGTCTATGGTGGCCTGTTCGATTTTCGAATAAACTTTGATTACAATGCATGCCCGTATGCTGAGTTTTCATTCAAATTTTAAGCTCCTTGCTCGGAAATTCTCTTGGGATTTTTATACAACTTTCTCTCCCTAGATGTGATATGTAGTACTATTTATTATGGTAATAAAACTCTAAAGTAAATATTTGTAAATATCTAAAATAGAGGTCAACATAACTTTTATTAATTTGACTTCATAAAACACTTACTAAGAAAGACACTTAGAAAATTAATCGAACACAAAACTATGAATGTAATTTAATTACATACAGCACTAATCTCATAAAATGAGTCCGCTTATTACGACTACTTAAAATATAACGAGCTTTCACAAAAGGTTAGGTGACTAAGTTCAAAGGGACCTCCAAGGGTCAAGGTTAAGTTTTTGACAATTCCATACTAAAAACTTTGGCGGCGCAGGTTCTAACAAAAGCTTTTACACGAGTTTAGTGCCCCAATTGCGAGGTAATGTACCATTCAGGGCACAGCCTACACGTACCTCGGGGTTTATAGCTGGTGGTGTATTACTTTAAGTAAAAAAAAAGGAATTTTATAATAAACTTTATGGGTTAGCTTCTGGAGTCTATCTCACCAAATCTTAAGTGACGATGTGGTAGGGATTTTGAAGGGATGATGACTTAGTGGTGGTCCGGATCGGTGGAAGACATCGCTACCACTGCGTCATCTTCGCCTTAGCATAAATGGTAAAGTTATTGCAACATTCGTAACATACGTACAGATAAGCCACGTTTCGAGGACTGCAGTTTGTATTCAGTTCACATATGTACGATGCACAAGGACTAAGTGAATTTAATAACTTTTGACACAGTACCCGTGCTGGCAAGTCACCGAGTCATTGGTATTCCCGAGCAAGTTTGCAACTAGGGGGTAGTTGTAGTAGCAGACTTCCTGTTAAAAACACATTACGTGAACGTCCAGATGTTTGCAATAAACCGTGTAAAAACTTCACGGCCCTCGTCCCACAGACGAGCTTTTAAAAAATCATTTTCTGGTCGACCGGCGGCAGTAAATAATGCTTTAGTAGTCTCCTTGCGCTTTTTTACTATATTAAATTCGGTGTGCTTAATGATTTTCGAGTAAAACTGTCATTAATAAGTTATTTTCGAAGCCTTAAAGTATTTTTTACCTAATTTCTGCGTCCAATTTTATATCGCGTAAATGCTCTTATATGTTAGGTATGATAACACTAGGTTCATTATCTGTTCTTGTAGATTTATGGGCGATGGTAACCACTTATCATGAGCCGTTTGCCCTCTTAATATATATTGTCGCAAAAGTGACGGGCCCGCGCTCGAGATATTCCTATCACGTCCCATTATATATCTCGCTGTCGTACGAAGCCATCATTCAAACGCACCTTAGTAGCACTCTTAAACAGAATTTGGAAAACTTAGGATAGTCTAAAAATCAACCCCATAACTAACGTTCACTGGGAACTATGATAGATAAATGATGTAATTAGAGAAATGAGGCACCATCGACGATACACCAAGTACTTGTCTTTTTATTAAAAAAGTCACGTATCGATTTAAAATTAATATCATTGTATAAAAAACAGTTGAGAATTTGTTTTGTCATAGTTCAACTTAACTTCCCACTTTCTATATACATGTTCTCCAGTGTGGCAACGCTGAGAACCGTGAAAGTGAACTAACATTTTATTGATCAGACTATAACTCGGGTCGTCAACTCTTTTATTCGTGACATTGAAATAAATATCGAGGAGGTCGCTTGTTTCATGCGAAGCAATAACCATTTGTTTTGGCGCCCAACGTGGGGCTGAACGCAAATGAAACGTGACGCCCTTGTATGTAATTGTTATTTATATAATATTTACACACACATAATGCTGTTATGTAAAAATGTTCTAACATATTGTGTCGATGCTAAACATAGAAGTATGAATAGTCGGAACAGCAGCTATTTTAATGAACACACGTTGGAATGCGGTCGGAATAATTCAGCCACCTGTCACAATTGGCATTCAGGTCGCTTCCATTGTTTGATACAAAACAAACGGTGCATTTCAATAACTGAAATTATCGTTGATGCAAAATGTCTTTATACTATTCAACCAATTTGCTGCTTCATGTTTATTTAGCTAGTATAAAATTATATTACATATATAATTAATAGCACATACGTGATGTAGCGTATTCCTAACGGCCTAATTATCGTTAAGTCATGAACCAATTTAAAGTGTTTCGGAGCAAACCTCAGATGTTTTGAATATTCGGAATGGAATTGAACCTGATTTTCTGACACCGTCATAACTAACTCAGCACACGTTAATGAGAACTTAAATTTTCATTCACAAACAACATTTAAAGAGCAAACGAGCGTTTAAACACGGTTAGCGTAGAGTTTACGGAGCTACGTCACTATTATGAATACAAAATATTTAACGTACACAACAGAATTTAATACAGTGTGATACATTGCGAAGGTAATCCACGAATGCCAATAATTTCAGCTTAGGGAAACAAGAGAACGGACGGTTCTAATAAAATTTTAGTAGTCGACATAAAAAGTTAAGGGTACCTTTTTAGGGATTATTTTTAGCGAGAATTTATTTTGTACAGAGTCGGTGAGCTTGTATGGAAGTAATGACGGCGAAACATCACAACAAATATCACGAAACATTTCGCTCGCTCAAATATGCTAATTGTACAAAGGCATTCACGAGAGAATAGTCAAGAAGCTGTCGAGCGTCTCAAATACAAAATCTTATTATAGATTGAATTAGGGAAGATATTTTGCCACTACATTTATTTTATTTGTAAAATTTTGTCGAAAGAATCGACATCGAGTGAGCAACAGAATATCATCTGTCGCATCAGTATGTCGATGTCAAGTCTTAAGAGCAGCTAGTTATACTTGTAAATCTACAACTATTCTGACACACACAGAATGGACATAAAATAATCTAAACTCTAAGATTCAGAGAGGAGTTTAAGCGTGCATTTTAGCCTATTATGTCAAAACTGTATAGAATTTTGACAAATGGAAGTATGAGACCACGCTTAGATTGGTCTCCGATTCTTAGCCTAAGAACATAAATCGATCAACTGAACTCGATCAATTTTGTTAGTAAACTAGCTTCTGCCCGCGGTTTCACCCGCGTTCCCACAGGAACTGTATTTTTCCGGGGAAAAAGTAGGCTATGTTACTCTCCGGTCCATAAACTATATCTATGCCAAAAATCACGTCAATCCGTTGCTGCGTGAAAGGAGGACAAACCAACAAATCAACAAACCAACAAACAGACAAACACATGCACTTTCGCATTTATAATACTAGCTTCTGCCCGTGGTTTTCACCCGCGTTCCCACAGGAGCCATGCATTTTTCCGAGATAGAAAGTAGCCTATGTTACTCTCCGGTCCATAAACTATATGTATGCCAAAAGTCACGTCGATCCGTTGCTCCGTTACTGCGTGAAAGAAGGACAAACCAACAAATCAACAAACACACTTTCGCATTTATAATATTAAGTAGGAAGTAGGATTAGTAGGATACTATTCACGAAAACTATGAAGAAAGATTCAATAGGATACAGTAAAGATCATTAGTCCAACACCACTTAGCTGATAAAATTCGCTCTTATCTACATAAATTGAGCTCCAAGTGGTAATACGTCGCGCTAACACAACTGTGACCGCCCTGTTGCACTTCGTACTGCCTTCTGACTTATTACCGTAATGTATTGCTGTGCTCGCGACGTATGCCGCAAATTAAGGTCAAATTCGACGTTCTGTTAAATCAAAATGGTTAGGTCATGAAATACTTCCACGTTTAGATACATTCAACACTACTACCCGCAATTTGTCACAGCAATAATGCATTGTTAGCGGACCGCTACATCGTATTTTCTGAATTACTATCTACTGTACTAGCGTAATTTGTTGCTACTGTTGTTAAGGACGAACTAGTCGTTCATTTCTCCATACAACCGTACTTGGGTGATTACTCCACTATTTGACGTTTTAAGTCCATAATTAAGAATAATATCGATTTATCTCTTCGTTATCTAGGTCAGCCTGCTAATTATACAGAAAAAAAAATAAGTGGCTTAAAAGTAATGAGCCTTCAAACATCTGTATTTTAGCACGTATTTTAACGCAAGTTTGGACGTAAATAAATTACAAAAGGATTACGAAAACTCGAAAATAAGGTACATACTAACAAGCTTTAGTTTATTGACATTTCAAATAACTTTGGTCTGACTAAATACATTCAGTAGTTTTGTGGTAAAACCCCAAGCACCAGAAGCCAATTCGTACATTTTTGCGCGCAGGTTTTCGACTTTTCGGTTTTCGTCGCGACTTTTCGAGAGTGTGTAATTGTGTATGTGCGAGCATTAGCCTCATACTACTCATCGCTGCAGAGTCTTACCTGGTCCCACGAATGTTAGATGACTTGGTACTTGGTACTTGGTGCGCGGGCTCTTTTCCGCAACTAGGCCGTTTATCGGCCCTTTTTGCGTGAGCGAGTGGTGCGCGTTATTCCAACCACCCGATGTCCGCCAGGAAGGCCAGCAGCTCGCTGACGCCGGTGCAGGCTTCCCGGAGTGTTCCCGGTGACCCGAGGAACAATGCTCGTTGAGACGCCAAGCTCGTGCACTCCATTAGCACATGCTTGGCCGTTTCTTCCGCCTCCATGCATCCCCTGCATAGTGGGCTGTTGGTAACACCTATGTTAAAGAGGTGTTTGTTTAGTGAGCAATGTCCAGTGACTATCCCAACTATCAGTCGGAGTTTGTCCCTGCTTAGATTGAGGAGTTTTCGGGAGTACCTCCGGTTTAGAACCGGAAATGCCTCCCTTGACTGCCTGCAGTCCTTTAGATTTGCCCAGTATTCTTGATGATGTTGCATAGCTACCTGGCGGATCCAGAGGCGGATTTGGCTGAAAGGCAGAGGGATCATTGGCTCTGGCCCAACGGGGTGCATGCTAGAGCCTCTTCTTGCCAGTTCATCAGCTGCGTCGTTCCCTCTGGAGCCACTGTGCCCTTTGATCCATTGGAGAGTAATGGTATTTGATTTACTCACCTCATCCAGGAGATCATGGCATTGTAACGTTAGCCCCGTTGTGTGGACGTTGCTGTTCAGGGCTCGTAGCACTGCTGCGCTGTCTGATAGTATTGAATGTTAGATGAAATAGCATGCATTTTAGCCGCGCCCACCGATTAGTTAGCTCCATGGACTAGTAGGCTCTTAAGTGTGTGAATTCGCACAATAATCAATACTATATTTTTATTACATACAGTTTGAGGATGCTAAAAGTGCCCTATGAACTAAGCGACGTGCAGCAATTTGTCATGCCAATGTTGCAATATTCGACGGGCCGCATTATTGCCGTGTTGCTTTCAATCGTACCAAAATAATATGTGTATAATTGTATATTCGTGTTGTACATTAAGTCTTAAAGTCTAATTATTAAAATGGAAGTTAGGTGATGAAAAGTAGCAAATGGCAATTTTTAAAAGCGACGACGTGTATAAAGCTCGCAGCAGAGCAGCTTCTGCATTAACTTAAGTGACTCTCTATTTTAATTTTCACCACGATTTTCGCAATCCTAATTCGTATATTAGCCAAAAATGTTGGCCCTTTTTTTGGAACTATAAGGAAAATAAAGATTTTGTGATATAAGGTAACAGACATCAAAGAGAACTAGGAGGACCCATCATATTATTTCAAGGATCCGAAACAAAAAGAACCAAAGCTATGTGTTTGACTAGACAGATAACAAAGTGGCTCGACTTAACAAACGAAAGATCAAAAGCCGCGGCTGGAGAGAAAAAAAAGGAATAAAATCCGATTCGGATACAAGATAAACGGATTATACGTAACATGGACGCACTCAGGATTGGACTTATAGGGGGACAAGATCGTATTAAAAACGAGAGCGAGTTTTTTCGAAGGCGCGATCCATTAAGCCCCTAAAGCCCTTCCTGGTTACGGCCATGATACACAAAGTAGGTAGATATGTTTGAAAATATTGGGTAGACCAAACGCCTTAACCAACTAGGCTGTGGGAACGATCGAAGTAGACTCCGAAATTAAAAGATCGATGTTGAACCCAAAAAAATGAGATGATATTTACATGAAATTCCGCTAGCGGAATTGTCGGTTAACACTTAAAAATATATTTATACTAGCTTCAGCCCGCCTGGTATATGATAAATTGTAGTCTATGTGTTAGTCTGATCTATAAACTATATTACTGTAAAGTTCCATCAAAATTCGTTCAGTAGTGTTAGCATGAAAAGGGTTATTGTTAGAGTTATAAAATGTTACAATGAATGCTACATCTATGGTATACTTATATAGCTGTCATTGTCAAACGTCATTTTTTTTGACGTTGAAGGATGTGCTCAACATCGTACTATGAAGTTTCTCTTACCTGTTCTCGCTAATGATGCCTAATGGTGCCCCTGAAAAGTGTCTCGTTTAATTAAAGAACTACTATTGAAATACAGAAAGAGCTGTTTTTAATTACCATAGCCCGCTAACAGTTATAAACATCCACACATTCATCCATCCTGACAAACTTTCTCGTTTATAATATTAGTAGGAAGGGAGTACGATATAAAAGCCACCCCGTCTTAGTTTAGTTTTCACTAAAAGCTTCGCAATTACGTACGTAGTGGGAGGACAACACCGACCATATTGTGACTACAATAATTACCCCAGCGTCCGCGGCCGCTGCAGAAACCGGCTGGAATTGGACATGGCAATATACTGTACTCACTGTACGTGGAGTAAGTGCCTTTTCACACGTACCGGTTGCCGGGTAGCCGGCGCCGGTTACCCGGTGGTGAAGTGTATGGGCATGGTACATAGCTTTCACATGTACCGGCGTAATTTATCCGGCAGGCGGTTGCCGGGTGCGCGCCGGAACCACCACTGTGCGTCCAGTCGCCGGGCATCGGTTAGCCGGCGGCCGAACTGACAGTGGTGTATGGAACACGCAACTAGCTTTCAGACGCGCCGGCCGGTCAGACGCCCAGGTACAGTCTGCGAGAGCACGCGCGTGCGTAATTCTGTCACACGCTCGACGACGCTATAAACTATAGAACGAGACTGTACTCTTGTCGGCTCTCTAGCCGATACTGCCGGCATCAACCGGGACATGTGAAAGCTTATTTGACACCGGGTATCCGGCGCCGGCTACCCGGCAACCGGTACGTGTGAAAAGGCACTAACTGTATATAGTGCGGTGTCTGCACCGCTCGCCCGCCAGTGTAGAGTCAATGTGACAGGACGGATAAAACTTTAGAAGCTGTGGCTAACGTTGTTTACACTGCCGGACTCCTTCATTGAAACAGAAATACTGAGGAGCGGCTGGAAATGGGAAACATTATCTTGTCACTCACAAACGCTTTGTAAACTGGAACAGCAGTGAATAAAAATCGACTTTGCTATTTGCAAAACGTTCGAAGAAGTTCTGTTTTTCGTCGCACAAATCTCCATTTTCACCGTTAATACAAGCAAAACTAAATACAGTAGCATAGCCAAGTGTTTATAGAATAGACTTATCTATAAAACATTATATAGAAACGGGCCAGAATCTTGTGAAATTGTCGCAAAAAAAAAACAACGAAAAATTTATTTTGTCTCGAAATGCTCAATTGAGGGACGGACACCTATCATATTTTCTGTAACAAAAGAAAAGGAAATTTAATGATCTAAAGACATTATGTAAAAATAATTAAACTGGGTGTCTCTTTTTCTAAATAAAATCTTTTAAGAACCCGAAGTATAACTCGCCCAACTCCGTGATGGGCCTAGCGCCGAGCGGTAAATATTGTTCCTGTTTCACCACGAGCAAGACGGGGCGCGGAAAAGAGCAAGACAGCACGTCTAGTCAAAGATCAAGAAGTTGGTGAAGCGCAGATGCGAATTTGACAGACAGGCCATAGAGTAATAAATAACCTACGCCTATGACGATGACGACATTATTATAATTTGAAATAATGGTTACCTACTGAAATAATGGTTAGTCATATATTGTAGGTATATTAATACTCTACTTATTGGATTCTACCTATCCGTTGTCCACCATGGAGATACAATGACACATTGCTTTTAATAAAATTTTAAAATTAGTAAGTATATGGATTTTTGAAAAAATTATGTTCATGTCCGTGACCTGGGAACTACAGTTGCTGGAAACAGGACTCGAAAGCTGAAGCCCCAGCTCAGTGGCGTGATCTTGAATAATTTGCCTTCGTTCAGCAATCGACAAGAATATAAGTTGATGGTACTATACCTATAATTCATGCAACTACATTCGACAAAGTTGAATCATGACCCACCTATTCGATTTTTTTCATATATCAATTATCGAAGTATAGGAATTATAGGATAGGCTTCGGATTGCTTCTGACCGATTTTGACTTTCATTATGGACGTGTTAGATTAACAAATTGGCTGTAAGATCATTCAAAACTTTTCCGATGAGGGAAACTGAAAGATAAAGTCCAACTTGTCAATTATTATTACGCTATAAAGAAAATAAAATAAAACCTTTTTACAGAAATAACGTTGACTTTTTTGATCGTGAATATTTGTTGTTTTCTTCACCTGACTGACTTGACACTTATCACATCTATATCAATACTAGCTTCTGCCCGCGGTTTTCACCCGCGTTCCCACAGGAACCGTGCATTTTTTCGGGATAAAAAGTAGCCTATGTTACTCTCCTGTCCATAAACTATATCTATACCGAAAATCACGTCGATCCGTTGTTCTGTTACTGCGTGAAAGAAGGACAAACCAACAAACACACTTTCGCATTTATAATATTACTAGCATAGACTAAGGTTTATAATCAAAGATTACTAGGATATATAGTAGGATTACTAGGATAAAGAGATAAAATTTGTTTGTTTGTGAAAGAAATTCCACCTGGCTACCATTCCAGATGCACTCCGCAGTTTAGGTATAAAGCTACAAGTACGCGGCGCGCGGGCTCGTACTGTCGGGACGAATTCAGCGTGTTGCCGTGCGGCCGGGTCGCACGTTAGCAGTACCTACGTAATCACTCACGCGGAGCAAAAGCATATTGCTTCGCATTCAGCTGCGAGGATCCAAACCGCAAGTTTTTGCAGTTTTAGAATTTTTATCGACTTACAATGTTTTTATGTACAATGTACATATAAACAACACAATATTTGTGTAATATAAAAAAATAAACTATTTTATCATCAGTCTTATTTAATAAAGTTAAATTAATCACTTCAAATAAGCTATTCTTGCATAATTATACTTTAGGGGATAATGTGAAATGAAGACGCGGCGGTGGCCTAAGGCAGCCCTTACACCTAATTCATGATTGATAGATAAGCATCAATCGCGGATCACGAGAACACCATGAAAAAACCACGATCCCCGTTTGACGCATATCGTATCGTCTATTGTGGTTGTGGTTGGGGCTTGATGGAATGTTCTATTCCGAGCACGGTACCCGCTTCTACCTATGCACCTAAGCTTCTAAGACCTCTATTAAAAAAAAAATGGTTTCACAACCACTGCTTGCTCAGTGCAGACGCCGCGGTAAATAAGCGGTAGTGCGCTTGATATGTATGTAGCGTAAAGCGGAGCAGTCGTTGCTTTCATCCCAGGCAGAGCTTCGAGACAGACGTTCTTGTTAAACGTTCGCTGTTAGAGTCATTTTAACTTTCATAAGTGCTCCTTTGGGGCCTATTTGAATAAAGACTTTTGAATTTTGAATATTGAAGTTCTTGTCTATTTAGTGGTTTTTTGATGGTTTTACATCCAGTCGCGCTTGCTCGTGTATTATCTCGTAATCTGCGCTGGATGCAAAAGCATGGTTATTTTGATACCAAAACGCATACTTGCATAAGTGTCAACGGTCTGCATTATGATAGCGCGGACTAGTCAGCTGCAGCACCCGTGCTGTGCTTGCGTTATGTTTGGTACGCTCAGCATAATAAACGGAATAATGAAATTTTGTTATCTAAATACGAGTAGAATAGATGTAGTAGTTTTATCCTGATTTCACATGAGTAAAGCCGCGGGGAAAAAGCTAGTATATAACGCATTAAAAATATTGAAGCTAAATTCATTCTAATCCAACCAATCCTACTTCCTTATAAATACGAAAGTGTGTTTGTCTGTTTTTTGGTTTGTCCTTCAGCAACGAAGCAACGTATTGATTTTTGGACGATTTTTGGCATATATATAGTTTATGGACCGGAGAGTAACTTAGGCTAATTTTTATCCCGGATAATGCACGGTTGCAGTGGGAACGCGGGTGAAATCCGCGGGCAGAAGCTAGTATTATAAATGCGAAAGTGTTTGTTGATTTCTTGGTTTTTCCTTCTTTCACATAGTAAAAGTGCAACGGATTTACGTGATTTTTGGCATAGAAATAGATTATGGACCGGAGAGTAATATAGGCTACTTTTAATCCCGGAAAATGAACGGTGCCTGTGGGAACGCGGGTGAAACCGCGGGCAGAAGCTAGTTGATATTGTACAGCCTTTGATTATCTAGTTTATCACATAAAATAGCTATGCAAAAATAGCTATTTATCTGGGTCAGGATTCAAATTTGTTACTGCTCCCTGTAATGTCTCACACATTATACACTTATCAATCGTATATTATAGCGTACCCATACACGAGCACACTGTTTGTAATATCAAAATAACTGGTTTTTCACTAAATGCATATGAAAGCATATAGGGTACCTATATCAAATCAACCATTCTTTAAATTTTTGTCTGTCTGTCTTTCTGTCTGCCTGTCTGTTTGTTTGTTCCGGGTAATCTCCGAAACGGCTGGACCGATTTTGACGGGACTTTCACAGGCAGATAGCTGATGTTACAAGGAGTAACATAGGCTACTTTAATTTTAGAAAAAGAATTAGGGTTCCGCGCAAAAAAATAAAAACCATGAAATCCAAAATCTCCACGAGGGTGAAACCGCGGGGCAGCAGCTAGTCTATGGAATAAATCTGAAAGTGTATCCTTTCAGACAAAAAAAATGAATTTTACAAATCAGTTTATAAATAGCGGAATATACATTAAAAAATACAACCGAATTGAGATCCTCTTTTGTTTTGAAGTTGGTTCAAAATAAAATAATTTATTTTTTCCATAACATCGCAGTGGAAACGAACCGTAGCGCACAGTCTCTCGTGAGCAGTTATCGCTTGCCACATATTATTATTTGTGTTCTGTTTTAACCGAATTAAAAAAGGAGGAGGTTCACAATTCGTCTGTTTTTATATTAGGGTTTATATCATGGGTGGTTTAATAAATTTTATGAAAGAATACTCCTTAGAATGGAATTTAATCATCACGATATTTTTAGACAGTGTCTAAAGATAAACATCTAAAATGATTAGAAATGTCACAACAGAATTAAGTTAGACAACGGTTAGATACTACATAAATCAGGATTTGTGGTTGCTCATATTTAAACACGTGACTAAGGCATGTTTAGGAGTTAAACACTGTTTATCACAGGTTTAATGTAATAACAATATTTTTTTGTGGTAAGACCGTAGGTAGGTTTCTACTCTCCAACTAGTCATAGATACTTTCGCGTTGAATCATCCATTTTTCATACCTCCGAAGTCCGAGAAAGTACCTAAAGGTTGAAAATGTAACTTACTGATACGAATCAATAGGTTCCTAAATACCTACCAAATCAACTGTCAAATACGTCTCTATAACGTTATAAATATTACCTAATCTGTGTCTCAGTTACAGAATACGAGTTGATAACTTCATCAATAGATACACTCTACGAAATTCGAAAGAATAAACGAACATGCCGCGTACAATTTGAGTTGTGAATTATTGTGTTCGAAGCGTAGACAGAGAAATAGTCCGTCGACGGTTCGAAGACTGTCAGGGCTAGATCGGCAATTGTCGGGACTCGGGAGTTTCCGTAGCCTCACTGCGTCTCCCCGTTACCTCACCCCGCGTGTGACGAAGCGGTTGCAAAATGTCGACAATATTTTACATTTTTTTGATAACTTTTCGAAGTTCCTTTTTCATTTTGAATGTACATAATCTATTTCAATTATTATGTATTATTTTCAAAGTTGACTATATTACCGAGGGGTAAGGTGCAACAATTTTCTGATTAAACGAGTTTATTATATGAAAATAATCAGTTCAAAACGAGTCGTTTTAGTGGTGGAAATATTGAAAATTCACTTCGCTCTAATTTGATTTTAGTTGTGTTTGAACCAAAACGAAAGCGTTTTGCCCCTAGATACTGCTTATCCGCTTATACATGCAAAATTTCATTTAAATCTGACCTGTAATTTTCAAATGAAACGGGAAGTTCGTTTGTATGGGACATTCGGTTTACGTACCTCTGTTAAGTGAAGCTATTTAGCTGCGGTATACACCTTAACACCACCTACTGGAGTTGGGCAATAACTCTAATGTTTTCTCTTTATTTTCAAACGCAAAGCATTTACTTCAAGTTAAATACCGTTAGACACTCATCGCGATCAACTTCGCCTATTAAAATGGTTATTTCTCCGAACAATAACTTGAAGTTATGTTTTCGAATCACGTACTTCAGAAGCGTCTCTCGGGAGAATCCTTTGCTTTAACGACGCCTTCAAGTTTGCGCTACACTTGTTCTGAAGACTCTTTTGAAATGTAGAAAGGGTTTCACTTGGTTATTGCGGAAAATCCAATTATAAAGTACTGGTTTTGTGCTGTTATTTACCTCTGCAATAATAGATAAATAACACCTCACTATCATATAAATATATCCTGGCTCCCAACATGGAACTCTTGTACTATTTACACATAACAGTTGAGAACGGAAAAAATACAGTTACTCCGTCTCAGGGTCACCCCGTAAGACAAGTGCACAATATTTAATTGAGCTGTCAAAGTATACAAAAACAAAATTGTTTTAAAAAAGCGACGAACCGACTTCAGTGACAAACTACTGAACCGATTTTAATGAAATTTCTATGGGACCAATCTGAAAGTATATCCTTTCAAATAAAAAAAGAATTTTCCAAATCGGTTTATAAATGACCAAGATCAGAGGTAACAAACATAAAAACAAAAAAAAATTACCCGACGAATTGATAACCTCCTCCTTTTTTGGAAGTCGGTTAAAAATGCATCTAACATACATGGTTTTGGTACCCGCAAGCAATTAAAGCTGCTGTTTTGTAAACGTGTGCTACGAGAGCTCCGTGAATGCTACGAAAGCTACGACAATTTTAATACAGCTACAACTGTTAGCAGGACGATCTCAAACAATATGGAAAAGCATCAACAAGCTATATTATCTCATGTCAATAACGTAAATTAAACGGTATTAAGAAGATAGTTAGGGTCATCTGGGCCCAAGTAGTTTGAGAAGACGTAGCTCACAGATAATTAGTGTAGTAGTTATTTATTATTATCATTTTAACAACGGGCTAAAACGCTTTATTAGGTCAGCGGCCAAGCAGTAATGTGCAAGCATTACTGTGTTCCGGTTTGATGAGCAGTGTATCCAGTGAAATTACTGGGTTTATGAGACTTGGTACCTAATGTCTCAGGGTAACGAGCGCATAGCAGTGCCGCGCAGGCCTTTATGTTTCAAAATTCTGGGTGGCACTGCAATTGTTACGGGCCGGCGTTATGCTTACCATCAGGCAAACGACCAGCTCGTCTCGTTATCAAGTAACATAAAAAAACACATACAAGCTAAATACAGTCAGTATAATTAATCCCCGGGCATGTATTTCCGAGCGGTCGCGGCTGATGATGAAGCTGAATACACGCTGGAAAAAAATAACCACGGTCAAGCCGCTAGAGGGCAGTCTGGTCGCAATTCGCGTTGATGGGTTATACATTTTAATTAGATTGTATTAAAGGGTCGCGTCTAACGGGGCTGCTGGGGGATTCAACCTTTTATGTCGTCATGTGGAAAGACTTACGAATGTAAGCGGCAAATACCACAACGAGGTCAATCGAGGATGACTGTAATCAGTCATTGTTAAATTTGCCGATATTTTATACTATTGGATATATGGGGTATCGTTAGAATCCTTACATCGACTCTAGTGACACTGGCTAGGGCAGTCGTGTTTTTTTATGTAACTTTTGTTACAGTGACTTGTTCTCAAATATTTCAAGAAAAAATAAAATTAGAAAAAATAATTTTAAGAAGTTTCCAGAATTTGCAGACATTCATTGCATAAAGGTTGTATTGATTTCATTCAAACATCTAGAATATTATTATTATTATATAACCGAGCGAAAATGTAATAAAATGCTAAGGAGAGTGAAATTACTGAACCAAAACGTTATGCCTTTGCAAAAACAGTAAAATAGATTAAAGCCAAGAAAAAATGCAATCTAAATGCTCTCTCGTGTCATTTGTTCATATATTACGAGTAGTTTTGGGGGCTTTACACTATAATGAAAATTTTGGAAACACTGTTGTCAAGTTATCAACGGCTATCTCCGTAACAAGCGCAGCGATGACAAAGCGGCGGACCGCATCCGCCGACAGCAGTCCCAAGTTAATACGCCCATAAATAATTCCTATTCAAAGCGGGCTGCCTCATTGCACTATGTCACTCTCAGTCGCGCTTTTGCGGCCCGCGATCAATTTGCATGCAAATTTCTTGCCACTCAGCCTAATGGACGCAAATACGATACTTGCGTACTTCCACAGTTTTGCATTCGATATTTATTTGGGAACGAACGCTGCAATTGTACTGGGACATGGAAACGCCGCCCCAAGCGATTACATTATTACAGCCAGGTGCTTATTAAATCCTATGTTATGAAGTTCCGAAGCTGGATTCCGGCCACCCGCTCGTAAAAGGTATAAACAACAAATCTGCGAAAATACAGAGTGTTTAATAAAAGTTCAGCCATAAATAAATAGCCGAGCGGTTAAAAACCCCATTATTTCTTCTCGGAACAACTGCGTTAAGTGGAATTTTGTTGGGAAATAGAACCGGCTTTGTCGGCAGGCCTACAGAGGAAACTAAATTATGCATCAGTTTTAAAGAAGCTTTACTTTGACGTGCTCGGGTCAATCTCACGAGTATGATATAATCTGATATTAAATAGCAACTTGTTCGCGCGCAGCAACACCGCTATTGCAAGCTATTTTAATAATCAATGGTTAATCTTGCGAACAGTGCATATCTCGAGATTGCGCAACGGTTCCTTCGAGGAAAGTCGGGACAACTGCCACGTCGTATATAACTGCACTTGCATAACATATCGAACTTAATGTTCCACCTTGGCTCGGAAGGAGAAAACAAACAGCTTCAACGCGCACGTGTAAACATCGTTTGAAAAAGTTGGCGTCGATTCTGGGGTCTCAAACCTAGTTAATTTTAGCTTCACTCTCTCTTTCAAAATGAGAACATAAGAAAAGGATGGAGTATATGTTGGACACGTCAAAGCAATCCACTTGCTTGTAAATAGTGTAAAAGACATGGCTAAAATGCCAAATGACAAGTCCTTTAACGGCCATGAATTTAACTGCGTCTGATTACTCAAGGATGGAAGATATTTGACAGCTCTGAAACTACATTTAGACCTGTCTAATGTCTTCCATCCCTTTCTTATGACGTTTATTGGAAAGAGAAAGTGAAACTAAAGGTTTGCTTTTTTATATTGTATTCTTACATATTTATGATGATGTTTGTTTTTTAGACTAAGTTGTCGGAAATAAATAAGTTTTCTTTCTTTCTTTCTTCGTTTATGTTTATGACGCCAGAATCAAGTCCATGCCTGCATTTCCGTCGAGCACCAGCTCGAGCGGCGACGTCGCACGACGCGCTTGATTGAACTTTCGCGTATCCCCTCAAAGGCGATCAGCTGAGCCGTCTCCGCACGACGGGACTTACCCGGTCCACTGCGTTCCAATTTAAATCCCATCTCATAAACGCCCGACATTTGCGGCCGGGGAGCGGATCACGAACGAATATCACTCTTAACCGCTCGAAGATTAATTCCAATCACTACTCTGTAATTTCCATCGCTATGTTGGTGGGATTAACTTAATTTTCACGCACTATACATCAATGAGCGAAGTGATTGCCGCTTTATCCGACCGTCACTAACTACATCGAGCAGAATTTCTGTGATATATTGGAAGGTAAATGTCACGAATAAGACTTATAAAATGCAACAAACATTTCCCGGAGGAAATAAAATTCTATTTACGTCTAGTTTCCCAAGATGAACTTCTGACCCCGCCTAGTAACTCGATATACATTTATTTCACCTGAAAACGTTTGAGGTAGAAATATAACCGTTAGGTACCCGTTTTGATAGCACATGAATTTTTTTATAAAAAATGTATTATTTTTTAAATACTTAAATAAGGTAAACATCTCTCAACTGTGTAAAGTGCTTCTATCGAGCAAACGCACGTCATAAAGCACAAAAGGAGTGTTTCAGTGTCAAGGTTAACCAAACTCAGACAATGACATTCAGATATTCGGCCCGCGCGGCCGGCCGATCCAAATCGAATCCATATCGGAGCTAAATTCGTGGAGGAACCTTGGCCGGAACAGATTAGCGATATAAGCAGTTGTTCATCTTTGTACAAAACGAAATCGCAGTCACTGAGCGAAATAGCTATGATAGACGTGCAAAGCAACAGAGCTCTTTTCTGTTACTCTCCACTGGCTACTAGATAAACTTGTCGGAAAAGAAGAAAATCCGACGCTGGCTTATTTAATTTTAAGGAGCAGCTTAAGTTACTCGGCTTATCTCTTGGTTAAGCCTCTTCGCAATCTCGACTATTGCCTTAGTACAATAGACTCTTGTTCAAGGTCAGGATAAATTGAGATCAGCCACGGCCACACCTTCACCGCAGCACTCAGTGTCAAGGTCGCTGTATTCGCGCGCAGGTACTCTAAACCAGCCCAGTTACGGGACTGGTTGCAACTTCCCGGCCGCAGTTGGCCGTCGGCCAGAACTCGTCCTTCGCTACTTTCTCCGCTATCGATTGAGGCCTCCGCCGCGGTACGCGGTCGTGAACTACGCATACCCAACAAAACTGGAAACTTGGTAAGGCACTCTATAATCTCAGGTTCTAATAACTAAGAACAATGAATAAATTTTTTTACCACTTCATATTATGCCTGTCAGTAAATGAATACACTAACGTTCATATTTTAAGCCAACACTTTCAACGACCTTGTCGATGAACAGTTCTCTATTCCAGGCTAGCGTAAACCGAGAGACATGACTTTTTTTTTATCTTATTTGGTAACGAGACGAGCTGGTCGTTTGCCTGATGGTAAGCATAACGCCGGCCCATAACAATTGCAGTGCCACCCAGAACTTTGAAACACAAACGCCTGCGCGGCACTGCAGTGCGCTCGTTACCCTGAGACATTAGGTATTAAGTCTCATAAGCCCAGTAATTTCACTGGATACTTTGCTCATCAAACCGGAACACAGTAATGCTTGCACACTACTGTTTGGCGGCAGACTTCACGAGCAATTAATTAATTATAATAGTGTGCAGTGTATAGTAAGAATTGTAAACACTGAAGAATTCAGTAGTCGAAATGCTTCTACTGAGAATGACTTATAAAATGTGTTGAGATGGTCTCAGTGAGCGATTTTCTAATGTACAGCTAGTTTCCAATGTATTTCTTAAAATCATACTAGGAAACCTGGCACTATCCGCCCATACAATTCTCGAGGCCGTTGCGCCGTAATTTTAATGCCCATGTGAGCACTAGTGCGCTTCCAAACAGCTGATAGTTCGGGATTAGTGAACGGATGGGGGCAGAATTGATTGCTAACTTTAAGTCAGAAACAGTTTGCAACCGTAATCGGCTTCGCGTCTGAAAACTAATCTGCGAAAGGACGCGCAACTAAGTTATATGAATTATTTTGCTTCCAGTTGTTGGCACACATTATCTTTACAGAATCTTTTTGCTCGGCTGACTAACTACCACACTGAAGTTAAATATGTGACACCAAACACCAATCGGCGTATTCTGCTACGTTTTAAAGACAGTTTTGTTCTAGGCTATAATTACTCAGTGTTCACCACCTTCGATTATATAATTACTAGCTGCTGCCCCGCGGTTTCACCTGCGTGGAGATTTTGGATTTCATGGTTTTTATTTTTTTGCGCGGAACCCAATAGAATTTGCAATTGCGGCTATAAATTGAGATGTCAGCTATCCTATCTTTTAAGTTAGATCAAACTGTACACGGTGTGCAAATTTGATTAAAATCGGTTCAGTAGTTTAGGAGTCCATCGCGGACAAACAACGTGACGCGTAATTTATATATATTAAGATTTAAGATCAGCAGGGTGATATTCTCTATCTCTAGCAGCACAAACATCAAGCAGTTATAAAGAGCTCTGCTGATATTTTTGGGCTTAAGATCAGAACTAAATTTCAATGTAACTAACTGAAAATCACCCACGACATTTCTAAAACCTGCGGCGCAAGTACGGAAGTCGGTTCGATAAAATTGTCGAACCGAAAAACTCGATAAATTTATCGAATGTTGCGAGTACCGAAGTCCGATCGTAAAGTATTGTAGTAGCTCTATATTCTCTTTGGATTCGACCTAGCTTTTCGATAACTTTTGTCGATTGTTACGAGGCTCGATAAAACCCAATTTATCGATTTGAACTGTCAATTTTATCGAAATTTATCGACCGAAAAGATCCGTACTTGCGCCGCTGATTTTGAATTGCTATGATATCTCGAAAGGGGGACGGTCAACAACGTGTGTTTACGACTTTTTGAATTCGGAATTTTTCATTGAAGAAATGGCATTTAAAGATTATACGTCAAAAAAAATTCTACTAAAGAATTTCCGGGCAGCCCTAGATCAGCTGGATTCACTTGAACTGTGTTGAACTTTGTTCAATGATGATGTTGATTAGAAGAGACTTCAATAAATCCCATAAAATGCTGCGCACTTCACGTTTAAAGTTGAATTTATTTCTTTGTATGGAAATTTGGAATTACGTATTTCCAAGGGGGGGTTCTCACAACTTGTGTGCAAACATGGTCCTAATCACCCCCATCTGAGATAACATACCAATTCATACTCACCCTGTATACGGTCATTATCTGACTTCTACTTTTTGAGTAATGTCCATACAATAAAGTCAGTGAAAATAAATTTCAACTAACAAGTAACAACTGTGCAGCGACCTTCCTGCAGTAAGTTTCAAGTTCAAGCTAGATTATGAAACTCCGGCGCTCGAGTCCAGCGGGACTTGGTCCGCGTTTGCATTTTACAGAAACATTATTGTTCTATTAAGTGTTCCCTTTATGGCTCAAAATGAAAGAGTTTACCAGTCGTTGTCGAGATTTCGCCGCGTTATTAAGTTGCTACCGAGATAAGTTTTAGTCTCTCTTTTGTGAATGCAGTTTTTAATCACGTGGTTCAAATCTTATAACAAGCAAAGTTATTGGCTAAATAAAAATTCTTTGTTAATTTTAACACGAGAGTTGAGCGTTATTACTTTAACATTACCATTATAATTCATTGATTCCACTTTTATTTGACAGCCCCTATGGTACAGTTGATCCGTCGATGGCTTTGATTAAATGCGTTATTATACGCGTAAGGCCGGCCATACACGCTTATGCAAGTTTGCGTTTTGCTGTTAAAATAATCATTTTTTTGCAATAAGCGCGGATCGGACTAGATAATACACGCGCATGCGTGGCTTGATGCAAAACCATCAAAAATCCACGAAATATACAAGAACAGCAATACAGCCAGATATTGCTGTCTTTTTCACTCCCTGCCTGGGCTCAACTGGGCAAACTTTTATTTTAGAAAAAGAATTAGGGTTCCGTGCAAAAATATAAAAACCATGAAATCCAATATTTCCGCGCGGGTGGAACCGCGCGGGAGCAGCTAGTTATGAATAAAATGCATGAAGGGAACTATAATTATTTATATAGGGATGCTTAGAATATACAAATTATACAATTACCTAGTTTAGGGGAACCTCGCCATTCATGCAGTTTTATAAATGATGCTGATTTTCATACAAGTTTTTTTCATCCCGCGTCATGACCACCTCACTTTAAACCTGATGTCGTTTCCTCAGCACCATATTTCCTACGAGTACTTTATTTTAACGCCTCGTCGGCCGCACTGGTGTCGCCATAAATTTGTTCTACCTCCTGAAGCAGTGCAGGTTTACTGCTTCGCCTTCTGCAGTATTGGACATTTTAAAATGTGGAATGGCATATAAGACGGCGCCACTTAGAGAAATTGACGTTTGCAGCCTCGAGAGGACTTTGCTCTCATCTTGACCTTACTTATTTTGTCAACATGTTAATATTTTAGTGCACTCTCATTAGGCGGGCTCTTCGCGTTTTTATTTTATATTAAGCAATAGGTTATTGCTACGGTTTTATTATTAGAAATTGTAATATGGTACTCAATAATTTAAACTGTGTTCATATTTTGTTTTGGCGGCTCATTTCTTACTCCAATATACAGTGTGATCCTTCAGGAGCGGTCGGCCGGGGGAAGTCTGAAACTATAACATAAACAGAAATTTGTTCTTAAAAACCATGTGGTTGTTTCTAGAACTAAGAAAAACAGCATTCAAAGAATTTGAAAAAATCTCACACACTTCGGGAGTCGAACCAGATCTTTTTCGAAATAAGATCGCTACTTATTTTATTACTATTATTATTTTTATTGAACACCTGTTTATTAGGCACATTGCGAGGCATGGTACTAGGCGAGCATAAGCGAAGAACAGGTAGGGTAGAGAGAAAATCAGAGACTTACTCCTTTATTCTATGCTAGCCTAGTACTTACCTCCATCTAGAACAGTTTTGGGTTCATATATCGAAGGAGTAAAGCACCATTTTGGCATAGTGAAAGTAACCAAACGAACTGCGATTTTTTATTTTATTTGTAATAAAGATTTTGTACACGCTTGTACATAGATTTGAAATTATACAGCTGGTTTTTATTCAATATCAAAATCTATTCGACTAAAGAAAAATAATTAAAATAATGAATTTGTCAACTCATCCCGCGGGTTCAGTTTGTGGCGGGATCAGTTGGCGTAAGAGCCCATAAAATAGTGGAGACGAAATATGTCTCGATCTCTTAAAAAAGGTTTTCAAATACCCAACGCTCACGAGTTTAGCCCAGCAGACAGAACACCAGTTGAAGACCAGTTACGATTATTCAAGCCGTTGACGGCCACAATGTCAACAACCACGTTGCAAATTTCAGCTAACAGTCCTGAAGGCTGGTGCGCTATAACGTAATTAATGGTACATTCAGAGTCAACGGAGAGTCAATTTTACGGTCCCGAGCGCGGCGGTTCAATCAACCTGTGCTCACGGAGTGCAGCGGTGGGCTAATGAACGGACGGTATTCAACGTCTGCCCGAGCTAGGGCATTCATAAATAAGACCATGTTACTTACAACATCTTTGCAGATATAGTAAGTTCGTAATTAGTTGGAGGCTGGACGGCCTACATGCCGTGATTATGATTTTTTTTGTCAGTTGAAAGACTGTTTGTTTATAGCAAACTGAGTAGACTGACTTTGTACATAATGGAATGAGAGCGCTCTTCCGATCATAGCCGTCTAGGCTCCTATAACAGCTAGGTCACTGTTGTTGCAGTGCGTATCCTAATCACTACTATTTATTTAACCGACTTCCAAAAAAGGAGGAGGTTATCAATTCGTCGGGTATTATTAATTTTTTTTTCTGTTTGTTACCTCAGATCTCGGTCATTTATAAACCGATTTGGAAATTTTTTTTTTGAAAGGGTTAACTTTCAGATTGGTCCCATAGAAATTTCATCAAAATCGGTTCAGTAGTTTGTCACTGAAGTCGGTTCGTCGCTTTTTTAAAGCAATTTTTTAAGTTTACAGTGAAAATATTACTTTGAAGAGAAGGTTTTTCTCATTTGACGGCTCCGTAGCTAAGTTGGTAGTAGCCCTGCCTGCAAAGCGAGGGGTGCCGTGCCGGGGTCGATTCCCGGCCGGGGCAGATTTTGTGTAAGCATTAAGTTTGTTCTCGGGTCTTGGATGTTTGTCATGTGTATCTGTGTGTGTCCATACCACCTGCGATACAGGGAATCCTAGTGCGGGGGTATGAGTGGTAAGCGTTTATTATTATTCATTTGCACCTAAAAATCTATTTGAAGAAGTTGTTTAAAAAACCGCTAACCCGTTTCGCAGCTTACCCCGCCGGCGAAACACCTCGGCGTCCTTTAAACGGCTGTCAAACAGAACATTATCTAAAGGCGGCCAAACTGCTCCTAATCACGCTTGCACACAGACCTGAATTGCCATTTACAACGAGTTACCCCGAAATGATTAGACACAGGGTCCAGGAACTTCTTCAAAAATGTTTACAGAAAAAGAAAAAGTAACTTTATAGGTTTTTATTACTCGTGACCTTTCAAAAATTGTTTCAAAAAACTAATGTTACCTGCTCAAAATCGCACTCAGTTTTTTTTAAGTTCGATATATAAATTTATTTATTTATTTTTAAGGAAAACCAACAGCTGTATTACAATAACTTATAAAACTAACATAACATTAGGAAGCCAATTATAGGTTCTTATTTAATTTATTTTATTTAAATTATTTGGAAATATTTGATGATAACTAGCAACACTCCAGCGAAGACGTTAACCATGACGAAAATTCTCCGTCACGATCCTCGCTCCAGACTTGTGGATAATTCAAAAAATTTGCATTTTAATCATTGTGTCCCACCCGTTGTTAATCGAGAGAAAAATGTATGAATTTAAATTTGATCGTTTGCATAAGTCTGCTGCGAGCCAATGTCCTCGGCGGAGGTTTCTTGAGAGTACTTTAGAAAGTGTTAAGGGTCCATTGGAGAAACACTTGCAGATTACACAATTATATGTTTTACTAGCTGCTGCCCGCGTGTTTTACCCGCGAGGAGATATTGGATTTCATGGGTTTTAGTTTTTTGCGCGGTACCCTAATTCTTTTTCTAAAATAAAAGTAGGCTAAGTTACTCCTCATAACATCAGCTATCTGCCAGTGAAAGTCCCGTCAAAATCGGTCCAGCCGTTTCGGAGATTACCCGGAACAAACAGACAGACAGACAAAATTTTTTAAAATGTGTTTTTGTTATATGTACCGTATATACTGTCATATGCATTTGGTAAAAAGCTGTTTGTTTTTTTTTTTTTTATTTATGTTGTTTTGATATCACAAACAGACACTTCAATTTTATTTATTTGTATGTATAGATATAGATTTTAGGGACCAAATACTCACGGGCTAATTATTAAGTAGGTAATTTGTATGTATTTGTATCATAATCGCTTCATTAGTTGATTCATAATATTACAATATTAATTTTAATGTAGGTATAAGTTTTTAATCTATTTGTTTTTACTTTCGAAAATTAGTGATATTGCGCCAACTCGCGTTGCTAATTATTTTAGAGAAACTCTTATCTTACAAAGTTTTTTTATTTATTCCCGCTATGCGACACAAAACCGAAATAATTGAAAAAGTAGACGATCCTAATTGAATATTCGCTGCAAGGCCGCCGCAAAAACATAAAGTAAGATACTAACTAAGCTCTAAGCTGACATGGTTAGCTTCAGAGTCAACTCCTGTGCATAATTAGAAACACTCTCATGAAACGAATGCTGTTTCACATGTTAAAGTGAAGAGTTCATAAACCGTGAAAATTTAACTGAAACACTCAACTTTGCTAACGAGAACGCGACTTAGGGCCGAACCTCGCAACTACTACAATACTGTACGATCAGACTTCGGTACTCGCAACATTCGATAAGATTATCGTGCTTTTTCGATTCGACAAATTTATCGAACCGACTTTCGTTGCGCCGCTGGTAACGCACACTTGGAATTTAAAATTAAATAACGCGCACTTAAACCTAATCATAGCGTAAAACTACATAAAATCCTTCAATGATATAAAAAACCGTCGGAATCACGCACCAAGGGCTCCGTACAAACTTTTAGGTATGTAAATAGATAGCTTTTCCAGCACTACATCCAAATCTGTTCAGGGATTTTAACGTTATAGTTGAATAACAAACTCACATACAGACAAACGTACATACGTGAACCCGAATAAAAACATACTCCTTGTTTGTGCAGTCGTGTTATTAGGACGTAACAGTACCCAAAGTACCAGTCAGTATCGAAAGAGAAGAAACATTGTGTATACTCGTATATTCAACCGTTATACAGAGTTTATTAGTAACGCTGTTATAGACTACAGGGGCCTGTTTCATAAAAAATATTAGTCTAATATTATGAGTATAAGCATCATATTACGTATGAAAAAAAAGACTGATAATATTAGACTAATATTTTTTATGAAACAGGCCCCTGACATAATACTCGTATACACCTAAACTCATTCACCTTGTAACCCCGCCGCGTGGTTAAAGTCTTAAAAGTTAACAAAATTATAAGTTACCAAATCTTCCAGCAGACTCTGGTACTTAACAAATCGAGGCGTATATTCTTAAACGTGCGAATTAAACGACGCGTCTTTTCCCTGCTTTTTGGGTCGTGGGAACTCGGGAATCGGCAACAGCTGGTCGAAAATATCACTCCCTTTCTGGTCCCGTTCGCTAACGCCGCTTTATCTGTTTGGGGATGCGGCAACCGGGGAGTTTTAGCAGGGAAGCCTTACCAGTAGTCGAGTTCATCGCCTGTTACGATCCAGTTGCCCGATTCGAGATCTCTTTTTAGTTCCCTCACACAAAAATAATGTTTGGTAACGAGACGAGCCGGTCGTTTGCCTGATGGTAAGCATAACGCCGGCCCAAAACAATTGCAGTGCCACCCAGAACTTTGAAACACAAAGGCCTGCGCGGCACTGCAGTGCGCTCGTTACCCTGAGACATTAGGTATTAAGTCTCATAAGCCCAGTAATTTCACTGGTTACTCTGCTCATCAAACCGGAATACAGTAATGCTTGCACATTACTGCTTGGCGGTAGACTTCACGAGCAATGCGGTCAACTTTTCGAGATTTTAAAGATTTTTTTTAAACAACTATGTGACAAGAGTGTAAATTTGAACGAGTGTAAGAACAATATTAGACGTGCAAGCTGTGTGGGAAGGACGCCCCCTCAGTCGTAGGAGCAGTGCACTCGCTACGTGCAGAACAAAATCTGTAAAACTAATATTTAAGCAACATTATAATGTCATGAAACTATCTTCAATAGATCTCTCTACCAATATTATTTTAGTGTTACATGATAACACAGCTCGAAGCTATTCACAATCTAAAACCTCCGCTCGCGTAATGTAAAAGTGAGTAGAGACCACCTAACACCGACCGACGGGATCTCATTACCTTATTTAGAATTGGATTACATTAACTAGAACTGTATATTAAATAAGATCATTATTTAATATTATGTATAATACTTTTGCCCGCGTCTTCGTTCGCGTGGTTATATAAGTGAAACGATGAACGCGTTTAGATATGATTTCTAAATAAAAAAATAAAACTAAAAATAAAAGTCCCTTATTTTTTCATGTATTTATAATAATTCTTCGTCTCAAAATAACAACTGTGTGGTAGATGTCTTGCCGCAGGACACGGTCAGTGTAGTGTGTACGGACCCTAATTATTTGTCGTCAAGCGATGAAGACAGTAGTGAGAATGCACCGGTGACGTCACAGCGAGCGGAGCGGGCGGCGGCGCGCGCGGCTCGCGTCGCTGCCGCGAGCGCCAGTACACGCACAGCATCCAGTCGGAGTAGTTGCGTGTAGCTCCATTGATGAAGAGGTACCAAATACCTCGAAACCGGTCGAGCAATCGTCGCGAAGCTCGGCTAAACCACGTAAGTGAATCCGGTTAAATAGATATAAATATTTATAATTAAATCAATAAAAACAAGGGTTTAAAAAAAATTAAATGTTGTCTTTTCCCGCAACCTCCTCGGCTACACGTGCCCCACTTAGGCCCCCTGTGACCTCCACTCGTGGTCAAACGACATTACCTGTGAGAATCTAATCTCTGCCAATCCTGTATAAATCTTACCCACTATGTACAGTTGAAAGTGTACGTAACCATCGTTATAAAATCACGCGGGTTTATCGTGTTCTACATTTTTATTGAATATTTATCGATTTTTGTTAGTGGTAGGACTAACTCTTCTGCGAGTGTCCGTCTGGGTTGTTACCACTGCTTTGTGAGTAAAGTCTGCCGCCAAGCAGTAGTGTGCAAGCATTACTGTGTTCCGGTTTGATGAGCAGAGTATCCAGTGAAATTACTGGGCTTATGAGACTTAATACCTAACGTCTCAGGGTAACGAGCGCACTGAAGAGCCGCGCAGGCCTTTGTGTTTCAAAGTTCCGGGTGGCACTGCAAATGTTATGGGCCGGCGTTATGCTTACCATCAGGCAAACGACCAGCTCGACTCGTTACCAAATAACATAAAAAAAAAATTACCTTTTTATTATGAACAGGTTTGTTTTTTCTTATCCCAAACGTAGACTACTGGTGTGGCATAAATGTAGGGTTGCACCTAGGTTTGTTCCACGAGAATTTGGTCAGGGTCTAATGATAACCCCGAAAACAGTAATTTCTCTGTTAAATACACGTGACGTATCGCTGACGAAGCCATTACTTAATTTAACGTAAATTTTCAAATCAACCTACGAAAGACCTACGTAGACGTATCGGAGAAATGTAACCCCCTTGAGTTGTTACTAAAGTGTATTTATGAAAACATTTAACCCATAAACTTGAAATTAACCACGTCAGTGGTCCATACTGAAAACTCTTAATGAAAAAGGTATTCTTATTTTTCTAATAAGAAAACTTTGACTGTGATCAGAAATACAACACGCTTTTACGAACGTCCCTGGATAAAATATCTAGTCAGAAGCGCTACGTCACTGGCAGGTAGAACCCAATCCTAATCCAATCATGCCCTATATTCTCATACCTTGGGATTTTAAGATGTCCGATAATTCAGCCTAGAATAGCGAGGCGCAAAGCTCCCGGCAGTCATAGACCAACATACGCTAGGAATCGCATCAATCACTTTTTAATCATCATTGCTTAATTACATTACACACATACATAACACATACATTCACCACACACACATACATACCACTCACATTCACAACTCACAAAAACATAACACACACATACGCACACCTATATAACATGCCCACAATTATATATAAAATCGTATTTTGTAATTCATTCATTTATTCATGTATGACATAAGACTAGCTGGTTAATAAGAGAAGCCACTGACTCCTGAAACACAGTGTATACTAGTTCGGGAGGCTATGGATTCAACATATTTATGTGTATAACTTTTGTGTCATGCCGTGACGAGTTTCTTGCCCTTCTTCTTGCTCGGCCTATACCAATTTGGAACGGGCACGGTGGGTTTCTGGAAGGTTCGTTGACTTTGAGCACGGATTGGGTCTGTTGGTGTCTTTGTCATTTATTATGTTCTGATAAAGACATCATTAGTTTTAGTCTGTGATTCGGGTAGATGAATGCTGCAGAGGCCCGCTGTTAGAGTCATTTTAACTTTCATAAGTGGTCCTTTGGGGCCTATTTGAATAAAGACTTTTGAATTTGAATATGAATTTTGTCTAAATAAATGAAAAAAAAATCATACTCTGAGTGCTATTCCGAATCTCATCAGTGGCCTACTACACTCATGAAGACGACTAACAGAGTGAGCCTAGCCCATAATGGAATCTCAGAGTGCCCCCTTAGTACCACAAGGTGGAAACAGCTGCGATAACATTAGTTCAGAGCTATTTGGATTTCAACTACCGATATGTGGTTTCAGCGAAAGCCTGAGAGTGCAGCACAATCTAGTTAATTTAGAGGCGCTCGGTGAGAGGCAGGCGATGCATATTGCCAATTAACGCAGTGCGATAACGAACCTAGTTCATTAGTCGCGAGTGCTAAAGGTTACGTAAACATGGTATAAGACAGGTTGGGTCGTGAGTACTCGAGACTGAGATTGATTGCGTAAGACATTTCTCCATGTTCAGTGTCCACGACATCAAATTGTTGCGAGAAAATAAAGATAATTTTACGTTTAACGAAAGGGTACAATAAATATTAATATTTTTTTAATAACAGAAAAAATAAACAACATAAACTAAAATAACTAAATAAAATACACACTAATTTATTTACAATCTTAATCTAATAATCCGCTACCAGTAGGCAACGTTCCTAATAATAAATTAAATGTACATGTCTAGATTAATTGAAGCGCTACCCCGAGCCAATGACATTCATCATTCTGTCCCCTTTGCACACACTGTTGGTTTGGGTTGATATAAAAGAGAAGGAAGACCGCGCGGCGGTAAGGTTGTGTAAAAATCCAAATAAAGCTTAATTTCTTCAAAATTAAATGCTTAATCGAAAATGTACCATAACCACGTTTTTATCGTTTTATAATAAGTAACTTGATAATTTTATTAATATACTTTATAAATAACACAAACATTTCATTGCAAAAACTTGTTTTGATCACATCAAGATTATCGGTAATGCATAGATTTTTTCGAGTGCCAGAAGCTCATCTGATTTTGCTAAAAAATACCTTTTAAGTGAAGCTATTTAGCTGCTATATACACCTTAAGTACTAAGGCAAATGAGTGAGACCGCGACGGAATTGAGCTGGCAACCCCTGTTCTCATTCTTATTTACATCCAAAGAAGCCCTCGGTAGGTCTGCGGCGAAGGACATTTCATATGTGGGAAATTGACGTGAGGACTGACGAGGTTCCATGTATTACAATTAATTATAGCAGTGCTACCCTGACCTAAATACGATGATTTGTGATCTCACTTGTGGCATTCTGAATTCTTGGTAAGCCAAATATTTTGCCAGCTAGTTGAAAGCAATCTGAGAATGCATCAGTCCTCTAGGGATCATCGATCAAACCACGCGCTTGGCAGTCTAGTCAACCACGACGTCGTCCCGGCGACCCGAGCGCCGATTGGAATTAACGTCCACAAGTCTGTGGCCGGAGTTATAGCGCGTGCTAAATGCGGGATATTGGTATTTGAAGAGATGGATAGTTTAATTGCGGAAGAACGAGATTCTTAACCTTATAGCGCCGAGAATATATAAGAGTACATTATACCATTGGTATGGAATAGCAGCTGTTCTGGATGGATATTTAAGTTGACATTCCTCCTTTACGCACGAAGCGTTATGCTTCTACGTTTATTTGGCGTACCGCTAAGGAGTGGAAAACTTTGCCCGAGTCTGTGTTTCCTGATCGTTATAATCTGGGTCTCTTCAAGTCACGAGTGAACAGGTATCTAGGTAAGCGTGATACATCGTCGACCGTATCGTCACTTACCATCAGGTGAGATAGTGGTCAAACGCAAGCCTATTAGTATATAAAAAAAAATACAATTTTGAATATAGCCTTAGTTACAGGTTAAGAATGTGGCTCACCAATAAATTCGGTATGGCAATCTAGTCAACAGTATGTTAGGCCTAAACTGTGCAAACAAGGTATGACCCCACTTTAACGAGTCGGCAAAATTGCAACGTTTATGCATCGAACCAAAACTAGGTAGATATAGAAACAATATAGACCTGACCTAGGCATTCTTCCTTAGGTGTAAACAAAAGTTTGGCAACAGATATGAAAAAAGGTCCGGGTCGGAAAACCTGACAAGAAATTGGCCCTTTTTTACCCAACAAAAAGGCGAATTAAAAGTAGGACCTAGCAACGTTCACCTCCCAATACAAGAGTACGAAACACATTTGTATAAGGAACAATGTGACACGCTCTGAATTCTAAGCAGGACGATTGGGAAACCGGCCGGGAACGATTGGGATACCGTCGGAGAGCTGTAATAACTGCGCGTGTATTTCACGAGGAGAAAAACGGGTGAGATAGAAGCAGAATAAAGGATCTTATTTTAAGTGGAATTATGAAAAGGAGCGATATTTTTAGAATTTTCTGGGTGTTATTTTGGGCGTTCGTTTGACTGTTAAATTAGCGGCTATTACTTGAATAATGTGGATAAAAACATCGAGTGAACGCTTTTTGTTAGATTAGCACTTAATATATTAGAATAAAGCGAGAACTTCTAAAGAACACAGGTTACGAGATTGTGATATATAGGCTTTACACGAGTCTTATAGTTTTTTTTTTAATGTTATTTGGTAACGAGACGAGCTGGTCGTTTGCCTGATGGTAAGCATAACGCCGGCCCATTACAATTGCAGTGCCACCCAGAACTTTGAAACACAAAGGCCTGCGCGGCACTGCAGTGCGCTCGTTACCCTGAGACATTAGGTATTAAGTCTCATAAGCCCAGTAATTTCACTGGATACTCTGCTCATCAAACCGGAACACAGTAATGCTTGCACACTACTGCTTGGCGGCAGACTTCACGAGCAAAGCGGTGGTAACAACCCAGACGGACACTCACAAAAGAGTTAGTCCTACCACTTACGTCCTATTACTTGAATATTGTGGGTAAAAATATCAAATAAACGCTTTTTGTTAGATTAGCACTTATTAGAAGAAAGCGAGAACTTCTAAAGAACACAGGTTACGAGATTGTGATATATAGGCTTTAATACACGAGTCTTTTAGTGAAAAGACTCCGTAGCTAAGTTGGTAGTAACCCTGCCTGCAAAGCGAGGGGACCCGGGTTCGATTCCCGGCCGGGGCATATTTTGTGTAAACATAAAGTTTGTTCTCGGGTCTTGGATGGTTGTGATGTGTGCATGCCACCTGCGACACGGAATCCTAGTTCAGGGGTATGAGAGTAAAAAAAAACAAAAAAAAAAAAAAACGATGAACCGTTACGAAGTTTCTTATTTTGCAAGACATGGTAACTTAGTAAGTAATTCCGTGCCAGTTGAGCTATCCATATACGTTTCTTGTTGGGAATAAAAGTGTTACTCGGTGAACAAGTGTTAGTCGGTGAACGTGCAATGCCTACGTAAATTAAGGGGTACTACAAAAAACTGTTTAAAAGGTCGCGCAAAAACGCAATTCCTTCTCCTACGTCCTCAGCAGTGTCGAAATGCCTACTAATATTATATAAATGCGAAAGTGTGTTTGTTGGTTTGTCCTTGTTTCACGCAGCAACGGAACAATGGATCGGCGTGATCTTTGGCATAGATATAGTTTATGGACCGGAGAGTAACATAGGCTACTTTTTATCCCGCAAAAATGCAAGAAGCTAGTTAATAGATAAACTCAGGTTTTGTGCGTACTTGTAGCACAACATATCTGGCAGGCGGATTAAGCTCAGCGCTAAAACCAGTCAAAAAATAAGTCAGCTCTCGCGAACGAAGGCCCGGGATTATGTATGCGTCGTCGGACGTTATCCTGGAGAATATGAATATGTACCTATATATCGCATCCCAGCTCACATGACTCGGCCTGAACCGCGGGCGTTAGAACGCTAAAATTACTGTCTCCATACTTAGTAGGCACTGTTTCATAATGGCATCAATTGATAGGAAAAAATCTAGATAATATTTAGGTTAACAACAACAAAGAACAAGTAACGCTCTACGAACACATACATAGATCAGGGTCTATGTATGTGTGTGCTAATTAAAGATCAGGACCCTTAACTAGAATTCTCTGTAACATTTTTTCACAAAATTAAGTCCTTCATTCGAAGTGTTAAGGGGTCGTAAAGGGTCGACAACGCTCTAACAAAGGCTCTGTTGTTGCAAATGACTCCTTCTCAGAAGAGCTCAGTGTTGATTTGGCAATACAAAATTACAGTGTTGCGATATTTGCACCAATAGTCGATAAAACGCAAGTACCACGATAACCGCTGCTTTAGCTGACCAAAGCCAAGTCAAGAGTCAATTACCATTCCCACGAGGTTGCTTCGAGAGTACCTCTGGGAGACCCAACTCCCTCCATTCTTATAAATAAACAATAACAGCAAGGTCAGCAGGGCTGACCGCAAAGGTCGTTTAAAAAGGGACTCGGTTCCACAAAAGGCTCTCAAGTTTACAAACTGAAGGAAAGAAAAGAGTTTAGCTACAATTTCCGCCAGAAAGAACTTGACCTTGGCGGTTCCGTCTCGGCGACATTGTAATCTCGCTTTGTTCCGGCTTTTGAGAGGTTTTTCCCCCTTCTTGCAAATTAGTCCAAATTTCACCGAAATTGTACACAATCGCTCAATTAACCTTTTTCTAGTTGAACAATTTTAATGAGTTTGAATGAATAGTTGCTGGAACCGTCCGATTGTGTCTCTTTCTTTATTAAACTAAGTTAAACGCTGGCGCGCACGAGGCGGTCGGGCGACGGAGACCAGTGGCTCAATCTTGTAAAACAAGCGTCATAATGGTATCAGGACTGTATCATTAAATTTTATTATGTTGTCTAGCAGAATTAGGCCTGAGGTATTACGACCGCTGAGCCACAAACTTAGAGGTCTGAGGTCCGTATAATTCGGCTACTATATAAGATTAAGGGCCGATTTTTCAATTGTACTTTAACAAACTGATTGCTATACAATCAATTAATTTTCGTGTTTTTAGTGTTTTTCAGGTCTTTCATTTCAAAATTAATGGACCGTTAGCTAACTAAGGTTTATTTCTTTAGAATGCCATAAAATTTATTTACATCTGTCTTCACCACAAACTCTGACTATTGAAAAATCGGCCCTAAGTGAAAATAGAAAATAACCAAGCGGCCATCGGTCAATCGATTCAAAACATCAGCCACCATCTTACGAGTTTGTGCGTTTGCCTAGAGTACTAATGCCCGTTTTTACTAACGACGTATAAGGCGACGCCTAACTAAGTAACTCCTAATGAAAGCAAAGTCATAAATAATAGGTCGGGGAAAAAGTTTCTTCGCATTTTTTAAGAAAATTCAAAACATTTTTTAATGTAGTTTATTTACATTTAACTAAAGTATGTAGGTACCATTTTGTTCGATAACTTTTTGCCATCTTGTAGGTAGGGACATGATCTCATTGCTATAGAAATTTTGGGACTTCTGATCAAAATACCGCGACAAGTGGTTTTGGCAGTCCTCTCGTGATGTTAACCTGACACTGCCTAAAGAATTCTGAAGAGACCGAAACAGGTGGAAATCTGAAGGTGCAAGGTCAGGACTATACGGCGGATGCATTAACACCTCCCAGCCAAACTCTCTTAATTTTTTCTGAGTGGCTAAAGATGTGTGAGGTCTAGCGTTATCATGAAAAACCATGAAAATGAAAACCACACTCCTTCTATTGATTAATTCCTGCCGCTTTCTCTCAACTTCTTGCTTTAATCTCATCAGTTGTTCGCAGTAGAGGTCAGAATCGATGGTCCTGCCTGGTGGTAACAGCTCATAATGAATAATGCCCTTCCAATCCCACCACATGCACAGCATCACCTTGTTGCGAGTTAACCCGGGTTTCGCCACAGTCTGTGAAGCCTGACCGGTCTTTGATCACGACCTTTTTCGCACGTTCTTGTCGTACGTGATTCAATTTTCATCACCAGTTATCAGCTTCTTCAAAAATGGTTCGGTTTCATTACGTTGTAGTAAAGAATCACAAATGAGTACACGGTTCATTAGGTTTCTTTCAGTGAGCTCGTGAGGTACCCAAATATCGAGTTTTTTTGTGTACCCAGTTTTTTTCAAATGCGCCAAAACTGTTTTGTGGTCAATTCCCAGTTCTTCAGCTACGTCGTAACTACTGATATGCCGATCTTGTTCCACTTTTTCAAAAATGGCATCCATTTTATCCGTAATAGGGCGACCAGAGCTACGTGCATCTTTGAAATCAAAATTTCCGGATTAAAAACGCTTAAACCAAATTTGTGCTACTCTCACAGACACTGCACTAGGTCCATAAACATCGCAAATTTTTTTCGCGGCTTGCGTTGCATTTTTACCTTTTTTGTAGTAAAATTTTAAAATGTATCGAATTTCTTCATTAGATTCACTCATTTTGACAGTACGAAAAACAAATGAAAATCACACATTTTCCTAATTTGAATTTGGAATTATGTTCTTTAAAATTTAAACTTTCATATGATACCAAAACCAGCCAGATACAAATAGTATAGCCAAAGAGATTTTATTACAAGTTCATACATACTATAATGCGAAAAGACTTTTTCCCCAACCTAATATATACTTCATTATAGTCGTTAGAACATTCCTAATGGTTGGTGATTTTTTGTTCTAAGTAACTCCTAAATATTTAGGCATCCGATTTAGGCGTCTCCTAGGGTTGGTGAAAACGGGCATTATACTTACAATACCTACACAAGAAACCGAAATCTTCAAGCTGCCACAAATTGAAATAGATTCGAATATTGAAAAACCTTTTTATTAAATTATAAAACAACATGAACTTTATGGAAACAACGAATAGTTTCAAAAATACATCTATTATCTAGACTTGTAGCAAATATTGTAGTGAGCCGTTCAAAAAGTCTAAATATACCATTCAGTCTCCTATTGCGCAAAATGTAATAATAAATCAGTTTAGAAAGTTATATTTATTTTATTTATATTAAATTTCAGAACTAAATTAGGGAAAAGCTTTTTGCATAAAACTGTGCTACAAAAATATGTCTTTTTCTTATCGTTCCATGAGACATGGGAGTCGACAAGTGTTCTTGTCAATTCCACTGTACTTTATGTATCGAATAAATTGATATCCTATTTCAAAGCTTATCACACTACTATCCATACTATAAATGCGAAAGTGTGCTAGTTAGGTTAGGTAGTTGGTTTGTCTTTCTTTCACGCAGCAACGGACCAATCGACGTAACTTTTGCATTGATAGTTTATTTGCCAGAGAGTAACACAGGCTAGTTTTACTGCGACAAAATGCAAGCACGGCGGAAGCTCCACGGCACAAGCTCCATGGCGCGGCGGTGATACCGCGGCCAGCAACTACTTAGTACTTTATTATATTAAACAATGTATTTAAAATATCAGAAGACTGAATTATTTACCGCAACCGTTACCTACTAACAATTTTATTCGACCTGCGGCGCAAGTACGGATCTATTCGGGTCGATAAAATTCGATAATATTCGATAAAATTTACAGTTCAAATCGATAAGGTGGGATTTATCGAGCCTCGAAACAATCGACAAAAGTTATCGAAAAGCTAGGTCGAATCCAAAGAGAATATAGAGCTACTACTAATACTTTACGATCAGACTTCGGTACTCGCAACATTCGATAAATTTGTCAAGTTTTTCGGTTCGACAAATTTATCGAACCGACTTCCGTACTCGCGCCGCAGTATCAGCAACATTTTTACGGCGCACGCTGTACTGAACCAAATTATCATACAAACGCGCTGTACGCTCGCGCCGCGCTTGAAAACAAACGAAAGAGCGAATGAAGCGAAAAGAGCTGGAAAAAACGAACTGAGCGAATAAAGCTGTAGAAACGCCCCGGGGATTCAATTCACCACTAACAATGCAATTAATGACTTCCCGCCGATTGTTAACAGTGGATGAGAGGTATTTATATTCAGACGATTAAGCGGAAATAACCGATATGAGTTTTATTCGATTTGGGGGGAAGTTCGTGGAGCAATTTCGTTTG
This sequence comes from Crocallis elinguaria, assembly GCA_907269065.1. Lineage (NCBI taxonomy): Eukaryota > Metazoa > Arthropoda > Insecta > Lepidoptera > Geometridae > Crocallis > Crocallis elinguaria. The sequence continues at coordinate 24,681,545 of OU026072.1, read as the reverse complement.
GTCTAGTGGTTATTAATTAGCTTATGATGATGTAGTCATTGAAATATGTAAATTAACAAACGCATTAGCAAGAACAGATTTAATCAGCATCAGCTGTTATCCCACCCATGTTACGTACGTGGACCGCACGTAATTTTTTTTTTATGTTATTTGGTAACGAGACGAGCTGGTCGTTGGCCTGATGGTAAGCATAACGCCGGCCCATAACAATTGCAGTGCCACCCAGAATAGTGAAACACAAAGACCTGCGCGGCACTGCAGTGCGCTCGTTACCCTGAGACATTAGGTATTATGTCTCATAAGCCCAGTAATTTCACTGGCTACTCTGCTCATCAAACAGGAACACAGTAATGCTTGCACATTACTGCTTGGCGGCAGACTTCATTCACAAAGCGTTGGTAACAACCCAGACGGACACTCGCAGAAGAGTTAGTTGCACTAATTAACCATTTGCTGAATGAGGTCCAAGACGTCGATATACACACTGACCCCATATGCCGTATAAGTACTTATCTTTTATTTTATTTAAGTTCTGTGTTGTAAATTTATATTTGTCATTGTGAATATTTTAGCTGATGTAGCTGTAAGTTTGCAATTGTTTGTTTAATAAATAAATAATGCAAAGATAGCCCCGAAATTAAATCAAGCACTCTAAACGTCAAAAATGAGAGTCAATCTAAAAATCGTTGAGTTCGGGAAACTTTTAGATCCAGTATCTTTGTGGAAATTATGGTTTTTTTTTTCAGTGTAAAAAGTATTGTAATTATAACAAAAAAAAGCCCAATTTTACATTTCTATTTGCTCGTTCCCACACTAGACCTTTAATTCTATTAATAAAACCGTATGCCAAACTTGACTCGACACTTGACGTCCAGGATGTTCATCGCTCGTCCCTAAGCCTTGACCTTGACGGATTACATACGTACTCCAGGCAACTCCACTTTATGAGGATATGAACAAAGTTCCGAGGCCGTTACTCACACACTTCACCGAAACATACTGTTTGTTCGGGAAATACTTTTTTTGTCAATTTTCTATATTGCGGTGATTGAAAATGTGATCGGCATACTGTTCGAGTTAATAAATACTTCTACTAACTATACCCTCTACTTGCTCAATGGCACTGTAATAGAATAATTGGGAAATAGTAGACCAAAATCAGTACCATTTAGTCATACGTAATCTTATTCCAAATTACCTATTGCCCAAATCACCTGCAAAATGCTAGGTTTTAAAAACATCAAGTACCAAGTCGTTTTTTTCTAAATAGGAACCTTTCGTTGACTTATGACATGTAGTGGTCAAACACTAACTTATAAATATGTGAAAAAATCAATGTGCGATTCTATTGATACAATATTATGAATGAAACCTTCAAAAGACTGGCAGGCCTATTGTAGAAAAAAACCACTAACATAAATAAAAAAGTGACTAATTAAGTACTTCCTGGTTAGGAATGGCTGGATCTTTTAGATCCAGTATCTTTGCGGAAATTATTTTTTTAATTGTGAATTTCATTTTTGGTGCCTTTATGGTTAGCTACCACCTGATTTTCTGATTAGAAATCAATTAAAACTATATGTACAATGTACATATTCGCCTCAAACACCCGACATGTAAAATATAATCGCGACACATATTGAAAACTAAGCAAGTTGAAGTTAGCTGCAATTGAAAATGTAAGACTTTTGCTTTGTGTAGCGTTGCTACGAAAACGCTACGCTGCGCCGCGCCGTAGCACATTTGGATACTTTCGTTATAATGAAACGTTCTCGTTGGTTTATTTCGTGTAAATTATTAACGCCGTTAATTATAAGTAAATAATATTATTACAGGTCAGCAGATATACTTCATTATGGAATCTGATTTATAATTTACAGCGAATCCCCATCCACTTTGGCTGCTGAATAACACAACACAACAACCTTACACAAGAGAGGAGAGAGAGAGTATAGGCATCCCTTGCGGGTTTGATATCACTGTCCTTGATATTGTGGTTTTTTAAAATGCTGGTTTCTTCACAACTCCTTTGAATTGCTTCGTATTCCTTTTTTCACTATTTGCTCGTTATTCCTTTTTTCGTGCAAACATTTCGGAAAATTGTCTGGAAGCCGAGCCAGAACTATGAAGCCCTAATGAACCAACGATGGTAAAGTTTTTGTTACACGTAGATATTTCGCATAAATATATAAAATATTAATGACAAGGCTATGCAGCAGGAGTTATTACTGTAACTGCTAATCCTGCCTCCACTGGATTACAACAACATTAGGTAACGACGACGAGTGTTAGATGAATGGAGCATAAGATGCACCCCCGTGCAGTTTGAGCGAAATTGGAAATGGAAGCCTATATCTATCTCCAATAATTGGGTATCTACTAAACTACAACTCCGATACTATGAAATGAACACACCGTAAAAAGAAGTACTAGAAATGAGACAACTCGGTTTGAATAATCGACACACGTGTATTTTCACTCGTAGTTCAATGAGGACTGCTGTCCTTCCCCGCGTCTTCCCCTTGCGTAGCGCTGGGACGACTACGGCGTAGCACTGACTGACTGACGTCATAGCGTAGCACCCAGCACCATACCATGTTCTGCCTTTATTCTTAGAGTAGGTTCATACTTTTCATCCCGGACAATGCTCAGTGTCCGAAAAAAAACAAATAAACTACGAGGATGTTATGTAAAATATTTTAGCGGCAGCTTATCATTATTAAATCGTGTATCTATTATAATTAAACCATACATACAAACACATTGCATTACTCGTCAAGTTTAATTTCTATGTCCATATGGGAAATTAACTACGACGTGACGAGCGCATTGGAGTGGTCGATGCACATAAATTTGTGATTCAAATATTTTTGATGTCATATTTATATGTACGAGTACATGGCACAATTCAATCAGTTTTTCCGTCACTAACTGGAATGACATAGGGAAAATAATCTGACGCTAAATATAATGCGAATCATTTTGCTCCGCATACCTGAAATACGACCTGGCGTGATGAGATTAGAAGTAATCACACGAATACTTTAAAACCAGATTAAGCAAACTGCGTAAGTATAGACAAGGAGCGGGATATTAAAACGACAGATGCAGGAAATGGAACGCGAGCGTCGGCGGTTGATTCAAGCCTCATTAACGGGAGTAACCCAACGAGGCGGAGAGATAATGGTAATTGATGGGGAATTATCTAATACAGCTCGGTATGTTCGTAATACGTCGCGGCAACAGATATGTGACGCAGACAAATAACAGCACGCTGGACATATAATTTCGTAATAGACCGCCGCGTATTGCAAATTGACGAAGTTGACATTGACGATTCTTTGTTTGTGTTTAACGTTCACCAATAGAGTGTTTTGGACAGAAAGCTCAACTACACTATCCGTTTGTTTGTTTGTCACATTCAAATTCAAAATGCTTCATTCATATAGCCTTCAACTGTAGTTATAATAGTAACACGTTGTAAGTATAGGGAGGTTATATTTTACCCTTAGGAATTACTAAGCAAATGAAAGCAAATACTGATTCAATATTCATTTCTTATGTAAAACCACACCGAGCGCCTGTTCCATTTGTTACGCGTAGCGGATCGAGGTAAAGCAAAAAAGCTGCAGATACATAAAGCTTCTGAAACCTCATACAAATAATGCTTATTAATCTGCTGCAGATACCAAGTCTTGTTACGAGCACAGTTTTCCATAAAAACAATTCCTACATTATGTCATACCTGCCGCGCGATGACGTCAAAATAGATGGTTTACGTCAACTCTAGCACTCAGTTTCTTATAGCTTGATTGAGGTTTTTTGTGTAATTTAATTTGGGAAGCCATACAGTTCAGTTTTCTTTTGACAAGTGGGGGTTGAACCCTCTCAAACACCCTCCTGGTTACGCCTATGTTGGAGAGTTAAACGTGCAAAGCGCACGCGTAACTCGCCTATAAAACGTGGCCCGCCGTTACTGTGTAAAATACACAACGTAAAAGAAATGAAAAAGAAAGTAATCTTGTTTTTTTTTTTTTCGTTACGTGTAGCGCTTTCGCTTTGATAGTGTTTCTATATCGATGTAAAAATGACTACGCAATATGTTCTGTGAAATATAATCAATCAATTTAAGTACAGTAATTTGTAATTGTAAAGGACATGGCATGGTTTTGTATGGAGGGTGGGCCTTGGAAACCGACAGTAACGAAACTTATATTAATGTGTAGTGTAATATTTATAGATAATATTGAGCACAGAAAATGATTTTTTAATACCGCCATTTATTAATTATATTAGCTTTAAAAATATATAGTACAAAATGAACGGAAGTGTACTGGCATCACTAAGCGATGCTTGGCAGCCCCATTGAATGGTTGCCCTAGGAATGGGAAATCTGGAATCGAATATTAAATAAATCGATTTTATAGACATTTACTACAAAAAGATTAAACACACTGTAAACCTGTGTTAAACAGTGTTTAACTCCTAAACATGCCTTAGTCACGTGTATAAATATGGAAAACCACAAATCCTACTTTAAATAGTATCTAATCGTTGTCTAACTCAATTTTGTTGTGATATTTCTAATCGTTTTAGACGTTTATCTTTAGACACTGTCTAGCTAAACAGGCGTCTAAATTGTTTTTTGTGGTAACAACGAGAGAATCTGAGTAATTGATCAAGGTAGTTTGATCGTTTCTCCATAGTGTACCTACTTAGTTGACGTTACCCTCAAAATGCTATTTTTTGGTAAAAACTCATAACGGGAACTACCAAGAATAACAAAAAATACAATTCAATAATGTTTGTTAATCTACTAGAGCTGACAGAATCAATGTAAACAAATTAAAATATTTTGGTGTTAGGGTTTGTATGTTATCTTATTACATTTTATAAGTATATTAATATATTGTAAGCTTACAATATCCTATACATACTACTTCTATATTCTATAATAATACCATTCATCCCCCACCCAAAAAGCCTGAATCGATTTGGCATATACAAAGTTAATCGATTATACTCTTAAGACATTAGACAATCGTAACATGTAGGTACATCCTTATTTAAGTCTGTTATTTACTTTCAAGAATTTCAACTTCTATATCACGATCGATCACGATTTGGATTGCGCCGAGCTAGTACGTCGAGTGAATTTGTTTTCCTCCGTTTAGGGCCTTCGTCGCTTTTGTTTCGTTATCTTGTGAATTGTGCTTGTGAGTGATTTACGCCTAGTACGTTGAGTCGAGTCGGTCCTCCTTCGTCTAGTGCTGACTCTTCGCGAAAAGACGCTTCACCACTTTGTTGTTTGTAAACATTGACTTCTCGAAAGGACAACAAGCTGAACTCTGTTTATGTATGTAAAAAGTAGTATTTTATTAATTAGATCTTCTAATTTTTCGTGTGTACAGATAAGTATTTTAATGCATTATCATATTTTCATTCCAGACAGTGATGTCAATATGGCTGTTTGTATAAACTGCAGTATACTCTTGCGGTCTAACCTGCAATTATACTGTACTATAGAACTTACTTGTAGTACTGGGCTATAGAACTTAGTCCTGAGCTTGTCTTAATTGCTGAGGAATGGTGCGGACGTGAGGTAATTACTTAGTTTCATTTTATAAGTATTAACCGACACAGTGTAGTGTTACTTACTATTAAGTCAAACGGCGGTTATAGGTAAATTATGTTTTGTTTGTTGTTCATTGACAATTTTAAACTGAATTTAAAGAGACAAAACATCGTTTAACTATTCAACCATTAACTCTGTTCGTAAAGAAGCTATATAGTTACTATATACTTAACCCCTCGAATGTCGGCCGGCACCACGTAGGCCAGGCGGCAAAATAAAAAACAGTTAGCCCTTATTCAGTTGTGATAAGGTTCAAAATAGCTTGAACTAATAAAATAATAAAATTGCTAACTATATTGAACCTTAATGTCGGCCGGTACCACGTAGGTCCGGCGATAAAAAAACAGTTAGACCAGTGGTGATAAGGTTCAAAATAGCTTGACCTATAATAAAATAATAAAATTACTATTAAAATTGCTAAGGTGGGGGAAACAGGTATTTTTCCCAGGCGCCAGCTCCTTTGGGACCCTCAACATTGGATGGGTTAATACTATTCAGTAGTGCAGCACTTAGCAACTCAGGTGACCTGCTATATAATCCGGCAGTTTACACAGCCAAATGCCAGTTATCAGAGTGGGAGAGTGCATAATCTATGATATTAGGTTGAATTTATTTTCCATATTATAAACCTTTCATTTCACATACAAATCCAATAATTCAGCAGTTCTAGCAATCCAATATAGAGTAAAATTCGGTAGCCGGATTATCAAGCGCCTATTAAATTAAAATACTTTTATTGCAGGTAACCAATAGTGACCGCCTTTGTCATGAATGTTTTAACCTTGTCACAAACGAGGCTGAAAAACGTCTCCAGTCTCGTGATTGTCCACCTACTAGACAAGTTGGACACACATGTGTTTGCATATCATGTGGAACATCTTTGGGAAGGCGTTATGGAAGGCGTCGCCATAGATTACATGAAAGAAGTGTAGAGATGAACTACATTGAAGCGCAAATATTTCCACGACAGGTAATCAGCTTTTGTACTAATATTGTTGATATTGACTTTTAAACAAAGTAGTATAATTAATGTATGCCTTGTTTTCTAATCTATAAATGAAACAAATAGTAAAAAGTTACAGCAGCTCTGTGTGAGCTATATTATTGAAGTTTATTATATCGCTGCCCTGATAACTCTTCAGTGTCATCTCTGATCTTGTATTATTAATTTTATACCAACAAATTGAATATATGTAATACTACAAAATGTTATATTTTTTAAATGAAGTATTTTCATTCTAGATTCTGGATGAACCTTTCTTATGCCATGCTTGTTGGTTGCGAGCTCATGCAAACATCACCAATGAGCCAGTCCAACCAGATAATATTGCACTGGTATCCAGTGGCCAAAATGGTTCATTTCAAGTAGAAGTTGACACCAATCTGACAAGGTTTGCAGCTAATAAACTTCTCTTGAGATGTAAAATCAGGTCCCGGCATGTGGCAAACAAACAATACATGCAGTATATTTTGCTTAACTTAAATGGTGAAGATTGGTGTCAAAAGATTGAAGAATATTACTGCTCATGTATAATCGGAAAACGGACTGTGGGCAGCTGCGCACATGTAATGACTATTGTGTGGTTTCTGGGTTGGGCTAGGTTCCAAAATAATGTACTACCACCTGCCATATTTTTGGATGGAATTTTGGTGAGGGAAGACATCGAAAATAAATAAAATGATTCTTACAAAACTTGATTTTTATTTGTAAATCCATTTACATATTACATTTTGTAGGCAGAGAGTAATTTCGCACTTGTTAATACTTTAAAAAAACTGCACCTACATTTAAAACCTGCCGATATAGGTAACACACGTTAGCTTTAGATCACGGCAATAGTTTCTTGTAAAAAATAAAGTCTTAGAGGCGTGTTTATTGTGAATAAACGACCAAGATTAGGTAGCTGGTTTGGGTATAAGCAAAGTTCGCCTGGCTAGCCTTCACAACTCACTGAAATCAGGTGCAAATATAACCCAAGTTTTCTTGATACTCTGAAAAAAAAACTCGTTTTATACATTATCAACAACATCCAAAATGTCTAAAACAATTCATGAATTCAAGCAAGTACGTAATAATTTAATGATTAAACGAACTTACCTGTAAGTTAAGTTCTATCATAATTATGTGAAGTAGTGAGTTTGAAGAGATTTTATATATACACTTGTAGTAGCACGCATAATGTCGCCTTGTCTATGCACTAAGTTCAGAGAGAGAGAAAAAAAATATGTAGGTAGACCGCACAATTTCATTATTTCGTGCGGTCGGCTGGTTCTTCATTTAGTTCAGAGCTTATCAGTTCAAGTAGATATTTCACTATTCGGGACCTATGAAATAGGTAATCTGGGTGGGCGGGATGCTATCTCTTCAAACTCACTACTTCACATAATTATGATAGAACTTAACTTACAGGTAAGTTCGTTTAATCATTAAATTATGTTACAGTATTGAGTTTGAAGAGATTTTATATATACACTTGTAGATGTTGAGAGAAGTTGTGAAATATCTATTTCAGTTGAAAGTATTACAGAAGTAAATATATTTAATATTTCTTCAATAATTGACATAATAAATGTACTTAATCACTCAATTAAAAGGTAATGTTTCTTAAATAAACTATTAACATAATAGCTACAGTAAATTTTAGCATAAATCAATCAATTTTACTTCTAGCAAAACAATGATTTGATTCTGTATATGCTGTCTGTTATATGCCTGTTATAAAACTTGGCAAATATTGTAGAGCCGCCGGACCAACCGGCAGTCTTCCTGATAACATCCAAATTCACACCGAGCTTATGAGCTTTTGAGGTGTCTAGTACTATGTGCAGAGTACTGTGTGATATCTATTCCACAGACCCACAACGTATACTCTTTATCCATCTGCTAAGTGTTTGGGGAGAAACTTTATTATATGTTATTTTATAGAAATAAAAATAGAGGTGTGATGCTCACGTAATGCCGCTACATTACTTTTAAATAATCCGTTAATAATTAAGCCGGACCTATGTCAGGTCTGTCTCGAAAAATTGGCAGCATCAGCGTTGGCTGAGTTGCGTTTACACTTGACGTTTTTATTAAGTCAGGGATCCTAATGGAAATATCATTCCGCCAATTTTGAAAATTTCGGATATCTATTTTTGAAATAGTTTGTACTCTATGCGCTGTTACCAGCGCCAGCAGGGTAACTAGCTTCTTTAGTGATTTTTTCTAAAGAATGAGATTAATTAGGAATCCAAGTGGCTAGAGTTTCAATTACTAATGTAGTATCCCAGTGGATTCATACTTGGGTAAGGGAGGGCGAAGCCTAAATATACCCTTAAAACACAGTCGTCTGTGCTTATCTGACTTCCTAATACTAAGGAAGGTGTAGATCTAAACCCATTTAGAGTGCCGTATAGCGCTCCCGATTGAAATAACTCTGTTAAAACATGAATAATAACTGGAATGTGTAAGTATCATATTACTTAATTTAATTATCTGACAGAGACGCTATTAATGTGTCTAAAGACCCGGGAGGGAGTTTTCTTATTAGAGACTCCCGCACAATACTCCGGCATCCAGGGTAATCTGCCGCTGGATCTGGCAGAAACTGGAATGAGAGATTATTAGGTCCTCAGAAGTTTGAAAAAACCAGTGGTTTAGTTTGTAAAAAAACTGGTTAAATAGGGGATACCAAGGTTCAGCTGGCCATGCTGGCCCGACCAGTATGCACTTAGCTTTGTCGCTAATAATTTTCATCAATGTTTTTTTAAAATTATTGAGAAGGAAGGGAACCCGTTTTTACGGGTTCCTGGTTCATGGTATTTTTATACAATTTTGACCAATTCACAGAGAAAGCGTCAAGCATCAGGGTCTTTGTGCCATGATATGTATACAGGACATTTTTTATTTATTCAACTAGCAATCATGTCAATCTCTGGTAGCCCGAAATTGTTAATTATTTGCTGAAAGGCAAGATCAGATAGTTCCCATTCAATATCCGGGTGAATACACCTTGATTCAGTATCTGCTATAGTATTTTCTGTAGATGGAATGTATAGCGCTGTTATAAATAGAATTCGCGCTTCACACCATTGTCGTATTTCTTTGGTCAGTTTGTGAGATGGGGGAATTGGATTCCTCCCATACGATTAATGTAAAAAATCGCAGTTGTATTATCTATTCGCAAGATAATATGACAATTGGATAAATCCTCTAGACAAATTTTTAATCTTATGAATGTGAAGTTTTCTTTCTTCCCGACTTCAGCTACCGCTTGCCGTTTTTCCCGCACAGGCTATCCCCCAACCCCCCATAGTCGAAGCATCTGAATTCGTCAAATTTAATTTGATTTTTTGGATTTTCGATAGATTTCATCCACCAATCGAAATCTGACTGTATACTTACAGGCAAATTCATGTACTTTTCATTTTTGTAATGTTATCCATACATTCGCTATAGCTATGTGATATTAGACAGGTATCGTTAAGATATATTGTCGATAATAATCAGCACAGCGTGGCATTCTGACCACCGTTTTCATTATTTTTGTGAAGACAAAAGGTGCCGTATTGACACCAAACGGTAGGGCATTAAATTCATACAAGTTACCGTTCAAACTAAATCTTGAATATTTTTTAGAGTTATCATGAACTTTCACTTAATAAAATGCGTCTTTGAGATCAATAGTTGACTTGAGACAACATCTTGAGATTAGTTTGATCATTATTCTAAAATCTTCTAATTCAAATGAACATGTTGAATGAACTCGTTTAGCTTTTTCAAATTTAGGATAAAGCGTGCTTTTCCGTTCGGTTTGGGTAAAAAGATATTGGATATCCTCACAGGGCTCACAGTGAGGTATAGCACTTATAGAAATTAAATTATGTATAGCTTGATCAAATTCAAGTTTTTCTGAGCGTGCATAATTTCGGGGTTGAGGTATACAATGCTGATATGGAGTTTCAGTGAACGGAATTTCATAACCACGTATCCACGATAAAATTATTTCATCTGCGGTTATTTGTGACCATTGGTTGTAAAAAACAGATAGTCTACCGGCGTAATTTACCGTATTGTCTAGCGGCGGCCGCGACTGAAGTTCAGTCGCGATGTCCTCGATGATGGCGAGTGCTGTTGCCTCTGAGGTGCAGACTCCTTCATCTTTGAGGGCGCCGATGGCTGCTGTCTGTGGTTTTGAACCGGAGCCTTCCCGTTTCAATTTCTGTTAACGACTTGATGCTTTGGTTTTGTAGCAGTAGTCTTGTTAGAGGTGGAAGCTTTGAGATCCACACCCGTTTTATTGATCGCTTTTGCGGTCTTTAAAGTTTCGGCTAGTTCTTGGCTACAAGAAAACTATCTATTATCGTGAGCAGCATCTGATCTTTCAAGTCCTTCTTTAGTACAGCCAATATGAAATTTCGCCTCGTTATTGACTCACTGAGTTGTGTGTCACAGATGATGCGCCCAGCATCAATCAGCAGCTTTAGAACAGTTGGATCTTTATTATCCTTACTAAGAAGAGTCTTATAGGCTCGTCAAGACAAGCAATACCGCTGCTAATTTTGCCTTAGCTTGGTTCTGTTCGTGGAACATCCTCACTGCTGGAAGCACCTTTAATCACTGGTGGTGGAGATACATCGTCCAGTATTGTCACGTTGGCTATATCCAGCGAACGATCGGAACTCGCGTGTAACGCGCTAGTCGACGGTCTTGGTTCGCGTAGCTCTTGATTTTCGTTTTCAACATTAACAGCAAATTGCAAATTTGTGTCTAATATACGTAATTATACGTATACCTTCATATTATTATCATAGGATAACCTCAACAAGTTGCTATATGCATGGCGTATTAGGTACGCATAGGTATACAGCGAGTAAGATGAACTCGTGGCGTTGCATCGTGAACTCGAGTAAAAAATAGGTTAAGTAACAACTCGAATCGTTGGAACGTGAAACCTCTTATACATTATTATCGGTAAGTGGCAACTCGAATTGTTGAAACGTGAACATTAGAATTTAACTTATATAGTTAAAATGTTACCTTCCGGTTCGTTTCATATTATTATTATAGGACAACCTCAACAGGTTGCTACATGCATGGCGTATTAGGTACGCATAGGTATACTGCGAGTAAGATGAACTCGAGTAAAAAATAGGTTAAGTAACAACTTGAGCCGTTGGAACGTTAAACATCGTATGTATTTAAGTGACAACTCAAACGTGAACCGAAGAAATTGCAAATTACTTAAATAGTTAAAATGTTACCTTTCGGGTCGTTTCATCTTTTTATTATTATAGATAACCTCAACAGGTTGCTATATGAATGGCGTATTAGGTACGCATAGTTATACAGCGAGTAAAATGAACTCGAGTAAGAAGTAGGTTAAGTAACAACTTGAATCGTTGGAACGTTAAACCTCGTATGCATTATTATCGTTAAGTGACAACTCCAATCGTTGAAACGTGAACATTAGAACTTAACTTAAATAGTTAAAATGTTACCTTTCGGGTCGTTTCATATTATTATTATAGAATAACCTCAACAGGTTGCTATATGCATGGCGTATTAGGTACGCATAGGTATACAGCGAGTAAGATGAACTCGAGTAAAAAGTAGGTTAAGTAACAACTCGAATCGTTGGAACGTTAAACCTCGTATGCATTATTATCAGTAAGTGACAACTCAAACGTGGACCGAACAAATTGCAAATTACTTAATTAGTTCGAATGTTACCTTTCGGGTCGTTTCATATTATTATTATAGGATAACCTCAACAGGTTGCTATATGGATGGCGTATTAAGTACGCATAGGTATACAGCGAGTAAGATGAACTCGTGGCGTTGCATCGTGAACTCGAGTAAAAAAATGGGTTAAGTAAGAACTCGAATCGTTGGAACGTGAAACCTCATATGCAATCGATAGTTATCGGTAATTGTGCAAATTACTTACAAATATTCCCACTCGTCGTTATGTTTTCTCTTCGGCATCTTGATTTTGACGAAAAAACTTGTTAACACGGAGAAACTTAGAAAAACCAACTTTGTAGTGCGACGCGGCGGAGCACTGCAACGTGAATGAAGAACCAGCCGACCGCACGAAATAATGAAATTGTGCGGTCTACCTACATATTTTTTTTCTCTCTCTCTGAACTTAGTGCATAGACAAGGCGACATTATGCGTGCTACTACAAGTGTATATATAAAATCTCTTCAAACTCAATACTGTAACATAATAATTATTATATACGCAATTTGAGGTTATAAATTAATGTCACTGTCAGCGGTCAGAGTGCCAGTTTTTTTTTTCGTCATTGGCTTTAGCCATTACCGTCATTAATATCATTTATTTAAAACACATTTTAATAAAAAATGGCGGTGCGTAAAAATATTTAATATATATTTTTATAATTCTTTAAACACTAGCTTTCGATTAATATATATATTGTACCTGTCGGTTACCAAGGCCCACTTTTGACCATGTCCTTTTAGTTTGAGTAAGCTTTTTAAGTTTTCTTTAATTTTTTATATTGTTCTCAAAATGTTCGTATCTCGACTCGTTTTTTAAAAAGCTGTTATTTCCCTATCACTCAGTCGAAATTTTTTCAGTATGAAACAATTTGAACACATAAATTTCCCATTTTATAGGGCCAGCATCACCGCAAAATGTCTCTATTTCAAATCACTTCATTACACGACTGCCCAAAAAATAACTGTAATGTTTTCTGGTTTCATTGTATGTACGTGAGTTTATTTATTCCACTATAACATTTAAATACCTGAACAGCGGCGTGAGTACGGATCTTTTCGATAACTAAAGTTCGATAAAATTGACAGTAAAAATCGATAAAGTGGGTTTTATTCAATAAAATTGACAGTTAAAATCGATAAAGTGGGTTTTATCGATTTAAACTGTCAATTTTATCGAATTTTATTTATCGAAAAGATCCGTAGTCGCGCCGCTGATGTGGATGTATGGGGTATCGTTAGAATCCTTACTTCATATCATACCGAGTAACACTGGCTAGGGCTATCATCTTTGCTTATAAATTAATTTTACTTCTAGGGCTGTCATGTTTTTTTTTAATTATACTTGTTCAGTTAGTACATGCCTGTGACCGACAGACAGATCTACATATCTGTTAGTAAGCCTCTGTTTAGATTAAACCATTCTGGTACCGACAGAACTCTAAAACGTGCGACAAACAAACCAAAGAAATTGATAGTGTTTGACAACTTGTACAAACTGCGTTGTTAGTAGTTAGTCTTTAAGAATAGCTAAACAATACTACGCCCCCAGACTGTAGATATCTTTACAAAGTCAAAGTGGAATCCACGCGAACCAATTGAACACAACAACATGTAGACGGAGCCCGTCCTAGCTCCCCGACTCACCTATTGTTTACTTATTCATTTGCGCTGAACAACTCGCCGAGTCGCTGAATTATTCCCTTCTACAAATAAAAGTGCCGCTTTGAATGTAAAATGTGGGGAGGGAGAGGGCCAGTGACAAGGGTTCGTGCTAGGGACCGGATCTGCCTACTTAAGATTTTTAGTTATCGATGGGCTGTAGTAGGCGGGATATGCTTGTGATTAATCAAAGTGATGGTAGTTTATATCTATAGAAATTCAGTCATTTGCATTCAATTTGCTCGTGAAGTCTGCCGCCAAGCAGTAGTGTGCAAGCATTACTGTGTTCCGGTTTGATGAGCAAAGTATCCAGTGAAATTACTGGGGTTATGAAACTTAATACCTAATGTCTCAGGGTAACGAGCGCACTGCAGTGCCGCGCAGGCCTTTGTGTTTCAAAGTTCTGGGTGGCACTGCAATCGTTATGGGCTTACCATCAGGTAAACGACCAGCTCGTCTCGTTACCTAATAACATAAAAAAAAAATATGTTTTAATTAAATACTAGCTTCGGCCCGCGGTTTTCACCCCCGTTCCCACAGGAACCGTCAAACTGATCTGTCAAATTAAATCAACTTGTCAACATTATAAAACTTTATTGACAGCTGTCAATGTCAATTTTATGTCACACTAACTTCTGCCCGTGGTTTTCATCCGCGTTCCCACAGGAACCGTGCGTACTCTCCGGTCCATAAACTATATCTATGCCAAAAATCACGTCGATCCGTTGCTCCGTTACTGCGTGAAAGAAGGACAAACCAACAAACACACTTTCGCATTTATAATATTAGTATGGATTCAAGTCAAACGATAGAATTATAGGTAGAGTTATCGATTATGGTCACTTTGGGCAGATTCCGCTTTCGTCAGAACAAATATTAGGCTGTTGTTTTAACGAAAACGGAATTCCTTCTATATACGTCAGGTTTCTGAATTATTTACCACCTATTTCAGCATGAAATTTGAAAATATAATTTTCTCATCGAATGAAACAATGAAGCTGGGGTTCCTCTTTCTTATTGATTTATATTTGACACTATACACAGTTCATCTCCGATGAGATGTATGTGGTCGAAGGATGAAAGCACGCTAAACAGAATGCGGTGTGACTGTCAAGTGGGACTGCCGGGTAATACTATAGCTACCTGACGGCCAAGTACAGCATGTCCCGTGATCCAACTTGCCTATCTAAGCGCAAAGTTGTCACAACTATGCAATTTGTAACTTACTAGCTGCTGTCCCGCGGTTTCACCCGCGTGGAGATTTTGGATTTCAAGGTTTTTTTTATTTTTTGCGCGGAACCCTAATTATTTTTCTCAAATTAAAGTAGCCACAGTTACTCCTTGTAACATCAGCTATCTGCCAGTGAAAGTCCCGTCAAAATCGGTCCAGCCGTTTTGGAGATTACCCGGAACAAACAGACAGACAGACAGACAAAAATTTTAAAAATGGTTGTTTTGTTATAGGTACCGTATACACTTTCATATGCATTTAATAAAAAGCTGTTATTTTGATATTACAAACAGACACTTCAATTTTATTTATTTGTATAGATTAATAGGATTTCTTGCCGCAAAGCTAATTAGGTTTCATTAAACTTACGAGTATTACAATATACGACCGCTAAGAGAATTCACTCAGACATACGGTAATATATAATATTATTAAGGAGTAATTAAGTGCTACCTGTCTAGCTGGGGGTTGATGAATATAAATGAATGAATATTACAATATAATTTACAAAAACTGATATATATCTGGCAAATATTTGATGAAATTACACGGCAAATGAGAATTGAAAGCTGATGGCTTCGATTGCCAATTCAAATGTTTAGCATCCCTGCTAAAACTGTTACCAACAAACAGGCGAGACGCTTATCATTACGTGAATTATAATAATAAAAATAGACGCTTACACTCATACCCCCGCACTAGGATTCCCTGTGTCGCAAGTGGCATGGACACATCACAAACATCCAAGACCCGAGAACAAACTTTATGCTTATACAAAATCTGCTCCGGCAGGGAATCGAACCCGGGACCCCTCGCTTTGCAGGCAGGGTTACTACCAACTTAGCTACGGAGCCGTCAATTCTCGTCATTTAGGAGTAAAAAACAAAAATAATAAGCAAAACTCACTGTTACAACTTGTAGAATTCCACATATAATAATAATAATAATAATAATAAATGTTTATTTTCTCAACACAAAAAGAAAAACAGAATATGGTGCAAAACACATAGTGAAACCTGTTTTGTGTGAGACTGGTGCCTGAGATAGGTATAAAAACCTGTAGTACAGGTCACCAGGACTCCACTCCGCGGGTTTAACAAGTGAAACATATAAAGAAGTACTCACCACAGAAAGCCTACTTAAATAAAAACAAGTAAATAGACTAGTAAATGCCCACGCATAACAGCAAGCCACCGCTAGTCAATATGTAAAACACAAAAATAAAGCCATAAATAATAATATTAATAGATTACGTATGTGGGCCGGGGGGAGATAAGATAAGGGTGGTATCGGTTATCGTGCACCACCGCAATTACAGCGCGAAAACACTCGACTGGAGATGATTCGTAAATTACATGTTAGAACACACATTAATATGCCAGCGAGCGCTCAATGTCAGAAGCACGGTCCTTGAGATGACTGGAGTTTCTGTAGAGTCCAAAATTCAAGTTCGGATTCAAATGAAGCACTAATGAGAGTTAAAATAAATAACAAATGCCCGCTCTAAATTGGCACCTAAGCATATAGGCCGATCAGGAAGGGCAAGAAACTCGTAGGCATTCTTTTTAAAAATAGTTTTCACTACGTTTCTAATGCTTAATCATGTTTAAAATTTAAGTCTTAGTATTACAGAAGTCGCCAGTAGGCTCCTGAGCTGTTTGCCTTCATCATCTTCTATATAGTCCAATAATCTTCCTATTAAACATATGACTATTTAATAACAGAAAAAGTAACCAACATAAACTAAAATAACTAAATAAAATACACACTAATTTATTTACAATCTTAATCTAATAATCCGCTACCAGTAGGCAACGTTCCCAAAATGCTGGCCGCATTGCCACGTTGAATGGCAATGCTTAATCTTTGACCTAAGTAGAGGCCAGCATTTTGGTCACGTGTGGCTTCGACCAGACGCCCTGAAAGTTCTTTAATAATTCTATTATAATATAATTATAATCTTCCTTATTTATATTACAACCTAGGTCCTAGACATTAAGTTATGTTAATGCGAGTTATTTGAATATAACTAATCTACGTGTCCATTAAAACGTTTTTCACTACAACCTCTATTTAAATATTTTGTTCCTGCTTTTTTGGGTAGCACATGTACTGTTATTACACAACCTAAAAATACATGTACTTTTAAAGGCTTTGTTGCGGCGAATTTTACCGGAGAGCTACATCAGCTCAGACAGTGCGTAGTTTCAACGCGGCGAAGTGTACAGGCTGTTGAAATCTATGGCGGCAAGCTTCTATCGTAATTTGTTCTATTACACCACATGACATGTGACACTGGCTATACAGCATGAGTTTGAATTGGAATGTTAATTGTACAATTTGTTTTACGACTATTTGAAACTCGGAATATTTCATTGAAGAAAATGCATTTAAAATTTACGTCAATTTTCTATTACTGAATTATTATTTTTTTATGTTATTTGGTAACGAGACGAGCTGGTCGTTTGCCTGATGGTAAGCATAACGCCGGCCCATAACAACTGCAGTGCCACCCAGAACTTTAAAACACAAAGGCCTGCGCGGCAATGCAGTGCGCTCGTTACCCCGAGACATTAGGTATTTAGTCTCATAAGCCCAGTAATTTCACTGGATACTCTGCTCATCAAACCGGAACACAGTAATGCTTGCACACTACTGCTTGGTGGCAGACTTCACTCACAAAGCGGTGGTAACAACCCAGACGGACACTCGCAGAAGAGTTAGTCCTCCCACTAACAATTTCCGGGCAGCCCTACATAAGCTGAATCACTTAAACTATTTTGTTGATTAGAACAGACTTAGAAAAATTCCAGAAAATGCCGCGCAATTCACGTTTGAAGTTGAGTAATTTTTTTTTGGATGGTAATCTGGAATGACTTATTTTCAAGGGAGGTTCTCAAAACTTGTTGTCAACCATGGTCCTAACCACCCACTTCCGGGCTTACATACTAATACAAACTCGACCTGTATATATAAAAAAAAACTGTTATCAAGTCACCTTCCACTAGCTATAACTGCGAAAGACCAAGCTACCAGTACTAAACTACCAAAAACTGACAGTAATAATAAAACGTGTAAAAGAGAATAAGCAGTTTGTAGTACAAAGTAGTCGTTCTGAACTACATTTATTAAACTGTGACATAACGTTTTAGACATTCGTTCTTGAACTTAACAGAAGCCGCTTCAAGGAAAAAACCCCAGATTAATAAGAAAAAATAATAAAAAAAAACCACTCGACCTCGTAAGTCTCGACAAGGCGACATCGACAAGAAAGTCTCAAGGATATCAAATTATTTATCGAAATATCGGCTTTTTTTTACATTTCAAAGAGCTATTAATCATTGAGTGACAACCCTGAATCTTTTCAAGCCCGTCTGGCATAGCTGACAATGTCAGTTCCGTTTTCCGTAGACCGTTTGTAACGCGAGACATGCTACGAGATTTCGTAGATGTTGCTACAGGCTTCGATGAGCGCAGCTGTAAACGGAGCCAACGAAAAATGAAAATGTTTAGATCACACATGAACACCAAATGTATGATATAAGCTCTTTAATGTATGTTATTATAACATTTTTGAATGCCCAGCAATAGCCATCTTGACCACATCATAAGTTAACGCCAGATGAGATGGTGCTGGAACACTTAGTCACCCTAAATCGTAGGCCATACACATATAGTATAATTTATAAATGAATATACCGTCCATAAATCATTTTCGATGTGTGCGTTACGCACACATGGAGACTAAAGAATGGATATCTAATGATACCGTATTTAATAACATTATTGTTAAAAGATACTATATCTGTAACATCGTGTAAACGATGAGGAGATAAAGCATCGCTTTAAATGAGGCTTTATCATAGGCATGATACCAACTTAATTAACATCGCGGGTTCGCGTCTGAGGCATTTCTTCGAACGTTTTAAAGCTTGTAGATCAATGACGCGATTTAGTTAGTGGTAGGACTAACTCTTCTGCGAGTGTCCGTCTGGGTTGTTACCACCGCTTTGCTCGTGAAGTCTGCCGCCAAGCAGTAGTGTGCAAGCATTACTGTGTTCCGGTTTGATGAGCAGAGTAGCCAGTGAAATTACTGGGCTTATGAGACTTAATACCTAATGTCTCAGGGTAACGAGCGCATCGCAGTGCCGCGCAGGCCTTTGTGTTTCAAAGTTCTGGGTGGCACTGCAATTTTTATGGGCCGGCGTTATGCTTACCATCAGGCAAACGACCAGCTCGTCTCGTTAACAAATACAATAAAATAAAAAATGACGCCCTTATTTACAAGCAAGGGATTTCTAAAGGAATATTTATGATATTTAATAGGAATCAGATAGAACCAGCTCGCGATTCACCACTTTTCCATTTGCTGTTAAAACACGCTTATTAATTTATATTTTTTAATAATAAAGAGAACTTTTGCTGTATAACATCACCGCCCATTTAAATAATCAAAAGTGTAGAGCTTTAGTTTTTTTAATTATTCTTTTTTGTGTTCGTTAACGTACGCATCTGTGGCAATGCAGCAACTTAGTGAAACAAAGTTCCCACAGGCGTGCTGTATAATGCAGCCTGGAACAAAGGCTCCGCTGTCGGCCCCAGGCGCGCTGAAGTTGATCTGGCCGCTTTGTGCCCGGCTTTCTATCTAGGCTCGGGATTAAAATCTTCCATTAGTCCGTTTAGGTTGAAGTTATTGGTTCGAAAAAAAAGCCGTTCATAAGTCTATTATTTTTAAGGTTTTACTTAAAACTTAATGAACTGCTGAATAGAACCGCAATACGTTTTTAATCCTCCACAAAAAGACCAAGTACTACAAATTGAGTCACTGCAGCTCCCGAACGTAAAAGATTTTAATGCAGTTTCTTTTGTATAATAGCTACTTTAGCAGGATAGATCAATAACAATTAAATCCTAAAACATAAACATATTTTTTTTATGTTTTTGGCTCCACGCGGTTTGCGTATTTAGCCAGTGTCAAGTTATAATAAATCTCTATAAAAGTCTCTATATAAGTCGTCAAAGTCACGTTAAAGTTTAGTCTAGGCGTGGTCGAGTCGAAGTGACGCTCCAGTAAAGCGGTGGATACTTTACTGAACGCTTCTATGGAGTTTTGGATATAATACGAAAATACACGTTTTTCGTCTTTGTACTATTTGCCTTTCACTCATGCACGTTTACGAACACTTAATGGTTAATAATCCACCATTATTACACATTAACACTCGTTAGAACATAGGTTTTAGGAAATAACACAAAATCAACAACAGCACATTTTCGCATTCCCGCCAAAACTCATAAACATATTAAAATGAAGATTTTTACCTTTTTTTCTTGATGAACACCAACGCCAGTTCTTAAACTTGTAAAAGCATTAAATCAAAAGTTATTCAGGCGTACGAACCGGAAGCTCCTAAACGAAGCTTCCGTACATCGACGAAAATCAAGGGCATTCGTTCAAGGTCACAAATATAAGGAAAGGCGTACATAAAGCGTCCAAACGACTACATCCGCGACGGAACGGAATCCGTCGTCACGGTTCGACGCACCGCCCGCTGCAAGTTACACGGGCGGCTGAAACGCCGCGTCTTGTCAGTCTTACTAACTAGCGCCAGAAATTCAGGGTTGCCAAATAAAGAAAGTTGCAGACTAGTAACTTATATTGCTGTCGAACCTAAGTAATTTTTGGATGGATTAGTGATCACGTCTTTGATTTAACAAAAAATGCTTTATAAAAGCGACGAACCAACTTCAGTGAGAAACTACTGAACCGATTTTGATGAAATTTCTATGGGTCCAATCTGAAAGTATATCCTTTCAAATAAAAAAGAATTTTCCAAATCGGTTCATAAATGACAGAGAACTGAGGTAACAAACATAAAAAAAATATATACCCACCGAATTGATAACCTCCTCCTTTTTTGGAAGTCGGTTAATAATTTCCTTCTCAAAGTGGCCAATAGCGTGGGTTCATTTCAAATCTATGCAGGCTTGCAATACAAGCCTTTTTTAATATAATAACGCGATCAGGTGCTGTGTATTGTAACTGAATTAGACCCGAACTATGCCCCAACCAATGCCAGAACAATGTCTGGGGTCGTCTTCTCTCTTCGCAAAGGCTTACGAAATGAGAAGCCCGCTTTAGAACCACTTGAACATGGCATCATTAGAAAATTTTGAAAAATATACATTAGGCTCTATTTTTGATTTAAATTAAAACACAACAGTAAGTTCTAGATAAGGCGTGATCAAGAAATACAACAGAAGCAATATTATAGGTACCACAAACAGGACGAATATCTTTCAAAGTTATCTCGCACGCTCGCGTGTATCACCTATAAACTGAAAGCAGACGAGAAAAACATCTCCGGGACGGTTGTTTTGCAGGAAACTCGTTATCTTTATTAGGGGCTATATTGGAGTTCCTAAAGGGGTTGGACAAATATACGCGCTACCTCACACGTATCTGCGAAAGTAAGTTATGAAATTACGAGGGCTGTAGCCGTCTAGCGATGTGTGTTGTCGATAATCACTCCAAATGGACACTTCTGGTATTTGTGTCGTTTTTCTTTTCAGCCGGCTTTCAATAAAAACGAAGTCCTCAATACGACATTTTTATTACTTTCATATGCATTTAGTAAAAAACTGTTATTTTGACATTAAAAACAGACACTTTTATACAAACAATTTTATTTATTTGTCGGATTCCAAAACACCATTGTGTGATAATATTAAAATTGCTTTGACCTCTCGCTATCAATATTAATAAACATAGTAAATTGTTATTAATCTAGAGTTTATCTAATAAACAGACGATAAAGGAAATTAACCGCGTATTTACGTAGTTACATTAACAATAACATTACTCATAAATCATAGACAACGTGTACAAAAACAAACTTACGTCCTATAAAACTAGTGTTTTGTATCGACTCCAGTAACGTAAGTTTATTTTCAAAAAATATCTTATTGATTCGTTTCGACCAGAAGTTTATCCAGTTTCTTTTTTGTTCTCCTTCTTTCTTTTCTTTCAGTTAATCCTAGCGTGTTGTTAATAACGTGTGGGTAGTTAGTTAATAAGGTTTACCCTTATTATCTGACCGTCGCTCGGGCTGATGGTTATTGCATTCGTCCACCTCTTCCTTCCGCTCCCTAACTATACGTATGCGTACATACATCATAAAAAACGTTATGCACGTTTGTTTAAAAGATACCAGTTCACTCGCTAATAGAAACAGGCCAGGTTATAGCAAGCAGGACACACAACAACAGCAAATATCAGAACAAGGTTTGAATTGATTTAATTAAATAATTAATAATGATGTTACAATGAGAAACACTGTCAAAACATTTCTGAAAAAATGAATTTCTTGCTGTTCTCGATCGGTGGCATACTAAACTTGGAACAGGCACTTAAAGTCACTTAACTTTCACGAGCGCTATCCTGGGGCCTATGTGAATAATGAAATTGAAATCAAAAAATAAAAGCTATGCATCTTGATTCCGAAAAGTACTTACTCCGCAGTGAACAGAAATGCTTTAGAGTTTAGACTCTCCGCCGAGAAGGCCTTGTCGTCTCTAATCTAACGCAGAGGTATACAACAGCACAAGTGAAAGGTACGAGACATAACAATACGAGAAAATTAACTACGAATGGGATTAAGTTTGTACTAACTAACGCCCGTGGTTTCACCCGCGCTGCTAATCCCATTGGAACTATTTTACCGCGACAAGTATCCATTGCCGCTCACCAGCCCATAATCTATCTCAAAGCAAAATTTACCGCTGTTTCGTTGCTTCGTGAAAGAAGGGGACAAACAAACACACTTTCGCATTTATAATATTATAAGGGTTTACAAGTACTTAGCTTACTTTGTTGGCGTAAGTTTATAGACAAAAGCCATAAACATTTATTTCATTATACCGCTGCTCTTATGAAACATGTTTCCTCAGCCTCCATTGTGGTGTACGTTCATAAGCCCGTAGATCGGCCTCTACTACAGGATTCACTGAGCCGAGTTCTGCAAGCCGGATTTTATTCGCAAGTAGGTTCCCGTTTTACCCAGTTTTTATTACTTATAATCCACATCGTATGCTCCCATTCCCTCTACTTTCTGCCCATGTTCCATTCAAATTGAAATGCTCTAGGGGAGCACTCCTGACAGCTACAATTAATGACTCTAAGTGCACGTTCCAAATTGGTATAGACCGATCAAGAAGGGCAAAAAACTCGTCGGCATTCTATTTAAAAATAGTTTTTAAAACGTTTCTAATGCTAACAATCAGTTTCTAATGCTAAGTCTGTATATTAGAGTATATACTTATATAGTCGCGAGAAGGCTCCTGAGCTGTTTGCCTCCATGCATCTTTGTCATCTACATAATCCTTAACTTTATAATAGGTCCCCGCTTTTTAATTAATACATTCTTAACTATAGGTTTAAAATTTCCTTGTGGCACAGAATACATAATAATACAAAAACTCAGTTATTGGTTTATTTATTGAAGATCAACACACTGTACATTCAGACATGAAATATAAAAAAACAGGCAATACAAACAAGAGGAAAATACCATCGCAATTATAGGTGCAGACTGCATGCAACGACTTCATGCATGTTTAGGAATTTTATTATAGAATCTGACACCGTTAGCCAGGAATGAATTACTAGTTTTACTTAATCTGAACCCAGATACTTTTATGTTTATTTCTAGTATCTAAAATTTAAATACTAGAATTTAATAAGTGATGTATGGACATGATTTCAAAATTTTTATATCATGTACATTTAAATTTTAAACCATTTTTAGTAAACATGGACGAGAACGTCATCTCTATGCAAGATAACGCTCGTCCCCATAGTGGGAGAATATAAAGAAAATTTTGCTACTATGCTTGTAAAATGGACCGGCCCGCTCGTCACCTATGTTGCTATACCCTAACTAGGGTCATATGTAAGCTCACCTACTAATATAAGACCTTTCTGTAATGTACGTATGATGCAATAAATGATTGAATATGAATATGAATTCCTCAGCATGGGCTCAGAAATCTGGTGGAAAACATGCCAAACCGTATAACAGCTCGTGGTGGCAACACAAAATACTAAAATGTGTTAAATTGCATATTTTTTGAAATCTAATGAAAAATGGTAAGTCTAGTTTAGTAAGGCTTGTCAGGATACAGTTTTCTGAACTTCAACGATTTCCGTTTCGAGGAATACACGTTCCGCGACGTTAAAGTTGAAACGTGTAACGAAATCCGTCGTCCGGCAACCGGCCCGAGGCAGATTAAGAGATCAGGTGGCGGGGACAACTCAAAGGCGCAATCAAAGGCGTTTTGATGAGGCCGGGTGAGGACCAACGAGAAAGCCGTGGTTTTATTATAGGATAGTTAATGGAGTCAGAGATAAACCTTCTAAGTCTGTAGGCAACTCAGTCTTAGTTTATTTCAAACTAGGCGCTTCCCGCAGTTTCATCCGCGACGAGGTTGAAATTTGTCCTCACACATTTTTGTGGGGGGGAAAGCAGCCTATGCCACTTCACAGACCATAAACTATATATATGAAAACATCACGTCGATGCATGGTCGAGCATGGTTTGCTACTAACGGCTTGTGTTTGGCATAATAAACAAACCGTGTCTGGCCAAGACAGAAAAAATAAAACGGCTTGTGTACTGTCATCTTTGACGCTCAAAGGGGAAACTCTCAACGCCGCTTTCAAAGCTAGCAAACGCTGCACTATGCTTTCATCTGTGTACAAATATTATAAAGAGGTAAAGATTTTGTTGTTTGTCTATTACCGCTAAACTTTAAAAAATTGACCCAAGTCCGATTCTAAAAATTCTTTCACTAACAGGAAGGTCCAAATACCCCTCAGTGCTATTTCGATATGCGAAGCCGCGGGTACACTCTAGTCAATACTATTCCTGTTACGGGCAGCATAGCTAACATGGCCAGAGATCGTGTAAGCACGTTCAAATTCAAATTCAAGTCTTTATTCAAATAGGCCCCAAAGGAGCACTTATGAAAGTTAAAATGACTCTAACAGCGGGCCTCTGCAACATTCATTTACCCGAATCACAGACTAAAACTAATGCTGTCTTTATCAGAACATAATAAATGACAAAGACACCAACAGACCCAATCCGTGCTCAAAGTCAACGAACCTTCCAGAAACCCACCGTGCCCGTTCCAAATTGGTATAGGCCGAGCAAGAAGAAGGGCAAGAAACTCGTCACGGCATTCTTTCGATTCGGTTCGATGTATGCGTGAATTGATCAGAGACACTTTTAAATAAATAAACGCTTACACTCATAGGACTAGGAGCACTATTCCCTGTGTCGCAGGTGGCATGGACACACACAGATACACATCACAAACATCCAAGACCCAAGAACAAACTTTATGCTTACACAAAATCTGCCCCGGCCGGGAATTGAACCCGGGACTCCTCGCTTTGCAGGCAGGGTTACTACCAACTTAGCTACGGAATCGTCCGTCGTTTTATGGATCCAGAACGCTACCTGGAATTACTAAGTACTGACATCCGCCACCAACTCCCGCAATATTGTTTAAAAAACGCATTATCCCCTTTTACGGCCGAACAACGAAATTGAAAGTAAATTAAATTTGTTTCAAAGGTACGTTTGTGTAGTCGCCGAGTGAAATTGAATAAAAATATTGGTTTAAAATTGTTCACAATCAACTTTTTTTATGAAAATGAATAGGGATGAATTAATAATAGTGCTACATTGTTCAAACACCGCGTAATTGGATTCATAGTATTTTCATTATCGTTTTTACATCAGAAAATTGTCTTTTCTATATTCACTTTAAAATCTATTACTTGAATCCGATGAAATTAAAGTTCTTCGTATTAATATTCCAAGTCAATATACTACTCGTATAAGCGCCTCAAATAATTATTCTGTAATTGTTTTAGCTCGCTATCGTTTAACCTCTACTTATGTCATCTAACAATACAGTGATCGTAAATGTAAACGGCTACGTAAAATATCAGAGATGCCAGAAAACAAGAATAAAGCTGTTGGCATCGCGACAAATTAAAAAAATTGCTTAAAAAAAACCTACGAACCGACTTCAGTGACAAACTACTAAACCAATTTTGATGAAATTTATATGGGACCAATCTGAAAGTATATCCTTTCAAATAAAAAAAGAATTTTCCAAATCGGTTTATAAATGACAAAGATGTGAGGTAACAAACATTAAAAAAAAATACCCACCGAATTGATAACCTTCTCCTTTTTTGGAAGTCGGTTAAAAATACGTATTGCTTTTTTACACTTACTAACCGTTTGACCAATGTCGCTGCTCAGCGATGATGCGGTCGAAACGCTTAACGTAGATTAGGACTAGGTAAGTGTAGCTGGAATACACCTATACGTGCTTGGCGATATTTTCAATTTAAGGCGCTACCCCGAGCTTATGACATTTATCATTCTGTCCTCTTTGCACACCACACTGTCGGTTTGCGTTGATGAAACCTTTTAGTGAAGCTATTTAGCTACTATATTACGCCTTAATGGCTAGCTCGGCGAACTCTACCCCCAAGCTATGGTCGCATCACGACGTTTTCCTGGCTACGTGGACTTGTCACCCCTGATGACACCCTTGGGGTACACAAGGAGATTCTGGGTAGTGGTTTTTCACTGAAACTTCTAGCTCGTTATAGAATTCGAACCGTCGACCTGCAGGTCGGCGGCCGACAGCGACGTCACTACCACCACACTATGGACCACTAGCTGCCAACATCGCTTCATAGACCCCACCCCTGCTTAGGAAATGAAAAACACTGAACCTCCTAGTTCAATAAGATGAAAAGCTCCGGCTATAAAGCTAGCGTTCAGAAATAGATCGAGTAGCGACATAAACGACTGTTATCAGTTTTACGGCGCTTTCCCGAACCGCCAGTAAAGATAGCGCACAAAATAAAATGTGTACGCCTTTGTACCGCACTGGCTTCACGGTATACCACTGGTGGCTAGCAGTAATATGGACGTGGTATTTTGACCGCCTCTAACAGCGGCGCAAGTACGGATCTTTTTGATCGATAAAATTCGATAAAATTGACCGTTCAAATCGATAAAGTGGGTTTTATCGACTTTTTATATAATTTAACGAACCATGATACAATCGACAAAAGTTATCGAATAGCTAGGTCGAATCCAAAGAGAATATAGAGCTACTACAATACTTTACGATCAGACTTCGGTACTCGCAACATTCGATAAATTTGTCGGGTTTTTCGATTCGACAAATTTATCGAACCGACTTCCGTACTTGCGCCGCAGTAGGGAGTATAATAGCGTCACCGTAAAAGTAATAAAGTTATTGCCGGTGAAATGGTGTAGTAGTACTTACAATGAGTTCTTCTTATTTAAACTTTTCAATACATTTCGAACAAAGTATGTTCGGCACACAGGTGGATGTAGATATTTTCAGACACGTACCACTAGTCCCGATTGGTCAATTTGCAATGAAAATTCAACAAAATCCAGAAATGTATTCGCCGTTTTCGACGGAAATACCCCGAAAATAGACAATTAGTGTTGCAAGCCTCGAAGGTAAGTTACCAAGCGATTTATGAAATTAATGTATTTCTTGCGCAAATAATTTGGAGACAGATTTTCTCTACAACAAACACTTATTGTTTGACGCATTGGATAAAAGTTTTAAAGGATGTATTAAAATTATATTATTTAATGGGACGTAGTACACGTCAGTGTATTACTTATATTACATTACTCGACTGAGCTAGTTAATGTATATCGTAATACACTATAAGAAGCTAAAACTGTTAGCTTGTTGTAAAAAGCCTCGATATTCCGTGTGCGTTGAACTATAAAACGCCCATCTCAAAAGCTTTTAAATATAGAAGCCTTCTGTTGCAAAGATAAAAAGAAACTTGACTAGTATTTACAAATCAGGCGAATTTTAAGACAGGACAATGAAAGGTACGTTCAACTCGACCATCAAATATTCATAACGTTGTTCAAAGCAACCTGGATTCTGGCTGGAGTGGTGGCGGTATATATTATTCAGCCATAGCTTCTAGCTGTCAGTTGCGCGTGTAAGTTACTTTGACAGGTACAGGCCTGCCGTAACACAAAGTATCATTCCTTTTGTAGGCATATGTAATCAAGAGAAAATGCCGAAACAAGCCGAATTATACGATAGATTTTTTACGCGACACTAAATTACCGTAAAAAAACGAAGAAAAATTTCGCGAACTAAACGACCTCCCATAACAGACAGGGATGATCGATCCGGTCCACGGCACCAGGCCCGGTAGAGCAACGAAAGCGAGCATGGCATTCGGCGCGTGCCATTGACATTGGCAGTCACATTTGGCGGCGCGCCAAGGGCGGCACACCATGAAACGAACGAGGTCACTGCCTCAAGCTCTTCCCGCTTAACCCCCCGCCCTTATTCTACACCTTAAACTTATAGCAATAAGAGCAAAAGTTACTGTTGAAGTTGGAGGTGGCATTTTGTGAAGATAAAATCCCTACGCGGCAAGTTTTTAACAGTTCCGTGGAACATGTGCGTTTTATTGAAACGCTCGAAATGGGACAAATAGGGGATAAAACATCTAATGGTGAGGCTTCTGTGACAAAATGGTTTTAATGAGAGTATGTTGTGTCCCTTTGAAGTCACTTTAGGGACAGGACCACAATACATTCGGGAATACGAGTGGGCGTATAGGTAAATAAAACATTTCTTTACTATCAGAGCCCGGCTGAAGGTGTGCACTTTGCATGTTTATCGGGTTTACTTTTTACGTTACCTTTGAGCTATATTTGCTCCCGACGATGACGTGCTACAGGACGGCGTAATAAATTTACAATAAAATATTTTGCAGGACAAACCCGTAGTTGATTTTACTTAACTTCACTCTTATAGAAGAATGAAGAAGACGTATAGCTATGTCTAACTGACTCCAATAGGCTATCCTTACCGATGCGATCAGTCTCGGAAACAGTCGTTGAGTCTTTGTAGCACTTACCTGAAACAAAACATTATATCGTTAGATAAGCATCACGACCAAAACATGTTTGCGATAAAAACAATAATACATACTTTACTTCTATACTTATAGCTTCAAAAGTACCAATTGCTGTAACAAATATGATAAACAGCGGGTAAAGGACGGAAAGATACAATTGAATTTAGGCTCCATTCGGACGTTGAAAATACAAGATCCTAAATATGTCTAACTATCGTCAGCAAAATCCTAATTGGTACTGACATGTTGAGCCAGTGATAAGCCCAGTCAGCACTGATCAAGTGTCACGATACTACGCTGCCGATCCCAAAGTTTAGGAAGGCGGTACCTACCGGGCTCCTTGCCAATTTTCTATAAATAAATACATTTTTCAATTACTAACTTTCTTCTATTTAAGCAGACTTTCAAGGTAAGCCGTATACTCACATATTTTAGCCACTGTATTACGTGTACTTGAGGTAAACATCCCTTGTTACAGAATCCCCTGCGTTTGTGGGATTATTTCGCTTTTAGCTTGATTAAGTGGTACCTACCTGAGACATTTTAGGGCATCTACGTTTTGGTACGTAAACATTTCGAATTCGGCTTCAATGTTGGTTTTGAATTGAGCGTTTTACGAGCAATATGAGCGATAATTTATCACACAGTGTGGCCATTTGGAGCGATGCAAAACCGTGTAATTTGCAGAAATGGCCGTTATTTACTGACCCTTGAATGTTGACCGAAGTGGTAATGATTTGTAGCCTTGCGTACTCTATATAACTAGAACACAAGCATAGCAACACTTAATGTACACTCCTAGTTGAGAAGTTGTAATGTCTACGATAATTTTCGAAAGCTTTTTCATAGAACCCAATGCACCTGAAATGCGCGAGCAGTAAGCAGCGCACACGATTTTAAATTGGGTGTGTGAGTACAGACTGACATTTATAATGGTGAAAACACCATTGTTTTGTTCTGTGATCGCAGAAAGGTAAGCATCAGGATCGGAAGCAATAATAAACTTTGAAAATTATCAATAGAAACGGGATATTTACCATGTATATTATTTGATTTGAGTTTCAGATATCCACTTCAGTTCTCCCGTGATCATGGCGTTTGCAACAGCGCCGAAATATCGGAAACTCAAATCAAATAATACACATGGTAAATATCCCGTTTCTAGTGATAATTTTCAGTTTAAAAACCATGACAGTTTAAAAAGCAATAATACATACCATGAACGACGCTTACGTCCATGAATAGACAGCTATTTACTGACAAGTATATGGCAATTACAGCGCTGCAAATTTAATTAATAACTTTCTGCATGTCTGAAGATTAAGGACACAATTTCATAAGGCATCGGTTTGCCTTCCAACTCGTCGCCAAGTAAACCTAATACAGTTAGTTCATTGATCACATCCCGACAGGACGGTTGGTCTTGACATTACCCGCGTCCTTGGCACTGCTGGCCGGAAGCCAGAGGGACAGCACAGATGCTCCCGACCTCAGACATCCCAACGGAAATCAATAACGCTCTTGAATGGAAACTCGTTTAGTAGTTATTTGGTGCTGTTCCCAATTTTTTATAGTTTGATGTTATCAGAATTGGTACATTTACATCTTACTCGCTTCTGCCCGCGGTTTTATCCGCGTGGAGATTCCCAGTGCAGTTATTTGGTGCTGTTCCCAATTTTTTATAGTTTGATGTTATCAGAATTGGTACATTTACATCTTACTCGCTTCTGCCCGCGGTTTTATCCGCGTGGAGATTCCCAGTGCAGTTATTTGGTGCTGTTCCCAATTTTTTATAGTTTGATGTTATCAGAATTGGTACATTTACATCTTACTCGCTTCTGCCCGCGGTTTTATCCGCGTGGAGATTCCCAGTGCAGTTATTTGGTGCTGTTCCCAATTTTTTATAGTTTGATGTTATCAGAATTGGTACATTTACATCTTACTCGCTTCTGCCCGCGGTTTTATCCGCGTGGAGATTCCCAGTGCAGTTATTTGGTGCTGTTCCCAATTTTTTATCGTTTGATGTTATCAGAATTGGTACATTTACATCTTACTCGCTTCTGCCCGCGGTTTTATCCGCGTGGAGATTCCCAGTGCAGTTATTTGGCGCTGTTCCCAATTTTTTATAGTTTGATGTTATCAGAATTGGTACATTTACATCTTACTCGCTTCTGCCCGCGGTTTTATCCGCGTGGAGATTCCCAGTGCAGTTATTTGGTGCTGTTCCCAATTTTTTATAGTTTGATGTTATCAGAATTGGTACATTTACATCTTACTCGCTTCTGCCCGCGGTTTTATCCGCGTGGAGATTCCCAGTGCAGTTATTTGGTGCTGTTCCCAATTTTTTATAGTTTGATGTTATCAGAATTGGTACATTTACATCTTACTCGCTTCTGCCCGCGGTTTTATCCGCGTGGAGATTCCCAGTGCAGTTATTTGGTGCTGTTCCCAATTTTTTATAGTTTGATGTTATCAGAATTGGTACATTTACATCTTACTCGCTTCTGCCCGCGGTTTTATCCGCGTGGAGATTCCCAGTGCAGTTATTTGGTGCTGTTCCCAATTTTTTATCGTTTGATGCTATCAGAATTGGTACATATATATCTTATGGCTTCTGCCCGCGGTTTTACCCGCGTGGAGATTCCCACTGCAGTTATATGGTGCAGTTCCGAATTTTTTAAAGTGTGATGTTAGATGAATTTACGCTACTCAGCAGCCTATAAACTATATTTATGCCAAAAATCAAGTCAATCGGTAGCTACATTCCTGCGTGAAAGAAGGACAACCCAACCCAACACACCAACAAACACACTAATGTATATTTATTATAGGACGGATTTAGATATTGTGACATTGTGATTTGTGATTGAACGTAGTTAACCCTCTTTACTTAATGCTATAGGGACATGCTTTTGAGTGCGGATGTTGAAGATCACGAGTGCAGATGGAGGTTTTTTTATACTATTTGATAACGAGACGAGCTGGTTGTTTGCCTGATGGTAAGCGTAATGCCGGCCCACAAAAATTGCAGTACCACTCAGGACTTTGAAACACAAAGCCTTCGCTCGTTACCCTGAGACATTAGGTATTAGGTCTCATAAGCCCAGTAATTTCACTGGCTACTCTGCTCATCAATCCGGAACACAGTAATGCTTGCACAGTACTGCTTGGCGGCAGACTTTACAAGCAATGCGGCGGTACCTCAGACGGACACTCGCAGAAGGGTTAGTCTTACCACCTAGTAAAACGTGAATGTAAAGGTGGTAGTATATATATTAGGTTGGGGAAAAAGTCTTTTCGCATTATAGTATGTATGAACTTGTAATAAAATATCTTTGGCTATACTATTTGTATCTGGCTGGTTTTGGTATCATATGAAAGTTTAAATTTTAAAGAACATAATTCCAAATTCAAATTAGGAAAATGTGTGATTTTCATTTGTTTTTCGTACTGTCAAAATGAGTGAATCTAATGAAGAAATTCGATACATTTTAAAATTTTACTACAAAAAAGGTAAAAATGCAACGCAAGCCGCGAAAAAAATTTGCGATGTTTATGGACCTAGTGCAGTGTCTGTGAGAGTAGCACAAATTTGGTTTAAGCGTTTTCAATCCGGAAATTTTGATTTCAAAGATGCACGTCGCTCTGGTCGCCCTATTACGGATAAAATGGATGCCATTTTTGAAAAAGTGGAACAAGATCGGCATATCAGTAGTTACGACGTAGCTGAAGAACTGGGAATTGACCACAAAACAGTTTTGGCGCATTTGAAAAAAACTGGGTACACAAAAAAGCTCGATATTTGGGTACCTCACGAGCTCACTGAAAGAAACCTAATGAACCGTGTACTCATTTGTGATTCTTTACTACAACGTAATGAAACCGAACCATTTTTGAAGAAGCTGATAACTGGTGATGAAAAGTGAATCACGTACGACAAGAACGTGCGAAAAAGGTCGTGGTCAAAGACCGGTCAGGCTTCACAGACTGTGGCGAAACCCGGGTTAACTCGCAACAAGGTGATGCTGTGTGTGTGGTGGGATTGGAAGGCCATTATTCATTATGAGCTGTTACCACCAGGCAGAACCATCGATTCTGAACTCTACTGCGAACAACTGATGAGATTAAAGCAAGAAGTTGAGAGAAAGCGGCCGGAATTAATCAACAGAAGGGGTGTGGTTTTCATTTTCATGGTTTTTCATGATAACGCTAGACCTCACACATCTTTAGCCACTCAGAAAAAATTAAGAGAGTTTGGCTGGGAGGTGTTAATGCATCCGCCGTATAGTCCTGACCTTGCACCTTCAGATTTCCACCTGTTTCGGTCTCTTCAGAATTCTTTAGGCAGTGTCAGGTTAACATCACGAGAGGACTGCCAAAACCACTTGTCGCGGTATTTTGATCAGAAGTCCCAAAATTTAAATAGCAATGGGATCATGTCCCTACCTACAAGATGGCAAAAAGTTATCGAACAAAATGGTACCTACATACTTTAGTTAAATGTAAATAAACTATATTAAAAAATGTTTTGAATTTTCTTAAAAAATGCGAAGGAACTTTTTCCCCGACCTATTAGTAGGTGCATCGAAAAAGATATTTACTTTCGGGGTGGAAGCTAATTAGCTGAGCAAGCAGGAGATTTTCCTTCACCAAAAACTCAAGCATATTTTAAGATCTGAGGACTAGAGTTCTGAGGGCGACGTCGCCGGGATCAAAGGGGTGTAAAGTATAACGAATCAAATTCTCTTTATTATTTTAAACGTCTTACATCATTCATAACCCTTTTAACGGTAACAACGAAAACAATTTTAACGGTAGGTTAAATCTATTTATGAGTTAGAAAATAGCCCAATTAGAAGTTGTTAACTCTTCCTATAACTCAATTAGAAACGAAAACTCTTATAATAACAACAACAATGAAACAGCAAAACGTAAATGAAAAGGAAACATTGAATACAAAATTAATATTGCTAATAAAACGAAGCTTCTGGTTAATAGGGCTTATCAGTATAATAATGATGATAACAGGCTGATAAAAAGAGTATCCCATAAATTTTCTGTATAACACAGGAAAATCGAACGTGACTCAACAACACGACTCACTATTAAGGGTGAGTACTTATATAAGTACCCTTAAAGTCGTGTATAAGTATTTATATCAAGGGGATAACGAACGTACTGTACTACAAATGTCGATTACTGATCCATTTATTGACATAATAATTGAGTGAAACTTCACAAAATCCTGCCCATTCTATAATAAATTGAAAAACACTAACGAGCCAAATCAAATTATTCATTCATGCATTTGACTGGAATATTACTTGAAGTACAAGGAACTTTCGGGTTATAACAGATCAAAAAGCCCATCATATCTTTTTAGGTATGATGTGCTAAATAATCTTAAGCGCTAACTCGAAATTACATAAGTTCGAATTACGAACATCCCAAAGTAGACCAAAGTGTACTCGTATATCAACGTCCATGTACATTAATATATAATACATTAAACAATCCTATAAGACATTTCAAGAACAAGATCTGATTCTGTGCGTGTGGCTTGACCCCTAATGTTTAGCGGTGCCTGAATAATTAATGTAAGAGACTAGACTAATAGGTCGACCTGGCCGGCTTTCAAATCGCCAGTTACAGACACAAACCCAAAAAATTCAGAGAAACTCCACGATTAAAAGAACCCTGGGAAGGAAACTTTTTCTTTCTGTCTGGTTTTTTATTCCCAAAGCTTAATGATGAAATGACGTCATCAAGTGAGCACACGAGGTCGTACCAGATGTCGCTCATTCGTGTGGGATGTCTGGTACATTGTACAACTAATATTTTAGCAATGTATAACATTACTATCATCTAAAATTTCAATGGAATTTTACTAAAATAATGTTTTTCCGATGTGACCTTCTTTGAACAAAATTATATTTTTACAGAGAACGATAAATTTACTATTAAAATAAAACACAGATGTCAAAACTGCTGGGTCAGCCTGGGTGGCACCTAAGCAAATATACAACAAAGACCCTTAAACTATAACTAGGAGCGACAAAACAGTACGTGCTGATATTCCGAAACCTTCTTTTGACATTCATATGTCACCCACATTCACCTACCATTGGAAAGTCTACAAAAACAAGCTGGTGTGTCAACAGTTAGAACCAGACTGACGTAAATGTACATCGATTTCTTATTTGTAAAAATATCAGAATTTCTAAGCATTAAGAAATTCCCTTAAAAAAATATTATATGATTATTGAAGCCTTAATGTTTGTTTTATCAAATACGGAGTTTGTGCTTTTGCGATTAAACATGATGTACACACGTCAATATATTCGCTTATGTGGAAGTCGATCAGCAGAACATACAAAATTACCTCTATTTGAGAAAATAAAAAAGATCTCGAACTGAACTGAATGGAACTTTCGAACTAAATCATCATCATCATTCATCATCACATAGATATGAAAAATGCCAACATAATTATGTAACAAGTGAAATTACTGGGCTTATGAGACGTAATACCTAATGTCTCAGGGTAACGAGCGATCTGCAGTGCCGCGCAGGTCTTTGTGTTTCAAAGTTCTGGGTGGCACTGCAATTGTTATGGGCCGGCATTATGCTTACCATCAGGCAACAACGTCTCGTTACCAAATAAAATTAAAAAAAAAACACCCATTAATCTTCACTACCACAGCACCCTCATCTCACATCTCTATAACTCTCCTGCAGACACGGGAACTGCTGTCGATGCGTAAACAATGTGCGTGATATAAAAGGAGTGTAACGCTTCGTCTCGCGGGGGGAACACCGGCAGCCAGCCAGTCGAGGCCAGTCATAGATTAGAATCTATTTAAAGACCAAAACGTTGGTTGAACTGATATTGAGCGAAATCAATCAGTCGATGACCAAATGGGCATAGATAACGATTCACAGGGAGCAGTTTTCCATGAGGCGGGCGATTTGCCAAATCAAAACATATTATCAAACTGAAAGTAAACAACGATCTCCGTTAGAAACTCAACAAAGCTAACGCGCAAAATTAAGTAAGTCTACCGAGCAGGACGCCTACATTCAAGAATACAAGACAAAACAAAGCAGCTACGCTAAATAAAGAAAAAGCTTTTTGTACAAGGATAAAAAGTTACACACTAAATCAGTAACCTCATCCCGAATACGCGTCCTAGACCTGAAACTTAGATAAATAAGTCGCAAAAATTACGCGAGAATTTGGCGCACAGGTAAGGCGCCAGTAACAGGCGCCTCAGGGCTGGAAATTGATGTGTTTTCTCGGAAATAACATGTGTTACAAAAATCAGAGAACCCAATCGGATGGATATTCCGCCATTTGTATTCTGCGCGCTTGCATCGCGATTGATCGATGAGATGTTACTACTCATATTTCGATTATGGCCAACAAAATATCGACTTTGTTACCAGGACAGTAAATGTGAAAATAAGGAAACATTTGGATATATACAGGTGCGTCGTCAATTGACTAATTTGGGAGCAAATCAAAATCTGTATCTGGAATAACCTAAATGTATATTTTAAGGTCGCGGTTTATTTTGTCCACAATCGCTAAATTTTGCGCGATGGATTTTTTGGACGATACAGCTGTTTACCCAAAAAGAGTTCTTTTGGGATCATATTCCATTAAAATGTATTCCTTAAACCTGTCCAAAATTGCTGCACAATAACCACAAAAATACATTTACTGCCTCGAACTCCACCAACATTTCACTAAACAAAACAGAGCAAACGTTTTCTCCCTCTCCAACGTCCAAGGAATAATGAGAGCGTGTAATAATTGAAGGGTAGACAATGGAGGCTGCGTTTACTCTGTTAATGATGTAGGCAGATTGCTGCGGGTACTGGCCGGATTGCTAGGGCAACTTGCTGAACTATATGAACTACTCAAATATATGAAGCTCTGAATACGTAGGGACTATATTAAGACTACATAGGTACTCTCAGTATAAAACAATTAAACTTGAGGATAGTAGTTAGCCAGGGGAGTACTTGAAGTGCTCGACAACCATGTTATTGTTGCATCACTATTTTTCCTTCATCAACTGCTACATTAATACATTGTAGGATTCGAACCAACGACCTAGAGATCGGCGGCCGACGTCACTACCACCGAGCCGAAGAATCGATCATGGACGTAGCTTTACGTAACACCCTTTTCAATTATATAAATTTACCATTAAAAGAATGTTGGTTGATTGATTTGGCCGATTAATAATTAATTCTACGCCAAGGTCATCAAGCTCCTACTCTGTACTGAGCTTTATGCTCACTGAAACGATTCGACGTTTTGGTTGGAAATGAAAAAAACCAACATTGTTATTCTTGCATGAAATAAATATCCTATACTTGAATGTACAGCCAAAGGGGCTATTTCAATTTAAAAGTATATTAGAAAGGCACTAGCAATACTTGCGCTCCCCAAGTTAAATAGTGAAACACTCTACCAATGTTAATATTAATACTATCCAAAAATAAATACATTATCATTTTATTTATCGCTTGTGACGTCTATTATCTGGGCGAACAATAATGGAGACAAATTGACTATAATCGTTAACGTGTAATGCTAACAAATCACGTTTTGATATCATATTTAAAACTACCCAAAACTAGTGAATAAATATTAAAACTTTAATAAAGTAAAATTATATAATTAAGGGAGCCGCAGAATAATTCATTATGGTTTTAGTGTGAATTGTTTAACTCGTAACAAATGTTTGTGAAAATCTTGGTCTCTAAAATACTATCACTAGTTTACACGCGTAAATATATACATATAGCTCTTATATAGGTAGTAGGTACTCTGTAACAGCAGTGTCTTACCAGCTCCGACGGAAGTCAATAATGGTGACTCCGAGAGCGCCGCAACCTCCTCAAATCCCAAGAGTCAAACGTAAAGGATTAATTTTCAAGGACTATTTTCCTGCAAAAATTGTTACAGCCCACATTTTAGTTCTAATTAGAGCGCAGAAGAAAATCTATAAAACGTAACGCCGTATGTATGTAATTCAACCGATCTATGCTTTCACATAACATATATGAAAGAAAGCCAAAAAACCATGACCTTTGTCACTGGTGTCAGCCCACTAATGCCTCCGAAGACCTCGAATTTGAAGTTTGTTCGGCTCGGACGGTACCCGCCCGCTTTAGTAGCGTGCCGACCGCCGACGCGAGTGAACGTGCGAGCTCCCGCCCGGTTCCGACGATACCACCGCACTTTCACTCTCGGAAAACTTGTATACAGTGAGAAAACACAGTTCGTACGTGCTCTGAGTGTTTGTTCTATAATGTAGCGACGTTTGTGTGGTCAGCAATTTCCGGCAGAACGTTGGTACCGCTCTAGCATCAATGACAGAACTGTCGTCGAGGTAAATATTGACGATAGACGGGATTCCGGACTCCTCGCGACCATCGGCCGGCGGATAAGTGTTTGCCGAGCGTTCAAATGAGTCCATTCCATTTCCCGGCGTTGATTTGATTTGCATATTTACACACAAACAAGAAATACTGGGCGAGTAGACGCCGCGCCGGTTCGCAGCTTGAGCGCGAAAAATTACAGTCGAGGGATATATATTGCGGTTCAAACACGGGTAGCGCAAATTGGCACAAGTTTAATCAGAGAAAATTCGTAGAAACAACAGTAATAAAGAGTTCATTCCTTAATTTTATAACTTAGCATGTCGTTAAGAGGCGGGTGTTCGGATGTCGCATACAATATGTAAATGTGAGTTGGCGGAGTCCGTAATCGGCCCGTGGTGCTTTGCCGCCAAGCGAATACCCCGACCGTAGCCTTTAAGTTAGCTGCTACCGCTCCAGACGAGCTTACGTAAGCCTCCAGCGGGCTTCCCGCGCCCGCTTATGTAACTGTTCGAATTGGTCGGAATTTTATCTTTTCGTTTTCAATTTTAGGGCACATTGAAATCGCTATCTGAATAAACTACGAAGGTATCTGTTTTAGACGAGGCACTTTTACTATGGGCGAATTATGAAGATGGCCCCCGAGGCGTATTCCAAGGAATGCGGCGTTATGTGTTCTCAGCGGTTTTTGTGTTCAGTAGAAAAGTTTCGCATTCACGAACTCGAAAGGGTGTTTACTGAGAAAATGTTCAAAATTTCAAATAAAATAGGTCGAGGACGGTTAGGTTAATTAATGTAATCCAGATGTGTGCGTGATTGCGTTTGTGTAGTGTTCGCTTGTGGCGCGTAATGCAACCTAATGCAATCGAACTGCGCCCTTGATTGTGTTCCCGCGCCATTATCTCTACCAAGATACTGACAATAAACTTATATTAGTTGCACTACACAATCGTATCTTATGATGGCTATCGCGCATCTGTATAATTGAATTGAACGTTAGTTTGCTAAAAGCGGATTTGATAACTTTAAAATTTAGTACTGACGTTGTTGGAGATTGACTGCTACAGTTTAGCAATAAATCTTCAAAGAACTTCTCATCGCCGGCTCCGTGTTGCGGGCGCCAAATCTTAGCCACACCACAATTAAAGAGTTATTATCAGTTACTACTTCACGGTTTTACGGCGACCCTAAACTTGGAGATACGTGAAGAAAATTTAGCATATAGATGTGTAGGATGAAATTCCTTTTGCAAAAATTTGTATCAATCAGTTACCTTTCAAGGAAAGGTCAGAAACTATCGGGAAAGGTATCCGAAACGGCCGAAGCAGCGCCCCTATTGGATCCATCTGATTCAACGCGATAACGGCTTAGAATTATCTAGAATCTAGACCATCACGGGGACGGTCCGATATCAATACAGCCCAAGGGGACCTTTCTCTAAAACGAGCTCGCATAATTCTGCCTCCACATTAGGTTTGAGACTCCCGAACATCGACCGCACTAAACATCCGGCGTAATCGTATTGGATTGCAAACACGGTGCCCGGCGCCCGAGGGCTGGAGCACACGTTTACAACCCATAAACCAATATGACCGGCGTCAAACAACTTAAATACCCGGTTTTGGAGCCGTAAGCGAATTCGTACAAGAGATAAGGCAGAAGGCAGGCCTGTCACAAAGTCCGCTTGGTTCACTATCACGTTTAAAATCGGAGCCCCAAGGACTACGCTACAATCAACATATTATTACAAAATGGAATTATGTCTGATAGGTACTAAGTAAACTTTAATCTTAACAGATTTTGATAGTATGTGGTTGAAACCAAAACTAACGTAAACGTAGTATTTCTGTTGTATCGGTCAGCAGAAGCAATAAATTCAATGGAAGGTAATAGACGCGTAAAACAGTCCTGTCTGAGAAAATAATCACAAAATTTTTCGTCAACACTAGAGTCGACCGTATAGTAACCCTTCACAGACACCTTCGCAAACCACTTTTTATCATTTATTACCATTTCTAACTAAAATACGTAACATTCAAATTTGGAATAAAAGCGCATCTCATCCAACCATCAATTTCAAACAAGTTCGAATAAGAAAATATACAAGGTCTGGTCGCAGATGAAATCTGCCGTATTCTCGCTCCTTGAAACATTATTAACTTGTTAGAATGCTATTTGAATGTGAATCCAATATTCCCTTTCACACAGGCTCTGAAAAAAGAACGTTTGAATGTGTGCAATCTGAAACACCGTCTAAGTTTTCCAGCTAGTGACAATTGAGACACGTTCGGAAAAGTTAGATCCACATATCTCGATTGAAAACTATATTCAAGTCGCGAGTGCATCCACTAGATTGCTTCTACACTCTGCCAATAACGAAACCGTTCGAGATGGGGTGAGGGAGCTATAAATACAAACATGCATCAAATATTTGATTGTGAAACGTATATACAACATTTGAGCAATCTTAAACCACAAAACGATTGGGGATATTCCAAGAATCATAGAGCTGTAGTTTCTTGTAGTTGTGAACCAAACCACGTAGAAAAATATTGACTTACTTATCGAGTTATAGAAAAGTCAGCGGAAACAATCTGTACGCAGTCAATATTGACGTACCTAATAAAAAGGAAAGCAATACGTAGTAATATAATATATCTGTAGATTATGTACTTAACTAATAGAACCGATATTTTTATTTCCTTAAAATAAAATAAACGGACTACTTCGTCAAAATATTGTCAGAGCTACTTGTGTGTTGATACAAAAACCTTATCAACTGTTTTTAGAAAAAATATGCTAAGGTAAGTTCCTGGCACGGCAACATACACCGCCCCGGGCGCTCCCGGACCACACAATGCTAGGTTTTATCACTATAATAAAGGAGTCAAGGGGCACCGTAGAAAGGGCACAATGGCCGTACGAACGGGAAAGAATCAGTTATTGTTGAAGACCTCCAGATCTTCTCTAAGGATTATGACAGGGCGAAAAGGTAAAATATAATGTAACAGAAGCACATGTGATACGTGAGAGGTCCATTGTCAGAAATAAGGGTCGCAATTCAGAGAATAACGTTTCTTTATTGTGTTGAAAAATCTTATTACGCTGTTAAATGTTATTGTCCGAGAACCTTGCGAAAGGCTTATCTAAGTAGCTGTTACAGTATAGGTAATACAGCGTTTACTTTTATGACCGAAATATTGACGCAAATACGCATCTAAGAAAAGGTCGAAGTGCCAGAGCTTCCAGAATGAAATAAAGAAGCAGGAATCAGTGCCTAGACTCCCAGGGGCGTTAACGTAATTTCACGCGACTCTTGCGAGGAGAACAACGTAGATAGATCGCCAGTAAATTGCTTTATCAAATATCTAATATTCGAATAAAGGAACTACTGATGAAAACAATTCTTACAGTGCAGCTTCATAGGTTTTAAAGAAGTTTCTACGGAAAAAAATACTACTTGTTATTGGAATTTGGGTATTCCTTAATAAAATTACTTTATCCTTAGAATTCGTTCCACTTAAGCAAGCAATAAGGAAATTTAGTGAAAACATATTTTTCCCTATTAGATCTTAACTACCTGACAAAAGTGCGGTCCGAGTCGATTGTGCTACATAACAAGGCCACAGTCTGTCATCAACGGCCGAAATGAACGAATCGCGTGACATCCGAATAAATGCCGACCATACAACCGAATATTTCATTACAAGCGTAAATGAATCCAATGTCGCAGACTAATCCAAGCTAACAATTGTCTCTCATGATTTGCCAGTTCGAATCGTCAAATATTAAAAGTACCGCAGTTTCCCACAAATTCGTGAGATCATACATGTCAGCGTAGCACTCGTAAAATAGTTGAGTAACGTCTGACAGAACAATTACAATCGAGGATTTGTCTTAATTAAGAAGCGGCGCAGCATCACAAAAGCTCTTCAAGTCTGATTAAAGCTCTAGCGACACGGCTGGCTATGATAGGCGCTCGTTCAGCGTCACAATAGTCGATTGTTTGACTTTAATTCGACGTACAGTCAAATCCAATTGTGATTCGAAAGACAAGCATCTGATTCAATGGAATCGAACATTTTATCGATCTACCGATATCAAAGCTTTGTTCAGTCGGAAATAAGTTTTTCTATACATAAATGAAAGTAAACCTTTTGGAAAAGTTCCACATGTGAACCCTTTCAAATAATTTGAATCGGAAGAGATTTTGTATCCGTTAAGTAATTCCATTATCCCAAAGATTTAAATAAGATTGCCGATGTCTACGCTTTTGCTTGTCCGCCTTTTTGGTGTCCTCTAGCGAAATCACTAACTACTAGCTTGAGAGTAATGAATTATATAAGAAAGCAACTTCGACCTCGTTTGTTTTCAAAACTTGTACCCCTTTGAAAGGAGCCTTCAACTGTTTAACATTAGGATTATTATTTTCACAATTAATATTATTAAGAATATTAATAATCAATTTGACAAATTAATAGTAACTGTCAGCTCGGTGTGTTAATTTAACAATGACAAATTGTTCCCGAGCCGTAATCTGTGGTACTGTCAAGTATTTGACAGAACATAATTAATTACTCGAAACCTTGCAAATGGACACAACTATAGACTTGCCGTATTCATAATAGACATGATAAATATATACTA
This sequence comes from Crocallis elinguaria, assembly GCA_907269065.1. Classification (NCBI taxonomy): domain Eukaryota; kingdom Metazoa; phylum Arthropoda; class Insecta; order Lepidoptera; family Geometridae; genus Crocallis; species Crocallis elinguaria. The sequence continues at coordinate 24,638,218 of OU026072.1, read as the reverse complement.
TAGTTTTTTTCTTATATTATTGAATAATAGGTACACTACAAAAATACGTGACATAACTCATAATAATACAATATATTGTTAACTAGCTTCTGCCCGAGGCTTCGCCCGCGTGGTATAAATCTCTATAGCCCATGTGTCATTCAAGAACACAGACACAAACATTCGCATTTATAATATTATAGTAGGATAGGATGTTAACTTCGTAATATCTATCTTTATAAACCTTTATTGTATTTTAACTATTTAATGTTATAACATCTTTGTTTTAGATTAAGAGTAAATTCAAATTCAAAGCTTTAATGTAAAATGAAATGAATGATTCAAGATTTACTGTTTGTATATTGGGAGCACCATGATTGATGCAGTATACCTATGTCTACAAAAAAGCCGAACAATTCAAAGGCACTCTACCTCATAAACGAGTTTCAAGATATAATGTAATGATCATTTTTTTTATCGCTGTAAAATATCGAAGGTAGTTATACAGCAGCATTCAGCTGAGGCGGGGGCGTTCAGTGCCAAGGTCGACGACCCTGACAGCGGCGACCCTACCCTAACCCTAACCATATCGTTTATCGTCTACCTTCATGCAACCTAATGGAGAGGGAGACCATACTTTGTATGCTCGTATAAAACGTTCTAAAAATATCCACATCGGATTCGATCCTTTCCACGCTTTTGAGATAACGAATGTAATATTGTGAGCAATAATTTTCGACTACTTAGAAATTATTTTTTACATTTATAAAAATTCACAAACCTCAACATTTCCGTTGTACAAATTAGTTTGTTCCCATTTACTAAATGTTCATAATATAAAAGAGACATGTAGAAAATAATTATCTGTTTGCGCAATACTTGATCCTATGATTGTACAATTCCTAAGCTTTATTAAAGACTAGCTTCCGCCCGCGGTTTTCACCCGCGTTCCCGCAGGAACCGTGCATTTTTCCTGGATAAAAAGTAGCCTATGTTACTTACTCTCCGGTCCATAAACTTTATCTATGCCAAAAATCACGAGACAGCTAATCCAGATTCTTTTGCAATATTTTCGAGTTTTTCGCCAGTCTTGAGAATTTACTACTGAGCCAATATTTACTGGGTCTGTTCTTAACTTTTAATATTGAGTCTAGATAATTCTACTGTGCCGAATATATTTGCGAACTATTAGAGTTATGATAATATTGTTAATGATTCAGTGCTGTTTCATACCACAGCATTCGGCGCGGACATCTATATTTTATGATACAGTCTCAAAGTATCACGAGTCTTATTTGGGGTCTTCAACTTTGAAATAGGTATCATAAATTTGCCCTTTTCCCCTCGTAATCCAACTGTGCGCAAAAACTTAATTCACCGGATACATTAATGAAAATTGGATGGAACTTTTTCGCCATTCGCTGACATTGCGGTAAATTCCGCTTTTACGGCAGTCTCCAGAGAACCTAACTATGTTCTCAAACTGCTAACTTGCTCATGGTTTATTAAATTTGGGGAGTCACTACGCAGAAATACAGCTCGGTTTCAGATGACATGTTACCAATTGAGTAGTCGACACAAAGCAATTTGACCTGCATTTATAGATAAATCAGCAGATCGTGGATTAAGCACTTATATTTAGATATCCGTCTTAAACATTGATCTTTCACTGTACTTTCATACCAGCGCGCCTTTTTTTTTTTTTTTTTTTTTTTTTTTTTTTTTTATTTATTTAATTTGTTTTGCTCTGCAAGCTCCAGGGCTCGCACCTTTTGTTTGATTTTTACATACTTAAAAAAAAATTTTTTTTTTTTTTTCTTTCTTATCATCAATTCAACAAAAGTAACTTACAACGAAAGCCTAACTAAGTGTCGTACACATAACATACACTATATATATAGTTTTATATAAATACAAGTATTACAAACTAGAATACTGAATTGAGTACACAATCGGAGCGGACGAGATCCCACAAGCAGCACCCGTTCACGAGTATGACGCATGTGCCAGCCATCGCTCTCCTCAACCATCTCAGAGGGAAGAGGGCGACCCGCCACACGACGCCACTGCAAGCAAGATCATTCCAGTGGCCATGGCCACTCCGGTTGTTCACCCAATTTATTTAACCTATGTTATTTGGTAACCTATATTAATTACTTCCCGTCGCCGCCCCACTCCGTTCGAACTCTGCGATGGCCTCCGCCACCACATGGTTCCCGTCTCTGATGGCCATTTTAAGGTTGTAGTCAATGATCCTTTTAGCAGAAACCACCTTAACCCTCATCACGAAGCGGCCTATCGCATCGTCGCTATCATCGGTATAGTATGTACAGCTACTCCGATGACGCGACAATGCCACCACCGCATGTGGGACGCTGTCGTGCAGCTTAAGCTTTTGACCTTTAGTTTGCATGACGATCACCGATTCGTACGTCAGTCCCTGAGCTTCATGAATGGTCAAGATGCGCGACCCAGTGCCTCCCCCGTATCCCTTGGTGATCAGGGATTCTTTCTCTTCCTGTGTGTGTACTAGGAAGAGAGTGTCGGGAAGGGTAACGGGTATTTGCGCACCTGTAAACCGCTTCAGCTTCAGAGAATGAACTTTGGATGCCGATGAGTAGATGCCGGAGTACACCTCCCGAAGGGCGTAGGCGACATCCATAGGGTTCCGATGCGTACACAGCGCCTTTGCTCCAGCGCGCCTTTGCTCGTAGTTACTTTGTAATTTATCAATTCGACCTCCGTCGTATCGATCGGTTACGATATTGTCTCGAGTCACTTTAATTACAATCTCATTGATTACTATCATTTCGACGACAGCACACAGAAAGGTTCTATACGTAGGCCGAAGATAAAGTGAAAAGATAAATTAACTCGCCTGACCCAATTTAAAAGGCGTTATACTAACTAGAGAGAACTAATATACAAGGCCTAAGGCATATACATGTCAACATGTTTACTCTTATTTAAAAGCATAAAGAAAAACGTTCTTCTGTAACTTTAGTACTTAGCCTTAGTTTAATATTACAATTACAACAATATTACAACGCTTACACACTCATACCCCCGCACTAGGATTCCCTGTGTTGCAGGTGGCATGGACACACACAGATACACTTGACAAACATCCACGACCCGAGAACAAACTTTATGCTTACACAAAATCTGCCCCGGCCGGGAATCGAACCCGGGACCCCTCGCTTTTGCAGGCAGGGTTACTACCAACTTAGCTACGGAGCCGTCGCATAATAGTCGTTGGCAATATTAATATGGACTATTTGAATTACAGTTACTTTTTGTGCTGCCAATCAATTAAGGAGTTATTAAATAGTTAACTATTGTTTTTGAATTCAATTCTATTTAGAGGTCGGGCACGCGACTCGGCGCGCCGGGCGCGTCGCCGCCGCGCTCACGCCACCTTACGTAAAGGTCGGAGAGATGTAAATATTCCCGCACAAAATAACAACTACATTTCCATAAACATCTCCATCGTAAACGCTGACAATATCGGGAAATTGAACAAATAAATCTTGCAAGAAGAAAACCGGAAAAACAATAGAAACAAACTCGAAAGAAAGCTGCCCTCCGCTATAACTCCGACAATACACAAACCGATTGATATCACACACCGACCCCCAAATGTATTGTTTTCTGTGCGGCGAAATTGTAAATATCCATTGCCACAATGTTTAACGTTGTGTCAACGTGTTTTGAATGAAACGGAAGAAGGAATCAGAGGCCGCTTTATTTATATACTAGCTGCTGCCCGCGGTTTCACCGCGCCGAGATATTGGATTTCATGGGTTTTATTTTTTTGTACGGAAACTTAATTCTTTTTTCTAAAATAAAAGTATCCTACACTATCTGTCAAATTAAATCAACTTGTTATAAAACTTTATTGACAGCTGTCAATGTCAATTTTATGTCACACTAACTTCTGCCCACGGTTTTCACCCGCGTTCCCATAGGTACCGTGCATTGTTCCGGGATAAAAAGTATCCCATGTTACTCGCCGGTCCCTAAACTATATCTATGCCAAAAATTACGTCGATCCGTTGTTCCGTTGCTGCGTGAAAGAAGAACAAACCAACAAACACACTTTCGCATTTATAATATTATATATAGTATGGAATAGTATGGATTCGATATTTTTATAGATCAATGTTTGCGCAGTAGATATCGCTATATAAAGCTATCCATCACCACAAACGACGCGGCGTTTGTGGCATCCTTTGAAAGCAACGTTGCATGCGTGGGCCTACATTTGTGCAAGTGACAGCTCACATTAGCGTAGGCGATCGGCAGCGAAATAGCGATTGGCATATTGATGTCCTGCCATTGGCTGCCAAAGGGCATTTGACTTAGCCCTGCTATGCAATAGCGCGACTGTGATCGGAATACTAGGCCCCGATTGTCTATTGCAGCTTGCAGTACTGCATTTATATGAATCAGGCACGCAACATTTGTATAAATTGTTTCCTTTAGAACTTCGAGTAGAAAATTTTATTTGTAACGTAAATAAATAACGACAGTCGATTGTGTTTTACGTTCCGTGACCTTGCCTGTAATGATATTCACAGACGGTTTTGATCTATTATTGATCATACTGCCGACTGTTAAGGTACTTAATTCATCTAATTTTTAATAAATTAGATACATATAAAACTAAAAATATTAATACATAGTAATTAATCGTGAATTATACCATTTTTTTTTAAATTTATTTATAAAGGGCTGTTTTCTTAAAAATAATGATTGTATTATCTTTTTAACTGGTATTTTGTAACTGATATTCGTAAATAATGAAGGACTCAAATTAACCTACTCGCTGATTGAATCGTCCTACAGCCGAACACAAACTACAAGCCACGTAAACTAGCGTGCTTATCCGATGACACGAAAATGATTGCGTTACAAATTGCTATCCCCAATCTGTCATTGTCGCCCGTACAAAGGACAGGGGGCTAAATTATTGTATTGCACGTTTGACGTTTCATTCATCAAACATATCGCAGTTTTGAAATACACGTAGACCTGCATAGGTGATTATCATAATTGCGTTCCGATATCAGAGAAAGACTTTTAAGGTAATAGCTCCGAATGTATTAGTAACTGTAATCTTGAATGGGCTACTGAGGACTAGTTTAGCGAATTATTTATTTATTTTTTTATTTATTTATTATATCAATACTAGCTTCTGCCCGCAGTTTCACCTGCTTTCCCACAGGAACCGTGCATTTTTCCGGGATAAAAAGTAGCCTACGTTACTCTCCGGTCCGTAAACTATATCTATGGCAAAAATCACGTCGATCCGTTCCTCCATTGCTGCGTGAAAGAATGACACACCAACAAACGTACAACATACATGTATGGAAGTATGGATATAGTGCTAAAAGTGGCACCATGTGTTGATATAATTAGAATCCGTACTTTCGAACTTTTTTTAATACTCTTTCATAACGAGACGAGCGGTCGTAACTAATTGTAGAATTCCATTAAGTAGCACAATTTCCAGTCTCCAATGTAAAATATCCGATGAAGCAATGTATCAAACTACACAGGCCATTTTAATTTGACAGAAATATCGGTCAAATGGACGTCGGATACAATCCTGCTCAACTCATATCCGAGCTAATGGGTCGGCGACAATTTCATTACTCATTAACCCCCACTCCCTGCGTCTACAAAAGGCAATTCGGAAGTCCGCATCGGTTTTACTTTAAGAGATTAATATTCAAATACCCATAAACAAATTTTATAAGACTCTTTAATAGCGCCGTGTTTATTATAAATTAAATTTAAGAGGGTAAAATCGTTAAGACTGTGATCAGCGACCATTTGAAAGTCAAATTCCCATTGGCGGCGGCAGGTGGTCAGCACTGGATATAATTGACGCTGTCAGATTCAGAAGCGCTAAATAATTCAGCGGCAAACAAAACGCTTACTGAATAATTTAATTTATGGCTATCAGGCTAATAACAAACACCACGCGAACCCTTTCAATTGTAACAAATCTACTGTCGCATTACAAGTGCTTGTGAACGTACGAGTAGTTCCATATAATTCTGGAAGCTGTTCCATTCACACTGTTTTACTTTCCAACTTTGTTGGGTCCTTTATTGTTTCGAAACAGTTTCCAAAGGGTTTTACTTTATTGTATGACAAATATCCGAGAACAGGTAACCAATAAACAAGTAATACGAAGAGACCTCATTCCTCAAGGACTTCACCTTGAATTGTAACACAAAAACAGCCGGAGTAACTTTGTGAAATGGTCGGCCGGCGGCCTCCAGTTTGAAATAATTAATTTATAGAGGCAATCGATTATACCGCAGACAAAGCTTTCATATACATATATAGCTGAAGATAAATAATTCATCGATAAGGAGCGAGCAGCAGCAGCCAACTTTGACGGCTCTCGAAAAACTTAATAATGTGATTTAGGCACGCGCCAAGCGGAGCGCGCTAGAGAAGTCCCGCGAAGTAATTTGTAGGGGTGACGCGCCCTCGCATACAGAACGGCGCCTGACAAAGTCGTCGCTGCATTATTTGCGCATGCCACTGTGCATCCATAAGGGTCGCCCGAGAAGGCACGTTCGCAGCACCAGCCCGCACTCGACGCAACTACAATACAAATTCTGACTCTACTCTTTCTGTTCCAGGTGTTCGAGGCGAAACTGAGCGTGCAGTAGAAAATGTGCAAACAGTGCGATTGGGATAAGACTGACAGTGTGTGCACGGTCGAAACACGGGTTACCAGTGACGGCAACAGTTAAGACGATGTGTGCGTGAGATTCGATCACGACGTCGAATCAAACCGAGTGGGGGGCGCTGGCGACCGCGGCCAGCTATGGTATGGACTTGGCAAGTGACAATGGGAGTGACGCGTGGTGGAACGAGACCGCGGAAGGGACGGGTGCGGAGGTCAACTTGTACAACTACTGGGCGTGGAGCATCGTGGACGGCGCCCTTATGCTGCTCATCGTGAGCGGCAACACACTCACTATCCTAGCCGTGACGCTGAGCCGGCGGCTGTCCTCGCTAGTCTCCAACCAGTTTGTGCTCAACCTCGCCATCTCTGACCTGATGGTGGGCCTCACGCTGCCCTACCATCTCGCCTTCTACCTGGATGAGAGCGTCGGCAAGATCAAGTGGTCGTGCCTCATGCGGTTCATCCTCATAATCCTGGCGTGTCTGGCGTCCATTTACAACATTATTGCGATAGCTGTAGACAGGTGAGTCGTAACTTCACCCTGTCGTGAGCCAACGTACAGATTTGTACCTTTCAAATCCAAAGAGATATAAATAGCTTTGATGTTCCATTTTCTTGTCACGCTATGATATCAAGAAAAGTTTTTTTTAATAAAAACATATTTATATATGTATATATCGCGGCTATAGCTTGAACACATAAGTGGAATTTGTGTCAGGACGTTAGAATTCCAACAGTGAGCCGGGTCTACTACTGTACACTACTGTATATTTTATACACGATATCCAGCAAACTTTTATGAAATGAACCGTAATAAAGATTAAGTGTTTCTTAGTCATGACTAGATGTGCTCCGCGGCTTCGCCCATGTAGCCTAAGTTATTCCTTATAACATCAGCTATCTGAGTAGCGTCAAAATCGGTCCTAGTCGTTTCGGAGATTAGTCAGAACAGATACAAACTAAAAACAATTATTTTTTTGGTATAAGTTCCCTGACATTACAAACAAACACTTCAATTGTATTTCTCTATTAATCTATATCTATGTATAGATGAGTTTGCTAATAGTAACTAACGACATACTTAATTGAATCGCTCGTTAATGGAGAGAAGATTGCGAAATGGAGTGTCCAATTGTCCATGCCGAAAACAAATAATACCTACTCAGAAACATTGTGTAAAATGTCCTGTAAATATGATTCCAGGTACATAGCAATAGTGCACCCGCTGCACTACAGCCGGTACCTGACGAAGCTGGCGACCAGGCTCCTGATGAGCGCCACCTGGACCGTGGCCGTCTGCATCAGTAGCATACCAATATTTTGGAACGACTGGCACGAGGGCGTTGCGTGCGAAATGAATATGGTAAGCTGTAACGATTTCTATATAAACCAGTTATTTTTAGTTCGATTTCTGCAAAGTAGCATCCAAATCCACAAACTACCTCAGCTATTTCTGACATTGGTGTAGTATGATGTATAACGGTGCTAATAGTGATTGAACAAATGTATTTGTGTATCAAAGTTAACGTTATGGGACGAGATAAATAAGATTGTTGATGCCGATTGTCGTTTATGACTACATTATAAAAAGTCCGACTTTATTTGGTTTTATTTCCTTTTTTTTTCATAAACAGTTTTCTAGTTCTTAACACTAGAAAAAAAACCATGATTATTAGTAGCCTAATGTAATGTAGCGCAACGGGCTGATAATGATAATTCATTATCAGCCCCTTACGCTCCCACTGCTGGGATACCGGCCTTCTCTCAGAGAGAGTATGGGCCATAATCCACCACGCGGGCCCAGTTCGCTTTGGTGGATGTCACATGTCCTCGAATTTTGTGGTTCTTGAACATGCGGGTTTCCTCGTGATGTTTTCCTTTACCATTATAGAGCGAGAGTGATAAATCCGCACATATCTTGATATAAGTCATTGGTGCGTGGCCAAGTCACGATTCGAACTATGGTGCGTCGGATTGAAAGTGGCACGCACTAGTTCCCGCTCGGCCACACTCGCTGTTACTTATTATTAGTGCTACATAATATTTATATATTCATTAGAATAAAATAATATCATAGTCGAAGATCTCATATCTTTCCAATTAAATATTCAAAAGGCTTTGTTGATCGAAAATATATTAAGTAACGTTACCTGAATGCGAGCAAATTGCTAAAGAATTATTTATTTGATACAACGCCTTATGAGAATTGTTTCAATTCCAAACACGTTCTTACTTATGTAGTAGCTTTTCCAACTGAATATGTAATGATCAAATATTGTGACAAAGTTATTATGTATTCCGATATTTCAGGTATTCCAATAAATATTGATGATATTGAAATTTAAACATCACCCAACCCAAAGACAAACAAATACTCGGTCCCAAATTAATTGAAACTTTAATAATACATACATCATACGTGAACAAATTGTTTTATACATCATACGTGAACAGCATCACTGTTGTCAAATTGTTTTTTTTACACTATTGGATAACGAGACCAGCTGGTCGTTTGCCTGATGGTAAGCATAACGCCGGCCCGTAACAATTGCAGTGCCACTCAGAACTGAAACACAAAAGCCTGCGCGGCGCTTCATTGCGCTCGTTACCTTGAGACATTAGGTATTACTATCATAAGCCCAGTAATTTCACTGGCTACTTCGCTCATCAATCCGGAACACAGTAATTCTGGCACAATACTGCTTGGTGGGAGATTACCTTGTTACATTAGGGTGTTTAGCGTGCATGGCCGCCTGGTATCGAGAACTGACGCTATTAGGAGTGAATAGTTGAGCATATCAGCTTAGTCTGTTAGTCAACTAGTAAAAGAAGGAAGCAAATAGCAAGACCTCCCTGACCACTTTCACCAAATGTATTACCACAAGTAACACGCAACTATGTTATACAATATAATTAACACTTTTTAATTAAGACTCATTCATCGTCGTTCATTAAGTTTGTTCTTAACGTTACAGTACATTCTAGTCATCCCAACGCCTCTTGAACTTAGGCTAAAGAAATGCAACAAAACGAAAGGCTGCAGTAAAACGAAGTTCTTGTCTTGAATGTAGACAATATTTCATCATCAGTTAATATTCCAGACAAAATAGAATTTACTTGATTTTTTTAAAGCAATTCTTGTAATGACAGTTGTATATTGTAACGAACAGCGTCTACGCCTGTAATAATTAAATCATAACTTATAACAGAAATTGGTCCGGTTCGTGAATCCTTCATAGTGACCAAGGAGACTCGGCCCTCTCAAATGCTAATCAGGGATCCTTTACATTTCAGGTGGTTCCAAAGTCGTACACGACGAGTATATTGGCGCCGATGTTCTCGCTCATCTGGATGGTGATGTTCATCCTCTACTGGCGAATATGGCGGGAAGCTGCGTGCCACGCCAAACGCATGCGCGCCAACACCTGCTGTCCCACGGGGGCGAATGATTGGAAGAGCATACAGGTAAATAGGAACTCTTATTATTAAGTTACCAATAATTTTATAAAACGAATCTTGACTGAGAGAAAAATGTCTAAGAGCAACTACATCTAAGAAAAGACATTAGACTGCTTGCGACATCTAATAAATAATTGCTCTAACAATTTATGTAACAAATCATCTAACCAGAACAGAACACTATTTACGGCCAAATTAATGCGATACGAGTAACAATCTCAATTAAGATATCCTATAATAATCACACCTTAGAATTGAAAGACTATGAAGAATACGCGCTGATCTTTATCATTTTATCATAAAACATGCCAGACTGTTGCGAAATGAATTTCATTCAAAGTTATGCGTTTCAGGTGGTACTCCTGGTACTCGGATCATTCTCTATATGCTGGATGCCATTCGTGGTGGTGGCGTGCGCGCAGACTTTCCCTGTGATGCCGTTGCACAACCACGTGGCTTATCGGCTGACATCCTCACTCGCCATGTCCAACTCCGGGATAAACCCTCTCATCTACGCGTGGAAAAACGCCGGTTTTAGAGCCGCTTTCGCCAAGCTGCTCCGATGCAAGAGACCGGACACCTCCGAGTATAGAGGATCTCCCGCCCCAGAAAGGAAACGTGGTTCGGTCGCTCTCCGAGAGGGCTCTCTGACTCACTCGACGCCGCCCAGCGGACTAACGAGCTTCGGAGGCAGACCGGCCAGACTCGTTTATGTGGAACGAGAATCTCTATCTGACACTTCCCGATGTCGCATCATAGAAAACGCAGGATATATGGATTCAGAACGAGGAGACGCGAACCCTTCGTATGCACCGGATGGACCCACCCCGGTGCATAGGTCGGCCAGCCGCCCGGACGTAGTGTAGTGTTATTAACGAACTGTGGACGTTTGTGGGAAACGTGAAACGCTTCTAGTATTAAAAGTTATTAGTGACAGTACCCTTTCGCATCTAGGTACCTGTTTGAATCTACGCTCAAGTTTTTAAAAGCTTTATTGTTGAATTTTTATTGAGAGATTATAATGAGTTCCCTGCCGTGATAAAGATTTTATTAAGAGGTTCTCTGTCGTATAAAAATAAAGATGTTTAAATTAAATTATAAAGAAAGATGTTCGATGTAAATTAAAGTATATGATTAATAGTAGAAACTGTTTCTTTTATTACCCTCTACGATATTTAAAGATCCATTTAAAAAAGTTATATACATGATATATAAGCTCATATTTCTAAAGTGTCGACATCTGACCCGTAAATGAGGAACTACGATATGAGAATGCTTGTCGCGTAAGTCTCGTAATACTGTACGCGGGAACTCATAGATGGCGCTTTCCTTGTTATTTTATTTTTCGGTTGAAAATTAATGATATGTCGGAGTTTTGGCAGGACCGCAAAAGTCTGCTGTTGTCGATTTTGTATTATCTACTAAAACCTGTGTATTTTAGAGTGTTGTAGTGTAAAAATTGTGAATTATTTTTTATTAACCATGACGTGTTCGTGTGTTTTGCCAGTGATGACTAATGGCACTGAGACATGATCTCGTACTGTTGGCCTCATTAGCAAACTCAAAGTAGTGCAGCGAGCCATGGAGATGGCTATACTCGGGGTTTCCCTGCAGGAGGGTGAAAGTCACCGACATATCTTTCAAAATTAGCAAGGATACGGGAAGCGGAACCTTAGGCTACAATGGCTGGATGACTTCATGGATAAGGTGGGACTCTTTATGATGAACTTCTTCTACGAGAAACGGCCATCCAGGAAGTGGACGTGGATAAACCCCGACGGTTCCACTACAAATGAGATAGACTTCACCATGACGACCAAGAAGCACATATTCGATGTCTCTGTGATCAGTTTGGTGGAAACCGGTAATGATCACCGTATTGTACGAGGCACGTTGAATATCAATACCAAGCTTGAAAGGTCACGTCTGGTGAAGTCTATACTCCGTCCAAATCCTGCCGAAATCCCAAACCCCGAAGGTTTTCAGATCGAACTCCATAGTCCATATTCGCTTCCAGTGCCTAGCTAAATGTGACACAGGTGGCGAGTTAAACGGGTTGGTGGAAACTGTCCAAGCTTCCAAGCTGAATTCTATAAGACCCAAAGCCGAAAGGGGACACCAATAAAAAAGCTTTTTCACTCGTTCATTTATTTGTGTTTACACCGAGCCCAGCTCGATTATGTAGATAATTCATTTCGAATATCTGTAATAACGCAAGTTCACCCAGAAAAGTTTTTAAAAAACACCGAACGAAGCACGGTCACCCAGATATTGTTATGATAATTATTAATGTAAGTATATAAAATAAATAATCAATATTTTACGTACCTAATTATATATTTAGGAACAATTTTTCTGAATAAAATTGATGATCATTCTTGTGGACCTGATGTGACTTTTTAAATGTACTTCCACATGTTGAAGAATCTAATCAAAAAGTTTTACACTGATTCTTGTGTGCTCGTAATATTTATTCTGTGTATAATTATAAATCAAGGAATTCGCCATATTTATACCGTTTTCGAGGCAAAGTGCCACTTTTGAAAACGCTATTTCCAACGACCTTGATCGTTGCCGCTAATGCTACCAGGTGGACAGCGCGGTTATTCGGTAAAGTTCGACGATTCACGACCGTTCCAAATCCATCGCTCCGCGCGTTGTCGATTGAGTGGAACGATGATCTAATTTCGAGCACCCAGACGGTCACTCCATTCAGGACGCGCCATTGCTCCATTTATCGGGCATTCACGATGTGTTGGAACATTGGATTTGGAACGTTTGGATACATCCAATATTCCTATCACTCCACGTAATCCATTCTGAGATTCTCCACACACGGGCGGTTTTTGGAACGTTGTCGTTGTGCTCCAATCTGGGGGGCTCTAATAGAAGACTAAGTGTCATGGTCCATGGATGATGGAAGACGCTCCGCTTGCCGCTATCGCGTTACGCGCCGCTAAGGCCGAGTACTTTTTTTATGTTATTTGGTAACGAGACGAGCTGGTCGTTTGCCTGATGGTAAGCATAACGCCGGCCCATAACAATTGCAGTGCCACCCAGAACTTTGAAACACAAAGGCCTGCGCGGCACTGCAGTGCGCTCGTTACCCTGAGACATTAGGTATTAAGTCTCATAAGCCCAGTAATTTCACTGGATGGTTGTGGTGATTAATAGTAAAAATAGTAAGAACGCGCGAACGTAAAAAGACGCCTAGAGAACCCTCCTTTACCAACTCAGTTCCAATGCGTAAAAGTATATAGATAATATTATAAACACTACTTTACAAAATATGTTGAATCTATAACAGTCTCCAAAGCGGTTCGCAAAATATTTCAAATACGAATGATCATCAGAAGATAATTTGAAATAATAAAAGTATTTGTGTTGTGGCCTGTGGGCAAATAATAACGAAAATATGCGAAAAATATGTTTAAGTAATTCTCAAAATGTAACTCACCTCAACGCCAGTAACTCCGAGTGCGGTAACCAAGTTGGGCGTCATCCGGAACGGCACCTTCTCCGGCACTCGCAGCGTTTTCCCTTTCTCGAAGCACACGTTATAGTCTATATGCACCACCTCACCGGATGTCAAGTCCACCAGCACATTGTCCAAATGTCTGTCGCCTAACCCGATTATATAGCCGATCGTACTCATTACCGCCACGGAATAACTGTATCGACGAACCATTTGCCACCACTGCTCCGGCGTCACACTCCCGCACCACAGTTCGCGCCACAGCAGATCTTTAGGGGTCTCCGCCGACAACTCTTGCAGCACCTGCTTCAGCACAGACACCGGCCATTCCTTCCTATTCTCCGTCGACACTCCCGCTTCTTTTAGCAGAGGATTCAGTTTCGCGTAAAACAATTCTGATGGACGCAATACGTTCACATTTTTATTGCACTTGGCAGATAAAATAGCTGCTTCTCTGTTTTGCCAGCGCTTATACAAAGCGAATAACGGCGTCACATTGTCTACCCAACTGATCAATCCAGATCTAGGTCCTAAAGGTATGACTGAATAGTGACGAGCTCTGTACGTCTGATTATCGTTATTTTCCGAATCCCGAGCCATCATTGTGTTTGTGATAGAGAGCAGTTGCATGATTCTTTCATCTAGATGCAAATCTTCTAGACCTTTGAACAAATATATGTATGCTTTGCCATCAGAGCCGTAAAACACCAGCTTCTTCGGTCTCGTTTTAGTGGGCAATATAGCCACATTGTTCTCGACTGATTTTATTGTGACCCTCACGGTTCTTTGGTTTGTGTGCACTCCTGGCATTGTAATGACTGTGTTGTTTAGATCAGCGAGCACGGGGCTGATGTCCGACATCTTTAAAATATAAGATGTCCTCTTGTTAACTTTTTGTTGCAGCTTGATTTGTAGCTGTTTCAACGGTGCCCAAGATTCCTGAGGCTTTTCTGGGTTAGTTGGATTTTTAAGTTTGTCAATTACTTCTATGATCAGTGATTGGAATTTAATCTGGAACGCAATCTCATGGGGCGTTTCCGGTTTAACAGACGTGACTCGGTTGAGCTGCTCCAAAACATACACGACTGGCTCAAATATTATTCTATGTTTTTCCTTTATCAAATATTCTTTTTCTTCCTCCGTTAAGTGTTCATTGTTCTTTACCTTGACAATTTCTGTTTCTAACTGGGTCAACCTTTTACTGAAGTCTGAGTGATGTTGAGCTAGTGTGCCAAGACATAATTCGTCCCATAGTAAGTTAATCCTTTGGAGTTCTTTTACTAACAGTTTTACTTGAAGAATCGTTTTTGGAGCTTGTTTCGACAACGTTTCTACCATGTCGAGGAAACACGAATTCAATTCGTTATTGATTACTTTATCGCTTGCTGAGTCATCTAAGTCGATGTTGTCTTCCATGCTCTCGGCATCGTTGGATAAAAATGATCTTGCTATGTTTAGCTCTGACAGCTCACTTTGTTCGTTCTCTACTGCACCCACTACAGCAGGGAATGTAATCAGATGGGGTGTATCTTCAGCAAGCCTACACAGTAAATCCGAAACACATTTCCGCACGTATGTCTCCGGGTGGTTTAGTCTAGAGAAAAGTTGTGGAATAAT
Source organism: Crocallis elinguaria (assembly GCA_907269065.1). Classification (NCBI taxonomy): domain Eukaryota; kingdom Metazoa; phylum Arthropoda; class Insecta; order Lepidoptera; family Geometridae; genus Crocallis; species Crocallis elinguaria. Next base: position 24,622,976 of record OU026072.1, on the reverse strand, counting down.
TACTTTCCAAGGCTGTGTTGGCGTATTCGCTAAACCAGACTCAAGAACCGTCTGTAACTCCATGGCATGCTTTACTATCAAGCGCAATAGTCTTAAAGTGGCATTCACAACCGCATTCTCTCCACTATGATTAATATAGTCCGAAGCGCAAATTAACTGTAAGAATTTGAAGTATGCGTCAGCGGAAAGCTCGAAATAAGAGAAGACTCGCTTCTGCGCCTGACGCCATATGTCTACCAAAAGCGCGAGATGTTCAGGATAAGCGTTACTTAGACATGGAACAGTACGCAACTGACTTTCAATCATTTCTGAGGTATTAATTTCGTTCCAGTCAATATCTTCATCGTCGCAAGTGGCTTTGGTTTTGGAAAGTATTTCACATACCGCTTCGAAGTCTTGGGGAGAACATCCAATCATAACACTTTCTATTTGCAACTTATCGTTTTCCGTTAATTGTTCTCGAGTTTTAGAGCTAAACTCCACCATTTTTCGACCCCAACGGAAACACCAAGCTGCGAAGCTGGCCCAAGCTTTAGCTAGTCCCGGACATTGATTGACTCCAAACTGCAACAATTTTCCCACAGCAGAATCAGACAATGGGATAACATTTTCAGATACGTTGTTGTCAACTAAACCGATTTCAGGTAAAGCTGAGACGAATTTTTTCAATGGTAATTCATCTTCTAGAACGTTTTCCGTTTCATTTTGTACCCACTTGGAAAGAGTTAGCAACATTTTGGTGCCCCTTTCTCGCAACTCGTAGCTTTGTTCACCCATTGCTAATCTTTGTGAGAATCCCAGAGACACGCTCGCACACAGATTTATTGCCCTGATTTTAGTCTCTTCCTTTGAGTAAGTCAATTTGCACAGTTCAGCCATAGCATTGACGTTATTTAGGGTCCAGATATCCAATTCGTAAGTATTAGTCGACATGAGCAACACATCGCTCAGTTCATCCAAGTTGTCAACAGTGCCTAATCCCATTTGGAAAGCCGAATTTTGTTTAAAATGCTTTAGCAACTCTCGTTTCGCCATTAGTAAGTTTGCATTTTTACGGGCACTTTTAATAACGTCAAGGCGAAGGCATTCAGACAAAAATGTATTTTCTTCGGTTGTATTCAGTTTCGTAAAGTAATCGTTCCACCACATTACGCGACTAAGATTTTTTAATTCTGTGCAATATTTTTGCTCTTTAAGTGTGGACGCCTTGAAAGGATTTTGTATGGCCCTTCCGTTTTTGATAATTTGTTTAAGTCCATGGTTAGCCAGCTGTAAAATGGCAATTTCTTTTAAGAAATGCACGGAATTACTTATAGCAAATTCCTCTGTACTGGAATTGAGTAAAGCTTCACAATTATTCAGCAGATCATCATATTTGTCAGTGAAGTCATTGTAATACATGTTTACAGCTGTGCAAACCAAAGTTGATTCGATTTTATTTAGTAATCCTTGATATGAGCAAGCATTTTTCAAGATTTCGTTGCTCTCAATATTCAACACATCCCAATTACTCAGCTCATTAGTAATGTCACCACCAATCTCGAATGTCTTCAACGCAGTAAATGAACACCATTGGGAGTTGTGGGCGCTTTGCAAATCATGTTCTTTCCAATTTTGCATATCTTCCCAACTTTGTATATGTTTGTAGCTTTCCATTATTTGTTCTTCTATAAATTTAGTACTCCTTGCATCTATTTGAGATGAACTTGCCTCATCTTTTTTGTCTTCTAAAGTCTTTGTTTTCAAAATTTTCTTGTAATATTCCAGAGCTAATTCATGTTTGGCATTGGCCTGCTCTGCTGCACCTTTCAACCAAATCAGTTTTTTATCAAACGTTTGTTTGATCCAGACATAAAGACCGTGCAACACTTCTGGTTCTTCAAATTTTATCAATGCTCTAGCCACATTCAGTGTAATCGCTTCAACATCAATGTTGGTTGTTGAGTTTGCAGCAGTTTGTAAAATCAGCTGTGCATGATAAATAGCAGCTCCAAAATGTCCGCTATACAAGCCCACCGCTAGAGATGCGGGGCGCACTCTACTTAACCATTCGCGGCAAGTCGGCCAGTTCGTGTGAAAAAACGTTCTAACAGGTTTACTGACTGCCGGAAGCACGGTGGCAGTGCCATCAGCTGCGTTGTTGATATATTTTTCCAAGAACATCATGAACTCAGAAATCCGACGTGCTCTGGTTTGTTCAGCCCCAATAACATTCACCAGTTTATCATGATCAGTCCCAATACATTTACTGTCCAATGAAGAAGTATCTCTTGCAATTCCCTTTAAAGCTCCCTCTATTTTCATGAATGTCTCTTGAGGTTTTCCCAATGAGGTTCTAAGCTTTAAAGCAACTGTTGTATTAGCCAATTCTGATAATGCCCACCCAATGCACACTGAAGAAAAGTTCGAAGCGCATTGGCGGAAAAACAGTAGATTGTTTTCATCATCAGACGATTGTATTGGCCAGGAATTCAAAAATGCATCTGTTAAGAGCTTTTGGTCATTGTATGTCAACTGAAGTAGACAATTCATGATAATTTTGAAATGTTCAATTGATAGATTTGAAAATGAACCTCTCATCAAATATTCCTTAAAAGAATTTGCTTTTGTGTCACTATTTAATATTCGCAGACTTGTTTTCCGACTTATAAATGTTTTTACTAGTTGTTTGTCTAACTCTTGTTGCACAACATCCCATGGCAAATCAAAAAGCACTTCTTTACAAACATTGGACACCTGTTTGTCTTGATTATCTAGATGCAAAATGCATAGAACAGCTATTGTCTTTAGTACAATCACACTCCATTGCAAATTTTTGTTCTTTATTAAATTCTGGCAATTCTTGATTACAAGTAGTACTATGCTACTGTCAAAACTGTATGCCAGCTCCAACATATTAGTCACCAAAACTAAAAATACTTTTGACATGCTCACAATGTGTAAATATTTCTCTAAATGAGTGAATATATCTGATGCCCAATGTAACGCCAGTAATAATGTCTCTTTTGGTATGTCTTCATCAAATATCATGCTGAGTGTGTGCAAAATTACAGCAAGATGCCCTGATGTAGGGCTTGAGCCTGCTCCTTCTCCAATACTAAGGTTTGACAGTCCAAATATGTCACTAGCTCTTTGCTGAGTGTTTGTGACTAAATCACTTGAAGCAACAAAGTGGTTGTTTTTCTTGCAATGGGAGTAAAGCAGGTACAGTACAGAAAACTGCAGCGCTGGTGCATATCTAGAGAGATTTCCATTATGTGGACACATTCTGATGGCTAGAAGTTCTAATATACTCGGCTGCAAAGCCCACATGCCAATAATAGAATTACTGGCATTTGCTAACTCTGATAAGCACTGAAGATAAAATATAATATTCTTTTCAGCATCATTTTGAGGTACATTTTCTGTATATTCTGGATTTATTATTTGAGCATCTGGGACTAAAGCAGAAAATGAGTTTTGAATATCAGTAAGGACATACTTGTATGTCTCTTGCAAAAGTGGGATGTTTTTCAAATTGAGCAAATTACTGTAAACAGACAGCACACTCTGTTGTATTTTAGAGCATTCGGAGTAACGCAGGGGTCGCATCAATGACATGGGACCTATGGTCTGAGTTATGAACTCTATAGGCAAATTTGCAGCTATTTCCTTTATGGTGACTGATATCAGGTTAATTACACTGAGGCACACACTTTCATCAATTTGCAAAAAGCTTGTCATTTCTCTCAAAATCAGAGAAAACAATGTTGGCATACAAGATGTACATTTGGTTTGCAGATGTTTCAGTAGCAAGCAAATACTTTCATTACCTGCCAGTATCAAGTCAGCATCAGTTTCATCTTTCATTGCATTTGTCATAACTTGCAGAATTTTAGTAATCGCTTCAGTCAAAAATGACCATGACACAATTTGTGAAACTGTTGGGCTCAGAAGTGTGCCCAAACTTTTTACAACTGTGTTGAACACATTTAAGAATGATGTTATCTTCTGCAGGCAGTCTTCATAAGATGTAGGCTCATCTTTGTCACTATTGTCTGTATCCAAGTCATTGGAATAAGCAACCATATCTTCTACAAACTGATTTAGCAAATTAACAGAGAATCCCACATCAGCCTGCCAATGGCGGCTCAACTTGAACATTGATTGTAGAGCAAAATCTTTTATCTTTTTAGGCTGAGCATTGTCCACGTGCCAACCAACCAATATGTCAACTGTGTCAACAAAGTGATTGGCAAAATGTTCCGGGTAAGAGTTAGACATCACAATCATGGCATTTATAGCAGCCATGAACACATCTGCAGAGTCAGTGGCTTCAATGATTCCCTGCAACTTGTTCAAAGTCATCTCAGCAAACTCAGTCAAATTAGGTGTTTGAAAATCCAATTGGAAAGTCTCTGTAAAAGAGAGGGTCAACAGATATTTAATAGATGTGTTGTGTACTGCAAAAGTAGATGTAATCCAATCCACATGTTTTCTAAAATCTGGACCCATAACATAGCCTATCCTACCAAGTACCACTGCTGCACCTTCCTTTGTTTCTTGGCCTGGTCCATCATACAATACATCCAAGAGTGATTCTACTAATATATCATAAGCTCGGCGTATGTAACGCATGTTGTCTGGTAGCATGATAGCATCCTGAAGCTTACCGCATATCACCAGCGATTTCTCAATGTCCACTTCAGCGCAGAGCCGACGTAACAATTTGGAAATGCGTGGGTCTTCTGGCAGGTTGACCACGATGTCTGATCGCTCATAAAATTTATTAGGGGCAGTTCCTTGTGACCAGGAATCGTTGAGAGGCTGGGCTAGCGGTTCGTGATATTTATAGGAATTATCCAGGGTGTCTCGGTCACCGCGGGGCGGGAATCCGCCTCGACCCCTGCCGCTGCCGCGGCCGCCGCGCGTCGACCGAAACTCGGAGACACGACCACGAGACCGGAACCGCGTGTCCCGGGAAGGTCCTCCGAACGATGAGGACGCCTCGTAGGAACCAACATAACCTCTGACATTATCATCCGTTGTGTTTTCGTGACTGATTTCTTCCCGTTCCAGAATGTCTGAGTTCTCCGGTCCCTTGAGGTTTTTCACTCTGCTATTTGCAGTGGTGGATAGCATCACTAGAAATTTTGCCTAAAACGTGATTATAACCACACATGGCCGTAAAATTACGACAAATTAAAGAACAAAACAGATTACTCCGCCAACAGACACTGGTGAAAAGTGACACAATTTAACGACAAAACGTTAAACGTCAAAATGACATTTGTTAATGCCTCTGTTTCCAAACATAGACAAAAATGATCAACGTTTCTTGAACGAAACAAAAAGAATGTAGATAATGATCGGATCAAAATGATACTTTTGCCGTACAGTGTAATGTTATTGCCTGCAACGTGCCTGCAACTTCACCGATTGAGATTTTTTTATAATATATTAAGTGATTATATATCTTCAAAATTGTTAAGATGCGCGAGCGAGATCGCGGTGCGCCGAATTCTGCCCCTTAAAAAGCAAATATTACTATAGTTTCTACACTAGGTACCTAACACCTGATATGTAGTAGTAAAAAACTTTTAAGGCATTATTAGTTATATGAAATCAGAAATTTTAAATAAAACTAGCTGTGTCCCACGGCTTCGCCCACATAGCCTAAGTTACTCCATTTATCACATCAGCTATCTGCCAGTGATAGCCTCGTCAAAATCGGCCCAGCCGTTTCGGAGATTAGCTGGAACAAACAGGCAGAAAGACATACAAACATTAAAAAAACTGGGTTTTTGTTGTAATTACTGTACCTATATACCTACATTTATTAAAAAAATTATTTATATGTGCGCGCCTGGCTTTGTGCCGAGCTGCATATTATTCTCATAGTAATCTGTGGGCTGCCTGCCGGGCTGCCTGGCACGTGTATAATAAATGCGCTATCTATATAGTCTGCGGCGCGAGTACGGATCTTTTCGATAAATAAGACAGTTAAAATCGATTAAACCCACTTTATCGATTTTAACTGTCAATTTTATCGAATTTTATTTATTGAAAAAATCCGTACTCGCGTCGCTGAACAGAGAACACAGACTACACCTACAGAGAGATACCTACTACCTGAATATTGTCTTTTACCAGCTGGCCTAGCATGGCAAAGTAGCAATATAGCGCGCGCGCTACGACAAGATTTCTCGCGAACGACGTTTTAGTCGATTATGCTAACATGGCAAACACGAGAGACTATTATCTCTTCGAAGACAATGGACGCCAAACCAGTGCTGCCATGTGATTAGCAACACCGGTTTAGTTCATTCAATTTGTCTTATTTACTATAGTTTTATTTAATTTGCTGTGTGAACGCGTTCATAACAATGACATTTTAGTGAAGTTGACAAGTAAATATCGGGAATATGACTTTTTTTGTTTGTTTTGTATTTGGCTCCACGCGATTTGCGTATTTAGCCAGTGTCAAGTTATAATAAATCTCTAGTTTTGGTAAATAAAAGTCGTTAAAGTTTAGTCTAGGCGCGGTCAAGTCGAAGTGATGCTTCAGTAAAGCGGTGGATACTTTACTGAAGCTTCTATGGAGTTTTGGATAGAATACGAAAATACACGTTTTTCATCTTTGTACTATTTTCCTTTCACTCATGCACGTTTACGAACACACATTAACACTCGATAAAACACAGGTTTTAGTAAATAACACAAAATCAACAACAGCACATTTTCGCATTCCCGCCAAAACTCCGGGAATGTGACTTATCTGGCTGTTGTGAATTTGAATTTTATTTACACACTATCATATAGGAAATAAAGAAAGAAGAAGTAAGTATTAGATTATTCCACATAAGAATTGAGTTGAGTTAATTTGATTATTATAGTTATTTACTTTAAAAATTGATTGCATTTTGCCAGGCAGAAAAATGTGAGTAAAACGTAAAGTAAACACTACTAAGTAAATAATATCGTTAAACTATGTCCGAGATCCCAGTACATATAGAAAATGTAGTCTCGATGTCGTCCATAAAATTTTAATGTTTTCTTTTGTAAATAAAACCAAACAAATATCTAAATAAACAACTGTTACAGCTCATTGTGACATGCAAATATTAGAATAATTAACTATCCTTGAATTGAAAATATTACAAAAAACGAATGACACAATAATCGTAACACAATTCATATTTCATTTCCTATAGGTACTTATATAATTATAATATCAAATGTTATTATTTTTCTTATTAATTATACTAAAGTGTCAAAAAATAAAACCAATAATTTAAATAGAATTCTAGAAATTCAGTGGTCAAATGAATTACTTTAAAAATTCAGCTATAGTACATATGTATAGTAACATTTTTAATTTTTTATTCGTCCCTACCTACTTTCCTTTGAATTTTGCGTCGCTCGCGCTCTTCATTTATAGTTAAAACATAATTCTAATATGGTACTGCCATTATCACGCTTTCGGACACAGATCAGTATGTATGCTTTCGGAGATAGTCGTTGGCAGTAATAGTCACAGAACAGAAACACAAATTATATAGGTATCAGGGTATCACAGAACACTAGTTACCGTCTTACAGTTTTACTCGTCCTCAAAAAGTTCGACGACAAACTACTCGTCAAAAGTAGACAAATAGTGAGAAAACTTGACGCGCCATGTTAGCGTTTGTCGACAAAAGAGACACAGATAATAGAACCGTTCGTGTTTGTCGTCATATGACAAAACGAAACGACAAACTCGCTAAGCCATGTTAGCGGTTGTCGAGAAGACTAGTTATCTCTTCTTTCCACGAGATAACGCCACGAGTAAATTTTGTCACGGTGCGCATGTTAGCCCTACAGGAGAGGAGATATTTTTTCTTGTTTATATTATCTATACAAATTATAACCTCACTTTTACTTTTTAGTCAATCAATGAATCAAACAGAATTTTAAATTGTTCAATAAACAACATGTTTTCAGTACTAATATTTTAATTTATAACCAATATATTTTGCTGTTTTTCAAGTAGTTCACAATGAAAGTCCTGAAACGAACACATGATTTTAAAGGTAAAAGTCAAGTTGTTCATTGTATTTCACTCCGATGCGCGTACCATTTGATTTATTATTTTGATCAATAATATTTTCTTTCAGCTTTAGATTTAAAATTTAGTGAAGACTCAGAGTCGCCTCACACAATATATTTTAAGGAACACGCTGTCAGAGATCACACAACAGACAAGCCTTCCGGAAGAACTTTGTTTATCGTTAACGTACCACCATACGCGGACGAAAAGGGCATTGCTAACGCATTCTGTGAAGCAGGGAAAGTGCAATCAGTGCAGCTGTGTCTTAAACCTAACGTAACAGAAACAAATACAGATAAATTTCTACCAGAAGAACACAAACCTGCTTTCAAAGTAGGCTATGTAGTGTTCAGTAAAGTAGTAGAACTAGATAAGGCTTTGAAATTAACAGAACTTCGTCCAATGAACTCGGAAACGCATAAGATAAAGCTGGGCATGAGTAAATGGATAGAAGAGTACAACAATTCAATATTAATGCCACAGGAATTGAAAGAAAAAGTGGAAGAATTTATGAAGAGGTTTGATGAGAAAACTAAGAAAGCTGATGATAAAGAAAAAGAGTTAGAGCAGGAGGATGAAGAGGGATGGGTAACTGTGACAAAACAAGGAAAAACACAGAGCTTTGCACGATCCGAGAAAGTAGAAAGCAAAATCATGCAAAAGGAGGAAAAGAACAAAAAGCGGAAAGAATTGAAAAACTTCTACACTTTCCAAATCAGAGAATCCAAAATGAAACATGTTGTCGCTCTGCGGCAGAAATTTGAGGAAGACAAAAAGAAAATAGCCCAAATAAAACATAATCGTAGGTTTAAGCCATTTTAGAATAACTGTTCATTAATAAAAGACATGATAATTTATCACAGATTTATATTTCTTTACAAATCACTGACTTGACTTTCCATATTAATACCACTCAAGTTCAATGTTCACATCTTTTCAAAGAAAGATCCTATTAGATATAAGCTGTCTTTATGCAATGTTCCCAAGTCTTGAAAACAAATATTCTTTTAGAAAATAATTTTTCAAAATTTGGGAAAATTGCCTTTGATAGTTCATAACACAACCATGTTATATAAAACAGCACTTTTACTACTAATAGTATTTTTATGCAATAAAGTCATATTAGCTTAAAATAATGTCTCCATTTTTTTCATGTTACTGAAAGTTACCAATAAATTATATTTTATATGAACTGTGACAACACAAAAAGTGACTGTGACATAATATGGTGTTGGTCACCCCAAACATGATAGTTTAGAAGTCTCGATAACATCATAGTAAAAGGAGAACTATAATAACACAATATAGCAGTGTTGCCAACTCCTTGAAATATTTATCGAAATAAAAAGGGGGCCCCATACCCCCGGTTTGGGGAGACTTTCTCTCTCAAACTACCTGGAAAATATTTTGATTCCGCATGGAATAGGCGGTTTTGGAGGTAATATTACTGTTTAATGTTAAGTTTTTGTCAAGGCTTGGAACCGGTTTATAAATAACCATTTAATTATAGTATTTAACCATATTATAGATTATTTCATTCGAATGCAAGCATTTAAAGAGCACTATTGAAAACTGTAATAAACTGGTTTATTGCCCTGGTTTATTTCTGATATCAACTGGCTACAACAGTTAAAATCTTCATCTAGTTAATCTACTTCATAATCTGTACTTATTTTACTGTCCTATATTTTAAACTCATCAGTTGACCATCACATTGTGGCGGTCTGTGGATTCCAAGACCCGTAGCAACCGTAACAGAACATTATTATTCAAGGGAGCATAGCAGTCATCAAATATGCTGGTGGGTTTTGACAATGATTCGTAGCAGTCTGTTCTCTGGCAATGTTTCTAGAGATGCAAGCAAGCTGTTGATGTTGCCATAAACACAGCCATTAGCAAGAGCTACTTGGACAGCTTGTCCAATCCTGTCAAGGCAGTTCTGAAACATACAACAAATCGGAGATGAGACTTGCAATATTGGCTTTGGATCTACATATTGAAGTATATTATAATGTCCGCAGTTGTAGCATAAAATTATGGCAAAGGCCTTAATAATATTATTTAGAGAAAATACAATATTCATGATATTCTCTTGCAACTGTTATTCTATGTTTTTCCCCATAAACAACAGTCAATTTGTCATGGCAATTCCAGTACAAATAAACTTTCAAATTTATAATAATTGACCCAAAGTTTTTTTTTTCAATGTTATTGCCAGCAACTTGTTAGCAGCGATTTTTCATAATTATCAATCCAAAATCTTCAAAATTGTTAAAATGCGCAAGCGATAGCGGCGCGCCTTATTCTGCCCCTTGAATGTGAGTAACCACAAATCCTGATTTAAGCAATATCTAACCGTCGTCTAACGCAATTCTTTTGTGACATTTCATTTTTGACGTTTATAGACACTAGATAGGCGTCTAAAAGTGTGTAACACAGTCAACGTTATGCAACTTAAAAAATGACCTGTAAGTTTTCATCAGTCGGTAGTTTCCCGCCTCTGTGCAGCAGTCCGTGTGCGTAGCTCTGCACCACGGGCGCCAGCGCGGCCAGGTGCTGCGCGTGCACGGCGGTGGGCGGCCCGTGCGCGCGGCGCCCGGCCCGCAGGCTGTGCAGCACTGCCAGGTGCAGCTTTATGTATAGCTCCGTCTCAGTCAACGGCTTGTGTGTCACTTGCTTGATCATCGAGCGTTCCATCTCGCTTTCAAGCTTTATCTTTTTGAACGGTACTGTAACTTCCACCAATTCTGTATCTGTAAGAATACGAATTTCGAACTTTTTTAACGCTTTGGTCGCCAAGTATCATGATTTAATGATACAATATCGTTCTAATTTTACCAGGTGGTAACTAGAACTAACTATTCTGCGAGTGTTCTGAGTGGGTACCACCGCTTTGCTCGTGTAGGTAGTCTCCCTCCTATATACTAATGTACTCTGTGGTAGTCTCCCGCCAATCGGTAATGTGCACCAGTTAGTCTGTTCCGGTTTGACGAGCTACTAGTCAATGAAACTAATGGGTTTGTGGTAATAACGAGCCTGATGCAGTGCCACGCAGTCTTTTGTGTTTCAAAGTTCTGCGTGGCACTGAAATTGTTATGGGCTGGCGTTACCCTTACCATCAGGTAAACGGCCGACTCGTCTTCACTATACTCTAGTATAAAAACAAACTTTTTGACATCTATCGACGTCATGACGAGCAGGGCGCGATTTGCTTCTGGCATTTACTGCAGTCTGAGGCAAAGGGATACCGGATACACCCGTAATTGTATCTCCGTAACTCGTTTGCCAAAAGAGTTGTTCCGTTTTGGTACTAAAATTGAACCGGGCTATCAGTTGGTTTTTCGGAATGAGCTCTCAAAATCTAGATATTCTGAAATGAAATCACAATTTTATAGGCCTGCGATTACCTGAAAATACATAGTTTCTTTTTAGTACGTAACGTGAAACGGAACGCATTTTCTCCAAACGGAACGGCTTTTTCAGTTTCTTTTTGGCTGAATGTGATAGAGCATAGACAATAAAAAAAATTTGACAGAACAGTTGACTTGACTTCTTGATTTATGGCCTCTGTGATTATTTATCACAATTCTGCCAATGTCCGTTCATGCTAGTTTCACAAACCGAATAGAGATTGCGTGTGTGAAAAATAATATGATCGGTATTTCTCTGGGAGAATCGATCAGACATTTGAAGACCACGATGATTTATCTAAAACAAAGAGAACAACACAACTAAGACAAACACAATGTTAGTAAGTATATACATATATAATAGGTAAATTAAATAGAGTTAGGTAAGTAGATACATGTTTACAATTTAATATTATTTATATTTATAAATTTACATAACATATAATTAATTAAGGAGGAAAACGTTAGGGATAAAATACATTTGAAGGAAGTGGGACGAGGGATATCAGGTGGTAGGATATCATATAAAGAACGTTTCAGTTTTGGGCAGCTAAAAAATATGTGATCCACGTTTCCTTCATCCAGGCCACACTCACACAATGAGTGATCCCTGATCCTTAGTTTGGCTAAATGGACAGGAGTACATGAATGGCCCAATCGTAGTCGGCAAATAGTAGAGGTGGTGACTTTATTGGCCTGGCGAAATTTAAAAAACCACGGAGTATTTGGGATTTCCGGTTGGATGTCACCATAATATTTTCCCTTGAGTTTTCTAGAACTTTCCCAGTACTTCGACCAAGATACCATGAGTTGGGTTTTAGGGGAAAGACAAAGGTCATGAGAGTACACTTTAAAATGTTCCAGGGTACCTATTTGAGATGCAGCTTTTGCACAGGAATCAGCTGTTTCATTGCCAGGGATTCCAGAATGACCAGGAATCCAGGCGAGGATGATATTGATACCAAGATTATGGCATTCTAAAAGAGTTTGTTTAATTTTGAAAATGATAGGGAAACGAGAAGTAGAACGGAACGGGTTTGAGAGAATACTTTCGAGACAGCTTTTTGAGTCAGTAAAGACAATAGAATTATTTAAGTTATTAGACTTAACGTAAAGAATGGCTTCCATGATTGCCAAGGCTTCCCCAGTAAACACGGAAGATTGGGAAGGACATTTAAAGCTTAAACATATTTTTCCAGAAGGGATCCAAACTGCTGAACCGACAACACTATCTGAAGATAATTTGGATGCATCGGTAAATAAGAAATGCCAACCTTGAAATTGGGAATTAATCCGTTCATTAAATATATAGCGGGAATGAGAAGAATCCTTATCAATGCCAAAGTGCAGTAAAATATGAGGTTCATATATAAGGGCTTCATAAGAAGTAGAATAAAGGGGATTGCTAGGGAATTGAATGACAGGGAAGGGGAGTTTCGTAAATTTGATGAAACTATGTAGTAGGCATGGAATACTATCAGTGTTTTGTGGATCAACAATGTTGAAAAGATGGCTTAGTTTTGGAAGAAGGGGATGGTTATTATTTTGAACTAATTTAAAGAGATATCTATCTGAGAGGAATTGTCTGCGTATATTTAGAGGGGGTTCACCACATTCGACCTGCATCGCATTAATAGGAGAGGATTTCATGGCTCCAAGGATTATTCGTAGACATTTGGATTGAATTTTGAAAATTTTGTTCTGACCAGATTTGTTACAGAGATTAAGCAAAAATGAACCGTAATCGAAATGGCTCCGAATAATTGCATTATAGAGTAACTTTTGGGAGTAAGGGTGGGACCCCCACCAAACCCCCGAAAGAGACCTAAGAATATTTACATTTTTTTCCCCCTTTTGCGAAATATAGTCATAATGGGGAGTACCGGACATTCGTGAGTCAAGCTTAACACCTAAAAATGTAGCACTTTGTACTTGACGAATTACTTCTTGGCCAATAAGTAATTCAATGTGAGGTATAGTTCTTTTTTTTGTAAAAACTACTACTGAACTCTTTGAAGCAGACAGTGCCAGCCCATGATCAGACAGCCAATCATTCAGGTAATGTAAAGCTGAGTTTAGTCTAGTAGTTGCCTCTTCCATTGACTGCACCCGTACATACAGTGCCAGATCATCGGCATATTGCAGTACTTCACAGAATGAGTTCACAGATCTCTCTAAATCGTAGGTATACAAGCTGTATAGTAGTGGGCTCAGAACCGAGCCTTGAGGTAAGCCATTCCATACAGTCTTAGGGGGAAGAAAGTACTGGTTACACTTAACTACCACAGATCTCTCCATCAACATGTTACAAATGAACCGTACAAGTTTCACAGGGATGCTCAGCTGAATAAGCTTATTCCTGAGTACCGGAAGCAGGACGTTGTCATAAGCAGATGCAATGTCTAGGAATACACCTACGAGGGTCTTTTTCTCTTTAAATGCTATATAGATGTCAGTGGTTAACATGCTTAAACTATCCATGGTGCTAAATCCCTTCCTAAAGCCAAATTGTGTCTTGGCAAGAATAGATTTATTCTCAACAAACCATTCAAGTCTATGCTTTATTAAATGTTCCATTATCTTGGCCAATACAGATGATAATGCAATTGGTCTGTGACTGGATGGATCTGAGGGATCCTTCCCAGGTTTTAAAATTGGGATAATAATTTGTGTTTTCCATTGATCAGGTACTATACCATGTTCAAAGAAAAAATTCAATAAGTCTAAATAAGTTTGTTTGCATTTATCGGAAGACTTAGTTATAAAGGAATAAGGGATTCCATCAATGCCAGGAGATGAATCAGTCAGTCCGTCAAGAGCAAGGGTTAGTTCACGGAAGGAAAAGGGGCAATCGAAACAATCCTGAGTTGGAAGAGGACCTGATAGTGTAGGGAAGAAATCTTTGTGGGGGACACAAGGAGGAGCAAGTTTATCCGAAAACGCTTCTAGCCATGATGTGGGATCATTAGCTGAAATGTTTTCAGTATTATAGGATCCCCTAAATCGTCTGATCTGTTTCCAGACAAGGGATGAAGGAGTTTTTGGGGATAGACGCTCACAATAACCTATCCAGCCAAACTTTTTCCTTTTGGAAACCAGTCTTTTAAATTTAGCATCAGATTGCTGGTATTTCAAAAAGTTTGAGTCAGACATGCATGCATAATAATTTTGTTCTGCCTCTTTTCTTTCCAAGACTGCTGAAGTACATTCACAATCCCACCATGGAGTAGATATCATGAAGTCTTTGGCGGGTTTCTTCAGTGGAATGTGGGACTCGGCAGAAGAAGTAATGTTTTCTAAAAATATATTATATGAAACAAGGGGGTCAATATCTAATGGGTATATAGAGGAAGAATCTAATTTAGTGTCAAGGGTAGCTGAATAGGAAGACCAATCAGCATTAGAGAGTTGATATTTAAAGGTAGGGCAAGGGTTGCGGAAAGGAGTGACTCTATTGGGAATAGATATAATTATAGGGAAGTGGTCACTTCCATATGTAAGAGGGAGAACTTTCCAGGTAATAGTGGAGGACAGTGTAGGAGAGCATAGAGTGAGATCGACAGCACTTCTCGGGTTTTGGGAAGGGCGAACCCTACGGGTAGGCGAACCGTTGTTTACCACACAGAGGTCAACTTCATTAAATACGTCCAAGAGGGAAAGGCCAAATAAATCAGAATGGCTAGAGCCCCAAAGAATGTGGTGGGCATTAAAGTCTCCCATGATTACCATAGGGGAAGGGATAGATGATAGGAGTAAAAGTATATCCGCAATAAGACAAGAATTGGGATGAGGAATATAGATAGATATAAAAGAGATGTCCATAGATCTGATACCAACAATGTTGATATCAGGAGGATGGGCAGGGAGAGATATTTGGGAGAAGGGAAGGGAGCGCTTCATTAATAAAGCACTACCAGCATACCCGTCAGCCCTGTCATCCCGTAGACAGGAGTAACCTGAGACCCGAAAATGGGACCCAGGAACCAACCATGTCTCCGAGATGGCAATGACTGACGGGTGGAATTTTGTAATTAAATGAGCCAGATCATGCTTCTTTCGACGCATGCTCTGGGTGTTCCATTGCAGGATGGATACTGGATCCATATTGATGGGAAGATAGAGATACTAATTGTGTAAGTTTCGAGGCAACGTTGGACGGTAAGGGTTGAGGATTCATTAAAATAATGTTTATGATTAAGGTTAAAAGAGTTTCTAACATATTCTCCTTTTGTGGAGAAGATTCGAAGGTTTGGTTGTTGCCTAAAGCGCAACCATTTGGCATTGAAGATGCAGGAGTAGTAACTATTTCACTATGGGCCGCCTTATCATAAGACTTCCCTTGTGGGCCTTTCGAACGTGTAGCACGGATGACTCTTACATAGGACCGGCTATTTTGGGGTTGATAAGAAGTGCTGGTAGGCTCGGAAGCCGGAGAGGGGGAAGAAAACGTGGCTTGCGAAGCCTCAGCATAGGAGCGAGTCACTTTAGGGAACTGTGTAGCAGCCTCTTCATAGGAAATATTGGCTTGAGCCATAACTGCTTTGATTGATTTTTGGCGGTTCAGTTCTGGGCAGGCCTTGCTGGTTGCAAAGTGCCGTCCTGAGCAATGTAGGCATGTAGATTCACTTTCTGAAATGTTGCAAGTATCACCAGTGTGCTCCTTGGAGCAGCGGAAACATATTGGCTTTGATCTGCATTGTGCTTTCGTATGGCCACATCGGCAGCAAGAGTGGCATTGAATAGTTGGGTATTGGTAGAGTTCAACTGGCAGAGATGTGTAATATGAGAAGACCCTGTCAGGTAGAGCCTGGCCTAGGAAGGTAACCACAACTGTTTGAGTAGGGATCCAATCTGTTTTTCCTTCTACAACATTTTTCCTATTGAGGCGTCTAGCTTTAATAATTTTGCCACATCCTATCGGAAGCTCAACAGATTCCACAAATTCTGTCATGGACATGTCAGTGGGAACTTGTCTTATGAGGCCCATCCGAGTTATGTTGTATGTTGGGATTGTAGCTGAATATTTGCACATGGCTAAGACTGGGAAAGAAAGGAATTTATTAGCATCATCAGCAGTGTTGAATTCTACGGATATTTTGTTTCTACCGACTCTCTTTACTCCGTCAGTGCGTATGTTAGTTACTTGGTGTGTTTTTAAGAATTGACCAAATTTGATAGGTCTTATAGTAGTACCTGCCGAAGGATCAGGTTCTATGCGTGAAACGTGGATCACATAGGGGCCCTTGTCTAATGTAGTGTATGATAGCCCACCAATAACTAAGGATGGGTCTGTATAAACAGTCTCAGTTGAGGCTGATGCTAGCTCAGGAGAAGTTATAGTTTTTTTAGCAGGTGGTTGCACTTCTGCTTCAATACGCCTCTTGACGGCAGTAGGGGCAGAAGAAAGGTCCGGAGGGTCCGGGGGGTCCGGCGGATCGAAATCCATGCCGGCTAAGTTTTGAGGTTACTAAACCTCAAACAAACACGAAAGAACTAATTATATCTTACCAGCACCGTAAAGGACAACACAACACTAAAGAACACTTAGATAAATCAAAATGGGGGCATCCACAGCCCAAAATTTAGTTTTTTCTCCCGCAGGTTTGCTCGCTATCAATCCGAACGACAGAATCCCGACAGAACAGTTAAAAACACGGCTTATTATTTGTCAAAAATGATGTGATGATCGATGATGCCATACTTTTATAATGTTGCTGCTTTTTGGATATATTTAGGAATGCAGTGTTGCTGTAAATTAATTTTGCATTTCTACTATGTTTTTTTAAAACTAGTTTTAAGAAAAACGCAGGCCTCAAATTTCTTTTTTATTGTTCTGCTAGGTTCTTAATTTCTAGAAAAAAATTTTAGGCTAGTTCATTTTATATACTTAAATGAATGTTTTAAACAAATAAGTAATTTACCTTCCTCGACAAAAAGCGGTGCTAGCGCGCACCAGTGTATGAGCCCCGCCAGCGGCGTGACGGCCGCCATGGGGATGGCGCCGCTCGGGAGGGCCGACGGGTTCAACTGCGCCGACATGCACAGGTTGGGGTGCGTGTACACCTGTGCCGGAGAGTACGCGCGTCAGAGCCTAGTCTATTTTTTTTCTGTTGTGCCAAGCAGTAATGTTGCACATTGCTAATGTGGAAAATTGTATGCATTGGCACAAAAAAGGCAAATTTTAATTCAAATTTAAAAGTGGAGATGCAGATCAAATGTCATGTAAATGTGTGCATTGTAAACTATTCTGAAAAAGAGTAATGCTTGCGCCCTTCTGCTTGATTAAACTTATTTATGATCAAAAGTACTTCTTTAGAATTTTTTATAAACTAACCCATGAAGTGACAACCTCCAACAAGTTCTTGGGCGGCATTTTCTTATTCGTTTGATCATGCACATACAGCTCTGTGACAGCGGTGATGAAGTTGGATACGAACAGGGGCGCTGTAGTGGCTAGCGATCGCAGCGATGCCTGGTTCGACGTGTTGAGGAAGAAGTGGTCTCGGATGATGTTCTCTGCCAGTTGGAGTGACTGGGTGGAGGAGCAGCCCATTTGTTGCAACCACACTCCTACTGCTAGCAGAACCTAAAGTTTGATGTTATGCTTCATTTATGTAACAATTTAGGTACAATTTTTCCTCATGCAATCACCTATCTATGCAAGGAAAACTGAACAGAGCATAAACTAGCCTATAGTTATTTTACAGACCTTAACTGTTTACTTTAGTAAGCCAAAAATTATATCAGTAGAGGCATCCTCCAGCCATCAAAGACCTTATTGCTATGTAAAAGGAAGACTGCAAGTGTTTCAGTTTCAGGGAGTGACTAATGAGAGTAATGATTATTGTTTCAGAAAGCTCCAAATAGTTAACAATCTGAACAAACTTGGATCAAGCCACATGACACACTGCCATGTTCACGTAGTACAGGATCAAGAGAGTATTGAGTTTCGATCAATAGAGACATGGGCAGATCCAGGGGGTGGGGGACTAAGGGGATCAAGCCCCTCGAAATCATTTGAGTCCCTACATGAAAAATCTTGAATTAAACATACCGGAGATGTGTGTGCGCATGTTGAGTTGCTGGAATGCACTATTCAAATACTTTTTCATTATTATCGCAGCTTGTTTTTGTTTCTCAAATTTTGAAAAGAAAAACTATGTTAAAACTAGGAGATCTTCGTTTGCATTTTTTAATGAATAGAAAGAAAAATGAGGGGGAATGGCTAAGAAAAGGACATTGTAAAGGATGAAGCAAAGCACTACATTAAAACTTACAGGAGTACTAGAAGCAGATACAGCCATGCTGGCTAGAATACTGAGTATCTTCAATCGTCTTAGACCTTCCATGCCTCCAAAAAGTGACAGAAACACTGTATTCTTAGTAGTTTCATTCGCACAAGATGAGAGGTAGTCGCAGAGGACGTCAATAAGTTGCAGCTCCTGTAGAGGGCTTAGGCCTGCGCCTCTGCGACCACCACGTCGGTCAGTTTCGTAAAAAACGAACTCCGCAATAATGTCCATCGCAACGTCTAATTGCTTACTCGACGGGGCTCCGCGGCCGACCAGCAATTGCTCTGAAAATAACAAATCAATAGAAGTTGAGTTTCAGTTGAGATGTAAAATTTAAAAAAAAAAATTGCATATTTACCGGTTCTGATTAATGCTTCTTTGGCACATACTGGAAAATCATATTTACGTAAAGTATGTTTTAGATCTGATATAGACATTATATGTAAATATTGTTAGAACTGTTATTAATTATTTTATGAGTACATCCAACTATTACAACATATTCAACTATTCAAACCAATTCCAATTGCAATTTGCAAATTAATGCAAATGCAAAACAAACATGAACATTGATCAATGATCACAGATCAGTAATATGTACCACAGATTACTATATCGGTAGCTAGATATGTACACCAATAAAAGTACTCTGTGATCACCAATCACCAAAGAGTATAATAACTATCCTTAAAGTCTCTTCTAATAAGGCGACCCTTACTTTAGGAACTACATCTATACAAATAAATAAAATTGAGGTGTCTGTTTGTAATATCAAAATAATAGCTTTTTACTAAATGCATATTCAAATTCAAATTTCTTTATTCAAATAGGCCCCAAAGGAGCACTTATGAAAGTTTAAATAAATGACTCTAACAACGGGCCTCTGCAACATTCGTCTACCCGAATCACAGACTAAAACTGATGCTGTCTTTATCAGAACATAATAAATGACAAAGACACCAACAGACCCAATCCGAGCTCAAAGTCAACGAACCTTCCAGGAACCCACCGTGCCCGTTCCAAATTGGTATAGGCCGAGCAAGAAGAAGGGCAAGAAACTCGTCACGGCATTCTTTTTCAAAAAATGTTTTTTACAATGATTCTAATGCTAACAACTAATAATTTAAAGTTTAGTAGTCGCCAGGAGGCTCCTGAGCTGTTTGCCTCCATGCATCCTGGTCATCTACATAATCCTTAATTTTTAATTAATACATTCTTGACTATACGTTAAAACTTTCCTTGTGGTAATTCAGTTAAAACTTTAGGAATTTTGTTGTAGAATCTGACACCATTTGCCAGGAACGATTTGTTAGTTTTACTTAATCTGAACCCGGCGGCGGGTACAACAATTTTATGTTTACTTCTAGTATTTAACTCATGTACATCACTTTTTAAGTTAAATTTAGTAATATTCTTCCGTACATACATTATATTTTCCAAAATGTATAGCGAAGGCAGGGTTAGAATACCTATTTCTTTAAAAAAGTCTCTTAGAGATTCGTGTGGACCCATGTCATAGATGGCGATAGATATGAAAGTATATAAGGTACGTATAACAAAACAACCATTTTTTTAAATTTTTGACTGTCTGTCTGTCTGTTTGTTCCGGGTAATCTCCGAAACGGCTGGACTGATTTTGACGGGACTTACACTGGCAGATAGCTGATGTTATATGGAGTCACTTAGGCTTCATTTATTTTAGAAAAAGAATTAGGGTTCGCACAAAAAATATAAAAACCATGAAATCCAATATCTCCGCACGGGTGAAACCGCGGCCAGCAGCTAGTACCTATATAAAAACAAGAGGTACGATCTTTTTTTTAAATACTATCTTTTTTAATTATACGTACCTACAATATTTTGACGTTACTACTACAGCACAGCCCACAGAGTACTTTTCTTATTTCTAGTTTGTGTGACTCTGTGGTTGTTTTGTAATTTGGCTTGCATTAATGCATTTCTAAAATATTTCATATTCTTTTCTAACATGGAAGTCTTAGTAGCTAGCGTCGATCATATAAAGTTTGATATAGATTATGCCTTAGAAGAACAATATGGAGCTTTACCTCTTCCATTCCCCGGCATGGACAGTGAGTAAAGTCTGCACCATCATCCCTACTTGTTATTGTGCTAGGTTCGATTCATCATTTCCCGATGTAAAGTACTTCAATCTACGTTTACAATAAATATACAATAGTATTTATGAGCTTTCGTTTCTTGTTCCTGATGTTTTTACTTGTCTTCAAAATTTAAACTCACTGTTATAACCTGTACTTTCAGAATCAACAGCAGCAGTATGCGAATTCTACTCGCAGGCAGGCCTGCCAGGCTGCGGAAATGGCCCACAATGTCCCTACCGACACGTCCGTGGCGACCGCACTGTTGTCTGTAAGCATTGGCTGCGTGGTCTATGCAAAAAGGGTGACCAGTGTGAATTCCTCCATGAGTATGACATGTCCAAGATGCCCGAATGCTATTTCTACGCGAGATTCAACGCTTGCCATAATAAGGAATGCCCATTCTTGCATATAGACCCAGAAAGCAAAATAAAAGATTGTCCCTGGTAAGGCTTTTTCATTATGTTGTAAGAAATAAATCCATATACTTATAAGTTGAAATTGGGCTGGCCAAGGTGGACATTAGCAATAGGTGAGAATGTAGGAGACAGCCTAGGCAATACCAGGCAAGGTCAAGGGGCTACCCACCCACCAATCTGTAGGTTTATGATTGGGAATCATACACTGAGCTAGAGCTTTTTTCCGTGAATATATTCAACCAAGGCATTGTGGTATGGTAATTTGTAGTGACCATCTGGCTGCCTACTAGCATCAATTTTGAAAATATCTTATCAAACCACCAATTGTAGTTCTTCAATTATAGCTGTACTTGAGAGTGATTCCTGTTTTCCAATTAAGATCCCATTATTGTGGCTTTTAGAGTTCTATACTTGACAGTTTATAAACATCCGATTTTATCCAGTGCATAGCACTAAATAGTTTTTATTAATACTAATTTTCTTAAAAGATTTAGAGCCTGCACACCGAGTACTCACTATAAATTATTATTTAAGAGCTACATCAACTATAAAAAACTGGAGTTAGGTAGTTTTTAAATGTTCATTTGGCAAGGTTTTGTCAAACTCGAGAAAATGTTGAATTGAGGAATAAAGATATGACTAATTTTTTTGTCAAAACATCAGACAAATTATCAGGATAACTCTTCGAGACTTTCCTTGCGTCTTGAGGCTAACCTAATATAATATATTACTAGCTGCTGCCCTGCGGTTTCACCCGCGTGGAGATATTGGTGTTCATGGTTTTTATTTTTTGCGCTGTACCCTAATAGAATTTGCAATAAAATAATATTACGGCTATAAATTGAGATGTAAGCTATCCTATCTTTTAAGTTAGATCAAACTGCACATGGTGTGCAAATTTGATTAAAAACGGTTAAGTAGTTTAGGAGTCCATCGCGGACAAACAACGTGATGCGTAATTTATATATATTAAGATAATATTATTCATAATAATATAATTAAATAATTATGCAACATCTCTAATTAAAGATTTTAATTTTCCAGGTATGACCGTGGCTTCTGCCGTCACGGGCCCCACTGCAGACACCGGCATGTGCGCCGAGTGCTCTGCATCAACTACCTGGCTGGGTTCTGCCCTGATGGATCTGCTTGCAAATACATGCACCCTCGATTTGAGCTGCCAGCACCACCAGAACAGACTAAAGACACCAAAAGACTGCCTATTTGTCATTATTGTGGAGAAGTTGGCCATAAAGCTTCTACATGCCACAAAATTCCTCCAGAGGTAAGCCATATCTGCTGCGGCCTGCAAGTATGTTACATAATAATTATAAAAAGGACTTTTTAAACTATTTCTTGTTGTATAGAGTAAAAAAAAGTTCTGCCGTTGTCAGTAAAATCAATCCAATTTCATTTCAAACCATACTCCTAATTTACTTTCACATTTTATTTTTAATTTTTCAGCAAAGAGAAGCAGCTTTAAGACAAGAAGAGGCCAGACTGCGTGCTCTTGGCTATGTGAAGCCCGCCAGTGAAGTAGAGGGTGAACCCAGCCCTGGGCCGAGGCTCCAGCGCCTCGCCCACAAGCCGCTAGAGGAGGTCACCTGCTACAAATGCGGGAACAAGGGACACTATGCTAACAAGTGTCCTAAGGGCCACTTGGCCTTCTTATCCAGTCAGGCGAATCAGAATAACCATCCATTCAAGAAACCTAACTAGCAATAGCTTGCAAAGTGCTTGACTTTAAAGGACAGAGGATGTAAATTAAAATATGTATTAAAATAATAGGTTTACTTCATTGAAATTGTAACTTCTGAAGCTCAGGTGTTGGGTTCAGTTTGTTCACAACATGTGTCGATGCTGTGAATGTTAATTATGTGCAGGGACCGAGGTACCGCTAAATAAGTGTACCCGAAAAAATAATTTTTTTGAAACAAACTAAATGTTAAATAAAGTATGTAACAAAATTTTAATCATTCATGTGAGAAGATTCATTCATCAAAATTTATGCACACGTAAAACTCACTCGTCACGGCTACGTCGCATTCTCGTAGCGCGTATACGGCGAGTGCCGCCGGGTGGCGCGGCGATGAAGCGAGCTCGGAATCCATTGGAGCGATGCAGCGGGCTCGGAATCCATTGAGAAGTCGAACAAATTTACCGGTGTGGGTAGGAATCCACAGCGCGAGCATCTTACAAATTATTAAATTTTCTATGTGACCGCCGCTACGGCGGAAATAAAGTTTTAATCGGCATCCAGCCATCATTGCCCTCAGTTTCACAAACGCGTTAGTTTTTCGAAGGCGGAGTTCTTCCACCTATTCATTAGTTACTGCGTACATTTCGTCTTTTCCAAAGCCCCACAAAAAGAATCGAGGTGTGTGATGTCTGGCGATGGGAAAATCCGGGAGCGTCAATCTGGCCGTGAGTGGAAATTAAATCGAAGTCTGAGGTAATAATTGGATCAAGCAAAGAATCACTAGTAGAATGAGAGTGATGAATGGGTGATAATTAGTAAAAAGTTTAAGTGAGAAGATTCTACTAAGGATTTAAGTTTACAAGAGTGGGGTCTTGTTTTATTAAGCACGTAGTCATAATAATCAAAGCGCGTAGTATTGAAATCGCCCATTATCAGAACATTATAGGTCAAACGGACAATACACTACTAGAAGAAACTTAGTAGGTATGTCAAAGATATATTGAGTGGAAGTTGAGATATATTGAGGGGAAGTTGATGAGGCGGTTATTTGGGCACGAAATCAAAGTGGCTCGCGACGGCCGTGAGCGTTGCATTTACAATCGCGTCTCGCGCGCGCTCGCCTCATTTGCTAAGCAATAATCTGTGCTGTGAAGTGTGAACAAACGAGAGCACGTAGACAGCACAAATTATATAGGGTATGTAGACAGAATGAGGTATTTATCTGTCTACGCGAGAGCACATAGACGGCGTGTCTTCCAATGAGTAAAGAAATTGGCACAGGAGTTTTGGCGGGAATGCGAAAATGTGCTGTTGTTGATTTTGTGTTATTTACTAAAACCTATGTTTTATCGAGTGTTAATGTGTAATAATGGTGGATTATTAACCATTAAGTGTTCGTAAACATGCACGAGTGAAAGGCAAATGGTAAAAAGACGAAAAACGTGTATTTTCGTATTCTATCCAAAACTCCATAGAAGCTTCAGTAAAGTATCCACCGCTTTACTGAAGCGTCACTTCGACTCGACCACGCCAAGACTATAACTGAAGACTTATATAAAGATTTATTATAACTTTACACTGGCTAAATACGGAAATCACGTGGAGCCAAAAACAAAACAAAAAATAACTATGCGTCTGACTGACACTGACAGGCATTGACATTTCTAAGATTTCCTGAAGCCACCTTCGCGGTTTGCCGCACATTGTTTTTGGTTATGGTCTTGTGTTAGCATCGCTTTTCGTTTTGTACAAATATTTTACGTTTTCTCAAACGAAAACACTACAGTAAGTTTATCTCCTTGCCGCGCAGCCACGTCCTCCTCGTACCGAGTTCCTCAGTGAAGCGAGAAATCGCCGAGAGGTTGAGTTTGATACCAACGCTCCGGTAACCCCCAACTTGGAAACATGGTAATTAACACGTGTTATCTTTTAATTTGTAGAATAAGCTGCTTACAAGAGTTTTAGTTTGAATATTGGCTCCTACAAGCACACAGAACCTTAGCAAAAAGTAAACATCGCATTTTTAGGTTATGTTGACAGCACATTTATGTTTTTCTCTGGTCATTTCAGGCCGAAACGGAAGCCGCAGTTAACCCCAAAGCGTACCCTCTCGCGGACGCGCCGTTGACCGCTAAGATTCTCAACTTAGTTCAGCAAGCGTCCAACTACAAGCAGTTGCGAAAAGGCGCCAATGAGGCCACTAAGACCCTCAACCGCGGATTGTCCGAGTTCATCATCATGGCCGCTGATGCTGAGCCTCTTGAAATTGTACTGCACATTCCTATCCTCTGTGAAGACAAAAATGTGCCGTATGTATTTGTCAGGTCGAAGCAAGCACTAGGCCGTGCCTGTGGCGTGTCCCGGCCCATCATTGCCTGTTCTATTACTATTAATGAGGGTTCTCAGCTGAAACCTCAAATCCAAGGGATTCAGCAAGAAATTGAAAGACTACTAGTGTAAGTGTGTGCATGCCTGTGAGATATTAACATGTTATTTTTGTTAATATAAATTTAAAGCTTTCTTTGTTTATTATTTTGGTCCCTCATTACTATTCCCATAAATGTATTTGGAAAGATAAGTAAGAGTTATAAAAAGTAATAAAGATTAATGTGAAAAATACCAATTATTGTATTAAAAATAATTACAGACTTCTTATAAATTAGTTATTTGGCATTTAAATTACAAAATATATCACAATTCAAAAAACTTCTTAGCTCTCAAATTCCAATTATCTTCCCATCTGACTTCCTGAAACCTGGTCAGTTCTCTTCTTATCTTAGCTGCTATTCTGTTCTGCTTCTCATTGAGGGGGAAGTCTTCAAACCAACCAACTATTTGTTTTGATAACTCTTCACTGTTCTTGAATGTATATCCATTAAGGCCATTCTCCACTAGTTCATCTAAGCTGGAAACAATCAAGAGTTCAGATCACATAATTATATTATTTTAAGCTGATAATAATTACGACTATTGTATAAACATAAACTATTTACACATACTCACCAAAAAAAATCAAAACTACAAACAGGCAATCCAGCTCCGAACATGTCTACCACTTTCATGGGCAAGTCTAGCCCCGATGAACTGGTGTGCAGGCAGACTCCTAGATCGGCACTTGCTACCATTGTGGGGTAGTCAGCTGCCTCCAGCCATGGTGTAATGATTCTGACATGCTGCCAGCTTTTCCGAGCCACCAGGTCTACAAAGTGTTGCTTCATCGGGCCCTTGCCAGTAATTACACAGATCAGCTTAGGTAGTTTCTTGGTTAGGCTGTAGGTTGTTTCATACACTGCAAATTATTTAGCATGGATTAGATGTATTTTCATTGAATAAAAACCTTTATCCATTAAATATAATATTTAATGATATATTAGTATTCAACAAACTGTCTGAATGTCTAATTAAAATAATAATAAGATAATTTGTCACGCTCAGTGGTATGTAATTCATAAAAGTTGCAAATAACATCCTACAATCACATACAAAGTTGTGTGTGATCCATGTGGACTGCCTGTCTCATTCTCACCTTGCAAAGCTTCCATCAATACACCAAAGTCCTCATCTTCAGTCCAACTAGTACTGCTAAAAAGTAACCCTGGTCTGTCCTGCCTATACTCTGCCACACCACCCTGAACCTGAGTGAATGCTGTTCTTTCCACTTCTGAAGGCACATTAAGCTGTTCTCTGCCTGTACATCCAAAATCAGGGTATTGCTGACTGATCTTGCGGAACCAATCATGTTTCTCTTGCACAGAGATAGGGTGGAATATTTTCGGTGGTCTATCATACAGGACAGTGGACCTGCAACAATAATTCCACTAATGAAATTCCAGAGGCTAAACTTTCCTTTGTGGACCGTTGATTTGGAAGTTCACGTTTTTATAGTAGTTAGTACTCTTAAATAGAAAGCTTTTTACAAATTTTGAAGTTGCGGAGATTCACGGTTTACGAGATATAATTTTTTAAAGTTTCCATATAAATTGGAAAATAATACGCCATTTGCAAGTTTTTTATGGATAAATTGTCAGTAATCTGTATTTGAATACCAGGACAAATCACTCTATATCTATAATTTGTGTTACTTACACTATATCCCAATTTTGCATCAGATCTTCTTTCATAGCGTATGTCACACAGAGATTATGCTGTGCCGACTGCCCAAAGAATCTCTCCAAAAGTCTTGAAAATCTTAGAAGCAAGTGGTCTCGGGGCAGTGACATGGACATTATTGTAAATGCATAGTTATGCCAATCTATGATGAACTTTGTTCTAGTCACTAAGCAGTAGAAGCGACACACCGGCAGTGTTGGTATAGCTGGCGGGTTCTGACATAGTAAATAATCGCATTTGCCGGTAATAAACAAAGTAAGCAATAAACTTATCGTCTGCCAGAGCGCTTTCGCCGCGTATCGGATAAGCTTCGGTCCTTTATCGAAAACCAAAGGATACAACTTTGAAATGGTTATGTTCGGGTTTTCCAGGATTTCGGGAAGCGGTGTAGACTCTACGTAGGCGATTATGTTTACTTTCAGTCCGTTGCTAGCCATAGATAATGCGTGATACTGCATACGTGGGCTTCTTCCAATATCACCCAGGACTACTACTTTAGCGCACTTTTTTTCAGGTTCTTTAGCCATATTAGTCTTCTGGAGGCCTATCTACTGTACTTATTTTGTATAAGTTAAGCTGCGCAGTACTGTTGCAATGAGAGTTTTACACTATTTGAATTTTGACCGGCCGCCGGCGAAATTGAAAATCTTAAGTCAGTCTCACAAACTAATAAATAAAAAGAGAACAAGTTGTCGGTCGGCCTCACTTTGACACTGGCACAAAACGTCAAAAGCAGCGCAAAGCAATAATCTGAAGAAGAAGAAGAAAGTTGTCAGCCTGGCGCAATTTCCACAGAGTATTTTTCTATATACCTACTGAAACTTAAGAAAAATAATTATATTTTTCTTAAATATAGAAAATACTCTGTTCTTGAATTCTAAACACAGACCAGTAAGAGTAGATTCTAAAATTCACAGACTAATAAATTGTATGGAACGTGCTGGACAATATAATCCAACATCAAACTATAAAAAAAGTATATAGTCTGTGGATATTATTTTTATTTAATTTATTTCTTGACCTGGAACTTAACTTTTGACTTCTTTGGACTTACTGACATGGATATCCGATACCTTATATAATTTGTGGACCAGTAAGGTTTTGGAGTTAAACCTTAAGACCTAAATCTCTTCAAAAATTACGAACAGGAGCTAATTTTGCCCAAAAATATTTGGTATTTGAAAGCTGCTAATTATAGGCAAGAAATGGGTCTAAGGGCTAAATAATATATATATTTTTTAATTTATTTCTTGACCTGGATACATAGTCCTTAAGTCGCAATATTAGAAACAATTTTCGAGTCGAAGTGACGCTTCAGTAAAGCAGTGGATAGGGATACTTTACTGAAGCTTCTATGAAGTTTTGAATAGAATACGAAAATACACGTTTTTCGCCTTTGTACTATTTGCCTTTCACTCATGCACGTTTACGAACACTTAATGGTTAATAATCCACCATTATTACACATTAACACTCGAAAAAACATAGGTTTTAGTAAATAACACAAAATCAACAACAGCAATTTTCGCATTCCTGCCAAAACTCGGCTAAATCATAATTTACGGGCCTATACAAGCAGAAAATGGGCTAGTATTAGCCCAGTGAGAGCTAAATTGGCATTACTGAATCTTGACGCGGCCGATGGCGATCCGATGGAATAGTATGTGACGTCACGTGAATCAAGTCAATGTTGAAACGTTTCGCAAATTTGAATTTCGCTCGCTTATTTTGCACTATTTTCTGCAATTAAATGAAAAAATTATGTTTTACATGTATTGTCAGGATCAGGACGATATAAATTTGGAAATAATATTTCAAACCAAACAGTTATCTTTGGTATATCAAAATACATATGTGTGCAAATTCCGTGAAAATAGCCCCGGCCAATATCAAAAACATGAAATAAGTAATCAGTGTTGGCGTTTTGGAATTTTTAATGCTAAATTTAGCATTTTTTAAACCCCTTGGCGTGAAAAAATTGGCCTTAGCATATTTAGCATTTTTTTTTTTATTTAACGTGCCAGTGATGGCAACTACTTCTATGGGATTAGCAATATGTTCACATCTCTGTTAGATATTTACTCGGTGCGAAATATAGAACTAGAGTCCGCTCCACGACTGAAGTCCTGCGGAATAAAGAGGAACTAAAATCTCCCTATCTTCGCATTTATTCATATATTCAAATTCATAATGCTTTATTCATATAAGCCCAAACGGAGCACTTTTGAAGGTTAAAAAATGACTATAACAGCGAGCCTCTGTAACGTTCTTATACCCGAAGCACAGACTAAAACTAATACGGCCTTATTACAAAAAACTCGTTAAACTCGACTTTGGTCGACAACCAATTTGTCTTCAACTATCTTTAGAGTCGACCTATAAACCAAACCTTATTACAAAAGATGAATAAAGCCAAGACAACTTAATACCAAACTGTAGCTATGGTAGAAATTATTTCCACAGATAATAAAGGTCTTTATGCTACGGATACACGAAATGTAGAATTGACACAATGTACTAATTTTTATTTTGGAATATAAGTAGCTATTTTGTCACACAATACTATTTTCTAATATCGAAAAATATTGTAGGTAATTTTTAAATGACTTTTGATCATTGCGAGTAATTCAAAACACCCTAATTAGGTATTTACGTATATGAAAAAAATGTTAAGGAGATACTCCTTATATATCCAACCTATACAATGGCACACTATGGCTAAGTAACCATAGCAACATGTTTTGTTGATTGTGTGTACTGTCAATTCTTGTAATATATTCTGTTTTTACTATGTATACTTTCGATATTATAAGTATTTCCTATATATTTTGCTAAAAGCTATTATTCTACTCATGCACGCTTCCTAATACCTCACCACCCCTTCTTACTTTAATACAAAATATATGATTTTTTTTACGATTTGCCAAGTAGAATACGTGGCCGCCATTAAAATAAATGCTTAAACCGTCGCTAAACTAGGTGCCCGGCAAGACTAACTTTGACACCATAGTCAACCAAGACCTAAGTGCTAATCTGCTTTTTGTAATAAGAAATTTGACAAAACTACGGTTTAAACTCCAGTTTAGCGTTAAAACTCGTTTTGTAATAAGGCCGATGATGTCTTTATCAGAACATAATAAATGACAAAGACATCAACAGACTCAATCTGTGCTCTAAGTTAACGAACATTCCAGAACCAACCCAACGGGCCCGTTCCAAATTGGTATAGGCCGAGCAAGAAGAAGGCCAAGAAACATGGCTTGGCATTCTTTTTAAAAAAATAGTTTTTACAATGATACAATGATTTTCTAATGCTAACAATCATGTATAAAATTTAAGTCTAAGTAGTACAGTTATCACCAGGAGGCTCCTGAGCTGTATGCCTCCATGCATCTTTGTCATCTACATAATCCTTAATTTTATAACGTGCTTTTATAATTAATACATTCTTAATTCTATTCGTTTAAACCCCCCATGGGCTTCAGTGGTGGCCCTGGACTCTAAG
The DNA here is from genome assembly GCA_907269065.1 of Crocallis elinguaria. Classification (NCBI taxonomy): domain Eukaryota; kingdom Metazoa; phylum Arthropoda; class Insecta; order Lepidoptera; family Geometridae; genus Crocallis; species Crocallis elinguaria. The sequence goes on along the minus strand of OU026072.1, from coordinate 24,592,356 downwards.
CCCAGACCCGAAAACGGATCACAGGGGTTAGATAGTCGCTTGTGATGACAATGCCTATTCTATCCCTTCTATTGATTCTGAAGATGGCCAATCAACATCACAAGTTCAAGAAGACGAACTATTGATGGTCTACAAATATTATTTGAATTCGATAATTTAATTAACTTTATAATAGCATTGTATTTTTTAATAACATTACTTAAGATTATTATTATTTGTTATCCATTTAAACAAAACTTGGCAGTTAGCATTAAGCATATTCGAGAATGATCTGGGATTTTTTAGCATTTTCTCCAAATACAAAATGGCAACACTGTAAGTAATACTTATAGCTTGTATCCAGGTCAAGAAATAAATTAAAAAAATACTTATTGCTTTAGAATTTAATCTGTTGCCTCCGCTTTTTAGTTTTTTCACAAGTTTTTTATTGTTATTGTTGTCTACCACAGAAGCCAGGAAATAAAGAAGAAGAAGAATTGTTGTCTACACAGACTAGGTAGAGATGTTGTCTAGTCTTCATAACCTTACAATACGAAAAGTCGAAAACTTTAAAATTAATTTTGCTTCTTTGAATCATGTCTAAAATATTATTAATAAGACATTTACCTACCGCTCTTTCGTTTAAAGAAAAGGAACAACTTCTCAGGCATTTCGGTGCTGAAAAAGTATGGGAGACTTCAACTAAGAAGAATTACATTTTTGCTTCTTTCGGCAGCGCTGAAAAAGCAACAGCATCTTTAGCGCGTCTTCACCAACTTGAAATTGCTCATAGACGATTGGTTGTAGAATATTCTTTTGAAAACGAACCAGTCACACTAGCTCAGACCGACACAGAGCAAGCATCGTCAACTACAAAACTCGTAAAAGAATTTCTCAGGACTTTGAATGCCTGGAGCCCTTCTATAGATTTCTATCAACCTCCACCGCCACATTTAAAGTACAAGTATCTTGATATAACACCTGAAACTGCCATTAATATTCTATATGCATTATTTTTCCACAAACCATTTTATACACAAACTCTTCACTTAATGAATAAAATGTGTCTTGATGTGCCATTTCAAGAAAACGCAACAGCTTTTGCTTATTTCAAGGAAACATTCAGAAGGTTTTTTTTAAGTGACATTGCACCTCCACTGCCTCCAAGTGAAACAGAATCAGAAATATCAAGCGATGAAACTGTAAAAACAGCACAGACGGTAACTGCTTTAGTGAAGAGAAAACGCAAATTACCTGTACCATCTAGGAAACGTGCAGCAGTTTTGGTGACTCCACTTTCTACACCTAAGATTAAAAAAGTGGTTAACCAAGAAGAAGTATTTGATGTAGTGCCAGTACAAGAACCAAAGAAAATATCTGTTAAAGTCAATCAGGATGCCTTGCAGAAACCAACAGAAGAACCCCAGACACAGATTGTTGGAGAACTTGGGATGTTCCAGAAAGAAGAGCTACCAAAAGAAACCAAGGAATTGGTGGTAGAAACAGAATTACCTACAATATCAAGAAAGGAATTGTTACAGAATAGGATATCATATCATGATATGAAGATATTGCCAGTATTTAAAAATTACCACCCTGGACAACCTTCAATGAGAATTTACATAAAGAATTTAGTCAAAACTGTTTCAGAACAAGATGTTAAAAGAATATACAGACATTACATAGAAGGAATGACAGATGAGGAAATGACAGGATTTGATGTCAGAGTGATGCAGGAAGGTAGAATGAAAGGGCAGGCGTTTGTTACATTTCCTTCAGTTTCTATAGCAGAGACTGCACTTAAAGAAACAAATGGTTATATGTTAAAGGAACGGCCAATGGTAGTACAATTTGCTAGAGTTGCCAATAAAAAGACTATTGAATGACTGCTTACTTTTTTATTCCATCACAGTTAATTTGCCTAATACTGACTCAAGTTCCAATGCAGTTTTAAACTTTTGCAACGTAAAGTGGGAGTTTGTGTTTTGCAATCTATTATTTAGGGCTTGATGGGTAGATAAAACGAAATCAACACTTGTTATATTTTTAAAATCTATATTTGCATTATTTCAATTGTGTAAGACAAATATTCTTCATCATTATTGGTTTTGCCTTTCCCTGATAATAGCTTATGCAGCTGCGTTATAGTATCACTGACCGTAAATAGTTGCTTTACAAGAATATTTAAGTAATTAGACATGTAATCTAAAGTTGTTGCAACGTTTGGGTCTTTAGAGATTACATATTGCTGATAAAATGCATCCAATATCAAAGCGCACCAATCATACAACCTGCTCTCATAATCTGCCTCTAATGGTGTACCTGACTCAAACAGGAGATATAGAATATACTTTATCAAGTTCAGGGAATCACCAACTGTTAAATTATTTCTCAAATGAGGTATGAGTAAGGCATCACAAAACAAAACCTTGAATATCTCATTTAGAAGTTCACATTCTACCATTTCATCATTAATGTCACCTTGAACATGAGATCTGACAGCATATTTCACTAAAGCTGCCAGAACTGATTCTGGGATGTCTTTGAATTCTTGTAAAACTGTTATGGCAGTCTTGGTATCATTTTTCTCTAACAATGTTGGCATTATCTGGGCACATGCACTTCTTTCAGTTATTCCAAGTCTGACAGCTTCCTCCATTTCAGGAATAGATGTAAACAAAGGATCTGTAGGTGTTCCCCAGTCTGCAATTTGAGGGTGTTCATTTTGAATGATTTCATGGGATCCTAGGAGGCTCGAGAGATTTCTGTTGATTTCGAGTGTGAAGGGAAGCATGCCAATGTGATTAGAAGCTTCAAGTATTATCCGGCCATCGAAACAATACACCTTGGCATTTTCTCTGTACATTTTCATTGGATATTTGCAAGATCCTACACCAAGAACATAGTTGTAGGCAACAATTATAGCTCCATCTTGATCCTTGTTGCTACCAAAGATAATGAGGTGGTTCTTTCCCATCCATGCCATGGACACGCTAGAAGCAGAGGATATCCAGGGAACTGTACCTGTAGTTTTCCATTTTTTGCTGTGCATGTTGTAAACAGTCATTTTCGCGTCACTCCCTGAAATGAATAACAATAAATGTGAATAGTAATAATAAGCGCAATACCAATACTTAGTTTATAATGGAGCATTGAAGAACTTGTACATACATAAAATGTAAACACAACATTTGTCTTTAATGCTAATAAACTTTCCAACAACTTTAACGTCATCTACTTTAGCATCTCTACTTATTTTAACTCTTGTCAGTTTTGCTCTCTCCAAATCACCCAGCTCATCTCTTATTGGGCAATAAGCAATTTCATATCCTTGGGAGGTTTTTAAAATGTAACAAATGTAGTCTGTATTCTGCATTTTGTACCATGCTATGTCTATGATTTCATCCATATCTTTGAGAAGTGATTTGCTTTCATATGTTTTTCTGTTTTCTATGGCATATGGCAGAGATGCACTGTTGCCATTGGAGAATATGACTAAAGGTGGTTGGTCATCTCGTAATATTAGCTTTAGAATGTTGATTGGGAACTGAAAAAAAGAAAAACTTAGATCACGAAAAAATTCATTGAATAAAATTAATCGACACAATAATCTTATACCTTAAATTTTTTTAGCTTATCTAAATTGGCATTATCGTCCATCCACATTTTAATAGTGTTCTTGTTAAAAACCCCAACATAGCTGTTTTGTTCACTATCGTAAATAACAGGCGCCGTGATATGATCCTTCGACGTCCAACCACTTACTTGTTTCTGGTCAGAAAGCTGAAAACAGTGTTTTTATTTGAGGTTATGTTTACATCTCAGAACCTAATTCAACGCAGAAAATCTCATTCAAACTTTATGTTTTAAGGAGCACATTATGAACGAAAAGGTTTTAATAGTAGAAAACATTTACCCTGTGTTTATTAACAACATTGCGTCCAAGAGTAATGATCACATGTTCAGCTTCTCTATCCTGAGCCACACCGAGGAAACTTTTCTGATCTATTAACGGGCACAAAACATGGTAATTGTGCAATTTGGCCATCTTAGACGATTAATATGACCTGAAAAATTATTGTAAAGCAGAAGAATCACGCTTAGAGATAATATAATATTATTCTGACTGATTATTAATATAGGTACATAATAATATATATTATGTTTATGAAATATGAATGGTATTTCGTTTTTTTTTACTTTTGAAATTGTATTTGACTGTCAGTGTCACATTTGACTTTTCTTAAAGCAATCCAAAATCTATGGACTAGATAGTTTTTTTTTAGTTTTGGCTTCGCAAGGTTTTTGTCCAGTGGCCCAATATTCTCGGATTAGAATGTATTATCGCTTTCGATATTTATCGATATACATTTATATACTATCTCAAAAACTGACAATTTCACAAACTACTAAGGGATACTACGGACAATTTATAGTCATAAATAAAGTATCTTCTAAAAAATCGAATTTGCACCGAAATGACATAGTTAATTCGAGCTGTTAAAAGTAAATTAAGTTAAATGGTTGGACGGAGTATAGCCAGTGTCAAGTTTAAAAAAAGCTCTCTTGAAACTTAAAAAGTGAAAATCACAGATTTGTAACTGTATGTCTGTGGTGAAACAAAGTATCAAACGTGTTTTGATAAAACTGTATTCGTCAATCAAAATTGATCGAACCACGTAGTCAAACAATAACACAGACTTACTATAATTATAGAGCTAAAGTCCGTGCCACGACTCAAGTCCTGCGGAATAAAGAGGAACTAAAATCACCCTATCTTCGCATTTATTCATATATCTTGAGATTATGTACTTCTTTATTGCTTGTAATACTTTAATCCTACTTCCTACTAATATTATAAATGCAAAAGTGTGTTTGTTGGTTTGTTCTTATTTCACGCAGTAACGGAGCAACGGATCGACGTGATTTTTTAGCATAGATATAATTTATGGACCGAAGAGTAACGTAGGCTACTTTTTATTCCGAAAAAATGTACGGATCCTGTGGGTGTGGGAACGCGGGTGAAAACCACGGGAAAAACCTAGTATTTTATATTTTAATGCATGGAAGGGAAAATGGGAAATATCATTGGCCTCATATTACTGAGCTACTACAGCGCCTCGCCTATCGGACTTCAGTGGTGGCGAGGATTCTAATAACGCATGAACAATAATGTTAAAAACCCGCCATCTATGATTGGGATCAGTAATTACTATACTATTACGCTACAAAATTAGAAATCACTAAATAAGTAAGGACAAGCGACCATTTTGATGTCCTTCTTAATTTTTTAAACCTATTTGAAATTAATTTATCATTTGCCAGTAAAAAAAAGAAAACCCTGTAACAAAGTTCAAGGTTGCCAATTTAGGTACCTACCTAGTAGGGATGAGCGATATTGATAAAATATCGATATTGAAATCGATATTGATATCGAGTGCTTACTATCGATACACCGATATTATCGACATCAAAATATCGATATTAGAAAATATCGATATTTTGAGGCTTTTTGATAAATATCGATGGTTTTTCTTACTTTTATTTGAATGCATACTAAATATTTATAGGAGACCATTAGCAACGCCAGAATAGGAAGTGTTAATCATACAAGAAAATAAGAAATATAATTTTTTTTTGTAATCTATCCATACTAATATTATAAATGTGAAAGTGTATTTGTTGGTTTGTTGAATTGTTGGTTTGTCCTTCTTTCACGAACTTCACGCAGTAACGAAGCAACGGATCGACGTGATTTTTGGCATAGATATAGTTTATGGACCGGAGAGTAACATAGGCTACTTAATGCACGGTACCTGTGGGAACGCGGGTGAAACCCACGGGCAGTTGTTAGTGTGGCATAAAATTGACATTAATAGCTGTCAATAAAGTTTTATAATGTTGACAAGTTGATTTAATTTGACAGATCAATGCTTTATTTCATTCAAAAATATGAGTTCAATCTTACCGCAGTCAGTTAAACTGCCGATAGAGTTTTCGCTGTCCAAAATATCTAAGTTCAAAGACACTTAATAGTGATGGTAAATTTATAATTATATACGTAATTTAAGTAATTAGTTTGATTTATGTTCTGAATAAATATTAATTCCCCAGAATCCCAGAATCCCAGATGCATGAAAAAAAAATATCGATACCACGATATCTTCTTAAAATATCGATATTCCGATATTTAAAAGATGCCAATATCGATATGAAAATATCGATATTTTGATCATGAATATCGATATTTCTCCAATATCGATATATATCGCCCATCCCTACTACCTAGGTTATCGCTTTATTCCGAATTACATCATCGATAACCCATTGATATCTTGCGTACATATATTAATTTCCATTTCATTTGTTCATAGACAGTAGCGGAGTGTAATCATGTCGACAACCGGAAAAGTAATCAAGTGTCTCGCAGCCGTTGCTTGGGAGGCCGGCAAGGACCTGTCTATTGAAGAGATCGAGGTAGACCCGCCGAAGGCCGGTGAAGTGCGCGTGCAGATCACCGCCACCGGCGTATGTCACACCGACGCCTATACTCTGTCTGGTGCAGATCCAGAAGGTGTGTTTCCAGTGGTGCTAGGCCACGAGGGTGGCGGCATAGTCGAGAGCATTGGCGAAGGTGTCACCTCGGTCAAACCTGGCGACCGAGTCATCCCTCTTTACATTCCTCAGTGCAATGAGTGTAAATTTTGTCTCAGCCCTAAGACAAACCTCTGCCAGAAAGTCCGCGTCACGCAGGGTCAGGGCGTTATGCCCGATGGCACACGCCGTTTCCGTTGCAAAGGCCAGGAGCTGTACCATTTCATGGGATGCTCCACTTTCAGTGAATACACAGTTGTGTTAGAAATTCAGCTGTGCAAAGTAAATGAAAAAGCAGCCCTAGACAAAGTTTGCCTGTTGGGATGTGGAGTACCCACAGGCTATGGAGCTGCACTGAACACAGCCAAGGTGGAAGCTGGCTCAAACTGTGCCATATTTGGCTTGGGAGCAGTTGGTCTAGCTGTAGCTCTCGGTTGCAGGAATGCTGGAGCTAAACGAATAATTGGAGTGGACATCAATAATGACAAGTTTGAAGTAGCCAAGAAATTTGGAGTCAATGAGTTTGTTAACCCTAAAGATTACGACAAACCAATTCAACAAGTTCTTGCCGATTTAACCGATGGAGGTTTAGACTACACATTTGAGTGCATTGGTAACATCCACACCATGAGGGCAGCTCTGGAGGCATGCCACAAGGGTTGGGGTGTGTCTGTGATCATTGGTGTGGCTGGAGCTGGCCAGGAGATCAGCACTCGTCCATTCCAGCTGGTAACAGGTCGCACATGGAAAGGTACAGCTTTCGGGGGCTACAAGAGCAGAGACAGTGTTCCGAAGCTAGTTGATGAGTACCTGGCTAAAAAACTTCCCCTTGATGAGTTTGTCACACACAATATGCCGCTGAAGGAGATCAATGAAGCGTTCCATCTGATGCACGTTGGAAAGTCTATCCGGGCTGTGATACATTTCTCAAAGTAATATTTCTAAGATATTTTACAAAGCATTTACTACTTGTTCCATTTTGCTAATATTGTTGGCTGTTCTCTGTAAGAATGTTAATCTGAATAAAAATTAATTATATTTTATGGGTTACAAGACTATTATTTGTTATGATGTTAAAATAATAATAAAATAAAATGTTCAATAAATATCACTGCTAACAGTGGAATTTAATCATCTATAGTCTGCTAGTACAATGGCCGGCCACACATAAATGTGGTGGTATGGTTATTGGTTGTGTACCATTAGTAAAACAAGTAGGTTAGATTAAGTATTTGATGTTTTTATTTTAGGGACAAAACACAAAGATAAAAACTACCTACGGCGCAAGTACGGAACTTTTCGATACATAAAATTGACAGTTCGAATCGATAAAAAATTCAATTAGGGATAGGTAGTTCTTTGATGCTAATTTTACTTCTATGAGGTAGTTCTTGATTTTTCGAAAACGAAACTAAGCCGAATCTACTTTCTTCAATATGAAGTAAATATTCGAAGACTGGATTATGAAAAGAAAACTATTTTAACATAAATGTATAAATGGTTTTATCGTCGTTCGCACCGGTTTTTACACGAAAATCACCTCGCCAAATTAGTTATTCGGTCAATGCAATGAAAATTGAACGTTATTGCGTAGGAAATGCAATCGATAACAGATTACAAGTAAAATTTGTCGTCGTCGCAAAACTACTTTCGAAGATTAGTTTTCGTTCTCGGGAAAAATGTGTACTTACAACCTTTTTCCCGAGAACGAAAACTTATCTTCGTTTTCGGCAAAAATCAACAACGTCCTACCTATTTCTAATTCTATAATTATATCTTATCGAACTGTCAATTTATTGATCGATATGGATCGAAAAGTCCCTTACTTGCGCCACTGGTGCAAAAATAAGCAATCAGTTAATGATCATCATTATGGAAGTTTTTATGTGCGTTTTTCCATTTAAAAACAGCACGATTTTGGCCCGTAAAACATAGAATTAAGGTTTATAATCAAAGCCGTAAAATATCTTTTTCTGTTGAAAAATTACTCAACAGCTGCAATAGATTGAATAGCAGTGTTATATTCAGTAAAATCAGTTTTAAACAACTTCAAAAAAGGAGATTCACAATTAGATTGCATTTTTTTATGTTTGTTACCTCTGAACTACATTATTTATAGACCGATTTGGAAAATTCTTTATTTGAAAGGATATACTTTCAGATTCCCTCTTCTTCTTGTCACAACCTTGGAAACCTTGGCGCATGTAATGGAGATTCTCAATGACAAACATTTTTTAACAACTTGTAAGGCATTTTCTAAAACTGCTATTTCTTAGAACAAGTTTTATGAAATTATCGCGCGCTAATTTTCGTTCGATTTAATGGCGTTTTGTCTTAGGCAGCCCTCACACCTAATTCATTATTGATGGATAAGCATCAATCGCGGACCACGAGAAAACCATGATCCCCGCTTGACGCATATCGTATCGTATATTGTGGTTGTGGCTTGATGGAAATCTACTCTAGTCCGAGCAGGCCGCAAGGCAAACGCTTCTAGGACCCCCTATTAAAAAAATTGTTTCACAACCACTGCGAGCTCAGTGCAGACGCCGAGGTAAGTAAGCGGTGCTGCGCACGTGTTGTATATAGCGTGAAGCGGAGCAGACGTCGCTTTGAGCCCAGGCAGGGCTTCGAGACAGCACTATCATGGCCGTATTGCCGTTCTTGTCTATTTCGTGGTTTTTTGATGGTTTTGCATTCCGCGTTGCTAATTGCAGCCTAACCGGCAGCGGCGGTTTTTGAGATTTGAAATCCCTAATGAAAAAAGGTTAAATACATAGGTAGTACCTACCTACCTATTGTAGTTTAAAACGAAATTTGTGTGTAATTTTACTAAAACTGTTTTGTGAGCTTTTAACAAAAACAAAGACAAAGGTATGTAGTGATAACTAAAGACATTTTCCCTAAATAAACGTAGACGACACCACGATCAACAGTAGGTACTAAATAATAATTTTATTAACTTCGTCTCCGAGATATATTTTTAGCTACGTAGTAGCCCTGATACGTCACAACCTGTCGCACAAGAATTCAGAGTGTACAGGAAAACTATCAACCTGTGTCTTTCCTATACTGAAAAGTTAGTATTAGTAAACAATGGTTACTTTTTGAGTTCCGCGCTGTGTGTTGCAGCCGAGCCGGAGGCGGGTCATATATTCGAACCAAGGGTTAATAATACTAATTGTTAGTTTTACAGTCAATCGTTGCGAGCTTAAAATAAGTTTTATTTTTATAACAAAGTAATCTAGGTTTCGTTGTCCAGCGCCGCGCCGCAAGTTACGTTTGGTTAAATTCAGTATGGATCGAACTTAGGCCATTAGACATTCTGTATCCCGGAAACTATGAATTACCCACATTATTTGAGAATAAAAAATTAGATTCTACTTTTTATTACTTTACTGATATTAACTTCGATAAAATACAAATAATAATACCGTACTTTGGAAGAAAAAACATTCAAACACACAAAGTATATATATGCATAACATGTCAATATATTTGTCTATACTTTATAACAAAATATAAATTTAACATTCAGTTAAAAGTTAAATTGATTTAAGGCTTATTTACAAATTGAGATTAGTACCTATATGCCCAGTCACTATTCTGTCAGTTGCTTGTAATATTCAAGGTAGCTGTCGCACTGTTCACCTGGAAGAAAAAAAAATAAAACGAGTTCAAAAATTAAAATACACATTTAAAATTAAGTAAAATCTATTTCTTAAGTACAAAGGTTATTTTACTACTAACCTATTATACTTGATTACTATCATTATTAATTGGGATGTTGCATGAAATACAAAATAAATAGTTTCTGTCGTTACACAGTTTTAAGAAGACCACATTACGAGTAAAACAATAAAAATTAAATTCACCAAAAATATATAATTTCCACAAAGATGCAATATCTAAAAGTTTCCCATATTCGACATTTTTTTTATCATCCATTAGTAATTTAAATGATACCATCAGATTATTTATATTTTAATTAATAAAAAAATTTACTGCAACTATGTAATTAAACGCAGTTTTTCACGGCCAAACCAAAAAAATGCATGTTTTTAGTACAGCTTTACGGGCCGCGTAGAACAAGTGACGTTAGATGTTGTGTCCAATTTGTATGGGGCGTTTTAGCGCTCAGTAGATACGCCTCATTTTTAACGTTTAATTTCTAGCATTCGATTTCCAGTTTTTTCGATATAGACATTTGATTCTCAAAAGAAAACGTATTGATTGGCATCATAAAAAAACGGAGTCAACATACCTATTTATTAAACAAACATCTTTGGGGTGGGCAGAAAAAGGAGAGGTACCTACCTACTATAGGACCTTTAACTTGTAATATTATCTATTCTGTGCCTTTAGGTAACCCGTAACACAAGGAAGTTTTTATTTATACTATTAGCAACATGACCATCATCAGCCGGAAGACTAATTAACTATGAATAATTAATATGCCCTATTGATAAAGCTGATCCAGTGAATTCCAGCCTTCCGAACAAGCCGGTTCCCGAAAGGCTAGCAATAAAACCTTGCAAGAAACGCATGTATCGGCAGATCGGTACCATGTATTAGTAGGTACTAGGTAGGTACAATATAGACACTTTATCACGTATTATTGGAAACAACAACTCCATGGTATTGCGTCAGAGAATATTTTATGTTACTTGGCAGATAAGATACGACGAGACATACAACTTCGCCCCATGATAACCATGTGTGATAAATAATTATAATTCATTAAAACTAAGTTTATGCGGTTTTTAATAGCGCCTATAGTCATAAAGTGTGAAATAAAATCCATTTTATAGTTTTCGTTAGGGTATCATTGCACACTATCTTATTTATTACAAAGTGGGAAGAGCTGGTCGTTTGCTTAATGGTAATCGTTCCACAACCACATTATTATTGTAATTAATTCGACTCAAAACCTACGAAATCCAAAAGTATCACACGTCAGGACACTTCATTGATTTTTCCGATATTGCCTTTCAAATCGGAACATCACTTTTTTAACCGACTTCAAAAAAAGGAGGCTCTAAAATGAGTTTGCGTTTTTTTTACGTTTGTTACCTCAGATCTCCGTCTTTTATAAACAGATTTTTTTGCATTTTACATTGCTTGGTAAAATATTTTCGATTTGAGGATGGTAGCGAACTAGATGAACACTAGAGAACTTCCCATGTTTAGGTATAACATACTTCATTGTTAGCTCAAACTCACTGTAGGATTTGAATCATCTACCGACCGGCTGATACTGTAGCTACTATAGCCATCATCGGTTTGGACATCGCTGCTTGGAGGTAGAAAACATTACAAATGAACTATAGCAGTCGACCTAAGTCCAACTAACTCATTTTTTTTTCGTCACAAGAGTCCTAGTAAACCGTAGTAACGCAAATTAAATGACTATAGGTGCCCATCGCGCAAGTAAATTGGCTAATTAGATGTACCTACCTAGTGTGAACTAATGCCTAGTGTCAGATTATAGCTACGTGGTAATCATATTGATAACGATATGAAGTATTTTTAATGCTTTCACTCATTTACGAGTATTTAGTGATAACGGGTAATGGTGTCGAACGTAATTAATTTGAGAAAACACTATCTTGTCGAGAACCAGAATAGACTGGAATGACAAACCGGCCATCCGGTACATCCATTGTTGGGAGATTTTATGGCAAGATTTTGTACTGAAATGATTCGAACGTTTTGGAATCCAGATGAATCTACTGTAAGATTGTGGGTGCAATAGTGCTGCCCCGATTCTGCTGTCAAAAATTTAAAACAAATTTTTAGGCCTTTGTCTACAAAAATGTTCGACGATTACCATACTCGCTCTGAAACGGTAAAGGAAAAGATCGCGAGGAAACCAGAATGTTAAACTACTAAATTCGAGAACATGAGCCGGCTTGGTATATAGACGCCAAGCCGCGCCGCGCTTACGTGGTGGGTTACGGGCTACACGGCCCAAATACTCTCTCTCTGAGAAAAGACTTGTGTCTCAGCAGTGGGGGAGTGGTAGGTTAACGATGAGGTCTCTTTCCACCAGGTGTACCTTTGAGGAAGTGCGGCGCGCCCCTGTACCGCTCGTTCCTGGCGCGCAGCGCGTGCGTGGCGGCCACGAGCGCGGGCGCGCCGGCGCGGCGCGCGGCGCCCAGTATCTTGCGCGGCGGCAGCGCCGGCCACGCGCCGCCGCCCGCCGCGCGCGCCACGCCGATGGCGCTGATGGGGTCGCTCCAGCTTAGAAGCACCTCGATTATTTCCTGGGGATGATTTAAACCTAACGTAATATATATATATACTTGTATGCTAACAGACTTACTAGTAAAGATTGTATAACGGTTGAATAGTTCCTACTAGTGTCTTTGTTGTTCTTTTACAATTTTAAACTGAATCGAAAGAGACGATACTTTGTGTACGACCTTAGTAAGGAATGTTATAAAGGGGTAATAGTAAATTCCTGTTTTACCAGTATTGGCTACCTGTACCTATCCGAATCCTATCTGGTGGTCTCTTCAATGAAAAGCACAGGTAATGTTCTACTGGTTTATTATTGATTGAACAACATTATACTTTAATCTACGTTATACTATACGTAAGGATACTTATATGTTGTACTAACGTTATGCTATAGTGACGGGCAGTCGTCACCCACCGGTGACGACTGCCCGCCCCACTCGCCGCATGCATTACAATACCTGGAGTCAGCAGATTACAATGCAAGTGCAATAATGTGTCGCTACACTGTTAAGGCCGGAAATAGAGCAATTGACGGCCGAGTAATATTGGAAAAGAGCGCTAGCCGAGTCCTTTTTAACTAAACGAGAGCGTTAATCGCTATTACGGCTTATCGAGATTTCTTTAGTGACTACTTTATGAAATATATTCTATAGTGTTAACCGACACTAGCGGATGTTCACACAAATATATACATCACAAAAATTTCGCTTCCAACAGGATTCGAACCTGCGTCTTCTGGCTATCCGGGCCAGATGCCTTAACCAACTAGGCTATGGGAGCAATCGATGTTGACTGCGAAATTCTTGATATGATGTATTTCTTTCCGGCTTACAAGCCGTAGCTGCGTAGGGTCTGCTAGATGGAGCTACGGCTTGTAAGGCGCTTGTAAGCGCATTTAGCAAAAAGTTGTTATTTTGATATTACGAACAGACACATCAATTTTATTTATTTGTATAGATTCTGCGATAAAGAATGTCTAATGACCTAAATTCGATCTATACTGAATTTAACTAAACGTAACACGCGACGCTGGACAACGAAACCTGGCTAAGTTAGTTATAAAATAAAAAACTTTCTTGAGCTCGCAACAATGGACTGTAAACCAACAATTAGTATTTTTTAGTCAGTTAATAACCCTTGGTTCGAATATATGACCCGCCTCCGGCTCGGCTGCAACACACAACGCGGAACTCAAAAACCACTACCAAATTACTAACAAATTCGCTAACTTTTCAGTATACGAAAGACATATGATCGTTTTCCTATACACTCTTAATGCTTGTGCGACAGGTTTTGACGAAGCAGGGCTACTACGTAGTCAAAAATAAATCTCGGAGCCGAAGTCAAGATAATTATTATTTAATACCAACTGTTGATCGTGGCGTCCTCGTCGTCGACGTTTATTTAGGGAAAAAGTCTTTAGTTATCATACAGTTACAGTTTAGTTACATACCTTTGTCTTTGTTAAAAGTTCACGGTTTTAGTAAAATTAGACACAAATTTCGTTTAAAAACTATACTATGTATTTAACCTTTTTTCATTAGCTGTTGGCAAAGGGATTTGAAATCTCTTTACCGTTTTATTTATAACAAATGCTTTATGCTACAAAAAGATAGATTTGTAAATTCTCTCAATGATCGTTTGACGTTTTATATGTGCATGAGAAGGGATGAAACAATGTCCATTTAGACTGTGTAAAGGCAGATACGAATGAAATGAAACGATGACGGGTGAGTGGTTTATGCGTGGAAATGTACAAAATTTTCATCGCGACATGGCCCTAAAACACGATGAACTAAGGGTCCATCAGCTGTCACCTGGTGCGCGTTGAGCCTGGTCATCATGTCGAGCGCCAGCTGCCCCGCGGCGCGCTGCAGGTGGCCCAGCGACAGCAGCGCGCACGCGAGCGGCCGCGAGTCACCCAGCGCACCGCGCCGCGCCAGCGCGCGCAGCCGCCCGCCCGCGCCGCCCGTGTGCAGCGCGCGCACCGCCAGCTCCGCCGTGCAGTGCTGCACCACCACGCCGTGCCGCGTCAGCGACGCCAGGTACGCCGTCACCACCTGCGGGCGCACTCAGTGAGCGAGCTGTGTGTCGCACCGGCACCGTGTGGCGCCGCAGACACGCCGGCTGTGTGTCGTACCTGCACCGTGTGGCGCCGCAGACACGCCGGCTGTGTGTCGTACCTGCACCGTGTGGCGCCGCAGACACGCCGGCTGTGTGTCGTACCTGCACCGTGTGGCGCCGCAGACACGCCGGCTGTGTGTCGCACCGGCACCGTGTGGCGCCGCAGACACGCCGGCTGTGTGTCGTACCTGCACCGTGTGGCGCCGCAGACACGCCGGCTGTGTGTCGTACCTGCACCGTGTGGCGCCGCAGACACGCCGGCTGTGTGTCGTACCTGCACCGTGTGGCGCCGCAGACACGCCGGCTGTGTGTCGTACCTGCACCGTGTGGCGCCGCAGACACGCCGGCTGTGTGTCGTACCTGCACCGTGTGGCGCCGCAGACACGCCGGCTGTGTGTCGTACCTGCACCGTGTGGCGCCGCAGACACGCCGGCTGTGTGTCGTACCTGCACCGTGTGGCGCCGCAGACACGCCGGCTGTGTGTCGTACCTGCACCGTGTGGCGCCGCAGACACGCCGGCTGTGTGTCGTACCTGCACCGTGTGGCGCCGCAGACACGCCGGCTGTGTGTCGTACCTGCACCGTGTGGCGCCGCAGACACGCCGGCTGTGTGTCGTACCTGCACCGTGTGGCGCCGCAGACACGCCGGCTGTGTGTCGTACGTGCACCGTGTGGCGCCGCAGACACGCCGGCTGTGTGTCGTACCTGCACCGTGTGGCGGCAGTCCTCGCGCGGCTGCAGCACGCGCGCGCACACGTCGGCCTGCGCCAGCACGGCGCGGCGCGGCGCGCGCGGTGGCGCCGCAGACACGCCGGCTGTGTGTGGTACCTGCACCGTGTGGCGGCAGTCCTCGCGCGGCTGCAGCACGCGCGCGCACACGTCGGCCTGCGCCAGCACGGCGCGGCGCGGCGCGCGCGGTGGCGCCGGAGACACGCCGGCTGTGTTTCGCGCCACCTCTTCGTCAGCCCACTTCCTGAAAATTAAAGCGGAGTAATATTTAACTAAAGACTGATCTTTAAATTATGTGTGCTAGCAAACATTAAAAAAAAAAGTGATTCATGACCTTTAATGAATACACAGTTTTTACATACTATCTTACAGCTGCAGCAGCACGGATTAACTGACCACTAACCGAATCACATTTACAAACAGTGTCACTGCAGTCATGAACGCTGAGGTCAGGTTGACCCTGTCTATACTGACTATAGCAAGGCTTTGGATCCCATCGACCACAAAATTCTTCTTCCTAAGCTTCATGCAATTGACATACGAGGTGCTGAGGTGATTTACCCAACATAACAATAATTAATTGTTACCACACTAAAACTCAAATTCAAAATAAGTACTTTATTCCTAAAGGCCCCAAGGAAACAATCATGAAAGTTAAAATAAATGACTCCAAACACTGTGGTCCTTAATGGATTCGCCTCAGCTTCGTCACCTATGTAAAGTCTAACTGGTGTACCTCAGGGATCAATTCTTGGCCCCCCACTTTTTATTCTATTTACTATTTGACTTGCGCTTTCAACATTTTGACTATGTTGAATACGTCTAATAAGGCCTTACGATTCGATTATGATTTCAATGGCCAGTCTCTTCAGTCAAAAGACGTGGTTGAAGTTAGGAATAACCCTTGGAATATCTCTAACGTGCTTGATTCCAAGCTTGTTTTTGATAAACACTTGGTAACGTCGGCCCAACGAACCTGTAGACAGAGTTGATCTCGTCGAACACACTGGACAGCTCCTCGAGGTAGGTGGCCGCCTCCGCCACCAGCTGGTTCAGTATCCGGTATATGGTGTCCTTGCCGTCTGTCCTCCGGAGGAGTACCGCCACTATTTTAGAGATTTCATCTTTGGGTACCTGTAAATTACATACTTATAAATACGACCTGAGTTTGAATTGGTATGTTATCTCGGAAGTCAAACTAATCCCGGAGGTCAACAACATATTTTGGTCTACAAGTATTTGAAAATCGAAATTTTTCATTGAAGGCATTTAAAGTTTACGTCAAAATTCTACTGCAGAATTTCCGGGCAGCCCTAGATCAGCTGTTTCACTTCAAGGACGTTGAACTCTGTTCAATGATAATGGTGATTAGAGGAGACTTAGAAAACAAGCAGAAAATGCCACGCACTTCGCGTTTGAAGGTTTTTACACGACTGCACAAAAAAGGAGTGCATATGTGTTTAGGGTTCATGTATGTATGTATGTGAGTTTCTTTATTCCACCATAACTTGTGAATGCCTGAACAGATTTAGATGTATGGGGTATCGTTAGAATCCTTACATTATCCCGGGTGACACTGGCTAGGGCAGTCGTGTTTTTCTATGTAACTTTTGTTTTTTATTTCAGCGTCGCGCGATACGTTTCGTTAAATTCAGTATAGATCGAACTTAGGCCATTAGAAATTCTTTATCGCGGAATTGAAACTATAAATTACCCACTTTATATATAATCTTATTTAAAAATGGATTTCCGCAAAACAACGCCTGATTCCATCAAATATTTAAAACATTTTTTATTTTGACAAATTGATTGGATAATACAATTCTAAACGTCAAAATAACTGATAACACTTACCGAATGTGCCAGTCCGGACGGCGACAGTTGGACGCGCCACAAGCAGCCGAGGCGCGCGTCGACGATGTAGTCAGGTTGGAATACCACCCATGTGCCTGAGTCTGCGTTTGTGATTAAGGAACAGGTCAAATACTCGTCAAATTCATACACATTTAAAGTTAATACATAGATAAACAAGACTGAAAAATTCGCGAGCTTTCTAGACGTAGTTTCGTGTTTGGCTCGATGGATTCAACTACTACAGTGCGTAATGATTGGAGCAAAGAAAAAATCGTTAGTATTTTCGTATTGTGCTGGGGATCATGGACTAGACTGGCTTTGAAGTACCGCTGCCGGAACACACCTATAGGTGCGTGAGAGTTTCAACTTAGGGTAGTAGGTAGCCCAAGAGAGCACTAGAAAATGCTCTCCCATCTAGTTACGGTTTCTCTTCGATGTTTTTCTTCACCTAAAACTCAAGTTCATTGTACTTATCGAAACATCAGCATCACCTACAGATCGACGGCGGACCTCATCACCACTGAGCATGAGCAATCGTTGATACAGAAGCCATGGTGTAAAAATGTTTCTCAAACCAACACTTACAGTCGTATAAGCAAACCGTGCGACCCGGCTAAGAATAGTAACAGACCATCTCGTCTCGCGGGTGCCTTAAGGACGAACTAGTCGTTCATTTCTCCATACAACCGTACTTGGATGATTACTCCACTACTTGACGTTTTAAGTCCAAAATTAAGAATAATATCGATTTATCTCTTCGTTATCTAGGTCAGCCTGCTAATTATACAGAAAAAAAATAAGTGGCTTAAAAGTAATGAGCCTTCAAACATCTGTATTTTAGCACGTATTTCAACGCAAGTTTGGACGTAAATAAATTACAAAAAGATTACGAAAACTCAAAAATAAGGTACATACTAACAAGCTTTAGTTTATTGACATTTCAAATAACTTTGGTCTGACTAAATACATTCAGTAGTTTTGTCGTAAAACCCCAAGCACCAGAAGCCAATTCGTACATTTTTGCGCGCCGGTTTTCGACTTTTCGGTTTTCGTCGCGACTTTACGAGAGTGTGTAATTGTGTATGTGCGAGCATTAGCCTCATACTACTCATCGCTGCAGAGTCTTACCTTGTCCCACGAATGTTAGATGAAATAGCATGCATTTTAGCCGCGCCCACCGATGAGTTCGCTCCATGGACTAGTAGGCTCTTAAGAGCCGGCTAAGGGACAATCCAGGAAATAGACATTTCCCTCGGTCAACGTCATCGTCTACCGCGATCCCCGCGACGCCTGCCACGCGCGGGGTGTCCTCTCCCTCACGAGGAGGCTGGGTGAGCGGTTGATGGTATCGTGTCAAAGGATACACATGGGGCAGGGTTGCCCGTCCAGCCGGGCGGGGCGCAGCGCGCAGGCGGCGGCCGCGGGCGCGTGCGGCGCCGCGCCGTCTGCGCACGCGCACTCCTGGATGTCGAAGATCTGCGACGTCGCAGACGACTGGAACACGCGCCGGGGAGTTCAAATGGGGCCCAGGACTGCACGAGTGCAGTTCAATGACCCTAGGGCTAAAATTCAGAGACGACTCTGAAGCCGGCCCTGTACAGTGTACACGCCACGTCTACCTGCGCTGGTAGACTGGAGCGTGTATTGGGCTAACCCAAGTGCGTGTATCCGATCAGACCTGTGTAAGTTTAGACTTACACAGGTCTGATCGGTTACACGCTCCGGTCTACTTGTGCAGGTATATCTGACATCTCCAGTATACCCTTTGGACTCATGCTTCCGTATATCAACATACATATAGAAGAAAGAATTTACGCTTAAACATGTCTCTGAATCTTAACCTAGTTGCCCTATCAATTAAATGAGGCATCCTCGATAGTACAGACGTAACTTACGTAGCACCTTTAAATTTCCGCATTGGGACAAATATTTAAGCACTTTGAAAAATATATTTTTTCTGTTTTTTGCGAGACGACTAATAATACTATAATATCCTGGATCACACTGGGAATCCTATATAGTTAGAGGTCATGGTTGTTGGTGTGCATTGTTTATAAAAATAAACTATGTACTGCAACTGTGCAACATGTAAGTACAATATTAGTTCATCGGTTGCTTAGAAAGTGAAGGCAACCAAGAAAGATGCTTGTGAGAGAAAATATAAAGTTGTTTCTAATGAATTCTTGTAATGACGCAACATTGAGGTTATGTATTTCGCCACATTAGCAGAGTGTTGCGAGCTTACCTGATGATGCACCACAATTAGGTCATCCACGATGGACACGGCGAAGCGTCCCGACAGACCCGTCTTCAGGATGTGTGTGAACTGTTGGTTGCTGGGGCCAGATATTGGCATCAGCCAAACCTAGAACGCGTTTATTATAATAATTGGCAAAGAGTGTTTGTAGGTTTGTCTTTCTTTCATGTAGTAATGGACCAACGGATCAACGTGATTAATATTAATAGTCCGGACTGACATAAGCTTCTTTTTCTTCTGAAAAAAAAAGGCATGATTCATGTATTTGTCTCCGTTTTGGTGAAAATGGGGCGCTAGTTACATAATATAGCTTTTGCACTGTATTTCAAAACAGATTTATTTATATCATTGGCTACATGGCCAATGAGTGCCAATAAGGATTTTTTTTATAAGTAAGCTAAATAGAATTTTTTGAATCTGGTGAATCAGGACTGAGGGTCTACAATACCCAAACATGTTTGTTCTACATAATATGTTGGATGTTGTAGGATGTCTATTTTTATTAACATTTATTGAATTTGGGACCGGTGTTTACACCCATTTAACCATCATTCTCACTGCATTAATTGTGCTGTGAAATTGTTAATAAAGCAGAACTCCTCTCTGCCTAAAGGGAGCATTCAAGTATTAGGTAAACAACTTTGAATGATTTTGATTTTAGACACCATACCTCGCCCCTGTAAGGAATGAAACAAAGGGACCGGGGGGAATTATGTATTCTAACTTGAGATAAAATATTATAAAAATAGTAGTTTTCAAAACATTTTTATAATTATGTTTTTCTTTAAATTTGAAATTTACATAATTCTTCCCGCTGACTTTGTCAGTAAAAGTAAGAAAGAATTGAACCCCCAAGCCTGCTTACGTAATACTTCAATGCTCCCTACCAAGACAGTAATTCAGCCGGCGCTACCTCGGCGGGCGCGGCAGCGGCGCCGTGCCGGAACACGGCGCACCACGTGGCGCCGCACACGCGCAGCACGAACACGTCGCGCTCTACCACGGGCTTGGCCGCGTCCACTGGAAGTTTACACTTTTCAAATTTCTAATCATATGGACCTCAAGAGAGCACTAATGACGGTTAAAATAACTAAGTGCCCGTTCTAACTATCAATCTCATCTCTTCTGGCGGATGCCGTAAAAGCCGACTCATAGAATTTCCAGGGAACAGGGAGCAGCATTCTTCTCATCAAAATGTAATGCAATCACCACCTGCCTAGGCTGGTGGATTATTGCAACCCGCTCCTTTTGTGGAGGAGGTCTAGATGCTGCAGTAGATGTCTTATATCTGATTGATAAGAAGAAAGCTTTATTTTGCTTTATTGGTGTTTATTTCACACATTTTACTGCTAGTCACTCAATAACACCATATGTTAAATTAAAATTACTAATTATTTGAATGAAAATTTAGAATATATTTACAGCAATAGGTTAAAATTTCCATTATGGGCCATCGATTTAGGGGGGGGGCGGGGGGCGGGAGGGGGAGGGGGGAGGAAGTATACCCCCCTGTACCATCCCCACCCCGCGCAACCCCATGGTTATGGAGATATCCATGGTTAAAGTTTTGAGGTTAGAATACCTTTTTCCATAAATATCCATCGATTTATGGGGCGGGGAGAGGAGGGAGGGAGTAGGGCTACCCCCCCTGTACCCCCGCCACTATATTGTGTTACAGTATTTTATTTTGTATTTTTACTGTTCTAACATAACCTAACCTAGTGTTCGGAGCCAGTATATTGTGTTATAGTATTTTTTTTTGTATTTTTACTGTTCTAACATAACCTAACCTAGTGTTCGGAGCCAGTATATTGTGTTATAGTATTTTTTTTTTGTATTTTCACTGTTCTAACCTAACCTAACCTAGTGTTCGGAGCCAGTATATTGTGTTACAGTATTTTTTTTTGTATTTTCACTGTTCTAACCTAACCTAACCTAGTGTGCGGAGCCAGTATATTGTATATTATTATTCGGGCAACAAACGATGACTGACACTGACAGCTAACAGATAAAAAGACGCTATAAAACAAAATGGCGTCGCTTCACGTTCCATTCCACAGTATAAACATAAATTCACAAAAGTCAATGTAATTGTATAATACAGCACGGGTTATTGTACACATTAATTACACACTTTATTTCATAATTGAAAATAAAATAAAATTATATTTAAGAAAAACTAAAACATAATATTTAATAAAATACACGTCTACCATCAACGGAACGTGAAATGTCAACTTTGACGTCTACCATGACAGTTTATCCATAAAAATTTGCAAATGGCGTGTTTTTTTCCAATTTATATCGAAACTTTAAAAAATTATATCTCGTAAACCGTGAATTTGCGCACCTTGAGATATTTGTAAAAAGCTTTCTATTTAAGAGTACTATCTACAGTAAAAAAGTGAACTTCCAAATCAGTGGCCCATAATGGAAATTTTAGCCCAGCAATAGTTAACAACATTCCAGAAATCATTTCAATAACAATATATTGTTTACCAATCCATATGTTTTTAGTTATTACTATCAGGCAAAGGAGAAAGAACTTTTTTAAGGGAAAACGAGTCGTTCATTTCTCCATACAATCGTATTTGGGTTATTACTCCACTACTTGACGTTTTAAGTCCAAAATTAAGAATAATATCGATTTATCTCTTCATTATCTAGGTTGATCTGCTAATTATACAGAAAAAAAATAAGTGGCTTAAAAGTAATGAGCCTTCAAACATCTGTATTTTAGCACATATTTTAACGCAAGTTTGGACGTAAATAAATTACAAAAGAACTAAGAAAACTCAAAAATAAAGAACATAGTAACAAGCTTTAGTTTGTCGACATTTCAAATAACT
Source organism: Crocallis elinguaria (assembly GCA_907269065.1). NCBI lineage: Eukaryota > Metazoa > Arthropoda > Insecta > Lepidoptera > Geometridae > Crocallis > Crocallis elinguaria. Next base: position 24,569,728 of record OU026072.1, on the reverse strand, counting down.
TTGGTTTGACTAAATACATTTAGTAGTTTTGCCGTAACACCCCAAGTACCAGAAGCCAATTCGTACATTCTTGCGCGCCGATTTTCGAGTCGAACCATCGCGCGTCTCACGGAAATTTTACCACCCTGGCGGGGAGAGGAGGGAAGTGTCTCACGCACACTACAGTGCCCGCTGTGTGCTGCTGTGCCATTTCAAAGTCACGAAACACCGCGATGTTTGTGACAAAGTACTGTCTCGCGCCAGACGCGGTCGACCGGCCGGTGCGTGCGGCGGCATCCTATATAATTTGTAGGCGGCATTACGAACAAGCAAAGGTCAAGGTGATTGACCGAAGACGTAAAACGATTTACGATATGCGTATTGTTATAATTATGTTCTGTGATCGCCCGCTATATTGGATTCAGATTTCTTTGCCTAAATTGGATGTTTACCTATGCTTGTGAATTTGGACTTTGCTGCGTTAGAGAAGTGTTCTGTGTTTATTTTTGACTTCAGTACAACAATGGCTAAATCGTATTTTTGTAATAATATTACCTACCTATATCTTTTTCAAATACTAATAAATAGAAATCTATTAATAGAATTTAAGTAAATAGATACTTATCTTTTTACGTAGAAACCTACCTATTATTATTCGATTTGTTATTATTACATATTGTGTTAGCACAAAACCAACTTTTAGACTCATGTTTAGCTAGACAGTGTCTAAATAAAAACTTCTATAAAATGATCTATACAAATAAATAAAATTGAAGTGTCTGTTTGTAATATCAAAAATATAGCTTTTTTTACTAAATGCATTTGAAAGTATACACGGTACCTACCAACAAAAACACAATTTTTAATATTTTTGTCTGTCTGTCTGTTTGTTTGTTCCGGGTAATATCCGAAACGACTGGACCGGTTTTGACGGGACTTTCACTGGCAGATAGGTGATGTTATAAGGTACTCCTACTTTATTTTGGAAAAACAACTAGGGTTCCGCGCAAAAAAAACCCATGAACCCAAAAAGTCCGCGCGGGTGAAACCGCGGGCAGCAGCTAGTTATGATATAAAATGATTGTGGTTGCTCATATTTAAACACGTGAGTAAGCCATGATTGGGAGTTAGACGCTGTTTAACACATGTTTAGTGTGTGTTTTTAGTAAGACTAAGACCGATATACGGTGTTATGTTGTAAGTACTTAGGTAGGTACTTATGTACTTACTGATAACTGAGTAGGTACGTACCTACTTATAACCACAGAATAGATAATAGCACAAGTCTATAACCTACCTAGTAAGTACATACGTACCTACTTGAACTAAAACCGCGTTACCACAAAAACTATTTTTAGACGCTGTTTAGCTAAACAGGCGTCTAAAAACAGTTTTTGGTGGTTTTGTCTAGCTAGACAGTGTCTAAAAGTTAAACAACGCTACACAACTTTCACGAGCAAAATGATTAGAAATAATCATAACGGCTTGTACGATGAGTATTTATTCTATGATAAGGTCACCGTTATCTTCTAAAATGATTAGAAATGTCACATCAGCGGCGCAAGTACGGATCCTTTCGGTCGATAAAATTCGATAAAATTGACAGTTCAAATCGATAAAGTGGGATTTATCGAGCCTCGAAACAATCGACAAAAGTTATCGAAAAGCTAGGTCGAATCCAAAGAGAATATACAGCTACTACAATACTTTATGATCAGACTTCGGTACTCGCAACATTCGATAAATTTGTCGAACCGACTTCCGTACTCGCGCCGCAGAATTGAGGTAGATAATGGTTAGACACTTCTTAAATCAAGGTTTGTGGTTAATTACTTATTTAAACACGCGACTAAGGCATGTTTAAGAGTTAAACGCTGTTTAATACTTGTTTACGGTGTGTTAAACAGAGTTTAACTCCTAAACATGCCGTAGTCGCGTGTTTAAATATGAACCACAACTCAAGATTTAAGTAGTGTCTAACTATTGTCTAACTCCACTCTGTTGTGACTTTTCTAATCAGTTTAGAGGTTTATCTTTAGGCACTGTCGAGTTAAACAGGCGTCTAAAAGTTAGTTTTTGTGGTTACACGGCTTATGTTGAAATATAAATAAAAAACCAAAATAACCATGGTTTTGCAACAATTACACATATACGAGGTAAGTATTTACACGCGCATCGCAGTTTGAAGAAAAAAACATCTAAAAAAACCTCTAAAATCCACTAAACGGACGAGACCGGCACTACGGCCAGACGGTCTGGTTTCAAAGCGACGACTGCTCCGCTTTACGCTACATACATCACTTGCGTACCACCGCTTATTTACCGCAGCGTCTGTACTGAGTACGCAGTGGTTGTGAAATAATTTTTATCTTTCGTAGAAGCGAGAGTGAATCGAGAGCGGTAACTTGTGCGACTTTCAATCCGACGCACCATAGTTCTAATCTCTACTCGTCCCGCACCAATAACTTATATCAAGTTATGTGCGGATTATTGACACTCGCTCTAAAACGGTGAGGAAAACATCGTGAGGAAACCGGCATGTTCAAGAACCACAAAATTCGAGGACATGCGACATCCACCAAGCCGAACTGGGCCCGCGTGGTGGATTATGGCCCATCTCTCTAGAAAGAAAGAAAGAAAGAAAGAAAGAAAATACATTTATTTCTCTTTCTCTGAGAGAAGGCCGGTATCCCAGCAGTGGGAACGTAAGAGGCTGACAATAATAACAATAATAATAGTAGGTAATTTTCCTTGGTTTGCGCGTGGTCCGTGATTATGCTTTGCGTCAATTCATTGCGTCTAATAGCCCTTTAGACCACTTATTTTATATACATATAGGTACGTTTTTTTGCCGTAAAAAAACTACGGTTATTTCGCCGTGAGTAGATAGATAACTTTATTGTACACGTTATATAAAAAAGCTTTATATATTCATAAAAGTTCATAAACTAGCTGCTGCCCGCGGTTTCACCCGCGTGGATGTATTGGATTTTCTTGGTTTTTATTTTTTTGCACGGAACCCCAATTATTTTTCTAAAATAAAAGTAGCCTAAGTTACTCCTTATAACATCAGATATCTGCCAGTGAAAGTCACGTCAAAATCGGGCCAACCGTTTCGGAGATTACCCAGAACAAACAGACAGACAAAAATTTTAAAAATGGTTGTTTTGTTATAATAGGTATATATATATATACTCTCATATGCATTTGGTAAAAAGCTGTTATTTTGATATAACAAATTTTTTTTCTGAAGAGATAGGGTGATCTTATCCGTGTTACCCGCACGGCCACACGGCCCTTCCTGTGATGATGATGGTGATGAATAATAAAAATGAATGAAATGAATAATATAACTCTGTAGGTAGGTCGATACGAGTAGGTATCTACTAAAATTCAATACAGCAAATTATTTGAATTTACTAGCTGCGTCACGTGATAGAACAGAATAGGTAACAGTTAGTACTACGGCGCGCTGAATTCGTGTTTGTTTTTGTGTTTGTTTTCTCGGAAACTACTGCATGATTTTCATAGCATTTTCACGAAATGGAAGAGAGATCATCCGAGAATGTGATAGGCTATAATCTAGAATTTTTAATTAGCTTTAAAAGCCGTCTGGCGCTCATGTTTTGTGTTTGTTCGGGGTAATCTATAATAATTCAGAAAAAATCGTCCCGTTGTATAGTTTCCGATGCTTGCGCTGGCCATATATTTATAGCTATAGGTATGAAAATTATGTATGGAAGAAATGCCTATAATATCTAACTTGGTGTTTCAAAAAAGAGTTTAGGTAGGTACCTTTATTATATTTAATTACTCATTTATCGGTCGCTCTGGCAATTGAATTACAGTAGGTGAATGAACCTATGTCTTCTATAGCTAGGTATAAGAAGTAGGTGAGTATGATAAAATACGTAAGCAATCAGTAAAACACAAAGGTGAAAGCATAGGTAAGCAAAGCATAAGTAGGTAAGGCTTTAGGCTACCCACCGATCTTTCTAGAACATTTTCTGTGAGAGTCCATTTGGATGAGTACCTAGGTACCTATTTTACCTCCGCTTTACTTGAAATCCTCCGGCGACGACGGCGGCGCCCGGCTGCGCGGCGCCACAGAATAGGTAAGAGTTAGTACTTGGGCCCGCTGAATTCTACTTATTATAGTTATACCTTATCACCTATATTTACTACTCATTTATTGGTCAGTACAGTGGCATGTAGGTATGTACACTACCTATGTCTCGTATACTAAAATACCAGCCATAGTCAGTCAACTTTTTCAAAAATGTAAAATAAAAAGCATGACCGACTGAGATATTCTTCTTAGAAGATATTCTGCGAGAATTCGTCTGGATGGGTGTAGGTATACGGTCTATTATAATAAGTACATAGGTACCTCCGGCCCGCAGCGCAAGTACGGATCTTGTCGATCGATAAAATTGTCAATAAATTGGGTTTAATCAACTTTTTATATAATTTATCGAGCCTCGATACAATCGACAAAAGTTATCGAATAACTAGGTCGAATCCAAACGAAATATAAAGCTACTACAATACTTTACGATAATACTTCGGTACTCGCAACATTCGATAAATTTATCAGTTGTTACGATTCGACAAATTTATCGAACCGACTTCCACACTTGCGCCACTGCACCGCCCGGACTCCGGTTCGGCGCGCGGCCGGCGGTAGTCCGGCAACGCCGCGCGCCGGCGCGCGCCTGGCATGCAACGCCGCGCGCCGGCGGGCGGTAACCCGGCATGCAACGCCGCGCGCCGGCGGCGGCGGTGGCCCGGCTACCTAACCTTTGCTTTGATTATAATTCTATCGCGGCGGCGCCCCGATTAGGTAACAGTTAGTACTGCGGCGCGCTGGCTGTTGTGATGATATTTGTCAAAAATTCTCCCCATCATTTCTGTTGTCATCAGTTTCTGAGACGTGAGCTGACCATAATTATAGTTAGAGCTATACGAAAACAATGTATGGAAGAAATATTTCCGTTGAAGAGATCTATAAAAAAGTCCGAGATAGCATAAGTATGTCTATCTTTTCGGGTTGGCTCGCAATTCGCGTTTTTATGATTTTGAAATTTAGCAAAAAATGGTGCTTCGTTTGCAGCCGTGTTTCCACCTACACGATATTCATCCTTATCTAAATAAATGCGTTTATCATCGAGAATGTTTCATCGTGACCAATATAGCCGTTGACCTCGTTCGATTTGAATGAATATCTTCAGAGATATCGGGAAATGAAAATAAAGCGGCGACGCGGGAATTTTTTATTGGTCGAAATTTTTTATCGCCTTTTTAATTATTTTTTTACTTTTTGGAAAGTTTCGCGGTCCTCTACAACGTTGGTTCAAACACCCCCCACCTAACTGCTACCGTTTACGAGATAATCGCTTCTACTTTTTGTATGGCGGCCATGTTTCGTTGTTCGGGACCCATATTTTTTGATGTTAGGTACCTACAACCCTCAACAACCCTCGCCTACCTCTTACCGGATTTTTTACCAGGTGGTAGAACTAAACGGCTCATCCGCACACCGACGAATCGTTATTATTTCTGGATTTATTTTTTCAGTGGCACATTTTCTTCTAGAATTATATATCCGTATTCAAAGAATTCAGCATAGTATCTATTCATGTGCGCGCTCACGAATGGTGAAAAATCACGGCTCATTACGTACGTGCAAAAAATACGAAGCCGTCAATGTTGATTTGTTTGAATTATTGCGCCAGCTCGTCTGTGTAAAAGCATGAAACTACTCTCTGTTTTGTCATAATCATCATCATCATCAGCCAGAAGACATCCACTGCTGAACATAGGCCTCTCCCATAGGCAGACCCCAGGCACACGTGTGCAAACGTACGTTTGCTTGACGAAATAACAACGCTTGCGGCCCATGGAAAACCAAAAACCATGGAAAAACCACGATCCCCGCTTGACGCATATCGTATCGTCTGGTGTCGTTGTAGTTTTGGCTGGATGGAACTCTAGTCGGCGACGGTTGCTTCGCACGGCACCCGCTTGTACGACCTCCATTCAAAACAATTGTTACACAACCACTGCGTGCTCAGTGCAGACGCCACGGTAAATAAGAGGTGGTGTGCAAGTGATGTATGTAGCGTAAAGCGGAGCAGTCGTCGCTTTGAGCCAAGGCAGGTCTTCGAGACAATATTGCCGTTCTTGTATATTTCGTGGTTTTGCGTATGCAAAACCATCAAAAAACCACGAGCCGCGCTTACACGTGTAGTATCTCGTAATTCGCGCTTGATGAAAAAGCATGGATATTCTGACAAGCAAACGTACGTTTGCATACATATGTCTGAGGTCTCCCATAGGACGTCACTTGGACCGGCTAGCTGCTACTCGCCTCGCGCATCCAACGGTTTCCCGCGCTTTTGACAAGGTCATCGGTCCACCTAGTGGGGCCGGCCTTTGTGCTTAGAAGTTTGAGTAGGTACTGCAATCGTTATGGGCGGGCGTTATTCTATCAGAGTAATATAATTATATGTGTTATACCATCAAGAAAATGACCAGCTCGTCTCGTTATTCAATAGTATAAAAAATATGGTCGGTTACATAATACAGTGTACGTGATAATAAATATATACCAGCTACTGAGTACGTTTCTATCCTACTAATATTATAAACTCGAAAATTTTTGAGGATGTTTGGATGGATGTTCATTACTCTTTCACGCAAAAATTACTGAACGGATTTTGATGAAACTACAGTACGTAATATAGAGGTTATACATCAGAATAACACAGACTATAATTTATAAAGATATTGTATTTGTACCTAAGCCATGCGGGCGAAGCCACGGCCGGAAGCCAAGTAGGCTATACTTATAACGTACTTACTAGAACTATAAATGTTGAAAAGTACCTTTATGTAAACAAGTCCATGTAACAAAAGTTACATCGATCATGAAAAAAACCACGACAGTCCTAGCTAGTGTCGCTCGGGATTATGTAAGGATTCTAGCGATACCCCATACATCGAAATCTCACCGAATCACGTATGTACGTGAGTTTCTTTATTCCACCAAAACTTTTGTGCAGTTTTTTGTGTTATGTTTTTAGGGTTCACGTATGTTTGTATGTATGTATATACAATCACACTCATTACATTACTCATCACACTCATTACTCATTACACTCCTTTTTTGTGCAGTCGTGTAATTAAATACCTACTTATCTAAACGAAAGGTCATCCTGGCAGGAGTATGGGTGAGACATTTTTTGTGTAGAAATGAGTGATGAGATGTAGGTACCAATGTGTGTGGGGTCGCTGACCCGCGCATTATATATTATAATGACTTGGAGGACTGTTATAATACTCGTTGGAATCACCTAAAATTATTAAGTTATGTAGGTACTTAGGTAGGTAGGTAGTTACCTACCTTACAAATATACCGCCTGACGTAGGTAACTACTCCCGCGCTGGCAGTTTTCATTCGGAAGTTATCGTCGAACACATAGGTAGGGTACTGTCTGTTACCTATAATATACAAACTTGTTATTGTCTATAGTGTACAAGTTTGATTGTTGAGAATAAAACATGAAGAACTATTAGATATTACTACCCCTGTACAGTACAGTTACTATACCCCGCGGTTTCGCTCACGTAGCCTAAGTTACTCCTTGTAACGTCAGCTATCTGCCAGTGAAAGTCCTGTCAAAATAGGTTCAGCCATTTCGGAGATTACACGGAACAAAGAGACTAAATTTTTAAAAATGGTTTTGTTTTATGTACCGTATATACTTTCATATGCATTTAGTAAAAAGCTGTTATTTTGATAATACAAACAGACACTTCAATTTTATTTATTTGCATACTTAGATAAATTTGTTTCCGAAAATAACTTCTGCAGATTTCTACGCTGTCCAAATGCACGATTATTTTATTATGTGATGATGAGGTTGAAAATTACACTGCTTTCTTTATCAGACTTCAAACTATTTCCACACCAAATTTCTATAAAATCCGTTCAAATGATTGACAATGATGAAAAGTATCCTGTGTTCTTTCACAGGCTTCAAGCTATCTCGAAACCAAATTTCTTCCGTTCTATAGATCGACAATTATGAAAAGTGATGATGTTGTTGAAAAGTACCCTGTGTGTTTTCTCGCGCTTCTAGCTATTTTCACACCAAATTTCATTGGAATCTATACACATACATACATATATATACATAAATCCTGTCCTACTCTTCCTACTTCCTATCCTACTAATATTATAAATGCGAAAGTTTGTGAGGATGGATGGATGGATATATGGATAGATGTTTGTCACGCAAAATCTACTGAGTGGATTTTGATGAAACTTTATTTACTTACAGTAGATAATATAGCTTATTACTATGTTTGCAGCGGACTGTAGGCAAACCAAACAATTTACAATTTATACTCAAAGAAGCAAACAATGAAAAATGGCGCGCGCGGCGCGATGACCAAACGAGAGCTCAGAATAGATAATAGTACAAGTAACAAAAGCGAGCGCCATCACACGAATATTCACGAAATTTCTTTGAATGAAGAATCGCCATTCATAAGATCACGCATGTGTGCGTAGAAGCGGCAGGTCGCGACTTTACGAGAGTGTGTAACTGTGTATGCGCGAGCATTAGCTTCGTACTACTCATAGCTGCAGAGCCTTACCTTGTCCCACGAATGTTAGACGAAATAGCATGCATTTTAGCCGCGCCCACCGATGAGTTGGAGGGTTCGGCTCGTAGGCTCTTAATGTAAACCACTTAGTGTAATCGTTATTGGGAAAAAATAACTTACACTCCAGTTTCTGTAGCTTAGTAATTGTAGAGTTGTTGAGTGAGAATGGTTGAAGTAGAACTCCATTGTTCCCCGCAAGGAGCACTATGTTGCTCTGGGCACACCATGAAAACCATGCACCACTGGAAGAGAGCAGACATCATTATTACTAGCTCATTATCTCCCACTACTGGCCGAGGCCTCTATTCCCAATTGAAATAAAATGAATGCTGAAATATTTCAAAATAATTTGGTGTATCTTATTAAAGCATACAAATAAGTTGTTACAAATTTACCTAAATGAAATATTTTTTAAGCTCTTCAACATTTTTTTTTCTGGCAATACTTGCAGAAGCTCAATGCCGTGATCTGTTATGAATGCTATCTCATTCACTTGTGGCCACACAAACCCTAACATTTTAGCATTTTTCCACTTGCATGTGTGCGAGTACTCTACATTTGTAGGAGTCAAGTCTTTGAAGTTTACAAATTCTACAGTTGCATTTTGATTGTCTTGGTTTCTTTGTATGGCTAATATGTTTTGGTCAGGCGAGAATTTAATTGAAATTATAGATCCTCGGTCTTCCATTCGGAAGGATGTGGACTTCGCCTCATCCATGCTGCTCACTGTGACTCCCGTGACGCCCCCTGATCTCACTGTGAACACCTGTAGAAGGGGAAGTACCATCAGTGAAGGATTTTTTTTTTGGCCTATTGAAATAGTCCAAAATGTAGTCTATTATAGTTCTACTTAATGGCAAAGAAGTATTTATGAAGAGATTATAATTTCTGAAATTATTCTATGATACAGTGATGTCCCAACTACCAGTCAAATACGGATTGTTGTTTATTTACCTGCCCATTTGTGTCATCAAAAAATACATTTGTCGTGGGGCTATCGGCGTCAAATCGCTTGGGCTGATCCGAGAGACACAAATAATATTCATCGCTGTCTTCTAGCTCGAAGTTAACCATTTTTTAAATGTTTATTATAAATTACAATTTTGTTCAATAAACTTGTAAATGAGTTCACGCACAAATTATATAGGGTATCAGATAGACATGTCGCCTACATCCGTCGCTAGACACGAGCTCTCGTCTCTGATTGGCTGAAGCAAAAAGATGTATGACATTTTTTTAATTTTTTATTTTACGTTTACCTAAGCTAATGCAATATTCTAATAAAGAGCAGCCTTCACTACATTATTTAATATTACCTAACCTACTTCTTTAAAATTCAGTAAAACAACGTTTTTGTATTCAATCATTTATTTTTCTTTTTCAATTTTTTCTTATATTTATTCAGAGCTTTGCTTTGCATTGCTGGAATTACAGTCCTTTTCTCAGCGTATTGATGGTCATCAGTACAGTGCATGGGTTCTGGAAAACGAAGATTAATAAATCGAAAATTGAATGTATAATATAATATGAATGATTTATTAGGAACGTAACTGAAATGTGGGTAGCTTACCATTAGTTTCAAGAGATAATGAAATCCCACTGCGAATTGCCGATTGTATAAATAAAGTAGGATAAGTACTGCTCAGTAGATATGATTTCATGTCACGAATCGTGCCTCAACATGTTTGGGACACATTTGTAGATCAGTGAGCTCTTTCGCACTCGCAAAGAATCGCAGTTGATGGCAACCAATCACTTTTGGAACCTTTCCTCGCTTTTGGGTAACTTGTGTAAAATACAGGCATCTCGAGGGCTTACGCAGCCCGGTACACATCATTTGTGATACATTTCGAAAAATTAATTAAACAAGTTGATTGCTATAGATGTGGAAAAGAAAATAGACGAAACATAATCGATGCACAGCTACCAATTCACTCAACACAACGACAACAATATGTAATATTGAAATTTAAGATATAATTTATTTAATAATGACAGTACAATGACAATAAGTATGAGTGGCTGCAAAGAGATTTTAATGTGTTATGACGACGACAATGACTTCAAATCGTAACAAATATGGCGGCGGCTCTAAAGATGACATCAAGAGGTGGGGAGTGAAGTGAGCGGGGGGTGCAAAATGTCAAATGTCTTTTTGCTGTGACGTTCCTTGTGTCTAGTGTTTTTCTTAGACAGATTTATACCCGTGAGTTCACGTTTGTTTTGACATCTGAGCATCTGACTCTCTGAGTGTCAGTTGAACTGACAACGACAGCTACATCCAGAATTTCGAAGATATTTGACATGAAAGGTACGTTCAGATTCTATGGCTCAGACTTAAATTGAAAATTCGTATTACAATTTTCAAACTCTAAGGAGGCCTCCAGATTGACAGATAGATTCTTTAAACTCAAGAGCTCAAAAATATTCATGCGAGTAGTGTGACCTAAAAATATGTATATTATGCAAATTGCAACCCTTGCCCCTGGGCGCCATCGTCAGAGGTGTTTCCTCGTGGCCAAACTCAAAGAGAATATTGCCAAGCCAAACTATCAGGCTGAAATTAAACATATTTTATTTCGGCTATCGGGGAAATGGCTCTAATGATGTTTGCATTTAGATAAGGTTTTGGTTTGTTTACTTACATGGTAGGTAGTATTACTTGCAAACACGCTATTTTACGATCGTTTTACAAGAAATTTTATTTTTTTGGTCGTTTGTTTGCACAGAGCGAAGCTAGGTCATCTAGATATCATTTCGGGTATAAGTAAAAACGCAAATTTATAAGCTATCTGCCAGTGAAAGTCTTGTTAAAATCGGCCAGCTGTATAATACTTTCATATTTAATTTAGTAAAAAGCTGTTATTTTGACATTACAGACACTTCAATTTTGTTTATTTGTATAGATAGGCAAATCCAGACAAAAATTTGAACGCAATCTTGATTGTCATGACAACTTTAGGCGGCAATACAAAACATGTGACAAAACATTACAAACACAGAACACATAGAATTTTTAAGTAAATAATCAAAGACAGAACAGTACATATTATAAAGAAATACTTTTTAACTAAAGTTTATGCTACTCGTATAATTTCATAAGTTTCAATAATGGCTGAAAATATAGAATTACGGTCTTACAGTAATCGTAGTGAGCCAGACGGTGATAGTGAAGAATACAATGAAATAAAACATGAGGCAGAACAAGTTACATCACTGGAAATGGAAACCTTTGCGTCGGAGTTTGCACCCGAATCAATCAATGATTACGACTTCTTTACTCAAAAGGACAGGAAGGTCGACAAGAAGGGTACGAAGAAGAAAAAGACTAAAAAAAAAGAAAAATCTAATTTAATGGATATTATCAGTTCAGAGCTTGCCTCTCTCACTCTTCCTATGACAGACAACCTTATAGAAATCGTAGAAGACAGAAAATGCTATCAGAACAGTTATGTTCATAGCTTTTCAAGACTTAATAATACAAGACATCGCAACGTGATAGCTTTTATTGATTCAGAACATGGGTAAGTAGGCCCATGGGCAGATCCATATCTTGATCCATCAATAATAAAATAATAAGTTAAACTAAATATCTAAATTAATTTTGTAGACAATCACGAATGTCAAGGACACAAAAACTGAGTCCAGTGTTTCCAAACCTCCTAGAAAATTTCACGGAGGAATTATTACCCACCATTCCAGTTGAATATGTTGGTCCAGCATCATTTCGCGATTTAGTAAACGATTTTAATCGCACTTATGGAGAACAACAAATACATTTCTTAGATATTGTGCTAAAAGATATACGATTCAAACATCATCATAATTTCTCGCTTGAAGATCTACTATGTTTGAAACTCATTGAGACTTATAATGAATACAAATTTCTAAAGGAGACAATAAAGGGTTTGTCACATGATATCAAAGTTAACAGAGAAACGAAAGATAATCTCAAGAAAGATCTACTAAAGGTAAGTCCAAATAAAAAAGATGATATAAGATTTGATGCAACTGTTAGAAAGTATACCAATGAATTATTACAACTTAAACATAAGTACAGGGAAACATTGAAAGTTCAAAAGGATATTATACATAAAATAATATCTATATGGTCTGATTTAGAAATGGTAAGAGAAAAGTTTAATTTTAGAGGTACACCTTACGATTTAAAGATAATTAAACATACTTTAAATAGTAATGAATATGAAACAGAGTGGAACTGTTTGTATGAAGAAGAGTTTACAGACACGCTTGCTAAAATTGAATATGATTATGGAACTAAATATATAGAATATAAGGAAGTCAAACATCAACATAATCTTGAAAACAATTCCAAGAAAATAAATAAACCTAAAATGATTATAGTTGAAGATGAAATCAAAGATGAGGTTGAAAAATTAGTCAACAGTGTTATGATAAAAGACAAGATTGATTTTAGCTTAGAAAAAGATGGAAGAAGTGTTTCGGTGTTCAAATTAATAAGAAATACTTACCAATTTGAAGTATACGTAGATAAAGTCTTTGTTTGCAAAACCGAAATATTTAGTAGTACTGCGGATAAATGGGTTGTCATGTTCAATGAAAGCTTCTCAGTCGAAATTTTGCCCAATAATCAGACGTTATGTATTGTTTTACTGGAAAATGACGAAAGAGTGGCTAAATATAAAGTGAACTTATCTGATCATAAGAGAAAGAGTAATGATGAATTTACTAAAGAAGAATTTGTATACGAAAAAGATGTAGGTCCTACTCCTGATTCCGTCGGCAGTGGACATAGTATCAAAGAAATAGCTACGGCAAATAAAGCTCGTCTTAAAAGTAGCAATACATTTAAAGGAAATCTAACTACTTCATGTGAAGTACAAATTAAAATAAATTGGAGCGAGAATCTTAATCAAACCCAAAGTGAAGCTATCAAGGCATCAGTGATTATTGGTAACAAATTGAGGCGATTGCTGCATGGGATCGATGAGCCTAATGTAGAAGTGCTTACTGAAATAATTGGTAAAATATACGGGAAAAATGTCAGTAACGATAAAATCATCAATAACACATTGAATCGTTTATGTAAATTAGATGTTAAGTGCGATGAAAAATTTGAAATTGACGAGAATAGTGCTGAATTTGTCAGACTTAAACTTCTACACCTACGTAGTAGTGGAGGCTTTACCGATGTAGAGAACAAAATGGTTCCTATCCACAGTAGTCAAATCTCTACTGAACAACTGAACTGTCTCCAGAAGACAAAAGAGAAAGATTTCGATCTTGATTATCTAAGAGATAAAGAAGTAGATATGGATCTTATTGAATTACAAAGATTCATAGCAGCAAAATATATGCAGAATCTCAATAAGAAAATGCTGAAAAATTTAAAGGAGCATCTTATGGCAAAGACGGTGAAAGATGTCGTTCGTGAATTTCGAGATTTTAGTATAAGGTAAGCAGTACATGTAGCCATTGGTAAAATTTGTTAAAAGTACCTACAGTTTAAACAAAACGGAAAGAATAAAGTAATAGGAAATTTCCGTAAACCACAGAATAGATTAAACACAATATAATTTTTAGTAGATACCATCTTGACCATAAAAATGATAAGGGTTTAAGTTTTGAATAGGATTGGGATAATTTACATCCATTAATTTTGAAATTCCTATAACAATACATATATACAAACAATAAAATATTTTCTGTTCTTCAAGGGGCCTCTTCTCAAGAGAAAATAATGCTGTTTCCTTAGCGTTAGTATCGAATAGCACCAAACAGCAAATCCTCATGGAGTCTTTGTCAAAAGAACAGGAGATTCAAATTACCGTGCATAGAGCTTTCAATCTGTTGGATAGAAGTACGGCCTTGTTAGAGGAAGGAGTGTATAACGAAGACACGATTGCAGGTAAGACCTGTTGAGAACTAAGTAGACAAGTCGATAGTATCATTGTACACAGGACAGCGTGCTCGTACACAAGCTGCGCTTTTCTTTCATTCATTCGTGCGCCCGTTTAGTTAAAGGAGCTACTTGCTAATTAAATCTGTCGTCCTGAAGGAGTTCCTGATCAGGACCAGTGACCACGCTGGGGCTGCCAAAAAGTTGAGATATAATATCTTTCTTGTATTACATTTTATTGCCATCAACGCGTGTTCCGTAAAAACAACACAAGTATCACCCAATACTTGATATCCAGTCCCATGCTAAAGGTTTAACCCATTACCACCCTCAACTATTATCATATTTCTAAGATTTATTTCTTCGAAGAATCTTTATAAGAATAGATGACAGAACCTGTTCCAGGATACAAGGTGCGTCCACTGCGACCGTTCGTCCGGATCAGCTACCACGGCGCAGTCGTGCAGACGGTTACAGCCATTGGATGCCATCCCTCCTGGAACCACACCTTGCAGCTACGCACGAAGTAAGTTACTAGGTTACCATAGGTACTTAGCTAGTATAAAGTACTGAATTAGAACCATCGTCATGATTAACAAGCCATTCGCTCCCAAGTCCCATTGCATAATTATTTAACAATCCCTTCTCTCTCCTATGTCGCCTAAGTTTTATCGAGATGTTTTCATCGTGGAGAATAATATAGGTAGGTCTAATAATCCCCCTGTCATCGGGAAAGCCTACTTGTGATAGGGCTTACCTTTTCTGCAATGGTCCACCTGAGTACTCTCAGTCAGGCCTCTGTGGAGTGTGCAAGTATTGGTGTGTTCCGGTTCGAAGGCCAAAGCCACAAAGCAGTCAGTGTTTACAAGCGTATGAGATAGGAGAGCTGATGTTTCAGGTTGATGAGTGCGGTGCGGTGCCTGCAAAATGTTGTCATATAAAGCATCTTCGATCACGTCACAGGCGAGATCATCGAGATGGTGGTGGAAAGATAGGCTAATGAATTAAAAAAATATGACACCGAACTTCACAATTTAAATGCAATTTTTTTTCCAAGATTGGACCCACTCTCGACTCTCCATATCAACATTTACGACGAGTGCAAAGTGAATATATCGGAAGGGTCAGATGACCAGTCCACGCTCGGCAGGACGGTCCACTACAGATACTGCCACAACTGGCTGGGGACTGCGCAGGTGCCGCTCTTCACGGTGCTCAGCTTAGGAAGTGTGAGTATCTTTATAGGGATACCACCGAAAGGTGTTCCAAGGAAATTCTTTATAATTATAGTATTCCCGTGATAAAATAATATTCCATAGACGACAAGCCAATTTTTCTTTTGAGGAAATCTTTTCAGTTGTTTGGTTAGTAAAAAGTAGCTAAAATACTTCCGGATTAATATGTTAATTGTGATGTTTTCAGCTTCGTGGTACTTTCAAAATAAGCTCACCACCAATCTTATTCGGATACGAAACTGAACACAACAAGGAGTCTCACTCTCTCATTCCGGAAGTAAAACAACTAATGAAGAAAGAGTCGTCTTACATTGCTCTCCATATAACCACTAATCTCGCCCATCTAGGAGGTTTTCAAGAGTTCAATCAGCCTTTACCAGCGAGCGTGGCAGATGATTATATAATCAAACATTTGAACAACTTCGTCACAGGCTTCAACAACGATTTTCCAAATAGGAACTTATCGTTGACTTTTATAGACAGTGCGGGCAGAAATAAGTGTGTGACGCAGTTCCTCCAACCGATACCTTTGCCGGATCGCGAACACTTCCCTAAAAACCCGAAAAGCTGCGGCTCAGCGTTGTCTAAATCTTCGGGGTTTTCGCGAAGTTCATCCTCTAAAAGCAGCGGAAGGAAAAAAGAGGTTGATTTGGAAGCCAGCGAAGAGAAGGAGTCGGTATACAGCCAGGAAGTGAATTGGAAAGGTGGTGACAGTTTGGTTAAAACGATCAATGGATGCTTGAGATATGTCGCTCTGATACCGAGCTATGATGTATGTGACACTCACATCGTAACCTTGATGGGACTGGTAAGTACATGCCTGTTACTTTCTACCTGTCTTTCAACAGAAATAAATAACATATTGGATATTATACATTAATTTCAGGAACTACTGAAAGTCCTGCACGGCTCTCCTCTAGATCATACTATACTCCTTGCCAGCTATTTTCTGTACCTTGGCATTAAGAGCTGGGTGGCCACTGGCCTGGGTCTGCCCCGGGGTCGAAGTTCCTACGTTTTGATACAATACGATCTAGCAGCCCGCAGATTTGTGCTGACCAGCGATGAACTGTTTAGGAGCAGGGGATTTTTAAGCAGGAACAATGGGTACTTGTGGTACGTTTGTGACCCGGTCAGCGGTGACAGGCACGAACTGAGAGATGTTGGTTGTCCAATGAAGACTGTGAATTACGTGTTTGATAATGACAATGTGAGTATTATGTCTGTATACCCGTTTGTGAGTGAAGATATCAATCAAGCTCGACTAAGAAGATCAGTCATCAGTCTAAGGTGACACTGTAAGATAAAAACTAATTTGTTTCAGATCTGGGTAAATGTGCAGCCATCACAGGACTGTGAAAACGTGTCGTTTGATTTATCTAAATCTTCCGACTGGCATCCTGTGAGTACCGTAAACTTTTGATGGACCATAGACTCATGCCCACCCCATGCCCTATTGGGTGATGAAATTTTTGCAACCACGCTTCCTATCATAGACAAGTAACTGTTGAAATAATTTTCAGGTATTTGATAAAAATATATTCGTTATGAAGCAGTCAATCGTGAACGATTCGAATCTCTACTCGTCGCCGGGCAACGTCGAATCTTTGAGGCAAAGCCTCGAGTCGAAAATCAAAGGACGAGTGCAGAAATGGCGGTCGCATAAGAAAACCATTTGGAATAGGTAACTAAGAACGTGAATATTATTCTACTTTCCGATTTGATTTTGAACCAGTTACAATTTAACAAACGCCACATGTGCCATTCCATAAAAAGAAGATTAAAATTTCCGTTTACTGGCAACGAAACATACCAGCCGAACTATCAGTAATATCAATAATAGTAAAACAGTACCTAGTGTAGTTGCCAATAAACTGATATTTCCTATTTGTGGCAGATATTGCAGCGGCCTTCTACGCGATGTGTTGCCTCACTGGGAATATTGGGCCTTTAACCCGAGCGAACACAAACCGGGATTCACTCATAAACTGAAGCAGCTAATGGTTACATACAGGGTATGGCATATTTTTGTAACTTGTTTTAAAAAAGGTAGCGTATTAGCCAGAGATTAAATTTTAACTGCTTACTGAGCAATTCTATACTTACATCCTTATATTTTTAGGGACATTCTTACTTCTTATAAAAACAGAATAACACCCAACCTTCATATACATACACCCAAGTTTCTCTCTGCATAGACTCAAAGTCAAACCCTTACTAGAATTCACTACCTATATCTATGGAATAAGCACTACGAGGAAGATAGGAGCATAGTTTCACAACACCCAGAGTTGGAACAAAGAACCTGTGTAATTCCACTTTGCCCCACCAAGTTGTCCCACTGCAGCACTGTACTGAGCAGTGGAGCAGTGCACAAACATTTGTCATGTGGGAATCGAACCCGTAACATAACATGCTGCAGAAGTTCACTGACATATCCACTGCAGGATGCGCCTCAGATTCATAAAGTTCCAATGGGAGGCACAGGCAAAGCTAATCCCAGATGGCGCCACTATAGCTGGTGCTTGTCGTTGATGTTTACTTTGAGGTTTTAAGTAAACATGCTCGCGTATTAAAAATAATTAGCTTTGAAATGGTCATTACATAACCTAGAAGAATAATTGGTTTCGAATAATTTTTGATGATCAATGCTTTCAGTCAGAAGGGAATTGTGTCTACGTTTATTTTTACACTGAATTGGATTTTACAGTGGCATACTTTATTGCAAAGACGATTTTATGTTTACCTACTTACTAAAATTTTATAATGAAGTTTTATAGTGAAACAACACCAGCGATAATGCGCCACCTAGCGGGATACGTATTAAAGCAGTGTGGCTCCCCATTGTCTATCTCTATCTGCATCCATGCGCGTTTCAGATATTCGGCTTCCCGCTAAACATTCCGTTCGCGAACACGAAGACTGTTATGTCAGCTGTCAAAGCGACAGCGCTGCACGTCAACGACGACCCCTCCGTCGAGTTCTCGCTGGCGGTCGAAGTGTACGCGTACCCTAACAACGTGCTCAGTGTGTGGGTGTTCCTAGCTACCATCATTAGAGTGTAGAATTTGAAATAAAAGTGTATAATTGACAAAACGTGTTTATATTTTGCAAGTCTTGTAAATCTCTTATCAAAAATGCCTTTGTTTCCATTAAACTATACCGAAGTCGGTCTCTATCCAGCGGCGCGAGTACGGAAGTCGGTTCGATAATAAAATTCGATAAAATTGACAGTTCAAATCGATAAGGTAGGATTTATCGACCCTCGAAACAATCGGCAAAAGTTATCGAAAAGCTAGGTCGAATCCAAAGAGAATATAGAGCTACTACAATACTTTACGATCAGACTTCGGTACTCGCAACTTTCGATAAAATTATCGAGTTTTTCGGTTCGACAAATTTATCGAACCGAGTTCCGTACTCGCGCCGCAGGTCGATCATGCTGCTCTTGATCAAACAAAAACTTTACAGAAAGGGGATGTAAAATTTATTACATAAAAAGCATTAGGAATCTTGAAAAAAAAATGAAATAATTTCAATTTAAATAAAATAGTGTGTATGTCTTTTCGTTTTAATGCTAACAAAATAATATTAACATTTATTTCATTGTAGTATAAAAATATACGTAAAATAGAAAAGAAGGATTATACGGGTTGGGTGGTAGCGGACGAAGCCCTGGTTGCGTGGAGCGCTGTGGAGGCCCAGCGGCCGGCGCGGGAGGCCCCTGCAGAGCCTGGGGGGCCTCCTGGAACCTCTATTCCCTGGGAGCCCCTTATACTTGCCGTCCTTACCTATAGACGTGACACGCGCAACTTTATTAATGATTGAAAATGGTAAAAACGTTTTTTACTTCCATTACTAATTATTCTAGTATTAAGCTATTCTAGATGTCCTAGAATAACCGCTACTGTGGCTATATTATAGCCATAATAATTATTGCTGTGGTATTAACGACCATTTCTATCAACTCAATTGTTATCAAGCAACAATTCGGAATATTATATCTGTTTACGTTGCGTACACGTCTAATAACAAACAGCGACCGAAATAACATCCCGGATTAACATAAACCGCTTCCTAGCATACGAATTCACTAGCGAAAGCGAGTCAACAGTACTTTATATACAAAACAGTAGTAATTTAACCCACAAACGGCCATTTATATTTTATTAATTTTAGAGTGGAGTTTCCTTCTCGTTTCCAACCGCAAAACGAACACGGCGCGTAGTCTCAAAAGGCCAGCCGCGAATACGCCTCTGATGGTGCGCAGAAAACGTGTATAAAAACAGTTCGAAACGTACGCGTTTTCGCTAAACAATGAAAAGCGTCCCGTCTGCACGGAACAATACGACGGGGCTCCCGGCGTCGCGTAGATTCGCCACCGCGAGTTGTTAGTGAAGCGCTTGAGCCGTTACGGAGTGGAGACTTAACCTAAGCGCGCGGTCGGCCGCTTAGCTGCCGGGGTCGTCGTTTTTCTGCTTGGAGCGGCGCAGCTGCTGCAGGTAGTGCCGCTGGATGGGCTTGTGCAGCGCCAGCTGCGCCAGCGCCTCGTCGATGGAGAACCACTGCCGCTTGCGCCCCATCAGCCGCGAGTCCTCCCACTCGGCCAGCTCCTGCGTCACCGTCATCACGTACACTTCCGTCCGGTGCTTGTGCTCGCGGTTCTGGAAGCGAGACGGGTCAACGTTACAAACCTAGCCGTTTGTTACTGACATCGAGGAACTAACCTCTAGATATGCATCTAGCGACCTCTAGTGACGTTTGGTTTGCACGAAATAAATTCCACTATTTTTGCCTAGACAAAATGCGCTCTGATTGGCTAAGCTATCGCTTCGCGCCGATTCCCCGTGCGCTGACACGCTGATATAATTTAAGCAAAATCAATACATTGTTTTGAGATCGAATAGTACAGAATTTCATCTCTCGGGGTTAGTATCTCGATGGTCACTAATTAGCTCTCGGATATATATATCCAAAAGAACACGATGTCAGAACTATAAATAAAAATACGTAGTATATACGAGTTGTATCCTCCAGATCGTTCACCGCGATAGAAACACCACCAAGAGGGTTCAACTTATTATAGTCGTTGCAACAACAGCGTATTGAAATATACGCAGTCAGGGCGCTCAGGGCAGGTAACTAAACTGTAAGCTGCAGGAAAATGTTCTAGATTGTCCTTAACTATTATTGTTACTATTAATTTGAAGCGTTGTGGTAATGAGTCAATGATGTATCGCCTTCGCAGGTCGGTGTTTAAATCCTACAATGAGCTCTAACTTTTAATAGTAGATAATATTTTATGGATCTTTCATATTATCCTTTTTGTTGTATAATAAATAGATCATAATGACCAAAAACATCAGCAGATAACACTAATATTCAATATGAAAACAGGTTCTATTCTACTTACCAACTAGATCTATTTATTATATGAAAAAAACCTCGAGTGCAACTAATGTGGACATTGAACTATGGTCATCACTTTAGAATCAACTATGTGTCATTGAACTCCTACAACACATACCTAATCAAAAAAAACTAGATCAAAGCAGCACCTTCATTGATACTAATGTTATTTAGAAGTAAAGTATGTTTTTTATATGTTACCAGCTAATCTCAGAAACCACTGGCCATATCCTAAAAATTTTGTTTGTACATATTGCGTTCATCAATCTGTTAGTGGGAGGACTAACTCTTCTGCGAGTGTCCGTATGGGTTGTTACCACCGCTTTGTGAGTGAAGTCTGCCACCAAGCAGTAGTGTGCAAGCATTACTGTGTTCCGGTTTGATGAGCAGAGTATCCAGTGAAATTACTGGGCTTATGAGACTTAATACCTAATGTCTCAGGGTAACGAGCGCACTGCAGTGCCGCGCAGGCCTTTGTGTTTCAAAGTTCTGGGTGGCACTGTAATTTGTTATGGGCCGGCGTTATGCTTACCATCAGGCAAACGACCAGCTCGTCTCGTTACCAAATAACATAAAAAAAAAAATATTGCCAATAACAGATTCTTTCTTTTTAACAAACAATTAAGTATTTATAAATCAAAAACATTTTTCTTCTCTATTAGTGAAAAAATAATTTTTATAAATAGTTATGTACTAAAATAGTTACGTTAATTCAATACATAAATAATACATGATAAAAACAATTTTTAAAGGGGGGACTTTACATATTTATTTATTTATTTGATCACCAACATAACAAACATCAGTACATGCGCAGGTAATTCTTTGATTTAAAATAATACAGCCAAATGTCGTTATAATTAGAGGTGAAGACTACATGCAATTTTCAGTTAGAAAAGATAATAAGAGCGAGTTACAGAGTAAATCAAGTTAATACATTTGAATAACACATAATTAGTATAGATACAATATTCAATTTTAAAAAATAGGTGAGAGAACAAAAACATAAAAAGAATACGAAAAGTTAAAAGGAATTTAAATAAATATCAGGTCATCAGAGATTTCTTAAAGCTGTGGATTTTGTCAGCAAATATATCGACATCTTTAGTTTTGGAGATGGTGTTGTAATGACGTGCCAATCTGTTCAAAGGTGCGTTATGGCCGAGATTGGAATGAGACCCAGCAACGGATAACACATTGAATCGTGAGGCTCTGGGCAATTTATTTGGCGCGGAGATAAACAGATCGGAGAGTAATTTAGGAGTATCCATCGATCCGTGTATAATTTTAAAAAGAAACATGCTATCTAACATTTCTCTACGATTAACAAGTGACATGATCTTAAAATATTTTAATCTGGCGTCGTCTACATATCAAAATAAGATTGATATTCACACAAATATATACATCACAAAAACTGAACTTTGCGGAACTTTGTGTGAACATCTGCTAGTGTCGGTTAACACTATAAAATATATTTCATAAGATTGATATTATTGATTTACATACTTGCTTTTTTCGAACACAAACTTTTAAAGTTATAATAATAGCAACCAAAAGTACTCATCATCATAAGGTTTTAAATCTATTTTTATTACGATCAAATGATGAATGAACCTCTCTATTTGGATAATGGTATTTTGTCCACAAATAAATAGCTACTCATACATAACTACTAAAGACTTCTACTTATTGATAATTGGTATTCATAAAATGAATTTATATTTATCACCGAATTTCGTATTATCATAAACTAATGGAACACTTTGAAGAGGTCTTCAAACATTTTTCCACACAATTTTGTGGTAACACGGTTGTTACCACAAAAAACAACTTTTAGACGCCTGTTTAGCTAGACAGTGTATGAATATAAAAATCTAAAATGATTACAAATGTCACAGAAGAACGGAGTTAGACAACATACAGCTAGACACTACTTCAATCAAGATTTGTGGTTGTTCATATTTAAACATGCAACTAAGGGTTAGACACTGTTTTAAATGTGTTTATAGTGTGCTTAAATTTTTTTGGTAAGACCAATAATATTTAAAATATTATGAGTTACTTTGTTATCTCTATGTCCAATTGCCAGAAGCTGGAGCGGTTGTTGCCCATATATGCTTTAGGATGTCATGTTATATGATATTTTTTGTATGTTAATGAGTCCCCAAACAAAGACAACCGAGATTTTGGAAAAAAAAAACAAAATGACGAATCGAACCTATGCCATAACTTATCAAATCTCTTTGGCTCAGCTCCTAATGTACCATTGTGTAATTGCTCTTTGGTTATTGTGACCATTTATAATTCATTGCTTTTTTTGAGTTGATTGCCAAAAATTTTGTAGTAGGAGTCCACACCACGACTGAAGTCCTGCGGAACAAAGAGGAACTAAAATTGCCCTATCTTCGCATTCATTCATTCATATATCTTGAGAATACTTTAATATGTGGAAGGGAAAATGGGAAATATCATTGGCCTCATATTTCTGAGCTACTACAGCACTGCGCCTATCGGACTTCAGTGGTGTCACGGACTTTTTTTAGAATGACGGATATTTTTAAACTGTGCCAGTGGTTCCAGGGATTAGCGGTAACAAACAAACATTAGTCCAACTTTACCTCTTTATAATATTAGTATAGACTGAGAGGAAAAATATTGCTTTTATTAGTAGTTTAATCTAACCAGTCATTCTTGACAGAGTAACTTTAAGTGTTATAAAAATAGATGGACAATTTTGTAGTGAGGGTATGAGTTTTTTTGTCCTCTTTATGTAATAATAACATCCATTATGTTTAGTATATCTCTTTTTATAACTGGACAATAATATTTGTTTTAAATTTTTAAGCTAAATTATGTTTTTCTCTATCAAGCATGTTTATTGCACAATCAACTAGCTACCATCTGGTCATAGACATACTAGTTATGTACTATACTACCATATGTTTCAGGTTTCATATAAAAATAAAAACACAGTAGGCAATTATACCTTGACCCATCTCAATGTCAGCAAAAGCGGAAGTGGGCCGAGAAATAGTCGTGCTATAGTGCATTGACCGTAAAGGTTATTTTGGACGATAAACAAGTGAAATTACCTCGAACACGCCTAGGCAGCGGCCGAGCTTGCCGATAACACCGGCCTCTTCGAGCACTTCTCGCATTGCCGTCACCGAGGGCTCCTCTTCAGGCTCCACCCCGCCGCCCGGCACGATCCAGTTGTCAGGGCGCCGCGACGACGTCACCAGCAGCACCTACGCACCGAATAATATGCCATTTACACACTTGCCGGGGCCTCGTCACCCGACATGGCACAAACCACTTCTCCGCAGCACTAACCTCCGTCTCGGCGTCCGACCGCACGCAAATACAAGCCGCACGGCGTCTGAACCCCTCGTCGTCATAAATACGAATCGAATTAGGCTTCTCCTTCACCATCTTCTGTACACATAAACACGAACTAAACAGACGATCACGAACGAAAAGCGGACATAAAATACAAAGAAAAACTATAACCGAACGAAATTTTTTAATGATCAACAAACGCCATAGCCGTGGTTTCCTATGTTAGACGTATCCATTTTCGACTAATAAAGTTACACAACGTACATAAAAAATGAAACTATAATAACAATAACACTACAATATAGCAATATTTCAGCTTTAACTAGCTCTTGATCGCGTATTTCGAGCCCATGTTGAATGGCCTTTCTTTCTTTGCGAAAATCGAAATAGATTTTGGAAAGCAAGAGATATCATCAGCTGACAGCCGGAAGTAGGAAATCGTATATAGATAATATAGTATTGCTGCTTTCCTTTATCAATGTTGCACTTGCCACTCTTCCGATCGATATTTTAGTGATCCAGGTCAAGAATTAATAAAAAAAATTGTATAGTGTACTGTCACAGAATAGACAATAGTATATAACAGAAGACACCACAGACTACTGAGAGAAGACACTTTCACCACAGACTTATCTGTGTAGTTATAGTACTACTCTATGGGCTCCAGACTCTCAGTAGTCAGATACTCAGTAGTCTGTGGCTCCAGATGTCATAAAACATGTCAACATTTTTCTTTATTCATTAGTGTTGTACCATCCAATCTAGTGTTCTGTGCATCCAATCGTCTACAAATAAGGAAACCCGAACAGAAGTAATCGAATGTGTCCATTCGCAAGTGCAATAATTATTCGGCAATTATCTACTTATAGAAATAAATAAAATTGAAGTGTCTGTTTGTAATATCAAAGTAACTGCTTTTTACTAAATGCATATGAAAGTTTATACGGTACCTATAACAAAACAACCATTTTTATTTGTCTGTCTGTCTGTTAGTTCCGGGTAATCTCCGAAACGGCTAGACCTATTTTGACGGGACTTTCACTGGCAGATAGCTGATGTTACAAGGAGTAAGTTAGGCTACGTGTGCGAAGCCACGGGACACAGCTAGTTACGAAATAATTAATATGAGAATCGATTTATGATATTCTATTCGATACATTGTTGTACCAAAGAGAATACAAATACTATATACGTACTATCTCTATATAGTTTGTGGCTATATTACAACACAAGTCATAACACTAGTAGAGCTGTAAAAGTAACGAGAAATGGAGTATCCATATGTATTCGTTATTGAAATCATCAATACTCGTTACTTACGTATTATTACTTTTCTCCTTACTGTTGAGACAGTCTTGTTGGTTGGTATCATTGTATTCATTGGAATGATTTCGTTCGTATTAAGTACTCTCGTCTTGTTATATATATTTATTATATTCAGATTGTATAATATGTAATGTATGAACAATTCTCGTCTTGTTATACATTTAGATATATCGAATGACATTATTGGCAAAAAGTCACACCATAAAGAAGTCCTTAGTAAAATAATGAAATCAAAAATTTGAAAATACCAGTAGGTATTTTAATGATAGCAATCATAATATTATATAAAAATTTGTTTTAGGAAAAAGCGGGAACCGACTTGCGAAAATGTCGTGAAATTATGGAATATTATCACCTATTTTTTCACCCTTAGAGATGGTACACCTACATAAAATTTATGGAACCCTACTCATGAAAAAAAATAATCAATAAAATCGGTCGACAAATGGCGGAGATAAAGAGTAACATCGCCACAAAAAAATAATAGGCGAATTGAGAACCCTTCTGCTCCATGTTTTGAAGTTGGATAAAAATATGAACAATACGAAGCCACGATGCTTATTCTCATTCGCATTCTTTCGATCGCTGGACAAACCGTTTCAGTTCACGCATCATGCGTTGTATTCGTTCGGATAACGAATCAAACTGACATCATACGAAACATACGAGTAACGAATTGAATTTGTAAGTAACGATTCGTTACTTCGAATCTGGCGATGTACTCGTTACTCGGTAACGAATACATACGGTTTCTTACAGCTCTAAACACTAGTACCGACAGCGACAGTTAACTATTTCAAATTCTGCATTGTTGTGTAGTTTTAAATATTATTTTGTTTTAGTTTTTTTTCAGGTTCTAATGGGTAAGATATGAAATTAATTGCTTATTGAAAGTTCTTTTAGTTTTTTTTATAGTTATACGTGTTAACAATGAATATAGCTGTATTAGGTGATTTTATTGCTTTGTTATTGACGTATCTCACTTGGATTTAGTAATTGATTGTTTTAAAAAAATTGGCGTTATTCGTGTTCCAGATAAAAGTTTCGATTTCGGGGCCTTGCTGAAAAGCAAGCAACAAGATAAGAAACACAAGACCAAACCCACGCAGTTTACAAGCGTGGCTGGCGGGGTATACTTTCTCAAGTTTAATTTTGTTTGTACCTAATCTTCATTTTTTTTACTCTTGCTTGGCAAGAATCTTCATTACTAAAAAGAAATTATGCATGCGGTAGGTCGACTAGGTAGCATTTGTTTTCATACTTACCTTTCATCTGTTTTAATATCTTAGAACGGCTCTAAGCATGTAAATTGATAGCTTGCAACTAATTTGCAGGTAAAGAAACGTCTGGAAAATAATTTAAAACTTAGCAAGAGCAACAGACTAACTGCCCTCGATAGGATTCGAAACTTGTCACATTCAAGTAGAAGTACAAGTCCTGTGCCTATATCCGAAGCCCAGCAGAAGGTTGAGCATAGACGTCAGCAACTCGAGAAATGGAAAGCAGAGAAGGAGAAGAAGAAAAAAGAAGCAGCAACACAAAAGAAAAAACCATTTCTTACTGGAGTGCCACACAACCCATTGAAGTTTGTTCCACCCCCACCACCACCTAAAGCTGTGCCAAGCACTTCTCGGCGTGGTCCAGTCACAAGGTCACAATATGCTAAACACAAGAAAGAAGCCAAAGAGCCAAAAGAAACCCAATCTCATTCGTTTGCTCCTAAAAATGCTGCCTTCCATGCCCCTCAAATAAACAACTTAATTAAAATACCAAAATTGGCTCCAATTAAAACAAGAAAAGATATAAAATCTTCCACTGTCACTTTTGAGCCAGTTTTACCTAAAGCTCGAACTGAAGTTAAACCAACTAGGTCTAAGACTTTTACTAAGCTGATGCCAGATACCGAAATAACTCGAAACACAACTAGTGAAACAAGAGCAAAGGGTAAAATTGCTAAGCCCATTCCAAGAGCTCCACCCTTGTACCTGCAGAGTTCTTCCAGTGAGAATGAAAGTCAAACACTCACTTCATCTTCATCTTCTGACATTGACTTAACAGCTAATATATTAAGTTCTAATAGTGACAATGAAGTCACAAAGGTCCTTAGTTCTTCAACTGAAAATGAATATAAATCACTTCAAAGCTCATCAAGTAGTGAGTTGGAGACAGACAAGCAATCAACAATTCCAATCAAGACGAAGAAATCATTTAATGCCAATA
Organism: Crocallis elinguaria; assembly: GCA_907269065.1. Lineage (NCBI taxonomy): Eukaryota > Metazoa > Arthropoda > Insecta > Lepidoptera > Geometridae > Crocallis > Crocallis elinguaria. The sequence continues at coordinate 24,541,663 of OU026072.1, read as the reverse complement.
CATCACAAGCTTCAAACCCAAAGAAAACACCACAAAAGCTGATTACTCCTCGTAAGGTACCATATGTAGTTATCGAGAATGATCTCATGTTATTCACTCCTAAAACCTCAGTCCCCAAGAGTGAGTCAAGCTCGGAGGAAAGGCTTCGGTCACCAAAGTCAACCATGACTCAAGAACAGATTGCAGAGGAAGCTAAGAAGATCAGCCCATGTGTCACATTGTCCAGAGGAAAGGCTAATGCAAGGAAGGAAATGAAAAAGAAGTTGGAAGAAGGTATAACTGATGGCTTTTTTTCTCTATATATTGTTCTAATGTAACTGTTTTAAAATTGTCATCAAATGGGTCTTATAGGGTCAGTCTATATATAAAAGCGAAAGGTCACTGACTAATTAAAATCTCGAAAACTGGACTTTCTAAGGGTGATGGGGCCTGTAAGGAGTTTATGTGAAAGTTTTAAACTATTATGTGCGAAGCCAGGTCGCGACGCTACTAATGATAAAACGCTTATCGCTTTTTGATGTAGATGAAAAAAAAACATTTAAATTCAACAGAAGAAAATTAGAGTGAGGTATTTAAATAATAATAATAATTTTGCAGAAGGCAGTATTCCTTGACCCGGCACATATTATCAGGAGGTTCCTCACTCTGCAGCCCTAACCTCTGGTAGCTTGGGCCCTGTCCCAATGCCGGTGGCACCCTAGGCTTTTATAATATTTTGTGTATTTCATAGGAATATTGTGATAAACCTGGGTCTAAGAATGTAAATCAATAAAGTGAATATTTTATAATTTTTAATAACAAAAATGATTGAAAACTCATAGTAATTTGATGATTACTCTTATTATCCAGGTCTATTGGATGAAGATGCCTGTGACATGGACTGCATAGATCATTTCCGTAGACAGTTGGCTTCAGAGATCAAGCGCATCACTAAGATGTGTGAGACTTGGGACAAGGTCTATGAACAGGTTGCGTTGCCTGAGAGTATACAGGTAATAATAGTTTATGAGAATGAGAAAAAACAATCTTACATCACATCTGTTGAAGAATTGGAACTGAACTGCTGTTAATCTTGATTTTTTTTATAAATAAGGGGTTGAGTAATTTTGTTATAATTTTGGACACACTCTTCTCTCATGATGCAATTTCATTGTTATGTTATTATAAACTATAAATGCAAAATCATGTTGCTCTGTGAAAGAAGGACAAACCAACAAACACAGTTTCACATATAAAATATTTAGGGATTTCATAAAAGTAAATTAAGCCACTAATTGTTAGAATTTAACAAATTTTGTAGATTTTATTCCTGGTGTAGCAGGTTTTTTTTACCATGGTATATACAGGTGTTTTAATAGGTAGCATATTATAGTAATGTAACTAAACAACAATATGACGTTCAATTCAATTCATTTATTCACTTCATTTGTAATATAACAGTAGATACCAAGGCATTACAAACATGTCAAAGATCTATAATAAACATTATTGGTCAATGATGCAATAATTAGGTAATTAAATTGATTACAGAACAATTACCATATTTATTTAAAACTAGCTTCTGCCCGCGGTTTTCATCCGCATTCCCACAGGAAGCGTGCATTTTTCCGGGATAAAAAATAGCCTATGTTACTCTCCGCTCCATAAACTATATCTATGCCAAAAATCACATCGATCCGTTGCTCTGTTACTGTGTGAAAGAAGGACAAACCAACAAACACATTTTCGCATTTATAATATTAGTAGGATTATACAATTTTATCTTTATTAGTGTGGTATAGTAATTTTAATTATTTGGTTAGTCGTACATTATAAAACCTAATTATATATCTTAAGAACGAACTAGTCGTTCATTTCTCCATACAACCGTACTTGGGTGATTACTCCACTACTTGAAGTTTTAAGTCCAAAATTAAGAATCTTATCGATTTATATCTTCGTTATCTAGGTTAATATGCGCATTATACAGAAAAAAAATAACTGGCTTAAAAGTAATGAGTCTTCAAACATCTGTATTATAGCATGTATTTTAACGCAAGTTTGGACGTAAATAAATTACAAAAGGATTACGAAAACTCCAAAATAATGTACATATCAACAAGCTTTAGTTTGTTGACATTTCAAATAACTTTGGTTTGACTAAATACATTCAGTAGTTTTATCGTAAAATCCCAAGCACCAGAAGCCAATTCGTACATTTTTGCGCGCCGGTTTTCAACTTTTCGGTTTTCGTCGCGACTTCACGAGAGTGTGTACTTGTGTATGTGCGAGCATTACCTTCATACTACTCATCGCTGCAGAGTCTTAACTTGTCCCACGAATGTTAGACGAAATAGCATGCATTTTAGCCGCGCCCACCGATTAGTTCGCGCACTGGACTAGTAGGCTGTTAACTTTCATTACAATACATTCACACTAGTTTCTCTTGCATTCATCTCACACATTCTCTTGCATTCATACATCAGACTCGCAATCATATTGATGAATAGGTCACATGATTCTCTCACGTTATAATACCATAGTAGAAGTATGCTATGTGAGTGCTGTATGTAATGAACCGTGTTGTCTGCGCAGGAGCTGGCGCTGGGCGCGGTGGGGCAGGCGCGGCTGCTGGTGTCTCAGAAGCTGCAGCAGTTCTCGTCGCTGGTGGAGCGCTGCGCGCGGCCGGAGCCCGGCGCCGCGCTCGTGACGCCCGCGGACCTGCACGGCTTCTGGGACATGGTCTTCATGCAGGTGAGGACCACATACTCACACCGCTGCACTACACTTTTTATATGCTATTTTGTAACGAGACGAGCTGGTCGTTTGCCTGATGGTAAGCATAACGCCGGCCCATAACAATTGCAGTGCCACTCAGAACTTTGAAACATAAAGGCTTGCGCGGCACTGCTCTGCAGTGCGCTCTTTACCCTGAGACATTAGGTACCTAGTCTCATAAGCCCAGTAATTTCACTGGCTACTCTGCTCATCAAACCGGAACACAGTAATGCTTGCACATTACTGCTTGGCGGCTGACTTCGCGAGCGAAGCGGTGGTAACTACCCAGACGGACACTCGCAGAAGAGTTAGTCCTAAATAGCCCTACTGATTAAATTGTAGATGTCGGGTACGTAGCGAGGATTGCGGTGATTGTTATGTTAAAATACTGTTAAAATTATTACTAATTTATTTTTCTATAAAATGTTCTTAATGTTAAGTGAAAATGTTGATGTTAGCTGAATGCACCCGGGCGACACGCTATCCAAATGTGCTCTGAAGGCCTTTCCTTAGATCCGCCTTTACTAAGTAAACGCGTCACCTGAATACTGCCAACTAAGGTGTTCGGTGGCACTACACCGGACAGTAGAGATGATGGGATCTTAATTAAACTCCTATATAGACTCACTAAACTTGCCTGAGTGACAGCAAACTAAAATACAAAAGCCAACTTGTTCGAATCACTCTAATGATTTGTTACAATTTTACTCTTGTATAAACTAGCCTTTTGCCTTTTTAATTATTTATTCTGTATATGTTGAGATACAAATTTTATTATCTGTTTTTACTATTAAAGCCATTTATTAAAGTTTTTTGCTATTTATTCCTTTATGTGTGTGTTTTCAGGTGGAAAACGTAGACATGCGTTTCAAAAAACTGGAAGAGCTCAAAGCGCGTAACTGGACCGAAGAGCCGCCGGCAGGCGCGCCCGCACTGCACAAGCGCAAGGCGGCCAAGCCGGCGGACAAGCTTGCGGCCAAGCCGGGGGACAAGCTTGCGGCCAAGCCGGGAGACAAGCTGGTGGCCAAGCCGGGGGACAAACAGAAAATGGCCGCTGGTCCCAGCCGTCTGAGGGAGATGATTGCCGGTGATTCTGTTCTTTCGTTTATTGTATACTAGCTGCTGTCCGCGGTTTCCCATGTGGAGATTCACACGAGAACCATGCATTTTGCCGCGATAAAAAGCCTATGTTACTCTCCGGGCCATAAACTATATCTATAGCAAAAACACGTCGATCCATTGCTCCGTTACTGCGTGAAAGTAGGATAAACCAACAAATACCCGTTCGCATTTATAATAGTAACTGTAATCATTCTCTACTACCTATAATAATTCCTCTAAATATTCTAGCCGCTAGGAAAGCGAAGAAAGAAGAACAGCCCGCCGCCTCCGCGGCCGGCGACAACAAAACCTTCGAAGCGGGGTTCTTCAGCGTGCACTCCCCCGTGCGTTCCCCGCGCCTTGCCGCCTCCCCCGGCTCCCCCGGCTCCCCCAGCAGCGCCCGGCGTACCCTGCTGAAGGCGGTGCTGTCCAGCGAGGCTAAAAAGGCCTCCGCGTCGAAGGTTTGTACAGTTTTAAAACAGGCCGACCTCGGTCTCGCTTCGCCTCTTCCTCTCCTGTTCTTTTTCCCCTTGCGTTCAACGATTGGCAGCTTAAGGTGCCGCTTCATGACCCGCCTAATGCAAAAATCCTAGGACGCAAAAATGGCCTAAAGGCTTTTTTGTTCATCGAAGAAAAACAGGCATTACGGAAAAAGAAAGACAACGCCAGAGCCTTCGGTTGGCATTCTGAAAAATTTGAAATAAATTTCCAAAGAAAATTTCCGAAGACAATTATTGCATGGTAATTTCCTAAAAATTGTTCCAGGAAATACGTGTTTTTGAAAATGCCTTACAAGTTTGTGAAAATAATTTTGGTAATTTAGAATCTCAATTACATGTGCAATGGTATGGCTAAAGTCAAGGTAAAATTTGTCCAAAAAAGCTGATTTTTGAAGGCTCCTACTGAGTTGGAATCTCAAATTTTTACATTTTTGCTCCCATGGAATAATAGATATAGAGCACATGATACCAATTTGCTCAAAACATCTAAAGAAATATTTATTAGGACACTATAATCACGTACGAGCGTTTGTATGGAAAGTATGGGGAGCTGTAGCCTCATAATGTATGAGCAAGGCAATGGTACTCTAGACAGAATATCTACTCCTTTTCTTTGTTTGATTTGTGTTTTATCTCGAGGTTCTTTTGTGCAGAATCGTGCGTCGTTCGCGATGCTGCGCGCCTCCGTGCTGGGCAGGGGCGTCGAGTGTGAGGGCGTGGCGCCGCTGCCGGTGAGTGCACACTTTAATTTGTTTCGATGCCCCCAACGAAATGAAATGAAACCTCCCCACTCCCCAGGCGTAGTACGGTAGCGTTCACTACTACCTCATTTAATGCTAAAAGAGTGATGGGGTTGAACATGTTAACATGTTTAGCCTATAAACTTACATCAATACAAAAATAAATTAAGGGAGCTGCAGCGCAAGTACGGATCTTTTCGATCGATAAAATTTACAGTTCAAATCGATAAAGTGGGAATTATCAATTTTTTATATTATTTTGCGACCCTTGATACAACCGACAAAAGTTATCGAATAGCTAGGTCGAATACAAAGAGAATATAAAGCTACTACAATACTTTACGATCAGACTTCGGTACTCGCAACATTCGATAAATTTATCAGTTTTTTCGAATCGACAAATTTATCGTTTGGACTTCTGGCTTTTCATGCCAGATTGTGAACTTGGGAGTTGTTGCTAGCCAGATAAGTACTAAAACATGTGCTGTCTTCGTTTACCTCTACCACTTTATTTCACTGCAAGGTTACACGAGTATGCAAACATAGGCAGGGAATCTTGCAACCGTTATGACATCATTGCTTCAACTCTTATAAGTGCAACAGACTTGTACTAAGTTTTTCTTTTTTCCTGTTTTCAGCAAACCCCGCTGCAGCCACTGAATCCCTACGCGACCCCGGGTCGCAGCATCCTCAAGCAACCACAAGATAAAACCTCCAAGTCCACCGGCAAGACTATTAAGGTTGTGCTCTTTGACAAATCTGACCCAGAAATCAATTTTAATACTTCAACTGACGACTTGCTCCAACAAAATATTAACACAGACAGTGGTCTCTCTTCAATGGATGTAGAAAGGAATTCAGTGCAGAAAGACAAAGAAAATTCAAGAAGGATGCCTAAGCTGATTCGCCAAGACGCTGTAGAATTAGATGACAGACCGATCATGACTAGAAGCAGACGTAAGAGCATGCAAACTCCTCAAGCGGACAAGAACACTCCGAAACGTTCGGGACGAAAGAAGAAGATCCTAGAAGAAGTGGAAAATAATGTTGTTGAGAAGGTGACTCCAAGGCGGTCCACAAGGAGTAGGAGAAGCAGACTGCAAGTTGCGGAGTGAAGACTATGGAAGGTATAATTGCTAGGATATGGGACTAATTTTTCTTGTTTCCTGTATCACAAATGCTTGGAAGATTTTTGTTTATACTCTATAGGTTAGTCTTCGACCACTGTCTCGCCTGAGCTTAAGGTGCCCCTTTCTGGCTCACCTAAGTAGAACGCAAAAATGGCCTAAAGACTCGTTGGTTCATCGAAGAAAAACAGGCACTACGGACAAAGAGAAACAATGCCAGAGCCTTCGGTTGGCATTTTGAAAATTTTGAAATAAATTTCCAAAGAAAATTAGTGCGTGGCAATTTCCTAAAATTTGTTCCAGGAAATACGTGTTTATGAAAATGCCTTCCAAGTTTGTGAAAAAAATGTTTGTTATTTAGAATCTCCATTACATGTTCAAGGATCCTATGGAAGTGTTTTGTTTACTTTTACATTTATGAGAATATTGTGAACGGCCAAAGTCAAGGTAAAATTTGTTTAAAAAGGCTGATTTTTAAAATTTAAAATTTTTGGTTCCTTAAAATCCTAGATATAATGCACAAGATACCTATTTGTTCAAAACACCCAAAGAAAAAAATTGATACAACACTATAATTACGTACGAGCGTTTGTATAGATAGAGAGTATGGCGGAATGGGACCTTTTAATAGACGATGCGGTCGAAGATAACGAATATGCAACACCTAGAACAGGATTGGCTCTCAAGTGCTACTGCCAGAATACATCGGTGCTTCGCGACTTATTTTCAACTTGAGGGTGGCTGCTAGCCAGGCGACCACTAGAAGTGCCCTAACAACGTACAAACAAAAACATTTTTCATGAACCTGTGGTGGCGGGCGGTCAGCTTAGTGTTCTGATTTTAATTCACTCGGAACGATTCCGTCTAGGAAGCGACTTTCTGATCGTTAATATCTCGAAAACCCATCCCGACAGAGAAATATTATTCAAAATACAAAATGCTTTGTTCAAATAGGCCCCAAAGGAGCACTTATGAAAGTTAAAATAAATGACTCTAACAGCCAGCCTCTGCAACATTCGTCTGCCCGAATCACAGACTAAAACTAATGCTGTCTTTATCAGAACATAATAAATGACAAAGACACCAACAGACCCAATCCGTGGTCAAAGTCAACGAACCTTACAGAAACCCACCGTGCCCGTCCCAAATTGGTATAGGCCGAGCAAGAAGAAGGGCAAGAAATTCGAATCGGCAATCTTTTTAAAAAAAAAATAGTTTTTACAATGATTATCGGGATTATATCCGTGTTTATGCAGCTGAGTTGTCGAATCTAAGCAGGAAATTACTCTGTTGGGAACGATGCCGAAATATAAACGATCAAGACAGTCGCTTCCGACACGGATAACATTCCGAGCGAATTAAAATAACCCTGCTGCAGCGCAAGTACGGATCTTTTCGATCGATAAAATTGACAGTTCAAATCGATAAAGTGGGTTTTATCGATTTTTTATATAATTTATCGAGCCTCGATACAAACGACAAAAGATATCGAATAGCTAGGTCGAATCCAAAGAGAATATAAAGCTACTACAATACTTTACGGTCAGACTTCGGTACTCGCAACATTCGATAAATTTATCAGTTTTGTCGATTCGACAAATTTATCGTTTGGATATCCGTACTTGCGCCGCTGGTCTAGTTCATTTGTAGCCCCGGCTACACGTATTTTATGATGCTACAGTATCTGGATAAGTGTTATCTTTAAATCTGTTGTGATTGTGCAGTGCCTTCATTTATGAAATCTTAAAAATAATGGTACCATATTTTTAATACAATTTTGTATGAGTGGATTGTGAAAATGTCTTTAGTTAATTAATTATCTATCTCTTTATCTTTAGTTAGTTTATTCACGATTATAATATTAACATTGTTTCTTATAATACATGTTATTATGCCTCATACAGATTAAAAATCATGTTTGTAAATCTCATCAGGGAATAGTTTTTCAATAATTAAGGTGCTGTCCCACTGCTGCGCACGATGTGCACGGGCACGTGGCGAATTTTGCCGGCGTGGGTTTCTTTGTTCGACAGCATATGGGTCTAGCTTTCCACTGCAGCACACACTATACACGAATATATCGACCCACGGGGCACGGCTATTTGAAACATCGGCAGCGCAAGTACTGATCTTTTTGATCGATAAAATTGACAGTTCAAAGCGATAAAGTCGGTGTTATCGACTTTTATCGAACCTCGATACTTTCGACAAAAGTTATCGAATAGCTAGGTCGGATCCAAAAAGAATATAGAGCTACTACAATACTTTACGATCAGACTTCGGTACTCGCAACATTCGATAAATTTATCGAGTTTTTCGGTTCGACAAATTTATCGAACCGACTTCCGTACTTGCGCCGCACAGCAGCTACGCACTATTGAGTGATATACGTGTACCGCGTACATAGCGTGTACAGCATTGAGCTGCTTCGGCAACAAAAATCCGTGCAGACCACGCGTGTACCAATGATGCCACCAACCCCCTTATTCATGCTTAGCGTGTTCGCGGGTTGCAGTGGACTTTAACACATACATTTTCAAAGCGAAGCTAAGTCAACATTCGTAGCGTGACCGTGCGCCGCAGTGGGACGGCGCCTTTATATCTCTGACATTTCATTATAATAAAAATTCTTGATAATCTTGCTGACATTTTTGCTTTGTAGGTTCTTCCTTTTTATTTTATCATTTAAATATCGTTATTTATGCGAGCGGGTCTTTTATAATACGACTCTTTTAGACTATGTGGATTAATATAGGACAGTAGCTTTAATTTATTGATCTTGTGAGAATGTTTGCTGATATCTCTGTCTGATTGAGTTTCTGCTCATTTCTAATTTTTTTATTTAATTTCTTCATTTTTATTCAACTGACATAATATTCATTTTGGTGTGTTGTGAAAAATGGTTATAATTTTAACTACAAACATACTACTGTAGTGTTACTATACTGATTACTTGTAGAATAAAATTAGTAGTTAGATATATCCTAGTTAAAATTGTAATAAAGCTAATTCGTTAAAATGGTGTTTTCATTTTACTTTGGTATATGACATAGAATTAAAATGGCAATGGGCAGGCCATTTATAGACAAATAATTTAGGTAGGTAGGTAATTGGATATTTTATTCCTACCAATCCTACTACATACTTAATTAATAAATCAGAGTTTGTTTGTTAGTTTGTCCTTCTTACGCGCAGCGGAGCAACTGATCGACGTGATATTTGCCATAGAGTTGGCCTAAGAGTGACATAATATGTTACTTTTAGGTCATGCAGATACTATAATATTTTATCAATGAAGTCTTCTGCTTTTTAAACTTTTTTTATGCTATTTGGTAACGAGACGAGCTGGTTGTTTGCCTAATGGTAAGTATAACGCCGGCCCATAACAATTGCAGTGCCACTCAGAACTTTGAAACATAAAGACCTGCGCGGCACTGAAGTGCGCTCGTTACCCTTACACATTAGGTATTAAGTCTCATAAGCCCAGCAATTTCACTGGCTACTCTGCTCATCAAACCGGAACACAGTAATGCTTGCACATTACTGCTTGGCGGCAGACTTCACGAGCAAAACGGTGGTAACAACCCAGACGGACACTCGCAGAAGAGTTAGTCCTACCAGTAACAAAGTGAAAAAGTCTCAATTAGAAATTATCGTAAAATACATAAACGTGTAGTTATCCCAGGGGCCTGTTTCATAAAAAATATTAGTCTAATATTATCAGTCTTTTTTTTCATATATTATATGACGCTAATACTCATAATATTAGACTAATATTTTTTATGAAACAGGCCCCTGACAGACCTACAACGTTTATTAGTGAGGGAGTTAAGGCTGAATCCCCCACGGGTGCACACAGCTCGCTGGCATGCTCCCATGCGCGATAACAATTTGGCAGCCCGAAATGGGTCACCGTGCAGTTGCATATCTCGTTAGTTATGGCGCTAGTTGGCGTGGGCCCTCCCTGCTAGCTCTAAGCACAGTAGACAGATACTACGTCCTACTGTGCACTAATCCTGCTAGGTATCTCGGTACGTATATACCTATGGATTGAAACTGCATGACTCTAGTCAAATAAAAAAAAATAAACGCTTACACTCATACCCCGAACTAGGATTCCGTGTCGCAGGTGGCATGGACACACAGATACACATCACAAACATCTAAGACCCGAGAACAAACTTTATGCTTACACTAAATCTGCCCCGGCCGGGAATCGAACCCGGGACTCCTCGCTTTGCAGGCAGGGTTACTACCAACTTAGCTACGGAGCCGTCAAAATAAATGCGTAGCAGAATATAAATGCCTGAATATGTTATTTTTACGAGTTTGTTATTATTTAATTAAGTTTTATTTAATAATTAGATTGGTTTTGTAACGTACCTAATCGTTACGTTGTTTTTGTTACCGAAAGTTGTTCGAGCTTGTTGTTGTTAGCCTAAGCCTTAGGTACTTAGGTCCTAAGGGAAGGTGTATATAAAATAATTAGGGACCTGCCATGATGGGAGGAGTAGGTCGTTAGCTGAAAAAGCTCTGCCTCCTGACCTATTCATAAACTTTATTCCAACATTTCCAACTAAATATCATTGAGACCCAGATCTAGGTTTTTTTAACCTAGACCTAATCGTGTTGTCCATACTTGACGGTGGTCGTCTGCTGTGACATTATAGGTATAGATACCTATTATTGTTTTCTAACGCTGGAAGCTACTTCTTTAAATTTTCCTTCAGTGCTGTAAGTATTTCAAAGTCAGCTAACTAAGCATCATTTTGCGCCTGTTCAAAGCTTTTCAGGGCAATTACAACTCCTCGTTCCAACATAATCTCTACCGCAAAGAGCAAAATCATAACTTTCCGAGGCTTCAAGAGTCTGCAATTATAAGGGCAATTAAAAATGGCAGTCTCGGCTGCCATAATAATAACAATTAAGAGGCTCGCCCGTTGTTATGCGAGAGATAAAACAGGGTCAGATTACGTAAATCTATGCAAATACAGCTGGGAAGGAGCGAGTCAGTAATAGGGGGTAATTTGGAGGCTGGCAGCCACGGTTATGGTTGCGATTGCTGCAGAGCGCGGAAATTATTTCAGAATGTATATAGTAGATAACTTAGTACTTAGTTAAATACCTTCCTACGGGCACAGTTTTACTACTACGGCTGTCGGCTCGTTAGTTACTTTTCGGGGCTAAATTTATTTATTTTGCTAGTGGGAGGACTAACTCTTCTGCGAGATTCCGTCTGGGTTGTTACCACCACTTTGCTCGTGAAGTCTGCCGCCAAGCAGTAGTGTGCAAGCATTACTGTGTTCCGGTTTGATGAGCAGGGTATCCAGTGAAATTACTGGGCTTATGAGACTTAATACCTAATGTCTCAGGGTAACGAGCGCACTGCAGTGCCGCGCAGGCCTTTCTGTTTTAAAGTTCTGGGTGGCACTGCAATTGTTATGGGCTGGCGTTATGCTGACCATCAGGCAAACGACCAGCTCATCTCGTTACCAAATAACAAAAAAAATATATTTTATACACAATACCTACCATTGCAAACTAACATGTAGCCCCAATAAATAGGCTTCAAATTTTATGGAGGCTAAATTGTTAGGTACTACCTGCTTTGATAGATACTTTTCGGGAATCTAATTTTGTTTACAGTTCTGTAGAGTAATTACTACGTACCTATTTGTTAACGTGTAGATCTAGTCACTGTTGGTATGTACCTACTCCCTTTTGTGTGCCGTTATTTAGATTTTTCTAGGTAGGTACTTTGTCTAACAACTAGGTACTGTCTACTTTTAAATAAATTCAAAATTAGACTTTAATTTAAATGCTTTAATGCACTGAGGTTTGTTTTTGAAGTAGGTAGTCTATACATATAAATAAAATTGAAGTGTCTGTTTGTATCTAATATCAAAATAACAGCTTTTTACCAAAATGCATATGAAAGTATATACGATAAAAAACCTATAAAACCTATAAAACCTAACCTAACCTAACCTATAAATAAACAACCATTTTAAAATTTTTTGTCTAGCTCTCTGTTTGTTCCGGGTAATCTCCGAAACGGCTGGGCCGATTTCGATGGGACTTTCACTGGCAGAAGTACATATCTGTATAGTTTTGTTTACATAAGTGGCCTAACTAACTAGCAGTTAATAACTTTGTTAACATTTAACCCATGAAAACTTATGTTCGTGTATATATAAATAAGTACTTTTCTTATTACAAAGAGAAGGTAAAAATACAAGTGCGAGGCGCGTGGGCAGCGGCGGGTCGCTACTATTTGTCAAGTGTCACCGCCACAGAGAGATGCGATCCGATATCGCGAATAAAAACTCGAACACTTCTCACGCACGCCTCTCCTCGACTTAATGTCTGCTGTCGATATGTTACATCTCTTCGGCGTAGAGATGTGCAATGACGATAAAATTGTCATACTTATAAATCTATTTTATGATGGTTACACGTTTATTTTTTAGACTTCTCCGCGAATTGAACGAAATTCAATTATTTTCAGTTCTTCGCAATACACACTGATTTTCTGCCACTGGAAAATCGTCCAAGTGCGAGGCGGACTCGATCAATGTTCACGCGAATAAAGATGCGGGCGAACACTAGTAAATTAATAAACCATCATGATGTTCATTCAAAATGGTTCGCTTTTTACACGACTGCCCAAAAAAGGAGTGTAATGTTTTCAGGGTTCATGTATGTTAAATATGTTTTTTTTTATTTTTTTTTTTATGTTATTTGGTAACTAGACGAGCTGGTCGTTTGCCTGATGGTAAGCATAACGCCGGCCCATAACAATTGCAGTGCCACCCAGAACTTTGAAACACAAAGGCCTGCGCGTCACTGCAATGCGCTCGTTACCCTGAGACGTTAGGTATTAAGTCTCATAAGCCCAGTAATTTCACTGGATACTCTGCTTATCAAACCGGAACACAGTAATGCTTGCACACTACTGCTTGGCGGCAGACTTCATGAGCAAAGCGGTGGTAACAACCCAGACGGACACTCGCAGAAGAGTTAGTCCTCCCACTAACAAAACAATGTATGTGAGTTTGTTTATTCCACCATAATTTTTAAATGCTTGAACACATTTGAATGTATGGGGAATCCTTACATCATCCCGAGTGACAATAGCTAAGGCAGATCACAATTATTTTTTGATTTCAGTAAGGCATATCAGGCATCAGCATATCCACCTCAAGTAGGGTTGTGGGCATGATCATCCAGTCTTGTGGGCACAAGACTGGATCCGCGTCTGAGTCTAGAGTGAATAGGCATTAGGCATCTCCATTTACTGGGTAATCTTGCAAACTGCAACTTAGCTTTACACCAGGGGAGATGTTGTTAAACGCGCGCCCAATTAAAAAAAGGAATCAAAATTATTCGTGATTTGTGTGATTGGTTAGGTAAAGATGTCTTTCTTCAATATCGACACCCTGACTCCAGATGCATCTCTAGTGGTTTCGCGCCTCCACTCGGACGTGTCTCCGAGTATATCGGCGACACGCTTTGCCGCGGCAGTCTTTTATTTTTATATCGAGAGTGCATGTCACCAGCCCCATCAATGCGCGGGCCTGCTTGCGATTCAGTGTGCCGTGTCGTGAAGCACTAAGATGTAGTCACATTTTTGCTTATAATTCAAGGGCTTTTTTATTGTACATTTAATTTAAATTGTAGTTCCGGGTCATTGCATTTCGTGATAGAGCCTAGAGGTGAATATCTGTAGGCACCTACAGAGTGCCGCAAATCGGGCTGTGATGCGTCTAATGCAGACCGCAGACGCTTATGCCAACGTGCGTTTACTTGTCAGAATAACAACGCTTTTGCGTCAAGCGCGGATTTCGAGTATCTCGTAATCGACGCTTGATGCAAAAGCGTTGTTATTTTGACAAGCAAACGCACGTTTGCATAAGCGTCTACGGTCTGCAATACGCCATTCATTCTTTTTTAAATAAACAAAATTTCTTTTGAGGTTCTCTGTAGCCGGTATTCAGAAGTAAAATGAGAAAGAGATTCTAAAATATGAAAATAAATGATTCCTTTCGGTGTAAAGTTAGAATGATGTTTTTAAAGGATTAGGGAGGGTCTTATGCTACTTTTTATTATAAATGGAGCAAATCTGTATGAAACCGCTATTGCTCCAAGCACTATGGGGTGGAAAAGTAAAAACCGACGAGGGAACATAAATAGAAGATATTTTCCCACTTTCGATGGGGGATGTTGTAGGATGGCAATCATTTTAGAAAAATTGGGATTAAGCCTAGTACTGGTAGAAGTTATATACTAAATAAATAATTTTATCAATGTAGTTACATAGGTACTTAAAAGTAAACGTAAGTACTTAAATCGAACTTACGTAGGTATACTAGATAACTAGGTAAGTACCGATAAAAAAGATGCAATGTTAAATTAATTTAATTTTTGCCCAGAAATTTAAAATCAAAATTATTCACGTCATGGGCTCCAGGAGATCGCTCATAAAAGCAAAATGACCCTAATTGCCCGTTCCGACGAGAAGGGCAATAAGCTTGTGTCACTATAGTTCTGTCGATCGATGAAGTTATCAAGGATATTTTCATGCAAAATTACTTTAGGGTGTACACCTCAGAGTAGACCAGAGGTTTTCTACTACGTGCCTTCAGCGGGTATTTTGGTCACATAGCTCGGAAACCTGCTGATAATTTGGAAAAAAAAGCAAATTCAGAGCAGCTCTGCACTGCACCAGTGATCGACACATGTGGCGCACAAGTTGTGTGCGGATTTACCATACTCGCTCTAAAACTGTACTGGGATTCAATCTCTAATATGTCGGATTAAAATGAACACAAGTTCCCACATGGCCACACTCGGGTCCTCTGCATTGATGAAAAATCTAAAATAAATTTGTCTGGTTGTCCTGCAATTAGGCCTCGAACTCATGGTGACCGCTTTCCGTAGTAAGCAGAGTTTATTAAAAATTGGATTTACTCCAGGCGCGGCGCGTGCCGTACAGTTATAATATTTATAATATTGTATTTTATTGCCGACGCCACCCGACAGTTACTCTGTGTCGAGCTTAGGGGCTGTTTCAGTTATTTGACTCCTTATAATATGAATGGAAGAATTTTGGCGAACTGAGTGTAAAACTTGAAAGTTTTTTCTCAAACTAGGAAATTTATTTTTTATTAATACAAATAACAATATCAAAATAGTTTAATACCAACCTCGGTGTAATATAATTCATCAGCCCATTACGCTCCCACTAAGATATTCCTTCTATCCGAGAGAGAGAGAGAGAGAGAGAGAGTGTGGAGAGTATATATATATATATATATATGGGCGGTAAACCACCACGCAGGCCCATTGCGGTTTGGTGAATATAGCTTGTTTCCGAATTTTGTGATCCTCGAAGATTTGGGTTTCCTCACGATGTTTTCCCTCACCGTTTTATAGCGAGTATGGTATCCGCACATAACTTAGATAATACCTACAGGGACTATAATAATATGTAAGCATTAATTAGGAAGCAAAGTATGCAAGTCATCGGTTCGGGGCCGAATTGGAAATCGAACTCTTTTGCGCCTGATTGAAAGTCGCGCAACGTGCAAGTTCTCGCCCGCCCAATCTCACTCGCATACTATAAAATATAAGTAATTAGGAGTAGGATTCGAACCCGCGATTTTTGGAATATCCGCAATTGTAGATAATGTTAGGTTTTTACCAAAAAATTTTCGGGCAACAGCTAGAAGATATGATGGCTCAGTGATACTATGGCCTCGTAGGGCAAGTGTTCGAATCCTGCAATGCGCTTTCGGTGTACGAAATCATCGTGAACCATGCTTTCCCATCATAGAGAATTTATTAATGGCTACCTACCACCCGCAAGATGGAAATCGTGTAAATTGTGTTTCAGCAGTTGCAACCTGTTCCTATTCTAGGTAAAGCGTTAATATCTTCGACCACAAGTGGATAGTGGTCCAACGCTATCATCAAGAGGACAAATAAAACGCGCACTTAAATCCTACTAGTCCTACTAATCCTACTAATATTAAAAATGCGAAAGTGTGTTTGTTGGTTTATTGGTTTGTTGGTTTGTCCTTCTTTCACGCAGCTACGGAACAACGGATCGACGTGATTATTGGCATAGATATAGTTTATGGACCGGAGAGTAACATAGGCTACTTTTTATCCCGGAAAAATGCACGGTTCCTGTGGGAACGCGGGTGAAAACCGCGGGCAGAAGCTAGTCAAAAATAATTAACTTAATACTAATAACATTTATTCAACTAAAATAATTGTTACAATAAATACAACAATGAAAATTATCACTAGGTTAATGTAACGTGTGTACCTGCTATAAGTTCCCACACATTCTGTATCGTGGGAAGAAGAATATATTAACCTTATTAAATAACATTCAATGATCACACACTCCTATTAGGTATATTATTTATTTATTATTTAGGTCCAAATTCAAATATCGTGAATGACAAAAACAATATTAATTAATTATATCTGACGGGAGCACAAAGTTAATGTGAAATTATCCCGTCGCTGCCGCCGTGATCTCCATACACTTGCCGCCCTGTAACATGACGTAGATTGTTTTTTATTCTGCATACCTATTTTGTTCTATAGGTTAGCGTTTAACCACTTTTTCTAGACCCCTAGGCTCACATATTATCAAAATCTTTGTTGATAATAGAAAAGTTAAAAAGGTATGGAATTGATTTGGATTGGATTAATATGAATTATCATGTGAGTTTTCGATTCATTACATTTTTAACTTTTTTCGAAAAGTGATTTTGTTTATAGGCCCCGGATCTTACGAGTAAGTATGTGATTTTAAAAGTGCGATAGTTGACTCAAAATAAATGGAAGTAATGGATGCTGGTATTATTATTACTTGTTTTATACATGGTCATATTTTAAAAGATATTTGCTAGAGGTATGGTTAAAATAAAAGGAAACGCCTTTGCCCCTGTGGTGTAGTTGACAGGTCGATGGAGTTTACTTATGGAGTTGTTGCGGAAAACTACTTATTCATGTCTCCATGTAGTTTCTGGCGCCTCAATGCAAAAAAAAAAACACGTCAATCCGTTGACGCCTGAAATAAGCCGTAAGACACTTTCGCATTTATATCACAAGTAGAAAAATATGGATTATACAAGTATGTGTACACCCAACACGTATTGACCACGAAGACGTAGCGTGCTATATTCACGGGCCAACACTGCTCACCAATTCGCAAATTAGATTGAAACTTGTATAATTCTGTTTGCGAATGCGACCCCGGGCTGAGTCGTCTCAGCGCGGCGTAAAATATGGCTGACATTTTTCAGGGATTTAACCTATCCTTCTCTCCCCCGGCTACCCCTTTAAAATATAGTTATAATGAGTGTTTGTTTAGGGTGGATTAATTTAGGATGGTTAATAGGACTGGTGTAAAAAAGCTTGATTATATGTCAGGATGTTTTGCGTTGGAAGTTGGGGAAATTATAATTATAGTGAAGTGCTTACTTGGAAGTTTTTTAACTGGAGCAATATTGATGGGCCATCAAGTTCACTCGTGGTAGGACTAGTGACTTATACTTTTTTCGTCGTTTTTTTATTTTTGTTTTATTTTTGTTGAAGCGTAGGTTAGTATGTTGTACACCGTATAGTAAAGGAGAAAATGTTGTGTCATATAACTCATATACATATAGACTGTTCAAGATAGGGTTCAAACGCTAATCTATCATGAGTGAAAAAGATATTACGAGAAGAATCTGGGTGCTATTAAATGTCAATAAAACAGGGTCTGTTATTTGCCAGTCCCAATATTTTCTCCAAAATAACCTCAGATTAGGGATCAACTACTCAGTACCTACTACCCACCCCATCTTCTACCCCTGGATAAAGTTATCCGTTAAATGTCGTATAAATCGTCGAATCTATTCCAAAGTTCCAATCGAAAAGGGTTCCATTGAAAAGCGTAAAAAAGCTGTAAACGTCCTCTTTGCCTATACTAGTCGTAAATATATCAAATATTGGGGGAATTATTTTGTGCAATAGTAATGTTTTGTGGGTTTGCTTGGGTTTGTTTACATATAAACTGAATTTTCATTGGCATAGATGCAGACACTGACTGGATAGCATCCTCCTTGGACGCCGAGGTGTTGTAAAATAACACAACTTACACATAGATATTATTCAAATGTTACTTACCACCCTCGAGATGAAAATCTGTGCATACAGGTGCCCTGCATCTGTATGTCCCAGCCTAATTTTAGCGTGATCACCTCCTTAGAGATAAGTTGAGAAAATGTTTTGAAACTGATTCGATTTTTACAAAATTCCAGTGAATGTGCACGTTTTCTTGTTAGGTACTTAAGTACTTGATATATTCCACAAAAATAAACGTATAGCATAATAATAAATTAGTATTGAAATATATCTTCTTAAATCGTGAAATTACTATTGTTTGCTGAAGTGTCATGGTTTGTCATGATTTCTATTTTTTAAATGTTTTAATCCTAGTTATTTCGTATAAATTATTATTAAGTATTAATTTGACTCTGAAACGGTGATCTTTAGTTTTCTGTTTGTACGGTTGTCGGAAATGAGCTGTCTGACGACATTTGATTTTTAGTGCCAACTACAAACCTAAGAAATATACGAGGCGGAAATAAAAGGTAACGTGGGCAGGAGATAACAATAATATATAAGTTAGTTCTTTTTAAGTGTTCGAGCTGGAAAGTTTATTTAGCATAAATATATATATAAATATAAATTATATAAAGTTATTACATGGTGATTGGTGCTATTACAAGGAAATAAAAGAACAAGGAGTTTAAAGTGTTTTATTATAGGTTAGGTCGTTTTTTTTACAATAAAACTATGAGCAAATCACAAATGCCTACTTAGTTTATGATGTCTCTGCTAAATCTTCGTGTAAACTATTTAGTATGCCGTGCGCGGGGCGGGGCTAGCACAGCCTCAAACCCAAGTTTTCTTTCCATGGGCAGACCACAAAACCTATATTCAATATATAGCGTATTGTAAACAGACAAACGTCACCTGACATTGTTATGTAATGAGATTCTCGTCTCGAGTAGAAAGATATGCGGCAGAATCGACGAGTTTCGACAGGCGGGATCCAGCGAGAGCGGGATGCGCTCTTTATTTTATAACCGAAACAGGGGTAGGTAGAGGTTGAAGAGGTAATCAATTTAGAGAAAATATACAGGATATATTTTTAGACGGGGCAGTTTAATTTGATTTATTGTTTTTGTGCCTGTTTTTGTCCTAAGATCCATGTGCAATTTCATACGGCAGAGTAGGAAGAAAAAATAATATTTCCCCAAAATACGCACACCACGTGATCAAAATTAGTATACAAATCTATTCTTATCGCACCGCTAAGGCTAGTTTAAGCCACCAGTGCACCTTTATGGTAAAATGACCACAATGTAATAATTGTAAGGTTATTCCTTTCTCTTAAAAATAAACATTTTTTTCATTTTTCATTCTGCAAACATTACTGAATTCTCCACAAGTATTCCACTTCCACGTTCCACTTGCACATACGTATTTTTTATCAGATACGTGACTATACAGCGTGCCCCATTTCGTACTACGAGTTTATTCCACATTCCATCCCTATAATTCGCATTGCATCGGATGCGGGGACGTGTGATATTTATTTATTATTCTGGCAACATTGCAGAGCCTTCTTCAATGTTTGTGTTTATCTTGCTTGGCAGTAAGTTTGTAGTTACTTTTGTTGCTTATACAGGGTGAGTTTAAATTGGTATGTTATCCCGGAAAGGGGTGATTGGGACCATGAACGTCCAATTTTGGGAGAAGCTCCCTTATAAATACGTCATTCCAAACTTCCATACAGAAAAATAAATTCACAACAAAAATGAAGTGCATGGCATTTTCTGGAATTTTTCTTAGTCTCCTAATCAATAGAATTATTTAACAAAGCTCAACATAGAGTAGAAATTCTGTAGTGGAATTTTGACTTAAACTTTAAAAACTATTTCTTCAATAAAAAATTCTGAATTTTAAAAACTCATAAATCGAATGTTGTTGACCTCCAGAAGTTTAACTCTTGTAGGTAGTTCTATCTCTGCGAAAGTATTCACAGTGCTAATTGAACGGAATACTTTGTAAAACAATGAATTTATCAAACGAGCCAATTAAAGCGAGAAGGTTACAACACTTACACGATATCACAAAGTTTAATTTACTCTGTAATTGAATACGAAAGTTGAACTTTAAACGGATTGAAAATGTTTTAGTGAAATGAAAAAGTTATGTTGTCACTTAGCAGTTATTACAAGCAAGGAGAGAGAGGGCGCTCCGGCGGCGCTCACGGTTAATTGTGGAGACGACACCAGAAAGGGCTGGGATGTAAGTAAAGCGATGCTGCAGCGAGCGAAGCAGGATGCTGCGTTTTCTCGATTATTATAAATTCTTGCTTTCTTCGGCTTCGCACGCGTGGAATTGTACTAAATTTGAAGTCCTCTGTAGCACTCAGGGTTGCGGTTCTGTTACATAAGTAACAGAACCGCATCATTTAATTAACATCAATTATAATCAATTATTTGCATCTAACACAATCCAGACACACGTTGATATCTGTGATCGGAATAAACCTATTTAACCTGCATTGCCTTCGTACATATAACATCTTGTACGTTCCTTTTCAACAATCCATCACCTCCTAGTATTCACCTCCGTCATCCATTTCATCTTTTTTCTCTTCTGGAGTGGGGCACAACCCTGCAGTCGCGGTACATTGGTTGACGCTGAGTGCAGTTCTAGACTCCTAGCGCAGTCATTGGTATCGACTACCGCAAGTTACCTACCGCTGTAACGTGCTCCGGAGCGTGCACCGCGACTTCAGTTGTAGGTAACCCTTTTGTTGATATTGGTTTTTAGCTTTTACTGACAAATTTAATATTGCATGTGATATAGAAATTCGAGCCAAAAATAAAGAAAAAGAAGAATAAGTAGGTAACTTAAATAATTTTTTGGAGAAAAATATATTTTTCCAGACAAGCTTATTAATAATTATAAAACGCGTAATTGGTACTGAAATCATAAAACGCATGTTTTTAGTACAGCTTTACGGTCCGCGTTGTATAAGTTCGTCATATGTTCTGCCCAATTTGTATGTGGCGTTTTAGCGCTCAGTATAAATGCCCTTTGACTCTCATTTTTGACGTTCCTAGCGTTCGATTTCCAGGTTTTTCGATATAGGCAGCCCGTACGTCATGTACGATTGATCGATAAGCATCAATCACGGACCACGCGAAAACCATGTAAAAACTACGATCACCGCTTGACGCATATCGTACCATCTATGGAGCTTGGTAGAAATGTAGTCCAAGCACTAACCCTACCACGGTTAGAGCAGGCAGAGAAAGAGACGCAACGCAGCCGTTTCTACGATCCCTATATAATAGTGGTCTCACAAACACTGCCTATTCAGTGAAAAAGCCGCGGTAAACACACGGATATTCGCAAGAGATGTATGTACCGTAAAGCAGTCATAGCTTTGAACCCAGGCATCAGGGGGCTTCGAGATAGCACTATCTGGCTTCCAAAAAAATACTGGTAAAAACAGACGTATGTCGGTTTCGTGGATTTTTGTTACGTGTGTATTAACGCATACATGCATAAGCGTCTATGAGTGACATTATAAAAAATGGAGTTAGCATCCCTATTTAGGACATAACTAACAAGTTCTCAATGTGACATTTTCCTATACAGATCTACTTCCATTCAGTCTAGACTTGACAAGTCTACTCCACATCAGAGGAACCAATATCGCACTCCGGTCACGCGCCTCTAATGCACTCGGCGAGAGGTAGAGTACACATAGTATTGCTACCTGAGCGATCAACGGAGACGACAAATACGTACTGAGAATATGATTTAGTCGCATTTATATCGATACTTATATATTATGTCCAAAAAAAGGTTTTAAAAATAAAATTGTATGTAGCCGGGAACAGATAGATAGGACTTCAGTTCAATTGATAGAAAATAAATTTCGGCGAGTTTGCTTTGGAATTACACAACCTAATTCCTTCATCCCCTTCCATCATCGAATGAACAAAGTTTTAGCTAATTGCCATCGATACAAAGTGGATATTCCACCTTCGCAGGAATCGTTTTGCGTCATCATTTATTATGGCTAACTCGAAGGAGTAGAACTCCTTCCTGAGTCTGTGTTTCCCATTAGCTACACCTGGGCTGCTGGCGCACTTCGTCGCTTACCAGTAGGTGAGCTACATCAATCGTGGCATACGATATTGTATAAAAGAAAACGAGTAGAATGAAAAATGATTAAAATTATTTATAGTAGATTATGCACCAAGAGGATAAAGCAGTGTCTTACGTCACGGGCGGCTTATTGAAGCGAGGGGTAAAGTTATTATTCACAGTAAATACATTTTTTAATTCGTGCCAAGAGGTTGTGTGAGATAATATCATCAAAAACATGAAGTGGTCACAACAAAGCTGGCCAGCAATGTTGTAACAATTTTCCGCCCTGCATTAATAGTTAAACTCGGAGGGCGCTGCGAGCGACAGCCGGAAATTGCGCAACTTGCACTTCCGGCGCACGCCTGGCGTCCTCTAGGTACGGGCATACGATTAAGTAATACAACTACTTACTCGTACCTACATGTACTATCTGCAATGTCTTTTAAAATCCTACCTTTAAATAAGTCTGATCTATATAGAGCAGGGATGCACAGACTTATTAAGACTAGGGGCCACTCGGGCAAATTATGATCTGATGGCGGGCCGCCAGAAGTATAGGTAATTAAAGACAATAAAGAATTGATAATTATGTATTAAAATTGAAAAATAATTTATTTACCGACGCACGCACGGCGCACCGATAAGCGCACTTAAGAGCGCGCGCGCGAGATTCAAATTACTTTTCGAACATGTTTTTTTTGGTTTTATTCTGGAATAGAATTCAATATTTTTCGAATGTACGAGAGTATTATTTTTGCTGTCGGCGGGCCACCAGTATTCGACCGGCGGGCCGCGTGCGGCCCGCGGGCCGCGGTCTGTGCATCTCTGATATAGAGGATGTATTTTTAAACGGGGCAGTAAGGGTAGGATCAAAGTAATCTATACGTATATTCACTAATTCGTTAATTAATCTTACATATCACAGATACCTACGAATAGTAATGGATTAACCCTCACCCCATCAATAGCTGCACGTATTCAAAACATTTAATTAACAGGGGTACGTGAGGGTAGCCACCCCTCCTCTCCTGCAATTGCACATTCTCGCGTGTTGAGGTATTTGATTCTAAAACAAAGAGTGGAAATTAGTCATACAAACTGCGTATCTTATAGGTAAGTGAATTGGTTTGAATTGTAACTCTTTCCGTTTTTGTTACGATAAAACTGACGTTATCACTGCTTCACTGACGTTTGCATGGTATGTCCGTTATTATTAAAAAGGTATTTTGTAGGTAGACACTTTTTTAAATTAATTTGATAACTAGACGAGCATCGAGGTTGTTTGCCTGATGGTAAGCACAACGCCGACCCGTAACACTTGCAGTGCCGCCCAAAACTTTAAAACACAAACTACGCGGCCCTGCAGTGCGACATTAGGTGTTAAGTATAGTGTGTAAAGTTTAATTTATTATGATATTAATTTAAGCAAATGTTAAGATTTTGTGTTTATCATTTTTAGTAGGTATAATTATATCGATTAAGAATGTGTAACTCATAAAAGTAAAGCAATAGACAGTCGATCAAGATTCATTCCAGTCACTCCATTACCGGAAGCCGAGACGGGCCGCCAGCTTATAATAATAATTTCGAAATGCGAAGTCTGAAAGAAACTAAACCATAGACAGAAAGATGCCTCCCAGCTTCCACCATGAATAATGCATATGCAGAGGACGAGGGCGCGCGACATTTGTGAGGATCGTGACTAGGTGCCGGCGGTCCTTGGCTCTTGTACCATTATGGTAAGAATAATATAAATATTTGGGTGGATTTTCTAGAGTTCAATTATATATACAAATAAATAAAATTGAAGTGTCTGTTTAAAATATCAAAATAACAGCTTATTACTAAATGCATATGAAAGTATATACGGTACCTATAGCAAAACAATCATTTTTAAAATGTTTGTTTGTCTGTCTGTCTGTCTGTTTGTTCCGGGTAATCTCCGAAACGGTTGGACCGATTTTCAATGGCGGATAGCTGATGTAATAAGGAGTAACTTAAGCCGCAGGGGACAGCTAGTTATTTATAAAAATGAACAGTTCCTATAGTATAGTAAGGTATCCTCATGTCTCATTAGTGAGTTTTTAGTTAGTACCTCATTTCTATTAGGGTGTTTTAGAACCTACTTAAAAACCTACTTAAAGTTTCATTTTCGAAGCGTAAGTTGCATGCTCGATTTTTCAAATTTATCAGAATTGTTAGATTATAAACTGTCGAATTATAGTAAACAGACAATTTAGTTTACAATATAACGCCCCAAAATGGATAAATTACAATCAATACGTATCTTGCCATCACCTACAGGTACCTTTGTACAATTTTGTTTCTATTACCTTCCTATTTAAAGTATTTGACCACCTATTCAAAGTTAATATAATAATAATATGTTCTGTGGTAGTACGTACCATGCTGTTGCTAAAAACAACAGATAGACAGAGTTAGCGACAAACATGAATTGTTTGTTCACCTCTTTGGAATTATCCCTCCTTATTGTACTATATTTATGAGATGGTGGTAAACTTAGTTATTAAGTATAAGCATAAGTAGCTCCTTTTGTTGTAGAGACAGTGAACTAATTACCTTTTCAACTCGTGCTGTTCATAAATTAAAAGCGTCGTAAATTACGAGAATAAAGTGCTATATTTCTGAACTATGTTTCCTTTTTGTTCTAAACTTTCACGTAAATATTTTTTGAATGTAACCAGGTATTTTTATGAAAAATGTTAATACTGGAGCAATTCTTAATTAGTCAGTAGTTACTATACGTACATCATCATCAGCCAGAATACGTCCACTGCTGACAGTGCTGAACATAGGCATCCCCATTATGTTAGGGGTATGACATAATACAGCAAGCTTGGCAGGCGTCTTGGTAATCGCAGTAGATTATGATGTTGACCTAGGAAAATGCCGCTGCCCATTACCTGGATATTCCCTTAGCCGGCTCTTACAAACTATAAATAAGTCTAAAATGAAAAACATATTTAGATCTAACACTTACCAAAAAAAACATGCAAAAGTTCTAGTGAAAATCATTGGATGTTGGTAAAAATCTATAAACGTATGTGTAGGACAACATTTTTTTACACACGTAAAAATAAGGTTGGTATGAATAATAAACAAGCCGACATGTCGACGTGAACACCCGCACAAAGAGCAACACCCATCTGTTTTTCCTCCCACCTCCAGCCCTAAAATAGTTCCGAATTGGAAATGGACATGATTTATCGGCGTCGCCAATGGCCCATTTAGTCACGTGCAGTCACGGCTATATTTAAGCCAGAGGTGACAAAACGACAGCGCGCGCGCATGCCGGCTTAATCCGGCCTTTCCTGTCCATTTCGCGAGCCGGCGAAGACATGAGAAACAAACTGGAGGAATCTGCGAGGCTGATATATTGAGTGATTGGTATGGCGTCAGTTATGTGATGAGATCGGTGTTATTATGATGGCATGTGGAGGTGAAAGCCATGTGAACCCGTAGTACTTATAATTTCGTCGTGTCCTGTACTTTGCATACCTATAGTTACCAGCGTCCCTCTTTCCTGAACAAATTATGGTGTATAATATACACCATAGGTACAGAAATAAGTACATATTACCTCGATGCCATCTTATTGTTTACACTGCCAACTTAACAACATATACGCGTATGTCGTTCAACTGGATATACTACGACAACCTAATAAAACAATTGAAATCGAATTCTAACAAGCTAAAGTCTAATTAAATTGTAACAGTGCTGCCCGTATCTAGGCCACGAGTTGCCTGGGCCACTTCTGTTATAAAATTAACGAAAGTCCCATTAAAGCGGGGCTTAAATTAGCTTATTTTTAATTTTATACTCTTTGCTCGCACTGCAATCGAGTTATTTGGATTGAAATGTCAGTATGTGCCGTTTTACGAGGTGAACGTAATTATTGGTGTTAAACGTTCAGAAGATTTGTTGGTGAGGGCTAAGTGATACATATTATAGCTTACGGGATACGCTGACAGACCACGAGTGCTTAGTGGAATATTTTCGACTTGAGGTCGTTAACTAGCCATACAAAATGCCCTATGCTCAATTGCCCATGATATGGGTGCATCATGTCACGATGTTTTTCTTTTCCGAATGCTCAACTAGGATTCGAAACTTTCCCAAAATGGTCGACCAGACTCGATTTGGCCACGTAGTGGGTTATCGCTTCCAAAATTGTGACTGTTTGTGTTCTTTCTACTTTTTTGTTTGTGGTAGGACTAACTCTTCTGCGAGTGTCCGTCTGGGTTGGTACCACCGCTTTGCTCTGTCGCCTGTTGTAAGTCTGCCGCCAAGCGGTAATGTGCAAGCATTACTGTGTTCCCGTTTGATGAGCAGAGTAGCCAGTGAAATTACTGGCTTATGAGACTTAATATAATGTCTCAGGGTAGCGAGCGCACTGCAGTGCCGCGCAGGCCTTTCTGTTTCAAAGTTCTGAGTGGCACTGCAATTGTTATGGACAAACAGCCTCTATGGCAAACGACCAGCTCGTCCCGAAAGCTCGTCCTGAAATAAATGTATTTTCTTTCTTTCTTCTTTCTTTCTTTCTTCTTTCCCGTTAACAATTAGAATTAAAAAAAACTTACAATTAAAAATGCAGATAAAACAAAAAGTTCAATGCTGGTATCTCTATCTATTTATCAGCAACAATGCATCATAAACCAATCTTTAAGATGATTGAAACACATCCATAACTGTATTAGTCACCTCCCATTCAATACCAATACAAAGTTAACGAGATCCATCGACTTGAGAAAGACTCGAGTTTCAAACCATCATTCGCAAAGCTTTCCATCGCACAACACACCATCTTCCACTTTCAGCAGCCCCCGACATCCTCGCTCTTATTCCCTGGAGATAAGGTTGATAATAGTTAGGAGTGATTCTGTCGAACGATGGTGTCAAATCAGTGATCGCTCTTGAATGAAGTGCTTGACTCGATGACCTCTTGATTTATTTCCTTGATTATGATACAATGTATGTTGTTAGGTGTTTGGGAATTTGTTGTGGTCTTTTCTAATCATCATGAATTATGGAAAATAAACCTAATTTTAACCTTTATGGTGGACATTTTCTTAAGCTCGTCTAGAGCTACAGTACCTTCCAATTGAAAAATGGGTAGTAACAACTTTACTTCAAAACACAAATAAAGATCGACCATGCATCCGTCGTGTTTTCAGCCATCAAAATACACGCCATTTCTATCACTAAAAAATAATGAATCTTAATTATTAAGACCTAGTTATTTTGATGCAAATAATTAGAATCTCAAAACCGGCTTTGAAAACCAACTCTTTTCATCCTGCCTGTAAAGCCCAGGGCCAGGGGTTCGACCTTCAACCGGAGCATAAATTTTGTGCTTGGGTCTTGGATGTTGGTACTGTATCTGTCTGTCATTGCCATCTGCGACAGGGAACCCTATTGTAAGTGTTTGTTTGTTTGTTTTCCATTGTGTTTTACTAGAAATCGATTTGTCACAGTTATCATCATTGAAAAAATTCTAAAATCAAACGTAGTTAAGTCAAGTTCTACTAAATAATAAGCACTTTAAGTCCGTCACCACACACGAACAGCTCTGTACCATATTAGCGCCCCGCCATGGCGCTGGCGTCACGCCAAGCAGGTGCAAAGGGCCCCAGCCAGACACGTTTAAAAAGAACAACAATTAAATAAGCTTGTACCACAAACACTACAGATTACCAGGACATTTACCAGGACCTTACTGTATTCATACCACCTCTTCTTACCTTATAGGTACACTAGATTTGTCTTTGGCAGTTTCTTGGTGATGTTTTGGCGTGACACCAAACAGGTGTTTGTACAAACAACCTAAAAGGCGAGCAGTTGTGTTTTTTATTTTAATATTTTCAATAGGTTAGCATTTTGACCAAGGACCTAGAGTCTAGACAAATGGCAATAGCTTAGAAGCGATTCTAATTCTACAATTGTCATTAACAATGTTTGTACGAAATTAAACCAAGGTCATACATAAACCATTTCTTTTCATTTTTTACTTTTGGTGAATGTATGATTGAACTCTCCATGATGTACCACCTAGATCCAAAAAGTCCAAACGAAACTTCAACATTAATAAATAACTAATCCATCAGACTATATACAATATTCCTTCAGGGCAGATTCAGGACTTCTTTCTTAGAAAAAGAGAGAAGCAGTTGCTTAGGAGAAGCCACTCTTTCACCTCTCTTTTCCATTCTCTCTTAGCATTCAGTGCGATTTGTAAGGTATAATAAAACCTTCATGCTGAACCTGCTGACATTTATGCTGAATATACCAGACCGCCTGCTCAAATGCCAGACCATTTTAAATAACAACGGATAGTAAATAGCTCAAGATCGGTCATCAGTTCATCAGTGATGACGTGCCATTAGTGCGGCGCAGCTCCTGGCCCCACGCCAAGCAGGTGCGCGCAGACCACGCGCAGACGAATATACGAGGAACAACACAGAGATTTAGGAACAACTGATGTTGGATGCGCTTTGTATAACACCCACTTTACAAGACAATATTATAGTTTTATATTTGATTAAGTAAATAATAGTTAATATTATATTTGATTGATAGTAGAGCATTTCTAGTGATCACCTGGCTAGTTACCATATATCGCGAAACACCTATCAATATGTTCCGGCAGTTACTGATTATCAGATCGACACTTAAGATCAAGTGAGATGGTGTTCAAACGCTCAACTATCGAGACTATCAAAGTAATTTAAAAAATTTTAATGCATTATTTAAATTTATCGAATTGCTGAGACCGTTAATTGAACATCACTAAGGATAAGTACCTGAAACGCTCACCCACAGAGCACAAATAAGAACATGAGAATTAAAACCCATATTGTGATATGCACTAGTATTTTTCTACAGTACAGATAAAGTTTATGGTATAATTGCTTCCAATAAAGAGTTTTCAAATGCCAATATAATTACTTAACAATAAAATTCCTATGTAATTGCCATGAGAAATTACTACAGCATTCTACAAGTCGTATATAGCCATAGACTGGAGCACTTCGGACCAGCCTCTGAAGCCGTCATAGTAAGCCAGTCCGGTTAAAAATGTGAAAGCATTACTGTGTCCCGGTTTGATGAGCAAAGTAGGTGGTAGTAGGTGGATTCTCTTTTGCGAGTGGCCATATGGCTGGGTACCACTACTTTGCCCTTATGTTCTGCCGTCAAGCAGTAATGTGCAAGCATTACTGTGTTCCGGTTTGATGAGGAAACTAGTCAGTGAAATTACTGGGATTATTAGACTTAATACCTAATGTCTCAGGGTAACGCAGTGCAATATCACTAAGACTGCGTATATATACACCATCTTCCACCAGCAGGGTTATTTTAAATCATGCGAAATCATCTCAGTGTCGGAAGCGACAAGCTTCATCGTTTCAAATATTTCGGAATTGCATCCCATCAAAGAAATTTCCAGTTTAGATTCGACAACTCAGCTGCATAAACACGGATATAATCCCGACAATATTTCTCTTTCGGGATGCGTTTCCGAGATATAACCGGTCAAGAAAGTCGCTCCCGACACGGATATCATTCCGAGTGAATTAAAATCACTCTGCAGATCATCTTTAAGATAAGGCAAGATAGTGGACATACAGTCACCTATCGAGGATAAAAAAAAATGTGAGTGTGCTTGTGAAAGGCTTCTATAAAATTATGTACTGAATACTTTCTAATAAAATCTAGCTAACTCATATACCTAGTCTACGATACAGGTTTCACTCCAGAAAAGAGCAGCCAATAAGAGCTCCCGTTACAGCTTCTGAGTTTCGTCTGCATTCTTCTATTAGTCTATGGTTAGAAGGATGTTCTTATCCCTTGCAGTCCTGACATAATGAATTAAAACCGAAAGGAAGCGGTTTCAACCCAAAAAAATACAGGCGTGTGTAATGAGACAGGATGATGTCACATCCGCATGCCATCCTGTCAGGTTTTCGGGACATTCAACAAGAGCGATAAGGCCAGCCTCTAGGAATAACTTTACTTACTTAAAGGAAGCCGTGTTATTCTGGACTCCAGAGATACCCACTGCGACTACGCCTCGGGACCATTTCTGTTTCAAAATATTTGGTTTTTAAATAATGAATTGGTGCATTTTATTAAATTGTTGAAAAACCATTCTAAATTTAACACAATGAGCAACACTTGCAAAAGCCTAAGAAATTACTAGACAAATGCTGTTACTTATTCATGTCTAAAGTACTCGTGATAAATTTTTTTTAGAACACCATATTTAAATAGTAACAATATAAAAAAAAAAACAAATGGCAAACGCAGAAAAAGAAAACATTCTAAAGCCAAAGGATCCGGCTTTGAAAACAGGAACTGTTTTTTAATTACAATCAAATTTTATACTTAAAACTGGCAAAATACACCAACCTGGGTCTGGCTTAAAAAAAGAAAAAATAAACAATAAAATTAAAATGTACCTCTATGTCAGTACACCCTAGCCCCTATCATAAGTACTTTCGCTACTTTTCCCAACATTTCGATCTCATGTAGATATCGATGCACGTTGTGGACAATGCACAGAATAAACCCGTCGTACTAAGAAGGGCGTCGATAAGTAATTGTCCACTAAACGGCCGCTGCGGCTAGTTTTTGTGGCCGTGGGCCGGCGGCGGCCATACTGACCATAAATGTACTGTGGTTTGTGCAGGGTAACTGTGTGCAGAGACTGGAACTTGGGACCTAACTAATGGATACACACTTTTTATTTATGTAACTTTGATTCTGGGGCCTATCTGTTTAGTTTGTCTATCTGTTTGTCAGGGGACAAATATTGCGATCTATTTATAGACTTTTCCACTATTTTGCGATATCAAATGAGTATTGAAACTTTGCATTGACGTTTGTTTCCAAAGACGATACAATGTAAAATGAGTCTAATCGGAATTAGTTTCAGTTAGTTCGTTTTAAATAGTTTTTTTTAAATAAAAATTCCTTATATAAAAATAACTAATTTAGAATGATTTTTTTGACCACGCCCTATCTCACCTCGTTTACATTCTTGTGCCGGAGCTATTTAAATTCTTAGGTTTAGCGATCGTATTTACAACCTGCGATCGTACAAATTAGGCGTAGTCAGGCGCGAAATAGTAGTAAAACACCATAGTACGAAATAGTACTAAAACAGTAATAAGACGAAGCTAGTGCCATCGTCGTGTACATCTTACACAACAAGTCGATAGAGTCTGCAAAACGTTTAACAACTATGATTATCGATCATCAATCTTAATTTCCCATTGAAATCGTAAGTAGACCTCCCAAACATCCACAATTTCTAACAATTTACATAGAACCCACTAAACCCGGCTGTAACTCTCTGCCCACGCGCTGCTCTGCCGCGCCGTACAGGGCTACAGGGCTAGTAATGGGACCGATTAGTCGCCAACCACCGGTTTTTGCTTCCCACAATCTATCAGATAGCATCACGCGCGATAACTGTGCGCTTTACCTTGCCACGGTAGGTTATGTCATTTCACTTGCAAAGCGATTGAATGGATGCTATGTTGTTTTTGCAGCAGGCAATATAAAAAAACAAGCATTGATAGAAATGTAACTCTTTATTGTAGGTACATCAACGTTGTGTGGATGATTGGTAGAAAATGCTTATAGTATTAAGTCTAGCTTTTGTAAATTTATTTTGTGCTGTAAAGTATTAAATAAATACATTGTACAAAATACAATAAAAATAGCTTAAGTAATTTCACGTCACTTCCTTCATATTCGTGCGCGGTAGAGTCGGAAGAATTTTACGTCGGTAGTTCAAACTTCACAAAGTATTTCAACTTTTGAAGTTCTCGCTTCTGACTAGAGCCATAAAGTTATTTCTTACCTTTACCTTTTTTATTTTTTTGAGTACCTAATTGAGATTATATTATAATATAGCTTACAATATTTAATTGTAACATGAAAAATTATACTGCTTACAATGATATATTGTAAGTTTCATGTTTCATTAAATTTATTGTCATAAAAATTATGTAGTAAAATATAAGCCAAATATTGTCTTTGTATCAAATACAATCGTTCCTTAGAAGAAAATGCTGTTTAGCCATAAGTTGCCTTTACTTGTACTATTACTTATTATGTTTTTTTATGCTATTTGGTAACGAGACGAGCTGGTCGTTTGTCTGATGGTAAGCATAACGCCGGCCCATAACAATTGCAGTGCCACTCAGAACTTTGGAACACAAGGACTTCAGTGACAAACTAATGAACCGATTTTAATGAAATTTCTATGGAATCTATTGCAAACATTCATTACTATGGGATCTACCGAAAGTATATCCTTTCAAGTAGAAAATAATTTTGCACATCGGTTTATAAATGACGGAGATATATGAGGTAACAAACATAAAAAATATATACAACCGAATTCATGGTTCTAATCAACTCTTTCCGGGATAACGTATCAATTCAAACTCACCCTTTCGTGCTTTAGCGCATCCTACTAATATTATAAATGCGAAAGTGTGTTTGCTGGTTTGTCCTTCTTTCACGCATGTAACGGAGCAACGGATCGACGTGATTTTTGGCATAGATATAGTTTATGGACCGGAGAGTAACATAGACTAATTTTTATCCCGGGAAAATGCACGTTTCCTGTGGGAACGCGGGTGAAAACCGCGGGCAAAAGCTAGTATTTTATATAAGTTGCAGTCAAGACTTGGTTGCAGTCATGTCACAGTCTACGGATTGCACGGAAATGTAAGTTTGCAACTGAGTATTTAAGAATTCCACGATTGCCTTAGAGAAGGCCCCGCTGGCTTGTCAACAAGCTCGCTTGCCATCTTAGCGCAGGACGACATGCCCAAGATCTGGAGAACATGGTCTAGGACTTAGAACGGGAGTTGCTGGTGCTTTTTATGCCAACAAGGGTATCTTAAGGGATTTTCTTTAATTTCTTGTGTATTATAAGTGAATAATTGTGGTAATTGATTTTGTACGCACTGAAATTATACGAAATGAATTTATATTAAAAGTTGGTTATTCGAAACAAGGTACAAACACGATGAGTTAGGTTAATTTGCAACAAAAAAAAATCATGTTCGGTTATCCATCGGTTCATGTCCTATCAGGAAGAGTAATATAAAACGAAATTAACAGCATTACAAGATGCTCACCTCACCTGTAAATTATTTTAAAACATCCTGACTGTGATTATTTATTTTAAACCAAAATTATTTTTAACCAATAGTGCTTATACCAGATAAACACGAACAAAAATACTATCAAAATCAGTTACGCACCAATGGCAACGAGCTGTCTATAAGCCTATCCGTTAATTAGAAGAATACATATATATTGTGGTTATGATTCTACCGGCACATAATTTTTATTTCTCAAAATGTCGTCACAAATATTTTACAACGATTTGGAAGTCTCGACACTACCACTATCATAAATGAATGACTCCGACTCGTAACAAAACCCAGCATCAGCTTCCGCACTATCAGGACAGCATGCCGGAACAAGGCCGCTGATGTTCGGTCACACACACAACTCGTATTTTGTTTTGGTCAAATGCGCTCTGTGACTCTGTGCACCTGAATAATTTTGCATTTAGAGTGGTTAGGAAGGCTTCATATTAGAATTGAATAAGTCTACATGACTGAGAACAAGTCTAGGCATTCGATGGTGAGCTAACACTGTCTGTTTCTTCGTTGTACAACACAGAATGTAATAGGTAGCTTTGTAGGCTCCGTTGGCTGAGGTAGTAAGTGAAGCTCCAGTTTCCAACCCTGGCCATGGAAACTGTGCGATGAGCACACATTTTTTAACAGGG
This sequence comes from Crocallis elinguaria, assembly GCA_907269065.1. Taxonomy (NCBI): domain Eukaryota; kingdom Metazoa; phylum Arthropoda; class Insecta; order Lepidoptera; family Geometridae; genus Crocallis; species Crocallis elinguaria. The sequence goes on along the minus strand of OU026072.1, from coordinate 24,507,351 downwards.
CTTGTGCACCAGCATAAAATAAAATCCATTTATTTCAGGCTTAAACCCACACAAGAAAAGATACACAAAATATATGATACCTATTGATATTTTGATAATAATTATTGGCCTTGACAAGACAGCAGAAAGTGCTAGCTAGAGTTATGGTGAAAAATACATCAAGTATCAACAGTAAATTGCATAGACGTAACACTACGAAAAATTCCATTCTGCTCAATAAACTGTACATTTCAACTCTTAATAAAGATTACACTTACTGGATACTTATTTGTGATAGCTCACCTCCTAGCAAACATTCCAGAAACGTCAGGAATGCCCTTCCGAAAATGTTTCATTAAAAATAGTCCAATAAAATCCCTTCCAAGGGGACAGGGGACACGGTAACTCAATTAACGGGGTGCGCTGATACGTGTGGATCCACCCTTAGACGGTAGATGTGCTGATTGCACCTTTACATCTTCTGGCGGACCCGGTAATTGCCAGCTCCCTGGAAGGGTTGGTGGTGCCACAGCTTAGACATACTTGGACGGTGAAAATGTACTGATTAGGAAATGCAGATCTAGACATTGTTCTTAAGTTTGATGATCCTGACGCTGTAAAGGAAATATTATTGACTAGCTGCTGTGTCCATGTATTTCCAAAGGAACCAGGCACCTTTCCAGGCAAAAGTAGCCTATATCTCTCTCCAGCCCATAAACTACCTCTATTTTTGAACGAGATCTGTTTTCGGCGTGGGTTTGATTGTCCGTTGCAGTCTATAATTACCTAAACTGGGTGCAGCAGCTTTGGAACAGATTTATTTTTGTATTGAAACTGTAGATTGATGAATGTTGCGATGCGAAGCGATGACAGATACAATTAGTAAGGTCGCTCACCGTTTGGAATCGAGACTTCAAACTTGAGTTCTCGGTGAAGGTAAACATCGTGATGCAACCATAGCTTGTAGTAAAGCATTTTGTAGTAGCCTGTCCGGTTACCACGCTCGAGTCGAAAATCGGCCGCCGAGCACCTATCAGTGTGTTCCGGCAGCGGCACTTGTAAGCCAGTTCTAATCCAGGTTTAGCGAAGAAGGTGACATCTTCGACCACATCGTTGCAATCAGGCGAGATAGTTGTCAAACGCTAAACTATCGAGTAGAAAAAAAACAAAGAAAAGGAAGCCAGTAAAAATTGAATCTCCACTTATTTTCCACGTCCTTCAATCCTACTCGTAAAGTTCTCTGCCCTCACCCAGTCAAGTTGTAAAACCAATGATTACTAAAGACGAATGATCCAGTTGGCTCTACAGCCTTCCTAGAAGCAGGCACATTAGCATGAAAGCCCCAGTCCTGATACTAGGAACCCCTGATGGCCTAGTCATTGCAGCTCATTTGCGTATAATAACAGCATTCAGGCCTGACTAGCGATGGAGTGTAATTGTCAAGACGCCTTTTGTCGTCGAGGGAATGCCTTTGTTGTCAATTTCTTTTTTCTAAAGTCCGAGTTTGCTTGTTTGTTCCAAACTTTTTTGGATTCTTAAGTAAGACAAGGAACTCTTAAGACTTACCAGTCCGTCAGTCAATCAGATTCTACAGACAAAAACAAGAAAAAACTAATTAAACAAATATAAAAAAAACAGTCTTGCAAAGAATGTATGCCAAAGTGTGTGAATAATGTGCAAGCATTACATGTGTTCCGGTTTAATGAGCAAAGTAGTCTGAGAAATGCCTGGTGTTATAAGATAAACCCAATAACTCACGGTAACGAGCGCAATGCAGTGCCGCGCAGGCATTTGTGCTTCAAAGTTCTGAGTGGCACTGCAATTGTTATGGGCTGGCGTTATGCACCATCAGGCAAACGACCAGCTCGTCTCGGTATCCAATATAAAAATAGTTCGACAACGTCAAGGAACATCAATTTGTATCTGCAACATCTGAAATTAGTTAAGTTAATCTAATAATAACAACTAACTTTCAGCCTTCACAAACAAACCTGTGCCAGTATCGAGACCCGTTAAACGGAACAAAGTCCTAACTACAACTGCCGCGAACATTCCCTGAACTGAGCATATCCCGTCTCTGTGTCTGAGTATCTCCGTGTATTTACTTAAACTTCGTTCAGCCCAGTCTGCAGCGGACAACTCAAATATCTATTTCCTTTAACTTGTAGAATAGTTTTTGAACTGAGGCGCTTAACGACTGGTCGTGAGTCACGACTACTTAATTTATATTGTTATATTACGAACCAGCTTGATTATTATAAAAAATTAAAATAATACGTAGTGAAGCAGAGAAAAGGTAATGAGAGTGGAGTAACAGTAAAATTGCATCTATATTTACTGCATGGTGGGACATTTTATAAACTTCATGGGGCTAGCTACCGGCAGGCACGCTTGAAAGCCATAGGGGCACCTTAGACGCTCAAACAAACGTACGTTTGCTTGAGCGTCTAAGGTGCCCCTTAGGTTTAGTGTACGCTATCTTCGACCGCTTCGAGCGCGAGTGGGGCCGAGCGGGAACTTGTGCGACCTTTCAATCCGACGCGCCATAGTTCGAACCTCGACTCGGCTCGCACCAATGACTTATATCAAGTTATGTGCGGATTATTCACACTCGCTCTAAAACGGTGAAGGAAAACATCGTGAGGAAACCCGCATGTTCAAAAACCACAAAATTTGAGAACATGCGACATCCACCAAGCCGCACTGGGCCCGCGTGGTGTATTATGGCCAATACCCCTCTCTCTGAGAGAAGGCCTGTATCCCAGCAGTGGGAGCGTAAGAGACTGATAATGATCTTCGACCACTTTCTCATACTGTAGAATAAAACAAAAACTGTAGCTTCTGTAACCTGTAAAGAACGGTGGCCCTAAATAAACAAAATCAAAATAAAAAAAAAACAATAAAAAGTGTTTTATTGCGTCGATATTTATAAATGAAATTGAATAATTAATGGCTCTCTTAACAATTAAGCTAATTTACAGCATTAAATTATGCAAACATAATGCGGGTATGGGTAATTAAAATTATACAACCAATTAAGCTGACTAATTAATACAAGATCTGATAGTTAATAATTTATTTGAGAGAATTTTGTGATATGTTAAGAACATAACTGTTTGTAGTACTAATAGGTGTTTTTACGCCATATTTCCTTGAAAGTAGGCAGAGGGGAACACCAAGCCATTCTGCAGCTCGGAAAATTGGAAGACATATCATTTGATTTTAGTACCCCAGAGTGAAGGATCAACAAAGAAAAGGGAAAGTAAAAAATATTGCTTATCAGGGCAATAACATCGGTATATGCACACTAATACTACCCAACGTGTGTACATTTACACAAGAATTTTCTTTTCTAGCGTACAACTATAACTCCCTACCGAGTTGGGAGCTTATTACACAACTGCACAAAAAAGGGGTGTAATATTTTTATTAGGGTTCATGTTTGTATGTGTCTGTTGAGTTTATTTATGCCACCATAACTTTTAAATGTCTGTACAGCGGCGCAAGTACGGAAGTCGGATCGATAAATTTTTCGTACCGAAAAACTCGATTAATTTATCGAATGTTGCGAGTACCGAAGTCTGATCGTAAAGTGTTGTAGTAGCTCTATATTCTCTTTGGATTCGAACTAGATTTTCGATAACTTTTGTAGATTGTTTCGAGGCTCGATAAAAACCAATTTATCGATTTGAACTGTCAACTTTTTTGAATATTATTGAATTTTATCGACCGAAAAGATCCGTACTTGCGCCGCTGATTCGGATCTGCGGGGTATCGTTAGAATCCTTACATCATCCCGGGTGACACTGTCAGGGCAGTCGTGTTTTAAGTAACTTTTGCTATTTACTTATACGTAAGGCCGAGGTTCAGAGTTCTGGCAATGCCATTGTTATGGGCCAGTGTTATGCATACCATCACGCAAAGGGCCAGTTTGTCTCGTTATCAAATATAATAAAAGTACCCTAGAAGACATTTGTTATATTTTGTAACTCCGAAGAAAGAGCCCAGAGTTTCATAATACGGATCTTGAGCCTATAGTGTGGGAACCAGGTGGTATGTAGGAGTACCTTAAATTAAGGCTTAAATTAAAGTACATAATATGTATTACTTTTAATCTTATGCCAAATAAATGTTTTTTCATTATGAAAATGATTGAAATGAAAATTATTTCATTTGAATCATTTCCAGCCCTACTACACCAATGATATTGTGCCAATCGGCTCTTTTCGGGACGCAATGAAAAGCCTGACAGTGATAGGAAATTCATGGACAGATGTTTGCGCTATTGCAAATTAGTACTTACCTACTTGCTGTCTTGTGGACTGGTTTGTTTCCTCGCAATTTAGATATACAAGTCATGGCTGAAATAGCAACTGTATATTAGGATTATTGATTATTTTCATTGCGTGGGAGTTGTGCGACCAAACGTAGGTTGTGGAAAATAATATAGACATACGTTTACAGTTCGTCAACTTCATTCAAGATTAGACGACTACTGCAATGCAATTTTTCTCTCCAATCACCAACATTTTTTTTACCATTTATATTCACTTGATGTGACTTGTCGACTGAAGTGACAATACCGCCAAAGGTGACCGAAGTTCAATTTAGGTCTTCCGCATAATAAAATCTGATATGACTTTATACGTTATTCAGAACATACACTTATACAGGGTATAGTTCTGAGTTATCCCGTTAAGGGGAAAAAAATAAAGCCCTTGCCGAGGGAGCTAAAAGCAGGGGTGAGCATTATGAATTACTGCCAGGTACCCCCTGCACTGCTAGCTATACTGTGACGTAGTGTAATGCATTCCAAGTGTGAGACGTCTGGCCCATTGTGGGGCGTTTGTTGTATTGTGGCTGGGAGAATTGAATTATTTGTAATAGCAGGTAAACTGTTTGTGGTTGTAGAGTATGATTAGTGTACTTGAATACTTCTAATTAAAACTAGAAGTGCTGGTACATAAACTAAGCTTTGATTTGAATAAATGCATTGAATTGAACCTGTGTTAAAGTTTGGATTGTAAACGAAAAACATCAAGGTGTACCAAAATGTTATTCAGCTTTTTTCTTTCGAATAATTAACAGAAAAAGATGGGTCCATAACCTTGACCGATACGATACCGTACCAGGCTAGGTGCTTCGTGTAGTTTAGGCTTAGCCTAATACCGTGATGAAAACCATGTAAGTATAGGTAGGTATACCTAGAAGAACTCTAAAGCTTATAAAGGCATGTGAAATCCACCAATTCGAACTGGACCAGTGGAAATGTAATGCATTTTAAGTAACGACATTCTTTCTTTATAAAACAAGACCCTTCACAGTAATGAGAAAGGTACAAAAAAGTAAACCAGATAATAAAATGTAGGTAAATATATAGATCAGCGTATCACCATTACCTCGTCAGATCTTAAATCGGTGGAAGCTATTAAAACAAAGCCTTAAACGTGAACTGGCTTCCGAGATATACACCAAATATTCTTGGCGAAGGGTTTTTAACTGGGTTGTGAATTTGTGATACTCAGCTAGACGAACTCTAGACAATGTTCTACCTGAGCTAAGGTTGTGACGCTATGGTTTCCTTTAATTTCCCTGGAAATTCAAGCTCGATATAGGTACACTAACATTATGCAATGGAAGTTTTTTTTTTTATGTTATTTGATAACGAGACGAGCTGGTCGTTTGCCTGATGGTAAGCATAACGCCGGCCCATAACAATTGCAGTGCCACCCAGAACTTTGAAACACAAAGGCCTGCGCGGCACTGCAGATTGCTCGTTACCCTGAGACATTAGGTATTACGTCTCATAAGCCCAGTAATTTCACTGGATACTCTGCTCATCAAACCGGAACACAGTAATGCTTGCACACTACTGCTTGGCGGCAGACTTCACTCACAAAGCGGTGGTAACAACCCAGACGGACACTCGCAGAAGAGTTAGTCCTCCCACTAACAAAAGTTAAAACATTTCTTCAATTCCACATTGATCAATGCTAATTATTAATTAAAAATTATTGTACGCTTCATAGCGCAATGTCGCGGCGCATAAAAATGAAAACGACAAATCGCCTGTAAAAATACAAGTGTCATCTCGCATTAGTCCAGCCGCCACGAAAAAACTTTCACTGACAGCAAAATTCAGTCGGCGACTGCGGAGAGCGTGCGTGGAGCTTGCGAAGCCCGAAGCTCCCCGCCAGGGCCGCCAGTCCGCGCGCGGGTCCCGAGCGGCGCGCACGTGTTGTCCTGCCTCAGCCGCGCCCGAAACTTTACGCGAGTGCAGTGCAGTGTCGTGACTCGTGAGCATGGTGTTCCGCGCCCTGGCCGTGCTCGCCAGCGCGGCGCTCGCGCTCGCCGCCTCCGACCCCTGCGTGGAGGAGGGCCGCCCGCGCCGCTGCATCCCCGACTTCGTGAACGCCGCCTTCGGAGCGCCCGTGGCTGCCTCCTCCGTGTGCGGCCGCCGCGGCCCCGAGCGCCTCTGCGACCCCCCCGGCGACCAGAGCGCCGACAGCGCCTGCCGCGTGTGCGACGCCGCCCGCTCCGACCGCCGGCACCCCTCCAGCCACCTCACCGACCTCAACAACCCCAACGACGTCACCTGCTGGAGGTCTGCGCCTCTACTACCCGCTTCCTATGACTCCCCTCCTGACAACGTTTCCTTGACCTTATCCCTCGGGAAGAAGTATGAGCTGACGTACGTGAGCTTGCAGTTCTGCCCGAAAGCGGCTAGACCTGATTCTGTGGCGATTTATAAGAGCGCTGATTATGGTGTCACCTGGCAGCCGTTCCAGTTCTACTCCAGCCAGTGTCGACGGGTGTATGGACGCCCGAACAAAGCTACTGTGACGGCAGCAAACGAGCAGGAGGCCAGATGCTCCGACAGCCACAGACTAGCTGGAGAGAGTAACGGCGGAGCGCGGCTGGCGTTCAGTACGCTAGAAGGTCGTCCCAGTGCAGCGAATTTCGACCAGTCTCCTGTTCTGCAAGACTGGGTCACCGCCACTGATATACGAGTTGTTTTCAACCGCCTTCACATGGTGAATGAAGGAGATGAAGTTGATAGCAAGAAGCAGGCAGCTCTGGGGAGCCAGCACTACGCAGTGTCGGACTTTGCGGTCGGGGGGCGCTGCAAGTGCAACGGGCACGCGTCGCGGTGCATCCCCATGAAGGAGGGCGAAGTCTCCGCGAGCGGCGGCGGAGTCCCTCAACTGACCTGCGAGTGCAAGCACAACACAGCGGGCCGAGACTGCGAGCGCTGCAAGCCCTTCCACTTCGACCGACCCTGGGGCCGCGCCACCGCCAAGGAAGCCAACGAATGCAAAGGTAAGCTTTTTGCTTTATTTGGATTTCATTTGCGATGATTTTGTTTGCGGCTTCTTTATAAAGCTCCAATGATTAATGATGATCGCTCAAGAAGGTGAACATCCTGCGTATTGAATAAACGACGGTAAAAACTGAGATGGCAGTTATAAATCTTATTACAAAGCAAGTTTGAGAATCGGCGAAATCTAAAGAGAATTAAGATAATGAATATTATAGATGTTAACTTCTCACTATATCGGAAGTAACTAAATTACCTGGCAACAATGTGAGAAGTTACACTAATTATGCACCTAATTTGAATGATAATTAAGGTAAAAGCGATTAACAGCTACAAGAGAGATACGAAAGTACCGGGACATTTTTCATAAAATGAAAAGTGAATCAATCATTGACTGACGGGTACAAGTAAATTGATATTGTGTGTATAATGTTCCATAAAAATTTATCTCTCAGTCATAAAAAGTAATTAAGTGATAGCTGTGTTGGATATAAATCAATTATGTTAAGTAGCGGTTATAACTGGTAATAATAATAACTGGTAACTGGTAAGGAAGGGTCCGTAGTTTAGATAATGATGTTGGAGTTGGAGCCTCTGAGATCTAAGGTTTATTAGACCGTACACTTAACTTTTCGAAGACATCGTATGGTATAATTATGTTGTTACGAACTCCTCGTTAGTCAGTATTTTGTAACTAATATTAGTTTTCTTTTGTTTATTTGAACAACAATGACAAAAAGACAACCGACACTAATGGGTTATTTGAGTAACATAGTCCTGTCTTTTTATCATTATCATTACAATCAGAAGCATGTATGCATCATAGGTTTTTAAACTGTCATGGTCATCAACACTTTGAAAATTATCACTAGAAACGGGATATTTACCATGTATATTATTTGATTTGAGTTTCCGATATTTCGGCGCTGTTGCAACAGCGCCGAAATATCGGAAACTCAAATCAAATAATATACATGGTAAATATCCCGTTTCTAGTGATAATTTTCAAAACATGTATGCATCAACCACAGATTAATATAAGCCTTCTTTTAGCCAAAGAAAACAGGCCAGTTTCTCTCACTTGCCACTCGCATCTTATTTAATTATAGCATATCTCGTAGTTTTTTTCGAAAATTACTGGTATATATTTATTTCCTAATAAAGAAATGAATTTAAATTTAATTTGAGATCGGTGGCACAAGCAATTATTGAATTATGAGCAGTTGGTACATTTTCTCAATTAGTAAAGTTCTACTCTCAATTTGTTCATATTCGCTGTTCATCCTATTCGCAATTTGTGCAAATTATCATTTTCAAATTCTCGTTTGGTTAAAATTAGCCATTCGTATAAAAATAACAATTCGTAAAAAAAAGGATATCACGAGTGCAGGCCTCCCTATTGCTGAAAGATTGGGCCATGAGCCACTACGATGATCCTGTGTTTAGTTTAGTTTAGCTTAAAGTTGTTGTTTTTTATAACATGCAGGTTTCTTTACAATATGCTTGTTCATTGTTTTAAGCGATGGCAAATCTATAAGCCCGAAGTTGTACAAGTTAAGTCTTATGTAACTTACTAAAAAGATTTCGAAACATAATGAATTAAAATAATCTAAAATTTACGCGATAGAAATCAATAAAACTTATTTAAATGTGGCCAAAGCTTTGCGAAAGAAAGAAACAACAGAAAACCCAGTAATCTAACATTGTAACTTCAAGATCTATAAGCCCAATCACTTAAGTTCACTCCAATAACACACCAGGACATTAGACTTGTGATTTCGTTCCTCGTTCCATAAGATATTCCGTTTGTAGATAAAGGATAAAGATAAATAAAGTCGTGAGACATCTTATCTAAACGCGAGCTGGTGCGTTGATGTCTTTTTATGGCCGTGGTGGTGTCCGTTGATTAGACGAGGGGACTCAGTTTTACAATAGGTCTACAAGGGTGCAAGGGAAAGAGGTCCAAATTAAATGATAAAGATCCTATAAGGAGGTTTCAGGAGTGATGTACATCTTCTGAAATTTTTTTACAAATATGGGTATGATCGGGCTTTTTGGTCTGGTAGTAAGCGCCACGACTGTCAGTAAGAGTTGCAGTTCGCGCATAGTAATTTAAGCATTTTTTGTTGTATACTTTTTGCATTTTCATTTTAAGGATTTTGATAAAAAAATTATACAGTAGTGTACATTTGACCACTATCTTAGGTCTTTAGTATTGTTTATTGATGAAAAAAACTAGGAATCAACTTGGCTCCTTATCCGGAAGTTAGCATTTTAGACTGAACTTACTAAGCTCCGGTAACCAAATCCAATCTACGTCACCAGTGTGAACTTGGCAGCCGAATTAAAAAAATTTTTTTTAAATACCTATTCGATAGTACTCCGTTAGTACCCGGTCCCTGGTTTTGGGTAGAACTGATAAAAGGTCTACGAAATGTTTTATTTAGCTGAGATGTATAATTTACTGGCGCGACTGAACCGTGGGGTTCATTCAACTCACAATTTTCCCAAGGATTAGTGCATTTTCCGGATTGAAGCAAATTTTTATTTGTCAAATCATGATTGAGGAACAAACAAACAGATTACAGACATCTAAACTTTTATATTAGCAGGATTTTAGTTGCGATTCTATTGAATTTCCGCAAGAAGAATTCGAGTCTAATTAGTTGATTAAACAGAACATAAGTAATGAAAGTCAAGCGGTTCAGAAGTTTAAAAAAGCGGTTAAGTTGTATCAAGAAATATATTCTTGAAGCATACCTATTCTGTTTTCAAAAGAATTTCTCTTTTCAAACTTTGCTTCAAACTGCTTTCGTCATCAGCATTTGATCAAATTGAACTGAAATCGCGCTGGGGACTCTACCTAATGAACAAAACACTTTAAATCGGTCTATGCCGGATCTACCAATTAACATATTTAGAGAGAAAATAGCCGAATTATTCAAATTCAATAAGAATATTGAAAGTGAGTAAAGGAATTGTTGGCCACGTCGTCACTGAAGCGTCTCTAATAGGTCTTACATAGACCGCATACTAGACCGTAGGTGGACCAACGACCTGGTCAGAACCGCGAGAACCTTTGGATGCAAGAGGCGAGTAGCCGAACATTCTAAGGGGGAAGCCTGTATTCAGAAGTGGATGTCTTCCGGCTGGTGATGAAACCGGATATACTAAACGCATAAATACTCTTTATAAAGTATTTTCATTGAAGAGAATAATACTACTGGCCCGCTTCTTTTTAATACCAGCCTTCGGTTTACGGTTTAAAAACCTTAGGAACACCATAGGACTGATGCCACACGGTCCAAATTTATATCGATCCAATTTTTCATCTAACCTACTCTAGCAAATATTTAAGAACCACTTCTCTATAAAATGTTATGCATCTAATTTTGTTTTCTTATTTTAATTTAAATCTCCATAACTCTTAACAAGGGCGATATCGTTAACTTCTACCCCCATAAAGTAAATTATCTATGCGTTATCCAATACTCACGATAGAGATAGCACATTGTAGAGCTACAGTTTACGTACTAGTTTGTACGTAAATTGGACTCTACATCGACGTTTCAGTCACAGATAAAGTGCTAGTTAGTATGTAGAGTCTCAGACGGTTCTAGTTAGTGAACTCTACATATAATAGGCCTCGCCCACGTCTCTGCTCTATGATTTGTGGTAGACTATCTCTACATTATCATAAATTTACAAACGTAAATTTAAAGACGTCTCAAGGATTTTTTGTGTAATTCTGTACAATCTCTACCATTATGTCGTTAGGACTTATTTAGAGTTTTATGTGACTCTATTTGGGTTTATAGTTTTTTCTAAACATGGGCGGTGGTATTGACCAAGTTTTTTATATGTAAACATTACTTAGGCATGCTACCAAAAACTGGGTTTTAATCGACTTCTAATTTGGTGGTTTACAATTCGACATGCTTTTGTGTTTATAACCGACTTCCCAAAAACGAAGAGGTTCCCAATTCGTCTGTATTTTGTTTTATCTTTTTATGTGGCGTTGTTACTCAATTTCATTTTTAATTCAAATAATTAAGGCCAGACTTCACCAAATGTGAAATTTTGTACGTAAAAGTGGAAAACGCGTTTCTAAAGCGGCGAGAAGTATTTTTATCGGAGATGGCTGAATATGCGAGGTGTTCGAAGTCGTAGTATGCTTGCTAGACTTGGTCGGTGTGTCTGTTGGTGTGAGTCCTGTCCAGTCGGCATTTTTTGAGTTCCGTATACCTCGTAAGGAAAAAATAAAAATAGGTTTAAAAAGCGACGAACAAACTATTGAACCGATTTTGATGAAATTTCTATGGGACCAATCTGAAAGTATGTCCTTTTCCAAACCGGTTTATAAATGAAAGAGATCTGAGGCAATAAACATAAACAATAAAAACATTAAAACAGCTTGATTAGTTTCCGAGTTAAAGTGACCAAACAGTTTTTCTCTCGTGAAATTATTTAAAAGACACAATAGAAGCGAAAGTCCACAACAAAGAACCAGTATATAAAACCACCCACAAAGTTATAATAAGATATTTTGTTGGGCCATTCATATGATAGTTCTATTCAAAAATCTTTGTTCAAAAAGACTCAACAAAAAACACTAGAATCCGTGAACAGAATTACCCTCTAAAAGAAGAGTTACATAGAAATATGTTTACTATAATAGGTATACATAATTTACACCAAGAGGCGAGCTTTGCGATAGCTAAAAGTTAAAACTGGACAAGATTGAGTTGAGCTCGCGTGAAGAGGGTTCCGTACGATGAATATATTATCATGTTTTATTGTGAGAGGTTTCCTGTACACTAGAGTAAAGAACTATTTTCTGTATTATTTTCTAAATTTTAAGCTTGGTACTTCCAGAGAAAAGGTGCCGGTATGGTGAATTTTCATTTACTTTCTTACATAAAACTTTTTTTTTATTTGAAACAGGCTTGCGGTTGATCACGATCTCACCTGATGTTAAGCGACGATGCGGTTGACGATGGAGCACGCTTGCCTAGAAGAAACCTATTCACTCTCGTCTTGAAAACCCCAAATTATAGCCATTGGGAAACACAGAGGCGGCAAATAATTCCACTCCTTAGCCGACGGACAGGAGGGATATCAAGCATACACGGGTGACGCAGTGCCGTGGCTCTAGCCGTCCGTTAGTAAAATGGAGATGCGGGAATCAAGTTGTGTAACTGCATTGCATTAACATTAAAAATAGAGCAAATTCGCTTTAACAGACGGACATACAGACACGCGAGTGATCCTATAAAGGTTCTGTGTTTTCATTGCAACTTACAGAACCCTAATAAAGATGAGAAAATATTCGATTTGTATAGTAATTTGGACGACATCACCATCATGATGTATCGTGGTTTCATGTGGTAACAGAAAACTGAAGCGACCAGTGTAAGAAGAACTCTAAGATTTGCTACGTAATAAATCTGAGTGAGCAAACATATAAATTTGGAGGTTTTGAAGCGATGGTGGCTCAGTAGTAGTGACGCAGGCCACCGATCTGTGAACCGATGGTTCGAACGCTACAATGAGCTTGGGCATTCGGTGATCGTTGAATTGGTGAAGGAGGATGGAAGGAAACATACCCTGAAGTGTGAAATCTGTCACCAAGCACTTGGTCTATTAGAGTTGACCACAACGTTGCCGAGATGGTAGTCAAAGGCTAACCTTATGCAGTATGTATAAAAAAACTACTCTACTTTCTTACCTCAAGGTGCATGACAGTTTGGCAAGTACTATACCAATAGTGATGTATATACAATGTACACATGTAATTTTATGAGGACGCTCTCAAATAAAAAACATACCAATAAAATGGCGTCAATATATTAATTGTACAGCTACGTAACATAATGCTAATTTTATTGCACGTCGTTTTATCACACGAACTTGAATTTATTGATGCTCTTTTAATTGGCAATGACAAGTAACAGTTGTAAATCTTGATACTTTTTATTAATTTTATATTGATATAATAAAAAAATTGCTTGTCGTGCTCTTTTGTAATTGAAGGAAATTTGTACACTCTCTCTCAACTTAGAACTCTTGGCTGAGATTCAGAGACGAATCTAGGCGTGGACTTTTGCTTCCATATTATATCAAAACATAAATATAAACTAAGTATACATGGTCAAAAACGTATAGAATTTTGACATAATAAATGGAATTCGTCTCTGAATCCCATCGACTACATTCCTTCTTGCAGAATCCTATAGAGGTATATATACGGGGTCTAACTTTTTTTGAAGATCCAAATGTAACAAAGTGTAATAACAAAAAAACATTGACAATAGTATTTTTTTCATGTGCGTGTGTTTCTTACGTTTTCGCTATTATAACACATTTAATTAAATAATGGTTGACGGCGGCCGATTTCACTACTAAAGCATCATCACTTAGAAAAAAAAAATAGTTGGAACCGTCATCTATGATCATGTGAGGTCAAACGCTTACTTATCCAAAACAAAATTACAAAAACTACGCTACCTGTAACAAGGTATTTTTACACAAATGTTTGGCAAACATAACGGCTACCCACAACAATAGCAGTGCTATTCAGAACTTTGAACCACACACGCCTGCGCAGTGCGCTCGTTACCCTTAGATCAAGTCTCATAAGCCCAGTAATTTCACTGAGCGCTTTGCTCATTTATATTCCACAATTTTTTTATTGCATATCACGATTTTGCTTACTGAATCATTCCTCAACCACACATACTCAGTTTAACCTCGATCACACGCACAGTGATTCCAGTAAGGGTGATTAAATCAGTGTAAAAGCCATCAATTCTACCTCTCGTGTTGTATTAGGAGAAACAAGACGTTTGTGAACGGATCGTCGCGATATCGACCGGAGATCATTCTGTTTTATTTCACGATTTTAATGTTAAGAGCGTTGTTTTGTCGCTGTGCTGAGATTTATTTTATTGTTTCGTTTATGAAGGTGCTGTGTTTCGTGAATACAGTGATCTAACTTTATACAAATTGTTAGAATGGTTTGGGAGTTTTTAAGACGAGAGTGAATAGGTTTCTTCTACGCAGACGTGCTACATCGCCGATCACATCGTCTCTCTACTTCAGGTGAGCCCGCTGATTTTCACAGAGCCCGCGGTTTTCACCCGCGTTCCCACAGGAACCGTGCATTTTTCAGGGATAAAAAGTACCCTATGTTACTCTCCGGTCCATCACCTATATTTATGCCAAAAATCACGTCGATCCGTTGCTCCGTTACTGCGTGAAAGAAGGACAAACCAACAAACACACTTTCGCATTTATAATATTAGTAGGATATTAGTAGGAAGTAGGATTTATGGGTAAGACTCATTGTGCATATTTGAACGTTATTAAGTCTCATCATCTGGCTACTCTGCTCATCAAACCGGAACACAGTAATGCTTGCACATTACTACTTGGCGGCAGACTTCACGAGCAAAGCGGTGGTACCAACCCAGACGGGTACTCGCAGAAGAGTAGAGGTAGAGTCCGCGCCATAACTAAAGTCCTGCGGAATAAAGAGGAACTAAAATTGCCCTATCTCCGCATTTATTCATACTCGTATATCTTGAGATTAATTCTTTAAAACTTGGAATACTTTAATACGTGGAAGGGAAAATAGGAAATATCGTTGGCCTCATAATTCTGAGGCGCCGCGCCTATCGGACTTCAGTGGTGGCGCGGACTCTAGGACTAACTAGTCCTACCTAGATGTTGACATTCCCTGGATTACTACCGTAGCCGGCTCTTATGGGAACCACGGGAAGAGATGCTGTGGTACTATTCTCAGCCGGAACTACTCAGCATTCTGTATATCTACGACGAAATTGGAGGCGCGTTTAATTATGTTATGAACTATACGTACATTATTGTATGTGATTGATAATGCCATGCATTAGCGGGAATCGCCGGTTGTTTTATAGCCGGAGGAAGTCATAAAAAATAAGTTTAGTGCTATTGTTTCACAGTTAGAGAACAACAGGTAATGGTGTGTTTGGACGAGCGTGATGGATATGGGTTATAGCTTTCTCTTATGTAGGTACGAGTAGGTATTTTATTTGTTTGTAAGGAAGCGTGGCGCGTGGCGGAACTACCAGCCGATCTGTGTTACAACCACATCATCGACGCCAAGATACAACAATACAAAAAATAAATCCTACTAATATTATAAACTAGCTGCTGGCTGCGGTTTCACCCGCGCTGAGATATTCGTATTCATGGTTTTTAGTTTTTTGCGCGGAACCCTAATTCTTTTTCTAAAATAAAAGTAGCCTAAGTTACTCCTTGTAACATCAGCTATCTGCCAGTGAAAGTCCTGTCAAAATCGGCCCAGCCGTTTCGGAGATTACCGGGAACAAACAGACAGACAAACAGACAGATAGAGAGACAGATAGACAAATGTTTTCTGCTAAAGCTGTTATTTTAATATTACAAACAGACATTTAATTTTATTTATTTGTATGTCATATGTATAGATATACACGTGGTTCACTGACAGTGTTATCGCCGTGACCAAGATCAATGCTATTTTTGAAACAAATTTCTCAGAAAGATTTTTGATCGTTTGATTTTTGCCCAAAAAGATCTATTGCAAATGCTAATTTATAAAAGGCCAACTGAATTCTTCAAATGCGTCTTTCGATATTTCGTTCCAAAAAATGACATACATCTGAGGAATTCAGAATTTATGATAGGATTTGATTGACGTCGTTTCGGAAATTGACGTCATAAAGAAAGATTAGGGGCCGTAACGGGAAGTTGGGAATAGGCAAATCGGTGTTTAGGAATCTCTCGGGATTTAGGAAGACGGGGGAAATGGATACAATGTGACGTTTAAAAGAGCTTCGTTAAGTTAAAAATATTGGGATTTTTTTCGACGGCAATTTTAAAGTTTCAGATTTATGTATAGAGTAAAATTATTCCAAATTGTGTTTCTTATAAAATAAAAATGTTTTATATAGGATAATAAAGGACCTAGTAGATAGTGAGACATGACAGTATTTACTACTATTCTATTTACATACCTCGGTCACAAAATAGACAGAAAGAGAGCAGAAAGGACGCTTAACACTTGGCGCGCTAGCGTGAGCGTACGTCACCCACGTCAAAGATATATCAGAAGGTTTCAGAAGACTTTGATACCGTCCAAATTCCCTTCAGAAGACTCTTCTCTTTGAAACCAACCGATATTTCTTTGACGCGGGTGACGTAGGCTCTAGTTGCGTTAGATACGCCAAGTATCATGAACTCTCTATTTTATGCCTCAGTCCCGTGTCTGTCTATCCTTAGTTATCTCATTAAGTTGGCACACTGACAACTCCATATGTCGGCGTTTAACTTCTTTTCTCTCTGATTTTTAGGATAATCTCTTTATCGTTTTAGGCTAAGTAGCTTTCGGTTATCTCTAATGGAAATAGACAAGTTTGTAACGAAAATGTAGGGCTAGTGACAGTTCAGCGGAATACTTCAGAGACACTTTACCTATCCTCACCTAGCACTCAATACAGAATAATAAATAGTATACAAGATAGTAAAATAATAAACAAAAAGCTCTTGGGTGCCTGATTGCGTCGAGACAATCGAGTTTGGGCTTGTGTTACTTATTTTTACAAGTACTCTGATCCTAGACGCTGTCCAGGGTCTTGATGATGGCTCAATCGAACACCGGGAGCTGGGTCAAATTTAGCTTTGTTTAAGTTTTGAAAAAAAAAACTTAATAGAGTATCTATTGCAATTAATATCTTTGAAGTCTGAATTAATCAACATAATATGTAATTCTAAACACGCTACTTTTTTGTGTTACACCTACAGACAAAACATGAAGTACTCGTAGGTACGGAAGACTCAGAGCGCACATTTCCGTACCAAATGAATTTATTTTCACGTAAGTAAAAAATAGCAACACTCACATTACGCACCAAAGATAACACAAACACGCAACAGTGAGACGCAACGTCATGAGACCGAAAAAAAAAACCGTCTGATAGTATTATCCAAACGAGTCATTGACTCGGCTAACGACTCGCAGAATTTCTCAAATAAACCACGAGTGTAACTAGCTGGCAGAGCTGGCAACACACCAAGTCTCGGAACAATGAACTAGATGCGTTTATCGATTAAATAATGGCCGGTAGCAGGTGAAATGGGTTTGTTTTGAAGTGACGTTATTTTTATTTAATTTAATGACGTGACCACGAATTTTTGTATGGTGGCAATAGTACTTCTGTTAAACTTGAAATTGGCAAAATACACAAACCGTGTCTGGCCAATAAAGAAAAAAAAAAATAGATACGAGGTACTATTTTTTAAAAGAGAAAAATGATGGCGTAATATTTCGACAGATTTTTTTAGAAATGCTTTTGATTTTAACATTTTTTGATTATTAGGAATTTGTTGTAGGTTAACTAACAGAGTTTGTCATGATACCTAAGCTTTACCCCTTCTAAAGTACCTATGTAATAAACATAGCGTAGTTGAGCGTTCAGCTGTTTTCAGCGACTCGACAGCAGTCGAGATTCAAGATGTCGTAATCAATCGCAAGTCGGTTGGTTTATTGTTCTTTCGTTCAACGGATGCCGTCTACTGTTGTAATAACAGAACAGAAATCGGCGAACGATAGGGAAACCCAACGTGTGTTAATCAAAATGTAAAATTTATAAATAACAGTAGATTTAACTTTGGTGTCGAGTTCTTTAAGAACTGGGCGTAACTAAGCTTCGCTAGTTTTTTTTTCTATATTTAGAGATATTTTACTTAGAAATTTATCCATTCAAAAAATTTCGATTTATTTTTTATTTTTATGTAAGCGAAGTGACAAACAATCTAACGGCCCGCCTGATGGCAAGCGGTCACTGGAGCGTGTATTCCCCGTTGTATATTCGGCAGAATACGCAGAAGGAGCCAACGTTTTTGCGAAAATTAAGTGACTCTAGGAGGTCCGTGAGTTAGGGGTCGTCAATAATTTGGATCGCTCTGCGTTGCATTGCGTCGAGTGACTGGAGTTGATATTTTGGTGCATCTAAAGGTGTGAGCAGAATTCCATGTGAGGACGAACTTGTGTCTTGTATAGCAACACTCGTTACTTCGGCGTGAAATACCGCTTTAACTTTGTTTAGACACCAAGCTTTATTGATGCAACTCTAGCCGTACTCGCAATGAGATGATGGAATTGAAAATCTTTCGAAATCTCAACGCTAAGAATTCTCTTTAACGCTAAGATTGCTCTCAGCGGTTACAAGTTATAAAAAAGAATTGAAGCTAATAGTCAGAACAAAGATAAATTGCACCACCGTTATTTAAAATAATGTACTGTTGAACCAAAATGAGCAACCCATTTTTTTTGGTTCGCCCTTATTGGGCAGGCTAAAGTCATAAGACCATACCGCCTAGTCTAACGTAACATTTGCATTGGTGAGTTAGGAAAATAATTTCATTCGTTTAAATGAGCAATCCATACGCAGAGAGCAAACCTATAATTATACGAGTATTACTTCTCTATGGAGCAAACGATCCCAAAGAAGTCGTAACTCAACCATTTGTTTACAAATGACATTTTACACAAAAGAGATCGTCTACTTTTGTGTCAAACTTTTTGCGGCGCAAAGTTTTTCTTGCTACTAATACGACATTCTTTGACTCTTGTTTTAAGTAGTTTAAGACGTAAATCGCTTTGTGCGGTTAAAAATGTATTGTAATTGCTTATTCAGCTATTGTTTGATGTAATGTGGGCTGTGGCAAACAATTGATATATTTATGCCAAATTTTGACTGCCCACCCAATTGGGCAAACCGCACACAGTGGTTTTTTGTTTGCTGAGTTGGGATACAAAAAATCTTATTTTTTTTGTTTTGTTAACAGTAATTCGTAATCTCTACTTAATATTTTACATGCCAAAATGAGTTTGTTGGTTTCTCCTTTCACGCTGCATAACGGATTGACGTGATTATTTGGAATAGAGATAGTTTATGGGCCGCAGAAGGCATAGGCTATTTTTTCCAGTAGGAAAAATTAACGGGTCCTATGGAAATCTTCCACACGCGGAAATTTCATACAACGAATTCAAATGTGTGTGTGATCTGTACACAGTTAATCGGTCGATAATTACAGTCGCAGGGATGCTGTGAGGCATCCAGTTAATACTTCTGAAAACGGCAAATGTACCAATTATTATTAGAGAAAAAATTAGGTACTGTCGGAAAATACTATTGTCACAGTATGTCAACACTGCAATTAAAAGAAACTAACCTCTCACGTTTGCTCTCTTAGTAACTTTGGCCACTTACATTGAATTAATAACCAAAACAAATATTAAATTACGCTTTCCACTATTCCACCTACATCATACAAACAACACCTTACTTTATAACTTTGTCACAGTGAATTTTCCGCCTTTTCCTTTCCTATCTAAAGACACGTTAAACTTTCTTATTGCTACAAAGCGCTACAGTGTTAGCACAATTATTCTGTATGTTTTCTTCATGCATTCTGTCACGCAATTCCTCAATTACTGTCAGCCAGTTTACTTTGACCTCTAGCTTCTGTCACTTGAAGAAGGATTGTGGAAATCTTAGAGGAAATTATAAGAACTTGATGTATCATTGTTGTTTGGTAGGGAAAAGTAAGCTCAGGGTTTTGATGATTGTCTTTTGTCAAGTTTGAGCATGTTTTTTGAAATGTTATGGATCAAGTGGTTTGACAAATAGTTTTGTTTGATGGTAAGTGAAACGCTCATGGAAGATACTGTCGTTAGCATGGTAGCTAATGGTGGAACTGCACGCATGGTAGGAAATCAATACAGTCTTTGAAACCTGGCTATGATAATCCCGATAAATATATAAATAGACGTCTAGGGACCTAGATAATTGGTAAGACCTTTGCTCAGCAGTGGGATACAAAGGATAGTGAGATCATTTACACTTTATTCTGTGACACTAGCTAGGCAATAAGCTATGTTCGATTTAGTATTTAGCAGCAGGTTTTATGTAGTACCTATTAGATTGCGTAGGTCGAATTATAAAAGATGTTTTCTTTTCTTGTGCCAGAACCAATTATATAATGAATGGACAGAAAATATTGTTTATTATTGATTATTATTGATTATTTTCACTTTCTTTAAAGATTATCTTTAATATTTTTTAAAGGTAATATATATTATGTAGATCCATTTGAGTTGTGTTTATTCCATTTTCAATCTTGGTTAATTGTAATATTAAATCTGATACGAACTTATCCTCTTCATTGCGTGAACGTGTTTGAAAATATTAACCAACTTCGTCTATTCCCGTCGCGAACGAAATGTGTTTTTAATTAATCTATCATCGGAAATAATCATAAAAACTCCTTTTAAAAACTAAACTGTTAAAAACTATAAGTAGCTGCAGTCAGCTTTTGGATTTAATTTCTCTTTTTTTAGCCCTTATTTATTTCTACTAAACAGGAAGCCGGCAGTTGCCAGCCGCACTATCGCTTTATGAACGTTTTCTGTCGCGTTTGTTTAAAATAACGATACTTTCGAGTCCAATATCAGTCATAAACCCGTCGTTGTATTAATAACCGAGTTTAGCTAACACGCGGTGGAGGTAGGGTTGTCCAAAGAGGTTGAAACAAACTTGGGAATTATTTTTGGCTTGGTACAAAAATTCATTTTTTCTATTATAAGTTAGTGGCCAGTAGTTTCTAGGGCGCCAGTTGCAGATTGCTTACAAATTATAACGTCGTCTATGACCACTATTTGGACTTACACATTGATGTGTCACTCGAAGCACAGAAGCACTTAGTGACTAAATTATACGTAAGCTGTCAGTTGCGATGGAAGCCAAACAAGATATATTATTTCATTGATATTATACTTAGATAAAAGTAACTGTCAAAAGATATTCACTAATAGTGCTACCACAAAAAAAACATTTTTAGTCGCCTATTTAGCAAGACAGCGTCTAAAGATAAACGTCAAAAATTATTAGAATTGTCACAACAGAATTGTGTCAGACAACGGTGAGACGCTACTTAAATCAGGCTTTGTGGTTGCTCATATTTAATCGCGCCGACTAAGGCATGTTTCGGCATTAAACAGTGTTTAACGTGTGTCTAATTTTTTTGTGGTAGACCCTAAAACGTTTTCTACGCACGTTTTCTAAAACTAACTAACGATCTTTACCAAGTGATACAAAAATTGCAGCCATAATTCGCAAGAGAGTAGCGTCCCTGATGTCGCGCGTCCGCGCCAGCACCAACAGCTTCCTGACCGTGGTGGCAGAGCGGGCTGACAGGCCCGTCCTCATGCACTGGATCAGGACGCATGTGCTGCCGTCAAATCGGGCCGCCAAATAATAGTAGTGGTAATTTTTAGTCAATTAATTTTATAATTTAGGAAATTAATTTTAAATTGACTTTTACTAATTTATTGTTATTATTTAATTCTTTAATTTGATTTTGATTGATTAATATTACTATGAAATTAAATGAATTATTGTATTGAAGATGTACTTTTATAATACTAACATAATTAAATAAACTTATTTTTTACTAACAAAATTTGGATTGCATTTTATCTGATATTAAATGATTATTATTATTATTAAAAAGCTTTGTAATGTTTTCCTATATACATGCCAACCCTAGCTCCGCACCGCGCTCCGCGGTTATGTTAAGATTTATGAACCGTTTTGTAATCTGAACACTTTTTAACGCCGACTTGAATGAGAACTGGTATTCCAGTTGTTATGGTGCCAGTGACTATTATGTAATTGGTCCAGTGACTGAACTGTTATTGAGATACAGCGTGGAGACTACTAGAGACACTGCTGTAAGTACATTGATGGATAACTTGATTATAAGTACAGATTTGGATATTTGCATGTGTTAAAGTACAATGTGTTACGAGTTATGACTTGTGTGACATAGTGGAACAATAATAGTAACGCGTCTAACTTTCCCGGAGTTAATATGACGTACCTATAAATATGATATTTGTTAGTGGGAGGACTAACTCTTCTGCGAGTGTCCGTCTGGGTTGTTACCACCGCTTTGCTCGTGAAGTCTGCCGCCAAGCAGTAGTGTGCAAGCATTACTGTGTTCCGGTTTGATGAGCAGAGTAGCCAGTGAAATTACTGGGCTTATGAGACTTAATACCTAATGTCTCAGGGTAACGAGCGCAATGCAGTGCCGCGCAGGCCTTTGTGTTTCAAAGTTCTGGGTGGCACTGCAATTGTTATGGGCCGGCGTTATGCTTACCATCAGGCAAACGACCAGCTCGTCTCGTTACCAAATAATAAAAAAAAAAAATGACAAGACTCATGTTTTAGATTAGAATAACGAAGTGCAGTGTCTTTAGGTTCTACATGACACTAAAGTGAGTAGTTGTGACGGACAACATCAGGCGAACTACCTGCTTGAAGACATCAGATAGAAAAGAGATTTCCAGTTGAGATCACATCTGGGAGGGAGAGCGAGAACATGCGCACCATTTTTTTATTTTTTTACTTGATTTAGGTCGCTATTTCACAGTTTTTTGCGACGATTGGGTCGAAGGTTGGGATTAGCTATTGAAATTACTGGGATTATGAGACTTAATACCTAATGCGTCAGGATAAAAAGAACACTAGTTAGTGGGAGGACTAACTCTTCTGCGAGTGTCCGTCTGGGTTGTTACCACCGCTTTGCTCGCGAAGTCTGCCGCCAAGCAGTAGTGTGCAAGCATTACTGTGTTCCGGTTTGATGAGCAGAGTATCCAGTGAAATTACTGGGCTTATGAGACTTAATACCTAATGTCTCAGGGTAACGAGCGCATTGTAGTGCCGCGCAGGCCTTTGTGTTTCAAAGTTCTGGGTGGCACTGCAATTGTTATGGGCCGGCGTTATGCTTACCATCAGGCAAACGACCAGCTCGTCTCGGTACCAAATAAAAAAAAAAAAAAAAAAAGAAAAAAAAAAAACACTGCACATTACTGCGCTGTGCTGCGTAGGCCTTTCGTGTTTCAATGTTCTGCAAGCGTTACTCTTACCATCAGGCAACCCGCCCGTCTCGTTATAAAATAGAACTGACTTGTACCTCGATGTTTTCCTTCACCGAATGCTGTAGCTCCTTGTATAGGATACAGCCCGCCCAGTTACGGATCGTCCACGGCCTTACTGCCAACATCATAAGCACTCTCAGCATGTTACAAGCCAGTGCTGGTCACAAGCCTCCTCCTTCTGCCATTGAACTCTGTTCCATCAGGTCTTTTCCAGCGACTGCTTTACTTTACTACCACTAACTACCCCCTACTGAACTTATGAACTTCGACCCTGATTAGACAAATATAATACCTATCTCTACCTAATATAATATTTATTTAAATGAGTATTAAATTGTCAACGACGACATCGAAGAACGTAAGAATTTTTCCGTGGGCAGACTAACCAAAAAATTAATTAATCTGCCTACGAGTTTTAAGTGGGCTGAATCGACCTGAACTGAAGAAGCGTTCCGCTGCGCCGTGTCGTCGCGTCAATTGGTCACGGTTTAGCTTACGCTTAGTCGCTCACTGTTTCTGCTTTTTGGGGTGGAGGAGTTCACTGTACCATACTTTCCGCATCATAGTTTACCGTTTGTCTATCTCATGACGATGTGGTAGGTGAAAATCAAACTAGACTTAGATTGGATACAGGTTCTCAAGTACGACTGCCGGAACACACTAGGGGGTCATTTTGCGTATTGGTTTTGCGTTTTGGACCTTCTTTATTTTCCATAATACATATTATAGCGGCTAAACCTATTAGATGCTTGGTGACCCATTATCACCTTGAGGTCAGGCAAGTAAGGCAAGCATTAGAAAATGGCTTACCACCATACTGTGATGCATTGATATACTGTGGTCTGTCTGTGCCGTGCTTTCCTTCCACATCATGCTTCCGTTTAGCGAAAGTTCAAACACATTGTAGGTTTTGAACTGTCTTAGCTGTCTGTAACTGTCACGAGTGCCCCTTGCGAATAAAGCATGTTGAATTTTTTGTTTTGGGGCTTATGTCTCTCTGACACTGTGCCATTATGGCTTCAAGAACATTTCTCTCGCTTCGTCAACATTTATCAGTTTCTTTAATACAATTTCCCGTTTGCGGTTGTTTGCTAGCTCAAAATATCATGACTAGGCACTTCGACCACAATGGTCCCAATTCACCTATTCTAAATTGGAGCACTCCAATGCATTCCGAACTGGCGCTCAGCCAACAATTAACTTTAGTTTTGAGAACTGCCTATTTGCGGCCGACCTGAGGCCGTTTTCAGATGGTCTTCTGTATTTAAATTGCTATTGTTTTAAGTTACTGAAATACTATTCTGAAGGGGTTTATGTTATGCCTCAAGTTTCTGTAGACAGTCCTTGTTCGATGCACTTGTGTCATATATAAACTTGGAGAGAGCTTCGGATTTTTTTTCATTTTTTATTAGATTCTGCCTGCGGCTTTGCACGCGTATTGAATCAGGATAAAAAGTACCCTGTAGCAATCATGAAAAATATGTGGCATTTCTATTAGTGAAGAATTTTAGAATGGGACCAGTGGTTCCCAGACATTAATGGTAACAAACATGCGAACAAACTTTACCTCTTTTTAATACATAGATTGGTCAGCGTTTGACCAATCTCTCGCTTGATCCTAAGCAATGATGTGCTATTTGGTTGAGTTCAAACTAAGCGGGGAGAGAACATCACGTGAAGAAACGTTATTTGAATAGATAAGATCGTTATTTGTGCTCTTACAAGTCTTGCACAGCTTACGGGCTGGCTTGTCGCAAATGGAGTACACATTATTATTTCAATACCTCACTCCTCATTTTATCATCTACCATTTTATGTAATCCATAAGTATCTGCTTACTATAAATTTTAATATTAGGTGTTTCGTAAATTGTAAAGCAAGTTTACTGCTCTTAGGATCGTAATTTTATAACGACTACGCAACTACCTAGTCATTTGACAGATGGTATCAATAAAAGCGTTTGCAATCATCAAAAATTAATTTACACAGATGTTAGCAACATCCGGCCTATAATGACACACTGTGTCGACCTCCATTTGCAACAATAACAATACAAAATGGCCGCCCCTAACTGTCAAATGCATTCGAATTTAGAATTCGCACGCGTTCATTCATTTCGCAGTATTGCCCTATTGTGCGATTTTACTCAATTTTGGGGAGCCGAGCGTAAATACGACAGATAATTTGATGTATGAATAGAGTTAATTACGGCATTTATTTATTGTATCCATTTCATTGTGTGCGGGTAGGGACCGCCCTCGTTTTTATTACCAATATGCGCCCTAAAATCTACCGGTTTACACTAGGGTGAGTTTCTGCTGATTTATTTCCTTTGCCAATGTTTCGACTGTATGAAAAAAAAAGTCCATGGACAATAAAGGTTGGGGAAAAAGGTTGAATTTTATTGAGGTTGCGTTCAAATTGACTGAAAATATGTTTCGTATTTTTAGCTCACCTTGTACGGAAAATTCACTTGTCAGAACATACGCGAGATTAAAGTTGTCGATGCTTAGTTAAGGCTACGTTTTATCTGACGGTAATATGCATAGCAATTTGCATTAAAAAGCTCGTTTATCAAGCGTCGTTAATTTATTTAATAAATCAACGTTTGGAGTGCTCCGGGACAACCATTAGTCAAACGCCGAGTCCCGGGCCGATACCGGGATAGCCCCGGGCAAAATGGCGGCAAGGCTACAAATGATGGTATATGACGGAGATGGATGGTGGTTACCTAGGACAGCGTCTCGAGATATAAACGAGAAAGTCGGGTACTTAGAGTTAATTGAAAAATGCAAGCGTCCGTATTGGCTTTATCGGAGATAGATTTGTCTTTCTGATTGAAGCGAACAAATCCATTCACATAGATTTATTGCTTCGAGGGAGACTCTGTTTTACGAGCTTTCTAAACGAAAACGTTTTATTGTAGAGGTTTTTTCCGAGTCGCATTTAATTGCAGCAAGCGTGGTTGTGCCATGGCGAAAGATCCATTAATTTAAAAAAATGTGGATGCCTCCAACGACCTTTACCGAAATGCATCGAGCTTCCCGGGCCTATAATTCTAGTTAGAATCAATCATATCATTAGTTCCTCCGCTTAAAAACATTCTTGTTTTATTTACTGATCACTTTCATCGATCACTCCTCGCCTCATGTTATTATTTTTTAATCCGGTCAGCTTTTTAAGGGCACGTCAGCGTCACGATCACGCACGCTTCTCGCGGATTAGCGCGGCGGCGCACAAAGCCACGGAAACGAGTAAACATCCTTCCCGGACCTTGACATTGGAATTACAACTTTATTGGTTACACGTTAAAGCATAAAGCAGCTCATTTACTTATGATATTTGAATTTGGAATGTGTATCAGAATAGGCTCGGGATTTTTGGTAGTAAATATACAATTGATTTATTGGAAAATCGATCCTTTGATACCTGTAATAAGAGCCGTTTTCGATTGTTAGGTGTAAGATAAACATGTGGACCCGCACGCGTGTCTATGCATAATATTAGTGACACCACACTTAATGTAGTGTTGATTTGTCAACTTTAAGTAGTGCGATTGATTTTAAGCCTTATAGAGACATGTTTAAAGGATAATTTACTGTTTAGTGTAATTGATAAGTGTGTTTTCTTTAGAGGCAAAGTTTAAAAAGTCCATGCATGACGTGATCTTGGCAGAGTGAACAGGAAATTATCAAGTATTGCGTTTATGTCTGGATGTATTGAGAATTTTAAGTTTTTGTGCATTTAATGTGTTTTTGTCAAACGATGACATAGATTAGCTATTAATTATATGGTTGATAATTTTAAAATGTATTAAAATTTGGCATGACAGGAATATAATAATTATTATAAATGTTACAAGTAAAATTACATGTTTTAAATGTCAAACTAGTAATCAGTGACCTGGTTGTTCGTTTGATTACAAGAAGCATAACGTGTATGCATAACAATTGCAGTGCCACTCAGAGTTTTAAATGACATAATGCAGTGCAGTTCTTAACGGCACTTGTCACCAAGACCGGTAAGATGTTAACTCATTATGACCTGGGCATAATATGTGAAATTACCTACTGGTTGGCATCCACCAAATTTTTTTACATTAAAAAACTTTTTTTATTACGACATTGGAACACCAATTTACACCAACAACACAAAATAAACGGAACGTCACTCAAAACTCTCGGAACCCCCGGACAAAACTTCAAACGCATAATGACGCGCTCTTAATTGCGATAAGCATGAAAATCCCGGAGTCGTCGCGACATCTGAACCCCCCCTTAAGTGCGGGACTTCCAAATGACACCTTTTATACACCCAATGAATACATCTCATTAAACCAGAGAGAACAGGATGAATAAGTCATGGCGTTACTTCCGGTGCGACTCATTTCACCTTAATTTTTTCAGCGCTAGAATTGCTAATTTGTAGGTACCCTTCGGCGTAGAAATGAATGGAGTAATTTAGTTTTTTTGTGGTATTGAATCAGCATAAAGAGGTTTTATTTCGTGGATTGGTTATTAAGTCGAAGTTAGTTTTTAAGAAAATTTTTAAAATAAAAACTGGCCATATTTGGTATACAGTATTTCTTGCTGACTAATAGTCGGTTGTTTTGTATGACTTTACGTGGGTGTTTTCTCTTCAACACGCACAAATCTTTCGCCTTTTTTTTGTGCAACCAGCCAGTAATGATAATCAAAATAAAAATCGGGCTCACCGAACTCTAGAAGTGAATTTTGTTTCGCAAGGTCTCTGATGGGTTAGACAGAATTAGCTGCAATATGTCCACTGCTTAACATCAGCCTACCATATCTCTATGGGCCTACCCCATGAAGGGCTGATTTTCCCATAATTCATGATGCTTGGCAGACATCTTGGTGATCATAGTAGATTATGATGCTTCTTCTAATTTCCTAAATTTTTTCTTAGCCGCGGCTCTTACAGCACCCACAGGAAGAGAGAGAGAGGGTAGTACTATTCTTAGGCAGAGTGGATTATGTTAAAAGTGTTAAGACTGGTTTCTTTGTTGACTAGTGCAAAATATAGTTACAAAATTAATCAGTTTTAATGTATTAAATAAAGGCAATCGGCTTCCTGCTCGATACATATAATTAAGTTTGTCCAGTGAATGGTTATTAATAATATAATTTACCAATATAATAACGAATGGTTTGTGGAATACGCCGAGATTTCCGTTCGAATCAGCCTCTCTTGACATCAAGCATAATTACTGTCATTTCAGATTTACTTTGACAGACTACAGTAGGCCGGCTGTACACGGACCGGTTAGGTAGAAAACGGTGTCTATAATATAGGTTGACATTTAATATCTATACAAATAAATAAACTTGAAGTATCTGTTTGTTATATCATAATAACAGCTTTTTACCAAATTATATACGGTACTTATAACAGATCAACCATTTTTAAAATTTTTGTCTGTCTGTCTTGTTGTTCCGGGTAATCTACGAAACGGCTGGGCCGATTTTGACGGGACTTTCACTGGCAGATAGGTAATTTAGGCTACTTTAATTTTAGAAAAAGGATTAGGGTTCCGCGCAAAAAAATAAAAACCATGAAATCCAGTATCTCCGCGCGAGTGAAACCGCGGGCAGTCTTGTTTAAGTTCATTTTTCTCAGTTACACGTAAGCGGTTACTTTCCAGGTTTGGTTTGGCTAAGCTTGCAAAATTTTTAAGTGATATTTACTTAATGTCATAAGTAATGAGTTCTTGTACGGTAACTGTTGTATATTTTACTTTTACTTTGTAGCATTATAATTATGTCTTTCCACATTAACATCATCATCAGCCTTATTACGCTCCCGCTGCTAGAATACCGCCTCTCTCAGTTAGAAGGGGCCATACACTATAATTTACTAATTCCATCTACTTAATTAGTCGTTAAGTTCCAGTTTTGTATTTGAATTTCAATATAGGCACTTAGAGCCTATTTTTCACTAGAATTTTCATGACCGCTCTCCTAGGGCACATTTAAATATTTTAATTGGAAGTACTTATAGTTAACGTATATACTCCGACCGTCCGATGTACAACGAGCCTTACGAATTGCAGCAATTCAATCTCGGATGCCGTAAATTAGTTTTACAAGTCTATCCAGCGCTGCAACCTACTTCCCGCTGAATTATTAATAATAACCATTTGTTTGTAAAGCATTAATAACGTGTATTATTGTGACTGTCAACTGGCATAACAGTTTAACGTTCTGCTGACGTTGGCTATTTTATGGCAGCGCTCTTTCATTTGAATATTGAAAGTCAGTGAAATAACTAGATAATATTATGAGTCAGAGAAAACTGATGTTTCAGTGTGTACACGTCTTTGTTATTCAAATTCCGGGTGGCGTTTTATTGATAGGGGCACGCACCTTAGACGCTCAAGCAAACGTACGTTTGCTTGTCAGATTAACAACGCTGTTGCGTCAAGCGCGCATTTCGAGTATAACGAAATCCGCGTAGAAACCCTGGTAGAGACCCCGCACACCTTCTAAGGGGCACCCTAGACGCTCAAGCAAACGTACGTTTGCTTGTCAGAATAACAACGCTTTTGCGTCAAGCGCGGATTTCGTGAATGACCGCCCATCCTACTCTTGATGGACTCCTAAATGACTCCTAAGCTTTTGGCTATTATCTCACCTGATCGTCGTGGTCGGCATGTTATGTCTAGAATGGGTTTCAACCTTCAAGTCCATATACTGGAATAATGTGGTAGGTGCTTTTCAATTTTCAACACATTTTCTAGTTGAAGGTGGTTACGCTTAGGCCTTTGTGTTTCAAAGTTTTGAGTGCCACTGCAATTGTTATGGGTTAGCGTTATGCTTACCATCAGGCAGACGACTAGCTCGTCTCGTTATCAAATAGCATAAAAAACTTAGAAATCATCTAATGTGGTTCTGGTTGGGGCTTGATGGAAATCTAGTCCGAGCTAGGCGTGCACACACATTGCTTTACCACCATCTTAGGGAAACTTCACATGTTTTCATTTATTTATTGAAAGCTAAAACCTCGATCGACCAATCGGTAGGGTCAGCCACCTTTTTACCACTCAGCTATCAATCGTTGCTCAACATAATGAAGTAAAAATATTATTTATAAATTTCTTTGTAAGTTTATTTTTTTTTATGTTATTTGCTAACGAGACGAGCTGGTCGTTTGCCTGATGGTAAGCATTACGCCGGCCCATAACAATTGTAGTGCCACCCAGAAATTTGAATCACAAAGGCCTGCGCGGCACTGCAGTGCGCTCGTTACCCTGAGACAGTCTCATAAGCCCAGTAATTTCACTGGCTAAATGTTTTCGATAGACGTCTGTTTTTCTAGTTTTTAAGCGATGTCTAAAAAGGAACTTCCTTTGTTTAAATAAACAATGTTGTTCATAATTCAACACTGGGGGTGGCTCGGGGTGAGAGTGACTAATGCTTGTTCATAGGAATCCTTACATAATTTATTCGATTAGGGGAATCGGCGTAATGCGTGCTATTTTATTTCTGGACTAGACGTGCCCCGCGGCTTCGCCCACGTACCCTAAGTTACTCATTATAACATCGGTGAAAGTCACGTCAAAATCGGTCCAGCCGTTTCGGAGATTACCCGGAATAAATAGACAGACAGACAAATATTTAAAAAAATTGTGTTTTTGTGTACTGTATATACTTTCATATGCATTTATTGAAGAGATGGTATTTTAATATTACAAACAGACTCTCCATTTTTTTTTCTATGATAATTTTATTTATTTGTATAGATTAAAAAATTTACATTACTAGTACTTATTAACTAGCTAATACATAAATAAACACTACATCTAACCTAGCTAGCTACTAGCTAGTAGTAGTAGTAGCAGTAATGTAAATGTTTTAATCTATACAAATAAATAGAATTGTCATAGAAAAAGAAAAAAAAAAAATTTGTTTGTATATAGATGTATAGATTAAATCCTGTTTTCCTATACCTAGTTATTTATTTCATGTTTACTAGATGTGTTAACGCCCGACCTTAAGCTTGATCTTAAGCTACGATGTTGTCGAAGAAGTCGGATACTCAGATTAGGACTGGCTTTCAAGTGACAAATTTTATATTTGAGAGTGGTAACTAGTCAGGAAATCACTAGAAAATACAATAGTTGCATCACTAACTTTTCCTTCACTGTAAGCTTCAGCCCGTTGTAGTATTTGAACCATTGACCTAAAGATCAGTCAATCTCAATGCTACTGAGCTGCAGTCGCACGTTTGGAAAGGTTTTAACTAAGGTTAACTTTATGAAACAGCTGCGAACCAAACTAACGTTTCTTATCTAAATATTGATCGAAAATGAACCAAAATCGTTTATGCGATTCCAATGTATTGCGAGATTAACCGGATTGGCCGGATAAACGATCATAATCATAGTAAGTACTTTATGGGGTGACTGCGGAGTTGGGGCTCGGGAGGGAGAGGTAGCGCTCGGTATCTATCATATGCGTTTAGTAACCCTTTTTAGAGTTCCGTACGTCCGAACAAAAAAAACGGAATCCTTAAAGGATCTGTCAGTCTGTTCGTCTGTCTCAGCAAATTCAAATGATCACATCGTTATCGGTAGCGCCAATCTTTATTCCCAGTCTGAGTATCCGAAGGTTTCGCCCTTAACTTTCACTCTGGTACACCCCCGCTGGAATAGATCCAGGGGAGTAAATTCTGCCTACAGCAACCGGGTATATCCAGATCTGTATCCAGGATTGATCTAGTAACTTGCTGAAAGTATGAAAGACTAGCTTCTGCCCGCGGTTTTCACCCATGTTCTCACTGGAACCGTGCATTTTTCCGGGATAAAAAGTAGCCTATGTTACTCTCCGGTCCATAAACTATATCAATGCTAAAAATCACGTCAATACCCTGCTCCGTTATTGCGTGAAAGAAGGACAAACCAACAAACCAACAAATCAACAAACCAACAAACACACTTTCGCATTTATAATATAACTTGCTGAAAGCATGAAAGATTACATATCTTCTGAAGCATAGTCAAAACATTGAAAAGACATCGCGTTGTTGTCAAGTTTAGTTCCGTTTTGAACACTTTCGATGTAGTCTACGTGGGTGATCGCGTGATCCTTAATGCGACTCCTTGCCAGTGACCACTTACCACCCAATCCCACCCTGTCTCGCTCAGCTGTAAAATACGACAAGTTACTGCGCTGCCTGTCTCCATTACACTCAAGCACGGCGCTCGTAGACCGCTCTAGCCCATTCATGTAATTATTAATGTATTCATGGAATTCAGTGCAAGTGTATAATAACTGGAACTACTTGAAACACTCGGCTAGCTATAAATGTCTTTGGACTGGACACACGGCTTATTAGAAGGAAGAGTAATTCACACTTCTAACGGTAGATGTTAGATTTTCATTTATTTCTTTTACCACCAGTTTTAGATAGGTATACTGAATTCGAACCTGTGTCTTCTGGCTTGCCGGGCCAGACGCTTTAACCACTAGGCTATGGGAGCAATCGATGTTGACTGCGAAATTCTTGATATGATGTATTTCTTTTCGGCTTACAAGCGGTAGCTCCATCTAGCAGACCCGATTTGTAGCGATTGCCTACTCCATTGTGATACGTTACAGTACCAATCAAATGGCGAGAGATTTTGCATTATTTAAACTTTATGAAATATATTTTATAGTGTTAACCGACACTAGCGGATGTTCACATAAAGTTGGAAGCGAATTCTGTTGGAAGCGAAATTTTTGTGATGTATATCTATATTTATTTGAACATCCGCTAGTGTCGGTTAACACTATAAAATATATTTCATAAGGTATACTGAAGTTATCAAAAATGTTTTCGAAATTATCCGGGAATGAAAGTTTTATATAATTTGATCTCGATACCTAATCGATATTCAAATTCGTTTAGGAAATGCTGTGTACACGTTATGACTAACTGCTGGTATAGTAAGTTTATTTTAATGTTACAGTTTAGTTGCATATAACAATATTGCCATTAGAAAAGTTAAATTTTAACAATGAAGTTTACAATCAGCGTGTGTTACTAGTGACAACCGACGGCACTGAAAAGATTTAAACTGCCTGACTTCACTCCTAAGTGGTTACTAAAGAAGTTATAGAAGAGACGAAATAACTATGCTTGGGGGACAGCACATAGCTTGGGGTTTATCAATGCGGTAAAATCGAGAAATCAGGGGGAGCGTTTTCCATTTGTTCAACAATTTTAAAGGCTGTGTGTCACGAAACCTCATTATCTTCATCATAATCACACCATTACACACATAGTTGACAAACTAACATTAAGTAAAGTAATGAACATCGGGTCCTTGAAACGACCGAACACATTATTTCATGTGCATTCAACCTACGTTTTAAATGTTTTACTTAATAGGACTGTCCTAGAAACTGCTACTTAAAAGCATCTCTGCTTATAGTATTTTACTTTTGTGAAGCCGTCAAAAAAGCTGCAGAAAAAGTTACAATTGTATTTTCACTATTTTCAGCCTGTATTGATGCATTGCCTCATTTCTAAGGTTTACTTTTTACTAAACATAAACTAAGTGACAATCGAATCCATTCTATAATATCCTACTGGTAGTGGGCTAGAACATTTGTATTATCTATAGGCCTACTAGGGCTTGTAGATTATCCAACTGTTTTTGTAGCTAGCTAGGTTAGATGTAGTGTTTATTTATGTATTAGCTAGTTAAAAAAGACATTTAGCCAGTAAAAAATTCTATAATTATCCATATACAACATACATTTACATACATATAAATAAAATTGAAGTATCTGTTTGTAACGTCAAAATAAGCGTTTTTAAATAAATACACATGAAAGTATTTATAGTACTTATAAAATAAATACTTAAATATTTATCTAACTCAGAAAAAGCTCCGTTAAAAACACAAATGCAAAGACCAGACGCAAAGGAATCACATCACCTAGCAGTTGACCATATCACGAAATAATAATAAATAAAACGAATGTAGCAGAATTTAGTCACGTATTTGTTCAAACAAAATATTTTTATAACTCAAAATTGTTCCGTTTAAAAAAGTACCGCTTTGGAAGATCGCCTTCAGCCAGCGGCATATTTTTTATTAAGTAATTTCGGAACATAAAATCAGGTTTTAAATAACTAGTTATAAATCTGTAATTATATTATATCACTTCACAACAGGTGATGTATCATAAACGTTGGACTCTGCACATACATGTCTGGACATACAGCGAAAAAATCTAAATACACGTTGAAATTGACTTTGAAATTATGCGAACACTATAATACAACATAATAATGGTACCAAAGTACTTCCGTTGAGAAGACCGTGGGTGTGACACCGGCATTATTGCAAACGTATCAGCACGTATCTGGCAAATATGTTGCGCGGACACGGTGTTTACGACAATTTGCCATATTTAGCGGCGATATGTAAAGTTTAGATGCCATTTGTATGTTTAAATGTTTGGTTGAACCATTTTGCATCTTTCGATGACTTGTTGGCTGTTTGAGAACGTATCGTATGTGTTGTAACGTTTTCATTTTTTATTTTATTTGGTTGTTTTGAGTGGATCGTTTTTTACCTTTGATGTAGTAATTGTTGTAAATGTTATTATTGAGCTGGTTTATAACGGGTTTCCATTACGTTTTGAATACTTTCTGGTGAGTCAAATGTAATGTGGTAGGTTACTTTTATGTTACAATGTTATACAATTTTATTTTCGCGGTTTACGTGCTCCGCGTTCACCTACGTAGCCTAAGTTACTCCTTGTAACATCATAAGCCAGTGGAAGTCTCGCCAAAATCGGTTCAGCCGTTTCGGAGATTACCCTGAACAAGCAGACAGACAGACAAAAATTTTAAAAATGACTGTTTTGTTATATGTACCGTATATACTTTCATATGCATTTAGCAAAAACCTGTTATTTTGATATTACAAACAGACACTTCAATTTTATTTATTTGTATATATTTGACACAAACTGGAGAAATTTAGTTTTATTAGTTTTTACCACTGTAGTTTTCCAACGCAATCATTTTTGTAAAATTTAGCAAGAGCTAAAGTATTTAAACAACCTTCTAGCTGCTTGGTTAAAATTTGAGCTGTTGGTAAGTGCCATCAGCGCCGTAGTTCCTCTCCACAGTTATCCGATCAAACAAGAGACGTATTTCTAAACGACGTCAAACACCTCGCGATCACAGTGCATCGCCCAATATTGACTCACTCCACATTGCACTATTTAGGTAAACACGCTCCGGAGCCGTTGAAGCAAAGCTACAAGACTTGTGTTACAAACTATGATCTCTATACTCTATACTCTCTAGAGCTATACTCTATACAAATAAATAAAATTGAAGTGTCTGTTTGTAATATCCAAATAACAGCTTTTTACTAAATGCATATGAAAGTGTACGGTAGTATACGGTACCTATAAAAAAACAACCATTTTTAAAATGTTTGTCTGTGTTCTGTTTGTCTGTGTTCTGTTTGTCTGTTTGTTCTGGGCAATCTCCGACGGCTGGACCGATTTTGACGGGACTTTCACTGGCAGATAGCTGATGTTACAAGGCATAACTTAGGCTACTTTAATTTTAGAAAACGAATTAGGGTTCCGAGCAAAAAAATAAAAACCATGAAATCCAATATCTCCGCGCGGGTGAAACCGCGGGCGGCAGCTAGTTTCAAATATGTTAGAGCCATAGAGACATTAGAACTCTTTGCTAAGTAAGCATTTTGTATTTCTATGTGATTTTTATTGACTTTTTAAAAAATCACGTGCGGTCTTGGAATTCATTTGTCAAGGTCGATCTTCGGTGAAACTTGGGAAAGTCACTCGCTTTCAGGATTCAAAATTCACCCGTAAAGTTGTAGATGCTGCTGCCTTACGTAAGACTCACTATGAGATTTTCCTTTTTAAATTGGTTTAGAATGATGTTATTCTAATCTTGATAATAGGATTTCACTTTTTTTAGTTTACGTCATTCAAAGAGTATTTTTTTAATGTCTTCTTTCATGCAAGCATTGCATTTAACACTCGGGATTTGTCTAATTCAAATAACGTCAGCGCTAGACCTCACTTTTCTTTTTCTACTCACTATCCTTACATAATATTATAAATGCGAAAGTGTGTTTGTTGGTTTGTCCTTCTTTCACGCAGTAATGGAGCAACGGATCGACGTGATTTTTGGCATAGATATAGTTTATGGACTGGAGAGTAACATAGGCTACTTATTATCCCGGAAAAAATGCACGGTTCCTGTGGGAACGCGGGTGAATACCGCGGGCAGAAGCTAGTCAATGCATAATGCTCTGGCATTATATTATACTTAAGAACCATCAGGCAAACTACTCGTCTCTTTGTCCAATAGTATAAAAAACTATCAAGGTTGCAAATTACAGCTGTGCTCCACACAAGACTTGTGTATACCTATCACAAGACTTGTGTGTACACAGCGTCCGTCCTAGTTAGCGTGTTTATCTATCAGCACGCGACAGCCGACAGTCGCCGCTGCATGTGGCGGCGCGGCAGACAAACAGACTGCACGCGCCGGTACAGAAGGGGCTTCCATTGTATTAATAGATTTGGCAAAATGCCGCCGAGTTTAATGCGAAAGATAGAAGAAACTCTATATTGAAATAGGTATAGGTTTTTAATCTGTCACTGTCATCATCAACACTGCAAACATAAATATCGGACTAATTCAAAACAAATAATAAACTTGGTTTCCCTTTTTAATGTTACTTGGTAACTAGACGAGCTGGTCGTTTGCCTGACGGTAAGCATAACGCCGGCCCATAACAACTGCAGTGCCACGCAGAACTTTGAAACACAAAGGCCTGCGCGGCACTGCAGTGCGCTCGTTACCCTGAGACATTAGGTATTAAGTAGTAATGCAAATGTAAGCAGTAATGCTTGCATATTACTGGTTGGCGGCAGACTTCACTCACAAAGCGGTGGTAACAACCCAGACGGACACTCGCAGAAGAGTTAGTCCTACCACTAACAATACACAGTAAATATTCCGTTCCTGACAATATTCGGAGACTATATTGAAAAAACCACAATAAAGGAACATTTATATAAATAAATAAAATTGAAGTGTCTGTTTGTAATGTTAAAACAGCTTTTTACTAAATGCAATGGAAAGTGTATACGGTACTTATACCAAAAAACTCTTCAAATGTTCGTGTGTCTTTTTGTTCCGGGTATCTGAGAAAGGGCTGAACCGATTTTGACGACCTTTTCACGGGCAGATAGCTGATGTTAGAAGCAGTAACATAGGCTAATTTTCTTACGTGGGCGAAGCCGCGGGGCACAGCTAGTTAAAAACTAAAGTTGTAAACAACGAAATGTTTTTTGACTTAAATTTTCATGTGAGCTAAGTAAGTTTTAAACAGAAATGGCGTACTTAAATAATTTCTACTCGTTAGCACTGAAGCTACATAGCGTACAGTAAAACATACCAAAGCTAGCATACAACTCCTACTAAAACTCATTTTCCATAATTTTAGATGCAAGTAGAAAGTCTGAAATGATTCTGTACATGCTCAACTTGCGAGATGAGATACTTCATACGTAATTAACCGTAATTATAGTAATTTCCGAGTTATTTTACGATTTTCACATCGTTGTTGCGAATCGTCACTTTCCCAACGCTTTTCGATCTCCTTTCTACTCGTACAGTAAATTGTTCGTAATAATTTTCTAATAATTTCTCATTTGCATCAGCATTAACGTATCGCTCTAGAATTTATACGTGAAAGTGAAATTGACATACGATACTTTCCTCGAACCACCTACTATGTAATTACTATATGTAGGGTATCTACAGTTAATGAACATATTGCTTTATCACATGGAATTTCCCTTTTGCGTGTCGATTTGTCTCCGCCCGCGCGCTTACTCCTAAGTCCTAAGGCCTAGATCAGCGGTTCTCAAACTCATTTGGCGTCGGACCCCTTTTGGAAAACGAAATACTTGATGGAGCCCTAATGTAATCAAAAACTGGTTTTTGTGTGATATAAAATTTGCATCTGATGGGAGGTATGGTATTGTTTTTAATTTTTCATCAATTGTTTTACTTCAGGCTAGAAGAGAAAATTTACATGGATGAAATATTTATATACATTTTATTTTACTCTGCAAACTTACAGTGTCCCTTAGTATTATTTTTTCATTATGACCAGTATTTTCGCCGGAACCGTGCATTTTTGCTGGATAAAAAGTAGTCTATGTTACTCTCTGGTCATTAAACTATATTTATACCAAAAATCATGTCGATCCGTTGCTCCGTTACTGCATGAAAGAAGGACAAACCAACAAACACACTTTCGCATTTATAATATTAGTAGGATAGGATTATTGTTAGATAGTATACAAAAGTAAAAAATGAAGGGATTTGACTTATGCCACCATGGTTACCATGATAGCTTATATCTATATTTCATACAAACTTTGTTAATAATGACCGTATACCCCATTCTTATATGCTACTCCACTCGCAGTTTTCTTGCTGGGACACTAATTACTTGCTATTTTTACTTACCTGTGTATTCTGTACTTATGGCATTGTCATTTGTTTACGTTTTTCAGCGTGATCGTTTGCTCCTCACATCTGAACTTTGTTTTTGTAAGGGGAGTAGAAGACGATATGAAGAACATGATAGATAGATAGATAAACTCTTTATTGAAACACCACAGAACAAAGAAAATTTAAAAACTAAAATCTTAATAACTAAGTGTCACAATGGGCGGACTTATCGCTCATAGCGATCTCTTCCAGTCAACCCAAAAGCTAAAGTATACAACTAAAAGTTTGGGATGGTGGTTTTCAGTTATAGTTATATTGGTGATACGAACATGAAGTAAATATATTTGAATGTAAATTAACATAAAAATACCTACTGTATTTATGTATATATTTACCAGCTCTTCCATCTCGCAGTTAGCAATTAGCAGTTGTACTAAACTCACACAACCAATAAAGTAGTATAGAATAGAAAGAAGAAAGGAACAGGAGTGACAGAAATCATATTACATCACAGTGCTGTTTTAGCCTCATAGTTTCCTCACGTTCTTGCATTCACAACAAAAAAGGTAAAAGCAAGGTCGTTCAAGTCTGCGAGATGAATATCTTAACTGGAACAGTAATGATAACAAAATAATGTGGAGAAACTGTGTCTTTGAGAACTTATGGTCGTTAGTTAGGTGCTTTATTTTGTTGTTCTTGTTTAGTATTCAAGTTAAATGAGTATTAGTAATGTATTATTTTAATATTCTTAACGCGTTCATGATTGAATTAGTTTTCCTGATTTGCTGCGATAGATACGTGTCTCAAATTAGTAATATTTATTTCAATCATTGTTCCAACCAGTCTATGTAGTCTCTATTTTTGCTCTCGTTTATCTTTTGACAATTATTTATATGATCTTAGGTGAAGAGGTGGTGTGGCAGTTGAGATGGAAATCTTGAATAGGCAGCTGCATTCCATAACAATTGCAGTGCCAATTCTGACTTGAAAACAAAAAGGCCTGCGTGGCACCGCAGTGCACTTGATATCTTGAGAGGTCTCATAAGCCTAGTAATTTCACTGAATACTTTTCTCATCAAACCGGAACACAGTAATGCTTGCACACTACTGCTTGGCGGCAGACTTCACGAGCAAAGCGGTGGTAACAACCCAGACGGACACTCGCAGAAGAGTTTCCTCCCACTAATTATTTTATTTCGGGCATTATATTTCTTTCATTCAAAAAGCTTTTCAGCACTGGCATTTTTTTAATAGTGTATTCTATAAGCTCCAGGGCTCGCACCCTTTTTTTGCTAATCAAATTATTTCTTGCAATTTTCACATCACATCATTAAATTAACAAAAAGATTATTCCGAAGGTATAACTATGCTG
Organism: Crocallis elinguaria; assembly: GCA_907269065.1. Taxonomy (NCBI): domain Eukaryota; kingdom Metazoa; phylum Arthropoda; class Insecta; order Lepidoptera; family Geometridae; genus Crocallis; species Crocallis elinguaria. The sequence goes on along the minus strand of OU026072.1, from coordinate 24,467,118 downwards.
ACATACATACATACATACATACATAACAGCACTGCGTTTGGGCCAGTGCGAATATTTTAATTTTAATGATTTTGCGATCCAATTGTAGATACTTTTTCAAGTTTAATCTATTTACAAACAGAAGAAGATAATGTTCTTGTAGTTTCGCACTGTAGCTCGACTCTTGTAATTGGAGCACCGTCTGACAAAGAACCCAATTTTCCTTACTAAATAGTTTAGTAAGTCTTAATCCAAATTGGTTATTTCCCCGCGACACATCTGGCAAGGAAACTAATAAATATTGTAATTTACTTTCCTGTTTGCTTTAAGACCGGCGAGGAACGCCTACATTACTTAATGTAGGTACTACATTATTTAAATTTGGATATTTGTGTGATAGTCAAATACTGGTTGGTACCTATCTGGGCTCGACGAACTTAAATTGCAGTTCAAGGAGGCAAGGCCGCCAGCAACCACTACACTGCCAACTGGAAGTGGGCTAGAAAGCCCTAAAATAGTCTGTAGATTATCCAACTGTTTTAGCAGTTAATAAATAATAATAATAATAAACGCTTACACTCATACCCCGCACTAGCATTCCCTGTGTCGCAGGTGGCATGGACACACACAGATACACATCACAAACATCCAAGACCCGAGAACAAACTTTATGCTTACACAAAATCTGCCCCGGCCGGGAATCGAACCCGGGACCCCTCGCTTTGCAGGCAGGGTTACTACCAACTTAGCTACGGAGCCGTCATTAAAGCAATCAGGCCGTCAAATGCTATTTTATTTATCTATTTAATAAGTGTCGATACTAGAATGTCAATACTACATAGTCTAGTCGATACTACAGAGTGCTTTTCAAAAATTATGGTTATTATTTTTACGTATTACGTAAATACGTGGGCCCCAGGGCGCTCACGAAAAATAAATGACTCTACGTCTTCTAAGGTACTTTGAAAGTGAAATTCATTTTGCAAAGGTTGACCATGCAAAGGTGGTCCATTCATTACGGAAGAGTGAAATAGAACTTTGGTTTACAAGTCCCGGTAGAAGCGAGCTTATGTTAAAGTAAAAGCCCTGTGGAACACGGAGTGGTGTTGTTACCACTCGGACAAATTATGTAAATGGGCCAACATTAGGACACGGCGACTTTACCAAGTGTTTTATTGCAATCGGGTCCGCAGGGCAGCTCGCGTGGCCTAGGTTAAATAGTACTTTAAACTCAGATAACGTGATATTTACAATTTAAACTATTTTCGTACGTTGTTTAATTTATTTTATGATTTTTTTTTTTTTAATTTTTTTTATTTGGTTTCCCAACAGGTTGATACATTAAGTGACTATATAAAAATAATGTAAGTAGCTATGTAAAGATATATGTACCAGCCCAATAACAGGCAAACACAGCATGACAATAATGTGGACGTGTCCACAACTGTGCTCAAAAATCATGCAGGTCAAAGTAACCAAGCGAAGTCAACAAAACGGAATTTAACAAAGGAAAAAAAAATTTAACAATATGCAACACTAAACAAGGGCTTCAGTCACCCTTCTTTTGTAAACTTGAAGAGAGTTTACAAAAATGTCTATCCCGCTTTCTGACCATATTTTATTGCAAAGTCTTAGCATCCTTAACAGTGGCCTATGCTTGCCCATTTCAGTTCTATGCTGTGGAATTGATAGGAGTTTATAATTAGAAGGACGGTAGCCAGAACGCGGGATGACGAATTTTATTAAAGCTAAGATTTGAGGAATATTTATGTGACCATTTAAAATTTTATACAAAAATGCGAGATCTGCTACGCGACGTCTATCAGCCAAGTTTGTCAATTTAAAATATTTTAACCTGTCCTTATAATGAATTAGCTCATGTCTCTTGCCTAGTGACCTAGTCATGAAATATAGAAATCTTTTTTGAATGCGCTCTATTCTTTCTTCATGGCAGCTGTAATGTGGGTTCCAAATACTGGGACAGTACTCTAGGTGACTACGAACAAGAGATTTATATAGAATAGTTTTAACCGCTGGATTTTTGAATTTTCTACTATTACGCCAAATAAAACCGAGAGCTCTACTAGATTTCTTAACTATGTAGTCGTAATGGGGTTTAAAAGACATTTTCTTATCAAAGATCACACCTAGATCCCTTATCTCTTCCACTTCTTCCAATATATATCCATCTAAATTATATTTGCTTTGAACTAAATTATGTTTCTTGCCAAATTTTATGTGTTTACATTTACTAATGTTGAGTGGCAGTTTATTATTCTGACACTATATATTTAGATTATCTAGATCGTTTTGTATTTTCCTGCAGTCCTCAATATCGTTTATTTTTTGATATATTTTTAAGTCGTCAGCAAATAAGGAATATTCTACAAAGTTAAAAATCTTAGGCAAATCATTAATAAACGCTAAAAACAGAATAGGTCCCAGGTGTGATCCCTGAGGTACCCCTGAAGGTACAAGAAAGTTTTCTGACTCATGTCCGCTTACGACCACCTTCTGATATCTGTGAGAAAGGTAACTTTGAAGCCATTTTAACAAACTGCCACCAACCCCCAATGCCGATAGTTTGATTATAAGGATGTCGTGGTCCACTCTGTCAAAAGCCTTGCTTATATCTGTGTATATAACATCAACTTGCTGTCCTTGGTCTACGTATGATGAGAGGTGTTCACTGTAAATTAAAAGATTGGACAGAGTGGACTTGCCCTTCTGAAATCCGTGTTGCTGTTCAATCAAAAATTGCTTAAAATGAAAAGACAAAATAGGACAGATCAAGCTCTCCATTACTTTAGCAAAACAAGGTAAGATAGAAATAGGCCTGTATTCTTTAAAATTGTTTAAATTAGAAGTTTTAATTTGATTATGTATGTTGTTGTGTGAATAAACGTTTTCGAGTTAAGTATCACGCATAAGTTTATAAGTTACTTGATTAACAGACAGCTTCAGAAAAGGAAATGCCAGTGAAATTACTGGGCTTATGAGACTTAATACCTAATGTCTCAGGGTAACGAGGGTGGCACTGCAATTGTTATGGGCCGGCGTTATGCTTACCATCAGGCAAACGACCAGCTCGTTTCGTTACCAAATAAAATTAAAAAAAAAGGAGAAAAATTTAGAACTAAGTATATTCGACGTTTCTGATGGATTCGACGATAATAATTTCTCGGAAATGGCTTTTTACCGATTTCGCTAGTTTGAGGTATGAGATGGTCCTATTCCTTTTGTCAAGATCCTGATGATGCACTCTGAATTAAGGTCACGAAAGTCGGTTCTTCCAACGTCGTTGGCCAACGGCCTGTCTAACACCAACTGTCATTAAATCCCGTAGGAAGACTCCCGATGACCTAAAAACTGAGATACAAGATCTGGCCACGTGTGCACGAGTGTAGTATAATTATGGCAGACAGTAAAATATTAATAATAGCACAAACGGGAAGGATTTTCCGCACTGTGTATGACGTGGTAACTCCACGCCCGAGGCATGTTCTGTGTTCGCGACAAAGCTTTTAAGCCCGTTCGATTTGCCGACGGCATTCTGTAATTCAGAACGCAAATGTTAAATGTATCTACTAGAGTTACTGGTGCCGAGTTTCTGTGGCGTTTTTAATAACAAATTATTTTCTAGAAATAAAAACATTTAAGGTGGTACTTGAAAAGACTTCAACGCGCAATAATCAGATTTTCTTGAAGAATGTGCGTGTTTTTATAAATGACTAGCTGTGCCCTGCGGTTTTTCCCGCTTTAAACGAGACGAAATGTAGCCTGTGTATTATTACAAGGTATATAGGTATTATTAAGAAAGAAAAAAAGAAAGAAAGAAAACATATTTATTTGCGACAACTTAGTCTAAAAAACAAACATCATAATAAATATGTAAGAATACAAAATAAAAAAAACATACAAATAAACATAATACAAAAAATTAAATATAATTAATAATAAATATTAGGTATATATGCCAAGTTTTATGTAAATCGGTTCAGTAGTTTCGGTTAAGTAACATATCTACATTTTCGCATTGGTTCACCGATTTTAGAGAAAGCATGGTGAGGTTTTTATTAATAGTGTTATATCTTAGTTGAAAATTAGTAAGACAGAATTACCATACTCTTCCGACATATAGGATTCATTATAATGACTAGTCTCTTGTCTGCATCGAAGAATCATCATAGTCTGTCAGCTTACAAAAACTCGAAGCCTTAATAATTACGACATAAGGTTCACTTTGCCCTGACCGGAGATGAATTAAGTTAATGTGCTCAAGTACGTGGTTAGGTTTTCGAGATTGTGTCTGCGATTTAAAGGCCTCGACATGATACGTGTGTGGCTTATTGAAGTTTTGCCAAGCGTTAATGGGTAAGTGGCTTTAGACTTCGTTTAGTCTAGAATTTCTAAACATGCTGCCTTATTTGCTCGGTTTTGTGTCTGGTATCTCATGTACAGTGTAAGGATTGGTTTGCTTTTTTAAATTATGGTTTACTAGTTTCTGCCTGCGGTTCCACCCGCGTTCCCTCAGGAACCGTGCATTTTTTCGGGATAAAAAGTAACCGGTCCAGAAACTATATAAAATGACGTCGATCCGTTGCTCCGCTGCTGCTTGAAAGAAGAAGAAACTAACATACGTACAAACACACTTTCGCATTTATGTTATTATGTATATAAGTATGGAAGTATGGATTATTATTCTACTGGATACTTTGACGAGTGGGTCATTTGCATGATGGTAAGTAAGGATAACGTCAGTCGATACTTACTTACGTACTTTCAAAACCAAAGGCCTGCGCGGCATTGCATTGCGCTCGTTACCTTGAGACATTATAGGTATTAAGTCTCATAAGTATGTTCTGTTATGTTCTGATAAAGACAGCATTAGTTTTAGTCTGTGATTCGGGTAGATGAATGTTGCAGAGGCCGGCTGTTAGAGTCATTTTAACTTTCATAAGTGCTCCTTTGGGGCCTATTTGAATAAAGACTTTTGAATTTGAATTTGAATTTGAATTTTTACAGTAATTTCACTGGCTACTTTGTTCATCAAACAGGTAATACCTGCACATTACTGCTTTCCGGAAACTACTGAGCAAAGCGGTGGTACACGCCCAGACAGGCACTTGCAGAAAAAATACTCTTACCTCTCTGGTATGGTAGTAATTAATTAAAAAAATAAATGCGTAGTAAAATATATGCAAATAATGCCACAAGCTACCACACCACACCTGGTCACACCTGGTCAATCACACTGCGTGGCCAATTACATGACAGCGAGCGTCCTGCGCCACCCACACGCGGCGCGAGATGTAATCACTGGCACTTGTCAGGACCGATGTAAACGTTGCGCTTTATCTATTTCCTTAGCTATTTACATTGAGACAGGCTTGATAGTTAGATAAATCTATACATCTATACAAATAAATAAAATTGACGTGTCTGTTTATAATATCAAAATAACAGCTTTTTACTAAATGCCAGTGAAATTACTGGGCTTATGAGACTCAATACCTAATGTCTCAGGGTAACGAGCGCAGTGCGGTGCCGCGCAGGCATTTGTGTTTCAAAGTTCTGAGTGGCACTGCAATTGTTATGGGCTGGCGTCATGCTTACCATCAGGCAAACGACCAGCCCGTCTCGTTACCAATAAAAAGAAAAAAAATGTGTATAATGAAATTATATACGGTACAAAGAACAAAACAACAATTTTTAAAAATATTGTCTGTCTGTCTGTTTGTTCCGGGTAATCTCCGGAGCGGCTAGGCCGATTTTGTCGGGACTTTCACTGGCAGATAGCTGATGTTACAAGGTGTAACTTAGGCTACTTTTATTTTAGAAAAATAATTAGGGTTCCGCGCAAAAAAATAAACACCATGAAATTCAATATCTCCGCGCGGGTGAAACCGTGCGCAGCAGCTAGTAAGTAAATAAATAATAAACAACGGTTACACACTCATCCTGCCTAGGTTACCCTGTGTCGCAGGTGGCATAGATACCGTATACACAAAGATCCGAGCCCTGAGAACAAATTGTATGTTCAACACGCAAAGTTAACTCAGGGACTCGTGCCTCCGCTCGCTTTCCTCGCTTTATTTCCCAACTAAGCCACAGAGCCGTCAAAGATAGGGTACTTAATTATTGATAACCTTAATTTGTGCGTAATTACAATGTAACAATACCAATTTTACTTTTTCCGGTATTTTTTTGGTCATCATCACTTTACTCGTGTCTCCCGCCAAGCATTACCTAGGTCCTAGTGCGTATAGCGCTCAGGAACTAGTCTACTTTAACTACACACTATTATTGTATACTGTATTTGTTATAACTTGTGTTATCTTGTTACAGGTACTGTGCCTAATGAAGTTACTATCTTCAATTGCGGTAATTATTTTTTAAATGTACTCACTACTCGTATGTTTTGAAGATTGAAGATTTTGTAACACGTATTTATCCCTACTCCCTCTATCTATCCGGCTATTGAGACTAGCTATATATTATGGTGGTTTAGCTCCCGACAGTTTTCTACAGAGCTTAAGAAGGGTACGTATGACTCGCCCAACTCCGTGATGGGCCTAGCGCCGAGCGGTAAATATTGTTCCTGTTTCACTTGTAACTGGCAATTGTCGGGACTCGGGAGTTTCCGTAGCCTCACTGCGTCTCCCCGTTACCTCACCCCGCGTGTGACGAAGCGGTTGCAAAATGTCGACAATTACTTTACATTTTTTTGATAACTTTTCGAAGTTCCTTTTTAATTTTGAATGGACATAATCTATTTCAATTATTATGTATTATTTTCAAAGTTGACTATATTACCGAGGGGTAAGGGGCAAAAGTTTTTTGATTGAACGAGTTTATTATATGAAAATAATCAGTTCAAAACGAGTCGTTTTAGTGGTGGAAATATTGAAAATTCACTTCGCTTTAATTTGATTTTAGTGGTGTTTGAACCAAAACGAACACATTTTGCCCCTAGATACTGCTTATCCGCTTATACATGCAAAATTTCATTTAAATCTGACCTGTAATTTTCAAATGAACAGGGAAGTTCGTTTGTATGGGACATTCGGCTTACGTACCTCTGTTAAGCTGTAGATTTACACAATCTGTGATAAGTTAATATCTGATGAATACTGACAACATAAAATTATGTAATTAAAAAAAAATGTATTCCTTATTTGTTAATCACGTCTGTCATTTAAAAATAAAAGTTCAAAACAAGAATACTTAAGTTATTAACATGATTACAAAACTGCTTCGTCTAATTAGTCATCCAACAACCAAACTATTGCGATGCGGTTAGCATGCTTTGATGTACCGTCTCTAATTATACCTTAATTTGTAACACTACAACTCCTCTGCACTCTCATTCTACCTTAGACTTTAAAACGAATAATTTAGGAGTGAAAATCGGGTGTCATTCAAATGTTGTTTTAACATTTTGCTTGTGAGAAAAACTTACAGTACCGTGTTATGGTAAAATAATTAGGGAATTACAAATAACTTAATACAGAAGAACCTTTGCCCTTAAGACTTGTACTTAATTTGAGCTTAAAATACTTAGCTCGAATGATGAAAACGTACGGTCGTCTGTACTTGACTGGGAGAATTATAAATGAAACCTTTGCAATACTCAGGTAACGTTTTGTTGAGCCATTAACAAAAGCTGTTTTGATGTTTTTGGTCCTTTAGATTTTGAAAGCTTTCTGAGAACCTTCACAAGTTCTTTTATTATGTAAATACATATTATATGTTTTATGTCCACAAAACACCTGCAAAATTAAGATCCCGCATTCGTTTCTACCCCACTCACTACTCACAATCCTTGCTCTTGATTTTAGCAAAAGTGTTAATGATGAATTGTGTATAACAGTTTTGAAATCAATCAATCAATCGAAAGAAAACATAGGAAATGTAAAGATTTATAATGGAAGTTTTGGCTTTTATGCCTATGTACTTGACTATTCATTTTTTAAAGCTTATTATTAGCTGATGAATGGTAATTTTAATGCGGTTTAAAAATCACTAGGTATCTACGCTATGCATATTATTTATGGGTTTATTAGAAATCAATAAAGACTGCTCTATATTTTTTCAATTTTCCAAATTGTAAAAAACATATAATAAGCTATATTGCAAAGTATCTAAAGTGGTATAATCTACCAGCTGGTACTTAGGATTAACTCTTCTGGGAGTGTCCGTCTGGATGGGTACCATTCAATACCACCGTAACGTAGTTCATCCAAGAAGAATAACTCCAATATTTTTTTTTTATGTTATTTGGTAACGAGACGAGCTGGTCGTTTGCCTGATGGTAAGCATAACGCCGGCCCATAACAATTGCAGTGCCACCCAGAACTTTGAAACACAAAGGCCTACGCGGCACTGCAATGCGCTCGTTACCCTGAGACATTAGGTATTGAGTCTCATAAGCCCAGTAATTTCACTGGATACTCTGCTCATCAAACCGGAACACAGTAATGCTTGCACACTACTGCTTGGCGGCAGACTTCACGAGCAAAGCGGTGGTAACAACCCAGACGGACACTCGCAGAAGAGTTAGTCCTCCCACTAACTTACAATAACTATCAAAAATTAAACCCCATATTCAAACTAGTATAACCTTTACCACTTGTAAATTATTTTCAAATAAGTAACAGTTAATTACATATGCTCTGAACCCACATAGCCCCTACTTTATGTGTTGTCTGTCGCCGTCGCACGTAATGGTGTAAGGTGTGGACATAAAAAACAAAGCCTATCGATAATTTTACTTACACTGTCTCTCGGGCATAAACCTGGCTTAAGACATGGGTGTAAGCGGCCCGGTCACACTCAGGTCCTTCAGACCAATGGAGCAACCTTCTATAGTAATATTACTAGCTTCTGCCCGTGGTTGCAGCCGCGTTCCCACAGGAACCGTGCAATTTCCGGGATAAAAAGTAGCCTACGTTACTCTCCGGTCCATAAATTATATCTATGCCAAAAATCACGTCGATCCGTTGCTCCGTTGCTGCGTGAAAGAAGGACACACTAAGAAACATACAAACACACTTTCGTATCCATACATCCATACAGATAAAATTGAAGTGTCTGTTTGTAATATCAAAATAACAGCTTTTTACTAAATGCATATGAAAGTATATACGGGACCTACACCAAAACAGCCATTTTTTAAATTTTTGTCTGTCTGTCTGTCTGTTTGTTCCGGGTAATCTCCGAAACGGCTGGGCCGATTTTGACCGGACTTTCACTGGCAGATAGCTGATGTTACAAGGAGTAACATAGACTACTTTTATTTTGGAAAAAGAATTAGGTTTCCGCGCAAAAAAATAAAAACCATGAAATCCAAAATCTCCACGCGGGTGAAACCGCGGGGCAGCAGCTAGTTTATTAAGTATGGATTAGCATGTCGATTCAATTGATGTAGAACGAAAGAACGAAGCAGTCTCATGACCACCAGGTTGCGAGCCATGTCGACGCTATAATGTAGGGAGCAAAAGGCCACAGATACCAATGTAAAACATAACCCTGCCTTATCAGTCGGTTAAGAAACCGAGTGATCGCGAAATAAAACGGCCATGTCCGACAATTGCGGAAACTCGACAGCGAGTTACAACTTGTAATAATTTTCAAGAACCACTAATAACAAATAATAAATGGATTAAGCCAACGCTGATCAACCTATAACCCTCGGGTGATAAAATCGGAAAAATTTGACAAAAGCACCGAGCGTCCACTACATAAACTACATTAAGGTAAACGGTCGCTGGTCGCCCCACCCTTGCCCCACTCCCGTCGCCGCAGGGGGCATATTATTTATTTTAGAGGCTATTACTAGTTGCCAACCTATCGAGATACAGTTTTTATTTATACATTTGCGTAATAACCGTATTTACATATCGATTTACTGCAGAAACTATTTCGAATACGTGCAATCGCCGTCCAATTGCTCTATCTTGCGTTGAAATCTTTTATACGGAGATAGCTTTTATACGGCCTTCTTCATTTATACGGTGAAAATAAAATGTGTAAGTATAAAGTTATTTTAGTTAACGTGTGGGCAGTGGTGTAGTTTGCTTTTGAAAGTGTTTTTTTTTCCATATGATTTCTGACGTTTTTCTCATAAATGCCCGAGTTCGCCTACGTTTAGATTGTTGTTTGCTTCGCTTGATACAGTTTGAAAGGTTTCTGTGATCGAGTGTTATTTAATGGTGAACGAGCAGCGTTCTTTCTCGGGAAATTCGGCTGGTTTCTTTGATAAAATAATACTTGTTGTTGCGGAAACTTGAGGCCATTTTGAGATGAATTTAGCCGGAAGAATAATATCGCCTAAAATGTGTACCTACTCTTGAAATGAATTATGAGCAGTTGGTACATTTTCTTAGTTTGTAAAGTTCTCAATTCGTTCAAATTCGCTGTTCGTCCAAATCACGTTTCGACTCTCGTGCAGTTCGCAATTTGTGCAAATTATCATTTGGTTCAAATTCTGCGGCTGCCGATGTCGGAACCAACGGCTACACAATGTGCTTGGTGGCATATTTTCAATTTGAGTGATAACTAGCATAACTAGCAAGCACTCAAATTCTTTACAAGCACGTTACCGTCCACCCACCAGTGAGAAAGTCCTGTGGGACCAGTCGCGATCCTTATTTTCAAAACTACATTCTGATTTTCTTGTTATGACTAAAATATTCATATCGTTTTTTCGACTATGTATATATAGATACCAATGCTATTCTATGCATACTACAAATAAATAAAATTGAAGTGTCTGTTTGTAATATCAAAATAACAGCTTTTTACTAAATGCTTATGAAAGTATATACAGTACCTATAACTAAACAACGCTTTTGAAAATGTTCGTCTGTCTGTCTGTTTGTTTGATCCGGGTAATCTCCGAAACGGCAGGACCGATTTTGACGGTACTTTCACTGGCAGATAGCTGGTGTTATAAGGAGTAACTTGTGCTATTTTTATTTTAGAACAAACATAGGGTTCCATGCAAAAAAATAAAAACCATGAAATCCAATATCTTCGCATGGGTGAAACCACGGGCAGCAGCTAGTTATACATATAGGCGTAATTAAGCTACGCCTGTTATACTATGGATTCACTCTTTTCTTTACTCAGCTCTGAATTCTTTCACCATGTTTCTAATTCGAATCATGAATTCATATCACTTTCGTTAAAATAATTTAATATATAAGCGCTGTCCAGCAATCACAGAGTCAGAAATCTGTCGACACGGCAAGTGTGGCCGTAACTCCCCTTGTTTACAACCGCTGTAAATATCTGTAAAGGGCTGTAAACAGACAGACACGCTTGTTAGCTCTACAATATGCAGGGAATATAACTAGGCATTTCTGCCACGAGATTGTGGTAAAAGCTCTGACATTATTATTTGGAGTCATTGGTGAACGGCACGAAATTATTTGTTTGCTCATTACTTATTTGTCAGATTGTGTAGCTATTGTAAAAAAAAGATAGTTTACCTACCAGCCGGCTCCGTAGCTAAGTTGGCAGTAACCCTGCCTGCAAAGCGAGGGGTCCCGGGTTCGATTACCGGCCGGCGCAGATTTTGTGTAAACATAAAGTTTGTTCTCGGGTCTTGGATGTTTGTGATGTGTATCTGTGTGTGTCCAAGCCACCTGCGACACAGGGAATCCTAGTGCTGGGGTATGAGTGTAAGCGTTTATTTATTTACTAATATTTTTTTATACTCATTTAAAGGGGTTCAAGCCTGTAGATTTTATAGCGCACTGCAGTGTCACGCAGGCCTTTGTGTTTCAAAATTCTGTTTTTCATTAGTTCTGCTTTCTTTTATTTAAATATTTGAGCAAAACGATAGGAGATGTTAAAAATGTATTCTAGGAATCTACAATCTCTGATTCAGTAGACGGACGTGTCCCACACTCTTATATCCTATGCGTCAATGCGTCAATCGATATCAAACGCGTTATCGCCGTAATCACATAACTCTAATATTAATGAAACTCATGAAACCTTTCATAACATTTTATCGATGTAATTCTACTGCAAAATATCTCAAGAAATCAATTAGTTATTTTATATTTCTGTCCCGTTGAAATGATCAAGTAATCACGCTCGGCCGACAGATGTAGATAGTCAGAACCAATTTCCTAGAGGAGTGCAATCTACGGACATGCTTATTAGGTACTCAGCTATAACGAGATCTTAGGCTCGGTGCACATGAAGCAGGTTTTGAATAGTTTTTTTTATTGGCTAAATGCCTTTATTAATTAGCTAATACATAAATAAACACTACATCTAACCTAGCTAGCTACAAAAGCAGTTGGATAATCTACAAGCCCTAGTAGGCCTATAGATAATCCAAATGTTATAATTGAATTACTTTCAATATTCAACTAAACAATATATATATATTTTTTTTATATTATTTGGTAACGAGGCGAGCTGGTCGTTTGCCTGATGGTAAGCATAACGCCGGCCCATAACAACTGCAGTGCCACCCAGAACTTTGAAACACAAAGGCCTGCGCGGCACTGCAGTGCGCTCGTTACCCTGAGACATTAGGTATTAAGTCTCATAAGCCCAGTAATTTCACTGGAAACTCCGCTCATCAAACCGGAACACAGTAATGCTTGCACACTACTGCTTGGCGGCAGACTTCACGAGCAAAGCGGTGGTAACAACCCAGACGGACACTCGCAGAAGAGTTAGTCCTCCCACTAACATAAAACAAAATAGTAACGATCGCTTCGTAGATTCTAAACTAGTATTATCTGCTTCAGTTTCAAGCGATGATGGCTCCTGGTAATGCGTCGGCCGCCAATCTGTAGGTCTATGGTTCGAATCCTACAGTTAGCCTGAGTTTTTGGTGAAACAACACTAGATTTGCAATCCTAAGCTACATAAAGGAGCTGGGTTGGCTTAGCTAGACGCAGGCAGGGGGAAATGCACAATACACCCCAAGCAGGACGTCAGTGCAGGCCTAACGCCCCCATTATGAACAAGAATAAGACCTAAGTGATCATAATTCGCGAATTTACTTAATAAGGTAACATACTGGAATGGCTGACGTCTTTGTCACCCGGAGTTTTCAAGCCCAGTGTGAATAAGTATTGTCTAGACAAGCGTGGTACACAGTCGTCGACCACTAGTGGCACTGTTCAAATACAACCTTTTTCGTTTATATTTAAAAATAATATATTATGTAGGTACTTACTATTAATTATAAAAGCCTGGTATAATTGTATATACCCCACAACCAATCCTACTAATATTATAAACGCGAAAGTGTGTTTGTTGGTTTGTCCTTCTTTCACGCAGTAACGGACCAACGGATCGACGTGATTTTTGGCATAGATATAGATTATGGACCGGAGAGTAACATAAGCTACTTTTTATCCTGCAAAAATGCACGGTTCCGGTGGAAACGTGGGTGAAAACCGCGGGCAGAAGCTAGTGTAAAAATATAGTTTTTAAATTAGTGATCCACTCACACGTATTTAAACTCCATTCTTTAATAAAGTTATTGTTGATTAGCATTTCACAGAAATCACATCGTGTGTAATGCGCTTTATAGTTAACTAAATGCGAGTGCCTCTAAAAAGATTTGTAACAGATCAGCGGCGGGATGATGTTTATGTCGACGTAATGAGTACATTTGACGGAAGCGCGGTAGACAGCAATCATGCGTTATAAACACAACAGATCTCATCGGGGAAAGCTGGTTAGTAAACAAGACGAATTTAAGAAATGTGTACGTGGATGTAGACTGTAAAATAAATGATCTACCGACGTGGCGTGATTGTATAGTAGGTAGGTTGTTTGTAAAGTGAGACATGGGAGGTTTTAGAATGGATTTAGGTTTTATTTAGTTATTTATTTACCATGGGAAACAAACAGCTTATAACTAAGGATTATAGTATTATGAATGGTAGGTACAAAAAAGCCTTAAATAGTTTCTACTAATATAATGACAGTGTTTAAAATACTAAGAAATAATAAAAAATAAAAACTAACTAACACAATAATTATGGATGGAATTCGACAGTATATTCTAACAATTTTTGAATTTTTAGCAATTTCATTTTTATATTATTATATCGCCCACATCAATCTATTGTGTATCCGACGTAGTTAAATCTCTAATTTCTATATACTTTCATTAAAAAATTTTAAACAAGCATCATTTTTGAAAAAGTTTTGTCTCGCAGTGAATAGATCAACACTCTGAATATTACTCTAGATGGTTTTTCTAAACTCGCAAAGACAGGATTTATAGTCTTTGTAAACTCGCTATAACTATTCGACGATGTTGTGCATGTTGTAGTCGAAGATGTAAGAAGAAGACCGTTCTTCTTCTTACATGTCAACAGTAAAACTAGTCTTTTAGATTTTCGAGTAGTACGCTGGACCTAGATTAGACCTGGCTCTAGTACATCAATAGGTACTTAGCAGCAGATTTTTACCGGTTCACGTGCCACCGAACAGTAATGTGCAAGCATTACTGTGTTCCTGTTTGATGAGAAAAGTAGTCAGTGAAATTACTGCGCTTATAACTCAGAGTAACGGCAGTGACACTGCAATTGTTCTGGACTGGGGTTATGCTTACTATGGTCAAACGACAATCTCCTCGTTACCCAAAACAAGTTCCTAAAAAACCCTAGAATCATGTGTTATATCGTAACTTACTCCAACTAGATCAAATGGAATTTTTGAAACGCCTCTAGTCAACATGCAAATAGGTTAACAATCTGCGTCGCGCAATAACTTCAATATATTTAATAGACAAAGGGATTCAATTACCTCCATTGAGAAGTCTAAAACTTTATCTTAGCAATCTGCTCTGGCGGCGGTGGTGAGCGGCACCATTGTTCGTGTAACGAGATCTGCAGTGGTTTGAGGTCAAGCGCTTTATTAGAAGACATTTTCTGGTAATTAGACTTTTATTCCACCTGCGATAATAAAGTTTGTTCTCGGGTCTTGGATGTTTGTGATGTGTATCTGTGTGTGTTCATGCCACCTGCGACACAGGGAATCCTAGTGCGGGGGTCTGAGTGTGTAAGCGTTTATTTGGATTAAATGTACTGTAACCAAATAATACTTAGTATAAGATTCGGAGGGTAATCTAAGCGTGGACGCACGCTTCTCTATGTCAAATTTCTATCAGTTTTGACATATGGAAGCAAGCTTTACACATTCCTACCCTTGCACTAGGATTCCCTGCGGCGCAGGTATACAACACAAACAAGATCCGAGAACAAACTACGCTTACCACACGAAATTTGCCCTAGCCGGAGATCGAAGAGCCCAAAGTCATACGTCTCTAAACATCCTACGATTGCCTGGAAGAGATCGCTGCTTAGTAATAAGGCCACCGATTGTAGATACTAATTTGTTTGTTGTAAGAGCTGTTGTAATTTTTTTCTTATCGTGCAATAAATTGTTATCTATCTATCTTTTTCGTCGTTGATTTTATTTACACTCATTAACTGCATCCCGCACCAACCGGTCGCGTGCTGTCGGGAACCGAACCCGCGCCACTCACCCGCCAGCCACGAACGCATTAACGATAGGTTAAATGTCTGATCCCATCTTATCGCTATTAAAACTCATCATTCGTGACTGGTAGAACAAATTATGCATTTGGAGTGTGGTCCAAGTGACAGGAAACGAGATTCTAAATAAAATAATAAAATACGCTTTGAAAAACACCTTTTAAGGTGAAGCTTCATGACCCGCAAAAAACAGGCATTACGGAAAAAGAAAGACAACGCCAGAGCCTTCGGTTGGCTTTCTGAAAATGTTGAAATAAATTTCCAAAGAAAATTTCCGAAGACAATTAGTGCATGGTAATTTCCTAAAACGTGTTACAGGAAATACGTGTTTTTTAAAATGACTTACAAGTTTGTGAAAAAATTGTTTGTTATTTAGAATCTCCATTACATGTCTAAGGATTATTTGGAAGTGTTTTGTTGAATTTTACATTTATGAGAACACTGTAAACGGCCAAAGTCAAGGTAAAATTTGTCCAAAAAAGCTGATTTTTGAAGGCAGTAATTTCACTGTACATCAAAGCGAAACAAAGTAATCATTGCTCATTACTGCTTGGCGGCAGACTACACCAGCAAGGCAGTGACAAAGGGAAAACGACTAAATAGGAGTACTCGAGTAGATAACGTGACGAATCGCATACCATTTAAATATACCGGTATGAAGTTAGCATCCCAAAGTTAGCAGAACGAATAACCCGTAAAAACTTTGGGATGCCAATTTGTTAGTGGGAGGACTAACTATTCTGCGAGTGGCCGTCTGGGTTGTTACCACCGCTTTGCTCGTGAAGTATGCCGCCAAGCAGTAGTGTGCAAGCATTACTGTGTTCCGGTTTGATGAGCAGAGTATCCAGTGAAATTACATTACCGGGCTTATGAGACTTAATACCTAATGTCTCAGGGTAACGAGCGCACTGCAGTGCCGCGCAGGCCTTTGTGATTTAAAGTTCTGGGTGGCACTGCAATTGTTATGGGCCGGCGTTATGCTTACAATCAGGCAAACGACCAGCTCGTCTGGTTACCAAATAACATTAAAAACAAAAAAACACTGGTTTAAAATATTCAGAATTAATATCCGCTTTCCCCTGCATCTTAAGCTATAGGTATCAAACGCAGCTCACGGCAGTATAACACCTCGGTCGATATCTCGAGTTATCGACACGATACCTGTTATTAGCCACCCGCCCGCCGCCGCCGGACCCCGAGCGATATTAAGTGATAACTTGATGCATCGGCAGTTCCTATTTAATAATACACTTGAATTAAACCTACGGACACATAGCGGCTAGAGCAGTGTACACTGTACATATAAAAAGCGGTTTAAACTAGACCAGTGGTTCTTAACCTGGTCCTTGAAAGTACCCGAAGTGGTCCGCGAAGAAGCCATCATACGCGTCGAGGTCAAAAGCACAGATTAAAAATATGTAACTCAAAGCGCGGTCAACGAAACATCGAGGCGACGACGCACGGGCTGGGATTTGAGTTCAACTTCGTTCAAGTTCAACTTCATTCGCCTGATAAATAATTTATATTACCGAAAACAATATAATTAGTGCTCCCTGACAAAAAAAATCATCGTACACCAGTTAATGGTTAAGAACCACTGAACTAGATGAGTGTGAGTGGTAGTTACATCCCAAACTGATCCGTAGATGTTTGGTTCAAATCCTAGTTGATTGATTTGTGAAGGAAATCAGTGTGGTCTTAGGATATTTTCTAACGCTCGATCTAGCTATCACTCCCAGTTGCAAACCGTATTGATAGTGGAATTGATCTCGGTTGAAATAACTATTACAGCGATTATGGAAACGCAACTAAAGCCCAAAAAGAATACGGACAGCTTTTATTACAGTGGAACGACTTTCCATCACTTTACATCGGAGTGTAACATCTGATGTTGACAAAAAATATTTGAGACCATCTTGGTAGAATAAGGTTTAAACCATCCAATTCCGTTAAGCCGTTTCCGAGAAATCAGTGTACAAACGAAATTTTTTTTTTAAAAAGCATATAAATCTAAATTTGACCACTTACTCGCCTCATGGTAAGCGAAGAGGTGTCCGAATATGGAGCACGTAGATTTAGAAGAGACCTATCTATTCACTCTACACACGAAACAGGGAAGACAGCAAAGAGCGACGTTACGAACGTCAGTGACGACGGTCTGTTTACACAATTGTTTGTTGTTTTAAAAATAATAAATAAAGATAGTTATAATAATTAATAGATTTATTATATAATTAAACAGTGGTAAATTGGTTGTGTGGTGTTTTTTTTAAGTTTGTGGCATTAAACACTTAGGATTTTCTAATCTATCCGCTCAACAAAGTATCAGTAAGTGATAGCATACCCCCAATATTAGTAAATAACACATTAAAAACTTTGACCTACACAAAATAAACAAATTTCGATCGAAATGGCCAAGTGCAATGCTTGCGGTCGTTTCACTTCGTCGGCGGATGCTACAAAGTGCTCCAAATGCGTAGGTCTTTACCACCGAACCTGCGTTAATATCCCGCCGGAGGCTAAGATTTCTGCGGTATGGTCATGTCCAAGCTGCAAGGCGAAGACCCCTCGGCGAGACAATACTGAAAGTCCCGTGACAGGACAGGCGTCTGACTATCAGACGTCTCCTATCGAGAGCTCTTCTGGAGCTCCGGATGATGAAGTCCTTCGGGAAATCCGACTTATGAACCAGGAGATGAAGTCCTTCCGTGGGGATTTCAATGCAATGAGGGAAGAGATGTCCTTGCTCAGGAATACTGTGACAGGTTTCGGGGGCCGTATGGATATGATGGAGGCCAGGCTGGTGGGCCTCGAGGAGAAGTACGCAGCACTCCAGGCTCAGCCAGGCGTCGGTGAGCTGGTCGCCACAGTTGACCAGTTGAAAGCCGAGCTCAACGACCGTGATCAGGACTCACTGCTCAACGACGTCGAGATCACCGGTGTCCCCGAGGAACCGGGAGAGAGCGTGGGGCACCTCGTATCCCTCATCACTGACAAGTTGGGGGTCGCCTGCGACGAGCGGGACTTTGTGAGTGTGGAACGTGCCGGTCAGCGCCGTGCGCCCGCGCCCGGCGACGGCCCGCCGCGCCCGCGCCCCGTCGTGGTGCGCCTGGCGCGCCGCCCGCTGAGGGATGCTCTCCTGCAGGGCGCGCGGGTGCGCCGCGGCCTCACTACCGACGGGCTGGGGCTTGCCTCTCCGTCGACGCGGATCTACGTCAATGAGCGCCTCACCAAGCATAATAAGCTTCTATTCTACAAAGTGCGCGAGGAGAGTCGACACCACGGTTGGAGGTTCGCCTGGACCAGAGGTGGGCGAATCTTCGTTCGCCGTGAAGCAGGAAAGGCGCCCCTGAGAGTCCGCTCGGAGTGCGACATCCAGAAGATTTTTGGCAGCGATGCCGTTGGAGTGCCCTTGAGTCAGAGCTGATGATTTTGTGGTTTTCTAAAAAATATGAAATATATATTAATACATACTTAGTTGCTATATTTAGGCATAACATAAAACAAAATAATTGTTTTTATAATTGTAATTTAATAATAATATCAGGTCATGTATGCAGTCATTACAAAATATCATTTCTTGTGTTAAAATTCGAGTTGAATATAGGTAAGCTAGCTCAATGTCGAATGGTTTCTCTTATATTATGTAATTTTTATATGCCTAATTTCAATTCGATTTATAATGATTAAAAATTTTAAGGTTGGTTTGTTCAATGCTGGCTCACTAGGTACCAGACATGATGAATTAATAGCTGCCATCGAAAAGTCATCTGTAGATTTAATGGCAATAAATGAGACTTGGCTACGAAACGGGGAAGAGAGCCGCGCGCCGGTTGTGCCCGGCTATCGGTTAAGGCACACGCCGCGGCCGCTCTCAGTGCGTGCCGGTCGCGGAGGAGGGGTCGGTTTCTATATAAAACAGGGTGTTAATGTGCGATATAGCCCCCATCCTCAAAACGCATCTGTCGAGCAGATGTGGTTGAGACTTAGGGTAAATTCGCAAAAAATAATAATCGGTACTGCATATCGTCCGCCGTGGCTTGATGTTAATACTTTTTTAGATAGTCTAACTCAGTCAGTAGTCAGTTTTGCTGATTATGATTGCATAGCAATTTTTGGAGATTTTAACATTAACTTGCTCTGTCCCTCAGACAATAAGAGTAAATTATTTCAGACATTTCTTAATTATACAAACTTGAAACAATTAGTATCTAAACCAACTCACTTCACTGACCATAGTGAGACACTAATTGACTTAGTGTGTACTGATGCGAAAATAAGATCTTTAAATGTTAGCCATATTCCTGACTTGGGCAACCATGCCATGATTACAGTTGAATTTAACATCAAGGCTGAAAAACCCAAACCTCGTTTTTTTTGTTACAGACCATTAAAGTCTATATTACTGGAGTTATTTACCAATGATTTAAATTCAATTAATTGGCATCAAATTGAGAATTTGGACAGTGTAAATGACATGGTAAATAGTTTTAATTTGTGTATAACTGAACTATTTAATTTACATGCACCTAAAAGACAATTTTCTACAAAAATAATATCTTATCCATGGATAACTGACACTGTTAGGGACATGATGGATATTAGAAATCAATGCCATTATCAGTACAAAGAGACTAAATCTGATCAGCATAAGGAATCCTACAAGGACATGAAACATGTGGTCATAAATGCAGTATATCAAGAAAAAAAGGTATATTTTGACAATCACATCAACCAGAACATTAATAACCCAAAAAAACTATGGAAAAATTTAAAAACTACAATTATGCCTGATAGGAAAAAAAATTTTGAACTTCCACATTTCTGTAATGATCCAACTGTAATTAATTCACATTTCCTGAATGTCCCTGGCAGTGATTTTGTAAGTATATCAGATCTCACATACTTTGAACATCATCAATTTAACACATCTCAATTTCACCTTGAGCCTGTCTCGGAGAGTATTGTGGCAAATGTGATAAATGGGCTATCTTCGAATGCTGAAGGAGTGGATGGTATTTCGTTACAGATGATTCTTTTAACATTGCCTAGCACCCTTAGTATCATAACTAAAATAATAAATCAATCAATTTTAACATCTACCTTTCCTGATCTGTGGAAAATTTCTACTATTAAACCAATTCCGAAGCAACAAAATGTTACTTCAGTCAAGGACTTGCGTCCCATAAGTATTCTTCCCTGTCTCTCTAAGGTACTTGAGAAGGTTGTGTGTAATCAATTGATAAAGTACCTGGAGGTAGAGAAAATCCTGCCTTCAGCCCAGTCCGGATTTCGTAGAAAGCGCAGTACTGCAACGGCATTGTTGGATGTTGTTGACAATATTCTTGCGGCTCAAGATCATGGCATGGGCACTGTACTAGTGCTGCTTGATTTTTCACGTGCATTTGATGCAATTAACATTACACTCCTGTTGTCCAAGATGTCTTACTATGGTTTTGATAGTCATACGGTTAGGTGGTTTCATAGTTATTTGCACTTGAGGTCACAAATGGTTCAAGTAACTGGTTTAGATGGCAAAACAACATCATCTGCTTGCACCTACAACCTCCGAGGCGTTCCTCAAGGATCAATTCTCGGCCCAATCCTTTTTATTTTGTATAGTGCAGACATAATTAATAGCATCAAACATTGCCAATATCATATTTATGCCGATGATCTACAGGTATATTTGAGTTTCCATCCCAATGAGACTTCTCTAGCTGTAACAAAAATAAATCAGGATTTAGACAGTTTGGCAAAGTGGTCTGTTGCTAACTGTATGACTTTAAACCCTGGTAAAACCAAATATTTGATATTGGGATCAAAACACCAGGTTGAAAACATAAAGCACCATTGCCCTCAAGTTGCAATCTTAAATGATCACATTGAATGTGTTTCTGAGGCCCGTAATCTAGGTTTAATTATGGACAGCCGCCTGCATTTTGAGAAACATGTGGAAGAAGCTGTACGGAATTGTTTCTATAGACTAAAGGTTCTTTATAGAATTCGACCATACCTTAGTGTGGATCTACGAGTAAGCCTCTGCGAGTCGCTTGTTTTGTCGAAGCTAAATTATGCAGATGTAGTTTATGGGCCTTGCCTATTGTCTCGAACTGAGCGACTCATACAGAGAGTTCAAAATGCCTGTGCTCGCTTCTGTTTTACTGTGCCTCCTCGTGCTCACATTACCCCCTTTCTAAATCGAGCTAACTTGTTGAAAATGGCACCACGCAGAAATTTGCATCTTGCTACTCTGCTCTTTGGCGTCATTCTGAGTAATCAGCCTGAATATTTGTTTCGCAAACTGAAATGGGCTCATGAGGCGCGTAAATATCATACTCGAGCATCTCAGTACTTAATTTTGACGCCTCAGCACAAAACGGTGGCTTTCAGAGGTAGTTTCAGATTTGCTGCAAGCCATTGTTGGAACTCTTTACCTCCCCCACTTCGTGACCTGAAAACAATTAAAACTTTTAGCAGGCGTATGAGGCTACATCTAGTGTCTATTCAAAAACCTTAAAAAAAAAAGGATCTTGAAATCACACTAGATTTAGGATTCCGACGCTTGCGTCAGGTAAAATGACCTTTGTCTTCTTTTAAGCTAATATATTTAGAGTATATAACTTACCTCTTGTTGAGCAGGTATTCCATTTGTTAGCCTTGTTGTCATAGATTAAGTTTTTGGACTTTGTTCTTGATTATTACCGATACCGATCACCATTGTGTTGGGTGACTGGTTTGAACTTGTTTTCAGTTTTGTTTGAATTTGTTTGCTGCCATAGATACATAATGGCACACTGCACGGCACAAATATTTAGTGGCCACAGATGACTCTAGCTAGTAGTTATCTGTGGTCATGCTCCACTAAGTTAGATGGAAGGCCACAGACAATTGTTTTCCTTGGACGGGTCTGTGGCTTTTGATTACTTTCTGATATTTTATTTTATTTATTTTTTTTATTTTGTATTTTGTAGAATTTTTTTATTTTTACTGTTTTTTTTTTATTATTAATTGTATTATTTTAGATATGTTGATTGTTGTTATTTTTATACTGTTTTAATTTTTTTTTTTTTTTCGTCGTCCTTTCGTTCGTGATGTCATGATGGGTTCCGACTGAAAATCAGTGACTAGGGTCTTTGACCTTAGTTAGGTGCTGAGTCGGGACCTTTTCCTGACATCACAACATTACATTGTATAATGTTAGTTTTAAATTCTGTTGTGTTTTGTGTTATTTGTTATCTGATGTGATGTTGTGTTGTCCGGAAATAAATGTATTTTCTTTCTTTCTTTCTTTCAAAGAAATCCATTCCTTGGCACTTGGCAGGGCATATAATGAATCCACATTCATATCCACATCCGAATCGCTTTGTCCGACAGGACGGAATATCCACAGTGAGAGGATGACATCGAACCGATCTTCTACTTGTTCTGTAATGAAAGATCGAAAGGGATTAGGTCGTGTAGTTCTTTCGCACACTTTCCGAAATGTATCCTATGTAGCGTATGTTTGTTAGTGGTAGGACTAACTCTTCTGCGAGTGTCCGTCTGGGTTGTTACCACCGCTTTGTGAGTGAAGTCTGCCGCTAAGCAGTAGTGTGCAAACATTACTGTGTTCCTGTTTGATGAGCACAGTATCCAGTGAAATTACTGGGCTTATGAGATTTAATACCTAATGTCTCAGGGTAACGAGCGCACTGCAGTGCCGCGCACGCCTTTGTGTTTCAAAGTTCTGAGTGGCACTGCAATTGTTATGGGCTGGCGTTATGCTTACTATCAGACAAACGACCAGCTCGTCTCGTTACCAAATAGCATTAAAAAAATGTTCCTAAAAAGAAACATACGCGGCAAATATAACCTCTTTTTGACGTTGGTTGAAATACGTAAAACAAGGTCACGTTCACATAAAAGCTTGTAGTAATCATAAAAAGCTTTCGCCCAGCGGTAACTCATCCATGCTGCCGTGTGGACGCAGCTTTAATTCAATTTGCTCGACATCTCCAAATTATTACCTTGCCGCAAAAAACACATTAATTTTCGTGACATGAAACTTGTAAAAAAAGGTTCGGTCGACGCAAAAAGTTCATTAGGTAACCTAATTTTTTATAGTATTCATTCATGCTATACGCCATGCATACGTCTATTATTATTAGAGCTTTTTATCTGTCTAGTTTAAAGATTGTTTATCCATTTATACATTTTTTATCCCATCTGCGGCGCAAGTACGGATCTTTGCGATAAATAAAATTGGATAAAATTGACAGTTAAAATTGATAAAGTGGGGTTTATTCGATGAAATTGACAGTTAAAATCGATAAAGTGGGTTTTATCGATTTTAACTGTCAATTTTATCGAATTTTATTTATCGAAAAGATACGTACTTGCGCCGCTGTTTTGTCTAGCCCAGTGGTTTCCACTTATCTTTTCTTAAGTACTCACTTCAAGAAAGTTATTCGCGTAAATGCTACATACGAAATGAAAATTATAAATGAAATCGGATTTTCGATATTTTAAATATAAACAACAGTACAAGTAGTTCACTGTTTCTATTTGTACAACTGGAAAATCTGGTTGCGTTTTTGTGAGATTCAGTCATAAGGTCGAGTTTGGTAGATGTTTGGTTTTTAGGGTTCCGTACTTAAAAAAAGAAAAATGAACCATTATTCCCTACCTTATCCTTACGAACACTTCGTTGTGCGTCTGTCTGTCAAGACCGGGAATCAAAAGCTTTGAGGATACTTCCCGTTGACCTAGTAAACTACAAGTTTGTTCAGAGTCGTCAGTACGTGAGTCCGCCTCGCACTTGGCCGGATTTTTAGTGTGCCTACACCTTCAAGCAATGTACGTGCGCCCGGAAGTACGCGCACGTACGTAGGTACTAATTGGGAACCACTGGTATATTTGATTCAAGTCATTTTTGATTCTGATGTGTAGGTCGTATTTGTTTTTGTATCTAGATAATAATCTTGAAAGGCAATTAATCTTTTGCGTCAGAGACTACCGGAACCGGATGCTGTTATTAGCGACTCTAAAAAAGTTTTGGCAGTGTCTGCCAATTTTTTTTTATTTAAAAAAGACCTTCGTACTTGTTACATCTCTGTTACACTTTTAAACCTTGCAATTAGTTGATTAAGATTCTATGATAACAAAGATCTATTTAATTTTCTGCTCTCATGGAACTGCGCACAATAAAAATAAAATTACAACTCCGTGCTTTGGAACGCAGCGATGATAATATGACAAATTAATCGGAACGCGACCAGACGCTTTGTAATAATTTGAAAATAGAATGTGTCTGGCCGAAATTCTAGCGGTGAGGCTGGCTGGTAATGTTTACGGAAAAGAAGATTTTAGTGGTGAGTTCTTTTCGCGCGTTGTCGTTATTTTTTTTATGAGCGGTAAAAATGTAAGCTCAAATAGGGACTCCGGAGTCGGCCACTCTAATCCCTATAACGAAGCGCCTTTTAAAATAGATGCTGTTGTTGATGTTTTATTCTCTATTGTCCTAGTGTGTAGCTAAGCTGCACATGTTTTTTTTTGTTTTATCTGTGGGGGACGGAGACAGAATATGTGATGACCTAGTCTACCCCGTGATCACAAACACTGCAAAAGGATCGAGAATTAAAATAATGTAAATATTCGCGAAATAAACGGTTAAAAGTTGTTTAATTAAATAGTATGCCAATTTCGTTAAACTGTTCACATTATATCATAGCAATTGAACATAGCAGTATTTGCATATATACTGTGTACGCTCGTCTATTCTGTGGTTCAGGTTGAACTATTATTTACAATAAAACCTATTGTAATAAGTTTATGTATTCTAGCAAAAAAGCCAGTTTTGATTTGATGTACCAAATGTGATAATAGGAAAAAAAAAAAAACTAAAAGAGCGAGGAGAGATTGCCACCTATTTAGCCGACAGTTTAAAAATAAAAGTATCTACATTATTTAAACTTTCTCCGAAACATATTAGACTAACGCTTTGTCATAATAATGAGGAGCTATCTTGAGAGACTTATTGGTCGTTCACTTAGCGTGGGGAGAGGCGACTACACAGGTACATTCTAATTAGATTTAAAACGTTTGGAAGACTTATTTTTCGAACATTTAAGCCCCTCGGGGTATGCCCTACGTAGCAATTGCTGTACGAAATGCGATAAAGTGTAGTTCCCGAATGCGAACTACACTTGAGTTTAACTTAGTATTGCTGTTCAAGCAATAATAGTATATTAGTAACCATTTGCTGTACAAGTAAGGCTTAGTCGTCACTAGTCGATATAGCGCAAAAAGTATCGAGTATGTGGTGGTACACAGGAATGCCACGCAATTTAAAATGCCACATTGCCGTGTCGAAGTTATGTTTACGTTCGGCAACTTAATGAATTGCTTATTGTGTAAAGTCCTGTACGCAAAGTTCACTTAGGGCTTATTTTCACGAGCGATTCTTACGTTGCGATTGTTATGTCATATCGCTAAATTCTACACGCCATATCAATAAATACCTGTGTTTATCATCGTAATAGTGACGGAAACGCTGGCAAGCTTCGATAGAGTCGCTCGCAGAGACGGTGTCTTGATAATTCAATTATTACGTTAAGAGTTTAGTCGTTCATTTTCTGAAGACACCTCTTGTAGTTTTCGTATGTGCGGGTAGTAATAAATGTAGGAAATATTGATACCTAGTCTCTTCTACATGGGTCTCAACTGTAAAGAAGCTTTGTGTTTGAGAGCAAGTTCTTTCGTATTTTATGTTTACTACCCATCTACAAGTATAAATACAAGCCCGTGCTTTAAACAAAGGCCAGGTTCGATTTAAATATTAAGATGTAATACCTATTGTGTGCAGTCAGCGGTCCTGAACTTCGTTAAGTAGCGACGAGAGGTCAAAGTCATAAAAAGTTTCCAATACCTTTAGTAGTTAAGTAAAATAAAACTGTGAGCACTATTCGTTAACTTAGTTTCTTATTAACCACATTAAATTAAACTACTTTTAATGGTTAGTAAACATATTTACTTCTTATTTTTCTGGTTTTGAGCCAATCTCCGTAAACCAATGGCTGTCAGTTCAACGTATTTCTCTAATCTGCGCCAAGTGAAAACGTAAAAAATCTAAAGAACGTATTTTACACTTTGCAATTTTCCTGCTGAGGCTCAAAATGTTCGCGATAAAAACCGTTACTGCTTTATTTCAATGTGTATTAAGTACTTATAGGTACGTAAAAGAAATATTCATTTAGTTTGAACAAAGTGATTTTAAAAATCACGTAGTAAAACTTCGCCTAAGATACTTAAGTTCTTCATTTACAAACATTGAGTAGTCACATTTTGTGACCTAATTTAATAATATTTATTAACTCGTTGACAGTTATCAATCATTAGCCCAGTAACACACAGCATGCAGGTCACGTACCGTCGCGTCATTTCACAGACCACTCGACGGAGAAATGATGAGCACCGCAAACTAAGAGACGATTTGATTTCATCAGTAACCGAGACAAATAGCTTTTTGATTAGACGCCATGTTGTTTCCGATTAGGGTTGCCAGATAATTTCCCGTAAGTGTGAGATAACTTTTAATATTTACATTGCAATTAAAATCAAGAAGTTTAGGACACACATTTTTTTAAATTAGATATTTGTTATAAAAATTTTCAAAAAAAAACTGTGCTAAAAATCGTATCGTCGTCTCAATCTCAGCGTGATGCCACCCATATGTAGAACTAATTCTTCTGCGAGTGTCCGAGTGGGAGTGTCTGACTGAGTATAGTGAGTGAGTGAGTTTTTTTTATACTACTTGATACGAGCCAGTCGTTTGCCTGATGGTAAGCATAACGCCGCACCGGTCCTTAACAATTGTAATGCCATTGCCATTGCCGTCTATTTAGACACTCCCAGACCCATTACTCATTTGGGTACTGTGGCTTCGCTCGTGAAGTCTAACGCTCTGCATTACTGTGCAAGCATTACTATGTTCCGGTTTCAGAAGCAAAGTAGTCAGTGAAATTACTCGGTTTATGAGATTGAATTATTCCTGATATCTCTGGGTAACGAGCACAAAACCGATCCGTGCAGGTTTTTGTGTTTGAAAGTTCTGGGTGATACTGCAATTGTAATAGGCGATACGCTTACCATCAGGCAAACTACTCGTTCGTGCCGTTATCCAGTACTATAAAAACAAACATCTGACAGCCCTATAACCGACGCAAAATAATGTGGTGTCATCGTTGATACTGTTGAGGCCGTTGATTTAATCAGCGAATCGGGACTGATAGTCTGTGGTGTCACTTTTTTGACTCGTGATTTGTGGGACCACGACCTAAGGCTAGGAATTTGATCTGGAGAGTTTAACCACGGTTTAAGCACGGCTATATATACACCAAACTATTTTAGTTACCTTTTTAACGTCTTCATTTGAAAATCTGTCACTTAGTGTTTATATTTTTTATGTGTCACGAGCCGCTGAATCCTACAGTTCAGCGGTTCGACATTGAAAAGAAAATTCAAAAGAACGAAGATTGGAAGTAGGAATCGACAGGCCACGCTGAAACAAATAGCGCTAAAGAAGGAAGGTTCTTGAGTTACTTTGTACTGAAAGACGAATCTTAGGATGGCTTTCGCCTAAATGGACCGATGATCTGGTGGTAGTCACAGGGAGTCGTTAGTTGCGACTGAGTACCTAGCTACTACCTATACCTACCATTTATTGTGGCGTTTGATGGGAGACCCACTTTGTTATGTAGTTTTTTTTTATGTTATTTGGTAACGAGACGAGCTGGTCGTTTGCCTGATGGCAAGCATAACGCCAGCCCATAACAACTGCAGTGCCACCCAGAACTTTGAAACACAAAGGCCTGCGCGGCACTGCAATGCGCTCGTTACCCTGAGACTTTAGGTATTGAGTCTCATAAGCCCAGTAATTTCACTGGATACTCTGCTCATCAAACCGGAACACAGTAATGCTTGCACACTACTGCTTGGCGGCAGACTTCACGAGCAAAGCGGTGGTAACAACCCAGACGAACACTCGCAGAAGAGTTAGTCCTCCCACTAACTAGAATATTTTTAAGTATAATTATCTCTTGTGCTACCAAACCATGGCGGCATAATCACATAAGCGACCAAGCCTTTTGAGTATTGTGCATTGATTGAAATAGTGTCTTTATTAGAGTGTTTATTGGTTTAGAACCTTGATCGTTTCTTGTTTAGATAGTTCGAAATTTTCATCATCTTTGAAGCACCTATTTTGAAGCGTGTACTCTATGAAATATATTTTATAGTGTTAACCGACACTAGCGGATGTTCACATAAATATATACATCACAAAAATTTCGCATCCAACAGGATTCGAACCTGCGTCTTCTGGCTTGCCGGGCCAAACGCCTTAACCGCTAAGCTATGGGAGCAATTAATGTTGACAAGCCAGAATCCTGTTGGAAGCGAAATTTTTGTGATGTATATATTTGCGTGTACTCTATGCTTAATCTTCATTAAATTACTCAAACTCAAGCTGAACTCTTTCAGAACGTGATGTTGACCTTTCTAAGCTTTCTTTATCTCTTGGCTTCGCCGGACCGTTCGATAAAACAGTTTTATCATCGGTACAATGAGCGATGCAGCCAACTGTGGTCGATTGGTGTAAGCCATCGGTCAATGCAGTGTTATCTGGGAGTTATTCACGATGACAGAGTGGCTTGGAATTGTTTGGAAGCTTGAGGCTTTGGAAATTCCTTGTTTAACTGTAAGTCTTAGCTTCGAAGATACTTATCAACTGCACGTTATTGCGCATCAGTTCAACTGTTTATATATGTTAGCAGCAACTGCAATATTGTTTCCAATTCAGTTAGATAGTTATTAAACAGGCTGTATTAATTTTACGGGGCAGTACAGTTACTATATCCGTTGTAGTAAAAGGAAAACGTTCTTAGTAAACCGTCCTTAATTTTTGAGGAATTTATTCTGCATTCATATAGGGCACAAAAATTATAGTTAGCAAGAAAACGGGCAGTTTACATGAAAACTTTGTTTTGATGCTTTGATCCTGTTTCATGCCGAAAACTCGCAAATGATTTTTGCAGAATAAAAAATTGCTTTAAAAAAGCTACGAACCGACTTCAGTGACAAACTACTGAACCGATTTTGATGAAATTTCTATGGAACCAATCTGAAAATATATCCTTTCAAATTAAAAAAGAATTTTCCAAATCGGTTTATAAATGACAGAGATATGAGGTTACAAACATAAAAAAAATACCCACCGAATTGATAACCTCCTCCTTTTTTAGAAGTCGGTTAAAAAGACCAAACATCTAAAATTCTAAACCAAAACTAGCTGTCCCAAGTTAAATCACTACCAACTGAACTTAGAGGACTTCAAGATTATACCCATTTGCAACATGATTTACCTCATCACCGGATCTGCGAAGCCATTCGCTTAATTAACAGTTCCCTTACGGCCGTAGTAATGAATACCGGCGTCACTGTCAGTACAGGGTTATTGAGTTACGCGGACGGCGGACAATCGATACGTAATGAACCTTGGTGCTCATGTATTATGCAGAGTGCACTTCGATTACAGACACGAGGCGGCATTTCGTCAGTGGTGAAGTTTCCGTGCCAAAATGTAGTCAGTGATATTATCAACTTAACTAACTCGTCACTTATGAGGGATAATGAGCGCAGTTGTGTTTCAATTTTAAAGTTCTGAGTGTCACTGTACTACTATTACTTCTGTTACTGTACTTACTATCGGGAAAGCGGCCAGCTCGTCTCGTTATCAAAAAGTGTAAGTAAATATTAATACGGCAGTTTTTAATAATGAAAGGATGTTCAACAATTGGAGAGTCGATGTAACCAAACGAAATTTATACGAGTATACACCTAAATACTACTAAGTACTTAGCACTTACAATTAATGAAAGATTATTGATACGTTTTCAATAGCGAAAGACTTCCAAAATCAGTAATAGAACATCGGCAAAGTTAATTTACTCGAGAAAGCAATTCCAATAGAGAACTCTACAGTAAAGCAAAATCACAAGTTGGAAGTCTAGTTAGGCATATCCGGGTAGATTTCACCCTCAAAAGTTTTTGAACCTTTGCAAACCTCCGTTGGAAATAATCCCAGCATCTATTATTAAAATGACCCTCTATTTGATATTATCATAATCTCGTAGAACTAAACTGTGCAAATCGTAGACGAAATTTAATAATTGGACTGCGTTCCGACAAAAACTTAGCGTACCTTTGACTACTCCGTTGCTTATCTACAGGGGTGATACTGGTTAAATTCTAACCTACTAATAAAGACAGTATTAAGACCTATAAATCCGTACTATAATAAATTAGAATGTGTGTTTGTAACGTGTTTTGTGCAACGGATAGATATAATTTTTGACATAGATATATCTTATGGACCGGAAAGTATCATAGGCTACGTTATATCATAGAATTAAAATTGCACGGTTCTGCGGGAACGCTTGTGAAACTTCGGGCTGAAGCTAGTATATGATATTTGAAAGAGCCAACAAGCCCACTTTGAATGCATACACTTTAGAATTTTTTATCATTATAATGGCTTAATTGAACCATGAAAGAAGCTATTACCGATAAAAACGTTAGAATTGAGCCACAGATTTATCCAAAATGTGCCTTAATTTGCTACTTCAGAGGTGTAACTAGACACGATTCATATCTATATGCGAACCGGCATTCTTTGGTGGCTTCAATGGATGCCACAGCGCGGCGTCCAACTATTACAATTCGTCGACGGTTTCAATAAAATAGTTCAGTCAGGCTCGGTTTGAAGGGGCGTAACTGTAATCCCTGCGAATGTGCAAACAGGGGTAGAGAGCTTAATGAATTCATGCTTTGAGCTTTGACGAACATCGGACGAACTGACAGAACTTGTGTATGTCCAATATACGAGGTTCAAACGGACGAGTTGACTATTGAATTGTAACTGTTCTGTTTGCCATTTGAATGAGGCCTTTGTGAAACCTATCGTGTTAAATACAAATCATGTATTCAAACTTTTTAATTGAAGTCGGACACCTGCCCGGATATTATTTACCCTTTGTTTACTGGATATGTTAGCGTTTGACCACTATCTCTCGACGATGTGGTCGCAGATAGTCCACAGCAAGACGACATCGATACCTTGTTAATATTCCTCCTTTACGCACGAAGCGTTTTGCTTCTACATTCAGTTGACGTACCTCTAAAGAGTGGAATGCCTTGCCTGAGTCTGAGTCCCCTGATCTTTATAATCTAGTTATCTTCAAGTCACGAGTGAATAGGTATCTTCTAGGTAAGCGTGCTCCATCTTCGACCGCATCTTCACTTACCATCAGGTGAGATGGTCAAAAGCAAGCCTATAGAATATTAAAAAAAGTTAACTATTTTACGACCGTATTACTGTTTTTTGTATTTTTTTGATAAGCGACGATCTGGTCGTTTGCCTGATGGTAAGCATAACGCTGGCCTATAACAATTGCAGTGCCACGCAGAAGTTTGAAACATAAAAGCTCGCGTGGCACTGCATTGCGCACGTTACACTAATCTGTAATGTGTTAGCCAAAGAGATTGTCTAAGTTCCAAGCTACCATGCTTTGTAGCTTTACGGATAGAGCTTTTCTGATAGAATGCACTATTCATTGCCCGCGGCGTGCGCTGATCCCGACGTTTCATTAACAACCCTACCCATCAACCAACCTGACTTGACCCTTGGAGCCTCCCCCACCAACCGTTCATACAAACTGATTTGTTTCAACCAGGGAGACGGGGCGGCTCATTGAAAACTAGCTGAAATCTTACACTCGCGTAATTTCAAACCATTTATACCTGACCTATCAAAACGTAGTACAGCTACTTGTAATCTTTCTACTTTGTTCTAATAAGAGGGGGTAGGAAGTTTAAAGTAATGTTACGAGCTATAGGGTAACGTTTGATAGAAAGAAGCCGTTAAACAAACAGTTACTTTATTGAATTCAAAAGGAATCACTTGCAACACTATTCACTACAAAAATCACTAGTATATCACTATGTCACAGATATCACAATCACAATCACTAGTATTTCACTTAGTCACAGATTTCACAATCACTACTAGTCGCTTTGAACTCACTCCGATGTGTATCGCTTGGTATCGCAATAGAAACTGTCCCTGGCCGCGTCTCGATCCGCTTATATATGCGCCGCAAATTGTACTACCAAGTTCCCGAATGATCTAGTTCAAGGTCAAATATGGACATCTCTCTCTTACGCATACAACCGTCCCTTGTACACACATCGAGGACTTTCCAGATGGTAGTAGATTATGTCCATCTCGTTCTATCATGCGTGTAGCTATCTCTCTCTCGCATTATTCTAGAACATTCGGTTAGGTAATAGGTACAATTGTTCCTCTCTTTTGCGCATATAGCCATCCTGCTCACACTTTCTTCTGGAAGTTTTGAGAGACATGATCGAGGCTAATCGTCTCTCTCTTTCACACGATAGGCTGTCCCTCTCACACACCTTCGAGAATGTTCCGCGGACTGGAGGGGTGTAACTTGGCCTGAAACGGCCTGAAAATGGGTTTTCAGGAAATGGTGCCATGTGATTACTCGTGTCCTGAAACGGACTGAAAACATGTTTCAGTCTGCTGAAAACGGCGTTAACTAGGAGTAATTTTTGATTAACTGATATGTGTTAGGCCTTCCTCCGAAACGACCCGAAAACATGTTTCAGCCTGCTGAAAACGCCTGTAAGTGTCCGAAAATTTAAAAAAAATGTTTCTGCGAGTTTCCCTTTAACCCGTCTCCGTAACACTGCCCCCTCCTTAGACATGCTCGTCCCGAGCATCATTAGATCCATTGTAACGTGCCAATCGATTCACATGCACAATCTTAGGCTGGTTCCTGGCACTACCCATCTTCTTTATGCGATATGTTACGTCATTGATCTTCGTAATCACTGTGTAAGGACCATCCCAATCAACTTGAAGTTTGGGAGATTTTCCTTTACGTCTTACTGGATTATGAAGCCAGACTAGTGAACCTTCTTCAAAGTCTACATGGTGCATCTTCCTGTCATATCGAGTTTTCGTTCTTTCACTCATTCTATTTTCAGATGTTCTAACATGTTCGTGAATCTCTTGTAATTTTTCCCGTAATTCTGCGGCATATTCTGTTATACTCACTGGTGGATCTGGGGGCCGACCAGTGATGATATCTGCAGGCAAACGAAGCTGCCTACCGAACATGGCAAGAGCAGGTGTTACATTCGAGCTCTCGTGAACCGCAGATCGATATGACAATAGAAATAATGGGATATACTTGTCCCAGTCCTTTTGATGACTATCCACCAATTTAGCCAGGTGTCTTTCCAAAGTTTGATTAAACCGTTCGACCATTCCATCTGACTGTGGGTGGTAAGGCGTAGTCCTAGTTTTGTGAGTTCCCATTATTTGACACATTTCTTGAAATAGTTGGGATTCAAAATTTCGTCCTTGATCACTATGTATCTCTAGGGGCACCCCAACTCTACAGAATACCTCGTTCACTAGTACTTCGGCCACCGTAATTGCTTCCTGATTAGGAATGGCGAATACTTCAGGCCACTTTGTAAAATAGTCCATCACCACCATTATGTACTTATTTCCTTTTTCTGTTAATGGAAAAGGTCCAGCTATATCAACTGCAATTCTTTCCCACGGAGCTCCAACGTTATATTGCTTCATTCCAGCTCTGCTTCTGGTCTGTGGTCCTTTTACAGCTGCACAAGCTGTACATTTCCGGCACCAATCTTCTACATCCTCACGACAGTGTATCCAGTAAAATCTCTCTTTGATTTTCATTAGGGTTCTTTTTACCCCTAAATGTCCACCAGATGAACCATCGTGAAACATTTCCAATACATCACGGATCTTGGATCTTGGTACAACTAGCTGTAAATGGGATACGTCACCTCGCGCATTTTCCCATTTTCGACATAACACGTCATTGTGCAGAACTAAACTATCCCATTGAGCCCAATAACTCTTGGTTGTGGTGCTTGTGGAAGCTATTTCACTCCACCGTGGCTTAGAATCAGAAGATTTCATCCAATCCAAAATGGGCTTGATGTCGCTATCTTGTTGTTGTGCTTCTTGAATCGCTTTCCCACACCAATCTGGACTAATGGTGTCTGTCCTAAGTAGCCTCACGTGAGCGAGCTCTTTTCCCTCCTGCCTCGTGCAATATTTGCATTCGTCATGACAAGGCCTTCTGGATAAAGCGTCTGCGTTTCCATGGGATCTGCCTTTGCGATGTTCAATTGTAAAGTCGTACTCTTGCAGTTGTTCAATCCATCGAGCCACTTGTCCTTCCGGGTTCTTGAACTGAAGTAACCACTTCAGTGCAGCGTGATCAGTTCTGAGACGGAACTTACGTCCAAGCAGGTATTTGCTAAAGTGTTGTAGCGTCTTTACAACAGCCAGTAGTTCCCTCCGAGTAACACAGTAGTTACGTTCCGGTTTTGACAATGACTTACTGAAGTAGGCTATGACTTCCTCATGTTCGCCTTTAACTTGGGATAGTACTCCTCCAATGCCAGTTCCACTGGCATCTGTATCAACTATGAACTCGCACTCTTGGTCAGGGTAGCCTAGAATCGGAGTTTCACACAGGCGGTTCTTAAGCTCTTTAAATGCATCTTCACAGTCTTCGTCCCACAGGAACTGTCTTTTCTCTTCGGTAAGTCTGTGCAAAGGTTTCGCAATATCAGCGAAGTTCTTCACAAATCTTCGGTAATAGGAGCACAATCCTAAGAAGGCGCGTACTTGGCTTTTATCTTTAGGTACTGGCCAATCTTTAACAGCAACTATCTTCTCTGGATCAGTTCGAACTCCATTTTCAGATATAAGGTGGCCTAAGTAATTAACTTCCTTCTTGAAGAACGAACACTTCTTTGGACTTAGTTTGAGGTTAGCCGTGCGTAATCTAGTAAGCACCCGTTGCAGATTCCGGATATGATCATCAAAATCTCTTCCAATAATGACCACGTCGTCCAAATATACTAGACAGGCTTCTCCAATTAGTCCTGACAGCACTCTTTCCATTAACCTTTCGAAAGTGGCAGGCGCATTACAAAGTCCAAATGGCATAACTTTAAACTGCCAAAGTCCTTTACCCGTGGAAAATGCCGTCTTCTCTTTGTGGCTAGGATCTATTTCCACCTGCCAGTAACCACTTTTTAAATCTAACGTGGTAAACCATTTTGCTCCACTTAGTGTATCCAAAGTATCGTCGATCCTTGGCAGTGGGTAGCTGTCCTTTTTTGTAACGTCGTTTAGACGGCGGTAGTCAACACAAAACCTCAGACTGCCATCCTTTTTCTTTACTAAAACAACAGGAGAGCACCAAGGGCTGGATGACGGTTCAATGACATTGTTTCTTTCCATTTCCGAGACCATTTTCTCTATTGCACCTTCGTATGCCACAGGAACTCTGCGTGGTCGCAGGCGTATCGGCGTTTCTGTACCAGTCTCAATTTTATGTTTAACTATGCCAGTCCTTCCTAGGTCTTCATCATTTGTGGCGAAGATGTCTGAAAATTGCCGTAACAATTTCTTTGCCTTTGACAACTCTTCTGTTGATAAGGTCTCCTTACATCCTTCAAGTAATGCTTGGGTTAAAATCCAAGGTTTGGAGTTATCTACTTTTTCTACCACTTGCTGTTTGCCACTGTCATGTGTCTGTGAGCTTCCTGAGACAATTGTTCTATGAAAATCATAGATACCTCTGGGCAAACTACCTTTAAGAAAGACTTTCTCTACGCCACATATGAAGATGCCGCTTTCTAAATCAATTTTGCAGTTATGGTTCTTCATGAAGTCCAACCCGATGATGCAGTCATCTACTATATCTGCAATAACAACTTTATGCCGGTAGGAACTTTCACCAACTTTGAACTCAACGACACCCTCTCCCCGGACGGTTATGTGCTGGCCAGTAGCTGTCAGGAGCTGAATATGGCCACGTGAGCGTGAATATCTCTCATCAAAATCCTTCAGAAGCTGGTATCTGATTACCGTGCGTGAAGCTCCAGTGTCCAAAGTTAACTCACATTTAGTCCCATTGACTTCCCCGTCAATGACTAAGGTATTCCCGTCTTGAGTCTGAGAGATCATGACTTTTGGGGCCTTCCTCACATTACCGGCCAGCACCCGCCCCGCGGTCCTGGCGTTTACTCGTTTCCCTGCCGCTGTTCTGCGGCAGCGCCCGTTATCACTTCTGTTGCTTCCGATTCTCGGCGCCGAATCTCCACATTACTCCTTGAATCTCGCTTAGGGCATGAAAACCTCATATGCCCTATTTCACCACACGCGTAACATGTGGGTCCGCCTCTAGATTTTACTTTGTCTGTCACCGCTCGGACGCGGTAAGACCGAGGATCTCTGCGAACTGCCTCTACTTCCAACGCGTGGGCTAGAGCATCCTTTAGGATCTTGTGATGACCGAGGCTAACGGTTGTCTTGACTTCTCGATCTCTAATCCCATCTATAAATGCTTGCACTAACATGCTGTCAACCAGAGATGGTGAGGATAAGTAAGCCTTTCTAACCAGTTTTTCAATTTCTAGGCACCACTGTTGCAGGCTCTCACTAGCTAGCTGCACTCTGTCCTTTAACTGTGCCCTGTAAACGTGTTCCAGGTGTGAGTCGCCATAACGAGACTCCAGGGCATTCTTCAGTTGTTCTAGAGTGACCTCTCCCGTCATGGTGTCCAATACAGTCAAGGCTTGATCCCGTAGCCCTAACATAAGGGCAGTTACTGCCTGTTCATTGGTCCAACCGTTCGCCTTTGATACGGTCTCAAACTGAAGTTTATAAGCTCCCCAGGAAGAAGTACCGTCGAATGGAGGTGCTTTTAGTTTACCTGCTGGAGCACTAGATGTCACTACTCCATTAATTTTCAAAGATTTTACCTCCTTTTCTATTCCAAGTATTTGCTTGTCGTGCTTGGAAAGCCTGTCATCGTGATCCTCCACTTCTAATTTCAACTTCTCTAGTTTTTCCTTGAACTGCACACCTATCACCTCCAAACGTTCTTCGATACGGCACGTCTGCTCCTCTTGACGGCGAGCCTGCTCCTCTTGACGGCGAGCTTGTTCCTCCAACAGACCACGAGCTTGTTCTTCCAACAGAACACGTGTCTGCTCCTCTTGACGGCGAGCCTGCTCCTCTTGACGGCGAGCCTGCTCCTCTTGACGGCGAGCCTGCTCCTCTTGATGGCGAGCCTGTTCCTCCAACAGACCACGAGCTTGTTCTTCCAACAGACTACGAGTCTGTTCCTCTTGCCGGCGGGCTTGCTCCTCCATCATGCGTTGCAAAGTCAGTAATAGGTTGGAAGGATCCTGACTGTCGCCCATAGTGCGGTTGGCATCAAAACTTTGACGGCGAGCGGCGTCACGTGCTGCTTGTGCTCGTGTCTGCATCCCCGGTGTTTCTCCTCCAGACTCCTCTTGATCGTCCCTCGGTGTAACAGGCATCTTTCTATCCCACTTCTGACACCAAAATGTTACGAGCTATAGGGTAACGTTTGATAGAAAGAAGCCGTTAAACAAACAGTTACTTTATTGAATTCAAAAGGAATCACTTGCAACACTATTCACTACAAAAATCACTAGTATATCACTATGTCACAGATATCACAATCACAATCACTAGTATTTCACTTAGTCACAGATTTCACAATCACTACTAGTCGCTTTGAACTCACTCCGATGTGTATCGCTTGGTATCGCAATAGAAACTGTCCCTGGCCGCGTCTCGATCCGCTTATATATGCGCCGCAAATTGTACTACCAAGTTCCCGAATGATCTAGTTCAAGGTCAAATATGGACATCTCTCTCTTACGCATACAACCGTCCCTTGTACACACATCGAGGACTTTCCAGATGGTAGTAGATTATGTCCATCTCGTTCTATCATGCGTGTAGCTATCTCTCTCTCGCATTATTCTAGAACATTCGGTTAGGTAATAGGTACAATTGTTCCTCTCTTTTGCGCATATAGCCATCCTGCTCACACTTTCTTCTGGAAGTTTTGAGAGACATGATCGAGGCTAATCGTCTCTCTCTTTCACACGATAGGCTGTCCCTCTCACACACCTTCGAGAATGTTCCGCGGACTGGAGGGGTGTAACTTGGCCTGAAACGGCCTGAAAATGGGTTTTCAGGAAATGGTGCCATGTGATTACTCGTGTCCTGAAACGGACTGAAAACATGTTTCAGTCTGCTGAAAACGGCGTTAACTAGGAGTAATTTTTGATTAACTGATATGTGTTAGGCCTTCCTCCGAAACGACCCGAAAACATGTTTCAGCCTGCTGAAAACGCCTGTAAGTGTCCGAAAATTTAAAAAAAATGTTTCTGCGAGTTTCCCTTTAACCCGTCTCCGTAACAGTAAGCTGGTCCGTCTAGTTGTGCCAGTCAGTATGTTTGAAGGAATTTGCATAGTTATTAGCCGGTCTGTTTATTCGATATTTTATTTGGCGAGTTTAAAAGGGTCTTAAGTTGGCAGATTTGTTTCATTAGTTTCGGATTAAGAGGGTGAATGGAAGATGTTTGTGCACGTGTGATTTATTTGTGCACACTTTTAGTAACATCTTTCGTTATTATTATGTTCGGGTTCATTCTAGTCCGTCAATTTCGATACGATTTAATAACTGTACGAGGCCTACCTCTTGAATAAATTAAATATCTGAACAATGAACATATTAATGACGTTTTCTTCCTTATCTTTAAATTATTACAAACAGAATTTAAGAATTTAATACAAACATACATAGGTAACTTGTACATGAACCCTAAAATATTACACTCATTTTTTGTGCAGTCGTGTAAAAATAACAGTGCACTTATAAAGCAAACTTAGGTACAAAAGCTGGACTATTTTTTATTGTCTTCCAGGTTGTATAATACAAACAGAAGTCGCATGTGCGTTCGTTTGTCAGCGCTGATTTGCAGACCCTTGTCCTGTCCGGTCGGCTGACTGTCGGCGTGCTGCCTGGCTCGCATTGTTGATAAATATCTACATATATATGTCGACTTATGTCTAGTATTAGAAAGACTGAGTTATCTGATCTTCATAATGTTAGTTTTTTTGTACTATTTGATAACGAGACAAGCCAGTCGTTTGCCTGATGGTAAGCATAATGCCGGCACCATAACAATAGCAGTGCCTCTCAGAATTATGAAACACAAAGGCCTGCGCGGCACTGCAATGCGCTCGTTACCCTGAGACGTTAGGTATTAAGTCTCATAAGTCCTAAAGCTTTAAAACCTCGCCAATCTATTAAGAACAGCTCTTTAAACTCTTTTACGAGCATTTTGATTAAAGCAAGCTAATTTAGTAACCAGTTCCAAAGGATTCTTTGTGCGTGCGCCTGCGCAGAGACCGCAACGCGTGTCTGTACGGTCAGTGGGCCCAAACCGGTGCGGCGGTGTCTGGTGTCGCCCACACGCGACACGTCTTCCTGTTGCTAACTATTGTCCTAGGTGTGGGTCAGGCTTTACATCTCTAGAGATAAATGAAAGTAGGCTTCTAATAGTTCTAAAGCCAAGCGAGCTTCGACGAAAACACCTACTAATCATGGGGTTTACGAACGTTTCGCAACAAATGAGAGCGATAATATCATAATAAATTGTTATTTCATTGTTTTTGTTGTGATTTTTCTATTTTGTATTGTGGTTTTGTAATGTTTTGTTGTCCGGAATAAGCGTTGATTCAGTAAGTACAAAAAATTAAATTACTTATATTATCTTTCTTTTAATTAAAATTACTTACCGAGCACTCTGAGTACGCATCTGGTAGTGGGTGAAAATTCAACAGTTTGGAAATGCAATATTTAGGATTCAACGTTTTGATGAATTCGACTTTATGACGATATAAAACATCCTGAGAATTCAACTTTCTGGGCCTGAAGAGGCTAGAACATTGTGAATATCTATAGGCTTGCAATGGCATGTAAATTGTCTTTGTTTTTCGTAGATTGGCTAGAAGTAATAGCAGTAGTATTTATGTAGCACTTGATACATTATTTTCTTTATTTTCAAAGAATAATCCTGGTTGTCTAGAAGAGATCGTCTCGAGACGTGTTTTGTTTACACCACCAGGCGGGTACCACTATGGAGTGAAATACCTTGCTCCACAAAATTTTACAGCCATGTTTATCTTCATTACTTCAAAAGAAAATAGGTACCTATGTAACTAATGAAAAAAGAGAAAATCAAAGCCTTAGACTACATCTTAGCTTTACATCAGGAAATACGTTTTAAAAAAAATTACCATGACAATAAAACCTAACCTCTTCTCAAATCGACTGCCTCCATGCTGCCCTAAATGCGGTCTAAACTGTCCAGTACTGACCCTACCCTCTTCTAAAGCTATTGATCAAGAATTACACACACTACCTGCAACATACGTCACATGACACATCACGGAAGGCGGCTAGCGCAGACCATCTGGCGACCATCGATCATGCACTCCTGGCTAAGACAGTGTCAGGTTACACGCTATCTGCACTAATACGGCCAATTAGCGATCTTCACGACTGATATAACAGCTTGTATGATCTTGAAGTGAAACATGATTTACATTTGTTCATCACATTAACGACTTCATCAGATTAGTCTCAGCATGAACGCAGGGAAGGTTTGTGACGTTTTGTTCAATAAAGAGTTTACCTAAGTCAGTCATCCCCAAACTCAGACACAAAGCTCATCACTTTCATTAGACGACAACTCATTTGCATTTTAAACGCTCAGCAGAGGCGATAAAGTATTCTTTTGAGCCAAAGAAAGCCATAAATTTGCGAAATAAATTACTTAGTCATAATTAATTTTATGGTATCCCAAGTGGCCCGCGTACATGGGACGCTCCACAGGAAATACCCACTTAATTAAGTTATTGGGCCATTATAGTCGACCCAGAAAATTATATTGACCAGAGTATGTAAGCGTAACTAAGCTTAGAATGATGTTGGAATGTCTTTTATGTGTTTTATCTCGGACAGTCGAGTTACGAGCTAATTTACGAGGTATCTGCTCGGTGGTTGTTATGATTTAATGGTTGATTTAGAGAGCATTCTTCTTCCTTATTTTTTTCGATGTCTTTAGATACACTTAGTATCACCAGAAAAAATAGTTGTAAAAAGTTTCTTGCTCCATTTATCCATTCCTCCATACATTCCTTAATTCTAGTTCTTAGTCTTCAGTTTTAGTATCTCGTTTTCATATATCACTCTAATGTATACACACAATACTTTATGTAACTAATTAATCTGATCACGAAGCTTATACAAACAAGGATAAAGGTCACTGTAAGCCAACACCACTTGCCTTTTGTTCCATACACCCACTCGAGGGCGGATCTGAACACCACCGTTTTGGAAGTAAACAATCCTCTCTGTCTTCGAAGTTTACTTACTTTTTAACCACGGCTGCATACGCTTTGAATGTTCTCAGAATACATTTATAATTATTAGCATTAAAAAACAACGAAATACCACAGATTGATACGATATGGATGCGCGAGGCGAGTAGCCGATAGTAAATGGAATTAGGGTCCTTCCTCATTCTTCTATTTTAGTGTTGTTGCTTCGGCCGCATTGTCTCTCTGTAAGTTTATTCTCAAAGTGGGATCTGTTGGATGCAAGAGGCGAGTAGTCGATCCAAGTGGCGTTCTATGGGGGTGGTTTATGTTCAGCAGTGGACGTCTTCCGGCTGATGATGATGATGAAGACCTACGCCGTAAGGTAGCATTCTCCTCGGTTAATATTAATGGCGATCACCAAGACGCCTGCCAAGCATGGTGTATTATGGCAAGCTACCCACTTCATGGAGTAGGCCGATGTTCAGCAAATCAAATAAATCAAATCAATCATTTATTTAGACACAAAAGTTATATATACACATAGATATGTTGAACCCATAGCCTCCCGAATTACTATACATTGTGTTTCAGGAGTCAGACAGTAGACGTTGGGGTGCTTTGCCGGGGAACCTCCACGTGGTGCACCCTGGGTACCTGTCAGCAACCTCTTCTGGTTGACCTTTCGGTCCCGGAGAGGTTGCTGACGGGTAGCTAATAACCCGGCGAGGTGGGCCCCTCCGCGTGCCCCTCTGAAGGGATCAGCAGAGGGCTCAGCGGATGGGGCGTATGGGCTGGGCGGGGCCCGAAGGCCGCAGTGAGTGACGGCGTGTCGGGGCGCCTCGGACTCACGTGGCGCCCTGGCACTGCGAAAACCGGACGAGTAGGGTGACCGAGAGGTGGGGCGCGCTGTTCAGTCGATCAGCGCGCCAACAGTGGACGGGACCGGGAGGAGTAACGAGGTGGGGCGCGCTGTCTCCCAGCGTGGGACCAAGGTTATATCCCCAGGGATATAGGGTACACCTTGCTCCCGCTGGCAGCGCGCCAAATAGGACGTGACCTAGGAGGAGTAAACCCCACCCTGGCATACAGCGACGGTTGGGGGGGGGTTACATAGGACGGAACATGGGAGGAGGAGTCCCCGGACCGGTGGTGGTTACCGGGACCCCTGGGTTCGGGGGCGAATCGTATCTACCGGACAAAGACGAGGTGGAGCGCGCGGCCGTTTTATGCGTCCGCGCGCCATTGTGATGACCCCCGCCCTAAGCGGCGCTCCGTGCGAACGCCGTGGCAGGTGGGGGGACACGACGGTGCTCTTATGAGCACGGAGACGGGGGCGCGGTCTAACCCCTCCGTCTCCTCCGGGAGGGCCTGGGGCGTCGGATGCGGGGGCATCAGGCGTCCCTCACCTTTTATAGGTAAGGGCCCTCCCGAGGCGGGGGCGGTGCGTTGCGTGCGCACACCGCCCGAGCCGAGCGGGGGAGCTAGGCTCCTCGCGAGGCGGGTCCGCCCCAGGGGGGCGGACGACGGCTGACGGGGTTCCGCGTGTAGTGCGAAAGTGGCACCGCAACCCCGTCCAGAAGCTGAGCCGTATAACGCCCCGGTGGTTTTTTGGTGGGTAGTCCGCTGCGCAGTGGGCGAGCGGGAAGCCCACACTCTCTCCGTGACCTCCCCCGAGGCACGGAGGGGTAAGCTCATAAAGGAGTTTTTCCACCGGGAACCAAAAAAAAAAAAAGGCAGTAGACGTTACCCGGCTGACGATGATGACAAGACCTATACAAAGCTGACATTTGGTTTGCGTATTCTATTTGAGTACTAGGTCTTAGCTAAGCAAGGATTTTAGGACAGGAGCCAATTAAGGGGGTTTAATGGGGATGAAGTCTTGTGAAGCTGGGTGGGTTGCTAGTTATAACATAAATCTATTGTTTTTTTTACTACGAACAAGAGTGAATATATTGAGAGTATTAATATTACAACTATTTTTTATAGATTTAAGAGCAAAGCGTTAGAGACAGATTCTCGCAGAAGTGGAAGTCCTATCGGGTCCAGTCGCCGTTTCCGATAATAGGTGTATATTTTGCCAAATCTGATTCGTGCTTATACGTCCAAATTATACCTAAATTATTGGAACGTGAGCCCTTCATCGGACACCTTGGCATTTATGTAATTTGCTGTGATTACTGCTAGGCTAACGAGATGGCTTAGAATGAATACGTATAGAAACGTCACAGTAGTGCGCGTGTCAATAGGCACTTACGCGCTGTCGTATTATGTTTTCGTAAACATTTAAGTGTATAACGAAGCATTTATTTACTTGAAAATAAATGCAATCAGCCCGTTTAAAAAAAAGTACATAAAATATTATACAGACAGTTCACGCGCTCAGTTAAAATGAAAACGTTTCATTATAACGCGATTATTCTTTATGACACTTCTATACCTATTCATTCTACTACAAACAATAAATAATGTTCCGACCTTTGATGGTAATTCATCGGATTTAAACGTGCTGAGTCCATGATCCGTTACTCCTTTGTCTTCTCAATTTGAAGCACAATTTTCTCAAATAGACATGATATTTATAATAAGAAACGTCGATCTATTAATCGCGT
The DNA here is from genome assembly GCA_907269065.1 of Crocallis elinguaria. Classification (NCBI taxonomy): domain Eukaryota; kingdom Metazoa; phylum Arthropoda; class Insecta; order Lepidoptera; family Geometridae; genus Crocallis; species Crocallis elinguaria. The sequence goes on along the minus strand of OU026072.1, from coordinate 24,422,587 downwards.
TAAGTCCCTCGAGGCAAGAACTGTGGCAGCTTGAGTCTTTACTTCGGATTTTACTTTGATCTTAGCGCTGGGATCAAATTGGATCAAATTCGATCGGACGGGTTTTGTTAAACAAGCAGATTGGCAAGACATGCTGGTATGACTTGCTTTTGCTTGCAGAGTTGTCTGCGTGGTATAATCTAGGATTCTCCGCTCACAATCCTCATGTTGATAGACTATAAATAAAATAATAGATGAAAGATGACAAAATATGAGTTAAAATTATTGCTCCCAATAATTCTTTAAACCCAAACTTCATAACAAATACTTAACTTTTAGTGAAATTCGAATTCGAATTTCTTTTTGCTAATAATTTTACATACATTTTGCAGAAGCCGTTCAAAGTCATAATTCAAAAGTCAAATGACAGAAGTTCAAAAGTCAAATGACATTACATGGCCGTGACCAAAATTATACGTACAAAAAACCAAATATCCAGAAAGTTGTGTTCCTGCCTATTTGCTACAGCCACGACTCACGGTACAATGTGACAAACCCTATAATGTCACAAACATGGACGATTCTACAAACGGTATAAGCAAACATATCGACCACACCCGGACGCGTAACGAACCCAACATTACAAGGGACTAAATCACTCCTAGTTATTACAATTGTGTACAATAGGCACTACACAGAGGGACAGGGGGACAGTCCTCTGTAATTGGCAAGATCATAACTGTCGCCGTATTTTGTTTGCCACGCTAACTGTACCGCCGGGTTGTTCATGGGAGGTCTTTAGGAGCAGGTTATTAAATTTATGTTTAATATGATAGTAAATCTGTGTCGGAATCTATGAGGCTATTGTTTCATGGTTCCTTGAGGGTCTTGTTTTGAGAATCAAATCACATTCTATTCTCTGTTGTAACAAAAAGACGGATTCTATAAGTTGACAACTAGCCTTGCTCCAGACGACGGATGAACCAATTTCAGTACGATTTATTTTGTTTGATTGACAACTGGTTTTATAGCAATAGTTCTTAGATGTATTTGCTAAAAGTCGATCTAAGGGTTATACAATTATTCGCTATTACAGTTATGGGATCTCAGACCTAGAAATTTTACAAGGTTTTTTATTTTAACTCCTATAAATTATTCTGTCTGTTTGTTTGTAAGGAACAAATCTGGCGCGATTAATTTTTGGACTACGAATGATAAAATTGTAGACCTTTATTTCTGAAGAGAATAGAATAAAGAAAGAATAAGAAATCTTCTTTAGTTCTGAATAGAATAAAACATTTGTTCTATTTTAGTTTTGTGCTGAGTCATCAGATACGGTGTCTGATTCCATTCAGACTTCTTGGACTGACGTCTTGAATAAGAAACTAAAGTAAAGGGTCCAAAGGACCTGAAATCGCATACGTTCCGCGGCGTATGCAACATACAGACAACGTTATTATGCTTAATACTGCCGAAGAGTTTTGATAAATTACATTAAAAAGTTTGGTTACAGGATAACATATTAGTTTGGTTAGAGAGGTTCGATAAATAACAACAAAAATATTGATTATAAATAACCGAACTGAAAATAACAAAACCGGTTTAGGATGTATTACATATATTAGTTTTATTATTTTAAACTAACTTTGATTACGAATAAACAAAGTTCGGCTATTTCTGAAGTAACCAAAATAGTTCTGTTACTTATTTTTTTCAGTGTACGTGCAAAAGGCCTCGTAACCAAATAGCTCTCAAATGCTCTCGATGGGTCGATACCTTCAGCCGTGCGTGCTTGCTTGCCTAATCGGTCAGATGGCCGCCGATGTCTTCCGGTGATGCGATGGGTTTTACTTGTATTTGTATACTACACGGTTGGATGCACTTACGGTATCTACATGGGCATTTACCAAGTGGTAAGACGAACTACCAGTGTATTTCTGGGTAGGTACCCGCCGCCTTGCTCATGAAGTATAATTATGTGCATTTTGTTTCAAAATTCAGTGTGGTAGAGCAATACTGCATTGTAAACGTAAAAATATTACAAGAAACTAGATTGATATCCAATACGCTTCAAAGAACGTTAAAGAGGTGGCTTCACAACTCGAACGCTACTTCAAAATGTTTCTAAACTTTCAGAGCCGTTCCTAAAACGTCAGAAACCAGGACCTTTCAAATTTCAAACATTTTATTTCAGATACTATAGATCCTTTAAGATCAGTGAAATTGGCATCACAAATGATAGCTTAAGCATAACAATTGTCATTAAATTAACTACTGAGCCTGGTCACGCTCCTTGTAATAGCGTAGTGTGGGCGTCCACTACTGTCATGTACAAATGTTCATAATATTACACTCTCGTTACATCCAAAAGTAACCTTTAATACATTTGGAAAAGAGTGATTTATTGCCTGTAGTTTGAGTGTAAGAAAATCAAGCGAATCTAAAGCGAACATTACAGGCTTTGTTAATTGCAGTGATAATTAATTTTACGATGTTGGTACATTCATTTAGATGTCGGGTCAAAAGGTAATAGATTCATTTAAGGCCGTTTTGTTTATGTTGCAATTTATAAGATTTGAAGTTACTTAGGTATTTGTATAGTTTGTAATTCACGAAAAAATCTAGCTAAGAAAAGCATCATGATTTACATCAAAGATATGTCGCCAAGCACTTATCCGTGTGTGCTGGCACCTGCGCTTGGGACCCAGTCCTAATTTACCGTGACAAACGACCTTCGCCGTGCAAGGTAGGCAAAAGCTAACCTAGCGATAATAAAAACGCATTATTTACTAGCTTAGATCCGTTGCTCCGTTGAAAGAAGGACAAACCAACAAACACACTTTCGCATTTATAATATTAGTAGGGAAGTAGGGATTGCGTGTGTGCGTTTTTCCAGTCAATCTCGGCCACGGCGACTGAATTCGGCTCCATGGCTAAGGCCGAACATAGACGCTTATGCATGAATGCGTTTTGCTGTCAAAATAACCATGCTTTTGCAACAAGCGCGGATTACAAGCTAATACACGCGCAAGCGCGGTTTAAAGTAAGACCATCAAAAATTCACGAAACAGAGAACATCAATACGGCCAGATAATGTTGACTCGAAGCCCTCTGACTGCTCTGCTTTACGCTACATACATCACTTGCGCAGCACCGCGTGTTTACCGCGTCCTATGCACTGAACACGCAGTGGTTGTGAAACTATTTTGTCTCATAATCCCAGGAATTTCACCGACTACTGACCTCCTTAAAAAAAAGCTAATTCTCTTAATTATAAATACACCCAATTTCCCTTTTAATAAAATAACAGTAGCAGATAAGTAGACCCGATGCGTAATAATTCCCGGCGCGATCGGCGTCGCGAACGATGAATTTACAGCGACTATAAAATCTATTATTCCCCGCTCCCTGTAGGCTAGGTTATAAATTAATATTCCACGCCTTTGTTGTTTTGTTTTATAAGTCGAGCCGGCCTCTTGGGACTCGTTTTGAGAGGATCTTGAGAACGCGAACGTCGCACTGAGAAAGTGAAGTTGAGGAAACTGAAATCGAACGCGTTTTTAAACCGCCGCAGAGACAACTACTGAGTACTGACATAGGCTGACCATGCACGCTAATGGAAGCTTGCGTTTCGCTGTCAAAATAACGAGGATTTTGCAACAAGCGTGGATTACGAGATAATACACGGGCAAGCGCGGCTTGATGTAATACCATCAAAAGTCTACGAAATAAACAAGAACAGCAATACAGCCAGATAACTTGCTGTCTCTTTCACTCCCTGCCTGGCTTCAAAGTGACGACGGCTCCGCTTTGCGCTACATAGATCACTTGCGCACCACCGTGTATTTACCGCGGCTTCTGCACTGAACACGCAGTGGTTGTGAAACTGTTTTTTTGAGTACATATTGTAGAAGCGGCTGCGGTGCCTAGCTGCACTATCTCTAACCGTGATACGGTTAGCGCTCGGACTAGATTTCTACCAAGCTGCACCTTAGGCGGTAGGATATGCGTCAAGCGGTGATCGTGGCTTTTCCATGGTTTTCGCGTGGTCCGTGATTGATGCTTATTCATCAATCATGCATTAGGTGTACGGGCTGCCTAAGAATTTTAAAAAAGCGACTTTGACGAAAATATCGCAATATATGAAATTTCATTCCACATTTTTCTAGTGGGTAGTATTCTTTCATAAAAGTTATATCATAAAGGACCATTCTTGACGTTCGAGTACACCGGATTATATTCTCTTTGAGTACACCCATAAGAATTTATATCCATAAGAAAAAAGAATAATTGAAATCGGTTGACAATTGACGAAGAAATCAAGTATGTACCATCGCCAAAAAAATACCAGATGAGTTGACAACATTTTTGTTTTATTTTTGCTTCGCAGCTTCGCACATTTTGCGCATTAAGTCAATGTCAAAGTTTATTAAAGCAAGCTAAAATGCTTCAAGAGCACCAAAACTTTAGAAAAATTATATCCAGCTTTAGGGAAATAATATTCAACTGACTTTACATTTATTTGTGTAAATACCTATTGTATTTATGATGCCACGTCTTTTCTTCTCCGGTAAACGTTGAGCCTTATAACATAAACCTCTCTTGTTCTCCAGAGAGCCGTTAACGACTCGGGGAGAGATCTTAGAGATGGAAGAACAGTTCGATTTGTTTTTAGGACGAGATAAAAGATGAACCGGAAATAAATAATAAAAAAGAAATTTCTCTTTTACTGAATGGAGGCAAAGTGTACTAAAAATTGCGTAATGCTGCATGAATTTGACGATACGGGTATCAGTTCAATTCGTTCGATTTCGAATATACCTATCAAGACAGAACGCATGAGAACACTAATTTGTATTTAGCCAGGCCATTTTGTAATGTGTTCATCTGACTAGCTACCATTCTCAAGATGACAATCTTGAAATCGTTTTTTTTTTTTTTTTAATCTACTTTTATTTAGGCGCTTTTCCCACACTGGTATGCCAGCCCCATCATACCCTAAACTTAAATACTAACCTTAGTTTAATTTAAACATTTTATATAAAAATTTTGCTGCCTCACTATCTGGTGATGCCAAAATATTTGTAAATAAACCAATGTCTGTGCGAACTAGATTAAACTTGTCCATTAGTTCCTTTCTTTCTCTGGCACCTTTGACACATTCTAGAAGCAAGTGTTGAACATCTTCAATACTACCACACTGTTCACAATTTGGAGAATCTGACTTTTTCATTAAATAATTAAATTTTTGACAGGGATAGTGACCAGATCGTAACCTATGCACTAAAACAATGTAGCTTCTATTGAAATCGTTGCCAAGCACCTATCGGTATATTGAGACACCCGATCTTGAGAATTGGGATGCTGCATCAAACACAAAATACATAATTTCTGTCGTTATACAGTTATAAGAAGATCACATTAACACAATTGACGGCTCCGTAGCTAAGTTGGTAGTAACCCTGCCTGCAAGGCGAGGGGTCCCGGGTTCGATTCCCGGCCGGGGCAGATTTTGTGTAAGCATAAAAGTTTGTTCTCGGGTCTTGGATGTTTGTGATGTGTATCTGTGTGTGTCCATGCCACCTGCGACACAGGGAATCCTAGTGCGGGGGTATGAGTGTGTAAGCGTTGAAGCGTTTACAATATAAATGAAATTCACAAAAAATATATAATTTTCCCAAATATACTGCAACTAAAACTTACCCAAATTCGACATTTTTTTTATCATCCATAAGATTTTTTACATTTTAATGAATAAAAAATTAACAAAATGCATGTTTTTATAGTACAGATTTAGATACGGCCCGCGTAGAAAAAGTGACGTCAGATGTTCTGTCCAATTTGTATGGGTCGTTTTAGCGCTCAGTGGATACGCGCGACTTTGTCTCTCATTTTTGACGTTTCTAGCGTTCGTTTGCCAGTTTTTTCGATATAGACATTTGATTCTCATGAGAAAACGAATTGATTGACATCATAAAAAAATGGAGCCAACATCCCTATTAGTGCCATTATAGATTAAACGTTTTTATTTTTTAAGTTATTTGGTAACGAGACGAGCTCGTCGTTTGCCTGATGGTAAGCATAACGCCGGCCCATAACAATTGCAGTGCCACCCAGAACTTTGAAACACAAAGGCCTGCGTGGCACTGCAGTGCGCTCGTTACCCTGAGACATTAGGTTATTAGTCTCATAAGCCCAGTAATTTTACTGGATACTCTGCTCATCAAACCGGAACACAGTAATGCTTGCACACTACTGCTTGGCGGCAGACTTCACGACCAAAGCGGTAGTAACAACCCAGACGGACACTCGCAGAAGAATTTGTCCTCCCACTAACACTAACGTGTTTACTATCATTGCCTAAGATCAGCAGGGTTATTTTAATTCATTCGGAATGATATCCGTGTCGGAAGCGACAGTCTATTGCATGTTTTCAATAAAAAGGTTAAATTCGAACGACTTCACTACCTCAGCGCCATCATTGCTTCGAAAAGCTTTACTATAACTTTATAAAAACTTTTAAAAGAGCCCTCTGCTTCCAGTGATCCTATAAAATTAAACTGGTTACCTACAATCCACTGCTTCGTTCCAGCCATTTTGGGTCATAAACTTTTTTTACGTTGTTTCCAGTCACCGCTTCTCAATGGATCACGATTTACGACAGACATCGTGGCTACAAAAAGAACCTACCTGATTTTTTTTAACGCGGCCGCGCACTGGCCATTCATACATCTTTCCTTTCGACAAAAAGTTTCTATGTCATGATTTTATTGCAAAAGGATTTATGCGTTGAAATGCGAGGGTATCGTATTATTTACGAATGGCAAGCTCATTTTTTGTGAAAGTTTGTTTAGGACGACTTGGTATTAAACGATTAGGGTAACTTGCGGTTTAGAATGGTAATATTAGGGAGGGTCTGCTTACATTTTATTCGTAACCATGTTTTTCTTTTAATTTTAATTAAACAATATTTTGAATATATTATGGTTTAAGATCTTTATTTTATAATTAATAATCGATACAGATAAATAAAATTGAAGTGTCTGTTTGTAATATCAACATAATAGCTTTTTACCAAATGCATATATGAAAGTGTTATACGGTACCTATAACATAAAAACCATTTTTAAATTTTTTGTGTGTCTGTCTGTTTGTTCCGGGTAATCTCTGAAACGGCTGGACCAATTTTGACGTGACATTCACTGGTAGATAGCTGATGTTACAAGGAATAACTTAGGCTACTTTTATTTTAGAAAAATCATTAGGGTTCCGCGCAAAAAAATAAAAACCATGAAATCCAACATATCCGCGCGGGTGCAACCGCGGGCAGCAGCTAGTAAAATAGAAAACATGCATAAGCGTGTACGGCTGGCCTATCGGTTTTGAGCCCAATTATGAATCAGTAACATCCGATTGGTACAAGTAACTAGCTCCCTCGTATCTTTACCGTTTGGCGAGCTGCCATTATTTGGAGCCTAGCTTCACATTCGCAGTTAACTCGTTGTAAAATGACCGAGGTGGTTTAACTGCACGTTTAAAATATTACGAAACAAGAGTTTACGGCAGTCTACTAGGTCTATAGTTGTATTTATATAAATGCGGCTCCTTGCGGCTAGAAAACGCCAGCCCATAACAAATGCAGTACCACTCAGAACTTGGAAACACAAAGGCTTGCGCGGCACTGCATCGTGGTACACACCCAGAGTGACACTGGCAGTGGAGTTAGTCCCATCACTTGGTAACTTATTTAGGCATGTAGCCCATGAAAATGAGCCCATAAGCCATTGTTTTTAAACTTACAACACTAATAATGTATATCATTAAGGTCGGAGTTCACCAAAGGACGTCGGCAGTTCAATTCCTAAACCTAGTTTAAATTAAAGTTTTTTTTTAATGTTATTTGGTTACGAGACGAGCTGGTCGTTTGCCTGATGGTAAGCATAACGCCGGCCCATAACAATTGCAGTGCCACCCAGAACTTTGAAACACAAAGGCCTGCGCGGCACTGCAGTGCGCTCGTTACCCTGAGACATTAGGTATTAAGTCTCGTAAGCCCAGTAATTTCACTGGATACTCTGCTCATCAAACCGGAACAAAATAATGCTTGCACACTACTGCTTGGTGGCAGACTTCACGAGCAAAGCGGTGGTAACAACCCAGACGGACACTCGCAGAAGAGTTAGTCCTCCCACTAACAAAAGTTATACCGAAGTTTAAGCTATAAGTATAATATAAACTTCGTGAAATATGTGTGAAGAATACAACATCCGTTTGACCATGAGTTAAACCATTCAGTTATGGTTGAATTTCGGTTAAAAATGGTTGGAGAACTCCGAACTATAAATTCTTCTGTACCTGTCAATGTCAGCAGTATTAAATTTAATGTTACTATTAATTTGTGATCATCACTATCAGCTGGAAGACGTCCACTGCTGAACATATGCAGACCGTAGACGCTTATGCAAACGTGCGTTTGCTTAACGCTTTTGCATCAAGCGTCGTTTATGAGATACTCGAAATCCGCGCTTGATGCAAAAGCGTTGTTATTCTGACAAGCAAACGCACGTTTGCATAAGCGTCTTCGGTCTGCATTAGGCCCTACCCCTGTCAAACGACACTTGAATCGGCTATTCGACTTGCATTCAACAGTTCGTCAACAGACGGCTCCGTAGCTAAGTTGGTAGTAACCCTGCCTGCAAGGAGAGGGGTCCCGGGTTCGATTCCCGGCGGGGCCAGATTTTGTGTAAGCATAAAGTTTGTTCTCGGGTCTTGGATGTTTGTGATGTGTATCTGTGTATGTCCATGCCACCTGCGACACAGGGAATCCTAGTGCGGGGGTATGAGTGTGTAAGCAAAAAAAAAAAAATAAGTTCTCCGCGTTTTTGGACAGGTCGTCCCCGCCAGTCACTTTACGAGAAGTTTATATTTACACATTGCAGTTGACCAAGTTGACGTACTTATACTCTGTACTGTACATTAATTTATTGTAGTGTACTCATCGACATAGTTACATTAATTTACAAATGCATCTACAAATATCCTTCTTTCATGTGTCATTCAAGTCTAGACTTGAAAATAGACGCCACATTGCCCATCCCGGAACTAAGTCCATTGATGTTAACTTGATTTAACAGATCCCGGTGTGTCCGGGACTGTACAAACAGTCAGACGGAATGTTTACGTGTACCTAACAATGTTACGGTGGAAACGTTTGCTTGGATGAGTCGTAAAGTTGTTTTAGATTGTAATAAAGGTGGAGTTCTTGGCCCGTTGAGGCAATTGTTTTAGCTGGAGCTTTTGTTGAAATTATTTTCGATGGTTTTCTTTTTATAGAGGAGTTTAGGACTTAGGAAGTACGGTGAAAAACGTTCGAATAGGCAACTTAGTAAAATCCCATCCCACTTTCCAATGCATTGCCGTTGCTTTGAATACCTTTTTGAGTGAGGTAACTACGTAGCTATCGTCTGCCGCTCTTTGAATGAATGATGCCCAAATTGTAGAGCTTTGTTTGAAGTAACTAAACCGTATTAGTCTTCAACAAGTCATAGCATTGCGGTCGGAGTAAAACAAAAAGTCATTGCGTATTCAAATGTGTGAAAAAGTTAGTTTATAGTTATATTGTCCAAAATATTGCTTCACGATCCTACGAGAATCTACTACCTACAAAGGAGGCGTGGGGAAAATTAAGGTTATTTAAGATTGTTGCCATTCCACCTGTCATAAGTCATAACTGACCGCATGCATGCTTTCGAACGAACTTGACTAATTCTAACAGTTTAAACCACAGATTATTTAGGATTTATAGTCTTTGGTTTAAACCAAATGACGTAGAAAATACTGACAGCCAATTATAAACCGGTAAAAAACAAAGCACTCAGCTTCAAAGACTTGAAAATAACGTGCAAATCTTCACAGCTCAGATAAACACCTAAAGTAAGACCTAAGATCCACAGAAGTCTGTTCCACAAACGGTCTGGATACTGACCAGGAGCCAGCGCGGTGGTAATGTAAACGTTACTGGGCTTTGTTCCGTCTGATGACAGGTTGTTTGGGACGCGCCTGGACTGTATCTGCGGGATGTGGGTATTTGGGTGAGGTCGAAGTGGGAATGTATTTTAGGAGAGACCTGGATGACTAAGAATTGTAGCACAGTATGCAGGAAGAGTTGGAATCAAAATTTAGGTGATAGTAGACAGATATCACAAAACATCTATTTGAACATTGTATGTAAAAATACCGTGTTTTTTCTGCAAATAAATGATTTGATTTGATTTTGATATTTGTACCTACACCAACATTATACAGAAGTAAAATAAAACAGTAACAAACGTGTGTACAATAAGCGGTCGAATCGCAAAAAGAAATCTTTTCACGTAAATATATACATCTAAATTGCGCTGCCAATTCGAACCAAGAGATGCGAACCCGCTTCTTATGGTTTTCTAGACGGAGACCAGATACTGATGATGATGCCTGATGCTTTAAACATCTAAGCTATGAGTGCGATCGATGTAGGCCCGAAATTCTTGAGTCGATGACTTCTTTAGGCTTACAAGCTCTATCAGACATTATTTATATACGAGTGTACGAGAACACTCACTAGTGTGGCTTAACACCTTAAGGACGAACTAGTCGTTCATTTCTCCATACAACCGTACTTGGGTGATTACTCCACTACTTGGCGTTTTAAGTCCAAAATTAAGAATAATATCGATTTATCTCTTCGTTATCTAGGTCAGCCTGCTAATTATACAGAAAAAAAATAAGTGGCTTAAAAGTAATGAGCCTTCAAACATCTGTATTTTAGCACGTATTTTAACGCAAGTTTGGACGTAAATAAATTACAAAAGGATTACGAAAACTCGAAAATAAGGTACATACTAACAAGCTTTAGTTTATTGACATTTCAAATAACTTTTGTCTGACTAAATACATTCAGTAGTTTTGTCGTAAAACCCCAAGCACCAGAAGCCAATTCGTATTTTTGCGCGCCGGTTTTCGACTTTTCAGTTTTCGTCCCCACGAATGTTAGATGAAATAGCATGCATTTTAGCCGCGCCCACCGATGAGTTCGCTCCATGGACTAGTAGGCTCTTAAAATATATAAGCGATGTCATCCTTTGGATGGAGACGATATTTTAAAGCCAGCAATATATAGGCCGCTTACATCGAGTCGAATAAGGTTCTGGTTATCGAAAGAAAATAGCTATCGATTCTACGGGCAAGCGATTTTTAAGCGATGATTGCTCAATGGTAGTTAAGGCACAACATTTTACTGAGGTAAAGGCACAGAACATATAGTGTAAAGGTAAGGCTCAAAGGTCACCCACCGATCCGTAGATCTTAGCTTTCAGTGAAAGAAAGCAATCATAGCCTGGTTATAGGTATAATTTACTAAAATACCCCAAGAAATAATTAAAAACAACATTGTAAGTATAACCTCGTCGACGCGGACGCCTCGTGCAATTTAGTCGAATTATCGTCGGATCAAAATTACAATCGGGCGAAAAAAGCGATTTGAGCGAGTCGCGATTGTTTCTTACAAAACAATGGGTTATTAGAGTTTTTGCCGACGGTATAATAATGTCGAATGATGAACTCCGGCAGTGCGGAACGGGAGCGATGGGAAAATCAATTAGTTTACGTACTTTAAAGAGACTTCAAAAAGGAAGGGACATTTTTCGTTTAACTCAATCTATTTATTTTATTTTATTCTACATGGAAAACAAACAGCTGTCAATAAATACAATAGTTACAAGGTAATGGATACTTAAAAGCCTAAATAGTTTCCGCTTATGAAGTTATTTATAAGTATAATATTTGATATTTTTGAGACAGTTTAATGATTTGTTGTCTGAAACTGTGGTGGCCATTTCTCCATCAAAGGTAGGTAACTTCCATATCAGTGTGTAAAAGAAAATATTGCTCATAAACACCTTTAATAAATCGCTACCAATATGCAATCCATACTAATATTATAAATGCGAAAGTGTGTTTGTTGGTTTGTTGATTTGTTGGTTTTTTGGTTTGTCCTTCTTTCATGCAGTAATGGATCGACGTGTTTTTTGGCATAGATATAGTTTATGGACCGGAGAGTAACAGGCTACTTTTTATCCCTGAAAAATGCACGGTTCCTGTGGGAACGCGGGAGAAAACCGCGGGCAGAAGCTACTGATTCCATAATACTGGAAGCATTATCATTGCCATGTTGAGATATTGGATAACAAGACGAGCAGGTCGTTTGATCGATGGTAAGCATAACGGGTTAGTGGGAGGACTAACTCTTCTGCGAGTGTCCGTCTGGGTTGTTACCACCGCTTTGTGAGTGAAGTCTGCCGCCAAACAGTAGTGTGCAAGCACTACTGTGTTCCGGTTTGATGAGCAGAGTATCCAGTGAAATTACTGGGCTTATGAGACTTAATACCTAATGTCTCAGGGTAACGACCGCACTGCAGTGCCGCGCAGGCCTTTGTGTTTCAAAGTTCTGGGTGGCACTGCAATTGTTATGGGCCGGCGTTATGCTTACCATCAGGCAAACGACGAGCTCGTCTCGTTACCAAATAACATAAACGCCAGTATCGCCAGCCGATAGTGCTACCATAGAACTTGACACACAAAGGCCTGCAGTGCGCGGCGCTGAGAAATTAGGTATCTCTAAAGTCTCATAACTCCAGTAATTTCACTAACTATCATTGTTCATCAATCCAACTGGAACAAAATAATGCTTGCACATTACTGCTTAGCGGCAGACTACTAAAAGCGGCGCGGGCGGTACCCACCCAGACGAACATCTAGAAGAGTTACTTCTACCACCTGGTAAAACGTGTCACGTTGCATTTGTTCCAATCAAACGCCAAGTTTCTCAATGAAATAAAATGATAAACCTAAATTAAATGTGTAGTTTTTTGCGTGCAGTACAATGACAAGCTAAGGCGTGCGGTCACAATCATGCCCGTGTCATTACATCCGCCGAGCATTGTGACTCGGAGGAGCAATCTTCAGATTTTACACTTGGTGTGATACGCGTCTTTAGACTCCTTTAAATAATTCGAACACAGTTCAATTCCTTAATGGTACAACTTAAATTGTTACTTACATTTTCCATTTGACAGTACCTATTCGCATTCTTCGCCGAGATGAATTGTGTAAGGAAATCTGTAATTTCATTTTATTCGATTCAGCTCTCGATATTTTTCCGTTCGATTCCAATTTTTAAAGTGATGTTGCCGATTTCGCTTTTTCCTTTGTCTGCTAAAACGTTCATTATATCTCTTTAAGTTCAGTTTAGGGGAACAAATGTCAGTTTTATTTGCATTTTAGTATTACTGATCATAGATGAAAAATAAAAAAAAGAAGGATTGAATCGTAACAATTGCCTTTCAAGCATGAGATGTAATATTCTGCTACAAAAATATTTTCTTTAAGGCTCGCTTGCAGACTTTCCGTTTTCCCGGTACTGTGCATTATCCTGCTCAGAGCAGAAATATAAGATATAAGATAAGATAATTATTTTATGCGTCAAAACTCCGCATAGATGTGATTAAGGAACCTAGATAATTTCAAATTTTAGCTATTGTTTAGCTATTGGGTGTTATTGTTTACTTACCTATTTGTTCAAATAATTAAGTTTGAAACGCTATAAAAGTTTGGCATTGTCATGTAAAATAGAAGGATAAATAAGTATATAGGTGATCCTATCGCAAAAACCGATCTAACACAGACAACCGTTAGATGGGTAGGAATTAACGAAAAACGCAGAAATTTACAGACGAAACGGCAATACGGTGTCGTATTTACTACTTATATTACGTGTCTACAATGTAAGCAATTTGCTACTTTACTTTGGCGTCTCAATAAACATCAAAGCGCACTTTTCAGTAACTCCTTACATTCTTCCCGCTCACAAATGACAATTTCATCATCATAATTACGAAACAATTATGTTTCTGCGCGGATGTTCGGTATGGTACAACATGTGGCTGGCAATTATAAAGCGATTCGTCTTTTGCAGATCTTTGGACCCTGTTTAAAACCAGTGATTTGTAGTACAGTGTTTTCGCGTAAGTATACAATTTTGCAGTGATACATGTATCCAAAAATTTCTAAAATTAATATTTTGGTCTCTGGTAAGTGATTAGGTACTTACTGATAATAGTGAATATAATATAGTATTATATACCGGCGGTTCCACCCGCACGGAGATACCTATTGGATTTCATGGTTTTTATTTTTTTGCGCGGAACCCTAATTCTTTTTCTAAAATAAAAGTAGTCTTAGTTACTTCTTATAATATAACATAACATCAGCTATCTGCGAATGAAAGTCCCGTCAAAATCGGCCCAGCCGTTTCGGAGATTACCCGGAACAAACAGACAAACACACAGACAAAAATTATAAAAATGGTTGTTTTGTTATAGGTGCCGTATATACTTTCAAATGCATTTAGTGAAAAGCTGTTATTTTGATATTACAAACAGACACTTCAATTTTATTTATCTGTATGGATGTATGGATATCATTATCAGCCTCTTACACTCCCACAGCTGGCATACCGGCCTTCTCTCAAAGAGAGAAGGTATGGGCCATAATCCACCACGCGGGTGTGCGGCTTAGTGGATGTCACATGTCCTCGAATTTTTGTGGTTCCTGAACATGCGGGTTTCCTCACGATGTTTTCCTTCACCGGTTTACAGTGAATGTGAATATTTTGCACGTAACTTGATATAAGTTTGGTGCGGGGGCCGAGTCGAGATTCGAACTATGTTGCTTCGGATTGAAAATCGCACAAGCTCCCGATCGGCCACACTCGCTCTATATAGTTAAGTTTAACTCGAAATATCAGCGGTTAAACTGAAATCTTATAAAGTCATGTTGCAGCAGCGCGCCAGTTTGTGTGACGTGACAGGGGTGAAGTAGGGTTAAGATTGATGTAGATTTTATTACAGCTCATTTACTTGCAAGGAGGGTCACAAAAAGAGCGACTAACAAATATGCAGAGCTGCTCTAGAGCGAGTTGTCAAATGCACAAAGCAAGTAAACATCGTGGTATGTTTTTATGAGTTACGATGATAGTCCATTTGACTATAATTTATTTTAATTTTTCTTACTATTTATTTACAATTAAGATTTAGGTGTTTTTTCAGCATTCCAAATTTTACGTAACTTAATGTAGAAAGAGAGAAAATACACCTATTTTATTAATCTTCAAATCATTACTATCCTTGTTTTATTTTATGACAGCTAAATGATAGAGCTACTCGTATAAAGATTTATTAATATATCGATAAAGCTACAATATTATGTCCCAATAAAAATTAACAACCCAATAATATCAAAGAGTAAACCCTAAAATCTAAAACACGCAAATAGACATAAAATGGCCCGAAATGAACACATATCGTTCCATGTAACGTCATATATGCAGACCGTAGACGCTTATGCAAACGTGCGTTTGCTTGTCAGAATAACAACGCTTTTGCATCAAGCGCGGATTTCGAGTATCTCGTAATCGACGCTTGATGCAAAAGCGTTGTTATTCTGACAAGCAAACGCACGTTTGCATAAGCGTCTACGGTCTGCAAATACAAGGAACAGCCGCCATTTGTCGGTATGTCGCCGCGATCGGCTCTGTGAACTATTTCTGTAGTGCTATTTATAATTTTCTAGTACGCAGGTATGTAGTAAATTATGTAATGTCATATTAGTGTATTTATGGGTTACTAGCTGCTGCCCGCGGTTTCACCCGCGCGGAGATATTGGGTTTCATGGTTTTTGTTTTCGTGTACTTAACAAATCTTTCGTCAAACGACGGCTTCTAACTATTTCTGTACAGAATATTTACAGCTCAAAAGTACCTACCAGCGGCGCAAGTATGGATCTATTCGGGTCGATAAAATTCGATAATATTCGATAAAATTGACAGTTCAAATCGATAAGGTGGGATTTATCGAGCCTCGAAACAATCGACAAAAGTTATCGAAAAGCTAGGTCGAATCCAAAGAGAATATAGAGGTACTACAATACTTTACGATCAGACTTCGGTACTCGCAACATTCGATAAATTTGTCGAGTTTTTCGGTTCGACAAGTTTATCGAACCGACTTCCGTACTCGCGCCGCACGTCCGATACAGCTGATACTGTGCAGTAAATTATGAGGTACTTAGTACTGCGGTCAGAGTTATACCGGTAGGAAGTTATCAACAATCCGTCGTAATAACTCATTTTACATTGTACTGTTACAGTTCGGAGCGTCTCTCTGTCTGGATGAAAATACACAACGATCATAAATAAAACAAGCAATTGGAGATAAAGATTTGGAATAGATTTAGCATGGCAACATTTGAAACTCAATGGGGTAATAACGCTAGTAACCTGGGCACGCAACCAACTGGTAGCCCAATGATCTAGAGTATTAGGATTACCTATCTATAGAAATACCATTAAAATAAGAATAGGAAAAGCCAAAGAGCATTTAGCCAAACCTCACACAAAGTCCAATGTTTTTCTGTGCTGATTGTAGGTACAAAAATACCTATCGATGATTATTTATCTTAAATATTAATTGTGTGCTATTACGACCTTTATAATCTATACAAATAAATAAAATTGAAGTGTCTGTTTGTAATATCAAAATAATAGCTTTTTACTAAAGGGATATGAAAGTATATACGGTGCCTATAACAAAACAATCATTTTATAATTTTTTGTCTTTCTGTCTGTTTGTTCCGGGTAATCTCCGAAACGGCTGGACCAATTTTGACGTAATTTTCACTGGCCGATAGCTGATGTTATAAGGAGTAACTTAGGCTACTTTTATTTTAGAAAAAAAATTAGAGTTCCGCGCAAAAAAATAAAAACCATGAAATACAATATCTCCGCGCGGGTGAAACCGCGGGCAGCAGCTAGTTTATAATAAGAAGTAAATAAAAAAAACCGCATTTAACCGCATTGTATGCAAAGTTTTGTAGATAATATTATCCAACTCTTTTTGTAAATTAGCGAAATTTAATTAGCAGTTGTCTACACGAGTATTATAATGAGGTAAAGTTTGTTTTTACCGCTCATTAATCTCTTGAACTACTACTGGTCCGATTTTTCCCTTATAAGAAGCTACATCATTATCTCTGATCAGTGCTTTAGGCTATATTTATTATGATCCTTTGCGTTCGAAGCCGCGGTAACTTCTACAACATAAAATTGTAGCTAATTCACTTAAGACTATTTAATAAGATTCCATCGACAAGTTGAACACGATGATACCATAAAATTGCAAAGCAGAATTAATTAAAAACTGTAAACTTGTATTATTATAATAAAAAATCATAACCATCTTACAGCAAAGGTATAAGGAATCTATTAAAATGTATGAGGGAAAAGTTCTTAGGTACTTTATAAATAATAATAGTTTCTAGGATCTGTAAGAATGCAGTTATTATTATTTGAACATACATAGTGTAGAAATTTAATAATCATCGTCAGTCCATTAGGGGCAGCGTAGACGCTCAAGCAAACGTACGTTTGCTACTCCTTACGCTCGCATTTGGTATAACTGCTTTCTGTCAGAGTATGGGCCCATAATCCACCACCCAGGACCAGTGCGGTTTTATGATGTCGCATGAAAAAATAATAATGGAAAGTTATTTCTATTTCGTATCTAAATTTTCTTTAGATACGTAATTAGAAATGTATTCGTAGTTCGTGAAATATACAGAAAAGTTCAACATTTTTTGAGTATCTTAATAAATTCTTACAAATTGGCCACAAACACGGGCCGGCTAACGAGGCTGTCAATTTCTTTAATCTCTTTGATTTAGCTCCAGGAAGACGCCTCGGGAATGTCAGTCGCCGAGTTCTGTAGATAGCTCGAATTTGTTCCGAAAATATATCTTGGATTTTGTTATTTTTAGCATATAGTCAAATTTCTGTTGGAATATTTAGTGTCGGCTGATAAAATTAATGTCTAGGTAGAATTAGGTGGTTTACAGCGCTTAGATTTTGTTTTTATTTATTCGTAATAATAGATAGTTTGTGTTATGTATGATTTAAATCTTTTCATATTTTTTTTTGTGTACCTATCCATTTTTTTTGCAGTCTAGCTTTTAAGTTTCTGGGCCACTAAATTTAAAGAATGTATTCTAGGATCACTGTGGTCTTTCAGTCTCTCTGCCTTTTAACTCTTTCAAAAATGGATTTAGGCATCTATACTATTAATATTGTATATTTATCGTATAAATATTACTACTTTGTACATCAGTGTGAAGTGACGTCCCAAGCACTGCTGAAGAAATTAATTCTACTTACGAAGCCTTTTTTTATACAAAAGTTTACTCATTGTCGCGTCATTAAAACCTGCTTGCCAAATTTTATAATGGGACATTCCCAAGTGGGTCCTATTGTCCATCTTAAAATTTGGCATGAATAAAATTCTAATGGCACTAGTAAAGGATGTCTTAAATGATTTTTATTTATTCAAATTACTCAGCTAGTTACATTTAAACTTATTTTTGTTATGTGAAGAAACAGAAGTTCGTTCAGCTCATTTTTCTTGGCTCGAATAATAGAAAATAGACAGGTCGACAGGCGTCGTCCTTAAAGTTCATTGGGATCCAATGTCACTAAGGACTTGGTCCAAGTGACTAGATTGCGGAGTGTATTCCATGACAGGACCCTAGGATACAAGTTTTTGTTCCAATCACCTGCGAGAGTATCTATAGCATAAAATTCTGTAATTTTTTTATTTATAATTTTATTTTTTTCTTCTTCTAAATTCTGTACGCCTAATGTATGATTGTTGGATAAGCATCCATCACGGGCAACGAAAAAACCATGGGAATACTACGATCACCGTTTTACGCTTATCGTACTGTCTAAGGTGGAGCTTGATGGTAGAAATATTTTTATTGTTTCAACATTCACGCTGGATTCACAATCTCTGCAAGTAATAAAATTAAATGCTTGCCTTAAAAATCACAGCAATATAAATAACTTAAACTTAATTATCCAAATTACTTATACTAAAAACTCTTAAACTTTTCTTGGGAATGGAATGAATCACAGTAAAAAAAAACGGCAAATTAAAATACAGCGGGCAATAAAAAGAAGAAAAGTATTAACCGCCATTAGCTCATCGTTTGCCGCGCACTTAACCAGGGGGGGCACACTTTGTGACAGTTCCATAGTCGAGCCCCGAGACACAGGAACTAACGCCATCTGTTAAAGGGCGTGGCACTATTTTGACGTTACTTCAAAATGTCAAAGTTAAAATGGTTACCATGGAAACCGATAACAAATAAAATAAAATATTTTCCGTTTCGAAAAATACTATTGTGATTTCTAGATATTTTTTGCGGTTTAAGTGATATATATTAGTGGTTTAAGTAATTGTTGTGTTCTAGTAATGTATTTGTTACTTTTAAGTGCTCAGTTTTAGTGTTTTCAGTCTAATTATGCATTGTTTTTCTTGATGTTTTAAATATAAAGAGTTTCAATTATTATGTACGTGTTAGCCTTTGTTATTTCCTTTTTGCTGCTCTACATCTAAATATTACGTTTGGTACTGTATATTGTGTTCCTACTCCTAGGCAAAAACATGGGAAAGGCTGCTATTTTCCATATAAGTCACATATAAGTAGATACATTTACTTTCACAGGAACTAAGCAGGATCCATAGATTAGTGTGAATGTGTGTGTGAAATATAGAATGCACACATAGATAAACAAGTATGAGTGGGTGTATAAAACACATAACTCACACATAGATAGTAAAGTAAGAATGTGTGTGTAAAATACAGAACGCACACATATAATATAGTAAAGTAGTTTCACCGCCCTTTTGTAGGTGGCGCTGATCGCGATACATCGTGGAATCGACGAGAGAGCGCACTCTATTCCTTTTATTATAGTACTACTCTATGCACTTAACCCTTATATTTTGACAGGTGTCATTTAACGCATGTCGCGCCGAACGCGCCGAATCCCTCTTTTTTTTTTGTTGTTTGAGTTTTGACACGTGTAAGCGAAGGTAACTGTATGGTGTGTACGGAGTATTTTTGTCTCATCTATTTTTGTAGAGCTATTTAGGTTTTAGCATCGGATACACTTTTCAGTTTTATTTTTAATGTGAATATTTATTTGTTTCAGGTACTTACGGTATTTTGGTGACAGCAGATTTGGAAAATAATGCTGAAGGTTATAGTGTAGCTTCAAAATCAAATCAAATAAAAATCAATTTATTTGTCCGAATATATTACAACAGATACAAATATTCTACCGTTTCCGGTGTACAAACGCTTCCTTAATAATAAGCTTGTAAGCTATTGTAAGTAATCTTTGCAAACAATTTTGTCTAAAGTTGAGTAGTCAAACATAACTAAATATTTACAAAAATCTCACAATTTCGTTTTATCTTCAAATATTCTTGTGAGTTTAAGAGAAAATCCAAGTTATTCTATCAACGACGGTTTACGAGCTCAAAGTTGACACAAGCAGTATTTACGAGGTATCACGTTCCCACAGGAGATAAGGGACCTCGTAAAGTGGACAAACTGCGGGGTTTGGACCCTTGCCGCTTTGTAGGGCTCAAAAGACGTAAGTAACTATTTCTAAATTGACTTTCAAGGTAGTATACGGTTGAAATTCATCACCAGGTAATTCATAAAATAAATACTTAGAATTTTATTGATTCTGGACCGGCTACAGAATATCGGCACCACTTACCATTTTGCCTGGCAGGTTATTCGTAAATTTAAAAATTACTGTTATTAATTCTAATCTATAGATATATCTTAATATAGGTAGGTATAAATGATTCAATACGTATTTGAATAAATTATGAATTACTCTACTAATAGTACTACTCAATTTGCGGGTGCCAAATAAAGGCAGGAATAAAAAAATAAACAAAAAAGTCGATACTTGCTCGTTCACTTTAAATCAAAATCGCCACCTCAAAATGTTTACTGACAGTAAGAAGCCATATCTGTCACACCATTTCACAGCGGATGCCACATCCGACGTTAAGCGCTCAAACCGACCGCCACAAATGGCGAAAGGAGATTGAGTTATAGAATCCGACGTAAAGAGCGGCTGATAGGCAGAAACGATGATTAGATATTGGGACGGAGGGATCGCAAAATGAGGTCCAAAAAGGTTGCATAAATGATTACGGTGAAATGGAGCCCCTAGTTCTCTACTCTGGCTGTCAATAAAAGAAAAGTAACTTTTTTTTCTTGTATGACCATGACACGGTTACTGTATTGAGCCAATTTTAAAAGGACAACGATGACAGATCTCTTATGTTAATTATTAACCTACCACCTATTTAAACACGGAAAGCTTACGGTCCATCTATTTTCTGTTTTTATTAAGATTCTCCGAACATAGTAGCCGTTACCCGCCATTTGCTGTGAGTAATTCAGTGTAACTCCTGAGCACTAAATCTGTCGTCTGTCAGTTTGTCACGACTGTCAATGTCAATACCAGCCTATCTTGAGCGTGTTCTAGGGCGCGGGAAACTTATTTAAATTATCCATTGTTTTAGTTTAACTTCTGCATTTTGCTCTATTTAGCTGTTATTATTTGTACCTATGTATCTACCCATCAAGTGAATCTACACTGATCAGAATATTAGAATCAAATATTCTGATGATCATGAATGCTACCTATATGATCATCATTCCGTTCAACCAGCGATTTCTAACTATAATTAAAAAATAAACCCTTAAAGGGATAACAAATAAAAAAAAATACGCGAGTGGAGCCATGGGCAACAGCTTATAAGGCACACGACATCTGTGGGTATTATGGTTTATGTATCAACGGGCTATTTTACTTCCTTTGCGTTTCCAATGTCAACCAGCAGAGTAAATATTTACGACGTGCCGTGTGCCTGCCCACACGGCGGCGTTGTGCGGCGACGTGTGCCGTGTCATTAGCACCCTATAAACGCAGTAAACATGCCGCTAAATGCGCCTGCACCGTCGTGCGAACAGACTTCTTTAGTTCATATTCAAACTTTGAGATTGAGACAGCTACACCGACGAATGCCATTTAGAAATAAAAAAAAAAAAGAAGAGTATTTTGCCATGATACGTTTGCGTTACCACAAAAAAATTAAGACACTTTAACATGTGTTTAACTCCTAAACATCCCTTAGTCGCGTGTTTAAATATGAGCAACCACAAATCCTGATTTAAGTAGTGTCTAACCGGTGTCTAATTCAATTATGTTCTGACATTTCTAATAATAATTTTAGACGTTTATCTTTAGACACTGTCTAGCTAAACAGGCTTCTAAAAGGTGGTTTTTTGTGGTAACAATATTAGTGTCTTGTGCCCATCTAACGTATTCTTAACACATAGTTTACATAATATTTCATGTTAGCATCATGGATATTTTGGCTGTTTTTTTTTTCAGAATAAATACCAAACTATTTGTAATTATAAGTAATTGGAATAAAATTAATTGCAATTTATTGCGACTAATTACATTATTAATTTACGACTAAATATAAGCAAAAACAGTAAAATATTATAGCGGTAGTTTGGCACGACAACAAAATGGCAAAACGAGTAAAAATAAAAATATGACCAAATTGGCAGCCAATTAACCAATGCATGCTATCAAGTGACGGGGGTAAAAGGAGAAATATATTATATATTATGTCGAGTATAAAGTTGAGTCGTTAAAAATAACTGGCACAAAAAGTTATTACCAGTCGCAATCGCATCGGAAAAAGGATTCGCTCGAATTTCAAAATTGCGTTTTTGTTTGTTTTTAAAAGGGATCTTTTACTCGGCTCTTGATTGATGTTGGATTCTGCCAACGTCGAAAAGAACGCAAAAAACGGGGCGCATTAAATATCAATTTTTCACGATTATTAAATATTCTGTATTTATAGAACTTTTTTTAGGAATAATTATTTTTTGCATCGTTCTCTAATGTTTCCAGGTAGTACAAATGTTAGTCGGTGCTAATATTAATATTACTTTGTTACTGGTAGGACTAACTCTTCTGCGAGTGTCCGTCTGGGTTGTTACCACCGTTTTGTTAGTGAAGTCTGCCGCCAAGCAGTAATGTGCAAGCATTACTGTGTTCCGGTTTGATGAGCAGAGTATCCAGTGAAATTACTGGGCTTATGAGACTTAAACATAATGTCTCAGGGTAACGAGCGCACTGCAGTGCCGCGCAGGCCTTTGTGTTTCAAAGTTCTGGGTGGCACTGCAATTGTTATGGGCCAGCGTTATGCTTACCATCAGGCAAACGACCAGCTCGTCTCGTTACCAAATAAAAAATAATAATAGGTAGGTATGACCGTCGCGTTTGACACTTTTCCAAGTCGATGCAACAGTATCGAGTCGTTCCCTCGATCATGGAATCGATCAATCGGCGCGTTCGAATTAGACCGTTTGAAGTTCGACGGCGCGATTCGATCAAAGCTAAATAAATTATCCGTTTGGCTGTTGAACGGTCGTTCGACATGTTTTATCGACTTTCACGTTATGAAGTAATATTTAAAATGCTAGGTGTTAAAGGTCTGTAGGTAAAATTATTCTGCAGTTAAAAATCAGTGATCCGTTACACTTACATTACTTGTACATGTATCGACTATTTTTTTATTTTTTATTTTTTGACTTTGCAAGTTCAACTATCAAATTCCACTTTTAATTGACATTATTGTAATCTGTAACTGTATATACTAACCACTATTTCCTAATGTGATAAATGTAATTGGTTTTTATCGTTTTTATCACAATAAACAATTTAATTTAATTTAAATTTAATTTAATTTACTTAATAGTCGCTCCCTGCATTATGCATGAATATTACGAACGAAGTTGACGAATGTGAGTCCTACCATAAACTATATCTATGCTATATGCCAAAAACCACGTCGATCCGTAGCTCCGTTAATGTGTGAAAGTACTTTCGCATTTATAATATTAGTAGGATAGTAGGAAGTAGTAAGTAGGATAGTAGGAAGTAGGATAGTAGGAAGTAGGATAGTAGGAAGTAGGATAGTAGGAAGTAGGATAGTAGGAAGAAGGATTACTAACTTCTTCCGCGTTTCACCCGCGTGGCGATTTCCCCAGAAACTATGCATTTTTTCGGGATAAAAAGTGGCTTATATGTTACATCCCAGGCTGTAAGCTATATTTATGGTAAAATCACGACGTCGATCCGTTGCACTGTTGAGGAGAAACCTACAAACACACTTTCGCATTTATTAGTACGGAAAGTATTGAAGTATTGATACCCTGATTATAAATTGAGCGTCACCATCATGTTATCACCCACTAAGCCATAACTACGAGTAAAGCCGTGGGCAGCACTCCATACTAATATTATAAAAGCGAAAGTGTGTTTGTTGGTTTGTCTTTCTTTCACACAGTAACGAAGCAACAGATCGGCGTGATTTTTGGCATAGATATAGTTTATGGACCGGAGAGTAACATAGGCTACTTTTTATCCCGGAAAAACACACGGTTCCTGTTAGAACGTGGGTGAAAACCGCGGGCTGAAGCTAGTAGTGCCATAAATCGAAGGTAACGGTACCTCGGGTTAATTCCCATGTCTTTATGAGCAATAACGTTATTTATGTTTAGCGTGCAGTCTCCCTTATTAGTAGAGATTTTATAGTAATCGATTGATAGACTTTAATGGAGAGACTCGGTGGGAAAGATTGTTTATGCGTGGTATTTGCGTGGGGATAGAGCATTTTAGGGGCAGCGTAGACGCTTATGCAAACGTACGTTTGCTTGTCAGAATAACAACGCTTTTGCGTCAAGTGCGGATTACGTGATACTCGAAATGCGCGCTTGCGCAAAACCGTTGTTATTCTGACAAGCAAACGTACGTTTGCATAAGCGTCTACGCTGCCCCTTATAGTACGCACTCACGTGGCTAGCTACCACCTCCAAATTGGAAAGTCGCCTAGCATCTTTCGGTCGGTATGACCCGCTTCAGCTTCGTACGAGATTAATCCGTATGGCGTACTATCATAAATACGACATTGCAGTGTGTGTTTGTTAAAAGAAGGTCCCGAATCACCTACAGACAAAATAGTGTAGAGCGTAAAAAAACGTAAAATATGAACTAGTTCAAGAGTGGTTATCGGACAAATCGATAGATGATTTACGACATCATCTAGGCAGGTCTTATAAATTGTCTTATCACCGTGCTGTATACGCGCATCCCAATGTTTTCCTTCTCCGAGCTCAAGTTCATTATAGGATTCGAACCCTTGACCTACTTCAGCAAGCAACCTCACGATGCCCGAGCCATCATCCTATCACAAACTGACATGCGAAACACCTGCCAAGCGACAGAAAAACTTTCCAAAAAAAAAACAAAATGACGACATTCAAAATCTTCAATGACCATCAAAACTCAAAAGGGAATAATCAAAGAAATCTAAAGCCCCCTGTTCACTGGCCGCGCGCTATCGCGACAATTTATCGCGCGGCGCGACGCGAGCGCGTTATCGCGCGACATATCTGTTTGTAACGCCGCAACAACGCGGTTTTATGATTTCATTCGGATCTGATGTCGTTTGACACTTGTTGGGTTTTTGAAAGAAATGGAGCGAGTATTTTTTTAAAACATGTTTTTATTGCGGTCCTGGTTGTTATACCTACATAAAAATGTGGGTGTGTCTTTGATAAAACTTTTAATTATGTCAATAGATTAAACCGAAGCTGTGATAGCTCAATGGTGATGCGGTCGTCTGTTGAGTCGTCGATAATCTGAATCCTATAATAAATTCTAATTCATTAGAAAGACTCAAGCTTTTGTTAAAGAAAAACATTTTGGTGGATCCATAGCCTTATCAATTTTTTTTATGTTATTTGGTTACGAGACGAGCTGGTCGTTTGCCTGATGGTAAGCATAAGGCCGGCCCTTAACATTTGCAGTGCCACCCAGAACTTTGAAACAAAAAGGCCTGCGCGGCACTGCAGTGGGCTCGTTACCCTGAAACATTAGGTATTAAGTCTCAATAAGCCCATTAATTTCACTGGATACTCTGCTCATCAAACCGGAACACAGTAATGCTTGCACACTACTGCTTGGCGGCAGACTTCACGAGCAAAGCGGTGGTAACAACCCAGACGGACACTCGCAGAAGAGTTAGTCCTCCCACTAGAAAATATAAACTATAGCCATCATAGCGTGGTAGGAAATATTCTAATGCTTATCTGGTAGCTAGTACCTACCACTCTCAAATGGAACATTGGTCGCAGGTGAAATCACTGACTAGATACCGCCTTGGGTGAGATTGTAGTCAAAACACTAACCTATAGAAAATAAGCAGATTGTAAGTAAAAAACCTGCAATAATTTACAAAACAAGAAGAAATATGAATAATCTCAATAAAATAATAATCTTTACTCACATCAAGCCTAATTTTCAACCCAAACATACATTTATAATTCACACACATAAACAAAGTAAAACACAACCATCATAAACGCTAAATTCCCGCTAATACCACAGAATATAAATATACAAGCTAATGCCGCAGCGAGGCTTGTTCAAAATAACCCGGTACAAAAACGGTAATATTAATACCGCGATCAGCGTCAACAACAGGTGTCTGCCGTGATTTACTGCGCAAATCCTGTAAACACCTACACATGAAGGTCTTCGTGCACTGCACTGACTGGACCGAGCCTTACCGTGACTACCGCAACCGTCACGGTTTTACGTAAGGTATGACTGTTGAAAAGATAGTTTGATATAGTTGTTCTTCCTTCTATACTGATTCTGTTAACTATTATTGAAGTTTTACTTATATCTATAAATATACATTTCAAACAACATTTCAACATTAATTTTTTTTTTCAACATTTCAATTATTTCGCAGCCAACAAATTTCCCGTTATCGTGGTTAACATTTTAAATCTATTTACTTTATGTACAATTAATAAAAGGTTTTTGTTCATTTATCAGGACAATAAAAAACGCCTTCTTTTCAGCGTGTATGTGTTACCCAAACTTAATAGAATTTAACAATATCTCGTGAAGTAGGCAACGGATTTTGGCAGGCTTATTGTGAATACTATTTTGTAATTTTAATACAAACAATAACTGCACAACTTATAATGACAACACAATTTATTTTACCTTAGAAGTTTCTGGCTAAGGTGCTATATCAAATATAGATGATATATAGCTATATCAAAAAGGCTAATACTTTCTCAATTTGTTTTCCTTCTAAAGATTGACTGGAAGAGATGTCCTTCCGCGATAAGCCCACCCATTGTACTTTAATTTCTATTACTGTGGTTAATATCTAGAGACTGGTGTACAATTACTTTAGATTTGTTTGAAATGCTTTCACCAATTTTCAGGTCTTTTCGCCATGTCACGATCATAGTTTCCCACAGTAAAGTGAGCGGTGACGTTAATTCACGTCAAGACTTCAAGCTTCACGCACAAAGCGTGATATTGTAAGTCACAATCTGGACGTGTAAATCCTACAGTTCAAGGTGTTCGCGGAATCGAGTATTTATTCTGGGTGGACCATAAATTATGGTCCATAATACATCAAGAAGCATGCTTTTATAATCAATGAGTTGGCTCTTAGCAATCCGTTCTTAGTAACATTTTGAATCATATTTATGGAATTATTTAAAGAACCCAATCACTGAAGGACAACATCGTGCGCGCTTTGCCTAGTCAAGTCTAATAATATATCAAAATTCAAGATCAAACATCAACACCTAAAGCTACACTTTCCAACATTTCGCATTCCAAGCAAAAGCGGCGTGTAATTTCATCCAAACAGTTGATAAACCGCGACCGAACGGGCAAACAGTTTGTAAACTGCCGTATTTATGGACAAAGTTGAGTAAACAACTTGCGAACAAATGAACAGTTGTTTAGGCGACGCGTAATTAGAGGCTATAATGTTTAGTGTTTAGTTCTTAGGCTAATTATGAAGAGATTTCAGTGTTTACACTTGGGGATAAGTGCTTTGTTTTAGTGTTTTCATCTATAATATACTAGCCGCAGCCTGTAGTTTCATGCGCCTGGAGATTCATATACCTACAGGAACCGTGCATTTTCTGGGAAAAATGTTCCCTATGCTTGTCACTCTTCAGCCCTGTATCTCTGTGCGAAAAATAACGTCGATCCGTTATTTCGTTTCTGCGCGGAAGCAGGACAAAACAACACACACTTTCGGATTTATTATTTTCAAAATGTAGTTTTTTTCAGCGTGTTAATAGCCTTTATTAACTAGCTAATACATAAATAAACACTATATCCTAGCTACAAAAACAGTTGAATAATTACAAGCCAAAGTAGGCCTATGGATAATCCACAAATTCTGGTCCACTACCAGTTGGCAGCGTACCCAGCATGCTGGCGGCATTGCCTCGTTGAACCGCAGGTCCGTTGAGCCTGATAAGTTGTTTTTTCATAATGCTAGTTAAAGTTATACGTTACAAAAACAAAAATGAACTTGCTCGAAAGTAGGTAGGTAGCTTTATTATTAAAAAAACTAAAAAAATTAAAAACACTTACCGAGGTAACCGCTAAAGAGAATTGATTTTTTTCTTTTTTAATCGATTGGCCACACAGTCATAAAAAAATAAAACTAGAGCGGAACATTTTTTATATCATACCAAAATTTCAGCAAAAAGGTTCCACGTCTCCGACAGTTGACCAAAATAAATAATAACAGAGAAACAAGCCTGGAAGGGTAATTACATTCTCATTTGTCGTTTCCGCGCAATTTAACGTCGGTCGACGTGCTCGTCTGGACGACGTTCTTTAGGGAACTATATTAAGTCGCTAGTATCTACTTAGTAGCTGTATGATTTGTGTTGCCAACTATGTAATTACCTACTGGTTAAGAACGTTTCAATTTAGGTTTTTGTCGTTGCAATAATGATCCCATTTCGCTGTCAAGCAACGTGATCAAAAACATCGTAGGTACCTATAATGCAACCAAATCATGATGGTAGGACATTTTCTAGTGCTCCTCCGGCTAGCTATACAACCACCGAGTTGATACTATGTCACGACGCAGCTTTCGGTGTGTTCCAGCTACTTTTGAGAACCAGTTTCAGTTCCCATTCTAAGATTTGCGTATTTATTTACTACCTTCGAACACTCCAGGCCCTCTAGACGCTTCTTTTTCTGCTGTGCTCACGCGAACGCTAAAAGCCACCATACACGGGCGTTCCAAATCCATCGCTCTACACGTCGTGAATTGAGTGTTGGACATACGGGCACTCCATTCCGAGCGCGCCAACGCTTCATTCTACGTCTCGAGTACCTGCTGGTAACTGAGCGCGAAATAGATCGTTGTATCGGCCACTAATGATGAGTTGGAACGTTGGATTTGGAACGTTTTGATTTCTAATATTCCTATCACTCCATTTAACCCATCTGAGATTCCCCACACATGGGTGGTTTTAGAGCGTTGGATTGGAATGTTGTGGATTGGAATGTTGTGGATTGGAGTGCTCGTGTGTGTGGGCTCTTATACCATAGAGTAAAAAGCCAGATTTAAAAACGTCACATGACATCTCGCAAGGTATACCTATGGCACTACACGTAAAAAGTGGTACTGCTGATAACCTACTTGTTATTGTGGTGTTTCTAATCACTATATAATTATTACCTACCGAATTTTCAATGCGGACTGACGGGATCGGCCGTTATTACAAATGGGTGTAGTACCACCATAGTGAGACACTACCGTCTGGGGTAGTGATAGGGGCGCTACAGAGTCCTGACTCCACAGAGCCCCTATCAGCCCAGCGCAGGCCCTGCGACAGATCGGGTATCAATACTCACTGGGTGTCATAGCAGGCGTCATCGTATTAATTTGTCAACCTGTCGTCACTTCCTATGACACGGTGCAATGTAGAAGTGACAGCGGGATTTACTTTTGCGAATTATATGCATACGCACCACCGATAAGCTGAGTGTTCGCTGTACTACGAGATGATAATAATTATGAGATTTCGAAGAAGGTACAAAGCGGCCCGTACGCCTAATGCACGATTGATGGATAAGCATCAATCACGGAGCACACGAAAACCATAGAAAAACGGCGATTACCGCTTGACGCACATCGTACCGTAGGGAGGTAGGAGGAGCTTGGTAGAAATCTAGTCCGAGCGCTAACCATACCACGGTAAAAGGTTTTTTTTGTGTTATTTGGTAACGAGACGAGCTGGTCGTTTGCCTGATGGTAAGCATAACGCCGGCCCATAACAATTGCAGTGCCACCCAGAACTTTGAAACACAAAGGCCTGCGTGGCACTGCAGTGCGCTCGTTACCCTGAGACATTAGGTATTAAGTCTCATAAGCCCAGTAATTTCACTGGATACTCTGCTCATCAAACCGGAACACAGTAATGCTTGCACACTACTGCTTGGCGGCAGACTTCACGAGAAAAGCGGTGGTAACAACCCAGACAGACACTCGCATAAGAGTTAGTCCTCCCACTAACAAAAACTGTTCAATTACCTAACGATTCTAGTGATGGATGAACTAAATCTATACCTACAAGTTTGTATGGAACCCTCGGTGAGCGAATCCGTCTTGCACATTTTTTAAATATACCTACTTAAATTAATTAAAAATCTTATTTATTTTGAACGCGACGCTATATCCACTCGTAGCCACATATCAACAGCTTAACATTGAGTGTCGATATATTCTCGGAGTTATAATCCACCGCGGATGTCATCGTGTTAATTTGTCAAGCTGTCATCGCTGCGTTAATAACGATGTAAGGTACAAGCGGTAGCGAGTTATCCCTACTTCCCTACTTCCTTACTATATTAATATTATAAATGCGAAAGTGTGTTTACCTATTGGTTTGTTGATTTGTTGGTTTGTCCTTCTTTCACGCAGTAACTGAGCAACGGATCGACGTGATTTTTATAGATATACTAGCTGCTGCCCCGCGGTTTCACCCGCGTGGAGATTTTGGATTTAATGGTTTTTATTTTTTTGCGCGGAACCCTAATTCTTTTTCCAAAATAAAAGTAGCCTATGTCACTCCTTGTAACATCAGCTATCTGCCAGTGAAAGTCCGGCCAAAATCGGCCCAGCCGTTTCGGAGATTACCCGGAACAAACAGACAGACAGACAGACAAAAATTTTAAAAATGGCTGTTTTGGTGTAGGTCCCGTATATACTTTCATATACATTTAGTAAAAAGCTGTTATTTTGATATTACAAACAGACACTTCAATTTTATTTATCTGTATGGATGTATGGATTTATAGCATAGATATAGTTTATGGACCGGAGAGTAAAATCGGCTACTTTTTATCCCGGAAAAATGCACGGTTCCTGTGGGAACGCGTGTGAAAACTGCAGGCAGCTAGTATTAAATAACCAAACAGAAAGTAATCCTAAAGTTAGATGTTCATAAGGAGGTTTACAATTTACTGAAAGGCTAGCATGCAAATATAAAGTGTAAATAAACTGCTGCACATTGTTGGTAATGAGGTGAAAGCTTTTTGTCTCTATTCATCTGCATAAAATATACTATGAGCTTTATATTTATACTTAGTATTAGTTTAGTAGGTTGGAAAGAGTAGGTGGTAAAGCAAAACGTCCGATAGGTTTTAAAGGGGAGTAGGTTGGAAAGAATAGGTGGTAAAGCAACACGTCCGATTGGTTCTAAAGGAGAGTAGTTTGGAAAGAGTAGGTAGTACTGTAGGTACAATTAGTTACTGTTGAGAAATTGCACCAGACAAACAGAATCGATGTCCGACCAAGCCTTAAGAAACAACAAAATTTGGAGTCAGAGTCATCAAATGATCTTCATCATCATCATCAGCCTACATCAGTCCACGCCTCTCCCATAAAAGATGAGAAAATAAAACATGTTGTAAGTATAACATGGATCATCAATTTCAAACCTCATGCTCATGGCTTAGACTGGCGTTGTGTAGACGAAAGCTGGTGCTTCCGAGGTTTACTGGCGTACTACATATGTACTACAATGACAGGTAGAAATGTACGCTTGATGACACTTCGAACACTTGCAGCTGTTGTCAGGTGACCAGTCTCGACTGTTTATAGACAAACTTGTTGTTCTTGTTAGTGGTAGGACTAACTCTTCTGCGAGTGTCCGTCTGGGTTGTTACCACCGCTTCGTGAGTGAAGTCTGCCATCAAGCAGTAGTGTGCAAGCATTACTGTGTTCCGGTTTGATGAGCAGAGTAGCCAGTGAAATTACCGGGCTTATGAGACTTAATACCAGCTAATGTCTCAGGGTAACGAGCGCACTGCAGTGCCGCACAGGCCTTTGTGTTTCAAAGTTCTGAGGGGCACTGCAATTGTTATGGGCCGGCGTTATGCTTACCATCAGGCAAACGACCAGCTCGCCTCGTTACCTAATAGCATAAACAAAAAAAACTAAAATAAGTGGTATTATAGTTGAGTACCTACTATTAGTTTATGTATCAGGATATTAAAAATGACTTTTAAAATGAATGGAATTCAGCTCTAGAAACTCTGTAAATTAGAGCCTTGAGTTTGAATTGATATGATATATCGAAAAGGGGTCAATCTACTTCTGGAGATCAACAACATTTGTTTTACGAGTTTTTGAAATTCGGAATTTTTCATTGACGAAAAGGCTTTTAAAGTTTACGTCAAAATTCTACTACAGAACTACCGGGCAGCCCCAGATCAGCTGATTCACTTAAAATATGTTGAACTTTCTTAAATGATGATGTTAATTAGAAGAGACTTAGAAACAATTCCAGAAATTGCCGAGCACTTCACGTTGGAAGTGAATTTATTTTTTTGTATGGACATTTTGAATGACTTATTTCCAAGAGAGGTTCTCACAACTTGACAACAACTGTGGTCTTATAAATGACCTTCCGGGATAATATACCAATTCAAACTCACCCTGTATAGTTTTTGTGTTACTTTCTTTACAGATTTTATAGATTTTGAAAATATGGAGCGGTGCAGTCAGCAATGGGAAGAGCTCTTCTCTAAGCACTTATATACGCATACGTCATATGCTCATACCTCTGCACTAGAATGCCCTGTATCGCAGGTGGCATGGACAAAACACAAACGTCCAAGCCACGAGAATGCAAAGTTTATGTTCACCACACAAAATCTGCCCTGGCTGGGAATCGAACCCGGAGCCTCTCGCTTACTACCAATTCAAACACGGAGCCGCCGTTAAAAGTTGAAATTACATAAATATATACATCACAAAAATTTCGCTTCCAACAGGATACGAACCTGCGTCTTCTGGCTTGCCGGGCCAAACGCCTTAACCGCTAGGCTATGGGAGCAATTAATGTTGATTGCGAAATTCTTGATATGATGTATTTCTTTTCGGCTTACAAGCCGTAGCTCCATCTAGCAGACCCGCTTTATAGCGATGCCTACTCCATTGTGATACGTTACAGTACCAATCAAATGGCGAGAGATTTTGCATTATTTAAACTTTATGAAATATATTTTATAGTGTTAACCGACACTAGCGGATGTTCACATAAATATATACATCACAAAAATCCTGTTGGAAGAGAAATTTTTGTGATGTATATATTTATGTGAACATCCGCTAGTGTCGGTTAACACTATAAAATATATTTCATAAAGTTGAAATTAAGTTCATTTCAATGAGTAATCTTCGCGAAAAGCTATGAAAATATTAGGAGACGAATTCTTGATCATCAGATCGGTGTGTGACATTTATTACCACTGAGTACATCGCCTTATCACAATACCAAGCAAAAGCATAGCCAAAAGCCTATTAAGCTGTAGCAACATTAAAATAATCGAACACCCAATGACCCTTAATCATATCAAAGTTAACCGCCAACGGCCGCCTAATGGATGCCCCGACACGTCCGGACAATGTGCGAAATGTCCGGAATATTAATGCTACGGTCGAACGCACTTTAATCATAATGGCGTTACGGCATTGTGCGATTTCGGACAAATTACGTTTTGTCCGGCTGCTGGGAATGAATTTGCATGTTATTATGGCAGACTGCACTTTTCAGTCTTGAATTATGTTAAGCAGGCGAAGGATATTTTTTAAATTTGGAAATCGAAAAAAACGGTAGCTTCGTGCTGAACTCGTTCTTTCACTAGGTATAGATTTACTTGGAAAATTTCAGGATACTTGGAATACTATTACGTTGTAATTTTTATTAAAGAACATTTTACCTGTGTTCGCGTCTCGTCATCAGAGGTGCAGTGTAGGGGTAAAACTTTAGCGTATTTGAGGCATCCAGGCACAAAGTAAGAGGAACAGTAAGTGGGACAAGACTTCTTGTATAGAACACTAGCTTTTGCCCGCGGTTTTCACCCGCGTTCCCACAGGAACCGTGCATTTTTCCGGGATAAAAAGTAGCCTATGTTATAATATTAGTAGGATTACGCTAACGAAGTTTAAGAAATAAAGGTGATTTAAATTCTTGAAACTGAGTGATAGAATTTTTCACAGAACAAGGTAATCGTAAATCAAGTACAGAGGCAAGTTAGTAAACAAATAACTAAAATTAATCTCCTCTCGAAATTGGCAAGTTTCAAACGAAATCCAATCATGCTGGACGCACGTCCATTACAGAAAAAACCATCAAAACAACCGCTATCGGCCGTACAAACAATAACATTTTGTCAGTCGGTATAGTTCTGCAGCTATTGTCCAGTTTGATTACGGACGGAGCCGGGCGCTGAGTACAAAAAGGTTGAAACAAAACAGCAAAAACAATCGCCGTGCTCTATCTACCGAGTAAACAATAATATTGTTTTTATCGTACAGATGTGGCTGTTCAACACTAATGTTCCAATTTAGATGTAAAGTTTTTTAGAAAGTGTTACGTGAAATAAGCGAGTACTGAATTCGCAGCTGAGAATTTTTATCGAATCTCTTGTTTCCCCTCTTATTAGACAAACCGCACAAAATCTTTTAGGAAGATATACATGTAATATCCTCTCATCATTTAATCGAATTGTGACTTTTTATTGGCTTACATATTTTACTTCAACTTGTGTGTACACTCTTGGTGTATGTAACTTTTGCTATATTGACTTATTCAAATTAACTTACCTTTTTTAATTGTTTCAGGTACTTTACTTTTAATACTGAGGCCGCTTCCAGCAACACCCTCTAGATAAAGTCCGTCAAGTAAGTCAAATCAAAAATCCATAGTGCAAGACGCAGGGATCAGCAAGCGGAAAATAGGTTTGAATTCATCGTGGTGCAGTTGTCCCGGTACCTACTCAGGCTGATGGGAAAAAAATTCATCGACCCCGTACAGACGTGTCGGAACGGTTCACAACTTTCCAAAAATCAGTCACATACGGACAGTATGTATATACAGGCAGTAGACGTGTCGCGCAGAAGCTGCTGAGCAGACAAAGCTGAATCTATCCCTTTTACTATAAGATAATATTTTTGGTAGCTAAATTTGTAGTTGCCAAGCGAGGGGCTTGGGTTCGATTCCCGGCCGGGACAAACTCTGTGTTGTGAACGTAAAGTTTGTTTTCGGGTTTTGGATGTTTGTGTTGTGTATCTGCGTGTGTCTATTTCGTCTGCGACACAAGGAATCCTATTGCACCCCTGTATAATAGGATGGGTGGATGGATGTGAAAAGTGTGTATGTTTTTTTATATTATTGTATATACATAAAAAAGTAGATTAAATTTTTATCTTTAACAATATATAAGATTTAATTATTATTACCTATATTATTTTTAATCCTGTTCGAAATATAGACAGTAATATAAAAAATAATGATATGGGAAATATTATTAAAAGTTCTTAATAAAATCATAATAGAACGAACACGTTTCTCAAACACGTAAGCTGTAAAGCCTCTTACACACTACACGCTATTAAAAGCTCTAATTAGAAAGTACTCGGGAATCCTTTTAAATACGCCATCCATCGCGTGCACGCACAGATTTATTATAAGGGCTTGTTTATACTTCGTACTCACTGGACCCGATCCGACGCGACGCCTGTACGACTGCGAGGCCTTGTTGGGGGTTGTAATCATGGGGCAACAGGCGTGACCACCTTCTTTACCCGACTAGTTGCTTCACCGTAGTCGGCGAATCTTTATTATTATCATTATAAATTAATCATAAGATTAGCTAAAATATTTTATTGGTTTTTGAGGCTGGATTATCGATTCGATCGAAAAGAAGAAATATTGAGGGCCAAGAAAAATGGCATTCGCTAAGCTATGCTAATTCTAAGTAGTTATTAACAAATTTAGATAGCTTTGGTTCTTCCCATCTATATTATCTATCTGAGTAAATAACCCTTTTTCTCTTTTCTACTAATGGTGTGCTATACGTATTCCAGCATCGCAGTAAATCGGACGCAGTGGGTGTAATAGGAGCAGGTAGCGATCCTAATTCAATAACATTCAATTAACGGAGCCTTAAGGAACCGGCACTGAAGAACAGTGCTCGGAGTAGAGCAGTACTGGATGCGAATACTGTTTACACGATGTTTATTTATACGAGTATACTACTAGCTTCTGCCCGCGGTTTTCAACCGCATTCGGCGCATTCCCTTAGGAATCGTGAATTTTTCCGGGATAAAAAGTAGCATATGTTACTCTCCGGTCCATAAACTATATTTATGCCAAAGATCACGTCGACGATGTTTTTTTGTTTGTTTGTTTGACAGCTAATCTCTGGAACTGCTGGAATACATAAAAAAATATAACTTACTATGTACGTCGAATGATGAATAATGATACTGCAATATGCGCAAACCTTGTAAATGGTGGTTAGCATATAGGTAGTATATTTATTAATTAAGTGTTACATCACTGTATACTTTCCGAATAAATACAATAAAATGAAGACCCTTCACTATTTATTCGAAGAAAAGAAGAAGTGTTCAAAACAACTCAGGACTCAAAATCAGTTACTTTTTTTTCTGTTTTGGCCACACGTGGTTTGTGTATTTTGCCAATTTCTATTCGTAGTAAAAAACAGTTTAGAAGCTTATAGTTATTATATAAGACTAAAAAGGTTAATTTTATTGGTTTCGTTAGGTTAGTTAGGTTTAGGTTTACGTTTAGGTTAATTTTGCTGGCGTCGTTTTAATTTTTTGTTAAATAGTTTTATTTTGGAGTCAGTTAACAAACATAGCCATGCTGTAAACGGACTCTATTTATTTTCTCTTGCTGTAACTGCATAAACTCGAATGGAGCCGAAGCTACCCGAGCAGGCAACTAAACAAACCGAAATGTTTAGTTCTCTACGAATTTATTGCTATAGACGATATTTTTTACATAGGAAAGAGGTGGAAAACCGGCAGAGTCGAAAGAATAAGATTAGTTTCCTATACAAAATAAATACTTCCTATCTTCTAAAACTAATTAAGTTTTATAAATGTTACTATTATTATAATATCATCATCAAATTATAGATTGCACAGTTTTCTATAAATTCTTCACTTCACTTCAGGCAGATGGCATATTATAACATCTCCAATTACATTTCTTTCAATCGAGCTTAACGTTTACCTATCCAGCACACGCAATTCCTTGTCCCACCACCTCAGATCTTGGTAACAAATTGTCGCGTCATGTTTTCTGTAATTTAGTTCTTATCGGCTGCAACCGACGCAACGGGAGAGATCTCGTCGCTTGATTAGGAGGTAGTAGGTAGGTTAGGACGTAGTATAGGTAGATTTTCTTATAGATTAGACTAGTTGCTGATAATAGATATTGTTAGGCGAAGTGGTGATGGCTCATCGGTGGTGCTGGCTTAGGTCGAGGATTCGAACCCTAAATTGGGATTGAGCTACGACGGCATGGTGGTAAGGCATTTTCTAGAGTTCATCTGGCTAGCTAATCACATGATGACAATTTGTCGCCAACTTCTTATCTGTCAGTGCGGCGCAAGTATCTTTTTGATCAATAAAATTCGATAAAATTGACAGTTCAAATCGATAAAGTGGCTGTTATCGACTTTTATCGAACCTCGAATCTTTCGACAAAAGTTATCGAATAGCTAGGTCGAATCCAAAGAGAATACTACTACAATACTTTACGATCAGACTTCGGTACTCGCAACATTCGATAAATATATCGAGTATTTCGGTTCGAAAAATTTATCGAACCGACTTCTGTACTTGCACCGCAGGTCCAATTCTAGGCAGCGATATCTATCACCGTTAAACATCATCATCTCCAGACAGTGATCAGATCAAACGCTGACGAGTCGAAATAGAAAGAAGGATCTTCGAAAACGATAACGACTTGTCGTAAAGAAATGCGTTTATGTAAAACCACCGTGTCACAAGACATGGAGCAATAAAAGTAATTCTTTCATGAAACAATCTTGCTGCACTTTATAGTCTTCCAAAGGCATAAATCGATCGGATTAAGCCATTAATAATACCGGTCCCAAAAGAAGTTCCGTACATAAATAAACATCGCTATCTGCACTAACGGGACCTTTTTATGCATTGTCTGGGATGCGTCTGCATTCCAACATACTACCGTAGAACGAAGACCACAAATCAGGGGACTTGGGGTATCTTCAGAGATACAAGTTCGACCCTTTACGCCAATCGCAAACTACATGTCGAGATAACAAAGTAAGTTAAAAAGTAAAATGGTTGTTTTGTTGTAGCTGCCGTAGGTATATACTTTCATATGCATGTAGTAAAAAGCTGTTATTTTGATATTACAAACAGACACTTCAATTTGATTTATTCGTATAGATGAAGCGTTTACCGCGTTTTCGATTGGGATTTTTTATAGATTCTTTTAAAATCTGTTTATGTTTGTAAACTATATAGATTCTTTTAAAATCTGTTTATGTTTGGAAACTATACTATAGAACTATGGAAGATTCTATAACTATAGAAGACAAAAATTTTAAGAAACAACAAATCAAACTTTGTACCTAATACTGGCTTTATGAACACAATTATTCAGTGAGAATGTAATCACTTGATTACATTCTGGTTTGCGTTCACATCATGTAACATCAAGCGCAGATGAATTATTGCATCATTTTTAGTAACAATCATCCAGAACTAATCAACCCTCAATGCCTAGGGTATTTACATAAATATTTTATTCAATGCAGTAAACATTCATAATTAGCATTTTGGAATTGGGCTCACAGTCACGCGTGTATTTTGTTAATTGATACTTGCTTGTCCCATTTTTGAAGACCTTTACAGCCCATGTGAATAAATGATTTTGACGTTTACAAAGATACGGCTTTTAGGGTTTTGGCAATATTTTACAGCTGGCCGTCTACATTTTTTTTTTAAATATTATTTGGTAACGAGAGGAGCTGGTCGTTTGCCTGATGGTAAGCATAACGCCGGCCCATAACATTTGCAGTGCCACCCAGAACTTTGAAACACAAAGGCCTGCGCGGCACTGCAGTGCGCTCGTTACCTTTAGACATTAGGTATTAAGTCTCATAAGCCCAGTAATTTCACTGGCTACTCTGCTCATCAAACCGGAACACAGAAATGCTTGCACACTACTGCTTGGCGGCAGACTTCACGAGCAAAGCGGTGGTAACAACCCAGACGGACACTCGCAGAAGAGTTAGTCCTCCCACTAACAAATTAACATGCCAGCAATCCTTCTATTCTGAGACTATTGTGTCATAATCCACCTCGCGGGCCCATTGCGTCTATGGCGGTTTTCACGACATATCCTCGAATTGTGTCTGTTCAAGAATACTCACTATGTTTTACTTCGCCGTTTTAGAGCGAGTCTGGAAATCCGCGCATAACTTGATGTAAGACATGGCGCGGGGTGACGCGCTTGCGTTTGTAGCGTTCAAATACCGGCTGGGATTTGAACTCTTAGTGTGTCAGATTGAAAGTCGCAGAAGTTCGTACTCGGCCACACTCACTCTACTTTGTTAGTTGATACTCTTGTGACGAAATCATCTCCCGTCCTTTACGTTTCCATCCCACATTTGATAAGGCTCTATAGGGCTTTTTCGGCAGATATGATCTAAGTAAACGACGACAATTAAAGGGTCCCCTGTCGAAATGCCGGATGCTAAGGCACTGTCGGTTCGTGCTCGGATGACAGGTTGTGCGGCGGATTGCGTGTTGATACTGATGCTGGAATTTTGAGAGCATTTGCGGAATTTTGGACGTGTTGAGATTGTTAATCGATTGGTAAGGGTTCCATAAACGTTAAGAAGGTGCAGCCAGGATTTGGAAAGCGATTTTAGACTACATCAATTCTTCACGTAAAGCCTTCCTGTTACTGTTGTCAAACTTTTATGAAGTATAAATTTTCATTCTCTGTAAAATAAACTACATTCCACTTTATTGAGTCAACATTGCATGGGTTTAGTGGTGTTACGTTTTAAAAAAATCTAAGCCAACAGTGTACTAGCAGATAGAACGTAAGTCCATTTCAATCTTTCACAATTCAAAGTATTCAACTCAATGTACGAAGCCCATTCAGCTGGTGTTCTTTGTAAAACAAAAAGCCACAGTTCCGTCCGCGGCGCATTTACAATGGACCATGGTCCGGGCGACTGTCTCGATTTCAAATTTATTTTTATTTGGGCCCGGCTCGATCGGAGTGAAGTATAGAGGCGTTTAAATTTTATGTCTGTTTGTTTATCGTTGTGATTTTTATCGAATGCGGCGATGATGAATCGAATGCGTGAATTGCTTCAATGATATTTAATTTTAC
Source organism: Crocallis elinguaria (assembly GCA_907269065.1). NCBI lineage: Eukaryota > Metazoa > Arthropoda > Insecta > Lepidoptera > Geometridae > Crocallis > Crocallis elinguaria. The sequence goes on along the minus strand of OU026072.1, from coordinate 24,381,934 downwards.
TGTGAATCGCGCATTTGATTTAAATATTTTTCGAAATTGAAGTTTCTCATTTTGACCAGATTTTTAAGCCGACTCCCTAAGGAAAAGAGGGTACTAGTTTTCGAGTGTATGTATGTATCTTTCTTTGGCATCCTTTATACTTAGCCTAATAGGTGGGAGGACTAACTCTTCTGCGAGTATCCGTCTGGGTTGGTAGAAGTCTGAAGTCTGCTCGTGAAGTCTGCCGCCAGTAAGGGGGCTTTCAAGGGGGTTTATCAATAAATTTTCCGAATGTTTTAGGCGTTCATCGACTTATTTGAACTTATTTGTCTTCGGGGCTTGGATGTTTGTGTGGTGTATCAATGCCACCTGTGACACAGAGAATCCTAGTGAGTAAGAGGTGTATGAAGTATATTTAAAAAATAACAGTATCCGATTTAGAAATGGTCTGTGCGATTTAAATCGTTCCTTTATTTAACATCAACATCTTTTTTCACGACTAATGCCCGTTTTCACCAACCCTAGGAGACGCCTAAATAGGATGCCTAAACATTTAGGAGTTGCTTAGGGCAAGAAAACGTTTCCCCAACCTTTAGGAAAAAAAACCCTAAGTATACACCGTGAGAGCATAACGGTGTATACTTAGGACTTTTCTTACATTAGGAGCGTCGCCTTATTCGTCGTTGGTGAAGACGCGCATATGTCGCTTTTTTGCGGCGTTCTTATCTCATTGTTTCATTACACAATATTCGAATCCATATATTCTATTTATTTCAATTTTCAACTCTACTCTCACACAATAGAGTCATAACTCACACTCGCATGTTCCTCATTGAATAAGGAAACGTTGCACAACACCGACTTTGCGCTGGACATTATAAATTTTTACGAGTACTGCGACGACCTACTTGTTCCCTGTCCCTACCTCGGGATTTGAAATGAAACAATTAGGAGTCTCAATATATAAATAGGTATAATGCTTTCGAGAACAAAGTAGGCGAGCACAAATTTATAAGGTCGTGGGTGTACGGCCAATCTGATCGTGCCTGCAGCGTGAAGCACTTCCCTGCATGCGGTGATGATGTGAGGTGGTTGGTGGCTTCGTGTTCGCAGTGATGAAGCGCCGGGATCCTCGCTGATGTGTCGTTCTGGCTACAAGGCGCTCAGAAGGAGGATGGCGTGCGAAGGCAAGCAGTGCAGTGTACGCGGGTACGGAAAAACCCCTAATGCGGGGTTGAATCCTGCGCCAAAACTATTTAATTGGTGTCCAAAAACACAATTAATCACTTGATTAATTATACAGTGATAAATATAGATTTAAATTTTCAAAATATAGATCGCGCTGGCCGACCGTTGGAGCGGCGAAGCGCAGAGTGGCGTGGACCGGCTCTGACTCCTGTCTAGTGACGACTCGCCGTGAAATGCGACGCGGGCGCAGCTCGATTCTACTCGCTTGCCGTTCGTGAATCTGGAATGTACAATTGTACAGTGGGGGACAAAAAATAATATTATTTAAAATAATGAACTTGCTTAACGCTCAACGGCCGATCATGTGTTTAAAAAAATGTAATATAAATATAATTTTAAAATGGAGAATAAATTATGACATATTTGCTTAGATTTTATTAAATATTAATGTTATGTAACGGTTCCGTTACAGTACATATACCTTAATAGAACCGGCAATTTTATCTCTACCAAAACAATTTTATCATTAGCTCAAACAATTTTAAACTCTATTTACTAAAAATAAGAGATGTAATGATGTCTTTAAAGCGGCCTTTTTGATTAGCAGCCTTTAGAACGCCGAGAATTGTTTTAATCTAAGCTTCATTATTCTTCCGCTAGGAGTAGAAAAAGGAAGACTGCGCTATTAAAAATCTCATTAAGAAGAGATTAACTCATGGATTAAGATTATTATGAAACGCATTATTTTCGGATTACATTTCAAGGTTTGTTAACTTTGAAATAGAACGAAATATGCCAAATTTAAAATCAATAATTATTATACTTTTTAGAACTGAAAACAAAACCATTTGTTCCATTAGCAGTGACTAAATACGATTAGGACATATTACGTAAATTATACAAGCACCAAACACAGCCTAATAATCTGTCGAAGAGTTTTACTATAAGCGGGGGTGTCCCTGATAGTAGAACCAGAAGTCATAAAAAATATTGTTCTGTCGACCAGATTTATTTATACCTGGCCCGGAACAATACCTATATAGACTTTCTGGATAGGACAAATAAGAAGATTTAAAAAACTGTAACCCAAATATGGAAAAATCAGAGACCCCACTTTTGTTACATGTGTTATAGCTTATGTCACCCGGACTATGATAACGAATCAATTGGCACCTCATTCATCAAAATCAGATGATAAGATTAGGTGTTACTGCTAAAAACAGAAACCTTTCCTTTTGGCTTGGCCGTAATCGGGTAAAAGCAGAACTGAGATGCAATCATTTTCAGAACAAGAATGACACAAGCACATTACAGCTTGGACTCTGATGCATAAACCCTTTGTTATCTCGACCCAAGTCTAAAGTAAGACAACACACAACACGAAAAGTTGCCCAATCTCAACACCAATTCTATTGACTGACTTCCAAATGTAAGTCAGTAAGCAGATAAAAAAGGAACGTTATTTTTTTCGCCTCTTAAATAGGAATTTACAAAACTCTTTATCGAGCTCTGAATGGAACTGTATCGAAGTTAAGAAGTTATTTCTGATGAATTTCTTTGCCTTTGAAACAGATCTATTCACGAGTTTCAGAACCTTTTTCAGAGGAATGTCTTTAAGGATTGATTCAATATTGAAAGGATTCATGGTTTTTTTATCACTCTTTTTACGATCCTGGGCATTGAAAGGATATGTGTATGTAAATGTGGTATTTTGTGTAGTTTGTAGTGTGTGTGTGTGTGTGTGTTGTAAGTGTGTAGCTTAGGTGCTTCTGTAGTGTCTTGGTTGAGTAGATAGGAACTAACTTGCTTGTTATTACTTATTATTATATAAAGCTGTTCATATTTTAAATATAAGCTTCATGTAAGTACAAAAATAATTTCTGCGTGGCTTGAAATAAATATTGTATATAAATAACTAGAGTTAAACTACGCTGATCATGTGCCATTTTGGTGGGTGGCACATATCTTTGAATTTTGCTTATGATCCAATTTGTTTAAAGAGAAATGATAATATACCTACTTGTAATATACAGACATCAAAACAGTCCAAGGTATATATCTCTCCAAACCTATCGTAGCCGGCGGCTGACACCCTTCCGCTGTTATTTTCGCAGCAAATTCCTCGTAAACAAAATGAAATACTGTAATTTTCTCAGCTATTGTAGAATTTGTAGAGCTTAAGATATCAACCGTCTGAGATGTTAAGAGGCTACAGATTGCAAGGTAAATGTCTTTAATATCTTGTAAGCAGTAGGAGGTATGTGAAACAAGGATCATTGATGCCAGAGGAGCAAACTGTCTACGATGCGTTTTTTAATTCTATCTGAAACGAAAAGAAGCGACGTGGGGTTCTTGGAAAATCTTTTCATATACATATAGGTTACAAACGAGAATAAATTACATTAGTAATTATATGCTATGCTATGCAATTAACAACTTGTCTTACTCAAAACTTCCGTATATAATTGGCTCATATTCATAACAATTTTAACAAATTTTTCCCTACGAAAACTATCAAATTTATTTAAGATACAAAATAGCCAATCAGATAGTTCAGCGCACCCGGGGCACCTTCCATAGCAAACAGCACACCTTGGTGATTGCCACAGATGATATGATTGCATGCACAGACAGCGAGCATTACGAGTGGGCCCAGCACGGTGCCCTGCGGCACTCGACTGGATCGCGAGCTGGCAGGAGTAATATACGTTAAGAGATAGGTAATATGTAGGATGGAAGTGGAGACTTTGATTGGAATTAATGAGATGATTCGGTATCTCTATAGGCAGCAACTGTTTACAGTGAATAGTTTTAAAACAGGCTTAATCTGTAAAGATTCTTTATCGGGATTAATTGGCACATCAATTATTCCTATCTATTTTCTTCCTTTTTCATCGTGGAGGCAAGTTGGATAAGGCAGAATTATGAGATCACTTTAATAGCTCCAATAGGGCTTAACGACTAATTTTACAATCAAAACTGGGACGAAAGGCTTTTCGTACTCTTCAAAAAATGGAAGCGTCAGTGGTAAGCCTGTCTATTAACACGTTAAGTGCGAAACGAGGCCTAAATCACCCCTCATGCAACTTCCTTGTGGTGCGGCAAGGAAAAACGTGAACATCTCTGTCGTGCGAAGGGCATAGCTTTGGTTTGGTCCAGTATAGAAAAGAGATAAATGTATATTTGAGATGCTCTAATGGTCCCGGACTCGGTGGTATACCTACCTTGGTACCGGATGTTTTAGGCCTCGTACCGCACTGAATTAATATAATTTTAATGCAGTGCGGAACGAGGCTAAAACGTCCCATATCCTCTCGGACCTCGTACCGCACCCAACGCGAGCTTCCCGCGACTAGTGTTGTGCATCACGTCGATTGGAGAGCACGTCCTTTTACATCGCCGAACATGTCTAAACGGTGTCGGAAGAAGTTAATTTTAAAAAACCCAGAAACAGAACCAAAACAGGTAAGTTTTTTAATTGATATTTTTGTAGGTAGTGAAAAACTCCACAAAAACGCAAAGCAGCCGTTGACAAAACAGGTAAGTAATTAATTAATAATTCAGTAGTTCTTTGTCTAGGTTTTGAAAGTAAATAAAGATTACCTAACGATTTTTAGGGTTCCGTATCGAAAGATAAAAACAGGACCCTCTATTACTAAGACTTCGCTGTCTGTCCGTTTGTCTGTCACCAGATATCTCAAGAATCGCGATAACTAGATAGTTGAAGTTTTCTCAAATTAAGTAGGTACTTCTGTTGCCGCTATAACAACAATACTAAAACGTTAAAAACAACAAAATATGTACAGGGTTATTTTTAATCACCAAGTTTGTTGAGTGTGTTAGATTCGACTTATGTAAATTTTACACGATATATGATGACGTAAGCATGTGTCAGTCACGTGGTCGGAAGAGAGCACCAGGCGGAGTAGGTATATTATTGTACGATGGTAAAAGTACAGAAATTATGTGTTAGTAAGTATTAAGCCCGAGGCAGAATAAATAGGATAGTTTCTTTTCTACTTCTGGTTTTCTTTTTTTTCTATTCTGTGAACCGCATTAAGACTTTCACACAAAAATAGATAAACGTCGTTGCGTCGATATTATTTTTCTCATCACTAATCTTAGCGAAAATTTACCCTATTTCAGTGCGTTACGAGGTGTATAAGATCCCATATTTTGTTTTGCCAATAATTAATAAACTAGCTATCAGATCCCGGGGCGACGGTACATTAGGGTTCATCAATTCACTGTCTATATCGATAAGGACCAAAATTTTCATTTCTCTTTGATTTCGCGCCAGAAAATGGATTTTAGTCTGTTAAAGGAGGTGGGGTCTAATAGACCGCGTGTCGCCCTAACGTCTGGTCACGGTGCGGGCCGATAATACCTCGTGCCGCACGAACGGAAAGTTTGCAAAAATTGGTGCCGCAGCTAACGTGTTAAATGGTCCAAGCGCTGCTTAACCTAAGTTACTAGAGTCCATGCGTTGGATAGGTACCTACCAAAATGCAAGGTATGTAGCGTAATCCTTTTCACAATCGCCAGACATATCGCTAGTGAAATTGATTGACTGTCATTATTAATTTGACGGTGGAACGAAATGAAAGTAGCTAGAAAGGATAGAAGTATAAAAATCTTTTCTACCATATTTCAAGATGCAAAATTATTCCCTTGTGAATATTTTTTCTGCTGATCAGAGCTCTGCACCGACTACAAACATGTTCAGCCCCGGGGCGAGACGCGATTGGCTGCACAGTATTCATGTTACCCTGGTACTTGATGTAATTACGTTTGGGAAACTACAGCCCACAACAGCTTCCTGTTTTGTCTTGGGTAAAAATATATTAATTTTTAAGACTAGCTATTATTTATTAAGTTTAAAAACCAAAGAATGCTCATTAAAATAAATCAAACCTGGCCGACTCGATGATTTTACGGTTAAATTTTAAATTTTTTTAGTCAGAAATTTCGTACTACCTCTTTGTAGCCCTATTATCAGACCTATGATAAAATTAATTTATTGCAACGAAAACAGTTAATTTTTCTTTTAGTTTAGGGAAGAAGTTTTGAGGAGTAAACATCTTCACAGTTAAAGCAGCCATCCAACATATCAGAAATGCACGTGTTACAAATGTACTTTCTCAACTAAACAAAAACTGTTACCTTTTTTTTATGTTATTTGGTAACGAGACGAGCTAGTCGTTTGCCTGATGGTAAGCATAACGCTGGCCCATAACGAACTTTGAAACACAAAGGCCTGCGCGGCACTCGTTACCCTGCTCGTTACCCTGAGACATTAGGTATTAAGTCTCATAAGTCCAGTAATTTCACTGGATACTCTGCTCATCAAACCGGAACACAGTAATGCTTGCACACTACTGCTTGGAGGCAGACTTCACGAGCAAAGCGGTGGTAACAACCCAGACGGACACTCGCAGAAGAGTTAGTCCTCCCACTAACAATGCACGTGTTACAAATGTACTTTCTCAACTAAACAAGAACTGTTACCGAAACCAACACACCTAATAATCTACAGGTTTCACGATATAAACAAACATATATACGATTATTGAAAATCATAAACCATATCAGAAAAATCTCGACCAAATTACACTTGAAAAGCGCACATTCCCCTCGGTAAAGTTCGCAGACTCGACTAACCGTTAACGCCCCTCAAAAGCCGGGGTTGTTATAAACTCCAATTTCACTACATGGAGGTTTGTTAGAACTTCCCTTCCAAAATATTTAAAAACATTTTCTTGTTAATCGAATACCTATTGGGATTTTTGTTCAGGTTCTTGTGGCTTCTTCGGTTCTTCATAAATTGATTTAAGCTTCATAGAGTATATTTAAATAAACCTACATCTGTCTATTTTGAGATATTTTATTGGATGAAACTGTAAGCTGAGTTTTGTATAACTTTTAAAGAATTTGCTTAACAATTTGTCTGCATGTGATTTAGAAGGGCTTTTATGATAATTTGAATAACAATAAAGTTTTGAAAATAAATATGAATCATATTTTGTCACTTATCTATAAAATCAATCTGTAAATATCGTCTATTTAATGAGTACGTCCTGTCTGCTGTATTTGACTGTTTATGTCAACTAAATAAATAAATATAAATAAAATTTAACTAATGCAGGCCTACAGTATGTATCATAGAGGCAAACAAGGACGTCAACTACTTTTTTTTGCGTATTGCGTTTTACCCCTGTAAACCATTATTTCAGACACTTCGAACCCATCTAAAAAATATTAGAGGGTCTGACCACAAACAAATTAAACACACGTTAAAGCTGTGTTAATCACTGTTTAATGCGTAAACATGCCTTAGTCGCGCGATTACATATGAGCAACCACAAATCCTGATTTAAGTACTGTTTAACCGTTGTCTAACACAATTCTGTTGTGACATTTCTAATCATGTTTGACGTTTATCTTTAGACGCTGTCTAGCTAAACAGGCGACTAAAAATTGTTTTTTTTTTGTGGTAACTCTATCTGCCGCTCCCGCCCATAACGTAGACGTATCGCGAACCAACCGGACTTACATTTGTAGGTATTTTACTTTTGTTGTTTTATTTGACAACTTTATCAAAACACTGTTAATTTACAATACAAACAAAGGGCCAATTAACGATCGACAATTACTTAACCAATCGTTGGCATAAAACATACGTTCCAGCATACCATTCAATCCATTACATTAACATGCTAATCACCAGGCACAACAAATAACACAAGGCTAATATAACCGATGATCAATGGCCACAATTAAAATAATTTGATCGCTCGTTTAATTTGAATAATAAATAAACACCGTTTAGCGTGATTGCGATATATTGCCCGTCGGTACCGGACGCTTCCGCCGAAATGTATGGGGCAAGATTTGATCGACCAAATTATTCTTTTATTTAATATATTTGATAAAGAGATGAGCTGGTCGTTTGCCTGATGGTAAGCATAACGCCTGCCCATAAGAACAGAACTTTCCGCCTGCGCGGCACTGCATTGCGCTCGTTACCCTGAGACATTACGTATTAAGTCTCTTAGGCCCAGTACATTCACTGACTACTTTGCTCATGAAACTGGAACACAGTAATGCTTGCACATTACTGCTTGGCGGCAGAATTCACGAGCAAAGCGGTGGTACCCACCCAGATGGACACTCGAGTTAGACCTACCATCTGGTAAAGGTATTCTAAAGTCAACTTTTAGTTGTAGACTTTTTAAAGATAAGATAAAGATAAATTTATTTGTCAAAAACATGTGAGGTTACACACATATCCGTGCATGCATGCAGATCTCAATGCAGGTCCCAAGAGGTATCTAAAGGTGGGCAGGTAAATGAATTCTGCAATGGAAACTTTGAGTTTTCGTCAGCGAACCGCTAATAAGAATAGATCTCAAACGCAGCCACTATCTATAGTTTGATAAACACTGCTTTAAACAAAAGGTTCTACGAACAATGTAATTACCAAAGAAAGATCACAGGTAAAAAAACAGACACGATTTGTAAAGTCGATCCTGAACAAAAGATAATAATGAATCATCTAAAGTTGGGCAATTTCCGCAAAAATATGCCATAACTATGGAAATGTTGCCATATTTCAGTTCAAAACTAGCAGCGAGAAAAATCTCCATACACGTGGGAGTTGTATGATGTATGAGCCAGCTCCAGGAGGCAGATTAAAGATTGCACGGTGATGGATGATCCTCCTGCGCTGCTGCGTGGATATATTACACGATGTATTAAGACAAACGAGGGTAGATTTAAATTGGCTGCGGTGCACGGTGGTAAGATGTTTTGGAAAAGGGAAATTGGGTAAACTTTTCTTTTTTAATTTTCTTCATTGAAAACTAATGTAGGTACTAGTATTAAGTTTCTAGCGGTCTTACCACGAAAAAGTTAAACATGCTCTAAACACGTGGTAAACAGCGTCTAACCTCTAAGCATGCCTATGTCGCGTATTTAAATATGAACAACCACAAATCTTGATTTAAGTAGTGTCTAACCGTTGTCTATCTCTTTTTTGACAAGCAAACGCACGTTTGCATAAGCATCTACGGTGTGCATTAGACGGGCCGGCAGGCCTAAGCGTCCGAGCGCCCCGTCTGCTCTCTGTACTTTGTGGCTACCAATGGCTGCAACTGGAGGCGGCACTCAGCCACTGGTCGCCGCGTCTCGTGGCTGCATATAGTGGCTGCGTACGGTGGCCTAATGTGCGGCAATACTTATGTTATGGTTAAGTAACTATACAGGGTGAGTTTGAATTGGTATGTCATCCCCGAAGGATGTGATTAGGACCAAAGTTGTCAACAAGTTGTGAGAACTTCCCTTGGAAATACGCCATTCAAAATTTCCATACTAAAGAAACTAATTCACTTCCAATGTGAAGTGCTCGGCAATTTCTGAAATTGTTTTCTAAGTCTCTGCTAATCAACATCATCATTTAAGAAAGTTCAACATATTTTAAGTGAAACAGCTGATGTAGGCTACCCGGATGTTCTGTAGTAGAATTGGGATGTTGACTGTTTTGGGAAAGTGTTTAAAACGATGCGAATGGGCCTAATAAACCCAAAATATTTAAAATACTTTTTAAATACAGCTAATACTTTAATTTTCATGTATTTTAAATGCCATTTCAAGTTTCGCTCCAAAACGCCAATAGTAGTCGATGTGACGTCACGATTCCTGGCACAGATAACTATATTCACAGAAATCACTCTAAAATACTAGGCAGAAAGAGCAATATACTCATTCCGATTGAGAAAGTGACGTCACGCGCGTTTTATGTCACGTGACTTCGGAGTGGTGTGATTAAATTTTAGTTATTAAATTAAAATTATATTCCTTAAAAATAAACAAAAATATTGTGTTTTATAGGATTTCTGTCACAAAAACTACCGTTTCGCGGCAAAATTATATTTTTATTTTAATACAGTCAACATCCCAATTTTAAATGCCTTTTTTCAATGAAAAATTCCGAATTTCAAAACCTCGTAAAACAAATGTTGTTGACCTCCAGGAGTAGATTTGATCCCCTTTTGGGAAAACATACCAATTCAAACTCAGGCATAACCATTTCAGTAAAATAATTTAAAAATTATGGAACGTAGGTAAGTGCCTATCTATCTAAACTTATTATTGCAGGTGACTAGCACTTAGTTTTTCTTGTCAATGTAAACATGCTTAGTACATTATTTTTCTGTGAAATGTTCTTAGTCACGTTCTTTTATCGTTCGTTTCGTTCATTCACTCGGACCGTGACATCTGGCGGTCCGAGTCAGTCAACCATTACGTTTTCTCCGCGAGATTTACACGCTCCATTCAAGCGGACCGACCGTTGCTATGAAGAAATGATAGTAAAAGGCACGTCTAATGTACCTACTAGCTGTAGACAGGGGCGTATTTACCCTAGGGCCAAAAGGGCCATGGCCCGGGGCGGCAGGCTGCGAGGGGCGGCGCAAGCATCAGAAGAAATTTAAAAAAGCCTACCTAACTAAGGCTCTTATTAATAAGCAGTGTTAAACGGTTGAATAGTCAGTTCAACTATGTTTTGTCTCTTTCGATTCAGTTTAAAGCTGTCAAAGAACAACAGAGACAAAACATACTTTAACTAAACCACCGTTTAACACTGTTAATTATTAAGAGCCTTAATCTCGTAGAGTGCTCGTGGGTGTAAGTTAGATACACATCAAGACGTGGGGCTTTCGTATTATATATAATGACAGGCAGGGCGGCGGGTCCTGTTGGCCCAGGGCGCTGAATCCTAAAATACGCCACTGGCTGTAGAGTACCAATACAATTCTTATCTATACAAATAAACAAAATTGAAGTGTCTGTTTCTAATATCAAAACAACAGCTTTTTACTAAATGCATATAAAAGTGTATACGGTACCTATAACAAAACAACCATTTTTAAAATTTTTGTCTGTCTGGTCTGTCTGTCTCTCTGTCTGTTTGTTCCGGGTAATCTCCGAAACGGCTGGACCGATTTTGACGGGACTTTCACTGGCAGATAGCTGATGTTACAAGGAGTAATTTAGGCTACTTTTATTTTAGAAAAAGAATTAGGGTTCCGCGCAAAAAAATAAAACACATTAAAATTCAATATCTCCGTGCAAGTGAAACCGCGGGCAGCAGCTAGTATTTACTTATTATAAAATTTACTTAAACCTACCTATCTACCTAAATTTCATAAGATTTCAGTTTAATTTCTAATGTAATCTAAAAATCATGCTGGTCGAGCGAAAGGAAACAACATTTTCTCGAATTTCCACGGTTCATTCACGTGAATCGTACCCAAAAAAGAAAAGAAGTAAGGCACAACCGGCTCGCCATTCAGCCTAACCTAATTTCGTTCGTTACGCTCGCTGGCTGACGCGTCTTTCGCGCCATTTGTCACTATTTAAAAAGCAAAATTCAAAATAAGAATTGGCGATGCCACTTTAAAGATGACAGCTGAAATTACGAGCTGCGCCTGCGCCGGCCAATTAATGAGCTCATTTGCAGAGTTCTTATTTATTATCACCTTATTAGTCAGAGCTTAAAGAGTGCTGTAATAATTTGTATCAGTATAGTTTATCGTTTCTTGGACAAGGACGAATGCATTTTGAATGTATTTCAAAATGAAATCTGCCCACGTTCGCTGTGCGTTCTTGCATTTATTGAAGACTCTTTAATCAACCACCACTTTGTTCAATAATTGAGGACGTAGCGAACCCATTAGATTTTATCGAAAATAATAAAAAATTCAATAATTTGCTTCATATGATTGAATACACAGTCTCAAAGTTTATTACTTATACCCTACTCATCGCCACAAAAATAATAAGTCAATGTAGCAAAAGTCAATGTCTCAGGGTAACGAGCGCACTGCAGTGCCGCGCAGGCCTTGTGTTTCAAAGTTCTGGGTGGCACTGCAATTGTTATGGGCCGGCGTTATGCTTACCATCAGACAAACGACCAGCACGTCTCGTTACCAAATAACATAAAAAAAATATATTTTTCCTTTTGCAAAAATTAAATAGATTTTTCCAAATCGTAAAACGAGTCCAAAATCACGCCCACTGTCGCTCTGACGTCAATGTCTTCGTATTGTTGTTATAAATTAGCTAAATGTTATTTGGTGAGCTCACTTCTGACGAAAGCTATTTTGGAGTATTTACCAAAGTGCTTCGAAATTAATTTTATTTCATATTATTTATAGCAATTACAAAATATATTTTAAAATACTGCATGGATATTTTATTTAAAATTAAGTGACCTTTCATTACTTCTGTGAACTTCATACTCTTTGACTAGTGTGTGCGTAACTTTTTTTTTTACCTACCTACGTCCTACATACTTGTACTACTTTTTTATTTGTGATAAAATTGGCCTGCATGCTCAAAGGCAAACGTTTATCTTAGTAAGTTAATTCTCTTATAAGTGAACTATGTATGTTCTTTAGAGAAATAAAGAATCTTAAACCAGAAAATTCACAAATTAATAAAAAATATGAAAGGATATATTATTGAGGAATTTCATCCAGGTTGATAGACTAACAGAACCATATAGATATTTCTATATGACTGTAAACTTACTGCATAATTAAGTAAATTTAATATATAAAAACGGTCTGTATTGGAATGTATTTTTTTAAACTCGATAGTTTTCCCTTTGACCACCCCGAGTACTGACCGCGGCAAACGTTGTAATCGATTCGGTCGCGCCAACACTCGCGAAACCGTGGTGTACTACCAAAGGAGACACCAGAGCAGACACGCGTCGATGCTGGCTGCGCCACCAAATTGAACACCAGGTGAGGTACCCTCCAATAATCAAACCCTCCAATACCCTCCATAGAGCTTCCGTGGGTTGCACCGCCATCCATAGTGTCTCAGTGAAATATGTAAGAGCGAATTGGAGCGAATGAATAGCTATCTTCTAGGAAAGAATGCATTGTCACTTACCAGCAGTTGAGAATGGTCAGTCAAACGTAAGCCTATTTTCTTTATAAAAAAAAGTCAAGCAACGCTGGGCGCTGCCACTACTCTACAAGTACCTACTATGAAGGTTTCACTTTCTGGTTCTAAGAGTGACGTCTACATACTATGTAAGTTTATGTTTCGACCCCTATGAGTCACTTGTGGATGGTTAGGGACTTACGTAATTAAGTTGTTTAAGTTTATTTGTCTACAACACTTTTATGACATTGTACACAGAAACAACAGTAAAATGAGGTTAAAGCCTAAAGGTTATCTCTGGCGCCAAAATCTGCTGTAACAAAATGGCGTCGCGTCGATTTGGCGGCAGATTTTGAGCACCGATGCTTATCTTCGCAGACAGGCAGCGGAAGGTAAATGGCAGTATTAAACGGACTTATTGCTACATTACTTTTGCACGAGTTTTTTACGCAGAAACGCAACGTCAAAATGTCAGAATAAAAAGTATTGTAATATTTTTTATGCTGTAACATAACATGGTTATGAATTGTCGTGATGCGTGATTTTTTGGAACAGTTGAGCAGCTGTGCTATTGCGTTTAGTTACGAGGGTTACTAAAAACTTCATAAAGTAAGAACTTCTTGAGGAAAATTGAAGTTTAATCACTATTGATCTATCTTGATGATGTGGACGGAGGTGGTAGGTATGCTAAGAATGTATAGGTACTGGCTGCCGGAAAGCATTGTGTTTGGGGAATGTTTTAGTTACTGTCAAACACAAGTCTTGTAGATTATCCAACAGTTTTTGTAGCTAGCTAGGTTAGATGTAGTGTTTATTTATGTATTAGCTAGTTAATAAAGGCATTTAGCCAGTTAAAAAAGTCTTATAAAATGTAGTATTATCAAAACATTTAACTTTAACCCTGTGCTAAACAGTGTTTAACTCCTAAACATACCTTAGTAGCGCGTTTAAATATGACCAACCACAAACTCTGATTTAAGTAGTGTCTAACTGTTGTCTAACATAATTCTGTTGTGACATTTCTAATCATTTTTAACGTTTATCTTTAGACGCTGTCTAGCTAAACAGGCGACTAAAATATTTTTTTTGTGGTAACACTGATAATAACTATAATCTATTTTATATTTTGCATCTTACGAAGACAATATCCACAGTGTTCCAATTTTAATTATCAAAAATTCAACATTGTGATTAGCTTAAAAACGCGCATTAAAAAAAGTATAAGCGTTATGCAAGTTTGGCGGGCTTTTTTTTTCATTACTAGCTCTCGGTAAGTGGGTCATTGTTGAACCGAAATGCGGTCGGAAAATATCACTTTATATAGGGAGGTAAAGTAATTGAAAAATCAAACTAGTACCGTGTAAAATATACTATTGAGCATACTTTTTCTTTTGTGCGACCATGTAGGTCCGTAATTTTTTACTCTATGAAATCAAGTTAACATCTATATAAAACCTCTGTAGTGTGAAACTGATGTTTTGGCTTTTTTTTTGGCGGGGAATTAAGAAGGAAACTTATTTATATACTGTAACTAACTTCCAAGAAATAACATGTGAAAAAGTTCACGAATTCCCCCTTACTATTTGTGTTCTTACTTTGTGTTCTGAATTAGATAATAACAAAACGAGCCTATAATGCCGGAATGCAATTGAACTTGTACTTGTAAAGTTTTTCCCAGACGTTTAACAAGGGCCTAATTCGACATGGTCACGTTCGCGACTTCAATACTTTTTTTTTTACTAAACCTTTTTTTTCATTTTGCCATGAATCTTATTGGTATCATATATAGAGCCCAATTTCGTCTGCCAATATTTTATTGATTCCACTGGAAATTTCCGAAAATTGAACTTTACGTCTTACGAATAAGAGTCGAATATTCTAGATAGGTTTTTGGAACAATATGCAATTTGTTAAATAATCAGGTGGTGTACAATTTTAAACCTTAAGGTCTTGACAATAGAGTCGATTCTATACTTAAATAATTTTAAAATCATCGGTAGAGCACCTCGGGCAAAGAGGGGGAGCTACATTAAAAATATTTTATCTTTAAAACAGAACGCATGTACTGCCTCGGGGTAGATGGTAACGCTACTCTACCGGCTTCGTGAGCTTACGAGGATGCATTTTTATCTATGGGAAAGAGCTACTTACTCTACCTCTCTGCTCTACCTCTATTATCTTTATATTATAAAGATTGAAAAGAAAAACATAGAGTATTGTCTTTTAGGTAAAAGTTGCAGCACATTGCATACTATTACTTATTAGGGGAGACCAGGGACGAACGTAACAATTTTCATATTTCTCGTAATATCTCACAAAGCTTTTTGAATATCAAAATTCTAATCCGTACACATGATAGATTGGTCTTTTAACTATCTTTTAACACCAGCTTAAATGTAACCTATATTACAGATTTTGAGAAATACGACCAAACAAAAAAAGTGGAAATTGTTACAACTATCCCTACCCCTAGGGTTGGTTGTAACAGTGTAAGGGGATGGTTGTAACATTCTAAATAAAACCAAAGTTACTTTCATATTCAACATATTAATTTCTAATCAGCCTTTTAGATTTTACATTAGAATCACAATAATTAAAAAAAAAACTAGGAAACATAACAATCTTCTTCATTTATAAAAATAATCAACATTATTTAATAATTAGATCTCAATCTGGTAAACAATTAAGGCGTAGGTAACTTATTTCGTTATTAGCACAATCTACTTGAGCCCACAGCTGATAGTTTCATAGACTATCAGCTGTGGGCATTCTCATGATTGAGATCTCATTTTTAAATAATGTTGATTACTTAAAAATAAAGAAGATTGTTGTTTCCTAGATTTTTTATTGTTCTTATTCTAAGGTAAAATCTAAAACGCTGATTAGAAATTAATATATGTTGAATATAAAAGCAGGTAGCCACAATGCTTAGTATCGTTAACTAAGCATTGTGCCTACCTACTTTTCATTTAACCTACTGTTAGAAAAGGATTTCATACAAATTAACCAGAAGCAATCTTCGCTGTCTGAATGATCACTATTCTTAGTTATTTTAGTACATATTTATTTATTCTTTTAATTCAATTTTTCACTAGTTTTATTATCAACTGCAGCCCTCGGCTTTTTTGTCTGTTTAGCAGTTTGTAAAATAGGTTTCTTAACTTCTTTGGCTCTACGCTTTCTTTCTTCATGTTCTTGAATTTCAAGCTTGCTTGGAGTCAAATTAAGCTGTTAATTATCAAACAATGTCTATTTCTGAAATAATTTTCAATGGCAAAGCCATTACTGGTGGCAAAGTTAATTCAGGAGAGGTTCTTGGCAGTAATAGTGAAGCTAACGAAGCCGGTGAAGCTACCAATGGTGGTTTTACTTATGGCTGATATGAATTCACATCGTCTCAAAATGATACATTTCTATAAAGTACTTCTGTAGCCAAATCCATTATTTCTGCAGTAACTAAACCTCTGCTAGTCGTTCGTTTATATATGTTAGGTATTCAGGAGAAAGAAAATAAATCTGTATTACTTGGAAATATAAAAAAACACAATAAAATCGTTTCGAGATATCACGATCATAATCGGGATGAAAGTAACAAGTTGTTACTTTCATCCCTAACTATAAATTTTCCCTCAATTTGCCAAATACATGCCTATAACCTAAATAAACTATCGTTTTGAACGCCGAAATAGAAAGACGAATACTTATGCTACTTTACTGTCACTAGACACGCAAGCAAGAAACCTCCCATAATAAAAAAAAACACCGTTGAAAAAACGGTCAAACCTTACTTTGGGGGTACTTTTGCAGCACCAGCTTGCTACCTCCACAACCTGACGGCACAGTGCCAAGAGGGCAACTGAGGTAATAGGTGGTTCAAATTGGAACATATCGGTAGTACCACCCATCAATGTAGCTAACATAGTTTGTTCAGAAACTCATTTGTTACGTTCATCCCGCGTTACTTTCATCCCTGGTCTCCCCTACTTTCGCAATAAGGCTGCAGTAGGTACTTTATAACGTTTAGTTAATCGATAAAGATATTTTTTTTTGTGTTATTTGGTCACGAGACGAGCTGGTCGTTTGCCTGATGGTAAGCATAACGCCGGCCCATAACAATTGCAGTGCCACCCAAAACTTTGAAACACAAGGCCAGCGCGGCACTGCAGTGCGCTCGTTACCCTGAGACATTAGGTATTAAGTCTCATAATCCCAGTAATTTCACTGGCTACTCTGCTCATCAAACCGGAACACAGCATTGCTTGAACATCTACTGCTTGGCGGCAGACTTCATGAGCAAAGCGGTGATAACAACCCAGACGGACACTCGCAGAAGAGTTAGTCCTCCCACTAACTAAATTTTTAATACACACAAATAGTAAAAAAATATACTTAGTAGGTACTGTGCGTATTAAAATACTTTTACCTACTACTAAAACCCTACCTTTTACTAAATACCAGAAAAAAAAAACGGAACTCAATTAACTTTATAATAAAAGAAAATGCATTTTCAATTAAGTTTTCTAGAAAATGT
The DNA here is from genome assembly GCA_907269065.1 of Crocallis elinguaria. Taxonomy (NCBI): domain Eukaryota; kingdom Metazoa; phylum Arthropoda; class Insecta; order Lepidoptera; family Geometridae; genus Crocallis; species Crocallis elinguaria. The sequence continues at coordinate 24,364,281 of OU026072.1, read as the reverse complement.
TAATTAATTTAATACCAATTAACTGTGAAATCTTTAAATAACCATGACAAACGAGATCTGATCTGCGATAGGTCTATGAATATTACCTTTGATGCGCTTAATTCAAAACAACAAAGACACAAATTTTAACAACGGTCCAGTACAATCGCAATAAAAAAAAAAATAGGTACTTTTCTAACCAATACAATTATGGAACATAATATTCGACATTATAATGAGATTACAGGGAAGAGGAATGACGTATTTGTCCGGTGTAATGGCGGAGACGTCATTGTAATGGCGAAGACGGGCCTTTTAACATCTCCGGATATAAAGCGCTTATTGTAACTTTGTTTGACATTCATTTGCAAAGAAAAATACTTGACGTAAAGTTACAATCTACGTTTTTTGTTAATCTTTCGTCTTCGGAGGGTTTGTGTAACCATTTTCTTGAGAGAATTACGTTATCGTCGTTCGCGATGGTAAAATTAAATCATATTTTCATCTTTTTAATAAAAATTACGTAATGAGGTCAATTATGTTATAAGTAGAGACAGTATTGTCGCAAAAATATGATTTTATTTTTGGGGCGATATGTAAGTAGGTTGCCATTTTACCGTGTTTATTTTATTTTTAATGTCAATGTCAAAATCTTTTATTGCAAGTATTATGTTGTATACTTATGTAGTTATTGGTGACTAACACTTTTTTATGTAATTATGTACTTAATTCAATATATAAATAAATCGTTTTACTTACCAGCGGCGCAAGTACGGATCTATTCGGGTCGATAAAATTCAAATTCAAATCGATAAAACCCACTTTATCGATTTGAACTGTCAATTTTATCGAATTTTAATAAACATTATAGAATTTTGTCGACCGAAAAGATCCGTACTTGCGTCGCTAGACCGATTTGAAAAAAAAACTTTATCGTCAAGCGCATCGTAACTTTGGAGTAAGTATAAGAAGTAGTCCTAAACATCATTTTTCTTGTAAGTACTCAAAAATGTTTTAATGTGAACGAATCTACATGGATTCTGGGTTTTGGTGAAGTGTGCCTGGACTAACTAAAACAAAGAAGAACCAAAAGATAATTACTATCGGTAATAACTAGTTATAGCCAGGTAGTACGCAGACAAATATAGTGGCAGACTAAATTATAATACATAATATAGGTACTGCTCGCGGTACATTTACGGCGAGCAGTATTACGTTTTAAGATAATATGCCACGTTAAGATTCAGAAACCGTACATGTTCCCGGGAATAAAAGTAGTCTAACCGGCACATAAATTATCTTTGCGAAAAAAAAAAATTACTTCAATCCATTTATTTACCCATTGCTCCGGTCCTACGTGAAAGAAGCGCATTTGTAAGAGTAGCTACAATCACGACCTACATACAATAACTTGAACACGCATATATTTCGTAGTAGATAGTTAATAAAGTCACTATGGACTAAAAAATCTTAATATTTGGAAGAACGACGTATGTGGGCAGGCCCTTGCAAAATGCTCCAATAGAATAGAATCATTTAGTGACTCAAGTCACTTTAAATTTGGCAAGCATTTGATCTTACGCCATTGAAAGTTTATAAAGGAAAAGGAATAAATAAAGCGGCTTTACAAAAGATATAACGCGACGTAAAATGGAGGATTTCCACTCGAATAAATCGAGACGTTTGCCGAATCGATTCGCACAATATCGATTTGGGTACAATCGATTGATCACTGTCACCTCCGTATCGCGGAGGATTACTCACGAAGACAGTAATCTTGATAAAGCGAATAAAGGATTCAATGCGCAAGCGCATCGTCTGGTGCGATAAATGCGTTTATGATTTTAGCGACGATGCTGCCATCTGGACAATTAATTGTCGCTTGAATTTTGCGATGGTTTTTTCTTAAACGATTTTTCTTCTTTGATATAAAGCCGGATTAATGATTTATTTAAATACATTTAATTTCTCACACATATGATATCAGATTGCAGTCTACTTTTGTTATATCGTATATACGAGTACAGAGACTGAATAAATAGGTTTAAAATACATAAATAAAACTACGATGGCTAACTGGTAGTGAGGTCACTCGCAAATCTGACAGTTCCAATCTTACCACGAGTTTGAGGTTTTAGTGAAGCCGAAGGAATGGTTATTTGTTACGCAAGACTGCAAAGTTGTTATTAAGCGCGAGTGCTTGTATTAAAGACGAAGCGAGAAGTACAAAAATATAATCCTGAGCGTATCGAGGGTCTCAGAGATACGAGACGCAAAATAAAGGGAAACACACAATTTTTCACCTCACTAAGTACAGCTCAGAAAGGTCTGGTTTATCATTCAAATTCAGCTTGCAAAAGTGCTTTTTCCACGCTAGAGCGGCGGACGCTGTAGCGGATAAAAGTTGCGGGCAGACTTAAAAAGATAAACAAGACCTTTCCGAGCTTGTAAGGTGAAAAATATTTGTTATCACATGATGGTAGAGCGTTTTCTAACTAGCTCTCATCTTCAAGTTGAAAATATGTCAAGCACTAAGCAGTGTGTTCCTGCAGCTGCTCTTGAGAGCTATTTCCCATTGCGTTATAGGTTTGTACTACCTTCGACCATATCGTGAACATCCATTGAGATCCAGTGAGATAGATGCCAAAAGTTAACCTATCAAGAACAATTCATAATCAAACTCAATAATCGGGAATCCAAAACCGTTTTAACTGAATGGTTAGCAAATCTGAATTACGATGACACGGAAAAATTATTAAGGGTAATAATAAGGGTATACAAAACTCTCTCTCCCTCTCTCACACTCACACACACATGCACATACACAAATTTACACACGCTTAAATCCACAAACACGCACACAAACACACAACCACACACACACACACGCACATACACATACACACACACACACACACACACACACACACACACACACACACACACACACACACACACACACACACACACACACACACACACACACACACACACACACACACAATTTTTACCAATGTTTACCAAGCAAATATGAATGTGTATTATTACTATTTTATGCTAAATTGTACTCTGAAGGGATAATCAGAAACTACAACACAAGCTTTGCTTAGTGTAGGTTCTGTACCATATTGATTTGTGTAATTCAAGCCTATAAGTGTTAAATAATATTGTGATTATTTTAATAAGTCTAACATGTATGCTTGGTTTCTTTTGAATAAAGAATTATTATCATTATTATTATTAATTAAATCCTCAATTTACAAAAACAACCGCATTGCTCGTGTAGTCTGCCGCCGTAGTAATGTGCAAGCCTTACTGTGTTCCGGTTTGATGTGCAATGTAGTCAGTAAAATTACTGGGGCTTATGAGACTTATACCTAAAGTCTCAGGTTAACGAGCGCACTGTAATAATGCGCAGGATATTGTGTTTCAAATTTCTGAGTGGAACTGCAATTGTTATGGGCTGGTGTTATGCTTACCATCAGGCAAATGACCCATATTCGTCTCGTTACCCAATAGTATACAAAACTTGACGATAGTCCAAGCGTGTCCCGAAAAGACTTGCCGACATGTACCCCTCTCCCCCCCTCCGACATGTACCCCCCCCGACATGTACCCCCTCTATTAAAAGCTTAAAAGCCAAAATAAACTGACAATCAGAACTGATATTAGAAACTTGACGCCCCTCTGATCCGCTTTTCACGCCCCAAACAAAGACATAATTATTAATTAAATAATTAATTTCAATACCGTAACGCATCCGGTTACCTGCTGTTCACAGTAAATTGAATTTAACCCTTTGAACTGGCAAGGATATTTGATTCAGGGGCTCGAAATTTCAGATTGAAATTATTGGAAGCTTTATTGTTTATAGCTTTGTTGTGTTTTCTCTATCTGAGATAAAGGTGATTGTCACTTTACATTACTTTGTGCGTAGGTTGTATTTACGCCATTTATAATGATATCGGTGAGCACTATAGTGCTGGAACTCACCAATAAGTGCTTGGCAACAGTTTTTATCTTCAATAGATTACCATCTACTCGAGCGATTGTATATTTGGAACGGGCGCTTAGAGTCATGTAACTCATTTACATTAATTTTCATGTGTGCTCTACAGGGGGCGTACCGTGACCTCTTAGCGCGATTCATATGAAGCTGGCAACCGCGTGAATAAAGAATGTAATATTAAATTATTATTTTTTTTAATTTTTTTACCGGGCTAAATGTCTTTTTTAACTAGCTAATACATAAATAAACACTACATCTAACCTAGCTAGCTACAAAACAGTTGGATAATCTACAAGCCCAAGTACGCCTATAGATTATTTGATTAGTTAGCCAGATGCACTAGAAAATGCTTTACCACCGCGCTAGGGTTGAATCCCTATTTTTTATACTCAATAGTTTAGCGTTTGACCACTATTTCGCCTGCTCTTAAGCAACGATGTGGTCGAAGACGGCTGATACGCTAAATCTAGATAGAACTGGCTGTCAAGTGCATCTACCGGATCACACCGATAGGCGTCATATTTTCAACTTGAGAGCTACCAGCTAGCCTGCCACTAGACGTGCTCTACCACCATTCAAATTCAAAATCAAATTAATTTATTTGCAACATGGGTGAGTAGGTTAACAAATTATCATAAGATCGCCATATGCACCGTCAGGTGTGCAAATATTTAGTCGTTATTAATTAAATTATATATTATTCACATTTCTTTATTAAGTACTGATTAATAAAAGTAATGTCAAAGTAATATTAATTATTTATAACTATTTCATTATTTTTTTCACAACGCCATGATAGCAATCATGATAGCCATCCTACACCAAAATCTCAGGACTCCATAGACGTTCGAATGGATCGATGTCTCCACCGATGAGTCGACACCACTTCTAAATGAAGACACTTATGTTTGTTTTGTAACAAAACTTCACTATATCCTCATGAACGTTAATCATCAATCGATGCAGACGGCGTGGCAGTGTACTGCGTCGTCACAAGACTGCCGACCCTCGAACCCTTAGACCGCAATGTTGGGATTGCCCCCTCTTGACGGGGGCGCACAACCCTAACGGTTCAGGTAGGGCTGTCTAAAAAGTATTAATCAAATTAAAATGAACAATCTGCGTAGAGAAATCGACTGACAATAAATCCTCAGAATTAGTAAGTGGCAAAGAAGTCTACATACGTCGCAGAAACGACAACCGTGGAGAATGATAGATAGGTGATTAGAGACTGGACGGCGGATATAGAAGGGCGATCCATGTCAAAAACTGCAAAAAAACTGTAAAAAAAAAGAAACAGGACCAGCTCGTCTCGTTACCAAATAACATAAAAAAAAACAAATATTTATTCGGTTTCGAGAATCGAACCTGCAACATTCACGTGCTATATAGAAGTTATCGACTTATCAACTAGACATTGAGGGATATCAAAATGACGCACGCAGCGATTGAAACTGCATCAATCAGCCAATCAATAGAACACTTATTAAAAAAATCATCTCTTAAGCTTCATCAAAAAATCATCTTTCAATCTTTTGGTTTTCCAGTATTTTCAGTTGATAACCCTAAGCTCCCTTCCCGCTCTGTGTTCGCACCTCGCTGCACCGATTACGGATTCCGGACGCGAATTATCCGATGTTGTTCCACGAATTACGGACTTTCGGTAATGACGGTGCGCACAGCCACAGTCAATAAACAGAAAGGACACTCCGGGGAGAGGTCTAAGTCGCGTAAAGCCATAGTCACCTAGACTCTTCAAGCTTTGTCTGAGCACAGAATAGGTAATAATACAAGATCCGATAGTAGAAGATCCGCTGATGATTATTATATAAATGGACACTCATACAAACTCATATACTTGTACTTAGCGGCATAATTCAAAAAATCGTAATGATATCGCAATATGTAGTGTTTTGTTTTTAAATAAATAACGCGAAATGTTTGCGACTGCGTATACATTCCGTCCTTTCTTGTCCGTTTTCGGTTTTCCGGTCCCGTCCTTGCTTTCCGTTCTTGTCTTACTAGTTACGCCAACAACTGGGAATAGTACCAGCAAGTTACATTCATACAGACAGTCGTTACTGGTAAACGATGTTGCACAGTATAAAGTTATTATTCTTGACTTATACATTGAACCAATTATTCATTTACTTAATGGAACACTGTTTTAAACTTTCACGGTTATTTACTAATACACACATTGTAACAGGATATTTACCGTGATTATTGTTGGGCGCTGAGCACCCGATATACTGTATTCCCGTGAACATGATGCTTGCAACAGCGTCGAAATATCGGGTGCTCATCGCTCAACAATAATTACGGTAAATATCCCGGTAATATAATCATGGTAATATAGTGAAAGTGTTTCACAAAACGCAGAATAGAAATATCATGACTCCTGACTTGATTGCATAAATAAAACTTCTTCTTTGGTGAGTTATACAAAAATGATTGCGTGCAGTTGTTCTACTGTTAATTTCCACTGTAGCTCAGTAATGACGCGAGCTTAGTTTACGCATGGAGATGTGTTTGCGAGGCTGTCAAAACATTTCAGTTCGCGATCGAGTTACAATTATCACACTGTTATAGTTACAAGCAGATCTTTGAAATTTTACTTCATCGTTAATTACACAATATGTGTGTATTTGCGAGTTATTATATAATTTATATTGATATTTAATATTATATGGATTCGATAATTCTCTTAATCTAATTTTTTTTAACGGGCTAAAATAAAAACTACATCTAACCAGCTAGCTACAAAAACAGTTGGATAATCTACAAGCCCTAGTAGGCCTATAGATAATCCAAATGTTCTAGCCCACTACCAGTTGGAAGCGTTAATCTAATTGTATTTATTCTATATAGCTATTTGTTTTTAACTTTATTTATTACTAGCTTCTGGCCGCGGTTTTCACTCGCGTTCCCACAGGAACCGTGCATTTTTCCGGAATAAAAATGAGACTATGTTACTCTCCGGTCCATAAACTATATCTATGTCAAAAGTCACGTCGATCCGTTGCTCCGTTACTCCGTGAAAGAAGGACAAACCCAGGGGCGTATTTACCCTAGGGCCAAAAGGGGCATGGCCCGGGGCGGCAGGCTGCGAGGGGCGGCACAAGCAGAAGAAATTTAAAAAAGCCTATCTAAGGCTCTCTGTAGAATACTTAGTTCAACTGTGTTTTGTCTTTTTCGATTCAGTTTAAAATTGTCAAACAACAACAAAGTCAAAACATAGTTTAACTAAACCATCGTTCAACACTGTTTATTAATAAGAGCCTAAATATCGTAAGGTGGTCGTGAGGGCTCGTGGCTGTAAGCTTTATACACATCAAGACGCGGGGCTATCGTATATAATATATTGAAAGGCGCGCGGCGACCGGCAGGGCCGGGCGGCGGGGCCTGCAGGCCCGGGGCGCTGAATTCTAAAATACGCCACTGGACAAACCAACAAACACACTTTCGCATTTATAATATTAGTAGGATTATTTGCGTAAAATTATTGCTTTGTGAAAGAAGGACAAAACAGCAAGCACACTTTTGCATTTATAATATTAGTTAGGATATCAAAAGTCGTCACATTAAAATGAACCATAACCAAGCTCACTTTACTAGCTTTCCGCATAGTATTCCACCACGACATTCCATGTCCATCTGCCATATGTCACGATTCACATGTCATGACAGGTCACCACGCAAGGGTTGAGTAATTTATCTGGTCACAACCACCCCGGGGTGTAATGTGAGTCGCGGTGAATGATATTTTCGCGTTAGGGTTGTGAAAATTGCGAATATGACGAATATAGATATATATTTTTATCAGTATTCACAGTTTTATATGTTAGTGGGAGGACTAACTCTTCTGCGATTGTCCGTCTGGGTTGTTACCACCGCTTTGTGAGTGAAGTCTGCCGCCAAGCAGTAGTGTGCAAGCACTACTGTGTTCCGGTTTGATGAGCAGAGTAGCCAGTGAAATTACTGGGCTTATGAGACTTAATACCTAATGTCTCACGGTAACGAGTGCACTGCAGTGCCGCGCAGGCCTTTGTGTTTCAAAGTTCTGGGTGGCACTGCAATTGTTATGGGCCGGCGTTATGCTTACCATCAGGCAAACGACCAGCTCGTCTCGTTACTAATAACATAAAAAAAAGTTTTATAAGTAAACTAGCTTACAGAAACTAGTTTACTCGTCATATCCGCGGGCAGCCGCGGCTTCGCACGTTTTGAATCAGTCTGTAACAATCAGGGATAGTGTTTTTTTCTCTTTTTTTATGCTATTTGAAGCTGGTTCTAAGGTAACAAGAATGTACAATTATACAATGTACATATGTATATTATAATATTTTTACATGGTAGCAGGGCATTGGCGAGTGCTTCCTGGCTAGTTACCACCCTGAAGTTGAAAGTATGTCGCTAAGCTCTATTATTGATGCATCAGCTGCACTTAAGAGCGATCTTCGACCACATCGTCGTCTCTTAAGATCAGGCGAGATAGTGCTTAAACGCTAATTTTTAAAGAATAAAAAAACATGCAGGATTCAAATGTATACACAAGAATGACATATTTGATGGAGTCAGGCGCTACTATGCGGACGGACGTCCATTTTAAATTAGATATATAATGTAGGTAATTTATAGTTTTTATTCTGCGATATTAAAACTATAAATTACCCACTTATAAGTATGAAGACTGACTCTTAACTAAGTATATAATCAATTAAGTAATTATATTCCGTGAGCACATTCTATAATATTATTATATCATGTAACAATATTAATTTAGAAGAGACTTGATAATTAGGCTAAACAAAAAAACCCACATCAAAAAACAAATCACCGCCCCATCATAGAAGCCGCCGTTTCACAAGCCCCGTTCAGGCGGGCCAGCCACTCGCTCGCCCACTCGCCGCGCCACTTGACAGATCACTTCCGTGCGAGTCAATGGAATGCGCGATGGTAATGAGCTTACGACACTTGTGGACGGAAATCAAATCAGTTCTGTTGATATTAAATTAACGAATTATTATTATGATATGATTCCTACAGATCTCTGCACGTAATCTATATATGTACAGTCATGGTAAGAATATCGTCGTCAGTTATCAAATTATTTGATAAATTACGTAAGGATTCTTAGAACCTTTGAATTTACGGCAGTTAGCAGACTTATAGAATACTATTATTTAATACTGCACTGATAACATAGGTTAAAATAGCATGTTACTGTTGACCAATGTCATGTAAACTACATCAACATAAAACCTTCTTAATGGCCTGGCTATTTAGAAATATAAATCTAATCTTTTTTAACGTGCTGAATGACTTTATTAACTAGCTAATACATAAATAAACACTACATCTAACCTAGCTAACTACAAAAACATTTGTTTTATTTAACTGTCAAAGGCAAGTGATACTGACGTCATTTGCATCTCCCCATTAGTTTTCGCTTTGTTCATTAATTTTACTATAAGTAAAAGAATTGTTGTCACGGCAACGCAATGCTGGCATAGACTAGACAAATATTTCAGTAAGGAGTTTTAACAAAAAACAACCACTACGCAAGAAAAATAGATCTTTAGGTGACGAACCTTTTCTTACTGCGACTGTACTAATACTCTTTTTAGATTAGGTCATTGTACAAAATAGATACTGGCTAGTAAAGTGAAAATTATCAATAAAGGGAAAATCATCTCGATGGTCTTGTAACTTAAGTATACCATAGATTTTTTATGAATCTGCTGCTCCCTGTATCGCCAACTTTGGAAAAAATTTCCGAGAAAAAAAAAAAACTGTATGCGTTGCTGCGTGAGACCTAACAGACACAAATTCCCATTTATAATAGTACAAATTTAAGTAATTACCTAATTACAGATGTCGTATTATTATTGTTGTTGTTGTTTTAAGGTAAAAAAGTCCTTATAGGTTAATATAGTTTAATATAAATGAGTAAACTGTATTATAACTATAAAATATGTGACACAAAAGTTAAAGACAATTTTAAGAAGGTTGGCGTCCAATGGGATCACTTTGTACGCCGTGAACTTCATGGGGCGTGCTTCTACGTATCTTATGAACCGCTGTATTTCTCGGCATTTGGAATCATCTGTAATAAAGAAATCTGTAAAGAATCTGTAATAGGAAATAAAGAAATTCTAGAGAAATAAATAGGTAATGGACATCCCGATATTACACAGTACGCACCTTGTTCTAAAAGCAGTTTTTCATAGAGGATTACTTTAATTTTTTCTGATTCTGCAGATAATTTGCCGGCGACTATCGCTGGTGCCAGCGTTAATGAAAGAGGCAAAATCATTGAAACATTTTCTCCACTAAACAAAAATCTGTATATCTGGAAATGAAATGATATTTTCTATGATATATGTTTGTAGTTTATAATATATAGAAAGAAAGAAAGAAAGAAAGAAAGAAAGAAAGAAAGAAAGAAAGAAAGAAAGAAAGAAAGAAAGAAAGAAAGAAAGAAAGAAAGAAAGAAAATACATTTATTTCAGGACATCACACAACATTACAGTTTTACACATGCATAAAAAATGAAAAAAAAAGGACAGACAAGTATATAAATAAAAACCCAATGTTGCGTGATGCCATGATAAGGGTTCCGACTCAGCATGCAATTAAGGTCCAAGGACCTTAATAACTGATTTTCAGTCGGAACCCACACCTATGACATCACGAACCTCGAATAGGTTACAAAGTGTATACAGAAACATACAAAACATTAATTTATTTACCGTATAATTGTCAAGTCGTAATTGCCAAACAGCATGATACAACGAAATCATTACACTGGGAATATTTAACAGTAGTGCTGCAAAAAACTGTAAACCAAATATAAAGAAAAAATTGACAAAATTGAAAAAATTAAATTTCTAAAATGGACTTTTGATCACTAGCACACTATGAAACTTTTAAGATGATGATAGCTCAGTAGTAGTGAGAACAGCCACTTAAGTCGAGTGTGACCTTGAGTTTTAGGCGAAGGCAAATCATGACTTTTTTTATGTTATTTGGTAACGAGACGAGCTGGTCGTTTGCCTGATGGTAAGCATAACGCCGGCCCATAACAATTGCAGTGCCACCCAGAACTTTGAAACACAAAGACCTGCGCGGCACTGCAGTGCGCTCGTTACCCTGAGACATTAGGTATTAAGTCTCATAAGCCCAGTAATTTCACTGGCTACTCTGCTCATCAAACCGGAACACAGTGATGCTTGGACATTACTGCTTGGCGGCAGACTTCACGAGCAAAGCGGTGGTAACAACCCAGACGGACACTCGCAGAAGAGTTAGTCCTCCCACTAACAAAAATGATGCAACAATAGTATGATGGTTGGGGCATTCTCTGAAGCTCGCCTGGCTTCAGTGGCTTCAGTAAGGACGCGTGTTGAATCAGTTGAATGCAGTCGGGCCCTGAGGTGAAGGGCGAGAGCAGAGCATCTCTGATCTTCCTCGTCCATAAGCCTCGCCTCTCACGCCCGCACCCGCAGTGTAGTGTTTTCCTTGATACTTATTGTTACGCCTGACTCGCTTGTCGCTTCGATATAACTCATGACTGTCACTAATTAGGTCAAAGCACTAGCACATTCCTAAGCTCAGCATTCAACTCGCCTTCCTACTGTAGCGGCAACCTTCAAGAATCTGCCAATCACCTACAGGTGACATCTTTTCAACTTGATAACAAAACGACGATGTAACAAAAGTTACATAAAAGACACGACTGCCCTAGCCAGTGTCACTCGGGATGATTTAACATTATTAAAAAAAAAATTGACACACTGGCTAGCAGAACATTGTTTTTATGACCTTAAAGAATTTATGACAGTACACACATAACATTGCAAAATTTTGACATTGATAGTTGACTTGTTTTAAATGGCTTTATTATTGGATTTGAAATGACATTAAATTGAAATCTCATTATTAAGTTAAATATAAGAAACTGACATTATAAGACAACGTTTAAAATCTGAATTTTGCATGTTCGTAATTGAAAATATAATTGACTTTAATTAATACATATTGTTTAGAATTATTATTATTATTTGTTACTGCAAACATTTGCACACCATTTGTAGTGGTAGAATGTATTTGGGTCTTGTTATATTTTACCATCATACTATGTATACCTGCATTCTGGCAAATAAAGAACTTTGACTTTGACTTTAAGGAAGCTAACGATACCCCATGCATCCAAATCTGATTAATCATTTAAAGTCATGGTGGGATAAAGAAACTCACATAAAACTATACAGTACCCTGGAAATATGATTTTTGTGCAGTCGTGTAATTTAGAGCAAAACTTCGCATACGCTGAGAAATTATATTTAACAAATATGGCCATGGCCGTGGAAATGTCTCTTATGGTATGTTAAAATAATGATTCCACTTACCACACGTTTGTAAGCAATCAAAAACTGTTCAGTGATGTCTGCAAATAACTTGTAAAGATGATGAAAATATATCAAAGACACATTGTGGGAAATTTTTAAATTATTAACAAAAATCTGGAGGCGATAGTAGATCGTATAGAACATGAAAATGTTGATAACCAAAATGGTATCGTGTGATAGTTGAACAGAAACAAACATAAGAAATATCCATACCGGGTGTAGGCACGAGTCATAAATACAAAAATAAGTACTCATACTAACTCTATACAATAAAACACAACAAATTAACAGTATTTCTCTAATTTCTACGTAACGATACGCGCTATCAGCTCTCAGTTTTACATCGATGCGGTTCATTTCACAAAGAAAACGACAAAACGTGACATCGGCAGGGAGAAATGAAATAACCAAAACATACGTCAGATATTGGACAACAAAAATAATATACCAAGCCTTCACCACGACATCGACATCAGATGAAGTTGCTTCCTTACTCAAAAAGAAACAACAAAACACTAAGCACTGGAGCAAGCATAAACATTTTGCTGCACATTTTGTTGTAAAAGATTGATATTTGAAAAATCCTAGATCGAAACCGAAGACCACGTGAAGTACTCTGTACAATACCATCATGGATATTGAAGGTTTATTATTATAGTTCCTGAAATAGAGATTCATTTTGATATTGGAAAATACTAATTGTTCGTCTAAAGTTCGATTATTTCTATCAATATGATCTACTAGAACTGTGCCACGACTCACGACTGGGCTACGAGGTTATGAGACCACACTTTATTGATGTTTAAAAATGAATTGTAGTGAAACTCGTTACTTAAGACCTAGTAATCAAATTATAATGATTAGTGTTTATCATTAACTAATTGGTAATTTAATCAATAGTTTGGGTACTAAACCCGAGGTTTCGCTTGCTTTAATAACAAGAAATCGAATGGAAGTTACTTGTATTTATTTAAATCTTGATTGAATAGACACTTAAATATTTTTTTATATTATTTGATAACGAGACGAGCTGGTCGTTTGCCTGATGGTAAGCATAACGCCGGCCCGTAACAATTGCAGTGGCACACCCAAAACATTGAAACACAAAGGTAGGACATTAGGTATTAAGTCTCATAAGCCCAGTAATTTCACTGGCTACTCTGTTCATCAAACCGGAACACAGTAATGCTTGCACACTACTGCTTGGCGGCAGACTTCACGAGCAAAGCGGTGGTAACAACCCAGACGGACACTCGCAGAAGAGTTAGTCCTACCACTGATATTATTTCATCAATAAATAATTACAAGCCCCTACTTACGGGTTTTGTGCTTACGGTGCAAGCCTACTTATAACTTGTCTAATACAATCTACTAGGCTGTTCCGTAAATTATTAGTAAAATAAAAAATAATAAGTATATGGAGACATTTTATATGCAGTGTTTCAAATAAAAATACTCTCCTCGAGCACATACATTTATTTAGTGATCATTTTTTTCAGTCACAGGTGAAGACTTGTGAAGAACTTCTGTGGGCAAATCGTCTTCTTTAAACACCCATTGTGTGCATTGCTGCTTTGTAGGAGGATCGTAGCTATAAATCCAAGATTCGTCAGTAGTTAGGATGTAAGGTACTTGTTTCGAAGTTCCTATTTCAAATTTTTCTAACATAAACACCAAACTACACGTTGTGGTTTTTGCTCTTCTGAGAGAAAATGTCATACAGAAGCAACCTTTGAGATGTTCATGCAGGATGGTAGAAACTGATAGAAATTCCTAAAGGGGTGGTACCCACCCAAATGGACGTCCGCAGAAGAATTAATCCTACCACCTGATGGAAACGTAAATGACAAAGAGGCATTGAAGCAAATCGATCAGAGTCACTGGCGACTACTCTAACACTTAGATTTATATTTAAAATATAGTATAATTGTAAACATTAGAAATAGGGAATAATATTTTTTTGAAAAAATTCTAAACTATTGTAAAATAAAGATTTTTTATTCAAAACAAAGTAAGGTAGGCACATTACATAAATTACAATCCTACCCCCACACTAGGAAAGAAAAAGCTGTCGTATGCCGTGGTCCAAACTAGTCTGTTAATAAAATTTAATACAAATGAGAAAACTGGATGATGACTATAAGATAGGTAACACAGAAGTTAAAAACCATTTTAAGAAGGTTGGCGTCCAACGGTATCAATTTATACGCTGTGAACTTCATGGGGCGTGCTTCTACGTATTTTATGAACCGCTGGATTTCCCAGCATTTGGAATAATCTGTAATAATAATAAATAAAGATTTATAGAAAAATAAATTGTAAACGGGCGTCTCATATGGGCCGCCATTATTGGCAACGTTGACGTGGGTGGTGTAGAATCCTGACTTTCAGCCAACCAACACTACACCACGAGCACACACCCACCCGCTTGGCGGATAAGTCTGACTCATTCGACTCGACTCATTAAAGAGATCGAGTCAAGTAAAAGAACAACATACAAAATAAAAAATAAATAAATATAAAGTCAATACACTAGACATGGCGAAAGGGTGTTGAGAGCTGGTGTACTGCAGTTTCACTGAGGTTCTACTCCTATGGTTTCTACCTTTAACACTTCTACTATTGGAGCTTATTCTCTTAGCTCTTCCTTATTTTTATTGGGTAGTTTGTGAAGCTACTTTTAATTTTATATGTTGTTTTTTTCAATCAAAGGATAGTTAAGCGCAAAAGCTAAAGAAACCTCCAATAATGTGTTTTCTGGATGTTACACACCTTGTTCTAAAAGCAGTTTTTCATAGAGAATTACTTTAATTTTTTCTGATTCTGCTGACATTTTACCGGCGACTACCGCGGGTCCCAGCGTTAAAGAAAGAGGCACGATCATTGAAATATTCTCTGCAGTAAACAGTAATTCGTACGCCTGAAAAAAAACATATTATTTTCGTGATATGTTCTGTACTTTGTATAGAAACATACAAAAATATAATTTATTTACCGGATAGTTGTTGAGTTTTAATTTCCAAACAGCGTGGTACAATGAAATCATTATACTGGGAATATTTATAAGAAGTGCTGCAAAAAACTGTAAACCAAATTAAGTTGAGGTTTTGTCCTAATAAATTAATGCTCTTTTTTTTCATTGGCCCATGAAATTTTAAAGCGATGACAACTCAAAAGTATGATAGTATCCTACAATGCCCTTGAGTTTTCGGCGGAAGGAAATCAGGATAATAATATGTGGTTAGACCAAAGACTAATAATCTGTGGGTTAGACAATTAGACATTCTCTAATGCTCCGCCACCATAGATAAACTATTTGCTAAGCAGGTGCTTGGTACACGTTGGTTTTTGTCTTGATATTATAAATATAGAGCCTTACTACGAATACGAAGAGTAGAGGAGATGAGAGAGGGATGTTGACTCCATTTTTTATGATGTCAATCAATTCGTTTTCTCATGAGAATCAAATGTCAATATCAAAAAAAACTGGAAATAGAACGCTACAAACGTCCAAAATGAGAGTCAGAGTCGTATCCACTGAGCGCTAAAACGCCTCATACAAATTTGACAGAACATCTGACGTCACTCGTTCAACGCGAGACGTAAAACAGTACTAAATACATGCATTTTGTTGATTTTGGCCGTGAAAAACTGCGATTAAGTAAATAGTTGTCATTTTTGTATTCATTGAAATATAAAGAATCTGATGGTATTATTTCAATAACTATCAGATGTTAAAAAAGAATCGTTGAATTCGGGAAAGTTTTAGATTTGGTATCTTTGTAGATATTTTTTTTTGTTATTCTCATTTTGATTGAGTTAATGAGATGTTCTTAAACCTATATGACATTAATTGTGTATTTTGTGTTTCATGCAACGTCTCTATTATCAGAAAGCTGTGATTTATAGAATAATGATTCCACTTACCACACGTTGATAAGCATTCAAAAATTGTTCAGTGATATCTGCAAGTAACTTGTAAAGACGATGAAAAGACATCAAAGACATATTGTGAGACATTTTTAAATTATTGGCAAAAATCTGGAGGCGATAGTATAACGCATAGAACACGAAAATGTTGATAACCAAAATGATATCGTCTGATAGTTCAGCAGAAAAAAACATAATAGATACCCATACCGGCTGCAGGCACGCGTCAGGTAAGTGAATACAAAAGAAACTAGTCATAGTAACTCTATATAGTAAAACACAAGAAATTGACAGCTTTTCTCTAATCTCTACGCAACTATGTGCGTTATCAGCTCTCAGTTTTACATCGATGCGGTTCATTTCACAAAGAAAACGACAAACCGTGACATCGGCAGGGAGAAATGAAATAACCAAAACATACGTCAGATATTGGACAGCAAAAATAATATACCAAGCCTTCACCACGACATCGACATCAGATGAAGTTGCTTCCTTACTCAAAAAGAAACAACAAAACACTAAGCACTGGAGCAAGCATAAACATTTTGCTGCACATTTTGTTGTAAAAGATTGATATTTGAAAAAGCCTAGATCGAAACCGAAGACCACGTGAAGTACTCTGTACAATACCATCATGGATATTGAAGGTTTATTATTATAGTTTTTGAAGTAACGATTCATTGTGATATTGGAAAATAATAATTGTTTATACTAGTTCAATTATTTCTTTAGGTACAGGAACAACTATTATTATTTACCACACTGTGTCACGTGTGGCCACGTCTTGTATCTTTTTTGATGTATCAAAATTAATTATGATAAATTTCATTACGTAAGAACTATTGATCATATTAAAATGATTAGTATTTTTCATTAAGTAATTGTTAATATAGTATATTTGTGTACTAAGCCCGTCGCTTCACTTGCTTTGATAACAAAAAGCCAAATAGTATATTAGATTGATTGAATTGACACTTTTCACATTTCATAAAGCCCTCAAACCCCTCTACTAAAAAAAAGAAGCTCAAAACCCTCTACTTACGGTTTAATCTATCTTACAATTTGAAGTTACAACCTAATGCGAGTCAGCAAATTGGAATGTAACAACACGCCTATTTGCTACAGTTGCTACTTCTAATACTTACTTTCGCAGTGCGTATATAATTAGGCAATTGACTAATACGACGATTGTAAGGTAAGGTTATGTTTTACGGATTTTTACTATGTAGATCTGCCGCTATCACATATACCATTTTCATATTACAAAATAGCATCACGTACCATCTACGACATGAATATACGCAAATCTCATAGATACGTTTTTTAAAGAAATAGGCACACAATAGACTTTGCTATCGCTACTTATTTTTAACCGACTTCAATTAGGAAGAGGTTCTCATTTCATTTGTTTTTTTTATCCTCAGAACTCCGTCATTTATAAACCAATTTGCAAAACTATTTATTTGAAAGCATACCCTTTCAGATTGGTCCCATAAAAATGACATCAAAATCGGTTCAGTAATTTGTCATTGAACTTGGTTTCTTCATTGTTGTAGTACCCTGGCTTAGATGTAAAACTTATATATCGTACGCGGCTACCGTTGTTCGATTCTATAATAAAATGCTACAATAACTGAGTATGTAACCACAAAAAAAACATTAAAACTTTTTGGAACAATACCGATACGAAAAACTCATTTTCTCCTTAAAACCGGCTCACTTTCATCATTAATTAATTCGTTAATTATGTGAAGGTGAAACGTCTCATTTTCAGTTTCAGCGTAAATCGCTTAAATACCGGGAAAAACCGCGTAACTGTCGGCCGGTTTTAGCTCGTTTACGATTCGCGCTCAATTACCGGTTTTACAGCTTACAGCTATTTTGGGAGACCACACACCGTTATTTGAGTGGACGTTGTTTAGGTATAATAATAATACATAATATTTAATATCGTTAATGGTCTTTTATGTGTTTTTAATTATCGCCAGTTACTTACATAGGCTTTGGTAAAGCTTTGTAGCAAGTTTTTTATTCTTAAGAATTTATCAGTTTTTTAATTTTCGGTAATGGTGTTTGATCATTATCTCGCCTGAAGTTATGTGACGATTTAGGCTTTTATTCTAAGTTGGGTTTTTATTCTAGATTTAACGTGCTCTCAAGTACTATGGCCAAAAAAACATTTTTTTTTTATGTTGTTTGGTAACGAGACGAGCCGGTCGTTTGCCTGATGGTAAGCTTAATGCCGGCCCATAATAATTGCAGTGCCACCCAGAACTTTGAAACACAAAGGGCTGCGCGGCACTGCGTGCGCTCGTTACCCTGAGACACTAGGTATTAAGTCTCACAAGCCCAGTAATTTCACTGGATACTCTGCTCATCAAACCGGAACACAGTAATGCTTGCACACTACTGCTTGGCGGCAGACTTCACGAGCAAAGCGGTGGTAACAACCCAGACGGACACTCGCAGAGGAGTTAGTCCTCCCACTAACAAAACAGTGTGCATGACAGTTGGGTAGCAGGCCAGATGAGCTCTAAAAATTGCCCGCCACCGTGCTATTGAGATTTTGATAGGGATGTTGACTGCATTTTTTTATGATATCATCAATCAGGGTGTTTTCTCAAGAGAATCACATGTCTATATCGAAAACCTGGAAATCGAACGCTAGAAACGTCAAAAATGAGAATCAGTGTCGGGCGTATCTACTGAGCGCTAAAACGCCCCACACAATTTTGACAAAACATCTGACGTCACTTGTTCAACGTGGCCGTGGGCAGCAAAATATGCATTTTGCAGATTTGGCCGTGAAAACCTGCGTTTAAGTAGGAAGTTGTGTTACGTTTTTTGTTCATTGAAATGTAAATAATCTGATGGCATAATTTAAATTACTATAGGATGATAAAAAAAATCGTTAAATTCGGGAAAGTTTAAATGCAGTAGGTATCTTTGTGGAAATTATATATTTTAATGAATTTTATTTTTATTGCGTTAATCTGATGTTCGTAAACCTGTACAACGTCAATAATTATGTATTTTGCGTTTCATGCAACCTCCCTATTCTATTTGAATGTAACTAAGGGAATCGCAGTTTTATCAGGTGGTAACTTATTCCTCAGCGTGAGTCTATCTGCGGCGCAAGTACGGAAGTCCAAACGATAAATTTGTCGAATCGAAAAAGCTAATAAATTTATCGAATGTTGCGAGTACCGAAGTCTGATCGTAAAGTATTGTAGTAGCTTTACATTCTCTTTGGATTTGACCTATCTATTCGATAACTTTTGTCGGTTGTATCAAGGCTCGATAAATTATATAAAAAATCGATAAAACCAACTTTATCAATTTGAAGTATCAATTTTATCGATCGAAAAGATCCGTACTTGCGCTGCTGATTCGATACCACCCTTTTGCAAATTATATATTGTATACGTTATTTATATATATTGAAAACATCGCATTACTAATTTAACTTTCCCATTGTTACAGGTAATTACTGAAATCTCTGCCCACACAAAGTAAGTAACCCACAGTATGGACAAAGTCGTCCAATTTGACTGTAACCACTAATAACGGTAACAAACAGGAACAACTTCACAGGATAACGCATATTAACATCTTATAACGGTTATCGTTGCTATAACGGTTGCAAACAAACCTAATTTCGCAGGATAACGTTATAACAAAGGGAATAACATTAGAACTGTGATACCATCTCGTCGTAGTGTGTGAAGCTGTTTAATTGTCTTCTGGGGACCATTGTGTTGAGAAAATCAGGGAGTCCCATCTCTACTAGGTGTTGTGGAAGGTAAACCTTTCATATTTTGGATTGAAATAGTTTACGATAAGCGTGGGAAGAATAAAATGTGATTATTAAACTTTGAAGCAGATTTGCTGGTTTAAAGTTATCTTATAGCTTCTTCTTCTACTTTCTCAAATGTGTATAAATATATAAATTTATTTCTGCTATTTCGGAAACGGCTATAGTAAAAACGCTATTTTACAACAAAAATTTTTTTGTTGGCTCGTCTCTTTTTGTTTGTTTAATTTTTGATCATCTCGATCATTTATTTCGGGTAGATAACCAAAATGAACAGATGAAATGATTTACAGATGTAAAAACGCAATTATATACATTTTTTCATTTTAAAACTCCGAACGAAGCCTGGTCACCCAGGTGCTTGTACTAAATTGTACTAATACTTAATTTCAGCCGCGTACTTTTACACTTTCGCTGTTTACGTGTAAGAATGCTCTTTACTTTTCAAGTGTTATCTCGAGTTATCTGTGTAAAGGCTATATTATAATATATGTATTGAATTATAGGTCCAGGTCCATAACATCACCATTCTTGTTATCCTATAACATTTTGAAGACAAAAGCTTTTATGTGTCCACAGACAGTGCAAACAATCGCGACACGTTATAGCAGTGTTCATTTAACGTTATAGCTGTCATAAGGGTCGTTACGGCGATAACGTTATTTTAACGGTGGTGGAGTGGTTTATTTTAACGGATATTTCAGACGTGTAAAACTTACCTTTTTTTAAGTGTAATTTGTTTTAATTTTTTGATAACGACGCGAACCGTACGTTTATTTGATAGTAACATAACACCCGCATAACGCCGGCCCTGCAAAACAATGGCAGTGCCACTCAGAACTTTGAAATATAAAGGCCTGCCCAGCATTGCAGTGCGCACGTTACCCTGAGACATTATAGATATTAATAACGCCAGTAATTTCACTGGCAACTCTGCTCATCAAACCGGAACACGCTAGAAACGACAAAAATGAGAGTCAAAGCCGGGGGTATCTATTGAGCACAAAAATGCCAATAAAAATTGGGCATAATATGGGAAGTCAAAGAACAAATTATAAAAATTGCGTTTTATTTTAAGTACGCAAATATTTGTTCCGTTGCGGGAATTGAACCCGCTATGCTTATATTATACGTGCCACAGAAGTTAAGTCCATGTCATGTACACGTCACGCACCTTCTCTTTTAGATAGTAATAAACTGTCTTAAAAAAAAACCTTGGTATAAACAAAAGCTTTGATGTAATAGAACCCATAATAATTTAATAGCCCACACGCATATCACGACAATCAATCTTGATATGAAATGAAATGCATTAAAATATCTATTACACAATATACATGTACAGGTCCATATCTGAGGAACTGCATCGTAATGTAATCTAGAGGTAACGCTAGTTCACACTGGCGAAGAAAGCGAACGAACGTTCGTGATTATCGTCACTTTTCTTTTATACGTTAATTAGACCAAAAACTGGATGCTAAGTCGTCGTAAACGTCGAGGTTACTCAAAATTTTGACAGTAATTTGTGCGCGAATGTACTCGTTGTTATCTTATTAATTCGTATTAAATTAGCGTTTAAACAGTACTTTCCTTTTTCTCTTGACAGATTTGCGTTGGACCATTATCATGTCTGACCAGTGACGATGATGTTCAAAGGATAAGAATAAAAGAACAAATCTTAAACACTGTTTTAGACTTTCACGGTTATTCACTACTTTATACATTGTAACGGGATATTTACCATGATTATTATAAGCTGGTGAGCTCCCGATATTTCGACGCTGTTGCAAGCATCATGTTCACGGGAGTATTCCCAATACAGTACAATGTATAAAGAACAAATCTTAAGGGGCAGAATTCGGCGCGCCGCTATTTCGCTCGCGCATCTCAACATTTTTGAATATAAACAATCACTTACTATAATTATGAAAAATCGCATTCGGTGAAATTGCTGTAAATAACATTACAAAGGTTATACAAAATTTTCATTTGGATCCATTCAAGTTTTCAAACCTAAAAATGGGATTTTATGTTTTGCCCATTTTCATGTATGAAATCTTGATCGGATCAAAATGATACTTTTGCCGTACCTTTGTAATGTCATTGCCAGTAATTTCACCGAATGCGATTTTTCATAATTAAATTAAGTGATTATTTATCTTCAAAAATGTTAAGATGCGCGAGCGAGATAGCGGCGCGCCGGGTTCTGCACCTTAATAATCCCAGGAAAGAAAGTAGCAATAAATAAAACGCTATTTTTATGCAAATTTGATGTCCTGGGTAGCTGACAGTTTTACAGAAACGCTGGTGCATTTTTAAAAGCAGCCGTTTTAATTTCTAGCTTGCCTTGACACGTGTTACAATTTATTGTTGGATGCACCGTAGTAAACAATGTGTGTTTTCAGTAGTGTTTAGCTACTATTCTCGATATGGATTAGCGAGAAGACTAAAGAACGAAACCGTTTGAATTGGTTTAGAGTGTAGTCTTTTTTTTATTAATCTATCATGTCCCACTGCTGGGCAAAGGTCTCTCTCTCTCTCATCCTTCCAACTATCTCGACCCCTAGACGCTTCTTTACAATTAATTTGTATTAACCTTGTAACAGCGAACATTCGTGTTCTCTCCAGTGTGAACTGTTCACTACATGTAGCGACATAAGCAATAATTCTGGCACTTTCTCCAGTGCCCGTGCTGACCCCCTAACGATCGGGCATTTGTTATAACGTCTAGTTGGTACGTCTCTATTATAAGCCCTATTGTGGCTAAATTGTGTTTTGTTTGGTTACAAAGGGCTTCGCTACTTGAAAAACTATTTTATTGTTAACCATATTTTTAGTTTCGATAAAGACGGCTTCGTAACTAAGTTGACAGTAACACTGCCTGCAAAGCCTTCGGTTCCCGGCTGGGGCAATATTTGTGTGTTGAGGATAAACTTTGTTCTCGGGTCTTAGCTGTTTGTTTTGTGTGTGCGCGACACAGAATTCACGTTCAGGCGTTTGCTGATACATCTTCAATTTAAGAGTGGTAACTAGCTAGATTGACATTAGAAAATTTCGTACCGCCTCGCTATGTTTTCCTTCATCGAATGCTCTAGCCTAATAAAGTATATTATACATCATCGTCATCAGCCTACGCTCCCACTGCTGGGATACCGCTACCGGCCTTCTCTCAGAGAGTACCTATGGGCCATAATCCACTACCAGGCCGATTTGATGAAATTCGGAATTAAGATATTTTAGGTTCTGGAATAACACATAGGTTAGAAATATAAATACAACGCGGGCGAAGCCGCGGATGGAAGCTATGTAGTTAATTAATATTTATGTGACAGACTCTCAGATTTGATCTAGGAGTTTAAATTAAATTTAAAGTACTTATTAGCCAAATTAATTTCCAGATTGTAATAAAAATAGGTCACATTAAATACTAAGTCAAAACCTAGAATAAGAAAACATGTTTATCTTTTTACCTAATACCTTATTACCTAAGACCAACATAATCTACACATTATCCAGCGAGTTTTCCGCATGAATCTCTACGTTTACGTAGCTACGTTTACGTTGCCGCTACGTCTACGCTAACGTTAAACTCAAACAACAGCAAACCTCAAAGCTCAGCTACAGCTTTGAGCAATCAATCGAAATAATTCCGCCATTAGACTTGGTCCCGGCATGGCACTCTACGGAACCAAATTTAATGCAATATTGTAATGTAGGAATACACTTTCAAGAATTTCAAATGTATGTATGTACCTAACTACATATTTATAGTTTTATTAACCGACTTCCAAAAAAGGAGAAGGTTATCAATTCGGTGGGTACATATTTTTTTATGTTTGTTACCTCATCTCTGTCATTAATTAACCGATTTGGAAAATGCTTTTTTTATTTGAAAGGATATGCTTTCAGATTAGTCCCATAGAAAATTTATCAAAATCGGTTCAGTAGTTTGTCACTGAAGTCGATTCATCGCTTTTTTAAAGCAATTTCTTTTATCTATTTGATAATGAGATGAGCTGGTCGTTTGTCTAATGGTAAGCATAACGCCGGCCCATAACAATTGCAGTGCCACTCAGAACTTTGAAACACAAAGACCTTGCGGCACTACAGTGCTCGTTACCCTGAGACATTAGGTTGATTATTTAACGTATTATTTGGCCATACTTCATTTTCCGTACTTACTACCTTATAAAACTCCAAGCAAGTCTCAATCACTTCCGGGGGGAGTTCCCCCCACTCACCAGTACAAAAAGTCCGTTGTTTGATTCGGTCCCATTATAGTATTTATTCTCATTCGTGGACACGCGCGCCGCGTCCGCGCTGTTGTTGAAGTGACCAAAGTAGATTCGGAAGTAGAGACGCACGTAGCAATGAAGTAGGGTTGGCGCTTAGTTAGTTTTACTTTTGGATAAAAACAACACTAACTACTTACGCCAAAACTTGACTAAAGCCAAAATGAAGGGTTATGTTTTAAGGGGTGTATGTATTTACGTATGTTTTACCGCAGCACTTAAAATACTCATTCAATTTTGAGTCAATTTATTCGTTGTTATAGTCCGGGTAATATATTATACCAGAATGATATATAAGAGCAAGTGTGGCCGAGCGAGATCTAAGGGAAAGTGTGAGAACTTGTGTGAATTTCAATCCGAAGCACCGTAGTTCGAATCTCAGCTCAGTGGCACAGTAAGCTCAGTGGCACAGTAAGCTCAACGGCTTATATCGAGTTATGTGCGGATTTATCACACTCGCTCTAAAAAGGGTGCAGGTAAACATCGTGAGGAAACCCGCATTTAGACAAAATTACAAAATTCGATGACATGAGATAGTTATAGAAAGCTAGTTAACTTGAGCGTGACAGCCCTATCTCTCGGGCCGCTCACGTTCCGGACTCGCACGTGGCCGGCAGATGCGGGAAACTGGCCAATCAGTTACTTTTAATTAATTTCCAAGGGTCACAAACTGGCTACGTTACCTTCTCTTTCTATTCGGCAGATAATGAACAGATGCCGTCTGGATAGTCTTGTTCGTTTATTTGTTTTGTATGAAGCCTGTGTTGATTTCTATCTAGGAATGGTTTTAGAAACGAAAGATTTCTTAGAATTAACCGCAGTAACTGCTACACTTATGTACAACATTTTTGTAAAGAAGTTACTGTTTTTTGCGAAGTTACTGTATAATAATAAATGTATATTACTGATGTGATCTAAGCCTATACATTGGCTTGTAGATTATCCAACTGTTTTGTAGCCAAATCCGAGCAAGGGGCCATGTTTATCATTCGTTATTCATACGTCGTTGATTATGTGTTCTTTCAATCAGTGTCAACTTTTGGCACTGCTATTGTACGTACCTACGAAGACGCAGTAGAATTAGCTGAACTGGTTACTTGGAGGTAGGACTAACTCTTCTGCGAGTATCCGTCTGGGTTGGTACCACCGCTTTGCTCGTGAAGACTGCTACCAGTAATTTGGAAGCACTGGTTTCCGGTTTGATGATCAAAGTAGCCAGTGAAATTACAATATGTCGTGTTGTGTTTCCATATTCTGAGTTCTGCGTGGAACATCAATTGTTATGCACTGGCGTTATGCTTACCATCAGGCAAACGACCAGCTCGTCTCGTTATCCAATAGGATAAAAAGGTGGAAGGTTGAAACTGGCTCTCAAGAGGGGCTGCCTCAGGTACTTGGCGATGGATTTTCATTTTGAGGGCGTTAAATAGCCAAACCAGCAGGGTTATTTTAATTCACTCGGAATGATATCCGTATCGGAAGCGACTGTCTTGATCGTTTATATTTCGGAATCGCAACCCGCCAGAGAAATATTTTTGGGATTATATCCGTGTTTATACAGCTGAGTGGTCGAATCTAAACTGGAAATTTCTCTGACGAGACGCCATTGCGAAATATAAACAATTAAGACAGTCGCTCCCGACACGGATATCATTTCGATTGGATTAAAATCACACTGCAGCACTATAACTAATACCGCACCAACACGAAAAGTAAATAGTAAGTAAGTAAGTAGCTAAAGGAACACTCTAAACACATGCAAAATAGTTATGTTACCCTATTTCCCAGCGTCAACGAGCTTAACTGAACCCATAAACATCAACACCAAATTAATTAACAAATTTTAAATTCCAGTACATTTTTAATTAACTGACTTCCGTCGAATGTATTTTTAATTAATTTTCCGTGCGATAACTCCCTATAAGCCTATTCGGTAGTAGGGGGTAATTTATCCTATCAGTGAAAAGTGCCTTTAGACGCAGACGGCGTTCTAACGCTATTAAGGGGGGTACAAATTGGCACACTCGAGATAACGACTTTATTAATTTGATTAATCCCGGCCGTGTGGATGTATCTTAATAACTATGGCTTGCAGGGGATATAGGCGGGGAGAGAGTGTCGCAATTTATTACGAGTCGCAGTGGCGTTGCAGTAAAGTTGTTTTTAACCGACTTCCAAAAAAGGAGAAGGTTATCAATTCGGTGGGATGTTTTTATGTTTGTTACCTCAGATCTCCGTCATTTATAAACCCATTTGGAAAATTCTTTTTTATTTGTAAGGATATACTTTCAGATTGGTCCCATCAAAATCGGTTCAATAGATTGTCACTGAAGTCGGTTCGTCGCTTTATTAAAGCAATTTTTTTTCGACTCATTTTATCGTCATGTTTTGACATCTAACGCATTACGCATCCTTCTTTATTTTTTTTACTATCGGGTAACGAGACGAGCGGGTCGTTTTCATGATGGTAAGCATAACACCAGCCCATAACAATTAAAATGAAGCGTTAGTGGGTCATCGACAGACGAATCCCACATTGAGCTCAAACTTTTGGTGGTGGAAAATATTGTCAGTTATAGCATGGTGGTAGGGCATTTTGTAGTGCTCAACTGTCTAGCTAGACAGTTGAGCTGCTAACACTATTAAGCTTGAAAGTCTGTTGCAACCACAGGTGATGCTATTGTTGTACCCCGACGAGCCAATCCACATTGTAAAAATCTGCTACTTTCTTTATTTCTAGCTTAAAATTATTCTAAAGCATTCGAATTAAAATTTCTTTGACCACATGGTGGACCCAAAAAATAAACAAAAATTATAATAGTACTTGGACGCTGCGTTGCAACTAACATGATATTAATTATAATTAACTCTTAGTTTTCAACTACACATGTATCGCAAAGGCAATTTTATTTCAAAACGTCAACCCAGACATCCAGCAAAGATTGCACACCGAATCAGCTTGTTCATTCGTAAAATGATCTGCCCTAGGCTCCTGCACTACAGGCTGCGACCCCGCCTGCTCGAGACACAATGGTAATTAGTTCCACCTCCGGCGTAACGTACGACAAGGTGTGTGTAATTCCCTTTATCTTTCGTTACATGCGAATGCTGCGTAAAGCGGCCTTTTGAAATTGATGAAGTGATTCCTGCAATATGACGACGTATTAAAATGGCAATAAAGAAAATTTAAACCTCTTTTCATATTCATATTCAATCATTTATTGCATCATAATAATTATGTACATTACAGAAAGGTCTTATATTAGTAGGTGAGCTTACATATGACCCTAGTTAGGGTATAGCAACAGAGGTGACGAGCGGGCCGGTCCATTTTACAAGCATAGTAACAAAAATTTTTTTATGAGTTGTTACTATTTAATCGTGGGTCATTAAAAAAATCCGTCAAGCTATAATAACATTTGTCCTTTAATTTTTTTAAAAAGATTGATTCTTTTTCTTGTGCTAGTAATGTTTCCGGAATTTTGTTATATATTTTTACCGACATTACATTAATTTTTTTCTAATGCTGGAAACAAGTAAACTATTTTTGTGTTTATATTTTGGTCATCATCAATATATTTTGAATTTGATTAAAAAAGACACACGAGCACTTAACAAAATTAAAAAAAAAACACATTACATACTACTTACCTACTAAAGTTTTCTTTTTCTTCTAATTTATTTTGAGGCTTTTACCTAACAAAGGCATGCCAGCCCCATCGTACTCTAAACAATGATTCCACTTACAATATTAATTTAATTTACAGTTACATTTAATAATGCAACAATATCTCATATAGAGAAATTGCAGCATCAGTTGAAGGATTTCCTAAAATATGTTTAAATGTACCTATACCTATAGGCGGTTATTTAACCATTTATAATGTTTATACTTACTTAAACATCATCTACGTATGTGACTAACACTTTAATTTACTTTTCCATTAAAACCAATAAACGTCATTTACTCTAAAATGATATTTGCTAAGGCCACACGTCGCCGCCGGTATCATCCGTCACTGCCAACGTTGGCAACGTCGCCAAGCGATGATAAATGACGAGGCGATGACAATTGGAGCGATATCAATCCTAGTGGAAAATTGTTTTTTAGGATTCGGGATATTATTTTGTGATCGAAAACAATTTTTTAGATTAATCAAGATTACATAGGTTGTATGAAATGTATAGATGGAATTGAATGTGGTTATCAAAACAACTCATAAAAGCTCAGGTCTGTACGAGCACGCGCTCGTCTTTCTGATAAGAAAGTTAAAGCACCCATTATAGCATGGTGGCTTTCAAAGTGTGTAGTAAAAATCTAAGTACTTACCTACTACTTAACAATGCTTTAAGTCTTTCAAGTAGGCATCTCTAATTAAACAGTCTACAAACCGCGCCCTTCAGCACTAAATCACGCATCAGCTGCCCATCCGACCCGCGCTCAATAAATTTGCTAATCTAGTCCCCGTGACTAACTCGAGCCACAGAACAAACAGTACGTAGTAGCAACTGGGATCGTCTCATACACACACACACACACGCACACGCACGCACGCACGCACGCACGCACGCACCACGCACGCACGCACGCACGCACGCACGCACGCACGCACGCACGCACGCATGCACGCACACACGCACGCACGCACGCATGCACGCACGCACGCACGCACGCACGCACGCACGCACACGAGTCTATACGATTATAACCGTAGCAATCTACTAATAATACACATGAACGAATGTGGGGGACTGTGGCCGAGCGGGAACTAGTGCGTCTTTCAATCCGGCGCACCACAATTCAAAGGCACTTGCACCAGCACCAACAACGGCTTAAGTATATCAAGCACTCGCGCTAAAACGATTATGGAAAACGTCGTGAGGAAACCCGCATGTTCCAGAATCACACAATTTGAGAAATGTCAATACGCAAAGCTGCACTGAGGCTGCATGGTGGATTATGGTCTATACTTTTCCCTTATTGTTTTTATGCTATTTAATAATGAGATGAGCTGGTCGTTTGCCTGATGGTAAGTCGCAGATAAGTTAGTCCTACTGCCTAGTAATATCTTGAAGAAGCAGTGCGGTCGCTTCACTGTATTCTACTGTCCCAGCAGGCAAGCCCTGCGGTCGCGATCGCGGCCCATACATCACATCGCGACCGCTTGGCCCGGCGCCAACTCCCAGCTTAATCTGAATACAATTGTACTCGCTTACACTATTTGTGTAATTAGCCTCTGATTTAAGCTACTTAATCGAGTTTTGGTGTTCTTTTTGTGGATTTTAAATGGAAAAGTAGTTAAACACTGTTTTAGACTTTCACGGTTATTCACAACTTTATACATTGTAACAGGATATTTACCGTGATTATTCTAAACTGGTGAGCTCCCGACATTTCGACGCTGTTGCAAGCATCATGTTCACGGGAAATTTCCCGTGTGGAAAAGTGGAAAAGTAGTTAAATGGGAGCTTTTATATACCCTTTTGTGAAGCTAGATGAAAGTGTTTTTGAAAGAGGCTTCTTTAACTATTAAGTAGGTCCTACATCTAGTTCTTAGGAACTAGGTATAAGAACCGTCACAGTTGTAGGTAATCGTAATGATGAGGGTAGCAGCGTTGAGCAGAGCTTTCACCAAATGCCTAGGAAGCTTCTCGCAAACGCTTTTAACGCGTTATCTGACCGTTGGGGTTTGTTCATGATTGCTATTATAGTGGTGGGCAATTCTTAGTAGCTTAGTAGGTACTTACTGCTTTATTCTCATTCCATTTGATGCTCTATTAAAAGACTCTATATAGAGACTAAGAAGGATATGTTTAATCTTCTTAAAAACTTAATTTCTAAGATTAAACATCTATAAAAGTAATAGTTTCTAGTGGCGCCAATCTCATCCCGCTTTTATTAAATATATGTATCGATTTCACAGCGCAACTTGAAACAGAAGTGCCACTCAATACGCCGATGACTTGCAAGTTCAAGCTAGCGACGGGTGCAGGCTGGATGAATAATACATGGCGCAATTGTACCACTGTGGTCAAAAGGATCGGGGTAGGACTCAGTGAAGGAGGAGCGGCGGGAGTGCTTGGAAATGTTAAACGTTTTTATCACATGATTTATTATACGAGTAATAGTTTATCACCTTGCAGCAGAATACAAATAGTTAAAGGGTCAATTCAATTCAATTCAATTTATTCATTAACAATTGTTACATTGTGTTTGAAAAAATTACACAAAAAAACATCAAATCAACAATTCAAATTAATTAATAAATACAAAAAAAAAAGTTAAAATAAAAAGCCAGAATTTATGAATTTCAAAAAGACAGCATATAAAGTAAATAGATACTACAAGATCACTAATGTCATCACATCTTACGAGTCACAAACTCTTCCACCGAATAAAAACACCCCTTCAGCAAAAGCTCTTTTAATTTATGTTGAAATATAGCGAGGCTTTCTATAGACTTCATACTGACAGGTCCGTAAAATAGCTCAACATAATTTTTAAAATCGAGACCTGAAAGTCCTAACGTCGCCTTTTACGCACCCTTTGCCTTTGAATGAAACTCTTTGTGCACCACTGTGCACTATGTGTGTGTACTCCACTGTGTACTACTGTACTGTACACTGTGCACTGTGTCTATTCTAGATGATATTTCCAACTACGAGTATATTGATGGATAGATATAGATAAATAATTTAGATACTTCAACACATATTTAAACATTCTTTCGATCAAGTTGAAGACCTCCGGGCAGCCTGAAAAATATGTATTACTGTTGTCTCGCTAAGTTACAATACTTACTTGTTATATTATTTAATAACTAGCTGTTGCCCCGCGGTTTCACCCGCGTGACATGGTTTACATGGTTTTTTTTTTCGGAACCCTACCTAATTGTTTTTCTAAAATTAAAGTAGCCTATGTTACTCCTTGTAACATCAGCTATTTGCCAGTGAAAGTCTCGTCAAAATCGGACCAGCCGTTTCGGAGATTACCCGGAACAAACAGACAGACAGACAGACAAAAATTTAAAAAATGGTTGTTTTGTTATAGGTCCCGTATATATACTTTCATATGCATTTAGTAAAAAGCTGTTATTTTGATATTACAAACAGACACTTCAATTTTATTTATCTGTATGGATGTATGGATTAAAGTAATAGAACTATTACAATAATTAATCCAAAAACATGTTATTTAAATTACTAAGTCATGTATCGTAACTCTACGAAGAAGAAAATTATCAGTCCCGTTTCCGCCGGCTCTGCGTCTACCACCAAACCCACAGCTCACCTTCTAAGGAATGCATTGATCCCCGACAAGCCCAGCCGATTATCCACCAAATAAATATTACATGAGAAGGAACGAAGACTCCTTGCATGCGCCTCTTCAATATGCACGGTTCTTCAGCAATATGTGCGATTTGACACGGCGGACCTGCCTCGAAGCTGCTTTGTTCGTAGTTTGTTGGACAATAGGAAAACTTTGCGATGAAAACATAAAGAGATCTGTAGTTTAGGGGCACCTTAGACGCTCAAGCAAACGTACGTTTGCTTGTCAGAATAACAACGCTTTTGCGTCAAGCGCGGATTTCGTGATACTCGATAAGCGCGCTTGACGCAAAAACGTTGTTGCAGACGAGTTAGTCCTACCTACCCCTACATTATAGTATATAATAAAATACTGGAAGACATCAAAAGATTAAATGGCAATCAAATTAATATTTGCACGCCTGCTTGCAGACTGAATACTGTTTTTTTTTGGAACCTCTGAAATATTTAATATTATGTATTCTTGCAAATAAATGTATGATTTGATTTGATTACCACCTTGTAAAAAGACGCATGAACTATAAAAGCGTTGCATTTAGTCTTATTTCACCACAAGTTCTAAACAGCAATAAACATATAAAAGCGAGTGGGCGAAAGAAAATCATTAACTATAAGCAATTTATCGACACATAAAAACCTACTCTTAATTGTAGCCAGAATACCTACTTAATTGTAATTAAAACCCAATCGCTTCATCACATTAACACCCAATTAAATAAATTGAACTTCATCAAATATTCACCTCTATTTTGAACTTAACCACCTTGTCCATAAGAACTAATAAAAAGTAAAAAAATAGCGAAATTTTCAGTTTAATTTTTAACTTTAACGCTCTAACATAAGAGCTACGAAATATAGGTATTTATTGACTATGAGCCGTAATTACAGTGTCGCGTAAAATTAAGCGTTAATTTTGAAATGTTAAAACTGTATTTAAATCGATTATATCGTTTGAATGTTCTCAACGATTCACGATTATTATCGTTATGGACCGTCGTGCGGAAAAGTGTTGCGCAGGAAAACTGAAGACACGTCAACTTCACGATCAAGATGTTTTCAGTTGTTTATGAATGAACTGTATCGGCAACGAAGCCATTCATATTGTTATAAAACTTCAAGCTGTTGTTTTGGCACAATTGAAATATCTGATTGATGTTATCAATCCAGTAAGGAAAAAACGTAATACAATCATCGGAAATTTTCGCTCCCAAATCTATCACAATCGAGGTGGAAATCTGTCGCTAAATTAAGCTTAACTTTAGCGTAGAGTTTTGGCGGGAATGCGAAAATGTGCTGTTGTTGATTTTGTGTTATTTACTAAAACCTGTGTTTTATCGAGTGTTAATGTGTAATAATGGTGGATTATTAACCATTAAGTGTTCGTAAACGTGCATGAGTGAAAGGCAAATGGTACAAAGACGAAAAACGTGTATTTTCGTATTCTATCCAAAACTCCCTAGAAGTTTCAGTAAAGTATCCACCGCTTTACTGAAGCATCACTTCGACTTGACCGCGCTTAGACTAAACTTTAACGTAACTTTGACGACTTTCATGCACCAAAACTAGAGACTTATTACATATTATTATTAATAGGGTTGTTGACTGTATTCAAATAAAAATATAATTTTGCCGCGAAACGGTAGTTTATGTCACAGAAATCCTATTAAACACAATATTTTTGTTTATTTTTAAGGAATTTAATTTAAATTAAATAATCAAAATGTAATCACATAAATCCGAAGTCACGTGACCTAAAACGCCCGTGACGTCACGGTTTCAATCGGAATGGGTATATATATTTTTTTTGTTTTGTTTTTGGCTCCACGTGATTTGCGCATTTAACTAGTGTCAAGTTATATAAGTAATAATAAATAATAAATCTCTAGTTTTGGTGCATGAAAGTCGTCAAAGTCACGTTAAAGTTTAGTCTAGGCGCGGTCGAGTCGAATTGACGCTTCAGTAAATTGGTGGATAGTTTACTGAAGCTTCTATGGAGTTTTGGATAGAATACGAAAATACACGTTTTTCGTCTTTGTACTATTTGCCTTTCACTCATGCAAGTTTACGAACACTTAATGGTTAATAATCCACTATTATTACACATTAACACTCTATAAAACAAAGGTTTTAGTAAATAACACAAAATCAACAACAGCACATTTTCGCATTCCCGCCAAAACTCTAATGAGTATATAGCTCGTTGCGCTTCACTGCTTAGTATTTTAGAGTGATTTCTGTGATTATTTATCTGTGCTGTGAATTCCGCGCCTATTTTTCTAAATTTATTTCGACTCTTGAATATTCTCCCATGATGGAAAGTGGCTTCATAAAGGCAAATAATTCCAATTTGCCGAGAATTGATTGTTTTACGGTGGCCAATTTCTTCTCGACAAACGATAATTTTTGCTCTGTTGAATTTAGAAATGTGAAGACCTCCGTGTAAGTACCTACTTATTATACCAAAAATGATTATTTCTATAACCAACAATGAATAAATAACAGTAATCGTAGATTCTAAGATCCAAAGTGTATTAATTAACCAAAGCATATATATAAATCAATAAGCTCAAAAAACTTAGAACTCATATTTTAATACATAACAATATACCTATACACAGAAAGCATCGAATGAACTTGTCACTAAACGTAGCACAGACTAGGTAGTAGTGGTTATATTCTCTTTGCTTGTCACTTTACAGTGTTATAGAAAATTACTCTGTGGTAATTGAACACGTGACGTCACTGCCGTTTTGGAGCAAAATTTAAAACGGCATTTTAAATACATGATAATTAAAATATTAGTTGTTTTAAAAAGTAAATTTAAATATTTTTGGTTATATTAGGCCCATACGCATCGTTTTAAACACTTTCCCAAAATCAGTCAACATCCCAATTATATAACTTGACACTGGCTAAATACGCTAATCACGTGGAGCCAAAAACAAAACAAAAAAAAAAAACTTTAGCGTATTCACTATCTTCAACCACAGACAACACAGTAGTCACGTCATCGGTCAAACGTTTACCTATCGTAAAAAAAATGAGTTTTATTTACACAGATTAAAAACAAAATGAATCAAGCAATAATAAAAAAAATTAAAACGTAGGTACAGCGCCACAATCATAACTTAGCGGTGGCGAGTTGAGGAACTAAACCTGACCTGACCCCATAACTGAAACTATCTGCAGAGACATGAAAGGCTGTGATCATGTTGAGCGACGGGATGATAAATATCGGAAAAATGTTGATATTGAGTTTAAATGCTTATATGTCTCGAAGACAGTGATATATCATCTGATAACTCTTCATCAGAAATTTTCTTAGGTATTTTAAAATATAAAATTATATAAAAATGTAGGTACAGCTCTCCTAACTCTCTTTTATGAGTTGATTACATGTCGCACGACACTAGGCTCGCGTCGAAACTCCGGTGTATTTTATTCGAACGATTAAATATTTTATGATAATATTTTACAAATAGGGTTGTTGACTGTATTAAAATAAAAATATAATTTTGCCGCGAAACGGTAGTTTTTGTGACAGAAATCCTATTAAACACAATATTTTTGTTTACTTTTAAGGAATTTAATTTAAATTAAATAATCAAACTGTAATCACATCAATCCGAAGTCACGTGACCTAAAACGCCCGTGACGTCACGGTTTCAATCGGAATGAGTATATATTTTTTTTGTTTTGTTTTTGGCTCCACGTGATTTGCGCATTTAACTAGTGTCAAGTTATATAAATAAGAATATAAATAAATCTCTAGTTTTGGTGCATGAAAGTCGTCAAAGTCACGTTAAAGTTTAGTCTAGGCGCGGTCGAGTCGAAGTGACGCTTCAGTAAATTGGTGGATAGTTTACTGAAGCTTCTATGGAGTTTTGGATACAATACGAAAATACACGTTTTTCGTCTTTGTACTATTTGCCTTTCACTCATGCAAGTTTACGAACACTTAATGGTTAATAATCCACTATTATTACACATTAACACTCTATAAAACAAAGGTTTTAGTAAATAACACAAAATCAACAACAGCACATTTTCGCATTCCCGCCAAAACTCCAATGAGTATATAGCTCGTTGCGCTTAACTGCTTAGTATTTTAGAGTGATTTCTGTGATTATTTATCTGTGCTGTGAATTCCGCGCCTATTTTTCTAAATTTATTTCGACTCTTGAATATTCTCCCATGATGGAAAGTGGCTTCATAAAGGCAAATAATTCCAATTTGCCGAGAATTGATTGTTTTACGGTGGCCAATTTCTTCTCGACAAACGATAATTTCTGCTCTGCTGAATTTAGAAATGTGAAGACCTCCGTGTAAGTACCTACTTATTATACCAAAAATCATTATTTCTATAACCAACAATGAATATATAACAGTAATCGTAGATTCTAAGATCCAAAGTGTATTAATTAACCAAAGCATATATATAAATCAATAAGCTCAAAAAACTTAGAACTCATATTTTAATACATAACAATACATACACAGAAAGCATCGAATGAACTTGTCACTAAACGTAGCACAGACTAGGTAGTAGTGGTTATATTCTCTTTGCTTGTCACTTTACAGTGTTATAGAAAATTACTCTGTGGTAATTGAACACGTGACGTCACTGCCGTTTTGGAGCAAAATTTAAAACGGCATTTTAAATACATGATAATTAAAATATTAGTTGTTTTAAAAAGTAAATTTAAATATTTTGGGTTATATTAGGCCCATACGCATCGTTTTAAACACTTTCCCAAAATCAGTCAACATCCCAATTGCGATAAATATTAATAGGTACCTAGGAAAACTATAGGTAGCTTTTCCTAAATTTGTGTTAAATTACAAAACTAGCAACACAGAACTTTTGCTCAAGCGCCAGCCACGCCAACTTAAACTTGCTGGAGTATCGTTAGGTTTTATAATTTCCTTTATTTTCCGTATATATAAAAATAAAATGTGCTCTGTGACTATAATTGTTGTATATTACACTGCCACATAATTAAGTAGCCAAGTTAAAAATACAGCTTTCGTAATAAACTGTACCTTATTTACAAACATGTGGTGTTACTGTTCCATTGCGTCGGGTTTAATATCACAAAGTGCGATAATTTCGGTGCTTGATAATTTGATACCATCGCGAGTCGAGACGTAACTGCCTTTATTGCCGTTCACACCATCCGTAAACGAGTTTTGTATAGCTTTTAAACACATCTTCTACGCCCTTTTATTACTTTGAAAACTTGAGTTTATCATTTTGTAACCAAAAGTATTTTATAGATGGACTAGCTTCTGCCCGCTGTTTTCACCCGCGTTCCCACAGGAACCGTACATTTTTCCGGGATAAAAAGTAGCCTATGTTACTCTCCGGTCCCTAAACTATATGTATGCTTAAAATCACGCCGATCCGTTACTTCGTTACTGCGTGAAAGAAGGACAAACCAACAAACACACTTTCACATTTATAATATTAGTAGGGAAGTAGGAATTAGCAAGGAAGTAGGGATTACAATCATATACTTCATTTTATTTATTTGTATAGATTTAATCTTTTACTGCTACCTACACATTAAACACATTTTCAGTATACTTATTTTCGTTGGCGATTTAATTTGCATTACTCATGTTGGCATAAATGTTATCAGTGTAGTCATTTATTTACATTATTCATTATCAGCCTCTTACGCTCCCACTGCTGGGATACCGGCCTTTTCTCAGAGAGAGAGAGAGAGAGAGAGAGAGAGAGAGAGAGCCATAATCCACCACGCGGGTCCATTGCGCCTTGGTGGATATCACATGTCCTCGATCTTGTAGTTCTTGAACATGCGGGTTTCCTCACGATGTTTTCCTTCACCGTTTTAGAGCGAGTGTCAATAATCCGCACATAACTGGATATAAATCATTGGTGCGGGCCGAGTCGATGTTCGAACTATGGTGCGTCGGATTGAAAGTCGCACAAGTTCCCGCTCGGCCACACTCGCACTTCACTTATCAGGAAGAAATAAATTCCAACCGTAAAAAAATGTCCTATTATTCGACACACAATTCACAAAAACGTTTCCATTAAAAACAAACTGTGAAACATGAATTTCAAAATAAATGCGAATCATTCGTCGCATCCATAAAAAATTCAAACAAATTGAAGAGAGGTGTATTCTTAATTACGTCAAAAATACAAATTTTCCGTGAAAATTGTGTGTATTTCGCATAAAAATAATTGCTGGCTTTGATGGCCGTCGACTAAGAGAATTTAATATGCAACCTCGGCACATCAAAGGGAGCCAAAACTGAAATTAAATACACCTACTGGGGTTAAAGAGTAGCTGAGAGCCGCTAAGGACCCATTGGAAGCGATCGCGATTGAGGAAATTCGGTGGTGCGGTTGGATAATTGTCTCCAATTTTATATCGTGTTAAGTAATTTGATTTAAATTTTAGAGCACCATTTAATTTTGTCGTTTTCACTGCTTTTATAATTTCGTATTTTTCAAGTTTAAATTTTTATACACTTACTATGCCCCAGGAAAGCGCTCAAAAAAGTTAATAGAGTAACTTATAAATTGAATTAAACTTTTAACGGTTTAATCGTGAAGACCTAAGAAAAGACTAACTTTTATAAAGTTAAACAATATAATATTCATTACTACTTTAATTATATAGTTCTAAGTGAATTTCATCTGCGTAATTTCTCGAGATGAAAATCTAAATTGATTAAGTAGGTACAAATAAAAATCTCAAGCTCAAAAGTTTAAACTTGAAAGAATAAATATCCTTTTACCTCACAAGCTCGGAAAGGTCTAGTTATCATTGGAAGTCTGCGCGCAAAAGTGCTTTTTATTCGCTAGCGTGGAAAAGTTGCCACGCCCGCGCCGCCCGCCACCCTAGCGTGGAAAAAGCACGAAATTCGAATTATAATCAAAATCTTTCATCGCTGTGACGCTGTGTCTTGTACCTTTCTCAAACTGAAATAACTATTGTTTATAGTTAACTATTGTATTATATAGTTTACAGGTAATAACAAATGCTTACACACTCATAGTCCTGCACTAGGATTCCCTGTGTCACAGGTGACATGGACACACAAATATCCAAGACCTATTTGTTGACCACAAAAAATCTGCCCCGGCTTGGAATCGAACCCGGGGAAGATTTTGTGCCCACTTTGCTGGCAATATTGCTACCAAATTAGGAACGGAGCCGCCAAACAACTAATACAGAATCATATCTGCTGTCTCTATCTAATGTCTGTCTAAATCACCAACGATATGAAATCATCATCATTCAGTTCATAGCTTGCCCCGTGTCCAGAGCAAATATCATTACACTCATATCCGCATTTACATTACTCTGTGGTCTTTACTTTTTAAGTATATTTATTAACCAAGATTTAGTTTGATTAGTTTTTCGTTAATTGCGTCCTTGCGTTACCGTACTAGAGATGTCCTTAGGGCCCTCGGGGCAAGTGGTTTTACCCGCCCCTGTTTATTTTTATAAGCTGCCCCTTAACTTCCCCTGCTGTTGACAAGCAAAAGCAATATCTTTACTTAAATAAATATTGAGTAGTAATATTTTTCTAAGTTGCCATCTAATGTAATTAAAATGCTCGTGATATTTTTACTTATGTTGTCAACTTAACCTTAATTGCATGTACGGGCTGTATCTATAATGATATAGTATTCATTTGGACAAGTAATCCATATTTTTCAACATTTATTTTTTACTAGAAAAATATAGAAAGAACAACCATCACGCTATTATCATAACTAGTATAAGTTGACCGCTTGCTGAAAACCTATTAAGTTCTTAGTATTATAAACAGTGGTACAATCTACAGGTCTACAGGCCATGCTAATAGATATCACAGATGGCCCCAAGGAGCACTCATGAAGGTTAAAATTAATTACTGTAACAGCGGGTCTCTGTAACGTCTGTCTACCCTAATCACAGACTAAAATTAATGGTGTCTTTATCAGAACCCGCTAGTTCCTAATTGAGTGGCTTTCAATTTCAGCTCCTGGAACATACCGATGCGGCAGATTTTCAACTTTAGCTTGGTAGCTAGCTAGACACTAGAAAATGCCCTATGCTCTTCTTGCGTCACGATGCTTTCCTGTACCAAAAACTCAAGGTTATTCTAGGATCCGTACTACGATTGGCGGCTCACTACAATAGAGAGCCATCATAAAATCATGTGTTACGAATTTACGATTGAAATTAAGGGGCTAGGATCGCCAAAACGACTACTTTCTCCTCCTAAAACTCCCACACGGCTTGGTTTAACGACTTCAAAAAAATACTACCTGAATGATCAATTCAAGGGCATTAATTTCACTGATTGATTTTTTTGTGTTACCATTACTTATGGCTTGAAAAAATATTTAACAGCATGCTGTTATAAAACTATTTTCCCTAAAACTTCTAAATGACTTAGACGTTGGGGATTAATTTTACACCAAAAAATAAGGAAGAAAATTTTCTATAAACTGGCCGTTTCATTTGTGCATAGAGCAATATTTTGCAAAAAAAATGATCAAAAAACTGAATTCCAAATGTACAAGTCTCAGAGGTGCTCTGCGCGGGCGCGCGCGGCAGTCATGCACTGGCATTCAGACGGGGAGGTTGTGTCGCTCGTTGCTCTGCAAACGCTGTCCGCCGACGTTACATATTTGTGTGCGTGAATGATATACAATACAAGTATTTGTTTTCGTGTGGGTTTGAAGCTTGCTCAAAGAGTAGCGTCTAGAGCGGTGAAATGTGATTCATTCCGTGATTTGCGCGTGGACGCTCCTCGTATACATATTGAATGGGTTACATTTTTGATTACAATTTCTTGTTTACGTACTTACATCATTTTTACGAGTGGAAAATAAATGTATTGGTAAACAAATTATTAGCGGCAGCTACAGGAATATCGGGAGGTTTAGAACTGTTTAAGAAAGACTGGAAATGAAATTGAAAAGTAAAATTACTCAGGTTAACGAGCACAATGCGGTACTGCATCTTTTTGTTTCAAAGTATTTATTGGCACTGCAATTGTTATGGGCCGGCGTTATCTTTATCATCAGGCAAACGACCACCAAACGATCAGGGCCATCTACAGTAAAAATGATATCGAAAATGATAACAATTTTAAAATCCAAGATATCGGACATTTTTATTTTTCAATAAAATGGTATGGGTATCATTTTCGAGATTTCTCGGGGTGCTGATTACAGAAATGACAACCATTTTTAAATTCAAGATGACATTTTTTTAGGAAATCGATAATATGGGTGCCATTTTCTAGGTTTCTCGGGGTGCTGATATCGAAAATGACAACGATTTAAAATCCTACATAGCGGACAATATTTTTTTTCAATAAAATGCTATGGGTGTAAGTTTCGAAATTTCTCGGGGTACTGTGTACAAAAATGAAAAATTCTTTTATAATCCAAGATGGTGGACAATTCTTTTGTAAAATGATATGGGTGTCGTGTTGGAGGTTTCTCAGGGTGCTGATTTTGAAAATGACTACTATTTTAAAATCCAAGATGGCGGACAAATTTTTTTAGTAAAAGAATATGGGTGTCTTTTTCGAGGTTTATCAGAGTACTGATAATGAAAATGACAACGATTTTAAAATCCAAGATGGCGGACACGTTTTTTTTTTCAATTAAATGGTATGGGTGTCATTTTCGAGATTTCTAGGGGTGCTGATTACGGAAATGACAACCATTTTGTATACCAAGATGGCGGATATTTTTTAGGAAATCGATAATATGGGTGCTGTAACGCGGGTGCGCGTATCGAGAGGGGCGGGCGCAGAATGGTAAAACGCGTATCCACAGTACAGGTAAGATTTTATCCAGACAAAGTCCTACGGTTGCACCGAACAGCCGGTATATGCGAGGGGCCGAGTATCGTCCGCAACGCCTACACCTATTTCGGAGCAATAAAATAGGCAACAGGTAAGCTCAGATAAGTGCCGGTAAACCGTCTGATTATCTATAGCGTTAGCAAGTGCCTGAACTCATTTACATAGCACACTGTAATACGCCGACGTTATGGCCGAGGACTTCGCTTGCGTGTTTTAAGGGTGAGAAGCGCCATCTAGTTAAGATTGGTGTAACTAAAACGACTCGTAGTATAAGTGTTGGTGTTACATCTTCTCCCCCTCTGTTCCCGAAGGCGACCCGACAAGAGGAACAGGAATCGCTGAAGTTTAGCTCTGTTTGGTTTTGGGTGTCCACGGCGTTTCGTCGGGTTGTGCTGTAATTATTCAATGCAGTGGTTAGCAATCTGCTGCCACATTCCATCGGATGTTGCTATTCCCCCTCCCCCTGGACTAATGTAGGCCCTTTGGTGTAGTTGGTGGTGGGTAGCATCCGTTTTTATGGAATAAAGTTTTGTTTCATTGGCTTGACTCAGCAGTCAACACCCGTGCCGTTGTGAACTTCGCATCATTAAAAGCCTTGTCTTGAGAGTCACCCCTATTCCATGGAGTCTTCTTATTCGTCAGTCTGGTTAATAGCTCACTAATCATTGAGAAAGTTGATATGAGCCGTCGATACCAAGATCTGATCACTACAACCGGAGCACACCAGGCAGATGAGATGGGCTCGATTATCTCCTCTTTTAGCAACTTCGCCTTTAAAGCTTTATGTTGGACTGGCAGCAGTCGATC
The DNA here is from genome assembly GCA_907269065.1 of Crocallis elinguaria. Lineage (NCBI taxonomy): Eukaryota > Metazoa > Arthropoda > Insecta > Lepidoptera > Geometridae > Crocallis > Crocallis elinguaria. The sequence goes on along the minus strand of OU026072.1, from coordinate 24,321,855 downwards.
GGGGGGTACTATCGGTGTATAAGTCTCAGTAACAATTGTGTGCTCAGCTAAAGCAGTTTGCTTCGAACTTGAAGGGGACACCTCTTCATTATTCAGGTCAGCCATATTCTCTAAGCTAATGGCAGAGATAAAGATGTCATCAGTCGTATAGCCTGGAAACAACGCAGCTGACTCAGGTAACAAATCAACTTGTGCTTCTGCTATCGATTTCACAGCATCGGCATATAAATAGTCCGTGTAGTCAGGTGGGGTTCCGTCGAATAAAAGACGAGAGCGTTTGGTTGAAATGCATTGTTCAGCGGTACAAGCTTCCAAATCTCCAGCACTGTCTGGCAATGGCCTTGCATTCCTAGGTGCAAAAGATTCCATATATCCAGGAGTGTTTGGCAGTGCCCTTGCATTCCTGGGTGCAAAAGCTTCCATATCCCTGACAGTGTTTGGCAATGCCCTTGCGTTCCTAGGTGCGACTACGTGTCTTTCTATAAACGATTGGTCAAACTGTGCCATGGTGATTCCATCACCTTCCTCTAGCGTAAATTCGTATTCAACAGAAGGACGATCCACAAAGTGCCAGGTCAATTGGGGCAAGTTTATAACCATTCCGGCGTCTTGGATAAAACCCACTCCTAGGAGAGTTTTATTTTCTCTCGATTCAGGAAGCACTATAAAAGTGGTCGGAAAAGTGCGGTTGCATATGCTCACAGGTACTTTTGTCGAAAGGATATCCTCTCTTCTTTTTATTCCATCAGCCAAAGTAACAGTTACAGTCTGTCTCTCAAAGTGAAAGCCCTTACGCTTCAAGCAATTGTAAAGTTGATATGAGGCAACACTCGACTTGGCGCACGTGTCTATATACGCCGTTCCAACAATGTCGTAAATGCCTATCGCCACCATTGGTCTCGGCCGAGCATCCGTGTTAACATTTAAAGAACAGAAGTCCACGTTATGTTCTGTCTTGATTTGCTTGGCCGGCGCACAGGTTGGACATCGGCTCCTTACTACTCCAGGTGCTCCACAACCGTAACATGAAAAGACAGGTTGTGACGGTGACGGTGCTTGGGTTGATGCTGCTTGATCGTTATCCTTCTTCACTGGGTCAGATGGCTGTTTTCCGGAGTCTCGCATTCTCTTACGGCAGTCCTCAACCTTGTGGCCTACATGTCGGCAGTAGTCACATCGTTGTTTATTCGGTTTGGCTTGCTCTTCGTTATTGGTAGAAGCCGTCTCAGGTTTTTCTCTCAACAATTGCTCAACCCCTCTAGCTGCATTCAAGAGTTGTTCAAATGTTACAATGTTATCACGCTGAACGCGTTCACGAATCTTAATATGTAGCTGTCCGTAAATCATATCAATTTGCTGCTCTTCGTTCAGTCCAGGTGGAGGCAGCTGTGCTAGAAGAGCGCGATCCTTGGCAATAAATGACTCAGTCAATAAATCAGCAGGTTGTCTGAAGCTGAAAATATCTTGATAAATCAAGTACGCCGGTTTTTTAGGTGCGAAAGCATGTCTAAGTCTACTTTCGAAAGTTGACCAGTCCTTGATCCCATCTTTGACACCTTGCCACCATGTCGCTGCTTCACTTTTCAATACCAGTGGGAGTGTAGCAATAGCGTCAGCATCGCTAATTTTATTGATGGACTTGAATACCGTTGCAGTCGATATGAACTCTTCCACTCGCATCGTGTCTCTAGCGCCATCAAAAGAGAAGGATGCATTGGCAAATGATCTCGGGGGTGCGCAGTTGGAGACAGATTGCAGTGCCGCTGTCGTGATTGATGTAACTAACTCGTGGAGTTGTTCCGGTGACATAGTTACGTTAGTCGCCATTTTCTTTTCTGGTTTCCTCTTCACAACTGGGATTTTGCTATAACTTCTGCGCCTCGTCCGCAAGGTAGGTCCAGGTTTACCCGGAGGACCTTTGCTGGTACTCGCCACCTTGGGTTGGATGGCCGTACGTCGGGCGCCAGATGTAACGCGGGTGCGCGTATCGAGAGGGGCGGGCGCAGAATGGTAAAACGCGTATCCACAGTACAGGTAAGATTTTATCCAGACAAAGTCCTACGGTTGCACCGAACAGCCGGTATATGCGAGGGGCCGAGTATCGTCCGCAACGCCTACACCTATTTCGGAGCAATAAAATAGGCAACAGGTAAGCTCAGATAAGTGCCGGTAAACCGTCTGATTATCTATAGCGTTAGCAAGTGCCTGAACTCATTTACATAGCACACTGTAATACGCCGACGTTATGGCCGAGGACTTCGCTTGCGTGTTTTAAGGGTGAGAAGCGCCATCTAGTTAAGATTGGTGTAACTAAAACGACTCGTAGTATAAGTGTTGGTGTTACAGTGCTATTTTCTATGTTTCTCGGGGTGTTGGTATCGAAAATGACAACGATTTTAAAATCCATGATGGCGGACATTTTTTTTCAATAAACTGGTATATGGGTGTCGTTTTCGAGATTTCTCGGGGTGCTGATTACAGAAATGACAACCATTTTTAAATCCAAGATGGCGGAAATTTTTTTAGGAAATCGATAATATGGGTGCCATTTTCTAGGTTTCTCGGGGTGCTGATATCGAAAATGATAACGATTTAAAATCCATTCAAGACCTATAGGGTGGTTCACGGAGACCTAGAATCATTAAATTTGGCAAGAAGTATTGTCTTATACCACAAGTAAAGCGAAAAATCCGAAAACTAATTATGTATAACACACACACGCGCACGCGCATGCACACGCTCGCGCAAGCGCACGCACGCACGCATGCACACACATGCTCACGCACACGCTCGCACACGCGCACACGTGCACACGCGCAAACGCACGCACGTGCGCATACAAGCACGCACACACGCACGTACGCAAGCAAGCACGCACACAAGCAAGCACGCACACAAGCAAGCACGCACACAAGCAAGCACGCACACAAGCAAGCACGCACGCAAGCAAGCACGCATGCACGCACGCACGCACTCACACACACGCACATTATCAATGAGTGTATTGTGTACAATATTTTAGGGTTAATTATTTTGTTGAATGTAGCTGTAAAAGGACCTAACGATTCCAGTCTTGAACGAACTATTTACATGCTTACAAGTCTTTTCGGAATCCTCGGCGCGCGAGTCCAACCCACACTTGTCTATTTTTTCTATTGTATTGGTTAACGAGACGAGCTGGACGTTTGCCTGATAGGAGTCATAATGCCAGCCCATAAAAATTGCAGTGCCATTCAGAACTTTGAAACACAAAAGCCTGCGCGGCACCGCAGTGTGCTCATAACTAAGTCTCATATCTTAGTAATTTCGCTGGCTACTTTGCTCAACAAACCGGAACACAATAATGCTTGCACATTACTGTTTGCCGGCAGACTTCATGAACAAAACGGAAACCCAGACGGACACTCGCAGATGACTCGATACCTCGTAAATGACATCAATATAAAAAACATGACTACAAAAGTAAAAAATAAAAAATAGCCCGAAAATCATTTATTTACGTACACGTTCGTTTTTGGGTCAAAAGGTGTAACAAATTTCAACGTTACGGAGCAAATTGGCTGTCTGTACTTTTATTATAGTCCACAGCGATGTTTTGAGATAAATCTCAACGTTGTATGATCTCATGTGCGTCCGTCCCGTTTATTTACGAACTAGCTTCTGCCCGAGGTTTTCACCCACGTTCCCATAGGAACCGTGCATTGTTCCGGGACAAAAAGTAGCTTATGTTATTCTCCGGTCCATAAACTATATCTATGCCAAAAACCACGTCGATCCGTTGATTCGTTACTGCGTGAAAGAAGGACAAACCAACAAATCAAAAACACACTTTCGCATTAATAATATAACTAGCTTCTGCCCGCGGTTTTCACCCGCGTTCCCACAGGAAACATGCATTTTCCGGATAAAAAGAACCCTATGTTACTCTCCGGTCCATAAACTATTACTATGCCAAAAATCACGTCGATCCGTCGCTCCGTTACTGCGTGAAAGAAGGACAAACCAACAAATTAACAAACCAACAAACAAACTTTCGCATTTATAATAGAGTAGGATATAGGATATATTTAGTATGGAAGTATGGATAGTATGGATAATGATGATCAAACTTCACTTTCAATGAAGAACTTTCCACTAAATGAATTCAAAGAATTATAGGCAAAGAAGATGCCGTGCGCGCTACTCGCACGCGCGTTCGTTCATCCGCGTATTCTATGACGTTAGGTTTTGCGATGTTCTTGAAAGACGAAGTGTGGACCGCGCGGGTGAAGTGGGATTGACTCCACCCATTCGAGCAAGGCCATTGGCGCGAAGTAGGGTCTTAAGTTACAATTTCTATTTATTTTCCCAACTTGTATAATGCCTAGTACACATCGCTGCGTGGGTAGATACTAAGCAAACACAGTCGAGCGGAAAAGTGTTAATTCGATTACGCACTGATTTCGACGCGATGTGATAATCGCGAGAGAGTGAGATACCGTGTTTTTTTATTGGAATACGGTACTCGAGAACAGTGGAAATAGAGTTGTTGGTTTTGGATGTGCATTAGGTAACACTGGACTTCGAAGATTCAGAGACGAGTCTAAGCTATCGTCCAAATGTAAGAATTCTATAGAACGCTGTTTTAGACTTTCACGGTTGTTAACTAATTCACACATTGTAACGGGATATTTACCGTGATTATTATTGAACGATGAGCACCCGATATTTCGACGCTGTTGCAAGCATCATGTTCACGGGAATACTGGCGAGACTGCGGGTGGTTTGTTGACAAAAAATTACGAGCAGACAAATCTGTCTACCCGCTTTCTCAGTCTTTTATTACGCGAACTACCGGAACTCACTCGAAAGTCACGACAAAACACACTCACGATATCACTATTACGTTTTTTAGAGTCATTAAAAGGCTGTGATATATTTTTAAGTAAACTAATCACCGGATTCCACGCACTTTCTATAGAACGTTCACATATTATGGCAGCACGCGCCCAATAGCCGCTTGATTGAACAGGCCGTCCATAGCGTAGCGGACACTAGAATTTATCAAGTTCGTTAGAGGAACGCCTGCGGTAATGCATGCGAGGTATAAATGGTCCTCCTAACATCGAGGTGTCTTCTAGACTCTTTTTCTGATGAGTCATCATCATCATCATCATCATCAGCTGGAAAACATCCACAGCAGAACATATTGTTACATTGTTGTATATTTGTTTGTTATACGCTAAACTCAGTATAGCCTATCCTGATACCAAAGCCGCGGGCAAAAGTTAGTTGGTATTTTAATAATTTAAAATCTGAAGCACGAATATTTATTTTACAGTTTCAAACAGCTGAGTGCAACAACCTGTGCGCATGCGCAGGTAAACTACAGGCTTTACGAGCTCGTAAACGGAATTCGTTTACAGATCCTGAAATAGGTCCGTGGATAGAAATCCCTCAAAAGTACACTGTTGGATATCATCGATCAACGTGCTTTGTTAAGTTATCAAGCAAAGTTTCATAGGCTTAAGTAAAGTATTTAATAAATGCTTAAAGGTTTGAGTTTCTTGCCCTTCCTCTTGATTAATCCATATACCAATTTGGAACGAGCACTTATAGTCATTTTTTTACCCACATTTTTTATCATTACTAGGTGGTAGGACTAACTCTTCTGATAGTGTCCGTCTGGGTTGGTACCACCGCTTGGCTCGTGAAGTCTTGACGCATACTTTTTTACTTATAAACAAGTTTTTATACATAACATATCTATATAAATAAATAAAATTGAAGTGTCTGTTTGTAATGTCAAAATAACATCCTTTTTACCAAATGCATATGAAACTATATTCGGTACCTATAACAAAATAACCATTTTTAGATTTTTTGTCTGTCTGTTTGTTCCGGGTAATCTCCGAAACGGCTGGGCCGATTTTGACGGGACTTACACTGGCAGATAGCTGATGTTATAAGGAGTAACGTAGGCTACTTTTATTTTAGAAAAATAATTAGGGTTCCGCATAAAAACATAAAAACTATGAAATCCATTATCATCGCGCGGGTGAAACCACGGGCAGCAGCTAGTTTCTAGTTAGCAGCTAGTTCTTAGTAGCTGTTTAGTCCTTCAGCATCAAAAAGGTCTGTTACAAAATTTCAGCATGGTTCTATAACCATGCTGAAAGCTGTCTTGACCATGCTGTCTCTATAGATCGGGAATTAGTTGAAAAATTATCAGAATTGTCACCTCTAAATCTGCCAGTAAGACAAATAGGTAAATAAAAATCGAAGTTAAAAACTTGTGAAATAAATTTTGTTCTCGTACACTCTTATAAATTGCGTAAGGAGTTCACTCGTAACGGGTGAAACGACATGTAGTCGTAAACCGAAGTGGTGAACCGACCAACGACGGCTACAGTCGACGGTACGACTGCCGTCCTTGTCGACAAATGGACGACAAGTTACGGAGAATTATCGAGCCGCAAATGACTGTACAACATCAGCCGTTTTCTACTTTGCTGTAAATTTAATAGCTGTGTTTTCTGCAATGAACAGAAAGAGAAAACTGTAACTGTGTTGCTGAAGGCAGAGTAATTTATGAAGAGTTACAGTTGTATAACCACCACCGTGAATGTATTAATCAGGTGGTAGGACTAACTCTTCTGTAAGTGAGTCTTGTGTAAGCTCGTGTTGTCTGACGCCAAGCAGTAATGTGCAAGCATTACTGTGTTCCGGTTTGATAAGGAGAATAGCCAGTGAATGTATTAACCATAGGTGATAGGCCTAACTCTTCTGTAAGTGTCCGTCTTGGTGGTCACCACCACTTTGGTCGTGTAGTCTACCGCCAAGCAGTTATGTGTAAGCATTACCGTGTTCTGATATGAAGAGCAAAGTAGTGAAATTACTGGGCTTATGAGACTTAATACCTAATGTCTCAGGGTAACGAGTGCAATGCAGTGCAGCGCAGGCCTTTGTGGGCTCAAAGTTCTGAGTGGGCTGTCGTTATGCTAACCATCAGGCAAACGACCAGCTCGTCTCGTTATCAAATAGAATTTAAAAAATTGAAATATTTCTTTTACCGGAAGCTTAAGCTTCCAACCCTCTCCCAACGGATGAATGTATAGCTACTACTACTAAGCTGCAATTTGTTTTTAAAACACATCAAGCGGTGTCCTGTGTCGTCGTAAACATGTCTGAATGGCCGTACGACTGCTGTCGGTGGCAACATGGCCGACCGGCTACAGCGAGCGTTGTTTGCACCTTGTTACAAAATATCGGGCATGTCGCAATATCTCACCCGATTTTATGTTTGAAGTATGAAAATATCGAGCGCTTTTTTGTTTAACATGGAAAGAAGAAAGACAGAAAATACATTTATTTGTAGCCATTGCCCAAAATATAGGTAGGTACTTACATGGCGTTTTATTTAGTGTGAATTTTGGTTTTAATTACCAGCACGCAAACGACCAGCTCGTCTCGTTATTCAATATTATACAAAAAAATACTGAATATCGAAATAAAAACTAACACTGCTCGTGAAGTCTGCCGCCAAGCAGTAGTGTGCAAGCATTACTGTGTTCCGGTTTGATGAGCAAAGTCGCCAGTGAAATTACTGGGCTTATGAGATTTAATACCTAATGTCTAAGGGTAACGAGCGCACTGCAGTGCCGCGCAGGCCTTTGTTTTTCAAAGTTCTGGGTGGCACTGCAATTGTTTTGGGCCGGCGTTATGCTTACCATCAGGCAAACGACCAGCTCGTCTCGTTACCAAATAACACATTTTTTAATTTTATATCGAAGCCAGTCTTCAAGGCGAAACGTCAATTCAAACCATCAAAACCTAACATCTTGAAACAAAGCAGAAACATCTACTCACAGTTCTCTCATAAATCAAAGGCCACATCAGCCCTTTGTCATAAACGATGACATTCAATGCCTTGTGGAAACTATTGCCTTTGGCTTGGTGTGACAGGAGCCTAATTGTATAAGGACCTGATCAAATGGACCTCATTTGTCTTTCATTTGTCTTTATGAGTTAGATACCTGTCAGAAAGGAACAGATTACCAGTTGGTAATGGTGTTGTGCTAAATGATTTGTTTTGTGGTCAGGCTTTATGTTGATCTATAGAGACAATTAAATTAGGTCAGCAAACTTGAAAACCTCTAGTGAAGTTAGAAGCGGGTAGCTACTATCAAGCAAGTGGTTGTTACAACTTTTTCTATGACAATACTGACTGCGACATTTTGCACCAGCGCAGCGAGACTTTTACGAGCCTTCTCCCGCTTTGCTCTTGAAGTCTGCCGCCAAGCAGTAGTGTGCAAGTATTACAGTGTTCCGGTTTGATGAGTAGAGTATCCAGTGAAATTACTGGGCTTATGAGACTTAATACCTAATGTTTTAGGGTAACGAGCGCACTGCAGTTCCGCGCAGGCCTTTGTGTTTCAAAGTTCTGGTTGGCACTGCAATTGTTATGGGCCGGCGTTTTGTTTACCATCAGGAAAACGACGAGCTCGTCTCGTTACCAAATAACATAAAAAAAAAGGCGAAGGAGGCGAGGACGGCCCTTCCCCTTTCTTTTCTAGTAGGTATCAAATTCTGCAACACTATACGATCTGCCGAAGCACATATTTGACGAGTGAGCGCAATAAACATAATTATAGTCTTTTCTGTAGCAATAGTTCTATCTGCCAAGTAACTTTCACAAAGATCGGTCTTATAGCTTTCAAAATCTTTTATCGACTAGCTCTAAAAACTTTGCCTATTGACGTCCCGTATACCAACCGCGGCATCTACATTTCTGTCACCGCACCCTATTCATAGCTCGACTGTTATATTTATAGTAGGAAAACACTACAAAAGAATCCAGTGTGATATATATTAACAGCGCCATCTGTTAGCTGTAATAGTTAATGTGCGAGTCGCAGATCATAGCTGATGACAGCTTTATGACAGAGGGCAGTGAAGTTAACGGGCGAGGCAGTACGTAAACTCACGTGAGTTTCTGTTAAATACTTTTCTATATTCATGAAATTTTAATGCCACTTATTATAATAATGAGATGACGCTTCAACTCTAGCAGGTACTTTAGTTCCACAAATATCTTGATATAATAATTATTACTAACGTTGAAATAGGAATGCATTTATAAAAGTAGCTATAAAAGTGTTTTGTCGGTCTCTCACAACTCTTGCGAATATTTGTATGCCTTTGCAATCTTTACAAACACCAGACCTACCAAAAATTCTGGCAAATAAATAAAGTGTTTATTTGCATTTCATTTCAGCACTTGCAACGGCTATCAAACTTTGCTTATTTTCCAGATTCTCTATATTTTCCAAGAGATATGACGAAAATGGATTGATTTTTACTTAGTTCATGATTTTATTCCATTTTTTTGGACCCTTTTCACTGAATATAAAATATAAATATTTAAACAATTTACTATACATCATCATTCTACGCCCGTAATCTGTCACTGCCGAGTATACCCAGGCCTCCCTTTGATGTTGACACTCTTCGTTCTCTAATATACATATATAGAATACTAGCTTCTGCCTGCGGTTTAACCCACCCATAAACTATATGCCAAATATCATCGTTGCTGCGTTGTTGCATGAAAGGACAAACCAACAAACAGACTTTCGCATTTATTATATTATATATCGCGGTTTGTGGGAGGACTAACTCTTCTGCGAGTGTCCGTCTGGGTTGTTACCACCGCTTTGCTCGTGAAGTCAGCCGCCAAGCAGTAGTGTGAAGCATTACTGTGTTCCGGTTTGATGAGCAGAGTATCCAGTGAAATTACTGGGCTTATGAGACTTAATACCTAATGTCTCAGGGTAACGAGTGATCTGCAATGCCGCGCAGGCCTTTGTGTTTTAAAGTTCTGGGTGGCACTGCAATTGTTATGGGTCGGCGTTATGCTCACCATCAGGCATACGACCAGCTCGTCTCGATACCAAATAACATAAAAAAAATAAAAAAATAAAATATTATAGTACGGAGTTAGATAATATACGCAAACAAGAATCAGTCAGCTCAATTATATATAAATTGGAGAGCTATACGTGTTACAAAATAACTTCAATATCTCCAAGATTTGGTAGACTTTAGGTACTGAATGTAAAAATGTTGATGTTTCGTAATACCAGAGGGATGCGCAGGAGTGACCGGAACGCGTCTACTTTTCCGTGATTTACTGCCGCGAGTTGTTAAACAGAAGCCTAAAGATAACAATACCCTTGTGATAAAAGAAACAATGTTTTTGTTTTATTCGTGCGATATAATCCAGCTCTATTATAGTTATCTCAGTTTATTTTTTTAAGACATTCAATGTTCGTTTTATTTATTATTATGAGTAAAAACTTACAATATAAGCTCTATAAAGCTAGAGACTTGCAATTTATTACCTTTAGTTATTTATTTACATGTAAAGAAATTCTGTGACTTTCTGTAATTGAAAACTTTGTTGATTTTAAGCAATAAGCTCAAAGCTATTTATAATCTAGTACCTAACGTATACACAGCGAATAAATGAAAATGAAAATGAAAAAATATTTATTTGGTGATAAGGCTTAAAATAATACATATAGAAAAGTAGAAGCACCTGGTTCCCACACTAGGCTCAAGACCCGTATTATGGGACCCAGGACTCTTTCGTCCGTGTTACAAAATATATCAATATGCCTTCTTAAAGTAGGTATTAATTATAAGTTAGAGAATGTGGGGGTGTTTGTATATGTGCGTGTGTGTGTGAAATGAACAAAGTAACAAAAGAAGAATACATTTTACTAAAGTACTAGGTTGCAATTGAATAACTATTTATAAATAATCGTAAACTTGCAAGCTTTTTTTAAACCGACCCTACTGAAACCAATCACGGCAAACCCCTCATTATTTTCAACAGTTATCACATGCAACTATAGTCTATCAAGTTCGTCTGCAATACGCCACAGCACGGGCGGGCACACAAAATTACTTTTTCCGCGTATCTTTCCACTTTTAAGCTTTAACTACCCGCATAACTCTCCCCGCTTTACGATCATGGGGTTTATTCTAATATGTGCACCTGGGTAAAATCAACTGGGTGAGCAAGGTGGAATAAACCGTATCTATCGCTATTGCAAAATAGATTTACAGAATATAAATCCTGATCGAAGTCAACCGTTCCATCTAAACGTAGTAGTTGATATATTAATTAATACGGAAGTTAAGGTAAGTCCAACAAGAAATCCCGCAAATTGAATGTAAATACAACTTCGTTACTTACCAGTCTCCCCGGAAACGGAGTTTATTAATAGCAGTACATTTTCCAAGCTAACGGCCCAATAAGTCACGGTTCCTAATGTCTCAGAGCTGACCCTGGGGTCTCAGGAGCTAATGCTCGCTGTGGACATTTATCTGACCTCAGGTATAGTAACTAACTAGTTCATGCTGGTGACAATTTATCTGATACATTTTCTGTTTGTAAAACAATTGTAGGTATGTAGTTTGAAGAAACTAAAACACACCTCCATCTCCTGGCTCAATGATCAGAACCTTGACACCAATTGCAATATATTGGACTCATCAAAACGAATCATATGAGCCCAAACTCGTAGGCTTGTAACCACTATTACGACGCGAGTGTCCGTCTGGGTTGGTACCGCCGCTTTGCTCATGAAGTCTGCAGCCAGTAGCGGCTTTCAAGGGGATTTTTCAATAAATTTTCTGAATCAATACTATCCCTAAGGTTGGAGAAATGGGGGATGAAATTTCAAATAGATTTCGCGATATTACGTAGCTGGGCTTTATAAAAACCAATTTTTAATTTAAACGCCAAAGCGATATGACGAATAGACAAGCGGCTAAAAAATTATCCAATAGGGTTCCAATCCGTTGGTCATTTCATGGCCCGCAATCCCAAAAAAATAGCTAAAAGCTAAGTATTAAAAATAGTCTCGAACAAAGCTGTTTCAGATATATTTTCTCTATGTTAAACACAGACCATTAAACCTATAGACTCCGCTAAGCCGGGCACCCCTGCTCGTCAAGATAAAGCAGTATCACTGCTTAACGCCGCCCAGCCGAACCAATCACAACACGTCGTCTTCACTCATCCCCTGCCAACATTTGACGATTGTGTTCTCATGCAAAACTTGGACTAAGCGGTGTCTAGCTTAACTGGTCTGTGACGTTAAACAATCAAGAAAGAAAATCCAAGAAGCTTTTGTACCGGATAAACAAAAACCGTAGTTTATCTTTGCAGTTTCATAACGCAAATAAAAAGGGAGTTACGTTTGTGCTCTTAAGAAAATTGCTCGCGAGTGCAATCGCTAGACAATTTGTTTAGTTGTTGGTCTTTGTGAGGCTGGGAGAGCAAGACCACTTGAGAGACTTTTGTAATGGAAATTGTGGGAACAAACATCAATAGCACGCGGTAGGTACTGCATCGGAGAATGATGTAACTGCCGAATACCTACCTACGTTTAGAAAACATGTGTTTTATTTACAATCTTATACATAAATAAAATTATAATAAAATATAGGTTTAACGTAAAATTGAAGTCTCTGTTTGTAATATCAAAATAACAGTATTTTACTAAATGCATATGAAAGTATATACCTACGGTACCTATAACAAAACAAACAATTTTAAAATTTTTGTCTGTCTGTCTGTTTGTTCCGGGTAATCTCCAAAACGGCTGGACCGATTTTGACGGGACTTTTACTGGCAGATAGACGATTTTGCAAGGAGTAACTTAGGCTACTTTTATTTTAGAAAAAGAATTGGGGTTCCGCGCAAAAAAATAAAACCCATGAAATCCAATATCTCCGCGCGGGCGAAACCGCGGGCAGCAGCTAGTACGAAATATAAGATCAGTAAATGAGAATTTTTGTAGGAGTTTGACTTTTTTGCGTTTATTTCATTGTTATTTTGATTGACTGATAATATTCAATTGACATGCCGTCGCTCTGATTTGTACGGCAGTAAGCTATTGATAGGTTAGCATTTGACTACTATCGGAGCATCACGATGTTTTCATGAACCAAAAACTCCAGCACATTGTATTAGGATATGAAACATCACCCATCAGATCGGCAGTCCATGTCACCAAAGAACCAACATCGCTTCAAATACATTACATTATGTTAGGTATACTAGCTTCGGCCCGCGGTTTTCACCCGCGTTCCCACAGGTACCGTCAAACCGATCTGTCAAATTAAATCAACTTGTCAACATTATAAAACTTTATTGACAGCTGTCAATTTATTGAGAGCTGTCAATGTCAATTTTATGTTACACTAACTTCGGCCCACGGTTTTCATCCGCGTTCCCACAGGAACCGTGCCTTTTTCCAGGATAAAAAGTAGCCTATGTTACTCTCCGGTCCATAAACTATAGCTATGGCAAAAATCACGTCGATCCGTTGCTCCGTTACTGCGTGAAAGGACAAACCAACAAACACACTTTCGTATTTATAATATTAGTAGGATAGGATAGTAGGAATTATGTACCTACCTAATTCTTTTATCTCCTTTCCAGAATGCAACTGCAACGGTCACGCGCGTCGCTGCCGCTTCAACATGGAGTTGTACAAGTTGTCCGGCAGAGTGAGCGGCGGCGTGTGCCTCAAGTGTCGGCACTACACCGCCGGCCGGCACTGCCACTACTGCCGCGAGGGCTACTACAGGGACCCTACCAAACACATCACTCATAAGAAGGCTTGCAAACGTAAGTAAAACACTAATAACAAGTCATACTTAGTATTGGATTGTGTCATTGCACCCAGGGGCGTAATTACCCTAGGGCCAAAAGGGCCATGGCCCGAGGCGGCAGGCTGCGAGGGGTGGTGGGGGAGCCTATCTAACTAAGGCTTTTATTAATAAACAGTGTTAAACGGTTGAATACTTAAACTGTGTTTTGTCTCTTTCGATTCAGTTTAAAATTGTCAAAGAACAACAAAGACAAAACATAGTTTAGCTAAACCACCGTTTAACACTGTTTATCAACCCAGGGTCACTACCAACTTAGCTATGGAGCACTTATTATAAAACGCCATAAAAAATATACCTACACAATACTTAACATATTGTGTTGATGCGGTTTTGACTTGTCCCTTGAGTCGCTCCAATATTTAAGAAATTGCCATTGCAAAATATTAGGGTAATATATCAGGTTCTCAGCAAACGCAATGTACTCTAAAGAAACAGGAAATGTCTGCGTATATAACTTCAGATCTGCCTCGCAAATATTAATAAACAATCCTTTTTACGGCCTTGGTAGTGTGAAGAAACCTATTAACTGCCTTTTTTACGCCATATTAAAGACGAAAGTGATTATACCTTTACGAACATTTAAACTATAAATTCCATATTAAATGTTGCCATAAAACGTTTAGTCTCGACACTATAAAAACATTACACGTTAAATATATCAAAAAGTCGTCGTTTTAATAAATAGAGAATGGATTTAAGTAAACTATTCGCTATAAAAAAGTTAAAAATACTGTAACGACCGATAAAAGTTTAACACCTGCCTTACAAATAAACAAGGCTGGCGGAGCCGGGGTTATATCTCTGTTTAAATAGTAACTATCCTTTGTAAATACGCGCCTTTGAAATAAGGGGTGTCCAATTGCAACGTTGTTACAAAATCAAATTTCAGGCAAGTACTTTTTCAGGGTATTATAATCTAAAACTATGTAGAAAACTGACGCTGAGAGTTCCACAAGAAGCTTTAACCCCTAGAAGTAGGAAGGCTGAACTTCTTTACTATCATCACTAATAAAAAAGGCCGGGAATATGTTCATTAAGCATAAACCTAACATTAGCATTATGAAAATGAAGTGTTGTTACTTCAGAAAGGATATGAAACACCTATCCTAAGAAACATTTATTTTCCTTTTCCCTTGTGACATGTAGAGCGTCATTCCATGCTTCCGCGTTTAACCTTCCGCGAATCCCATTTCCTTTCCAAAAAAAGAAACAGGAATGGCCGACGCAGTCCCGCGTAGCCCATAAAATTGAATGTTAACGGATAATCGGTTTACGGACATTCCTACATCCCCCATGCGCGGTAACCGAATAGTTTTCGCATAAAGTCCCGAATCGAGTTGTCCTTTTCTTCGCGAATTGCCCCTCCGGGACAGTTGGAGTTGCCACGGTTTGTCCTCACGTTCTGATTGACTTGAGATGTTTCGGGCGATACAATTGTTTCTCGGGATAACTGAAGCGATGTTTTGTTTTGATGTTTGTGAAATGTCCTGTTATTCCTTTGAGAGAGTTAGTCGAGTTTAAAACTGTTTATAGAAATAATTGTTATGTAAGTATATTTTTACTAGGTGATTGGTATATGTATGTGTTTACTAGGGGGTAGGAACTCTTCTGCGAGTGTCCGTCTGGTTGGTACCACCCGCTTCTGCCGCCAAGCAGTACTGTGTAAGCATTCAGGTTTGATGAGCAGAGTAGCCAGTGAAATCACTGGGCTTATGAGACTTAATATCTAATGTCTCAGGGTAACGAGCGCACTGCAGTGCCGCGCAGGCCTTTGTGTTTCAAAGTTCTGAGTGGCACTGCAATTGTTATGGGCCGGCGTTAGGAAAATCACCAGCTCGTCTCGTTATATCAAATAGTATAAAATAAATTCTGGTAGGGTTGTTTCTACTGCTTACCTGACTTACTGCCTGGCTAAATGGAAGTCAGCCACCAAGCACCAGTTGATGTGTTCTGACAACCCTGGAGAGCCAGTCCCCATTTTAGGTTTACCTTCATGAAAAAGTGGTATAACGCTAACCTATCTCAAGAAAAAACATTAGATTCTGCTATTGGGATAATGTTTTAATCTTCGTGTCAAATTTCAACATTCTGCATCAAAGACTTTCATGCCTTGACATAACGTGACAGACAAATTCAAATTCAAATTCAAATTCAAAAGTCTTTATTCAAATAGGCCCCAAAGGAGCACTTATGAAAGTTAAAATGACTCTAACAGCCGGCCTCTGCAACATTCATCTACCCGAATCACAGACTAAAACTAATGCTGTCTTTATCAGAACATAATAAATGACAAAGACACCAACAGACCCAATCCGTGCTCAAAGTCAACGAATCTTCCAGAAACCCACCGTGCCCGTTCCAAATTGGTATAGGCCGAGCAAGAAGAAGGGCAAGAAACTCGTCACGGCATTCTTTTTAAAAAAAGTAGTTTTTTACAATGATTCTAATGCTAACAACTAACAATTTAAAGTTTAGTAGTCGCCAGGAGGCTCCTGAGCTGTTTGCCTCCATGCATCCTTGTCATCTACATAATCCTTAATTTTATAATACGCTTTTTTAATTAATACACTCTTGACTATACGTTTAAACTTTCCTTGTGGTAATTCAGTTAATACTTTAGGAATTTTGTTGTAGAATCTGACACCATTTGCCAGGAACGATTTGTTAGTTTTACTTAATCTGAACCCGGGTACAACAATTTTATGTTTACTTCTAGTATTTAACTCATGTACATCACTTTTTAAGTTAAATTTAGTAATATTCTTCCGTACATACATTATATTTTCCAAAATGTATAGCGAAGGCAGGGTTAGAATACCTATTTCTTTAAAAAAGTCTCTTAGAGATTCGCGTGGACCCATGTCATAGATGGCGCGTACTGCTCTCTTTTGTAATATGAAAATGGTATCTATATCGGCAGCAGATCCCCAAAGTAGGACGCCATAAGACATCAAACTATGAAAATATGCAAAATATACCAACCTTGCCGTCGCCACATCAGTCAGCTGCCTAATTTTACGTACTGCAAATGCAGCGGAACTCAAACGACCCGATAGGGCATTGATGTGAGGACCCCACTGCATTTTGGAGTCAATAGTTAATCCTAAGAATACAGTGTTATTCACCAGGTCAAGTTTGCTGCCTTCCAATTCCACTTTAGATTCCACGTGTGGTACGTTGGGAAGTGAAAATTTAATACATTTAGTTTTACTAGCGTTAAGTAGTAGATTATTAGCAGCAAACCATTCTGAGATTTTGTCAAGGTTATTATTTAATTCCTTTAGTTCACTGTCTTTCCTATCAGTTTTAAAAATGAGTGAAGTATCATCAGCAAACAAAACTATGTCCAATGCTATATGGTCTGTCATAAAGGGTAAGTCATTTATATATACTAGAAAGAGACAGGGGCAAAAATCCGGCAACGATCTTACTTATTTATATCGCAATTCAGAAATGCACTACGCATCAACAAATTCAAGAAAGGTGCTTTTTCCCTAGCCTACATAAGAACCTCTTTCAAATATCAACACAACCAAAACAATAAAAAACAATGTACACAACAACGTCACCAGAACCGGTCCCTGCCAATAACCCATCCAGAAAATCAAGAAGGCAAAGAGCAACGATGTTTTATTTGCACCCCAAACTGTGATCTCATCAAAACCGGGCAAAACAAATATGTTCCGGTTCGTGGTTTCGGCTCGCCGAGCGGCGACCGGCTATTTCCTATCCGGCTATTTCCTATCATCGTGTGTGACCCGGTAATGGCGACCCTCGTAAACAGACCCACTGCGGGAGCCGGGGTACGTGGATAATTGAGTCGACGATCTAGGGCTGCAAAAAGCGACAGGGGATGCATTAAAGTTAGGAGTGACAAATATGACTTTTGTTGTGAAATTGTATAAATTTTACCCTATTTGTGCACAAGAATTCGGCTTTATGTGTGTCGTGTAGTGTGTGTTCTATGGGTTTGACAAATTCGAGTAAAAAGGTTGAAGACTTCACCAGGATTAGAATAATATTATAAAGGCTTGTAAAGAGTGTCTTATACCGTAAATAGTACTACAGTGCCATAAATAAAGTTTGATAAAGTATTAAAGAAAGAAAAGAAAGTAAAAACATTTATTTGACGCACAAAGTTTAGGGTACCAATTATGATTTGCTTAAACAACGACGGTAAATCATTATAGCTATCAATGTAGACAATAAGGAATTATTCCTGTTTCCCGAATCTTTCTTCTTTTCGAGTAATAGTGTAATTCGTAATACCCTAGCCACATTTGTGGTCAGTGTCGCCGTATTATCCGAGGCAGGTTGAGATCTTCTGATGAACAATCAGAATCAATGTAATTGGAGACGAACAGCATCCCAAACTCTAACTAAATTTTGGCTATACATGCGCCAAGTAACCTTATTAGTTCCCCTACATAGCCGGCTCGGTCTCCACAAACAAAGAAATTTGAGACGATACAATAACCAAACCAAAAAGAAAACGTGCAAAGCAACAATAGTTTGCAGCAATAAACGATAATAGACACAAGTTCCGCCCACGCAGGGCTTTGAACTTGTCGTGGAGGTCGTCGCGGGAAATAGGGGTTTCTATGTAAAGAAATATAGTACCTATGCAAGACTTTATTATGATACAAACTTATCAACATAAATGTTTTAGTGGTACGAACACAGTAGAGCTGCAGAGCCTAATTATAGTTGTCATAATGACATCATTTAACCATTGGGCGTAAATGGTAATTACTTTCGTCAAAGATATTTTATGCCTGAATTCTATTTTGCAGGTCCACGATAAAGCGAATGATGAAATATATTTGGGATCGACTAGCTCATTACATTTTGCTACAAATTCAAAGGAATTATGTCTCTTCACAGCCTGCGACTGCCACCCAGTAGGAGCCAGTGGGAAGACCTGCAACCAGACGAGTGGACAGTGCCCCTGCAAGGACGGAGTCACCGGGACCACCTGCAACCGCTGCGCCAAAGGTTACCAGCAGTCGAGGAGCCACATCGCGCCGTGTATACGTGAGTACACACAAACACAACTCAGCAAGCAGATTAACTATACTCTACTCTCGCTTACGCTAAGCTAAAATTACCACAATGGCGTCGTG
The DNA here is from genome assembly GCA_907269065.1 of Crocallis elinguaria. Classification (NCBI taxonomy): domain Eukaryota; kingdom Metazoa; phylum Arthropoda; class Insecta; order Lepidoptera; family Geometridae; genus Crocallis; species Crocallis elinguaria. Next base: position 24,303,001 of record OU026072.1, on the reverse strand, counting down.
ATTTATCATCATTCATGGTGTGACAAACAAACCTATACATTCGTGGTGGAAACTATGAAGCAAGGATGACTTGAATGGTATTGAGTCTGTCGCCGCTCTGTAGGTCTACATTTCATTATCAGCCTCTTTCACTCCCACTGCTGGGATACCAGCCTTCTCTCAGAGAGAGAGGTATGGGCCATAATCCACCACGCGGGCCCAGTGCGGCTTGGTGGATGTTAGTGGGAGGACTAACTCTTCTGCGAGTGTCCGTCTGGGTTGTTACCACCGCTTTGCTCGTGAAGTCTGCCGCCAAGCAGTAGTGTGCAAGCATTACTGTGTTCCGGTTTGATGAGCAGAGTATCCAGTGAAATTACTGGGCTTATGAGACTTAATACCTAATGTCTCAGGGTAACGAGCGCACTGCAGTGCCGCGCAGGCCTTTGTGTTTCAAAGTTCTGGGTGGCACTGCAAATGTTATGGGCCGGCGTTATGCTTACCATCAGGCAAACGACGAGCTCGTCTCGTTACCAAATAACATAAAAAAAAAAATAAAAAAAAAAACATGTCATCGAATTTTGTGGTTCTTGAACATGCGGGTTTCCTCACGATGTTTTCCTTCACCGTTTTAGAGAGAGTGTGAATAATCCGCACATAACTTGATATAAGTCATTGGTACGGGCCGAGTCGAGATTCTAACTATGGTGCGTCGGATTGAAAGTCGCACAAGTTCCCGCTCGGCCACACTCGCTCCCTACAGGTCTACATTGGATCCTATATAAAACATAATTTAACGCATTCTCATTTTCAACCACATTACTTATAATTTATTTAGTATCTAGTAAGATAGCACCTGAACGATCCTATGCGGCAAAAACAGGAGTGTATCCACGAGATGTATCTTGAGAACCAGCTCGAGACCCCATACCTTACTTATGATCACACTTTCATTCAATCCAGATAAACCATAAAATGCAAAGGGTGGTCAGCAAAGGTTTATTAAAACTTAAAGACCTTATCCTAGTGACACTATTCTAAATCCCTTTTCCCGCAGGCATCCCGCGCGTGGTGACCGCTGTGCAGGCCATGGAGGCCGTGGAGGGGGAGCCGGGCCGCGGTAAGTAGTAAGTGGAACTTCATGCACTCTCGCCTCATCATCACTATTGTACGCAGAAGCACTCACTTCGGTCTTCGCGGTATATAATGTATACTGTACATGGTATTATATAATAGGCAATTTAGCCCTGAAATCTTATTATTCCTTGAAGTGTGGACCAAGTCTAATTCGGTCTATTGGGCAAGTCGGGTGGATAATTGTACCGTATTTCTCAACCTCACTCCTAGTAGTGGCGTGTGCGTATTCATTTTTTTCATATACTGTATTGGCTTGCGATTGACCACTATCTCATCGGATGGTAATCGACGATGCGGTCGACACGCTTGCCTAGAAGATATCTGTTCATTCTTTCTCATTGGTCACTCTCAAATTGTAGTATTCAGGAAAAACAGATTCCGCCAAATTACATCTATACCTACATACATACTATCTAAAAATAAATAAAACTGAAGTGTCTGTTTGTAAAAATAATAGCTTTTTACTAAATCCATATGAAAGTATATACGGTACATATAACAAAAAAAATTGAAATTTTTGTCGTTCTGTTTGTTCCGACTAATCTCCGACCGATTTTGACAGGACTTTCACTGGCAGATAGCTGATGTTATAAGGAGTAACTTAGGCTGCGTGGGCCAAGCCGCGGGGCACCGCTAGTACTGTAGTGAATCACTGCGTTTACAAATCGTCTAACGTTATGTACTTACGAAGTGAGTGCTTATGTTCAGAGAGACTGCATATTATTTTGATTTACTTGCGTGGGTATATTACAATTAAGAGATAGATTAACATGTCATACTCACGGTTTAGGTTTACTATTATTACTAAAGCATTATTTTTATAAAAAAAGGCTGCACAGATGCTCTGTGTAAAATTGTGCCTGCCATGCCTTTACATTTACACATTTCGTTTACAATTTTTTTTGTAGTTGTTTATGCAGTCACTCTTTTAACTAAATTATTTGCACTTTGATTTAATTTCAATTATTTTTTACATTCAGAATATTGTTGTCCTTAACACCACCTTTTTAAATTAACAACTAATTTTCATATAACTTCCTACACTCTGTTTGAACTGAATTATTAGGATTTACGTTTCGTCAAAGTTCAGTAATACAGTCAAGAGGAAAAGTGTAATTCGTTACTTTTTATTATGTATGTATATTTTTCTTTAAAAAAAAGAGGTGGTGTTGGCCTGTTATTAAAGTTTTCACATTTGCAAAAAGAGAACTTTTTTTTTCATGAAATGACTTAATAAAAAATTAAAACATTTAGTTTGTTTACTGTGAAAACTTTAAAATCTAAATGTGTAAAAATGTGTTGTGAAATTATTTTCAGGCTTTTTTTCTAAATCGTTCATTAACCGTTTCATTTCTATTTTTAATTATCAGTGGCGAGTGAAAGGTAAATTCATCATTTTAACCGTCACATTCAGCACTGTTTTATTTATTATACCTTTGATCTACTAATTTTTAGAACCTGCTTATAACAGCTACCAAATTCAATAACTCCTTAATTTTCACTGTTGTTCAAAACACGAATTTTTCTTCTTTATTGCAAAAATAATTGTGAACAAAGTTAACCCAATCTAAATAGTAATTGTCTTGAAGATAACAAAATATTTTTAAAGGCCTTGCATATTATGTAAATTACTTGCATTGAAACATTTGGCTTATATAGAAGAATTTAACGAGCCTTGCTCCATGTGCATACCACAGATTGTAGATGGTAAAATGTTTTTTTGTGCGTGCAGCGACGGATCAGTGCGGAAGGTGTCGCATCGGCGCTCGCACGCTAAACCTCAACAAGTTCTGCAGCCGAGATTACGGTGGGTACCACGTTTAATCCAAAGCCAAAGGTAGCATATTTTTCATTGTCATAGGACATATGTTCTAGTACTCACCTGGCTAGCTACCTTCTAGATGAAAATCTGTCGCCAAGCCCTTGTTCGTCAGTTCTAATCTAGGCTTTACACTTTACCGCCTTCGACCACATCGTCCAATGTTTGTATGTATGCTTGCAACCAAAATTTGACCCACTTCCCGGTGTTCTATTGAGCTGAAATTTTACATACATATGTAAATCGGATGACAATGTATATAATGTCACAAAGCTGGTCTGATGATGGAGCCGGAAGGCGGTTTGCAGGCAGGGTTTACTACCAAGTTAGCTACGGAGCCGTCAAATAAATAAATTGTGTCTATCAGTATGAGTGTCCCAGTTCACACGTTGGTGTTCGTTCCGCAGTCATAATGGGCAAAGTGGTCGGGCGCGAGGCGCACGGCGCGGGCGAGTGGGTGCGGCTCGCGCTGAGCGTGCAGGCGGTGTACAAGCGCGCGCCGCGCTCGCGCCTGCGCCGCGGCGCCGCCTCGCTGTACGTGCGCGCCAGGGACCTCGCCTGCAAGTGCCCTAAGCTCAAGATTAACAAGTAAGGAACCTGGTTTGTTAGTGGGAGGTCTAACTCTTCTGCGAGTGTCAGTCTTTATATATTCCCGCTCCTCTTTGTTTTATCTTCGGCTTCCCTTATCGAGTCGTTGTGCTTTATTAGACGTTATTATATTTGAATGGCTTGCATAGTAGCCAGACACTTGTGTAATTTATCTCCATAACTACCATAGCTTTCTATTTGCTCCCCAGGTCTTACCTAATCCTAGGCGTGGAAAAAGAAGGGATATCGTCCGGTCTACCCGGACTGACAGTCGGCGAGAGGACCTTACTGCTCGAATGGCGCGACGACTGGCACCGGCGCATACGCCGCCTTCAACGACGCGCTATCAACTGTCACTAACCGCGCGCCATCTTGACTTAACTGTCATTTCCTGCTCGCCATTTTTTATTGCGAAAAAGAGAGGCAAAGTCCGTCGCCCACATACAGCCACAAAGGCGGTGGATTTGTTCTTGTTGTTCGATTGTAAGGTATTCCGTCGCTGGTTCCGTGCAAACGTGAATTGATAATGTAGTTGATTTAACTGTTACTGCCATATACGTGCTGTCTCATTCAATAACATACATTGACAGAAGTGAATATTAACATACTCTTTTTTTCATTCAGTTATATAGGTACAGTACACATTAAATAGGCCTAAATTCCAAGTAATAACTTCTTGTGGACTTGAGATTAATGCCCAATGTTAATTAAATTTATTTTCACTTTGTACTGTAAAAATATTCATTTCTGTCAAAGCAAAACATCGTTTGCCTAGTCCGTTAGAAATAGCATTAATGTTTAATATAATAAAATACTGTAGTATTTTCGACGAATTATTGTATGCATCGTTTTTAATATGCCAAAAATGCGAGAGAAACCCCCATATCAATGATTAACAATTTATGTAGGTACTTTTATTGGAAGCCACTGATCACAATTTGAAATAATAAAAATATCTCATTGTAAATTTGGGGATTTCTACTTTTTTAATGAATATTTTCCTCCCTAGGATTTCGTTATAAATTGTAAAAAGCGCTAAGTTTTTATTTATTTTATATTAATAGTTTAAATGAATAATCTTACTAATAATGTATCGTTCCATTTCTTGCATTTTATGTATAATTGTTATTTTATAGATGCGCATGTTAATATTGTTTTTATTTTTACAATGGCTATATGTAGTGCTATCATCTGTCAAAACATTGATTGCTTTGGTGATACTGAGAAGTGGAGTTTGTTTTGACAGATGTTATGACTTGTGTCGGTGATTGTACAACGTAGTATTTAGGTCATATTCTCGAGAATGACTCATCTCCAAATAGTCACAATGGTTTATCGTACCTCATTTATAAAATAATCTTAGGTAAGGGTTAAAACGTTTAATTTATAAACTAGCGCATAGAATTTTCTACAATTTATGATATTATTATTATGTTGTGTTCGTAACTTCTCTAATTTTCGTAACTGTAAATTACTTTTTATCTTGCCAAAGTAACACGTTCTTTTGTACAGAGTACTTAATTTATGTTTTTGTCTCTGTCCAACGGTCTTCGTCTTGGGTGTCTTTTGAACACGACGCGTTGCCTAACTAAGGTATGTACAGTATTACTAGCTTTACTAAGAGATATTATTAAGAATCGCTTGATTTAAAAAGTATAAAACGCGCAACAGTGTTTTACATTTTCCTACAACATTTTTTTTAATAATTTATTTTCATCGATCTCTGGTATCGAAAATAATTTGACGTTTTTCATAAAAAAAAGTATCATGAGTCAAAAGCATTAAAGTTATTTAAAAGGAAACTGAATGAATTATAATTCCTGTCTAAATGAGCCATTGCCAAATCCCGTTGGAAATTGTAAAAGCGAACAAAACTTTTATCGTAAGATATCCGAAGTATTCCAACAAAGCGGCGCGCAGGCATCATTGTAATCATTCACAATTGAGCTGTCAGTGTTATTTATGTTATCTCCCTTGCGGGGTAAGTGCACAAAGACTGCGTTCCACTGGATATCGCAGCGAAGCCACATCGCTCCAAAACGCAATTTTTTTAGTAAACCGCTATGAGCTTTTATCAAGTGTTACAATACACCACACCGCTTTGCTCGCGAAGTCTGCCGCCAAGCAGTAGTGTGCAAGCATTACTGTGTTCCGGTTTGATGAGCAGAGTATCCGGTGAAATTACTGGGCTTATGAGACTTAACACCTAATGTCTCAGGGTAACGAGCGCACTGCAGTGCCGCGCAGGCCTTAGTGTTTCAAAGTTCTGGGTGGCACTGCAATTGTAATGGGCCGGCGTTATGCTTACCATCAGGCAAACGACCAGCTCGTCTCGTTACCATATAACATAAAAAAAAAACCATCAGATCTTTTTAATTCTGTAACTATTTACCACTTCACAGTTGCATAAAGCTATCTTATAGGTAAGTCTGTGGTTCAATACACATGCCTATTACGATTAGAAGAACAGCTTCTAATAGCTGGTGTATGTATTCGAAACAATGGTCCATGTTCGAAATTACATTGCCTTTGTGGTAACAGAAAATGATACAAAATTGGACTCACTGCAATCCTTAAGTGGATCTTGCCTTAAGCATACAATGGTATAAATCAAGTCAGTACCGCTAACTACAATAACATGCAAGAAGTTCGTACCTAGTCGTAATAAGAATATCTCAGCTCTCTATAAAATTTCTAGTAAGCAAAAAGGTATTTATTAACTGTGAAAAGGTTCTTAAGTAATAATATATTTTTAACCTGGACACATGAAGTAAGCAATTCAGAAATTCAACGTCTCTCCGATCGGAGCTCCTACAAAAATGGCGCCAAGCCAAGAGCGCTTAATCTCGATATAAGCCAATTTAAAGAAAATAAATAATCTTGATATTTATTGCAACGTCATTTGAGACGACAAATGCGATAAATCTTTTATTAAACTTGTCATACTACTCATATTTTTAACCTTATAAAATATTGAACGCAAAAATGTGAATCTAATGTATTTACTTTGTTTTTTAAGTATGGTTTTTTAACTTAACCGTAAAGGTTATTGTTGCGTGTTTGTACTTTTGAAAACAAACGATATGTACACCTAAATAAACATAGATATAAATACCTATTTAAAACGACTTAGGAATTTCGCTTGGACGTTTTACGATTTGTAAAAAGTGTATTTAGTTGTAGATTTATCTATTTACCTGTTTCTAGTTATGCATATCTTTAGATTTCGTAATTTTTACTCAGATTTAAAGAAAATTGAACTATTTTGAAAACGGGTCTGATTTTTAGAAAAACTCTCTTTCGAGTACCTAGTAGTGCATGAGGAAATATTAAAAAAAAAAAACAAAAATGTTTACTTAATACTTACGTAAGCGGGTATTTTTAATTTTCTATTTGTCTAAAAACAAACCCAACTTAGTTACTCATTTAAATTAATAGATAATTTAACAATGCAGTTCAAAATTTGCTAATCATTAGTATCTTTAATTCGCAGTTATATTTCATAAATATCAGTGCTGAAGTAACATGATAAACAAAATCAGAAGAGCACCCTGACATAAGAGAGATCTAATGTAAATACTGGTTTATTAAGCGAACTCATCTCGTGCTTTTTGTTTGTTTTATTTCGTCAATAACTCATGAAAATTACATCGAAAGCAGAGTTCTTGCCGGTGGCGATAACCGCAATTTTAATTTATTGCATAGCTCGATAAATATAATAGCTTTTGGGGCACACAATATTTATGATGGGCAAGGGACTATACAAAAAGGCCTCACGTCTTCAAAGTTAATTTATAAAAAGGATTTATTACTATTTTGGAGAATATTTGTTCGCCTCTTTAGAATTCATATCAATGTGTAATTTAATAAATTATTATTTAGTTAAAAACGCACAAATAAGGCCTACACATCGCTTCCTAATTAATATTAGAAATTTCATTAACCTTTTACTTCTCGACTGTACTGTTAATGCAAGAATTAAGTATTAATTTTTTAATGTAATTTAGTAGTAATTAATTTATATTTAGGCAATGTCAATTGATGGCATTACACTGTCATTTTAAGGGAATCATAGACAATCTGATATTACTCGAAAAAATAGTGTTGTTTATGGTAAAACCCAATAAATGAGTAAAGTACATGGTGTATTTGCGACCGACATGAATTATTGTGTTTTATGATACCCTGCTCCTGTGATGTAATAAATGTTATTGGTTATATTTATTTAAAAATAAAAGTACAGTAATATACGGAACTAGTGCTTTTTATTTAATTCCTGAAATAATCTCAATTCAAAGTAGGATGGCATCGGCATAGATATTTCGTTAACCTCATTTCCATACACATTAACATAAACACAAATTCTTACACACTCATACCCTTACACTAGGATTCCCTGTACTGCGGGTGACATGGACATACACAATACAAACATAAAAAGAGACTTCAGACCTGAGAACAAATTGTATGCTCAGTGCTCACTGCTCACCCCACTCTGCCCCAGCCGAGAATCAAACCTGGGGTCTCGCGCTTTGCAGATAGGGTTCCTAGTCAAGAAGGCTATAATTTGCAGTGAAGACTGTAAGTGTAGAATCCTGACAGCAGTGAATACAATGAAGACTGGCTCTCAAAGGCGCACCAAGAAGTCCTTAATATATAATTATTTATTCATCTGCATCAGCTGAAAACGTGCAACTGCTGAACATCAGCCTCCCGCGTGAAGGAGGGATTTTGTCATAATTACATGAGGCGATTTTGGCGATTTTTCGACCTTTAATGAAAATTACGTGATATTTGAATTTCATGTCATGCTTCAGGGGAATGCCTTAAGTAATTATAGTAATCATATCCGCTTTTAACATTTTTGTAATAATATATATCGAGATGTTGAAAAGTATTTCTAATATTAGTTTCATATGTTGGAGCACATTATATCATCGGGGTAAAAGCTTGGAAAGCTTTTATAAAGTTTATATTGAACCAAATTGCCTGCCAGACAAAGTTATAAGTTTCCAGGGAATATAAGAAACCAACTTCGTACATAGTTATATCTAAAATAATAAGTACCTAAGTATTAGGTACATACCGATACAAATGTTGAAATAAACATAACAAACAGTGAACAGGTCAATTGTCAACCAAACCGATTGGGACATATGTTGTGTTTTTATACTATCGAATAACGAGAGGAGCTGGTCTTTTCCCTGATGGTAAGCACAACGCCAGGCCATAACAATAATTGCAGTGCCATTCAGAACTTTGCAACACAACGGCCTGGAGCCCCACTATAACTTTAAATCTCTATGGAAAAAGTCACCAAAATGTCTACACTCAGCGTATCTTGATCGAAGTTGACAGGACACAATACGCTCATTCTCCACGGCCACGGATTGTATATTCCGCGTGTAACGTCTATCAATTATGCCGCCAGCCCCGAAAGTCACAACACTGACAGCGATAACGTAGTAGAGCAGGGGGAGTGTTAACATTTTGTAGAGCTACCCTCAAGACAATAAAGCACGCGTAGCGCCTGTCGACACCTCGCTGATTTCCCCGAGGGGCGCGGGGTAATTGGTTTGACGGCTTGTAGCATCATATTTTATTGCAATTATGTCTTGGAACAGTTTTGTGGGATTATGATATTTGGAATGAGCGTGGCTTCGTGATGCACAGGTTAAATTAGATGTTATTAAGTAATAGAGAAGGTACATACCGATGTTAACCTTACATTATCCGCCTCTCACGCTCCCACTGCTGGGATACCGGCCTTCTCTCAGAGAGAGAGCTACGGGCCATAATCCACCACGCAAGCCCAGTGCGGCTTGGTGGATGTCACATATCTTCGAATTTTGTGGTTCTTGAACATGCGGGTTTCCTCACGATGTTTTCCGTCACCGTTGTAGATCGAGTGTCAATAATCTGCACATAACTTGATATAAGTCATTGGTGCGGGCCGAGTCGATATTCGAACTATGGTGCGTCGGATTGAAAGTCGCACAAGTTCCCGCTCGGCCACACTCGCTCACTTGCATGTTAACATTGGTGACATGCAAATTTTGCTCTGGATAGGTCCGCGTTTGAAAACTATCATAACTGATCTTTAGTGACGATTTGATCGAAGGTGGTAAATACGTAACTGGAATAAGTAGGTAGGTACTAGGTGGTAGGACTAACTCTTCTGCGAGTGTCCATCTTGTTAAGCACCACCACGGCTTTGCTCGTGAAGTCTGCGGCCAAGCAGGAATGTGCAAGCATTACAGTGTTCCGGTTGGATTGATGAGCAAAGTAGCCAATTAAATTACTGGGCTAATGAGACTTAATACCTATAATGTCTCAGGGTAACGAGCGCACAGCAGTGCCACGCAGGCCTTAGTGTTTCAAAGTTCTGAGTGGTACTGCGCTTGTTTGGGCCGGCGTTATGCTTACCATCAGGCAAACGACCAGCTCTTCTCGTTACCATTAGAATAAAGAAGCGGTCTGCCGGCGTCGAGTCGGGCTGGCTGCAAAATGGAGCAATTCTCGGAGAAATGCACGACCAAAGCACAATGTGCGATTGTGCTTTCAATTGTTAAGGCGCTGGACAAACTTGCGACGCTTTTTGGCCGTGGAAATATCGAACAGAATCTAACTTATACCTAATTTTATGTTACTTTTCTGGTTTAGGTCTTAGGTCAATGTTAAACGACTTCCAAAAAAGGACGAATACATTATATATAACTTCTATATAGTTTATACAGTCTGTATTTCATTTTTTTATGTCGATGTTACCAACTTGATTTCTCCGTCAATTCTCAACCGATTTAAATGATTATTTTTTTAATGAGTAGGGTGTATCTCAAGGTTTGACCTTTTTTATATAAAGATTTTAAACTATTGGTAAACCAGCGCAAACATTGCAATAAATTAACTCGGGTACCTATTCTTAATTTTGCATAAGAACGTTTTTGGTAATACTTAATTTTGTATAGTTAAATAAATGAAAACTACCAAGCATATATTTTTGTTATGTTTTGCTTTTTAGAAATTCGAAAGAGTGTTTATTATAGTACATACATTCCTATCAGTGTACTTGTATTTCTAGACTTGGTTGCAAGACTGACATCGCGTCATCTGCAAGTCGCACGTCTGCCGCTGGCCTAACCGAACCCCTCAATACTGTAACAATAGGCCTGTAATAACTCGCATTGTGTCGACACACACTACGCACATTTTAATCACGGCATTGTTGTCCGTGTAAACACTACGTTTGGCAGAACCGTTACAGTGTAGGCGATTCTTCTAGCGGTCTATTTGTTTTGACGGACAAAGAAAGATTTCTTTTTGACTTATTTGAATGTGTCAATAACTTTTTGTCTAATAACAAATTAGTAAAATCATACGTCATTGGTGTTGGCGAAGATTCCTAGCGCAAAACAGAGAGTACCTATATGTTTGGTAATCCGAGTCTCGATTCGATTTTAAATTTTTTTTTACTACCTGAACCAGGTCAGAAGATAGTCTGACCAGGCCATCAGGATTTGAGATCACCATAATGAGAAATAAAATCAGAAACAGAAAGGTAGATGAAGTGCGCAACAGTTAAGGAAAACTATTGTCGATAAAGCTGTGCTACCTAGTAAGTATACTGTCGTGGAGGTAGAATCTTAATTAAGTACTTATAGCGATTATTGTAATAGGAGGTAGTTAATAAAAATTAGTCTTGGTCGAACCCGTGTTTTATTCACAACATGGTGACAGCGGTGCTAGCTAAATATTAAGAAATAAGTAGTGTGATAGCGAGATTGTGAATAATATTGGTAAATAAGTTAAGTTCGAGCAGTGGTTTACCGTTTGTGATAATGGAACACGCTCGACCGCCGGCGGAATTGTGTCTTGAAGGCGGCCCAGCGAACCGAGCGGAATCATGGCGGAAATGGCACAAGCAGTTTTGTGTGTTTTTAAAAGCATCTGGTGTGTACAAAGAACCGTCCGATGTGAAAGCCAGTTTACTGATCAATTTAATTGGACCTGAGGGCTACGATGTATATACTACCTTTAAATTTACGAAGGAAGAAAACAAAGATTGTTTTGAAACGCTCGTGACAAAGTTCAATGACCACTTCGAAACGAAGCAAAATACAACCATGGCTCGATTCAAGTTTTTTATACGAAATCAAGAAAGTGGCGAATCCATAGATGACTACGTGACAGCTCTTAAATTACTCACACAACATTGCGAGTTCGAGCATCTCGAGGAGGGCCTGGTGCGTGATAGAATCGTGTGTGGAGTCCGCGACGGCAAGTTGCGTGACCGGTTGCTCAGAGCCGACGATCTGACCTTGGCCCGAACCGTAAAAATATGTCAGGCCAACGAGATGTCGACGGAGGAACAACGCGAGATCGAGGGGACCAAGACAGGAAAGGATAATGGCGAAGGAACAACTACAATGGCAGTAGACGCAATGAGCTCGCGAGGCGGCTGGCGCGGAGGTTCGCGCGGCGGCGCAGGCGCTGCCGGCGCAGGGCGGCCGCGCGGTAGGGGCCGCGCGCAGCTGCCGTGGCGCGCCCCCGCCCAGAGCGCTGATAATGTTGGAGCTACACGGAAACCGTGTTCTGCGTGTGCTAGTATTAATTGTGATGGCAATAAGTGCCCAGCCAAAAATGCTATGTGTTTCTGGTGCAGTGAGCGAGGTCATTTTAAAAATATGTGTCCAAAGTTAAGACGTCGCGTGTATCAAATCGATGCGGACGGAGCGGACGATAACGGCGAGGAGTTGTACTATATTTCTACAATATCGGAACATGACAGTAAGGACTCAAAATGGTATGAATCTTTGTATTTATCAAATAACGGAGCGATGGAAATTTTTAAGTTAGACTCAGGATCAGATTTAAATGTACTATCTTTAAAAACTTTTTTGAGATTAGGACTTTCGGTTAAAAATTTACATAATGATGCTACAAAGGCGCAGTCGTTCTGTGGTAATTATATTCCTATTGTTGGGTCTATTAATATAGAATGGATTTATAAGAATGTTGCATACAAGCTAAATTTTGTTATTGCCGATTTTGAATGTCAAAGTGTATTAGGAAAGTTTGCATGCGAAAATATGGGAATGATACAGCGCATATTGTCACTCAGTATCGATATGTATAACGATCTGTTTCAAGGTCTAGGCAAGTTACCTGGTAAATATAGTATAGTCACAGAAAAAAATGCCCAGCCGTCAGTCTGCCCAGTCAGAAAAATTCCAATAGGGGTTCGCGACAAATTGTTGCATGAGTTGGATCGCATGGAGAAGATGGGTGTGATCAGGAAAGTTTCGCATCCAACCCCGTGGGTGAACGCTATCGTGGTGGCTCCCAAGAAGGACGGCAGCATCCGCGTGTGCCTCGACCCGCGGCCGCTCAACCGCGTCGTGCGGCGCGCGCATTACCCGCTGCCGAGCCTCACCGACATTGCGACCAAGCTGGACGGCGCTCAGGTATTTAGTAAGCTTGACGCTCGCTCAGGATTTTGGATGGTCGAGTTGGACGACGCCAGCGCCGACCTGTGTACTTTTGGAACGCCGTTCGGTAGGTACCAATTTTTACGGTTACCATACGGAATTAATTGCGCCTCAGAAGTTTTTCACTCTAAAGTTCGTCAAATGTTAGAGAACCTCGAGGGAGTAGATTCGTTTGTTGATGATATAATAATCTGGGGTTCTGATAGACGCCAGCATGATGAGCGTCTTAAAAAACTGCTAGAAAGAGCCCGCGAGGTAGGTATTAAATTCAACAGGGATAAGTGTGAATTTCAAGTTAGTCAGGTCAGTTACCTGGGGCATACTTTTAGCGCGAAGGGTATGTCCATTGACAAAAACAAAATTAAAGCAATCGAGGACATGCCGGTTCCCAATGATCGACCATCATTGGAGCGTTTTTTAGGTATGGTTAATTACCTTTCGAAGTTTATACCTAATTATTCGGATATAGCGACTCCACTACGTGAGCTATTAAAGAAAGATGCCCAGTGGGTTTGGCACGCAGCGCACAGCCGCGCAGTAGCAGCGCTGAAGGCGAGCGTGTGCGGCGCGCCCGTGTTAGCGCTGTACTCGGCGCGCGAGCCCGTGCTGCTGTCGGTGGACGCCAGCTCGCGCGCACTCGGCGCCGTGCTGCTTCAGGCGGGCCGCCCGGTAGAATTCGCCTCGGCTACTCTTACAGACGCACAGTGTAGGTACGCTCAGATAGAAAAAGAACTTCTAGCTATAGTTTATGCACTGGAACGTTTCCATCAATACGTGTACGGCCGGTGTGACGTCACGATTGAATCGGATCATAAACCCCTCGAAGCGTTGTTTAAAAAAGCACTCGATTCGACACCGGCGCGACTGCAGCGCATGATGTTGCGTATTCAATGTTACGATTTCACCGTCGTTTATAAGCCTGGGAAGTATATGTTTATAGCGGACACTCTTTCGAGGGCTCCATTACCTGATATGATGACAGAAAAAGTTTCCGATGAAGTAGATGAGCAGTCTTGTTTCCTAATCGAAAACGTGCGATTTAGCGATGTCAAAATGAAGATGATAAAAGATGCCGTGGACAAAGACACGGAATGCCAGCTAATTATTAAATATGTAAGAGAAGGATGGCCATTAAATAAATATGAAGCGGATGAACGCGTGAGAGGATTATGGTCATACAACGATAGTTTCGAATACGTAAACGGCATTATTTTTAAGGATAAATTGGTTTACATACCCCGACCGCTTCGGTCGGAAATGTTAGGTCGGGTGCACGAGGGACACATGGGCATCGACCGGTGCAAGCGGCGCGCGCGCGAGGTCATGTTCTGGCCCGGCATGGCGCGCGACGTGGAGGCCACGGTGCGGCGGTGCGCCGCGTGCGCCGAGCGCGCCCACCGCCCCACTAGAGAACCCCTCATGCCCCATGCTATACCCAAACTACCATGGTTTAAAGTTGGTTCAGATATTTTTCAACACGCAGGCAAATATTTTCTTATACTAGTGGATTATTTCTCTAACTTTATTGAAGTGAATCCGTTAACCAACATAGGGACAAAAGCGGTCATTACCGCTATGAAAGATCAGTTTGCGAGGCACGGTATCCCGCATGAGTTAGTTAGTGATAATGGACCGGCCTACGCTTCAAAGGAATTTGCGGATTTCAGCAAAAAGTGGGATTTTCAGCACACAACTACTTCCCCTCACTATCCGCAGTCGAACGGTCTCAGCGAGAGAAGCGTTCAAATCGTGAAAAACATTTTAATCAAATCGGTTAACTCGGGAACCGATTTTTACTTGGGTCTGTTAAATTACAGAGCGACTCCCCGTGATGGAGTCAGTTCTCCCGCGGAACTCTTGACGGGGCGCAGGCTCAATACGAGGCTGCCCTCTCACTTAGATAAACTGAAGCCGAGCCGAAATAACGACGTTGACTACACTAATATGGTAAAGAAACAGGAGACAAATAAAGCCTACTACGATGGGAAGTCGAGAGCCCTACCTGAACTGCAGCCGGGACAGCCGGTACTCGTAGCGGACGAAGGCAGGCGTAAATACGCAACCGTGGTAGGTCGCGCTGTGCAGCCGCGATCATATTTTGTGTCCGACAGTTTAGGTAGGCGTTACAGGCGTAACCGACGCCACTTAATAACGCTCGAACCTAGTAGTGACGATATTGTCAGTCCATCCGGGTCGCGGCCGGTGAGCGACGACGAGCTGTGGTTGAGTCCAAAGAGCGACGGCGACAATGCAGTCGCTGACGGTGACGTCACCCCCGAGGACGCGCCGCAGATGCCGGCGACCTCCCGCGCACCCATCTTACCCGATGCACAACGATTGCGTAGAACGGCAGCTCTTAAGGCACGTAAAAAACTGGATGATATGTTTAAAAAATAATATCTGATTTCCAATATACTTACGAACTATAATTACTAGCGGTAACTTGCGTTAATATTCAACTTGTACCTACCAATTACCTACGTTTATAAATAGTTTACTCAAAAATAAATTATATTGTAAGGGAAAATTAGATAATAAAATAACTAGTGTATATGTAATTAAGCATACAAAAACTAACTTAATTCTAACAAGCCTATATTATACAGTTTCCTTAATTTCTTTTATAAATTACTTAATAACTGTTTATTGTACCTAATAATGTCTGTTTAAGTTTGTGTTCATATTAATCACAAAAAAAAAAAAAAAAAAAAAAAAAAAAAATATTTAGGGAAGATGTCGTGGAGGTAGAATCTTAATTAAGTACTTATAGCGATTATTGTAATAGGAGGTAGTTAATAAAAATTAGTCTTGGTCGAACCCGTGTTTTATTCACAACATATACTACCTACCTAATAGTGGATTTGAGTTACCCAACTCTCAGTTTTAACTGAAATTCTACTGAAAAAGTTGAAAAAGACTACTAGTAAATCAACTATTTAGCCAACTCCACCAATTTTGTTCGCAAAACGACTGCAGTGCAAGGGGGACAAGGAAAAGCGGGAATCCAGTGCAAATATATTAACGTCTCTCGCGTGCCATTCCTTGCATTTTTCGCACGGCGTCGCTGAACCCATATGCAAGCACTCACTACATCACGTTTATAACGCAAGCAACTAAAAGTATAATACTATGTACACGATAACAACTTGTCGTGCGTCACAGCTACTTTTGCTACAGCTTGCTATTTGTTTTTGTTTTTTAGGCAGCTTGTATTGCCTTTTGAGCACTCTCTCATGGCTCGCCTGACGCTTTAGCGACGATTCGATTGAAGATACCAGCATCATGATAAGCCTGACTATGCAGGGGTCTGAGTGATGCAGCCAAGTCGTCTTGTAGACAAGTTGAAATAGTGTAAGCAATAAGCTTCCAATTTACCCCCCGGAAAACCAGGCAAGGATTTTCCGTATTTGCAATATTACACATCGCAAATTGGCCAACGCTTCCTGTTCGATAAGCGCATGTAGCAGGTTGTTCAACACTGCCATTGTGCACAATCTGAACATAAATTATAATGTTTTATGAACAAGCTGCCCACCTGCACTGTCGCGAGGTGTTGAAACTTAATTATCGTAACGAGAACAAGTGATTTGTTTTGTTTGGATGGATTATTAATTCCCTTGCGTGTGCTTTCTTACGCAAACTCTTCGGAAGACGGATGGTTTCATTAATTTTGTTATATGAGAGCGTGTAATGAATATTAATATTCAAGAGAACGGTTGCTTTTTGTTTTGACAAATTTGGCTCGCACCTTTTCCGGTTTTGTAACTGTACAAAACTTTGTGGCTATAGATATTGGCAAACCTCTACAAATTCGGTTTCAAACGCGCTAAGATATTCCTAGACCCCTAATTAGGATTCACTGAACGGGGTCAACCAGGCACAGAATAAATACTTGTTGTTTTTGTGGGGGATTTGAATGCGGGAATCAAACCGATTGATATCTGTATAATTGACGGCTCCGTAGCTAAGTTGGTAGTAACCCTGCCTGCAAAGCGAGGGGTCCCGGGTTTGATTCCCGGCCGGGGCAGATTTTGTGTAAGCGTAAAGTTTGTTCTTGGGTCTTGGCTGTTTGTGATGTGTATCTGTTTGTGTCCATGCCACCTGCGACACAGGGAATCATAGTGCACGGTGTGTAAGCGTTTATTTATTATTATTATTAATTTGCACCAGGTGACCTCGCTATCGCCAAGCAAAAGCATGACTGAGATGGCTGACGGTCGCCGATAAATGCAAGTAAAGTACACTTTGCTGGATGATATTGACGATTCCAATAAGGCCTCTTATAAGCCTTCAATGAAGTATCATCCCTCATTCCTTGCATCAACATGAGTATTCAAATACCCAGAAGGTAAACATACACGTCGCCAAGCGTCGCGGATCATCTGTTCGCACAAAGCACTCTACTTTTACAAACCGACCATTTTACTTGTAAAGTATGCAATAAGTTTCGAAATTCGGGGCACAAGTACCTGTCTTATTACCAAGGCATTTAATATCAAATTCCTATGCATCAAACTGAGTTCCATACTTTGTAAATGCAAAGTTAAGATGGTTAAAATGTATTGAAAGTTTGTAGAGTCATGGTGTGTGGCTCCGTCATCCTCGGCGAGGCACGTACGGCGTAGGTAACTCTTGTAAGGAAAACATTTCGAGGTTTGATCTTTAGCTAAGTGGAAGGTATGTTAAATAATAGCTTAAATTCAAATATTTATATATTTAAAGATAACGTCGTGGATGTGGTACCTATCAGTGGACTGCTTTTGTCGTCAACATCGTCAAATTGTAATGAATCCCGTTGAGAATCAACGCAGGCGCAGTTGAAGTCAATCTAACTCCTCTTAAACATTGTAAGAGGGCTTGAAAGGCCTAAAACTGAACAGTAAAACCTTAACAGTAGTGGATTTCCAAAGTCTTCTGCACACAATAATTTAAAAAAATTGCGAAGTTTACGACTCCGTCAGTTTGGCTCACGTTCGCTCCTTACAATCACATCATAAGGCATCCATTACATGGTCAAGCATGACTGATGCATATTGCCTATCCATCAATCATTGACGGTGCGGCGCAACAACCATGAAAAACCACGATCACCTCTTGACGTCTAATGTGGTATAATGGAAATCTAGTCAGAGCGCTAACCGTGGTATTTCAGGGAGTGAAAGAGAAGCACGGCAGCCACGCGTGAGCGTGTAACGCTTCGTAATCAGCTCTTGTTGCAAAACCATTGTTATTTGGACAGCAAAACCCACAAAAGCATGACCGTGTAATGACGGCCTAAGGCGCGTGTTCATGTGATAAATGCTCTGGGGATGTTGGATAAAAAATTATCGGAAAACTGTATAAATTTTTTCGTGTAGATAAACGGTGATCTCGTTATGTTTTACGATGGTCCTTCTCAAACCGTAAAACGGTAGGGTTTCAATCATTTACAAGACACGAGATAAGGTCGCTAACTTCTTTCAAAATCTGTTTTTTTTTATGCTGGTTGGTAACGAGACGAGCTGGTCGTTTGCCTGATGGTAAGCATAACGCCGGCAATTAACAATTGCAGTGCCACTCAGAACTTTGAAACACAAAGGCCTGCGTAGCACTGCAGTGCGCTCGTTACCCTGAGACATTAGGTATTAAGTCTCATAAGCCCAGTAATTTCACTGGCTACTGTGCTCATCAAACCGGAACACAGTAATGCTTGCACATTACTGCTTGGCGGCTGACTTCACGAGCAAAGCGGTGGTAACAACAGTGATTGCAGTACATATGTTCTATGTAAAGATATTTTTTGTTTGTACCGAGAAACACCTACTTATAAAAATCACAAAATCAACTTCATACATACATCATTTCGCAGCATCGAGTTTTTTTTTGGGAGGTTCATTTGAAAATATTGTCATACCCCTATCACAAACATTTACCCACAACACAACATCGAATATCAGTATGCCAGTCACATCAATGGAATTAAATGAGTAAATAACAAAGACCTTGCAAATTGAAAGCGCGCGTGACGGCCATCTTGATTTGATTAGCAGTGCCATCTATGGGAGGGAAGGGGGTATTAAACAGGTTGGATAATTTAATTAGTCAAATGCTAATTAGGGAGGGTGAGTCTATAGGTAGGTACATTAAAATTCATGTTAGGAATATTCTGTGAGAAAAGTAGTAACCTATAAATAGTCAACTTTAAAAAGTGGCATTACCTCGTCATCATCATCAGCTGGAAGACGTCCACTGCTGAGCATAGGCGCATAGGCGTCATAACAATCATCAGCCACTACGTCTAAGTTCATAAGATCCCTCTTAAAAACACTTCTCTCAGCTTAATCCAATAAGACTCTTCTTACGTATCTACTTAACTTTCCTGTCTGAAACACTTCTGACGCCAGCTACTTGGCACTTACACAGAAACTACAGTAGGAGACCACTCTAGGAATAGCGATTCTCAATGGTGTTCGACTGTTCGCGTCATCCTCTAAGCCAGCGGGATGCAAAATTCACACTACCTCACCTACCTACTTATATTACATGTCTTCAGATTCCTCAGCTGGTAAACGGTATCTAATTTGAATGTTTTTTAAACAATTAGTAAGTTTATTGCTCACTAAAATAATTATAACAAAATGGAAATTATTATACTCTGTTTATTGAAATAATGTTCTAGTTCTACGCATGGCGTGCTGAACAAAAAAAAAAACAAAAAACTTATTTATTTATTTGATCACCAACATAACAAACATCAGTTCATGCATAGGTAATTCTTTGAATTAAAATAATACAGCCAAATATCGTAATAATTATAAGTGAAGACTACATGCAATTATCAGTTAGAAAAGATAATAAGAGCGAGTTACAGAGTAAATCAAGTTAATACATTTGAATTACACATAATTAATATAGATACAATATTCAATTTTAAAACATTGAATGAGATAAAAAAGACATAAAAAGAACACGAAAAGTTAAAAGGAATTCAAATAAATATCAGGTCATCGGAGATTTCTTAAAGCTGTGAGATTTTGTCAGCAAATATATCGACATATTTGGTTTTGGAGATGGTGTTGTATTGACGTGCCAATCTGTTCAAAGGTGCGTTATGGCCGAGATTGGAATGAGACCCAGCAACGGATAACACGTTGAATCGAACACGTTGGTTTGTTTCACGTCAACGGGACAAAATATATAATTTGTGCATTTAAAAAAAGCGCAATTATTTTTTCCGTCTATAGAAATTAATATTTATTGTTTCTTGTCTGTGTTGTGTTGTGTTGTGTTGTGTTGTGTGGGGCCATATTTCTTGTGGTTCGCCTGACTGACGTAGATAATTATAGGGAATTTGTGAGAATTGTATTCAAATAAAAAAAAATTCTGATACATATCATAGATCCACAATGTTAGTGATATGAAATTAACATTACTTAAATTATACCTAATCAGCGATGATACTTTTTATAAACACCAAAACGAATATAACGCGACACTCAATGATTAAGTTGTTAGTAAATTATATTCAAAATAAATTAAATAACACTACAATTTAAATTACAAAATTAAAAAGGAAGAAACTTTGTGCAGAAGACGACAATATGAGAGGAACATATATTAATAGGTAACAATTAACCATCACCGGCAGCCAGTGCTTCCATTGGCACTGTTTGCCGTTATTTTTACTTTATTTACACAGGCTATTGGAAGCTAAATTAACTATCTAGATAATTTACTATTCATTCTACTACACACTGCATATTCTACTTGTACAAAATAAAAATGAAAATAAGGATTTAAAAAGTGTAGGTTCCAATGTTTCCTCTAAAGTTCTCCCGCTGTTTATTTTCCACTACACCACTAAGTACAGGTAGGTAATAAATATTTGCCGCGTAAACTGCTATGTAATTGCCGAGGAAAGCTCCAGAAAGTTTCAGAAACATCTTAATGACCGTATACGGTGAAAAAAGGCGCAACCGAACGTACATTATACGTCGTCGGGATCGTCTTAATACGTCATTAGCGCGAGCGGGATTAGCCGTGTTTTTGCTAAACGGTTTCACTGGTTTTTCAGGGTTGCCAGTAAAGTGAACCTTTAAATATTTGTTTAAATGCTAGCTCATTGAAATTTCCTCTAGATGTAGCTTTATACTCTTATGTTCAAAGGATTAAACGTGTAGTTTGGAAATTAAAAATTAAAAAAGCATTGTTTATAATATAATGTAACATAATAGACTAGAGATTCTAAAATTCCCATACCGCGCGCCGGTTTCTCGCTCGTGCGTCTCAAAATTTTTGAAGATAAACAATCACTGAAGTAATATAAATAATGAAAAATCGCATTCGATGAACTTGCTGACAATGACATTTATGAAATCAATGAAAATGTGGTTACTCTTTTTCATTAATAATTTTTACTTTTTAATTGTATGGGAACACTTAGATAGGCACCTACTAAGATTACAGCGTCATTCTGCTACATTAAATGTACCTATTACGTGTCTGGTAATGAACCCTACTATCTTGGAAAATACACATAATATTATATAATACATTAAAATACCTCAAGATGCCATTGTATAATTACAATTGGGATTTAAAAAAAAATTATGCAGTAGGTAATGGTAAAAAAAATGATTTGCCATGATAGACCTTGACTTGCTTTCCATCTTTGCATAAAATAATGCATTGTGATTTGTGCTATGTTTTAGAGCAAGAAAAATTAATTGAATTTGAGTTAAAATAGGCGAGAAAACTGCGCGTGAAACTGTCGCAATTAGTCGACCCGCTCGACTTTTTTACCTTGGCAACCCTCACACTGCTTATCTGTCTAATTCTTCGTGATTTATATCACCACGCCCATCGAGGCGGGCAGAGCCGGGATTACACGGATATCTGTGGATTGCGCCTCGAAAAGATAATATAAGGGAATGCAATGAACAAATGGATCGGTTAGTCTTTTTGCAGATATCGATTGGAGTGTAAGGCGCTTTGCATTCATTTGACTACGGACAGGACTAACTCTTCTGCGAGTGTCCATCTGGGTTGTTACCACCGCTTTGTGAGTGAAGTCTGCCGCCAAGCAGTAGTGTGCAAGCATTACTGTGTTCCGGTTTGATGAGCAGAGTATCCAGTGAAATTACTGGGCTTATGAGACTTAATACCTAATGTCTCAGGGTAAAGAGCGCACTGCAGTGCCGCGCAGGCCTTTGTATTTCAAAGTTCTGGGTGACACTGCAATTGTTATGGGCCAGCGTTATGCTTACCATCAGGCAAACGACCAGCTCGTCTCGTTACCAAATAGCATAAAAAAAAGTAAGCTAAGCCGACTGGCGACTGTGCACTGTTGTTTTTACTTTCGCTAGTTACTTTACCGTTTGACTAAATTATTTCATTCTGGCCTTCCAAACCTAAACCTAATTCAAGTTTAATTCTCTTTTTCATTTAAAAAACATAAATGACATGGATTTAGTGTCGTCAAATTTTTCAAAGATGGAATATAATTGACAGCTCTAAAACTAAATTTAGATCTGACAAACATCTTCCATCTCTATCTCATTTCTCATTATTTATCCAAAAGTATTAAAAAAGTAATTTAAAGCAAATTTATCCAAAGAAAATAGCAACAATTCATGTTCATAAGCAAACAGACTAACATCAATCATAATATTGGCAAGAACTAATACAAATATTAAGTCGTAACTCAGCCAATGGTGTCAATTCTATCATTACATACCTAAACTAATTTTAGTTTTGCTCTCTCTCTCTCTCTTTCCAATGCATAACACGAGAAAGAGACGGAAGATGTCTGACAGATCTAAATTTTGTTTTAGAGCTGTCAAATATCTTTCGATCTTGATAAATTAGATGCCACTGAATTCATTGCCATTAAATTTACACTAGAGACAAGCAAGTGGATTAATTTGACAGGTCTAAAATATATTCCATCTCTTTCTCATGTTATGCATTGGAAAGAGAGAGAGAACGAAACTAAAATTAGTTTAGGTATGAAATGATAGAATTGACACCAATGTTTTTAAATAAATATGTACATGAGCGTAAATTATGACCTGCAAAAAGTCTATTCGCAACTGGCTTTTAAAATCTCTTTCAATAAATCTGAAAACTCATGGAAAATTATTTTCGTTTTCCTCAAACTAGACATTTTTACCTATCTTTCAATCGAACGAAGTAAAAACACCGATAAAAAGGTAAAATATATTCCTGGAATCTCATCTTGCTTGCTCGACCATCTCCTGCGTACAGTCACCAAAGAAAACTAGAACATCTTTAAATATTAAGCTTTCAAATAACGTAAAATTTTAAAAAGATTTGCCTCTACAGGTGTTTAGTAAGTTTGGAAATTTCGGTAGTTTTTCTTGCTGACTGTACCTGAAAGTGGAATATTCTTTCCAAGCATGAAATGAGATTACCGCGTTTCATTTTAAATTGAAGAGAGCATTTTCGATTTAGTTTTTCCAACCATTATGTATTCTGTGGTTTTAGTTCGTTTACGTTTTACTTTTTATGTGAAAATTTCGCCTATTTGTTGAGATGATTTCGGAACCACTAGGGATGAAACTTCCGAGTGTGGGATCACAGTCAGACAAAATATTATTGTGTGCGAAGGGCCTTAAGATCAGGTAAAATAGGCATTGCTATAACTAAACAGTAATATCATCGTTATCAGCCCATTACGTTGCCACTGCTGAGCCACAGGCTTACTCTAGAAGAGAGAGAGGACCATAATCCACACGTAGGCAGCAGTAAACTATCAAGTAAAAAAATAAAAAGAAAACTTGCATAGGTAAACCATAGAATACTTACTGAATTCAAGTTCAAATTAAACATTCTCTTTTTATTGTCATCTCTGCATCCTCTTTTCTGATGGCCCCTAGGAGAGCGCTCATGTAAGTTAAATGACTTTATGTTAATCATCCATTGATCGTTCCGATAACATTTATAAAAAAGGCTAAGTTAACCTAAAAAAACACAAGTCAGTGTTCAAACAAGTTAGACCCCGTGTAATTACCAATTACTACACGTAATTACAGTAGATAATTATAATTTACGACTCGCCATTACTGCCAAGTGCGTCATTAAACTTTTAGATAAGTACACCGTGAAATTTTGGCCGCGTTGAATAATTTAGTAATTTGTAAGAAAGTATGAATAAAATTTAATAAATTTATGTTTCACATATAATTTGAAGCTTCATTTACTTTTATATACATAAGAGTACTTCACAAACGAATGAGCATGTCGATCGCGTGATGGTAAGCGCACGCTTATCCATATTGGCAGTTGTCATAGCCACCAAATCTTCCCTGTACTACGTCTAACGTTTTCCATCTTGAAACTTCAGTATTTTATTATACGACAAGGAACTGATAAAGTATCTTGTTCTTTTAAGGAGTCTGTTCTTTACAACAATATGAGCACTGAGCAACCACAATTATGTAAAGTTAAGTAACTCCATTTTGTTGTGACATTTCTAATTAATTTAGACGTTTATCTTTTTTTCTTTTTCTTTTTTTTATGTTATTTGCTAACGAGACGAACTGGTCGTTTGCCTGTTGGTAAGCATAACGCCGGCCCATAACAATTGCAGTGCCACCCAGAACTTTGAAACACAAAGGCCTGCGCGGCACTGCAGTGCGCTCGTTACCCTGAGACATTAGGTATTAAGTCTCATAAGCCCAGTAATTTCACTGGATACTCTGCTCATCAAACCGGAACACAGTAATGCTTGCACACTACTGCTTGGGGGCAGACTTCACGAACAAAGCGGTGGTAACAACCCAGACGGACACTCGCAGAAAAGTTATTCCTCCCACTAACAAAAACTTTAAAATCCATAGACACTTTCTAGCTAAACAGGCGTCTAAAAGTGTTTTTGTTGTAACATACCCATGTGTTAGATAGTGTTTAATAACCATGATTGTAGAACGTACCTATAGGAAATATCCCGTCGTACACCAGCTGCCCAGCGCTGAGTCCAGCGTCATTAGGGCGTGATCAATCAGCCGGCACGTGCGGAGGACGTCTGCACAGCGCCGATATTACTCCACAGTCATGACCTCATTTGCACACGAGGCCTCAGGTACCTGCACGTTTGTAGAACGCTTAATGTTTCTCATTTTTAATAACAAAACAATGAAAGGAAAGTTGGTGTTTAAAGCTAGTAATTTATAGAAACAATGGTGTCTTATAGGTACTGTAAGAATAAAGGTAGAACATGGTGTGGTGCTGTAGTGCTACGCTATGACGTCATGAGGTCAGTGCTACGCCGTAGTCGTCCCAGCGCTACGCAAGGGGAAGACGCGGGGAAGGACAGCAGTCCTCATTGAACTACGAGCGATAATACACGTGTCAATTATTCAAACCGAGTGTCTCATTTCTGGACCTAACAGTACCTAATTAAAGCCAGAGTTTGGAATTGATATGTTAACACGTAAGAAGGAGGTCAGCAACATATTTTGTGTTACGAGTTTTTGAAATTCGGAATTTATCATTGAAGAAAAGGCATTTAGTTTACGTGTAAATTCTGCTACAGAACTTCCGGGCAGCCCTAGATCAACTGATTCACTTGAAATATGTTGAACTTTGTTAAATGATGATGTTGATTAAAAGAGACTTAGAAACAATTCCAGAAAATTCCATGCACTTTGGGAGTGAATTCATTTTTTGTATGGATATTTGAATGACGTATTTCCAAGGGAAGTTCTCATAACTTGTCGATAACCATGGTCCTAATCACCTCCTGGGATAACATTACCAATTCAAACTCACCCTTTATACAACTGCCAACTGTACAACTGTCAAAGCATATATTATATTTACCAGAATATTCTTCACTGTAAAATAACACATAGTCTAAGCCTTGTTTGCGATCCTGTAGCGGTATGATGTCGGTAGCTATAGCGGTCTATTGGAAGCGAAAACGTTAAGTTTCCTCATTTATTTCTGGACTCTATTGGTCGAAAACAAAATACTATTCTGTTTTTTCCAGACGTCCAATCTGACCCCTTTGTCAAACAACAAAGTAACGTTATCCAATATCACCAACACAAACAGCGACATTTGGCAATACAAGATTGTGCGGCACTCGTGATATTGAGAACCGTACAAACAAGGTCGCTCGTTTGATTCGTCCCTCCTTGTTTATTGTACCTAGGTACCTAGAGCTTCAACAGATTGTAAGCACACGAAAAATAAATTCCAGTATCCAAACAAACCAAACCATATTTACTAACCGTTGCTATTCTTTTTTATATTTAACTAGTCCGACAAGCTACAACATGGGGCTCTTCAAAAAGGGTGAACAGAGTCTTTAAAGGTCGGCAACGTATCAGTAATACCCCGAGTATTGCAGATAGCCATAGGCGACGGTAGCTGCTTACCAGTTACCATCAGGCGGGCTGACTGCCTGTTTGCCACATATGGTTTAAAAAAAATCTTTGCCCACGTTGGCTCAGTTTAGTGACGTCAACGGCCGATCTGTGGTTTATAGGTTGATGGTTCGAATCCGGATTAGAAATTATAATTATAACAGCATAATTATATGCCATCTGCGACCACTGATAAGGAAAAATAGTGGTTACGGTAAAGTTAATAGATAATAATCTTAATATTTATAAATTACGCGTCACGTTGTTTGTCCGCGATGGACTCCTAAACTACTTAACCGATTTTAATCAAATTTACACACCGTGTGCAGTTTGATCTAACTTAAAAGATAGGATAGCTTACCTACATCTCAATTTTTTATATATGTATACTTAACCCGTGCGAAGCTGGGGTATACAGCTAGTATTATTATATGTTATAGTATATAATTCGTACAACTGCCGACTTAAGTAATTTAAGCAGTAATATTTACTTAAATGAAATGAAATAGCTAGGTTTTTCGCCTCTTACAATTCAATTACTTACCAGATAAGGAAGGAATATTCAACAGATCATTTCAGATTTAATAAATCAATCTCGTAACTATTTAATATCGCAAAGTATTCCAACGACATCGCAATTCAGCTTATCCCAACTATTCGTTATAATAACTTTATTATCTAAGACAAAGAATGTATTGGAAATAGCTCGAGTCCACTATGTCGCGTTCACAAACGCGCTCTTGGCTATACTCTATGTAGAGGGCGCTTGAGAGCTGGCGGACGACCAGCGGAGCTTGACCCCTCTGGCTCGCTTTGTTTCTTAAATACTAGGGCTGGAATGTCCTAGGTCTCTGTAGATAAAAGTGCAGGATATATTAGACTTCTTTAATGTTTTCATAGCTCACCTTTTATTGTCATTTCAGATATTATTATAATTATAAATCTATATAGACAAACACATTAAGAGTCTGTAAAAGAGTGATATCAAAATCTTTACTCAGTAAAGAAATAAAAACATTGAATTTTAAAAAAGAGTAAAAAACGTTATACCTACTTACTTAGGACTTT
The DNA here is from genome assembly GCA_907269065.1 of Crocallis elinguaria. Classification (NCBI taxonomy): domain Eukaryota; kingdom Metazoa; phylum Arthropoda; class Insecta; order Lepidoptera; family Geometridae; genus Crocallis; species Crocallis elinguaria. The sequence goes on along the minus strand of OU026072.1, from coordinate 24,275,555 downwards.
TTGATATTTTTTTATAGGTACTATTGAGTAATCAGGGACTATTGAGTAACGAGCGGGTCGTGTGCCGGATGGTAAGCATAACGCCAATCAACAGCAAAGAAGGAAAAAAATTAAAAATTAAAAAAATATTTCAGAACATCAAACAGTACCACTCAGAATTTTGAAACACAAAGACCTAAGGGGTAGCTGTCTATGATCATTAAAAAAAATTACAACATTTTTCAAACCCATACTTTTCCAGTACTTAGCTTAATTAGGTTCAAAAATTTTTTTTCGCGAATTTGTAAAATGTCACGCACATTTAATTTTATTCATTTTTAACGTAATAGTGTTGCATTATTAGAACAGTTTCACAAGTTTCAATCGATTTTTAATGGCTCATATCTACGAGGCAATACGAGCTAAGCTCGACGTCTAAACATAGACGGTACCTACCTACAGGTAAACTGTATACCTACCGAATTGTTGTATGAAATAAGAATTTAACGGTTTTTAACGGGTTAAATTCCTTTATTAAGTAAATTGATGTCATCTAAGTCCTGTCATATAACCTAAAAATTATGAGCGAACGAAGCGCTAGAGGTCTGGCTACGCTGGTTTGTAGCTTACAAAAGCGCTGGAAAACAAAGGCTCTGCCTTAGAGGTAGCACTAGATTTTCAACAAATACGTTTTTGCTCGTTGCATAGTTTTTTGTAGCTTATGCTAAAACTCTGGGGTTAGTAAAAGAAGGTTATCTAAAAAACAGAAGACTTCTTCGCATGGTGTCCTTTTCATGGCGCTAAAACTCTAACTAGTTAAAGCAGAGTTCTATAGAGACGAATTATTATTTTCAAATTAATATTCTTACTCAGCAATTAGGAACCTATCTGTTACATTTGCCCATATACAGTAGTAGATACTATAATAAAAGGAACATTTGCCGACCAAAGGACATAATATAGCGACATACTCCGGCTTCGCTCGGGTAGCTTTTTGACAGTAGCAGCATGTACGTCTTCTTCTTTCTTTATGTACCTCATTATTTCACGTAATTCCTCCTTTTTTTTGACAGTGAAAACAGAAACGCCTTAACAATGTTTTATTTCAGTTTTTCTTAATTACGACGATTCCCGTGGATTTTCGGAAAATTTTCTTTTACATAATTAGGTACAAAACCCAATTTACGATAATTACGAACATTTATTTATAATATTAGTATAGGGAACACTCAGCTTCGAAAGAGTTTTAAAGAGAATTAATTGTTATTTTTTTCGAGGACCTCAAAAAAAAAACAATATAAAATATCTATTTTGCGGTTTTATTTAAAGAATATTAAAAAACATTACAAGCAAAACCTTGATGAGCTTCATCCAACAAAAAGGAAATTGCCATTTTCTTCAGGGACTCCCCCTCCTACAACAATGCTATAAATATGGCATTATATAATTTTAAATGGAACGGGCTTCTTACAGCATTTATTTGATAAAATCTTGTTGTGATTGCGACCACCCGCCGAACGTAAAGCGATTATTTTTGCTTCTCTAGGGGACACTTGGGAACATAGAGTTGTGTTTTGTAACGTTGGAACGCAAAACGCATACGATAACAGCTTGACTAAAGTCCATACCCTATTCTTCTTGTAACATGTCCTTCACTACAATATTAGTACCCCTCTCGGTGACATCGTTCCTTAAACAAGTGGTGATAACATGGTATCCTACTAATATTATAAATGTATTTTATTTATTATTATTTATAAATGCGAAAGTGTGTTTGTTGGTTTGTCCTTCTTTCACGCAGCAACGGAACAATGGATCGACGTGATTTTTGGCATAGATATTTTTTAGGGACCGGAGAGTAACATAGGCTACTTTTTATCCTGAAAAAAAGGCGCGGTTCCTGTGGGATCGCGGGTGAAAACCGCGGGCAGAAGCTAGTAATACTATAAACTTAGTTATTTAAATATTGCTCCTTAATTTTTATTAGCATTAGCTTAAATAGGTATAGAGCAATGTTTAAACTCAAAACATTCACAGCCCTTGCAATATATATAAAAAAACAATGCTTCTAGTTCTAAGTCAGTTTCCACACGTTTACTAACGTTTTATCAGACGTGCTTGACTTGTGCTATTGTTCTCTAAATATAATTATTTTTTTGCGTTTGATAGATATGTTGGTATTTGACCACGCCATATCAGATCTCTTATCGAGTGACAATGTGTTAAATACTATAGGATGTGTAAAGACTGTATTGAAGTCGTTCTGACGCATAACAAGTCATTAGACATCCAGTTCAACCGTTCCAGATACTCTCCCGTATATTTCCCAGTGTTCATACCCCAAAGGTAGAGCTGATAGACTGTAGAGTCCCACTTATTACTCCGATGCTCGGCTGAGCAACGATTGCGACATCTTGTTTGCTCTCCATTTGAATGCACAGATTATCTGCCTGAGATTAGGGATTTTTAAAATGTATTTTTTATTTTATTTATATACTTTACAATAGGTTTGCGATTGGCCACACCTCACCTGTTGGAAAGCGAGAATGCGGCCGAAGGTGGTGCAGCGCTTACGAAACCTATTTACTCTCTATTTGAAAACACTGTGAAGTTGTGTCAGTCAGGAAAACCCGACGACGAAAGCGAATTCTAAACGAAGGAAAGTCAACCACAAAGTGGTGACGGAAACTTTCTCCGCGACTTGAAGTCCTATGGCGGAATGGGGAAGGTGGAATAAGCTCGTGGGGTTCTAGAACATACTGGCCAAAGTGGAGCCGGTGAAATATGGACACACACTTTGCGTCTCAAGGCTAAGTATAGTCTCCTCTAAACAAGTGCCTCGTTGTCAATATTTGTATAACTTATATTGCTGCGAGCAGTAACAGCTTGTTGAATTTGTAGCGATGGCGACGGTATCTTTGTCGCAATATCGCATCAACGGACTCAATAAATACCATCTGTGTCTTCATTACAGCTTCCATAACAGTCTGCCGACTCGCAATGTCGACCCTCTCTCGCTCGCTCGTATACCTAAATAATAACAGCGAGGAACCAAAGGCTTTTTGTACTTATATAAAACTAACTGCTATCCGCCGTTTCACACGTGTGGAGTTTCACATGAAACCTTGCTTTTTCTGAGAAAAAGTATTGTTGCTTCTTGTAATAAAGATAAATTAACAAACAAAATTTCGCATTTAAAATATTAGTAGCACAATGTTTTTTTTTTTTTTTTTTTCCCTTGTCTAGGTTTCGTTTTGTAACGTTACCTACTTATAATACAATCTAGCCACAAATTGGGCTAATAAGTAATTTAAATTTAACTTAAACTTCTAAATCAACTGTCTAAGAAAGTGTCCATTAACACTTTTCTTATTGTCTCTATTAAGGGGAAGACACTTTGTTCATGTGTTCTTTACATATAGCACTTGTACTACATAACACTAACACTTTAACACTATACACTACACTAATTCGAACGGTTTTGTTCTTTTTAGTCTTCTCAGTATTTCCGTGTGGTCAAGAAGCTGAATTGCTTCGACGTTCACATGATGATGAAGTCTATGTTGATGAGCTTCTGCATACTTTTTAATAATGCTGTCAACAAACTCTACTTTTAGGTCCCGATGGAGGTTGTCGTTTCTTACGTACCAAGGTGCATTAACAATTTCCCTCAATACTTTGTTCTGGAATCGCTGTATCATTAAGATGTTGCTCTGTTTGGTACAGCCCCATAGCTGTATTCCATAAGTCCATACTGGCATCAGGACTTGTCTATATAGCAAAAGTTTGTTGTGTGTGGACAGCTTAGATTGTTTTCCAAGTAGCCAATACAGTCTTTTAAATCTTAGATTTAGCTCATCTTTTTTCTTTTTGACGTGGGCTTTCCAGCGGAGTTTTGCATCAAGCGTCATGCCTAAATATTTAGCTGTATTCTCATATGGAATTAGTTTATTATTAATATAAACTGGAGAATACTGATGTTTTTTATTGCTGAAGTCTATATGAATAGACTTTGATTCATTGAGTTTAATCCTCCATTCTTTGGTCCAGTCGTAGACTCTATTGACAGCTGATTGCACCTTTTCAGCTGCTTCTTCATGCGTACTTCCTAAGGCCATTATGGCAGTGTCGTCAGCAAAAGTTGCAATGGTATTATTTTCTAGTTCTGGTATATCACATGTGTATAGTAGGTACAGGACCGGACCCAATACACTTCCTTGTGGTACACCAGCTTTTATTTCTTTCAGTTCTGAGTAGGCATCCTCTTGTCTTATTCTAAATACCCTGTTTGTTATATATGATTCTAAGATATTAGCAAATTGTGTTGGTAGCATCTTTCTAAGCTTGAATATGAGGCCTTTATGCCACACCTTATCAAAAGCTTGGGCTACGTCGAGAAATATAGTGGAACAGACTTTTTTTTCTTCAAGTGCTGCTTCAATAACATTTGTAATTCTATGCACTTGATCTATAGTGGAGTGTTTCTGACGGAAGCCAAATTGGTGATCTGGTATAAGATTAGTTCTATCTATAACTGGTTTTAGCCTTTTAAGAAACAGTTTTTCAAATAATTTTGACATAATAGGTAGCAGGGAGATCGGCCTGTATGATGTTGCTTCATGAGGCGGTTTCCCTGGTTTGGCTATCATTATAACTTCAGCTATTTTCCATAGATCCGGTACATAATTTAACCTTAATGCGGCATTAATAAGGGTTGTTAATTTGACTACAGCTTTTCTGGGGAGATTATGGAGAATTTCTCCTGAAATAAGATCATACCCAGGAGATTTTCGTGGGTTTATATTTTGTTTGATTTCCCGTACAACTTCTCTCGGAGTGACTAGTTTTATATTTGCGTTGTCATCATTAGTTGTCAGAAGGATATCTTCCAAACTAAGATTATCATTGGTTTCTCCTTCATTTGGTTGAAATATGTTTTCTAGATGTTCTGCAAATCTTTTGGCTTTTTGATTATTGTTAATAGCCCATTTTCCATTTGCCTCTTTTATTGGTGGAATTTGAGTAGTTGATCTTTTTAAGTTCTTAGTAGCCTTCCAAAGAGAGTAATCTGTATTGCGGTCACTGGTTAGCTTCTGAAGATATTTATTGGTTGTTTCATCGTTAAGCTTCTGTATATGTCTTTTTAATAATTTTGATAGTTTATTAAGCTTTCTTTTGTCTTTAGGGCACCTGGATTGGTGCCACTTTTTTCTTTGCCTTCTCTTATTATATATTAGTTGTATGATCCATATGGGGTATGTATTACCTTTAGTCTTCTTATTGATGACAGGCGTGTTATTCCACGCCGTTTGTTGAATTTGCATTATAAACTTATCTACTTCTTCGTTTAGTTGTTCCGATGTTTTAAGTGGTACTTTGAGATCAACAAGGCTGTCTAATTCTATCTTAAAGCTCTCCCAATCTGTAAACTTATTAACTAAAGTTAAAGGTTTTTCTGTTTGTAAGACATTCTCACTTATTTCTAAACAAATTGGAGAGTGATCTGAATTCATATCATAGCTCTGTTTGGTTTTAAGATAGCTAGATGATAAATTCTTGATTATGAAAAAGTCAATAATGTCAGGAATTTTATGAGGATCCGATGGCCAGTAAGTTGGCATTCCCGTTGATATGACTTCACATTTCATCTGTTTGACGGCACTTAATAATTCTTTTCCTTTTGTATTAGATAATCTAGAACCCCAATACGTGTTTTTAGCATTGAAGTCACCTCCGAGAACAAATCTACTGCCGAGGTCCTCTAGAATACTCATATATTGGTCTTTTTTAATGTTATATCGTGGTGGACAATATATAGCTGATATTGTTAGAGGATATCTCTTGGTTTTGAGACATATCGCTATAGCTTGGATCTCTTTCTTTTCATATCTAGCCTGTTCATAATGCTGTAGGTTTTCTTTTACAATAACAGCACTGCCGCCTCTTGCTTTATTATCTGGATGAAGTGCATGGTACACTTTATATCCTTTGAACGTAATATAAGATTGCTTAGTGAAGTGTGTTTCAGATATTAGGCACACGTCAACATTTTCTGTATCTAGGATTACTTGTAATTCATCGTGGTGATTTAGTAGTCCATTTGAGTTCCACGACATAATTTTGAGTGTGGTATTCATTTTTTCTTCTTAGTTGTAGCAGATATGGTGCTACCTTCAATCTTTTTTAATCGTTCATCAAATGATGACATGAACTTTAGGATTTCATCCAGCTTTTTGTCATTGTTTGAAGCTACGTTTGGGACCTGTGGTACCTTAGATATATTTTTGGAAGCTACTTGAGCATAGGAGACGTGTTTTGTTGTATTTTGCATAACGTTTGGCTTATTAAAGGTAGGACCAGGATTATAGGCACTAGCTACATTGTGTTGGCGTACTACCGTAGGCACTTTTGTGTTTCGGTTCCGAATTGCTTGAATCTCTTTAGCTATGGCACATCCTCTGTAGTTAGCAGGATGTGCAGCTCCACAATGGATGCATTTTGGTTTCTCGGCGATTGGCTTCTTGCAATCAATTGTTAAATGTTTGCCTGTACATTTGACGCACCTCGGTTCTTTGGAACAGTACTTTTGGGTATGGCCGTAAGCCTGACATCTCTTGCACTGAGGGACCAGTTTTGTAGTTTTTAACGGCTGTACTTCCACTTTATAGCCCAATATAGTTTGGATGTGATATACTTTATTTATATCCTCATCGTTTTTAAATGTCAGCATGAACATGTTGAGTGGTTCTTTAGTTTTCCAACTCAGCTTATTGACTGCTTCTATGATCTTGTAGCCTTTATTGTTCAAATCTTCTACAATTCTTTCTGGTTTGCAGGTGGAGTGCAATTTTTTAACCATCACTCTTATTGGCCTCTCTTGTTTATTTTCATAAGAGTGCCACATGCAATTGTTGAGAGTCAAGGCTTTTGTTATTAATCTGTACGATTCCTCGTTCGTAGCATTGACTTTGATGGTTTCTCCATTCATTAATTTCATACTGAATGCATCAGCTGCTTGGTTTTCTGACAAAAAGTCAAAGAAACGTTGATAGTCTTTTATCCCGTCCACTATAATAGGTGGGGGCAGATGAATTTTTGGAGTTTTCTCTTTATTTTTTCCTTCATCGTTGCTCGTATCATCTTGAGTGGGTGAGACGTTCAATTTTCTCTTCTTCCTTGTTTTAGTTCGTATCCACTCTGTTTCTCGGGCTAGGTCTTCTTCATCCGTGCTATACTCAACACGTGGATGTGAAGTATCCATTGTTGTTGTAGGTTTTGGGGTCTCCGCGAGACATTTCAGTTGCTCTTGTAAAATTGCTACTTGACTCTTTAGGTCTTTTACGAGGCTTTCCAGTTTTTGGCGCTGCTCTCGTTCTTCTGTAAAATGTTTGTACAACAAATGTTCAGTTTCTGTTACTAATCTGATTGTATCTTTTTTAGGCGATTCCCTGGTTTTGGATTCCATTATTAAATCCAGTAATAACTTCGCCTTAACGAAATTATTCACCGTCAGTCATCAACCTTGCGAAATGATATCTGGGTCATCGCGGTTCGGCCGCCTGACGGCGTTGTTATGATGCGTATGCACTTTGCACTGTTGAAACACGCGGTCGCGAGCGACACAACTGTTTTCAGAGAAAATCGAACGATCAATGTAGCACAATGTAGCGCATTTAAAATATTAGTAGTTACCCTGTGACATTTACTTTCTTCCTTTCTTTCTACGAGAAAGGAAGAAAGTGAATGTCACAGGGTAACAAGTGCACTGCAATGCCGCGCAGGCTTGCAGTTCTGGGTGATACTCAGAGTTGTTTCCAATTTTCCATCGATCTTAAAAAGAAGTAGATAGTTTCTCAATGGCGACACTGCAAATTTTATGGACAGGCGTTATGGTTACCCACTAAATAGACGAGTTAGAACTTCACTTTTTTACCATCAGTCAAACTTGTCTACTGCATGGTGTCCCATGCAGTAGATTTATAAAATATACTAACAACGCTGTTTAGAAAGAAAATAACAACCTTTTGCAAGCCTCTTTATTTAGTATATACCTCAGGGGACCGATTTTTGAATTTCACGAATGATTTCGAAATCACCGATGACAAAATTCTCACCGATGACTTTGAAATCACTAATTTGCAAACGTCGTATTTTTTAAAGTCTTACCCTGTATACCAATCATGCAACTATTTCTCAGCTTTGATCACAGATAAACTTATGATTGTGTTCTATTTATTTTTATATTTTATGTTGGAAATTGTTTTCAAGTCAAAATTGGCTGTAAATACTCGTATCTATCATATCGTTCACGAGTGGGGGTACCCATTCGTAAACGATATCATAGGTATGAGAAGTTTAGTCACCCGCTGAGATTCAAAAATACGACTTTTTGTAAATCGGTGACTATCGGTCATATCGCTGATATTTAGTCACTCGGTGACATTCAAAAATTGCACCCCAGATCCTGTGTGCAATTTCCTCACACAAATCACTTTACTCCAGCGTCACGCCGTACTTCATTCCTGTCTATGCGGACCCTATTCCGTCGGAAACCTTTCCTGCCGAAGATCCGACTCCTTGTATTCCCTTACGTACAGGCCTGTGAGGGCTGTGAGCAGTAATTTGGGGCACGTACCGCGGCGTCGACGTTACGTGTCCGACAATACCCAGGACGCTACTACGGTCAGTCGAATGCTACTAGCTGTTTCCCCGGATCTATTTATTATGAAACAGTTTTGTTATCACTGAGCAGATATGGAAAGAAAAGATATTTGATGGAATCAGGCGTTACTTTGCGGAATTCCTTTTGAAAGAAGATTATATAATGTGGGTAAAATAGTTTTAATTCCGCGATAAAAAAATCCAATCTTTATAGATTAGATTTTCTTAAATGTGTCGAACGTGCGTGATGAAAAGTTAAAAGTGAGATAAATAAATGTATTTTCTTTCTTTCTTTATAGAAATAGAAATTAAAATTCTGAAATAAAGAAAGAAAATACATTTATTTATCTCACTTTTAACTTTTCATCACGCACGTTCGACTATATCGAATAAATGTATTTTCTTTCTTTATTTCTATAAATAAAGAAAGAAAATACATTTATTTATCTCACTTTTAACTGTTCATCACGCACGTTCGACTATATCGAATAAATGTATTTTCTTTCTTTATTTCTATAAATAAAGAAAGAAAATACATTTATTTAGCTCACTTTTAACTTTTCATCACGCACGTTCGACTATATCGAATAAATGTATTTTCTATCTTTATTTCTATAAAGAAAGAAAGAAAATACATTTATTTATCTCACTTTTAACTGTTCATCACGCACGTTCGAAAATAACTTCCCAACTTAGTATACCACGCGAGATAGTAGTAGGGGCGAGTGATTAATTATTCTCTCATTGAGCTGACTGCGCATCCCCCCTCGCCCCCCCCCTGATATGTTTGTGTTGCTAAAATAATTGCGTTTTCTTGTTAGACTGAACTTGGGATCTTCGTATGTGTGCATATCAAACTATGTTAGGTTTTCGTTAATTTTTGTCGACGTGGCATTTTGCAAATACTTGTTCATGACGAGATTTGGAGGAATTTAATTTTTATACTAAAGAAATTAAGAGTCGATGATATCTTCGTCCAACCAAACACCGCACTGGGCTATCGTAGTGGATTATAGCCCACACTGTCTCTCTGAGATAACCCTTGTATCCCAGCAGTGGGAGTATAACGGACGCATGACGACACACATAGGCACTAAAAAACGCTCATGAAAAATTGCTTTAAAAAAGCGACGAACCGACCTCAGTGACAAACTACTGAACCGATTTTGATGAAATTTCTGTGGGACCAATATGAAATTATACCCTTTCAAATAAAAAAAGTATTTTCCAAATCGGTTTATAAATGACAGAGATCTGAAGTAATAAAAAAAATAAAAAAAATACCCGACGAATTGATAACCTCCTCTTTTTTTGGAAGTCGGTTAATAAGTAAATATCTCTAGAGGCCAGTTCCAAGTAGTACTGCACCTACAACATAATCTCAACAGTACACACGCTAGCACAACATCTCTGATTACAATGAAACCCCGCGGGACAGCTGGTACATATTGTCTAGGTTCCGATGAAAGTACTAATTTAAACAAAATAGTACCTACTCTCTTAGTCCAATTTGCTGGGGAAATGTCGGACTCTATCAAGAAGTTAATTGCGAGACGGTAAAACAACATTACCTACATAAGAATTACTAAAAAAATCCATACAACGTTTAGAACTCTATCTACTGCACATCCCCTAGTACTTACCAGTCTTCAAAAAATATGTGTTTTATTAAGTTTTTTTTTAATTATTTTTTTTGGAGGGACTTATTTTGGGATAACCTTTCTATTTTATTTTCTATAAAAAACCACTGTTTTTTTCACCTAAATATGATTTGCCGCAAATAAAGCCCACTGTAAAAGCCAACAATAATCATTTCAGTGTAAAATAATACTCTCTACGCTCATAAATGTAAAAACACGTTAGGTACTATGAAAAGAATGAAACCTTGCGTAATTTGTCACATCGTTGCTTACTTTTACATTTATGAGAATATTGTGAACGACCAAAGTCAAGGTAAAATTTGTTTAGAAAGGCTGTGTTTTTAAGGCTTTTACTGAAATGGATCGTCAAAATTTTTAATTTTTGGTTCCATAATTAATTTTTTTCCATAGATATAACGCACGACCACTAAATTGTTCAAAAAAAATCAAAGAAAAAAATTGATACAACACTTTAATCATGTACGAGCATTTGTATGAAAAGTATGGCGAATTGAGGCCTCTTAATTAGTGGTCACTAAAACCTACACCTATGAAACATATATACAATGCTTGTTGTTAAAGATACAGAGCTGCTCATAGTACTCATGAACTATTCGACCCTATCTTGGCCTCACTGCCTACTTATACAGCAAGCTATACCAAACCACCAAAAGTTCTACCAAAAGCTTTTTACATAACAATGCGAATTCGCGGTCCACTGATTTGGATAATAGTGAGTGGGAGTGAGCTCGAAGGATCACTTGGCTGAATGCAAGGCGCGTGTGCCACGCGTCAACTTAAAAAAAAGTAACGAGCGGAAAATCGAATTATTGGAAGCTCATGACACCGTAACACGGGAGGTCAAATTGTCAAAGGAACGTTTGCGTTTTTTTGGATGTTGGCAACACTTTTGTCGCGGGAAATTGGTGAGCAGCTTTGACATTGACACTTTGACTCGGAATCAAAAAGGAAAACGGACGTTTTAGGAACAGTATCCGGCATCAATTTAGGCTGGTTTATTACTACACTAGTCGCGGCTCATGAATTTACCCACGAGAAGATTCCAACAGGAAGGAACTGTGAATTTTCCCGTGATTAAAGGTATAAAGGGCTCGGTCGGCACCGGCCTATGAAGGACAAAAAATCACGATCATGCCATTGTTACGTGAAAAAAGGATAAACCAACAAACACACTTTCGCATTTTGCTGGATTTGGTTTCACATTAATTGTAGGATTGTGAACTTTATCGACGCAGTTTCGAGAGTTCAAACTAGATGGCGGCCTTATAAATTTCTCAAATCACCGCGCTGGCTAAAGTGAGTTAGCGCTTATGCCCGGAACGTCGAATGTAGTTTTGTAAAGTGAAGCTGAATTGAAAAAGGCTATTTCGCTCTTTGAATCCTACAAAGCTCTATCATCCGATAGGGCCAGTTGAAAACGCAAAAGCATATTTATTTAGATTTCCAACATTCGGTATTTAGTTTCCCTTTTCATCGCGGGGAGCTTGGAATAAAAGTTACTTTTGTATCTATACTTAAATGCAATTCAACAACTACAGTAAGTACATGTTTTGAATTGTAAAGAATTAAAATTAAAAAAGTCTTTATTCAAAGTTAATTGACTCCACTGGACTAGATAACGGACTAGATATGGGTTACCAAAGAACACGTAAAATAACTGATCTAAACATATTATTATCGTTTTAAATACTCTTTTGAAATAGACGGTAACACAAACGTAAATATGTACGTAAAATGGTAATTACCAAATATAAATGTACCTCGATAACTTGACAATACGAGTAGATCTTAAATAACTAGACTCTTTGAAAGTTGTTATGAAATTGAGATATAAGTTAGGTACCTTCGTAACCATGGCGACATAAGTCAATTCCTTACTTTTTTACTTTTATACTGTCGATAGCGATAATCGCTTCAAAGCGTATTCGCTTTGGTATTTGTGGTATGTAATGGTATTTCATTTATCTAGGCTTTCAGGAGTCTGGGCACAGTTTAACGTGACATTCGTTGCATTTTAAATCAAGTTTTGTTCAAAAAACTTGAAAAGTGCGTAAACATATTATGTTTGGCACGTGCCACACCTACCTGCGCAATATAACAGTGCTTGCAGAATAATCTTCTCCAGAGCCGTGTATGGGATCGCACAGGTTCGATAAACAGATAAATCCCTCTATGTGCTACAAATAATAAAAACAAACTTTAAGTCCTTATTTCCGAGGAAATAAACGCGACGCGAGACGTGAACGCTTCGTACTAGAGTTCGCAATGAATTTCCCGCGCTGAGCCAGGCCACGAAGACAGCGATGGAAACTTGGCGATAGATTGTTAACTTGAAGGTTTTACCTTGCTAGGGGAATAATCGACAAGCCCAGTGAAAATAGACTACCTACTGCCAATAGGCATAATATCAAGAGTCACCATCAGGCGGAAAACTTCCACTGCTGAACATAGGCCTTCCCCATATCGTGGGATGAGAGGATTTGCTATTTATACAGGTGATATTTAAATGGGCTCAATATTCAAACACCATGCTTCCAAATGATAGATGAGGTAGAGTCGTTTTTTATCTTTTTTATAGTCTGACGAAAATAAATCGTCATTTCCCTGGCCCAATTTCGTATCCGCTTCTCGCGATAGGATATTCGTCTGTCTGCAATTCTGTCTTCAAGCTGAACACTACTTATGGTTCTCGAATCGATGGCCACTCTCACAAAAATCAGTTATTACTTACTAGCAATGGTGAACATAGTACTCTTATTTTTATGTACCTATACTAAAATTTGTACCTTCTAATTTTTCGTAAAAATAATGTTCTTAGTAAGTTACAAATTAAAAAAATAATTAGGTGATTCCATCATTATCGTTTGAGCACTGGATGTTTTTTTTTTATGTTATTAGGTAACGAGACGAGCTGGTCGTTTGCCTGATGGTAAGCATAACGCCGGCCCATAACAATTGCAGTGCCACCCAGAACTTTGAAACACAAAGGCCTGCGCGGCACTGCAGTGCGCTCGTTACCCTGAGACATTAGGTATTAAGTCTCATAAGCCCAGTAATTTCACTGTGGTAGCTAGGTAAGCACTAGTAAATACACTATAACTTACGTCCTCGTACCTCGGTTGCATCACTTTTCTCGGTTGTTTTCCTTTACTGAGAGTTCAAGCATACTTTCGACTAACAGGTCAGCCGGCGACCTCTGAAGGTAACTACTGACCAATTACCACTTCAAAATTCTACTATCTAATGCCGAGTTCATTACAAAGTATAACTTATTCATTTATCTACACTCAAGTTTCCCACATCCAACATTGGCCGTAGCTATGAAGAGCGGCCAACGTAATCCCCAACTATAACCCAAAGCGTTCGTAGAAAGTATCGAAGTAGATAGTCGTTTTGTAAGGCCGCCATGGTAGAGCTCACAAGCAATAAAGTGAAATTAAATACACCACATAAACACTTCGACACTCCCTGCCTGGGACAAAGGATATAGACAAATAGTTTGTTTTGCACCATGGCAGCGACCTCTAGTGAAATATTGGTGAACTGCACTCACTGGCAGGTTCTTTCCAAGTTTCTACAATGGAAGTTTGGTAAAGCTTTTGAGAAAGTAGCTGTTGTAACTTAGCACGTGTTGGAATTGGGCAGGATCATTGCAGAAGGCAATATACTATTGTACTCTGTGGCAGATTTGTACCTACAGCAGCAATGAAACTAACTAAAAGCTTGAGTTGACACTTTAAAAGTCTTTATTCCTATTCAAAATGTATTTCTTTCCATTTTTCAAATGTAACCAAGATGGTAGCGGTGAAGCGAGCAATAACAGAATCAAATCAATATTCTTATTCAAATATACAAATAATTTAATAAGAGCCAGACAGACGGAGTTGCCAGTAATAGAAAAAGTCCAGTCGAGATAGGAAATTAAAGTGAGAGATTTCATATCACGTCGCCACGGACGAAGGAGGGTTTACATTTACATGAACAGTAATTCGAGGAGACATGACTACTTGTAAAAGTAGTTTGTGTAGTTTAAAATGGATTTTTTTAAATTGATTTTTTTTTGTTTACTATCTGCTGCTCACGGTTTCACCTGGGTGAAAATGTCCACAGGAACTGTGCAAATTTCCGGGAAAAATTTGCCTATATCACTCTCTCTCTCTGGCCTACGAGTATAAACTTTCTCTATGCAAAAACTCGTGATGAATCGTTCAAATATGGTTAATATCCCTCTTATTCGTACTAAGCGCTTTGCTTCGACTTTTGTAACGCTAAAGAGTAAAATTATTTGCCAGCGTCTATTTTTCCGATAGCTAATAATTACGAGGGTGAACCTTCTAGGCTAGGCAAACGTGCCAGACATCGTCAACCGCGTCGTTGCTTATATCCTCTGGCAAGATTGCGGTCAAACGTGAGCCAATTGTCAATAAGAAAAATGTAGACATTCAAGATGATCTACTACTTCCAGTTGTGAAACAGGAAATTACCCTGTCAAAACATGAACGTAGCTAAGCTACCTGCGCTAGATATAGGTATCTACCAATACCAATTCGTTATCTCTCCATCGGACCTCTACCTTTAGAACCCTTGTCGGCAATAAGTCACCGTAATCTATCGATTTACATAATCATTATTCGTTGATGAGCACTTTTAAACACAAAATACTGCTTTTGTTTTTTGATCGTCAACTTCTTTTTTATAGCATTTACATATATGCAAGTCAGTAAAGTATATTGTCTGTTTGCATCAAGAATCTAGAATTAAGTCAATCATAAAGCAATTTATTATTTTTGTTAGTGGTAGGGCTAACTCTTCTGCGAGTGTCCATCTGGGTTGTTAGGTACCACCGGTTTGCTCGTGAAGTCTGCCGCCAAACAGTAATGTGTTCCGGTGTGATTAGCAGAGTAGTCAGTGAAATTACTGGGCTTATGAGACTTAATATCTAATGTCTCAGGGTAACGAGCGCACTGCAGTGCCATGCAGGCCTTTGTGTTTCAAAGTTCTGAGTGGCACTGCAATTGTTATGGGCCGGCGTTATGCTTAACATCAGGCAAACGACCAGCTTGTCTCGTTACCACTACTAGCATAAAAAACATTTATTTGCTTCAAAACGTGGTAATTATAATATTAAATTCTGTGTGTCTTTTAAAGTCTGTCAGAGATTGAAATAAAACATAAACCACTTTACAAGGAAGGAGTAATCAAAATATACTAATTTTCAACGATCTCTACGCAAGATTGGAGTCACTTTGTTTCCTGCAAAGTCACCCCACACTAAATTGAACGAATGAAAGTCTAATGAACGAACTGACAATGAACGAGTAGAAATGGTAATGTCATTAGAGAATGAAGTAATTAGTTAAGAGTGCAGCTTGGAAATGAAAATGCATGTGGAGGGGAAAGTTCACATACATGACTCTACTGCTTACTCATGTAAGGGTATATTATAGGTATAGATAATTATGTCATAGTGGTTATTACTTAGGATGGCGCTGATAAAGGCTTGTGGTTTCAGGATTGAGAACGATTTTATGTTAACCTTCTGATTTTAGGGTACCTACTCCTTTCAAAAATTATTGGATTCTAATAATGTATTAGATTCATAAGATTCTAAGAACCTATCCTTTTTCAACCGAATTCGAAAACGAGATCGTCTTTTATTTCGACCCCATTTTTATATACAAGGAAATTTGATGATGAATTCTGAAAACATACAAAGTGCCGAAGAAGGCGGCTTTTCGCTTTTTTAATGAGCAAATTATAAATATGCAAGCTAACCTTTAACCACTAGGTAGCTATCGAGAATTAGACCCCGTTTCTCGATGCCACTACCTCACCTGATGGTAAGTAGGGATCTGGAAGAAGTACCTAATACTAAACCTAAAAAGCCTGCAGTCATTTGCTTACTATACTACCAAGTCTCCATTCGAGTTAGACAGCCTCGGGCGGCGGGTTTGGGTTTTCCGTCGCCCACACGGAGTGCGACCCTGTGAGGTTCAATGACGGCCGTCGTCATTACTTGGTGGATGAGAGCTGAAGCTCTCTGTGCAGAGGTCCATAGAGGATTAGTGCTGCTCGGGTCACGGAAGAATGCTTGCTTCCCGTGGCCCCAGCACAAGGTGCTGTGTAAGTTTTCGTCCCCGGAGGTTTTAGTGGGTATGGGCCGGTAGTGGAAGCCGGCTGGAGCCCCACACTACCCCCGTCCATTGCACCTCGAGCGGGCGTGTGCGTAAACGCATTCCCGCTGGGAAAAAAACAAAAAAAAAAATGTTAGGTACTCTACTTAAATCAACATTTGTGGTTGCCCATATTTTGTTGAACACGCGACTAAAGCATGTAACATGTTTAGCAGTTAAATGCTGTTTAACAAAGGTTCAACGTGTGTTTAAGGTGTTTGTTGGTAAGACCGTAATTGTTAAACTGTTACTTATTTCTTGTTTTTCTTGCTGTAAACAACCTTTCCAACATTTGCTAAAAGCTTTCCGCCAGGAGAGCTTTCGGATTCAAATGCCTAGGCTATTTTTCACTTTTTGTTTTCACTTTTCGTTGTTAAAATGAAAAGTTAATTGTATTTTTTCTGTAGTCCTTTTGAAGTGTACAAAAAAATAATTCTGAAATATAAAGGCAATATGCAAGAAAGTAGTCTAAGTATATAGAAAGTGCAGGTACGAACACAGTTTTTAAAACTGATACGAATTAATTAATGTTAGTGGGGTTCAGCGACAATAACGAAACATCTACTGACAATTATTATTGAACAAAAGAATAAGAAAATACAAAATTGTTGAAAGACTAAGCACGGGACACAAATAATATGTACCTACGCTCGGCGCTCGCCGGATTTTTCGAACAGAAAGGACGTGCCAAATAAATCCAAAATGGTTTTAATCTACATACTTACCTACAAGTAACACATAACAAAATTATATGAATACGTAAGTACCTACTCAACAACAGGGTACAATATATAATACAATACAATATACTTTATTGTACACCAGACTACAAAACATTTAATAATACTATATAGGTACGTACAGATTATAATTAAAACAGTACAGAAATGATAAGCAACTATAAAGTACAATGGGTACCTACGTCGCTAACAACATATTCCAAGTCAATTCATCAGGCCGAATCAATTCAAATTTCTTTATCCCCGTGGTTCTCAGGAGAGCGTTCATAAAATATAAATTGACGGTGAGCACGGAAGCGGGCTCTTAGAAGTGCCCGTTCCAAGTAAACAACCGATCTAAAAGAAGGGTAAGAAACTCAGAAAAGTTAGGTGTTAAAGAACATACAGTTGATAGCAGTAGCTCATCTCCACCCGACCGTTACTGCTGACGCGACGTGCCGACCGACCCGGCCTATCTAATCCCCGCCGCACGCAGTAAACGCAAATCGAACGCCAATAAAATTCTCATCCAATAACGAATAAAAGAACGCTTCACGAACTCTGCCTGAAAGTCTATTTAACATTCTTCGTGCGTCGAGCCTTCCTCGCAAACGTCCCTTTCCAATCAAAGTTGGAACGGAAAGGAACCTAAAAAAAGATAGAAGGCTGTAATCGAGTGGGTAGACTTCTATAAGCGGCCGGCTTTAAACTAAAATGGCTACCCATAGTGATACGGAAATTTGTAGATAGATAAACTCTTTTGTACATTTAAAATGAAATAATAATTTATAGATAGAAATATATATAGCTTATAGATACTAAACACAATTCCACCTCCTGGCTTTATCATCAGAACCTCGAAAACAAGTGCTATCTATTGGACTCGTCAAGACGAATTATATGATCCCAAACATGAAGGGTTTACTTGTACTATCTGAAGAGTCCCACTATCCACCACCTAGCTCCAACATCAGATCAGAAGCATGAAGCTAATAAAAGAGAGTTAAAAAACAAAAGTCAAACCTATTCAATGTTGATGTTGTGACACTCCACAAATTATATAGGACACTCCGAAAAATAGTCCTAGTCTAGAAAAATCGCAAACATCAAAAACTGTCACAACCACCTTGCGCTTCAGCGCATAGCAAAGAGAATATACTTAACCACTACGCATAGTTTTTAAAATCACTTGAATTAATATATTATTGAAATACGTATCTTATAATATGATATCTAATGTTGTTCTACATAACAGATTCACGAAATCTACTCGTACCCCCGCCAAATTGAAAGCAACTCAAGTGTGGCGTAAACGCAGTCTTTCTCTACCTTTATGGATTATGACTTTACTTTTTATGTCTGGGGGTAACGCTCCAAAGACTGTGAAAACACCCGGTAATATGATTGCGTCAAAATTTTATTCATTCGTGTCCGCCTGGCGTTATTTTACGCAGGTTTCTGAATGTTTATTAAATGCAGTCTAGATTTCATATCTTCACTCAACTTTTGTAATGTTGTATTGTACTAGAAGTATTTCACAACATAAACTGAATTAAATAGTACACTTGCAAATTCATCAAAATAAACGAAAATAACTAATCAATACGCGACTCTCACGAAAGGGGAAGGGGGAATCAAGTCATGCAGTATCGTTGCACACTCTCCAAAATGTATCCTGTCGAAGACAGAAAGACTTGCAACCTTGCGTCGATGCTCGATATACATTTTGTTTGACATCGGCGCAAAGTGAGCATTCGAGTGGCTGCGACCGAGCCACATACGGACGCGGTGGCCGTGTTTTTGGCTCACCTTCCGTGCGTACTTGGCCACAATCGCCAGCTTCTCCCCACCCGCCCACATAATAGATAGCGTTTAGACCGGCCTACTACGCGCCCACACGCCTTTTCTGTTCTCTCTATTTAGTGGCTACAAAAGTGGCTGGGACTGGAGGCTGCAACCAGCCACTATTGGCCGCGTCTAGTGGCTGCGTGTGGCTGCCCGCGTTTGGTGGCCCAATGTGAGGCAGTACTAATTGTGTGCGCAGAAAAATTAATGTCCTAAGTTTACACTTAGCACACGCTAAGTTTAAGCGTTCTCGTAACGAGAACGAGAGCGGTAGGTATATCACATTGTCTGCCTTTGAGCTCGGAGATACTTTCGACACTAACGCATTGATAAACTATCGAATACCTTCAATCTGAAGTTGTATATTGGTATCTACCTATGTAGAGCAATACTTCCCTAGTCAGTTATAATAAAAACTTTATTGCAGACACACAAAATTTTTAACTTCATCTAAACTATAAGACCCAACTTTTGGCTCTATCTTTTAAAAAATCATTTCATTCAAACAATTTAAAAAGTTATCAAAAAGTTTCGCACCATGCAGACATGTTGAAATTAAAAAAGAATTCAATTTAGGAAGTGTTGCAAGGGCGCCGCGCCGCCGCCGGTGCGGCGCGAACTTTGCCCATAACATGCAAATGGGGAAACTTGGGCAAAGTTTGAGCTAATTGCTACAAGTCTGTCGCCGTAGAACGGACTCCTAAGGCTAATTAAACGAAATTCTGAGGTTAAATAACTGCGAGATTAGCTACTCACAACCTGTGATTTTACTACCTTCATATCATTAAATTACCTATAGGTATGTACTTCTATACTCTATACAAATAAATAAAATTGAAGCGTCTGTTTGTAATATCAAACAGCTTTTTACCAAATACATATGAAAGTATGTATGGTGCCTATAAATAAACCACCATTTTTAAAATTTTTGTCTTACTGTCTGGCTGTCTGTCTGTCTGTTTGTTACGGGTAATCTCCGAAACGGCTCGGCCGATTTTAACGGGACTTTCACTGGCAGATAGCTGATGTTACAAGGAGTAACTTAGACTACTTTAATTTTAGAAAACACTTAGGGTTCCGCGCAAAAAAATAAAAACCATGTAATCCAAAATCTCCACGCGGGTAAAACCGCGGGGCAGCTGCTAGTATTAAATAAAATTAAAAGTCGCAATACAAATCACAATTAATTTTTAGTGCCTTTCGTCTGATAGATTTGCTCGAATTTTTCCACAAGGCCCGATTTTCAATTCAAACCATGAAACAAAGAGTTCATCAAAGGAGACGTCGCTATCGCTAGTATACCTATAGGGGCAAATCCCCAATTTGTGGAGGATTTGTGGTAATCCTGTGATGGAGTAAGTACGCCATACGACTGCAGGTGCCGCGACTGGATACAGGACGATAATAACCCCCTTCGGCGTCGCAGTCGCGTAGAAAGTCGCAGAGAATGATGGCTCAATTACTCTTTACTGTACCATCGATTTGATGTATGTAGACCTAAATGTCGCAGACAAATCACAGCTAGCCGCTCCGCGCGGTGCATGCCGGTGGTAGACCTACTTATTTATTTCGTTTTTGTGCTTCAGCCGATTTGTAATCCTAGGATCTAAACTAACTTAGGAGAAAACTAAATTTGCAGTTATTTTACCTAATTATTGTGTCATTATAACAATACTCGCGATTGTGATGCGCCTTTGCTTTAGAAGTAGTTGTGAGTATATTTGGAAAAGAGGCAAACAGTTACTAAAAACATCTTTACAACATTGTAAAAGTAATTTTCACAATAGGTAGGTACTCATGTTCAGACATACGAGTAGGTAGGTAGGTATACCTACGGTCTTTCTTGGGCTATACCGAATACCGATTGAAATCAAATTATAGTGCCACAATCATAACTTGGCGGTGGCGATTTGAGGAACTAAACCGGCCGGAAGGCGGCGGAACATAATGTTGCCAGATCAAATAATTTGCACATAACTGAAACTATATTGTCTGCCGAAACAAAATGTTGATATTGAGTTTTAATGCCTACATGATTCGAATTCTCTATAGAGTTAGTTCACCTCATAAATCGCGTGACAGCCTAGGGTCGCGGTGGCTGGCTAATAATAGGTATTTTAGTTTAGAACCCTGTTACAAATGACCTAATTACATACAGTGATTAAGGAAAGGCGTACATAATATGCTACGATATCACGATTATTTGATTATGGATGAAAGTTGCGAAAACGAAACCTATATATGAATTCGTTCAGCAATATATTCTACAAAAGTATTTAGCACACCAATGAAAAAAACAATATTTAATAATGAATGAGGAAAGAAATTTTGCAGTAAGTAATCCATAAAAAAATATATCTTACATTATAAATTATAATACGAACAATAAAAAAATTGTTCCATAGCAAGCAAGGAGTTATCAACTCCAAATTGTTTCTGAACGTTTATATAACTGTCAAAGTCTTATGGTTATTTGTCATTTGTCAATGTGTTAATGTCAATGTCAATACTAGTCAATAGTACGAGTACTTGCGTGTACTTATAAAATTGCAAACGTAGTCTTTTAAATTGTTTTCACAATAAATTTGCACATCACGCGACTACAAGCCATGGCTGGGAAGCTGAACAAATTCGAAACACCCAGCTCGGCCAGCTCAGATAGGTAAACCAAGTGTGTTAACCTTTCGAAATGTTTATT
Source organism: Crocallis elinguaria (assembly GCA_907269065.1). NCBI lineage: Eukaryota > Metazoa > Arthropoda > Insecta > Lepidoptera > Geometridae > Crocallis > Crocallis elinguaria. Next base: position 24,253,819 of record OU026072.1, on the reverse strand, counting down.
TGAACAGCTGGCTCGTGTTACCTAAAACTGCGCTGCGGATGATACGTTTTCAGTGTTGGCTTAGTCATCATCGAGTCCGTGAGGTGTTTTCACGTGTCGTGTTTTAGTGCTGAATAATAGTTTTCTTGAAGTTTCGTGGAAATAACATTGGCTGTATTATAACCTCTATGCACGCATTGTGGAGTTATTTTTAGACTTTATTTAGTACATTGGCAGCTCGCTTCACGCTGAAAGTTGGACGCACGTGCTCGAGACTGTAGCGTGTTTCCAGACACCTAGTCTCACATGAAAGGTCAGGATTGAGGTCCCGTCATGGAGGCAACTCCGCTGATATTTTTTAACCCGTAAGATATTCAAAAACTTTTGTTAGGTGTCTGTGTGATTAGCTGTGTGCTTCGTTGTCGCTTCTGTGCTGTGCTAACACGCCTTCCTGTTATTATTTGCTTAGATTTTATGTTATAATTAATGTCTAATATCCACTAACTTACTGAGCAAATGTAAGACAAGTCTGTATTTTAATCTGTCAAAGCCAACTTACAATATTTGTAGTGACTTGACAGAATAACATAAACATTGTGGAATGACCTTCAAATGATAAAATTCTCATGCAAATAGTATATTTGTGTACTAATTTCATATCACAAGATAGCATGTCTGCATGATAATAATCTACTGATATTTGTATTTGAAAATATTCAAAACAAACAGTGCAATACACCTTAAAAATTCAAGGATAACGCTGGCAACATCAAAACTAATTGAAAAACAAATTTATTCATATTTAAAAATTTACAAAAAACTACCACATTCTAATCTTTCTTCAAATAGTTTACAAGGTTCAAAACAGGTCATTGACCTGCAGCTCAAGGTGTACAATACCTACTGTAATAATTAGTGACACAAAACCATTACATCAACAATTTACAATGTAAACAGTGCAATATTATTTATGGGTTTATTTGCCTAGCAGCAGACCATGAAAAAGATAACATGGTCAGAGATTGGGACATTAATGTGGGTATATATTACAGTACTGCACAATGATATATTCTTAACTAGCTTGAGCCAGCGGGCTCACCCTTATTGCGATTCCCACAGGAATAGTGTATTTTCCTGGAATAAAAGCCTATGTTGCTCTCCGGTCCACAAACTATATCTATACAAAAAACCATGTCAATCCATCGTGCCTTTGCTATGTGAAAGAAACACAAACTACAAACACACTTTTAAGCACCTATAGGCGGGTTCTGGCAACTGCACTTGAGAACCAGTTGTACCGCTTTACTTGGGAAGTCTGCTGCCAAGCAGTAATATTGCATTACTGCGCATTCCGGTTTGATAAGCAAAGTAGTCAGTGAAATTTCTAGGCCTAAGAGACTTAATGCCTCAGGGTAACAAATGCACTGCAGTGCTGCGCAGTCCTTTGTAGTTCAAAGTTCTGAGTGGTATGTCTGTCTGCGGCTAATTTCCGAAATGGCTGGATCGATTTTGACCTGACTTTCACCGGCAGATATCTGATGTTACAAGAAGTTACTTAGTACTAAGTTACTTAGGTTACTTTTATAATGGGTGCAAAGCTGCGGGGCACAGCTAGTTTTTCACTAAAAATGTATTTTTTTATATATTCTACAGGCTCACGATTGACCACAATCACACCGCTGAACGTAAACTACGAAGTGGTTGACAATGTATCATGATTACCTAAAAGGTACCTGTTCACTCTCGCTTTGAAGATTCATAGATTATATTTTCTGGGTAACACAGTCGCTGCTAGGGAATTCCACTCCTCATAAAGTGTCATCATTCTTAAAATAATAATATCCTGATATGCGGCGAAACAACACAATGATTCACTAATAATTAGTTAATCATTGTGTTGAATATAATTAATTAGTAATCAAAATAATATTAGGATACAATCTGTAAGATAAGTAGGCAGGTAAATGTTGGCGACAGTGAAAACCGCCCTTTCACTTAACATGATATGTATTAATTGAAAGTAAGTATCAGAATATATAATTATTATTACTTCATTGTGGATGTGGGATTGGATAGAAACTACTGTAAGTGTTCTTATAATAACTACACAAGTAACATGGTAGGTACCTTAACAAATCGTTTTGTTGATTCCGTACCTTTATAGTTTTTCTACTATCTATATAAGTAACCATAGTAGAATATTATGTGGCTTTGTCTAGGTCTAGTACAGAGATATTGTACAAGGAAAGGAACTTGAGCGCTAGTGAACAAGCATATGACCAGCTCAGTATGCGAATTACCCATTATGCATTCTTGCGACTGCGCAGGAGTTGTTCCTCGTGAGCGCTCAACTTGGAAGCAGAGATGCCAAGTGTTATACTTCTATAATACACTCTTGCATGTGTTCTACACTGTATCTACAAAATATAGTCCACTTTTCACTTATTCGCAACTCTGTACCTGAAAACTGAAGAAGAAATAAGAAGATTATTTCTTCAGGTTTCGCTCTTGAGATCGCTTCAAAAAATACCGCCCAGTTGTCGCAATTAAGCAATTTTCTAATAACCCAATTATTTTAGATAATACCACACATATATTTATTTAAGAACTTTTCTGATTGCATTGATTTCAATCACTGCAATCAAAGCATCATTAATATTGAATTATTTGATAACATTAAGTACACACTAATTATAACTACGCGGAACGCAATTGTTGTAAGTCTCTTATCACTTATCAGTGGTGAGTGGACAATTAATGAAAACATGTGAAAGGTTGTGAAAATATTAAATAAGTGTGGCAATGTACAATGAGAAGTACAACAATTACACTTTGTTTTAATGTTTGGCATCAACCAGTGGCGTATTTTAGGATTCAGCGCCCTGGGCCTGCAGTCCCCGCCGCCCTGCCGGTCAGTATACATAATACGAAAGCCCCACGTCTTGATGTGTATCAAACTTACACCTACGAAACGGTGGTTAGTTAAACTATGTTTTGTCTCTGTTGTTCTTTGACAGTTTTAAACTGAATCGAAAGAGACAAAACGTAGTTGAACTAACTATTCAACCGTTTAACACTGTTTATTGATAAGAGCCTTAGTTAGGTAGGCTTTTTTTAAATTTCTTCTGCTTGTGCCGCCCCTCACAGCCTGCCGCCCCGGGCCATGGCCCTTTTGGCCCTAGGGTAAATACGCCCCTGGCATCAACCCTGGATAATATCGGGCACCGATGTTGAAAAAACGACGGACTTAAAGATTTAAAAATAATTAAAGATTACGACTAAAATCCAGTTCAATTATGTTTCCAGAAATTAATTAAAAAGATGTAGTCTTATGGCTTCTAAACCGTTTCTACTGTCGTTTGTTTGAAGTTAATTATATTTCTTGGCAAATAACTGCTTCCAAGTATATATAATTATCAATCGTACGTATCTGAAGACTGGAGTAGCCGTTGAATCCCATACTTTATTACTGACTATAAATGCTATATTTATTTCGTAGGTCTAAACTACTAACTCGGGTCGTTTGTCAGTAGGGACGACCTCGGCCGTCGCTACTGGTGTATTTATTTCTGAACACTTAACCTTTGAATATTAAGAAATATTACTACGTCAAAGCACTCCCTAAATCTTGTCTGGGAATATCCGTGATGTTCCACATGTACAGTAGGGAAATAATACAAGATGTTGTGTCCGCGGTTCAGGAATGCTACCCTTATTCAGCGAAGTACGAAGTCACGTGTTTAGGGCGATGGGTACTCTTAATCTTTTTCTTAATTCTGTGCTCTAATCAAAAATGTCCTGAAGTTCCATGGCTCTGTTCGTGATTTGACAACGGGAGCAGAAAACAGATACTTATATACATAAATATATATATGTACGTTTTCTGACGTCGGTCGTCCTTAGTTCCAATTTACTAAACATACGATCGAACATTTTAATATGGCAAACGTTTGACGGTGAATGAAAGGATGATGAATGTGAATTATAGTTTTTTTTTTTTTACGTTTACACTCATACCCCCGCACTAGGATTCCCTGTATTGCAGGTGGCATGGACACACACAGATACACATCACAAACATCCAAGACCCGAGAACAAACTTTATGCTTACACAAAATCTGCCCCGGCCGGGAATCGAACCCGGGACCCCGCGCTTTGCAGGCAAGGTTACTACCAACTTAGCTACGGAGCCGTCGAATAGTTGAAACATAGGTCATCGTTTTGTGGTCGTACTTTCTTTTGGTGCCGCAATTTCTTATGGCTAGAATAAGATACGAGTGAATAGGTATCTTCTATAGGTAAGCGTGGCCTATATTAGACCGCATCGTCACTTACCATCAGGTGAGATAGATAGTGGTCAAACGCAAGCCTATACGGTACAAAAAAAAGATTAGATACCAGAAGCAAATAAATTACTCGATGTTACAAAAACATCTAACCGGAACACAGTAATGCTTGCACATTACTGCTTGGCGGCAGGCTTCACAAGCAAAGTGGTAGTACCAACCGAGACGGACACTCGTAGAAGAGTTAGTCCTACCACCTAGTATTAATGAGTTCAGTGATTGCTCTTGATTTGGTAAATCCATAGGTGATATTTTCAGACTGATCGATATGGCCCGGGTAACTGAACAGTGGTCTTCAATTCCAGCGACACGGAACTAGCCCTAGAGCTGAGCGAGCAGGTGTTCCTTGATGATGAGGACTACAGCACCCGGGCTCCGGCCTCGCCCACCACCGTACCCAATGTGAGGCCTTACAGACCACCTTCCACAGGTAAGCATACTAACACAAATATATACAATACATCACAAACATTTTGCTTCCAACAGGATTCGAACCTGCGTCTTCTGGCTATCCGGGCCAGACGCCTTAACCAACTAGGCTATGGGAGCAATCGATGTTAATTTGATTGGTACTGTAACGTATCACAATGGAGTAGGCAATCGCTACAAAGCGGGTCTGCTAGATGGAGCTACGACTTGTAAGCCGAATAGAAATACATCATATCAAAAATTTCGAAGTCAACATCGATGGCTCCCATAGCCTAGTTGGTTAAGGCGTCTGGTCCGGATAGCCAGAAGACGCAAGTTCGAATCCTGTTGGAAGCGAAATTTTTGTTATGTATATATTTGTGCTAACATCCGCTAGTGTCGGTTAACACTATAAAATATATTTCATAAAGCATACTAACACCCTTAGATACTGCAGAACATCGTAAGACGCGGTAATTAAATACATATTAAGACGTTAGGCAGCGTTTCCATTGTGTATTTACCGTTAATACTTTAGTTAGAATTACCTTAATATATTTATATTAAGGTAACTCCATGTCATCGCCCACTCAACCTACGATGTGCGTCTTTCGCTATTTGCACACCTGTCCGGCCCGGCTTATCTATACCTACTCTTTTATGACCCTAGAAATGGTTCATAGAACTAGAACGCATGGGTAGTACGATCTCGGCTCGCTTTCGTCGATAAAAGTATGTTTATAAACTACGAGCGTATTAATTTGCAATGAGGTCATGACTCGTGACTAATGTGGCGGTATATTACTTTCTCAGAGAGAGATTGTGGGAGCTATTCGTACCTACTGGCATCTGAAATGTAAACAGTAACCTGGTAGACAGTATGGGAATAAACAACGATGAGAGGAGCATATAAGTAGTGTTACTGATAACAAGTTGGAACTGCTAGGCTTTAACCCACGCCCCGAAATGACGTTATTTATATGCTGGGTGAACGGGTGTGGCCGAGCGGGAACTTGTCCGACTTTCAATCCGACGCACCATAGTTCGAATCTCGACTCGGCCGCACCAATTACTTATACCAAGTTGTGTGCGGATTATTGACACTCGCTCTAAAACGGTGAAGGAAAACATCGTGAGGAAACCTGCATGTTCAAGAACCACAAAATTTGAGGACATCCACCAAGCCGCACTGGGCCCGCGTGGTGGATTATGGCCCATACCTCTCTCTCTGAGAGAAGGCCGGTATCACAGCAAAGGGAGCATAAGAGGCTGATAATTAATATGCTGGGCTAGTGCGATTGGTTCTAGTTGTGTGTTACATAAAGCTGGTAGTCAAAAAGTGGCGGAAAGCTTTCAGGTACATACCCTTCGTATGTACCTGAAAATATTGCGGACGCGACGGTGAGAGCTATGTCAATATAAATGAGATCAGTCGAACACTCTTCATAGCGCAATAGCTTGAACATTACAAGGTCATTATGGCGTAGGCACTTAATTTCGAAGGAAATGTTGTCAGCTACTGATTGTATTACGGCTTTTGTTTCTTTATTCACTAAAACTTAGCTTTTAATCACTATTTCACCTGTCGCCGAAACATACCGATATACGCGATAGTGTGGATTGTCTTGAATAAAAGCAAGAAAAGTTATTTACACCACAGCTGTTTCCAAGCATCATATTTTTCTCAGAAATCGATCGGCCATCTGCACTGTTTATTTATTTATTAAAAACCAACACACTGTGCATCAAGACATGAAATATAAAAACACGCAATACAAACAATAGGAAAATGCCATCGCAATTATAGGTGCAGACTGCATGCATAGTTGAACAAACAAGTAAGAGCAGAGGTTACAAAAAAATATGTTAAAATATTACAACATTATTATTACATTGATAGATTTTATAGAATTAATAAAATAAGTGAATTAACAAAATAAAAGTAATGATAAACAATAATTAATAATAATAGGATTTAAAATGATGAAGAGGTTGCAAGTAAATTTACCTTTTAACAAACATAATTGACCTTACAGACTGCCGAAGTCTTGAGGTATAACATAGCGTCCACTAGCCATCAATTCGTTGGCACTTTGGCACTTCTCCCCATCATGCTCTAATTTGGAATTACTTTTAAACACGACTAAAACAACAAATCCCGGCTTCTTTCTGTATTCTGAGACCCCTCCAAAGATAACAAAGCATAAACAATGTAGGCTTAAAGGTCACGGCTAAAAATACCGGGTCCGTCACTAAAGAGACTGTTTAGAAACAGTATGTGGTTGTTTACATTCTTATCGTTTTGGATAGTGGAATCTAACATTTATTTCAAGAGCGATCGTGAAAATTACTTTACTGTTTGCCCGTTCCAACAATACACCCGATCGAGAAGAAGGATCAGAAACTTGTTGGCATTCCGTTTTCAAAAATGGTTTCTTACTTGACATGTCCATTGATGGATACAGTTCATCTCTCAGAGGGAGAGACGAAAGAGTAAGAGAGAGTCCGTCACACTTGAATTTTATTTGGAACTTTCAGCATGTTCCAGCTTCCTTAAGATTTTTTCTTTCATCGATTGAGAGATGGCAAATCGGTGCATAACTTATGTTGTTTATGTGATTAGGTGGCAAGGCCTAGATCGGATTAGGACTAAGATATTGGCGGATAATTAACCACGCGTGTAATGCAGACTGTAGACTCTTATGCAAACGTGTGTTTGCTTGTCAGAATAACGACGCTTTTGCATCAAGCGCGGATTTAGAGCATCTCGTAATCGACGCTTGATGCAAAAGCGTTGTTATTCTGACAAGCAAACGCACGTTTGCATAAGCGTCTACGGTCTGCATTACACGCGTGGTTAATTATCCGCCAGTATCTGCATAACGGACACCATGTAGAGAAAACTACTTGACAGATGATCCGTGTTTAGTCATCTAGAAACCTGGCGGTATGGATGACGATTTTTAAGTTTATTTGTAATTAAAAAATGTACTAGGTAGATAAAATTTTTATTTATTTTATTTTAAAACATGCAGCGATAAACTGACTTAAATATAAACACAATTTACAACGTTTTCGCATATATAGTATCTAGAAAAACTTGTTTGCCTATCTTTATCGATTTACACCACGCGTTATTTTATTTTTATTCTAAGCCAAACTCTGTGGACTCACACCAAACCAGTTCATTGAGATAGTAGCTTTTAGTATTTTACCGTTGTATTAAAAATATCTAATTTGGAATAGCGATCCAGTTTGTTTACAATGCCAGATGTTCTTATAAAAAAACGAGTTTTGCCTGCAGTTTGTAGAACTGTCAGGTATATGTCGATGGAAAGGCAGCCTCACAGATCTTGTTGGAACCTTTCCTTTAAAAGTAAAGAGGAGATGTGGAGAATAAACTCGACTCTGCGCTATATATTTGTACAAGTTTCACCTGCTTTTATCGCGTACATTCTACATCATTTTAATTAATACCAATGATTCCAATAAGTGCCACGAACACAAGGAAATGATGTTATGAATTATTTAAATCTATAAAAAAAGTTTCGTTTTTTTCGACATTTTACAAAATTTTAGTCTTACCTAAATTATGTAACTATTTGATAACGAGGCGAGCTGGTCGTTTGCATGATGGTAAGAATAACGCCGGCCCATAACACTAATTGCAGTGCCACTCAGAACTTTAAAACACAAAGGCCTGCAGTGCGCTCGTTACCCTGAGACATCAGGTATTAAGTCATGAGACCTGATGAAAGCCCAGTAATTTGACTGACTACTCGTCAAACCGAAACACAGTAATGCTGGCACGTTACTGCTCGGCGACAGACTTTACGAGCAAAGCTGTGGTACCAACCCAGACAGACACTCGCAGAAGAGTTAGTCCCGCACTAACTACGTGGTAGGTAGAGTAACTATTGCACAGGCTTTTTGTAACTCGTCATAAAACCATTCTTTATGTTATAAACACGGGACTAAAATACAAGTCAAGTTTGCCAGCCTGACAACACGTGGCGTACGTCTACCAGCAACGTGACACAGTGATTTTATAAGTTATGGTATTCGTCATGGGGGGTAGACTAAATATGGTGATTGGCCGAGAATTGAGTCTCGTATGACTGTCGAGTACCTAAACCACGGGGTTATATTATATTACAGTAATTTAGACCACCTGCACCTTCTGGCCGCACCGCGTTATAATCTTCGTATCTTTAAACGCAAACTCCAACATAACTCGACTCAGTGCTATTCGAGGCTACCGGTCTTACCACAAAAAAATTAAACACACCTTAAACAAGTGTTAAATAGCGTCTAACTTAGGAGGTACCTGCGTTAGTCGCGACAAACCTTGACTGACCACAAATCTTGATTTAAATACTTTAAGTAGTGTCTAACCGTTCTCTAACTCCATTATGTAGTGACATTTCTAATACCATTTGACGTTTAGACACTGTCTAGTTGAACAGGCGTCCAAAAGTTGTTTTTTTTGTGGTAAGTAACATACAGTAACTATGCGTTTTGTTTTATAAACTTTCGTGTGTGCCTCTGCTTATTTTTAATCTAAGGGCAACCAAAATTTGGTAAATTGACGGCAGAAGTTGCCCGCGCGTATACTGTATTTTTCAAATTTTTTTAGTTTGAGTATAACGCCTCAGATTATTATTCAAATTTTATAAATAGAGATCGGGTCAGCGTCCCCGGTCAGTACAATTGTTATCAGAACCGGTTGTCTATTAAATTCAGTGAGTATTTTGAATGTATTTTTTTTTTATTATTATGTGGCGCCTCCGTGGCTAAGTTTACAGTAGCCTGCCATAAAGTGCTCTCGTGTCTTGGATGTTCGTGTCGTGTGTGGCCGACATAATATCATAGTGTAGGAGTATGAGTTTGTAGGCATTTAGCCTTTTTGTCTCCCGGCGTCCGTATCAAATTCGAGCAGTCTCGGTTTTCAATTTATCCGAATTGCTAAAATTCCGAGATTTTTTTAAAGTAACTGACTTCTTTATTGTTAGTTCTGTGTTTGAAAGGTTCTCAATTCTGGTTTTACTTTTTCAGTTTCAGTTCAAGTAGTATTTTATAAGATAACTAGCTGCTGCCCCGCGGTTTCACCCGCGTGGAGATTTTGGGTTCCATGTTTTTTTTTGCGCGGAACCCTAATTACTTTTCTAAAATTAAAGTAGCCTATGTTACTCCTTGTAACATCAGCTATCTGCCAGTGAAAGTCCCGTCAAAATCGGTCCAGCCGTTTCGGAGATTACCCGGAACAAACAGACAGACAAAAATTTTAAAAATGGTTGTTTTGTTATAGGTACCGTATGTACTTTCGTATGCATTTGGTAAAAGGTGTTATTTTGATATTACAAACAGACACTTCAATTTTATTTATTTTTATAGATTTTAATCATTGATTTTTCATCCGAAAGTCCTAGGTTAAATTGGGTTAAAATCTGATGTTCCTGAAGTGGTTTTCCGCTTTTTATAAAAAGCAATTATCTCATAGTTGTGTTGCTTTGTACCTATCTCCGTACACACTATACCATACTCTGTATCAATGCCAAAACCTCTAACCAGCAGGGCTAACATGCGCGCCACGACAAAATTTTGTCTACTGTTTTATCTCGCTCTTTCTCTCGCCAACATGAGACAAATGCAAGACATAAGCATCGACAAAATTTTGTCACGGTGCGCATGTTAGCCCTATTGGTGTGAGGTGCGGTGCTGATGCTAATTCGTCTAAATTCTGAGGTGACATTGACCGGAAAACAATTTAATTGTCCTTGCTTCGTTACGGCCATAATTCGAGGCGCAGTGTAAACCAGTAGTTGAGCTTACAAACTTGTAACTTTCCCAGCACATGCGGAACTTCGTTAGTGTCGCCTTGTCTGTTAAAAGAAAACAAAACGGTTATAAAATAAAGCGTAGAAGACATGTATCTATCTGCTACTATGTTTATCTGCTTTATGTTTTTTGGTGAATAAATATTTATTATTTATTACTTATTACTTATTATTATTATTAAATATTTATTATTACTTATACTTGACCGCTATTATAGGGGAACTTAGAAAAATAAGTACATAATCATCACTCATTTCAACTGAAGTATCTAATAAATGGGCAACTTTTCTTTAATTAGTTTCTTTTTTTTATGTTATTGGTAACGAAACGAGCTGGTGGTTTGTCTGATGGTAAGCATAACGCTGGCCCATAACAATTGCACTGCCACTCACAACTTTGAAACACAAAGGCCTGCGCGGCACTGCAGTGCGCTTGTTACCCTGAGACATTAGGTATTAAGTCCCATAAGCCCAGTAATTTCACTGGCTACTTTGCTCATCAAACCGGAACACAGTAATGCTTGCACATTACTGCTTGGCGGCAGACTTCACAAGCAAAGCGGTGGTACTAACCCAGACGAACACTCGCTGAAGACTTAGTCCTCCCACTAACATTTTAATTTAATGTTTTTATTAATATTCAAACATTTCCAGCTTCACCACTATAACCAAATATTTTTTATAGTTATAAAGTTACGTTCTATATGCGTGCTATTATTAGCCTGAGTGTAGCTAACTCTACGTCAAAAACAGCAAAAGTTCTACAACTGTGTGTCTCAGTACGTTGTGGCTACAACTCTATTGTACATCACGAGCGTTCGCGAGTCGAGATAGTTTAAAACATTTTTTTCTCTCGTCGATAGTTACTAAGTAATATAATATCTTAGTTTATTTATACGGATATTTCTAAACACATTGTTATTTTTACAAGGATAACGTAAAATAGTTCCTATACTTAATTTTTTCATAGTAGGTACTACGTGTTGAGGTTTTTTACGATTACTAAAATGTATGTTCTGAAGTTTTATAATCTGTGAAATATTTGAATTGGCTGAGTGCCGTTATTAGTGTTTGTGGCGTGAAACTTGTGGCACTGTGTTGTGTTGTGGACTCTAAATGAAAATCGTGAAAGAATAATATTGCTTTTGTAATAGGGAAAGGGAATTGTGCTTCGAATCTTTATATATCTCTACTTAGGTAATTATTAAATTATTAAATATCATTAAATTATGAATTATTATTATTAAATTATATATTAAATTATTAAATCTTTACCACGTTTTAATAAGGTAAATTTAAAATGCTGAGATATTTCTAAATGGTTTTTTATGTTTACATGACAGAAGGTTATATTTTTTAATCACCAATCTTGTGTCTTCCATTTATTAACCATTGTTGTGATTCTAATTAATAATATGCCATTATATAATTTTTATCTTTTGTCTCCATAAATTCATGTGTTTTAAAACATGTGTAGCTTATCTATACATTACAAATAAATAAAATTGAAGTGTCTGTTTGTAACATCAAAACAGCTTTTTACTAAATACATATGAAAGTATTACCCGGAACAGAGATTACCCGAAACAAACAGATAGACAGACAAAATTTTTAAAAAGGTCGTTTTGTTATACGTACCGTATAAACTTTCATATGTATTTGGTAAAAAGCTGTTATTTTCATATTACAAACAGACATTTCAATTTTATTTATTTGTATAGACAAGAATAGATAATCAAAAATAACTGACTCGACCAATGTTGAAGTTTGCATTTAAAGATACGAAGGTTAATATATATAACGGTATTTTTTATCAGATTATCAAGCCAACCTACACAGAGGTAAAGAATAACAAGCGGTACTTTTCCAAATCATTCGAATAATTTTTTTTTATTCACACGGAAATCAAGTTTCTTAGTTACCTGCGCATCACTGTCCGGTCCGGTGACATTTTAGAGACCCGCTACCGTTGCATAAATAATTATCGTCTGTAGCAGCCCTTCGTATCGTTATAACGTATATCGTGACATAAATTAAGCTGAACTAGCTTCTGCCCGCAGTTTTACCCGCCTTCCCGCAGGAACCCTGCACTTTTCCGGGATAAAAAGTAGCCTATGTTACCCTCTGGTCAATAAACTATATCTATGCCAAAAATCACTTCGATCCGTCGGTCCGTTGCTGCATGAACTATGGTCAAATCAACAAACACACTTTCGCATTTGTAATACTAGATTCTGCCCGCGGTTTACAGCCGCTTTCCCACCGGAACCCTGCATTTTTCCGGGATAAAAAGTAGCCTATGTTACTCTGTGGTCCATAAACTATATGTATGCCAAAAATCACGTCGATCCGTTGCTCCGTTACTGCGTGAAAGAAGGACAAACCAACAATCACACTTTCGCATTTATAATATTAGTAGGATAACTGAGATAATCGGGGGAATTCTCAAAGGTAGATAGCGAGGGACGTGGAATTGCCAGGTGCTTGTTTGCAGTTGAGGGAAACTCGAGTGGTGGTAGTTTTATCTACTAACAAGTATTGTAGGCTTTATTTTTACCCCCGTGTTGTAGGAGCAAAATCCATAGGTAAAGTCGAGTCGAAGTTATCTCAAATTATATAAAGAGATACGCTCGATATCTTTATTTTACCAATAAAAGTATATATTTAAGTGTGACTTAACTCAGACTTACTATTTATAGACAGACTTGTTATTGTTGAAGTGAAGGTTGACAATAAAATACGCTTAATTTTCGCCGGTTACTTGACTGGCCTCAAAGAAGTATCATACGTGGAACAAATTATTGTCTATTGGGAAATATTCGCGCTAAAAATTAATCAGCAAATTTTCTGCATGTAGCGGAAATCGGATCGTCACTTTGAGCCCAGGCAGCGAGTGAAAGATGCAACACTAGCTGGTTGTATTGCTGTTCTTGTCTATTTCGTGGTTATTTGATGAATTCGCATCAAGCCGCGCTTGCGCGTGTATTATGTCGTAATCCGAGCTGAGGTTGGTAGGTACAACTACATATTGTCTTTCCGAATCCTTGTTTAAAGTTTCGGTTTAGATTTCATGACCGGCTGTCTGTCTGACTCAAAGCTGTCCAACCCTTTTCGAGAATTCTCGTGAAGTGGTTTCCGCCAGCGATCTGTTGCTATAGATTACATAAAAATTTCTTTTAAAAAAGCGGATTTCATCCCCCATTTTTCCACCCTCAGGTACCCCTGTATAAAATGTATGAAAGGACTCGACATATACGGTCTATCCTTACTCATGGAAAAAAAGAAACATATAAATAGGCTGGAAAATCGAGTAAAATCGCGTAAAAATACAGATGAATTGAAAACCTCCTCCTTTTTTAAGTTGGTTAAAAATTATGCATTACACATATTAAATATTTCTTCTATGACTCCCATGTTTCATGTTTCCACTTAAATAACAGTAACTATTCCTTAACAAGAATCTAATCATTCCAGGTTCAAACATCCTGAAATCGCCTCGCGCGCGGCGCGTCCGCACCACGTCCATGTCTCAGTCAAACAAAAGGACCACGGCTGAGAGCATCCTCCATGCAGACAGAAGAACCATCTACACAGCCGGCCGCCCGCCCTGGTACAACTGCACCGGCGGGCAGGAGGTCGAGCCATTCCTTATAGGTAAACTAAAGCTTACTAGACCAAGAAAACCTCGACAAGATACGGCACGAAGACAGGCGACTGGCTACACAACACCGGTAAGCAAGATTTAGAACCGTTCTTTATAATTAACTACGACGATCGCTAGACTGGTTTCAAGGTATTCGGTACCTCTTCATCACGGCGCTAAACGCGCGCGCTCCGACTGGTCGCCGCGCACGCATTGACTATCACGTCGCAGTAGACCTTTGGTCTACCGCGATCGTGGCTTATTAGGAGTGAGGTTGTCAGCGATCCGTATAGGTTAAGGATTTGAGTCTTACAGTTAGCTTAATCTTCCCGTAAACATCGTGATGTCACAATAGCATGACACTTAAGGGATTTTCTGGTGCTCGCCTGCTTATCCTTACCTTAAAGTTAAAAATCTGTTGTCATTCGCCAAGTTTGTGCTTTTCGGTAGTGTCTCAACCGGTCCCGATTACAAGCTTAGCTTGCTAAAATCTCTCTCACTTTTAAGGTCAAACAATAAACTATGGAGAATAAAAAATAGCATTACCTTTTATTACCTGCTTTTTGAAACGTGGACTAACAAGCACTTATTATAATTGCAGGTATATGCGGTGCGAGCGCTTCCGGCAAGACGACAGTGGCCGCCAAAATTATAGAATCTCTCAACATACCATGGGTCACCATCGTCAGTATGGACTCGTTCTACAAGGTCGGTGGTATTCATTGTCTACTACCGTGATATATGTAGAAATATACCATGACTAGCTTCCGCCCGTGGTTTTCACCCGCGTTCCCGCAGGAACAGTACATTTTTCCGGGATAAAAAGTAGCCATGTTACTCTCCGGTGCATAAACTATATCCATACCAAAAATCACGTCGATCCGTTGCTCCATTACTGCTTGAAAGAAGGACAAACCAACAAACAAACTTTCGCATTTATAATATTAGTCGGATTCATGATGGATTATCAATATATCATACCATCAAAAAATGTTCACAAAACAGTAAACCCACTAAGGAAAAATCTGAGACCTTCCTTGTTTCAGATGTTAGTCAATTGTAAACACAGTAATATATGCTCATAAACCATTTGAGTCAAGTGTTGATTCAATTTAGCTTCAACACTATGAGTTCAACACTTGGTCAATTGACGTTATTGCAAACGCTTCAGATATTTCATTTACAGACAGCTTAAATGAATAGTCACTTGTAGCTAGAAAACATTTAGTGGCGTTGTGTACATACATCCTTATTCTTATCATATGTGGGTGGTAAGGCCTGCACTGAAGTTCTTGAGGTGTTTTGTGCATATCTACCGAAGCCAGCGCAACTACTTTATATAAAGCAGTTTCATGTTATCTCAGTTTTATGCAGGTTATAGTTAGAGGTGCAATGTCCAACGCCTGGGGAGCATAGACCTTATGCGAAGATCTGAAAAGAATGCCAAGGCGAGTTTCTTGCCTTTATTCTAGCTAGGCCTATAGCAATTTGGAACGGGCACGGTCGGTTTCTGGAAGGTTCGTTGACCTTGAGCATGGATTGGATCTGTTGATGTCTTTGTTATTTATTATGTTCTGATAAAGACAGTCAGATTCGGGTAGACAAACGTTACAGAGACCCGCTATTAGAGTCATTTATTTTAACCTTCATAAGTGCTCGTTTGGGGCCTCTATGAATAAAGCGTTTTGAATTTGATCCTGCCTTGTCAGTTTCAGTAGATTGTAACTTTATTGTTGACTAGCTTTTGCCCGCGGTTTTCACCCGCGTTCCCACAGGAACCGTGCATTTTTCTGGGATAAAAAGTAGCCTATGTTACTCTCCGGTCTATAATCTATATTTATGCCAAAAGGCGCGTTGATCCGTTGCTCCGTTACTGCGTAAAAGAAAGACAAACCAACAAACACACTGTCGCATTTATAATATTAGTAGGATTGCTTACGGTCCGTTCTCTTGTCCCATGAGATTTTTTGCTCTTTTTCTTTTTGAAGACGAAGTGGCTTTCCGTTGCGGTGGGTTTGAGACGTAGCTTGACTCTAAGCTACCCGTTCCCAGGTGTTAAACGAGAAGCAGCACCACCTGGCGACCTGCAACGAGTACAACTTCGACCACCCGGACGCCTTCGACATGGAGCTGCTCACGGACGTGCTGCAGCGCCTGCGCGAGGGCAAGAAGGTCGAGGTGCCCATCTACAACTACGTCACGCACTCGAGGGAGAACAGGACCGTGAGTCGCGCTACGAACATAACCTAACCTAACCTAACCCTGTTTTGTTAGAACTTCTGAGGTAAACTCCTCTACGATGCCGTCGAAATGGAACGTTGCTTGTAGTTGTCAAATAGTCTATATATTGACGTAGGAGCCGTCAGGGCCTGATTAAGAATACCAGATCTCTGCATTACTATTACTCCATAATTGTATTGAGAATATAAAATAAAATACATAATTTCTGTCGTCATACAGTTTTAAAAAGATTACATTAACACAATAAAAATGAATTTCACAAAAATATATAATTTCCACAAAGATACTGCATCTAAAAGTTCCCGAATTCAACTTTTTTTTAACATCTGTTAGTAATTTAAATAATACCATAAGATTCTTTACATTTTAATGATTAAAAAAATTTATGACAACTATGTACTTAAACGCAGTATTTCAAATCAACAAAATGCATGTTTTGCTTTACGGCCCGCGTAGAACAATTGACGTCACATGTTTTGTCAACTTCTGTCCAATTTGTATGGGGCGTTTTAGCGCTCAGTAGATACGCCCGACCTTGACTCTCATTTAAGACGTTTCTTCCGTTCGAATTCCAGTTTTTTTTTTTTCGATTTAGACATTTGGTTCTCATGAGAAAACAAATTGATCGATATCATAAAAAAATGGAGTCAATATCCCTATTCCAGAAAACGATGTACGGCGCGAACGTGATAATCTTTGAAGGCATCCTCGCGTTCTACAACGCGGACGTGACGCGCATGCTCGACATGAAAGTGTTCGTGGACACCGACGCAGACATACGACTGGCGCGGCGACTCAGGAGGTGGGTGCCCAGTCCACATGACGATATTTCTCCCCTCTATATGGGGAGCCACACTGCATATTTATCCCGCTAGATGGCGCATTATCGCTGGTGTTGTTTCGCTGTCAAACTGCATTACAACATCTTACGCTATCTATTGGTATATTTCAGGACTAGTTAACCAACAAGTCTAATTCAAGCTGCCCTTGTTGATGGCACAAAGCACTTTCATGGTCACACACAAAAAATAATTAAGAAACTTCGCAGTTAAATCAAACATTCACACTAAAGTGATGGTAGTACGATTAAAAAAAAATCCTCTTGTATTTTGCAGTTTTTATCACACCGCAGCTGGCTCCTAAATCTTAATCCTTAACTCTTTAATTTTTTTACTCATACGTATTTCATGCATTCGTAGATCATTAATCAAACCTGCGTTTTTTTATTCACTCTTATTTTTCTTGCGTCGATAAAAAATCATATATTTACAATAAAAGATAGAAAAATGTTTTAATTTATATCAATTTAATAGAACAAACTTCTAATAAACGAAATATTGAAAGGCTCTCTCCCCCAGGGACATAGTCCAGCGCGGGCGCGACCTCGAAGGTGTCCTGAAACAATATATGACGCACGTGAAGCCCGCCTACCAGAGCTATATCGCGCCGTGCATGGCGCACGCTGACATCATAGTGCCGCGCGGCGGAGAGAACAAGGTCGCCATACACCTTATAGTGCAGCACGTGCATAAACAGCTGCAGTTGGTGAGTAGAAACATGTTTAAACAGTTAAATAGTGAGTAGAAATGTTTTTAAACTGGAAATTTGTGAGTAGAAACTTGGTTAAATTATTAAATAGTGAGTAGAAATGTTTTTGAACCGTAAATTTATTAGTAGAAACTTGGTTAAGCACTTAAATAGTGCGTAGAAATGTTTTTACAGTAAATTTGTGAGTAGAAACTTGGTTAAACACATAAATAGTGCGTAGAAATGTTTTTAAACAGTACATTAGTGATTAGAAACTTGATAATACATTTAAATAGTGAGTAGAAATGTTTTTGAACAGTACATTTTTGATTAGAAACTTGGTTAAACACTTAAATAGTGACTAGAAATGTTTTTGAACAGTACTTTAGTGATTAGAAACTTGGTTAAAGACTTAAGAACTTGGTTAAAGACTTAAATAGTTAGTATAAATGTTTTTGAACAGTAAATTTGTGAGTATAAACTTGGTTAAACACTTAATTAGTGCGTAGAAATGTTTTTAAACAGTACATTAGTGATTAGAAACTTGATAAAACATTTAAATAGTGAGTAGAAATATTTTTGAACAGTAAATTTTTGATTAGAAACTTGTTTAAACAGTTAAATAATTAATAGAAATATTTTTAAACAGTAAATCTGTGAGTAAACACTATTCACTATATTGCAACAAATTAACCACAATGATATTTTTATTCAATGTATGATTAAGATGTTATCGTTTTCAGCGCGGCTTCAAAGTCCGGGAAAAGTTGGCGATCGGACACATCGGGCAACCCGTCCCGGACTCGCTGTTTGTACTCAAGGATACTCCTCAGGTAAGATGATTTGAATAAAAAATTATCTTCAGAGGTAATTACAGCAAAAATACACACACTATAACAGTAACATATCTAAAACATTGCAATAGGTTACGTAGTTTTTGAGACAGATTAATGAAACAAACTGTATATAATAATAAAATTTTATTTCCGATTCTGCTGAAACTTGCCAAACATATTATATAAATAGTTGGATGAGTAAAAACTATCACAAAAATTTCGCTTCCCACAGGATTTGAACCTGCGTCTTCTGGCTTGCCGGGCCAAACGCCTTAACCACTAGGCTATGGGAGCAATCAATGTTGGCTACGAAATTCTTGATATGATGTATTTCTTTTTCGGCTTATATGCCGTAGCAATCGCTTCAAAGCGGGTCTACTAGATGGCGCTACGGCATATAAGCCGAAAAAGAAATACATCATATCAAGAATTTCGTAGCCAACATTGATTGCTCCCATAGCCTAGTGGTTAAGGCGTTTGACCCGGCAAGCCAGAAGACGCAGGTTCGAATCCTGTTGGAAGCGAAATTTTTGTGATGTATATATTTAAGTGTGTAGTAAGTGTTGCACTCGTTTCCAGGTGCAAGGTCTCCACACGTTCATCCGCAACAAAGACACGGCGCGCGACGAGTTCATATTCTACTCCAAGCGACTCATGCGGCTCGTCATAGAGTTCGCGCTGTCACTAGTGCCCTACAGCGACCACCGGGTGCACACGCCGCAGGGGTTCACATACACGGGTCAGTGCACAACAGGTCACTAGTGCCCTACAGCGACCACCGGGTGCACACGCCGCAGGGGTTCACATACACGGGTCAGTGCACAACAGGTCACTAGTGCCCTACAGCGACCACCGGGTGCACACGCCGCAGGGGTTCACATACACGGGTCAGTGCACAACAGGTCACTAGTGCCCTACAGCGACCACCGGGTGCACACGCCGCAGGGGTTCACATACACGGGTCAGTGCACAACAGGTCACTAGTGCCCTACAGCGACCACCGGGTGCACACGCCGCAGGGGTTCACATACACGGGTCAGTGCACAACAGGTCACTAGTGCCCTACAGCGACCACCGGGTGCACACGCCGCAGGGGTTCACATACACGGGTCAGTGCACAACAGGTCACTAGTGCCCTACAGCGACCACCGGGTGCACACGCCGCAGGGGTTCACATACACGGGTCAGTGCACAACAGGTCACTAGTGCCCTACAGCGACCACCGGGTGCACACGCCGCAGGGGTTCACATACACGGGTCAGTGCACAACAGGTCACTAGTGCCCTACAGCGACCACCGGGTGCACACGCCGCAGGGGTTCACATACACGGGTCAGTGCACAACAGGTCACTAGTGCCCTACAGCGACCACCGGGTGCACACGCCGCAGGGGTTCACATACACGGGTCAGTGCACAACAGGTCACTAGTGCCCTACAGCGACCACCGGGTGCACACGCCGCAGGGGTTCACATACACGGGTCAGTGCACAACAGGTCACTAGTGCCCTACAGCGACCACCGGGTGCACACGCCGCAGGGGTTCACATACACGGGTCAGTGCACAACAGGTCACTAGTGCCCTACAGCGACCACCGGGTGCACACGCCGCAGGGGTTCACATACACGGGTCAGTGCACTACAGCGACCACCGGGTGCACACGCCGCAGGGGTTCACATACACGGGTCAGTGCACAACAGGTCACTAGTGCCCTACAGCGACCACCGGGTGCACACGCCGCAGGGGTTCACATACACGGGTCAGTGCACAACAGGTCACTAGTGCCCTACAGCGACCACCGGGTGCACACGCCGCAGGGGTTCACATACACGGGTCAGTGCACAACAGGTCACTAGTGCCCTACAGCGACCACCGGGTGCACACGCCGCAGGGGTTCACATACACGGGTCAGTGCACAACAGGTCACTAGTGCCCTACAGCGACCACCGGATGCACACGCCGCAGGGGTTCACATACACGGGTCAGTGCACAACAGGTCACTAGTGCCCTACAGCGACCACCGGGTGCACACGCCGCAGGGGTTCACATACACGGGTCAGTGCACAACAGGTCACTAGTGCCCTACAGCGACCAGCGATTCATTGTATAATCTATAAGTCGACCGCATCGCTTAACATCAGGTAAGATTGCGGTCAAAAGCATGATTGTTCAGTATAAAAAATAAACTGAAAATCATTTCTCCAAAATATATAAAATAAAAAATACGTTTTTCTCAACTTGTTAATCTGTACCGTTTGTTCCATCCAGGTCGCAAGTGTGACGTAGAGAAGATATGCGGTGTGTCGATTCTTCGCGCCGGAGAGACAATGGAGCAGGCCGTCTGTGATGTGTGTAAGGACATCCGCATCGGGAAGATACTCATACAGACCAACCAGCAGACAGACGAGCCAGAGGTAAGTGACTTGGGAATAGGGATGTTGCATGAAATACAAAATACATAATCACTGTTGTTATACAGGTTTAAGTTTATCACATTGACATAATAAAAATTAAATTCACAAAAATACATATATAATTTCTACAAAGATACTGCATCTTTTTTTTTTTTTTTTATGTTATTAGGTAACGAGACGAGCTGGTCGTTTGCCTGATGGTAAGCATAACGCCGGCCTATAACGATTGCAGTGCCACCCAGAACTTTGAAACACAAAGGCCTGCGCGGCACTGCAGTGCGCTCGTTACCCTGAGACATTAGGTATTAAGTCTCATAAGCCCAGTAATTTCACTGGATACTTTGCTCATCAAACCGGAACACAGTAATGCTTGCACACTACTGCTTGGCGGCAGACTTCACGAGCAAAGCGGTGGTAACAACCCAGACGGACACTCGCAGAAGAGTTAGTCCTCCCACTAACAACCTCCCTCCAACTACCTATAAGTTTATCGAATTCAACGTTTTTTTTATTATCCTATTATATTATTTGGTACATGGTAAATAGATACCATCATATTCTTTAAAATTCAATGAATAAAAAATGTAAGACAATTTAAAAATGTAAGACAATTTAAAATGTAAGACTCCATTTTTTATGAGGTCAATACGTTTTCTGAAGAGAATCAAATGTCTATACTTTCAAAATTATAGACATTTTATGTAAACAAAGGGGTTGACAGAACGAAAAAATTGATAGAAAACTGTGCAATCCATAATTTGATAATTTGATGATGGACATTATTATTAATTGATTTTAAATTATAACATGATAAACTTGCACTATTGAAAATTTTGAATGGATCGTTTTTGCAAGATTGTTATTTTAAACAAAACTATAATAAAAGAAAGTTTTTTTTCGCCCATTTAATTTTCTTAGACTGGGAACACAGCAGAGATTTGAAACGTTTTGTGCAATCGCCGCCATTTTCTGTTTCTGTCTGTTGATCTGTTCCAATCTCGGAACTCGAGTCTAATCTTGCTGCGCATGTATTATTGTTAATATTTTGTTATTTTGTAGTGGTTTTGTTTAAGTCTTTGTTGTTGGCTCTTGGTATTTGTTTCTTGTTACGTTATAATCGTGCCGCGCGAGAGCAAAGCCGGGGGAAATAGATACTAATATTTTGACAACTGGCATGTCACTTTGACAGTGACTTTTCGTGACATTTCTTTGTTTACAAAAAACGTGTTGAGGTTACGGAACAGGGTTACAGTGGTCGGTATGGTTCCAGCTGTACTACCTGCGGCTGCCCAAGGACATCAAGGACTACCACGTGATCGTGATGGACGCCACGGTGGCGACGGGCGCGGCCGCCATCATGGCCATCCGCGTGCTGCTGGACCACGACGTGCCCGAGCGACACATCTCGCTCGTGTCGCTGCTCATGGCGGAGATAGGGGTGCACTCCATCGCGTACGCCTTCCCGCAGGTACCAGCGACCAACAAACAAACAAACACATACAGTCATTTTTTTTAAATTTATTTGATAACGAGACGAGCTGGTCGTTTGCCTGATGGTAAGCATAACGCCAGCTCATAACAATTGCAGTTCCGCTCAGAACTTTGAAACACAAAGGCCTGCGCGGCACTGCAGTGCGCTCGTTACCCTGAGACATTAGGTATTAAGTCTCATAAGCCCGGTAGTTTCACTGGATACTCTGCTCATCAAACCGGAACACAGTAATGCTTGCACACTACTGCTTGGCGGCAGACTTCACGAGCGAAGCGGTGGTAACAACCCATTTTATTTCAAACTAGCTGCTGCCCGCGGTTTCACCCGCACGGAAATATTGGATTTCATGGGTTTTATTTTTTTGCGCGGAACCTTAATTATTTTTCTAAAATAAAAGTAGGCTAAGTTACTTCTTGTAACATCAGCTATCTGCCATTGGAAATCCCGTCAAAATCGGCCCAGCCGTTTCGGAGATTACCCGGAACAAACAGACAGACAAACGAAAAATTTAAAAATGGTTGTTTTGTTATAGGTACCGTATCATTCATATGCATTTGGTAAAAAGCTGTTAGTTTTGATATTACAAACAGAAACTTCAATTTTATTTATTTGTGTAGATTAAAAGTTAATTACAAAAAGTATTTAAAAAGTGCCTTCAAAATAATTGAGGTGGCGTTCCCTCCTGTATACCTACCTTAAGGTGTACTTACTTGATAAAACTAACGTTTATAATATTATTTTACCAGGTAAAAATAGTAACATCAGCACTGGACCCGGAAATCAACGAAAAGTTCTATGTGCTGCCCGGGATTGGGAACTTCGGCGACCGGTACTTCGGCACAGAACCAGCCGACGACGAGTGATCACACTACTGCTTGTAAAGGTACCTTGGACGAGGGTCCTCACTTTCTGTTATTTACTAAATTACAAAGGACAAGCTACAAGATAGCAAGCTACAAGACAACAAGCTTCAAGACAACAAGCTTCAAGACAACAAGCCACAAGATAGCAAGCTACAAGACAACAAGCTACTATATAACTAACTACAAGATACAAGCTGCCTTCGCTGTTATTGTCCCATATTGTTTGGCAAAAGTCGGTTAAGTAAGGTTGTAGGGTAACTTGATGATATGAGTGCAGTGAAGTTTTGAAAAAATAAGTACAATATTCGATGAACTTATATGAATCGGGACGGGAAGATGAATTTGTTTCTGTTTGATATCTAGAGACAAAATTGTTATTTTACTATTGAAATTTTCGTGAGTGTCACACATAATAAATTATTAAAAAAAAAATTACGGTTTGTTCTACTGTCTTTGACACAGTCTCCCAGGTTATGTTGTCCCAGTGTATATTACGATACGTGCGTATCTCAACTTATGTCGTGTGAACTAGCCTTTAATATTTATACATTATTGATATGCTGAAATAGATTATGTAAGTTTTACATAAAAAAAATTTGACATGGATACCCTAAAAAAGAAACCTTATACAAAGACAACTAATTAGGATTCCCTGTATCTTGGGAATCAGGAACTGCAGGGACCATGGTCCTATAACACGCGCACATGAATATAATCTGCCGATATCTTTGTCTATGTTTAGTATAGAGTATACTTGGCCCGATTTCGCCAAAGAATTTGACCCGGATCTCCGACGATTTCAGGGATTCAATAAATTACACATATTTTTTTATATATTTCGGGTCGATTCGATCGTGATTTTCGGGTTGTGTCGACGGCATTTTGCTATGGAAGTTAATTGGTTAGGAAACTGTTTTTGGACGTTGTAACTAAATCCAGTTTTTAAATTTTTGGGTATTTATATACCAAGAGAGTTTTAAAGAAAATTGAATATTCTTATACTATTATTCTTCAATATATTCTATTACTTAAAAACACAAAACTAATTCGCAATTCCAAAAACAGTGTGTATTCTTTTTTGACATTCGGAATCGTCTTACGAATCTAGTCCACGCTTATAATAACGTATAATTAGATACTGTAGAATGATCTCTTATTGTTTAGTTCGCGTGAGTGATAATAAATTGCGTTGTAATTATATATTTTTATAAAATTGTATTATACAAAGAAAAACGACTTAAAATGTAGGTACTTACTTAAATATTTTTAAAGGTCGAACCGATTTCATACTAATTTTCATTAGTAAAGGTTTTTCAAATCTTATATTTTCAAGTCTCAAGGTATAGAACGCAATGCATATAGAGACTAAACATTTTTTTGCACTTATATGCCGAGCATTATACCCTAAAACTAAAGCTAAAACAGATAATATACAATTTTATGCGCAGGCGCAGCTAAGAGTTTTTAATTCAAAAGTTTATATTATAAATTACGGTCTTACCGCAAAAACTTTAAATACACCCTAAACCTCTGTTAAACAGCGTTTACCTGCTAAACATGCCTTAGTCACGTGATTAAATATGAGAAATGACAAATCTTGATTTACGTAGTGATTAACCGTTGTCTAACTCGACTTGACATTTCTAATAATTTTCGATTTATATCTTTAGACACCGTCTAGCTAAACAGGCGTCTAAAAGTGGTTTTTGTGGTAACACGGGTATTGTTAAAACCCAATCTTAGCTGTGTCTTTCAGCAGTCCCGGTCGAATATCTGATGTTTCTGTACCAATTATTCTTAATCACTCTAGCTCCATCTGTTTTCATTCTGCCTAGCCCAAGAATCATGCTTCGATATCTTCTTGAAAAGATATCAAATCCAAGCATACCTTCCCCGGTGTTGCTATTAATATTTTATTATAACTGGCAATTATATCGTTGCCAGTCACAAACTACTTACCCACTAAACTTTTGCTATTTGTCCCAAATAAAAGATGTTTGGTTTAAAGCATCGGAAGCCAAAGAATAGAAATATGAAAAGAGGTTTTGAAAAAATATTTATTCTTCTAATAATAACACGCAAACTTCCATAGTAACTTGCCGCCCGGTCGGCTGACTGTTCTACTTAACTTATCGAATTGTATCGAAATTAGTATAAATGCAGCGCAAGTACGGATCTTTTCGATCGATAAAATTGACAGTAGAAATCGATAAATTGGGTTTTATCAATTTTTTTATATAATTTATCGAGCCTTGATACATTCGACAAAAGTTATCGAATAGCTAGGTCGAATCCAAAGAGAATATAGAGCTACTACAATACTTTACGATTCGACAAATTTATCGAACCGACTTCCGTACTTGCGCCGCTGCTTTTGTTTTGCTGTCGATGAAGGTGATTGGTAGATGATCTTCGATTGTGCCACAGTGTAAACAGTAGAGTTAGTACAGTCGAGCGTTACATACAGAAGTAGCAGCAGCTGTATATATATTACTAGCTAAGCCCTGCGGCTTCGCCCACGTAATAAAAGTAGCCTAAGTTACTCCTTATAACATTAGCTATCTGCCAGTGAAAGTTCAGTCAAAATCGGTCCAGCCGTTTCGGAGATTAGCCGGAACAAACAGAGACAAAAATTTAAAAAATTATGTAATTGTTATAAGTACCGTATTTACTTTCATATGCATTTAGTTAAAAGCTGTCATTTTGTCATTTTGACATTACAGACACGTCAATTTTATTTATTTGTGTATAGATTATCTAATCTAATCTCGTCTACCATTGGATTAATTTTCCAACCGGGAATTAACAATGTAACTAAGTAGAGTTACTTTTTGTTTCGACTGGATCATTTGCTTGAACTACTTCATATTAATTTATTCAAATAACTTCGCATGACTCAATCGAAACTGTTCGTACTTTGTCAGTAATGTACGAATCTCTAGAGTGTCTTCACTGTATTTACACTGTGGCTGTATTGTACGTACTTTATGTATGTTGTTGTGGCACTTAGCATATTAATAAATAATTGCAAAATTTATAATAATTGTTGTTGTATCTAAATGTAATTTTTAATATCTTATTTCGAGTTGACGCAGTTTGTGTAAAGCAAAAAAGTTGCAATATTGTTTAAATTAAATTTAAAACAATTTACTCATCTAAGACTTTTTATAAGACTACGAGAGTATTTAAATATTATCAATTCCTTAAAGTTTCTTAGAAGTTTAGTTTCAAAACTATAACGGCCTTAACCACTATAAAATTAAACACACTTTAAACCTGTGTCAAATACTGTTTAACTCCTAAATATCCCTTAGTCGCGTCTTTAAATATGAGCAACCACAAATCCTGATTTATGTAGTGTCTAATAATTGTCCAACACGATTAAGGCCCGCGTATAACAAGTGACGTCAGATGTTCTGTCAGAGTAGATGCGTCCGACTTTGACTGTTGTTTTTGACGTTTCTAACGTTCGATTTCCAGTTTTTCGATTTAGACTTCATGAGAAAACGAATTGATTGACATCATAAAAAAATGGAGTCAACATCCCTATTATATTAGTTCTGTCATTTTTAAACAATTCCAATGTCCACCACATTTGTAATAGGACAATGTTGGTTCGTGTCCCAGCTGTCTCCGAACTTCGGAACCATGGTGCTTTTATAATACGAAAAAAGGTCTTGCCATACATTAGTGCAACCCCTTCGTAGTGAATCTTTCATTCCTTTGTTTCGCTGCCAGCTTTTCTATTCTCAGTATTAGGGTAGGTTTTCTTAAATTGGGATGTTGACTGTATTAAAATAAAAATATAATTTTGCCGCGAAACGGTAGTTTTTGTGACAGAAATCCTATAAAACACAATATTTTTGTTTATTTTTCAGGAATATAATTTGTGGAATTTAATAATCATAATGTAATCACATCACTCCGAAGTCACGTGACATAAAACGCGCGTGACGTTACTTTCTCAATCGGAATGAGTATATTGCTCTTTCTGCCTAGTATTTTAGAGTGATTTCCGTGAATATAGTTATCTGTGCCAGGAATCGTGACGTCACATCGACCACGTGACCAGTATCGGCGTTTTGGAGCGAAACATGATATGGCATTTAAAATACATGAAAATTAAAGTATTAGCTGTATTTAAAAAGTAATTTTAAATATTTTGGGTTATATTAGGCCCCATTCGCATCGTTTTAAACACTTTCCCAAAATCAGTCAACATCCCAATTGTGTCTTATTTTTAATTTACATTTTATCTGTATATATTAGAAAATTGGCGTGTACATTAGTCGAAAACCTCGCAGGAATTCGAAATGAGCATTAAATTTTTAGATTAATTTTATTTAATTATCTTTACATATTTATTGTACAATATTAGTGTACTGTTTACATTTAGTTTAATTTTAGATTATTTTTCTCAAATTAAAATATTGTGCTTAATATTGTCGTTCCTTGATGGAGACGCATAAAGTAGTAGGTACTACTTATAGCATTTTTGACTATTTCTGACTTTATATAAGCTAATTTCGAACGCAGAGCTTATGTCAATGTTTGTATTTTCTACAAATTAAGATATTAAATCAATACATTGAGTAATGATTTAGTTGTAAATTATAAATCATAAAAATATTGTATTAAAAGTATTTATTGCACACAGACCGCGGTACACAAAACATCGAATCTTCTAAAATGTACATTGTTACCTTCTTAACTTTAGAGTATCTTTTTCAAATACGAACCCAGTATCTATAACGAAATCATGTACTCTTATTTATAAAAAAAAGTTTCTTAAACTTCACAGGGGTTTGTTACGTTTTCTTATGAAATACATTTTCTCGACGACGTGAAAAACAAATAGGTTTTTTAGGAAAGTTTTACATTTTTTTTTATGAATAAGTGCGCATGACTAATGCCGCTCATACACGCAGTGTGCAGTGTGCCTGCGCAGGTAGACCGGCACCGGTTTACAGAAACTGTTACTGGTCTCAGACGCCATTCAGAATCGACACCTGTCTCTTTCCGATTAAGATCATGGGAAAAGGATGGAATATAGTTTAGAACTTTCAAATTAATCCACTTTTAACTTAAGCTCTTATTAATGAACAGTGATAAACTGTGGTTTAGTTAAAGTAACGTGTTTTGTCTTTGTTCTTTGACAATTTTAAAATGAATCGAAAGAGACAAAATATAGTTGAAATATTCAACCGTTTAACGGTTTAAGATTTAAAATATCTTCCAGCCCTTTCTGAAGCTTTTAATTGGAAAGAGAGAAGAGATACTAAAATTGGTTAAGTTGGTAAACAATCATTATTGGCTCCGATCCATTGATATAGATAATGGCCAGAGCGTTCCCTATCCGAAGGAATCCGGGCAGAAAAGTGTGAGAGAGAAAGCAATCGTGCGGCCTATAGTTATCTTTTTCTAGATTGGTTTACGTTAAAGGCTCGCAGGAGCGGTAAAGTTCTACTTCTTATGTCATCTTGTAGAGACGTATTGGCCGCACGGTTGTCTTGTCTCTGTCTAGAGAGTGGTCAATTGTATAAGGGTATTTCTTAGTCCATAGTCTATGTCTATAGTCTAAGACTAAGTTAACCGTTGGTCATTGCTTCGTGTAATCAGTCCAAATCAGAGCTACGCAAAGTACTGTGTACCGACGTACACATTGTATGTATAACTATTATGTATAGCTAAGTTAAGTATCTGTGAATATATAAAAAATACAAAAAAATAAATCGAGATATTAATCTGAAATTATGACGAAATATAAAATTATTGACATACATTGAAGTGTATTTTATTTACTTTGATCCAACTTTAGTAATAATAAATAGTAGATTGCTATTACGTCAAAAATGGGAATTATAAAATGAGACCTGTTTCACTAGGTACCTACCTAGATTGGCTTCAGAATTTTCATCCAGTTCTTCTAAGTGATTGCTTTTGGTTGTAAGTGTACCTACGTTTGTTTCTTGCCATTTTTATAAATTTGTGGTAAAAAATTCGATGCAAAAAAAATAGTCTGAAATTTATTCTAATGGCAATACCTCACATTTGTTACAAAAACGCGAACACAACAGGGTTAGAAGAACAAAGAACGGAAATGTTGACTGGAAGAAACTTAGAAAAAAATACAGAAAATGCAGCGCACTTCACGTTTGAAGTTTTTTCATATTTTTTTTTTAATTTTGAATTACTTTTTCCAATGCAGGTTTTCACAACATATCGACAAACATGGTCCTAATCACCATGGGATAACATGCCAATTCAAACTCACCCTGTATATCTAAAATTTTAAATTATAATCAGAAAGCTAGCAAGTAGTAATTTAATTAGAGTTTAAGTTTGTCGTCAGATGTGGTCTGAAGTGTCGATGTAGCGCTGGAACACCAAGTCCATGTGTTCGCACTTCGACGCCGCGTCGGAGGGAGGGGTTTGGTTCTTTCTGGAACAAATATAATAAACTTACGTTGTACCTACTACTGAGCGAGCGTGGCCGAGCGCGAATTTGTGCGACTTTCAATCCGACGCAACATAGTTCGAATCTCGACTCGGCCCGCACCAATGACTTATATCAAGTTATGTGCGGATTATTCACACTCGGTCTAAAACGGTGAAGGAAAACATTGTGACGAAACCCGCATGTTCCAGAACCACAACATTCGAGAACATGTGACATCCACCAAGCCGCACTGGGCCCGCGTTGAGGTTTATGGCCCATAACTCTCTCTCTCTGAGAGAAGGCGGGTATCCCAGCAGTGGGAGCGTAAGAGGCTGATAATGAACGTTGTACTGCTGAGTTTTCGCAATGATTGGTCGAGAAAAGTAATTTCCATTTAAAACATAAATAAAACCAGCTTTCGGCCGTGGTATCTCTATAGCCTACGTGTTAGTCCAGGACCTAAACTATCTACTTACGTTTGCATAAACGTCTACGCCGCCCCTTATGCCGCCATTTTGCAACAAGAACGCCAACCTTTTTTTTTGGTAAGTCGGGTATATGCCTTTTTGCACATCTCCGCAACATACGTTTGCATAAGCGTCTACGCTACCCCTTAGGTAATTAATTACGTGTTCTACAATGCTTACTTGTGATATTCTTCGCATTCTTCCATGGAAATGTCGCTGCTAACCAGCCGCGACCCAAACCCGCTCTGATATGTAGCGTATCTTTGCTGCAACAAAATGGTGGCGATTCTGTGATCTGTCATCTCTTACCTAAACCACAATCTCTTGCTAAATGAGAATATGAGAAAGAGATGAAATATATTTTAGAACTGTCAAATTAATCCACTTGCTTATGTCTAGTGTAAATTAAACGGCAATAAATTTAGTGGCGTCTAATTTATCAAGGACGAAAGATATTTGACTGTAAAACTAAATTTAGATCTGTCAAACATCTTCCATCTCTTTCTCATGTTATGTACTGAAATGAGATAGCGAAACTAAAATTAAGTTTAGGTAGGAAGTAATTATTTTCAATTGTGCAAGTTATTTTTTTTAATTCTAATTGTTAACGAGACGAGCTGGTCGTTTGCCTGATGCTGTAAGCATAACGCCGGCCCATAACAATTGCAGTGCCACTCAGAACTCTGAAACACAAAGACCTGCGCGGCACTGCAGTGCACTCGCTACCCTAAGACATTAGGTAAGTATTAAGATTAGGGAACACAGTATAATGCTTGCACATTACTTCTTGACTGCAGACTTCACGATCAAAGCGGTGGTAACAACCCAGACGGCCACTCGCAGAAGAGTTAGTCCTACCACTAATATGCAAATAGGTATACTTACCAAAAGAGAAAAAGAGCATAGAGGGTACCTGCAAGTGTTTACTGAATAGCTGGTCGGCCACAACGGCGGCGGCGACCCGCAGCGCGCGCGCCGCCGCGTCCGCGGCCCGCACGTGCGCGGCCACCAGCCCGCGCGCCGAGCCGCCGCGCCGCGCGCACGCGCGCAGGCTCACGCCGCCAGGTGGCGTTGTACCCTGCAGCGCCCCAGGGAGATTACAGATATACTACTAGCTTCTGCCCGAGGTTTTCACCCGCGTTCCCACAGGAACCGTGCATTTTTCCGGAGTAAAAAGTAGCCTTTGTTACTCCAAACAATTCCTTCCAGTCAAAGGCTAGCGACCGTAGTTTTAATCGGGATTGGAGTAAAAAACCAAGGTACGATTTAATTAAATACTGCATACCTATCTACTTAGCAGTGGCGTATTTTAGGGTTCTGCGCCCTGGGCCTGCAGGCCCCGCCGCCCTTTTTTTGACAATTTTAAACTGAATCGAAAGAGACAAAACACAGTTTAACACTGTTCATTAATAAGAGCCTTAGTTAGGTAGTCTTTTTTAAATTTCTTCTGCTTGCACCGCCCCTAGCAGCCTGCCGCCCCGGGCCATGGCCCTTTTGGCCCTAGGGTAAATACGCCCCTGCTACTTAGTACGCTAAACCTATAACGGACTGACACTTAAGTGCGGCTGCTGAAAGAGAAACACAAAACACCCTTGGTGAAATATTTTCATGTCGAGAGTGGTATCATACCATCCATGCTGCACGTGGTTGCATCGCGATCTTTGGCCTTTACCGAGATCTCGGCTTACTGCAGCATTTGATCTTGATTTACTGTAAGTGTTAATAAATCTAGTAACTATTGTACTGTTCACCTGATCGATGATGCATTTCATCATCAAAGTCAACTGTTTACTGCCGCACTGGTCGATGTCGTTCGTGATCGTTACTCCGCCCAGCATGTTGTATCTGAACGAGAAACAGAGATTATAGTTACCGATTTTTTGATTGAGATTTAATAAAACTCAAATGTGTATAATGTATATATAGTACTTAGGTAACATTTTTTTTGTTAGTGGGAGGACTAACTCTTTTGCGAGTGTCCGTCTGGGTTGTTACCACCGCTTTGCTCGTGAAGTCTGCCGCCAAGCAGTAGTGTGCAAGCATTACTGTGTTCCGGTTTGATGAGCAGAGTATCCAGTGAAATTACTGGGCTTATGAGACTTAATACCTAATGTCTCAGGGTAACGAGCGCACTGCAGTGCCGCGCAGGCCTTTGTGTTACAAAGTTCTAGGTGGCACTGCAATTGTTATGGGCCGGCGTTATGCTTACCATCAGGCAAACGACCAGCTCGTCTCGTTATCAAATAACATAAAAAAGTACTTTTACAAATAACGTGAGTATTTTATAAACAAATAAAAAATACAGTAGGTATGTAGGTACTTTGTCATATATTTTAGTAGTAGTATTATAGTAGTTTTTGCGTAGTAAACTTTAGTTATATATTTTAGTAAAAGATCTGTTTTCTCTATTGGTTCCGGGAGCATAAAACTAAATAATTATCTGAATCTAGTCGTGCTCGCAAAATAATTCTGGGCCATGTATGAATTCTCTCGCACCATGCAATATTCACAGCGGTCAAAAACTTTGGCTTACATAATACTCACACATTAGCCATATACATGTGATGTCCAGGCGGAGTGCACACCTTGTAATACCTATCCAAATTATAATTCTTCAAGAGATACAAACAACTCGTAACATCCCACATATACATCTTAATCAAGTCTCTTTCTCTCCAGCAGTTTTGCCAAATCGAACCATCAAAACCGCTTAAACTCCTCCCAAAATTATAGTAATACGGCATTATTAACAACTGGCATCTGTAATTCAACCGGTCTTTGTACTCGGCAGTTATTTTGAGCAGTTTGGCGAATAGCTTGATCTCTTTAGCGACGTCTGTCCGGAAGGTTGTGTCGTATCCCTCCCGGTGGGGCCACAGAAGGAAACACTCTGCGTTTAGTCGCTGCGACACCTCTAGACACTTCTTTATTTGCGAAGCGGCTTGGATGAAAGTTGCTGCGTCGTTGCTTGTGAAAGCTCCTGAAGCATATCTGAAAATAAAATATAAAAAGACTAGCTTCTGCCCGCGGTTTTCACCCGCGTTCCCGCAGAAACCGTGCATTTTTCAGAGATAAAAAGTAGCCTATGTTACTCTCCGGTGGATAAACTATAACTATCCCAAAAATCACGTCGATCCGTTATTGCGTGAAAGAAGGACGAACCAACAAACACACTTTCGCATTTATAATATTAGTAGGATAGTAGGACTAGTAGGATATAGGTAGGAAGTAGGACTAATAAATAAATAAGTCTTGAATATTAGTGAGGCATACAGCTCGTAGGTGTATATTATGGTGGTAATGTATAAATAGTACAAACATGAGGCTGATATTTGAAGAGTACCATAGACTATATAGTATATAATTATGTACGTAGGTACATCTCTCTCTTCAGTCGGTCCCTCATTACTGAGGATCGTGGTCACTGGATCCCTTTAAACGAACAATCTGTCTCCATCGATTCCGGTCCAGAGTTGCCCATACCACTTGGTAAAATCGGCTAGAGGAGGTGGCTTCCTTCACTTGATCAGACCATCGTGTTGGCGACCGGCCTCGCGCTCTTTTCCCATCGGTATTGCCAACAATGACCAATTTCTCGAGGTTGTCGTCTCCCCTACGCATTATGTGGCCGAAATAAGTCAGTAAGCGTTGAAGGCATACAGTAGACAATCGAGTCTTTATTCCAAGTTGGGAAAGAATAGATACATTTGTGCGTTTGGCTGTCCATGGTATTCGGAGCATTCGCCTCCAGCACCACATTTCGAATGCATCTATTCTCTGTCTCTCTCTTGCTCGGATTGTCCATGTCTCCACTCCATAGAGGAAAATGGGAAATACAAGAGCTCTGACTAGCCGGGCTTTGGTTTTATAGCTTATGCCTCGGTTTTTCCAGATGTTTTGGAGTCGTGTCATTGCGTCTTTAGCCATGGCTATCCGTCGCTTTATCTCCGAGACATAAGTATGTACGTAGGTACATAATATACTAATTATATATACTATAAATAAATATACTATTGGTATTCTTGAAAGGCACTAAACGCGAATACGATTTGACATTCCCTAACAAAAGTTCGTGCGACATCTCTTTCATACAACTTTATCAAAGGTACGTACCTATTTAAAAAAAATAGGTTTAGATATAGAAAAAGGCCAGTCAGAATGAAGCCTATCTATTTGAAATGCTGCAAATTAAATTCTAAAAAAAAGTTAAATTTGATATAATTTCTTACCTAGGATGAGAATGTAAGTCCGGCGCTATCCACAACAGCCTGACATGATATCTCTGCGACAAGTCCAGAATATACTCGACCATTTCATCCCAGTTGGTCCTAATCTCGTCCCAGCTGTCGGACCAGGGGATCAAGTCCGTGTCGAAAGCGGTCCAATACTTGATACCCAGTTTGGAGCAGAAGTCGAAGAATGCTTTGACGCAGCGCTTGTGGTTGTCTATGGTGTTGGTGTAGTCGTCCCACGGACGGTTGTGGGTGGGACGGCCGAGACTGTCGGAACCTGTGGGAAAATTAATGATTCTCTTTTTAACCGACCTCTAAAAAGGAGGAAGTTATATGTTCGATTGTATGTTCACCGATTTTTCCATCAATTGTGGACCTATTTTGAAAATACTTTTTGTTTCAAAGGGTACCTATACTCGATCGATGTGATCCCATATAAATTTTATGAAATAACACCTATATAAAGCTGAAAACATGAGATTTGTCATATATCACATAACGAGCGCTTACCATTGTTCCTAAACTCGGTGAGCGAGACACTGAACTTGAGCCAGTCGTCCATGGTACGGTTGTGCACTCTCTCGCTCGCGTTGTAGAAGCGGTAGCTGGTGGTCTCGGTGGCAGACGCCATCTTGTTGTACTCTATCTTGTCTATGCCTGGAACCAGGATATTAAATTTTTGAAGCGTCAAGTGATGTTGGATGAGTGGTGATGACGTCCGGGTGCACCCTGGGACTCTGGGTGACTGACAGGGTGGTTGACAGATCGAAGAGGGCCTGTTCACGTGTCTCTCCTTCTGAATGGAATAGCAGAGGGCTTTGTAGATTAGGCACAGGGCAAAGGGGCTGAGCGGGGCCCGAAATCTGCAGAGGACTTGGGCGGGGCGCCGTATCTGTCAAGGCGCTCGATGCGCGATGGTTCGTTTCTAGGATGAGCTTGGGCTTTCGCTGAATGAAAATTTCGTGATGCAACTAAATCGCGGTAGAAGGATATTTTCTAGTGCTCACCTGGTTAGTTAACTAATTCAAGTCGGAAACCTATAATCAAGTTCAGGCAGCAACACTTATGAGCCAGTTCTAATTTAGGTTTAGCGCGCTCACCATCCATAGACAACACCGTTGAGAGATAGCGATAGTTTAACTTTTTCAGCGATCGACAGAGAATGTTTTATTCAAATCGGCCAACCTGCCAGAGTTACTTAGAAGATTTTCAAAAATAGTGACAGAATTTAAAATCTCTTTGGAAGCTTGATGGCCAAAAATGTTACAATAACTTTACATACCTTGAAAGTAATCGCTTTCTGCCTTCGCCTCCCTTACTTTTTGCCTCTTCGCTGTTTGCTGGCTATATGCCGACATAATTAACACTTTTTATCGATATCTTTATAAGCTGATTATCTGAGTCCACTATAAAATCTAGTGAACTATGATTCTATTTCATTTTAATCGACTGACGATATCAATCACGTTAGCATTGTTATTTATATTGAAAAACAAACAGATGCTTGCTTTAGAGAATAAATATAATGAAAATGAACGGAAACTCAAAGATGAATTACTCGTTTACAAACACACTAACAGCTAACGTTACATTTTTAAAACGTACACAAATAATACAGAGTCCTAATGTAAGTCGTATGAGGAGCAAGCAGGTCCGCGCTGGTTTATATAACATCGTATGAAAGGAGTCGGTAGAGCGTGATGTCCTTTGTTAGCCGCTGCAGGTATTGTGTTACTGCGCTTATTGTGTACTGCGAAGTTTTTTAACCGAGAGTGCATTTGTTGTGAAAAGCTTTTGATAATGACAATTTTTGTTATAACATGAAAACACACGTTTAATGTCGTCTAGGTACACATGATCGAACAGTACCTATTTAAAAAATTTTGGCAACATTCGGTCAGTTAAACCTTAAACTAATTCTGTAGTAAGTTGGCGTTCAACATCTTGGATCGCATCGTCACTCTTAAGATCATGTAACATAAGACTTAAACTAACGTGTAGGTACAGTGCACCTATAAAATCAAATCAAAATATTTTGTTAAACGTTGTGTGATTTAAAATGAAATAGGTACCTCTCTTTATCAAATACTAAGAACTACAAATAAAAGAAAACATTTAGGTACTAAAATCATATAATTATTATAAAAATATCCACAACAACCTAACAATAACAGCGATAAACAAAAACAAGAGCGGCGCCGGCACTTTTTTACTCCTCGCTTCAATCACACCTGACACTTGTCCTTTCTTCAGCGGCTCCGTGAGTCCCGCCATCTTTGGTTTGTCTATGGGCTGCCCGACCATAGAGAACTTGGTGGCGCTAGTGATCTTCACAGTCAGCATTTTTCCCATGTATCTGTCCTCTTTAGGCACGAGTACTTGTTCGTAGTACTCGTTGTGAGCGACGTAGTAGTTTTTGTCGTGCGATATGTCCGTGACGAGCACCTCCTGTGTGTCGCCGACCTTGTGTCCGTATGGCTCGTACGATCGGAAGAGGTCGGATAGCTGTTTTGTGCGTTTCTTTACTTCTTGCCCGGGCACCTGCAACCAGTGTTAAAATCTTATAACAAACTGTAAAGCTATACTTATTTTAAAGTGTTAACAAGGCGCCTAAAGCCAGCATAAATGTCTTCATCTTCGAAAAAATACGAAAATTACAGGATACTTCGTGTTTTTTTGTGCTGCACTCACCCGTGGCATCTTCGCCGCCGGCGTCCCGGGGCGCGGGTAGAACTGGTTGATGAAGAGAGCCGGGAAGCGGTACTTGTCGCAGAGCCGCACGGTGGCCGCGAAGTCCTCCGCCGTCTCCGTTGGGAAGCCGCAGATTATGTCCGTGGCTATTGTCATGCCCGGCACCCTGGGACAAGCAGGGATTTAGAATAGAATATAACACAGAGGCACACACGCAGAAAACAAACCTATGAATATATAGAAAACCCTAGTGCAATAACGCTTCTGACATGACACGATTGTTTGATTCAAAAAATCAATATACAAACGTATATTGTACTTAATATACCTTATTTGTTTATGTTCAGTTTTGTATTATGTTGGTGTACAATAAAGAGTTATCTATCTATCTATCTATCTATCTATATTGATTTTTTACATTCATATGGCGATTTATATTGGACATTGTTTTTTCTTTGTGGACACACTTATATAGTAAAAAATAATATCTGTTATTTAAAGAAAACCCTGAGTGGATAATAAATTGAAGGTCTGCAACTTGAATAAAGTTAATTCATTCATTCTTTCAAAGCAATTTATCTGTCCATATTGATTTCATTACCAACGTGGCAACTCACTTTTCTCTCAGAAAATCGACGACATGTTCGAAGTCCTTGCAGGTATACTCCCGTTTCATGTCGGCCAGCACCTGGTCGCTGCCCGCCTGCACCGGCACGTGCAGGAACCTGCAGGGGAAATTAGCGTTCGACCACTATCGCACTGGTGACTGGGGGCACAAGAGTAACAAAGGAACAGAGCCTAAGCTAACTTTATCTGTGTTCCTTTCTTACTCATGTGCCTAGGCAGCACTGGCCGAGTCCGTATAAACCGGTTTCTCTCCGTACGCTACAATCACGAACTCACGCGCCCCAAAAAGCTACTGGCCGAGCCGGTATAAGCTGGTACGAAGCCGCCAGTGCTAACGCACACACTAATTTCAAGGAACTTTGTCACTATTCCTTTATTTCAAACGCAAGCCTATTAAGTATTATAAAAAACTCAGATTGATCTCCGCTTACTTGTAGACCCTGGGGTGGTGCATGATCTTGGCGACCTCCTCGAGGTGCTCCAGTATATAGGGCGGGTTGGTCATACCGAGACGCAGCCGGCAACCTGGCGGAATCACCTCCACCAGTCTCCACAACAGCTCGGGGAGAGATGTGCCAATGTCCCGCCCATACGTTCCTGCAACCACATTTTTTTACTCATAACATGTAAGCCTCAGTCTGCATATTAATCCATTATCGAGAAAAATGTTCTCAACAGTCAGGAAATCGGACAACTAAAGGCTACTTTTTTGCATTTTTTGATGCCAAACTAAACCTTGAAAACTATAAGGCTAACTCACCAGTATCTTCACTAGTCAGCCAGATCTCTACCACCCCCTCCTGAAACGATAATCTAGCTCGTTCCACTATCTCTTCCGGAGGATAACTGCCGAGCTCCCCGCGTGCATGCTTGGTCTTGCAATAGGTGCACTGGTTGAGGCAGCCTGTGTTGATGGCGATGATCTCTATGTGTGGGTTCTTGCGCACTTTAGGCAGCAACAGCGATGCTCCGCCCGCCTTGCGGCCCTCGCTAGTCTTGCGCTGGCCAAATAGGCGGACTGTATGGCCTGCAATGCCAGAAAAAACCGAAACTATATTTTTATACCAGTAAAGGTATGCTGTGTAGGCAGCAGCTTTCTCGGTATATATTTACTGCATTCATCAAGATGGCGGCCAAGTGTGGTATCCTGGGAGTATCATCAATGTGTTTCCATTTCCACAGCTCAATAGTGATTCAATGTGCTATTTTTTCACAGCAAAATACTTTTTATTTTTCAAGCATTTATATGAGATAGTAAAATATTAATTCACCTATTATAAAATACATATATATTAAATAGTAATATAAACATTAAATCACCTTTAAGGGTCTCCTCAACAATCTCGACAATTCTATCAATCTGTTGGACCCCAACTACACTCAGCCCTGTCAGATAGTTGGCCCTTGGTGCCCCTTGCGGCACACAGCCTGCCACCACAATGTGGATGCCACGGCTTTGGCCTAGCTCAATTTCATTTCTGAAAATAACCAAAAGCTTTATTATTTCTTTCTGTTATCCCTCTTTAACAACAAAACAGTACAAGCAAGAAGCCTGTTGGTGCCTGTACTGTTTCTGATCATTATGTTATTCTAAAAGTCCGAAGTCCCAATTACTAAGTGTAATTACTGGGATGAGACTAGACAGCTCATATCTGAGTTTCACCATTCAAAGCTCTACTATAAGATGAAATATAGCCAGCCACTAAGTTATTGTCGGTTTTTATAGAAGATTTGTGAATTCATACTTAAAATGATCCTCAGAGGGATTTTTCACAGTGCAAGAGTTGAGTAGCCATAGCTGTGCATCCCACTTGTCCTCGGTGAGTCGGTACCCGTGTGCTGCCAGGAGTCCCGCCATGTACTCCGAGTCGGAGTTGTTGTGGGCACAGCCCCATGTCTTCACGTAGATTGTTTGGGTCCCTGCAATAGTTTTTTTAGCAATCATTTTTGAAATATTGGTAATGATGTAGTTTGCACGATTAGGGCTGATGTACTACAAAATCCTTCAAACATTTTTCAAAATTATTAATAATCTTCATGATAAATAAAAGATTAAGAATAACTTTTTTAGGTTACCTGGGACTACACTCTCCAAAACAACCTTTTCCACAGGTTGTGTGTCCTTGTTCTCGCGTTTCCTGGAGCGTACGCTCACACTTTTTCTACTGGCGTATCTCTCTTTAGGTGTGATGTCTTGTGAAGATACTAAATCTTCGATATCATCGATAAATTCTGAAACTGCACCTGGCATTTTCGGCTTTTGTTATGATTTTGAGTTTGACACTACTTAGTCTATGGTTTGACAGCTTTGTGATGACAGCAACAACAACATACGAGTTAGGTGACAGATGACTATGACATCTAAGAACTGTCAGTCACAAAGTTTAATAAAAGTGTTCCGTTAGCTTTTTCGGTTTCTTTCTCCGATCTTGTAGCACAGAGCTTGTAGGTCGATGATTCGAATCTTACAATGAGCTTTCACTTGACTAGGTAAATACTAGATAGGTAGGTAGGTAGTGAGGTAGATTATGTCTGCATCTATATAACACTCTACCCGCGATTATCACTGATTGCTCGTTCGCTAACAGGCTCGGGACCACAGAGTACATTGTTTATATACGGAGACTCAGGACACTACTGCTTGACAAAGCAAACTTATACGACTATTATAATAAATACTGTTGCCGCCATTGGAAACCGCGTAAAAATTGACAGTTACCTACTTGCTTCGCTTGCTGAGCGCCTTACAGGAATTCTTTGCAGCTAGTCCATTGATCCACAGTGTCCTAGACCACGATGGACCTAGCAGTAATATTAATTTAAGTAATATATTGTAACTAGAGAGGCGAAGCGGTTTCACCCAAATAAAATTTCTAATAGGACCTACCTATAGACTCATGTACGGATGGCAGTCTTTGTCTTTTGCATTTGCACAGATTTGTACCTAAACCTAGGACTTGTACCAAAAACTCAATTTCAATAAAACCGTAATAAGATAATTCGTTTCTGATCAACAATACTTATTTTTACCCTATTTTATTACTATACTGTGGTTTTATTACTATCCCTATCAAAGGTGTAAAACTATCGTAACAATGTACTTTAACTCGTATGTGTGACAAGGTAAGGTATAAATTGGTGAGTCCTTATGTATGAATGTATTCTTTGATAACAATGGGATATAACAGCTGCAGCCGACGCTGGCTGATACGGTGGGAAGTAGAGGTGCGGATGGTAGCAGTAAACTATGAGTTATATTATTATATATAACCTTAGCTTATCATATTAGTCTTTACCTACCTTTGCTGTTTTTTTTTATTATAAATGATTATTTAACTTGCTTATTTTAAGAGAACATCCATAGCCATACCTACCATAAAACTTTTGAAAAATAGCAATAGGTACTTACTCTTGTACCTATCACAAGTTCTCATTTTTCGCAAATCACTTTGGGAGTTTTGGGTTAGCTTAGTATTTATAGATTTTATTATACTATATCATAGTTATCCTTACCTAAATGATATACTAAGTACAATTAATATAATATTATGTATAGTATAGTACCAATAATTTATTGTCGGTAAGAGATTGCTTATAGCTAGAAGACTGCCGATTGTTTTACCGTAATTCATTAATAATTTCTGTGTTCATTGTATGACAGTAATTTCATGTTTTTGGTGTACAATAAATAGTACCTAATTGTATTGTACTTAAGTAGCTACTTACCTATGCGTGTTTACATAATTTAAAAAGGAATGCTTGGTTAATTGGTTATGTTTTTTCTTAGCTCTTTTTTCCATCTTCATTATTAATAATTGACGCGCCTTTCCCAGAATGGGTCTTTCTTTCCCAATCTAGCCTTTCTCCAACACATCGTGCAACGCGCGTGCATAGCGCGCGGCAGTCGCGCAACGGGTGCACGCGTAGCTGGTCGCGTTCCGTTACTTTTATTTTTACGAGTGAACTTTCGCGTGCGTATGTTGAGTTTTGGACTTGTGACAGTTACTACCTTTGCCAATTTGTGATTCGTTACATTTTTAAATTGGTAAGTTTATTTTTTATATTTCTAAATGTTAAGCTTAGCGCGTTAATCATAAAGTCTAGATTAAATTTTAAAATAGAAATTGCAGACGCAAATCTTGTTAATTATAAACATTCAAGTCTGTATGTTTTAAATTAATTATATTTTTTACGCGATCGATTGTTATTTGTTAA
The DNA here is from genome assembly GCA_907269065.1 of Crocallis elinguaria. Lineage (NCBI taxonomy): Eukaryota > Metazoa > Arthropoda > Insecta > Lepidoptera > Geometridae > Crocallis > Crocallis elinguaria. Next base: position 24,211,564 of record OU026072.1, on the reverse strand, counting down.
CTATCGAAATGTTTTGTTTTATATCAAACGTGTCTTCAGCTTTAATTCCTGTCTTGATTCTATCGGAGTAGATTATTCAAGTACCCACATCGCATTCGTAAACATTACGTAGATCATGGAAACGGAATTGTTTAGTTAAATGGGTAGACAATTATCATAGGTTCTCAGAATAACGAGAAATCAACATAGGTAATTTTGTTATTAAAATAGGTAGGTAGGTACCTAAAACTTCCTACTACCTTGCCTGCAGGTTGCACTTTTACGACTCTTAATTTTAGGTAGGTACACAGTGTTTTATTATCTGTAATGGTTTTTAGGATTTCGTTGTCCCAAACAAGCCATTTGTTCTGAACCTGTTTGACGTACAAGTAAAAACAAAATAGATTTCGATTGTAATTAGGAGCACATTAGACGCCAATGCATTGATGGTTATGCTTCAATCAGGACCAAGTGCGAACCATGGAAATCATTCGATTACCACCGCTTCTTCGTAGAAGCGGTGGTAATCGAATGATTTCCATGGTTCCTCCACTCAAAACAAATAGTTTAGCAACCACTGCGTGTTCAGTGCAGAAGCGGTTAGTGGGAGGACTAACTCTTCTGCGAGTGTCCGTCTGGGTTGTTACCACCGCTTTGTGAGTGAAGTCTGCCGCCAAGCAGTAGTGTGCAAGCATTACTGTGTTCCGGTTTGATGAGCAGAGTAGCCAATGAAATTACTGGGCTTATGAGACTTAATACCTAATGTCTCAGGGTAACGAGCGCACTACAGTGCCGCGCAGGCCTTTGTGTTTCAAAGTTCTGGGTGGCACTGCAATTGTTATGGGCCGGCGTTATGCTTACCATCAGGCAAACGACCAGCTCGTCTCGTTACCAAATAACATAAAAAAAGCCTGTAAATATGCGGTGGTGCGCAAGTGATGTATGTAGCGGAACAGTCGTCGCTTTGAGCCCAGGCAGGACTTCGAGGGAGAAACAGAGACAGCACTATCTGGGCAGTGGTCGTATTGCTGTTCTTGTCTTTTTCTTGATTTTACTTAATAAGCGCCGCGCATGAGCGTGTACAACTGTACACACCTCGTAATCCGCGCTTGTTGCAAAACCATGGTTACTTTGATAGCAAAACGAAAACATGCATTAGCGTCTAATGTTTGTTATTGTCACTAGGTAGGTAGGTACGTAGGTATCAATTTAATTCGAGAATCAGGTCAAGGAACCCTTAGAAGATAGACCAGTTAATCTGCCGAGCGTCCCACTCTGTTACATCAATTCTGTGATTACAGTGTATGTTCTAACTTGTATTTATGTACTTAGTTTGTAGGTAGTAGATATAATGAACAATTACAAATGAAAATATATTAATTCTCGTCAAAATCCGTCCAACCATTTATTTATATCTTGTGACTTATTTCTTTCTTGAGCTATTAAAACACTTGCACAACAAGGCATTTTGATGCTTATTATTACCTAAAAAAAGTGAAATATTGCGATATTTGAATTTCCATTTCCCATTTTTCCATCCTTACGGGGGCGTATTCTTTAATAAAATTTATACAAGGACCACCCTTGATATATACCTACCCTACTCTTTAAAAAGAAGTTATTTAAATCTGGCGACGATTGGCGGAGAAATCGACTAACATCACCAAAAATAAAAAACTAGAAATAAATTTAGATTTTCCTCCTTATTTGGAAGTCGGTTAAAAATTGATAGTTACTTATGAGCCATATTGACAAAAACGACGTGCGTTCAGTAAGTACCTATAACCTACCTATAGTAGGATAGTAGTATCTCGGAAAACTGTTACTGATCGCACTTTGGTTAACTTATCTGTGGCGCGTGAATCGTGATTGAGGCGTAGTGTGAGCAGATGCACGCAGTTTTTGAGAAGCAGCTCCATTTTCTACTTGTTGCAAAATTCTACTAATTGCCTGTTGGCTGTTGTGATTTATTTTCCGAAGTCACACACTCATGCACACGGGTGTTGACTAAACAAATTGTAGATAGACTAAACTGGGGGACTAGGTTACTATGCAGCCTACATAATTTTATTGTGAAAGTAAAACTGAATGCCGTAAAATCCTCTAGCGCATACAGTATAATACCAATTTTTTTAGCCATCAACTTGCATCAATTCACGCTCCACCTCAATTTCCAAAGTTCAAAAGCCGAAGGTGGTCACGGGGAACTGAACGCTACTACAAGGATGAAGGGCCTTCCTACAGCCCGGCGGCGTCGTGCGACAGCCGCGCGTGCGGGACCCGTGTCGCGCACCTGCCGGCTGCCGGGCTATTGTTTATTTTTTAGACACGAACGAAATATGAACTATGATAGGTAGCAGCCTGTTCACAAATTCACAATTCCACACGTCGTCATTCGTAGGGAATGATAATGAGCAGATGCACCGAACAGTTCTTACATTTTTGTAAATTTAAATCTCACAAAATGATTTGAGGACTTGACCCCACGTCTTGGATATTCACGCTTTCCGTGAGTTAGGTCGGCCATAGACGCTGCAAACTTGCGTTTTGCTGTCAAACTAATATAACCATGCTTTTGCAACAAGCGCGGATTACGTCATTACGAGACAATATACGCGTAGCCACAAAATAGAGAGGAGAGAAGGGGCGCTAGGGCGCTTTTTGCCGGCCTAAGCGTCCTTCTGTTTTCTCTCTATTCGGTGCGGGCGGGGAGAAGCCGGCGCTTGTTGTCGAGTGTGCGCGAGAGGCGACCCACAAACGCGGCCACCGCGCCGATGCTATATATAAAATGTATGAAAAATCTTGTCCACAGGTTGTGGTCGCGTTAGTGGCCGCGTTCGATAGACCAATGTGCGGCAGACGTACCTACAATTATAATCCATAATTGTAAAACTGTACTTATTCTGTGCTATCCCAAGCATGTCGCTAATGAAGTTGATGGCCCATAATTTTGTCAGTTAATCTATTTTGGAAAATGCTGAATACTGATTGTGAACTTAACAGATAAAACTCATAAGTTCAAATAAAATGGCAAGGATGGGCGATAAAGTGACGCGCGAACTAACTCATATAATGTTTATTAGCTATTTATCAAGAGGTCGCAAGTTATCATTACAAAAATAAACCTTTTTTACTGATGACAACTTCTTAGTCCACTTACCTATTTAAGAAAGAGGTTTTTTTCCATCTTAGCTCTTATAGAAATGTGCCTAAAAATTGTACATGCTTGCATCATGGAATCCTATACCTACTAGGGTAAACGTCCCATTACTCGTCAGTTTCTGAATTTAGCTGTCTTTGCAGCTTTGCCTCGTCTCTGTTTGTTAACTTAGAAATATCAAATTTTTTGACGTGATTACTTATTTATAACTCTTTTCGGTAAATATATTTTTAGTACGATAAAAAAAACAGAAGTTATTAAAATAATTGAAAAACTGAAAAATAAGTGAATTGTACCAGTATCCGTCAGATTTGTCCTAATTTTCGTCAAATTGTCCCAGAACTCGTCAATTTTTACCACTATTTTGAACTCTGTAACCTTGGTATTAAGGTTCATTATTAAATTGTTTTTTGGCGATATAACCCTCAAATTAAAAATATAGGGCAAAAATATACCCAGAATAACCAAACGCGTCGAATGCCTAGGACAAAAAAAAATAAAGAATATTATTTATTGCACCAAATGAAACCAATTTAATCAAGCTGTTTTTTGTATTAACAAGTTTTTTTGTGAAAAATATAAATAAATATTCAAATATATTTTTCCACAAAAGGTTTTTGTAAAATACGTAATGGGTTCTGTAGTCTCGTAGCCACCTTCCGGCTCCATCATCGGCATCTTAAATATCGCCTAAGGTTCGTTTGATTTTTGTAAATACACAATGGGGTTATGTCATTACGTTACAACGTTACTATACTATACGTTACTACCTTCCGGCTCTGTTATCAGTCCAACTCGGTGATATAATCCGATTGTAATCCGATTTACATACACACGTCAAATAAAGTTTGAGATCACTAGCAAAAGGTGTTTCTTTTTTAATTTTACTTTTTTAAAAGAATGTTGCTTACGTAACATCTTTTTATAACAAAAGATACACTTGTTGAAATAAAAAAATTAAATTATTTTTTATTAACTAAAATTGAATTTAAAAGTCCTAGTGCAATTTTGACTAATAAATAATTGAAAGAAAAAGAGGATTTATCTAAATATTATCAACATTTATTATTAAATTGTTTTTATTTAGTATAAGATAACTCCTCCCCTGGCTCTAACACGTGCGGCAATCCTTCTTGGCATGCTGAGAATTAAGTTATTCAGCATTTCTTGCGGTAACCTGTCCCATTCTTGAATATCGGCTTCCCTGATCTCTGGAACTGTCTGGGGAGGTGGCTGACGGTTTCAAACAGTTCGCTTGACAGCATCCCACGCGTTTTCTATCGGGTTTAAGTCAGGCGAGCCGGCAGGCCAGTCTAACCTGGTAATGTCGTATTCACGCAGAGCAGCGTTGTTTCGTTGAGCTCGATGTGCTGGGTGCATTATCGTCAACCAATACGAATCGAGGACCATGGTTTATTCTAAATGACCTGACAATTCCATCAATAGCAATGGTTTGGTACAAAGCTGCAGTCATCCAGCCACGATACGGGATCAATGTCGTTCTAGCACCAATCATTATACCGCCCCAAAAGGATACCGATTTCCCGCCTTGTTGAACGGTTCCGGTGGCAGTTCTTTATCTTTTGACAATTCTGCCAAATGTTTTCAGCGCAAAAGCTTAGGTCTTCCCTCCTGTACTCGTACACGTCCACATCATGATTTATGGACGCTTTAATGCGGCCGATGTGGTCAGCGACTTCGCCTTTTTCGTACTCGACTGTCATTGCGTGTAGACCCACAAAGTGAGAGTAGTCTCACTTTGTGGGTGTGTTGACCGTACCTGGTTCGGCCTCTCCGAGTTTTGAGAGCTTTGAGAGATTTGAGTTAGACTGAGTTTTGAGAGATACCTGAGCAAAAGGAGTCTTCTTAACCCATTCGAATAGTGCGATCGTCGTTTCTTGACCGCATTAATCGATATTGGTGGTCTGCTATTTCCGTCACAGGTAGCGCGTTATACATTTTACGTTTCATGCTCGTTCGGGTGGTGCTTCCGTTCAGCAGAGAGGCTAAGCTTGGCGATATTGCAACATGTTTCCGTGCTCCCGCATTGCAGAAGCTTATGCCGAGTCTCTCGGCGCAGTCGTCCATGATATTGAATATTATATGTATTACTTAAATAACCTAAAAATAGATATGGAAAACAGTAATTTTCATCATTAGCTATAAAGTAATTTGATATATATAATATTTTATAAAATAATTTGATATTACTCATTACTATACTTTAAATATTACTTTACTTAATAAAATACTAATGATGGGTCAGGGAAGTACATATAAATTTTAGTGGTCGATCTAAGTGTCCTATATTTGGGCTCAGTCTACTGGGCAGGGAAAGTCATACGCACGAAGTTACGTCATATATTGCTTTAACTACGCCATACAAAAACATACGAATAAGAGCTGCCGTACGGGCACGCGGTTGCAAGGTGGTGGTACGACTAGCGCCAAATTGCGCGTATTGCCTCGCTTGCAAAATATCAACCTGCAACGCATAAAATACAAACTATACAAAAAAGAAAAACCGAAAACTTTTTATTGTATGTACTTATTATAACTATAATTTTATATAAAAAAAAATAGAGGCGGTCTTATCGGTAACCGTAATTCCATACTTGATTATAGAGGTAATTATCTTTAAATAAAATAAAAGTAATAGTTTTGCGAACCCTCAATTAATATACTCAAATAAAAATCTGACCGCCTATAATAAAACCGTAAACCGTATCACTGCACAATAAGGTTCAAAATATACTCAATGACGATATTAAGCGCATTTTGTTAATCATGTCCCAGTTACCGTCAAAATAATATAAATACTGACGGGTATTGGGTCAGATAGGGTATTTTAAGTACGAATACCTGTCATACGCATAAATAAGAAGCTAATAATAAAAATAGCACAATTTTATAGGTTATATCGTTAGAAAATTAACTTGAGCGTTTCACTAAAATATCACACGTACCAAAACGGCCTCCTGATCCTGTGAAACTTGAAAACAAAAGTGGTGCGCAGGACTACACTTTCAGTTACTAAACTTCCCAAAAAACACAAATTTCAAAATCGCTAGCTTTGATAACTCATTTCTCCGGAACCATGATAGATATAGCTAAATGGTGCCATTTTAATTATGAAGTATATTATTTTAAATATATTGCTATAAAAATCTTTTATTAAGCTCTCGTTTGAAATAAGTAACTGGCCTTTTTTTACAATCTGACGAGTATTGGGACATTGACGACATTACCAGCGTTTACCCTAAAGTAGGTATGCAGCTCCTTACACGCAACACGGACCACACGAAACCCTTGGAAAAACCACGATCACCGCTTGACGCATATCGTACCGTCTAAAGTGGTGCTTGGTAGAAAACTGGTCCGAGCGCTAACTGCACCACGGTTAGAGGTAGTGAAAGAGACGCACCGTACTTTTACGATCTCTACTAAAAAAATTGTTCCACAACCACTTCGTGTTCAGTCCAAAAGCCGCGGTAAATGCTGATTGCTTTACTTCAAGCCCGCGCTTGCGCGTATGACAGGTACCTCATCTGCGCTTGTTGCAAAAGCATGGTTATATTGACAGCAAAACGCAAGTATGCATATTAGCATATATGGCCGGCCTAAGTAATAATTCTGCCTCACTCGCTGAAATGTATGTGGTAAAATATTATTAAAGTGGCAACACTAAGTCCTACCTAATTACTTTCTATCCGACCCTATCACTCCCGCTATCATCAATCATGCGTATAATCTAAATCCTAGCCTAGGTAAGTTGCAATTATATAATACTTGATACAACGGTTGCGATGTACGTATCTATATTATGGCTAGCGTCATCAGCTTCGTAAAGAACTAGAAGTAAATGTGACATTTTTTAAAAATGCTTCTCTCTGCACAACCACCTACAAACATCCTTCTATTGTTAAATTAGGGTTCCGTAACTTGAAATGAATAACCATAACCCTTATGGAAATACTTCGTTATTCGTCTGTGTGGCAACACCGATAATTAATGTCAAAAAACAGCAGGTACATAGCATAGGTATAAAGTTAGTAATTAATATTAAATAGGAAACTCTATTGAAGCACAAATATATATACGTCACAAAAATTTCGATTTCAACAGGATTCGAACCTGCGACTTCTGATTGTTATCTAGACCAGTGGCCTTAACCAACTAGGCTATGGGAGCAATCGATGTTGACTGCGAAATTCTTGATATGATGTTTTGTGATGTATATATTAGGTTGGGGAAAAAGTCTTTTCGCATTATAGTATGTATGAACTTGTAATAAAATCTCTTTGGCTATACTATTTGTATCTGGCTGGTTTTGGTATCATATGAAAGTTTAAATTTTAAAGAACATAATTCCAAATTCAAATTAGGAAAATGTGTGATTTTCATTTGTTTTTCGTACTGTCAAAATGAGCGAATCTAATGAAGAAATTCGATACATTTTAAAATTTTACTACTAAAAAGGTAAAAATGCAACGCAAGCCGCGAAAAAAATTTCCTATGTTTATGGACCTAGTGCAGTGTCTGTGAGAGTAGCACAAATTTGGTTTAAGCGTTTTCAATCCGAAAATTTTGATTTCAAAGATGCACGTCGCTCTGGTCGCCCTATTACGGATAAAATGGATGCCATTTTTGAAAAAGTGGAACAAGATCGGCATATCAGTAGTTACGACGTAGCTGAAGAACTGGGAATTGACCACAAAACAGTTTTGGCGCATTTGAAAAAAACTGGGTACACAAAAAAGCTCGATATTTGGGTACCTCACGAGCTCACTGAAAGAAACCTAATGAACCGTGTACTCATTTGTGATTCTTTACTACAACGTAATGAAACCGAACCATTTTTGAAGAAGCTGATAACTGGTGATGAAAAGTGAATCACGTACGACAAGAACGTGCGAAAAAGGTAGTGGTCAAAGACCGGTCAGGCTTCACAGACTGTGGCGAAACCCGGGTTAACTCGCAACAAGGTGATGATGTGTGTGTGGTGGGATTGGAAGGCCATTATTCATTATGAGCTGTTACCACCAGGCAGGACCATCGATTCTGAACTCTACTGCGAACAACTGATGATAGTAAAGCAAGAAGTTGAGAGAAAGCGGCCGGAATTAATCAACAGAAGGGGTGTGGTTTTCATTTTCATGGTTTTTCATGATAACGCTAGACCTCACACATCTTTAGCCACTCTGAAAAAATTAAGAGAGTTTGGCTGGGAGGTGTTAATGCATCCGCCGTATAGTCCTGACCTTGCACCTTCAGATTTCCACCTTTTTCGGTCACTTCAGAATTCTTTAGGCAGTGTCAGGTTAACATCACGAGAGGACTGCCAAAACCACTTGTCGCGGTATTTTGATCAGAAGTCCCAAATTTGCTATAGCAATGGGATCATGTCCCTACCTACAAGATGGCAAAAAGTTATCGAACAAAATGGTACCTACATACTTTAGTTAAATGTAAATACCTAAACTATATTAAAAAATGTATTGAATTTTCTTAAAAAATGTGAAGAAACTTTTTCCCCGACCTATTATTTGTGTAAACATCAGCTAGTGTCGGTTAACAATCTAAAATATATTTCTATTGAAGCATTCAGTAAAGTATCCACCAACCGACCAAATTTAAACCACCCACCCAATTTACTGAAGCGTCACTTTCCCTCGGTCGTGAGTAGACTAAACTTTGACTATAAACTATACCTATCTACACTAAAACTTGAAAGCTTGTATCGCATAAATCAGAAAACAAAAAACTCCCAAAAAGACAAACCTAACCTAAATTGACCTACAAAAGCTTTGCCTAATCAAAACCTAAAGTAAAAGCAACTTGACCTACAATGACAATTATACTAGATACTTACTTATTAATTATTTTGTGTGTGAACTGTGGATACACTAAGTGAACCCGTTTAGGTGCTATAGTTATGTATTGATAAATCAACACGCCACGGATATAAGCGCCGCGACTTCTCAATGGTAGCAAATTTGAAGCACAGAAGTTCCGTGACGGAATCCTCGTAGAGCCAGTTTTCGCACTTGACGGATACTATGGATATGAGTTTTCTGTTTACACAAAACAACTTTCATAATCACTGTGGCTGGGTGTGAATAACAACGTTTATCCATGCACCATTGCGCGAGCGAGCCGTGCCGATGAATAGCGACACAAAGAATATAGAGAGAGCAGAAGGCACGCTCAGTACCTGCGGCGCAAGTACGGAAGTCCAAACGATAAATTTGTCGAATCGAAAAATCTGATAAATTTATCGAATATTGCGAGTACCGAAGTCTGATCGTAAAATATTGTAGTAGCACTATATTCTTTTTGGATTCGACCTAGCTATTCGATAACTTTTGTCGGTTGTATCGAGGCTCGTATATTATATAACAAATGGATAAAACCCACTTTATCGATTTGAACTGTCAATTTTATCGATCGAAAAGATTGAGTACTTGCGCTGCTGGTGCACTAAATGGAGACGAGAGTCTACAGTGACTAAAGGCAATGACCGTATTACCTATACAGTCATTGCTTGACGCGAGCGCTTAGCGTCAAGTACTAAGTGCCACTTCTGCTGTCCCTTTATTTAAAGCCGTTGAATAGCGCTGCGCGCGACAAACAACTAATTTGAATGTCCGAGATATTTCATACATTTACATACAATGCGCTTGCGCAGATAGCATCACTTCTCTGAGTTCTCTATACATAAATAAATAACGTCATACGATTATTTGCATGACCTGAACCCTCTAAGATTCCAGGGAATGAGGAACAGTACAGGGATCCTGCAGGTCCCACAACGCCTGCACGGGACAAGAATAATAGCATAGTGTTAGGACCTTCTCCAGTGCTTGCTTGAGCAGCTACCACTCTTGAAAATGTGTCGCCAAGCACCTATCACCTATAGTAAAAGGCTAACCTATAGTAAGTACCTATATCGTAATATCGAGTGTAAAAAAAACTTGAGAAATGATTTTCCTTAAAAATGCTATTACTGGCCAGTCTTTACAGATACGAATTATCTTCATCCGTGTTTACGTAAAGCACGCGACTAAAAGCAGCTGTTACAAATTTTTAACATCAATTTAACGATCCCATCATAAAGTTTCATTCACAAAATTGATTGTTTCCGACTTCAAACTCGGATTGTGTAAACGATCTAAAACTGAAGAGGATGCAAAAACTTTTTGATCAAATATATTGTTGGAGTTTTATTTTTATCAGAAGGCTTGTGTCATAATTGCGCTATTTTTATTTTTTTTCTGTTGTCTATGGCCAGGGGCCTTACTTCGTAAATCGAATGACAAAGCTTCGGCTGACAGATCGCAGTTTCCCCACTATGAAAGTGTTTCGGATCCAATGTTCGATTCGATTTTTGCACTTGACATTTTGTCTTTCATAGTTGTAAAATGCCGATCCGTCAGCTGAAGCTTCGACGTTCGATTTACGGAGTAGGTACGTAACACCCCTGACACGGTTAACGTAAAATGCCAATTACAAGTAAAATTAAGTTCTTAGGTGGCATCATGGTGGCGTCAACATTCTTAACTTGACATTTAAAAGACACGTGGTGCAAACGTGAAACAAATAGGTATCTGGTATGGTCACGTCGACTTGGGATATCTAGGGCGACATGTCATAACATAATTAGTGTAGCAGGCGCCTAACTACGGCCAGTTAGCTCGCACAAGCTCGTTATTATCAAGGCGATAATGTTGTTACAGAACAAAACATAGAATAGAATAAGCCTTATTGTCATACTCAAAGCTTAAACCGTAGAAAAAATATCTACATATAAATACAATTATCTATGACTTAAACAAAAAGCGCTCGGACTAGATTTTCAGCTCCATATGATATGCGTCAAGCGATGATCGTCGTTTTTCCACGGTTTTCGCGTGGTCCGTGATTGATGCTTTTCCATCAATCCATACATTATGTGTAGGTATGGGCCGCTTTACGCCTTGTGTCGTAGTATAGTTGGAACCTACACTTCTGCACGTTCTTATCCACCATCAGGTCAACATATGAACACAAGTTTAGGAAAATTAAATGGTAAATTTTTCGTTTCCGCCTAAAACCACATACAGACGTGTATAAAAAAAAGTAAATAAAGGTAGGTATGTATGTAGGGTATTTAAACTAGGTTTTTCTGCAGTCAGTAGTAACAGGCTACGGGATACCTATCTGCCTAACGCAATTAAAAAATAATAGAGGGCAGTTTTACTTACAAATAGAAAGATATCTTTCTAAGGTTTATCTGTTTCACACTTAGCCCCCGAAGAGCGAAGTGCGAACGCGAAAGACACAATCCATATCAGCTTCAGGTCATAGAGCAAGGACCAAAATTACAGATAATATATGACTTACTTCCTATTTCAAATGTACCTATCAAGTAATATAATAATCAATATCAAGTAAAATTGTGTACCTACTCGCGATTGATAGTCTACCCCGTACTACCGTGACCATCACGAATACTGGCAAAGGGTTCGAAACATCGAAACCTCCCGCTAGGGTTGCCAACTTTTATTACAAGAAATAGAGTATATATCTGATTTCAAAGGAGGTAAATAAAGAGTACGGACTTCCAAAGAAGAGTATCATTTATTTTATATTTTTAAAAAGGTATTTTTTCGAACTTTTTGCAGCACATAACAATTTTTCATGGTTTTTAAAAGAATTGTACGACTCCAAACATTCTTACTCTAAATTTATATAGATCAAGAGCTCATTTTTAATCAATTTCAATGAAGCTCTGTTTCTCTCTTCCCGCCACTTCCCATTCATGACCGAAAAGACTCTCTCAGTAAATGCTGAAACATTGTGTAAAAAAGAGTATTTCATCATACTTTATTAATGTTAAAGATTATAGAGTACGCCTACATGATATAGAGGACAATACTCTATTTTAGAGTACGGTTGGCAACCCTACCTCCCACATTGAGAATTCAAATTCAAAATGCTTTATTCATATAGGCCCCAAGGGAGCACTCATGAAGGTTAAAATATTGCCTACTTTGCCTTATGGATAATCCGGCCCTGCCTCGGATTGATTGGTTCCGATACAGAAATACCAGCACTTGAATGAGGTGGTGCGTCCAACTGTCTGTTTCGTTACGTCACTCGTTTCTCGTATCGGATGGTAGGAATCGACCGGTTGCCCGTGTTGCCCACTTGAACTCGAGTCTCTATTATTTAAACATGTTTATGTTTTAACTAGCTTCTGCCCGCGGTTTTCACCCGCGTTCCCGCAGGAACCGTGCATTTTCTGGGATAAAAAGTTCTTATGTTACTCTCCGGTCCATAAACTATATCTACGCCAAAAATCACGTCGATCCGTTGCTCCGTTACTGCGTGAAAGAAGGACAAACCAACAAATCAACAAACACACATTCACATATTTTATAATATTATATAATATATAGTAAAGAGAATAGAGCTTCGGTCTTACCATAAAAAAAATTAAACAGTCCCTAAGCTAACTGCGTCTAACACCTAAACACGCCATAGACGCATATTATGTATAATTGTATATATATGACAAATATCGGGTATATTTTTTCAACAACGACAACTAAGGCGACGCCTAAGTAACTCTTAATGTAATCAAAGTCCTAAGTATATAAACCGTTAGAAAACTCCTAAAGGTTGGAGAAAGGTTTTTTTGCCCTAGGTAACTCCTAAATATTTAGGCATGCAATTTAGGATTATTCAGCGGGCATTATAGTTTCTTAGCAACATGTATTCCTTACCACTTATACTATCGATTTGCGTAATAAAAACAAGCTATGATCTTTTTCTAAAAAGAGCGGTTCGATTCCCGAAGCGTGTACCTTTGAGATTTTTCCAAAATTTTTCATTGCAGTTTTTTTAGATTCTAAAATCTACGACATGGTTCCTAAGTACAAACTCTATCTCTTATAGTTTCAGAATTCCTCCCACTGATCCCCTCCTGAAGGTTCGCCCTGTATACATTCCTAACGTCCCCAATAACCTCCCACCAGAGGGGACATTGGGATTTTAAGTTCCTATCGGCGGCGCTCCGCTATGTAAATTGTTGGACCCGATAGGAATTGAAATTCTCGGCCCCAATGGGGACATCAGGGAATGCAGTCATCAATATACCACACAAAATACACTCAACATTTTATTTTGTTACAACAATAAATTAAAGTCATCATTACGTTTGAATAGATTTAGGTTACATCACCTAACACTCCAACCACATCTAAAATAGACTATAATCCCCGCTAATGTGCAGTTGTAGAAAATGTGTCACCATCTATCAACACCTAGTTGAACTAAAAGTTAATTGGCGACCCGTTTTGAGTGACTAATTTTAAAAAATATTTTAAGTGAATCCACTTTACAAGAAATATGTTTGCTATGTAGAATTATTACCTTTTTGTGCTATTTTAATAATAACGTTTATGTTACACTATTACATTCCTACATTTGGATTATCTATCTAATAGGCATAGACATAATATGCAGATCGTAGACGCTTATGCCAACGTGCGTTTGCATAAGCGTCTACGGTCTGCATTAGACATTGGCTTGTAGATTATCCAACTGTTTTTGTAGCTAGGTTAGATATAGTGTTTATTTATGTATAAGCTAGTTAATAAAGGTTATTAGCCCCTTCCCACTAATATTATAAAGGCGAATGTGTGTTTGTTTGTTTGTCCTTCGTTCATGTAGCAACGCGAACGATGCAATGTACCAAAAGATCGACATGATTTTTTACATATCGATAGGTACCTATGGGCCAGAAACGGGCGTAACAACTTTTGCCGAAAAGATGCACGGTTCCTATAGGAAATTCCACGTGGGTGAAACCGCGAGCAGTAGCTAGTATAATATAAAAGAACTTATATTTAAAAAGCTGTATCAGTCAGAAATAAAAGTAAGTAAAAGATTATACTCGTAGAGGCGTGGACTTGGAAACAAAGCGTGAACAACAAAAAAATAATTTAGGTTTTTCGGAAACCTGTTATATTTGCACAAAACTTAGTCATTGAAAGTCACACCCACAGTCATCCTTGACTCACCGGTGCAGCCTACATTCAGTTTTTAGGAATCCAGTTACGTTCTGCACGTCATTATGTAAGACCTTGATTCTTGATTAGTCATTGTCAAAATCCAAGACCTATCGAGGATTTTTGAAACTATCAATCTACTAGGTGGTAGAACTAACTCTTCTGCGAGTGTCCGTCTAGGTTGGTACCACCGCTATTCGCGTGAAGTTTGCCATAGTAATGTGCAAGCCTTACTGTGTTCCGGTTTGATGAGCAGAGTAGCCATTGAAATTACTGGGCTTTACCTAACATCTCAGGTTAATGAGCGCGCTGCAGTGCCGTGCAGGTCTTTGTGTTTCAAAGTTCTGAGTGGCACTGCATTTGTTATGGGCTGGTGTCATGCTTACTATCAGACAAACGAACAGCTTGTCTCGTTACCAAATGTACAAAAAACAGTAACACTCTTAGTAAGTACTTACCTATTAATGTCAATTTTTCAGAAGCTTTTAAATATATTTAATAATGTTTACCAGAGAAATATTTACTACAGAAGATTATTACACACTGTAAATATTCCTTCTCTCATATAATCCTTCATTCATATCGCAGGCGGATATGAATGGGTGAAAAGACGCGACGGCTTACAGGGGAGAGTAGGAGCAATAGACATACTGCGCCGATCCCAAATGAAGATGCTTATGAGATCTGTGGAATAGTACATTTTTTTTTAAAATTGGTGTGTTATTAACCATTGTCTTGAGTGTTTGTGAACGTGCCATAATGCACGTGAAGGGAAAAATTAAACAACAACAGTCGCATGACGCATGACGCATCACGCGTTATATTTTGGTTAAGTTCTGGGGGACCTAATTATCGATTCTTGAATTCCGTCATACAGAGGGACTTACGTAATATGGGTATATTCACAAAATAACTATTCTCAATTCGACTCTATTGTCTCTATTTTGTATTCGGTAGCTAGTTGCTGTTTCAGCACGTTTTTAGCCTATCTATAAACAAACTTATTTCAGTTTTTATCTTTTCTTGCAGAGTGCGGATGTAGGTATCAACAAGAACTTGGTTTTACGATTACTCAAACAATATTACGATCCACCTTGTATGCATACATATTGACAGTTATTATAGCGGCACAATAACACAGAAATAGCGCCGAGTTACGTCACTCATCGTTCTTGACTTCGTAAAAGAGAAAAAGCTTTCAATCCGGTTTACGATATAGTATGCGATTGGATATACTGATTCACTTCCTGTCTCTCGGTTGCAAGCTCTTGAATCATCATTCATAATACCCTGGCTGGCTGGTGTAGATTAGGTGGGTAGTAGTTACACCTTTACCATTTTTAATGAAAAGAGTAGACACGCTATAAGGAAATAACATAATTCATTAGGTTTTTTTTTTGTTTTGTTTTTGGCTCCACGTGATTAGCGTATTTAGCCAGTGTCAAGTTATATAATTAATAATAATATGTAATAAGTCTCTAGTTTTGGTGCATGAAAGTCGTCAAAGTCACGTTAAAGTTTAGTCTAAGCGCGGTCAAGTCGAAGTGATGCTTCAGTAAAGCTGTGGATACTTTACTGAAGCTTCTATGGAGTTTTGGATAGAATACGAAAATACACGTTTTTCGTCTTTGTACCATTTGCCTTTCACTCATGCACGTTTACGAACACTTAATGGGTAATAATCCACCATTATTACACATTAACACTCGATAAAACACAGGTTTTAGTAAATAACACAAAATCAACAACAGCACATTTTCGCATTCCCGCCAAAACTCATTAGGAGGTTGATGTGATAATATGCAAGGATAAAGTGGCGTTTACACAACCCTTTTTATCCCCACTTGGTTCTCCACTAAGGACATGATGTGCACATTATATGACGCCCTCAGGCTGGCACAGACATTTCCATTATATTAGCAATTATTAGCAACTAGCTGCTGCCCGCGGTTACACCCGCGCGGAGATGTTGGATTTCATGGTTTTCATTTTTTTGCGCGGAACCCTAATTCTTTTCTTTAAATAAAAATACTAATAAGTTACTCCTCATAATATCAGCTATCTGCCAGTGAAAGACTCAGCCGTTTCGGAGATTACGTGGTACAAACAGACAGACAAATAAAAATTTACAAAATGATTGTTTTGTTATAGGTACCGTATATACTTTCATATGCACTTGGTAAAAAGCTGTTATTTTGATATTGCAAACAGACACTTTAATTATATTTATTTGTATAGATGTTACATGATCAAATTGATTCACAATTTTCTAATTTTTCGGAATTAGGTGGTTCTAGAAACTAAACCCACTCAATTTCGAGAAATTAGTAATCACAGTCTAGAATGTACACTGTAGACAGACGTAGCTCTATCAATATTAGCAATCATAACACCGCAATGAATCTGCATTATTTTCCCGCAATATTGAAAGCCTCCTATAAAATGTCGTACGAATTTTCGGCTCTCCGAGGAGCTGAGTATCAGCGGCGATGCTCGAAGGGCGGGCGGCTGTTTGCCAACTCAGTATTGCCTATGATTTACCGCTCGCCTGCAAACAAACCTACCGGGGGAGACTGGGGATAAGACGGGGACTTTATTACGACGTCCCCTGCTTATCCTGCCGTGATAGCTTTATTGGATTACGCTAATATTGGCCAACGTCCCCTCGAGGTCGATGGTTTTGTTTAGTTAGTTTTCTGATAGTTTATCTTGACCGTTCCAGTCTGATTTTTGCTGGTTTGGATCAGGAAGATAAAATACTTTTGATTTCAAAATTGGGTCGAAATAAGGAACGACTTCGACTTCGTCTGGCTCTTCCACTTAGGAACAGTCATTCATAATGTCTTATATATAGATTTATAGAGGGAGAGAGAGAGAGAGATTTATAGAGTCTTCTCGATTATATAGATCAGCCCGGTGGCTGCCCTGCCAGTGCATGATTCTGCCTCAATTTTTTTTACTTCTTCAAGTTTCTCCTTTTAATTTTTGACTAGTCCATGTTGACGCTTTGTGCAATTACCCATTGTCCTTTTAACTATACATAAATTAACTGCTGACTGACCCAGTGGTAATTACCGCACTAAAATAGAACTCTCCACGATAAGGCGCTGGAACTCCGAGGAGTTATGAGGCCACTACGTACTTACTACTTAGGTACCTACTTAGATTTGAACTATCTTCTATTGTTGTACTACCTACGGCTGCAAGAAACCGACGACAGCTCAGTGGTAGTGAGGTCGACCGTAGTATCGTAGGTTAAGTTAGGTTAGATTTTAATTTTACAATGAGCTTGTCAGCTATTGGTGATGAAAAACATCACGAATGCAACCTCAAGGTATCCTTAGTGTAGTGCTAGTGAGTTCACTAACATGATAGGATGTGGTTGAAGGCCCTCGTAAGTTAATCCCATATTTAAAGTTAGACACAAGATCTTATGATACACTCAAAGTAAGGCGAAGATTTTACAAAAGTATTATAACATCTTTTTCAAGTGGACTCCTAAGTCCTATTATGCCTCCGGTCCGAAATAACCAGAAAGTCGGCGTACTATATTATTAGGTATTTTTGCTTTTTAGGTACCTTTTAGTTGCAGTTTTTTTTTATTCCTTTTCTGTGGCGACGTTCAGACAGTCGTAAGTTTATGAAATTCACCTATCCGATTCCAATCAAGCAATTGAAAGACTTTAGTTATCAAATTACCTACTTAGGGACGTCACTAAAGCTCAATTTTGGCGCGCATTTGTTGCGTAGACGGCGGCGTGCGGTCGGCGACTCATATTGATTGTCCAGCTCTTAGCAAATTAGTGATGTGCGCAAACATACATCACTCGATTAAATTGGATTGACATCTGACATTAACGTACCCATTTCAGTTAATTTTTCCTTTTTGGTACAAACATCATACATGTTATACATTTATGGCTAACTTGCTAATCAAACTATAATCACATTTTTTAGCATTTCGCGAATCAGCGGCGCGAGTACGGAAGTCGGTTCGATAAATTTGTCGAACCGAAAAACTCGACAAATTTATCGAACTTTGCGAGTACCGAAGTCTGATCGTAAAGTATTGTAGTAGCTCTATATTCTCTTTGGATTCGACCTAGCGTTTCGATAACTTTTGTCGATTGTTTCGAGGCTCGATAAATCCCACGTTATCGATTTGAACTGTCAATTTTATCGAATTTTGTCGAATATTATCGACCCGAATAGATCCGTACTTGCGCCGCAGATTATCAATGGTATGATAACAAAATAAAAGAGACAGAAGAGGTTACATAGTCAAAATGATCATGATATTAATTTGTTCGACCAACAACTTTGAAGACAACATTATTGTAATTATTATTAAAATTATAATTAATTAGGTACCTATTATGATTTCACTGTATACCTATGAACTTTAGATAACAATTTAGGTGCAGTAGCAGTATTGACTCGTGATTTACGTCAGCTAGACGACCATCTCCAGTGAAATTACTGGGCTTATGAGACTTAATACCTAATGTCTCAGGGTAACGAGCGCACTGCAGTGCCGCGCAAGCCTTTGTGTTTCAAAGTTCTGGGTGGCACTGCAAATGTTATGGGCCGGCGTTATGCTTATCATCAGGCAAACGACCAGCTCGTCTCGTTACCAAATAACATTTAAAAAAAAATCTCATCTCGCCACTTGCACTTTTTTTCTGTTTTGTCAAAATGGTGTACATTGAACATAGACACTTGGTAATTCATGAGTGCAACTTCAATATGATAAACCTAAAACTTTATGTGGCGTGCTCAAAGTGGCCATATTTCTTGCGAATATCTACTGAACAGAATACCCAGTAAATCACGATAAGAAGGTTTGATATTAATTTCTTGAAAGTGGGTACGGTGATAGTAACTAACAACTATTTGTAACCTTCGTATTAATATTTATAACTATTGACGCTAGTTCCACGTGATTTAGATTTTAGAGTTTAGACTGCAGGAGTAGGTACCTATTCACATAAATATATACATCACAAAAATTTCGGTTCCAACAGGATTCGAACCTGCGTCTTCTGGCTTGCCGGGCCAGACGCCCAAATTTTTGTGATGTACCTATATATTTATGTGAACATCCGCTAGTGTCAGTTAACACTATAAAATATATTTCATAAAGTAGGTACCTATTGTTTTAACCGTGATAGGTATCACACTTTTGAAAAATGACATTAAAAAATCTTTATAGGTACGTGAAATTTACTGTTATTAGCTTCTACAAAATAACTAACAAACAATCTAGTTAATATCGTTAATTTCTATTAATATACGACCTAATCATAAGGGAACATTTTATCGCCCGAGGACTTCAATAATTATTTCAAAAAGCAAACATATGATATCCTGATGAGAACATGACTCACTGATCTGATTCACTCGCTCACTCAACTTTCCTATCCTCCATCAACCCAATAAAAAGGCCAAAAGTTCTTCCACATTGACTTCTACGAACTCTTAATAAGGATGCGAAGTCATCGATTCCCATCTCTCGTCACTTAAGAGGGCACCGCTCATTAACTACTCGATTAACAGCAATTTGTATGCAATATCGATACCAGTTGGGGACTGTGGGTGAGCACAACCATTGAACTGTCAGTAAACAAACGCGGCCTTGAGTTGGCTGATTTGAATTTGAAATGAGAAAAATATAATGCAATCGGTGCCAGTAGAAAGAAAAAACATAATTTATACTACGACCTTAGTAATTTAATAATTATTTATCTTATGTGACTGATGAAAGAGTTAAAAAATGAACTATGCAATTTGCAAATAGACAAAAAATCTGCATATTAATTGTGTCTGAATTGTCAGCGTGGATAGATTATATATATAGGACTATCTATTAGATAATTAACTATTAGATATTTAGAACCACGCCATTGGTTGGTTGGCTGTCATTCACCGCGGAGATTGACGATGAACCACGCACATCCCCAATATAATAGGTCGGGGAAAAAGTTTCTTCGCATTTTTTAAGAAAATTCAAAAAATTTTTTAATATAGTTTATGTACATTTAACTAAAGTATGTAGGTACCATTTTGTTCGATAACTTTTTGCCATCTTGTAGGTAGGGACATGATCCCATTGCTATATAAATTTTGGGACTTCTGATCAAAATACCGCGACAAGTGGTTTTGGCAGTCCTCTCGTGATGTTAACCTGACGCTGCCTAAAGAATTCTGAAGAGACCGAAACAGGTGGAAATCTGAAGGTGCGAGGTCAGGACTATACGGCGGATGCATTAACACCTCCCAGCCAAACTCTCTTAATTTTTTCTGAGTGGCTAAAGATGTGTGAGGTCTAGCGTTATCATGAAAAACCATGAAAATGAAAACCACACCCCTTCTGTTGATTAATTCCGGCCGCTTTCTCTCAACTTCTTGCTTTAATCTCATCAGTTGTTCGCAGTAGAGTTCAGAATCGATGGTCCTGCCTGGTGGTAACAGCTCATAATGAATAATGGCCTTCCAATCCCACCACACACACAGCATCACCTTGTTGCGAGTTAACCCGGGTTTCGCCACTGTCTGTGAAGCCTGACCGGTCTTTGACCACGACCTTTTTCGCACGTTCTTGTCGTACGTGATTCACTTTTCATCACCAGTTATCAGCTTCTTCAAAAATGGTTCGGTTTCATTACGTTGTAGTAAAGAATCACAAATGAGTACACGGTTCATTAGGTTTCTTTCAGAGAGCTCGTGAGGTACCCAAATATCGAGCTTTTTTGTGTACCCAGTTTTTTTCAAATGCGCCAAAACTGTTTTGTGGTCAATTTCCAGTTCTTCAGCTACGTCGTAACTACTGATATGCCGATCTTGTTCCACTTTTTCAAAAATGGCATCCATTTTATCCGTAATAGGGCGACCAGAGCGACGTGCATCTTTGAAATCAAAATTTCCGGATTGAAAACGCTTAAACCAATTTTGTGCTACTCTCACAGACACTGCACTAGGTCCATAAACATCGCAAATTTTTTTCGCGGCTTGCGTTCCATTTTTACCTTTTTTGTAGTAAAATTTTAAAATGTATCGAATTTCTTCATTAGATTCACTCATTTTGACAGTACGAAAAACAAATGAAAATCACACATTTTCCTAATTTGAATTTGGAATTATGTTCTTTAAAATTTAAACTTTCATATGATACCAAAACGAGCCAGATACAAATAGTATAGCCAAAGAGATTTTATTACAAGTTCATACATACTATAATGCGAAAAGACTTTTTCCCCAACCTAATAGCTAAACATTATGGTCTTCGATACGAAGATATTTATATGAAGTGAGATATGTCTGACCCAACTGTTAAAGTTAAAATTATACAGATACTATATACTTGTGTAGTTTCATATGCAAGTAACTGTACTCAAGTTAATTAAATTGGAATATTTTACGTAAACTCACGAGCTCTCTACGTATTAAAGTAATAAACACTTGGTACGTACTTTCTTCTCATAATTGGAGCATTTAAATCATAAAGGAAACAATTCCGTCATGCAGTAACGTTTTCTTCTGTCTTCACATCACCAGCGATGCGTTGAAGCCCGAGATGGACCACTCGTAATCTAACGGATGTTGTAGTGTTAATTGTGCACTAACTATGTCAGTGGAGAAGTGTGCACTGGGTTGTCTGTGCTTGCTTCCATGAGCGATGTATCGTTATGTAAATCCATGATAATAGCTTGGTCTCACCCACTCGCCGCGTGAGTCGTGACTGGTTCCAAGCCTAGGAGATTACGGTCACTCAGCTTCCTTGGGACTATGTTCTCTTTTTAAACGACTTTGAAAAGAAGAAAGTTCTCGATCAGCGACCAGCGTTTTCTTTTTTTTAATATTGGAATGTTATTGCAACATTATGCTTTTTTAATTGATCTTAATTTCGTACTGTCATTTAGGTAGTCTGAAAGTAAGGCTATGGAATTCGGCTATACGGATTTATAATGCTACTGTAGAAGTTTTAAGAAATAGTTTAATTCACTATTGAGTTCAAATTAATATTGATACTTACTTTGATATTTCCAATGTATTTGCACCTGGCCTGGCTATTGGAGTTAGACCATGCCATACAATATTAGCCTTTGCAATATTACGTTTCTTCACTCTTTCATAAAGCTAACAGAATATTTACTTTATCATACATATTTACTCAAATAATCAAATATGATTTGCGTGTTAGCAGAAATTTGATACCCCATCCACCAAGAAGGGATATGCACTTCAACAGATAATAAATCATTAGCAACCAAAACAAATAATTACCAACAGACACTCGGTTCGCGGGCTTCGTGCCATTACGTAGAGCGGCCGTCCCAGGGCGCCTGTTTATCCGAGATCTTATGTCGTTACCCTTTCGGTAGGGTTTTGAACTCGCAAACAACACTGTCCCAGAGAACTTTGACTTTTTGTAAAGGTTTAGCAAGGCAAATTAGGTTTTTGTATACTCCTTACGTCGTCGGTTATTTCCCGTCTGATGCTATCGAAAGAGGAAATAGATAAATCTTATGCATAACGCGTTCTCAACTATAGGTGGTAGAGATATGCTTTACATAGTTCATAATTTGAGGTTTGCATTTGGCCCATTTTTGTTGTGTGGATGTTATTTAGTGTTTTCTGCTTTTATGAACCGACTAGCTGCTAGTCAATAGTATGGTACTACATCTCTGCAAAATGAAGGCCGTAATCAGTCCAATAGTTTAGCAGTAAAGAGGTTAACGTGGACGTGTTAGTTTCAGATTAATTACGAGTAGATTTCAAAAATGACATCTTATAAGCTACAGGGAGGGTTTCGACTTTACAAATAGCATTTATAATAGGAGAGCTGTTTTTTACATTTAAAAAACCGTAATAATTAATTGGTCCAAATTTGGAGCCATCCAATTTAAAACTAATTTTATTACTTCTAGTTACCTACGTTATTGTGGATAAAACCAGACTCTAAATTAAGCTGCTCAACACGTAGCGCCTTGACATTTCCGCAAAAGGACAAAGCACTCATATGCAAAGACAAAACATAATAATAAACCTTGTTTATTTCTGTAATATATTGTAAAATGACTAACTCACCGTGCTCGCAACTTAAAAAGAATGTAACCCAATTCTCCTTCTTTTGTTTCAGATAACTTCGCACCACGTGAAATGCGCCTGTTTTGATGCACCATCAGAAGCACATATGGCCAGCAAATTAAAAAATATTAACCGTTGTTTTGAGCGAAAAATAAAATGTCAAGAAAAGGTTCCAAATTCAAATCAGTGACACTTTAGTGCTGTGTGAGTGTTAACGCATAGTGGAAATTTTCGAAAACGATTCAAAAATGGAACTGCATAATGGGACCATTTTTTACCCAACGGAAGCAACGATACTTGCTGCAGCCTGCGCCTGTATTTTTAGTGTTGTCGGCGTTGTCGGTAAGTTTACGCCATTTACGTATGAACAGACAGGGTCTGGAATTTAATGCGATGTTTACAGAATCGATATTATCGTTGATGGACTAACGGCGTGCCATGCCACTAACTATTCGAGGAAGGCGCGGAAACTCAGTTTGTTTATTGGATGTCGCACTGAACAAACAAAGCGTCATTTATCTTTTACATTCTGTGAAGTTTCATGACATTCATTATAATTATTTATTCATCTGTTACATTTTCGCAACTATTTTTATAAAGTCTTAAAGTATATATTTTTATAGAGCGATTAAGTTATTGGTTTCTTTAGCAGAGCTGAAAACATCTACTATTTTATTTCACTGCTATTCTTAGCGTCAGTTTCTCTTATCCACACATTCAAAGACAACTAAGCTATACTTTTCATGAGTACATTCATCATCCGACCCATGCAGACTGACATCAGTAACATTAGTGATTACTTCAATGACTGCTAGCGTACGTACATAAATATTGGTTTTATTATTATGTACATAATTTGACGAAGAGATTTCTCTTCTTGAAATAAGTTTTAGATATTTTTGACTTTATTGCAAAGCAGTAAGCTGTAATTTGGTTTACAAAAGGACTTCTATAGCTTGTGTACATTTACCTTCTCGCTCATTGCGCTATCACTAGAAAGCGTTCAATAATCGGTCACTTAACACGAACGCAACATAAAACGCTAAGTGCCTCCCGTAATCGGACATCAAACGATTTGTTACCAACTACTCGATACCTACACTAGTAAGCACGACTCGGAATACCAGCTGTATAAACAAACATCCCATGCACATCACTGGCCTGCGTTCGATGTTTGAATTTTGTTTATCAATTTTAGAATTAAATGTGGGACCCCACGTGCATTCGTTTATATCGATATAATAACTTCATTTATCAATGAATATTTAGTTTTCTGCTAAACTATTGGCTCATTGGAAATGAAGCGTCCATCAGACAAAAACGATGATCAATAAGCTTTCAACTTATAAGGTGGTAGATCTCGAAAAATAATCACAATAATATGCTTTTATGATTTATCGCGTCGATCATAATACCATAAAAACTTATAGAAAATACGTCAGTACAACTCATATATAGGTACTTTCCAACGAGTAAATCTTTGAAAATATTACCTATTAACTTCATTGCACCTTCTAACAAAAATATCGATCGCTTTTTTTTTTGAGACCACATCCATCTTCAATAACATCAACTAACCTCATAGTGCGATTAATATTACCAAATTTATCCACTAAGCAAAAAAAAGAAACTGTCTCTGGTATGTTGATAGAGCATTTTCCAGTAGGTAGATACTCGCCTGGCTTAGCTAACTCTAGTTGAAAATCTGTCGCTTAGCAGCTCTATTCGGTGTGTTTTTTCTGCAGGGACTTGCCAGCATGTCCTGCTAATCTAGCTTATCGATTTATCAGTTTAGACCACATCATCAATTTTAACATCAAGGGAGATCACTAGAGGTCAAACGTCTAGTTATTTGACTACTTTAATTCCAAAAGTAAATCACAATTTCCTTGTAATCATTTTCTGCTTGAGAATCCAATTCAAAATAGTTTTCTTGGTACACAATTTTATTTCTGTCGCAAATTAAGTTATTATTTTAATTACTTAATTTATTTAAAATAACTTTCATGAATGTTTGAAACTGTTGAGGTTGTGTACATTTGTTTCCTTGTTTGGTATATTGTACCGGTTCACACACGAGTGTTCACACTGTTTCGAACACGTAGAGTCCCTCAGTGATTAGTGCTGCATAATAAAATTGTAATAAAGCAGTAGGGCTGATGCCCTTCGGATGAAAGGGCCTCTGATGCCGTGACTCAGTCCCGCCGCTGACGATTAGTGTGTCGTTCAGCTTACAAAATATGTAGGTACCTAAACTGTAGGAATAAGTTATGTAGATATAAGTTTAAGAAATAAAAAACGATATTAAAGTTCAGTTTGATGACCGGTATAATTATGAGACTTGAAAAGATTGGGATTATTCATTATCAGCCTGTTACGCTCCCACTGCTGGGATACCGGCCTTCTCTCAGAGAAAGTGGTTTGAGCCATAATCCACCACGCGGACCCAGTGTGGCTTGATTAGATGGCCTGCGCCCCGATCGCGCTAATTTGAAATGACAGCGTACAGTTATGGTTTGGTTGTGGTTTGATACCAACTGTTGTTTAGTTTCGGTTCAGGCGTGTGGAATTCGATATTGCCGTTCATTTGACAGCGTTAACTGTCAGTTGTTGTCGAGAAACGTCTCAACTTTTGGTAAAACTATTAGCGCGATACGAAACTGTCAAAAAGCTGTGAGGCGGTCGTGGTTTAGTAGCGGTTTGGTTGATAATTTTTAACGCGATTGCCCTCCTAGGGTAAAAACTGTTGTTATTTTCTGTATTATGCAATTAAGTCTTATCTATCTATGTAAATGCCTGCTAGTTAAGATATCTTACCTGAATATAGAGTTAAAACCTACCACATATAATGATTTAACCTACCTAGTACTGTATTACAGCACTTTCATCTTTCCTCAAATATTCTAATATTTATATGCGCTAACATTATTGTGGCTCAAAAAATGCTAATTCCAAAATGTATAGAGAAAACGTAAGTTTATCACGAAACCTGTGATTAAAACATTAGGCGACAACGAGGCCCATACTACAACCACTTCGATAAAAATAGTATCAACAAACGAAGCAGTAATTTCCCAGACAAACAAAGGAACTATGTATTTCCTAATTGTGCCATCCAATTACTATTATTACTAACGATCTTCGCACCAACCCTTCATACTATTACTACTTCATCCATACATCCATACAGATAAATAAAATTGAAGTGTCTGTTTGTAATATCAAAATAACAGCTTTTTACTAAATGCATATGAAAGTATATACGGTACCTATAACAAAACAACCATTTTAAAATTTTTTGTCTGTCTGTCTGTTTGTTCCGGGTAATCTCCGAAACGGCTGGTCCGATTTTGACGGGACTTTCACTGGCAGATAGCTGATGTTACAAGAAGTAACATATAGGCTACTTTAATTTTAGAAAAATAATTAGGGTTCCGCGCAAAAAAATAAAAACCATGTAATCCAAAATCTCCACGCGGGTGAAACCGCGGGGCAGCAGCTAGTACTACATATTACTACTAGGGCTTACTAATAGATACTAGTAACATATCACATTGTGATAACTACTATTGTACCTAATAAAAAGACGAATCTTAAAAATGTTTGGAAAGACTTTGGGCTTTCTTCCACTGGTATATAGATACATAATACGCATAGATCATAAATATTATTATACGTGTGCCGTGAACTAAATGTGCCTCGTGTTGTTTGTCCCCACACTATTATTTTTATCGATAGCAATTAGTCGCCCCACAGGGATGTCTCGCACTATTCTTGTCATAGATTATGTAAGTAGAGGGGACAATTGATATTGATAGACATAAATTATGTGCCTATATTGCATATAGTTGTCTTTCATTTAAAGAGGTGATAAGAATATAAATTTTAGTTGATTTATGTTTTTGAAGCATGTATTTGTTAATTTTACATGTATTATTAGAGTCATTTATTTTAACCTTCGTAAGTACTCCGTTGGGGCCTATATGAATAAAGCATTTTGAGTTTGAATTAGTTTTATGAATAGGGGAATGAAGCGGTTATTGAACTGTCGTAATCAAAGCTATGCTTGATGGATGGTATTCAAATGCCTTAAGTTCTTCAATAGATAAATTAGAAAAATTGCTATACATGGTAAAGCGCGTAAAACAAATAGTAGGTACCTATATACTATACTATATATATATAGCTATAACTTTTTTTTTCTTCTTTCGTGGCCAGACACAGTTTGTGTATTTTGCAAATTTCAAGTTTAATAGCTATAACTTAGTCTCATGATAAATTTTGTTTCTTTTTTTACCCCTATCTCAAAAGAGGCGGTAAAGGTGAAATGTTATAAGTTTAACGAGTATACTCTATCTGTGGGAACTGGAATCGTAGCTACTAAACGGATGGACAATGTTACCTGCTTTTCTGATCCTAAATACTGTGATCCTTCCCTGTAAATAATATTTTAACGTAATAATATTGTACATAGTAAGCCATGTTTCCCCGTTTTTAAATAAGAAAAAGCAAACCTACTCGACTCATATGAAGATTAAAATTGAAATTGGCAAAATACACAAACCGTGTCTGGCCACGAAAGAAGAAAAAAAAAACGGATGGACCGATTTGGAAATATTTTTTTTGTTAGAAATGTGACAGTCGAGTTTTCTTAGCTATGATTAAAAAAAATATTTTTGTCCGTTTGAAGATAATCGGCTCGTTTATCCGAAGGTTTTTAATTTTAATTAATTTTGTTCGCATATAAAATTGACAAACCTACTATCGAAATAAGATCGTCACTACAACACAGCGAAACTACAATCTGCTACAACATTAGCCACACACGACAATGGAGGTCGTAGTCGCAAATCAATCAAAGTGTCAATCTGTCAGCCGACAGTTGACCACCGACCCAGGGATGGATAATGAACAGATGGCCAGCGCGGCGGTGGTACAGACTACAGATGACAGTACGGTCAATACGACTATGTTTGGGGTTATGAGGGAATTCAGAATTCTATTGTTTTAGGACTGTATGTTTTCGTTTTTTGTGACGATCCCATTGAGGCGCTCTTGAGACGTTGGTCTTGAGAAATGCATGATTATGAGAATCATTTCATGTTGCCATAACACGCAGATATGACACAATTTTTTTTTCCTGTCACAAGAATTGAACCAGCAAGTAACAACTCTTACGCGCTTTAGGAATTCACTCAATCAACCCTCCCTACTTTTGCATCCTATGTTTGGAAGATTTTGCATTGATTGATTTTGATTTTGCAAAAAGTTCCATAAACTAAAATTGAAAATACGGAATTAATTTATTCATAAAATGAAGGATACATATATATTTTTTAAGACCATAATAAAAGTAAACTTTATTTTTACTTTCACATATTTTACTAACTATGAAAGAAAAATTCTTGAGATTCTTTTTATCATGTTGAATGCAAAATATGAATAGTCGAGGTAATTAAAGCTCGAAATGAACAGATAGCTAAGTTAAAATTTATGTGTGAAAGTCTCGTTAAAAATACATTACAACTAATTTTATTCGGATCTAAGTAAAAAAAACAAGATAATTCTCAAAGATAGACTATACGAGCAAAATAAATCGCTCATTTTAACCAAAACAACAAAAATGCTAACGGATTTTTTTAATTGGGTGAAATCGAAATTCACTACCCAAAAATGACTTTTAAAATATATAATAATATAAATGTTATTAATAATTATATTATAATAAATATATAATTATTAATAAATATATAATATTGTGTACCTACAGCTTAATTAGAAGTAATATTTTCTTAGTAGTAGGTATCTAGCTGTTATCTATTCTGTGGTAGTAGTGACGTCTGCCGCCGATCTGTGGGTTGATGATTTCGAATCCATAATGAGTTCGAGTTTTCGCTCAAGATATTCAAATATTCATCTGGCTAGCTACCACTCTCAAAATGAAAACCTATCGCCAAACATCCTCCAGGGGCCTTACCGGCTAACCGGTTAACCGGTTCGATTTCAACGACCAGCGGTCGCTAGGTCTTCGGCTGGAAGGAATTGTCTAGAAACTTCTCTGGTTTTATTTTAGAACGAACGTTATTAAGGAAACATGTAATTACAAAACGAAAACTAGACAATTCCTTCCAGCCGAAGACTAGTGAGCGCTCGTTTTAATCGGTTTGGAATTGAAAACGAAGACGAGATTGTTACCCGGTAAGGCATCAGGTTCTAATCTATGTTTCCCACTAATGTTAGTGGGAGGACTATAACTCTTCTGCGAGTGTCCGTGTGGGTTGTTACCACCGCTTTGCTCGTGAAGTCTGCCGCCAAGCAGTAGTGTGCAAGCATTACTGTGTTCCGGTTTGATGAGCAGAGTATCCAGTGAAATTACTGGGCTTATGAGACTTAATACCTAATGTCTCAGGGTAACGAGCGCGCTGCAGTGCCGCGTAGGCCTTTGTGTTCCAAAGTTCTGGGTGGCACTGCAATTGTTATGGGCTGGCGTTATGCTTACCATCAGGCAAACGACCAGCTCGTCTCGTTACCAAATAATATTAAAAAAAAACTCAACCAGGCGAGATAGTAGTCAAACGTTGACCTACATGCAGTGTTAAAAAAACACTTTCGTCTCAGTACATGCATTGGTTAAGATAACATCAAGTCGAAGCCGCGAGATTTTTACCAGACTTGTATGCAAAATGTGTGTTACGCGAGAAACAATGCAAACGTAATGAGTTATTACGTCCGGGGTATTGAACTTGGGAGAAATAAAAGTTAAACGCTACAAATAAATCATCATTCTTTAGTCGCCATTATGATGAGCAGAAAAACAAACAATTGCTTTCGAATTAGGTTGTGCAAACTGTGCAAAAAACAGACTGTGTTTGTTTTACATTTCAGGCTGGTAATGTGGTCTAAGGTACTCGAAACAGGAAGTGTAGACTATGACTGACAAGTACCTATAGCTTCCGAAACACACAGACGTGCTTGGCGATAGATTTTTAACTTGATGGGTAGCTATAGCCAGACGAGCGCTAGAAAATGCCTTATGGTTGTATCACAATGTTTTTCTTCAACAAACGCCAAGCTCATTCAAGGATACGCAACATCAAACGCCAAGCTCATTCTAGGATACGCAACATCAAACGCCAAGCTCATTCTACGATACGCATAATCGATGGAAACCAACGTCACTACAACTGAGTTATCACGCCAGTTGAGAACAAATTGACCGCACATTAATGCAAAATATGTTGGAAGGCAACAATGGACATGTGAAAAAGCTTTTAACACTAAATAACGTAAAATATTTAACTTGGTGTGTCAAATTCCTCAATGATTTGAGGTATGCAAACATATATAATTATCAGCATAGGCATCCCGACTTTAATTCAAACTCAAATAGATGATTGACATAGTAGATTAGTCATCATAGCAAATATACAAGTACCACTCCCTTTGAGGAATCGATAGTAAATGTAGGCCAACCACCGATTGAGTCCAAACACTTCATTTAAATATTAATATTTCAATATTAACTTGGCTCGGCTAATGATATCACTGTCAAGTAAACACGGTTTTATCGGTTCAAGTGCTGATAAGTACTCAATTTATTTTTGGCAAGGTAATGTGGCTTTTATCACATTCAATTTGAGGTTGAAAGATCAGTCTGTTATTGGAAAGTTCATCATCGGAAGCTTGAAGAACGATCTAGATTGGTGGAAACATTTCGGATCGCAATTAAATCTTGAACATGGAAAATCTATGAATAGATTAACAAGTAGGTCTTACCACTTGGTCTCTCCTCCAAAATTAAATCTAATTACTCTACCTGTTATAAATTATATCAATTTAGTATATTACTTACCTACAATAAAAGTTTTCCATTCCAAAGTTCCAGAGACGCCCTAAAAAACTTAGTATGAGCCCTAGATTCGTAATCCAGTAATAAACCAATGACGTGTCTCTTATCGATTGTAATAAGACCTATACCCTGTGGCTACACCACGCTGACAAATAGCTCGGAATTCATTTGAAACTTTTGGAAACTTGTCTATGGAAAATCAACTTGTTTCGGAACACCAGCTGATTCGAAATGTCAAAACTTTTCCACAAAAGTAATTCTATTCGGAAAGAAAGCAGTTTTTACTAGTTTGATGGAATCAGGCGTTACTTTGCGGAAATCCATTTTAAATAAGATTATAAAATGTGGGTAATTTATAGTTTCAATTCCGCGATAAAGAATGTCTAATGGCCTAAGTTCGATCTATACAAAGCCATCAGTAAGTAAATTCAATATAGATCGAACATCGGCCATAAGACATTCTTTATCGCGGAATTGAAACTATAAATTACTCACTTTATATAATCTTATGGTTAGTTACTCAATGAAATCGGATACATCCGATTTCATTGAGATTATGGCTGCTGACCGCCTAATTGAAATCGAGTACTGTGTTTGTTCTCCATAGTTCGTAGATAAAGTTCTACATTGTAACTGTATTAATAAAGAGACTATCTTACTGCCGTCATCCGTTAGTACAAGGAAAGTGAAAATAGAATATGGGCTAATGGGTTAAACATACGAAGATCAAAGGAGAGACAAAGTACTATTTGAATAACATCCATTCGACATGATAGCTGTTTTAGATTTCGACTACATAACGATTTTCTTTTGAAATCCAATAACTGTAACTGCATTTATTGTTAGTTGAATTAGAAAGCATTCTATTAATCTAAAACTAAATCAGACCGATCCAATTAATGAATCTGGTTAAACATGAGTAGGTATATATTAAATATGAGTCATACTTACGAAAGTGTTAACTAAGAAACGATCCAATTAATATTATATTTTTTGATGTTATGTGTCATGTTTCGATATATTTTCCCCGGGAGATATTTCAATGACCCAGCGTCATAGTAGACGTATACATATTACTATAACTTCTAAAATATATGTCAAATATCAATATCCTTAACTATCCCCAAACATGCTTTAAGAAATATTTAAACAAAACAACGCAAACTTCTCTTCTCAGTCGAAAAAAGACGTGCTAAAACGCCAAAGTTATCAACAACCTAACACCCATTACTCTCCATTCCAGGCAACCTAGTAACAACAGTAGCCCTCCTGATGCACCCGAAGCTCCGCGGCCACGTGACCACGATGTTTGTGCTGTCCCTGTGCGTGTCAGACTTGCTGTTCTGCAGCATCAACCTGCCCCTGACCGCGAGCCGGTTCATCCAGCAGCACTGGGGGCTGGGGCCGCGCCTGTGCCAGATGTTCGCCTTCGTCTTCTACGGGAACGAAGCTGTGTCACTGTTGTCTATGGTCGCTATTACAATTAACAGGTGAGCTAGACGGTATGGTCTTATGACTTTAGCCTGCCAAATAAGGGCGAATAAAAAAAAATTAACAGGTGAGGAATACATTCAACCTTACAAAAATGAACTGTCTGTGAACTTAAGAGTCTCTCTCTCGGCAACAACTGACAAGTTGCATGTTATACTATGGTTTTTTTTTTCTATTGGATAATGGGAGTGGGTTGTTTGCCTGATGGTAAGCATGGGTCGGCCTATACCAATTGCAATGCCACTCAGAACTTTGAAACACAAACGCCACTCGCAATGCATTCGTTGCCCTGAGATTTTTTTGTGTCAAAAGCCCAGTAATTTCTCTGACTACTTTGCTTATCAATCCGGAATACAGTAATGTCTGCACTTGTCTGTGGAGACTTGGTTCTTCAGCTTGTTTATTTTATTTTATTCGGAAAAATGCTGCTTGATATAGACTCAAATACGATAAGTAGATAGGATTTTTTTCCTTTTTATAAACGCACTAAGCCTGTCGCTGACTCAGTCGTCATGCTCCTACAGGGGAGTGGAATGCATTTCCGGCATCTCCTACCCACAAATTATGAGATAATTTAATTTTGTTACGCGGTAAAGTCGTATAACATCAACAAATCTATGCATGGGTAGATTCGGTAGTAACTTAGCTGGATTTCCAGCATATTACTTACTACAACTTTTACTATTGTTATTGCTCGTATGTATTTTCCACTATGTATTTATGGCCACAGGTAAAACGGGCTTATTCCTATACTTCCATAATTTTATTCCTACCATCTCCTCGACTTTGCTTTGATATGTGCTTTGTAATGAGCTCTTCAAGCTTTGTTGGACTACCAAATATCTAGAGACGCTCCACTTCAATCGCATACTCGTAATTATGTGAGATTGTAAAGATCTGTGGGTAGGACTAACTCTACTGCGAGTGCCCGTCTGGGTTGTTACCACCGCTTTGCTCGTGAAGTCTGCCGCCAAGCAGTAATGTGCAAGTATTACTGTGTTCCGTTAGAGTAGCCAGTGAAATTACTGGGCTTATAAGACTTAATACCTAATATCTCAGGGTAACGAGCGCACTGCAGTGCCGCGCAGGCCTTTGCTTTCAATGTTCTGGGTGGCACTGCAATTGTTATGGGCAGGTAAACGACCAGCTCGTCTCGTAACCAAATAACATAAAAAATTATTAAAACAAAACAAAATGAAATGTGATCCATTAAAAATGTATCCGAGGAAACGTTTTCAAACATATTACTGGGCACTTTTAGTCTACACAAGTCATTTCGGCAGACACCATAAAAAAGCTTATTCATGGCTCCGGCGCAGCGCGTAAACGCCCGACTGTGATTTATCACACAAGCACTCAACGGAGTTGTAAAACAAAAAACTTTTAGTCCGACAAATTTACATTGACCGTGCCGGTTTCTGGAACTAGGTAGTCGAAATTATATGTAAACATCACATAATAAGCAGCAGTGTATGGTACGGCGCACGTTGCGGTCAACATAAAATTGAGAGTAGCTTGCGTAAAAAATATTTGTACCAACAACGACCTTGTCTCTGTGATTTACAATCTGTCTGACAACTACAGCTTTTGACGATAACATCCTGTAGATACAAACGTACGTTTTAAAGGTGAACGTAACAAAACTATTTTTACTTAGCGTGTCTTTTAAAACAGTAAACAATAAACTTTTTAGCGAAGCGGGATAAATAGAATGTAGGTAAACCACTAAAATAGGCTTCCTTTAACCTTAATTAAATTTCATGCCCATTTTTACTGATAGGCGCTTACAAGTATAGGTATCTGTAACATAAAATAAGTATGCCTACCTTTTATATTAATAATAATTTGTAATAATGCATACTGTGTTCACCACGACAAAATTGCCTACTTTATTCTTCATTTGACTAATAATATTTAGATTTCACATTATTAATGTAAGATATAAATGTAACGATCAGTTATATAAACTAGCATTTGATAAACAAAACGGCTTGATAATTGTATTTATATATAGATAAGCCACTGGCTCCTGAAACACAGTTGTTACTAGTTCGGGAGCCTATGGATTCATTACTTGTTGTAATATTTATTTATGTCAATAAATAACTTTTTACTTTACTTTACTTTACTTTATTTATAAAAACACAAGAAATTAGGTACAAATATGTTCTGTTGAAATCTGTTGTCACATCTGCGCATTCTTTATGTTACTCTGTGGCCGGACGCATCACAATTTATAAACAAACAAGAAACCATTTTGAAACCAATCTATTGATGGTTCCTATTCCGTTCTTGTTTAGGGGAATATTATGAATAGGTAACAAAAAAGATATACCGGTGACTGATCATAAAACAAAAACAATGTCGTTCTTTCGTTGTTTCGTTATTGTCGGATTTCGTTGTTGTTGTCTCCCGACAAAAACTGGATGGTGTACTCGTATAATGTAAATCACACATCGATGACGTCGTGGCATCAGGGCCGGATTAACCATGTTGGGGCCCCTAGGCAATGCACGTCTGGGGCCCCTATAATAATTACTATAATAATATACTATAATATAAATATACTAT
Organism: Crocallis elinguaria; assembly: GCA_907269065.1. NCBI lineage: Eukaryota > Metazoa > Arthropoda > Insecta > Lepidoptera > Geometridae > Crocallis > Crocallis elinguaria. The sequence continues at coordinate 24,176,373 of OU026072.1, read as the reverse complement.
AATAATTTTAAATGCGTTCTGAAATGAACTGAAATATGACGATATAATATAAAAAATAACCTAATCTTAATAATATTGTCGTTGAGGGTTGGTACATACAAATCTTCATATTTAATTTTCACTTGAAAAAATATTTTCAATTTTTTTCCCTAGTCGTTGCTGGGCCCATAGTCGGTTGCCTACTTTGCCTTATGGATAATCCGGCCCTGCTTGGCATGGTCGCTCGTACGACTAACTTAGTACTCTGGAGTAGGTACCCACATTTACTACGTTGGTGAAACTGCGGCGACAGCTAGTGAGTTATAAATCAAATCAAATCAAATCAAATCGTTTATTTGCTAGAATACATGTTAGCGTAAGGTCTTAAACAATATTTTTGACCAATGTATTCAACCTGCAGGCAGGTGTGCAAATATTGTTATACATTTTAATTCCAGTGCATGTCATAATCAGTTATTAAAATTAAGTTATTAATTAGCTATTAAAATAAAATTATTGTCAAACATTATTTAAAGTTATTCCTTTACACTATAAAAACAATTTTGCATTAACCACTTATGTAACATAAATTACATAATATAATTTTTTTTAAGTACCGTATATTCTTACATATGAATTTAGTCTGTTATTTCGACGTTACAAACAGACACTTCAGTGTTATTTATTATGTACAGATTTGACCGCTACTTATCTCTCTTTGTAGAAGATAGCGGATACGCTAGACCTTATTTATTTATTTATTTATTGCACACATACATTCAACTTATACTAAGCGTAAACATATGCACCCTGTTAGGAGGGCGTTGCAAACTTAAATTAGGTACTTACTTAACAATACAAAATTAATTAATTAGGAATGGCTCTCTAGCGCATCTGCTCAGATTTTTAACGTCAGGGTGGTAGGTAGCCCGCTATCACTGGAAGTGCCCTTCCACCATGCTATGGTTTCAACACGATACTTTCCTTCACCGAAAACTTTAGCTCTATACCTACCTATATACTAACTCTAACTCTTACATGTATTTATATATTGGAAGTATGTAAGTTCGTGAGGCAGTATCCGCAGTTTTTTACAAAACAAATTGACCAACCTCGACGATATGCGGCTAGGTATAAACAGAAACTAGTTCTACCGAGCTCAAAATTAAAAATGCATAGTCTAGGTCCTAATGTAATGTCGGTAAAAATATATTATAATAAAATTCCGGAAAGAATGCACAAGAAAAAGAAACAATCTTTAAAAAAAATTAAAGGACTTTTTAAATGACAAATGTTATTATGCTTGACGGATTTTTTTAATGACCCACAGTTAAATAGTAACAACTCATAAAGAAAATAATTTTGCTACTATGCTTGTAAAATGGACCGGCCCGCTCCTCACCTATGTTGCTATACCCTAACTAGGGTCATATGTAAGCTCACCTACTAATCTAAGACCTTTCTGTAATGTACATATGATGCAATAAATTATTAAATATGAATATAATTATAGGTGTCCTAATTCCTTTGCCTGTACCTCTCTATTTGTTCGTAACTCCATACCTACCACATGAGCTTCCCGTTCGTTCACCTTCAAATTACCATAGCGCTAGTGGCTAGTCCCATTAATATTAATGGCTTGTTTCCAATTTAAAGTGTCCTCGTGAATTTAGTTAGGGCCACATTTTCAGTTAGAATGCGCATTATAGCTCTTTCTGTATCTGTGGACCACTGAACAACTGCTGTAAACCAACTTCGTAGCTTATACGCCTAAAATTAGCTCAAAAGATTCCGACGTAGGTAAAGAAACCCGAAAAAAGGACAAAACGTAAAATCTTAAGTTCATTAAGTATAAGATTTAAACTAAACCACTAGACCTACAAATCGGCAGACGATCCCACTACCAATAAACAAACCTTCGTTTCTCTATAAAATAAAACAAGAGAAACTTTAATCAAGACACCTTTCGAAAAGAGAAATACGTACGTAAACTACGTAAATAAAAATTCAAATCAGAATCAGATAAAAGGGGAAAAATGTATTCTATTAATCTTCATCTCCGCGCGTACGCACACTCCGCTTTTCTCTCAATTTACTACAGTTACAGCAATTTTCGTGTTCACTGGCTCGTGCGAGTCCAGTGGAATGGCAACTGGATCAGATAGTTCGCATAGAGAGACGCAGAGATGGTAGTTTTGTCTGTGAAATCGTGCGTGGGCTTGATGTAGTTGTTGCTTTGATTGAACGTAAATACGACGAGATTTCTATAGAGATCTGGCGTTTTTCTTCAGTTCCATGGCTTACTTCTTTAGGTACATAGTATGTGTATTTACCAAGTTTTTCATACATATTTACATTACACGTATCGAGGACAGCGTGTTTGCAATGGTAAGCATCGCTTGCCCATTTGCAGTGCCAACTAGAACTTTGAAAAACACACCTGTAGGGCTAACATGCGTACCGTGACAAAATTTTCTCGATGCTTATGTCGTGCATTTGTCTCATGTTCGCGAGAGAAAGAGCGAGACAAAACAGTAGACAGAATTTTGGCGTGGCGCGCATGTTAGCCCTGCTGGGACCACAGAATAGGTAATAGTTGATAGGGCATAGGAATAAAGAAAATGGATAGGTAGGTACTGGTTTCAAAGAACACATTTTCATGTTTGATTAATGTCTTCCTTCATCGTCATGTTCGATTTTTGCTATTGCTGTGTTGTCGATTATTTTACATCGTGGCAGGACATTTTTAGGTCTCGACTGGCTACCTACCAAATTGAAAATCTTCTTGAAAATCTTCAAGCACCTATGTATGTATTCCAGCAGCTCCTGAGCTGAGAGCCAGTCGCCACTTTCGACCACTGCAGTTTCACTGAGATTATGGGGAAACGCCAACAAATCTTTATTGACAAACTAGCTTCTGCCCGCGGTTTTTACCGGCTTTCCCACAGGAACCGTGCATTTTTCCGGGATAAAAAGTAGCCTATGTTACTCTCCGGTCCATAAACTATATTATCTATGCCAAAAATAACCTCGATCCGTAGCTCCATTACTGCGTGAAAGAAGGACAAACCAACAAACACACTTTCGCATTTATAACATTAGTATGGGATAATAAAAAGCGACCTCTTCCAGAAAAAAGGACTGTGCAGACCTCGTATCGTTAGTGTAAGACGTAGGTACTTAGTACTTATGTTGTATTTTAGAGATGTTCACTTCCACCCTAGTATTGTTTCATGACGTTATAACCGAGATTTTATGATTCAATTCGGTTTCAGAAGTGATGACTGACACCGATACCGATCTATACAAGCTACAAGCGGACAGCGTTTTTGATGATTTAGCTAGGAATAAGTACTTTAAACAATTGTCTTTGAAACAATGCATTTAATATCTCGTAATTTACACTACTTATTGTTATAAATATAATAAATAAATAAAGTATTTTTCCCGCAGTAAATTACGTTTATTTTATTATTTATACTCATAATACTCATTTGTTTAAATTATAAAGTGAGAATCTGTTATTGGCAATATGTACAAGCAAAAATGTTTTAGTTTATAGTGTTTACCTAAGTGCTGTTGATTCTGCGATTAAAAAACAAAAAAAATATATATATATTTATTTCAGAAAAATCATTTATATTATCAACTACTAATTTATTCAACTAAAAAAAACAAATTAATAAAAAAAAAAACTAAAATAACAATACATTATAGAGTGTTTGTAGTTTAAGTATTTGTAAGTCTGGTAATAGGTATTAACTATTACCAGACTTACAAATACTTCTTAGTAAATTACAAATACAATAATTTGTGTAAATGTATATAAAAAATATATGTGATGAAATATTTTTTATTTTCGACATTTTATAAGTACTAAGTTCCTAATACATACTCTTCTTATGAAACATCTTTCTTATGAAACATAAATGGAGAGTGTTCTTAGCTATGATTCCAAAAAATATGATCAGCTGTTTGAAGACAGTCGGCTTCTGTAATCGGTGTTTTTTTTTATTTTATATTATATCGCTACCAGCTTGCCGTTACACTGCGCTGAAGGGCCTGCACCCATAAAAATAAACCCATTGATGTGGGCGGGTCAGTACCCGTTGCATAATGGCCTCGCTGTTCGCAGCCCTGCCTGTAATGTGCTGTACTTTGTAGCTCTGCTGTACTTTCATGGCGCTCCCGTTGCTCTCTGACAGTGTTATAGTCGATTATTTTAATATTTAATCTTGACAGATGGTCGAGAACAAAATCTAACCTGTCTTTATGGAATTGCTTGCTGTGAGACTACCAAGTAACCATGACTACTTACTTAGCTGCTGCTCGTGGTTTCACCCACGTCGAGATTCTGACAGGTTGATTTTGCATTTTTCCGGGACAAAAAGTAGCTTATTTTACTCTCCGGCCCATAAACTATAAGTATGCAAGAAATACGTCTCGTCAAAGAAAGACAAACCAACAGACACACTTTGAATAAATCCTATGACCAAATCATGCGTGCTTGGTACAAAAATTACAATAATTGTGGGTTTTTTTGTCTGCGTTGTTATAATTTGAGTATAACAAAACTTCGCTACGATAAGATCCAATTTTTCAACATTAAGTAAAGTGGATTGAAAAAAGTTGAAGTTGAAAATGGAGTGAAAAATGTATCCTTTGGGGGTGCTGCCGAATCCTCAATTTCACACATCAACCCTTGCTTTAGACCTACTTTTATTAATTTAATAATAAAAAATAGTCAAATTAATTGTATTTACATTAATCTAATCTATGAATCGATTCACTGCTATCATAATAGGCTCCAGCAGCGTAAACACATTACTAAGTGGGCCTACTTCGTAATTTTGTTATCTAATCCCGTGACAAACATGCTTGCTTTCCCACGAGAGATAAGCAGAGAGCTTTATATACGGCTCTCGGGCTGGTTTCATAATGAAAGCTATGCAAGCAGCCTGTTGAGTGGCGCTTGTGAACTTTTTAGAAAGAAACCAGGACACTCAATCAGAACAACTTAAGTGCCAACTTAAGTGGGCTGGACGTCATCGGCACTTCCATTATAAGTTATAGCGAGAAGTGTAAAATACCTTGTACCTTGATCTTACAATAGCAGAGAATAACAAAGTAAAAAATACACAAAATAGGTAAATAAAGAACTCGATGTAACGAAAGTTACATAAATAAACAAGTTGATGTAACAAACATTACATAAAAAACACGACTGCCGAGCCAGTATCACTCGGGATGATGTATGGATTCTAACGATACCCCATACAACCAAATCTGTTTAGGCTTTTAAAAGTTATGGTGGAATAAAGGATCTGACCTACAAACTCTAAAAAAGTTACAGTCCTTTTTTGTGCAGCCGTGTAAAAAGTCTGAAAATGTTCAAACTAGCCCTTTTAAGGCTATTTGATTCCTTTATTGTACAAAGTCAAATAGTAAGTTAACTATAGTTCTGCGAGTCGTAGACCTTGCGAGTACAAACTTTTTTGCAAAAATGATTCCCGATGAGCATGTGAGCCATCACCATCTTGAGCGGTGACATGCTTGGGAATACTGACAGTAAATGTAGTATAGTTCTCAGTATTTTAAGATGATGTTAGGATGTACTAAATTATTACTAATAATTCAATATCATATCGATCCGTAATCAGTGATTATTATTTATTTTTTACATTTTTTTCAATTCTTTTTCACGCCCTCATTTTTGAAACACAAAGGCCTGAGCCTCACTACATTGCGCTCTTTACCCTGAGTCATCCATCAGGTATCCAGGTATGGTCAGTTCAGCTATTATCCATTCTGTGATTCAGCTCTGAAATAGGCACTAAAGTCATCTAAATAGCCCAAAAAATTCCCAATAATATGCTTTCTAAATATCCATATCGCTATTCGGTCACAATATTACGACTGCGACTCTTCAATCAAATATCTGTGTTACAGTAAAACCCATAGCGTAGCATGACATATATTTTATAGTGTTAACCGACACTAGCATACCGACCATAGCGCATCACCTATTTTTTCACTGTAACCTCGGCTGCAATCTGACATCTGATTAATTCATTGCAATCACAAGTAGCCGACGGCCGGCCGTTTATTGGATTGCAACAAAAGTATACGATCATGATTGCTGTAACACTAACCATCGTGCGGTTGACGTATACAGCTGTTTTAATGTTTTACGTCTAACATCTTGATTATAGAAGGCCATTTCAATTGAACTATTAGTCCATGCGTCATAGAATGTTGCTACCATTTCTAAAGACAATACAGAAATTGGTGGTTTATTTATAACGATACAAAATTAGATCTGTTATGAATACTCGGTACTCGGAATTAAAACACGGAATCTAATGTAAATAAATTACGCATATTGATGAGATACCGTCTTATTCTGTTCCGGAACAATAACATGAAATCATTTTATTCCAGTGCTTTTAACAAAACAGTAATTGGGAAACATGACCACAGCTCACAAATATGCATTATTAGCTTCTGCTTGCATTTCACCCGCGTGCACATTCCCACAGAAACCATGCATTTTCCCAGGATAAAAAGTAGCCTATGTTAGGACTAACTCTTCTGCGAGTGTCCGTCTGAGTTGTTACCACCGCTTTGCTCGTGAAGTCTGCCGCCAAGCAGTAATATGCAAGCATTACTGTGTTCCGGTTTGATGAGTAGAGTATCCATTGAAATTAATGGGCTTATGAGACTTAATACCTAATGTCTCAGGGTAACTACTTAACGAGTGCACTGTAGTGCTGCGCAGGCCTTTGTGATTCAAAGTTCTGAGTGTCACTGCAATTGTTATGGACCGGCGTTATACTTACCATCAGGCAAACGACCAGCTCGTCTCGTTATCAAATAACAGAAAACATAATATATACACGTGCCTTGAAACAGTGCAGCAAATAAGAAACACAGACTCAGGCAAGTAGTTTATCTTAAGTAATTCTTACGAATTATTAGAGAGTTCTATACAGCTTTAATTACCTACAGTGAGTTACAAGTACACGTCAGTTATTTTTAAATTATTTCCATGTTTAAAACCTCAAATAGTCATTCTCTAGTCGCTGACTTTACGATCTGAATATAAACTTGAATGATAAAGAGTGGCCTCGCTCAGCAATGGGAAATAATGAGTTTATGACGATGACAGCTGGCAAATCATTGTTTGTTCCGCCATATTAACAGAATTGAACATCAACTGGTATAAAAATATTCATCCTCTACAGGTTTTTAGCGTTTGACTACTTTCCCGCCTAATCTTAAGAAACCATATTTTTTATAGGTACTATTTGGTAACGAGACGATGTGGTCGTTTTCCTAATGATAAACATAACGTCGGCCCATAACAATTGCAGTGCCAGTCAGAACTTTAAAATACAAAGGCTTGTGCGGCACTGCAGTGAGCTTGTTACCTTATAAGCCCAGTAATTTGCGCTGGCTACTCTGCTCATCGAACCAACACAGTAATGCTTGCATATTACTGGTTAACGGCATACTTCACAAGCAAAGCGGTGGTACCAACCCAGACGGACACTCACAGAAGAATAGGTAGTCTTATATATATCACCTAAAATAGTGAAACTACTAGGGCTTGTAGATTATCCAACTGTTTTTGTAGCTAGCTAGGTTAGATGTAGTGTTTATTTATGTATTAGCTAGTTAACAAAGGCATTTAGCCCGTTAAAAAAAATTGTGAAACGCGAAGTATAAATTAGAACATCGTGTTTTTTTTATTCGAACATTTACCTTCGAGTCACAATGCTTCTCTCCCTTATTCATAAACGTTCCGTAACTTTCTTAATTACTAGAAAGTGTTTTTTCTCGTGTTCACGCGTAAAAGCTTCCGTCATCGAGCTAAGTTGACAGAGCAGTTTATAGCATAGATTGTCTTATTGAGCTTTTATGAATAAGGGCGGCTATCGCTATAAATGTTGATTAAAACTGTTGATTGTTTCAGATACACGTTGATAGCATATTATGACATGTACGCACAGATATACACGACAACGAAAATCTGGGTGCAGCTGCTGCTCATCTGGCTTGTGTCATTTGGACTCATGGTAAGTTAAACTCGGCTAAATATGTTTTGTACTCATAACTTGAAGAAGAAGTGCTGTAGGTACTACCCAAATTTAATAAAAATAGAAATAAATGGATACCCATCTTTAAGAGCATCCAACTCGTCGTACTTTTCACACAAACTCTCGTAAGTGATTACAGTGTTGTAACAATTTTATCTTTAGATGTTTTAAACAGATCGGTATCTCATGCATTTACAACGGAACAGACAGACACAACTGTCTGCTCCGGCTAATCTCCGAAACGGCTGGACCTATTTTGACGGGACTTTCACTGATAGCTGTTGTTATAAGGAGTAATGTAGGCTACGTAGAAGCCGCGGGGCATAGCTAGAATTATCATAGATGTAAAAGTAAAGAAAACACGTCACTAGGAACCTTGGACATGTAATGGAGATTCTAAATAACAAACATTTTTTTCACAAAATGGTAAGGCATTTTAAAAATCACGTATTTCCTGGAACAAGTTTTAGGAAATTACCGCGCATTAATTATTGTCGGAAATTTTCTTCAGTATTTCAGAGTTTTCAGAGTGCTACATAAATGCAATGTCAGAGAATTATTTTTGACTCTCATACTCTCATCTCTCACCATTATTCAATCCTACTTCCTACTATTATTAAAAACGCGAAAGTTTGTGAGGTTGGATGTATCTTGTTTGTTTCTCTATCACGCAAAAACTAGTGAACGAATTGTGATAAATCTTTACAGTAATACATATATCAGAATAACACATAGACTATAATTTATGAATACATATATATCACCATGTGGGCGAGGCTGCGGGCGGAAGCTAGTATAATATAAAAATTAAATACAAAGGACATAATATATTTCAGAGCTAATTAAATATACCTACTTCAGTCTCCGGTTTATAATACAGTGCAGTTATTTCATTTAGAACTACTTAAATATACATCCGTTAGCGCACATCATATAATCATCGCTGACTATTATAATGGGGGTCTTGTGACGCTACATTGTTAATTACGATAATTACAACCCTCATATTTTAATCTCCGGTTATCTCCCTAAAACAGGAAACACAGCATTTCATAGAATAAATAATAACACCAAGACCGAACAAAAAGCAGAACTAAATAAGCTTTATTAGTAGCACCTAGTTATTGAATAAATAAACGCTCTAAAGGAAGCAGTGGGAATTAGTTCATTGCACTTCCATGTTTGTAATTCGTGTTTAATTGTCCCGAATTAGGGAACATCCTCCGTAGTCGAGGATGGCGTGAGGCATGAGGTTTTACGATAATAGAAATAAAATTTTTTTTTTTTTGTTATTTGGTAACGAGACGAGCTGGTCGTTTGCCTGATGGTAAGCATAACGCCGGCCCATAACAATTGCAGTGCCACCCAGAACTTTGAAACACAAAGGCCTGCGCGGCACTGCAGATCGCTCGTTACCCTGAGACATTAGGTATTAAGTCTCATAAGCCCAGTAATTTCACTGGATACTCTGCTCATCGAACCGGAACACAGTAATGCTTGCACACTACTGCTTGGCGGCAGACTTCACGAGCAATAAAAAATATATTCCTGTAATTATTTTTATTTCATTTATATTATGGTAGCTAGGGCTGCAATCAATACGTATAATGTTTGGTATTAGTTCTAAGACCGGGTATAAAATATAAATAACAATGAGTAATTATATTGTCTCAATACATAATTTAGTCAAAAAAAAATTTGCAAGCGCTAAGACCATTAACGATTATTAACGATTTCTTGATAATTTGTTTACTATGTATTATGATTCTTCTTATATTTTTTTTAACGGGCTATATGCCTTTTTTAACTAGCTAATACATAAATAAACACTACATCTAATCTAGCTAGCTACAAAAACAGTTCGATAATCTACAAGCCCAAGAAGGCCAATAGATTGTCTCTCTTATTTTTTCAATATAAATATTAGGAAAGACCGGAAGTTTGCAAGCACTATCAATTTGATAAAAATTTAATTGCTTCTCCAAGAAAACAATACATGTACAGTTCAAATTCTAGTAGTATAGTAATTAACGCTGCTACCAATCAGTACCAATACTGATCAGTATCAGTCAGTAGTACCTAATAAGTTTGACTAAGAATAAATTAACGCCCGCCACCGCTTACGACTTGACCCGTGGTTTAAATATTATGATGAGCAACATCGCACACCGTTTATTCTGGTGCATCAAAATTATGTTCACTACATTTGTGTAATGGATTGGAGTTTAAAAAAGAAAATTTGAGTTTATCTGAATAAATCTCTGCGCTCGCACAATAACGGCCCCCTTGTAGACTTTTAAACGTATGAAAATCAAACTTAGTACATACCTACTACTACATACCTACTACATACTGCTACATACCTACTAGTACCAAAATAGTAATCCCATTCTGCATTCCCATTTTTGAAATTAAATGAAATGAAATGATTTATTTGTCTAAAGACAATTATCCGTCTGGGTTGTTACCACCGCTTTGCTCGTGAAGTCTGCCGCCAAGCCGTAGTGTGCAAGCATTACTGTGTTCCGGTTTGATGAGCAGAGTATCCAGTGAAATTACTGGGCTTATGAGACTTAATACCTAATATCTCAGGGTAACGAGCGCACTGCAGTGCCGCGCACGCCTTTGTGTTACAAAGTTCTGGGTGGCACTGCAATTGTTATGGGCCGGCGTAATGCTTACCATCAGGTAAACGACCAGCTCGTCTCGTTACCAAACATTAAAAAAAATTGTATATGTATAAAGAGTACCTAGATTGTTACGCAAGGGATGTCTCTAAGGTGTATGGATGAAGCCATGGGGCACAACTAGTCTTCAATAAGTTCCATTCCACTTGGTTCATAGCCTATCCCCTATAAAACAACAATTCCCGTCAAGTGTTTGACACATAAACTCCGCAATGCTCGTTGAATACGCATAGCGCTGGTGGTCCCTTCAATGGGCCCTAATATAAATTGTACCAAATTGTACTTCTTTACGACTGTTCTTAATTCGTAGGTACGATATAAATAGAATATCGTAAAAATATGTTTATGTTATTGTGTAGGACCTGCATAATACTTTAACTACGATGAAAATTGTGTTATCAATTTAGCTGAGACTATTGGAAGGATGAGGGAGAGACGCTTTTCCCAGCAGTGGAACACTATATATGTGAATATTATATTATATTATAGAATATACAAATATCCCTATTTGCTCTATTTCAGGTACCGCCTCTTCTCGGCGTGTGGGGCCAGCTAGGACTAGACGAGAGCACATTCTCCTGCACAATACTACCCAAGGACGGGCGCTCCCCCAAGAAATACCTCTTCGTGTTCGGCTTCGCACTACCCTGCGTAGTCATCATAGTGTCCTACTCATGCATCTACTGGAAGGTGCGAGAGAGTAAGAAGAAGTTGGAGGGCCGCAGGTGTGTATGCGGGTCTGTATGGCTTTGAGAGTTATTGTGACTAACGCAGGAGGTGGGTGACTACTTCGGAGTTGCGGACTAGACGGGGTAGTGTTTTATGTTGTCTAGACTGTATAGTTCGCTATCGTTCGTGTTATTGTTTTAAAGATTTAGGGATTTACGTAATATTCGTTTTAATATAGTTTGTAATCTTTTTACTATTCTTGCGGTAGTAGCGAAGTGTTGGGGTGGGTGAGATGTTTTTTTTATACTATTGGATAACGAGATGAGCTGATCGTTTGCGTGATGGTAAACATAACGCCGGCCCATAACATGTCTTTCAAAACTTTGAAACACAAAGTCCTACGTCACACTTTTGATTTCGTCAATAAGTGTCGGTAACGCTACTAAGATTTTTTATTTGTGACCATAGATTTGGAAGCTAAACAAACTTATTTTCCACAAGGCCGTTTTATTTTAGTTGCTGAGATCATTCATCAGTAAAAAATGTGCTTCTGCGTCAAAGTCTTAATTGTATTCTTTAAATAGATTCTTCCAACCGATAACACTATATTGTGTTTTAGGAATAGTTAATCTAATTTCCCATCAAAGCATAATAAAAACGTTCCATTTTTTCACAGCAAATTAAGCGGTCAAACGGCGAAAGAGAAAGAAGAGGACTCCCGTCTCACGACCCTCATGCTGACTATCTTCCTGTGCTTCCTGGCGTGCTTCCTCCCCCTGATGATCATGAACGTCGCCGACGACGGCATCACCTACCCCTGGCTGCACATCATAGCGTCCATCCTCGCGTGGGCGTCCAGTGTCATCAATCCCTTAATATACGCAGCGACGAACAGACAGTACAGAGCTGCTTACGGAAATTTACTAAAATTTTGCAAAAATAATCCCGTCGCCAGGCGGACTACGTGGGGTAGTAGAACTGTAGGGCAGTCGTCAAACTCCCCTCACTATCCTGAAAAGAGATCTCCTAAAGATAAACCTACTAATTTATGAATGTATTAGAAATTATTAAGCTGTTTCTCTTGTGAAGAATCTTTAGTTGTGAAATATCAATTTGATTGCGATTATGACAATTAATACATTATGAAGATAATGATAATTAAGAATATTGTTTGAAATAATTTCTAGTGATAGTCAAATTATCATAGGCGAAGATGCAAAACAAAACAAAAAAAATTGCTGTTTTGTGTTTGCAAACTATGACGTACCAAACTACCTGGGGTAGTTTTCAATAGATACGTAGTGGGGGAGTCGCACTTAAAGGACTTTCATACGTAGGTACATATGATAGGTAGATTATTGAAAAAAATATATGAAGACGAGTTGAAATCGACGGAATGCTGTCTGGACTTAGGACCAATATTAACTAAATCCTTCTTTACATGCTTTTGTATAATAATTTAACTACATAGTAGGTAGTAATAAGTAATTTTAGTGTAAATAAAAAATACATTGTGTACATTTGCTATTGGCCTGTGCTGTCACTGTTAATTGTATACAACAATGAAAATAATTACCTTTATCTAGCTATAGTAACTGTACCAAAGTTGAATCGATTACCTTTTTTATTTTTTTAATACCATAGAAATACAATCATTCTATACTAGGTACCTATATTACATTTTAAATGTTACCTTTTTATATAATATCAATGAAGGTTTAAAAGCGTTTACGCCCATAGCTTTTCACACAATGTAAAACTTCAAGTCCAAAATATATGAAATAAATAAACCAATTTTATTTCAAACTAGCTCTGCCCCGTTTCACCCGCATAGCCTAAGTTACTCCTTGTAACATCAGCTATCTGCCAGTGAAAGCCCCGTCAAAATCGGTCCAGCCGTTTCGAAGATTACCCGGAACAAACAGACAGACAGACAAAAATGGTTGTTTTGTTATTTATGTACCGTTGCTGTGTTATTTATGTGTCCTTCTTAGGTGTAAAAATTGACAGTTTCACTACCGTTGGTTCATTCATTTCCGAGATTTTGTACTTGAAATTTTGTATGAAAAGGAATGAGGCGTAATTTAAAAAAAATCAGCACAGCAGAATTTAATTGTATCTGTGCCACCTATGGAGTCATTAGCAAGCAATATTCGCCCTTATTCATAAAAGCTCAATAAGATAGTCTATGCTATATATAAACTTCTCTGTCAACTTCTCGTTGACGGAAGCTGTTACGCGTGAAAACGAGACAAAACGCTTTCTAGTAATAAAGTAAGTTACGGAACGTTTATGAATAAGGGGGATTATACCTGTATCTTTTCAATTTTCAGAAGAGTTACAATTTTTTGTTTTTTTGTGCTGTTAGGCGTTAGTTGTAACAAACAAATACGTACCTAACTAAAAATGCTACAAGTTTGTAGGTAATATACATTTGCGCTGTTTAGTTGCAACATAATTGGGATGTTGACTGATTTTGGGAAAGTGTTTAAAACGATGCGTATGGGCCTAATATAACCCAAAATATTTGAATTTAATTTTTAAAACAACTAATATCTTAATTATCATGTATTTTAAATGCCGTTTTAAATTTCGCTCCAAAACGCCAATACTGGTCACGTGGTCGATGTGACGTCACGATTCCTGGCACAGATAACTAAATTCACAGAAATCACTTTAAAATACTAGGCAGAAAGAGCAATATACTCATTCCGATTGAGAAAGTGACGTCACGATTGAGAAAGTGACGTCACGCGCGTTTTATGTCACGTGACTTCGGAGTGATGTGATTACATTTTGATTATTAAATTAAAATTATATTCCTTAAAAATAAACAAAAATATTGTGTTTTATAGGATTTCTGTCACAAAAACTACCGTTTCGCGGCAAAATTATATTTTTATTTGAATACAGTCAACATCCCAATTACCTAATTGGACTACAATTTGCATTCCATGATTAATAAATTTAATATTTATAGCAATTTTAAACATTTATATTTAGAAGTTTATAGATAATAAAAAGATTTCGATTAGAAAAATTAAAGAATTATAATTTTATATAATTGTAAATAATAAAATTTTAGCTAGTTTTAGTAAATACGTAGATTACTGATAAAGACTGATGCGAAAAAGTCAATTAGAATATTATTCCTGAATCTTTGACTAATTTATGCTGCACATATATACGAAACCAGTGATCGTAATACCATGTAACCTATGTAATAAAAAATTATGATTTATTCATCATCTATCGAAATATTTTAAATAAAACTGAATATATTACTAAATTATGTATCCAGCCGTGCTAGAATGCGCGCCGTGACAAAACTTTATCGATGCTTATAACGTGCATTTATCTAATATTCGCACGAGAAATAGCGAGACAAAACAGTAGACAAAATATTGTCGTGTTGCGCATGCTAGCCTGGCAGGATTACTGTTTGGTTAATTGTAATATAAATCTATTATGTATATAAGTACCTATATTTATCTCTGGTCTGGTAATGAAATCAAAAAATAATTACCTACAATTGTTTCAAAAAGTTGTAAGTATGTACTGTATAATTTGTAAGTAGGAACCAGTAATATTCAGTGTAGATCAGTGTATGTTAATCAAACCAAAGGTAAATTAAACATAATGGTAATTAAATTAGAATCTTATTATTTTTCCTATTGTATAAAAAATATGTACAAGATCACCGCAAAATAATGATACAGCCTGTGGCCCAGCATGATGAACAAATGGTTTGCCACGACAGTTGTTATAGTGTTATGCAGACCGTAGACGCTTATGCAAACGTGCGTTTGCTTGTCAGAATAACAACGCTTTTGCATCAAGCGTCGATTACGAGATACTCGAAATCCGCGCTTGTGCAATTGCTCGTGCCGTTGAATATAGAGTCTGAACGCACCATTAGGTAATAAGGCAATAAGGGTCCTACCAAAACACATTGAGCCATCGAACGCGGCCACCACTGAGTATTTTTCTATATAGCGGCCACTAACGTGATCACAACTTGCGGACAGCATTATTCATACATTTTGCCATCGGTGCACACTGACCGTTTGAGTAGCCCAAGCTGAGGAGGTGGTCGCGTTTGTGGCTCGCCTCCCGCGCTCACTCGACCACAAACGCCACCTTCCTCCGGCCCGTACAGAATTGATAGAGAACAAATGAGGCGCTTGCACGTTTAGGCCGTCAAAAAGCGCCTGAGCACCTGTTACTTTAATATGTAACAAATCCATTCATCTATACATCCTCACAAAATTTCGCACTTATAATATTAGTCGGACAAGATATGATTAGTGTGATGTGATTGACTAAGACATTTTAAGAAAGCAACGTATTTTTATTAATAAAACGGTTTTTGGTAAAATAAAATTAAATATTAGACTTACTACCTGTATACATGTGACCTAAAGATGCAACCAAGAGAAAGTTCTTTCTGAGCAACATGATAGCAATATTATCTCTGGTTCACTGGTATTACTGTTTCTCTCGAACAGTGGTTATTTTTTCAGTAGGTGTCCCCTTTAAGTATATTACTGACTGTACTAAATAATTCAAATGAAATAGTACCATTTTTACTACAACAAATCGTCTTAAATCTGTCCCGTTTAGTTCATAAATTAAGGTCGCCCTTATAGAAAGAGACACATTTCCTTAATAGTTAGTCTCTTTCGGATCGCGGTTTTGGTATCACTGATCCTTCTAGTTGCGTAGTATAAAAATGACTATGAGTAAGTCAAGACCTACTCATAGTCATAGACAAAAACCTAAAACCGGGCCTGAGTTCCGTTCACTGCCTACACAACGAGTAGAACCAAACGCTCTAACACCGCTCTAACTGATCCTTCGAACGTATTTAAACCGTGTCATTTGGTGGTTTAATAAAGAAAAGTTGTGTCTTTGTTATTCTTGGACAATTTTAACTTGTATCGAAAGAGACAAGACATAGTTTAACTCTGATTATTAGAGCGTACGGCTGCACCCGGTGTGTAACTAGCTACATTTATAGTAATCTGTGGTGCGTAAGCAGTAAACGTAGCCCGGGATCCACGGTCCACGGAATAAGGATTGATATTTAAAAATATCTCCACATTCTCTTTGGTTTCATGATTTGAACTTGACGAAAAAAAAAAGTATTTGACGAATTTCGCAGTGCTGTCAGTTTCTACATTTACAAAGTTTTATAAAATCGCCGGAAAATGGCGAAAAGGATCGCACAGAGCTCCGTTAACTGGGCCGCCCTTGCTGAGCGGGTCCCAGCCGAGCAGAAGACCAGCCTCGCGGCTTTCAAAATCAAGTCCGACTCCTACCTACGAAGGTTAGTTTTGTCATGATCGATTTGGTTACATAATTTTATGTGTATTTTTTTGGTTAACTTGCGTCGTTTTTCAGGGTGCTGGCTAACCCGCCTGAGCCGCCAAAGCTCAACTGGGCTGCATACAAGCAAGCTGTGCCCATTCCCGGCATGGTCGATAATTTCCAAAAGCAGTACGAGTCTCTGAAGATCCCTTACCCAGCAGATACCTTATCCTCGAAGGTGGATGCGCAATGGGCTGACGTCAAGAGAGCCATCGAAGCCTTCATCGCTACTTCTAATTCTAACATTGCAAAGTAAGTTGGTGCTTGAACATTTGGATTATCTATAGGCCTCCTTGAGCTTGTAGATTATCCAACTGTTTTTGTAGCTAGGATAGATGTAGTGTTCATTTATGTATTAGCTAATTAACATACATTTATCCTGTTAAAAAAAAGTTGGTGCTTAATATGGTGATATTTCAATCCTCATACAAAAGTGTCCGATTGATGAATCTAATCCTTCATGTTGGTCATTTTCTATTGCATTTGCACCTAGCAACAATCCATAACTTGAAAATCTGTTACTAAGCAACTACTGGTGTTCCTGAAGCCATGATATTACATTAAAGCTCCTGATGTCAAGATTTACAATATCAAAACAAAAAGTTTACAGATTTATTTTTGATCAGCATTTAAGTAAAGTGGCTAATACAATATCACATGCTCTTTACTATTCACATTGAAAACAAATTTTACAGAAAAGATCTTTTGTAGTATGCTTTATGTAAATACAAAAAAAAATGCAACTTTTCATGGGCTGTTTTATTCTATACAACTCTTAATTTTACTAATTAGCATTTTTATTTTTGGAGTATGTGTTGGTCATTTGTTTAATAATATATATCTTTTAGTTATGAAAGAGAAGTGGCTGAGATCAAAGCCCTGCTGCCATACGACCAGATGACAATGGAAGATTACAAGGATGCATTCCCAGAAGAGGCACTGGACCCCCTCAACAAGCCCACATTCTGGCCCCACACTCCCGACGAGCAGGAAGGTTATGTCGACCCCGAAAAGCAACAACAGGCTGCTCACTAATCAACATCAGCTTGATATGGCATCTTCAGTATAAACATCCCAAGTTGAAGATTTCCACTATTGATGCAATAGTTAATGGCATATTTTATTTTCATAGCAGAAGTGACATCAACTGTTCTGTTTAATTATTTATGTAGGAATAAAGTGTAATTGTTTACCTATTTTTGGTTTATTGCATTTATTTTCACCATACTACCAGCTACAGTTTTGAGTAGACAGAAATGTATTTGTACAAAAATCACACTTTTAAATATAATATATCTACGAGCATTGTGTAAATTGCCCATTTTGATAGTATGGCAGAATGTCCTCTACACATTACATGGCCAGAATATATTTTAATTTTATTTTTTTTATGTTATTTGGTAACGAGACGAACTGGTCGTTTGCCTGATGGTAAGCATAACGCCGGCTCATAACAATTGCAATGCAACCCAGAACTTTGAAACACAAAGGCCTGCGCGGCACTGCAGTGTGCTCGTTACCCTAAGACATTAGGTATTAAGTCTCATAAGCCCAGTAGTTTCACTGGATACTCTGCTCATCAAACCGGAACATAGTAATGCTTGCACCCACTGCTTGGCGGCAGACTTCACGAGCAAAGAGGTGGTAACAACCCAGACGGACACTCGCAGAAGAGTTAGTACTCCCACTAACAAAAATGATTTTGATGGGTTAAATCAACAAAATGGTCTGTCCACTATAATTCCTAAGCTATTACATTGTACAAGTACGCTAGTATATGGTAATTTTGCAGTGAAACCAGTCATATTTTGTAACCATTTGTTTAGTAGAATTGGGGACCTGACCTTGTGAGCCCTGATTCTCTACCTGACCCATGAAGTAAAGAAACTTTTATACTATTGGGCAACAAGTCGTGCTGGTCGTTTGCCTGATGGTAAGCATAACGCTGGCCCATCAAAGAACTAACAAGTCAGCTCAGCAATTCAGTGTGCTCATTACCCTGAGACTCCTGAGTTATATACTCTGTTCTTGAGAGTGAATGGCGCGCCTGAAGTGGAGCGCGAGTGTGCTCGGAAAATCGGTCCACCATTCCACGTCGCGCGGAATGATGGAAATTGAGTGATCGTGAATGGGCCTGCTTTAGTCTGAAAGCATATTTTATGGTGTACTAGCTTTTGCCCGCGGTTTTCACCCGCTTTCCCACACAGGAACCGTGCATTTTTCGGGGATAAAAGGTAGCCTATGTTACTCTCCGGTCCATAAACTATATCAATGCCAAAAATCACGTCGAGCCGTTACTGCGTGAAAGAAGGACAAACCAACAAACACACTTTCGCATTAATAATATTAGTATGGATTATGGTTTAAAAATAAAGACAGCTAACTTTTTATAACATCTATTTATTACACTAATTGCACATCATTGCAGAGACAGGACATATTATATGAATTTACGCGATATATAGAGGAATGTAATCCAATATAGAACAAGAAAAAAATCGGATTTGAGTAAAATAACTAAGATGTACATCACAGGACACACAATTATTTAAATTTTTCTTTTTCTTTTTCTGAGCTTATATTGCAAATTAACTGGTGTCAGTTGTCACAAATACAGAAAAATAGCTATTCTATTACCTTGCTAATATTATATTTAGCTTCACGTTTCTACTTCCTATTGACATTTTTCCCCGTGGGAGAAGAATTATATCCTAAAGTTTTACCTAGATGTTCAGTCAGTATTTTTCACAATTTCCAATCCAAATTTTTCTACATTATTTTATATAATATCTAGTGCAAAATCAAAGGTATGGATATGTAAATGTTCTAATTACATAAATATTAAATAATTCTTTAATGAGGATAATCTTTTTATTAATGACTCTGAATAATTTTCAATATCAATATATTGTTTGCTCATTCATATTGCTTCTGATCATACATATTGGTACAAAATGTATTCCAATTTCTGTATCCGATAACTTTCAAGCACTTGGAATTAGGCATAAATATAATACATTTGAATAGACTACATTGAATAGAGGATATATGGAAAAATAATTTTATAACCACACTTGTTTAAGTTCAAAACGGAAACGTATATAGCTCGGTCACTCTCCCACAAATTAGCTATGAACTAGACCGGAAATACTCCCTCAAACTGTCAAAACTTACAGTAGTCACCACTTATAAGAAATAAAATCACAAATCCTATACTACTTGGGCGGTGGCGGTGGCTGCGCGTACATATTGTAGTAGCTGGTGGGCGGCGGCGCGGAGAAGCTGGGCGGCTGCGGCTGGTAGCCCTGGTTCGGTGGCTGGAAACCCTGGCTCGGAGGCTGGAAACCCTGGTTCGGTGGCTGGAAGCCCTGGTTCTGGCCGAAGCCGCCACGGCCGCGGCCACGACCGCGGTAGCCGTTGTCCTGGCGGAAGTTGTCGCGGCCAAAGCCGCCGTCGCGGTTGCCGAAGTTGGAGCGGCCGCCGAAGTCGCCGCCATTGTCGTCGCCACCCGCCTCGTCCCACCGCGAGCCTGGAAACGCGGACACGTACAATCGTGGAAAGCAGATCAACCGACATCTTAAATTGATGTAACACAATTGATTATTCCAACTTAGTTCCACACAAGTTTTCATACACGAAAACGAGCAAAACATAAAATCCCATTTTTAGGTTTGAAAACTTGAATGGATCAAAATGAAATTTTTGTCTAACCGTTGTAATGTTATTGTCAGCAATTTCACCGAATGCGATTTTTCATAAGTATATAAGTGATTATTTATCATTAAAAATCTTAAGATGCGCGAGCGAGATAGCGGCGCGACAGCAGATCAATCGTCATCTTAAATGGATGTAACACTAAACGCGGAGTTTTGGCGGGAATGCGAAAATGTGCTGTTGTTGATTTTGTGTTATTTACTAAAACCTGTTTTGTCGAGTGTTAATGTGTAATAATGGTGGATTATTAACCATTAAGTGTTCGTAAACGTGCATGAGTGAAAGGCAAATGGTACAAAGACGAAAAACGTGTATTTTCGTATTCTATCCAAAACTCCATAGAAGCTTCAGTAAAGTATCCACCGCTTTACTGAAGCATCACTTCGACTTGACCGCGCTTAGACTAAACTTTAACATGACTTTGAAGGCTTTCATGCACCAAAACTAGAGACTTAGTACATATTATTATTATTTATATAACTTGACACTGGCTAAATACGCTAATCGCGTGGAGCCAAAAACAAAAAAAAACGCTTATTCCAAATTAGGTCCGCATGCCGAGTGCGGAGTTTCCTAGTTAAAACCCACTTACGCGACGGCCGCGTTATTATACGTGATAGTGGTTCATAAACGCGCCGCTAGGGGCGCTGTACATTCTTCATACAAAATTCGCGTAATCGCGGTCACGGTAGGACGTTTTAACTTGTTGAGCAAAACTCACAGTAGGTTCTCCACTTTTACACAGCGATTTCACATCAAGACCCATCAAACTGTTAATCAGTCCCGAATTGGTACAATGATAGCAAAGGGAGCGAGCGACCAGTAGGTCTAGCACGAATAATTTGACGTATCAAATACGAAGCGTGAGCAATTTTTAGGTCAAAAACACACTAGACATTTATTTAATTACATTACATTTAATTGTATAATAGACCGAGATATTAATATAATCTTAAGTCTTTATTGATACAAAGTTCACGATTCGATTACGCAAATAATTTGTGCTAAGGCTACAGTACCTCGCTCCAGTGGCTGGTGTCCGCCGCGCCCGCACGTGTACGCACGCGAGCCGCACGTGACCCGCACGTGAGCCGCACGTGCGCCGCACGGCACCGCCTCACCTACTCCCAGCCGTGCCACCCTACGCATTTACACACACATTCACGCAGCGGCAACTACATACAAACAAACTCGCTTATCTGCTCTACTATCCAAAGCCAAAAATCTTATCGTCAAGACACATACTGTTAAAGAAGAACACGGCGCGCCACTATGTCGCTTGCGCATCTTAACATTTTTGAAGATAAATAGTCTAAACAAATAAATAAAACTGGAGTGTCTGTTTGTAATATCAAAATAACAGCTTTTTACCAAATGCATATGACTGTATATACGGTACATATAACAAAACAACCATTTTTTAACATTTTTGTCTGTCTGTTTGTTCCGGGTAATCTCCAAAACTGCGAGGTCTATTTTGACGGGAATTTCAATGGCAGATACTCCTTATAACGTCAGCATGTTATAAGGAGTAACTTAGGCTACTTTTATTTTAGAAAAATAATTAGGGTCCCGAGCAAAAGAATAAAAACCATGAAATCCAATATCTCCGCGCGGGTGAAACCGCGGGCAGCAGCTAGTCACTTAATATAATTTTGAAAAATCGCATTCGTTGAAGTTGCTGGCAATAACATTTCACAAGTGGCTCCCCCTCTCTGTCCGTACTTAGTACATACCCCGGCCTCCGCCCCCGGAGCCGCGGCCGCGCCCCCCGGCGCCCCCGCGTCCCCCGCGCCCTCGCTCCCCGCGCCCGGAGCCCTCGTCGCGATCGCGGTAACGGCCTCGCCCTGGAGACAAGAAAAGTGTGTAAATTTTTTACAAATACAAATAATTTATTTTGACAACAGTATTTTACATAGTTACGCTGAATCCATACCCTCCCGAACTAGTATACACTGTGTTTCAGGAGTACTGGCTTCTCCTATTTAATAGCTAGATACTAAAGTTACATATGAGTTGATAAATATCAAACGTCAATATGTCCACTATGGACAAAAAACTGGTTTATTATACTAAAGTATAGTAAAATAAAAACTAATCATTCTGGAATTTTTAAATTACACATATGTCCACTTATTTGTTGTGAAAACCGCGAGTGAAAACTTCGGTTTGTTTCAAAATACATTAAGTCCATAAAGGCATTCGTAACAGAAACCAATATGTCCCAACCGTCCAATCAAATCAATCCGTTTGGCTATGATGGCGGGAATTAGTGTTTGCATTAATGGCTAACTCGGCGTAGCTCTGTGATTTAAATTAATTTTGATTAGTTTATATTAGTGAAAATGGACTCAAATGTTAAAAGTGTTGACCCTGATAAAGCCAGGAAAAGAAGTAATATAAAGACGCAGCAAAAGAAAGCAGAGGAAAAGCGAAAATTACAAGTCAAATTGTTATTACTTTAGCTAAAGTTAAACTAGTCGCAGGGCTGCCACCAGCCCACCACAATGGCATTTTGATATCCTCACTAAGTAAACTACTATAAATTTTGAATACATAACTATCTTTATTGTATTATTTACAAGCTTTGATTTAATTTGTATGTTACATACGTATGTATGTAAACATTTTTTTGTTTGTTTAGGACAAATCTTGCAAGCTAAATTTGACCCACTTCTCGGTGTTTGATTGAGCTGAAATTATACATATATTTATGAATCGGATAACAATGCAATATATTGATGGCACAGAGCTGGTTTGATGATAGAGCCGGAAGGCAGTCATGAAAAAGAAATGAAAAAGACATAACCCCATCGAGTTTGGGCTCGTTTGATTTGTCTTTACAAGACTCTGATCCTAGATGAGGTCCAGGGACCTGATGATGGAGCAGGAAGGTGGTCACAGGAACTCTGTAACGAAATGACGTAACTCCATCGAGTTAAGGCTTGTTTGATTTGTCTTTATAAGTACTCTGATCCTAGATGATATCCAGGGTCCTGATATTGGACCCGGAAGTTGGCCACAAGATTACAGTATCATTACATATTTTATAAAAGCTTGTCTGGTAGACGAGCGTTAGAGAGGCCCGCTGTTAGAGTAATTTATTTGAACCTTCATAAGTGCTCACTTGGGGCTTTTATAATAAAGCAATTTGAATTTATCTTTGAGATTTTAGCCATTTAAATAATTAAACCTATGACAAAATAGTTTTTATTGTATTATTTAATACCTAACTGTAGTAGTTTAAATCCCCAGTATGTCTTCGGTGGCAACCCTTAGCCGTGGCGCCATTATTTCGTCACAGTGTTTTTAATCAAATTCTGTTATGTCCGGTCATGACTTTTTTTCAAAAACAAATATGTCCATTGATTTAGTTCAAAATCCAATATGTCCAACCAGTTTTAAGGATTTTGAGGATGTTTGAACGTAATTCGTTATATTTCTACGTAGTCGGGGATAAACATTGTCAAAATAAGCTAAATTAAACGTTAAAATCGCCGAAACAATGTCGTTTGCAGCTGCAAACAATTATATTGGTCTATCTTCTTTTCACTTATCAAGGACATATTGACGTTTGATATTTATCAACTCATATCATACATCATTTATTATTCAATATAAGTATACAAGGTATTACGATGCGCAAAACGCAGCAAAAATTAAAACGGCGTAAACTTTACAGTTGTTTTAACGAAGTCTGGAATCAAGTCTCCGTGTCAAGTCTGAGTTGAACAGTCTTAAACCTGTCTGTGAAAATCATGTTCATCAGGGGGTCCCATCTTTATTACTATCTATGATAAACTGAGATGTCTTCACATATTATCCAGGACTGTTCCTCGGGCTCTTCCCATATTATTCATTACGTAATTAGAGCGTAAGTTCATACCATTCGATGTTATTATTAAAACTAAAATCTAAACTTTAAACATTTATAATATTAATTGATAACATGCGATAATAATTTAGCTTAGTGCTTTTTAAATTTAGTTCAAAGTAAAACTGTATGAGTATATACAATAACAACGTCATCGAGTAACATTTAAAACATACAACAATAAATTTTATTGAAGCAACGAAAACAAACAATAGTAACCCTAAAATGATATAAGTCTTACCATATTTTCCCTTGAATCCCATTCCGCACTGCGCTAGCTCCAACAACTTCGGGTTGACGACTTGATTCGCCTCTTGCAACACTGACATGAGATCTTTGGCCTATAATATTGGAAAAGACATAAACTTCAACACTTTTTGCATTCACAATGACATCATTTTCATAGTTCAAGTTCCAGTTTTCTTGTTAAGTTTCCGTGTAGAAGTTTTACTAACAAATGACGTTTCGCAAAATAGTTCTAATATCTGAAGTTATGTTTTGTCTTTCTAAGCTTAAACTGACAACAAGACAACATGAAAGGTCTCTTCCATTGATAGAGTCGGGATTGGCTAAATTAAACGTGTTACTAAAATGTCAGGGGAGGCCATTAATTACGTGAGGTGATTTTGGCAATTTATGGATATTTTACTTACCTATTTTAATAACTTTCCTTGCAGTTTTACACTGAAAAAAAATTACGTGATATTTGCTGATACCCCCGCCCCCCTCTCCCCCACGTGAGAGTTGATTAGATTCAGCTTGACCCTCTCTCCCCCCTAAATACCTCACGTAATTTATGGACGACCCTTTCAGAGTAGGTAAAAAATAGTGTTAAATAGGTAAAATTTTGAGACTAAAAAAGAGCTTACGTCTGCTACATGATTTAACATACCTTGGCAGAGTTGTTAGGCGTAAACAGAGTGTACGCAGTCCCAGTGTTCTGGGAGCGTCCCGTGCGTCCAATCCGGTGCACATAATCCTCAGAGTTATTCGGATAGTCATAGTTTATTACAAACTTCACGTCTTCCACATCTGCACGCAACAATCACACATATTATTAATAGCATAAAGCTTTTAATGTACTTCAATAATAGCACAAACACCACACCGATAAATAAAATAATATACATTTTACCAAGAAAAAATTCTTTTGTGAATTGTAAAGGCCCCAGAACAGGGGCCCGATTCTCCTATTTCTTAAGAAAAACGATAGACAAACGATACAATTTCAATTCAATTACAATTTTCATCAAAATCGGTATTCTACTAATTTCACAAACGATTCCGATTGAATTGTAATTGTCTCGTTTATCAATTGTTGGTAGAAATATGTTCGGTGTGACCATTCAAATCATAATCTAAGCTCCCATAGCTGATAGACAACATTTGAAATCTATTTAACACAATATCTCGTGTTTTTTGTAATAAACATTTAAAAGCAATATTTCTTTTATGGTAATAACTATTTCTAATGTTGAAAAACATATAAAACTCAACCAAAACATGATTTTAGTAAACAAAAGTGTGTGGTCGGCATTATTGGCTATCATAGACAAAAAATAAAAACAAACCAGAAGTCCACGTCACGTCAGTGTCAAATCAAAGTTCAAAATAAAAGTCGTAGAGTTCATCAAGATACAAATTTCTAATTTAATTTTTTTAATATTTCTATTATTTAATCCTAATTTATACAGTAAGCAAGGCCTCCAAAGCGACGTCACCAACAAGACAGCAGCAACAAACTCAAGGTAAACAGTTGTTCATCATAATTAATACCAAAAGTTCATAGGACTGGATTTGGTTTACATATTTTGATGAGATTAGTTCTCAACTTAAAGAACTATATCTGTAGTATGACATTGGAGTATTGTTCTTGATAATCATATGAAGTAGAGCACAAATTCCAGTTATCAATATTAAGTACACATACATATGTACACATTCTTTAACATGTATTTTTTTTATTAGATTTGGACCGTGCACAACTGGATGCATTTCAAATTAGGCTTGAACATATTGAAGAAAGGCATGCTGAAGCCGCGTTAAGAACAAGCAAGGTAAGGGAATAACAATGTAATTTGCTTAAAAGTAACTAGCTGCACCCCACATAACGAAAAATGATGGCGAGAAGTATCCAATGTCGTTTCTCAGGCTTCAAGCTATCTTTTAGCAAATTTCATTAAAATCCACTCAATGGTATTTCAGTCTATATGTTACATACTGTGATATTCCTACAGGAGAGGGAAATAAATGTTTTCACAAGAGTTTGGGAACACAGCTGTATTTGAATGACAGTTTTTCTTATATCTACTCTAGACTAGAATTTAATGATTAAACGAACTTACCTGTAAGTTAAGTTCTATCATAATTATGTGAAGTAGTGAGTTTGAAGAGATTTTATATATACACTTGTAGTAGCACGCATAATGTCGCCTTGTCTATGCACTAAGTTCAGAGAGAGAAAAAAAAAAATATGTAGGTAGACCGCACAATTTCATTATTTCGTGCGGTCGGCTGGTTCTTCATTTAGTTCAGAGCTTATCAGTTCAAGTAGATATTTCACTATTCGGGACCTATGAAATAGGTAATCTGGGTGGGCGGGATGCTATATCTCTTCAAACTCACTACTTCACATAATTATGATAGAACTTAACTTACAGGTAAGTTCGTTTAATCATTAAATTATGTTACAGTATTGAGTTTGAAGAGATTTTATATATACACTTGTAGATGTTGAGAGAAGTTGTGAAATATCTATTTCAGTTGAAAGTATTACAGAAGTAAATATATTTAATATTTCTTCAATAATTGACATAATAAATGTACTTAATCACTCAATTAAAAGGTAATGTTTCTTAAATAAGCTATTAACATAATAGCTACAGTAAATTTTAGCATAAATTAATCAATTTTACTTATAGCAAAACAATGATTTGATTCTGTATATGCTGTTTGTTATATGCCTGTTATAAAACTTGGCAAATATTGTAGAGCCGCCGGACCAACCGGCAGTCTTCCTGATAACATCCAAATTCACACCGAGCTTATGAGCTTTTGAGGTGTCTAGTACTATGTGCAGAGTACTGTGTGATATCTATTCCACAGACCCACAACGTATACTCTTTATCCATCTGCTAAGTGTTTGGGGAGAAACTTTATTATATGGTTTTTTATAGAAATAAAAATAGAGGTGTGATGATCACGTAATGCCGCTACATTACTTTTAGATAATCCGTTAATAATTAAGCCGGACCTATGTCAGGTCTGTCTCGAAAAATTGGCAGCATCAGCGTTGGCTGAGTTGCGTTTACACTTGACGTTTTTATTAAGTCAGGGATCCTAATGGAAATATCATTCCGCCAATTTTGAAAATTTCGGATATCTATTTTTGAAATAGTTTGTACTCTATGCGCTGTTACCAGCGCCAGCAGGGTAACTAGCTTCTTTAGTGATTTTTTCTAAAGAATGAGATTAATTAGGAATCCAAGTGGCTAGAGTTTCAATTACTAATGTAGTATCCCAGTGGATTCATACTTGGGTAAGGGAGGGCGAAGCCTAAATATACCCTTAAAACACAGTCGTCTGTGCTTATCTGACTTCCTAATACTAAGGAAGGTGTAGATCTAAACCCATTTAGAGTGCCGTATAGCGCTCCCGATTGAAATAACTCTGTTAAAACATGAATAATAACTGGAATGTGTAAGTATCATATTACTTAATTTAATTATCTGACAGAGACGCTATTAATGTGTCTAAAGACCCGGGAGGGAGTTTTCTTATTAGAGACTCCCGCACAATACTCCGGCATCCAGGGTAATCTGCCGCTGGATCTGGCAGAAACTGGAATGAGAGATTATTAGGTCCTCAGAAGTTTGAAAAAACCAGTGGTTTAGTTTGTAAAAAACTGGTTAAATAGGGGATACCAAGGTTCAGCTGGCCATGTTGGCCCGACCAGTATGCACTTAGCTTTGTCGCTAATAATTTTAATCAATGCTTTTTTAAAATTATTGAGAAGGAAGGGAACCCGTTTTTACGGGTTCCTGGTTCATGGTATTTTTATACAATTTTGACCAATTCACAGAGAAAGCGTCAAGCATCAGGGTCTTTGTGCCATGATATGTATACAGGACATTTTTTATTTATTCAACTAGCAATCATGTCAATCTCTGGTAGCCAGAATTTGTTAATTATTTGCTGAAAGGCAAGATCAGATAGTTCCCATTCAATATCCGGGTGAATACACCTTGATTCAGTATCTGCTATAGTATTTTCTGTAGATGGAATGTATAGCGCTGTTATAAATAGAATTCGCGCTTCACACCATTGTCGTATATCTTTGGTCAGTTTGTGAGATGGGGGAATTGGATTCCTCCCATACGATTAATGTAAAAAATCGCAGTTGTATTATCTATTCGCAAGATAATATGACAATTGGATAAATCCTCTAGACAAATTTTTAATCTTATGAATGTGAAGTTTTCTTTATTCCCGACTTCAGCTACCGCTTGCCGTTTTTCCCGCACAGGCTATCCCCCAACCCCCCATAGTCGAAGCATCTGAATTCGTCAGATTTAATTTGATTTTTTGGATTTTCGATAGATTTAATCCACCAATCGAAATCTGACTGTAAACTTACAGGCAAATTCATGTACTTTTCATTTTTGTAATGTTATCCATACATTCGCTATAGCTATGTGATATTAGACAGGTATCGTTAAGATATATTGTCGATAATAATCAGCACAGCGTGGCATTCTGACCACCGTTTTCATTATTTTTGTGAAGACAAAAGGTGCCGTATTGACACCAAACGGTAGGGCATTAAATTCATACAAGTTACCGTTCAAACTAAATCTTGAATATTTTTTAGAGTTATCATGAACTTTCACTTAATAATATGCGTCTTTGAGATCAATAGTTGACTTGAGACAACATCTTGAGATTAGTTTGATCATTATTCTAAAATCTTCTAATTCAAATGAACATGTTGAATGAACTCGTTTAGCTTTTTCAAATTTAGGATAAAGCGTGCTTTTCCGTTCGGTTTGGGTAAAAAGACATTGGATATCCTCACAGGGCTCACAGTGAGGTATAGCACCTATAGAAATTAAATTATGTATAGCTTGATCAAATTCAAGTTTTTCTGAGTGTGCATAATTTCGGGGTTGAGGTATACAATGCTGATATGGAGTTTCAGTGAACGGAATTTCATAACCACGTATCCACGATAAAATTATTTTATCTGCGGTTATTTGTGACCATTGGTTGTAAAAAACAGATAGTCTACCGGCGTAATTTACCGTATTGTCTAGGGGCGGCCGCGACTGAAGTTCGGTCGCGATGTCCTCGATGATGGCGAGTGCTGTTGCCTCTGAGGTGCAGACTCCTTCATCTTTGAGGGCGCCGACGGCTGCTGTCTGTGGTTTTGAACCGGA
Organism: Crocallis elinguaria; assembly: GCA_907269065.1. Taxonomy (NCBI): domain Eukaryota; kingdom Metazoa; phylum Arthropoda; class Insecta; order Lepidoptera; family Geometridae; genus Crocallis; species Crocallis elinguaria. The sequence continues at coordinate 24,146,546 of OU026072.1, read as the reverse complement.
GCCTTCCCGTTTCAATTTCTGTTAACGACTTGATGCTTTGGTTTTGTAGCAATAGTCTTGTTAGAGGTGGAAGCTTTGAGATCCACACCTGTTTTATTGATCGCTTTTGCGGTCTTTAAAGTTTCGGCTAGCTCTTGGCTACAAGAAAACTATCTATTATCGTGAGCAGCATCTGATCTTTCAAGTCCTTCTTTAGTACAGCCAATATGAAATTTCGCCTCGTTATTGACTCACTGAGTTGTGTGTCACAGATGATGCGCCCAGCATCAATCAGCAGCTTTAGAACAGTTGGATCTTTATTATTCTTACTAAGAAGAGTCTTATAGGCTCGTCAAGACAAGCAATACCGCTGCTAATTTTGCCTTAGCTTGGTTCTGTTCGTGGAACATCCTCACTGCTGGAAGCACCTTTAATCACTGGTGGTGGAGATACATCCTCCAGTATTGTCACGTTGGCTATATCCAGCGAACGATCGGAACTCGCGTGTAACGCGCTAGTCGACGGTCTTGGTTCGCGTAGCTCTTGATTTTCGTTTTCAACATTAACAGCAAATTGCAAATTTGTGTCTAATATACGTAATTATACGTATACCTTCATATTATTATCATAGGATAACCTCAACAAGTTGCTATATGCATGGCGTATTAGGTACGCATAGGTATACAGCGAGTAAGATGAACTCGTGGCGTTGCATCGTGAACTCGAGTAAAAAATAGGTTAAGTAACAACTCGAATCGTTGGAACGTGAAACCTCGTATACATTATTATCGGTAAGTGGCAACTCGAATTGTTGAAACGTGAACATTAGAACTTAACTTATATAGTTAAAATGTTACCTTCCGGTTCGTTTCATATTATTATTATAGGACAACCTCAACAGGTTGCTACATGCATGGCGTATTAGGTACGCATAGGTATACAGCGAGTAAGATGAACTCGAGTAAAAAATAGGTTAAGTAACAACTTGAACCGTTGGAACGTTAAACATCGTATGTATTTAAGTGACAACTCAAACGTGAACCGAAGAAATTGCAAATTACTTAAATAGTTAAAATGTTACCTTTCGGGTCGTTTCATCTTTTTATTATTATAGATAACCTCAACAGGTTGCTATATGAATGGCGTATTAGGTACGCATAGTTATACAGCGAGTAAAATGAACTCGAGTAAGAAGTAGGTTAAGTAACAACTTGAATCGTTGGAACGTTAAACCTCGTATGCATTATTATCGTTAAGTGACAACTCCAATCGTTGAAACGTGAACATTAGAACTTAACTTAAATAGTTAAAATGTTACCTTTCGGGTCGTTTCATATTATTATTATAGAATAACCTCAACAGGTTGCTATATGCATGGCGTATTAGGTACGCATAGGTATACAGCGAGTAAGATGAACTCGAGTAAAAAGTAGGTTAAGTAACAACTCGAATCGTTGGAACGTCAAACCTCGTATGCATTATTATCGTTAAGTGACAACTCCAATCGTTGAAACGTGAACATTAGAACTTAACTTAAATAGTTAAAATGTTACCTTTCGGGTCGTTTCATATTATTATTATAGGATAACCTCAACAGGTTGCTATATGGATGGCGTATTAAGTACGCATAGGTATACAGCGAGTAAGATGAACTCGTGGCGTTGCATCGTGAACTCGAGTAAAAAAAATGGGTTAAGTAAGAACTCGAATCGTTGGAACGTGAAACCTCATATGCAATCGATAGTTATCGGTAATTGTGCAAATTACTTACAAATATTCCCACTCGTCGTTATGTTTCCTCTTCGGCATCTTGATTTTGACGAAAAAACTTGTTAACACGGAGAAACTTAGAAAAACCAACTTTGTAGTGCGACGCGGCGGAGCACTGCAACGTGAATGAAGAACCAGCCGACCGCACGAAATAATGAAATTGTGCGGTCTACCTACATATTTTTTTTTTTCTCTCTCTGAACTTAGTGCATAGACAAGGCGACATTATGCGTGCTACTACAAGTGTATATATAAAATCTCTTCAAACTCAATACTGTAACATAATAATTAATAACTAACTTACATCTTACCTACTATTTACATAATTCATACTTAATATTTAAGACCTGTCCCAAATATACTACTCATACAGACATTATTTTTCATTTGACTGCAAGATGGTAAGTGACAATGCAGCAGAAAATGAAGCATGATTGCCTAAAAGATATAATGATTTAGATGTACTACTTTGCCAAGTAGGTATATGTATTCTTTATTTTTTTCAGAGCTATGAATAGGATGGCTGCTGCTCTTAAAAACTATTGCCTACTTTTACTACAAAACAATATAAAATCTTAATGGAGTTGTCATGTCTATTTACATTCTTTATCAACAACAGTTATGAATGGTATATTGAAATACATCTATAAAAATAAGAGAGACAGCACAACTATGGGACCTATTCAGTAGTTGACATGCATTTTGGCTCATTACGCTCAGCATATCAAAATACACACAGAACTCACCCTACAAGAAAATTGTGAATTTGTTTTTGTTTATTTTGTTGTTTAAAAGTTTATTTTATTTTCAGAAACATCACAACGGCTAAAGGAAAACAATAAATACACTTTGTAATATTTTTTAATAAATATTGTTACTTATAATAATCTTTTTTATTTCAAATACCATCAATTGATCAATGTCAAAGTATTTATTACTAGCTTCCGCCTGCGGCTTACATCTTATTACATTGTGGCCTATGTGTTATTCTGGTAGCTATATTACTATAATTTCTTCAATATCCGTTCAGTAGTTTTTAGTGAAAGAGTAACCAACATCCATACTCGGAAACTTTTGTTCTTATAGTAGTAGTAGTATAATAGTAGTATAAGGTAGGCAGTACTTTTACAAGTTCAGATTCTAATTGCTTTATTAATATAGGCCCTAAAGGAGCACTCATGAAGGTTAAAATAAATTACTCTAACAGTGGGTCTCTGTAACGTTCATCTACCCAAATATTGCAGGTAGATAGGTGCTTACTATCATCACGTTTAGGGAATGGAATCCCTTTCTGTTGAAGTATCGCTCTTCATGCACATGGGGCCTTAAAATTGCAACATGCATCCCATCAATGGAGGCCAGCACATCCAGAATAGCAAATTCCAGATAGAACCTAAAATTAAAGTACAATGAAAATAAAGCTATGGGCGGGTTATTAGTCCTATTTAAAATTGGAATAAGTATCAATTTTTGCATCTAATTAGTTAACCCTCAAGACAGTTGATATCACTTTAATCTTCATTCTACAAATAAACAAGACTAACTTTGTTTTTAATTTGTTTCTCTCCTCCCATTGTGTTGGCCATTTAACATATTTCCTGTAAACCATGCTGAGTACCCCAGTCACTTGTCTCACAGCCCGAGAAACTGTTGTCTGCAAGACATTGTGGAAGGCACTCTGTCCCACTAATGTCTGGTAGGACCCTGAAGCCAAGAAGGCCAGTGTAATCAAGACCTGCAAAATAAATGTGATTTCATTTGTGTCTACTTATAAATCTTTAGTAATAGGTAGGTCACCTTCATTTATTTACGCCTTAGATTCGTTAAAAAAGTGAATTTGTTTGTTGATCTTACCTTTATCATGACCGGTATCCCATCGGTCCGGCGCTCTTTTGGAGAATGGGGAGTCAGCTCTTCCGCTAGATTATTTAGGTACGGTTTCCTTGCCGAGACGAAACGTTGTAATGAATTCCGTCTCGGGAAGATCACAGAAGGGATCTATTGTGCACCGCAACAACGCTCGAGCACGGCGACGACTTTTGCGCTCCGAAACTCTGCGTTGGCGAGCATTTATGCGATTAGCTAAACCAACTACCATATGCCAACGGATAATGCGACTCATTTTCAATTGGTATGATATAATTGTAATCCAGAAATTGCAGTGGAAGACGGAAACGCTACTGTAACAATAGCTAAAAAGCAACCTTTGCAAAATTGTTTAACAATTGTGTTTTCAAAGACAAATAACAATCGGAAGAGCTGTCAAAAAATAGTAGAATACCAATTTTTCACCACCACAATAGACAATTCATAAACGATTGATTAAGAGAATACGAAAACTATAACCGAATTTTGTATTGTTTTTCAATTCTCACAATTATTAAACAATTGTAGTAGTAGAATACCAAAAGTGTCAAAAGTCACGATTTTTTGACAATCCATTAACAATCTATAAACAATTGGTTTAGTAGAATCGGGGCCCAGGTCCTTGTGGAACACCAAACGCAATTTCAACTAAATTATTAGAAATCAAACAAGCCAAAACAGATCCAACAATAAGACAGCAATATTTTTCTAAAGTAAACATTCTAACACACTTGTGTTAGAATAACACTGTTTAAATTTTTATGTTATATACTCATTAGTATCAAAAGCCTTTCCCAATTCATAAAAGAACAATAATTCTCTCACCTTGTTACAGAATACTGAAATTACCTTTTCAACTCGCCGGCGGGTCGTAAAATCGGCTGGAAATAACTGTATTATGCCCGTCAGTGGTCCCGGAGTGTGGTAGGCCAAGAGTCGGTGGTGCTGACTTAACTTGTACTCCTTCGTACTTATTGTACTTTTGTACTGTATTAATTAACGTTGTCAGGTGGCGTAGGGCAGGCCCTTTTAGAGTGTCGTTTAAATCTCTCATGACAGTTAACCAAGCATGTATTGCTCTTAGTATTGTTCTCATGGTCTTACTATTAGGACTTATCACAATCGAAAGAACAGTTTTGTCAACAGTCTCGATTTTATGTGACCCAATCCAAATAAACTTTGTTGTATTAGTAATGTTGTTAGTAAGTACAGAAGTTATTTTTGTCTACAAAATAAAAATGTAAGACCAAGTTTCTAACCCAAGACGAATTAAACTCCCTGTTATCTCAATTTTAGAGGCAGCATGCTTTTAAAAACAGTGTGCGCTGACGGCAGGTTATGATGCTGTCACAAACGATTCCATCATTGAGAATCTGTTGTTATGCGGAGTCAGCAACACACCTAATGATTAGCCCTTATCTCTGCACGCATGCGCCTCTGAAATGAAAAAGAACATTCGAGAATAATGCCAAGTCAGTCATGGAAATTTATTTGCTATTGTCGGGCTAGGATCGCTTGTTCTGTGATAGGTAGATTCGATTTGGCAGTTCTAGTAACCTGATGGAAAATTGTCACCTCAGCCCGTTCCTTGTATGCTATTTCATTCTGTAAGCTTTAAGTTTTTGTCCTCCTGAGAATAAGATACAAGTCCAAAAAGATTCATCTTGTTGCACTAGCTACACTTTATACTATGTTGCGATGTCAGAATTGCCAGAAGATCATTACGACTCCACAGAAAAGTAAAGATTCTGCATCTGTAAATATCTACCATCAGACAAACAACATCGTGGCCCGATAATACGTCTAAATGGTAGCATCGATCCATTGCTTTCAACATTATAAGGTGGCCCATGTTCCAATATTCAGTTTCCCGGTGCAGAAAGATATACAGTCAAAACATTGCCTAAATCTTCTAATAAGTTACAATAGCGTCGTAGTTATCTCCAATAGCATAATCTGTCATATTAATTATACTCATGATGAATATTCCATTAATTTCAGTGTGGTGATCCTAATTGAAAGATTTGCATAGAATCGTGAATATTGGAACCATATTTTCAACAAGTTGTGTCATAAAACAACCATAATAATTCAGCTTGTGATTTAGCAATGGCATCAAATACCTCCCATACGCTCCTGACACATCTCTTAGACCTTTGACACCCCGGTTTAACAGTGCGAGATAATTTAGCTCACTTTGGTCCATTATCTTTGTTAATTAAACAACCTCGCAACTGTTTCCATTCCAATCTTCTGTTTGATGCCTTTGTGAACTACGTTTAAGCTTTGGCGGGAAGTTTCACCACCTTTTGAGACGTATACTTTGGACGCCCTTTCAAATGTATGTTAAATGGAATCGTATTCGGTGGCTCAAACATAAGATAGTCTACTTCTGGGCAAGCTACAGCTTTGTAATACAACAATAAGCCTGTCTGTTTTGTATCAACTATTTCATGTCTGCATTTGATGTGATACAAGTTTCTGCTGAATCATTTACCATTTCTAGTTTCAAATAGATACCTAAATTTTTGTAATGAGTATCTTCACTGTCTACAATTACCTAATTTGCAATGAACTATAAATATTCTGTTATAACGTGTCTAGACTGTCTATGACCTGTGACTACTTATTTTGGTTACAAATGTTTCTGAAATTGGATTTATCAATAACTTCCCAAACATAGTTCTCTCCAGTTTTGCGTCCGCCTACTTACCAAGTCCCCTCGCAGCAACGTCAGTGGCGACAAGGATGCCGCCTGTGGACCGGCGGAACTGTGAGAGCACGTAGTCTCGGTCTTGCTGATTCTTATCTCCGTGTATAGCAAGGGCTCGCCAGCCCGCGCGGTTTATAGACTTTGTTATCTCGTCTACCTGGGGGTTGTTTTTAAGAACAGGATGTAGAAGGTTGAAGATTTTGTTTCGTTTTTACACACAGTCACCATTAGATAATAAAGGCCAAAATCATAGATCATGTCATGTCACACTATGACACTACATAACAATACATCCCCATTCCCCAGTCTTGTTGTCCAGGTAGGGTATTATTGACATACTAGCTGTGCTCCGCGGCATCGCCCACAAGTAGCCTAAGTTACTCCTCATAACATCAGCTATCTGCCAGTGAAAGTCCTGTCAAAATAGGTCGAGACATTTTCCTGTAACGGTTAAGGTACCTGTCCCGAACTCAAAAATCCACCCTCCATTGTCATGGGATTTACATATTAATGTAAAATTTTGGCTCAATCGAACACCGGGAAGTGAGTCAAATTTAGCTTGTGAGTATTGACCTAAACAAACATGCATACATAGTCATACATTCATACAAATATTGCAAGTTAAATAAAAGCTTGTAAAACACTCAATCCATATTGCAACTTACCTTTCTCTTAGTTTCAGAAAAGATGATGGTCTTTGTCTCCTCCTCCGACGATATCTCAGTGAGAAGTGTGATAAGCTTGTCATTCTTCTCCCATTCTTCACACACATCCACAATCTGCAGGATGTTGTGATTGGCAGAGAGGCTAAGAGACCCAATGTTGATCTGGATGTAGTCCTGGAGGAACTCTTCAGCTAGGTTCTGGACTTCTCTGGGCCAGGTAGCGGACCACATGAGTACCTGGAATGCAGAAGTATGATTAAAAGCTGTGATGCTTGGTACAGAATTAGTATATTAAGCTCAATAAACATAATTCAGCTGCCTATTTGGACAAAGCTTTGCTTTATATACTACAAAGTCTGACAACTTCAAATTAAATGCAAAGTAATGCAAAAAAAAACAAAACATTCAATTAGGTACTCATCAATTTGAATTTTACACTGCTTTAGTAGTGTTGCCGCTGTTTAAATTAAGTACTCTAATAATTATAATACTGTTTAAAAAACAAGTCAATTCCTTTCAAAACGTAAAACCTACAAGCTACAGAAATCGAAGGATTATGTTCTCTTCAGATAGAGATGGGGTTTCAAATTTAACCCTTTAAAGCTTTATATTATTCTTACAAAGACACATACCTGTCTATCTGGTCGGATCTGTTCAATGATCTTGCGTATCTGAGGTTCGAAGCCCATGTCCAACATCCGATCTGCCTCATCTAGCACCAGATATGTGCAGCGTTTTAGGTTTGTTGTATCTGCAGAGTAAAAAAGTTTATATAAATAGTGGCCTCTTTCCTCAAATTATTACGAGATCATAGACCAATTGCACTGTGTATTTGATAGTTATTGTACTTCCTGAACCAATAATTCGTCAAAATTAAATTAAAATACTTTTGTCTGGATACTGATAACCAAGAAACATCAATACTGGCAGCAATCCAGAGGTTGGTTGTTTTCAGGTTATATGCACAGATAAGTAACTGATAAGTTTCTCACCCTTCTCCAAAAAGTCAATAAGTCGTCCTGGGGTGGCAATCACTATCTCCACTCCTCTTTCAAGGCATCTACCCTGAGGCCCTTTGGGTGCTCCGCCAAAAATGCATGTGTTTCGCACTTGAACATTCTGTCCAAAGTCTGTCGCCACCTGAAATAGGAATATTGGAGGTCTCTATGGGTAACATTTAATTTTAACATAATCACTGAGGTTACTGGTACTAACATTGAAGGTGTAACAGGTACACATGGCAACTTTAAATATAAAGACAAATGGTAGGCTAGGGCAAGGCTTGCAGCTATGAAGATTTGAGGAATACAAAGAAAGCAATGTAACCAGAACCAAAAATACATTTACTCCTATACAGACAAAATTAAATATCAACTATACAAAGCATTGACCCCGAATTTTATGTTGAGTTTACATCGAGTTCCCATAGATAGTACTGCATCCAAAATAATCTGCCCAGCTATTGTATCTATCTGGAGCTACCTGAGCTAACTGCAAATTCAATGACTTGCATAGCTAGGTGCACTTTAATATTTAACAATCACAAAATGACAAGAATACAGAATTATGGTAGAAACCAAGACTTGGGTAGATCAAGCAAAATAAGCCTCTGGAAAAATCCTGATGAGCTACACCTTTGTTTATTAAGTAATAAACACAAAAACATTTTTGTTAAACTTTTAAATAATTTTGAGAGATTTGCTCTTAACCACCAATGACATCCACTTATCTTTAGCTAGACTATTGTATAGTGATATGAGAAAATACAAAACCCATAGAAGAAAACTACAATTTCTTTTGCTACTGAAAAAATACAGATGGATAAATAAATAATATGATCCCTCAGGTAGTAAAATAGTTGTGTGAAACTAACATGTAAGTAAATAAATGAATACCAACGATGCTAGGGAAGCTGGAAATGATTAAGCTATAAGAGTCTAGTGCTATCAAGAGAAAAAATCAAAACAAGTGCAACAAATCATTACAATAAAACTAAGGTTACGTTCAGAAACCACACCTAGCAGTGAAAATGAGTTTATAATTTTGTAATTATTGTTAAAATCATATTTTCAATTTTAAAATGTATCCCAAATATATCCAAAATGTATTGTTTAGGTTTTCGAACATAGCCTGCTCATAATAAGCTACATTCTACTGTAATATTGGAAAAATTACTATTTCACAGTCGCCGCGGTCGTTTTCCATTTCTGCGGCGACTCCGTTCATTGCAATCAAGGCCTGGTGTGGCGTAAAGGGAAAACAAATATTTTACTTTAGAAATGCTGTTAATATTAAGTAATGTTACACTGTAATATACTTTTCCATTTTACTATGTACAGGAATCTGTAAACTGTACTATAATTATAGCAAAATGTTCAATGCAGGCCTAATTAATTTTAGTACATGTCACACTTGTACATATCACAGCAGGCAAAATAATATTCCTATAAAATACTGAGAAAAAAGTGACAGAAAACCATTAACCTGTTGAATCTGCTGAGCAAGCTCCCTTGTTGGTGCTAGTACCAGCACAATTGGCCCGTGGTCTCTTAGCAACCTCGGCTGATTGATGATATGGACAATGGCTGGTAAGATGTAAGCCAGAGTCTTTCCTGAACCAGTCTGAGCTATGCCAACCATGTCCCTACCAGAAAGGGCTATCGGCCAACCTTGAGCTTGAATAGGAGTTGGGTGAGGGAAACCCTGCTTCAGAATCTCTCTCATGGCATAGTCCGGAAAACCTCCTTCCTCAAAGTACATGCTTGGGGATGGTACATCACGTCCTTTTACAGTGATCTGGTTTTGACTGCGGTATTCTTCAATTTCAGCAGGAGTGCGCCTAGACGTATTCGGGTGGGGGACGTAAAAGTTCTTTTGAAACGGCGTGAGTTCGACACTGTCCCAGCGAATCTTGCGAAGATTGCCGCCCGGTTGCTCGTTCTTGAAATTGCTACGGAAGTCGTCGCGACCGCCGCGGCCGAAGCCCCTCCCACCACCACGGCCGCCATCTCGGCCTCCATCTCGCCCACGTCCACCGAATCTGCTACCCCCGCGTTCCTCTGACCTATCGCTCCTGTCTCCTGAACGACCACCGCGACCTCTGGTACCACCTCGGCTTCCGCCGCGCCCACCCCCTCGACCACCGCGTCCGCCACGTCTATCGTCGTACCTAAATAAGCACAATTACTCCGTTAGACAATAGGAAACCAAACAAATCAAGAGAGAATTATCAATCAACTTACATGATTGTTCTTCTAAGAACTCCTTGGCTTTCCTTAAATAAATTTGGTATGTATAAGTATTTTACAGGGAATCCTGTAGTTTTATCACAGTTTCACAAGGTAAAAATAAATTTTACAACGCCAAACAGATTTTGCCGAATAATCTAACTAAAAGGACGCCATATTGAATTATTTTTTCTGACGTCACGGACAAAGAGAATATAAATTATAAAGTATAAACACTACGGAGTACGCACGTCATCAGTTCACCCAAGGTTTTTTATAATTTTATTATTCTTGAACTGGATATAGAGTCCTACAGCCAGTATACTACTTATAAAATGTATTCCGACTGTATTCCCATGCATGGGCGGTGAGCCCGAAGGATGCACTTCCCAGTATATTATTTATTCTCTATGAATGCACTCATGAAAGTCATGAATCATGTAAGCACAGACGTGAGCATGAAATAGACATGTAACGAAAATAAATAATAATGAGTTGATAGTTGGTTGATACGATATGGCATGAGAAAGAAAAAGACACATTTCTATTTAGTGTTGTCAGTTATTGGTAAAATTTACCCACTGACTGATTAAAAATTGATGTTGTGTAGGTTTCCATCTGACCCTGTACAAAGGAAAAAAATTATAAACTTATTTATATAGTCGAGCAAGTATAAGTTGGCGATGGCGATGGCGGGCGTGGCTGGCGCTACTGAGGCAAAATTAAAGGTCTGTGTTGCTCATTGATTTATATGTACAGTATTTGGTGTTGCTAGTTTAGTCACTTAACACAAAACATGGAAAAAAGATAACCATAGTTTTCTATTACCTATTGATGTATTTTACCATAATAGGTACGACATAATTTGTAAAATATTATTATAAAATATTGAATCCTTCAAATAAAATACACCGGGATTTCATCGCGACCCTAGAATGTTACGCGATTGATGAGGTACAAGTATATAACTGTCTCTATCGAGACATTTATATAGGCATTGTAACTCAATATCAACATTTTTGCGATAATCATTCTCCAGTACCTAACTCAACAGCACAGTGTGCCTTTCATGTCTCTGCAGGTATAGTTTCAGTCTTGTGTAAATTGTTTGCTTTTGATCTGCCTTACTTACAACATCAACTTTTAACTTGAAATTGGCAAAATACACATACCGTGTCTGGCCACGAAAGAAGAATAAAAAAAACATCAACTTCCGGCCGGTTTAGTTCCCCAAATCGCCACCGCCAAGTTATGATTGTGGCACTACACTATATTAATACACAAGAAATTGCTCGTTTAAAATACTGGGTATATGTACATACACTAGGTTGTAGGACTAACTCTTCTGCCAGTGTCCGTCTGGGTTAGTAGGTACCACCGCTTTGCTCGTGCAGTCTGTCGACAAGCAGTAATGTGCAAGTATTACTGTGTTCTTTCTGTGCGGTTTGATTTGAAGCAAGCAGAGTAGCCAGTGAAATGACTCAGCTTATGAGACAATGTATCAGGATAACAAGCGCACTGCAGTGCCGCGTAGGCCTTTAATTGTTTTTCAAAGTTCGTAATGGCACTGCAATATGGGCCGGCGTTATGCTTACCATCAGGCAAACGACCAACTCGTGTTTAGTTATCAAATACTCGTAGTATAAAAAACACTAGGTGGTAGCACTAACTTTTCAGCGAGTGTGTGTGCGTGCGGGCTGAACAGATTTTTTTGAATCTTATAGATAGCTATAAGAAGTTAAGGACACTCTCGATCAAGTCACTTTCCAAACAAAATAACTCAAAATTGCTCCATCCGTCTAGGAGCTGTACAATGCCACAACATACACACAGATACACTCGTTGTTAAACGTATAACAACCCTTTCCATTTTGCGTCGTGATAGCCGCATTTTGGGTATCACGAAATCCGCGATTGACGCAAAAGCGTTGTTATTCTGATAAGCAAACGTACGTTTGCTTGAGCGTCTAACGTGCCCCTTACCACAAAAACCACTTTGAGACTATTTAGCTAGACAGTGTCTAAAGATAAAGGTTAAAAATTATTAGAAATGTCACAACAAAATTAAGTTAGACAATGGTTAGACACTACTTAAATATTTAAACACGCGAGTAAGGCATGTTTGGGAGTTAAACAATGTTTAACACAGGTTTAAAGTGTGGTTAATTTTTTTGTGTAACCTAATTTAACCTAACCCAAACATATTTTTAAAGGAATTCGAAGTGTCGACAGCGAATGATGAAGCCGTTCAGGCTCTTGGGAATTGAACATTGAAAAACTGGAAAGGAAGCTGACGTAGATGGTCGCAAACAAATAATTACGCTGAACGACATATGGTACCGAACGCAACAAAAAGCCTATTTTCAGTAGGTAATTTCTAGGAAGCCGTCCTAATTTAAATGTAAAATTATTGTATACTAGCTGCTGCCCGCGGTTTCACCCGCGTGGAGATTTGGATATCATGGGTTTTATTTTTTTGCGCGGAACCCTAATTATTTTTCTAAAATAAAAGTAGCCTAAGTTACTCCTTATAACATCAGCTAGCTGCCAGTGACAGTTCCGTCAAAATCGGCCCAGCTGTTCTGGAGATTACCCGGAACAAACAGACAGACAAAAATTTTAAAAATGGTTGTTTTGCTACAGATACCGTACATATATACTTTCATATGCATTTGGTGAAAAGCTGTTATTTTGATATTACAAACAGACACTTCAATTTTATTTATTTGTATAGATGGGTAGGTAACCTATAGATAGGTACCGACGTACCTATTCATCGACCCAATTTACAAGCACTATAAAATATATATAACTTAGCATGTCAGAAGAGCAGGTCACGTCCTTGAATGCTTCCTAGCAACTTCAAACTGATTATTATTGATCAAACATCTACACTTCCCCTAACATTTTAGGGGTACCTACTACACTACGCACAACGAAGCGCATAAAAGGGGTCATTCTTTATAACCAAATCTAGTTCAAAGCAAGAAAAATAAAATATTTTTTCTGATCGCAAATTCAATGATTATCTTCTAAAATGAACGCATCAATACCGGTATTCGAAAAACCCCTCCCGCGCCCCAGCGTTCTAGATTGGACTAGAAACATCCAGAGGTTGCAGAATGAAGCGAGGTTGCGTCGGTTTGAGTCGTACGAGCTCAGACAGAGAGCGAACCAGCTCAGGAACGAAACTTGCGTCACTACGAGATGGGATAACTTTGTGAATACAGAGCTCCTGCGGGATAGGTGAGCTGATAAAATAATAAGCTTGTGGGATGATGACGAGTAGTCTATGGTTTGAATCCTATAACGAGTTCCAGCTGTCGGTAAAGTGTATAGTGACGCAACCGCATGTTCGTGTGGCATGTCTGATTCCCTCCTAGCTAGCTACCACCCTTAAGTTGAAAAGTAGCCTAAGTTACTCCTTGTAACACTGCCAGTGAAAGTCCCGTCAAAATCGGTGCAGCCATTTGGGGGATTACCCGGAACAAACAGACAGACACAAACAAAAATAAAAAAAATGGTTGATTTGTTATAGGTCCCATGTACATACTTTCATATGCATATGTAATATCAAATTAACAGCATTTTAATCTAGTAAAAAGCTGTTATTTTCATATTATAAACAGACACATCAATTTTATTTATTTGTATAGATTGTGAGTGTCAAAATATTAATAAATACTTCAGTTCTCTTATTGTCTTTTACCTATGTCCTTTCCTTTTAGAATATTCGAAGTAGAAACATGGCGAGAGAAGCAGCGGTTCACCCGCGAGTGCGTGCGAGACGAGACCAGAGCCCTGCGAGAAGAGAAGCATGCTACTGAACTTCTGTTGGAGTCGTTACAAATCCCGCTGATGGTGTCCTCCCAGTGTCTCTCGAACAGGGACCAGAGAGTGCCTAAGGAACTCACGAAGGACCAACTTGGAGAAGAGTTGAACAGGGTACCTACCTAAGTTTATTTTAGCAAACTGTCTATATCTGTATGTAAGTTTGTGATCACTATAAATCTCTGCAATCACTGGTCCGATTCTAAAAATTCTTTAGAAGCTACATTATAAATGCTGCAGGCTACCTTGCCTTACCTACCTTTTTATCCTGATTACACGTGGCTTAGGTAGCTACGCACGCGAAAGTAGTCCGTACTTATAGTAAGTGCGAAAGTGTGTTTGTTGGTTTGTCCTATTTTCACGCAGCAACGGATCGACGTGATTTTTGGCATACATATAGTTTATGGACCGGAGAGTAACATAGACTAGTTATTTATCCCAGAAAATGCACGGTTCCTGTGGGAACGCAAATGAAACCGCGGGCAGAAGATAGTATTCAATAACAACGCTACGAAAAAAAACAAATATCCTGAAATTGTGCAGGCATAATGGTATTTTTCAAATTCATATATTCAATCCACGTTTGTAGAGTCTGTCCAGAAAGAGTGCCGACGCGGCCAAATTGTGAACTAACGTTCCTATAGGTGCATATTTCAACAAAAATTAGGAGCTGTTCCCTTTCTGTTGGCATTTTAAATCATAAACTAAAGAAATAGTTACAGTTGTAATAGGATAGTCGTTAGTGGGAGGACTAATTCTTCTGCTTGTGTCCGTCTGGGTTGTTACCACCGCTTTGTGAGTGAAGTCTGCCGCCAAGCAGTAGTGTGCGAGCATTACTGTGTTCCGGTTTGATGAGCAGAGTAGCCAGTGAAATTACTGGGCTTATGAGACTTAATACCTAATGTCTCAGGGTAACGAGCGCACTGCAGTGCTGCGCAGGCCTTTGTGTTTCAAAGTTTTGGGTGGCACTGCAAATGTTACGGGCCGGCGTTATGCTTACCATCGGGCAAATGACCAGCTCGTCTCGTTACCTAATAAAAAAAAAAGGATTAAAACGAAACAGACGCGCTGTTATAATGCCCACTAAACAAAAAAAGTAATTAAGCATCGCAGCGCCCTCAAATCCCACGACGGGACTCTTTCTGTACAGACTCTATCTATATTTTTTGCTTCCAACTCTACCGTAGGAGCTGCACATAATCGAGAACAGCAAGCGCACCCTCACAGACGTGTGCCACTTGGGCTGGCAGAAGCTCAAGGAACTTAATAACGTGTCGAGCCGCCTCGAGCGAGAAATACAGAACAAGGACGACGCGCTGGCGCTCGAGCACCACGTGCGGGACCTGGACCGCCACAGCACCGGCCTCTCGTACAAGCTGGACCCCACCAGGGTCCCTGTCGAGTGAGCCTCTTCTAAGTACTTGCACAATTACTGGGCCCCAATTCTGCTAAACACATGATTTAAATCATCAGTATTTTATTGCATAGGTAGTCGTTTTCCTGTGATCGCCTATGACTATGGCGGTCAATCATAAACTATTGCCTAGTTGGTTAACGCATCAGCGGCGCGAGTACGGATCTTTTCGATAAATAAAATTCGATAAAATTGACAGTTAAAATCGATAAAGTGGGTTTTTACGATAAAATTTACAGTTAAAATCGATAAAGTGTGTTTTATCGATTTTAACTGTCAATTTTATTGAATTTTATTTATCGAAAAGATCCGTACTCGCGCCGCTGGTCTAGATAACCAGAAGACGCAGGTTCGAATCCTGTTGGAAGCGAAATTTTCGTGATGTACCTATATATTTGTGTGAACATCCGCTAGTGTCAATATATTTCATTTTGTTAATTTTCGTATTAGTGATCATTTTGTGACGAAACCATTGCGATTTTCAACCCGTTTGTTAAGAAGAAATGGGGCCCGCTATTTGAATGAATACCTCCCTAAGTGTTACGGTCTACTCTCATATTGTGACCACAGACTAATAGGAGATTGTGACCGGTTGTCTGGTAACAGCTAAGCCCACGATAAATTATTTAATGAAAGCAGTTTTGATTCTAACGTCATCAGTATATCAAAGCACTCTTGCTAAGTAGTTACTTGTAGGTCCATGACAGAAGAGAGCTACGTCCACTGCATCGTGAACACGATCAAGATAGCAGATCAGCTCATGGCCGAGTCGAAGGCCCTGCGGGAGACCATGTTCCAAGTGCGGGAACAGGCCAAGAACCAGATGTACGCGCAGTGCCAGCAGGTCGAGCTGATCATGAGAAGGCGGGTCTTCGATATACAGCGGGCGCGGAATGAGATGGAGTGGCAGAAATATAAGGTGAATATAGAGAAGGGGGAGATACTTCTTATTATTCAAATTCAAAATTCTCTATTAGCATTAGTTTTAGTCTGTGATTCGGGTAGACGAATGTTGCAGAGGCCCGCTGTTAGAGTCATTTATTTTAACTGTCATATAAGTGCTCCTTTGGAGCCTATTTGAATAAAAAATTTGAATTTATTCACAGGGCCCCAAGAGAGCACTCATGAAAGTTAAGATAAATGACTAAGTGCCCTTTTTGGTTACTGAAATACAGTCCAAGAGAAATCGTTCAATAGCTCTTATTGAACGATAAAAAACAAACCAGTGTAGAGGTTGACAGACGTTTGGCTACCCACATTAAACATTTTTGTTTTTTTTTCGGTACTGTTTTTTAGTATTATGGTAATTGAATAAACATAACATAAAAACACACACTCACACCTGAACTAGGATTACCTGTGTCGCAGTTGGCATGGAGAGTCGACACACAATAGGTACGAATAGATACACAACACAAACGTCTAAAGACCCGAGCACAAACTTTATGCTCACAACAAAGTCTGCTCCGGCCGGGGATCGAACCCGGGACTCCTCGCTTTGCATGCAGGGCTACCAACTTACCCACGGTGTCGTCAATAAAGAGTATGATCAATGTTCTTTTAGTTGGAAGAGCACATGGACAAAGTAGACCGCGAGATAGAGTCGCTGCGCGCCGCCGTCGCCGACAAGCTCGACCCCACCAAGCTTGTGGAGACGCGCCTCGACACGCGCACGCGCCGCCCCGTGCTCGAGAGGGTGCAGGTAAATAAGAAAAAAAACATAACTATGCCGCATTTAAAAAAAATACCTTTTATTTTTTTATTCACATGGACCCCAGAATAGCACTCATGAAAGTTAAACATCGCGATGTTTGAAAATACATCCCCCATTTTTACACTCTCAGGGGTGTTATTCTTTAATAAAATCTATAGGACCACTCTTGAGTTTAATAACTCAAAAGTTGAAGATATTGAAATTACTTAATTGACATTAAAATTGCAGGATAAGCCTATGCGAGGCCTCATCGAGGAATTCGAAAGAGTCCACATGAGCTACAACATGCTTGAGAAGAAATTAGAAGAAGCTTTGTAAGTAACTGCCTATACCACCTCTATCCTGTTCCGGTACGTTCAAGGAAGAACTTTCTAAGTCAAAGGTGGCAATTGGGATGTTGACTGATTTTGGGAAAGTGTTTAAAACGATGCGTATGGGCCTAATATAACCCAAAATATTTAAATTTACTTTTTAAACCAACTAATATTTTAATTATCATGTATTTAAAATGCCGTTTTAATTTTTTCTCCAAAACGGCAGTGACGTCACGTGTTCAATTACCACAGAGTAATTTTCTATAACACTGTAAAGTGACAAGCAAAGAGAATATAACCACTACTACCTAGTCTGTGCTACGTTTAGTGACAAGTTGATTCGATGCTTTCTGTGTATGTATTGTTATGTATTAAAATATGAGTTCTAAGTTTTTTGAGCTTATTGATTTATATATATGCTTTGGTTAATTAATACACTTTGGATCTTAGAATCTATGATTACTATTATATATTCATTGTTGGTTATAAAAATAATGATTTTTGGTATAATAAGTAGGTACCTACCTACTTTTACACATTTTCGCATTCCCGCCAAAACTCCAATGAGTATATAGCTCGTTGCGCTTAACTGCTTAGTATTTTAGAGTGATTTCTGTGATTATTTATCTGTGCTGTGAATTCCGCGCCTATTTTTCGAAATTTATTTCGACTCTTGAATATTCTCCCATGATGGAAAGTGGCTTCATAAAGGCAAATAATTTCAAAGTAAATTTTAAGGTAGCCTACCTACTTATTATACCAAAAATCATTATTTTTATAACCAACAATGAATATATAATAGTAATCATAGATTCTAAGATCCGTGTAGGTACACGGAGGTCTTCACATTTCTAAATTCAGCAGAGCAGAAATTATCGTTTGTCGAGAAGAAATTGGCCACCGTAAAACAATCAATTCTCGGCAAATTGAAATTATTTGCCTTTATGAAGCCACTTTCCATCATGGGAGAATATTCAAGAGTCGAAATAAATTTCGAAAAATAGGCGCGGAATTCACAGCACAGATAAATAATCACAGAAATCACTCTAAAATACTAAGCAGTTAAGCGCAACGAGCTATATACTCATTGGAGTTTTGGCGGGAATGCGAAAATGTGCTGTTGTTGATTTTGTGTTATTTACTAAAACCTTTGTTTTATAGAGTGTTAATGTGTAATAATAGTGGATTATTAACCATTATGTGTTCGTAAACTTGCATGAGTGAAAGGCATTTGCCTTTCACTCATGCAAGTACAAAGACGAAAAACGTGTATTTTCGTATTCTATCCAAAACTCCATAGAAGCTTCAGTAAACTATCCACCAATTTACTGAAGCGTCACTTCGACTCGACCGCGCCTAGACTAAACTTTAACGTGACTTTGACGACTTTCATGCACCAAAACTAGAGATTTATTATATATTATTACTTATATAACTTGATACTAGTTAAATGCGCAAATCACGTGGAGCCAAAAACAAAACAAAAAAAATATATATACCCATTCCGATTGAAACAGTGACGTCACGGGCGTTTTAGGTCACGTGACTTCGGATTGATGTGATTACATTTTGATTATTTAATTTAAATTAAATTCCATAAAAATAAACAAAAATATTGTGTTTAATAGGATTTCTGACACAAAAACTACCGTTTCGCGGCAAAATTATATTTTTATTTGAATACAGTCAACAACCCAATTACACTGCGTTCCTAAAAATATCCAAAAAGCAGCAACATTATAAAAGTATGGCGTCATCGTCGCGTCATTTTTGACAAATAATAAGCTGTGTTGTCATCTATTCTGTCAATGATTTTTATTGTCTTTGCTCTTTATCACATTCAGCCAAAAAGAAGCTAAAAACCGTTCCGTTTCGAGAAATAGCGTTCCGTTTCACGTTACGTACTAAAAAAAAACTTTACTCATTCCAATAAACCAACTGATAGCCTGGTTAAATAGTACCAAAACGGAATAACTCTTAACATAAGCTTGGTAGCTAAACGGGCTGTAGATGTTCTCCAATCATGCATCTCACCATAAGAATACAGAAGGACGTTTGTATATGTTTTTAAACTGTCATGGTCATCAACACTTTGAAAATTATCACTAGAAACGGGATATTTACCATGTATATTATTTGATTTGAGTTTCCGATATTTCGGCGCTGTTGCAAACGCCATGATCACGGGAGAAATGATTACGGGAGACTGGGATGTTCTCCCGTGATCATAGCGTTTGCAACAGCGCCGAAATATCGGAAACTCAAATCAAATAATATACATGGTAAATATCCCGTTTCTAGTGATAATTTTCAAAGACGTTTGTATATGTTCAGGAGCACGTACCACGGGCTGTACAACCACCACCAGCGGGTCAGCAAGGACCTGCAGTACAAGAACCAGGCGCTGGAGACGGACCGCAGACTCATCGACATCCGGCGGCCGCTGCACGCGCGCAACGACACCCAGCACCAGAGGAACATCGGCTACTGCCACATGGCAGACGAGCTGCTCACCGATTGATGCTTTCGTTTATTGCTCTTGGGAGTTTTGGGTATAAGTGTTGTCACAAAAATCCTTTTTTAGTCGCCTGTTTAGCTAGACAGCGTCTAAAGATAAACGTTAAAAATGATTATCTATTCTGTGCCATAACCGATGTCTCAGTCAGGTTCAGTGCCACGCAGAACTTTGTCATGCAAAGTTCGTGTTGAATTGGCAGTCATGACGTCATCCACTATGTATTAATGGTACTTTGTCGAGGGATGGTGCTTCGGTAGAGTTCTGTAACTCCAAGGCACTCGCCGAAATGTATCCGATAAATAACCACCTCTCAGGCTCTCACGCCGATGCTCAAAAACCTGTGACCTAAGCCTTAATTAAGAATCTACTTAGGTTTGGAGCTCCCCATATCCACCTAAGTAGATTCTTCCTATTCTTAGGTAGTATCAATAATCAAAGCACCTTAGCAGTAAAATATTACGACATATAATTTTTTCAATATTAGATTTATTGCATAAGTCGGAGGCGTGAGAAATTTTTGTAGAGAAAAATGGATGCTGTGTAAAATTAATATTTTATTACATAAATAACAAGCAACGTGCAACATTAATATATGATATTATCGTAATAATATTGGCATTATGTGGCTTAACACTATTACATATAACCAGCAAAACTTGCATAATTTATTGTTAAGTTGAATTTTACATTTCGACTTATATAAAGAAAATACTTAAAAGTTATTTTTTTTTTTGTTTTTGGCTCCACGCGATTAGCGTATTTAGCCAGTGTCAAGTTATATAAATAATAATAATATGTAATAAGTCTCTAGTTTTGGTGCATAAAAGTCGTCAAAGTCACGTTAAAGTTTAGTCTAAGCGCGGTCAAGTCGAAGTGATGGTTCAGTAAAGCGGTGGATACTTTACTGAAGCTTCTATGGAGTTTTGGATAGAATACGAAAATACACGTTTTTCGTCTTTGTAACATTTGCCTTTCACTCATGCACGTTCACGAACACTTAATGGTTAATAATCCACCATTATTACACATTAAAATTCGATAAAACATAGGTTTTAGTAAATGACACAAAATCAACAACAGCACATTTTCGCATTCCCGCCAAAACTCCAAGTTATTATTTATTGTATTTAATGGCTCTAATTCCATTTATAAACTTTACTAACGTCCTTGCCATTTAAAAACATGAAAAAAAAGAAGATATTCCGAACGCGTCTTATTCTTCTCCGACTGCAATAGACGCGACACAAAATAATTCATGGCCGTTAGTTTCACTAGTTACAAGCAAATGGTAATTTGATAGGTCTAAAATGTATTCGCTTTCTCATGTTTTCATTTGGAAAGAGAGAGTAATACAAAAATTAGGTTTAGTTATGTGGCGCCAGAAATTATCTCGTTTATGCTTGGGCCACACTTACTGCTAAGATTACAGTTAAAAAAACTTTACCTTTACATCAAATATTAGGTAATTATTATTGTACTAAATTATTATTATTGTAATAAATGCAAAAAAGAAATGCTTATTCTTAGGTAGCAAACTAAAAAGGGCTGATATAATGTAGGTAACTACTTACACGAACATAATCTCAAAAACAATAATTTTCTAACTGGTTTATTATAAGTCCCGATAAGTGTTAATATTTTCCTTCGAAAACATAGAGGTTTACACAATATATGTATAATTCTTTAAAAACAATAACATGTCAGTTTCGTACACATTAAACATACTAATTATTATACAGGGTGAGTTTGAATTGATATGTTAACAACTAAATTTGAAACTATAACTTCTGCCTGCCTAGATAAATTATAATTTTGC
This sequence comes from Crocallis elinguaria, assembly GCA_907269065.1. Taxonomy (NCBI): domain Eukaryota; kingdom Metazoa; phylum Arthropoda; class Insecta; order Lepidoptera; family Geometridae; genus Crocallis; species Crocallis elinguaria. The sequence goes on along the minus strand of OU026072.1, from coordinate 24,124,719 downwards.
GATGTAAAATAAAAATAAATAAATATTGTAGTAAACAATTGTAACTAATGTAAACTATTATAAATAACTATGATGCAGCTACTAAATTATAGTAGCTACTCACTTTCATAACACGGTGCTCACTGCTCACCGCCATTTAATTTAATTTTAGTTGATAATTGTGTTTCTCTTTAAGTGAATGTATATTCTTTTGAGAAATAAATTTTTAAACCACAACCCTGAAGGGGGTTCCCTAGGAAATACGTCATTCAAAATTTCCTTAGGTACATAAAAATAAATTCACTTCAAACGTGAAGTGCGCGGCGTCTTCTGGAACTATTTCTAAACATCTTCTTATCAACATAATCATTTAACAAAGTTCAACATACTTCAAGTGAATCAGCTGCTCTAGGGCTGTCCGGAATTCCGTAGTAGAATTTTGACGTAAACTTTAAATGCTTTTTTTCGATGAATAATTCCGAATTTCAAAAACTCGTAAACCAAATGTTGTTGACTCCCGGGAGTACATTGACCCCATTTCGGGATAACATACCAATACAAACTCAGCCTGTATAATGCTTTTATACAAAGTAGGCCAATAAAATCTAGAAACACACAAATAACAGAACACAAAATAGGAAATGTATGTCAATCCCAAAGCAATGTAGATAGATATGAAGTAATATTGTATCAATAAATAATTACTAAATTTTTTGGTATTTATTAATATTTTTATCATTGTTAACAATAATTACCCAAGCGATGTCTGTGAGGAAATTGAAGGAAATACTACAGTTATCTAGATTTATGTGATTTTATATTCGTTTTTAATGACTCAGTGAAATGGCAGTGAAATATTTAAGGGGCAAAATCCGGCGCGCCGCTATCTCACTCGCGCATCTCAACATTTTTGAAGATAAACTTGCTGACAATAACATAACAAAGATTAAACAAAAATTTCATGTTGATCCATTCAAGTGTTCATACCTAAAAATGGGATTCTATACCCATTTTCATGTATGAAAACTTGATCGGATCAAAATTATACTTTTGCCTTTGCAATGTTATTGACAGCAACTTCACCGAATGCTATTTGTCCTAATTACATTAAATGATTATTTATCTTCAAAAATGTTAAGATGCGCGAGCGAGATAGCGACAGGCCGTATTCTGCACCATAAGTCATAAAAATTATTACATTCCTAACATAACGAAATTGATAGATTCTTATCAATATTAAAATACTACAAGGCACTGTCGCTTTATACTATTAAGTGAATTTTTTTTTACTGATTATTAAAACAGGTTAAACGAAAATTATGTTGTGGTTTGTGTGATTTATAAAGAATCTTTTGGTTAGCATCATTATGATAAATGGGGTGGCAGCCCCAACATAAATCATCACTACCATATGGTTTTTTTTAATGTTATTTGGTAACGATACGAGGTGGTCGTTTGCCTGATGGTAAGCATAACGCCGGCCCATAACAATTACAGTGCCACCCAGAACTTTGAAACAAAAAGGCCTGCGCGGCACTGCAGTGCGCTCGTTACCCTGAGACATTAAGTCTCATAAGTATTTTCACCCAGTAATTTCACTGGATACTCTGCTCATCAAACCGGAACACAGTAATGCTTGCACACTCCTGCTTGGCGGCAGACTTCACTCACAAAGCGGTGGTAACAACCCAGACGGACACTCGCAGAAGAGTTAGTCCTCCCACTAACTAATATACATATATTCTAAAACTAGGTCATAATTGTTGTTATTCAAATATGTAGTACCTACCTTAAAATATAGTTAACAATCCCTATGTTATTGCTCCTCTTTGACGTACTTTTGAAGTACTTTAGGTGACAGTTTGCGTATTCTTATAATGTAAAAATGGACACAAAATTGGCATATCATATTCCTGCACTGGCTTAAGAGCATTTACACCTCAGTCGTCACGCTTTTCATACAAGCTGTCAAGTTCATTATGAAAGAAATAAATGAATCAATGTCAATGAAGCGATATGCATAAGCAAGATACAGAAATGTAAATAGTAGAGAATAGTTTAAATGTGTAATTAATAAGAAATAGATTATTATAATATTCCAATTGTATGGAAAACTTCAAATCACTCTAATTTTAAGAGGTTTTGTAAGTTTGTGAAGTGAAAACGCTCTTAAATAATGCGCTAAAAATAATAAACAATAAAATAACAGAATTCAAGTATTGTCAGTAAAATGAGGCACAACTTACCCACCTCACACGGCGACCAACTCCGCTCTAGGTCCAACTTTCTCATACGCCTCGTCCAACAAGGAGCAAATAAGGTCTATACTTTCATTGGTCAACTTTCTGCTAGCGACCAGGCGTATGGAGGGTTCGGGGCAGTTGACCTCTGCATCTCTCAAGTAAGCGGCTGTTGTCATAGCTATGCCTTTTTCAAGGCAGTATTTGGTGATATTTTGGAGGTAGGACTGCTTGAGGCGGTCGGTGAGATCCTCCTTTTTGAGGTAGAGGTGCTTTATAGGTGAGATCTCGTCGCCTCGGTACCTGAAGTGTTGCAGTTTCGAGAGGGCTCTGAAATAAGAAAACTCGTTTTGATTGTAGAAGTTAAGAGTTAGCGGCGAGGGATCGACGTGGTTTTTTGCACAGCGATAGTTTATGGACCGGGTGATCTAGAGACCAAACGCGTGGGCCGATTTTGATGATTTTTAGGTCTTTGTAATGTTATTGTCAGCAATTTCACTGAATGCGATTTTTCATAATTATATTAAGTGATTATTTAATATTTATGCTCGTGAAGTCTTCCGCCAAGCAGTAGTGTGCAAGCATTACTGTGTTCCGGTTTGATGAGCTGTGTATTCAGAGAAATTACTGAGCTTATGAGACTTAATACCTAATGTCTCAGGGTAACGAGCGCACTGCAGTGCCGCGCAGGCCTTTGTGTTTCAAAGTTCTGAGTGGCACTGCAATTGTTATGGGCCGGCGTTATGCTTAACATCAGGCAAACGATCAGCTCGTCTCGTTACCAAATAAATAAAAAAAAAATCTTCAAAAATGTTAAGATGCGCGAGCGAGATAGCGGCGCGCCGGATTCTGCCCCTTAAGCGTTTGTTATACCAAAAGTGTCGCAACAAATTGCAATAAAAGAATACGTACTTGTCGACCATTCTGGAGTTGTCGTTGAGTTCCTGTATGATCTGCGGCGCCTCCTCGAGTATGTCGAGCGCCGTGATGGCGGCCTGCGTCAGCATGGGCGGCAGCGACGCGCTGAAGCAGTACCCTGGACCGACGCTAAGTTGTACACTTTATCCTTGTATACAGGGTGAGTTTGAATGGGGTGGCACAGGCAAAACTGATATCAGATGGCGCCACCATCGCTGGTGCTTGTCATTGATGTTTACTTTGGGGGTTAATTAAAACTATAACCAGTAAACATGCTCGCTTAAAAATCGTCACTACATAACTTAGAAGAATAATTTGGTTTCCATCAATTTTTGAATCTCTATGCTTTTCCTCTTCTTCCGTTTTTTCCCGTCAGAAAGGAAATTTGTGAACCTTTATTTTTACACTGAAATGCACTACACAGAGGCTTACTTTATTGCAGAGACAATTTTTTTGTTTCCTGACAGAGAATCAGCACTAGCGATAATGCACCACCACCACCGATGTTCAGCAGTGGACGTCTTCCGGCTGATGATGATAAATACATCTATAGAGATCTATGTTCAAGTGCTCACCAAGTCCGGAGAGGCGCTGGTGCTCGACGACGTAGTGCGCGCCGGCGCAGAACCCGCCGATGGTCGCGAACGAGTGCTCCAGCGAGCCCACGATCAGATCGATCTCGTGCCGCGGCACGCCCAGCAGCTCGGTGAGCCCGCGCCCGCGCGCGCCCACTACCTATGTACAGAGAACACAATACACTCATGTTGGGTATCTTTGAATAAAACGGGTTTGAAGATTGGAAAAGATGATTATATTATTATTATATTGTTAGTGGGAGGACTAACTCTTCTGCGAGTGTCCGTCTGGGTTGTTACCACCGCTTTGCTCGTGAAGTCTGCCGCCAAGCAGTAATGTGCAAGCATTACTGTGTTCCGGTTTGATGAGCAGAGTATCCAGTGAAATTACTGGGATTATGAGACTTAATACCTAATGTCTCAGGGTAACGAGCGCATTGCAGTGCCGCGCAGGCCTTTGTGTTTCAAAGTTCTGGGTGGCACTGCAATTGTTATGGGCCGGCGTTATGCTTACCATCAGCAAACGACCAGCTCGTCTCGTTACCAAATAACATAAAAAAAAATATATATCTTTAGATAGATTATAATATCTGTAGATCGAATCTCGACTCGGTCCGCACCAATATCAATAGGGTAACATTTGAACTCTGGTTGAAGATAATGATTAGTGTTTTATGGGTTTTGGAGATATGAGTGGGTTATTGCAGAAAGAAAACAAAGAGGCGACAGGAGACAAGGACAGCTGATGATGGAAATAATACAATATGTATTGTATAATGTATTTCTCTCTAGCTTTCAAGATGTCAAGGTTACCGTTATTCTCAGCAAACAAAGTCCGCAATGAATACCATTCCTCTAAGAATAATTAGCATCTCTCATGGACCATCTAATCATCTAGAAATGACGTATGCAGTACACTAAACATCTGATTATATAAATTGCCCTCAATTATATATTGTTGTTGGTAGGTGTTTGTACTATTTGTAAATCAAAAAATCAATTAGCACAATTAATAAAATCAGGCCATGATACACTTAGGACGAGATTCAGAGACGAATCTAAGTGTTAACTCACACTTCCATACGTCACAATTCTATACAGTTTTGACATATGGAAGCCAAAGTCTACGCTTAGAATCGTCTCTGAATCTTAGCCTTATTAGCTCTGAGTTACACCAGAAATAAAGTTAGAAGCCGATTTGATTTCTGGGAATTATTATTATAATTTTCTTCATCTATCTACCTCAAAGTAGGATAACCAATTTACAGTAGTACTTCCAGCAATTACTATTAGATGTATAGGACTAGGTGTTTTAATATTAGGATTAGCATATCGTCTTCCCATCTCATGTCTTCTTCCTCTTCTATACATTATTTTTGTTAGATGGCCATTTCTACATCTTATTCTTATTCTAGGTGGGGGCGATAAGGCCTGCACTGACATCCCGCTTGGGGTGTATTGTGCATTTCCCCCTGCCAGCGTTTACACTAGCCAGCCCAACTCCTACATGCCATTTCTACATGCGGTGCAGTGTGACGGAAGTAAAAACTCAAAGTGGTATCGTGAGAAGCAGAATAGAGGGAATAAGGCCTGCACTGACATCCCGCTTGGGGTGTATTGTGCATTTCCCCCTGCCAGCGTTTACACTAGCCAGCCGAACTCCTACATGCCATTTCTACATGCGGTGCAGTGGGACTGAAGTAAAAACTCAAAGTGGTATCATGAGAAGCAGCATAGAGGGAACAATTATTTATAATGCCTCTTAATTGGATATTGGTTTATCTGGTAGCAATGGTACCACAGACTTCTGACTGTCTAGTGGGGTTTCCTATGCAGCATGGGTTCACTAGTTATGTATATTATTTGTTTTATGTTTTCTAATTTTGTTTATATAATCAGTAGCTCAAAATAAATAATATACATAATACTTGTCCTGTTTATTGTGATTATGTTTATAATATTTGATGTATCTAATTACCCCAATTGTCAAACTCTCGTCCAAGATAATCCTCAACTTATATTGCCTGGCAAGCTTCACCAACTGTTTCAAAGGGCACATTTCTCCAGTATTCAAGTATATTCCTTCGGCGATAAGAAATGCTCGTCTCCGTGGGTTCATCTCCTTCTTCTTGGTGGCTTCGGAGAGCTGGCGTTCCAGATCTGCCATGTCATTGTGTTTGAAGTAGCGGACTGTACTGCGGGATGCTTGGATGCCTTTTTGAATAGCAAACCAAACATTTTCATCGCTGGAATAAAGTACAAAGGTATAGTTGAAGCAAGCAAAATAAGCTTTATAGATATAATAACTAGAGGTATGGAATGTTCATATCTGAATTCCCAAAGGACCTACCATATGTGCCAGAAACATCTTTAGAAAGTCAGTTATATTTCTTAGTTTAGCATATTTACCACCTTGAGACTATATCATCATGGAAGATTCTGTAGCGGTCAAACACTAAACTATCAAGATTAAAAAATAACCATAGTGATAGTTACAACCCAAATTTAAGATTATTCATAAATTGCATTATATGGTACTGAGAATCATAAATAATGATTTACTTACGCAAATATAATATCAGCTCTCTTGGCGTAAGAAGGGATAGCACTGGCTATGGTTGAGAACCCATAGGAGTACACAATTGTTTCCTCTACCTCCAGGAAATTGGCTAGACGTTCCTCAAACTCTAAATGCACATCTATGGTCCCGTAGAAGCCTCTAGGACCACAAGAGCCCACTCCATACTTGTCCATTGATTTTAAAGCACTTTCAATAATCCTCTCCTCCTTGTCAAGGCATAAGAAGCTTGTAGCACCAACATTGAGTACGTGATCATCAATTTTCCCCATCAGTGGAGGCTCTTCTACCTCATAATCTTGTTCAACGAGAGGAACAGGGTTCCATTCTACTAATTTTCCGTTACGAGAAGAATCGTAGCGGCGTGACTTCTTCTTCGACCAAAAGTAATAAGCGGTGATTAGCACCACTTGCAAAGCAACGATTAGGGACCACCAACCTGCCTGTAACAATAAATAGTTAAGTAAATTCCTCAAAAACACCGATATTGACTATTTTTTGTGGACTTACCATGTCATAAATATCAATTAAAATCATTTTGAATTCGTGGAAACTGGAAAAAGAGTAGCCTGTTTAGTCTAGTGTAGTGAAATAAAAAAAAAACAAAAAAAACCACAAAGTAAAGCGGTTTTTAGTACTTTATTCAGTATTCTATAATCTATTATAGAGTCAAGAGTGCACTTCTCTATTTCACGACGTACGCCGATCAGCGCCACCTACAAAAAAGCGGTCAAACTGCTTTACTATCTATGTGTGCTTTCTATATTTCACACTATTTCTATGGTTCCTGCGCAAGTAAATGTACCTACTTATATGGGAAATTGCAGCCTTTTCCATGTTTGTGCCTAGGAGAAGGAACACAAAATATTACCAAACGTAATATGTAGATGTAGAGCAGCAAAAAGAAAATAACGCTAAAAAACCACTAAAACTTAGCACTTAAAAGTAACAAATAGGTAACTAGAACACAACAATTACTTAAATTATTTATGTATTAGCTAGTTAATAAGTAGTAGTAGTAGTAATATAAATTTTTTAATCTATAAGAAAATAAAGTTGGTTATTACTAAAAAAGCATTGATATATTATTTGACTGAAACCCACAGATTTTTGTCTGTCTGTGCTGAAACCCACAAAGTAATCACCACAGACCCAGAAAGAGTCTGTGGTAATACATAATATATAGGTCTGTGGAGATCACAATGCAATTTTTTGAAACCGGAATTATTTTTATTTGTTATCCGTTTCCATGGTAACCATTATAAGTTTGACATTTTTTAAGTAACGTCAAAATAGTTCCACGCCTATTAACAGATGGCGGTAGTTCCTGTGTGTAACGCACAGACTACTGAGGATGTCAAGGCACGACTACTGAACTATCAACTGTCAGTCTGTCATAAAGTGTACCCCGGACCCCCTTGGTGTGCCCCCCCGAGTAGTACTCTCTCAGATCCAAAACAAGTTTAAAAAAAATCTTAATAAGCAAATTTAAAGTGTTAAAAAAATGAATTTCGGTGGGACACTCAGAATAAACAAGTTCGCTTGTTTCACCCTAGTTTTTATATTATTTCTCATAATTTATTGGTGGTCTGGAGGGTCAACATACCCAACAGATAAAAGTGATCTTGTAAATCTGAAGAGCTTGCTAAAAGCTTCTATTCAGGCAGCCGAGCGGGGCGGTAAGAAGGTGATAGAAGGTAAGAACCACGAGTTGAACATGAAGAGTAAAGGGAAAACATTGGAAGGAGCTAATGATCCCGTGACAGACGCGGATTACGCTTCTCATTGTGCGATGTATTTTGGATTGAAGAATACGTTTTCTAAGTTGACTATAGTGTCTGAGGAGCACTCGAAGCACGATTTGGCATGTGAAGACCAGCCTGTGGTGGATGTGGAAACCGTTCTGCCGGAGCACACTGTTATAGATTACATGATAGATGAACATGTCTATGTGAAGGATGTTACTGTTTGGATCGACCCGTTAGACGCCACACAGGAATATACAGGTATTTCTATCTCTATGAAAAAGTTTACTATTTTCACACACTTATACTTTTTCCTTGTATATGGCTTCTATTCCATTCGTCAAAGATCGTTGTTCATGTTCTGTGTCCCTTATTTGGTTAAACATCCTTAAGCTGCCTCATCAAGGCCCGCTTAAGTAGAACGGAAAAATGGCCTAAAGGCTTGTTGGTTCATCAAAGCAAAACAGGCACTACGGAAAAAGAAATACAACGCCAGAGCCTTCGGTTGGCATTCTGAACATTTTGAAGTAAATTTACAAAGAAAATTTCTGAAGACTAGTGCGTGGTAATTTCCTAAAACTTACATTTATGAGAATATTGTGGACAGCCAAAGTCAAGGTAAAACTTGTTTAAAAGGCTGTGTTTTTAAGACTTACTGAATTGGATTGTAAAAATTTAAAATTTTTGGTTCCATGAAATCCTATATATAATGCACGAGATACAAATTGTTCAAAAAACCCAAAGAAAAAAATTGATACATCACTTTCATCATGTACAAGCGTTTGTATGGAAAGTTTGGCGAGTTGATGCCTCTTAAGGAAGGCTAGAGTTCACAAGGAACATTTTGTTTTACAATTAAGAATATGACTCTTTCAAAAGGGATGATTTTGTCTATCTAAAGGGTTTGGCGTTTACCCTGGCAAATAGGAAACAGCCAAGGATTGTGATATAGTGTAAATGAAAAATTCTACCACATTTTTTTTTATGTTATTTGGTAACGAGACGAGCTGGTCGTTTGCCTGATGGTAAGCATAACGCCGGCCCATAACAATTGCTGCGCGGCACTACATTGCGCTCGTTACCCTGAGACATTAGGTGTTAAGTCTCATAAGCCCAGTAATTTCACTGGATACTCTGCTCATCAAACCGGAACACAGTAATGCTTGCACACTACTGCTTGGCGGCAGACTTCACTCACAAAGCGGTGGTAACAACCCAGACGGACACTCGCAGAAGAGTTAGTCCTCCCACTAACATATTGATTTGATGATTTTTTCTTCATATGTGATGGGTCAGCATTCCACTATCTATAGTGTTATTGTCACTGGCTGGAGGTGTTAATATGCTAAACTGCTGAATCAATAAATAGGTGCTTAGCAACAGATTTTCATCTTGGGAGTGGTAGCTAGGTATGATTCATGACTCAACCTGCAATGGGGTTACATACACAATCTGTTTAATGACTGATTATTGAGTCCTGCTGTTAATGCAATAATATCCATATCTAAAGAATAGCTGGTATAATTTATTGTAAATTTTTCCTGTTTGAAATCAATAGTATAGTAGATAGTTACTTTTATCTCCATACTAGCCAGTTACAAAGTAGTGTAATTATAAAATAGTGTTGTACAGCGACTGCTAAACATTTGATAAAAATTGACAAAACTCTTACCTCACCTATTCTGGCATCTTATAAAACTCCTTAGTTTTGCATTTAGTTCTTGCATTTTTTTAATTTTTCTGTTGGTAATAGTGTTTGACCAGTCTCTGTACTCAAGTGGTGATGCTGTTGAAAGTGGTGAGCTGTTAGCATGCTAAACCTGGAATAGAATTGGCTCTCAAGTGCTCAGGCTAGAACACCCCAATAGGTACAGTTTGCGCGCGAGCTCTGAGGAATCATAAGGAATATGTTGACATAATGAGAAAGAGTTATGAGTTAGTCAATATCAACGCATCTTTAGCCTACGTGGCATTTAATTAATTGTGAAATAATTCTTTGAGGATAGTATGTGCTTGAAAACAAGGTACAAATTGTATCACAAAATAGAATTATAATGAAGTGATACTTAATGAACAAAATGAGTGTATAATCCAATTAATCTCTGTTGCAATCAGTATTATCAGTACTTGAAGAATTTCAAGTAAATCATCACTCTCCTCACTATTAAATTTAGTACTCTAACTATTAACATAATAGTGCTATTGCAAAATTAAAAAACAAGAATCGATAAGCGTGCTCTCGCATCAAGGATCATTGATACCGGGAGAGTGCGGGGGATGGAGCGAGATTCGGCTTCATCAGCCCCCGATTTCGGAGCCCGCACGCGGACTGTACTTTGTGATAGACTTCCATCTTGAGGGTAGTACCAACTTTTTCATTTTTAATACATTACATCTATGGAATTTCAGAGGGACTGTACCAATATGTGACGACTATGGTCTGTGTCGCGATCAGAGGAGTTCCCATCATTGGGGTTATCCACTACCCATTCCCGCCTCGCACTTACTGGGGATGGTACACCAAGAGAGCTTCAGGAAATATGCCTAATGTGCCCCGTGTAAGTGAGAGTAATCATTAATTTCTGTAAGCATATTTAAAGGGAAAATGGAATCATTGTTTCAGTTGTTAACATTAGAAGCGAAGATGGTTCTATGATAGTGAAGTGACTCAGCGATTGGTCAAGGGTTCCAACCCTTTTTTTTTTTTTTTTGTTTCCCAGGGAAAAACTCCTTTGCGAGCTTACCCCTCCGCGCCCCGGGGGGGGGGCAACGGAGAGAGTGTGGGACTCACGCTCGCCCACTGCGCAGCCGTCCTACCCACTAAAAAACCCTGGGACGTTTTACGGCTCAGCTTTTGGACGGGGTCGCGGTTCCGCTTTCGCACTCCGCACAGGACCCCGTCAGCCGTCGTCCGCCCCCCAGGGCGGACCCGCCTCGCGGGGAGAGAACCTCTCCCCCGCACGGCCAGGCGATGCGCCCAACGTAAGCGCATCGCCTCCGCCTCGGGAGGACCCTACCTATAAGCAGGTGCGGGACGCCGAATGCCCCCGCATCCGACGCCCCAGGTCCTCCCGGAGGAGACGGAGGGGTTCGACCGCACCCCCGTCTCCGTGCTCGACTAAGCACCTCCTCGCCCCCCACCCACCACGCCACCCAAAGGGCGGCGCTTAGGGCGGGGGTCATCATAAAGGCGCGCGGGCGCAGACCACGGCCGCGCGCTCCCCCTCGTCTCTATCCGGTAAATTTGCCCCCACCCCGAGTATGGCGAATCAGAGTGGGGGCTTTCCTCCTCCTGTGTCGCGTCCGATAATTTGGCGCGCTGCCAGCGGGAGCAGGGGAGCTCCTTACCCTAAGGGGTATCCCCCTGGTCCCACGCTGGTGGCCAGCGCGCCCCTCCTCGTCAGCCCCTCCAATAAGAGGGGCCGTCCAATGTCCCGTCCGGTAATTGGCGCGCTGCCAGCGGGAGCAGGGTGCTTTTCTCAGCCTGGTCCCACGCTGGAAGACAGCGCGCCCCTCCTCGTTGACCCCGCCCCAAGCGACAACTAGGGCACGCCGGTCAGGGCAGGGGTCCATCTCCCGGTCCCGTATATTATTGGCGCGCTGAAAACAGCGCGCCCCTCCTCACTGTCACGTCCCTGCGGCCTTCGGACCCCGCTCAGCCCCTTTGCCCCGTCCGCTGTGCCCTCTGCTGACCCATTCAGAGGGACACGCAGAGGGGCCCACCTCGCCGGGTTATCAGCTACCCGTCAGCAACCCCTCCGGGACCGAAAAGTCAACCAGGAGATGTTGCTGACGGGTACCCAGGGTACACCGCGTGGAGGTTACCCGGCATAGCACCCCAAGGGTTCCAACCCTACAGTAGCTTGAGCCTTTGGCGATGAAAAACATTATACACCCACCAAACTGTAGGTCAGGAATTTGAATCCTATTGTAGTACAGTCTCAAGTAACGAGGATGGAAAGGAAATCTGGAATATATTACCCATGCATGCAGTAAATTATTCCACTATTACTATACCATACCTGCACTATTTAATTGTGTGCTAAATGTATATAAAAACATTACAGAAAGAAGAAAACAAAAACCAACCCAGAGTCGTGGTGTCCCGTTCTCACCCTGGCAAAGTAGCCGAAATAGCGAAACTGGCATTTGGGCCCAAAACAACTGTCACTCCCGCTGCAGGCGCAGGCTTCAAAGTCATGGAGGTGGTCAACGGCACCTACGACATATACCTCCATGCAACGGCTATTAAAAAGTGGGACATCTGCGCAGGAGATGCCATCATCAAAACCGTTGATGGTAAAATGACGACGTCGAAGGGAGAATATGTAGATTACTCTGTGGACGGTAACGTTAAAGTGACGGACGGTATATTAGTGACGAGGTATGACCATGATTACTACATGAATAAGCTGCCTAAAGTGATGGCCGGCACGCCTTGACGTGTCTTCGGAAACCATCAGTGAAGATTTAAAAGGTGCTTAAATTAATGCTACCAGACTTTCCGATTTGGCAAACACTGACCACCATTGAAAAGCTGACCATAAACAAATCCAATGTGTAAAAAAAGTATGTATGTGGTCCAACATTATAATTAAAAGTCACTACTTACCGTTACAATTTCAGTAAATTGTTACATTCCAATTTGCAGTCAAATTGGAATGTAACAATGGGGAGCCACACTGCTTACTTATCCCCGCTAGGTGGCGCATTATCGCTGGTGTTGTTTCACTATGAAACTTCATTATAAAATTTTAAACAGTAAACAAAAAATCGTCTTTGCCATAAAGTATGCCTCTGTAAAGTGCAATTCAGTGTAAAATTAAGGTACAAAGGCTTCCCTACTGACGAGAAAAAACGGAAATTGTGGATCAAAGCATTGCTCGTCAAAAATTACTGGATACTAATTATTCATCTAGGTTATGTAGTGACCATTTCGCTACTGCAATGTGCAGATTCTAACTACAGTTTATAAATCAGATTGGACAATAAGTAGGGACTTTTATAGTGATCGTCGTCGGATAGCCGCGCAACTGACATCCTACGGGCATGTCGCAGTGGTCAGTGACCAATTTAGTATTTGGTCGGCGTCTGCCAAATCGGACTGTCAGTTACTAGTCTAAGCGTATCGTATTGTATAGGTACACGTATCATTTGGTACTATTCTGACGTACAATTTAAAAGTAAAACTTAAAAGAGACAATCATCTCTCTCATGCATCTCTAATCTCTTAACTTTTTAATTGTGAGAAGGATGACATTATCTTTTGAATGTATTTCGTATACGCAACAATAGTATTTATTGTTTGCGTTGTCTATGGTACAATTGACACACATAGTGATTGTCTATGGTTGCCGATCTTATTTTTTTTGCAGTTTTATAATTAAATTTTGGAAAGACCAGTATTATTCTATAGATCCACTTGTTTGATGTTGATTTTCTAATGTGAGATACATTTATGTTTTTAGGTAAAGCAACTGGTTTGGGTATCCAATTTATTTAAGCTTGACAGATATTCTGTCCTTTTCACTCACATTGATATTAAAATGCAAACAAATGTGATCTAACCAGTTTTCAGCTTTTCAAATCTTAGGATAACAATAGGACAAGGCTGTATGTCCTGGATAAACAAGCTCTCTGTGAAAGAGGAAGCTATCTCTAACTTCCCCTCTCCCTTCTCTATGGCGTTTGGTTTCAATAACACTATGTATAGTGGTGTCAATTCTATCATTTCATACCTAAACAAATTTTAGTTTCGTTCTCTCTCTTTCCAATACATAACATGAGAAAGAGATAGAAGATGTCTGACAGATCTAAATATAGTTTTAGAGCCATCAAATATCTTTCAATCTTGATAAATTAGATGCCACTGAATTCATTGCCATTAAATTTACACTAGACACAAGCAAGTGGATTAATTTGACAGGTCTAAAATATATTCCATCTCTTTCTCATGTTATGTATTGGAAAGAGAGAGAACGAAACTAAAATTAGTTTTTTTTTTTTTTTTTTTTTGTTTATTTAGGCAATCCAACAGCGTATTACAACAAAAATAATAAACACAAATAGTCTTAAAACATGGCCAAAACAGGATTACACAAGTAGGTAGAAATTAACTAGTGTGTTTAACAGGCTTATTAGTCAAAATTAATTAGTAGAAATTTAAATTAACAATGTGTGTGTGTGTGTGTGTGCGTGTGTGTGGGAGAGAAAATTTTGTAATATTATTATCATAATATAAGATCATACTCGTATAAAAGATTTAATATTTATTGTACTTAACTATATATTTTACATTATAATATGACTGAGCATAATTAATTGGAACTGTGTAATTTTTTAATTTCATTTTTTAGGGTACTTTTAGATAGATAGAATAGGTCTAAGTCAGAATAATGTTTATTATAGGTTCGGGCAGCACGACAAAGGACAGAATTTTGTGTTAACGTGAGGAACGTTTAGGCATGAAATGATAGAATTGCCACCAATGTCTTACGTTTAGTTTAGGTAATGGTGGGGCCCAGTTTCTGAATTCTGACTGAGAAATAGTAACGCAGTAAACCCGGACCAAGCTAGTTTTTAATTTTCCGTATAGCATGCTTGGTATAATTATATTGTACTCGTAATAAACTTTATATTAGTGTTCTCCTAATATAGTTTTAATCTCGGACCTGCGTAAGTCACTGTTTTTATTTTAACTATTAGTTGAGAAGCAGGCAGTGATGCGATAGAATATTGTAAAAACCCTGCAGGGAACTTTAGACGTTCAAGAACTATTTGATGGAATCAGGCGTTACTTTGCGGAAATCCATTTTAAATAAGATTATATAAAGTGAGTTATTTATAGTTTCAATTCCGCGATTTATCGCTAAAATCACTAAATATAATCTTACGTTCAAGAACTTAGATGTTCAGGGAATGGACATTCCGGTAGTAAGACAACGCACCGGAGGGCTGGAATATTTTAATGCATTTTTGGTGACTAAGGTGGTTTGTAAAATGAGACCCTTGAGTCATACTTAATATTGAGGTATTATTTATATAGGTGATCACCAATCGGTCAGTCAATGTATTTACGTTTATAATTAAATAGTAACTTAAAGGCAGCTGCTGCCTTATCAGCTAACAATCTCGTGTTCGTTTTCAATACCAGACCGATTCAAACCAGCGGTCACTAGTCTTCGTGTGGAAGGACTTGTCAATAGTTTTAGCTTCTTTTCGTTTTGTAAGAGCTTATGTCTTTAATATAGTTCGTTCGAAAATTATATCCAGCGAAAATTCTAGACTAGTCCTTCCACACGAAGACTAGTAACCGCTGGTTTTAATCGGTTTGGTATTGAAAACGAACACGAGATTGTTAGCTGATAAGGCAGCTGGTCGTATCAAATCAAAGTGTAAAATATTTTTGTTTAATATGCCTGTTTGGCAAGGCGTCTATTCTGTGCTCACAAACTATGTCACAAATCTGAAACATGTTTTTAGTTTCACTCTAATAAAAAACATGAGAAAGGTATTTATATACGAAAAAACGCCAGCTATTATAATGTAAAAAAATAAGTTAGTACAGAATGTTATTTCTGTGTAATTATTATTCTGTTGTATGTTTTTAAATTGTTTGGTTTTTATATTGTATGTTTAGATTTTAATTTAAATTTGGTGATTGTATTAGGTATTTATTTTAGCTATAAATTTTGAAATTTGTAGTATTATATTTATATTGATACAGGGCTTTGTTGCCCAGTTAAATTCAAGTTATATAGCTACAGAAATTAGTTATAACTTAGTTTAAAGATATAGGTAGTGTTGAAGTCAGTGTTATTCTAAAAATATGGTTTGTGATACTTATAATATTGTTTTATAGTACATATTCAAATTATAGTTTGAAATAGATCTATCATTAGTTTTAGGTTAATTAGTGATTTGAATAAAATCTTAGCAGGGTGGGGACCCTGTACACATTAGGTAAAATAGTCTCTTAACTTATATACTCCTTATAGTTTGTCGTATTTGAGCTGAAAGCCAAGAGTAAATTTCGCAGATAAAATCCGTTTGTGGAGTGAACTCTCAAGTACATACTAAAAGTGTGCTTGATGAACGCAATGCTGAACATTTGTTCATACTAAAAGTGTGCTTGATGAACACAGTGCTGTACATTTTTTCATACTAAAAGTGTGCTTGATGAACGCAATGCTGTACATTTGTTCACACTAAAAGTGTGCTTGATGAACGCAATGCTGTACATTTGTTCATACTAAAAGTGTGCTTGATGAACGCAATGCTGAACATTTGTTGATACTAAAAGTGTGCTTGATGAACGCAATGCCGTACATTTGTTCATACTAAAAGTGCGCTTGATGAACGCAATGCTGTACATTTGTTCATACTAAAAGTGTGCTTGATGAACACAGTGCTGTACATTTTTTCATACTAAAAGTGTGCTTGATGAACGTAATGCTGTACATTTGATCATACTAAAAGTGTGCTTAATGAACGCAATGCTGTACATTTGTTCATACTAAAAGTGTGCTTGATGAACGCAATGCTGAACATTTGTTGATACTAAAAGTGTGCTTGATGAACGCAATGCCGTACATTTGTTCATACTAAAAGTGTGCTTCATGAACCCAATGCTGTACATTTGTTCATACAAAATCCGCGTAAACGCCTTCTTAACACGATTTTAGGAGACAATAGTAGATTATACAATAAGTACAAAAAGGGAATTAATTCGAGGTATCGAGATTGAATTGCGAGCGCAGCGTAAGATTCTAGAGTAAAATCCTGAGCGGAGTGATGGATACAAGGACGAAGATGAATTTAAAATTTTTCACGAGTTATGTACTCTATTTTTACTATTTATTTACGGCAAAATTAAATAGAGTAGTAAATATAGTATTTCTATTTTTACCATTGGCAATCTAAAAAGGGGGTTCGATTCATCGATAACAGATTTTGAATTTGAAACAAGCACGAATTAATCGAATTATGTACAAAAAGTAAATAAAACGTACTGAATATACATACTGGCTAGCTGAATGGAACTATAATTTGATAAATATAAATACTATACTTTTATTTTCTCACAGTCAATCTTAAAAAGTAGTGTCATGAAAAAAAAATCATCTTGGTCCTTGTATTCCTCGCTCCGCTCAGGACTACTCTAGAATCCTTTACTGCTGTCAGTATCCAACTTAGTCCCATGAATTAAATTTCCTTATTTTCACTTGTGTAATCTACTATTTTATCAAATTATAACTCAATGTAATAACTCCATTAAGTCATCCAGTAGGTAATTCAGTCATTCAGTATGTTTTATTTATTTTTGTACATAATTCGATTAATTTAGGCTTGTTTCAAATTCAAACTTTATGTATTCTCTTGCGAGTAAAAGTGAGTTTTATTCACTGGTATTGATGAATCAAACGCCCTTTTTCGAGTGGCAATGGTAAAAAGGGCATTTATCAGCAGTCTTGTTCGACATTAACACTTTTTTAATGTTTTTTAATGTACAATGACTTTAATGTGTTTAATGTTCAATTAATGTTCTATGTAAAAATATAAAAATGTAATTTTATAATTAATTTATTTCGCCTCAACTCTCGAATTTATTTCTTAACGTACATATATTTGTGATATCATATTTGTAATATAATTGAAGTAAATAAAAACCAGTGAATCCTTCAGCTATATTTTTTATTGTTAATAATAATAATTTAAGCAGGTTGGTTAAACGCCACGGAATAGTATTGCATTCGATATTGTAATATAGTAAACATAAAAGCAAATCTACAAATTTGGCCTCATAATCAATAAAGGAATGTGTTTTTTCCAGAAATAGCAATTCGAATAGCACCTGGAGAACATACTAAATTTTAATTTCATAAGTACATTTCATCATGTTTATACCAAGTCCGAGATAGAATACCAGATTTAATAAACAAAACAAAAAAAATATATAAAAAATCCACAGAAACAAAAACGCATTACAAATTCTCCGAAAATTCCATCTCAGATTATACAATTACATAATTATTACCTACCTAACGTAATTGCATTGAATCGAAAGTTACAGCTTCACCATAAAAAGTAGAAAAAAATGGGGGCGCTACCTTCTATGCACTCTTCAAAATCACGTATAACTTGGCAACACTGAGTAATATTTTGTATTGAAAACTTTTAGTTCCATTTTTTTTAATTTCTACTCTTTCTGGCCAAACTGTACGTTAGTCAACGTCAGAATTGTACTTCGGTCTTTTTACAATAAAAATAGAACTATAGTTGGACAACGACTTATATTACAACACCGCGAATATGCATTTTCGCAATTTTACAGGAGACGAAGCCATCACATTTTGTTAACAATGAAATAAAAGGCAGTTATTCTAGTAAGTTTCCAAATTCTAGCCAATGTTATCTTGCGATTGGCGCAATAAAAGCAGGCATTTTTCTCTAACCTATAACACTCAAAAGTGAAAAAAAGAGGCCAATTTACATTCCCGGTGTTGTACAAGTGACGGCGACGGTATAATATTCTAAACAATTTTACTTTGACCATTAATTAAACAATTGTACACATATAGCTGCTTCAAATGATTGCAAGCTTTTAACCAACAAGATCAGTGACATTGAACTATGCATAATCATCCAAAGCCTATCCTGACCATAGACGGATAAATTAATAGACAAAAAGTAGGCGTGGCCTATCCTGACCATAGACAGATAAATTAATAGACAAAAAGTAGGCGTGGCCAGATCAAACATGCTGTTTACACAGATCTATAATATTGAACAGAGCAACAAACAACATTATTATAATCTATGCTATTAGATAACGAGACGAGCTTGTCGTTTGCCTGATGGTAAGCATAACGCCGGCCCATAACAATTGCAGTGCCGCACAGAGCTTTGAAACAAAGGCCTGCGCGGCACTGCAATGCGCTCGTTACCCTGAGACATTAGGTATTAAGTCTCATAAGCCAAGTAATTTCACTGACAATATTATAATAATACATATATGACTTAGGCGTAAGCTAAATTATACCATTGGCACAAAACAACTCAAATTGCTAACCTTGTAATATTGCATATTGCAAGGCAATTATAGCATTGTCTTCTGCAAGTGTTATTTCAACATACTTTCCCTTGCATGAATGAAATGGCGTTATACAGCTAAATGTTCTTTCTCCGTCTACAGTCCTAAGGCGTTTGTTACACGTATTGCGTATCGCAGCGACGCGTATACTGCGTGATAATTCATATCGACAGGCAAATCATTGACGCAATCAATACGCGAGCCCTAACGGTAAATAAATAAAAGTTACTATATGCACAAAGCTTTACAAAATATAATACATGGACCTGCAATCAGCTCATCAAAAACACAATACAATTAATAATTATATACAACTAAATATGAATTGACTCGACATTTACATATACGGACAAGCAGTTACCTCCTCACAAATTGTCTACTTAAAATATTCTCCAATTTTGGCGACAACTCACTCACTGAACATAGCAATTTGTCAACATTAATTATCTGATTCCTCGCGAATACAGCTTTGAATTGAATGCATTATTTTATACATATTCATATAGACTAGATTCTAGTTAAAAACAATTTATTAATAGTTTTAAACGCCAAAACTTCTGTAACATGTCAACTCTAAAAAGAAACAATCATTGGATTACAAGAATAGAATCGACCAATGTGGCGACTGTTTTTTTTTATGTTATTCGATAGCGAGACGAGCTGGTCGTTTGCCTGATGGTAAGCATAACGCCGGCCCATAACAACTGCAGTGCCACTCAGAACTTGGAAACACAAAGGCCTGCGCGACACTGCAATGCGCCCGCTACCCTGAGACATTAGGTATTAAGTCTCATAAGCCCGGTAATTTCACTGAATGCATGCAATCCTGAGGTTGTTTATTATCCCCCGACCGTAAATAAAAATACAGTGTGCCCGCTCTTTACCAATCAAGAATTATACTATAGTGGCTATGGTGCCAAATGCAGTGTATCTTATCACTAAGGCACTAAAGACTAAGTTGGAACGGCCGTACCATACATTACATAATTATTGCTGGTTCCTTTGGACATCAGACTAGTCCGCATGGCCCATACGAAACACATGACAGCAATTTATATACACCTCTAATCCAATATGCAGGCAAAAATGTACTTGAATTGTTGAGTGTTACCTGTATTAAACAATTTGTTCAAGACTTATCAATTTAGTGTTGCCAGCATTCTCCCACTCTCCCCTCCCCGTCACTTTCGCGCACTATGTACAAATAATTCCCGTCTCACGCTTTATAGATATAACACTTATCACATACTGAGATTTATCGTCCATGCTCGATATAGCTTCGCGATTTTAGGTTACACGGAGTCATCTGGAAATAAAAAAAGTGTTAATAATGTACGTAAACATTTTCCAATATTAAAAAAAATAAGTATGTAAAAACATGTTCCAGTCGCTACAGCGATTTCCTTTGAGACGATTGTTACGATTTCTGACATTTCTAATTATTGACATTGACATTTCAAATTGAGTCCTATCATTCTGACAGCCTTACTAACACTGTGTAACGGTTGAATAGCTACACTACGTTTCGTCTCTTTCTATTCAGTTTATAATTGTCAAAGAACAACAAAGACAAAACATTTCGTAACTATACCATACACTGTTTCTTAGTAAGACCCTTTTACAATGAACAGGAAAGATTAGCATCAAAATATTTTTTGTGCAAATCGCCCAATTTCCAGCTGACTGTAATTTTTTGCCAAAACCGTTAATGCAGGTAAAAAATTCTCTCTCCTAAGATAAGAGAATTTTCTAAAAAGTACACCCTGTATAATGGCAATTTCTAGTGCTCGCCTAACTAAAATAAAACTAAAGTAGCAATCGGTGTATTGTGGCAGCTGCATTTGGAAGCCAATTCTATTGTCGGTTTACTTGCATACACCTACAACCATATCGTCACTTTAGACTAAAAAAAATACGATATCAATTAAGGGGCAGAATCCGGCGCGTCACTATCTCGCTCGCGCATGTCGACATTTTGGAAGATGTTTATCACTTAATATAATTATGAAATTATACGCATTCGGTGAATTATTTAGCCAGTGAAATTACTGGGCTTATGAGACTTAATACCTCATGTCTCAGGATAGCAGGCGCACTGCAGTGCCGCGCAGGACTTTATGTTTTAAACTTCTGAGTGGCACTGCAATTGTTATGGGCCAGCGTTATGCTTACCATCAGGCAAATGGCCAGCTCGTCCACCTATAAAAGAAAATTGCTGACAATAACATTACAAAGGTTAAACAAACATTTAATTTAGATTCATTCAAGTTGTCAAACCTAGAAATGGGATTTTTTGATTTGCCCATTTTCATGTATGAAAACTTGATCGGATCAAAATGAAACTTTTGCCGTACTTTTGTAATGTTATTGCCAGCAACTTCACTGAATGCGATTTTTCATAATAATATTAAGTGATTATTAATCTTCAAGAATGTTAAGATGCGCGAGCGAGATAGCAGCGCGCCGGATTCTGCCCCTTAAGAGCTGCTTACCGTGATACCACCATTTTGTTTTCTTGGGGTTTTTATTACACGTTTTAACATAGAATGTGTTGTCTGGTGGCCGCTTCTGAAACACAAAAAATGGACTTGTTGACACCGCTCTGGACAATTGGAAAATGACTACTAAATTAAATTCAGTGGATTTGTTATAAAACTATGTTATATAGTCAGTGAAATTAATAGGCATAACATACCTAAATTGTAATATCAGATTTCTTAGGGTCACGAACACACTGCAGTGCGGCGCAGGGCTTTTGCATTTCAGTCCATAGGGACTATATATGAGGAGTAGGCGAACAAAACGTCACTTTTTCATTTTTTAACGTTTTTATTGATTCGCGTTGGCAATCCTGAGACACATCGTTTCATGCGTTAAAATCTCGACAAAAAGCACAACTACTCCTTCAAAATACTTTTTTAGTTTCTGTAAAAAAATTTAAAGTGGAAAAGTAACGTTTTGTTCGCCTACTCCTCATATAGGGCATAGGCCCAAAACAAACATCCTCACCACACAAAGTAGCTCGTGGTAGTCCATGGATCGAAGCAAGGATCAAGTAAATGCGAAATAAGGTCAACGTCAATTTATCACCTCGGTTTCATCTTGATATCGTATAATCGCTTTGTCATCGCCTGAACTCAAAATGTCTCATTTTTATTGTCTTATATTTGACTTATATCAAGCTATGTGCGGATTTCTCACTCGCTCTAAAACGGTGAAGGGAAACATCGTGAGAAAACCGGCATGTTCAAGACCCACAAAATTCGAGGACATGTGACATCAACCAAGCTGCACTAGGCCCGCGTGGTGGAAGGCCGGTACCATAGCATAGGGAGCGTAAGAGGCTGATAATGAATATAATTTATATTAAATTAAAAAATAATTTATTATTAAACATCATAGACTATACGTAATTATCTAAACAGTACATCCAATAAATACCTAAAATTAAATTAATTAAAACTGTTCATACTAACCTCACATACAATACATACAACATCGCTCGTCTCGCTATCAAATAACAAAAAAATAATAATAAAAATTAGGCAACAAGTATTTGCGCAGACGCAGCGAGTTTGTAGTTTGCAAGTACCTATCAAGCGGCTGCGGTTATCGCTGCTCGCGATTTGTTAATTATATGTACTATATCAGATAAGTTACATGATGTAGATTCTTTTTGTCTTAAGGATTAGTAATACGAAATCTGTTATATAGTACTAAGTAAAGCTGTGAATCTGAGATAAATAAATAAATTACCTTCTCCTTACAGCTACTGAGCATGGACACGATGGAGAGGCACACGGACTGCACGGACAGCGCGGGCGACCAGTCGTCCGTGAGGATGGACAGGCAGATGTGTCCGTTGGAGTACACGTGCGGGTGCACCGGGATGTGGCTGCCCACGAACGTCACCTGCGCGCGCGCAACCACTCAAACTCTAAATAAGCATGCTGTAGTCATATAGGCCCCAACGGAGCACTTATGAATCCATACTTATTATTATAAATGCGAAAGTGTGTTTGTCGGTTTCCCTTTCTTTCACGCAGTAACGGATCGACGTGATTTTTGGCATAGATATAGTTTATGGACAGGAGAGTAACATAGGCCACCTTTTATCCTGGAAAAATGCACGGTTCCTGTGGGAACGCGGGTGAAAACCGCGGGCAGAAGTTAGCGTGCCATAAAATTGACATTGACAGCTGTCAATAAAGTTTTATAAAGTTGACAAGTTGATTTAATTTGACAGATCGGTTTGACGGTTCCTGTGGGAACGCGGGTGAAAACCGCGGGCAGAAGCTAGTTTTAAAATAAATGACTCTAACAGCGGGCCTCTGTAACGCTCGTGTACCCGTATCACAGACTAACACTAATGCTGTCTTTATCAGAACATAATAAATGACAAAGACATCAACAGACCCAATCCGTGCTCAAAGTCAACGAACCTTGCAGAAACCCACCGTGCCCGTTTCAAATTGGGATAGGCCGAGCAAGAAACTCGTCCCGGCATTCTTTTTAAAAACAGTTTGTACAATGATTCTAATGCTAATAATTATGTTTAAAATTTAAGTCTAAGTATTACAGTAGTCGCCAGGAGGCTCCAGAGCCGTTTGACTCCATGCATCTTTGTCATCTAGGTACATAATCCTTAATTTTGTAATACGCTTTTTTTAATTAATACATTCTTAACTATAGGTTTAAACTTTCCTTGTGGTAACTCAGATAATGCTTTAGGAATTTTGTTGTAGAATCTGACACCATTAGACAGGTACGATTTATTAGTTTTACTTAATCTGAACCCGGGTACTACAATTTTAAGTTTATTTCTAGTATTTAACTCATGTACATCACTTTTTAAGTTAAATTTAGTAATATTCTTCCGTACATACATTATATTTTACAAAATGTATAGCGAAGGCAAGGTTAGAAAACCTATTTCTTTAAAAAAGTCTCTTAGAGATTCGCGTGGACCCATGTCATAGATAGCGCGTACTGCGGCTCTCTTTTGTAATATGAAAATGGTATCTGTCAGCAGCAGACCCCCAAAGTAGACTTGCATCAATATCATCATTCCCACGTCTAAACTATAACTGACTGAAAACTGATTTAAATTTACTAACATTTGTGTTGTTTCATTTTACTCGAAAAAAAAAACTTGTTTTTGTTTTATTCGACTCAGGACGGCGGGCGCTTCGGCACGATCGGAACGCATAAATATATTAGACAACTGTGTAAACAAACGTGCTCAAAATAGACACACCCACTAATTAGCGCGACGTAAATAGATGCTTATTTACTGTTTAAATATATAAACGCCTTGTTTACGTAGTAAGTACTCATTTTGATTGCCAACTTTTATGCTAGTTTGTATATTTATTAACGCATACACGTGACGTTCTGCTTGTTCGTTGGTAATTTAATACTGGACTCAAATGACATCATTTCCAAACTTCGGGCGGGCAGCCATTGGTTTTGTGATGCGGGTGAGAGACACTAAAGTGTGTGTAATAATAATAATATAATAATAATAATAATAATAATTCTTTATTCAAAAGAAACCAAGCATACATATTAGACTTATTAAAATAATCACAATATTATTTAACACTTATAGGCTTGAATTACACAAATCAATATGGTACAGAACCTACACTAAGCAAAGCTTGTGTTGTAGTTTCTGATTATCCCTTCAGAGTACAATTTAGCATAAAATAGTAATAATACACATTCATATTTGCTTGGTAAAGATTGGTAAAAATTGTGTGTGTGTGTGTGTGTGTGCATGCGCGCGTATGTGTGTTTGTGTGTGTGTGTGTGTGTGTGTGTGTGTGTGTGTGTGTGTGTGTGTGTTTGTGTGCGTGTTTGTGTATAAGTTAGTTGACACGTGTATGCTGTTAACATCATGCTAGGCCCATATTAGAACAGCAGAAAGAGGGCATCTCATTTCTAATCTTTGTAGAATTCTTTTAGTGGTTAGTATGAACTTATGCAGTACCCACACTTTCATTCATGCTTATTTTGATCAATTACCTATTTGATAAAAATTTGCGAAGCGCATAATGTTAATTTGCACATAACAACATGCTTATTTCTTTTAGTACAAGTTCATGAACTTTGGCACGTGTGCGCATAAATAGGTAGTTATACCTAATAGGTATACCTAATATATAATTGTATAAGTAAGTATATTATAAGGAACCGAGTATACATTTCTAAAATGTCATGCTTGAGTCAATCAACAAAGATGACATGCATTTGCGCAACTATGGATTAAGTCCAACATTAAATGACGGATCAACGTGTGATCAATCAAGTTGAACACTGTTGCACACGCCTCAATTTAATGGTACTATTGTGTGACTACGCTGTAATCTATCATCGTCTGTATTGAATGTACCTATTGTAATTAAAACAATACTTGCATATTGGCGGAGCGGTGACACCTTTGGGCAATTTAGATTTTGGATTCATACAAAGAAATAATGAGGAATAACTTTTATTCAGAACAGCCGAAATTAGCGTAAAAACTACAATCATATACTCGACATGCTCCTGAACTAGGATTCCATGTGTCGCAGAGGGTATAGACACACAGATGCGTACACGCCACAAACATCCAAGCCCTGAGGGCTCTGAGAACAAGCTATGCTCACCAGCACCACACGGGCTCGAGGGACGGTCGGGGAAGAAAGGTTCTCGAGTGGCGAACACGAACCGGAAAACGTAGTGTAGGCCAGTCCCCTACCAGTTGGGCCGATGACCATGCCAAAACGCGAGGAGCCGTTATGTGCAAGAAGCGAGTGAGAGAAGTGGCGTTCTATGGCCGTTTGGGTGTGTAACCACAGCTTGTGTACTTTGCCACCAAGCATGAATGTGCTAAGATTAAAGTGAAATACACTGCAGAAGAGTTAGTACTACCGCATCTGGTAAAATAGAAGGTCTGCGATAATTAAACGGCTCCGTAGCTAAGTTGGTAGTAACCCTGCCTGCAAGGCGAGGGGTCCCGGGTTCGATTCCCGGCCGGGGCAGATTTTGTGTAAGCATAAAGTTTGTTCTCGGGTCTTGGATGTTTGTGATGTGTATCTGTGTATGTCCATGCCACCTGCGACACAGGGAATCCTAGTGCGGGGGTATGAGTGTGTAAGCGTTTATGTTTAAGCGTTTATGTAATCTAAATATAAAATAAGTATATTTTTTGTCAAAAACGGGTCTTTTCGCGCACAAATAAAATCAAAATATAATTTTGACTAACCAAATCAACTTAGAAACTCAAATGCGGGTAGATGATGACAAAGCCCGCCGTTCAAGACGCAGACACCCGCTTTCTTCAGTCTTCTCGTGATGTGACCACGATCAATGCAACTTGATCGAAACGTCGAGGTTAGTCAGAATTATATTTTGATTTTATTTGTGCGCGAAAAGACCCGTTTTTGTCTTAATACAATGAATTCAATTCGCGAAAGTTTAAAAAGTATATTTTTATCGGATGCAGCGAATTGAGAATTACATCAGATAGGAATGATTAGATAAATCAATACATTTGCTTTGATAAGAGATATTATTAATCAACTTTTTCGTGTTGGGCCACTTTAGTTGAACACTTTTAATACATTGTAGTTTCCTGTTTATCTGCATATATCTATACAGATCTTTAAATGAGCTTGAATTAGTATTGCAGCTATTGCAGTAACTCATCTCGTTATCCAATAGTATAAAAAAGTACAATTGCCGCACAACATCAACAACACCATGTTATGATGTGCTTAGCTCCGGTTTTCTATTTGGAGGTGGTCGCTAGCCACCCGAGCACTTGAAAATGTCACACCACCCTGTATCACAATTTGAGTTATCGAAAGCTCAATTCCATTGTAACTGTTAGATTTGATTTGGATACCAATAAACAATGTGTAGTTTGCAAGCATGGATGCATTGCAAATGTAGTCTATAGTCACGCCATTGGTATGTTATTGGTGTAGAGTAGTATAGACTACATATTATATGCACCGAAAATTGTAGAATTAGCATAATATGCTGACAATACTTTCATAATTTAAACAAGGAAGTTGCTCCTAAAAGATGTTTTTGCGTTAACACAGTTTCAGTTAAGGACAGCATTTCCTTGTTTAGTAGGGCTATTGCTATTGGCCACTATTGGATGAATATGAACTTATCATATTCATCCAATAGTGGCCAATAGCAATAGCCCTACTAAACAAGGAAATGCTGTCCTTAACTGAAACTGTGTTAACGCAAAAACATCTTTTAGGAGCATGTTTAGCTAGATAGTGTCTAATGATAAACATCTAAAATGATAGAAATGTCACAACAGAATGGAGTTAGACTGCTTAAATCAAGATTTGTGGTTGTTCATATTTAAACATGCGACTAAGGCATGTTTGAGGGTTAGACACTATTTAACATGTGTTTATGGTGTTTCAGTTTTGTGGTAAGACCGTTAAGGGGCTAGAACATTTTGATTATTAGGCCATTTCTATAACTTCATAGGACTTACCTCAGGAGAGTCAAACGGGTATTTGTTTGTAAATTTAAATTGAAGAACGAATTTTTCGCCTTCATATAGTGTGCCAGGAACACCTTCCATATGTACTATCCACCTGGAAAAAACATGATTCATTTAATAATGGGGCATACAACAGTAACTGTCATCTGGTAGTGGAAGATCTACAACATTCTGGCAATCAATGATTTTAAATTTAAGGCCACAACTCACTTTGAGTCACTAGCATCTAGTCCTGGAGTAATGTGCCAAATTTCAGAACAGAATGTTATATTAATCAAGATTTTGGTTTTGAAATCGCGACAGCTTTAATGACTACAAAAATTGGGGGATTATAATACTGTTAAAATATTATGTGGGTAGATAATAACAGTGCATCCAGCTGATAATAGGGAATTTATTATTTACATTACTTATTTTTTTAAACACCTACATCTCTCTTGTAAAAGAGTGGATGACGGGTATAAAATGCTTTAGCATTATATCATTCTTTTGTACAGAGTGCAATAAAGTATTAAATAAATAAATAAACAAAAATTTAAAGTTAATGGGTATTTCTCAAAGCAAATGATATCAGCAGATTTACTTACAAGAATTATGTTTTGATGACATCAGGTTTAAAGATTACATGTAGACATTAAGAATATAAGCACTAGTAGCGATAGCCAGGTTTTACTTACAGTGTTAGATTTTGGCTGGCTTGATCTCCGTCAACGGTGACACCAGGAGGAGGCTCTCGTATCAAAGACATAAGTTCCTTTTGCAATCTCCGCTGCAACAACAAAAACATCATCGAAACACTTTGGCTTAACAACTTCGACTCGTTCAACTTATGCTGTGATACTAAATAGTACTTATCGAGGGTGAGAAATCGCTGTATTAAGGTTTCTTTTTCTAAAATTACCCAAAATACCTAACAAAAAAACTTAGAAGGCTGTCAGTTTATTTTGCGAACTTAGCACATTGTGTGCCGTTAAATGACTTTATTTTCATGCTCTGTCGTTTAGCACAATGTGTAGTTAAAGTAATGATGTTCGAAAGTATTAGAATAGCGTAAAAAAATATTAATTTCTACTTACCTCAGACGGGGACATAGCCGCCATTGTAATCCAATTAGACGTTTGATATTGCTAGCTAACAAAATATTTGAAGGGAAATATTGAAATTTTCTATTGTAGCAACACAGTTTTGTCACTGTATGGGTAATTTAATATAAAAACGATCTTGAACCTTATCACAACGACATAACGTTCTTTTTTAATTAAATGTTATAAGGAAAAACTGTCTCTAGTGAAACTAACTTTTCAGTCGCCGTGTCCCTGTCACACAGTTGCTAGCATATAATTAAAGTTGGCATGGCAGAAACAACATGAACAATGGGAATTACATAATTTCACTAAAAATCCCAAGTAGTTTTTAGATTTAATTTGTCACTAAATATACAAATGTGTCTACATTCTGCTAAAAGTTATTGAAAAATAATAGTAACGTGATGGCAATAATATACTGGTTATACAGGGTGGACCAAACAAAGGGCCCCCCCAGAGGGAAAGTACCTTTAATATTTGTGTTAGCACTCAAAGGAAACATTCCTTTACTTTTAAAAATAAAAGTACTGCATTTAAAGATTTCTTAAAAGTCACTTGCCAGCGGCGCAAGTACGGATCTTTTCAATAAATAAAATTCGATAAAATTGACAGTTAAAATCGATAAAACCCACTTTATCGATTTTAACTGTCAATTTCATCGAATAAAACCCACTTTATCGATTATAACTGTCAATTTTATCGAATTTTATTTATCGAAAAGATCCGTATCTACTTGCGCCGCAGAGCCGGGACTCGAACCCGCCAAATGTAGAAAATAAAGAGCCTGTATTTTTATGATACCGATCGAAAGAGACAATCATAAGGAATAAAAGTAGAAGGAGGTAAAATTGCTAAAATGGCCTGCTGCCATGTTGTGGGCGATTTTGAATTATTTACAAAAACCTTTTTATTTTCCGAAAATAATCATTGACATTCAATTTCTAATATTAATGATTATTTGCAAAGAGCATTTAAGTACTATAAGTATTTGTACTCTTATATACTCTTTGAGTATTTGAACCACTACTCTCAATGTTCATGGACATGTAACTCATGCCTGAAAAAAAGAGAAAAGAAATATCAATAGATTTGGATCGATGACCAATGGGTTGCTGTCATAAATTCTGTCACTGTCAAGAAGTGTCAAAGGAACTAGGAAGTTTGCTGATGCTGTTTGGAGTGTTTGTGCAATGTTAATCTTTTTTGCGGTTTTGTTTTGCAATACATTTGCATCCATATCAATCAGTAACTCATATTCTCCATATGAGAGCCAATTTCAAGATTTATCATTATTGTGGCGATTAACATTTTCAGCGACAGCGTGAATTTAACTTCAATCATATTTAAGTAAAAAAGCGACCGGTCGCAATGGTGTCTTCGCAGAAGAAAACATCAGCAGAATGGTTTATAGAGCAGCTGAACGTGGAAAACGCTAAGTTACTGGCGTTCGTACTTGTGATCGGGTTCATTGGTTACCACGGCTTACTGCACCTCAGATATGGTAAGTAAAAAAAAACGCTGAGGCTTTAGCAAACAAAACTGCCAGCCCTGGTTGTTTTAGGAATAATAATCCTTGTAATTTGATTTTGGCACTCCATAAAACATCTCGGCTAATGTTTGTGTTGTCAAATGTTAATACAATAAATATTTAACAGTAGAGTATCTGCTAGTTTTTGTAGTTTTTTGCACTGTATGGTACTATTTGATTATGTTTGTACCTGTTTGTCATGACATTGTTTATAAATTTCTAGGTCCTGACTCTTGTACCTGGTTACTGTCATCTGGACGATACAAGGGTGACCATGAGTGGCAGCCTTATGGCTGCATGCTTCACAGATATACAAAAATGTAAGACAAATTAAAAACCTTTTTATAACACAGGCTTGTGAATATTTTTTGAAATTTTTTGTGGATTTTTTTAATATTATATAAGTAACAAAAATGGTCAGGTTCATTGCACAAAGTCTAAATGATCATGTTTGACAAAGTGTATGTATATATTGAATTGAGACTAATTGAGACTCTTGGTACTTGGTGTGCGGGCTCTTTTTCGCAACTAGAATTTTCATTAGCCCTTTTTACATCACTACTGGGCTTATGAGACTTAATACCTAATGTCTCAGGGTAACGAGCGCACTGCAGTGCCGCGCAGGCCTTTGTGTTTCTAAGTTCTGGGTGGCACTGCAATCGTTATGGGCCGGCGTTATGCTTACGATCAGGCAAACGACCAGCTCGTCTCGTTACCAAATAACATAAAAAAAAAAAAAACTACTATCAGGGACGAAGGACAAATTATTAGCTATCCTTTGTATGTTTCCTGTTAACAGTAAGGAAAATATTGATATCAGTGTAATGTTTTTTCAGGGATGCTAGAAGGTGTCTTAGGTATTTAGCTTTCTGGGGCAAATACAACAGCTTCGCATTTATCGGTGATTCCAGAGTTGAACAGTTGTATGAATATTTTATAGGTAAGCCTGTTCTAACAAAAGAGTAGACAATAGAATTTTTCTTTCTGCTATTAACATGAAACATTTGGATTATAAGGCCTGAGCACACAACAATTATTATCTCGCGCACAATACACAAATGACTCGGTATAAAACATAGATTATTTAGCCTGTTGATAGCTCATAAACACTATTCCTCATACAAACATGTCTCACCGGCGCGGGCAGGGGGCGAGGTAATATTCTATGCTTGCAATTGGCCGATCATTTGGATGACGTAATTTAGTGATGTGGTACGACTACTACTGAACAGAATAATATCGATAAAATTGAATAGGTAGTTAGCATCGCATTCTTGATTCCCTGACATATACGATTAATAATAAATTATTATATGGAAAACCTAGACAATACATACTTACTTTATAAATTAATCTATAATACTACTTATAATAAAACTCCAGGTCACATTTTTTTTGGATGACACTCCTATCTATACTGAAGCCAAAGCTGTATTTTTATTTTTGTCTGTCTGTCTGTATTTTGGCCACGCATCACGTCGGAGCTACTGAATGGATTCCATGACTTGCGATGTATGGAACCAATTCTCTTTTTGAGTCGCTTCTATCCACTCGCTTTCCTTTATTTCTGGGATGTCTGGAAATCTAACAACAAAAAGCAGAAATACTTTAAAAAAACCGGGAACCTACTTCGATGAAAATATCGCGATATATGAAAAAATTCAAGTACCATTTTTTCATCTTTAGATGTTCTTCCATAAAATGTATATGGGACCACCTTGAGATAATACACTTTCAAACAACAAAAATAATTTTCAAAATCGGTCCACAATTGACGGAGAAATCAGTTAAAATACTTAAAAAAATACATACAGTCGAACATTTAACCTCCTCCTCTTTTTTCGAAGTCGGTTAACAAATCCAAACGAAAGGTTATTATTTTTCCAAAATAATTAATAATAGTATATATATTAATTGTAAAGTATACATTGAATATCGATAAGTTATAAGTCTGCACTCGTACTCGCAGTGGCGAGTAGTGCATTTAAATAGTTCGTTTTTGCTTGAGGGGAAGTTGTATCATTAGTCAACAGGATTTATAGTCTTTGGTATAAAAGCAATGCAGTTGTGAATTTTGAACTTTTGCATTTGTGGACCTGTTCAGACAATGACTTTTTGCCGCACTGTCAAAATGCATAATATACAGACAGCAAAAGTAATAAACTACAACTTTAGAGTCCATACTCGCGCAAACTACAACAAGATGCAGTGAGGTGTACAATATTACTAACATCTTTAATTTTTCTTTGAGTGGTGACTGATGGTAATAGTCACAAGTGTGCCTCTCTCTTTCTTTCAATTGTTATAAGCAGGCTAAATGCTCACATCAGCCAAACAGGTTGCACATCTTGGTACACTATGGTAACCTTGGTATTCTTAGTATGAACAAAAACTGTTTTTTTTGCAGGGGTCCTTAGAACTAGAGTGGACTTGGACTCCTCTTACTCAACAGTAGACCACCACATGCCCAACTACACATATTTGGACAACAAGCTGCGTTTGTCTGTAACTTTTATATGGAGCGAAGATGTTTCAAAGACAATGGTCGACCAGTTTCGGGCTTGGTAAGATTTATAATAGATTTTAATATGTCTATATATAGTCGCTCAGCACACGTGTTTCCAGTTGCGGCAATCGGCTATTCGCAACTAGCTGTTATCATTAGCAGTTGCCAATTGCAAAAACTCACTAATTGAGTTGTTCCGTGTGCACAGCATTCTTTATTAATGTTAATGCCAGTCTTTTGGCTTGATGGTAAGCACAACGCCAGCCCTTAACAGTTGCAGTGCCACTCAGAACTTTGAAATACAAAGGCCTATGCGGCACTGCATTGCGCTCGTTACCCTGGTACATTAGGTAAAGTTATTTCACTGGCTACTGGCTGCTCAAAATGATATGAAAATCATATAAAAACAGTTATTTGCAAATTGCCAATTGCTGCAACTGGAAACATGTGTGCTGAGTATAAGTTTTTAAACTTTCATGGTCACTAACACAATAATTAATTTTAGTAACAGGATATTTACCATGTATTTTATTTCTTTTGAGCACTCAATAAATCGGCACTGTTGCGACATGTGAACATAGTGTTATACATGGTAAATATCTCTTTACTAAAGTTAATTCATGGGTGCTGAGTGCCATAATATATATAGCATTATGTTTGCCTATGTACCTACAATTTTATTTGTGCAATAAAGAATTAAACTTTTTGTACTCTGTGAGTGAAACATTGACTTGCACCAAGCCAGTCCTAATTGGTGCTAATTGTAGGTCTAGGTGTGCATACTCAGATAAGTAATATTTATTCCAGGCAGCGCTCAGACCAGCCACCTTCAGTTATCGTAGCATCAACTGGACTCCAACTCCTAAGAACCCGCAACACCACCGACATACTTCTAGAAGAATACAAGCGAAATCTCACTCGCCTGGTACAGGCCATAGACTCCCTGGCCACGAGGAACTGTCAGGTGTTGTGGAAGCTAATGGAGCCAGTTGATCCCACCAAGTTGACAGATGGGTTTAGGAAGATCAGCAATAGCGATATTGATGCATACAATCGGGCCGCTGTCGAGGTATGATTTTTGTAGATTTTGAAGGACATGTGGGTGGACAATATAGTAGTAGGCTGACAATTTGTAGGTTAAAATTCCCTACTGTGAGCTGAGTGTTCATTGCAGACATGAAGTACATCTGCCCAAAAATGTCGATTCCGATTCCTGACTCGGAATCGGGTATCCGGTTTTTTCGGTTCTTTTCGATTCCATTTTGTTTTAAATTAAATAAATAAGAAACGCGTTTTTTTAGAAATGAATGAATTGACTTTTACACTTGTGTTCGCGTGACAGTTGACACATGTTTTGTTCAATCTCCCACTATTGAACAGGCAAACAAATCTAATACCATACAGGCTAATCGGATGTTACTATGATTCTTGTTATTATTTAATAGAAGGCGCTGCCATCTCAACAGCTCACTATTGCTTAGAATTGAGATATTTTTAAACGGCAATCGAAAGGAATTGGAAAGAATCTCAAAGTGATTCCTACTGATTTAAGAATCGGTTCTCACAGGACGAAAAAGAATCGTTTATTCCCGTTTATTTTGGAATCGTTTAAAATCGGTTGCATGCCCTAACCCCGACACACCCCGACACAGCAGTCTGAATCCGCCTTTACAGGGGCTAAAGCATCTTGTCTCCCTATTCCAGATCCTGACATACAGCTCGGCGAAGCTGTGGAGCGCCCCGCGGCTGGTCTCGCTGGGCGGCGTGGGCGCGGACGGCGCGGCGCTGGCGCACACGGCGCTGCGCCACTCGGCGCAGATCCTCCTCAACATGTTCTGCAACGACCACATGAACTTCAACGACGGCACGTGCTGCGCCCAGCCCGAGCCAGCCACACGGCTCACTGCCATTACGTTTGCTTTGTTCATGTTATGGTGAGTGGATTCATGTTATTGTTACTGCTATGGTGAGTGGATTCATGTTATTGTTACTGCTATGGTGAGTGGATTCATGTTATTGTTACTGCTATGGTGAGTGGATTCATGTTATCGTTTCTGTTATGGCGAGTGGATTCATGTTATTGTTCCTGTTACGGTGAGTGGATTCATGTTGTACAAGGATTTTTTTTTACAAGGACGAACGAGCAGGTTTTTTGCCTGATAGTAACATCATCCATATTATGTTTTATTTATTTATTTATTGAATTCACTTATTTAAAGCATTTGTATAGTATTTTGTTAGTGGTAGGACTAACTGTTCTGCGAGTGTCCGTCTGGGTTGTTACCACCGCTTTGCTCGTGAAGTCTGCCGCCAAGCAGTAATGTGCAAGCATTACTGTGTTCCGATTTGATGAGTAGAGTAGCTAATGAAATTGCTGGGCTTATGAGACAAGAGGTTTTTGGCATAGATATAGTGTATGTAAAATAGGCTACTTTTATCCCAGAAAAATGCATGGTTGTAGGCACGCGGGCGAAACTAATCAATAAATAATTATTAACAATAATTTTAATTGCGTTACGCTTACCATTAGGCTAACGACTTGCTCATCTCATTATCCAAAAGAAGAAAAAAAACCAGTGCCACACAGTACTTTGAATTTTTAACAAAACTTGTTATCCTGAGATGGGTTTTGAGTCCATAGGTCCAGAAATTTTCATTCATTTTCATTTCATCAAAAAAAAATCTATTTTCATTCTCTCTAACCATCTTTACAGTCAAGTAAATACGGACCTCTTTCCAGCGCAGTGCTAGCCACAATCCGCGGCTTGTGGCGATGGTCCCAAACCATTCAGCAGCAGCTCGGGGGCTACGCCCTCGTGAATGCGCCGCCGGCGGCCGGGCCTTCGCCCCTCGCCGCCCTGGCGAAGCTGGGCATGATCATGGCATACTTCTACCTGTGCGATAGAACCAACTTCTTTATGAAGGAGAATAAGTATTATTCTGAATGGAGTTTCTGGTTACCCGTTGGATATGTCTGTGCTCTGGGACTGTTCTTCACAGACGATTCTAGGTCTAATAGGTATGTGTTCTTATCACCCTATAATCTACATAGGTTGTTGTATTTTGTAGATAGATTGTAATGTATAGTTACTTAACTATTTTATTTAATTTTTTAATTATTTTGATAGCCAAAGCTAGTTACACAAATTAATGGAACTGCATTAAATTATCATTTATGCATATTTTTCTAAATTAAATTAATTATTGATGATATAAAAAAATAATTAAACCATATTATTCAAAAGACACAAATAACTACAAGTGACTTTAAAATAAAAAAAGCTGGAACTGACTTCGACTAAAATTTAGGGATATTAACAATTTCATCCCCCATTTTGCCACCCTCAGGGGTGGTATGTTTTCATGAAATTTATAAAAGCTTTTTAAAATTGAAAAAACCCTTGATATAATCTAGTCATTAAAAAAATAATCATTTAAATCGGTTGAAAATGCAACCATAGCATGAGGCATTTTCCAGTGCTCGCCTGGCTAGCTTAGTAACTCTGCAACTAGAGTGACCACATGCTAAAAAAATTTAATAGAGTGCAATAATTATTTATGTATTTATAGAGTCCTACACCGCGAACAGACCGATGAATGGAAAGGCTGGATGCAGCTCGTCATTCTGGTGTACCAGGTCACGGGCGCCAGTAAAGTCTTACCCATCTACATGCTAGTGAGGGCACTCGTGTCAGCCTACTTATTTTTGAGCGGGTAAGTAACTTATGCATTGATCTGGCAGAATCTGACAGTCTTGGTGTATGCACCTAAAAGTAGTAACTGCATTTGAACTTATGAGTTTAATTTTAAAGGATAAACCTTGCCCTCAATGCTTGATACATAAAGAAATTTGGCTACATAAGTGAAATCAGATAATCAAAAGGAGAGCTTAAAGGATTTGAACATCACTAAGGCTGAAATCGGCTGGGATCTCTCATCTCATCTTTCAAACTTTGTTATAGTGAATGACAATGAGGACTGTCTCTGATTGTACCCTGGTTTTCTTCCAGGTATGGTCATTTTTACTATGCGTGGAAGACAGGCGACCGTCGCGTGGTGCGCTATCTTCGCGTAATGTTTCGGATGAACTTCCTGACGGCGGTCCTGTGCCTCGCCATGAACCGTCCCTACCAGTTCTACTCGTTCATACCGCTCGTATCCTTCTGGTACACGCTGGTGAGTCTACCTCCTGTGCCTCGCCATGAACCGTCCCTACCAGTTCTACTCGTTCATACCGCTCGTATCCTTCTGGTACACGCTGGTGAGTCTACCTCCTGTGCCTCGCCATGAACCGTCCCTACCAGTTCTACTCGTTCATACCGCTCGTATCCTTCTGGTACACGCTGGTGAGTCTACCTCCTGTGCCTCGCCATGAACCGTCCCTACCAGTTCTACTCGTTCATACCGCTCGTATCCTTCTGGTACACGCTGGTGAGTCTACCTCCTGTGCCTCGCCATGAACCGTCCCTACCAGTTCTACTCGTTCATACCGCTCGTATCCTTCTGGTACACGCTGGTGAGTCTACCTCCTGTGCCTCGCCATGAACCGTCCCTACCAGTTCTACTCGTTCATACCGCTCGTATCCTTCTGGTACACGCTGGTGAGTCTACCTCCTGTGCCTCGCCATGAACCGTCCCTACCAGTTCTACTCGTTCATACCGCTCGTATCCTTCTGGTACACGCTGGTGAGTCTACCTCCTGTGCCTCGCCATGAACCGTCCCTACCAGTTCTACTCGTTCATACCGCTCGTATCCTTCTGGTACACGCTGGTGAGTCTACCTCCTGTGCCTCGCCATGAACCGTCCCTACCAGTTCTACTCGTTCATACCGCTCGTATCCTTCTGGTACACGCTGGTGAGTCTGCCTAATTATCTAGTGTAATGTAGTAAAATGATCATTTTTTTAATCAATCTTTGTAGATGTTCGCAATCTTCGCTCTACCGCCGCACATGACGCAGTGTTCGTCTCACACATTAGAGTCGAAGCCCTACCAGTACCTTTACATCGCTTTGAAAATCATCGGGCTGCTCGCCATCGTCACTGTCTTGTATATGAGTGAGGTAAGATACGATAGAATACAATATTATTAATTACAAAAAATGTTTTTAACTTCCAAAACATTTTTATTTAGGATTAAATTTAAACGTTGGTTACAAATGACAAAATATAGATGAAATAAAACAATGAAATAAATGATTTATTTCGAAAATATTTGCACACAGCTTGAGCAACTAACAACAAAGAGAACAAAAAATAATATAAAAATCAGACAATTAAATATGTGATAATTAATTGTTAAAACAATTAATATGTGAAACCGCTGCTATGTGCAGAGAGCTGAAAATAATAGATAGATAGTGAACCTAAAATAGATTTCCGGAAAACATCCAATAAGTTAACTACAGATTATTAACTATTGCTAGCAATTTTATATGTATATTTTGTAAGAGCACGAAAAAGAAAAAAATTTTTTTTTGTAGGTGTAAAATATGTTATTATATTATTATTATATTATATTATTATTTTGTTATATTATTTAAGGGCATAAGTTATAAAATGAATCTAAAGCGCTTACAGACCACAAGACCAAAACCAAAGACATGAACATTGTGTACACATGACATGATTTGTTTCTCTTTTTTTGTATTTTTTTCCTATTTTTGTATTTTTTTTGCAGGTGTTTTTCCAAAAGATTTTCGTGACTAGGCCTTGGAAGGCTCTCTTTGTGAATTCTGACGATGACATCCACCAGTGGTGGCTTCAGTGGAAGCAAGATCGGTGAGCCCATAGACAATTTTTTAATCCTTTTTTTTACTTTTTGCGCCACTATTAATAGGTAGTTCTTGATTTTTTCGAATGAAACGAAGCCGAATCTACTTTCTTCAATATGAAGTGAATATTCGCATTTCACAATTCGTTTACGAAATTTATGGAACGAAGACTATTTTATCATAAATGTATAAATGGTTTTATCGTCGTTCGCCACGGTTTTTACACGAAAATCACTTCGCGAAATTAGTGATTCGGCCAAAAAAATCGGTTGAAAATTGAACTTCATTGTGTAGGAAATGCAATCGATAACAGATTACAAGTAAAACTTGTCGTTGTCGCAAAACTAGTTTCGAAGATTAGTTTTCGTTTTCGGCATAAATCAACAACGTCCCACCTATTTCTAATTTAATCTTATCGAACTGTCAATTTATCGATCGATATGGATCGAAAAGTTCCGCAATTGCGCCACTGCGGCGCAAGTACAGAACTCGGTTCGATAAATTTGTCGAATCGATAAAACTGATAAATTTATCGAATGTTGCGAGTACCGAAGTCTGAACGTAAAGTATTGTAGTAGCTCTATATTATCTTTGGATTCGACCCAGCTATTCGATAACTTTTGTCTATTAGGCTCGATAAATTATATAAAAAATCGATAAAACCCACTTTATCTCGTTGGCATAACGCCTTACATGCTGTCACTTTCCATTACAGTTACTCAATGTCTTACGGCATAATTTTCGCGCTGGCCTACTTACTATCACAGCGCTACGGCCTGCTCGAGGACAGCACGCACAGCAACCTGCTGTCGCCCGGGCTGGCGCTCACCATCACGCTGCTGGCCTTCATCGGAATCGGCAGCTACGTAACCTTCACATTCTTCTGCTCCAACACCTTCGACTGCAACGAAATCCACAGCTACGTCGCTTTCATACCTATAGTCAGTTATATCATACTGAGGAACGTTTCCGGGGTGCTGCGCATGCGCCACTCGACTATGTTCGCGTGGTTCGGTCAGATTACTCTGGAGTTGTTCGCTAGCCAGTCTCACATATGGCTAGCGGCGGACACGCACGGCGTTTTGGTCCTTATCCCCGGTGCGCCTGTACTGAACTTGATACTGACGTCGTATATATTCGTGTGCACGGCGCACGAGATCCACAAGCTGACCGGTATAATCCTGCCGTACGCCGTGCCCGTTGACTGGAAGTGCTTGTTGAGGAACGTCGCTATTTTCATCGCGGCGTTGGTAGCTATTGGGATATACGATGGCATGTTTTGAAGGTTGCCGTCGTTGATCGTATCGTTTTCTTACCAGCAGGGTAGGTTTTCAGATTTATGTTCAAAATTGTTTATTGGGGCTCAGAAGAGCGCCTATGAAAGTTAAATGACTATGACTGTAGTCACGTAAGCTTAGGGGTTGTCCATTAATTACGTGAGGTGTTTAGGCGGGGAGGGGGTCAAACCGAATCTCACCAAATCTCACGTGAGGGAGAGGCGGGGTCTCAGCAAATATCACGTTTTTTTTTTTCAGTGTAAAACTGCAAGAAAAGTTTGTTAAATTAAGTGAAATGTTTACAAGCTCACTTGAAATTGCGGGGGGGGAGGGGTCGAGCCAAATCTCACCAAGGGGGAAAGGGGGTCCAAAAATGTTAACATTTCCTCACGTAATTAATGGACGCCCCCTTATTCCTTATTTTATGAAATGAAGTGTATAAAATAAATGTACAGTCGCTTACAATAATAAGTATACATTTCATAATTTTCAAAATGATGTCACTGCAGTAAATTTCATTAATATATACACAAAATAAGCGAGAATTTATCCAATTTTGATAAAAATAATCACAGTGACAATTTAAAAATAAACATGGAATGTCTACTTAATATTGCAGGCAACTGTACTACTTATACCCTATCCAAGTTATTTGGCAAAAATGACGGCGTTCATTTATTTTCTGTACGTAAAAGCGAATCTCACAAATAAATAAAACGATTCGCGTCGAAAATGTATATATGTATATTCTTTTGGATGCTAGGTATTTATATAGATCAGCGGCGCAAGTACGGATCTTTTCGATAAATAAAATTCGATAAAATTGACAGTTAAAATCGATAAAGTGGGTTTTATCGATTTTAACTGTCAATATTATCGAATAAAACCCACTTTATCGATTTTAATTGTCAATTTTATCGAATTTTATTTATCGAAAAGATCCGTACTTGCGCCGCTGAACCGACTAACTTGTTGCAACCTCAATGGGGTCGGTTTCACAAAGGCCTGCGCGGCACTGCATTGTGTTAGTCTGAGATATTAGGTACAAACCGTGTTACCAAAAAAAACACTTCGATGTTTAGCTAGATAGTGTCTAAAGATAAACATCTAAAATGATTAGAAATGTCTGAACAGAATGGAGTTAGACAACGTTTAGACACTAATTAAATCAAGTTTTGTGGTTGCTCATATTTAAACACACGACTAAGGTATGTATAGGAGTTCTGTTTAACACAGGTGTAAAGTGTATTCAATTTTTTTATGGTAAGACAGTAACGGTCTTACCACAAAAAAGTTAAAAACACTTAAAACCTGTGTTAACCAGTTTTGAACTCGTAAACATGCCTTAGTCACGTGTTTAAATATGAGCAACCACAAATCCTGATTTAAGCAGGGTCTATATAAACTGTTGTCTAACACAATTCTGTTGTGATATTTCTAATCATTTCTGACGTTTCTCTTTAGACACTGTCTAGCTAAACAGGCGTCTAAAAGTGTTTTTTTTGTGGTAACACTGTGTCATAAGCCCCAGTAATTGCACTGACATACTATTAATTCGAAATAGTGGAGTCGTTGGGAATTTATTCCCACCAGCCCCGCTATGTAGATGAGCGGGTCCGATGGGAATTTATACTACCAAGTTCCCAACTGGTGGAGAAATTAGTGAGGGTAGGAAAAAACTGTAATTTATATGAAGTTTAAGAGTTACGGCATGAAATACTTTCAGCGCTTGCGTATGTCGTAAGTGTTATATCACGATGTTAACATTTGTTTATAAATATTAGAAAGACTAGACTAAATTATATGTCAGATTTATAGACACATACCATAAACAAAAAATAATTCAAAGTCTACTGATAGAATTAAAATAATTTAAAACCGTTCACACCTTACAGCTTTTCATAAATAGTCCCTGTATAATGTCTATGTCTTTTTTATGTGTATGAAGTCTCATTCAAATAGATTCATTTATTTCTGAGATTTTGAACTTGAAAGTTGTATGAAGAGCCGTGACGCGTAAATGCTCTTAGAATTAGAAGTTATATAGGATAAGTACACATCTTTAGTAACCATGAATAATATTATATAATTGTATATAATTAAACTTGAATAGTATTACCACAAAAAAAAAACATTTTTAGTCGCCTGTTTAGCTAGACAGCGTCTAAAGATAAACGTCAAAAATGATTAGAAATGTCACAACGCAATTGTGTTAGACAACGGATCGACACTACTTAAATTAGAATTTGTGGTTGCTCATATTTAATCGCGCGACTAAGGCACGTTTCGGCGTTAAACAGTGGTTAACACCAGTTTAACGTGTGTTTAATTTTTTTGTGGTAAGACCCGAAAAATCTGTTCCGTAGTTTGTGGTTGCGTAAGTGACCGCGTACGGTCGCCTAATGTGCGCCAGCACTAATTGTCTAGTCGTCGATAAAATAAGTTATAGTATAAAAGTAAATTATAATTCAAATTGTAAATAAATTATTTAATAATTTCTGCTAGTGATAAATGTATAGCAATATTAGCTTACTCGCTGACCAATACTTCGATGATTTTGGCTATATTTGCTGCAACTTTGTTTCTTCGCTTTACATAAATGAAACTCCAGCGAAACTCGACTATGGATTTTGCTTTAATTATGTATTTGACAGATTCCTAATAATACATCAGAGTTTCATTTAAGGGTGCGAAGGTTCAGTGCTCGAATTGGACCGGACCGCCGGTGCCATTAAAACTGTTACGTTTCGTAAAAAACGTTCCTCATCGTTCCGGTCGATATTTAGCCCACATGTGCATGCGCTGTGGCTGTAACAGATCGCAAAACTATATA
Organism: Crocallis elinguaria; assembly: GCA_907269065.1. NCBI lineage: Eukaryota > Metazoa > Arthropoda > Insecta > Lepidoptera > Geometridae > Crocallis > Crocallis elinguaria. The sequence goes on along the minus strand of OU026072.1, from coordinate 24,082,072 downwards.
TAAGATTGACATAAAAATACAATATGGTATAGAAAATATTGAAATGCTTTTAAAGTTTTGATATAAAATGTTCTATGTGGGAGGCCTATGTTCAACAGTGGACGTCTTCCGGCTGATGATGATGATGATGATGATGATGATGATATAAAATGTTAGTTACATTTGTTGTTAAAATTTACCTAGTATGACAATATATCGAGAACTTTGAGGAAACGCGTTATGCAGACCGTAGACGCTTATGCAAACGTGCGTTTGCTTGTCAGAATAACAACGCTTTTGCATGAAGCGTGGATTTCGAGTATCTCGTAATCCGTGCTTGATGAAAAAGCGTTGTTATGTTGACAAGCAAACGCAGGTTTTCATAAGCGTCTACGGTCTGCAAATAGGGCTCGTGAAATAGTCCCGTTCGATCACTGTCGTCACACGCATTACTCTGTACACTGACGTTGTCCAGAGTAATGCAGTTACGAGGTACCTATGAGTTACCATGATCTGAAATTTGTTAAAGAATCTGCGGCGCAAGTACGGATCTTTTCGGTCGATAATATTCGATAAAATTGACAGTTCAAATCGATAAAACGCACTTTATCGATTTGAAATGTTAATTTTATCGATTTTTATCGAATATTATCGAATTTTATCGACCCTAATAGATCCGTACTTGCGCCGCTGTACGTATTATTTTAATATGGAAAATAATTTGTAACTAAAAGGTCTGATATTTTTCTGTGCACGTTTACGCGCCCTTTGCAATGTTTCTTAGTAGATACTGGCCTCGATTCTAGCGTGTGACTAAACCAAATTTTAATTTCGCTCTCTCTTTCTAATAAATAACACGAGAAAGGCATGGTAGATGTTTGACAAGTCTAAATTTAGTTTTAGAGCTGTCAAATTCCTTCCAGCCTGGAGGCCTGTTTCATAAAAAATATTAGTCTAATACTATGAGTTTTTTTTTCTTTTTTCCATAAAAAATATGAGACTAATACTCATAATATTAACTAATATTTTTTTATGAAATAGGCCCCTGGACAAGTTAGACACCACTAAATTCATTGACGTTAAATTAGAAACTAGATTAAAGTGGATTAATTTGAAAAGTGTAAAATACTGTCTTCCCCTTGGGCTTTAAACTAAATCTCTGCCAAATTGAAGCACAATCGGTTTTTATGGTGTCCCACTGCTGGGCAACGGTCAAGTAAAAAAGTAGTTTTGTGAGGTAACTGAGAGGTTGTCAGTGGCCCACTAATGGATGGTAAGATCATATCTAATGGCATAAGTTATCAACTTACCTAATTTTTGTAAATCTTTGACAGGTCTAATCTAAAAACATATATTATTCCGTCTCTTTCTCGTGTTCTTAATTGGAGAGTGAAAAGTGTCAGTGATGTTAACATTGGGCTAGGTTTGTGACAGCAGAATCAGGGTCATTGCTATAATTCAGATTTTTATATTACTAAGGATTAATAAAGGTGAATGCAAGATTTATCTTGAAAATGGTAAATGTTTCTCTCATGTAACTCAGCTGCACTGACATTGTTATCTTCAGCTGAAATATTTAATATAAATGGTACAATAAAGCTGATTTATTAAACTATTTTTATGATTTACTAATTACATTTTCCTATTACCTCTGTAGCTGAGAAGTAAACAATAACAAGCGCCAAATCTATACTAATACTAGGAGCTGCCCGCGGTTTCACCCGCGCGGAGATATTGGATATCGTGGTTTTTAGTTTTTTGTGCGGAACCCTAATTCTTTTTCTAAAATAAAAGTAGCCTAAGTTACTCCTTGTATCAGCTATCTGCCAGTGAAAGTCGCGTCAAAATCGGCCCAGCCGTTTCGATTACCCGGAACAAACAGACAGAAATTTAAAAAATGGTTGTTTTAGTTATAGGTACCGTATATACTTTCATATGCATTTAGTAAAAAGCTGTTATTTTGATATTACAAACAGACACTTCAATTTTATTTATTTGTATAGATAAAGCAGTAACGCTTGTGGGTTTTTGTTTGTTTGTTACCTCTAATTTCTGGAACCGCTGGTCAGATTCTAAAAATTCCTTCACTATACGAAAGCGTCATTACCCCTGAGTATATTCTGCTGAGCTGTGATTCCACGCATGTGAAGCCGAGGGCAGGAGCTAGTACAATATAATAGAATAAAGTTCTAGGGCGGGTAGTTTCGTCGACTACTTGTTACTATTTCATTCTAGGTAGTTGTATTACCGATAGATAAGATCTGGATAGTCTGGGTTATTTTAAGAGAAGGGCGAAGAGTTTCAGAGAACGGTAAGTAATACGTTGACGCATATTATTGCATATATTATTGCAATATTCTTAGGCGACGGTGACCATAGGACTTATTTCTTTTTACCACGCCATAAAGTAGACATTGAAAGAAATAAATATGTTAAAAGTTAGAAAAAAGTTGACTTACTACCCTTTACCTCTCAAATGATTTTCTGTGTCGTAGGCATATAACTGAATTCGGACATTTCAAAAATTTCCTAATTTGGTTTGTGATAGGAGAAAAAGTAAACACGTTTAATTTAACTTAATAATAATTTTAATTTTATAGTAGGTACATTATAAGCATAATAACATACGAAATACGTTATACATATAACATTGAACTTAAACAGAGCGTTTGTTAGTGCACACATGTTAAGCGTCAGTCTTTGAACAGTCGAATCACATAAAATTATTGCTGGGACTGTATCTAACAATATTAAAGGTAATCTAATCTAACAGATACTAACATATTAAAACCATCTATTTAAATAAATAAAGAAATAAACGTATACACACTCATACCCCCGCACTAGGATTCCCTGTGTCGCAGGTGGCATGGACACACACAGATACACATCACAAACATCAAGACCCGAGAACAAACTTTATGCTTACACAAAATCTGCCCCGGCCGGGAATCGAACCCGGGACCCCTCGCTTTGCAGGCAGGGTTACTACCAACTTAGCTACGGAGCCGTCAAGGAGTTTGGAATTATAATTTAAATACAATTTATATAAATAAGTTTGTTCAAAGGTATTTTGCATAACAGGGTGCTGGTCGATTGAAAGTAAAAAGATGCGATTATAATTTCTAGTTTTACAGAGAAAATAAATTCGAGAAGTTATACTGGAAGATAAGGTTAGATCAAGAATAAGGGCTAGATATTACTTATAACTTCTATGGGTATCAATAAGAGATAATATCATTACCTACAATTGCAGTTCACTATTCTATTGGTGCGTCAGTTAATAAGATTGTTAATAACATTAGATTAAGGTACCAATAAATATCTTAACAATATAAGTGCATTATATTCATACACAAGTAGTTGTATATAAGTAGTAATTGTGCATTTGGTATACAGTTTTTTTTGGGCCTTTAGTTTTTTATACTTACAATATATAAATCACTTACGGCTTAAATAATTTACAATTACGTAACATTAGGTCCGTGAAAAAGAAACGTTCTCTCTCTCGAAACTGGTATTTACAACAATAAACAATTTAATATTTAAATATTTACAAACAGCAAAAAGTGCGCAAAAAACGATTTCACAAAATATGCATTTGAGCAATACGACTAATTATATTTACAAAAAGCATATAAATACATTGTAGAATTAACTTCTAACTAAGGTATAGAGGAAATAGAAACGAAGAGTTTTTCGAGAGTAACTAGATTACTTAGCAAGGGCACAATAAAAATAAAATTTAAAAATGCGTATTATTTGTGTTCTAAACCTCATTCGTATAATCTAGTTTCAACTACAGTAAAAATATTTCAACCCTACAAAACACTACAAATAAGTTATTGCTATTAAGAGATTTTATTTACAATAAGCCACCATTATTATTGACATCAAAAGAGAACTGAAAAAAATCAAAGAATTATTTCTTCTAAAACTTTTAAGGATCTACATCTATTTCAATAACTATAACATTCTACTAGTTTTTGTTTTCTTAATTAATATATCACATTATCTTAGAATTTTGTATACTCATGTCAAATTTCAAAAAGGGTTATTAGTTCCGATATTTTTCATCACCAAAGTAGAAGTAAATAAGTATTTAGTTCATATTCAAGAGCAATTACACATGATCATTATCAATGCTTCAACTTTATCTACTTTGAACTTATTTTTTGCAGAAGTGGCACTCTTTTCAATCCGAATTATCTTCACCTGCGGCAGTGTTTAAAGTCCTCGTATCTTCACTTATTAGTGTCTTATCGTAGCGTCTTTGCCTCGTGATTTTGGGCCTAACTGAACTAAGAAGAGGGGCTGATATCGCATGGCCTGGCATCCGGTTCAAGTCTTTTCGTCCTTGGAGTAAGGGTGACGTAACACTCGAAGACTCGTCTCCTTCGTCGTCTGAAAGCGCTGGATAACTTTCTTTCATTTTCAAGCTGCGCTCTAATCTTCTGAGAAACCTGTGAAGAAACAGGCATACTTTATCTTGCGTCGTCATTTCAGATAGTTCCCCTGTTAGTTTTATATTAAGAGTGTTTTAGTATTACCTTATTTGGTTACTAATAGTCCTCAACTTGCTAACTTTCGTTGGTTTCCTAGAGTCCTCCGTCAAATCTAAGCTGGACGATATTTTCGACGATGTATCCTGAAATGAAATATAATAACATCTAAATAGGGAAAAAAAAACAAAGATTGAACTAAATGTCCAAGAGTCTCCATGCGCTAACTTCATCGTAATAGTCAAAATTATATTAAGGCATTCCATAACGTCGGTTCAATCTACTTAATACTAACATTTCTGATTACACATGTTACAAACGCATGAAAATAGTTTCCTACGCTAATGATTGACTAGAAGAAATATGAAAAAATGGTTTAATCATCTACTTAGACACAAACTAAAATAATATGAACATAAGATTATTTGACCTCATAAATGATTATATAGGTAGCAGCATCACATAATGATCTCAGGCTATTTATGAATACAAGTCACCTCAGAGCTACGGCACTTTTGTCTTCTTAGCGGTTTTCTCAATCGTAACGGCTCACAAGGCTGAAAATAATCAAATTATGCTAAAACCTAACCGTAAATAATCATAAGAAGCTAAAATTAAGAAAAAAATAACATAATGAATAATGTTTAAATTTGGCTTGTGCTTTAATTTTTATAATTATAATATTTTTGTAGAGTGCATTAGATAGTATTGTAGGAAAAAAGAAATATACAAAGTTGAGTAAATTATCACTAGAAACGGGATATTTACCATGTATATTATTATATGAGTTCTCCCTTGATCATGGCGTTTGCAACAGCACCGAAATATCGGAAACTCAAATCAAATAATATACCTACATGGTAAATATCCTGTTTCTAGTGATAATTTTCAAAGTGTTGATGACCATGACAGTTTAATAGGTAACCTATGTTAAGTTGAGTGAATACAAAATTCAGACATTATCTATTTATGTACTTAATCGTATTCAAAACTAGACATTTAACAAAGTGCCGAAATTCTTTTATACAATGCGTTTAATGTCTGACATGCAATACTAAAAAACTTCTTTATTAGATATGATGGCCCACCACGGAGCCATATTCATTTAGGTATCCCATGTTAACTTTTTATTTATTGAAGAAGAATCCTATTTAGAAGTGTGTAGTGAAAGGTGAAATATTTATTTATAAAGAAAAAGAGAAACAAAACCTTTTCTTGCTCTACCTGCATGTCCAAGTCCGGCAGTCGGAGTTCTCTCGCGGAAGCCACAGAAGCGACGCTAGCGTTGGAAACGGAGTCTTCTGATGATGACGACGAGGCGGGAGCGGGCGCTTGCGACCGCGAGCGCCGCCGGCCGCCCTTACGTCCGCGTCCGCTGCCCTCACGGCTGCCTGGCACCTGAGGAGCAGATAACTAGTTATAAAAGAGTTAAATTAATAACGCCCAACAGTCAATTTAAAAGCCAATCTCTAAGTTAAAACATTGGCAACATTAGGAAAGTAACTTCACGATATCCTTTGGTACATCATAAATGGGCAGTGTAGAATGTAGTTTTCTGTTTTGGACTAAGCGCGGTCAAAGGTTCAAATCAAAACATCCAAGTTTCCTTTCACTAAAACCGTAAGTGGTGGTTCATTGCGAGACTATTCCATTCACTGGGGATGATTGCCACGTTTGGCTCTTTTCCCTATTTTACAAATTGCACCTACAAGGTAACAACTCACCTCCAACAAGTTGTGCATAGAATGCGGCATATGCGGCAGCGTCGACTTCGTGGTCCCTGTTGGCTCATGTGACGCGGTCCTCGTGGTCCTCCTATCTCTTCGTCTCCCACTCTTCTTCTGAGCATTACTCCCTCCCTTACAACTACCGCCCTTCACGCAATCCGAACTAGGAAAGTCGTAAAGACCATCGGAATCCGTAAAGGGTAACTGCCGCCCGTAAAACTGTGGAGAAAACCTCCCTAACCCAGTCTTATCGCTCAGCGGACTCTCGCTTCTAGAACTAACGGGACTCAGCGGCCTACTTCCCTCGGACAGTAAGGTCGGAGGTCGCAAACAAGCCTTTTCATCTAAACCCCGTTCTACACTAACACATTTCACTATTGAACACTTTGTAACACCACTTGGGGAGCACAGCACAGGAACTTCTAAAGTCTCTTTCAGCACTATTTCCATCTCTTTAGCACTCGATGGAACGTCGTCAACTCGCTCATCTGTACCTATGCCTTCGTCGTTTGATTCTAACAACGGATCGTCCGATAACGTTTCCGAATCTGATCTTCCCCTTCTTCTTTCTTTGGAATCATCGTTGGAAGCGGCTGGACTACTATTGGTCTTCATTAACGGCCGTCGCCTTTGAAAACAAGAAGGTCCTCCTCCTGAACCCGGGTCTTCCATCTCTGAAGGACATAATGGGTTACTCGACCCACATCTGGAAGGGCCTGGACTTGCCATTGAGCTATATCCAGAAGAAGACAAATTAGATTCTGATGGTGCCCGTTCACCCCTCACAGACATTGAAAACGGGCTTAGATAGCACATATTTCCCGAAGAAGGTGGTGGTCTAGGAGACATGGGTTCGTCTGATTCTTCACTAGCGTTATATGTCACAGTTATTAACGGTGGTGGCTGAAACTCTATGTGCGGCGGTGTTCGTCTTGGTGGCGGGGATCCCGGTGACGGTCTTTCTATAGTCAGGACAGGAACGTTGAGAGCAGGAGGTGCAGGGGAAGGCGACGACATTTCTCTCTCGGAGTCCTGGCTATGTGTGCAGCTAGGACTTGGAGAGTCTGTCACTGCTGTTGATGGAGTTGGTGTGTCAGATGTGCTCGTTATTATTGGTTGACGAAGCTACAAAATATAAAAAGAGTTATTTTTTACTGCTTATTTATTAATTTACTAAACTTTATTTTTGAACCTTTCTTACCTTTAACCTTAACCCAGAAGTTATAGGCCGTTCATTGTTCGTTTCATACTTTATTTCATCCAGTTCGTCTTCACTAGGCGACAATATTGTAGCACTCGTGTCACTTTGAGCTCCAGGCTCCATATTTGCTCTGGACATCCTCGGTGAAGGCAGTGGAGTTGGTAATGGGGTGGGAAGAGGAGTGGGTAAAGGCGTAGGAAGTTCTCGAATTGGGGAGAGGCACTTGTTGATCCCACTTGGGACTTCGAGTAGGATAGATGGTGGATATAGAAGGTTGCTGCCTGGGCCTGAGGATTTATGAGCACTTAGTGGGTCCAGAACCTGTAAAGAAGGATAATTATTAGATAAAGTATTGCTATAATCTCGTGCTTTGACAGTAAATTTTCTACTAACCTGAATTTCAATTGTATTATGCGGTCTCGTAACCGGGGAATCGGGCGCCAACGAAGGTATATGCGACGAAGCCAGAGATATGTCATCACCATCTACAGTATCGTCTTGTGGTGATGATGCTGAAGGACTGCTAGAAGCCGACACTCCTCCTGATGATGCTCTGGAAACCATAGCTGCTGATGATGATGAGAAGTTTCGAAACATAGCCAGAATCGAATCGGCGCTGGAGATCTTTGGCGTTCTGGAAAAAGTGGCAAACCAATTTTTAATAATTGATTGTAATTATAGTACTTATCTAATACCATAAAAAATATTGTGAACTCGCCTGGAGTACTTTTTTAAAGCAGCATTTGCTAAGGTCAAATCAAGACTGGACATGGAGTCACTTCCTTGGTTACTTGACGTGCTGTGAGGTGACCTAACCTCTACTCCCGGTGATGGAGGGGTGCTCGACGCCTTCGCTTTAATTCCTCTATCCGATATAACCGCCATCGGTATAGTTATCGTATTCACCATATCCACGTCAGAACTGGAACTCATTTCTGCTGACACTTTGTTAAGTAACCTCGCGAATGTGACTTTTTTTTCAAGCTTAGGATCTGAGATGTGTCTCATCGAAGGCGAAGTTGATGGTGAAGATCCTTCACTGGCAAAAGAAGTCTCTTTGTTTTCAATTCCGTAGTCGATGAAAGCCGGTGCACTCTCTACAGTATTTAGAGTGCGTTTTTCAGACATCTGTATAAGCTCTCCCATCGTAATTTTTTTGGTGTGATCGTTTGTCGTGGCCGGGCTTATAAGTTGCTGTAGGATTTGCTTTTTTTCTGCCGCATTTTTCTTGGTAGGCGTCGAATTATTCCGTTTTTTCCGCGGTGAGGGAGTACCTGGATCCGAAAATCTCACAATATACTTTATTGTCGGTTTGCTAGTAAGATCTAAAAGCGACGACATCGAGTATTTATAACAAAAAGCTACACATTTAAAAGGACATGAAATAATGGAGTTTTCTCAGTTTCAAGATCATCGTGCCGTTGATCTCTTTAAATTGTGCATCTAATGGAAGCCAATTCTTTAGGGTACTGGTGCCAATCAACTTTAGAAATTTTGATGTGCCAATCATTAGGTAAGTATATAAAATTATGTAGTGTTGTCTGAGTAGACGTGTAAAAATGTATCCATAAATTATAAAAAATTAATATTAAAAGAATTGTTCAATTTTCTGTCACAGGCATCACTTAGCAACAGGGAAAACTATATTGACAGAACTAAGAACTATAAGTATTATATTCAAGAGCTTAACATTTAAAGGACACTGTTATGTCTGTTAAGCTATTTCAATTATTTATAAATATAGAAGTACCCAAGGTAAATTACAAAAGTAGTTAAAATAACGTAGTGCAGAACAATGTCCGAAAAGCATGCTAGAGCAACATTCAACAATTAGTGCAAGCCTTCACGATGTCAATATCATTAAGAAAAACAGCAATAAGTCAGAAAAGGCAGAAGTTACAATTTTCGGATTGACAAAGCGAAGGCTTGTTTAGTTGGACGATCTAAAAAGGTAGAAACGAAGGAAGGAGCGGCTAATAGATGCTGTGTTTGTGCGTGGTAAGGGTGCACACAACGACAAGTCTCAAGTAACAGTCAAAACGAGGGGTAGCGAGACCAGGTAACAATCGCTCGGGTAGCATTCCACATCGAGTTCATTCACAGCGGGGAGACATCCAGTGCTAGTGAGCTCCGGTACTCCGCGCGCTCCGCAAAAATGTACGACATTATGCTTGCAATTTTGCATGATCGTGCAAATTATAACCAAACAAAATTTTGCCTCGCGAAGCCCTTTGTCCGTTAGCAGTGTGCAAATGTATTCGTTTTTTTATTCTCAGTAAAAAGGTAAATTAGTAATAGATATATTTAAAATAGGAGTCAGTTAAAAATGCTAAAAGACACAAGGCTATAACAGAGCTACTAATTTTTTTCGACATGAATTGGTGAAAATGTAACTCTGATATAATATACAGCCCAGGTCATATGTATGAATGAAAATTCAAATGAGATCGTTTTTTTAAATAATTTGTCTGATTGATTGCAACAAAAACATTTTTAATGTTGTTGTGGAAAATGTCTATCAAAATGCTCTAAACGTGCATTTGTCAATAAAAGCATGTCATCTAGATAAAAAAACACTAGTAATTCTTAAGTTTGCAAATAAACTTCTAAATAGTCGAAATGCGTTAACACTTCTAATCTTAGCATGAACCAACAAACTGGAATACTATAATAATACGTAGATATGTAGTTTCCTAAGCTAAAAGCCTGAACGTTATAAACAGCAGTGGGATGGTCTATAACACCGAACTTAGATCTATAACCGTGAAGAGTTATGCGCTAACAGTGTTGGATGTCGTGATCGCGCATGAGTGCGGAGCGCGCGGGCCCGTCGCCGGCGACCTCGCTCCAGTCCTTACGTCCGGGCGGCGGCTTTAACAGATCGTCCAAGCTAAAGGTGCGCGCGGCTCGCGGGTGCGCCGCGAGTCCCGACACCGACGGCTTGCGAATACCCAGCCGCGTGAGCAGCGTGCGGTGCGCCGGCGCCGGCTCGTGCAGGCTCGCTGTGGACAAACGCGCCGTCAGCCGCGCCCGCGCCCGCGCCCGCGCCCTCGCTCGCTATGGCTCCCGCTGAGGCACGGCCGCGTACCGCCCGCGCCCCCCGCCTGCCCGCGTCGCTACACCGCGCCCCACATACATAGGATTGCCAGATTTCGTGCGCCGGGAACGGTTAGGTTTTGTGGGCTGGTTCATTTGTAGTGGTGGTGGTAGTGGAAAAGTTTTAGGAGTCAAAGAGTAGGCGCGTAGCTATCGACGCGACGGCCTTTATCCGTTCTATTCCATGATCATTGATTAGTGGTAATTCATGTATTTTTACGTTTTTGTTTTTTAATATTTGGTGCTCAGCACGCTTTTTAAGCAGTGCTCAATAAAATTATTACTATAAGTAGTTATATTAAAATTTATATGTCTCATTATTTATTGTACTATTATAAGCTCCCGGCAATTGTTATTCTGGCAATCCTGTTAGCCATTTGTTCACAATGCATTTTAACTTGGAAAATATAGGTTTATATTCAAATAGATAATTTAGACGAATCAAGATCGATCTTAGCTTGTTCGAAATTTGTTATTTATTTATTCGTGTCACCAAGTTAAAACAATTGTACATCAAACGGACTCCAGAAACTTTAACACACATCCTCTAAAAACAAACTAACTTCATGCAATAGTATGCACCATAGCAGAGCAGTTGTTAAATACATAACACAATATCTCTAATAATGCTCTAGTTTCTGGGCCCGCATATGACAAACATATAATAGACAGAAGTAGAAGTTGATAAATTACGCAAAATGTGTCCTTACCATCCCAGAGACAGTGCAGTTATTGAGAAAATATATAAGTATAGCAGAAATTATTAGACATTGTATTCTTAGGAAGCATATTTATACTGTGAGTCACAAAATTAAGCTAGTCCCTAAAATATTACTTGTAAAAATTAGATCTAACAGGTGTAAAACAAACGTCGATTTATAGACCATACTGACGGAAGTGAAACTTCATACATTTCGATCTATAAAACGTAGATGTTCTAGACCTTTTGTGAGAAAAGAAAACTGTGGTGACAAGCTTTTTAAAAGACCGAGAGTGTGCAATATATACTAGTATATATTCGATGACCTTCTTCAACAGACAAAACAACATCACCAGCATATTGGGCCTAAAAGTAGCTTGTAATAAGTAATCAACATTGGTGTCATTATAACGGGGTATTTCAAAAACCAATTTGGACCCAAAGATTTGTCCTCCATACAAACAAGTGACAACTTACGTCTCGGGCAGCGGTCAGCCTCTTCTGCCAAGAGCTTTTCGATCTTCTCAGGGAAGTGCCTCTTGGCGCACCAGACCAAGCCAATTACCCCGAGAACCACGAATACAGTGATGATACCTAGCCAGAAGGGCTCCTGAATCATTCGCTGGCCGAGGCCGATTATATTAGGTGTGGGGTTTGGTGTCTCGCATCTAAAAAATAAGATAAACGTATTAAATCTTATCTTATGCTACAATAATTTAAAATACGCACATACTGAAATGTACTGATATATGACAAAATAATTAAAAATAAACGCAATATTAATAATATTGTCATTGAGGGTTTATTGCATACAAATTTTCAAATTGAATTTTCACTCGAAGAAACATTTTCCATTTTTTTCCCGGGGCACGGACCCCTAGTCGGTACTGGGCCCCTAGGCAGTTGCCTACTTTGCCTTATCAATAATCCGGCCCTGTCCCTATTACCTCTTCCCCTTCCAAGACGGATTGCACTGGCAAAGAAACCCGCCGTCTCTCTCGCTACAGGCGCCCCTACTGTTGCAGGGCCTCGAAGCACACGGACGCACTCGTTCGTGGCACCTCCTTCCTTTCCATCCTCTAGCACAGGTGCAAGTGAATGCTTCTCCGTCTGTATGCGTGTCACGGGCGACGACGGTACAGTTTCCAAACACGCAGGGAGAGCGTTCGCATGCGGTTACTAGACAGAAGATACCTGGAAACGGTAAAAGACTATCATCAATAAACCATTATAGATTACTAGCTTCTGCGCGCGGTTTTCTCCCACGTTCCCACTGGAAGCGTGCATTTTTCGGCATAAAAAGTAGCCTATGTAACTCTCCGGTCCATAAACTATATCTATGCCAAAAATCACGTCGATCCGATGCTTCGTTGCTGCGTAAAAGAAGAACAAATCGACAAACCAACAAACAAACCAAGTAGGATTTGGCAGCCTGAGTCACGTTGTTAGTTAAACTGCTGGCACAGAACATATTATATTAGGTTGGGGAAAAAGTCTTTTCGCATTATAGTATGTATGAACTTGTAATAAAATCTCTTTGGCTATACTATTTGTATGTGGCTGGTTTTGGTATTATATGAAAGTTTAAATTTTAAAGAACATAATTCCAAATTCAAATTAGGAAAATGTGTGATTTTCATTTGTTTTTCGTACTGTCAAAATGAGTGAATCTATTGAAGAAATTCGATACATTTTAAAATTTTACAACAAAAAAGGTAAAAATGCAACGCAAGCCGCGAAAAAAATTTGCGATGTTTATGGACCTAGTGCAGTGTGTGTGAGAGTAGCACAAATTTGGTTTAAGCGTTTTCAATCCGGAAATTTTGATTTCAAAGATGCACTTCGCTCTGGTCGCCCTATTACGGATAAAATGGATGCCATTTTTAAAAAGTGGAACAAGATCGGCATATCAGTAGTTACGACGTAGCCGAAGAACTGGGAATTGACCACAAAACAGTTTTGGCGCATTTGAAAAATCTGGGTACACAAAAAAGCTCGATATTTGGGTACCTCACGAGCTCACTGAAAGAAACCTAATGAACCGTGTACTCATTTGTGATTCTTTACTACGACATAATGAAACCGAACCATTTTTGAAGACGCTGATAATTGGTGATGAAAAGTGAATCACGTACGACAAGAACGTGCGAAAAAGGTCGTGGTCAAAGACCGGTCAGGCTTCACAGACTGTGGCGAAACCCGGGTTAACTCGCAACAAGGTGATGCTGTGTGTGTGGTGGGATTGGAAGGGCATTATTCATTATAAGCTGTTACCACCAGGCAGGACCATCGATTCTGAACTCTACTGCGAACAACTGATGAGATTAAAGCAAGAAGTTGAGAGAAAGCGGCCGGAATTAATCAACAGAAGGGGTGTGGTTTTTCATCATGATAACGCTAGACCTCACACATCTTTAGCCACTCAGAAAAAATTAAGAGAGTTTGGCTGGGAGGTGTTAATGCATCCGCCGTATAGTCCTGACCTTGCACCTTCAGATTTCCACCTGTTTCGGTCTCTTCAGAATTCTTTAGGCAGTGTCAGGTTAACATCACGAGAGGATTGCCAAAACCACTTGTCGCGGTATTTTGATCAGAAGTCCCAAAATTTCTATAGGAATGGGATCATGTCCCTACCTACAAGATGGCAAAAAGTTATCTTACAAAATGGTACCTACATACTTTAGTTAAATGTAAATAAACTATATTAAAAAATGTTTTGAATTTTCTTAAAAAATGCGAAGGAACTTTTTCCCCGACCTATTAATACAGCTTGTTCACACTGCGTGACTGGTTGAAAAAAAGGCCAAGCCAAATATTTGTTTAAATGGTAATCAAGTGTTCTCTAATTGTACCTATGTCACATACAATTAAGTAGGACGTAGGCACTAAAAGTGTCTAATGGAGCCCGAGCTGATATTGAGAAATCTTTAAAATCTGTGGATTTTGTTATATAAAAATAAAATAAAATCGACTAACTGCTCTCTATCTATGTCTAGTAGTATCGTACCGGTGTAATATCCAGAACACTGGCAAAAAGTTTTAGTGTCATCAGTAGCACACCGGCCGTCATGTAAGCAAGGGTTGGGGTAGCATGATTCCAAGCCGGTTTCTTCCGTAAGGAGCAGTACTTTGCTGTGATAATCTGGATCTGGAAAATGAAATATGTGGGTTACCAACACATAATATATATCAACCAATGACACAAATGAAGAGGTGTCTGTTGGTGCAACACGTAAGTACCTAATTAAAAAATGTTCTACTTTTCAGAATACTACCGCTCATTCTCATTATTCCACGTGTCAATAAGTTTGAAGTATCACTGTCCGGAGGTTTATGATGTCATAGGTGTGGGTTCGGACTGAAAATCAGTTATTAAGGTCCTTGGACCTTAATTGCATGCTGAGGCGGAACCCTTATTTTCATTTTTTTATTTATGTGTAAAACTGTAATATTGTGTGATGTGCTGAAATAAATGTATTTTCTTTCTTTCTTCTTTCTGTCATATAGATTTTAGTCACATACCAATAATCCTTTTCTATTACATTTTAATAGTAGTAACCACCGGTGATCTCCGCTATAAATATCTATAACCCTGGGAGAGCTAATGTGTTCCTAACCTTTTGAAGCTTTATTGACATATTTAATGGAGAACTAATAAATACTGTAGTGGAGCAGTTCGGTGGCGAACTGCTGATAGAAGTTCATTCCCACAGTCACTTCAAAAAAACGAAAAGGTTAATCAATTCTGTGGGTATTTTTTTGTGTTTGTTACCTCAAATCTGCGTCATTTGTTAACCGATTTGGAAAATTCTTTGTTTATTTTAAAGGATTTACTTTCAGATTAGAGTTTAGACCCATAGAAATGTCAGCAAAATCGGTATCGGTAGTTTGTCACTAAAGTCGGTTCGCCGCTTTTTTAAAGCAATTTCACTTGTTCTTTTTAAATTATTTTTAGGTTCCGTGGTCAGAATTCAACCATAGTACCTACGGGACGTACACTAATGACATACCATCACAGATTACTATATATGTAGCTAGCTACATACCTTGATTGACAACCATCGACACGTCCATATCGAGTCCCCGGTCGCCGGAGTGCTGCGTCACCACCAAAGAGTTCAGGTACGAGTTGATGACGAGCGGCGCGCTGGGCTCCAGCTTCCTCTTGCTGCGGTCTACCTCGCAGAGCGTCCACTCGGTCCCGTTGTAATCCGTGTAACTGTCTTTTACCTGGAAAATCCCGGTGAAATGCATGTATTCATTATCAGCCTTTTACGCTCCCGCTGCTGAGATACCGGCCTTCTCTCATAGAGAGAGGTATGGGCCATAATCCACAACGCGGGCCCAGTGCAGCTTGGTTGATGTCACATGTCCTCGAAATTTGTGGTTCTTGAGCATGCGGGTTTCCTCACGATGTTTGCCTTCACCTTTAATTTGATTTCTATCTTTATTATAGTCTAGTTCTCTGAAAGTAGCTAGTGTTCACACCCATAATAAGAAATAAAAAAAAATATCGAGTAAAATGAGGAATAACATTTTATAGCCATGCAGAATGATTATCCTCTACAAGCATTAGTTAATCTACTGAGGGTATTACCAAACCAAAGATCGACACCAAAAAGTGTGTTTAAAGAAAGATTACTTTTTTAAAGAGTTAGTATTCTGACCTCAATCCAGCCAACTCCTTCACCGCATGGCCAAATGTCGCTTCTCGGCACCAGCGTCGCTCGGGGCACTGCTACCGTCAGCGTGTGGTAGTGCGGCGCCAGCAGGCGCGTGCGCAGCGCGGCGCGGGCCGGCGCGCGCTGCGGCCAGTTGGGCGCCGCCAGGCGCCCGGAGCGGACGTCTCCGAGCTCCACCACGTGCGATACATTTAGAAAGCTCACTAGAAATAAGTGAAACACATTAAATAACATTAACAACTGGGTATGCGTATTGAAATAAAAAAACAGTTTTGTTATAAGTGATCAATATTGACATTACGTTTATTAATCAGTAATTGCCAATTAGAAACGTGAAGAATTCATAATTTAATGACATAAATACACCTAACGGTGAATATGGCTTTCATATGATATTTGTTAAACTACTAACCCATATTTATGCAAATAAATTAATTTGGATTTGAACATTAAAAAGTTGATGTACCTCTCGCATCTATACAATACTTACGCTATTGCAATTAATCTCTTTGATTTAGAGTTGAAGACTCTTTTCGACACTCGATTGCAAGAAGTTACTGCAGGTGAATACTTGCTTTACTTTTCTATGTCGCCAAGTTAGTGTTCTCAAAATAAAACTCATTTCAATAACAGGTTGCTTACCAGTTTTAAAATGCGCCAAATAGCCTTTGCCGGTAATGTTTTCTCCTGTTTTCAGTCTCAATCTAAGTATTTCAGACCGTGACACATATAAACCGTTGCTTAAAATATTTGGATTCGTAAATGGTCGAATGGGTTCGCTTTGTAGATCCACTTTCACTTCTAGAAACGATTCTTCTGGGATTACATCGGTTACGTTAACTGGTACTCCTTTGTTAAATACTCCGTACCCAAAATCATAGTAGCTAATGTTGAGAAAAACCCGCTTGCCTGCAAAGAAAACTAACTCAAGTCAAAATAAAACTAAAAAGTATAATCATTATTTTAGATTTAGATAAGAACATGCTAATTCTTTTAATAATGATCACGGTTAAATAACATTATAATGCATTAATCTATAGTAAAGTTTGTAAGTTTTTTGTTTGTTTGTTACCGCTAATCTCTGAAACCGCTGGTCCTATTCTAAAAATATATTTCATTCTTTCCACGCATGCGAAGCCGCGAGCAGACGCTAGTTAAAAATATATAACACTGTACAAGATTCAAATGCAGTCTTACCTGTCGGTGCTAGAATATCGATAGTGCAGTCAAGATTAGGCAGCAGAAATTGAGGGTAGTTTGGACTTCGTAGTATTCCTTCTTTTGATGTAAAAGTCTGCGATGGACATCCAGAGAGTTCTACTGCTCGCCATATTACCGAGAACCCCGATCCTTGAGTGCTGCAATGAATATAATTTTACCTTATTATTAGTGCCGTTATTAGAATTTCGACAAATTCCCATAAGTACATACGTACCTACTTTAATTTCTGGAAACATAAAATCGTTTGAAGCCACAAGTAACACAATTTGTATTGGTAGGTTTTTGGATTTAAGGAATTATTGTGTCGAGGCAAAAAGCGCTACCCAGAAGGTTTAGTATCATTTGTTATTCAAATCGTACTGTAATTATACTAACTAAATTAATTACAGATACTGACCGCTTTGCTCGTGAATTCTGCCGCCAAGCAGTAGTGTGCAAGCATTACTGTGTTCCGGTTAGATGAGCAGAGTATCCAGTGAAATTACTGGGCTTATGAGACTTAATACCTAATGTCTCGGGGTAACGAGCGCACTGCAGTGCCACGCAGGCCTTTGTGTTTCAAAGTTCTGAGTGACACTGCAATTGTTATGGGCCGGCCGTTATGCTTACCATCAGGCAAGCGACTAGCTCGTTTCGTTACCAATAGCATAAAAAAAAGATACTAGATGCTCCAGAGGTTCACTAGTTTTATCTTAGAAAACTTATTACAATAATATCAGCCAGAGACTCACTTGTAATCCGAATGGAAGTGTAAAATAGCTCTATTGCCAGACGCTACCCATCTCGTCTCACCGACGGTCCCGCAATACCTCGACGACTTCATATTCCTGAAGTCACGGAGCTGAAACGGTTATCACATTTAATGAAACGTCCCTAAAAGTAATGGGGAAACTCATTTGCTCTCAAATTGGGATAACGTGAGAAAGTAGTCATAAACTCATTAAACTTGGTTAGATTGCGAATTTTTGTTGAAACCACAACGTTAAATATAATCTGTCTAGTGGCGAGTGGCGACAGATTGTTTTATTCTCTACTAGCTGCTGCCCCGCGGTTTCACCCGCGTGGAGATTTTGGATTACATGGTTTTTATTTATTTTGCGCGGAACCTTAATTTTTTTTTAAAATTAAAGTAGCCTATGTTACTCCTTGTAACATCAGCTATCCGCCAGTGAAAGTCGCGTCAAAATTGGTCCAGCCGTTTCGGAGATTACCCGGAACAAACAGACAGACAGACAAAATTTTAAAAATGGTTGTTTTGTTATGTAGGTACCGTAATATACTTTCATATGTATTTAGTAAAAAGCTGTTATTTTGATATTACAAACAGACACTTCAATTTTATTTATCTGTATGGATTTAGGAAAACAATATCTTGCTCTGTTTATTTAATATGTGGACAACAATCATCAACCCCTTTTGAAAATGATGTTGTGATATTTCGATACATTGAAAAAATTAATGAGATAGTATCGGCAAACGAAAAGTTGTGACAGAGTGCCATTTAGTAGCAAATCATACAGCAGTACTTATTATTATCAGCCTGTTACGCTCCCACTGCTGGGATACCGGCCGTCTCTCATAGAGAGAGTTATGGGCCATAATCCACCACGCGGGCCCAGTGCGGCTTGGTGGATGTCACTTGTCCTCGAATTTTGTGGTTCTTGAACATGCTGGTTTCCTCGCGATGTTTTCCTTCACCGTTTTAGAGCGAGTGTGAATAAGCAGTACTTACTTCTACGAAATCATAAAGGCAGTCTTTTTGATACTCCAAATCGACAGTTTGAAACACGAACACCAGTCTCGTGTCATCTGGCCCCACCAAATGTACCCAGTAGTCTAAGTCGTTGTCGTACATGCCTGGGTGGTTAGGGCTACTTAGGATTCCTGAAATTCAGAACCGAAGTGTTAGCGCAAACTATCAAATATCAAAAGTAAAATATACTCAACATAATGAAATGCACACGTCATTAAACATTTCAATATACTTAGATACATATTGTTTGTAATTAGTATGCGCATTAGAATTCTAAACCGAAACGGAAGTAGACACGGCTTGTAAGCCGGAAAGAACATCATATCAAAAATTTCGCAGTCAACATCGATTGCACCCATAGCCCGCAAGCAATAGCAAGGCGTCTGGACCGGATAGCCAGAAGACGCAGGTTCGAATCCTGTTGGAAGCGAAATTTTTGTGATGTATATATTTGTGGGAATAGACAATCTTAAGATCCGAGAGATTTGCTGTAGTATAAAATGAACTTAACAAATTTAAATTCTGAGTGGCATTGCAATTGTTATAGGCTCATTATCTAACAGGAATTAATTAAAGAAAACAATCCCACGTTGGGCGCCACTTTTACCTGAAGTCCCTTCTACGGTCCTGTTCTTCAATATATGTTCAGGGTTCAGTCGACGCTTGCAGACGTAGCCTCCGGTTATTGCACACTTGTGGAGTGTCCAGTAGAGGCCACTTGGCTGTGATGGTATTGGTGACGATTTCCACTGAAAAATTGGGACATGGATAATGTAATTTTTTTTTATGACGTAATTTTTTTTTCGGGCTAAATGCCTTTATTAACTAGCTAATACAATTAATTAATAAATTAAATTGTACATCGTCATTTTTGATCAGCGTAGTCAAACACTAACCTATCCTAATATGGAAAAGAAAGATAAAGTAAAAGCTCAGGGAATATAGAAATAGGTATATTATGAATATAATAAGTCTTTTTTTATTTCGTCAATCCTATTAGGTACAGGCGAGAACTAGAGACAAAGAGGTGGTACAAATAAAGAAGTTTTGAAAATTTTCTAGGCATGTTGAGGATGATGTATACCTTACAACTTTCTAATACCTGAACACCCAGACATGCCTCGTCCAACTCATCAGTATCGTTATAAGGCGGCCATCCTTGGTACACGACAGCGCTTCCATCGATCCAGCTGAACTCTTCGCCGCTGCCCTTCGTAAGACGGGCTCCGAGCCAATAGACCGATCCAGCGCTGTAATCGCTGCTTTGCCGTATGCCAGTGACGATGAAGCGTTCCTCTTCGGCTGAGTGGACGGAGGTCAGATGCATGTTGAGGCCTTCGCATACCTGGAAAAGAATGATATAAACGAACGCTTACACACTCACCTGTGCACTAGGATTTTGTGTCGCAAATTTCATGGACATACAATACATCCAAGAAATTTTGTGCTCACTCAAAGTTTGCCTCGGTGTCGAACCCGGGCTCCTCGCTGTGAAGGCAAGATTACTAACAACGTAGCCACACACAGTCAGAAAAAGAATAAAAGTCAGAAAATTGACAATTTCAAACAGAGGAAGACAAATAATGCGCTAATAATGTAATCTAAAAACTTGGGCTCGCTGCGGCACCGAATAGATAACAGTTCTTACAGTTAACTAAAGAAAAGAAAAGAACTAAAGAATAGATAAGTAACATTTGATAACCAATTCAGTGCGAAACTACAAATAATCCGTTTAGAGTCGCCGCTCACTCGACGACTCGTTTGTTGGAGTTCCAGTTTAATAAGTTAGTAGGTATGATTCCTAAGATAAAATGGGAAGGCGGTCCAAGATTTATATCCATATCTTTCATTACAATTCACTGGTTTTCTGTGAGATCTACTTAAAATTTTCGGATTAGGTTACAAATTATGTTCAAGGTCTAGAATCAATCGATTTGAACCCAAGGAAATTGTAATTTTCGCAATCTTTTCATTTTTGCTTTGGTAATAAACGCAGAACACTTTCATGAATTCGCGTGGCATAGTACATTAGTTACTCTGGCTCTTAGAAGTCCCGACTCTCAGCAGATAAAGGATAACAAGACAAGCGGCGCGCCGGGTTCTGCACCTTAAGATTGTCTTGTCTTGATTGGCCGTGTGGTTCCTAAGAGTAGTAGGTACGACTCCACCTCTTTCCGAGGCGTGGGAGTCGTCTAAAGGAATATCCAGGGAATGGGCAGTATCATTCTCCGCGGTCATCAGCGACCATGCGCTTACCAAAGCTTGGTGTATTATGCCAAATTGGGGGAGATGTTCAGTAGTGGACGTTTTCCCATCTGATGATGACGATGAAATCTATGCTTACTTGTCTTGCTGTAGCCCAGGAAGCTTTGGGATACCCGGAGACAAGGTAGCAGTGCCCGTTGAAGAGGACTTGTTTCGGGTCCATACACGACTGAGCTGAAACAAATACAAAGGCCATTCGTATCTATTTCCGTCGTCATAATCATCATCAACAAGAGCGAGGAGGGATTATTTCTCATTCTGCTCATTGCTATGCATAACCGTCCCTTTTACCTTCACAATATTTGGATACGTTATCTGTATGTGTTAGGGGAAGTAGGGGCAATGCCGTTCACTTAAAACCTTTATATTTGATATATTTCTAACTATAGGTAGTTTAAAGGTAGGGCATAATAATCAAGGTACATTTATACATAATCATTTCAAGGTTCTGTTTTAACACAAAACTTATGAAACTTTCCGTAATAAGCAGTAATTACGCATTTATAAAAAAAACAGGTTGGAGCGCCATTACCCCTGACTATGAGAAATAACGCTCAGGTAAAGGGGTTATGACGATCGAACCTGTGTTTAAAACAGAAAAATCGTTATTCTCTTTCATCTCTCGTATTGTATCTTCTTTTTGTTTAACCGTACTCCGGTCGTAGCGTTATAATCTCTTTGAATCTGGTTCGCGTTGTTAATGACATCTTCTGACAGCTCATCAAAACAGCTACTTTATGTCCGGACGCGGAAAAAGCCCAGCATCCGGAAACAATAGTAAGTAGGTACATAGGTACAAACCATACAGTCCTCGTCAAACTTAAACGCTTTAAGTGAGATTAGCTTTTGCGCAATCGAAATTTACTCCAGGAAAGTATCGCAATTTGTCGCGGAAACAAAATGAAGACAACCTTACGTGTTTTAAAATTAAACTTCCAAGCGGCAGTTAAGTTTAGCAAGTAACGTATACGAAATCGAAACTTGTAATATCATTTAACATTTGATCCAGGCCTTTTCAATAGCGAAAATTGAATCACTTTGTCGCAGTGCTATTCAACATTTTTAGGGTAAACGCTGGTAATGTCGTCAATGTCCCGATACTCGTCAGATTGTAAAAAAAGGCCAGTTACTTATTTCAAACGAGAGCTTACTTAAAGATTTTTATAGCAATATATTTAAAATAATATACTTCATAATTAAAATGGCACCATTTAGTTATATCTATAATGGTTCCGGAGAAATGAGCGATCAAAGTTAGCGATTTTGAAATTTGTGTTTTTTGGGAAGTTTAGTAACTGAAAGTGTAGTCCTGCGCACCACTTTTGTTTTCAAGTTTCACAGGACCAGGAGGCCGGTTTGATAAGTGTGATATTTTAGTGAAACGCTCAAGTTTATTTTCTAACGATATAACCTATAAAATTGTGCTATTTTTATTATTAGTTTCTTATTTATGCGTATGACAGGTATTCGTACTTAAAATACCCTATCTGACCCAATACCCGTCAGTATTTATATTATTTTGACGGTAACTGGGACATGATTAACAAAATGCGCGTAATATCGTCATTTAGTATATTTTGAACCTTATTGTGCAGTGATACGGTTTACGGTTTTATTATAAGGGGGCGGTGGCGGTCAGATTTTTATTTGAGTATAATTAATTGAGGGTTTGCAAAACTATTACTTTTATTTTATTTAAAGATAATTACCTCTATAATCAAGTATGGAATTACGGTTACCGATAAGACCGCCTCTATTTTTTTATATAAAATTATAGTTATAATAAGTACATACAATAAAAAGTTTTCGGTTGTTCTTTTTTGTATATTTTGTAGGGGCATGCGTTGCACGTTGATTTTTGCAAGCGAGGCAATACGCGCAATTTGGCGTTAGTCGTACCACCACCTTGCAAGCGCGTGCCCGTACGGCAGCTCTTATTCGTATGTTTTTGTATGTCATAGTTAAAGCAATATATGACGTAACTTCGTGCGTATGACTTTCCCTGCCCAGTAGACTGAGCACAAATATAGGACACTTAGATCGACCACTAAAATTTACATGTACTTCCCTGACCCATCATTAGTATTTTATTAAGTAAAGTAATATTTAAAGTATAGTAATGAGTAATATCAAATTATTTTATAAAATATTATATATATCAAATTACTTTATAGCTAATGATGAAAATTACTGTTTTCCATATTTATTTTTAGGTTATTTAAGTAATACATATAATATTCAATATCATGGACGACTGCGCCGAGAGACTCGGCATAAGCTTCTGCAACGCGGGAGCACGGACACATGTTGCAATATCGCCAAGCTTAGCCTCTCTGCTAAACGGAAGCACCACCCGAACGAGCATGAAACGTAAAACGAATAACGCGCTACCTGTGACGGAAATAGCAGACCACCAATATCGATTAAGGCACCGCTTCATGACCCGCCTAACGCAAAAATCCTAGAACGCAAAAATGGCCTAAAGGCTTTTTTGTTCATCGAAGAAAAACAGGCATTACGGAAAAAGAAAGACAACGCCAGAGCCTTAGTTGGCATTCTGAAAATTTGGAAATTAATTTCCAAAGAAAATTTCCGAAGACAATTAGTGCGTGGTACTTTCCTAAAACGTGTTCTAGGAAATACGTGTTTTTGAAAATGCCTTACAAGTTTGTGAAAAAAATGTTTGTTATTTAGAATCTCCATTACATGTCCAAGGATTATATGGAAGTGTTTTGTTGAAGTTTACATTTATGAGAACACTGTGAACGGCCAAAGTCAAGGAAAAATTTGTTCAAAAAAGCTGGTTTTTGAAGGCTTGTACTGAGTTGGAATCTCAAAATTTTACATTTTTGCTCCCACGGAATCCTAGATATAGAGCACATGATTCCTATTTGCTCAAAACATCTAAAGAAAAATTTATTAGGACACTATAATCGCGTACGAGCGTTTCTATGGAAAGTATGGCATGTAGCAGCCTCTTAATGCGGTCAAGAAACGACGATCGCACTATTCGAATGGTGTGAGAAGAATCTTTTTGCTCAGGTATCTCTCAAAACTCGCTCTAACTCAAATCTCTCAAAGCTCTCAAAACTCGGAGAGGCCGAACCAGGTACCAACCACGACAACGACGGTCAACACACCCACAAAGTGAGATTACTCTCACTTTGTGGGTGTGTTGACCGTCTACACGCAATGACAGTCGAGTAAGAAAAAGGCGAAGTCGCTGACCACATCGGCCGCATTAAAGCATCCATAAATCATGAGGTGGACGTGTACGAGAACAGGAGGGAAGACCTAAGCTTTTGCGCTGAAAACATTTGGCAGAATTGTCTCTTCGTTGACGAGTCCAGAATTAGCACTCATCCGGACAACCGACGTCTCCGTGTCTGGAGAAGACATGGGGACGCTGAAAGACAAAGAACTGCCACCGGAACCGTTCAACAAGGGGGGAAATCGGTATCCTTTTGGGGCAGTATAATGATTGGTGCTAGAACGACGTTGATCCCGTATCGTGGCTGGATGACTGCAGCTTTGTACCAAACCATTGCTATTGATGGAATTATCAGGTCATTTAGAATAAACCATGATCCTCTAGTCGTATTGGTTGACGATAATGCACCCAGCACATCGAGCTCAACGAATCAACGCTGCTCTGCGTGAATACGACATTACCAGGTTAGACTGGCCTGCCGGCTCGCCTGACTTAAACCCGATAGAACACGCGTGGGATGCTGTCAAGCGAGCTGTTTGGAACCGTCAGCCACCTCCCCAGACAGTGCCAGAGATCAGGGAAGCCGTTATTCAAGAATGGGACAGGTTACCGCAAGAAATGCTGAATAACTTAATTCTCAACATGCCAAGAAGGATTGCCGCATGTGTTCGAGCCAGGGGAGGAGTTATCTTATACTAAATAAAAACAATTTAATAATAAATGTTGATAATATTTAGTTATATCCTCTTTTTCTTTCAATTATTTAGTAGTCAAAATTGCACTAGGACTTTTAAATTCAATTTTAGTTACTAAAAAATAATTTTTTTTTTTATTTCAATAAGTGTATATTTTTTATAAAAAGATGTTACGTAAGCAACATTCTTTTAAAAAAGTAAAATTAAAAAAAAAAACATCTTTTGCTAGTGATCTCAAACATTATTTGATGTGTGTACGTGGGGCACTCAGAATATTTCTAGAAACTAAAAAAAAATGTTCTATAGGGTATAATTTTTTTTATTAAATCTTTTCAAAGTACTCTCCACTAGCGTCTATACAAAGTTTCATGCGTCTGGACCAATTCTAAAAATATTTTTTCTAGTCTTCTTCAGACACCTCTTCTACAGCCGGCTCGAACGCCGCTAGCGCATCTTCCGGCGACGAAAACTGTGTTCCTTTCAGTATTTTTTTTATTTTGGGGAACTAAAACAAGTCGCACGGCACCAAGTCAGGACTTTAAGGTGGGTGACCTAACAGTTTAACCGGTGTGCTATCCAGGAAGCCCCTAGTTTTGAGCACCGAGTGCGCGGGTGCGTTGTCATTATGGAGCAGTAGCCCGCGGAGCCCGTCTTCGGCCGCTTGTTGCTCACTGCCTCGAACACTTCTGGCAAGCATTTTGTAGTATACCACTCAGCATTGATGCTACTTTGATTCCGTAAAAGAATTGACACCAGATACCCACTTAAAGTGAAATGACTAGCAATCAAAATTTTGCCTCCAAGACTCGTCACCTGTGACGATATCATAAATACACCGAGATGAGCCTGCGTCAAATTATACCGTCATGTCACGGCACCATTCCACGCGGGCCTGCTTCTGAGCTTCAGTGAGTTTGTGCGGTACCCAACGGGATACAATCCTCCTCACGTGAAGGTGCACGTGGAGAATCTCGTGATTGTTTCCCGATCCGATCTGCAACGTCTGCTGAATGTCTTCGTATATTATACGCCTATTCTCTCGAATTAATTTTTTCATTGCCAGCACTTTTTCTTCTGTAACTGCCGTCACAGGGCGACCACTTCTTTTTTCGTCAGTGAAAGATAGCCGACCACGCTTAAATTCATTATACCAGTGATACACAGTTGCTTTTGAAGGGCCCTTATCCGAAAAAGCCATTTGAAGTCTATTGAAAGATTTCTCCGGTTTTAGACGACATTTAAAATCGTAAAAAATCATGTCGCGAAAATGTTCTCGATGAGGTTCCATTTTTCATAGAGACACGATTTTGCAAATGAGCTCATATGAAAATATGGAAGGAAATTTGAATTTGGAACGTTCGAATTTTTACTTATAAATAATTATACTTTTATAATATATTACAACTGGCAAGTGTTTCAAACAAAAAATATGAGATTCTAGAAACTTTCTGAGTGCCCTGGTATGTAAATCGGATTACAATGCAATATAATTATTTTAGGTACATATATATCATATTTATTATTATATACGTGTGAATAAAATTTAATATGTAATTAAATTTTTGGTTTTTAACAAAATATTATATATGTTAATGCACTGCTAGCCGAAAATGTTTCTTTCCATGCAGTCCTCTCCATCCAAAGGTTGCCTGGAAGAGATTGCTGTTTAGCAATAAGGCCGCCCATTGTACCTTTACTATAACCATTGTTTTATTTATTTATTACTTGTACATCTTGGAGTGCAATAAAGAGTTATTGTATTGTATTGTATAATTATATCACCGAGTTGGACTGATAACAGAGCCGGAAGGTAGTAACGTATAGTATAGTAACGTTGTAACGTAATGACATAACCCCATTGAGTATTTACAAGAATCAAACGAACCTTAAGCGATATTTAGGATGCCGATGATGGAGCCGGAAGGTGGCTACGAGACTACAGAACCCATTACGTATTTTACAAAAAGCTTTTCTGGAATAATATATTTGAATATTTATTTATATTTTTTCACAAAAAAACTTGTTAATACAAAAACAGCTTGATTAATTTGGTTTCATTTGGTGCAATAAATAATATTCTTTAATCTTTTTTTGTCCTAGGCATTCGACGCGTTTGCTTATTCTGGGTATATTTTTGCCCTATATTTTCAATTTGAGGGTTATATCGCCAAAAAACAATTTAATAATGAACCTTAATATCAAGGTTAAAGAGTTCAAAATAGTGGTAAAAATTGACGAGTTCTGGGACAATTTGACGAAAATTAGGACAAATCTGACGGATACTGGTACAATTCACTTATTTTTCAGTTTTTCAATTATTTTAATAACTTGTGGTTTTTTTATCGTACTAAAAATATATTTACCGAAAAGAGTTATAAATAAGTAATCACGTCAAAAAAATTTGATATTTCTAAGTTAACAAACAGAGACGAGGCAAAGCTGCAAAGACAGCTAAATTCAGAAACTGACGAGTAATGGGACGTTTACCCTACATTACCATCCTATGAATAACGGATACATACAGACAGTATCTCATCTTTGTATGTTTTGAATTTTTTTGCAATAACTAATGTTCATGTTCCTACTGTTTTGCTCGAAATACTTACGTATTTTATTGAGACTAGTTATTTTATGCTCATTCTTGCTCAGTCTGCATTCACCAAGAATTGAGATTGTGTCTGCTGACAAGACCTTAGTAATCAGTGATATTACCAGGTCTTTGAGACTTAATACCTGATGTCTTACAAACGCGTTGCAGTGCCACGCAGACTTTTGCGTTATGGTTATCTTTAGGACACATCTAATTACATAAAAGTATAAAAAGGAGTGCATTTTGAGTTCATATTATAAGTCAGATTAAATACTTGTTCCATTTGGGCGAGTCGGTTGGAAAATTACTTCCAACTTAGTTGAATAAATGAAGACTGGCTAGACCGTTCTGTCAGTTATCGATATGTGCAGACTTGTAATGAAGATCGTCGTAACTTCTACCATTCATGTTATCATGAAGGTGCTTTACTCGCCACAATTTTAAGTGTCTCTGAAGTTCGTCTAGATATTTTCGAAGAATCCACAGGGATGACTCAAAGAGCGAAGAGCGATGCCCTTTGAAACGTTCACAGTTCGCTTACGTTTACTCTTTAGCCTTGTTTTTGTTCGTTAAGTCTGTATTTAACACAAAATTAAATTATGTCTAGGTATTTCTGTGATTAGTCATAATTTTTCTTCTTCAGACTCATGATACAAACTCTACCTACTAATACTGGTAACGTTCTCACTTCTCATCAACGTGAAAAAAGAGACGTTTCGAAAACTCACGTTTTGTATGTAGATTGCTTACTGACTTATCACACGAGATCGAGTGTAATGGAGCGCTAGAGACAAAATGTGCCGAAAGTATGACGGATTCTCCATCACAAAGGCCAATGGTGCGTGAATTCACCCTATCTCTCTTTCGTATTAGTTTTATTAATTCAATTGGAAGAAAGATTCGGCTATTTTGAGACGGATGTCTTTGATGTCAAAGAAAAGTTTGCTTGGGAAGGTTACAGGCTGATAAATTTTTCTTATTCTTTTGTTGTCTGCAAAAGAGATTGGATGTACCGTGTTTAATTTACAAAAGGTGAACGTTTCAACGTAACTGGCCCGATCGGCGTGGAATTGACACCCAAACAGACAAGACTAAGCTTCAGTAGAGACGTGGATTTAACTTAGACTTAAAATAAAGTAAAGTTTCCAAATCAAATCAAATCAAATCAAATCAAACATTTATTTGCAAGAATACATAATATTACATATTTCAGATGTTCCAAAAATAAAGTCACAGTATTCAGCCTGCAAGCAGGCGTGCAAATATTAAAATAGTCATATTAATGTTATGTCACATGCGGCCTTATTACAAAAAACTCGTTAAACTCGACTTTGGTCGACAACCAATTTGTCTTCAACTATCTTTAGAGTCGACCTATAAACCAAACCTTATTACAAAAGATGAATAAAGCCAAGACAACTTAATACCAAACTGTAGCTATGGTAGAAATTATTTCCACAGATAATAAATGCCTTTATGCTACGGATACACGAAATGTAGAATTGACACAATGTACTAATTTTTATTTTGGAATATAAGTAGCTATTTTGTCACACAATACTATTTTCTAATATCGAAAAATATTGTAGGTAATTTTTAAATGACTTTTGATCATTGCGAGTAATTCAAAACATCCTAATTAGGTATTTACGTATATGAAAAAAATGTTAAGGAGATACTCCTTATATATCCAACCTATACAATGGCACACTATGGCTAAGTAACCATAGCAACATGTTTTGTTGATTGTGTGTACTGTCAATTCTTGTAATATATTCTGTTTTTACTATGTATACTTTCGATATTATAAGTATTTCCTATATTATATTTTGCTAAAAGCTATTATTCTACTCATCCACGCTTCCTAATACCTCACCACCCCTTCTTACTTTAATACAAAATATATGAATTTTTTTACGATTTGACAAGTAGAATACGTGGCCGCCATTAAAATAAATGCTTAAACCGTCGCTAAACTAGGTGCCCGGCAAGACTAACTTTGACACCATAGTCAACCAAGACCTAAGTGCTAATCTGCTTTTTGTAATAAGAAATTTGACAAAACTACGGTTTAAACTCCAGTTTAGCGTTAAAACTCGTTTTGTAATAAGGCCGTTAAAGTTTAAATATTGAGCTATGCTATAGAAACAGTTTTGTAATAGCCACTTATACAGGTCTTTGTTAAATTGATTGCCATTTAATATTTTGATGTCCTCCGGTAATTTATTATATACTTTATGACACATATTGTACACATTTCGTACACATTCCTTTTTATTTGTAGGTATAGGCTTGTACAATACATACCAACAAAACGTTTTATTCCTATTTTAACTAATCATTATATAGCATTCTGGCCTCCACACTACGGATATTAAATTTACAAAAATATTTTCCAAACAATGTTTTGAATGCACATTTTACGTTGCTTTTAAACACAATTTTATACAAAACAACTTATTTCAATTAAGTTGTCGTGCATTACGCAGAACGGCCAATAAAGCCGGGAAATATTCATTTAGCGAAGTGTCAAGCGCTACATGCCTTATTGTTACGAGGTAGAAACATGTAGACAGCTACACAATAATGTACCCAAAGTTAGATGTCAATGTTAGATACGAATATTTTTCCTTTGTTGTACTTGGTAGGTTAGCTGTTAGTGCAATTTATGTTAGTGGGAGGACTAACTCTTCTGCGAGTGTCCGTCTGGGTTGTTACCACCGCTTTGCTCGTGACGTCTGCCGCCAAGCAGTAGTGTGCAAACATTACTGTGTTCCGGTTTGATGAGCAGAGTAGCCAGTGAAATTACTGGGCTTATGAGACTTAATACCTAATGTCTCAAGGTAACGAGCGCACTGCAGTGCCGCGCAGGCCTTTGTGTTTCAAAGTTCTGAGTGGCACTGCAGTTGTTATGGGCCGGCGTTATGCTTACCATCAGGCAAACTACCAGCTCGTCTCGTTACCAAATAACATAAGCCCACCGCGAATTTTAATTCTTTTGTGGTGAGAGTGGCAACTGTAGTATAGGTAATATGTACCTATAGCATTAATGAGGAACCTCACTAAAGTGGAATTTGAGCCTAAAGGCCAAAAGGCCTTTTAAGTGTTGTGTTCCAGGTTCCAAAACTTAACAAAACTGTGTAGGCCGGAAGTTAACAACAGTTAAAATCACCCTATGCTGTATGCACAGACTAAAAATGAAGAACATGTGCAAAAATAGTAACGGAACATGCAGAGGCGCGCAACCGTTCATCAATGGTACATTTATAACTTTTTGCGATACAACGCCAGCTGTGTCCGGGTTTCCACACAATTGACTTTGGTTTTTTAGTTGTTAGTCAATTATTAGTTGTGGCGACGCTCTCGACGTTTTGTTTGAATACGTTATTTAAATGGCAAAATAACTGTTGGCGTTTTATTTTGACTAGTGAAGTCAATAATTTTTATATTCAGTAGAATTCTGAATGACACTGCCATATACATTCATGGCAATTTCTTTTATTAATTATCACTTTCCGGTTACGTTACAACACAAGTTAATCAAGTCACAAATCACAATAATGAAAATAAAAAAAATCAGCTCTATAAAGTTTTATACTGTAGGTAACTTACATATTATTATAGGTAGACGTTATGGCAATATAATTATAGTCATATCAGGCAAAGTATATACATATCTATCAACTAGTTTCATCACTCTGTGCAGATGGGCAGGCGATGAGTCCACACCACCCTGGCATTGCACTCAGGGGGGAGGGGGGTGTTATTACAGAAAGGTATTTCCAGCACAAAAAGTAAAAAAAGAGCTTGAGCTGAAAGAAAAGATCGTGATCTAACCATAGCATGTTGGTAAGGCATTTACTAGTCTTTTCTGGCTATCACCGTCAAGTAGACAGTAAAAAGAATGATTAAATAGAAGTTCCTTGGAGAATTCGAACTAACAATCCGTATCAGGCGACTTAATAACCACAAAGCAATTATACCAATAAAAACCAACCACCTGACTGTACCAACTTTGCTATAAAAAATTTACCTTATTAAGTTGCTTATCATTCCACAAATAATTTACCGTACTCCATCTGGCGCTATGAAAAGCATTCGCTAATTCAAAATAACTGGCAGTATTGCAGGAATTTTTGCCGGGAAAAGAAACAAAAAACACGCGGGAGCTCGCCTTGTTAACTAGTTTCATTCATTCGTTCGTTCTTTACATTCGTTCCTTCCGCGGGAGAAATGACAGCTGTTAGTTACATTCAGGTTGATCGTGGTATGAATTTAAACGCGTACTTAGTATTCAGAAGTGGAAGTTTAGACCAAGCTTTTCAAGTTTTCCACTTCTGGCGTTTAGGGTTGAGGCTTGGTTCTAATTTAAAGTAAAATAGGAGATTTACTTGAGTATATCGATAAATTTTGAGTGATTAAAGAAATGTTTTATAATTTTCATGAAAATAAATCTTTAAGTGTGAAAATTGATGATTTGAGGCTTCAGTTCCTACTTTTATTCATGATGGCTCGGTGGTGCCGACTGCCAGTCCGTAGGTCGATGGTTCAAATCCTACGAGCTTATGAGCTTTCAGTGAAGGAAAACATCTTATTACAACCATAGCTGGCATTTTGTAATAATCTGCTGGCTAGCGACCACTTTAAAGTTGAAAATCTATCGCCAAGCGGCAAGCACTTAGTGGCGTGTTCCACCAGCCAAACTTGAAAGCAAATTTCTTATTCGAGCACGTCATTACTTAAGTAATGACGAAAAATTTTCATTTGTTCAATGCCGCAATTTCTGATGAATAAGTAGAATAGGTATAATCACAAATCTCTTAGGCATAATGTAAGAGTATCAAGACGCCCTGCTTCCGCCCGGCCCTGTAGCCACGCGCCTGACGGTAGGTGAATTGCGCGCAAAGTTGACTTAAGTATATGTATTACTAGCTGTGCCCCGCGTCTTCGCCCACGTAGCCTAAGTTACTCCTTATTACATCAGCTATATGCCAGTGAAAGTCCCGTCAAAATCGGTCCAGCCGTTTCTAAGATTAGCCGGAAGAAACAGACAGACAGAAAATTATTTAAAAATTGATTTTTTTAAGCACCATATATACTTTCACATGCATTTAGTAAAAAGCTATTATTTTGACATTACAAACAGACACTTCAATTTTATTTATTGGTATAGATTATAATCAGTGAAAATTCTAGCCGTTTCATATGTAGGTCAATGTTTGATGTGTGTGGTGAATGAGTGAGCGCGAGTGCCACTCGGGAAAAGCATTTTTAGGTATTCCATTTCAGCATCATACTAAATATTTAACATTTTATCAGCAGCTTTAAAGGGTATCTATACTGCTCAGAAGTATTAGGTACTAGCTTCTGTCCGCAGTTTTCACCCGCGTTCCCACAGGAACCGTGCAATTTTCCGAGATAAAAAGTAGCCTATGTTACTCACCGATCCATAAACTATATCTATGCCAAAAATCACGTCGATCCGTTGTTTCGGGTAATCTCCGAAACGGCTGGACCGATTTTGACGGGACTTTCACTGGCAGATAGCTGATGTTACAAGGAGTAACTTGGGCTACGTGGGCGAAGCCGCGGGGCACAGCTAGTTATTAATAAAGTACTTAATTTATCAGGTCGTTAGACTACTTCTTTCTGCGAGTGTCCCCCTGGATGTGTACCACCGCTGTGCTCATGTAGTCTGTCGCCAAGCAGTAGTATGCATGCATTACGATCCGGTTGCATGAGCAAAGTAACCTACATACACTGTAACCACAGGTTAATACAGTGAGACCATACATACTCTAAGAACTCGACATGTAACTTATAATTTATTCCAGCATAGAAACATTTGAATTTGAAATTACTAGGGATGTACGAGATTTTTTGAACTGTTTATATTTATGCAATTTTTTATTGTAAAACCGTTTTAGAACTCTAAAACTCTAAAACTATTTTACAGTTTACTCTACCTATTTATATCTAAAGCAATGCTGGAGGCTTTACATTTTATACATAGGTATATTTAGTCCTATCATACTTAATTATACAATCCCCAAAACAATTCGAAGAAAAAATACGCTGCTTCGTTTATAAATAATACTTTGTATCAACTTTCTTGGAATAAAAACAATTGAAATTAATTTCAAACAAAACAAATATCTCTATATTTTGAAAACCTCAAAACTTTTACCTCCACAATACGCAACCGGACTGGATACAGGAACAAATAAGATAAGTTACATCACTCGCTTGGAACGATAGCACAGGTTACCTAATTATACAAAACCGACAGTGTATAATTAAGTTATGCAATATATTCGCGATGCCAGGCGTGAGTATGTACGGGGTTAGCCCGTAATAAGTCGGGCCGAATTCGGAACAGTCGAGCCTAAAGGGATTAATGCACAAAGCCTCCAATATTACAGGGATAATTTGGTATTACGCGAGCCTTGATAACAGCGTTATGTGTTGTCAAAATAGAGTTTTATGTTCGGGTAGGTAGAAGGTTTAAAATACGGACCGTTCCGTGTTTTTAAAGAGATATTTTGTAGGGTGAGGATAGGGTTTAATTCGGTTGTTTTGTCAATACACACGCTACAGGGTTGTTTATCGGTCTATCGCTTTAGGTGCTTACTTTGATTATATAAATATTAGATCAAGTAACACGGAGGCGTCTAATAAAGTTGAAAATATTCGGTATAAATCACTTGGCATACAATTCCGTGACAACCCTGTCGGATTAACTTTTACTACTTATCTATTCTGTGCTTTTGCTGTGCCGAGGTTTGATTTTATTATCTGTGCGCGTCAAGGTGACATAAATCAAACGAGATGGCTTCCAAGATAGCATCAAGTAGGTATATCGGAGGCGGCAAGTAAGGCAGGAGACACGCGAGCGCAGGTCGCATAGAAAAAACTAATTTATGTACCTATTCTTTATAGCGCAAATAGTACGTACGTATGTTTAAAATTTTAGGCATTGGCAGTTCGCTAGCGACAATACGTTCACCGAAATCAACTTGGCTACAACTCTCCTCAGTCTCCCCTGGACTCCCCCGTGGTATTAAAAGATCAGACCCTTCTCAATCATACTTCAATTAAAGGTAAATAGAGACTAAACAGTAAGACTAGACAAGTCGTCTAAAAACTAGACGCTTGGAGACTTGTTAAAATATTATGAAGTAACCTTGCCCATTCTACTATAACATCTTTTTCATTACCTACTTAGACCTCGGCCGCTCGGCGTAGCTTCCAAACAAAGAACGTTATTAAATAGCTCAATGAAACAAAGCACAAGGAAAATTCATTACAGAAAAGTTATTTGCGACGGAACTGCCTTCGAATGTCTTTGCTGCTAATTATATTTGTCCCGCGGCAAAACTTTATACCAGAACTTCGATACTAGTCATCTATGAGCGAGATAGTGATAGGTCAGTTGCAATGCAAGTTTGAAATTTAATTTAGCTGGAGGAAATTGTGCCCAATTTTTGAATCGGGATAGTTGAAAATTGAGTTGTTTGTTATGTGGTGCGGTTGGACTTAGGACGAGTGCTTATTGATGAAGATCAATGAACGTGAACATAGAAGATGGTTGTATAAAATTATTTCTTTCTATATTTGAGGAGCGTCTGTTCAAAAGTTTACATTTAGGCTGATATTCAGAGACGAGTCTAAGCGTGGACTTTGTCTTCCTTATGTCAAAAAGTAGTGCTTACGCTCTAATTTGTATTCAGAGACATTTGGAACACTACTTAAACTTAGCGTATGCTAAGCAAAGCCTGAGTAGGCAATATCGACTACTTGAGCCGGTCTCAAAACAGAAGTAGCGCCACCAAATGATAACGGTAGAAACCATAATAACCAAACATTGAAATGTCAAACTTCAAAACTAACATGTTTCATTTATTATAATATCAAAATAGATTTATAGCATTAATATTGTTGTTTCACTCACTCCAGTGACATTTTGTATATCGCTATCTTTGTTGTATTGCTATTCATACATAAATGATAAAACCGGTAAACGTTCCGGTGAAAAAATTAAAAACTTAACAGCCATAGATAACATAGATAACGAGAGTGTGATCTTAGCTTAGACCGTGCACGAACTTTGTTTCTGAATACGAATTCGATTGAGCGGCTTAGCCGATGCTTGGCTAAGACAGTTCTTAGATCGTTTTAAGCTGTCGTCTCTGAATATCAGCCTTACACTTTATAAAATTTTTCAGAAATCGAAAGAAACTGATAGAATTAAAGATATAGAGGCCGAATAAATAAAAAAAAATTGTAATTTAGGTAAATGTAACCTTTTGAACAGACGCTCCTCATTTATAAATTCAAAATATTTTTATAAGAATAAATAAAGACATTGTTTCTGAACGAAAATAACTAATATAGCTATGAGATCTGATTAATATAATATTTGAGTTGTACTTTTTTAATATAGGTAATGTCTCAGAGTAGTTTTATCAAATATTAGTATATTGTTTTTAAAATCATCCCAATTTTAACAAAATCAAATAAAAAATAAATATATTACACACTAGTAAATAAAGAAAAAACTAACTAGACTTGAGAAATTTACCATAGGAACAGATGTTAAAATTAAGTGCAAAGGGGAACTTATCGCTCAATAACAAACTTTGGATGGTAAGATAATATATTATGTTAAAATTAAGAATATTTTTTAATTAGAGCCTTTTTCGTTTCAAATACTCAGTAGAAAAAGCACTTGCAAAAAATACGTAGAGCTATGACGTAAGTTACAAAGGCAATTATTAGCCACTGTCGTACAAAACAATAAACAAGCTTATCAAGCTTCATTTAGCTTCCCATATCGAACATCTCTCCGAATAAGCGTCCGGATATAAATCCTGAGATCACGGATAAAGTTGTTGTTTGACAACACAACTGTGCGCTCATGTGCTCCCTGCCCCACAAAGGCCTACTCTGTTCCGGTCGCGTGTTCGCAGCGAATCGGAACCAATGTGAGGGAAGTTGGGCACGAAAAAAAGACGGATAAATACACTGCAGTTTTTGTTCGCGAGAGTTAATCTTATTTCCTTTGTTTACTTTCAATGCGGTTGGTACGAGGCAATGCCGCCAGCATACTGGGTATATAAGCTTCCAACTGGTAGTGGGCTAGAACATTTGGATTATCTCTATATG
Organism: Crocallis elinguaria; assembly: GCA_907269065.1. Classification (NCBI taxonomy): domain Eukaryota; kingdom Metazoa; phylum Arthropoda; class Insecta; order Lepidoptera; family Geometridae; genus Crocallis; species Crocallis elinguaria. Next base: position 24,045,285 of record OU026072.1, on the reverse strand, counting down.
GGCCTACTTTGGGTTGTAGATTATCCAACTGTTATTGTATGTAGGTTAGAATATGTAGTGCTTATGTATTAGATAGTTAATAAAGGCTGTTAGCCCGTTGAATATAGGTATGCGGTGGTGCTGCAACATTGCGTCCATGGGAGCTCTTAGTATTGTAAATAGGTATAGGTAAAGTCTTAACCTACACTGGTTACGTGTAAACGCACCTAAGTATTGAAATCAATCAATGTCAATGTCAATTGTCGTGTGATCTAAATTCCCGTTGTCTACGGTTCTTTCTACTCTCGCGCATCGCTGACAGTGGTTCTATTTTCTATGAACAAAAATTAATAAACAATTGGTGCCGGAACCAGGGACCTTTAGATGTTTGAAAGCAATATTTATGTTTATTTGGATTTATTTCAATCTTATCGTCATCAGGCATAATGGGAGGCGTCGCCATAGCTTCGAATCTCGTTGACAGGGTCATGTTTCTGTAGGTATATTATGTTTACGTAAACTTATTTCGTAAAAGTATTAAACACTTTAAAATATATTAAACCAGTAAATATATGTTTAATCTGTTTGATATTGGTATATTCCAGGGCATCCTGGCCGCACCCACGAGCGAAGCGGCCAGGGCCTTGTTCTCGATGATCCATGACATTGTTGTTTGATGTATATTTAAATGTAGCTATATGGGGCTGGCATAATCACTCAGTGACTAAAGCCCCTAAAAGAATTCAGATTAAAAAAAAAAAAACTTAACAATACAGGGTTTGTTTGGCTTCAGTCATGTGTCCCAGCTCTAGCAAGGCCAGTTTGTTCCGGTCTGCTCGCGAGCGCGCAGTGAACCGGACCGGACGGCCGGAAGACTTGGGTATTGAAAAACGAGGCGACTACGCGCGCTCTTGTTTTAGCCGATGAAAGATATCTATAGAAGCCCGTGGGGTGTCTCAATATATGATGTATAGACAGTGCTGTTACTAGCCCTTTGTGCGCCCGGTGCGAGCTTTTATAACTGCGTTGTAACCAGGTTGCTACGCCCTATGCCTGCGACAAAATTTTGTCTACTGTTTTGTCTCGCTCTTTCTCGTGCGAATAAGAGATAAATGCGCGATATAAGCTTCGACAACATTATGTCACCGCGCGCATGCTAGCACGGCTGGTCACCGCTAGCACTGCTCTACTTACGGCACTGATTATATAAAAACGCATTTTTGTTCACGTTTGAATGTTAAAAACTTGATATCCTTTATCATAGTCGTATCTTGAGGATATTGTAAGATTTATTCTACATCTGTTAGTTTAGCGTTCTGACCCCTATCTCACCAGTTCACTAGAAAATGCTCTATCACAATGTTTCCTTCACCGGAAGCTCAAGTAGGATTCGAACCTTTTGAACCACAGATCGGTGCGACACTGAGCCATCATCGCTTTTTATTCAAAATTGTATACAGAGACAGAAAATACTTTATATTAACATAATAATCTAAGGTATCATTCAGGAAAAGTGCACGGCTTCCTTGGAAAAATGGGTAGGTAGGTACAGCGCTTGGACGCAATTAGTACTAATTAGTAATTAAATGAGAAAGTGTGTTTTTTTACAAATGCCCAAAAATGAGTGTAATGTTACCAGAGTTTATGTATGTGTGAGAGTTTCTTTATTCCGCAATAACTTTTAAATGCCTGAACAGATTTCGATGCAATGGGTATCGTTAGAATCTTTCCGAGTGACACTGGCTAGGGCAGTCGTATATTTTATATATTTTAATTATACTTGTTACTCAATCACGGTACTTGTCGCGTACATTCACCACGCAAAGTTAACTTCGTGAGACTTTTTGCTAGCTACGTCATCGTCACAGCGCGAATTTTTTGTTTGCAAGTCAATTCACTGCTTGGCCAAAATGCGCGTTCGCTAGCCGAATGTTCAACTACGCCAACCTTTATGGGAAAACCCGAAGAGTGTGATATAAGTGAAATATGAGGAAAAGTCGGCGCATTTCACCGTCTTTTTTCCGATTTCCAACCGTCATCCCTTCCGGCTCGCCGCGTACGACAAGACCGGAACTAGAGCGGGCCTGTGCAAAGCTCGGATGAACCGGATGCATGACTGGCTGACGTTCACTAGAGCGCCGGACGCACACTAATCTACGCACCCGGCAAAAATCTTGGCGATACAAACAAAACTAAGGAATACGATGATTGAAAAAAAGACACTGTCTACGTCACATCACGGGAAGTATAAGAAATAACGTCGGCCGTTGATCGTAGGTTCGAATTCTACAATGACCTTGAGCTTGGTGAACGAAAACATCGTGGTGCAACCACCGCTTTGTTGGAATGTCATTTTCGAGTACTGACCTGGCTAGCTCAACACTCTCAAATTGAAGATCTGTCATCAAGCACCTGCCGGTGTGTTCTGGCAGCTGCTGAGCTGAAGAGCCAGTTCTAATCCAGGTGCTAAACCTGGTGCTAAATCATTAGCGACGGTGTGCTCAAAGATGGTGGAAGCTAATTCCACCATCTTTGAGCATACCGTCGCTAAAGATCAGACGAGATATTAGTCGAGTGCTAGCTAGAGTGAAGCTTTTGAGTATAATAAAAGGCCAAGGTACTTACAGTCGGCAACAGTGACCTTCGCCCGGTAGCCCGCGAAGTGCCTCGAGTGGTCCGCCTTGAACCGCACCCGGAGGACGTGGCCGCGGCTCTGGTAGCGAAGCAGCTTCAGCTTGCCGCCCCAGTCTCCGCAGAGCCTCCTGGCTTGCACCTCGTGGATCTCTCGCGACCAGCCCGCGCTCACTGAGTCCGACTCTGGTAGGAGTGTCTCTGTTTCTTCCCACACCTGTTCGAAAAGCGAAGTAATTACGTGCGTGATCTCATGATGGGTTCCGACTGAAAATCAGTGATTAGGGTCATTGACCTTAATTGTGCGTTCAGTCTATTCCTGTGATCACACAATATTAATTATTTTGTTCTTGTTTCTTCTTGTTTTGTGTTGTGTGATTATGGCGGTTTGTAAGTGTTCGTGAACGTGCATGAGTGAAAGGCAAATAGTACAAAGACGAAAAACGTGTATTTTCGTATTCTCTCCAAAACTCCATAGAAGCTTCAGTAAAGTATCCACCGCTTTACTGAAGCGTCACTTCGACTCGACCGCGCCTAGACTAAACTTTAACGTGACTTTGACGACTTTCATGCACCAAAACTAGAGACTTATTACATATTATTATTATTTATATAACTTGACACTGGCTAAATACGCTAATCGCGTGGAGCCAAAAACAAAACAAAAAAAAAATAGTTTGGTATTCCACCAAACCAAATCATTTCTGAAAATAAAAAGACAAACCTTGACAAAGAGAGACAAAAAGGGATTGTTTAAATATCGGTTTTTTCATTTCAAGTTAAGTAACCCCAAAAATAACCCCGTAGCAATTTAATGAAACCTTAGCACGTAAACGTTGGGATAACCTTATTTGATAGAACCTATAACACGTACTTTTCTTGATCCTTTCGTAATGTATCGAATCGGATTTTTATCTTGGATAAGTTTTGTCAAGTACCAACATGGCAATAATGAAACAATTGATAAAATTAAATGTATTTTCATCTATAGTTTTTCATTCATATTTTCGGTAGATAGATAGGTAAACAATAACTTAGATATTGAATTATAAATAAATTGATTATGAATTTATTATTGATTATTATTTAAAATAGTTAAAAAAAAGAATGATCTCGATTATTCTATATAATTTTATAACAATAAATACTTTATCCGAGAATTGAAACAGTTGATCTACCAGAAGTCAACCAATCAATAGCACAAGTTAGTGCCAAGCTCTGGGAGACACTGCCAGGCGTAATAGTTTTGTAAAGCCTTTGTGAAAAGGTGAACTTTTTACTCGATATATTAGCATTGAAGGTCATCCTGCCCTCGGCACAAAGAGAATTAAAAAAAAAACAAAAAAAAATGTTGCTAAAGGGAAATGCGCCTTTGTTGCTCGAACCTACGTCTCATAAAGTAGTATTACTATAATAAAAGGCTACGTCTGCTCATTAGGCAGACGCTCTTCTAATATATTATAATATATTATTCGAAATGCTTTATATTTTTTCTCTGGGCCCTTATAGTGATCATTCCAATGCCAATCAATAGATAAGAGGTTATACTACATAGATAGAGAAGCAAACTTTGTGTGGTAAGAATTAAGCTTGTTTTTGTTGGATGTTTGTATTGTCTGTCAGTGTGTCCATGCTATCTGCGACACTGGGAATCCTATTGCAGGGGTATGAGTGTACCATCTCTTACTGTCTTTAATAGCGAAATACGCAGAAAAGTATATAGATAGAACAGTATAAAAATTCGGTATGAACTTGACAAGCATTTTAGTGCAATAGAAAAGATCATCGAACACACCATTACCGCGCTTATATTTACACTGCTCTACATCTTAGCTATATTTTATAAAAGAAAACTTCTTAAAGCTCATAATCTTTCGTTATTTAAACGAGAAACGGTAGGTAGACAGTCTGCTTTTAATTAAAAAGCTAATTTCGCTCGGAGACTGTTATACTACTACTTACTTAGACATTTCTAGGTAATAGGTACTAGGTACAGAATTAACCGAACAATGTAATCTTTCCTACCACACGTGGAGTTTCTAGACTATATAGATAATTAGCCCATACAGTAACCTACAATAGCCCACCACCAATAGTACGTATAGGCAACAGTATGAGTACAAGCTCAGAGTCGCGCAACGAGGTATGGAGAGGTTTCCCAGCGTGATGAAATCCTAAATGAGGAGAACGAAAGACATGTGACACACCTCTCAAAGTTTGTTTTTTTATGTTATTTGGTAACGAGACGAGCTGGTCGTTTGCCTGATGGTAAGCATAACGCCGGCCCATAACGATTGCAGTGCCACCCAGAACTTTGAAACACAAAGGCCTGCGCGGCACTGCAGTGCGCTCGTTACCCTGAGACATTAGGTATGAAGTCTCATAAGCCCAGTAATTTCACTGGATACTCTGCTCATCAAACCGGAACACAGTAATGCTTGCACACAACTGCTTGGCGGCAGACATCACGAGCAAAGCGGTGGTAACAACCCAGACGGACACTCGCAGAAGAGTTAGTCCTCCCACTAACATGTCCATGTAACATGTTACAAAGTCGAAATGACATTGGGCAGGCCACATCACTCGCAGAACCAATAATCGATGGGGAAGAAAGGTTCTCGATGTGACGACTACGAACCGGAAGGCGGAGTGTAGGCCGACCCCCACTAACCAACGACCCGTCAAAAGAATGGGGAATAGTCGGAAGCAAGAGACGAGTAGCCGATTCAAGTGGCATTCTATGGAGGTGGCCTATGTTCAGCAGTGGTCGTCTTCCGGCTGATGATGATGGTGATGATGATGATGATACAATTCCCTTGATGCTGGTGTCATAAACCTGAACTTAATTTTAGTTCCACTCTCTCCGTTTTGTATGATGTAAGGATTCTAACGATACCCCATACATCCAAATGTGTTCAGGTGTTTATGGTGGAATAAAGAAACTCACATAGATACATATATGTAGGTACATGAACCCTAAAAACATTACACCCATATATTACAAACATTTGTGAAATCTTCTTTTTTTATATTTTTATGTTATTTGGTAACGAGAGTAAAACTAAAATTAAGTTTAGGTTTATGGCAGCAAAATAGAGGTCAATATCAGCTGACGGACACAGACGAAAATGTAGTCAGAATAATATTTGTCTTCTCCCTTGTCTATCCTTATTCATATCCCTAATAATATTATAAATGCGAAAGTATGTTTGTTGATTTGTCCTTATTTCACGCAGCAATAGAACAATGGATCGACGTGATTTTTTGCCTAGAGATAACAATTTATCTCTAGGCAAAAAATCACGTGGATCCATGGCTTATGAACTTTTATCCCGGAAAATTGCACAGTTCCCGCGGGAATATTCCCGTGGATGCAACATGCGGGTCGCAGATAGTAAAGAAATAAATTCAGTGTGGATTTTTGTTGTAGTTGATAGTATCGTTTTTATTAAGATATGGGTGACAACTGATAGCCAAACAGGCGGCCCATATGTAAAGAGCGATACGCCGCTAATGCACATCTGCTATACCAGAGGCAATTTTTTATGTTATTGGTAACGAGACGAGCTGGTCGTTTGCCTGATGGAAAGCATAACGCCGGCCCATAACAATTGCAGTGCCACCCAGAACTTTGAAACACAAAGGCCTGTGCGGCACTGCAGTGCGCTCGTTACCCTGAGACATTAAGTATTAAGTCTCATAAGCCCAGTAATTTCACTGGATACTCTGCTCATTAAACCGGAACACAGTAATGCTTGCACATTACTGCTTGGCGGCAGACTTCACGAGCAAAGCGGTGGTACTAACCCAGACGGACACTCGCAGAAGAGTTAGTCCTCCCACTAACGAATTGTCAGCGCATTGCCTACCCTTCTCAGAAAGGAATCTCTTCACCCTTCTCTGAAAGTTGGCCAAACTGTAGTACAGATAATAAGCCTAGGGCGAAAGCCCAATATACCTGAAGAATTAATTTATATTCTAGCCAGACTAGTCGAGAGTAGCCGCTGACAATAGCTATCTTTAAGAACGTTCGGCAAGGTAGGCAAATAGGCTTTGTCTATTTTCTTAACCTTCAACAAGTTTTCTTGGGAATTGGATCCGTCTCATGCGTATGTATGTTTATTCAGATTTTCAGAGATAAGAAAATCTTATTTATTCCATTTCCTTTCGTATTCTATGATAGCAATTGTAGTAAAAAAAAGAAGTGTCCAGCTTTGACCACGATAGTGGTCAACCACAATCAAGAATTAACAAACTTACAGCCTGAGTTTGAATTGGTATGTTCTACCGAAAGGGGGTCAATGTACTCCTGGAGGTCAACAACATTTGTTTTACGAGTTTTTGAAATTCGGAACGTTTCATTGAAGAAAAGGTATTTAAAGTTTACGTCAAAATTCAACTACAGAACTTCAACGCAGCCCTAGATCACCCGATTCGCTTGAACTAATGATGATGTTGATTAGAAGAGACTTAGAAACAATTCCAGAAAATGCCGCGCACTTCTCGTTTGGATTGATTTTTTTGTATGTAATGAAATGACGTATCTTCAAAGAAGTTTTTCAGAACTTGTTGACAACCATGGTCCAATAATCACTCCCTTCCAAAATAAAATACTAATTCAAACTAAATAAAGCGTGTAATAAACTAAATTAAAGATTGGTACCTCGTTATCCGTCGCATAGTCGTGATGCTCGTGCCATCCCTGGTCGTTGTCCGAGGAGTTGTCTCCCACCTCGATGATCTCTAGGAAGTCGTACGTGCAGCTGAGGACAACATCTTGAATGAAAAATGAGATAGAGGAAGAGGAGGGCTCATCGGATAAACCTGTCAAGATATTTGAAGATGCGACTGTGGTGGGCGAGACGTGGAGCGCGGAGAGCGTCCCGGTCCCAGCATGTGGTGGATGATGCTGGCTTCTCTTTCCCTTTGCCTTTATGCCCTTCTGTGGCCTGTTATTGGCTCCCTGTATTCTTGTATACAAAATTTATGAAACTACAGTGAAATTACTATAGGCTTATGAGTTATGTCTCAGGGTACCGAGCACAATGCAGTGAGCCAAGACTTTCTATTTCAAAGTTATGTGTGGCACTGCAATTGTTATGGACCGCTATGTTTACCATCAGGTACACGACCAGCTCGCCCCATTATCAAATAGTTTAAAAAACTTGAACCTTGAACAAAGATTTCCTTTTCTATTCTTATCTAAGGTACCCAATCAAAATGACTTTAATATTTGAGCCCGTATCGTGAACTCGATTAGGTATAGTGCTGATAGATCAGAATAGAGGTGCTACATTATATTGGTGGATCTCTTGCCAAATTACACAGAAAGTTTGCAAACAGCTTGTATGGAAGGAATGAAATCTTCAGTCTGAAGACGTCCACTACTGAATTTAAGCCTCCTTAAATATAATGGCCACTTCAAACAGCTACATACGGCTTCATCGGTCTACCTAGGAGGCCTATGCTACTTCGTCCTGTTCGTTGTCGTCACTTGACAAACTTCCTCATGGAATATCGGTTCTGTGAGCGATGTGGCTTGCCCATTTTCCATTCCATGTGGTAATAAATAGAATTTAACTCGTTAATTTTGTACAAGATATTTACAAAAAATGTGATCTAGTGACCTACTGATCACCCCATTTCACAATTTGTAGCAAACAATTCAAAAAGGAGCAAACCAATTTATCTTTTTCTCAGAACCGTGCCTCCGTTATTTGAAAAGGATTTGGGTACTTGAATTAATGGAATCAAAACTCGATCTAAATAATGGCTTGAGGAGATGTTGAGGGAAAAATATTTAGACATTTGTTTTTATTGGTGATTTATTTATTTTCGGTAAATTTAGAATATCAACAAAGGTCTGTAGAAGGTTCAACAGTTTTTGTATACATAGGTTAGATTTGTTTAGTTTTAGTATAGTAGTAGTTAAATAATAAATGCAAACGGATTTATATTACATACTTATACTTACTAATATTATAAACAGGTAAAGTTTGTTTGTTTGTTACCGCTAAACGCAAGAACCACTGGTCCGATTCTAAAAATTCATTTACTTATAGGAAGAGTTACATTATCCTTAGTACTATAGGCTATTTTATGTCTGATTCCACGTGCGCGAAGCAGCCAGCAGAACTCATAGTATAAAAAAGGTCAGGTGATATAATGAGCAAACGTAGTAAGGCAAAATAGTAAACAAGTAGATGAACAAAAGTTACATGAAAAATACACGACTGCCCCGACAGTGTCACTCGGGGTGATGTAAGGATTCTAACATACACCACACATTCAAATCTGTTCAGACATTTAACAGTTTTTTTTTATTTACTACTAGCTGCTGCCCCGCGGTTTCACCCGCGTGGAGATTTTGGATGTCATGGTTTTTATTTTTTTGCGCGGTACTCTAATTGTTTTTCTAAAATTAAAGTAGCCTAAGTTACTCCTTGTAACATCAGCTATCTGCCAGTGAAAGTCCCGTTACAATCGGTTCAGCCGTTTCGGAGCTTACCCGGAACAAACAGACAGACTTTAAAAATGGTTGTTTTGTTATAAGTACCGTATATACTTTCATATGCATTTAATAAAAAGCTGTTATTTTGATATTACAAACAGACATTTCAATTTTATTTATTTGTATAGAGTATAGATAGGCTTGCGTTTGACCGCTATCTCACCTGATGATAAGTGACGATGCGGTTGAAGATGGAGCACGCTTACCTAGAAAATACTCACTCGTGACTTGAAGACACCCAGGTTATAGCGATCAGGGAACACAGACTCAGGCAAGGCATTCCATTCTTTAGCGGTACGCCAAATGAATGTAGAAGCAAAACGCTTCGTGCGTAAAGGAGGAACAACAAGGTATCGATATCGTCTTGCTGTTTGTTTGGTCGACTGATGATAGAAATAGAATGGACGTGGAATAAAGAATCTCACATACAGACATACAAAAACATTACACTCGTTTTTAGTACAGTCGTGTAAAAAATAGTCACACAATACGGCGTGTTGCATTTAAACCTTCCACCACTATCTCAATACCATTATACATTCCTGACATCATAAAACATAAAACATAAACGCTTACACACTCATACCCCCGCACTAGGATTCCCTGTGTCGCAGGTGGCATGGATATACACATATACACATCACAAACACCCAAGACCCGAGAACAAACTTTATGTTTACACAAAACCTGCCCCGGCCGGGAATCGAACCCGGGACCCCTCGCCTTGCAGGCAGGGTTACTACCAACTTAGCTACGGAGCCGTCAACATCACATCTTTATTCCCGAACAAGACCGCGCTTACTTAGCTATTCGGAAATCCGAATCGGTAATCCATTCGTATGCTAAAATCCGATTGTATCTTGTTCAGTCAATGCCTTTCATGAGACGAGTTGTCCCTAGAGACCGTTTTGTAGTGAACATTGAGAGAACCGGGTTTAGGTACTACCTATCAAGTTTAACTACTGCCGCGGGTATTGTTCGGATTGAATGTACTTAGTCGTAGTCGATTTTGAAGATAAAAATATGTTTTTTTTAACTTTCGCCTTTTGTATTTAGTATTTTTTTTATCACTATTTTGACTTAATTTAATTTTGGACATACTACGTAATTAGATTTTAACATTAGTTTTATAAATTATTAGGCATTATTTTAGATTTTTTACTAACAATTCAAACACAATGTATGTTGTTACTGAATAAATACAATACAATACAAAAGTATATGATTTTAGTTATATATACAAATAAATAAAATTGAAGTGTCTGTTTGTAATATCAATATAACAGCTTGCATATGAAAGAATATACAGCACGTATGACAAAACAACCATTTTTAAAAATAATAATTCGGCTGGGCCGATTTTAAAGGGACTTTCACTGGCAGATAGCTGATGTTATAAGGAGTAACTTAAACTACTTTTATTTTAGAAAAAGAATTAGGGTTCCGCGCAACGAAATAAAACCCCTTGAAATGAAATCCCTTTTGGCGCCGTACAATTTACAAATGAATGAATGTTTTGTTCCGGTTTATATGACTCTAATCTTTGTGCGTCAAATAAATGATTTTTCTTTCTTTCTTTCTTTCAAATCCAACATCTCTGCGCGGGTAAAACTGCGGGCAGCAGCTAGTTTATAATATAAATAGGGTTACGTATTTGTGCATCGCGGTGACACAAATCCTCTAAAATTCCATCTTTCAAAAATGAGTCATGTATAATTACTCAACCCGACCATTTCAACAGAATCGAATCGTCAGTCTTCGAGCTCCCGCGTATGTTGTGCGGATTGGGCATGTCAGTCGGAAATCAGCAAATTGGTCGGCGGATTTGGTCTGTCGCACGGGTATTAAGGAATTAGCGAGTTCCGATCTCGTCGGGTCGGGTGATTGGTAACCCTTTGTGAGTTTGTGAATGCATTTATTGTGGCTACAAATTTGTTTACTCTTGCAGAAAAGTTTCTAAGAAGGAATGAAATAATTATTTATTAGGAAACTAGGACATTAGGATTACATGTAGGATTGTGGCTCAAGCGGCGCAAAAACCTCTAGAGTGGTTACATATTTGAGCCATTTGCTGCTGAAACATTGGGTTCATGGGAAGATTCTAGGCAAGCGTGCTACACCGTCGACCGCATCGTCGCTTAACATCAGGTGAGATTACGGTCAAACGAAGCCTATTCAACATAAAAAAACTTCATTAATAAAAATGAAAAAAGTGAGTATAAAATGTAAAATAGTTTACAAATATGATACGAGTAGCATTAATCTGTTTATTTTCTACTAGCTTCTGTCCGCGGTTTTCACCCGCGTTCCCGCAGGAACCGTGCATTTTTCGGGATAAAAAGTAGCCTATGTTACTCTCCGGTTCATAAACTATATCTATGCCAAAAATCACGTCGATCCGTTGCTCCGTTACTGCGTGAAAGAAGGACAAACCAACAAACACACTTTCGCATTTGCAGTATTATATAGTAGGATCACTGACATAAGTGCCGTTGACACCTTCCAGCAATAATATTTTCTTGTAAACAATCGGAAGAGTATATACATAACATAAAACAACTATAATACCTAATTCCAGCACCTCTTTGTCTGGCAGTAATTTTTCCAGTTTGCACACCGCGCGGCTTCTTCCAAAAGTTCGAACAATAAAAGTTGTTTCCGCAAAAACATTAGAGAAAGGATTTTTATATTTTTGGCGTAAATAAGAGGGTAATTGTGTTTGTAAGAGGATAGGGTGTGAGGGATGGCTGCTTTCTGCAATCTGGCGGCTTTCCCTTTTTGTGTTTGATGTTTCTTTATATTTTTTGAGGAAAAGCCGACTAAGTTAAGCCGTTCAATTTTAATTTACAATTAGCGCAGCGAGTAACACGCGTTGTTTAGTGAGTGAATTATTAATAAGGTGTTTAAAATCAACAAATAGGAAGATCAGATTGCAAAACAAACATTTCACACGTATATGACGGCTCCGTAGCTAAGTTGGTAGTAACCCTGCCTGCAGAGCGAGGGGTCCCGGGTTCGATTCCCGGGCGGGGCAGAAATTGTGTAAGCATAAAGTTTGTTCTCGGGTCTTGGATGTTTGTGATGTGTATCTGTGTGTTTCCATGCCACCTGCGACACAGGGAATCCTAGTGCGGGGGTATGAGTGTGTAAGCGTTTATGTTTATGTAAAATTTAATGTTTAATTCTATTATATTTGCAGGAAACCTCAATTTTTTCTTATGATAGGTTAACTTTTCTGTAGCTGCTCTTGAGACGCTGTTCCAAGTTAAGCGTGCTCATCATCTTCGAATGGTCACTTAAGAACGAGTGAGCCGCGGGATTCACTCAATTTTGAAACCGTGCTCGAATGCAGGTTTCAGGTTAAACGTTGATATTTAATTTGAATTGACTTTGTCCCATAACACAAAACTCGAGGACTATGTGAATCACCAGCCGCACTGGTGAAATATGGTCTGTACTCCCAGAATTCACAAAAAGGGCAAGTGTCAGGAAGGCGGCGAGGTCGGCTGTAAAAAATAGCTAAAACCTAAAGCAATATGTTTGTAAAGACGTAGTGTGCCGACCCTGTGAAAAATGGGATAAGGGTAGGAAGCAGAGAGAGATGAATTAGCCTCGGAATTTTACTCGTCGAGCTTTCATACATAATAGCCAGGAAAGCTAGTTTGCTAACAATTTCTGCTTGTTTAACATAAACGCTTACACACTCATACCCCCGCACTAGGATTCCCTGTGTCGCAGGTGGCATGGACATACACAGATACACATCACAAACATCCAAGACACGAGAACAAACTTTATGCTTACACAAAATCTGCCCCGGCCGGGAATCGAACCCGGGACCACTCGCCTTGCAGGCAGGGTTACTACCAACTTAGCTAAGGAGCCGTCGTTTGATAAGTGCTAACTTAATTTTAGTTTTAGGTGCTGCGTGGTGCCTAAAAAGCCGGCAACATTTTTATTTATTTGACTAGCTGCTGCCCCGCGGTTTCACCCGCGTGGAGATTTTGGATTACATGGTTTTTATTTTTTTGAGCAGAACCCTAATTATTTTTCTAAAATTAAAGTAGCCTATGTTACTCCTTGTAACATCAGCTATCTGCCAGTGAAAGTCCCGTTAAAATCGGTCCAGCCGTTTCGGAGATTACCCGGAACAAACAGACAGACAGACAGACAAAAATTTTAAAAATGGTTGTTTTGTTATTGGTACCGTATATACTTTCATATGCATTTAGTAAAAAGCTGTTATTTTGATATTACAAACATACGCTTCAATTTTATTTATCTGTATGGATGTATGGATTAGTTCTCGAAAAAATAACAGACTGCTGATAGAAAACAGACAAAACAAACAATTAAATCTTCTAGTTGAAACAATAACAGATATCGAAACGATGACATTACAATCCGTACCTATGTTGAAAAATTGAGTAAACAAAAACATCCCGAGGCTCCTTACTTTTCTATAACCTTAAATATCATCCAATATTTGTTTTCATTTGATCCAGAACATAGTAAACAAGCGCATTTACTGTCGGAGCAAATATTAGCAATGCCATTAAGGAGCTGTCCACAAGAGAGGATATACGGTGGGGTTAAGAGTGAGGTCCGCTGAGCCCCAGTTGTGCAATCTGCTGTCTAGAAGTTCGCTTACAAGACTAGTAAACTAACTGGAACTTTTACGGCAGGCTAATAGGCTGAAAATACGTTACAAAGAGTAACTATTTAAGGTGGCCCTTCCCGGCCCGTCTAAGTAGAACGCAAAAATGGCCTAGGGGCTTGTTGGTTCATCGAAGAAAAACAGGCGCTATGGAAAAGGAGAGATAACGCCCAGAGCCTTCGGTTGGCATTCTGAAAATTTTGAAATAAATTTCCAAAGAAAATTTATTAGTGCGTGATAATTTCTTAAAACTTGTTACTTAGAATCTCCATTACATGTTCAAGGATCCTATGGAAGTGTTTTGTTTACTTTTACATTTATGAGAATATTGTGAACGGCCAATGTCAAGGTATAATTTGTTTAAAAATATTGTGGATTGAAATTGCTTATTGCGATAAGGCTGCCCATTATACAACCTTCTTTATTTGTATGTAAATTGTTATTTCTATTGTACTTTTTGGTGCTCAATAAAGAGATTTGTTTTGTATTGGTAAATGCCCCAAGTCCATAAATTTTGAGTTTTATAGACATACCGAGTTACTCATGATAAATGAAATTTTTGGTTGTATTTTGTGAAGCTAAACACTAAAATAAGTATTAAAACCGACATAATAATCATATACTTATCAAGACCAACCAAAGTTACCTAATATTTCTGTATTCAGGCCACAGATCAAGAAAACACCTAGATTCTATGATTCAACCTGACATCTGTTTCCCCCAAGACTGCCAACTTGGCAGCACTTGTAGACAGATCCTGTCGGACGTAGGGTGAAGCGAATCTAGTGAGTCAGCTGTTTAAGCTGTCTGGATATACAGACAATGGATAAGACATCATGACTTATATAATAAGTATATATTCACTAAGACATGTTCACTACATGTTCTTTTCAATAAATAAAATTGACAATTCGAACGGTTAAAAATTAAAATTAGAGATAGGTAGTTCTTGATTTTTTCGAAAACGAAACGAAGCCGAATTTACTTTTTTTTAATTTGGTTACGAGACGAGCTGGTCGTTTGCCTGATGGTAAGCATAACGCCGGCCCATAACATTTGCAATGCCACCCTGAACTTTGAAACACAAAGGCCTGCGCGGCACTGCAGTGCGCTCGTTACCCTGAGACATTAGGTATTAAGTCTCATAAGCCCAGTAATTTCACTGGATACTCTGCTCATAAAACCGGAACACAGTAATGCTTGCACACTACTGCTTGGCGGCAGACTTCACGAGCAAAGCGGTGGTAACAACCCAGACGGACACTCGCAAAAGAGTTAGTCCTCCCACTAACAATTTTTCAATATGTCTACTTTTTTCAAGATAATGTGAATATTCGCAGACGACTGGTTTATGAACGAAGACTATTTTAACATAAACGTATAAAAAGTTTTATCATCGTTCGCCACGGTTTTCACACGAAAATAACGTTGCGAAATTAGTTATTCGGGCAATGCAATGAAAATTGAATTTCATTATGTAGGAAACGCAATTGATAACAGATTACAAGTAACACTTGTCGTCGTCGCAAAACTAGTTTCGGAGATTAGTTGTCGTTCTCGGGAAAACGGCGGCTCTGCAGTGCGCTATCGTCACCCACAATCATAAATGTCTAGTGATTTAAATGCTTTTGTTTTCTAATAGGAAACGATTGTAGAGCAAAAGCATGGACCTCCGAAGCTTATCTCCAATATTCCGAGAAACCCTCATTTATACTGGAAATCAATATTATAATGGACGTCGCTTTAGCCAAACACAAAAGCCCTTCAATTTGAGTAATACATCCAGGTCTTAAGTGTCAGGTGTCTACCATTAGGGTGGGAACTTCCAGATGTCGAGATAGTACCCTCTTTGTATTTCGGGTAAGCTAAAAAAATCCCATTCTGTTAGCGCCTTTTGAAACTGGGGGTTGCATGACTAGGTAAAGTTGAGGGTATTCCGCGAAGGTTCTTTAATGTGTATTTTTTCTGTAGATAAGCTTTCAGTATTATCTCACCAGCAGTAATAGGTATTTCTAACTACAATAATTAAATTCATACCCATTAACTTTATAAAACCCACTTTATCGATTTTAACTGTCAATTTTATCGAATATTATCGACCCGAATAGATCCGTACTTGCGACGCAGATGTAAAACAACTTAGCTTCTGCGTTTACTAAGAAACTTTAAATTAAGTTATCGGCTTTAGTTGAATAATAGTTGCTTTGTAATAACTTAGATATCTTATTACAAGTTAAGCTTATGATAAATCTAGCTTGCAGTAAAGTTAAATAGTTTTCGAAACAAAGTACAGTCAGCGACAGAGATAGGTGAACATTTTTGTTTTGTGAAAAACCAGAAAACTTGAAATATTTATATACAAATAAATATTAAAAACATGCGATAAAATTATGTAACAAAATCATATTGCTGTTACAAGAAAAAATCATGACCTAGATCTAGAGTCCTCT
Source organism: Crocallis elinguaria (assembly GCA_907269065.1). Lineage (NCBI taxonomy): Eukaryota > Metazoa > Arthropoda > Insecta > Lepidoptera > Geometridae > Crocallis > Crocallis elinguaria. The sequence continues at coordinate 24,029,057 of OU026072.1, read as the reverse complement.
AACTTTCGTGATCGCTCTACCGGGGCGCATGTGAACAAAGATATTTTAATTTGATGGTATTTTGGGGGAAAATACTGAAAATGCAACTATGCTATGCTAAAGTATGGCAAAATACCTCAAAAATACATCTTCCATATTTTTATTTTAATATTATTTGGTAACGAGACGAGCTAGTCGTTTACCCGATGATAAGCATAACGCCGGCCCATAACAATTGTAGTGCCACCCAGAACTTTGAAACACAAAACTCTGCGCGGCACTTCAGTGCGCTCGTTACCCTGAGACATTAGGTATTAAGTCTCATAAGCCCAGTAATTTCACTGGATACTCTGCTCATCAAACCGGAACACAGTAATGCTTGCACACTACTGCTTGGCGGCAGACTTCACGAGCAAAGCGGTGGTAACAACCCAGACGGGCACTCGCAGAAGAGTTACCAAAACTCCCGACGGAACATCTTCAGATTAAAGTGTTCAAAAACAAATTTATCGAAAGTGTAAAAGAACGTTGACTGTACACAATATTCGTGTTTGGATTTTCTTCAATTACGATAATACTTTATTGGATCGTAAATCTGCCAAATGAAATGATTAATATAACTGGGATGCCGCATCTAAACCATAATGAGATTTATCGTTGCTGTAGTATCCAGTCAGTCCTTTATTCCAGACAATTGCAGGACAGAATGACAGTAAATTATGTGCTATAGAAATTGATATCGAGCCCAAAACTTAAAATTAAATGATATGTAGCCGGCTTCAGCTGCGTACTTATGTCAATTTTATAGCCTACTAGTTGCTGCCCGTGGTTTTACCCGCGTGGAGATTCCTAAAGGAAACATAGATTTTTCGGGGATAAAAAGTACCCTATGTTACTCTCCGGTCCATGAACTATCTTTATGCAAAAAATCATGTTGATCCTTTGGTCCGTTGTTACGTGAGGTCGTTAGTTTAGAGGCAACTCTGGCTGCAAAGCGATCATTTCAGAAGAGAGGACCTGATGGGTTGCTGGATGCGTGGGTATCCGGCGTCCCGCACCTGTAAGTAAGGCCCTTCTGAGCTGAGCGCAGAGGAGTTACAACTTCCCTCAAGGCGGGACCGTCCCACCCACGCTACGGTACAGCGACGGTACCACCACACCATAATGACGGCTGATGGAGCGCATGGAACGTGTAAGCGGGCTCGTGCCCCCGTCAAAATGTGTGGCTGGGCTGTATGGCGGAGGCTTTAGAGGATAGTCGGCTTTCAGCACCGGCGGTAAGTCCAACACTATCACCACGTCCTCGAGAGCTTCGTAGGTCCTGTAGCTTTCAAGATTTCGTGATCAGTCAGTGAGTGTTATTTCTCTTTTACACATTTAGAAAGCTTATAGATTTACACTGCACCATTTCTTTTCTGAAAGAATTTTTAGATGAACAGCTAAATAAAGAGGAACAGTAGTATCATTTCGAACGATCAATTACAATGAAGCGATCTTTCGAAATCTCTACTGAGTAAGACCACAACAACGGATGTGATTTATTGGCGACGTTATCTCACCCGGGACTCGAGACTGATCCGGGACTCGCACGTGTGCCGAGAGCGGAAACAAACGACGTTGAACTTTTTGTCCATGTATAGCTCATTTCAAATAGCTCAGCTTAGGTGACAGGTCTTTATAAATTATTGGTTGTGACAGATAGTGATTTCACCCACGTACAGAATCCCACGAGAACCGTGCAATTTTTCAGGAAAAACGGAGCCTATGTCACTCCCCGGTCCATGAACTATCTCTAGGTACGCAAAAAATCTCGGTTATCCGTTGCTGCTTGAAAGACGGACAAACCAACAAACACTCTTTCGCATTCATAGAGGTAGTAAAAAAAAGGTAATAAGTCCTATGTTACCTAGGTAGGTATATTAGGAATGTTCTATTACTCACAGCCTTCGGAGACACGATGACTTAGTTAGCTACCGTGGTGAAAAGTTGGTTGGTGGGGCAGTTTTTAACTGAATCCGGGCTAAAATAAAATGGAAGTGTCTGTTTGTAATATCAAAATACCAAATGCATATGAAAGTATATACGGTACCAAAACAACAATTTTCTAAAGTTTGGTCTGTCTGTCTATCTGTTTGTTCCAGGTAATCTCCGAAATGACTGGGCCGATTTTGACGGGACTTACACTGACAGATAGCTGATATTATAATATAATGAGTAACTCAAGCTACTTTTATTTTAGCAGAAGAATTAGCCTTCCGCGCTAAAAAATAAAAACCATGAAATCCTATATTTCCGCGCGGGTGTAACCGCGGGCAGTAGCTAGTTTAAGATACAAATCTGTCGTCAAACTATCGGTGTGCTCTGGAACCCACAATTGAGAGAGTTCTCAAACTAGGTTTAGCGTATTTACCACCTTCGATCAGATTAGGCGAGATAGTGGTCTCTCCAAACCATCATTTTAGAGCACCCAACACTTGACAGTAAAACTAACTGGATAAAAACGCTAAGTTAAATAAATGCTTGACAAAAGAAGTCAAAGTCAAAAAAAAAAAAGTCAAAATCATTTATTGCGAGAATGTTGTACAGATTGGTGACAAAAATCGTGCATAAAAGTTCAGAACATTCTACCATAACGATGGCGTGCAATAATAGGTAACACAATATTAATAATATACAAAAATAGATGTCATTGAAAAAAAAAAAAACATACCCAAAAATCAATTCATCATTAATATAAATACAAAATTAATTAATTATAGCTATTCACAATTAAACTCAATAAGATTTACAATATTTAAAAAATTCTTTGATGTCATAAAAATTATTATCCAATAACCACTTTTTTAATTTATTTTTAAAGTGTCTATTGGGGAGCTCTCTGATTGTTCTTGGAGTCTTATTGAACACTTCAATAGTCATTACACTACAATTTCTATGGTGTAGGTTAGTTCTGCAATTGGGTAATCTTAATCTGGTTGGGTCCCTCCCTGGGAATTGTTTATTGCTATCCAATCTTTCGAATAGTTCTGGATGTTCCTTTACAAATATACCAATTTGCATAACATATAAATCAGTCAAAGTCAAAATTTTTAGCTTTTTAAAAAGAGGTCTACAAGATTCAAGTGGACCTACACCACAAATAGCCCTAATACATTTTTTCTGAACTATAAATACTTTATTGACATCGGTGGAATTTCCCCAAAGCAAAAGGCCATACCTTAATAATGAAGCTACATAGCCATGATAGGCAGTGAGGGCAGCACTTTCGTTAACAGTATGCCGCAGTTTTTTTAATGCAAATACAAAACGATTAATCCTCTTACACACACTGTCAATGTGATCCTTCCAGTTACAATGTTGATCTACAGTAATACCAAGAAACTTATACATTTTGCATTTCTCTATTGTTTGACCTCTGTATTCTACGTTAAAATTACTATTTATTGAATTATAATTACGGAAATGAATATATTTAGTTTTTGTGAGATTTGGGCGTAAATTGTTTGCATTTAACCATTCTATTATTGAGTCAGTTGCTAAGTTTATTAATTGACCATGATTTTCTAATGTCAGTACTGTCTTGTCGGTTACTACGACCGATACGTCATCTGCAAATAATATACATTTGTGATTCACTGCTGATGGCAAATCATTAATGTATAGCAAAAACAACAATGGCCCTAAGATACTTCCTTGAGGTACTCCTGATTTATTTATTTGGAAGTCAGATCTATATGGCTTAGAGACGAGTTTTTCGCTTAGAGAGGCCACCTCTACACATTGCTTTCGACCCGATATGTAACTAAGAAGCCAACTAAGGGCTGGTCCCCTTATTCCATAATTTTCACATTTGTTAATGAGTGTTTTATGGTTAACAAAATCGAAAGCTTTGCTCATATCGAAGAATAGCACTGATACTGGAATACGATTATTCACTTGTGTGACAACGGTACTAACAAGAGTGTAAGCTGCTAGTGTGGTGGACTTTCCCTTTTGAAAACCATTTTGCTCTTCCTTAATAATATTAAATTTTTTTAAATATTCCGTTAATCGGTGATGAATGGCCTTTTCAAATACCTTAGATAATACAGGAATCAACGCAATGGGTCGGTAGTTATTCATGTTTAATTTATCATCCTTTTTATATAGAGGTCTAATAACTGTCTGTTTTAGCCTTTCCGGGAATAACCCTTGGGAAAATGATAAATTTATAAGGTGCTGTAGGATTGGCGCTATTATAATCGCACAATCTTTAATCACCCGCGTAGATATTCCGTCAAATCCTACTGCCCGTGTGTTATTAAGTGACATAATAATCCTCCATACTTCGTCCACGCTACACGGTTTCAGAAATATACTATGATTTACCATTGGTATATGATACTTCTTGTTACTGTCCTTAGCATCATACTTCTGGTCATTCGTGATCTCGATGTAGAAATTATTAAAAGCTTCTGCAATATTTTTTGGTTCACAAATAGTGACATTGTCAACGTTAACAGAAGCAATGCTTCCATGCACCTGCACAGAGTGGTCTTTATTTTTAATAATTTGCCAAGTAGCCAGGCATTTATTTTTAGAGTTTTTTAAATGACCTAGATTGCGTTTTTGCTGAGAACACTGAATGCATCTTCTTAATAGGGAGCTATATTTTTGAAGCTTGTCCTTGTTCGTTTGATTTTTATTTTTATAATAGCTATATCTCAATTTCCTTTTCCGCTTACTAGATTTACGTATACCCGCAGTAATCCACGGAGAAGTTGCATTACCAGAGTTAATTTTACGTCTCGTATTAGGAAAGCAAAGATTGTAAAATAAAGAAAATGTGTCATGAAAATTGTCGAACGCTTCATCAAGGACGTTTACATTCAGCACGTCATGCCAGCTCAAAGAAGCTAAACACTTTTTAAATGTTTCAACATTTTCCACGCCAAAATCTCTCGATTCCACATACCAATGGCTTATTTGCGAAGGTTTTTTAGGAACAGGAATTGATAAGGTCTGGCCTGTATTGTGATCCGATAGACACAATTCATGAATTTCACCTTTAGCTTCTTTAATATTACTTATCAAATGATCTATACATGATTTTTGTCGTGTTGGTTCAGTTATATGAAAAAATAGATTATTGTTTAGAATGATGTCACGTAAACGAGAGGAAATCGTATTAAATTTTAAAATGTCAATATTTAAGTCACCGGTTATTACAATTTTTTTATTATTTTTTTTAGATATTTTATGCAAAACTGTCTCCAAATTATCAAAAAATATATTTATATGACTGTGTGGAGTACGATACACACATAATATTATACAGTTTAGGGCTGGTATGTCAATACCACAACACTCGAATTGTTTTTCGGATGATATTTGTTTACAATATGGCAATTCTGTAAATTCAATATAATTTCGCAAGAGGATACACACGCCTCCACGTTTTTCTTTTTTCCGCGAGTAAAACGACGCCAACTTAAAGCCTTTTAATGAGACATTATTTTCATTTCCAGATTTGACGAACGTCTCAGACAAACAAATTATGTCGATATATTTATTTTTACGCAAAAAGCTGTCAAGGCACAATTCTAATGTGTCAAGTTTACTAAGTAAACCAGCTATATTTTGGTGAAATATCAATACCTTTTCGTCTTTAGGAGGGACGAAAAAACGTACCGTTCTGGTTATTATAACTATAGTCTTCTGCTATAGTTTCTTTTCCTTTTTTCGCGACTTCTTGTTTAGGTACAACCGGAAAGTAGTCAAGTAGAGTTTTTTTCTTTGGCTGTACCTTCCCTCTGGTATTCCCCTCAACTCCACTTATAGTTACTGATCTTTTTATATAGCGTGTTAAAGTTGTTTGAATTAAATTTTTTTACTTTGGCTTATTATATGTGCTTACAGCTTGGCAAACGCCGTGTAGGCGACTTTTTATTTTACTTACATCCAAAAAATTGTTAGTGTAGTACCTGTTGTCCAATATAAAACAAATTTTTTTACAGATTTCTAACAAGTACTCGTGGTTAGATAGATATTTTTTTTCCACATTTACAAAGTCACAGTTAGGTACATATTTACAAAGAATTTTTATCTTGGGATTCATTTTCATGTGGTTAAAATATTTATTATTATGTACATTTATAACCATAATATTACATTTCTCTAACTGTTTAAATGCTCCTGAAAGTTCATACAACAGTTTGCTAGGATTAGTGTCGTTTTCTCCTACACATAAAATTAACTGGTCACGTTCTATGTTTATGTCCCATTTGTAGCAGTCTTTTAGTATTTCCTCCGAAGTAGCAAATGGTTTGATACTTGAAAATATATCATATGTTTCGTATTTACTACAGAAATCACGTCTAAATTGGGACAGTAAAGGACCTAATCCTGTACATTGCTGCGTGCTGTAGATTAATAATTTTGGTTTCTCTGTAGGTTTAGTAGAAATGATTGTTCTGGTGGCGCCATCTAATGACGAGCCGGCTAAATGAGAGTTTTCGGAATTAGTTTTGACATTTTGCGTAGCTTCTTTCGGCGTGGGGACCGCGGGCTCAGGCCGCGTAGGTTCGTTGTTTTCATATTGCAATTTTGGGCTGGCTATATTCTCAGTCAATCCTAGATCAACGACACTGGAATTTAGTAATTGTCGAGGAGTTCTGCGGCTATTTCCTTTTACGTTGTCTCTCTTTAAGCTACTAATAGGTGTTAAACAAATTTTTTTATAGCAGTTAAGTTTACTTTTTTTTTCTTCCAGCTCCTTCTCTAACAATTTTATCTTAAGAGCCTACTAGTCCATGGAGCGAACTCATCGGTGGGCGCGGCTAAAATGCATGCTATTTCATCTAACATTCGTGGGACAAGATAGGACTCTGCAGCGATGAGTAGTATGAGGCTAATGCTCGCACATACACAATTACACACTCTCGTAAAGTCGCGACGACAACCGAAAAGTCGAAAACCGGCGCGCAAAAATGTACGAATTGGCTTCTGGTGCTTGGGGTTTTGCGACAAAACTACTGAATGTATTTAGTCAGATCAAAGTTATTTGAAATATCAATAAACTAAAGCTTGTTAGTATGTACCTTATTTTCGAGTTTTCGTAATCCTTTTGTAATTTATTTACGTCCAAACTTGCGTTAAAATACGTGCTAAAATACTGATGTTTGAAGGCTCATTACTTTTAAGCCACTTATTTTTTTTATATATAATTAGCAGGCTGACCTAGATAACGAAGAGATAAATCGATATTATTCTTAATTTTGGACTTAAAACGTCAAGTAGTGGAGTAATCACCCAAGTACGGTTGTATGGAGAAATGAACGACTGGTTCGTCCTTAAGGGATAATTCCTCGATCTCATTATGTGCACTTTTTAATTCAGATCTGAGATTACTATTTTCTAATTGAAGTTCTTCATCAGCCAACTCGGCGGATGATAAATCCGGTAGACTCCTAGCGCGTAAATCCGATTGTGCTGATATTATAGATAGGTTAATCGATTCGTCAGATATTCTTCGTTGCTTAAGCGTCCTCATAGTCACATGGTCATGTTTGTGGTCCATTTTATGTTGTCTGTTTACGAATCAGATAGTGAAAAATCAATTCAGTTATGTATGTATTAGTATTATAATTATTCAATTCCTTCGTCGATAAAACAGTGTCGTTCTAATGTCGTTGTAGTATAATAATTATTGTCGTCAACAGTTTACTCCTGGCTTCTGGTGAAAAATGAGACGGTTTTCGAACGAAATTTATCGAACGAAGATCGGTTTATCCCCTCTCAAACAGATAAACCTGTCTAAAGGAACCGGCCTACCGCGCTCAATACGATCGAGATTTATTACCGACGGTATCTCATCCGGGCGTCGTCGTCCGGGACGGGTCGGGACGGGGCGAGATCGGTCCGGGATCCGAGATTTGTCAGAGAGGCGGTTCCGGTCGTGATATTGTTATCTGAAGAGTGATACGTGTCCGGTACGGTTCGTTATTGTTATAAGGGGGTTTTAATTTAATTAGTTTTTATCGGTTGTACGCATGAATTAGGACCTAGTGTTTGTTTCTTTGATTTCATGTTAAAACTTTTAACACAACGAGCTAAATGGAAAGTTCAAATGGATTTCGTTTGTGTCAAATATGGGGCTTTTGTATTAGTTTAGTTTTTTATGGTAATTGGTAATTGGGTTCTTAGTAATAAGTTCAAATTATAGACATGTAACCAATATCGCATCTGATCATCACTTTTGCGCGTCAAGTCTGTCGCCAAGCAGTAGTGTGCACACATTACTGTGTTCCGGTTTGATGAGCAAAGTAGCCAGTGAAATTACTGGGCTTATGTGGCTTAATACCTAATGTCTCAGGGTAACGAGCGCACTGCAGTGCCGCGCAGGCCTTTGTGGTTCAAAGTTCTGGGTGGCTCTGCAATTGTAATGGGCCGGCGTTATGCTTACCATCAGGCAAACAACCAGCTCGTCTCGTTACTAAGTAACATAAAAAAAATTTAAACTGACAATAAGGTCGAAGAAGGCGAATACGCGAAACCTGGAGGACTGGCACTCACGCACGTGCAACTGTCGCAACAAAACCGATAAGTGCTCGTCGATAGAACTTCAAGGTGGTTGCTAGGCGAACACTACAAAATGCCCTATCATCATGCTACATGGATGCATCACAATGTTTTCTTTCTCCACAAGTTCAAGCTAATTATAAGATTCAAACCATCGACCTACATCTCGCCAGACGACCTCGCTACCACTGAGACATCACCGCTTCAACTACTTAAACTTTGTAGATACCTTTAAAGTTATGAAGCCATAAGCGAACCTCTATAAAGTGCCCTAACCTCAGTAGGTGGCAAAGCGCTGCCGTGGCAACTTCAGTCTTTTATCATAGTAAATGGAAGGAAAGTTTTTCTCTGGCTTCCTTTTTATATTTTACGGAACTAACTTGTTTAACGAGAAGGCGTTCATTATTCAATTAGTTGCAACTAGAGGTGTGATGGAATCTATCTAGGTTCTTTACAATTTCTTTAGCTGATAATGCTTTTAGGAGAAACGCATTATAGTATATTATCATGCAAAGGTTTTTGTTTAATATTTTTATTTGATAAATTTCTGTTTGATAACGAGACGAACTGATAGTTTACTTGATGGTAAGCATAGCGCCGACTCATAACAATTGCACTCAGAACTTTGAAACACAAAGGCCTGCGGCACTGCAGTGCACTCGTTACCTTGAGACAATTAGACATCTAGCCGCATAAGCCCAGTAATTTGATGTGACTACTCTTTTACTTGATGATAGCCTGACACACCTGCTTATAAAAAAATGCGTACCCAGAACAGCTGCTTTTGAACATCTGTGCTATTGATAAAACAGTTTTTATTTTGAATTGAAGTACGCCCCAAAACCGTGGCGAGCCTTTGGATGCAAAAGGCGAGTAGCCAATCCAAGTGGCGTTCTATGGGGGTGGCCTATGTTCAGCAGTGGAAGTCTTCCGGCTGACAATGAACAAGCCTACCCGCACCACGTCCCCAGGCGTCTCAGGAGTGAACATAACATACTAGGATAATTTTATAAGCTAAATGGAAGGCAACAAAGCTATTTAAAGAAGACGTAGACCCACAAGGCAAAAGCTATTTTATTAATTTTCTTTACAAATGCGCCGGGTTACTTCCTTCAATAATATTTGCGGTTGCGTTGTTTGCCTACCCCAATCGCGGCCACATACGAAACGGAAATATTGTTTGCCTTCCCCCCGTACCCTCAGGTACTCAGGGGCTCCAGACGTCACGAATATTGAAAGGGTGGTTAACCTCTAGTATATCGTTTGTTGAGGTTATTTGTTAAAACACATATTTGTTACGTGGGACTTGAAGATTCCAGAAAATTTAAAATCGATGTTTTTTATTTTGCCACGTGGCGTGGCGTTTACCTTCTATCCATAGTAAGTTGCTTTTATTGGCGTAGTCCTGCGCGGCACTGCATTGGACCCATCATTCCCAACTCTGAAAGAATCTCATAAACAACTCCAATGTGATTATGATGCACAAATCCATACATCCATACAGATAAATAAAATTGAAGTGTCTGTTTGTAATATCAAAATAACAGCTTTTTACTAAATGCTTATGAAAGAATATACGGTACCTACTACAAAACAACCATTTTTAAATTTTTTTTCTTTTTGTCTGTCTGTCTGCCTGTCTGTCTGTCTGTTTGTTCCGGGTAATCTCCGAAACGGCTGGACCGATTTTGACGGGACTTTCACTGGCAGATAGCTGATGTTATAAGGAGTAACATAGGCTACTTTAATTTTAGAAAAATAATAAGGGTTCCGCGCAATAAAATAAAAACCATGTAATCCAAAATCTCCACGCGGGTGAAACCGCGGTTCAGCAGCTAGTGTGAAATATAATCAACTACTATCTATATACCTACTATATAGTCTAGCTATTCAGCGAGGTAATGTCGCCAGCTTTTTGGGCACCCTACCTGCAGGAGGCGACTTTAATGCTGTTTTTAATAAGGATTTTGTTATTTATAAGGTTTTGTTTAATTTTGTGATATGTGAGGTTAGTATGGATAGTTTTAATTAATTTAATTTTAGGTGTTTATTGTACTGTTTAGATAATGACGTATAGTCTTCTGGTGTTTAATTAGGGCGACACCTTTCTACCAATCGATCTACTATCTATTTTGCTATTAAAATTGTCGTGAGTATCACACATTATAAATTGTTAAAATACCGGCTATAAGTCACAGGAGGACTAACTCTTCTGCGAGTGTCCGTCTGGGTTGTTACCACCGCTTTGCTCGTGAAGTCTGCCGCCAAGCAGTAGTGTGCAAGCATTACTGTGTTCCGGTTTGATGAGCAGAGTATCCAGTGAAATTACTGGGCTTATGAGACTTCATACCTAATGTCTCAGGGTAACGAGCGCACTGCAGTGCCGCGCAGGCCTTTGCGTTTCAAAGTTCTGGGTGGCACTGCAATTGTTATGGGCCGGCGTTATGCTTACCATCAGGCAAACGACCAGCTCGTCTCGTTACCAAATAACATAAAAATAAAACATCTTTTGTCGATATTTTCGACCTATTTGCAATCTCGCCGTGCACTCCCTGAGCAAGAGTGTTGGACACGCTGGAAACCTAGATCGAAAATATCGACCTGAGTGACGTGAGTGATAGCCAGTATTTTAATAGTTTATAATATAATCTACTGTCTAATAAAACGGCCAAGTGAGGGTCGGACTCGCGCGCCGAGGTACGGAAGTCGGGCCCTAAAAGTTACTTTAGTGATAAGGAATTTTGCACAGTGCGGTTAAAGGAACCCTGGCTACACTGATAAAGAATTTTACAGTATAATGAAAACTTGTCAACGAGGGAGGCCTAGGAAGCGGCGCGGAGGGTCATGACATAGACGCCTTTCAGGAAAGGTGGTCAGAGATCGCGATCTCTGGGAACCGAGATGTCTGGAAGTAAATGGGATGAACTGGCCAACCATAGACAATATAGACATACTAAAAAACCAGATTCAATGAAAATATTGTGATATGTATCCATTTTGTACCCTTAGGGATATACCTAATTCTTTCATAAAAATGATTAGTGGACCATACACACCTTACTCATAAAAAAGACGTTTGACAATCGTCCATCAATTGTCAATAAGACCATTCCGAAGCAATTCCAAGCATGAGTAAGTATTTTTTGAGTATATTCTTGAACATGCTGTCGAACTGTAAAGTAATGTTAACGTAAATAATAAATATCAATTAGGTATCTATAAAAATACAATTAAATAAAACAATGAATTCTACCACAAGCAGTGGCGTATTTTAGGATTCAGCGCCCTGGGCCTGCAGGTCCCGCCGCCCTTTTTTTTACAATTTTAAACTGAATCGAAAGAGACATGACACAGTTTAACACTTCATTAATAAGAGCCTTAGTTAGATATTCTTTTTTAAATTTCTTCTGCTTGCGTCGCCCCTAGCAGCCTGCCGCCCCGGGCCATGGCCCTTTTGGCCCTAGGGTAAATACGCCCCTGACCACAAGACCTATTACTCGTACCTACGGGCTATAGCTGATAATGACAATAGCCGTTCTAAAAGTTCATAGTACTCAACGTCCTCTAAAAAAAATCGAGATAATAACAACACTTGAGCATTTTAAACCTTCCTAGCAAAGACTTTAAGCATAAAATCGTTTAAACATTTCAAGACGGTCCAGACAAACGGGCAAATGAGTTCGCAACGGTGGAGGTTCGTCTTCTTTTTTTTTCGCCATTTTATTTTTTAGCAAAGGCAGCAGAGAACAGCCCACGATCGAGTTCGGATTAAAGCTCGAGAATATTCGTAGTCGGTGATTATGCAACCTTTGATGGCAGATGCTCGCTCTGCTTTTGTAAAAAGAAACAAAAATAGTTTATCACTCCGCATTTTTTTATTCTGTTTGATAGCGAGACGAGGTCGTTTGCATTGTTTCATAACAATTGCAGTGCCACTTGTATCCCTACTACTACTCGTGGCGAGCTCAAACTGCAGAGTCGCAAAATGGAATGCTCACACGCGCGACACTTGCCCCGGCAGTCGTCTTATTTCACCGAAACGTCAAGCTTGTAGAATTCGAAATGATTGGGACGTCACTACCAATTTGTCATCATTACTTCAAGTACCTAGCTTATCGCAAGCTGATGATTCGCCACACAATTGGGCCTCAATATCAATGAAGGTGTCAGTGTAACAAAGTTACTTTAACTTTACAACAATTTGAACAAGCGAACGAACCTACTTAGGCAACAAAATCACATTACACTATCGAACACAAACTCTCAAGCCTCAAACGATTTGTCATCAGGTCACCGAGCGAACGAGCGAGGGCGCGGCGATAAGAAGCGAAGCGAGCGAACATCAAAAAGCTATTTACCGCGAAGACATGTGTCTGCTTGGAGCTGGTATCGTGATGGATGGATCGCGGCTTCTAATAAGCTCCGGAGACAAATTGAGGGTGAGACTTACTTGGATAAAACGATCTGGATAATTATTTAGCTCGTGTTTTAAAAATAGGCTTTTTTGTTTCCTCAAAGTCGTACGAAAATGATCACAAAATGAATGAACGAATTCCTTAGCAGACTACAAGCAGCTCTGCTTTTGACACAACGAAATATAAACTTTATGACATAAAACGGAGAGACCATAGTACGAATTTATAAAACGTTTCATTTCAAGTCTTAAACTGAGCCGCATTTAGAGACGCTGGTAGGCCTGCTGGAATTGAAGATGGATCGACGTAATTTTTTGCATAGAGATAATTTACGGGGAAATGAATTACTTAGATGGGCGAGCTTCGCTCGGTGTAAAAGCAAACAAACAAACGAGCGAAAAAGCTTTTTTGAGTAAAATAAATAGGATTAATTTGACATGTCTAGAATATATTCCATCCCTTTCTCATCAGGTTTACGTTTGTGACCAGAATAACAGAACAGAGAGGGCCAATAACTGTATATGTTCTCTTTTTAAAATCTTTAAAATATTAGGTCGTAAGAGAAAATTCTCAAAAATTCTGTCCAATTTAATATTTCCACTACAAACTGCTAAGAATAAAATTATGTAAATCATAATGTTATGCGCAATATTGTACGCTTTTCAACATTACAATTTTGAGAGCATAGATGAAATAAATTTACTAAAAGCAATGTCAAGATTGTTCTCAAGCATGCTGCATAATAAGGTAATTATGTTTAAAGGACATTCTCGTAACGTTTTGGAAGCGGTTCGTTATTAACGTATAAATTTTGACGTACAAAGTGACTGTTTGTCCTGTTTGAGATATTTTGTTTTTAATATTGAGTTATAATTGAAATATTCAGAATGATATTTTGTTTGATGTTTTTTAATACTTTCGTAGGACGAGTATATACGAGTAGGTCGTTTTAGTGATTTTTAGTGGAGTAGGACTAACTGTTCTGCGAGTGGCCGTCTGGGTTGGTACCGCTTTGCTCGTGAAGTCTGCCGCCAAGCAGTAATGCGCAAACATTACTGTGTTCCGGTTTGATGAGCAAAGTAGCCAGTGAAATTACTGTGTTTATACCTAATGTCTCAGGGTAACGAGCGCAGTACCGTGCAGGCCTTTGTATTTCAACGTTCTGTGTGGCATTGCAACGCTTTTTACTCATAATCCTGCGCTAGCATTCAGCGTCGCACGTGGCATGCACACACACAGATACACAATACAGACATCACAACATGTTTACAGTGTTTCAAGTATTCGTTTCTATGACAAAGCGGAGATACAGCTGTGCAGCCCCATGAGACATATTCATATTGATCTTGGACAAAGCTCACGTTCAAGATACAAAATGTGAAATATTCTTGTTACGCTCTTTGTCATAGCGTCCCGCTAGGATTTGGAGAATAGATCAAGCTTTGCATTTTGATCCCTTTTATTCCACAAGCGAAAGGGAGTATTATGTGATACAATCTGTCATTGAACCTTCTTTTGTTCTGCTATTCTTTTTTGCTGTTAGCATAGGTAAGTGGATCCTTTTCTCCGTGGATTTTTGCGTTACAGTTGCAGGGTTATTATATTTTATTGCGTATGCTAATATAATAATATTGGAATTGCTTTGCACCCGTGACTGTAATAAATAATTGGTTAACTAAAAAAAAATGTTGAGTGATTTTTTTGTGTAAAATTAGGTTTTTACATTTATACCTACCCGAAATTTATTATATAAATGACCGGCTTCGTTCGGAGCAAACACAAACCACCAAACGAGCGAAACAAACTTATTTTTTTGTGTAAAATAGCGTTTTTACGATACAACTATATATAGGTAAACTTAAAAAAACATCTTACTATAAAATTTCATCAAAATCGTTAGAGCTGTTTCCTAGATAGCCGAAATAAATGTAAGTATAGATTTATTAAGGTATATATTTATATACGCGAATTTCTCGTTTTAAGTTATAAGAAATTTTTCATTGTAGTATGCAAATGAAGTATTTATCAATATATCTACTTGTACCACTTACTGTGGCTCATGCTCCGTCAGCAGTTCTTCAAAGTGCAGCCTCAGCGTGTGGGCGGGCGGGGCTCGCACCTCAGTGACGCACTCCACGTCGTCCGGGTAGGGGCGCGGGAACCCGGGGCTGGAGACGGTGGCGTGCGGGTGCGAGCGAGTCAGCAGGATCGTTTCGTTGCACTGTATCTTCGACGCCGTGTACGGATCTGTAAAGAAATTCAGTCTTAAGTGCAATGCCGAAAGTTTCTTGCCTTAATTTATCTTGCTCGGCCTATACCAATTTGGAACGGCACGGTGGGTTTCTGGAAGGTTCGTTGACTTTGAGCACGGATTGGGTCTGTTGGTGTCTTTGTCATTTATTATGTTCTGATAAAGACAGCCTTACTTTTAGTCTGTGATTCGGGTACACGAGCGTTACAGAGACCCGGCGCGCGGCGTTAGAGTAATTAATTTAACTTTCATAAGTGATCCGTTGGGTCCTATATGTGTAAAGCAGTTTGAATTTGAATTTGAATTTGAATGCACTGAAATGAGATGGGCTCACCGTAGTCACCGCTTGAGAGCATATTTTCCCAGCAGACTTTACAAACTTTTACTTCGTAGAACTATGCTAAGTTACTCATTGAGCTTTCAGTAGCTCATTGAGTAACTTATCCGTGCTATTCAAAAGCGAAAGTTTGTGTTTTTGTGTTGGTTTATTGGTATATTGGTATGCCCTTCTTTCACGCCGCTAAGTAGACGGATCGACTTAATTTTTTTAATGGGTATATAATATTGTAAGCGGTTCCTATTTAATTTTAATAAAAAAACAAAATCTAGTAATGTTTATTACTGGACTTAATTTCACATTAATTTTACAAAGTAATTTAACTAACTACGAAATAATCTTTTAGATCTTTACTGTTCGACGGTCGGGAACGGAATGAGGGCGGCGCTTTTTTTTTTTTTTTTTTTTTTTTTTTTTAAGGACCGTGCTGTTGGTCTTGCGACCTCTACAGCGTCACCGGACTGTTGGAGAGCGCAGAAGGCGCTCAGCCCGAAAAAAGTGTGTTTGTGGCGACTAGCGCAAGGGCACCGCGTGGGATCGAACCACGTCGGTACGGACCTCGGCTTGGGCCGTCGCCGTGAGAAAGGGAGGATCGGGAGAGAATAGCCCCGGCCGCACGAGTGCAACCGTTTAAACTAGGCTCTAATCTAGCTAAAGCTACTTCTCGCGGGCCCGAGGTGGGCGCTCGCGGAATTTCGTGTATGTGTGTGAGGTGTGTATGACTCTAGTTGCCTCGTTCCAAAGCCTACACCATCGAGAAGAAGGGCAAGAAACTCGACGGCGGAGTGAAGCTCGGTCCCTACAACCTAAGCTATCTGACGAAGAATCGTCCTCGCCGGCGAGGACGATGACTTCTAATTTGGTACCCAATACCAATACCGAAGACTGAAGGTCCACCTGCACCAGCATATGAACTGGTGCTAGGGTTTGAGAGCACGGGCGAACCCAGCGCGGCCGATACAACGGCCGCGATGGAATCGTCCGGATCGCCCAAGATATGCCGAGGGCGGCGACGACGGAGCGAGGGCGGCGCAACATTTCCTTCGCTTATATAGTGGTTTGTGCGGTCTTCCAGTTTTATCCGGTTTTCGAGCTTGTTTCTTCTTACAATATATAATCTACTGACTGGAGTGTAACATTGACTACTTTTTATCCCAGATAAAATGCATAGTTTCTGTGGGAATCTCGACGCGGGTGAAACCGTGGGAAGCAGCTAGCTAAGACACACAGAAAGGAACACTAGAAACAAGATATTCATCATGTATATTATTTACAACAGTGCCAAAACATCGGCAAAACAAACAATATAGGTACATGGTAAATATTCCGTTTCCTGCACTGATAATATTCGTAAGAATGTATTGAATGTAAGAATGTAATGACTCTGGTAATAAAAGTAAGAATCTATACACGCATACACTACATACACACACAGTACACACATCATACATATACAGTACACACATCATACATACATAAACACACATTCACACATACATCTACACTATCATTCACAACTCACACCTTAGTGTTTTTCCTGATTCCTTGTCTCTTAAGAGGCTTTTGCAGTCAGGAAAGCGCTAATATACATTAATCCTTATACATTAACCCCATTATTCACAAGCACATCTACATATGCACAATTTATTGTAATACTTAGATATATACTTCATAATTGATAGTCGGTCATACATCTTTTAATTTTATTTGCAGTAACTTATAAAATGTAAAACCATTATTGGCTTTAGGTAACGTATATAAGTAATGTTAAGATTTTTAAGAGCTGTGGTTTTTATGAATAAATAAATAAATAAATAAGAAATATACGCGTTTTTAATTACTAACATCTCCATATAAAGTCGTTTAAATAATCCTAAAGAAAGCTTTTACAGATTATACTGGTACTGTGCACTGGCAAGTTCAAAGCAAAGTTTATTTTTAGGAAACGTAATTAAATCAGAAAACACGACGCGTGGAGACGACTGCAGACGTATGTCTTCGGTCGTAAAATGTAATGTGTACCAACTGATATGACATGACGCTTTTAATGTGGTATATGCTGTACTTACTCAGAAAGTTATGTATTTCCTTCTTTATAATAAACTAGCTGCTACCCGCGGTTTCACCCGCGTGGAGATATTGGATTTCATGGTTTTTTTTTTGTGCGGAACCCTAATTCTTTTTCTAAAATAAAAGTAGCCTAAGTTACTCCTTATAACATCAGCTATCTGCCAGTGGAAGTCCCATCAAAATCGGTCCAGCCGTTTCGGAGATTACCCGGAACAAACAGACAGACAGACTAAAATTTTAAAACTGGTTGTTTTGTTATAGGTACCGTATATACTTGCGTATGCATTTGGTAAAAAGCTGTTATTTTGATATTACAAACAGACACTTCAATTTTGTTTATTTGTATAGAAGATTTAAACTTTCGACATCCTTCTGTTTCCGTCGAGGATTAAAACGAGTCTGACCATAACTACAGAAGATATTTCCATGTCACAAACTCTCAATGAATGCGAAAACAGATTCTATGTCAACTGTAAGAAAGTCTAAAATGCTGAAAAGATACCCGATGTCCAGACAGACGCCTTTTAAAATACATGTTTTTGCAGAAATAGTATGTCCGTGGCTGTCGAGACAAATCGAATGACAAACTTTTGAATTTGAAATTGAAATTGAAACTTATTGAATATTGATTCGGTCTGAAGCTTTTCTCATCCATAGCTGATCGTACGTGTGTATATACCATCCATGACTACTTAGTGCTTCTTTTAAGATAAAAAGAACGAGACAAAAATTAACGCTTGCTCATTCATACATCTGCACTAGGATTCCTTGTATCGTAGGTGGCATGGACACAATAATACCGAAGACCCGAGAGCAAACTCTGTGCTCAGCACATAAATTTGTCCGGAATATTTTCAAAATTTTGTCAGAGCGTTTGATTGATGCGACGCGTAACCAAAATGCTGGTAACTATTTGGCTCAACGGATCAGCATTGCGGTTCAACGTGGCAATGCCGCCAGCATGCTGGGTACGCTTCCTACTGGTAGTGGGCTAGAACATTTGGATTATCTATAGGCCTACTAGAGCTTGTAGATTATCCAACTGTTTTTGTAGCTAGCTAGGTTAGATGTAGTATTTATTTATGTATTAGCTAGTTAATAAAGGCATTTAGCCAGTAAAAAAAAAAGTCCGGAACAGACAGACAGGTGTTATAGATGTTCATAGGCTACGGTGACCGCTTCCCCTCAGGTGGGCCGTATGCTAGTTTTATAAAAAAAGACAGGCTGAGAAAAAATTTATAAATTGTAGTTTTGTTGTATATTAAAGTATATACTTTTTGCATTTAACCAATAGACAAAACAAAAATCCGTAATATAAAAACATAACTAAGTACACTTATTATCGCAAAATCAATTAGTTATACATTTTTGTAAATCTGAAAGTGTATACATTTTTTTTTTAATGTTATTTGGTAACGATACGAGCTGGTCGTTTGCCTGATGGTAAGCATAACGCCGGCCCATAACAATTGCAGTGCCACTCAGAACTTTGAAACACAAAGGCCTGCGCGGCACTGCAGATCGCTCGTTACCCTGAGACATTAGGTATTAAGTCTCATAAGCCCAGTAATTTCACTGGATACTCTGCTCATCAAACCGGAACACAGTAATGCTTGCACACTACTGCTTGGCGGCAGAATTCACTCACAAAGCGGTGGTAACAACCCAGACGGACACCCGCAGAAGAGTTAGTCCTCCCACTAACAAATACATATATTATTGCAGTCGACTAGCGACTATTGCGCTCAACGACGTCGCAATCTCGCTAGCTCCCCACTCTGAGTTAGCTAAACGAGTCAGCTATGAGTTCCTTGAATCCCGTCTACTCAGTATTCAAGCGCGGTCGTTGTAGCATGAACGTACCGATGCTATTGACTTGTAACGATTCCGATATTTACTCGATTCCTCCTGTTTTGGGTTATAAATCTGCCGTGCTATGAGGAAAATAATAAATATATAAAAATGCCGTTTGGTCAGATATTGCTCTCTACCCTTTAAACCCTTGGGATCGAGTTACAATTCTACGTTTCTGTGGCGCTGTATTTTCTTTTCTGTTTCATAACTAGCTCACCTGACAACAACGATGAGATTGAAAGTAAACTATAATTGGAATTTTTCTTAGTTCAATAATTTAAACAAACTCGGCGATGCTAACGGGATGTTTATGTGGTTATTAGAACACCTCAACTCCTCATGGTGTTGTAATAACTACATGCCAAACCCCCGTCGTGTTCTAGACGCCCAGTGGACATCCAGTTGCTGCAAATGATGATTTATTTATATTTGTTACTAAGGAAAAATTAAAAACAGCTGTGACTTATACACAGAAATCCCGCCACAAGCGACATTTACCGTTAAGGTACATACTCAACCTCTGAGAACGACATCTTGCGAAACAAATTGCGAATATTTGAGTTATGAGCTTTTGATACAATTTCGTGGATTTTACAAATAACAATTAATACTCAGTTAGATATAATTTTGATAATAAGATTTAGCAATTTGTACAATCTATCATTGTCTGACAATAATTACTCGCTGTTAGTAAATTTCTTGGTTTTTAAACATTCTTTATTTGTTTTAATTTCGATGACAAGGTTTAGCAATTTATATGTACAATATGTAACCATTCTCACTGGAATATAATATTCTCGGACCTTCATCTACAAGGCTCAATGATAAACATAGGTACAGACAGCATAATAAGTACATCTTTTATAATCACTCTACATAATCATAGAAGATATAGATACAATGAGCCAACTTTTGAGCCAACTTATAAAATGCTTAATCAAAGATTTGTACAATATTCGATTCTGCCCGTGGTTTTACACGCGAGCAGTTTTCCACAGGAACCGTAAATTTTTCCGGGATAAAAAGCAGCTTACGTTACTCTACGATCCGTAAACAAATCACGTCTATGCATAGCCGCATCATTGTAAATATTTGTATTCAAATTCAAAGGAAAACTTTATTCACATGGGAACCAGATTGTCTAATCAAATAAGGAGTTAACCTCGGAATGGAAGATACTCCGTACTGTTATAACGGCGAACGCTGCTAGATGGAGCCACTCCTGAACCTGAATGGGCTTGTAAGCCGAAAGAAGTGGTCTCACGAATTTTGGAGCTGACATCGGCCGCTCCCATATTTTGCGTCTGGTCTAGACAACTCGGAAGACGCGGGTTCGAAACTCGTTGGCAGTAAAAATTTTACAATTTTTTTGCCTTCCTTTTGGCTTTGCCGTAGTCGGGTAGGTTTATGTATTTTACTATAACAAAGGATATTGCTACAAAGCGGTTTAGCATTAACCGCAATTCGTTTATCCGCTGTTATCAGAGCCGCAGGCTGTGCACACGAGAGCGTACAATATAAACAAGTAATTACCCGAAATGATAACATCCTCAAATTATTCGGTCGAGCGCTCTCGGTGGAAACTCTGCTGACAGTAAGGTTTGGACACACCGGAAACAACTTTTACAGGTTCGACTAACGTTGCCGCGAATGTACATCTGGGTGGTGAGTACTATTGCTTTACTCGTGTGGTCTGCCGCTAAGCAGTAGTGTGGTGGTAACGAGCGAAGTGCAGTGCCGCGCAGGCGTTTGAGTTTCAAAGTCTGCGCGATATTGCATTACTATGGATAAGCGTGATGCTTACGTCTTCTCATAACATTATTTGAATTATAAAAAAGAAAGTATTTGAAAAACACCTAAGTTTATTTCTTTGTACGCTGGTCAGCCGATTGTGGACTAGGCATTATGTCCCCCAAAGACAAACTTCGACTGTAAAGGCTTCGGTTATTCTCTCGTAATAATATTAAGCCGAAAACTTTTCGCGTTCGAGGTATAATTATTTCTGTCAGGAACTCACTTCTGTGGACATTTTGTTGGCTCTTTGAATCTTCTTTCTAAGACTCAATTGAGGACTTCTTTTGTTAGTTGTTTTTTTTTTATGTTATTTGGTGACGAGACGAGCTGGTCGTTTGCCTGATGGTAAGCATAACGCCGGCCCATAACAATTGCAGTGCCACCCAGAACTTTGAAACACAAAGGTCTGCGCGGCACTGCAGTGCGCTCGTTACCCTGAGACATTAGGTTTTAAGTGTCATAAGCCCAGTAATTTCACTGGATACTCTGCTCATCAAACCGGAACACAGTAATGCTTGCACACTACTGCTTGGCGGCAGACTTCACGAGCAAAGCGGTGGTAACAACCCAGACGGACACTCGCAGAAGAGTTAGTCCTCCCACTAACAAATTATTGATTGTTTTATTGATTAGTTATATTGATTGATTAACATGTTTATTGATTTTAGTGTCATCGATTAATTATTGGGGCTGTGCACGATCGCATTTGATATAAGTACACATCGATGGAAGGAAACGTATTTCCTGTAGGTACGTAAATACTGTTTTAAACTTTCACGGTTATTCAGTAATTACTGGCGCTCCCAAACTGCGCAAACTATGTGTGTATAATGCACCTACGGCAACGGATATCACTCTCATCAACCGTCTTCTGAACGAGGTCCATGATGCTGACATACATACTGACCCTTCGCTAAAATTTTTAGATGCATAATGATAAAGCAAAATTGTGTACAGAAAAACATCTTTCTACGAGGTGCCATTTTATGAGATATGTACAGGACATAATTATATTCATATTTTTGGCACATAAAAGTGTAAGATTGAAAATTTATGACAGGTTCATCATTGTGTGGATAAGGCGCAATTTATAGAAGCTATCAATTATTAGAGAACACAAAACATGAATAGTATATATGCACATTTATACAGCGCTTTCGATGCTTAGTAAGAAATTCAGCAACGAAATCTCTGAGTATGCGTTCAAGTTTATGAACATTTATTTATGAAGTATTTTTAACCCTCAAACTTTTACTGCAGGTTAACATTTATTGCGCTGTCTGATTCGCACGGTTCAGTTTACGAGTTTTACATAAACCCATATGAGTGTTCATAAAAATGAGATGGCAGAGGAATGGCATAGTTTTACGACGATATTTTACGCGTGGACGATTGTGAAAACGTACGGCGTTTTATTTTAGAGTAAAACATTGTGATTTACTAGCTTCTGCCCGCGATTTTCACCCGCGTTCCCACAGGAACCGTCAAACCGATCTGTCAAATTAAATCAACTTGTCAACATTATCAAACTTTATTGACAGCTGTCAATGTCAATTTTGTGTCACACTAACTTCTGCCCGCGGTTTTCCCCCACGTTCCCACAGGAACCGCACATTTTTCCAGGACAAAAAGTAGTCTATGTTACTCTCCGGTCCATAAACTATATCCATGCCAAAAATCACGTCGATCCGTTGCCTCGTTACGGCGTGAAAGAAGGATAAACCAACAAACCAACCAACACACTTTCGCATTTATAATATTAATATTAGTATGGATTTCACCAGTTTTACACAATATTGCTCTTTATAATAGGCATAAAAGAAACGCCATTTGACTCATAGTAGAGATATTTATTTAATTTTTTAATATGTATTTATCCATCATCAGACCCTCGAAACTCATCAAAACGAACCATAGTATAAGCCATAGTATATAAGGTTTAATTGTAGTCACTGAAGAGTTCCACTATTCACCTCCTAGCTCCATAATCAGATCAGCTCCATGATAACAAATTATTGTATTATCATCCAAACTTATCATATCTACAAAGTTTCATTTCAATAACACAATTAGAAGTAGTTTAAAATATAATTCGAAGATTTGATTACGTTCTAGTTAGTTACAACTTACTGAAGCTAATAAAAGCATGATAAATAAATGTTTTTGTGTTTTACGTGGACTATTATAAAACGTATGAAATATATTTTATAGTGTTAACCGACACTAGCGGATGTTCACATAAATATATACATCACAAAAATTTCGCTTCCAACAGGATTCGAACCTACGTCTTCTGACTATCCGGGCCAGACGCCTTAACCAACTAGGCTATGGGAGCAATCGATGTTGACTGCGAAATCCTTGATATGATGTATTTCTTTCCGGCTTCCAAGCCGCAGCTCCATCTAGCAGACCCGCTTTGTAGCTACGGCTTGGAAACCATCTGGCCCGGATAGCCAGAAGTCGCAGGTTCGAATCCTGTTTGAAGCTAAATTATTGTGATGTAGGTATATATTTAATAAAAACGTATTCAAAGGAAAATAAATGGAGGAAATGGTTACATAAATAAACACAAGGAACACAAGCCATAAACATAGTAAAAGGAACGCAAATTACACAAACTGTCTGCGCTACTTTACCATTGATCTAAGCACAAAGCGTTAAAAGCCAGCGCACACGGACCGTCATTTGGCAGACTACAATGACGCGGCCACAAAGCCTCCGTGCGTCCAACTAGGTCACGCCGTGTCAAGCCAACTCGCTACTAACCACCAACAGTAGACACACTCTGCCATTCAGTCTCCTCACTGAATCTTCGACGTTTGCCCGAAATGCAGGCGTCGCACGGGTCTGCGTAATTTGGACGGCGTGGTTACCTGGCGCGAGCTTGGATTGGGAACGCGACACGTGCTTTTCGATGTTTGAAAATATTTTTTGTTTTATCTTTTTTTAGAAATGGACAGTTCCACTTAAAATATTTGAATTGTGTTCTTTTTTTGTGAAACTGTGTCACTTTACTAAATAAACATAGGTTAGGTATACGAGTACAAATTCAAAATCGGAATTTTATAAAGGTACCCATAACGTTTTGTTTTGATGAAATGTATCTTCAGTCTGTATAGAAATAGAAGACGCATCGCTGTGTTTTATTTATAGTACTTACTCAGCGGAGATGGAGCTTGAATTGACTGGCTTTCTCGAGCTTAGAGAACTTTGAACGTATTGTCGCTAAACATCATGCGAGACAAAAAATATGTCTTATGATTTGTTCTTATCGTCCTTGTCATGCTGGGTTCCGACCTTAGAGAATCAATGGTTCCGACTGTAAATCAATGACTAGTCATTGATCTAAGTTGTGCATCGCTGAGTCGGGCCCCATTCCTGACATCAGATTGCTATTTGGTGTTCTGTTATTGTACTTTAAGATAATGTTTGTCCGAAATTAAATGTATAGTATTTCTTTATTTCTGTCTCGCATATAGTACTTATATTCTCTCGTGCAATTTGAAATCTCAATAAGTTTACAGACCAACAAGACTTTTGGCACGATTTTTCCCGCTTTTTACGGAAGGCGCCCATAAGTCTACATAAATCAAAATAAGTTAGACTGCAGGCGTAATAATACCCTCTTCTCTAGTTTACTAGGGGCCTGTAATCAGGGGCGTATTTACCCTAGGGCCAAAAGGGCCATGGCCCGGGGCGGCAGGCTGCGAAGGGCGGCGCAAGCAGAAGAAATTTAAAAAAGCCTACCTAACTAAGGCTCTTAGTGTTAAACGGTTGAATAGTTCAAATGTGTATTGTCTCTTTCAATTCAGTTTAAATCTATCAAAGAACAACCAAAGACAAAACATATAGTTTAACTAAACCACCGTTTAACACTGTTAATTAATAAGAGCCTAAATCTCATATGGTGCTCGTGGGTGTAAGTTTGATACACATCAAAACGTGGGGCTTTCGTATTATATATAGGTACTGACCAGCAGGGCGGCGGGGCCTGCAGGCCCAGGGCGCTGAATCCTAAAATACGCCACTGCCTGTAATTTAAGCTTTCTTTAAGAGTATTTTTCTAGTAAATGCTGTAATTTTGCGGCGAGCGAGAAATGGTCGCCATCAAAATGTGCTGGTCCGTGGTTAAGAATATGTGGGGTATATATCACGCGGGGCCATTACACAACTATTGTTACAATAGGTGAGGGCGTTGAGTGGAAGTAAAAGGTGCTATTTTTTTAATGTGAGTGGTTATATGTGTGTCGAACAGTAATTGTAGGTTAATGATCTACAAATTAACTGTTTCTTTTTCTACAAGATTCCTACACATTGGCTAGGAAAGCGTTTGTGTTTTCGAAAATACTAGGTACTTAAGTACATGAAATACAGAATAAAATAGAAAAATATTTATCCAGCAGAAAATGAAACAGAACTACATGAAAAACTAACAGAAGAAGAACACAAAACAATTAACTCAGATGAAACTTAAAAACGAAAAATTAGACAGTCTTCGAGCTATCTGCCCTTCTTTTCGATTGTGGCTTTGGAATGACGCAACTAGAGTTAAAAAACATCCTTGAGCGCCCACTTCGGGCCTATGCGAAGTAGCTTTAAATAGATTAGGGTCCACTTCAAACGTTCACATTCCTCCACCGGAGCTTTCCTCTTGTGACGGAACAAGTAGACGCTTGTACTGCGTGCCACATCACACGCAGCACAAACTTGATCAAGTGGCCACAAACTACTTTATTATGGTACTTTTACGCTCGTCCATCGTTCAGCGATGCTGTAAAAGTCGATACATCGAAAGAAATTATTTAAAAAAGAGGTAACCATCGTTACTGGTTGCGTTAGTGGTAGGACTAACTCTTCTGCGAGTGACCGTCTGGGTTGTTACCACCGCTTTGTGAGTGAAGTCTGCCGCCAAGCAGTAATGTGCAAGCATTACTGTGCTCCGGTTTGATGAGCAGAGTAGCCAGTGAAATTACTGGGCTTATGAGACTTAATACCTAATGTCTCAGGGTATCGAGCGCACTGCAGTGCCGCGCAGGCCTTTGTGTTTCAAAGTTTTGCGTGGCACTGCAATTGTTATGGGCCGGCGTTATGCTTACCATCAGGCAAACGACCAGCTCGCCTCGTTACCAAATAACATAAAAGAAAAGTAAAACAATAGAATTTCAGATTAGTGAGTTGATAACATTAAATCCGGCTAAACACATGACACGTGGCGGTGCCGTGTTTGCGCACATGTTTATCGCGTGCAGTTCTAATCACGGGCCGCTCGTTAAACTGTTTATCTTGTACGCGCCTTCGAGGGTCGCACTCGCTAATGGAGTCACAGAAGCACAAGTCGAGTGCGTGATTTACACTTCATATTTTTTTTACTTTTAATGTTATTTGGTGACGAGACGAGCTGGTCGTTTGCGTGATGGTAAGCTTAACGCCGGCCCGTAACAATTGCAGTGCCACTCAGAACTTTGAAACACAGAGGCCTGTGTGGCACCTCAGTGCACTCGTTACCCTGAGACATTAGGTATTAAGTCTCATAAGCTCAGTAATTTCACTGGATACTCTGCTCATCAAACCGGAACGCTGTAATGCTTGCACACTACTGCTTGGCGGCAGACTTCACTCACAAAGCGGTGGTAACAACCCAGACGACCACTCGCAGAAGAGTTAGTCCTACCACTAACATAACAACACTAACATTTTCTTTTTCTGGCTACGTTTGACTACTATCTCGTCAAGAAGACGTGGTCGAAGACGGCGCGGGCTACCTTAAGTACTTAGCAACAAATTATCAACTTAAAGGTGATAACTGGCCAGACCATCACTAGAATATAAACTAGTATTGATTATGTCGCCTTGTTTTCCTCCAACGAAAGCTCAAACTCATAGTAAGATTCGAACCACAGGTCGGCGGCCGACGTCACTACCACTGAGCCATCATCGGTTTACGAAACCACTGCAATATTTGTTGTGAAGCGTAAATAATTTTTTTTTATAATATACATACCTATATCTTGTTTTATTTGAACGTTGTCAACGATTTTTCAAATCGTAAGTGAAGATACGTTCACTCGTGATTTGATGATAACCAGGTTATTTTATCGAACGGGCAAGAAATGCCACCCTTTAGGAATGTGTAAGAAACGTTTCGTGCAGAAATAGCAGGTGTTGGGACTAACTCTTCTGCGAGTGTCTGTCTGGGTGAGTACCACACCGCTTTGCTCGTGTAGTCGACCGCTAAGCAGTAACTTGCTAGCATTACTATACGGTTTGATAAGTAAAACTTCCTAGGCTTATGAGACTTAATGTCTCAAGGTAACGAGCGCACTGCAGTGCCGCACAGGCCTTTATGTGTCAAAATGTTGCAATAGTTAAGGACTGGCTGTTATAGTTATCTATAGAAACTATTAGTCATACAAAATAACTACTGGTCTGCCAAATAATGCAAAGCTTTCACGTATTTGTATCAAATAATCTGTAACAATGACCTCGTGTAGAACGGGTTAACACCACTTTGGGGTCAGTGCACTACAAGTTGAACCCAACTTAAAGTAAGAATCTAGTTGAAGATCTCTAAAAGTAGAAAAAAGTGCACTAAACTTCGTATCTTTAAATGCAAACTTCAATCTTGTTATATCTATTGACTCACTGCTACTGAAGTCTATGCGGGTTTTGTTTTTCTTAGCAACTTCCGAGTCCACCTCTGCTTTTGTAAATAAATAATA
This sequence comes from Crocallis elinguaria, assembly GCA_907269065.1. Taxonomy (NCBI): domain Eukaryota; kingdom Metazoa; phylum Arthropoda; class Insecta; order Lepidoptera; family Geometridae; genus Crocallis; species Crocallis elinguaria. Next base: position 24,001,076 of record OU026072.1, on the reverse strand, counting down.
AATAACGCTTACGCGCCGCTCATATCTCTCCAATAGGATTCCCTGAATCATAAGTGGCACAGGTCCACACATCTGTGTGTGTATCTACACAACACAAACACTCAAGACCCGAGAAAAAAATTGTACGCTCACCACACAAATTTTGCCGGCCGGGGTTCCCCGCTTTGCAGTGTTACTAACAATTTATTCACAAAGCCATCATCAGTAGGCCAACGAGCGCACTGCAGTACCGCGCAGGCCTTTTATCAGTTTCTGATTCGAGCTATGTTTGTGTTTGCATTTAAAGATACGAAGGTTAAAGTACAAGAGAAAGTGACACTTAAAATATTCCAACTGGCATTTGTTCTGTTTACGTTCACAATGTGGCACTTAACCAATGCGTAATGTTCAATTCACGGAGTGGTTGAGGTTATCGTGTTCTCGTCTCAGTGACTCCGAACCGTTCAAACCGCTGCATGAAGTGATTGCACTTAAGAGTGCGACGAGGTTATTTTATTTTATTCTGTTGGATAATGAGACGAGCTGGTCGTTTGGCTGATGATAAGCACAACGCCAGCCCACAACGACTGCAGTGCCACTCAGAGCTTTGAAACATAAAGGCCTGCGCGGCATTGCATTACAGTCGGTACCCCGAGACATTAAAAATTAAGTTTCATAAGCCGTAGCTGTAAAAAAATGTATTTATATAAAGTTATTTTATGTATGTATGTATGTCACCATAGTTATCCTTCGGAGTATTCTTTTCTTAATTTAATGATTTCAAAAGAAATTATTTTAAACAGCAAAAAAGGCTGCGAGCCCTCGAGCTTGCAGGGTATAAGAAAATAAATAAATAAATATAAGCTTCATAAGCCCAATGACTTTACTGAATTGAATTAATTTTTATATTTAAAAGCCATTCATTTCACTCTGACCCACTAAACTGACCAGCTGAAACAGATCAACTTATATCTCACCCAGTTTCCTTTACAAACGAGACAGCGAAAACAAATTTTGGCACATCAGGAAGAATTACCTACTACGTCGCTAAGGTCTACGATATGCATAGTTATTGATATTCTACGGCGTAGCAAATACTACGCCATCCCGTTGTGCAAAGCGTAGCGATGCCTACACATAGGCTTACACAAAAAACTCACTTTGATCAGTGACTGATGAACTAGAAATGTGGCGCTTGTACATCAACACCTCAAGTGCTACCTAAATGGGGTATTTTGGTAGGAATTGCTAAATTTTTTTTGTAGTTTAGGTCTTGCTTTTTATTTTTACTTGGCTTGCAAACACGACTCACCAATCGATACTCTCGACCCTTTGGGGGTATGAACAACACTGTTCTATTGCAACTGAAAAGAATATTACAAGCGACCCACAAAGTTCTAATAAGAGTAACACTGGCAACAATCACTATTAACTATTACGAGTATAGCCAGCAATAAGAGTTTAAACCGCCAAGTTTCGACATTTCAGTCATTTCATTTCAGTTTAGAAATTTCGCTAGTGAAATTACTAGGCTTGTGAGACTTAATACCTAATGTCTGAGGGTAACGAGCGCATTGCAGTGCAGCGCAGGCCTTTGTGTTTCAAAGTTCTGAGTGACACTGCAGTTGTTATGGGCCGGCGTTATGCTTACCATCAAGCAAACGACCAGCTCGTATCGTTACCAAGCAACATTAAAAAAAAATTACTCTACGTTCTGTATAGATCTCTGTGTAGAGGTTGGAATAAAAGGAGCTGAGGAATGAAACTTTTTTACACTTTTTAATAACAAGACGAGCCGGTCATTTGCCTGGTGGTAAGCATAACATTGGCCCATAATTATTGCAGTGCTAATCACAACTTTTAAACACAAATGCCTGCGCGGCTCTGCAATGCTCTCGTTACCCTGAGTCATTAGATATTAGTCTCATAAGCCCAGTGATTTCACTGGCTACTCTGCTCATCAAACCGGAACACAGTAATGATTGCACATTACTGCTTGGCGGCACGAGCAAAGCGGTGTTGTCAACCCAGACGGACACTCGCAAAACAGTACTATCACTAGTAAAAAGGATGGTTTTTATACTCGACAGATCAGCGTTTGACAACTTTTTTGCCTGATCTTAAACGACCAGTCGAAGATGGGGAAAAATATGCTGAAGCTATATTAGAACTGGCTTTCAAATGCAGCCGACAGATTTGATTTGCAACATGAGGGTGGTAGCTAGCCAGGCTTGTACTAGAACATACCCTATTACGATGTTACGGGTTGCATCACGATGTATTCCTTAACCGAAAGATCATTGTAAGATTACAACCAGGGAATGGCAGCCGACGGCACCACTCAACTGTCATCCCTTCTAAAGGTACCTAACATCTTCTATACAAATAAATAAAATTGAAGTGTCTGTTTGTAATATCAAAATAACAGCTTTTTACTAAATGCATATGAAAGTATATACAGTATCTATAGCAAAACAACAATTTTTAAAATTTTTGTTTGACTGTCTGTTTGTTCTGGGTAATCTCCGAAACGGCTGGGCCGATTTTGACGCGACTTTCACTGGCAGATAGCCGATGTTACAAGGAGTAACTTAGGCTACTTTAATTTTAGAAAAACAATTAGGGTTCCGCGCAAAAAAATAAAAACCATGAAATCCAATATAACCGCAGGCAACAGCTAGTAATATATAATTTATTAATAAGCATAACAAAAGTACCATGCATTTTTTTTTCTAAATTCTCACGGAATAGGAAATGTAGGTGTACAGGGGTATCGCGGAACCCTAGGGTTCCGCGGAACACACTTAGAGTATGACTGGTGCATGTATATTTATGAGCGTTTATTGATTTATCTACATTTCACTGTATGTTTATTTAATAAAAACAACAACAACAATTTACTGTGTTGTTAGCCGGCTGTAGTTCTAGTCGGAACCTCATTAGGGAGTTTAGAAACACACTCAACTCAGACTAGGTCCATGACTCACGACTCACGACCCACTTTCGAACTTAGCTCGGCTTTCGGTAGTTGTCTAAGGGCGGATCTTTCAAGAGTGAGATAACGTCCTTAGTCTAGCGTTAAAGAATCAACTAAGACTTATTGCTCTGATAGAAGAAATTTGAATCTTTCAAGTGACAGTTACGAGTTAACGGAGGAATAAAACACGTAGCGGAGGTATAACTTTATCGGACTGTTTTATGGCCAGATAAGGTTGTTATTCTCTCGCTAACTCGTCATGTCAAAGCCAAACTACCTTATCCTAGTGTGTTTGTCTGTTTGTTGGCTTGTTTGTTTGTCCTTCTTTCATGCAGCAACGAAGCAACGGATCGAGGTGATTTTTGACATACTTATATATAGTTTATGGACCGGAGAGTAACATAGGCTATTTTTTATCCCGGATAATACTCGGTTCCTGTGGGAACGCGGGTGAAAACCGCTGGCAGAAGCTAGTAAGGTTATAACAGTTTCTATAGAAGTTAAATGGATAATAATTGAGGAATAGGATGATCACTGATTAGAATATTTTAGTTGTAGGTGCTAGGTGGTATGTGTCCCTATAGGTATCTGCTCACTCTACTAGATAGGAAATCATAAGCCCGAAGTCACATTAATTAATGCTCATTTATTACGACACACGTAAACATAAAAGCGAGGGCTGCCGGGCACGCGGTTGCAGGGTGGTGGTGCGACTGGCACCAAGAGCGCGTTTTGCCTCGCTTGCTAAATATCAACCTGCAACGCCTGACCCCACATCAACACTCCTCATTTTGAAAAAAAGTTTTACAGAAACACAATTGTAAAACGTATAAATATAATTATATACAAAACACTGTAAACTTATAAAAATCTAACATTATAAATAATATGTGGAAGCTGAAGTGATGTGACTGGCGCCAAGTGCGCGTTTTGCCTCGCTTGCAAAATATCAACCAGCAACGCATGCCCCCATAATATATTGTTCAGAATCGCACTGATCATTGGGAAGAATGCAAATGGGACGAAACTTATTTTGTTCATTGAAGAAATTTACAGCCCTTTTCTTTTCGTTTTGGTAATTTTGCGTTCAGTTTTTCACTCATTTTGAATCTCACGGTAAAAGCGAAATTCTTCTTTCTTTATTTCCTGGCTTCTGTGGTATGTTCGCCACAGAAAAAGCGATATTTTAAATCCAATGAAAAAACTCAAAAAAACAACAAGTAACCAAGGAGAAGCGGTCGCTATGCAAATAACAACACGTAGAAGTGTCATAAAAACGACGTTTAACCAGATATGTTCCGGGCTGCCTCGCTCGCTTGACTACAGGATGGCTATATGTATTTATTGCAAATAAGAAAAGGATTCCAACAATATAATGCCAAGAAAAAAACTTTTCGTAAATTCTCTGAATCATCAGAGCTATAGTAACTTTTTGGTGAAGGCAGACGTAAATAAATTGTTGCCATTCTAAAGAAATAAACCTTAGGTAGCTAACGGTCCGTTAAATTCGTATTGAAAGACCCGAAAAAAAATGACAAGCACATAACGGATCAATAAAATTTATCGGTTCACTAGCAATCAGTCCACTAACGCTGCAATTGAAAGATTGGCCCTAATAGTTAGGTTTGTCAAGTACTGTCAACTTTAGCCATTCGAGGTGGGTTTGTCTTGTCGGTTGTTAGTCAAATGTAGTTCTTGCCATCTACTTATTTTTAAACGGTATAAGGTTCTCGATATCAGTATGTCATCCATACTCCATAGGTACTAATAGGTACTATAATATTATAAATGCGAAAGTGTGTTTGTTGGTTTGTTGGTTTGTCCTTCTTTCACGCAGTAACGAAGCAACGGATCGACGTGATTTTTGGCATAGATATAGTTATAGATTCTTCGGTCCGGAGAGTAACATAGGATACTTTTTATCCTGGAAAAATGCACGGTTCCTGTGGGAGCGCCGGTGAAAACCGCGGGCAGAAGTTAGTGTAACATAAACTTGACATTGACAGCTGTCAATAAAGTTTTATAATGTTGACAAGTTGATTTAATTTGACAGATCTATGCTAAGTTGATTTAATTTGACAGATAATAATAGTAATAATAATAAATAATAAATAAACGCTTACACTCATACCCCCGCACTAGGATTCCCTGTGTCGCAGGTGGCATGGACACACACAGATACACATAACAAACATCCAAGACCCGAGAACAAATTTTATGTTTACACAAATCTGCCCCGGCCGGGAATCGAACCCGGGACCCCTCGCTTTGCAGGCAGGGTTACTACCAACTTAGCTACGGAGCCGTCAACATCAGCCGTTAGATAACTTAGGCTACTTTTATTTTAGAAAAAGAATTAGGGTTCCGCGCAAAATAATAAAATCCATGAAATCCAATATCTCCGCGCGGGTGAAACCGCGGGCAGCAGCTAGTACTGATAAAAAGTATTACTTTTAACGTCATAACAAAAGGACCAAATAAGTATTTGTTGATAGATAAATTGGATCTTGATCCCTAAAGTTGTCACTAATTATGACGAAAATTAAACTCCTGGTTAACAAATCTTACCTTCAACACTAGGCCGTTCGCAGACGAAGTAGTTGTGCTCCCGGCAACCACGATCGTTCCACATGAAGGTTGGAATTGAGGGCGCGGGGCGAGGGGGGAACTCTCTGCGAGCCTCCACGCAGTCCTGCCCTGACGTACCGTCGTCGTTGGGTTGGCTGCTATGCTTCCTCCACCCGGGGAACCAGTCTAGAACAAGCATCAAGGTTGTTTATACTTGATAGATTAGCGGTTGATCAATATCTCGCCTGATCTGCGACGATGTGCGCAGAGGTGGTAAATATCCTAAATGATGACTAACAGCCGAATACACCAATATAACTTAATGAAGGCGCAAATATAGTAGTCTTGATAGCAGTTACATATTTGAGCCTTTGGGGTTGAGACACTTGGACCGTGGGGACCTGGAGTTCATCAAATTTTTAAAGAACTTTCAGGGCGTCTGGTCGAAGCCACACGTGACCAAAATGCTGGCCTCTACTTAGGTCAAAGATTAAGCATTGCCATTCAACGTGGCAATGCTGCCAGCATTTTGGGAACGTTGCCTACTGGTAGCGGATTATTAGATTAAGATTGTAAATAAATGAGTGTGTATTTTATTTAGTTATTTAAGTTTATGTTGTTTACTTAATGAATATTCTTTATTTATACTATTGGATTACAAGACGAGTGGGTCGTTACCCCAGTGCATAACAATTGCAGTGCCACTCAGAACTTTGAATCACAAAGGCCTCTGCGGCACTGCAATGCGCTCATTACCCTGAGATATTAGGTATTAACTCTCATAATCCCAGTAATTCCACTACTACTGTCTGCTTTGCTACTGACTGCTACAGTTTACTACTGTGTGCTTTGTTCACCAAACCGGAACACAGTAAGCTTGCACGTTACTGCTTGGCGGTAGACAACACGAGCAAAGTGAGTGGGTACCTGGAAGACGGACACGGAAGAGTTTGAGTCTTACCACCTAGTAATAATGGCAGAATAAATAATGACATTCATAACGGAGTAATTCATTAAGTTAATCAACACCTAAGTCCTAGTGCGGCATGCCTAAAGCTCGCCCATTTTTTTATGTTATTGGCAACGAGACGAGCTGGTCGTTTGCCTGATGGTAAGCATAACGCCGGCCTATAACAATTGCAGTGCCACTCAGAACTTTGAAACACAAAGGCCTGCGCGGCACTGCAGTGCGCTCGTTACCCTGAGACATTAGGTATTAAGTCTCATAAGCCCAGTAATTTCACTGGCTACTTTGCTCATCAAACCGGAACACAATAATGCTAGCACATTACTGCTTGGTGGCAGACAACACGAGCAAAGCGGTGGTACTAACCCAGACGGACACTCGCAGAAGAGTTAGTCCTCCCACAAAAAATAATTTTGAAGGAATGCTTCAAATTTCACCATAAAAAGAATAAAAAAGATTGCATAAAATATTAAACTAACGAACAGGGAATTTCCCAATCTTGTTCAAACTCAATCACATTACGGCTCCGGCTCCAGGAACCTGCTGCCGGTTTTTAATTATTCCCCGTCATTAATTACTTCGTTATGTCTCGATACCAGAGGGGACGAATGAATGGAAATTCGTCGGGGATTTAAACTGAACCACTGACTTGCGCAGAGGATCTACAATTTCGAAGCATTCTTAGCTAATACATATATTTGTTGACATTTACAATGAAATTATATTAATTTTACTTTATTTTGTGATTTGTAATTTAGGCTACTTTTATTTTAGAAAAAAAAATTAGGGTTCCGCGCAAAAAAATTAAAACCATGAAATCCAATATCACCGCGCGGGTGAAACCGCGGGCAGCAGCTAGTAAATAAATAAAATAAACACCGTGTATGTATTTTGTAGTTTTGTGCCATTGATATTTCTAGAAAATGGAGCCATTTCGTAAATTACTGTCTACGATATTGCTACAAATTGCTGCGATTACGTAGTGCTACGAAGCAGCTACGTGCATGCTACGAAATTGCTACGGAGTCTCTGAACGATATTATAACGAGTGTCACGTTTTATTATGCTGGCAACATTTGTTTTTTATCGTATTGATAATTTTTTGGAGAATATTGAAGGTATGAAAATACAGAACATTATTAAAACAGCAACTTTTTTTTGAAACAGCAATTTTAGTTACTGACTAGCTGCTGTCCGCGGTTTCACCCGCGCGGAGATATTGTATTTCATGGTTTTCATTTTTTTGCGCGGAACCCTGATTCTTTTCCAAAATAAAAATTGCCTAAGTTACTCCTTATAACATCAGCTATCTGCCAGTGAAAGTCCCGTCAAATCAGCCCAGCCGTTTCGGAGATTACCCGGAACAAACAGACAGACAGACTGGCAAAAAAGTTAAAAATGGTTGTCTTGGTATCGTATAGTATACTTTCATATGCATTTGGTAAAAAGCTGTTATTTTGATATTACAAACTGACACTTCAATTTTATTTATTTGTATAGATAAGGATACATTTCCAAAAGTTTAAAGGCTGAATAACTATTGTCCGTGTTACCACAAAAAAACAACTTTAAGACGCCTGTTTAGTTAGACAGTGTCTAAAGATAAACGTCTAAAATTATTAGAAATGTCATAACAGAATGGCGTTAGATAACGATTGGACACTTAAATCAAGATTTGTGTTTGCTCATATTTAAACACCCGACTAAGGCATGTTTAGGAGGTTAACGCTGTTTAACACATGTGTTGACCGTTAAGACCGTGTGTGTTTAATGACCTTTCGCTTTTATATATAAAGATTATCTACAGTTATCATTATCTATGCGATTACATATTCGTTAAAATCCAAAGAACAATTGGACATCTCTTAACCTCGGACCTGAAAGACGATGCTGACATAGAGCGGGAGCGTAGGGCGTTGTCTGTTAGAGCTAACATGATAGCCCGCAGATTTGCTCGTTGTTCGAGAGACGTCACAATCACCCTCTTTAGTGCATTTTCCACGTCTTTCTACACGAGTTGTCTGTGGGTGAATTACACGCAAAAACAGTACAAAGCTCTACGCGTTCAGTAAAACAATGCGTTCAGGGTGCTCTTGCGGCTGCCCCGCTTCTGCAGCGCATCAGGAATGTGTCGTACTACCGTCGCCGACGCGCGTGTAGATTGTTTTTACACAACAATGCGCAAACGATGCACATTCCTGGTGCGCAGAGTGAGGGCCAGTCGCAATAGTATCCTGATGTCATTTCCTGAACGTTTTGACTGTCAGTATGTGTACCATTGTAACATGGTGCACCTACTGACTAAAGTCAAAATTCTGTTTTATCTCTTTTGTATATTAATTTTAATGTATTTATTTTATGATTGTTTTATTGGTTTTATTATTATATATTTGTGATTTATGTGATCCCAGTTGGTCGAAATAAATGAATTTGAATTTAATGACATAAATTTTACACAAAATGTCTGGCTATTATAGTCATGTTACTAATAAGAAATGCAGTACCAAGCCACCGACGCAAAGTTTCGCATATTAAATGCTAAACCGTTGGGGACGAGAACATATCTCAAGTTACGTGAATACCAGATGAGCTCGCGGGAGAGCACTATATACAAATATATTAGTACTAGATTCTGGCCGCGGTTTTACCCGCGTTCCCACAAATTTTTTCCGGGATAAAAAGTAGCCTATGTTACTCTCCATAAACTATATCAATGCCAAAAATCACGTCGATCCGTGGCTCTGTTAGTGCGTGAAAGAAGGACTAACCAACAAACCAACAAATCAACAACCAACAAACACACTTTCACATTTATAATATTATTATTATTAGTAAGGAAGTAAGGATGTCAACTGATCTCGCGGGTTCAGTCTAAGCGGGATCAGTTGACGGAATAGCAGACTTTGTAGATTTTAATCTATACAAATAAATAAAATTGAAGTGTCTGTTTGTAATGTCAAAATAACAGCTTTTTACCAAATGCATATGAAAGTATATACGGTACCTATAAGAAAACAACCATTTTTAAATTATTGTCTGTCTGTCTATCTATCTGTCTGTCTGTCTGTCTATCTGTCTGTTTGTTTGTTCCGGGTAATCTCCGAAACGGCGGGGCCAATTTTGACGGGATTTTCACTGGCAGACAGGTGTTGTTATAAGGAGTAACTTAGGCTCCTTTTATTTTAGTAAAAGAATTAGGGTACCGCGCAAAAAATAAAAACCATGAAATGAAATTCCAATAACTGCGCGCGGGTGAAACTGCGAACAGCAGCTAATACATAATATTTTACGTTTTCATGCTATTCATGTCGATTTGAGTCACTAAAATAATAATGTGTCGGCCGATAAAGCTTTTCAATGTTTTATCGGTATAATATCCGATACAGTGAAACAACCTTTGTTTCGAGTACAAACAATACAGTATGTTTCGGAGTTAATGAACCGAGCCGACCGCCCATCACGTCAACCTAACGCTCAGCCTTGCCACAGTATAAACAGAAAAGTAAGTTATCTTCAGTAAGAGCGAGTGTGGCCGAGCGGAAGAGCGAGTGTGTCCGAGCGGGAACTTGTGCGACTTTCAATCCAACGTACCATAGTTCGAATCTCCAACAATTACTGTACCAATTACTTATATCAAGTTATGTGCGGATTATTCACACTTGCTCTAAAACTATGAAGGAAAACATCGTGAGGATATCACACTATACATATGTATATTTATATAAATGCAATAATATTTATGTATATATGACACTTTAGTTAGGCCTTTGGAGTAGGTATACTTTTGTTAACTGATAATATTTTAAGAAATTGTAATGTAAAAATAATTGATACAGCAAAAAAAGAGTGCGAGCCCTGGAGCTTGCAGAGTATAATGGTAAATAATAATTAAAAAAAAGATATCACGCTAGTCTGTTTGTACTATGGCCTTGTGGAGTTACTTGTTTATAAACTGAGGGTCCGTTCAACAAGTTTGAACCGCAGTGCGGCCGCAACCGGGCCGCAACTGCGACGCACTTGCCCCGCTGCGGCGCTCTTTATGTGCCACTAAGAATACGTACATTCCACTATAATATTATGTACATATTTAAATAGTTGCGCTACTGAAATGGGATGTTGACTCCATTTTTTTAACTGACTTCCAAAAAAGGAGGAGGTTATCAATCCAGTGGCTTTTTTATGTTTGTTACCTCAGATCTCTGTCATTTATAAACCGATTTGGAAAATTATTTTTTTATTTGAAAGTATATACTTTCAGATTAGTCCCATAGAAATTTTATCAAAATCGGTTTAGTAGTTTGTCCCTGAAGTCGGTTCGTCGCTTTTTTAAAGCATTTTTTTATGATCGCAATGAATTCGTTGTCCCATGAAAATCAAATTTCTATTTCGAATAAACTGGAAACTCTAATTTTTCACGTTTCTAGCATTCGAGAAACGTGAAAAATTAGAGTCAAAATCGATCGTATCAACTGAGCGCTAAAACGCCCTATACAAATTGGACAGAACATCTGACGTCACTTGTTCAATGCGGGCTGTGAAGCTGTACTAAAAACATGGATTTAGTTGATTTGGTCGTGATTAACTGCGTTTAAGTAAATAAGTAGTCATACTTTTATCTATTGAAATGTAAAGAATCTGATGGTATCATTTAAATTACTATTGGATGATAAAAAAAAAAAGTTGAATTCGTGAAACTTTTCAATGCAGTATCTTTGCGGAAATTATACATTTTTGTGAATTGAATTTTTATTGTGTTAATGTGATATTTTTAAACCTGTATGACGACACACTAGTTTTGCATTTTGTGTTTCATGCAACATCCCAATTGCAGTGATGGCTTCGAGATAGTGACGTCGGGCTTCAATCTGTAGGTCGACAGTTCGAATCCTTCGTGAGCTTGATTGATCTTTTTGTGAAGGAAACTTCGTCATCCAACTAAGGCACGGTTGTATAGAGCATTTTTAGTGCTCGCCTGGCAAGCCCACAAGCAAGTTGCAAGTTTTGTACCCAATGTCTAAATATCAGATATCTATACACTAACATAAAACAATAAAATTACCTTTAAAAAAGCGACAAACCGACTTCAGTGACAAACTACTGAACCGATTTTGATGAAATGTCTATGGGGCCGATCTGAAAGTATATCCTTTCAAATAAGATTATATAATGTGGGTAATTTATAGTTTTAATTCCGCGATAAATTATTTATGGATGGACTTCCGCAAAGTAACGCCTGATTCTATCAAATATAGGTATATCCTTTCAAACAAAAAAATAATTTTCCTAATCGGTTTATAAATGGCAGAGATCTGAGGTCACAAACATAAAAAAATACCCACCGAATTGATAACCTTCTCCTTTTTTTGAAGTCGGTTAACAAAGTATAATTCCCACTTGTCCCTATTTTATTATATGATCGAAACAACTCCCTAATAAATTTTACATTTCGTATTACAAATAATAAATCGGGTCCATAATAAATTGTAACACACAGCATGACCACGGTTCCAATTTCCCTAGGGAGCTTTAATTCATCCATTTTACCGCGTTCCCGAATATGGAACACGGTTTGGATGTAGCCATCAGAATTAAATTAGCCTAAATATAAAGTTTTCTAATAAAAATTATGAAAAATGTCATTAGTAAAGTTAATATGATTTATTACGGTGTTAGTCATTCAACTTCCGTGAAAGCTCTTTGGGGGCGTATATATTAATTTCCAAATTGTTTTTATTATTAAGTCGTGTAAGGTAGGTTATAAAATATGGGAAACAAAAATATCTCTGCATCATTTTTTGTAATTGTATATGGTAACGAGACGAGCTGGTCGTTTGCCTGATGGTAAGCATAACGCCGGCCCATAACAATTGCAGTGCCACCAAGAACTTTGAAACACAAAGGCCTGCGCGACACTGCAGTGCGCTCGTTACCCTGAGACATTAGGTATTAAGTCTCATAAGCCCATTTCACTGGCTACTCTGCTCATCAATCCGGAACACAGTAATGCTTGCAGATTTTAGTGTTAGAGGTTTAACAAGGGTTCCGCGCAAAAAATAAAAAGCATGAAATCCAATATCTCCGCGCGTGTGATACCGCGGGCAGCAGCTAGTTATGAATATGAAGGTATAAAAACTGTAAAAGTATGTTTATTGTTTTGTAATTCTTTCAAGCAAGGGAAGCGACGGAGTAACTATGATTTTTGCACAGATATAACAGTTTATGGACCGGAGAGTAGCATAGGCTACTTTTTATTGTGGAAAAATGCACAGTTCAGAACCACCACGCGTGTGAAACTGCGGGCAAAAGCTAGTAATATTATAAATGTCAATGTTTGGACTCTTGTTTGTTTGTTACTCAACCACGTCGAAACTAACGATTTAATTGACGGCTCCGTAGCTAAGTTGGTAGTAACCCTGCCTGCAAGGCGAGGGGTCCCGGGTTCGATTCCCGGCCGGGGCAGATTTTGTGTAAGCATAAAGTTTGTTCTCGGGTCTTGGATGTTTGTGATGTGTATCTGTGTATGTCCATGCCACCTGCGACACAGGGAATCCTAGTGCGGGGGTATGAGTGTGTAAGCGTTTATGTTTTATGTTATGTTTTAAGTTGAATTATTTTGCAAATAAAGCTTAGAAATAAATCTTATTTATGTACTTTTACATTCTATCAACAATTTTTGTATGGCCGCATGTCCATGAAGCTCGATCATTTATAAAGAACTGAACGAAAAAAAGAGTCCTTCCCATGATGGATATTCCATTTATTTCGGGTCGGATTACATTCATTTAGCTTAGACATATTTTGAAAGTGAATAAACTAGTCTTACTTTGCCAATTTATTTCTCATCCATACAAATAAATACAATGGTCGTGTCTGGATGTAATCTATCTATACAAATAAATGAAATTGAAGTATCTATTTGTAATGACAAAATAACATATTTTTACTAAATGTGAAAGTATATACTGGGTACTTGTAACACAAACCAAATTTTTAAAATTTTTGTTTTTCTGTTTGTTCCGGCTAGTCTTAAAAAAGGCTTGAAAGATTTTGACGGGACTTTCACTGGCAGATAGCTGATGATATAAAGAGTAACTTAGGTTACTTTTATTGCGTGGTCAAAGCTGCGGGGCACAGCCAGTTATGAAATGAAATGTATATGTTTGAGTATTTATTGCAAATTGTATGCAATAAAAATCTTTGATTATGACATCATGTTGTAAAATCATTTATGTATCAATGGTTTGTACCTACGTGTCATATAATAAAATAAATATAAAAAAAATATCAGAACATTGTAAGATTTTGTATAATGTTCGTAAAACTAACTTAAGAGCCTACTAGTCCATGGAGCGAACTCATCGGTGGGCGCGGCTAAAATGCATGTTATTTCATCTAACATTCGTGGGACAAGGTAAGACTCTGCAGCGATGAGTAGTATGAGGCTAATGCTCGCACATACACAATTACACACTCTCGTAAAGTCGCGACGAAAACCGAAAAGTCGAAAACCGGCGCGCAAAAATGTACGAATTGGCTTCTGGTGCTTGGGGTTTTACGACAAAGCTACTGAATGTATTTAGTCAGACCAAAGTTATTTGAAATGTCAATAAACTAAAGCTTGTTAGTATGTACCTTATTTTCGAGGTTTCGTAATCCTTTTGTAATTTATTTACGTCCAAACTTGCGTTAAAATACGTGCTAAAATACAGATGTTTGAAGGCTCATTACTTTTAAGCCACTTATTTTTTTTTCTGTATAATTAGCAGGCTGACCTAGATAACGAAGAGATAAATTGATATTATTCTTAATTTTGGACTTAAAAAGTCAAGTAGTGGAGTAATCCCCCAAGTACGGTTGTATGGAGAAATGAACGACTAGTTCGTCCTTAATGTATCATCATGGAAATAAAAATCTCATAATAATTATTGTACGTATATATTATTCGGTAGATGTAAATGTGTACTAGATTCAAGTAAAAAAATCTAGTTTTAAAAGCTTTACAAAAGTTTTTAAGTACTTTTGCGACGAGTGAAAATGTGCGAGATAAAACCCATTTCAAAACATTAGAATTTTTTTCCTTCTTTCAATTTAACACCGTTAATTATCATCTTTATGGTTAGACCCCAATCAAAACAAACATATCCAACATTATTATTAAAACAAACAACGACAAAACCCGTCCAATTATATTCACAAAAAACCTTTGTGTTTTATTTATCCGAGTTAAGCTCTTAATAAACCTAAGCGAGAGCGCGGCTGCGAAACAAGGGCGTCGCTATTTCATTTTCCAATAGAAATATTCAAATGCAAATTATTTATTCACATGGGTCTATGGCGAGCGCTCATTAAAGTTAAATGACTCTAGGTGTTTATGCCAAGTACTGATATTTAAGAACGATAGATACTATAAGAATGATCTGTCAAGGATTTGATCGAACTTATTGAACACACTAAGATCGAGAACAAGTAGTCAGTGACATTACTGGGCCTATGAGACTAACTTACTAGAATATTCAGGCTAACGAGCGAACTGCAGTGCCGCGCAGGCCTATGTGTTTCAAAGTACTGAATGGTACTGCAATTATTATGGGCTGGCGTTATGCTTACCATCAAGTAAACGACCCGCTCGTCTCGTTACCCAATGGTATAAAAATCCTGCTGGTACATACTAATAAATACTCAGTGGTAGATTAGAAACTTTAGTACAGTCAGACTGGCGAACTCTAGAACACTATCACAAAAGAATACACAGTAGGCTGGCTTGCGCACTTATAGGGCGTTCTTGATTCTACTCGGCCACAGGGGGGGAGGGAGGAGTGAGCCAGGGAAGGCCCACTTCTGTAGAATTATAATATTTTCTGTGTATACCTGTTTAGAGACCATCATAAACTTAGTAAATAACGCACAACGTCGGCATCGTCAAAACTGTTGCCTTCGCAGTCCCGAGTCATGCATAGGTGTGTTTAATGCTTTATTTATCTGAATAACCACCAGCTACCGCTACATTTCAGTTCTCATTTCGTTCAATCATTCATTCTATTTGTTCACTGGATCCAAAATGGAAGGAGAACAGAATGCATGCGATCTGCAATTACTATGTTGTTTGTTTATAATTGAATCGTAAAATTGATAAAAGGACATTGTTTAATTTATGTTTTTATTCGTAGGCTTAATTTTACCGTTGTCGTTGGAGTGAATTTGAGGTTGAATTTATTTGTTGCTTTCAAATAAGATTTGACAATGATGGGAGGTTGAATACTAAGAATAGGGAGATATCTACTTGGCGACTGTAGACAGGGTTGCATACTATACTTGTAGCTATAAGACAAGCTATGAACAATATATTTTTCCTGTTAAATTTTGGTGTATCATCATCTGACCATAACGTTCCCACTTCTGGAATACAGGCACAGAAAGAAAGAGAAGAAAGTGGCGCTATAATCCACCATGCGGGCCCAGTGCGGCTTGGTGGATGTCACATGTACTCGAATTTTGTTATTCTTGAACATGCGAGTTTCCTCACGACGTTTTCTTTCACCGTATTAAAGTGAGTGTGGTCCAGTAGGTCCAGAGGTGTGTATCCACACATAACTTTATTGGCCCTCTGGTGTGTCGGACAAAAGTCACACAAGTAATACTGCTCGGTCACATACGCCTACTAGTGAATAAAGTTATCTATTTAATATACAGGCTGTATAATTTTGGACGTGTCAGTAAGGGTATTTCAATATACAGGCTGTATTTTAGACGTGTCAGTAAGGGTATAGTGTAGCTACAGGAAAACATTGTTGATCTCTATTAGAAATAGGATTGGCTATAATTATTGGTATTAAAAAAGTTTTTATAAACTGCCCATTCACTTGCTGACTTTGCTACATAATTTCCATAATCATTGGATGTAGATCAAAATGACTTCAAAAGTTACAGTCGATCTGCAAAGAATGTTTACCTGTACCTACCACGATAAAATACCTTTACTGCCCCGTCTTAAAAATACATCCTGTATAAGAAAGCAAATGAAACGTTTTTCTATGAAGCACAATAACTAAATACTCGTTACTAATCTGTTTGATTGTCTGTTTAATTGCTGTGAGCCTAATGTACCAACAATAAATCGTCCCTATTAGCCGACGCCACCGAGTCTAGACTCCCTAGACGAATGTGTACTCACTTTACAAAAGCAAATAATAGTACGTGGCGAAGCCATCAAATGCTTCGAAAACTAAACAAATAAACTTTCAACTGTATACGGATTGAATGGAAACAATTTGTAATAGGTCGAATGAAGCCGATATTTGCAGATATAGACGAGATACTGGCGATCATTTTGAAAATACAAAGGTTAGAACGACTTTTATTTATTATTGATTGGATATAAGGCAAATTATACATGGTAAATATCCCATTACATTTCAATATTTACCATGTATTTTTACTACTCGTATATTACTACTAGAAACAGTAGAATCACTATACTTATTACTTACCATGTATATTGTACTTCTTTTGTTTTTTTTTATATTCTCTTTGATAACGAGACGAGCTGGTCGTTTGGATGATGGTAAGCATAACGCCGGTCCGTGCCACTCAGAAATTTGAAACACAAAAGCCTGCGTGGCACTGCAGTGCACATTACCGTGAGACATTAGGTATTAAGTGTTATAAGCTCTCTGACTACTTTGCTCATCAAACCGGAATACAGTAATGCTTGCACATTACTGCTTGGCGGCAGACTACGCGGGCAAGGCTGTGGTATCAACCGCGACGGACACTCGCAAGAGAGTTAGTCCTACCACCGATTAAAAGTTAAATGCCAACCTATCTTCTATACATACAAATATTATGAAAAGGTAAAGTTTGTTTGTTACCGATAATCTCCGGAAAAACTGGGCCAATTCTAAAAAAAATATTTTACTAATAGTATAGACAGCTTTTTATTCAGATTCCATGCGTGCGAAGGTAAGGAAAAAACCAAGTCGAGAATAAAAAAAAATTATTCACATTTGAGGCCAGTGTCCGCTAAATTCAAGTAGGTACTGAACACTATATTGCTTTCAGCCTCAATTTTGAAGTTTACTGTGTTTTACAAAGAAAATTGTATAATAATTGCTTACGTAAAATTACTTACATTCTATGAATAATTAAATCTATAATAACACCCTACGCTAATACCTATAAAATAATTTTCATGACGTCTATTCGGCGTGGCACACAAAACAACGCCTCTAAAATACTCTTGTTAATTGAAGAGTGAGTCGTTTGCCTGACGCTATGCACGAGGGTGACATTAGACGCTAATTCATGTATGCATTTTGTTGTCAAAATAACTATGGTTTTGCAACAAGCGCGGTTTACGAGGTATCGCGCGCTCACGCGCGGCTTGAAGTAATACAAAGGAACAGACATGAACAAGAGACAGGTAGTACAAGGCCAGATAGTACTGTCTCTATCCCTCCCTCGAAGCCTTGCCTGGGCTCAAAGCGACGAATGCTCCGCTTTACGCTACATACATCACTTGCGCACCACGCAATTGAACACGCAATGGTTCTGAATCAATTTTTTTGAGTTGAGGTCGTAAGAGCGGCGGTGCTCGTAGTTTTTCCATGGTTTGCGCGTGGTCCGTGATTGATGCCTAACCATTGATTATGCATTAGCGTCTAATGTGCCCCTAATGCCGATTTCTAGGTTCAATGTATTTACATCTTCAACCTCATCTTCGCTTAAGATCAGGTGATATAGTGGTCATATGAAAAAAAGACAGTTTACAAAAAAGTGGCAAGTTTTCAAAAAAATAAATTTTCTAACTCTGTAACATTAAATTAGCATTCACTGATACAATAGCTCTAATTCCCTACAAAGGTCCTCTGCCTTATGTGTCTGCCCAGCTCATCCCTCGTGTTGCCGCCAAGAGGCACCCCACAATTGAACGGAGGTGTCGAGTGTCCTAAGAACTTCTAGGGTTGTTCAATGAAGAGCTTTCGCTTCGGATAACATCTGAGGCGTCTTCATTTTCATACCCGTGGATTGTTCTTGTGTGTCAAGATGTTACAAGTACTCTTGTTTTCGTGTGTTCAAGTGTACTAAGTAATCGAAGTAAAACTGAATCCGTTTAATTTTAATCAAACACATTAAAAGTTGTTTATTATAACTATTTTTTTTTAAATTATTATGGTTTTGCGTTCGTTCGTGATCTCACCTGGTTTTAAGAGGCGATGCAATCGACGTAGAGGTAAATAAGTACCTAAAAGATATCAGTCCACTTATCAGTTGAAGATATTATAAGTACTGTATTTATAGTAGTCTTAGAAAAGAGGAGACAAACACTTTTTTCTGTAAATTGGGACATGTTGTAAATAATATTCACATTTCTTCCCAAGGGCTTAACATAATATCGAAGCACAGTGGCCGCGTTTCTCTAAGTCTGTTCCAGAGATAAAAAGACACTCCTATTGTTAAGTCCAGTCCAGTCCATGTACCCTACAAAATTCCTGTTAGGATGCCTGGGTTTCAACTCCCTTGAGGTTCGGCGTGAAAATGACCAACTAATAATGGCTTGTAAGATTCTTCGCGGTAAGATAGACTCACCTGAACTGAGCAATGAGCTGTGTCGATTGTTTGTGCCTGACAACTTCAATAGAAGTAGAAGGCATACGCTTTTTGCAGTGCCTGGGTGCCGCACCGTAGCCCGCGCGAACTCCCCTATACCCCGCACTCTCACAGCGCTTAACGCTCTCTTGGCGTCCAATTCCGAAATTGACATTTTTATGGATAGATGGGTGGACTTATTGGCAGT
Source organism: Crocallis elinguaria (assembly GCA_907269065.1). Lineage (NCBI taxonomy): Eukaryota > Metazoa > Arthropoda > Insecta > Lepidoptera > Geometridae > Crocallis > Crocallis elinguaria. The sequence continues at coordinate 23,981,792 of OU026072.1, read as the reverse complement.
ATGTCTTAGTTACTCTGAACATAATGTATGATTGTGTGTTGTTATTGCATGTTATTTCCTATTCTGTTAAAATATTAGAAATTTCTTGTTATAGTTTGTGTTTTGATGTAATTATCATTATTATTATTTTTTTATTTTTTTTTATTCTACTGTGTTCTAACATTTAATCTGTATAATCACTGATATTAATTTCAACTTTCATTATTTAATTTGAATTTTTAATATGTGTAATTAATGTGTTAATTAGTGTAATTGGTCTGCGACCGTTCTAATTATCAATAAATAAATAAATAAAATAAAATAAATAAAGTCCGGATTAATTTTATATGTTACTCATAAACTTTCGAAACGTTTGAATGTTACTCACGTGCAAAAGAAAAGGGGAGTCCATCTGACCAGCGAAATTCCCCCTCGTGGACGGAATCAGTGGCTCCTATCCAGTACACGTCGTCGACTCCCGCTCCAGGTCTAAGGAAAAACAGATGTTAGTAAATTACTAGAATAAACGGATCCATAAATAAAGTTAAAGGTGAACAAGAGTAACGAGATTAAACAAGTGAGTGAACAGGATCGTGTTACCACAAACAACATCTGTTAGGTTTTCTGTTCCCTAAAATGTTATAAATGTCACAACAAATTTGAGATAGATAACGCGGGTTAGATACTACTTAAATCAAGATTTCTGGTTGTTCATTGTTCACTTAAACACGCGACTATGGCATGTTAAGGGGTTAGACGCTGTTTAACACGTGCTTAGAGTGTATTTAATTAGATTTTTGTAGTAAAACCATATAAGTTTAGTCTGAACATTCAAGCTTTCCATGCTTTCATTCCACTTATTTCCGTCTAATGCCTTACTGAATCATTATTTTGCTGTAACGCACACATCATCCTAGATATCATTGACGTCGCTAAATTATCTTATTACAGATTCGAAGTGGAATTGGGAGGTTTTTTAACCAGTAAGTGAAGGAGTTAGACCACGATCTTGACTCTCGCTACGTGTCGATATAGTTGAAAGTGGTAACACACTTGACGCTTATCCCTCACTGGATAAACTTATATCTTGTATACTTACGAATTAATAAGGAGTTTATCCAGGACCTGCTGCTGCCTCTCATTCAGCACACTGGCCAAATGACCCCCAAGTCTGGCACACTCCGCCTCAGCCTGTCTCCACGCTCTCTTCCCCTCCCGCACCGCTGATATACAAAAGTCCCCCGACAGCACCCAACCATAGTCACAATGTCCCACAACCTCACCGACAGCCTTATCCATCCACCAAACCTTCAACCACATGGCTGAAGAGTTCTTCTTTGCTAGCACACTAATATTTAACCTCACAGAATTCCCTTCGGAGACTATCTGAACGTTTCTAAGAGGATCTCCAGGCTGAGAGCAATGCCTCCATCTTGACTCTCCATTCTGGAGACTCAGCTCCATTCCTCTACACAAAGCTTGAGCATCTTCATGTATTATACTCGATAGATCGTTTTCTTTCGCAGTCATTGATCCGGTCCCCATTTGCAGGCGAAGAGCCACTCGGTTCCCGTAAGGCAGGTGGATCCTGTATGAGCACAGGAGTTTTATCGTGGGGCCGACTTCGAACGAGCCGTTTCTCGCCGTTAGTAGCACATCGTGGCAGTGGTCTACTAGACGGAATACCGCGGCGAACGTGGGTCGGCCATGGAGTTCTAACGCCGAACTCTTAGAAGTTGAAAGGTATAAGAATCTTCTGTTCTGTTGGGGGATTTGTTCTAGTTTCCCGCATAGGGTCGGAGTGTTTGGAGCGAATTTGACGAAACCTGCGGAGCATGGCACGTTGAGCTTGTGCAGTTCTAGTAGCAAAGCGTTGCGGGGGGAGGGTACGGGGAGCATGAGGCGGCACCCGCGCGTCCGAGGCATGTGACCGGAGTGGACGCGGCCGCTGCGTGACGTTTTCACGCGTATCGCACATTCTGGAACAAAGAACAATGCTATATAAGACAATTTCTACTGGAAGTAACAAAAATATATGAAATAAAAATGCCTAGATTAGTCTTTTGATAGATGATCAGAGTAATTTAGGCAGGAAAGCTTAATCGATACTGTATTTTGTTATTGCTTTGTTAAATAACAATCACTACATCAGCCATTCAGTGAAGTAAAATATGAGGAGTTCGATGCTTTGATAATATCTTAAGGAATCTTCTGTAGATACTATGATAAAGTCCAAACTATCGATAACATCTGCAAGTCCTCGAACACCTAAGCTTTTTACATTACCAAGTTTTATTACCTACGGTTATCGGAAGAAAACCGTTTAAAACTCGTATTTTACCTGCCAATAACATTTCCGCAGCGTTAAGATAGATGGCCACTCAGGCAATGTCATCGTAAACACGTCTTCAAACTCTATCGCATGTGAAGCAATTTCGGTGGCTCACTGAGCGGTAGTAAAACATACATTGTAGAGTATCGCTTTATGTAAGGTGAGCGTTGCCGCAGACGTGAAACTGGGATTAAATGGGACAGCATTAACGGGACTGGATGTAGGAAGTAATTTTTTAATTGAGTGAAAATTGTGGGACAAAATTAGAACGGGTCTAGATAGAAAAATAAATTAGCTAGTAGGCTATTTCATGGTGTCTATTTTATGCTAATAAGACATCACTATGATGTTTTTCCGGCCTCCGTGTTTTATCACTGAACCTCTCGCTGTTGCGAGAAACCCCGTCCACAAATTGTACATTTTTGGGTATCTCAAACAACTGTTTCTCACATGTAAGATGTGAAATGGGCTCAGAATTGTGGCTTTTTCTCAGAACTATGATTTGGACTATTGCAAGAAGAAGGGATTCCTCCCAGAAGGCAATGCCTTAAAAATTACAGATGCCAAATAGATGACATTGACCAATCATCACAGGGTGGACAGCATGCTTGTTTGTCACCATAAACATAAAACAATACTGTATTCACCTAAAGTTTCATTTCAACCGTTTCATTGTTTTAGAAACTGGGATGCTACAGTACACTGGCGCATCCCAGTTATAACTGGGACACCTGGCAGCACTAGTGGTTGTTTCAGCATGTACGTAACGTTTACTTTGTTTGTTTATACCTATGCCGTTATTACGTGAAGCACTTCGGAATAACTTTGCACGAGGCTAGCAGATTTTAATTTAAAATAACTATAGTGCTCGTTTCTGACCTTTATTTTGCGCGTGTATGCGACACCGTCGTTTTTTATTATTTTTTTAAAACTACGAAGCTTAATAGTCATTTGCTTTGTGCCGAAAGTTAATTAAAAATTGGAATAAGTAGTTCAGTGTGGTGGATTCATTATGTATTTTAGTTGTTAATTAAGACATGAAGGAACTTTTTATATTTTGATCGAGAATATATATCTAGATCACGCTTGTACAGAAGATATCTGTGCAATCGTGTCCTGAAGTCTAATGTTCAGCAAAATAAGATGCCGGCAATGAGTTCCACTCTTTAGCTGTCAGCATGATGAAGATCGAAGCAAAACGCTTAGTAAGGATAGGAGGAATGACGACCATAGGCGAATTGCCGTACGTCTGGTCATTTGCACATTGTTTGTTAGTTGTAAAAGTTCTAAACATTGACAACCTTTAAAAAATAAATCCATTGAAGTTTTTAGTTTCTGCTCAAAGTCACAAAGCCGATTAAGACAAGAAAAAAAGCCTGAAAAGAACTGATAATTTTAATATTCAATATCTCAGTTCACTGATTGGAATGATCCTGTTATATCTCATAAACAATTCATAAGCTTAGGTTCAATTCTGTAGTCCCTTGTTTTGATTTAATTTCAAATTTTAATGAAAACCTACTGTGTATCAAATCATTCTGTAATCCTATTAGGGTGGTACGCCGATATGGGGTTGATATAAAATTTGGTTCAAAATACAAACAAGCTGCTTTATTAATTTTGCTTTATTTGTCTTAGTAATTAATCCTTGGATTTTGGTGAGCAATTTCGGTTAACTATTTTTTTATTCTGGATCATCGCTTACATTTGTTAACTTTATTAATGGGTGGATTAAGAATTAATTAATTACAAGAAAGTTTTAGAGAGCTGAGATTAAATATTTTTTTTATACTCTATTTGATAACGAGACGAGGGGGTCGTTAGACTGATGCTAACCATAAAGCCGGCCGTACACGCTTATACATGTTTGCATTTTGCTGTCAAAAAACTTGCATAGTGTTGCAACAAGCGCGGATTACAATGTAATATACGCGCAAGCGTGGCTTGAAGTAAAACCATCAAAAATCCACGAAGCAGACAAGAGCAGCCACACAGATAGTGCTGTCTCTTTCAATCCTTGCCTGGGCTCAAAGCGACAACGGCCCCGATTTACGCTACATATACATCACTTGCGCACCACCGCGTATTTACCGCGGCTTCTGCACTGGACACGCAGTGGGTGTGAAACTATTTTTATAAGTAGAGATCGTAGAAGCGGCTAAGATGCGTACCTATTTCACTACCTCTAACCGTGATACAGTTAGCGCTCGGACTAGATTTCTACCAACCTTCACCTTAGATGGTACCAATATGCATCAAGCGGTGATCGTAGTTTTTCCAATATTTTTCGCGTGGTCCGTGATAGATGCTTACCCATAAATCATAGAATAGAATAGAATAGAATATCTTTATTTGCGTAAAATGTTGATTATAATGAAGATGGAAAAGTGTGATACAAAGAGCCAAAAACATTTTGTCGCAATGCGACATGCAAAATTTTGGACATAAAAATATCCTTCCGCAATGGGAATGCAGTAGGTATGCATTAGGTATACGGGCCGCTTAACACCGACACATAACAATTGCAGTGCTACTCTGAACTTTGAAATCATAGGCTTGCGCGGCGCTGCTTGCTACCCTGAGACATTATACCTTCTCCGTTTTAGAGGGAGTGTGATAAATAGGTACGCACATAACTTGATAAGTCATTGGTTGGCAGAGCCGAGATTCAAACCATGATGCGTTGAATTGAAAGTCGCACAAGTTCCCGCTCGGCCACAATCATTTTGTAATAATGCACTGCAATTACTACGTTAAAACAATTAAGCACTGAAGCTAACAGCGCCGCAATGCGACTTTGTAATTTGTTTCGGTCGGTTTATTTCAGCTAGGCTTTGTTTTCTGAATTTCTGAATGTTGGTATCCAACATTTCTAACCACCGAACGTCACTTAAATTTATACATTACTAGCTTCTGCCTGCGGTTTTCACCCGCGTACCCATAGGAGCAGTGCATTTTTCGCATTTATAATATTACTACTTTTAAAAAACGCGTAGTAGAAATGCAAAACTAATTAATAGCAACACTGCGGTCCTAAAAATATCCAAAAAGCAGCAACATTATAAAACTATGGCGTCATCGCACGTCATTTTTGACAGTTTTGAGAAATAATAAGCTGGGTTGTCATCTGTCAATTTTTTTTATTGTCTATGGCTACCATTCCATACCGCGGTTTTCACCGGCGTTCCCACAGGAACCGTGCATTTTTCCGGTATAAAAAGTAGCCTATGTTACTCTCCGGTCCCTGAACTATATCTATGTCAAAAATCACGTCGATCCATTGTTCCGTTATTGCTTGAAAGAAGGACAAACCAATAAACCAACAAACACACTTTCGCATCTATAATATTCAATATATATGTATATAGCAGGGATATCAACTTTATAATTATATTGCAAGTGACACGATTACGGGAACAATTCGCGTATGTTCGCAAAAGCGTTGAAATATTGGGTCACTAGCTGGTGACCCGATATTTTACTCACTTTTTCAATAATGACCACGGCGAATATCCAATACAAAGTAGGTATAAAGTTGTGAATAACCATGAAGCCTCGTTCACCTTTACTTTTTTCCGGTTTAACTTTATGCAACAATACAATTCAAAAATAAGATTGAAAAAAATTGCTTTGAAAAAGTTACGAACCGACTTCAGTGACAAACTACTAAACCGATTTTGATGAAATTTCTATGGGACCAATCTGAAAGTATATACTTTCAAATAAAAAAAGAACTTTACAAATCGGTTTATAAATGTCAGAGATCTGAGGTGAAAAATATAAAAAAAAATACCCACCGAATTGATAACCTTCTCCTTTTTGGGAAGTCGGTTAAAAATACCCTTAATTTGTGATCAGGACACCGAAAAGAGTGACCAGACGTCGATTATTTAAAATTTACATAATGTCCAAAAACTCGAAAACCATGCGACTTTAACTAAACACAATTTTTTATTTTTCTGGGCAGTCATGATGCCCTCCACCCACTGGTTAAGGATTATTTACTCTTTACGCCACACCCTGTATACAATATACTCTGTGGTGGCGACGCAAAAAACTCAAGACACAAAAGTTCTTCTTCTTCTTCTTTCTTTATTTCCTGGCTTCTGTGGTATGTTCGCCACAATTTCTCACATGTCAAGTAGGTACTATGATAGACGATCATACAAAGGAGATTCAGTGCTTGGAGAGAATAATTTGGTCGGTGAATATGAAAACTAGAAAACAAAATACACAACTAATATGAATACACTACCTACTACATAAAGTTGTATTTCGAACACGTACCAATCAGCAAAATGTCACAGAAACTTTAAAGAGTCGCGACAGTTCTACCGAAACTTGCCCGATAACTGACATTTAGATATCGTAATAATAATACCCGTTATATTTGTGAAATGGGGTGGAATATACTCGTATGGGGCGTGCGACTTTGTCGATACTAATCTTGGAGTTATAGCTTACTAGCTTCTGTCCGCGGCTTTCACCCGCGTTCCCACAGGAATCGTGCATTTTTCCGGGATAAAAAGTAGCCTATGTTACTCTCCGGTCCATAAACTATATCTATGCCAAACTTAAGCGAAAACTCTTTATCGGCAATTTAACTGACTGCGGTAAGATTGAACTCATATTTTGAATGAAAAAATGCATAGGTCTGTCAAATTAAATCAACATTATAAAACGTTATTGACAGCTGTCAATGTCAATTTTATGTCACACAAACTTCTTCCCGCACTTTTCATTCGCGTTCCCAGAGGAACCGTCCATTTTCCGGGATAAAAAGTAGCCTATATCACTCTCCGGTCCATTAACTATATTTATGCCAAAAATCACGTCGATCCGTTGCTTCGTTACTGTGTGAAAGAAGGACAAACCAACAAACACACTTTCGCATTTTTAATATTAGTATGGATAGCGTTTTGAGAGGCGGTGAACTATAGTCATAACTTTGCATATTATACAGCCGTATCATTTTTGAGGACCTGCATAATCCTCTCTGATGATAATGAGATCTCAGGCAACATTGCCCACGGCGATTGCAATCGACTCCATGATTAATCCGAACTATAACAAATGAGAAAGTGTAGTTGTACGTTTGTTGGTTTGTCCTTCTCTCACGCAGTAACGGAGCAACCGATCGACATGATTTTTGGCATAGATATAGTTTATGGACCGGAGAGTATCATAGGTTACTTTTAATAAATGCACGGTTCCTGTGGAACGCGAGAAAAACCGCGGGCACTTGCCCAGTGATTTTACAGAACTTTCGTTCATAAAAAACAAGAATCCTAAACTTAATACAAACAATAATTACTAGACGCTGTACTGTACTAAATAATCGAAAGCCTTAAGACTATAACTGCTTTTAAAAAGGTTTATGAAAACATATCACAAATATATTTTATACAGTATGTTTTTTTAGACCATGCAGTAAAATACCATAACCTTTGCAGCTACAAGAAAACTTTAAGAGATTTTCCTTTGTTTTGGAAATTGGTATTACCAGCATTCACAGGTTTTGAAATTTGAACATTCTCCTGTGGCATCAACTGTTAAGTTATTTACGCTTACTGCCCTGTTAAAAATACATCCTGAATATTACCTACATTATTTATGAGTAAGACAGTATATTACGCATCCAAAAGAATTTAATATTAGGTTTAAAATTTCATAAAGGTCACGTTCGAAACACAATAATTCAGCGTGATTGTGTCGCAGTCCTCGCAGAAGGTGATAAATGAAAATCATATGAGAATTTATGTCCCATTTCGGTTCGAATGACATTTTAAATTGGAAAATATTAATTTATCCACGCGAATGGTATACAATTTAACATTTTATTTTATTTTGACGGCTCCGTAGCTAAGTTGGTAGTAACCCTGCCTGCAAAGCGAGGGGTCCCGGGTTCGATTCCCGGCCGGGGCAGATTTTGTGTAATCATAAAGTTTGTTATTGGGTCTTGGATGTTTGTGACGTGTATCTGTGTGTGTCCATGCCACCTGTGACACAGGGAATCCTAGTGCAGGGGTATGAGTGTATAAGCGTGTAATTCTAACGAGCCGCAAGCCTGCCTCGTCGACTGACTGTATCGCAGTTTTGCGCAGATCGACCAGCGGGCTTTATCAAGGAGCCACTAATTGCAAAGGACCGTCAGAAAATTGAAAAACTGGAATTATTTCGGTAAAAAGATTTAATCGTGTGAATGGATCGAGTTATTCTTTTAAGCTACTTTAAATGAATATCAATTAAAGCATCATTTGTCACAATCCTTAAGAGTTACTTTTTTTTTGTGTTATTTAGTAACGAGACGAGCTCGTCGTTTGCCTGATGGTAAGCATAACGCCGGCCCATAACAATTGCAGTGCCACCCAGAACTTTGAAACACAAAGACCTGCGCGGCACTGCAGTGCGCTCGCTACCCTGAGACATTAGGTATTAAGTCTCATAAGCCCAGTAATTTCACTGGATACTCTGCTCATCAAACCGGAACACAGTAATGCTTGCACACTACTGCTTGGCGGCAGACTTTACGAGCAAAGCGGTGGTAACAACCCAGACGGACACTCGCAGAAGAGTTAGTCCTCCCACTAACACTATAGTCGAACGAGTTTATCAAATTAATTTACAATGCGAATAGTATTGTCAGAGCGTTTCATTGATGCGACGCGTCACCAAAATGCTGGTACTTATCTGGTTCAACGGTTGCGGTTCAACGAGGCAATGCCGCTAGCATGCTGAGGATGGCATAGACACAGATTCAAAATCCAACTTTATGTTCACCATACAAGTTTGCCCCAGAGCAGGATCGAAATTGAATGTCTGCAGGGACACTAATCCTAGTAGAAAAAAAATTATGTGAGTAAGAAGGGCATGTAAAACATCTCACTGTGAACCTACTTTGTCATACCTACTATTTGCGTATGCATTTATGCTTATTGATAACGTCGTGTACAGTATTATGGTATGTAGATTTCTCACAATCTCAGGTAAGGGTGGAGTTGTTATCTTCACAAAATTGGTTTCGTCTGTTAAATTGTGCTTTCAGAAACGTTAAATGAAATACGCATTGTATTTCGTTTTTTTAGAAAGAGGGTTTTATCTTTTCATAATAAATCATGTATAGTATTATTATTATTATTCTTGAAAAATTTTAGGCTATCTATTCACGGACAAAGAGCAAAATTCTGTTTACAATATTTCACAAGGTTAGAATATAAAGATATCAACAGAAGGTCAATTTGACACTTTCTAAATTAATCTCAGAAGAGCTATTTACAAAACTTTGTGGGGACAAGGATTGTAATTGGTACCACCGCTTTACTCGTGAACTCTGCCGCCAAGCAGTAATGTGCAAGAATTACTGTGTTCCGATTTGATGAGCAAAGTTGTCAGTGAAATTTCTGTCTCATAAGCCCAGTGGCTTATGAGACATAATAGCCTAATGTCTCACGGTAACGAGCGCACTGCAGTGCCGAGCAGGCCTTTGTGTTTCAAAGTTCTGAGTGGCACTGCAATTATTATGGGCTGGCGTTATGCTTACTATCAGGAAAACGAGCAGCTCGTCTAGTTATAAAATAGCATAAAAAATTACTTATTTTCATTTAATATCTGGGTGTGAGTCTGCGCTTCGCTCGATGTTTTTTTTTATGTAAAATTGCGTTTTTCCCGATATCCGAAATGAATTATCTAGTTAACTTAGCTTTGGTCTGTGCAAACACAAACAAACAAGCGAAAAATTTTTATGAAAAAAATTATGTAAAAATTTCTCGTCTAAAGTTATAAGGTGTGGCGACTGTCCATACTGTCATTTATATAGAGCGAGGTCTTAGATACCCACCATCAATAACGCGTTACGCACTACGGGTAAGACATACTTATAACATGTTCCCTGATGTATTAGGGGATGACAAAGGGATGCTAGCGAATCCTATGAAATAATATATTAAGGGTATTTTTATTATAGCGCTGAAATACGATTATTGATGTAGACAGCATAATATCTTGTTTTCCAACCTTTCTACTCGGGCAATTTTGCCTGTAATTTTAGTAGGAAGTACCTATTTATCAATTTCATGCTTGCCCCATTTGTTTAAACGTTTCGTCACGAAATAACTTAGAGATATAACGAGAATAGGTATTTAATCGTGATACAAATATAGTGTGGAGCGCATTTTCTAGTGTTCCCCTGGCTAGCTACCACCTGCAATGGGAAAATCAGTCGCCAAGCACTTAAAGTGACTGGTATGCAATGGTAGATAATGATCGTTTATAAACATGGACTTAATAATCCATATTAAAAACAATAATGGACTTCCGCAAAGTAACGCCTGATTCCATCAAGTATAATAAAGTTTAACACTATAAAATATATTTCATAAAGTTTAAATAATGCAAAATCTGTCGCTATTGATTGGTACTGTTACGTATCACAATGGAGTAGGCAATCGCTACAAAGCGGGTCTGCTAGATGGAGCTACGGGTTGTAAGCCGGAAAGAAATACATCATAAATATAAAAAATTAATTCTTTAAATTTCGCAGTCAACATCGAGTGCTCCCATAGCCTAGTTGGTTAAGGCGTCTGGCCCGGATTGCCAGAAGATGCAGGTTCGAATCCTGTTGGAAGCGAAATTTTTGTGATGTATATATTTGTGTGAACATCCGCTAGTGTCGGTTAACACTATAAAATATACTTATTTCATAAAATAAACCTAGTTCATAACTGAACTTCGGTTTAAAATGGTTGGTGAACTCTGACCTTTCCCCGTATAATCTCAACATCAAATAAAACTAAACAAAAGCAGGTAAAGGCCTAAACACACTCCGCGACACGCGTTTCCGATAAGTCCAAACTAAGACAAACAAAAAGCTTTTGGGCAAATCTTCGCCAAAGTTCGATTGGCGTTGTTTATTTAGTCGCAAACCGTGCTTGACAGTTACTGGGAATGTACAGAAATGGAATTCCTTTATTGTTTTGAGATACTGTAACTGAATAAAATTGCTTTAGTGTCGCAGTAAAATTGTATGGAATTGAATTTTTGCACATAATATTTTCTAGAAACGCTTAGGTAGGTATATAAAATTGCGCTTGGGAATATCATGGAGTCTGTCTGACATTGGTATTTTTGAGTCTGCTCCTACGTTAAAAAAGTGTGAATTGACGTCAATGACAATTACTAAACCAATTTTGAGGAAATTTCTATGGGACCAATCTGAAAGTACCTACATCGTTTCAAATCAAGAAATAATTTTCCAGGTTTACAAATGACGGAGTGCCGAGGTAACAAATAAAAAAAACAGACGAATTGGGGATCTACTCCTTTTTTGAAAGTCGGTTAAAACACCTCAATTTAAATATTTTACTATTTGAGTCTATAATTCTAAAATTTACTAGATTGGATGCTACTTGAGTTTGGCTTAAAGGGGTTCAGCTTGCAGATTTAATAGCGCAGTGCAGTGCCACGCAGCACATTGTGTTTGAAAGTTCTGAGTGGCACTACAATTGTTATGAGCCGGCGTTTTATGCTTACCATCAGGCAAAGGACTCGCTGTCTTGTTACTAAATAAAAAAAGTTAAAAATAAAATAAATTGTATTTTGTTTTAACAATAATTTCAACACCATATCAATCACCCTAGAGACCGACAGTCGATCACTCAACAATATAAGTACTGATCCATCTTTACTTCAAGTAACCATTTTAAAACGAAATTGAACTCAAAACAACTAGCCATGACTTGTTTCAATTCAATCGTTATAAAGATGTAATAATGGAAGTTATTAAGTATTCCCACGGCTTTTTCGGCTGCACATCGTGCCAAATGATTTGCCATCGACGCGAATATTGCTTATCAAGTTATAATTATTGTTGTATTTATTTGTAATTTTACATTGTATAAATTATTATTATTATAACTACATGTCACTAACTCAGATAACTAGAATAGATTCATTTCGCAAGTTCTGTTTATGTCAAAATATTGTTCACTATAAAACTAAAGTAACTGCAAACTGCCATTTTAAACGCTACTCTCAAGTTTTAAGGTTTCTTTTCGATTGTGTAGAATGGATATAAAATAAGTTGTTAAGATACATGGACTTCTTTGTGAGTAGATGGATGTGACATCTTGTTCTCGTAAGAGCAGTGTGTTATCTTTATTGCTCAAGTTGATCGGGTAACCTTGTTCTGTATCGCAGTTCAGTTTGTTGTAGCAATCTAGTGACTTACTATGTATCTACTATGTATTTTATAGTTATAGACGAATAGAAAAGGAAAGACGAGGGCCATTTAGCCCGCCACTTAATTTTTTATACTATTAGGTAACAAGTCAGTAAAAATATATAACAAAATTCAGGAAACAATATTAGCACAAGAAAAAGAAACAATCTTTTTAAAAAAAACGAAAGGACTTTTTAAATAACAAATGTTACTATAGCTTGACGGTTTTTTTTTAATGACCCACAAAGTAACAACTCATATAGACAATTTTTGCTGCTATGCTTGTAAAATGGACCGGCCCGCTCCTCACCTATGTTGCTATACCCTAACTAGGGTCATATGTAGGTAAGCTCACCTACTAATCTAAGACCTTTCTATAATATACATATGATGCAATAAATGATTGAGTATTGAGTAAGTCAAGCCATCGTTTGATTGATGGTAAGCAGAAAGTTAACCCAAACACTTGCAGTGCCACTCAGAACTTTGAAAAACAAAAGCCTGCATGGCTATGGAGTGCGCACGTTACTCTGAGATAACACCTAAAGGTGTCAATTCTATCATTTCATACCTAAACTAATTTTAGTTTCGCTCTCTCTCTTTCCAATGCATAACATGAGAAAGAGATGGAACATATTTTAGACCTGTCAAATTAATCCACTTGCTTGAGTGTAGTGTAAATTTAATGGCAATGAATTCAGTGGCATCTAATTTATCAAGATCGAAAGATATTTGACAGCTCTAAAACAAAATTTAGATCTGTCAGACATCTTCCGTCTCTTTCCCATGTTATGCATTGGAAAGAGAGAGAGCGAAACTAAAATTAGTTTAGTTATGAAATGATAGAATTGACACCAATATCTCAGGGTAACGTCATAAACGTCTCTAAATTTTTTTTATTTTTTATTTTATTTTTTTTGTTAACGAAACGAGCTGGTCGTTTGCCTGATGGTAAGCATAACGCCGGCCCATAACAATTGCAGTGCCACCCAGAACTTTGAAACAAAGGCCTGCGCGGCACTGCAGTGCGCTCGTTACCCTGAGACATTAGGTATTAAGTCTCATAAACCCAGTAATTTCACTGGATACTCTGCTCATCAAACCGGAACACAGTAATGCTTGCACACTACTGCTTGGCGGAAAATTAATGAACCAGAATATGCCGTCGTCATCATCGTCAGCCGGAAGACGTCCACTGCTGAACATAGGCCTCCCAAATGTTGCATTATTATATTTATTCTTGTTTTAGAATACTATGTGCCTTGTCTTGATTAGGTAATTAACTAAAGCCGCCTAAACAATTAAGATAACATTTGTTTGTACTTACCTAATCTTAAAATTTTAGTAAAGAACACTTGGTAAATGGTGGCACTCGTTGTCTTCCTATAACGTAACCTGAAACAAAACAAACACACGTTACAAATACCTTCTGAAATATTATTAAAATAAAACGTACTGTTAGAAAAAGATTTACATACAGAAAGAAGAACAATAATTCATTTAACATTCACAAAACCAAGTAGATAATACTAATGATTATAAATTATGTAATTTTTTTTTTTCAACGAAATTTATTCTGTAATAATCGTAAATCCTAGAATATACAGAAGAAGATAATTAAAAAACTAAGAATTTATCAATTAAAAACAAAATTAAACAAAACCTTATAAATAAAAAACAGCATTAAGGTCGCCTTCTGCAGGTAGGGTGCCCAAAAAGCTGGCGACATTACCTCGCTGAATAGCTAAACTAATACGTTGACCGAGGTAAGCGCCAGCTCGTTGGTCACCTGTCACTTCTACTAAGCGTCGGGACAACTCCTTAAAAAACAGCCTCGCGTCTGGTCCCCAGGGGCCCATTGTCTCGACCCCAAAAGGAAGAAATATGTATCCGTCACCAAGGGATGCATATTTCCTCCGTTTATGTAAATACATTATTAATTACCTTAATCCATACTAATATCATAAATGCGAAAGTGTGTTTGTTGGTTTGTCCTTCTTTCACGCAGTAACGGAGCAACGGATCGACGTGATTTTTGGCATAGATATAGTTTGTGGACCGGACAGTAATATAGGCTACTTTTTATCCCGGAAAATGCACGGTTCCTGTGGGAACGCGGGTGAAAACCGCGGGCAGAAGCTAGTTAAGTATATAAATGTATAATTATCGTACTAACTCTCATCCAAAAAATCTGTTTTTGTGATACAGAATTTAAAAAAGTCGTGAAGTAGGAAAACCAAGGCCAAACGCTAAATGCGCCAACCCACCCCGTTTAATATGCCGTGTTCTTGAACTAATGAATAATGTGCTGGTTAATCTATCACTGGGGGTTGATTAGCCGTATATCTGCGTCTATCTATCTTGTAAGACAAGTGATGGATAGAGGGACCTTGACTGTGGGAAACTAATGGAAGCATTGTAGTTCCAGAAAATACGGCACCATTATGTGCCTACAAAGGCGTTCATAGAAGCTTGATTTAGTGTTCTTAATCGATGATACGATGGTATCATATCATATCATATATTATATCATTATTATTAACATCCTCTTCATGGGGTTGTCTGGAAGTTATCACTTTATCGCAATCTTTTTAGCAAGTAGATTCTTACATAGTTCTTTTGGAGTTAAGGCGGTGCGTTTATGGAATCAGCTACCGAACAATATACAAACAGCACCCTCTAAGGTAATTTTTAAAAGGCTAGTTCGAGAGCACTACTTTCAAGCTTCTTTGCCATCATAAAATCTTGTCACTCAATTATTTGTATATATGTATACTTAATGTATTTAATATTTATATTATTTATATAATATATATTATTTAAATGTATGTTATTATATTATTTTTATTTAATTATCTTTTCTTAGTAGTTGTTGTATCATTAGTTTTTCTTCTATTATTAATCTCATTTTGTTAGTATATAATTTATATAAGTTAGTATAGTTAATAGTAATTTATCTTTATTTTTATTTTCTCTTATTTTGATGCGCGCCTACATCCCTCTTTCTTGTACAAAGAGCGGATGACTGGTAGAAAATTCTTTAGCATTAAGTCCTCCTTTTGTACTTTTCTTAGTGCAATAAAGTATTAAATAAATAAAAAATAGTAAGATACTTGGTCTAATCCGCTACGGTTTACCGGAGAGATCTTCCTGTGCAGGTGTTTCTGCGCGGATAAATCGGAGTGTGTATTGGAAAAGACCTGTGCAGTTCCCCAATATACGCTTCGGTCTACTGCGCAAGCACACCTGCATAGGCAGACATCTCCGGTAGACTGCTATTATTGTATCCCGATGTTTTCCTTAACAGAAAGCTCAAGCTCAAACTAACGACCTACAGATCGGCTGCAGACGTCACAACCACTGTGCCATCATCCATTCATATTTGAATCGTATTATACGTTTCGTTCTCACCAAATACAACATTCCATTTTTTTTTTACCTGCATGTCAAGAGTGTCCGTCATGTGCCGTAAGAGTGAAGACAGTTGACAGCTGATTGATTTGTCGCTTTTGGCTGTTGTACGCTGGTGCCGGTGGCGAGCCCTCAATACACTTGTGACGGATTGGAATGCAAGTGACTTGACGTTAGGGGTTATGCTTTTCAGAATTTGTAGGTTTAAAGTATACTCTGGGGGTTTATAATTCAGGACTTCTGGCGACTACTCCGAAGTACATAGACAATTTTAAACATAGTTATTAGCATTATAAACATTCTAAAACACATATTTGAATACAAGCATATGCCAACATGTTTTACAACCTTTTTCTCGAGCGGTTGTTTTATAGAGTCGTTTACTTCCATTAGTGCTCTCATGGGACCCATTTGAATAAAGAAATTTGGATTTGGGAAGCCAAAATGTGCTGTTGCCGATTTCGTATTATTATATTTTCGACAACCTGTATTTTCGTGTGTTAATGTGTATTAATGATGGATTGTGTTCGTGGATGTGCACGAGTACATGCAGAAAAATGGCGGATAAGAGGTACCAATTTTCATATTCAGTGCAAAACTTAAAAACAGACAAACACACTCATATCCCTGCACTAGGATTCCCTGTGTTGCAGCTGGCATGGACACTTGAAAACACGACATAAACATCCAAGACCCGAATACAAAATGTATGCTCGCCGCACAAAGTTTTCTCCAGCCAGGAGTCGATCCTCGCTTGCATGCAGGGTTATAACTTACTTCACAGAAGCCAAGGAGGATTTCAAGCTTTCAATAAAGTGCCTATTGCTTTATTGGAGTGTGACTTTGACTTGATTTGACACTGTGTTCCGGTTTGATCTGCAATGTAGTCAGTGAATTTACAGATGTCTCAGGGTATCGAGCGCACTGCAATGGCGCTCAGGCCTTTGTGTTGCAAAGTTCTGAGTGGCACAGCATTATACTTACCATCGGGCAAACGACAATTTGGGAGTCTTCAAGTCAAGAGTGAACAGGTATCTTCTAGGCAAGCGTGCTACATCGTCGACCGCATCGTCGCTTACCATCAGGTGAGATTGCGGTCAAACGCAAGCCTATCTTAGATAAAAAAAAATCACGCTTATCTCGTTACTCAATAGTATAAATAAAAAAGTTTTCTTAGTTAAAACTCTATGTACCTAGTTCATATTAAAAAAAAAGAATGAACACGGTAATTGAAGCAGCTACAAAAAGGTAGCGAAACAAAATAATACACAAACCATGTCTGGCCAAAAAAAAGAAAAAAAAAGAAAGAAGGTAGCGAAAGTTAAAATGCCAATTATCTATACCATAAGTCAGCATAATATGCCCTTGAGGGTCGATTCCTTCCCTAGATAAGTGATATAGGTACGTTGTAGACAGGCCTTGAACGTGCGAAGTTGTGTAGTTCTTTGCCATAGTGATGAGAACAACACATTGCAGTATATAATATACTTATTTATCGATGCGTATGTGTTTTAACGCACATTTTTGTTAGCTTCTCTTGTAACTGACTTTATATTGGAATCTTGGAACTCAATTTTAACATACTTAGATCTCGGAAAAATGCACGGTGGGAAATTCATATACGAATCGCCACGGGGGAAAAACCACGGGCCACAAGTTTACCATAATATTTTCACAGCCAGTTCACAGCGCTAATAATTGGTTCCTTTTGTTTCCTCATAACAGCGCGAAAAACGGCAAAGAGCAAGGGATCCTTTGTCTCACTCGAAAATATGCCACTTACGTAACGTCTCATACTGGCTGCATTCAACAACGAACTTTATGGCTACTGCAATAAGGGTACTAATTGAATGTGTCGATACTGAAAAGGTTTGCTAAGAGAAGGTTATTATTTAAGGTGCGATGATTTATGGTAGCTAAATGCGAAAATACGACGATTCCGTTTAAGTGTAATTTTGGGGATACTTAATGCGGACTTTGTATTAAATATTCATAGAGGAAGTTACGAAATTAATGGCTTTACTTAATGTAAGTCCATTTGCGATGATTTTAATCAACTGCCAAATTCAAATGTCTGTATTCACGTGAGCACAGCAGAGCACTCATGAAAGTCTGACTTTTCAGACCTTTTCCACGGCTGGTCAGACCTGATATCCGGATAACATGTAGTCAGCGAAATTTAACAGATATTGCTATGTAGTATTACTACAACGTATTTATATAACAAAATTTCATCAAAATCAGTGTGGTATCTTATATCTTACTTATCTTATATCTTACTTATCTTATATCTTAGCGCAAGCGTAGCCCGGGTAGAAGCTAGTACCTATCGCAATAAAACGCAGCCCTTATCAGCTGTATAGTGTTAGTTTTATTTTACAACTAGCTTCTGCCCGCGGTTTTCACCCGCAATGGGAGTAGATTCAGCATGTGCTGCATACACATTTTCATGTGCACGCAGCGCTGATATTCAATCTACCCCTTTGCTCGGTCTCTGTTCTTTGCCGAGAAAAAAGAGTGCCAGCGGGTCACAGATGGCAATAAAAAAAAAAACAAACAACAACTAGAGAAAAAAAAAACAAAAACGTACTAAGCCGATTTTGATGAAACTGTTCACTAAGTTGAAGTAAATGTTAGCCATTAAAATGAACAGTTGCAATCCGATTAATAGTTTTGGGAGAAATAAGTGGACAAGTATGCATACATACAAACATATACGCGTGTACAACACACCTATAATATTTTGTGTATTTATTTGGAAGCCCTATAGGTTGATATGTGTAGGTATATAATTTAGTCCTTTTTTGAAGTCGGTTATATTTCGAAGTTACACCAACTGCGGCCCTAGCCACTCACTCTCTGTATTTGTTGATTTGTGTCGACGGCTCGGGGTTGTTCGCCATCGATCAATTATGTTTGATCGGGGAAATGCTGTTTATTCTGCGGCATTGGACGGGGATCAAATAGGCATAAGGGTCTCGGTATTATGCCATTGAGGCTCTATAAGTGTAAGTAAAGTAAAATGAGTTAGGAGAGTCAATTACTTAGTGGTAGACATTTTTTTTGTGAATTGTTTCACTTTTGACCACGAGCTCACCTGGGGGTGTACCTACTCCTAAGAACGATAATGATATAATCGCCACTATACGACATCGACACTCTAACTTAAAGTACTGGTAATTAAAACTGTTTCTTTGACAAGTTTTTTACAATCTAATGCCTGTACTTTTGTGTAGGTCAAATCTTGGAAGCTAAATTTGACCCATTTACCGGTGTCCGATTGAGCCGTAATGTAGCTGCAGGGGGTTCCACCGGAAACAACTAACTTTTGTTGAGAAAAAAAAAGTCAGGGAACCTCTGATCTAAACTAACCTACCTTGATTGTTTAGGCAAATATATCTACAACTACCTTAATAAAGGCAGACTTCACCCATAATAACAACAAGTAACAGATGGTCTAAGTTACTACTAAATAAGACTGTTCACTGTTCGCCAAAGGATTTATGGAACGTACTAACAATACGATTTATTAGCCCGTCCTCGTGTATGTAGGGCGCTTTAACAGTGTAATTTTGGTGTAAATAAAGCGAATGTAAAATATTACGTTACTTTAGGCATCTAATATTATATAGAGAGAGTACAAGCCGAGCTTCGGGAGGTGACGCGAGGCCTGGCGACGCGCGCGGTTCGCGCTGCTGCTGCGATCGCGCGTACACGCGAGGCAACCAATCGGAGCATCTGCGTGTAGCTTCACTAGTGAAGAGGTACCGAATACCCCCAAGCGGTCAGGCAGTTGTCAACGTTCAGCAGTACTACGTAAGTGTATCCGGTTAAACAAGTAGAGTCATACTTCCGAAAGTTTTAATTCCGAAAGTTAGAAAATTATTACTTGGATAACTTAATTAATTTAATCACTGTCATCAGCCCGAAGACGTTCACTGCTCAACATAAGCGTCCCTATATTTTGAAGAGGGATTGCGATAGTGCACCACACTTGGCAGGCAGGAAAAATATGCTTCTCATTCCAGCTATATCCTCAGCTGATGGCTCTTACGGCACTCCCTAGGAGAGATGAGGTAGTCTTACTTACATGTCGGCATCACACGGTGATGACGACGGCATTATTGAATGTGCTGACGATATAGCCTACTTTCCCTGATAAGGGTCTCGTATTTCCTTCAGGTGGTAGGACTAACTCTTGTGCGTGTGTCCATCTGGGTGGAAGCCCCCGCTTAGCTCAAGTAGCCAACCAGTAATGTAAGCATTACTGTGTTAGGGTTTGATGAGCAAAGTAGTCGATGAAATTACTGGGCTTATGAGACTTAATACCTAATGTGTCAGGGTAACGAGTACAATGCAGTGCCGCACAGGCCTTTGATTCAAAGTTCTGAGTGGCACTGCAATTGGTATGGGTTGGCGTTATGCTAACCATCAGTCAAACGACCAGCTTGTTTAAAGATAATATAACGATCCAATAGTTAAAAAAAGTAAAACTCTTTACAGCGAATAACTAAGTAAAAAGCTAATAATTATGATATAACATTATCATAATCAGCTTGCGTCAGTCCACTGCTGGACATATAGGCAATTATGTCGCACAGTTGAAATTAATTAGTAGGAAAGCACACAAAACATGTGGACAAATTAATTGAACGCAGGTTCATTAGCAATAGTATCGAAACCAAACAAAGGATGGGCTAATAAATTTCTATAATACAAATGTAAATCCACAACTCATGAACAATTTCAATTGAACCTGAAGCCAAAGGGAAAACCCTCTATAATTACTGTTTACCATTGAAAACTTAGAAAACGTACCTAAAGGTACCAGGTTTCTACAGCTAATGGGAAATCTATTGATGTTTCAAATTCTAAGACGGCTCCGTAGCTAAGTTGGTAGTAACCCTGCTGCAAGGCGAGGGGTCCCGGGTTCGATTCCCGGCCGGAGCAGATTTTGTACAAGCATAAAGTTTGTTCTCGGGTTTTGGATGTTTGTGATGTGTATCTGTGTATGTCCATACCACCTGCGATACAGGGAATCCTAGTGCGGGGGGCATGAGTGTGTAAGCGTTAATGGTGTTTAATATCTTGTAAAGTAAGGGCCTGTAGGCTGTAGTGCACTGCAGTGCCGCGCTGTTCTTGTGCTTTACATTTTAAAGTTCTGGGTGGTAGGTAATGCAATCGTTCTAGGCTAATGCTTACCATCAGACAAACGACCGGCTCGTCTCGTTATCTAATAGTATTAAAAAATGTCGTTTGTATACGCTGGAAGATTCTAAACACAAAACACTAATTCTGGGCAAGCCTTACAATATTTCCTATAGCAATAAAGAATTTGTCTGTATCGCTGGGGAAATAGCAGGGAGAAAAAAGGGAATTACTTCATAAATAATAAGAATAGGCCTCGTCAAACATTTAGACTGTTGTTTTGCATGGGAATTGCAAAAAACATCTCGGCTCGAGGAATATTTCGAAACGACAACCTTGTAATAGCTAATAACCTACGTTGTTCTGAATTATGTTTGTTTTTATAACAAGCAAAGATGACTGTCAGTAGCTGTCATTGAATTTACTGCGCTTATGAGAATTACTTAAGACTAGCTTCTGCCCGTGGTTTTCACCCGCGTTTCCACAGGAACCGTGCGTTTTTCCGGGATAAAAAGTAACCTATGTTACTTTCCGGTACATAAACTATATCTATGCCAAAAATCTCTTCGATCCGTTGCTCCGTTACTGCATGAAAGAAGGATAAACCAACAAATCACCAAACCAACAAACACACTTTCGCATTTATAATATTACGAGACGATTTGCTTTCATACTTAAAAATTGTACAGAATTTTGACATATGGAGAATGAGTCCACGCCTATGAGTCGTATCTAATGCCTCAGAGTAACAAGAGCAACGTAGTGCCGCGCAGGCCTTTGTGTTTCATATTTCTGAGTGGCACTGCAATTGTTATGGGCTGGCGTCATGTCTATCATTATTCAAACGAACAGATTAGAAAACAATAATGTAATTATTTTTGTGCCAACTCAAATTTACAGGCTAAAGTGTGACAAAGAGACTCACCTAAAGACGACACTAGTCTCCGCCTTATCTAAATGCACCGCGTCAGACATGGTCCACTGCAACATGACCTCCGTCCGCCCCCTCAGCGGGCCCGCCACGACCCTGGCCGGGAGGAACCTTCTCCTGAACCTAACACTCTTCCCCACCTTGAACGCAGACCTCTCTCCCCTGAACCGTACTTTAGGCCTGAAGTAATAGTCACTGCCACTTTTCGTCCTAAACTCATTGTCTATTCTTAACTCACTGTCGTAGTAATGTCTAAGGTTCTTCTTCTTTGAGCGTTCTGGTCTGCGCTTGGGGAGGAAGTATGGTTCTTCCCGGCAGGGACTTTCGGCAAGGCTGGTGGGGGTGAAGTTTCCACGCACGAAGGTGTCCACGATGGAGTGGAGCACGTAGTCGCGTAGGTTGAACTCTTCAAAATGGAGGTGGACTGAAAAGAGAAAAGCAGATGTTAGTTATGGTATTGAAAAAAAAACATTTTAGGATTTAGATGGGGTTTGGAACCATAATAAGGTCTGAATGACCATGTCCTTGATGGTCAAGAACCAAATATATGCTGTTTTTACTCTTGAAGGTTAGCATGGTAAATCCATGGTCAGCGTATGATAACTACCTCATCTAACCTTAGGTGAAGATTTTGTTGAATGTGATAAATACAACGCTAAACCAAAATGGGGACTGAAGAGCAGTTGCCGGAACAACTATATGAGCACGGCAGGTTTTCATCCTATGTGTGGTAGCTAGACAGGTAGATACGAAAAATTGCCTACCATCACTTAAAATATTATAAGTAAAAACGATCATCATACTTTCTTTCTTTTGGTGATTATTTTAACCGACTTCCAAAAAAAGGAGAAGGTTATCAATTCGGTGTTTTTTTATGTTTGTTAACTCAGATCTCCGTCATTTATAAACCGATTTGGATTTTTTTTATTTGATAGGATATACTTTCAGATTGGTCCCATAGAAATTTCATCAAAATCGGTACAGTAGTTTGTCACTGAAGTCGGTTTATCGCTTTTTTAAAGCATTTCTATACTCAGATTCTAACAAAATATGATATTCTTGCTAAGAGTAGGACGAAACCTTCCTCTAACCTAAAACGAAATGTCACAACCTTCACCCACGGGATATAGTAAAAACGGAAACGGAGCATGCCCCGAAAATGTCCGCGGAACGGCCAATTTCCGTGTCTCCACACTAGATGGATTGACAAATAATCACAAATGTTGTGTGTAAGTGATATTGTATTTATTTATTTATTCAATTGACCACACTATAACATAGTACGTTATATTAGGCATGTCATAATACATTATACATAGTCAGCAATTCATTTTCATCGTTCTAAATTATTACATTTACATTATTCAAATTGTTTTTAGTCTCTTATAGCAGATTAGAAATTGAACATTTCTACAGTCCAGCATTTCGTCATAAATTCATTTAATGAATAAAATGGATGTGTTTTGAAAAAAGCCTTAGTTTTGGTTTTAAATTCTAGGATAGTTAATTTAGTTAAATCAAGAGGCAATTTATTATACATATCAATTTATAATGTATAATAAATTACAATTTATAATGTATAATATTATTCTACGTTTACATTGGTGAGCACTGTGGCTGTGTGGGCCTAGCTGAGAATAGTATTGGCACCGACACGGATTTAAAAGAGAAGACCCCTCGTGACCACGATCAATGCTACTTGATCGAAACGTCGAGGCAAATAAAAACCTGTGCTTTTATCGCGATTAAGTCCCGTTCAAAGTAAACAATGTTTTCGACTCGCGAAAGTTTAAAAGTTACAATTGTATATAGGATTACAGGCATATAATCCTAATAATTCTAGCCCACTACCAGTTGGCAGTGTATATATCTTGCTAATAACATTTAATCATTGGATTCCATGAGCTAAAGCCAGAACGAAATACCAGCGCTTGGTAACTCGACGCATAATCCAAGTTTTGCATGAGATTACAATCGTAAAATGTTGGCGGGGGACGATGGAAGACGGCGTATTGTGATTGGTTTACCGAATTTGCGATACGCACTCATAATGCATAACCCTGGCCTTGGAGGGTCCAACTAAGCGGGGTATATAGGTTTAATGGTCTGTGGGTGCCACCTATTCCTTAATGTTAGTGACTCTATTTCGTGAAACTTCTGAATGCGACAGATATTTTTAGTATCCAACATAATAGTAACGCTTGCACACTCATGCATTAGAATTCCCTGAGTTTCATATAGCATGGACACACAAGTTATATCAAGAATGAGAGCCTAATTTTGATGAATTTATTTATCTTTATTTTACATAATAAATTTTTGTTTGTATCTTTTTATTATGATCAACCATACGCTTTATCCTCACTGGCTACAAGCTTAAGAGCGTGGTAATTAGAGCCAGAACTATGAATGAATTATTTATAAAGGAACCCAGACAATAGTATTAAACGATGATCAGTGGCGTATTTTAGGATTCAGCGCCCCGGGCCTGCAGGCCCCACCGCCCTTCCGTCGCGCTTGTCACTATATACGATAGCCCCGCGTCTTGGTGTCTATCAAACTTACACCCACGACCACCTTATGAGATTTAGGCTCTTATTAAGAAACAATGTTAAACGGGGGTTCAGTTAAACATACTTTTTTCTTTGTTGCACTTTGACCATTTAAACTGAATCGAAAGAAACAAAACAGAGTTTAACTAAGTATTCAATTGTTTATTAATAAGAGCCTTTTTTAAATTTCTTCTTCTTGCGCCGCCCCTCGCAGCCTGCCGCCCCGGGCTATGGCCCTTTTGGCCCTAGGGTAAATACGCCCCTGACGATGATGATACTTTATTACTAGCATAAAGATTGTTCTCGGGTCTTGGATGTTTGTGATGTGTATCCGAGTGTGTCTATGCCACCTGCGACACAGGGAATCCTAGTATGGGGGTATGAGTGTGTAAGCGTTTATTTATTTATTACATTATTACGTGAAAGTGTATTTGTTAGTTTGTCCTTCTTTAACGCAGCATAGAGATTAGTTTTTGCCCAGAGACTGACATAGTGTCATAATCTTTCTTGGAAAATTCCCGTGGGAATCTTCAAGAGGGTGAAGACGCGGGTAGCAGATAGTGCTTTATATTTGTAAAACACGTAAAATTAATAAAATACCGAAATTCTCTCAAGTGCCTGGCCCAAACGTAATTGAACCCAAGTTCAAGGTAAATTTTCAGAGTGGAATTAATCACGCACCGTTTGGACAGGACCCTGTCGACAAGATGATTAATCGTCCGATAGTGATGTCTGTTTTTCGTAGATATTAACCTCTTTGTCGATAGATCAACATTCAATGAAGCTGTCTTTGTATAGCTACTTCAGGCTGTTTCTTTAGCCCTAAAACGGTCAGTAACCTTAACTCCGTAATGTAAATTACGAGACTACATGAAAGTATGACGCGTGTAGGGCAGGATACTCCGCGCCGCTTTCTCGCTCGCGCATCTCAACATTGTTAAAGATAAACAATCACTTAAAACAATTATGAAAAATCACATTCGGTGAATTTGCTGACAATAACATTACAGAAGTTTAACAAAAATTTCATTTAGATCCAATTAAGTTTTCATACCTAAAAATGGGATTTTATGTTTTGCCCATTTTCATGTATGAAAACCTGATCGGATCAAAATGATACTCTTGCCGTGCCAATGTAATGTTATTGCCAGCAAATTCACCGAATGCGATTTTTCATAATTATATCAGAATATTGATAATCATCAAAAATGTTGATGTGCGCGAGCGAGAAAGCGGCGCGGAGTATCCTGCCCTGAAGTTAGGTATTTAAGTACAAAGTGGCACGATCTCATAGGGGCAGCTTCGACGCTCAAGCGGACGACTCAACTTAGAAGCTCAACGTACGTTTGCTTGAGCGTCTAAGCTGCCCCATAGATGAGCAGAAGAAAAGTGTTTGTCGTGGAAGTTCCGTGCATATTGCAGTCTGCCATATCATTTCACTATCTAAAGAAATAGAAAGCGGTTATAACTCGATTACCCGGATCATTAATCGATTACCGGTAGTACCAGGCACTCATACCGAGAGTCGATTCGATCTGACACTAACGAAGCGTGCTTATTTGATTGACGATTCAAAAACCGACCGAAGACCCGCCTTACTTAACAGTCAGGCCGATTTTCGGCCGGGTTTTAAGGTAAAACTTAAGTAAGTATGGTATACCACTCATCAAAAATCTTTGACCATGTTGCATTTGATTAAAAAATTTGGATGACTTCATCAAAGTTTGATCAAAGTCGTAGGAACATCAAAGTTTGATCATAGATTATGACAACGATAGCAGCGCATAAGGTCTAAATTCCTCCATTTTGTATCAAACTACGCAAAATACTGTGCAAAATTAACTAAGAAAACTTGGAGAAAGATCTTTGATGAGTGGAATACCACACTAAGACAAGTGATACCCTTTAAAGAACATGTAATTAATTGGAAATCTATTCTGGATATTAATTTATGAAACAAATAGATTTTTCTAATCACAAATGGAAAAATGCACGGTATCTAATAATCTATATCTATCTAATCAGCGCCGCGAAGTACTGAAGTCCAAACGATAAATTTGTCGAATTGGAAAATCTGATAAATTTATCGAATGTTCTGAGTACAGAAGTCTGGTCGTAAAGTATTGTGGTAGCTTTATAATCTCTTTGGAATCGACCTAGCTAATCGATAACTTTTGTCGGTTGTATCAAGGCTCGATAAATTATATAAAAAAATCGATAAAACCTACTTTATTGACTTAAACTGTCAATTTTATCGATCGAAAAGATCCGTACTTGCGCAGCATGTGAGATGGCGGTCAAACGAAAGGAAGTATTATTCCAGTTCTTTAATTATAGGTCGTGCTCCAAAAAGCTCCTGAGGTTATTTTAGCAGAACAAAAAATTAACTATCAAATATTTAAAGCTGATTCAGCCCAGTCGGGCCGGCTATATTTCCGACGCCCGACGGCAACAGATACTAAACACAAAATACTGTGCAACACAGTACTTAAATTTGGGTCCTTTTTCTTCTTTCATTTAGGTCGAATAACAGTTGCACTGCACATTAACACAGCAATTACAAAAATAAGTAAATAGCGCAGCAAATTATAGATAGACATACCTATACAAAATATAAAAAAAATTATAGGTTTACACAAAAGAATGTTCTTCTATTATGTATCTACTAGCTTTTAACCACGGCTTCGCGTGGGTTCAGAACGAAATAGCCTATACTTATGCTTCAAATC
The DNA here is from genome assembly GCA_907269065.1 of Crocallis elinguaria. Classification (NCBI taxonomy): domain Eukaryota; kingdom Metazoa; phylum Arthropoda; class Insecta; order Lepidoptera; family Geometridae; genus Crocallis; species Crocallis elinguaria. Next base: position 23,954,494 of record OU026072.1, on the reverse strand, counting down.
TATATGAGTGATACATAACCATATAAACCATATAAACATATAAACCATTTATTGAAAATTTGCCTTAAAATTATACGTCAACAATCTCGATTCAATATTTTATGACATTAAGCAGTTACAATTATTTAGTTATTATATTACTATAAGATATACCTTTTTTTTTTTTTTTTTTTTTTTTTTTTTTTTTTTTTTTCCCAGGGAAAAACTCCTTTGCGAGCTTACCCCTCCGCGCCCCGGGGGGGGGCTACGGAGAGAGTGTGGGACTCACGCTCGCCCACGCGCAGCCGTCCTACCCACTAAAAAACCCTGGGACGTTTTCCGGCTCAGCTTTTGGACGGGGTCGCGGTTCCGCTTTCGCACTCCGCACAGGACCCCGTCAGCCGTCGTCCGCCCCCCAGGGCGGACCCGCCTCGCGGGGAGAGCACCTCTCCCCCGCACGGCCAGGCGATGCGCCCAACGCAAGCGCATCGCCTCCGCCTCGGGACTATAAGATATACCTGGAATAACAAAAAAGAAAATTAGATTAAACAAAAAATACCAAGTCATTATAATACCAAGATTAGGATTAATGTCAAAAATTAGTGCACAGTTTTTTTTTTTTTTATTAATTCAGAGGAGTTTATTTTATTATTTATAAGTACATACTAATAAATATTTACATTTCAATTAAAAACAAAATTAAACAAAACCTTATAAATAAAAAACAGCATTAAGGTCGCCTTCTGCAGGTAGGGTGCCCAAAAAGCTGGCGACATTACCTCGCTGAATAGCTAAACTAATACGTTGACCGAGGTAAGCGCCAGCTCGTTGGTCACCTGTCACTTCTACTAAGCGTCGGGACAACTCCTTAAAAAACAGCTTCGCGTCTGGTCCCCAGGGGCCCATTGTCTCGACCCCAAAAGGAAGAAATATGTATCCGTCACCAAGGGATGCATATTTCCTCCGTTTAAGGATTTCCGCTGCTTCTGCTGCCGAACCCGCCGCCCTAGATGACAATTGGAAGTGCACAGTCAAATAGTAATTATAATTATTGCTTTTGTTTTGTGAAAACAAAAAAAAACCTCCACACTATTAAAAAAAATATAATATATAGAGAGAAAGAAGTACGTTATACGAGTACACGTTCTTGTTTGTTGTTTTCTTGTCACGCTGTTGTTTTAACAATAGTGACATATCTTGACAAGTGGACATGAGAACCGATGTGGCGAGTCTTGACTCGAGTGACGATGTTAGTTAGTAGACTATACTTAGATGGCTGATTTATTATTTGTGTCCCACTCGCTTTCCATCATCAGCTCATTGCATTCCCACTTCTGGGACACAAGTCTTCACTCAAAGAGACAATGTGGGCTATGATAATCAACCACGCACATCCATTTGTCGAGCTCAAATAGTACACTCGACCTAGCGCGGCTTTATGGATACACTCAAAATTTCGTACTTCTTGAACACGAGGGTTTCTTCTCGACCTTCGTTTTAAAGCGAGACTGGTAACTTCACACGTGAGTCGTTGTTGAAGGGCCCAGATGGAATTAAACTCTGGTGCGTCGGATTGAAGGTCGCACAAGTTCCCACCTATAAATAAATCTCCAGCGGAAACCCTTTTACTACCAAATAAAAGCTCAAGTACTTACTGTTTTTGATTCATTCAAACCGTAAACGAAGTAACCGGCGATCGATGACCTAAAAACTAGACAAAAGTCCGTTGCCGTGCGGACACCCCTAAGGACCGTTAGTTGCGCAGTACGTAAGTACTGTTAGGTCCAGAAATGAGACAACTCGGTTTGAATAATCGGCACACGTGTATTTTCACTCGTAGTTCAATGAGGACTGCTGTCCTTCGCCACGTCTTCCCCTTGCGTAGCGCTGGGAGGACTACGGCGTAGCACTGATTTCATGACGTCATAGCGTAGCATCCAGCACCATACCATGCTCTACCTTTATTCTTACAGTACGTATACAACGAATGGTTTTAACCTTGATTTCCGTAATAAGAGATCAGTAATGTTTGGTATTTGACATCATCATAAATAAGCCGATTATGCTGGGACCAAGTCTTCTTCCTCATAGCGTTGGGCAGTAATCCGCCTGGTGGACCCTTGCGTCGGAGGATGTTGCTGACCTTGAATGTTCTCAGGTACGCATGTTTCTTTTTGTCGTCATCTTTCTTAATTTGAAACGATAGTTTTTTATATTAAGTAAAGAATACGAACTGGTCGTTTGCCTGATGCAAAGCAGCCAACTCGTAACAATTACAGTGCCACTTAGAACTTTGAATCATAAATACCTCCGCGGCACTGCATTGAGCTCGTTGGTGTAAAACTTCACTTGAACTCAGTAATGTTTGCACCCTAATGCTTGGCTGTAGACTACATGAGCAAAGCGTTGGTGTCCACACAGACGGACATTACCAAGTCCACCTGCCAAACGTGGTATATTATGGGAAACCCCCATGGGAGAGGCCTTTGCTCAGCAGTAGACGTAGCAGTAGACGGCTGATGATGTTGACTACACTAGGATTCTCTGTGGCGCAGGTGGACGTGGAGACGTGGACACAAAGATATACACATTAACACAAACATCCAAGACCGGAGGACCAACTTTACTAATACATAAGTAAACACTACATCTAACCTAGCTACAATAACAGTGGGGTAATCTACAAGTCAATGTAGGCCTATAGAATGCAAACGTTGTAGCCCATGTTCTATCTACAAACTTACTAAAACCTAATATATATCACGTGAGCAAAGACGTGGACGGTAGCTAGTTATTAATAAATGGTTTAAACGGACATCGCTCTTTTTGCGGGATAAAGATTAAATCCGTTCAAACATCTAGTTTCAATTAATATTGTAATAATCATAACAGATTACATGGAATACTCATTAAATTTCCAATTTAAATACACTTATACTAAACTACAACATTAATTTTTTTTAGCCATAACGTATAAAATCTCATTATTGGTGAGATAACTACCTACACATAACTGCTGGTAAGCGATGTATCGAGCGCTGTTTTAGTTCTTGGTCACTATGATAATAGTAACCTTGGCTTTCTTCATATGTAAGTTTCTTTTCCTCCTTATGGCCACTTTTTTGGTATTACTCTAAGGCTGAGATCCAGAGACGAATCGGAGCTTACTTCCATATGTCAAAATTCTTTTCAGTTTTGATATGGTTTTGATACATGAAAGCAAAAGTTCAGTTCATGCTTAGACTCTCTGAATGTTACCCTAATCCCAAAGTGGTTCGAAGGAAGGTTGTTTTTTAGAGACTGGCATAGTATTCAGTCATCATTTTTTATTCATATTTACTCATATGTAAGTCACAAATTAGACAAACAAATGTAGTCTGACGACTATGCCAAGATCATCGAAGTACTTTCAGTGTTAAGCTTCCACTGTACAAGTTAAAATAACTATTTGGGCTTTCTGCGAACATTTTGCGACAGCTGGATGATTTTCGAATTGGACTTCCGGGTCTAAACGAACAATTTTCTTAACTTCAAAGGTGTCTTCCAAGTTGTTGCGTCAATAGGCAATCGGCATAAAGATTTCTTTCTCAAATCAGTGGATGACGTATTCAATGAAGCTATCGGTGACATTTATAAAGTTAAAAAACAATTTGAGTCCCGACGAAAGATTATTGCCAACAACATAACCGAACTGCAAAATATAATGAAGGAAAACACAGACTTGCTCCAACAAGAAATTTCTACAACAACAACTATAAAAAGTATAATTGTAACGCCTTTGCCAAACTACGAGAATCTGCCGAGAAATATGGAGCAAATTAAATTAAGAATGAAAAAGATTGAAATAAATAAAATGCTGAAATGGCATTACAATCCCATTCCGGATTTTAAGCATGGTCAAGATGACCCTCATCTGCTGACCCGCCGATTCGGGATAGTTGAAAATGCGATAGACAACCAGCAAGGGAGATACCAGTCAGAGGGAAAACTGATGCTGAGAGAGCAATACCATTTAAATGACAATCACACGCTTGCGTATAGAACTAAGATAAGAACAATTGATACGATGTTGCAATTTATATATATGGCGACGTATAAAATGGGGGTTCTGACAGAATTACGTACTAAATATCTTACTAACCTAAAATATCAGGTAGGGTATTGTTTCGCGCTGTTACGACTTGTGCGAACCCAGCAGAAAATAATGTATAACACTTTGAAAGTGAATCACAAACTAATGAAGGACGCTATGATCCCCATGGAGTTATATTTCAAGGTACAGTACGGACACGAGAAATTAGCGGTATAGGTTTTGATTTGATTTGCATTAGGTACCTACGTATTTTACCATGCAGGTGGTAGAGCTAACTTTTAGTGTCCGTCTGGCTGGGCACCACCGCTTTGCTCGTGTCATTTGTTAGTGGGAGGACTAACTCTTCTGCGAGTGTCCGTCTGGGTTGTTACCACCGCTTTGCTCGTGAAGTCTGTCGCCAAGCAGTAGTGTGCAAGCATTACTGTGTACCCGTTTGATGAGCAGAGTAGCCAGTGAAATTACTGGGCTTATGAGACTTAATACCTAATGTCTCAGGGTAACGAGCGCGCTGCAGTGCTGCGCAGACCTTTGTGTTTCAAAGTTCTGCGTGGCACCGCAATTGTTATGGGCCGGCGTTGTGCTTACCATCAGGCAAAGGACCAGCTGGTCTGGTTACCAATAACATTAAAAAAACATTATTATAGGTTCTACTTACACTGAATAAATATTGTTGTACAACTCAGGTGGCTGACTAGAGAGAGTGGAAGAAAAAGACTTACTGCGCCGACCCAAATAAAATGAGAGAGCTAAGAAGAGATGATTAATTAATTCTAAAATGTATGTATATTTTAGATTGTGAAGCTAAACGTGGATATAAAGGATATAGTGAAACTGATATTTCAGTTGAACTATAAGTTGAAGATCCAATCTGATCCGAATTATTACGAGGAGCCTTATGAATTGCCGCCTCACATGCGTGCAACTTGACGTCTTGGTAATTGAAACATTGTCTTTGAAAACATGTTTGTTTTACTTTGTTACCCTTTAATGGTCTTCAAAAGGAATTAGGTTTGATGTAATAAAGTTGCGTTTTCAAATAGATTCTAAACACCTAAAACCCGCTTGTCACGTTATCAAAAAGTATTAAATATAAAAGTCAGATTTGAAATTTGTCTGGCGTTATAAATGTATGTCGTAAGATGTTTTCCTTCACCGTACTTAAGCGTAGGATTCAAACCACCAACCTATAGCTCGGCGGCCGATGTTCACATATTTTACCAGCACACTTCAAATGCATATTATGTTGAAAAAGCTGTAAACTATTGTCAACAGCAAAAAAAAAAGTGAAACCTACCAGCAGCCGGAAAAAACAAGCTCCGCACAATGGCTCAAAGCAACAAATGTTTTTCATCCATGTTCATTTATTCAGAGTTCCAAGTCGAAGCTGGCAACCAGCCAGTCGAGCTGGCAACACTGAGCAAAACGTGCATTCGCAATTTAAATATAATGCTGGCTATCAAACCTTTCTAATATTTGTGATCTTTGAACATTTTCGAGCGTTGTTTGAAATAGTCGTTTCTTTTTACAAAATACTGGGCTACTTATTTGAACCTCCCCCCCCTCCCCTAATGGTGACCCGTTTGTCAACAACCAAGTCACAGCGTTGTGTTGGTGTGAATAAGATTTTTTTCTCGGTCGGAACAAACTTTATGTGGTTAGCATAAAGTTGTCTTGGATGTTTTTGTTGCCTGTGCGTCCGTGCCACATGCGAATCCAAGTGAAGGCATATGAGTACTAGTGGGGAGCCAGGCCAGCAACCCCGACTCATGCTGATGCCGGTAGGTAAAGTTCACCATTCACAATTGCTCCACATCCATCGCTCCGCGAGGATTGAGTGGAACGATGGTCCACAGACGGTCAGTCCATTCCACTCCATCGCTACATTGTTCGGTCATTCTGCGTCTCGAGTACTGCCTTTAGCGCAAAATGGATCGTTGTATCGGGTACACACGGTGAGTTGGGACGTTTGGATATTCAATATTCCTATCACTCCACATAATCCATTCGAGATTGCCCACACAAGGGCGATTTTTGAACGTTTGCGTGGAATGTTGTGTACTGCTAAGTTATACGTAATCAGCCTTCCGGTGTTTTAGTGAGTATTCCTGTTCCATATTGGTGGGGAGTTCCACAAAACCACCGCGAACCCCTGCAACCTGTGTAGATCCGTAAATGGATTTCCCCTAGTGAAAAGGGCGTGTGAGTGAGAAGTCGAAATAAACATGATCCTAAGAAAAAATTAATGCTTAAATTGCTCAGGCTTGTTTGTGGAGTTACATTGGTCGTCTAAAGCTTCCTTTGGCACCCTGCCAGTCACCCACTGCCAAGTAGCGCGGGCGGTTTAATTGAAGACCACTTCCTGAAGATTTACTGGTTTCCTCAGACCACATTACTGTCTATTTGCTTATTTATTTCATTTACGTCTCCCTCTTTCCAGGATCAGTAATCGTTTTAGTGGTCACGTAACTAGTATAAGGTACGTCACACTTGAAGAAGGTCAGAATTATGCAATAGGGTATTTGACTCCATTTTTTTTGTGATTTCATTCAATTCGTTTTCTCATGAGAATCAAATGTAATATCAAAAAAACTGAAATCGAACGTTAGAAACGTTAAAATTGAGAGTCAAAGTCAGGCCCAGCCGTTTCGAAGATTACCCGGAACAAACAGACAGAAAGACAAAATTTTTAAAAATTGTGTTTTTTAATAGGTAACGTATATACTTTCACATGCATTTAGTAAAAAGCTGTTATTTTGACATTACAAACAGACACTTCAATTTTATTTATTTGTATAGATGATATGGTGTACTGCACTGCCGCGCAAGCATTTGTGTTTCAAAGTTTATAGTGGTTTCTGGAGTGACAATTGTTATGTGCTGCCGTTATGGTTACCATCAAGCAAACGACCAGCTCGTCTCGTTATCCAACGGTATAAAAAACTTTTAATGGTAAATGGCAGGCAAATGGCTTAAAATAAAAATTGAGTTTTATTTACAAACATTCGTGATGATATATTTTGGTTACAGCGAATATTTGTTTTAATTCAGTTTTTTAATTTTAACCGACGTCCTACACGCAGCTTGGCGATTAACTCGTGAGAAGTGGGTTAGTGACACAGTTAGCCCGTGGTACAAGTTAAAAGAGAAGGCGTGAATCGAATTATTGTAACTTTCAAGTTAACATTTTTTTATGCAGGGTGTATTTTTGGTTGGGGTAGTAAGGATAACTGTTGTAGCTACATGAATATGTGTTTAGAAGGTCGACTCTAACTTATTTTTTTAATTTTATTATTAAAGACCTTTTGAGTTTGTTATGGGCCGGTGTTATCCTTACCATCAGGGAAACGACCAGCTCGTCTCTATACCAAATAAAAAAAAATTCAAAAAAAGGAATTGCATAGGGCATCCCAGACCATATTTTAATAATATTTAATACTTGTTTCCAGCATTATTTATTCAATGCTTTATTGCACAAAAGGAGGATTTAGTACTTAAAGCAATTTCTTCCAGTCATCCATTCATAGTATACGAGAACGATTGCAATAGTGTGGTCGTGAAAGGAAAATATATATCTAATATTCATAGTTAGCCGTAATAGTTCAGTAAATAGAAGTCTAGTGGGAATAATTATAATGGAAAATTCTCTACACTATACATGGTAAAAATTCCGCGGTGTCTCATGCCTTAATCCATTATTTTGAAAGCGTTATGGAACACGCAGGTTATCATAATCGAAAAAATAATATCACTCGATAAATAAAGCCTTTGTTTAGGGTTGTTTTGAAGGGAAAGAAAACGAAGGACATATTTCAGTTGAATTTTATGTTTCTTTTATTCTCTACTCACTGAACCTCGATCCTTTTCGATAGAGTAAATAAATAATTTATACAATAGAAAAAACTGTTGAGTACCTAACAGATTTCTCCGAACTCCCACTGTTGGAATGCAGGGCTTCTCTCAGAGAAAGTACCTGTATGGGGCTCAATCCAGTGCGGCTTGCTGGATATCACATTGTCCTCGAATTTTGTGATTCTTGAACATGCGGGTTTTCTAACCGTATTTTCCTTCACCGTTTCAGAGCGAGCATGGCTTTATTGTATGTACAATTGTTATATCACAAATAAATATTGTTAAAGAAACACTTTTACACAGGTACCTTACAGGTTCTTTTTGTTAGTGGGAGGACTAACTCTTCTGCGAGTGTCCGTCTGGGTTGTTACCACCGCTTTGCTCGTGAAGTCTGCCGCCAAGCAGTAGTGTGCAAGCATTACTGTGTTCCGATTTGATGAGCAGAGTATCCAGTGAAACTACTGGGCTTATGAGACTTAATACCTAATGTCTCAGGGTAACGAGCGCATTGCAGTGCCGCGCAGGCCTTTGTGTTTCAAAGTTCTGGATGGCACTGCAATCGTTATGGGCCGGCGTTATGCTTACCATCAGGCAAACGACCAGCTCGTCTCGTTACCTAATAAAATAAAATAAAAAAGGTACCTGTTATATACCTACATCCTACAGTCCTACACTGAACATGCATACAATGATTTAATTAAATATCTGTTAGCAAAAGGGATAGACTCAGCTTTGTCTTACTGTATGTCTCTGGCTCTGTCACAGTTTTACAATGTATCCACAGTTTTATTATCAAAGGCGTTTCACTACTTTATTGACTGTAACACTGTGGCTCTGTGCTGCGTACACTGAAACACCGAAGAGGTTTATTCAACCTGTATTCAACCTATATTTAGGGTTAATATAGTACCTACTAGATTGTCAAATCACCTAAAAAAATTGTAAATTTATCACAATTTTATTTTGATTTTGTTGAAGTTTTTTTTAATGTTATTTGATAACGAGACGAGCTGGTCGTTTGCCTGATGGTAAGCATAACGCCGGCCCATAACGATTGCAGTGCCACCCAGAACTTTGAAACACAAAGGCCTGCGCGGCACTGCTGTGCGCTCGTTACCCTGAGACATTAGGTATTAAGTCTCATAAGCCCAGTAATTTCACTGGCTACTCTGCTCGTCAAACCGGAACACAGTAATGCTTGCACACTACTGCTTGGCGGCAGACTTCACTCACAAAGCGGTGGTAACAACCCAGACGGACACTCGCAGAGGAGTTAGTCCTCCCACTAACAACTAGTTTGTGTTGCATTAACCTGTTTTTATAGTAGAAACAGCTTATTTTAAATAAACAATTTTAAATTTGCTGAAACAAATGACATGCTATACTAGTATTAATATAATTTAATGTTTACTCAACTATAGTAGAATTAACATTCAAAAATTCTATTATTGAGTTTTTCAGTGTAGAAAGTTTGCGTAGCGGCTGATTTGCAGTAGGTATATCCAACAACCACTTTGTTGAATATACTGTTGATTTCTTCCAGTAAACACCTTTTTTATAAAATGTGTATTAACCGCAGAAGTAGGCCAGTTGTGGTCGGTGACCGCGAGAGTGAGCCAAGCAGCGTTCAAACGCAGATAGTCCGTGACATGACTTATTCATGTTGGAATCCGTCCAGTCACGACTCACGCTCATACGGAAGTAATATCTGCTGCTGTATCAAAATACTCTTTTGTTCGTATTATACACTTATACAGCCTGATCCATCAAGTCAGAGACATAAGGTTTCACGGCAACCAAGTTTAAACTATCTTTATGTTTTCTCCATGATAAAACAATAAATATATTTTTATTGATTGTTTTTTTTTTTAAATCATTGAATGCAGTTCTTCGTAATTCTAAGTCGACGAATCGTCTACTGACATTTCTTGATAGTTCACCTGTATGGTGCGCAAGTGATGGAAGTAGCGTAATGCGAAGCAGTCGTCGCTTTGAGTCCAGTAGGGCTAACATGCGCACCGTGACAAAATTTTGTCGATGCTTATGTCGTGCATTTGTCTCATGTTGGCGAGAGAAAGAGCGAGACAAAACAGTAGACAAAATTTTGTCGTGGCGCGCATGTTAACCCTGCTGGCAGGGCTTCGAGACAGCACTATATGCCATTTATGCCTATTTTGTTGTTTTTTGATGGTTTTGCATCCAGCCGCGCTTGAGCGTGTATTATCTCGGAATCCGCGCCTGATACAATGGTTATTTTGACAGCAAAACGCATACTTGTATAAACGTCTACGGTCTGCATTAGAGTGAGGCCACATGGATGCGGTGTCAGCGTCGCATCTGTGTGACCTCAGACACTCTATTTCATTTCGTTACGAGGTGCCTGTGCCACTTTTTAGTACTTGGTACCATTTGATTTATCAATAGACATTCAAGTAGGCTATTAAAAGCTGAGCTCGGTCCAAGTCCCCTTTGATTGAACGCTGTAATCTGACCAAGTGCGCTTTGATCGGGGTTGCCACGATCAAAGTAGTTCCCAAGTAGCCATTTAAATTACTTTGTCCGAGTAAAATTTAACTGAGTCAGCGCGGTAAATATAACACCAGGGCCCTATTTAATAAAGCTGACAATCCGACAAGTCCGACATATGTCAATAAGTGACAATTCGACAGTTTTTCTGTTTAATAAAACTTACAGGCGACAAAATTGTCATGGTGGAAAATTGACAAATTTGTCACGACAATTTTCTTATTGTCAGATTAAAGACTGTGGTTTTTTTGACATATGTCGAGTTTTATTAAACGCGTTTTTAGATGACAAATATGTCAAGATTTCACCGGTCGATTTTTGACATATTTGTCACTTTTATTAAACAGCCTAAGCGCGACAATTCTACAATTATGTCATTTTTTGACATATATGTCGAATTGTCAGCTTTATTAAATTTAATAGGGCCCTGGGTTGCCTCTTCCCTTACGAAGGAATCTGATTATCTTATAAAAAAGTCTATGTTTATAAAGTGTTATGGAATGCGATACGAGTGGTAGGGAAATTGATGTTTGTTCTGAGATCTGACCTTTCTCTTCCCCTACCATCAGTTTCAAAACTCGATTCGTTCTTGTCATAGCTCAATCTCTGTGAGTATGGGTCTGCTAAACCACCTTTATCACTCGGGTTCGGGATCATTTCGGTAATTATCACTTACAGTAAGATTGCCTGAAAAATGTATGACATTTGTTGAGGGAGCAGCGTAATGCAGTTCCGCATAAATTTATAATTTGACGTTTTATGTTACAATGATTATTATAATGATCTATATAAATAAATAAAATTGAATTGTCCATTTGTAATGTCAAAATAACAGCTTTTTACTATATGAATATGAAAGTATATACGGTACCTATAAAAAAACTCATTTTTTTTAATATTTGTCGGTGTATCTGTTTGTTCCGGATAATCTCTGAAACGGCTGGACCGATTTTGACGGGACTTTCACTGGCAGATAGCTGATTTTATAAGAAGCAACTTGGGCTACGTAGGCGAAGCCGCGGGGAACATCTATTTGTATAATAAAATTGAGTGCAAACGTGGTATTTATTATTAGGCAACCGTCTGTTATGATAAGGCTCGAATCATGTATCCGTACGGCTCGCTGTATGCATCATTAAGTGAGGTTAAAAGCGTCCAAATAGGTTGATGCAGTATGAAGTAGCTACACGTCCATGTGGCAGTTCATAGGAGACGAGGAGTGCTTCTTGTGGAAGACTCACGCGGCCTTGCCGATGCATACAACTATAGGCACAATAAAATCTGTCAACTGACAAACAAAATCAGTCAGAATATAAATCGTGTCTCAATCATTCCAATTCAAGTGTCGTGGATTATTATCATTATCAGCCTCTTACGCTCCCACTGCTGAGATACCGGCCTTCTCTCAGAGAGAGGGTATGGGCCATAATCCACCACGCGGGCCCAGTGCGGCTTGGTGGATGTCACATGTCCTCGAATTTTGTGGTTCTTGAACATGCGGGTTTCTACGATGTTTTCCTTCACCGTTTTACAGCGAGTGTGAATAATCCGCACATAACTTGATTTAAGTTATTGGTGCGTCGAGTCGAGATTTGAACTATGGTGCGTCGGATTGAAAGTCGCACATGTTTCGCTCGGCCACACTCGCTCGTGAACCTGTAGTACGACCTAATGCCGAGTCGAGTTACAACGAAAAGGCAATTTCCATAATGGATCCCAAAAGCCCTTTAAGGCGTCTCGTGGCTACATACATCTCCAATTGGATGTATAACCCGCGCGTGAGGCTTGAGGAAATTAAATGTCCTTATTGAGGTACTGCGAGGCTGGTTTGAATGAGGAGCTCTCTGATATTAGAAGCTAATTTTAAAATATAATGAAGCTTCTGCCTTCAAGCTTCTGCCCGCGGCTTTCACCCGGGATAAAACGTAGCCTGTGTTACTCTCCGGACCATAAACTATATCTATCCGTTGCTCCGTTACCTACTGAGTGAAAGAAGGAAAAATCAACAAACCAACAAACGCTCTTTCGCATTTATAATATTAGTAGGATTGCTGTTTTCTGCTGTCAATATTGCCTCAAGTGGCTAATTTGCTCGGAAACTACTTCAAAACATAAAAAATACATCAGTCGACACTTTTCACGAGGTAACATGCCCGCCATTTACATCACGACAAAAGTGAGATTTTATTGGTCAGTTTTAGTTACATATGCACGAATTATCATGTCCTTGAACGTGTCCTACTGCATTTTACAACTGACGCTGTATATTAGTATAATTAGTTCTACTGAACCGCCGCGCCATTGGTTTTCTTGCACACCCAGAATGACTGCTACGAAGCATTAGGTACTTATTTCTGTGCATACAATAATTTATGTATATAAACATTCAATTGTTTGTTAGACTATTTGAATTTGTGCGTGCGACTCATTATCTTTGTTAACAATTACGTCACATTTTCCTAATAACCTTAGGGCTTAGACCTAGGGACTACCCTACGTCTACCTAAGGGCGGTAAACTAGATTATTACAAACGACTTAGATGAGTCGGCAAAATGAGAGACAGTAATTCACGCCTCTCGTCTTTCGGACCATTACTCATCGGGTATTACGGTAATTATTTTTAGGGGTCCGTAATAATAATTATAATGGACAGGCTTACTTTGTGCGAACTCGTTTTGTTACTTTACTGGTTATGAAAAAGCTTTTGGGAAATGTAGTTTTGTATGATATTAAATAATAGTAATACTCAATAAAAAATGGCTTTAAAAAAAGCGGGGACCGACTTCATCGAAAATATTGCAATATATGAAATCTCTTGATATATAAATACCCTACTAGTGCAAGAAAGAATCATTTAAATCGATTGATGATTGGCAGAGAAATCGAGTGATTAGACGAGGTAATACAAATTAAATGCTGTGTAGAAAAATATCGGGGTATAATAATTATGAAGACGCTTCTAATTCCCCGTCTATGATCGAAAATCGAGGACAGTAAATTGTAAAGCGCTCAATGTCAGCCATATCGATTTGTGAGCACGTAGGCACTTTACTGTGAAGGTACACATTATTTTGACACAGCGTTTGTGACAGTAAGGAATCTCAATCACATTTTGATCATGACTCGTGATCAATGTTTTATCCTAAAAATGATTCCAATGTTTAAATTTATGATGAGTGCCAACATAGGACCACATGATAGCAAATGAAATGGTTAGCGTCGTACTGACCAAATATCAGCAAACGAAACTTTCGGCAGGGACGGACAATTGATTGTAAATATGACTGTGTTAAAAAACCCCAGGACAAGTAATAATGCGAGTCTTGAAAGTTGAAATAGCTTTTTTTATAGACAAAATAGACCAGGATTGCGTGAGACTATATAACAATATCGATTTAGACATTTTGGTTGTTCTAAAGATTTTCAAAAGTCCCGTACTAAACGTTTCACAGACTACTTTATCACATGAACTGTTAAGGAGTGTAATGCTCTACCAGCCATTTCCATCGAAATATAATGTAAATATTTGAAAGTCAAGTGTGAATAGGCACCTCATGGGTAAGCGTAGGTATACTCAACTTTATTAAGACTGCATCGTAGTTGTACATCAGGTGAGAAGCGATACGCTGTCAAACGCGAGCCAATTCATGCGAAAAAAAAAGAATAAGCAAATGATATTTTATTAAAACATACATTATACATAAATCCTTTATGTTATAAAAGTATGAAGTTTTGTAAAAAGCCAGAAACCTAATTAATATGTATTATATTTCCAAATACTGGCACACACAGAAGCCGCGTTCGGTCCTGCTCTACGAAGTTAACATACTTTTCTGTTTCCACTATGCCTATATGACACATTGTATAGTAACCGCGCCCAGCTGCACCTATTGTTGTAGCCACAGACTTACTTACGGTATGTGGTCAGCGATTGTTCACCGCGAACTTGACACTTGGAACGTAGATACGTACCTACCTACTTTTATCTTTGACGTGAGACCTTGCCGTGCCGTTTGACGTCAGGTTTTGCCGTTCTGTTTGCATTAAACAGAAACTTATTTCTTACATTGTTCGTAGTGTCTGTGTGTCACTGATAATTTTCTGAATACCGTCGTGTCGTTCGTAGCGTAATATTCTCTTTGGTGTCGCCTAGCCCCCGTTATGGGTTTTAGAGGAGGTCGTTAACATGAAAATCAAGAGGATAAAATAATACGCACTTTCATGTGAAAGATACACACACACACGCACAAACCCATGCAAACAAATGTACAAACACAAACGATATAATACTATCTTTCTCAGATAATCATATTGTGTGCGTGTTTTATTTCTTTGAGTGTGTCCGCAACACTCGGCAACTATGGTCGCGCACAAATATCTCTCCCACACACAGATACACAACAAAAACCTCCAAGATTCTAGAACAAACGTTAGTACACAAAGTTTGCCGCAGCCGGGGATTGAACCCCGGGCTGCTCGCTTTCAGGGTTACTACCACCAACTTAGATACGTCAACGTCAACATCAATTACAATCCATTTTAACCAAGCACTATCCAGCAACTTAAACCTCACTAGACCAACCCATTATGTAGTTGTCAAAGCCGCCCGCCTACCCGCGCCCACGCCTGGCCTTGACATTTCCACCTGTACTCAAAGTGCGACTTAATGGCATCCAAAACGAGTCGATTATAAGCTTTGAAAAGTTTTAGAAGCATTTTTTATACTCGATATAGTTTAGCAATTGACCACTATCGTTCCTGACCTTAATGACCGTGTGTGAGTGTGCTTTACCTATATTAAAAACTAGCTGCTGCCCCGCGGTTTCACCCGCGCGGAGATGTTGGATTTCATGGTTTTTATTTTTTTTCTGCGGAACCCTAATTCTTTTACCAAAATAAAAGTAGCCTATGTTACTCCTTGTAACATCAGCTATCTGCCAGTGAAAGTCCCGTCAAAATCGGCTCAGCCGTTTCGGAGATTACCCGGAACAAACAGACAGACAGAAAGACAGACAAAAATTTAAAAAATGGGTGTTTTGGTGTAGGTTCCGTATATACTTTCATATACATTCATATTCATCAACAACGCTTTTGCATCAAGCGCGCATTTCGAGTATCACAAAATCCGCGCTTGACGCAAAAGCGTTGTTATTCTGACAAGCAAACGTATGTTTGCATAAGCGTCTACGCTGCCCCTAAGACAATGTGACAAAGATGCATGTCACATAAGATGGCTCAAGAACCTCCTTTCTTCTACCTTTTCTAATACCTACTTACTTAGACTTACATTTTCAACATTGTGTCCACGTGAATGAATAAATTAGAATTTGAACGCTACCAAAGTAAAATAAGTAACATAATATGGACACATAGATCAAATGAGGAGCGTCTGTTCAAAAGGTTACATTTACACTTTTTAAAATTTTTCGGAAATCGAAAAATACGGATAGAATTAATGATTTAGAGGACGAATAAAAGAAAAAAAAAATGTTGTTTTAGGTAAATGTAACCTTTTGAACAGACGCTCCTCAAATGTGTCGGTGTTTCATAAAATTGTATAATAAAACTCAAGAGAAAAACAGATAATAAAACGTAGGAATATTCGATAAGTAAATGAAATAAAACTGAAATGTGAGTAAAGAACAGGAATAATGCGAAGGCGGGAACGCTGTCAGGGTAAAAAAATGCGGTAAAAAGACAGTGCCCGAATAACCTGACCTTTAAGAACAAAGCCGCTGTTTCTGCTAATTTAATGAAGCACATTATACATTCCATTGTGAAGGTATATCGGGTTTTGTAATTTAATGAGTATTTAGAATTTCAGTTTATTTCCTCAGCTCAGCCCCGTCGCCTATTTTCTTAGCTGATGGTCTGAGCTTGATTATTTTTAACCGACTTCCAAAAAAGGAGGAGGTTATCAATTCGGCGGATATATTTTTTTATGTTTGTTACCTCATATCTCCGTCATTTATAAACCGATTTGGATTTTTTATTTGAGGATATACTTTCAGATTGGTCCCATAGAAATTTCATCAAAATCGGTTCAGTAGTTTGTCACTGAAGTCGGTTCGTCGCTTTTTAAAGCAATTTTTCTGTACCTAGTAATCTTTATTTATTTTTTATATTTCATTATTCAAGTACGGATCACAACGAACACTGATCTTTCGACTTCCTACTGCTAATATGGGTTTTTAAACTGTCATGGTCATCAATACTACAAACAAAATCACAATTAACGGGATATTTACCATGTATATTATTTGTATTGCAACAGTTGCTTGGAACAGCGCCGAAATGTCGGGAACTCAATACAAATAATATAGGTACATGGTAAATATTTTCCTAGTACTAAAGTGACAGCTAGTGCATTTAAAGTAGCTTTCAAGCAGTCTTGAATGAAAACTCTCAAGCCCATGACAGAATCGATGTTTGGTAACAAATTGTGAAAGCACTAGCGAAGTGATAATTTATTTATCATTATTATATAATTTATTTGTACACAAAACAGCAGCATTTTCTGGTTATTATTCAAGTAAATCGAAATCATTTCTCAAATAAATTGATGTCGTTAAAAGAGCGACATGATTAATACAGTTTTGTCGCACAAACAAACACAATTTATTTACTGTACTGTTGAAAATTTTGTTTAAAGAGACATTATATTATGAAACATTGATCGTTGAACTACGCAATTCCAGTTTAATCACTCTTTGGTTGGAATGAACTGTGGCTTTTTTATATCTATATTTTAACGGACATTTATATCACTCGACGTTATTTATTTATTTGTTGTCACACAGTAAGTCCCTACGCATAAATCTGATCTAATAAGCCGACGGCAGTAGGCAAAGTTTCCAAAATGTTGGCAGCATTGTCACGCTGAATGGCTTCTGTGCCAAGGAGTACCTCTGTAGTAGTAGTATTCCATATTCTGTGGTAGATACTATACTTGCACCTACGGCTCCGTAGCTAAGTAGGTAGTAACCCTGCCTGCAAAGCGAGGGGTCCCGGGTTCGATTCCCGGTCGGGGCAGATTTTGTGTAAGCATAAAGTTTGTTCTCGGGTATTGGATGTTTGTGATGTGTATCTGTATGTGTCCATGCCACCTGCGACACAGGGAATCCTAGTGCGGGGGTATGAGTGTGTAAGCGTTTATAAAAAACAACCTTTGCCTTAAAATTACTGCATATGGGCTTATGAGACTTAATACCCAATGTCTCAGGGTAACGAGCGCACTGCAGAGCCGCGCAGGCTTTTGTGTTTCAAACTCCTGTGTGGCACTGCAATTGTTATGGGCCGGCGTTATGCTTACCATCAGGCAAACGACCAGCTCGTCTCGTTACCAAATAGATTAAACAAAAACATTTTATAGACGTACTATAAGCGGAGTATATGAATTGTTGTAGCTAGTTTTTGGCTCTGTCCACTATAAAACCAAAACAAGCACAAGTAATGTTAAGATTTACCACACAAGTAACTAGTTGGCTGGTTCTCACATCGTATAATCTCTGGCAGCCCTCCAAATGTGCTAGCGTAATGATGCCACAAGTCACGCTCTAAGTACGATGCCCTTTTTTTTTTTTTTAGTTTAATTTATTTTGCTCTGTAAGCTCCAGGGCTCGCACCTTTTGTTTGATATTTACATTAATATACTTGAAAAATTTCTTACTTATCATCTATTTAACAAAAGTAACTTACTTCGAAAGCCTAACTAAGTGTCGTACACATAACATATACTATATATATATAGTTTTATATCATAAGTACGATGCCCTTATATTTATACAACTTTGTAATTTTTATACTCTGTGAGATTTTTTATTAGTGAACTAGCTGCTGCCCGCGGTTTCACCCGTGCGGAGATATTGGGTTTCATGGTTTTTATTTTTTGCGCGGAACCCTAATCCTTTTTCTAAAATAAAAGTAGCCTAAGTTACTCCTTGTAACATCAGCTATCTGCCAGTGAAAATCCCGTCAAAATCGGTCCAGCCATTTCGGAGATCACCCGGAACAAACAGTCAGACAGACAGACGGATAAAAAATTTAAAAATGGTTGTTTTGTTATAGGTACCGTATATACTTTAGTAAAGGCTGTTATTTTGATATTACAAGCCGACACTTCAATTTTATTTATTTGTATAGACTAGCTAATAGTACACTACTTTATTCATCAAACCGGAATACAGTAATATTTGCATAACTCTACTTGGCGACTACACGAGCAAAGTCAAAGGTTTACTCCTACCACCTACAATCAAAATTATTAAATCACAACAGAAACGCTCCGACAAAAGTTGCCTCTTTCTAACGTGTTTACAACCGTTCATTTGACAGCGTTAACTGTTAGTTGTTGTCGAGAAACGTCTCAACTTTTGATAAAACTATCAGCGCGAAACGAAACGGTCAAAAAGCTGTGAAGCGGTTGTGGTTTAGTAGCGGTTTGGTTGATAATTTTTAACGCGATTGCCCTCCTGGTAGATCGCCTTGGAGTCACTTACTACATACCACGTTAACTTGACCTACGGTTTCGACTTAACTGCGTTCACACCCGCTTAATTAAGGGTAAACGCACTTAGCGCGTTAGGAGCCGTCCTAATGGAAGAGCCAATTAGTCGTTCCGGCCCTGGATTTATCGCACGCAGCTTACTTTTGTGACGTGGGCCGTGGTTAACATCGCGGATACGTGGCATTCTTTCTTTCAGAAGAGTAGTACATAACTTACTGTCCTAAATCTTTTTTTTTAAATATTATTTGGTAACGAGACGAGCTGGTCGTTTGCCTGATGTTAAGCATAACGCTGGCCCATAACAATTGCAGTGTCACCCAGAACTTTGAAACACAAAGGGCTGGGCGGCACTGCAGTGCGCTCGTTACCCTGAGACATTAGGTATTAAGTCTCATAAGCCCAGTAATTTCACTGGATACTCTGCTCATCAAACCGGAACACAGCAATGCTTGCACACTACTGCTTGGCCGCAGACTTCACGAGCCATCGACTATAATTAATTTGTGGTATATTTTTTGTCATTTAAAGTCATAGCGGCTCAGTGATAGTGACGTCGTCGGCCGTCACCGATATTTTGAACGTACATGCTACAGCAGTAGTGTATTATTGGGCATTCTACCCCACCTTCGTTCGCTTTCGCTCACCTCCGTTCGCTTTCGCTCACTCCGGGCGGGGTAGAATACCCAATAATGAAAAGTCTGTTCATCCGTTGCTAAAAGGTGGTTCCGACATTGATATCCGTCTGTTGTGTCGAGAAGCTTTGGTTGTTTAGTTTCTTATTAAATATCAAGGTATAATGCAAATTACTCATTTCTCTTCCAACTTTATAGTGGTTCGAACATGTTATTTATTAAACAACCTTATTCTTTACATATAAACCCAATTTGCGGATCTACTACTGAAAATACACATAGACATGGCAAGCTTCTGCCTAGCACTATTCGATGCATCATTTGTGGTCCATCAAACTGTGGGAAAACCAATTTATTAATTGGTCTTCTATTACATGAACACGGGATAAACTTCTTGAATGTTTATATTTTCTCTAAAACTTTATTTCAACCCAAATATGTTTTCTTAGAAAATGTCTTAAACTTAGTACCTGAAATTAATTTCTATAAATTTAAAGAAAACGACAGCGTATTAAGTCCGCAGAAAGCAAAGCCAAATTCAGTGATCATATTTGATGACGTTGCATGTGAAAAACAGAATAACATACGTGACTACTTTGCTACTGGAAGACACAAACAAATTGATTGTTTTTACTTAAACCAAACATATAGCAAGATTCCAAAACAACTTATTAGAGACAATGCTAACGTTATTGTTCTTTTTAAGCAAGATGACATAAACCTCAAACATGTATACGATGAACATGTGAATACGGATATGACATGGAATCAGTTCCGTGAAATGTGTACTAAAGTCTGGAGCGTTCCTTTTAATTATTTAGTAATAAACAAAGATTGCGAAAAAAATAAAGGAGGTTACAGAAAAAACTTTGACACGTTTGTTATGCTAGATTAACTGGTGCTTTTCATATATAAGATGATAAAAATTAATTTATATTCATTTACTTTTCCATCCTTGCCTGAAATAGGGCTCATTAACATATAGCTATGACGATTACAGAAAAAAAATTGAAAGAACAAATTGTAAAATCTGCAGATGCTGTTAAAAGAAAGGTAAAACTTATGCAAAATTTAAAATCAGACAATGAGATGGCTATCGAATCTGCATTAAAACCATTAACAGATCCTCTCAACAAGTTGGTGTCAGCACGTATCTCGTCTAGTAATGGTATGTTTACGGAACCGTACATTAAGCGCAAAAAAATGAAATACGTGCAACATAATGAGTCTGATGTTGAAGATGAACTTAATAAAAAAAATTCATGTATTGCCAATAATAGAAAGTCTGATCAAACTGTTACGTACAATTCAAACGCTGAGTCAAGTGAATATAGTTCTGAAAGTGATGAAAAAGATTCCTCAAATATAAGTGCTTCATCGTTTAAATCTTTAGAACCGGACGATATGTCATGGTCTTTATCGGAAGAAGTGTTTAAAGATGTTCCTTTTGGTGCTCGATTAGAACGTGGCAAACTAAAAATGGGAACTTTATATTTAAATGTGACTGGAGAAGAAATAAGTTTAGGAGGACGGCGCTATAAAAAAACCCGTGGGATATATGAATTACTATTTAAAAAAACTCCTGATTTAACTAAATTAACAGAGGACGACAAACAGAACTATAAACAAATGTTAATAGATACCAATGCACACCGCCGTGATTATGATCCGAAAAAACCAATCAAAAGCAACAAAGGTATAAAATACCTTAACATCATAAAACCATTTTTTAAGCTGACAAAAGATTATACAACAAGTACCGAAAGTCTTGTCAAAGGATCAGGATTACCAGTCATGAAAAAAGTTAATCCGAAAGTGGACTACATTTATTGGGATGATCCTAATGAATTGGTCGAAAGATTAAAATTATTGCTAGCTTCTCGTGACGCTGGAAACACTGGTCTAGATAATGAAATAATATCAATTATCGAAGAACTACGTGAAAACGGTACCATCAACTGAATAAAAGAAAAGTACTATAAAAAAATAATCAGTTTTATTTTAACTGCCTATCAATCAATACCTCTACTGTTATGAATATAGATAAGTTTGGCAATCACGTGCATAAACGTTTGCGTTTATCTGAAGACCTATTCAATAAATCTGCGGTAGCATTTGATGAACAAATGATTAAAAAAAGTTTTTATACCAAGCAAGAAATAGATGCAAAACTTGAACTAATCAAGAGCCAAATTAAAGTACTAATAAGTCAACATTTGAAAGAAAATCATACTGAATATCAGACAAAACATATTATTAAGCCAGTAATCAAATGAGCAAACAAGCGGTCGTCAATGAAATTCACAGGCAAGCACGCAAAAACTTTACTCGTCGCTGCGTGGTGATAAAAAATATTGATGAAACATGGCAAGCTGATCTAATAGATATACAAAACCTAAGTAACTTTAATTCAGGTTATAAATATATTCTAGTTGTAATTGATGCTTTCTCTAAATTTGGGTGGACCGTACCTGTGAAAACCAAAACAAAGTGTGAAATAGCTCAAGCTTTAGAAAAAGTGTTTAACAAAGGTCGAATACCAGTTCATTTGCAAACAGATTTGGGAAAAGAATTTTATAATGATGTATTCAAAACCTTAATGAAAAAATATAATATTAATCACTATTCTACTTTCTCTGTTAAAAAAGCTTCAATTGTAGAAAGGTTCATAAGAACAATAAAAAACAAATTATATAAGTATTTTAATTAAGTTGGAAATTATAAATGGAATGGAAAACCTTTGCAACAAATAACTGATAAATATAATAATACCGTGCATCACACTATAAGATTTAAACCTAAAGATGTTAGCTCTTCAAATAGAAATATGGTATTATTTAATATCCTAAAATCACAAAATAAGAATTCAATGAAGAAAGGGAAATTTCAAATTGGAGATCAAGTTCGTATCAGCAAGTATAAAGAACATTTTAAAAAAGGATATACGCCAAATTGGTCAACTGAACTGTTTACTATTGTAAAAATAAATACTACTAACCCTGTTACATATCATATAGAAGATCAACACAAACAAATTATACTGGGTACGTTTTACGAGCAAGAACTTCAAAAAACCAAACATCCTGGTATATACTTAATAGAAAAAGTTTTGAAACGAAAAGGTGATAAATTGTTTGTTAAATGGTTAGGATTTTCTGAAAATGAAAGCTCATGGATTAACAAAAATGCAATTACCTAAATGTATAAAAAGCTTATTTAATAAAAATATAATCATTATTGTTTAACCAATGGAAGGAGGTGGACTCATTAATAAAATTATAAACAATTTACCGTTTGAATTACATTTACCAGGATACAATTATTGTGGACCTGGTACTAGGTTAAGTGAACGGTTATTGCGAGGTGACCGAGGAGTGAATGAATTGGATGAAGCTTGTAAACAGCACGACATTACATATTCAAATAAATCTAATATAGAAGATCGACATAAAGCTGACTTGGAATTATATAACATGGCTAAAAGACGAATAAAATCAAAAGATGCTAGTTTAAGAGAAAAAGCTGCTTCATGGGTAGTAAAAAACGCTATGAAAACCAAATTAAAAATAGGAGCAGGTGTGAAGCCTTTTAAATCAATAATTTCTAAAATACGTAGTGAACTAAAAAAAATAAATCCTAAAAATAATGAATCAGCTATTAAAATTGCGTATTCAGTCGCAAAGAAATTATTTTCTAAAACTAAAGTTCGTATGCCTCGTGTGATACCTATTCCTAAGACCGGTGGAATATTACCATTGATACCCATATTTGCTGGATTATCGGCATTGGGTGCTTTGACTGGTGGTGCTGCAGGTGTTGCTAAAGCCGTGAACGACTATAAATCAGCCAAACAAAGTCTTCATGAATCTGAACGACACAATCAGGCTATGGAAGCGATAGCACTAGGAAAAGGATGTTATTTAAAACCATACAAAAAGGGTAGTGGTTTATATCTTAAAGCTCCAAAAAACTGATTACGAGGCTACCCAACCGCGCTTTAACCGATATAGATATTTTAGAACATGCTAGTAATATACCATATTTCAGAGGTGTTTATATGAGAGATAGATTACCAAAGAAACCTAAACGTACAGAATGTGGTATTATTAATCTAGATGATCATCAAAATCCTGGAACTCACTGGGTAGCCTATGTAAAAAATAATGATTACTGTGAGTATTTTGACAGCTTCGGTGATCTGAAACCACCGTTAGAATTACTTAAGTACTTAAATAATCGTGACGTATTTTATAATTATTGTAAATATCAAAGTTATGATACGGTGAATTGTGGTCATCTCTGTATCAAATATTTAAAAAGCTTTTGGAAATCGCATTTAAAGTAAAGCATTACTTATTAAGTATCAGTAACACGATGTCTTTTACGCTATCTATATCTAGTTCCACTGCAATTTCATTAACCAACTATTCACCAGCTTTAGAATTAAATGGTGAATACGAATGTGGTTTATTATACTTTTCAACGTATAATTCCA
This sequence comes from Crocallis elinguaria, assembly GCA_907269065.1. NCBI lineage: Eukaryota > Metazoa > Arthropoda > Insecta > Lepidoptera > Geometridae > Crocallis > Crocallis elinguaria. The sequence continues at coordinate 23,930,413 of OU026072.1, read as the reverse complement.
TACCTAATATAGATAGTGCTAATAACAAATTATATTATGGTGAAAATGAAATCATTGAAATACCAGAAGGATCCTATGAATTAAGCGATATAAGCGATTATTTACAGTTGAATATGAAAGATTGTTCTTTCAAAATGAGTTGTAATAATAATACGTTAAAAACTTCCATCGTGTGTTCTAAAGACATACATTTTGAAAAGAGTCCGTTGCTTGCAAAAGTATTTGGATTTGACAGGAAGATACTCAAAGCAAATATAATAAACGAATCTTCGCATCCTGTCAGCATTCTATCAACAACTGTGCTACGGATCGAATGTGATATCATAAGTGGGTCGTATACCGATGGTAAACCCAGCCATATAATCCACGAATTTCCTCCAAACGTGCCTCCTGGTTATAGAATTATCGAAATACCAAAAAATATTATTTATTTTCCTATTAATCAAACTAGCATTAGCTCAATTACTATCAAAATATTAGATGCTAGTAATAATTTAGTAAATTTACGAGGTGAAGACATACAGTTGTATTTTCATATTAGAAGAAAATGATTGACTTTAATAAAAGCACATCATCAATGGTAAATCACTCCATTTCAAAACGCAACATCAACAAAAGAAGACCTAAAGTAAAGCTAACAAAAGAAAATAAGGAGTTTCTAAAATTAATTGGATTATTAAAATGAGCATTCTGAATATAGCAGATTTTCCTCGCCTTGATAATACCATCGAGAGTATAGAATATCATTCATATAAACCATACGTCAATAGTTTTCGTGAAAATGATGAGATACGAATACCTATTAATCAGCAAGATCTATATGTATTACCTTCAGCAAGTACACTATATATTGAAGGAGTCGTGAGTGTTGTTAAACGCGATACAAAAACGCCAGTAAGCAAAGTGCATTTTACTAACAATCCTGCATTATTTTTCTTTCAAGATATTCGATATGAGCTAAATGGAATAGAAATAGATAGAATAAAAAATGCGGGGATTACTTCTACCATGAAATCTTTAATTTCAATGAGTGATAACGAATCAAAGATGTCAAAGTCATGGGGGTGGGACATTAACGGAACCATAAATAACTGGGCAGGAAACTTTTCGGTGTCTATTCCTCTAAATAAAATACTTGGGTTCGCTGAAGACTATAACAAGATCATTATGAACTGCAAACATGAATTAATATTACTTAGGAGTAGCACAAATCTTAATTCTCTGAAATTAGAAGCTGGAGAAATAGTTAATGGAATTGACATTAAACACATTAATTGGCGCGTTCCACATGTAAAAGTATCTGATCGTGAGCGGATTAATTTGCTCAAATATTTAGAAAAAGATCGCTCTATCAACATTGTATTTAGAAATTGGGATCTATATGAATACCCTGCTCTGCCAAAAACTACAAAACATACTTGGGCAATCAAAACAACTTCTCAAATAGAAAAACCACGATACGTGATTGTAGGTTTACAAACAAACCGTATTAGACAAGCTGATAAAGACATGTCACAGTTTGATCATTGTCAATTGCAAAACCTTAGAGTGTTCTTGAACTCATGTTACTTTCCTTATGAAAATCTAAATATCAAGTTTAATGACGATAACTACTCTTTAATATATGAGCGCTACGTTAGATTTCAACAGTCGTATTACGGTCGCCGTCCGGAGCCTTTATTGAGTTACGAAGAATTTAAAACCAAGGCTCCTCTATTCGTGATCGATTGTTCGCGACAAAACGAAACTCTGAAGACAGGACCGATTGATGTACGCATTGACCTTGAAGCTATTACGGAATTTCCAGATAACACAACAGCATTTTGTCTTATACTAAACGATTGTATTGTTGAATACAAGCCTTTAAGTAATACTGTTAAGAAGATATCATGAATCCTGGATGCATGATTGTTGATTTACAGGGATTTAAAGATTCCCAAAATAATTTCATCATGAAAGAGTTTGCACTGGCTACGCGGGATCACACCCAAGTGTTTTTAGTGAAACCACCCTATCCATACTCTCATTTGACAGATGTAGAAAAGAAACACGTTTACTGGATTGAAAAGCAACGGGGTATATTTTGGAGTGAAGGTTATATGAAACACAAAACGTTTTTAGATATTATAAGACCGGTTTTGTCAGGGAAAAATATTCTAGTTAAAGGAGCAGAAAAAGTCAAGTGGATGTACAACATAAGTCTGAATAACTGCAATGTTGTTGATATTGGAGAAAAAGGCTGTCCTAATTTTTTGCGTTTACACAAACTTTATAGTGATGACAAGAGTACGTATAACTGTGTATTTCATAAAAAGCAGTGTGCTTTAAGAAATGTTGTTTTAATAAAGACATGGTTTATTGATAATAATATGAGTATTTTTAAATTATTTGATGGTGATGACCAGGACATAGCTATAAAAAATAAAGACGATGTCAGTTCTAGCAGTAATGACAATTCTAGCGATAAAGATTATGATTGGGTTGAAAGATGTTGTTGTTAGAATGTATAAGATTTAATTATGTAATATTTAGTTGTAGGTACGTAGGTATTGTCGTTAATATTAATATGTTTTTATTTTTAGTTGTGTAATGATTATTTTGAATTTAATAAATGTAATTTTTTTTAAACTGTTTTTGATTTGTATGTGTACTATTCCCTAACCTACATAAAATAAAACAGAGAGATAGTTTTAACATAGGTATTTATTTTCCCTTTTTAAATAATATACTATTTACAAAACATTAAATTTTTAATTAACTTAATTTGTCATTGTTATGCTTTGACATAATTAATATTAGTTCATTAAAATATTTAATTACTTGTTTCTCTTATAACTACACAAAATAAATGATATAATAAGCTATTTACAAAACATGTTTATTTTTCGATCTTAATTAATAATAACATATTTACAGTACAAATCATATTTATTTTCTATCTTACTTAAAAATATAATATTCTTTATTAAACATCTTACTTATTTATCAATTATACAATTCTTCTGCCAATTTCTTAGATATTTTAGTTACTACATTTTCAGTAAGGTTCATTATTTCGTCTATAGGTTCCACAACCGAATATTGAACACGTATAGTTTCACAATTAGTATCTAACCTTTCATTATAATCGAAAATTTGAATTTTTATTTGACGATATCCTCTTTTTGGCGCTTTGCTAATTACGTATGAGAGAGAGTCTTTATTTTTACGTTTGGTGATTTTTACTGCCTTTTTCCCGCTTCCAACTGATTCAGCGGTGATGCGTTGCTCGTTTCTTTTGCCTCTTTCAAAGAACTCGTCCCAACCAGCCAAAGGATCTTGAGCATGGGGTAACCACATCGGATCAAGTTCTGAAGTCATAATTCTGAAAAAGAAAAAAGCCATTAATAATTTAAGTCAAATTTAATAATTTAGTCAATACAATAGAAACAAAAGAAAACATACTTACACTATATAGATGCTCGCCGAAGATTTATGTGTGGAAAATAAAAAGTATAATAATACTTTTAACTCTTGTAACAAGTGTGCTCTAGAACTGCAAGCGTGTAAATGAATTGATTTTGTAAAATCCTAAGAATACAGACAAGTACATGGCGGCGGTGATAGTATTGTGTTTCACATGAATTTCTGATGTGTTAACATACCAAGATTTAAACAGGAATCAACTTGTTAATAATATGACGCCATACTTGTTTTTATTAGGTGATTGTGAAATATAAACTGACACCTGCACAGAGACAAGAATAAACGTGTTGAAATGGTATAGGTACTAAAAGGAAATTTTAAATAAAAACTTGCATTGATCTTCACATTAAGATATTTAATTCAAATTAATTATAAGTAATTAGTACACAAAATAATTGTAAATATAACAAACTTAAATAGCACACAAAACAATTGGAAACATAACTAACTAATGTAGGTAGATATATTCACATTCTTATGATTGTTATAGTAAAGTTTTATAGATTAAGTATTGAGGTATGTCCCCAAGCAAGTGTACCTACTTTATCTTTAGCAATCAAACGCTTATCGTCATTACTAGAAAGCGCAACTTTATTTACACTTCTTGTATATACCTCATGTTTTATAGATTTGAATAAAACATTTACTTTTCGAACAATATCGCCTGTATATAAAGTGTTCTCATAGTCTGATTTGTCTAAATCACGCACTACGCAACCTTTTACGCCTTTAGCTTTTTTTATAGTACAGTCCATAGTTTTGACACAGTACAGTTTCGCGCGCAGACCTATAAATTCAGTTACTATTTTTCCTCCCATCTCGTCTTTGAATAATCCTGGCACTTTTTTATTTATAAGGGGCAGATCAAATTTATTTTTAGAGCTAAAATTACTCGTGTCGAAATACTCTAAGAATGAGTCTTTAACATCTTTATAAAAATCTTTAGTTTCTATATGGTATATGAAACTGTCCGTATCAGTGTAACACATATGTAAGCGGTTTTGATAGCGAGGTTGCATCACTGAATAGTGAAAGTCATACATGTGGCTTTTAGATAATTCTAGAACAGTAAATCCTATATATATTGGTTTATCTAGAATAACACGATCAGGTTTTAACTGTATTGCAACTAAATCCTCAGTGAATACAGATGCACTGTGGAAATTAGGATTTGCAATTAGCCTGTTGGCACTCATTTTTTTCTTCGTTATGTTCTGAAGATCATTCCACTCACTTACTAACTTTACATTTACGCGTTTTTCATTATTTTCTAACGTTTTGCCGAAAATACTATTATTGAGTAGTTTAAAGAAGTCTTGTTCAAACGTTGAATTGGCTTTTTGTCGCAAAGCCGTGTTAAAATCGATGTATTTTTTCAAAAAGGGCCTTTGTCTAAAAATAATCACGCGGTGTATTTTTTTCAAGACAAGCCCATTATTCATACAAGTTTTCAGATGAACATAATGTATGACATAAAAGTATTTGTCGTATAAGTTGGGTACAAGCTTATTATACTTTCCTCCTGGAGGAATGCATTTTTCAGGACAGAATGGGAAATCGTTATGTTTGTGATGCAAATGTGCAGGATAGCTCAAGTCAACTTCAAGTATGAAACCATACTCAGCTTCATTTGGGATGTTTTTTACATTCAATACATCTATTTCAGATTGTTCTAAGAATCTAAAATCAGATATAGGCAATGGCTGACACATGCTAAATCCATACAAATTGTTACAATCAATGTAAGCAATGAAAGTATCTGGTTGTTGCTGATCATAATCATCTAGGTATTGGTTGTTGGCTTTAGCATGTCTGTGAGAACACATGCAAACACCACCTCGGATACCGCTTTGAATCATTCTCAGGATGTCTAAATTATCAATAAGCTCTAACTCCACATCAGTTTTCAAAAGCATTGCGTCAAAAGAGAGACTTGGTGCTGTGACATAAAAAGCAGGGTCTAACTGATAGTGCACTTTACAAGTTTTTCTAAAATTTTCAAAAATATCTGTTAGTAAAAGTACATCAGTCTTTAAGTATAAATCGGTGTATTCACCTAAATTTTGTATGTCAAATGTTGACCATACTACTTGCGCATGTGTGAAATCTTTTTCAGATATATTTTCATTGGTAAGTGAACTATAAAACAGTTCCTTAGGCGGCAGATATTCCTCATCATAACGTTCCCATTTATCCATATACTCATATGGGTAAACCCCTTTACGCATGACTAACATTAATTCATCTATATTCGAAAAATAACTAGCCATGTGTTTAAATTCATTTTCGTTTATAGTACAAGCTAATTTTTCTAAACTCGCGCCTAAAAATTTGAAAGAGTCTACGAAACGAAGTTGAACAAACTCGTCTTTCGAAACTGGAATGAATTTTGTGAAACATATATAGTTTTCTTTAGTTTTAGGGATTATTTTGATGGGCCCAGGAGCTTCTCCCAATTTTTTGATAAATAAATGACAATCATATCCTGACAAATTATGGAAAAAAATTGGCACAAATTTGGGCACCTGATAATGTAAATTACAGTAGCTGTGTGCCGCGCCACGATATTCTCCCGATATTACATGACAGTGATCTCTGACTTTATCTGAATATAAAAAGTGACCACATATATGACAATGAGTGGCCTTTTCAAAATGTTTTGCATCTTCTTCAGTGAAAACTATCGGAACACTTGTACTTAATATTTTATGAATTTCAGAGATGTCACGATAAATTGACTCAATAAATTTGGTGTCACAGTCAGGTCCCCGATAAGAAACATAGCGATTATAGCTATCGTCAACAGAACATACAATATGATACCCAAAAGCCGCAGGTACGTGACGTTGTAAAGTAGATGTATTTGTGAAATTAGATTGTTCTTGTTGATTATTATTTTTTTCTAACAAAGATTCGAAATCAGCATAAATAACAAAAGGAATATCTTGTTTGTGGTCGTAGTTTTTAAATTTTAATACAGAACCTTTCTCTGGTAAAATTGTAACAACACCTCCGCATGAATGTTTCTTAAGGTCCGCGGTAGTATTGAAAAAAACTAAACAAGTATCGCAAAAATATAACTTTCCATGATGACTTGTTATTTGGCTTCTAACAAGTCTTGACAAATCTTTGATTAGACAATAGTGTGAAGAAGTATCATTTTCTAAAAATAACAAATGAATAGTTTTATCATCGGCCGTTATATGACTAGATTTATACAAAGGACCCGCTATATGGCATTTATTTTTCAAACCGTAGATTATAAATTTAATTTTTGGGTTATTCTTTTCAAACCGTTGTATATCAGAAGTAGTAACAGGAAATTGCATTCCGTCTATATTCAAAACAGTTCGAAAATCAGGATAGGAAGAAACTCTCTCAGGATGTTTCTGTGCTGGATAAAGAGCTGCTGTGACGCACCACATGAAACAATAGTTATCGCTATTGTGTATATTTAGACATGCTTTTTTATTTTTTATTTTTTTAGGCAATGCAATAAAGTTGGAGCCGCCCATTGGTTCATATTTATTGATGTTTATTTCCAAATGAGAGTTATTCAAAAAAGTCCACCCACTGTCCTGTCCCATGAACTCTTGTATTTTTTTATTTAAAACACCTATTGTGTTAGAAAAAATTGAATCAAAATCGTAATTGTTGTACAAAACAATGTTTTTGGTTCCAAATGATTTGATTTCTTGATTGTTATTCTTCAACATCAAAAACATTGAGTAAAGTTCGAAGTTAACTTTCAAACAAGTATGCTTTAACAGTGATTCAGTTATAAGCGCCTTTATTTTTTGACTAATAGAGTCGAAAAACATTTCTAAAGAGCTTTGTTCGCTATCCTCATGCGCTCTTATTCTATAAGTAGCCACACGAGAGCGGAATGCCGACGTCACAACATCAACACCATCGGAATGTATCACATTGTTGTCATTACATTTGTGTAAATTAGACCGTAGGTGTCCTATCCACGATGTACTCTTAACAGATAATCTACATAATGTGCAATACGGCATTTTGAAAACTATGACGAACTATAACTATAACAAATAAAGAACTTTGACTTTGACTTTGACGTAAGAATGGTACTTATCTATATAATTAGTAATCTTCAATAAATCTTCTTTAGAACATAAGAATGAGAATCTATCTACCACTTAATAATCATTTATTCACAACATAAACTAAACTACAAAATAAAAGATGGATAATTAAAAAAAACTAATAATTTTCAATTAAAAATAAAATAAAACAAAACCTTATAAATAAAAAATAGCATAAAATGTTATATCTTATTTTACAGGTCTGACTCTGAATACGAAAACTCACCAAAAAATCCACTTAAATTTCATTAAAAGTTATTTAAAACAAACAATATATTTATGAGTTAAAATTTAAATTATTTTAAAAAAACCAAAATCAATATGAAAAACTTAAATTATTAAATTTATTTGTTTGCTTCTTTATAAAACACAGACTCGCTGTCTTGGAAGCGCGTATGAGCCAATCCTATAAAACGCTGTATAGCGTCCCATTCGGATGTTTCGGGCTCAGTTTGTAGTTTTATATATGTTAACGCCTTCTTATACCGTTCTTCTGGCTTATACGCCAACCAGTCTTCTGTTTTATAGACTTTCAAGTCTATATAAAAATTACCGGTTAGATTGGCTGCACGCCTCACTTGGCCAGAAGAAACGCGAGTGGTGAAGCTGGAGGCAGAAGTGTTTGCTGTGGCTCGTTGTTTTGAGCAGCCAAGTTTCTCCTCCTCTTCTTTTATGATGGCGAAGAGATTTACTTTTCGCTTTTTAAATCTGTAATAAAAACACAAAAACATATATTAGAATTTGAACTTTAGCTATATGAGCTTTGAGGGCTTTTATTTCACACAATCGTTAACTTTAAAATCAGTTACGACTTACGAGTTAAAACTGTGCACTATACTAGACAATTAGCCGAGTACTGACTATCACGATATCGTTATCGAAATAAAAACTTTAAGATGTATGAATGTGATCTCTACTACATGATACAACGAATAAAATTGTACAAGAGATACCAAAAGAATTGCTAAAATAATCTGTATTTTGAGGCAGCACCCTAAATGATTCGAATATTTGTATGATATAGGTACTTACTGAGGCGAGTCAACAGAGGTAGCAGGGGTGACGCTAACAGCGCTCAGGCTGTCGGCGGCGGGCTTCTTTCTGTTAGTTTTCTTCTTCGGCTTAGGCGTTTCAACACGCACCGGTGAGTTGTCGTATTCAGAGTCAGACCTGTAAAATAAGATATAACATATTGTTTATTCTCAATGGCATAAATGAAAACCCCGATATTGATTTCAGGCGTTTAAACACTGCACTTTTTAGAATCGAATGTGAAGTTAAGATGGGAAGATTAAAAAATACTTGACAAATAACTATACTAAAAATACAGAGGATGCGTTGCTCTACGATAAAACGTAGGCGTTAACACAGTTATTGCAATATTTTTACGATACAACAATAATACAAGTTGTGTAAAGAACAAAGTTAGGTAGGTACTAAGTTATAGAGCAATAATTTTCAATAAATTATTAAACAATTTAATAATTATATTTTATTAAAAAATGGTGAAAAATAAATAAATAAAATCCACTTACTAACATTTTCAATCAGGAACTAGGAGCACTTGTCACCTTATGTAATATATTAAAATATATGGCATTATGAAGGAAACCCGCGTTTTTATATAATCAAAAATTATAGTGTCAGCATATTTAAAATTCTAACAAATCAACGTTACATTTATCGACTTAAGATCGAATACATTACCGCATAAACGATGTACATATTACGTTCCGTATTTGAGTGTATGCGGCACTTTGATAAAAGGAAACTGAGGCAAACTGTTCCCATTTTTTATTTAACACAAAAAATACTCATATCTACATTTCAAACAATTTCTGATTCTAAAAATAAATAAGGTTATTCAAGTACCCACTTACGGTATAGGGTATAGGTACAAATATACTTATGACAGTCTATCACATCAGTATTGTCAACTAATAAAATAATTCGTAGAGGTTTTGCAAAAATATTTAGACTCATTTGCAATACGTCACTTATTTAAAACATTTGTTGATGTTCTATAGTTCACAAACAAAATATATAAGTTTCATTATGTGATGTGGAAATCATTATGAGGTGCGTTCTGCTACGTGAAACAATTTGGAATTCTGTATTTAAATACATGTAATATAAATAAGTTGGTTAAATAATTAAATCTATCCGTTTACTAATCTAACTATTTACTAATAGAGATGATTTAATTTTGTTATAATTTTTGTATTCTCTCATGATGGTTCATTATATCTCGGTCTCCCCTATGTCGCAGTCAAAGTTAAAACTAAAAATTCTAGTCGATACATGTTTTGTATGGTGTAATAAATTTATTTCAAAAAATACATACCCATTGTGATAACCGACTTTTAACAAGGTAGAGGTAGGTACTCCATATGAACTACTTTATTAAGTGAGTGAAGTTAATTACTAACTTACATTAGGTAACGTATACCTACATCCATACACTCATCGTTACTTTAATTTACATATCTTTTATCTTTTTATTATTGTTTTAACGATCAGTGAGTAGCAAAAAAGAGCAATGATATTTAGCTAATTATATTTCCATAGTGTTACATTTTTAGTATGTATGTAGTTATGTCTTAATTTATATTTTACTACAACATTTAACTTGTCTTCACTGGTACACATAAGCACCATAATTTTGCACATTCCAATTACTAGGAATGTGTCCTCGAGTGTCAATTTGATTTGTAAGCATTACTGCATAATACTGTAGTGAGCGTGTGGTGTCAATTCTGTCGTTTCATTCCAGAACCTAATTTTAGTTTCACGCTCGTTGTTTCCAATACATAAAACAGAAAGAGTTGGAAGATGTTTAAACAGATCTAAATTTAGTTTTAGAGATGTCAAAATTCTTCTATCAGTGATAAATTAGACGCCACTAAATTCATTGTAATTAAATTTACATTAGACACATGCAAAGTGGATTAATTTGATAGGTCTAAAATATATTCCGAGAAGATTTTAGAAAGAGAGATTGAAACTAAAATTAGGTTTAGGAATGAGATGGCAGAATCGACACCAGTGTGTAGATAGGTACAGTCAGACGCAACTGCAAATGTTTGTCTTCTTACTTCACCTATGATTGTTAGATAACAAGAAAAATTAAATGTATTATAATATAGACGCTCAAGTTTTACATAACTTTACATAATTGTTCAAAAGAAGAAGTCAAACATAGGACTTGTTTTTAAAAAGTAAGCAATATAATGAACTTAGCTCTAGATTCATTTAAGTAATTAGAACGAGTTAATAAGAATTTATAAATTAAAAAATACTAGGTAACCATAACCACTGTGCTATAGAAGCCATTAAAATGTTAATGCAATTGATTACCCACGTTACTGCAAGCTAACATATTTTGCAGGTGTGAGTAGTTAGCATTAAACGACGTGCAACCTAAGCAGTTTCGGATCGAGTTACGTTGCTTACCGTGAGAAAGTTTAGTTTGCTAGTTCTGGTCAGTTTAAGTGAACATGGTGTGTGTTTGTGCTAAAACAATGTGTTTTTTTTACGAAATATGGTGAGTTTTTATCTTTGCTAAAATAATACATTACGTAACTGTTATAATATATAGGTACGTCTGAGGTCTGAACTTTTCTCGTACTTTGTTCAAACGAAATTATTTGCATTTAAATTACTGCAAACTAGGTAAAGCGTAGGTACATTAAAACGATGAAATTATGTGGTGTGTGTACTAACACAACCTATAATTCTTATATAAAAGGGACACTAAACGAAGGAAACAATAGCCATTTAACTTTCACGAGCACCCTTCTGGAGCTCATATGAATCAAGGAATTTGAATTTAAATTTGAATAGAAAGTATAAATTCTAACAAGCATTAAAACGTTCTCACTTACAATATATTATTACCTATCATATAATATAACATTTGTATGTTTATTTTTAGTTTTTGAACCAAAAGATCTTAAATATAAAAAGATATAAAAAAGATCCTAAATAAGTTTTATATGAATGAACCTGTAGATATTAATTCATATATGAAAACATCTAAAAGCCATTAATAATTATTTAAAGTATATCCACAATTATGGATTTTACTTTTATAGGCACGAATCTGGTCTATGAATGTAAAACAAGGAAGGACCTTTTCATTTAAATCTATATTATTATCTACATTTATTAAATCATTGTTAATTACTTGTTAACAGATCCAGAAAAAGTATATACATAATCCATTAAAACAATTTGAGAAAGTATTACTTGTGACTTTTTGCGTCAAGGTACGTACTTAGAAAACATACATTTATTTCAATACATAGTACTTTTGTATCATATCGATCAAGGTTATGAGATAAATTGTATGATGACTTTGCCCCTCGATGAGGGAACCTAGTCTCTAGTAAAGCATAATAACTTGCGATTGTGATGAAATAAATACACTTTTGTATCTCCAGGAGGATACGAGCCAACCTGGTCTGAATTAAAACTCATAATTCAGGTATCCTTGTGCTAATCTAGTCTAGAGAAATGATAGTGTAAAGTTGTGAAGATAAATAATTATAGCTTTAGACCCGTGGACCACCATATCGATCAAGGTCATAAATTATATTTTATGATGACTGTATCTCTCGATGAGGGAACCTAGTCTCTAGTAAAGCATAATAACTTGCGATTGTGGAAGACCTGAGCCCAATTGCATAGAATATTATCTATGGGTTTTCGAGCCAAACTGGTCACAGTCAATAGTTAACTAATAATAAATTTTTTATAATAACTATGTATTAAATACACTTTTGTATCTCCAGGAGGATACGAACCAACCTGGTCTGAATTAAAACTCGTAATTCAGGTATCTTTGCGCTAATCTAGTCTAGAGAAATGAAAGTGTAAAATTATAGCTTTCGAAGACCTTTGTAAAAAAGACCTGAGCCATACGTATGGTATAGAATGAATTTCTATGGGTTTTTCGATTCAAACTGGTCACGGTCTACAGTTATAACTAATACATATTTTCCGTCTTAAATGATCTATGAAACATTTGAGTCTAAAACGTATTGAACTAAGCTGTATATGTTTTTTGAGTCTCCCTGACCGCAGTTAAAGTTAACAATTATATTATACAAATATGTTTTATGGTTTTATTTATGTATTTTGAGAGAACTAAGCACGAGTCGCTCAAAACGTAAAAACGGTATGTCCTTTTTATTTATTTGCATTGAACTGAAACGTGTGCACAAACTTATCAACGGGATAGGTATGGAATTTGGTAACGTCGATGTGTCGTGTAGTCATTACGCTAATCAGTCGCTAACTTATTAACAGTATAATCACCTATGTTAGTTGGAATTAGCAACGGATGAACAGACTTTACATTATTGGGTATTCTATCCCACCCGTAGTGAGCGCAGCGAACGGAGGTGAGCGAAAGCGAACGAAGGTGGGGTAGAATGCCCAATAATACACTACTTACAGCATTAATATTTGCGGAATATGTATAGGTACGACTAGGTAGTCTTTTCTAAACTATTTTTATGCAATGTGGGGATACGAGCTGGTCGTTCGCCTGATGTTAAGCGTCAAACCTGCCCATAACAATTGGTACTCAGTTGTTTAAAAACTAAAATTGAGCTAAGCTGTTTTACTCCTTGCATATTTTTCTATTTCTATTATATTTAGGCATCATAATATTAAGAAATAATATAACCTTTGCTATTTATATGTTTCTACCGTGTATTCTCAAGTGAACCACTCCTCATGAAGCTCTTATCCACCTCCTATAACTGGGAAGTTTTCCAAGCACGTCCAGAGCTAATTTAAAAACTCCACCCAACGACTTAAGTCTCACTCGACCGATTTACTTTTTCAACTTGCCGTGAATAAATCACACGACAAGAACAATATACACACAGTAAGGTAGCTACGCTTTTTACATGACTACCCAAAAAGGAGTATAATGTTTAGTTAGTGGTAGGACTAACTCTTCTGCGAGTGTCCGTCTGGGTTGTTACCACCGCTTTGCTCGTGAAGTCTGCCGCCAAGCAGTAGTGTGCAAGCATTACTGTGTTCCGGTTTGATGAGCAGAGTATCCAGTGAAATTACTGGGCTTATGAGACTTAATACCTAATGTCTCAGGGTAACGAGCGCAGTGCAGTGCCGCGCAGGCCTTTGTGTTTTAAAGTTCTGGGTGGCACTGCAATTGTTATGGGCCGTCGTTATGCTTACCATCAGGCAAACGACCAGCTCGTCTCGTTACCAAATAAAATTAAAAAAAAATGTTTTCATGGTTCATGTATGTTTCACTATGTGAGTTTCTTTATTCCACCATAATTTTAAAATGTCTGAACAGATTTGGGGTGTCGTTAGAATGCTCACACCATCCCGAGTGACGCTGGCTAGGCAGTCGTGTATTTTTTAATTTAATTATACTTGTTATCTAATATCTATACATCTATACATACAACGAAATAAAATTGAAGTGTCTGTTTGTAATATCTAAATAACAGCTTTTTACTAAATGCATATAAAAGCGTATACGGGACCTACACCAAAACAGTCATTTTTTTATTTTTGTCTGTCTGTCTGTCTGTTTGTTCCGGGTAATCTCCGAAAAGGCTGGGCCGATTTTGACCGGACTTTCACGGGCAGATAGCTGATGTTACAAGGAGTAACGCTGATGTTACAAGGCTCCTTTTATTTTGGAAAAAAAATATAGGGTTCCATGACCTCTGAAAAAAACTTTTTGATTAGAAATGTAATACGCTGGTGTGGAGAACAGAATCTAACAAAATAGGGACTTTTGCTACTGTAATAAAAGCCTATCGTACGTGATATTATACTCTAGACTCTAGAAGCTTCCAAATTGGCAATGGTTTGACAAAACAAAGGGGTTTATACTAACGGACGTTTTGGAATATATCCAATAGCTGCAGCTCATATTTGCATTTCAAATGTAGTTCAGTTTAATGGAGCCTACGGAGATGGATTGTGACTTCATTTCATATTATACTTCATTTGTTTCAATTTATTCAGTATCTATCTGTCTATCATGGGAGCATCTATTAGTCATAAATTGTTACCTAATTAGTTAGCTAACAACATTTTATAGTGATTTATACGAGTCTTAAACTCACCCGTGCGAAGCTGGGGCGGGTTGCTAGTTTATTATAAAGTATATAGGCAACTAAGCAGCGAAAGTGATAAACATTTAATATAAAATCGAAAGGTCACTGACTCACTGACTAAACACGAAATCTCGAAAACTACTTGACCTATGAAACAGAAATTTGGCAGGTAGTTAGTTTATAGGTAGGAGACGTCACCTACGAACGGACTTTACAGCCGAATTAGGGGAGTCTAGGGGCTATCGTAAGTTTATATTATAGTCTTAAACTAACCCATGGGTCGCTCTAAAGATTTAAAAACCAAATATGTTTAAAACAAACCAACAAACATACAGAATTTTATGTGTATATTATAATTAACAATCTGTTATTATTTAATTACGTTAAGTGTATGTAGACTAAATCGAAATTGAATATGAGAAAAAAACTTTACATGTAATATTACAATAATTATTTATAGGAAAATTTTGTTTTAGGTAAGTTATAATATTAATAATAATATCAACAATAACTTATATACCTTCAAACCGCCTAGAAAATCTGCTTTTTTATTTAGAGTAGTTCCAATCTTCCTTCTTGTTGGTATGTTCTTTTGTAATTTTTTAATTTGCCTGTCCGTGTTTCCTTTAAAAGTTTTATAAGCGTCCTTCGAATAATTGATGACGTCTTGACTACTTTTTCTTAAATCAGTTTCCATGCTTTTTGCTAAAATATAATTTTTCTTCTCATCTCTAATATAAAATGGTACAAAATCATCATTATATTTTGTGATTTCTTTTTCGTAGCTCTTTTCAGGATTCTCTACAGTTTTGTTTCTAGTTTTATATCTTACTTTTTTCTTGTCTATATCACCAGGTTTACTATTCAAATTTCCACATTCGTTAAGATCTGCATTATTATTATCTTGTATACGCTGTGACAATTCTAGTGAACTCATTTCCTTTTGTCTTGCTGTTATTTTGTCCATATCATGATTTTGATTCAAAAGACGTCCATTTTTGTTTATGATTTCATTTTCACTGATATCTATAAATACATCGATTCTTTTTTGTATATCTTTAGCTTCACTATTACTGTCCATTGATCCGCAATTAACACTAGTTTGTCCATTACTTGGAACTTTCACATCCAAACTAATCACCTTGGCATATTTAATCTTGAACTTGTACGTTAACAGAATTAAGCAAATAATATAGCGAGACATTTTCTTTGCAGTGCTGGTTTCATAAAAATCGCAGTAAGCGCAATTTACTGCAATATTTAATTGGCGTTGATCACAGATAATCTAAACTGCACAGTTCTGCATGAAATCGTTTGTGATGAGATGCGTCAAAATAACACTATCATTGTAACGAACGTTCGTATTATTAGTAAATATTACTAGATACACAATGGATTATTTTGAAATACAAATCAAGTATGTATGAATAAATGAGAACAACATTAAGAAACAATCATTAATATATTCTCGAGTGTAAATAAGCGTTTTCGCTGAAAATATAAAATTATAATACAATAAGTATGCTATATTACATCTTCTATATTATTTGATCCAAGTTTCCGATATTTGTAGTGCTGATGACTAAGATAGTTTAAAAATAATATATGAGAAATTGAAAGACAAGACAAAAACTTTTTTGATGCCAATCGGTCCTATTTATATTATATCTTAGGAGGATCAAAGGACTATTTAGATCAAAAGA
The DNA here is from genome assembly GCA_907269065.1 of Crocallis elinguaria. Taxonomy (NCBI): domain Eukaryota; kingdom Metazoa; phylum Arthropoda; class Insecta; order Lepidoptera; family Geometridae; genus Crocallis; species Crocallis elinguaria. Next base: position 23,914,030 of record OU026072.1, on the reverse strand, counting down.
TTTTGACCACCAAATGCAATTTTTTTCTGTATTATTCTGGCATTATTATATTTTTAAAGACGAAGTGACGATATTTAATGAAAAAAAAGTTTACCTATCTAAAATTAAATGCTACAGCAAAGATGCATTTATTGGTATTGACTTTTGCTAGTATTTCTATGCTTTTAAGTGTTAGTTTTCAGTTTTCAGTCGATATCACTAACCACTGAGTCATCATCGCTTCATAAAAAGTACTCAATGATTTGATCTAAACTATTACGTAGGTATATTATTCCAAATATTAAGACAAATCTGCTCCACTGTCATGGAGTGTCGGATGATTGAAGAACAAGTGAAGTTGAAGCGTACGAATTTTTGTATCTAATTATATAATAATAGTAGGATTTATTATTATTTAATTACTTACAACAACATTCATAATAAAATGTAGTTATTAGAAAATTCCTTTACGTATCATGGGTAATTGTAGTAATAGATCATACACCGCTAAACCATCTTGATTAATTACTTTTACATCTCTCATATTGTCAAACTGCGCTTTTAAGTCATGTATGTCTTCACTTATTGGTACGTTTATTTGTACATTTTTAATCTGATTCTCTATATCTTTTTCGTAAGTATTATAAGCTTCCTTTGACTTATTTATAGTGCCTTCATTACTTTTCCTTGAAGTAGTTTCAAAGATTTCTGCTGAAATATATTTTTTCTGAAATTTTATTTCTTTTTCAAAACTGTTTTCTAGATTATTTTCACTATTGTTTTTAGTTGTACCTCTTGCTTTTATCTTGTCTATTTCGCTAGGTTTACCATTCTTATTGATATATATGATTTGTGGTTGATTTCTTTTTGTAAATAGAACTTTAGAGGATTCGTTAACATTTGTATTATTATTATCTTGTATATGCTTCGTAAATTCTATAGAATCTTTTGCAGTTACTTTTTCCATATTTTGATTTTGATTCAAATTATGTCCATGTTTGTCTATAGCTTCGTTTTTACTGGTATCTACAAGTAAATCGATTTCTTTTTGTACTTTATTGAGTGATTTTAGAGTATTTTTAATGGTTTCGCTACTATTTGTACTTGATTCCCAATTAACACTAGTTTGACCATTACCTGGAAATTTTACATCCAAACTGATCACCTTGGCATATTTCATTTTCAAAATGTATGATAGTAACAGAAAAAAGAAAAACATATCGCGACACATTTTCTTCTACGTGGTCGTTTCATATTAATGACAGTAAGTGTAGTTTACTGCATTATTGGCGTATAAATCGGAGATAATGTAATTCTGCACAGTTGTGCGTGAAATCGTTTGTGTTAAGGTGCGTCTAAGTAATTCCATCATTGTAACAGAGAACGTTCGAATCGAACATCTATTACTTGTAATAAAACTGTAACAGCGGCGCAAGTACGGATCTTTTCGGTCGATAATATTCGATAAAATTGACAGTTCAAATCGATAAAGTGGGTTTTATCGAGCCTCGAAACAATCGACAAAAGTTATCGAAAAGCTAGGTCGAATCCAAAGAGAATATAGAGCTACTACAATACTTTACGATCAGACTTCGGTACTCGCAACATTCGATAAATTTATCGAGTTTTTCGGTTCGACAAATTTATCGAACCGACTTCCGTACTTGAGCCACTGGTCCAATTATGTACATTGACGAGAAAAGAAAAAGAAAAATTATTTAAAAACATGCATAATGCATATGTGTATCCGTTATTATGTGATGTCTTGCCTGTGTGAAAAAGGAAGGAGGTACAATATAATAAATTCACTCAATTATTAACCAAGTTCACATTTACGTTTAAAAGAATATCAAAAATAGGGTTTTCCGGGAGAAAAAGTACCCTATATTTCTCTCCGGTCCATAAACTATACCTATACCGAAAATCATGTCGATCCGTTGTTCCGTTGCTGCGCGAAAGAAGGACAAACCAACAAACGTACAAACATACTTTCGCATTAATTATATAAGCACTAGCTTCTGCCCGCGGTTTTCACCCGCGTTCCCAGAGGAATCGTGCATTTTTCGGGGATAAAAAGTAGGAGTTACTCTCCGATCTATAAACTATATCTATGCCAAAAGTCTAGTTGATCCGTTGCTCCGTTGCTGCGTGAAAGAAGGACAAACCAACAAACACACTTTCGCATTTATAATAATAAGTAGGAAGTAGGATTAGTAAGATATATGAATAAGTCTGGATTATGAAGGAAGATTCTTTAGGAATCTTACAGTCCCTCGCCGGATAAACGGCAGCTTTTGTACGCGTCGCAATTTGCAGTGTTCGTTAGTCGCTCGTTACAGCCGTGCTCGTACACGGATTTCTGTATAATTATGTCGACATTCACACACACGTCTGATGTATGTCGGTAAAAGGTGAGGAATATTTTTTATGAAGTTAGATAACGAGGGGATCACACAAAATGACGACAGGCGTAGGTGAGTTATTAATGAGTTATGCGAATTATCGTTAGCATTGGCAATGCACATCGTCATTTCTTTTTTTTTTATGTTATTTGGTAACGAGACGAGCTGGTCGTTTGCCTGATGGTAAGCATAACGCCGGCCCATAACAATTGCAGTGCCACCCAGAACTTTGAAACACAACGGCCTGCGCGGCACTGCAATGCGCTCGTTACCCTGAGACATTAGGTATTAAGTCTCATAAGCCCAGTAATTTCAATGGATACTCTGCTCGTCAAACCGGAACACAGTAATGCTTGCACACTACTGCTTGGCGGCAGACTTCACTCACAAAGCGGTGGTAACAACCCAGACGGACACTCGCAGAAGAGTTAGTCCTCCCACTAACAGTCAGTGACACATTGTCAGTGCTGAGATTTTTTTAGACTCATTAGTTTAGTATACACTCCCATACCATACCCTCTCACTGAGAGAAGGCCGGTACCTATCCCAGCAGTGGGAGCGTAATAAGCTGATGATCACGATGACATTAGCATTAAATTTGTCTCACCGATGATAGTGTTCGAAAACGGCCAATGGAGTGAAATGAAAGGAATGAAAATATGAGTGAGAGGAATGTAAATAAGAGTAATAGTGAATTATTATAATTCACACATTAATTAAAATAAAACATTTTTTTTATTGCACTTAACAGAACTAGTACTATCAATAAAAAACTAAGAAAACAAATGAAAATTGTTTGAACTATCAGACAACAAAATGGTCCAAAGATAGTTCAAACGATCCTCTATATCAGACAGAGTTCCTAAAATGCTGACCGCGTTGTTATAAAAAAACCTTTTAATTAGAAATTTAGTTTCCTTTAAAAACCTTTAAAATTAAAATCAAACGCGTATTATCTTCACCACAATGCTTCTCAATACTTACAATGATTCTGACTCAGGAGGCATGCACAGTGCACACTCAGATACACAGCACAAACATAAAGACCCGAGAACAAAATGATCAACAAACAAAATCTTTCCCGGCTGGGTATTGAACCCGGGTCCCTTCGCTTTGCAGGCAGGGTTAGTTGTACTACCAACTTAGTCACCGCCGATTGACGGCTCCGTAGCTAAGTTGGTAGTAACCCTGAGGGGTCCCGGGTTCGATTCCCTGCCGGGGCAGATTTTGTGTAAGCATAAAGATTGTTCTCGGGTCTTGGATGTTGGGGATGTGTATCTGTGTGTGTCCATGCCACCTGCAACACAGGGAATCCTAGTGTGAGGTTATGAGTGTAAGCGTTTATTTATTTATTAGTTTTTGTAAACTAGTTTCGTAATTATAAATTGTTTAACCGGAAAAAGTTTAGTAAGTAAAGAGTTTTAGTAGTAATCTCATAAGTAAATAAACAAAATGTCTGCACACAACAATCAATCATTGTATTTCAAAAGACAAGTGAAACGCTTCAAATTCAATTTTCAATTTGCCTAATGAAGAGTAAGGCGAGCAATATCGCCACTCAAAATCCACCCCATCCAATTTCATGATTGACAAAGCTATAAAATCACTGGAAAGTTACGACCTAGTCTTCAACATCAAGGACCGTCCATTGATTGATTAAAAATAAATAGTTTTAGGATAGTTGGGATTTAAAAAGTCACTGGCTCTTGATCGCTTTCATTTGATTTTATTGGAGTTACATATATATATGAATAGGCGTAGTCCGCGTAGCATAGTATTTTTGATCGTTTTAAATTTAGGTTACCGCCGTTTGTGTAGGTATTTAGCCAGTGTCAGTCATAAATAATAAATAAATAAATAAACGCTTACACACTCATACCCCCGCACTAGGATTCCCTGTGTCGCAGGTGGCATGGACACACACAAGATACACATCACAAACATCCAAGACCCGAGAACAAACTTTATGCTTACACAAAATCTGCCCCGGCCGGGAATCGAACCCGGGACCCCTCGCTTTGCAGGCAGGGTTACTACCAACTTAGCTACGGAGCCGTCAGATTTCTAATTTTTAAAGTTTTAGCGCAGTTGTCGTCGACGTCCCGTCAAAGTTTAGTCTATTCACGGTCGAGTCAAAGTCACGTTTCAATAGAGCGATGGATACACAGTTCGCAAATTACTGCTTGGCGGCAGACTTCACGAGCAAAGCGGTGGTACCAACCCAGACGGACACTCGCAGTAGAGAGAAAAAAGTGTCCTTCCCACCTAGTAACATACTTTGAGGGTAACATACATTTCCGTTTCTGCTATAGTTATATAGACCCAAAGGAATAAGTCATTTCAACTGAAAGGTTTTGACCCCAGCGTGATCTTGGGTAGGTAATCCCAGGATAGATTTACGTTAATATCATGAAACGTAATAAAAATGTAGGAAAAAAATTGATAGCGTCCAATAATAAATAATATTATTATAATACTGACCCTTTACTACCTATGCCTAAAAAATTGTATAATACTCTATCGTAGGTACCTATAATTCTTTTTTTGTATTGCCACATTTATTTATTAATATAAAAAGATTACCAGGATCTAGAATTGTATACCTACTTCGTCATAGGTCTAAACCGTATGGGAGTGAAAGGTAAAAAAAGCATATTAAGGAACACATAGAAACAAATGCATAACATCAGTAATATTTATATCTAAAGGAACAATTTGAAATACTTATCTTAATATATATAAATTACGCGTCACGTAGTTTGTCCGCGATGGACTCCTAAACTAGTTAACCGATTTTAATCAAATTTGCACACCGTGTGCAGTTTGATCTAACTTAAAAAATAGGATAGCTTACATCCTAATTTATAGCAGCAATATTATTTTATTGCAAATTCTATTAGGGTTCCGCGCAAAAAAATGAAAACCGTGAAATCCAAAATCTCCGCGCGGGTGAAACCGCGGGGCAGCAGCTAGTATGATTATAATTTGTAACTCTCTATGTTGGTTACACTGCCAACTGGTTATTAGGATTATCTAAAGGCCTAAAATGTGTTGTAGATTATCCAACTGTTTTTGTAGAATAGTAAGATGTAGTTAGCAGTATTATTTATGTACTAGTTAGTTAATAAAGGCATTTATAAAGTTATCTACTTCGCCAAGTAGCATGAGATTGTTATAACTCTAGCCACAGAAAAGATAAGAGTACATCTCTAACTAGATAATTTATTGACGAGATAAAAACATTTACGTTCAAGCCATAATATTTGGCGTATTTATTTGGTTTTATTCAACTCTCGTATTGTTCATTTATACAAATATATACATCACAAAAATTTCGCTTCCAACAGGATTCGAACCTGCGTCTTCTGGCTTGCCGGGCCAGACGCCTTAACCACTAGGCTATGGGAGCAATCGATGTTGACTGTGAAATTCTTGACATGATGTATTTCTTTTCGGCTTAAAAGCCGAAATATTAAGAATTTATTTACTGAAGTTGTTCATTTATTTGCTGAAACAATTAATGTTTCCGAAATCCTGGGTAAAGTTAAATTAAATTATAAAATAAATTAAATAAATTATTATAATTAAATTATTTTACTTATTGTGATTCAGCGCAGTAGCAGCTATTTTAGGTTCACTACCTTCAGTGTGAGTGAGTCCAGCTTGCCTTACCTGCATATAGAGAGTAAAGGTCACTTTTGTCCATAAATAAGTAGCTTTCGATATTTCGGAGGGTATGCGATGGAGTTGCATAATCTAAATCCTTCATCCCCGATCTATTATCGGATAATCAGACGCTCAGCAATGCGTAATACATTTGTGGTTGAAATCCCTCCTAAACATACTAAGTACTTTGTTTCTTTTTGAATGCGCACTGCGAAGGAGTAGAGTTCTTTGCCAGAGTCAGTTTACTGATAACTATAATTTATACCATAGTTCCTTCCCATTTTCAATTTGAGGCTGATAGACAGGCAGGTGAGATCAAGAAAATACACTACCAACATGTACTATCCTACTTCCTACTATCCTACTTCCTACTATCCTACTTCCTACTATCCTACTTCCTACTATCATACTTCCTACTATCATACTTCGTACTATCCTACTTCCTAATATCCTACTTCGTACTATCCTACTTCCTACTATCCTACTTCCTAATATCCTACTTCCTACTATACTACTTCCTACTGTCCTACTTCCTACTATTTTACTTTCTCCTATCCTACTTCCTACTTATTATCAATATTATAAATGCGAAGGTGTGTTCGTTGGTTTGTTGATTTGTTGGTTTGTCTTTTTTTCACGCAGTAGCGGAGCAACGGATCGACGTGATTTTTGTCATCGATATATTTTATGGACCGGAGAATATCATGGGCTCTTCGAAAATTTACGGTTCCTGTGGGAATGCGGGTAAAAACCGTGGGCAGAAGAGCAGATAGTTTAATTATAATAGTACCTAGTTGTTAAATAGTTTATTTTATTTAGAAGTTTACCTAACCCCAACCAAGTCGCTCTAAACTTAGCCAGGCCTTTACCTAGCGTAGTGAAATCTAACTTAATTAAAAGTCAAACTTAATAAATTAAATATGTACTTCGCTAGGGTTTACTTACTCGCAAGCTGGCGTTGTGTTTACTGAATTATAATTACCTGTGAAGTGCTGAATCTACATACTCTGTGGACTTTACCCGTAGCACAATATGTTACGGGCAAAACATTTAATTAATTTAATAATTAGTTTATGATTATGTTTAAAAATTATGGTGGGCTAGTAGCAGTGACATCGCCCATTTAATTGTAAGTTGGAATCTTACAACGTGCTGTCAAAACATTGTGATGCATTCATAGCATTATAAATTGTTAAAAACCGGCTATAACTCAAGTCAATTGTCGAAATTGTCGACCTAGGTTTCATTCATAGCAGTTGAACTGACACTTTAGGTACACAAGAAATCAAAGTACCTATAATCAGTGAAATTTAAGGGCTTATGTTTCCGGCTAACGAGTGAAATAAAGTGCCACGCAAGGTTTTGTGATTCAAAACTCTGAGTGGCACTATCATTGTATGGGCTTATGTTTACTATCAAGCAAACGACCAGCTCGTCTCATTACCCAATGGTATGAAAATAACAATTTGGGTATCACTTTTCAGCTTCGTAGGTTTTGTAGTTTCCAGATTTCGCAATTCATCAGTGAGTGATAAGTGTTTCACTTTACTTACTGTAAGAGAATAAAGGTAGAACATGGTGTGGTGCTGTGGTGCTACGCTATGACGTCAGCAAGACAGTGCTACGCCGTAGTCGTCCCAGTGCTACGCAACGGGAAGACGCGGGGAAGGACAGCAGTCCTCAATGAACTACGAGTGAAAATACACTTGTGTTGATTATTCAAACCGAGTTGTCTCATTTCTGGACCTAACACTACATTTTATTCTGCGAAGCCGCGGGAAAACGCAATAAGACAAGATTTAATAAAAAAAATTTTTTAATTTTTCTTTATTTAATTTAGGGACGTTTACCATACAATGGCATGCCAGTCCCATCGTAGCCTAAACAATATTAATCTCTTAATAAGATTTAATAATGTAGTACAAACTTTCCTCTGAATAATTTTATACTAACACCATCGACCAAAAATACAAAAATATAACATAACTTTCATCAATTCGCATGACAAAAGTACAGAAAACAAGATGCATAAAGTACACCAAACATTATGAATATTGTGTATTCCTCGACGTCAATTTGTAACGTCTCCAACAGGTGTACACAGTGTACAGGCGTATCTGAAACTGGGTCAAGAACTCGGGACCTATTTATTTTGCATGGGTCGGCCGTATCCTGCCTTAATAATTCATTTCATATCTTGTTTGATAGTGTTAATAAAACAAGGAAGTGGTGAACGCATGTTCACTCTTCTCACGTCGAACTCTTCTGTCCACCCCACCCACCATCATTGCCACCACCCATTTTTTTTTCTACCTATAGTACAAAAACACCAGGTGGTAAGAGTTAAGAGCTTCTGTCAATTTCCTTATGAGTGGGTACCACCACTTTGATCGAAGTCTGCCACCAAACACAAATGTGCAAATATTATTCGTAATAATCGTATGCAAATAGTATTTCTTCAAGTTTTTTTTTTTTTATGTTATTAGGTAACGAGACGAGCTGGTCGTTTGCCTGATGGTAAGCATAACGCCGGCCCATAACGATTGCAGTGCCACCCAGAACTTTGAAACACAAAGGCCTGCGCGGCACTGCAGTGCGCTCGTTACTCTGAGACATTAGGTATTAAATCTCATAAGCCCAGTAATTTCACTGGATACTCTGCTCATCAAACCGGAACACAGTAATGCTTGCACACTACTGCTTGGCGGCAGACTTCACGAGCAAAGCGGTGGTAACAACCCAGACGGACACTCGCAGAAGAGTTAGTCCTCCCACTAACAAAGTTATACTCTTACTAAAAAAGTTATTACTTTGGTAGGTTATTATATCACTTCCTATACTATCCTAGGTGGCGATGTAGTCAAGGGTGAAAGACAAGACAAGAATTGGCTTTCAAGTGTGGCAGCTGAAACAGAAGTAGTGTTCCAATTTGTTTAAAATAGGATTGATTTGACGGTTGATCCATATTTTATGCACAAATTAGCTCTTACCGCGGCTTCATCATCAGCCTTATTATACCCAGTGATGGGATACCGGCCCTTTCTTTTCTTCTTCGCTCTTCCCACGTCTTCTTACTCGTGAAATCAGGATATAATTTAGCTAGAGGCTAAATTTCACTCGGGTATACGTGTACTTATTATCTATTCTGTGCTCAGGACTATTGTCGCTTAATTCCTATAATCGAAAGGTTTTTTAGGTCATTAAATAATGAGACGAGGGGGAAGAAACAAGAAAACAACCTTATAACCTCATTATAATTGCTATAGAAAGTAGATAAGACATCTATATATAAGCATCGGTAAATGAGTTTTTGATCGATGTTAAATTCTAACAAACAATAAAAGTTCAAAGTTTTACCTACAAAAGTATGATTACCTTGTTTACCTTAACTGTCAAAGTATCAAAGTAAATTACAGATAACAAATTATTAATGAGAGACGCTATTTCCGTTTTACAAGAAACCGTGACGCAACCATTAAGTGTAATTCTACTCAAATTCTATCTGATCTCTTCCTTTATTGTGTCGGAAGATCAAACAGTTTTAAGCTTTAAAAAGTGTTTAATTTATGCCTCGTTTAAAGCTTTTCTTACTTTTAAATATCAGGAAAAATATACTAGCGCATGCTTCACCATAACAGTTTCTTTTTTTTTGTTCTGGCTTCGCCAATCTCTAATCAATGTATTTCGGAAGCTGCATTTGAGAGTCGAGAGTGTCTTGTTGACACCATGCTCCAGAGCCTTCAGCATCGTCTCAGGGTTGCCAGTCTATCGGTCTTCTATAGGATATGAAGGATGAGAAGGAATGGAATTCTTTGCCAGCATCTGTATTTCCTGAATACTACAATTTGAGAATCTTCAAGACAAGTGTGAACAGTCAACCTTCGAGGCAAGTATGCTACATAGTCGACCGCATCGTCGCTTAACATCAAGATAGCATCATTTTGGAGATAGCGGTCAAACGCATGCAATAAGGGTGAGATTATAATGTACTGTGATCACCAAGGTGTCTGCTAAGTGTGGTGCATTATGGTAGATGCTACCATTCAGAGGACTACCATTTAGCAGTGGATCTTTCAGCTGATGATGATTCTAGTGCTGGCCTAGTAATATAGTAAGAGTTATTATCATTCGGTCTATAGTTTCCAGTGGATAAAATTGCTCACCTAAAACAAAATATCCCTAAAATATACCAACGTAATACTGAACTATATTTATTGCATCCCTGAAAAGATTGATTAAATATATTATTGTTTTTTGTATGAAAATCAAGTTCCATATCAAAGTGTAAGTTATGCAAAATTTTCACTTTGTTTGATGAATAGTGAGTCATATTATTATGTATGACGGGGCGGCGAGTCCAGGGGTCTTTTTAAAAACGGTGACGTCACCACCGGTGACGTCAACATCTTCAGCATCATGGTGACCGCTCACCCCTCGTAGAAAGAAAACACGAAGTAGCTCGATTTATCTCAACCATTTATTGCGGCAAAGTTATATGGGAGATCTGAACGGTCCGACGGTAGGCGCAATACTGCTTTTTCCAACAGTCGGTCGCTCGTATTTATAGCAAAACAGATTGTGACAAAGAATCTTTATAAAACTTGTTAGATCTTGTCATTCTACTTTAGATTTTAATCTTCAATTGAAATTCATTACTTTTTATTAACATGGGGCCCAGGAGAGCACTCATGATAGTTAAAATAAATGACTCTAGGCGCCCATTCCAAGTAATAGGCCGTACAAGAAGAATGGGCAAGAAACTTGTCGGCAATCTTTTAAAAAATTGTGTTTACAGTGAATTTGTTCAGTTTTACAATCATTTGTCTAGTTTTAACAATTCAATGAGTAATTAATGGTTCACAAACATTAATTAGTTAATCAAAGTTTAAGTGAAATTATTAACAATCCAATGAGTAATTTATGGTTCTAAACGTTAATTAGTAAACCAAAGTTAACATGTTTTGATTGTTGTCATTTTACACCGTCCATGAAGCTCGCCTGTGACGTCGTTGCTCCGATACGGCCATTCTGATAGATGGTGCGTGCTCTGCACCAGTCCAGTTATGTTCTGAAACAATGAGACGTTTCCTTCTGAGTTTGGTATCTGTAAGCAACCACCGTTGCTTGCAGTTAAGTTTGCAAGAGTAATAGTTTGCATTTTAAAGAGAAACGAAAATTTTTTTTTTTTTTTTTTTTCTTTGTCTTTTCTTTTCTTTTCCTTTTCTCTTTCTTTTTGCTTTCTTTTCTTTGATCAATTATCTTTACAGTGAAGTTATCTAGTTTCGACAATCTAATGAGCAAACTATTTAGCTAACCAAAGTAGGTAAACATTTAGTTAATCAAAGTAGGTAAACATGTTATGTTTCCTATTGCCCTGCTCAACACTGTAGACGTAGCCCGCTTCGCGCCGACTCGGCCATTCTGACAGGTGGTGCGCGCTCTGCACCAGGCACGGTGTTTCTGAAAACTAGAAATTTGGTTTTGAGGTAGGTACCCGTACACCGGTACACTAGCTGTTAACTTTGTTTCTCATCACTGCATAAATTAAGCTACATTGCTTATTTTCCATATTGTCAAGATTTAACTTTATGTTAGAGTGAAACCATATTCATGTAACAAAATTATCAGCCAACTTTTAGTACCTTCTTAATAATATTCTGTAAACATAACAGTTCACATGCAAACATTCGTAGTTAAACGTAAATAAATTTGATGCTCAAGGGAATGTGAGCAGAGTGTGTATTTGTTTTTGCCAATGCTCCACGCATCATGGCATGAATAGATTTATTATAGGTTCAATGCAAATGCTCCACGCATCATTGCATGAATAGATTTATTATAGGTTCAATGCAAATGCTCCACGCATCATTGCATGATTTTTTAAATTCTCGTAGACATGGAGACTGGGAGACAGGGATGTTGCTGTGGTCTGGGCGGTCTTGTACGCCGTGGTCCACAGAGGCTCTAAAGGAAATGGGATACAGGTCGATGCTGCGGTCTGGGCCTTATTGTTATGACCGTGGTCCGCAGAGGCTCTGAAAATGACGGGAATGGAGGGTACACAAGGAATAAAATAATTTAAAATGACGAATATAGAGGGTACACAAGGAATGAAATAATTTGTACAGTGTTACAGACGATTCAAAACTATTACGTTTTATAATTCAGATCCCGAATTGTTAACCGAATATCACTTATCCGTAACAGTCCCCGCGCTGTTGCTAACGCTGCGAATCTAGTTCAATGAAAGCTCAGTATAGTCAATGAATTTTGATAACTACCACATCGCGTATTTACGCGTACCGGAATAGAAAGAACTTAATGAACGCTAGTGCCACTAAGTTTTCAAACTAGCATACAAACAGGCACTTCGCCTTGAATAAATTGCACAAGATTCACAAAAATACCTCAAAGACAAATAATCAGCGATAATAATAATTAAGAATTGTGATGTCGATTAAAGACACTGCCATACTTGAAAAGATTTGGAGGCCTTTTTATTAAGTTGGGTTAGAATTACTAGGTATGGATTTTCGTAGATATCTCGTGGAAATCGCGTGACAATCTCATCGGATATCTCCGGATATCTCGTCGGATATCTCGTCGGACATCTCACGGATCACTCGCGGCCATCTCTTGGACTAACTCGCGGCCACCTCTTTGGATTAACTCACGGCTATCTCTTTGGATTAACTCGCGGCTACCTCTTGGATTAACTCACGGCTATCACTTGGATTGACTCACGGATCACTCGTGGATTGCCCGGGATAACTCGCGGATACCTCGGGATAACTCGCGGACAGCACACGGATAACTCGTAGATTTTTGGTATTTGTGGGTATCTCGTGAAAAACTTTTAAAAATAAAACTCAAGAAAAAAGAAATCTCGTGAAATTAGAAGTAATCTCTTGGATTATTTGTAAGTTGTAAGTTGCGTTTATGCGCATGCAAGTCTAAAGTTAAAATATGGTAGAAAAAGTTACGATTCACCTGTATTCTGATGTCATGAGTCCATCGCCTTTTTCTTGGTTTGGTTGCACGTGTTGACCCGTTCGTGTAGATACCACGGACGTGGCTGGTGTGTCAGCATAATCTTCAGGAGCTGGTAGTGATGGGTCATCTCTCGCCAATACGGTGGTGTGTCAGCATAATCTTCAGGAGCTGGTGTCTGATGTGGGGACCTCTGCTGCGACTGGGCTCGGCTGCATTGCCCATTTGTGCTGGTCCTTCAGGTGACAAGCGGGTGAGAAGGCTAGGATTGGAAAGCGAAGTTGTTCCGTTCCAATCCCACTCCATCTGCGCTGGTACTTCAGGTGACAAGCGGGTGAGAAGGCTAGGATTGGAAAGCTAGGTTGTTCCGTTCCAATCCCACTTCTGATGACGGGGCGGCGAGTCCAGGGGTCTTTTTAAAAACGGTGACGTCACCACCGGTGACGTCAACATCTTCAGCATCATGGTGACCGCTCACCCCTCGTAGAAAGAAAACACGAAGTAGCTCGATTTATCTCAACCATTTATTGCGGCAAAGTTATATGGGAGATCTGAACGGTCCGACGGTAGGCGCAATACTGCTTTTTCCAACAGTCGGTCGCTCGTATTTATAGCAAAACAGATTGTGACAAAGAATCTTTATAAAACTTGTTAGATCTTGTCATTCTACTTTAGATTTTAATCTTCAATTGAAATTCATTACTTTTTATTAACATGGGGCCCAGGAGAGCACTCATGATAGTTAAAATAAATGACTCTAGGCGCCCATTCCAAGTAATAGGCCGTACAAGAAGAATGGGCAAGAAACTTGTCGGCAATCTTTTAAAAAATTGTGTTTACAGTGAATTTGTTCAGTTTTACAATCATTTGTCTAGTTTTAACAATTCAATGAGTAATTAATGGTTCACAAACATTAATTAGTTAATCAAAGTTTAAGTGAAATTATTAACAATCCAATGAGTAATTTATGGTTCTAAACGTTAATTAGTAAACCAAAGTTAACATGTTTTGATTGTTGTCATTTTACACCGTCCATGAAGCTCGCCTGTGACGTCGTTGCTCCGATATGTACTATTAAATAGAATTTGAAAAAGCCTTGGTTATTGTTGTATTATTAATGCATCCTTTAATAACGAGGGTCTTTTTCCCCCTAAACCTTTTATCCTGGTTACGCCCAATAGAACATGGTGAATCGAGATGAACGAATTTGAAACACAAAAAGCTCCGTTGTTTCTGTGCAAATCATTTTTACAGCACTGATTGTTTGGAATTGATAAGAAGCTTTTGAAAATTGAAAACTCGTACTTTTTTTGTTTTATAAGAATATTTATTTAGAAGAAATATTTTTTTAGAATTAAATCAAATCAAATCAAGTAATTTATTTGCTAGAATACATGTTAGCGTGAGGTCTTAAACAATATTTTTGATCAATGTATTCAACCTGCAGGCAGGTGTGCAAATATTGTTATACATTTTAAGTCCAGTGCAAGTCATAATCAGTTATTAAAATTAAGTTATTGATTAGTTATTAAAATAAAATTATTGTCAATCATTATTTAAAGTTAAGGTATTCCTTTACACTATAGAAACAATTTTGCATTAACCACTTGTTTTTATAAAAACGCGTTATGAGTGGGACTCTTTTGAATGTTACATTTTGAAATCATGTTTATAGCGATACTAGCTTACTGCTTGCGGCTTCAACCGCGTGTTCATTCCTACGTCCTATGTTAGTGGTTTACATGTAAATTGTACCCTGTAAGGGTGTTTGCAAGTCACTGATAACAGTTAACAATTTTAAAGTTATAATTATAGTAAGTACTAGCTGCTGCCCCGCGGTTTCACCCGCGTGGAGATTTTGTATTACATGGTTTTTACTTTTTTGCGCGGAACTAATTCTTATTCTAAAATTAAAGTAGCCTAAGTTACTCTTTGTAACATCAGCTATCTGCCAGGAAAAGTCCGGTCAAAATCGGCCCAGCCGTTTCGGAGATTACCCGGAACAAACAGACAGACAGACAAAAAGTTTAAAAATGGCTGTTTCTGTGTAGGTCCCGTATTTATTTATTTATTTATTTATTTATTTAGTACGGATTAACCAATTACACTAATAAACATTGCATGATTGAAAAAGTAAATAATAATAATAATAATTTGACATTGTCCGTCCAAATACAACATAGCTCTCTAAATCATTCCTTAATTTAAAGTCACATAAAAATAAAAAAAAAAAAAAAAATAAAAATTGTATGTACCTAATTATAAATCAAAATGTTTCTTTCTAAATATGTCAAAATAAAAATAAAAAGTCAAACTAAAATAGAAGTCAAAATTTTTTTAAGGACATCACTAGCATGAATTCTTCTCACAAAAACCCAAGCATTCCGACAAGATTACCTTCCATTCGTCATCAATATATGTCATCGTATATACTTTCATATGCATTTAGTAAAAACCTGTTATTTTGATGTTACAAACAGACACTTCAATTTTATTTAGTTGTATAGATTCTTTTTTACTAAGAGTTTTAAAGCTGTAGAGCGTTCATTCCGTACGTGTACATGGCCAAGACCGTTCACTAAAGAACTATTATTAAGTGTTCCGTTACACATGTCGAGCTACGTGACACAGCTCGAATGCTAGGCACGAACCAAATGTATCGGCGCCACTGTGAACTAGGCATTATGTAACTCTTAGCACAGAATAGAGACAGAACAGAAATCATGCTTAGTACTTGGCGAGGTAAACGGTCACGTGAGCGTACGTCATCGGCGTCAAGGAGATTTCAGATGGTTTCAAAAGACTTGTGACTGAAGTCTTTTTTTTTATGTTATTTGGTAACGAGACGAGCTGGTCGTTTGCCTGATGGTAAGCATAACGCCGGCCCATAACAATTGCAGTGCCACCCAGAACTTTCAAACACAAAGGCCTAAGCGGCACTGCAGTGCGCGCGTTACCCTGAGACATTAGGTATTAAGTCTCATAAGCCCAGTAATTTCACTGGCTACTCTCCTCATCAAAACGGAACACAGTAATGCTTGCACATTACTGTTCGGCGGCAGACTTCACGAGCGAAGTGGTGGTAATAACCCAGGCGGACTCTCGCAGAAGACTTAGTCCTACCACTAACAAAACTTTTTCTTTTGGAACTCTTCTTTTGGAACCTTTTGATATCCGGGTGCTATGTAGGTGCTAAGTGTCCCTTCTGCTCCTTTTTTTGTGCTGTCTACTCACACCAAGACGCGAAGCGACCCAACAGGGCGCGCATACTTTTTAAGACAGTGGCGGTACAATTTGGACCTTTTTTATTCTATTTTATATCGCTTCCTTATACAGTCTCGGTGTGAATTGACCGTTACATTTTCTATGTATATCTGTATAACTCCCAGCACTTGCTAGGAGTTATAAAGATGTTAGAATACCTGTGATGAATGAATGTCAAGGTACTTTTGTTTTTCTAAAAAAAGACTTATGGTGTGTGATTAATTTGACTGCAGAGATTGTAGTTCCTCAAAGTTTGCCTGTTATACATTTTTAAATCTCTTCCTTTTTATTTCTTCTCATTTCTCAGCCCATTCGTCGATTCTTCCTGAAGTGGCCATCGCAAAATGTCTGTTTATTGACGCGAAAGATCTCTTTTTATTTTAAGACATATCCTTTGTTCTCCTAACTATTTATATAAGTTTTGAGGCGCAACATTATTGAACACGAAGTGCTCTTGGCAAGCTCCCATTACATACATTAATATTAACTTGAAGTGTTAAAGTGTTCCTTAATAGCCTGTTCGGAAAATAAACGACGCTAACTTGAATTTATCGCTTTGCTATACGATGCTAAGTTGTAACTTGAAGTTTTAAAGCATCTTGTATCATTTACTGTCCCTGCTGTACCGGTTTTTTTACACTACTAATTTCTAGTAGCCTTGAGCTAAAATTACAAATGTAATTTTATAATTCTTCATCATCATCATCATCATCATTATAATCAGCCTACATCAGTCCATTGCTGGACATAGGCCTCTCCCAAGGTGCACCACAGAGCCCGATCTTCGGCTCTTCTCCAGTCGCTGCCAGCAACCCTGCGTATATCGTTGCTCCACCTAGTTGCAGGACGTCCCACGTCACGTTTGCCAATTCGCGGTCTCCACTCAAGAACCCGTCTCCCCCATCTACCATCGATTCTACGACAGATATGACCAGCCCACTGCCACTTCAGCTTACTAATATGCTGAGCTATGTCGGTAACTTTAGTTCGATGGCGAATAACTTTCTACTCTAACTTTCTTACGCCTATCCGCATTTTTAATCTCCGGGTTTTCTTTTATTATTTTATACTTTTATAAGTAGGTATCTTTCTCCTCACTGCACCACCACCATTTTTCTTGCACGTCCAGGATGACTGGTAGAAAATGCTATCTAGCATTAAGTCCTTCCTTGTACATATTTTATCTGTGTGCTAAAGAATAAATAAATAAATAAATAACCTCATTTCGGATTCGATCTCTCAAAGATATACCGAGCATAGCTCTTTCCAAAGCTCGCTGAGCGACTTCAAATTGGTGGACTAGTCGTGTCGTGAGTGTCCACGTCTTCGTTATAATTCTTAAATATATACAACTAAAGACTAATCCTAATATAATGAAGAAATAATAAACCAATATAAATACACAGAATGGCTCACTCTAATATTTTCGGCTTTTACATCATAAACTGAGGGTGAGGCAAAGAAGCTAGTTATATTTATTTTCAGTAACGTTCTAAAAACAGAAGTCTCTTTGTATGCAACTACGGTCAATGACTCACAGTTTATGAAACTAGTTCATGCAGCCAATTTTGAGTTGAATATTTTAGAAGTAATAGGGGCATGATGGTATGTTTTATATTTTCTTGAATTGTTCATATACCTACTATATATATTAAGACAGAAATGGTTCAATGTATGAGTTGCGTGTTCAAACGATGAATGCTCCTGGCTTAGACAATTGGGATGTTTCATGTAACACAAAATACATAATATATGTCGTTATACAGTAGAAGATCACATTAACACAAAGCAAATACCAATTTGGAACGGGCACGGTGGGTTTCTGGAAGGTTCGTTGACTTTGAGCACAGATTGGGTCTGTTGGTGTCTTTGTCATTTATTATGTTCTGATAAAGACAGCATTAGTTTTAGTCTGTGATTCGGGTAGACGAATGTTGCAGAGGCCCGTTGTTAGAGTCATTTATTTTAACTTTCATAAGTGCTCCCTTGGGGCCTATTTGAATAAAGCAATTTGAATTTGATTTTGCATGTTTTTATCCGGGATAAAATGTAGCCTATTTCACTCTTCGCCACATAAATTATATCTATGCAAAATATACCTCAGTCTGTTGCATCTACATGAAAGAAGGACAAACGTAAGCGTAAACGTAACGTACACAGTTAAGGAAGGCCTTTTCCCTTTTATTTCATAAATATTTAAAATTCAATGTCGTCCTAATTGTTAGCACACCAGAAAACACTGCAATGTGGAAATCTTCAAGACTCGAATTGGTATCTTCTGGGTAACTGTTCTGCACCGTCGACCACATTGTAGCTTAAGGCGCCTCCCCGAGCAAATGACTAAAGGTCATTGGCTCATTCTGTTCTCTTTGCGCACACTGGCAATTTTTAAAAGTGAAAAAGATGTATGTAAAAGAGACTGAAGACAACTGAGATTGAGTAAAAATCTACAAAAAGCGTAATTACTTCAAAGATTATCGGTAATATGATGAATAATGACATATTTTTCCCAGTGCCAGATGCTCACCTGTTTTATATAAAAAAGAACCTTCAAATGAAGCTATTTTGCTGCTATATACGCCTTAACATCGGGTGAGATAGTGATCCAACGCAGACCCATTTACTACAAAAAAATCCGGAAATGCTCTCGAAAATAAGTGAAACATTTAAATTCTTAGTTTTCCGAACCATTTTCGCCATTTCTCTACAATGTCCTGCATATTCCGCTGGCACTAATCCCACGTATCTCCTGCCCGCCTGCTCCGACCGGCTGACGTTTTAAGTAGGTCGTTGCACTCGACTGTCTGTTGACATCGAATTATGCTAGACGATTTTAAGCTTTAAAATGAAGCTACAATTCTATGTTATTTTCTGCTTTTGATAATTTGTTTTTACTGAACCAGCTTCTACTCTTACTCGCGGCTTTGTATCGCGGAATCAAGATGAAAAGTAGCCTATATTAACAGTCGGGGTAATGGAGCTTACGATTGGGGAAAGATTTTTTTAGCATCAGACTAGTTTTCAAGTTCCAGAGATTAGCGGTAAGAAATAAACAAAAAACAAAATTTACTACATCTTTATAATATTAGTTAAAAACAGCAAACTACCTATTGAATGTTGCTGGTTAAAAATTATCATGACGTTTTTTTGTAGACTCCGCTAACTCAAACTTATACTTAGTAGAATACGAACCCTAATGCCGGGTAGCTTCCACGTGGTGTATTCAACAATCTACCCCTTTTACCGTTGACCGAGGTTCTTGACAGATAGCGAATAACCCAGGGAGGTGGGTGTGTGCCCATGTGCCCTTCTGAAGGGATCAGCAGAGGGCTCAGTGGATGAGGCAAAAAGTCTGAGTGGGGCTTAAGAGTCCGCATGGACAGGGCTGAAGTGCTTGAGCGTCATTGGTTTATACACTTAAGCACCATTGGATGAGCAGGGAGGAACCGAGTTGAAGTGGGAAGTGCTGTAGCGCAGACATGCAAGAGGAGGGGCAAGCGGAATATTGGTGGTGTTGTCGGCCGTGTGGGCGAGGGAGGGTGTTTGCCAGCCCACGGTGGCTGCGGCTGGTGGGGTGGCTCTCCACTCGTTTGAAGTGACATGTTCCTCGATCCATCCTTCTCGCATGGGGCGTTGGGTTGGGGATTGGGACAGCTACCAGAGGGTGTCTCGCATTGCACATTACCCGTGGTGATGGGTATGTTGCCACCCCCGGTTGGAGAAGGGATCTTCGAATCCTGAAGCCCAGGGGGTGGACACGGGCGTGTGTACCTTGTGTTTTTGTTCCCCGAGATGGTGCGCGCCCTTTTAGAGCTGGATACGGCGATGGCGTACGTGGAATAAGTTGTCGCCTCGCCGGGGCCGTGGTCCCGCATTATGGTGTCGACATGGAACACACGTCAGTTTTTAGTTAGTAGGTTGACCTTACTAGCCGGAGTCGAACATTACCACCATGCTGCCCCACAGCTGGTGGGCATCCCTGAAGATCGTTAACGGCATAACAAAAATAATACTCAAAACAAATGAAGGTAGGTATAGCTTTATTTGTTTCAAATTGAGTATTGTTTTTGTTACGTCGTTATACCAACTTCCGACTAACTTCTCCCCAACAAAGCAATTTAAATCAACTAACGATCCAAATCTCCAAAGGATAAAAATGTAAATTCAGAAATCTACATTTCCTCTTCTAAAACAAACAGTCCCCATTTTCCAGACGAAATTAGGTATCTCGGATAACGATTGCGTCCAGTCACCTAGCTAGCGGTCATTGCACCCGTATCGATGGCGCAACGGCCGCTTACCTGCACTACGGCGCTACGATGCTACGTCGCTATGTCGTTACGACGCTACGGAACTACAGTGCTACGATTCTACGTAGACGTTTGGTGCGGGATGGAGGATGAATTTAACTATAATAATTAAGCACACTGTATCTCTGTATGTATTGTTATGAATATCTTATCGCTATGCAATGAAACAAGATTTACGTTGAGCTAGATCACTTACAAAATTAAATTAAATGAGTTGGCATTACAGTTTCCCAAGAGCCAAACAATAAACAAACTATAATTAACACATACTAGTAAAATATTGATTGAGCAATATAACTTCCAAACCAGGAAAGGTTTTTATTTATTTAACACTAGCTATTTGAGTCATTTGTGGGGGCCAAGTCGAGATTCGATCTACGGTGCGTTGGATTGAAAGTCGCACAAGTTCCCGCTCGGCCACTCTCGCTCTATCTCGATAATCACTAACATCTTGATAAGCTAATCACACGTCAACTGCAGCATGTTGACGTATGACAGCATTAAGCAGGATCAAAATGTAATTTTACACAAAGATTTTGGGTGATTTTACCAAACAAACTGACGGCCAGCAATAGTACATTACTGTCGAGGGCGTAAATAAAGCTATTGACAGTAATATTGGTAATATTCCTCGGCCTACTACTTGGAAATATCATTCCGAAGGTATTTTAAAAGGACGTGGTGTCAGCCGAGTCCGAAGCCGTTAATTGCTGTTTCGGCCACGACTTGTATGGTACTTTTCTCCAACATGCGCCGAAACATCGAAACTTCTACAGACGGTATCAAACTTTCATTTGCGTTAATTGAACCGCGCGCTGTTGTTTTTTTTTTAACTTTTGGAAAGGAATGCTTGCACATGCAGACTCTATAATAACATCTAATTTATGCTGGTGTGTGCTTAAAAATCTCATACGAAAGCCAAAATAAAATTTGAAAAAAAAAAGTGTCCGGCAACTTCTCATTTAGGTCTTGGCTGGAAATTAGCGCTGAATGTCATTTGACAGTCAGCTTGCTGAGCCACGGCATTTTTAACACTACTTTGTTTTTTGTTTATATGTGTAATGTCTTGAATTGTATGTGTTTAGCTGTATATTCTTCTCGTGTATGTTTTTCTAAATTTACTTTGTATTTCTATTCTATTATTGTCGTGTTTTACATTGTCGGCCTGTTACTTCGTTGAGGACAGAAAAGGCCAGATTGCGGTATTTTTTTTAAATAATGAAACTATTTCCGAGTAAGTGGGAGAAAAGTGAAACGAGTTTAATTTCATAGTTGTTGTCCGGTGCCCTAAAGAAACATCACTTGCACTCAAAACTACGCTAAACTGGGATCTCGAACTAAAATTCTTCATTACACAACTTCCTTACATTACATGGGCGATCGATATAGTTTGGAACCAAGCCAGTTATTACACAATGGTTCTGAAGGATCTGAGTTACTGGTCCTTGACAATTGCCAATATTTCTGAGTGTAAGCATTGAGGAAACAGAAAAGTATGTTATCTTCATTGAATGGGCCAAAGCGTGGCTTGTTTTTTTTTCATACTGTTGGATTAAGAGGGACAGGTCGTTTGACTGATGGTAACCATAGCACCGG
The DNA here is from genome assembly GCA_907269065.1 of Crocallis elinguaria. Lineage (NCBI taxonomy): Eukaryota > Metazoa > Arthropoda > Insecta > Lepidoptera > Geometridae > Crocallis > Crocallis elinguaria. Next base: position 23,891,823 of record OU026072.1, on the reverse strand, counting down.
CCCGTAACAACTGCAGTGCCACTCAGTTAGTTTCACAAAGGTCTGCGCGGCACTGCATTGCAAAAATCCGAAAGTCTCCATGCCCTAGTAGCAAAGGGCTACAGAGCGAATATGGTAAACATGCTACGGATTTTTCGAAACAACGACTGTATTTCTTATTTCCATAAATAATATATTTTTTGGATAAAGGCCAGAATAGAGACTATGAATTATTATGCTGTGTATAACATCTAGTTTGACTTGTTTTTTTATAAAAATGTAATTTTTTTTCAAAGTTCTTGGTGGCACTATTTGGAACAGACCTTATGCTTACCATCGGCCACATGTAACTGCTTGTCTTGTATAGTAAAAAAGTCTTGTCTTCTTAGAAATAGTAACGAATCAGAGAATCAATTCAATTCAATTTCCATTATTATTGTGCAACTAGATACCAATCACGAATTGTAACTGGCGCTTATCGCACAGCTACGGTTAAATGACAACAATGAAAAAAAAAATTCTTTCTTTCTTTCTTTCTTTCATAATGATGAATATTATAAATACGAAAGTGAGTTTCGTGGTTCGTCCTTCTTTCACGCAGCAACGAACTAACGCATCGATGCAGTTTTCCGCATAGACAAAGTTTATAGGCTGAAGAGTAGCACAAGTTCACAGACTACTTTTTCCCAAGCTACTTTTCCCGGAAAAGTACACTGCTCCTGGGGGAATCTCCACGCCGGAACCGCGAACAGCTTTAATAATTTAACTAAAAGCATCTGTGAAACCCAAGAGAATTGCCTACCACATAATTATGTCCCCGTTATCGTGTGTCGGTAGCTTTAGTGAGGTTTATCTTCTCGTCTTTTCTTATTTATGTCAGCAGGGCATCTTAATGCGCACCGTGAGATAATTATCATCACGAGTAAATATGTCTTCACTGGTAACTTCTTGTGCAGAAATGTTCCAAATTCAAAATCAAATACGTATATAATGGTGTCAATTCTGGCGTCTCATTCCTGAACCTAATTTCAGTTTCGCTCTCTCTTTCTGATAATTAAGATAAGAAAGGGATGGAAGATGGTTAACAGGTCTGAATTTAGTTTTATAGCTGTCAAATGAAACGCCAGAATCGACACCCATACGTACTTATCTCTTCATTCGACATAACGTGAAGAGCTCTTTGCGCTGCATTTTAGCACCGGTAGACATATATCTCTATCTCGATAAGACAAAAGGCGCGCAGCATAGCCCTTACAGGTCATATATCTTTAAACATAGGTACAAACATATCCCTGCACTAGAATTCCCTGTCACAATTAGTATATACGTACACAGGTACACGACACAAATATCCAAGAAGAACAAAGCTCACCTCACAAAGTTTGCTCCAAGCGGGGATTGAACCCAGGGCCTCTCACTTTGCAGGTGGGAAAATATCGTTAATTATTAAACTATGTGAAGTAGGTCAGACCGGCTAGATAGCGCGTGATCAGCCTATGAATCGCAGTGCCTGATCGAAGTTGGTCCATCTACCAACTTCGTGAAACTGAGCCGTCTCCACTAGGAATACTAATTTCTGGGGAAGGTAGTTGATCGAAGTAATTTTACTAAAGTCAGTCAATTTCCTTCGTGAAATGCCTGTGGTAAGCGAGGAAGCTTAATGGGGAGCCACACTGCTCACTTATCCCGCTAGGTGGCGCATTATCGCTGGTGTTGTTTCACTGTGAAACTTCATTAGAAAATTTTAGTAAGTAAACAAAAAATAGTCTTTGCAATAAAGTATGCCTCTGTAAAGTGCAATTCAGTGTAAAATTAATATACAAACGTTTCCCTTCTGACGAGAAAAATCGGAAATTCTGAATCAAAGCATTGCTCATAAAAGATATTGGAAACCAATTTATTAATTAATAATAATTTATTAATTATTCATGTAGGTTATGTAGTGACCATTTTAAATGTAATAATTTTTAGTACGTGAGCATGTTTACTGGTTATAGCAAAGTAAACATCAATGACAAGTACCAGCGATCGTTGCGCCATCTGACATTAGCGTAGCCTGTGCCTCTGCATTGTAGGCGAAGCGTTGAAGTACGCAGAAGGGGACGTCAAGTGAAGTCGTATCTAATATCTACTAACTTTTGAGAATACCGCCAGCATGCTGCGTACGCTGCCAGCTGAATTCAGTCATCTATGGGGCACTGGGGCAGTTAGACGCTCATGTACGTTTGCTTGTCAGAATAACAACGCTTTTGCGTCAAGCGCGCATTTCGAGGCTTAGACGCTCACGCAAACGTACGTTTGCTTGAGCGTCTACGCTGCCCCTATCAGTCTATATCAATAGCTTGTAGGTTACTTAACTATTTTTGCGACTATATAAGTAAGATTTATTTATGTAGTACCTAAGTACATAAAAAAGGCATTAAGACAACACGCTGGCTATGCCCTGAATTTCTTTAAATATGGCCTACATAACAGTTTGTCATGATAAAAAGATTTTTGTTGGTAGTAATTGAGGTGCCTTTATCCAAGACTTAAGTTTTATTCCCAAATTTTTCTAACCTTGCCTATCATTAAGTAAGTTGAGCTCAGTATTTGTCAGAGCCGCGGCCTTCATTTACAAAAGCCTCGGCTGTTTCTTGGCCTACATTTTTTGTAATGACATGCCCAAGGTCTTGGTAATGTCAAATGAACCAGTATAAATCATGAGGGACGTATATAAAAATACTTCCTTCTTGTGTGGGCAAGTGGCCAACCTTAGTCGGAACTGCTGAGGACACCAGTGAATAAGTATTGCGTAACGACTGTTTTGTACGATAACGACAAAGATTAACAATTGTTAACGATGAGTCACATGTACCGAGCTGTCAATCAAAAAAAAAAAAAAATCAAAAAATCAAAATCATTTATTTAGACACAAAAAAATTTTACACATAGATATGTTGAATCCATAGCCTCCCGAACTAGTATTCACTGTGTTTCAGGAGTCAGTGGCTTCTCTTATTAAACAGCTAGTCTTATGTCATACTATAAATGAAAGAATTACAGTTTTATACATAATTGTGGGCGTGTTATATAGGTGTGCGTATGTGTGTTATGTTATTGTGAGTTGTGTATGTGAGTGTCGTGTATGTGAGTGGCATGTATGTGTGTGTGGTGAATGTATGTGTTATGTATGTGTGTGTAATGTGTGTTTGTCGTGTACAAATAATGTATCTTTGTCAAAAATATAAATTTGCCAACATATTTTCGATTCCCTCATAGTCGTAAGTTTTAAGCCATGTAATAATATTCTTTTTAAATTCATTGTTATTCGATTTTTTAATATTATGATCTAATTTAAGTGTTTTTGTTAATTTGTTATAAATCTGTGGAACCATTACATCGAACTGTTTCTGAGCAAATCTTGTTTTCACCCCTTTGATGGGAATTCGATCTACTCTTTTTGCAGATTCTGGTAGAAACGGGACTTCCGTCTTGTGAAAACGTCGGAGACCTTCAAATATGAATAGCTTTCGTACACTCAAAACGTTAGCTTTTTCATATACTGCCGTAGTTGAATGTCTGAAAGGTAGGTAGAGTAAAACTTTTAGGACAGCGCGCTGAGCACGTTCTATTCTGATAATGTGAGTTTTTGCAGCACTACCCCATGCGCATATGCAATACCTGATGAGGCACTCACAAAGAGCTTTATAGGTTTGGATCAGTAGTTCAAAATCCGCTACAGCCCGAAGTGATTTGAAAACATAGATGAGTTTTCTTACTCTAGATGCTAATGAAATAATATGGTTGTTCCAATTTAGTTTATCATCTATGGATACTCCTAGGTACTTTATGGTATCAACGCGTGAGAGAACAGTGCAGGTACACTGTGTGGGGCGGGGAGTATTACGATTACACGGAAAAGAATGTATTTTTAGACTGGGAAGTTGAGGACTGCCAGCTTGTGTTGTACTGTAACACATATATTTAGTTTTGGCCGTATTCAATGATAAGAGACTGTCTTCCAACCACCTCGTTACTTTACAGAGACACGTCTCAGCTAGCTCTGTAACCTTTTGCCAGGTTTGGTCATGAAGGAGTAAAACCGTATCATCGGCAAACATTAATAAGTCCAGACCGGGTAGGGTAGTACGACATAGGTCATTTATGTAAATGAGAAAAAGCGTCGGTCCTAGCGTACTACCCTGCGGAACTCCATAGGTACACGAAGCACTATCACTTACATAGTCCTCAACCCTTACACTCTGTGTTCTTCCGGAGAGATAATCTGCGAACCAATCCAGTGCTAAGCCTCTGATGCCAACATTTTCCATCCGTGTTAGTAAAATGGGAATGGAAACGGTGTCGAAGGCTTTCTGGAGGTCCAGAAAGACTCCGACACACTTGCTTCCCTTGTCCATGTAGGAGGTTATTAATGATGTTAGCATCAAGACTGCATCTTCTGTAGACCTGTTCTCTCGAAATCCGTACTGATTTTTGCTTAAAAGGTCATTTTTTTCTAAATACCGCATAACTCTTCTCTTAACCAATTTTTCCAGAACTTTAGATAATGTAGAAAGAAGAGAAATGGGTCTGTAATTAGCAGGACTAGCTTTATCACCGGCCTTGAAAATCGGACATACAATAGCCTTTTTAAATACAGATGGAAAAACCCCGGTTTCAAAGCTTAAGTTACAAATAAATGAAATTGGCTCTACCAAAAAAGGAGACGCTGATTTTAGAAAAGCTGTAGTAATTTTATCCCAACCGGGTGCGCTACGTGATTTAAGTTTGAAAATAACATTTTTAACTTCGAAGGGATCTGTAGGTATGAGAGACATAGATTGGCTCGGTGAGTTTAATGTTTTTGCAAGAGTAGCTAACTGTTTTTCAGTGGTGTTCATCATATTTAATGTTTCATTAGCTAGGGTTCCACCAATAGAAGTAAAATACGTGTTCACTTTATTAAGGGAATCAATCGGGTTATTAGTGATGTTTAATAAATCGCGTGATGGCACCTTTGCCTGATTGAAATTGCAGACTTCCTTTACTATCTTCCATGTTTCTTTTATATTTCCTTGATTTTTTATTAATTTGCTTTTGTAGTATTCTTTTTTTAGATTTCTAATTATATTGTTACATAAATTTCTATATTTTGTATATTTTTCTTTTATTTCCTCATTATTTGGTGACTTCTTTACTTTTAAGTGCAATCTATCTCTTTTCCTTATCGATCTTACTATACCTCTAGTTATCCATGGCTTAATGGGTTGATTTCTTTTCGTCACTATTCTAATTTGCGTGTTACTATTGATTAGGCTAAGGATTCTACTAGTGAATAGCTCTGTGGCCAAATTCACGTTATTTAGTTCAAACAAATCCTGCCAAGATTCTTTTAATAGTGAGTTGTTAATTTCTTGAAAATTTAGAGTTACTTTTTTGTACGTAATATAGTTCTTAGTTAATTTGGCATTGTCAATATAAAGTATTATAGGTGAGTGATCTGTTAAAGGTTGTTCAAAAACAATGGTCCGACAGGAACCCAGAGTTTTAACCATGATATGATCTATGCACGTGTTGACTCTTGTGGGAAGGTGTACTCCTTGTCTGAGCCCATGCATGGCCATTATATTCAAATAGTCCTGAGATGACGCGGAAAGATTGCCTAGCATTATGTCAAGGTTGATGTCGCCAGCGAAAATTATATTCTTGCTAGTGATACCACCCAAAATATTATCTACTGACTCTAAATACTTACTAGCATTGCGAAAACTGGGCTGAGACTCAGCCATAGTACGGTCACTGACTCAGTTTTTTTTAAATATTATTAGGTAACGAGACGAGCAGGTCATTTGCCTGATGGTAAGCATAACGCCGGCCCATAACAATTGCAGTGCCACCCAGAACTTTGAAACACAAAGGCCTGCGCGGCACTGCAGATCGCTCGTTACCCTGAGACATTAGGTATTAAGTCTCATAAGCCCAGTAATTTCACTGGATACTCTGCTCATCAAACCGGAACACAGTAATGCTTGCACACTACTGCTTGGCGGCAGACTTCACTCACAAAGCGGTGGTAACAACCCAGACGGACACTCGCAGAAGAGTTAGTCCTCCCACTAACAAACACTTTCGTGCTTTGTGTCACCACTTGCTGATGTTTACCTTTATACAACGACGCTATGATATTCGATCTTCCCGTGTGCAGTGTTGTCTCAACTTATGAATACGACCACCCCATTTTTTTCCGTGGATGACGTAGTTGACGTCCGTTTGTTAGTGGGAGGACTAACTCTTCTGCGAGTGTCCGTCTGGGTTGTTACCACCGCTTTGCTCGTGAAGTCTGCCGCCAAGCAGTAGTGTGCAAGCATTACTGTGTTCCGGTTTGATGAGCAGAGTATCCAGTGAAATTACTGGGCTTATGAGACTTAATACCTAATGTCTCAGGGTAACGAGCGTACTGCAGTGCCGCGCAGGCCTTTGTATTTCAAAGTTCTGGGTGGCACTGCAATTGTTATAGGCCGGCGTTAAGCTTACCATCAGGCAATCGACCAGCTAAATAAAGAGAATAAAGAGAATAACGTAACTTTACGTAGAGTTTATGCGACCTGTATGTACACAGACACACTTTTTTCATGTGTATGTACACATGAAAAAAGTCAGGTGACTAAACTGCCTTAGGGTAAAGATTCCAAACAAATCAAAGGTAGGTTTACTGGTAGTAGGACTAACTTTCTTGCGAGTGTCCGTCTTGGTGGGCACCACCGCTTTGCTCGTAGTCTGCCGCCAAGCAGTAATGTGCAAGCATTACTGTGTACCGGTTTGATGAGCAAAGTAGCCATGAAATTACTGGGCTTATGAGACCTTTTGTCTCAGGGTAAAGCGCACTGCAATGCCACGCAGGTCTTTGTATTTCAGTTCTGAGTGGAACTGCAATTATAATGGGCCAGCGCAGCGTTATGTTTACTATCAGGCAAACGACCGGCTCGTCTCATTTATCATTTAATTTTATCTTCTTTTACATATATAAAAATAATTTGAAAAATATCTTTAACAACGTTTTTCCAGAATAGAGTCCTGGTACGAGATAAGCGGCCAACTAAACTCGGCTTTACATCGATTGACCTACAAGAAGGGTGGGAATAGCAAGTCTCAGAGTGCTCTTAACATTTGAATAGAAAATTAGGCTGTTTGTATTGCTGAGTTTGCTTCCAAATCGATATAACCGAGGACGCGAGTGAGAACAATTTTAAGTAAACAATTTTAATATTATAATTTATTATATTTGATTATACGATGTATCCGGGCATGTATTACCTAGGTAACGATAATCTAGGTACCTCTATTACAACCATATCTATACAAATAACTAAAATTGAATATCAAAATAACAGCTTTTTACTAAATGCATATGAAATGCATATGAATGTATATACGGTAAGTATAAAAGAAAAACCATTTTTAAAAATGTTTTCTATCTGTCTGTTTGTTCCGGGCAATCTCCGAAAAGGCTGGACCGATTTTGACGGGACTTTCACTGGCAGATAGCTGATGTTACAAGGAGTAACATAGGCTACTTTTATTTTAGAAAAAGAATTAGGGGTTCGCAAAATAATAAAAACCATGAAGTCCAATTTCTCCGCGCGGGTTAAACCGCCGGCAGCAGCTAGTTTGTTATAAGTACCGTATATGCCTTCATATGCGTTTAATAAAAAGCCAGATCTCAAACAGTAAATTTAACACCAAATTACAACAGAGGTTGTGACTTCCACCGTGTCCTTAGCCTACGCTGGGTCATCATGCCTTCCAAGCCCATTATACCTCCCAATCTCTAACCTAACTTATCCTTACTTCATTTATTCTGTAATCGAGATGCCACAACGAATCACGCCGTCTCACCTTCATCGGCAGTCCACCCTACCGCGACGAAGCTCGACGTCGTTCCATGAATAAGAGATTTTCATTTCACAGTCCATTCCCCGTTCGCAAGATTCGAAGCGAGCTTTTAGTGGTCTGTTTGTCCAGGCGTATTAATTAAATTTGTAGCTTGCGATTGCAAACAACGTTAAAGTTGAAAGGACTTAGACGTAGATAATGGAAGACGTGCGTTACATTTCACGCAACAATGAAAAAAATACCTATTCTCTGGCTACTGGAGTTTTTCGTTGCAGCGGATCTCAAGCCGAATTGCCTTATGTGACGATGGTAAAAGACCTGACGGAACGACGCTTTTTCCCGGGAATTACGGCAGCACCTAATGTGACGATACTTACGTCGACACTTTGGCACCGTCTTATATTTCTGAGATGCCAACCCATGGCTTCTTTGGTTGAGGGACTCAACCTGAAATATACTTTGACGGCTCCGTAGCTAAGTTGGTAGTAACCCTGCCTGCAAAGCGAGGGGTCCCGGGTTCGATTCCCGGCCGGGGCAGATTTTGTGTAAGCATAAAGTTTGTTCTCGGGTCTTGGATGTTTGTGATGTGTATCTGTGTGTGTCCATGCCACCTGCGACCTGCGAGTGTAAGCGTTTATTTATTTATTTGCTTACCTGTGTTACATATTCGAATTGAAACATTGCGACTTCGATTATCGAATTGATATATTTGGAATTGAAACATCCCTAGGGGCCAAGATCACATTCTATTTTCGGAGCGTCTGGTTGATTTCGTGTAACCAAAATGCTGGTACTTATCTGACTCAATAAATCACCACCGCCATTCAACGAGGCAATGCCTCCAGCGTGGTAGGTACCGTATGGTGCCTACTGCCTAGAAACATTATATATAGGTCTGCAATGAATACTATATATAGGTATACATTTTTTGTAGTCTTATTAGATGTAACTAGCGGTAGTATTTATATAAAATCCAAAATTGGAATCGCCACAGCCGTGTGACATTGAAGAATTCTAGAGATTTACGATAATTATACCTACGTTGTTTTTAGTCTTGAGGAGCAGCAATTGTTTCGCTATTTTGTTATTATAATATAACAACACTTAAATAGAAAAGTAATAAATGTATATAAGATGAATATAGATGGCTTGTATATATTTTAAGGCTACTTATAGATTTCAGATCATACAGAAACACTTTTTGACACGTATACATTTACGAAATCTAATCGAAAGCTTACGAATAACTTATTCTCAGGGAGAACATTTCACTCTCTCATCCCTTTCACAAGATAATCTTAAGACAAAGGTGACAAAACCACAAGCGCGATCCAAGTCCTCAGTTCCCCTAAAACACAGCTAAATGAACTGCGAAATCTCAATTTCTTATTCACGAAGACATTAAGCTTAACCTGTGTTATTTGATGCGAGAAAATGATAACGTTTATCTTTCTATTTCATGAGATAATATCTCATGAAATATACAACTTTTAGACGCCTATTTACACTGACTAAAAAATAAAAACCACAACACAACTTTTACAAATTTCACAACAGAAGGGAATTAGATACTTCTTAAATCAAGGTCTAGAGTTTAGATCTAGACAGTATCTAAAAGGTAAACGTTTAAAATTATTAAAAATGCCACAACGAATCGTTTAACGAGATGTAACTTTAAATCCAAAATACTCATTAGAGACATAATATTCAGTTACTTAAAAATTATTTAATATCTTTGTCTATTATTAAGTGCGCATGATGGGTAAAATTAAATAATTTTTTTTGTATTTCTGATACAAAAATCGCTCACGTTTCGAATTTATTTCGACAAAATGTTCGTGCTAGACCTACATCAGTGGTCATTTTTCGGCCATGGTGATTACTCTAATATGCCTAGAAGCGAAAAATGGTTACCCACAAAAGCACAATAATATTCAAAATACACATTCAGGCCTTATTAAGTTTACAAACATTTTACCGCTCGTAAAAGGAACAATAACACTGTACGTAAAAACGTGCTGACTCGCGCTTGACCGTTTCTTTACTGTTATGAATCTCGAGATTTATGGTAGGATTGGTAGGCCTATAGTCGGGGAGCTACGTCACTTTTTTTGTAGTTCATTTTTACGGCCACTATGGTGTAATATTCGGATGCACTTAATTTATATCTATACCGAAGGAGGGATTGCGGGTTTGATGAAAAATTAACTTTTTATTTTTTTTGTGTTAAGGTTTTAATTATAATTAAAAATAAAAACAAAACAAGTGGTAAGAATGCGAATGTGCGTCTCAATAGAATATTTTTTATTCTTAACTAAATTCATCATTATATTCATTTATTTTTATTGTGAAAAAAGTTCTTAAATTGTAAATTATGTGCTAACAGTTTTGTTTGTTTCGAAAAGCAAAATATTATAAAAAATAATATTGTATTGTAAAACCAATACATTGACGAGCCGCGAGCTACCGCTCATCATCTGAATGCACTGACGCACGTCGACCATCTAAACATAGCCCTATTGCACAATAGATATATTCTACTGCGCCTATTGTATCATGAAAGGTAGAATGATTAAGGCAGCCATGGGCTCTTTTACTACAGATGCCTGGAAAATTATCTCATAGCCAGCGTGTGGTAAACAAGTTCTTGCGGCAGTCGGCGAAGTGGCTCTGGGTGTGATTTATAAAGGCTTTTATGACAACTTGGCCTTAGACTACGGTTTGGAGGGTAATTGACCGTGGGAGTGAGATTTAATTCTTTCACTAAGTACAGAACTACGTCATTCTTGTCGTACAGTGATATTATAAACCTACAACTGAGGTTGCGGTGAAAAAAAACAAAGCGGACCACCCAGGCGGACACTCGCAGAAGAGCTAGTCCTACCACCTGGTATGATTAACTATTAATTATAAAAAAAGGAAAGAAAAAGGCAGCGAACAGAACACAGCAAATCTTTGGTCTTACCACAAAAAAAAATTATACACATCATAAATTCGGTCGAATGCGTCACCCAATAGAATTTCACTATAAGCTGAACTGTGATATTATTACTAGAGCTAGTTCTATAAAAGATTTGGGTGTCACGTTCGATCGAAGGCTCACATTCCATGACCATATTACAACATTGGCAAAAGAGTCATTTCGTAGACTAGGATTCGTTCTTCGGAATTCAGCCGATTTTAAAAATATAGGTGTTGTTCGACTCATTTTCAGCACCCTGGTACGGAGCAAACTTGAGGCAAGTGCCTGTGTATGGCATCCTCATGAGAGCAAGTATACTCTCTTATTAGAAAAAGTACAAAAGGCTTTCTTGAGGTGCCTATACAGGCGCATGTTTGGGTATTATCCGTTTATGTACCCAACAAGTTACCTCTTGGGGTGCTTAGAATATAACTCTTTGGGGGTGCGACGCTCTACAGACCAGTTAGTGGTGATGTGCAAGATCCTCCGGGGCAAAGTGGACGCACCTGATCTGAATTACAAGTTATGTCGTCTTTTCGCTCCAAATAACCATAATCGCAGTCGGAAGCATAAGCTTTTTGCTGTTCCTGCCTGTACGACTGTGGCTCGCGCAAAATCACCCATACCAAGAACACTCACTGCGCTCAATGCTCTCTTGGATGCAAGCCCAGATTGCGATGTGTTTGCTGATGAATGGAAGGATATTCTGTCGGAATGTCTGAGATTTTGTGAGATGAACGCATGCAAGTGATATCTTTGACTAATTTATAAATTTGACATTATTTTTATTTTATTTTAATCAATACTTGTAATTAGAGTTATTATTTTGATGAGTGTAATTTTTATCACGTTATGCACGTACCTAATGTTCTGAATCTATATTTTTTACTCTATTTATTTTCATTTAATATACTTATTGAATTTTAGTTTAATTGACAATTTAATCTTGGAATTTATTTTAATGTATTTTTTATTTTATTGTAATTACGGATTATTGAATAATTTAATTGCTTATATATTATTTCTGTAATCTGAATTTAATTAGTGTAATTGGTTTTTTTACCGTGCTAATTAATTAAAATAAATAAATAAATAAATCTGTGTTAAACCGCGTTTCACTCCTAAATATGCCTTCTTAGTGACGTGTTTAAAAATGTGCAACCACAAATCTTAATTGAAGTAGTGTCTAACACCGTGTTATTGTGATATTTCTAATCATTTAAGGCATTTATCTTTAGACACTTTCTAGCTAAACAGGCTTCTAAGTGTGTTTTTTGTGGTAATACGGTTAATCTTTAGATACAGGCTTCCCCGCATCCCTACTGCAGGGCCTCGCGTATATAGGTGATGTATTAAAAATAATCGAGTTTCCCCAGTTAGCTTGAAAAGAAAAATGGCGGTCAAATTCTAGATTATTCAGAGTAAAAAATAATCATAAAACAGCCAAGAGACACTCCAGATTTTACCTTTACGATGTGGTGCGTAATAAAAGTTAGAACAGACTGTACAAAAGGTATGTGTGTGTACATTCTGGAGTTTTTATTACGAAATGTTGAGTATACTCAGGGTGGGTATCCAGTTATTTAATTTCTTCGCAGAGGTTGTAATTTGGCTCGTTATTTTTATAACTAGCTGTGCCCCGCGACTTCGCCCACGCAGCCTGAGTTACTCCTTGTAACATCAGCTATCTGTCAGTGAAAGTGTCGTCAAAATCGACCCAGCCATTTCGGAGATTAACCGGAACAAACAGACAGACAAAAAATTTAAAAATGGTTGTGTTGTTATTGGTACCGTATATACTTTGCATTTGGTAAAAGCTGTTATTTTGATATTACAAACAGACACTTCAATTTTATTTATTTATATGTATAGTTAATGAGACATTGCTTTACACAGAAGATTATCAATTATCAAGCAAGTATTACACAATAATGTACTAGTGGTGTTCCAAACTTATAACAAAAGCCATGAAGTTGATATACTGTTCTGAAACCGCTGCGCGTGAAATTTAACATACTGTTCATTACTGTTATTTGAATTTGTGACTTAAGGAACTGAAATTAAAGTTCATTTTAGGTAAAACTAGCTATCTGTACACTGTCTTAAATAATTACGTGTGCGATTTTAGCCGCGAAGATAACGAAGTGGCGTAATATAACGAACTTGTAACGAGAGCCTGCGTCACTTATTAATGGAGCAAAATGTTAAGTAGATGTGAAGTGACAGCAATTTCTTCTTGAAATGGGATGCAATAAAGTTATTAAGAGATTTTATACATTACACTGGGATATTTAACATGACACTTGCAACAGCGTGGAAATATCGGGTTTACTTAAAAATTCTGATATTAGAGCTGACCGTTTATACGAGAAGGCAGAAAGTACCGATAACTGTACGTGGTTTTTAACATTTCGATATCATCATCATCATCAGCCGGAAGACGTCCACTGCTGAACGTAGGCCTCCTCAATAGAACGGCACTTTGTTCGGCTGCTTGCCTCTTGCATCCCACGGTTTCGACCATGCCGTCGGTCCACCTAATCCGGTCTACACCACGTCTTCTGAGTTCGCGGTCGCCACTCGATAACCTTTCTTCCCTATCGGTTTTCGATTCGCGACCGATGTAGCCTGCCCATTACCCGTTCAACATGTGGAATCTTAGCGCTGTGTCAGTAACTTCACTGCGGTTCTCCTCATTCCAGATTTTATCACGCAAGGAAACCCCGAGCATACTCTATTCATAGCTCGTTGTGTGACTTTGAGATCAGTTTGGCCAACAGTAAGAGATACAAATTCGATACACGATACCCTAAAAAGATAAAACGCTTTACATATAAAGATGTTCTTATTAAATTCTCTATTGTGCTATTATTGAAGCAGTAGCACAAAGCGTTAAATTAACAATACCTACTCCGTTCTAATTAAAGCCTTCTTCAACTCAAAGGCTCTTGCCCGATGTTGACCCTCGAGCTATGTCGTTCAGATAATTCATCGGCCGTTAGATCGTTCCATCAAGATTATGTGCGGACTATCTCGATTTCCATTCGCAATAACTTATTATAATGATAGCTCGGGTAAGCGGAGAGATTATCGAATTTTGAAGATGTTAAACTGTAATTTTGTATGATAAAGTTAGTGGGAGGACTAACTCTTCTGCGAGTGTCCGTCTGGGTTGTTACCACCGCTTTGCTCGTGAAGTCTGCCGCCAAGAAGTAATGTGCAAGCATTACTGTGTTCCGGTTTGATGAGCAGAGTATCCAGTGAAATTCCTGGGCTTATGAGACTTAATACCTAATGTCTCAGGGTAACGAGCGCACTGCAGTGCCGCGCAGGCCCTTGTGTTTCAAAGTTCTGGGTGGCACTGCAATTGTTATGGGCCGGCGTTATGCTTACCATCAGGCAAACGACCAGCTCGTCTCGATACCTCAAAATATTAAAAAAAAAAATTTGTAGGTAAGAAAGGCAGATTAAGGCTCGAATTATATGCGTTCGTGCATCAGCTCGTGTTAATACGTTTACTCAAGAATGGAACCCAATTCTTACCAGTGGCTGCTGGAACACATCTGTATAGATACTTTGGTATAAGACAACAGATGTTCATCTTGGAGGTGGCAGCTAGCAATGCGAGCACAAGGAAATGGCCTATCCTCTATGGTTTTTGTCCGAAAGGTCTGCAGCAAGCTCTTTGTAGGAATTGAATCTTCGACCTTCGAAAAGCAGATTCGAAATGGTAAGCTCGTGATTGGTTGATTCAATTTTTTTTTATTTTGTAACGAGATGAGCTGGTCGTTTGCCTGATGGTAAGCATAACGCCGGCCCATAACAATTGCAGTGCCACCCAGAACTTTGAAACACAAAGGCCTGCGCGGCACTGCAGTGCGTTCGTTACACTGAGACATTAGGTATTAAGTCTCATAAGTCCAGTAATATCACTGGATACTCTGGTCATCAAACCGGAACACAGTAATGCTTGCACACTACTGCTTGGCGGCAGACTTCACGACCGCTTCTGCGTCACCACCGACCAACAGCACGACGTGTTACTAAATCCAATTTGCAATGCAGTGATTGTTTATTAACTCCCATAGTACAACATCCAGCTTCAACCCATATCTCTAATTGCAACTTCAATCCACTCCGATAAATTGCTCCGCCTGATTTAGTGGCCATTACCTAACCCTAAGGGCGTGAGACCCCCGAGATAATCTCAGAACTCGACGCGGTAAATGAGCCGTGTGAACTATATTACAGCAGTTAGGACTGGGAGCAAACCTGTATTGGCAAAGCCAAAACACATCAAGGCGCTGTGATAGCGCAGTATTAATAGGAATGACGATAGGAAAGACAGCATTAGTTTTAGTCTGTGATTCGGGTAGACGAATGTTGCAGAGGCGCGCTGTTAGAGTCATTTATTTTAACTTTCATAAGTGCTCCTTTCACTGCTGCTCAGAGAACTAAACTTGTACAAAACATGGATACAAAAGCTTGAACATAAATCAGGAGAAACTAAGACTAGGAAAGATATTATATACCATGCAACAAAATTTTATAAGGAACTGTATGGGAAAAAAGAAGAAGAAAGGAGTGAAATAAATCAAACAATTGACAAAACTCTTATAAGCGCTGTTGTGCCAATTGATGCAAGCGAAGTATATGAGCAAATAAAATATTTAAAAACTGAGAAAAGTCCAGGACCAGATAATATAGCCAGTGAAGCTCTCAAGCTAGGTACACCGATCCTACTCCACCATCTAACAAAACTATTTAACATGATACTAGAAACAGAAACTGTACCAATGCAATGGTGTACATCGGATATAATATTGCTTTATAAAAAAGGAAACCCGCTGGACATTGGGAATTATAGACCTATTAGTTTATTGGCGAGCATATATAAACTCTTTGCATCTATATTACTAAAACGGATAACTCAAGAAATTGACAATTCACAACCGATAGAACAGGCCGGGTTTCGGACAAGCTTTAGTACTACCGACCATATTCAGGCATTGGAACAGGTATTTGAAAAATACAAGGAATTTAATAGACCCTTGTATGTGGCTTTTATAGACTATTGCAAAGCGTTCGACAGCATTAGCCATAATTCAATCTGGAATGCATTGAGCATAGCAAATGTCGACCAAACATACACTAACATCCTAAGATACATATACGCAAACAGCACAAGCCAAATAAAACTTGAATCCAAAGGAGACTCATTTAAAATAGACAGAGGTGTTAGACAAGGTGACCCTCTCTCACCAAAACTATTCATTGCTGTGCTAGAAAACATATTTCAACAACTCGACTGGAAAAGAGAAGGAATCAGAATAAATGGTCGATACTTAAGTCACCTCAGATTTGCTGATGATATTGTTTTGTTAGCAGAGACACCTATGGCGCTAGAAAGGATGATAACCTCACTAGCTCATGAAAGTTCAAAAATAGGTTTAGAGATGAACGCTAGTAAAACAAAAATAATGACAAACAGCCACAGGACATCTATTAACGTAAAAGGAAATAACATAGATTATGTAAACAACTACATATATTTAGGGAAACAACTATCTTTCCATAAGTCAAGTAACGAAGAAGAAATTGACAGAAGAGTAAATATAACGTGGAAGAAATTTTGGTCACTAAAAGAAATTCTAAAAGGAAACTATAGCCTTAACTTTAAGAAAATAGTGCTGGATACATGTGTCTTACCATGCTTAGTGTATAGCTGTCAAACTTGGGTATTTACAAACAAAGTGAAAAATAAAATTAGAACAACCCAACGAGCAATGGAAAGAAGCATTCTCAAAATTAGAAAAAAAGATAAAATAAGAAGTGACATAATTAGACAAAAAACAAAACTAACAGACGCACTTACACATGCATTAGCACTGAAATGGCGATGGGCAGGTCATATCTCACGGTTCACAGATAATAGATGGACAATAGAAACAACACGTTGGAAAGGACCAGTAGGGAAAAGAAATGTTGGCAGACCAAATAGACGGTGGGCTGACGACATTGTGGAAATAGCTGGGAACGATTGGGAAAACCTGGCTACTGATAGAGAGTCGTGGAAGAAGTTGGAGGAGGCCTTCACCCGAAGAGGGGTCCATATCTCTGAACCAATAGACAGCTAACCATACTAAAACTATTTTTCAAGCAAATATACTACTAACATTACTAACTTAAAATGTTTAATTATTATTTAAGAGATATGGAAATAAAGGGCTTTATTATTATTATTATTATTATTATTTAAGTGCTCCTTTGCGGCCTATTTGAATAAAGGATTTTGAATTTGAATGAAAGAACAGCGGTCGAATGATCAATATTATGGTTAGTTGAAGCCGATTTGTGTTTTTTCTTTTCTTTTTGTATAAGGCTTAATTATCTATACATCTATACAAATAAATAAAATTAAAGTGTCTGTTTGTAACATCAAAATAACAGATTTTTACCTAATGCATATGAAAGTATATACGGTACCTATAACGAAACAACCATTTTTAAAATTTTTGTCTGTCTGTTTGTTCCGGGTAATCTCCGAAACGGCTGGACCGATTTTGAGGGGACTTTCACTGGCAGATAGGTGATGTTATAAGGAGTAACTTAGGCTACTTTTATTTTAGAAAAAGAAATAGGGTTCCGCGCAAAAAATAAAAACCATGAAATCCAATATCTTCGCGCGGGTGAAACTGCGGGCAGCAGGTAGCTAGTCACAAATAAATATTTTTCTTATTTTCTTCCTAAAGTGAAGCGCCTAATAAAGCGAAACGTACTGACTATCGACTAAATGTACTGACACACATACCTACTCATTCAGCATTCTTAAGCTATTGACATTTGCTAGCAATAAGCATGCTAGCATGCTCTAAGCGGAACAGCAAACCACGCTCCCTTATGCAGACCTCAGACGCTTATGCAAACGTACATTTGCTTGTCAGAAGAACAACGCTTTTACGTCAAGCGTGGATTTCGTGATAGGTACTAGAAATGCGCGCTTGACGTAAAACCGTTGTTATTCTGACAAGCAACCGTACGTTTGCATAAGCGTCTGAGATCTGCCTTACACCCGCGTCTCAGTTAGCACTAACTCAGACGCGGAGAACTCATGAGCTGCTCATTACTAGCAATATTTCAACACACATGCTACCAAGTAGCAAATGTTCATTAGTGGCATGCTTAAGCGTAAGCCTATTTCAGATTTAAAAAAAAAAAAAAAAAAATGCTTTCGTACCAGTAATGAGCCGGTACCTTAAACTGGTTCTGGATTGGTAGTGACGTTAATCATCGATCTGTAGATCCATAGTATGTACGGATCCACTCGGTCTAAAACGGTGAAAGAAAACGTCGTGAAGAACTATAAATTTGAGGACATGTGATGATATCCACTAAGCCGCACTGGGCCCTCGTGCTGGATTATGGCCCATAATCTCTCTCGGAGAGTAGAGAGAGTGTTATAGGCTGATGATGATGATGATGATGACAAAACAAATAAAAGCTAATCACTTAAATCTGTATCAATTATTTCTCCTCTCCAAACAACAAGACATTAAACAAATGAAAAACAACCGAGATGGGTAATATCTCAAGTGTTCTTTGATTTATGTAAATTCAAGATAAACTTTGTTTTAATTATAAAGTTTGTTCATTAATTGTTCAGCTGAACGGGTTGAAAGCAGATGAGCTTTTAGCGTAATTGATTCAACTAAGTTTTCAATTAAGGAAGGTGGCTAATACCCTCAGTGTATTTTGTTGCCGTAGTACACAGAGTCCATCCTATATCCTTATTGCTTTATGTCTTAGCTACGGCCCACAGCTTCACACACCTAGAGATTCCCAAAGGATTCATGCATTTTTGCGGGATATAAACTAGTCTATGCTACTCCTTAGTGGTAGGACTAACTCTTCTGCGAATGTCCGTCGGGTTGTTACCACCGCTTTGCTCGTGAGTGAAGTCCGATTTGTCCCACTTCTACCACGACGTAGATCCTAGCTGCGATCTACAGCTCACCAGGTGCTGAGGAGGACTATCTATTCTCCAGCAGTTCTCTGGGCTGTGGTCGCCATGTTTATGGCTGAGCTACTTTTTCAGCCCTACTAAACTTTTTAACTTGTTCGTTGTTGAAAATTCTTAATTTTTATGTATCATCTAATTTCATTTATTTGTTGATTTTGAATCTATGAATCTATTATCGGCGCCATCTATTTACTCCAGATAAAACTATCAAGACACAGAAACTAATCTATAATTCAATCGTTATTTCACCTATTTTTGTTCCGTTTTACTATTTATTAATTTTACCACTAGGGGCGCCTATTTACTAAGTCTTATGTTTAATTGATTTTAAAGTTATATGTTATTCAACCGTATTTACTGTAATAAATGTTCATTTTTCTTGTGTCCATTTTTCTTTCGTACGTTTTTCTATGTAATTCTGATACATTGTGTGTGCCGATATTTTTTCTATTCTATTCTAACGTACGATTGTACGTGACGAATATACAAGAAATACGATTTTCCTCTACTCCATCTCCAATCTAGTAACCTCAAACTCCAACACCAAAACACCCAAGAAAATTACTTACAAACTTCACAAATGGAGTTTCGCTTCCGGCAAGCAGCACGCGACGATTTGTCACGGAATTGCCCAATTACACGATATTTGCCTCAAAAGTTTCGCACTTAGCCGTTTTTCTTGCATTCAAAATGTGAGTTATAGGCCAAGGTCAGAGTGGGGACTGTTAGGTTAATGATAATTTGGGGAACGATGGAAATGGGTAAGTTACAGAAGTTTCTGAATAAGCTAACGGTTGTTGACGTCGATTTGCGTGACATTTTACGAGGTTTGATCATACTTGGAAGAAAAAGAAACGTATCTTCATAGAGCTGCTACTGAACGCAGTTTGTATGTGGGCGTGCCAGTGCGGGCACACCAAACGGGGAAATTTCAGATTATACCAAGACTGACGTCATGAATGAATATTGTTATAATAGGTTAAAGGCATTCGATTTTTCAATAGTGTGATGAGACGTCAAGTGTGATAGGCGGCTCTGTGGCTAAATTGATAGTAACCCTGCCTGCAAAGCGAGGGGTCCCGGGTTCGATTCCCGGCCGGGGCAGATTTTGTGTAAGCATAAAGTTTGTTCTCAAGTCTTGGATGTTTGTGATGTGTATCTGTGTGTGTACATGCTACCTGCGACACAGGGAATCCTAGTGCGGGGGTATGAGTGTAAGTGTTTATAACACTCCGTTTTTTGTGCAGTCGTGTAAAAATGTGTACGATTCAAAATCTAGGAACTCTATTAACAACGATCATTTTTATTTTTATTTTTTATTTTATTTATTTCAGGATAACAAACAGCTACATTATTTGTGTTAGTAGAACGTGTTAGAATGATAATACTTATCATAAATTTTAACAATAACGTAGCCCACAACGTTATCCACATATTGATTTTATAGAAGTTGAAGCTAAAAAGTTGCTATTAGAGGGGCTAAATGATTAATATAACATAAATTCCTAAAGTAATAAGTTGATTTGACAAGTTAAACTATATAAACCCAAAGTGTGAAAATTATAAAAAAGAAAAAAGAATACAGTAAGTTTGTTATGGTGGAAACAATAATAGATAGATCCTCTAGATCATGTAATAACATGATGTAATTATTATTACAAACAAACAGTCAATTCTTCACCAAACAAAACATTATTCTCATCGTGGTTATACTGTTCACTACTAGGCGTATTATATTCAAATCCCTTGATTATTCAAAGCGTTTTCTGAAAATCAATGCAGTCCCGCTACACGCCGACAATAGAATCAATTTGCTCTATTGTGGTAGTCGGAACGCTGTTTCTATTGTCTGGACGTGATGGATCATCGCTCGGAGTGGTGCGAGCGAAGCGAGCGGAGCGGGCGCCTGCTCTAGTGGCGAATGACGCACGGGATTCTGTATCCTGTACCGGCTGAATGCTTGCTAAAGCGGGGATATTTTTTTGTGCTATTCGGTAACGAGACAAGCTGGTCGTTTGCCTGCCACAATTGCCCATAACAATTGCAGTGCCACTCAGAACTTTGAAACACAAAGACCTGCACGGCACTGCAGTTCGCACCCTGAGATATTAGGTATTAAGTCTCATAAGCCCAGTAATTTCACTGGCTACTCTGCTCATCAAACCGGAACACAGTAATGCTTGCACATTACTGCTTGGCGGCAGACTTCACGAGCAAAGAGGTGGTAACAACCCAGACGGACACTCACAGAAGACTTAGTCCTACCACTAACACAATAATAATGTTTCTAGAAGTAGCAACTAAATTCTTTTTCAACACACTTGCTCGTACAGTGGATCTTATTACCTCGCTTTTAAGGTCATAATCCAGGATATTAAACACGCGTGCCTTTTACTTTACATTACCGCACTCGTGTTTTATTAAGTCTGTGGCTCACTGCAACTTATACTACATATAAGTTGCAGTGAGCCACACTTATAGTTTTTTTTTTGGGAACACACTTGCTCGTAAATTGGGACTTTATTACCTCGCTTTTAGGCAGAAGCGCAGAAGAAATGGCTAGTCATACCACTTGGTACAGGTAGGTATACTAGGTAACGAGAAGTGCACGTCGCGTCGCACTTCGTTGTTAGGGGCTGACGTGATGCTTACCATGTGCCAAACGATCTGCTAGTCGTGTTATTTTTTAGCACACAAAATGCCTACATTTTTAACAGACTTCCAAAAACGGAGGAGGTTTTCAATTGGTATTTTTGGAGCTATTTTTTATTAGCTCATATGTCCGTCATTTATAAACGGACTAGCTTCTGCCCGTGGTTTTCATCCGCGTTCCCACAGGAACCGTGCATTTTTCCGGGAAAGTAGCCTATGTTACTCTCCGGTCCATAAACTATATCTATGCCAACAATCATGTCGATCCGTTGCTCCGTTATTGCGTGAAAGAAGGACAAACCAATAAACATACTTTCGCATTTATAATATTAGTAGGATTTCAAAATGCTTTTTTTATTTAAAAGAATATAATTTCAGATTGGTCCCATAGAAATTTCATCAAAATCGGCCCAATAGCTTGTCACTGAAGTGGGTTCGTCGCTTTTTTAAAGCAATTATTTCTGGATATTTTTTTTCTTTATATCCATAGAAGGGTAACTGCTACTTATAATCATGTGAACCAAATTCTTGTTTGCCACAACTCAAACTGTATAAGACACAGACGTTAATGTTGTTAAAAGTCCGCCTTAATACATCATCTAAGAGGGATAATGAGAAAATTGGGTTCGATTATGGAAAGACTCAGGCACGCAGCTGTGCGGCGAGAAATGAGAGTGCGCTGATATTATCTTATTATTTTCTAGTCACGTAAAATCACGAAAATTGAGGATAATAAACTGAATACTTTGCTCGTAACATAATTAGGTAGGTAATGATTTTGATAGCGTATTTTCAGACAACAGATACCTTTTTTTTTCGATACCTAGCTTCAATTTTTTTTTTATTATACTATGGGATAAATAGACGCAGTGGCGTATTTTAAGATTCAGCGCCCTGGGCCTGCAGACCCCACCGCCCTTTTTTTTTGTCAATATAAACTGAATCGAAAGAGACAAAACACAGTTTAACACTGTTCATTAATAAGAGCCTTGGTTAGGTAGTCTTTTTTTAATTTCTTCTGCTTCCACCGCCCCTAGCATCCTGCCGCCCCGGGCCATGGCCCTTTTGGCCCTAGGGTAAATACGCCCCTGAATAGACGAGCTGGTCATTTGCCTGATGGTAAGCATAACACTGGCCCATAACAATTGCAGTGCCACTCAGAACTTTGAAACACTAAGGCCTGCACTGCTTTGCGCTCATAACTCTGAGGCATTAGGTATTAAGTCTCATAAAACTACTCCAAAAGTCTTATCTATTCAAGTAAAACGAGGTAAATAAACAGTTAAAAAGTGACCATATTAAAATGGCTATAAAAAATGTCGACTAGTTCACTAACTACTATAAGAAATACTGTCATTCATGTTTAAACGCGTTCAAGAGCGACAGAGCAAGCACTGTAAGCGTATTGTTAGTGTGGTGGGTGGTAAGACAAGCAAACAACCAGTGCAGTTGACGACTAGTTTGTAAGTAAAAGTTAAAAAGTAATTATGTACGACAAAAACCTGGATTGTATATACAGTACAATTATTAATCCTGTTACGTAGAAGTTCTAAATGATACTAAGTGATCAGCTGGTTTCAATTTCATTCCCGATATGGTCGATGCGAGACCAATAAGATAACACATAGACAACTTTCAAGGATGGATGTCATGTTGTACTGACGTGCTTTGATAGAAGCAGATGAAAAGCACCCCATCAACAAGAGTCTCCAATTACGAATGAAAGAAAGATCAATGCGTCGCTTAACCATAATAATTCTTAAAAGCGAATCTGCAAAGCAATTCATCAATTGTGTACATTATAACCATCTGTAATGGCTTTCTCCAGAGGACACTGTTTTTGCAAGTGGACCAGACGAATTATCGAATCTATTCTATGTTTATTTAATCTCGCACAAATAATAAAATTGTTATTTTACTAACCCCAAGCTGAAATGGTAGTAGTCAAGTTCACGTTGTTTTAAGTCTTATCAGCAAGATAAAAAAACATAGAAACCTTACTTTGAAATTACAAATCCAACCACATATTGAGACACGATTCTAATATGATAAGGTAATCAGATTTATAACTAGATCTTGTGATAGATCACCTGTCAAAAGGCCAAAACTGTAGACGCGTAAAAAGCCTTTCGTAATACCTTAAAGAAAGAGTTGCCTTCATAAATTCCCAACAAGATGTGTGACCACGCGCCCCTTGAGCCCTTAAGATCTAAGATCACGAATCTCAAGGGACCCATAAGCTCTGCTTACAACATGAAGTTAAACAAGTAGAGAAGGGTCCGTCTAAGCAGATTACGTTGTTAATTTATAGCAACACAAGATGGGGGCAATTGGACCTTTCGGACAGGAAGGAATTGTGGGCTTTACAAGGTAGATGTACCAGGCAATAAAGCGAAGAATAAGTTGATACTGAAAATATAAAGTTACTTTTCCAGATTATGTGCTTCCCAATAGTTGTATAATCTGGAATAATTTGATATTAGCTATACAATAGCGTGAACTTATTTTTATGGTATTGGATAATGAGACAAGTTGGTCGTCTACCGGATGGTAAGCATAACGCCGGCGCATAACAATTGCAGTGCCATTCAGAACTTTGCTAAGGCCTGCATGGCACTGAATTGCGCTGGTTACCTTGATAGTAATCTCACTGACTACTGATATTCGAATATGAGTTCTTACGTGAATTTTTGCAAGACTACGCGACACTGCAGTGCACTTTGTTACCCTTAGACATAAATAGTGTTACCACAAAAAAACAATTTTTAGTCGCCTGTTTAGCCAGACAGCGTCTAAAGATAAACGTCAAAAATGGTTAGAAATGTCACAACAGAATTGTGTTAGACAACGGTTAGACACTACTTAAATCAAGATTTGTGGTTGCTCATATTTAATCGCGCGACTAAAGCATGTTTTGGCGTTAAACAGTGTTTAACACAGGTTTAACATGTGTTTAATTTTTTTGTGGTAACACCCCAAGTACCCTGTACTTTCACTGACTAGCTCATGAAATCAAAACACAGGAACCTTGCCTAGTAATTTTAATATAGAATCTTCTACAGCAAAGATGATCAGTCCTAATCATAATATCAATCAACCATACACATATAATCAGTTCTAAAAAGTATTTTGCTCATTTCCATTCTTCCATACAAACATGTCGTTTGTTTACCTCGGATCTCTGGCTCTACAAAGAGAGGCTGCGTCCATTGTGATGCGCCAAACACGCATGTTATGTGGGTACTGCCGTTTTGTTGGGCCGTGACCTGTAGAAGTATTATTAGGTCGTAGGGTGCGAAAGGGTGAGGTAGAATTTGGATTAGTATGTATGTTACATTTTTCGTATGTTTTTGCGTAGGTATTTGAAGGTTTTTTATACTATTTGATAAAGAGACGAGCTGGTCAAACACAAAGACCTGCGGTACTGCAGTTCACTCGTTACCTTGAGAAATATCTCAAACCTAATAAGGTAGGTATTAAGTCTTATAAGCCCAGTAATTTCGCAGACTATTTTGCTCATCAAACGGAAACAGTACTTACGTGTAGTGTATCAATAGTTCTTGTGCGCCATTCAATCTGAAACCACAGTTTGAATCCCAGCTCACCCATGCACCAATATCGTAACAAAATAGAAAATAACTAAAACGTGCAAATAATAAATAGACACAAACGCACATTTAGGCATAGACAGAAGCAGTTTGTTAGTAGTAGGACTAACTCTTCTGCGAGTGTCCGTCTGGGTTGTTACCACCGCTTTGAGCGTGAAGTCTGCCGCCAAGCAGTAGTGTGCAAGCATTACTTTGTTCCGGTTTGATGAGCAGAGTATCCAGTGATATTACTGGGCTTATGAGACTTAATACCTATAATGTCTCAGGGTAACGAGCGCACAGCAGTGCCACGCAGGCCTTTGTGTTTCAAAGTTCTGGGTGGCACTGCAATTGTTATGGGCCGGCGTTATGCTTACCATCAGGCAAACGACCAGCTCGTCTCGTTAACAAATAACATAAGAAAATAAATAAAAATGTGCTACAGCTGGCATACGTTACAATCAAAAATAATAAAAAAACCGTCCTTGTGTACGAAGTGTTTATGGTGTCATCACAAATGTATTTGTTCGGTACAATACGAAACATTAGTCGACAAATTGTCGATTACAGCACATTTGCATCCCTAGACGTTTACGCTCTAATTCCAACGATTATAAATGCTCCCTTTACTCAAAGATCAAGTAATATTTCATATTAATGCCCCTGGATCCCAAGCCCTCGTAATTAACTCTCCACCAGTCCGGAGATGATTTCAATTAAATATTTAGATATAGGCAAATTAGTAGCTAACGTTGCATGGCACAGTGGACCATTACCAGTGAGGGATTCGAATAGAAACCGTATCAAGCGAAATCAGATACTTACTTAATGTCACGAAAAAAGCGATAACCTTTCTATCACAAAATAGAGAGATAGAAAGCAGAACCAAGTGAAGCAGAACCTTTTACGCACCAAGTGTTATAAGGGTCTGACCACAAAAAAAAAATTTTTAGTCACCTGTTTAGCTAGACAGCGTCTAAAGATGAACGTCAAAAAAGATTAGAAATGTCACAACAGAATTGTTTTAGACAATGGTTAGACACTACTTAAATAAGACCCTACTTAATTAGGGTCTTTCCAAATAAAAATTAAACACACGTTAACCTCTGTTAATCACTGTTTAACGCCTAAATTGATTTAGTCACGCGATTAAATATGAGCAACCACAAATCCTGATTTAAGTACCTAGTGTCTAACCATTATTTAACACAATTCTGTTGTGACATTTCTAATCATTTTTGACTTTTATCTTTAGACGCTGTCTAGCTAAACAAGCGACTAAAAATGGTTTTTTGTGGTAACACTATTAGTGTTAAACGGTCACGTGACGTAGGTACGTCACGACATAGGTATGTCCCCGCGACAAGGAAATATCAGACTGTTTCAAAAGATTCGTTTAACTCCTGGCTGTAAGACAAAACCGGGTATATTCGCGCACAAACTATTATTAAAATAACATTTTGATAACCTTGAACATAAGAAAAATTTTCTAAAAATTCTTCTAAACTGTATTCATATATTCGGCATCCAATTAAAGCTTGTAAATATCAAGAGCTTGAACCGATTGAGGTTGTCGAGTACCTACCACTTGTGCGTAACTTCTCCTCTGGAATGTTCTGTGACCGTGCTAGGTTTCTGACAAAGGTCAGAATTTGTTATTACCCCCTCACACCTTGTAATTTGTACCATATGCCGATTCGAGTAAGGTACTAAATTGCTTGCTCCCCAATTCTAGGAAGGTTTTATAGGTCGAATTGGGTGTGCTATGTATATATAATATTGCGGTTAAAAACAGATGGGGTAATTTAAAAATACCATGTTATTGTCTGGTATCGATCGCTTGAACCAAGCTTAGGTAAGTATATATTGGCGTTTCAACCGCTTGATTCGTCCCTTTCATTCTGTTTGTTACGTAAAACAGTGAGCTAATTTCATGAAAAATTATTTGTTACGTTCTTTTACTCTCTTTGGGTTGTAATTTGACCACTATTGCACCTTATCTTAAGTCATTGTTAGATTTATAAAACGTTACAATGAATGTCTTTCTTTTTTTTTTTTTTTTTGTTTTTGGCTCCACGCGATTTGCGTATTTAGCCAGTGTCAAGTTATATAAAATATATTAAATGAAATAAATCTCAAGTTTTGGTGTGTAAAAGTCGTCAAAGTCACGTTAAAGTTTAGTCTAGGCGCGGTCGAGTCGAAGTGACGCTTCAGTAAAGCGGTGGATACTTTACTGAAGCTTCTATGGAGTTTTGGATAGAATACGAAAATACACGTTTTTCGTCTTTGTACTATTTGCCTTTCACTCATGCACGTTTACGAACACTTAATGGTTAATAATCCACCATTATTACACATTAACACTCGATAAAACACAGGTTTTAGTAAATAACACAAACACAACAACAGCACATTTTCGCATTCCCGCCAAAACTCAATGTCTTTCTTTCTTCTTTTTTTTTTCAGATTATGGCTTTTAAACTTACAATGAATGCTACATCTATGGAATGCTTATATAGCTGTCATTGTCAAACGTCACAATGTCATTTTTGACGTTGAAGGATGTACTCAATAGCATACTGTGAACTTTCTCTTCCCTGTTCTCGCTCGCTACTGATTGATAATGGTGCCCGTGTAATGTGTATCGTGTAACTAAAATAAAAATACTATTGAAATACAGCAAAAGGAGTTTTTATACCATGGTCCACTAACAGTGATGTTTTGGTCTAACGTAAAATAGCTAAACCTAACACCAATACCGATTCAAGCGCTTATGAGGTTAGGAAATGCGGGATCCTCGGCCGATAATCCCCAGTCACCGATCACCCTGCAATCCCCTAGTATATAGGTACCTATGTATATAAAACTATGCTCATCTATGTAAGCAACTGGAGTTGTCATGCTCACGAAAAGGATTCTGCTCGCGGCGGCATCGTGTGGCGGGTCGCCCTCTTCCCTCGGTAATGGTTGAGGAGAGCGATGGCTGGCACATGGGTCATACTCGTGAACGGATGCCGCTTGTGTTGTCTGGTCAACTCCAATTGTAATCCTTCTGTTGTCTTGTAATTTAGTTCTATTTTAATTTAGTTTAAGACCATAGTTCCCGTCTTGATGTTTTTCTTTATCATGTTTATATCGTTAATTTCTATTAATATATGACCTAATCTTATAAGAGTATGGACCACGTGTCCATAGAGTGTAATGTAACAAAATTAAAAAAAAACACCAATACCGACGGAACAATCAACAAACCAATATGTACTTGGCAACACGTGCAGCCTACTACAAGATTAGTGGGATTTACGTTAATCCTTCCAGGCTCAAGCTATAAGGCACGACACGAGAGATCACGTGGCAGTTCACTGCTCTGTGATATTTTATACTCCTTCTATGCGGAAGTTATGTAGACGCGCCCAACAAAAATGTCAACAACGTTGTATACAAAGAAATGTTGTAAAACCTCTCGGTTCAGCGAACGGTAGTATTATTAAAACCAACCCTAGCAAAGCGGGCAGCAACACTAGAAAATTATTTTCTAAACACGTTGATAATTCCACTTTACCACGCGCGAGAAGCCGTGGGCAAAAGCTAGTTCCAAATAGTTATCTTGATTGAAGTCAAAATATGTTTCCCTTAGATAAAGATAAGCCTAATAATGTAGTCCAAAATTGTTGTACATAAATTGTGCGTTCACCGTTGGCTTCAAGGTTTTCCAACCTTACAAAAAACCCAAGCTGCGAACTAACTTATTACCTCACTTTTAAATTCTTCAAAATGATCCACATTAATAAACTTTTGAAACTTCTAACTCCATCTTGGAGCTCTTTTAGAATATTAATTTGCTCATTAAACAAGCTTGGTGACGTTGAAATGACTGATAACTTCGCCAATTTAATCATGGCGTCTACGAGAGACTTCAAACAAAGGGTGTATCGGAAAATTAATGAGCGAGCCCTAATAGTTGGATAGCTCGCGTGTGATTTGGTTACGAGTGGTATTTTTTTTTATTTATTAATCACAGAATCAACAGCACTTAGGTAATCACAGAATCAACAGCACTTTTTTTTATGTTATTTGGTAACGAGACGAGCTGGTCGTTTGCCTGATGGTAAGCATAACGCCGGCCCATAACAATTGCAGTGCCACCCAGAACTTTGAAACACAAAGGCCTGCGCGGCACTGCAGTGCGCTCGTTACCCTGAGACATTAGGTATTAAGTCTCATAAGCCCAGTAATTTCACTGGCTACTCTGCTCATCAATCCGGAACACAGTAATGCTTGCACACTGCTGCTTGGCGGCAGACTTCACTCACAAAGCGGTGGTAACAACCCAGACGGACACTCGCAGAAGAGTTAGTCCTCCCACTAACAACTTAGGTATAGGTCAGATAATTTAAGTAGTTTTTTTATGTTACTTGATCGGTTTATTACTTTAGTTGTGAAGAATAGACAGAATAATGGAAATATCTCAAAAATTTCGCGCCAGTGGGTTTCGAACCCACGTCTTCTGCTAACTTAAACCAGACGAAGAGACCAGAGAAATTATTGAAATTTATATGCATACTAACTTAGACCCGTAGCTTCACACACGTAGCCTAAGTTATTCCTTACATCATTAGGTATCTGACAGTCAAATTTCCAAAAATTGGTCCACCCGTTTCGGAGATTAGCCGGGACAGACAGACAGACGAAAATTTTAAAACTTGTGTTTTTGTTCTATGCACCGTGGGTATATACTTTCATATGCATTTAGTAAAAAGCTGTTATTTGGATATTACAAACAGACACTTCAGTTTTATTTATTTGTATGTATAGATACATTTCAGGTTAATGAGGGTTGACATTTTAAATGCAGTTGCTTTACAGACATTTTAACTTTAATAAACTACTCCCACATTGTTTCTGACATGAAATTTACCACTTTATTGTACTTATCCATTTAAAGTTTGTGAAGGCTTTCATTTTCAGCTAAATTTATTATTAAGTTTTTGTATTTTGTTTCTCTATTCTACTAGTTGAGTAAAGGAACATCAAAACTTTCTCATTTAAAATTTGCAAATAAAACATACCAGATTTTTATTATTTTCAACAAAGATATTTTTTAAGAATATAAACTTTTCAACAACTTTAATAAGACGTACGTAGTAATTACGCATTAATAATTGTTATGTTAAAGCTACCAGACGCTCAAGACAAATAGCCACAACTTTATGCTATTTAACAAACTTTAATTTTCAAAGTTCTGAGTGGCACTGCAATTGTTATGGGCCGGCGTTATGCTTACCATCAGGCAAGCGACAGGATCATCTCGTTCTTCATTAGAATAAAAAAAATCGGGCAAAACCATTAAGGAAGTAAATTTCCTCTAACGGCACGTCCTAGAAACATGTACAGTCAGCTGTACAATACAATACAATAACACTTTATTGCGCACCAAAAAATTATAATACAATACCCTACTGGTAGCGGATTATTAGATTAAGATTGTAAATAAATTAGTGTGTATTTTATTTAGTTATTTTAGTTTATGTTGTTTATTTTTTCTGTTATTATAATAAAGAGGCACATTCTTTTCAGGATCAGTGCCGTTTCATGTAGGGCATTAAAAAGCTTCATAAATGAAAATTAAACCTAAACATAAGACATAAGACTTCTATGACCGCCAATTTTTTCCATCATCATTTTCTATGTGTATACCAAAAAATTAACAGGAAAATAATAAAAAGAAAACAATAACTTAATAGTGTGTTTAACTCATACTGTAATAGTGTATACTCATAAGCATAACTTATTTTTGCAAAATCTCTTATTATTAATTTTTTTTATGTTATTTGGTAACGAGACGAGCTGGTCATTTGCCTGATGGTAAGCACAAAGGCTGCGCGGCAATGCAGTGCGCTCGTTATATCCTGAGACATTAGCCCAGTAATTTCACTGGCTACTCTGCTCATCAAATCGGACCACAGTAATGCTTACACACTAATGTTTGGTGGCAGATTCACGAGCAAAGCGGTGGTAACAACCCAGACGGACACTCGAAGAGTTAGTCCTACCACTAACATCTGAAAATTAGGTACATACATTTGAAAATCTGAGAGTGTAACTTATGCATATTTTTGCAGCCGCCGTTATATTATTTATTTAAATAAATAGTTACTACATTAAAATACACGTTTCTAATCCCAAAGGTAATTTGATGATACTGCGCTGTTACGATGTTAATTCTGTGAACTATAAAACTTCCATTTATTTTGATCACGCGGCGCACTAACCAGATTCCTGACGAAGTCGCTTCTTATTCCCTTCATGAAGAACAACTCCGCGTAGCGACGTCCATGCACTGATTCTTAATCAAAACGTAATTATCTAAGTTAGTTCTCTTGATTTTAGCACTAATTGCTACCCGCGGTTTGCCATGTAGAAATTCCCACAGGAACACTGCATTTTTCCGGGATGAAAGTATCCTATGTCACTCTCTAGCTCACTATTTCTATGTAAAAAATCGATTCGTTGCTCTATTGCTGCGTAACAGAAAGACAAACAAACACACTTTCAATTGATTAATATTGATGGTTTGTTAACCAATCTATACAAATAAATAAAATTGAAGTGTCGGTTTGTGATATCAAAATAACAGCTTTTTACTAAATGCATATCAAAGTATATACGGTAGGTACCTATAACAAAACAACCATTTTTAAATTTTTTGTCTATCTGTCTGTTTGTCTGGGTAGCCTCCGAAACGGCTGGGCCGATTTTGACGAGACTTTTGTTATAAGGAGTAACATAGGCTACTTATTTTAGAAAAAGAATTCGGGTTCCGGCGATTATGACGATCGCGTGATAAAAATAAGTAATCCTGCAACTCATGTTTATGCAAATAAATTAATTTTAATTATTGTTTATGATTTGTTTTAATCCGCTTGACTTATTTTACTGGGTAAAAAATGGGCGAACATTTAATTTTTTTCTATAAATTACGAGTTATGAGATTGCAAGGCTATATCAAATTTTTTTGCGTCGAAAAAAACACTGAAACTCCGAGTAGTAACTACACGTTACAAGTACCCCTATACTATAACGTGTAAACCACACAGTTCCGATGGTGCTTGCGAAACATCAGCAAGCTGTAACAGTTTAGTTTAGGGTCCCAATAATTACGGGCTCAGTCAACCCAATTAGTGGCCCGAAACTAACGACTACCTTGTACTACTACTACTCGTATTATAATTATTTATGTGGCCATTTTGGTTGATATTCGGTTCACGGTTCCCGAAATACCCGTTATCCACTATGGCGTCCATGGATACTATAAGATCCAAAAAAAAATGGCGTCCCACGTCCGTATTGTGTGTCTGTATTGTTGTCCGTTGAGTGTGCGCGGAAGGCGAGTCACAAACACAGGAAACGTCTCAGCTTGTTGCTCGGTCGTGGGCACTCTAGTCTCAATTTGCGCCGATTTCAAACCATTTTTTTAATGTTGTTTGGTAACGAGACGAGCTGGTCGTTTACCTGATGGTAAGCATAACGCCAGCCCATAAGCCCCACTCAGAACTTTGAAACACAAAGGCCTGCGTGGCACTGCAGTGCGCTCGTTACCCTGAGACATTCGGTATTAAGTCTCATAAGCCCAGTACTTTCACTGGATACGCTGCTCATCAAACCGGAACACAGTAATGCTCGCACATTACTGCTTGGCGGCTGACTTCGCTCACAAAGCGGTGGTAACAACCCAGATGGACACTCGCAGAAGAGTTAGTCCTACCACTAACGATGTATGAAAAATCTTGTCCGCAGCTTGTGGCCGCGTTAGTGCCCGCGCTTGGTTATCCAATGTGTGGCTGCATCATATGTTACTACGAGTAACTGAAGCAGTGATGGCTCACAGGCTCAGTGGTGATACGTCGGCCTCCGATATGTAGGAATTGATGACTCGAATCTTTTTTTTTATATGGACATTTGTAACACTTGGGGCGTTGCCAATTCGTTGCCAACCCTTGAGAACTTGTTTGACACCATGAAGGACTGCATTTGCTACTAAGAGCGTGAGCTTTCGATTAATAACAACTTCTTGATGCTTTATAGCTCGTTGCTAGGGCATTTTCTAGCACTCCGCTGGCTAGCTACAACCCTCAAGTTGAAAATCTGTCTCCAAGCACCTATCGTTGTGTTTTGGCAGCTGTATTTGAGAGCCAATTGTAATCTTTTTTTTTATGTTATTAGGTAACGAGACGAGCTGGTCGTTTGCCTGGTGGTAAGCATAACGCCGGCCCATAACGATTGCAGTGCCACCCAGAACTTTGAAACACAAAGGCCTGCGCGGCACTGCAGTGCGCTCGTTACCCTGAGACATTAGGTATTAAGTTTCATAAGCCCAGTAATTTCACTGGATACTCTGCTCAATCTAAGTTTATATATAACATATTTGTTTGTTTAACCATCGTCACTTAAGATTAGGCAAGATAGTGGTCAAATGCTACTATCCGACAGTATACAAAAAAATGTATAGAAGTTAGTGAAGCTTTGATTTATTGGAATGAGAATTTTTTTAAGGGTGGTTTGTTGAATAAGATTATATAAAGTGAGTAATTTATAGTTTCAATTCCGCGATAAAGAATGTCTACTGGCCTAAGTTCGATCTATACGGAATTTACTTACTGATGCCTTTGCCATATACTCATTTACTTACTGATGGCTTTGCCATACACTCTTACTGGTTAGTCCCAGTTATTATTTGGACCATTTACATTTTTTTTATTTATTTATTATTCATAACCTCAGAGTGAGCATTTAACTTAACTAGCTCTATCACTTACCGTCATAAACAACTCCTTTCACCAGCTCGCTGGTCTCGAACACAGGATGAGTGATCGTCAGGTTGACATCACTGTCCTCAATACTAAGCGTCACTATCTCATCACTGTCACTCGAGATCCGCGCGAAGGCACAAGCATCATCCACATCACTGATATCACTAACAGTTGTTGTTTCAACCGGTTCCGCAGTCGTTGATTCCTCGTAATCTATACTAGCCTTTACATCTTCAACTTTAAGATCTACTTTTGGATTTACATCTTCACGGATGTCTTCAGGTGGTCCCGGTGACCTGCCTGGGGCGGGGTCTCCGTTCGGTAAGGTTAGAGTTGAGCTATAAGGCAATGCCGTCAAAGTTATCACTGTTATGAGTAGTATGCATCGATTCATTTTTAGTTTCTGGTTCTGCCATCGGTGAGCTACATTCAACTGTTTGTATGATATCGAATGGTTTATAGGCATGGTTACGTAGCGTGTCTATTTTTTATTGTTCCGAGGTCGTTCATTGTTGCGGTATCTGTAAAGAAAAAGGTTTTTATGAAAATGTGTTTCTCGTAATAAAAGTAAAAAGGTTTGTCAGGAGAATTTAATAAAAGTAATGTAAAATCTGTACCTTTGTTCTTAGAAATTGTATTTTTATTTTTTCTGTGAGGACGCAAGTACGTACTTTGTAATTTTATGTTTTAAAACAAAAGAGCTTCTGACATTTTACTAAGGACGATTACTTTCTACGGGATACAAACTTTTAAGTCCGTCTTCGAAATGAATAAACCATTTTCAATGAAACTTTATACTATTATGTGTATCATACCTACAAAGATCTTAAAAATGTTCTAATATCGATTGGAGATTAAGCACTTGAAAGTTTGTATGATATGGCATAAACGCTCATAAGTGAAATTACTGGGCTTATGAGACTTAATACCTAATGTCTCAGGGTAACGAGCGCACTGCAGTGCCGCGCAGGCCTTTGTGTTTCAAAGTTCTGGGTGCCACTGCAATTGTTATGGGCCGGCGTTATGCTTACCATCAGGCAAACGACCAGCTCGTACATACGTTCGTACATACGCTCATAACATAAAAAAGTAGTATTTTAATTATTTTTTTTATTCTGTTGAATAACTAGACGAGCGTGCGTTTGCCTGATGGTAAGCATAATGCCGGCCCAGAACAATAGGGATGTTGCATGAAACACAAAATATATAATTACTGTCGTTATACAGGTTTAAATACATACAACAACACAATAAAAATTAAATTCACAAAAAATATATAAATTCTATAAAGATACAGCATCTAAAAGTTTCCCAAATTCAACGATTTTTTTATCATCCAATAGTAATTGAAAGGATACAATCAGATTCTTTACATTTCAATGAATAAAAAAATGTATGACTACTATGTACCTACATTCAGTTTTTCACGGACAAATCAACAAAATACATGTTTTAGTAAGTACAGATTTACGACGCGTTGAACAAGTGACGTGAGATGTTCTGTCCAATTTGTATGGGGCGTTTTAGCGCTCAGTATTTACGCCCGGCTTTGACTCTCATTTTTGACGTTTCTATCGTTCGATTTCCAGTTTTTTCGATATAGACATTTGATTCTCCTGAGAAAACGAACTAAATAAAATTTAAAAAAAAGAGCCAGCATCCCTATTGCAGTAGAGTCTGTTCAGAAAGAGACCCGTCGTGGGATTCTATAGCGCTGCTGTGCTTAATTACCTTTTTGCTTAGCGGGCATTACAATGGCGTATCATGCGGCGCGAGTACGGATCTTTTCGATAAATAAAATTCGATAAAATGGACATTTAAAATCGATAAAGTGGGTTTTATTCGATAAAATTGACAGTTAAAATCGATAAAGTGGGTTTTATCGATTTTAACTGTAAATTTTATCGAATTTTATTTATCGAAAAGATCCGTACTCGCGCCGCTGTTTCGTTATGTTTGTGTTTGTAAATTTCCTCACCAACGTTTGTTTATATAGATAGGTATTTCGCCACCTCTACTACGATATTCGTCCTATCATGCCGAATTGTATGTTTGATACTCCTGTGAGTACAATTATATCTAATCATAAGCATATTGACTTGCGTTCATAAACAGACATTTTGTTTGACCAACTCAGTCCCTGCTTGCTTTGATGTTGACTTTACGCCGCGCTGTTTATCATCTACTTATAAAATAATTCATATCATGATGTTGTTATGGATATGGTTTGAAGTATTTTTCTTTTTTTGGAAATTTTTAATGACATTTTTCCAAGGGAGGTTGTCACAACTTGTCGACAACTATGGCCCTAATCAACCCTTTCCGGGATAAGATACCGATTCAAACTCACCCTGATAGAGTAAATATAAGTGACGCGTCATACAGCGATAGTAAAAGAAGAATAATAAAGTACGGATCTATTCGGGTCGATAAAATTCTATCAATTTTCGATAAAGTGGGTTTTATCCATTTGAACTGTGAATTTTATCGAATATTATCGAATTTTATCGATCGAAAAGATCCGTACTTGCGCCGCAATTTAGGTATTCTGCTGGTGAATCAACCTGAAATATTATCATGAATGTTCGATGACTTTAAACAGGTCTATGAAACGAGATTCCGGCACCTGCCAATTCCGCCTCATGTAAAATTATATTAGTTTTGTTAGTGGGAGGACTAACTCTTCTTCGAGTGTCCGTCTGGGTTGTTAGCACCGCTTTGTGAGTGAAGCCTGCCGCCAAGCAGTAGTGTGCAAGCATTACTATGTTCCGGTTTGATGAGCAGAGTATCCAGTGAAATTACTGGGCTTATGAGACTCAATACCTAATGTCTCAGGGTACCGAGCGCACTGCATTGCCGTGCAAGCCTTTGTGTTTGAAAGTTCTGGGTGGCACTGCAGTTGTTATGGGCTGGCGTTATGCTTACCATCAGGCAAACGACCAGCTCGTCTCGTTACCAAATAACATGAAAATATTATTATAATTATAAAATGACTGATTCCACGAGGCGCTGGTAGTTTACCGGTACTTTCCAAATCAGATAAAGTTCCTATAAATAACTTGAACGTAATCACGGAATTACACTGATAAATTGTCTTATCTTGCAGTAGACCAACTACGAGATTCGTTAATTTTACAATATACAACTTTGTTTAATATTTAATAGTATCAATATTGTTTGAAATGTCATTGTGTGTGGTAAGACAACAACGGTAATTGTATCAACTGTGGAAATATTCTTAATTACTGTGAGAATTTTCCGAGTCATTTCCTTTGCACTTACGCCTTTGATAATGTTTTGGTAGGTATTTTTAACGGGCTGAAAAGCCTTCATTAGTTACTACATAAACACGAACGGTCTTACCACAATTAAAATTAAATATAACAACTAAACATGTGTTAAACAGCGTTTAACTCCTAAAAATGCATTAGTCGCGTGTTTAAATTGGGATAACCACAAATCTTGATCTAATCGTTGTCTAACTCCATTATGTGGTGACATATCTATAATAATTTTAGACTTTTGCCTTTAGACACTATCTAAACAGGCTTCTAAAAGTTGTTGTTTGTGGTAAAGGTATATTTCCTATGTATTTGCGTATTTGATAAAGTTTTTTAACGGGCTGAAGGCTTCGTTAGTTATTACTTAAACACTATAATATTCAAAAACAGTTCGATAATCTATACAAGCCATTGTAGCCATATTGATGATTGAAATGTTCTGGTAGTGGGCTATAACATTTGGGGGCCTACTTTGGGAGTAGAGGCCTACTTTGGGAGTAGAGGCCTACTTTGGGATTAGAGGCCTACTTTGGGAGTAGAGGCCTACTTTGGGAGTAGAGGTCTACTTTGAGAAAAGAGGCGTGCTTTGGGAGTAGAGGCCTACTTTGGGAGAAGAGGCCTATTTTGGGAGTAGAGGCCTACTTTGGGAGTAGAGGCCTACTTTGGGAGTAGAGGCCCACTTTGAGAGTAGAGGCCTACTTTGGCTTGTTGATTATACAACAGTGTTTGTAGCTAGGTTAGATGTAGTGTTTTTATATTAATAAACTAACCTATAATTAGTACTAGCTAGTTAAATAAAGGCTATTTTCAACGTGCTAAACGTTGAAAAAAGTTCTGGACCACATTATATTAATAAAATCAAATATTGATGCGTCGGTGTGTTCACAATAATTCGATAGTTTATCTTAAGCGATTTATTAAAAATTACGGTTTTTACAATAGTCCGTTGATATATTATACCTACATAATATTATTATGTATTGCAGTCGACAATACACTTACCTATGATACGAGTATAATACAATCACAAACATTTATATATTTAATGTACATTTATATTTGTAATGTAGCCTACCTACTATCTTCCCAAAAAAAAACCAATTATTTTAAAAGAATATGTCAAACTACGTCTATAACAGTCTTTATAATGGATTTTAATCTAAAATTGGCAC
This sequence comes from Crocallis elinguaria, assembly GCA_907269065.1. Lineage (NCBI taxonomy): Eukaryota > Metazoa > Arthropoda > Insecta > Lepidoptera > Geometridae > Crocallis > Crocallis elinguaria. Next base: position 23,853,485 of record OU026072.1, on the reverse strand, counting down.
AACGAACCGTATCTGGCCAAAGTAGAAAGAAACAAAAAGAATCGACCCACTGAATATAAAAATGTGGAAAATACGATGAAAAATATCCTCTTGAGACCTCATTTTCTTTTGCTAAACCTAGAAATCAACTAGTGTATTATATAGTAGTTTGTATAAAGCTCATTCACGGTCAGGGGCGTATTTACCCTAGGGCCAAAAGGGCCATGGCCCGGGGCGGCAGGCTGCGAGGGGCGGCGCAAGCATCAGAAGAAATTAAAAAAAGCCTACCTAACTAAGGCTCTTATTAATAAGCAGTGTTAAACGGTTGAATAGTTAGCTCAACTATGTTTTGTCTCTTTCGATTCAGTTTAAACCCCTCAAAGAACAACAGAGACTAAACATAGTTTAACTAAACCACTGTTTAACATTATTAATTAATAAGCCTAAATCTCGTATGGTGCTCGTGGGTGTAAGTTAGACGTGGGGCTTTCGTATTATATATACTGACAGGCAGGGCGGCGGGGCCTGTAGGCCCAGGGCGCTGAATCCTAAAATACGCCACTGTTCACGGTACGCCACTCTACAAAAAGAAAGTAATGTGATGAAAGAGTTTGGTGATAGAACATGAAACTTAGGCAGTAGACCGAGGTATTATGTAAAGGCTTATCTGCCTGACATTGCCACCTGCAGGTGTATCGTATCATATCTGTACTCCACTATCGCCTACAGTCATATCGTGATTGAGTTCGCGGTCTTTAATTTCCAAATTACAAATATCCCCAATTAATAAAATCGTCAATAATCCCACGGAGTCTTTCACCATATTTCTTATCCACTTTTATAGATAGCTTGGCTAAGGGCTCCTTGTTCTCCGTCACATTACGCACATCGTCTTCTGGTGGAAAGAGGAACGGCAGATAAAAAACTGCTATCATTATACCAAAATCAAGCTTCTCTCGGTACTGCCTTTCAAATTCTTTCTTAGGAAATACGTCTTCTACATCAATATCGAAATGCTTCAAGAACGTTGCCAGGTACTGGTGATAGAGCTCTTTTAAATGCTCCAAGTGTTGTTTTCGAAATTCCTGATCCGTTCCCCAGAATATGAAGTAAATAAAATCGAGTACAGGATTCCCTCTGTGAGCAATTTGAAAGTCTACTGCGATGACTTCCGTTGGTTGACCATTCTGGAAACAAAAAAATAGGGATGTTGCTTGAAACACAAAATACATATTTACTATCGTTATTACAGGTTTAAAAATATCATATTAACACAATAAAAATGAAATTCACAAAAAATATATAATTTCCACAGAGATACTGCATCTAAAAGTTTCCCGAATTCAACGATATTGTTTATCATCCAATAGTAATTTAAATGATACCATAAGATTTTTTACATTTCAACTAATAAAAAAATAAGACAACTATGTACTTAAACGCAGTTTTTCACGGCCAAATCAACAAAATTTTAGTAGAGCTTTACGGCCCACGCGTTAAACAAGTTACGTCAGATGTTCAGCCCATTTTGTATGGGGCGTTTTGGCGCTCAGTATATAAGCCCGCCTGACTTAGACGTTCCTAGCGTTCGATTTCCAATTTTATCAATATAGACAATTGATTCTCCTGAGAAAACGATTTTTTTACGTCGTCCGTCGCCCGTCTTCGTAAGACGTCCACTGCTGAACATAGGCCTCCCCCATAGAACCCCACTTGGATCGGCTACTCGCCTCGCGCATCCAACGGTTCCCCGCGGTTTTGACAAGGTCATCGGGCCACCTGATGGGACCAAGTACACACTAACAATTTTGCGATCAAGTGATAAACTACATATTCTTTGTAGTGTTGGTTTTAATATTTTTATTATTTTTTGTTACATCATATAGATAACAATATTTATTAGGTACCAATACATTATTAGTTCTTAGTTTATTAGTGGCGCATACCTCTCTCTCTGAGAGAAGGTCGGTATCTCAGCAGTGGGTGCATAAGAGGCTGATAATGACATTATTAAATTTAGTATCCGTACATTTTATTTTATTAAACAGTTTCACAGTTAAAAATAAAAATAGGTACTCACGATTTCTTTCACCATAATGTTATTGTGTCTAAAATCACCGTGACATATGGTTTTGATGCATGCAGCATCACTCATATAGCTAGGATATTTGTCCACTATATTAACAAGAAGTGGTGTTAGCTTTTTTATCATGTCCCTTTCTAAAAATTGCGATGCAAACAAGCACATATTATGTGTGAATCCATGCCAATTCTTGTTAAACTTGTACAAGCAATCCATATTTTGTACATTCTTTTCAAAATAATCAGGTCTTTTCATTTCCATCGCCAATGAGAGACCGTGAAGCCGAGCCAGGTTTATGATAGCTAGTTCTGCGTATTCCAAGTTTACAACATCCATTCTATAATACGTTTTGAAACCCTCTGCTGCTAGATTTTCGAGAATTATTGTTTCGTCTGTGCTTTCATCAAACGCTTTGGCTACTTTATATCTGTCCCCAACAGGTACGTTCTCTTGTTCTTGAAAGTCGTATATTTCTTTCATGACATTTGAATAAATGAAATGTTCTCTTTTGTAAATATCTTCAATGTTAAATGTCATTGAAACTTCACTTGTTATGATATGTTTGACGAAAATATTGGTTTCTTTGTCGCCATCTTCAGTTTTCCCTTTAATGTTAATTTCGTATAGCAATCCCATGTAGCTTCCGCCATTCGTTGATAGATTTTTCTTTTCAACATCGTATGTAATGTAACCTTCGTTCTTAGCTATACTGTCAATATGTTCGTTCAGCTTCTTGGCAATGTTATCGGATTTTCCATCACTCACATCATGATCGTTCGATCCTTGGGACTGCATCGCGTTTTGTTTACCTGAGCTCAACAACGAAAATAATCACAAAATTACCCTATCACTTGTTTTATGCACGCTTAACAACTATGACTTATGTAATTAGTAATTAATTATTATTGTGTCAATGATTAAAATGTAATAATGAGCATTTAGGTATGATTTATTCACGTATACCTTTGCTTGTACTAAATATGCACCGTATGTATCGAAAAATATATTAGTACTTACTTGATATAGATAATATGATAAGATAAACCACAGTTGTTGTTTGTGCAATAATAGGATACAGTTATGATACGTTCGTGTTCGTTGTAAAACGCAAATGAATGCAAGATTACCGGTCTCAATCGGACAACTTCGGGATGGTTCGTGATTTATGAGCGTGAGTCATTTTATGTAAGCCCAAGTAGTTCGGTCAATAGTATTGTAGTTAGATAGATAGTAAGATTAACTCTTTATTGAAACACCCCAACACAGATACCTTAAAAATTAAAACAATTTAACAATAAGTGTTACAATCGGCGGTCTTATCGCTTAGAGCGATCTCTTCCAGACAACATTTTAGTCTGTTGCTGAGAGGTATAAAACATAGATCTAGATAGACCTTAGAATTCTATGGTATAAAATAACAAGCACCAAATACAAAATATCACGTTGAGTAACTAAATTATTACTAATTCAACCTCATTATCAAAAACTGCTTTAAAAAAGCGACGAACCGTCTTCAGTGACAAACTACTGAACCGATTTTGATGAAATTTCTATGGGTCTAATCTGAAAGTAGGTATATCCTTTCAAGTAAAGAATGAATTTTTCAAATTGTTTTATAAATGACAGAGATATGAGGTTACAAACATAAAAAAAAAAAAAAAAAAACCCACTGAATTGATAACCTTCTCCTTTTTTGGAAGTCGGTTAACAAAAATAGGATTGCCTACAGGACTTTTTCTTTTTACCATGCCATAGAGTAATCATCCAACTAGTCGAATATCTCATTAAAAGTAATGCACTAGCATTCCTTGTGTCGCAGGCGGCATGAAGATACAATTGAATCTCCCAGGTGATCTGTGTGGAGAAAATATCCAAATGAATCCACCAGGAGATCTGTGTGGAGTAAAATCCAAATGAATCCCCCAGAGGATCTGTGTGGAGGAAATATACAGATGAACCATCCAGGGGATCAGTGTGGAGAAAATATCCAGATGAACCTCCAGGGGATCTGTGTGGAGAAAATATCCAGATGAATACCCCAGGAGATCTGTGTTGAGAAAAAATCCAGTTGAATTCCCCAGGGGATCTATATCAGGGGAGCCAAGTGGACGGAGAGTACAGAACACATACGTCCAAGAATAAATTTACACGAGAAAAATTTGACGTATCCGTATACAAACCTAATGCTCACAAAATTTACCCCAGCTAGGAATTGAACCTGGGGCCTCGCGATCTACAGGCAGTATTACTACCAACTTAGCCAAGAACCCGAGAGAAACCAAAACACATTTTTCATACGAAATAAAAGATATAGCGTGTTACCACTAGACTCTAGCTGTTAGACAGTGTCTAAAGAATTTTTTTTAATATTATTCTTTTTTGGGACTTTGAGACGCTTGCGTCTATGTCAGCCCCGTTACATCTTACATGTAATACCTACACCTCATTAATTAAATCATACACCATTGTAAATAGTGTCTTAGCCGCTTCACTCAGTGGAGCGGCGAGAACACATTGAACTTCACCAGTATGTTGTAGAAACAGTCCATATTGGCTGCGCATACACTCTCTGATTGGCTGGCTTCGAACACATTCAACTAGAAGATGATGCACATCTTCTATGACTCCGCATGTGTTGGATTGAATTGGGGGAGTCTGTCTTTTTCATCAGATGTTTAAATTTATTTAGCGGAATGTGTCCGGAGCGCAGTCTGTGGGCAATTACAACATAACATCTTTTAAGTTGGCTACTTGCAAGATAAACGTCTAAAGTGATTATAAATGTCACTACAGAATGGAGATAGGCAACGGTTAGACTCTGACCCTGTTACCACAAAAAACACTTTAAAATGCCTGTTTAGCTAGACAGTGTCTAAAGATAAACGTCTAAAATGATTAGAAATGTAACAAACGGATTAGATAACGGTTAGAAACTACTTAAATCAAGATTTGTAGTTGCTCATATTTAGACACGTGACTAAGGCATGTGTAGGCGTTAAACGCTGTTTAACAAAGGTTTAAGGTGTTTAATATATTTTTGGTAAGCGGTCTGTCTTACTACAATAATTAAACACATTCTAGACGTTTATCTTTAGTCACTGGCTAGCTAAACAGGCATCTAAAAGTAGTTTTTTGTAGTAACACGATAATTACTTTAAGATTTGTGATAGTTGATATTTGAAATGCTGTTTAACACATGTTTAGGTAACACATGTTTTGGTATTAAAAAATAGATATAAATTCTGCATGAATGAACCCACTTCGTTGGTTTATGTTCTATTAGGAGTCATCTCTGAAGAAACGAGCTCTCAAAGGATTTAATTACACAGGTAAATACTGTCTTATTTGTTTATACAAAAGGTATACAACCTACCTTTTGTTGAACTCCACAAAATGTTATCAATGATGTCTTATGATTTTCACAATGCGTAATGATATCTTATCCGGCGCGCGACAATTATCTATTCATTGCTCTGCCACTGTACAATGCACATAATGATACCTGCCACTGTTAGGTCTGTTCCATACAGCATCGTGACAAGCATTTTTGACAGACTTCCAATTTTTTTTTCCCACGGGTTAAATGTCTTTTTTAGCTACTACATAAAAACTACATCTAACTAAGCTACAAAAACTGTTGGATAGTCTACAAGCCATTGTAGCCTATTGATAATCCAATTTTTGTGGCCCACCAGTTTGCAGCGTAACCAGCATGCTGGCGGCATTGCCTCTGTGACTCGGAGAGATCTATTTGAAGCCTGTCAGATTAATCTATTTCCTTGTAACCGGTGTGAATTTAGCAGCCATGAATTTAGAAGCATTTATTTGTCTAGAAAAAAGGTTGGAAGATATTATTCGACAGGTAAGTTATTGGAAAGAAACAAAGTGTTGGTAAATTTGAGATGAGTGGGGACAGCAGAAACAGGGCGTAGTATCATGCGATTTCTCTCAAACGTGAGCCTATTGTAAAGAAAAACACTTGAAGAACGTTCCACTCCTAAAAGTATTGGTGAAAAGTTTGGTACTCCACAATTTAGCACATACATAGTAAGGTATGACAGTCTGATAGTCCTACAATGCATAAGTAGATAATATTAGCTACTTATGTAGTCCTAGTAGAAACAATGCAGGTGAGGTTACTACCTCACCTGCACGGTTTCTTCTTGATATGAATGAGCTCCAACTCCATGCTAGGTGACCTTGGGTTTAGTCTATCAGTTCTCCCTTGTCTCTGCTCAACAATAACTATTCGAAAAGTTAGGATAAAACTATGCCAGGTTACAATAAAACTCGATTTGGAATATATTATATGGACCGATACCTAAGTTATTTTTTAATAAATTAAAGTGCACAGCAGTAATAGCTCAAGGGACCTATGTCTATTACCTACCTAAAAATGAGCCTATCATTTATAGGTAAAGAACTGATGATATCGATCGACAAAGCAATAGATGGTTTACAACTTTTGTAATAGTATAGTATATAAGTTTAGTATAATTTTAAACTTATACGTATAAATAACATTCACTTTTAACGAGATCGCTTTTTAGAGTTTAAAATTTAAAATCATGCAATCCAAAAAAGTGGACAAAAAGTGAAAAAAATAGTCTCCAGAAATGGAACGGTGGGTCCTAAATGTATCTGCCCGTTAATCCCCACAATAGAACTAATTAAAAATAAATTTGGTTTACTTTGAAAATTTAAATTCTCGAGGCCTGTTTCTAAATTGAGAGAGTTCGGCAGTTCATTTAGTTACATAATAACATGTTAATTTACTAGAAAGTATTTTTATTACGCAATTATTATCAAAAATACACCGGTAGTAGATCATGATAAATAATCATGTATAATGTTTGTAAAGAGAGTATTAGGTATAATAAAATTGCTATAACCATCATAAACATGTTGCAATAAGTTAGCTGAAAGAAACTTATTAGAAGTGTTCCTTGTAAGTATCTGAAACCTAAGCTTAGAAAAGAGGACCTAGAGCTCAGTACGGCAGAGACGGTTTCATGGAGTGTGTTGTGCACTATAATGCACATGAAACATAGTGGCCTCTTCTCTGACTTGCTGAGCCGGTATCTTTCCTTTTTCTTTATTGCCAAATTATAGTGGGTTTGATCAGACATGATCACGCCACCCTCATTGCTGAACCAATCTTCGCTTCATTCTTAGGGCACACGATGGGGCAAGGAAAGACACCAAACTTGGTTTTTGGAAACGTCGGGAACTGCTCAAGATCATTCTTAGCGTAAGTAGCTGCTTGCAGCTTTTTTTTTTATTCTGAATAGGCTTACGTTTGACCGCTATCTCACGTGATGGTAAGCGACGATACGGTTGACGATGAAGAACGCTTGCCTAGAAGATACCTATTCACTCACGCCTTGAACCAGCCCAGGTTGTAGCGAACGAACACTGAACGAGTGAAGTATTAACATAAAAATTAGGTTAGGAAGAAACGAATCTTCCTCTGCGTACAAGTCATAATTCTATACAAAATTGACATTTGGAAGCAAAATTTCACGCTTAGACTCGTTCCTGATTCTTAAGCCTTAGACTCTTGGTCCAGTTCTTTTTAATTATCAAACCCTTTTGATTGTAGTTTTGAATGAATGAATTTTAAATAACTACAATATCCATCTTAGATTCGCCTTTACTTTGATGTCAGATCCATATATAAGGGATCTCTCACGACAGACATGATAGTACGAATACTGATATCAACAAACCACATTGACAAAAATATTCAAAATGCAAGTTGAAACTAAGCATTACAAATTTGACGATATAAAAAAGGGCTCAAATGGCCCACATTTTGAATCGAAACTAGACGAATGCATAAGCAGCATTATTCAAAAAGAAGGTTATATTTCCTGCGACGTAACCAAAAAAGCAATATCATCAGATGGTGGAAATTATCTTGGCACTTTGTATGAAATAGACGTGAAAGGAAAAACCTCTGAGGAAAACAAAGAAACTGCTATATTTGTAAAAACCATGGCATCTGATGTTAAAGTTATGGAACTAATTTCAATCCCTGATGTTTACAAAACTGAACTTTTTGTTTATAAGGAACTGACTAAGATATTTATTGACCTACAAGACGAAGCAAATGTCCCAGACCATTTAAGATTAAGGACAGTTAAATGCTATGAAGAATCTTACGATGAAGCGATTATTATGGAAAACCTAACCAGAAAAGGATTCAAAACTTGGTTCCGTATGGATATTGTAACATTAGAAATGGCAGAGGAATGTTTGAAACAACTAGCAAGATTTCACGGGTTGTCTTTTGTCCTACAACAGAAAAGACAGAATTATTTCGATACAAAAATTAAAAATATTAAAACAAGTTTTAGGTTTGGCAATATGTGGCAAAGCTTTCAAGAGAAATTCTTAAAAATGGGATTGACCTGCTTAGATGCAGATGTAGTAAGCAAAATAGAGAAAAAAGTGCGTGGAATATTAAAAAAGATGGAAGAATATTATACTGATCAATCGATAATGTATTGCATGTGCCACGGAGACTACAGACCTAATAATGTCCTGATCAAAGATGTGGTAAGTCAATTTTGTGGTAATCCATACTAGTCCATACTTCCATACTAATATTATAAATGTGAAAGTGTGTTTGTTGATTTGTTGGTTTGTTGGTTTGTCCTTCTTGCACGCAGTAGCGAAGCAACGGATCAACGTGATTTTTGGCATAGATTTAGTTTATGGACCGGAGAGTAACATAGGCTACTTTTTATCCTAGAAAAATGCACGGTTCCTGTGGGAACGCTGGTGAAATCCGCGGGCAGAAGTTAGTGTGACATAAAATTGACATTGACAGCTGTTCATAAATTGACAGCTGTCAATAAAGTTTTTTAATGTTGACAAGTTGATTTAATTTGATAGATCGGTTTGACGATTCCTGTGGGAACGCGGGCAGAGGCTAGTAAATTTATATTAGATAAAGTTTTTGTCAAATTATCAGTGATCATACATCACATTGCGTCATTTTACAGTCTAGGAATCATACAGTAAACTATGTAGGATGCAACGAAATTTAATAGTAGTTTGCTGGTTGGCTGTGAACAGTAAGAACATGATCATAAGTCTTCATAATAAACTGTTCAAATGTAGGTCAATTTCTCATTATGCAAGCTTAAGGTCCATGAGACGTTGTTCTCAAAATTATTTCTTGCTCGAATTCATTTAAAACTCTTACTTAACTTACTTACTTGTTGTACTGTTAATTAGTTATATTCATTTTCTTATTTACAATAATAGGCTTTATTTCACTATAATATAAAAAACACTTAATTATCCTTTCTTTAGGACGGCAAAGTGACAGAAGTTATACCAGTGGACTACCAGCTCGTCTACTATGGCTGTCCAATGTTCGGCTTCCTCTACTTCATCTACCTGTCAACTGACTGTCAGTTTCGGAAGGCCCACTTAGTCCATCTCAAGAACCTTTACTACAATACTTTGGATGAATTCCTTCAATACTTTGATATATCAGCCGAGATGGTATTCCCCAGGAAGGTATTCGAAAATCTTTATCAAGAGAAGTTGGATTATGGACTGATCATCATGTTCTTGTTTTGCCCATTTGCGTTTGTTGCCGAAAATGAAGAAATTCCAGATATTACTAAACAAGCTATTGTAGATATAGATTTTAAGTTAGATGATAAATTCAAAGATAGACTGAAAGATACTGTTGACGAGTTTATTGAATTGGGCTACTTGTAATTTATGAGATAGCAATAATATATGTATTCAGGAGGGAATTCTGGAAAAACATAAACAAAATACTTGTGTTAAAAAACAAAATTAAAAATTTTGTAAAATCCCACGACGGATGTAAACGTTGTAATTGAAAAAGAATTAAATAATTTTCTTGAAAAACCCCCGACTAAAAGGGAAAGTAACGAAAGATAAGTTAAACCCAAGAAAATCCTCCGGGGCTGCAGTTGCCTGCCCTGAAATTAACTGGAATTTTTCTGTTTATGAGTTTGTGACCAAATGAGTCTCTTTTAAATATAAATTGCTGCATCTCTTTCAATAGATTTTCTGTACTGCTTCATTTTAACTGAAATTGGGAACACAGATGGCATTGGCAGCCCCCGACGGATTTTCTTGGGTTTAACTTATCTTTCGTTACTTTCCCTTTTAGTCGGGGGTTTTCCAAGAAAATTATTTAATTCTTTTTCAATTACAACGTTTACATCCGTCGTGGGATTTTTCAAAATTTTTAAGTTTGTTTTTATTTTAATCTTTTTAGAGAATTTCTTCTTAACTGTCTATGACCCTAGTGCACCTACATACATAACCAATCGTATCAAAATTCAAAAATCAGTGTCAGGCATTCGAATAAACATTTTTTTAATTAATAAATCGTTTCTCTTTAATTATTTTTCTATTATTCACAATAACTTATGTTATAGATACAAAAATATTCGGTTTATTATATTTTTAATATTGGCTGTTTGTTGATTTTGTTCGCGCCTTTGCTTTTACCTGCACGCGCATCACTGGCGCGGCGCGCGGGGAAATAAACCTGCGGCGCGCAATTCTCCGTAAAAGCTAATAACAATTATACAAGTCTGTTTATTTTCTCGCAAGTGTGTTGAAAAACGTCTTATGAAACGCGTGTGCTATGTTGGTCCATTACACACTCGGCTGCCTTATTGCGCTCGCCTTCGACTCGCGCGAATAAATACGCCTCGTGTTCAATGACCAATATATCATACTTAAATCATATTGTACTATTAATAAAGTGCATGGCCACCTGAACTTAAGGTAAAACATAGAGGAATAAGCAAAAAATATTTTTACAGCGCCCCCTGACGAGTTTATACCACAACATGTATCTAAGAACCATTGCTGATGAATCACAAACCCTATGCAGAAACCCGTATCTGAATCGGTCAAACCGTTCTAGAGATAAACGGGAACATTCATGGAAACGAACAATATTACCTATTCACAGCGCCCCCTTGTGAGTTTATGCCATAATATGTATCTAAGAACCATCGCCGATGAATCACAAACCCTTTGTAGAAAACCATATCTAAATCGGTCAAACCATTCTGAAGATAAACGGGAACATTCATATTAACTAAAAAAATTATTTACAGCGCCCCCTGGTGAGTTTATGCCATAACATGTATCTAAGAACCATCGCCGAGGTGTCACAAACCCTACGCAGAAAACCGTATCTAAATCGGTCAAACCGTTCTGGAGATAAATGGGAACATTCATGTGTGCACACACTAACAAACAAACAAACAACCTCTCACCCTAAACGCATATACCGTCTCCGTTCCGTCGCGGGTAATAAAAAATCGGGTGTTTGATTGCGGAGAGTGTGCAGAAAGCAGCAAACTGGTCTCACTTATCTTTATCTCACTATTGATCGAGATTTTGCACGTTTCCTAAGAGTACATATTCTTTGCAGAATTAATTTCTTTAATACCTTGTCTCATTGCAGACATCGAGACATGCCAGCATACTTTATCCAAGCACCCAGTTTGAGATCTTTCAAGTTGCAGCTTTGTCGCTAGCACGTAACCCTCCTTTTGTGTTGTACAGTCAAGAACACTATTATTAACTGAGAGTTTTTGAACTAACTCTATTTCTTTACAAATTTATGGACCATAAACGTCGACAAAACCTCATAACTTGGTCAAACGTGTTTGGTAAGCTATAAAAGGTCGAATTTATTTCACTTTTTCCCACCTACTGCCTACAGGTAATATCTTTAATGGTTATTTACAAACAACCCTCTGGTGGTGGCTGTGGATATAACTTCACATCCTTAGGTAAAAATCACGTCTGTTACTCCGTTGTTAAAGAAGAAGGATTAGATAAGGAGAAGAAGGAAAAATAAAAGAAGAATATTGCAATATCATACCTATTAGTAACTAAAGTAAGGATATTTGGTACCTATCTGTTCCAGACTTGGCTAAGTACTTTTGCTTCCCGTTCACTTGTATAATGCATTCAATTCCTGCGGAGGAAAAATAATCAAATTATTCAATGAAAAATGTTATTTCTCAGAACTCTGGTGACTATTACACGGAACCCTAAGTTCCGCGGAACCAGTTTAGGAATCGCTGGAATACATGATGTTCACATTAATTCATGTAAATTAATTAATTGAATAAAAAGCTCCGTGTGTGCTTAATATACACGCGCGTGTAATTTGCTGAGAAGGTGACACATTTTATGTTCCCTTTGAGACACAATTTTAGCAGATGCCGTAAGGTGTCTCTTTTTAAGACCTTGAATTTTGCTTTTGGGAATAATTTCCTTGTGTGATAACGAAATTACCACAGATTATAATTGGATGCAACTTACAGTATGCTTGAGTTTCCGGTGGACGAAAACCTCATACAGGGTGGAGTAACATAGACCTCATTATATCCCGTAAAATTCACGGTTCCTGTGGGAACGCGGGTGAAACCGCGGTCAGAAGCTAAACGCTAAACTTATCGTAACAACATCTCCGGTTATAATGGGTTTTAGTAAAGAAGAAAAAAGTTAACTATTTATTAACAGAGACCATATTATGATATCATCATCAATACTGAATATTGGTCTCCCCCATAATAATCATGAAGGGGGATTTTGCCATAATGCAGTACGCTTGGCTGTCATTTTGGTGATCAAGGAGGATGCTGCTGGACCTACCCTAGATGTTTCCTTAGCTGGCTCTACCCTGGATATTCCCTTAGCTGGATCTTATGGCACACACTGGAAGAGATAGGTTCGTAAAATTCTTAGCTGTCGTCTATTCTGTCGTCTAGGATCGGAGGGTTCCAACCAATCACACTCATCGAGTCACACTGTGACTACTTGTGAATTGTTTTCCCATCGAGTCACACGTCTAGGTAATTACTGTAAATTATAATGCAGACCGAGTAAAATGCTGCTGCCTATTCCATGAATATTCCTTTAGCCGGGTCTTACGACACCCACGGGAAAAGATGGGGTACTCCTTTATTTTATGATTATTTAATTGAACCCAATCTATACAGTAATTTCAGTCCGATATTGGTTTATTTTATTGCATTCGTGATTTTTTGTCAATGGCTCAATAAAGTTTTAACATCTCCATTGAATCTAGTTTATTGGAAAAGTTTTCCTGACTTGGAATTCATACCGTCTGATAAAACCTGATATCACAAAACTTATTGTAGAGATAATAGTTCGTGAAAGGGTTCGACACGCATCTATCTGCGTCAATGTGACTTTAAAAATATTAAAAAAGAAATAGTTATCATATCCTACTTATAATATTATAAATGTGAATGTTTGTGTGAATGGAATAGATTTTTTTATTTTCTTTCTTTCATTTGGTAACGAGACGAGCTGGTCGTTTGCCTGATGGTAAGCATAACGTCGGCCCATAACAATTGCAGTGCCACTTTGAAACACAAAGGCCTGCGCGGCACTGCAGTGCGCTCGTTACCCTGAGACATTAGGTATTAAGTCTCATAAGCCCAGTAATTTCACTGGCTACAGCAGTAATGGCGGCTGACTTCACTCACAAAGCGGTGGTAACAACCCAGACGGACACTCGCAGAAGATTTAGTCCTGCCACTAGCAAAACCAACAGTAACATTACCATCCTTTCATTCAGAAGTCGGGTAAAAATGTACTTTATTATATTACCTCATTTGATTTCAGTCCAACACACAAGGCCACCGTACATAAATAAACAGTCCGATATGAAACGAAACAGAGGTTAGCCTTATGACACTTACGCGGGGAACGCATGAAAATTACGTTCCGTGACATTTGGGGAGGGCCGCAGGGCGAACGGCGGAGCGGACAATATTTCCCTTTTTCGAGATCTGTTTATTACCTACAAGGGTTTTCAAAACCTTTTGTGCGTAACGTATTTCGGTTTTTGTAATTGAGTTATTCAAATATGTTTAATCACATGTACTTCAGGAGAGCTCTCATGAAAGTTAAATGACTCTAGCAGTGTTACCACAAAAAAACATTTTTAGTCGCTTGTTTAGCTAGACAGCGTCTAAAGATAAACGTCAAAAATTATTAGAAATGTCACACCAGAATTTTGTTAGACGACGGTTAGACACTACTTGAATCAGGATTTGTGGTTGCTCATATTTATGCGCGCGACTAAGGCATTTTTAGGCGTTAAACAGTGTTTAAAACAGGTTTAAGGTGTGTTTAATTTTTTTGTGGTAAGACCCTAGGTGGGCTTTACAATAATATTCAACTGATTTCCAAATACCATGGCAACCATGGTGACATAGGTCAGTTATCTACATTATCGAATCGAATGGTAATAACTCAACAAGAAATTGAAATCCAATCGTCAACTGTAGGTACAATATACAGTGCATCAAATAGTGATTTAAAACGTGAAATATGACCTAAAGATTATAACCACAGTAAATTAGACATTAGTTTTATAATTACACATACATAATATATACCTACCTATACTATAGTACTTCGAAGGTCGAGCAGTTACGTGCGTAATAGTACGTGCTCGAACTACTCTATTTCATAAGAAAACGAGTACAAAGTGCGCTCGACCTCAGCAACGTGAATACGCCCTAGCCCTGTATCAGCGATTGGCGCCAATATACGAGTACTACATAAAAAAAACAACTTAAAAAAATGCTTAATCCATTAATTCACTTAATCCATTTAATTACTTAATTCACTTAACATCACTTAATTCACTTAATCCTTAATTCCATCACTTAATCCATTCGGGAGTTGAAATAGAAAGCGGACAAGGGCTCTAATGTTAAACGGTAACTAAACTATGTTTTGTCTTTTACCATTGCCGTTTGACAATTTTAAACTGAATTAAAACAGACAAAACATGGTTTAACTATTCAACCGTTTAACAGTGTTTAATAATAAGAGCTAAAATGTATGACGCTCTATGAAACGAAATATAGAAGGCGCCGCGACTCGCACCATACTTACCTACACATTTGTCTTGAACGCGGTCCGGGCGCGCGCCCGGTACACTTTGTCTATGATTGTCTAGCCCCTGGCCCTGTGACAGAGTTTGTCTCTCAGTGCCGTTTGGAGATAAATAAATACCAAAGCTTTCATAATATCGATTCTACAACTTTATCGATTCTAAATTCGAAAAATAAAGACCAATTCCCTCACAAACTGGCGCCCCTGGCCACTTGGCGCCTAGCTCTATCACGCTGCTAAGGCTATTTCAATAAACGTGCTTTCTCTCTCTCTTTGTTTATACATTATACCCCTCTATAATGTGCTCATAAATTGATATAATTATTAATTCTGATCGTGACTACGTGCCGTACTGTGGTAGCGATGGTACGAACTCTCACGGTACCTGGTGACCTTCGTGTAGTGCAGAAATTATACCGCGGAAGTCGTTATTTTGTTAAATAGTCCGATAGAGCTAGCAAGTGGCATGGGCTGTATTAAGGTGCCTCATCAAGGCCCCCCTAACGCAAAGAACCTAGAACGCAAAAATGGCCTAAAGGCTTGTTGGTTCATCGAAGAAAAACAGGCACTACGGAAAAAGAATGACAACGCCAGAGCTTTCGGAAGGCATTCTGAAAAATTTTGATACAACACTTTAATCACGTACGAGCGTTGGTATGGAAAGTATAGCGAGCTGAGGCCTCTTAAGAGGTGCTTTCTGATCTTTTAGATTAGTTAGCAGTATATTCCAACAACCTTACCATAGATCATTTTTTATACTACTGGATAATGAGATGAGCAGGCCGTTGCCTGATGGTAAGCATAACGCCTTTGTGTCAGTAGTACAATTGACTAGTACCATTGACGTTACAATTGTCACAACTTTGTATCATTAGAACGCCAGCCCATAACAATTGCAGTACCACCCAGAACTTTGAAACAGAAAGATTCCAAATTCAACGATTTCTTTTCATCATCCAATAGTAATTTAAATGATACCATCAGATGATTCTTTACATTTCAATGAATAAAAAATGTAAGACAATTTTTTATTAATGTTATTTGGTAACGAGACGAGCTGGTCGTTTGCCTGATGGTAAGCATAACGCCGGCCCATAACAACTGCAGTGCCACTCAGAACTTTGAAACACAAAGGCCTGCGCGGCACTGCAGTGCGCTCGTTACCTTGAGACATTAGGTATTAAGTCTCATAAGCCCAGTAATTTCACTGGATACCCTGCTCATCAAACCGGAACACAGTAATGCTTGCACACTACTGCTTGGCGGCAGACTTCACGAGCAAAGCGGTGGTAACAACCCAGACGGACACTCGCAGAAGAGTTAGTCCTCCCATTAACTATGTCACTATGCAGCTTTGCACGGCCAAATCAACAAAATGCATGTTTTTAGTACAGCTTTACGGCCCGCGTTGAACAAGTGACGTCAGATGTGCTGTCCAATTTGTATGGAGCGTTTTAGCGCTCAGTAGATACGCCCGACTTTGATTCTCATTTTTGACGTTTCTAGCGTTTGATTTCCAGTTTGTTCGACATAGATATTTGACTCACATGAGAAAACGAATTGAATGAGATCATAAAAAAATTGAAGTCAACATCCCAATTGTAAAAATGATCCCACTAACAGGAAAGGAACATTCTCCCTGAGTGATATAGACGACATTATAACCTGACTAGCTTCTGCCCGCGGTTTTCACCCACGTTCCCACAGGAACCGTGCATTTTTCCGGAATAAAAAGTAGCTTATGTTACTCTCCGGTCCATAAACTATATGACGGGGCGGCGAGTCCAGGGGTCGTTTTAAAAACGGTGACGTCACCACCGGTGACGTCAACATCTTCAGCATCATGGTGACCGCTCACCCCTCGTAGAAAGAAAACACGAAGAAGCTCGATTTATCTCAACCATTTATTGCGGCAAGGTTATATGGGAGATCTGAACGGTCCGACGGTAGGCGCAATACTGCTTTTTCCAACAGTCGGTCGCTCGTATTTATAGCAAAACAGATTGTGACAAAGAATCTTTATAAAACTTGTTAGATCTTGTCATTCTACTTTAGATTTTAATCTTCAATTGAAATTCATTACTTTTTATTAACATGGGGCCCAGGAGAGCACTCATGATAGTTAAAATAAATGACTCTAGGCGCCCATTCCAAGTAATAGGCCGTACAAGAAGAATGGGCAAGAAACTTGTCGGCAATCTTTTAAAAAATTGTGTTTACAGTGACTTTGTTCAGTTTTACAATCATTTGTCTAGTTTTAACAATTCAATGAGTAATTAATGGTTCACAAACATTAATTAGTTAATCAAAGTTTAAGTTAAATTATTAATAATCCAATGAGTAATTTATGGTTCTAAACGTTAATTAGTAAACCAAAGTTAACATGTTTTGATTGTTGTCATTTTACACCGTCCATGAAGCTCGCCTGTGACGTCGTTGCTCCGATACGGCCATTCTGATAGATGGTGCGTGCTCTGCACCAGTCCAGTTATGTTCTGAAACAATGAGACGTTTCCTTCTGAGTTTGGTATCTGTAAGCAACCACCGTTGCTTGCAGTTAAGTTTGCAAGAGTAATCGTTTGCATTCTTAAGAGAAGAAATTTTTTTTTTTTTTTTTTTTTGTTTTTCTTTTCCTTTTTTTTTTTCTTTTTGCTTTCTTTTCTTTGATCAATTATCTTTACAGTGAAGTTATCTAGTTTCGACAATCTAATGAGCAAACTATTTAGCTAACCAAAGTAGGTAAACATTTAGTTAATCAAAGTAGGTAAACATGTTATGTTTCCTATTGCCCTGCTCAACACCGTAGACGTAGCCCGCTTCGCGCCGACTCGGCCATTCTGACAGGTGGTGCGCGCCCTGCACCAGGCACGGTGTTTCTGAAAACTAGAAATTTGGTTTTGAGGTAGGTACCCGTACACCGGTACACTAGCTGTTAACTTTGTTTCTCATCACTGCATAAATTAAGCTGCATTGCTTATTTTTCAAATTGTGAAGATTTAATTTTATGTTAGAGTGAAACAATATTCACGTAACAAAATTATCAGCCAACTTTTAGTACCTTCTTAATAATATTCTGTAAACATAACAGTTCACATGCAAACATTCGTAGTTAAACGTAAATAAATTTGCTGCACAAGGGAATGTGAGCAGAGTGTGTATTTGTTTTTGCCAATGCTCCACGCATCATGGCATGAATAGGTTTATTATAGGTTCAATGCAAATGCTCCACGCATCATTGCATGAATAGATTTATTATAGGTTCAATGCAAATGCTCCACGCATCATTGCATGATTTTATATTCTCGGAGACAGGGAGACTGGGAGACAGGGATGTTGCTGTGGTCTGGGCGGTCTTGTACGCCGTGGTCCACAGAGGCTCTAAAGGAAATGGGATACAGGTCGATGCTGCGGTCTGGGCCTTATTGTTATGACCGTGGTCCGCAGAGGCTCTGAAAATGACGGGAATGGAGGGTACACAAGGAATAAAATAATTTTAAATGACGAAAATAGAGGGTACACAAGGAATAAAATAAATTGTACAGTCTTACAGACGATTCAAAACT
Source organism: Crocallis elinguaria (assembly GCA_907269065.1). Taxonomy (NCBI): domain Eukaryota; kingdom Metazoa; phylum Arthropoda; class Insecta; order Lepidoptera; family Geometridae; genus Crocallis; species Crocallis elinguaria. Next base: position 23,834,894 of record OU026072.1, on the reverse strand, counting down.
ATTACGTTTTATAATTCGGATCCCGAATTGTTAACCGAATGTCACTTATCTGTAACATTCCTCGCGCTGTTGCTAACGCCGCGAATCTAGTTCAATGAAAGCTCAGTATCGTCAATGAATTTTGATAACTACCACATCGCGCATTTACGCGTATCGGAATAGAAACAACATTATGAACGCTAGTGCCACTAAGTTTTCAAACTAGCATAGACACAGGCACTTCGTCTTGAATAAATTGCACAAGATTCACAAAAATACCTCAAAGACAAATAATCAGCGATAATAATAATTAAGAATTGTGATGTCGATTAAAGACACTGCCAAACTTGAAAAGATTTGGAGGCCTTTTTATTAAGTTGGGTTAGAATTACTAGGTATGGATTTTCGTAGATATCTCGTGGAAATCTCGTGACAATCTCATCGGATATCTCCGGATATCTCGTCGGATATCTCGTCGGACATCTCACGGATCACTCGCGGCCATCTCTTGGACTAACTCGCGGCTACCTCTTTGGATTAACTCACGGCTATCTCTTTGGATTAACTCGCGGCTACCTCTTGGATTAACTCACGGCCATCTCTTGGATTGACTCACGGATCACTCGCGGATTGCCCGGGATAACTCGCGGATACCTCGGGATAACTCGCGGACAGCACACGGATAACTCGTAGATTTTTGGTATTTGTGGGTATCTCGTGAAAAACTTTTAAAAATAAAACTCAAGACACTAAGAAATCTCGTGAAATTAAAAGTAATCTCTTGGATTATTTGTAAGTTGTAAGTTGCGTTTATGCGCATGCAAGTCTAATTAAAATATGGTAGAAAAAGTTACGATTCACCTGTATTCTGATATCATGTGTCCATCGCCTTTTTCTTGGTTTGGTTGCACGTGTTGGCCCGTTCGTGTAGATACCACGGACGCGGCTGGTGTGTCAGCATAATCTTCAGGAGCTGGTAGTGATGGGTCATCTCTCGCCAATACGGTGGTGTGTCAGCATAATCTTCAGGAGCTGGTGTCCGATGTGGGGACCTCTGCTGCGACTGGGCTCGGCTGCATTGCCCATTTGTGCTGGTCCTTCAGGTGACAAGCGGGTGAGAAGGCTAGGATTGGAAAGCTAGGTTGTTCCGTTCCAATCCCACTCCATCTGTGCTGGTACTTCAGGTGACAAGCGGGTGAGAAGGCTAGGATTGGAAAGCTAGGTTGTTCCGTTCCAATCCCACTTCTGATGACGGGGCGGCGAGTCCAGGGGTCGTTTTAAAAACGGTGACGTCACCACCGGTGACGTCAACATCTTCAGCATCATGGTGACCGCTCACCCCTCGTAGAAAGAAAACACGAAGAAGCTCGATTTATCTCAACCATTTATTGCGGCAAGGTTATATGGGAGATCTGAACGGTCCGACGGTAGGCGCAATACTGCTTTTTCCAACAGTCGGTCGCTCGTATTTATAGCAAAACAGATTGTGACAAAGAATCTTTATAAAACTTGTTAGATCTTGTCATTCTACTTTAGATTTTAATCTTCAATTGAAATTCATTACTTTTTATTAACATGGGGCCCAGGAGAGCACTCATGATAGTTAAAATAAATGACTCTAGGCGCCCATTCCAAGTAATAGGCCGTACAAGAAGAATGGGCAAGAAACTTGTCGGCAATCTTTTAAAAAATTGTGTTTACAGTGACTTTGTTCAGTTTTACAATCATTTGTCTAGTTTTAACAATTCAATGAGTAATTAATGGTTCACAAACATTAATTAGTTAATCAAAGTTTAAGTTAAATTATTAATAATCCAATGAGTAATTTATGGTTCTAAACGTTAATTAGTAAACCAAAGTTAACATGTTTTGATTGTTGTCATTTTACACCGTCCATGAAGCTCGCCTGTGACGTCGTTGCTCCGATATATATATATGCAAAAAATCACATCAATCCGTTGCTCCGTTATTGCGTGAGAGAAGGACAAATCAACAAACACACTTTCGCATTGATAATATTAGTAGGATTTCACGCTTGCGAAGCTTCAGACAAAAGCGTTTTATTGCGTCACCGGCCGCCGCTGTCAACTCGAGCGATGCCCCGCGCCCCGCCGCTAGGCCCTCTACTCCGAAAGTGTTGACGTCACATGTGAGGGTGTCAGCGTCTCGTCCATACGCTGCTGCCGCCGCCAGCATTCGTCAACCAGAGCAGCCTAAGAAGGGAAAGCAGGGTCACGAACTAAACCTCGTGACTGTAGATTCAACTCCTCGGGAAGACAAGGATGGCTTCACCACGGTGGAAAGAAGACGAATTAAGAAGCCCGTTTCTCGAAACATGTGTGGTACCGCACCGACTGGACCGAACCATCTGCTGCGTCCGGAAATACCTACGACGCAGCTCTACGTGTCCCGCCTCCACTACACCATGAAGACCGATGATGTGGTGGAGTACATCAGGCTAAAGACCAAGCTCACGCTGAGGGTCGCGAAGTTGGAATCCCGCCACGAGACGAATTTTAATTCTTTTGTGGTGAGAGTGCCGACTGCAGTACATCTGGCGACCTTCACTAAAGTGGAATTTTGGCCGAAAGGAGTCGTATTCCGGCGCTTCAGAGGCCGGCTACCTGACACCATGTTGCGTCACACGTCGCCGACCAAACGTGCTAATTAAGTGTTATATTTTGTATGTATGTTAGTCTATAAGGTATTTATTCTATGGGCCCGCTACGATGTAGTGTTGACTGAAATAAACATAAAAGCTAGTTGTAATACTATGTACGCACGTTGTACGTCATATCTAATGTGACAATAATAAAGGTTCTAGGGATCCAAACGAGGACATAGCATGTTGGCCGTCATGCAATCAGCTCATGAAAATGCAATATCGCCGGTTTCTTGGAAGAATCGTGTTTTTCCTTCGATTACTACGAAACTAACGTCGAAGTATGATATTAGAGTTATGGGACTGTAATAAGCCGTCTATATAATCCTTTTGTAAAGAAATAAGGTTGAAAATGACGATACGTTTGGTTTTTGTAGAACGTTATTTCGTAGTTTTTATTTAATTAAGAAAAAGAGACGCCATAAAGTTTAAATATTTCTTCATAATATGTCTTCAGATGATTAAGTTTCCTTTATTTTGGTTACAAAAAATATTATAGTTGTCGCTCAAAATGTTAAGCATTTCGAGACAAAATAATTTTTTCGGGATCTTATGTGCGATTTTTAACCGACTTCCAAAAAAGGAGGAGGTTATCAATTCGTCGGGTATTTTTTTTATGTTTGTTACCTCAGATCTCGGTCATTTATAAACCGATTTGAAAAATTCTTTTTTTATTTGAAAGGATATACTTTCAGATTGGTCCCATAGAAATTTCATCAAAATCGGTTCAGTAGTTTGTCACTGAAGTCGGTTCGTAGCTTTTTTAAAGCAATTGCTTTACAAGATTCTCGGTCATTTCTTTAACACATTATACAGACTAGTTGTGCCCCGCGGCTTCGTTCACGTAGCCTAAGTTACTCCTTGTAACATCAGCTATCTGCCAGTGAAAGTCCCGTCAAAATCGGTCCTAGCCAGTGTCACTCGGGATTCTAACGATACCCCACACATCCGAATCTGTTCTAGCATTTAAAAGTTATGGTGGAATAAAGAAACAGACATACATACAAACATACATACTGCATGAATCCTAAAAACATTACACTCTTTTTTGTTTAGTCGTGTAAAAATACAACCGAAATACAATCTCAAAAGTCATTTATCCGCACAGCCTTGTTTCGCCGCTTCAAAGGCCTGATCCTGATATCCGGACGCAAACGGAAGGTAATTACCAGCTGGCTTCCGGATTGTGAAGATGACATGATTCTGAAGGAAATCGAATCCCCGGAACAAGAGCTATCAGCTGCTTTAACACGTTAAGTGCGAAACGAGGCCTAAATCACCCCTCATGCAACTTCCTTGTGGTGCGGCAAGGAAAAACGTGAACATCTCTGTCGTGCGAAGGGCATAGCTTTGGTTTGGTCCAGTATAGAAAAGAGATAAATGTATATTTGAGACGCACTAATGGTCCCGGACTCGGTGGTATACCTACCTTGGTACCGGATGTCTTAGGCCTCGTACCGCACTGAATTAATATAATTTTAATGCAGTGCGGAACGAGGCTAAGACGTCCCATATCCCCCCGGACCTCGTACCGCACCCAACGCGAGCTTCCCGCGACTAGTGTTGTGCATCACGTCGATTGGAAAGCACGTCCTTTTACATCGCCGAACATGTCTAAACGATGTCGGAAGAAGTTAATTTAAAAAAACCCAGAAACAGAACCAAAACAGGTAAGTTTTTAATTGATATTTTTGTAGGTAGTGAAAAACTCCACAAAAAACGCAAAGCAGCCGTTGACAAAACAGGTAAGTAATTAATTAATAATTCAGTAGTTCTTTGTCTAGGTTTTGAAAGTAAATAAAGATTACCTAACGATTGTTAGGGTTCCGTATCGAAAGATAAAAACAGGACCCTCTATTACTAAGACTTCGCTGTCTGCCCGTTTGTTTGTCACCAGATATCTCAAGAATCGCGGTAACTAGATAGTTAAAGTTTTCTCAAATTAAGTAGGTACTTCTGTTGCCGCTATAACAACAATACTAAAACGTTAAAAACAACAAAATATGTACAGGGTTATTTTTAACCACCAAGTTTGTTGAGTGTGTTAGATTCGACTTATGTAAATTTTACACGATATATGATGACGTAAGCATGTGTCAGTCACGTGGTCGGAAGAGAGCACCAGGCGGAGTAGGTATATTATTGTACGATGGTAAAAGTACAGAAATTATGTGTTAGTAAGTATTAAGCCCGAGGCAGAATAAATAGGATAGTTTCTTTTCTACTTCTGGTTTTCTTTTTTTTCTATTCTGTGAACCGCATTAAGACTTTCACACAAAAATAGATAAACGTCGTTGCGTCGATATTATTTTTCTCATCACTAATCTTAGTGAAAATTTACCCTTTTTCAGTGCGTTACGAGGTGTATAAGATCCCATATTTTGTTTTGCCAATAATTAATAAACTAGCTATCAGATCCCGGGGCGACGGTACATTAGGGTTCATCAATTCACTGTCTATATCGATAAAGACCAAAATTTTCATTTATCTTTGATTTCGCGCCAGAAAATGGATTTTAGTCTGTTAAAGGAGGTGGGGTCTAATAGACCGCGTGTCGCCCTAACGTCTGGTCACGGTGCGGGCCGATAATACCTCGTGCCGCAGGAACGGAAAGTTTGCAAAAATTGGTGCCGCAGCTAACGTGTTAACCTTCTAAGCGCCATAGACGGCTGCAGCCGTCAACAGCAAATTGTGCCCAGTACGCAACCATAATAAAAGAAGAATAGTAGGTAGTTTGTCTCGAGCACTGCCTGTGAAATAAATACTTTCTCTGCATAAAGTGGTAGGGTTGTACTGCATGTCACAACACGACATCTCGTTCGTCCGGTAGATAGGTTTTTTATGTTGTTTGGTCGACGAGCTGGTCGTTTGCCTGATGGTAAGCATAACGCTGGCCCATAACTATCGCAGTGCCACCAAGAACTTTGAAACACAAAGGACTTCGCGGCACTGCAGTGCGCTCGTTACCCTGAGACATTAGGTATTAAGTCTCATAAGCCCAGTAATTTCACTGGCTACTCTGCTCATCAAACCGGAACATAGTAATGCTTGCACATTACTGCTTGGCGGCAGACTTCACAAGCAAAGCGATGGTAACAACCCAGATGGGCACTCGCAGAATAGTTAGTCCTACCACTAATAGGTTACCATCAGAACGGCTAAAACTTTCTTTGTTCGCAAAACCAATCGTTACATAGGTATAAAAGGATTCGGTGTCGTTTATGAACGCAGTACCGCTGGAGCTTGGCAATGGCTAATGCTTGGCGGCAGGCTTCACTCACAAAGCGGTGGTACCAACCCAGACGGACACTCACAGACGAGTTAATCCTCTACTGAGTGAACTCTTTTCCGGCATCTGTGCTATCTGAGCAGTTCAGTCTGGAAGTCTTCAAGACTGAGTTAACAACTGTATCTTCTGGGAAAGCAAGCATTATTGATAGCGTCGTCGCTTATCATTAGGTGAGATAACGGTCAAACGCAAGAGACCAAGCACAGGTGATAGAACTAACGCTTTAGCAAGTGTCCATCTATGGATACCACGACCGTGCTTAAGTAGTCTGCCGCGAAGGAGTAATATGCATACATTACTGTATTCCGGTTTGATAAAAAGAGTAGCCAGTGAAATTACTGGGCTGGTGGCTGCACTCTTTGATTAGTTTCTCAATAGTGGTACTGCAATTTTTCGAGTGGGCATTATGCTTGCTATCAGGCAAACGACCCGCTCGTCTATTTATCCAAGAGTATAAAAACGTAGGTAGTATAAAAACAGATCTAAAACCTAATTTAGTGGAAACCAGCAGACCTTTTATAATTTTCCCTAGAGGTACCTACTACTCTAATAATGTTAAATTGAATACATTTGCCTACACAAGGGCCAGCGGGATTAGAGGTCTAATGAACGATATTGTGATGTACAAAAAGGTCGATTAGTACAGACCTACTGAAGGTCCCATTAGCTGTCCTTTTAGTGTCTACCTACAGAGGGCAAATTCCTTTTTAAATAAACAAATTAAGTAACTAGAATCATTTGCAAGCAAGATATATGTATCACAAACGTGCCTTCGGTCACCAATGAGGACTAATTGGTCACGTTAATGGGATTAAAGGCACTGATATACCGAAGGCACGTTTGTGATACATATACAAAAAGCTTGCTTGCAAATGATATGTAATTCTAGTTACTTAATTTGTTTATTTAAAAAGGAAAATTATTTTCAAGGTGGAAATCTACATAGTTATAAATTTTATAAAAGAATACCATCCCTAAAGGTTATATCGCTATATTTTCAGTGATATATTTATAATATTTTCAGCGATATCATCAGCGATATCACCATATAATCCCTCATTTTTCCACCTTTATAAAAGAATACCACCCATAGATGTTAAAAAAATGTGGGATTATATCGCGATATCGCTGAAAATAATCACTGTATTTTTCATCTTTAAAATGAGTTGGAAAAAATGTGGGATTATATCGCGATATTTTCAGCGATATCGCGAGATTCGCGAGACAATCCCTCATTTTTCCTATGGGTGGTATTATTTTATAAAATTTATATTGGACCCCTTCGACCCTTACAAACAAATCTGTACTTCCTTTCAAACAAATAAGTATATTCAAAATCAATATGTGGGTTTGTGCGTTTGTTGGTTTGTAGCAAATGATCGACGTGATTTTTGGTATAGCTTGTGGACCGGAGAGTAACATAGGCTACTTTTTATCCATGCACGGATCCTGTGGGAACGCGGATGAAGCCGCGGGAAGAAGCTAGTCTCATAATAAATTAGGTATTTCGTAAGCAAAACCGCTTTCGAGCTGGCTAAGAAAACAAATCTTATGTTGTTATACTGAACAATGACGTCACGACGTCATATCCACTGGAATTGGATCACCAACATAGAGCTGAGATACTTTTCTGGCTACATATTGCAGGTCAATGTCCTAAAATTTGTTTGCTTGGTGGTAAACTTTGATTTTGGCGAATTCTGTTATTTTATTCATATAGCGAATTACATGATGGCACAGAAGCGACTCAATAAATAGGGATGTTGACTCAATTTTTTTATGATGTCAATCAATTCGTTTTCTCATGAGAATCAAATGTTTGTATCGAAAAAACTAGAAATCGAACGCTAGAAACGTCAAAAATGAGAGTCAAAGTAGCGCGTATCTACTGAATGCTCTGTACCAATTGGACAGAATATCTGACGTCACTTGTTCAACGCGGGCCAGAAAGCTGTACTAAAAACATGCATTTTGTTGATTTGGTCGTGAATAACTGCGTTTAAGTACATAGTTGTCATACATTTTTTTATTCAATGAAATATAAAGAATCTTATGGTATCATTTAAATTACTATTGGGCGTTAAAAAATTATAATTATATATTTTTTGTGGATTTCATTTTTACTGTGTTAATGTGAAGTTCATAAACCTGCTATAACGACAGAAATGTCGTTATAGAGTTAATTAAATTATGTATTTAGTACTTCATGCAACATCCCTATTCCTGCTATATAAAAGAGAAAACAGGCATTTTAGGTCTGCGAGTAAATAAATAAGCGTGTATATACACGCTTATAAAATCTGGTATATGAATAAAATAACAGAATTCCCCGAAATCAAAGTTTACCATTAAGCAAAGAAATTGTAGGTCCTTGACCTGAAATTCGTAGCCGGAAAAGTACTTAGGTATAACGACCTATTTACCGAGTAAGTGTGCGTGTGAGTAAGTTTGCCATCATCATCAGTCGAAAGACGTTCATTGCTGAACATTGGCCTCTGCCATAATATAGGGGATTGCCATATTGCACAATTCTTGGCAGGGTCATAATCCTTCAAGGCCATTTGTCTTCAAATCAGGTGGCAGGACTAACTCTTCTGTGAGTGTCGCCTGGGTGGGTACCATCGCTTTGCTCGTAGTCTGCCGCCAAGCAGTAATGTGCGTAGTCCAAGTATTACTGTTTCGGTTTAATGAGCAAAATATTCTGTGAAATTACTGGGATTATGAGACCTCAGGGTAACGAGCGTAATTCAGTGCCGCGTAGGTCTTTGTTTAAAAGCTCTCAGTGGCATTGCAATTGTTCTAGTCTGACGTTAAGCTTGTTTTTTTTATTTGTTAACGAGACGTGCTGGTCGTTTGCCTCATGGTAAGCGCAACGCCGGCCCATAACATTTGCAGTGCCACCCAGAACTTTGTAACACAAAGGCCTGCGTAGCACTGCAGTGCGCTCGTTACCCTGAGACATTAGGTATTAAGTCGCATAAGCCCAGTAATTTCACTGGCTACTCTGCTCATCAAAACGGAACACAGTAATGCTTGCACACTACTGCTTGGCGGCAGACTTCACTCACAAAGCGGTGGTAACAAACCAGACGGACACTCGCAGAAGAGTTAGTCCTCCCACTAACAAAACTTACAAAACTTAAACAAGCTTACTATAAGGCCAACGACAAGCTCGTCTCGTCATCCAATAGTAGGTATAAAATAAATAAAATGACATATCATTTAGACTCTAGTCCCTTTAATGGCTCCGTTTCGAGTCCGGTAGACGCGTTAAAGACATTTTTATGCCTTCAATAGCCCCGAAAACCGATTCAGTGACACGTTGAGACAAAAATAAAAGTCCTTACAATGTTTTAGGCGGTCGTACAAAGGCGATTTATCGATATTTTACTTGTTATAAAGGGGTTGTTGTCGGGCTTGGAGGGTAGAAAGGGAATGACCCATATTAAGTATTTAGCAGGTGGACTGCAACAGGCGAGAATAGGGAATCTTGTTAAGGGAAAGGGAATTTTGTTAGTGGGAGGACTAACTCTTCTGCGAGTGTCCGTCTGGGTTGTTACCACCGCTTTGCTCGTGAAGTCTACCGCCAAGCAGTAGTGTGCAAGCATTACTGTGTTCCGGTTTGATGAGCAGAGTATCCAGTGAAATTACCGGGCTTATGCGACTTAATACCTAATGTCTCAGGGTAACGAGCGCATTGCAGTGCCGCGCAGGCCTTTGTGTTTCAAAGTTCTGGGTGGCACTGCAATTGTTATGGGCCGGCGTTATGCTTACCATCAGGCAAACGGCGAGCTCGTCTCGTAACCAAATAACATAAAAAAAAAAAAAAAAAAAACTGACCCAATTTTTGAGTTCCGTACCTCAAAAGGAAAAGGAACCCTTATAGTCTCACTTCATTGTCCACCTGTCTGTCTGTCAAGACCTTTTTCTTAGGGACGCGTGGAGGTGACAAGTTGAAATTAATATAAAATACTCAGGTCTGCAATCCCTTGGAGCTGTGAAAGAATTTCGTGAAATGTAATTTCACGAACTACTTTGCTCATCCTACTGAAACAGTACCTAATACTTGCACATTACTGCTTGCTGGCAGACTACACGAGCAAAGCGGTGGTATCCACTCAAACTTAACAAACAATAATTGTTCTGGTTATTATGTGCAGTTAAAATTATTGGAGAAATTGCTTATAGCTTTTAACAAAAGAAGCATTTTCGTTTAAGATAAAATAAATATGAAAACTTTAATAATCCCAGTCTTAAAAAATAAGTATCCAAAAAAGATATAAAAGATGATCCGTTATAAAAGATGGCAACATTAATACGTATACAGCGTGGCCGGAAAGCATTCACGTCGGTCATAATGGCTCCCAAAAAGTTAATGGACGCCTTTTCGCACCATCCTGTATACAGTGGTGGTGATTCTGCAGATTTGGCAAAAGCTTTGCATTTCCTTTTTTATGTCGTTTTTAATAAATAAACTTCGCCTGGAAGTAATATATTTTTTATACTATTGGAACACAAGAGAAGATAACAGGTATTAAGACTAAGATTCAAATACGACTGTGAGCGTGGACTTTTGCTTCCATATGTCGAAACTGTATCGAATTTTGACATATGGATGCGTGAGTCCATGATTAGATTCATTTCTGAATCTTAGCCTAAGTCTATATCTGTACCTATGCCTAAGTCTCATACTCCCAGTAATTTCACTGAGCATTTTGCTCATCAAACCAGATTATATTAATACTTAACGCTTATGCTTTGAAATAAGATTATATAAAGTGAGTAATTTATAGTTTCAATCCCGCGATAAAGAATGTCTAATGGCCTATGTTCGATCTATACTGAATTTACTTACTGATGGCTTTGCCATATACTCATTTACTTACTGATGGCTTTGCCATATACTCATTTACTTACAAATGGCTTTGCCATATACTTTTCCTGATGGCCATTAGTAAGGGGCACTTCAGACGCTCAAGCAAACGTACGTTTGCTTGTCAGAATAACAACGCTTTTGCGTCAATCGCGGATTTCGTGATACTCGAAATGCGCGCTTGACGCAAAAGCGTTGTTATTCTGACAAGCAAACGTACGTTTGCTTGAGCGTCTAAGGTGCCCCTAAGAGTATATGGCGTGGCATTATTATAGAATCCGGTCAGCGAAATTTAATAGGTATAGTTTGCTGAATACGGTCTATTAAACTTTTCTCTTTCAAGTTCTTATTATATATGTGGTAAGTATTGTGCGGTTTCTACCCACGTCACAAATTACAATTAGTATTGTACTCTAGGGTTTACAAAAAGCCGTCAAAATGTCAAGGGTGTCAAGCTACCAGAGTGGTTCGGCTAAATAAAAACCTTGGTAACATTATACGGGAACCGAAGTTAATACGGGACGTTGATAAGTGTCCAAATTAATTTTAATCAAATAAGTACCTACACTTATAGTATTTATAAGTAAGCTTATACAAAAATGGTTCTAAAAAGGTAATATAATTAATTTTTGATAATGAGTGGATCGCTTGCCTACTGGTAAGCATAACGCCGGCCCTATTATAACAATTCCAGTGCCAACTAGAAATTTTGAAAAAATTGCTTTTAAAAAGCGACCAACCGACTTTAGTGACAAACTACTGAACCGATTTTGACGAAATCTCTATGGGACAAGTCTGAAAGTATATCCTTTCAAATATTTTTATATTATTCATATTTTCAAATTTTCCAAATCGGTTTATAAATGACGGAGATCTGAGGTAAAAACATTTAAAAAAAATACCCACTGAATTGGGAACCGTTCTCCTTTCTTGGAAGTAGGTTAAAAACAAAGGCCTGCAAATCACTGCAGTGCGCTCGTCTCATAATCACTGACTACTTTGCTCATCAAACAAGCAGCGCAAGTACGGATATTTTCGATCGTTGAAATCGATAGAGTGGGTTTTATCGTTTTTTTTATAATTTATCGAGCCTTGATACATCCGACAAAATTTATCGAATAGCTAGGTCGAATCCAAAGAGAATATAAAGCTACTATAATACTTTACGATCAGACTTCGGTACTCGCAACATTCGATAAATTTATCAGTGTCTTCGAATCGACTAGTTTATCGTTTGGAATTCCGTACTTGCGCCGCAGACCTAATTTATTTATTTATTAATTTTATTGCACACATAATAATTAATTATCTTATTAATCTTGGCGGCAGACTACCCCGTCTGTTATCAACCGACAAACCGCGCTGTCCACCTATAGTTGGTCGGTTCACGAGCAAAGCCAGGTGAGCCAGGACTAGGTGAGGGTCCCTCTGGATGGCTATCCAGAGGGACCCTCACCCAGTCCTACTTGCTACTTTATAGCATTCATAACTTTAAATGTCTCAAAGTCAACCTTTTCCTTACAGGAACACAAATCAAGTTACAGTTGACGGCTCCGTAGCTAAGTTGGTAGTAACCCTGCCTGCAAGGCGAGGGGTCCCGGGTTCGATTCCCGGCCGGGGCAGATTTTGTGTAAGCATAAAGTTTGTTCTCGTGTCTTGGATGTTTGTGATGTGTATCTGTGTATGTCCATGTCACCTGCGACACAGGGAATCCTAGTGCGGGGGTATGAGTGTGTAAGCGTTTATGTTTATGTTTACATAAGACATTTTGAAGGCCCATTCCTAAGTAGAGGATGTCTATGTAAACGAGTAAGTTACGTAATCGGAATATCCAATAATAACTATTGAGTTTAATCCTTAGCGAAGTGTTTGTTGTTTAAACGTTCAGCACCTTTAACCGGATTAACGCATTTGAATAGTTTTTAGTTCCGTTACTTCCCATTCCGACAGTATAATACTTACAGAAACTCTTTTTTGATACCAAAATTTAAAAAAAAATTCAAGTCTTTATTCAAATAGGCCCCAAAGGAGCACTTATGAAAGTTAAAATGACTTTAACAGCGGGCCTCTGCAACATTCATCTACCCGAATCACAGACTAAAACTAATGCTGTCTTTATCAGAACATAATAAATGACAAAGACACCAACAGACCCAATCCGTGCTCAAAGTCAACGAACCTTCCAGAAACCCACCGTGTCCGTTCCAAATTGGTATAGGCCGAGCAAGAAGAAGGGCAAGAAACTCGTCACGGCATTCTTTTTAAAAAAAAATAGTTTTTTTACAATGATTCTAATTCAAATTCAAATTCAAATTCAAATTCAAATATTTATTTATTTCTAGATATCTAAGATCCATTTTGTTAGTATACACATAAAAAAATAAGATTTGTTAGTAGGTACATAATAATAGAAAATAAAACAATTAAACAGGTCCAATAATATAGAAGCATTCCAGGAGGATGACGATCAAAAAGGTTGGACCTGAGTACTTACACTCACACCCACCTCACTCAATCATCATCCTCCTGAAATGCCTCGCAAAGGGAGAGTTCAGTCTCTCTGCTATAGTTCTCACGATGCTGTTGTGACTTGCCCGTACTCTCCTCATCAGTGACGCTACTTTTTTACGAAGGACAGCATGAAAGCCGTCAGTTCGGTTTTGTGCGAACATTTCTAATGCTAACGACTAACAATTTAAAGTTTAGTAGTTTAGTAGTCGCCAGGAGGCTCCTGAGCTGTTTGCCTCCATGCATCCTTGTCATCTACATAATCCTTAATTTTATAATACGCTTTTTTAATTAATACACTCTTGACTATACGTTTAAACTTTCCTTGTGGTAATTCAGTTAATACTTTAGGAATTTTGTTGAAGAATCTGACACCATTTGCCAGGAACGATTTGTTAGTTTTACTTAATCTGAACCCGGGTACAACAATTTTATGTTTACTTCTAGTATTTAACTCATGTACATCACTTTTTAAGTTAAATTTAGTAATATTCTTCCGTACATACATTATATTTTCCAAAATGTATAGCGAAGGCAGGGTTAGAATACCTGTTTCTTTAAAAAAGTCTCTTAGAGATTCGCGTGGACCCATGTCATAGATGGCGCGTACTGCTCTCTTTTGTACCAAAATACAAGGATACAAAAAAAGAAGGGAAAAAGGCGAAAGAGTGTGCTGAAATCAACAGCGTCTCGCTAGTTGAAGCTCGGCTGCAGAGCCTTGAGCTTCGGCGCAGAGTTGCTGGTTTATCAGTTTTTTATCGACTCCATTTCGGAGTCACAAAGATTAATCGGAGGATTAAGCTTGTGATGTAAAGGGGATTTCAATCATCCCTTGCAATCATCGAACAATCAGGCTAACAGTAAAGCGGCATAAAAAGATATTACTCAATTACGCACGAAGCGTTTCGCTTCTATGTTCATTATGCGTACCGCTCCGTGGCAAGGAGTTCCGCTCAATGATTGGAACTCCTTTCCCGATCCCTGTAATCAGAGATTCTTCAAATCACGAGTGAATAGCTATCTACTAGGTAAAAGTGCTCCATCGTCGCCGCATAGTCATTTAGGTTAGATCGTCACACATCAGGTGAGAAAGTGGTCAAACGCAAAATGGGCTGTTTTATTCAAAATTCAAAAAATGTAACATTTTCTCTTTTTGTCAATAAAAATCTTTTGTATTTTGTATTTGTATAATAAATTATACTATTTGTACTATTATTTGTATTTGTATATTTAGTTAAAACTAAACCACCGTTTAACACTTAATTAATAAGAGCCTAAATCTCGCAAGGTGATCGTGGGTGTAAGTTTAATACACATCAAGACGTGGGGCTTTCATATATACTGACCGGCGCGGCGATGGCAGGGCGGCGGGGCCTGCAGGCCCAAGGTGCTGAATCCTAAAATACGGCTCTGGCCACGTAACATGTGAGTGGCTTGCCATAATATACCTTGCTTGGCAGACATCTTCCTAATCGCATTAGATAATAATGTTGACCGAGAACAATCCTATGGCCTATCTCTGCGTATTCCCGGCACCCGCGGGAAGAGATGAGATAGATGGGGGTAATCTTTTGGATGGATAGAGATATTTATTTATTTTGTTTAAAATATTTTTTAATATCAATTGGCAAGGCCAATGGCAATTATACTAACTGAATTTAATTACCACGCATGTCACAGAAGTACTCTATTGCAAATTCATGGTTTCATAACAAAACATCAATAGTAATACAAAAAAGAAACGAAACAAAAACAATGCTAGTAACAATGAAACGTCAAAAAAATAGAAAATAATTTTTTTTTCTGTTGTTTGGTGACGAGACGAGCTGGTCGTTTGCCTGATGGTAAGCATAACGCCGGCCCATAACAATTGCAGTGCCACCCAGAACTTTGAAACACAAAGGCCTGCGTGGCACTGCAGTGCGCTCGTTACCCTGAGACATTAGGTATTAAGTCGCATAAGCCCAGTAATTTCACTGGCTACTCTGCTCATCAAACCGGAACACAGTAATGCTTGCACGCTACTGCTTGGCAGCATACTTCACTCACAAAGCGGTGGTAACAACCCAGACGGACACTCGCAGAAGAGTTAGTCCTCCCACTAACAACAATAAAAATACTTAACTGATTGAGTATGGATGGTGGTGTAACAATTATATCGTTCTTTATAAGAATAAATCCTTAATTTTATAATTATTCTAAACTATTCAACATGTATAGACCTACTTTGAGCAGTTGGTATACATTTGGTCAATTTGTAATGTCTCTCAATTCATTCGAATTCGCTGTTCGTCCAATTTGGGATTCTTGCAATTCCATATTCGTGTAAACATTTTCTTCAATTTCACTTTTAAAAAATAAGGTTAACACGAGTGCAGTCTTTTTGCTTACACCATATATACACACGTTAACGTATAACGTACACATTTTAAAAGAGAAACTATTAAAAAAATAATGAAACCGCTACGGACGCCGTTATTTTAATTAATATCTTTACAAATATTGATTGATTAATATTGAACAAAAGAATAATATTAATACCTACAAGATGATTGAAAACATACAGGAAACTGAACACAAGATTGAAAGAAGATTTTACGTGGTGGCATAAGACTCTGCGAGTATTCACCTAAGTGGGTGTCACTGCTTTGCTCGTGTAGACTGCTGCCAAGCAGTAATGTGCAAGCATTATTGTGTTCCGGTTTGATGAGCACAGTAATCAGAGAAATTGCTGGGCATATGAGACTTACCTAATGTCACAGGGTAACGAGCGCACTGCAGTGCCGCGCAGGCCTTTGTGTTTCAAAGTTGTGGGTGACACCATAATAATAGACAAGCATCAGGCAAACGACCTGCTTGCCTCGTAACCGTATTGTATTGAAAAATAGTTTTTCTCTGGATAATCAATTTCATTTTAATTAGTGATAAGTATTTGTAGTGTATTGAAATATTGACTGTAAATCAAATCAATGCTGACAAAACTTACCTGTGGTTAGTTCACTAAGCACCAAACGACCGAAAACGTACTTTCAACTATCTGAGTTTACACAGGTCACATCACCGACACGAAATAGAACTTAAACTTTTAATGTAAGTTTACAACATCTAAGCAAAGAATAACAAATATTCTGAATTTGTAGAATCGCGTGATTTCGGCAATTGTGTCGCGTGACTTGTTTTCAGTTATTTTGTTACATTTTTTCGTGTTAATTTTTCAGGAGCTACGCGAGGCGCGTTTAGTCATCGGATCGCACCTTGAGACTGGCACCGAGGGGTAGAAAACCCCTACGTTTCGATACTACGCTGTCATAGATTATGGGAGAACGGCAATGTTAGATATCACAGAAAAGATGCCTAACGACACAATTAATTTACTTATACTTTGCCTTCAGCTACTTCTTTTTTATAGTTAGTATATAAAGAACATTTTCAAAACGTTTAATTTAAAATAATTTTGTATAGAAAATTTAAAAAAGCTTCCGAAAAAGTTTTCCACTATGGACTTAATAATTTGTAAGGAAAATCGTTAGCCGCAAATGTTCCTAATTATGCATTACAAAAATGAATCTTTTACCATGATTATGATCTATTGATAATATGAATAAAAGGGTGAATTGGTGAGTGATCATGATCAAAACCACAGAGGTAAAAACAAATGAATTTGAGCGAGAATAGAAACTTGTTTGACTTTAAAAAGAAATAGCGCGAATTTAAAAAATTCTCAAAGCATCGTTTCTGCAAATTTCCCATCTACTTAATCTTTGCTGTTTTCCCGGACCAGATAGAAAGAGACAGCGCGATTTACCACAGGCTCTGAGAGAGCAGGCTAGATTATGGTCGAGCCGTGTCGGGCTGATCAACTAACTTCGCGTCAAGTAAAACGTTAGGGTCGCGTACTCACCGATGCATTATTTAACTATTACCTATCAATGGTATCGATTGATGATTGCCGTCTTTTTTACACACGATCTGAAACTTTAGTACTAAAAGCTCGATTTTCTGAAACTGGGTCATCCAATACAGAGTGGACTGATAAATAAAACTTTTATAACCTAACGTTAATTATAGGTAAGTCAGGCAATTTTATTATATCTGCTATACTCATAGACCAGTAAACCTAGACGCCACATAATCCAAGTTTTGCATGAGAACACAATCGTAAAAGTTTGGCAGGGGACGATGGAAGACAGCGTGTTGTGATTGGTCAGTTTAAAACTAATACGTCAGACGTGGGAAGACGGCGTGTTGTGATTGGTTTACCGAAATGGCGGCTGGTTGACGATACGCAGTGATAATGCATAACTTTGGTGAGCGCGGGTATCCGGTTAAGAGGAATAGAGAACTAAATATTTTAATATTTTAACCAAGATCAAAAGACCTTTCGGAGTATGTATTAAATATCAAAACATGTGACTCTTATGTTAGCAAGGTTTTATTTTGTTTGGTTTAAATTATATTTTTTTTTAATATCTATGTCCGATCTCTTGTGTTGTTTCAAATATCTGCCAAGTATATTTACAATTTTTTGTTTTACTCATTTTTTATCAGTGTAATTCCAAGGTAGTTTCATTTCATACGTTTTGTGGAATTCAATATCGTTCTGTATAAGTAGATCGGACAGAAGGTCTATTTGAAACCAGAGGTGGAGCATGCGATCTTGTGAAACCGCGACGTCGTAGTAGCGATACTGGAGACTTCTGTGTTTTCTTGCTAAATTACAACCCTTGAACGATCGATATGATACCTGGGAGAACATCTTACAGGCGTTGTCCGTCTTACTTGTGACAAATCCCATTTTGTACATAGACTTATTCCTGTATTTGTCCCTCATCAGCTGCATTATGACCATCTTATTCCTCGTCTGATATATCGCTTGTTTCATTAGCTCGTACATTCTTGGCTTGATATTGTATCTATCATACGTGTAAATGCTTATTGACCTTGGTGGTGTCCATCGTCTTCCACTTTTATCTGTTAACATATCAGGGTTGCCATTTTGAATTTTAAGCTTCAGCAGATCCCCAGAAGCATCCATACCTTCGAAAGCTTTATCGAAAAGATCTCTTTGAGTCAATTTATTATTCTGCTTTTTACTTTCTAAATTAATTTGGTCCCATACCGTTATAGGATCGTATTTGCGCATGTAATCTTTGAAACCATTTTCACTAGGAAATCTGGTGTTGTAGTCTTCTCGCTTCATGTTAGTTGCCCGGATGTTATTCGGATTGAATGGGGTCTTGGTACAAGTACGAGTGATGGTTAAAACTAGAAGTGTTATTTCTGCAAAATAAAATAGAAGACTCTTGATTTTTTTCAATACGTAAGATACCTACTAACTTCCTTTGAAAACTGTTGGCTGTCCTCACAACTTAAATCTATTATGATCAGCATGTGTTCTGCACTGAATTTTTCAACGTTCTTATAGAATCTTGTATTTGAAAATTAGTAATTATTTTAAGTTACTGTTCAGGGAACCTTTATACACTGTTAATAGCTTATGGTTCCCTTATTGTAGAACCTGAGTCAGTTTGTTATGGTGTTCGTTTATTTGATATTATTGATCATTGGGATCTACGCTTTCGACCAGTATAATTCAAATACCGACTTCACTAACAATAATGCAATAAGTATATGAAATTTCATCCCTATTTTTCACCTCTTGGGGTGGTATTCTGTTACGAAATTTATTAAAGAGCCGCCCTTCACATAAACCCTATTCTTTAAAAAAAGAATCATTTAAATCAGTTGATACAACTGATGGAGGAATCGAGTAACATCGCCCTAAAAATACAAATGAATTTAAAACCTGCTGTTATTTATTACAAATACCGAATTTAATTTTTATTTTACTCATTTAGCCAGTTAGGCGACTTTTAAAAATATTTTAATTCAGTGTTTAAGGCAAAATTAAGGTAAGTCTCGATTAAGTAAAATATCCTAACGTCAATAATACTTATCCACAATGCCTCATGGCCGTGGGACACATCACACACTGACCAGTGACCACCGTACAATATATTTAACAAGTATAATATTTTTTTAACGCTTACACTCATTCCCTCACGCTAGGATTCCCTGTGTCGCAGGTGGAATGGAAACACACAGATACACATCACAAGCATCCAAGACCCGAGAACAAACTTTATGCTTATACAAAATCTGCCCCGGCCGGGAATCGAACCCAGGACCCCTCGCTTAGCAGGCAGGGTTACTATCAACTTAGCTACGGAGCCGTCAAATAAAAAACCGTTAGCGTTAATAAATAGCCGTTTTTTTTTAAATATCTACCCTAGCCCAGTGTCACTCAGGATGATGTAATAATTCAAACAACACCCCATGCATCCAAATCTGTTCAGGCATAAATAAAGAAACCCACATACGTACATGAACCCTGAAAACACTACACTCCTTTTTTGGGCATTCGTGTAAAAAGAACGCAGCATTATGTAGAAGGGCAATAAAAGTGCATAAAGGCTACTTACGCATAAAAATCCGGCTCATTTTAAGAACGATTACCATAGGAATTATAACATAATATGCGACGTAATATGAGCCTACTTACATAGTTCATATGAAAATATGTTTAGTTCTTAAATCTCCCGAAATTGCCACTTAGAATTCTAGTAATTAAATAACTGTTGTCGTAATCTTTTTAATTATTAGATAAGATAATTTTTAACCATCTATATTTGTATTTATGTTAGGAGATAGCGTAGAAGACGAATACAAAACTTAATACATAATTTTTAGGGTTCAGAAACGTCACGTCCGCGCGTCGAACGAAAAACCCTTATACGATCACTCGTGTCGTGTCCGTCTATCTGTCCGTCTGTCACAGCCAATTTGCTCTGAATTAACTAGACCGATCAAGTTGAAACTTGTTACATATATTATGAACTAGCTGCTGCCCGCAGTTTCACCCGCGCGGAGATATTGGATTTCATGGTTTTTATATTTTTGCACGGAACCCTATTTTTTTTCTAAAATAAAAGTAGCCTAAGTTACTCCTTGTAACATCAACTATGCCAGTAAAAGTCCTATCAAAATCGGCCCAGGCGTTTCGGGGATTACCCGGAACAAACAGACAGACAAAAATTTTAAAAAAGGTTGTTTTGTTATATGTACCGTATATACTTTTTTTGTATTTTGATATTACAAACAGGCACGTCAATTTTATTATTTGTGTAGATTTCCGTGATCCAAACTGAGCGTTCCAAAGCCGTCGCTTCACGCATCGTGGATTGAGTGGAACGATGTTCAATTTTGAGCCCACAGACGGTCACTCTATTCCGAGTACGCCATCGCTCCATTTTTCGGTCATTCTGCGTCTCGAGTACTGCCAACTGAGCGCGAAATGGATCGTCGTATCGGCCACTAACAATGAGTTGGAACGTTGGATTTGGAACGTTTGGATTTCTAATGTTTCTATCACTCCACGAAATCTATCTGAGATACCCACAAAGTGGCGGGTTTTGGATTGGAATGTATGGATTGGAGTGCTCGTGAATGTGCAAATTAATTTTGAATGCATACAAAAAAATATTTAAGCATACTTAAATCGAAAGGCATTTAATCTGTTACAAAAATATAATTACCTACATTCATTATATATTTATAAGAGTAGGTATAGCTAGTATAAAAACATTTTTTTTTATGTTATTTGGTAACGGGGCGAGCTGGTCGTTTGCCTGATGGTAAGCATAACGCCGGCCCATTACAATTGCAGTGCCACCCAGAACTTTGAAACACAAAGGCCTGCGCGGCACTGCAGATTGCTCGTTACCCTGAGACATTAGGTATTAAGTCTCATAAGCCCAGTAATTTCACTGGATACTCTGCTCATCAAACCGGAACACAGTAATGCTTGCACACTACTGCTTGGCGGCAGACTTCACGAGCAAAGCGGTGGTAACAACCCTGCAGACGGACACTCGCAGTAGAGTTAGTCCTCCCACTAACAGACTAACTTAGCTATGTAGTAAAAAATAAATTAGCATACTTCACTAGGTATGATAAGCAATGCTTCATAAAATTATTTAATTATGGAATAGTGAGATTACAAATCTAATAAACATTTTAAAGCAATACTTATATTCTGACTAGGACTGGAGATAAGTCGTCTTAGCAATGTTGAGTCCTTTTACGTGTATTATAATTATATGTGAGTAGGTTTTTGTTAACTAGCTAATACATAAATAAACACTACATCTAACCTAGCTAACTACAAAAACAGTTGGATAATCTACAAGCCATATTAGGCCTATAGATAATCCAAATGTTCTGATAAAGACAGCATTAGTTTTAGTCTGTGATTCGGGTAGATGAATGTTGCAGAGGCCGGCTGTTAGTCATTTTAACTTTCATAAGTGCTCCTTTGGGGCCTATTTGAATAAAGACTTTTGAATTTGAATTTGTTCTAGCCCACTACCAATTTTGGTTTTTGTCGAATTTGAATGTCGTAAAATAAGTTTTTAAATTTGATGTATACTGATACAGTGATTGGCTGTATGTCTAAGGTGCCCCTAAGCCAGCAGTCCGTTCAGCTCGCGGGCTCCGAGTGCCTAGTGTGAGCAAGTTAAGAGGCTACAGCTCCCCATACTTTCCATACAAACGCTCGTACGTGATTATTTATTTTATTTATTTATTTTATTTTCTTCGGAAAACTAACTGCTAGGTGCTTAAAAATAGTAAATTAAGTAACTAATTAAGGCTAATTAAAAGTTTTCACATATAGTATACTAAATGAAAATGATTATATCGTCGTATACACGACTGACGGACGTGTACAGAATTAACTATAGATTTAAGTTAACACATAGAAAAAAAATCAAATCAAAGAATTACCTATCCTACTGTGACTGAGAAAAAAAAAACAGACTTAATTCATTTGTTAAAGAAGCGACCATTTAACAGTCGCTTCATTTTAAATGCAGACGTATTGAAAAGATCTACATCAATTTCCTTAGCGATTGTATTATAACACCTGCATGCTCTTATTATATAACTGTTTCGCCTGTAATTGCATTTTACTAAGGGAGTGTAAATGAGGTTAGGTTTTCTTAATGCAACGACCGGGGCATTAAGCCCTATTTTACCAAGCAGTTCCGGACAGTCGATCGTGCCATTCATTATATTGACAAGAAAAGTTAAGTCTGCCACATGCCGCCTCTCCTGTAGTGGTAGTAGGTGAAACTTCCTACAGCGAGAATTGTAATCGTGCAAGTATGTTTTAGACGGAATTGAAGATAACGTAGAAATCGCTTTTGGATACCTTCAATACGGTTAATATAGATGTTATAGCATGGGTTCCAAACTTGAGATGCATATTCCTTATAGTGTCCTAATAAGTGTTTATTTAGATGTTTTAAGCAAATAGGTATCATGTGCTCTATATCTAGTATTCCATGGGAGCAGAAATGTAATAATTTGAGATTCCAACTCAGTACAAGCCTTCGAAAATCAGCTTTTTTGGACAAATTTTACCTTGACTTTGGCCGTTCACAGTTTTCTCATAAATGTAAAAATAAAGAAAAAATCTCCATAGATTCATTGCACATGTAATGAAGATTCTAAATGACCAACATTTTTTTCACAAACTTGTAAGGCATTTTCGAAAACACGTATTTCCTGGAACAAGTTTTAGGAAATTACCACGCACTAATTGTCTTCGGAAATTATGTTTGGAATATTTTTTCAAAATTTTCAGTATGCCAACCGAAGACTCTGGCGTTGTCTCTCCTTTTCCGTAATGCCTGTTTTTCATCGATGAACAAAAAAGCCTTTAGGCCATTTTTGTGTCCTAGGATTTTTGCGTAAGGCGGGTCATGAAGCGGCACCTTAACGCGTTCTACAGTGACCGCGTTTACAAAGATTTTGTATGAAAAAATGTACAGCGCCTCTAGCGCCATATTGTGACTTATATTATTAGACTGTAGGTTGCTTATGCTTTCTCCCCTAACAACTCTCTTTTTATATTAAGGTTTACCGGCTTACCAAGCGCTAACTATGTTCCCAAGTGAATCTTACCAAGTGCTATTTGGTAACCTCACAGACTTTAAACAGTATAGCCTCTTTGGGGAAGACGATGACCTTGATTCATCATCCGATGAAGCCGAAGAATCGAGCACAATCAACGATCCAGATGACATTTTTAGCGACGAATACAAAATCGGTGACATGCGCAGCGCCATTGAAAGTTTTAAGAAGCCTTACAATGGCGGTGGACACGACGCTCAACAATTTAACGAGTTAAATTTTCAAGTATACAATTTTACTAGAAGATATATTATGGAGGCAAACCCAGAGGGTCCGTTCTATTACGACAGGTATGAGAGACCACATGAGCGAAATGGCCGTCAAGTGGAAAAAATAAAAAATAAACTCAAAAACATTGGCTTGCAGTATCTAGTTCATGTAAGGTAAACCAAATTCTTGTACTCTTATCCGCCAAGCAGTAATGTTTTCCGGTTTGATGAGCAAAATAGTCAGTGTATCTGAGCTTGTGAGAGTTATGCGCGTCAAAAGTAAATTAACTAAGATACACAAAGCTGCCCTAGTTATTAATTATTTATATAAATTATAAATATAATGCCTAGTTGCATATGGAATTAGGTGCGACGTCGAACAAAGCGAAGAGAAACGGTTACTGGTGATGAAATTTGATTAGTGCGTAGTTAGTCAAAATGAATTAAAAATACTATCCTTCTATATTATCCTACTTAATAGTACAAATGCTAAAGTGTGTTTGTTTGTTTGTCCTTCTTTCACGCAGTAACGGAGCAACGGATTGATGTGATTTGGCACAGAGATTAAGTTTATGGACGGGAGAGTAACATAGGCCACTTTTTATCCCGGAAAAATGCACGATTCCTTTGGGAACGTGGGTAAAAACTGCGGGCAGAAACTAGTAATACATAATAACAAAAAACTTGGTTGTGTTACATTTTTGATTAGGCCTCTAATTTTGAAGTAATTATACGCTTATTTTGGATTTCTACTCAATTTTTACGCGCGCGCTATCTTCCTTCTCTTTTTCATCAAGGCAAACCGTCAGTGTGTGGAGAGAGGACAGAATGACATTGACTCGGCGTACCGCCAAAATAACACCAAAGATCACAAAGACTCGTTTAAAACTAGAATTCCTTGTGTTGATAGATTCTGTAGCCATAAATATGTTGAAATTGCAGATATATCATATATGCAGCAATGAAGCAACGCGAACCTATACGCAAGACAAAAAGGTACCAACTAGGATTCCTTTTCTGCAGGCTGAGACGGATTAAGTCGGAATTGATTAAAGTAAGTGATGTTAATGATATTGATAATGTTAGAAAATTACATAAGTTAACAACTAAAAATACTACACTTACGTACCCGAGTTTACTTGTGATTAAACAAACTTTCGGCCACACTATTTCTGATAACAACATACCTACATCATTATTATCAGCCTCTTACGCTCCCAGTGCTGGGATACCGGTCTTCTCTCAGAGAGGTATGGGCCATAATCCACCACGCGGGCCCAGTGCGGCTTGGATATGTGACATCCAGTCACATATCCTCGAATTTGGAATCTTGAACATGCAGATTTCCTCACGATGTTTTCCTTCACCGTTTTAGAGCGAGTGTGAATAATCCGCACATAACTTGTCAAGTCATTGGTGCGGGCCGAGTCGAGATTCGAACTATGGTGCGTCGGATTGAAAGTCGCACAAGTTCCCGCTCGGCCACACTCTAATAACATTGTCAAAAGCTTATTTAACTAACAAAATGATTGATTGAATTTTATCTGAAATTCATTGAAGTTTTTTATACTGTTATTTGTAGGTAATTATGATGTCATTCGAACAATCCCTTGTTCATTGGCAAAGAAGAATAGAAGTGACAATGCGCTGTTACAAAGAGGTGAGATAAATTAATACTTATTCGTTATTATATGTTTTTGGTGAATAAAATATTTATTTATTTATAATTCGCACCATCAGGGGTGTATTTACCCTAGGATCAAAAGGGCCATGGCTCGGGGCGGCAGGCTGCGAGTGCCGGTGCAAGCAGAAGAAATAAAAAAGCCTACCTAACTAAGGCTCTTATTAATAAACAGTGTTAAACGGTTGAACTGTAGTAAAACTGTGTTTTGTCTCTTTCGATTCAGTTTAAAATTGTCAAAGAACAACAAAGACAAAACATAGTTTAACTAAACCACCGTTTAATACCAAGAGCCTAAATCTCGTAAGGTGGTCAGGGGGGCTCGTGAGTGTAAGGCTAAGATTCAGAGACGTATCTTAGCGTGGACTCATGCTTCCATATGTCAAAATTCTATACAGTTTGACATATGGAAGCAAAAGTCCACGCTTAGACTCGTCTCTGAATCTTAGCCTAAGTTTGATAGACATCAAGATGCGGGGCTATCGTATATACAGACCGGCATCGGCAGGGTGTCAGGGCCAGCGGGCCCAGGTACTGAATCCTAAAATACGCCACTGAACTTCACTTTTCCATAACATAACCATGCTCCATACTAGTTATACTACTCTTTGGCTCTTATTAGCATTGGCACTAGGTGGTAGGACTAACCTTCCGCGAGTGTCCATCTGGGTTGGTACCGCTTTGTGAGTGAAGTCAGCCGCCAAGCAGTAATGTGTACAGACTACGGAAAAGACTAGAATCGAGACATTCGGCGTCCGAGTAAGGATGTATTGGAACCTGTCCAGTTTTTACCAGGTGTGAGCGTTGTAAGTGGATGGCTTAGCGATAATGAGTAACGTCATTAGCGGTTCTAATCTCTTATAATGAGATTGAGTTTACGGTGATTTTCAAACACAATTCTTTCTCAAAATTCCATCCTCAAAGTTAAAACGATTCGTCAACCACCTACGAGTGTATATACGTGTGTAGGTCTGTT
Organism: Crocallis elinguaria; assembly: GCA_907269065.1. NCBI lineage: Eukaryota > Metazoa > Arthropoda > Insecta > Lepidoptera > Geometridae > Crocallis > Crocallis elinguaria. Next base: position 23,808,682 of record OU026072.1, on the reverse strand, counting down.
AGATAGAGTTACGGCTTGTAAGCCGGAAAGAAAAACATCATACCAAGAATTTCACAGTCAACATCGGTTGCTCCCATAGCCTAGTTAGAGGCATCTGGTCTAGATAACCAGAAGACGCAGGTTCGAATCCTGTTGGAAGCGAAATTTTTGTGATGTATATATTTGCGTGAACTTCCACTAGTGTCGGTAAACACTATCAAATATATTTCATAGAGCGTTTATAAGTCTGTCTTTGTTTCCTTAGAATTATAGCTTGGGTAGAGATCTATCTACTTGCTCCATCTATGGCCGCATCATCGCTTATATCAGTAGAGTCGGACTGAGCCGCAGCCAAACATATGTTACAAAATACTTGATTTGGCTTCTGTCTTTCTGTTTCAGGTAAATCAGTTCGATGTTGATTCCCGGGATCTATGTGTGTACATCAAACAAATATATGCGAAGAATGAAACGGACAGCAGTGAAAATTAATTCCGACAATATTGTTATACGTAAACTATTGGCTAAATATACATATAAAAAATTGAAAACAAATGATAAATAATCTATGATAACATCCCCCGATCCCCAGCGCTGGCCCTAGCTAGACCTGTGAAGGCGGAGCGAGAAAACTCGCTCTAGCATACACGCCAAGCCCATATTATTGTCTGGGTCGCAAAGTAGCGCAGAACTTGTGTTAGCGGTAGGACTAACTCTTCTGCGAGTGTCCGTCTGGGTTGTTACCACCGCTTTGTGAGTCAGGTCTGCCGCCAAGCAGTAGTGTGCAAGCATTACTGTGTTCCGGTTTGATGAGCAGAGTAGACAGTGAAATGACTGGGCTTATGAAACTTAATACCTAATGTCTCAGGGTAACGAGTTCACTGCAGTGCCGCGCAGGCCTTTGTGTTAAATTAAATAATATTTATTTATTTATTAATTTTTTAATTTTATTTATTTTAATTTTATTTATTATTTATTTAAATATTTATTTTACAAACTTGTAAGACATTTTCAAAACGCGTATTTCCTGGAACTAGTTTTAGGAAATTACCACGCACTAATTGTCACCGGGAATTTTCTTTGGAAATTTATTTCAAAATTTTCATAATGCCAACCGAGGGCTCTGGCATTGTCTCTCTTTTCCCGTTATGCCTGTTTTTCTTCAACGAAACAATAAGTCTTTAGGCCATTTTTTCGTTCAACTTAGGCGGGCCGAGAAGGGGCACCTTAACGATTAATATCAGGAATTTCGTCATATGTTTCTTTACTGAGGCCTCCATTTTTAACACTTTTTGGTAACTTCGGTCGGAACGATTTGTCACTTCGTTCCCTATATCTGCCATCTAGTTGTACAAGAACCCAGTAAAAATACTCATACTCCACATGCAACTTTACTGACTTTTGGTGCAGTAAAACGTGCTGTATTACTGACTCATAAACTCTGTTATGTTTATGCATATAGGATAGAATGGACGTAATTTCACTTAGCAATCTATTTAGTTTTCGATATAAGAAGGACATACGGAAATTTATATCTTTTGTATTAAGGTGGGCAGAACTTTCGATTGCTTTAAGCTGGGCTCTGGCCATAAAAAGTAACTGAAGAGTCGAGTCCAGCATTTGTTGATGTATCATAATTTCACCAGCCAAAAGAAATTGTCTGGCACCGTCAATTCTAAAAAATATAATTGGAATTCTTCTACTAATTTTTTTCTCCTTCTGCGCCGTTACATTATCTTCCTCTAATATAGTCGTTTTTAGATCTCTCTCCGCCTTCTCCTGGAACTTTTTCAGGTCCAACTTTTCAATATCAATGGTTATGTTAGTAGGTGCTCCATCGGGTAGGTCGTATGTATCGTTGAAGCTCGGGAATAATTCGTTTATATCTCGATATTCCGGTTGGTATTCGCAATCCGATATTGTCATCGAATCTAAACAAGTAAAATTAACAAAAATTAAAAAAAAACACGACTGCCCTAGCCGTTACTCGGGATCATGTAAGGATTTTCCAACGAGAACTATACCCCAATAAATCCATATCTGTTCAATCATTTAAAGGTGGAAGAAACTTGTATACCTACATGAACATTGAAAACACTACACTCCTTTTTTAAAGTAGGAAATGCTTTTTGAATTACGTACTGTAAATGTTAGTGACCAGTGCAAAAACCATTAATGTGGCCCATATAGGTAACAATCGTATATACAATGCCATCCAAACACAAAAAAAAATTGCTTTAAAAAAGCGACGAACCGACTTCAGTGGCAAACTACTGAATTGATTTTGATGAAATTTCTATGGGACCAATCTGAAAGTATATCCAGAATTTTCTAAATCGGTTCATAAATAACTGAGTTCTGAGGTTACAAACATAAAAAACCCACTGAATTGATAACCTTCTCCTTTTTTGGAAGTCGGTTAAATTCTTGTTGGTTCTGTCCTTCTTTTACGCAGCAACGGAGCTACAGATCGACATAATTTTTTGCAGATATATATATTGGGCTACATTTTGTCCCGGGGAAATGCGCGGCTGCTATCGAAATCTTCACGCGAGCTAATCTACGGTCATAAACTATTCAAATTCAAATTCAAAAGTCTTTATTCAAATAGGCCCCAAAGGAGCACTTATGAAAGTCTAACAGCGGGCCTCTGCAACATTCATCTACTCGAATCACAGACTAAAACTAATGCTGTCTTTATCAGAACATAATAAATGACAAAGACACCAACAGACCCCAATCCGTGCTCAAAGTCAACGAACCTTCCAGAAACCCACCGTGCCCGTTCCAAATTGGTATAGGCCGAGCAAGAAGAAGGGCAAGAAACTGGTCACGGCATTCTTTTTAAAAAAAGTAGTTTTTTACAATGATTCTAATGCTAACAACTGTGAAATTACTGGGCTTATGAGACTTAATACCTAATGTCTCAGGGTAACGAGCGCATTGCAGTGCCGCGCAGGCCTTTGTGTTTCAAAGTTCTGGGTGTCACTGCAATCGTTATGGGCCGGCGTTATGCTTACCATCAGGCAAACGACCAGCTCGTCTCGTTACCAAATAACATAAAAAAAAAAAAAAAAAAAAAAAAAAACTAACAATTTAAAGTTTAGTAGTTTATTGTATAAAAGAATACCTACATCAGAATCAATCCAACATCCTAAAGACACTTACATGTTATTATTATAAGAAAACTTGCTCGCATGGTGTTGTATAAATGCACCACAATTACTAGTATTAGTATCGTCCGATAAGGTTTTAAATTAACAGTGTAATTAGCTCGTTTCCGTATGTTTGGATTATACTTAATATTCGTCGTCATAAATGGTACACATACATACGAATAACTACGAAAATTATTATTACCTTATTTAACTTACCTGTATTTAAGTAGTAGGTACCAATAATTCAAAATACAGAAGAAGATAATTAAAAACTAAGAATTTATCAATTAAAAACAAAATTAAACAAAACCTTATAAATAAAAAACAGCATTAAGGTCGCCTTCTGCAGGTAGGGTGCCTAAAAAGCTGGCGACATTACCTCGCTGAATAGCTAAACTAATACGTTGACCGAGGTAAGCGCCAGCTCGTTGGTCACCTGTCACTTCTACTAAGCGTCGGGACAACTCCTTAAAAAACAGCCTCGCGTCTGGTCCCCAGGGGCCCATTGTCTCGACCCCAAAAGGAAAAAATATGTATCCGTCACCAAGGGATGCATATAAACCAATAATTCAATTATTAGTTTAATCCCTACTAATCCCCATCTACTATTCTACTATCCTATCCTACTAATATTATAAATGCGAAAGTGTGTTTGTTGATTTGTTGGTTTGTCCTTCTTTCACGCAGTAACGGAGCAACGGATCGACGTGATTTTCGTCATACATATAGTTTATGGACCGGAGAGTAACATAGGCTACTTTTTATCCCGGAAAAATGCACGGTTCCTGTGGGAACGCGGGTGAATGCCCCAGGCAGAAGCTAGTTCGTTTAAACGTAAAGTGAAAAAGTAAACTTTCGAAAAATTAAGTACTTTTTTAAGTTATTCAATTTAATTAGTGTTACATATGGTAACATTCAATTTAGTGTATGGTAACTTATTAAACAAGGTACTTTAGAGGAAAACCGAAAACTTCCCATTTTCGTAACAGCTATTGAATTTTTAATCTTTTTTCATTACAAGAGTAAAATTACCTAGATATCTAACTTACACCTACCTACCCATTATTTTAGAATATGTTAGTTCTTACTTAATTATTTTGTAGCCGGTAATTAATATTTTAAAAGCGCATAAATATTTTGTGATTAAAGATATTTTATTTCCACGTGCTTAATTTGATTGAAACGTGATCAAATTAAAATCATCAAGTGCGTGAAGTGTTCTTGCACCGAGGGTTCCGCATTGCGATACCGACCTACCCGGAGCATACCCGACAGGTGCTAAGCGGCAAATTTTAGAGGGTAGTAGCTAACAGCCTAAGCGACAACTTAAAAATACCTTCATGCTAAGGTTTCAACACGATGTAATTCCATCTTTCAACTTCTCACACTTCCTTCTTCATTTTAAGCTGAGCTATGAATATGTATTAATTAATATTTTAATGCTAAATCGTACATTGAAGGGAAAAACAGAAACTACCTACACTTCCAAAAAAAGAGCGTTAAAAAAGCGACGAACCGACTTCAGTGACAAACTACTGAACCAATTTTGATGAAATTTCTATCGAATCTGGAAGTATATCCTTTCAAATAAAAAAAGAATTTTCCAAATCGGTTTATAAGTGACGGAGATATGAGGTAACAAACATAAAAAAAAATACCCACCAAATTGATAACCTCCTCCTTTTTTGGAAGTTGGTTAAAAAGGAGAAGGTTATCAATTAGGTGGGTATTTTTTTTTATGTTTGTTACCTCAGATCGCTGTCATGTATAAACCGATTTGGAATATTAGTAGGTACCTCGTCGATACTCGTTCGTCAATTGTTTGGTTTATTAATTACTGTGTGCTAGTTATGTTATGGACACAGACCCCTAAGATTATAATACATCAGTTAATTGAGATAATAACTACATAAAACACCTTGAGCTCGTTCCAATAGGTAACAACTTTCATTACTACTTTGGAGTTCAATTCGCATGCAATTGCTTCCAAAAATGATTTAGATTTTTCAATTTAATCCAACCTCACATCAAACTATACATAGTAGTAAAAAAGATATAAATTGGTACTGAATCCTAAAATACGCCACTGAACTTCACTTTTCCATAACATAACCATGCTCCATACTAGTTATACTACTCTTTGGCTCTTATTAGCATTGGCACTAGGTGGTAGGACTAACCTTCCGCGAGTGTCCATCTGGGTTGGTACCGCTTTGTGAGTGAAGTCAGCCGCCAAGCAGTAATGTGTACAGACTACGGAAAAGACTAGAATCGAGACATTCGGCGTCCGAGTAAGGATGTATTGGAACCTGTCCAGTTTTTACCAGGTGTGAGCGTTGTAAGTGGATGGCTTAGCGATAATGAGTAACGTCATTAGCGGTTCTAATCTCTTATAATGAGATTGAGTTTACGGTGATTTTCAAACACAATTCTTTCTCAAAATTCCATCCTCAAAGTTAAAACGATTCGTCAACCACCTACGAGTGTATATACGTGTGTAGGTCTGTTAGATAGAGTTACGGCTTGTAAGCCGGAAAGAAAAACATCATACCAAGAATTTCACAGTCAACATCGGTTGCTCCCATAGCCTAGTTAGAGGCATCTGGTCTAGATAACCAGAAGACGCAGGTTCGAATCCTGTTGGAAGCGAAATTTTTGTGATGTATATATTTGCGTGAACTTCCACTAGTGTCGGTAAACACTATCAAATATATTTCATAGAGCGTTTATAAGTCTGTCTTTGTTTCCTTAGAATTATAGCTTGGGTAGAGATCTATCTACTTGCTCCATCTATGGCCGCATCATCGCTTATATCAGTAGAGTCGGACTGAGCCGCAGCCAAACATATGTTACAAAATACTTGATTTGGCTTCTGTCTTTCTGTTTCAGGTAAATCAGTTCGATGTTGATTCCCGGGATCTATGTGTGTACATCAAACAAATATATGCGAAGAATGAAACGGACAGCAGTGAAAATTAATTCCGACAATATTGTTATACGTAAACTATTGGCTAAATATACATATAAAAAATTGAAAACAAATGATAAATAATCTATGATAACATCCCCCGATCCCCAGCGCTGGCCCTAGCTAGACCTGTGAAGGCGGAGCGAGAAAACTCGCTCTAGCATACACGCCAAGCCCATATTATTGTCTGGGTCGCAAAGTAGCGCAGAACTTGTGTTAGCGGTAGGACTAACTCTTCTGCGAGTGTCCGTCTGGGTTGTTACCACCGCTTTGTGAGTCAGGTCTGCCGCCAAGCAGTAGTGTGCAAGCATTACTGTGTTCCGGTTTGATGAGCAGAGTAGACAGTGAAATGACTTTTTTTTTTTTTTTTTGGTAACCGGTGGGAAAACTCCTTTATGAGCCAGCCCCCCCGTGCCTGGGTTCGGTCACGGGGGGAGTGTGGGCTTCCCGCTCGCCCTCTGCGCAGCGGACTACCCACCAAAAACCACACCGGACGTTGTACGGCTCCGACTATTGGACGGGGTCGTGGTGCCGCTTTCGCACTCCACGCGGAACCCCGTCAGCCGTCGTCCGCCCCCTAGGGCGGACCCGCCTCGCGGTGAGCTCTGCTCCCCCGCTCGGCTCGAGCGGCGCGCCCACGCTAGACGCGCCGCCCCCGCCTCGGGAGGGCCCTTACCTATAAAAGGTGAGGGACGCCTGATGCCCCCGCATCCGACGCCCCAGGCCCTCCCGGAGGAGGCGGGGAACGATGGGTACCTCGTCCCCGCCTCCGTGCTCTCCTGAGCGGAAGAGAGAGGGGGTCAATCTCCCTCTCCCGCTCATCGGTCTCCCTTTGCTCGACAATAGTCTCACAAAAGGAGACCATGGCGTCCCAGGCCTGCTCGCTGCCGACCATCTTTCGCAAGACGGCCTGCAACGAGAGGTCCGGGCCCACGACCGCGACTAGAGCTCGTCGCGGTCCATCGCCCCCCGGACATGCCTCCAGTGCGTGGCGCGAAGTATCCTCCGCGCAACCACACTGGTGACACACCGGGGTTGCCTCCCTTCTCGCCACGTTACACAGGTACCTCCCGAAACAACCATGTCCCGAGAGGACCTGCGTTAGGCGGAAGGTGAGGCTCCCGTGCCCTCGCAGGGCCCACCGTTCGAGTACGGGACGGATCGCCTCCAAAAACCGGACGGCGCCGTCCCCCCTCCGTGCAGGCCCCGCGAGGAGCCTCCCCCTCCAGGACGCCAGTGCCGCTGTTCTGGCGTCCCGCCTCCACCGCACCACCTCCTGCGGTGCGGGAGGCTGACCCCGCTCTCTCGCCTGCGCTCGCTGCCAAAAGACCGAGGACAGAACCTCGGCCTCTAGGTCCCATGGAAGGGACCCGGACAGCGCGCAGGCGACCTCGTGGGAGAGTGTCCGGTACCCACGGCACACTCTCACCGCCATGACCCTCTGCGCCCCATGAAGGACGGCGATCTCTAGCCGGTGTAGAGACCCCGCCCAGATCGGGGCCGCGTAGAGGGCCATCGAGCGTACCACCGCCATATACAGGCGGCGGCAGCTCCCGTCTCCCCCCCCGAGGTTGGGGAGAAGCCGGCTCAACGCGGCAGCTGTTCCCGAGAGCTTAGGAGCCAGCTGCCGCAGGTGGGCACCGAATTGCCATCGCCGGTCAAGGACGACGCCAAGATATCTCAGCGTCGACCCGACCGCGATGGTGACCCCGCCCACCACTATCGTTGCGCCTGCAGGTGGCGCTCGCCTCGGACCGTGGAAGTAGATGGCCTCTGACTTCCCGAGCGCCACCTCCAAGCCCAACCTCCTTATCCTGGCGACGACCGCAGCGACGCCGGCCGTGGCCAGGATGGACGCCTCCCTAAACGTCCCTCCTCGGGCGGTAACAAGCGTGTCGTCAGCGTAACAAAGGACGCCGACGCCATGCAGGTTAGCGCCCCGGAGTACCCAGTCATACCCGATGTTCCAAAGCAAGGGCCCCAAACAGGACCCCTGCGGAACACCGCGCACGACCGGGTACCTCCCCTCGCCAGCTGCCGTCGGGAAGACTACCTCTCGATTCGACAGGTAGTCTCCCACGAGGCGCTGCAGGTACTGGGGCACCCGGTGATACCCCAGCGCCCTCCTGATCGTGCCCCACGGGAGGGAGTTAAAAGCATTGGCGATGTCTAAAGACACCGCCAATACACCCCCGCCCGCGGAGCACGCCTCTTCGGAGAGGTCGCGGACGCGCGCAATAGCGTCGACAGTCGAGCGACCTCTCCGAAACCCGAATTGCACGTCTGCCAGGTTCGGGCCGACCCTCTCCAAATGGTCGACGAGGCGGGCAGCTACGATCCGCTCCAGTAGCTTGCCCGCCTCATCGAGCAACACAATGGGGCGGTAGCCCGCAGGTTGGTCCACGGGGCGTCCGTCCTTCCGTAGAAGGACGAGTTTGCCCCCCTTCCAACGCTGCGGGAACCGACCCTCGCGGAGGCACCGGCTGAATAGGGACCTCAGCAGCGGTGCCATGAACTCGTCCGCGAGGGCCCAGGCACGGCCCGGAATCCCGTCTGGACCCGGCGCCGTGTTTCTGGCCCTCATTTTGAGGACAGCCACCCCCAGCTCCGCCTCCGACACTTCGGGTACGGGGCTGTCCTCTTCCTCCACCTCCTCCACCTCCGCCATGGGTGGGAGGGATCCAGTCCCCGGATCACCGGGGAACAATCCCTCGACCACCCGCGCGAGGACCGGCGGGTCCAGCGTGGTCGTCGTGGGGGGAGCCCAGGGGCGCAGCTTACGCCGCGCCAACCTGTACGGCCGCCCCCAGGGGTCCCGCTCCAGCGTCGCGAGCAGGTCCCGCCACGCCTCCGCCTTGGCCTTCTTGATGGCCGTCCTCAGCGCCTTCGACGCCTCTCTATACCGGGAATAGAGGGCGTCGGAAACCGGCGTCTCGCGCCGCCGCCGCCTCCGGTACCTCTGGTACCGCCGCCGCCGTGCTCTGCACCGGCGGCGAAGGGCCGCGATCTCCTCCGACCACCAGTACATAGACCGTTTGGCCGGAGGAGCCCGCACCCGAGGCATGGCCGCGTCACAAACGCGGGCCATGGCGGCGACCAGACTCTCCGCCTCTTGGTCGACGGTCATCGACACCGGCGATGGGGAGGTCCACGCCTGGACTATGGCTGCCTCACGGAGCAGCTCACAGTCCAGGCGCTTCAGCGCCCACCGCCTCTCCTCCACCGCCGATGGCCCTCGACCAACGAGGCTGTTCGCGGACGAGGCGACGCTGAACCGGATATACCGGTGGTCCGAGAGCGTCTCCTCGTCCACGAGCACCTCCCAACCGCGTACACGTCGTGCGAGCTCGGGGGTTGCGAGGGTCACGTCGACCACCGACCCTCCCCCTCGCCGCACGCACGTGTACTGGGCTCCGCGGTTGCACACGCAGAGCCCTGCCGTCACCAGCCACTCCTCCAGTGCCCTCCCTCTCGCGTCCGTCACAGGGGACCCCCACGCCGAAGATTTGGCGTTGAGGTCCCCCATGACGACTACGGAGCGAGGGCGACTGCGGGCGACGGCATCACCCACCAAGTCGAGGTAGTCCTCGAAGTCGGAGAGGGGCCTGTTGGGGGAGAAATACACTCCCACAACAACCACCCCTCCGACTCGGGCAACGACGAATCCGCTGCCCCTAAGAACCACCTCGAGTGGCGGGGAGCGTGCCGGCGACTGGGTCGTTATCGCGACCAGGCCGTCGCGGTCCCCCACCCAGTCAGACCGGGGTGGGACCACGTACGGCTCGGCGACCACAGCAACTTGTACCAACCACTCCGCCAGGGACTGCAGGAAGAGATCCTGAGCCCCGGCGGAGTGGTTGATATTCGCCTGGAGGAAGGTTAGGGCCATACTAATCTTCCTCCATGCGCGCCGTCTGCACCGATGAAGGGCCAGCCGGCTGCGACTGGGCCGTGGCCTCAGTCGCAGGCGGCGTACTCCTCATCCTTTTCTTTGCTGGGGGCTTGGCGCAAGCCTTGCCCCCAGACAGGTGATCCGCTGGCTTCCCCGCCGCTGCACATAGTGAGCAGCGCGGGGCAGCGGAGCATCCGGCGGCCTTATGGCCGTTCCGACCGCAGCGATAGCACTCATCGCTGCGGTCGACCTCGGCGTCGCACTGGGCCCGGACATGGCCCAGCACGAGGCACCTGAAGCAGCGGCGCGGCCGCGGATCTAAGATCCGCACCTGCGCCGCCACCCAGCCTACGAGAAGACGGCCGCCCCCCGCGGCAATCTTCTTGGCGGCCGTCAATGGACACCGCACAAACGCGGTGCCCATGCCGGCCGGGCCCTTCCTGATGGCGCCGGTCTTAATAGCCGACGCCTGGCATTCCCCTGCCCTTGCCAGGGCAGCTGCCAACTCCTCCTGGCCTATGGAGTCATCCAGGCCGGTCACGCGGATATCCGTCGTGACGGTCGGCCTGGAGACTACGACGTCCTAGACAGTGAAATGACTGGGCTTATGAAACTTAATACCTAATGTCTCAGGGTAACGAGTTCACTGCAGTGCCGCGCAGGCCTTTGTGTTAAATTAAATAATATTTATTTATTTATTAATTTTTTAATTTTATTTATTTTAATTTTATTTATTATTTATTTAAATATTTATTTTACAAACTTGTAAGACATTTTCAAAACGCGTATTTCCTGGAACTAGTTTTAGGAAATTACCACGCACTAATTGTCACCGGGAATTTTCTTTGGAAATTTATTTCAAAATTTTCATAATGCCAACCGAGGGCTCTGGCATTGTCTCTCTTTTCCCGTTATGCCTGTTTTTCTTCAACGAAACAATAAGTCTTTAGGCCATTTTTTCGTTCAACTTAGGCGGGCCGAGAAGGGGCACCTTAACGATTAATATCAGGAATTTCGTCATATGTTTCTTTACTGAGGCCTCCATTTTTAACACTTTTTGGTAACTTCGGTCGGAACGATTTGTCACTTCGTTCCCTATATCTGCCATCTAGTTGTACAAGAACCCAGTAAAAATACTCATACTCCACATGCAACTTTACTGACTTTTGGTGCAGTAAAACGTGCTGTATTACTGACTCATAAACTCTGTTATGTTTATGCATATAGGATAGAATGGACGTAATTTCACTTAGCAATCTATTTAGTTTTCGATATAAGAAGGACATACGGAAATTTATATCTTTTGTATTAAGGTGGGCAGAACTTTCGATTGCTTTAAGCTGGGCTCTGGCCATAAAAAGTAACTGAAGAGTCGAGTCCAGCATTTGTTGATGTATCATAATTTCACCAGCCAAAAGAAATTGTCTGGCACCGTCAATTCTAAAAAATATAATTGGAATTCTTCTACTAATTTTTTTCTCCTTCTGCGCCGTTACATTATCTTCCTCTAATATAGTCGTTTTTAGATCTCTCTCCGCCTTCTCCTGGAACTTTTTCAGGTCCAACTTTTCAATATCAATGGTTATGTTAGTAGGTGCTCCATCGGGTAGGTCGTATGTATCGTTGAAGCTCGGGAATAATTCGTTTATATCTCGATATTCCGGTTGGTATTCGCAATCCGATATTGTCATCGAATCTAAACAAGTAAAATTAACAAAAATTAAAAAAAAACACGACTGCCCTAGCCGTTACTCGGGATCATGTAAGGATTTTCCAACGAGAACTATACCCCAATAAATCCATATCTGTTCAATCATTTAAAGGTGGAAGAAACTTGTATACCTACATGAACATTGAAAACACTACACTCCTTTTTTAAAGTAGGAAATGCTTTTTGAATTACGTACTGTAAATGTTAGTGACCAGTGCAAAAACCATTAATGTGGCCCATATAGGTAACAATCGTATATACAATGCCATCCAAACACAAAAAAAAATTGCTTTAAAAAAGCGACGAACCGACTTCAGTGGCAAACTACTGAATTGATTTTGATGAAATTTCTATGGGACCAATCTGAAAGTATATCCAGAATTTTCTAAATCGGTTCATAAATAACTGAGTTCTGAGGTTACAAACATAAAAAACCCACTGAATTGATAACCTTCTCCTTTTTTGGAAGTCGGTTAAATTCTTGTTGGTTCTGTCCTTCTTTTACGCAGCAACGGAGCTACAGATCGACATAATTTTTTGCAGATATATATATTGGGCTACATTTTGTCCCGGGGAAATGCGCGGCTGCTATCGAAATCTTCACGCGAGCTAATCTACGGTCATAAACTATTCAAATTCAAATTCAAAAGTCTTTATTCAAATAGGCCCCAAAGGAGCACTTATGAAAGTCTAACAGCGGGCCTCTGCAACATTCATCTACTCGAATCACAGACTAAAACTAATGCTGTCTTTATCAGAACATAATAAATGACAAAGACACCAACAGACCCCAATCCGTGCTCAAAGTCAACGAACCTTCCAGAAACCCACCGTGCCCGTTCCAAATTGGTATAGGCCGAGCAAGAAGAAGGGCAAGAAACTGGTCACGGCATTCTTTTTAAAAAAAGTAGTTTTTTACAATGATTCTAATGCTAACAACTGTGAAATTACTGGGCTTATGAGACTTAATACCTAATGTCTCAGGGTAACGAGCGCATTGCAGTGCCGCGCAGGCCTTTGTGTTTCAAAGTTCTGGGTGTCACTGCAATCGTTATGGGCCGGCGTTATGCTTACCATCAGGCAAACGACCAGCTCGTCTCGTTACCAAATAACATAAAAAAAAAAAAAAAAAAAAAAAAAAACTAACAATTTAAAGTTTAGTAGTTTATTGTATAAAAGAATACCTACATCAGAATCAATCCAACATCCTAAAGACACTTACATGTTATTATTATAAGAAAACTTGCTCGCATGGTGTTGTATAAATGCACCACAATTACTAGTATTAGTATCGTCCGATAAGGTTTTAAATTAACAGTGTAATTAGCTCGTTTCCGTATGTTTGGATTATACTTAATATTCGTCGTCATAAATGGTACACATACATACGAATAACTACGAAAATTATTATTACCTTATTTAACTTACCTGTATTTAAGTAGTAGGTACCAATAATTCAAAATACAGAAGAAGATAATTAAAAACTAAGAATTTATCAATTAAAAACAAAATTAAACAAAACCTTATAAATAAAAAACAGCATTAAGGTCGCCTTCTGCAGGTAGGGTGCCTAAAAAGCTGGCGACATTACCTCGCTGAATAGCTAAACTAATACGTTGACCGAGGTAAGCGCCAGCTCGTTGGTCACCTGTCACTTCTACTAAGCGTCGGGACAACTCCTTAAAAAACAGCCTCGCGTCTGGTCCCCAGGGGCCCATTGTCTCGACCCCAAAAGGAAAAAATATGTATCCGTCACCAAGGGATGCATATAAACCAATAATTCAATTATTAGTTTAATCCCTACTAATCCCCATCTACTATTCTACTATCCTATCCTACTAATATTATAAATGCGAAAGTGTGTTTGTTGATTTGTTGGTTTGTCCTTCTTTCACGCAGTAACGGAGCAACGGATCGACGTGATTTTCGTCATACATATAGTTTATGGACCGGAGAGTAACATAGGCTACTTTTTATCCCGGAAAAATGCACGGTTCCTGTGGGAACGCGGGTGAATGCCCCAGGCAGAAGCTAGTTCGTTTAAACGTAAAGTGAAAAAGTAAACTTTCGAAAAATTAAGTACTTTTTTAAGTTATTCAATTTAATTAGTGTTACATATGGTAACATTCAATTTAGTGTATGGTAACTTATTAAACAAGGTACTTTAGAGGAAAACCGAAAACTTCCCATTTTCGTAACAGCTATTGAATTTTTAATCTTTTTTCATTACAAGAGTAAAATTACCTAGATATCTAACTTACACCTACCTACCCATTATTTTAGAATATGTTAGTTCTTACTTAATTATTTTGTAGCCGGTAATTAATATTTTAAAAGCGCATAAATATTTTGTGATTAAAGATATTTTATTTCCACGTGCTTAATTTGATTGAAACGTGATCAAATTAAAATCATCAAGTGCGTGAAGTGTTCTTGCACCGAGGGTTCCGCATTGCGATACCGACCTACCCGGAGCATACCCGACAGGTGCTAAGCGGCAAATTTTAGAGGGTAGTAGCTAACAGCCTAAGCGACAACTTAAAAATACCTTCATGCTAAGGTTTCAACACGATGTAATTCCATCTTTCAACTTCTCACACTTCCTTCTTCATTTTAAGCTGAGCTATGAATATGTATTAATTAATATTTTAATGCTAAATCGTACATTGAAGGGAAAAACAGAAACTACCTACACTTCCAAAAAAAGAGCGTTAAAAAAGCGACGAACCGACTTCAGTGACAAACTACTGAACCAATTTTGATGAAATTTCTATCGAATCTGGAAGTATATCCTTTCAAATAAAAAAAGAATTTTCCAAATCGGTTTATAAGTGACGGAGATATGAGGTAACAAACATAAAAAAAAATACCCACCAAATTGATAACCTCCTCCTTTTTTGGAAGTTGGTTAAAAAGGAGAAGGTTATCAATTAGGTGGGTATTTTTTTTTATGTTTGTTACCTCAGATCGCTGTCATTTATAAACCGATTTGGAATATTAGTAGGTACCTCGTCGATACTCGTTCGTCAATTGTTTGGTTTATTAATTACTGTGTGCTAGTTATGTTATGGACACAGACCCCTAAGATTATAATACATCAGTTAATTGAGATAATAACTACATAAAACACCTTGAGCTCGTTCCAATAGGTAACAACTTTCATTACTACTTTGGAGTTCAATTCGCATGCAATTGCTTCCAAAAATGATTTAGATTTTTCAATTTAATCCAACCTCACATCAAACTATACATAGTAGTAAAAAAGATATAAATTCGTTACAGACTTGATGAAGAGCTACAATCATGATAAATCTTTTTGTTATTATTCCATGTAAGTGTTATTATTATTTTCAGCCTAGTTATTAATATTATTCATTACATTATGTATTTTTATCAGGTGGTAGAACTAGCTCTTATGACGCAACAAAGAGCACGAATCTAATTTAATCAGCAAAGTCGTTAGTGAAATTACTCGACATAATAATATGAGACATAATACGTGCTCTCTTAGGCACCCGTTACATGGTCAACCATATCAATCCTCGACCACGCGCCAATCATGGAAAATCACGACCACCGTATCACGTTGTTAGTGGTAGGACTAACTCTTTGCGAGTGTCCGTCTGGGTTGTTACCACCGCTTTGCTCGTGAAATCTGCCGCCAAGCAGTAATGTGCAAGCATTACTGTGTTCAGGTTTGATGAGCAGAGTAGCCAGTGAAATTACTGTGCTTATGAGACTTAATACCTAATGTCTCCGGGTAACGTGCGCACTGCAGTGACGCGCAGGCCTTTGTGTTTCAAAGTACTGGGTGGCACTGCAATTGTTATGGGCCGGCGTTATGCTTACCATCAGGCAAACGACCAGCTCGTCTCGTTATCAAATAGCATAAAAATACACATATAATTGGTGGCAGATCAGGCGAGTAAAGCAGACACACGCATTATTGTTCGCATGCCAATAGGTTAAGTTATGATGTTCTTTTTAAAAAAAACCTAAGATCACAATGTTACCATAGCTGAAGCGAATAAATTACTTTTGAATTTGAATTTGAAGAGTTAATCCTACCACTTGACGAGTTTCAAATTGAATTAGTGTAGGTACTTACGTAAATGTGTTTGTAAAAATTTAGGTATCGTCACAGCAGCTGTACCAATTTACTGTATGGGAATCCCTCCAAAGCACGTACAAATTCTAGACAGGATCCTTCCCAAATACATCAACACTAGTTCAATCTACCAGAATTCAATGCTAGATTTCCTTATGGGCAAAAAGGTCCAAACCAGCGGTGACGTTACGATTGACTTGGGCATCAACGTCCTAGATCATAAAACCCTTAAAAATATTATAGAAGTGACGCAAAACAGGTTAAAAAATGACACCTATCATAAATACCGGCGATTAAGGGATGGACAAGATCCCTATTATCCTTTAGCAAGTTATTATTATTCCAATCACAAAATTTCCATCGCAGCTTTACATATGATGAGGCAATCCATATACGCTACCAGATATAGACTACAGGACACAAAAAAGATCAGACAGAAGTACGTAGCGGACGAAGCCTATCACTTGGGGTTTATGATCAGTACCATCCAAGAAATATACTTTAAGAGTGAACACTTATGGGGGAAGTTGACTACAGCCTTCGACGCAGGATATACGTATTTTTTTTGGTTTTTGATGGTCTACGAGAAATTGCTCACGGCAAATATAGATATGACTCAACTTGTGCAGAGAGCGTTTCTATACCATGAGAAAGTGACCAATAAGACTTTGGAAATAATTGAAGACTCTGTGAAAGGATCTTTTGGCTAGCACTAAGACGGTCACCAACCTTGAAAGACCGGAGCTAATAATATGAATCATGTTATTTTCACATATCGTCGCTTAGCTAACAATACCGCGTAAGTCGAAAATTGACCATTTTACGTTTTATACATCATTGGATAGATTTTTTCAGCGCGCATCTAATGACGTTACACAAAATTCAAAATTATTAAATCCCAGGAAGTTATTCAACTAGTTCTGTCACCGCGCAAGTCATTAGTATCGTTAAAACCGCACAAATCATGAGTCCGCCATACTGTTTCGCACTGATGTGTGACTGAGCTACAAAATTGATTAATTTCTTTTTAAGTTTGGTACTTTTATCGATGAGACAGGGAGTTATGATGCACTAAAAGGTAAGCGAACTTGATTGTTTTTTTTCTCTCCTGAAAACTAAGCAAATTTGAGATGCGCGGTATTGTTAGCTAAGCGACGATATTTACTTAGTTTCCAAACAACTCATAGCTCGCAATTAATAAAAGATTTTTTTAACTAGCTACCATCATATTATCATAGTATCTAATGTACCTACCTATGATTCTTATTGCATAAGTATAACATAACTAAATAAAATACACACTAATTTATTTACAATCTTAATCTAATAATCCGCTACCAGTAGGCAACGTTCCCAAAATGCTGGCAGCATTGCCACGTTGAATGGCAATGCTTAATCTTTGACCTAAGTAGAGGCCAGCATTTTGGTCACGTGTGGCTTCGACCAGACGCCCTGAAAGTTCTTTAAAAATTCGATGAGCTCCAGGTCCCCACGGTCCAAGTGTCTCAACCCCAAAAGGCTCAAATATGTAACTGCTATCAAGACTACTATATTTGCGCCTTTTGAGGTTCTCAGCGGATTCAACTGCCGCACCAGCCTTGTTTTGAGTACCGGGAAGATGTGACGGCGCAAACCTATTAAATATACAGGGTGAGTTTGAATTAGTGTGGTATCCCGGAAGGGTGATTAGGACCATGGTTGTCCACAAATTGTGAGAACCTGCCATAGAAGTACGTCATTCCAAATTTCCAAATAATAAATTCAACGTCAAACATGAAGTGTGTGTCATTTTCTGGAACTGTTTCTAAATCTATTCTAATCTGCCATATCAGAGATTAGCCGGAACAAACAAACAGTCAGACAAAAATGTTAAAAATTGCTTTTTTGTCACCAGTACTGTATAATGTATATACTTTCATATGCATTTAGTAAAAAACGTTTTGACGTTACAAACAGACACTTTAATTATATTTATCTGTTTATAGACTAGCCTTTGCCCGCAGCTTCGCATGCGTGGATTCAGCAAAAAAGCACAAAGCACTTAGGGGCACCTTAGACGCTCAAGCAAACGTATGTTCGCTTGAGCGTCTGAGGCGCCTCTTAGGGATTACGTAGCCTCCTAAATTATGAAAGTCTTTTTTTAAATTGTACTGTTGCTTTCAGAGATTTACGGTAAAAAAACAAACAAACAAAAAACTTTACCTCTTCATAATATTAGTGTAGATTGTCAACCGTTAAAACTCAAATGTTCAGTAAATTTTATCGCTTTTTATTATTATTTTTAAAACTAATTTCTACATGTATCTGTCAGCATAATCTCCAGTGATGATGATTTTATATAATATTTTAATCATAACTTTACACTATTAGCCTCATGACATTAAAAACAATCACAAAGAGTTCACTGATTTACTATTTAGTCTATTATGTAGAGACCGGATTACCTTTAAGCATTTGCATACTTGCCTTTATGAAGGCTATTCTCACAACTTATAACGTATGTCAACGACACTTTAGTTAGGCTTTCGGAGTAAGTTTACTTTTGTTAAGTTGATGATAAGTTAGGATTTTTTCTGTATACATTAATTGAATTACCAAACAAAGGGTGCGAGCCCTGGAGCTTGCAGAGCAAAATAGATTAAATAAAAAAGCCCATTCTCACCAGTTATTGGATATTTTTTCTATAATCTAGTGATGATACATATTTTCGCTAGATTCACAACATTTTCCGGTAAGGCGTGGTACCTTGTTAAAACAAAAATACACCCATACATACCTACATACAATACATAACATAAGCAGCACCCAAATTTATCTATTGAAGTAATTGGAGGGCAGGATACCTCATAAGCTAATTCATATTAATAAATTACTTGAACAGTACATTAAAAAATATATTGAGTGATCGAACCTACATTTAGAGTGAGATTTACCTTTGTATCGTTAACAGCAAACTCCAACATAATTCGACTCAGCACCTCGAGTCTATTAATTTTTTTATCAACTTCCTAGGTATATCTCTGCAATTGCAAATACAATTCTGTAACATTAAAAATAAGCGACAGACTCAAAAATTGATAAAAAAAACCCTAGACTCGAGTTGCACTGAGTCGAGTTATGTTGGAGTTTGTTTTTCACGATACGAAGTTCAGTCTTACAACTGAACATTTGGAACAGTGCCTGATTGTTTACAAAATATTAAATAGTTTTTAATTATCAAATTTTTCGATCAACTTTATAGGTTACGCAAATCCTTTCACAGCCTTCGGAATTAAGTGCGAGTGAAACTACGCTTATTATACGTGTCAGAGGGACACAAAAGGGGGTCGTGGAGGGCCCACAGGCCCAGTTCTTGAGTAGAGCGAGAGGAGCGCCACGACAAAATTTTGTCTACTGTTTTGTCTCGCTCTTTCTCTCGCGAACATGAGACAAATGCACGACATAAGCATCGACAAAATTTTGTCACGGTGCGCATCTTAGCCCTAATGGTCAAGGGTCACGAAATCAAACAACCCTTACATTTACGGTAAAATAAAATGATAATTTAAAAAAAAAATTATCATTTTAGCGGGCGCTCTCTCGCTCGCCTGCTCGTCTTGCAACCGCGCAAGTTAGTTTGAGTTCTATATACGTCACTTGCACGAAAATTATCAATCAAACGTGTCACGCGCAGTTTCATACGCGGGTCTACGTTTCGAGAGCTCAAAAACATTTGCCTGACCTAAATTAACACAGATTTTGAAATAAAAAAAAACTTAAATTTACAATTTTTTATTATGTAGTGTTGCATATTTTGACGTTTTCATACATATTTCAATAATTTTACATGTACATGTTTGCATGCATATTTCAAGCTTTCTAGCTCGCATATGCAATGACGGCTCCGTAGCTAAGTTGGTAGTAACCCTGCAAGGCGAGGGGTCCCGGGTTCGATTCCCGGCCGGGGCAGATTTTGTGTAAGCATAAAGTTTGTTCTCGGGTCTTTGATGTTTGTGATGTGTATCTGTGTGTGAATCAATGAATATGGTGAAATGCTACTGTATGTCTGTGGCTAAGCTCGTCTCTGAATATTAAGCCTGAGTGAACTGTCTGCCTAACTAGCACAAAATAGATGCACTGTCAAAACGCCCCTTTATTTTTATCTTCTAAAGAACCAATTCTATCTTTTTTATTCATTTATAGTAAGCTTATAAGTGTGTGCTAAAATTAGCTGGTTTCTATACGGATCAGTGCGAATACATTAAAAACTTATTAATACTCAATACTTATTAATATAACACAATTGTAATAATTAACTATTAGCACTAATAATAGGCATTACCTAAGACAAATAAATATCTAAATCTATAATCGATTCACATGCCGCGCCTGCGTCTAACCTACTTAAAAAGCGTTAATGATTTATTAAAACTATAATAACATAATCATTAATTAACAAAAGGCAATCTTAACTCTGCCGGCATAATTCTTAGTTAATTTCAGAAATCTAAAGAACATTTTCTAGTATCGAGGCAAGTTTCGAATAAAAAGCGAGATATTTGACCAAAAGTCAACTCGTAAAACGGGTCAGTGCTACTCGAGTCTACGGTCTTACCACAAAAAATTAAACACACTTTAAACTTGTGTTAAACAGTGTTTAACTCCTAAACGTGGTTTAGTCACGCGTTTAAATAAGAACAACCAGAAATCCTGATTTAAGTAGTGTCTAACCGTTGTCTAACTCAATTCTGTTGTGACGTTTCTAATCATTTTAGACGTTTATCTTTAGACGCTGTCTAACTAAAGCGCATCTAAAAGTGTCTTTTTTGTGGTAACCCAGTATATGTTTCTTCATCAACTTTCAAGTCTCCTTCTGCTTATGTAACCATCGACCAACGACTCAGCAGTGACGTCACTGAGTCGTAATCACTTTTGTCTATGATTTTAATTTAATTTGAACCAGTATCCTAAATCTATGATATCAACAGATATAATGGGGGTTTCCCCGTGAACTGCTATGACTACTACTACTGCGGCGCGAGTACGGAACTTTTCGATAAATAAAATTCGATAAAATTGACAGTTAAAATCGATAAAGTGGGTTTTATTCGATAAAATTGACAGTTAAAATCGATAAGGTGGGTTTTATCGATTTAAACTGTCAATTTTATCGAATTTTATTTATCGAAAAGATCCGTACTCGCGCCGCTGGTGGGTCTACGGGAAAAAACCTACGTAGACCCACCAGTGGGTCATAGCAGGGGTTCCACGGGGAAAGCCCCTTTATAATTATATTTGAAAGGTCAAGTGACATACAAATAAAATGTTGTAAAGTAAAAATTCGGAAGTAGCCTATAGCTTAGTCGTTACCTACAGTACGAGAACTAAATAATTAATTCCGTATTTTTCCTTAAACTATAACATGTTTTTTTACTACGTAATCATACTCATTTTGTACTGCACGCAATAATTAATCTTGTACACGGGTCTTTTCGCGCACAAATAAAATCAAAATATAATTTTGACTAACCTCGACGTTTCGATCAAGTTGCATTGATCGTGGTCACGAGAAGACTGAAGAAAGCGGGTGTCTGCGTCTTGTGCGCGAAAAGACCCGTTTTTGTCTTAATACAATGAATTCAATTCGCGAAAGTTTAAAAAGTACTCTGTTTATATTGTTTTATTTTCCAGTAATTTTTGTAGAGTTAAAAACATTACTGGAAAATAAAACAATACCAAATTTGCACTTAAAATTGTGGTATACATTTGTTGTTGTGTAGTTAAATGAGACGTGTAGTCCTGTAGCTGTTTGGAGTATGAACAGTCCTACTCTATCTCATTCCACGGGTGTAATAAGAGCTGTGTGCGGTACGCGCACAAGCGAGTTGTGGAGGTGAATGTAAATACGGTTTCACTGTGTATATACTGATTTAATAATACTGCACCCGCGATCGCTGCTGATAGAACACTGACGCGGCCCGCGCTCGGCACGAGCCGCGTGGTTTAGGTAAAGCGCTGGGTCAGGAGTTCGGGTGTCACGAACAAGCTGGATAATGGAATATCCAGGGAATGGGCAGTAGCATTCTCTCTCCTAGGTCTGTATCATAATCTACTGTGATCAGTAAGATGCCTGCCATGCGTGACCTTATATGACAATCTCCCTCTCCTAATGGAGAAGGCCTACGTTCATATCTTATACTCCTTTATATCACACGTCCTCGTATTTTGTGGTTCCTGAACATACACATTTCCTCATGATATTTTCCTTCAGCGAGTGTTGTAAATCCGCAACTTGATATTAGCACAAAACTGACGCACAAAACTTGATATCAGCACAAGACAAGCTCCTGCAAAGGCCTGCAAAGCATGGAGCCCCGGGTGCAGACTTTGTGTGCAGAGCATAATGTTTGTTCTCGGGTCTTGGATGTAACGTGTTGTATGTGTGTCTATGCCACCTGCGACACAGGGAATCCTAGTGCAGGTGTATGCTTGTGTGTGTGTGTGTGTGTGTGTTTATGAAGTCATTGTTGTGGAACTGGGATTCAAACTGAGATGCGTCAGATCGATAAACACACGCACGTTTCCGCTCGTCCACACTCGCTCACGTATGCTTAAAAGGCCGATATTCCTCTCGTCAAAGATCTTTGTCCAACTTCTGCGTCATGTTCTGTGGCATTTGATGAAAGTTCTTTGACGGAAGCCCATTCCACTCGTCCAAGATCTTTGTACAAATTTTCTTAGTAAATTTTGCATAGTACGTATTTTGCGAAGATTGAAAAAATGGGGAATTTCGATCAATTTTTTGGGATTTTTGCGATGCTATCGTTGTCATAATCCTTGATCAAACTTTGATGTTCCTACAATTTTGATCTAACTTCGACGAAGTCATCCAAGTTTTTTGATCAAACACAACTTGGACATAGATCTTTGACGAGTGGAATACTACACTAAGTTATAATCCGTGTTAAAAGGAAATAACTGCAACTCATTGAGAAAGTGTCCCGCCTAGCGCCTGCCTGGCTCAAGGCACGCGGGCGCAGACTGTCGGGATGTGAACCGGCGACCCTCACTGAGTCTTCTGCTTCTGCGACGCTTCGCAAGCGAACACGAACGAGAGCTCGGCTCTCTTCTGCGCGAACGATATGAATTCATCTGCCGAATAGAAATAAAATATTAAATAATAAAACTAGGGTTAAGCAGCCAGATAGACAGACAGACAGATAGATAGACAGAAAGACAGACAGGCAGATAGATCAGATAGATAGATAGACAGACAGATAGATACACAGACAAACAGATAGACACCCAGATAGACATACAGATAGACAGACAGATAGATAGATAGATAGACAAACACACAGATGGACAAACACACAGATTGACATCCAGACATATATATAGATAGACAGACAGATAGACACACATATAGACAAACAGATAGACAGATAGATAGATAGACAAACACACAAATAGACAGACATACAGATAGATAGACAGACAGATAGACAGTACAGCCAGACAGGTAGACAGACAGACAGATACACAGATAGACAAATACACAGAAAAAAATTTAAAAATTTATTTTCAGCTGTATAGTGTATATACACACTTTCATGCATTTAGTAAAAAGGTGTAATTTTGACAATACGAACAGACACTTAAATTTTATTTATTTGTATAAATAACATGAACTGACCGTAAGTGAGGTATCCCTTCTCGTCGGCGTCCGCGTGTCGGAACGTGTTCTGCGCCTCCTCGCGGCACATGGCGAGGCAGCGCGTCGCCACCTCCTCGAAGGCGCCCGGCGGCAGCCGCCCCGAGCGGGACGACGAGTACAACTGCGGACAAACGAACAAACTACTAGCTCACTAGGTGGCGGGACTAACTCTTCTGCGAGTGTCCGTCTGGGTTGGTACCACCGCGCCGTGAGTGAAGTCAGCCGGCAAGCAGTAGTGTGCAAGCATCACTGTGTTCCGGTTTGATGAGCAGAGTATCCAGTGAAATTAATGGGCTTATGAGCCTTAATACCTAATGTCTCAGGGTAACGAGCGCACTGCAGTGCCGCGCAGGCGTTTGTGTTTCAAAG
Organism: Crocallis elinguaria; assembly: GCA_907269065.1. Lineage (NCBI taxonomy): Eukaryota > Metazoa > Arthropoda > Insecta > Lepidoptera > Geometridae > Crocallis > Crocallis elinguaria. The sequence continues at coordinate 23,784,801 of OU026072.1, read as the reverse complement.
TTCTGGGTGGCACTGCAATTGTTATGGGCCGGCGTTATGCTTACCATCAGGTAAACGACCAGCTCGTCTCGTTACCAAATAAAATAAATATTTAAAAAAGTTAAATAAAGGCTTGTAATAATAATTATTGGGATTACCTTGAAAGCGTAAGACAACAGCTGCGACAATGGCTCATGTTGCAGCGCGAGAAAAGCCGCGCACAACAAGTAGTCCGGGAAGTAGACTAGGCCGCTGGACCTCTGCAAAGGTGAAATAGGGTACCCTATAGATTTTAATTCCCGGTTTTGACAAGACAAGGACATATAATTGGATAACGAAGTTAGATTATAAAAGTTCGTTTTTTTCTTTTCGCGGTACGGAACACTAACAAGTAAAATTAGAAAAGTGGGAAACGACTTCTATTAAAATACCGCGATGTATGAAAATTCAACTCCCATTTTATCACCTTCAGGTGTTCGATTAAATCACCTCGAGAGTACCTACAACCAATGAAACAAAAAAGAATATTCTAAATCGGTCGGATAAAATCGGGGTACATACATAACAAACAAACAAAGTCGAACATGAAACCTCCTCCTCCTTTTTCAAATTAAAAAGTTATGTGTCTCCCTCACCTGCACGAAGATGTCGTAGAGCTGGTGCGCGGGCGCATCAGCGCGCACGCCCAGCCGCCGGCAGAACTCCGCGGGCGCCACCCAGCGCGCCGCGCCGCCGCCCCCCGCGCCGCCCGCGCCGCCCGCGCCACCCGCCCCCGCCGCCACCGCCAGCTCCAGCCCGGACCGTTCCAGCCTAAGGACCACAGCAGGGTGATATTAATTCACTCGGAATGATTCCGTGTAGGAAGCGAATGTTTCCGTTCGTTTATATCTCGAAACGCATCCCGACAGACAAATATTAACGGGATTTTATATCCGTGTTTATGAAGTTGACTTGTCGCATCTGAACGAGAAATTTCTCAGATGGGATGCGATTCCCGAATATAAACGATCAAGACAATCGGTTCCGACACGGATATCATTCCGAGTGAATTAAAATAACCCTGCAGATGACTACTTATAACTGCTATACAAGGAACAGATACTTGAACTATGGCAAGTTTGTATATACTTCTGTCTTCAGTATCCACTATGTATTTTACCAGTAGTAAAAGTAGAGTATTTTCATTCGTTTCTAACATCATTTACAGCTCTGTTTATATGTTTTTTTTTATCTGTACAATGTTTCTTTTATATTGCTTGTTTCAAAGTACATGGTGTTGGTGTACAATATAATAAATAAATAAACAAATTTGCGTGTATAAAGTATACACGCCACGTATTTGGCTTGGTGGGTCTGGTGTGGAGATGAGTGCAAGTGCGAGATCCCAGCAGCTTGAAAAATGCTAAAGGCATTGACCACTTTCTTTTTTTAAAAGTAATAAGAAGATAGCCCTCACCCGAGCACGGCCCGCAGCTCGGCGACCTCCCGCACGGAGGTGCCGCCCGGGATGCCGAGGTGCTTCGCGCGCGCTATTAGTCGACAGTCGTCGTATGTGTAGTCCAGGACTGGGACTCCGAGGGCTCTGCAAAATCGTGACGGGTGTCTTATTAAAACGCTTTAACGCCCACGACACAGGGTATCCTAGTGTGGGAACTAGTACACACAAGAAACTTATTGCTTCAAGTACCTAGTGATAATCTTCAAACTTAGATTTACCTACACTTTAAGTTCTAATTGTAACTATTTTAGTGAATAAACGTTATTAATATTATTATTAATTAGCTTCAACGGGGATGTTGCATTAAATACAAAATACATAACATATGTCGTTATACAGTTTTAAGAAGATCGTATTAACACAATAAATAATGAAACTCACAAAAAAATTACCACAAAGATACTACATCTAAAAGTTTCCTGAAAATATACTGGTAACGCTCAAAGTTTTGAAATTTATTGGTTAAAAAATGTTTTTTCTTGAGTTACTCACCTAGCCATGACATCTCGAACATTCCGGGCATACAGTTTAGGATCCTGTTTCTCTTCTTCGCTTGGATAGTACACGGGCAAGAACTCGATTTCACACGAGCTGTGCACTTGGGTGAGGGTCAACCATAGCAATTTCAACCTGAAAAATTTAGTTTCTTGGCTATAGAAGGCTGTATTACTATGAAGGTTCCGATGAAGGAAAACATTCAGCGCATACCCTGGTGTAGAATCGGCACTAGGTCTACGCGCCAAATTGTGAGTGAAATCAAAAGGCTTTATTCGGATTTAAATTCAATAATAACGTGAGATTACAAACAAGTGCCTATTAAAAAAGGGGTAACCACTTCGTCAAAAACAAATTGTAATTTGGACAGTGCTTCAATTTTATTTATTAACGGGATGAGATTCCGAAATATAAACGATTACGACTGTCGCTTCCGACACGGGTATCATTCCGATTGAATTAAAATAACACTGCTGGAAGGCATTGCTTAGAGTTCTCGCTATAGTTTTCATTCTGGAACTAACAATAATTATTAAGGGACCAAGTTGTTCCAAAACGATAACTAGCGAGAACTCTAGACAATTCCTTCCAACTGAAGACTAGCGACAACTGATTCTAACCGGGTAGTCGATATTGAAGATTATTTTATCAGCCTGTAAGGCAGCAGATGGCTGGTTGGACACCAAGTAAAATAATTTAAAAAAATCTTACGCGCCAGGTCCCTCCCAGGTCCAAGTGACCGTGTCCTTTGCGTTCGGGTACCGGATGGTGACAGGCTGCACCGGCACACCCGGGTAGAACCCCCCGGACTTGAAGGTGATCAGGCAAGAACGGTTCGTGCAAGTGCCTTCGGGGAATATCAGTATCTGAAACCAGTAACACAGTAACCAGTAGAATAAATTGTCTAAATATATCCATGTTAGTGGGAGGACTAACTCTTCTGCGAGTGTCCGTCTGGATTGATACCACCACGGCTCGTGAAGTCTGCCGCAAAGCAGTAATGTGCAAGCATTACTGTGTACCGGTTTGATAAGCAGAGTAGCCAGTGAAATTACTGGGCTTATGAGACTTAATACCTAATGTCTCAGGGTAACGATCGCACCCGCACAGGCCTTTATGTTTCTAAGTTCTGGGTGGCACTGCAAATGTTATGGGCCGGCGTTATGCTTACCATCAGGCACACGACCAGCTCGTCACGTTGCTAAATAACACAATAAAAATTAAGATGATTTATTCTGTAACAGATTCTACAGCTTCGCATGCGTGGAAAGTGGATCAAAAGTCCATAGTACTCAGGGATAACGTACCCTTCTATTAGAGAAAGGATTTTCAGAATTGGGCCCAGTGGTTCCGGATAGTAGCGGTAACGAACAAACTTTACTTCTTTATAATATTAGTATAGATTTTAATTGTAAACAAATCCTGTCTGTGTAATTTTTTTTAATTTGACAATTTATTTTTCATGTTATATAATTGTGTAATATATAATAGTCTACTAGGATCTGACCGCGGTTTCACCCGTGTCCCCTAAAAGTAGGCTATGTTACTCTCCGCTCTATAAACTATATCTATGCAAAAGATGACGTCGATCCGTTGCTGCGTGAAAGAAAGACAAACCAACAAACGTTCAAACACACCTTCGCATTTATTATTCGGGTTATGATTGACATGCTATTTTAGGCAAAAAAATGAATTATATAATTACCCACAAAGTCTTATTCCAGGTTAAACTTAATTACCAACCTCGACCACATCATCGGCCAAGATAGTGTTCAAACGCTACAAACTAACCGGAATAAACAAAAACGTTCTGAAGCCAAAAGATTGATTGATAATGAGCCAAAGCGTTTTATTTACATAAATGGAACAAACTCAGAAACGTGCCCAGATCATACCCGTGCTGTTATTACTCCCCAAATAGATTTAGTACTTTGCGAATGATCACACAGCAATGGAGCAACAGATCGACGTGATTTTTGGCATAGATAACTATATCTATGCCAAAAATCCCGGAGAGTAACATACGCTACTTTTTATCCTGAAAAATGTACGGTCATTGTGCGAATGCGGGTGAAACCGGGGGTAGCAGGTAGTACTTATTATAACTAATATATTATTTAAACATTAATAGTGTTACCACAAAAAAAACATTTTTGGTCGCCTGTTTAGCTAGACAGCGTCTAAAGATACACGTCAAAAATAATTAGAAATGTCACAACAGATTTTTGTTAGACAACGGTTAGACACTAATTAAATCACGATTTGTGGTTGCTCATATTTAATCGCGTGGCATGTTTAGGCGTTAAACAGTGTTTAACACAGGTTTAACGTGTGTTTAATTTTTTTGTGGTAAGACCCCAATTAGTTTTATATTGTCGGCAATGTATTACCGACTGCGCTTTGTTATCGCTCCAAAAAATTAACTAAGTTTTGTACCTGGGGCCAGTCTTCCTTGGAGGTGGCTCTCTCGATGATCTCTTTAATCGTGTTCTGGCGAGAGTTGGGGTCATCCCGCCACACGTACACCGGCTGCGTGTAGTTGATCAGCTCTGGAATATAGAAGGAACTCATAAGTCTTCAGCGTTTGGATATTCCTTTTTATGCACGAAGCGAATTGATTCGATTTTCATTTGACGCACCGCTAAAGAGTGGACCTCCTTGCCTGAGTTGGTGTTCCCTGGTCGCTACAATCTGGGTTTCTTCAAGTTACAAGTGACTGGTGACTAGGTGTCTTCTGTGAAGCGTGCTTTATCGTCGAGCGAATCGTCGCGTACCAACAACTGAGATGTCTCAAACGATCAATAAATTAATACTTGGAGTTCCAAATAGGGAGTGGTAAACCTTTTTTTATTACTGACTGAAGCGACGATGAGGATGAAGGTGTAGCACGCTTTCATACGAATTAAAAAAAAACATAAACGACAAACGTTATACCTTTTGAAAAACTTTGAAAAAAGGAAGTACATTTCTTTTTTCATCTGAAAATACAAACATAGGTACCAATAATATTTAATCACAGAATAGTTTCATTTAATAGGGCTAGTCCGTACTAGTGAATAAATTAGGTCAAGACCTGCGGCGCAAGTACGGATCTATTCGGGACGATAGAATTCGATAAAATTGACAGTTCAAATCGATAAAGTGGGTTTTATCGATTTGAACTGTCAATTTTATCGATTAAAGTGGGTTTTATCGATTCGAACTGTCAATTTTATCGAAAGTTTATCGACCGAAAAGATCCGTACTTGCGCCGCTGTTCCGAGATAACTAAGGTCTTGGAAGTCGGATTACAACTTTTTTAAACGAAACAAAGTATTTCCAATTTTGTTTCGCGATAAAATTCGTTTTCTCTCAGCAGTAAGCACGCACTCTCAGCGAGATTTGACCCCGAAAGTATTCACGTAAGTACCAAAACTTGACGGACAGAGGTTTCATTCCACAAAATTGTTTTCCATTGTAAAAGTGGCCCATGCCGATCTCAGAATAGCTTGATTAAGTACGAATGAAACTATTTAAATAAAAACTAAATGAGCAATCAGAGCGAAAGTTTAACCGGGTACTTGGTCATTACCAAGCGAACTAAATCCAGCGAAGGCCAATGAACGCAAACAAATGAACCAGTATGGACGGCTGATGTATACCCGGAAAAGAATGCAGACTATGCGAACAAGGGCGAGCGAGGCAAAAGTGTGGGATTTTGCATGTGTGTTCCGACAGCCACCGGTGCATTGCGAAGACGAACGAAGGCCCTCGTTTGTATTCGTTGGCTTTTACCGTGACGTCCATACTGGTTCGCCTGCTCCCGCTCGGTCGCAACAAATATATCCCATCCCTTTCTTATATTCTTATTTGGAAGGAGACAGTGAAAGTAAAATTAGAGTTAGGTTTTTTGACGCCTACAATCTACATAGCATACTATTACACTAATTATTATTGTATACGCAATAAATTATTTTGAATTTGAATCTATATTTCTAGTTATCACATTCTGGGTCTGGTAATTATGCTAAGTAGCAGCTGACTCAAATAATGTAGATATCGATAACCGCAGAAATACGTAAAGCCGGCTATACACGTTACGGTCTGCCGGTGAGGTCTGCCTGTGTAGATGTGCCTGCGAAGGTAGGTCGGAGTATTGGGTTAGAGCTCCGGTCTACCTGCACAAGCATAGACCTCTCAGGTATACCGTATCGTGTATGGCTGCCAAAGTGTCAATATTCATTCATGGCGCAGTCTTTGCAGTCCGTTCCTTGCGGAGCGTGCGTACTGGCGCACATATATACAAGCCGCTCGCTCGTACTCGGCATATAAAGCTTTTCTTATATTCTTTAGCTTAGCGTTGTAACACTATCTCGATGTGGTCGAAGATGGCGAATACTCTTGACCTAGATTAAGCCTGGCTCTCAAGTGCAACTGCCGGGACACACCAATAGGTGCAGATTTTTAATTAGAGAGTAGTACCTTAACAACATAACACAACAATAATCAACAAGAACAAACATTTATCGCACTTAGTCTGATTCTCATTTCATCGGAATACAGTAAATTAAAAATCGGATAAGAGAACCATTGATCTACAGATCGGTGGCTGCCATCGCTAACAGTCATTATCGCTTTTACTTCTCTGTTTCAACTGTGAGTTCTGTAAACTTAGGTATAAAGTGCCGCAGTCCAGCCGCTGAATAAACTAAAAGGCACGAACGCCGCATTGCCGATGCCGCGTCGCACCGCTAGAGTCGCTACACGGCTTGACAATGCTGTGTTATTTGAGTAGTAAGTAGTAAGTACTAGCTACTATCCTACTAATATTATAATTGCGAAAGTGTGTTTGTTGGTTTGTCCTTCTTTCATGCAGTAACGGAGCAACGGATCGACGTGATTTTTGGCTTAGATATAGTTTATGGACCGGAGAGTAACATACACTACTTTTTATCCCGGAAAAATGCACGGTTCCTGTGGGAACACGGGTGAAAACCGCGGGCAGAAGCTAGTCAAATATAAATAAAAGAAAAACAAGCCGTGTTCTGTACCGCTTTATGAAGTTAACATTACTTTTCTATTTTTACTATGGCATGTGCCGTGCCGGCTCGGCCTTGATTCGGATCTACAATAGCGGGCGAGGGGGGACAAGGGGGTTAAGAAGCCCTATCGCCTGACACACGTGAAAGCTAGTAATTGTGTTTGTTTTCTATCGATGTTCTGACGTTCAAGTTATTGTATTGACGGCCCCGTAGCTAAGTTGGTAGTAGCCCTGCCTGCAAAGCGAGGGGTCCCGGGTTCGATTCCCGGCCGGGGCAGATTTTGCGTTGTAAGCATAAAGTTTGTTCTCGGGTTTTGGATGTACAATACACGCGCAAGCGCGGCTTTATGTAACACCATCAAAAATCCACGAAATACACAAGAACATACAGCCAGATTGTACTGTGAATCTATTAGAATGTATGTATCTAATTATTTTAGGCACCCCGGGTCTTCGATCTTTATTCTTTTGTCTTTCTACAATTGTTTTTAAACAATACACACTTATACTTCTGCACAGGATATCCTGTGTCACTCGTGGCGTGGATACACAACACACACATACAATATCTTAGGGGCAGCGTATACGCTTATGCAAACATACGTTTGCTTGTCAGAATAACGACGTTTTTGCGTCAAGCGCGGATTTCGTGATACTCGAAATGCGCTCGACGCAATAGCGTTGTTATTCTGACAAGCAAACGTACGTTTGCATAAGCGTCAACGCTGCCCCTTAAAGCCTCCTTGCACGAGCACTCCACTCCACAACATTCCACGCAAACGTTCCACAAACCGCTAGTTTATGGGGAATCTCAGATGGATTTTCCACTCAATCTACGACGCGCAGAACGATGGAATTGGGATGTTGACTGTATTAAAATCAAAATATAATTTGCCGCGAAACTGTAGTTTTTGTGACAGAAATCCTATAAAACACAATATTTTTGTTTATTTTTAAGGAACATAATTTTAATTTAATAATCAAAATGTAATCACATCACTCCGAAGTCACGTGACATAAAACGCACGTGACGTCACTTTCTCAATCGGAATGAGTATATTGCTATTTCTGCCTAGTATTTTAGAGTGATTTCTGTGAATATAGTTATCTGTGCCAGGAATCGTGACGTCACATCGATCACGTTGGCGTTTTGGAGCGAAACTTGAAATGGCATTTAAAATACATGAATATTAAAGTATTAGCTGTATTTAAAAAGTAATTTTAAATATTTTGGGTTATATTAGGCCCATTCGCATCGTTTTAAACACTTTCCCAAAATCAGTCAACATCCCAAATTGGGATCTCGTGAATTCGATTGCCTTTGTTGAATTGTGGCTTGGATTAGCTACATTCATCAAGGTACAATTACAATTCCTCGCGTACTTTATTGTGTTTCACAACATAGTATTATCCGTTACAGTACAGTATGCTACAATCGAACCAAATTATTTACAGCCGGCTGTAAACCCGATTGCTTTATTACATTGCGCCGTTCACAATAAACACAGTTTCTCTGCAATTTGTAAGACATGCGCTAGAAAGATGCGGGGCTGTGTCGTATCGTAGTTTGTTGCATAGCTTGGCGGTAAAGGATTGAAAGACTCGTGACCTAAATGGTGCAGACCACAGAGATCTGTCGCACTCTTAATAAAATACTGACCTAATTCAAAATCACTAACTTTTGGCAATTGAATTGAAAAAAAAATGCTTGTTACACAAGCATTTTTTTTTAATTGCTGTAGAATTACAACTAAATATCCTTATAATAATAAAATAAAATACCCTATTTTCAAATTAGGGTTGTATTTTATTAGACTAGGTTATCGGTCTTGCTTTTTTAGGTCGCTATTTCACTATAACTCATTTTGGTCAAATTTTGAGTTCGGTCGATGTTTTACTAAGGGTGCGCTGTGATGGAGACAGTTTAGATTTTGTTTTATACCGTTTGATAAGGAGACGAGCTGGAAGTTTCGCCTGACGGTAAGCATTATAAGAATTAAGGTGCCACTCGGAACTTTGAAACACAAAGGTCTGCGCACCACTGCAGTGCGCTTGTTACACTGAGACATTGGGTATTAAGTCGCATAAGCACAGTAATTTCACTTGCTACATTGCTCATCAAACCGGAACACAGTAATGCTTACACATTACTGCTTGGCGGCAGACTTCACGAGCAAAGCGGTGGTACCAACCAAGTCGGACACTCACAGAAGAGTTAGGTGGTATATAGGAACCAACTAGTGAAATATATTATAATATATTATAGTAATCGAAATCCGCCCTGAAGTAGCGCGAGAAGAGCGGCCGCTGTAGGCGTCAAGAGGCAAGTGATACCAGATTGTAATTGAAAAGAAAATTTATATTCAGATTTCGATACGAAAGGAAAACGTAATTTTCAAAAAATCAGTAGGTACTATTTTATTTTTAACCGACTTCAAATAAAGTTCAGTGTTCGAGTGTATACATATCTTTTTGTATACATACAAAGTACAATATGAGGGTTTGTATTTTATAAAAATTATATGTGTCCATCTGGAGAGTACATACTTACATGTAAGTTCTATGTTCACCGATTGTGGACCGATCTTGAAAATTCTTTTTTTGTTTGAGAGGGTTGAAATGAGGCCATGTAACATTTTCCCTTAAGGTGGAAAGGTGGGATAAATTTTCATATAAGTATCGGAAAATATTCATCGAAGACGTTTCCACTTTTTTAAAAGCCATTTTACTTAAGTTACTTTTACCTACACCAAAACACAAAATCTAATGGATCTAAAAGCTTCAACCAAAGACAATCAGGTGGACCTGAAAGTGCCGGCCGGCCTAGCCTTGCATCAAGGTTAAGACCTTGATACAAGGCTAGGGCCGGCTCCAAATGCAGATAAATAAAGTAAGAGTAAGCGGGTAACAGGATTTTATAGGTACTTTTTATGGCCGCTGCCTTTATGAACACAATTGTCAGATAAAACTTATCAGCACGTTTATCTAACTTTCACAAAGGAACATTCACCTCACGGCAAGTCTATTAACCAGCGGTTCGTTTCTTTATTTGGCCCTTTACCGGACTGCTGAAGTACAAGGTTGGAGATATTTTCCTAGCGTATGTACTGATGTATGTATATTTCTTTGGTACAGGAAATAAATAATGTACTGTGTACCAGACAGGTTGGTAGTACCACGAGCAAAAAAAACACCAGTGATACTACCAGTAGTACCACAGGAAATAAATAATGTACTGTGGTACTACCAGACAGGTTGGTAGTACCACGAACAAAAAAAACACCAGTGATACTACCAGTAGTACCACAGGAAATAAATAATGTACTGTGGTACTATCAGACAGGTTGGTAGTACCACGAGCAAAAAAACACCAGTGATACTACCAGTAGTACCACAGGAAATAAATAATGTACTGTGGTACTACCAGACAGGTTGGTAGTACCACGAGCAAAAAACCACCAGTGATACTACCAGTAGTACCACAGGAAATAAATAATGTACTGTGGTACTATCAGACAGGTTGGTAGTACCACGAGCAAAAAACCACCAGTGATACTACCAGTAGTACCACAGGAAATAAATAATGTACTGTGGTACTATCAGACAGGTTGGTAGTACCACGGGCAAACAAAAACACCCGCGATACTTACTACCAGTAGTACTAACGAACGGTAGTACCACGGGTAAGTCGCGGGTACGCTCTGTAGCCTAAACAGTTTGATTTAATAGGGATGTTTACTCCATTTTTTTTAGATGTCAATCAATTCTTTTTCTCAGGATAATCAAATGTCGCAAATAAATTTCACTGATTTACTTTCGAATTCTACAGCTAAGAACTAGCTAAGCTATCTCCAATATTTTCTTTGTTTTGTATTTATTTATTATTCATTTTATCAGAACATCTATGTGGAATCACGCAGGAATTAATGACCGTGATTTAAAAGAACCACAATCCATACAGATAAATAAAATTGAAGTGTCTGTTTGTAATATAAAATAACAGCTTTTTACTAAATGCATATGAAAGTACATACGGTAACCATAACAAAACAACCATTTTTAAAATTTTTGTCTGTCTGTCTGTTTGTTCCAGGTAATCTCCGAAACGGCTGGACCGATTTTGACGGGACTTTCACTGGCAGATAGCTGATGTTACAAGGAGTAACATAGGCTACTTTAATTTGAGGAAAAAATATAATTAGGGTTCCGCGCAAAAAATATAAAAACCATCTAATCCAAAATCTCCACGCGGGTGAAACCGCGGGGCAGCAGCTAGTGTCTAATATAAACCAAAATAGTACTTACTATAACAGCGTCTCGGTGACTTACATCACCATTTGGTGTTCTGCCTCATTGTTTTGTTAATCGTACAAGTCAAAAATGTCACGACTGGAGCTGCTATGAACCACTACATCACTGAATGGTGATGTATTTTCGGAAAACTTTTATTAGTTGAGCATGATGTGGTCGAAAATGAACACGCTAATCTGAGGATAGTACTGGGTTCTCTGGCTTTATCGTGTTCACCACCTTCGACCGCATCATCACTCACCATCAGGTGAAATACTGGTCAAAGACTAACCCCCTACCTTCCCTTGCATACCTATGTCACAGAGCATATAATAATACCATGTGAAAGTTTTTTGGTTTGTCATTATTTCGTGCAGTATTATCGACGTTACTTTTTGCAAATAGATAGATAGTAACAGATAGGACCGGAGTATAACCGGATAGTTACCGGAGAGTAAAATGGGTTACTTTTTTTCCTGCAAAAACCTAACTCTTTACACAAGTAAACCGCGCTCTAATAAAATAAGATTTTAGATAAGATAAGCGCTGTTTCTTATACCTACTTGTGTTTTCTTTTTATGCCAACGAGTTGTTAGCGTGATTAACACAGCTACACCTGAAACTTTTATAATCTAGGACAGCAGATGTTTGAACAGAAAATGAAAAAAACTTTACTTTGAGTGAAGTATAAAAAAACGAACCGTTTAATAATGAAGAAGAATAAAAACAAGCACTAAAGAAGAACCCACAACATTCATTTTAAAAAAGTACAACCATTAAAATAGATTCTGAAACTTATTCAAAACAAAGTGCTAGCATGCTAAAAAAAGGTCACACTAAGTACCATCCAAATTCATCACCACTTACAACTACCATCACCGTAAACCAAAAACCATCACCAAAGGATGTTCAACATTAAGAAAAGCCGGAGAACCAGCATAAAAATTGTAGAAGCTTCCAAGTGCTAAAACCATTCGGAACTGCAATTCAATGACATCTTCATCAAACCACCACCATTTTTTTTATACTGTGGTAAGCATAACGGTGTCACTCAGAACTTTGAAACACAAAGGCCTGCGCGGCACTGCAGTGCACTCGTCCCCTGAGACATTAGGTATTAAGTCTCATAGGCCCAATTATTTCACTGACTACTTTGCTCATCAAGGAATACAGTAACGCTTGCACATTACTGCTTGGCAGCAGACTACACGAGCGAAGCGGTGGTGCCCACCCAAATGGACGCTCGTAGAAGAGTTAGTCCTACCACTTGGTAAAAACTCACTTGGTCAAGGAGACCGTCGGTCACGGGCGCGCTGCGTTCGCGCCGCACGCCCGCCCCGCACCACACCCTCCCGTCTCACATTCCGTATGACGGGAATGAACACTGATAAATTCAAACACATTGATGTTTTAACCGCCACCGAAAACATTCAGGCATATGACAACCTACTTCCGACATAGTTATCCATGCTTTCCTTCCTCACGATCACAGAAGACATCTTTGTGGCGTACACAATGCAGCTATCGAGGAACGAAGAGTGGGGGGCAACCACCAGGATCGGTGCCTCCTGACGGCTGGCCTGCCGGCCGCGGATGCTTATGGCCATGCCCCCAGCGAGGTACGACATCTTGCCGATGAAACATATTAACGGCTTCAGGGCCCTAAAAATTGAAAATAAATTCGGTGAATCATTGGAAAACAAACACTGAAGTGGCTCGATAAACAATTACAAGGCTTATGAGACCTGCGACGCATGTACGGAACTTTGCAATCGACTGCGATCGGTAGAATTGACAGTCTACAAGTTAAAATTAGAAGTAGGTCGGTCATTGTTAATTTTTTCGAAAACGAAACACAACCTTTTTGCCGAGAACGAAAACGAATCTCCGAAACTAGTTTTGCGACGTTGACAAATTTTACTTGTTAAATCTGTTTTCGATTGCATTTCCTACACAATGAAGTTCAATATTCATTAGATATACATTGACCGGATAAATAATTTCGCGAAGGAATATGTAAAAACCAATGCGAACGACGATAAAACTATTTATACACTTATAATAAAATAGTCTTCGTTCCATCCAGTGTTCGAATTGTGAGATGCGAATATTCACTTCACAATGAAGTAGATTCGGCTTTGTTTCGTTTCCGAAAAATCAAGAACTATCTATCTCTAATTTATTCGAACTGTCAATTTTATTTATCGAAAAGATCGATACTTGCGCTGCAGCTCTGATGTCTCAGCAATGCAGTGCTGCGCAGGCTTTCGTTTCGAAATTATGGGTGGAATAGGTAACTTCAGAGCGAGGGCTACATCGTCGACCGCATCGTCGCTTAACATCAGGTGAAAAAGCGAGATACATTTGTTGGCTAAAAAAAATATTTAACACTGTTTTAGTAGAAATCGTTATATATTTTTCCTATATCATAAAATCACACGTGGTGTGTAACAATTTACTTATTATTGTTAATTGTGTGCAAGTCAGAACTTTGAAACACAAAGACCTGTGATACTACGCTCTTTACGCAACTCTTTACGCGGTAAGCCCAGTAATTTCACTGACTAGTTTGTTCATCAAACCGGTACACAGTAATGCTTCCACATTACTTCATAATTCCGTGTCTTTAGACATAAATGATCTTTTCTTTAATTTGATCAAATTTAAAAAAAACTTAATACGGTTAGGGCAATGCTCGACGTAACAATATGTCACATATGAGTGAAGATAACTTGATTTAGAGAGGCGACTAACGGCACCAACATTTCGCGGGATTGCGGTCACTGGGTGAGAGAGTTCATGGCCGTTTCTAAATTTAAATAATTCTTTTTAAAAAGCGGAGAACCTGTTTCCGATGCAACCTTCGGCTATATCAAGGTTTAAGGAAGTTACCAGCGTCGGAAGTCCGACCTCCTTGTTGGATGGTGGAAAATAAAAGTACCTTAAATATCTAGTGAGCTGTAATAAAGTTATGTCAAAAGATGAATTACTTGTCTATTGACACTGTTAGAATGCATTATAAAATATTATGTAGGTACCATGACAATTTATTATAATATGTACATTATGTACATAGGTACATAATTTATTTTTGTTTTTTATTTTGTTCCAATTTATTATCTTTTTTTTTTACGTTATTTGGTAACGATACGGGCTGGTCGTTTGCCTGATGATAAGCATAACGCCGGCCCATAACAACTGCAGTGCCACCCAGAACTTTGAAACACAAAGGCCTGCGCGGCACTGCAGTGCGCTCGTTACCCTGAGACATTAGGTATTAAGTCTCATAAGCCCAGTAATTTCACTGGATACTCTGCTCATCAAACCGGAACACAGTAATGCTTGCACACTACTGCTTGGCGGCAGACTTCACTCACAAAGCGGTGGTAACAACCCAGACGGACACTCGCAGAAGAGTTAGTCCTCCCACTAACAAAACCGACTGATCACCTTCGTTTGACCGTGTATCATAGTAAGTAGGTTATAATATAATATTTACGGTCTTTGACCCCCTGCACATTGGCGAAATTGGGATGTTGCAGGAAACACAAAATACATAATTTCTGTCGCTATATACAGTTTTAAGAAGATCACATTAACACAATAAAAATAAAATTCACACAAAGAATATAATTTCCACAACGATACTGTTTTAGGCCCGTGTTAGGCTGTTTTAGGCTCAAGCAATCGTACGTTTGCTTGAGCGTCTAAGCTGCCCCTTATGCCTACCATCAAACGACTAGGCAAACGATTAGCTCGTTTCGTTATCAAATAGTTAAAAAAAATAATTAAACGGATTGATTGTAACGATAAATTTAAACCAGATTGCATATTGACTAAAGGCTTTCAGATTTCAGACTTGATAAAGTTTACTATACCGATACCGAGGACTTAATCGAGATACATATGGACATTCCGACATGTAAATGCTATAGCGAGGTAACGGGACTGACAATTTGTCGACATTACGGGCTAAGAACCAGCTTAAGAGGAGATCGCGGTGTAGCCGAGATTAATGCGTAGAAGTAGGTAATTTAAAGTAGGTATGCCCACCTTAGGCCTGCCATACACGTTTATGCAAGTATGCGTTTCGCTGTCAAAATAACCATGATTTTGCAGCAAGCGAGATAATAAGCGGATTACGAGATAATAAACGCGCAAGCGCGGCTTGATGTAACACCATCAAAACTCCACGAAATAGACAAGAACAATACAGCCAGATAGTACTGTCTCTTTCACTCCCTGCCTGGGCTCAAAGTGACGACTGCTCCGCTATACGCTACATACATCACTTGCGCACCATCACGTATTTACCGCGACTTCTGCACTGAACATGCAGTGGTTGTGAAAATATTTCTTTGAGTAGAGGCTACGGTGCGTCTCTTTCAGTACCTCTAACCGTGGTATGGTTAGCGCTCGGACTAGATGTCTACCAAGCTCCATAGACGGTACAAAAGCGCAAGAGGCATCAAGCGGTGATCGCGGTTTTTCCTTGGTTTTCGCGTGGTCCGTGATTCATACGTATCTATCAAGTATGCATTATAGACTGGGCTGCTTTATAGACTGTCCTAAATCCCCGCGTGCGAAGTCGCAATGGACAAAAGTTTCTTATTTTTTTTTAATCTACTTTTATTTAGGGGCTTAGTTGTTGTGAGATATTTTTCTCTAAAACTACTCCTTAGTTATTTATTTCATACTTTTCAAAAATCTGTGCAGTGGCAAGAGTTGACAGCTGTGATATTAGCCCAAGTCTAAGCAAAAACCATCTTATTTGCAGCCTTGACCTTCGAGGAGCAAAAACTACAAAATCGAATGCCGAAGCGTGACAGGCTAAGTTTTATTAATTTTGTGATATATTTTGTGATTGACCTTGTACTCGTAAAGCTTAACAAAAAAACAAAAAAAATCGTTTATTTATTTTGATTTCAAAGTCAAATGTCAAAGTAGGTTTACCACATCGAAATTGTTTAATCTGAAAAGTTCGGAAATTTAATCTTCTGTATCATTTTATAGAAAATCCTTATTAGCACTGTAAGGGTATCGAGCGCACTGCAGTGCCGTGCAGTCCTTTGTGAGTTTCAAAGTTCTGAGTGACTCTGCAGTTGTTATGGAACAGCGTTATGCTTACCATCAGGCAAAAGACGAGCTCGTCTCGTTATCAAATAGTACAAAAAAAGTCTCTACTCAAGGTCCAATCCGAAACACAAGGTTGTGGTTACAATCTACTGCGAGCCAGGAAACTGCAACAACAACGTGTACAACACGGTCAACACGTCTGAACACGTCTACTTACTGCAATCTTGATGCCTCTTCACTAGATAGTAACGACAAGTTGGAAGAGATATTGGATTTCATGGTTATTATTATATGCGCGGAACCCTAATTATTTTTCTAAAATAAAAGCAGCCTAAGTTACTCCTTATAACAACAGCTATCTGCCAGTGAAAGTCCCGTCAAAATCGGCGCAGCCGTTTCGGAGATTACCCGGAACAAACAGACAGACAGACAAAAATTTAATAAATGGTCGGTTGTTATATGTACCGTATATACTTTCATATGCATTTGGTAAAAAGCTGTTATTTTGATATTACAAACAGACACTTCAATTTTGTATATTTCTATAGATTCAGTAGACCTTCCTCTTATAGGTATAAATACCTAACGTCTAATTATCATATAGGTAACCAATAAACTCGTTCTGCTGTTGATGCAGTAACGAAATATTGACGTTGTCAGTTTGCTTTTCCTGTCCCAGTCAAATAGTTGTCTCGTTTTGTAAATACGAGGGCAATCGCGTTAAAAATTATCAACATAACCGCTTCTAAACCACAATCGCATCACAGCTTTTTGACCGTTTCGTATCGCGCTAATAGTTTTACCAAAAGTTGAGACGTATCTGGACAACAACTGCCATTTAACGCTGTCAAATGAACGGCAATATCGAATTCCACACGCCTGAACCGAAACTAAACCACAGTAGGTATCAAACCACAACTAAACCATTATTGTACGCTGTCATTTCAAATTAGCGCGATCGGGGCCCAGAGCTAATTGTCTTAGCATTAATGAACTAAATAGTTTGGCTGCGTCGATATCGATATAAACAAAATCAATCGTCATATATGAAACATCGTCAATGGCTCGACCAAATTGGATGATTTTTTTGTTGTGCTTCTTAATTGTTTTTATGAAAGAAAATTGTTGGAAAATCCACGGGAAGAGTCGGATAAATAATATTTTTTAAAAGAAAAACAAAACTGAATTTCACTGATGAGGCATTTGTGCAGTCATGGTAATACATGGCGGTACCATAGAATAAGGCATAGATCTTAAAATAAAATTCTATGGAATGAGGTTTAAGATCTATGGGAGGTACATACAAAAAAGAAAGAATTACATTACGTGAAATTAGGCACATGTTGTCACTATCAAAAATCTACCTGCCATAATCTGAAGAAGAAGAAAAAGCTACCCATGCGATCCAGGGCGCGGTTGCTAGTTGAAAATAATTATAGATCTTATTTTATTCCGCCTGATTGTACCTTTTTTAAAATCTAAGGTCATTGTTTTTCTAATCCTGACACTAATCACTCACTAATCCTCAAAAAAGAATTAAATGTAGAGGTTTTTATATTGTAATAACATAATGTCATTCCCTGGGTTCTAAGCTACATGCCATTATGCTGAGTTGTGGGACCATTTTGTAACCCATAAGGTACATATTTTAACTGTCACAATTTATGGAGGGCAATAGTACGGAACCCTCGGGTTATTCTCCCACTTGTCAAACTACGTAAAACTGCGTCATGGTCACGACACGGAAATTTGAAATCAATTTGCGAATGTCTGTTAAAAGGTTGACATTTACCTGCATAAAATGTAGACAACCTTATTATTTACTCTTGATTTATAAACAATTATTAGTAAATATCAGGCGTCTGAGCAACTTAGGTTTATATAGGATGATAATGTTACGGAGACGGGTTAAAGGGAAACTTGCAGAAACATTTTTTTAAATTTTCGGACACTTACAGGCGTTTTCAGCAGGCTGAAACATGTTTTCGGGTCGTTTCGGAGGAAGGCCTAACACATATCAGTTAATCAAAAATTACTCCTAGTTAACGCCGTTTTCAGCAGACTGAAACATGTTTTCAGTCCGTTTCAGGACACGAGTAATCACATGGCACCATTTCCTGAAAACCCATTTTCAGGTCGTTTCAGGCCAAGTTACACCCCTCCGGTCCTCGGAACATTCTCGAAGGTGTGTGAGAGGGACAGCCTATCGTGTGAAAGAGAGAGACGATTAGCCTCGATCATGTCTCTCAAAACTTCCAGAAGAAAGTGTGAGCAGGATGGCTATATGCGCAAAAGAGAGGAACAATTGTACCTATTACCTAACCGAATGTTCTAGAATAATGCGAGAGAGAGATAGCTACACGCATGATAGAACGAGATGGACATAATCTACTACCATCTGGAAAGTCCTCGATGTGTGTACAAGGGACGGTTGTATGCGTAAGAGAGAGATGTCCATATTTGACCTTGAACTAGATCATTCGGGAACTTGGTAGTACAATTTGCGGCGCATATATAAGCGGATCGAGACGCGGCCAGGGACAGTTTCTATTGAGATACCAAGCGATACACATCGGAGTGAGTTCAAAGCGACTAGTAGTGATTGTGATATCTGTGACTAAGTGAAATACTAGTGATTGTGATATCTGTGACAAAGTGATATACTAGTGATTTGTGTAGTGAATAGTGTTTCAAGTGATTCCTTTTGAATTCAATAAAGTAACTGTTTGTTTAACGGCTTCTTTCTATCAAACGTTACCCTATAGCTCGTAACATTTTGGTGTCAGAAGCGGGATAGAAAGATGCCTATAACACCGAAGGACGATCAAGAGGAGTCTGGAGGAGAAACACCAGGGATACAGACGCGTGACGCAGCTCGTCGTCAAAGTTTTGATGCCAACCGCACCATGAGTGAAAATCAGGATTCTTCCAACCTATTGCTGACTTTGCAACGCATGATGGAGGAACAGACTCGTGGCCTGTTGGAGGAACAAGCTCGCCGTCAAGAGGAACAAGCTCGTCGTCAAGAGGAACAAGCTCGCCGTCTAGAGGAGCAGACACGTGGTCTGTTGGAGGAACAGGCTCGCCGTCAAGAGGAGCAGGCTCGCCGTCAAGAGGAACAGACACGTGGTCTGTTGGAGGAACAAGCTCACCGCGTCGAGGAACGCTTGGAGGTGATAGGCGTTCAATTCAAGGAAAAAGTAGAGAAATTGAAATTAGAAGTGGAGAACCTTGATGACAGAGTTTCCAAGCACGACAAGCAAATGCTTGGAATAGAAAAGGAGGTAAAATCTTTGAAAATGAATGGAGTAGTGACATCTGGTGCTCCAGGCGGTAAACTAAAAGTGCCTCCATTCGATGGTACGTCCTCCTGGGGGGCTTATAAACTCCAGTTTGAGACCGTATCAAAGGCGAATGGTTGGACCGATGAACAGGCAGTAACTGCCCTTATGTTAGGGCTACGGGATCAAGCCTTGACTGTATTGGACACCATGGCGGGAGAGGTCACTCTAGAAAAACTGAAGAATGCCCTGGAGTCTCGTTATGGCGACTCACACCTGGAACACGTTTACAGAGCGCAATTAAAGGACAGAGTGCAGCTAGCTAGTGAGAGCCTGCAACAATGGAGCCTCGAAATTGAAAAACTTGTTAGAAAGGCTTATTTATCCTTACCATCTCTGGTTGACAGCATGCTAGTGCAAGCATTTGTAGATGGGATTAGAGATCGGGAAGTCAGGACAACTGTAAGCCTTGGTCACCACAAGACGTTAAAGGATGCTCTAGCCCACGCATTGGAAGTGGAGACAGTTCGTAGAGATCCTCGATCCTACTACGTTCGAGTGGTAACAGATAAAGTAAAACCAAGAGGCGGACTCAGGTGTTATGCGTGTGGAGAGTTAGGGCATATGAGATTTTCGTGCCCAAAACGAGGTTCACGGAGAGATGTTGAGATTCGACGCAGTGATTTGGGAGCAGCTGATGCATTAACGGGCGCTACTGCAGCACAACGTCAAGGAAAGGATTACGCAAGGACTGCCGGGCAGATGCTGTCCGATAGTGTGAAGAAGGTGCCAAAAGTGATGATCTCTCAGACTCAAGACGGGAATACGTTAGTTATTGACGGGGAAGTCAACGGGACTAAGTGTGAGTTAAACTTGGACACTGGAGCTTCGCGCACGGTAATCAGCTACCAACTTCTGAAGGGTTTTTCTGAGAGATATTCACCTTCACGTGGCAATATTCAGCTCCTGACAGCTAATGGCCAGCACATAACCGTCCGAGGAGAAGGTGTCGTTACTTTCAAAGTTGGTGAAAGTTTCTACCGGCATAAAGTTGTTATTGCAGATATAGTAAGTGACTGCATCATTGGTTTGGACTTCATGAAGAACCATAACTGCAAAATTGATTTTGAAAGCAGCGTCTTCATATGTGGCGTAGAAAAAGTTTTGCTGAAAGGTAGTTTGCCCGGAAGTGTTTACGATTTCCACAGAACAGTTGTTTTAGGAAGCTCACAGACACATGACAGCGGCAAACAGGAAGTAGTAGAAAAATTAGACAACTCCGAACCTTGGATAGTAGCCCAAGAAGGGTTCGAAAGATCTAAAGAGACCTTATCAACGAAAGAGTTGTCAAAAGCAAAGGAACTATTACGGCAACTTTCCGAAATGTTCGCCACAAATGATGAAGACCTAGGAAGGACTGGTGTAGCTAAACACAGAATTAAGCCTGGAACAGAAATACGGATACATCAGCGGCCACGCAGAGTTCCTGTTGCGTACGTAAATAGAATGAATGAAAGAACGGAAACTCGATATGACAGGAAGATGCACCATGTAGACTTTGAAGAAGGTTCACTAGTCTGGCTTCATAATCCAGTAAGACGAAAAGGAAAATCTCCCAAACTTCAAGCTGATTGGGATGGTCCTTACACAGTGATTACGAAGATCAATGACGTAACATATCGCATAAAGAAGATGGGTAGTGCCAGGAACCAGCCTAAGATTGTGCATGTGAATCGATTGGCACGTTACAATGGATCTAATGATGCTCGGGACGAGCATGTCTAAGGAGGGGGCAGTGTTACGGAGACGGGTTAAAGGGAAACTTGCAGAAACATTTTTTTAAATTTTCGGACACTTACAGGCGTTTTCAGCAGGCTGAAACATGTTTTCGGGTCGTTTCGGAGGAAGGCCTAACACATATCAGTTAATCAAAAATTACTCCTAGTTAACGCCGTTTTCAGCAGACTGAAACATGTTTTCAGTCCGTTTCAGGACACGAGTAATCACATGGCACCATTTCCTGAAAACCCATTTTCAGGTCGTTTCAGGCCAAGTTACACCCCTCCGGTCCTCGGAACATTCTCGAAGGTGTGTGAGAGGGACAGCCTATCGTGTGAAAGAGAGAGACGATTAGCCTCGATCATGTCTCTCAAAACTTCCAGAAGAAAGTGTGAGCAGGATGGCTATATGCGCAAAAGAGAGGAACAATTGTACCTATTACCTAACCGAATGTTCTAGAATAATGCGAGAGAGAGATAGCTACACGCATGATAGAACGAGATGGACATAATCTACTACCATCTGGAAAGTCCTCGATGTGTGTACAAGGGACGGTTGTATGCGTAAGAGAGAGATGTCCATATTTGACCTTGAACTAGATCATTCGGGAACTTGGTAGTACAATTTGCGGCGCATATATAAGCGGATCGAGACGCGGCCAGGGACAGTTTCTATTGAGATACCAAGCGATACACATCGGAGTGAGTTCAAAGCGACTAGTAGTGATTGTGATATCTGTGACTAAGTGAAATACTAGTGATTGTGATATCTGTGACAAAGTGATATACTAGTGATTTGTGTAGTGAATAGTGTTTCAAGTGATTCCTTTTGAATTCAATAAAGTAACTGTTTGTTTAACGGCTTCTTTCTATCAAACGTTACCCTATAGCTCGTAACAATAATTTAAGATGGGGTAAAGGTTTGCTTAATAACTTCCGTGACTTACTTAACAAACACAAAAAGGCAATAGTGCAAGAAGCTCAAAGGACATCTTATACATGCATTTAGAACCTGGCAGAAGCAATATCGGTACCAAAAGGCGAATTTTTTAACAATACAAAAATATCCTGAGTAGGCGCTAAAGTAAATATAATAAAATATAAAATATTTTTTACGGGACGAAACAGCTTTTACAACTATTTTTTGTTGAGCAAATAGACAAATATAATAACTAGATATCCTATAGTAAAAATTTTTAGTATCATTTGAAACGTCCGAAAAATACGAAAGACAATTTGCAACTTGCAAATTGCTGTACAACTGTACACGGTTTTATCACCAAACCGGTTTCTCGCAGTCACCAGAAAAGTGCGATCGTCAACACGAAGTGAAGGCATCTCAAAAATCCTCTGCAGAATTTGGTTGTCGACCACCGCTATACTCAGCTAAAAAATTACATCCATGTTCAAAAGCTTTCACTGGAATAGATGAACAAAAATATAAAAAAAAAATTATCTACCAAGTACATCTAGCAAAAATCTAGAAAACCATGCATCTACTAGACAATCAACCGAAATCCGTTAAAAGCTTCGCTGTGTCTTCTTTAGCCACCATGCCAGTTGCCACCATGCCAGTTGCCCCCAGACAGATAATAGTGATGGTATCAAAGGAACGGTGTAGCGTCAAGACCATCATGGGGGCATCGCGTCTGACTATTACCCCTACTGCTATAGGTGTAGCATATTTATTTACAACGCTAGGAAGCTTTCACTGAAACATAATAATAAAAATATAGCAAAATCTACCAAGAACGTCTAGCAAAAAACTTGAAAAACCATGCATCTACCACAACAATTAACCTACGTCCAATAAAAGGAAGCCTCGCAGTATCCGCTTTGGCCACCACGCTGGGTGCACCCAGACAGACGATCGCGATGGCATCGAAGAAGGACGAGTGTGGTGCCATGACGACCACGGGGGCATCACGGCGGTTGGACGGCGCGTTCTGCTTGCCGAGCACCTTGACGCGGTGGAAGCCGGCCGCGAACACCACCAGCCGCATTAGTGAGAGGATGGAAAACCGGAGCTTGCTGGGGAAACAGCAAACCGTGTTAATCCTACTGAACATGGAATATATAGGAGTTATTAAAAAAAAGTTTCTTTTAATTTGGCTACAACGCGTTCTTTGTCCAATAGCAAGGTATGTTCAGTAAATGCTTTTTAGTGACGCTCGCGCTCCCACATTTGTAACCTTTAAATATGACATTGGACCGTCACCGTAGCAAAAAAGTAACTCATAAAAACACGACGCTGCCTTTAGATTTTTATTTTTATGAAACCACCTCTGTGTAACATTTATCATATTTAGTAATAGTAACATCAAGGCGCCCGTTACATGGCCAAGCATAATTGATGGATATCCATCAATAATGGACCACGCGCCAGTCCAAACATGGAAAAACTGCTTGGAATCACTGCTTGACGCATACCGCACTGTCTAATATGGTGCTTGATGGAAATCTAGTCTAAGAGCTAGTGAAAGAGACAGAGAGGTACGGCAGCTGCTTCAACGATTTCTACTCAAAAAAATAGGTTCACACCACTGTGTGTTCAGTGGAGAAACTGCGGTAATCACGCGGTGGTGCGCAAGTCATGTATATAGCGTAAAGCGGAGCAGTCGTCACTTTGAGCCCAGGCTAGGCTTCGAGGGAGTGTAAGGGATAGCATTATCTGGCCCTATTGCTGTTCTTTTCTGTTTCATGCATTTTTGATGGATCTAGTTGAAGCTGTGCGTGAGCGTGTAATGCTTCGCAATCCGTGCTTGTGGCAAAACCAAAGTTATCTTAACAACAAAACGCAAACATGCATGACCGTGTAATGGCGGCTTAAAACCTTTTTGTTAATTATGATCATATCTGATGCTTTTCATCAAGATGACCCCGTCATGTCCCACCACAATTGAAATAGGGATTTTGCATGTTCACAAAATATATATATAACTTCCACAAAGATAATAAAAAATAAAATAAAATTAAAATTATTATTAATTTATCAGATTATTTGTATTTATTTATTTATCAGATTATTTACATTTCAATGAATAAAAAATGTAAGACAACTATTTTCACGGCCAAATCAACAAAATGCATGTTTTTAGTATATAGCTTTACGGGGCCCGCGTAGAAAATGTGACTCAGATCTACTGAATTGTTATGGGGCGTTTTAGCGCTCAGTCTAGATATACGCCCGACTTTGACTCTCATTTTTGTCGTTTCTAGCATTCGCAATGCCACAGGAAGTGCTACCACGATAGGTGAGTGACGCTGACCGCTGTCCAGTGTCCTCTAGACGATCAGTTTATTTGTCACTAAACATTATCTTAATAACCTTTCAATGAACAACATTGTGATTAATAATGATAACGTTATCAGTAATCTGGATCCCGGTGAATCTTGCTGTAGAAATGTCGGCAGGTGTTAAAAAAGTCCGTTCGGAGACATTCAATTGCATCTATTAACGAATATTATAATCTCGCTAAAAATAATCTTGCTACATGATCAGATAAATATTAACAGCCATATAAAAATTTTGTTATTAGGATCATAGACAAATGTAACTAATGTACCTACTATGCTATAATTATATAGTGTGCGTGCGCTGCAATGCAGTTTGTGATCTCGCAAAACGTCAAGGGACTAAGTTTTCGCAAAATGTCAATTACGCAAAATGTCAAACACACAAAATATCAAATACGCAAAATCATCAAAATTTTGAAAATGTCATAAACGGAAAATGAGAAACTCTGAAAACGTCATTATAGTATGTATACACCACAAGAGAGAAATGCCAAATATCGCTGCATAGATCTTCGATCAGTGATCTCCAAAAAATTCTGACCAAATTCATCAAAAACCTCCCTAATACGCATACAACATGAATTTGTCCGAATTATTATTATTATGTATAAGAAAACATTGGTGGATATATCACACAACTTATTTACATTTCAGAATCGAGCGTATGACTTTTATATCCATAATCTTTGATTATAAACCTTAGTTCTATGTCCATAATGATATTAAAATGGTTGTTTATCGTTTTAAAAATATGTTGTCGATCGTCTGTTGCCTACACATTAATTATTCGATATTAACTTAATATGTATTTGGCTTTTTGTTTGTTTGACTTTATACGTTTTTTACTTTTTGCATGTTTGACTTTGTGCATGCATGACTTCATGTGGGTACCACCGCTTTGCTCGTGTAGTCTGCCGCCGATCAATACCTCTCTATGCAAGCATCGTTTCAGGGTACCGAGCGCACAATGCAGTGCCGTGGCGTTTGTATTTCAAAGTTCCGGGTGGCGCTGCAATTGTTATGGGTTGGCATTATGCTCACCATCAGGCAAACGACCAGCTCATCCAATAGCGTAAAAAAACTGTTCAAAATGCTCAAGTATGCCACAAAGCTACTAAAATTATAAATGCGAAAGCGTATTTGTTTGTTTAGCCTTCTTTCACATGTAACAACGCAATAACGGTGTGTGTGTCTGTGGGAAAGCATAGACGTGATCCATACAGATAAATAAAATTGAAGTGTCTGTTTGTAATATCAAAATAACAGCTTTTTACTAAATGCATATGAAAGTATATACGGTACCTATAACAAAACAACCATTTTTAAAATGTTTGTCTTTCTGTCTGTTTGTTCCGGGTAATCTCCGAAACGGCTGGGCCGATTTTGACGGGACTTTCACTGGCAGATATCTGATGTTATAACTTAGGCTACTTTTATTTTAGAAAAAGAATTAGGGTTCCACGCAAAAAAATAAAAACCATGAAATACAATAGCTCCGCGCGAGTGAAACCGCGGGTACCAGCTAGTTTGGAATATAGATAGTTTAGGTTCTAAAATAACATAGGCTATAAACATTTATACACCATGCGGGCGAAGCCGCGCGCAGAATCTAGTGAATAGGAAGGCTTTAACTTTCGGAACAAGTAGATAGCCCTTTCACTAACACGAAGCTATTGTATACAAACTTAAGTAACTACACCAAGTACCAACTGTATAACGTAATATTGATTATGTAACATTATAACAATCATGATTCGGCAGTTTTATAAGCTTACGGTTTTCATAAAAGAATGTTACATAGAGGGATTTGATATAGCAAGCGGACAGGTATTGATGCTATAACCTTTTGTTAATGGTAGGACTAACTCTTCTGCAAGTGTCCGTCTGGGTTGTTACCACCGCTTTGTGAGTGAAGTCTGCTTATAAATCGTATAAATCGTAGGTACGTATTTAATTATTTATACTCTAAGTTCTTTTATATATCGTAGATTTTTGATGGTTTTACATGAAGCCGCGCTTGCTGCAAAATCATGGTTATTTTGATAGCAAAACGCAGATGCATAAGCGTGTATGGCTGGCCTAACCGTTGTATACAATTAGCGCTCAGACTAGATTTTCACTAAGCACAACCTTATCGGCCGTTACACGCAATACATGATTGATGGATAAGCATCCACTACGCGAAAACCCACGATCACAGCTTGACGCATATCGTACAGTCTATGCTTTTGAGTTGCCTGGGAGAGATCGCTATGAGCAATACGAATGCACGCACACTGTGACAAATTTTGATATTTTTCTTGTATTATGTTGTTTCAAGAAGAGTTTATCTTTTAATCTTACTTCTAACAATGGTGCGCGTTCCGGTTACATTGACTTTTCCTTTTGAAAGACCTTTATGCTTCGCTGAGAACCGACCTATGCCAATTACTCAACCTCATTAGGTATTTAACAAACATAAAGTGTTTCAGCAGCCAGTGGCTTCTATCAGATGAGATGTTGCACGAAACACAAAATACTTATTAATTACTGTTGTTATACAGGACTAAAAATATCACATTAATATAATAAAAATGAAATTTACGAAAAATATTTAATTTCCACATCAAGCCTGCATCTAAAACTTTCCCGAATTTAACGATTTTTTTTTATCATGCAATCGTGATTTAAGTGATTACTATCAGATTATTTACATTACAATGAATAAAAAAAGTATTACAACTTAAGGCGCCGCTTCATGACCCGCCTAACGCAAAAATCCTAGAACGCAAAAATGGCCTAAAGGCTTTTTTGTTCATTGAAGAAAAACAGGCATTACGGAAAAAGAAAGACAACGCCAGAGCCTTCAGTTGGCATTCTGAAAATTTGGAAATAAATTTCCAAAGAAAATTTCCGAAGACAATTAGTGCATGGTACTTTCCTAAAACGTGTTCCAGGAAATACGTGTTTTTGAAAATGCCTTACAAGTTTGTGAAAAAAATGTTTGTTATTTAGAATCTCCATTACATGTCCAAAGATTATATGGAAGTGTTTTGTTGAATTTTACATTTATGAGAACACTGTGAACGGCCAAAGTCAAGGTAAAATTTGTCCAAAAAACTGATTTTTGAAGGCTTGGCCTGAGTTGGAATCTCAAAATTTTACATTTTTGCTCCCACATAATCCTAGATATAGAGCACATGATACCTATTTGCTCAAAACATCTAAAGAAAAAATTATTAGGACACTATAATCGCGTACGAGCGTTTGTATGGAAAGTATGTCATGTAGCAGCCTCTTACAAGCAGTTGTTCACGGCCAAAATCAACAAAATACATGTTTTTAGTTGTGACGTCACGCACTAAGCCAAATATCGAATCGAATATTTTATGCTGGAATCAGCGTATTGTATTCCGAAACTACTGGTACCCACCGCTTGCCCATTTCATGGTCAATCAATTAGTTTTCTCATTAGAATCCAGTAATGTCTACATCGAAAAAACTAAAAATCGAACGTGTTCGATTTCCAGAGAGTATTATCGCTTGATCCGCGCTTGTTGCAAAATCTTGGTTATTTTGACAGCAAAACGCAAACATGCATAAGCGTGTATAGCCGGCCTAACGCGAGGCCGGTGTGCAAGCAGGGTAAAACGATATACTTAGTACGAGTAGTGCCAAAGCAAATCAAGTTGTACCTACCTCGTAGACTGAATGTATGTCAAAACGTTTTCGTCGTTAGAGCGGCTACTACTCGTCATACTTTCGACTGGCACTTTCTATTAAGCCACAGTCCTCCATCAAGCCGCTAGTGTAAATGTATGTTGGATCTTAGAATATTTTGTCAGACCTAATGTATTTCCTATAAATAGGTCAAAGTCATAAAGAAAACCGGTAATAATAAGTAGACTTTTTGGATCATGGTCGTAGAAGATCATCAAGATGGTGCATGATAGCCGTGTTATCTAGAGAGATAGGTAAGTACTATGTTTTCGCGCGTCGCATATTGTCACCATCAACGTGCAACAGGGGTCGGGGCCGTGCTCTAAGACAGCCCGTACACCTAACAGTGCATGATTGATGGATAATCATCATTCACGGACCTCGCGAAAACAATGGAAAAACCACGATCGTCGCTTGACGCATATCGTACCGTCTATGGAGCTTGATAAAAATCTAGTCCAAGCGCTAACCGTACCAAGGTTAGAGGTAGTGCAGTTAGGCACCGGAGCCGCTTCTAAAATAATTCTAAAAAAAATAGTTTCACAACCACTGCGTGTTCAGTGCAGAAGCCGCGGTAAATACGCAGTGGTGCGCAAGTGATGTATGTAGCGTAAAGCGGAGCTGTCGTCACTTTAACCCCAGGCAGGGAGTGAAAGCGACAGCATTATCTGGCTGTATTGCTGTTCTTGTCCATTTCGTGGATTTTTTATAGTTTTACATGAAGCTGCGCTTGCGCGTGCGTGTATTATCTCGTAATCCGCACTTGTTGAAAAATCGTAGTTATTTTGACAGCAAAACACAAACTTGCATAAGCGTGTCTGGTCGGCCTAAGGTCACCATATAGTAGTACTTATTGTTGTTGTTATAAAGCTATACAATATTATAAGTCCTGATATCCCTCGTCCTTTTAACATTAAATATCTTCTCTCATATTATGTCTACTCCATTTGGCTATATTTTATCTAATTTTAAATATTCGTTTGAAATTGGCAATATACAGAAACCGTGTCTGGCCAAGAAAGAAAAAAAATAAAAAATAGCGATTAGAGTCCGCGCCACGACTGAAGTCCTGCGGAATAAAAAGGAACTATAATCACCCTATCTTCGCATTTTATTCATATATGTTGAGATTACTTCTTTAACTCTTGGAACACTTTAATACGTTTATAATTTATACTTTAATACTTTTTAATAAGTGGAAGGTAAAATGGGAAATATCGTTGGCCTCATATTTCCGAGCTACTACGGCGCCGAGCCTATCACAGATCACTATATTTTTTTTTTATAATTTATTTCTTGACCTGGATACATAGTCCTTAAGTCGCAATATTAGAAATAATTTTCGAGTCGAAGTGACGCTTCAGTAAAGCGGTGGATAGTTTACTGAAGCTTCTATTGGAGTTTTGGATAGAATATGAAAATACACGTTTTTCGCCTTTGTACTATTTGCCTTTCACTCATGCACGTTTACGAACACTTCATGGTTAATAATCCACCATTATTACACATTAACACTCGAAGAAACATAGGTTTTAGTAAATAACACAAAATCAACAACAGCACATTTTCGCATTCCCGCCAAAACTCCGATCACTATAATATATGTAGGAGGTAGCTAGGAACCTATCGTCATTCAGTGGAGGCGCGAACTCTAAGTACAAAGTGATATCTGTGGATTTCCCCCTACATACTAATCTATGATCTATGGTTGATCTGCAAATTTCAAAAACTACATTCAATAGAGTTATAAAAAAGGGAAAACCGGTAATTATCGCAATTAAATTAAAGAACCGATTTCTTGATTGATGCAGAATGTAAAGGCACACATAAGCGTATTTTTGGCAATGAATTCAATTAATTGCTAAAGTAGATCATGTCTGTATTTAAGTGAAAGTTTATAAAGTTTACTAAGTTTAGTTTATCTTTCACTGTATTTATAAAAATTATGATTAATAATCACTACCAATACTTTTATTATATTGTTCAAAAGTACATACGAGTGGGAAAAATATAAAAGAGATTTATAGTCGTAAGATTTATATATGACTAACTTCTGCACGCTATTTTCACCCGTGTTCCCATAGGAACCGTAAATTAAAGCGGGATTTATCCCGGAAGACTAGTTTTAAGTAGTCTATGTTATTCTCCGGTCAATAAACTTTACCTATGCCAAAAATCACGCGTATTGTGTGTGAAAGACGGACAGACCAACAAAAAAAGGTACAAACACACATATTAGTAGGAAGTAGGATGTAGGTAGATAAGTGAAGACTACAATATCAAGATATCGAGAAGACCACTGTATATATTAAGTATGTATTCATAACTAGAGGTCATCCTGTTTAAGTTAATTCAAAGCGTCAGCGTCCTACTTAAAATTAATTAAAAATAATTTGCGCTCGACTCGTGTCACTTGCCTATTTGGGGGTCATTCGCCAACCATATTTTCCTTTTTTTTACTATTGTATAACGAGACGAATGGGTCGTTTGCCTGAGAGCAAACTATTCTATTCTTTTATAGAAACTTCTATTTGTTTCAATTTTAACTTATCGATCTCTACGCTTTAGGTTTCTTTAATGTCGTTTTTTGCTCTGACATTGCAAATTCACATTTTACAAAAAATTGTTGTACGTTACCTTGTAATTATTCACCCTGAGCTATTTCTTCTTACTCAATACTTGTTGCGAGTGATAGCACAATGTGTTATTGTTCATGTGACATTGAAATCGCCTGAAACTAATCCACTGTCGTTCCAGATATCTCAATAACATTCCTAGCACTTAAACAGATTTTACTTATTTTATTAAAGTCACGGTTGGAGTAATTTGATGTGCTTTAACCAAAGGTTTTCAACAACTCCGGCGTGGAAATCAAACATGTTTTGCATTTTAGTAGGGAATCAGAGATAGTCAATAGCCATGCAAAATTATGCAAGAAAGAAATTATTCGTACAGACAGTGGTGCACTATAATAAAAAACTGTGATCAGCAATGCTACATAGATGTACATGTACAACATGGTGGCAGAAAACTTCGTAGCCTTAACGGTAGATCAGTAGGTATATGCGTATTACGAATTAACTTTAGAAACAGTATTTTTTTACATTGTAATCGAATAGAAATTTTAAATTTAGTCAAGTTTTCATTAGCTTTTAGGAACATATGAGAATTTATTTTCATTAGTCCATTAGCTCAAAGCGTTCTCTACAAAATTTTACTTTTCACTATTTATTCTATGATAGCAATCCAACGACCAGCACACTACTACACTACTTTAATAATAAAAACAACTTCAAACCTTCAATAAGCAATTGATCTAAGCAAATACGGTCTACGTAGAAGGTATTTTAGAGTATATTGTATAGAAGAAATACTTAGAGTACCTACCTCCTCCATCCAGTCATGGGCTTCCGCCGCAA
Source organism: Crocallis elinguaria (assembly GCA_907269065.1). Taxonomy (NCBI): domain Eukaryota; kingdom Metazoa; phylum Arthropoda; class Insecta; order Lepidoptera; family Geometridae; genus Crocallis; species Crocallis elinguaria. The sequence continues at coordinate 23,752,969 of OU026072.1, read as the reverse complement.
GTCATCTTCACTCAGTCCATAGAGTCCAATGCACGCGAGGAACCATGCAGTCACGATCAGATAACAAATGACAATTACGCGGAACGGTAACAGTATCACGGTGAATATTGCCGTCTGGAACAACAAAGAAACTTACGTTACCATAAATAACGATAAAAGTCGACATAGGTATTAGTTGAAAGCGCCATCAAAATTATAGTCCTTGAGGTTTTGTTAGTGGGAGGACTAACTCTTCTGCGAGTGTCCGTCTGGGTTGTTACCACCGCTTTGCTCGTCAAGTCTGCTGCCAAGCAGTAGTGTGCAAGCATTACTGTGTTCCGGTTTGATGAGCAGAGTATCCAGTGAAATTACTGAGCTTATGAGACTTAATACCTAATGTCTCAGGGTAACGAGCGCACTGCAGTGCCGCGCAGGCCTTTGTGTTTCAAAGTTCTGGGTGGCACTGCAATCGTTATGGGCCGGCGTTATGCTTACCATCAGGCAAACGACCAGCTCGTCTCGTTACCTAATAACATAAAAAAAAGGTTTGGTTATTCTATCTAAGAACAACCGTTTGAGATTTACGAAACATTCCAAGAAAAAAAAGTGAGATGTATCCTATTTAAAATTTTACAATAATTCAATTCATATTCAACATTCTATAATCACATGAGCGCCAAACGAGCATTCATGAAAGTTAAATAAGAGTCCGTTACAAATTGGTATAGACCGATCAAGAAGAAAACCAAGAAAGTCGTCGGCATTCGTTTTAAAAATAGCTTTTACAATGTTTCTAATGCTAATAATCATGTTTATAAATCTTGCCTGCATGCGTCTTTGTCGTGTATATATTCCTTCACTTTATAATAGGTACGCTTTTTTAATGCTAACCTTTTTAGCTACATGTTAAAACTTGTGATAACTCACTTATTGGTTTAGGAATTTTATCATAGAACTAGCTGTGCCCCGTGACTTCGTCCACGTAGCCTAGGTTACTCCATAAAACATCAGCTTTCTGCCAGTGAAAGTACTTGTACTATTATCTATTCTGCGGTCCCGTCAGAATCGGTCCAGCCGCTTTGGAGAATAGCCGGAACAAACAGACAGACAGATATACAGAAATTTTTAAAATTGTTTTTTTGTATAGATACCGTACATATACTTTCATATGCATTTAGTAAAAAGCTTTTATTTTGACATTATAAACAGACATTATATCTTAATGAGCCAAGTGTGTTTTATTAAAAATAACTGTGTTTTTGGCTGTGTACTAACAATGTTCGGAAGAAATTTTACTTTTCGCTAAAGCAATGAAGTATTCAACTCATGAAGTTGATGTCGCAAACTGTACACAGAAGTCTTGATGTGAATAAAAATCACAGCTACCTACTTTCCCTCATAACGAATGTTAGCAGCTTTCGTATGCGATGAAACCAAAGTTATTGTAGAAGTTTAACAAGTAGTATCATTAGCATGCAATGATGTGATATTTTTTGTTGATTCTGACCGTTCTACTCAAGCGTATTCTGTGCTTTGAAAATTATCACTAAAAACGGGATATTTAACATGTATATTATTTGATTTGAGTTTCCGATATTTCTCCCGTGATCATGGCGTTTGCAACAGCGCCGAAATATCGGAAACTCAAATCAAATAATATACATGGTAAATATCCCGTTTTTAGTGATAATTTTCAAAGTGTTGATGACCATGACAGTTTAAAAACCCGTATTCTGTGGTTATGCCTGTCATTATGTGGATTCCAAATGAAAATATTATCATGATCAAGTGCATATACCGAGTCTGAGACGTTAGTAAAATATATAAGGTTTAAATTTTAAGGTCAAAATATCTGGGTGACCGAGCTCGCCCTGTATTACAATGTTTTTTGTGTAAAATTACGTTTGTACAAGCAATACAACTACTTATATATATGTAAACACAAAAAGCAAAACCTTATCTAAATACAAAATCTCATCCATATCGTTAGAGTCGTTACCGAGATACCCGAAATAATAAATTTATTAATATATGTACAAGAAATGCTCGTTTAAATTTATTAGATATATTATAATGCCATAGCGTGTTTTAAAATTTGCGGGCTCTTAACTTTTACAGTAAGAAAACCTAGTCATGAACACGTTCGAGACTAAATAACAAAAAGCTAGACAAACTATCTATGCTAATAACACAAAAGTGAAAGTCTCACAAGTGGATGCATTTTGATTCTAATTAAATTACTAAACCATTATTAATTATCCTGAAGACTTTTTTGCTATTCGTAAAGCTAGTTAGTAAATGTATTTCTTTTCTTTTATTTTCAGTGTCTAGACTACCCAGTGGCCGTTATTACCTACTGACAACGTTTTAGATATTCTTGCCGGCTTATTTTTATTACTGATTGAAGCAACGTTTCACCACATCTCAGTCTCACCTGATGGTAAGCGACGACATGTTCGAAAGTGCAGCACGCTTGCTCAGTAAATATCTATTCACTCTTGTGAAGCCTTTATTTCCACCATACCGCCAAAGGTCTGGTAGAATGGTTATAGACAGGTGATGGGATAATTAATTTGTGCAGTTCTCACCATGGTACCCTCGAACTGCCAAGTTCACGTCAGTGCGACCGACTTCGGAGCCTCGTGGCTGGTTTCCACCAACTCATCGTTATTAATAAGCTTTATAGCACGTCGTTCGATTGAATCTAAAGCCTCAAGCAGTTTCTTGACGGACCCATCCCAAACATGACAGCAGTACTACTCTGGCTACACGACAGGACCTGTGGTTGGTAGAAATTTAAAAGCTGGTAGATGTAAAATACCACCTAACCTTCGACCTTCGACATCGAAAATACCAATCTTTGCAGCTAAATTGGCTTTGGATTTGCATGCTCCAAAATTTAGGTTTGTTTTGAGTCGACTCCTAAAAGCTCGAGAATTTCGCTTTTCAGTATTGACACACCACGGAGAGAAAAGGGTAGGTTAAAAGGACTACCTACTTTTAGCGACGCTTATGTTTTGATAGCATTGAACTTAACAAAGTTTGCGTTGCCACATGCGGACACGACCAACAAGGCTAAGATCAAACATCAGTGTCCAGTGAATCCATGGGAGAAAACATGGACTCTAACTGAACATGTACATCAACAATCGGTTGTAAGGGCACTGGACATAGATCTCTCAACAAAAGTACGGTGTGCTTGGGTTTAAAGGTACCTGCCGGATTTTTGCAGGTCATTAGTAATAAAAACAGAGTTGCTGAGAGAATCGACTTCTGAAGTGCATCAGCATTAATCGCCAATTAATCGTAAGAACAGCCCACAAGGACGAGTCAATCGATCGTTTCCAGAGAAAGTCCGATATCCACGTACACACTGCACATGCCAGCAGGAAGTCCATAAGAAGGAAGCTCGCTAAGAATACCGGCATGCCAGACCCGATCAAACGCATTAGAAATGTCTAGACAGACATCTAGCACTTTACCACATGTTTCGCGAAGGCTTCGCTTAATATGAATGTGGTTTACACAAGAAGATCCCCAGTAGACCGGTTTCGGCGAAATCCGTAGTGTCGGTCACTGAGGAGAACTTTGTCTTCAAGGTACTCGTATTTCAGGAGCCTATTGTTAATAGCTTTCTTCATACTCTTGCAGGTTTAAGTTTATCGAGATGGGTCTGATACCTAGTTAGCCGGATCAGCAAGACAAGCCCTTTTAACTTCAACTTTAGCAATGTTCCAGCTTGAGTACTTCTCCAGTGCGAAGAGAGAGGTGACAAAGTCATGTTAAAGTTAGGAGAGAATTCTGGTGCACATCATTTGGCGAGCCGTCGTCGGTAAGTGGTGACACTATATTATGTACCTCGACTACCTGGACTAAATGAGACCACTAACCCCCGGCTTGCCTTAACTGGCTGCCCGAGGGTGGAGACCTCAAGAGCTAAAACCATAAGCTCCAGGGTGAACGCGATAAAAAGCATAATGCAAAGGAGACGGGATTAGCGCCACAGTATCTGCAGCACACCTCGACACCCTTTAGCCATCCACGCCAACATTGCCTCTTACGTCGACCCTTATGGGAGGGCCCATTTAGTGGGTGCCGAGTCAACACCTGCCTACATATTTTTACATGAGACGAAATTGGCAGGTGCCGGAGTCACATTTCATTGATCGGTTTAAAGTCATCAAACATATTTGATGGAATCAGGCGTTACTTTGCAGAAATCCATTTTAAAGAAGATTATATAAAGTGAGTAATTTATAGTTTCAATTCCGCGATAAAGAATGTCTAATGGCCTAAGTTCGATCTATACTGAATTTACTTACTAATGGCTTTGCCATATACGCTTACTGATGGCTTTGCCATATACTCTTACTGGTAATCATCAAACATCATACAAAAAGTCCATCGAAATCACTAACCATCCACCTCAAGTCATAGTTTACTAGTACTTTAATTAGAAAGGGTCTCTTAATGTTGGCTATGGCTACATTAGCGGTATTTCATTCATCAAAAATTAGTGGCCAAGACCAGAATTTTATATTAATAATAAATAGTAGTGGATCATTTTGGTTTATCAAACCAATTTTTTCTGGCATCCCTCAGAGACAGATAATAGCTGTTGTGATTTCTTATTGTAATCCTACATAGGTATTCAATTCGGTTTTTTTTGTCTTCAACTCTTACGACCCAACAGGCAATGAAACCTGATTCATTATTCCGCAATCGTATATTTATTCATTATACTGAATTCAATTATTTTTTAAATACTTATTGAAGGAAGGTTAATTGTTATTGTTTCAATAATTATTTCATAATTAATATTCATGTTTCATGAATTTTACATTATTAGAATAAATTCATTAAGCTTAACAATAAAACATTCTGTGCAAAACAATAGTGTTACGAGTCTGCGCAAAGCATCTCTTCCATCGAATCGTCACGAAATTATTTACGACGCCAATTTATTTACTTTCTCTTTTCCAGTTATGCAATGAATTACGAAGCGCTACATCTATAACTTTCGTACCTTTATTTTGTCGTATGGGTTGTCTAGTTCCAATTTATGAACGAAAGGGTTCAATATTTCGGCGCGCATGTTGTCTGATGAGAAAGCGCCGGTTTCACTGTGCAGTTTGCCATTCATTTTCACGGAAGCCAAACACAACTCTAGATTAAAGGACAAACTGATTCACACTGTTCACACACATTCTTCATTATACAAAGTGAACGACGGTTTTATCCGAACACTTTTTTTATTCAAATTATGACGTATTTTTATCTAATAAAACCCGACAGAAATGAACGTCTGCTCGGCATCGCAGCAAAAATTAGACTAATTTTTTTTGCAAATCCGTTCGAAAGTTCGACTCGTTTTGATAGTGGTCTACGTTCGTGACAGCTTGCTGACAGCTTCATCAAGGCTATGGACCAGTTAAAACAAACATTAAAAAACCACAAGGCTCATTATTTATGTTTATTTATTATTTACCAATATGAATGTTATGTTTAACATAAAATCGAATATAATCGATAAATAGATGATTTCACCGGTTTTTACAATAAGCTACAACTCTAGTATTTTTTAGCTTGATGATTTTACAGAGACAGTTACAAAAAATGGTACCCATAGTACCCACAAAATCTCTCTTTAACATTATTAAAATCTGGAATATAAAAAGTGTAAATATAGACTGTACATATTTCCGAAAATTATATCTTATTTAACTTGTAGTCATAACTGTTATTTTTTGTTGGAATTATCATTTGAGTTTTGGCTGTTTGGCTACTATTAGTAATTACTGATAAGTGCCATCTGTGACAAATGTTCCCGTAAACAGGAGACAATTGTCAATTTGTCAAATTCATATTTCAATTTCATACATTTCCTGAAGAGTGAGCGTGTTAGTTTGATGCATTGTTTTTATTCAGTTAAAAATATTTATATATCCCCTGGTAATGGATTTACTGGCGTATAATGGAACCAAAGGTACAAAATCAAATCATTGATTACTTTTCATCCTTTGAAGAGTTCTACATAACATCTAAAGCTTGCTTGAAAGACTGCCAGAATTGCGCAGCGGCTATAAATAAGTTGATAAAACGCTGCAGGAACATAAAAGAGTAAGTATATTTGGTTTCGTAGTTGTTTTTTTATCGTTTCTATAGTTATTGTAGCTGTAGTGTATAATAATTTAAACTCAAACCTAACTTATCTCTTTAATCAAGTATGTTCGAACTGTGGGCTTCGTTCCGTGTTTTAGTCTTATTGTATTGAACATTTCAGAGCTGAAACAGCCGGCACGCCTTTAGAGGAGTTTAAAAGACTACAAGAAAAACTGTGTACAACCATACATAACCTCATATCGGAAGAAATCCAAGATATACGAAGCAAATTGTAGGTACCCACGTATTTCTCAATTTGTTTACGTTTGTATTAGTACTAAAGTATTAAGTAAACTACAGTATTATTAGACTGCTTTTTTCAGAAAATCTGTTCAGAGTTTGATAAATTATTATCATTACTTTAAGACTTTAGAAATTGTAATTCTATATAAATAAAATTGAAGTGTCTGTTTGTAATGTCAAAATAGATAATGTAAAAACAGATTTTTATGCGTATGAAAGTATGTAGGCTACCCATAACATTAAAATAATTTATTAAGCTTGTGTCCATCTATCTGTCTATTTGTAATCTTCGAAACGGCTAGACCGATTTTGACAGGACTCCCACTGGCAGTGGCTGCTGTACTTTTAGTCTACAAGGGTGAAGCCGCGGGCACAGCTAGTAAAGAATAATTTACTCAATTTAATAATGTTTTTGTAACATTTGATATAAATACTACTTCAAAACATGAATTAATATATGTTATTATAACATTTCAGAACTACTTTAGAAGATCTTTGTGAGAAGCTATGCAACAAGAATAAAATATTCCAAGAAAGTTGCAGAGAAATAAATTTCAAAGAGCAGACATTACTTATTAAAGGAACCCCTCTTCAACCACCTTTAAAACAACTCCTAGAATTTGCCGAAGACACAATAACTTTTGCTAGTCAAGTTTGTGCTCAAATAGAAACTTCATTGAATGTACTTACTTACAAAGGGTTGAATACAGAATCCCTAGCTGATAACTTCCGCATTGCACCTAATTGGCAACGTCGCATTCCTGAAATCATTGCTTACACATCATTCTGTTCAGAAAACCAAATATAAAGATGGACTTTCTTGACAACATACTTAATTCGATGCAAGGCCCCCCGTCATCGAGTGAAGCACAGAAAAATGCCATGAAAAAACAAAAAGAGGCTTTAGAACGCAAACAGAAGGAAGGGAGAAACATGATCAACAACTTCCGTAGTAAAGTTGAAGACAAAATTTACAAATTCATTAAAGATGGGACAACGCCAAGTATGCAGTTTGAACCAATGGACCAAATGTACAGGTCTATCATTAGAGATGTGGCAGAAGTAGCGGGGGTTCAAGTATTTTCATTTGGACAAGAAGGCGTTGATCGCTACAGTGTTTTATACCTAAAAGAGAATGGGCCTTCAGAGGATGAGGTGTCTGTACGTAGAGCAGGCGGAGTTTGGGATGAAAAAAAAGCTGCTGAAATGGCCTTACAGCATTTGGCAAAGCAGAAACAAGCTGCAATAGATTCAGAGGAAGAGAAGCATAGGAAACGTAAACGTGGCACTGAAGAACTAAGCGGAACATTTTATAAACAGAAGTATGCACACTTGATTGGGGAAGATGCTGCACTTGATGCCGCCCAAAAAACTAACATGAACAAGAATTATGGCGAAGTTCCCAGTGCAAACAAGAAAGATTTACGGTCAATTGAACAGACCATGGCAGATATCAAAGCGAAGAAGATGAAAAAGGCTGAGACGGACAAAGGTAGTGATATTGTTCAAACTTAGTTGTTACTTAATTGTCTTAAAATAGCTAGACTTTAGTTGAATTTTAGCTAATTGTTTACTACACAATGATCCCATCGAATTTATCTGCAGTGTTTGGTATTGAGTGTCATTTTGATTTGTTACCAGTTACTTCAACCAAATATTAATCAATTGACTGAAATCAACATGTAAACGTTTGTAAATTTAAAAACAAAGTTTGGTTATGATTGAAATACATACAGTCCATACTAAAAAAGAACCTCATATATGGACTGATGATGATCAGCCAATCTTTTTTGTGTACTGACCTACAGCCGCGCCGTTATCATTCGATCATCAGAGATTTACAATCCTTAACTTTGTTAGTCTTCCACTAAAATTACCTCTTGTAATGTACCTACCAAATAAAATATCTGAATAAAAATATAATCTTAAGTCTGTAATTAATATCTTGCTCAATGTAGCCTAAAAACATTGAGCCACAATAAAGTCTATGTTATATGAACTTACAATGGATTAGTCGATACTGATTAGTCCAGTGTAACTTATAATCAGTCCCTAGAAAAGTTCAAATATAGTCAAGCTGCGTGAATATACAAGTACTTGTTGCAATGACTTCTTCAGATTATGGCTTGTAACAATTAATTATCAAGAAATTTATTTCAATGTCAATATTTTGCTGAGAACAAATGCTTGACTTGATCATTTTACACACTAGCTTTCTCACTAGATATTGATTACTTAAAACATATTTTACAGGTTTTTAAACTGTCATGGTCATCAACACTTTGAAAATTATCATAAAATGAAAATATCCCATTCCTAACATGTATATTACATGGTAAATATCCCGTTTCTAGTGATAATTTTCAAAACATTTTTTACCTTGTTTTCACGCAAGGCATTTATTCCTGTGAAAACAAGGTAAAACATATTTAACTAATCAATGTCTAAGCGGCATTCATAAGTAAGACTGTTAATCAATGAGTATGGTATTTGTGCACTAGACAGTAAACATAATATCAGTCAATAAAAGCAACAACCAACTATGTCGCAAACTAATCTGATGAAGAGCATATGAAAATTAACAAAGGTTTATATGATGAACCCCATTTTCATACTGCTATATATATGGGGCCCAGATCAAAAGTTTATAACTAGAATCATGCAGTTTATGACACTTATTTTATAGTGTTCACATTGCTAGCACCACCCTTAAGTTGCAATGTGTCAGAAAGCCCCTATTGGTGTCTTCTGGCAGCTGTATTTAAGAACCAGCTGCTATACTAGATTTGGCGTGTTCTTGCATGATCTCGTGAGACATTTGACAAAAGATAAACTGTCAATGGGGAGATTATTTCAGAATGACAGGTTTTCATCTATAACAGCGCCACCGAGCGGGATAAATAGCGAGAATTGTCTCCATACAAGCTACTGAAAAATCTTGATAAAAAAAATTCAGGATCATTTTAGCCTTCCTTTAAACAATTTTCGATTGTTACTTAATTATTGTTCCACTTACCAATTATAGTTTCAATAGTTTTTCTACTATACATTGAAAAGACTGGATTACTTTTGCGTTGTTAAAAAAAGCAATAAGAATTAGTTATTTAAAGATATTTTAGGTACCTATGTTTACAGTTATAGTTATGTCAGTTATATTTAAATAAAGTAAATTTATCTTTAACTATTCTTGTTATTTTGAAACTAAGGGTCATAAAATAGAATCAATAGTCAGATTCCATCAAATAATTCTTAAGACTTCAACGATGGGCCGATAGTTATTATAGCCCACATACACGAGCGTTCCAAATCCTTTGCTCCTGGCTGTAGTCGTGGATTTAATGAAACGATGGTCCTATTTCGAGCCCACAGACGGGGGGCCTACGTTCTAGGCGCGCCATCGCTCCATTTTTCGGTCATTCTTTGTCTCTAGTACTGTTATTATTTGCTACCGCTAATCTTTGGAGACACTTGCACTGGTCCTATTCTAAAAGGTCACTAATAAGAAGCTACATTATATGCTAGAGTGCTATTAAGGACGAACTAGTCGTTCATTTCTCCATACAACCGTACTTGGGTGATTACTCCACTACTTGACGTTTTAAGTCCAAAATTAAGAATAATGATTTATCTCTTCGTTATCTAGGTCAGCCTGCTAATTATACAGAGAATAAATAAGCGGCTTAAAAGTAAATAGCCTTCAAACATCTGTATTTTAGCACGTATTTTAACGCAAGTTTGGACGTAAATAAATTACAAAAGGATTACGAAAACTCGAAAATAAGGTACATACTAACAAGCTTTAGTTTATTGACATTTCAAATAACTTTGGTCTGACTAGGTAAATACATTCAGTAGTTTTGTCGTAAAACCCCAAGCACCAGAAGCGAATTCGTACATTTTTGCGCGCCGGTTTTCGACTTTTCGGTTTTCGTCGCGACTTTACGAGAGTGTGTAATTGTGTATGTGCGAGCATTAGCCTCATACTACTCATCGCTGCAGAGTCTTACCTTGTCCCACGAATGTTAGATGAAATAGCATGCATTTTAGCCGCGCCCACCGATGAGTTCGCTCCATGGACTAGTAGGCTCTTAAGGCTATTATATCCTGATTCCACGCGTGCGAAGATGCGGTCATAAGTTAGTATTAAATAAAACTAACAGCCGAACTATTAGATATTACTAAATGGCCAGTTGCCAACGTGAATGAAACAAATTTTGATTTTTAGAACGTTTATTTTCCATCAACATTTACTTAGGCGTTAAACTTACACAGAGACAACAAGTAACGCGAAATTTACGGTATCGCTAGTATATAGGATATAAGAAACACTTCGTCTATGTTACGGTAAATACCCGAAATGCAGCTTTTACTTCGTATAACCGGGACCTCAGCATCCTGGTTAGGTGTACTCTACCAACTCTATGACTAACATTGTCTACTTTAAGTTGAACAAGAGAGACAACAAGAAAGGATGCATCTTGATCGAAACATTCAGGTAAATAAAATGTATGTTTTGGCGCGATTAAGGTCGGAGTTCACCAACCATTTTGAACCGAAGTTTAACTATGAACTAGGTTTGACTCGTGAACTTGGGATTACGAGCATTTTGACATCAGCTGTCAAGGCTAGGTTCTTAATGGTTTGTGAACCGCCGCTCCGATTTGTTCTAATAGGTACGACGAATACTTCAATTTCGGTTTGAACTAGGTTTGGTAATTTGAACTCCGAACATATGAACTTCGTTTATAAAAAAAAAGATCTGCATGCATGCACGGATATGTGTGTAACCTCACAAGTTTTTGACAAATAAATTTATCTTTATCTCTCTTTATCTTTATCTTCACATTTGGTAAGCTGCAACCTAATTCTCGATCTTACAATAGGTAAATAAATAATGTTTTCGAATCGCAAAAGATTAAAAATCTTTACCTATTCGAGCACAGACCATTATACCTATTCGAGTCACGCTCAGACAATTGAATTATCAATTTCAACCGCGAACAACTCGTACCTAGATGGTGTGGAATATTATGCTTTTCGGACATTTACTGCAACGTCTACCTATATTAGATTTTCTAAACATACATTATAAATATTAGTTTAACTGTGTGTAATACTCAAATTATAAATTTATCTCTAAATAATTTAAACACAGCGTTATTGTCTAGACCAAAACAGCTTTATATTCTTAGTGAGAATAGATGCAGTTGTGATGTACCATTAAAAACTAAAATGTAAAGTAGACTATCTCTCTCGCACCTCTGTTTAATTTTACATGTGCGATATGGACAGCGTTCTTCTAATTTAATTTAAATTTTGATTTAAAATGGCACACCGTAATTGCGCTCCTTAATTTTAGGCCAACGTAAGTACATTTAAGTTATTAGGCAAAGGCAAGTACAATAAATAATTAAGTAATAAATGCCAACTTATTCTGTTGTAATTTTGTCGAGCTTTCATAGAACCTTGCTGTAATGGATCATTTTTGATCTCATTTCCGAATTACGACTGACGCTATTGCATCTATTATTATGAAATGGTAATGTACATTCTTAACACAATTACCTACTTATATGACTTAACTTTCAGCGAACCTAATTAATGCAAGTTCTGTTATCAGTGATATTAATTTTCTGTATTCACTAGCGTCATTTCTAAGCTTCAAAAACAAGACCACGATCTCTGGTCGCTATAACATATGTTTTTGTCGCTTGATGACCCTTGCAGCGCAGAGCGAATTAGATGGTCCTTAATAGCGTTGTGCGCTTCAATATACTTTTACATTAAAATATTATGTTCTAATATTGTTAACATACTAATCAACATATAAATTAGATAAGTGGCAACTCGGCCTTACATTAAAAAATGGCGATTAGATTATTCAAAAATTATTCATTTTGTCTTATTGTTATTCCATAAAATGAAGTGTCATCATCATCATCATCAGCAGGAAGACGTCGACTGCTGAACATAGGCCTCCGCCATAGAACGACACTTGGCTCGGCTACTGGTCTCGCTCATCAATGAAGTATTGTCAGCACCTCATAAAAATATTAACCTAAAATACGTTAGCCTGATCAAATAATAAATTATCTTCAAAATTCGTTCTCTACCTAAGATCAGTGTCAATTAATGTTAAGAAATATGACGAATCGTCGTCTATTGACTTAGGGGCAGCTTAGCTAACCTGCCCCTTAGGATCGTCAAACAATGACATAAACAATTTAAAAAATAGACACGGACAAAATGTTTAATAACTTCAGTAGGTTCTTCTATCCACCCATAATAGGGTATATTATTTATCTGTCTATAATAATTTTGAACACTGTAATAGACCAATGACAAAACTTAACGCATTTAAAGTTGCTTAATAGTACATTACGATATTAGTGCGTAAAGATGGTTATAACATGCGAGGCGGAATTTCAGCCCGAGCCGAAGGCGAGGGCGTAATTGAGCCGAGCATGTTATAACCAATACGCACGTATATCGTACGACGTTTTTTAACACACTTGCGAGTAAACAGGAAAAAAAAACATTTAAATAAACTCAATCTGTGAATGCACACTGTTGCTTTCCCGCCATTTTACCAGCGCGCTTGAATAGCAACAGCGCGCTGCTCACTAGCTGGAGTGGTGCGGCGGCGATCAGTTCCATATTTGAAATGGCAAATAATACTGTTATGGAATTTGTATGGACTATAACTTAACTATTTGCTTTGATAACACACGCGTTTTTTATGACCCGCTTTACATATTTAAAACCGGTGGAATTATATCAGCTTTACGAGAGAGGGTGTTAAAAAAGCTTTTTAAATTTAAAATTAATAATAAACATATACAGAATTAGGATTAAATATCTTGCAGAAATTAGAATAGTGGTTTTACAGATTTTTATTTACAATCCATTATAGAAATAAACAGATAGGTACATCAAAGTTCTTAATTCCTATCGATGAATATACAATATACATATACGTAGGTACTATAAGAACAACTATATAGGGTATATTATTGTCTTTTTGATTGGCATTATTTTATCCGCGAAATTGTATGTATCTATATAATAAGTAGGTGCCTACTAAAATATGATTTATACCTATGTAATGAAGTGGTAATTTTCTAAAGACGTAGATTCTCTAGTAGCCATTGGTACAAATATGGTCAACATGTAAAAATAAATGATATTGACCTACAATTCGACGGCCCCGCAGCTAAGTTGGTAGTAACCCTGCCTGCAAAGCGAGGGGTCCCGGGTTCGATTCCCGGCCGGGGCAGATTTTGTTTAAGCATAAAGTTTTTTCTCGGGTCGTGGATGTTTGTGATGTGTATCTGTGTGTCCTGCCACCTGCGACACAGGGAATCCTAGTGCGGGGTATGAGTGTAAGCGTTTATTTATTTAATATATTTGCATTACCAATGAATTAATGAAAATGTTCATAACGACAAAGAATTTTTTCATGAAGCTAGTTTAAACTTCTAAGCCACAAAAAAGTTATTTAGAAAAGTGGAGATGAGAGTGAAATTTTATTATATGGTAATTAATACTTAAGCACTATTTAAAGCACTTTTTAAGTATATCACTGTATTGATGTGCTTTGTTACGATACTTAAGTCGTTACCTGGCCCTGGCCCTGATTTCGCTGTCACAAATTAAACTAATTTTAGTATCAAAGTCTCTTTCAAACTAAAAACATGAGAAAACTTGGATAATATGGTCACCATCCACGATCATTCCAAATCCATCGCTCCGCGTGTCATGGATTGAATGGAACGATGCACGATGGTCCAATTTCGAGTACACAGACGGTCACTCCATTCCAACCGAGCCAACTCCATTCCAACTGAGCACGAAATGGATCGTTAATTGTATCGGCCACATACGATGAGTTGGAACGTTTGGATATCCAATATTCCTATCACTCCACGTTGGCGTGGAATGTTGGGGGTTGGAGCGCTCGTGTATGGAGGCCCAAAATTTAAACATGACCAATCTTCCATCATTTTTTCTCCAACGGGAAAACAGACGCCACTTAATTCATTGCCTTTAAACTCACATTGGTAACAAGAAAGTGGTTTAATTAGACAGGTCTACAATATTTTCTATCTCTTTCTCATGTATTAGTTGTGAATGGAGTTGTAATATTAAAATCAGTTTAAGTTTGTGAGAACAGAATCGGGGTCATTATTAAGATATGTCGGTGCCTTTTCAAAATACGTCAACCGAGCACCCGGCCGAGACAGTAAAATGTTACTTCTGCCGAGAGAGTAAAATGTTACTTCAGTCGAGAGAGTAAAATGTTACTTCAGCCGAGAGAGTAAAATGTTACTTCAGCCGAGAGAGTAAAATGTTACTTCAACCGAGAGAGTAAAATTTTACTTCAGCCGAGAGAGTAAAATGTTACTTCAGCCGAAAGAGTAAAATGTTACTTCAGCCTAGAGAGTAAAACAACTCGTCTGACGTTGAGGCGTCAACCTGCTTCGGTTGTTAAAATTATTTAGGACATGCGTTATAATTCTGTAATGTGCCCATTAAATTTGATATTTCTATAGATATGCATGCAGTTATCTAGTATTCTATAAAACCAGTTTAAAAATATCATTCTGGCTAGTTTGGATTAATATAGAAATATTAATCAAAAAGTCAATAACGAACAACAATCGATACGTATTATCACATCAAATTTTACATTTACAGCTAATTCACTATTTTATAAATACAATTAATTATTATATATGACGGGGCGGCGAGTCCAGGGGTCTTTTTAAAAACGGTGACGTCACCACCGGTGACGTCAACATCTTCAGCATCATGGTGACCGCTCACCCCTCGTAGAAAGAAAACACGAAGTAGCTCCATTTTATCTCAACCATTTATTTCGGCAAGGTTATATGGGAGATCTGAACGGTCCGACGGTAGGCGCAACACTGCTCTTCCCAACAGTCGGTCGCTCGTATTTATAGCAAAACAAATTGTGACAAAGAATCTTTATAAAACTTGTTAGATCTTGTCATTCTACTTTAGATTTTAATCTTCAATTGAAATTCATTACTTTTTATTAACATGGGGCCCAGGAGAGCACTCATGATAGTTAAAATAAATGACTCTAGGCGCCCATTCCAAGTAATAGGCCGTACAAGAAGAATGGGCAAGAAACTTGTCGGCAATCTTTTAAAAAATTGTGTTTACAGTGAATTTGTTCAGTTTTACAATCATTTGTCTAGTTTTAACAATTCAATGAGTAATTAATGGTTCACAAACATTAATTAGTTAATCAAAGTTTAAGTGAAATTATTAACAATCCAATGAGTAATTTATGGTTCTAAACGTTAATTAGTAAACCAAAGTTAACATGTTTTGATTGTTGTCATTTTACACCGTCCATGAAGCTCGCCTGTGACGTCGTTGCTCCGATACGGCCATTCTGATAGATGGTGCGTGCTCTGCACCAGTCCAGTTATGTTCTGAAACAATGAGACGTTTCCTTCTGAGTTTGGTATCTGTAAGCAACCACCGTTGCTTGCAGTTAAGTTTGCAAGAGTAATAGTTTGCATTTTAAAGAGAAACGAAATTTTTTTTTTTTTTTTTTTTTGTCTTTTCTTTTCTTTTCCTTTTCTCTTTCTTTTTGCTTTCTTTTCTTTGATCAATTATCTTTACAGTGAAGTTATCTAGTTTCGATAATCTAATGAGCAAACTATTTAGCTAACCAAAGTAGGTAAACATTTAGTTAATCAAAGTAGGTAAACATGTTATGTTTCCTATTGCCCTGCTCAACACTGTAGACGTAGCCCGCTTCGCGCCGACTCGGCCATTCTGACAGGTGGTGCGCGCTCTGCACCAGGCACGGTGTTTCTGAAAACTAGAAATTTGGTTTTGAGGTAGGTACCCGTACACCGGTACACTAGCTGTTAACTTTGTTTCTCATCACTGCATAAATTAAGCTACATTGCTTATTTTCCATATTGTCAAGATTTAACTTTATGTTAGAGTGAAACCATATTCATGTAACAAAATTATCAGCCAACTTTTAGTACCTTCTTAATAATATTCTGTAAACATAACAGTTCACATGCAAACATTCATAGTTAAACATAAATAAATTTGCTGCTCAAGGGAATGTGAGCAGAGTGTGTATTTGTTTTTGCCAATGCTCCACGCATCATGGCATGAATAGATTTATTATAGGTTCAATGCAAATGCTCCACGCATCATTGCATGAATAGATTTATTATAGGTTCAATGCAAATGCTCCACGCATCATTGCATGATTTTAAAATTCTCGTAGACATGGAGACTGGGAGACAGGGATGTTGCTGTGGTCTGGGCGGTCTTGTACGCCGTGGTCCACAGAGGCTCTAAAGGAAATGGGATACAGGTCGATGCTGCGGTCTGGGCCTTATTGTTATGACCGTGGTCCGCAGAGGCTCTAAAAATGACGGGAATGGAGGGTACACAAAGAATAAAATAATTTAAAATGACGAAAATAGAGGGTACATAAGGAATGAAATAATTTGTACAGTCTTACAGACGATTCAAAACTATTACGTTTTATAATTCGGATCCCGAATTGTTAACCGAATATCACTTATCTGTAACATTCCCCGCGCTCTTTCTAACGCCGCGAATCTAGTTCAATGTAAGCTCAGTATCGTCAATGAATTTTGATAACTACCACATCGCGCATTTACGCGTATCGGAATACAAACAACATTATGAACGCTAGTGCCACTAAGTTTTCAAACTAGCATACACACAGGCACTTCGCCTCGAAGAAATTGCACAAGATTCACAAAAATACCTCAGAGACTATTAATCAGCGATAATAATAATTAAGAATTGTGATGTCGATTAAAGACACTGCCATACTTGAAAAGATTTGGAGGCCTTTTTATTAAGTTGGGTTAGAAATACTAGGTATGGATTTTCGTAGATATCTCGTAGAAATCTCGTGACAATCTCATCGGATATCTCCGGATATCTCGTCGGATATCTCGTCGGACATCTCACGGATCACTCGCGGCCATCTCTTGGACTAACTCGCGGCTACCTCTTTGGATTAACTCACGGCTATCTCTTTGGATTAACTCGCGGCTACCTCTTGGATTAACTCACGGCCATCTCTTGGATTGACTCACGGATCACTCGTGGATTGCCCGGGATAACTCGCGGATACCTCGGGATAACTCGCGGACAGCACACGGATAACTCGTAGATTTTTGGTATTTGTGGGTATCTCGTGAAAAACTTTTAAAAATAAAACTCAAGAAACTAAGAAATCTCGTGAAATAAGAAGTAATCTCTTTGTAAGTTGTAAGTTGCGTTTATGCGCATGCAAGTCTAGTTAAAATATGGTAGAAAAAGTTACGATTCACCTGTATTCTGATGTCATGTCTCCATCGCCTTTTTCTTGGTTTGGTTGCACGTGTTGGCCCGTTCGTGTGTCAGCATAATCTTCAGGAGCTGGTAGTGATGGGTCATCTCTCGCCAATACGGTGGTGTGTCAGCATAATCTTCACGAGCTGGTAGTGATGGGTCATCTCTCGCCAATACGGTGGTGTGTCAGCATAATCTTCAGAAGCTGGTGTCTGATGTGGGGACCTCTGCTGTGACTGGGCTCGGCTGCATTGCCCATTTGTGCTGGTCCTTCAGGTGACAAGCGGGTGAGAAGGCTAGGATTGGAAAGCTAGGTTGTTCCGTTCCAATCCCACTCCATCTGTGCTGGTACTTCAGGTGTCAAGCGGGTGAGAAGGCTAGGATTGGAAAGCTAGGTTGTTCCGTTCCAATCCCACTTCTGATGACGGGGCGGCGAGTCCAGGGGTCTTTTTAAAAACGGTGACGTCACCACCGGTGACGTCAACATCTTCAGCATCATGGTGACCGCTCACCCCTCGTAGAAAGAAAACACGAAGTAGCTCCATTTTATCTCAACCATTTATTTCGGCAAGGTTATATGGGAGATCTGAACGGTCCGACGGTAGGCGCAACACTGCTCTTCCCAACAGTCGGTCGCTCGTATTTATAGCAAAACAAATTGTGACAAAGAATCTTTATAAAACTTGTTAGATCTTGTCATTCTACTTTAGATTTTAATCTTCAATTGAAATTCATTACTTTTTATTAACATGGGGCCCAGGAGAGCACTCATGATAGTTAAAATAAATGACTCTAGGCGCCCATTCCAAGTAATAGGCCGTACAAGAAGAATGGGCAAGAAACTTGTCGGCAATCTTTTAAAAAATTGTGTTTACAGTGAATTTGTTCAGTTTTACAATCATTTGTCTAGTTTTAACAATTCAATGAGTAATTAATGGTTCACAAACATTAATTAGTTAATCAAAGTTTAAGTGAAATTATTAACAATCCAATGAGTAATTTATGGTTCTAAACGTTAATTAGTAAACCAAAGTTAACATGTTTTGATTGTTGTCATTTTACACCGTCCATGAAGCTCGCCTGTGACGTCGTTGCTCCGATATATAGCAGTCAATTATTGTCATTATTTTCTGCATTTTAATTTTATTTAAAATATTTAATTTTATTAGATTCTTTTTCTTTTTTATCTATTTTTATAAGTAGGTATTATTGTCGCTTCGTTTTTTTTTCTCATAATATGAATATAACACGCGCTTCGCAATTTATTGTCATGATTATGTAATAAGACATGTGACGTCATCAAATTGGAAATATTTTCATCATCATCATCATGATGATGAGCCTTACACGTCTATAAAAAAACAATTATACATACTAGAACGGCATTTTGAATTGGACGCCTATTAAATAAGTACATAATAATTATTATAAAAACGGCACCTATTGGTTTCATAAATGGCACCTGCAAATTTTAATAATAAACTAATTTATATTATTTCAAATTCAATGTTTTTTGAAATGTACGACTCTAGGTAGACACTAGACAGACATTGAACCAAAAAATTATAAATAGAGTTATCAAATGTTAAATATAGTTATTGTCACGATATTTCCACTATTAATAATAATTTAAACATCAACAAAGTGTTTATAAAATACATATACCTATAAAAAGTGTTTTATTATTTTCATAAGAGCTGCTTTCTTAGTTTATTACATTATTGTCATTAAAAAGCATTAAATTTGAATCAACATTATACCCCTTCAAAAGGGAAGTTGTTTATTATAATAATTCACTACTGATAAAACACTTTACTATATTAATTATTATAATAATTATATTGTCTATTCGCTTTACAATTCATGAATTTTTAAAATCGGAGTATTCAGATATGTTGATTTAGTTTTGATATTAATTGAAAGGTTTATTACACCATCTCAACTTTGCACTATAATTATATTTATATTTAGTGAAATATATTTATGTATGTTCATACATAATATATAAGTGTGGTTTTACACTATAGATTATCTCTTGCTATATACCAGCTCTTAGATACCTCAGCTTCGCGGTGGAATTAATCATAAACTCCACAAGTACCGTAAGACTTACTTGAGAGTCGCATTTTCCACAAACCTACTATTCTACTTTGTCGCACCTGTTTTCTCACAAACGTCGCTGGAGGCTATTATAAGGCATTATATTTCCACTAATATCTATCTGGCACTAAATCTAGACAGACGACAGTGTGTGTTAGATAACTTATGTATCTAACGGTCATTCAGGTCTAATAACACAGTGCGATCAAAAGTCTTGATCTTGGATATCCTTATCAAGAACATTTTTAAGCATACGGTAGATCTGGATAATGGCTACTAACGATTTTCAGCTGATTGGGCATCTAACAAAATAGTACAAACATAATAATATGTCTCGTACCTGGAGTTCGTTACAAGATTATTCCACATTTTGAGAAGGGTCATAGTTATCATAAGAGAGCTGCTGGATCGTTAGATTTATCTAAAGATCTTCAGTAGACTGATCTAAATGGGCACTGCATAAAAAGTCTCCTAAAACCCCTTAAATCTTTTTTTTTTTAATTTGCGCGTGGTCTACTCATCGTCATCAGTTTCGCAGCAACCAGGCCAGCAGCAGCGCTCGCTGCCATCAGGTCTGGTGCAGAACAGAATGGTTTCCACCGACGAGACGGGGCGGGGCTCGATGCCGTGGAAGTCGCGAAGGTCTTCGGCAGGAAACCATGCGCGCTCTTCGTCGTCTATTATTGGGATGCCGAAATATCTGAAAAGCGGTAAATAACTTCTTTTAATAAATAGGTTGGTATGGTGTGGAATTGAATAATGTGTTTTTTTTTCAGTTTATTAAGTATGTTTCTTCTTTGTTCTTGACGTTATGGGCTGATTCGCTTACTATCAGGCAAACGTCCACCTCGTCCTACTGTACCTTGTAATGTAAAAACAAGTTTAATCTTGGCACACAATTGACACAATATGTGAAGAATGAAAACAGCAACACTTACCTGAAGATAGCCAGCGCAGGAATCCACAGCACTGAAGCCATTATCAGCACAAGTACAAGTCCAATCGCCCACATTGGCCACGGCTTCTTCTCTGTATCGCCTATCGACTTGATCCATGCATCGTAACCAGATCCTTGCACCGCCAAATCCACGAACGAGGATATCATGATGAGAAGCATAGCGAGGGGGGAGAGGTATTTCCAGCAGATCAGCCAGTATATGCCAGGGCGGGTGCCGGTCATTAGCTCAATGTCATCAGCGAATCTGGAAAACATGTGCAGAAAGTAAGTATTATACGGGTGAGTCGGTGATATTTTTTGTATCCTATTTGATAACGAGACGAGCTAGTCGTTTGTCTGATGGTAAGCATAACGCCGGCCCATAACAATTGCAATGCCACTAAGAACTTTAAAACAGAAAGGCCTGCGTGGCACTGTAGTGCGTTTTGTTACTCTGGGACATTAGGTAAGCCCAAGAATTTCGCTGACTACTTTGCTCATGTGCCTAGGATAAAAGAGTGAAAAGTACATAGATAGTTAATTACTAATTTTAAACCTGGCCAATTTTATATCCGCTCTAGACTCAAATAAAACATAGAATCAACACAGTGATTTTAATTCACTCTGAATGATATCCGTGTCGGAAGCGACCTTCTTGATCGTTTATATCTCGGAAACGCAACGTGTCAGAGAAATGTTTCGTTTAGATTCGACAACTCAACTGCACAAACACAGAAATAATCCCGACAATATTTCTCTATCGGGATCAGTTTCCGAGATATAAACGATCAAGAAAGTTGCTTCCGTCACGGATATCATTCCGAGTGAGTTAAAATAGCCCTGCAGGTATTCAAAACCATTACGAATCTCTATTTTCATGATTTCATATTAGAGTAGGCATTTCAATAGGTTGGTCTGGGGCCTGTTTCATAAAAAAATATTAGTTTAATATTATGAGTACTAGCCTCATATTAATAGAAGAAAGAAAAAAGAAAAAAAAAGACTGATAATATTAGACTAATATTTTTTATGAAACAGGCCTCAGACCTACCTATTGAAATGCCTACTCTCTGACTAAAATAAATGACCCCGATATCTTACCTTATACTTTCTTTTCATCCACGCGTTTCGCGTAGAGTAATTCCTTCGTTCGCTCGATTTGCTTTTCACAAAGGCTTCCCTACCTTGCATAGTATAAGCCTTCTATAAACGTACGATAACCGATAACTAGGTCATCTTGCAAGAAAAACTTCTTACAAGAGGAAATCCCTCACCTTTACAAAGATATCAAACATAGACCGGTGTACGATTGAGGCCAATCTCTTCAAAAGACACCCAATTCTGAACTCATCAATCCCAATTCCGTCTTGAGCTCAAATCAGTGTTCGGTTTCACAAAACATTAACCCGCAATCCCATCTGACCCTTTTATTTAAACGGGTCATCTTTACTTGAGTACTTTTGTAAATATCCCTGCCTGCTCTTGGAGACAGATGAAAACCGTTTAGTAGGCAGGTATATAGGTATTTTAGCCATTATTGATAAATGGAATACATAGCGAATAAGAGATGTTGTTTTACACAGAACTGGGACAGCATTTTACCACAACCACATCTGATGTGAAGTAACGATGTGGTTGAAAGTGTTGCTTTCACAAGTACTTCGGAACACAACAATGTTCGGACGGCTCCGTAGCTAAGTTGGTAGTAACCTTGCCTGCAAAGCGAAGGGTCCCGGGTTCGATTCCCGGCCGGGGCAGATTTTGTGTAAGCATAAAGTTTGCTCTCGGGTCTTGGATGTTTGTGTTGTGTATCTGTGTATGTCCATGCCACCTGCGACACAAGGAATCCTAGTGCGGGGGTATGAGTGTGAAAAAAAAATGTTTGCACACTACTGCTTGGCGGTAGTCCTCCACGAACAAAGCAGTGGTACCCACGCACATACGAGTAATAACGCGTCAGGCTCTGGCGGCCAAAGTGACTATCACAGAACAACAACCAAAAATTTTGTGAGTGTGGGTTTAAAGAAACTCACCTTTTAACCCCATAGACATATGAAATCCCGACACACTCGCAGAAGGCAATGATCAAGAGGGGGAAGTTCCCGCTGTACATGTCGAACAGCAGGAAGATGTAGCTTCCAGCGCCGTGCGCGAACCCCATGGAGAGCAAGCAGCAGCACAGGCACAACCCTCCTGGAAATTATAAGGGGATGGTTAGAAGCAGAGGGGCGGCCGCGCGGACTGTGTGCGAGAGGCACTTTTCCTAACAAGTCCAACTGCTTTTATAGAAGTTCTTGCGAAATATGAAATTTCATCCCCCATTTGTCCACCTTTAGGAGTGGTATTCTTTCATATAATGTTAGTATGTCGACTAATGTCGAGTATATACCTTCAAACATTCAAACAAAAAAAAATATTTTCAAAATTATTTGACAGGGAAATCGGTGAACATTCATAAATTAGTCCATATCTTGAAAACTACTGAACCGATTTTGATGAAAGTTGGTCTGTTCCATAAATTGAAGAAAACTTAAGCTTTGCTATTTTACAAAAAGGGTCAGAAACAAAAAATAATTGAGTTTTCATGTGTACCTAAATCATCTCATGGGCCCCAGAAGCGTTCATTCATTTAAATCACCCTAGATGCCCGTTTCACATATTATAGAATCGTAGAAGAAGAGAAGACGCTCGTTAGCTCGGTATTGTTTTCATCTTCAGTAAAGACACAGAATAAGTAATAGAGAAAGAGAAGACACATACCTGTCAAGTACTCTTTTCGCAGATTAGGGAACAGCTTCATATCCACGATCGAAGTCACGACTCCCTCCAAGGTCCCGAACTGGGAATCGATGCCCAGGGTGAACAGCATGAGGAAGAACAGGACGGACCAGAACTGAGCGCCAGGGAACTGGTTGATGGCTTCAGTGAAGATTATGAAAGCGAGGCCTGTGCCGGAAGCGGTCTAAAAGAACAAAGATAGATTATCTTGTTGAAAAATATTTTTTTCCTGACAAGCTAAAATTCAAGCTCTTATAAAATACGTAGGTAGGTATAATTTAATTTTAATTTTGTTAGTGGTAGGACTAACTCTTCTGCGAGTGTCCGTCTGGGTTGTTACCACCGCTTTGCTCGTGAAGTCTGCCGCCAAGCAGTAGTGTGCAAGCATTACTGTGTTCCTGTTTGATGAGCAAAGTATCCAGTGAAATTACTGGGCTTATGAGACTTAATACGTAATGTCTCAGGGTAACGAGCGAACTGCAGTGCCGCGCAGGCCTTTGTGTTTCAAAGTTCTGGGTGGTACTGCAATTGTTATGGGCCGGCGTTATGCTTACCATCAGGCAAACGACGAGCTCGTCTCGTTAACAAATAACATAAAAAAAAAATTGGTACTGTAATATGATCAGATTGCGTCCAAACACCAAAAATGTATAATTATTATTAGTCAATCAAAATAATTTAAGCATAATCAGTTAGAAAGGAGAACTGTTCAGTCCTCCGTCCTCCTCTATTTCAAGTTGCAAGATTTCTCCTAAACAAACTAACAAACGTTGCAAGTTAAATAAAAGCTCGTAATTAACACTGGGGGGCGTAGAGCGTAGTCTAACAGAACAATAGATAGTAAGCATCTAAGCAAGTGTGTACGAACACACATATATACAAATAAAAAGTAAACTGACTATTATCCATTACGTTGTATCGTCATTCGTCACCTTAAGTAATCTGTGTGCAGATTTAAGATTCTTCAATAAAAATTAGCAAAAAAGTTAGTTATATTCTTTTTTTGCCAACTTGTAGTTTTGGTCGTGTTATTCTACTATCCTACTTCCTACTAGACCTATTAATCCTACTTCTTACTATGCGAAAGTGTGTTTGTTGGTTTGTCCTTCGTCCACGCAGTATAACGGAGCAACGGATCGATGTGATTTTTGGCGTTGATATAGTTTATGGACCGGAGAGTAACATATGCTACTTTTTATCCAGGAAAAATGCCACGTTCCTGCGGGAACGCGGGTGAAACCGCGAGCAGAAGCTTATCCTACTTCCTACTTAATATTAAATAATGTGAAAGTGTGTTTGTTGGTTTTTTGACTTATTGGTTTGTTGGTTTATCTTTCTTTCACGCACTAACGGAGCAACGGATCGACGTGATTTGTAGCATAGATATAGTTTATGGACCGAGAGTAACATAGGCTACTTTTTGTCCCGGAAAAATGCACAGGACCTGTGGGACCGCGGGCAGAAGCTAGTAAAGGTATAAAGCCGGCTGAAAAACAATAATATTTGAAGTATAGATTGCTACATTTCTCATTAACAAAAAACATGTCTAACTTTCGATCAAGATTACCCGTCCCCCAATTTCCCCCCCCCCCCTCCACCTCCCCGCACATGGAATCAAAGCTAAGCTACCCGATTGGCTTCGAAGCGAATTTATTTGCAATTCATTAAGAAGCGGATTAAGTAAGTCTTATCGATTGACAAACATCGTTGAAAATGTAAATTTGGTTATAACATTTCTGTCTTTGGATTTTTGGGTAAAAATAAGTCAAGGACTGATCTGAAGGGAACAGTACTTGAGAGACCGGGGACGATCACAAACACACTCTTCACACTCAGCAGTGGATTTTTTGAGAAGATATCAAATCAAATCTGCAGCTCCTGAGCCCTGGCTAAGTTGGCTGTAGTTAACCTGCCTGCAAAATGGGTCCTGGGTTCGATTCCCTTCCGAAGCTAACTTTGTGTGTTTATGATCATTAACAATTTTAAAACATATAACAGTAGAACTTACATTATCCAACTCCTTCTGCAGATCGCAGACCGGCAGTTCTGGCATCATCGCCGTCATGTTGTCTTTCAATCTCACCAGCTGCCCTGCATCAGGCAGCGCCATCGACGAGAATCCTGGCCCGAATAGATCCAACAGCGTCTCATTCCTCACACTCAGGCATTTCTCATAAACCATCGTGGCTTTAAAACCTATTATCGAGAACACCACAATCCCTGCAAACATCGACGTTAAGCAATTGGTCATTGAGACCATTATCGCATCTCTGTAACAGTTATTATCCACGGGATTGTAGGAAGAGAACGCTATTAAACCACCGAAGGCGAGACCAAGGGAAAAAAATATCTGTGTTCCCGCTTCCAGCCAGACAACAGGGTCTAGAATCGTGTGCCATTTCGGCTTGAATAGATGGATGAGTCCGTCACCCATGCCCTTCAAAGTGATGCCTCGGAAGAAGAAGATCACAAGGACGATGTAAGGAAAAGTCGCCGTTACGTAGACCACTTTTCCAGAGGATGCGATACCTTTTATCATGCACATATAGACGAGAATCCAAGCGATTACTAAAGCGAGCGCAATCTTGTAATTGAAGGTTTCGGGGTAGTTGATATCTTCTGAGATTTGGAGTGTAGTACGGTACCAGAAGTATTGGGTTGGACTGCTTACCTGTAACAAAATAATGTTAGATTTAGTAACGGAAAAAATCATGTAATTTTAAGGCCCTACTAGGATTCCCTGTCGTAGATGGTGCACTCCGAACTTTGAAAAACAAAGGCCTGCGCGGCACTTCAGTGCGCTCGTTATCCGGAGACATTAGGTACAGCTGTGATTGGGCCGCACGGCTGAGTTGTTAGTGAGTTGTCTGCCGGTGACGAAAGCCGGCGGTTAGTACCATATTACCACCGGCGCAGTGGAAGAACGTAAAGAAATTTCTTCATGCTCAAAAAAAGATCAGAGTTGAATAGCACAAAAGGGGAAGACCCTGGGGTTGAGAGAAATGATGATGATGATGAGGATACATTTATTTATGTAATGCACAAAACAAATTACAGTCGGTACAAAACACATGAAATAGGTACAAGGGATTTAAAGCTGGACTGCAACTCAGGCACATGTGGATGTAGAAATAAACAGCAACATAAAAAGCCAACAATGTTCGAGTACAATAAATTAATAATACTTATATATCGGAGAAGGACGATTCAGACATACATACAATAACTAATGTATCTGATCCTTCACAATTTTTACGGACTTATTGATTAAATTTTGAATTGAAAATATCTAGTTCCGAATTATTCATTGCCAACTCATTATATTGCCTTGCCATCCTGACCAAAGGGTTATAGTAAGAATTGTTGTTTTTATAAAAATGTAAAACAAACAGGTTACAGACGTTACATCTTACATTTAATATTGAAAGAGAAATTATAAAACAATTCAGGAGAATCTGTTATGGAGTGAATAATTTTATGAAGATAAATGAAGTCAAAATATTTACGACGCATCTCCAAAGACTGGACATTAAATTTCAATTTTGTACACAACTATTGTTATTACTTAATATCTGACCAGACACTAGCAGGATATTTTTCTTGATAATCTCAAGCCAGCTGTGACCCGTTATTAATAGGATAAGGAGTGAAAATAAATTGTCTTTCATTTCTTTTTAGCTGTGGATAAATTCGTTTTTCTAAAGGCCACGAAAACGACGTAAAGATGTTTCAAAGATATCACAGAAAGACATCGTGTCTTTTTAAAAGTAATTGCTCGAAAGAAACGCTAGAAGAGTGAGGGAACGTGAAAGAAGCGTAATCAACTAATATCATATATCCGTTGTAAATTCGCGTTTATCTTCTTGTTCAGACAGTCCTTTACCGCAATGTCAGTTAACATCAGATAAGGCAGTGGTCAACTGGTCAAACGTAAGCCTATAATTTGATTTTATCATGTGACATTTTAATTAGGATTAAAATCAAAAATGCTAACTTTTATCTCGCTCAAAGTATCAGCCTTGCCATCCAGCGGTGCAACGCGACCAGCATTTTGGGAACTCTACCTGACATTAAAGATTGTTTGAACTAAATTTAGACCTTTTTGTTGTCTGATAGTTCAAACTATTTTTAACCGACTTCCAAAAAAGGAGGAGTTTATCAATTCGTGGGGTATTTTTTTTTATGTTTGTTACCTCAGATCTCGGTCAATTCTAAATTTGGAAAATTCTTCTTTTATTTGAAAGGGTATACTTTCAGATTGGTCACATAGAAATTTTATCAAAATCGATTCAGTAGTTTGTCACTGAAGTCGGTTCGTCGCTTTTTTAAAGCATTTTTTTAATTATATTCTTTATTTTTTATTGTGAGAATTTTGTTTTAGTTTTTAATTTTTATTCTGTATAGGTATATATTTACAATACATTATATTAAAGTACATTAGGATTCAAAATAAATTTTGTACTTCTATTTGAATTGATAATCAAAATACTATACTCATGCGTACCTCAAAACTTGGTCGGATTCTTGTAACCAATTTTTTCAACTTCTACAGTTCAGAATTTCAGTCAGCAAAGCAACATGAACAAAATTAAATGTATCCTTTCAAAGTACCAAGTAATTTATTTTCAGGCCGTTTGGGACCTTCGAAAGCCCTTAAAGCTTATCCGAGTCGGCAGTCTAAATTCTGGAGGTTATAAAAATATAAAAAATCGTTTCATTTGAATCGCGCTTTCGGTTTCCACATTTTCGTGGTTGTGAAGTAATTTGTTTGTAAATGTAATATTATATTTATAGCTTCTGCCCGCGGTTTTCACCCGCGTTCCCACAGGAACCGTGCATTTTTTCGGGATAAAAGGTAGCCTATGTTACTCTCCGGTCCATAAACTATATCTATGCCAAAAATCACGTCGATCCGTTGCTCCGCTAGTGCGTGAAAAAAGGACAAACCAACAAATCAACAAACACACTTTCGCATTTATAATATTATATATAGTATGAATTAGTATGGAAGTATGGATGTAGGTACCTATACATCAGTTAAGAGTTTATTTTTTAGGCAGGTGTAACCTGCCTATCTCGATTAAATGTAAAATACTATTATTTAATAAATGACAAAGCCTGAACGTACCTAATTTTGTGACCGTTGATTTTAGTTGTCATTTATTTGTAATTTTGGCCTGGTGTGATCGTCTAGATTTTCGAAATATGGACCCATTACGTTGTGTAAATTTTACGTTGTGTTTTATGAATAAGACGTACAAATCAAGAACCGCAAACAAATCTAATTAACCGTTAAAACAAGAGAGCCGTAGTAATTATTCAAGCACAAAATAATTATAAAAGAATAAATCGTAGATAAGTAATTGAATAAATTGCTGAAATAAAAGGACACAATAATAAATCATTCACGTAAATCTATAAAATGAATTTCCATACGAAATTAATTAATCATGGTAAATAAAGTTCAATTGAACTACACGTTCGACAATAGCTGTATTAATTAACTAGAAGTAATATGCTCGAAGAAAAGAGCTGAAAACGTAGATACAACAGAATAAATCACACACAGTAAATAAATTCATGATTCGTCATAGTAATGAAGCACAAAGAATAGATTTTATACAGCAAATCAAAGCATGCAACTTAGCTGTAATCCAGGAATCAGCTACCGCCTAGGATCCTTCTTCTTTCTTCTTGGCCAATCACTTTTCCCCCACACTTCACTTCTTAATTAATATATGATAGATTAATTATATGTGTAAATTTATAAACTACATATATAATACATGTAAAATAGTAATATATTATAGATATATTTTAAGTAGAATGAGGAATTCACTCGTTTGATAGCAACAGCCTCCGACAGCAACATCTAAGAGAAATAGGTAGTTGAGAAAAGGAGTTAGACTTTTAAAGTCTAGATAAATAGGAGCCCTAAGCGATTTATTGATTACGGGGCTCCCTGACCAGCCTTCACCCCGTCCAACCGACAGAATCCGTCGTGTTTTAGACCTACCTCACCTCAAATGAATCTAAACTCACAAACCTTCATCTCTTTCCGATCTGTTCCATTCGTCACCTATCCTAAAAGTCATACATCTCATACATGCTTTTATTACAGCCGACGATTTGATCTAGGTTATTATTATCCCTATTCTAATTTATGACCAAGATTCCTTGTGACTCGAACTAACTCTAATAATAATCTAGAAGGAATCATGTTGGTCGTCCTTGTAGTGAGTGTACCTAGCGCATGAGCGGATTTGAGTGCTGCAAACTTAGAGACTGCTAATCAGAAACCAGCTACAACACCAGACCCTGTGTTCCGTAATCCAACTAGCTAGATTTGGTCCATGTGGTGATAGCAATGTATTTAAGAGCTCGTCACGTAGATCCGGCAGGTATCTTAAATCGACCGCTTGAATTTATCTAGGTATGCACGAGTGTTGAGAAAAGGTTTTGTTCTAAATATTATTTGAAATGATAAATAGTTTTGAGATGAATGAATGTAACATAATAAGCAGACTTATGAAGTTCCCAAGACTCCAAGGAATCGGGTGATGAGAGATCCAAGTATAAAATAATGCGTGATGATGTGACAATCCGTATGCGTATTTGAACTCATCCGAAGTGACTGCATGCTTCCATAATAGTGACTATTAACAATAGAAGTTTCCAAAGAACAATGGAACTCTTCAAACGCTCCAGAATATAAAGTAAAACTCCTTCATGAAATCAAAATCCTCCGTATTAGCAAACATCCAACTGGGCAATGGTAAATTATTCTGTTGCTAAAAGTATGTATGTTACATTCAATCATAAGTATAAGATTTTGGTAATATAATATTTTAGGCATAGAAAAAAAGTATCCTAGCTACAATACTTCGTTTTTGTGATGGTTGAAATTTATCTCCTTCATACATCAACACAAAATATTCAATTTTCACTCCTCCTAAACATTTCCTAAATGTATATATTCTGTAAAACCTACCCCTTGCAATAGCCCAAATACAACGTAGTTTCTCCCGGCTGCTGTCTGTAAAGGATAAAAAGTACCTCCTAGCTAACTTATAAACTTAAAGAAATACATACAACGTAGTCTAAAATGACGTCCAGAGCTCGTAGTATTCGCTAACTGAAAACTCTAATAAAATATTCATTAATATTATATGATACACTCTCACAATACACTATTCACTGCACTCTTTAATTCACTCGCGACGATATTACATTATACGACGGTTTCACTGGGAAAGTCACGACACGAGAAACTAGTTTTATTAGTTACGATTAAAGTCTGAATTTGTCTGCGCGCGCGCAAAGAATTAGGCGTTTGTTCCCGAATAATTGACCGACGTTTCTCGCAGTTAAAAACCCACTGGATTCCAGTGTTATTTCTGTTCCCGGATATTTGACCGCCGGCTTTCGCAGTCGGACCACCACTATAATCTCGCGTTATTTCTCTTCCCGGATACCCGACCAACGGCTTTCGCGGTTAAAACACGACTAACTCTCTCATATCCCGCCAAATTGCAGGTCTTCTAAGTTATCCCACACTTCAAATGCTTGGAGTAGTCACGTATTCCCACTTATGGCATAAAATGTCACATAAATCCAAACACCATTAATTTTAAATTTATGTTGTTTGGCAAAACCGAACTAAAAAATCAGTCCACTCACAGAGTTAGATTTTTTACTGAAAATATTGTCCAAAGTAAACCTATCCGGATGCAGTACGTGAACTTGCAGCAAACATGGTTTGTAGCAACAAAAGGCAAATAGTTTACATTTTAAGTGAATACCTAAATTATTATTTATAATGTAATTCGACAAAGCGTTTAATGATTTTTATCGCTTTAAAATTTAAGTGATTTTGTAGTCTACTTTTCAGAATAATTTCATTCATTTTCAACTCAATCCCATATCAGCACTACTTATTAATTCATTAGAGTCCCTAATAAATTAGATCGTATATAAATTACGTTATTCTCATACAAATAAATCCTTGTATATCATGGTGTAAAACTTGTATACTCACAGTAACTATACTGTGGCTCTAAGTTTTACCACACGTTAGGGTTGGAACGAAGTCGTTTCTTTTATAATTCTAAATTATGTACGAAAATCAAAACTTCCTTACTTTAAAATTGGTGGAATATACAAATAATGTCTGCAATTTAACTTTGTTTATATACGACATAAAATTACATTGGCCTGTGCTGTAACAAAACAACACAACTTGGCCATAACTACAATTTAAACGTTAGATATTAGTTCAAAGTTTATTAAATTGTATTACGTAAGTCTAGGTTCGAATCGCTGGTAATATTAGATACTCAAAATTACATTATCAGAATGATTCAAATGACTCAATGTTCAATGTAAATAATATTAATCAAACTCTATATGAATAACTATTATCTTTTGTGCTTTCAATTTTTAATTTGTGTACTATGATGTTTAATTCATTCTAGTTTCCCCATACAAAACTATAAGGTTCTTATATCATTTTAAACCCTTGTCAACCCTGAAAATCAATATGTGTTTATATATTTACACGTATACTAATTTATGCGTTTAAATAATTTAGAAACAAAACATTTGTCAACGCTCTCAAGAAAGTACTTCGACACTGTGTTCCGATAAAATAAACTAGACGAGTAAAATAAAATAAACCAGGCAGTAAAGTATAACAAATCTATTTAGAACAGTGGATTTAATTATAGACTTTATTTCGTTGTAGTTAAGGTTCCCTGTGAAACTACATACTGCTGCTCGTCAACATAAGCGTACAACTTCTCACGACTTAAACTTTCCGTAAATTAAAAGTTAATTTTAAACCGTCATGAAGACCAAATAAAGATCAAAATATAAAATTCCCTTACATCTGAATAAAACTGGAAACGCCACCCACGATCATATAGGCAATAAGAAAATTGCATGCTAAGTACATGGAACGAACGTTATGTGTATATAACGTTGGTTACACAGGGCAGCAAAGATTGTTGCAAGAAAGCGATCTTAAAAGATCGACTGTTTTCGATCGACTGACTTTTGAAGTGATTTCGATCTGCATTTCCAGATATTGTTTTAAAGCTTTCAGGTCACGGAACTGGTTTAAACTTCATTTGCAAAATTTGAGCCACAGATTTGACAGTAAAAACAAAGTGAAAATAAAAGCTTGTAATAAAAAGCATTCATTCAATAACCAAGGCTTTCACTAGAAGTGGGATGTAACGGAAGTCTTTTCAATGAAACTAACGACCGCCGCGTATCTCTACCACGTTTCCGCTCCCCTTTTGTTAAACAACTCATCTAAACGGAGGGTGGAATAATTTGGGGGTAATTAGCCCTGTTGACTTTTTGCTGTCGAAAGTTTATGGACGGCTGAGAAGACAGCTGCAAATTAAAGACTTGTTTTTAACTGACTTTCACAAATGGAGGGGGTTCTCAATTCGTCTGTATTTTTTTTAAATGTTGTTAAAGATACATAAATGATGACTGGTCTCTTTATTGAAATACCAAGCAAGTAGGCTTACGTGTTGGGTCAAGCGTAGCGTAGGGTTCCATGTTCACTTTGTGGGGTCCATGGTTAAGTTAGTGTACTTGCGCCCTCTTTGCAGGTAGGTAACCCTACCTGCAAAGCGAGGAGCCCCCGTTTCGACCCTTGCTGGGACAAACTTTGTGTGGGATCATGAAATTGGCTCTCATGTCGCTTGGACGCTTGTGTTGTGTATCTGTTCGCATCCATGTCGCCTACGTCTTTTAGCATCAGGTGAGGTCATAAACGCGTAACATCAGCAGTATATAAAAAATACTATGAAACCTTAAAAAGAACCCACATCAAGTTTATAACTTGTACAAAGAAAAATACCAAGAAAAAACAGTCGATTAATCGAGGTAAAAGTTTTATCCATCGCATATAAAATGTGGGCCACATTTTTCACCCCGCTATAAAGAAAAACCGTCGCAAACACAGAGGCTGCGTGTGATGTAAGATCGTTTCGCAAATACCTATACGGACCAGGTGAACAGAATTGGAACGAAAATGTGTCGAAAATGAGACAAAATCCCCTTCACAAGGTAAATAGGTGATTGCTACAGTAACGTGCTGATTGTAGGTTGTATATGTGATGTACAAGAAAGGGTTGAACGAATTTCCCCTCCGTCACCAGGCAACCGAATCGTTAGAGGCTATGAACTCGATTACTGGTGTGGATACTGCAGGCGGTCACTCGCAGAAGAGCTAGTCATACCTAGTTCTTACATTGTGCTTTTCTCGTCTATGAAAACCAACAAAAAACAAAACTGGCAACTTATAACGTCTAACAAACCATAACTTCAACCAAAAACAACAATCCATATAAGACAAAACAATATCTTACCCCAGCCATATCACCCCAAAGTCAAAGAACAAGTACCAATGCCTTAAAAAGAGGGTGGAAGAAAGCAAAAGGAATATGGCGTCCGAGCCAAAGCGCCTTTGTGAGAGACTTTCGTTTGTATACGTCTGTTTAAAGTCGCCGCCTTCAACTTTAATGAGAAATGTGATTAAAGTCGTAAAGTAAACGTGATAATGGGTGTTAAAAGATATAGAGCAAAATTTTGTTGGAACAAAAGGGTAATCAAGATCTTAGTGTGAAGTGTCTGTAAGGCTGACCTCTGCTGACCTCAGGAGTGGCTACTTATTTAATCCGTTTGGTGTTGAAACATTGAGTCCGTGGGGGACAGGAGCTGTTTTTATTTATTTATTTAATACTTTATTGCACTAAGAAAAGTACAAAAGGAGGACTTAATGCTAAAGCATTTTCTACCAGTCAGTTTCTAGTTTTATACTATTAAGTAACGAGATGTTTTGCCCGATGGTAAGCATAACACCAGCCCATAACCATTGTAGCTCCACTTTGAAACACTAAGGCTTGCGCGGCACTGCAGTGCGACGTTAGGTATTATCTATACAAATAGATAAAATTGAAGTTTCTGTTTGTAATATCAAAAATATCAGTTTTTTACTAAATGCATATGAAAGTATATATGGTACCAAAACAAACCGTGTTTTGTTCCGGGTAATCTCCGAAACGGCTGGACCGATTTTGATGGGATTTTCACTGGCAGATAGCTGATGCTACAATGAGTAACATAGGCTACGTGGGCGAAGCCGCGGGCCACAGCTAGTGTATTTATAAATTGATGACATCTTTATAAATTGCAAATGTAATATTCTTATCTGTAGTTATATTACTGTAAAGTTTCATCAAAATCCTTTTAGTAGTTTTTGCGTGAAAGAGTATCAAACATCTACCCATCTCACCTCACAAACTTTCGTGTTTATAATATTAGTAGGATTTGGATTATCTATATGTCTACAGTGGCCTCTAGATTATCTAACTGTTAACTTCCATCTAACTAAACGTTAGACGTAACTTCACAGCAGTGTTTATAAAGTTTTCTGTAGGCAGACAGACGTGACGACAATTTGATACATGTTCGAAGCGCCGTGTACGGGTAAAATTCGCAAGTAGAGACTGAATGTTAACCACTTCGATATATTTTCGACTAAACCATTTATTCAGCACCCTTTAACATCCCTTCACCGCTCGCACGTAAATATAAACAAGGTCACGTGTGAAACCGATAAATTATCTACGTGTCGTAGACAGCCATATTTAGATAGTCTGTGGTAGTAGTTGGTTGTCTATTAATTTAATGAAATGGCAACTCAGTGACATTAGAGAGTAAATGTCATGTTAGCTAGCTGTCAGAAGCGATCTGTTATGTTTACAAGCTGTCTTAGTTGCGAAGTATATAGTCGGTGGCGTTATGGTGTCGAGCTCTCTTGGCACTCGGTTCTCAAGCTGAGCGGACCTCTCCTACAACTGCTCTTAGCACTCGGCTCTCAAGCCGAACAGACCTCTCCTATAGCTGGAGGTATTTGGTAATATTGTGTTGTCTTGAGTTGGCTCTTTAGTGCAACGGACGTCTCCTGCTGTGCTGGCCGCTATGCTGCGCGGTTAGTCCCCCGTGATGGAGTGCTGGGATCTGCTGGGCGAGAGGCGCGTGGAGCGCCGCGAGCTGCGTGTTCCCTGTTCGGTGTGGTTGTGGAAGAGACGAGGCGACGAGGGTGTCGCTGCTAAGTATAACCTTTCATTTACTTTCAGCTGTTGACCAAGCCCATTAGGCGAGGTTTGTGGAGGCTTGGGCAGGACTATAAGGGGAGTTGGGAGGTCCTGTGGGCGAGTGCCCAAAAACCTGTAGTGGCGATGGATTGTGATTGAGTGATTGCGTACACGAACGAAGTTAAGAGTAGACTACTAAGTAATGAAAGTACACTTTGGTTGTAACCGACATTTCCCATGGTAACGCCCACGTGGAATTGCTTGGCTATGTCTGATGATAATGGATAAAATGAATCTACCCACTTCTTGTTAATTATTGTTTTATGCAGGTTTGAGGTACCCCCGACGTGTTTGTGTGTGTCTATATCCGACATACGGAATATTAGCTTTTGTTTACCATAATAATGTAGAAATATTTACTTCTTACTAATATTACATTAATGTTGTTTGTAACCACTTGGCCGTGTGGTCGTGGCTAAAAATAGAACCACCCCATCTCCTCCCGTGGGTTCTGTAAGACCGGTTAAGGGAATATCTAGGGAATGGGCAGCAGCATACTCCTCCCTCAACATCCTAATCACGATCACCAAGACCTGCCAAGCGTGCTGTATTATGGCAAGGGAGGATCCCTTCATGGGGGAGGCTGATGTTCATCAGTTAACCTTTTCCAGCTGATGATGATAAATTTCTATCTAACAATAATAGTGAAGTTGTTATTTTGCAGTGACTGGCCGCCTACGCGGCCTACGCACGCCTACGCATGCCTACGCCGTGCGCCGTAGCAATAAGCGTAGGTCGTAACTAGTGGCCTGTAGTCGCCTACGTCGCGAATATTCCACTATTTTTACATAACCTAGTGTTTACATAACCTTGGCGCAAAAAGCGGAAGATGTTATAAGTATCCGTGTCCGGATCTGGCATCGTAGCTCCTAAACAGAAGATGGACGGTTTTTTATTTATTGGGACTCGAGATGGTTCTTATCTATAATTCATAAAATCTGTTCAGCCGTTTGAAGTTACTCGGCTCGTTTAGTCGGGGTTACTATTTTTTTTTAATATCTTTAAATCAAAATCGCTTATTAGTAAAATGCGATTAGGTAGGTAACAAAAGTTAGGTAAAGTACGTTGTCTCAAGTACTTATTATCATCTCGAACGCTACCCTAATGATATTGAAATTAAATCCATCTCACGTACGGTGCGACCTCACTTTCCGAGGCTTCCGTACCTACTTCAACTATAACAATAAATTAATTCTGACCCACACAAACGGTTTATGGATCGAATTCTGAAAGAAGAATTTGCTCGCTTTTAGTGAAAAGTCCTCCCACTGAACTTTAAGATTGACTGTGGCTAATTTGTCATATGTGTTTTTGAATGTGAATGAATTGGAACTACATGAAATGCCGGCAGCTGACAGGGAATAGTGGAAGAAAGACTCACGCATGCGTTGACTCTAAATGGTTTATGGGCTAGAGAGTGAGTGAGAGTGACATGGCAGTTTTTAACCCAGGAAAATGCACGATGTGGGCAAAGACTGCGAGCTGGAGCTAGTAAATAAAAAATAAACTGAGGTTTTATAGATATATTTATTTATTTATTTTCAAGCTTTATGACTAAATCTCTATATAACGAGATGGAACTAATATGTAGAAGCTCCCTTACATGGAGTGGCCAACCTGGACGGGCCGAATTGACGCAGTTCGGCCTTACCGGATAGTTCGTCATACACGATCCGGTCACTTCATACGGTCAGGCGGATTTACATATATATGTATTGAATTCGTTCCATCCGGCTGAGTTCGACGCGTCGGCTTTCAGGCAAAAATTCCCAGACGCGATACGATTTTGTATCTGGTCAGGCGGAATGGAAGTTAGAACTGTTCGTGAGGCTTTAACAGCTTCGGAAGCACTCTCTGCGGCCAACTTGTTAAATATCTTAATTAAAAGTTTTTCAAGTATTTTTATAAAGTACATACACGTATGACTTTACGAGTTTTGGATTCTAACACGATGTTTTATCATTAATCAAAGTGGGTACCAATTCTAATAAACAAATGGTTTCAAAATGTCGATGGGTTCGTCGCAAAATGATCATTGTGATGTAGATGATACGAAAATTAACAATAGTTTATTTATAGCCGCCATTTTAATAGAAAAATGATACCGATCGATCTACTTTTGTATTGATACCTAAAGTGACCATTTTTTGACGAAACCATTGTCATTTTTAAACCATTGATTTAAATCGTATAAATAAAAAAAGGTAAGTAGGTACTGTACCTTTTATTTAATAGGTTATCTGCATAATACACTGCTAAAATCTACATATTTTATGCGTCATCTTTTAGGGGTCCTTTTTCAATCTGTT
The DNA here is from genome assembly GCA_907269065.1 of Crocallis elinguaria. Taxonomy (NCBI): domain Eukaryota; kingdom Metazoa; phylum Arthropoda; class Insecta; order Lepidoptera; family Geometridae; genus Crocallis; species Crocallis elinguaria. The sequence continues at coordinate 23,714,912 of OU026072.1, read as the reverse complement.
ATGTGACATGTAAATGTTGGTAAATATCATTCCATAACCATCCCTGAAGGATAGGGTTGCCATAATTTTCTCATAAGAATAAGAGACTTTCAAGAGAAAAAGATTCTAGTAGCTGTGCAAATATACAATATTATACGTTTTTCGATAACTTTAGTCCCGTGACATTGTGAATTCATAAAAATATATATTCACGTGGTAATATCGGCATTTCCCTCTTCCTCTATATCCAGAGATTGCTTGGAAGAGATCGCCTTTTAGTGATATGACCAGTTTCTAGCTATTTTACTATCATTATTTCTTTTGTATAATTTTAGTGTATAATAAAGAGTTAGCTATATATCTATCTAAGGCAAATTATCAAAAATGGCTCTGAAAATATGATTTCGGCCGCTTATTGCGAGGAAATAAGAAAAATACAGCAATACAACGCTCACTTCAGTCAGTAATAAAAAAAATACGGGCCGCACAGTATAATACGGGACCTGTCCTGTATACATAAATGGGACGTGTGGCAACCCTACCAAGAGATTAACCTCATAAGTCCTGAGAGAGTTTCTTCGCCCGGTCGTAACTTGAAGCACCAATTCGTATAGCAAAACGGAACACATAAGAGAGTGTAAACATACATAGCTGTAGATGTTTCTGTCTAGTACCTACTTCGTTTCGAATGCACATTACACACACACACACACACACGAGTTACCTAATCATGAGGTCATTGATTAGGAGGTAACTCGATCCGTGAGGGGCAGGAAACTGATGTCTCAAACTCAATGTATTGAGCGCAGTAAATGCTGTGCAGAACTTTCTCACTCAAAGACTCAATATCGTTTATAAGAAACGCCTTCACGCCACTAGGATTCTCTGTGGCACAGTTGGCATTGAAATATATAGGTAGGTACACAAACATCAAACAACATTTTCCCCGAGATAGATGCCGGGCATCTCGCTCTACAGACCTTTTACTACCAACTTAAAAAGGGAGCCATTCAAAAAAGATAACAGCGTACTTGTCATTACAGCAGTTTTTCCAACTTGCCAAGTTTACCGTCAAAACGTTTGATGACGAGAAGCCTAAACATAATTTAAGCGCCCCATTTTTATCTAGTAGCCGAGCTGTAGGCGTCGTGGCGGTATCGTAAACTCCATTTGAGAATTGTAAACGTTTGAGATATACTGGATAATAAACAATTTCACTTCGTTTTTAGGGTCGAGGTATACATGATGGTAGGGCATCCACTACTTACATCAAGGTGAAAATGTGTTGCAAAGCACTGCGCGCGACGTATCTAGACCGATGCAAATACAGGCTCTCCGAACGATGAAACGAGAATGCGAAACTTGAATTTAGTACAGTAATTAGTATCTCGATGACAGTAATCTAAAGGTCACGGCCCTTAGTATATACGATATTAAATTCTACAGTCCTTAAGTCGTCTCAGAAGTCTTCAAACGGCTTAAAAATTCGACGCCTATACGAGAAGAAAGGAAGGATTTCAACTTGATATCTCACTCCTTTCGCAAGTTGAAATTATTGTAAAAATAAAGGTAGAACATGGTGTGGTGCTGTGGTGCTACGCTATGACGTCAGCAAGTCAGTGCTACGCCGTAGTCGTCCCAGCGCTACGCAAGGGGAAGACGCGGCGAAGGACAGCAGTCCTCATTGAACTACGATTGAAAATACACGTGTGTCGATTATTCAAACCGAGTTGTCTCATTTCTGGACCTAACACTATGTAATCAAATCTTGGAAGTTAATTTCCTACTTCTAATTATCGGATCGAACGGAAACTTTCTATGTATATGTAGTTAGATGATAATACAATAATTTGGTATCACGGAGGTGATCTGATGATAGCGCCAGGAGCGATCATACCCGCGTGGAAAGTGGAACTCTTCAATGGATACTAGCAATAAACCCCTCCAGTTTGGGCTCGTATGATTAGTTTTGACGAGTCCAATAGATTGGACGAGGGTCCGATAATGGAGCCAGAAGAGTATTTTTTTAGTTTTTTTAACTACTTCCCCCTTCCTCCCCTGCGGCGCAAGTACGGAAATCCAAACGATAAATTTGTCGAATCGAAAAAACTGATAAATTTATAGAATGTTGCGATTACCGAAGTCTCATCGTAAAGTACTGTAAGTAGTAGCTTTATATTCTCTTTGGATTCGACCTAGCTATTCGATAACGTTTGTCGGTTGTATCAAGGCTCGATAAATTATATAAAAAGTCAATAAAACCCACTTTATCGATTTGAACGGTCAATTTTATCGATCGAAAAGATCCGGACGCGCTGCTGGTCCTATTTTTACGCGGGCCCAATATGTCTTGGTAAAGGTCACATGTTCACAAAGGTCAAACTACAGAACTATGTATATTGAGATAAACATCGTAACAGATAGACGAATAATAAGGTTCTCCTGTAAAGACTACGTTTACAATTATGAAGTAATTACGAAACTCTAAAAAACGTAATAGGATCACATACAAAGCGACAAAAATAGGACAAGAAATCCTCTGAGTTAACAATCAAAGCCTCTGAGATCCTATAATACTAAGGGCAGATATCATCGAGCAACGAATTTAAAAGGGATCAGCGAACCACATTCAACCTAATTGGAAAACATGCAATCTAAAATTCAGGACCGTTCGTTACTTAATTATCTTTACCCTTAGTAGGGGTTTAAAGTAGGTAGGTGTATTATATACTTATGTCCATTTTGCCAAGTTATTTGATTACGGTACCTACCGCTAAACAATACCTACAAATAAAATAAGTTTTATGGAAAAATATATTTTTCCAGATAAGCCTTCCGGCTCCATCATCAGAATCCTGGACATCATCTAGGTACCTGTAAAGACAAATCATACGAGCCTAAACTCGTTGGGGTTGTATCGTTTCGTTACAGAGTACCCCTTCCGTTCGTCCGGCTGCATCATCAGACCAGGTCTGTGAGATCATAATACTGCTATGTCACCGGACTTACATAAGAAGCCAAATTTCAGCTCCAATGGGTGCCAATAAGTGGTCAAAAATGGTTTGCAAATTTTGAAGCTGATAACTTACATACGAACATTGCAAGTTAAAAGCTTCTAATAAAAATAGATCAACCCCAGTGATTAGGACCCTCAAAGATCAACGGGTATTATATGATCCAACACTAAATAAAAAATTTGTACCTCGAAACATTTTATATTTTAAACTATATATTTTTATTATACCTATATAATTATATATCATAACTCAGGGTATCCTACCGTGAGAGCTAGGGTTTTTCAAATCTGTTACTTTAAATCTTTAGTTAAGTTAGTTATTTACACTCCCATATTGTAATATAATTATTTTACTTGTGAATTATTTTGTTGTTAAAGTAAGGCCCTGCTCACGGGGTTTACATTCTATTTACTTAAAACAAAACAAACAAACTTAACAAACTTAAAACAAACGATGCAGAGATTCTATCAATGTTTTAGTAATTGGCCATTAAGCTTTGGCGTAACGGTTCCATAATAACAAAGGCAGACCCTAATGGACCCGACATGTCACTGCTCACAGGATCGATTCCTTTTCAAGAGAAGTAAGGTACAAGTATTATGTAACAGAAAGTGATATAAATACGATTATCGATATTTTTACGCCATATTTTGAAGATGGGAGGGTTGAAGGTCGCCCTCCAATTCGTAGAAATACAATTTGAATCATACAATCATCTTGGTTTTGGTGAAGGGAAACATCATGAGGCAACTATAGCATCACATCATCAGCCTTTTACGCCCCCACTGCTGGTACAATACCTATAGGCTTTCTCTCAGAGAGTGTGGGCTATCCAGCACGCGGGCCCAATGCAGCTTGGTGGACGTCACATATTATGTCCTCGAATTTTGTGGTTCTCAAACGTGCGTTGAAATACCTAAATATAAATAAAAAGATTTAAAAATAACGGTAAAGGGATTGAAGGGCCTTCGCAGATACGTAAGACAGCAAAAGTGATCCTTAGTTTTCCTCCTAAACATAAAAATATGCCTTTGTTTCTAAAATAGTAAAAGTTTATTTATGTAATAAGTAGGTATTTTTACTGTTCGTTTATGGTAAGTAGATAGGTTCAGTTTGTTTTGTAAGAAATTATAGATTTTCTTCCGCAACACGCAACATCAAAAACGGGACAGGCCGTTCTTTTGGGACAATTTGTTATATCAACTTTTTGGATATGACATGCCTGCTAATGAATAAATAAACCGTTTGATAATACGCAAGGTTAGTAATAATAGAGGTATCTCTTTTCAAAGCCTGATAATTATTCAGGTGCCTGAATTCTACGAAGAAAATTCGTCAGAGTCAATCACAAAACAAAAGATTACATAATGTTCTGTGTGTCACTGCGGCCGCGTTGAGAGCTAGTCCCTGTTGGTTGAACGTTGTATGTCATATAACCACTATGTGATATAACATAAAGTAAAAAATAGGTACATACAGCACACTCCGGCTCCGTGATGTAAGATCCGTTGGTCAAGTACTTCTTCGGACACTCCGACCAAGGAAGCTCGGCTTGGAAGCTTTGCGCGAAGTAGAACAGACACCACGCGATAATAGAGTTATAGTACAAGGCGACGTTGAAAGAAACCACGGCGGAACTGATCCCGATGCCACCTAAATACGGAGAGACCTGATGCCACACTCCTATAGCGCCCTTTCTCAAGCGCTGCCCGATAGCCAGCTCCAAGTAAAATATCGGGATCCCTTCAATGGCCAACATTACGAAGTATGGAATCAAAAACGCTCCGCCACCGTTCTTCTGCGCCAGGTAAGGAAACCTCCACACGTTCCCCAGGCCTACCGCGTATCCTACGGTCGCAAGAAGGAAAGTCAGTTTACTGTCCCAGGATTCCCTTGGCACGCCACCTTCCTCAGGCTTGATAGCACGTTCTTCGATAGAGCTTTCCTTGCTCGGCGTGTCAGACCGTCTGTTGGGACTGGTGTCTTCGAAGGCCTCGTTTGTAGCGCCGTACATCACTGGAGCTCTATGAGAAGACTGTCCATTTTCCATTGTCACGAGGCGTCCCCGAAGCTCTTTCATTTCCATTTTGTCAAGAGACCTCTGGGCGTAAAGGTCTCGTGAGCTCTGCCGTCTCATTAAATGCGCCGTGTTCGCCATTTTCAAAATTCGTTATCACTAATTATTGTCAATTAAAAAGGTTTTAAAGCACCTCCCGTTCCTCGTCATGGCACATAATGGACAGCAATAAATAACACGTGAATGTTATCGCCACTTTTATTATGTCAGCCCTTAATTTTAATGGGGTGGTTATCGATTTATTTGCGATCATTTTTCATAAGACACTAAACATTCGTGGATCCCGAAATGCTGGGTATGGTTATATGATCAATGAATGAGCTTGAAGGGAGTTCACTTCATTTGTTTAGGATTTAAAGATTTAACGTGGAACGGTGGCGGAGCGAACGTCGGGCCATAACTGGCGGGAACTCTCGCAAAGTAGAGGGTTTGGGAAGGCTCCATACTTACCACGCATGCGCAATTGAGTCTGTACACACGGTCTACCGAATGGAGATTTTTCAATGAGAAAGGATTGAAATAGAAACATACTTGTTTGTACCTATAGTTATCTATTGACCTTCATATTTAGCTTTCTATTTGAGTAGGCATCCAGTAGAATAGATATGTAGAGAGATTAAAGAACAAAGCTAGGCGTACCGATTTAACAGTCTGCCGCTATGAATGAAAGTACGAGAATTAATCAGATTATCTCAATGGGAGAACAAAGAGGCTGCGAAATGTTGAACGTTAGATTTACGCAGCCGTAAAGTTCGTGGTGTCCTTATGATTTGATGGTCCGGAAATATTTTACGCGAATTATGTACCTACTTAAAGAGCTGTAATACGCCATCTTTAGGTATAATCCTTTTGTAAAGAAATAAGGTTGAAAATGGCGATGCGTTTGCGTTCAATTGAACGTTACTTCGTAGTATTCATTTAATTAAGAAACAGAGACGCCACAAAGTTTAAAAAAATTTACAGATGTCTTTAGATGATTAAATTTCCTTTCTTTTGGTTATAAAAAATATGATACTTATCGCTCAAAATATTGAACATTTCGAGACAAAAGACATTTTTCGAGGTTTTTTTGCGATTTTTTTTACATGTTTCTGTGCCATTTTTTTTAAATATTTTATAGATAAGTCTTTTCTATAAAGCACTTGGCTATACTACTGTTTTTTTTCCTTCAGAGTGCGCCTTAAGTTAAGTTCTTATACTATTATCTTATTTTATGTCGGACTATGCGATAATTACTTACATAATAGTAATATGTACCTACTTATAACTTACATTATAATAATTTTAATGATTGTTTTTTATATTAAAATAAATAATAGTGCAACACCATTGAACTGTGTTGCAATGTACTGATAACTAAAAAAAATGTTTATTGATAGAATATAATTATGTACTTCCTTACTATATTATTATATTGTTAGTGGGAGGACTAACTCTTCTGCGAGTGTCCGTCTGGGTTGTTACCACCGCTTTGTGAGTGAAGTCTGCCGCCAAGCAGTAGTGTGCAAGCATTACTGTGTTCCGGTTTGATGAGCAGAGTATCCAGTGATATTACTGGGCTTATGAGACTTAATACCTAATGTCTCAGGGTAACGAGCGCACTGCAGTGCCGCGCAGGCCTTTGTGTTTCAAAGTTCTGGGTGGCACTGCAATTGTTATGGGCCGGCGTTATGCTTACCATCAGGCAAACGACCAGCTCGTCTCGTTACTAAATAAAGTTAAAAAAAAAAATATAGAAATAAGCAAAGAAAATTTTTCACATAAAAATATTATAATTATGCTCTTGTTATTTTTCTATCGCAATGTTTTTCTTAAGGAATATTTGGGTTATCAATTATATCAATTTACTACTATTTTAATACCGTCCTTTTTAGCCCGTCTAATAGCACCGTTCTAAAAACGGCACAGAAAGTAAATAAAGTTATTTCATTATAGCGTCAGTACCAAGAGCTAATGGAAAAATTTGATCATTTAACACAATGTGGGCGGGCGGGGCGCGACATTGATTTATAGTTATAACCCTGGCAGGGACGTAAGCAGGGAGGTTTCAACGCTCCTGAATATTCCTAGTGACAATGACTGCCAGCTAAGCGCCATCGATACATGGTGGATGTTACGTGCAAGAAGCGTTTTGCTTAAGGAGTGGAAAACCTTGTAAAAAAAACAAACAACAATCATTATAAAACTACAACAAAAATCCCCCTGCCTAGTGAAAACTGAAAAGAAAGAAAAAAAACGGTAGTAGGTACCTACTACGAGTAGAACATTTGGATTATTTATAGGCCAGGCCAGGCCTACTTGTGCAAATATGGCTGGGTGTATAATAACAGGAATTCCTAAGGTCAGGGGTTGTGCATGTCATTCTCTCTTCTTACTGCCCTTGCACATAGGGTCGGGTTGCGGAGTCATTACAAACATACTGCTTTTAGGTTTGTTGGACGTTATTTAATTATTTTTTATAATAGATACCTGAGTACGGGCCTGTCATCAGGCATGAACGTAATAATAGCCTAGGTATTAAAAGCAATGTCGAAGCTTTATTCGAAATACTTTCAACACGATTGCTGTTTGTTCAACATTCGACATTATTGCCGTTTTGACATTACTCTAATAAATAATAAGTGTTTCTATTATTTTTACGAGGTATTTATAAGTGTCGATTTGTCGAGTATTTCGTTCGCCTGACAGTAAGGGCCTTAGCCCTCTTCTTCTTCTTCAGATTATGGCTTTTACTGGGCGCCACGGGGCGCGGCGTCAACCGTCAGGGGCGGCGTCTTCTACTAAATTCCAAATTGGCGATGGTTTAGCTACGTTGTCGTTACGTCGGATGTCGGATATGTAGCTGGCGACGACGTCGCCATAGCGTCCCAGTGAGGCACTTCGTAACTACTCGTGTCCGAACGACTTGAGCTACTGGTTACTGGTCAATTTTACTATCTAAATTTTAGATAAAATATAGATTCTAAAGAAATATTATTGGACTAAGTTTCTATACATAGTAGAATCCGTCGATTTTGATACAATAAAATTAAAACCTATTTACAGACTTTACAGTCAACCTTTGATTATATAGTAATAAAATTCTATGCAGTCAACCTATACATATTATAAAATATTTTTTATTCCAATCAATTATCCAGTATCTAGGTTTTTTTATGTTAATTGGTGACGAGACGAGCTGGTCGTTTGCCTGGTGGTAAGCATAACGCCGGCCCATAACATTTGCAGTGCCACCCAGAACTTTGAAACACAAAGGCCTGCGCGGCACTACAGTGCGCTCGTTACCCTGAGACATTAGGTATTAAGTCTCATAAGCCCAGTAATTTCACTAGATACTCTGCTCATCAAACAGGAACACAGTAATGCTTGCACACTACTGCTTGGCGGTAGACTTCACGAGCAAAGCGGTGGTAACAACCCAGACGGACACTCGCAGAAGAGTTAGTCCTCCCACTAACAAAATAATAATAATAATAAACTCTCGGAATAATAAAAAAAGTAAGGTGATAATGGTATATGATAAGATTTCCTACCTCCATGCAATAAGTGCTCTAAACTTGAAATTGGCAAAATACACACACCGTGTCTGGCCAAGAGAGAAGAAAAAAAAATAAGTGCACTATGTGTCCAATATACTCTTTGTATGTGTCATTGACTCGTGTCAAGTGTCAAAACTCGGAAACGTCAAACGATATAAATCGCAGTTGCATTAATTAATATTTTTTAATAAAATCGTAGTGTAAATAAGATGCTCACTTTCGAATCATGTTGATTATGATACAGATATCCATCCTACGTTAGCTAACAGATTATAATCTGGATTTGTGCATAAACTCGGCGAAGAAATGTATTGTTTGCAATGGCTAATCCCTGTTCTGCTGATACCGAAGCCCGTGAACCCGGCTTTAGTGAACACGCATGTAATGTTCATGGTGCTGTACCTGATCGGGTTCTTTCTGGAGCGAAAGCCGTGTACCGTATGCAGCGTCGTCTTCCTAGCCGCTGTTATATTAATATGCTACAGCGGTATCGGCAATTGTTTGTTCTGGGCCACTCAGTGCGAAGCAGAGAAATATGACACCTAGCTGCGACTACAAATCTTCCAGTTACCTTCCTACATGCTCAAAGTGCAATCCTGTGATCCCGCCGGTGCAATGGCGGGAATGGTGGCTGCGAAATACTTCACCACGTAAAAACAAAAGTTGTTTTGTATATTTTTGTAAATAGACAGTACTTTTTCTTATTTACTCAAGTTGTATGGAAGAGTAATGAACTGAGTGTTAATGGAAGCAATCTGCCGATCTGTACTTACACATCTCAGTTGTGTTTTGATTATATTGTGATAATTTTAACTGTGTACAGTTATTGTTAGATATAATTATTATTGTAATGTTATGAAATACAACATGGGAATGTAATATTATATCTTTTTTTATTGAAAACCTTTGGAGCTACTATCACAACTACATATATACATAGCTGATCTGACAATAAGTAAGTATAGCAAGGTTGAGAATAAAACAACTTTTGATAAGTTTATATTGTATTTCAATGTGAGTGTTCAGGCCTGCACTGGTGTCCTACTGTAGTGTATTTTGCCTAGCCAGCCCAAATCTTACATAGCGGAAGTCGGCTTGAGGTGCTATTATTGCTTCTGTGACTTCAGAATGCCATATCACATGTTATATTGCATAATTTGCAGTTTCCTCTGTAAAGGGTTTGAAACATCAGGAATAAAAATAAATTAAATAAAAGCAATACATATGACAGTAAAATGTTTCTATTTCATTTCAATATGTAATGATTGCAAAAACCTAAGAATATTCTAAGATTGTAAATAGTTTTGGTATTCTTATTAATTATTTTGAAGAGCTAAAGAATTTCGAACCAGTCACATTGTTATGCAAGTGTGACTTGATGGGAATTTGTCTCAAAAAAATGTCGCAACCAGTAACAATGTGACTTGGTGGGAGAAAAATCCAATGACTCCCAATGTGACTTGTTTGGTGGGATTGATTGGGAACCCACCTATCCTATTAGCCTACTTACTATGTAGGAAACTTATAGGCCAAGATCTAGCAAGTCAAAACTTTGCATAATCTATTGTATGTTCTGTCTGGTATTATGATACCAGACAGAACAGATTTACTGTTTATCCACTTCAATGCTTTTATTACATTCATTGCCACCGACAATAGGTGTGTGAATTGTCAGTGTACATTTTCATCAGATGCTGACAAAATGCTAGGTTTGTCCTGCCATCAGTGATTGGATATTCGGGTGCATATTTCCTAGAGTTCAAATTGATAGTTATCAGGATAAAAATAGATTGGTCAATAAGCTTTTTGTCTTGTTCATTATTTATATTATGGCCAAAACAAAAAGTGTCGCAGTTGGTTATTTAGTGTGACTCAAGCTGTGTAAAATAGTGAATAATTTGTTTGTTTCATCAATATTACACAAGCCACGAAATAGGGACCCTGTCTAGTCAAACATTGACTGCATTAAAACCAAAACACTGTATTTCGGGCTTCATGCAAATAGTGTTGAAAAGAAATGCAGAGATTTTAATATAAGAAATAACGAGAAAGAAAGCTACCTTTGATAATAAATAACTTACTTTAAAGTATGTAAAGCCAGGGACACACCTAGCGTGTTTATTAATTTTATCTTACAATGCTGGCAACACACAGTCTTACCACAAACGGCTGTAAAAATTGGTGGCAATGAATGTGTTTACCTTGTGTAACCTCGCAGTATAGCTATAGTGTTATGCAGCAATAGCTATTGCACAGCATATAACTTGTACCTGATGATTGAAGTTGTAGATCTTTTCAGACATATAATTGACGTTATGGAAAAGTTATTTTATTCAAAACCATCAAATAAATTATAGAATATTTATTACAGTGAATCATATAACATGAGTTTCATTAGAATGTTAGATGGTTTGTTGTGGAACTTGGTATCTGCAACATGTAATTTGGGATCTTAACCTAGCTTCTCCCACCTGGATGCCTGCAACAAAGGAGATGAGACATGTTACAAATGAATAGTTTAATCATCAGTTATAATTATTGGACTTTTACATCTTTTATCCTCAATAAATTCAGATTTATTTCTACATGAACCAGGAATAATTGGCTGGGACTACCGATAAATTCATCAAGATATTTTTTAATATGGTATGAGAACCAAGAAGCTTGGCTGCACAATTACTAAAACATAGTCCCAAACATTGTTGTATGTAGGCTTCAAGTAGAAAAATAAACCACTATACCCATTGTATGTGTTAATAACAGTGAAGAAATTTAATAACATAATACATAGATTCTGATCTGGTCACTAAATAAGATTGTACTTATGATGGAACTTATGATAGAACAAAGCAAAAATCCCGTTCAAATTAGTAAGAAAGCATTGTTTATCAGTTTCTTTTTTCAACTAAAAATAGAGTTAATTTCTAATAATCCAAGGTCATGTTAGACTGCCATATGGAATATCTAAATTGGGAATAAGGTTTGCTAATACAAAAACGGCATTAGGAGTAGTAGCACATCAACATAACCTCAAACTTTCCCCTAGCTTCTAGAAATGTCGCATACAGACAAACTGCTTAATTATATTTTAGTGAGCTTACCGTCTATCTTAGTCTCCTAGCTTCACGCTCAGACTCGAGAAGGGTCAGAATGTCTCCATCACGCACTGGTCCCTTCACATTCCTGATGATCTGACGGCTGGTCTCTCCGATGAACTCCACTTTCACCTGGGTACACTGTCCCTGGGAGCCAGTACGGCCCAAAACCTTGACGACGCGAGCGAGGACATTAGGCTTATCCATTTTGGTAAAATTTGTCGACGAAACTCGAAAAGTACACGTGCAACAACGCCGCCGCGAAGCGAAAAGAATTTGACAGTGACAATTAAAATTTAAATTAGACGTTATGTTGCCATTGGATTAGAATAATATTTATTGGATATCTTCACAGACTTAATATCTGTGGATATCTTTAACTTTTTAGGAAAGTCATTCTCGACAGCATCATCAATGTGAATGATATTTCGGAAATTACCGGATTATATGATAAACTCAAAATACTAATTTCAAGATAAGCAACAATTATATTTTTTGCTAAACACACAACAAACTTTAAAAATAATTATAAAATAATATTTATCAAAATATTGTGCCTAATTTTCTTGTTATATTTTTTTATAGAAAAACCGGAAACCGACTCTCGTCGATAAATTACCGGTTTTTTTTATCCCTATCTACTAGTGACAAAACATTCCACGTCAATCGAGTTGGAAAGAAAATTGGCATTTTGCCTCGAGTTTCTTGTAGGACAGTTTGTTACAAAAGTGAATGGCCTAATCTAGATCGGTGGCCGCCAGCATTTATCAATTATATATCTTTGTAAAAAGTAGTCTTCAAAATGAAATTAATATATTTGACGTTATTGGTCCTGCCTGCGGCGCTACTATGCTTTCAAAGTGGTAAGCCTTTCATCTTCATAAATTATGACCATAACCCTGCAGTGGTACGTGGCAATTCTTTCAGAGATTTTTGAGAGAAAGCTAAATGGTATTACAGTTATTTTTGTATAATGAGATTCGAATATGATATGTGAACACACTTCAAATAAATTTCCTAGTTCAATCTCTGCAAAACTTTAATGTACCACTTTCTAACTACTTAAATGTAACTGTTATGTACTTTTATTATTTACTTTGTATAATCTTAGTAATCATTTTATCATAAAGGTATCACAGTTCCCATATGCTTACTTTTACTCACATTTTAATAATTAAACTAGAAACCGTCTGTGACTAAGCTGGTATTGAATAAAAACCTATGTTTGCCCCGAAACTCTCAGTTTTATACCAGTAAAATGTTTTTTCACTAAAGCAGTTGTCATTACCTCTCACAAACTTTATCTCTATTTTATTCATTGTAGATTCCACCCACTAGATATGTAACTATGTACAAATATAATATGTGTTTAGGTGCCATATTGCTCCTAAAATCCTGTACAGAAAATAAAAATGTTATCATTGTCAAAGTTCTTGTTCAGCTAACTTTCTCTTTTGTTAGATTTTTACCATTACATATTATGTAGTGGCTTTTAGCTCAAGTTATTGTTAACATGGTTGTCAATATTCCACACTAAACATGAACAATGTCATTATTAGATCTCACTACATTCTTTTATAAGACTATCTTTTAATCTAAAATCTATATTTAATTCCAGCAAACATCCTAGCAAGAGCAGAAGAAGATGAGCTAGATGATGTAGTAGATATTGAGGGAGAAGACAGCCAGGTGGTTGGGGATGATGCGCTTGGAGATGAAGATGATTTGGCTGTGAAATCATCGCAAGATGTTGACACAACAATAATGTTCATTAAACCTATCACCAGCTACGGTGATAATGTGTTTGGTAAGATTTTTTATTTATATTTAAACAAAACATGATGCCTAATAGGCAGTCCTCCAATTCATTTGCTCAAAGTCAAGTTTAGTCTCATAGCCCTTGAACTTAAGTTACAATATATTTTGAAGGTGGTGACACTCTAAACCAAGAAACTAAATCTCAAATGAACCAGAACACTGGGCAATAGATTTTAAACTTGAGTGTAGCATAAAAGTGTTCAAAGGATATTGTAAACTTTTGCAATTTGAAACCTAGTTTCACTTTAAAAATGGAGTTTAACTATGCTGACAGCAGGTTCTATTAATAAATAGCAGCATAGTTAAACTATATTTAAAACGTCAAGCAACGTTTAAAAGCCATAATCTGAAGAAGAAGAAGAAACTATATTTGCTTGTTGTTGTTCAGAGATTTATTTCTGAACAACTGATTTGTCTTTGAACTGTAACAACTGTATAACACTATTTATTAAAGAGCCATATTGGTTAGATTAAGTTACATTGATGCATATTTTCATTGCAAATACAACCTTCTTTGAAAGTACACAAAATTTTATACAAATATGTACTATAATGACAACCTACTATTTTTTTCAGACCTGCAAGCTGGCTACCCGGTAGAGTTCCTTGTTGGCTTCATCAACAAAGGCTCCGAAGACTATGTTGTGGAGTCCATGGAAGCCTCATTCCGTTACCCAATGGATTACACCTACTACATCCAAAACTTCACCGCACTGCCTTTCAACAGGGAAGTGAAGCCAAAACAGGAAGCCACATTTGCATACATTTTCACACCTAATGAAGCCTTTGCAGGCAGACCTTTTGGATTGAATGTACAATTGAACTACAGAGATGCCAGTGGAAACTACTACCAGGTACTTATTTTTTAAATTGTAGTAAAAAAAGTTAGATATTTGATGTTGAGTTTGTCTAGTTATTGAGTATTCTCTATACTGAAAAATACTCTCGAGTAATAGCTTCCCTAAGCTATAGTCTAGATTTCTTTCTCATTGTTTTTTGTAATAAAACCAGCACTGATTTTTTTTCAGCCGACGCTTATAGTTATGAGCTTTTTTCAAAATCTTTTTGTAACCCTAAATTCAACAACATGGTTTCTTCAACCAAATTTCTTTGTTTCTTATAGTTTCATACTTCTCCATTATGATGGATCGCCATATATATAAGTTTACCGATTACAGAACTAGTTATACCTGGTCAACAAACATGAATACATATAATGTAATCTTGTGCATAGACCCAAATAAGACTATGTAATTTTCATTTTCTTACAGGATGCTGTTTACAACCAGACCCTAAACATTGTCGAAGTGTCCGAAGGCCTGGACGGTGAAACCTTCTTCCTCTACGTGTTTCTTGGTGCTGCTTGTGTCTTGGCCCTTGTCCTCGGTCAGCAAGCACTTTCTTCGCTGGCTAGACGTCGGTCACCCAGGTCTAGCTCGAAGCCTTTGGAGACTGGCACGGCTAATGATGTTGACTACGAATGGCTGCCTAAAGAAGTTGTCGCCCAACTTAGTAAGTTCTTATTGTTTTGTGTATCTCATACGATTTCTCAAACAATCGCACAGGCCCGCCTGTGCCCACAACACGAGGTGCTGCTGACATGCGTTTGGTGTGTACGGGCCTTAATTGTACCAAGACATATATATTAGACCAGTTTAAAAATAAATAAACTTGGCAACTGATAAATAATACTTATTGTACATGGTGGTCCCACGCATGTTTGCAACTCGGTCACTATAACTATGTTGCTGTCACTCTGACATACATTAATCCACCTAAAGATTTATTTATAAATAGCATAAATAGCAATATGAACCAATAGCACCCATCAAATTGTTTACACTACGGCGGCGCAAGTACGGATCTTTTCGATAAAATTGACAGTTAAAATCGATAAAGTGGGTTTTATTCGATAAAATTGACAGTTAAAATCGATAAAGTGGGTTATATCGATTTTAACTGTAAATTTTCTCAAATTTTATTTATCGAAAAGATCCGTACTTGCGCCGCTGTTTAGTTAAAGTTAAAAATATGAGGCCTGTTTTAAAACTCGTGTTCCTTCCTTCTAGGTTAATTAGGTACCACTACTTTGTTTTATTTCAATAATACACGGCGCTTTTCATATTTTCTTTGTTTACCGAAATAAATTAAATGAATTATTGTATCTTCTCAGAAAAATCACCCAAGACGCCCAAACAGTCGCCACGCTTGAGGAAAGCCAAGAGATCAGCCGGAGACGACTAACTTAGAATAAAATTAATATTAAAGGAACACCAAGCACACTCCAGAGTGCTAAGTCGTGAATGCTCAGTGCTACACAACTGATGTATACACAGGCCCTAGTATAAGAACTTCCTTTGCCTAAAAAAACTAAAAAAAAGAGTATCAATCACGATTGCCAAATGATTTCGAAAAAAAAATGCTAGTGTTGCGACAATAATTTCATGAATAGTGAAGGGCCTGTGTCTACTTTAGTCGATTTTCAAGCAGACTTGTGTGGTTTAGTCGATAAGTGTGTTGTGAATTTAAATTATGGAACAAACAGTGCGAGAGCTTTGTAACAACGTGAGCGATGTGAGAATTTATTTGATTAAATGTTAAATTTTTATCATTGTGTTTTAATGATTTTTGTTAATTACTTTTTGGATTCTTCAGTCTCATAGGTAACCATGGGACCTAAATAAAATCACGATAATTTAAACCTTGGGTCATCCAACTTTTCATACACTTGTAACTTTTCTACTAGATTTTGCTAAGTAGTATACTACATACCACGCGAGCATTTTTCCTATCGTCTTGCTAATTAGTGATCTACGTGGTCTTTGAAATTATGAATATTAAATGCGTATTTCAATGAAAAATAAAATTCACATTTTTTACCTATGTCAAAATTTCACTTCATGCCCGTAGTATATGGTTCAGTTCGTCATCGTCGGATAAGAAATGTTTTTCATGGGCACAAACATAAACATCCCTAAGAAAATTATTATAGTATCCTACTATTTGCAGCCATGTTTCTGGAAAGTCAGGAGAGTTAATCAATTCAAGAGCTCTTAAAAGTGTTAAACGGTTGAATAGGTAGTTAAACTATGTTTTGTCTCTCGATTCAGTTTAAAATTGGCTTAGAAAAACAAAGACCAAACGTAGTTTAACCAAACCACCCCTGAGCCAAGGTGTTCAGGGAGTCAGGAACAACTGATTGAGTCTCAATTTATTGGCTGAACATGATATCTCTGCTTGAGATGTAACAAAAACAATATCTCAGTGTGGTCGAAAGTAGTAGGTAAAAACGCTAAATCATTACATAATTTTTTGGAAATCATTCTAAACTTGCAAACGTGGTTGGTCAGAGAAATTCTGACCAACAAAAGTAGGTAGGTACTGTGTGATTCTGACGCGCTCCGCGCACGTCGTTACAGAGTAAGTACATTACAGTATGCGTCACGTCATTACGCACGCACACGGGCCACGACACGCACACATATAGGGACAGTATACTATTTATGATAATAATCTATATCAGACTGCACAAAGCACCTATAATTTAATGATTAAACGAACTTACCTGTAAGTTAAGTTCTATCATAATTATGTGAAGTAGTGAGTTTGAAGAGATTTTATATATACACTTGTAGTAGCACGCATAATGTCGCCTTGTCTATGCACTAAGTTCAGAGAGAGAAAAAAAAAATATGTAGGTAGACCGCACAATTTCATTATTTCGTGCGGTCGGCTGGTTCTTCATTTAGTTCAGAGCTTATCAGTTCAAGTAGATATTTCACTATTCGGGACCTATGAAATAGGTAATCTGGGTGGGCGGGATGCTATCTCTTCAAACTCACTACTTCACATAATTATGATAGAACTTAACTTACAGGTAAGTTCGTTTAATCATTAAATTATGTTACAGTATTGAGTTTGAAGAGATTTTATATATACACTTGTAGATGTTGAGAGAAGTTGTGAAATATCTATTTCAGTTGAAAGTATTACAGAAATAAATATATTTAATATTTCTTCAATAATTGACATAATAAATGTACTTAATCACTCAATTAAAAGGTAATGTTTCTTAAATAAACTATTAACATAATAGCTACAGTAAATTTTAGCATAAATCAATCAATTTTACTTCTAGCAAAACAATGATTTGATTCTGTATATGCTGTCTGTTATATGCCTGTTATAAAACTTGGCAAATATTGTAGAGCCGCCGGACCAACCGGCAGTCTTCCTGATAACATCCAAATTCACACCGAGCTTATGAGCTTTTGAGGTGTCTAGTACTATGTGCAGAGTACTGTGTGATATCTATTCCACAGACCCACAACGTATACTCTTTATCCATCTGCTAAGTGTTTGGGGAGAAACTTTATTATATGGTTTTTTATAGAAATAAAAATAGAGGTGTGATGATCACGTAATGCCGCTACATTACTTTTAAATAATCCGTTAATAATTAAGCCGGACCTATGTCAGGTCTGTCTCGAAAAATTGGCAGCATCAGCGTTGGCTGAGTTGCGTTTACACTTGACGTTTTTATTAAGTCAGGGTTCCTAATGGAAATATCATTCCGCCAATTTTGAAAATTTCGGATATCTATTTTTGAAATAGTTTGTACTCTATGCGCTGTTACCAGCGCCAGCAGGGTAACTAGCTTCTTTAGTGATTTTTTCTAAAGAATGAGATTAATTAGGAATCCAAGTGGCTAGAGTTTCAATTACTAATGTAGTATCCCAGTGGATTCATACTTGGGTAAGGGAGGGCGAAGCCTAAATATACCCTTAAAACACAGTCGTCTGTGCTTATATGACTTCCTAATACTAAGGAAGGTGTAGATCTAAACCCATTTAGAGTGCCGTATAGCGCTCCCGATTGAAATAACTCTGTTAAAACATGAATAATAACTGGAATGTGTAAGTATCATATTACTTAATTTAATTATCTGACAGAGACGCTATTAATGTGTCTAAAGACCCGGGAGGGAGTTTTCTTATTAGAGACTCCCGCACAATACTCCGGCATCCAGGGTAATCTGCCGCTGGATCTAGCAGAAACTGGAATGAGAGATTATTAGGTCCTCAGAAGTTTGAAAAAACCAGTGGTTTAGTTTGTAAAAAACTGGTTAAATAGGGGATACCAAGGTTCAGCTGGCCATGTTGGCCCGACCAGTATGCACTTAGCTTTGTCGCTAATAATTTTCATCAATGTTTTTTTTAAAATTATTGAGAAGGAAGGGAACCCGTTTTTACGGGTTCCTGGTTCATGGTATTTTTATACAATTTTGACCAATTCACAGAGAAAGCGTCAAGCATCAGGGTCTTTGTGCCATGATATGTATACAGGACATTTTTTATTTATTCAACTAGCAATCATGTCAATCTCTGGTAGCCCGAAATTGTTAATTATTTGCTGAAAGGCAAGATCAGATAGTTCCCATTCAATATCCGGGTGAATACACCTTGATTCAGTATCTGCTATAGTATTTTCTATAGATGGAATGTATAGCGCTGTTATAAATAGAATTCGCGCTTCACACCATTGTCGTATTTCTTTGGTCAGTTTGTGAGATGGGGGAATTGGATTCCTCCCATACGATTAATGTAAAAAATCGCAGTTGTATTATCTATTCGCAAGATAATATGACAATTGGATAAATCCTCTAGACAAATTTTTAATCTTATGAATGTGAAATTTTCTTTCTTCCCGACTTCAGCTACCGCTTGCCGTTTTTCCCGCACAGGCTATCCCCCAACCCCCCATAGTCGAAGCATCTGAATTCGTCAAATGTAATTTGATTTTTTGGATTTTCGATAGATTTAATCCACCAATCGAAATCTGACTGTAAACTTACAGGCAAATTCATGTACTTTTCATTTTTGTAATGTTATCCATACATTCGCTATAGCTATGTGATATTAGACAGGTATCGTTAAGATATATTGTCGATAATAATCAGCACAGCGTGGCATTCTGACCACCGTTTTCATTATTTTTGTGAAGACAAAAGGTGCCGTATTGACACCAAACGGTAGGGCATTAAATTCATACAAGTTACCGTTCAAACTAAATCTTGAATATTTTTTAGAGTTATCATGAACTTTCACTTAATAATATGCGTCAATGAGATCAATAGTTGACTTGAGACAACATCTTGAGATTAGTTTGATCATTATTCTAAAATCTTCTAATTCAAATGAACATGTTGAATGAACTCGTTTAGCTTTTTCAAATTTAGGATAAAGCGTGTTTTTCCGTTCGGTTTGGGTAAAAAGATATTGGATATCCTCACAGGGCTCACAGTGAGGTATAGCACTTATAGAAATTAAATTATGTATAGCTTGATCAAATTCAAGTTTTTCTGAGTGTGCATAATTTCGGGGTTGAGGTATACAATGCTGATATGGAGTTTCAGTGAACGGAATTTCATAACCACGTATCCACGATAAAATTATTTTATCTGCGGTTATTTGTGACCATTGGTTGTTTTTACAACCAATTTATCTGTTTTTTTTTTTTTTTTTAAATAGTCTACCGGCGTAATTTACCGTATTGTCTAGCGGCGGCCGCGACTGAAGTTCAGTCGCGATGTCCTCGATGATGGCGAGTGCTGTTGCCTCTGAGGTGCAGACTCCTTCATCTTTGAGGGCGCCGATGGCTGCTGTCTGTGGTTTTGAACCGGAGCCTTCCCGTTTCAATTTCTGTTAACGACTTGATGCTTTGGTTTTGTAGCAGTAGTCTTGTTAGAGGTGGAAGCTTTGAAATCCAGACCTGTTTTATTGATCGCTTTTGCGGTCTTTAAAGTTTCGGCTAGTTCTTGGCTACAAGAAAACTATCTATTATCGAGAGCAGCATCTGATCTTTCAAGTCCTTCTTTAGTACAGCCAATATGAAATTTCGCCTCGTTATTGACTCACTGAGTTGTGTGTCACAGATGATGCGCCCAGCATCAATCAGCAGCTTTAGAACAGTTGGATCTTTATTATCCTTACTAAGAAGAGTCTTATAGGCTCGTCAAGACAAGCAATACCGCTGCTAATTTTGCCTTAGCTTGGTTCTGTTCGTGGAACATCCTCACTGCTGGAAGCACCTTTAATCACTGGTGGTGGAGATACATCCTCCAGTATTGTCACGTAGGCTATATCCAGCGAACGATCGGAACTCGCGTGTAACGCGCTAGTCGACGGTCTTGGTTCGCGTAGCTCTTGATTTTCGTTTTCAACATTAACAGCAAATTGCAAATTTGTGTCTAATATACGTAATTATACGTATATGTCGGCGCTTCACCAGGAAACTCCATTTTTAAAAACACTTGAACACTTGATAATGATTTATTCCAATTACAACAATTTTACACAACCATTTACAAAACAATCCAAGAACATTTCAGCAAGACCGCCAAGCAATAATTGCCCCTTTTCCCTTTCGTTTTTCACACAGACCACAGAAAATCAAATTCAATAATCATAAAACATATAAAATTAATATTACAACCAAAAATTATGAAAAATACTTTATATAGAAGTTAACCATTTTTAAAACATTTTAGCTTTTATAATTTAATTTACTACAAACATTAAACTTAATTGCAATCTCCCGGATACACATGGTTTGCGAGGCGCCATCTTAACCTTCTATCTAATCGTGAAAACTTTGTTGACGAACAAATAATCTTCAGCCTACCAAAATTAATACAGATAATCATTAAATGTTATTGATATAAATAAACTAACATTTTGGAATGAGCAGTAGGTTTTAAAATATATTTATTCAATTAATTAATTTCAGATAAAAAGAACAGATACTGCCATGTTTAAAAATATTTTTACAGCGCCATCTATTGATTTTATTTTGAGATTTGTGATTCCTAGAGTATACACTAGATGGCGTCACGGCTGCGCCCATACGGCCATACTGACTCAAGCGCGCTCTCGGCGCTTATTTAAAATGAAAATAGTTTTAGAATTTTACATAAGAATAAATTGGAAGAAGAATTAACAATTAACTTAGGGTAAAACAAACTGTAAACTTAATAATTAAATCACTAGAATGATCTAGTTAAGTATAAACTTAATAATTAAATCATTACATTAATATTAAATCATTACATTATCATTAAAACATTTCAATTTTCAGTAATCAGTAATAACAAAACATTTCGTAGTAATTCCAAAATAACATCACCCAATTATATGAATAAAAATTTCAGGTCACGTCTCCAACAGTAATAATTAAATATTACAGAAAATCAAAAACACACACGGCATCACCCTTCCTGGGATCTAGCCAACAACATCGCCCATCCGCACAAAATCAAAACACAAAATCAAAAACACATGTTGGCATCACCCTTCCTGGGATCTAGCCACAAACAGGCATCACCCATCCTGGGATCTAGCCACAAACAGGCATCACCCATCCTGGGATCTAGCCTTCTCAAGACCAGGATATAAGGATGCACAGGATGGCCAGTCCGTGCTTAAGGAAGGATAATTGGATAGGAAACAAAAAAAAAAACATCAGCTACAACATAAAAACAGTAAATCAAATAAAACATTCAGTAATAAAATCAACAAAATAAAACACAAGAAAATCAAACATCAGCAGATGTAGAAGCACCAAAATTAATGGGCATATCAGAACAATCATTACGAGATTCAGAGTTGGAAGCACCTAAATCACCAGGTATCACCGATTGATCAACATTTGCCCATACGGCCGATTCCTCTTCTTCACTTTCAAAAGGGTCTGTCTGAGCTAAAGGAGCAGGTCTTAATGAATCGTGACTAGCGATCTTCTCAGAACAGCCTCGGAGATTAACATGTTTAATTTTGTAGCGGTCGTTTGGTAAGATCGCCAGAACCTCCATAGGGCCTTCGAACTTTGGACCTAGTTTAGTAGTATGTCGTTCATGACGGCGCATCAAAACAAAATCACCTACTTTAAAAGTTCGAATCTGAGCTTTTCCCTTGTCAAAGCGCTGCTTATCTCGAGAAGATCGCTCGTCCATCCTATCTTTGCAAGACGATCGTAAAGATTCGAGGTCGCTAATAACTTCATCGTCGTCGATCAACAAAAGTTTTATTCCAGGTGGAGAGCACCTTTTGCCAAGTAATATCTCCATGGGACTTTTGCCTGTACTTTTTGACACAGTGCAGTTTATTGCTAACTGCAACTCCTGCAAAGCTAAATGCCACGGTTTAGTCTGCTCTATGACCGACATGTTGTCCTTGATAACCTTCATGAGACGTTCTACCTGCCCGTTGGCTCTACTGGCGCCCTTTGCGACAATGTGATGCTGAATACCATACCGTTCGCAAAAACTTTTAAACTCATGAGATGTCATGCTCCTATCTTGGTCAGTTATAAACCGAGTGGGAGTGCCAAAAATAGATATTAAGCTTTGAAAGCATTTGATCGCAGTTTCCGTAGTGCGATCATTTGTGTAAATCATGTGAATATATTTTGTAAAACCGTCAATAAAAACGAAAGCGTACTCAGTTTCATTACGCTTGCCATTCATTCGACCAGTGATATCGCCGTGGACAGTATGAAAAGGTATAGCGACTTTATCTATTGGGTGTAATGTTACTTGACGAGCTCCAGAAACACCCTTACGCACTCTACAACTTACACAATTTTCAACATATCTTCTTACTAATCGGGTCATCATAGGAAACCAATACTGTTCGCGTAACTTAGCTAGAACCTTTTCCCAACTAAAATGGTGTAGCGCATCATGATAATGGCTGATGAGGTTCCATCTATAATTGCGAGGGACTATTATCAATTTGAGAGTCTTGCTTTGAATTTGAACCTTTCGTCTCAATAATTTATCTTGAGAGATAACGTAAGTATCTGCTATAGTCTTGGGAATCGAGTCACCTTTTAATTGTTCTACTATATTTTTTAATTCGGTATCACGTTTTTGTTCTATGAGGAGCCAGTTATGGTCCAGTGTAGCTGAATTAACCGAAAATTTTACTACAGCAGAAGTTTCGTTGCCAAGGCGTTTTTTACTACAATCTGAGCGCTGTAAATGGGGTTGGTTAGTATCGATGGGATTTCGACTAAAATAATCTGCATGAGCGAGACGGTTACCCTTCCGATACTCAATTGTAAAATCAAAGTTTTGTAGGAAGGCCCACCATCGATGAACCCTCGGAGTCAATTCCCGTTTGTGACTGGAAGCTTTTAAGGAATTGCAATCAGTAACTACTTTGAAACTTCTGCCGTGGAGAAAATGTCGAAAATGCTTTATGGCCTTCACGACTGCGAGTGTTTCTAATTCATACGAATGGTATTTGCGCTCGCAGTCGGTCGTCCGCATACTAAAATAAGCAATCACCAGTGGATTTTTATCTTGTCTTTGAATAAGAACCGCTCCGTAGCCCAGAGAACTGGCGTCTGTATGCAACTCAGTGGGTGAGTTTGGATCAAATATGGTTAAAAGAGGTGAAGACGTCAGGTGATCAATAATATCTTGTCTGGCTAGTTCGTGGCGTTCAGTCCATTCCCATGGAACATTAGTTCGTGTCAATTCATATAACGGGGCCATTTTAGTGGAGAAGTTAGGGACAAATTTACGGAAGTAGCCAGCTAAGCCATTAAACTGTCGCACTTCTTTAACATTTTTGGGAACGGGAGAGTTGGCCAGGGCCCGCACTTTTCCAGGGCTCGGTTTGACTGTACCGCCCTCTATGATGTTCCCCAAATACTCAATCTTTGTTTTAAGAAATGAACACTTGGAAACATTCAAAGAAAACCCAGCGTTAGTCAATCTGTTTAAAACTGCTCTAAGATTTAGCAAACCCTGATCCACTGATTCCGATACAATCAGGATGTCATCTATATAAACATAAGCTATACTGTCCTTGTAATCGCCTAGAGCTTTGTTAATGGCACGCTGGTATACAGACGGTGCATTACAAAGTCCAAATGGCATCCGTAAATATTCAAACTGACCATCGGGGGTTACGAATGCCGTTCTTTCTATAGAGTCGGATGCTATTGGGATACCGTGAAAACCAGCCGCCATATCTAAGCAAGTAAAATAGCGCGCCTTGCCTAATTTATCGATTTGGTCGGCAATCAGAGGTAAAGGAAAATTATCCCTAACAGTATTGGCATTTAACTCCCGAAAATCTACGCAGAGCCTATCGGTTCCATCCTTCTTTTTCACCAGCAAAATGGGGCTACTAAACGGGGACGAGCTGTCTCGAATGATGCCATTACTCTTCAAATCTTGAATGATCTCTTTGACCTTATCACGCTCCGTGGGTGACAACCGGTAGGGTCGCCGTTGAACGATTTTATCAGGATTCTTCAATCTTATGTTCAGCTCTCCGGTTGTAACCCTCGAAACGCGATTTCCAGTTGTAAAACTGTCCTTAAATTCGTCAAGAATTTTGCGTAGTGATTGAAGCTGTTCGGGGTCAGAAATGTCAGTTTCAAGATTTGAAGTTTCCTCTTTATTAACTGTGCACACATTCAATTGAAATTCACGTTTTATTGAAATATTATCTTTTCTGAGAGTCACACTGAGTCCTGGCACCTTCAAAAGGTCATATCCGATAATAACATCAAACTGAGTTTTAGTATCACCCACTACATAAAATTCTAGCTCCACGTAAGTGCCGTCTATCTTTACTAATGTCGTGATACTCTGGCTTGAAACTACTGGTGAACCGCCTATTCCAGAAAATGTCACGTCAACACATTTACGCTTCCCTGGCACTGAGAGAGAAAGACTTTCCTTAATTAAAGAGCAATCGGCACCGGTGTCAAAAAGGCAAGGGTAATTTCTTTTACCTATCTCTACTGTAGTCATGCTACGATCGGTGGAACTACAATAGTTTATCGATTTATTATTTTGGTTCTTACTACGCTCATCATTCTGACGTCGGTAACAGTTCTTCTCAACATGACCCCTACGGTGGCAGTAATTGCACTCTATAGTCTTAATGCTAGTATCATTTAGCTGACCGGAAACTCCATTGAGTTGTGCCACCAGAGGTTCATGTCTAAGAACAACCTTTTCTTTACAATCACGGGAGCGATGGCCAGGTTTATTGCAATTAAAACAAGTACTGACACTGTCTCTTTTAAACGAGTTTGGATCAGCAAAACGCGACTTCTTGAAGTCAGACCTATCACTGTTCATTTTAGAAGGCTCAAATTTCCGTTTACGATAGGTTTTTAAAATAGATATAAGTTTGGGCAAGGAATCGGGCGTATTACGCAATAATTCTGAACGTACAAACTCGGGATAAATACCTGTGATTAGGGCGTCAACCACCTCCGCATCCGCAGCTTCTGGTCTGACTCTTTTAAACAAAGTCCACGCCGTGGTAGCATACTCGGCGTAGTTGGAGGCTTGGTCTGAAGTGTAGGCTCTCCATTTCAAGACGTCGTCCGCGTATCGAAATTCCCTGCCAAAGGTTTGAATTAGTTCCGCTTTTACTTGTTGCCATGTCGTCGAATTAAGGGACCACAAATCAGCCCATGTTTTCGCTCTGCCCCTTAATTGTAAAATAGCTTTCATACGAGCTTCGTGGGATGGAATGTTGAACTTTGCTATCGTTTCATCGACATGAGCACACCAGTCCCTAATATCATGGGACCGTTCATCCGGGTCAAACGGAGGTAGGTAGAAATCGTTACGGTGGCGTGGTGGCATAACATCAGATGTGAGGGCCGCCGTCACAGCACTGGCAGCCGCTTGTTTCGTGATAGAATTAACTAAACTCATCACCTGGTCCATTGTGAAAGTCGGGTCCGGAAGTTGAGGAACACTGGCTTGTGATCCCACCGCTGCTGTCGGCGCTTCACCAGGAAACTCCATTTTTAAAAACACTTGAACACTTGATAATGATTTATTCCAATTACAACAATTTTACACAACCATTTACAAAACAATCCAAGAACATTTCAGCAAGACCGCCAAGCAATAATTGCCCCTTTTCCCTTTCGTTTTTCACACAGACCACAGAAAGTCAAATTCAATAATCATAAAACATATAAAATTAATATTACAACCAAAAATTATGAAAAATACTTTATATAGAAGTTAACCATTTTTAAAACATTTTAGCTTTTATAATTTAATTTACTACAAACATTAAACTTAATTGCAATCTCCCGGATACACATGGTTTGCGAGGCGCCATCTTAACCTTCTATCTAATCGTGAAAACTTTGTTGACGAACAAATAATCTTCAGCCTACCAAAATTAATACAGATAATCATTAAATGTTATTGATATAAATAAACTAACATTTTGGAATGAGCAGTAGGTTTTAAAATATATTTATTCAATTAATTAATTTCAGATAAAAAGAACAGATACTGCCATGTTTAAAAATATTTTTACAGCGCCATCTATTGATTTTATTTTGAGATTTGTGATTCCTAGAGTATACACTAGATGGCGTCACGGCTGCGCCCATATATACCTTCATATTATTATCATAGGATAACCTCAACAAGTTGCTATATGCATGGCGTATTAGGTACGCATAGGTATACAGCGAGTAAGATGAACTCGTGGCGTTGCATCGTGAACTCGAGTAAAAAATAGGTTAAGTAACAACTCGAATCGTTGGAACGTGAAACCTCTTATACATTATTATCGGTAAGTGGCAACTCGAATTGTTGAAACGTGAACATTAGAACTTAACTTATATAGTTAAAATGTTACCTTCCGGTTCGTTTCATATTATTATTATTATAGGACAACCTCAACAGGTTGCTACATGCATGGCGTATTAGGTACGCATAGGTATACAGCGAGTAAGATGAACTCGAGTAAAAAATAGGTTAAGTAACAACTTGAGCCGTTGGAACGTTAAACATCGTATGTATTTAAGTGACAACTCAAACGTGAACCGAAGAAATTGCAAATTACTTAAATAGTTAAAATGTTACCTTTCGGGTCGTTTCATCTTTTTATTATTATAGATAACCTCAACAGGTTGCTATATGAATGGCGTATTAGGTACGCATAGTTATACAGCGAGTAAAATGAACTCGAGTAAGAAGTAGGTTAAGTAACAACTTGAATCGTTGGAACGTTAAACTTCGTATGCATTATTATCGTTAAGTGACAACTCCAATCGTTGAAACGTGAACATTAGAACTTAACTTAAATAGTTAAAATGTTACCTTTCGGGTCGTTTCATATTATTATTATAGAATAACCTCAACAGGTTGCTATATGCATGGCGTATTAGGTACGCATAGGTATACAGCGAGTAAGATGAACTCGAGTAAAAAGTAGGTTAAGTAACAACTCGAATCGTTGGAACGTTAAACCTCGTATGCATTATTATCAGTAAGTGACAACTCAAACGTGGACCGAACAAATTGCAAATTACTTAATTAGTTCGAATGTTACCTTTCGGGTCGTTTCATATTATTATTATAGGATAACCTCAACAGGTTGCTATATGGATGGCGTATTAAGTACGCATAGGTATACAGCGAGTAAGATGAACTCGTGGCGTTGCATCGTGAACTCGAGTAAAAAATGGGTTAAGTAAGAACTCGAATCGTTGGAACGTGAAACCTCATATGCAATCGATAGGTATCGGTAATTGTGCAAATTACTTACAAATATTCCCACTCGTCGTTATGTTTCCTCTTCGGCATCTTGATTTTGACGAAAAAACTTGTTAACACGGAGAAACTTAGAAAAACCAACTTTGTAGTGCGACGCGGCGGAGCACTGCAACGTGAATGAAGAACCAGCCGACCGCACGAAATAATGAAATTGTGCGGTCTACCTACATATTTTTTTTTTCTCTCTCTGAACTTAGTGCATAGACAAGGCGACATTATGCGTGCTACTACAAGTGTATATATAAAATCTCTTCAAACTCAATACTGTAACATAATAAGTATTGTATGGAGTCTGTGGTCGCATCCAATAGTCATCACACGCGTTAGAGAGATTTTTTCAAAATTAAGTGACAAAACGCCTC
This sequence comes from Crocallis elinguaria, assembly GCA_907269065.1. NCBI lineage: Eukaryota > Metazoa > Arthropoda > Insecta > Lepidoptera > Geometridae > Crocallis > Crocallis elinguaria. Next base: position 23,686,405 of record OU026072.1, on the reverse strand, counting down.
AAATCTGGGTTTTTAACTAGTCTAGACGGTGTTGGGTTGTGTGTGGTAAAGCGGGTGAGTAAGTAGTGTGTCCTAACATAGTTGTTTGTGCTACTAAACACTTAAGAGGCGTCCAAGATGGATCCTCTTCCCGATCCCCCTGAACCTCCAGATCCAATGATAATACCTATCGCTGCATCAAGCAGTGGCAAGCGCCGTATCATAGACGACAGCCAAGACGGACACGCTCCGAAAAAAACAATTGTAGATAAAGACATGGCAGCAGCATCAATTCAAAATGTCTACATCCATTCAAGCCTAGTAATAGGTATTAAAGCCTACTGCGCATTGGACAAAGGTCCTTATATAGTTCACGTGACCAGGACAGAACCGGACCCATCCGCTGGGACCACGATTCGGCCAATTAAGTTTGGTCAGTTTTTATTCCGCAACAAAATCTCCAAAATCTGCCCTGATGGGGTTAAAAAAGTGGGTAGAAATAAAATATCTGTAGAATTTGAAACAGGTATTGATGCAAATAAATTCCTTGATAACCCTATTCTTGAAAAGAGCCAATATTCTGTTACTATCCCAACCTTCAACATTACTAAAATGGGTATTGTTCGCCAAGTACCAGTGGACATGTCTATGGACGAGTTTGTAGATTCCTTAGTTCTCCCCAGTGGCTGTGGTATTGTCCTAAAAGCTCGCAGACTTAATAGAAAGAATTCTGAGGAAGGTAAAACCACCTGGGTGCCAACTCAAACGGTTGTTGTTACCTTCCAGGGCCAAATTCTCCCCCCAAGAATATTTTCTTATCACACCTCCCTCCCAGTCGAAACATACCAGTTTCCCACCATCCAATGCCAGAATTGTTGCAGATTTGGACATGTAAAAGTTCAATGTCGCTCTAAGCCACGATGCTTTAAATGTACGCAACCCCATACAGGAAACGAATGCGATGTTGTGGAAAGTAATGCATCTTGCCTTCACTGCTCAGGCCAACATTTTGCTACCAACTGGAGCTGCCCGGAGTATGGAAGACAAAAGTCTATATGGTTACTCATGTCACAAGAGAATATGTCATATGAAGAAGCCTCATCTCAATATCCAAAGGTCATGAGACCTTATGCTGAGGTAGCACAAGAAGGTACTTTCCAACACACCCAGACATCTTATGCATCTTCTCCACCTAGTCAGACTAACAGTACCCCCTCTAGAGTATCCTACAAGAAAACTATTTTCATTCCTCGTAGTAGAGCCCCAATAGGCAAATCATTTGACAGGACTGCCCATCAAGCCATTGTTGCTGATGAGCCATCCACCATGCCCAATGGCTGTGCCATACTCCCTCAACCATTTGATACCCCATCTACCTCCCAGGATGATAGCCTCCTGGAAGTACTTCTCACCATGATCATTAGTATCATTTCCAAAAATAACACCAACCTACCGTCCCACGTTGCCCAGAAACTTACCCAGATCTTCTCTTTAACTGGTAATAATTATGGATCCAGTCTCCGTTCTCCAATGGAACACCAAAAGCATCCGTCGAAAGAAGCATGAGCTTCTTCACTTGATAAATAAGTTCCACCCGTCAGTCATTGCCATCTCAGAGACATGGTTAGTTCCTGGAACTCGTTTTCGAGTTCCAGGGTACTCCTGCCTCCGGGATGACAGGGCTGACGGGTATGCCGGTAGCGCACTACTTGTCAGGCGCTCCCTTCCCTTCTCGCAAATTTCCCTCCCCCCTCTAACTCCCGATATAAATATTGTAGCTGTAAGGGCTTTCAATATTTCCTTTTTATCTGCATATATCCCCCATCCTAATTCAAGCTTAATCCCAGATATTTTATATGCCTTATCTTCAGTGCCGCCTCCCATTATTATTATGTTACAGTATTGAGTTTGAAGAGATTTTATATATACACTTGTAGTAGCACGCATAATGTCGCCTTGTCTATGCACTAAGTTCAGAGAGAGAAAAAAAAAATATGTAGGTAGACCGCACAATTTCATTATTTCGTGCGGTCGGCTGATTCTTCATTCACGTTGCAGTGCTCCGCCGCGTCGCACTACAAAGTTGGTTTTTCTAAGTTTCTCCGTGTTAACAAGTTTTTTCGTCAAAATCAAGATGCCGAAGAGGAAACATAACGACGAGTGGGAATATTTGTAAGTAATTTACACAATTACCGATAACTATCGATTGCATATGAGGTTTCACGTTCCAACGATTCGAGTTCTTACTTAACCCATTTTTTTACTCGAGTTCACGATGCAACGCCACGAGTTCATCTTACTCGCTGTATACCTATGCGTACTTAATACGCCATCCATATAGCAACCTGTTGAGGTTATCCTATAATAATAATATGAAACGACCCGAAAGGTAACATTTTAACTATTTAAGTTAAGTTCTAATGTTCACGTTTCAACGATTGGAGTTGTCACTTAACGATAATAATGCATACGAGGTTTAACGTTCCAACGATTCGAGTTGTTACTTAACCTACTTTTTACTCGAGTTCATCTTACTCGCTGTATACCTATGCGTACCTAATACGCCATGCATATAGCAACCTGTTGAGGTTATTCTATAATAATAATATGAAACGACCCGAAAGGTAACATTTTAACTATTTAAGTTAAGTTCTAATGTTCACGTTTCAACGATTGGAGTTGTCACTTAACGATAATAATGCATACGAGGTTTAACGTTCCAACGATTCAAGTTGTTACTTAACCTACTTCTTACTCGAGTTCATTTTACTCGCTGTATAACTATGCGTACCTAATACGCCATTCATATAGCAACCTGTTGAGGTTATCTATAATAATAAAAAGATGAAACGACCCGAAAGGTAACATTTTAACTATTTAAGTAATTTGCAATTTCTTCGGTTCACGTTTGAGTTGTCACTTAAATACATACGATCTTTAACGTTCCAACGGTTCAAGTTGTTACTTAACCTATTTTTTTACTCGAGTTCATCTTACTCGCTGTATACCTATGCGTACCTAATACGCCATGCATGTAGCAACCTGTTGAGGTTGTCCTATAATAATAATATGAAACGAACCGGAAGGTAACATTTTAACTATATAAGTTAAGTTCTAATGTTCACGTTTCAACAATTCGAGTTGCCACTTACCGATAATAATGTATACGAGGTTTCACGTTCCAACGATTCGAGTTGTTACTTAACCTATTTTTTACTCGAGTTCACGATGCAACGCCACGAGTTCATCTTACTCGCTGTATACCTATGCGTACCTAATACGCCATGCATATAGCAACTTGTTGAGGTTATCCTATGATAATAATATGAAGGTATACGTATAATTACGTATATTAGACACAAATTTGCAATTTGCTGTTAATGTTGAAAACGTAAATCAAGAGCTACGCGAACCAAGACCGTCGACTAGCGCGTTACACGCGAGTTCCGATCGTTCGCTGGATATAGCCAACGTGACAATACTGGAGGATGTATCTCCACCACCAGTGATTAAAGGTGCTTCCAGCAGTGAGGATGTTCCACGAACAGAACCAAGCTAAGGCAAAATTAGCAGCGGTATTGCTTGTCTTGACGAGCCTATAAGACTCTTCTTAGTAAGGATAATAAAGATCCAACTGTTCTAAAGCTGCTGATTGATGCTGGGCGCATCATCTGTGACACACAACTCAGTGAGTCAATAACGAGGCGAAATTTCATATTGGCTGTACTAAAGAAGGACTTGAAAGATCAGATGCTGCTCACGATAATAGATAGTTTTCTTGTAGCCAAGAACTAGCCGAAATTTTAAAGACCGCAAAAGCGATCAATAAAACAGGTGTGGATCTCAAAGCTTCCACCTCTAACAAGACTACTGCTACAAAACCAAAGCATCAAGTCGTTAACAGAAATTGAAACGGGAAGGCTCCGGTTCAAAACCACAGACAGCAGCCATCGGCGCCCTCAAAGATGAAGGAGTCTGCACCTCAGAGGCAACAGCACTCGCCATCATCGAGGACATCGCGACTGAACTTCAGTCGCGGCCGCCGCTAGACAATACGGTAAATTACGCCGGTAGACTATTTGTTTTTTACAACCAATGGTCACAAATAACCGCAGATAAAATAGTTTTATCGTGGATACGTGGTTATGAAATTCCGTTCACTGAAACTCCATATCAGCATTGTATACCTCAACCCCGAAATTATGCACACTCAGAAAAACTTGAGTTTGATCAAGCTATACATAATTTAATTTCTATAGGTGCTATACCTCACTGTGAGCCCTGTGAGGATATCCAATATCTTTTTACCCAAACCGAACGGAAAAGCACGCTTTATCCTAAATTTGAAAAAGCTAAACGAGTTCATTCAACATGTTCATTTGAATTAGAAGATTTTAAAATAATGATCAAACTAATCTCAAGATGTTGTCTCAAGTCAACTATTGATCTCAAAGACGCATATTATTAAGTGAAAGTTCATGATAACTCTAAAAAATATTCAAGATTTAGTTTGAACGGTAACTTGTATGAATTTAATGCCCTACCGTTTGGTGTCAATGCGACACCTTTTGTCTTCACAAAAATAATGAAAACGGTGGTCAGAATGCCACGCTGTGCTGATTATTTATCGACAATATATCTTAACGATACCTGTCTAATATCACATAGCTATAGCGAATGTATGGATAACATTACAAAAATGAAAAGTACATACATGAATTTGCCTGTAAGTTTACAATCAGATTTCGATTGGTGGATTAAATCTATCGAAAATCCAAAAAATCAAATTAAATTTGACGAATTCAGATGCTTCGACTATGGGGGGTTGGGGGATAGCCTGTGCGGGAAAAACGGCAAGCGGTAGCTGAAGTCGGGAAGAAAGAAAACTTCACATTCATAAGATTAAAAAGTTGTCTAGAGGATTTATCCAATTGTCATATTATCTTGCGAATAGATAATACAACTGCGATTTTTTACATTAATCGTATGGGAGGAATCCGATTCCCCCATCTCACAAACTGACCAAAGATATACGACAATGGTATGAAGCGCGAATTCTATTTATAACAGCGCTATACATTCCATCTACAGAAAATACTATAGCAGATACTGAATCAAGGTGTATTCACCCGGATATTGAATGGGAACTATCTGATCTTGCCTTTCAGCAAATAATTAACAATTTCTGGCTACCAGAGATTGACATGATTGCTAGTTGAATAAATAAAAAATGTCCTGTATACATATCATGGCACAAAGACCCTGATGCTTGACGCTTTCTCTGTGAATTGGTCAAAATTGTATAAAAATACCAAGAACCAGGAACCCGTAAAAACGGGTTCCCTTCCTTCTCAATAATTTTAAAAAAGCATTGATGAAAATTATTAGCGACAAAGCTAAGTGCATACTGGTCGGGCCAACATGGCCAGCTGAACCTTGGTATCCCCTATTTAACCAGTTTTTTACAAACTAAACCACTGGTTTTTTCAAACTTCTGAGGACCTAATAATCTCTCATTCCAGTTTCTGCCAGATCCAGCGGCAGATTACCCTGGATGCCGGAGTATTGTGCGGGAGTCTCTAATAAGAAAACTCCCTCCCGGGTCTTTAGACACATTAATAGCGTCTCTGTCAGATAATTAAATTAAGTAATATGATACTTACACATTCCAGTTATTATTCATGTTTTAACAGAGTTATTTCAATCGGGAGCGCTATACGGCACTCTAAATGGGTTTAGATCTACACCTTCCTTAGTATTAGGAAGTCAGATAAGCACAGACGACTGTGTTTTAAGGGTATATTTAGGCTTCGCCCTCCCTTACCCAAGTATGAATCCACTGGGATACTACATTAGTAATTGAAACTCTAGCCACTTTTTTTTTTTTTTTTTTTTTTTTTTTAATTTAATTATTATACTCTGCAAGCTCCAGGGCTCGCACCCTTTTTTTGCTGTATAAGTTATTTTTACATTAAAATTTCTTAATATATTATTACTTAACAAAAGTATACCTACTCTGAAGGCCTAACTAAAGTGTCACATATTATACATACATATTATTAAATTAACATACTATTATTATTATTACATTATACATACTACATACTATTATTACATTTATATAAATATTACTAGTGTAAGTTATTGCTAGTTTATCAAGAGTAGTTAATGAAGTGCACAATCGGAGCGGACGAGATCCCACTAGCAGCACCCGTTCACGAGTGTGACGCATGTGCCAGCCATCGCTCTCCTCAACCATTTTCGAGGGAAGAGGGCGACCCGCCACACGACGCCGCTGCAGCAGGGTCATTCCAGTGGCCATGGCCACTCCGGTTGTTCACTTAATTCACTTTTTCTATGTCAACTCTCCGTCTCCGCCCCTTCGTTCGAACTCTACGATGGCCTCCGCCACCACATTGTTCCCATCTCTGATGGCCATTTTGAGGTTGTAGTCCACGATCCTTTTGGTGGAAGCTGCCTTCACCCTCATCACGAAGCGGCCTATCGCATCGTCGCTATCATCGGTATAGTATGTACAGCTACTCCGATGACGCGACAATGCCACCACCGCATGTGGGACGCTGTCGTGCAGCTTAAGCTTTTGGCCTTTAGTTTGCATGACGATCACCGACTCGTACGTCAGTCCCTGAGCTTCATGAATGGTCAAGATGCGCGACCCAGTGCCTCCCCCGTATCCCTTGGTGATCAGGGATTCTTTCTCTTCCTGTGTGTGTACTAGGAAGAGAGTGTCGGGAAGGGTAACGGGTATTTGCGCACCTGTAAACCGCTTCAGCTTCAGAGAATGAACTTTGGATGCCGATGAGTAGATGCCGGAGTACACCTCCCGAAGGGCGTAGGCGACATCCATAGGGTTCCGATGCGTACACAACAGTTCCTGAGTGATTGTTGTCACCAGGTTTGGACGACAGTACCTTAGGACAAAGAGGTTCTCTCTGTCAATGAAAGGTAACTGGTTGACGTCTCCGATGAGAAAAAGTTCGTTAGCACCACACAGCCGACTTACCATGATTATGGCCCCAAAATGGTTCAAAAGTGCCTCATCAACCAAAAGACGGTTGTACTTATGGGTTGCTTTAAAACCATTCACTAAGACAGAGGCCATAGTGCGCACCCTGGTTTTGACCAGGTCACCTATTCGTTGCGCTAGTTTTTCTCGCAAGTCTTTGGCTGCTTCCGTCGTTGTGGTGATGATAACGTCCTCCTCCCCATTGAAGTTGCCAACAATCCACGTTGTTTTTCCGCATCCTGGAACCCCATTTACCCATTCGATCCTAGGCATCACCCAGTCGTCCCAAGATGCTTCGCCTTCAGAGATACCCGAGATGGATTTCGCCGTCTCAAGTATCCTGTCGTCTAGCATCGTCCGAGTTCGCCGAGCAACGACCAAGATCGGATCGTCATGCGGGGCAGAGAATTTGATTAGACCAGTACGCCCCGTCCCCTCCTTTGCTAGAGCCACAAAGCCACTTGTTGCATTAAAAGCTGCCATATAACTTCCCACCATCCGACCCCGAAGGACTAGGCCGTCATTGTTGTTGTATATGGCAGCTTCTTCCTCCTCGAGGTACGCCTTCAAGAGATTATCGTTGATGGCGCCACCCAGCTGATAGCACTGCAGGATCTTCTTGCAGATCATAGTGTCGACCACTATGCTTGCTTTAGTTATAGCTAGGTACTCGATGAAGGCGTTTATTGCGTGGTCTCGCGGCCCCGTCGCCGGTCTGAGGCGAGGCGGACTGACTTGTCCCATGTCGGCTCTCGTTCGGGCAGGTTTTGGTGTTACCTGACTCTGCCGTGTCTTTTCTTCCTTTCTTTTGGGCAATGAAGGTTTCAGCCTTAAGAGGTTTTGTGCTGCACAACTGAAGGCATCCACGAACGCTCTGATGCGACCTGATGACTTACGTTTCGGGCTCTGCTGTATGGCAGCGCTTTTGGTGGATGACTCCGCCTTTTGCTGCATGCGCTGGGAGCCGCTGATGGTGCCTGGGTCCGGTACAGGGTGACCCCAACTGTCGGTTGCGTCGTGCCTTTTGAGGTAACTGAGATTTTAAACTCTAGCCACTTGGATTCCTAATTAATCTCATTCTTTAGAAAAAATCACTAAAGAAGCTAGTTACCCTGCTGGCGCTGGTAACAGCGCATAGAGTACAAACTATTTCAAAAATAGATATCCGAAATTTTCAAAATTGGCGGAATGATATTTCCATTAGGATCCCTGACTTAATAAAAACGTCAAGTGTAAACGCAACTCAGCCAACGCTGATGCTGCCAATTTTTCGAGACAGACCTGACATAGGTCCGGCTTAATTATTAACGGATTATCTAAAAGTAATGTAGCGGCATTACGTGATCATCACACCTCTATTTATATTTCTATAAAAAACCATATAATAAAGTTTCTCCCCAAACACTTAGCAGATGGATAAAGAGTATACGTTGTGGGTCTGTGGAATAGATATCACACAGTACTCTGCACATAGTACTAGACACCTCAAAAGCTCATAAGCTCGGTGTGAATTTGGATGTTATCAGGAAGACTGCCGGTTGGTCCGGCGGCTCTACAATATTTGCCAAGTTTTATAACAGGCATATAACAGACAGCATATACAGAATCAAATCATTGTTTTGCTAGAAGTAAAATTGATTGATTTATGCTAAAATTTACTGTAGCTATTATGTTAATAGTTTATTTAAGAAACATTACCTTTTAATTGAGTGATTAAGTACATTTATTATGTCATTTATTGAAGAAATATTAAATATATTTACTTCTGTAATACTTTCAACTGAAATAGATATTTCACAACTTCTCTCAACATCTACAAGTGTATATATAAAATCTCTTCAAACTCAATACTGTAACATAATTTAATGATTAAACGAACTTACCTGTAAGTTAAGTTCTATCATAATTATGTGAAGTAGTGAGTTTGAAGAGATAGCATCCCGCCCACCCAGATTACCTATTTCATAGGTCCCGAATAGTGAAATATCTACTTGAACTGATAAGCTCTGAACTAAATGAAGAATCAGCCGACCGCACGAAATAATGAAATTGTGCGGTCTACCTACATATTTTTTTTTTCTCTCTCTGAACTTAGTGCATAGACAAGGCGACATTATGCGTGCTACTACAAGTGTATATATAAAATCTCTTCAAACTCACTACTTCACATAATTATGATAGAACTTAACTTACAGGTAAGTTCGTTTAATCATTAAATAATGGGAGATTTCAATGGCCATCATGCTTCATGGGGCTCAAGTCACAATGATTCCTTTGGCCTTTTGCTTTTAGAAATATTTGATGAAGCAAATCTTTGTGTGATCAACAATGGCTCACCCACTCGGAGAGTACTTCCTAACCAAAACCCTAACAGTGCTGTTGACCTCACTGCATGTTCCACATCCCTGGCTTCTCTTCTCACTTGGAATATTTTAAACCATTCTTATGGCAGTGATCATTATCCAATAATTATCTCTATACCCAACAGAGCATCACCAGCACTTAATTTTTGCCCCTCTCTTAAATACAGATTAACAGATGTTGACTGGTCTTCTTATTCATCTTCTCTTGAAAGCAAAGTAGAGTCTCTTCCTATACCTGTTAGCAGCAACTCTCTTGACTCATATAATAAATTTCTTGACTCTGTAATTTCCAGCGCAGATCAACACTTTCCCCTTAAAAAACCCTTTAGTTTCATAGTTTCGACCCCCTGGTGGGATGCTGATTGCACAGCAGTTGTTAAAGAAAGGAACAGTTCTGAAGATAGTTATAATACTGATATGACTAAAGACAATTTCCTTAACTATCAGAAGACTGCTGCCAAGGCTACAAGACTCTTGTCCAAAAAGAAAAAACATGGCTGGGTTCACTACTGTGAGAATTTGTCTCCAAGGACTCCTGCTTCCTTAGTTTGGAAACAAATAAAACGCTACAGAGGCTCATGCAACACGGAGAACATTTCATCTAATGACCCATCATCTTGGCTCGAAGCCTTTGCAGATAAAATATCTCCTGCCTATGTTCCAAATACTGATTCTTTCCCTACTCTTCCAAGAGCTCTTCCGACTTTGCACAATTTTGAATCTTCCTTCTCATTCTCTGAACTTCAAATAGCACTTGATGGACTGGTGGATTCCGCTCCAGGAGCAGATGGAATCCCTTACTCATTCCTGAAAAATGCTTCAAGCAAAAGTAAGGAGTATTACTTGAAGCTAATCAATAACCTCTATGAATATGGCGTGATTCCTCCATCATGGAAATGCCAAGTAATAATTCCAATACTCAAACCAGGAAAGAATCCTACGAATCCAAACAACTACAGACCAATAGCTTTATCATCGGTGTTAGCTAAGATAACAGAACATATGATTAAACATCGTCTTGAATGGTTAGTGGAAAATGGAAACATGTTAGGCAAAACACAGTACGGGTTTAGAAAAGGTATGAGCACTATAGATAGCCTTAGCATGCTAACAACCGACATACGCGCCTCCTTGTTAAAAAAAGAGTATCTAGTGGGAGTCTTTCTAGATATTGCGGCTGCATATGATAGCGTGCTACTTCCGGTACTCAGGAGTAAACTCACTCAGCTGAGTATTCCCGAGAAGATGGTGCGATTCATATGCAACCTATACATGGAAAGAACCATCACAATTAAGCATCAAAATAACCTCCTTCCTCCAAGAACGGTCTGGAAAGGCTTGCCTCAAGGGTCTGTACTCAGTCCATTACTATATAGTCTATACACTCATGACTTAGAACTTTCAGTGGAGCCATTCTGCCAAGTCTTACAGTATGCCGATGATTTGGTATTATATAAATCTGAAAAGACGCTAGATACAGCTGTATCTCATCTAACTTTTGCGTTAAATTACCTAACCGACTGGCTCACTCAGCATGGACTATCCTTATCAGCCCCGAAAAGCATTGTGACTGTATTCACAAAAAAAAGGCTAGTTCCCCCTGTTAATATTAAAGTCTACAATGAGAATATTCCCCAGGAAAATAAGGTGAAATTTTTGGGAGTCTGGTTAGATCCAAAACTATCAGGCACTGCACACACTGATTTTGTTGCCCAAAAATGTGAAAAAAATATAAATGTCCTCCGGTCTCTATCTGGTGTTTGGTGGGGTGCACACCCCTTTACCCAAAGACTAATTTACAACGCCATAATTCGAAGCCATATGGACTATGGCATGTTTCTATTAGACCCTTCTAATAAATCAGGGCTTATAAAAATTGACAAAATACAAGCTAAATGTTTACGCATCATTCTTGGTGCAATGAAGTCTTCACCTATCAATGCAATGCAGGTGGAATGTGTTGAACCCCCTCTCTCACTGCGTAGACAATATCTAGCTAATAGATTCTTCTATAAATTAGTACAAAATTCTAGTCATCCACTTCTTCATAAATTACATCAACTGTCGGTTCTATACAACACTCTTGGACACCATCCTGATGATAAACTCCCCTGTCTCCTCCGTAGCTATCTACAATACACTCGCCTTCCTAATCCGCTTTTCCAAAACCACATTTTACCACTGTATTCTGCACCCTATGATGCACTGTTGCTACAACCTAAGATTATTTTGGACTTTGGGATTGATAAAAGCTCTATAGAAGCTAATGTTATTTTTAACCATAAGGTTCAAACTGATTTTAAAAACTGGCTCACAATTTACACGGATGCTTCCAAAAACCTTGAAGACAGTCCAGTTGGTGCTGCAGTGTGGATTCCCTCCTCTAGAATCATTTTAAATTATAAATGCCCTCCCACCACCTCTGTGTTTACTGGAGAATCAATTGCCATCTTAGAAGCTATTAAGTTTGTAATCTCCCATAATTTAAACAAATCTATCATCTTCTCTGACTCTAAAAGCTGCCTTCAGTCAATTCTATCCAACCCCTTCAGATCTAAATCTAGGTTTCCAATCATTATAAAAATAAGAGAGGCACTCTACCACAGCCATAGACTTGGTGTTAGTATTGTCCTGGCCTGGATCCCAGGACATGCCGGTATTCTGGGAAATGAAACTGCAGACTCTTGCGCTAAAAATGCCATTCAAACAGGTTCTCTGGAACATTCACAAATATACTCACATGACATCTGTACCACCCTTGGACAAATCTTGTATAAGGCATGGACCAAAGAATGGCAAGCTTCAAAATCATTGAAAGGTAAATTTTATGGTGACATTCAACCTGAAATCCCACATAAGCCCTGGTTTTCTAAATATATGGCTGATAAAGCAACAACCTCAACAATTTGCCGAGTACGACTAAACCACTCTTGCACTCCCGTTTTCCTGGCCAAACTTAGGATTAGGGATCACTCACTCTGCGAATGCGGTTTGGACGACGGTGACGTGAACCATATATTCTTCAGTTGCCCTAAAATGCGGATGTCTTTATTCGACATTATCCCCTCTGATATCCCACGTCCTACCTCCTTCAAATGTCTCCTTTCTCTCACATTTACTCCTTTTATTAAAATATTGTGTAAATATATTAAAAAAAATAAAATTAACTTATAAATTTATGTAAATGAATGTTATGTGCATACAAAAAAAAAACTTTATTTATATCATTTATGTCTTATATATTTGAATAAGTATATAATATGTTAAATACATGCATGTAAATATAATTGTGTGTGTCTTTTGTATGTGTATTTTAGATTAACCTGGAACTCGGATTTCACTGGCAAAAATATCTTCCCACCGAACAATCTCCTTCGTTTGATGTTCTATCGTACCACGCGACATTGGCGAAATTGTGGTGGCACCTCCACAGAAGCCACATAAGAAGAGTTGAAGTTGAAGTTGAAGTATTGTATAATATTATTATTAATATATACAGTGTCCCTCGGCTTTACACAAAAACCCGTATTTTAATGATATCGATCGAAAGCGTAAATCACAATCAATTCCTTCTCAATAATAACAGGGGTGTTTCCTCGTGTCCTAACTAGGTTGCCTAAATGATTAGGCTACGAGGGATATTTTTTCCTGTTGCGTCACAGTGGGATAATACCTATATGATTAGCTCATCCTTTGTTTATGAGTATATTGTTAAGTACCTCGAATTAATATAAAATACTTGTATAAAATCAAATTATAAACGTTCTTCATGTATGAGTTATGACGTTATGTAAACTTTTGTCCTTCATGTAGGTACAAACAGCATGTTACTGATATGTTACCACTACGATGAATGTGGGACACCCGGTAGCTATATTATAAGGAAAGTACAGAAGCAGAGTTCGGTACCCTCCTATGCAGATAATATCAGCTGTTCTATGTCTACTAGGTAGGTACCTATATTTTATTTATTTATTTATTTATTTTATTGCACACATACATTCAACTTATACTAAGCGTAAACATATGCACCCTGTTAGGAGGGCGTTGCAAACTTAAATTAGGTACTTACTTAACAATACAAAATAATCTAGCACCATGAACCACTAAAACCGACTGACGGCAATGATAATCACAGATCGCCTCTTTCGATGTGCTGGTTCATCGCCTCCGTCAGCAGCGATGGAAATCATTCTTTTGGACAAACAATAACAACATGATTTGACTTTCTTTTGTTTTAACAGTACTCAAACAGTACAAATCCTTTGCGTATCTTTGTCATTGTTGGGTAACAATCATCGCACACAATGATAAACTATTCTGTTTTTAAAACATGTTGCATCATTTTAGACTTAATTTTAGCTAAATATAATCTGAGTAGCTTCTGATCGTGGTTTCACTCGCGTTCCCACAGGAATCGTGCATTTTCCGGGATAAAAAGTAGCATAATTATGTTACTCTCCGGAATATATGCCAAAAATCACGTCGATCCGTTGCTCCGTTACTGCCTGAAAGAAGGACAAACCAACAAACGTATAAACACACGTTCGCATTTATTGTATGGCTTTGATTACCTAATAATCAAAGGAGTAGGTACGGGTTGTAAAGTAAATATATTTTGAAGTGGTTAGTGTGTTGGTACCTATTTGTTTACAGCAGCCCACCGCCTGCCTTTACACCAACCCTCCTTGGGAATTCTGAGAATTCTAGTAGGTATAGAAATTTAGTGCTCATGTAAATATACAATAGGTACATCTCAAAAATTTAGCTGCCAACGGGATTCTCCAGGGAAACTCCAGGTGGAGCCAGGCCGGCGCAACCTTCTCGTACAGCCAGACATAGGTGTATGGCCAGCCCAGTTGTGTTAGGTGGCTTAAGTGTTGTCTTACGATACCAACCAGAGCCAACGGCGTAAGCAGTATAACTATATTACGAACTAGCTGCTGCCCCGCGGTTTCACCCGCGTGGAGATTTTGGATTACATGGTTTTTATTTTTTTGCGCGGAACCCTAATTATTTTTCTAGAATTAAAGTAGGCTATGTTAGTCCTTGTAACATCAGCTATCTGCCAGTGAAAGTCCCGTCAAAATCGGACCAGCCGTTTCGGAGATTACCCGGAACAAACAGACAGACAGACAGACAAAAATTTTAAAAATTGTTGTTTTGTTATAGGTACCGTATATACTTTCATATGCATTTAGTAAAAAGCTGTTATTTTGATATTACAAACAGACACTTCAATTTTATTTATCTGTGTGTATTACCATAGTAAAAGAAGAATAGTAATTTAACTCCATAGAAACGGCGCGATTTCTCCGCGTTTGCTTCACCTCTAAAAATCTACGGAATCACGTACCATTTCGTCTAAACGACCCTCCGCAGCACGGCAGCATTCAGTTGTAAATGCCACATAGCTGTCAGTGTATCCAGTCTCCATGTATCAAAGTGGGTACCTACGGCTCTACTAGCCCTTGTGAACCGTAATGAGCAACCTAAGTAATCGTATGTAGGTATATTATTGTAGGTAAAATAAAATTTACCTAACTAGGGGGTGGCAAGTGTTTAATGCATAAGAAAATATTTTCTTTTTATCTGTTTACATATGAATTAGCTTTTCTCGTTGATAGTTATTATCTAGTTCTATTTTCAGTTTTCAGTGACATCATACTGATAACGTTTCACTAAGCCTCGGCGTACGTTACACTGGAGAGCTAATTACAATGGTCGGAATTTACTTACTTATTTTTACTATGCTACTGTCTACCGGTCACACAGAAAACCTAGAGGTAGCCATAGCACCAGAAAAAGTATTAGGTGCTTCAGTGAGATGACAGATGTGGATCAGCAATTCAACAGTCAACAGCGTTACCCTTCATCCCAATTGGTGATTCTGCTGGGAGATTTTAACGCTTCCAAGAGTAGCTTGTCCTGACGTACTGGTTCACTGACCATGTGGTAACTGGTAGAAAGATATTTAAGCGTTAAGCCTCTCACGCTCCCAGCGGCTGCTCCAAGAGTGGAACTTCTTACCGTCACGGGGTCTGTTATATTGTCGGCTGAATTCAACCCATTTAAATCAAGGGAGAATAGATGCCTATTAGCTATTTACTGAGCAATCGCACCTTCGATCCCATCATCCCCCTTTGAGATAAAACGGTCGTTGATTGCGGCCAAACGCTGGATCAGACTTATTCTTTTCAGCCATATTTACCGTTCCACTGCCAGGCAAAGGCCTCGCTATCTTATACTTCCACTTCTCACGGTCTTTGGCTATTTGAGGGCCATGAGTCATTCATATACTTTAATGCGTCTAGCTGATCGCACCATCTCTGCCTCGGTCTGCCAGGCTCCCTTTTTCTGTAATTATGATTTCACGGTTGTTATTTTGGCTCATAGTTTGCAAGGTATGCGGCTGACATGCCAAGCCCAGTCTCACTTCAGACTAGCAGCCTTCCCTGTGACTGCATCATCAGAGATCTGCGTTCTGGAGCACAGCGTGGTATTGCTGCGAATACGGTCGGTAAGTTCTACTATAAGGCCATAAAAAATGTGATTAGGAACATTTAGCTATGTTTTTCATCTGCGTGTTTCTGTTAATTTTAGCGTGGAATCAGCAGTCTTGCTTCAATTATGGCGTGATTCAGTTTACAAAAGACTTATTATATGTGGTAGAAAACATTTTCCACGTTAAGGCGCTTCGCACATGGAGCCGTTTTTTTAAATATTATTTCATAATGAGACGAGCCGATAGTTTGCCTGAAGGTAAGCATAGCACCGGCCCATAACTATTGCAGTGCCGCTCAGAACTTTGAAACAAAGGCCTGCGCGGCACTGAGCTCGTTACCCTAGCCGTAAATATACCTACCTACCTAAGGTTTACGTCTCAATAGGTGAGCAAATTATAAAGTTTTGTCTCGGGTCTTGGATGTATCTGTGTGTGTCCATGCCACCTGCAACACAGGGAATACCTGTGCAGGGTTATGAGTAAGTAAGCGTAGGTACTATGTAAATATCTATGGTACTATGTTTATGTTATATGTACCTATTTGTTTATTTAACTGTCATGAGGGCTTTCCAGCACATGCTTTGGTGAATAAATAAATTTGAATAAGTATTAGGTTTCAAAAGATTTTCAACTTGAAGGTAGACAGGCAAAAAATAGACGCTTCCACATGCTCCTACTAGTATGTTGCACTAACTTATTCTGTGCTACGTTCTCCCCAGTGATGACTAGGTAAAAATAGCTCAAACAACATTGTGTACAAGCCTCTACTTAGTTAAATATTGAGCTGCAAATTTATTCAAAAAGTCAACGGTCGCCACATTTAAATATAGTCGCCACCTACTGGTTCAGTTAAACGTCCAACGTTTCATCGGCAAGTGTCTACGAGAGCACCATGGCTAGCAAAGGTTATACTAACATTAATATTTCCTAATTTTCCCTTTTAAAAATTGTGTCTCTCAAAAATTTTAACCCTAAAAAGTGTTATGTTATGTACTTTGTGAATTACTTGTTATTCATTAAAAAAACAACTTACGTCGAAATGTCGCTTAATGACGGAAATGATAATAAGAACATTTTCCAAGCGACGCGACGTGAATGGCCCTGGTCTGCTTCCGCCGGATCCACGGCTTACGACCTAAGCTTGCCAAGATGTGCCAAGGTGAAATTAAGATTGCTTTAGATCTGATAAAACGAACGTTTTCAGTGACTCGTCGTTGCTATGACTCCATCATCAGATGTTATAGCGTCAAAAGTGGCCAGAACATGCCGCAACATGATTTCACACCGAAGAAGTATAATGTGAGTGCCTATTTTCCTTTAGAACATGGTTATAGTGGATAAGAAACTATTAAGTATTACAAACTAATGGAATTTTATGGGGGTGGTCTATGGAGGCACCAGTGCAGCGGGCGTCTTCCGGCTGATGATGATGTAAGTAGTGTCGCCCCTTCCGTAATTCATATTGCATAGTGCCAAGATTCTAATATACAGAATTAGGGTAACAAAAGGTATCAATAGTTTATTTAAGTCTATAAAAGAACTAGTTATCTGCTTCGCTATTTATGAATTTACTCAGGAGAGACTATGTGCCTCTCCCTATTAATAATGGCTTTGCCATATATTCTTACTGATGGTTAGTCCCAACAACTAACTTGGCTCTGGTCGACTACCTCCGGTCTGAACACAGTCTGCCTGTGTCCCGGTGCCAACTTATCCATCAGGGTCTGGCCTGCCCAGTAACCCTGTTCGGGTCTTTTGCCCCTTTCTTTGGCACCGGCCGGACGTGGGGGGGTTACCCCCACGACGACCTCCACCATCCCCATAGTCCTGCCACTTGCTCCAACTATAATCGACCAGCTGCCAGTGTGCTTATTCATCACACTCCAAATTGTACGCTACATGTTTAGAACATTATCATGCATAAATATTACTAGCGTTTATAGGATTCATTTGTGGAACTCTAATCACATGGACTCTATCCGATTCCACATTGTCTGGCTACTAATGGTCAATTTGAGAACAGTTATTATTCTGAACACTCACCAGGGATTATTAGGGTAGTTTTCATGATAGTACTATCCGCCATGTCACCAACCTGGTTCACGTTCAGTTCCTTTTTCTGTCTCCTCGCGCCTTGCGTCCTCTCGTCCTCGCCATTTTTCAAGTTTTACTTGGCGATTCGCGTATTGCGCGACACTCCCAACAGCAAAGGAAGGTTTTAATGGAGTAGAGTAAGCAGGTGTTGTGTCCATTCGAGAATTTTTTCTCTGGCACGCACAGCTGCTTCTCGTCTACCTCTATAGTCCACCTCTCGTTGTGGCTCTGGTGTGGCTTTACTTTTACTGATTTCCTGACTGTCGGAGTTGTTAACTGGTCCGTGATCTACTTTTTCTTTCATCAGTGCCTCTAACCAACTCGACAATCTTTCCAACTTTCCAATTAATCCTATTTCGGGCGTCAGATTTAATCTGTACTAGGTCACCACCTGAGGCGTTTTGGTGGTTCTTATTCGAGGTTGTCTGGGACTGTGTCGAAATCTATCTCTCAAGCTAGACAGATATTGGCTAATAAACATATTTTTGAACTATTCAATTATTTTAAGTCCCTTTTTCCAACTCTGGATAAGATCAATCTTTATGGAGGTGCCAACATTAGGTATTGATGATGGCTCTATTGGCATGCATCTACCTAGGCTCAAGAAGTCTGATGGTCGAAGGATATGCTCTACTTCAGTGTCTATCTTTGTTAAGGGTCTAGAGTTGACCACTGCCTCTACTTCTTTTATCACTGTCAGCAATTTACTATCGTTTAGTAGGTGTTTATCTAAAGTACGTTTAAGACAGTGTTTTACTATAGCAACTAAACGCTCATAGAAACCACCATGCCACGGAGCCAACTGTGGAATGAATTTCCATTGAATTCCTTTCTCAATGCAATATAACTTCTCCACAACTTCTGAGGTGAGTTTGAAATACTTTGCATTGTCAGAATATATCCGTTTTGGTATGTTCCTTGTCGCTGAGAATCGACGCAGAGCCAATAGACATTCTTCGGCTGTCAGATCTTTTACCACTTCTAAGTGGACTGCCCGAACGGCCAAGCAAGTGAACAACGCTATCCATCTCTTTTCCTTTCTATTTGTTATGTTCACATACAATGGGCCAAAGTAGTCCACTCCTGTGAATGTAAATGGTTCGCTGTAGTTTACTCTCTCTTGAGGCAGAGCTGGTGCGGCTGGTAACTGGTAGGGACCACCACCGTGCTTGACGCATTTCGGACATTTTTTAATTAATTTTTGTACTTGAGCTTTACCTTGAGGTATCCAGTACTTTTCTCTTATTATACTGAGAGTATGTGATGCACCCACATGATAATTGCCTTCATGGGTGTCTTTTATAATCTTGTTTGTTAGTTCACTGTCTCTAGGTAACAAAATTGGGTACTTCATGTCGTAACTCCAGTAGGTATTTGCCATGCGTCCTCTACACCTTAGTATCCCATCCACATCCAAAAACACGTCAAGGTTTTTTGCTAAATGAGTATTTTTACCGGCAATTTCATTTGGAATATGTCGTTCTTGCAACTTCTTTATTTCTTGATTGGATGTGGGACTAGTTACCGCTTCGCTTTGTGGGTTCAAATTCTCCCTGTACTCTTCTTCTGTTTTTTCCTGTGCAGGCAAGCATAGGTTCTCAGTTTCTAGTATTTCTTTTTGGTCGAATTCTTCAATCTCCATATTCTCTGGACTCTGGTGCAGAGCCTCCTCACACGAAAGAAGAGTCAAATGAGTATTATAATGTCGGTCTTCAGGCCAAGAAGATTCATCCAATTTTAGAAATTCCGGACCTCAAGCCACAGTTTTCTGTTTTGCTTCCATGAGCCAGGTTTTGTTGCGACATCTGCAGGGTTCGACTTTGTGTTTATGTAAAACATTTCAGTTTGTTGTTGATTTCTTTTAATTTCTTCAACTCTGTTTGCTACCAAGGGAGGAAGTAGCTTTTTTGAGTGTATCCATCCAAGAACTACAAGACTGTCAGTCCATAAGACATCCCTCTTTATCTGCAGTCCAATGTTTGATTTTACATACTTCAAGAGTCTGCTTGCTATCAAAAAACCTAATAACTCTAATCGAGGTATTTTTAAATCGTCTTTGTCCTTGCTTTGTGCTACATGAGATTTTCCCATGACAAGGGACACTGTTGTACCTTGTGGGTTTATAGCCTTTAAATATTGGTATATGCAGCTGTGGTCAGCTGCATATGCATATTTGTTAGAGGCATCAGAGAAACTATGTAACTCATACTCTGTGTTAGGATCTGATGATCTACCAATATATCTTGGAATTTGTATCTCTGTTACAGCCTTCAAGTCTTCCAGTATTGAATTTAATGACTTAGTCAGATCTGTGGATAGCTTAGCATCCCATTTGTATTTTTGTTTACAAATATTCTGGAATAACAGCTTCATTGGTAGTATCAGTGGACACACAAAGCCACATGGATCATAGATACGTGCTATGGTTCTAAGAACACTTCTTTTTGTATCTACTGGAGTGTTTGGTTTGAAATGATTCTCATTTACATTTAACTTCATGGTATCATCATTTATATCCCATAACAGACCAAGTGTTTTCACTAGGTTGGTTTCTTTTGCTTGACACTTGGTAGGGATAGAAGTCATGAAGTTCGTGTTGTTGGAAACCCAATCTCGGATATTCATAGATATTTGACCAAAAGCCTCTCTCGTCTTATCATATATTTGCTTTGCTTCATTAACTGAGTTCGCTCCTGTTACGAGGTTATCCACATAGCACTTGCCAATTATGGTCTTCAAGAGGTTTTCATTTGATTGAAACATATGGTATCTGATTGTTGCAGTCAATAGAAATGGGCTAGATATGATTCCAAAGGGAACTCTACAAAATCGTAGGTATAAGAGGTTTTCCTCTGAGAGCTCTTTATTAAAATCCTTGACCCACAGGAATCTTGTAACATCTCGATCTTCGTTTTGAAGACCAACTTGCAAGAATGCCTTCTCCACATCAGCTATGATACCTATTTCCTTTGTCCTAAACTGTAACAGAAGAGACGTTAGGTCTTCTATCATAGATGGTCCGCTATACAAGCATTCATTCAGGCTTTTTTCTCCTGAGGTTTTAGCTGATGCGTCATAGACAATGCGACCTCGTTTTCCTTCTTGTTTCACCATGTGATGAGGAAGGTAATGAAGTGGATTTGTTGATTTGTTGTTTTGTAGCTCGACTTGTTCTATCATCTTAGATTTCAGTTGTTCTTTAAGAATGTTATCATACTCTTGTAGTGTATCTAAGTTTGATCTCTTTATCAAGCTGTTTAACCTACCATAAGCTAAACCAAAATTACTTGGAAGCTGTGGTGGATATTCAATCCATGGCCATTTTACTTCGTATCGGCCATCCTTGTACTTCACAGTATCATTGAAATGCTTCACAGCTTCTTCTTGTCGTGTAGTCTTAGGAGAATCATTTATTCCAATACATTCAAGAGACCACAAAAACTGGACATCAATATTCCTTAATGGAAGATCCGGTACCGTGAAATATGGACAGCTTGAGTTATGACAGTGACAGTAAGTAGTTACTGTAAGTGTATTTTCTCGACCTGTAGTTGAATCCCTTTTTTCGGCTCCCCCTGAAAGTACCCAACCAAAGTCAGTATCAATTGCATATAATCCTTTTTTAATTTGCAATTTCTTTCCTCTCATGAAGCTAGCATAGTAATCATTTCCAACTAGTAGGCCAATGGTCACACCAGTAGTGTCGTCTTCAGCAGGAAAATCTATTTCTCTACTAGCAAATTTGGCAATAGGTATCCTGTCTGTAATGTGTTCGACAATATTGACATTAATCTGTCTTGTGACACCACGTTTTGTTATTATACATACTTCTGTGGAAGGGCTTAACATCTCCTTTGGGTTTGATGCCCCAAAAGTGTATACAAGAAGCCGGTCCTCATTTTCAGCAGACAGGCTTTAGAGGTTTTTTGTGTAATGTAACTGCGTTGGCTGCCACTATCTAAGACAACTCTGCATGTCATCTTCTTTTTATTGTTGGTATTTTGAACTTGTGCTACCGCCGTTTTTAAAGTTAGGGCACAGAAGCTGGAGGTGATCTCCATCGCAGTGGTAACATTTAATTTTCTTTCTGCACATTTCAATTGTGTGGTTCCTCAGAAGACATTTTAGGCATCTTCCATGTAACCTTTGTTTCCGTGCTTCTATAGTTTTATATTTTCTGCAGTCACTACTGCTGTGATTTTTTAACTTGCAGAACAGACATGGCCATTTACTCTTCTTGCTAGGTGGAGCGCTGATTTTATCAGTATTTTTCCTTTTTTGGTTTTCCCCTTGTCTTTCTGGGACCTTCCGCTTCAATACGTGAGTAGATGGCCGTATGTCGCTTTCTGCTCGGATATGTAAAGCTTCTGCAGTTGATCCCGATGCCTCGGTTACAGTTATAGACACTGGTAAGAAGTCTTGAGAATTTTCCATAGCTAGTATTATTCTCTGCAGGCATCTTCTTATGGTAGGCATGTTGTTTTCAGAATCCCGTCTTGTGAGGTGATATTTGTGTATTACCCTTTCGGGAAATTTTGATAGGACTATTGCTCTAAAATGGTTCCCGTTAGCTGGTTCTCCAAGTTTTTCCAATACACGCAGATGTCGTTCTATCTCATCCAATGTTGTACGACAGCTTATAGCATTGTACTCGGCCTTGGGTATCTTATTGAGAGCGCAGTAATGCGCATCAATTACGTCATCGTTCGCACCAAACCGTCTTGTTAAAGTATCGATAGCAATTGAATAGTTGGCATTAGTAATTGTCAATCCAGCTATTGCTTCCAAGGCAGAACCCTCAAGACAGCTGATAAGGTATGTTAGTTTGTCTGTTTCAGCAATGTTTCGTTCGTGTATTGTTTTACTAAAGGTATCCCAAAACTCGCTCCATTTTAAACGATCCCCCTGATATTTTTTTAATTCCAACTTTGGTAGCAGTGTGTTTAGTTGTTTATTTTCAGTCTCACTCAAAGATGGGTTAGTATTAGAGGTAGACATTTGGAGACAGGATAACAAGTCCTCGCCTCGCAACTGTATACCCATGGCATAATTAACTATATCCACCTTAGGATTCTGTACCTTTTCCATGTAGTACTTAACTTCGCCATCTAATTTACTTATAAAGTCGTTTATACGGATTATGGCAGTGTGAGCATCGCTAAATGACAGCGCACTATCTTCATATTCAGCTTTGATATTACTGATGTACGATTCGAGGTGTTCTTGTCGAATTTTTACTCTACTTAAGCATACTTCCTCCATTCTTTATAAAAAATGTTGTTGGAAGAATTTTCGATTCACTAGTAACTGAGTTTTCGGTAATACTTGGGTTTCTATGAAATTTACAAACTTAGGTATATGAGGACGCTTCGTTTTCTCTCCCTTTTTTTTTGTTCAATACAATTATCCGTGAGAGGTGAGGAAGCGCAGGTGTATTTGTTGAAAGGGACTGAAATAACAATAAGACGAACTTAAAAGATTTGTTTTTAACTTTGAAAATTTTCAACAAAACAATTAAAAGTTTTTTCGGCACAAAGCCGGTTCAGTTTTCTTTTATTGATGTATAAAACATACCTGTTATGGTCTAACAAGTGTCCTCTTTCCTTTATTACTTGGTAAGCCTGAAACTAAATCACTTCACTACTGTTTTGTAGTATTCTTGCGAACTGTACAATAACCGCAAACCAGTTTTAAATTCAGCAAAAAGGGAAAGCATGCACGGGTGCCAATCTTGATACAAAATATGCTCGCCGTAGTGTCTATGGCTCACATATAGAAAATGACAGTCCATTGCCGCCATGTTTGATTTCTATGTCAAATCTTAATTTGTCAAACCTAAATAAGTAAATAACCGCCATTACAGTTTTAAGGTTGATCGAGTGAAGTTTTGCGTCGATTTAATTCCGTACCTTACCTCTCAATTTGTGAAGCTGTAATACAAGTAGCATTATGTACAACAAGTGCTGTGTTGTGAATTGTGCTAGTAGACGAAAGGACGTCAATTTGCATAGATTTCCAAAAACTGAGATAAGACTCCAAAAGTGGTTACAGTGTAATCAATTGTGAAAATTTAGGAAACTTGAGCTTCGAAGATCTTCACAAGCTGTTTGTATGTGAAAAGAATTTTGAATAAAGGTTTTTCACAAAAGCACTGCAGAGGTCTCGTCTGCGTATCCACGCCTATCCAACGTTATTCATTGATGAAGAGATAACTAATGGAGCTCTGTGATGGAGAACATTGTGATGTTCTTTCTGAATGCATTATTGATATGAATCTGCGATTAACTGTTTTTAACTGGTGCAGTGTTATCAATAGAATATTAAAAGGCACATATGTTTTTAGGTTAAGAAATAAAAGTTTGCCTTGCATGCAAGAAAAACCATATAATAAATGTAAAACAAAATTGCAAAAATAAAAAAACTAGTGAATATACTATGTAGTTTTTTTATATTCTAATCCTAATTAGGGATATTACTATATAGCCAGTAGGTACCTAACATGGCAAAAATACCTGAACCCAAAAAGAAAAAAATGTAATTGCATAGGTAAAAGACTATATTCTCATTCATACAAAAAAAAAACGAAGCAGTTGTCAAAATCTATATGTGAGCCTCGTTACGGCGATTTTTTCTCTATGAAAGTCATCCGTCTGATCCTCTCAGTAGTCTGTGGAAAGCATGTGAAAATTTTAACCTCATCAATAAGATTCTTAGAAAAAAAAATGGGGTTCTCACTTCTTAATTTAAATAAAACCACAGAACATATATTTTTTTATTTTATTTCTTGACCTGGACGCACAGTACCCAAGTCACAATATTGGAAATAAAAAATCTTCACAATGAAAATAAATAGATATTAAAGCTATACAAACATAAAATTTAATATATGTATTTTATTATTATTTCTTTATTTTTTCCATATTATCCAAGATATACTTGACCCACAGAACATGTCATGTACAAAATTGTCAATCTAAACTTGACATATGGAAAATCGATTACGGGAATCGATACAATAGTCGGTTCACAGAGGAAATAATACTACGTAGAAGAGACGGAACTTGGAACATATTTTAAATTTTTTAAAATATATGGGCGTCTGTCCATTAATTGCCAACACCAAAGAGAAAATCCACTACGTTACGCCAACATGAAGAAACCAAGTATTTCGTTTATAAACTTGAAATTGGCAAAATACAAAAACCGTGTCTAAATACCAAACGGCAGCACCAAAACGGAGAAGCCCGGATGGGCTCTACTTAACGTTCTGGTGAGGAATTTACCAGCAGATATTTCTTACAACGTAGGTACTCCAAACAAATTAAATACAAACTTGCTGTGAAACGTGAATGTGAAAATTTCCGCCATGTCTGATGTCTGTCACAAACGAATTTTTCAATTTGATTTTGATGTTTGGTTAACGCTTATGATGTTGGCTAACCTGGCGAGTTTTAAGGTTGGTTAGGTTGGCTAAACGCGGACAGAATCCAATACAATAGTTAATCAAAGGCAGTTTCGACAGACTGAGTCGGTTCTCATGGAACAAAAATAAATTGCTTTTTATGTAGGTAGCACACAGATTTGTCTGTGAGGTAGCACAATAAAATAAAAACTTATTGTGTAGGTAGCACAATAAATAAGCAAAAATTGTATGCTTTAATATTAACAAGATATTTGGCAAAACTACCCTCAATATTGCCTGCACATTTGTGCACGTATAAAATATAATAATATATGTACGTTGTACAGTTTAAAAACGTAAAAGCCGGAATGAAAGTGGCATTCCACGAATCATAGATCCCAGCATCTCCACCAATTTTGTCGCCCCTTCCGTAATTCATATTGCATAGTGCCAAGATTCTAATATACAGAATTAGGGTAACAAAAGGTATCAATAGTTTATTTAAGTCTATAAAAGAACTAGTTATCTGCTTCGCTATTTATGAATTTACTCAGGAGAGACTATGTGCCTCTCCCTATTAATAATGGCTTTGCCATATATTCTTACTGATGGTTAGTCCCAACAACTAACTTGGCTCTGGTCGACTACCTCCGGTCTGAACACAGTCTGCCTGTGTCCCGGTGCCAACTTATCCATCAGGGTCTGGCCTGCCCAGTAACCCTGTTCGGGTCTTTTGCCCCTTTCTTTGGCACCGGCCGGACGTGGGGGGGTTACCCCCACGAGGACCTCCACCATCCCCATAGTCCTGCCACTTGCTCCAACTATAATCGACCAGCTGCCAGTGTGCTTATTCATCACACTCCAAATTGTACTCCAAAGTGTATTGTATCCTCGCGCCTTGCGTCCTCTCGTCCTCGCCATTTCTCAAGTTTTACTTGGCGATTCGCGTATTGCGCGACAAGTAGATTACAAATTTTACAGTACAGTATTAAATTGTTAAAAACCGGCCATAACACACGTCATTTGTCGATATGTTCGACCTAGGTTTCGAGCGTGTCCGACGCTCTTCCTCAGAGTGCACGTGGTGAGATCGCGTATGATACGAAGATTTACAGTATAGATTTAACACACTTCACAATTCCAATCATGGGGTTCTTAAACATAGATATGTCTTACACTACCTTACATATAAAAGATAATGGAGATGGTAAGTATTCAAAAAATGTATCATTACGGCGTGCGTGGAACAGCTCTTGCCTTACTCGCCGGGTAGACAGCAGAAGGTTGTCTTCAATAGAGTATCTTGTGGGTCATCTACGAAGATGGGCGTACTGCAGCAGGTATCAATACAGGGTCCCAGATCTTATCTGATCTATCAATCTATTATCAGGGGCCGTCATATGAAGCAATCGACAAGCTCAAGTCCACGCACATGCCTCCAGCGATCTCCAACATCTACAAGAAGCCCCTGCTCCTGAGCCAGGGTCACATGCAGTGGCTCTATGACCACCAGGGCAAGAGGTACCTGGACCTCAGCGGCGGCATCGTAACCGTGTCCGTGGGCCATTGTCATCCGTGAGTAGATTTTCATTAAGAACCTTTATGTTATTGTTGTCAAAAATGTACATTGCTAATGGTAATCTTAAACTAATTGTATGGGACGAATGATGTGAGCGACACGACATGGCGACACCTATGCCTACAAGGAGGTATACAGGTTCAATTACTAAAAAATGAACAATTGAACCAAAAAATATAGACATGTTTTCTTCAAATGAAAAAAAAATAAATTTTATCTTCACAGAAAAGTGGTATCGGCAATCCAAGAACAGGCGAACACACTATGGCACTCCACAAATATCTACCGTCATCCCAGAATTTACGAATATGTTGAGAAATTGGCATCTAAACTCCCAGGAGATTTAAAGGTATAACCATAATTCATTCTCATTCAGGAGGCCTACCACCATCTCTTAGAGCAGAATATATTACTTTAACCTTAAATTGAAAATTCGTACCACAATTTATACTGCTGCCTTACCGGCTAACAATCTCGTGTTAGTTTACGATTCCAAACCGATCAAAACCAGCGGTCACTAGTCTTCATGTGGAAGGAGTTGTCTAGAGTTTTCGCTTTTTTCGGTATGTAAGGACTTATTTCCTTAATAACTTTCGTTATAAAATGATAACCAGCGAAAATTCTAGACTATTCCTTCCAGCCGAAGACCTAGCGACCGCTGGTCTTAATCGGGTTGGAGTCGAAAACGAACACGAGATTGTTAGCCGGTATACGCCTCCAGTATTTATTTCTTGAAAAATAGCTTCTTGCCGTGTAGTCCGGCATAGAATACTACCCTACCATATATATACTACCCCATCTCTGGGAAGAGCTCTTCCTAGTTTAAGAGCCGGCTAAAGGAATATCCAGGGCAGCATCATTTCCTCAGTCAACATCATAATCTCTATGCTCACCAAGCGTGGTGTATTACGGCAAAATCCCTCCCTTCAAGGGGTAGGCTGATGTTCAGCATTTACTACAGCATAACTTTCTAGTTAAAAGTTTAACTGCATAGCAAAATTCTAACTGTAATTTATTTATTTATTCCCAGGTGGTGTATTTAGTTAACAGTGGGTCAGAAGCCAACGACCTGGCGACACTGCTCGCCAAGGCGTACACGCGGAACAATGACATAATTTCCTTACAATCCAGCTACCACGGGTGCTCCAGTGGCCTGATGGGTCTGACCTCTACACAAAGCTATAGACTGCCAGTACCTGTACCGTCTGGATTTCATCACGTAAGTTTTATTACCACTTTCACGAATTAGTTTAACCAAGAGGTAAGACTAATTACTCTTATGCGAGTGTCTACGTACAAACGGTTTGCTTGTATAGTCTGCCGTGTGCAATGTGTAAACATTACTGTGTTCCGGTTTGATGAGCAAAGTAGTCAATGAAATTACTGGGATTTTATAAGTACCTACCTATAGTATTTGTTTTTTTTTCGTTTTTTATTTTGTTTTTTTTTTTTTTACCTGCCTTGCAATGGCACGAAATAATGCAAGCTAATGAAACGAGCCGATATTTATCTGATGGTGAATTTAATGCCTGATGTCATGTGGCCATAGCAATTGCAGTGTCCTATGTCGCCCAAAAGTTTTAATCACAAGGACTGCGCGAACACTGCAGTGCACAATTTGTCCCACCATGAAATTCTCAATCTTCTCAAATTCAGGGTTATCACCGACATTATTTTTAACAATGTTATATAAAACTATTAAGTACTCAATTATTCACCAAGACTGCTCAACAGCATAAATGGTTGATAAGTCGGAAGTAGGTACCAACAGTATACCTACGATATCGTTGTCATCGTACTCTGCAATCTTTTTATGTGTAAAACTGTAATGTTGTGTGATGTCCTGAAATAAATGTATTTTCTTTCTTTCTTTCAATCTTCTATCTTATACAGGCCGCTCTGCCAGACCCCTATAATGGACCGTGGGGTGGCTGCAGAGACTCCCTGTCACAGCCTCCTGGTGCTTGCTCCTGTACTGGCGAATGCCTCTCTACTGACAAGTATATCCAGCAACTTGAAGGTGTAAGTATAATTGGTTAGATATAGATAATCGACCAATCATGGTACCGGCCGGTAGATAATCAAATGTTCTAGCCCAATACCTGGGCCGCTGCCCCACCTAGTTGGCGGCATTCATTTCATCTACTCACATCATTTTTCGTTTTCCAGATACTAAACTACTCTGTACCAGCTGGTCGAATAGCAGCATTATTCGCAGAGTCCATACAAGGAGCAGGAGGGGTTATACAGTATCCTAAAGGTTATATCAAGAAGGCACATGCCCTTATTAAGAAAAATGGTGGCTTATATGTTGCCGATGAAGTAAGATATGAAGTCATAGCCATACAATTATTTTAACTTAAGATTAGGATCTGCTCAAAATGGAACGAAGTTTTCCTCCTGTATCGTTCAGAAACTTCAGAACATTGAGAATAAAATATACGAGCTGCTACGAAAATACTGGGACAATACTTTTTACTATCGGGATTTTTCGGGAACTTATAAGGAATCGCGTTCCGTTTCGAGTGGGAGAGAAAGTCCATTCAACTCTAATTAGGATCAGATTACACAAATATATACATCACAAAAATTTCGCTTCCAACAGGTTCGAACCTGCGTCTTCTGATTATCCAGACCAGACGCCTTAACCAACTAGGCTATGGGAGCAATCGATGTTGACGCTCTAGATAACCAGAAGACGCAGGTTCGAACCCTGTTGGAAGCGAAATTTTTGTCATGTATATAGTTATGTGAACATCCGCTAGTGTCGGTTAACACTATAAAATATATTTCATAAAGGGTCATATTAAACACAAATCAAATTCGGTATTATTACGTTCAGGTACAAACCGGCTTCGGGCGCACCGGTGACCATTTCTGGGGTTTTGAATCCCACGGTGTGGTACCAGACATCGTGACCATGGCCAAGGGAATTGGCAACGGATTCCCACTAGCAGCCGTAGTGACGACGAAGGAAATAGCTGACGCGCACAAAGCTACGTATTTTAATACGTTTGGAGGCAACCCGCTAGCATCGGCTGTAGGCAAGGCCGTTTTAGATGTAAGTAAAAACAATTTTTTTAAAAACATAATAAATTTAAAACGCACTACTGTCCTAGAGCCAGTGCCACTCGGGATGATGTTAAGGATTCTAACGATAGGTACCCCCGATAAGTACAGACCGACAAATCTGTACAAATAAATAAAATTGAAGTGTCTGTTTGTAATATCAAAATAACAGCTAAATGCATATGAAAGTATATACGGTACCTACAACAAACTCACAATTTTAAATATTTTGTCTTTCTGTCTGTGTGTTCCGGGTAATCTCCGAAACGGCTGGACCGATTTTGACGGGACTTTCACTGGCAGATAGCTGATGTTATAAGGAGTAACTTAGGCTACGTTTATTTTGGAAAAAGGATTAGCGTTCCGCGCAAAAAATAAAACCTATTAAATCCAATAACTCCGCGTGGGTGAAACCGCGGGCAGCAGCTAGTACTTATATAACATCTTGCCTATTTTTCCAGGTAATTGAAGAAGATAAACTGCAGGAAAATAGCAAAGTAGTCGGAAGTTACTTCATCGAGCAGTTCATGCAGCTGCAGAAAGTACATCCAGTAATTGGCGATGTGAGAGGACAAGGGCTCATGATAGGGGTAGAGCTTGTTGCTCCCGGAACTAAACAAGCTTTGAATAAGGACATCATGGACAATATCCAAGAGACGTTGAAGGATTTGGGAGTGCTGCTTATTCGTGGTGGACGGACATCCAACGTGAGTCATTTTTCTAATATCGCTAGTAGGCCAAACTTTCCAATAAGTGGGGCGCGACCACGCACTTTCAGATCTATAAAGAGGGCCTTAAGCTTTAGGTAGTTAGGTATTTTTTATCACATTGCGTTAAATTATTGGAAGATTGATAATTAATCTTAATAATTATCATTGAACGCTAACTACGACGGTTTTTAAAGTATTTTTGTGTTATTTGTGACAACTTGTACCTACTTATTTTGTATCTTATAACTTAGGTATACCAACCGTTACCAAAAAATAAAATTTTGTACTTCTTTACAGGTATTTAGAATAAAACCACCGATGTGTATCACCAGAGCAGATGTGGACTTCACCATTTCGATAATGGACAAAGCTCTTAAAATTCACCAACTTTAATAAATAATAATATAAAAATACCAATATTTTATTTTGTAAATATATTCTCCCTCAGAAAAAGCCTGTCTTACAAAGTTCGACACTAATGTACCTACCTACCTTGGTATTTACTATTATAGGTACGTACTTGTACTATAATGTATTATGTGGTAAAAATAAGTATAATTACAGATTAAAAATTAAAAACTAAAATAAGAAAATAAAAATCCTTTGAACAATCAGACAACAAAATGGTCTAAAGATAGTTCAAACGATGGATGGCAAGGGTGATCCTTTGAGCGAGATAAACAGGTAAGCCAGAATTGGCCACGCGTCGATTCTACATGCCGCCCCGCCAAATCTTTAAATAAACGAGTGCTCCCGGTCCCCAAAGGACGATAACGTCTCTACCCCAAACGGCATAAAGATATAACCTCTGTCAAGGTTGGAATATTTTCACCGTTTGAAGAATTCTGCTGTTCTAGCAGCACCGCTCGCCATATGTGCAGTTTTTGAAAGATGGGAAGATGCCAATGTGTGAACGCATGTAGCATCCCACACCAAGGTTGCACGAAAGCCCATGGTGACCGAGGCGATCTACCTTTTCAATTTTCACCACATGTGCAAGAACAAGAACAACTTTAAGTCGTCCTTTTAGAAAGAGACACACCTTAATATTTAGTCTCTTTCGGACCGCGTTTTTGGTATCAGTGATACTACAATGATACTTCTAGTTACGTACGTAGTCTGTGGTTACGTAGTACTATAATAATACCTTGGTCTATGCTCAGGCCGGACGTAAGTTTGACATTTGATTTCACAGAACTCAGAAGCCAGGAAATAAAGAAAGAAGAAAGTTGACATTTGATTTGACAATGACATTGACAGCAGAAAGCAACCTAAAAATAGAATCCACCTACAACTAGAATCTAATTAAATAAAATCAATAAAAATAGTTATGTAGTAATTTCTTTGGTACAATAATTTTAGATTTTATTTGGTAATTTCTGCACAGAACATTACTACTTACAGGGAGGCCACAGAATAAAAATATAATATAAGGGGGAAGGGAGGCTTTTGTGCTGTGTGTAAAGTGATTGTATTTTTACAATTATAATTTATATTTACTTCTAACATAGTAGCAACTGGTATTTGATAACGATAAAAATGGTGTTTAAGTGCCAAGAAGACAGTTTTCTAAAAGAAGTAAGTATACATTTAATATAATACATGGGTCAGTGAAACTACTGGACTTAAGAGACATCATACATAATGTCTCAGGGTAACGACTTAACAAGCGCACTGTAAGTAGTTCTGAGCAGGCTTTTGTGTTTCAAAGTTCTGAGTGGTATTGCAATTGTTATCGGCCGGTTTATACTTACCATCAGGTAAACGACCAGCTCGTCTAAATATCAAATAGTATAAAACCCTTACAGATTTATATATTTTTTAAATACTTTTATTGGCTTTCGTTTACAACAAAATAGCTATTTTAGTCCAGTTCTGTTGTTTGTGGTTATTATATATAAGAATCTGTTATTATCTGGGATTACTTCTTTAGAGAATGTCTGTAAAGGTTTTGCAAATTCCTATATTATCTTATAATATGTACCTACATAACAACAAATTGAAGAAATTAGTACCTAGGTATATTTTAAAAAACATCTAAAATAAGTACCTAAGTAGTTTCTTTCTGAAATGAAGTACTTCCTAATAAATAAATTTATTTTATTTCATTATAATATGTAATCAAATTTTGTTTTATTTTTGGATATTCCAGTTCACATCGAAAGTGTTGAAATGTGAACCCACCACAGAGCCGATCATAGAATATGGGAAGGTATCCAAGTTTGAAGGTTATGCCATAACTCTGGAGAACACAATACTATTTCCTGCTGGTGGTGGACAGGTGGGTTAGTGATTTCATAACATTTCATCATTCAAAATCATAAATAGTATCTCAGGTCATTTATAAAAAAATTACCTATATGGTTTTCAAAAATGATATAATCCTTTCATCATAATCAGCCCACATCAGAGTCACAGCTTGACAGGCCTTTCCTTTCCTTTTTTAGGCTCTTCAAACCCATTAATATATTGTCCTTTTTAATATTTCTAGAAGACTTAGCATACTTTCTTAGAATTTACTAAACTTCTATTCTTACTCAATATCATCACACATTTCATCATTATATTGCATAATCCTTATGAAGAAGTCATGATTTTGTAGTGCGATTATACTATTTTACAATGTTTGTCTAATGCAGCGGTTCTCAATCTTTTTTGGTGACTGAACCCTTTTGGAAAGTGAAATACTTGACGGAACCCTACAATAAAACAATACTTTTTATTAAAAGTGTATTCTTTATTAATAAGAATAATAAAAGTACAATTAATTTTTTTCTAAATTCTTGCAGAACCCCTACAGGTGTATCGCGGAACCCTAGGGTTCCGCAGAACACACTTTGAGAATGGCTGGTCTAATGAGTCAATGACCTTTAGTAATTAGATTTGTATGCCTGACAAAACAATTACTTCCTCCTTATACTTTGCTTGGTTTTCCGAATCTCCTAAAAATTTATTCTGTGTTAATGTCAATTCAACTTTGCAGCCTCATGACCATGGCTACCTGAACAATGTGGAAGTTCTACAAGTCCTTCGTAAAGGTGATGATGCCTTGCACTTCACAAAAGAACCTGTCGAAGTTGGCTCCACAGTGGAGCAGAAGATCAACTGGGACAGAAGATTTGATCACATGCAGCAACATTCAGGTATAAGCACCTCTAGTGCGAGTGTTGCGTCTGCTCAATGCACTCACTCGCCAGCGGCAGGACCTTCATTTGTTTCACTGCACGCCAGTAGTGTTTCACACGGTGGCCAAGGAGTTTGTTGAGGCTGTTGCCTGAATAAACTCTTTGACTGTGTGCAACTAAATAATATAACAAAATTTCTGCCTACTAAATTGAATTAATAATTTATGTAAGGGGATATAATATATTAAATATGTTATTCATAAATTCAAATTCAAATTCAAATTCAAAAGTCTTTATTCAAATAGGCCCCAAAGGAGCACTTATGAAAGTTAAAATGACTCTAACAGCCGGCCTCTGCAACATTCATCTACCCGAATCACAGACTAAAACTAATGCTGTCTTTATCAGAACATAATAAATGACAAAGACACCAACAGACCCAATCCGTGCTCAAAGTCAACGAACCTTCCAGAAACCCACCGTGCCCGTTCCAAATTGGTATAGGCCGAGCAAGAAGAAGGGCAAGAAACTCGTCACGGCATTCTTTTTTAAAAAAAAAAAGTAGTTTATTACAATGATTCTAATGCTAACAACTAACAATTTAAAGTTTAGTAGTCGCCAGGAGGCTCCTGAGCTGTTTGCCTCCATGCATCCTTGTCATCCACATAATCCTTAATTTTATAATACGCTTTTTTAATTAATACACTCTTGACTATACGTTTAAACTTTCCTTGTGGTAATTCAGTTAATACTTTAGGAATTTTGTTGTAGAATCTGACACCATTTGCCAGGAACGATTTGTTAGTTTTACTTAATCTGAACCCGGGTACAACAATTTTATGTTTACTTCTAGTATTTAACTCATGTACATCACTTTTTAAGTTAAATTTAGTAATATTCTTCCGTACATACATTATATTTTCCAAAATGTATAGCGAAGGCAGGGTTAGAATACCTATTTCTTTAAAAAAGTCTCTTAGAGATTCGCGTGGACCCATGTCATAGATGGCGCGTACTGCTCTCTTTTGTAATATGAAGATGGTATCTATATCGGCAGCAGATCCCCAAAGTAGGACGCCATAAGACATCAAACTATGAAAATATGCAAAATATACCAACCTTGCCGTCGCCACATCAGTCAGCTGCCTAATTTTACGTACTGCAAATGCAGCGGAACTCAAACGACCCGATAGGGCATTGATGTGAGGACCCCACTGCATTTTGGAGTCAATAGTTAATCCTAAGAATACAGTGTTATTCACCAGGTCAAGTTTGCTGCCTTCCAATTCCACTTTAGATTCCACGTGTGGTACGTTGGGAAGTGAAAATTTAATACATTTAGTTTTACTAGCGTTAAGTAGTAGATTATTAGCAGCAAACCATTCTGAGATTTTGTCAAGGTTATCATTTAATTCCTTTAGTTCACTGTCTTTCCTATCAGTTTTAAAAATGAGTGAAGTATCATCAGCAAACAAAACTATGTCCAATGCTATATGGTCTGTCATAAAGGGTAAGTCATTTATATATACTAGAAAGAGAAAGGGGCCCAGTATTGATCCCTGCGGTACGCCTATCTTCACTGAAGAACCACAAGATGTTACTCTATCGATGCCAACCTTCTGCTGTCTACCCGTCAAGTAAGAATTTACAAGATCAAGAGCTGTCCCACGCACGCCGTAATGATGCATTTTTTTAATAAGCGTTCTGTGGTCCACACAATCAAATGCTTTGGAGAGGTCACAGAATACTCCAATAGCATCCTGTGAACCCTCCCAAGCTTCAAAGATGTGGGACATCAGTTTAGCTCCGGCATCGACTGTTGATCTGCCTTTCGTGAAACCAAACTGGTGACCATGCAATATTCTATACTCGTTGAAATGTGAAAGTAACTGTTCTAAAATAATTTTTTCAAAGATTTTGCTAAGAGCTGGAAGTACAGAAACTGGTCTATAGTTAGAGGGGGTGTCCTTACAACCAGATTTAAAAATAGGGGTGACTTTACTGTGTTTCATTAGATCAGGAAAGACACCCTGATCTATAGAAAGATTAAAAATAATAACTAGATAGGGCGCAATTGTATCAATTAAGGATCCTATTACTTTTACCGATATACCCCACAAGTCTTCGGTGTTTTTCATATTGATGGATTTAAACGCTTTTTTGATACTAGTGGTTGTTATGTAACGAAAACTAAAATCCGGAATTAATTTAGAAAAGCTGTTTAGCAAAAGCATTTCTGCTTTTGCTGGAGAAGAGTCTAGTGATTTAGTAGCCTCCAATGGTATGTTTGTAAAAAACTTATTAAACTCATTGGCTATATCGAGTTGATCAGTAACTACTTTATCGTTAATTTTTAGTTTAAATTCACAATCTCTGTTTTTATTTTTACCAGTTTCTGTGTTAATAATTTTCCAAACAGTTTTGATTTTATTATTAGATTTTGTTACTTTATCCCTAATGTAGTTGGATTTAGCTTGCATACATACGCGTTTAAAGATCTTTGAATATTGACTGACATATTCGTGAAATTTTTTGTTCTTAGTGAGTGATTTTTTATAATATAATTCGTACATAACATCTCTACTTTTTCTAATACCCTTAGTGGCCCAGTCACTAAATTGAAATCTGTTCTTTACTTTTACTGTTTTCTTGGGGCACACTTTGCCAAATTCATTACAAATAATTGAAGACAACATTGCATAGATATCATTTGGGTCTTCAAGTGGAAAATTCGCGAGGGCTAGTCTTGAATCTATGTTTTCATTTAGTATTTCTAATTTATTATCTGTAAGGGCTCGTATTTCAATCTTAGCGTCTATAGATTTAGTTTTATTTTCTAAGCCTATTTTCTGTCCCATGTGGTCGGATCTAACACCAGTTAATAGACTTTTTTGTTTAACACTAAAATTAACAACGATGTTGTCAATGCAGGTAGCAGAGGAATGACATACCCTAGTAGGTTCTGTAAACAGAAATTTCAAATCAAATGACTCAAATAGGGACACAAATTTTTGTTTATCTGATGACTGTCCTAATAAATCTATGTTGAAATCCCCACAAACACATATACTTTTTTTACATTTAAATATTTTTCTTAAAATCTCTTCCATAATCAGTAAAAAGTGGGAAAAACAAGATGCAGGAGGTCTATACACACATAAAATTATATATCCAGCTAGTTCAACGCAGGCAACCTCACAGACTCGTTCCACAGAGCAAGCCACTACGTCACTTCGTTCTTTAAATTTCAAATTATTTCTCAATAATATTATTGAGCCCCCGCCTTCAGCAGACACCCTGTTGAACGTACTGGCGACTACATAGTTGTTGATAGAGTTTTAAATAATAAGGTGTATTTTGTATTAGTGTAAATTTTATGAAACTGCTTTTTACATTGTTGTGTTCTAGTTGGCCCTAGACTGGTGAATTGGGCAACTGTAATGCTAGTCTAGAGGTATTTAGTAAATAAATAAATAAATAATTTGACATTATTACAAAATAGTATAGTAGTTATCACTATAGGGAAGACCCTCAATCAACATCTCAAGAGGCTCTCGCTAGATGGTTGGATCAAGTGTCAGATCCAGAAAGCAGTACTTTTTGACACAGCGCATATTGACAGGAGGTTCCTCACTCTGGAGGGCAATCGCGTTAAAAATTATCAACCAAACCGCTACTAAACCACGACCGCGTCACAGCTTTTTGACCGTTTCGTATCGCGCTAATAGTTTTACCAAAAGTTGAGACGTTTCTCGACAACAACTGACAGTTAACGCTGTCAAATGAACGGCAATATCGAATTCCACACGCCTGAACCGAAACTAAACGACAGTTGGTATCAAACCACAACCAAACCATAAGTTTACGCTGTCATTTCAAATTAGCGCGATCGGGGCCCTGCTCTGCTACGCTGCTGATGTCACCCTAGGTGTATTTATTTATAAAAATATTCTAAAAAAATCTAAAAGTGAATATGAATAATTGAATATAATTTATTTATGCAGACAATAGTATCCATTTGTTAGTAACAAAAAATACTTCAAAATGTGTTAGTAAATACCTGATTTTGGCAGGACTTTCACTGGTGGATAGCTAACCTACTGTAAGCCCCTATGTAATGCAAAGACAATATTATTCTGCTACATCCAAATTAATACAGAATACAATTTGCAGCACTTTTTTTGCATCAAAATTCTTCGTTACTAGGAAGTAGGAATAAAAAATAACATGTGATCCACACATGATCAGATACTTAAATGTGTGCCACAACTGTCACATTTGGGAATCTACTAAAAATAGATATTATAGTAGGTAAATTACTGTTTGTGACATTTTTTTTTTTTATTATATTAGGTACCGAGACGATCTTGTCGTTTGCCTGATGGTAAGCATAACGCCAGCCCATAACAATTGCAGTGCCACCCAGAACTTTAAAACACAAAGGCCTGCGCGGCACTGCAATGCGCTCGTTACCCAGAGACATTAGGTATTAAGTCTCATAAGCCCTGTAATTTCACTGGATACTCTGCTCATCAAACCGGAACACAGTAATGCTTGCACACTACTGCTTGGCGGCAGACTTCACGAGCAGAGCGGTGGTAACAACCCAGACGGACACTCGCAGA
The DNA here is from genome assembly GCA_907269065.1 of Crocallis elinguaria. Lineage (NCBI taxonomy): Eukaryota > Metazoa > Arthropoda > Insecta > Lepidoptera > Geometridae > Crocallis > Crocallis elinguaria. The sequence goes on along the minus strand of OU026072.1, from coordinate 23,647,927 downwards.
AGAGTTAGTCCTCCCACTAACAAAATATCTTTATTAGCGTAATTTTAACACAGACAAAAGGATTGACGGACTTGTACATTTTTTTTTTATTATATCAGGGAAGGCCAGAGGCCTGTAACACATGCATACAACAAATTAAATAATAACAGTATTAAGGTATAATGTGTGTAATTACTATAAACAACAATACTTTCTAGGCAACCTTTGGATTGAGAGGATTGCATTATTGGAAGGAATCAAAATGTTTGGAGATTTCAATTAAAAAATGTAAAATTCACACCGATATTTGATAAAAGTTACTTGTTGAAATAATTGATATCACTACTTCCAGGACAGCATCTTTTGTCAGCAATCTTAGAACGGGAGCACAACCTGCCAACAACGAGCTGGTGGCTGGGTTGTGATGAGTGCTATGTAGAACTCGACTCAACTAAGGTGAAACCTTATTCTATAAATGTATAGGAATCCAATGACATTTGCAGTAATCTATGAGCTTTAGAAATTGCAATCTTTGACATCACGAGCTCTGCTTGCCTTTCAATGTCACGTTACTAATGGAAGCAGTTCCACAATCTTTATTTCTCAAAAATTTAAATAAATCCTTAATATTTTAATCAATAGATATTTTACATTTTTAGACCTTAAACTAGCATAAAAAACCAAAATTTCTCAATATTTTTCTTACTGTCAACTACCCTATTCGCTTCCGTTTCCAGGTCTCAAGTGACGTCATTCGCGTCACCGAGGACCGTTGCAACGAGTTGATCCGACAAGCACTTCCGGTCGTATTGACGATCTGTAAAGCTGACGATCCTAGCTTGGATAAGGTGATTGCATTTTGAATTTTTACTCGACTATCTTCTACCCGCGGTTTCACCCGCGTGGCTATTCACACAGTAACAGTCTATTACAATTTATTATAAATTTATTACTCTTACATACATTCAATTATGTCATATGGAATTATAATGTGGGGATGTTCAACCGACTATGAACGGGTTTTGAAGATGCAGAAACGTGCAATAAGGGTACTGGCCAACGCAAAATTTAGGGATAGCTGCAGGGTACACTTTAAAGATTTACAAGTCTTAACATCGGTTTCGTTATATATGAGGTTTTGAAGTATGTAAGGCAAAATATAAGTAAATATACACTCCGCTTAACTAATAATAAAAGGACTGTGAGAAATAAAATATATCTAGAGCCAACATACCACAGGCTCAGTATATCGAAGAAGCTACCGTTTGTAATAGGTCAGAAACTTTATAATAAACTACCGGAAAGTATAAAGGCGTTGACAAACGAAAATATCTTTTTAAATAAAGTTAAGCAGCTTCTATTGGAAAAGACACTGTACAGTATACAAGAGTACCTTGACTACGACTACACTTTGAATTCTGAAGTGAGCATTTAGGAGTTTTATTTTGTGATTATGTTGTTATTTTATATTATTATACTGCAAACGATGCCCCTTTACAGCTGATATATTAAGTGGAAATTCATAAAGAATACAATTTTTGCTAATTAAATTAAATATATTATAATGTGTCATAATTAGTGATAATAATATTAATATTAGTGATAATAATATAAATAATAATATTATTTATTGTTGTGTATGACAAGCTATAGTGCTAACCACTGAATGCCTTATTTTCACTGTATAATAATGTACTTTATGTGTTACCTATGACAATAAATTATTCTATTCTAGTACAATATTCAAAAATACCTATGTTACTTTCCGATCCATAAACTATATTTATGCAGAAATTCACGTCGGAGTTTAGCTTTAAAAAAATAATCTCTTATCATCATACAATGTTTTTATTTGCAGGCACACACGAGGGGCTTGCCAGATGACTGCATGGATACAATCAGGATTATTAGTATCCCCAACGTCGATGAAAACTTGTGTTGTGGCACCCATGTTACAAACCTAAGGTATGTGATGAACAAACAAACGCTTACCAAACTCATACCCCTGCGTCAAGGTTCCATGTGTCGCAGGTGGCATGGATGCACACAGATGCTCAACAAAAACTTTCAAGACCCGAGGGCAAACTTAACTCCAAAAAATTGCACTGAAATTGGTTCAAATTGTGCGCTAGTGTTGCATTCAAGGGTACCAAACTGCAAAAATTCGATCCTGAGCCCAATTTACGATTGAAATCGAATGTCAAGAGTAAGCCCGCATGCTCCCAGAGCCTTCAGCAGTCCTAAAATTTCCACTATACTTTGTACATATAGATTCATTTAACTTTCATGATCGCTTTCCTGGGCTGGAATAAATAATTTTAAAACGACCAACTCTCTTTTACAGTCAACTGCAAGTTATCAAGTTGCTAGGAGCGGAACCGGGTAAAAAAGGGAAAACGAACCTCAGGTTTCTAGTCGGCAACAGAGTCAACAAGACTATGCAGCAGATGCTGGACCGAGAAGCTGCGCTCACTGCATTACTAAAGTAAGATCAAACAATCAAATCAAAATTCTTTATTGTACACCAGTCTTTAGAAATAAACCACAGATGCAAAAGAAAATTGAACCTAAGGGAAGGTTCACACCGAGGCGCGCCTATAAGGGACATGCATGTCATGGTAACTTAACGATTTGTAAAATACTAACCTTGCATTGTTACCACAAAAAACACTTTTAGATGCCTGTCTAGCTAGACAGTGGTGTCAATTCTATCATTTCATAACTAAACTAATTTTAGTTTCACTCTCTCTCTTTCCAATGCATATCATGAGAAAGAGACGGAAGATGACTGACAGATCTAAATTTTGTTTTAGAGCTGTCAAATATCCTTCGATCTAGATCATTTAGTTGCCACTGAATTCATTGCCATTAAATTTACACTACACTCAAGCAAGTGGATTAATTTGACAGGTCTAAAATATATTCCATCTCTTTCTCATGTTATGCTTTGGAAAGAGAGAGAGCGAAACTTAAATTAGTTTAGTTATAAAATGATAGAATTGACACCAGTGTCTAAAGATAAACATCTAAAATGATTAGAAATGTCACATAAAAATTGAGTTAGATAACGGTTAGACACTACTTACTACTACTACTTGAGATTGCTTATAGCGATAAGACCGCCGATAGTTTTACCGTATATTTTTAATTATTCCTATTTTTCATCATACATTGTATGAAGTTTCATGTATTGGTATGCAATAAAGAGTTTTTATATTGTATTGTACTAAATCAGGATTTGTGGTTGCTCATATTTAAACACGCGACTAAGGCATGTTTAGGAGTTACACTGTTTAAAGTGTGATTAATTTTTATGTGGTAAGACTGTATAAGAGTATACCTAAAATTGAATTCTGGCCCTTAGTCCTGTATAAACACTTTCTTCTTTCAGAAATGAACCAAGCAAGCACGAAGAGCTAGTACAGAAACTGCAAAAGAACCTCAAGATCACAAACAAGAACCTTCAAAATGTCCTCGCAGACCTGGCTCAACATGAAGTTAGCAAAATCAAAGAAGCCAAACCCAGCTATCTGTTTATGTTTAAGAAGGAAGCTACTCCAGAGTTCAATCGGGCTGTCATGAAGGGTTTGGAGGGAGAGGGAATGTTCCTAGTGCTGATTTCTGAGGAACAGGACAAACCTAAGGAAGGGCAGATCATGATTCAAGGGCCGGAGGAGCATTGCAGTGCTTTAGGACAACAGTAAGTGTGACTTTCTCAATATATTTGTTAGTGGTAGGACTAACTCTTCTGCGAGTGTCCGTTTGGTTTGTTACCACCGCTTTGTGAGTGAAGTCTGCCGCCATGCAGTAGTGTGCAAGCATTACTGCATTCCGGTTTGATGAGCAGAGTAGCCAGTGAAATTAGACAAACTAACAAATCAACAAACCAACAAACACACTTATAAGTAGGGTGGTAAATATATCCGGGTCGAGCAGTTTATAATTTAAATTTCGAAATTTCAAAATCGTTGAAATTTGTTTTTAGCAAACACACAAAGACATGAAAACACACCAACTTCTAAAATGAATAGGTGCGTTCGTGTTTGTTCGGGCTATAAATATCTGAAACTACGGATTTTCATACGGTTTTCACTTATAGAAACCTGTGCTTGGTACCCAATTATTACCTACTTTTTTTCAGGATAACTGATCTATTGAAAGGCAAAGGAGCCTTCAAGAATGGCAGATTCCAAGGCAAAGCAGGAGACTTGAGTGGCGTCAATAAATGCAGAAAGCTGGTCGAAGAATACTTTAATAAAATATAAAATAAAACTTAAAATACATAAATGCATTAAAGTTTTATTTTTAAATAATAAACATGTTTATTTATATCAATAAATAATAGTTTAGAACTAATATAAACATACCAATAACCTCTAATGTTTTAAAACAATATTATGTAAAATCAGGGTTGGTATAAAATGTCTTATTTTTACAATAAATACGCCACTTTGGTTAAGAGGAATTTTACAGCATAGCTTGGCTAGGGTAGTTCCCACTTGTCACCCTTAGATCACTGGCAAAACAGAAGAGAGGCCTTACTCACTCTTCAGTGAGTGTGGTGACATGACCGCGGGAGAACTAAGCGAATCAAATGTCTATATCGAAATAACTGGAAATCGAACGCTAGAAACGTCAACAATTAGAGTCAAAGTCGGGCGTATCTACTGAGCGCTAAAACGCCCGTTACAAATTGGGCAGAACATTTGACGTCACATGTTCTACGCAGGCTGCAGATCTGAGCTAAAAGCATGCATTTTGTTGATTGATGCTTTCTGCTTATAAGGCAATAGAAGTAGTTTCCGCTTTTATAATAGCGTCTTCCCTCGGCTTGGCACGCTTGGTATCAGAATAAAATGTAGCCTATTATAGCACTCAGGAAAAAAGTAGCTTCCAATTAGTGAAAGAATTTTTAGAATCGGGCGGTTCTAGAGATTAACATTAACAAACAAACAAAAAAAATTACAAACTATACTGTTTTGGAATAGAAATATAGATAAACAATGACAAAAATTTACCTTTGCCGTAATTTTGCTCCACCAATCCACAAACCCTCAACAAAATTATTATTTCAATACATACAATTACAAAATCATTATTTCATAATGTATACTTCAGATATGTACATTAAATACATATGCAAACTTAAACATACTAGCATCATACACCGTAGCAGAAACAGTAAAAAAAGTATTTTATCTTGACATAGTGATAACGAACACAGTACAAGTGTGCACACCACAAGGATAATACCACTCTATGAAGAGAACATAGGTATTTTTCTGTTTCTACTATGCTTACATCGGAAATTGTGTTATGGATGTCATAGGTCATGTCTCTCATGGCTTACGGTGACCAGTCCTATGGCAATTTTACAGTTTTTAAAAGTGAATGCAAAGACACAACAGCAGCGCTATTCAACGCTTCAGTGCCTTTTGAAGTGTTGTACTACAATCGTCATCCTAAGACCTCAGCTCACTAGTTTCATATAACTATCAATTTAATTTAAGTCAGTTAAAATGATGACAATACTAGAAAAAAAATACTAGTAGATTAGGCGTGTAAAAGTGGTTGAAAACAAATACTAAGTTACGCGTGTAAGATGACAAATATGATTGATATTTGTGCTAGAACAGTGTGGCTGATGGAGAAAAAGTACATTGCCTCAAGTCATGACCAACAAGGCACAAACACTATTCCAGCCTATGCAAAATACTCCTTCCTTTATATATCTTTTATCTTTATAATATTAAAATTCCTATATAACAATCCTCAATCTGAGTTGGAAGCGTTCATGCTATCTATCAACTTCTCAACACCAAGGTTGGTCCAGTCCTGATTCTGGTCATCAAGCAAATTGTCAAAGTCCACCAAGTCCTTCTGTACCCCTCGTTGGAGCAAGTGTGAGACCGTCTCAAGACTGTAGGGGAAGTCTGGAAAATTCGAAAATAAGAGTTAGATCGATAATAATTACTATTTATTATCGTATAATATCATTGGTTACTTTAATTTTATACACTTGTTAACCCCTCGAATGTCGGCTAAAACCACGTAGGCCAGGCGGCAAAAAAAAAACAGTTAGCCATTATTCAGTTGTGTTAAGGTTCAAAATAGCTTGAACTAATAAAATAATAAAATTGCTAACTATATTGAACCTTAAGAGCCTACGAGCCGAACCCTCCAACTCATCGGTGGGCGCGGCTAAAATGCATGCTATTTCGTCTAACATTCGTGGGACAAGGTAAGGCTCTGCAGCTATGAGTAGTACGAAGCTAATGCTCGCGCATACACAGTTACACACTCTCGTAAAGTCGCGACCTGCCGCTTCTACGCACACATGCGTGATCTTATGAATGGCGATTCTTCATTCAAAGAAATTTCGTGAATATTCGTGTGATGGCGCTCGCTTTTGTTACTTGTACTATTATCTATTCTGAGCTCTCGTTTGGTCATCGCGCCGCGCGCGCCATTTTTCATTGTTTGCTTCTTTGAGTATAAATTGTAAATTGTTTGGTTTGCCTACAGTCCGCTGCAAACATAGTAATAAGCTATATTATCTACTGTAAGTAAATAAAGTTTCATCAAAATCCACTCAGTAGATTTTGCGTGACAAACATCTATCCATATATCCATCCATCCATCCTCACAAACTTTCGCATTTATAATATTAGTAGGATAGGAAGTAGGAAGAGTAGGACAGGATTTATGTATATATATGTATGTATGTGTATAGATTCCAATGAAATTTGGTGTGAAAATAGCTAGAAGCGCGAGAAAACACACAGGGTACTTTTCAACAACATCATCACTTTTCATAATTGTCGATCTATAGAACGGAAGAAATTTGGTTTCGAGATAGCTTGAAGCCTGTGAAAGAACACAGGATACTTTTCATCATTGTCAATCATTTGAACGGATTTTATAGAAATTTGGTGTGGAAATAGTTTGAAGTCTGAGAAAGAAAGCAGTGTAATTTTCAACCTCATCATCACATAATAAAATAATCGTGCATTTGGACAGCGTAGAAATCTGCAGAAGTTATTTTCGGAAACAAATTTATCTAAGTATGCAAATAAATAAAATTGAAGTGTCTGTTTGTATTATCAAAATAACAGCTTTTTACTAAATGCATATGAAAGTATATACGGTACATAAAACAAAACCATTTTTAAAAATTTAGTCTCTTTGTTCCGTGTAATCTCCGAAATGGCTGAACCTATTTTGACAGGACTTTCACTGGCAGATAGCTGACGTTACAAGGAGTAACTTAGGCTACGTGAGCGAAACCGCGGGGTATAGTAACTGTACTGTACAGGGGTAGTAATATCTAATAGTTCTTCATGTTTTATTCTCAACAATCAAACTTGTACACTATAGACAATAACAAGTTTGTATATTATAGGTAACAGACAGTACCCTACCTATGTGTTCGACGATAACTTCCGAATGAAAACTGCCAGCGCGGGAGTAGTTACCTACGTCAGGCGGTATATTTGTAAGGTAGGTAACTACCTACCTACCTAAGTACCTACATAACTTAATAATTTTAGGTGATTCCTACGAGTATTATAACAGTCCTCCAAGTCATTATAATATATAATGCGCGGGTCAGCGACCCCACACACATTGGTACCTACATCTCATCACTCATTTCTACACAAAAAATGTCTCACCCATACTCCTGCCAGGATGACCTTTCGTTTAGATAAGTAGGTATTTTATTACACGACTGCACAAAAAAGGAGTGTAATGAGTAATGAGTGTGATGAGTAATGTAATGAGTGTGATTGTATATACATACATACAAACATACGTGAACCCTAAAAACATAACACAAAAAACTGCACAAAAGTTTTGGTGGAATAAAGAAACTCACGTACATACGTGATTCGGTGAGATTTCGATGTATGGGGTATCGCTAGAATCCTTACATAATCCCGAGCGACACTAGCTAGGACTGTCGTGGTTTTTTTCATGATCGATGTAACTTTTGTTACATGGACTTGTTTACATAAAGGTACTTTTCAACATTTATAGTTCTAGTAAGTATGTTATATAGCCTACTTGGCTTCCGGCCGTGGCTTCGCCCGCCTGGCTTAGGTACAAATACAATATCTTTATAAATTATAGTCTGTGTTATTCTGATGTATAACCTCTATATTACGTACTGTAGTTTCATCAAAATCCGTTCAGTAATTTTTGCGTGAAAGAGTAATGAACATCCATCCAAACATCCTCAAAAATTTTCGAGTTTATAATATTAGTACGATAGAAACGTACTCAGTAGCTGGTATATATTTATTATCACGTACACTGTATTATGTAACCGACCATATTTTTTATACTATTGAATAACGAGACGAGCTGGTCATTTTCTTGATGGTATAACACATATAATTATATTACTCTGATAGAATAACGCCCGCCCATAACGATTGCAGTACCTACTCAAACTTCTAAGCACAAAGGCCGGCCCCACTAGGTGGACCGATGACCTTGTCAAAAGCGCGGGAAACCGTTGGATGCGCGAGGCGAGTAGCAGCTAGCCGGTCCAAGCCGCCGCATAGAATTATAATCAAAGCAAAGGTTAGGTAGCCGGGCCACCGCCGCCGGCGCGCGGCGTTGCATGCCGGGTTACCGGCATTACCGCCCGCCGGCGCGCGGCGTTGCATGCCAGGCGCGCGCCGGCGCGCGGCGTTGCCGGACTACCGCCGGCCGCGCGCCGAACCGGAGTCCGGGCGGTGCAGTGGCGCAAGTGTGGAAGTCGGTTCGATAAATTTGTCGAATCGTAACAACTGATAAATTTATCGAATGTTGCGAGTACCGAAGTATTATCGTAAAGTATTGTAGTAGCTTTATATTTCGTTTGGATTCGACCTAGCTATTCGATAACTTTTGTCGATTGTATCGAGGCTCGATAAATTATATAAAAAGTTGATTAAACCCAATTTATCGATTTGAATTGACAATTTTATCGATCGACAAGATCCGTACTTGCGCTGCGGGCCGGAGGTACCTATGTACCTATTATAATAGACCGTATACCTACACCCATCCAGACGAATTCTCGCAGAATATCTTCTAAGAAGAATATCTCAGTCGGTCATGCTTTTTATTTTACATTTTTGAAAAAGTTGACTGACTATGGCTGGTATTTTAGTATACGAGACATAGGTAGTGTACATACCTACATGCCACTGTACTGACCAATAAATGAGTAGTAAATATAGGTGATAAGGTATAACTATAATAAGTAGAATTCAGCGGGCCCAAGCACTAACTCTTACCTATTCTGTGGCGCCGCGCAGCCGGGCGCCGCCGTCGTCGCCGGAGGATTTCAAGTAAAGCGGAGGTAAAATAGGTACCTAGGTACTCATCCAAATGGACTCTCACAGAAAATGTTCTAGAAAGATCGGTGGGTAGCCTAAAGCCTTACCTACTTATGCTTTGCTTACCTATGCTTTCACCTTTGTGTTTTACTGATTGCTTAGTACGTATTTTATCATACTCACCTACTTCTTATACCTAGCTATAGAAGACATAGGTTCATACCTACTGAATTCAATTGCCAGAGCGACCGATAAATGAGTAATTAAATATAATAAAGGTACCTACCTAAACTCTTTTTTGGAACACCAAGTTAGATATTATAGGCATTTCTTCCATACATAATTTTCATACCTATAGCTATAAATATATGGCCAGCGCAAGCATCGGAAACTATACAACGGGACGATTTTTTCTGAATTATTATAGATTACCCCGAACAAACACAAAACATGAGCGCCAGACGGCTTTTAAAGCTAATTAAAAATTCTAGATTATAGCCTATCACATTCTCGGATGATCTCTCTTCCATTTCGTGAAAATGCTATGAAAATCATGCAGTAGTTTCCGAGAAAACAAACACAAAAACAAACACGAATTCAGCGCGCCGTAGTACTAACTGTTACCTATTCTGTTCTATCACGTGACGCAGCTAGTAAATTCAAATAATTTGCTGTATTGAATTTTAGTAGATACCTACTCGTATCGACCTACCTACAGAGTTATATTATTCATTTCATTCATTTTTATTATTCATCACCATCATCATCACAGGAAGGGCCGTGTGGCCGTGCGGGTAACACGGATAAGATCACCCTATCTCTTCAGAAAAAAAATTTGTTATATCAAAATAACAGCTTTTTCCAAATGCATATGAGAGTATATATATACGGTACCTATTATAACAAAACAACCATTTTTTAAATTTTTGTCTGTCTGTTTGTTCTGGGTAATCTCCGAAACGGTTGGGCCGATTTTGACGGGACTTTCACTGGCAGATATCTGATGTTATAAGGAGTAACTTAGGCTACTTTTATTTTAGAAAAATAATTGGGGTTCCGTGCAAAAAAATAAAAACCAAGAAAATCCAATATATCCACGCGGGTGAAACCGCGGGCAGCAGCTAGTTTATGAACTTTTATGAATATATAAAGCTTTTTTATATAACGTGTACAATAAAGTTATCTATCTACTCACGGCGAAATAACCGTAGTTTTTTTACGGCAAAAAAACGTATATGTATATAAAATAAGTGGTCTAAAGGGCTATAATATTAGACGCAATGAATTGACGCAAAGCATAATCACGGACCACGCGCAAACCATGGAAAAACCAAAATGGTGATCTTGACGCATAACGTACTGCCTAAGGTGGTGCCTGGTAGAAATCTAGTCCGAACGCTAAGGCAGTCCTCACACCTAATTCATGATTGATGGATAAGCATCAATCGCGAACCACGAGAAAACATGGAAAAACCACGATCTCCGCTTGACGCATATCGTATCGTCTATTGAGGTTGTGGCTGGGGCTTGCCGCTTGATGGAAATCTAGTCCGAGTACAACACCCGCTTCTACCTACTATTATTATTGTTATTATTGTCAGCCTCTTACGTTCCCACTGCTGGGATACCGGCCTTCTCTCAGAGAAAGAGAAATAAATGTATTTTCTTTCTTTCTTTCTTTCTAGAGAGATGGGCCATAATCCACCACGCGGGCCCAGTTCGGCTTGGTGGATGTCGCATGACCTCGAATTTTGTGGTTCTTGAACATGCCGGTTTCCTCACGATGTTTTCCTCACCGTTTTAGAGCGAGTGTCAATAATCCGCACATAACTTGATATAAGTTATTGGTGCGGGACGAGTAGAGATAAGAACTATGGTGCGTCGGATTGAAAGTCGCACAAGTTACCGCTCTCGATTCACTCTCGCTTCTACGAAAGATAAAAATTATTTCACAACCACTGCGTACTCAGTACAGACGCTGCGGTAAATAAGCGGTGGTACGCAAGTGATGTATGTAGCGTAAAGCGGAGCAGTCGTCGCTTTGAAACCAGACCGTCTGGCCGTAGTGCCGGTCTCGTCCGTTTAGTGGATTTTAGAGGTTTTTTTAGATGTTTTTTTCTTCAAACTGCGATGCGCGTGTAAATACTTACCTCGTATATGTGTAATTGTTGCAAAACCATGGTTATTTTGGTTTTTTATTTATATTTCAACATAAGCCGTGTAACCACAAAAACTAACTTTTAGACGCCTGTTTAACTCGACAGTGCCTAAAGATAAACCTCTAAACTGATTAGAAAAGTCACAACAGAGTGGAGTTAGACAATGGTTAGACACTACTTAAATCTCGATTTGTGGTTCATATTTAAACACGCGACTACGGCATGTTTAGGAGTTAAACTCTGTTTAACACACCGTAAACAAGTATTAAACAGCGTTTAACTCTTAAACATGCCTTAGTCGCATGTTTAAATAAGTAATTAACCACAAACCTTGATTTAAGAAGTGTCTAACCATTATCTACCTCAATTCTGCGGCGCGAGTACGGAAGTCGGTTCGACAAATTTATCGAATGTTGCGAGTACCGAAGTCTGATCATAAAGTATTGTAGTAGCTGTATATTCTCTTTGGATTCGACCTAGCTTTTCGATAACTTTTGTCGATTGTTTCGAGGCTCGATAAATCCCACTTTATCGATTTGAACTGTCAATTTTATCGAATTTTATCGACCGAAAGGATCCGTACTTGCGCCGCTGATGTGACATTTCTAATCATTTTAGAAGATAACGGTGACCTTATCATAGAATAAATACTCATCGTACAAGCCGTTATGATTATTTCTAAACATTTTGCTCGTGAAAGTTGTGTAGCGTTGTTTAACTTTTAGACACTGTCTGGCTAGACAAAACCACCAAAAACTATTTTTAGACGCCTGTTTAGCTAAACAGCGTCTAAAAATAGTTTTTGTGGTAACGCGGTTTTAGTTCAAGTAGGTACGTATGTACTTACTAGGTAGGTTATAGACTTGTGCTATTATCTATTCTGTGGTTATAAGTAGGTACGTACCTACTCAGTTATCAGTAAGTACATAAGTACCTACCTAAGTACTTACAACATAACACCGTATATCGGTCTTAGTCTTACTAAAAACACACCCTAAACATGTGTTAAACAGCGTCTAACTCCCAATCATGGCTTACTCACGTGTTTAAATATGAGCAACCACAATCATTTTATATCATAACTAGCTGCTGCCCGCGGTTTCACCCGCGCGGACTTTTTGGGTTCATGGGTTTTTTTTGCGCGGAACCCTAGTTGTTTTTCCAAAATAAAGTAGGAGTACCTTATAACATCAGCTATCTGCCAGTGAAAGTCCCGTCAAAATCGGTCCAGTCGTTTCGGATATTACCCGGAACAAACAAACAGACAGACAGACAAAAATATTAAAAATTGTGTTTTTGTTGGTAGGTATCGTGTATACTTTCAAATGCATTTAGTAAAAAAAGCTATATTTTTGATATTACAAACAGACACTTCAATTTTATTTATTTGTATAGATCATTTTATAGACGTTTTTATTTAGACACTGTCTAGCTAAACATGAGTCTAAAAGTTGGTTTTGTGCTAACACAATATGTAATAATAACAAATCGAATAATAATAGGTAGGTTTCTACGTAAATAGATAAGTATCTATTTACTTAAATTCTATTAATAGATTTCTATTTATTAGTATTTGAAAAAGATATAGGTAGGTAATATTATTACAAAAATACGATTTAGCCATTGTTGTACTGAAGTCAAAAATAAACACAGAACACTTCTCTAACGCAGCAAAGTCCAAATTCACAAGCATAGGTAAACATCCAATTTAGGCAAAGAAATCTGAATCCAATATAGCGGGCGGTGGCATTATCATAGAACACAATTATGATAATACGCATATCGTTTTACGTCTTCGGTCGATCACCTTGACCTTTGCTTGTTCGTAATGCCGCCCACAAATTATATAGGATGCCGCCGCACGCACCGGCCGGTCGACCGCGTCTGGTGCGAGACAGTACTTTGTCACAAACATCGCGGTGTTTCGTGACTTTGAAATGGCACAGCAGCACACAGCGGGCACTGTAGTGTGCGTGAGACACTTCCCTCCTCTCCCCGCCAGGGTGGTAAAATTTCCGTGAGACGCGCGATGGTTCGACTCGAAAATCGGCGCGCAAAAATGTACGAATTGGCTTCTGGTACTTGGGGTGTTACGGCAAAACTACTAAATGTATTTAGTCAAACCAAAGTTATTTGAAATGTCGACAAACTAAAGCTTGTTACTATGTTCTTTATTTTTGAGTTTTCTTAGTTCTTTTGTAATTTATTTACGTCCAAACTTGCGTTAAAATATGTGCTAAAATACAGATGTTTGAAGGCTCATTACTTTTAAGCCACTTATTTTTTTTCTGTATAATTAGCAGATCAACCTAGATAATGAAGAGATAAATCGATATTATTCTTAATTTTGGACTTAAAACGTCAAGTAGTGGAGTAATAACCCAAATACGGTTGTATGGAGAAATGAACGACTCGTTTTCCCTTAATGACGCTTAATGTCGGCCGGAACCACGTAGGCCCGGCGATAAAAAAAAAGTTAGACCTTATTCAGTGGTGATAAGGTTCAAAATAGCTTGAACTATAATAAAATTACTATTAAAATTGCTAAGGTGGGGAAACAGGTATGTTTCCCCCGCGCCAGCTCCTTTGGGACCCTCGACATTGGATGGGTTAATGTATTTGTTACAAGTGTGGAATATGGATGTGGCTACTTACTTACATGTACACATTCACACTATGCTAGAAAAACCAGCAACAAAATGTATAGTATAGCCATTTGAAGGTATAAATTACCTTGGATATCTTCAGTAACTTTCGTTACTGTTTGATAATATCTTGAAATATATTATTATGAAAAGCTTAAAATTAAATAGTGTGTTTTACCGAATAAAATTTCATTTGTGTCCCGTGGCCTCCACTTGCCATCGCTGTACTTGTACAGCTTTAATGCTGGTGTGTCCAGATTCTGCACCATTCTCTTATTATCCACCTATAACAATAGAGTTCCAATTTATTAATTATTTTTCTTTATTGTACTAAATTATAAAGTTCTATATGAGCACTCTAGTGGTATTCTGCCGTCGTAAGAGAAAAGGGCACATCTATCATTTTCGTCAAACCGAGATAATAAGGATTAAAGTTTTCGCCATATTCTCCTCCATAGTGCGGAAGCCTATTGATTCTGTACTGTATCTCCGAATTCTTTAAAGATAAAATTCTACAAAAAATTGAGCAGATGCACCTTTTTCTCCTGATTCTAAATATATATATAACTCTTTTTTTTTTTAAATGTTAGTTGTGCCCTTTTTCCTTACGACGGCAGTATTGTGGAAGCTGTTCTAGTTTTTTTAATTTTAAAATCTGTTATTTTACTTTGCCTGCATCTAGGACTAAAATAATGTCCAGCAGTACGCTAATCTAAGATGATTATTTTTTTAATGAAATAAGTTTTACCTACTTTTTTATGATTATTTGGCTATTTTGTCCCAAATATGGAAAGCATTAGATTCAATATGATGCTGCATATCTTACCACAACAAACACAGCAGCAGGGAAGTGCTCTGCTATCTTCTCAGCTATTTTCAATCCGGGGCATTTTTCCACAACATTGTCTCTGAAATTTTCGCAGGCAGCATAGTAGCCAGCTATAACTCTGTTGTCTGTCTGGGCCATCACTTCAATCTGGAAATTTAGTTTTTAACTTAGAGACTAGATGTGAGGAACACAACCAATAGTTATTCTCTAAAGTGTGTTTGCACTTTGAACTTTTTTACACCTTTGGGTAAGCATTTTGACATAATTAAAATTAACTAAATCTCATTACTGGTACATAACCAAATAAATAACGCATATATTCGATAGCAAAAGTTTTAAAAGTAATTTAATAGGTAAGATACATAAAATACCATATTTTTCGACTTTACCTGGGTCAAGGCTATTTCAGCCATAGGAGACACGTAATGGCTATGATGGAACAGCGGCACCGTGTCCACGATATTCAAGTCTTGGTTCTTGGCTCCATCTCTGACCTTCGTGGCATCAGCCAAAAGCACCCCATTCACGGCGCAATGTGGGTATTTCGCTGCATGCAGGATGATCTTGGCATACGCCGCCGTTTCAAAGGCTATATCTCCCATTTTGCATGTAAGTTCACACAGGAATTAACGATTTATGGAACTTGAGTTTTGAACTGTGGTTTTGAAGATGATCAATTGAAAAATCATCGAATTCCTAATTCCTAGTAATTTCCTACCATTTTAGAGACATTGACATTTGACGTTGGTCGTTGACAGTTGAGAAGTTGACAATGAAGTTGACACCTTTTAATATTCAAATACTTTTCATTGTCTTTCACCCAAGGAATTTTAAATATTATTTCCTTATTTGCTTTTGTTTTATTTGCTTATTTATTTGTTATTCTAGGTTTAAGTGGTTACAAATAAATATTTTTTCTTTCTTTCTTCTTTTTCTTTATATTATACTACGTAACTGCGCAGCAAGTACGGATCTTTTCGATAAAAAAAATTCGATAAAATTGACAGTTAAAATCGATAAAACCCACTTTATCGATTTTAACTGTCAATTTTATCGAATTTTATAACGTTAACTCATCTTTAGTATAAAATCTATTTAGAGCCTTATCACAATTGAGTAACGTTCTTTTTTAATTCAATTTAGTTATAAGGAAAAACGGTCACACGAGAGACTCACTTTTCAGTCACCGTGTCCCTTTCACAAAGTTTGTTATCATCCTCAGCCAGACGAGACCTTTATCATAGATCGTGCATAGATAAAAAAATAATATACTTGGATACTTCCTCATTTCCCCAATCACTACTGCTCCCCAAAACGGAATGCCATTGGAACGTGGAAAACTCGGAATTTCTATACTATGTTTACGGTTAACTCCCAGGCTCGTATCTAATATCGATAGAAATTATTATTATTAGAGATTCTACTCGTTATAGTAACACCTATGTTTCTTGATTGGCACATCTCTTGCAATGGCAGCCATTTTATTCGACAATATGAGTTTTGTAGGTATGCACCTTTTTTTGTTAGTATTTCCCAGTCAATATATATAAGTCAGTGGATTAGTGTCACAGTTACTAATCATAATAAGATATAATGAGTTTTGGCGGGAATGCGAAAATGTGCTGTTGTTGTGTTTGTGTTATTTACTAAAACCTGTGTTTTAGCGAGTGTTAATGTGTAATAATGGTGGATTATTAACCATTAAGTGTTCGTAAACGTGCATGAGTGAAAGGCAAATAGTACAAAGACGAAAAACGTCTATTTTCGTATTCTATCCAAAACTCCATAGAAGCTTCAGTAAAGTATCCACCGCTTTACTGAAGCATCACTTCGACTCGACCGCGCCTAGACTAAACTTTAACGTGACTTTGACGACTTCTACACACCAAAACTAGAGATTTATTACATATTAATATATTTTATATAACTTGACACTGGCTAAATACGCAAATCGCGTGGAGCCAAACACAAAAAAAATAAAAAAAATAAGATATAATCAGTTTCTCCGTTTTCAGTTTTGTTTGGCTAATTTCACCCTTGTTACACCAATGTTTTAATAATTTGAAATAAAATGGAAAAGTACGATACTTCCCAGCTCACGGAGTTTCCACGTTTCGAGGCAGAGTCCTCTCAAAGCAGTGTATCAACGTTCTTTAATAAGTTTTGGAAATTTCCTCTCTTTACGCCCTCTGAGGTGGTTGAAAGTGCCCAAAATAAAAGCGCTGAGGAAGAAAAGCAAGATGTTACCCGTCCTGAAGATAGCAAAGAAGAATATGAGGTTGGGAAAACTGAAACAGGGACCTATGCAGTAGAGCTGGAAGGTCGAAGTTTGCCTAACGTTTTGCGAAGAATCAGCAGCCTAGTTGCAATGGGCTCAGGAGTGAGTTGTTATCTTGTTTATAAAATGTAGTTCAGGATTCCCATCACA
The DNA here is from genome assembly GCA_907269065.1 of Crocallis elinguaria. Taxonomy (NCBI): domain Eukaryota; kingdom Metazoa; phylum Arthropoda; class Insecta; order Lepidoptera; family Geometridae; genus Crocallis; species Crocallis elinguaria. The sequence goes on along the minus strand of OU026072.1, from coordinate 23,630,558 downwards.
CCAAACTTTAACATGAAAATTAAATTGGTTAATAATTATGAAGTCATTTCATATTGTATCAAGCATAATTATCATAGGTACTGTTTATTTGTATGTTAGCTAATGCTTTAAAGGCCCTTACCTATTGTTTAACATACCTCCATCTTTTTTTCTTTTTTTTTACTGGCTTAGGCTTTTAACATGAAAGATGAAGCTACCCTCATTTTCTTGTAAAAAAATTATATCTATTGCAGCTCCAAAGTAATTTTACTTGAATGTTATTAAATACAACCAAGCAGACAATGATCTTTTATGGATGGTCACCTTGATTCAATACAATAATAATGCTAAAATATTGCTTGATGTCAAGAAACTGTAAAAAATACAATTTAGTTTTTTAACAATAATAGTTGTCCTAAAATACTTTACTTTTTATGCACTTTTATTACAGAGACCACTGTGTAAAAATAAAATGTGACTGGAATGTAGAATAAGATTTAAATTGCATACATATTATCTTTATTTTCCAGGGTGGTACAAGATATGCAGACACTGAACTGGCCCGCTACTGGATGCCTGATGACATATCCCGAGAGTGCTATGAGTGTGCAACTAGATTCAGCACCCTGAGGAGACGACACCACTGCAGAGTGTGCGGCCAAATATTCTGCAGCAGATGCTGCAGTCAAAGAGTGCCTGGTACAAACATGAAGATAACTTTAAAAAAATTGTCCAAGTGCAAATGGTAGTGGGACAGTATGTTTTTGTTTGTATTGTCTGTAGGCAGTTTGTGGATAATCCATTTACGTGGATTTTTTATGTGGATGATTATATTTACACAAAAATAACAACAGATTTTAACACATAATATGCATTTAAATCAATTTATTGTATTTATTGATTATAAATTAAATGGTTGCAGACCAATTATACTAATTAACACATTGAATATACATAGGTACACTTAACTTTCAAAATATCCATTTATATTAGTGCAGAATAAAATGATTTATAATTTACAATAAGATAAAAATTAATAAGCAAAATAATAAAGTCAACATTACAATAGAATAAGCAACCATTTGGATACAATTAGTAGATAAGTAATGTAATAAATGTCAAACGTCAATATGATAGATATAAAAAAATCATTGAATTTAGGAAACTTTTAGATGCAGTATCATTGAGGAAATTATATATTTTTTGTTAATTGTGTTACTGTGATGTTCAACCTATAACCACAGTAATTAGGTATTTTTAATTGTTCATTTTGCCCATGATTTCTAAAAAAATGAGAAAATAATTGAAAAAAAATTTTCAAATAATCAGGTCACATCTTTGGTTGCAATGGAGGTCTTCGTGTGTGCAACTATTGCTGCAACGTAGTACTCAGCTACTTAAAGGAAAACGATCTCACGGGGGAGATAACGCCTGACCTCAGGACTTTGCAGGAGAACTTACAGGTAAATAAATCATAGTTATTACTTTACATTTGGGATTTCACTATAACTTTTTGTTATTCTTGGTATGTTGGCGTCTCTGACAATGTGGTTAAACATAGAAAAGGATGGGCTATGAAGTGCAGCTAACGAAATATCGACCGTTGCTTGGCGATTTTCAATTCGTGGGTGGTAGGTAGCCAGACGAGCCCTAGAAAATTCCCTAAAACAAAGGTGTGTTAAGTATTTCTTTTATGCTACTACTACATAGGTAACAAGACAGCTTATATGCATGTTGGTAAGAACAATTCCTGCCCATAAAAATTTGTCTATGCTCAGCAGTGAAACAATTCTGCTAAATTATAATATAAATGGTATGTATTATAAATAAATTATTAAATTTCCAGGTTAGATTCCCTGACAACAAAGACCAGTCTTCAAAGACCCGGGACAACTTTGTCTTTGCCCATGACCAAGAAGACCGGTGCGAGGTTCGGAACTCGCCTAAAGAGTCCCTGCATGATGTGTTCAGGCAACTTTCCTTTGCTTTGCCTACTCAACAACATAGGTAAAAAATGTACTTTAAGTTGTATGTTAGTATGTGTGAGGGTGTGTGCGCGTGCGAATGTGCGAGTGTATGCTTTGATTTCTAACAATTCAGTCTGTTATTTTATTTATACCTATAATTTGACGTTATATATTTACACTTTTTTTCCTCTATCTCTGCCAGACACGGTTTGTGTATTTCGCCAATTTCAAGTTGAAATATGTTTACTTATCCATTACAAATCACATAGCCCGCAGATTAAAAATAGATAGGTATTCGGAATGTTCCAGCCAAACAAAAATTGCTAGTAAGTCTAGCTTTTCTCTTCATCTTTATATTGATATGAACATATGAATACATATAAGTGCAAAGTACACTTGAAACTTTGGTAGGGTGTTGTCTAGTGCTCGCCTACCTCTAGCGCCACCTATCGGTGTGTTCCGGCAGCTGTACTTCAGAGATCATACCATTGACCACAACATCTCATTAAATCAGGTGAGATAGGTGTCAAAAGCCAGATTGAAAATAAAAGAAGTAATATTTCTTGGCTAAATGTGGAAATAATGGTTGCAGGTCTTTGAGAAACCTATGCCGTATGCTAACGTAAGTGAAGCAGTTGAGGGTAGATAGGTGTACACTGTGTAAGTCCTTGTGAGAGTACATTAAGTAAGGTGTCGGATGTAGCTTGTTCCACTGGCTCCCAGCCAGTCGAAGAACCTTTCTGTCTATGTGTTGCATGGTAACTGCAGGTAAGTTTACAAGATAGATTTATGAAGCGCAGGAATAATGTCAAATCTTAAAACATAAAACTGAATCACAGTAAAGTTACATAGCAGTAGAGCTAGATTGCTAATTTAAAAAGTGATCATATTTTTGTGCAAGTACAAAAGTTACATGTAAGGCTAGCAAGTTTTGGTAGCCAGTGGCTTCGATTCTGTGGTCATAAACCACAAGTCTCTTTCTAATTCAGATCATGAGACAGGGATAGAAGATATTTGACAAATTGAAAAGAGACAGTTATGCGCACACATACGTGCCGCGTTCGGTACCCCTCTATGAAGATGATGTACTTTGCTGTTTCTACTATGTCTTTCTCGTAACTGAGCTTGGTAAATAGCTTGATAAACCAGTCCGAATTGTAATATTTATAGTTGTATACCTCAACTACTCTTCACAAACGAAATTAGAACGTTAAAAAAAGAAGAAGTATTTATATAAAGTTATTTTTATGTATGTATGTCACTATAGTTATGCTTTTGGAGTATTCTTTTTGTTAATTTAATGATGTGATGTGAAAACTGCAAGATATAATTTTATTAGCAAAAAAGGGTGCGAGCACTGGAGCTTGCAGAGTATAAAAAAAGCTTGGTAAAGTATTGTGCATTACTTTTAGATGAACGCAGGGGGGTAACTCTTCCTTACAAACAGCCTTTTCGCAGAATTCGCACAGGTAGTAGCTACATCTATTAATTGGTCGCAGGACTAAGCAACTCTAGTTAACCTAAAAGTTAATAGATGTCACTTATTTAAATAATCTAATTTATATTTTTAATTATAATATTATCACAGTAAAATACATACATTAATATTCTTATAATTATTCAAGAAAGTTGTAAATAAAATAAAAAAACAATTTTAGACAAGAGACTACTACGAATTATATTCTGTGGTGGCAACACTCATTATCCTTCCATTACCTGTCAGATTACGAAGACGATTCCGTTTTCAATTCAAATATCGGCTGTTTTACTCTTTGGATGAATGTTACATATCGGTAATATTGGGCGATGTGTTTGTTGGGTGTGTGGCCAAGCTTAGTTAGATATTATTATTATGGGTACGCATTTCAGTTGCTAATTTGTGAATGTCCTTACCTAGTGAACTAATCAACTATCTTTGAACTATAAATAGATAGATGGGAATTAACCTAATTTCGGTCGTCTGGAAAAGGAGCTAGACTAATCAACCAATGACGTACCAGGGACGCAGGGGGCTTACTCCAAAAATCGAACGTCGAAGCTTCAGGTTACGGGTCGCAGTTGTCCTACTATGAAACTTTTTCGGATCCAACGTTCGACTAGATTTTGCACTTGACATTTTTAGTGTTACCACAAAAAAAAACATTTTTAGTCGCCTGTTTAGCTAGACAGCGTCTAAAGATAAACGTCAAAAATGATTAGAAATGTCACAACAGAATTGTGTTAGGCAATGTTGTTAAAATATAAATAAATTGTAATTAACGCTGTTGGATTGTCGAAATAAATAAAATAAAAATAAAAATGGTTAGAAACTACTTGAACCAAGATTTGATTTGGTTGCTCATGTTTAATCGCGCGACTAAGGCATATTTAGGCGTTAAACAGTGGTTAACACAGGTTTAAAGTGTATTTAATTTTTTTGTGGTAAGACCCTCTATCTTTTATAGTAGGAAAATACCGATCCGTCAGCCGAAGCTTCGTCGTTCGATTTACGAAGTAAGGCCCCAGGACTTTGCTCGTGTATTATGCCGCTAAGCAATAATCTGCATGACGTATTACTGGTGTTGCGGTTAGACGAGCAAAGTACTCAGTGAAATTAATATTCTTAAGAGACTTAATACTGGATTGACGTCCAGTACTTATTAATTATCCTACGTGTAAAGTAACGAGCGAACTGTAGCGCTGTGCAAGCCTTCGTAAAAGTTATAGATTACTGCAATTTAAAGGAAGGCGTTACTTTGCTGCATGCAAAAATTGTGCGTGCGGTGTCCAATCTATCTGTTATCTTTAGTTCAAAGATTGGCTTTCAAAATCTAGTAGATTTCGTTGTAACTTTCAGATATCGTCTCGTGAGCTACAACGGAGTCTGGCGAGGCTGTGACATCCTGCAGTGGATCATGGATAACACTAATAACAAAACCAGGTTTATTGAAGATTTTTATAGGTTCTGCAGTGCAAGTACCGATCTTTTCGATAAATAAAATTGACAGTTCGATAGGTTAAAAATTTAAATTAGAGATAAGTAGTAATTTAAATGATATAATCAGATTTTTTACATTTGAATGAGTAAAAAAAAATGTATATCAACCATGTAATTAAACGCAGTTTTTCACGGTCATATCAACAAAATGCTTGTTAAATAAGATTATATAAAGTGAGTAAATGGATTTCCGCAAAGTAACGCCTGATTCCATCAAATAAAATGCTTGTTGTTTTTAGTACAGCTTTACGGCGTGCATTGAACAAGTGACGTCAGATGTTCTGTTCAGTTTGTACGGGGCGTTTTAGCGCTCAGTAGATACGCCCGACTTTGACTCTCATTGTTGATGTTTCTAGCGTTCGTTTTCCAGTTTTTTTGATATAGACATTTGATTCATCATCCCTATTCTAGAAGACGCGTCAAAATTTTGGTGATGCTTATACTAAACTTAAATTACTCAATGCTTTTCCAGAGTGCAAGCCAACATGATGTGTCAAAGTCTACTAAGCTCGGGGTACATGGAGTGTGTGACTGAGTTACCTCAGTTCGCGGACTACGCCCTCTACCGGCCCCTTACGGTGATAACAAGGGATGATGTGGAAGACGATGATGACGATGATGTTGAACGTAAGTGATGAAAGTATTTTTTTTAATTTGGTAACGTAACGATCTGGTCGTTTGCCTGATGTTAAGCATAACGCCGGCCCACAACAATTGCAGTGGCACTCAGAACTTTGAAACACAAAGGCCTGCGCGGCACTGCAGTGCGCTCGTTACCCTGAGACATTAGATATTAAGTCTCATAAGCCCAGTAATTTCACTGGATACTCTGCTCATCAAACCGGAACACAGTAATGCTTGCATTTAGTTTGGCGGCAGACTTCACTCACAAAGCGGTGGTACTAACCCAGACGGACACTCGCAGAAGAGTTAGTCCAAACTCTTAGTAGATATGTGATAGAAAATGCAAAACCAACTATAATAAGCTAATTTAGCTTGCTTTTTCATTTTAAAGAAACATAATTGGCTTCAGCCAGTTTTATCTAAATATTTAAAAGAGTATTTTGCACTTTTGTTATCTATGGTTTTTACTTTGTTGTTTTGTTCTGATGTTAGCTGAGGAGCATCCCAGGCTGGTGGAAAGCGTATCGTCGTACTGCCTTGATTTGAATCTGGGGAACAGCTCGGCGCGGATTATCAAGACCCCTAAAGCAGGTACATTCTTTGTTTATTTATCACTAGCATCTGCCCGCGGTTTTCACCGAACCGTGCATTTTTCCGGGGTAAAAAGTAGCCTATGTTACTCTCCGGTCCATAAACTATATCTATGCCAAAAATCACGTCGATCCGTTGTTCCGTTGCTGCGTGAAAGAAGGACAAACCAACAAACACACTTTCGCATTTATACTATTAGTAGGATTTGTACATTGACATCGAGGATTACAACATTAAATTCTTAATTATTTTATTTTTTTCAGATTTTGTATACGACAATTTTCTATACTTTTACAATAATGTAAAGAAACGTGGCCGATGCCAACCAATGACATGATTCGTATTTGAATTTCTATCTTTGACATTGGTTGGTGAGTTGTCAAGTTTGTTTACATTATGGTACAGGGCCCCGATCGCGCTAATTTGAAATGACAGCGTACAGTTATGGTTTGGTTGTGGTTTGATACCAACTGTTGTTTAGTTTCGGTTCAGGCGTGTGGAATTCGATATTGCCGTTCATTTGACAGCGTTAACTGTCAGTTGTTGTCGAGAAACGTCTCAACTTTTGGTAAAACTATTAGCGCGATACGAAACAGTCAAAAAGCTGTGATGCGGTCGTGGTTTAGTAGCGGTTTGGTTGATAATTTTTAACGCGATTGCCCTCCAGGTATAGAAAATTGTCGTATAAGTTATTTATTGCATTTATTTTTATTTTGCAGAAAAGAAGTCTTCATCGAGCGAAGAAGAGGCTCCGGTTATTGAACAAACTGAAGGTAATATTTGTTTACAGCTGCGACTAAAGAGACGAGCAGCGGCGCAAGTACGGATCTTTTCGATAAATAAAATTCGATAAAATTGACAGTTAAAATCGATAAAACCCACTGTATCGATTATAAACTGTCAATTTCATCGAATAAAACCGACTTTATCGATTTTAACTGTCAATTTTATCGAATTTTATTTATCGAAAAGATCCGTACTTGCGCCGCAGGTCGTCTGCCTAATAGTGAGGATTATTAAACTATCTAAACTGACATATAGATGAATCTGAAATGTGAAGTTTGAACTCGTTTATTGATTGAAATAAACACCGGTGTAGACTTTCAGTTATGGTATTTTCTTATGCTCGCCTAACTAGAACTTGACCAACCTATCAGTCTAAGTCTAATCATAAAATTACTCGTCTTATCTATTACCTATAGTATAAAAAGAAGTTATTCTTTCAAAATATTCATAGTTAGCAGTGTTGGCGATTCTGCAGGCGTATTCTCAACTCAATGTCAAAGGTATCCGTTCGAATCTATATTCTTCGTCTCTCTCATTCTGAATGTAGATGACTGAGACGGATAATGTGGATCCGAACGGAAACCGGTCGGATTGAGTTCTAAATATGCCTGCTGATGTTTTATACCTGAACGTAATTTTATATTCGCTCTCTCTCTCTCTTTCCAATACATAACATGAGAAAGAGAAAGAGATGAGTTGTTCGACAGATCTAAATTTAGTTTAGAGCTTTCAAAATCCTTGATAAATTAGACGACACTAAATTAATTGCCGTTTAATTTACATTTAGATAAGCAAATGGAAAATTTGGCAGTTCTAAAATATACTGACTCCTGAAACGGGAGGCTATGGATTCAACATATCTATGTGTATAACTTTTGTGTCTAAATAAATGATTGATTTGACAAAAAAAATCCATCTCTTTCTCATGTTCTTATTTAGAAAGGGATACCGAAACTAAAGTTAGGTTTATGTATGCAAAACAACTGTGGAGTATCTAACTTAGATTTGATAAAATTGTATTCTAAACAAATATGAATGAGAAGCTATGTTAGACCAAAACGAAATCGTTCATTCGTCCGTTCTTTCATCGATTCAATCCTTCATAGTTGTGTGTCATGTGCCGGCAGGTGGCGCTGACACGCAGTCGAAGCGCGTGTGCCGCGCCATCTGTGAGTCGGGCGCGGAGCACCTGCGGCTGCTGCTGCGGCAGTGCCTGGCGCGCGCGGCACTGCCGCCGGCCTGGCTCGAGGTGCTGCTACCGCTGTGCGTGCAAGCCGCCGAGGCTGTCACACCTGGTATTTATTTTGATAGTTAACAACTAAATTGTAAATAAGTGAAAAAAAAAAAATCGAGGACATGTGACATCCACCAAACCGCATTGGGCCCGCGTAGTGGATTAAGGCCCATAACTCTCTCTCTGAGAGAAGGCCGGTATCCCAGCAGTGGGAACGTACGAGGCTGATAATGAAATATGCAGTAGAGTTCGCGCCACCACTGAAGTTCGATAGGCGCGGCGCTGTAGTAGCTCAAAAATATGCGGCCAATGATATTTCCCATTTTCCCTTCCACGTATTTAAGTATGTAATTGGGTTGTTGACTGTATTCAAATAAAAATATAATTTTGCCGCGAAACGGTAGTTTTTGTGACTGAAATCCTATTAAACACAATATTTTTGTTTATTTTTAAGGAATTTAATTTAAATTAAATAATCAAAATGTAATCACATCACTCCGAAGTCACGTGACATAAAACGCCCGTGACGTCACTGTTTCAATCGGAAGGAGTATATATTTTTTTTTTGTTTTGTTTTTGGCTCCACGTGATTTGCGCATTTAACTAGTGTCAAGTTATATAAATAATAATATATAATAAATCTCTAGTTTTGGTGCATGAAAGTCGTCAAAGTCACGTTAAAGTTTAGTCTAGGCGCGGTCGAGTCGAAGTGACGCTTCAGTAAATTGGTGGATAGTTTACTGAAGCTTCTATGGAGTTTTGGATAGAATACGAAAATACACGTTTTTCGTCTTTGTACTATTTGCCTTTCACTCATGCAAGTTTACGAACACTTAATGGTTAATAATCCACTATTATTACACATTAACACTCTATAAAACAAAGGTTTTAGTAAATAACACAAAATTAACAACAGCACATTTTCGCATTCCCGCCAAAACTCTAATGAGTATATAGCTCGTTGCGCTTAACTGCTTAGTATTTTAGAGTGGTTTCTGTGATTATTTATCTGTGCTGTGAATTCCGCGCTTATTTTTCGAAATTTATTTCGACTCTTGAATATTCTCCCATGTTGGAAAGTGGCTTCATAAAGGCAAATAATTCCAATTTGCCGAGAATTGATTGTTTTACGGTGGCCAATTTCTTCTCGACAAACGATAATTTCTGCTCTGCTGAATTTAGAAATGTGAAGACCTCCGTGTAAGTACCTACTTATTATACCAAAAATCATTATTTCTATAACCAACAATGAATATATAATAGTAATCATAGACTCTAAGATCCAAAGTGTATTAATTAACCAAAGCATATAATTATATAAATCAATAAGCTCAAAAAACTTAGAACTTATATTTTAATACATAACAATACATACACAGAAAGCATCGAATCAACTTGTCACTAAACGTAGCACAGACTAGGTAGTAGTGGTTATATTCTCTTTGCTTGTCACTTTACAGTTTTATAGAAAATTACTCTGTGGTAATTGAACACGTGACGTCACTGGCGTTTTGGAGAAAAATTTAAAACGGCATTTAAAATACATGATAATTAAAATATTACTTGTTTTAAAAAGTAAATTTAAATATTATGGGTTATATTAGGCCCATACGCATCGTTTTAAACACTTTCCCAAAATCAGTCAACATCCCAATTTCATGTTTAATGTGATCATGTTAAAACTGTGTAATGACAGAAACTATGTAATTTGTGGTTCATGCAACATCCCAATTGCAGCACCATTCAGAAGTTAGGAACACAAAGGCCTGCGCGGCACTGCAGTGCGCTCGTTACCCTCAGACGTTAGGTGTATAATACGCCCGTCTGTCTGTTGCGTCCTAGAGCCGCTGAGCGCCGACATCGACGTGCGCAACTACGTGCAGGTGAAGAAGGTGGCGGGCGGCGCGCCGCGGGACTGCAGCCTCGTGCACGGGGTCGTGCTCACCAAGAACGTGGCCCACAGGTGGGACGGGGGGGAGGGGTGGGTTGGGGGGGTTAATTCGCTCGGAATGATATCCGTGTCGGAAGCGACTTTCTTGATCGTTTATATCTCGGAGACACAACCCGACTGAGAAATATATATGTCCGGATTAAATCCGTTTTTATACAGCTGAGTTGTCAAATCAAAAATTATTGGAAACCAATTTTCTTCTAAGTTATGTAATGACCATTTCAAATGTAATGGTTTCATTTCAGACGCAAGCAAGTTTACTGGTTGGTTTTAGGGAATCTTAGTCTAGGGGTGTGAGTGTGAATATTAATGTTTATTTCCTCCTCGTTGGTCTCCAGGGGTATGCCGGTGCAGATCTCCAACCCCAGCATCCTCCTCTTGGACTGTTCCATCGCCTACCAGCGCGTGGAAGGTCGCCACACCTCGCTCGAGCCGGTGCTGCTTCAAGTTGGTATCATATATCATACTCGTAAATTATCCGATTTATCTAAGTTTATCTATTACATTCAAAAGTTAAACGTAATAATTGAAGGTTTTAAATTCAAATTCAAAATAATTTATTCATATGGACCTCAAGGGAGCACTTATGAAAGTTAAGATTAATGACTCTAAGTACCCATTTCAAATTGGTATAGGCGTGTACCGGGGACCGGCGAGGATAGCCTATAAGTGTGAAAGAGAGAAACGATTAGACTCGCTCATGTGTCTGGAAACTGCGCAAAAGAGAGAAATGATTGTACCCTAATCGAATGTTCTAAAATTGAGTGAGAAAGATGGCTACACACGTGGTAGAAAGAGGTAGACATATGCCACTACAATCCGGAAAGTTCTCTATGTGTGTACAAGGGACGGCTGTATGCGTATAACTATAAATAATAATAATAATAAATAAACGCTTACACTCATACCCCGCACTAGGATTCCCTGTGTCGCAGGTGGCATGGACACACACAGATACACATCACAAACATCCAAGACCCGAGAACAAACTGTGCGGTACGCGCACAAGTGAGTTGTGGGGGTGAATGTAAATACGGTTTCACTGTGTATATATACTGATTTAATAATACTGCACCCGCGATCGCTGCTGATAGAACACTGACGCGGCCCGCGCTCGGCACGAGCCGCGTGGTTTAGGTAAAGCGCTGGGTCAGGAGTTCGGGTGTCACGAACATCTTCCCCAGGCCAAAAAGGATGAAATGATGATGCTAATACAAAAAGATTGGTTACGTGATACAAGGTTGATTTACAATTTTGTTTATGGGGGTTAGTTACATAGTTCAGATGAAATAATAGATTTTATACGCTAGAGTCTTGGAGAGGGAAAACCGCTCGCTTTTTGGGAATTGGGGATGTTGCACTATTTTGTTTTTTAAGGCGCAAACTACACCACCTTTTGGGAACACTGGCTTTACACTCACTAACGCTCACATCCGCGTGAGACGTTAAAATTTCACTAACACAAATATCTTGCTGCTGAGATCGCTGCTCGTGGTCGCAGCGCGGACGCTCGCTCTGCTCGTGCTGTTCGGACAGTGGAGTCCGCGCTCGTCTTCCGCGCCGCCACAGGAACCAAAGGAACGCTATGACTGATATCGCTAGCATCCCGCTCGATAAAGCGTAGTTGTACATATCGTGGCTCGTAAGATAGTCGGGTTGTTGCGCCGACTCTTTTAATGACTTAATCTGTTCGCCGAGGAGCTTTAATGAATCGTTCATACTAGTATCTACTTCTTCTAAATCTCTGTATTGTTGGATCGGTATTGATGTATTGATTAAGTGATGATATGATATGCTTTGTGAAAGGTCTGTTTTCATATTAATTGTGTTTTCGAACAGCTGGTGCGAATGAATCGTGACGTCTCTTCCCTTTATCAAACACTGCTGAGTCAAGCTAATAAGTCCGGCCTTGCTGACTTCGCGCGATACTACGTCATCGTCACAGATGATTCGAATACGGTTCGTGTTGCAGTAGAAATACAAATATGTAGAGCGGTCATTTAATGGAATCCACACATCTTTGCAGCTATTTTTAGTTACTTGGCATGCTGATTGTTCAATTTCACAGAAACTTTCTTCTGGAGCTAGGTGCCTGATAGGTTGTGGCAGTTCACAAAGGTAAGTGTCGTCTTTGTTTTCACAGGTTTTGATATCGTCCTTGCTAACTGTGATATACGCATCCTTTTTTAAATTTATCGCTACATATTCCGATATTGATTTAACGCTTATCATTCTGATACCTACTTTATGGGGTATAGGTATGAGTCTATAAATCTGGAAGTTGTCTCTGCTGATTAAAGGTAAAGTTATTTCGAAGATAAAATATTCTAGAGTCAATTTTGCTTTAACTTTCATCAATTTGTATAAGTTGTTCAGGTCATTTTGTAAGTTCTCAATAGGTAAGGTTACATCTCTTGAGACTTGACTTGAAATTAGTTGAAGCTCATCATGTAATTGTTTAGGAGTCAAAAGGTGTAGGTTGATTTGTCCATGGAATATATCCGTTATTGTGTCTATCAATGTCTCTTGAATTCTTCTTAAATTTGATATTAGGTTGTTGCTCGCTATAGCTGCTAACGTTATTTCTTGGATAAGGCTAAGCTCGTCTTGTATTATGTTTGTTGTATTTTCTAATCGATTCATATGTCTATTCATTAATTTATGCTGGTTTGCTATAGTCTGTTCTGTCCGCTTTAAAATATTATATTCCGCTTCTACCACCGATGTCTGGTTCTTCCAAAGCTGATACAAGTGGTTTTGATCCTTATGCACAAGGTCAATGTCACGCTCGTACTTTTCTGCGAAACTTTGATCTAATACGCCGAACAGTGAGTTCGCTACCGAGCCGACGGCATTGATAAGCCCACGTCGAGTTCGGGCTCGTATGTCACTTTGTTTATTTAGCAACAGCTGATTATAGTATTGTAATTCATTGTAGTCGTGACGTATTTGTAACAAGATAGATTGACAATTGTTTGAATTCTTTAATCTTGTACACATTTGTTCTAAATAATCGGAATAGTCCTTGGCAGCTTTATTTCCTTGCCAATAAGGAGCCATTTCATAATATGCCACTATTTTCCAGCTGTCTCTGATCAGGTGTAATTTTGCAATTGAATCAAAATATAGTGTTTGATTGTTATTAAGTTGCTTTTGACTAAATGCTGCTTCGGAGGACGAAACTATACTCATAAAGAATATGAGTGAAAGTGCCACGCTGAGGAATTTCGGTAAGTGGCTTTGTCCTTTATTTTGGGTTGCTTCTTTTTCCACGCTCGCTTCATTAATTTTCGCTTTACGCTTTAGTTCACTTTTCTGCTTTTCATTTTTGCTTACTTTCCCTTCTTCGATAGGTAATAATGATAGTTTTACGACTGGTCTTTTTAATAAACCATTCTTGGTTTTTAAAGTGACAACTCTTACTTTGTTGTCATTTCCTGGGTGTACTTCGATTACTCTTCCTACTGGCCATTTTCCCGCTGGCATATTATCATCATGTATAGTGACCACGTCTCCGACTTCCAGGTTTCTTCGTCCTTTAAACCATTTGCTTCTCACCGATAGCTGAGTTAGATATTCTGATTTCCATCGCTTCCATATATCTTTAAATGTTTTGTTGACTAAATTCCATCTTGTCCTTGCGTCCTGCGCTGTCTCAATAACTGCTGTGTCTCCTCTTTGCGTTAGGAAATGTGCTGGTGTAAGAAAATCTATATCATTCTTATCATCCGATATTGGGCACAGCGGCCTTGAATTTAACGCGCCTTCAATTTGCGCTAGCACTGTGCTGTATTCTTCAAACGTCAATGCTTGCTCTCCGATTCCTTTTTTCAACAATTGTTTCATACTTCTGATTGACCTTTCCCATATTCCACCTGCACTAGCCCATGTTGGACAGTTCCAATGCCACTCGATGTTCATTTCTGAAATTTCTTTGTAAAAACTCTCGCTAAAAACCCGCTCCAGCTGTTCAAACTCTTCTTGAAGGATTCTATTCGCTTTGGAAAAATTTGTGGCATTATCTGAGTAAATATGTCTCGGGGCTGATCTTCGCGCTGCCATGCGACGTAAAGCTGCAATAAACGATTCGCTGCTTAGATCGGATACCACCTCAATATGCACTGCTTTGGTTACCATGCAAATAAATAGAGCTATATATCCTTTCGACGTTTTTATTCCTCGTCCTTTATTACTTTTCACTGAAATAAATCCAGTAAAATCAACACCTGTGTGATAGAATGGAGGTGCCGGGTTCGTTCTGTAATCAGGAAGGTTGCCCATTATTTGATGTAGTTTCTTGGGCTCTCGTTTTTTGCATGTAACACAGTTCCGTAATCGCTTTTTCGTAGCCCGGTTTCCTTGTAAAATCCAATATTTCTGGCGTAATAGGGATAAAGTCAACCTTGCTCCTCCGTGAAATGATAGTTCATGTGCTTGATCAATCAGTAGCTCAGTTAATCGTCCGTTGTATGGTATAATAATTGGGTATTTCATATCTTCACTAATATTAGCATTCTTAAGTCTTCCTCCCACTCTCAAAATATTGTCCTGATCCAAAAATGGATTTAAGCACAAGATTTTGCTGGTCGCTGACAGTGCTTTTTGAGTTTTTATATTTTCAATCTCGGCCGTAAATTCCGTTCGTTGTATATGTTTGATAATTGCTAATTTCGCTTTTTTCAAGTCGTGTAATGTGAGATACTTGCTAATTGGTTTATGTTTTGATGGTGTAATCGCTCGTAATATCCAGGCTAATATTCTTGTTATTTTTGTGAATGAACTATAACGCTCTATTAAACTGTCGATTATGCTTTCTGTTTCTGTCTCCTTTTGTATAACATTCACTTGTTTTCTGGTTTCTAAGTCAGTCAAAAACTTTTTGCTTTCTCGCTCTATTTGAAAATCTGCTTTTGACAAAAATTCCGGGCCTTGCCACCATAATGAATTTTCTTTCAACTGCGATGACGTCATTCCTCGACTGGCAGCGTCAGCTGGATTTTGCTTCGTTGCTACGTAATGCCATAACTCGGGTGGCATCGATGCTGTTATTCTTTTAACCCGATTGGCTACAAATGGCTTCCATCTGTCGGGATTCCCTTGTATCCAGCTGAGGGCTACCATCGAGTCACTCCATCCAAAAATCTTTGTCTCGATGCTGTCTATGCTACTGACAATCTTAGTCATAAGTTTTGCTAATAAATCGGCTGCACACAATTCCAGTCGCGGTAGGGTCACCTCCTTTTTGTTAGGGACCAGTCGGGATTTTGCTGCGATTATAACGATAGACGTTCTATTTTCCGTCACAATTCGAGCATATACCACACATGCGTATGCTTTTATAGAAGCATCACAGAAGCCATGAAGCTCCATGATGCTGCTTTGCTTGCTTTGTAGCCATCTTGGCACTTTAACCTGACCTAGGCACTCTAAATCTGCTTTCAATTTGATCCAATCTTCTTTGATGTCCTCTGGCACTGGATCACTCCATTGAAGGTCTGATTTCAGCCAAACCTTTTGAAAAAGTAGCTTCATTTTTGTAGTTAGGGGTGCCCACCAACCCATTGGATCAAAAGTTTTTGATATTTCCGATAGTAACATTCGCTTTGTTAATTTGGAGACGTCTGCTTTTAGCGTGTCACATTGAAATAAAAACTCATCTTTTTCTGAATCCCATCTCAAGCCTAAAGTTCTCGCTGTCTCTTCGGTTTTGAAGGTGAATTGAGCCTGAGTATTTTGCTCCGCTTTGTTTAGGTTACATAATAAACTTTTATTGTTGGCTGACCCCTTTCGTCGCAGAAACCCTTCGCTGCTTAATACTTTATTCAACTCCGCTATTTTGTTGCATCCCTCGTTTATTGTATGGGAGCCCGATACCAAGTCATCCATATTATTTAAAATTACATTGCACTGAAAAGTGCTTACGCTGCCTCCGCACAGTAACCAGCCAAGCTGCGTTTGCTGAGCTAGCGGTTGTGTCGCTTCTTGACCCCGAATTATTCCATCCATCATAATGATTGAATAGATATCTGTTCCTAGTAATAAATCAATTGGGCGGCTTGTACTGTACTCAGGATCAGCTAAATTCACGTTCGCTATATATGACCACGTAGGTTTTTCAAATGATCTATTCGGCAAATTTTTAATCAAGTTGTCCATTATTAAAACGTTAGCGTTGAAAGTAAAGTCCGTGTAAATAGATTGACAAGCCAGCTGTAGCATACCCTTACACTTGTTTTCATTTTCACCGATACCGGTAATCATCCCCTTACATCGCTGACGCTTCAAATTCAATTGTTGTGCTGCTCTTTCGCTAATTAAAGAAATCTGAGACCCTTGGTCGATCAGTGCTCGCATAACCTGCTGTGTACCGTCTGCTGCTGCTACTTTTACCAAGGCGGTCGCTAATAGTATTTCAGATGTCTCTGTCTGTGAGGCATGAGAGCGGTTGCTGTTATAGGTAGTCTCGTTGTTATTAAAAAATGGCTTTCGGTCGCTATGAATAGGTTTTTGTCTAGTGAAGTTGCTATGTAAAATAGTGTGGTGATTATCTCCACACAGTTGACACCTTTTTGCTGAGTGACATTTATTTCCATTATGATCAAATATACAGTTAATGCAATAATGGAATTGTTTCACAATTTTCAATTTATTTTCGTTCGTAGCTGCTAAAAATTGCTTACAATTGGAAAGATTATGCTCCGCATAACAAAGTGGGCATTGACCTGCTGACACGTGCATTACCTTTGTCTGATATTTTTGCTGCTTGTAATTATTATTTCTTGTAAAATTATTAAACGGTTGATATATTTTTCTGTTATTTGATAGTGGAAATTCACGGGCTTGTTGAGTTTGATGACCTCTCGATATGCCGTCGTATTTGCGGGATGCTTCTAGATTTGTAAACTTACATTCCAGGAAATTTAAAAAATCTTGTAGTACAGGGAGCTCTCTAGAGTTTTTTAATGACTCAATATATTCTGAATATGACTCGCTATCTAATTTCTGGGATAAAATATGCACCAGAAGCGGGTCCCACGTGCTGATATCCACCCCCAGGTTTTTAATCGCGTAGAGGCTTTCTGTTGTGACGTCATGCAACCTTTTGATTGATAAATAAGATTGATGCTGTATGTTTGGTAAATTCAAAAATATATTCGCATGTGACGTAAAAATAAGTTTTTTGTTATGGTATCTGTTGTTCAAAATGTCCCAACAGACACTATAATTGTCTGAGCTGATAGGCAAATGTTGTATTAATCGCTCCGCTTCTCCACTGACTTTCGCTTTCAGAAACTGCATTTTCTGTGCACTAGATAGAGATGAATTTTTATGTATGGTTTCTTCAAATAGGTCTTTAAAAGATACCCACTCATGGGGGTTGCCGCTGAACGTAGGTATATCCATTTTTGGGGTCGATTCGTGGCGATGCGATACCGAGTACATTTTTGTGTTTAACTTTTTTCTGATATTGTTGTATAATTGCTCATGAGTGCTAAAATGATGCTCATACGCTTCGTCTTCTTCCTCCAATTCGCTGATAATCTCCCAATGGAGTTTGTCGACCACAGTCCATCGATTCTGAAGAAGCTGCAAGGCATCCTCAAACTCCCATTTATCTTCCATCGACTCAATATTGGTATTCTGTACCGCTCTAGTAAATGCTTTGAACTGCACTAGCTGCTTACGAACCATATCATCGAGTTTGCTGTACACTCCTCTCGATTCCTCTCTGACCCTCGCTCGTGGTTGGGGTTCATGATTTCCGCTTGTTCCAGCTTGCTGACTCTGCTGCTGTGGTAATTCACTACGCTTAGTTTTTAATTGCTGTTCTCCTTTTAATAATAATTCGCTATACTGTTCATCAATCTGTCTTTTAACCGATAAATAAATTTCTTGAGTGTTCTCGAATTCAGAATTGATAAAATATTCATGATTAGACCTGTCATACGGCATAAGCTTCTCGTGGTTCAACTGGCACTCTCTCCAGAGCGACTCTAGTTGATCTAAACGTTGCTGACAATAATCAATTGTCTTACGCACTACGCTATCCTTTTTGAAATTAATCAAAATTCTTTTTATTTCCTCTGCTATCTCGTATTGCCTAGTATATAAAGCTTCCATCTCGCTGCTTGATGTCAAGGTTTACAAATAATATGGAAAGATCTTACTTGATTTTTGAAATACTTTTCGCTCGCTCGACGCTGGTCTCTCCCACCGTTAATCCACTCGTCCGCTCGTCGCTCCGCTTGTCCTTTGATTCGCTCTTCGCTCTTCTGCTGCTATGCTGCTGCTCGTTCCACGTGGGCGCTTGCTCCACGTAGAGGTTAGTTGACGTAAGCGGTGTGCTTAGTAAATGCCGCTATTCACAATTCACTTTCCACAAACACTTCAATCACTGCATCCATAGGTCCCTTGAGATAAATCCGGCTCGAAAATGTGCGGTACGCGCACAAGTGAGTTGTGGGGGTGAATGTAAATACGGTTTCACTGTGTATATATACTGATTTAATAATACTGCACCCGCGATCGCTGCTGATAGAACACTGACGCGGCCCGCGCTCGGCACGAGCCGCGTGGTTTAGGTAAAGCGCTGGGTCAGGAGTTCGGGTGTCACGAACACAAACTTTACGCTTACACAAAATCTGCCCCGGCCGGGAATCGAACCCGGGACCCCTCGTTTTGCAGGCAGGGTTACTACCAACTTAGCTACGGAGCCGATAAAGTGCTTGAATTTCGTAGCACAATTTCGGGACGCGGCTAGAGCAGAGTTTCGATTGCGATACCAACCGTTACACATCGGAGTGAGTTCAAAGCGACTAGTTAGTGATGCTGATATTTGTGATTGAGTGAATTACGTAGTGACTTTATAGCAAAGACTATAAATCCTGTTGACTAATCATACAACTTCCCCTCATGCGAAAACGACATGTTTAAATGCACTTCTCGCCACTGCGAGTACGAGTGCAGACTTATAACTTATCGATATTCAATGTATACTTTACAATTAATATATATATGACGGGGCGGCGAGTCCAGGGGTCTTTTTAAAAGCGGTGACGTCACCACCGGTGACGTCAACATCTTCAGCATCATGGTGACCGCTCACCCCTCGTAGAAAGAAAACACGAAGTAGCTCCATTTTATCTCAACCATTTATTTCGGCAAGGTTATATGGGAGATCTGAACGGTCCGACGGTAGGCGCAACACTGCTTCTTCCAACAGTCGGTCGCTCGTATTTATAGCAAAACAGATTGTGACAAAGAATCTTCATAAAACTTGTTAGATCTTGTCATTCTACTTTAGATTTTAATCTTCAATTGAAATTCATTACTTTTTATTAACATGGGGCCCAGGAGAGCACTCATGATAGTTAAAATAAATGACTCTAGGCGCCAGTTCCAAGTAATAGGCCGTACAAGAAGAACGGGCAAGAAACTTGCCGGCAATCTTTTAAAAAATTGTGTTTACAGTGAATTTGTTCAGTTTTACAATCATTTGTCTAGTTTTAACAATTCAATGAGTAATTGATGGTTCACAAACATTAATTAGTTAATCAAAGTTTAAGTTAAATTATTAACAATCCAATGAGTAATTTATGGTTCTAAACGTTAATTAGTAAACCAAAGTTAACATGTTTTGATTGTTGTCATTTTACACCGTCCATGAAGCTCGCCTGTGACGTCGTTGCTCCGATACGGCCATTCTGATAGATGGTGCGTGCTCTGCACCAGTCCAGTTATGTTCTGAAACAATGAGACGTTTTCTTTTGAGTTTGGTATCTGTAAGCAACCACCGTTGCTTGCAGTTCAGTTTGCATTCTTTAAGAGAAAAGAAAAATTTTTTTTTTTGTTCTTTTTCTTTTCTTTTTCTTTTTCTTTTCCTTTTCTTTTCTTTTTGCTTTCTGTTCTTTGATCAATTATCTTTACAGTGAAGTTATCTAGTTTCGACAATCTAATGAGCAAACTATTTAGCTAACCAAAGTAGGTAAACATTTAGTTAATCAAAGTAGGTAAACAAGTTTCGTTTCCTATTGCCCTGCTCAACACCCTAGACGTAGCCTGCTTCGTGCCGACTCGGCCATTCTGACAGGTGGTGCGCGCCCTGCACCAGGCACGCTGTTTCTGAAAACTAGAAATTTGGTTTTGAGGTAGGTACCCGTACACCGGTACACTAGCTGTTAATTTTGTTTCTTATCACTGCATAATTTAAGTTACAGTGCTTATTTTCCATATTGTCAAGATTTAAATGTTCGAGTGAAACAATATTCACGTAACAAAATTATCAGCCAACTTCTAGGACCTTAATAATATTCTGTAAACATAACAGTTCACATGCAAACATTCATAGTTAAACATAAATTTTGCTGTACAAGGGAATGTGAGTAGCAGTAGTTTTTTTTTTTTTTTTTTTTTTTTGCCTTTGCTCCACGCATTATGGCTGTGATTTATTATTTGTTCAATGCAAATGCTCCACGCATAATTGCATGATTTTAAATTCTCGAAGACAGGGATGTTGCTGTGGTTCTGAGCGGTCTTGTACGCCGTGGTCCACAGGGGCTCTAAAGGAAATGGGATACAGGTTGATGCTGCGGCCTGGGCCTTATTGTTATGACCGTGGTCCGCAGAGGCTCTGAAATACGTCAAGGAATTGATGCTGTGGTTCTGAGCGGTCTCGTACGCCGTGGTCCACAGGGGCTCTAAAGGATATGGGATACAGGTCGATGCTGCGGCCTGGGCCTTATTGTTATGACCGTGGTCCGCAGAGGCTCTGAAATAAAAATAAAAGAAAAACGAACAACAAACACGTTATTACGATAGTAATTATAAATAGCTCGCAAGTAATTGATGCTGTGGTTCTGAGCGGTCTTGTACGCCGTGGTCCACAGGAACAACTAACTTGAATTGACGCTGTGGTTCTGAGCGGTCTTGTACGCCGTGGTCCACAGAAAAATGAACTTGAACCGCTTTATTGCGATAGTAATTATAAATAGCTCACAGGTAATTGATGCTGTGGTTCTGAGCGGTCTTGTACGCCGTGGTCCACAGGGGCTCTAAAGGAAATAGGAAAGGACGATGCTGTGGCCTAGGCCTTTAAGTGACCGTGGTCCACAGAGGCTCTGAAAATGACAAAAATGGAGGGGACATAAGGAATAAAATGATTTGTACAGTCTTACAGACGATTCAAAATTATCAGGTTTTACAATTCGGACCCCGAATCATTAACCGAATATCACTTATCTGTAACATTCCTCGCGCTGTTTCTGGAGCACAGGTTCACTTGCTGATGACTAGTGGATGGGCCCACTTTCTTGATGACCGAAGAAGCCATGTGTCACCATCACATGTACAGCACCAGCCTTTTACCGCAGTCCTTGCGCTGTTGTGCTTAGGCATCAGATGATAGATGCAGTAGTCACATGAAACCATAATAAAAATGATTAGTAGGCGTAGTTTACTTATCAATTCCTGACTCGCACAGTACTAAATAAACACTACATGACATGAACCTTGTCAGGAATAATCTTAAGTACCACATCGCGCTGTTGCTAACGCCGCGAATCTAGTTCAATGAAACCTCAGTATCTTCAATGAATTTTTGTAACTACCACATCGCGCTTTTACGTACCAGAATAGAAACAACATTATGAACGCTAGTGGCAAACGCGTTTTCTAAGTAACTAGCATACACACTAGATTCACAGGAAAAACGGTAATCTTAAGTAACACATCGCACTGATGCTAACGCCGCGAATCTAGTTCAATGAAACCTCAGTATCTTCAATGAATTTTTGTAACTACCACATCGCGCATTTACGTATACCGGAATAGAAACAACAATATGAACGCTAGTGGCAAACGCGTTTTCGAAGTAACTAACATACACACTAGATTCATAGGAAAAACGGTAATAGTTTCCCAACACAAACATCGAAGTTCAACTTAAACCAAACCAATCAAACTTCACGCTCACCACACAAAGCTTAACCCGAATTAAGAGTTGTGATGTCGATTAAAGAGACTGCCATACTTGAAATGATTTGGCGGCCCTTTTATTTAGTTGGTCAAAATAAGTTGAAATTAAAATAGAATGCTTGTTGTCACTTATAACTCACTTTCACAAATTCAGAAGACCCTTGAGCAATAATTTCAAACACAATAATCAAAATCAATTAAAAGAAACGACTTTGCTTAGAAGATCGTAGGTAGACCAGGTACCTCGCGGGTAACTCGTGATAAATAGTGGGTAGCACACAGATAACTCGTGGATTTTTGATATTTGTGGGTACCTCGTGAAAAACTTTTAAAAATAAAACTCAAGAAACTAAGAAATCTCGTGAAATTAGAAGTAATCTCTTGGATTATTTGTAAGTTGTAAGTTGCGTTTATGCGCATGCAAGTCTAAAGTTAAAATATGGTAGAAAAAGTTACGATTCACCTGTATTCTGATGTCATGTCTCCATCGCCTTTTTCTTGGTTTGGTTGCACGTGTTGGCCCGTTCGTGTTGATACCACGGACGTGGCTGGTGTGTCAGCATAATCTTCAGGAGCTGGTAGTGATGGGACATCTGTCGCCAATACGGTGGTGTGTCAGCATAATCTTCAGGAGCTGGTAGTGATGGGTCATCTCTCGCCAATACGGTGGTGTGTCAGCATAATCTTCAGGAGCTGGTGTCTGATGTGGGGACCTCTGCTGCGACTGGGCTCGGCTGCATTGCCCATTTGTGCTGGTCCTTCAGGTGACAAGCGGGTGAGAAGGCTAGGATTGGAAAGCTAGGTTGTTCCGTTCCAATCCCACTCCATCTGTGCTGGTACTTCAGGTGACAAGAGGGTGAGAAGGCTAGGATTGGAAAGCTAGGTTGTTCCGTTCCAATCCCACTTCTGATGACGGGGCGGCGAGTCCAGGGGTCTTTTTAAAAGCGGTGACGTCACCACCGGTGACGTCAACATCTTCAGCATCATGGTGACCGCTCACCCCTCGTAGAAAGAAAACACGAAGTAGCTCCATTTTATCTCAACCATTTATTTCGGCAAGGTTATATGGGAGATCTGAACGGTCCGACGGTAGGCGCAACACTGCTTCTTCCAACAGTCGGTCGCTCGTATTTATAGCAAAACAGATTGTGACAAAGAATCTTCATAAAACTTGTTAGATCTTGTCATTCTACTTTAGATTTTAATCTTCAATTGAAATTCATTACTTTTTATTAACATGGGGCCCAGGAGAGCACTCATGATAGTTAAAATAAATGACTCTAGGCGCCAGTTCCAAGTAATAGGCCGTACAAGAAGAACGGGCAAGAAACTTGCCGGCAATCTTTTAAAAAATTGTGTTTACAGTGAATTTGTTCAGTTTTACAATCATTTGTCTAGTTTTAACAATTCAATGAGTAATTGATGGTTCACAAACATTAATTAGTTAATCAAAGTTTAAGTTAAATTATTAACAATCCAATGAGTAATTTATGGTTCTAAACGTTAATTAGTAAACCAAAGTTAACATGTTTTGATTGTTGTCATTTTACACCGTCCATGAAGCTCGCCTGTGACGTCGTTGCTCCGATATATACTATTATTAATTATTTTGGAAAAATAATAACCTTTCGTTTGGATTTGTTAACCGACTTCGAAAAAAGAGGAGGAGGTTAAATGTTCGACTGTATGTATTTTTTTAAGTATTTTAACTGATTTCTCCGTCAATTGTGGACCGATTTTGAAAATTATTTTTGTTGTTTGAAAGTGTATCATCACAAGGTGGTCCCATATACATTTTATGGAAGAACATCTAAAGATGAAAAAATGGTACTTGAATTTTCATATAATCGCGATATTTTCATCGAAGTAGGTTCCTGGTTTTTTTTAAGTATTTCTGCTTTTTGTTGTTAGATTTCCAGACATCCCAGAAATAAAGGAAAAGTGGATAGAAGCGACTCAAAAAGAGAATTGGTTCCATACATCGCAAGTCATAGAATCCATTCAGTAGCTTCGACGTGATGCGTGGCCAAAATACAGACAGACAGACAAAAATAAAAATACAGTTTTGGCTTCAGTATAGATAGGAGTGCCATCCAAAAAAAAATGTGACCTGGAGTTTTATTATAAGTAGTATTATAGATTAATTTATAAAGTAAGTATGTATTGTCTAGGTTTTCCATATAATAATTTATTATTAATCGTATATGTCAGGGAATCAAGAATGCGATGCTAACTACCTATTCAATTTTATCGATATTATTCTGTTCAGTAGTAGTCGTACCACATCACTAAATTACGTCATCCAAATGATCGGCCAATTGCAAGCATAGAATATTACCTCGCCCCCTGCCCGCGCCGGTGAGACATGTTTGTATGAGGAATAGTGTTCATGAGCTATCAACAGGCTAAATAATCTGTGCTTTATAGTGAAAAGTGATTCCTTTTGAGTTCAAAAAAATAACTGTTACTTTAACGGCTTCTTTCAATCATTGGTGCCCTACAACGTAACGATATGTTCTGAAACCTGTATAACGACACTACTTATTAATTGATAGTGTTACCACAAAAAAAAAACATTTTTAGTCGCCTGTTTAGTTAGACAGCGTCTAAAGATAAACGTCAAAAATGATTAGAAACGTCACAACAGAATTGTGTTAGACAACGGTTAGACACTAATTAAATCAGGATTTGTGGTTGCTCATATTTAATCGCGCGACTAAGGCATGCTTAGACGTTAAATAGTATTTAACACAAGTTTAACGTGTGTTTAATTGTTTTGTGGTAAGCCCCTGAGTGTTTAACTCCAACATCCGTATTCCGGCGTGTTGTCAGGAGCACGAGTACTTGTCGCGCTGCGCCGCCCGCATCACGGCCCTGCGCGCGCGCGTGGTGCTGGTGCGCGGCACCGCCGGGCGCGTGGTGCAGGCGGCGCTGCGCCGCGCCGGTGCCGCGCTGGCGCTGCGCGTGCCGGCGCCCGCGCTGCGCCGCACCGCACGCTGCGCCAAGGCGGACATGCTCACCTCCATTGACGCGAGGATCGGCATGCCGCACCTCGGGACCTGCAAGAACTTCTACGTTAAGAACTGTGAGTTACATTAACACTCGTGCGGTGATGATGACGGAAGATATTGATTGTTCCGTGACTAACCTCCGTACATTTTGTTTATATACATTAGGCTTGCGTTTGACCACTATCTCACCTGATGGTAAGCGACGATGCGGTCGAAGATGGAGCACGCTTACTTAGAAGAAACCTATTTACTAGAGACTTGAAGACACCC
Organism: Crocallis elinguaria; assembly: GCA_907269065.1. Taxonomy (NCBI): domain Eukaryota; kingdom Metazoa; phylum Arthropoda; class Insecta; order Lepidoptera; family Geometridae; genus Crocallis; species Crocallis elinguaria. Next base: position 23,605,195 of record OU026072.1, on the reverse strand, counting down.
AGGTTATAGCGATCAGGGAACACAGACTCAGGCAAGGCTTTCCACTCTTTAGCGTTACGCCAAATGTAGAAGCAAAACGCTTCGTGCGTAAAGGAGGAATATCAACAAGGTATCGATATCGTCTTGCTGTTTGTCTGGTCGACTGATGATGGAATGGGGAAGGAGGAATTAAGTTATGCAACACCGAGGCACTGATCAGGAAGGATTGGATCTGTTGATGTGTTTGTCATTTATTATGTTCTGTTAAAGACCGCATTAGTTTTAGTCTGTGATTCGGGTAGACGAACGTTACAGAGACCCGCTGTTAGAGTCATTTATTTTAACCTTCATAAGTGCTCCGTTGGGGCCTGTATGAATAAAGCGATTTGAATTTACCCTATAAGGCACCCATAAGCCTACCTCGACTCGGTTCTAATTCAGTTTATAGGTTATGATGTTTTTATATCAACTTTCTAGTCTGCCTCAGGCACGTTACGCAGTCCAACCGTTTGTAACGCTTGACGATAATACTTCCTCAAACCTCGATCATGGACTGAAGCTTCGTGGTGAAAGATGATGGTACAGACATTACAGGCGCAAATTCAAATTCAAAAGTCTTTATTCAAATAGGCCCCAAAGGAGCACTTATGAAAGTTAAAATGACTCTAACAGCCGGCCTCTGCAACATTCGTCTACCCGAATCACAGACTAAAACTAATGCTGTCTTTATCAGAACATAATAAATGACAAAGACACCAACAGACCCAATCCGTGCTCAAAGTCAACGAACCTTCCAGAAACCTACCGTGCCCGTTCCAAATTGGTATAGGCCGAGCAAGAAGAAGGGCAAGAAACCCGTCACGGCATTCTTTTTAAAAAAAGTAGTTTTTTACAATGATTCTAATGCTAACAACTAACAATTTAAAGTTTAGTAGTCGCCAGGAGGCTCCTGAGCTGTTTGCCTCCATGCATCCTTGTCATCTACATAATCCTTAATTTTATAATACGCTTTTTTAATTAATGCACTCTTGACTATACGTTTAAACTTTTCTTGTGGTCCTTGTGTGGCGCAAAATAATGATGTGTTATTTTCAGTCGGGAGCAAAACCCTTATGGTTCTCGAAGGCTGCGCCGAACCGCAACTCGGCTGCTGCATCCTACTCCGCGGCGCATCTCAACAAGAGCTGATCCGCGTCAAAAAAGTTGTCAAATTCATGCTCCTAGCGTGCTACAACTGGAAACTGGAAAAAGCTTTCCTCGGAGATATCGACGCTATTCTACCCGAACCTGGCATGACTTTCGACGACGATGTCGACGAGGTACAAGACGACCCAACCAATCCGGATGGCACCAAAATCGATGATGCTGCAAGCCAAATTCCGCCAAATACGAAAGAAGACGCGAGCACTCTTCAGAATGACATCAGCAACGATATATTTACGAATGAAACCTCAAAATCGAATGAAGCCAACAATTTACTATTCGATGTCAACGCTAGGAAGTCGAAGTCTACCGAAATCACAGAAACAGTTGCTGGTACTGAAAAATCTGAAGTTGCCAGTATAGAAAAAAGTGATTTAGCGAGTACCGATAATACGGATGCTAGTACCGACGCAGATGACCCGTTGCAAAGACCCAAGTCGTACACTAAGAAGACTGAGAACTTGAGCTGTGGGGTCCCTATAAGGGACTTTAGCGACCCTTTAAGGGCGACCCTGTCGGTGGACGATGACGTGTTCTTACCTAAGGAGGAAGCTTCTTTGAAGGCTGATGCGCAGAATGAAAGGTATGTATGCAATAAAAATGTCATATGAACACTACCACACAATCTCCTCTCACAGATGCCGTAAGAGCCGGCTAAGGGGATACGCAGGAAATGGGCAGCTGCTTTCTTCTTGGTCTCCATCGATTTTTATTTGGATGTTGTTATTAGACGTGAGGACCTGTATTGAAATATATTTTTTAAGAAATGTTTGATAGCGTCTCATAAAACTAGGTTCATATGTGTAACCCACTGGAGCTGTCACGCTCACGAAAAAGGTTCTTACGCGGCGGCATCGTGTGGCGGGTCGCCCTCTTCCCTCAGTAATGGTTGAGGAGAGTGATGGCTGCACAAGAGCTAGCACCCGAGTATGACCCATGGGTCATACTCGTGAACGGGTGCCGCTTGTGGTGTCTGCTCAACTCCAGTTGTAATCCTTCTGTTATCTTGTAATTTAGTTCTAACGTTTATTATAATTTATTTTAAGACCATCGTTCCCATCTTGATGTTTTTCTTATCATGTTTATATCGTTAATTTTTATTAATATTTGACCTTATGTTATAAGAGTATGGACCACGTGTCCGTAGAGTGCAATGTAACAAATTAAAAAAAAACACAGTTTTTACTAGTTCAGCTGCCAATGGGTTCATTGAAACCGTGTGCAAAAAGTTATGTCATTAAATGTTTTTTGACTTAACTTTTCGTCCAGATGGTCTGCGGACGACATGGTGCTGTCGATGTCCCCCACGGTGCTGGTCCCGGCGCCCTTCCTGGAGACGGAGGCGGGGCGGCGCTGCACGCTCCGGCCCTGCTTCCCCACCCCCCTGCTGCGCCCCGCGCCGCCCCTCACCCCCCGCCCGCACCCCCGCCCGCGCTCCTCCACCGTGAACGCGCCGGCGCCCGACCACGCGGTCAGTACACACACGAATTGGGATGTTGCATGAAACACAAAATACATCATTTCTATTGTTATACAGTTTTAAGAAGATCACATTAGCACTATAAAAAATAAATTCACAAAAAATATATAATTTCCACAAAGATACAGCATCAAAAAGTTTCCCATATTCAACAATTTTTTTTTATCGTCCATCAGATTCTTTACATTTTAATGGAAAAAAAAATGTATGACAACTATTAACTTAAACGCAGTTTTTCACGGCCAAATCAAAAATTGTATGTTTTTAGTACAGTTTAGTCATATCTCACTTATCGTCATATTTCAGTACATTTCCGAACGTGTTTCAAATTATTATAGCACAATATTACTATGGTTAGAAAAGGGGTCCATGACGTGCATTGCCTAGGAGCCCCGACATGGTTAATCCGGCCCTGCACCTGCCAAGCGTGCTGTAGTATGGCAAAACCTTCTATAACCTTTATTCAGAAGTGGATGTATTCAGGCTGAAATTTTTTTTTTTTTATGTTATTTGGTAACGAGACGAGCTGGTCGTTTGCCTGATGGTAAGCATAACGCCGGCCCATAACAATTGCAGCGCCACCCAGAACTTTGAAACACAAAGGCCTGCGCGGCACTGCAGTACGCTCGTTACCCTGAGACATTAGGTATGAAGTCTCATAAGCCCAGTAATTTCACTGGATACTCTGCTCATCACACCGGAACACAGTAATGCTTGCACACTACTGCTTGGCGGCAGACTTCACTCACAAAGCGGTGGTAACAACCCAGACGGACACTCGCAGAAGAGTTAGTCCTCCCACTAACAAATGGAGAATATTAGATTTTGCTAAATAAGTGCACACTCGGAACTCTCGCACCTCATTCACATAAAGTTTTAACGAAGTGTTTGTAACGTCTCACTAGGAGTCCCATCCGTTCGTGAACATGGCGATACGATCGTCCGCCGACGACCCCACGTTGCGCGCCGCCCTGGCTAGCTACCGCGCCGTGGGCGCTGCGCGGTTCGGGAAACACAAGCGTGAGTGTGCACGATTTGTTTTTAATAAATGGACTTGCGTTTACTGCCGTCCCACCTGCGGTGCAAGTACGGATCTATTCGGGTCGATAAAATTCGATAAAATTGACAGTTCAAATCGATAAGGTGCGATTTATCGAGCCTCGAAACAATCGACAAAAGTTATCGAAAAGCTAGGTCGAATCCAAAGAGAATATAGAGCTACTACAATACTTTACGATCAGACTTCGGTACTCGCAACATTCGATAAATTTGTCGAGTTTTTCGGTTCGACAAATTTATCGAACCGACTTCCGTACTCGCGCCGCTGATTTTGAGTGACGATGCGGTCGAAGATATATCACACTTGCCCAGAAGATTCACTTGTGTCTTGTCTTCAAGATTCGTAGGCCTTTGTGTTTCAAAGTTCTGGGTGGCACTGCAATTTTATTGTTACGGGCCGGCGTTATGCTTACCATCGGGCAAACGACAAGCTCGTCTCATCAAAGAGTATAAAAAAAAATTACATACTTTTCTGTCACATGCTCGAAAATCGCTTCATCGTTATCTATACAAATAAATAAAATTGAAGTGTCTGTTTGTAATATCAAAATAACAGCTTTTTACTAAATGCATATGAAAGTATATACGGTACCTATAACCAAACAACCACTTTTTAAATTTTTGTCTGTGTCTGTCTGTTTGTTCCGGGTAATCTCCGAAACGGCTGAGCCGATTTTGACGTGACTTTCACTGGCAGATAGCTGATGTTACGAGGTGTAACTTAGGCTACTTTAATTTTAGAAAAATAATTAGGCGGGGGAATTATAACCGCGGGCAGCAGCTAGTTTTAAATAAAGAAGCGATTTCCAAGCAAGTGGAAGAAAAGTATGTTATAAGTAGTAACGTGTCGCAGCGTCATGTCCGCTGTACAGTCCGTCGGTGGTGCGGCGGCGCGCGGCGCCGGAGCCCGCGCCGGCGCCCGCGGAGCCCCGCGACCCCTCCTCGCCCGAGCACCACCAGCGGCTGCACCTGCTGCTCTACTGCTACAGCAACAAGTCGCCCAACGTGCCTGACTTCTGCGTCAACCCGTGGTCAGTCACTACACCATAGTCAAGAAGACGGCTCATTAGCTTTGTTAGTGGGAGGACTAACTCTTCTGCGAGCGTCCGTCTGGGTTGTTACCACCGTTTAGTGAGTGAATTCTACCGCCAAGCAGTAGTGGGCAAGCATTACTGTGTTCCGGTTTGATGAGCAGAGTAGCCAGTGAAATTAAGCGCTTATGAGACTTTATACCTAATGTCTCAGGGAAGCGAGCGCAATGCAGTGCCGCGCAGACCTTTGTGTTTCAAAGTTCTGGGTGGCACTGCAATTGTTATGGGCCGGCGTTATGCTTACCATCAGGCAAACGACCAGCTCGTCTCGTTACCAAATAGCATAAAAAAACAATATAACGACACCAGTAATGTACCGTACCGATCCGTAACTTCGCCTGTGCTATATAACTTCGCCTGATTTCTAATAAGTTGAAATTTCATCAATATTTCTAGGACAGGACAATGAAATTTAAAGCAGTGTATGCCTATAATCATGGCCACAGATAAGTTAAATCTTTTCTTGATGAATTATACTCTATAATTCATCAAAAAAATTATTAGAAATCAGGCGAAGTTATATAGCAAGGGCGAAGTTATATAGCAAGGGCGAAGTTACGGATCGGTACGGTACTAATATTGCCTCCCCCTCCCTCCCCGCAGGGTAGTGTCGATGGAACTTTACGGGCGGCAGGATATCGCTCTGGGCGCATTCCTCGAAAAATACTGCTTCAATGGAGACTACAAGTGCACCTCTGCCAACTGTCACGTGCCCATGAACCAACACGTCAGGAAGTATGCACTACATTATATTTGTTAAGGTTATCTATGGTATTTAAGCACTTCTCTTGCATAGTTACAAATACAAATAGAGTTGTTCCGTTTTGGTATTAAAATTGAACCAGGCTATCAGGTGGTTTTTTGGAATGAGCACTCAAAATCTAGATTATCTGAAATGACATCACAATTTTATAGGCCTGCGGTTTTCTGAAAATACATAAAGTTTTTTTTAGTACGTAACGTGAAACGGAACGCAATTTCTCGAAACGGAACGGTTTTTTCAGCTTCTTTTTGGCTGAATGTAATAAAGAGTATAAAAAATAAAAAAAAATTGACAGAACAGATGACAACACAACTTATTAATAGTAAAAAATTACGTGACGATAACGCCATACTTTTATAATATTGCTGCTTTTTGGATATTTTTAGGAACGCAGTGTTGCTGTTAATTAATTTTGAATTTCTACTACGCTTTTTTAAAACTAGTTTGAAAAAAACGCAGTTTTCAAATTTTTTTTTATTTTTTCTAGGTTCTTTATTTCAGGTACATACCTAGAAAAAAATTTAAGGCTAGTTTATTTTTCTGGTAATAAAGTACCCAGCTCCATACAAATTTGGTGCAAGTCCTTTATTTATTGTATATAAAAAAAGTTGAAGCCCTGCCTGCTGCTTTTGGCTCGTCTTTCAATAGACCCCAATGCCCCCGATACTTGCCAGAACCATCCCACAAGTAAAAACAGTAGGTACTCCATACACGACCGGACTTGTGCTTGGTTAATTTTTAAATGCTGTCCCGGTGTGAAGTACCGTCTCACCTTCGCCAAGATGCATAGCTTTTTCGCAGGCACTTTGAATAATTAATATACTGAAACGCGTAAATCCTATAGTACCATAAGGGTGCAATATAATGACGCATTTCGCATCCTTATGAAAAAGCCACGATTTTGCAGCGCGTCGGGCATGTTCTCTGATGCACGGGTTCCCGATTTCTTTGCTATTGTGCGGTCTCGTATCGCTACCTTTTGGGATTCGATACGTAGATCGCACAATACTATTTTACAATGTCTGTCAGATAACCTGTTGTCCTATTTTTAGACATTGGACGTCTGTTCACCAGAGTGAGAACCGCAAATAAGTTGACATATGGGTACATGCATTTCTATGTATTGTATTATTTTTAAGATGTTGGTACCTATTGTAATTTTTATTTTATTTCATTTATATTCTATTCTATTTGTAAGAATTGTATGGGTTTTTTTATGCCTGAAAATAAAGGATTATTATTATTATTATTTTTCTGTATGGGCCCAAAAATTTACAATAAGATACCTAAAAACATAAGGGACCTTAATACTAACTTATTTAAAACTAGAATAAAAAGGATTCTAGCAGATAAACGTTATTATAGCATAAAAGATTTTTTGACCGATAAAGAATTGTAATTAAATTATTGTTTGCTTGCTTGATTTGTTTTGTAGACTGTGTGACATTAGTTTTTTTTTCTAATTTAAGTCTTTTTTTTTTAACTTTTGACATTTTTATTATTATTTTCTACACTGAAGATAGATTGAAATTATTGTAACACGGCACACTTCAAAATTTGTACGCCTATTGGGGCAAAACATGTTGACCACATCTTTTCATTTTAAGACCTGTGAATTGTATTTGTTGATTATGAATGTAACCTACACGTGTTTTTTCAAATAAAAATATCTTTATCTTTAATATTTTCAGATTCGTGCACGGCGATGTTTGCATAACTATAACTTGCAATACGATCGGCCACAGCAGCGTCGATAAGGCTAAAGAAGAACAAAGCAAACAGGTATTATTTATACCAGAACCTTTACAATTTCTTTATATATTTATACTCTTGCACTAGGAATCCTTGTTGCAGGTGTCATGGACACACACAACAACCTTGGTAGGACTAACTCTTCTGCGAGTGTCTGTCTAGGTTGGTACCACAGAGTTGCTTGTGTATTCTGCTGTCAAGCAATAATGTGCAAGCATTACTGTGTTCCGGTTTGATGAGCAAAGTAAATGAAATCGGTATTTAACCCTTTGACCGCCAAGACTATATAATATATGATCAAACGAACTTCACAAGCGAAGTTCGATCATTATTATATGAATAGCTCCATTCGAAGATATATCTATATATTAATAGATATTTATACCAGGTAGTCCTTCTTTCACACAGGTAAATTCGCACGCTTTTAGAGTCGTATCGATTTAAAAATCGATTCTATCGCCGGTTCCCTCACTACAGCGCCTATTACAATATTATCCTATTACACTAATACTGGTCGGGTTCATTGTGTATACAATTTTACGTATAGAATTCTTTAACAGGTTACTAATCTTGAAGACTAAGCACGAGTAATAATTCCATATCATATGAAAATGTATGTTTTTTTATTCTAATTGATAATGAGACGAGCTGGTCGTTTGCCTGATGGTAAGCATAACGCCAGCCCAAAATAATTGCAGTGCCACTCAGAACTTTGAACACAAAGGCCTGTGCGGCACTGCAGTGCACTCGTTACCCTGAGACATTGGGTATTAAATCTCATAAGCCTAGTAATTTCACTGGCTACTCTGCTCATCGAACCGGAACACAGTAATGCTTGCACATTACTGCTTGGCGGCAGACTTCATTCACAAAGCGGTGGTATCAACCCAGACGGACACTCGCAGAAGAGTTAGTCCTACACTAACTAAAATGTGATACTCACGAAAATGTTAATAGTAAAATAGTTGTGTGTGTCAGGTGATGTTCTGGTCGCGGTGCGAGCAGTGCGGCGCCAGCGGGCGCGCGCGGCGCCTGTCCGGCGCGGCACTGGCGCTGTCGCTGGCGCAGTACGTGCGCTGGCGCGTGTCGCCCGCGCGCATAATGCGCGGCGCGGCGTGTGCGCACGCGCTGCACGCGGCAGTGCATGCCTTCCAGTGCCGCCTTACCACGGCCTGCTTCAGGTAATGCCGTGAGCTGCTGCCTTATCAGCTAACAATCTCGTGTTCGTTTTCAATACCAGACCGATTAAAACCAGCGGTCACTAGTCTTCGTGTGGAAGGAATAGTCTAGAATTTTCGCTGGTTATTTAAGAAATAAGCTCTTACAAAACGAAAAGAAGCGAAAACTATTGTCAACTTCTTCCACACGAAGACTAGTGACCGCTTTTTTTAATCGGTCTGGTATTGAAAACGAACACGAGATTGTTAGCTGATAAGGCAGCTGTTTGCTATAAAAACAAATCTGAGCTGGAAACTACTCTTGGTACGTAGACATTTTTTATATCATCATCAGCCGGAAGACGTCAGCTGCTAAACATAGGCCTTCCACATAGAACGCCACTTGAATCGGATACTCGTCTCTTGCATCCAACGGTTCTATACGGAGCTGTTTATAAATACCTACTCTATACAATATTTATAATTTATGGTAATATAGTAATTATATAAAACATTTATAATATTAATTTACTTCCAGGTATAGCAAAATTTCGACGTATGACATCGTGTTACCGCCTACACTCATCGCTACAAATTACGACACAGTGCAGATGCGTGAGACGCTCATTTCACAGCTCAATGAAATCATGCTCAAAGGTATAACAAAGAACATTATTTTCACTACAAACTCAAGTAATATTTTAAATAATTATCATCATCATCATGATCAGTCAGAAGAAGTCCACCCCCATAGTACGCCACTTGATAAATTGAAATAATTTAATACCTACTTAACAATATTTTTTTTATAAAACTTATGAATAATTTTTTAAATGTGCTATGTATTTTTGGATCTTTTATAGCTTACGTATAATTTATAACAATGCATGAATAAATGGTTTATATGGTCAGTAAAAATAGAATAACTGAATACGCAACTGAAAAAATGTTGGAAGCAGTACGTGAGTTTTGTGTAGTGAGGTGGCACTAGAACGCTTATTCTGAATTCTCATTCTATATACACACAATGTATAGTGCCTGCGTCACATCACTAGCATTTTTTTTGTTGTGGTTACTGAACACTTTGTACATACTACATACAATGGTATAGGCGTTACTACATATAGGTAACTAATCTTGAGGACTAAGCTCAACGTATAATTTTGTGTTTCAAAGGGCACAATGCCTTTATAAAGTATTTACCACATAAATACTACTGCTAACTACATCTAACTAATCTGCAAAAGAGTGTGAGTGAGAGTGCCCCGCGAGAGCAAAGCCGGGGGAAATACAAACAAAAACATTTTTCACAAGTGAAATATGTTTTGGGCAATTGGCATGTCACTTTGACAGTGACTTTTTGTGACATTTCTTTGTATACAAAAAATATCTAAGATTATGAAACAGGATATAGCTGTTGGTTTTTGAAGATAATAAAATGAAAAAAAAAATGCTGTTTTTATAATAGTACTATAGATTGTAATGCTTCCAACAGGTCACGAGACTTTCAGCAACGTGGGAGGCGGCGAGGCGGACAAGGAATACGTGGTGTTCAAACACCACATGGAGGCCGTGCACGTGGCGCTCACTGCGCCGGCGCTGCAGGACCCCGACACTGATGGTAAGCGCACGCACTAAAAAAACACCATAAATATAATATACAAGTCGATTTAACAAAAGTTACATAAAAAAACCGACTTCGAAAAATCAGCTATGAAAAAATGCACTAAAAAGTAAAAAAGCAATTTTGTTTGTATACAATCTCTTTCTGAACAGACTACTATTTCTGAAATATATTTTATAGTGTTAACCGACACTAGCGGATGTTCACATAAATATATTTCATAAAGTTTAAATAATGCAAAATCTCTCGCCATTTGAATGGTACTGTAACGTATCACAATGGAGTAGGCAATCGCTTCAAAGCGGGTCTGCTAGATGGCGCTACGGCTTATAAGCCGAAAAGAAATATATCATATCAAGAATTTCGTAGCCAACATTGATTGCTCCCATAGCCTAGTGGTTAAGGCGTCTGGCCCGGCAAGCCAGAAGACGCAGGTTCGAATCCTGTTGGAAGCGAAATTTTTGTGATGTATATATTTATGAGACTACTATTTTTTTCGTTCATTAAGTGACGTTTTTAAGAACCGTTTGATATACAACCTGAGTTTAAATTGGTATGTTATCCAGAAAGGGGTTCAATGTACTCCCGGAGGTCAACAACATTTGGTTTACGACTTTTTGAAATACGTAATTTTACATTGAGGAAAAGGCATTTAAAGTTTACGTCAAAGTTTTACTACAGATCTTCCGGGCAGCCCTAGATCAGCTGATTCACTTGAACTAGGTTGAACATTGTTAAATGACAATACTAGGTGGTTAGACTAATTCTTCTGCGAGTGTTCGTCTGGGTTGGTACCACCGCTTTGTGAGTGAATTCTGCCGCTGAGCAGTAATGTGCAAGCATTACTGTGTTCCAGTCTGATGAGCAGAGTAGCCAGTGAAATGACTTATGAGACTTAAGAGCCTACTAGTCCATGGAGCGAACTCATCGGTGGGCGTGGTAAAATGCATGCTATTTCATCTAACATTCGTGGGACAAGGTAAGACTCTGCAGCGATGAGTAGTATGAGGCTAATGCTCGCACATACACAATTACACACTCTCGTAAAGTCGCGACGAAAACAGAAAAGTCGAAAACTGGCGCGCAAAAATGTACGAATTGGCTTCTGGTGCTTGGGGTTTTACGACAAAACTACTGAATGTATTTAGTCAGACCAAAGTTATTTGAAATGTCAATAAACTAAAGCTTGTTAGTATGTGCCTTATTTTCGAGTTTTCGTAATCCTTTTGTAATTTATTTACGTCCAAACTTGCGTTAAAATACGTGCTAAAATACAGATGTTTGAAGGCTCATTACTTTTAAGCCACTTATTTTTTTTCTGTATAATTAGCAGGCTGACCTAGATAACGAAGAGATAAATCGATATTATTCTTAATTTTGGACTTAAAACGTCAAGTAGTGGAGTAATCACCCAAGTACGGTTGTATGGAGAAATGAACGACTAGTTCGTCCTTAATACCTAATGTCTCAGGGTAACGAGCGCACAGCATTGCCGCGCAGGCCTTTGTGTTTCAAAGTTCTGAGTGGCAAGGCGATTGTTTTGGGCCGGCTTACCATCAAGCAAACGACCGGCTTGTCTCGTTACCAAATAGCATAAAAAAAAGTTGATTAGAAGAGACTTAGAAAAAAATCCAGTTTTTTTTCTTCTATTTGGAAATTGTGAATGGCGTATTTCCAAGGGAGGTTCTCACAACTTGTCGATAACCATGGTCGTAATCACCCCCTTCCTGGATAATATACCATTTCAAACTCAGCCTTTATAGTAATGTAATTAAAGCCTTAACTATTATTTACCCTTCCAGCGGTAGTTCAAAGTCTATGGAACATATCGGACCGCATAATCTCCGGTGAGAAGATGCTGCGCGACGCACAAGACAAGTGGTCCAGCCCTCCAACCAAACCAGTAAAACAGCAAACTGAAGCACCCGGTATGTAACACCACGTGCCGTCGTTATAATGCTGACATTCTATCTTCAAATATGTTTTTTTTGTGTACTGAAGTGTGCAAATAAAGAGTTTATCTATCTATTCTTTCTAACAGATTAACACTCGTTTTTACAGCAACATATGGTTTTCTTCGCAATGTTCATCGTTTTAGAGTGTGTGTGGTAAATCCGCACATAACAAAATTTTACTATACTCTGTTCCATAATCTTAAATGTTTTTTGTAAACAAAGAAATGTCACTGTCAAAGTGACATGCCAGTTGCCCAAAACATTTCTTACTTGTGAAAAATATTTTTGTTTCTATTTCCCCCCGGCTTTGCTCTCACGCGGATAAACTTAAACAAAACCACTACAAAATAACAAGATCTTTAATAATAACACATACGCAGCAAGATACACATTCGAGTTCGGAGATTCGAACAGATCAATAGACAGAAAAAGAACATGTGGGCGATTGCACAAAATGTTTCAAATCTCTGTTGTGTTCCCAGTCTAAGAAAAATGACTGCACGAAAAAAACTTCCTTTTACTATAGTTTTGTTTAAAATACTTAACAATCTTGCAAAAACGATCCATTTAAAATTTTTCAATAATTCAAGTTTATCATGTTATAATATAAAATCAATTAATAATAATGTCTATCATCAAATTATGGACTGCACAGATTTCTATCAATTTTTTCGTTCTGTCAACCCCTTTGTTTACATAATTTTGGAACAGAGTATAGGGTGTAACACCAACTCTTCTAGAAAAAAATGGAGTCAACATCCCTATTAGAACTAGGCTTTTCTGTGTATTTAGAAATGTCAAATATTATAAATTTTTTTCTTCATGTTTCAGTGGAAGATAAATCTGACTTGGACGAATCTTCAGGTGAAGCCAGTGGGAATGAAAATACAGGTAAAAAACAGATAAAATTTTATTGAACCAAAATCATCTGCATGTAGAATTAGAGAACATTAGAAAGATGTAACAGTTTACCCTTATTGGGCATGCAATATTTTGAGAAATGTTAATATTATTTCATCACTAATATTCTAATGCTTGTATCGCTACTCATATAATGCCATTATGGTACAATTCAGGCACGACGACAACTGCCGTTTCTTGATAAAGAGGAATTTGTTTCACAGACAAGAAATTAGCGACATATTAATAAATGAGTACCTTCTTTTTTTAATACCTGTGCATTTGGCCAATAACTAATCTTAAGGTGCCCCTTCCCGGCCCGCCTAAGTAGAGCGCAAAAATGACCTAAAGGCTGGTTGGTTTATCGAAGAAAAACAGGCACTTCGGAAAAAGAGAGACAACGCTAGAGCCTTCGGTTGGCATTCTGAAAGTTTTGAAATAAATTTCCAAAGGCAATTATAGCGTAGTAATTTCCTAAAACTTGTTCCAGGAAATACGTGGTTTTGAAAATGCCTTACAAAATTGTGAAAAAAATGTTTGTTATTTAGAATCTTCATTACATGTCCAAGGATTATATGGAAGTGTTTTGTTTACTTCTACATTTATGAGAATATTGTGAACGGCCAAAGTTAAGGTAAAATTTGTTTAAGGCTTGTACTGAATTGGATTGTCAAAATTTTAAATTTTTGCTTCCATAAAATCCTAGATATAATGCACAAGATAGATACCTATTTGTTCAAAACACCCAAAGAAAAAAATTGATACAACACTATAATTACGTACGAGCGTTTGTATAGAAAGTATGGCGGGTTGGGACCTCTTAAGTGACAATGGTCCAAGTCTCCAAGGTGGTACAGGATTGGGTCTTGGTTGCAGCAGCCGAGCGCACAAAAAGCTAATAAACTGCCATACAGTGTTTACCAATCAGAGGCCCCTAACTATAGTCTTTTTCAAATAGCAAGTCACCTGGGACACTTCCAAAATCTTGTGTCTTTTGCCATTTATTTTAGTAGTTTTTCATGTAAGTTTGCTTAATGTTTTCACTGCTAAATAGAAAATATATTCGGCTATTGGTGTGACGTCACAGGAAATGTTTACGTAGTATTTTAGGTTCTATGTACCTGTCCCAGGTGACTTGCTATTTGAAAAAGAGTATAACAAGCATCTAATATTAACATTTTAGGGACTACGTATGTGTTCTCATCCGATAGTACTGCTAAGGACTCTGACAAGGAACACACAGGTAAGGTTTTACATTGGTTTGATTTATTGAAATTGCTTATGCTGTTTGATGGGGCTTAGACGCAAATTACAGCTGTTGATACATATTTGTCATCGAGATACTAAACCCGAGAGATTTATTTAATAATAACTAACACGGTACCACCAGTTACATTAGTTATGCAAGTTTAAAAATTGTACAAACTTACAAAATTAAAAAATTCAAATAGCCACCGACATTCAAAAAATACAAATACTAATAATAATAATTCAAAAAACAGTAACAAAATATAAAATATGTCAAGAATTATCAGACGTCACACTAACACAAATAATAATAATTATATAATGGATCGTACAAAACTTACAAAATTAGATGAAATACTGTACTATCCGATCTCACAACATTCTATTGATTTTGCTATAAGTAATATCAGCGCAGGAGCAATCGGCGGGAGGCGGTGGCTTAGCCAATCAGAGCGCATTATGTCTAGACAAAAATGGTGGAATTTATTTCGTGCAAACCAAACGTTACTGCACCTCTAGAGGTTAGTATCTCGATGGTATTTGTCCATTATCATAAAAAAAAGACATTTATGTACTTATAAAAATTGAGCATAGTTTTGCTGGTAACATTTTTTTTAAAACTATGCTAGTTATATATTTTGTATTTACAGTTTTTAACCCTCGACGCAAAACAGCGGCGCGAGTACGGATCTTTTCGAAAAATAAAATTCGATAAAATTGACAGTTAGAAATCGATAAAGTGGGTTTTATTCGATAAAATTGACAGTTAAAATTTTATTTATCGAAAAGATCCGTACTCGCGCTGCAGGAGTGATTTTATAAGTTTAACGAGTGAATCTGTGTCTGTCTAGCATCGTAGCTCTTAAACGGATGGACCGATTTTGATTTAGTTTTTTTTTTGTTTGAATGATGATTAGATATGATTCAAAAAAATCTGTTCAGTCGTTTGAAGGTCGGCTCTTTTACTCGGATGACTTTAAAAAATTTAATCTACTTCGTTATATTACTTTTGGTGTAAACGTCGTTTAATATCCGATGAAGTTTCGACGGATAAAAAAATCTGATTTTAGGCAAAAAAAAACGGACAAATCTAGACTTATGGCTACCCAGACGCTAAGTTTAGCTAAAATTACTATTTCAACTTTTAGGTACGGAAGAGGACGAAGAGAAGGGCGACAAGAAGACAGTGAGGCAAATTCTATCGCAGCTTCTGTCCAACAACCAACCAGCGAACCAGGTAAAGCCCAATAATGTAAAGAAATGTATTTGTTTAATTACTGCATTTGAAATTTGAATTAAGCATCCAGCTGCCTTATCAGCTAACAATCTCGTGTTCGTTTTCAATACCAGACCGATTAAAACCAGCGGTCACTAGTCTTCGTGTGGAAGGAGTTGTCAATAGTTTTCGCTTCTTTTCGTTTTGTAAGAGCTTATTTCTTTAATAACCAACGAAAATACTAGACTATTCCTTCCACACGAAGACTAGTGACCGCTGGTTTTAATCGGTCTGGTATTGACAACGAACACGAGATTGTTAGCTGATAAGGCAGCTGGTTGTAGACATTCGATACAAAATTGGACTAGGCTAGCACGTGTCTATACAAGAAGAATATTTTTTAATTATACTATTTGATAACGAGACGAGCCGTTCGTTTGCTTGATGGTAAGGATAACGCCGGACCGTAACAATTGCAGTGCCACTCAGAACTTTGAAACAAAGGCCTGCGTGGCATTGCAGGCCTTTGTGCGCTCGTTGCCCTTCCACATAGGTATTAAGTCTCTTAAGCCCAGTAATAACTATTTTGCTCATCAAATTGGAACACAGTAATGCTTGCACATTGTTGCTTGGTGGCAGACTTCACGAGCAAAGTGATGGTACGAACCCAGACGGACACTCGCAGAAGAGTTAGTCCTACCACCTAGAAAATAAAATAACTAACGGGCCGAATCCGGCGCGCCGTTATCGTTCTTGCGCATCTTAACATTTTTGGAGATAAATAATCACTTAGTATAATTATGAAAAATCGCATTCGGTGAAGTTGCTAGCAATAACATTACAAAGGTACGGCAAAAGTATAATTTTGATCCGATCAGTTTTCAGACATGAAAATGGGCAAAACATAAAATCGCATTTCTAGGTTTGAAAACTAGAATGGATCGAAATGAAATTTTTGACCAACCTCTGTAATGCAGTTATTGTCAGCAATTTCACCGAATTCGATTTTTCACAATTATATTAAGTAATTGTTTATCTTCAAAAATGTTGAGATGTGCGAGCGAGATAGCGGCGCAACGAATTATATGCCCCTTAAAAGAGGCTTTACTTTCTGTACCAGGCCGGCATGATAGTGTGCAGCGGCCTGGTGCCGGTGGTGGTGCAGGCCACGCAGACGGGATCTGTCATCGCGGCGGCGCTCGCCTCCGCCACCTACCGGCGCGCGCGCACGCACCAGCGGCAGAGGTGAGCTCGCCTCCTCACATGATAGTGTGCAGCGGCCTGGTGCCGGTGGTGGTGCAGGCCACGCAGACGGGATCTGTCATCGCGGCGGCGCTCGCCTCCGCCACCTACCGGCGCGCGCGCACGCACCAGCGGCAGAGGTGAGCTCGCCTCCTCACATGATAGTGTGCAGCGGCCTGGTGCCGGTGGTGGTGCAGGCCACGCAGACGGGATCTGTCATCGCGGCGGCGCTCGCCTCCGCCACCTACCGGCGCGCGCGCACGCACCAGCGGCAGAGGTGAGCTCGCCTCAAATTCAAATTGCTTTATTCATAAAGGCCCCAACGGAGCATTTATGAAGGTTAAAATAAATGACTCTAACAGCGGGTCTCTGTAACGTTCGTCTACCCGAATCACAGACTAAAACTAATGCGGTCTTTAACAGAACATAATAAATGACAAACACATCAACAGACCCAATCTGTGCTCAAAGTCAACGACCCTTCCAGAAACCCACCGTGCCCGTTCCAAATTGGTATAGGCCGAGCTAGAAGTAGGGCAAGAAACTCGTCACAGCATTCTCTTTGGTGTCGATGCTATTGTCTGGGGAAATTATGAATTATTTGTTGGGTAATTTATTAATCATTTGTTTTTTATTGACATATTTTGTGTATATTTTATTTACCCGTTGTAACACGTCATATAATGCTAATAAATATTTTTTATACATTCTACTATATGTTTTAGTGCTTGTGAATATTTACAGCACACAAACGGATTTAGAGGAGTCGGACACGAACTCCGCTGGCAAAGAGAAGAGCGAAGGGGAGAAGTCGAAAGCGGCCAAGTCCAACGAACACGTCGAGGTGTTACTGAAGGTAACACACCATCAGCATTATCAAATTCAAAATGCTCTATTCATCTAGGCCCAACGGAGCACTTACGAAGTTTAAAATAAATTACTCTAACAGCGAACCCGAAATCACAGACTAAAACTAAGGCTGTCTTTATCAGAACATAATGGTGTCAATTCTATCATTTCATAACTAAATTAATTTCACTTTCGTTCTCTCTCTTTCCAATACATAACATGAGAGAGAGAAGGAATATATTTTAGACCTGTCAAATTAATCCACTTGCTTGTGTCTAGTGGAAATTTAATGGCAATGAATTCAGTGGCATCTAATTTATCAAGATTGAAAGATATTTGACAGCTCTAAAACTAAATTTAGATCTGTCAGACATCTTCCATCTCTTTCTCGTGTTATGTATTGGAAAGAGAGAGAACGAAACTAAAATTAGTTTAGATATGAAATGATAGAATTGACACCAATAAATGACAAACACATCAACAGACCCAATCCGTGCTCAAAGTCAAAACTAACCTTCCAGAAACCCACCGTGCTCGTACCAAATTGGTATAGGCCGAGCAAGAAGAAGGGCAAGAAACTCGTCTCGGCATTCTTTGTAAAAAAACAGTTTATACAATGATTTTAATGCTAACAATTAACGCCTATCGTCTACGGTTGCTTGTCAATAATTATAGGATAATACTTCACAGGCGTGTTTATGTCAAAAGATAAATAAATGGTTGGACGGGCTTCAAAGGTTAGTGTTGTCCCCAGGACGGCCTGGTGTGCCGCGTGTACTACGCGGCTCAGTTCCAGGCGCTGCGCCACGCCGTCATCGCGCCGCGCGGGAGGGACTACGAGTGTTGCTGCGACAACGACAGTAAGGCATCGAGATATTATACCTACTGTGACACCACAAGATATAAAACAGCCAACGACGAGCATTTGCTCTCTCTCTCTCTCTCTTTCTCATGAACACATTTTTCTAAATTTGAAACTAAAATTAGGTTTAAGTATGAGATGACGGAATCGACACCGTCGTTAGACTTGATATTTTTTGTTAGTCATTAAGTATACCTTCGTGTGCTCGTTGGTTTTCTATTAATTAAATAATATAGGCTCATTCTACTGTTACTTTTATCTGTCCAGCGGCACAAGGACGGATCTTTTCGATAAAAAAAAATTCGATAAAATTGACAGTTAAAATCGATAGTGGGTTTACTCGATTTTGACTGTCAATTTTAGCGAAATTTTCTATAAAAATGTCAGTTAAAGTTGATAAAGTGGGTTTTATCTATTTTAACTGTCAATTTTATCGAATTTTTCGATAAAAATGACAGTTAAATCAATAAAGTGGGTTTTATGGATTTTAACTGTCAATTTGATTGAATTTCTCGATAAAAATTACAGTTAAAATCATTAAAGTAGGTTTTATCGATTTTATCGAAAACATCCGTACTTGCGCCGCTGGTCACTGACCGGCTAACAAAATCGTGTTCGTTTTCAATTCCAAACCGATTTAAACCAGCAGTCACTAGCGGTAACGTTCGTTTTAAAATAAAACCAGCGAAAATTCTAGACAATTCCTTCCAGCCGAAGACCTACGGGAGTTGAAAACGAACACAATTTTGTTAGCCAGTAAGGATTTATAGGCGACACCTCTCGTTTTTTTATAATGCTATCACCAGTGTAGTTAAGACTTACGTTGGCATTAATTATACTATGGTTTTTTCATTCTACGCCACCTGTTGTTGCAGAGAAGCTGTGCAACATTGAAGAGGGCTTCATCCGCTCTCTGGCGCAGTGCGTGCCGTGGGCGGCGCGCGGGGGCAAGTCTGGCTCCACCTTCTGCAAGACCAGAGGTACGCCCCCCACCTGCCACCCCCTCCCAACCCTCTCCCTGAAGGACTGGCCCAAACTCGGCAGCCGCACGCTGCCGAATTTGAGCAATAAGTCCATTAATTATCTGTTGTTTGTCTGTTAAAATCATGCTACAAGACGTTAGTCGCCTTAAAGGCCCAGAAAGAGACGCACACATGCATATTAGGGCTGCAAAGCTAGTCGAACCTTCTGATAAGTCCTTGAAAAAAAAAAACACTTAAGAATTCTTTATGTCAAGACCCTACATCTAATGGATAATGTTTGTAGAAAGTGACTTTGTTTAGGCTCCAATGACGTTTTATTATTCCAGATGACAGATACGTGCTGAAAGAAATGACGAAGCCCGAGTGGCACCAGTTTTTGGAATTCGCTCCGCACTATTTCAACTACGAAGCGAGCTGCCGGCAGAACAAGGTGCCTAGCTTGTTGGGTGAGGCGGACTTTATATTGATACTTTTAATTCATAGGAGAACCAATCCGTTCCATGGGCGTTATTGTTTTTAATCATTTACGATAAGAACACTCGATCAAGAAACATTAAAAAAATAATTAAAATAGGTCCATTAGATTAGGAGCTACGCGGTGTGATATAGAGAGGTGCAGGAGAACGAAAGTCACCGATATAGCTCACAAAATTAAGTCGAAACGGCAATGCACGGCCATACGGCTTGCAAAACCGACGATCGATGGGGAAAAAAGGTTCTGGAGTGGCGACCACGAACCGAAAGACGTAGTGTAGGCCGCCCCCCCTCTAGGTCGCCTGATGACCTCGGGAAACCTTGGATGCAAGAGTCTAGTATCCGGTCCAAGTGTCGGTCTATCGTGCTCAGTCAACAAACCTTCCAGAAACCCACCGTACCCGTTCCAAATCTGTATAGGCCGAGCAAGAAGAAGGGCAAGAAACTCGTCTCGGCATTCTTTTTAAAAATAGTTTTTACAATGATTATCCGTGCTCAAAGTCAACGAACCTTCCAGAAACCTAACGTGCCCGTTCCAAATTGGTATAGGCCGAGCAAGAAAAAGGGCAAGAAACTCGTCTCGGCATTCTTTATAAAAATAGTTTTTACAATGATTATCCGTGCTCAAAGTCAACGAACCTTCCAGAAACCTAACGTGCCCGTTCCAAATTGGTATAGACCGAGCAAGAAGAAGGGCAAGAAACTCGTCTCGGCATTCTTTTTAAAAATAGTTTTTACAATGATTATCCGTGCTCAAAGTCAACGAACCTTCCAGAAACCGAACATGCCCGTTCCAAATTGGTATAGGCCGAGCAAGAAGAAGGGCAAGAAACTCGTCTCGGCATTCTTTTTAAAAATAATTTTTACAATGATTCTAATGCTAACAATCATGTTTAAAATTTAAGTCTAAGTATTGCAGTAGTCCCCAGAAGGCTCCTGAGCCGTTTGCCTCCATGCATCTTTGTCATCTACATAATTCTTAATTTTATGATACGCTTTTTTAATTAATACATTCTTAACTATATCTTTAAACTTTCCTTGTTGTAATTCCGTTAATGCTTTAGGAATTCTATCGTAGAATCTGACACCATTAGCCTCAACTATTTATTACTTTTACGTAATCTGAACCCGGGTACAACAATTTTATGTTTATTTCTAGTATTTAAATCATGTACATCACTTTTCATATTATTTTTCTTATGTACTCTTTTATAATATTTTTCTGTACGTACCTACATTATATTTTCCAAAATGTTTAGCGTAGGCCCCTGCCTAAATCTGCGCGAATCTCTTAAGAGTCTTTTTTAAAGAAATATGTATTGTAACCCTTTACAATACATATTTCTTTAAAAAAGACTTAAGAGATTCGCGTGGACCCATGGTCATAGATGGCACGTACTGCTCTCTTTTGTAATATGAAAATCTTATCTATGTCAGCAGCAGATCCCCAGAGTAGGACGCCATAAGGCATCAAATTATAGACATATGCAAAGTAGACCTTGCCGTCGCCACATCATTTATCTAATTTTACGCACTGCAAATGCAGCGTAACTCAAAGGAAACGATAGGGCATTAATGTGAGGGCCCCACTCCATTTTGGAATTAATAGTTAAGCCTAAGAAAACAGTATTGTTCAGTGTTAAAATAAAATGTCAATTCGGAGTAGGTTTTAGAATGCAGTCATTACCCCGTCTCCTAGCTCGCATCCTGGGCGTGTACTCGGTGGGCGGCGCGGGCAGCGGCGTGCTGGTGATGGAGAACGTGTGGTACCCCGCGGGCGAGGGACACACGCGCTTTGACCTCAAGGGCTCCTCGCGGCACCGCCTCGCCGAGCACGCGCCGCGCGCCGTGCTCATGGACCAGAACCTGCTCAACTGTGAGTGAGTGTGAGTCGACCTCGAGGGCTCCTCGCGGCACCGCCTCGCCGAGCACGCGCCGCGCGCCGTGCTCATGGACCAGAACCTGCTCAACTGTGAGTGAGTGTGAGTCGACCTCGAGGGCTCCTCGCGGCACCGCCTCGCCGAGCACGCGCCGCGCGCCGTGCTCATGGACCAGAACCTGCTCAACTGTGAGTGAGTGTGAGTCGACCTCGAGGGCTCCTCGCGGCACCGCCTCGCCGAGCACGCGCCGCGCGCCGTGCTCATGGACCAGAACCTGCTCAACTGTGAGTGAGTGTGAGTCGACCTCGAGGGCTCCTCGCGGCACCGCCTCGCCGAGCACGCGCCGCGCGCCGTGCTCATGGACCAGAACCTGCTCAACTGTGAGTGAGTGTGAGTCGACCTCGAGGGCTCCTCGCGGCACCGCCTCGCCGAGCACGCGCCGCGCGCCGTGCTCATGGACCAGAACCTGCTCAACTGTGAGTGAGTGTGAGTCGACCTCGAGGGCTCCTCGCGGCACCGCCTCGCCGAGCACGCGCCGCGCGCCGTGCTCATGGACCAGAACCTGCTCAACTGTGAGTGAGTGTGAGTCGACCTCGAGGGCTCCTCGCGGCACCGCCTCGCCGAGCACGCGCCGCGCGCCGTGCTCATGGACCAGAACCTGCTCAACTGTGAGTGAGTGTGAGTCGACCTCGAGGGCTCCTCGCGGCACCGCCTCGCCGAGCACGCGCCGCGCGCCGTGCTCATGGACCAGAACCTGCTCAACTGTGAGTGAGTGTGAGTCGACCTCGAGGGCTCCTCGCGGCACCGCCTCGCCGAGCACGCGCCGCGCGCCGTGCTCATGGACCAGAACCTGCTCAACTGTGAGTGAGTGTGAGTCGACCTCGAGGGCTCCTCGCGGCACCGCCTCGCCGAGCACGCGCCGCGCGCCGTGCTCATGGACCAGAACCTGCTCAACTGTGAGTGAGTGTGAGTCGACCTCGAGGGCTCCTCGCGGCACCGCCTCGCCGAGCACGCGCCGCGCGCCGTGCTCATGGACCAGAACCTGCTCAACTGTGAGTGAGTGTGAGTCGACCTCGAGGGCTCCTCGCGGCACCGCCTCGCCGAGCACGCGCCGCGCGCCGTGCTCATGGACCAGAACCTGCTCAACTGTGAGTGAGTGTGAGTCGACCTCGAGGGCTCCTCGCGGCACCGCCTCGCCGAGCACGCGCCGCGCGCCGTGCTCATGGACCAGAACCTGCTCAACTGTGAGTGAGTGTGAGTCGACCTCGAGGGCTCCTCGCGGCACCGCCTCGCCGAGCACGCGCCGCGCGCCGTGCTCATGGACCAGAACCTGCTCAACTGTGAGTGAGTGTGAGTCGACCTCGAGGGCTCCTCGCGGCACCGCCTCGCCGAGCACGCGCCGCGCGCCGTGCTCATGGACCAGAACCTGCTCAACTGTGAGTGAGTGTGAGTCGACCTCGAGGGCTCCTCGCGGCACCGCCTCGCCGAGCACGCGCCGCGCGCCGTGCTCATGGACCAGAACCTGCTCAACTGTGAGTGAGTGTGAGTCGACCTCGAGGGCTCCTCGCGGCACCGCCTCGCCGAGCACGCGCCGCGCGCCGTGCTCATGGACCAGAACCTGCTCAACTGTGAGTGAGTGTGAGTCGACCTCGAGGGCTCCTCGCGGCACCGCCTCGCCGAGCACGCGCCGCGCGCCGTGCTCATGGACCAGAACCTGCTCAACTGTGAGTGAGTGTGAGTCGACCTCGAGGGCTCCTCGCGGCACCGCCTCGCCGAGCACGCGCCGCGCGCCGTGCTCATGGACCAGAACCTGCTCAACTGTGAGTGAGTGTGAGTCGACCTCGAGGGCTCCTCGCGGCACCGCCTCGCCGAGCACGCGCCGCGCGCCGTGCTCATGGACCAGAACCTGCTCAACTGTGAGTGAGTGTGAGTCGACCTCGAGGGCTCCTCGCGGCACCGCCTCGCCGAGCACGCGCCGCGCGCCGTGCTCATGGACCAGAACCTGCTCAACTGTGAGTGAGTGTGAGTCGACCTCGAGGGCTCCTCGCGGCACCGCCTCGCCGAGCACGCGCCGCGCGCCGTGCTCATGGACCAGAACCTGCTCAACTGTGAGTGAGTGTGAGTCGACCTCGAGGGCTCCTCGCGGCACCGCCTCGCCGAGCACGCGCCGCGCGCCGTGCTCATGGACGAGAACCTGCTCAACTGTGAGTGAGTGTGAGTCGACCTCGAGGGCTCCTCGCGGCACCGCCTCGCCGAGCACGCGCCGCGCGCCGTGCTCATGGACCAGAACCTGCTCAACTGTGAGTGAGTGTGAGTCGACCTCGAGGGCTCCTCGCGGCACCGCCTCGCCGAGCACGCGCCGCGCGCCGTGCTCATGGACCAGAACCTGCTCAACTGTGAGTGAGTGTGAGTCGACCTCGAGGGCTCCTCGCGGCACCGCCTCGCCGAGCACGCGCCGCGCGCCGTGCTCATGGACCAGAACCTGCTCAACTGTGAGTGAGTGTGAGTCGACCTCGAGGGCTCCTCGCGGCACCGCCTCGCCGAGCACGCGCCGCGCGCCGTGCTCATGGACGAGAACCTGCTCAACTGTGAGTGAGTGTGAGTCGACCTCGAGGGCTCCTCGCGGCACCGCCTCGCCGAGCACGCGCCGCGCGCCGTGCTCATGGACCAGAACCTGCTCAACTGTGAGTGAGTGTGAGTCGACCTCGAGGGCTCCTCGCGGCACCGCCTCGCCGAGCACGCGCCGCGCGCCGTGCTCATGGACCAGAACCTGCTCAACTGTGAGTGAGTGTGAGTCGACCTCGAGGGCTCCTCGCGGCACCGCCTCGCCGAGCACGCGCCGCGCGCCGTGCTCATGGACCAGAACCTGCTCAACTGTGAGTGAGTGTGAGTCGACCTCGAGGGCTCCTCGCGGCACCGCCTCGCCGAGCACGCGCCGCGCGCCGTGCTCATGGACCAGAACCTGCTCAACTGTGAGTGAGTGTGAGTCGACCTCGAGGGCTCCTCGCGGCACCGCCTCGCCGAGCACGCGCCGCGCGCCGTGCTCATGGACCAGAACCTGCTCAACTGTGAGTGAGTGTGAGTCGACCTCGAGGGCTCCTCGCGGCACCGCCTCGCCGAGCACGCGCCGCGCGCCGTGCTCATGGACCAGAACCTGCTCAACTGTGAGTGAGTGTGAGTCGACCTCGAGGGCTCCTCGCGGCACCGCCTCGCCGAGCACGCGCCGCGCGCCGTGCTCATGGACCAGAACCTGCTCAACTGTGAGTGAGTGTGAGTCGACCTCGAGGGCTCCTCGCGGCACCGCCTCGCCGAGCACGCGCCGCGCGCCGTGCTCATGGACCAGAACCTGCTCAACTGTGAGTGAGTGTGAGTCGACCTCGAGGGCTCCTCGCGGCACCGCCTCGCCGAGCACGCGCCGCGCGCCGTGCTCATGGACCAGAACCTGCTCAACTGTGAGTGAGTGTGAGTCGACCTCGAGGGCTCCTCGCGGCACCGCCTCGCCGAGCACGCGCCGCGCGCCGTGCTCATGGACCAGAACCTGCTCAACTGTGAGTGAGTGTGAGTCGACCTCGAGGGCTCCTCGCGGCACCGCCTCGCCGAGCACGCGCCGCGCGCCGTGCTCATGGACCAGAACCTGCTCAACTGTGAGTGAGTGTGAGTCGACCTCGAGGGCTCCTCGCGGCACCGCCTCGCCGAGCACGCGCCGCGCGCCGTGCTCATGGACCAGAACCTGCTCAACTGTGAGTGAGTGTGAGTCGACCTCGAGGGCTCCTCGCGGCACCGCCTCGCCGAGCACGCGCCGCGCGCCGTGCTCATGGACCAGAACCTGCTCAACTGTGAGTGAGTGTGAGTCGACCTCGAGGGCTCCTCGCGGCACCGCCTCGCCGAGCACGCGCCGCGCGCCGTGCTCATGGACCAGAACCTGCTCAACTGTGAGTGAGTGTGAGTCGACCTCGAGGGCTCCTCGCGGCACCGCCTCGCCGAGCACGCGCCGCGCGCCGTGCTCATGGACCAGAACCTGCTCAACTGTGAGTGAGTGTGAGTCGACCTCGAGGGCTCCTCGCGGCACCGCCTCGCCGAGCACGCGCCGCGCGCCGTGCTCATGGACCAGAACCTGCTCAACTGTGAGTGAGTGTGAGTCGACCTCGAGGGCTCCTCGCGGCACCGCCTCGCCGAGCACGCGCCGCGCGCCGTGCTCATGGACCAGAACCTGCTCAACTGTGAGTGAGTGTGAGTCGACCTCGAGGGCTCCTCGCGGCACCGCCTCGCCGAGCACGCGCCGCGCGCCGTGCTCATGGACCAGAACCTGCTCAACTGTGAGTGAGTGTGAGTCGACCTCGAGGGCTCCTCGCGGCACCGCCTCGCCGAGCACGCGCCGCGCGCCGTGCTCATGGACCAGAACCTGCTCAACTGTGAGTGAGTGTGAGTCGACCTCGAGGGCTCCTCGCGGCACCGCCTCGCCGAGCACGCGCCGCGCGCCGTGCTCATGGACCAGAACCTGCTCAACTGTGAGTGAGTGTGAGTCGACCTCGAGGGCTCCTCGCGGCACCGCCTCGCCGAGCACGCGCCGCGCGCCGTGCTCATGGACCAGAACCTGCTCAACTGTGAGTGAGTGTGAGTCGACCTCGAGGGCTCCTCGCGGCACCGCCTCGCCGAGCACGCGCCGCGCGCCGTGCTCATGGACCAGAACCTGCTCAACTGTGAGTGAGTGTGAGTCGACCTCGAGGGCTCCTCGCGGCACCGCCTCGCCGAGCACGCGCCGCGCGCCGTGCTCATGGACCAGAACCTGCTCAACTGTGAGTGAGTGTGAGTCGACCTCGAGGGCTCCTCGCGGCACCGCCTCGCCGAGCACGCGCCGCGCGCCGTGCTCATGGACCAGAACCTGCTCAACTGTGAGTGAGTGTGAGTCGACCTCGAGGGCTCCTCGCGGCACCGCCTCGCCGAGCACGCGCCGCGCGCCGTGCTCATGGACCAGAACCTGCTCAACTGTGAGTGAGTGTGAGTCGACCTCGAGGGCTCCTCGCGGCACCGCCTCGCCGAGCACGCGCCGCGCGCCGTGCTCATGGACCAGAACCTGCTCAACTGTGAGTGAGTGTGAGTCGACCTCGAGGGCTCCTCGCGGCACCGCCTCGCCGAGCACGCGCCGCGCGCCGTGCTCATGGACCAGAACCTGCTCAACTGTGAGTGAGTGTGAGTCGACCTCGAGGGCTCCTCGCGGCACCGCCTCGCCGAGCACGCGCCGCGCGCCGTGCTCATGGACCAGAACCTGCTCAACTGTGAGTGAGTGTGAGTCGACCTCGAGGGCTCCTCGCGGCACCGCCTCGCCGAGCACGCGCCGCGCGCCGTGCTCATGGACCAGAACCTGCTCAACTGTGAGTGAGTGTGAGTCGACCTCGAGGGCTCCTCGCGGCACCGCCTCGCCGAGCACGCGCCGCGCGCCGTGCTCATGGACCAGAACCTGCTCAACTGTGAGTGAGTGTGAGTCGACCTCGAGGGCTCCTCGCGGCACCGCCTCGCCGAGCACGCGCCGCGCGCCGTGCTCATGGACCAGAACCTGCTCAACTGTGAGTGAGTGTGAGTCGACCTCGAGGGCTCCTCGCGGCACCGCCTCGCCGAGCACGCGCCGCGCGCCGTGCTCATGGACCAGAACCTGCTCAACTGTGAGTGAGTGTGAGTCGACCTCGAGGGCTCCTCGCGGCACCGCCTCGCCGAGCACGCGCCGCGCGCCGTGCTCATGGACCAGAACCTGCTCAACTGTGAGTGAGTGTGAGTCGACCTCGAGGGCTCCTCGCGGCACCGCCTCGCCGAGCACGCGCCGCGCGCCGTGCTCATGGACCAGAACCTGCTCAACTGTGAGTGAGTGTGAGTCGACCTCGAGGGCTCCTCGCGGCACCGCCTCGCCGAGCACGCGCCGCGCGCCGTGCTCATGGACCAGAACCTGCTCAACTGTGAGTGAGTGTGAGTCGACCTCGAGGGCTCCTCGCGGCACCGCCTCGCCGAGCACGCGCCGCGCGCCGTGCTCATGGACCAGAACCTGCTCAACTGTGAGTGAGTGTGAGTCGACCTCGAGGGCTCCTCGCGGCACCGCCTCGCCGAGCACGCGCCGCGCGCCGTGCTCATGGACCAGAACCTGCTCAACTGTGAGTGAGTGTGAGTCGACCTCGAGGGCTCCTCGCGGCACCGCCTCGCCGAGCACGCGCCGCGCGCCGTGCTCATGGACCAGAACCTGCTCAACTGTGAGTGAGTGTGAGTCGACCTCGAGGGCTCCTCGCGGCACCGCCTCGCCGAGCACGCGCCGCGCGCCGTGCTCATGGACCAGAACCTGCTCAACTGTGAGTGAGTGTGAGTCGACCTCGAGGGCTCCTCGCGGCACCGCCTCGCCGAGCACGCGCCGCGCGCCGTGCTCATGGACCAGAACCTGCTCAACTGTGAGTGAGTGTGAGTCGACCTCGAGGGCTCCTCGCGGCACCGCCTCGCCGAGCACGCGCCGCGCGCCGTGCTCATGGACCAGAACCTGCTCAACTGTGAGTGAGTGTGAGTCGACCTCGAGGGCTCCTCGCGGCACCGCCTCGCCGAGCACGCGCCGCGCGCCGTGCTCATGGACCAGAACCTGCTCAACTGTGAGTGAGTGTGAGTCGACCTCGAGGGCTCCTCGCGGCACCGCCTCGCCGAGCACGCGCCGCGCGCCGTGCTCATGGACCAGAACCTGCTCAACTGTGAGTGAGTGTGAGTCGACCTCGAGGGCTCCTCGCGGCACCGCCTCGCCGAGCACGCGCCGCGCGCCGTGCTCATGGACCAGAACCTGCTCAACTGTGAGTGAGTGTGAGTCGACCTCGAGGGCTCCTCGCGGCACCGCCTCGCCGAGCACGCGCCGCGCGCCGTGCTCATGGACCAGAACCTGCTCAACTGTGAGTGAGTGTGAGTCGACCTCGAGGGCTCCTCGCGGCACCGCCTCGCCGAGCACGCGCCGCGCGCCGTGCTCATGGACCAGAACCTGCTCAACTGTGAGTGAGTGTGAGTCGACCTCGAGGGCTCCTCGCGGCACCGCCTCGCCGAGCACGCGCCGCGCGCCGTGCTCATGGACCAGAACCTGCTCAACTGTGAGTGAGTGTGAGTCGACCTCGAGGGCTCCTCGCGGCACCGCCTCGCCGAGCACGCGCCGCGCGCCGTGCTCATGGACCAGAACCTGCTCAACTGTGAGTGAGTGTGAGTCGACCTCGAGGGCTCCTCGCGGCACCGCCTCGCCGAGCACGCGCCGCGCGCCGTGCTCATGGACCAGAACCTGCTCAACTGTGAGTGAGTGTGAGTCGACCTCGAGGGCTCCTCGCGGCACCGCCTCGCCGAGCACGCGCCGCGCGCCGTGCTCATGGACCAGAACCTGCTCAACTGTGAGTGAGTGTGAGTCGACCTCGAGGGCTCCTCGCGGCACCGCCTCGCCGAGCACGCGCCGCGCGCCGTGCTCATGGACCAGAACCTGCTCAACTGTGAGTGAGTGTGAGTCGACCTCGAGGGCTCCTCGCGGCACCGCCTCGCCGAGCACGCGCCGCGCGCCGTGCTCATGGACCAGAACCTGCTCAACTGTGAGTGAGTGTGAGTCGACCTCGAGGGCTCCTCGCGGCACCGCCTCGCCGAGCACGCGCCGCGCGCCGTGCTCATGGACCAGAACCTGCTCAACTGTGAGTGAGTGTGAGTCGACCTCGAGGGCTCCTCGCGGCACCGCCTCGCCGAGCACGCGCCGCGCGCCGTGCTCATGGACCAGAACCTGCTCAACTGTGAGTGAGTGTGAGTCGACCTCGAGGGCTCCTCGCGGCACCGCCTCGCCGAGCACGCGCCGCGCGCCGTGCTCATGGACCAGAACCTGCTCAACTGTGAGTGAGTGTGAGTCGACCTCGAGGGCTCCTCGCGGCACCGCCTCGCCGAGCACGCGCCGCGCGCCGTGCTCATGGACCAGAACCTGCTCAACTGTGAGTGAGTGTGAGTCGACCTCGAGGGCTCCTCGCGGCACCGCCTCGCCGAGCACGCGCCGCGCGCCGTGCTCATGGACCAGAACCTGCTCAACTGTGAGTGAGTGTGAGTCGACCTCGAGGGCTCCTCGCGGCACCGCCTCGCCGAGCACGCGCCGCGCGCCGTGCTCATGGACCAGAACCTGCTCAACTGTGAGTGAGTGTGAGTCGACCTCGAGGGCTCCTCGCGGCACCGCCTCGCCGAGCACGCGCCGCGCGCCGTGCTCATGGACCAGAACCTGCTCAACTGTGAGTGAGTGTGAGTCGACCTCGAGGGCTCCTCGCGGCACCGCCTCGCCGAGCACGCGCCGCGCGCCGTGCTCATGGACCAGAACCTGCTCAACTGTGAGTGAGTGTGAGTCGACCTCGAGGGCTCCTCGCGGCACCGCCTCGCCGAGCACGCGCCGCGCGCCGTGCTCATGGACCAGAACCTGCTCAACTGTGAGTGAGTGTGAGTCGACCTCGAGGGCTCCTCGCGGCACCGCCTCGCCGAGCACGCGCCGCGCGCCGTGCTCATGGACCAGAACCTGCTCAACTGTGAGTGAGTGTGAGTCGACCTCGAGGGCTCCTCGCGGCACCGCCTCGCCGAGCACGCGCCGCGCGCCGTGCTCATGGACCAGAACCTGCTCAACTGTGAGTGAGTGTGAGTCGACCTCGAGGGCTCCTCGCGGCACCGCCTCGCCGAGCACGCGCCGCGCGCCGTGCTCATGGACTAGAACCTGCTCAACTGTGAGTGAGTGTGAGTCGACCTCGAGGGCTCCTCGCGGCACCGCCTCGCCGAGCACGCGCCGCGCGCCGTGCTCATGGACCAGAACCTGCTCAACTGTGAGTGAGTGTGAGTCGACCTCGAGGGCTCCTCGCGGCACCGCCTCGCCGAGCACGCGCCGCGCGCCGTGCTCATGGACCAGAACCTGCTCAACTGTGAGTGAGTGTGAGTCGACCTCGAGGGCTCCTCGCGGCACCGCCTCGCCGAGCACGCGCCGCGCGCCGTGCTCATGGACCAGAACCTGCTCAACTGTGAGTGAGTGTGAGTCGACCTCGAGGGCTCCTCGCGGCACCGCCTCGCCGAGCACGCGCCGCGCGCCGTGCTCATGGACCAGAACCTGCTCAACTGTGAGTGAGTGTGAGTCGACCTCGAGGGCTCCTCGCGGCACCGCCTCGCCGAGCACGCGCCGCGCGCCGTGCTCATGGACCAGAACCTGCTCAACTGTGAGTGAGTGTGAGTCGACCTCGAGGGCTCCTCGCGGCACCGCCTCGCCGAGCACGCGCCGCGCGCCGTGCTCATGGACCAGAACCTGCTCAACTGTGAGTGAGTGTGAGTCGACCTCGAGGGCTCCTCGCGGCACCGCCTCGCCGAGCACGCGCCGCGCGCCGTGCTCATGGACCAGAACCTGCTCAACTTTGAGTGAGTGTGTGTCGACCTCGAGGGCTCCTCGCGGCACCGCCCATTTATTTTTCAATTATTCAAGTTTATCATGTTATAATTTCAAATCAATTAATAATAACGTCTATCATCAAATTATGGATAGCACAGTTTTCTATCAATTTTTTCGTCTGTCAACTCATTTGTTTACATAAAATATCTAAGATTTCGAAACAGAGTATAAGTCCCCTCGTCCCCTCTTGAGTTCGGACTGTATGTAGATGTCCCGTGCAGTGCGGTGGGAGCGGCCGCTGCACGTGCGCAGCGGCGGCGCGCGGCTGCTGGCGGCCGTGGTGGAGCGGGACGCGGCCTTCCTGGCGGCGCACGGGGTCATGGACTACTCGCTGCTGCTGGCGCTGGGGGACCACACGCTGGTGCTCGGGCTCATCGGTGAGGACGCCGCCTGCCCAGGGCCGGACTATCCATAAGGCAAAGGGCCTAGGGGCCCAGCACGGTTTGGGGGCCCCACACCCCGGAAAAAAAATTGATCATGTTTCTTTGACTAAAATTAAACTTGAAAATTTGTATGTAAAAAACCCTCAATGACAATATTATTAATTCATTCGGTGAAGTTGCTGGTATATTACGAAAGTTTAACTAAAATTTCATTTTGACCCACTTAAGTTTTCAAACCTAAAATGGGATTCTATGTTACTTTTTCATGTATGAAAACCTGATCGGATCAAAATGATACTTTTGCCGTACCTTTGTAATGTTAGTGCCAGAAACTTCACCGAATGCGATTTTTCATAATTATATCAAAATATCAATTATCTTCAAAAATGTTGAGATGCGCGAGCGAGAAAGCGGCGCGCCGTATCCTGCCCTTATCTCTGGGTGATGAGTTGGAAACCCCAGTGTATTTTATTCGATGGTTTCAATATTTTATAATAATATATTTTTACTAATGGTGTATTATTTTGATAAATATTAATAGGTAACTAGGTAAGTTACGGCTAGCTTTTTCCTAAAATTTGTTTTAAATTACAAAACTAGTAACACAGAACTTTTGCTCAGTAGCGCCATCTACGCCAAGTTGTGCTTGCTGGACTGTGATTGTCGGAATACTCCGCTTTTCTGAATTACCCGAATGCACTATATACTACCAAAT
This sequence comes from Crocallis elinguaria, assembly GCA_907269065.1. Classification (NCBI taxonomy): domain Eukaryota; kingdom Metazoa; phylum Arthropoda; class Insecta; order Lepidoptera; family Geometridae; genus Crocallis; species Crocallis elinguaria. The sequence continues at coordinate 23,572,941 of OU026072.1, read as the reverse complement.
TGAAAATTATATCTCAGGAAAATACCACATAAGAAAACGAATCTTTTTTTATGCTCTGTAGTAACTAGACGAGCTGGTCGTTTGCCTGATGGTAAGCATAACGCCGGCTCATAACAATTGCAGTGCCACTCAGAATTTTGAAACACAAAGGCCTGCGTGGCACAGTAGTGCGTATGTCACCCTGAGACATTAGGTATTAAGTCTCATTTTAGTAATTTCACTGGCTACCCTGCTCATCAAACCGGAACACAGTAATGCTTGCGTTTACACCCCTAATCATTCATTCATCATTACAGATTACATCCGCACTTTCACCTGGGACAAGAAGCTAGAGCACCTGGTGAAGAAGAATCTCGGCTCGGGACAGCCCACCGTGGTGTCCCCGGAACAGTACATGAAGCGGTTCTGCGCCGCCGCCAGGAAATACTTCCTGCAGTGCCCCGAGCACTGGGACCACTTCTATACAGTGCTGCCATCTGTGCTGGGGCAGTGACAGTGGCTCCACCTGTCGGTGTGTTTGGCTGCACAGCTTGAAAACCAGCCACTGTTCTGCGACCACATCAGCACTAAATATTAGTGGTAAAAGGCTAATCTGTCAATTTAAAAAAGGCAATAAATATCGCATACTTGATCGTGCCGATGCGGACTAATGTCATGTTATGAAATATATTTTATAGTGTTAACCGACACTAGCGGATGTTCACACAAATGTATACCTCACAAAAATTTCGCTTCCAACAGGATTCGAACCTGCGTCTTCTGACTATCCGTGCCAGACGCCTTAACCAACTAGGCTATGGGAGCAATCGATGTACAAAGCGGGTCTGCTAGATTGAGCTACGGCTTGTAAGCCGGAAAGAAATACATCATAACAAGAATTTCGCAGTCAACATCGATTGCTCCCATAGCCTAGTTGGTAAAGGCGTCTGGGCCGGATAGCCAGAAGACGCAGGTTCGAATCCTGTTGAAAGCGAAATTTTTGTGATGTATATAATATATTTGTGTGAAATATCATGTTGCCTAAAAGATCTATATTCATTCGGGCCTCGAATATTTCCAGTTTATATAAATTGAAAAACTAAGACAAAGAGTCCAACACTCCTTTGCGTTTCTATAGCAGCGCTGCTCTCAAAAGTATGTGAGATTCAAAACTGACACAAATATTACGTTCAAATAAATGAAATTTTATTGAATTATAGTTCAATCTTGTATCTTTTTGTATAATTCAAGTTACTTTAAATAAGTTATCTTACTATTCCCTCATTCCACTATTTTAAATTACTTTTGTGAACTAGTTTTATCTAGAAAAAATTTAAATTGTATTATAGTTATGTACTTGTTATTGTAAAGTATATTTATTGAAATCAAAAATTTGTATTATTTTTCGATCTTTACTACAAAAACTAACACATATTTTTAGGGATTGTATTTTATATTTAGTATGATGTTATGTTTTTTTATCTGTGATTGAGTTTATTGTTTTTTTTATTCTATCGTGTACCTAACTAGATGAGCATGTTGTTTCCCTGATGGTAAGCATAAAGCCTACCCATAACAATGCAGTGTTACATTGAACTTTTTTTTTGAGACCTGCGGCGCGAGTACGGAAGTCGGTTCGATAAATTTGTCGAACCGAAAAACTCGATAAGTTTATCGAATGTTGCGAGTACCGAAGTCTGATCGTAAAGTAGTAGCTCTATATTCTCTTTGGATTCGACCTAGCTTTTCGATAACTTTTGTCGATTGTTTCGAGGCTCGATAAATCTCACTATCTATTTGAACTGTCAATTTTATCGAATATTATCGAATTTTATCGACCGAAAAGATCCGTACTTGCGCCGCTGTTTTGTTTGTCTATGCCCAGGCAATTTTCTATCAGCGAAAAGAGAGGGAAAAACGAAGCCTAATATATAAAATAGTACATACATATTTTCACTGTTTATTCCTTTGTATTGACAACCACTCGAAGTGAAAACAATGTGAAAATCCGAATTCACACGTTTCATACAATGGACAATTTCTACTAAAATGATATAGTCACTATTAAGAGTAATCATATATTCATTAAGTATACAATATACATTCGACACAATAATTTTACAAGACGCTTCATAAATATTATACCTAATTTTAATGATATTTTTACATGAGTTGTATTACATTGCAGAGGAATGAAGAAATTCTGAAGACATATAGTAATTGTAACTAAATTAAACAGGCAGTCTAATGTCGCTTGTGATCAGATTAGTATCAGAATGACTACTTGCGACATACCGGCGCTACAACTTACAAGAATAGATGTAGATACCTATAGGTGGAGCCAGAGTAGCAAAGCTCGAGAAATAAAAAAAAATCAAAGCAGATAGCTTTGCAGCGGCGCAAGTACGGAAGTCGGTTCGATAAATTTGTCGAATCGAACACCCTGATAAATTTAAAGAATGTTGCGAGTACCGAACTCGAAAGAATTGTAGTAGCTCTATAGAGCTAGGTCTAATCCAAAGACAATATATATATTGTCTTTGGATTCGACCTAGCTATTCGATAACTTGTCGGTTGTATCAAGGCTCGATAGATTATATAAAAAAATCGATAAAACCCACTTTATCGATTTTAACTGTCAATTTTATCGATCGAAAAGATCCGTACTTGCGCCGCTGGTCTTAATATTTGTGATGCACTAATTCACAGACCGATGCCTAAAGTAATCTGAGAATGCAAATAAAGGAAATTAATGGGTCTTGAAGACCTATTAGACAATTAGCACAGATTCTACGCATCATTATATACAATTACTAAGTAATAGTCTTAGATGTAAACCCGTTGATTGCGAAGTTGGGATAACTATTTTGTTATACTACGGTTGTCAGTTACACGGTTGTCTGGAAGAGATCGCTCTAATCGATAAGACCGCCAATTGCAACACTTATTGTTAAATTGTTTTAATTTTTAATGTATCTGTATTGTGGTGTTTCAATAAAGAGTTAATCTATCTATCTACTACAGGATAACGTAAGCAGGCCGTTTGCGTGATGGTAAGCATAACGCCTGCCCATAACTGAAATGAATAACAATTGCAGTGCTACCCAGAACACAGGTACAACTGCAGGTGGGAACACAATACATGTGGTAGGACTAACTCTTCTGCGAGTGTCCGTCTGGGTTGTTACCACCGCTTTGTGAGTGAAGTCTGCCGCCAAGCAGTAATGTGCAAGCATTACTGTGTTCCGGTTTGATGAGCAGAGTAGCCAGTGAAATCACTGGGCTTATGAGACTTAATACCTAATATCTCAAGGTAACGAGCGCACTGCAGTGCCGCGCAGTTATTTGTTTCAAAGTTCTGAGTGGCACTGCAATTGTTATGGGCCGGCGTTATGCTTCCCATCCTCGTCTCGTTACCCAATAGCAAATAAAAAAGGTCTACCCAGAAGTTTGAAACACAGGCCTGCGCGGCACTGGACTGCACTCGTTACCCTGAAGCATCATGAAGGTTGCAGGTATAAAGTCCCGTCTCAACTGGGGGGAGTGATTTTAAATCACTCGGAATGATTCCGTGTAAGAAGCTACAGCGGCGCAAGTACGGATCTATTCGGGTCGATAATATTCGACAAAATTCGATAAAAATGACAGTTCAAATCGATAACGTGGGATTTATCGAGCATCGAAACAATCGACAAAAGTTAGCGAAACGCTAGGTCGAATCCAAAGAGAATATAGAGCTACTACAATACTTTACGATCAGATTTCGGTACTCGCAACATTCGATAAATTTATCGAGTTTTTCGATTCGACTAATTTATCGAACCGACTTCCGTACTCTCGCCGCTGCGGCGCAAGTACGGCAGATTCGACCTAGCTATTCAATAACTTTTGTCGGTTGTTTCGAGGTTCGATAAATTATATAAAAAGTCGATAAAACCCACTTTATCGATTTGAACTGTCAATTTTAACGAATTTTATCGACCGAAAAGATCCGTACTTGCGCCGCTGGCACGGGAAGCGATTACGCGTCAAAATTAAGTTCTCTTGTTATTGTAAATGTTTCAAAAATATCTGACTGTTCGCAAACATGTATACTGACATAGAGCGGACAACATTCAAACCCCGCCCGTGTGTGGGAAATCTGGATGGATTACGTGGTGTGATAGGAATATTGGACATCCGAACGTTCCACAACATTCCAACTCATCGTGTGTGCCCGACGATCCATTTGGAGCATAGAGCAACGAAGGGGAACCCCTTCGTTGCTCTATGATTTGGAGTGATGGAACTAGAGCGATCGTGAATGGTGCACTTTACTTTCATCCGCCTAAAGGAAATATCAAACGGTTTCAAAGGAGTGTTTTGAAACCGTCTGATATTTACACACTAATTAGTAGTATAATTATTTTCACGTCCGACCATTTTGAAAAAAAAAGTGCCGCTGGGAAGACGTTGCCCTGGCGGAATCGGTTTTTTTGTCATAACACCAAAACGGCAGGACACACAAATTTAAAATTATCATACACATTTACACGGCGTCATACACTAAATATCTATCAAACTCAAATCACGAAATTCGATATCATTCCGCTGCGAGTACGCGAGTTTAATGTTTTTGGTATTTGGGGATGTGCAATCGAAAAATAAATAGATATAACTATTGGTAATTATGTTGTCGTTCGGTAAATACAATCACTAATTAAAAACCCCTTTCGTCATATTCACACACACATATAAAACTCGCAGGCAAACACCCAAACTTATAGGGTTATGTTAGCCGTGGGAGTATGAATGAAAGAATATTAACTATAGTCTTTTTCAAATAGCAAGTCACCTGAGACACTTCCAAAATCTTGTATCTTTTGCCATTTATTTTAGTAGTTTTTCTTGTAAGTTTGCTTAATGTTTTCACTGCTACATAGAAAATATATTTGGCTATTAGTGTGACGTCACAAGAAATGTTTACGTAGTATTTTACGTTCTATGTACCTGTCCCAGGTGACTTGCTATTTGAAAAAGAGTATAGTGAACCGAAAAAAGTTGCCATAACTGATAATTGGCTATGGATAACCATTATCATTTCAGCTGTAAATCTACGTTGAGTTCAGCCAGTGGCACATGTTCAATCTCTTCTCTTTACATAATCAATACAACGTTCAAAGCCTGCCCACAGCATTAGAAATTCATTCACTGCCGATTCAAATAGGAAATTAAGAGTCGTTCTATCCTACCATCACATAAGCGCTAAGCGCCTTCAAAACCAGTCCCAGCCTTTGTCCTTTCTTATTAATACATTTACATAAAAAAGGTAAATAACATGTTTGTTCGCTTGAACAACTCTACAGGCACCTTAGGGCGGATTTTATGATTCCACGGCAGATAGTGAAACAATCAACTTTCTTTATATTGAAACTGCTTTTGTTAAATACTTTTATGCTAGTTTTAAGTTTTTGTTTCATCTTGCGATGAAAATATAGATATTTTGACAACTATATTATATGGTAATATATTACAGGTTACGGTGTTCTATTGCGGAGCAAAATATTTCAACTTCGGCTATGTCTATTCATAACAAAAGGAGTTGATATGTTTATAAAGTATTTGTATAACTGAGTTATCCCATGTTTAGAAAACATGAACTAAGTTCAACATTGTAGTTGCTATTGAGATAATTCTTAGCTATTCGACGGAGAACCAATAATAATTTATCTGACTGACTGGCTAAGTATGATACTCCCACACTAAAATTCTAAGCATTACAGAAACTAATACATGCCATCTGCCGTAGACTCAAGTCAACTTTAGGGAACGATAACTTAATATTACAACTAAAAATATCTAGCACTAAAATACCATTCACTGTTCATTATATTTCAGCGCTACAAGTCCAGATCTTTGGAAGGCTTCACTGCGATAACAATGTACATAACCTTACACTCTTTGGCCACCAAACAACACTGTTCAAAAAGCCACGGAACTCGAACAACAATGCAACCTAACATACAAGTTCAACTATACAACCATGAAATGGGAACATTTAGCAGGTTAGCTGTCATATTAGACATAACACACTGATACCCATTTAGTTACACTTTAATGCTGCAATTTGTTGAGGTTTTTCAAACTGCTAAATATTCCCTTTCGGTGATGGAACCTTATTCTGTAGTTGTGTGCAAATGTAAATGTGATAGCGCAAAATAGACAAAACTGTAGTGCCACTACGAAGAAAGCTAAAACGGCTGCAATCAGTCGTTGCTTGGCAGTGGCCTCTGCTTGCCGATAACATTTCAATAACTGTTGAAATTTCTTTATTGCAATAAAATTTTAATTTATAGTCGTTTGCCTCTCTTTGGAATGGCACATCATTTCTCTATTTTGTGATGATTCTTTTGTACAATTACATGATAACTATTCTCAAATATCAGACATAGCTGCAAAAGTCACGTTTAAACGGATGTTTTGTATATCGGCGGTAACCATTGCACTTTCACTATAAGAAGTCACTGAGTCGCGAGTCTGGTGCATTTGTACTGGCGGGCGTGGCGGTGACGTACGGTGAACGTTGCCACGACGTACGGCGAACGTTGCCGCGACGTACGGCGAACGTTTCCGCGACGTACGGCGAACGTTGCCACGACCTACGGCGAACGTTGCCACGACCTACAGCGAACGTTGCCACGACGTACGGCGAACGTTGCCACGACCTACGGCGAACGTTGCCACGACCTACAGCGAACGTTGCCACGACGTACGGCGGACGTCGTGGCGACGTCCGGTGGACGTGACGGGGACGCGGACAAGCAGCTTCACGTTCGCGATACGTCACTTGCGGCGTTTGAGTCAAGGATGTGAATGTAACCACGATATTAAGCGACGCTACGTTTTCCATATCAATACATAATTATTAAATCCTACAACTTTTTGAGAGCAAAAACGTATTGTTTCGCTTAAACCAATCAATAGAGCTCAGACAAAATGTAATCGTGAAACAACTTTCTAAATAGAAATTTGCTCATGGTGTAAATAAAACCATAAAATTAATGCCGCGTTAATTCACATCCTATAATTATAACGTATTCCCTAGGTCCCTACCACCTCGTCCTAAGAGGCCGGCGCCCGCGCCACTTGTCCTGCAGCCCCAGCGCGCGCGGAGGCCTAGCGCGCGCGGCGCCGGGGCGCGGGGCGCGGGCGGCGGGCGCGCGGCAGGCGGCGCGGGGATCAGGTGGGGTCGAGGGTGGTGCTCAGGGTTTTTAGCTGCTCGAGTCCCGCCAAGAGGTCCCTGGAAGGAATAGACAAGCTTAAGAGGCAGAAAATGGCGCGCCGCTATCTCGCTCGCGCATCTCAACATTTTTAAAGATAAACAGCCACTTAATACAATTAGTAAAAATCGCATTAGGTGAAGTTGCCCGCAATAAAATTACAAAAGTTAAACAAAAACTTAATTTTGATCCGTACATACGTTCATACGTGTACGTACATTCATGTTCATAAATGAATATGAATATGACGACATTTCACTGAAGGAACCGGGGAAGGGGGGTATGGTTCAAAAATGGCCAAAACACGTCACGTAATTAATAGACGCCCCCTAATCATTTCCCATCCAGTAGAGTGGATCTCTTCTCTGTTGCCGAGAGGAGTTGATGTCATGATTTGAGTTACCGTAGCGACAGCTCGGCGACGCCGGTGGCGCGGCGCAGGTCGGCGGCGGCGGAGCCCTGCAGCGCCCGCAGGCCCCTCACCTGCGCCGCAGACTCTGCCGCTTCCTCCTACCAACAAACAATTTTTTTATGCTATTTGTTAAAAAGACGAGCTGGTCGTTTGGCTGATGGTAAGCATACGCCGGCACATAACAATTGCAGTGCCACTCAAAACTTTGAAACACAAAGGCCTGCGCGGCACTGCAGTGCGCTCGTTACCCTGAGACATTAGGTATTAAGTCTCATACGCCCAGTAATTTCACTGCCTACTTTACTTTACTTTTGTTAGTGGGAGGACTAACTCTTCTGCGAGTGTTCGTCTGGGTTGTTACCACCGCTTTGCTCGTGAAGTCTGCCGCCAAGCAGTAGTGTGCAAGCATTACTGTGTTCCGGTTTGATGAGCAGAGTATCCAGTGAAATTACTGGGCTTATGAGACTTAATACCTAATGTCTCAGGGTAACGAGCGCACTGCAGTGCCGCGCAGGCCTTTGTGTTTCTAAGTTTTGAGTGGCACTGCAATTGTTATGGATTGGCGTTATGCTTACCATCAGGCAAACGACCAGCTCATCTCGTTACCAAATAACATAAAAAAAAAAACTTATCAAACCGGAACACATAGTAATGTTGGCGACAGACTTCACTCACAAAGCGGTGGTACCAACCCAGATGGACACTTACAGAAGAATTACTCCTACCACCTAGTAAAAAGAACACTGTACAGTAGTTAAAGATCGCTGTATTACACTAAGGCACGTGGTCACCAACAGATTTTCAAATTCGAAGCAACCATGTAACAACATTTTTGTTAAACAGTATAGTTTTATTTATTTATTTATTTGATCACCAACATAACAAACAACAGTTCATGCGCAGGTAATTCTTTGAATTAAAATAATACAGCCAAATGTCGTTATAATTATAGGTGAAGACTATATGCAATTTTCAGTTAGAAAAGATAATAAGAGCGAGTTACAGATCAAATTAAGTTAATACATTTGAATAACGTATAATAACGTATAATAATAATATACGTTGAATAATGTATATATAGTAATAACAAAACTCTAAAAAATTAATCCTTAAACAACTGTTTAACTATATTTTTGTTTATTAAACGATTATTTAGAATTTAAACGTCTGTCGGTGAACTTGGGCCTTATACTGTTATGCTTGATAGATGACTATTATGACAGTTTTGAGCGTCCTACTGAGCGTTCAGCGACATCGATAATAATGCTAGTGACGTAAGTAGGCCAGTACTTTATCTGTATTGTAAGGAAGAGCACAACCTTCCTTACCTTTAGCTTCTTGATTTGTTGTCTCAGATTTGCAATTGTTTCTTCAGCGTCTGTCGCACTTGCCTGTAAGATTACAATTGTTCTTAGTTAGGTGATGAGTTATTTCAGTCAGTAATTACAAAAATTATTTAGCTAGGCCTGTTATTTATTTATTTATTTAGCAACAAAAAAAAGAAGAAGAAGCGTCGGCCATTTGTCTAGGGGGCCAGGAGATTTGAACTACAAAGGTCTTAATGTAAAAATTAAAACCTACCTTGTAACTAACTGATAAATCTACCCCAGGGGCCTGTTTCATAAAAATTATTAGTCTAATATTATGAGTATTAGATTCATATTTTATATGAAAAAAGAAAAAAAAAGCTCATAATATTAGACTAATATTTTTGATGTGGAAAAAGTCCTAGCCATATAAAGCCTACAGATCACGTTGGGGTGTAGAAATGAAACACCTTGTAGGTATCAGTAGATCTCTATTTAAAATTTGGCGCCACAAAACAACCTTCAAAATTCGTGCGGCAAACGCTTGCGTGTGTTAAGGACGTACAACGCCATCTAGTTTAGATTCAATGTAGTTAATATATTTGACTTACGTTAAACATACCGCCTACCAAGAACGTCACTGAACGTTCTTCATCCTTGCACCGCCCACCGTGAGGTCAAGGGGGTGAGACCCATGTCTAGAGGATTGAATTTAAACTCATACATAAGACCGACCGACTTCAACTAGACATCGGTCCTTTAAACAACGTTTTCTTAACAAATATGTCACACGACAATGAATAACAATAAGAGAATAATTAGTAAGTAAGAGAAGCCAAAACAAAATTCTACAATTCACATTATGACTCAGTTTGTAATCGGCAAAATACAAAGTTTAGAGGTTGGTCTCTTAATCTGAAGTCCGTTGCATTTCAAAGTAACAACTCTTGTAATATTATCCAAACCAGGGTGCTTTGCTATAACTCTACCTAACAACCAACGAGCTGGGGGAAGGTTATCTTCCTTTACAAGTACAACGTCTCCGATGGTTGGTTCGGGAGTGATCTTTGACCACTTGTACCTTTGCAAGCAATGCACCAAGTACTCATCTGACCACCTTCGCCAGAAGTCCTGCATCATTTTTTGGGTTAGTTGCCAACGCCTTAATGAAGTGATGTTACTCTGTTCGTAGTTGTGATAGTCTGGAACTACAATCAACGGTTCTCCCACCAAAAAGTGTCCTGGAGTGAGTGGAGACGGATCTGTGTGACTACTTGGGAGTATCGACAATGGCCTGGAATTGAGGCATGCCTCAATTTGTGTCAAAACCGTAGTCATCTCTTCAAATGTCAAAGTTGAGCCATCAACTACACGTTTGAGATGATGCTTAGTGGACTTCACTCCCGCTTCCCACAGTCCACCGTGATTAGGCGCGTGAGGCGGGATGAAGTGCCAAGTGACACCGTTGGTACTCAACCACTCACGAATATCTGTAGCAACAGATGATATTCTTTGATCAACAATACCCCGAAGTTCTTTAGAGGCTCCCACGAAATTGGTGCCATTGTCACTCCAGATATTGCTGACGTAACCTCTTCGGGCTACAAACCGTTTGAAGCACGCAATGAAGCTCTCAGATGTAAGGTCACTCACAGCTTCCAAGTGTATGGCCTTGGTAACCATACATACAAAGAGGCTGATGTATCCTTTGTAACACCGATTACCACGACCCTTGGACATTCGGATATTAATTGGTCCAGCGAAGTCAACACCGCTGTGTAAAAATGGGCGCGCTGGAGTGACTCTGGCCGTTGGTAATTGACCCATAAACTGGTTCCTTGTTGCTGCCGAATGACGAACACATGTGACACACTTGCGTACGTGACTTTTGACCAGATTTTTGGCTGAAACAATCCAATATTTCGTACGTAAGTAATTCAACATTAATGAGGGACCACCATGCAGTGTTCTCTTATGGGCTTCATCGACAACTAGGTTTGTGAAATGACTCTTATGAGGAAGTATGATGGGGTGCTTGGTATCTTCAGGAAGTTTTGCATGTTGAAGTCTGCCTCGGGCTCTCAAGATACCCCTTTCATCAGGAAATGGATTCAGTGGTTTCAAACTGCTTTTGTCATTCAGCTCCCAAGTTTGACATTGTCGTACGCAGACCTCAAGTGCTTTGTTGAGCTCGGAGCTCGTGAGATACGGTTCAAACTTGTGACGATTCATCTTAACTTCTTTAATTTTCAGAAATCGAAGACAGTATGCAACTACACGAACCAGCTTTTGTAATGATGAGAATCTTCTCCATAAATGATCATTATGGGATGTGTCGACAGTTAGATGTGCCTTGACCTTTTTTTGTTCGAGGTCAGTTGAGATTGATTTTGGTCTAGTATACTCGATCAAGGAATCCTTCAACCACAAAGGACCCTGCAGCCACATACTACACTGAGCAAGTTCCGTGGGGGTACACCCTCTGGATGCAATATCTGCAGGGTTCTGATTGGACTGGACGTGTGCCCACTGAGTGTTGTCTAGTCTGGATAATATCTCGGAAGTCCTATTGCCTATAAAAGTCGACCAACGACTTGGATGACTGCCGAGCCATGCCAACACGACAGTAGAGTCGGTCCATCCATGCACATCCTTGCTATCAATACTTAACACATTAGCTACTTCCGTAATCAACTTTGCTAACAGGACCGCTCCCATCAATTCAAGCCGAGGTATTGATACTTGCATGGTAGGGGCTACCTTAGTTTTTGCTGCGACAAGATTGACGCTAGTGTTACCCGTCACGCTAACTGTTCTGAGATACACAACCGCTGCATAACTCGAAATCGAGGCGTCGGAAAAACCATGAAGCTCTCTGCATATATCATCACTCTTAGCTCCTATCCATCTAGGAACAGATAAGTTATGAAGATGATCCAGCTCTGATCGGTAAGTAAGCCATTCCCTCAACAAATCATTAGGTAACTCTTCATCCCAGTCTAACCCCGCTAGCCACAACTTCTGTATCATGATTTTAGCTACAATGACACAGGGCGCGACCCAACCTAAAGGGTCAAACAAACGTGAAATATCCGAGATAACCTTTCTTTTAGTGATAGGCTCATGTAGGACAGGAAATTGTACTGAGTACTGGAATGAGTCAGAGTCCTTGTCCCAGGAAAGTCCTAATACCTTCACTACCTCATCCATTTTAATATCTATCCTTTGGTCTTGATTCTCTTGTTTATCCATTATGGCTCTGGCTAAATCCTTGTTATTAGTTATCCACTTCTGTAGTTCGAATCCTCCTCTTCCTAACATCTCTGTCATCTCCTGGTATATTCTAACTCCTTCAGCCACTGTTTCGCACCCTGTCATCAAGTCATCAACATAGAAATCTGTTTTAATCCGTTTTTTTGTTTCAGGATAGTCTCCACCTTCATCGGTTGCCACCTGCTGCAGCGTCTTCACAGCCAGGTAAGGAGCAGACGCGGTGCCGAATGTCACCCTTACTAACCTGAACTCTTCTATTGCAGATTCCGGGTCGTCTCTCCATACAAGTCGCTGGAAATCTGCGTCCTGCCTGCTGACAACCACCTGGCGGTACATCTTCACTATGTCTGCGCTCAGACATATGGAATACATACGCCATCTCATGATGATGTGACGTAGGTCTTGCTGTAGTGTGGGACCAACCATCAATGAGTCATTAAGAGATACTCCATTGTTTCCACGACATGATGCATCGAATACTACTCGGACCTTAGTCGTGGTTTTGTCTTCACGTATAACGGCGTGATGTGGGAGATAAACACTCTCAGATCGCTTGACATCATCACCAGTTAAACGCTCCATATGACCAAGGTCCAAATATTCTTGCATGACCTTGGAGTAACTTGCCTTGATTTCGGGGTTCTTCTTGAAACGGTGTTCAAGAAGATGAAATCTCTTGAGCGCAATTTCTCTCAAATTCCCATACTTACATTGCGGGTCGTCGTCCCGAAATGGAAGGCTCACAATGTACCGTCCTGAAGAATCTCTCCGTGTTGTGCGACTATACAACTCTTCACATAATTGCTCTTCTTCCGTGAGCATTTTGGATTCGAAGGAATCAGATTCAATTTGCCAAAATTGTTTTAACAATGCGTTATCGTCTATGTGAGCATGCATGCTCATGATCACATTATGATGGCAATTGGCTGCGAGAACGTGATCATCATCAGATAGATGTGTAGGGCCAGATAAGACCCATCCCAAAGCTGTCCGTTGAGCAGTCAGCACACCATTGGGACCCTTGATCATTCCATCTCTTATTATCCGACCATACACGTCGGCACCAAGCAAAATGTCAATTTTGTTCGGCGTGTCAAAGTGAGGATCAGCCAAACTGATCTCAACTAGCTCAGGCCAATCTATGTTCACGGTCTTACTTGAAGGAATTAGACTAGTAATGGCACTTAAGACGTGCGCACGTACTTCTAATTGAAACTCGGGATCGTGAAGTGATTGAAGATTGATTGTAACGACGTACTTTGATGCCAAAGTACCGTGATCACCTCCCAAACCAGAAACGACACTTCTGGTGGGCATCTTCCTACAGCCGAGCAACTGTACGGCTCCTTCTGTAATGAAGGACGCCTGCGACCCTTGGTCAAGAAGGGCTCTGAGCGAATGCTCATGGCCATTTTTAGCGAGAGATCTCACAACTGCTGTGGCTAACAGCACTTCATTAGAAGCGGTTTCCTTCGAAAAATGCGCGGCGACATTCGAAGGCGATGCAGTTGTAGATGTTTCTACGAACGCTTCCGGTTTCGATAACCCGGAAGTACACGGCTCTGTTTTAGGCAATAATTCTGGCTTAGGATGCAGTAAAGAGTGGTGTTTATGTTTGCAAACGCGACATTTTGTTGTACAGTTACACGACTTGACTGAGTGGTTTTTTCCTAGGCAGTTAAAGCAAAGACCATTAGTTTGTACAAAACTATGCCGAGGCTTATAATCTAGCTTGACAAATTCTTTACAATTAGCAATTTTGTGATCCGTCTTTTTACAATAGGGACATGGACTTGGGGCAGCATCAGTAGCAATGGCGTGCATCACCTTTGATTTTTGGCTTGAGGAGCCTTGGGTCGATTTGGGTTTGGTATCTAAAAACTCTAGCGACCGAAATCTGGATTCTAGAAATTCTTGCATTTGCTGTAGGGTAGGTAGCTCATCAGAGACACTAATTTTGACCTCCCATTGTTTGCGCGTTTCAGGATCCAGTTTGGTGCAGATTACATAAATTATAATCATGTCCCACGTATTCACGTCAATACCCAAATTTTTTAAACCGTTTAGTGTGTCGTTAGTTGTATCCAACAAATCTTTGATGACGTTACATGATTCCATTCGGACGTTTGGTTGATTCATGAAGCGTCTCAGCAGACAGTTAGCCAGGTACTTCTTGTTATTATATCGACTATTGAGCAATGCCCATGACTCCTGGTAATTGTCTGCCGTGATTGGAACATGCCTCAAAAGCTGTTCTGCTTCCCCTGAAAGATGCCCCTTCAAATAATGCATCTTCTGAACGTCATCAATAGAATTGTTACCATGTATTAAAGACACGTAAAGGTCTCTAAATGTTTGCCATTCTGAGTAAAGCCCAGAAAAAGTTGGTATAGAAATTTTCGGTAGTTTTACATTTAACTCATTTTTTGAAGTTGGTGCATGTTGACATTTTGCGCTTGAAGAGCTTGCTACAGGATTACATAAAGACAATGCCTCTCTGATATCTGATTTGTAATTAATATACATTTCTTCGATGTCATCGTACATTCCTTCAATGAAATACTTATGTTGAAGAACGACATCGGACTCTTCAAGTAATAATTTGTTATGATTGCTAGCAACTATCTTCCACTGTTCTTCTAGGGCATCTAATCTAGTCAACAAATAAGATTTTTTAGCTAAGCGGGCCTTAGGAGTCTTTTTATAATTATCATACGCCTTTTCAATCCTTGCTTGGTACCCAGTTTGGCTCCTAATTAATGCCAAAGATGCCATTATTTAACTTAGAAGAACAAACTTAATATTGTTCAAATCACAACTTATTACAAACAGTGACAATATCAAGAACTATAGAAATTGTACTAAGTGTCAAACAAATCATAAAAATTTTACAACTATCAAAATCTCCTAAAAATTTTACAAGTGTTTGAACTTTTAATACATGAGTCGGAAATCGGGCGTGGATTCCCCGTCGAACCACTTTTTGCTTAACTATTCTAAGTCCTTAATATTAAGCATGCACAAGAAATTTTTACAAGTCCAGTATTCTTATATAAGTTAAAAGTCCAAGATTTTTCTAAGTTGAAGTTGATGAAACTAAAATTCCCGGCAGATGGCACTAGTAGTATGATCACAAATTGTACTCACGATTTTTTTTTTTCACTTGTCAAACCTTCCAATGTGTGACGTCGTTGTTTGAAGTCACGGTGACAACGCCCCTTCACGGCGTTGTATTGATCACCCGTTGTTCCACTCGATCGCTTCTGCTTCTGCTTCCTCGGCTGGTGGAACTTCTCTTCCCCCAACCAATCGTACCGAACCCTCTTCAGGCTTCGTATACGATGAGCACTTTCAGTGGCGAACCACCACTGCTTTCTAGTGCTTGCAGTCGCTACACGTCGACGTTATATCCGGCTCGAATAGGACCATGGAAAAAGTCCTAGCCATATAAAGCCTACAGATCACGTTGGGGTGTAGAAATGAAACACCTTGTAGGTATCAGTAGATCTCTATTTAAAATTTGGCGCCACAAAACAACCTTCAAAATTCGTGCGGCAAACGCTTGCGTGTGTTAAGGACGTACAACGCCATCTAGTTTAGATTCAATGTAGTTAATATATTTGACTTACGTTAAACAGATGAAACGGGCCCCAGAACAGACTTGTAGACTTGACCAGATGCGCGAATGTGCCGGCCGCGTTGCACTCAACGCTATTTTGTACACACTCTATACCCTGTTCCCTAATCTTAGATATTTTATGTAAACAAAGAAATGTCACGAAAAGTCACTGTCAAAGTGACATGCCAGTTGACCAAAACATTTTTGTTTCTATTTGCCCCGGACTTGCTCTAGCGCGGCACAATTATAACGTAATAAGAAACAAATAACAAGAACCAACAACAAAACCACTACAAAATAACAAGATCTTTAACAACAACACGTATGCAGCAAGATACACTCGAGTTCGGAGATTGGAACAGATAAACAGACAGAAAAAGAAGATGGCGCCTATTGCACAAAATGTTTTAAATCTCTGATGTGTTCCCAGTCTATAAAATCAATTATTAATAATGTCTATCATCAATTTATGGATTGCACAGTTTTCTATCAATTTTATCGTTTTGTCAACCCCTTTGTTTACATAAAATATCCAAGATTTTAGAACAGAGTATAGAAATATTAGTATATATATTTTCAGTAAGGTTTGTATATGTTTTATGTTTGAATATGTGCCTTGTTTAAACATTCGACATGTATAAAATATGGAAAACTGACCGCGGTGTCGTGCCCGTGTCCCGGAGGGCCACGGGAGCGGCCGCGGGCCTCCGCCCCCGCGGCCGCCCGCAGCGCCTCCACCCCCGCGCGCGCCGCCGCCAGCTCCTCCTCCACGCGGCAGCGTCGGCTACGTTCCGCGAATAGCTCTGACCTGGACACCCAAACATAACAGACTGTTATCTTAAAGCAAATTAAATAAAGCAATTGTATCATGGTGTGTCGTGATGTAACAGAACAATAATAAATTCTTTTTTACTATTAAAATTTTCGTGAGTATCACACATTATAAATTGTTAAACAACCGGCTATAACTCACGTCATTTGTCGATATTGTCGACCTAGGTTTCGAGCGTGTCCGACGCTCTTCCTCAGGGAGTGCACGCGGCGAGATCGCAACGACCACTGCGGGCCGCGGCTCGCTCAGCGCGACGCGAGCGCCGCGGCGCTGGCGGCGGGGATGATGGTAGCCGCTGCACCGACTCCGATGGAGACCGCGGCCGCCCGCTAGATGGCGTGGGTGGCTCCGCGTCACTGTTAGTCCGGTCGTCACTCACAGTACCGTCACATACCACACTGACTGTGTCACACTCCAAACTGCCCAGCCGCTTTGAAGTCGAGACAATATTAAGAATGGGACTCCACGCAGGCGCAAGCGTCCACCCCCGATCCCGGTTGAAATTAGGATTTCGATTGATCTCTATCGCCTCACGCACTTTACGAGGTACAAAAAACTTCTCTCTAGCTAGTACGGAGGCTTTGTCGAATCTAATGTAATGTTTCAAACCCGAGAGATGCGCATGTTCCGCCAACGCCGATTTGGTTGTGTCCACATTCTTATCAAATGACGTGAGTTATAGCCGGTTGTTTAACAATTTATAATAATAAATTCTTTCATACCCTTAAATGCAAACTTGAGTGTATGGATTTTTTATTTCTTTTATCAACTTTTGAATCAGCCTATGCTTATTTATAATCTTAGAGCAATCAACTCTTGCAAAATTGGTGGCAGAGGTAGCCAGTGTGGACTCAATTTAATATTTTGTGTGCAACAGATTATTTTCTGTATATTTGTATCTATTTATATAAATAATACCTTGTGCGTTCCAGCTCGGACATAATCTGTTGGAGATGTACATCCTGATGCTCTGGCTCCGGAGATGTCCTGCCGGGATGCATTGGAAGGAAGTCGGGCAGGCGCATTGACTCTGCACCTGAAAGCATTGGTTATTTTGTGGTTATACTCAGTTACCTGCTTTTTTTTTTATTCAATAGGCTCACGTTTGACCACATAGTCGCCTGATGGTAAGCGATGATGCGGTTGAAGGTGTATCACTATTGCCTAGACGGTACCTGGTCACTCTCGTTTTAAAGACTCCTAGATTATATTTGTCAGGAAACTTGCTACTAAGCTTTGTTTTTTATATTATAGTTTAATGTTTGACTACTATATCACCTGATTTTAAGCAAGCAAGGGCCTAAAATAGGACAGGGTTTCAAGAGCCATTGCCAAAATACACCATAAGCGTGATTGGCCACAGATTATCAACTTAAGCTAGCCAGGTTTACATTAAAAAATGTCTTAATAAGATAGCAATTACAGTTGTCTTTTGACTCAATCATTCATCAGCATTTGCTTTGAACAATCAGAGAGTCTGTGTTAAAGTATCCTCAGGTTTGTTGTGTGTACACTGTGAATAAATTAAAAATATTTGTAATCTTACGAAGATTGTCTATAAATACTAGCATCTTATCACAGAAATTAGTTCTATAAAATAACAACTTCCAGTAATATCCGCATGGCAATATAGTCCGTGCCATTTGGTTTAATTAATTGCCGACTGAACTAATGAATGCTTATTTAAAATAATTCTGTGGTAATCATATAGTAACAATGCAATGGCCATTTAAATTTATTTCAAGGATTTTTTGAAGTTCAGAGATCAAGCTGATTATAATTTATACTAAAAGCCAAATTATATGAAGTCCTTGATAATTGTCATGTGTAATGATTTTAAAAAATATAAACAATGGCATGTTTTAGAAAGGGAATTACTAAAGGGCAATATAGTGAATCTCACCTGCATTTGGAGGCAGATCCAGTGGGAAATTATTTCTCGGTGACATGTTCCTTCGATCGGCAGGGTTCACAGACTCAGTCAGATCAAGGTTCAAGTGTGGTGGTAAATCCAGGGGTATTGCAGCAGCACCATCAACTCCACCTGGCAAGTCCAGTGGCATCTCCCTCCCATCCTGCCGCAAGTTACTTGATGCAGATGCTGCCCCCATGTAACTCTCATAGTCATAATCTCTCCCACTCCCATAACTCAAATTATTACGTCGCCCCAGAGAAGACGAAGAACCCGCATTGAAATTAGTGTTAAAAGTAAAGTCTGGTAAATTGTCCAAATCTACAGAAATAGGTCCATTAGGATTTAAATATGCATGCTCCACCAGAATGTGATCTTGCACAAAATCAGGTAAAGAAGGCATGCCTAAAGGCTCCGAGGCCAGATTGGGCCTGTGATAGAAGGGAACCTCATTGGCTTCTGTATAAAAGTTATTTTTAGAGTCAGAATTGTCCACTACACTAAAAGGTATCTCTACTGAACTACTAGAAGACGCGTTATCACTGCGCGGCACGCTGCAGTCGCTGTTCTTATCTTTGGCTTGTGTGTGGTCGGGCACGCGCCTGTCGCGGCGCGCGTCGTCTCGCGTCGGAGAGTGCTGCACCGTGCTCGCGTACACCTTAGGCCGAGCGCCGGTGCTCTCATAAGTCGAAGTGCCAGGTAACGACAAATCACGCTTCAGGAAATGCCGGAACGAAAAGGGATTATCTTCCTTCTTCACCCCGCCGCTGCACTCTACAACAAAAACGCACGCTGGCTCAGCAACGCCTTTATATTTAGGATAAAAAACAACTCTGTAATCCGTAAAACTCACTGGAAGACGAGCATTTGGCCTCGGTGGGGGACGAGTCGCCGTTGTCGTTGGTATTGTATTTGGTCTCTTCAATGCCCAAGTCCGGCCTTGAAGCGTTTGATTCGTTTTCTTGCGATGGACCACCACTGTTTGAATTTTGGGGCGACTTTTTGTCCACAACACCGTCCTCGTCCTCCGCCATGATAACGAAAATTGACAGTTTGGAATTGCGTTTAGAAATCAGCAAATCACTAAACGACCTTTAATGGTTCGTTCAGAAACATCCATTATTTTTTTTAATTTATTTCTTGACCTGGATACATATTCCTTAAGTCGCAATATTAGAAACAATTTTCGAGTCGAAGTGACGCTTCAGTAAAGCGGTGGATACTTTACTGAAGCTTCTATGGAGTTTTGGATAGAATACGAGAATACACGTTTTTCGCCTTTGTACTATTTGCCTTTCACTCATGCACGTTTACGAACACTTAATGGTTAATAATCCACCATTATTACACATTAACACTCGAAGAAACGTAGGTTTTAGTAAATAACACAAAATCAACAACAGCACATTTTCGCATCCCGCCAAAACTCACTCTATAGTCTGTGGTCGCAACCACACAATAAAGTGCAATTCAGGTTATGGATAGTTATTATACTCTTTGGTTGTAGCGCTAATAACCTACAGTTATATCCACCTAGAAGTTGACTCTCTTTCAATCGCGGTTGTAATCTAAATATTTAATTACCAGTTATGTACCCATTACTCTACGTTTGTGAACAAATGACATTTCAACTAAACCTAGGCTAGTGGAAAGAAAACTTTTTTATTTCACAAATATCTGCATAGGTAGGTAGGTACTTTAACCGCAGAATATGTAATAGGTTTATTATAACAAGTTAGGCATACGTAGCTACGTACACGTAGACAAGAATAAAAAAAAATGTGTTTTTGTTGTAGGTACCGTACATATACTTTCATATGCATTTAGTAAAAAGCTGTTATTTTGACATTACAAACAGACGCTTCAATTTTATTTATTTGTATAGATTCAACTTATTCAAAGCGTAAAATCAAATTTAAAACAAAAAAAGGGAACTTCTGGAATAGGGAGTTTATTTATACAAAAATGCATATTTAAATAGACATTTTTAATACACATATTTATAAGGCTCCTTTAACTGTTAAGTTGCACATATCCTGCAGACACTCATCAAGTGATTATTACAATAAATAATTAGTAACGATTAATCTTAAAAAATAACAAAATAAATTCGTTACAATAAATGCATTTTTTTTGTTTAACATATGCAATTTTTACTTACTTAGAATTAAAAAAATAATTTAGAAGTTCTGAGCATCAGAATTGTTTTAAACGTCACACATTTTTTTATCAACTACATTCTGGTCAAATAGGGATGTGGTGAAAACGTGATTTAGGCCAAATGTACAAGTTTTACTATCTAATTACACAATAAGTAATTATTATAATAATTAGTTTCAGAAAATGTAGTAACCTCAGGGAACATAACAAATTATGTGCATACAACATAATAGGTACATACCTTAGTACATACAAAATATACTTATTTCCAGATCAAATCAAAGGTACCTATTATAATATTATAGTGGTAACATTCAATAATTTTTAGGTACGTCTACTATAGGTAAACATGTTAACACTTTTACCTTGTCACAGAATACATAATAGTAAACCTTGTTCAAAAGATACTTAACATAGTGTTATAGTTCTTTCTTTATCTTGTATTTCTCATTAAAAACTGAAGAACTTCTTTATCAAACTCACTTAATTATTATTATATTCTATTTTAGTAATATGTCTGAAAACAAGTTATATAAAAGTAGGCATGATCTGCATATTATTTGCTATAAAGTATAAATAAATAATGAAACAAAGTAGACAAAAATAACTGACCATGATTAAAGAAAGAACACCGAACTGAGTACAACATTATGTAATTACAAATCGACACAGAACATATAATACTATGATTAGGACAATAATTTGGCACCAAAAACAAACACAACAACAAAATAAATATTAAATATATTCTAGTCATAGAGACTTGTACAGGTCAAGTACAGGAGGTAAAGGAGTGTTGCTGTAACCCCATAGCTGATGTTTCTCAAATTACCTGTTGAAATGGTCGGTACCTCAATTTAGGTCCTTCGCTTAATCGGTTCAATCGGTTAAATAGCAAAGCAATGGTGGCCCTGAGTAATGAGATCACTGCCGTTTGAGCAGGTCTTTGTATTTCAATGTTTTGGGCGTGAGCAGGTGTTACGCTTACCATCAGGCAAACGAACTGCTCGTCTCGTTAAATACTCGGTAGAAACAATTGCACATTTTGTGCAATCTCTCTTCAAAAATTATAGAGCTAATAATTTGATAGTACACCATACTTAATAATTAAATTAATTTAAATGTATGCAGCGAAACAGATACGAATTCGTATTATGTTGTAAAAACAAACATTAAATAAAAAAAAAAAAACAATAATTAAAAATGGCACGCGTCGTTGTATTGTTTAAAATAACAAGTATTGATGTTGACTTACAGAATACAGATATGAAATCAAAAATATATGTAATTATCTAATTGTGTTGATTAACTCTATAAGTAGAGGTGTATAGCTTTACAAATAAGTGTGTCACAAAAGTATTTCTAAGGTTTATTATTAAATAAATCTAATTTATATTTTTCGTTACATTTGGAAAGTCTAAATAAAGAAAAATCCAAAGGAAATCAGTCTTTAGGGCACAAAGGAAGAACAGTTTAGTTTTTTTTTTTAAATAGACTAAAATGGGCAGTTTTATAAACATATTTTACATTATTAAGTAATTATAGGAAACTATGCGACTGTAAGGCTATGAACTATACATAATTATCGTATTGCTTTAAACTACATAATATAATTATATAACGGTGTCGATTCTGGCGTTTCATTCCTAAACTTAATTTTAGTTTCGCCCAATAACTTCAAAGAGAAAGGGATGAAAGATGTTCGGCAGGTCTGAATTTAGTTTTATAGTTTTCAAATATCGTCCGGTTTTAACAAAATAGGCGTCACTAAATTTACACTAGATACAAGCAAAAGAATTAACCTGACAGAGGTCTAAAATATATTCATCTCTTTCTAATATTATTTAGAAAAGAAAGTGAGAGAGTGAAACTAAAATTAGGTGTGAAACGCCAGAATTGACGTCACTGATTATAAACAAAGCTTTAAATGTCAGAGATCACAGACTCATCAGTTTGCAACTTTGCATATGTGTATATTTAGAGGTACATCTAAATAATACACATTGTTAAAAATACATAAACAAATGAATTTACTATGATTTAGTGAGGTAAACATCTTTTTCACCAAAAAAATATTGCTGTAATTTTACACGATAATAATAATAATTTAATTGCAATATTTTACACTATTTACAATTTGCACTGAATAATATTCACCACACCAGACTATAACTTTAGTATCAATATCATAAGAATAAATGCCAAAAATTTAGTTTTATTATCATAAGTAATAATAGTAAAATTAATACATTGCGTTGGCATCAAAAGAATGCGTACAGTCATGGACAAAAGAGTTTCAACGCTTTTTCATAATACGTATAAACTTTTCATATGTAGGTACTATTAATTTTCTACAAATGTTAGGAGCTACAGTGAAGTGATAAATTAAATTGTATAATTAGGTAGTGTGTTGTTGCCTAGGGCAGTAGAATTATGGGCACGCCACTAGATTCACGCCAAAGATAAACTGTGGACTAAATTGACCCCGTATAACGGACTCTATGGTTATACCCGCCATTATTTTTAAATTATCGCGATCCCTTGCGACGTTAAATAATGACATACGATACTAGAAATATATAGTAAGATATTTACTAAGTTTATTTATAAACGTGTCCTTAAGAATTGAACTGAGTAATTAACATATTAATCAAACGCTTCAACTCTTTCGCTCGTGACAAAATTTGGCAACATTTAATACTTCCTAATTCTATTCTACATTTAGTGACCAGCCAGACTAACATGTGCACCACGACTACATTTTGTCGACTGTTTTGTCTCGCTCTTTCTTCTGCGAATATGAGACAAATGCACGATATAAGGCATCAACAAAATTTTGTCACGGCGCGCATGTTAGCTCGCCTGTGGCGCAAGTACGGAAATCCAAACGATAAATTTGTCGAATCGAAAAACTGATAAATTTATCGAATGTTGCGAGTACCGAAGTCTGATCGTAAAGTATTGTAGTAGCTTTATATTTTATTTGGATTCGACCTAGGTATTCGATAACTTTTGTTGTATCATGGCTCAATAAATTATATAAAAAATCGATAAAACTCACTTTATCGATTAGAACTGTCAATATTATCGATCGTAAAGATCCGTACTTGCGCTGCTGGTCGCCTACTTCAATAGACTCCACGCCACTAGCTCTAGGTGACGAACAAGGAAACACGTTCTTTTAAGTTTCCAACCAAATTATATTATAATAATACGTCTCAAGCTTTCACGCAAGGAGACAATTTTCAATCTCTGACAATTACTGTCAATTACATATCCAATCTTTTATTCTACATTTAAAAGCTAGGTCAAAAATGTTTGTGACTAAAACCTCCGTGGCACGCCACATACAAATTCCGAAAACCATTTGTATGCACCTGTACCAAATACAATGCAAAATATATTTTTGAAAAATAAATACTCTTTTGTTAATGAAAAATCTAAGTATCTTATTTTTATTTACAATAGGATAAAATTACTCTAAGACTTTTCGCTATTCAAGGATTATTATAGACGGGTTATTAGTAAGTGGTAACTGCATTCAAGTATTATTTTACAATTATTTTAGTTTCTATTATATGATTTTGAGCCACTCAACTCTATGTCGTATATCCTTACTACATAAAGTTGAATTTCGAAGCGTGTATATTTAGTTTTGTCCTATCGTATCAATCAAGCGTCGCCACACTTTTCCCGATACATCAGAGTTATCTCGCGATTACTGGCGCATAAATTGATTTTGGATCATTAATCACAGATATCTAGCGATAACTTGATTTGAATTGTAATCCTTGCGGATAAAAAGATTGCAAATTATCTATTGACGGCTCCGTAGATAAGTTGGTAGTAACCCTGCCTCCAAAGCGAGGGATCCCGGGTTCGATTCCCGGCCGGGGCAGATTTTGTGTAAGCATAAAGTTTGTTCTCGGGTCTTGGATGATTGTGATGTGTATTTGTGTGTGTCCATGTCACCTGCGACACAGGGTATCCCAGTGCGGGGGTATGAGTGTAAGCGTTTATTATTCATTTATTTATTTGCAGTCATTGTATCCGTGCATTGTATTAGACGTTCCAACAAACAATGGTGTATTTTTTTTAAATGTCATAGATATAAAAATAGTAAAATTTGTCAAATAGTGGTGTCGATTTTGCCATCTCATACCGAAACGTAATTTTAGTTTAAACCTCTCTTTCTAAATGAAAACATAAGAAAGTGATGACATTTATTTTAAAGCTGTCAAATTAATCCACTTGCTTGTGTCTAGTATAATAATGACAGTGAATTTAATCTCGGCGTCTAATTCATCACAAGGATGGAAGATATTTGACAGCTCTAAAACTAAATATATTATAACTAATAAATAGAAAGAGATGGAAAATGTTCCAACAGGTCTATACCTGTGGGAACATTTTCCATCTCTTTCTATTGTTATGTATTGGAAAGAGAGCGAAACTAAAATTAGGTTTAGGTATGAAACGACAGAATCGACACATTATGTAGCATGATTTGTCAAAAATAAATATAATCTCGATTTTGCTGGCGGCATTGCCTCGTTGAATTGCAATGCTGGGTACGCTGTCAACTGGTAATGGGCTAAAACATTTGGATTATCTTTAGGATTCTGCTAAAGGCCTTCAATGGCTGTTTTTGTTTTTGTAGTTAAGTTAAATGTTGTTTATGGTAGTGATTAATTAAGTAGCCATAGACAAAAAAGGATCGACACTTAAAAAAAAATAACGAAATAAATCCTTTGACATTTGAAACTTTGAGATTATTTTACAACTGACTTTTAGCTTCAAGCTTGTATATGTTTTGAACAATTACATGGCCAATTTCACATTATTTCAGAACATGTTCTGAATTGGACAAGATCGTTAAAAGTTTATTGACATGCACAATGCACATGTTTTTAATCTCCACAGTCCCGACCAACCTTTTATGAGGCGAAACAGAATTTTGGATGCTTTCCAAATCTCATAAACTCCCACTAAAAATGTTTTTGTTTACGAAAACAGCTCGATGCATGTTAAATTATATGCAATTCAGTCATTGGGTAGGGATGTTAATATTGGATTCATATTATATTTGTTATAACAATTACGAGCAGAACAATTAACAAAGCAGCGTGCTTACGTTAGAGTAGGTTGCTAACGTTGCTGTTATCAAATGGAAATAGGTATAAATCGTTGTTTTTTACCACGCAGTGCGCACTGCAGTTAATTAAAAACCTAATGGTATTGCATGTTTTATTTAGCTTCCGACTCTAGAAAAGAAAATAATACTGAAGGCGCAAAAAATAATTCTTTCGACATTTTTTTTTTCAAAATTGTTACTTATAGCAAACGTTCGTCCTTTTTGCAGCCCAAACGAATATCAATTATGGTTTCTGTGTGTATAATTTTAAGCAGAAAACTTCATCACTGAGAATAATTTTTTGTAAAAGGCCCAATCATTCAATGCAACTAGCGAACTAATACATCGACTATACAGATGTAACTCTAAAAAAAAAATAATTATGTTTGCTATGGGAATTACGTTTTTTGACCCCCATTTTAACTATAGTGCAAATTGACCATGGTTCTACTGAGCTATATGAGCTGTTATCAATTTGTACAGATTGTGAGCCGTCACTAACTCACCATAATTTATTTATTTTTATTTATTTATTTATATCTCAAGATCGCACCATGCTGTCACGGAGATGACAGCTGAGTGACAATTTTAATATTAACTCATGGCGCTCCGTTTCCCCTCATAACCATGATGACTTCTTACAGACTTGGTCCAACTGTAAAGCGGTGTAGGATTCTTTCACTGTTATTGCTTTGAGCATGATTCACTACGCCTCGATCTTTCGCTACGATTGTCTTCTGTTTGTGACACATTTAGTACACGTCAAAAACTGCAACAGTACTTTCGCGCGTCCCTCTTGGAGGTACAACGTGAACGTCACTGGGGCACTGGTCACACGTAGGTCTCGAGCTGGCTGGCCCCGAGCGCCGGTGCGCAGAGTCCCAGGAAGGGCTGGCCCTAGCTGGACGGATCCGAAACGCTGTCCACCTCGGTGGAAGCGCGTTCCTTCAGCTAGCTAATCGTGGAGCTGCTTGAGGTGGACAGCGTGTCCCGGCCGAGCTCTGCCGACATTAGAGCGATAGCCAACTCCTTTTTCGCCTTTTGGACCACCCACACCATGAGCGTCACGCCGACTAGTATCTGAAATTGGAGATTTACATGTTAACAAGCTTTCACAAGTCTTTGCTGGTCTCTCTGGGATGCAGTGAGTGGATTCTGCCCTACCCAGCCGCAAGGTATATGAAGTTTTGGAAGGTCTTCAAAAGCAACAGACCCTTAAGGTTGGAAAGACCTTCGTCCAGCAGTAGGACAGTATGGACTGATCCGTAAGATGTGCACACTCAAGCCCCGGCACTAGAATTGCAGGTGGCAAGGGCACGCACAACTGATACACATAACACAACACAAACGTCAAACATCACAGATTCGAAGACAAAAACCTATATGACAAAATTTATGCTCACCCCGGAAAGGCTATCGCAGCTGAGGATCGAACCTACATAATTGAAACCTACATAATATGCAAGCATTAAGTATACTGTGTGTTCCTGTTTGATGAGCAAAGTCATCTTTCAAATTACTGGGCATATGAGATCACCTGATGTCTCAGGACAACGCGCGCACTGAAGTGCCACAAGTTCTAGGTGCTACTGCAAATGTGATGGGCAGGTGTTATGCTTACCATCAGGCCAATGCCCTGCTCGTCTCGTTACACTGTCGTATGAAAAAAGTGTAAAAATATTAACCTTCCTTTTGATATTCGATAAAAATAAATAAATGTTAGGTAGCTTTTATTTATAGCTGGCAACACGGTCCATTTGACTTGGAAAAGGTGACCTTACGCTGGTAGTATTATTAGCTTTAACCTTTCAAAGTTTGTTCAAACCTCGAACGGGTTCCGGTAATCATAGAGTTATTTATAAATAAGGCTGGCTGATGGCTCCCGACCATTGATATAGGATGTAAGCCTGCGTCAGACGTGGTGACTGCTTTGTAATAATTATTAAGGATATTTTGATGACATAAAACTAAAAAATTTTTTCTTAACATTCGTGTCGTAATATAGGTTTGTCGTTTAAACTGTCATGGTCATCAACACTTGTTCACCCGTGATCATGGCGTTTGCAACAGCGCCGAAATATCGGAAACTCAAATCAAATAATATACATGGTAAATATCCCGTTTCTAGTGATAATTTTCAAAGATTCGTGTCGTATATCGCCTGTATATTTACCTCCTTAAAATTGATGCCGTTTACGTATACACCTTGTAAGTTTGCATTGTTGTTGTCTTTTGTCACGCAGCAACGGATTAGAGTGATATTTTGCATACAGATAGTTTGTATGAGAGTGACATAGGTCACATATAAGGTCACATAGTGACATAGATCACTCTCATACAAACTATTTGTTTGCTGATAGGACATAGTTTCTTTATAGTTTATGGGTCGAAGAGTGACATAAAGGCTACTCTACATATCGAAAAAAAAATGCACAGTTCCTGTGGGATCTCCGCACGGGTGAAACAGCGGGTCGCAACTAGTATCAACATAATGCAACGTCATTCAGCGAATTATTGAGGTGCTATTTTTGAGAACGAGGTCGATCCACGTTTCACAGGAACTACGTTTTAACAACGTTCGGTTAGGGGAGGTATAAATAGATACGTCAGCGTGAATCGCAAGGCCGAGGTTGCAGTGAAGGATCACTCCGTGCCTCCCTCGCTCAAGTCAAGGCAAGGGTTTGATAGAACGATGGTGCTCAATAAAAACGATATGGAAATTTATAGCTATTTTCCGATATGTTCTCACCTTGAAGGTCAAAGTTGAATATCTTTTACTTGATTTAGTAATAGTGCTTGTCCTCATGTACCATGATTATGGGGGACCACCGGTTATTTACCGCGGCGTCTGCACTGAACACGCAGTGGTTGTGAAACAATTTTTCGATTTTCGAGTAGAGGTCGTATAGAAGCATAGGTAGAAGTGGGTGCCGTGTTCGGACTAGATTCCCATCAAGCCCCAACCACAACCACAATAGACGATACGATATGCGTAAAGCGGGGATCGTGGTTTTTCCATGGTTTTCTCGTGGTCCGCGATTGATGCTTATCCATCAATCAGAGGGCTGCCTACAGTATTATAATATAATTAACTAGCTTCTGCCCGCGGCTTCGAATTTGTAGAATCGTTATAAAATGTAGATCTCATGGATAATGTAGCTTCCAAAAAAACTTACAAACTTTACTACTTTATAATGTTTTATGAAATATATTTTATAGTGTTAACCGACACTAGCGGATGTTCACACAAATATATACATCACAAAAATTTCGTTTCCAACAGGATTCGAACCTGCGTCTTCTGGCAAGCCGGGCCAGACGCCTTAACCAACTAGGTTATGGGAGCAATTTATTTATTTATTTATTTATTTATTGCTACCATGCACTTACAAAAATGCCTTAAACCTAAGAAACAAGTTCTTAAATCTAAGCAGGTCTTAGTCTTATGGTTAGTAGGTAAATACATGGACCCTGTTAGGGTATTCGCAATTTTACAATTTCTAGTCAATTTACGTTAGTACAATTAATATTTATTGTTAATTATAATTTTAAGCAAGAGTCTAGTCACTTATTAACAATTATCATTATATTTAATTAGCATTTCATTATTCAGGCAGGCAAATTAGATAGTAAATAACAATGAGTATATCATATCGTTTCATGCATATTATTCGTACTATTTTGGTATATAAATTAGGTGTATCTTTACATTTATTAACATTATTATACACCCATTAATTACTATCATGAGTTTGATACGCTTTTTTCATCTAGGTATATATTCTTTATCGATGTTGACTGCGAAATTCTTGATGCAATGTATTTCTTTCCGGCTTACAAGCCGTAGCTCCATCTAGCAGACCCGTTTTGTAGCGATTGTCTATAACGTCTTGTTTATAATGATAGTAGATACATCTATAATATCTATATATTTGTTGTAATAAAATCGTGTGATGACGCTGAACACATCACCATACATGAATAAAACATATTTCATATCATAGGTTTTTCCCCAGAAACTGTTTTTTTCCTTTATTTATCAGTTGGTACTGGGCATCTCCGCTTACGTTATTTATTTATGGATGTCGCGGATTTATGGACGCTCTCATTATTAAAATAGGTATTTTTTTTTATATTTTTATCACGAGCTGTTTTTGACCGACTAACAAAAAGTAAAAGTAAAGTAAAAAGTTATTTATTGGCATAAACATATATTACAACAACTAGTGAATCCATAGGCTCCCGAACTAGTAGGAACTGTATTTCAGGAGCCAGTGGCTTCTCCCATTATGTGATGTACTACGATAATTATATTATTATATTATATAAAGTTGGATTACCACTGACTGACAGAATTGATCTCCGGGAAGGAGTGTAGGTGGGGGGGAGTGTTGTATGCGGTCGTATAGAGAATGGTCCAGAACCAACCAGAAAAATCCGATAATGGAAGAAAGTGGAAGGTAGAATGGAACACCCCAGAGGACCTCGGAAACGGTAGGGGATGGGGGGATGGTGCTCTAACTAAAAATGGAGGAAACCCTGAACCGATTTAGGAAAACCAAAAAAAAAGATGGCCGCCGAACAAAAAAACTTTTTTTTCATACAAAAAGTAGACGCCCCTTGCTCCGAAACGGCAAGAGGTAGGCGGGGGGTGCCCAAACTAATATTGTAGAGGATCGCGAGGGCTTTCCGAAGTGGCCGAAAAAGTGGCCGAAAAGAATGGCCGAAAAAAAATTTTGACCCGGCCGGGCTGAAAATTGGCATCCGGGGGTTTTTTGGGGTGCTGTTGGTCCCATTCCAAAAAAAAATTCAAAAACTCCATTTTTCAATATGGCTGCCGAACAAAAAGTTGTCCGGATTTTCGATGGATTCTTGCGCCGGAAGTAGCGCGCGGAGGTACCAACAATGTTTTAAGGAAGTGTTCAGGTCGGCCTCGTGAACACGGTAAAAGTACCGCATGACCTGAATGTGGAAGGTACACCAGGGTACCCCCTCGGATCTCGGAAATGGTTAGGGTTAGGGGGGTGGCGTTCGAACTAATATTGGAGAGGACCCTGAGCAGATTTTGACCCACCAAAAAAAAACATGGGTCCCGAACAAAAAAACATGGCCGCCATACAAAAAGTAGAAACGAATATCTCAAAAACGGTAGCAGTTAGGAAGGTGGTGCTCCAACTAATGTTGTAGAGAATCGCAAGGGATTTCCGAAAATGAAAAAAAAAATTAAAAAAAGAGACAAAAAATTTCGACCAAAAAATTAATTCCCGCGACGCCGATTTATTTTAATTTCGCTATATCTCCGAAGATATTCATCCAAATTGAACGACGTAAAGAGCAATATTGTTCTCGATGAAACACTCTCGGTGATAAACGTGTTTATTTAGATAAGGATTCATATCGTGTAGGTGAAAACACGGCTGCAAATAAAGTACCGTTTTTGGCCAAATTTTAAAATGGTAAAAACGCGAATTGCAAGCAAACCCGAATACATAGATATATGCTATCGCGGACTTTTTTGTAAATCTTTTCAAGATAAACGTTTCTTCCATACATTATTTTCGTATAGCTCTAACCATATGGCCACATAATGCCTCGGAAACTTTAAAACGGGAAGATTTTTTCCGATTTTTCATCAAAATGGTACTTTATGTTCGCAAAAGAAACAAAACACGAACAGCGCACCGTAGGGCCTTACTCTGAAAATTTAAAGTCCGAAGCTTCGGCTGAGGGATCGAAATTTTCGTATCATGAAAGACAAAATGTCAAGTATGAACGTTGGATCCGAAACACTTTCATAGTGGAAAACTGAGATCCGTCAGCCGAAGTTTCGACGTTCGATTTTCGGAGTAAGGCTCCTGGGCGCCGCCATTGCCTATACGGGACCGGAGGATTTTGAGTAAAGCGGTTGGTACCTCGCGGGCTGCATGCAGCCCGCGCAGGAACAGAGTTCTTTCGGGGCGTCCGGAATTAGTGGTCGCAATGGGGGCGGAATGCAAAAGATATACTCAATGGGGGTTAAACGCTAAATTCAACACGCGGGCAGCTTGCTGCCCGCGCACACCTCGCGGGCTGCTTGCAGCCCGCGCAGGAACAAAATCTTTTTGGGGTGTCCGGAATTAGTAGCTACAATAGGGGTTGAACGCAAAATCCGACACGCGGGCAGCTTGCTGCCCGCGCCCTCCTCGCGGGCTGCTTGCAGCCCGCGCAGGAACAATACCCTTTCGGGGCGTCCGGAATCAGTGGCCACAATGGGGTAGTAACGTAGGGGTCAAACGCAAAAAACTAAAGTTGCTCCGATCGAGTTCAAATTTAAAAGTAAGAGCCAAATCCACCTCGCGGGCCGCTTGCGGCCCGCGCAGGGGCCAAAAAGCCTCGCGGCGGCCAAATATAGTGGCAACACCGACTGCCAAAAACAAACTTGCTCAAGAATTTTGATTTTAACTTCAGAGGCCTTGACGATTTTTGATTTCGATAACCAAACCTATTTAGGGTTGGCCATGTCTGGCGAAAACTCCTCGCGGGCCGCTTGCGGCCCGCGCAGGCCCAGTACTGTTCGCGGCGGCCAAATTGTGGCCAGAATTAAAGTTTCTTCTATTGAGTTCAAAATTAGAATTAGGATTCCTGACCCCGAAACGGACACAACAACAGCCGAACGCAAAACAATACCCAATAGGGGTTAAACGCAAAATTCAACACGCCGGCAGCTTGCTGTCCGCGCCCACCTCGCGGGCTGCTTGCAGCCCGCGCAGGAGCAAAGTCCTTTCGGGGCGTCCGGAATCAGTGGCCACAATGGGGTAGCAAAATAGGGGTCAAACGCAAAAAAGTAAAGTTGCTCCGATCGGGTTCAAATTTAAAAGTAAGAGACAAACCCACCTCGCGGGCCGCTTGCGGCCCGCGCAGGGTCAAAAAAGCCTCGCGGCGGCCATATATAGTGGCAACACCGACGGCCAAAAACAAACGTGCTCGAAAATTTTGATTTCAAATTCAGAGACCTTGGGGATTGCTCATAACGATAACCAAACCTCTTTAGGGTTGCCCACTATTATGCCCAAGCTCCTCGCGGGCCGCTTGCGGCCCGCGCAGGCCCACTACAGCTCGCGGCGGCCAAATTGCGGCCAGAATTAAAGTTTCTTCTATCGAGTTCAAAATTAGAATTAGGATTCCTGACCCCGAAACGGACACAACAACAGCCGAACGCAAAACAATACCCAATAGGGGTTAAACGCAAAATCCAACACGCGGGCAGCTTGCTGCCCGCGCCAACCTCGCGGGCTGCTTGCAGCCCGCGCAGGAACAGAGTCCTTTCGGGGCGTCCGGAATTAGTGGTCACAATGGGGGTTGAACGCAAAACTCAACACGCGGGCAGCTTGCTGCCCGCGCACACCTCGCGGGCTGCTTGCAGCCCGCGCAGGAGCAAAGTCCTTTCGGGGCGTCCGGAATCAGTGGCCACAATGGGGTAGCAAAGTAGGGGTCAAACGCAAAAAAGTAAAGTTGCTCCGATCGGGTTCAAATTTAAAAGTAAGAGACAAATCCACCTCGCGGGCCGCTTGCGGCCCGCGCAGGATCAAAAATCCTCGCGGCGGCCATATATAGTGGCAACACCGGCGGCCAAAAACAAACTTGCTCCAAAATTTTGATATTAAATTCTGAGGCCTTGAGGATTTTTGATTGCGATAACCAAACCTATTTAGGGTTGGCCATGTCTTGCGAAAACTCCTCGCGGGCCGCTTGCGGCCCGCGCAGGCCCACTACAGCTCGCGGCGGCCAAATTGCGGCCAGAATAAAAGTTTCTCCGATTTGGTTAAAACTTAGAATTAGAATTCCTGACCCTGAAACGGACACAACAACAGTCGAACGCAAAACAATACCCAATAGGGGTTAAACGCAAAATTTAACACGCGGGCAGCTTGCTGTCCGCGCCCACCTCGCGGGCTGCTTGCAGCCCGCGCAGGAGCAAAGTCCTTTCGGGGCGTCCGGAATCAGTGGTCGCAATGGGGGGTTGAACGCAAAATGCAACACGCGGGCAGCCCGCTGCCCGCGCCCTCCTCGCGGGCTGCTTGCAGCCCGCGCAGGAACAATACCCTTTCGGGACGTCCGGAATCAGTGGCCACAATGGGGTAGCAAAGTAGGGGTCAAACGCAAAAAAGTAAAGTTTCTCCGATCGGGTTCAAATTTAAAAGTAAGAGACAAATCCACCTCGCGGGCCGCTTGCGGCCCGCGCAGGATCAAAAAAGCCTCGCGGCGGCCATATATGGTGGCAACACCGACGGCCAAAAACAAACTTGCTCGAAAATTTTGATTTTAACTTCAGAGGCATTGAGGATTTTTGATTACGATAACATAGCCTCTTTAGGGTTGGCAATTACATGATAAAGCCTCCTCGCGGGCCGCTTGCGGCCCGCGCAGGCCCACTACAGCTCGCGGCGGCCAAATTGCGGCCAGAATAAAAGTTTCTCCGATTTTTTTAAAACTTAGAATTAGGATTCCTGACCCCGAAACGGACACAACCACAGCACGCGGGCTGCTTCAGCAGCCCGCGCACCGCGCGAAATACTAGTTATATTATATAAAGTTGGATTACCACTGACTGACAGAATTGATCTCCGGGAAGGAGTATAGGTGGGGTGGGGTGTTGCATACCGTTGTATAGAGGATGTTCCAGAACCAACCAGAAAAATCCGATAATGGAAGAAAGTCGAAGGTAGAATGGAACAGCCATGTGGTTCTCGGAAACGGTAGGGGATGGGGGGGTGGCGTTCGAACTAAAAATGGAGGAAACCCTGAGCCGATTTAGGAAAACAAAAAAAAAAGATGGCCGCCGAACAAAAAAACTTTTTTTTCATACAAAAAGTAGACGCTCCTTTCTCCGAAACGGCAAGAGGTAGGCGGGGGGTGCCCAAACTAATATTGTAGAGGATCGCAAGGGCTTTCCGAAGTGGCCGAAAAAGTGGCCGAAAAGAATGGCCGAAAAAAAATTTTGATCCGGCCGGGCTGAAAATTGGCATCCGGGGGTTTTCTGGGGTGCTGTTGGTCCCATTCCAAAAAAAAATTCAAAAACTCCATTTTTCAATATGGCTGCCGAACAAAAAGTTGTCCGGATTTTCGATGGATTCTTGCGCCGGAAGTAACACGCGGAGGTATCAACAATGTTCTGGAAAAGTGTTCCGGTCCGACTCGTGAACACGGTAAAAGTACCGCGTGACCTGAATGTGGAAGGTACACCAGGGTACCCCCTCGGATCTCGGAAACGGTTGGGGTTAGGGGGGTGGCGTTCGAACTAATATTGGAGAGGACCCTAAGCAGATTTTGACCCACCAAAAAAAAACATGGGTCCCGAACAAAAAACATGGCCGCCATACAAAAAGTAGAAGCGAATATCTCGAAAACGGTAGCAGTTAGGAAGGTGGTGCTCGAACTAATGTTGTAGAGAATGGCAAGGAATTTCGGAAAATTAAAAAAAAAATTAAAAAAAGAGACAAAAATTTCGACCAAAAAATTAATTCCCGCGTCGCCGCTTTATTTTAATTTCGCTATATCTCCGAAGATACTCATCCAAATTGAACGATGTAAACAGCAATATTGTTCTCGATGAAACACTCTCGGTGATAAACGTGTTTATTTAGATAAGGATTCATATCGTGTAGGTGAAAACACGGCTGGAAATAAAGTACCGTTTTTGGCCAAATTTTAAAATGGTAAAAACGTGAATTGCAAGCAAACCCGAATACATAGACATATGCTATCGCGGACTTTTTTGTAAATCACTTCAAGATGAACGTTTCTTCCATACATTGTTTTCGTATAGCTCTAACCATATGGCCACATAACGCCTCGGAAACTGTAAAACGGGAAGATTTTTTCCGATTTTTCATCAAAATGGTACTTTATGTTCGCAAAAGAAACAAAACACGAACAGCGCACCGTAGGGCCTTACTCTGAAAATTGAAAGTCCGAAGCTTCGGCTGAGAGATCGAAATTTTCGTATCATTAAAGACAAAATGTGAAGATTGAACGTTGGATCCGAAACACTTTCATAGTGGAAAACTGCGATCCGTCATCCGAAGCTTCGACGTTCGATTTTCGGAGTAAGGCTCTTGGGCGCCGCCATTGCCTAAACGGGACCGGAGGATTTCGAGTAAAGCGGTGGTACCTATCTCATACAGTAGATCTTTACAAAAACTTAGCAAAACCAACTCTCAATGGGGGTTGAACGCAAAACCAATACCCAATGGGGGTTAAACGCAAAATCCAACACGCGGGCAGCTTGCTGCCCGCGCCCACCTCGCGGGCTGCTTGCAGCCCGCGCAGGAACAGAGTCCTTTCGGGGCGTCCGGAATTAGTGGTCACAATGGGGGTTGAACGCAAAATTCATCACGCGGGCAGCTTGCTGCCCGCGCCCTCCTCGCGGGCTGCTTGCAGCCCGCGCAGGAAGAAGACTCCTTCAGAGCGTCCGGAATCAGTGGCCACAATGGGGTAGCAAAGTAGGGGTCAAACGCAAAAAACTAAAGTTGCTCCGATCAGGTTCAAATTTAAAAGTAAGAGACAAATCCACCTCGCGGGCCGCTTGCGGCCCGCGCAGGATCAAAAAAGCCTCGCGGCGGCCATATATAGTGGCAAAACCGGCGGCCAAAAACAAACTTGCTCCAAAATTTTGATTTTAAATTCCGAGACCTTGGGGATTGCTGATAACGATAACCAAACCTCTTTAGGGTTGCCCACTATTATGCCCAAACTCCTCGCGGGCCGCTTGCGGCCCGCGCAGGCCAACTACAGCTCGCGGCGGCTAAATTGTGGCCAGATTTAAAGTTTCTTCTATCGAGTTCAAAATTAGAATTAGGATTCCTGACCCCGAAACGGACACAACAACAGCCGAACGCAAAACAATACCCAATAGGGGTTAAACGCAAGATTCAACACGCGGGCAGCTTGCTGTCCGCGCCCACCTCGCGGGCTGCTTGCAGCCCGCGCAGGAGCAAAGTCATTTCGGCGCGTCCGGAATCAGTGGTCGCAATGGGGGTTGAACGCAAAATGCAACA
Organism: Crocallis elinguaria; assembly: GCA_907269065.1. Lineage (NCBI taxonomy): Eukaryota > Metazoa > Arthropoda > Insecta > Lepidoptera > Geometridae > Crocallis > Crocallis elinguaria. The sequence continues at coordinate 23,536,018 of OU026072.1, read as the reverse complement.
CGCGGGCAGCCCGCTGCCCGCGCCCTCCTCGCGGGCTGCTTGCAGCCCGCGCAGGAACAATAGCCTTTCGGGGTGTACGGAATCAGTGGCCACAATGGGGTAGCAACGTAGGGGTCAAACGCAAAAAGTAAAGTTGCTCCGATCGGGTTCAAATTTAAAAGTAAGAGACAAATCCACCTCGCGGGCCGCTTGCGGCCCGCGCAGGATCAAAAAAGCCTCGTGGCGGCTATATATAGTGGCAACACCGACGGCCAAAATCAAACGTGCTCGAAAATTTTGATTTCAAATTCCGAGACCTTGGGGATTGCTGATAACGATAACCAAACCTCTTTGGGGTTGCCCACTATTATGCCCAAACTCCTCGCGGGCCGCTTGCGGCCCGCGCAGGCCCACTACAGCTCGCGGCGGCCAAATTGCGGCCAGAGTTAAAGTTTCTTCTATTGAGTTCAAAATTAGAATTAGGATTCCTGACCCCGAAACGGACACAACAACAGCCGAACGCAAAACAATACCCAATAGGGGTTAAACGCAAAATTCAACACGCGGGCAGCTTGCTGTCCGCGCCCACCTCGCGGGCTGCTTGCAGCCCGCGCAGGAGCAAAGTCATTTCGGGGCGTCCGGAATCAGTGGTCGCAATGGGGGTTGAACGCAAAATGCAACACGCGGGCAGCCCGCTGCCCGCGCCCTCCTCGCGGGCTGCTTGCAGCCCGCGCAGGAACAATAGCCTTTCGGGGTGTCCGGAATCAGTGGCCACAATGGGGTAGCAACGTAGGGGTCAAACGCAAAAAAGTAAAGTTGCTCCGATCGGGTTCAAATTTAAAAGTAAGAGCCAAATCCACCTCGCGGGCCGCTTGCGGCCCGCGCAGGATCAAGAAAGCCTCGCGGCGGCCATATATAGTGGCAACACCGACGGCCAAAAACAAACTTGCTCGAAAATTTTGATCTTAAATTCAGAGGCCTTGGGGATTGTTCATAACGATAGCGAAACTTCTTTAGGGTTTCCCACTTAATGTAAAAGTCTCCTCGCGGGCCGCTTGCGGCCCGCGCAGGCCCACTACAGCTCGCGGCGGCCAAATTGCGGCCAGAATAAAAGTTTCTCCGATTTGGTTAAAACATAGAATTAGGATTCCTGACCCCGAAACGGACACAACCACAGCACGCGGGCTGCTTTAGCAGCCCGCGCACCGCGCGAAATACTAGTCTACTATATATATATACTATACTCTATATAGATGAATGTTGCAGAGGCCCGCTGTTAGAGTCATTTTAACTTTAATAAGTGCTCCTTTGGGGCCTATTTGAATAAAGAATATTGAATTTGAATATAATAGGTCGGGGAAAAAGTTTCTTCGCATTTTTTAAGAAAATTCAAAACATTTTTTTTTATAGTTTATTTACATTTAACTAAAGTATGTAGGTACCATTTTGTTCGATAACTTTTTGCCATCTTGTAGGTAGGGACATGATCCCATTGCTATATAAATTTTGGGACTTCTGATCAAAATACCGCGACAAGTGGTTTTGGCAGTCCTCTCGTGATGTTAACCTGACACTGCCTAAAGAATTCTGAAGAGACCGAAACAGGTGGAAATCTGAAGGTGCAAAGTCAGGACTATACGGCGGATGCATTAACACCTCCCAGCCAAACTCTCTTAATTTTTTCTGAGTGGCTAAAGATGTGTGAGGTCTAGCGTTATCATGAAAAACCATGAAAATGAAAACCACACCCCTTCTGTTGATTAATTCCGGCCGCTTTCTCTCAACTTCTTGCTTTAATCTCATCAGTTGTTCGCAGTAGAGATCAGAATCGATGGTCCTGCCTGGTGGTAACAGCTCATAATGAATAATGGCCTTCCAATCCCACCACACACACAGCATCACCTTGTTACGAGTTAACCCGGGTTTCGCCACAGTCTGTGAACCCTGACCGGTCTTTGACCACGACCTTTTTCGCACGTTCTTGTCGTACGTGATTCACTTTTCATCACCAGTTATCAGCTTCTTCAAAAATGGTTCGGTTTCATCACGTTGTAGTAAAGAATCACAAATGAGTACACGGTTCATTAGGTTTCTTTCAGTGAGCTCGTGAGGTACCCAAATATCGAGCTTTTTTGTGTACCCAGTTTTTTTCAAATGCGCCAAAACTGTTTTCTGGTCAATTCCCAGTTCTTCAGCTACGTCGTAACTACTGATATGCCGATCTTGTTCCACTTTTTCAAAAATGGCATCCATTTTATCCGTAATAGGGCGACCAGAGCGACGTGCATCTTTGAAATCAAAATTTCCGGATTGAAAACGCTTAAACCAAATTTGTGCTACTCTCACAGATACTGCACTAGGTCCATAAACATAGCAAATTTTTTTCGCGGCTTGCGTTGCATTTTTACCTTTTTTGTAGTAAAATTTTAAAATGTATCGAATTTCTTCATTAGATTCACTCATTTTGACAGTACGAAAAACAAATGAAAATCACACATTTTCCTAATTTGAATTTGGAATTATGTTCTTTAAAGGACATGGCATGGTTTTGTATGGAAGGTGGTCCTTGGAAACCGACATTAATAAAACTTAAATTAATGTGTAGTATAGTAATTGCAGATAATATTTATCGCAAAGAATGATTTTTTGACACCGCCATTTATTAATTATATTGATTTAAAAAATCCATAGTATAAATTAGGAAAATGGTTCTGGCATCACTAATTGAAGCTTGGCAGCCCCATGGTGAGTGACCCTAGGGATGTGTTGATCATAAAAAAATCTATTATTCCGATGGATCTGATATAGAGAATAAATTATTGTATTGAGCTAATTTAATCGTTTCTCAAATGGCACTTATTAAGAAACAATATAATAATATAATCGCATAGACACTTATTAAGAAACAATGTCAATCGGTAGTTTAGTTAAACTAAGTTTTGTTCAGTGACAATTTTAGACGAATCGAAAGAGACAAACTTGGTTCATTATTTACTTTAAAAATGCTCACTAGGTTGGTACCACCGCTTTGCTAGTGAAGTCTGCCGCCAAGCAGTAATGTGCAAGCATTACTGTGTTTCTGTTTGATAAGCAAGGTAGCCAGTGAAATTACTAGGCTATTGAGACTTAATACGTAATGTCTCTGGGTAACGAGCACACTGCATGCCGTGCCGTGCCGCGCAGGCCTTTGTGTTTTAAAGTTCTGAGTGGCAATGCAATTTTTATGGGTCAGCGTTTTGCTTACCACCAAGCAAAAGCCTTAGTTCACATTACCCTCAAGAAAGCATTTTTGGGTAAAACACTACTGCAACTCCCAGTAATAGGTACTAAAAAAAATGTAATTGCATGATGTTTCGTTTGAACTAGAGTCTATGTGGACAAGTTAAAGAGATTTTAGATTTTATTAAGACCTTATTTACTATAAGTTGATAAAATATACCTCTTTATTTTATATCATTAATCGATTGACAGTCAGTGATAATCGATACTCGATAGTCAATAGCCCAATAGATGATATTTAACTATACGTTTTGATTCGCCCCATAATCTTGAATTGATTTCGGATATAAAAAGCTTATCGATATCGTACTCAATCGATGCTACTTCATAAGAAGAAAACAATTGTAACATGTAGGCACATCCTTATTCTGCTGTGATTACCATAAACAACTTTTATTCATAGACTACTACTAGGAGTACAAACGGATACTACGTATCAGCCGGACATGACGTCAGGCCAACGATCTGGTTTCTGATTGGCTGTGGTATTTTTTTTTGTCGTCGCATGGTTTTGGCCTTAGGCAACACATCCATTAATACCATTTATTTAAACCCTGTTTTATTACAAAACGGTGGTGCGAAAAAATTTAAAAAAAAAATTTAAGAACTCTTTTTAAACGTGCTTTCGACTGATATATATATTGTATCTGTCGGTTTCCAAGGACCACTTTTGACCATGTCCTTTAAACTTTCATATGATACCAAAACGAGCCAGATACAAATAGTATAGCCAAAGAGATTTTATTACAAGTTCATACATACTATAATGCGAAAAGACTTTTTCCCCAACCTAATATAAGTGTTAAATAACAAAAAAGGAGGTTTTCATTTCATCTGGTTTTTTTTTGTGGCGATTTTACTCAATTTCTACGCCAATTATTTTCCACCGATTTAAATGGGTTTTTTTTCATGAATAGGGTATCTCAAGTGTGGTCCGAAAAATAAATTGTATATAAGAATACCACCTAGGCTGCCGATGCCGCAGGCTGAAATGCGATTGGGCGGGTCATGCCAACCGCATTTATAACTTGTGATCAGTTTTCTCGAGATCCCCAGGGCCCTATTTAATAAAGCTGACAATTCGACATATATGTAAAAAAATGACATAATTGTAGAATTGTCGCGCTTAGGCTGTTTAATAAAAGTGACAAATATATCAAACATCGACCGGTGAAATCTTGACATATTTCTCATCTAAAAACGCGTTTAATAAAACTCGACATATGTCAAAAAACCACAGTCAAATTTAATCTGACAATAAGAAAATTGTCGTGACAAATTTGTCAATTTTCCACCATGACAATTTTGTCGCCTGTAAGTTTTATTAAACAGAAAAACTGTCGAGTTGTCACTTATTGACATATGTCGGACTTGTCGGATTGTCAGCTTTATTAAATAGGGCCCTGGACTATCACTACGTTGCTGGTTCTACATTGATATCTTTCTTATACCATCGCGTTTTCCTGGAACCCAATGTGACGACATACGCTGGTGCAGCGGCTGAATCAGTTAACAACCTCAAAAGACGCAAGTTTCAAAATGAAAGCGTTCGAAAGAGAAAGTAAACGCGTGATGCTGATGAGTAACCGAGATTTTTATTTGCATAGCCTAGAGCTAGTCTTTCTTTGCACGTATTGTCACAGATTATACAATAGTCACAGTAAGTAGGTAACTCTAGTTTTATGGTTCGTAATCCGTTTAGCGGCATACTTTTCTTTACTCACGCAAATTAGCAACGTTTAGTTCTTTTTTTTTATTTCGTAACGAGACGAGCTGGTCGTTTGCCTGATGGTAAGCATAACGCCGGCCCATAACAATTGCAGTGCCACTCAGAACTTTGAAACACAAAGGCCTGCGGGGCACTGCAGTGCGCTCGTTACCCTGAGACATTAGGTATTAAGTCTCATAAGCCCAGTAATTTCACTGGCTACTCTGCTCATCAAACCGGAACACAGTGATGCTTGCAGACTACTGGTTGGCGGCAGACTTCACGAGCCATCCATTTCCATCCCAATTTTCATTCTAACATTTTACAATAATAAATCATTTTATGTGTTATTTAGTCTGTTATTTTCAGTGCCTCATTTGTTCATATGGATGTAATAATAATGTAGAGGCTCTGTACGTTCCCTCACGGTCCCAGTGTTCATTTACATCTGCTTTTATACATAAACAAAAAGTCATAAAGAAAAACTATTACAGGAGTTTGTAAACTATGAATAAGGAAGAGATGAAATTTATCTGAGAGGCAGCGCAAGTACGGATCATTTCGATCGATAAAATTGACAGGCCAGATCGATAAAGTGGGTCTTATCGATTTTCTTATATAATTTATGGTTAAAAGAACTTACCTTAAGTGAATTTCAACCAAAATTATGCGAGATGTTACATCTGAAGAGATTTAAATATACATGGTAGTCCGTTTCTCGTCATACTGCATCGTCACACAATTCAGAGCATATAGATTAATAAAAAAAATAGAAAGACATACAGTTGTTCACTCGTTCCTTCCCTTCGGTCACCACCGGCGATCCGTTCGGCTTCAACTTCATTCTTTTTAGAGCTGATGTCTGCATTCTGCAACTCTTGGGTTAACATAGTGTCTGTAGTGAATCATCACTACGTATCAATGTTATGAGTCCTACAGGGTGGGAGGGAGTTTAAATCTCTTCAGATGTAACATCTCGCATAATTTTGGTTGAAATTCACTTAAGGTAAGTTCTTTTAACCATAAATTATGCTTACGATGTTACATCTTCGAGATTTAAATATACATGGTAGATGTTTAGAGTATGTTGCAGAATGAAAGATATTCGTAAATAGTAACAAAATAGTAAAATAAACGAAGAAATTTTAATAAATGTAAATATTATATCGCTTCAGGATTCTAAACTTAAAGTTTAATTTATTCAAACGATAATACTGCCTAAGCGAACGATGTGTATTCAGAATTTAGCAAAGTTTGATTGTAGAATTTAGCAAAACAAGGAGGATTACCCATCTAGATGGCTATTCTTTTGATAAGGCCGATGAACAATCCAGATCATCTGGCTGGAGAAGTGGAAGGGTGGCGCGTGCTGTGTGCAGTGAACACGGGCATATCCACGCGACTTACTTAAAGTTGACTTAATCCAGCGACTAATGGTTTCAGGGGGTGCGTTGTGGATCGGTTTATTTAATGTAAGGATAAGTTTGTTTGTATTTATTTATTTATTTATCCATATTAGGAAGACTATCGACTATTAACATATTGAAATAGACACATAGTAAAAATCAAAAGTCATTTACAAGTCTCCACTGACTGTATTTGTAAGACTTCTAGATTGGCTTGCTCTTTCAATTATGAAATCAAAGTTTTCGCTGGGCAGATAGATTCACGTTTAACAAAAAAAAGGAAAAAACACCTTTAAAAAATCTAATTATGTTATAGTATGTCTGTTTTGCAGTGATGTTTACCTAAAATTAATAATAAAGCGCACCGAAGAGTTGAAAGTGCCATAACCAGACCCTTTTTTAAAACTTTTCAGTTAGAAATCTTAATATTTCTCTAATCGACGTATCATAGACATCCAAGATTGTATGCTAGACCAAAAATAAACCACAGAATAATAAAATTTTAATTTAGCATTTGCATTGTACTGAATAATGGTATTGTTTGATAGAGAATTTAAAAGAAATTCGACAGTATCTTCGGAGTCACCTTGTCGTAGGTACGCTTGCCGGATAATATAGAGCACCCCAGGGTACGATTTGAATAGAAGATACCAAGGTTGGCTAAGCTACGGGCCATGGAACAATGAAAATACCGCATGCTAAAGCGAGCGAAATTTTCACTGTCCTTCGAAAAATTATCAAAGGTTTATTTATCATTTTAGCACAAGAGCGAAAGAAGGAGATGCTATTCTATTTTATTCTTCTATTCTATGTATGAAGCAAATACAATAACGTTATGTTATTTGTTTCTTATCGTTGCTAAATTTCTCTAGCGATATGACTGAGGTGCAGAAATTGTGTATCACCAATTTCATATATATAGGAGATAGCAGTGGTGTTTATCAACCCTAAGAACACATTTACGTTGCGACATTTTTAACTGAAGGATTTTAACCCTAGGAAGGCGGCTAAAAACTCAAGATTATTTATGTATTGTGTCTTTTCGCACGCCAACCAGTGACCTTTAATTCCAATTCAAATTCAAAATGCTTTATTCAAATAGGCCCCAAAGGAGCACTTATGAAAGTTAAATTAATAGTTACCATACCCGTCACATACAACTCCCCAGCACATCAACGACAAAACTGTACATATAATCAAATTTTAGTTATTTGTATGTATCTTATTCTTGGCCTTGTTGGCCATGTTGGACCACCAAATGAAGGCATCTTGCAAATATTTTTTGAGATTCATACGTAAATTATAACCATCATCGAAAATTTGCAGTGCTAAGTATTTTTCACGCTCAAAATGTATGGCGTACGTTGTACAACCAACAATAGGCTACAGCGAGGCAAGCAGCTGTTATCATACTGATACACTTAGCAAGCTCATGGATAATTATTATCTCTTTGAGTCTCTTTGAGAAGGAATAAAAGCTTATTTATTTTTTGAGTAGGTAGTTCTAAGGACATAGGTAGTTTGAGCATTAATTTAAAGACGTAAAAATTGACATATTTGTTTTGAGCACATGTAACCGTTTTCGCGGTTAATTGTAAAGCCTACATTTTTCAAATTGGTTACTACAGTCTGTACTATTGCTGTTTTCATAAGTAGTATAACCTGCTCCAATGCACAATACGCCAAGACACCCAACTCTTGTAAGTCCTAGATCTCATAACAAGGATAAAAGAGGTTTCAATAACTTAGTGGTTTCAATAATATACGGGGCTGAACTAAGGCCGTAAGGCAAATAACTGAATAAAATTAAATTCATAATTATAACAGGTCAATTCTGAATCTTAGGTATTTTGTATCCGGTGGAGGGATGGGTACTAAAAAATGGTCGATTGTGGCCATGTAAGCACTGTTAGAAACCTATTCAGGAATGAGCTGTTCGTATCTTCCATTTTGAAGTGGCACATCTAAGTCCTACTTTTACGTATGAAAAAACGTAAGATAGACATAATGGCGCGTCTGTTCAGTGCATTGTGATATAGTGCTAAGACTGAGTAGCTTAGATACGGCCTCACAAATTTTCTCTAGCGGAAGAGATAGGTTATCAGGTACCTATAGTGTTTTGTGGTACATATGAAAGGGAGTTTATAACCACTAACATAAGACAGTATAATCGGGTCATCAGTAATCGTTAGCCAAGTTACTACAGAATAATTGTATTCTATCAGCATGCGGTTCCTCTAATGATGTCGGCCGTCGCGTGATTTGTTCGCGGGGGCTACTTGGAAAATGCGGGCTTCGAACTGGCGTTCCTCCTTGCCAACGTTGAAGGTACGGTGCTGACACTGATGCCTTCGGATTGTTCTGCGGGCGGGGAGTTTGTGCGTTTCTTGACATTAGAGTTCCTCGTTGAAAAAACCAGACGTGTTTATCGCCAAAAAAGTAGGTAGGTAGGTATCTCTTTTAAACCTTGTATTGTCCTCGAAAAACTTTTGTCGAAAAGTAGAACTATAAGTTTGCGCTGGTTTACAGTTTCTTCGTAATGAAAATCTAGTAATTTAACTCAAATATTTTCTTTATCGTATCATGAATTAGGCAATTCCCGAACCCAACTTGTTTTGTGATTTTTCTAGTCGTTTATCATTGTTTTTTGCCGTATCAGAAAGTCTTCAATTTACTTTCGGGTTTAATTTAAGTACCCGTGTTAATAGGAAGTTTTACGGAATCAGCATCCTATCTATGAGGGAATACATATATTCCTTAGCTAACCCATCTATTCGAATTCCCCAGCGTTAAGAGATCTCTGTAGGTAGGGTTCATCTAGAGTTTTTCGTAACTTCTTGCTTCACCTAACATAACAAAAGTTGTGCCAGTCGAGCAGGATGGTTGATTGGGTTATCAGTTCAGGTATTGAGTAATGTGTCTGTGACAATGAATGCCACGAGTGGTTCTTCATTCACGTAGTCTTCACTCACGTAGTCTTCATTTACGTATGCAGATTCCATATAAGGAATGCTTCCCACCTCGCTAATACTTCTATTGGACATCGTGTTCGAGGATGAGATGTCAGATCAACGTTCGCGATCTCATAAGGGAAAACATAATCATTTCCATATAGTATTATAACATAGTTACTTTCAGGATGATATCGGGTAAATTAAGAACGTACAGGTATTCATTTATTTCTGGATGACATCTGGTATCACCACGTTAAGATGGTACGTTATAAAATATAGTGGACGATGATAGTCCTACATTAAGAAGGTACAGGTACCTATTAATTTATTTCTGGATGACATCTCGTATCACCACTTTAGGAAATAAATTTTTAATAACCATCAGGATAATATCTGGTATTACCACGTTAAGATGGTACGTTATAAAGTATAGTTGACAATAATAGTCCTATATTAAGAAAGTACAGGTACCTATTAATTTATTTCTGGATGACATCTCGTATCACCACTTTAGGAAATAAATTTTTAATAACCATCAGGATAATATCTGGTATTACCACGTTAAGATGGTACGTTATAAAGTATAGTTGACAATAATAGTCCTATATTAAGAAAGTACAGGTACCTTTTAATTTATTTCTGGATGACATCTCGTATCACCACTTTATGAAATAAATTTTTACCAACCATCAGGATAATATCTGGTATTACCACATTAAGATGGTACGTTATAAAATATGATGGAAAAGGAAAAAACACTCTTTTTATTTTCTCAAAAAAGTGAGGGTAGCAATAACACTAACCTTTATTACGCTTGGGACGGCGTAGTATTTTCTCCAATCGACGAATCATTTCAAGAATAACGTCAGGATCACCTTTGTGCTTCCTTTTTCCTATAATTGTTGTTAATTGGAACTTTTTACAACTTTGGACGAAAATAAGTGTTAACGATGCGGCACACGAAACACGAATGAAGTTGAAGCCGAACGGATCGCCGGTGGTGACCGAAGGGAAGGAACGAGTGAACAACTGTATGTCTTTCTATTTTTTTTATTAATCTATATGCTCTGAATTGTGTGACGATGCAGTATGACGAGAAACGGACTACCATGTATATTTAAATCTCGAAGATGTAACATCGTAAGCATAATTTGATACTATCGACAAAAGTTATCGAATAGCTAGGTCGAATCCAAAGAGAATATAAAGCTACTACTACAATACTTTACGATCAGACTTCGGTTCTCGCAACATTCGATAAATTTATCAGTTATTTCGATTCGACAAATTTATCGTTTGGACGTCCGTACTTGCACCGCAGTTCGGTTACTATGTGATATGTGATGTAACGTCTTATCTCCTTGTTATCTGCAGCCAAGAACAAGATCGCTGGCAAGATATAATATTTTATCTAACCTAAACCTTGAGTACTACGAAATTCCAAGATATGTACAGAGTGTGGCGTAAGGAGTGGATTCTCACCATCGGGTGGAAACAACACAGTCGTGTTGCGCAGTCGCGCAGAATATTAAAAATTGTGTTTAGTAAAAGTCATATGGCAAAGGTATTGTTTTCGATTTCTTGGTACGAGTTAAAAAAATCAATACTTCTGCTCAGTCTTTTCGTTGTCCTGATCACAAATTAAGGAATTTTTTTCAGTCTGCTCTTTGAGTTGTTTTGTTGTATAAACGTGCTATAAAAAAACTTCCACTTTTGTGCCACAAGTTAGTTGTTAGTGGGAGGACTAACTCTTCTGCGAGTGCGTCCGTCTGGGTTGTTACCACCGCTTTGTGAGTGAAGTCTGCCGCCAAGCAGTAGTGTGCAAACATTACTGTGTTCCGGTTTGATGAGCAGAGTATCCAGTGAAATTACTGGGCTTATGAGACTTAATACCTAATGTCTCAGGGTAACGAGCGCATTGCAGTGCCGCACAGGCCTTTGTGTTTCAAAGTTCTGGGTGGCACTGCAATTATTATGGGCCGGCGTTATGCTTACCATCAGGCAAACGACCAGCTCGTCTCGTTACCAAAAAACATAAAAAAAGTTTTTGTTAAGTTTATGCTGTCTTGGTGTAAAAAAATGTACAGTGACATACATAATTATTAAATTTACAAAACGTCTAAAAATTCGAAATCCATGCGACTTTTACTAAACAAGTAAACACAATTTTAAATTTTCTGCGCAGTCTTGATATAAGCTGCTGCTTAAGGATTATCCACTCCTTACGCCACACCCTTTAAGCATGACTTCTAGAAAACTATCACAGTTATTCACAACTTTATGGTCTTTATACATTACTAGTTTCTGACCGCGGTTTTCACCCGAGCTTCCACAGGAACCGTGCATTTTTCCGGGATAAAAACTATGAATGTGCATACATATAAAAATAATACATAATATAAGCGTTTGTATTACCTGCAATGCGAACACGATGTAACCCGTTACGTGAGACTCGTGCAAAACCTCGTGCATCGACCGCAGCGTGGAGCCCACATACACGTGGATCAGCTGAGCTGGGAACAGCCCCAGCATCGTCGCCATGTGGTAGCCGCAGCCACGGACGTCACTCACCTACGAATAAATTTATTTATAATTTATTTCTTGACCTGGATACATAATTACATAGTCCTTAAGTCGCAATATTAGAATCAATTTTCGAGTCGAAGTGACGCTTCAGTAAAGCGGTGGATACTTTACTGAAACTTCTATGGCGTTTTGGATAGAATACGAAAATACACGTTTTTCGTCTTTGTACCATTTGCCTTTCACTCATGCACGTTTACGAACACTTAATGGTTAATAATCCACCATTATTATACATTAACACTCGAAGAAACACAGGTTTTAGTAAATAACACAAAATCAACAACAGCACATTTTCGCATTCCCGCCAAAAACTCCCTACGAATAAAACGTTCAGTGTTACCACAAAACAATACAATTTTTGACGCCTGTTTAGCTTGACAGCGTCTAAAGATAAACGTCAAAAATGATTAGAAATTTCACAACACAATTGTGTTAGACAACTGTTAGCACTACTTAAATCAGGATTTGTGGTTGCTCAAACGCTCATATTTAATGACTAAGGCATGTTTAGGCGTTAAACAGTGAGTAGCTCAGGTTTAACGTGTGTTTAATTTTTTGTGGTAAGACCCTCACCTCAGTGTTAATGGCAATTTGTGAACTCAGTCTATCGGGTACAAACAGGCAGGGAAATTGTTAAGGTCAACAACATAGTCGTTACTTCATTCCACTCAAGGAATAAAAAAGCTGCTATGTAATGAATCTGCAATTTTAAACATCTATACAATTAAATAAAAATGAAGTGTCTGTTTGGAATATCAAAATAACAGGTTTTACTTAATGCACATAAAAGTATATACGGTACCTATGAAACTTCGGATTTCGTGATACTCGAAATGCGCGCTTGACGCAAAAGCGTTGTTATTCTGACAATGAAACGTACGTTTGCATAAGCGTCTACACTGCCCCTTATGGACTACAGTTGAATGTAAACTATAGTTGAAAGAAAATAGGTCACGACAATCCGATTAGCATTTAAAGAGTTAAGGCTCATGAGAGTCCCAAATCAAATAGTTAATGGGTAACTAGGTAGTCGGGCACGCGAGCTACCGGTTCAGTTTAGCACGCGTCACCGGAGTCACGGCACCGCAATAAACTGTGCTGTTTACGGAAACAACCTCAAGTATTTACTATAAAAGTTTACTTTCAGTCGGAATGCCGATACTGTGAGCACGGCATCGGTAACACTTACATAAACCTTCTGAAACTTTTAATGATGTAAAAGCTTGACGGCATTTTTCAACTCTTTACTTGTAACTTTGAGAGTATCAAATAGTAAGACAGTAAAATGGCTTATAATAAATCATTATCATCCTCTTACGCTCCCACTGCTGGGATACCAGCCTTCTCTCAGAGAGAGAGGTATGGGCCATAAACTACCATGACGCTTATAATACATCATTATCAGCCTCTTACGCTCCCACTGCTGGGATACCGGCCTTCTCTCAGAGAGAGAGGTATGAGCCATAATCCACCACGCGGGCCCAGTGCGGTTCGCACCCTTATGACCCGCGACACAATGACTTTGTGTCGCGTGTGGCATGGGCAAAGAGTGTGTGTAAATAATAACCATCATAATAATAACCGGTAACCGCCATGTGGAATGCTGACTCAACGATCATTGAACGACCATAATTGGCACAGAATAGATGATAGTACACGTAGGTACTTATGGCGAAGAACCTCGATCAACATCTCAAGAGGCTCTCGCTAGACGGTTGGATCAAAGGCCCGATGCAGAAGGCAGTTCTCCTTGACACGGCACGTATTGTCAGAAGGTTTCTTCCTCACTCTGCAGTCCTAACCACCAGTAGCCTGGGCGCTGCCCCGCTGCCGGCGGCACTCTAGGTTTGGGTTTTTATAATATTTTGTATTTTTTGTAGGAACATAGATTTAAGATTGTAAATAAGTAAAGTGAGTAATCATATTGTATTGTAAGGTAGAGAGATATTTTATGATTCATTGTAGATATTGAACGTTATTCTTCCACATGACGTAGAGCAGCTAATAAAACGTTTTTTATGACCCAATAAAATCAAACTGCGTAGTACAGTCGCGCTTCAGGGACTATTTTTATCGAACAAGGAATGCGCCGGGTATGTGTTCGTTTCAAAATTAAATCAGTATTCTAGACCGCTTCGAATATATCTTTACATGATAAAAGCCGAGATGTCCAGATACGGTGACAGATTTGCTTCGGAATATAAGTACCTAATACGACAGGTATGCGGATCGTCACAATGAGGTCAAAGGTGATTAAATTAAATTAAATTAAATTAAATTAAATTAAATTTGTTTATTGTGATAAAAACGATAACAACCAATTACATTTATCACATTAGGAAATAGTAGTTAATACACAGTTACAGATTACAATAATATCAATTAAAAGTACAATTAGTTAGTTGAAAATGCAATGTCACAAAATAAAATAATGAAAAATAAGCCGATACAATGTCAAAAAATTAAAAATATGTCAATATACAATGAATGTCAATGCGATTTATTAGATATATATAAGAAAAATCATTCGCTATCACTACTGTCGGAATTACCTATATTGCGCCATTGATCGTTCAAGCTTTCGCAATAAGATAATACCGCTGAAACAATGGTAGACCACTTGTCAAAAGAAATGTCAAAATCAGTGTTAGCGTCACGGAGTGCATTGAAGTGGTGCAGAGATCTAACTAGTGGGGACATCGCTCTCGCCCTCGTGTGTCCGCTATCTATATGAAAGATATTATGTTGTCTGCTGCGACCGCGCCTATTTGCCGGGACTTCAAGTTCGTCTGGCACGAATAACACACACAATAGATTGTGCAGCAACATACTATCGACTGATCCCCTTAGCACTTTGAGACAGATGGTGATAAATTACGGTATAGGTACCTAAAATGGGTACTAACTACTGGCACTCAAGAGCGGCTCCCGGAACACACCACGACATCCCGACATGGGCTTGACGACCGATTTTTGATCTTTAGGATCTTGATATGCCATGCGGATACTAGAAAAGTGCCCAATCACGCTAAGGGGCAGTGTAGACGCTTATGCAAACGTACGTTTGCTTCTCAGAATAACAACGCTTTTGCATCAAGCGCGGATTTCGTGATACTCGAAATGCGCGCTTGACGCAAAAGCGTTGTTATTCTGACAAGCAAACGTACGATTGCATATGCGTCTACGGTCTGCATAAGGTTGCATTACGATGATTTCCTTCATCGAAACTAAAGCTCATAGTAGGATTCGAAATTTCGAACCATTTTGCATCGATCTGTGGATTGACGACCGACCTCACAACGACTGAGACATGCATGAGAGAAGTACCTAGATACATAATACTCAAGTAGGTACACGTACACAGCTTTAGCCTTTAGTAAGGCTGGTAAAGATGAGACTCTAAGCTTTACCTTTTTATACTACGTAAATGCCGATTAAAATTTTATTACAATAGGAAACCCCAAAAGGATATAAGTCCCTAAATCACTATAACCTTTTTTTGCGCGGTATATAGGTACCTACTCCATTGTTTTAATCGCTATGATGCGTCCGATGCGGAGTGCTCAAGACATATCTGAGGACTATTAATAAAAAAACTGCAATAGATTGCAGCCTGTAGCACATATCGTTAGAGCCTGTCGTAAACATTCCGTCAAGGATGTGGGGAGGCATAATTGAAAAATTGGTTCTACAATGCTCGCCCGGCCGCGCGACATCTAAATTCCCATGAAACAAAACAAGCATTCAACCTTGAAGCAAGTACCTTAGTTGAGTTTGGTTAGCCTACATTATATGACAATGTGGTCGAAGATAATAATAATAATAAACGCTTACACACTCATACCCCCGCACTATGATTCCCTGTGTCGCAGGTGGCATGAACCACACCGATACACATCACAAACATCCAAGACCCGAGAACAAATTGTATGCTTACACAAAATCTGCCCCGGCCGGGAATCGAACCTGGGACACCTCGCTTTGCAGTTTGCAGGCAGGGTTACTACCAACTTAGCCACGGAGCCGTCAGAATGAAAAAAGAGACTCTTATCCTAGAATGCGAACTGGAATCGCTCCTTCACAAGAGCACAGGGAAACTCACCTAAGCTTCAAGCGGGTGCTTTCTTCAAGATATGTCCTGTACACATCCATACAGATAAATAAAATTGAAGTGTCTGTTTGTAATATCAAAATAACAGTTTTATAATAAATGCATATGCAAGTATATACGGTACCTAAAGCAAAACAACCATTTTTAAAATTTTTGTTTGTCTGTCTGTTTGTTCCTGGTAATCTCCGAAACGGCTGGACCGATTTTGACGGGACTTCCACTGGCAGATAGCTGATGTTACAAGGAGTAACATAGGCTAGTTTAATATTAGAAAAAGAATTAGGGTTCCGCGCAAAAAAATAAAAACCATGAAATCCAAAATCTCCACGCGGGTGAAACCGCGGGGCAGCAGCTAGTACACAATAGACATACTCGTTTATTCACTATGTCCAGACTCTAGATATATACATATAACAATGGAGACGCTACGATATCGCTTTGTAAACTGGAACATTTGGAACATCGGTAAATATCACGACATTCACGACGTTGCGTAGTATGAAAATCAAATAAATATATTTTACAAGCATGGGTGTTTTACATGGAGGTGTTGTGCTATTTATAAAGACATATAAAACTACGTATCAAGGTTAAATAGTGACTTAATAATACCACAAGAATGATCAAAATACGATCAATCATTGCAAGGTTTATTATTCAAAAACGTTCGGAAAACTCTAAAAACGGCCTTTGCTCGGGCGACAGCCTACAAAAATCTATTTATTAAACCAGTCATCGTCATCAGCCGCACAAAGCCTGGTGAACACAGGCCTCTTCCGTAGCCCTCACACCTAATTCGTGATTGATGGATAAGCATCAATCGCTGATCACGACAAAACCGTGGAAAAACCATGCACGATCACCGCTTGACGCATATCGTATCGTCTATTGTAGTTGTGGTTGGGGCTTGATAGAAATCTAGTCCGAGTACAGCACCCGCTTCTACGCCCTCTATTCCAAAAAATTGTTTAACAACCATTGCGTGCTCAGTGCAGACGCCGCAGTAAATAAGCGGTGGTGCAAATATGATGTACGTAGCGTAAAGCGGAGAAGTCGCTTTGAGCCCAGGCAGGGCATCGAGACAGCACTATCTGGCCGTATTGCCGTTCTTGTCTATTAGTCGTTTTTTGATGGTTTTACATCAAGCTGCGCTTGCGCGTGAATTATCTCGTTGCAAAAGCATGGTTATTTTGACAGCAAAACGCATACTTGCATAAGCCTCTACGGTCTGCAACAACCACGGGAAGAGACGTAGCGGTTCTTTTCATAGTTCATACACCGATACCACACCGCTCAATACATTTATACTGATCGAACATTCGCGTGCTTTCTTGTTATTCCGGGGATATTTTCGGATTATTACCGCGCCGTGGTATGGACTCGCTGACGAACGCATAATTTTCTAGATTTATGTGCGGTTTACGATCCAGTCGACTAATTCAATTATAGGTATTATCGACTTTGCTTCACCTAAACATTTTTTTGTAGCAGGTAGTTTCGAATTATATTTTTTTGAATGTTCTATATCACGTTGCGTATTGTGCCTGTTTAGATGCTTTGATAATTTTGCTGTGTTACTACATACATTTATGTATTCGTTTTTTACGACTTGGTGGATTGGTGTTTGACTACTCTATCAATTGCCTGATCTTAAATAGTTGAAGGTGGTGAACAGGCCAAGTCTAGGATAGTACTGTGAACTGACAGATAGTAGCAGCCAGCAGGGATGTGATTCGTCAACAATGTATCGATTTTGCTATAACTTATATTAGCGCTCAGCGTATCAGCGCACGGGGAATCAGCGCGAGGCCTTCCCGATGAGGCTTACCATAATACACCAAGCTTGGCAAGCGTCTTGATGATCGCAGCAGATTATGATGTTGACCAAGAAGAATGATTCTGCCCATTCCCTGGATATTCCCTTAGCCTCTTACAGCACCCACGGGAAGAGATGGGTGGTGCTATTCTTAGCTGGGGCCACCCCACAACAACCTCGATAACTGTAAAAGTTGACCTTCACACCACCCATAATCTTCATGGTAACAGCGTGTGCGTGACAGACAAATATTACTTGGAAAAATACATTTACAAGAAACTCGAGAAGCCAAAGCGACGGTGATGTAAAACGGTCTGGTATGAAAAAAAACTACTGAATAACTAGTTATTTTGAATCAGAGTACTAGTCCAAAATACGTGCGTCTGTCATGCACTGTAGGGTTAGATTTTTTTTTTAGTTATTAGGTAACGAGACGAGCTGGTCGTTTGCCTGATGGTAAGCATAACGCCGGCCCATAACAATTGCAGTGCCACCCAGAACTTTGAAACACAAAGTACACATATATTCAAACAATAAGTAATAATCACTTTAGCACTCTGTCTAATAGATAGCAACCATTAGTGACCGTTTTTTTTAATGGTATTACATATAGACAAGCACTCGTTAACTTGATATTAATCGCCTGCCCATAACAATTAACTTGCTGTGAGCATAGTGATTGGTGATAGATTGGTAGATCATTTCCTAGTGCTCGCCTAGCTAGCTACCTCAGCCTGAAAATCGATCGTCGGTGAGTTTTTTTTTATGTTATTTTGTAACTAGACGAGCTGGTCGTTTGCCTACTGGTAAGCATAACGCCGGCCCATAACAATTGCAGTGCCACCCAGAACTTTGAAATACAAAGGCCTGCGCGGCACTGCAGTGCGCTCGTTACCCTGAGACATTAGGTATCAAGTCTCATAAGCCCAGTAATTTCACTGGCTACTCTGCTCATCAAACCGGAACACAGTAATGCTTGCAAACTACTGCTTGGCGGCTGACTTCACGAGCAAAGCGGTGGTAACAACCCAAACGGACACTCGCAGAAGAATTAGTCCTCCCACTAACTAGTTCTGGTAACTCAACTCAAAAGACATCTTATAACGGCCCGAACACCTAATGCATGGTTGGACGATAAGCGTCAATCATGGACCACGCGAAAACCGTGAAAACCACGATCATCGCTTGACGCATTTAGTACCGTCTACGGCCGACCATACACGCTTATGCAAGTTTGTGTTTTGCTGTCAAACTGACGATGATTTTGCAACAAGCGCGGATTACCAGATAATACACGCGCAAGCACGGCTTGATGGAAAACCATCAAAATTCCACGAAATAGAACAGGAGTACATCCAGATAGAGCTGTCTCTTTCACTTCCTGCCTGGGCTCAAAGTGACGGCTCCGCTTCAAGCTACATATACATCACTTGCGCACCACCACGTATTTCACGCGGCTTCTGCACTGAACGCGCAGTGGTTGTAAAACTATTTTCTTGAATAGAGGTCGTAGAAGCGACGGCGATCGCGGTTTTTCCATGGTTTGCGCGTGCTCCGTGATTGAGGCATAATCTCAATCATGCATTAGCGTCTAATGTGCCCCATAGAGATGTTTTCAGACGGCTTACACAAAAGAATTAATTTTTATGACGCAAATGTATTGTTTTCCACAGCATAGCCAACGTGGGATAACAAATAGAATGATTGTTGGTTAAAGTTACCAGTAAAATGAAGAATATGGATGTAGGTACCTACTTCCTACTAATATTATAAATACGAATGTGTGTTTGGTGGTTTGTCCTTCTTTAACGCAGTAACAGAGCAACGGATCGACGTGACTTTTGGCATAGATATAGTTTATGGACCGGGGAGTAATAGGCTACTTTTTATCCCGGAAAAATGCACGGTTCCTTTGGAACGCAGGTAAAAGCTAGTTATGTGATAATTATTGCCGCACTCAGAATAGTTTTCTAGTCATTTGCTTAAGCAAGTCCTTAGTGTAGATTTCTTTTGTAAATCTATACTAAGGACTCGCTTAAGGAAACATTTCATAGACCGGTTTAAAGCCATCAAACGCTCATTTTATTATTTCATGACTTTTTAATCATATCTTACAATAGTCCATCTCATCACAAACCTTCCTCCCATAGTTGAATTGCACTTTTATTAAAAAGGGCCTCTTAAGGTGACACTTCATGACCGCCTAACCCAAAAATCTTAGAACGCAAAAATGGCCTAAAGGCTTTTTTGTTCATCGAAGAAAAACAGGTATTACGGAAAAGGAGGGACAACGCCAAAGCCTTCGGTTGGCATTCTGAAAATTTTGAAATAAATTCCCGAACAAAATTTCCTATCCTGCCTATCAAAGGCCCGAGAATTATAAAACCTAATAATAATAATAATAATCCATGTTTATGTTTGCATTAAAGTACATACAACAAGCATTATCTTCTATCTTTGTTATTCTTAGCACATATTTATCTAGCCCGTGTTAGCAGCGTCCAACGTGAGGCCAATCAATCATCCGACGAAGCGGAAAGAAGTGATGAGTATAGAAAAGGAAATGCTCGGTAGTGACCAAAGACAATTATTGCTTACTAATTATTAGCTGGCGAAGTCACTATCTGCTAGTAGTCATATTGACGAGCTAACTAGCAGATTCTGTCATAAGGTAGCTAGTAAACACGCTCAATGTCATTGAGCCTTTAGTTGCAGTAATTTCGAATCACTATAAAGGTAGGTAGGTAGGTAAGAGCAAACGCACACATAAAGTTTTTATTCCAACCTTGTTGCGGGATACCACGGACATAATCATAATCATAATCATAATCATAATCATTTATTTGCTAAAAATGTTGGTGATAACAATAGTGTCGGGTCACAGGTATAGAAAATATAAAGTGCCATAAACATTTTACCACATTGTGGCATGCAAATATTGGAATAATAAACTATCATTGAATTAAAAATATTACAAAAAACGAATAACACAATAATCGTAATACAATTCATTATTCATTTCCTATAGGTACTTATATATAATATCAATAAAATGTTATTATTATTGTTATTAATTATACTTAAATGTCCAAAAATAAAACCAATAATTTAAATCGAATTCTAGAAATACAGTGGTCAAATAAATTAATTTAAAAATTCAGCTATAGTATAGTAACATTTTTCATGCAACCAACATTTCAATTTTTTGCAAAACCGTGTCCAAGGTAGATCCTTGATTTCTCCCGGAACAGCATTATAAATACGACCGCACATGACAAGACAGCTTTTTGAATACAATGCTGTCCGTGGAGCTCTCGGTAAGACTATTTTGTCTGGGTTTCTATTATTTCTAAAATATTTGTCCTTTGCGGTGATAAATAGCTCAGGATGTCGCCTTGTAAATTTTGCTGCTTCCAGAATATATATACAAGGTAACGTGAGTAAACGGAACTTTTTGAATAGAGGTTTGCAAGACTCCCACGGCGGTATGCCAGCAATTGCTCTAACACACTTTTTTTGTGCCAGAAGGGCTCTATGGACATCGGTAGAGTTGCCCCACAAGATAATCCCATAATTCAATACCGAGCTTATGTATCCGTGGTATGCAGTTAATACGGTTTGAAGATTTGCAGTTTTGCGCAATTTGTAAAGCACATATACAAATCTATTTAATTTCTTACAAACTTGTTCTACTTGTGCTTTCCAGTTACAGTATTTATCAAGAGTAAATCCCAAAAATGTCGTATCGTCTAATTCTACTACTTTATTATCTTCGAAATGTATGTCAAGTGTTCTATGTTGGCGACCATAGGTACTAAATTGAATAAAGTGTGTTTTTGTCAGATTAACATGTAAATTATTGTCAGTAAGCCATTGAACAATTGATTTTATAGTATTATTAATGTCAACAGAGAAATCATTTATGTCATACTTATTTTTACATGTCATTATTATGGATAAATCGTCAGCAAACAAAACGCATGAATTTGGAGTAATGTCAGGGAGATCATTTACATACAACACAAACAACAATGGTCCCAGCACACTACCTTGGGGAACACCAAATTTATTTATTTGGTATTTGGATCTGTATGCTTGAACCTCACCATTTTCATTAACATTGCATACCTCTACTAATTGATATCTATGTTCTAGGTATTCTTGTATCCATTTTAGTGCAGGTCCACGTATACCATACATTTCAAGTTTTTCTAATAGTAATTTATGTGACACAAAATCAAAGGCTTTGGTCATGTCAAAAAATACAACTGTTACCAGATTTCCCAAGTCAATGTTATCAATTACATTATGCATTAGATCGAAACACGCAGACGTGGTTGATTTACCTTTTTGAAATCCATGTTGTTCTGGTTTTATTATCTTGTGCTTCTCTATAAAATTTGTGATACGCTTATGAATGGCCGACTCAAATATTTTAGAGAGAATTGGTATTAGGGTTATCGGTCTATAATTAACCATAACTGACTTATCTCCCTTTTTAAATAACGGCTTAACAACAGAAAATTTTAAGAATTCGGGGAAGCATCCCTCTGTAAAAGACAGATTAATTAAATATGTCAATACTGGAGTTATTTCTTTACAGCATGCTTTAAGAATTCCTGTCGATATTTCGTCATATCCTTCGGCTTTGGTGTTACTTAATGACATTATGATTCTATTTAATTCATCGAAACTATAAGGTCTTAGAAATATACTACTATTTAAACTAGACTTGCAAGTGTTACGGATGCTTTTAGTAACATTTGTTGAGTCAATAAGGTAGTTGTTGAAAGCTTCGGCTATGTCATTAGGATTCGATATGATATCATCCTCTATTATAATTTTCTCAATAAAATCTCTTTGAACCGTGGCACCAGATTCACTTTTTACTATATCCCATGAAGTTTTGCAAACATTTCTGGAGTTAGACATGATTTTAAAGGTTTCATTTTTTACAGACTGGTCAATACAATGACGAAGCAGTCTTGAATATCGCTTGTACTTAGCTTGTGTGACTCCACATTTGCTTGCATAACATTTGTATCGAAGAAAGCGTTTCGTTTTGCAACTTACTTTTAGACCTCTGGTGATCCATTTCAATTTTTTGTGTTTGTTTGATATTTTTATTTTGATTTTAGGGAAGCATAATTTATAGAATAAACAGAGAATCTCATAAAAATTTTGAAAAGCCAATTCAAAGTTCTGTTCAGTAAAAACATCGTTGAAAGAAAGACTTTCCAAACATGATTTGAATTTTTCTATGTTTTCTTGACTGTAGTCTCTTTTATATGTAAAATATTCTTGCAATGGTGTTTCTTTGTGGACTATCGGAATTTTAAGGATTTGGGCCGTGTTATGATCAGAGATATCTAGATTTAGCAACTCACCAGTGGCATTCGCTATATTGCTAATCAGGTGATCTATGCACGATTGTTGGCGAGTTGGCTCCATTATGTGTAAATTAAGATTAAAGTTTTGTGTAAGATCTAGTAAGAGTTTGGCTTCCCTACTTTTTGTTTGCAGTGTTTTGTCTGAAAGTTCAGACAAATGAATTTCTATTAGACGACTTTTACTAAATAAACCAGCAACATTTTGATGAAGTATTCGCAAATAGCTTTCGTTCATCGGATTTTCAGCAGCTACGAAAAAATGTCTTTTTCGATTCTACATCACGTGTAATTTGTGTAGTTACATTTTCGGTCTGAGTGGTTTGATTTTGAGTCCTAATAACCCCTTTAAATGAGCGTGATTTTGACCCAAATTCTGATAACTCTTGAGTTCGATGACGTCTCTGTACCGTATAGTGTCTGTAAACAGATTTATTTTTAGTCGCCAAAAATTTCGTGTTGTAGTCGATTAGATCTATGGAAAAATTTATTTTGTTACAAAGGTTATAGCAAACATGAAAAGAGTTATCATAATCAAAATCAACATAAGTGCAGTTTTTGTATTGTTTACAGATATATTGTAACATGTGATTCAATTTGGTTTCATTTAAATATCTACTTTGTACCACTTTTATAACCAATACATGACATTTAATCATTTTGAGAAAAGTACACAATTCTGCTTTAATGTGAAAGGGATTTGAATCGTTTTGGCCAATGAATAATATTACACGGTCATGTTCAGATATGTCAAACATTTTTGCACTAGTCAGGATATCCTCAGTGGATGCATTTGGCTTAACGAAAGAAATGAAGTCGTAGATATTGTACTGGTTACGATTTCTTGATTTAATAAGATGCTCAGTCAAACCAGAGCACTGTTGCCCTCCAAATATAAATGCTCTTGAGATAGGCGTTGTTTTCTTCTGTGAGCTGTCACAGCCTGCCGTTGGACCTTTTTTATCATTTATGGTACATTCACCAGTAGTAGGCTTAGCTTGAAAATACGCAGTGTCTCGCAGTAGATGTTCCTTTACTGGGGCATTAGAATGCAATGTTAAGCATGACGATCCATTAGATGTGCAAGTTTGTTCATCAGATATTCCAACAGAAGGCATGCGACAACTTGTATCTCCGTGCTTTTGTGCTTTGTGAGGTTTCAGTGAGACTTGTTCTTCTATGTTTATATCCGTAGTTACAGATTGCGCCGACTTCTGGAGTTGAATAGGTTCTTCTATAGGTTCCTCTACAGGAACCGGGACCACTCGTAGCTCCGGTTGTAGGTGATTTTGTGTGGGGGCCGTGAAACATAGTGGGCTCTCTCTAAAACTATCTGTTAAGCGACGCCTTGCACTTTTTTTGCCACTTAGGGAGTTACTGCGTAGTGAGGTTTTTGGACTTCTGCATATTTGTTTTAAAATCTCTATTTCTTGATATAACTGCTCCATTTTCTTTTTAATTTCTACGTTCTCCAAAATTTGTGTTTCCAATTCATTCTGTGCACTTGCGAGGCCTAATTTTAAATCTTTTATTTCGGATTTCATATCTTCTATCTGGTAAGTATAAATGTTTGTTGAAAGATCCAAACTTTTCCCCAAAATGTCTTCCGATACCGTTGAGTTGAGAGAAGTGTGACGTACTATCGACTCGCAGGAGTTAGCTCTTTGCAATGATGTTGGTTTAAGTCTAAACGTGACGTTTTTGCTAGGAGACTCCATTTCTGCAGATTTTGTTATAACCACAATATACTGGTGCCGCCCTCTATTATTGTTGGTTTACAATATGGTAAACTTCTGATACGCTCAGTAGTGTCTCAATAATGGTTAGTAAAATTTGCGCCACTTGAATGATAATGATGTTGTTAAATAATTATTGAACGTATGATAAATTATATTTTATAAATGAAGGTATGATGAGAATATTATTTAGTATTTAGACGAAATTGCACTACAATTGGATAATTGAAATTTTGGATTTTTGAGTTCGAAATTTCACTTTTGCACTGCACGATTACGCATACTTTTGTTAATTAGCGTTTCACTATGTTTATCAACCATCCTAGGTGTGTTATTGTTTCATATTTTTCGCATCGTTTCGCAAAATTTCATTTGTGAATTTTAGAGTATTTATATCACTTATAGTTTTGACTTCACTTTGACAGCGACAAAGAAGTTTACTGCCCCTAAGAGATAAGCAGTTTCAACGAGTTACACCGCGTTTAGTTCGCCGTTATCAGCTGTTTTGTTAGCCGAGTAGCTCGCTCGTGTTGTGTAGTGATAAGAGTGATCACTGATCACTATCAGTATAATTACTTCGTTTTTGCAGGTGTCTACGCTTGATACATTTACACGATTCTGTGTTCCGGTTTGATGAGCAGTCAGTTGAATTACTGGGCTTATAAGACCTAATGTCTCAGGGTAGCGAGCGTAGACTGAATGGCACAACATTTGTAATGGGCATGGGCTGGCTTAATACTTACCATCAGGCAAACGAACTCCTCGCGTTGTTACCAAAAAAACCTTACTGCATGCAAAAAACCTTACTGCATGCAAAAAAAACCGAAAGATCGCGCTTCGACGCTTCTGCATTTAATTAATCGAGCATGGTCCTTTGGATGACGATAAGTAACACTTGCCTCTAACAATTATTGCAGCCCCATCAAGAACTCACCCAGCAACAAATGCCTTATTGTCAATAAGGCCTGATAATTGACTGATGTTAAAGAGAAGAGACCCGGCAACCAGACCAAATAACTGACGAAATTGGTCACCATACAACGTACAAACTAAAGTGTAAAAATATTTTTACGGTAACTGGTTTTCAAACTGTAAGCATGTTCTACGTGCGTCATGTAATAAGTTATTTACAACTGTCTGCAGCCCGTGGTTTTATCCACGTGTAGATTCCTACAGAAAGTAGGTAGTAGGTAATATACTTGAAAGGAAATCTGTAGCCGCAACATGGTATTAGTAGGCGACCAAGTCGGTCGTAACGTGGTCGCGTCCCATTTCCCACGATGACCTTTCTCGCGATCCAAAGCGGTCAAGACTACCGACCGGGACCGTACCAATCTATGCATGAAAATACCGCAGACACATTCGCCACAATATTATGGGCTATGACAGGAATTGGGTCGGGCGACGCGCTCTCCCTCATCTAATTGCATGAAATGTCCCTGAGACGAGGCGACGCGTTTAAGGGGCAGAATCCGGCGCGCCGCTATCTCCCTCGCGCATCTCAACATTTTTGAAGATAAACAATCACTTAATATAATTATGAAAAATCGCATTCGGTGAAAATGCTGACAATGACATTACAAAGGTTACACAAAAATTTCATTTGGTTCCATTCAGGTTTTCAAACCTAAAAATGGGATTTTATGTTTTGCCCATTTTCATGTATGAAAACTTGATCGGATCAAAATGATACTTTTGCCCTACCTTTGTAATGTTAATGCCAGCAATTTCACCGAGTGCGATTTTTCATAATTATATTAAGTGATTATTTATCTTCAAAAATGCTAAGATGCGCGAGCGAGATAGCGGCGCGCCGGATTCTGCCCCTTAAAACTAGGGAAGTAGGTTTGCCTGTGTCCCAGTTCCGGAACAATGGTGACTTTTTATTGCAAGAACCACTTACATAGCTAGTAAGTAGTATGTAGCCCATTACGTGCAGAATGGTGTACGTATATACGAAGACGATAGTTATCATAGCTTTATTGATGGCATTCCATGCTATGAGTCACGGTTGTCGATATTTGTCAAAAGACAGAGATCCAAGCGTAAGTGGAGTTGACTAGACAACGCAACGCGGTATGAAAGGTGACCAAGGCAAGTAAGGACGTGGGTAGAGAGTTAAGGACCAGATAAAACGGCATACCACTAGCCAGAAGGAGTAATAACGAGTCCAAGGAGGACGCTATAGAGTCACTGGTAAACGACAATGTAGCACATCTCATTATGTATGTACCTGGTCTATGTATCTGTAGAAAATCGTTTGGTGAACTATTAAGAAAATCATAGGCGTTTATGTATCTATAACTTCACTGTGCGTTGGGGTAAAAATAAGTGCTTGATAAATTTTCCAAAACCAGCGGAGTCGCTCTTAATTTTATGTTCATACTGCATTTGTTCAGATCAAGTAGGACGGTATCTAGTCAGTGCAGTGGTTCAAATGGTGCTTTTTATATTTCTTGACTAGCTTCGGCCCGCGGTTTTCACCCGCGTTCCCACAGGAACCGTGCATTTTTCCGGGATAAAAAGTAGCCTATCTATGTTACTCTCCGGTCCATAAACTATATTTATGCCAAAAATCACGTCGATCCGTTGCTCCGTTACTGCGAGAAAGAAGGACAAACCAACAAACACACTTTCGCATAATTTATAATATTAGTAGGGAAGTAGGGATTAGTATGGAAGTATAGATAATGAGACGAGCTGGTCGTTTGCCTGATAGTGAGCATAACGCCGGGCCCATAACATTTGTAGCGCCACTCTGAACTTTGAAACAGAAAGACCTGCGCGGCACTGCAATGCGCTCGTTACCCTGAGACATTAGATATTAAGTCTCATAAGCCCAGTAATTTCACGCAGGCAGTAATTCCTCCCCGAAGGCATTGGTATTTGGAACAACGTTTTCTTTCCCTTTCGGTTTCTACTTGTCAGTTGCACTGTATGTTACCAGTGCTGACGACAACGCAGTGAAAGTAGGCTGCGACCTGCGAGTTGGTTCACAAGCTGCCCCAGTTGTAATACCTACAATCAATGGTTTCGTGTCGGCTCATAGTCTCATACGTAGTTTGATTGCGATATATTCATAGAACATTGCCAAAGCAATGGTAAGAGCATAGCCCTTCTATTGGTTATGCACTCATTACGACACACCTTGTATATGGGGGAGGTCTATGTTCAGCAATGGACATACTGCGTCCGGATGCTGATGAAGTCCCATGTTTTAGTTATTTTTTTAATTTGATATGTTAGCCTTTGACCACTGTTTCTCCCAAGTCGGAAATGGCCAATACTATGCGAAACCCAGATCAGCACTGCCTCTCAAGTGCACCTACCGGAACACGTCAGGTGCTTGGCAACATATTTTTCAACTTGAGGGGGGTGGGTCGTCAGGCGACCATACCACTAATTGGTGCATGAAACGAAACTAAACGAGAACAAGAGTGAATGGTTTTGGTGATGTCATTGTGTACCTATCTAGTTTCTTGGTTTTGCTCAGAAGGTACACATGTGCACATAACGCCGCATTGGCGATAAGGTATTGTCAGGAAATAGTCGTTGTGTAACGCGTTTGTTTAATCAACTTATCAACGCGTCTCGTGCTCTCAGCGGGTTATTCCACTAACTCTATAGGTATTTAGGTACAATCAGCGCAACTAAATTAGGTATAGCACGCGGCACGGATCCTAATGCCGTAGGTGCACCTATAATGCATGATTGATGGATATTTATAAGCATCAATCACGGACAGCGAGAAAACCATGGTAAAACCACGA
Organism: Crocallis elinguaria; assembly: GCA_907269065.1. Lineage (NCBI taxonomy): Eukaryota > Metazoa > Arthropoda > Insecta > Lepidoptera > Geometridae > Crocallis > Crocallis elinguaria. The sequence goes on along the minus strand of OU026072.1, from coordinate 23,507,286 downwards.
TTACCGCTTGACGCATATTGTACCCTCTAAGGTGGAGCTTGGTAGAATTATAGTACGAGCGCTAACCGTGCCACGGTTATAGGTAGGTAGTGTAGGTAGTAGCCTCATCTGCGATCTCTAATCAAAAAAATAGTTTCCCAACCCAGTGGATGTGAACATGCACTGAGCACGCAGTCGTGCTTAGTGCAGACGCCGCGGTATATAAGCGGTGGTGCGTAAGTGATCTATGTAGCGTAAAGCGGCAGGGCTTCGAGACAGCACTATCTGGCTGTATTGCCATTCTTGTCTATTACGTGGTTTTATGATGGTTTGATGGTTTTGCATCAAGCCGCGCTTGCACGTGTATTATCTCGTAATCCGCGCTTGATACAAAAGCATGGTTATTTTGACAGTAAAACGCATACTTGCATAAGTGTCGACGGTCTGCATAAGAATATAAGTACCACTCCATCTCACTCATAGAAGTCGTAGAAGCATCTAAGGTAGAAGCGGGTGCCGTGCTCGGACTAGATTTCCATCAAACCCCAAAACAACCGCAATAGACGGTAGGAAATGCTTCAAGCGGGGATTGTGGATTTTCCTTGGTTTTCTCATGGTCCACGATTGATGCTTATCCAACAATCATAAATTAGGTGTGAAGGTTGTCAACACGGTCCACGATCGCGCCGTGTCCGCCACGCTCAGTCTCACTAATCAGCATATTCTTGTTAGTTCATTGCGGGAGAGCCTGTCTTCCAATCAGTCTAGAACTCTACATACATTGTACAAATTGAAATTGCATCGTGTGTATAATAAATACAGTGCGTACTCACGGCGGATCTAAGATTTGCCAAGTTCATTTGGCAATAGTTTAAAAACAAATTGATCAAGGTTTAAACGATGGGCTGCCGTAATGATTATCATCAGGCAAATGTCATGCTATTCTCATTGCCTAAGTGTCAACATTCTTTCAGAATTTCTCTCAGATAAGACTAAAATTAAAAATATTATACACAGAAATAATATAGACTTATGTAGAACATTTCCAGTTTATATAAAATTGGAACTAAGCATCACCTAACTATATACCTATATCTTCATCAGCCTTCCCACTGCTGGGAAACCATCCTTCATTCAGAGAGGATGAGCCATAATACGACAAGTGGGCCCAGTGCGGCTTGGTGGATGTCACAATATGTCCTCGAATTTTATGATTCTTGAACTGCTGGTTTACTCACGCTTAGGAATGCACAACACACCCAAAACGGAATGTCAAAGCAGGCCTGATAACCCCCACATCAAATTAGAAGAGAAGATCAATGATTAATTGCCTTCTTCAGTGTGTTCTTGTGTGTTATTGTTCTCAGTGAATATATGATTGCCTGGATTATTAATGCAACCAATTGACAAGTAATTGGGTTAATTAACCCCTTGCTGTATAGTTCATCACACTTCATCAGGGCATCTGATTGAACTAGATCTGTGATACCATCAGATTTAAGTGTGAGCTATTTCTAATATCTCTCTATGTTAGATTGCACATTATAGGTGTGATCATTATTATTATGACCAATATGGACTTCATCATTAGTATTGCATTAATTAAAGTCTTACATTTAGTGTTAAAAAAAGTACCTACATGAAACTCTTGAAATAGAATGCTTGAAAGGTAAAGTGTCTGTCTTTCAATTGATAGATAACAACTTTAAATCTTTCTCTAGTTAGACAAAATTAGTTAAGGAAAACATTACAAGAAATCTGGAACATCCTAGAATGCATGCAATAGCTTCCACTGGACCAGCATGGAACATTTATAGACTGACAATATTGATTATTATTAGTCAAGAATACTGATTCTTTTTAATATATTATATGGTTTCGTTAAACACACAGAGACATGTCCTGGAAAATGCACAGTTCCTTCAGGAAATGACTCCCAATTTTGCATTGTTTCTCTCTGTACATGGACATCTAAACTTCAAGTAAAATGTGCATGTATTGTAAACGATTTGTTAGTACTTGAATAATAAAATTTAGCAGACCAATACTCTTAAGACTATAGAAAATCTTAGCATTTATTTTACTTATTTAGCAATGAATATTGACCCAAAAACGCAGTTCAAGGGATGAACTACAGATAAAGCTGCTCTGTGGAGTATATAATTCAAGGTTACACATTATCTAATGAGTTTATTTATTTATTCATAAAATGTGATTGATATGGCATACAGTTTACATACATACTTAAGTTCCATTTTATATTGAGAGAAGAGTGGAGATTGGTTGAGCGTCTAACACAGCAAGGTTAAAGAAATATTATAACATAAAATCCTATAAGGTAGGTACTTCGATTCCTTGATAACCTTTAGGGTCTTTAAATATGAGTGACTGTAACCTTGAATATCAAATGAAGGAAAAAAAGCAGTTATTTACCTGACCTTGACCTTTGCAGACATGGGATATGTAGTTACAATTTTATTGTTAATTTTTTTTGGTAAGAAGAGAATATGAAATGACATTTTATGCCATCTGTCAATATATTTTTCCTCAGATGTACCTAATAGATAAATACTAAAAATTACAGTAAAACATGTATGTTTATTAAGTTAAAAATACTTACGGCAAATATCGTATTTTGAAGCCCAAACGGCAAAGGCGTCAGTCTTGCGAAAAAAACTATCTTGAATGCTTGAGGGCCAGAAATAACTTTGAGGAGAGCTCTGGCAGTTTCGTTCTTCAACAGGCAGCCGAGTGGCAAATAATTTCTCAAAGCTTTCAGCGTGAAATGAGCCACAGCCACTCCAAAGTTCGCACTCACTAAAACTGTCCCTAACCCTTTTACAATACCAAATAAATAACCACTAGTTATAATCAGGAGCAAGTACCCGATAGCAATCGGGAAGCTCACGATCAAAAACAGTCCCATGAACAACAAAAATATAATCCAAGGATTTTGCTCGTCCACCCATACCAATATCACTCGTAAATATTCCTTGAAAAAGTACAACACCAGAACAAGACATGCGAGCAATAATACCGACACTACAATGTTGAATAGATAGCTAAAACACGGCTTTTTGTTAATTTTAGCCCATAAACTTTTCTTTCTTGAAACCGCGAGGGGGTCGGGTTGGCAATCTTCTATGTCCACGACTGCCATTGTATCCACAAAAAAATAAACACCGTTTTATTTATGAAAGCGTAGCCAAGTATCAGACAGCGTGGCAACCGCCATGGTACAATTCCAATGAATGTTTGTTTCACGAAAATTCACTTTTACACAGTACGGAATCAAAAATTATTCACGAAGAAAACTAAACTCAAATCCGTCTCGATCTCATGACATTCAGCCGAAGACTAAGCTGTCAATGTGTCAAAGTTGTCAAACTGTCAATTGTCGTAAACTCAACTTCAACTTGTTTTTTTTTTGCTTTTTTTTTTTTTTTTTGGCGGGAATGCGAAAATGGGCTAAAATTTCCATTATGGGCCGTCAATTTGGAAGTTCACTTTTTTACTGTAGATAGTACTCTTAAATAGAAAGCTTTTTACAAATATCTCAATGTGCGCAAATTCACGGTTTACGAGATATAATTTTTTAAAGTTTCGATATAAATTGGAAAATAACACGCCATTTGCAAATTTTTATGGATAAACTGTCATGGTAGACGTCAAAGTTGACATTTCACGTTCCGTTGGTGGTAGACGTGTATTTTATTAAATATTATGTTTTCGTTTTTCTTAAATATAATTTTATTTTATTTTCAATTATTAAATAGTGTGTAATTAATGTGTACAATAACCCGTGCTGTATTATACAATTACATTGACTTTTGTGAATTTATGTTTATACTGTGGAATGGAACGTGAAGCGACGCCATTTTGTTTTATAGCGTCTTTTTATCTGTTAGCTGTCAGTGTCAGTCATCGTTTGTTGCCCTTGCAGTTGAGATCGTTTTACGTACTCTTGTTAGCCCTACAACGTTTGACTACCATGGCGTCTCCGAAGCCCTATGCTTCTGTGTCTGAAGAGTCGAGTGATGTGCAAGTTTTGGACTCAGATGAGCCGCTTGTTACGGCCACCTCTTCTGTGCTTTCCTCATCTAGTAACACATTATACTGGCTCCGAACACTAGGTTAGGTTAGGTTAGAACAGTGAAAATGCAAAAAAAAAATACTGTAACACAATATACTGGCTCCGAACACTAGGTTAGGTTAGAACAGTGAAAATGCAAAAAAAATACTGTTACACAATATACTGGCTCCGAACACTAGGTTAGGTTATGTTAGAACAGTGAATATACAAAAAAAATACTGTAACACAATAATACTGGCTCCGAACACTAGGTTAGGTTATGTTAGAACAGTAAAAATACAAAAAAAAAAATACTGTAACACAATATACTGGCTCCGAACACTAGGTTAGGTTATGTTAGAACAGTGAAAATACAAAAAAAATACTGTAACACAATATACTGGCTCCGAACACTAGGTTAGGTTAGGTTAGAACAGTAAAAATACAAAAAAAAATACTGTAACACAATATACTGGCTCCGAACACTAGGTTAGGTTATGTTAGAACAGTGAATATACAAAAAAAATACTGTAACACAATAATACTGGCTCCGAACACTAGGTTAGGTTATGTTAGAACAGTAAAAATACAAAAAAAAATACTGTAACACAATATACTGGCTCCGAACACTAGGTTAGGTTATGTTAGAACAGTGAAAATACAAAAAAAATACTGTAACGTAATATACTGGCTCCGAACACTAGGTTAGGTTATGTTAGAACAGTGAAAATACAAAAAAAAAATACTGTAACACAATATACTGGCTCCGAACACTAGGTTAGGTTATGTTAGAACAGTAAAAATACAAAAAAAAATACTGTAACACAATATACTGGCTCCGAACACTAGGCTAGGTTAGGTTAGAACAGTGAAAATACAAAATAAAATACTGTAACACAATATACTGGCGGAGGGGGGGTACAGGGGGGGTAGCCCTACTCCCGCCCTCCTCTCCCCGCCCCATAAATCTATGGATATTTATGGAAAAAGGTATTCTAACCTCAAAACTTTAACCATGGATATCTCCATAACCATGGGGTTGCGCGGGGTGGGGATGGTACAGGGGGGTATACTTCCTCCCCCCCTCCCCCTCCCGCCCCCCGCCCACCCCTAAATCGACGGCCCATAATGGAAATTTTAACCCGAAAATGTTCTGTTGTTGATTTTGTGTTATTTACTAAAACCTGTGTTTTATCGAGTGTTAATGTGAAATAATGGTGGATTATTAACCATTAAGTGTTCGTAAACGTGCATGAGTGAAAGGCAAATAGTACAAAGACGAAAAACGTGTATTTTCGTATTCTATCCAAAACTCCATAGAAGCTTCAGTAAAGTATCCACCGCTTTACTGAAGCGTTACTTCGACTTGACCACGCCTAGACTGAACTTTAACGTGACTTTACTGACTTTCATTCACGACAACTAGAGATTTATTATATATTATTATTCATATAACTCGACACTGGCTAAATACGCTAATCGCGTGGAGGCAAAAACAAAACAAAAAAAAACAAAAAAACTTCAACTTCTTCTTTGAATGGCATCTGCAGGGTTGCCGCAATTTCGCCAATGTCGCGTAGATAGATCGGGGGACAAACGAAGGGGGTTTATCGGTGGAAGGGAAATACAAAAATTATTATGTAGGTATATACAATATCATTAAAATAAAATTGTAATGACCAAGATTTCTGAGCCAAAAATATCATTTTTAGGCTGGCAAGATGAAAGAACGGGACATATGGGCTCTGTTGTGGATCTCTCTCGCCTTAGACGGGCCTTTGTAAAAGGCGCAACAGAAGACAGACTCATCGCACATAGGAATAAAGTACATTTTCCACAGACTTTAAAGTAAAACAGACCAAACATTAAGTATTGAATAGCGGGACAAGTACGCACACATAAATATGTCGCTTAGACTGGGCCGCGTTAAGGATCCTTGTAGTTAACCGATATTAGATGAGTGCTTCCTTGGGTGGATTAGATTATTGGTTATCTCTGTGAAAATTATATTTTCTCATACAGAGCATAGTTTTGCTCTGTGGTTTGACGTAAAACCAAAAGCACCTCTTTTGTGTGAGTTAAGTGAAAAATGGTTGACTTCCATGTTGAAAAATGCTTTGCGCACAGCACACTAGCCAAACTGGGTTGCCCAGGATTGGCAGGAGTTTTATGTTTTTCATCCAGTCTTTCTTAATACTTTCATTCGTAGGAAATCTGGAACAAAAATTATTTGTGAATCAGTAAATACCTACTAACTGAATGAAAAGTACAGATGAAACGGGAATAAGAAAAATTACATAGCTTCCACAAGCAATGTATTTTTGTTATTTATTTATTTTCCTAAATTTAATACTTTTATTTGCTACTAGCTGCTGCCCCGCGGTTTCACCCGCGTGGAGATTTTGGATTACATGGTTTTTATTGTTTTGCGCGGAACCCTAATTATTTTTCTATAATTAAAATAGCCTATGTTACTCCTTGTAACATCAGCTATCTGCCAGTGAAAATCCCGTCAAAATCGGTCCAGCCGTTTCGGAGATTACCCGGAACAAACAGACAGACAGCCAGACAAAATTTTAAAAAATGGTTGTTTTGTTATAGGTACCGTATATACTTTCATATGCATTTAGTAAAAAGCTGTTATTTTGATATTACAAACAGACACTTCAATTTTATTTATTTGTATACATAGTGGCATATTGAAAATGTAAATAATATTTACGTTATTCAAGGTTAAGATTTGACACAGACAAATAAAGTAAAAATGGAATATTCGTCTTTGTTGCTAATTTTATTCCTAGATTCTTAATGCGCTCCCTGTTATTGTATCAAGTACTTGAGCTGTCAAATTTTGGCCCTTGCTAACAAATTCTACATAATACTCTCCGATTACTCTAGTTCAAGGCTAAAAGCATTAACAAATAGCGTCTAAGATAGATTATCGACGTAAAAAACTGGTTGGCATGAACAAAATATTTGAATTCACTTGTAGAAATCACAATGAAATTCTAAACGCAAGATAGTGACCATTATACTTACCGATGAAAGAGAATCCGATGGATGATTTGCTGTGGGTAGCATTTTCACACCGGTATGTACTGCACTTCACCATTTTCACAGATTTTATTATCAAATTAACCAAAAAAAGCTATATTTTCAAATTAAAATGAATAACAAAAATCTGACTGGTCGTTGACGTAACGTGACATGCACGTTGACATATAATATCAATGTGGCGGCATGGAACGCTTCCGGCCTGTTGTTTATGTGCGAGTCAATGTTGCAACACATAAATGAACGAGATACCACTAATGACGTTTCAATGGGAAAGAAAAGGATAAAATGATTTTGTCGTTGCGTAAATATACAACTATGATTAATGTTTCATCTGTATATATTACATATCTGTGACATTTTCATACTGTTATTTTTGAAGTAATAAGTTCTGTTAGATAATAATATATTACGTCCATGGATGGCACAATCACAGATTTCTACTGTATGTCTGTGGGCACAATAGATGCACAAAACAGCACATGACAGTTCACAGTTGACACTGACAGTTCATATTCACAATTACATGACAAATGACAACACTTACAGTCACAGACGTCAGACACTGATCAAATTGCCAAAGTATTTTTTTCGATTTATCATAAACGTGGATGTTTGTATTGTGTATTTCATTAATTATTAATACTTCAATAGCTGCTTAGATTCCCCAGATCTTTCGAGATCTGTGTATGAACAATTTATGATAAGCACATAGTAAAAAAATTTGTAACTTGAAGATTTGAGGAGATCATAACCATGCCGCCAAAGAAAACCAGCGCTCCCGGTGGAGCCAGTAAGAAGACAGAGACGAAGAAGAAAGAGAAGGTCATCGAGGTGAGCAACTACACCAAAAAAGCTGATTTTACAGCCTCCACATCCAAATTTCTTTCGCCAGCTGGGATTATCTGCTAAAGAATACTCGTCATCTCTTTTCAAATATTGTAGGTCTTTCCAGTTGTTCCTTCAATATATTCTCAAATTTAAATAAATCATAAATTTTTAAGTGTTCTGGACGGAAGAAACAAAATTGACATCATATTCTGCATATACACAGTAAATCAAGTACAGATGGTTAATTTAAAATGTGGTGATATCATAAAATGAGTTATCATACAAGGAGCCACAAGTTAATAGTTATAATTAAGACATTTGGTAATTATATTATCTATCATTTAAACCACTACAGGATAAAACCTTCGGCCTAAAAAACAAGAAAGGTGCCAAGCAGCAGAAGTTTATTCAACAAGTAGAAAAGCAGGTCAAGTCAGGTGGCATCCACCCAGCTGCTCCAGTGCAAGATAAGAAAAAGGAGAAGGAACTGAAGCTTCAGCAGCAGAAAGAACTGGCGCTTCTGTTTAAGCCAGTCCAGACACAAAAGGTGGAAAAAGGTATGATGGTCTGCTTTCAAATTCAAAATTCTTTTTTGACATATCGGCCAGGCCAGCACCCATGAAAGTTAAAATAAAAGACTATAAAGTGCCCTTTCCAAATATACAAACACTTGAGAAAAAGGACGAGAAACTTATTGCCATTCTTATTTTCATCAGTTTCTGATGATAACAGTTATATTTTAAATATTAGTCTAAATATCAGAGTAGTTGCCAAGAGGTTCCCGAGCTGTTTGCTTATCATCATCTTTCAAAAAAAGAGAGTGCACAGAAAATTGTTTATGGCTTAAAATATTCAACGTCATTTAGCTGTCATAGTTATGTATTGTCTGCATGTCTGTAAAGACTGTGCTGACCCCATGTAAAAATGGGACAGGGGTAGGAAGTTATGTGTTGTTTGTAGTTGATGTTGAAAACTCAAAGGGTTTTTCAATAAGTAAAAATGTGTACAAGCATTATTTTCATATGTTTCAGGAACGGATCCCAAATCAGTGGTGTGTGCATTCTTCAAGCAAGGCCAGTGTACGAAGGGAGATAGATGCAAGTTCTCCCACGATTTGACTCTTGAGAGAAAGGTGAGTCTCAATTAGCATAATCCAAATTAAAAAACAAACACTTTTAAAAACATACTAGACAACTGATTACGAATCAACGATATTTCTTTGCAAATGAACAAGTGACTTTCTACACTCCGTGAAATAGACATATCAAGCTCAAGCTGCTCATCTATAATAAATAATTAAAAAAGATATTTACATGGGGCCCAAAGAAGCACACATGATAGCTTTTATATTAAAAAAATTTGGTACATTTCCGAGTGTATTATCTATTTTTTTGTTTATGTTATTTGGTAACGAGATGATTATTAATTTTGTAGCACTGAATTCATAACATTTGATGTCACATTCAAAGTTTGCTTAATAATAATGTAGTCCTTAACCCCTAACTAGAATACTGTACATATTCTCTAGGTATAACTGGGGACTAGGAACTCTGAGGATGGTCCCACATCATAAACAAACAAATGGAACACTGCGATTTTTTCAGTGCATGTTTTTCGTTCTATGGTTCGGGAATGGGACCCTATACCTTTACGGACTACGAAAATTAAGTCAGTCAACTTAACAACTGCAACATGGGAATGTTTTTAACACTGTGTAAAGCTTATTACCACATTGTAGGTGACTGGTTAAAAGTTGAGCACTTTATTCATTTTTTATCAGTTAGATCTAATAGTGCCTTTATACTTTTCTTCAGGCTGAGAAACGATCGCTATATGTGGACATGAGAGATGATGACAACATGGACAACTGGGATGAAGACAAGCTCAAAGAAGTGGTGGAAAAAAAACTGGCAGAGGAGGACAAGCAGAGGCCTACTACTGACATTGTAAGTGCCTGGCTGAGTGTCTCTCGGTCTCAATGAAAATTATGTGTAACATAACATGCTTTTAGTATATAGTTATGGTTTAGCTCACAGTGTTAATTATATAACATCCAAGATAACGCGCGAGTCGCGATACAGTCTGTTTTTGTTTTTTAATCAACTTTCTTTCAGTTGACGAGAGAACTCTGCTGCCAATTTTCATGTTTTTATTCCTACATCAACATTACTTGAAAACACTCTTATGAGAGTGTCTTAACTTTTAGAGATATTATATACATTCACAGATTTTGAAAATTAAATTACAGACAGCAAGAAAATGACCAAACTTTTTTGGTTGCCAATAATAATTGATCCTGTTTGAGAGAATCCAATGACTTCAAAGAAATTCTTGACAAGATGGTGTCTCCCAATTTTGTGAACGTCTTGTGTCTAATAGCCTAACACCATCTTTTTTCAGATCTGCAGACACTTCTTAGAAGCAGTCGAGAAGTCCAAATACGGTTGGTTCTGGGAATGTCCATCTGGCTCAAAATGTTTCTATAGGCACGCGTTACCTCCTGGCTTCGTATTGAAACGAGACAAGAAGAAAATGGACGAGAAGAAGAATGAGATATCCCTGGTGGATCTGATAGAGAGGGAGCGAGCAGCTTTGGGAGTGAACCAGACGAAGATCACGCTGGAAACTTTCTTGGCATGGAAGAAGAAGAAGATTAAGGAGAAACAGGTATGTATAGCTAACAACCAACAATCTGCCAACTAGGATTTGTGTTCGCAGAGTATGGAATGAGGAACTATGATGACATGCACGCAACAGGCTTTGTAGGATCATTCCTACAAAGCCTGTTGCATGTTTGATGCATCCAATAGTTGTTGCCTTTTGTTTATGTACACAAACATTTGTCCAGTTATGGGAATCTCACTTGCAACCCTTACATGCTACAGAATTGAAACCATCCAATATTTCATACTAACTTCTGCCCGTGGTTTCACCCGCGTGACGATTCCAACAGAAGTAGTGCATTTTCCCGTGATAAAAAGTAGCCTATATTACAATATCTATGCAAAAGACGCCGATGCGTTGCGCCATTGTTGCGTGAAAGAATGTCAAATCTGCAAACACATTTTCGCGTAATAATAGCTTTTGAATCTACCACAGCTGCCAGTAATTTTGTAAGTTTTGATTCAAATTAAGATTAAAATTAAGCTGACACACTCGAAAGTTAAAAAAAACCATAGACTCCTGTAGCACCGAGTTTGCATTTAACAATACAAGAGAGTGTTTGAGTAATTAATTTTCAAAAGCAAAAAACTCCTTGGATATAACATTTGTATATCAAGAACAACGCCTATACCAATTTGGAACGGGCACGGTGGGTTTCTGGAAGGTTCGTTGACTTTGAGCACAGATTGGGTCTGTTGATGTCTTTGTCATTTATTATGTTCTGATAAAAACAGCATCAGTTTTAGTCTGTGATTCGGGTAGACGGACGTTACAGAGGCCCGCTGTTAGAGTAATTTATTTTAACCTTCATAAGTGCTCCCTTGGGGCCTGTATGAATTGAATTAGAAGACCAAAAGGCACGAATATGATTTTGATACAAGATATTCTTCCACCAGGAAAATCTGAGCAAGGCTGATGAGCAACGGCGCAGTGATTACAAGGCGGGCCGCGCGGTCGGGCTGTCAGGCCGGGAGATGTTCTCCTTCGACCCGGCGCTGGCGGCTGAAGATGATGACGATGGTGATGAGGCCGTGGACCTCGCCACCTACGAGAGGGAAGACGATGAAGAGGAATACAAGGAACTACAGCTGGACCTCATCGGGATGGAGGCTTCTGAAGTAAGTTCTATTTTTTGATAAATTTTTTTTATTTATTACTAATAGCTTTGTTAGTGGTAGGACTATCTTTTCTGCGAGTGTCCGTCTGGGTTGTTACCACCGCTTTGTGCGTGAAGTCTGCCGCCAAGCAGTAGTTTGGATGCATTACTGTGTTCCGGTATGATGAGCCAGTGAAATTACTGGGCTTATGAGACTTAATACCTAATATGTCAGGGTAACAAGCACACTGCAATGCCGCGCAGGCCTTTGTGTTCCAAAGTTCTGAGTGGCACTGCAATTGTAATGGGCCGGCGTTATGCTTACCATCAGGCAAACGACCAGTTCGTCTCGTTACCAAATAGCATAAAAAAAACCAATAACATTGGTTTTATTGTACCTTAAAATTTTTAACCACACTTCCAGGTCGACGACACAGGCACGAAAGCGCAAAACGACCGGCTGGATCACCTCAACAATCTTCCGAACGGTGAAGGAGACTCCGCCGACGACAAGGGCGAAGCGCCTGATGACTCCGCAGTCCCCATCAACGAGAACCTGTTCTTGGATGAGGAGCTTGATGAGGAACTGGAGAATTTGGACCTTGAGGATGATGATTAGTGCAGTGAAGTGATGTTTTCAGTGAAAGTGATATAGTATAAACAGAAAAGTATGTTATTGTCATAGAGCAATACCGAATGCAACCTGTATGTGATTGTGCACATCTGAACACATGCAATGCAACACAAGGTCATATCACAGATTGCTAAAATTGGAATGCTGACTGATTTTGGGAAAACGATGTGAATGGGCCTAACATAGCCCAAAATATTTAAAATTACTTTTTGAATACAGCTAATACTTTAATTTTCATGTATTTTAAATGCCATTTCAAGTTTCGCTCCAAAACGCCAATACTGGTAACGTGGTCGATGTAACGTCACGCACTTTTCATGGCACAGATAACTAATTCACAGAAATCACTCTAAAATACTAGGCAGAAAGAGCAATATACTCATTCCGATTGAGCGAGTGACGTCACGCGCGTTTTATGTCACGTGACTTCGGAGTGATGTGATTACATTTTGATTATTAATTAAAATTAAATTCCTTAAAAATAAACAAAAATATTATTGTGTTTTATAGGATTTCTGTCACAAAAACTACCGTTTCGCGGCAAAATTATATTTTTATTTGAATACAGTCAACAACCCAATTGTGCCGTAAATTAATATTCATACACACATACAATCCACATTCAGTACAGCTCTATGAAAACATACTTTTCTATTTCTACTATGGTTATGAACAAGTCTTCTGAAATATGGACTATAGTGAATGACGACTTACAACTGCCTGTCCACATCTTGGAGATATAATAGGTAATTGATTTTCGCAATTTTTACTTTAGTTGAAAATGTCACCATCATCGTGTTTAGTGGCAGCCCCATTTAAGAGGTTTCGCATGTAAACCAGTTTCAACCAGCACCATAGTTTCTAAGTAAAGATTGTTTAATTATGTTAAATTATGAATTATCAGGAAAAAAACCTTATAATGCCATTTACTCTTACTTTTTTATACAGACTTCTTTAGAAGTTCACTCTATGTAATTTTGTACTTTGTTATGTAATTCAAAGTCCCGGGTGGCACTGCAATTCTTACAGGGAGACATTATGCAAAATCAGGTAATCTCCCTGATTTTGCAGATTTTTTAAAAAAATACCTTCACCACTCTACAACCCTCGCTTCAGTGGGCAGGCAGCCAGATTAGAGCTAATTTGCGCTAAGAGTCTATTTGCAATATCATAAAATGGCAAAGTATGGTTGTTATTCATATTAAAACTTAAATAAAAATATTTATACTAAGAGGCTTGTTTTTATATTAAAACATAATAACTACACATAGTATAATATACATCAAGCTTTTTGACCGTCGGCCGTGTGAATATTGGTGCAAGTGGCAGAAGACTGATTCATTATCTGCGTTGTTTTCGGATATTTAATTCCGAAATTAATGGACAGTTAGTTAGCTTTCTTTAGAATAGCAACAATTTATTTACGTCTGTCTTTACCCCATACGACTTAGTATGGCTGTAATGAATCAGGGAATTATCTAACAGAAAGTTATCTGACTATTGAAAGATCGATCCTAAATAAATGCTAGATCACTGGCCGATAATTGTATCCACCTTAAAATGAGTGCTACACATAAAATGCAGTTTTATTTATTTTCACAAGTTCTTGTTTAGTTATCTATGGTAAGCCATCTTGCTGGATTTGAGATGGTGATCTTGTCTATGGTTTCTTGGGATAGCCCTTTCGCTTTCATTCGCGGCAGGATGTTGTTTATTATGTGCGAATACCCGTGGCCGCCGTAGTCGATCTGAAGCAAAAAATAAAGTAGTTTTACAAACTTAGAGATTGTGTTTTATAACCTTTTTTGTCCGTTTGTACGTCCCCGAACTAAAGTTTCAATGCGCCTGGATTTAAAAAAAAAAAAACAAATGTTGGATTAGTACGATTTAGTAGGTACCAGTCTCCAGATAAAGCCCCTAACTGTCGTTTGGTTCTTTCTTTAGTAAATAGTGACAAGGTAACAAAATGCGCGGAGTAGGTACTGGGTATAAGGGTGAAAGAGCATATACCGCAAGGGTGTTAGAAATCATCACGAAGGTGACAGTTTTATCTTTACTAGCTTTCTACATTACTTCAACAATCGCGTAGCAAACAACGACACTAGTCTTTCACGTCAAAGACGTACTATTATGTATTCTGTGGTTGTAGCAGAGAAAGGAGAACGGGGGAAATTTGCTTTTCCACCCAGACTGAAACTTGTAGGAGTTACTCCTACCAGTTCGTTAGTGGGAGGACTAACTCTTCTGCGAGTGTCCGTCTCGGTTATTACCACCGTTTTGCTCGTGAAGTCTGCCGCCAAGCAGTAGTGTGCAAGCATTACCGTGTTCCGGTGCAGAGTATCCAGTGAAATTACTGGGCTTATGAGACTTAATACCTAATGTCTCAGGGTAACGAGCGCACTGCAGTGCCGCACAGGCCTTTGTGTTTCAAAGTTCTGGGTGGCACTGCAACTGTTATGGGCCGGCGTTATGCTTACCATCAGGCAAAAGACCAGCTCGTCTCGTTACCAAATAACATACAAAAAATACCACTTTTGGCTTCCTTTTTTATACGATAAGTGAGATAGGTCCCTTCACAGAGAAATATTGAGACTGATTTTTGTGACAAAGTATATTTTACTCACCAATCTGTGTTTTGTATGTATGTCATGCGACATGAGAACCATGTCTTCTTTCCCTTCCTCCACCAGCAGTTTGACTTTGTCCAGTCGTTGCGCGTCCGACGGCATGGGCGTCGGCTCGTGCAGTTGATAATACGACACTTCGACACCAAACAAGTCGAACTGGCAGAATGTACCCAGAGCGGAGAATTCTAGAAGCTTCTCCGATTCCAGAAGGGTTCCTGAAACACACGGAATTGGAATACAATCGGTGCGCGGTGGATCAAATTTAAAAAAATAAAGTTAAACACGCATTTAAAGTCAAATACTCATAACGTCAAACACGCCAAGTCAAACACGTATAAAGCCAAACACGCATAACGTAAAACTCCCAAATTCAGCCACGAATAAAGTCAAATAGCATTATTCTTCATAACGAGAAGAATAATGCGTATTTGACTTTATGACGTATTAGACTTCATAACGAGAAGAATAATGCGTATTTGACTTTATTCGTTCATAATTTCAGTTAATACTGTAAAAAATTTCGTTAGATAATTTCAGTTGGTTTTCAAATTTATTTCGCCCTTATGTAGATAGTTCTGATGACAACAATATAATAATGTTATTAATTGTGACATGAAGCTTATCAGGTAATGTACTTGATTGGTAAAAAGGCGATACCTATTGATGCAATTTATAGCGCGCATCAGTTATTAGTCAGCTTATTTAATATCTCAAGTCGTATTATACCAACACAATTTCGGAGATAAGTATACTTATTTGTTGATCTATTTGAAGCGAAAGTGCGCTGACGCAACAACATTTTATTTCTTTATTAGTGGTTTTATAGTAAAAGTAATTAGACTCGTATATACATCGGATACAAAGGTACTCTATGTATTTTCAACTTACGATCTAAATGCGACATGACGGCCTTGTTCGCTCGGCCCCCAGCCTCCAAGTACAGGCGTATGATCTCAAAAGGCGCAGCAGCGTCGCGGTGCGGGTGGAAGCTGACTCCGAATCCTGTCTGCTCTTGAACCTCGCCCGCTGCTTTAATTGCGCGGCGCTCAAAGTCTGGGCAAGACACGGTTCAGATTTCAGCAGATTCAATGATGTAGAAATCTACCTAAGATGTTACAACGATATTTTGCTAAAGCAGAACATAAGGGGCGTCCATTAATTACGTGTGGTGTTTGGATGGGGTCGAGCCAAATCTCACCCAATCTCACGTGGTGGAGAGGGGAGGTCTCAGCAAATATCATAATAATA
Source organism: Crocallis elinguaria (assembly GCA_907269065.1). Classification (NCBI taxonomy): domain Eukaryota; kingdom Metazoa; phylum Arthropoda; class Insecta; order Lepidoptera; family Geometridae; genus Crocallis; species Crocallis elinguaria. The sequence continues at coordinate 23,491,081 of OU026072.1, read as the reverse complement.
GTACCTGGGTAGGTTCCAAAAATCGCCAAAATCACTTCACGTAATTAATGGACGCCCCCTAAGATGACTAAAGTGAATGTGCGTTATGTGCGCATAGACACAAATACGATTCGCAGATCTTTACTGAAAGAATGTCGAAGCGCTATATAGAATATGCATATACCTATCCACATAGTAGTAGTCAGTATAGTAGGTACTGTAAAAAAGGAACTGCAGGGCTAGTTTAATTCATTCGGAATGATATCCGTGTCGGAAACGATTGTCTTGAACATGATGAAATATTTCGGAAACGCATCCCGACAGAGGAATAATACTGTCGGGATTATATCCGTCTTTATGCAGCTGAGTTGTCGAATCGGAACGAAAAATTACTCTGGCAGGTTGCGATTTCGAAATATAAACGATCAAGAGAGTCGCTTCCGAGACGGATATCATTCCGAGTCAATTAAAATCACCCTGCAGGTCTCATTTAGAAATCCACTACAAGTGTCCCTTTTTTTTTAATTACTCATAGAAGAGATTACATAATGTAGATAATTTATAGTTTTAATTCCGCGATAAAGAATGTCTAATGGCCTAATTTCGATCTATACTGAATTTAACCAAACGTAACGCGCGACGCTGGACAGCGAAACCTGGGTTAGTTTGTTATAAGAATAAAAACTTTCTGGAGCTCGCAACGATGGACTTTAAAACCAGCAATTAGGCCATTAGACATTCTTTATCGCGGAATTAAAACTATAAATTACCCACATTATATAATCTTATTTAAAATGGACTTCCGCAAAGTAACGCCTGATTCCATCAAATATAATCATAGACGGTTAAACGAAAGTTTTAACTAAGAAATAGTATTAAAAACTCACCTTTCAGTGGCCAAACGCTGGCTATCTCTCCCATGAAGCCAGCCTTCACTTCGCTACAATCCAGACACCCCTCTGTCAGTTCTCTCAGCATGTGTCCATGAATCTCCTCCACAGAGCCGGATTGCGACACTTGCGTATCCGCGATGTAGTGGCCTGTCCCCGCGACTATGTGCACGCCAGTTTGCTGCGACAGGTGTCTGTAGAAGTCTACGTCGCGTTGGATCCCTTGGGTTGTGTTTTCCACTATTGTGCCTGGAATTGAATTAAATAATGTATTGTTAGAATCAGAAATGGAATTTGCTTAAGAAAAAACAAGTTAGAACAAGAATTCCGTTTATTACACGAATTAAATCAAACATTTAAACCAAGGAAAAGTACTCACAGTTCACATAATTCAAATAACGATTGCACACTTGTAAAACCAACACTAATCACGATAAAATGACTGACGTGACCTTTTTATAACGATCGACAAGGATTCTAGCAGCCGTCCGTTCGCTTCGAGCGCAGAAAGATAAGTGACCGTTCTTATCGAGGCGCTCGGCTTTTATAGATGACGGTAGGTCCGTTGTGATGTAAAAGAGACGTTCCTAACACGGCCTCTCCTGACACGGCGGCGTCCTCGCAGCCAACTCGAAGACCGACGGAGCAGCACCGGCAGCAACATCCTCTTCACAGGGCACCGCGACGTCGCTGGCACGGCGCGGCGTGACATCTCCACGACGCGAAGGGGGCGCCGTGACGTCACCGCGACATGACGTTGATGCTTCAGCACTGTCTTGGTCTAGACAATGTTTCATGCTCCTCTTTCACTTAAACAAACACACCCGATAGGTGGATTCCATGAAACGCTAGGACATAATCTTAACTTTTCATAGATTTTTGCACATACTTCATCACTTGCACAGGTCCTCACATCAATCATTCATCTTCAAACATCATGTAGGGCAAACATCCCGCAGTCTGTCTGCCATAGGAGCGTCCCGCAGTCCGTCCTCCCTTGATGCTGGCAACCCGACGTGGAACGTCCCGCAGTCCGTCCACCACTCACTTCGTAGAGCGTCCCGCAGTTCGTCTACTAAGTGACATTCATCATCACACATCATGTAGGGCAAACATCCCGCAGTCTGTTTGCCATAGGAACGTCCCGCAGTCCGTCCTTAAGATGCCCCGCAGTTCATCTCACATAACATTATCAGTAAACATGTAAGGCAAGCATCCCGCAGTCTGCTGCCACTAGGATCGTCCCGCAGTCCGTCCTTGAGATGCCCCGCAGTTCATCTCACATAACATTATCAGTAAACATGTAAGGCAAGCATCCCGCAGTCTGCTGCCACTAGGATCGTCCCGCAGTCCGTCCTTGAGATGCCCCGCAGTTCATCTCACATAACATTATCAGTAAACATGTAAGGCAAGCATCCCGCAGTCTGCTGCCACTAGGATCGTCCCGCAGTCCGTCCTTGAGATGCCCCGCAGTTCATCTCACATAACATTATCAGTAAACATGTAAGGCAAGCATCCCGCAGTCTGCTGCCACTAGGATCGTCCCGCAGTCCGTCCTTGAGATGCCCCGCAGTTCATCTCACATAACATTATCAGTAAACATGTAAGGCAAGCATCCCGCAGTCTGTTGCCAATAGGATCGTCCCGCAGTCCGTCCTTGAGATGCCCCGCAGTTCATCTCACCAAATGTTCATGTAGGGCAAGGCAAAAAGGTGTGTGGGTGTGGGTGTGTGTGTGGGTGTGTGTGTGTGTATGTTTGTTTGTGTGTGTGTGTGTGTCGTGTGTGCATGTAAATGTGTTAGATATGTATAAGCAGGCGAAGAGTATAGTTTTCTTAGCAGCGACACCCTCGTCGCCTCGTCTCTTCCACAACCACACTGAACAGCGAACACGCAGCTCGCGGCCGGAGGTGCGCGCGTCTCGCCCAGCGGATCCCAGCACTCCATCACGTGGGACTAACCGCGCAGCATAGCGACCAGCACAGCAGGAGACGTCCGTTGCACTAAAGAGCCAACTCAAGACAACACAACATTACCAAATACCTCCAGCTATAGGAGAGGTCTGTTCGGCTTGAGAGCCGAGAGCTAAGAGCAGTTGTAGGAGAGGTCCGCTCAGCTTGCCATAACGCCACCGACTATATACCTCGCCACTAAGACAGCTTGTAAACATAACAGATCGCTTCCGACAGCTAGCTAACATGACATTTACTCTCTAATGTCACTGAGTCGCCATTTCATTAAATTAATAGACAAACAACCACTACCACAGACTATCTAAATATGGCTGTCAACGACACGGTCATCCTGCGATGACACACGTCCTCGTGTGTTAATATGAAAAACATGAAAACACAGCACAGTTTCCGCTCGGCTAAACCTGACTATGGTCTTAGCTATAAGATCCAATTGTACCACAACGTGAAACACAGAGTATAAACTACCTCAGTTACAGCAGCAGCTGTGTTACCATATCACGCATGAAACTAAAACTTCCGAGCTCAAGTGCCATTGATTATCTTTAAAGAACAAAATAAGTTTCACATCAAAATAATTTTAGTCTAACAAAACCCCAGCTATCTCATTCGTCTTCAGCAGCTATTGCTATAGCTACAGCAAATACAATTGCTACACACGCGCTTCCCTACAGGAACGCAAAGATTCGACTGTATCACAAGATACCACACGTCAGACTAAAAACCTCAGAGTTCAAGTACTGTAAGGTACCACGCGTCAAACTAAAAACTTCGCAGTCCAAGTACTGGAAGGTACCGCGCATCAAACTAAAAACCTCAGAGTCCAAGTACCATAGAACGATTATTTTCAGAAAACCAAATACTCTCGCAACAAAGCAACGTTAGTCAACCAAAACTCTAGAAACTCTCGAATAAGACTAAGGAATCGGGGTAGACATGAAAAAGGACAGCACCATAGCCGGCACTACTAGCGTCTGTATGAACCTTGGTGGGAAGACTTGGATCAAAAATGGCAAGAACTGGTTTACTAGTCCGATTGAATTTTACATCATTGTGGGTCGGATGAGCAATGGGGTAGTTTTTGTGGCGTAATCTTTTATGCATCTCCTAAAGTAGCTAGCTAAGCCCAGAAGTTGGCGTACCTGATTCACATTTTCTGGAGATGAAGTGTTCACTAAGGCTACTAAGGCTACTTTTCACGGACTCGGTCTAACCTGACCCTGACTTACTAATTTCCCAAATACTCAACCTCAGTCACTAAAATGCGCAGAAGAACCTTAACCCTTTAAGCAAGAAGCCGCGCGAGATAAACACTCGTGTTTTGACTTCGTGGCCTGGTGCGCGCGCTGCTGACCCGCTGCAGGCGTGCTGTCTGGCGCGCGCTGCACGCACTCTGGCGCGCGCTGCACGAAGTCTGTCGCGCACTGCACGAAGTCTGTTGCGCGTCTGCACGCCGTCTGTCGCGCGCTGCACGCGGTCTGCCGCGCGTCTGCACGCGTTCTGCCGTGCTGCACGCGGTCTGGCGCGCGTCTGCACGCGGTATGGCGCGCGTCTACACGCTGCTTGGCGCGCTGCACGCACTCTGGGGCGCTGCACGCACTCTGGCGCGCTGCACGCACTCTGGCGCGCTGCATCGGCTGTTGTCCACACGTTAGGAGACCCTGGACATACTCACAAATGCCTAACAGTCGTCGCTCATTAGAATACCTGGACAAACACAAGTAACTCAGAACAGGGAGTACCCGACTCCACAGAATACTGTGTACTGGCACCAAGAAGTACAGCAATTGGAGTCACGGGTGCGGGCTCGTATACGATGAGGGTAGGATGCCCCCAACTAGGCGAATCCCTACGCAGACGGGACCGTGACCTATTGTTTCGCGAGCGACTACGCTGATGAGAATCGTTACGGCTAATCCTATCACGCAGTCGACGCCCTTCAGTACTGCGAGAATCCCGTCGATCCCGGACACATGACACTATTCGCGAGGCACGACTTTTATCGCTCAAGATGCGCCGCGAATCACCATGACCATGCGACCTACTTCACGTATCTCTCCTACTCCGAGATTTACGTCACTCTTGGTTACGCGACCATCTCGAGTGGTTTGTCTTTTAGGACTACGTGACGTACGCCCCATAATAAGAATCACAAGATCGAATAACAAGGTTAGCAATCGTTACGCAATTAAAAAAACAACGGTTTTCTTGTTCCCTCGAAAATTCAACAAGTTTCCTTGTTTTGTTTTAAGTGGGCGAACTAGTCCTTTATCCCACTTCTGATGTTAGAATCAGAAATGGAATTTGCTTAAGAAAAAACAAGTTAGAACAAGAATTCCGTTTATTACACGAATTAAATCAAACATTTAAACCAAGGAAAAGTACTCACAGTTCACATAATTCAAATAACGATTGCACACTTGTAAAACCAACACTAATCACGATAAAATGACTGACGTGACCTTTTTATAACGATCGACAAGGATTCTAGCAGCCGTCCGTTCGCTTCGAGCGCAGAAAGATAAGTGACCGTTCTTATCGAGGCGCTCGGCTTTTATAGATGACGGTAGGTCCGTTGTGATGTAAAAGAGACGTTCCTAACAGTATTAAGATTTTAATCATGATCGTTCTAAAAAGAGAATATACCTATATCCTACTGGCAATATAGGGCCTGATGACAAGCATAACGACGGCCATAACAATTGCAGTGCCACTAAGAACTTTGAACACCAAGGCCTGCGCGGCACTGCAGTGCGCCCGTTACCCTGCGATAGTCTCGTAAATCCAGTAATTTTGTGAAATTGCTGACACTGACGCTACATTGTTCATCACACCAGAACACACACATTACTGCTTGGCGGCAGACTTCACGAGCAAAGTGGTGGTACCACCCCAGACGGAGACTCTCAGAAGAATTAGTGTTAACTCCTACCACCTATAGTAATTTTTTTTATGTTATTTGGTAACGAGACGAGCTGGTCGTTTGCCTGATGGTAAGCATAACGCCGGCCCATAACAGTTGCAGTGCCACCCAGAACTTTGATACACAAAGGCCTGTGCGGCACTGCAGTGCGCTCGTTACCCTGAGGCATTAGGTATTAAGTCTCATAAGCCCATTAATTTCACTGGATACTCTGCTCATCAAACCGGAACACTTAACAGTAGTTACTTAACAGTAATGCTTGCACACTACTGCTTGGCGGCAGCCTTCACGAGCAAAACGGTGGTAACAATCCAGACGGACACTCGCAGAAGAGTTAGTCCTCCCACTAACAAGTGTACCCATTATTCGAACCGCCTGATAAAAAGACAACTCAAAAACTTGTTTATAATATAGGTACAAAACGTTGCGATCATTACCTCCACCAAATTTCTTGTAAGCCAACACATCATTCATGACTGCCGTTTTCGTGTCTTCATCATTGAACTCTAGATTCTTCTTCCACGAGTAAGGATACTGGCGCAGGTACCCTAGCGTGTTAAGTTTCAGTTCTCCGTGGAACTTGTCGGCCAGCTGCGAAGGCGGTGGGCGGTAGAAGTAGGAGAATTCCATCGCTAGATGCTCGTGCGTGAGCGTGCGACCAAGTTGGTCTGGTTTCACATCGCCTAGAACTTTTGAGAAAAACTTTTTAAAGTAAGATTTGAAAAGAAATGATTGAAAAGAAATGACTCCGTACATGACACTGTACATGAATCAAGTAGGTGAACATTACCTATAAAAATTGTGAGACTCAGTGACATTACCGGGTTTTTGTCTCAGGATAACGAGCGCAATGCAGTGCCGCGCAGGCTTTTGGGTGACACTGCAATTGTTATGAACAGGCGTTATGCTTACAATCAAGCCAACGATCCGCTCGTCTTCTAATCCAATAGTATAAAAAATCTCCAGCAGTAAAATCACTCAATTTCCTTTAAACAAGTAATTAGGTACCTAATTTAGGTAACAAAATCCTGCGCGGTATCAAATCGCTCATCATCCCGGGCACGAAGCATAGATGCTCGAGCGAGAGTCGAGACTGAGAGAAGTTTCATGTCTCATACGCCCAGTAAGGAGGCCGAGCGGCGACACTCGCACGGCGACTTTCAATCCGACACATATAATAAGAGTTCACATATAATTTACCACATTCGCTCTAAAACTGTGAAGGAAAACATCGTTAGGAAATCCCCCCCCGCCCACGTGTTCAAGAAATCATGAACCACATTTGAGGACTCAAGTCCGTGACGGGTTATGGCCCGTACTCTCTCTTAGAGAATAGCACAGAGTACTTTGTAAGAGAATAGGTACTGTACGTCTTGTATCCTAGCAGACCTAGCAGTGGGGGCGTAAAAGATTGATCATGACGCCAAATAATATCAGTGCCGAACTACTTTACATTTCACTACTGCAACAGAATAGACAGTAGTACACCTACTGCCACAGAATAGATACCTACTAATACACATATACTGCTTGACGAGCAAGTATAAATTCCCCTAATCACCTCTGCACTATAAGCGTAGGTTCATACGAGCGACCCAGTTTTTCCTAGGTTGGCGAGATGTTTACAAAATAAAACAATTTATAAGTAGACCGTACTCACCGGTTTGTACTCTTGGAGCCATTTTAACACAAAAACTACTTTCAAACTGTACAACAAAGTTTTTAATATACCAACTACTTTTATAATAATGTAACGGGTTGTAATTAAATAAACCGAAATAGATGCGCTGAGTAATCAGCGAATCAACGTTGTTTACTGGTGACTGCCTCGACTCTACTGATAAAAAGATGGTAAATATACGAAATTAAGACGGTTACACACAATAAATATTAATTATCACGTGTTACGTCCGGCTACCTACCTGTTTTACTATTTACACGGTGTTAAATTTTGATTGAGATGTAAAAAATGACATTACAAAGATTTTCCTTTTTAAATTCGATAGTCTTTTTTAGACAAATAAATAAAATTGAAGTGTCTGTTTGTAATATCAAAATAACAGTTTTTTACCAAATGCGTATGAAAGTATATACGGTACATATAACAAAACAACCATTTTTAAAATTTTTGTCTGTCCGTCTGTTTGTTCCGGGTAATCTCCGAAACGGCTGGACCGATTTTGACGGGAATTTCACTGGCAGATAGCTGATGTTACAAGGAGTAACTTAGGCTACTTGAATTTTAGAAAAAGAATTAGGGTTCCGCGCAAAAAAATACAACCCATGAAATCCAATATCTCCACGCGGCGCGGGTTAAACCGCGGGCAGCAGCTAGAATTCTATATATGTGCTCTTTCAGATAAATACATTATCAATAACTTTCAAATAAAATTGACACATTATATAATGATAAGACACGTATATCTATCATACTTACTACTTACCTCTGTATAGGTATACTTATAGTCTGTGTGAATATCTTTTCATTTATCTAAAGCAAATATTTATGTAGTATACTTACTTGTGTATTTACTATTTTCCTCTTAGGTAGGTAATTAAGAGTTTGTATACTAATTAGGCATATAAGGTACTTAGTAACTACCTTCTATAGGTTTCCATACTGTGTAGATAGTCATCGTTTATTGTTAGTTATACTTACGTTGATTTCTAAATTATAGAAAAACAACGATGCATTAAAAGTAATAAAGTGAGTCGAATATAGCTGTAAATTAGATTTATCTAAGGTTCTTAAATATTTAGTCGAACAGCTAGAACGATTCTTTCAGTAAACCAAATTAAATACGATAATCGCTATAACATACCCACTTTGACGGTATAACCAACGAAGCATACGAGTATATAAATAAATAAATAATATAAATACCATAAATAAAATATTCTGGAGATACCCATGAGATACCTACCCACTACGTATCTATAGCTATGTAACCAGCCATGGTTCTTCTTCTTCTTTCTTTATTTCCTGGCTTCTGTGCAAAGACTATAAATCAGGCTAAATAATCTGTGCTTCTGTGGAATGTTAGCCACAATTTCGCCAATGTCAAGTAGGTAACCTGCCATGGTAACGCAAATTGTTTTTTCGCGCCGTGCCACTCAGTGTCACTCATGAAAAGCAAATGAAAAGTGTCGTGATAAGTAGAAAATATTGACTAAATAGGTACTTAAAAAATAGTAGAAATATTTTAATTTCTTGAGAAATGGCGATATTAGTGAAAGACTACACGTGGACCCAAACAGAAAAAACTGTGCATATCAGGATACCCCAGAAAGATGTGAATCGCGAAAAAGTGGACTTGTTCACAACCGACTGTTACATAAAGGCCCATTTCAGGCCTTTTCTCTTTGAGTTGTTCCTACTTCACGACGTGGACAACGAGAGGAGTACCTGCATCGTAAAAGATGACTTAATTACTATAGATTTACGCAAAAGGGATCAGACTGAATGGGAATGCCTAGAGAAAGAGCTAACAAAACCAGAAAAAATGAAACTTCGGCAAGAAATCCATGAGAAATGCCAGGAAAGAGCGAAGCAAGAATCGGAGGATAAAGCAATAAGGAAGAGTCAATTAGACAGGTTCACGGTCCAGCAAGCAATGGCAATAGATGCGATGCAACACGACTTAATGGATTCAAGGAGGGATGGCGAAAGAAAGAATGCCATGGATGCTCTCGAAGAATGGAGAGTTAGCAGCACTCAAGAAAGTAAAAATAATTATAAGATGATCGAGCCTTCTAAGGAAAAACGTTCTGGAGTTACAATCGTTGAAATAACCGATGATCAAACAAATAAAGAAACTTCAGACGCAAAAATGATTGAACTTCCTCCATCACATGACAAAAACGAAATAAAAGAACCTCAAAAAATTCCACCGCTTCCTACAAAAAAACAGACTAACAAACCAAAGCCAACTAAGACTCCAGTGAAGTCAGAATACGTAGAGAAGAAAAAGGCGGAAGCAGCAAAAAGAGTGTTGCCTAGGTTGCGCGAGACTGGTCAATTAGAAATCACTCATACTGCGAGGACCTTTCCAACTCCTAGTCGGGAATCTACAGCTGACGAGGAAAATGCTTGGTTGAAGAACATCACTCTTGCTAGACGAGCGACAGGTAACAATTAGCCCTCTTCACACCCTTCGAGCAGTAAAGCGAAGCTCGATGGACACCTAACTGCTTCATTAACCGTGATACCTTTAGGTAAAATGGAAATCACAGCCTCAGACTCGACGCGTCACGTGGTTCGATTCCGTTTTGCCATCTGCAGCTTTTATGTACATGGCTGCAGATGGTTGCAAAATTGCGAGCTATACCATATGGTATAGCTCGCAATTTTGCTACGTAGGGACTGTGAAAAGACGCTGCGACTTCGGTGGGGTATAATGTATATTGAGAAGTCCATTGCATCACAATTTAGAGATAGTTGTTACATTTACAGAATGTATTACTCGGGTTTTCGAATTCCTACGGAGTCATTCGTCGACTCGCCGCTCTGATTCCATCGAAAATCAAAACCTTATGATATGGTTACTTACCCCCTTTCTTATAAAGTTATGTGTTGTCCAGGTTTCGTATCAGAAGACCTACGTCCAGAAGAGCAAGATCCTCAGTGGTGCAAGGAAAAGGGCGACGAATTCTTCCGAAGCGGCAACTTCCTGGGTGCCATCAGCGCGTATAGCCACGGCATCACACTCTCTGACAAGTTGCCGAGCTTGTTCGCTAACAGATCGGCGACGCATTTCGCTCTTGGGAACTTTAATAAATGTGTAAGTAACTATTTATGTGCTACTGCTATCATGTAAACAAGCTCGAAAAATGGGCTTTTATTTTCTTCGAATATCTGCCTGCTATTGGGCATATAGGACTTATTTATCTTCTTATATTACTGCACAAAAAAGGAGTGTAATGTTTTTTTTATTATATGATGAGTCCGGTGATTACCGGATAGCCGCTGTAGGAAACGTATGGTCTGGTTTTCTGTACTTGTCCAATAATGTAAACAAACTCGGCGGATACCAATCAATGACAGCTATAGTGATCTGAATGCTAACCAATGACATGATTATAATTTGAATTTCTATCTATGACATTGGTTGGTGAGCCGTCAAGTTTGTTAACATTATTGGACAACTAAGAAAATATCCACTATAGACGAGATAACCTTCAGAGGTTAGTTCAATCCTTTTGTCATGGACCGGTGTGGAATCCATATATTATGCTGATCAAGGTATAGTTCCGTCATTCTTCATCGGTGAACATGCCACGTAGATTAATTTTTCTCACGAAACGAGTTTACTTTGATGTGGCTTTTGAGTGCGATATAGCAAAGAAGCCATGAGTATCATCTCACATATTTTCATCAGGAGAGACTGAAAAGGCAACATCTTCTAAGGAGTAAAAACTTTTTTTTCTCTTTTAATTGGTAACGACGAGCTGGTCGTTTGTCTGATGGTAAGCATAACGCCGGCCCATAACAATTGCAGTGCCACTCAGAACTTTGAAACACAAAGGCCTGCGCGGCACTGCAGTGCGCTCGTTACCCTGAGACATTAGGTATTAAGTCTCATAAGCCCAGTAATTTCACTGGCTATACTCTGCTCATAAAACCGGAACACAGCAATGCTTGCACATTACTGCTTGGCAGCAGACTTCACTCACAAAGCGGTGGTAACAACCCAGACGGACACTCGCAGAATAATTAGTCCTACCACTAACAAAGCTGTACAAAACTTACACTCGTACAATTATTCCAGCTGCAAGACTGCTCGACGGCGCTCGACCTAATGAAGCCACCCTGCGAGGGCAACCGGCGCAGTCGTGCCAAGTGCCTCGCGCGCCGCGGCGCCGCCCTCGCGCGCCTCGGGTACTTGAGCAAGGGCATCGACGAAATGAAGGCGGCGGCCAAGCTGCTACCAGGGGATGAAGTCATCAAGAAAGATATTTTTGACATGGAGAGGGCTTGGGAACAGAATCCAGACTCCGAGTAAAGTATGGGGCCATTTACCCGATGGCACAAGCAAGTTATAACGCGTCGTCGACAGCACACTGTCCTCAGCCAGTTATAGTATAACCAATTGCTTTAGTTCATATTTTATTTATTTCGCAACATCGACTAACCCTGTAGTACTATCTATTCTTTGTCATGGCTGAATGTACAAACTGTGTCAAGCCAATGCCCTTATAATAGTAGCGGTGAACTACTACTACCGTCTTGTTCTTAATTAAACATAGTTTAAAATAGATGTTTTTGTTTCTGTGATCTTAGTTAAATTTAAACAACGGATGATGTAAGATGATTCTAACGATACTCCATACATCCAAATCTGTTCAGGCATTTACAAGTTATGGTGGAATAAAGACCCGCACATACGGACACATGAACCCTAAACACATACACTCCTTTTTTGTGCAGTCGTATAATAAACTGTTTGTTTGTAACAATTTTTTATAAATGTCCTGGCTGAGAGACCTATATACATTTGGATAACACAACTTGTCAAATCCATTTGTAATATGTTGTATAACAGTTCTATAAAGATCAATGACATACCTTTGGAGTGCCTCAACATCAATTTAGATGACAATGTGATACCACGTATCTGGTGTTCACGTGGTCATAAGTGATTGTAGTCCGAACTAGGTAAAACTCTTACACAGATTACTACGAGTAGTACAGAGAAAGTATTTAGATCTTAGAAGTCTGCATAAAGAGTTACCGGATTTGACTGGCCCTCAAATGTAGCTGCCAAAGCACACAATTGTGTACATGAAATGAATTAATAGGTTAGCATTCACATTAATGTAACATTATATTAATAAAGAATAATTAACATTTCTAATTTGAACAATTAATTTAATTCCTCTATGACCTTTTTGGGCAGCCCCAGATTCTTCAACAATGCATGCGGTGAGGGGTCTCTTCCACGGAACCTTCTGAACACCTCGCTTGGGTGACAGCTTCCACCGACAGCCAAGAATGTATCCCTGTATCTCTTCCCAACTTCCAGAATATCTTGATCTCCTTTCCTCGCCTCCTCAAATGTGCTGTAGATGTCCGCAGCAATCATTTTCGACCACAAATGGCAGAAATACGCCGCTCCCCACTCCTCGGACATGATCTTTGTGAATGAAAGTGGATGAGAGTCATATTTGTCAAAAGGCAATGCATGGTATTTCGGCCACAACTCTCTTACAATATCTCTCCAAAAGGTTTTCTTTGAATGCAGTTCCAAATCGAGCTTGGACAGGTAAAGTTCTTTGCACAAGTTGTAACCAGACATGTGACTTCTGATGTTCTGGAGGTTTTTGAGGATGTCTTCTGGTAATGGATCGTCAGTGCTGAAGTGTCCACTAATGGCGCGTATAGTGTGGGGATCGTACAACCAATGTGTCATAACTTGACCACAGACCTCCGCTGCATCCCATTCTACATTGGAAAGTCCTGCTACTTCGGAAAAGTTCGCTTTTGTTAACAAATGACGTAAGGAGTGCCCGAACCTTTGGAATAAGATGCCGACTTCCTTGAACGTCAGCAAGGATGGTTTGTCTTCGATCGGAGCTTGGAAATTGAAAATCAAAGCTGACAATGGATTTGTATCTGTTGAAGTACATTTGTTGCGCATAGCGATGTGCCAGCCGGCATCATCGTGCACTCTGATCTTTTGGTCCTGCCGCGCGTAAGGATCAAAGTAAAAGCCAGCTATAGGATTGTTCCCTGATGCTTCATCATAAATATCGTAGAATTTGACATCCTTATGCCATGTGTGGACATCAGCCTTCTCCACAATCTGTATTTTGAATAGGGTACTGCACAAATTGAAGAGGCTAGTCATCACCCTCGGCAGAGGGAAGTACTCCCTAATTTTGTCCTCATCAAAGCCATAGAGAGACCATTTTTGTTTCCTCTCCCAGTATGGTATATCCCACTGCTCTAACTTGGTGTCAAAGCCTCTCTCTAGCGCAAACCGTTGCAGCAATTCTATTTCAGCATCCTGCATGGACCTGGCGCTTTCCAACAAGCTGTCAAATATATTGTTAACATTTTCCATGGAGCCTGCCATTTTAGTTTCCATACTCATGTCAACATAAGTTTCGTAACCAAGAATATTTGCCTGTTCCATTCGGTAAGAGCGAATGTTCTCCAAGTTGGAGCCTGTTTCTATTTCTTTGTTGACGTAATTAGAACAGCGTTGTTCATGTGCCTGCCAAGCATTCCATCTCAAGTCTCTATCAGGACAGTATTGCATGAAAGGCTCGTAAATATGAGGCTGTAGTGTCAGTTTCCATGGGCCTCGAGCAGAGTCATTACTCATAGCCATTGACTTTACCAAAGACTCTGGACATTCCCTTAAGACACTACCATCTTGGATAGTGCTTGTGAAAAGTTTGTTAGCCATATTCACTTTATCTCGGAAAAATTGTCTTTCTTGTTGAAGCGATACTAGAATATTATTGAGCCTGTCCTTTTTAGTGCCAATTACATCTAAGCCGTTAAGTTTTCCCTCCAAAATGTACTTGTCCAACAATCTCTGTTCCTCATCAGTGAGTTTCTTAAGACGGTTTTTTTCTGTGACTGCTGCGTGGTAGATTGGTGCACTATGGAACTTTGAGGATCTTGCTTTGTGCGCTCTCTCATGAATATGTATATATGATTTTGTTGGCATGAGAGAGCTATTTCCGAGATATAATGACTTTGCCATGCCCCATGTGAGCTCTAACTGTGTCTCTAGCTTTTCTAATGGTTGAAATATTTCGACAAATGCATTTTTGCAGTTTGATGCTGTTTGCTCAATCTGGCTAACTCCATTCTCATATTCTAAGCTTTGCTTGCTAATGGTGGCAATGCATTTTTCTATGGAAATGTGGTTGAACTCTGGCAGCCCGTTGTCAGATAGTAAGGTGTTTTGGTCTGCATCTTCACCGATTTCTGGGATACTGAAACAATGTTTTATCAGATATCAGAAATAATTAACTAATTTGCAAGTTATTAACTTGAAAATCAGTTAATTATTTATCTAAATACAGTAAAGACAGTTGAAACAATACAGCCTGAGTTAGAATTGGTATGTTATCACTAAAGGGGGTCAACCTACTCCTGGAGCTTAACAACATTTGTTTTACGAGTTTTTGAAAGTAGGAATTTTTCATTGTAGGAATGGCATTTAAAGTTTACATCAAAATTCTACTATAGTACATCCGGTCAGCCCTAGATCAGCTAATTAACTTGAACTATGTTAAATGATGATGTTGATTAGAAGATAATTAGAAATAATTCCAGAGAATACTGCACACTAATTCATGTTTAAATTAAATTTATTATTTTGTATGGAAATTTTATATGACATATTTTCAAGGGAGGTTCTCACAACTAGTGGCCAATAATGGTCCTAATCACCCCCTCCCGGGATAACATACCATTTCAACCCCACCTGTATATTACAAGCTTATTGAAAGAAGGTACAGCAAAATAGAATATTCTATTCCCTTCAATAAGAAGTCAATCAGGTTGTTTGCCTGATGTTAAGCATAATGCCGGCCCATAAATAATATGAATATTATATTGTAACACTCAATCTTTATGACAGCCCATATGTTGCAATAGTTGGAATTAATTCCTACAGTGCCTATGGCTTGCAGATTCACAAGGGGTTACATATTTATGTAGCATAAACAAATGCAAATTTTATTCATTGAAATGTAGAGTTTGATAATATCATTTAAATGACTATTGGATGATAAAAAAAATTGTTGAATTCGGTAATATTTTAGATCTTTGTGGAAATTATATATTTTTTTGTGAATTTAATTTCTATTGTGTTAATGTGATATTTTTAAACCTGTATAACCACAGTAAACACAAATTCCAATAGGAAGTAACCAGTGATATTCTTTCAACTATTTCCAAATAACATACTAATATGATATGTAAACCAAGAAAGTACAGTTTATTATATTATTCCTCTTAACCGGTGTCCTGTGGTGAACTAAACTGCCTACAGTGAATATCACAAATGGGTCTAACTACAGAAATATAACTACGTTATTGCACAATCTTTCTTTACCCGGTTAGGCATGTCTTAGAACCGAATTTTAAGAGGTTCCGAACTAGATTATATAGCAAAAAACACTGATAAAATGTAGTTTTAAGCTACAAAGAATAAAAATCGAAAATAATTACTAAACTTACAGAACGACATATCCAGCGTTGCGTTTGCTTTGGTAAATCTGTCTTTTCACATGGCGACTTAAAATATTTGGGCGCAAGAATGATAAAGCCATATTTCCTCTATAAATCCCTAAAATTAACAATTTTATTTCATAATCGCAGCATGAAACCACAAGTGAACCAGTGACAACTACTGACAGTGACAACTGACAATTACAAACTGACAAGTGACTACTGTTAACTGTCATGTCAGTCATGACAATTTGACAAACGACTTTTATTAAAAAGTTGAAACTTATTTTTTTCCTTCTTTCTTGGCCAGACACGGTTATCAATTCATTATTGTAACAATTTGACAACGTTCAAGAACCCTATTATGAGTGAAAGAAGAGAAACTAAAGTTGTAACAGTAGGTAGACAAGCGAGTATATTTCACAGACTAATTAAGAGACAATATTTCAACTTAAAACTTAAGGTTTTTAATGCTACCTATTTAACTAAAACAAATTCCACTTTTTCATAGTCCTTCTCCACCACGGCTGCTACATTTTCGACCACAGACACGTTTACCATTTGGCAGGTGCATAATGCATTGCAGGTGTTGGAAGCATTGCACGCAGGTTGTTCAATGTCTTTTTTAACAGGTCTTTTCGTAGAAGTCTCTTTGACAGGTGGACTACAGCAGAAGTCAGTGTCGAGGCCCATTTTCTCGCCGTCTTCTAAGGTTTGCGGTAGATGTTGGTTTAGGGTCTCGGGGAGAAGTAGGCTAGCAATTCCACCAGCTACGAGAAGCGCTCCCATTATAACCAGCGGTAGGACCATTATGTCTGAACCCTGGGAATGAAAACTATTTTTAAATTTAATTATTTTAAACTTTTATTCATCGTGAGCCGGAAGACGTCCACAGTACATAATGCACAAGCTGGCGTCTTGGTGATTGCAGTAGATTATTGATTTGCTGAATTCTTGGGTATATCGGTAAACAAAACACAAGACTGACTCATTGCTAAGTAGCATTCTCTACCAGTCATCTTAGACATTTTTTTTTTTTAATGTTATTAGGTAACGAGACGAGCTGGTCGTTTGCCTGATGGTAAGCATAACGCCGACCCATAACGATTGCAGTGCCACCCAGAACTTTGAAACACAAAGGCCTGCGTGGCACTGCAGTGCGCTCGTTACCCTGAGACATTAGGTATTAAGTCTCATAAGCCCAGTAATTTCACTGGATACTCTGCTCATCAAACCGGAACACAGTAATGCTTGCACACTACTGCTTGGCGGCAGACTTCACGAGCAAAGCGGTGGTAACAACCCAGACGGACACTCGCAGAAGAGTTAGTCCTCCCACTAACAACGAAGAAAGACATGTAAGAAAAATGGTGGCGGTGTAGTACAAGGAAGTTAAGGAAAGTAAGCAAGTTTAGAACTTACCAAATAATTAACAAGTGGTATAAAGATGGGCCCAAGCATGCCGAGCACTGAGCTCAAACTCATCCCGAGCCCCCTTACTACTGTGGGGTACAGTTCTGAAGCCATGAGCGGAAGAACGACGAATGATGACGATATCCCCATCTTGCCCACGCAGTACAGAGCTAGAGTTATGTAGGTTTCTGGAACATCAAGAATAGCGTGGAACATTAAGAATAGAGGTTTTTTTGCCTTTCATCAAGCTTTAGACCTAGTTCTTCCTTCTTGAACAGGCCAGCCCTGGTGATACATTTTTTAAGCAGCCATGTAGACTGCCGCATGCCGTGTGGCTTCAGACAAAGCTTATCGACTGTTGTCTTAGGGGCAGCGTAGACGCTTATGCAAACGTACGTTTTCTTGTCAGAATAACAACGCTTTTGCGTCAAGCGCGCATTTAGAGTATCACGAAATCCGCGCTTGACATCATACTTAAAAAAATGGAGTCAACATCCCTTTTATAATGTCCTGTAAGTATATCAGGAAATACGAAGTCGCACAGCACCTACAATTCTGTATCTATGACTTGCATCTTAACCATATTGCTTATTATCTAGCCCTTAGATGTCATTTTGAAACTCACCATGCTGCACTAAAAACGTGGTCAGACATGCCACTCCCCCAACAACCATACTCATACAAAGCGTCCACCTCCTGCCCAGCCTCTCCATTGACGGCCAGAGGAACAGATATGTGGGTAGTTCCACAATTCCAGCCAAGAAAAAGTTCAAGAACTCGTCACCGCCCAAAACTGGCGCATAGTACGACAGCCCAACATAAACTGACGTGTTTGTGAACCAGATGAAGGTTATGATGATAGTCTTTTTCCTCAGGTTGGGTGTTCGGAAGAGGTCCAGGATGCCATATTTACGAGACTTTGCCTTTTGGATCTCTTGGATCTGCTTGTCGGTCTGGTATTTGCGGTGAAGGTGAACCATGTAGTTCGCTGGTAAGGATTTGCCGTTGATTCTGTGGAATTAAATACCTTTGGTTTCTTGTGAAGAAAATATAAAATAACACATTTTTAAAATGAAACACATAATTTTAAAAGTTATTTCTAATCAAAGGAAGTTTTCGATTCGACCAGTTCTAATAATTTTCTTAGAGCCTACTTGCTGCTTAAATCATAAGAAGACTGTTAAAACTTGTAGGTAAGTTTTGTATTTATGATTAGGATGTGATGGTTATTATTGTATAATTATATAATAAGTTAAACTCCTAAAGGCGGAAGAAGCAGTTTATATGTATTCCCGGTTGGCTTAACTATATACAGTAGTGTAGTGTACCAATCTACAACATCTAAGTACCTACTTACCGGGCCATATTCTTCAAAATAACTTCAGCCTTGTCAAACTGCCCTCTCGCCAGCAGCCACCTGGGGCTTTCTGGCATAAGCCAGATGAAAAGGAAGAAGCACACAAATGGCAGGGTGGTCGTCAGCGCTAGGTGCCGCCAGTCCCGCACGAGGTACACCACCCCGGCGAGGAGGATCAATCCCAGCGAGTAGGCGATGTTGGAGAGGATGGTGCACAGTGTCCGGTGGCGCGGTCCCACTAGCTCTATAGCTGAAAACATTGAACATATTTGACTTGTGAGTTGTGTCAAAGAAGCTTCGCATATTAGGATGGATGTTCATAATCCTGTTCTAACTTCTAAGGTTCACTTATCACCACTAAGGTGAAAATGTGTCGCCAAGTACATAGATATAGTAGTGAGTTCCGGAAGCCGCACTTGAGAGCAAGACTATATAGAAATGCAGCACATAAGCTTACCTAAAACATATGGAGTTGTCATGATAGCCGGTACAGTAAACCCCACTCCAATTCTATAAATGCTCCAAACAACATAGTTCTGGGCGAATGCTGTGGCGACTCCAAAAATGCACTGGACCAACAAATAAATGAAGAAGGAGGGTTTCCTTCCCATGGTGTCTTGGAGATAGCCGAATATGTAGTTTCCAATTATCCCTCCACTTGCTAGGAGGACCAGTCCGAGGGTTGGGTAGAAGTCGTAATCGCAAACCAAGTTCCACTGCAGGGAGACATGCAAAATTGACATAAATCCACTTATTACATTGAACATTTTAGAGAAATTCAGTTGTGCGAATGGTTTCGTGTTTTCTATTGCTAAGTAGGGTATATAATAATTATAAGGTATGGGAGGCGGTATGATTCAGTGGCGTATTTTAGTGGCGTAACTCCTTTTTTTATAAGAACAGCCAGCAGCGTAAACAAATTGGATGGCTTTCCTGAATTAGACATTTTTAACACATCGTCAAGAACATTAAAGGCTACTATTGCAAGGAACTGGTTTGGCGTGACTCCATAGACTGTTTTGCTTGGTATACTAATAGTATTGGTATTCATAATTAATAATTAAGTAAATAAACAATGAGTACTGTATGGATAGCGGTAGGCAGGAAGTATTTAGTTTAGATGCAATATGCGAAAACGTTGTAAATGGTGTATAGATTTAAGTATATTTATTCATTAAGCTTTATTTCACTGTATGTTTTCCGAATAAAATAAAATAAATAAATAAAATAAATAAAGTATGCAAACAGGAAATAGAAAAAAAAAATAGGAATATGTGCAGCATTTGAAAGCTTGTCCTCTTTCTTGATCTTGAGGTAAAGAAGTACTGTCGATTCATGCCGACACAAATCCTCTGGATTTAATTTAATTGTATGTGAGATTACTGGGCAAAATGTGCTAACCTATTAGAAATAATAACACATAGAAATCTTCTTTACCTCATTTACAACAGTGTTTTTATAAATTGTTTTATCGTAAGTCCATCCATTTTGGCAAGAAATGATTTCTGCTGGAACTCCCTTCAGCACAGCGTCTCCAATATTCTGGTAGTTTTTCACAATATCGCTGTAGTTCAGGTTGTACATAGTGCATTGAGAGAATTCTTGTTCACCGTTCTTGAGTTCCAGTGGTATGCTGGAAAACGTAAACAGTCGCCTAGATCAGGTACCTATGGGTAGAATCTGCGTTCACTAATGTGCAGTCAAATACCTACTATGAACTCATTCACATTGTCGTTTCATTTTTATTTATGTGTGTTTAGCTAAATTTATGTAAAAGATCGTCATAATTATCATCAGTTGGAAGACATCCACTACAGTAGCGAAGGCCTATGTCCAGTAACTGGACATAGGCCTTCGCCCATCGAGGGTTAGTATCTCGATGCCTTCACCATACTGGAGGGGCTTGATTGTCGCAGTAGATTTTGACGTTGATGATGAAGGATACTGCTGCCCATTCCCTTAGCCAGTAACCACGTGGCACCCATGAAAAGAGATGGGGTCATCATATTCAAAAAAGTCTTAGAGCTTCCAGTAATTACCTCAGGTTCTTCACGACTCCCTGATCAGGCAGCAAGTCCAGCTCAGGTACACGGCACCAGTGTGGCACTCCAGGCGCCATGAACAGCTGAGAATAAGCGTGGAATCCGCACGGGATTACTGCTGGAAGCAGCATAAAGTAGATGACTAGCTTCTGATAGCGTCCGAAGGTCCCAACGTCTTCTAGGATCGCGTCGAAGTCCATGATTTAAGATGAATCTAGAGAGCAAATTAGATTGAATTTGGCATCTTGTTATGGCGTGTTTTGTAATTGATATTTATAAAACACGCAAGAAGGAGTACCATAACTGTAACGCATGTAAGATTCTCAGTACAATTAACTTTTCACTTTTCGAGTAAAGTAGATAGAAATTGTTATATTCGTGTGTATATTTAAAAATATAGTTTCAGTGAGTGCAGATATTATCATTTGGATAACTACATAATTTAACTTTGATCTATGTAGGTATTTAGTTGTTTCATTATATGTTGTTATTTTAAACTCATTTTGTTTCCGTCAGTTGCGACTTTTAAGGACGAACTAGTCGTTCATTTCTCCATACAACCGTACTTGGGTGATTACTCCACTACTTGACGTTTTAAGTCCAAAATTAAGAATAATATCGATTTATCTCTTCGTTATCTAGGTCTGCCTGCTAATTATACAGAAAAAAAATAAGTGGCTTAAAAGTAATGAGCCTTCAAACATCTGTATTTTAGCACGTATTTTAACGCAAGTTTGGACGTAAATAAATTACAAAAGGATTACGAAAACTCGAAAATAAGGTACATACTAACAAGCTTTAGTTTATTGACATTTCAAATAACTTTGGTCTGACTAAATAAATTCAGTAGTTTTGTCGTAAAACCCCAAGCACCAGAAGCCAATTCGTACATTTTTGCGCGCCGGTTTTCGACTTTTCGGTTTTCGTCGCGACTTTACGAGAGTGTGTAATTGTGTATGCGCGAGCATTAGCCTCATACTACTCATCGCTGCAGAGTCTTACCTTGTCTCTGGAATGTTAGATGAAATGGCATGCATTTTAGCCGCGCCCACCGATGAGTTCGCTCCATGGACTAGTAGGCTCTTAAATGGCATATAGTATAGTCGATAGCCTTCCTAATATGTAATAAATAAAAAATAAAACGATGTCGCATCGCATATATGAAAATAACATAATATAGTTGCGTCTGGTCAAATCGAACCCTAAAGTACGCGACACCATCAAAAAACTGGACAAACCCATTGAAGTTGTGACTAGAACAAATGTTAGTGGTCTTTAATCGCGTAATTTTTACATTTCCAATCATTTCCCAGCGCAGCGTTCTGACTGCACTATACAGTCGTAGTCACGGGAACACGTATAGAAGACTTATCTGAAGAATCTTACCTCTGTGATCTGTCGATGACGTTGTGACACGACACACGTGCCGTCCGTAGAGTCGCGGTGATATGCTTCCACCGACTGTTAGTCCGTCAAAACTATGGAGTAACTATTTACTGGACCCCAAACTCTACCGGTGTGTGGTTAAAGGATGTTCACAGAATTGCTTCATTTATTTTTTTACTGTAGACCCATCAGATTTATATGCTATACCAGGTAGTAGGACTATGCATCTCTTCTTCGAGTATCGTCTACCACTGCTTAGCTAGTGGCTTGTGTAGTTATTGAGTTTATAGAAATTTAAACTAGCGTGAATATTAATATAAATTAACTGCGATGGATCTTAATAGTCCGTTTTTTGTGCAATAGATATGTTGCATGAAACACAAAATACATAATTACTGTCGTTATACATAAATAAATAATAAATAATAAATGCTTACACTCATACCCCCGCACTAGGATTCCCTGTGTCGCAGGTGGCATGGACACACACAGATACACATCACAAACATCCAAGACCCGAGAACAAATTTTATGTTTATACAAAATCTGCCCCGGCCGGGAATCGAACCCGGGACCCGTCGCTTTGCTGGCAGGGTTACTACCAA
This sequence comes from Crocallis elinguaria, assembly GCA_907269065.1. NCBI lineage: Eukaryota > Metazoa > Arthropoda > Insecta > Lepidoptera > Geometridae > Crocallis > Crocallis elinguaria. The sequence goes on along the minus strand of OU026072.1, from coordinate 23,468,322 downwards.
CTTAGCTACGGAGCCGTCGAGCCGTCGGAGTAGTCTGCCGCCAAGCAGTAATGTGCAAGCACTGTGTTTCGGTTTGATAAGTAAACTAGTCAGTGACATTATTGGGCTTATCATCTATGTATCAACGAAAAAAAATTCAGCTCTGGTAGTAGAGAGGGTGTGTTCCAGTACATTTTGAGAGTCCTACGAAATTTTTATCAGTGTAGGTACCTATGCGTCGTTTCGAGGGTGATTACGGAATTGATTCGTTGCTTATTTTTCTGCAGGTTTTACCATCCTGCGGCGCAAGTACGGAAGTCGGTTCGATAAATTTGCCGAATCGAACGCCTAAATCGGATGCCTAAATTTAGGAGTTGCCTAGGACAAAACATTTCACCAATCTTTAGGAGTGTTCTAACAATTCATACTTAGGGCTTTGCTTACATTAAAAGTAATACTTAGGCATCGCGTTGCCTTATGTGCAATCGCGTATTGTGTTAGAAAAAACGGGCATTAGTCTATGTCTGTGATATGTTTAGGTACCTATGCCTAATAAATTATAGATTGTGTGCATATGCAATTATCTAGCTAATAGCAGGTACCTAATCCGTTAGAGCGATTTTCATAAAATAAAAAATCCATTTTAAATAAACAACACTCTCTATATGGCAAGTGGGATGCGCGTGCGCAATTATTCCATTCTGGTCCAGTCAGTCAATTCGATTAGCGTATAGTAATTGACGACGAAAGGACAAATCCCGACTACCGCCAAGGAGCAAGGTCGGACAGTTTGGTTTAGAAAGAGAGAATATATATTCACTGAACATCACCGATAATACATATTAGATACGTCTATACAATATAAAATTGAAGTGTCTGTTTGTAATATCAAAATAACAGCTTTTTACTAAATGCGTATCAAAGTATATACGGTAGCTAAAACAAATCAACAATTTTTTAAATTTTTGTCTGTCTGTTTGTTTGTTCCGGGTAATCTCCGAAACGGTTGGACCGGGACTTTCACTGGCAGTTAGCACCTGTCCACCCACTGTAATTTGAAACCTTTGTGGTAATTTTCCATTGGTGGGTTGATGTGACGGGTAATTCACGTGTAGCCCTCCACGCACTGCGCTAGTGTACGGAAAAAATAGTACGATATTCTTGGTGGCAGACTAAAAAGCGCAAAGTGGAGGTACCGACCCTCAATATTTCCTCTCAAGACGCTCGCAAGTACCTAACTATTAGTCAAGTTCATCGCATCTGACGATTCACTTACAAACCTTTTTTATTTGTCCTATCCCTTTAGCTATAGGGTTATAAGGTAGTTGGAAAACTGAAATAGGTAAATACCAAGTCAAACTCATTTATTAGGTACGTAATCTTAAAATAAATATAATTGTATCAACAGAAAAGTAATTATGTATTTTTAATCTATGTGTTCATTAAAAAAGCATTAGTAAATAAAACTATGTAGGTAATACTTTTTTCATTATTTACCTAGGAATGTTTTTTTAATGACCTTGTCAACGATAAATATAGCCCGTTTTGCCAACAAACCTTACCGAACGACGAATTTATCAATTATATTTGTTTTAGATATGTAATATTAAGTGTTAATGTTATGTATGTAACATCTTTTATAAAAAGTGTTTAAAGATATTATTAGATAGATATTATTAGATTATTAGATTATAAATTATAACTAATTTGTAAGTTATTTCTAACATAGAACACTTTGCAATACAGAAAAAACAAGTTTCTTGTAGAAAAATTAGATCAGGCATAGCGGAAGTCTTCGCGAGTAAAGCCGGCGGCAAACGCGGCTACAGCGTGCCCTGAATGCCGCAGTCTTGGCAGTCTGATATAATGTCCCTGTAGTGCGTGCGTATACCGGCACGCACACATACAAGCCACGTTCGATACCGCCGCTCTATTGAAGATAACATACTTTTCGGTTTCCATCATGCCACAGTGGAGAAACTACCAGAAGGTCAAATGCTGTATATTCCTTTTCTTGTTCGTCCTAATATCCTTTTTCATTTTAATAAAAGTTAAAACTCCATATTGTAATGGACTTCACTCAGTATTCATTTTGAATTTTGATAGCATTTTATCATGGTAGGTGGGTAACATATTTCATCTGTCTATGTATTGTGTAAAGATAATATTTCTGAGAAACCTGCCATCACTACTGTGCACTCCCTATTAAATTTATTTTGTATTTATCTTACAAGTAAATTTTATTATTTTAGAGAAATAACTGTCTTAAAACCATCTTATAACATAGAACCGCAAATTATATATTTAAGATGTTTATATCTTATGGCACATTTTCCTGTACCACTCCGGGTCGTCTTTAGCGGCAGATTCGGGCCTCCCCCCTCGATGCCTGTAGTGGAACTCGGACACCCCCCGGCCAGGGACCCCGTTGACGGTGAACTTGCAGAACCGTTCCACCATCCGCGCGTCCCACTCGTCCGACACGTAGTGGGTGGACTCGTACTCGACTTGGACCTGGTTATTTATAATAATTATAAGTAGGTTCATAAAAAAATACAATTGCAGTGTCTGTTTGTAATATCAAATTAACAGCTTTTTACTAAATGCATTAAGAAAGTATATATGGTATATATGGTAATCTAAACGGCTGGCCCGATTTTGACGAGACTTTCACTGGCCGATAGCTGATGTTACATGGAGTAACTTAGGCTACGTGGGCGAAGCACACACACACACACACACACACACACACACACAGCACAGCTAGTTCAAAATAAAATCCAAAGTTAATTTCCTTAATTTTCAGGGTAAATCCTACCTGAACGGAGTAGACCTCGTCTCCAGCGTGGAATAAGAAGGCGTAGTCCCGGGGTGCTGTCCCGTTCTCCCCGTGCTGGTACAGCTGCAGATCCACGCTCTTGATGGGCAGGATCTCACCGCTCGGTAGCGCTACCTCACCCGCTTCGAAACTGGGGAATATAAAGGGGTTTACTTTATGGTCTTACCACAAAAAAATTAAACACACTTTAAACTTGTGTTGTTAGTGGTAGGACTAACTCTTCTGCGAGTGTCCGTGTTGTTACCACCGCTTTGCTCGTGAAGTCTGCCGCCAAGCAGTAATGTGCAAGCATTACTGTGTTCCGGTTTGATGAGCAGAGTAAGCCAGTGAAATTACTGGGCTTATGAGACTTAATACCTAATGTCTCAGGGTGACGAGCGCACTGCATTGCCGCGCAGGCCTTTGTTTTTCAAAGTTCTGAATGGCACTGCAGAATTTAACCTCAGGTTGTATAATTACGCAAATTGGTTAGTTATACCGCAAAATTGACCTCATGCACCCTCATGTTTTGCATTTGTTAAGGAGGCGACAAAGGTAGTATATATTATACCAATTAGCAGGAGAGGAGGCGAGGCGCTATACCTACCATCAAATTCAGCTCATTACCCCATAAACAATAAAATCTGTTCTATGGGGCACTTACACAGAGGCAGTAATAGGCTGGCAAATCACTCCAACGCTGATAGAGGTGCCGTCTTCCAAGAATATGTGGTGGAAAGCGTATCTATGCATCAGAGTCCAGTCTCGTTTCTGACCTGAAACATTTTAAAAGGTATAAATAAAACAGGGTCAACGATTACTCTGACCTTCTAAGATTCCTTTCAAAGAAATCACAGGAGACCATGATCCACCGATGTGGATCATGGTCTCCTGGACGATTCCAGACTTGGAGCATTTATTTTAAGTTTACGCTTTTTTAAAGTGCTCAAATATATTAATCAAACCGACAGCCATTACGTGTAATATTATCATTACTATCCATCGAACAATTAATTCACCACGCCGCCGGAAGCAGCCATTTTCAAAAGAGGTGCATTTACCCACTATTGTCGGTTTCAAGACTCTTTGAAACCGTCTGATACGGTGATATCTCTTATAGGCGTGTAACGTAGGTTCACGTCACCGTTTGGCACGCCATGTATGAAGATGCACCAATGGTGTCACTTCTGTTCTATGTTCTCTCTATTTTGTGATTTCACAGTCATGGATTTTTTAAATGTGGTAATGGTAACGTATGTGCTGAATGTAAGCGAGATTCTGTGTTTCTCTGGATGCAAAATGGTACAAGTAGGCAATAACAAGTAGAATTGCTTTCAAAAAAACCGGGAATACTCCGATGAAAATTTCGCGATATATATGATAATTCAACTCCCATTTCTTCCCCTTTAGGTGTTCTTTTATAAAATTTATATGGGAACATCTCGAGAGTATACCTTATACCTTTTCAAAGACGAAAAGAATTTTCAAAATCGGTCCACAATTGACGCAGAACTCGGTAAATATGTATGTAAAAAAATACATACAGTTGAATATATATTCTCCTCCTCCTTTTTCGAAGTCGGTTCAAAAACTTACCAAAACTGTGATCCCGGAATGACGGCAAAGTGAACTCAAACGATTCGTTCTCGATTTTGAGTTTGCATTTCAAGTTGCCAAACTGTTCGTAATGAGACTGGTGCGCCCTGTGAAACCAAAGTTCAGTTTTTTTAGAACATTATAGAAGAAACAAACAACTTGTTAACTTTGAGAGCTCTGTTGGCAACTTTCGTTCTCGTTACTCGTTTATCACGCAGGGAAACCCCGAGCATAGGCCTCTCCATAGCTCGTTGTGCAACTTTGAGCTTGCTTATAAGACCAACAGTAAGAGGCCACGTCTCAATGCCATAAGTCATTACTGGCAACACACTCTGGTTGAAAACCTTTGGTAGTCATACCTTTAACCTTTGGTATATGTACTCAGCATGGAGTTATTACGGACTGATGATGATCAAGAGAACTGTACCTACTCACGTCTTTTGGGACTCTCTCCTGATTATATTACTGTAAACGTAACTCACGTCTTTAGCCCCTCAAAGTACGTCCGGCTCCACTTCTCCCTAGCGATGGATCTGATGATCGCCCCGGGGTACAGCTCGGAGTCGAAGTCGAAGTGCTGAGTGGTCGCCTTCCACTCCCCGTGGAAATCAACGTCGACTACTTTTGTGGGATCGTTTTGGTACCTGAAAACAAGGAATTTTTACAAAACTTATACAATAATCGATTCCAGTCGTTTTCATAAATATACTGTACGTACCATAGGTAACTACTTTGCAAAGAAACTTAGCGCTTTATACGAGTACAATCAACACTTACAATTTATATTATTAATTATTATAATGAAATGAAATGAAATGAAATGAAATGAAATGAAATGATCGTTTATTTGCGTGAATATAGGTAATTTCAGGTAAGTACATGTCATTAATTATATAGTTTCACTATATTCGACTACATAGTCGTGCAAATTTTTAAATTATAGTTTTAAGTTACAATTATATGGCACAAAAAAAATAATTAAATATCATCATAAAAACAAAAATTGAGTCTAATAATCTACACCGATAAGCATTACAATAAAATAGAATACAATTCAGTCAATAACATAATAAATAAAAGAAAATTACACATCATTTTATAAATTTAGAATTAAAAAAGTCCCCTATTGTATAAAAACATTTGTCACAAAGCCATTTATACAGTGTTTTATTAAATTGTATGTCACGTAATTCTCTTAGGTCAATAGGTAATTTATTATAAATTCTTATGGCCATATAATAGCAATTCATGTCACACATTTTCAGTCTGTTTTTCGGTACCAAAAGTGGTTTTTGTACTATTTTTCTTTTAAGCGTTGATCTCTCATCGGTTTCAAAAAGTGACTGGTTTTTCCTAACGAACTTGCACATTTCAAATAGGTATAAAGAAGGTAGTGTAAGCAACTTCTGTTCCACAAATATGGGCTTGCATGATTCTGTCCATTTAAGACCAAAAATTGATCTAATACATTTTTTTTGCACAATGAAAGCTCTCTGAGCTTCTGTTGAGTTTCCCCACATGATTAAACCATACCTCAAAATGGAACACACGTGGCTGTGGTATACAACCATTGCTGTTTTAGTGTTTGTAATGTTTTTTATTTTTCGTAGTGCAAATACAAATTTATTTATTTTCTTACATACATTATTTACTTGTTCCTTCCAATTACAGAATGTATCTATAGTTACACCTAAAAATTTAATGTTATTTACTTCTTCAATTGCGTTGTTTTTATATTTTATTTCTAAACTCATTTTGTCTCTAGTATTATTACTTTTATATGTCAAAAATCTCATAAATTTCGTTTTATCTGTATTTATTTTTAAGTTATTTGCTTCTAGCCATTCTATTATGTCACATAACGCTTTATTCGTAGTATTAGTTGCATTTTCAACAGTACGCTCTCTAGTTAAAACGGTCGTATCATCTGCAAACAATACAGTAAATTGGTCTGTAGAGTTAGGTAGATGATAGATTGATAGCAAAACATAGGCAAAAAAAACGGCAAAAAATAGCGCTATCTTTTTTTTAAATGCTGCGTCCTGTGAGTTTTGACATGTTCTTAATAGCAGGTTCGCACCACCACTTAGAGAGTATTGTTTTTTTTTCGGATTTAAATAATCAATTGGTTTTGACCTTGCCACTCACCACATCTGACCTTTATATGCCACGGTCCACTTGACCATGGGCTCAATGGGAGTGATCTTGATGCCCTCAGCGCCAAACTCGCCTATACCAGCCCCGAAAAGTACTGTATCGGGGATCTTCTTGCTGCATAATAGTCCCTTACCAGGCAGCTGTTAAGATTAAGAGAAGACACTCTGATAAGGTAAATGTAGTCAATGCCTCGCCTTATAATCGGATTTCAGAATATACTGAAAGATCATCATCATAAGTCGGAGATGTCCACCGCTGAAGACAGGCCCTCATATGGAACCCCAATTTGTAAACTTGATTCTTGCATTGAACGATTCCAACATTTCATTGGTTTTGACGAGGTAGTCGGTCCACCTATAATTTTTTAATGCTATAGGAGTATACCCTTTGTTAGTGGTAGGACTAACTCTTCTGCGAGTGTCCGTCTGAGTTGTTACCACCGCTTTGCTCGTGAAGTCTGCCACCAAGCAGTATGTGCTAGCATTACTGTGTTCCGGTTTGATGAGCAGAGTAGCCAATGAAATTACTGGGCTTATGAGACTTAATACCTAATGTATCAGGGTAACGAGCGCACTGCAGTGCCGTGCAGGCCTTTGTGTTTCAAAGTTCTTAGTGGCACTGCAATTGTTATGGGCCGGCGTTATGCTTACCATCAGGCAAACGACGAGCTCGTCTCGTTACCAAACAGCATAATAAAATTTAGGTTTCATAAAAATCAATGATTTTCCCATAGACCGTTCCGTTCAAACAGCTGATTGTTGGATTCACGTAATTGTTTTTATACATACCCCAACATAGAACAGTCCGTTGCACATGCCCATCGCTCGTCTCTCGCAGCCAATGATGACGTAAATGCCTTTATCTTGAACATCCCCCTCTTTTGCTGATATGAAGAACACTGCGTCAAATGCCTGTGAAAGATTAGGAGATAAAAATATTATTATCAGCAACAGAACTGTGTTATTATTTACATGTAGTTCTGAAATTTACTGGTGGTTGCGGTTGCTGCTCTCCTTCCTGTCAAATTAAAAAAAATGTTGTTTGAGTTTACTGGTACACACTTACCTATTAGAAAATAGGAACCAAATCTTATATAAAAAAGGCAATTGTAGGAGGTATAATTTTTTCATTTACGACCTTTAATAATAGGTACCTAAATATTTTTTCAACATCTGTTTTTTTTTTGATTTGGTATAAATAAGAGAAACGCAGAAAAACGCAGCACACAACTGGTTTCTTGTGATCAAAGTAATTAATGTTCTCTGGTTATGATACTTATGACGTACAGAAGTTGCTCTGAAGTGGTTGCTAGGATTTTTACAATATCCCTGTATGTCGGAGATTTTATCGTAATTTACAACACTCTTCTTAACAATATTATCTTCTGTTTTTACAAAGAAAAACATCAGCTATTGCTCTCCGTCACGGCGAGACGGCAGAGCAATAGAGTCGAGAGTCCATTGTTGCGGCGTGAAAGGACAAACCAACTGACCAACAAACGTACAACCACATTTTCACATTATATATAGTACCTACAGATGTAAATCTAATTTCTTATTAATTTATTGGTTTACCTTGGCATGGTCGCTGAGAGTCTGAGCTCGATCCATGGCAGCGGGGTCCGCTATGGCCGAGACGCCTTGACCTGCCCGCCCATCTTTGCCTGCACTGGAGTTCTTATTTGAAAACTGGAAACGGACATTTGAGATTTTATTTATTTATTTATTATTTATTTATTAGTTAGATCACCAACACTGCGTACACCAAAACATACATCAAAAACTACAGCTCATATTGGTACCTTTTTAAACCTAAGTGTTAAACGGTTCCATAGGTAAACTATGTTTTGTCTCTTTCGATTCAGTTTAAAATTGTCAAAGAACAAGAAAGACGAATAAACGACATCGCAAGTGTAGCCGGAACGCACTGATAGGTCCTTAGCGACATATTTTTACAAGCTTTTGCAATTATTGTTTGTTTGTTTGTTTGTTAGTCTTGCAAGATAAATTTGACCCACTTCCAGGTGTTTGATTGAGCCGAAATTTTACGTACCTATAAAATGTGATAACGATGCACGCACACATATAGCGACGCACGTCACAGAGCTGGTCTGGTGATGGAGCCGGAAGGTGGCCACGAGAACACTGTAGGGAAACGACGTAACCCCATCGAGTATGGGGCTGGAGTACTGGGGTTGCATGACTTGGTACCCCCATCTCCATTCCATCAAACGACCAGACGTGTACTGTAATTCGTCATCCATTTATGGTTGACAGTCCTCCTATCCGCACTAAGCGTTTTGCTTCGAGATTCATCATGCGAACGGCTAAAGAGAAGAACCCTTTGCCAGCGCCTGTTTTTCCCGAACACTACGATCTGGGAGTCTTCAAGACACGAGTGGAACCTGTCCACTTCTGAGCTAGCGTGCTAGATCGTCGACCGCATCGTCACTTAACATCAGGTGCGATGGCGGTCAAACTCAAACCCATGAGCAATAAAATAAATCTTGTCGGGAAAAATATATTTTTCCACAAAAAAAAATATTATTTTACTATGACTGAATGATCAGCATGCATTCCTATGATAGATAAACACCTGCTTAATTTATCTTTGTATAGATTGGACCCTGTATCAGGTTTGCTGTTCACTTTGGGTCTACGTGTATGATAACTTAATAATTTATACCTAATCATTTTACATAGGTATAATTATATGCCTTAAATACCTATTGTATAGTGATTGTTAACTAGGTAGATCTCAGAGAAATAGAGCCATAAAAATTTTCCATGCAAAGAATCATGTCGATCCGGTAAAAGACAATTTCATTTTTCTGTTCCGATTAGGTATATTACATACCACCGCACTAATTACTATAAAAACCGCAAAGGTGTGAATATAAGCTGTTCCCCATAATATTGCAGTGTCACTAGCTTACAAACACACAACACAATACAAAACATATGAATACAAAATTTCAGCCTATGTATTCGAGTCACAGGAACTTCAAAATTCAATTGCAAAATTTGACCAATAGAATAAGTAATGGTAAAAGTACCTACACAAATTCTATGTTACATGTGTTCAGTAAGTGATAGAAGTTAAATAAAAACTTGTAAAAATATCTAAAAAATCAACTTACTTTTCTAACAAAGTACAAACAGGCAAACAGGACATATTTCACGTAATACCACTTTCCAGGGACTTGATAAACTCCAAAGATGGGCTCGGGGTCTTTGACCTTATAGTTGTAAATCAATACAATTATGACAGTCGCGACGAAGCACAAAAATATAAACATTTTGAAACGATCGACACTCGACAGTCCACTGAACCGCGCCGGCATGCGCCTATAACAATTTTACCAGGGCTGAGGGCTGATTAGAGCTAGTGATGGGCAGAAGCCGTATCTACTTATGGATAAGTAGTAAGTATGCTTATTACTTCGCAATAATTCGGATCTTGCCCAGTGGCACGTAAAAGCATTAGAGTTATATTAGTTTTCCAGACAAAATATTTAAATAGCTTCAAGTCACACAAAACACCGAGAGCGGGGATCACCTTCTGAAGCCATAGGTCAGCTTAGCATTACCATTATATTGCGTTGTCATCGGAACTACTTACGTGTAAGTGGATGAAAATTCGATCACTTAGATTTGAACCGGAAAAAGACATCAGTGAATGTAAGTAGGTATCTACTTACATTACCTATCTATGTAATAGTCAAAAGTGGTATGTATGAGTATGACTGACTGCAATTCAATTCAATTCAAGTGCAATTGGCATCTATTTAAAAATAAAATAATGGTTCCTTTCTTAACATTCTCATCAGCCGGAAGACGTCCACTGCTGAATATAGGCCTGTCCACATAGAACGCCACTTGGATCGGCTACTCGCCTCTTGCACTTTGCCCTTTCTTATACTAATCCTAAATTATAATAAGCATGGTAAGTAATATGCTTCTAGTAAAAATGTAGATTTCGGTCTGAAATATAGTGAGTAGGTATTTACCTACCTAAATCTGTTTGTATTTTTGTGTCCCATCACTACCAGAATAACAATGACACACTGATAAAATTCCAGTAGTCCATGTCTCTTATTAAAGTCAATAATTCCTCACGACCGATACAATATGTATTATTGATTATTTTTTAATAGACATCATTAGCTATGTACCTACTTAGCTAGTAGCCGCTCATTTGGTTTTTACCTTTAGTTTTAATTGGGTAGGTAAGTACTGAAGACTGATATGAAAAGGCAAATTTTGGCTTCTGTCTGTAATTGTATTAGAACATAAACGGCATAAACCTAGATCAATACAAAAATGAGGTTAAAACTCTAAAAGCTCCTACTGACGGTCCAATCCGTCCAATCCGACTTGCAATAATTATTTCTCCTTACCGCACAATCATAGTAAAAGGACTGTGGTAGGTACAATCTATGAAAAATGTGACGTAATATTGAATGTGACCTATAAAGTCCACCATTCTCGAACGTTCCATTCCTCAACATTCCACGCAAACATTCCAAAAACCGTCCGTAAATATGTGGGAAAGGAACCTCACATAAATGCTGAAAACGTGGAGTGATAGAAATATTTGATTGAAATATTGGATTGAACTTTCCAAACCCGACGTTCCACTCACGACTCACGGGACCAGGCAGAGTGAACCCCCACCGTAACCGGCGTGCCCTGGCCGTCACTTGGGGTAAGGGCTACAAGGGGTGGGCCGCGCTTCCAGTGTTGGAATAAACACTCCCAAGACCGCTCAAAATAGCTGTAATATTAAATCGTTAGCGTTATGGGTGCTTTTCTTATGAATTTCACAACAATTTTGTGATTTTATTTCTTGAAAATTTTGCCTAGACTGCGGCAAGATGGTACTCTGCACCCCCTTTTAAAAAAGTACCTAGATCTTGGCTTGCGTGTATGTGGGTAGGTACTAACAGCGGAAAAGTATCGAATTTAATTGATAGATATTTAGTGTATATACGACGCTGCACTGTGTAAAGATATATTATAAATTTTATGTGTGTCGAGCTGTTTTTGATTTATATCAAAAAAATAGTTTCCGCCAGGACAAAGTCGTCTCAGTGGCACCAAGCCGTTTGCTTGTGCCGCCAAGCAGTATCTGCAGGCATTAGGCAAACGACCAGCTCGTCTCGTTACCAAATAGCATAAAAAAACTATTTATTGGACCCACTATAATAGAACGAAAGGTACCTAATAATTTCATCCAATACTATAATAGTGTTCATATACTACCTTAAACCCTTTGATAAGTATGTATACCTAATAGAATGTTTCTATAGGTATAATTGAATCAACATTAAAATTAAAGTTACCTACCTAAAGAATAATTTTATACTGATAACAAAATGACGTGGCATGGTGATGTGGCGTAGCAGGGGCCGGCACCCGGGCGGTTTTTAGCCCCCCCCCCTCGCAACAATAAATTTACGTAGACAAGTGATGTACAAGCATCACATTTGAAGTTAAATTTTCTAAAATTTAACTAAATTTTATTTTCAAAAATATATGCCTATTTCTTTAAAGAAATCTCTAAGGGAGTCGCGTGGACATGGGTCCATGGCAGTAATTCGCAACTCTTCACTCTTCGAGGCTCATTTGTAATATGAAAACGGTATCTAAACCAGCAGCATATCTCTTTGGTGTGCACCTGCGCACGTAGCCAAACTTTTGGTTCGGGGGGGATTATGATCCCGTTTATTTTATGTAACGTCAGTTTTAGGGAGGGGAGGGGGGGTGAAATCCCAACTATCCCCCACTCTGGATACGTGTCTGACCTGCAGTATACAATACTGCAAAAATTTCAAATCTGTACCACTCTCTACCCGACTGTATCTAGTTTTATCCGTTTAACCAGTGTCTCAACTGTCTTTTTTATTTTTATGAATACACTATACAATATACATAGATAATATGAATGATATATCACTACGTATTTGTAACTGAGAAGAGAAGCCCTTTTTGTCTGGCTTGCACATGCATACCTAAATGCGACTGAATTAGTAGGTACCTACTATGTTCTCCTCCACTCTAGTAGCGCGACCATAACACCTAAGCGCCAGTTTGCCACCCAGGCGGACCGCCCTTGCCCCCCTCCCCTTACGCCGCCACTGGTCATAAATAACATTATAGTACTTAGATATGTTTATCACGAAGCTCCACCCTGATCAGATAGCATCCATGCAGATATAACTGTGAACGGCTCACTCCTTACTAGTTTACTTTATTGTCAAACAAAAGAAAGACCAAAGTCCCCCACGCTGAGGGCGCCGCACGGTACAGTCAAATTTCTTCATCAGACCTAACAAGCTGCGACCAAGCCATTACCACTGCGTACGCAATTGGGTTACGATTTACGTAACTACTGTACAAGAACTCGGAAAAGTAGGAAGAAATTCCGAAAACTGTGAGTAAATCTCTTCACTCCTGTACCTATTCCTTATAATTCCCGGTCCTGTTCACTTTCCGTCCTAATCTCGTCGGCCTGTAATTTGAATTAATGTATTCGTAGTTTATCAGTGATAGACTTATGTTTTAGTATAATTTAGTGATAGTTAAAATCGGTGTTATTGAAAATGGAACAAATAAAAATCATTCCCGTAGAAATTCTAAACATTGTGCCTAAGTATGATGGTAAGGAAAAATTATTGAATTTATTCATTTCCAAGTGTGAATACGTACTAAAACTTTTTCAAATTGAAGGGAATTCGGAACAAAATCTATATGTGTTTCACTCTTTAACCAGCAAACTAACTGATAGAGCTGCGTATCTACTTAGTAACCACCATACTATAACATCATGGCAAGAACTAAAAGAACTTCTCATCCAACACTTTGGTGATCACCGCTCAGAAGAGTGTATCGCTTTAGAGTTAGAAAACTTGAAAATACAAAATGGAGAATCATTTACTCAGTTTTATCACAGAATAGAGAATGTAAAGAGTTCTTTGTTTGAAAAATTGAAGAAGGTTACCGATGAAGAAATTAAAGCATCAAGAATGATTGTTTATAATGATATCGCTTTGAATGTGTTCCTTTATAATCTGCCGGAAGACATTATTCATAAAGTGAGATTGAAAAGTTGCCCTACTCTTGAAAGCGCTCTGAGTATAGCAACTGAAGAAGCGAATTTTCTAGAGCAATATAAGGCAAGAAATAGGTCGTTTGGTTACAGACCCGATTTTCGTCCGCCATATAAATTTTATAATGGTAATCTATTTGGAGGGCAACTGCAATCAAACACGGGTCAAGGCAACTTTGGTCAAGGTCTAGCACAACCTTGCGGCTCTACTTTCCTACACGTTTCTAATGCTACTCCTGCATTCGGTTCTCAGAAACCACAGGGTTCTTCTCTATTTGGTACCCAGAGCCTACCTCAGGCAACAACAAGTGTGCAAAATAATGGAGAGTCTCATTCCCATTATTCTTCTCCCTTCTTCCAGTCGCAAACTTCGTCACAAAATCCGAATCAGGGTCTAGCACGATCATTCGGCTCTATGTTCCCAGGAGATACACCACCTTCTGGGAACATAGATTTTGGTTCTCAAGAGAATCAACAGGGTCTTCAGTTTGGTACACAGAACCAACAACATGCACCAGAAGTGGAGCAAGAGGACAGCAAGCCCGTTACTCCCAAAAATGATATTAACTTAACAGTTTGAAAACTAGAAAATAAAAAGGGGATTTATTTTTTTTTTTTTTTACCTAACTATGCCTGATAAAGATCGATATTTATTGATATACAAAATTACTATTATAATAACAGAAAAAGTAAACAACATAAACTAAAATAACTAAATAAAATACACACTAATTTATTTACAATCTTAATCTAATAATCCGCTACCAGTAGGCAACGTTCCCAAAATGCTGGCCGCATTGCCACGTTGAATGGCAATGCTTAATCTTTGACCAAAGTAGACGCCAGCATTTTGGTCACGTGTGGCTTCGACCAGACGCCCTGAAAGTTCTTTAAAAATTCTATGAGCTCCAGGTCCCCACGGTCCAAGTGTCTCAACCCCAAAAGGCTCAAATATGTAACTGCTATCAAGACTACTATATTTGCGCCTTTTGAGGTTCTCAGCGGATTCAGCTGCCGCACCAGCCTTATTTTGAGTACCGGGAAGATGTGACGGCGCAAGGGTGTCAACACAGGTAGCGTCCCATACCAAAGGTCGCCCCATCTTCCACGGAATAAGAGTCATTCCATCGGGCCTTTTACCATCGTCACGTACGAGGCCATTCGGTTCTAAAATGGCCGCGCAGTTGGCGCTGGCAAAAGCCCGACGGATTATGTCGTTAAGACTGGCGTGGCGTGAAATTCTGCCAGCGCTTCGTTGGCAAGATAAACCGTGGTGACCGAGCCGGTCAACAGCACTACCACACTGGCAGCGGTGCGGAGCACAGCATGATGCGCCCAAGCGAAGGGATGCCGCGATGCGGAAAGCTGAGGAGTCCAAAAGAGTTCCAGTGTTTTGCGATGGAAGAGCCTGAAGCCACAAGCCCGATTCCCACTCGGCAACGGCTACCTGATAAAGTAACAACAAATAACTAAAATTGAAGTGTCTGTTTGTAATATCAAAATAACAGCTTTTTACTAAATGCATATGAAAGTAGGTACGGTACCTACAATAAAAACACAATTTTTGAAATGTTTGTGTATCTGTCTGTTTGTTCCGGGTAATATCCGAAACGGATGGACCGATTTTGACGGGGATTTCACTGGCAGATAGCTGATGTTATAAGGAGCAACTTAGGCTACTTTTATTTTGGAAAAAGAATTAGGGTTCCGCGCAAAAAAATAAAACCCATGAAATCCAATAACTCCACGTGGGTGAAACCGCGGGCAGCAGCTAGTTTATTACTAATTCAGAAACTATTGTAAAAATAATGTACTATGTAGGTATATCTATACCTACTTTTATACTTCCACGGATAGAAAACGAAATCAAATATAGTTCATCCATTACTTATGTATAGCTAGGTATATTGATATAATCAAAGTATTAAAGGCCAGACTATAATTACATATCCCACCCTAATGTCCATGTCTTTGTGAAGAGGTTGAAATCAAAACATTTTATCTCCATATCTAATGAAGATTTGCGAAATCGACGCTTCGTCACTGCTTCGAGATGACAGCATCGTTGGCGATTCCTGAAGTTTTCACAGTTTACTTTGGATCTACCTCAGCTAGCTTATGGTGCCTGATTGTATCTCATTACCTTATTTTATAATAAATGAAAATTTTCGAAAGCGACGCTTCGCCACTGCTTTGAGATTTCAGTATCGATGGCCGCGATGGCGATTTTCCTGCAGTTTTCACTACTGCACAGCTGGATTCAGGTTCTATAACGCCGCCAAATTAAATACAAATTAAATTACTACCAGATTAAAAGCAAAGAAGTTATTACTCTTATATATATACAGTCCAGTCACGATAACTAGAGCTTATGTAACTAGTGTTTATTGTTGAAAGACAGGCAATTTTAACATTTAATGAACCTAGACTAGATGCAAGAGCCAGAGTTTTCTACCGTACAAGAGTACAAGGGCCATCCTTGACAGTGGGAATGCCAGTCGTAAAGACACCATGGTATTAATTATGGACCGTATTATAGCCCTTGGAAAGCAATATTAACTACTAATTATTACAAGCTAGGTACTTCTGGGCAAGCGTACCGTGCTACATCGTCGATCGCGTCGACATTTGACAATTGAGACAGGGTCAAACGTAAGCCCATTGGAAATTAAAAAAAATATCTTGCCGGTAACGAATTTGTTGTACAAACTTGTAAAGAGGAAGACTCGCTAAGAAATGTGATCAAATATGTCCGCAAGCAAGACCGCAAATGACCTGGAACCTGGAAGGACGATGTCAAAAAGATCACCGGGTCGAATTGGATGCAAATAAATATCAAACGAATGGAGATTACTAAAGGGGCCACCAAAATGGTATAGAACAATACATAATAATTTATAATAATACTAAATTGGTTAAAGAATGTAGGTATGTACTTATATTTTTTTTATTATTAAAGCGCAAATTATTCTTCGCAATTTTTGTATTACCTATTTATACCAATACCCACAAATTACAATACCCCAAAGAGCAATACCCTGTTCCAAAATCTTAGACACAGATTACTATACTTTTATTTATGTAGCTAGATATAGATATTTTATGTAAACAAAGGGGTTGACAGAATGAAAAAATTGGTAGAACACTGTGTAATCCATAATTTAGTGATTATACATCATATTGATTTTATCATATTGATATTATAATGAATGAAAAATCGTGAATGAATCATTTTTTCAAGATTGTTATTTTAAACAAAACTATAATAAAAGGAAGTTTTTTCGTGTAGTTATTTTCCTTAGACTGGGAACACAGCAGGAATTTGAAACATTTTGTGCAACCGCCGCCATTTTCTTTTTCTGTCTGTTAATCTGTTCCAATCTCCGAACTCGAGTACCCAGTATATTATTTTTCTCTATGACTCGAGTCTAATCTTGCTGCGTATGTCTTGTTAAAGATCTTGTTATTTTGTAGTGGATTTGTTTAAGTTTTTGTTGTTGGTTCTTGTTACTTTATAATTGCGCCGCGCGAGAGCAAAGCTGGGGGATATAGAAACAAAACTATTTTTACAAGTGAAAAATGTTTTTGGCAACTGGCATGTCACTTTGAAGTTTGACACTTTGCAAGTTTGCAATACTCATCGTGATTCATACCCCATATCATTTTTTCGTGTATCAAACAATCGTGAATTACCGACCTTCAGTCATTCTAAAATCTAAATCATCGAACCTAAGAAATAACTCGCGCAGAAGCAAGAATAATTAACTCCCCGGTGGCGTGCTCGACGTACAGATTTAAGATCAGTGACTCACTTGCTTGAACAGCATCGAGCAGACTGAGTAAACTGAGTTTACTCAGTTTACTAAACCCTTCACTCTTGTGGTCATTAATCCCAGTCTTCTCTCATTCCCGTTGTCCAGTTCAATTGCGTCCAACTACCTATACTATACCTATCAACTGTAACATCAGTATAGTATCATCATAGTTGATTATTGTTGAATTTTAGTAGGTAGTCATTGTAATTAGTGTTTGTAAAAAATGGATCAAATAAAAATAATACCAACAGAATTTCTAAATATTGTGCCTAAATATGATGGCAACGAAAAATTATTGAATTTATTCATTTCCAAGTGTGAATATGTACTAAAACTTTTTCAAAATGAGGAAAATTCAGAACAGGATCTGTATGTATTTCACTCTTTAACCAGCAAACTAACTGATAGAGCTGCGGCTGTACTAAGCGACCATCACACTATAACATCATGGCAAGAACTAAAAGAACTTCTCATCCAACACTTTGGTGATCACCGCTCAGAAGAATGTATCGCTTTAGAGTTAGAAAACTTGAAAATAAAACATGGAGAATCATTTATCCAGTTTTATCACAGAATACAAAGTGTGAGGAGCTCTTTGTTTGCAAAATTGAAAAAGGTTACTGATGAAGAAGTTAAAACATCTAGAATGATTATTTATAATGATACAGCCTTGAATGTGTTCCTTTACAATCTGCCGGAAGAGATTATTCATAAAGTGAGATTGAAAAGTTGCCCTACTCTTGAAAGTGCTCTCAGTATAGCAACTGAGGAAGCAAACTTTCTACAGCAATATAAGGCACGAAATAACATGTTTGGTTTCAGACCAAATTTTCTTCCGCCATATAAATATTCTAATGTTGGCCTATTTGGAGGGCAAGTGCAATCAAATATGGCTCAAGGTTTTGGTCAAGGTGCAACATTTGGATCTACTAGCCAGCAAGGTAGTACTACTGCTGCATTTGGCTCTCAGAAACAGGGTGTTTTATTTGGTACACAGGGCATGAACCAGCCAACATCTGGGCAGGAAAATGGGAAGTCTGATCCTTTGTCCCAGCCAAAAGTGCCACAACAAAATTTGAATCAGGGTCTGGCATTTGGCTCCCCTGTCCCACAAGGTGGTACTATGTTTGGTTCTCAGAAATCGGGTCAGCTGTTTGGTATCCAGAACCAACAACAGCCACCTAAAGTGGAGCAATTGTAATAGTGCAGTTGCTGTGTTTTTCCTAATCTTCATTTGCCATTTTACATATTTTAAAATAGATTGTATGAGTACAGCACACATATTGCCTAGGAGTGGCAGCAGTGTAATTGTGTTGAGCCACTTCCATACTATTGTTATAATTTTATATGGTATTTAATATTAAGTTCCAACACTTTGTACACCCAGGTGCACAAACTGGAATAAACCCATTTTTGGTTTTTGTAATACATGTTTAAAATATATAATTTTGTATTTCTTGAAAACATTCCTTGGATTCGTTGAGTAGAGTTTAAGCATGTACCAGTTCAGAAGCATTTGAGTTTCTCATGCCATCTAGCGCCAGAACACATGAACCAATTAAAAAATAATAAAGGAAGAACACATGTAAATTATTGCCTTGTGCATACAGTTGTTTTATACATACCTATATAAGTATAAGAAATTACTTTCAACTCAAGTCCATGGTAATTTCTCTCCACCACCCTCGGGCATGTCATGTGTCACATGTGTTATCCGGATAATCCCATCGCAGCCACAGTGCGCTGGGTTCTACCAGTCTAATTCTAGTACCAATAAGAACGCTAGTCTAGGAAGGTAATCAGTTTCCGATTGCTCGGATCGGATAGGATAGATAAGGGGTAGTTAGACCGCACTACTGCACCTGCCTGCATATTCTCAACTCGTCCGACAGGGTTCCTTTCGGATCCACATTCTTCATCTATGTCATCCTGACTGTAGATAACTGAGATGGATAATGTGAATCCGAACGGAAATCTCTCGGATCAAGTTGTGAATATGCCTGCTGATCTTATGGTTGAAGATGGCTATGGATAAAACTGGCTCAAGTCAACCGCAAGGCTGCACCACAGTTACTATAATAGGTGCTTGGAGACAGAATTTAAATAATGTATTATCGACCTTTCCGGACACCATCATAATACTCTGACAAGTTTTATCTTAGCTGCGCTGATCAGCGGACAACGTCACGACTATAAATGCTGCCGCACACTGGACCACCGAACGCGGCCACGGACCACTAGACACGGCCACCAGACACCAGTATAGTTGGCTGCGGCCTCCAGTCGCAGGCACTGCTAGCCACAAATTAGGAAGAACTAAGGACGGACTAAGCGCCCGAGCGCCCCTTCTGTTTTCTATTTTGTGCTGGCGCGAAGCCAGCGTTTGTGGTCGTGTACGCGAGGCGAGCCACAAACGCGGCCACCGCCTCAGCTTGTAAATCGACCGCGATCGAAACGCTGTTTTGCGTCAATGCCATACAAAATGTTTACACAATCTTTTCAGCAGTTTGTGGTCGAGTTAGTGGCCGCGTTAGGTCCCAATATGGGCCTGCACTAACTGAGCCATCTTCACTACCAAAGGTAATTCCTCTTATATGCAGTAATAGGCAACATATATTGAATATATTGTTTGAATCTTTTACTATTTAATAATTTCCTATGCAACTATACGAGCTCGTGCTGTCTTTACTCGAATAATTTGGTGCATATAGGCAGTGTGCAAATGTTTAAGCAAATTCGAATAAGTACAAATAAGAAAGTTTTTAAATTAAAAAAAAAAAACTAACGAGTTAATACTTTTTGTTTATTGGCCACAATATAGGTTTTTATGATTCTCTAATTTAATGACATTTCAAAAATCTCACTTATTTCCGTTACAATAATTTTAAAGCCAATTTCATCAAATGGTGTCTTGAAAAGCTAGAAAACAAATAAAAAGTCATTTACTACATTAGATACATTTAATAACAAAAAAAAAAATATCTTACATAATAATATTATATGACTATACTTCTAGTTATATAAATATTATCTTACATTATATATAATTCTGTAGGTCTACAATGAATCAAAAATAATTAAACAATGCAGCACAATAGAGATAAAACTAATTACCTTCGATGCTATTTTTTAAGAACGTGATGTGAAAGATTGGACGAAAGTTTTCATGTTACTACTAAACAATAGGTAAATGGATGGACACAGCATCTCAGACTTCAGAGACAAACCTTATTCCAGCTTTTATAACTTATTGTGGGGTGATAATGGAAACAAAAAAAAAAACATAGACCCACAGATTACAAAATACTTTTTGAATATTGTATAATAATGACGTAACAGTGGCGAATATTGTGAAATTGAACTGCTAAGCATATTTTACAGCTATAATATCGATTACACTTTATGCATTTGTATTATAAAACTTTGGTAGGTAGGTTTGTATGTTGATAAACGGCCGAACCAATGAAAAATCTTATACAAAGTTTAGACATTACAGACCGTAAATTCCCAATTTTAGATAGTAGCGATTTTGGCATGCCATTTCAAACTAAAACTATACCTTAATTTGCTGTCCTTTTCTCGCGTTAAAAGACAAACGTGTGTGAGAGAGAACGCCTTATCTAAATTTTAGTTTCAAATAGCATACCAGAATAATAACACCTAAGATCGTCTATAAATAATTATACACTGCACTTAGAAAAACCGGTTTAATGCAAATTGAACAATGCATTTAAATACCGTGCAATATAATTACAATGGAATGCTACACAACATTTAGAATTAAGGGGACATTTATAGACTTACTTTTAAGCATAATTGAAATGGGCCCTTAGGTATTGTCAAATATTATTGTAATTATTTAGGTGCTTTCCCCATCTTATCGCAATTGCAATCAAAACATTAAGACCAAAGACAGCTAAAGGTGAAAATACACGGTTCACTTTTGTCTTTCAATTTGGATGAAGCAACCAAATTGATCCATGTAAACTTATAAGTGAATCATTCAATGTCATTGCAACAACAGCATTCCTTTCATTTCTGCTCCATTCAACCAAAGTGATTCAATTTGGTTGAACCGTGTATTTTCACCTTAACCAGCTGCCTTATCAGCTAATAATCTCGTGTTCGTTTTCAATACCAGACCGATTAAAACCAGCGGTCACTAGTCTTCGTGTGGAAGGAGTTGTCAATAGTTTTCGCTTCTTTTCGTTTTGTAAGAGCTTATTTCTTTAATAACGTTCGTTCGAAACCAGCGAAAATTCTAGACTATTCCTTCCACACGAAGACTAGTGACCGCTGGTTTTAATCGGTCTGGTACATATTGAAAACGAACACGAGATTGTTAGCTGATAAGGCAGCAGCTGTCTTTGGTCTTCAATCAACCAATGGCGAGACCTTATTGCCTATCGTTAGAAGTGAATTTGACAATAGATGCAATAAAGAAAGCTACTACGATCATGAAGTTTCCAATTCTAGACTATTACTAGCTTTTAACCGTTGCATGAACACCGCAATTCACCGATGAAATCATATCTAATTTTAATTAGGTGTTTTACTACGCGTTTGTTTGGTGACCTGCGGCGCGAGTACGGAAGTCGGTTCTATAATAAAATTCGATAAAAATGACAGTTCAAATCGATAACGTGGGATTTATCGAGCCTCGAAACAATCGACAAAAGTTATCGAAACGCTAGGTCGAATCCAAAGAGAATATAGAGCTACTACAATACTTTACGATCAGACTTCGGTACTCGCAAAATTCGATAAATTTGTCGAGTTTTTCGGTTCGACAAATTTATCGAACCGACTTCCGTACTCGCGCCGCTGTACAGCCAACGACAAAAGTAGCTGGACATACCGAGTTTCTCAACTGGCAATACTTTGTGAAATTAAAACACCTACATACATAGTCTTGATAATCTGTAATTAAATTAGTTTTTTTAGAATGTGCCAGTTTTTTACTAACTATCTATTAAGTTTATCAACTGTTGTCGTTGACTGTACGCTGTAATACCTATGTTAGTGGCAATAAATGCATGGTTTCACAAAGCAAGCAGTTCGCTTAATGGTGCCATGTCTTAAGGTGCAGAACCCGGCGCGCCGCTATCTCGCTCGCGCATCTTAACATTTTTGAAGATAAATAATCACTTAATTTAATTATGAAAAATCGCATTCGGTGAAATTGCTGGCAATGACATTACAAAGGTACGGCAAAAGTATCATTTTGATCCGATCAAGATTTCATACATGAAAATGGGCAAAACATAAAATCCCATTTTTAGGTTTGAAAACTTGAATGGATCAAAATGAAAATTTTGTATAACCTTTGTAATGTTATTGACAGCAATTTCACCGAATGCGATTTTTCATAATTATAGTAAGTGATTGTTTATATTCAAAAATGTTGAGATGCGCGAGCGAGATAGCGGCGCGCCGAATTCTGCCCCTTAATATTATAGAATCGATTCGATGACGTAACGTTTGCTACTAACACGCAACATTTACAAAATCGAATAATCCGATTATCAACAAGAATCCAAACAACTTGTTCTTCCTAACTTATCTACCCCAAAAATACTTTATTAATAATGTCAATACATTAAGAGCGCGCGAAAATAGCATTAATTACAACGCAATTGGGCATAATTTTGCGTATTTTACAATTGAAAACGTGCAGTCGGTGGCTCCTATTGTGAATAAAGAAACGTGTTTTCTTAACTAAAATTGTATTTTATGAACCTGAATATAAAGGCGAGGTTCGTACGACAAAACACATGCGGTGTCCATAGAATAAATACATCAACATTCCGAATAGGAGATTTATTACAAAGTTAAAACTAGATGGCGCTACTATTACATTAGCAATTTTTATTTGACAGGTATATCATTCCGTCTGAATTATAACCGAAATTGAAAAGTTAACAGGATTTTTACCTTGTTATCTATTTGTTTTCAATTGAGCAAATGGGCAGAGACCGCTGTCTATTCGTCCACTCAAATTTACTTCAGTTAATGTGTAAATATCGTAACTGAAAACAATTAGAACATGATGAAAATCGCTGTAAGAAATTGTCATCATCATAATCAGCCTACACCAGTCCACTGTTGGCCACAGACCACTGTTGGACACAGGCCTCTCCCAAGACGAGCCCAATCTTCGACTCTCTGCAGTAATAGTGTGTACATTACCAATTTTAATTTCTGTATGATCACTTTTTGTATGATCTGAATTTTGCGATAGTGGCGAACCTAGCGGCTAAACATAGCAACTTCATACTGAACACAGTGACAACTTATAAACTACAGTTTACATATTTTGATATAATATCTTGTACTCGACTATGACACCTCACAGACTGTCACAAAAAAAAAACCGTTGTTTTTGATTGGACTTTTAATTTTTTACTGGCAGTTTTGTACTATTGTTAGACTTACAATGGCCCGTAATTATGTTATCCAAATGTTTTTGTACATTAGTTATAGGAAAGTATGCAGTTGCTATATGAGGAGTACCTCGTTTCTGTGATTACTAATAGTCACTATTTTCAATTTGTTGAAATTATTGTCCGAAATTTTCTGTATGAAAAACTAAGTAGTAAGATGGTCAACTTAAAAAAACCGATGCGCGACCTTAACGCCATTGCCAGTGCCGTGGCCAGAAATGGAACTATAAGTACTGCAAGTTTAGTCCGATGCAGGCAAAAGGTTCCATTTTAATGGAAATGTTAAGTAGATAATTTTGTTTAAGGTTAAAGACGCGGTAAATAATTAAAGCAGGCAGAAAATATCTCTTGAGAACTTAAGTAACTGTCAGCCGTATTTTTCACATGAAACACAACGCTAATTCACTCTAACGTTAACAATTTCTTAAGACTAGAAAGAGAGAGATAAACAGTAATTTTGATCAGACTATAATTCTGTAATAAAAATCCCATTTCCTTCCAACAAACAAAGCAAAACTCATCCAACTACCATTACTAGTTAATACTAGTTAGTTAGTACTAATTTTAATCTTTTGCGATGCCGATAATGGTAAGTATGTAGAGGAAGATATTGATGATGTCCAGATAAAGGTTGAGGGCTGCGAAGATATATTCTTCAGGGGAGATGGAATATTTATGCTTTCCGCCCATCATCAGCTGCGTATCGTAGACCAGGTACACGGAGAAAATCAGGGCTCCAATGGAAGCGTAGACCAGGGTCATTATATTGGAGCGAACGAAGATTGCGATGATGCCTGAAATTGAATAACGATATAAATATAACTCTTTACTTTAACTACAATTTTTTTCAGATTCTCCAAAGGTCTTGTACCAAATTTGTATGGATGGAGCTTGGTACTTTATTCTCAGAAAAAATGAACTAGCCTCAAATTTTTTCTAGATATGTTGCTGAAATAGAGAACCTAGCAGAACAATAAAAAAAAATTTGAGGCCTGCGTTTTTTTAAAACTAGTTTTAATAAAAGCGTAGTAGAAATGCAAGATTAATTATCAGCAACACTGCGTTCCTAAAAATATCCAAAAACCAGCAAAATTATAAAAGTATGGCGTCAAGAATTGCTGCCTGTCAGGCAGCAATTCAGTACAAATTGGATGAGCAAACAGTTAGTTATCAGGATTTGGATGTCAGTGTTGTGTATCTGACATGTGTGCATGTCCAATGTCCATGTCACTTGCGACACAGGGAATCTTAGTGCACGGTTAGGAGTAAGCGTTTGTTTGCTTTATAATAGTCGCTACATACCGAATAACAGAAGCACGACCGTAGCGCACAGCAGTATTCCGCCCATTGTAGTGAAGTCCCATTTTGTTTGGAATGCGAACAGAGTCAGCGCCAAACAAACAGCTGCCGTTATGCCTACCGCCATCATGACCTGGGAACACAATTCGTACTTAGTAAATACAGGGTGGGTGAGAGCGAGTGTGGCCGAGCGGGAACCGAGAGCGAGTGCCGAGCGGGAACTTGTGCGACTTTCAATTCGACGCACCATAGTTCGAATCTCGACTCGGCCGCACCAATGACTTATATCAAGTTATGTGCGGATTATTGACACTCGCTCTAAAACGGTGAAGGAAAACATCGTGAGGAAACCCGCATGTTCAACAACCACAAAATTCGAGGACATGTGCCATCCACCAAGCCGCACTGAGCCCGCGTGGTGGATTATGGCTCATACCTCTCTCTCTGAGAGAAGGCCGGTATCCCAGCAGTGGGAGCGTAAGAGGCTGATAATGTAATGTAAATACAGGGTGAGTTTCAATTGGTTTGTTATCCTAAAAGGGGGGTGATAGTCTATGGTTGTCAACAAGTTGCGAGAACCTGCCTTGGAAAATACTCATTCAAAATTTACAAAAAAAATACTGTTCGGGAAGTGCGCGACATTTTCTGGATTTTTTCGAAGTCTCTTCTAATTTAAATTTAACAAAGTTCAACATAGTTCAAGTGAATCAGCTGATCCAGCACTGCCCGCAAAGTCAGTAGTACAATTTTGACGTAATCGTAAACTTTAAATACCTTTTCTTCAATGAAAAAATCCAAATTTTCATAAACTCGAATTTATTACGGTTTTTGAAATTTGGATTACTGAATGTTGTTGACCTCCAGGAGTGCATTGATCCCTTTCGGGATGACACACCAATTTAAACTCTATCTATAAACTATATCTATACTAACCGCTATCTATCGAACTATCGAAACGGCGGCGCAAGTACGGATCTTTTCGGTCGACAAAATTCGATAATATTCGATAAAATTGACAGTTCAAATCAATAAAACCCACTTTATTCGATAAAATTGACAGTTCAAATCGATAAAACCCACTTTATTGATTTGAACTGTCAATTTTATCGACCCGAATTGATCCGTACTTGCGCCGCGGAAGTCGTAGTGTGGGACGGCCCCCCACTAGGTGGACCGATGACCTTGTCAAAACCGCGGGGAACCAAAATACAAATAATTTATTTTGACATAAAAGTATTTAACATAGTTATGCTGAATCCATAGCCTCCCGAACTAGTATACACTGTGTTTCAGGAGTCAGTGGCTTCTCCTATTTAATATCTGTTTAGTATTCATCTAACTATACTAAATATCCTCTCTCTCCCTCTTCCGTTCAGATACAATATCTAGATACTAAAGTTTTATGTCATACATCATTTATAACAATCGATTTTACTATTCAACTAGCTGCTGCCCCGCGGTTTCACCCGCGTGTTGATTTTGAATTACATGGTTTTTATTTGTAGCGCGGAACCCTAATTCTTTTTCAAAAATTAAAGTAGGCTAAGCTACTCCTTGTAACATCAGCTATCTGCCAGTGCAAGTTCCGTCAAAATCGGCCCAGCCGTTTCGGAGACTACCCGGAACAAACAGACAGACATACAGACAAAAATTAAAAAAATGGTTGTTTTGTTATAGGTACCGTATATGCTTTCATATGTATTTGGTTAAAAAGCTGTTATTTTGATATTACAAACAGACACCTAATTTTATTTTTTTGTATAGATGTTGGATGCGCCAGGCGAGTATACGATCCAAGTGTCGTTCTACGGGGGAGGCCTATGTTCAGCAGTGGACGACTTCCGGCTGATGATGATGATGACAACGATGATGATGATGATGATGATTATGATGATGATACTAACCGCATCAGACTGGTACACGCTTGATGTGATGCCGAGCAGGAAGCTCTCAGCCAGCGTGAAGATCCCGAGGAATATGAAGTTAGTGGGCGCCGTGCGGCGCACCGAGCTGCAGCACGCCATCGCGATGAGGCACACGAACACCATCACAAACGCCACCCAGCTGCAACACACACACACACAATCACGAACACGATCACTTATGCAACAGTAGAACTGTAGCAAACCTGCGGCGCAAGTACGGAAGTCGGTTCGACAAATTTGTCGAATCGAAAACTCTGATAAATTTATCGAATGTTGTCTAATGTTGTTGAATGTTACCGAACTCGCGGCGCGAGTACGGATCTTTTCGATAAATAAAATTGATAGTTAAAATCTATAAAGTGGGTTTTATCCATTTTAACTGTCAATGTTATCGAATTTTTTGATAAAAATGACAGTTAAAATCGATAAAGTGGGTTTTATCGATTTTAACTGTCAATTTTATCGAATTTTATTTATCGAAAAGATCCGTACTCGCGCCGTCGGAACGTAAAGGATTGTAGTAGCTCTATATTCTCTTTGAATTCAGCCTAGCTATTCGATAACTTCTGTCGATAGTATCGAGGCTCGATAAATTTTATAAAAAATCGATAAATCCCAATTTATCGATTTGAACTGTCAATTTTATCGAATTTTATCGATCGAAAAGATCCATACTTGCGCTGCTGAAACCGTAATGTATTCGTTACCGAGTAACGTGTACATCGCCAGATTTGAAGTAACGAATCGTTACTTACAACTTAACGAATACTCGCATGTGTCGTATGATTTCATAACACTCTGTATACAGGATATTGTAATACTGTATATGTGATATTGTAATTTTGTTAGTGGTAGGACTAACTCTTAGACTGAATACCTAATGTCTCAGGGTAACGAGCGCACTGCAGTGCCACGCAGGCCTTTGTGTTTCAAAGTTCCAAGTGGCACTGCAATTGTTATGGGCCGGCGTTATGCTTACCATCAGGCAAACGACCAGTTCGTCTCGTTACCAAATAACATAAAAAAAACTCTTTATTGTTCACCAACATAATACAAAAGTGAACATAACTAAATAAAGGTATAGTAAGTGCAATCGGCGGTCTTATCGCTAAATAGCGATCTTTTCCAGACAACCTTAGAGGAATGAAGAAAGGGTACACGACGGTGTATTAGATATTGTAATACTTACAAAAGCCACGGGTTCCTGGCCGCCCACGCCTTCGTCGGCGCGTGGTACACGAACAGAAGAATGAAACTGAAGGTCACCAGCAGCTGGCACATCAGGATGGAGTACACCTGGAAAATACAGGAACGTATATTATTATACGTACATTTTTTTTTTTGTAATTTTTTAACATTTTTTTCTTTTTTTATTCCACGATAGCTTTTAAATGCCTCAAAAGATTTGGATGTATGAGATATCGTTAGAATCCTTACATCATCCCGAGTGGCTAGTGCAGTTGTGTTTTTATGTAACTTTCTACTTTGTCTACTTTTGTTACATCGACTTGTTTCATACTTGTCCTATAATGTAAACAAACTCGGCGGGTGCCAACCAATGACATCAGTAGAGATCCGAACGCCAACCAATGACATGGTTCCGAATTCGGATTTCAATCTATGATATTGGTTGGTGGTCCGCCATGTTTGTTTCTATTGTTGGTTTCTATAGGATACTTGCCCAGTCAATTAAGTTTTTCCCGGGATCCCTCTATGTGTTAATCTAAAACCCAAAGTAATGGCAGGATTCGGATCCTGCCATTACTTCTGTTTCCCCCCGCAGCGTCTACCAAGCCATAGAGATCACTTCACCGTTGCGTTAGGGCCCTCGAATGCTTACCTTCCTGATGAAAGCCTTCCGGATGGTCTGCTCCGTGAAGTCGAACCCTTTGACCTCGCCATCTTCCCCCAGCGACGCGTTCGGCGGCGCGTACCCTGCAGGCTGGAAATTATAAAAATCGTTTTAGGTACAGTCATGTTGGGTATCTTTGAATTTCCTTGTAACTTTGAATTTTCTGAATTTTTTTGAATAACGAATTTGATACAGGTTTTGAACTTGTGCCTATTGGAATACAGGCTCTGCGATCTACCAATTACTGAGCTGAATACACTTTGATATAAGAAGGCACCGAATTTTTTCCTACAGCGTCTTACCGGGACGCGTTACGCCATCTATTAGCACTGTTTAGAAACTTTAGAACTAGTTAACCAACGCTGTTATATACTGCAATTAGAAACAAATCAATACCGCAGCTCGAATCCACGTATTTTAGTGGTTATAACAAACGCTTACACACACACACACACAACACTGCACTAGGATTCCCTGTGTTGTAGGTGTCATGGACAAAAAGATAAACTCTTTATTGAAACATCACTCTATAAATAATATTAAAAAAAACTTAGTGTCACAAATCAGTGGGTCCTTCGCTCATAGCGACTACTTCCCGAAAACCTAAAGGCTGAAGTAAAAAATGAAAATGTATGTGCTTAAAATGAAAATTTATGGCTTTCACTTATCATGCTTGGAAATAATGTCATTTTGTACCATCCGCTATTATTTCCGCGCGTCCTCGTGGTATATCTTACTATTATTATAAATGCGAAAGTGTGTTTGTCGGTTTGTCCTTCTTTCACGTAGTAACGGAGCAACGGATCGACGTGATTTTTGGCATAGATATAGTTTATGGACCGCAGAGTAAAATACGTTAAGTAGTTTTTGCATGAAAGAACAACAAACATCCATACATACATCCATCCATGCTCACAAACTTTTATGTTTATAATATTAGGTGGACTATACTTTGTGGTAAAACCTACCACCTAGAATAATAATAGTAAACAAAACATTTTCCTGTAAGGTATTCACAATCTTATTAGTAATAATAACTATAACAATACGGGGATTATCCAAAAAAAAACTGTTATTGCAACTGAATTGTTTAAGTTTTAATTAATCTATACAAATAAATAAAATTGAAGTGTCTGTTATATTGATACTACAAACAGAGACTTCAATTTTATTTATTTGTATAGATGCAAAACTGTTTTTGTACGTTTGTTGGTTTGTCCTTCTTTCACGCAGCTGAAGAAGAAACTGTTTTTGTCAGCGTTTATGTCAGAGACCGGGATTTTTGACTTTACCACATTTTAAGGTTACCACCCGGCGTGTCTCAATAACTCGCATCACTTCACTACGACCTGCAATAACCGGTGTTCACACCGATCAAATAATCAGCTCATATTACCCAACACAATTCATAAACTAAGGTTATCTCTGAATAGGGTTTAACCATTTACTAGAAAATTCTTGAACAAACTTCACCTGAGCCATTATATACGCGGTATACACCAACTTTTTCTGAATCAGACTGCAGCGTACGACAGTAAAGCAAGTGATATATTTATCAACAGATAACTATACTTCAAGCTATTTTGTTCTCTACCCATTAGATTTTAAGATACGTTTTAGAGTAGAATACCCGTAGAGATAAGGCAACGATATAACGATAATTTTATACCATAGTATCATAATATAAGGTATCATGTTGTATTCTGTGAACACAGGTGAGTCAAATGTAAACACTGGTTTGTCTAATCAGTACACAGAAATCGATACAATGACCACCACATCTCTTTCGGAAGCGCCGTGTGAGGCGGCTAAGGAAATGTTCAGGAAAGTGGTCGTCCATTAATTCCGTGAGGTGTTTAGGGGAGGGAGGGGGGTCAAGCCGAATCTCACCAAATCTTACGTGGGGGAGGTCTAAGCAAATATCATTATACTATATCATATATATCAATTCAAGAACGCTGCGGCGCACGGCAATGAAAAGCAGATTAACGTATTTGCACTAAAATACGTATTTTGAGAAATCTCACGTGAGAAGGGGGGGGGGGGGGGTCGAGCCAAATCTCACGACATCTCACCAATGGGGGGGTCCAAAAATTGCCAAAATCACCTCACGTAATTAATGGACAGCAGAAGAAATTACTGGCCTTACGACACTTAAACCAGTTAAAACTATTCGTCTCATTATAACGAGACGAATAGGTTATAGTATAGAAAAATACAAAAGGGCTCACTCTTCGCGTCGGTGTCTTCGGTATATAAATATAACCACACATGGCGCCAAGGTTTTTGAAAATTCACACTAAAATGTTTTTTAACTTCAAGTTAACTACGTTTTCGTTTATTTTTTATATATGTATTCTAATCCGATTAAGGAACTTTCAATCAAGTAAAAAAATACACAAGAATTATATTTTAGATTAATTTCTTGGCTTTTCGCAAACTGTTTATCGTAAGTATAGTAGTAGTAATTTTAACACTCAATCGCAAAAAAAAACAAGTATTTTTAAAAATAAGGAGCTTTATATTATTTGGAAGAAAAAAAGAAGCTTTCTGAGTAAGCTTTCTGAGCAAACTATTTCATGAACGAACGGTCGACGGTCTACTCTAGAATGACTACAAAGTAAACCCGGTAAAGTTAAGTTTATATTTAGAAATTAACCATGTTTTCCTGTCATTGTTAGCCACATTTGCATGGGTATTTAGCTTGACCCTTATGACATATGATAAGACCCGAAACCGATAAACAATTTCGCAAAAGACCAGCGGGTTTATTTTTTAAATTGTTTCACAAACAAGTGCCTTACGTTGGAACAGTTTTTTAACACCGATTAGCGCTGACCACTCTCTCAAACGATATTTTTATATAATATTTGATAGCGAGGCGAGCTGTTCGTTTTGCTGATGGTAAGTATAACGCCGGCCCGTAACAATTACAGTGCCACTCAGAACTTTGAAACACAAAGGTATGCGCGGGACTGCATTGCGCTCGTTACCCTGAGACATTAGGTACTGTCTCAAAAGCCCTGCAACGGAGCGAACAGATCAAGCGTCAATCTAACTAACGTAGTGTAGGACTAGCTCTTCTACACGTGTCCGTCTGGGAAGTTACCACCGCTTTGTACGTGTAGTCTGCCGCCAAGCAGTAACGTGCAAGCATTGCTGTGGTCCGGTTTGATGAGCAGAGTAGCCAGTGAAATTACTCGGCTTATGAGACTTAATATCTAATGTCTCAGGGTAACGAGCGCACTGCAGTGCCGCGCAGGCCTTTGTTTCAAAGTTCTGAGTGGCACTGAAATTCTTATGGGCTGGCGATAACGCCAAGCATAAGCTTACCATCAGGCAAACGATTAGCTCGTCTCTTTATCCAATATATAGTGTAAATAAAACGTGTTTTTGGCGTAGTTATAGTTTATGGACCGAAGACTAACGTAGGCTACTTTTTATCCCGCAAAATGCACGGTTCCTGAATCTCCACGCGGGTAAAACCGCGGGTTGCAGCTAGTTTATAATAATAGAACACTCACTTTTTTCGGTGTCGGTGCGTATATATATCCACACATGATTAGTATAGGATGTTATTTTAAATGATTTCACACAATATGCACGAAAATATTTATGACTTTATTACGACACGTTCTTTTGAATGGTGTTTGTGTGCTCAAACCAGTAAGTACCTATAAAATTTAATATTAGCACAATACTTTGTTATAATATTTTAATTTTTAAACTTTATTATAATCAAAATATTTAAGTACAAACAATTTCTTGGACGGTCTACTAAAGAATGCTTCAAAACTCTGTACTGTATAAGGTTATATTTAGTCGTGAGCCAGATTGAATAAATGTTTTCCTAACATTATTTTTGAAACCAATTTGGACGGGAATTTTGTATTTTGCTTGACCTTTGCATGATAAGAGACACATGACCGCAATGATTACAATTGTTATGCAATAAAGCTATCTACTTTTTAACCGACTTCCAAAAAAGGAGGAGGTTATCAATTCGGTGGGTATTTTTTTTTATATTTGTTACCTCAGATCTCCGTCATTTATAAACCGATTTGGAAATTCCTTTTTTATTTTGAAAGGATATACTTTCAGATTGGCCCCATGGACTATTCCTTCCACACGAAGACTAGTGGCCGCTGGTTTTAATCGATTTGGAATTGAAAACGAACACGAGATTGTTAGACGGTAAGGCCCCTGGTCGGATATTATCAACAATATAAAATTGTTATTGTATGCGTAATAACAATAAGACTATAGTCTTACAAAAGTACGCCCGAAGCGAAAACAGAGTTAGTTTTTATTAGTTGTCTATAAAGTAGTTTGCTTTTTTACACTCATCAGTGGAAGTGTCTACCTCGTCTATGTCAAACTTCATAGTCTGTTAGATGATTCTGCCGTGTATAATATAAGTTAGCTGTGCCCGCGGCATCGCCCTACGTAGCCTATGTTACTCCTTGTAACATCAGCTATCTGCCAGTGAAAGTCCCGTCAAAATAGGTGCAGCCGTTTCGGAGATTAGCCGGAACAGAGAGACAGACAAAAATTTAAAAAACTGTTTTTTTTTGTGGGCACCGTATATTTTCATACAAATAAATAAAATTGAAGTGTCTGTTTGTAATATCAAAATAACAGCTTTTTACCAAATGCATATGAAATTATATACGGTACCAATAACAAAACAACTATTTTTAAAATTTTTGTCTTTCTGTTTGTTCCAGGTAATCTCCGAAACAGCTGGACCGATTTTGACGGGAACTTCACTGGCAGACAGCTGATGTTACAAAGACTAACTTAGGCTACTATTATTTTAAAAAAGAATTAGTGTTCCGCGCATAATATAAAACCCATGAAATCCAATATCTTCGCGCGTGTGAAACCGCGGGCAGCAGCTCTGCCGTCCTAGCTACGACAACCGTAATTGTGGGTCGTCCAGTTTACTTACGGCTGTTATGCGTAGTATTATACTACGCATTATAATTACGGTTATAATTACTTATAATTACGGTTGTCTTAGCTAGGACGGCAGAGCTAGTAGGTAATAAATCTGGCAACGTTGGTTGGCACCTTTACTCGATGGTTTAAGGTCAGCCACAGTGATAAACACTGATTATGATGAAGCGACTTGCCTGGGTAAAACCTCTGATGCTCGGTCCAGCGAACTCCATAGGAAACGGAAACTCATGAAACACTTATAGGCAATCAATAACATGACGACTTATAAATAACCAGAATGACATGTGGCGACGTGAGGGCTTACTAGATTGCTTCACAGATAATTGTTTCAGTTGTTATCTTGATGTAAATATTAGTTTATGGTCAGCTAAGAGAATATAGGACGTAGTTACATTGAAATAAAGAAAGAAAGAAAATACATTTATTTCAGGACATCACACAACATTACAGTTTTAGACATACAAAAAAAATAATTTTAAAGCACAGACAAGTAGATAATTTAAAAAACATCCAATGTTGCGTGATGCCATGATAAGGGTCCCGACTCAGCATGCAATTAAGGTCCAAGGACCTTAATAACTGATTTTCAGTCGGAACCCACACCTATGACATCAGGTTAGGTCATGGCCTCAACTTCCAGATATTTCCGCTGCAGCACTAGATAAATAAAACAATACTCACTTCACCATATCCGGCGCCGCCATATCCCCCCTGGAACCCTGGCTGCGGTGGTGGTGGATAACCTCCTGCCGGATAGCCCCCTTGCGGTGGTGGGTAGCCGCCTTGTGGAGGGTATCCTCCTTGAGGGGGGTAACCTCCTTGAGGCGGGTAACCACCCTGGGGATACCCACCTTGGGGGTATCCACCCTGCGGGTAACCTCCTTGATTCTGATCTAAGTATAAAAGTAAGGGTTAGCTTCTGGAAAAGGTACCTTAGCTTAAGGAGACAAGACAATATTCACAATGGAGGTGCGAGCAAGGATTTGTGATGGTGGTGATATCGACTTCAATTGCATTAAGATACGGAGTACAAGGAACTAGCAGTTTAGGAAAAAAACGAATTAAACTTAAATACTTATGTTATGTGGTTTTTGATACCAGTGCTTCGTTTCTAACGCAATTGAGATCAAACTTGGATTGGGCATATTCTATAAGAAAGCAGTTCCTCGAGGTCAAAAGGTCAGACTATACCCGATGGAACTAACTAAAGGTCACACACAAACGACTGTATTTGTGTACATGCACTAATGACATTTGGGAGACGTTACTTAATGAAATTATACCGAGTCACAGACAGATATAAAAGTAGCCAATCGATTTAGCCTAGTAGCTGATGCTTGTTCAATGGGAGTTCAAATTTTTTATATCACACTAGGTGACTTACTTCAGGAAAAGCTCTTCAGGTATATAGATGACGTTGATGCGTGGAGATTGATATACATGGCAGACAGTTTTATTATAACAGCGCACGTCTCGCCAAATCAAGATCTTGACAAAGTTATGACCAAGAGGGCGAGAGTAAAAGGGCTAAGTAGTGAGAAATAACTTGAAATAAATATGGACAGAGAATCAAAGAAATCAAATCAATGAAGAATCAAATCAAGAAAGAATCAAAATGGACAAAGAGCAATCTAGCACAATGCTTGTTTCGCCGGGGGGAATTCCATACGTTGGCGTTGCACCACTAGAGAAGGCCTCACAGTTGGGACGCTCAAGCTAACAAACCCTATCATGGAGTTGGTTTGCTTTTGCATCGGATTGGCAAAAGGGTGGACAATGCTCATATTCTGACGCTGGTCGCTATGAGTATGAGTATAATATGCTGATTGCATCAAATTAGGCGTATTCAATTTCTGAGCTGTCAACTTACTAAATATAATGGATTGAGGAACTTGCAATGATCAAATTATACGCTGGGCGTGGGAAGTGCGTACAGCCTTGTAGCATTCTTAGACAACGCAAAAAGTATAGAGGACATTAGCTATATTAGCCACAGCAGTAAATGACATCATGCAGACGCATTAGTCGAAATTACAGTAGAAAATAGTAGACATATCTACGTTAAAATTTAGTAGGTAGCATGTATGTCATTGGACAATTCGTAATAACATCTAGTTTTGTCTAAATGGCCTAATTGAACCGCTATACATGACTCCTGCTACACTGTAGGTACATATATTAAAAGTTCGCACTTCTTTGCATTCTGTATATAATCACGAAAACTAAATGAAGTGGGACTCGTATCGATTTTGGACAGTGCGAAAAAAATCAGAAAAATATAGAAATGAGAATAACAAAACAATTACCTACAAATAGTAAGCAGAAATCGATATAGGTAACCGAATAGGTACGTTATCAATTTTGTAATTGTAGGATGTAACTATTAGCTGCAATGCTGCATTATGCACAGAACAGCCTTACCGGCTAACAATCTCGTGTTCGTTTTCGACTCCAACCCGATTAAGACCAGCGGTCGCTACGCTTGAAGGAATAGTCTAGAATTTTCGCTGGTTATCATTTTAGAACGAACGTTATTAAAGGAAACAAGTTCTTACAACACGAAAAGAAGCGAAAATTCTAGACAGCTCCTTCCACACGAAGACAAGTGACCGCTGGTTTTAATCGGTTTGGAATCGAAAACGAACACGAGATTGTTAGCCGGTAAGGCAGCAGTATTAAGGATAACCGATTTATGATTCAGATTCTGCTTACTTTAATTTTTAGCTTAAGTATTAAAAACAGGATATGACAGAATACAGGAACACATCACCAGATATAACAAGAAGTTGTCAATGCAACACTTAGAGCATAAGTTGAACATCAAAACATCCACAATTTCGTGAGGAGTACTAGGCATTGTATCCTAATTATAGGCCATACATTAAATTATGTACTAATGAAGTTGTGTATCATGAATTTGGAACAAATTTTTGAAAAAAAGTGGGCAGGTAATATCCATTGATATATGTTTTTTTTTAATATATTGTTACAATAGAACACCTGCGCATATATATCACTGGAAGTATTGTTAGGAACGTCTCTTTTACATCACAACGGACCTACCGTCATCTATAAAAGCCGAGCGCCTCGATAAGAACGGTCACTTATCTTTCTGCGCTCGAAGCGAACGGACGGCTGCTAGAATCCTTGTCGATCGTTATAAAAAGGTCACGTCAGTCATTTTATCGTGATTAGTGTTGGTTTTACAAGTGTGCAATCGTTATTTGAATTATGTGAACTGTGAGTACTTTTCCTTGGTTTAAATGTTTGATTTAATTCGTGTAATAAACGGAATTCTTGTTCTAACTTGTTTTTTCTTAAGCAAATTCCATTTCTGATTCTAACATCAGAAGTGGGATAAAGGACTAGTTCGCCCACTTAAAACAAAACAAGGAAACTTGTTGAATTTTCGAGGGAACAAGAAAACCGTTGTTTTTTTAATTGCGTAACGATTGCTAACCTTGTTATTCGATCTTGTGATTCTTATTATGGGGCGTACGTCACGTAGTCCTAAAAGACAAACCACTCGAGATGGTCGCGTAACTAAGAGTGACGTAAATCTCGGAGTAGGAGAGATACGTGAAGTAGGTCGCATGGTCATGGTGATTCGCGGCGCATCTTGAGCGATAAAAGTCGTGCCTCGCGAATAGTGTCATGTGTCCGGGATCGACGGGATTCTCGCAGTACTGAAGGGCGTCGACTGCGTGATAGGATTAGGCGTAACGATTCTCATCAGCGTAGTCGCTCGCGAAACAATAGGTCACGGTCCCGTCTGCGTAGGGATTCGCCTAGTTGGGGGCATCCTACCCTCATCGTATACGAGCCCGCACCCGTGACTCCAATTGCTGTACTTCTTGGTGCCAGTACACAGTATTCTGTGGAGTCGGGTACTCCCTGTTCTGAGTTACTTGTGTTTGTCCAGGTATTCTAATGAGCGACGACTGTTAGGCATTTGTGAGCATGTCCAGGGTCTCTTAACGCGTGGACAACAGTGGATGCAGCCAGCGGGCGCGAGGTGCGCGATGTGCGGCGTGCCTCACGGCGCGTAGCAACGTGCCGGAGAGCACACGTAAAGCGTACAGCGTGCCTGGCGGCATGTCCGGCATGCCAGAGTGCGTGCAGCGCGCCAAGCAGCGTGCAGACGCGCGCCAGACCGCGTGCAGCGCGGCATACCGCGTGCAGACGCGCGCCACACTGCGTGCAGCGCGCCAGGCAGCGTGTAGACGCGCGCCAGACCGCGTGCAGCGCCCCAGAGTGCGTGCAGCGCGCCAAGCAGCGTGCAGACGCGCGCCAGACCGCGTGCAGCGCGGCATACCGCGTGCAGACGCGCGCCACACTGCGTGCAGCGCGCCAAGCAGCGTGCAGACGCGCGCCAGACCGCGTGCAGCGCGCGACAGACGGCGTGCAGACGCGCAACAGACTTCGTGCAGTGCGCGACAGACTTCGTGCAGCGCGCGCCAGAGTGCGTGCAGCGCGCGCCAGACAGCACGCCTGCAGCGGGTCAGCAGCGCGCGCACCAGGCCACGAAGTCAAAACACGAGTGTTTATCTCGCGCGGCTTCTTGCTTAAAGGGTTAAGGTTCTTCTGCGCATTTTAGTGACTGAGGTTGAGTATTTGGGAAATTAGTAAGTCAGGGTCAGGTTAGACCGAGTCCGTGAAAAGTAGCCTTAGTAGCCTTAGTGAACACTTCATCTCCAGAAAATGTGAATCAGGTACGCCAACTTCTGGGCTTAGCTAGCTACTTTAGGATATGCATAAAAGATTACGCCACAAAAACTACCCCATTGCTCATCCGACCCACAATGATGTAAAATTCAATCGGACTAGTAAACCAGTTCTTGCCATTTTTGATCCAAGTCTTCCCACCAAGGTTCATACAGACGCTAGTAGTGCCGGCTATGGTGCTGTCCTTTTTCATGTCTACCCCGATTCCTTAGTCTTATTCGAGAGTTTCTAGAGTTTTGGTTGACTAACGTTGCTTTGTTGCGAGAGTATTTGGTTTTCTGAAAATAATCGTTCTATGGTACTTGGACTCTGAGGTTTTTAGTTTGATGCGCGGTACCTTCCAGTACTTGGACTGCGAAGTTTTTAGTTTGACGCGTGGTACCTTACAGTACTTGAACTCTGAGGTTTTTAGTCTGACGTGTGGTATCTTGTGATACAGTCGAATCTTTGCGTTCCTGTAGGGAAGCGCGTGTGTAGCAATTGTATTTGCTGTAGCTATAGCAATAGCTGCTGAAGACGAATGAGATAGCTGGGGTTTTGTTAGACTAAAATTATTTTGATGTGAAACTTATTTTGTTCTTTAAAGATAATCAATGGCACTTGAGCTCGGAAGTTTTAGTTTCATGCGTGATATGGTAACACAGCTGCTGCTGTAACTGAGGTAGTTTATACTCTGTGTTTCACGTTGTGGTACAATTGGATCTTATAGCTAAGACCATAGTCAGGTTTAGCCGAGCGGAAACTGTGCTGTGTTTTCATGTTTTTCATATTAACACACGAGGACGTGTGTCATCGCAGGATGACCGTGTCGTTGACAGCCATATTTAGATAGTCTGTGGTAGTGGTTGTTTGTCTATTAATTTAATGAAATGGCGACTCAGTGACATTAGAGAGTAAATGTCATGTTAGCTAGCTGTCGGAAGCGATCTGTTATGTTTACAAGCTGTCTTAGTGGCGAGGTATATAGTCGGTGGCGTTATGGCAAGCTGAGCGGACCTCTCCTACAACTGCTCTTAGCTCTCGGCTCTCAAGCCGAACAGACCTCTCCTATAGCTGGAGGTATTTGGTAATGTTGTGTTGTCTTGAGTTGGCTCTTTAGTGCAACGGACGTCTCCTGCTGTGCTGGTCGCTATGCTGCGCGGTTAGTCCCACGTGATGGAGTGCTGGGATCCGCTGGGCGAGACGCGCGCACCTCCGGCCGCGAGCTGCGTGTTCGCTGTTCAGTGTGGTTGTGGAAGAGACGAGGCGACGAGGGTGTCGCTGCTAAGAAAACTATACTCTTCGCCTGCTTATACATATCTAACACATTTACATGCACACACGACACACACACACACACAAACAAACATACACACACATACACACACACACACCCACACACCCACACACACACCCACACCCACACACCTTTTTGCCTTGCCCTACATGAACATTTGGTGAGATGAACTGCGGGGCATCTCAAGGACGGACTGCGGGACGATCCTAGTGGCAGCAGACTGCGGGATGCTTGCCTTACATGTTTACTGATAATGTTATGTGAGATGAACTGCGGGGCATCTCAAGGACGGACTGCGGGACGATCCTAGTGGCAGCAGACTGCGGGATGCTTGCCTTACATGTTTACTGATAATGTTATGTGAGATGAACTGCGGGGCATCTCAAGGACGGACTGCGGGACGATCCTAGTGGCAGCAGACTGCGGGATGCTTGCCTTACATGTTTACTGATAATGTTATGTGAGATGAACTGCGGGGCATCTCAAGGACGGACTGCGGGACGATCCTAGTGGCAGCAGACTGCGGGATGCTTGCCTTACATGTTTACTGATAATGTTATGTGAGATGAACTGCGGGGCATCTCAAGGACGGACTGCGGGACGATCCTAGTGGCAGCAGACTGCGGGATGCTTGCCTTACATGTTTACTGATAATGTTATGTGAGATGAACTGCGGGGCATCTCAAGGACGGACTGCGGGACGATCCTAGTGGCAGCAGACTGCGGGATGCTTGCCTTACATGTTTACTGATAATGTTATGTGAGATGAACTGCGGGGCATCTTAAGGACGGACTGCGGGACGATCCTAGTGGCAGCAGACTGCGGGATGCTTGCCTTACATGTTTACTGATAATGTTATGCGAGATGAACTGCGGGGCATCTTAAGGACGGACTGCGGGACGATCCTAGTGGCAGCAGACTGCGGGATGCTTGCCTTACATGTTTACTGATAATTTTGTGTCATGTGTGTGATAAACTAAAAATGGTGAAAGTATGAAGACGGTCTGCGTCAAGTGTCTGTGTTTCAGATCATGCTACTGGTGGTGGACGGACTGCGGGACGTTCCTATGGCAAATAGACTGCGGGATGTTTGCCCTACATGATGTGTGATGATGAATGTCACTTAGTAGACGAACTGCGGGACGCTCTACGAAGTGAGTGGTGGACGGACTGCGGGACGTTCCACGTCGGGTTGCCAGCATCAAGGGAGGACGGACTGCGGGACGCTCCTATGGCAGACAGACTGCGGGATGTTTGCCCTACATGATGTGTGAAGATGAATGATTGATGTGAGGACCTGTGCAAGTGATGAAGTATGTGCAAAAATCTATGAAAAGTTAAGATTATGTCCTAGCGTTTCATGGAATCCACCTATCGGGTGTGTTTGTTTAAGTGAAAGAGGAGCATGAAACATTGTCTAGACCAAGACAGTGCTGAAGCATCAACGTCATGTCGCGGTGACGTTAAGTGAAAGAGGAGCATGAAACATTGTCTACACCAAGACAGTGCTGAAGCATCAACGTCATGTCGCGGTGACGTCACGGCGCCCCCTTCGCGTCGTGGAGATGTCACGCCGCGCCGTGCCAGCGACGTCGCGGTGCCCTGTGAAGAGGATGTTGCTGCCGGTGCTGCTCCGTCGGTCTTCGAGTTGGCTGCGAGGACGCCGCCGTGTCAGGAGAGGCCGTGTTAGGAACGTCTCTTTTACATCACAACGGACCTACCGTCATCTATAAAAGCCGAGCGCCTCGATAAGAACGGTCACTTATCTTTCTGCGCTCGAAGCGAACGGACGGCTGCTAGAATCCTTGTCGATCGTTATAAAAAGGTCACGTCAGTCATTTTATCGTGATTAGTGTTGGTTTTACAAGTGTGCAATC
The DNA here is from genome assembly GCA_907269065.1 of Crocallis elinguaria. Lineage (NCBI taxonomy): Eukaryota > Metazoa > Arthropoda > Insecta > Lepidoptera > Geometridae > Crocallis > Crocallis elinguaria. Next base: position 23,426,487 of record OU026072.1, on the reverse strand, counting down.
GTTATTTGAATTATGTGAACTGTGAGTACTTTTCCTTGGTTTAAATGTTTGATTTAATTCGTGTAATAAACGGAATTCTTGTTCTAACTTGTTTTTTCTTAAGCAAATTCCATTTCTGATTCTAACAGTATTATAATGATAGGCTTTCAGACCTTAACGACGGTTGATTTAATGCAAAATAGACTTAAACTCAAAACATGAAAAAAATCCAGATTGAGAAGAGAAATCACTTTTTAGACTCGAAATGTAGGATACAAGGCCAATAACACTTATTTGTTCACATCACAGACAAAGCAATCAGTTTTTGCACCACCTACCTACCTCTGGTTTCAGACATTGCGCTCTCAGTTTTCACTAGACTTATTTATCTTTATACCACCACAGTTCTCACCAAAACAAAATTATCACAACACTTTTTTTAACTTAAATTTAAAATAAGCATGCTGAGTTTTTTTTAACCAATTATAAATTATTAAACTGTTATTTAAAAATCTAATCAGCTTTTATTAGTCTACAACAATGAGATTCAAGCGTGTATAAACCACTACCGGTCTACTGTTATGTCTACTTAGCACGGTTCTGGTAAAAAGGTTTGAACAATAACCGAACGTCACATGTCCTCGCTTATCTACGCTTGTATCTACGTTATCACAACGTCATTGAGCCCAGAATCGCGTGAATCATCCGGCTAAAACAGCACACGGTAACGAAATACGCATATGAAATTACATAACCAAGCTATACTTAGGTTGTATAAACAACACCGCAGCCAATATGATTGGACACAATTCCCAGAACAGTCACAGATAACTTGGAAGTTAGTTCCCGTGTCGCCACAGGTTGGCCAACATTGCACGGCCAATAAACAAAAGCTGTCTAGACTCTGCGTCAACAGAGGTAAACCCCCTCTCAAGGATCTCTCTCAACTCACAGAGTGCGAATTTCAAGTTGGAAATATAGTTTGTGGGATGGGATATCCCCTAAACATTTATGAAACGTAGTAATACTAACCAATTCATCTCATAAGGAGGTTTCAAGACTCAAGTAGGGCGTGCAACTCCTCATATTGGTTTTAGTTTATTACCAGCTTCGACAGCAACATCACTTATCATCATAGTCAACATTATGTATAAGTGGGCTCATAGAATTTACTTATTGCCGTTTTAATTGACCATTTTACTCTTTTAACCTTGATATTTCATCAGATCATACTAAAGAAAAAGTTAGGATTTCTTTTACATGATTTAACTCATTGGTTCCCAACCTGTGGTCCACAAGTTCTAAAATATGGTCAGTTTAGTTATCTTGAAATTTTTGGGGTGCCTGCTAACAACAAACGAATCAAAGTGGTCCCTGACCAAAAATGGTTGGGAACTACTGATTTAACTGATGATGTCACTAAACTAACAATGTAAACAAAATATAAGATACATGACGTTGGTTAGTTGGTCGGTTGGTCATTGGTGCGTGCCATCTAGTAGAAAGGTTAGGAACTAAGTTGAAAAACGCTTAAAATTTGAAACGTCCATTGATCTGCTTGACCGACATTTACAATCGCATTTGAACACTTCATCCGCCGATCAATAAGAACTTGGCGCGGCGCCAGGATGCTTTCTTTATCCTGCGAATTATTATCTCGTGAAATCTGACCTTGACAGTACACAGTTTTCATCAGAAACGTTTAAGAATGTGAGTATAAGTATCGGTACTATAGGTACTAACAGTCATTCAACCTTTTAGAGCCACATGGGTGAAGTCTAACGGACGAAAATATTGAAAAGCGCCAAGCACCTATCGGTGAGTTCCAGAACTGCTGCATTTGAGTGTCAGTCAATTGCAGGTTTTGCGTATCTACTCAACATTTTCCATCACATGAGGAGATACAGTTGTCAAACGCTAATATATCGCATAAAATGAACCAGGATATAGGCTATCCTAGGATATAGCAAAGTAAACTAAAAGTATACATATTCGCGTTACAGTTTTTACATACTCCGTTATTAATGTTATCCAGCCACACAAAAGCGCGGCTTCAATTGTAATTCGTCGAAATTTAGAACCCTAATATTGATCGCTTAGAACTGTTGTACATTTTAGTAATACTTACTACAAGTTAATGCTAAATAGCTTGGCATCCTCACAACTATTCTCGTAAAAATTATACGTAGAATATGACTCATAATGCAAATGAAATCAGGCCAAAAGAGAATCGGAGTTGACGCAATAATAGCACGCATTTGCTGCAGCATTACTTCAAACGAGTGATGCATCTGTGGTCGCGGAAGTCACTTGAGGCTTGAGACTTGTGTATCTTGTCCGAACTCAATGTAAAAGCAGTGCCAAGTAGGCCAGAGTAAAGTTACAATTGCCTAGCAAGGGTTGTTTAGGCCATTGTGTTTTTGGCATAGCTTTTCTTCCCGCTTTTCGGTTATATAGTTAGGATTATAGTAACCAGTCTATCCTGAGCAACCGCCGCCATAGAAGCGCCTACAAAAGCAGAATCAAGCTTACAATGGACATTTCAAACGAATGAAAAATAAACAGCTCATTCGAAATGTAAAAACAGTAAGCACAGTGACTTCAGTATTAACCCCGAAACAAAAAAGCATTTCAGTAAAAATCCCATCGAAAATGGCGCCCCTATTTGATGCCATCAAAGAATAAATTATAATAAAATTTAACATGTAGAGCCAGAGGTGCATAGTTTCACCGCTCGCTATAACATACTGCAAACTGTATCTACTTAAAAATCTAATTTAATTAAACGTAAATTTTATGTAGAAGAATGAATTAACCGTTTCCTTACTAATTAGATTAAAGCTAGTAGGTACGTGGATGTTTCGAGTTAGCCTTCGTTTAACCTTCGACTAAGGCTACTGTTAGAAATGCAGCTAAGAACAGTTTAGCTGGAATTAGTTTAAGATTGAAATGATAATAATAACAGCATCTATGAAAATACTATATTTCATCCGTCGTATGGTCTCGTATCAATAGGCCTCAATCTACAAGAGCCCAGCTAAGGTATTGCCTGAACATGTCACATTTTCCTCGGTGCACATCAAAACTACTGCGATGCCATCATGCCATTACCAGCTTGACGTTGCTTGATAATCAACAAGGAAAATAAGTACAAATACGACCGTATCTATTCCGACACATTGTTTATCTGGACTATAAGAGCCATTAAATGAAATCGATTGTATACGTGACTAACCCGATGATAAGGGTATGTGCACGTCACGTCGCTTTTTTAACTGAGATATAAGAGAGCGGATACCGATTTCAGATAAGTATAAAAGTCTGTTTAGAATTTTGATGGAGCGTGAGGCCACCCTTAGGCTGAGATTCAGAGACGAATCTAAGCGTGGACTCACGCTTCCATACGTCAAAATTCTATACAGTTTTGACATATGGAAGCCAAAGTCTTCGCTTAGAATCGTCTCTGAATCTTAGGCTTAGATTCGTCTCCGCATCTTCGGCTGAGATTCAGAGACGAATCTAAGCGTGGACTCACGCTTATATACGTCAAAATTCTATACAGTTTTGACATATGGAAGCCAAAGTCTTCGCTTAGAATCGTCTCTGAATCTTAGGCTTAGATTCGTCTCCGCATCTTAGGCTGAGATTCAGAGACGAATCTAAGCGTGGACTCGCGCTTCCATACGTCAAAATTCTATACAGTTTTGACATATGGAAGCCAAAGTCTACGCTTAGAATCGTCTCTGAATCTTAGCCTTAGCCCTCGAGTTGGAAATCTATTACCAAGCACCTATCGGTGTGTTCCGGCAACTACAGTTCAGAGTCAGGCCCCATTCCATGTCAATTTCCCAACCTTCGATTCAAGCATCATTAGTTTTAATAATAACCTAAACACATAAACAAGGGGTTAAGGCCCAGAAATCGCTATATTGCCACCCATATTGTATCGTTCCTGCTTACTGTATAGTATTGATATTTTTATACATTATACTCAAGGATATAAATGACTAATCGACCGGTTTAAAAACACGAATTAAGGTAAAAGTCTCGATAAAAAAAAATGTCAAACGCAACCCTGAAAATTAAGTTATTCCCTTGTATATCCTAAACACGAAAGTGTATCGGTCTTATATTTCACTTAAATATTCTCCAAATAATAAGAAAACAATCGACCGAGCTAATTTTTTGATTAATTGTTTTATTTTTACATAATATGGATTTTTAGAAATGTCGCTTACGTTTTTAATTTCGAGCAGCGGCAACATCGTGGCGCTCTCTTTTCTCTTGTTACTCGCGTGTTTTGCTTCACGCTCTATCTCATTCCGCGGCGATCCGCGCTGCTAGACGGACCTGTGTCACTTTTCTCCAGGACATTTACACAAATAAAACTCTCATATTTATGGGTAAACAATCTTATAAAAAAATGTACATGAGGCGAATTTGTTTTATCAATCTTTGAGAAATGATTTGACATTAAAACTGTGATACATATCCGTTTTCTAATTTGTAAATAAAAAACAAGTTCTGTTACCAATTTCGACCGCATAGATTGCGTGTCGTCAAAGGCGTACGATTGCACTTAGCTCCATATATCGAATCTCAGCAAGGGCTCTTTTTGCACAATTTTTTTTTTGTGTTTTCTGGTCTTTGTTCAAACTTTGACGTTCCTATAGGCAACTTGGTCAAAGATCTTTGACGGGTGGAATATCAGCCTTAGGTACGGGAGAATACGGGAGAAGTAAGTAGGTATTACCTACCTCCTATAATAATGGATATAGGTGTTGGTTCGAATCCCACCAATTTGTCGGTTTTAGTTATATATATATACCCATCCAGTCTCGAGGGTCCCAAAGGAGCTGGCGCGGGGGAAAAAATACCTGTTTCTCCCACCTTAGCAATTTTAATAGTAATTTTATTATTTTATTATAGGTCAAGCTATTTTGAACCTTATCACCACTGAATAAGGTCTAACTGTTTTTTTTTATCGACTTACGTGGTACCGGCCGACATTAAAGCGTCATTAAGGTTCAATATAGTTAGCAATTTTATTATTTTATTAGTTCAAGCTATTTTGAACCTTATCACAACTGAATAAGGGCTAACTGTTTTTTTTTTGCCGCCGGACCGACGTGGTTCCGGCCGACATTTGAGGGGATAACCCCTCAAATGTCGGCCGGAACCACGTCGTACATAATTATATATTTATATAATATAATACAATATACTACATATAATACGTCAACACGTAATTAACTGTAACTGATCGAAAATATTCGAAATAAAATAATTCAAGTAGTTTGAGAATCAAGTTACCATATTTTATCAGAGTGAAAATTTGTGGTCCGATGAAAAAATGTATCAAAAAATTGCTGTAACTGTAAATCAAACCGTGAATAACTAATTGATTTATCAAGCTTGTGGGTAAGCTGAGAAATGAGTTGATATTGTAACAGCTATGATGATACAATTCCGTTTTGTAATTTGGAAACAAAATACAAGTACTAGTAATATGTTACTAATTTCGACCTAACACATAGCTGTCGTGTTGGTTTAGTGGTCGAAGCGTTCGGTCTCGAAGGCGTACGATTGCACTTAGCACCATATATCGAATCTCATCAAAGGTCACTTTTTGCACAATTTTATTTTTTGTGTTTTCATCGTCGCACGTGTTATTATGAACCCCGATTTTGTCTCATTTCGTTATTCAGGTAGTTTATTTGAAAAAAATATCAAATCTGTCCTACAACCGGGTCATGAAATTAACAAAAAAAAAATATTTAAAACGAACTGGAGTACCTACTTACTTATTTAAGTTTTTATCTATACAAATAAATAAAATTGAAGTGTCTGATTGTAATATCAAAATATCAGCTTTTTACCAAATGCATACGAAAGTATTACGGTACCTATAACAAAACAACCATTTTAAAATTTTTGTCTGTCCATCTGTTTGTTTGTTCCGGCTAATCTCCGAAACGGCTGGGCCGATTTTGACGGGACTTTCACTGGCAGATAGCTGATGTTACAATGAGTAACTAAGGCTACTTTTATTTTAGAAAAAAAATTAGGGTTCCGCGCAAAAAAATAAAAACCGCGGCCAGCAGCTAGTTTTACTATATAATCTTACACTTCATAACACACCTTCTGGCCAGTTTTGTCTTTTTATTTTGTGTAGGTAACGAAATATAAATATTTTTACCTTTTTTCTTTATATTTTATTCTCGACTATAATGCCGTATTAGACGGAGATTTCTAAATTAAACGATTGTTTAGACATATTCTTATCGATATTATTAAAACCACAATCTAATTCCGCGTTATCTACAATTTATAAGCAATTTTCTTTTTTTGTCAGGGTTGTCACTTTCGCACATCCGGATGCTTATAGTGTTTTTATCCGGATCAATTAATTTTTTTTTATTTACATTGGACTCCAGGCCCGTCCCAAGTAGGTAAGTATACACTAATCAAAATAAAGAGACAGAAACTCGCCGACATTATTTTAAAATAAATAGTGATTAGTGATGGAGTGCCTATTTCTTTAAAAAATGTGTCTAATAGATTCGCGTGTACCCATGTTGTAGAGGCAAGTACCTACTCTTGCTTTTGTAATAATTATAGAAATTACATCGATGACAGCAGCTAAAAAAGAGGGTCAAAGAGTTATTGTTAGATACAAATTTAATCGTAGAACTTCATTCAGAATGAAGATTCTGAATGACTACATTTTCATCATCAGGGTCATCTGGAGTAATAAATAAAATATTTTGTTCAACAACAGGTTTCAATAAATATACTGCTTCAGCTGATAATGGGATCTTTTTATTTTCTTCTTTCTTTCGGCCATTTTAAAGTCGGAAATGAAAGAGCGAGAAATACCTTCGACGAAAATGTCGCGATATAGATATGAAATTTCATCCCCCATTTTTCCACCCTTAGATAAAAGAATACCACCCGTATTTTTTTATAAAATTAGTAAATTTGTGTAATTAATACCTTTTATTGAAGACGGTTAAATTATTTGACGTTCATTTCGTATAAAATATTAACAATAAAAATGCATAATTATGTCAAAAGAATATTTTCAGGTGAGACGGTGTCACCCCCTTGGACCCGGATTAGTCTGGATATAACATTAATTGCTGATAACTTCTAGATAACGCGGAATTAGATTGCGGTTTTAATATTATCGATAAAAATATGTCTAAACAATCGCTTAGTTTTGAAATCTCAGTTTAATACGGCGTCATAGTCGAAAGAAAAAAATATTAAGAAAAAGGATAAAAATATTTATATTTCGTTATCTACACAAAGTAAAAAGACAAAAACTGATCAGGTGTGTTATGAAGTGTATGATTATCTAATATAATAAAATAAAAACTCAAATAAGTCCTCCAGCAGCGCAAGTACATCTTTTCGATCGATGAAATTGACAGTTCAACTCGATAAATTGGATTTTTATATAATTTATCGAGCCTTGAACAACCTACAAAAGTTATCGAATTGCTAGGTCAAATCCAAATCCAAAGAGAATATAAAGCTACTATAATATTTTACGATCAGATTTCGGTACTCGCAACATTCGATAAATTTATCAGTATTTTCGATTCGACAAATTTATCGTTAGGAGTTTAGGACATCCGTACTTGCGCCGCAGTTCTTTTTAAATATTTTTTTGTGTTAATTTCATGACCCGATTGTAGGGCTACTTTGATAATTGTTTTAAATAAACTACTTGTCGTGTCCTTGTTATTCTAGAGATTAATTTACTAAAACTATTGATACCTATTTGTAAAAAATCAAGACGAGACAAAATTGGGGTTCATAATATACTATGCAACTTCGTACCGTGCGGCGTTGCGCGCGCCACGCTATAATATAAAATCAGTGGATATAATGTACTTCTGCACGCAGATTTCGAGTGATAAACAAGACCTTTCTGAGCTTGCGAGGTGAAAAACTATTTTTATACTTATTTGTATAAATATACCTACTACACTCGCAAGCAAAAATAAAGGGTCTTAAAGTTAACTCCAAATAACATAAAAACCACACAAGCTAACTCTTTAGATTAAAATGAATGAATAATTAAAGGAAATTTAATTTCGCATAAAATAAACTACTATGACTAATTCCTGACTGATTTTGTGTCATTCCATTTTTACTGCAAAACCTAATAGTTTTAATTAAACAAAATGCAAGAGTAAAACTCCCAGGTAGCAAAAGTATCTAGTTCCAGAAATATGATTTTTTGAAAATCGTCCCAATTTGATCCGGATAACCGCAAAAATAAATATATCATAAAATACTATATACTATTATATACTCTACATATACTATATACTATTCATATACTCCTACCTATAAACTACCTACCTGCCATATTCCACTTGTCAATAATTAATAAAAAAATAAAAAAAACAAAGTATCATTCCTGTAACCGAGTAAACCGGACATACAATGTTTTGGCTGATAACTTTATTAGCCCATGGAATTATGACGAGATATGTTGTGAGGGCGTAGAGGAGTTAGTGAGGTATCTTTTTGTGTAAATAACTATTCTGGAAACGGCCGTTAGTTTCAGAAAAAAAAAGAAAATGTTTAAATTCGTAATGACACGGAAACAAACGATCCTAGGACTTCGCTGAAACATAGATTTTACTGCCTTCTAAACATTTCATTCGAACAGCTTTGTGATTTAGTTCGTGAATTCATAACACACCTTCTGACCAGATTTTGTCTTTTTACTTTGTGTAGATGACGAAATATGAATATTATTATCCTTTTTCTTTATATTTCTTTTTTCTCGACTATAACACCGTATTAGTCGGAGATTTCTAAACTAAACGATTGTTTAGGCATTCGTTTATCGATATTATTAAAACCATAAACTAATTCTGCGTTATCTAGAAGTTATCAGCTATTAATGTTATATCCGGGTCCAGGGTCATCACCTTCTCATCTGAAAATATTCTCTTGAGATAATTATGGTTTTTTGTTGTTCATATTTCATACGAAACAAACTACTAATATTTTAACCAACTTCAATTAAAGGAGGAGGTTCAGTTATCTGTAGTTTTTTTGGTGACTTATTTTGATTTATCTGCCAATTGTCAACTGATTTAAATGATTATTGTTTTAAGTAGGCAGGGCACCACCCTATATTAATTACACAAATTTACTAATTTCATGAAGGAATACCAACCCTAAGGGTGGAAAATTGGGGGATGAAAGTTCATACTTATATTGCGACATTTTCATCGAAGTCGTTTCCCGCTTATTTAAAAGCAATTTATTATAAATATAACATATTTGTACGTGAACATCCGCTACTGTCGGTAAATATATTTAATACTAGCTGCTGCCCGCGGTTTAACCCGCACGGAGATATTGGATTTCATGGGTTTTATTTTTTGGCGCGGAACCCTAATTCTTTTACTAAATTAAAAGTAGCCTTAGTTACTACTTATAACGTCAGTTATCTGCCAGTGAAACTCCTGTCAAAATCAGTCCATTCGTTTCGGAAATTATCCGGATCAAACAGAGAGACAGACAGAAAAACAACATTTTAAAAATTGTGTTTTTGTTATAGGTACCGTATATAATTTCATATATATTTAGTAAAAATCTGTAATTTTGTTCTTACAAACAGACACTTCAATTTTATTTATTTGTATAGAAGAGAGAGTAGGGACATGCATCTACAACATGGGTTCACGCGAATCTATTACACCTTTTTTAAAGAAAATAGAAATAGGCACTCTAAACTTGCCATCACTAATCACTATTTATTTTAAAATAATGTCGACGAGTTTCTGGGTCTTGATTTTGATTAGTGTTACATCTTTGGGACGGGCCTGGAGCCCCATCTGAATAAAGAAATTTGAATTGATCCGGATAAAAATACCATAAGCATCCGGATGTGCGTACGTGACAACCCTGACAAAAATGAAAAAATTGCTGATAACTTCTAGATAACGCGGAATTAGTTTATGGTTTTAATAATATCGATAAACTGATACCTATTACGGCATTATAGTCGAGAAAAAAAATATAAAGAAAGAGGATAAAAATATTCATATTTCGTTATCTACACAAAGTAAAATGACAAAATCTAGTCAGAAGGTGTTTTATGAAGTGTATGATTATATAATAAAATAAAAACTCAAATAAGTCCTCCAGTTCTTTTTATATATATATTTTTTGTTAATGTCATGACCCGGTTGTATGGCAACTTTGAAATTTTTTTTTAAATAAAATGCATGTCGTATCCATGCGGGAGTTTTACTCTACAGCTTACATTTATTAAAAATATTGATATTTGTAAAGAAACGAAATGAGTCAAAATCGGGGTTCATAATACACTATGCGTGTATGTACTATCATTTACTGTTGCAAACTGGCTATATCATTCACAGCTAGTTCTTGTATGAAAATACAGATGGCGTGTGGCGTGTGCGTATTGAAACGTAGTCCCAGCAGTCCTAATCAGATGGCGCTAATACATACTTGGAAGTGTTTGGTTCCGCAAATTTATAATTGTGAAAATGGCGCTAGGTGTTGCAGGGGTACATTTTGTTCCGGGGAAGTGGGGGTGAAAACTGAAATCCGTGCGGCCGAATTCTGGCTCTTAAATAGACTAAACTAAAGTACTTTCTCAAAAGAACCTAGATGAAGGAATACGAGTTTGAATCTATCCATTAGTAACTTATAATATGATGAAATTTGATACATTTAACTCTGATAGGTACTAATATAGATTAATTTATGTTAGGAACCGGTTTCGGTACATTCTAAGCATATTTCTACTTGCCACATGAGATCATTAGCATAATGTTACGGAAAGATTCTTAACATCATTTTTTGTTTATATCTATCTAAGAGTTTTTGTGAAACTGGATTGCAGACTACCTACTTGAACTAGAGAATAATTCAGTTTTGATTTGGCAGAACTCAATTAATCCACACTTAATATTATAAATGCGAAAGTGTGTTTGTTGGTTTGTCCTTCTTTCACGCAATAACGGAGCAACGGATCGACGTGATTTTTAGCATAGATATAGTTTATGGACCGGAGAGTAACATAGGCTACTTTTTATCCCGGAAAAATGCACGGTTCCTGTGGGAACACGGGTGAAAACCGCGGGCAGAAGCTAGTATAGAATAATTGCAATTGTTAGCACATAATAAGAACCTAATATTGTTATGTTGTGATAATAATATAAGGGTGTCTGTGTCTTAATGATAGAGGCAGTGTCTGTGTTTATGGTTTGCCAAATGCCAGTGTCAGGTGCGAATGTTGCATGTCATTAATGATGATAAAAGACCCAGTTACAACCTCCCTCTCCTACAACCTACCTCTACAATCCTACATGCATATAAAACACAAATATAAAATCACTCACACACACATAAAAACTTTAATTCAATACAGTCTGCAAACTTGAAATTTGACGCATGTGTTATTTTTAGCTATTATGGTTCCTATTATGGTGGTCGATAATAGTTTGATAACGTGGGTAGATCTACAAGGCTGTATGAGCCATCTACAAACAATATTGCTGTATGTAAAAAAATTTACTTTCTTTACACTGCCTAAAAATAACTAATCTTAAGAGACTTAAAAATGGTTGCTGGAGATAAATAGTTATTGTGGCATAATTCCTGCAACATTGCATTTTTATGCACAAAGTGACCTTACAGTCACGAAAGCGAGTAAGTGTAAGCAAGCGTGTTTCCTATCTCAACCACAAAGTACCATTCAACTCATTTAATATCCTACTAATATCATAAATTCGTAACTTTGTTAGTTGGTATGTCCTTCATTCACGCAGTAGCGGAGCAACGGATCGACGTGATTTTAGGCATATATGTAGTTTAGGGAGCGGAGAGTAACATAGGCTACTTTTTATGCTAGAAAAATGCACGGTACCTGTAGGAACGCGGGTGAAACCGCGGGCAGAAGCTAGTGTTTATTATATTGATAAACTGTTCTTTGAAGGACTCATGAATCATAATAGTAAACAAGTAATGAATGGTACATTCAAGGAAATCCCCAGTCCCTACATTTATTAGTCAAATCGTCACCTACTAGAGTAGTAGGCCATAGAGGACAATAAGGTACTCGGTACTCTGTAAGTCGGACATGATAACAGTAATGTACTTTGTGTACTGAGGTGTATCCTATGCAGCATATAATTCCTATAACATCAAATAATTGAATTTATTTATTTCTTACACTATTAAAGTAGGTATGTACAATTGTACATTACAATTTTAATTTGATGTAGAAAATCGACAGGTTCGTAGGTTGTCATTTTTGAGAGATAGTGATGTGAAAAATGAAAACAAGTCGTGATAGAAATCAGTTTTTAAGTCTCATGGTTGGGTGTTACTTCATGTTATGTGTTTTAGGCAAAAGAGAACCAATAATATCAATCATAATAATATTGCTTATATGCCATTCTTACATGCTACACATTTTCAGACTTTATTATTACATAATTACTTTATACAAAACTTAAAAAAAATTGTATTTGATAGGGTCTTTTATCATCAACATGACTTACAGACAAAACCAATAATCAATCTTAAAAAAATTGGTTAGATTGTCACTGTAGGCACAAAATAGGTTGACTTGAGAATCACCTCACTCTCACTCCAACCAATACGGCATTAGGGTCTATCTAACTATAAATTTGAGTGAATGCGAGCAAACGGAAACACTTCCAATTACTTCGTCAATTGTGTGTATTTATTGTGTACTGTATGTATTTATTTATAGTCTACGTGACAGCCGTTTGAATTTTCAGAGTCACAAGTTCAACAAACAAGTCTTTGATTTTTATGATTTGAATTGTTAGTAGCAATTGAAAGTGTCTTCATTTACCCACATTAATCACAAAGATTGTTTATCAGTTTCCAAGATTAAACGTCACTGTGGGACATTAACAATAAATATATCAAATATAAAGACCTCCCGGATATACCCCTGGGTTCTGCCACATCCCTGCTACTCTCAACTGTACAAAGAAAGAGAAACAAATTAAATAAAATAGAAAAAAATACATACACATTGTGTTGTAGTTCGGCTGCTCTTTTGGGTTAATCTTTTCGGAAGCCGTTTTGAATGGATTTCAGCACTTACTCAGTAGTACACACTAGCTGAAAGAGAAATATTACATTTGAATTTTATTTTATTTACACTCACATTTTATTTAATTTATTATAGGTACAACAAACAAAGGATTTCTATTAGGCTACTAGGTGGTAGGACTAACTCTGCTGCGAGTGTCCATCTGGGTTGGTACCACCGATTTGGTCCTGAAGTCTGCCGCTAAGCAGTAATGTGCAAGCATTGCTGTTCCAGTTTGACGAGCATAGCCAGTGAAATTACTGGGCTTATGAGACTTAATGTCTCAGGGTAACAAGCGCATTGCAGTGCCATGCAGGCCTTTGTGTTTCAAAGTTCTGAGTGGCACAGCATTATGCTCACTATCAGATAAACAACTGGCTTGTCTCGTTATCAAATGGAATAAAGTAAAAGTTAAAAACCATATTTTTATATTTATCTCAATGGTTCAATTAATTTAGCGATTAGATTTATCAGGTTAGATTTTGACCACAATCTCGAGTTGTTACATTGATGGTGGTCACAACAAGACAGAGCATTAAGGAAGATGCTAGGGCTGGTTTCAGTGTCTGTGTCCATCTGACTCAGTTTTGCTAGTATTTCAAACTAGGTTACAACCTTTCGCTATAATTGGTTGAAATTAAGAAATGCACCAATTTCAACCAGGAAGATGGATTCAGATTGCCGGCGTCATGGAATCCAGTGATTGATAAATGTTCGCATCGCGGTTCGTTAAAAAAGGAAAAGCCAGTGGATACAGTTAGTGTGGTGTGTCGTGACAATCTTAAACTTTTATAACGCCAAATGTGGGTAGTTGGTGACAACACTCACATTTTATTGACGCTGACACCCGCATTCTCCAGTCTTCTCGTGACCACGATCAATGCAACTTGATCGAAACGTCGAGGTAAATATAAACCTGTGTTTTATCGCGATTAAGTCCCGTTGCTTAAAAATAAACAATGTTTTCGAATCGCGAAAGTTTAAAAGTTACTACTTTCGCTATAAACCTGGGTATCTCTATGTCACAAGTGAATAGGTATCTTATAGGTAAGTATGCTACATCATCAAGCGCATCAGCACTTACCAGCAGGTGAGCTAGTGGTCAAAAACCCAAGCTAATATTGCATACAAAAAGGGAACATAATTATCAAATTTTCCCCAAGACCCAAATGTAAGAAAATGTCCATGGATATTTCAAGACCAGCGCCGGTCGAATGGCCGGCATACGCTGAGTTGGGACCGTTTCGTAGCAAATTATGGGTACCTAATAATGCCTATAAATATGTTTTTCTTACTTCTTTATGGTACCTATGTATTGAAATGTAATTATGTAATATTTATTTTTGCTATGAATAAACTTTTTTTCTAACTTTCTTTCATTTGGTGTAAGGGGGTAGGCCAGCTCCCAATTGAAATGTCTGTCAACAATATAGAGAGGTTGAATTCTACTCCCCAAAAACCAACACAGACTAGGAGAGTATGTGATTTATACCAAAAGCACTATCCATTTTCAAACAAAGCAACCACTGAATAATCATAAATAAATTTGTGACTATTAAAGGTAGAAAGCGAAAGATTTCATGTTTGCATTTCACAATCTATAGCCATATCAATCTATTGTTATTTAAATGTAGAGTAAGCAAATGGTTATCTATAATATCTGTATGTTAATTGATAAAATTACTTTCATAGGATTAGTAATGAAGTTACTACTTAAATCAGCTGTCTATGTTATTATGGGTGGGTACAAGCTCATAAGTACCTACTTGAAAAACAAATAGGTATGGTTCAAATTAAGGGGTTATGGTCAAAGTACTACATTACAGGAACCCTAGTTAGGGATTGGTATCTATGTTGCATCCTAACCCCTATTTCTTTGTTTACCTAAAAACATAGATGAGGGTAGAATACAGATTTATCAGTTTTTCAACCGTTATACAAGTTACAAGACTGATTAAATAAATCGATTATAAAAATTAGCGATTATTGGTTATAAGCTAAATCGTAAGTTGAATCGGTTTGTACTAAAGGTATAAGTACATTAATTAGTCAGCTAAAGGCTGTAAACATTTGAATAATACAATGCTAGAACAATTTGACAAGGTGTTGTTATTGATTTTCAGACACGTCATAAAAATCTTGTGCAATTAGTATCACAATCATTATCTATTTTTCATCAAAAGAACCTAAGAATATCAGATCTTATAACTAAGTAGTCAAAATCTAATCAAGAAAAACCGATGTAAAAATATAAAATAGCATGGAAAGTACCAGAATTCTGATCTATGGCGCAATAAATGACTGATATTTTTATCTCTTAATTATTTGGAATAATATTAAACAATTTTACCTGCTTCTTTACTACTATAGCACCAAGCTGTAATCTTTTCAATTACACAATAATAAGATTTGGAAGTTTCTATGACTGAGTCAGACTGTCAGAATAAAACACCACTTTCACAACAAGACGCTTTTCTTTTCACTTTTTCACCTGTGTTTTCACTACCACCAAAGAGTATGTAAGTTCAAAAACGAAAGCACAGACTATGACTAATAAGAGAACAAGGGTCTGTTTTCACTGAACATCTTGTTCATTGGTCAAATTGTTAAATGTGACACAGGCTAAAAATTTCCTAACCAATTAGCAATCTTTATCTGAAAAAATTTAAATACGTTTCCGTTGGCTAAAAAATTTTATAACCAAAGAGAATAAACAGCTTTTTTAAATGAGCAGAATTATAGGTGCGTTAATTTTTTTTTAATTTATTTCTTGACCTGGATACATAGTCCTTAAGTCGCAATATTAGAAACAATTTTCGAGTCGAAGTGACGCTTCAGTAAAGCGGTGGATACTTTACTGAAACTTCTATGAAGTTTTGGATAGAATACGAAAATACACGTTTTTCACCTTTGTACTATTTGCCTTTCACTCATGCACGTTTACGAGCACTTAATGGTTAATAATCCACCATTATTACACATTAACACTCGAAGAAACATAGGTTTTAGTAAATAACACAAAATCAACAACAGCACATTTTGCATTCCCGCCAAAACTCCGGTGCGTTAAATGCCGATGTAGTGTTGCAAGGCGTGTAAACTATTTACATATATAACATATTCTACAAATGACTTACATGCCTGATGCTACACTTGCTACAGTCTAAGATTTATGTGACTGTCGCTCATGGAGGAAGATAAGTCAGTGCTGTGGTTACAGTAATTTTTTTTATTTGTTATCGGTGTAAGTATCTGTGGCGGAAGCTTACTAACACAGGGTCTCTAGATTACGTTTTCAAAATTTCCCCATTTCAGTCATTTTTCTCCTCAAAATGATACTACTATTTTCATTACCTTTCCCTAAATGTTTTGTTAATACCTTTCTGTAGTAGTAATATGACTAATTATTATTAGGAGTAACATTGTTTTTAACACTATTTGATAACCAGACGAGCCGGTCGTTTGCCAGATGGCGAGTGTAACGCTGCCGGCCCATAACAATTGCACTGCCAGACGAGCCGGTTGTTTGCCAGATGGTAAGCATAACGCCACCGGCCCATAACAATTGCACTGCCACTCAGAACTTTGAAACTCAACCGCCTGTCGCGGCAATGCAGTGCGCTCGTTATCATAAGACATTAGGTATTAAGTCTCATAAGCCCAGTAATTTCACTGCCTACTTTGCTCATCACACTGGAACACATTAATGCTTGCACATTACTGATTAGTGGAAGCATTGTATGCCGTATGGCGCCATTATAATGAAACAATAGGATAACTAGTTTATATACGTTTAATCAGAAAACTGTAAAAGCTTCCAATACTTTATTTTAATTTTTATATTATAATACATAATCTGATTTGAATTTTTTAAGCATATTAGTTTAGTTCTAATTTAGAGCAACCTCCAGTTTTGAGATTGTACCGCACTCTCATGATATGGACCGTCATGCTTCCGTCCATCCTATTACTAAGTTTTTACGACATTCATGATAGAAAATGCCATCTTGACACTGGCGTTACAAAAAGACAATATTGTTTTTTCCCCTAACATTTTGGTTTCCCCAAAAGTTCCCCGGAAGGTTTTTTACTCCCCAAACTTATCCGCAATATTTTCCCCGAAGTTATTTATTCCCCCAACTTGGGGAAAAAGACACCCAAAAGTACTAGCAGAATCGTAAATTCGGGAAACTTTTTTTTTATTGACCATGCTGTTTGTCTATCAACCTTTACATCGTCCAATGCGGAGCATTGTACCTATATACGGCATTGACATTGATAGAAGAGAGAAATGTCAAAGTTGTCAAAAGTCAAAATATTGTTATAAATTGATTCGACTAACCTGAAATCTGAGTGCTTAATTTTAGTTATTTAAAATAAACTAAACTACCTATATCCACTTTCAAAATGAGTATAATGTTAAAAAATGGGTTTACACTTTCCCGAACGACGTGTAAGTGTGCACAGTATTGATATTTATTCGTTTTTTGTTGTGTATCTGTACCTGTGTTGTGTACCTGTTGTGTAAAACCAAGCAAATTTTGTGTTACAGTGATATCTCGCGCGTTTAGCGTGACCCCGAAGCTAGATTCAAAGCAGTGGCGCCTTGAAAGAGGCCTCAGTGCTAACCGCAACGTTGAAAGCGTTCTTACTGATGGACCCGACTACACGTTCTTAGACGGCAGGCCTACTCCTTTATTGGTAATTATAAGTCTCTAAATATACTTCTATCTTCTAGGTAAGCGTGCGTGTTCGTTAACCGCATCTTCGCCTATCAACAGGTGGCCAAATGTAAGCCTATACAGATTAAAAATATAAAAACTTTTGAAGCGCTTACTTTTATTCGGAAATCATGATTTGTAACAGATGTTGACCAACCTGAACTAAGGCTCTTTTAACATAAAAAAAGGCTAGTGAATACATCAGCGGACTGCCGGTTGCTTAACTTCAGGTTGCTCACAGAGGAGCTAGTACATGGTACTATTATTAATGTTTTTTTTTGTTTGTTTTATAATAATTGTGCACATGTTTCTGTTACAGCAAAAACAAAAACTCCGAATGCTGAAGCAGCGAGACTATGCCTCACAAATAGTGGAACTGTCATCAGAGTTAGACTTCGCTAAAGCGAGATACCAGAACATGCAGAAAGAAAAACAAGACAATAGGCAGAGGATCATCAGCAATCGTTTGAAACCAAAAGGAGAAACTTTGAAGAGAAATTAGTTGTTCCTCCCTGGAAACTATTCTTTAATCTTGGTTACAAGCATGGATTGGATTGTGTTCAGTCATTGATGTCACAAAGTACACGGCAAATCCAAATTTTCCATCGAGGTTGTTTATTCACTATTAATAAGTTAGTTTAGTGTTATATATAGAATAAATATTGCTTATAGTTATAATACTCATACACTCTATTAATTCGTAATTTTTTTGATTGATCCTTAAATAATAGACACCCTGTCTCTTTCCATGGGTGCCATAAGAGCTGGCTAAGGGAATATTTGGAATTCAGGGAATGAACAACAGTATTCTCCTGGATATGGAACAAAATCTACTGCAGAAACCATCCTGTATATGGGATGGCCTAATGTGTCAGGGTAACTCCTAATGAGTGCACTGCAGTGTGAATAATCCGCATGTAACTCGAACTATGGTGTGTCGGATTGAAAGTCGCACAAGTTCCCGCTCAGCCACACTTGGTCAAATATTGTATATTGTGAATTAATTACATAGATTGCTACCTGAGCTTTTAGCTTAAAATGGAGGTGAATATGCAACACAAACTCTGTTTGAGTAGTTCCAGTTGCTAGTTTATATTTAACTACTTACTAGATATGTACTATTGACATCAAGCCAAGTCCTTCAAAGATAATAGATAGCGAAGTCCCTGTTGGGGCAGGCAGACGGGAGGAGGCCAATCTTCCACGAATATTGTCTATAGAGTCACACTGTTACACTAGTGTGACTAGATGGGAATTATTTTCAAAATAAAAGGTGCAACCAGTAACAGTGTGACTCGATGGGAAAAAAGTCCCAACGAGTCACAGTGTGACTCGATTGGTGTGACCCGTTAGGAACTGTCCGTCTTTACGCCTTTCAAAATATTTTTTTTTATACTTGATGGCGTTTGACCACTCGTCACGATGTGGTCGACGATGTTTTCATGTGCAGCTGCGGTACCTACCACTCTGTTAGGTAATTGACGACAGATTTTCATATTGAGGGTGGAAGCTAGCAAGGCGAGCACTAGAAAAATCTCTACCACCAAGCCATAGTTAGCATTATCTACTACGAGTATGTTTTCGTTTGCCAAAATCTCAAGCTCATAGGATTCGAACCAACTACCTACAGATCGGCGGCCGACGCGCGACGACAATACGATTTAGCATCATCGCTTCAAAATTAATACGCTAGTACCTACAAGTCGTACTAGTGCAAGACTTCTTGACTAGAGCGCTGGATCAGTTCAAAACAACGCACAATAAAACGAGCACTGACCCATCGCCGACCACAGGCCACCATCCATTATCATCTAACCGCTGGTTCAGCCGTCCATAACCTACTGTGAAACATTAACCAACAGTTAACATTGTTGCGGTCAGGTATCTCTGTTTTCACAGTGGTTCAGTGATCTATATTACTTAGGACAGCAAAATTGGAAATTCTATCTAATTATAAAATAGACGAGCGAAACGGCAGTGTTTTGTATTTATATATTTTTTGTTTGTTTAATTATTTAGCACGTTACTGTCGTTTACTCACTCCTTGTTTATTTTTACGGCCAGCGGGCCCCTATCTTCCATTGGTCACCTTACGATGCATGGGGTCCTCTATTTCCTGTCAGACGGCCAACCGATAATCGATAAATATAATCATTATGATCACTGCCAGTCGGATGAGGGCTAAAAGAGCGAAACGCCAGTGTTTTGTTTTTATTTGTCATAAAATAATACGTCGTATAACTTAATGCTACGTAGAATTAAGTTATTCCACAAGTTAGCGCCGAAAACAGTCAACAGACAAATGGCATTCGCTTCGAAGCGACTCTAATCACATAACTGCACAAAAAGGAGTGTAAAGTTTTTAGGGCATGTATGTACCTATGTATGTATGTGGAGTTTATTCCACCCTAAAATTTAAATACCAGGACAGGAAAAAAAATGAGAGTAAGTAGGTATGATAATTATGTTCCTTGGTTTTCATATTAGGTAGGTACTCGTCTCGTCCATCGATTATTTCGTCACAGGTCAGCGGCGCGAGTACGGATCTTTTCGATAAATAGAATTCGATAAAATTGACAGTTAAAATCGATAAAGTGGGTTTTATCGATTTTAACTGTCAATTTTATCGAATTTTATTTATCGAAAAGATCCGTACTCGCGCCGCAGTTGAGACATAAAAAATACTACAGCATCCCCCCACTATAGTATATACACGCTTGAGATTTTTTTTGTAGATTCTTAGTAAAAGTTTTATAGGTTCGTTAGCCATAAATTTTGAAGAATAGGGGGCACATGAATGGTAAGCGTTACCCTAGCTGTTATCTCTTACGTCGCCGCAGGGATTTGCCGTCCGCATTGCGACACTGTTTGGTAAGTTTTCAACTTTGCTGGGTATTTTGAAACGATGATGGCTTAGTTATTGAGTAGGGTTGTCAACTGTTAGTACCTACAAATAGAGGAATAAAATATATTGAGGCCGGAGAAGGAATTGAACATTATTCTACAAAAATAAACAGTAGGCATTGAAATTCACTGAAGCTATAAGTACATCTGCTTCATACACGTTTATTTTTTATAACAGTGTTATTTGTATGGCTCTAACATCATCACATCAGTGATCATGAAAACAGTTGGTTATATTTTGTATAAATTGAATAGAAAAGTAAACAGTATTAAAGAGCGAAATAAAGTATAATATTGTTTTTAAAAGGATGGTTGGCAACCCTATTATTGAGATCGTCCACTTATTTATCCGTAGGTCGTTTTTGGAGCATTTAGTTTTAGCTATAGGCAAAGGAAAATATTTAAAAGCACTAGGACTAGGCAAAGAAGAGTCAAACCACTAACTATAGGTACCCATTCTTCTTCAACTCTTGATGACATAGGTAGGTACCTATGTCATAAAAATTACGTCCAACATAAATAGATTTTTTTCTATATCCAATGAAAATAATTTATATTTAATTAGTTATCGTTTCTACAGTCATATTAATATATACCAGAAGGATTCGCTGTATCGCAGGTGGCATGGACATACAGCTACACAAGTCACACAACACAAACATCCAAGACCCGAGAAGAACGAACTAACCAACCTAATAAATCATTTTTACCCAGTAAAGTTGTAATAAAATCAGACATTCATAAAATAACCGAACATATAAAAACAGTAGATTTCTCAGATATTATGGTAACTCTAGATGCTAATACAGGGGCTGAATTATTGATAAACCGTCTTATGGATATAATAAAAATGAATACACGTACTTTTAAATTGTCACATAACCAAACTATAATCAAGCCTTGGATTACACCTGGTATGCTTCGCTGTATTCGTACACGAGATAGGATGCATCTTAAACTAAAAAAAGAGACTCCTGACAGCCAGATTTTGCGAGTAACTTACACTAGATACAGAAATTATTGCAATAATTTATTAAAAAAACTTAAGATCAGTTATCAGAAATTGGAGCTAGAAAAACATAAGAACTGCATTAAAAAAACATGGCAAATTATAAAACAAATCACTTATACAGAAAAACATAAAACTGATAATCAAGCCTTATTAAAAGTGGAAGCTAACCCGGAAATGTCAATTAACCTAATTAATAATTATTTCGCTAATGTTGGTAAAAATCTAGCACATAAAATTGTTAATGGGTCTGGCAATATCGATGTTGCACAAACTTTGGCAAAAATAAGCATGGACCTGCCTTCACAAACAAATTCAATGTGTATGATGTCCACTGACGACGTGGAGGTTCTCGATATTGTTAATGGGCTAAAAAATAATTGTGCTGTGGGCCATGATGGAATATCAAACAAATTGATAAAACAAGCAGTACCATTTTTGGTTCCTCTGATAACTTATATATGCAACCTAAGCTTGTCAACGGGAAAGTTTCCACGAGTCTTCAAGACCTCTATAATAACACCAATTCATAAGAGTGGGAACAGAGACAGTGTCAATAATTATAGGCCGATATCAATACTACCAGCCTTTTCGAAAATTTTGGAAAAGATAATAAATAAACGTATTGTAGGATATCTAGAGAAATATGAAATTTTGTCTCCGAACCAATTTGGGTTTAGGAAAGGAAAGTCGACAGAAGATGCAATTACTAGTTTGACAAATAACATAATAGACAATTTAGACAGTAAAAAGAAAGTTATTGGTATCTTTCTGGATTTAGCTAAGGCCTTTGATACTGTCTCTGTTCCAATTCTTTTGAAAAAATTGGAAGTCATGGGTATAAGGGATAACGCATTGAAGCTTATGAAGGACTATCTGAGCGAAAGAACGCAGGTTACTAAAGTGGGTGATGTAACAAGTCAAGAGGCGCGAGTTACATACGGTGTACCACAGGGCAGCGTGCTGGGCCCAACTCTATTCCTAGCCTATGTTAACGACCTTTGTAGTTTGAATCTTTGTTGTGGAAGGATATTTTCATATGCAGATGACACAGCTTTGATCTTTGTGGGAGACAGTTGGGAAGAGGTTCATGCTCATGCTGAAAAGGGACTAAAGACAGTTATCCAGTGGCTTCAGGATAACTTGCTTACTTTAAACGTGGACAAAACGAAATTCATTACTTTTTCTAACGCTCGTGGCAAACCTCCGACTGTTGATATTAAAGCTCATTCCAACTGTTACACGAACGATAATAATTGTGACTGCACAAAACTGCAACGTGTGCAAAGTATAAAATATTTGGGCCTTACGATTGACGACAGAATGACCTGGAAGCAACATATTGATCTTCTTAGTGCTCGTGTACGCAAATTGATCTACATATTTAAGAATTTGCGAGATGTAGCTGACCGCACCTTATTATTTAATGTTTACAACGCGTTATGTAGATCAATTTTGACTTATTGTAACACAGCCTGGGGAGGTGCTTGCATGACATACATGATGAGTCTGGAACGTGCACAAAGGGCTGTCCTGAAAGTAGCTACTAACAAGCCTTTTAGATTTCCTACTTACGAACTCTATAAGGACTGTAACGTCCTCACTGTGCGACAGCTTTTCATCTGCCATTTAATACAAGCCCAACATAAAATTGCAAACACACAAGACAGCTCCAGTAAAAGGCGGAAAGATAGAGTTTTTAATGTTTCCAAGTTTAATACCAGATTAGCACAAAGACACTCAAAATTTCTTGGCCCTCTGATCTACAACAGAATAAATAAAGCTATTTGCAATTTCATGACACTCAATAATCGGGAATCCAAAACCGTTTTAACTGAATGGTTAGCAAATCTGAATTACGATGACACGGAAAAATTATTAAGGGTAATAAAATAATAAAAAACTCTCTCTCTCTCACACTCACACACACATGCACATACACACATTTAAACACGCTTAAATACACAAACACGCACACAAACACACACACACACACACATACACACACACACACACACACACACACACACACACACACACACACACACACACACACACACACACACACACACACACACACACACACACACACACAAACACACATACGCGCGCATGCACACACACACACACACACACAATTTTTACCAATCTTTACCAAGCAAATATGAATGTGTATTATTACTATTTTATGCTAAATTGTACTCTGAAGGGATAATCAGAAACTACAACACAAGCTTTGCTTAGTGTAGGTTCTGTACCATATTGATTTGTGTAATTCAAGCCTATAAGTGTTAAATAATATTGTGATTATTTTAATAAGTCTAATATGTATGCTTGGTTTCTTTTGAATAAAGAATTATTATTATTATTATTATTATTATTATTACTTTTAAAGTGCTTTTACTGATGATTAAATGGACTTAATCATCAGTAAAGCACTCTCAGTCTCGAGCGAGTAAACTTAGTGATTTAATTACCCAGTAACAAGTCTGTAACGAGTTCGGCAAAGTGAGAAGAGTGATTAGTAATTAAAGCGCTCGGTCGCAAACTAAGTGATAGTTACCTACGACCTACGAGATCCGTTATTAAACACAGAGTATTTATGTGATAACATCATCATCATTGGATATATATAGCCAGGGCCAGATTATCCATAAGGCAAAGTAGGTAACTGCCTAGGGGCCCAGCACCGACTAGGGACCAGTGGCGTATTTTAGAATTCAGCGCCGCGGGCCTGCAGGCCCCGCCGCCCGGCCCTGCCGGTCGCCGCGCGCCTTTCAATATATACGATAGCCCCGCGTCTTTATGTGTATCAAACTTACAGCCACGAGCCCTTACGATATTTAGGCTCTTATTAATAAACAGTGTTACACGATGGTTTAGTTAAACTATGTTTTGACTATGTTGTTCTTTGACAATTTTAAACTGAATCGAAAAGGACAAAACACAGTTGAACTAAGTGTTCCACAGAGAGCCTTAGATAGGCTTTTTAAATTTCTACTGCTTGTGCCGCCCCTCGCAGCCTGCCGCCCCGGGCCATGGCCCTTTTGGCCCTAGGGTAAATACGCCCCTGCTAGGGACCCCGCACCCCGGGAAAAAATAGAAAATGTTTATTCGAGTGAAAATTAAATTTGAAGATTTGTATGTAACAAACCCTCAATGACAATATTATTAATATTGCGTTGTTTTTATATTATATCGTCATATTTCAGAACGCATTTCAAATTATTATAGCTATATTATTAGGGTTAGAACAGGGGGCCCGAGAGGTGCATTGCCTTGGGGCCCCGACATGGTTAATCCGGCCCTATATATATATATACCATCTTTAGAGATCAGCGGCGCAACGGAAGTCGGTTCGATAAATTTGTCGAATCGAAAAACTCGATACACTTATCGCATATTGCGAGTCTCTAAGCCTGATCGTAAAGTTTTGTAGTAGCTTTATATTCTCTTTGGATTCGACCTAGCTATTCGATAACTTTTGTCGATAGTATCGAGGTTCAATAATTTTTTTAAAAGTCGATAAACCCAATTTATCGATTTGAACTGTCAATTTTATCGAATTTTATCGATCAAAAAGATCCGTACTTGCGCCGCAGTAGTAGATGTGGTGTTTGCGGATCCATATTCAGGTCGATGGTTCCTAATCCTACAACGAGTTTAATCTTTCGGTGAAGGGGCACATCGTGGTGCATCCGTAGCAAGGTGATAGCGCATTTTCAGCGATAGCCTGGCTAGCTACGACTCATTAGACAGATGAAAATCTGTTGCCAAGCATTTTTTTTTATGTTATTTGGTAACGAGACAAGCTTGTCGTTTGCCTGATGGTAAGCATAACGCCGGCCCATAACAATTGCAGTGCCACCCAGAACTTTGAAACACAAAGGCCTGCGCGGCACTGCAGTGCGCTCGTTACCCTGAGTCATTAGGTATTAAGTCTCATAAGCCCAGTAATTTCACTGGCTACTCTGCTCATCAAACCGGAACACAGTAATCCTTGCACATTACTGCTTGGCGGCAGACTTCACTCGCAAAGCGGTGGTACCAACCCAGACGGACACTCGCAGAAGAGTTAGTCCTACCACTAACTAAATCGAGTTGTCTGTGTATTCCGGTATCTGCACTTGAGAGCCAGTACGAATCAAGATGTATCATTATAGGTACCTACTCGTAATTTCCGTCTTCGATCACATCAAGCGAGACTTGACGACAGAGTTTCAACTTTTGTGCGGTAGCTAGCCAGGCCAGTACTAAAATGCCATACCACTGTGCTGCACTTATTTAAAAGACAATTTTATCTGCAATAAGTGGTTCAGCTTAGTATAAAAGCTGTATCCTATATGAAAGCTTACTTACTAATAGGTACTTCCAGCTTACTTACTAATACTTAGGTACTTCCAGCTTACTTACTAATAGGTACTTCCAGCGCTGGCTCTTTTCTCCGCAGAACTGCGCATTAAAGAAATAGCTAGCTAATAATAGCACTTTGGAATAAGATCTAAAAATATTAACTATTAACGAGGAAATAAGTAACGTACCTATATTCATAGAACAAACCGTAGATTATAATTTATAAGTTTTATAACACAGGAAATTGAGCCTTGGTGTATGAGTGACATGTTTTAGGTTTTAACACAAGTCTTATTTTAACTTGCAATGTTTTGTATGTATGTATTGTAAGAATAAAGGTAGAACGTGGTGTGGTGCTGTAGTGCTACGCTATGACGTCAGCAAGCCAGTGCTACGCCGTAGAGCGCTACGCAAGGGGAAGACGCGTTGCTACGAGCGATAATAAACGTGTCAATTATCCTAACCGAGTGTCTCATTTCTGGACCTAACAGTATCTTTGTTTGTTTGTGTCATCATGCAAGCTAAATTTGACCCACTTCCCGGTGTTCGGTTGAGCCGTTTTACATACAAATGTAAAACGGATGACAATGCAATATAATGGTGTCACAGAGCTGATCTGATGATGGAACCGGAAGGTGGCCATAGGAACTCTGTAACGAAACTATAACTATTTTTATACTATTGGATAGCGGGACTAGCTGGTCATTTGCCTGGTGGTAAGCCCATACGCCCATACGCCAGCCCATAGGTAACAATTATAGCAGTGCAACTCAAACACAAAGACCTGGTGTGGCACTGCGCATGTTACTGCTGACTGCTGACTTTGCACATCAAACAGTAACACAGTAATGCTTGGAAGAATTAATCATATTTCAAGGGCGCTTTGTTTCATGCGCGTTTATAGGTAACTATTGCGAACGTTTATGGTATCGCTATACGTTTATTTATTTAGAAGCATTTTCAGATAATAGGTTGACTTGTACATTTAATAACACATAATACACCTGTAAATATAAAATCCAGTTACACATTGTACACACAAGTACACACAAGTGAACTGTAGACACAAAAAAAATTAAAATATATTAAACAAAAAAATAGAAATAAAGAAAACAGAGTAGTTTAATAAGTTTGATGACTTGTAACAAGTGTGGTTCAATAGGTATTAATCTTGAACCTATGTCTGCTCTCATGCCATTGAAATAACATTTTGACAACAATGCAATGCCAAGATCGCATTGCCAACCATTTCCAAACAAGTTATAAATAATCACTTTGGACCTTTGGGTTTAGTATGAGTGATAGCGATAAGCGGAGCGATTTGAATTACCCATTTTTATTGTTATTCTTTTAAGTTATTGTTTTATTATTTTCCTGTTTTTTGGTGTGCAATAAAGTATTATTGTATTGTATAGATATAATTAAGCCTTCGGACTTTCATTTAATAGACCGTTTTATAGTCATTAAAAATGTATTATATAATTATCTAGGCATTTCACTTACATCTTTCAATAGTGTTAATGTTGACTACTCCTCCATTAATGCCTAACAAAGGACCGGACAAAGACCCGAGAGCTATTACTTACATGTATAGGAGAATAGAATAACTAAAAATGTCGATGGTATTGTATTATACAAAATCTACTCCAAAATTATAATGGATTAATTTATCTATATGAATTAATCTATCCCTTTCAAACTGGTGTACCTAATGCGTCGGGGGACTAATGCTCGTTTTCAACCTTAGGAGTGTTCTAACGGTACATATTTAGGACTTTCCTTACATTAGGAGTTACTGAGTTAAAACTAACTAGGGTGTAGACAACGCGACTATGTACCTATAACATAATATTATTTTGTAACTTATGAGAGTCGCTTTTGTGGACGAGCGTGGGGCGGCGGAGGGGCGCGGGGTTGCGTCCGCGCCACGCCGCCGGTCAGCCGGCCGACACCGCTTCTTTAGTGCAAAACGAGTTACCGGGCCGGACGCACGTCGTTCGCCGCCACGCCGCGCTCCATTCGCGACTCGCGATTTATAATTTGTTCATTATCTGCTCAATAAACGATATTCAAGTGTAAACTCGATCTTTGACGTAAACCCAACACCTAAATTCTTTACATAGGGAGTAAGGTAAACACTTTACTCGTCGTTGGTGAAAACGGGCCTTAGTTGCGTAATGACTAATATTGATATTGATTAGCTTTATGTCTATGACTGCGTTAATCTAAAAGCTAATCTTTGTCTGACCGAAATAATAATAATTTAATGGTATTCGTATGATATACTCCGATTTCATTTCATTTTAATTAATAAATTTTTGTCATTGTATCTTATCTGCGCCTCATATAACTACATATTGTACCATGCACTTACACACTTACACAACCTTACACACCCACACTCTCATATTTTATTACCCTTATAATAATAATTCTAAGTGTAGCATCATGTACCAGTCACTGTTGTTCTCTATTTTATCAACCTGTTAATTCTAAACGGCCTCCCGCGATACAGGCCTGACCTAGTGCGGGGACCATTATAAAAATGTAACATTTTCTCTTTATGTCAATAAAAAAAAAATTGTCAATAAACCTAAATATTCATCACCCTAAATCACGTTCATTGGCGTTCATACAATTTGTTTCTTTGTGAATTTTTTACACGTCTGCCCAAAAAGAGAGTGTAGGTAAAGTTTTCAGGGTTTATGCATGTAAGTGAGTTATTTATGCGAGTTTCTTTATTCCACCATAGGTTTTAAATGCCTGAACAGATTTGGAAGTATGGGGTATCATAAGAAGACTAACATAATCGCGAGTGACACTGGCTAGGGTAGACGGTTTTTTTAATCATTTTGATTAAACTTGTTTGTTTATATATGTACTATTTTATAACGAGACGAGCGGTTCGTTTGTCCGTTTATTTATTGTCCGATGATTATTACTTGCCTCAATTCGCTGAAATACCTTGAAAACTTGTTGTCCGCTCGAAGTAAGCCCACAACCTGTTTTATTGAAATCCTCACTTCTATTGTCCTAATTCGAGTATTAAATCGAAGTTCTCGAGACCAAATGCACATTAATTGCTATGGAGCTATCTATGACTACCATATTGAAAGAACGAAAATATAGTAGTTATTTATAAAAGCAAACGTTTTTGTAAAGAAATCGGAACGCTGGGAATTTTATAATCGACACGATGGAGAAAATAGATTCGACTGAGTCTTATTTTTGGGATTTTAAAGGCCAAGGTGAGTTACTATACCATGTTCCTCACATAGTCATTCATCACCATCATCATTAATCACCTGTTTTGAGTAGGTAAGTTTTGGCCGCTTTTATAAAACCGTCCGTCATTTTATCGTCACGATACAATTATAAGGGCTATTCAAATTCAAATTCAAATTCATTTATTTCGACCAACTAGGATCACATAAATCACAAATATATAATAATAAAACCAATAAAATAATCATAAAACCAATAAATTAAAATTAATACACAAAAGAGATAAAAACTAAACTTAGTAAGTACCTAAAACAGAATTTTGACTTTAGTCAGTAGGTGCACCATGTTACAATGGTACACATACTGACAGTCAAAACGTTCAGCAAATAAAGGCCATGTTGAGATCATCGAGGAGTTAGTATCTTGATGGTTCAGATGGACAACACGCGTTGATACTTTGAACATTATCACTAGAAACGGGATATTTACCAAGTAAATTATTGTGATCATGGCGTTTGCAACAGCGCCGAAATATCGGAAACTCAAATCAATTACTCGACGGCTCCGTAGCTATAAGTTGGTAGTAACCCTGCCTGCAAAGCGAGGGGTCCCGGGTTCGATTCCCGGCCGGGGCGGATTTTGTGTAAGCATAAAGTTTGTTCTCGGGTCTTGTATGTTTGTGATGTGTATCTGTGTGTGTCCATGCCACCTGCGACACAGGGAATCCTATGAGTGTAAGCGTTTATTTATTTATTATAATATACACGGTAGGTAATAAGTTGAATGTATGTATGCAATAAAATAAATAAATATCCCGTTTCTAGTGATAATTTTCAAAGTGTTGACCATGACGCAGTTTAAAAACCCGTTAGTACATTAATTTTCTCTTTGCTCATAAATCTTATTATAACACAACCGTTGTCATGGTAACGTTACTGGCATAGACTAGACAAAGATGGAGTTTAAACAAGGAGTCAACACAAAACAACTAAGTTACCGCGCAAACAAAAATAGACCATAAGGCGACGAACCTTTTCTTACTGCGACTGTACATATTTAGGTATTATATTCAGCAAACTACCTATTATATTTCGCTGGTTATATTTCCAGTTATAGTTTTGGTTGGTTTGGTTATAGTTCTGTTAGTGGGAGGACTAACACTTCTGCGAGTGTCCGTCTGGGTTGTTACCACCGCTTTGCTCGTGAAGTCTGCCGCCAAGCAGTAGTGTGCAAGCATTACTGTGTTCCGGTTTGATGAGCAGAGTATCCAGTGAAATTACTGGGCTTATGAGACTTAATACCTAATGTCTCAGGGTAACGAGCGCACTGCAGTGCCGCGCAGGCCTTTGTGTTACAAAGTTCTGGGTGGCACTGCAATTGTTATGGGCAGCCGTTATGCTTACCATCAGCAAACGACCAGCTAGTCCCGTTACCAAATAACATAAAAAAAAAAAATTCGGATAGGTTACTACTACCTACCTACGAAGAAGATCCTAGGTTAGTCCGATGCTCCGAAGTATATAAGTATGGTAAGTATTTATAAATTAATAATTTGGTCATGATCTCATTAGACTGACAGTAAGGAGATGGAGGTTAAACTATTGATTTTTATTTTGCAGGAGATTATACCGACCAGAAGTTACTAATGGCCTCGCCGTTCCCGATAGCGTTTACACTAATCACGTATCTATGGTTCGTCCTGAAATTTGGCCCGGAGTTTATGAAGTCAAGGAAACCCTTCAATTTGGGAAACATTCTTATAGCGTACAATCTCGTGCAAGTCTTGATATCCATGTATATTGTCCATTCGGTAAGTTTTTTTATTTTTTATTTTTTCTATTTTATTTGGTAACGGGACGAGCCGGTCGTTTGCCTGATGGTAAGCATAACGCCGGCCCATAACAATTGCAGTGCCACCCAGAACTTAGTAACACAAAGGCCTGCGCGGCACTGCAGTGCGCTCGTTACCCTGAGACATTAGGTATTAAGTCTCATAAGCCCAGTAATTTCACTGGATACTCTGCTCATCAAACCGGAACACAGTAATGCTTGCACACTACTGCTTGGCGGCAGACTTCACAAGTATAGGCACTTTTATGAAATATCAGCTGCTGCCTCGGTTTCACTTGCGTGGAGTTTTTTTTACACTCGATAAAGAGGACACTCAATGAACAGACCTTTGCAGATCTAACTCAATACACGCTCCGGTCTACCTGCGCAGGCGCACCTGCACAGGCAGTACCAGACCTTTCTGGTAGACCGTAGGGTGTATCGTGTATGGCCGGTGTTAAGATAGTATTTGACCACTATCTCACCTGATCTTAAGCGATGTGGTCGAAGATAAGTCGAAGAATATACTTCCCACAGGGACCGTCAATTTACCAGCAAAAAGTAGCCTCACAGCTATAAAGACGTGCCGACCTCATTGTAAAAATGGGGCAAGGGCAGGAAGGCGGTCACTCTCCAGCTAACAAACTAGCACTAATAAAAATCAGATCGATTCGTTGTCACACTGTTACTGGTTGGGAATTTTCTCCCAACGAGTCTCACTGTTACACAAATGTGATGGGAATTCTTCTGAAAAAAATGCAGCAATCAGCAACAGTGTGACTGAATGGGAAAAAAATCCACAATGTGACTCGTTTGGTGTGACTGGTTGGAACCCGCCTGTGAAAGAAGGACAAATTAGAAATCGACAGGCTCGTCTCATTATCAAAAAGTGAAAAAAGTATAGTTAAAAAAATTAAAAACTCGACTGCCCTAAGCCAGTGTCACTCGGTAGATGTAGGCTAAAGATACCCCATAGATCCAAATCTGTACAGGCGTTTAAAAGTTATGGTGGATAAGATTATATAATGTGGGTAATTTATAGTTTTAATTCCGCGATAAAGATATAAAAAAACAATAAATTAATAATAATTAGATAAAACTATAAATTACCCACATTATATAATCTTATTTAAAATGGACTTCCGCAAAGTAACGCCTGATTCCATCAAATATAGTTATGGTGGAATAAATAAACTCACACGGACCCTGAAAACATTAGTCATTTTTGGGCAATCGGGTATAAAAAAAAGATGTCCACAGCGCAAAGACATTCATTGTTGTTTGAAAGAATTAATTTAAATAATACGAACTTGTTGACATTGGAGGATAGAATCAATGAATAAGTCAAGGATTTTATTGAATTATAGGGTCAATGGGAATTACGTAAACTTGTAAATGTTGGTTAAGGTTGATTTGATTCATTGTTGTTTTTTTTGTGAATGGGCTTTTCTTGATCCTAATCTCACCTGATGTTAAGCGATGATGCGACAAAACCTGGGGACATCTACAGAGACCACAACCCATTGATTAACTTTTTTTATGCTTTATTCATAGTTTAGTGTTTGGCCACTAATCTCGCCAGGGCCTCTAAAAAGGATTAATTACCAAAATATAACAAAATGGAGAATTTTGTTATAAGTACCTAAGTAGATTAAAATTGATTGTTATTTACAGGGTTTTCAAGCACTATATCGGTTTGGAATGTGGAAATCGACGTGTTACAGCGAAAGAGAGGATGTCAAAATTCAGGTAATATTTTAATTCTGACATCGTTTTCTTTTTAAATTATTAATTGGCTTGCGTTTGATTTTCATCTCACCTGATGTTATGTGACGATGTGGTCGACAATGTAACACGCTTGCACAAAAGATAACTAAAGCGCTTGTTGTAGCTTCAAGCGCGGAAATGGTAAAGAAAGAGCACAGGATTTTTTTAATCTAAATTTTTAAAGGTGCGCTATTTGCTTAGCGATTATGCCAGCATCATTGTATAACATAAAGAGCACAGGAATTTTACTTTTTGAAATTGAAGCACAGCCTTTAGCTGACCACACCAACGCTGAACGTTCCTTTGGCAGATTTTGCTGTCGACAGTTTTCACATACAAATTTTCTTATGCCTGCAACTTAATCTGCAATTAACCTAAGTAAATAGAAGTGTTTTACTGGTGACTAGCTACTGCTGCTCGCGGTTTCACCCGCATGGAGACTCCCAAAGGGTCCGTGCATTTTCCGGGATAGCAAAAGTAGCCTATGTTACCTACTCTCTGGTCCATACATTATCTCTAAGTATGCCAAAAATCTCATAGATTCGTTGCTCGTTGATTATTAGACTCAATTTTTGTTTTTAGGATGTTATTTAATTTTTTTTTGCCATATAATTGTAACTTAAAACTATAAATTTAAAAAATTTGCACGGCTATATAGTCGAATATAGTGAAACTATATAATTAATGACATGTACTTACCTGAAATTACCTATATTCACGCAAATAAACGATCATTTCATTTCATTTCCTTTAGAAGCTCCTTAAGAGTGAAAGAAGGACAAAGCAACAAACACACTTTCACGTTTATACGAATTCTCAAACATAAATTAATTAATTTCAGATATTAGACGGCAGCCACTTATACTTCCTAGCCAAAGTCATAGAGTTACTGGACACAGTTTTCTTCGTGTTACGAAAGAAGCAACGTCAGGTTTCCTTCCTTCATGTCTACCACCACACCCTGATGGTTATCGCAACCTGGTCCATCGTCAAGTACGCAAAGACTGATAGCACTGTGTTTCTGGGCAGCATAAATTCTCTGGTCCATATTGTAATGTATGGTTATTATTTATTGTCGGTCTTTCCGGCGTTGACGAAGTATTTGTGGTGGAAGAAATACATCACTATTATGCAATTGGTGAGTGTACACTTTTGTAATTCAAGATAATATGTTGTACATTTAAATGTATCGATGTTTCTTCTTCTATTAGGGGTCCTATATTAAAAAAAGGTGTTTTTAATTTTCCCGGACAAAAAGCAAACTTTTTGGCGTAGTTACAGTCTAACAGTCTGCTATCTTTATACAAAATTTATAATTATATAGAAGCAGACGTTTCACTGGAAAATATTGCTAGCGAAGCAGATAGGTATAATTTATTCATGATACATATTATAATTTTTTCTCTTTTTATATGATGAAAATGATGTATGACTTTTTTTTTATATTACGTTTACCTAAGTTAGGCAATTCCAATATTCTGCCAATATTAATACTGTGCAGCCTTCACTTTAATTTTCAATATTACCTAACCTACTTCTTTAAAATTCAGCAAAACCACGTTTTGTATTAAATAATTTATTGAAGACATGACGCTGGCAAATGCACAAGACGTGCGACGCCAAGTTATCGAAAAGAGGACAAAAAAAAATTATTTTTCTTTTCTAATTTTTTCTTATATTTATTCAGAGCTGTGACGTTTCTCGTGTCTAGTTTTTTTCTGAGGCAGATTGATGCCTGTGCTTTACACCATCCCCAGTGACACTGGCAGTTATACATCTTTGACGGTTTAATAGATATGTTTTTTTTTTCAGATTCAGTTCTGCCTAATGTTCGTGCACATTTGCGTCAGCCACGCTGTATCAGAATGCAAGCCGGCGTACATACTGCTTTTCTCAGTCTGCTCAAACACTATATTGTTCTTGTACCTATTTGGAGATTTTTATATCAAATCGTACACGAAAAAGCGCAAAAATGACAGTGACAATAATGTAACCAAAGTTTGTGAGCGTTCGAATGGTGACGCAAAGAATGGTTTGAATTATTTCGTGGATCATCACAAACTAGCTTGCAAGATTAATTAATAATAATTAATGCTTGTTATTAATTGACAGTTATTAGCCTCAAATTATTGGATGGTAAGCTACGACCCCTACGAGTTAAAGATGCTTTATAATGAAGAACATTTGTCAGGTGTATTGTGTTCCTATAATAGTATTGCAATACCCCTAGTATTGCGTCGTGATGTATGTCTGCCTGGGTGGAGAAACCGACGCTATCTATCTAATGCTGCCATTACACGTTCATACATGTTTGCGTTTTGCTTTCAATATAACCATGGTTTTACAACAAGTGTCGATTACAAGGATATTATTACACGCTCAAGCGCGGTTTAAAGTAAATTTTTACTAGATGGACTAGTCTTCTGCGAAGGCTAGGACTAACTCTTCTGTGAGTGTCCATCTGGGTTAGTACCACTGCTTTGCTCGTGAAGTCTGCCGCCAAGCAGTAATGGTGAGCATTACTGGGTTCCGGTTTGATGAGCAAAGTAGCCGGTGAAATTAATGGGCTTATGAGACATAATACCTAATGTCTCAGGGTAGCGAGCGCACTGCAGTGCCGCGCAGGCCTTTGGGTTTCAAAGTTCTGAGTGGCACTGCATTTATTATGGGCCGGCGTTATGCTCACCATCAGGCAAACGACCGCCTCGTCTCGCTATCAAATAACACAAAAAAACCCATCAAATAACCATGAAACAGACAAGAACAGCAATAGGGCTGTCTCTTTCACTCCCTCAAAAACCTGCCTGGGCTCAAAGCGAAGTAAGGCTGCTCCGCCTTACGCTAGCATACATCATTTGCGCACCACCACGTGTTTACCGCGGCTTCTGCACTGAACAAGCAGTCGTTGTGAAACTATTTTATTGAGTAGATTACTTAATACCACGTTTAACGCTCGGACTAGATTTCTATCAAGCGCCACATTAGACTCATTAGACGGTACTATATGCATCAAGCGGTGATCGTGGTTTTTCTTTGGTTGATGCGTATGGCCCATGATTGATGAATATCCATCAATCATGCTGGAGCATGTAACGTGCGCCTTTTTGATATTGTTTGTATTAAGGTTGAAAATGGTGTTTAAAAAAAACTTGAATAAAAACAGAATGATTTATTCCATAGATACGCACCACGTTTGTCTTACGAAATATTATGCAATATAAAAAAAAATTATGATGTCATAAAGTATATTATGTTTTTGGAGATTAGTTCAAATAATTCTTATTCTAATGTGTAAGTTACAAATTACTCCTAATATAAGTTTTAGAGTTAACGATAGTTTAAGTTTTTTTTACAGAGACAAGCTTGTTTGTGTGTTCTTAGTAAATATTTTAATAAAAGTTGTTTTTTAATCTATTTTTTTCCTTTTTGTCCGGCATTATTGATGCATTCTGTCGGATCACGACCCGTCCACAGCTATGTGATACGTGAAATCCTTATTTATGTATAGGTAGGATAAGTGTGAATTTATAAAGAACGTAAAGTAGGGCTTAGGACACGAAATAGCTCAATTGATAAGCCATCTAATTTTAAAACATAGCAATTAATTTATTTAGTAAACTGTTTTGTTGTTTTACGACAACATCAGAAAGCGTGGCCTCCACAGCACGGTAGCGCCCAGTTGTAAATAAACCTCACATTGTGGCCACCTATTCAAAGAGAGTACAAATACTTCCACTTGTTAGTGGGAGGACTAACTCTTCTGTGAGTGTCCGTCTGGGTTGTTACCACCGCTTTGCTCGTGAAGTCTGTGTCTGCCTGATGGTAAGCATAACGCCGGCCAATACAAATGCAGTGCCACTCAGGACTTTGAAACACAAATGCCTGCGCGGCACTGCAGTGCACTATTTACCCTGGAACATTAGGTATTATTGACTGGTATCTGTTGTAATCTGCTATGTTTTTGTGATAATATATAGGTAGGTAAATATTTTTATTACATAAGATTTGTATCAGATAAAATCACAAAAATCATCGCTAACAAACAAAATGGTAGAACTTAAACCAAAACCGTCATTTGGACACAAATCACAATCGAATCAGTCAATTATTGCAAACGCGATGAAATATCGTTCATTCCAACTCCGGGCCACTCCATGTTCATTCACTGATTCGAATTTCAATTCATCATCGATGACACACGTCTGCAGCCGCTGATTGGATTGTTTCGTGACATAATTAACATTTAAATTTCGAATTTCATTTATCGTTCCCTTCCCGCATGCGAAATAACGTTAGCATTTAAATGTATCGAATTTCATAATTGATCGTAAAATTGCTTGTAGGTACAAAACAGAGAAGTACACCGCTGTCGTTTTGAAGATAATATAGGCCAGTATTTGAGTAGTAAAATTATTTATTATTCTGTACTAGCTGAGCCGCGTGGCTTTGCGCACGTAATTTTCTAAAATAAAAGTAGTCTAAGTTACTCCTTATAACATCAGCTATCTGCCAGTGAAAGTCCCGTCGAAGCATCGACAAAAGGGAACGAGGGGGAGCATCGAGAAGGAGGCCTCTCTCCCTCCCCCGCTCCTAGGCCTCTCTTTGCAAAACAACGGCTTCGCAAAAGGACGCTGGTAACCCGGAGCCCTTAGGAGTTAAGTCTCATACGCCCTGTAATTTCAATGCCCAATATTTGCACTCAATGCCAGTATTTACAATTTATGCCTATGTTGGGTTTGATTAATACCGTATAAACAAAAGTTAAACCATTCGTTTTTCGTCGAGGGTTGCCAGGGGTAAAAATACTACTTTTTTACCTCACACTGTGCCAACGCAAAAGTCCTTAGTATTCTACCAATCTCTATTAGTTTTTCGCAAGGTCAGAACGTACAGACATAGTAGACATAGAAAAGTATGTTATCTTCACAGAGGGGCCAAATGCGACTCGTTTGTGTGCGCACCAGAGCGCACGCATCATGAGCACATAGGTAATGGTGTCGATTCAATTTTAGTTTCAATCTCTCTTTCTAAATGAGAGCATGAGAAAGAGATGGAATATATTTTAGACATATCAAATTAATCCACTTGATTGTGACTAGTGTAAATTTTTAGTGGGAGGACTAACTCTTGTGCGAGTGTCCGTCTGGGTTGTTACCACCGCTTTGCTCGTGAAGTCTGCCGCCAAGCAGTAGTGTGCAAGCATTACTGTGTTCCGCTTTGATCAGCGGAGTATCCAGTGAAATTACTGGGCTTATGAGACTTAATACCTAATGTCTCAGAATAACGAGCGCACTGCAGTGCCGCGCAGGCCTTTATGTTTCAAAGTTCTGAGTGAAACTGCAATTGTTATGGGCCGGCGTTATGCTTACCATCAGGCAAACGACCGGCTCGTCTCGTTACCAAATAACATAAAAAAAAACCATTACACTACAGATACGTGGCCCACACTCTTATAACTTTAAAAAAGATTCATGCGTTCGGTTCCGCTCTATAAAGATTACATACTTTTCAGTTTCTACTATGGCACAAGCTTACAAACGTAACAAAATAAAAGCGCAACATTTGGGCTAAACGAACCGTGTCTCAAAAGCTACGTGATGGGACTGCGCTATATGAATCAATTGTTTTTATACAAGAGCCATATTAAAACAGGGGCTTCTGAAGTCGAGGCAAAATACATCTGTTCTTCTTCTTGGCGTGCCATTGATATCCGACTCTTTTTAAATAGGTTTGGATGAGCGAGCGTGAGCTTGTGCGAATTTTAACCCGACGCACCATGATTCGAATCTCAGCTCGCTCGGCCTCGAACCAATAACTTAAATACCAAGTTTTTTGTGGATTTACTACATTTTGTTAGTGGGAGGACTAACTCTTCTGCGAGTGTCCGTCTGGGTTGTTACCACCGCTTTGCTCGTGAAGTCTGCCGCCAAGCAGTAATGTGCAAGCATTACTGTAGGTATTCCGGTTTGATGAGCAGAGTATCCATAGAAATTACTGGGCTTATGAGACTTAATACCTAATGTCTCATGGTAACGAGCGCAGTGCAGTGCCGCGCAGGCCTTTGTGTTTCAAAGTTCTGGGTAGCACTGCAAACGTTATGGGCCGGCGTTATGCTTACCATCAGGCAAACGACCAGCTCGTCTCGTTACCAAATAACATAAAAAAAAAACTTTTTAAAACGGTGAAGGATAACATTGTGAGGAAACCCGCATGTTTAAGAACCACAACATTTGTGGACATGTGACATCCGCCAAGCTGCACTGGGCCCGCGCCTATACTCTCTCTCTCTCTGAGAGAAAGTCGGCATCCTGGAAGTGGAAGCGTAATAAGTCTGGCCACCGTCTGAAGGCTCTTGCAGGAAGCTGAAATAATATTTTTTTATACTTATACTATTGAATAAAGAGATGAGAATGTCGTTTGCCTGATGGTAAGCTTATGCTTATTGCTGGCGTTATCGCCAGCCCAAAAAATTGCAGTGCCACTCAGTACTTTAAAAGACAAAGGCCTGCGCGGCACTGCGGTGCGCTCTTTACCCTTTTTTTTCTCGCTACCCTGAGACATTAGATATGAAATCTTATAAACCTGGGCTTATGAGATTTATTGAGAAATTGCTGGTAATTTCACTGACTACACTTTGTTCATCAAACAGAAACACAGTAATGCTTGCACATTACTGCTTGGCAGCAGACTACACGAGCAGTGCGGTACCCACCCAAACGGACACTCGCAGACCATAGCGTAATGTGTTTGAAGCTAGAGGCTAGAAGGGGAAAAACAAAAAACCTTTTCGAAGAACTACAAAGCCGCCGAATTAGCTATTTCTCAGCGACAAACTTAGTTAAGAAGTTCCAAGTGTTCGGCTATATTAATTTACTGATCGAGTAGAGTGGCCATAAGATTTATTTACTTGGAGACTTGAAACAGCAAGAACCCCAGCGCGCGAACAAGACGCGTATACCTATGGCGCAAGTGCAAGGCGCGCGCCTATTATATATCTTTACATGGAGCGCCATACGGACACATTATTTATAGGTATGTTCTGTGTCCATACATTTTGTCTTTGAATGCACTCCGAGCCCGCCCCTCTGCACTAGCTATAAGTCCTTTAGAGACTATATAATCAGCCCATATTCACTGAATATAGTCCTTTGCTCTATAACACTCTTTCTACTTATTTATGTCTTGTGCAAATCTCAACCCTTGGTCTTCAGTATGCGTCGGTATACTGTCTGAACATCGATTACTCTACATCCAAAGGTTGCTATTAGCAATAACACCACCGCCTTTTAGCTGGTTAATAAACTAGCTAATAAATAAATAAAGACTACATCTAACCTAGCTACAAAAACAACAATAAGTAATCTATCAAGCCAAAGTAGGCCTATAGATAAATCTAATGTTCTACCACTTCCCACTACCTATACACTTTCAGTTATTTCACAGTTTGTTAGTTAGTTGTCTTATTGTATCACACAAAAATAAAAAAATCACACGACACAAATATACCTGTTCTTCTTCAACCATTATCCACCCATTGCTGTGCACAAGATCTCTTCTTTTAAATATACCTACATCTATTTCATTGGCAACGGGATTTTGTGGTTATCAACACTAGACTTAGCTTTATCTTTAACCGTCTAAGCTATGGTAGCAATCGATGTTAGCTCCAAAATTCTTGAGATGATTGCTGTCTTTCGCATTACGAGCCATGACTTCATGTAGCAGACTTCAACTTCATCGCTTCATTGCTTTGCAGCGATTGCCTAATTCACTAGTGATAATTTCAGTACCTAACCACATATTTACGTAAAACACCGGGATATTTTAAGTTAATAGTTTAAAATATATTGTTATTATTATAAGATTCACACAAGTTTGCGTTTGCAGGACATTAAATTAGAATGTGCAACCAAGTACAGCAACATTAAGTAATTAAGCGACCTAGGAACAAGCTCCAGGCAGAATAGCATTAGTCTTGCTCTGTGGTCAGCCAAGCGCCGTTCCTGCCCCAAGCGGCAATTTGGATGCAAATGACCGCTCCGCAGCGGAAACAATGGAGTTTGGGTGTCAAAACTACGCTTTGACTAAAATTCAGGCGTTGTCTGAAGCAAAACATCCTCGTCGTACAAATGTCGGTTTCCATAATTAATAATACCAGCACAAAAAATCTTGAAAAATCTCAGAATCATGAAAAAATCACAAGAAGACCCATATATCATATACTTTTTTTTTTTTTTTTTTTTTTTAATTTAATTATTATACTCTGCAAGCTCCAGGGCTCGCACCCTTTTTTTGCTGTATAAGTTATTTTTACATTATAATTTCTTAATATATTATTACTTAACAAAAGTATACCTACTCTGAAGGCCTAACTAAAGTGTCACATATTATACATACATGTTATTAAATTGACATACTATTATTATTATTACATTATACATACTATTATTACATTTATATAAATATTACTAGTGTAAGTTATTGCTAGTTTATCAAGAGTAGTTAATGAAGTGCACAATCGGAGCAGACGAGATCCCACTAGCAGCACCCGTTCACGAGTGTGACGCATGTGCCAGCCATCGCTCTCCTCAACCATTTTCGAGGGAAGAGGGCGACCCGCCACACGACGCCGCTGCAGCAGGGTCATTCCAGTGGCCATGGCCACTCCGGTTGTTCACTTAATTCACTTTTCCTATGTCAACTCTCCGTCTCCGCCCCTCCGTTCGAACTCTACGATGGCCTCCGCCACCACATTGTTCCCATCTCTGATGGCCATTTTGAGGTTGTAGTCCACGATCCTTTTGGTGGAAGCTGCCTTCACCCTCATCACGAAGCGGCCTATCGCATCGTCGCTAGTGTCGGTGTAGTATGTACAGCTACTCCGATGACGCGACAATGCCACCACCGCATGTGGGATGCTGTCGTGCAGCTTCAGCTTTTGATTTTTTGTTTGCACGACGATTACCGTCTCGTACGTCAGTCCCTGAGCTTCGTGAATGGTCAAGATTCGCGACCCTGTGCCTCCCCCGTATCCCTCGGTGGTCAGAGATTCTTTCTCTTCCTGCGTGTGTACTAGGAAGAGAGTGTTAGGGAGGGTAACGGGTATTTGCGCACCTGTAAACCGCTTCAGCTTCAGAGAGAGAACTTTGGGCACCGATGAATAGATGCCGGAGTACACCTCCCGAAGGGCGTATGCGACATCCATAGGGTTCCGATGCGTACACAACAGTTCCTGGGTGATTGTTGTTACCAGGTTTGGACGACAGTACCTTAGGACAAAGAGGTTCTCCCTGTCAATGAAAGGTAGCTGGTTGACGTCTCCGATGAGAAGAAGCTCGTTAGCACCAGATAGCCGACTTGCCATGACTATGGCTCCGAAATGGTTTAAAAGCGCCTCATCAACCAAAAGGCGATTGCACTTGTCTGATGCTCTGAAACCATTCACTAACACGGAGGCCATAGTGCGTACCTTAGTTTTGACCAGGTCACCTATTCGGTGCGCTAGTTTCTCCCGCAAGTCTTTGGCTGCTTCTGTCGTTGTGGTGATGATAACGTCCCTGCTTCCATCGAAGTTGCCAACAATCCATGTAGTTTTACCGCCTCCCGGAACCCCATTAACCCATTCGATCCTAGGCATCGCCCAGTCGTCCCAAGATGCTTCGACTTCAGAGATTCCCGAGACGGATTTCGCCGTCTCAAGTATCCTGTCGTCTAGCATTGTTCGAGTTCGCCGGGCAACGACCAAGATCGGATCGTCCTGTGGGGCAGTGAATTTGGTTAGACCAGTCCGCTCCGTCCCCCCCTTTGCTAGAGCCACAAAGCCACTCGTTGCATTAAAAGCTGCCATATAACTTCCAGCCATCTGACCCCTGAGGACTAGGCCGTCGTTGTTGTTGTATATGGCACCTTCTTCCTCCTCGAGGTACGCCTTCAAGAGATTGTCGTTGATGGCGCCTCCCAGCTGATAACACTGCAGGATCTTCTTGCAAATCATTGTATCTACCACTATGTTCGCTTTGGTTATAGCTAGGTACTCGATGAAGGCGTTTATTGCGTGGTCTCGCGGCTCCCTCGCCGGTATGAGGCGAGGCGGACTGACTTGTCCCATGTCGGCTCTCGTTCGTGCTGGTCTTGGTGTTTCCTGACCCTGACGCGTCTTTTCCTCCTTTCTTTCGGGCACTGATGGTTTTAGCCGTAGGAGGTTTTGTGCTGCACAACTGAAGGCATCAACGAACGCTCTGATGCGACCTGATGTCTTACGCTTTGGGCTCTACCGTATAGCAGCGCTTTTGGCGGATGACTCCGCTTTCTGCTGCATGCGCTGGGAGCCGCTGATGGTGCTCGGGTCCGGTACAGGGTGTCCCCAACTGTCAGTTGCGTTGTGCCTTTTAAGGTAACTGAGGTTTTCACCTCTATCCTCGTACACCACAATTTCGTGGTATT
Source organism: Crocallis elinguaria (assembly GCA_907269065.1). Taxonomy (NCBI): domain Eukaryota; kingdom Metazoa; phylum Arthropoda; class Insecta; order Lepidoptera; family Geometridae; genus Crocallis; species Crocallis elinguaria. Next base: position 23,383,121 of record OU026072.1, on the reverse strand, counting down.
TTGAGGCTTTTATGCAACCCAACCGATCGGTGACTTCACCCCTCTCGTGACCGACCACCATTGCGTCTACGCTAATTATGCGGGCGATGGTATCCGCTTCTTCTGCGAGCGTAGTGAGCATCGAACATGCCTGAGAAAAGGGAGTCTGGTCTGCCGCCTCGAACAGTGCGATCGTCTTGTTTCGTGATCGCACCAGTCGACATTGGCTTTCCAACACCCTTGTCACCGGCAGTGCGTCGTAGGTCTTGCGTTTCATAGAGATATTGAAGTTGCTGCCGTTCAGCAGCAATCCCAATCCCGGAGAGATGGTAATGTACTTACGTCCCCTAGGTCTGCAGAAACTGATGCCAAGACGTTCCTTGGCATCGTCCATGAAGAGAGATACACCTCTCAATCTAATCCTTGGCACTCCACTTTCTCCACACGCCAGAAGATTCGATGTGGCAGTGGTACGCTGGATGACTCCCTGTTGGATACTGGTAGTCTGTGTGGTGTTTGGGATTAGATCTTGAGGCGTGTGTCTGGGTTGAGGTGTGGGAAGATTACTATTGCGTTTTGCTGCAATGAGGAAGATTTTTTCGGCGAAGGAAAGGAAAGCCGATTTGTACTTTGGATCCGCTAAGATGTTATGGAGATCCGACTGCTCTAGCTTTCTTTCCATCTGGAACTCCAGGTCATGTCGCGCGGCCGAGAAGCGGGGGCACTGTAAAAGAACGTGCCAAACAGTCTCGTTGACCTCGGGGTCACACTCGCAAGCGGGGCTATCTTTCAGTCTAAACCTGTGAAGATACTCGGCTATCCCTCCGTGTCCTGTCAGGATCTGGACATGAGTTGGTGTCAACTTTGTTGTTCGCGTCATCCGGTATGCCTTGTCGACGTCCGGGAGGAACATTTTTGTGACGGCTCCTGTGCTTGAGGTATCATATCGGTCCTGCCATTTGCGGACCGATTCCTCACGGATCTTTTTCCTAACGTAGGATAGGGGGATTTTGTCGTAGTCGAGGGCCATATCGGCGAGTGCTGCTGACTTTGCGAGCTCATCGGCTCTTTCGTTGCCAGCAGTTCCGACATGCGCCCTCAACCAGAACATCCGAATATCTCTTCCTTGCGCCCTGATTTCTCCAATGCAGTTCTTTACGCTCTCTGCCAGAGGGTGACTTGTTTTGGGATTACGTAACAGATCGAGTGAGGATCTTGAGTCACTCAGAATACTGACGGTGGGGTCGCTGCTATTTCTCACCATTTGAGCCGCCCTGTAGAGAGCATAAAGTTCCGACTGGAAAACAGTGCAGGAGGGGTGAAGACAGAAGGTGGCGGAGTGGAGCTCCTTACCCTTATCCCACCAAGTTAGGGCAGCACCTACACGGCCCTCTATCTTGCTGCCGTCGGTATAGATTTGGGGTCCGGTAACATGGTGGGCCTCTTCACTCAGTAACTCGTAGTCGGTTGTTATTGTTTTGGACGGATGTTTTTGGTCAAGGTAACCGATGTTACGTTCGAGTTCTTTTCCTGGCGGAAGGTAGTCACGGGTAAGGTTCTTCTTGGCTTTATACAGGAGAGAAGCTTCCTGTATCCTCAGGTCTAGGGGGAGGAGACCTGAAAGCACCAGCGCCGATGTTAACGAGACAGTTCGATACGATTTGCATACTTTTTGAGCGAAACCTCTTTGGAGCGTGTTCAGCTGGTCTTTTACTAGCTGTAGTTCTACTGCCTGGGACCATGCGCTCGAAGCGTATAGCATGATAGGCTCTAGCACCGTGACGTAGATGGTTCTAATTATCTCACTATTTACACTCTCACATATACTTTCAACTATACCAACTATCATATTTTTGTAAAGAACAAAAAAGGAAATTTAATCACCTAAAGAGCTAAGAAGCTAACTAAAAGCAAACGCATTGCCATTTTCAGCCTTATTTCAACACAAAAGTGTTATAACTGCGAAGTTCGGCTTATTACAGGGCCTGAGGCGCGAGTACGGATCTTTTCGATATATAAAATTCGATAAAATTGACAGTTAAAATCGATAAAGTGGGTCTTATTCGATAAAATTGACAGTTAAAATCGATAAAGTGGGTTTTATTCGATAAAATTGACAGTTAAAATCGATAAAGTGGGTGTTATCGATTGTGACTGTCAATTTTATTGAATTGTATTTATCGAAAAGATCCGTACTCGCAACGCTTATGTGCCTATAACATGTTTTATGCATACGTGATGTTGTCCTACTGGCTTACTATTAATTAAGTTATCTTCTAGGCAAGAGTGTATGTCGATTATATCCTTGCTTAACATCAGGACATAGGCCAAACGTAAGCGTTCAGTAAAAACAATGTTGTTTTACTTTGTATTCAACCACACAAAAACATTAAAAAAACCACTTAAAAGTACTTTAAATTCAGTTGTAACCTCGACCTACAGCTTTTGACATGGCTACACTTAGCTAATAAATATTTACTATCCAATAAATAAATGTACAAATAAATAACGCACATATAGGTACCCTCTCCCCTACACTGCAACTCCCAGTGTCACAAGTATACACACAAAAATACACAAAACCAAAATCCAAGACTCGACAGCAACACAAAGTTTACTCCTGCAAAGGATCGTACCCAGGGCGCTTCGCTTTTGAAGGGTTACTACCAACATAACCAAAGAGCCGTCACAGAAAAGTCAAAACACCTCCAAAACTATAGCCACCCTACCCCAATCAGAGCACTACCACAGTATAACTAATAGTACTATTACATACAATTCGGGAATCAATCTACAGAGGTTTCACACTTATTTGGCTCCGAATGGCTTCGATGAATTAATCATAAGATTCGACCGACCTTGATCAATCGTTTATGGAGATTGTGTTTGGGTTGCGGCGGAGAAGCACAAATTTTGGGTCCACAAAAGCTTGAATCATCATGTAACAAAATTAAATAGCCTTAAATTTAAATAAAAAAATGTTTAAGCTTTGTTTTTGTAGAAAAATCTTATCTTTTACAGTAGTCAAAAGTATTTGTTTTTGTAAGTAGGTAAATTTTTTTGATGTTGGACCTGCATTTATCTCACCTGATCGTCGATGGTCAAACTGCCTTAGTAAGTTAGGATATAACTGGCTTTAAGGAGTCTAAGGCTATCTGCACTAAAGTCAACTACGATGACACTTATATAGGCAACTCTTAAACTAAGTATTGGCTTAAACACCAACTTCGTCTGCCCTTCTTGTTTCGTAACTAAAGGAATGAAATGAACTGTATACAAAGTATATCTAAATTCTATGTATTATTCTGTGGTTCAGTTGGTTTTGATACTGAAAATCGAATTGCTCTTGCGTGAATTTCAAATAATGACATGACAGGTTTGTTTGACTTTTGTTAAGCGCCTGCTTAGCGTTAGGACTTGCAAAATCGGTGTCAGAAAGTTAGGAATCACCTAACATAAGTGCAACGCGATTGCATTCTTAAGAAAGTTTTTTTAATGTTATTTGGTAACGAGACGAGCTGGTCATTTGCCTGATGGTAAGCATAACGCCGGCCCATAACAATTGCAGTGCCACCCAGAACTTTGAAACACAAAGGCCTGCGCGGCACTGCAGTGCGCTCGTTACCCTGACACATTAGGTATTAAGTCTCATAAGCCCAGTAATTTTACTGGATACTATGCTCATCAAACCGGAACACAGTAATGCTTGCACACTACTGCTTGGCGGCAGACTTCACGAGCAAAGCGGTGGTAACAACCCAGACGGACACTCGCAGAAGAGTTAGTCCTCCCACTAACATAGCTAAGTAAGTACCTCCTAGAGAGATAAGTGTCAGCTTAGGCGCTGTCAAACTTTAGTGCGGCTGCCGGAAGAAAGGTGTTTGGCGACCAATTTTTAACGTCAGTACGTTAGCTTGTCCTGACGGTATTAAATGTATTATCATCAGCTTTCAGTTAAGGAAAACATCGTGCCTTTTGATCAGTATTTTTAAATGTAATGTTTGTTTAGAAAATCAAAAATATATAGCAAAGATAACACAGCAAGCTCATAGCTGAACCTTCTCGCTTTGAATAGTGTTTCCTGTCAAACTTAGAAGTAGACAGAACACGTAATCCGACGAATACTTAGTTACGGTCTTGTCGGAGCTTGGGAAAAGTTTCCCGACGGCAACATTTACCCGGCGATAAAACCTTTACTTAACTTTTACTCTCTCATAGCGTATCTCGACTTTCCGTTTTCAACCTATCGGTAACCCATCCAACTATTGATCATATCAATAGTTGGATGGGTGACCACTGTACAAGTGGAATAGCCGGTAGTGAGCGCTATCGAGGATTCGTTGTTCTTGGTTATTGTCGTAAGGGGCACCTTAGACGCTCAAGCAAACGTACGCAAATTCGTGATACTCGAAATGCGCGCTTGACGCAAAAGCGTTTGCTTGAGCGTCTAAGGTGCCCCTAAGACAATAGTTGATAAGCCATGCCAAAAACCTTCAGGCGGCTTTAAAATTGTAACAACAAGGCTGGCAACATGCTTAGTAGGGCGTATTGCGGGTGTGTGTGTAAATTATACGTATTGAAGTCGTTTTTTTGTGATGATACACGGTGTCGAATTAGACCAGTTTGACAGACTGGTTTCCCCAGAAACGATGGATCCCAGTGCCTAAGTATACACATAAGAAGGAAGAAAGGACTATAGAAGATCATGGACCGACACTAGAGGTAATTCCCGCCATGTCAAGTTAGTTTTGTAAATTGATCCCAGCTGTTACATTGAAATAATATAAAATCCGAAATTATCGCAAAAAGTTTAATTTATAATCTCTGAAAAGTACCTGCTTTATTCTGTAATTTGTGAAAATTCTGAAAACATTCATTTTCATACAATAAAAAAAAAACTAATATCAAGATGTCAGCTGCGACTTCAGACAAATCGCTAACATTATAGAAGTAATATCCCTTTGAAATTGCTACACGTAAATGTCCTTTGCAACCGTCCGAGTGTCGTCGCCACTCGCTCGTAAGGATCCACTCTGCTCAGCACCGCTTTGTAGACGGTGTTAGTCTCTATAGTGTAGTGGAAAGTTACAGCTTGTGACTTATAAGTATTTTCGCACATTGGACCACCGAATGCGGCCACACGAGTGGCTGGGTGCCGCCTCCAGTCGCAGCCACTGTAGCCACAAAATAGAGAGAACGAAGGGGCGCTCGGGCACTTAGGCGTTCAAGTGCCACTTCTGTTCGCTCTCTATTATGTGTGGGGAAATGCCGCGTTTGTGGTCGACCGCCTTGATCATTGGTGGTTGTCTGCGTGGGAGGTGAGCCAAAAACGCGGCCACCGCCTCTGTTTGTGGCTCAGTGGCTGTCATTAGAACGCTCAGTTTGCGCCGATGCCATACAAAATGTATTTAAAAAATCTTGTCCGCATCCAGCTTGTGGTCGCGTTATTGGCTGCGTTCGGTAGCCCAATGAGCGGCTGCACTAAAACTGAAACTTGTTCCAAGGAACCATGTCGACGATTTTACAATTATTATGAAAAATTGCATTGAAAAGTTTTGAATATTGCTCATTCTTCCCTATATATGGCTTACTCCTAATGCATCACCGCATGTATATGAAATAACTACCCATTGAAATACAAATCAAAACAGTATTCTTATATTGTAACAATATAAGAAATCACAATAACAACAAACAATAATTTTTATCGAACTAAAAATTTTAACATTTGGCCGCTAGCTCGCCTGATCTTTAGGGACGATGTTATCAAAGGTGCTGAATGCTGATTATATTAAAACTCAGCTGAGAACTGGCTCTAAAGAGCAGCTTGCAGCGATAGGTGCTTGGCAACAAGACTTGCTGTAGAATGGTTGATTTCATCGCGGCTAAACTTCTTACAGATGGCTTCCAGATTGACAGGAGTTAAATTTTAAAAGCACCCAATAACTGCTCAGTCCGCTTCTCTAGACGCTACTGACGTCACTTCAGCGTAATTTAACTAAGAACGGTAGGTACAGAGATAGTTAGGTATCCAATGTGTGTAAATTATTATAAGATGCCCTCATCCTATGGATTACCACAGGATGAGGGTTCGAGGAGGTAGTTAAGCGGCTTGTTAGACCGACAGCTTGTGTAGTCATAGTTAATATTAATTACATGAGAATATTATATTGTTATACTGAAAGGGTGATCAGAGATAAGTAGGTACTAAGAGGTTTGTTATTCAAGCGGGGCATATATTATAATCTTTTTAACCGACTTGCAAAAAAGGAGAAGGTTATCAATTCGGTGGGTTTGTTTTTTATGTTTGTTACCTCAGATCTCTGTCATTTATAAACCGATTTGGAAAATTCTTTTTTTATTTGGGAGAATATAGTTTCAGTTTGGTCCTATAGAAATTTCATCAAAATCGGTTCAGTAGTTTGTCACTGAAGTCGGTTCATTGCTTTATTAAAGCAATTTTTTAATCTCCTTTTCTCCAAGGAGGGTTGGTGTGATGCAGGAAGAAGGAAGGAAGGTGTCCCACTGCTGGGCGAAGTTCTCTCTCAGCCTTCCATCGGTCTCGGTTTCTATATTTATTTATTTATTTATTTATTTATTGCACACATACATGCATTATATTCCTCCATTCAATCTCAATTGAAGGCGTAGAATAGAAAGGACAGAGTAACAACAGCCAGCCATAATTTCAAAACTTATTCAATAAGTATTTCGAGGAATACCTACCTACTAAGACGTACAATTCGCCACACAAACGCGTTGACGTTATCAAAGGACCCTTATCAGGTGGAGGCACAGTCTTGACAGGTAAAGCATCCGATAGCGTTGAACAATTTGTGTGAGAGATTTCTTGCCACTCCCTATTTCCACTGATGGCTTGATTGTAATGGTAGTCTTCTCTTAGTCAATAAAATAAAAATGAAGCGATTTATTGAGTATAAAAAAACAACTTTTCCTATGAAATGTTTATGAGCCGTTTTCTTCCATGCATCTTTGTCATCTAAGTTTTTATCCTATTCTTAGAACCTACCTACCTATTGGGTTAGAATCAGGGGCGTATTTACCCTAGGGCCAAAAGGGCCATGGACCGGAGCAGCAGGCTGCTAGGGGCGGTGCAAGCAGAGGAATTTAAAAAAGACTAACTAACTAAGGGTCTTGTTAACGAACAGTGTTAAACTGTGTTTTATCTCTTTCGATTCAGTTTAAAATTGTCAAAAAAAGGGCGGCGAGGCCTGTAGGCCCAGGGCGCTGAATCCTAAAATACGCCACTGGTTAGAATAACTGACCTGCGTTACAAAAACCCGATAGCCAATGCTGGTGACGACGACAACGATATGTCCTCATAGAAATAGATGACACAATAGAAACAACAATATTTTGAAGCTGTTGTTGGTTCGGTGGTATTGAGACCACCGTCATCAACGATCAAGGTGTCGAAGTCTAACTAGTTTGGGATTATGAAAAAGAAAAAAAAAAGATTAATTACTTGCAATCTTTCCATCCTTCCTACCATAATATCCCTACTAATATTATAAATGTGAAAGTGTGTTTGTTTGTTTGTTGGTTTGTCCTTCTTTCACGCAGTAACAGAGCAACGGATCGACGTGATTTTTGGCATAGATATAGTTCACGGACCGGAGAGTAACATAGGCTACTTTTTATCCCGGAAAAATGCACGGTTCCTGTGGGAACGCGGGTATAAACCGCGGGCAGAAGCTAGCCATAAATAAGTCCCATGAATTCTACTTCAATTTAAAATTGATATTGAAGTTAATTTATGAAGACTGGTACAATAAAAATGTATTTGATACGCAATATAGAATAGAATAATAGAATAGAATAATATTTATTTCCAAAATACATAAAACTGGTTAGTGGTACACAAGTATGCAAAAAATTCTTAAATGTTCTAGATGGTAATATACAGCGAACCCCAAACTAGGCGTGAGCCTGTATATTGGGGCTCAGAGATACGATTTACATAGGTAGTGTTTTAAAAGTATAATATATTAAAAGTGTAATATAGTGGTCGTGATGGTAGAGAGTTTTGCTAGTACTGGCCTGGGAGCCAAGCACGCTAAACAACTGGAATTGCGATGGCAGTGGTGCCATTATCTATCACAACTGCAAATTGTGCAAAAAGTCGGTAATCTGTCAACTATGTTGTTATTGTTTTAAACTTTCACGGTTATTTACTAATTGAGACATTGTAACGGGATATTTACCGTGATTATTATTGAACGATGAGCACCCGATAGCAGCCTTTCAATGACTCTAAAAAACCAAATAGTGATATCGTGAGTGTGTTTTGTCGTGACTTTCGAGTGAGTTCCGGTGGTGCGCCTAATAAACGACTGAGAAAGCGGGTAGACAGATTTGTCTGCTCGTAATTTTCGTCTACAAACCACCCGCAGTCTCGCCAGTATTCCCGTGAAGATGATGCTTGCAACAGCGTCGAAATATCGGGTGCTCATCGTTCAATAATAATCACGGTAAATATCCCGTTACAATGTCTCAATATGTTGTTATTGCCGAAGGGAAATTGATATCCAGATTAAAAGGCAGATTTACCAAACTGCCAAAGGTACCTGTATGATTTGTATGAGGCATGTGAGTATAATTAATTATGAGACATGAGGGGCCTGGTGGTAGGACTAACTCTTCTACGAGTGTTCATCTGGTGGGTACCACCACTTTGCTCGTGTAGTCTGCTGCCAATCAGTAATGTACAAGCATTACAGTGTTCCGGTTTGATGGGCAAAATAATCAGTGAAATTACTGGGCTTTTGAAACTTAATATCTAATGTGTCAGGGTAACGAGCGCAATGCAGTACCGCACAGGCCTTTGTGTTACAGTTTTGATTGCGGCAATGTAATTATTCAGGGCCGACGTTATGCTTACCAGGCAACCGACGCGCCCGTCTGGTACTTATATTATATAAGTATTATTATATTCAATACGTTTTATTTGGAACATGTTACAATTAGGTACATTATTGCTTTCACTTCATTGAGGTAGGTACATATTAGACAACACCGTAAATTACTGTCACTTCATTGAGGTAGGTACATGTTAGACAACAATATTTACTTTAATATTTATATGGGACCAGCTCATCTCGCTATCCAATAATACAAAAAAAATTAAGTTCATCTCGCTTACACAGCTTCAACATCTTCAAAATACCTACTTTATACTACAATAGTATAAAGAAACAGTGAAACTTAAAATGCTTGTCTGATATCGGGGGTCGGGGTATATAGAATTTGATTTAATATTATGTAGGTTAACGACCTATCAAGAATAAAAAAGTTGTACAAGAATACTGTAGCGAAATAACCGTTTTCCCAGTTTCGACGTATGACGTCAATGTTGCCCTACGTGTCTCAATAATACGTGATTTGACCCGTTTTTTTTACGAGCTCTTGAAATTGATTACGCGTTTATGCCCGATTTTTTATCGTGCATTAGAATACAGGCAGTATGGATACTTACCTACATCCAAATACAATCTCATATTGAGTGCAGTCAAACGCATATTTATAAAGCTACGAAGAACTATCTTATAAAATGGTTCTCGATATCTTGGAACCGTGCGTTAAATGAATAAGCAAGTTCACTCCATGGTTCACAATTCGCGTTTACCATTAGCCTAACGCACGGAGATGGGGGAGTGATACCCGTCGCTTCCCGTCTGCACCGGGAGGTTCCGGGGCACTGGATGCGGGGACATCCGGCGTCCCGCACCTGTTATAGTTGGGACCCCCCCGACGCAGAGGCGATGCGCTCGTGTTCCTACGCCGTGTGGACGACGACGAGTCGACGACTGACGGGATCGCTGGTTGTGTGCCAAGTTGTGTAATAGGCCCGTGGCCCCCTTCGAACGATGAGGCGGCAGGAAACACCTCGCTGGTTTTAGTGGGTAGGACGCTGTGCAGTGGGCGGGCGGCGAGCCCAACACTACTTACTTCCCTAAATGGTACAAGTAAAAAACAGTTTAAGCGCCTAAGGGCCGATTTTTCAATAGTCAGATAGCGTCCTGTTAGTTAATTCACTGAATCACCTAAATCTGTGGTCAAGACAGACGTAAATAAATATTATGGCATTCTAAAGAAATAAACCTTAGTTAGCTAACGGTCCATTAATTTTGAAATGAAAAACCCGAAAAATACACTAAAAATAAATTAATTGATTGGATAGCAATCAGTTCGTTAAAGTGCAATTGAAAAATCAGCCCTTAGTCTTGTTGAAATGCCATAATAATAACAGTGTTTCAATTTCAGGATGACGGGAGTGGCACTGCAAATGTTGACCTTCGTGTTTCAAAGATTTGGGTTGTTGCACTGCCGTTTGGTACATTTTTATATTTTTGTGGGCTAACTTTACACTTATATAAGAACTACTAACAAACGTGACAAAGTTTACAAGAGTTCAAACATAAACGCTTATTAGATTTACACCCTTGGACTAAGTTCTGCTGTGTCACATGTGGCAGGGACACACATAGATACATACCTAACACAATCGCTAGTACACATACACTGAGTTGGGACCGGTTCGTAGCATACTATAAGTACCTACTTATTTGTCTCTTTTCTCGATACGGCTCCTGATTGTGGGATAGAGATGCGCTTTTATTATGTTATTATTTTTGTATTATGTAGGTATACTTGATGCTGCGAATAAACACATTTCTTTCTTTCTTTCTTTCTAAACATCCAAGACTCAAGAACAAACATTAGGTATGCTTAGACCACAAAAAAAAACAAAGCTAGGAACTACTAGTTAGTACTTACTAACTTAGCCACGTAGCCGTCAAGAAAACTTAGATTATTTCATTATATTTTAATTAAATCACAAATTAAGTACTTCACAGCATGCTGGGTACGCTTTCTACTTTTATTTTATTTTATTTGGTAACGAGACGAGCTGGTCGTTTGCCTGATGGTAAGCATAACGCCGGCCCATAACAATTGCAGTACCACCCAGAACTTTGAAACACAAAGGCCTGCGCGGAACTGCATTGCGCTCGTTACCCTAAGACATTAGGTATTAAGTCTCATAAGCCCAGTAATTTCACTGGATACTCTGCTCATCAAACCGGAACACAGTAATACTTGCACACTACTGCTTGGCGGCAGACTTCACGAGCAAAGCGGTGGTAACAACCCAGACGGACACTCGCAGAAGAGTTAGTCCTCCCACTAACTGGTAGTGGGCTAGAACATTTCGATTATCTATAGGCCTACTAGGGCTTGTAGATTATCCAACTGTTTTTGTAGCTAGCTAGGTTAGATGTAGTGTTTATTTATGTATTAGCTAGTTAATAAAGGCATTTAGCCCGTTAAAAAAAAGTACTTTACAAAAATTATCAAAGCCTGTTAAGTGAAGTGCTCATACTGCGTTAACTTTTGATATTATCTCGTTGATTTGACGTCACGTCGCAATGATTTATGCGAAATCTGCTCAAATCGCTCGAGTGGATTCGATTCGCGTATTATTTTGCGTCACGCGTACAGATAGCCGTTGACGAGTTTTGTTTTATTGACGCAGTGCTGCGTTTATGAAGGTTTTTTACTATATATTCTCGAGTATGTATAGATACTCGATATAATCCCGTAGTTAATACCCTAATAATAGGCTTTGTTCATAGTCTATGCTGGGGAATTTTTGTTACTACCTACTCCACGAGCGCAGCAACTCAAGATAACAACAGTTCCGGTCGTGCACTTCTCTTCTTGCAAGTTAAATTTGACCCACTTCCCGGCGTTCGATTGAGCCCAAATTTTACATACATATGTAAATTGGATGAAGTCACAGAGCTGGTCTGATGATGGAGCTGGATGGTGGCCACAGGAAATCTGTAACGAAATGACAACTCCAGCATGTTTGGGCTATTTTGATTTGTCTTTACAAGTAGGTACTCTGATCCTAGATGATGGGGCAGGAAAGTGGCAAGATTACAGTACCAATTACGTATTTTATAAAAGCTTGTCTTACTATACTTACTTACTTACTTGTCTAAAAATATACTTAGTTTTACACAAAAAACTTAGTTATTGGTATTTTTTTGTACTTACACTAAATAGGCTAGCGTTGCAAGTATCTCACTTGCCACCACTGGTAGCGACTGGGATTTAAATTCCCGATTGCCACCAGTGGTAGCGGAAGAGGTGGTGGCAACTGGGAATAGGCGGATAAGTCATATAGTAAGTAAGTTCAGTAATCTTTGTATTAATTTTATATACGTTTAATTTTTTCTTCTATCGAGAAAAACGGTAATAAAAAAATCCTTTTTTAAAAAAACGGGAATTGTTTTTGACTATAATGTAGGTAAATGAAATTTCATCCCCATTTTCCATCTTTAGGGTTAGTATTCTTTCATAAAAAGAAGGGACCACCCGTGATTAAACTACTCATGAAAAAAAGATCCATTAAAATCGGTTGACTATTAGCGAAGATATCGAGAAATATAACCACAAAAAAATACAGACGAATTGAGAACCTCCTCCTTTATTTGATGTCGGTTAAAAAGTAACTTTGTCTAATAGGCCCTCCCCTGGTGTACCACGCTTGCCCAGACGATACAGCGGCGCAAGTACGGATCTATTCGGGTAGATAATATTCGACAAAATTCGATAAAAATGACAGTTCAAATCGATAACGTGGGATTTATCGAGCCTCGAAACAATCGACAAAAGTTATCGAAACGTTAGGTCGAATCCAAAGAAAATATAGAGCTACTACAATACTTTACGATCAGACTTCGGTACTCGCAAAATTCGATAAATTTGTCGAGTTTTTCGGTTCGACAAATTTATCGAACCGACTTCCGTACTCGCGCCGCTGGTTCATGTAAGATTTGTGGAGCTTTTTTAAATAACTCGAAATAAGATTACATAATGTGGGTAATTTATAGTTTTAATTCCGCGATAAAGAATGTCTAATGGCCTAATTTCGATCTATACTGAATTTAACCAAACGTAACGCGCGACGCTGGACAACGAAACCTGGGTTAGTTTGTTATAAAAATAAAAATAAAAAACTTCCTTGAGCTCGCAACGATGGACTTTAAAACCAGCAATTAGTATTTTTTAGTTAGTTAAAAACCCTTGGTTGGAATATGTGAACCACCTCCGGCACGGCTGGAACTCTAAACGCAGAACTCAAAAAAGTTAGTCAATTTGTTAATACAAAATGTTAGTTACTCGCTCCATCAAATATAAATAACTCGAACTAAATAAAATAATTGTAGAGGGATACGAACATAAAGTGATCACATAAAATTATTCAAATTTATTGTCAATCAATTTATTTACAATAAACACTAGCTACATTTTATCCAGTAGTGATAATATTCTTAATGGTAATTAATCTTTTAGGGCTGTATGTAAATTAAATCATGCTTCACACTCGTATATAACCTCTTTACATTTTTGCACTAATGCTGTGTTTACACTCAGCTAAAGTAAAAAGAAAATGACAGCACTAGCATGTAAACACGATACTTGTGCTTACATTTGCCGCATTTACATGTCACATTTGCCGCATCGCGCTGCCTTCATAGCCGGCAGCACGCAACACTCGCGTCGATGCTGCCGCGAAAATATACATACGACAGCGCAAGGCGAAGCGACATAGGGCATACGCTTATGAGGTAAAGTGTAAACGAGGTCCAGTCCGACAAGGATATTGATGAACGTGGGTGACATTTGTCTAAGGGCGCCACTGTAGTACAGATAAGTATTTTGAACCAATAGAACGCGGCAAATAGTGACGTTGCAATGACAACGTTAGTTCCGTCATTTCGCCACTTTCGTTATAATCCTTTTCGCATTCATACAATACTCGTTTTTTTAATATTTCTTGACTTGGATACAAAGTCCATTAGTCAGAAATCGGAATATTGAAATATAATAATAATATGATACTCGTGAAACTTTAGGGTTGCCATATTATACACAGGACAAGTTTTCCAAAATAGGTAGGCATTTGAAATTTTATTTTCATGCGGACAAATAAGGCATTTGCATGATTGCTGCAATATTTTTATACTGAATGGAATAATAAGGCGAGCTGGTCGCTCATCTGATGGTAAGCGTCACGCATGTCCATAGCAAAAACTTTGATGAAAAAGTCCTTCGTGGCCCATACTACGTTGCACGTTACACACGTTACGCACGTTGTACGTTACGTCTACGTTGCAGTTGAAATAGATTTGTTCAATTGTCATCTGAGAGAATCCACAACGGTAGCCTTAAGAATTCTATGTTACGGGAAATAAAACTAATCTGGGTGGCGTACTTATGATTGTGTACTAATATAACTAAGTTTAAAACAATTGCTGAGCTATTGCATTAGGTACTACCTGTAATGATAGCTGTAAGTAAGAAATAAATAAATAAATAAATACTGCGTCATTCATCATGAGACGTCGATTTCGAAGTTTCAGATGATGAATACATTCATTGACATACACATTTTCGAAAACAAATGAATGAACATATCAATAATGTATTGTTCGTTACTAGCACAGAAATAACTACCAATTAATTATTTATTTACTAAGATTCATACAGCCCTCGTGAAGATAGCAAGCTCGTTTTGCAAAATGCATTCTGATTTGCTTACACAATAAGTTAATATTCATAATTATATGCATTACATAATTAATTATACTTTTATATAGGTAGTATAATCATATACTATAATCATACACTAAATGAGTATAATCCACTACAATGTTAAGAAAATTTAATGCATTTTTATAACTAATTATCATGATTATGAAAATGATATTATAAGAAGGATACACTTTTGTTATGACTAGGAATACTTGTCATTTTTAAATATATTATGTATTATATTATATACTAACAGAAACACATTGGATACAACACGATTTAATAATAAAAAGGCACTGACTTATATACTAATCCAAAAGGTAAAAATTTGGAGTAGTGGCAGGATAGAAACTTGTGTTTTACGTTCAGTCATTTTTGAAGCTACGATTTTGACGTGATAACATTTGTAGAATTTACGGTGCTTTGACAACCCTAATGGCTCTACATTTTTGGGCAATGAAATGTAACTACTGTAAGACAATGAATTGTTTAATAATAGGGTATAACTTACGTCAGTTATCGATATTTTCGCCGCGTGCACTCCCTGAGGAAGCAAGTCGGACACGCTTGAAACTTAGGTCGAAAATATCGACAAATGACGTACGTTATATTCAGTTATTTAACAATTCATAATATGTGACATTCACGAAAATTTCAATAGTAAAATATTGTGACTGTTAAGTATCTATGTTATAATAATATTTTAATGTTGTCGACTTAACAGTTTTTTTTATAAGACAATGTAACTAGGTGATTTATATGAGCAATAATATCATTTGCCTGATGATACCTAAACAATAATATAACTAGCTGTGCCCCGCGGCTTCACCCACGTAGCCTAAGTTTCTCCTTTAACATCAGCTATCTGCCAGTGAAAGTCCCGTCAAAATCGGTCCAGCCGTTTCGGAGATTATCCGGAACAAACAGACAGACCCATTTTTTTAAATGTTTGTTTTTGGTATATGTACTTACCTGTTATTTTGATATTACTGAGACACTTCGATTTTATATTTGTATGTAGTAATGTATGTGTGTATATGTATGTATGTATGTACAGCCTGACTTTGTATTGGTATGTTATCCCGAAAGGAGTTCAATCTATTTCTGGAGGTCAACAACATTTGAACATAAAAAAAAAAAAAATTCCACTAAAGAATTTCCGGCCAGCCCTAAATCAAATTCACTCGAACTAATGTTGAACTTTGTTAAATGATGTTGATTAGAAGACATAAAAAAAAATGCCGCGGACTACATACACGTTTGAAGTTCAATTATTTTTTTGGTATGTAAATTTGCGGACTACACGTTTGAAGTTGAATTAATTTTTTTGTATGCAAATTTGGAATGGCTTATTTCCAAGCGAGGTTCTCACAACTTGTGGACAACCTTGTTCCTAATCACCGTCCTTCCGCGATAATATACCAATGGGGAGCCACACTGCTTACTTATCCCGCTAGGTGGCGCATGATCGCTGGTGCTGTTTCACTATGAAACTTCATTATAAAATTTTAGTAAATGAACAAAAAATCGTCTTTTCAACAAAGTATGCCTCTGTAAAGTGCAATTCAATGTAAACTTAAGGTACACACGTTTCTCTTCTAACGAGAAAAACGTAAATTGTGGATCAAAGCATTGCTCATCAAAAAATATTGGAAACCAAGTATTCGTCTCGGTTACGTAGTGACCATTTCAAATCTAATGATTTCTAAGACGTGAGCATGTTTACTGGTTATAGTTTAATTCATTATCCCTCAAAATAACCATCAATGACAGGCACCAGCGGAGGTGGCGCCATCTGAGATTAGCTTTGCCTGTGCCTCCCCATTCAAACTTACCTGTATCAATAAGGGTTATCACGTCTAAACTTGTGACTTGTTCCAAAGCCACCATTTTTTATTGGTAAAAATTATGTATTAGATAATAAGGAGGATTATACGATAATATGTGTTTTAGGAAAGGTATAAAAGAACTAAATCTAAAAGGTACAAAACAGCTAACTTAGGTACTATAAGTATACAATACAAAGACTTATATAATAATAAATCTATTTTTATTACAATCTCAAATCCTTACGTGCATTGGCATTGATGTATGTACACTTAATTATAATTATGATATTGGTTTTACATATGTAATAATAATTAATAAGTACTTTTAATTATATACTTTTTTTTGTCATCGAGAATATGTTAAGCTAGCCGATATTGGCGCACACTAAACAATAAAGAACTTTTTTAAATAAAGACATTTACAAATATTACACTGTGTAAATATTTCATGTAAATTGCTTGTACTAAATTTTCTTAATCTGTATGAAAATAATAGAAATTAATTTATAACTTATTGTGAAACTCTAGAATAATAGAGGTTGGTTAGGTACACAAACAGCGTCATAAACAATAAGTTAAGTTTTAAATCTGTCAAAAATTCTTGGCAATAAACGCGCTAAAATGAATCGTATTTTTCTGTTCTCGTTTTAGAGTGTGCCCACATTCTAATTCATACTTAAATCTATTGGATTATCATTAATTTTACACTTGATATTTATTGTGGATATGAATAATTATATATTTATAGTAGGTATTATTATGGATCATATAAGTATTTTTATACTACCAAGATGTTTTGGTTTAGCTGGAAGGAATAATGTGGACCCGAAAATGTAGCAGAAAATTTGTTTATATAAGCAATTACATAATTATAATTGATTACACATTAATTTATTAGTGATTAGTTTGATATTGTTGGTCAATATGATACTGTGATAAAACAGTAATTTAAAAAAAAATCTAAGGTACTTATACAATTTTGATTATGTTAGGTTGATACCATGCTTATTTGCAATATATTTAATTTAATATTTTTCCTCCTAATAATGCAATATTGGTGAACGAAAATTATAATGAATATTTATTTTCTAATATTAATATATTAGAAAATAAATATTCATTATAATTTTCGTTTTTCGTAATTAGAATTAATTATATGAGTTTTGGCTCCAGTAGATTTATCTTTTCATAGGTGGCTAGAGTAAGTTTGCCATTTGATATATAATAAAAAAAACAAATAACAACGTATAAATATTTCTTACACATTCGTTAGGAAGGTTTTTAAATACTGCCGTGTTTTTTTTTCGCGTCTGACTGATGCGAGCTGGTAGGTACTTATCTGGGTGAACGGATCAACAGTGCGATTCAACGAGGCAATACCGCCAGTATGCTGGGTAGGCTGCAAGCAGTAGTGGGCTAGAATATTTGGATTATCTATAGGTCTACATTGGCTTGTAGATTGTCCAACTGCTTTTGTAGCTCGGTTTAGTAATAGCTAGTTAATAAAGGCTTTTAAACGACTGAAAAAAGTTTTTTTTTATGTTATTTGGTAACGAGACGAGCTGGTCGTTTGCCTGATGGTAAGCATAACGCTGGCCCATAACAATTGCAGTGCCACCCAGAACTTTGAAACACAAAGGCCTGCGCGGCACTGCAGTACGCTCGATACCCTGAGACATTAGATATTAAATCTCATAAGCCCAGTAATTTCACTGGATACTCTGCTCATCAAGCCGGAACACAGTAATGCTTGCACACTACTGCTTGGCGGCAGACTTCACGAGCAAAGCGGTGTAACAACCCAGACGGACACTCGCAGAAGAGTTAGTCCTCCCACTAACAAAAAGTTTTCGTTAATTGAATATGGTATTACCACCAGCTCGTATCGTTACCAAAAAAAGAAAAAAAAAAGAAATAGTATTAGATTAGTTAGATTAGTAGGTATTGAATATAGTAGGTATTAGTAGAACGTTGTACTGTAGCTGTATCTATCTAACACTGAAGGTTGTCCTTACTGGTATACTTCTTAAGTTGTTTTTAGAAAGGGCCTGGAAAAATTTACGTTGTTACTTATAAATATTTTTAATTTATTGTTATATACCTATAGATATTCATATAGAGGTAATAAACAATCTCTAGGTACACACATTTGATAAGCTTTCCAATTAATCGCATCTAAGTGTACATGGTAGCATATTATTATGCTTATAATTAATACTAAAAATTAATATAACTATGTAAGTATAGTAAATTCTCTCAATTTGGCACGTAGGTACCAAACATAATACATGAATAATATATTTTGGCATATCTGCAAAAAAGATGACAGCAAAATGACACGCCCTTTTAAGTATGTAGGTACTTAGGTAAATTACGTTACATACACCCAAATATTTCTACAAACTTTAAACTGACACAAAATTGTACTACGTACAATTAAATAATAGAGAGTTGTATGTACAATTGTACATATGTACTTATAAAGACTAAAATAAACAGTATACAAATAAAGGCTAAAATAAACAGTATACAAATAAAAAAAACAAATACAAAAGTGCCATTGACAATAAAATATAAAAAAAAAATCTCATCTCCCGCCAAAACACTCACACTACACACCCACAAAGTTGTCTATGCCCGTTACACAAACACAGGCCCGTCGTTTTCCACTCACAGAACGTGTAAATTCTCACAGTTTTTGAATTTGGAATCCTCTTTCCCGAAAATCCAGGTGAACATTTGGCGCGCTTTCATACTTGCGCGGACTACGCCTCGTGACTTGTACCAGTGACCGGGGGAAGACTCTCGACCGCCCTCGGCTGAATACTGCTGCCGCTTTAGCCTGATTTGGTTCAGGATTCCGACTAGGAGTTCGTCGACGTTGTGGTTGATCCCTACGGACACCTCGATGAATTTGGCCTTGTACGTGCAAGCGAGGCATTTGCCGTCTGTTGAAGAAAGAAGTTTGGTTAATGGTTGTCATTGTTCAGTGTGCAATGGCAGAAAGAAAAAGTCACACTTTACCAAGGAAAGAGGAATAATAAAGATAAGATTCTCACATAATTCTTAAGTATCTGGGTGACTGAGCTCACTCGGTGTTTTTAAAAGTTAAGTTACGTACACATGGTCATGGTTCAGTAATAAAGTTCTCTATTTAACATAATAGTCTTTATGCTTTCTTTCTTTCTTTATTTCCTGGCTTCTGTGGAATGTTTATGCTATCGTTGAAGCATTTATCTATACATATTTCATTTTCAATAAAATAATTAAAAAAAAAAAACATGTTTCTAACATACATTGTAGCCCTGTCTCCTGGAGAAGCGTTAGCCCAGGAGACAGTTCACCCCCTACTAAGTATAATTAAGTATAATTGACACAATACACCAAAATCAATCTATCCAATTAATGCCCTTGAATTGATCATTCAGGTAGTATTTTTTTCTAGTCGTTAAACCAAGCCGTGTGGGAGTTTTAGGACGAGAAAGTAGTTTTGGCTAACCTAGCCCCTTAATCGTAAAGTCAAAAGCATAAAAACCTAAAAAGGTTACACACGAAATAACTTTCGTATTACAGGATGTCTAGTTACTATTTTAGTATACTCTTCATCCATATAAAAGTTGCTCGTTCATCACTCGGTGGCCGCCACCCGGGAAATCAATTTTCCCGCAGAATGAGGTTCAACGTATTCACCAAAGAACCTCTGGTAGGTATGTTCTTAACGTAATCTCGCCGTAATTCGACGGCCTTAATGCCTATTATCTGCCAGATAAGTCACGGAGCTCTTTGTAATTTTATTAAGGTTGCTTTAACCAGAGATATAATCATCTTTTGGACTGATAACTTACCACAATAACGATCCACAAACCACAATTTGAAATGTAATGTCTGCGTTCTATTTAATGAAGGCCATATGCAAGGGTTTGGACGATGCATAACCATCTTGCTCGTGAAGTCTGCCGCCAAGCAGTAGTGTGCAAGGATTACTGTGTTCCGGTTTGATGAGCAGAGTATCCAGTGAAATTACCGGGCTTATGAGACTTAATACCTATTGTCGCAGGGTAACGAGCGCACTGCAGTGCCGCGCAGGCCTTTGTGTTTCAAAGTTCTGAGTGGCACTGCAATTGTTATGGGCCGGCGTTATGCTTATCATCAGGCAAACGACCAGCTCGTCACCAAATAACATTAAAAAAAACTTGCATTTAGGAGAACACAATTTTCTACTATGACACGCACGTAAGTAGCTCCGGCATATATTGTTCTCATTTCAAATATTGAATTGAAACACATACGAACTAGAAATAACAAAAGGACACGACTATTTTTTGCAGAAACTGAATGATAAAACATTTACGAATACATGTTATAACATTTGTGCGCAATCTTTAGTTTCCAAGCAAAGATGTCCTTTGTGTGACTTCTTTATAAAATAGTTTGTTTGGATAATTCAGCTTCTTACAAAAGTAATGGATTTTTATGCGTAACTTAAAACGTAAGGTGTTTTGTTAATTAAATTATCTACTTATAGAGTCTGGGTAAAACCATTGTAAATGTAGTACTGTAGCAAGGTTTTAATATGATAATTTATTAAATTTTAAATTTATTATTAGTTATTGTTTCATTATACTTTTTTTTATTTTTTAAAATTATTTATAATGTTTTATCAATTGGTACCTAGTACTTACGTACCATTCGTGCCTTAGCGCTGTCAGAAATTACCTCAACATATTTCTCTGAATATTTATCCCTATCATAGATATTCAGCTCATCTCGTCATGCCCGAATGGATAACTGATGAGAGACGAGGCGTAGCTAGTAACGCATCTCGTGATTTTCAACAACGTGTCAGGTAAATTGAAAAGGAAACAGCGCAAGAGAAAATATTCTATTCAGGCAATGTGCCAAATGAAAATGAGTCTCCTATAAGCTGAATTTTAAAAGTTTAGTTGGTCGACACTCGCTTTGATAGGTATAGGTAGTCAATAAGAAACTACATAAATATATTTTTAATACCAATACAGGGTTATTGAAATAATGCTAATAACCTCTACAAACAAATTCTTTAAGACAGTAATTCATATAACTGTATATATATTTGTATTTGTAACTATCATGAGACGGTAATGCATGTTTTCGTTTTGCTGATAAAATAACCATGGTTTTGCAACAAGCGTGGATTACAAGGTGTTACACGGTGACGCGCGGCTTGAAGTAAAACCATCAAATATCTGTCATGAAACTGACAAGAATATAGCAATACGGCCAGATAGTGCTGTCTCTTTCATTCCTCATTTCTTTCATTGCCTGGGCTCAAAGCGACGACTTCTTCGCTTCACGCTACATACATATACATCATTTGCGCGCCACCGCGTATTTACCGTGGCTTCTGCACTGAACTGCGCAGTGGTTGTGAAACTAATAAATTTTTGAGTTGGTGTGGTTTTTCGATGGTTTGCGTGTAGTGTACGACAGACCATCAATCACGTATCATGAAAAAATCAATAAACAAATGAATACACTGATTTGTGTCACAAAATTCAAGTTGTTTTGTTTTACCTTGCGTGGAAACTGCCCGACTTCTCGCTAGGTCTATCTTGTTGGCCACCAGCAGTGCTGGCCGTGCTCTCAGCATATCACAGTCGAGCAGCCGAGCCAGATCCTGTTCAGCTTTCTGGAAGGAGGCTTTATCCACCACGGAGTATATCACCACGAAGGCATCTGGTGGTTCCGCGCGTTCTATTTCTTCCTGTTTGAAGAAAATATATTCGTTATCGTTTATGACGTTTTACTGTTTTATTAGTGTATTTGTTAATGTTGTTGATCACGTGGTCTTAAAATATTATTTTTTTGAGTAATAAATATTATTGAATAATATAAACATATGTATTTATTAATTATGAGCTGCTGCCCGCGGTTTCACCCGCGCGGAGATATTGGATTTCATAGGTTTTATTTTTTAGCGCGGAACCCTACTTCTTTTTCTAAAACTAAAGTACCTAGTTACTCCTTGTAACATCAGCTATCTGCCAGTGAAAGTCCCGTCAAAATCGGTCCAGCCGTTTCGGAGATTACCCGGAACAAACAAACAGACAGACAGACTATTTTCTAAAATTAAAGTACCTAGTTACTCCTTGTAAAATCAGCTAACTGCCAGTGAAAGTCCCGTCAAAATCGGTCCAGCCGTTTCGGAGATTACCCGGAACAAACAAACAGACAGACAGACAAACAAAAATGTAAAAAATTGTTGTTTTGATATAGGTACCGTAAGTATACACTTTCATATGCATTTAGTAAAAAGCTGTTATTTTGATATTACAAACAGACACTTCAATTTTATTTATTTGTATAGAAAAATATTATTGAATAGTATATGTAAATATATTTATGAATTATTAAGCTGGTGTTTCAACTTGAGGTGGCAACTTAGATGACGACTTGAGAATACCCTACCACGCATACGAATGATCGTAATAGCAATCAAAGCGATGTCATGTCGAGTAGTCGAGTCCTACAAATTAGCGCCGCATTGCGACACCGTCACCATGGTTCCGACACGACAATGTCGATCGGGGATTTGACGATTCATTATTTTTAATTCAAATTTATTTTGCCGATTGTTGATGTTCTTGTTAAGACATGCAGCAGCCTTTATACACGATATGTACTTATCAACAGATTTTTATCTTAAGGACACATAGGAGAGTGTAGTGTGTAAATTTGATGTTGTGTCGCACAAATATGTGTGAGTATTGTCATCCTAAGTTAAAAATTTGTTGACGCGCAGGGGAGTCTGGTGTGGAACGGGGCAGGCTAATTACTTACTAGCGACAGCAGGTAGCAACTTTCTAATTTTCCTAATAATAAGTATCTTTATATCAATTATAGATGCGTACATAATTATATTCATCTTAAAATTAATTTCATTGAATTCATCATGAAATTGGCACATTTGGGCGTGTGCTGGTCTGTGAAAGTGTGAACTGTGCCAATAAATGATACCCCATTGTACCCCATTTTTTTTAAATACATTTATTGCTCTTAAGTATTAGTTAAGATAAGGTTTAATTATAGTTTTTAGGAAGACAAAACCTTAAATAAACCTGAGAATAGCTAAATAATGATGAAGTTTCATTTACACTCTCACAAACTGCAACCAAAGCTTAGGTACCTATTCAACCCCGTTCCCCCACTTATTGCGTGTTTACACTTTTGGCACGTGATATTACGTACAAATGAATAAACAGCTATTAAGTTAAAGATGGCTAAGTGGTTAAGTTGGTAGTAACTCTGCCTGCAAAAAGGAGACAGACTTTGTGCGGTTGGCATAATGTTTGTTCTCGGATTTTGGTTATTTATATTGTGTATCTGTGTGTATTCACAGGGAATTCTAGTTTAGAGTTTTAAGTTGTGTCTTTAAGTCTTACCTTTACGTTTGTGCAGTTAACGAAATACAATTCTGATTCTTCTCCGTTTAGCAGTATTGAAACCTTTTCATCAGCGCCGTCCGCTTCTGTAAAAGATAAACATTCAAAAACTATGATCTGGGTTAACATACCTCAACACGTATAGTTACACTAGCTTCTGCCCGCTATTTTCACCCGCGTTCCCACAGGAACCGTGCATTTTCCGGGATAAAAAGTAGCCAATGTTACTCTCCGGTCCATAAACTATATCTATGCCAAAAATCACGTCGATCCGTTGCTCCGTTACTGCGTGAAAGAAGGACAAACTGGACAACCTTTACCACACCGCTCACCATCTTTCGACCGGTTTTGATCATTCGAATAGTCATATCCATATATTAAAATCATATTCAAACATATCAAAAATCATATTCACGTCATAACAAGTTAAAAGGTTTTTATAAAAAAAATGACTCCACTAAAATGCCTTTCAAAGGTCCGGGCATACACCCGAGAATAAGATCAAATGAAAACAATCTGCTCCATTGTTATCATTCAACCGACCAGCTCGTCGCTCGTTATTTAGTTTATATAAAAAGCAATCTTGGGTAAATACCTTCTGGAAACTCTGTCTTGAGTGGAGAAATATCCACAAGATATAGTCAATTTATTTTCAAATTTCATCTCGTAAGTGAAAGCGGTGCTTGAGTAAGTTTTTATTTATTTTAGGATGTAACCACTTGAAAATTATTTGGAATGGAATAATTGGATGATTATAAACTGCAGTCTTTATATCGTTTGGGGTTGAAAATGGAAATTAACTTTATTATGGTTTTGTATGTATTTTAGTATAAATATTTATTTTTTAGGCTTGCTACGATGTGCGGTGGCCTGGAATAAATGTATTGTTATTCTAAAATCTTCACGATGCGGATTTCACAGGATCCATCGTGCCTCGGCAATACTTTAGAAAGTTATAGTGTGGTACCTACGGTTTAATCTAACTTTCAAATTTATTAAAAACGAAATCTTTTTTCTACTCCTTATCTAAAACACACAAGATGGAACTACTTTTAGGATAAATTAGCCTGCTGCGAAGTCAAGAGAAACTTCGAGCAGGATTTTAGTCAGACAATTAGCTTTTCATCTTGTTTCTTAGTTAAAAACTTAATAACCTAATTTTACAAATGTTATTACTTTTTAACTAACTTTTACATTTGGAACTTAATTGGTATTTTTAGTACTTAGGTTGTCAATATTATTTTTAGGAAGTTGCTTAGTACCTACTAACTACTTAATAACTTAGGTAGGTACTAAATGTAATATTATTAACAACGTATATAGGTAGTACTAAAACTACCAATTACTTAATAACTTACTAAATAAGGTTAATTCAAACACTTATTATTATATTCGAGTTCGAATCCCGGCTCGTCCCACACCAATGACATAAATCAATCTATCAGTTGACTTATCACACTCGTATTAGAAACGGTGCAAAAAACATCGTGAACATAGAACACTGAACACGCATGTTCTAGAATCATAAAATTCGTGGACGTGTGACTTCCATCAAGGCCCTATTTAATAAAGCTGACAATCCGACAAGTCCGACATATGTCAATAAGTGACAATTCGACAGTTTTTCTGTTTAATAAAACTTACAGGCGACAAAATTGTCATGGCGGAAAATTGACAAATTTGTCACGACAATTTTCTTATTGTCAGATTAAAGACTGTGGTTTTTTGACATATGTCGAGTTTTGTTAAACGCGTTTTTAGGTGACAAATATGTCAAGATTTCACCGGTCGATTTTTGACATATTTGTCACTTTTATTAAACAGCCTAAGCGCGACAATTCTACAATTATGTCATTTTTTGACATATACGTCGAATTGTCAGCTTTATTAAATAGGGCCCAAGCCGCATTGGGCCCACTTGATGCATTGAATTACGGCCCATAGGTACTCCCAGAATTTCTTTTTGAAAGTGACAGAACCTAAAGCAGTATTTGTCAAAATGTACTGCGCCGCCCCTTTGTAAAACGGGTTAAGAGCAGCAAGGAATTTATAAAGACAGAAATATATCCGCCACACACGACACAACAGTAATAACAATACAATATCCTTCGTAAAACAATAGAGTTATTACATCAACAATTGAAACGTAAATAAACGTAGACAGCCTTATCTCGGCGCTTCAAGATATATAAAAGGCTATATTTCCTCGTACACCAGCGTTATTTCCGAGAACGGGAAACACTTGTTCCAAGATATATCATCTTTAGTTAGAAATTCGTTATGAAAACGTTAAATATATGACAGCAGTGTTTTTGTACCTACTACGAGTTGTAGTACAATATATTCTAATAGTTAAATGAGAAAATTTGAATGTCTGTTTTCTGCTATTCAATTACGCCGAAACGAGAAGACGAATTAATAATATTATCGCTGTTTTCACCCGCTTTCCCACAGGAACCGTGCATTTTTCCGGGATAAAAAGTAGCCTATGTTACTCTCCGGTACATAAAGTATATCTATGCCAAAAATCACGTCGATTCAAACCAACAAATCGACAAACCAACAAGCACACTTTCGCATTTATAATATTAGTAGGAGCAGGCAATTAGTTGGAAGTAGGATTGTTAAACTAATAATAATAATATTTATACTTATGTGTACTCTTAGCAACCGTTCTGAAACAGTCTCTTTCAGCTCAATATTTCCAAGGACTTGATTCAAGTCTCCTCAACTGTCAATGTTTATCTGACATAAGCGGGTGAATGATAAACGGAACCACTTGCGGATCAAGTTTTCGTTCAGTCATCAATCACAGCCGGACAATACCGATGGTTGGGAGTCGGCTGCAAAGTCCCGGACTTTGAAGCAGAGTAGGAAAACAAATAGATAACAGATTAAAAAAAAGATATTTTTTTTATGACGAGACGAGCTGGTCTTTTGTCTGTTGGTAAGGATATCTGTGGTTGAGTGAAATACTAGTGATTTTTATAGTTAACTAGCAGACCCGGCCACGCGTTGCTGTGGCTAAGGTTTTTGTTATATTACATAGTAGTAAACTATTCAAGGGAAGCGGTAGGAGAACACAAATAAAATTGTAGCTTATGTGAAACGTTGGTACTTTTAACACAGCGCCATCTGTTAGAAAAGTTTGGAGCTAACAGATAGTGTTAAAAGTGATTCCTTTTGAGTTCAATAAAATAAGTGTTACTTTAACGACTTCTTTCTATTAAACGTACCCTACAGGTCGTAACAATATAAATAAATAAAAAAACTCAACAAGCTTTGTATATAAATCTCAAAACAGATATTTATCTTCGATACGAGGGTGGCAAAACGGTGTCGTTTGTGGAATCAAGAGCTCATCTGTCATCAATCATGACGCTGAACGGTACCAAATTAGGCGCGCCGACGTGCGCCAAGCTTCGCCGAACTGACGGGCCGTAGGGTAAACGATTCTACTTTTTTCATTCGACTTAAGTGTCGACTGATTAATGTATTTCGTTGCCTTAAGCGAAGTTTAGACTGGGACAGAAATTGCGAAACAAATATCAGAGTTAAATTTCTTTTCAACTCAGCAGCTTGAACAGGCAGCCTTTGCTACGAGAAATCAGTGAGCAAAGTCGCATTTTGCGCACTGAGTGAGCAAAGTAAATTTGAATTTCAAATGTCACAAATTGGTATTTTTGGTGCGTTCGAAAACGTAGTACCTACCTAAACTTTAAATTAATTCCTTAAAATATTAAACTCGATTTTAGTTTTTGAACCCGGTGAGTTTTACATACCCAATTTAATTTTTTACCTCTTATATGTTCTCGCTGCTGAGGTGAAAAGTTCTATGTGCCACACAAGACCAAAGCTATTTCCATCTCGTGCCTTTGAAGTCCTCGCGCCAAGCTCGTAAATCCATTCTAAAATCATTCGCTTCCTTGAGATTCAAAATCGGCACTCACACCAAAAATCAACTTTGCTCTCTTGTTGAACAAATAACTTTTTTACTGTTCACATAGAGCCGGTTCGATAGGTACTAATTATCGTGTGACAATCAAAGATAACCCGTGCGCATGCATAAACTTGAGGTCTTACCACAAAAAAATTAAACACACGAAATTATTTGATTGTCAATTAATACACAGTGAATTATTTGTGGGAGCACGGTTGGTGTATACACTCAGTATACGGTGTATATACGAGGAGTGTCGTAGTTCGTGTCTAAACTGAGCTTTAATTTGCTGTTAGATTTCATTAATCTTCACTTGACTTTTGCGGAGTTGTCACGTGTTACGTTTGCGTGGAATTCTTCTAATGACGGTCAACGTCACCTTAATTAAGTTAAAAGACTTTTTTTACTCTATATAAGTAAGCCAGTATTTTGTACTCGTATTAAGCTAAGCGCAAAACGACAGAAAAAGAGCCAAAGAATATAACTCTGCCGGCATTTGTTTTTCCTGAATGACTACAATCTTCAAGACTTTGGTGAATAGGTATCTTCTGGAGGACAATCGCGTTAAAAATTATCAACCAACCCGCTACTAAACCACGACCGCATTACAGCTTTTTGAACGTTTCGTATCGCGCTAATAGTTTTACCAAAAGTTGAGACGTTTCTCGACAACAACTGACAGTTAACGCTGTCAAATGAACGGCAATATCGAATTCCACACGCCTGAACCGAAACTAAACAACAGTTGGTATCAAACCACAACCAAACCATTACTGTACGCTGTCATTTCAAATTAGCGCGATGGGGGCCTGGGCAAGCGTGCCGATCGTCGATCGCATAGTCGCTTACATCAAGTTATTATAAAGAAAAAGAGGGCAGAGTAGCAGTGAAGCAAGCAACTATTTCATACGTATAAATTACGCTTGTTTCGTGGCCTCTGAGTGTGAGCAAATGCATGAATACCATTTTACATAATACACGTCGGCATCGTGCGTCGTGTCGTTTTATGAATGTATTGACTTTCAACCACTTGACGTAGTTAGCTTAGGTTCTTATTAGTAAACAGTTTTAATCGGTGGTTTATTTAAACTATGTTTTGTCGTTGTTATTCTTTGAAAATTATGCACTGAATCGAAAGAGACAAAACACATTTTCACTATTCAATCGTTTAACTCTGTTCAATGGTGACTTATGACGCTTCGATTAGGCGCTTATAACGAACCCAGAGCGGTCTATAGACACGTAATTTTTTATTAAATACTGTTGCCGCCCGCGCACCTATACTAAATGTAATTTTACCCAATCCGAAGGAAGCGTCTATTTCAGAGGTAGCCTATGACGAGCGCCCTCGTCATATCACATAGACCAATGGATAATGGCGGCATATTTTGAACTGGCCAATGAAGGACGCCGCACATCACACGATAATCAAGCTCGCCCCTCCGCCGAAGACGCCGCGTTCTCAAGAGAATTTAACAGCTCCGCCACTTGCCCTTCAGACCTGACCGAGAGCACTCATATAACTATTATAAAAAACCTGCATTACTTACAAGAATAAATAAGACACAGTTTAAATCACATAATATTTTTGTATTTCCAATAAGATACTTCAAAATGACTCTAAGTGCCCGTTCCAAAGATGTAGTCCGGTTGAGAAGAACGGGCAAGAAACTCATCGGAACTCTTTTAGTAAATAGTATTATCATATTACACTTTAGATATTTAGCACATTAATTCTACCTAATATAATAAAACCTCCTTTTCACTTACCAACACAATATTTATTCCACAGGATTACCAAAACACGGAATCCACTTCTTCACTCGACTTCACTTTGCCACGCTATAACTCAGACTAAACTCATTTTTGTCTCCCGTCTACCACCGGCCATGTTTTTCCCCCTCCAATCCGATCCAACTCCCATCCAATAACAGACAAGTCAAATCAAGTACTCTTTAGCGATTAATTATTTTAAATGAAATTAAATATAAAACATCCAATATCCGACAAGTCAAATCAATTATTCTTTTATGAATAAGTATTTTAAATTAAATAAAACCTAACACTCGTCCGTCCTGACCTCGTGCATGTCCTCATGCACGTTGACAGGATTACCTAACACATGGCCAGTCGTAGTTTTTAATTAAACAATGCGAAAGAGAGAGAGAAAAAAAAAAGAACTTACAGTTATGTACTTATACATTATCAAGTAATAAATCTTAAAACTGAATTTTTTCTGCTAGACATCATACATTTTGTAAATAATTATATTTTGTATACATCAAGATAATCGAGTTTAGGTATTTATAATCTGTGAACCAATCATTTCTCACAGAACACATTTTCCGATCCGTAAACCAATCACTTCTTACGGATCATTCATAACTACATTATTTATTGTGTTGTGAACCATTCATTTCTCACAGAACACATTTTCCGATCCGTAAACCAATCACTTCTTACGGATCATTCATACCTACATTATTTGTTGTGTTGTGAACCATTCATTTCTCACAAAACACATTTTCCAATCCGTAAACCAATCAATTCTTACGGATGGAATCTGTCGGTATTGCGAGCACAACACTACAATTTAATACTATCTTCTTACCGTAAACCAATCACTTCTTACGGAAGAAATATAGCACTAAAATATTTCAATTTCTAACCAATCATAATATTACGATACATTATTATTCTTAACACTTTTGATGTCAATTACTTTTAATTACAAATTGGTATCTAGTTCAGCACAATCCTATTACTAAAATTAATGAGTTGTACCATTCTATTTCCTTTTACATTATTACATTTATCTATACAATAATTATGTTAGTCAAGATAATTTATAAATTAACAATTTTATACACAAAATAAAAAAAGAGAGAGGTGATACTCTGACGTTATCTCTTTCTTTCCTAACTTCATATACGCCTCCAGAGACGGTAATTTGTTGAGAGGGCTTACCTTGCTGTCCAACAATACGCTACCATAATGATGGGGCTCCACAAAAGCTCTAATTGAGGCTGGTCCATAACTTTCATACTTTAACTGAGCGAGTGTCACTTACCTTGGACTGAGATACTGGCACTTCATTGCCAATATTGAAGAACTGCAGTTTATCTAAATTTTCGTACTCCAAAACATGAGGCAGTTCAGTAAACGATTGACCTATTAGTAGAGGGACATCGAGAAACTTGTCGTCTACTATTTGACGTGAGACTGTGGCATTTATGCCATCGACCACTAAATTCACCGAGACTTGTCCAATGGTAGGTACAGTTTCATTACCAAATCCTCTGTTTCGCTCTGCTACATCTACGAGTTGAGGTGCAGTCAGTGCAGACTGCAGCGTATATCCACAGTTCACCTATCTACCTAAGTGTGCATTGGTCGATGTAATTGCTTGGCGAGCCGCCTAGCTGGTCGCCGAAGCATTTAAATCGGCGCTGACGATTGAGGTGGTACTTCACAACCAAGTGATGATCAAGCAAGGAAATCCTTGGTAGTTTCATGTATAAGCACAAGAAGTAGGAACTCAAACTCTGCAGAGAAGGTATGGGAGTAGAGATCGGCTTACCCAGATTGCTAAAGAAGATTCTTCCAGTTGCAGGACGACTGAATTAATTGCCTTGAAAATGGAAGCAGAAGACACCTTGGTGGATTTAGAGGCAACCTGCCAGCTTGCAATACAAACTCCGGATTGTGTGGAGGTATCAGCAAGACTTCCAAAACTGGAAGGCTGCAAAATTCAGTGGAGATTTGGTAATAATTTTTACATTGAGATCTGAGAAACGTACGGACAAACTGAGTCCATCTGCTGAAATTACCTTAAAGACCAAAAGAGATGGATGTTGAGAGCATAACAAGTCAAGAAGATAACGTAGACTCTGAGGTATAAGAGATAAAATATCTTCGATCTAGATATTTTCCTGAACAGACTAAAGGAATAGAAACCCACCTAACAAGAAACTTAGCATTATTTGTAGATGTTGATGGCCTCTTGAGATGTGAAGGTCGTATGAGGCACACTGGCTGCTCGTATGATATGAAGCTTCTACCAAGAGACTGTGAGTACACTACAAAAGTTACCAGAGCGACATATGAATAGAATTATCATGTTGGAGTATCACATACTCAGAGTATAATACGTTAAAGATACTGGATTCCACAGAGAAAATATTTCGGAAGGTAGCGAGACGATGCCCTCAATGTGATAAGTACAGAGTGGGAACTTATACATACCATCAACTCCAGCTGTACCATCAGAGCGTGAAATATAGTGCTCCAAGTGTACATGTGTTGGGTTGAACTATTTTGGCCCAAAGATTAAGAAAACTGACAACGGAAAAGAGATGGATTTGTTTATTTACATTCTTAATAGTATGTACAATTCATCTTGAGGTAGTAAAAGAGTTGGCTGCCCAGAAGTGCTTACTCAGAAGATTTATTGCTTCCAGAGGAGTGCCAACCCTGATTCTGTCCGATTACGAAATTGCAATCAATTTCGACTTACATTTGAAATGTTGACTGGCATATATTGTGTACAAAACAAGATTAATTAATGGAGGTTTATTCCCTAGCTAGCACTGTGGCACGGTGGCGTTTACGAAAGACTGGTATCGGTGGCAAAACTGCTTAAAACGGTTGCTGGGCAAACATTTGCTGAATGACAGCCAGCTACAGACTGTAATGAAAGAAGTCGAAGCTGTAGTGAGTTCAAGATCATTGACTTGTGTAAGCGCAGACCTTGACTATGTTTCGAAACCAGCAGGTTTCTTGTCAAGGAGCAAATGCATGACCATGGGTGCATTAACAGACTAGACCTTACTTGTACATTGATGAAGCAAGACCTTGTTGAAGAATGGAGACGAGGTCAGACTATCATAAACAAGCTTAAGAAGATCATCCTAGGTCAGTATTTGTGAACCTCAGGAGAAAGATACAGACATAGTCAGAGCCCAGAGTGAAGTCAGACGAGATGCTCTCTTTGGGCGCTGTAGTACAAATTAAAGACGAGTCTAAGAACCGACAGAACTGGAAGGTTGGCAAAATGTCATCCCTCATAAGAAGTAAGGATGGAGAGTGTAGAGTTATTAGAGGGAGAGTAGGAAGTACCGAGTTTATAGAATCGATTGGGCACCTATATCCACTGAAAGCTGACACGACATTGGTAATGTCGTGCTATCAGAACAAATTCCCGATGTTGTACAATAAGTAGGGAACTAGTGATTCAGAGTCCAAGACTGAGACACCAATGGATATAGACGTGACCAATGAGGTCCTCGAGTAATTAAATGGAATCGAAACCAATGAGTACGTATTACAAGAGAACGAAGTTGAGGTGAGGGAGAGCAGTCTTCCTGATGAAACGAGCAAGGACACTCCTGCGTTGGTAGAGTCACCAAGTTTAGAACAAAACGAGACTTAAATAGGTGAGAATAGGGTTAGGCGAGTTGCAGCAGTCAAAGCAAGCGAGAAAATTGCAGAGTGGACTCGTCAGCTCTTTGCCTCACTATAGGAGCTCTCGCTGCCGTTGGGAATGTCGCGAATCTGTGCGATTTCCAACCATAGAGTAGTAAGTAAAACTTTTTTGTGCGCTAGCAACATTTTAGTGGTCAAGGGTTTATTAAAAAAGAAAACAAAAAGTGAAGGTAGACTTTATTCTTGGCGAAAAAACGGTGAGAGTTGGCGGGACGAAGTAAGAGAAAAAAGTAACGAAACAGACGTCCCAGAGTGAGTTGCATTGTCTAGTAATTAACGAAATGGTGAAGGAATGTATCGAGAAGTTACAGAGTCAAAGAGTGTAACTTTGGAGGCATGATGGGAGGTCTATGGGGAAGGCAGGAGGACCATCCAGGGACCTTTGGTCCCGATTGTTTGTTGATTGAGGGAGCATTGGTTGTCGGCCTGTCCGTATTTGAGAGGAACCTACCACGTCAAGTGGCTCTCGGACAGGTCAACGGAACTGATGCGGCTCTTATGCGCAGGAGAGGTACGCTTTGGTTATTAGCCTGTCCGTAGTTGAGAGGAACCTACCACGTCAAGTGGCTCTCGGACAGGCCAATGGAACTAGTAGCGGCTCTCATAGAATGACGAAAGAATGACTTCTCGATGCATGCCCGAATTAACTTTGTCGCCTTAGTACGAAATAATATACCTGAACCTTGGTCACGAAAGAGTGAACTTCGCGACAATTCTATTGACTACAATGCACCATTCACCGTGGAAACGGATGCATGCCATTCAATCTCAGCAACTTTATCACAATCTGATCGACCAGTCGCATTTTTCTCAAGAATGTTGAAAAATAGCGAGCTTAACCACTCAGCTATAGAAAAGGAAGCTTACGCTATAGCAAAGTATTTAGGGACATGGTGTCCTTTTCTTATTGGCAAACCGTTTCGTCTCTTTACTGACCAACGATCTGTATCATTCATTTTCGATAATAAACTGACGAGCAAAACAAAGAATGAGAAAATACTGCGATGGCGACTGGACTTGGCGCCATTCAAGTATGACATTGTGTACCGTCCAGGTAAACAGAATAATGTAGCTGACGCGCTTTCGCGGGTATGTGCTTCGATAGTACAATGAACTAAAAAAAACTAATTTCATTACATGAAACTGTGTCATCCAGAAATAATGCGGATGAACCACTGGGTAAAGTCAAAGAATTAACCGTATTCTACAGAAGAAATTAGAAGTATGACTAATTCTTGTCGGATATGTTCCGAAATAAAACCGAAATTCTACAAATGTGATCTGCCTGATCCAGTATTGAGCATTGACTTTAAAGGTCCTGTACCTTCCAATACAAGAAAAAATATATATTTACGGTGATCGATGAATACTCACGTTTTCCGTTTGCGTTCCCGTGCACTGATATGACTTCTACGAGGGTAATAAAGCATTTAAATGAAATATCTATGCTCTTCGGCATGCCATCTTACCTGCATTCTGATCGAGGATCTTCATTCGTATCTCTTCAACCGCTGTGTTGTTGCTCCGGTGTTATTAGTGTCCAGTTGTCGCCGTCGTTCTTCTGTTCATGCGGCTCCGTTGTCGGCGCACTCCTTCCAGCTCAGCAAAGCAGCTCCAGCAAGGTCACGTTCGCAGTCGTGCAAGCATTCACGCTCACGCGTGGTGCTACGGTCACGAAGCCGGCTCCGGCTTCTGTAGCGGTGCACGCTGATACCACTGCGCGTACGGCTGCGACTGCGCCGCGTATTTTCTAAACGCCTCGAAGACCCTTGCTCAGGAGTCTCCGAGCGTCGTGGTAGATCACCATTATCTGCGACTCAGAAACAAAATTCACATGTAAATATTCTTTTATTTTCCTATGCACCTTAAAATTGTCAATGAAGCAACGGAAGTTAAGTAAGTTTAAGATTAAACAATGGGGTAAAAGTTAAAATATAAATAAAAATAATAAGCTGATATAATAAACCCTAACCTCAATGTTTTTTTTTTGTTTACACTTATATTTTAGGTAAGCAAAACCATGAAGCATTAGCATACCTAGTACATGGTATTATTAAATTATGTGATATCAAAGCTAGTGTTAAAATAAAATGTATAAATTAACTAACGCTATCAGCACTGTCTACACTCTTAGGTTTTAAAAGGGGTCTAAGGCTACCTTATTTAAGCAAAATTAGTTCAGTTCTTTTAGGCTGTATACTATTACATGTCGTTATATATATTATTTGCCGCTAAACAGCATAAATCACGATTTCCAGATGTTACGAAAACATGCTGGATTGTTTAGAACAGTAGCAATAGCTACATATAACAATATTTAACAAAGTAAGTAGGTACTTACCACTTCTGATATATAAAAAACCTGCATTACTTACAAGAATAAATAAGACACAGTTTAAATCACATAATATTTTTGTATTTCCAATAAGATACTTCAAAATGACTCTAAGTGCCCGTTCCAAAGATGTAGTCCGGTTGAGAAGAACGGGCAAGAAACTCATCGGAACTCTTTTAGTAAATAGTATTATCATATTACACTTTAGATATTTAGCACATTAATTCTACCTAATATAATAAAACCTCCTTTTCACTTACCAACACAATATTTATTCCACAGGATTACCAAAACACGGAATCCACTTCTTCACTCGACTTCACTTTGCCACGCTATAACTCAGACTAAACTCATTTTTGTCTCCCGTCTACCACCGGCCATGTTTTTCCCCCTCCAATCCGATCCAACTCCCATCCAATAACAGACAAGTCAAATCAAGTACTCTTTAGCGATTAATTATTTTAAATGAAATTAAATATAAAACATCCAATATCCGACAAGTCAAATCAATTATTCTTTTATGAATAAGTATTTTAAATTAAATAAAACCTAACACTATCTAACAAACAAACTGTAAAACTCTTGTAAAACTCTTGTAAAAAAGTAATAAAACTAACATGGTAATTTTTGTTTCTATAATTTCCTAAACAAAAAGTTTTTTGGCGACCGTGACAGGACCGAACAGGAAGAAAAAGGGTTTTTTGGGGTTTTTCTCCAGAATTCACACGAACGAGACCGACGCCGGCGCCTGTCGACCGGTGCTGCGGTGAAGGTGCCCTTCTACAAGGTCACGAGTGATCGCAAGGTGCAGCGGCCGTGCCGCCGCCGACGACGCCGCTGCTGCGCAAATACGCCGCCGGGTGCCAACCGCCCCGCTCTGGTGCGGCGCGAAGCGCGCCGAAACGCCACGTGGCGCTGCCCACGCGTGGGAATCGCTTGCCCCATCAATCATCTGCTTGACCTGCCTACATGAGAGTGAGCCCGTTCCTTTCTTTCCTTTTGTTCCACTTTTATCTGTGTACTTGCC
This sequence comes from Crocallis elinguaria, assembly GCA_907269065.1. NCBI lineage: Eukaryota > Metazoa > Arthropoda > Insecta > Lepidoptera > Geometridae > Crocallis > Crocallis elinguaria. The sequence goes on along the minus strand of OU026072.1, from coordinate 23,346,481 downwards.
TAAGTTAACTATCCCTAATGTCGATGAGCTTGCTATTTTAAGTACATAGGTTACCTACTTTGCCAAATTTCAAATCTAATTTAATTTATAGTTTAAAATCCCAATATCTAATCTATTTTTCAACAAATACCTACGTAATTTTCTTGTGCTTTAATGGCCACTAATTTAATTGTTTTCTGCCTAAATATCATTCAATAAATCTAATCACCATCATCATCATCATCGTTTCATGTAATATTTGCAAAGAAATATTTTACTATAAATAATCCCCTAGCTTTTGCTTAGTAAATTGTACAATTTTATTTAACCGTAATTTGTTTTCTCGGTGCAACGGCGCGGTGCCACGTGCCGGCCGGCCCCGCTGCTTCGCGCCACGCGCCATCTTGTCTTCGCGCGCTTGTGCCTACGCCGCGGCTGCTTCGCTGACTCACCTGCCTCGCTGCTCTGCACCGGACTACGAAACGAGGAGCGTAACGTACCTTTTCTTTTGTTCACTTACTATTTATTTTAGTAGGAACATTAGTGATTTCTCATAACTTGTTCGCGATGACTTCGACTACGGAATCTGACGTAAAGCTTAAAGATTTAATTTCTAAACGCGGATATATTAAAGGCCGCGTCACCAAGTTTAAAACATATTTAGATTCTGTCTTGTTATTAGAAACCTTTTCTCCGGTCGAACTCAGCAAGCTCGCGATTAAGTTATCGAGAATAGAAACCTTATTCATTAAATTTGACGAGCTGCAGAACAAAATAGAAATACTAAATGAATCCAATCAATCAAATGAAATAACTACACGTGATCTAATTGAACAAGAGTTTGATAATTGCATTGCCATTGCTCAAAATATTATTCTGTCGAACAGCGCTTCTACTAAACAGGAGGACAAACCGGTTTCTAGTTGTTCGCATTCACATGATTGCAATCATGATCGTGCACCTTTAGGTTTCAAGTTGCCCGTCATTAACATTCCTAAGTTTGACGGTGCTTATCATAAATGGATCGAGTTTCGCGAAACCTATTCTTCCTTAATTCACAATAATTAAAAAATAAGGGAAGTGCACAAATTTCACTATCTTTGTTCCTATTTAGAGGGCGAAGCAGCGCGTGTTCTTAGCAATCTAGAAGTTTCTGACAGAAATTATCTTGAGGCATGGTCTCTTCTCTGCAGCCGTTACGATAACAAAAGACAACTGATAAATAATCATTTAAAATAATTGTTTAATATAGAATCTTTTCGAGAAACTGACAAATCGCTTAGATTTATTATTGATCATGTCAATAAAAACTTAAGAGCTCTCAGCTCACTGGGATTACCTACAGGAACGTGGGACGTCCTCATTATCCATATACTAACAGCCAAGTTAGACAATAGCACTATGTTTAAATGGGAAGAGCATAGAACTACGTTATCCGAGATACCTTCACTAGATGACTTCTTCTCATTTCTTAAAGGCCGTGCCGACGTTCTCGAAACTATTAGTCATAATAGGTCTGCCAGGTTTGACAATAACAAGCAAGCGCAATCTCAATTTAGAGCACAATCTAAGACGTTTGTCACAACGTCCGAGGAAAGCATTCCTCTCAGCTCTAAACCTAATAATGAGTGCTGCGTATGTAAGGGTGGTCACCGTATCTACGAATGCGCGTCATTCAAGTCTAAAAATCCAGAAAATAGAATTTCAACCGTAAACTCGCTCAAATTGTGTCACAATTGCCTAAGGCCTGGTCACCAGGCCCAAGCGTGCAAGTTACCGGGTACTTGCCGCGTATGTAAACAGAGACATAACTCTCTTTTGCATATCTCACAACCTAAGCCTACTTCTAGCACTTCCATTGCGATGTCTGCCGTGTCATCGCAAGAAGTTCTTCTTTGCACCGCCAAGGTGCGCCTATCTAATCCCCAAACTAAAGAGACAGTCACTGTCAAAGCAATTCTAGATAGCGGGAGTCAAAGTTCCTTTATAACCGAAGATATAAAACAAAGGCTAAACTTAACTCCTCAGCCCTCTAATGTAAATGTTTTCGCCATAGGAAACAACAATCTGAACTTGAGCCCTGAACGTTGTGCGGTTCAACTAAATTCAAATACCTCAACGTTCTGTGCCACTATGTACTGCCTAGTTCTAAAAACAATATCAAGCCAACTGCCTAAAGTACCTATTGACATTAGTCATCTAAACTTGACTAACTTTGAGTTGGCCGACCCTAGCTTTAATGAACCTTCACAAGTTGACATGCTTATCGGTGCTGACTTATTTTGGGACCTCCTAGGTAACAAACAAGAATCCCTAGGTCTCAACAATCCAAGTCTTCGCAGTTCTAAGCTAGGATGGCTCATTTCCGGCCCTATGCCTAAAATCCAAAACCAAAAACCTTCATGCAAGCCTAATATTATTTGCAACTTTGTCCAAGATTCAGAAAACAATTTTCAACTAGAAAACCAGTTATCTAAGTTCTGGGAATTAGAAAATATTCCAAATGTTCAACCCTACACAGAAGAGGAAAGGCTTTGTGAACTTCACTATCTTTCTAATACCAGCAGAGAGCCTGATGGTCGCTTTTGTGTAGGACTACCTCTAAAGGACGATCCTAATTGTCTAGGTGATTCTTACTATACCGCTAAAAAACGGTTCTTGAGTCTAGAATCTAGATTTAGAAAAAATCCAGAACTTAAATCACTATATTCTCAGTTCATTCACGAATATGCTGCTCTGGACCATCTGTCCGAGTCAGAGGAACAAAAACCTAGCAACTCCTACTTTCTGCCTCACCACCCTGTCATGCGGGAAAAGAGTGAGTCAACTCAACTCAGAGTAGTCTTCAACGCCTCAGAGCCAAGCCAATCTGGGCTATCAGTCAATGACCTTCAAATGGTAGGTCCCACGATTCAGGATTCTCTCTATAATATCCTATTACGTTTTCGTCAATATCGATACGTATTGTCAGCTGATACCTATAGAAAAAATGTACCGACAAATTTTAATACGGGAGTCCGATCGCAATTTACAACTTATACTTTGGCGAGACAATGAAAACGAGCCAATTCAAACATTGAAATTAAAAACTGTTACTTATGGTTTTGCTAGTTCTAGCTTTCTTAGTACAAGATGCATCTGGCAACTCGGCGAAGAGTGCCACGATGCTACAATTAAAAATATAATAAAGTCCGACTTCTATTGTGATGATTTGTTGACAGGGGCTAATACAGTTGACGAGTTGAAATATATTCAAACTAATGTATCGTCAGAATTAGCCAAGGGATGTTTTAATCTCAGAAAATATAGATCTAACTTACCTGAACTTTTATTATCTGACACACTCAATTCAAACGGGTCAGATTTGTTCGTAAGCTATGCCACCAGCACTTTAGGTATCGGTTGGACGCCCTCGACTGACGAGATTTTCTTCCCTATCAATTTCGAGCCAAATATGACTGTAACTAAAAGAAGTATTTTGTCAACAACTTTTAAGATTTTTGATCCACTTGGTCTATTATCTCTATGTACTATAAAGCCAAAAATGTTACTTCAAAAACTGTGGGCTGATAAGATTGACTGGAATCAACCTGTTCCAGAATCAATTAAAAACCCATGGCTAAAATTTATTGAAAATTTAAACGCTTTGACAACCCTTAGTATACCCCGTCAGGTTTTAATTAACGACTATCAAAATGTAGAAATCCACTGTTTTGTCGACTCGTCCATTCTAGCCTATGCGACTTGTTTATATCTAAAGTCCACTGATCAATCAGGAAAAATCCAAATAAGCTTATTATGTGCTAAATCCCGTGTTGCTCCTATTAAGCCCTGCACTATTCCTCGCCTAGAACTTTGTGCCGCCTTACTTGGTGCACAAATGAGCTCGGCAGTCATGAAAGCTATTAACATCAAAATAAACCGTCAAGTTTTTTGGTCAGATTCTCAGGTTGTTTTAGGCTGGATACGCTCCGCCCAAAAAACTAAAACTTTTGTCGCTAACAGAGTAGCCGCTATACATGAACTGACCAATCCCAGTTTATGGCGCTTTGTCCCAACTTCTCTGAATCCCTCAGATCTAGCCACTAGAGGTGTAGATCCTCAAAATGTCAAGGACGCTGACCTTTGGTGGAATGGTCCTTCCTTTCTTTACCAAAGCGAGGCCTTTTGGCCCACTTCCCCTCCCCAGGAGGTCGAACTACCAGAAATTAAAGCTAATCCCGCTGTGATTACGCAAGCTTCAACTGATTTAACTAGCTGCAATTTCACAAGGCATTCCAGTTTATCTACTCTTCAGCGCACATATGCTTATATTTTTCGGTTCATGTTTAATTGCAAAACTCCAAACAATAAACAATCAGGCCCACTACAAGTGTATGAGCTTGAAAAAGCGCTAATAGCTCTCATTAAAATTGCTCAGCTTGAGTCATTTCCAAGCGAAATAAAAGTTTTGCAATCAAACAAACCGCTCAAGGCTAAAAATCCACTAAGTTCTTTAAATCCATTTTTTAAAGAAGGAATACTTCTTGTCGGTGGAAGACTGAATAAGTCTAACTACCCCTACGAAAAGAAACACCCTATGTTGCTAAAATCAAATCACTACTTAACTAAATTGATTTTTGAAAATGAGCACACTCATCTTCTCCACGCTGGTCCCCAGCACATCCTCGCTTCTGTTCGAGAAAGGTTCTGGCCTATAGGAGGTAGAAAGTTAGCTAGAGAAGTGTCCAAGAATTGTTTTACTTGTCAACGATTTAAAGGAAAAACTTTGTCAAACATAATGGGTGATTTACCTAAAGAACGAGTTGAAGCCGACTTCCCATTTAATACAGTCTCGACTGACTTTGCTGGCCCGTTCTTGATTACTGATCGCAAGGGACGAGGATGTAAGATAACCAAATGCTATCTATGTATCTTCATATGTTTTAGATATAAGTGCCTGCATCTAGAAGTAGTAAGCGCCCTTACTAAAGATGCATTTTTGCTAACCTTAAAAAGATTTATTTCTCGTAGAGGACTGCCTAGTAAAATATATTGTGACAACGGCGGAAACTATGTAGCTGCCGCTAAAGAAATAACTAATTTTTTTAAATCAAATAGTGATTCTATTTGTGATTTTGCTGCTCGTCGGGGCATTGAATTTTGTTTCTCCCCTGCGTACGCTCCTCATTTCAATGGTCTGGCAGAGGCCGGCGTGAAGTCAGCAAAATCTTTATTATACAAAAATCTAAGTCAGGCTCATATGACATTTGAGGAATTAACCTCTGTATTTACACAAATAGAAGCTATCCTCAATAGCCGCCCCCTTTGTCCTCTCAGTCCGTCACCTCACGATTTTCAAGCCCTCACCCCCGCTCGCTTTCTAATCGGTAGATCAATGACAGCGCTGCCTACTACGAGCTTCGTGGACACCAACACGCATCACTTGAACCGATTCCAGCGCATCGATCAAATCAAACAGCACTTCTGGAAAAGATGGACCGCTGAGTACATAAGCGAGCTTCAACAAAGGACTAAGTGGCGCGTCAAATGCAGAGAGCTGAAACTCGATGACCTTGTTCTTATCAAGGAAGACAATACTCCACCCTTACGGTGGCGGCTAGGTCGAGTCAGCCGACTATTTCCTGGCACCGATAACGTTCCTCGAGTCTGTGACGTGACGACAGCTAATGGCGTGGTTCGGCGGGCCATCAACCGCCTATGTCTACTTCCTACAAGCCATGATGGCAACAGTAATTGAAAGCTAAACCTAACCTTTCAATGCCGGGAGTATGTTGCCGCCCGCGCACCTATACTAAATGTAATTTTACCCAATCCGAAGGAAGCGTCTATTTCAGAGGTAGCCTATGACGAGCGCCCTCGTCATATCACATAGACCAATGGATAATGGCGGCATATTTTGAACTGGCCAATGAAGGACGCCGCACATCACACGATAATCAAGCTCGCCTCTCCGCCGAAGACGCCGCGTTCTCAAGAGAATTTAACAGCTCCGCCACTTGCCCTTCAGACCTGACCGAGAGCACTCATATAACTATCTAACAAACAAACTGTAAAACTCTTGTAAAACTCTTGTAAAAAAGTAATAAAACTAACATGGTAATTTTTGTTTCTATAATTTCCTAAACAAATACAACGCTTCTATTCTTCCAAACACTGTAGGTATCCTGGGACGTGACATTATTACCTATCTATTCTTTGCGTTGAAACGATCCTAATAACAGTTCTGAATATAATACCGCAAAAATATAACAGTTGGTATTACCAGTAGGGGAGACCAGGGATGAAAGTAACGCGGGATGAACGTAACAAATGAGTTTCTGAACAAACTATGTTAGCTACATTGATGGGTGGTACCACCGATATGTTCCAATTTGAACCACCTATTACCTCAGTTGCCCTCATGGCACTGTGCCGTCAGGTTGTGGAGGTAGCTAGCTGGTGCTGCAAAAGTACCCCCAAAGTAAGGTTTGACCGTTTTTTCAACGGTGTTTTTTTTTATTATGGGAGGTTTCTTGCTTGCGTGTCTAGTGACAGTAAAGTAGCATAAGTATTCGTCTTTCTATTTTGGCGTTCAAAACGATAGTTTATTTAGGTTATAGGCATGTATTTGGCAAATTGAGGGAAAATTTATAGTTAGGGATGAAAGTAACAACTTGTTACTTTCATCCCGATTATGATCGTGATATCTCGAAACGATTTTATTGTGTTTTTTTATATTTCAAAGTAATACAGATTTATTTTCTTTCTCCTGAATACCTAACATATATAAACGAACGACTAGCAGAGGTTTAGTTACTGCAGAAATAATGGATTTGGCTACAGAAGTACTTTATAGAAATGTATCATTTTGAGACGATGTGAATTCATATCAGCCATAAGTAAAACCACCATTGGTAGCTTCACCGGCTTCGGTAGCTTCACTATTACTGCCAAGAACCCCTCCTGAATTAACTTTGCCACCAGTAATGGCTTTGCCATTGAAAATTATTTCAGAAATAGACATTGTTTGATAATTAACAGCTTGATTTGACTCCAAACAAGCTTGAAATTCAAGAACAAGAAGAAAGAAAGCGTAGAGCCAAAGAAGTTAAGAAACCTATTTTACAAACTGCTAAACAGACAAAAAAGCCGAGGGCTGCAGTTGATAATAAAACTAGTGAAAAATTTAAATAAAAGACTAAAAAAGAATAAATAAATATGTACTAAAATAACTAAGAATAGTGATCATTCAGACAGCGAAGATTGCTTCTGGTTAATTTGTATGAAATCCTTTTCTAACAGTAGGTTAAATGAAAAGTAGGTAGGCACAATGCTTAGTTAACGATACTAAGCATTGTGGCTACCTGCTTTTATATTCAACATATATTAATTTCTAATCAGCGTTTTAGATTTTACCTTAGAATAAGAACAATAAAAAATCTAGGAAACAATAATCTTCTTTATTTTTAAGTAATCAACATTATTTAAAAATGAGATCTCAATCATGAGAATGCCCACAGCTGATAGTCTATGAAACTATCAGCTGTGGGCTCAAGTAGATTGTGCTAATAACGAAATAAGTTACCTACGCCTTAATTGTTTACCAGATTGAGATCTAATTTTTAAATAATGTTGATTATTTTTATAAATGAAGAAGATTGTTATGTTTCCTAGTTTTTTTTAATTGTTGTGATTCTAATGTAAAATATAAAAGGCTGATTAGAAATTAATATGTTGAATATGAAAGTAACTTTGGTTTTATTTACAATGTTACAACCATCCCCTTACACTGTTACAACCAACCCTAGGGGTAGGGATAGTTGTAACAATTTCCACTTTTTTTGTTTGGTCGTATTTCTCAAAATCTGTAATATAGGTTACATTTAAGCTGGTGTTAAAAGATAGTTAAAAGACCAATCTATCATGTGTACGGATTAGAATTTTGATATTCAAAAAGCTTTGTGAGATATTACGAGAAATATGAAAATTGTTACGTTCGTCCCTGGTCTCCCCTACGTGATGTTAGGAGCACTTTGTTTTGTCCGTGAGTCGTGACGCCAGGGTTTTGCTTTGATACTGATCTTTTCTCTATCTTATCTAGATAAAATTAGATTAGATTATTCGGTTATGTTTTTGCCGAAAAATGTTCAGAGTGCACATAAAATAATATGACCTTTTATTACAAAAGTGTTATTAAATATTAACTGAAATAAACAAAAAACGTAGGTCGAATCGAGGACGTGTTTTTGATTTCTGATTGATGGTAAGTGTAATATAACGGAAGCTGGATCAATCCCACGTATCGAATTCTTCCATGAAAATACCCAAAACCGGAAAGCGGTCAAGCTGGAAGCTGGTCAAAAATATGACCTAAAATTTAATTTTCGTCTATCCATCAAAGCAAAAGTTTAGATGTTTATTTACTACTCAGACACTTTTAATGTTTATGAAAGTATTTGTGTACTTATGAAGTTTCGTAGACAAACTCTCTCCTTCCCACCATTTTTCATAGAAAGAAAGAAAGAAAGAAAGAAAGAAAGAAAGAAAGAAAGAAAATACATTTATTTCAGGACATCACACAACATTACAGTTTTACACATAAATAAAAAAATAAAAAAATAAGGGACAGACAAGTAGGTACATAAATAAAAAACCCAATGTTGCGTGATGCCATGATAAGGGTTCCGACTCAGCATGCAATTAAGGTCCAAGGACCTTAATAACTGATTTTCAGTCGGAACCCACACCTATGACATCATACGCAGTATGTCATTACAAACATACTGCTTTTATTTTTATTTATGTTTAAAGAGGAAAAAAAACGTGTAAAAAAAGTTCGCGCCAAAAGAAAAAAATAAATACATTAAGGCGCCTCTTTATCTAACCTATCAAATACCTCGAAACAGGTGAATAGTAAACAGGAGCAATCATCACAAAAACTTGGCAGTACACCGTAAGTTTAATCCGTTTTAAACACAAATAAAAATGAATAGGTAATACTTACGAAATTTTTAACTAAGAGAGGCATTTAGGTTGTGATATGTTTTTATAGCCGGCTGCCTGCCAGATTCCAGCACAAGCTTGGTAGACAAAAAAAAAATAGGTAAGTAAGGGTTTGTAGTAATATTGGATGAAATCGTGGGTGAAATAACGAGTAAAAATAAGAAATAAGTAAAATCTTTTCTTTGTTCTATTTATATTAGAGAACTTTGGCGTAGCATTTGCTACGACTTCTACGACGTGCTACAATATTCGTAGCAAATGGAACGCAGGCTATTTCTACGTACCGCCGCTGTAGCGAGCCTTAGTAAAAAATAACTCAATTTGTGAAAACATGTTTTGTTTTTTCTTTTTTACGCATTAGCGTAAAATGTTATACACGGCGTATATTGCGGATCTACGCACGAACCTCCAATTTTCATAAATTCGCTGTTAGCATTATGACTTTTATTTTTTATATAATCTTTTAGCATTTGATCACTATTTCTCTTTGCCCACTAATCCTAAGCGACGATGTGGTCTAGGGTAGTGAATATACTAAACCTTGACTAGATCGAATCACGACCCGTCCACACACTGGACTTTCTTAGTGGGCGGACCTGGCTGTCAAGTGGCTTCCCGTCGAGAAATTTCCCGTTTAGATTCGACAACTCAGCTGCATAAACACGGATATAATCTAAAAACTACTGAACGGATTTTGATAAAACTTTACAGTAATATAGCTTCTACATCAGAATAACACATTTACATAAAAGCACGCAAACGAAACACACTACAGCACCGATCATGAAAATTACCTGCATTAAGTCAATATGTGCACAAATTACGAGTTTATGTCGAGTTTTCTTAGTAGCCAATCCTAATAGTCACGTGTCATGGAGTTAATTTGTCACGCAGTAGGCGGAAGGTCGATATTTCGCCTCTACACTTTGTGTACTCTTTGACGTGTTAATGGGAAATCCGCATAATCGTTATACGATAACATATTTCTGGTAGGTAAATAGAAATGAACTGAAAAATAAAAATTACGTTGTTGTAGTTTTAGCGGGAAAGTAAATAGGTGCTGTTATCGTAATGTGCTGTTTTTGTGTTATTTTCCAAAGCCTGTGGTGCATTATATTTTTACCATAAGCGTTCATGGTTCACGTTCGTGCAACAGGAAAGCAAATAGGACAAAGACAAAAACGTGTATTTTCGTATTATCTAGCGTGACTTTCGCGTAATTAGACTAAGTTTTGATATGACTTTGACGACTACAATTAACTTAATACACTTATGATTGACACTGGATAAATACGTAAAATTCCAAACACCGTGGAGCCAAATAAAAAAAGAGTTTGTTTTAAATTAGACGGTGTATTTTCGAATTCGTATTTTCCACATTCTTATTTTATTATTTCACAATAAGGCCAGTCAATATTCGTTCAGTTTGAACTTGAAAATTGATATACTAATTGGGTTCACGAGTTAAAACTAACGAATTAAAAAATATTTGTACAAATTAAACTAAATATCAATATGCTTTATTTTATAAACCATTCACTTGATAATATTTTATACTGGTTGAATACATGCATGATGGCAAATACACCTTTCCATTATGAAGGAGGCTTACGTTCAGCAGTCGACGACTTACGGCTGGCGTTGATCGATTGTATTACATTGCATTGCGTTTAATGTTCAGACGATTCGAGGAATCCAACCACAAAAGCACACGTGTCGGGTGCTTACGAATCAACAATTCGGAAAGTTTACGTTCTATTTGATCTAAATAGTGACACGTCACGAAGGTAATTTGTCACGCAGCGGGCGACGGCCGGTCGATATGTCGCCTCTATGCTTTGTTACTCTTTGACATATTAATGGTAAAACCTGGTAGAGTTGTTAGATTTATAAGATACGTATTAAAAAGCCAAACTGGACAATATGTTTTAGGTGATTGAAGACAATACAGTACTTAATTAATATTGTTTGTTACGGCTTCAGTAATACCTATCAAAGTTCTGGACAGTGAGACACGACACTAAGAAAATGATTACAAAATAGTGATGGAGCTTATTCAATTAGAGAACGGATAGAAACGGAACGACGGATGTGAAAAGAATAATCTAATAATAATTCCATACTCGTTCTTAACTTGAGCCACTCAAATACCAATTTATTAATACACTTTACGTTTCAAATGATAATGCACACAAATTGGGTAATCCATCCGTCCTCTGTACTATAGAGTATATGCGAAAGTGTGTTTGTAGGTTTGTTGGTGTGTTGTGTTGTCCTTTCACATAGCCACGGCGCAACGGGTCGTGATTTTTGTTATCAATACAATAAGTAGAGTAACATATGCTACTTTTCATTCCGGAAAAATGCACATTTCCTATGGGAACTCGGATGAAACCGTGGCCAGAAGTTAAATATTTAAATAACAGATATTTCATTGCATACTTATCTTTATAGGTAAATTTGTAATTTTTTTTTGATCGAGTAATTTTGATAGTATTTTTTTAATTTTAAATATATTTTATGTGCCAGAAGCTCATCTGATTTTGCTAAACAACCTTTCAAATTTAGCTGCTATATACGACTTAAAAATGCCTGAAACTTTGAACAGACTCTGAACTTATTATTTTATGCTATCGTAAAGTCTCAAAAGTAGGTAGGTACTCAGTGTTAGCAGTTACAATGTAGACTTAATTTTAAGACTTACTCGAGTCTCTGCTGAAACAAAGACAATCAAGTTTCAAGATACAGTCGTGAGTATGGTACATGCGAAACTGCAGCTGCGAAGTTCATCTTAGTCGCGTAGAACACGATTTGAGATAACAAAGTTTTGAAAGTAATTATGATAAGTATTAATTATTATTATTTGACTGAAAAAGGGTAGCAGCTATCTCTGTCGACTTAGCTATTTTGCCTTTTATTCCCGTCACATCGCTGTGCTATACTTAGATACTTAATCCGTACGAATAAATAAATGCGAAAGTGAGTATGTATGTTTGTCCTTTTTTCACGCAACAACGTAGCAACGGATCGACGTGATTTTTGGCATAGATATTGTTTATGGACCGGAGAGTAACATAGGCTACTTTTTATCCCGGAAAAAAGCTTATGCTGTGGGATCAAAGTCAAAGTCAAAGTTCTTTATTTGCCAGAATGCAGGTATACATAGTATGATGGTAAAATATAAAAAGACCCAAATACATTCTACCACTACAAATGGTGTGCAAATGTTTGCAATAACAAATAATAATAATAATTCTAAACAATATGTATTAATTAAAGTCAATTATATTTTCAATTACGAACATGCAAAATTCAGATTTTAAACGTTGTCTTATAATGTCAGTTTCTTATTTAACTTAATGATTAGATTTCAATTTAATGTCATTTCAAATTCAATAAAAAATTCAATAATAAAGCCATTAAAAACTAGTCAACTATCAATGTCAAAATTTTGCAATGTTATGTATGTACTGTCATAAATTCTTTAAGGTCATAAAAACAATGTTCTGCTAGCCAGTGTGTCAATTTTTTTTTAAATAATGTCGTTTGTAAATCTTTGAAATCATTAGGTATTTTATTGTATATTTTAATGGCGAATGGCGAGTTATATCGCGAGTGAAACCGCGGGCAGAAGCTAGTACCACAATAATATAAGAACTGGATCGCGCGGCCACTAATTTCACGCAATATGCATTAAATGTAGTAGTGCAATAAAAGGTGTCGTGTTCCGCCGCGTCAGGGGCCTTACTCCGTAAATCGAACGTCGAAGCTTCGGCTGACGGATCAGCATTTTCCTACTATGAAAGACAAAATGTCAAGAGTGAACATAGAATTGAACGTTGGATCCGAAACACTTTCATAGTAGGAAAACTGTGATCCGTCAACCGAAGCTCCGACGTTCGATTTACGAAGTAAGGCCCCAGGGGTCGGCTACCTGACATCAAGTTGCGTGCGTCACACGTCGCCGATTGAATGTGCAAATTAAATTAAGTGTTTATATTTTTATGTATATTATTATTGTTTTATTTTGTAATAGCTGCTGCCCGCGGTTTTATTGGATTTCATTGTTTTTATTTTTTTGCGCGGAACCCTAATTTTTTTTCCAAAATAAAAGTAGCCTAAGTTACACCTTGTAACATCAGCTATGTGCCAGTGAAAATCCGGTCAAAATTGGCCCAGCCGTTTCGGAGATTACCCGGAACAAACAGACAGACAGACAAAAATTTAAAAAATGGCTGTTTTGGTGTAGGTCCCGTATATACTTTCATATGAATTTAGTAAAAACCTGTTATTTTGATATTACAAACAGACGCTTCAATTTTATTTAGTTGTATGTACGTATGTATATATGTATAGATAGTATGGTATTTTATGGACCTGATATGATGACTGAAATTAATGAATTATTATATTAAGTTTTGGGTTAACCTCCTTCATGCTTATAAAAAAAATCGGTACACTTATTCCCAACGTCCATACTAACCTCTCCTTGGGAATTTCATTTCCCACGCAAGTCACTCAAGCAAGTTTACTGGGTTTACATAAAATATAGTAAAACTCCAGAGAGTGTGGTAAATAAGTTCTATATTGCATTGCTGTCTTAAAACATGCACATAATTAGGCGTAAGCTCTCACTGGTCTTGCACTACTGTATGCTGATGCGTAATAAAGTTGACAACCCCTCTGTGCTGGGTGGCGTAAGCTACTATGTGCCACAGAACTACGTCCGCACTGGCCAACGTCGTCAGCATCAGCTGTTAGCGATCCCACCCATGTTGCATACGTGGCACGCACGTAACGCACCAACAGCGAGGGCAGTTGCACTAATTAACCGTTTTCTGAATGAGGTCCAAGATGTCGATATACACACTGACCCCATTTGCCGTATAACTACTTATCTTTTATTTTATTTAAGTTCTGTGTTGTAAATCTGTATTTATATATCATTGTGAAAGTTTTGGCTGATGTAGCTGTAAGTTTGCAATTGATTGTTTAATAAATAAATAAATAAACAAACAATAATTGTATTGATACGGTAAAATCATGGCGTACCAAAAAGTGCCAAAAGACATTGCTATTTGTAAAACGCGCTCTTTCACCGGAAGCTCGAGAGTTAAGTTAGCTACGCTTAATTATAACGAAAATTTATAAGCTTCTCAGACCACATCGCTGGGGGAGTTTTTGCAACGGAACGCCAATTAAAAAACTCAACTTAGAGAAGCCACCGAATCAGCTTAAATGAAGACTCACTTTAATTTTTTTTATACTATTTGATAATGAGATGAGCTGGTCGTTTGCCTGACGGTAAGCACAGTGCCACTCAGAACTTTGAACCATAAAGATCTGCGCGGCACTGCAGTGCGCTCGTTATCCTGAGACTTGCGGTATTAAGTCTCAGAAGCCCAGTAATTTCACTGACTACTTTGCTCATCAAACCGAAACACAATAATGCTAGCACATTACTGCCTAGCGGCAGACTTCACAGGCGTTAGTGATTAAGTCTCATAAGACCAGTAGTTTCACTGGCTAACAAGGTTATTTATTTGATAGTAACATCACAGAACATATAATAATACTAAAACATAATATAATAACTCATAAAAGCGCATTGCCACCAAGAAACAAATGATTGCGCAGGACTGCAATCCACTTGTTACCAAGTCTTCTAGTAATTCTAATAATTGTTTTTAAAAGTAATTTTAAATTAATTTAAGTTAATTTAAATTAAGTTGTTTTTAAAAGTAATTCTAATAATTGTTTCTAGTAATTTTACTGACTTGGTACTTTTCTCAGTGCATTCATAAACATAAACTTACTTCGCGATAGACTACACGAGCAAAGCAGTGGCATCTTCAGACGGACACACACGAAGTATACTCCTCAATTTTCTGGATGAGATTGAATACGCACTATTAAACCGACTGAAGCAATCTTACAAAAAGTAATGAAAGAGCGACCTCGGCTTTTATGCCTCATCCTTATTCTATCTCCGCGTATTGCTGAGCCGTTTTAGGTATTAATCTTGAGATAAAAAGTCAATGGCAGAGCCGATGTGGGTCGAGTGTTGGCGGGACGCTGATTGAATTTGCCGCTGTCGACGATATGGGCATGTGCAGCTATGAATTGCGCGGGTAGGGAATGTCTATAGTCTATACCAGCGGTCTTCAATGTTTTACAAATCAAGGGCCAAAAATATTTTTTTCTGCACAGCGGGCCGCACCATAGGTATTTGAATTTCTTAGAAAGTTTGGTATGCATGATGCCGACAGTCGAATTAATTACAGGCTAGCGGCTAGGATAATAAAGCGACAAAAGAACGTACACAGCTGTGCAGTTTTCACTAATTTCGGCAACCTAAAGGTACTTTTTATAACTTAATTGTAGTCGTTATTGAGAGTGCTTTTGGCGGGCCGCAGAAAACATATCGGCGGGCCGCAAGCGGCCCGCGGGCCGCGGGTAGAAGACCCTTGATCTATACGCTCTCAATAAAGT
The DNA here is from genome assembly GCA_907269065.1 of Crocallis elinguaria. NCBI lineage: Eukaryota > Metazoa > Arthropoda > Insecta > Lepidoptera > Geometridae > Crocallis > Crocallis elinguaria. The sequence continues at coordinate 23,331,025 of OU026072.1, read as the reverse complement.
CAATACTAGTAATATTATACTATTACTATTACCATTATATTATTGATTATGACGGCTCCGCAGCTAAGTTGGTAGTAACCCTGCCTGCAAAGCGAGGGGTCCCGGGTTCGATTCCCGGCCGGGGCAGATTGTAAGCATAAAGTTTGTTCACGGGTGATGTGTATCTGTGAGTGTCCATGTCTACTGCGACACAGGGAATCCTAGTGCGGGGGCTATGAATATAAGCGTTAAAAATATTAGATTATTTTTATTTACAATTAACATAAATTATTACGTAGGGAAAACAATTTACAAAAAAAATATTGGCTGTGCCTTTATTTTAATTTATTGCGCTTTTTCGATTGGGAACAAGTTAGACGTTTGGACTTAAAGGGGGTGAATTCTTAATAGAGGTTCATTTCTGTCATCATATTTTGAACTAGCTGTGCCGCGCTGCTTCTACGGAGCCGGCGAAACTTAAGAGGCGTGTGAGCATAAAAAACAGTGCTGGCAACTTTTCCTAATGAATGGCTGGTAATCGTCAGTTTCATGGCCCTAATCCCGAGGGTACACTACATATTGCGCCGCGGCGTCAATGGCAATCCTTAATAGACCTCCTTGGTGTAACAAAGGATACACATGTGCTATTTGGAGTTTATAGAGACCTCGCTGCGATTGACGCTCAAGTGTGGTTAAGTTTAGTACTGATTCAAGAGTTGTGCGTGGTTTTGCAAGTAACGCGGGGATGTAAGATGAAGCGTTGGTGCTCGCGCAGATTCTCATTCTGGCGGGCTCTGCATCCATTTTATAGTGTAGTGACTTTTGTAACAGACATCTTGTGGAGGGAACCTTATTTTTGCTTAATTTAAATAATTATGTGCTTACAGTATTAATGTGGTGATTAATAAAACATTGCGGACATAATAGATATGAATGCATATATAAAAATATATAATAATACGTTCATACTACAAATAAATGCGAAAATGTGTTTGTAGTAACTTTTAAACTTTCGCGATTCGAAAATGTTGTTTACTTTTAAGAACGGGACTTAATCACGATAAAAACTCAGGTTTATATTTACCTCGACGTTTCGATCAAGTTGCATTGATCGTGGTCACGAGAAGACTGGAGAATGCGGGTGTCAGCATCAATAAAATGTGAGTGTTGTCACCAACTACCCACATTTGGCGTTATAAAAGTCTAGGCTTGTCACGACACACCACACTAACTGTATCCACTGGCTTTTCCTTTTTGAACGAACCGCGATGCAAACATTTGTCAATCACTGGATTCCATGACGCCGGCAATATAAACCTGAGTTTTTATCGCGATTAAGTCCCGTTCTTAGAAGTAAACAATGTGTTTGTAGGTTTGTTAGTTTGTCCTTTTTTCGCGCAGCAACGGTGCAAGGGATCTACATTACTTTTTGTATCGATATAGTTTAAGAACCCGAGAGTAATATAGGCTGCTTGTATGTATCCCAGAAAAATACATTGTTCTTGTAGGAGTCGCCTCGCAGGGGATGTACCTACAATATGATCCCATTAGCCGTGAAAAGATACCATTTTAAAGCAGTATCATTATCCGCTCATTTAATCTCTTTGTCAGCAGTCTGTAAAATTTTACGAAAATTTTATACAAAATTTGTTTTAATTAAGGACAAAAGTTTCCAAAAAAGTTGAAATGGTCGTAATTATTCAGTTCGCTGGATGTACTCTTTGAGCTTAACAAGAGTTTGTTTTAGAATAAACATAAGAGAAGATAAAATGTTTTCGGAAAGTTTCTTGGCTTTGGATTTTAAGCATCAGACCTTTTTAATGAAGTTTTTAATGTTTTCATAATTTTGCGTTAATGATAATAAATAATAAATTTAATTCATTCCAACATTGGTACATTTTTTCAGTAGAATACTTAGAATCTATGTTAATGAAGTGGAGGTTGCTAGTCTTTCTGTCTTCTACAGGATACATTTTGGAGAGCGTGCAATGTTACTCCATTTCTTGATTCCCCCTTCCCTTTTCCATCATCGGACGACCAGACGTATGGCAATGCGACATCCGCTTAAAGCTAAGGTATTTAATGACGTACATATTACAACAATTAATGAATCCATTGTTGGAAACATTAACTTACCTATTAATTTTTATCTGTGTGATGCTATACATAAGTTTTTATTTTGTTATATAATCTGTGGTTTCTCTCTTCTCTCTCAATAGGTACATGGACGGTGCGGACGTGTTTTGTTTTATTCCAACAAGGACCAAGTTTCTAATAATTTTTGTTTCTTGTTCATCCATACGATCCCGAACTAGTAGCAACTGTGTTTCAGGAGCCAATACTTAATACTTTCCTAGTAAAAATGAGATCTACAATAACTCTATCAAATTTCAAGCATTTCTTTTGATAAACTCGAGTGAACTTTTAGTATAATCGAGTTCCTTGTTCCTACGGAACCCTAACATAAATAATTGTTTAACATTCAACATTACGTTTTCCAAACAAACGCACCTATAAAATCCGAATCATTTCATACCAAGCGACATTTAATCCACCCCAAAGCCTCACGTGCGATGAGATGGCATGTTGACATTAAAACGTTTGTGATTCCTGCTCATTTGTCACGCAAACACGGATAAAGAACCGTTGTACAAAACAGAGAGAGATCATAAGGGACGCTTGATACTTGGCTTCGTAACCTACGTCACCTCTGCGTGAAAAAAGTATCAGACGGTTTCAGACGCCTTACTCCAAAAATCGAACGCTAAAGCGGCTTTTGGATAGCATTTTTTCTTACCATAAAAATGTTTCAGATTCCCGTTCGCTTCGTAAACGGCCCGCCTGATGGTAAGCGGTCACCGTCGCCTTTGGACATTTGCAATGCGTTGCCGACCTTTGAGAACTCGTTCGATACCCTTCTTGAAGGAATGCATTTTGTAACATTGCGGAAAAACCTATGGAGGGAGCTCGTTTACCTTTTGGAAGAAAGGATCGCTTAAATCAAGTAGTTTGAGACTTCCAGGACTCGATTATGTGTGGATGAGCTTTCTTCCGGTGACAGAACTTCGACGGTGGGATGAGATGAAAAAACTCTTGCGAGCATTCCTCGTTGCATATTCGGTAAAATATATAAAGGGAGCCAACGTATCTGCGTAAACTAATCGCCTCAAGGAGGTCCGTGAGTTTGGAGTCGTCGATAATTCGGATAGCTCTACGTTGTATTGCGTCGAGTGACTAGAGTTGATATTTAGGTGCACCGATCCAAAGGTGTGAGCAGTAGTCTTTAAGACCTTTTGCCTTGTATAGAAACAATCGATGCCTCGGCGTGAAATACCACTTTGCTTTGTTCAGCACATCAGGCTTTTTTGATGCAACTCCAGCCTTACTCGCAATGTGATGAGAGAACTGAACATCTTTCGATAGCGAATTTCGGCGTTGACATTGGTCAACGCCGAGAATTAAAGGGGAACGCTCTGAAATCGTAGTGCAATAAGAAAAAGGGTCTTTTTTGCCGTGAACTCACAAACTTGCGCCTTCTTGGGGTTATAAAGGACTAAATTGCCACGACCCCATTCCGAAACTAGATCAAGCGAGTCCTCTTCAGACACAAGTCAGCTCAGCTCTCTTCAACCTCAGATGGAAGAGCGTTTGCACGACCGGAGTAGAAATTTCTTCACTTCTACTTCTACACTTTCATGGAAAACTGCGATCTGTCAACCGAACTTCGACGTTGGATGTTCGTAAGCCCCCAGAAGACTCGTTTGAGACCATCTGATATTTATTTATATGACCGTTTAGCGTGCGAAGTATTAAGTGTCCCTTCTGGTCTCTCGCACTTTTGTGACCGTTGGCTCAATTTGTGAATTCATAATTTATGAATCGACCTCGTTCTGTCATGTCTGTTTACCTCAATGCTCATTCGTTTTTATATCTATGTAATGAAAATAAAGGGCCTAAAATAATAATATGTCGTTTTGTTTATGGAATAACAGGCTGTTTTAGGAGAGACGTTTTGGTAATTGAAGTGATGAAGGTATTTTGTAGGTCGTGGGTCCGAAGGTTTTTTATATTACCTACTTATTGATTAAGGTGGTATGACTAACTCTTCTGCGAGTAGACTTCGACTTCTCTTCTCCTAATGTCTCAAGGTAGCTAGAGGAAATTCAGTGCCGCGCAGGCCTTTGTGTTTCAAGTTTATTAGTGGCACTGCAATTGTTATGGGCCGGCGTTATGCTTACCATCAGGCAATCTTTTTTTGGGTTGCAAAAAATATGATAGTGATCGCTCAAAAAAATATTGAACATTTCAAAACGAAAAAAAATTTTCGGGGTCCGTGAATAAACACTTATAGGATATACTTTAATATGTTTAGACCATTGAAAAAATAATAAGCAAATCGCGTGGACCCAAATTATATAAAAAAAAAAAAACACTTAAGTACTCAGTTGACTCTAGGTAGCAACTATAGCTATATTTCAAGTGCCCCCTAACGGTTAAAAAGTAATTATTTACATAGAGCCTCATAAATACTAACGAGTTTACAACTCAATTTGTATTAATATAACTTTTATTTCATTTGAGAGTACCTACATCATTATAAAAAGGTAAAAGGCAAACTCAATTGACCTTTCACGAGCGGTAACGAGTAATTATATTTACATCTGTAATTAGCTGGCGAATACGATTACGTACACATTCTCAGACATTATGATGTTAACGTCACCTACGTAGTCACTTAGTAAATTGGTTAATTGATCGGAGATTAATTAGCCTTATCTTAAACTAGTTTCTGCCCGCGGTTTCACCCGCGTGTAGATTTTAGCAGGTACATTTTCCGGGATGTTGTTTGTATGACGCCAAAGTTTTTAAATGTGAAATGTGATTAAAATTGAATTTAAACAAATCATGCCATTCAGAAGGAGCATTTACGTTACAAGCTATAATAGTGAATATCTCTCAAGATAAACAATAGACAGTGAACATCGCCCGTGTAACGTATGCACATACATCAAATCATCTATTAAAAAAACAACCATCCACTTCTCGCAATGTTTACTCCGTTAATTGAGTCCCGCGTTCCAACGTTATGAAGCGCAACATTATTGTTGCCAGGTACAACAAAAAAGTAAAAGAGTTCTGGCTGAAAAAGCGCCAGAAGAAAACTAGCGCCAGAAAAAAAACAGCAAATGGTTACATTTTGCAAGTAGATGGAGAGCACAAGACCATAGAGTAGTACTATAATAATAGGAACACAAGACATGCGACGCCAAGTCCTCGAGAAGAGGGGAAAAAAAGCAGATGGATTCAACTTTAGTAAAGTAAAAGTAAATAAGTAATAGCTACGCTATGGATTCGACTCGCATGAAATAGCGCAGTGGAAAGCGTGGACTCTTGTGTTAGACACAGTTTTGGCAGTTTTTATCCAACAATTACTGTCCCTGAATTATAAGCGACAAATAAATGTTTGGGCAAGTAGACGAACGTGGATGTTGGTAGAAGTAACTACCTTACCAATTTTATGACCGCCTCCATTATGTTCTGTATATTATAATGCATATGACAGTTATTGGTATCTAGAACTGATCAGGCTTTTTATTTTGTATAATAAATGGTTTAGTAACACGAAATTGATAACCAAAACGTCATTTACAAGATAAACAGGAAGTTGACTACTAAACAAAGGGTCATAAGCTTAGCTTGACTACCAGATGTCATCCACTTTTTATATACAGGAAAGCATGATGCAAATGATGAAGTAAATGTCATTTGTTGGCCGGTTGGTCCCGGCATATGAATATTTTCCCGTGGGTGGCGGCTAAGGAAATATCAGGGAATGTGATGTTCAAATTAATAAAGTATTTTGTAATTTGACCTGATTTATCTTACAATCCGGAACTTCCGGCGTGATTATTGTATAAAGCACAATTCTGGAGATGCTTCATTATTTAAAAACTCGTTTTGCTCTCAATTCAGTTTTTACTCCCAAACCACGACACACGCGAATAGAGCTGTTGCCGGCTGCCCCCTAAACGGTTTTCGCAGATTCCACTCCCTCACCACATGCAGATCGGGAGTTGAATAAAAAAGCGAGTGAAGCGAAAAAAGCGAGCGAAACGTGCAAAAAGCGAGCGAAAAGGAAAATGCAAAATGAGAGCTCGTTTTTCTCGCTTCGCTGCAACAACATCACAAGGGTTCGTAATTACAAGGATTATGCTCGACACTAGAATAATTCCTCTGGGTAATTGGTTTTGGGAATATGTGTAGTTGTGTACTTATGTGAGGGTGTTGGTGTCAGGTGTGGTGCTAGATGCAATTACAGCTTGTAACATATCACGCAGATAGTACTTAATAATGCAACTATAAAGACGCACTCGTTTGTTCGTCAGTTTTGTTTGCAATATTCTTCTCTTACATTATTACTATCTTCTCCCCGCGGTTTTCACCCGTGTTCCTACAGGAACCGTGCATTTTTTCGGGACCAAAAGTAGCCTATGTTACTCTCCTGTCCATAAACTATATCTATGCCAAAAAACACGTCGATCCGTTGCTTCGTTACTGCGTGAAAGAAGGAGAAACTAACAAACCAACAAACACACTTTCGCATTTATAATATTAGTAGGGTAGTAGGATAAGTATGATTATAGGCCTAATATGGTCAGTTCTGGTGTCAGAATATTTAAACAGCCTGAAGGCTTTTGACATGGTTTAAAGTTTGCAATCGCGACCGACAACCTAGCTCATGCAAAGCACGGTAACGCTTAGTTGAAAATATCTGGAGGACCATAATACCAGGAGGTCTCAGTGTAAGGAGCGCAATGCAGTGCCGCGCAGGCCTTTGTGTTTCAAGGGTGTAGGGCGCCAATCGTGTTGTTTTCCCTTATTGGTTACATACACAATTTTAGGCGCGGCACTTTGTGCATCTATTCAGTTTCCTTATCTCATTTCTTGGTGTATCGATTCTTTACCAACTCGTCCGACGAACGTGTACAGTTAAGCAAAAAAGAAATATTTACAGCACATCAAAATTTTATTATTTAAATATATAGTTTAGGAATATTTAGTGCAAAATTGATTTAATTATTGCTAGAAAAAAGGGGATGGTATACTGCAAAAATTGTTATGGGTTGGCTTTGGGTTTTCCATCAGGCAAACGACCTCCACCTCTCGTTATCCAGTAGTATAAAATATCATGTATATCGCAGGGTAATGATGTAATATGCCTTATAATTATAATATAACATAGCGGGTAGTAGTACCTCAAGGTTATCGAGGCTAAAAATGTCTATATGAAAATACCTGTTCTCCTATACTTGAAACCCTCCAGGTTATATTGACTGGCAAACAAAGACACTGGCAAAGAATTCCACTCCTTTTGATGTCCGCATAATAAATGTAGCAGTGAATTTTTTGAGTATATGTAACGTGTGCCTACGTTGTACGACTAAACTCAGCAATCACAGCACGTACGGTAAGCCTTAATATGTCAAGTAATTAGTCGAAAGCCAATAAGCTCCAGATATTTACAGCTAAAGCTTAAACTGAAACGTACACTACTCCCAAAGAATTAAACAGGGAAAACGGCACCCAGATGGACTCTCGAAATAGCTACTCCGCCTACATAATTCAATTAGCACAGCTACCTGACAAGAATCCTTTAAACTTCTACCCTGAAATTAATAAATAAACGTATTAGCACAGCCCTTAGCCACATTACCATACTAGAATAATTAACCCGCGCGTTATTCATGTTCCATGCAGGGAGTGTAAACGTACTAATTGCAAGAGCGAAGGCAAAAAAAAGTCTTGTTGCTGTTTTTTAATTTGCCTTCTGAATGCGCTACTAATGTAAGGTAGCTTGTTTGCCTTTTTAATTCATTTTTTATAACCATTATGTAAATAAAATCTGTAAAGGATTATTTATGGATTGTGTAAAGAAAGATGAATTTGAAGCATGGACATTTGGTATAATACCAAAGAGAATATAACCACAAAAAAACACTTTTAGTCGCCTGTTTAGCTAGACAGCGTCTAAAGATTAGAAACGTCAAAAATGATTAGAAATGTCACAACAGAATTGTGTTAGGTTAGACAATGGTTAGACACTACTTAAATCAGGATTTGTGGTTGCTTATATTTAATCGCGCGGCTAAGGTCCGCTGTTAGAGTCATTTTAACTTTCATAAGTGCTCCTTTGGGGCCCTTTTGAATAAAGACTTTTGAATTTGAATTTGAAGGCATGTTTAGGCGTTAAACAGTGACTAACACAGGTTTAACGCGTGTTTAATTTTTTTAAGACCCTTAATGTTTAGTTTGTTTGTTGTTGTTGTATCATCAAATCTTTGTCGATCGTCATCATCATCAATTGCGAGCTCTTTTTATAAAAGAAAAATAAAGCTTAAAGTGTTTACGAAAGTTTTATCAGTCTTATCACGGTTTCGCTATTATTCGAATGATATAAGCTCGTTGTTGCGTTTGGAGCCCACGCTGGCTTATGCCTTGCCCACTCCACGCAAAGCGCCCACTTTGGCTGGGCCGCAAATACAAGTTTAGTATACAACCTGAGTTTAAATTGGTATGTTATACCGAAAGGGCGTCAATCTAGTTGTGGAGGTCAACAACATTTGTTTTACGAGTTTTTGAAATTCGGAATTATTCATTGAAGAAAAGGCATTTAAAGTTTACTTCAAAATTCTGTACAGAACTTCCGGGCAACCCTAGATCAGCTGATTCACAACTATGTTGAACTTTGTTAAATGATAATTTTGATTAAAAGAGAAATAAATAATAAATCAGAAAATCCCGCGCACTTCACGTTTGAAATTTTTTATCTTTTTTTTTGGAAATTACGTATTACATTTTTCCAAGGAAGGTTCTCACAATGTGTCGACAACCATCGTACTAATCATCCCGCTTTGGGATAAAATACCAATTCAAACTCACCTTGTATAATTAAAAAAAAAAAGCGGGAACCGATTTCATAGAAGATATCGTAATATATACAATTGCATCCCGAATTTTTTCACCTTTAAATAGTTGTCAGAGAAAGCGAGTAACATACACACAAAAAAAAACCAAATGCATTGTATTACCTAATACAAATATTTCACACGTAGGCATTACACAATGGTGACGTTACACGTGGGCATTACACGTAGGAATTACACAAAAGGAAACTCTGTTCTATTACATATTTGTTGTACCCAACAGGGTCCATAATACTTCTTAAATAAAAACTAACCACCTAAGAATTGCACATAAAGAATATGAATATGAAAATTCTCGTTTAAAAAAAGTACCAACCTCGTTCTTTATCATAAGCGTTTATACATTCACTGGTCTGGAACTGGCTGATGAGAGCAGTCTTCCCGACCCCCGGCGCTCCTACCATGGCCACCCTGTGGCAGGCCACTGGCCTACGCTCCTGCGGTTCCGGGACAGACTGGGCAGGGGATGAGGGCGCAAGGCTCCCAGACCTGGAGCGACGGCGTCTGAACGAGTCTCCTCGATTCACAATTCCTGGAAAGAACGAAAGTTTTTTAAGTAAGACTTTACTTTTTATAAGTTTTTTATTTATTTAATCTAATGTGTTGCACTCCAGGGCATAGTTCTCTCCTTCATTCTTTCATGTGTTGGGGTCCTAAACGTTACCCAATCTCAGTTGAAGGCGTTCCTCCACAGCTTCCTAGAACGACCTCGATGTCTTCATCCGTCGCTAGGGACCCAATTCATGACGATGGATGCCTATCCAGTTCCACTTAAACCTGGCAGATTTTTTCCCTACATCGACAACTCCTGTCTGGGAATTCAGTATGCAGCGTGGTGTTAAACGGGTTTGAAAGTTAATAAATTTTCTAACTGCAAGGTAATCAGACGAGAAGTTCATTTGCCTTTTTTATACTACTTTATAACGAGACGAGCTGGTAGTTTACCTGATTGTAAGTATAATGCCTGCCCATAACAATTGGAGTACCATTCAATTAGAAACACAATTTATGATACTAATTACATAATTTATAACAGTTGCTATGAACTATTTTCTAAAAAAATTTGGGACTTCGTAGCGTAACTTTCAAAAATTTCAAATTTCAAATTCAATAACCGACTGTATTGGCGATCTAGCGTTCGATTCAAAAGTCGGATTAAATATAATATAATAGAATATTTTTATTTGCATAAAATGTTGATTACAATAAAGATAGAGAAATATATAATACACAGGGACGTGCTAATATTTAGACCTAAAAAACATCCTCCGGAAATAGAAATGCATCAGTTGAAATCAAAAATTTGAAGTTAAAATAGCCTAGCTAACATATAATTATGTAACTAGGAGATGTAATATATAATTTTTATTATCTGTATAATTTTTATTACCTGTATGTGTCTGGTGGTCAGGCCCTCATTGAGACAGGTGGGCCGTATATTATTTATCATTGAAAAATAAGTTGGCAATAATTTCTCATACCTAATTTTCCTAAAACCTTTAAAATATTACGAATAATTACGGTTCTGAAGTGAAAATAGAGCTAAAATATCAATCAGCTTATTCAAAGAAATCTTCGTGTACATAATCCAGATTTCTGATGATCAGCTACTAAGCTTCTTCAAACTTTACTTTTGTTAACTTAATTTGAAAAGAACATTAAAACCCTCTTCGATGCGTAAAAGAATTTCTCGCAAAAAATATGAAGCCGAGAAAAAAGCCAAGGAGTAAAGATTTTCTGCGAAATTCAATCTCAAAATTCATTGTTAAATACATTAGAAAGCAAAAAAAGTTCACTAAGCCTGTATAATATTTTCACGTCACAAAACCAGGGGCCTGTTTCATAAAAAATATTAGTCTAATATTATGAGTGTTAGTCTCATATTTTATATGGAAAAAAGAAAAAAAAGCTCATAATATTAGACTAATATTTTTTTATGAAACAGGCCCCAGGCCTAATGCATCCCAAACAAAATGGCGCTCCCACAGATCAGTTATCTATACAAATAAATAAAATTGAAGTGTCTGTTTGTAATATCAAAATAACAGCTTTCCCCAAATGCATATGCATATGCTGCTGCCCGCGGTTTCACTCACGCGGAGATATTGGATTTCATGGTTTTTATTTTTTTGCGCGGAACCTAATTCTTTTTCTAAAATAAAAGTAGTCTAAGTTACTCCTTATAACATCAGCTATCTGCCAGTGAAAGTCCCGTCAAAATCTCAAAATTATCTATAGTAAAAATCTAATTATTAAAAATAACTTTACTTCTTTGAAATATTAGTAGGAATGTGTGGGAGCACCACTGTAGTTATAAAAATGTACATAAATGATGGAAGCTTACACAGGGTGTGAATAAAAACGTGTGAAGTGAAAGCTTTACAAAGAGAACCACGTCTTTAATGATTTTGTCGTTAACAGCTCACCTACTTTAAAAGCCGTTCCCTTCATCTATACAAATAAATAAAATTGAAGTGTCTGTTTGTAATGTCAAAATAACAGCTTTTCACCGAATGCATAAGAAAGTATATACGGTACCAATAACAAAACAACCATTTAAAAAAAAAATTCTGTCTGTCTGCTTGTTCCGGGTAATCTCCGAAACGGCTGGGCCGATTTTGACGGGATTTCACTGGCAGATAGCTGATGTTACAAGGAGTAACTTAGGCTACTTTTATTTTAGAAAAAATGTTAGGGATCCGTGCAAAAAAATAAAAACCATGAAATCAAATATCTCCACGCGGGTGAAACCGCGGGCAGCAGCTAGTTCGCCAATAAACGTGCGAGAGCCATATTTGCGAGTCTTTCTCGCTTCAGCTCACGGTTATTTTTGGGTTTAGATTGGAAGCTACGGTGCGATATTGTTTCTTTTATTTTTATGCACGGGGTCGAGCGATTTGTTAGGTGAAAATGTAAATGTAAATGTTGCAGAGAAAGGCTTTTTGTGTTACAGAAATTGAAACGAGTAGACCGCTCAGCTTCCGAGATTTATTCCGTAGATAAAATTCTTCCCGACCAGCGGCGCGAGTACGGATCTTTTCGATAAATAAAATTCGTTAAAATTGACAGTTAAAATCGATAAAGTGGGTTTTATTCGATAAAATTGTCAGTTAAGATCGATAAAGTGGGTTTTATCGATCTTAACTATCTATCGATTTTAACTGTCAATTTCATCGAATTTTATTTATCGAAAAGATCCGTACTCGCGCCGCAGAGCTGGGCGTTCTCTCCATTCTGTTTAGTTAGTTAGTTATCTTCTTTTTTTTAAATGTTATTTGGTAACGAGACGAGCTGGTGGTTTGCCTGATGGTAAGCATAACGCCGGCCCATAACAATTGCAGTGTCACCCAAAACTTTGAAACACAAAGGCCTGCATGGCATTGCAGTGCGTTCGTTACCCTGAGACATTAGGTATTAAGTCTCACAAGCCTAGTAATTACACTGCGTACTCTGATCATCAAACTGGAACACAGTATTGCTTGCACATTAGTGCTTGGCGGCAGAAAGTATACAAAGCGGTTGTACCAATCCAGACGGACACTCGCAAAAGAGTTAGTCCTACCACCTAGGATATACCTATACTTCCGTAAATAAGAGACCCTGTCAGTTTTTTTTATCTCTAATCGTGAATAAGCAGTTTATACAGCAGTTGTTATAAGCCGACCCTATCCGACACTATTAATAATTACGGTGAAATATGCTCACCAAGTATTATTTCTGGTAATGAGTTACTGAGCCGAAATAACCGTCAGTCATAGCTATGCGAAGTGTAGCTAAAAGTGCGCATATGTGTGCGTACTTGTGTAGTCGGCAATCTGGCATGGAGTGGGTACTTCAATCATTATTACGTAATGTATGGTTTTGTATTGAAGATCGGGTTTTTTGACTGCGATTGAATACTCAGTGTAATGTAGCTGCTTGCTAATCATAAATGATCGCTGGTAGGTTCTGTTCTTATTAGCTAATAATAGTTTTGAAAGATTGGTAAATAATAAACATAGACTAACAGAACTAGACGGGTTGGATATCTCTTGATAATAATCGTAGATACCTCTGAGTGTTCTACGACTATTTTCAATCTTTAAACAATTAATTTAGTAGGTACTAACAGGTAAGTAGGTATACTACGAGTAGATAGGTAGGCGTTTGTATTAGCAAACGACGATGTAGTCGAAAACGGTGAATATGCCAAACCTACACTAGGACTTTGTAAACATTAAACCTACATAAGACTTTGTACACATGCTATAAACATAAAATTTACTAAAACAAAAAAAATTACATTATATTCTTATTAAGTACTTAATTTTTTGCTAGCACATCTGCAGCGCAAGTTCGGATCTTATCGATCGATAAAATTCGATAAAATTGACAGTTCAAATCGACAAAGTTGGTTTTATCGTTTTTTATATAATTTAACGAGACTCGATACAATCGACAAAAGTTATCGAATAGCTAGGTCGAGTTCAAAGAGAATATAGAGCTACTACTATACTTTACGATCAGACTTCTGTACTCGCAACATTCGATATATTTATCAGTTTTTTCGATTCGACAAATTTATCGAACCGACTTCCGTCCTCGCGCCGCTGTGCCTACACTTTTAGAGAAGTTTTATGGTCTTAATTTTATAGTTCATTGCAATTAGTCCAACTGAATTCAGAGCAGCTAAGTGAGTTTATGGGAAACTTGGACTAGCCATAGCAGTTTGTGTGTACTCGAATAACAGTGCTTTTAGAACATCAATTTCGAATTCCAGCGCCTACATTCATGATTACCATCAATATTATAATTAATTATCATATATTCATTCGGTGGTGTGTTCTCTGCTGACTGAATTAATTTGACAATGGAATCGTTATTAATATTAAATGGTTGGTGAAGATTCACATCACAATAATATTATAGACATTACATAACGTTTGATTGTTATAGGATAGATAGATAAATAATAGACTTAGATAAATAGATGATGGAGACGAGACTTAGGTATTGGGCTTAGATAAAAAGATTAGGTAACGAGACGAGCTGGTCGTTTGCCTGATGGTAAGCATAACGCCGGCCCATAACAATTGCAGTGTCACCCAGAATTTTGAAACACTAAGGCCTGCGCGGCACTGCAATGCGCTCGTTACCCTGAGACATTAGGTATTAAGTCTCATAAGCCCAGTAATTTCACTGGATACTCTGCTCATCAAACCGGAACACAGTAATGCTTGCACACTACTGCTTGGCGGCAGACTTCACGAGCAAAGCGGTGGTAACAACCCAGACGGACACTCGCAGAAGAGTTAGTTCTCCCACTAACTAGAATAGATAACTGACTTATATATATAATGGGCTTTTTGTACTATTGGATAACAAGACGAGCTGGTCGTTTGCCTCATGGTGCACTGAAAAACCAAAGAGGTTGAATAAACCTTTTTTTAACCTATTTTTAGGGTTAACATAGCATTCTAGCAAGCGAGCTGAACTTCTAAAGTTTCTATATTCTAGGTGGCATTCCAATAAACTGTAGTTATGGGCTGGCGTTGTATTTATACCATCAGGCGTATGTCTTGCTCGTCTGGTACACTATAGGTATGAGTGCACCCATTTTCACTGAGTATATGTAAACTTCAGCAAGTGCACAATTCAACAGGTGACGTCAAGCCGTGAGTCAGTGAGCAGTGCACAATGCACTCGATCTCTGACGTCAATCGGGAGATGTTTACCAACAGAGATCCCTTCTGCGTATGCGCTAATTCTGCGCGGTTTACTGTTCGATGACGGGCAAAACAGGGCTGGAAGTATGGAAACGGTATTTCGGGACTTTTGCAAAGAACACTTGTTAATTAAATGGACTTCATTATCAGCCTCTTACGCACCCACTGCTGGGATACCGGCCTCCTCTCTCAGAGAGAGACTCGCAACATTAGAGAAATTTATCGAGTTTTTCGGTTCGACAAATTCATCGAACCGATTTCCGTACGTGAGCCGCTGATTCTTGAACTGCCGATCACTTAAACGTTATTTATTTCACATTTGATGTGAAACCTTAGTGTTTTTAAAAGAGCTTTTATTTTTGAATTGGATCTTTTTGACTTTCAAATGTATTTTTTGTGTGATTGAAAATCTATGTATACATTATCATACTTATCTATTGTGACGACAGAAAAGCATCTCATCAATGAAAACATTCCACAGAGTTCTACGTGGCGTTCTTAATTAATATGGCGTCGTACTGCATCTAGCCACAAATGACATGACCCTCGGGTGACGCTGGCGTAGCAATCTCTATCGTGAGGTTACCGGCGACGCAGTCTTATTACGACGCAGTTAGATTACCCTGAGATTAAAAAGAAAGAGACGTTAAGTACTTATCTAAACTATAGCAAAGCGTTCTACAGAAAGTAAATTAGTTTTTACTTAGAGGAAAGCAATATGCGACTGGCACTGAAAAGTTTGAGATATATCTGTTTTTGATGGTTGAACTGTTATCTATTCCGTGATATGGGTGAGGGAGGAAGTTACTGCAAATTATTATAACACAAATACGCAAATGAGGAAGTGTTTGGTGGTTTTGTTGGTCTTTCGCGCAGCAACGGAAGCTACTTTTTATCCCGGGAAAACGCATGGTTTCTGTGAGCATCGTCACATAGGTGATACCACAGGCAGAAGGTAATAAGTGTATATTATAACAATAAATCATAACCACATAGATTTAAATTGAGGCTAAATACTTGCTGCTTTGAAGACACTGTAATACCACTGAAATATTGGGGTTTTTGATTATCTTACCAACTGTTTTGTTAATTAAATTATTAATAACGTAATTTGATTTGACATGAACATTTTTTTTTTAATGTTCTTTGGTAACGAGACGAGCTGGTCGTTTGCCTGATGGTAAGGATAACGCCGGCCCATAACATTTGCAGTGCCACCCAGAACTTTGAAACACAAAGGCCTGCGCGGCACTGCAGTGCGCTCGTTACCCTGAGACATTAGGTATTAAGTCTCATAAGCCCAGTAATTTCACTGGATACTCTGCTCATCAAACCGGAACACAGTAATGCTTGCACACTACTGCTTGGCGGCAGACTTCACGAGCACACAAACACACAATATACAATAATTATGTAAGCTAGCCTGGACACGATGCCCAACGATGGTTTATTGAACTTTTCCAAGTGACAAGCGCCCGGACGACAAAAAAGTGTGTTGTGTTACATGTTAATTTTACGAGGTGAATTTTTAGTCATCGTTAAAAGTTTTCATGACTTTAAAAATACGTCATATGGCGCAATGGATGTTGACTCTATTTTTTTATGATGTCAATCGATTCTTTTTCTCATGAGAATCAAATGTCTATATCGAAAAAAACTGGAAATCGAACGCTATGAATGTTAAAACTGAGAGTCAAAGTCGGTTGTATCTACGGAGCGCTAAGACTCCACATACAAATTAGGATGAGCGCGTGACGTCACATTGTCAACGCGGCCGTAACATTGTACCAAAAACATGCATTTTGTTGATTTTGGCTGTGAGATACTGCATTTAGCTATGCTTGAAATGTAATGAATATGGTAGTATTATTTAATTTACTAATTGATGATATTAAAATCGTTGATCCTTGTGGAAATTATATTATTTATGTGAATTTCAAGTTTATTGTGTTAATGTGATGTTATTAAACCTGTATAGCGACAGTTATTATGTACTAGCTTCTGCCCGCAGTTTTCACCCATATTCCCACAGGAACCGTGAATTTTTCCGGGTTAAAAATTAGCCTATGTTACTCTCCGGTCCCTAAACTATATCTATGCCAAAAAACACGTCGATCCGTTGCTCCATTACTGCGTGAAAGAAGGAGAAACCAACAAACACACTTTCGCATTTATAATATTAGCAGGATTAGTAGGATTTTCTGTTTCATGCAACATCTCTACAAGCATTCATCTAGTGACCATAAATTTTTAGCATGTAGCCGCAGTCTCAGTGATTACATCCTCGCTCGTTTCATCTCAGGACATACTTACCTACACGCAGACGATGTGATTCCATCCACTCAAGAGGGCGAGTGGTCATAAACCGAACAAATAAAATTACCACCCGCCACTTTATGTGTCTCGTTAGACACGAATAGCTTAATTTTGTCGTGAGTGGGTATTATACTTGTCTTCGTGGAAACTTGGAACGGTAATGTGAGGGTTACTTAGGTAGATACAACTTGGTAAGTAACTGGGTTGACTCAAGAAGTCATATCGTGTTACCACAAATAGAGATTTTAGGAAACATAATTTTTTTTAATTCTGTTTGGTAAGCATAACTCCAGGCCCATAACAATCGCAGTGCCACTTAGAACTTTGAAACACAAAGGCCTGTGCGGCACTGCAGTGCGCTCGTTACCCTGAGACATTAGGTATTAAGTCTCATAAGCCCAGTAATTTCACTGGCTACTCTGCTCATCAAACCGGAACACAGTAGTGCTTGCACATTACTGCTTGGCGGCCGACTTCACGAGCAAAGCGGTGGTAACAACCCAGACGGACACTCGCAGAAGAGTTAGTCCTACCACTAACAAAATTTGCTGTTGTTTGTTTATACCCAAACACGCCTACGGCTTGTTTGAGAGTGACATGTGACATTTCTACGTAATTATTTTAGACGTTTATTCGCGTGTTTAAATATTATCAAGCACAAACCTTGAAAGATGTTTCTAATCCAATTCTGTTGTGACGTTTCTAATTATTTTAAAAGACGTTTATCCTTGGGACACTGTCTAGCTAAACAGGCGTCTAAAAGTGGTTTTTAATGCTATCTGTCAAAACTGACTGGACAATCTTGTAACGTGTTTTTTTACTACTAAAACGGTTATCTATCTATATATAATTTAAATTATTAAAATGATCTATAATTATAAAATAAAAATATAGAACAAACAAAAAAGACCTACAAAAGAAAACTCCAAGATAACTGCAGCAGGCAACGAAATAACGCCCAAAAAGTTCGTTACTTATATATGATTCACGTTAATTATATAACTTCTAAATATAATTGATAATACGGTATCAGGTAGACAGTTTACTGGTTTTATTCCTTAGCGACTTACAAAAACTAATTAAGTAACAAATAGATAGGCGACAGACATCGCGTGGTGCCCTTGCGAAGCTTTATGCGGTGCCCATAAAAAATTTAGGGCCCGTAACTGCCATGTTTTCCTAAAACTTTCGCAATCGACATGTTTTACGGTTTTTATGCGAAAAGAGCAAATCAGCTTCTGAAAGGTCATGATCATACTGGATTTTTCTAGAACATCCTGGATCAGCGGCGCGAGTACGGATCTTTTCGATAAATAAAATTCGATAAAATTGACAGTTAAAATCGATAAAGTGGGTTTTATCGATTTTAACTGTCAATTTTATCGAATTTTATTTATCGAAAAGATCCGTACTCGCACCGCTGGTCACTTACGTTTTAAAGTTATAAACATAACATAATATAAACACATACATACCCCTGCATTAGGGTTCCCTGTGTCGCAGGTTACACAAACGTCCAAGACTTGAGACAAACTATATGCTCATCACCTTATGCCACGCACTTCACGTTTGAAATTGAATTTATTTTTTTGTATCGAAATTTTGAATGACGTATTTCCAAGGGAAGTTCTCACAACTTGTGGACAACCATGGTCCAAATCATCCCCTTCCGGGATAATACACCAATTCAAACTCACCCTGTATATCATAAAATAACACATACACAGAAACAAGGCTAATAGGGTCAGTATTATAGGTCAGCATCCGAAACCTCGTTGTCAG
The DNA here is from genome assembly GCA_907269065.1 of Crocallis elinguaria. Lineage (NCBI taxonomy): Eukaryota > Metazoa > Arthropoda > Insecta > Lepidoptera > Geometridae > Crocallis > Crocallis elinguaria. The sequence continues at coordinate 23,312,259 of OU026072.1, read as the reverse complement.
GAGACGACTTATGAGCATGACAGCCCTCGCTGCAATTGCATTATACGCATTTCGTGTACGTCGCTTGGGTGGGAAAATAAGTTTATTTATTTACTAGCTGCTGCCCGCGGTTTTACCCACGCAGAGATATTGGATTTCATGGTTTTTATTTTTTGCGCGTAACCCTAATTCGTTTTCTAAATTAAAAGTAGCCTAAGTTACTCCTTGTAACATCAGCTATCTGCCAGTGATAGTCCCGTCAAAATCGGCCCAGCCGTTTCGGAGATTACCCGGAACAAACTGACAGACAGACAGACAAAAATTTAAAAAATGGTTGTTTTGTTATATGTACCGTATATACTTTCATATGCATTTGGTAAAAAGCTGTTATTTTGATATTATAAAAAGACACTTCAATTTTATTTATTGGTATAGATTCATACACAAAACAGAAAACTGCCAATAAGTGCATAATTAGATAGAGTTTATAGTTATAAACCAGACCATAATTAATTAATTAATATATTATTTAATTATTATATTAATTAATTATAATATAACACTAGCCGACCAAAAATAGGTTAAACATTGTTTTAAACTTTCACGGGTTTTCAGTACTTTTATTTCACGAGAATACTGTATTCCCGTGAACATGATGCTTGCAACATTGTCCTAATATCGAAAACTCACTTTATAATAATCACGGTAAATATCCCGTTACAATGTACAAAAATAAGTAGCTACAAACATAATAGGAGCCATTGTCTTTTACGTGGCATTTGCGTGTGTCATAATAAAGACATTAGAGCTCATTAATTAAAATAAGGCAAAAATTATAATGACTCTCCATGTCAGCCATATTCAAAGTGTGCTTCACAGAGTCCTAGGGTTGCGCTAAACCTCTGTGGGGACTCCGTGAAAATACTGGTCATATTGAAAAAATTATACTAAGGGAGAGTTTTGGCGGGAATGCGAAAATGTGCTGGAGGGCAATCGCGTTAAAAATTATCAACCAAACCGCTACTAAACCACGACCGCATCACAGCTTTTTGACCGTTTCGTATCGCGCTAAAAGTTTTACCAAAAGTTGAGACGTTTCTCGACAACAACTGACAGTTAACGCTGTCAAATGAACGGCAATATCGAATTCCACACGCCTGAACCGAAACTAAACAACAGATGGTATCAAACCACAACCAAACCATAACAGTACGCTGTCATTTCAAATTAGCGCGATCGGGGCCCTGTTGTTGCGTCGTTGAAGCGTCACTTCGACTCGAAAATTGTTTCTAATATTGCGACTTAAGAACTATGTATCCAGGTCAAGAAATAAATTATACAAAAATAAAAATACTAAGGAGTACTATAATAAGGTTGCAGAGTAAAATAAAATCTATCTAAATATTTCGTCTATCTAAATTTTCTCTTCTATCAAGCCTGATGTAAAACAATAGATGAAATATGAAAAACAATATCATACCTCCGGTTGCAAATTTTGTATTACATAAAACCAGTTTTTTATTATATAGGGCTCCGTCAAATATTACGTTTTCCAAAAGGGGTCCGACGCCAAATAAGTTTGAGAACCGCTGCTCTTTGTTGACGTAAGCGAGCGAAGGCGAACCCTAATATTTGTAACGTCAGTTACGTTACGTAAATTAGACGTAATAATCATAACGACAGACATCAAAGACTCCCGAAATATTTCCAGGCATCATTTAATAGGAAATATTAATAATGAGAGCTTTAATATCGTGTACCCGTCGTGTAATATGAGCCAGATTACAATCATAAATTTAATATTAGCCGTTGTAACAGAGGCTTCATAAAATAATTATTACATAATTAGTATACATTTTGTTGGTGGTAGGACTAACTCTTCTGCGAGTGTCCGTCTGGGTTGTTACCACCGCTTTGTGAGTGAAGTCTGCCGCCAAGCAGTAATGTGCAAGCAATACTGTGTTCCAGTATGATGAGCAGATCCAGTGAAATTACTGGGCTTATGAGACTTAATACCTAATGTCTCAGGGTAACGAGCGCACTGCAGTGCCGCGCCGGCCTGTGTTTCAAAGTACTGAGTGGCACTGCAATTGTTATGGGCCGGCGTTATGCTTACCATCAGACAAACGACTAGCTCGTCTCGTTACCAAATAATATAAAAAAATTAGTACAGCGTTATAGAAGTGTTAGATACAAACATCGAATTAGTTTTTCTTTATCTAGCATGAAAATTAGGTTTTTTTATTATGTTGGCTTGCGTTTGGCCACTGCCTCACCGTGGTAAGTGGGTCGACGGTGAATCACGCTTGCCTACACTGAAAAACCAAAGAGGTTGATTAAACCTTTTTTCAACCTATTTTTATGGTTAATATAGGATCTACCACACATGATTTATTAAAACAACTAAAAGAAAATTCTTATTTAATAAAGGTAAATTTAACACTAAAGTTTACTTGATTTTAATGAAGTTTGTGTTCATGAAATGTCGTAGAAACAACTAACTAACAATTTTTATTATGCTGAATCAAAGGACATGCTATTCTATAACTGAAGTACTGCGGGTAGATGGTGATTATGGGCACGCGTAATAAACGAGTGAGAAAGAGGGTAGATCGCTACGTCTGCCCATAATCACCATCTACCCGCAGTACTTCAGTTCTCCCGTGATCATGGCGTTTGCAACAGCGCCGAAATATCGGAAACTCAAATCAAATAATATACATGGTAAATATCCCGTTTTTAGTGATAATTTTCAAAGTGTTGATGACCATGACAGTTTAAAAACCTATAATGATATTCTAGGTACGAGTAGTATTAAAATAATTTAATGTTTACTCAACTATAGTTGAGTAAACGTTAAATTTTTTAATTTAATAGAATTGAATGTTAGTCCTACTATAATAGTAGGACTAACATGAAAAAAATTGAGTTTTTCAGTGTAAAAGATACCTCGTTATCTTAGTAGTAATATAATTTTTTATTTGTAATTGGCTAACGTTAGACCCTAGTACGGTACGGCCGCGCGGATTGTTCGCAAACAAAACTTTCCCCTGCGCGGCCGCTGTTATGGGCTACCATCAGGTAAATGGTAAAGGTATAGCTTATCTCTTTATACATTATCCAATAGTATATATATATATACAACATAAATCTGAAAGTAACAATAACGCCTGCCTGCCAATCTTTTCACGGCTGTCTACTGAACAGATTAAATTAAAATTTGTCAGAGATTAAAACCTTTAACCTTTAAAATTAACATCGAAAAACTACTCCTAATCACTGAAACAAAGGATATGAGGTCAACTAGTATCATAAAAAGCAGACATGCATCAACAATCTAAGATGAACCGTTTCACGTGCCAATTGTACGAAAAAAAGCTGCATGACGTCATGGCTGAGCGATACGAATGGATACGAACTATTAGGCACATCAATCGATGCGTCACTTAACTTTCCAACTGATAGATACGTTGTAGATAAAATAAAGAGGAACGCACATCAAAGGCTATGTTTTTATTTCGTTGACGTCAATTTGGGAGAGCGCACTGTGGAGTCATAAAAATAAATGAATTGTTTATTTGCACAAAAAGTTAACCTAGATTACAAGCTTTAACCTATATTAACTGCTAACAATTAGGCCATCATTAGATTAGCAGGTTAAGGTTCTTATTGTAAGAGACTGTTAGTGGTAGGACTAACTCTTCTGCGAGTGTCCGTCTGGGTTGTTACCACCGCTTTGTGAGTGAAGTCTGCCGCCAAGCAGTAGTGTGCAAGCATTACTGTGTTCCGGTTTGATGAGCAGAGTATCCAGTGAAATTACTGGGCTTATGAGACTTAATACCTAATGTCACAGGGTAACGAGCGATCTGCAGTGCCGCGCAGGCCTTTGTGTTTCAAAGTTCTGGGTGGCACTGCAATTGTTATGGGCGTTATGCTTACCATCAGACAAACGACCAGCTCGTCTCGTTACCAAATAACATAAAAAAAGAGACAACCGACTCTTATAGTAGGAGGAACCTGGTATCACATAGATCCAGTTGGTACCAAATTGATCTAATTGATCTAAATTGTTCCATAATTAATCTGTTATTATATAATGAGGTAAGAAATAATTATTGCTAGCATACAAGCTGTATAGTATTGTTATAAACAAGATGAGAATTTAAGGGATAACGAATGTTGATAATATACCTACTTACTAATACTTAAAAGATCAGTGTACTGTGTAGGAGTGTGACTGTGAGGATATAAAGTAATAATTCCTAATATCCCTACTAGTCCCTATCCCTACTATCCATTCTTCCATACTATCCATACTAATCCATACTCCATACTAATATTATGAATGCGAAAGTGTGTTTGTTGGTTTGTCCTTCTTTCACGCAGTAACGAAGCAACGGATCGACGTGATTTTTTGGCTTAGATATAGTTTATGGACCGGAGAGTAACATAGGCTACTTTTTATCTGGGAAAAATGCACGGTTCCTGTGGGAACGCGGGTGAAAACCGCGACCAGAAGCTAGTAATAAATAAATATAATATTGAGATGCTGTACTTTAAAAATAATTTATGACTGAAACACGATTGACGTGACTGACATCTTAGATTTTTTTTGATGGCAAGGTACCTATTGTTAGATTGCCTGCAACTGTTACGGCAAAAATAGTGGTTTTGAATCAAGGGTGGCTCAGCAGACGGCCGCCGATCCGTAGGTCGAAGGTTCGGATTTAATGACCTTGATTATTCAGTGAAGAGAAACTTTGTGACAAAGCCCCTATACACGAGCACCATTTAAGAAAAACTACAATCATTGTAGCTCTTATTATTAAATAGTGTTAAACAGTGGTTTAGTTAATATTCGTTTTGTCTTTGTTGTTCTTTCACAGTTTTAAACTGAATCGAAAGAGATTAAAGATGGTTTAACTATTCAACCTTTTAGCACTGTATTAATCAAAGAGAATATAACCACTACGTTTAGTATTAAGATGAGCCGGGGTATTTTTGGCTGACACCTTTCATTTATTACGCGCTTACAAACTCATTACATTACAAATTAAAAAGAAATATGAGAGAGAAAAAAATGTATACTCGCATAAAACCTTTTCATAAACGTAAACGCGCTGTCAAAATGAATTCTAAATAGAATACATTTGATTCAACCTGTCCTCTCTGTCAAAAGGCAACTGAAATGTGGCTTGAATGCCGAGTAGGATAATTAGGATAATTGGCGTGATGTACCTGCCTACCTACCTAAGCACAGATTCGTATAGAAACCTTATTTGAACGCAAAATTAAAAAAGATTTTTTTCCGAATTAACTGAATGGTTGACGATGGTTGACGATGATTGATGATGGTTGGTGTTGATGATGGACGCGTTCTATGCAGTGCGAAATTTTATGCTTGAGAAATAGTAGAATAAAATTAAAGTTAATCAACGATGTATGTCTGCGATATAGTTCAATAGAATAAAACCTTAGTGAAACAACAAAGGAGTTTTTTTGTGACATGCTTTTTTTTTGTTCGACCTCTTTGAGCAGGGTAAAGTCATAAGACCATACCGCCTAGTCTAACGTAACATTGGTGAGTTAAACAGTCTGTGCCATGTGGTGCCATGCGTGATGCGATAATAGTTTTTATGACTAAAATCATAAATTCCAATAGTCAACATAACGGCGTTGTATTTTGAAAAAAGTACCTTTTGATACAGTTGATTTATTGTGAACTTTAGTGTTAGTACTTTACCAAATTGGTTTTTCACCGGCTGGTACTACAGCAAATTTGTTATCAATAACTATCGACGTTTAGCTAATTTTTTGAAGTAAATATCTGTTTTGATTAACAAAAGTCTTCTTTGAGTATAAAAAGTACATGCAAAGACTGCTCACGCATACAACTATAAACGAAAATTGCTTCGCTATTACATAAATGACGCGTACGAAATACTCTTTCTACGCGTATTTTTTCCAAGCTTAGCAAACTGGTATTAAGTGGTAGGTGTCTCGCAGTTTGCCTTTACACAGTTAACTCTGGGCAAATGTGGGATAATTACGTTTGGGTAATTTTTACACGACTGCCCAAAAGGAGTGAAACGTTTTAAAATAATGCTATTATTTTTTGACCACAGTACTTCGTAAACTGGCCATCAATGTAAGTCTATAAGGGTTAGACGATGTTTAACTCGAGTTTATAATGTGTTTATTTTTTTTGTGGTAAGATCGTTAGTGCCATAACAAAATTTAAAAAGTGACACGCTATTTAGGTAAGTAAAAAAAATATGGTTGGCCGAAATACGAAGATGCCTTACTGGGCATCGTATCATACAATATTAGTTATCAAGACATTGATTTAGCCTTGTAAAGTTAACAGACACATTTATCTCTTTTAAGTATAGGTAATTATTCAAAGTTTATGTTTGAAAAATGTTTACCTCAGTTACCCAAGCTGCTTCACGCTTCACATTCCACCGCACCAGGCAGGTGTTCTAAACAATCTAAACAACTCATCCTCCACAATTTCCATAATTCAAAACATGCAGCGAGCTGTCAGCCGCCCGCCTAGCTGGCGAGTCGGGCGGAAGCGCAGTGAGGGCGGCGTGGGCGGACGGGACAAAGCCGCCGCCGCCTTTGATCCGCCGCGAGCGATAGTGCCGACAGGTGTTCGCCGATTGTCGCTTCGCTGCTTGTTCATTGAGTTCCGGGGAGGATTTAGGTTTTTAGTAGAAACAGAAAATTATGTAATTTCCATAGAGCGGTACTGAGCGCGTCTTGTATGTGTGCGTGCCAGATTGCCAGCACGCGCTTTGTAGCGGGATCGATATCAGTGAAGTGGCAAATATTAGGGCGCAAGAAAAAAGAAGTGAAGGGTTCTAAGGGGTTGTTTCGTGTCTGAGTATTGTAGAACGAAAGAAAGTTTGACTCTGTAATCAATAGGACATAGTCCGTCTATTCTCATCAGAGCCGCTAACAGGCAGCCCTCAAGCACAGCATCCGTAGCAGCTCACCCCAAACCCCCAGGGGCAGTGTTCCCCTGGCGTCCAGCTTTGGCAAAGGGATCAAGTTCCCGAGGCCTCACCTCACCACGCCACAGAAGGTGATGGAAGAACTATTGAAGAAAGTTTCTTATACAGGGTGAGTTTGAATTGGTTTGTCATCCCGGAAGGTGGTAATTAGGACCATGGTTGTCGACAAGTTGTGAGAATCTCCCTTGGAAATACGTTATCCAAAATTTCCAAAACAAAAAACTAAATTCACTTCAAACTTGAAGTGCACGGCATTTTCTGGAATTTTTTCAAGGTCTCATTTATGATTTAACAAAGGTTAAGTGAATAAGCTGATCTAGAGCTACCTGGAAATTCTGTAGTAGAATTATGACGTAAGCTTTAAATGCCATTTCTTCAATGATAATTGCCAAATTTCAAAAATTTGTAAAACAAATGCTGCTGACCTCCAGGAGTAGCTGAATTTAGGCTGTATATCTCTGTCTTTTTTTTTATCAAATAATATAATTAATAAGCCTAGTGTCACACAAGGCTGCAGAGCAAAATGTGTTTTATCGCACAAAAACTCGGGCCTATACACAGGCTCGGGTACACAGCTGATGTTATCAGGTTAATTCATTTATTCAATTTTAAGGTAACGTGTCAAACTTCAGCTTTGATAACAAGCTTTCACAAGATACGGCCTAAAGGGCGCCGATACGATCTGTTATTACTTTTTTAAGCAAATGCTTAGGCCCTTATCTAGATTCGTGTGGCAAGGTCAGCACGAAACTATTCGTTTATTTGTACATTTTCTAGGGAAATAATAAGATTTTTGGAACAGCTAACGTCGACATAGTAGAAACAGAAAAGTATGTCTTATTTAAAGAGCGACATAAAGCGCAAGCCACTATACGCAAGCACCACTGGGAAAAATCATTTCACTGTGTGTTGTAGTACTCATTTGCGAATGTTCGTCTGGGTGGGTACCATCGCTTTGTTCGTGTAGTCTGCCACCAAGCAGTAATGTGCAAGCATTACTGTGTTCTGGTTTGATCAGCAAAGTATTCAGTGGAATTACTAGGCTTATGAGACTTGTGCCCAATGTTTCAGGGTAACGAGCGCAATGCAGTGCCGCGCAGGCCTTGTGTTTTAAAGTTCTGGATGGCATTGCAATTGTTATGGGCTGGAGGTATACTTACCATCAGGAAAACGACCTGCTGGTCTCTTTATCCAAAGAGTATAAAAAAAGATGTGCAATGACCTTATGGTGCTTGCGAACTCGCCATAAAGGCCACTTCACGTCGCAAAAGCCGCGCTTGGTACCGCTCTATGAAGGTAGGTAGCATTAACTTCTTTTCTCCACTATGGCGTTGCGTTCAATACGCTTATTTTCGTGAGTTAGGTCTGTAAAATCGCAAAATATTTGTAAAAGCTCAGTCATAGTTCACATTTTTTACATTGGTTTTTGTTATTCATCAGGTTTTTTTACAGTCGATACCTAATAAATATGTGATATGATATAAGCGACGCGATACAGTTGAAGCTTTGCTTATTCTATCACTCATTCCTTACGCGTACCACAAATAAAACCGCGGCATTCTACCCAAATATATTCAATTCCAAGGCAAAACTACCAACAGCCAACCAGTGTATCCTTTATCTTCTTTATAACTGAAGACCTTACTCTACAGGGTAACTTTACCCTACCCTTCTTAGGCTATAACTGAGTAAGGAAGTTGTGACCGGCGCGATGTTTTATGAAGCCTATCTGAATATGGTTAAGAGGTCCATTAACTTTTATAGGAAAACGGGATACGGTGTGGTGAATAATATGTGACGTACATTTATGTAATTTTACTAAGTTTTTTTACCATTTTATTTGTATCAACCGTTTGACAATTGGGATGTTGCATGAAACATAATATACATAATTTCTGTCATTATACAGTTTTAAGATTACATTATCAAATCAAATCAAATCAAATCAAATCAAATGTATTTATTTGCATAAATATTGGTGATGATAATAACATTGATGTAAGGTAGGTACATACATTTCAGTGCGCCATACTTATACCGTTAGTTGTGCAAATATTATTTCATCTTATTAATAACATACAAAGGTAGGATTAAAACAATAAAAATAAAATTCACATAAAATATACTATTTCCACATAGATACTGTATCTAAAAGTTTCCCAAATTGAAAATTTTTTTTTATCATCCATTAGTAATTTAGATGATACCAAAATATTCTTTAAATTTTAATGAATAAAAAAACCTATGACAACTATGTACTTAAACGCAGTTTTTCACGGCCAAATCGACAAAATATATGTTTTTAGTACAGCTTTACGGCCCAAGTTGAACAAGTGACGTCAAATGTTCTGCTCAATTTGTATGGAGCGTTTTAGCGCTCAGTTGATACGCCATTCTCATGGGAAAACGAATTGATTGACATCATTTAACAAAGGGGTCAAAATCCCTATTCACCTAGATCACCAAGTGATGATGTTGTACACACTACACACGCTAAATATGGAATAGGAAAGTTTCGAGAGCAGCTGTCGCAAGACACTGATGTTTGGCGGCAGATTTTCAACTTGAAGTTGGTAACTAGCCAATATAGCACTTGAAAATGCTTTAACATCATGCTATGGTTGTGTCACGACATTTCCCTCCACCGAATATTAGTAGATAGTAATAGTTTTTCTTTCTCAATTGGGTTGTTGACTGTATTCAAATAAAAATATAATTTTGCCGCGAATCGGTAGTTTTTGTGACAGAAATCCTATTAAACACAATATTTTTGTTTATTTTTAAGGAATTTAATTTAAATTAAATAATCAAAATGTAATCACATCAATCCGAAGTCACGTGACCTAAAACGCCCGTGACGTCACGGTTTCAATCGGAATGAGTATATTTTTTTTTTGTTTTATTTTTGGCTCCACGTGATTTGCGCATTTAACTAGTGTCAAGTTATATAAATAATAATATTATAAATAAATCTCTAGTTTTGGTGCATGAAAGTCGTCAAAGTCACATTAAAGTTTAGTCTAGGCGCGGTCGAGTCGAAGTGACGCTTCAGTAAATTGGTGGATATTTTACTGAAGCTTCTATGGAGTTTTGGATAGAATACGAAAATACACGTTTTTCGTCTTTGTACTATTTGCCTTTCACTCATGCAAGTTTACGAACACTTAATGGTTAATAATCCACTATTATTACACATTCACACTCTTAAAACAAAGGTTTTAGTAAATAACACAAAATCAACAACAGCACATTTTCGCATTCCCGCCAAAACTCCAATGAGTATATAGCTCGTTGCGCTTCACTGCTTAGTATTTTAGAGTGATTTCTGTGATTATTTATCTGTGCTGTGAATTCCGCGCCTATTTTTCGAAATTTATTTCGACTCTTGAATATTCTCCCATGATGGAAAGTGGCTTCATAAAGGCAAATAATTCCAATTTGCCGAGAATTGATTGTTTTACGGTGGCCAATTTCTTCTCGACAAACGATAATTTCTGCTCTGCTGAATTTAGAAATGTGAAGACCTCCGTGTAAGTACCTACTTATTATACCAAAAATCATTATTTCTATAACCAACAATGAATATATAACAGTAATCGTAGATTCTAAGATCCAAAGTGTATTAATTAACCAAAGCATATATATAAATCAATAAGCTCAAAAAACTTAGAACTCATATTTTAATACATAACAATACAACACAGAAAGCATCGAATGAACTTGTCACTAAACGTAGCACAGACTAGGTAGTAGTGGTTATATTCTCTTTGCTTGTCACTTTACAGTGTTATAGAAAATTACTCTGTGGTAATTGAACACGTGACGTCACTGCCGTTTTGGAGAAAAATTTAAAACGGCATTTTAAATACATGATAATTAAAATATTAGTTGTTTTAAAAAGTAAATTTAAATATTTTGGGGTATATTAGGCCCATACGCATCGTTTTAAACACTTTCCCAAAATCAGTCAACATCCCAATTAGTATAGTTTGAAAGTCTCAAATATTGCCTAGTCTACCTCTGAATGAAATTAGTATTGTAAGTTGAATTATTGTTTAGGGTACGATGGGGCTGGCATACCTTTGTTAGGTAAAAGCCCCAAAACAAATAAGAAGACAAAAAAAAAATTGCCTATTTGCTATAAAGATATTTGAGTTTAAAAAGGAACATTTCACATGTTCTTTATTTCTCAGTGCGATGAGCAAAGCATTCAAAGTTTCTAAAGTTTTAAGAGGTTCTGTTACAACATCGGGCAAACGATCCAAATTTCTAAGTTACCTTAAAATACGACATTAAACTTGAAATTGGCAAAATACACAAACCGTGCCTGGCCACGTAAGAAGAAAAAAAAAATACGACAGCCACAGTTTTGAATAAATTTACACCTATTTCATTGTCAACGAAAACAAAAAGGAGACTGTTTTCAATTTGTCTTCATATTACTCTGTCTGAGGTATACATACCTATTATACCTACTTATATTTGATGTAGATACCTAATATCGTATTCATGATACGTCCAGACTAGACTTGAGTGAAAATTTCAACTCAGTACCTCTAAACATCTGAAGATAATTTAATCTTACCTTTTCTAAGCACCACTGTCAGAGTATCAAATTCAAATTCAAAATGGTTTATTCAAATAGGCCCCTAGAGAGCACTTATGAAAGTTACAATAAAACACTCTAACAGCGGGTCTCTGTAACGCTCGTCTACCCGAATCACAGACTAAAACTAATGCTGTCTTTATCAGAACATAATAAATGACAAAGACATCAACAGACCCAATCCCTGCTCAAAGTCAACGAACCTTCCAGAAACCCACCGTGCCCGTTCCGTATTGGTCTAGGCAGAGCAAGAAGAAGGCCAAGAAACTTGTCTCAGCATTCTTTTTAACAATAGAATAGTTTTTACAATGATTCCAATGCTAACAATCAGACAGTACTTTAACTAGATTACGTTTAAAAAGGTATTTTCTGGAATCAAATATGACAGACAGGCTATTATACAAAAAGTCCTTTGGAGAAATGGAAGTGGTTAAGTATGATAAAGGTGTCTTGATTAAAACTTTCCTAAGTATACGTAATTCACCTGTACTACACGACTGCACAAAAAACTAGCGTATTTTTTTTAGGGTTCAAGTGGGTTTCTATGTGAGTTTCTTTATTTCATAATATTCAAACGTAAGCGTATTCTGAATAAAAAATTCCTGAACAGATTTGGGTGTATCGTTAGAATCCTTACATCAGCGGTTCTCAATCTTTTTTGGTGACGAACCCTTTTGGAAAGCGAAATGCTTGACGGAACCCTACAACAAAACAATAGTTTTTATTATTTATTATTAAGCATAATAAAAGTACCATGAATTTTTTTTCTAAATTCTTGCGGAACCCCAACCTGGGTATCGCGGAACCCTAGGATTCCGCGGAACACACTTACAGTATGACTGCCTTACATCACCCGAGTGACACTGGCAAGGGCAGTTGTGTTTTTTATGCTTGAGTTACATCGAGTTGTTATTATAAATTTTAATCCGAAAGTGTGTTTGTTGATTTGTTGTTTTATCCATCTTTCATGCAGCAACGCAGCAACGGATCGATGCAATTGTTAGTATAGAGATAGTTTCAAAGCGGGACTGTAACATACGAATTTTTTATCCCGGAATATTTGAATCTTCGGTTTAAAATGATTCGTTAACTCCGACCTAAGACTGGAATTCTCGCCAACTCTATAGTGAAATTGACAACGCTTTATTTTATCGAAACAATCCCTTCCTATAAGGGATGAATGGCCACTACAAACATGATATAAATGTTCCAGCTTACTTATATACCCCACTTCCGATAGCCCTAAGGGACCCGCGTCGGCATGTGCCTATTACTCTAGTCCCTTCGTGTTGGAGTAATATAACTTTATTATCCTATTTCGATATTTGACAGCTTGTTTCGAATTCGTTCGAATTCGTTCGACTTCGTTTATATTTTGACTAATAAAGTTTGTGTACGGTTAAATAAAGATAAAGTAATACCCATCGATACAAAGACCTAAGTTAATATATCATTCTGGGTAAAAAATAGTTACATTAAGAAAAGATCTACTATTATCCATTTAGTTACATTGTCAATAAAGTTACATAAAAAACACGACTGCCCTAGCCAGTTTCACTCGAGATGATGTAAGGATTCTAACGACACCCCATATAACCAAATCTGATCACTTACAAGTTATGGTGGAATTAAGAAACTCACATACATACATACATGAACCCTAAACACATAAGAACTCCTTTTTTAACCGACTTCCAAAAATGGAGGAAGTTATCAATTCGTCGGGTATTTTTTTTTTATGTTTGTTACCTCAGATCTCGGTCATTTATAAACCGATTTGGAAAATTCTTTTTTTATTTGAAAAGATATACTTTCAGATTGGTCCCATAGAAATTTCATCAAAATCGGTTCAGTAGTTTGTCACTGAAGTCGGTTCGTACCTTTTTTAAAGCAATTTTTTTTGTGTAGTCGTGTGATAAAATTCAATCTCTCATTTATGTCTTTACGTTTATAGCATAGTTGGAAAATGTAATGGATGATTGGGAAATAACCAACAGAAAACTAATTATTGTTGAATGAAAATTCTCAAATTTAAATTCTGATCTATTCTCGTTTTTTTAGATGTCTCAAATAGTGTTCTGTTAAAAATCAAACAAAAAAATAGCAGCCCTCTGTCACTTGAAGAGATTTCTCTCTCATTTCTTTTTTTCTATTTCTATTTCTGTGGAACCCAAAGTTTAGGTTATGTTTAAAATAAAATTGAGAGAAAATACATTTGTTTGTTTAGTTATTAGTTTAACTCGTGAATAAATTACTACATTTCTTCACAAAAAAAGTACTTCAAGATTCTAACCAGGACTTCAGTTTCAAACTTCACTAAAGGGGTTCACGTTCGTTTAATTTACGTGTAAATTAGTAAACACTTGCGATTTCGCGCAAAATTGTTATTCCTGGCCGTTTTCCAAACCGATAAAGTGCACGGACGGCGATAAGAATATCAATAACATTGCTATAAAAACGTCTGAAGTCAAAATAGACGCTTACTGACGTACGAGAGTTTATTGGCTAACGGGTATTAGCAATAATAATTACTTATACCCGTTAGTCATTAGTGGTATGTAGAAATGTAAATTTACTCAAACCTTGTAGTAAGTAGTTTGTGAAACTACTAATACGTCTGGTTTTCTTTACTTGTTTGTATGATGGGGCACAGCTATACCTACAATAAATGATTAAAACTATTAAAGAAACAAAATCACTCAGATCAAATTTAGACCTCATTTTAAGTAACCTTTTATTACTTCTGTGAACTTCATACTCTTTGGCATGTTTGTGCGTAAATTTATCTACCTACTTTAATTTTACTTGTATAAAATTCGCTAGGCAAACATTTATCTTAAATAACTTATTATCTTATAAGTGAACTATGTATGTTCTTTAGAGAAATAAATAATCTTAAAACAGACTTGTACAGTAATTTATGAACAAACTCGGTGGATGCCAACCATTGATAATAATGAAATGAAAATATTCGAATTTGAATTTCTATCTATGTCATTGGTTGGGGCGAGCCGTCAAGTTTACATCATTGGACAACTAAGAAAATTATTATCGCATGTATTTTACCCGACTACGCGACACGAAGAAGAGTAATGTGTTTATCAGCCGATGTTTATGTTTGTAGCGCACTAGAGAGCAAAAGCGTGGGCCGATTTTGATGATTCTTACGTCAGTCAATTTGACTCATCTTCCGAGTGTCGCTAAACACTATAATTAACACAATAATTAAAATTCGATCGAGATGTTGCGAAAACCAGACGCCATATTGGGAAAAAAAAAAATTAAAGTCGACAATATCCCATTTTTAGGTTTGAAAAGCTGAATGGATCAAAATGAAATTTTTGTTTAACTTTTGTATTGTTACTGCTAGTCAACTTCACTAAACGCGATTTTTCATAATTTACTTCAAAAACGTTGAGATGCGAGAGCGAGATAGCGAGGCACTTGTTAGTTGTTGCGTGGCCAGTTTATTTAATTTTCTATGGGACCAATCTCAAAGTATATCCTTTCAATTAAAAAAAGAATTTTACAAATCGGTTTATAAATGACGGAGATCTGAGGTAACAGACATAAAAAAAATACCCACCGAATTGATTACCTTCTCCTTTTTTGGAAGTCGGTTAAAAACAAACGGACTTCACCCTTGTTGTTTACAAGGTTGACTGCGAATATTACGCAAACTGCACTCAATCTGCAAGTGCAACTACTGGCGACTGCGTGCAGTACGAACTGTCCGGTGTCCGTACCTATGACCAGGGCTAGATTAACCATGTCGGAGCTCCTAGGCAATGCACGTCTCGGGTCCCCTTTTCTAACCATAATAATATTATTCTATAATAATTTGATATGAATTCTGTAATGTACTAAAATATGACGATATAATTTAAAAAATAAGGTAATATTAATAATATTTTCATTGAGTATTTGTTACATACAAATCTTCAAATTTAACTTTTACTCGAAGATACATTTTCAATTTCTTTCCCGGGGTGCGGAACCCCTAGGCAGTAGCCTACTTTGCCTTATGGATAATCCGGCCCTGCCTATGACTGGTATATTAGAGCCCTTCGAACCAATTTAATTGTATCCTAACACCGTCAAAATACATTCTACTGAGATCTTATACAAGATCTCTTTCCACCACCTGATTGTGTTACAGAAAGCAACATAAACATAGGTAAATGGTAAAGGAGTAAAACAGGTCAACCGAAAGGAATTGTGATGGGAAAGGGTCGAAATACAATTTTCTACATCTCTCGCTACGCTACGTGCTCTCTTGGGCTAAAACCAGCTTTTCATTTACGAGGAAGAATATATTTTTGTGCAGACATAACTTAAGATTGAGCCACGCGATTCCAAATCTACTTTTCAATGTTATAACGGCACATCATGACTAATCGGTTTCAAAGCCGTTTGATGAAAGTTTCAGGCGGTTTAAAATTTCTGTAACCACATACTTTTAGGTACAAGAAGGAACGAGCGATGATGGCTCAGGGTAGGAACGTCAACTTCCGATCTATATATAGGTCAGTGGTTCGAACCCCGCGCAAAGAGTTTGAGCTGATGGCACCTAAATGACTAACTAACTATTTCATAGACCACACGGTCACTTAATATCAGGTGCGATAGTGGTCCGAAAATTTATTAACCTCATAAAAATATAACTGTTTTCTGAGCGATTTACAAATACTACAGTCGTGTAGGCATTACGCTATATGATTTAGTGGGAATGAAAATACATATTATTCTTTTAACGAGCTATAAACACCTCGTATAAATCTATCGTCACTGTCTTTTACGCAAAACCACTTTGGTGGTCTACTGCTCGTCACTGAAATAGGTAAATAAAAGTGTCACAAGCGAATCATAAATATTACAACGACTGATTACAAACCAAAAAATAAAGTGAATTTACCTATTACTAACAAGCTACAGGTATGACTCAAATCTTGTCTATACAAATAAATAAAATTGAAGTGTCTGTTTGTAAAATCAAAATAAAATTTACTAAATGCATATGAAAGTATATATGGTACCTACACCAAAACTACCATTTTTATAATTTTTTTCTCTCTATCTGTTTATTCCGGGTAATCTCCGCAACGGCTGGACCGATCTTGACGGGACTTTCACTGGCAGATAGCTGATGTTACAAGGAGTAACTTAGGCTACTTTAATTGTAGAAAAAGAATTATGGTTCCGCGCAAAAGAATAAAACCCATAAAAACCAAAATCTCCACGCGGGTGAAACCGTGGGCAGTAGCTAGTTCTACATATTATTCTGATTCCACGAGTGCAAAGCCGCAAACAGACGCTAGTACAATATAATCTCATGAAGTCATCATCATCTCTTTGTCTTTATCCCATTTCATTTGGAACCGGCGCAGTACATCATTCTCTTCACACTGTCAGCCATCATCGTTTTAGTAATATCTACCCACTGACTAATATCTACCTATCAATGTAAGTATATAAAAATAAATTACATCTTAAAATATTTTAATTTATTACATAAATATTGGCTCTTTATATAACTTCTAAGAAGTTTATTTTATTATTTATAAGTACATACTAATAAATATTTACATTTCAATTAAAAACAAAATTAAACAAAACCTTATAAATAAAAAACAGCATTAAGGTCGCCTTCTGCAGGTAGGGTGCCCAAAAAGCTGGCGACATTACCTCGCTCTTGAAAAGATTTCTTCCCAAGAAAGCTAGCTACTAATCTTAATGAAACCGCACAAACGTCTACAAAAAGACAGGCACAAATTGAATACCTTTGCCTTAATTAATTTTCTTTTGAAGATTAATTAATATTTACTGTCGAATAAATAGCTAAATTAAATTGTGATACGGAGAAATCTAATTCGGACTTCATTTATGTTACGATGCTGCGTGCGTAAGTCGACGGTGTAAGAAACGAGCGAACAGCGTTTTAGCTACGAATATCATAGTTTAAAAAATGCGGTAGTACTTCAAATGTGCACAAGTAATTACTAGTAATTATTAGTTAGTAATTGGGTTCAAACTAAAAACAGTTATTTACTTATTAAGATCCTTGGACCTTAATTGCATGCTGAATCATGGCATCACGCAGCTTTACTTTTTTGTTTAATGTATTTGTATTCTTATATATTTGTCTTAATGTTAATTATGTAAAAAAAATATGTTGTGTGATGTACTGCAAAAATGTAGTGCTTTCTTTCTAATTAGTTAAGAAAACGGGTAGCATACAATATTTAAAGTGTTTTCTTCTCCCAAATATATACATCACAAAAATTTCACTTCCAGGATTCCAACCTGCGTCTTCTGGTTATCTAGACCAGATGCCTTAACCAACTAGGCTACGGGAGCAATCGATGTTGACTGCGAAATTCTTGATAAAAATGTCTACATGCGTGTTAAAACCGCGGGCAGTAGCTAATCACATTTTATATCTATGAACACTGTTTTAAACTGTCACGGTTATTTACTAATTCAAATATACGGGAATTAAATAATAGCCAATAAATTTGCTAAAGAATTCCAAAATAATGTTAAGTCAATAATTCCTACATGCAAAAATAAGCTCCTAAACGAAACTGACTATGAAAAACCACTAGACAAAACGATATTTTACAAACAAGCTACTGATTATAAGGTGCGTAAGATCCTCAACGATATGAATACTCACAAAGCACCAGGGGCTGATAGAATTAGGGCTATAGATGTGAAAAGATTATCAGAAAAAATAGTAAGTACTATTACACGACTGATAAATGCATGTGTATCTACTGGAACGTACCCTAAGGATCTCAAAGTGGGTATTGTAAGACCTATTCATAAAGGTGGCAGTACACACGATTATGGCAAGTACCGTCCCATCACAATACTTCCTGTTATCGATAAGGTAGTGGAGAAGTATGTATGTGGCGTAATTCAAGGGTTTTATCAGACACACAACGTCTTGTCATCGAAACAGTATGGCTTCCAACCTAAAAAGAGCACGACTTTGTTGTTATCCCACTTTACCGATGATATAAACTCATGCCTCAACGAGAAGAAACACGTATTGCTTGTATTCATTGATTACAGTAAAGCTTTCGACACCTTGAGGCATGATTTATTAATTAGGAAGCTGGAAAACAGTGGTGTAAGGGGGAATCTTCTGGATTGGTGCAGAGACTATCTAGACAATCGTAGCTATAAAGTTAAGGTGGGTAACGATTACAGCGACACCATCAACGTCACGGAAGGTACAGCACAGGGATCAGTGCTGGGCCCTTTGCATTATCTGGCTTATGTCAATGATATAAACAATATTATTAAACATTGTACCGTTTATCAGTTTGCGGACGACACTTGTTTAGTATATGCAGACAAAGACATTGTGAAAGCACAACGTAAAATCCAAGATGACTTTACTGCTATCTGTAAATGGTCTCATGATGCAGGGTTAGTCTTAAACGCCGATAAAACCAAGTTTATTCATGTACACTCGAGTCATAACTTTTCTACAAAAGAAGTTAAAGTAATCGCGCATTGCCACGATTGCCTACATCAGTCTGTCATAGCTAAAACTAACACATGTACAGCAAACTGCCTACAAATACAACAAATGACTGAACTGACATATCTTGGGCTCATAATAGAAAATAGGTTTAATTGGTCCGGCCACGTCAACAAAGTTTGCGATAAAATGCGAGCTATAATGGCCAAGTTTTATATTTTAAAATATCGTATCCCCTTTGCAGTCTTACTCACAATGTATAAAGCCCTAGTAGAAAGCATCGTATCATATGGCTTAACTAGCTATGGCCGTACATATAAAACCTACCTAGATAAAATATATAGCATCCAATATAGACTACTTAAATTAATTGTACCGCCTAAAATAAAGGAAAAATACAAGCATAACCCAAAGGGGCTGTTCAGGTACTGTGAAGTTTTACCTATACACGAAAAAGTTGAATATAGCCTACTGCTTGAACAATATTTTAGAACAGACATACAACACAAAATAGATCACACTATAAATACCAGGACTATCGCTAAACATAAATTAAAAGTACCACGTTTTTGTAACCTGTATGGAAAACGGACTTCACAGTATGTGATCCCTCATTTAATTAACAAATTGCCAATTGAAACCCAACAAAAAATTACAGTTACCAATCTTAGGAACGTTCTCAAGCGACACTATCTACAAAACTTGTCACAATAATAGGGAGCAACCTATATATCTGCGACTGAGCGCCCTCGCCCGCGCGCCGCTCACTGCGTCCCGCGCGCCTTTTATCACTGATGTTTCGTCACGCGGCCAGTCAGCCAAGTATTGTATAGCGGACGCAAGGTATGCACGTTGCGCGGGGCTGGTTCGCTCGGTTGCTATTACCTACATGTTTTAATTAATTTAGGGTAAAGTTTTTAATTATATTAGAGGACCCAGGGCCAAGACAAACCTTTACGAGGTTTACCGGTACTGGTGGTAAATCATTAATTGTAATTAAATATAAGAAAGAAATAAATAAATAAATAAATAAATAAATAACTAGTATTATCGTGAACATGATACTTGCAACAGCGTCGAAAATTCGGGTGCTCATCGCTCAATAATAATCACGTTAAATATCCCGTTACAATGTATGAATGTCATAGAAAACTGTGACGAATATCTATGAAGTTTAATATCAAGTGAGATCTGTGAGAAAGTGGTAAAACGCTACCAGTTTAAATCTTACACCATCGCCGCTCACGCATGGTTACCGAAACAGTTTTTACCAAGGCCCTGGTTAATGTACGTATGTTTACAGAAGCCCCACTGATTAAGATAACTGACTCTTGAGCACTTTGTACTACGCGTTATCTGGATTATAAAATGGGCCAGATTATGAAGAGGATTTGAATAGAATTTGATTTTGATGTGGAGATCGACCTTGAAGCAAATGTTCGAGTGGAATAAATAGATTTTATTATATTTTTACTAATGCCGACGTGAGTGCGTAAGTGTGATCGTGTAGCTGTGAATGGGACCACAACATCGCTTCTTGTGGATGTCGTAATGTCGGATGTAGACGCTAATGCTAACCATTCTTATCAGCCTCTTACGCTCCCATTGCTGGGATACCGGCCTTCTCTCAGAGAGGTATGGGCCACAATCCACCACGCGGGCCCAGTGCGGCTTGGTGGATGTCACATGTCCACGAATTTTGTGGTTCTTGAACATGCGGGTTTCATCACGATGTTTTCCTTCACCGTTTTAGAGCGAGTGTGAATATTCCGCACATAACTTGATATAAGTGATTGACTGATCTAGGGCTGCTTCTGTAGTAGAATTTTAACGTTAACTAAATACCTTTACTTCAATGAAAAATTCCGACTTTCAGAAATCGTAAAACAAATGTTGTTGACCTCCAGGAGTACATTGACCCCTTATAACATACCAATATAAATTCAGCCTGTATTTTAAAGGTTCCCTTTTGACTTTCTAGCATTTCATGTAATAACGATTGCGAGGGCACGTCTGTTTTTCAGACAATAACGCACGCAAGAAGCTCTGCAACATTTTTTATAAGGTTAGCGCTTGACCACTTTGTGGCTATACCTACAATGGTGAATATACAATGTATTCAATTGGCTAAAGTTCAAAAGTGTCCATGCATGAACTGTACTGTGGGAAAGTTCAAAATACGTAATTCTGTTTTCCAATCAGTTTAGTTTTTGAAGGCCAACAGCGCAAGTACGGATATTTTCAGTACAAATTGACAAAGTGGGTTTTATCGACTTTTTATATAATTTATCGAGGCTCGATACAATCGACAAAAGTTATCGAATAGCTAGGTCGAATCCAAAGAGAATATAGAGCTACTACAACTACTACTACAGACTTCGGTACTCGAAAAATTCTTTAAATTTATCGGGTTTTTCGATTCGACAAATTTATCGAACCGACTTCCATACGTGCGCCGCTGGGGTCTTACCGGCTAACAATCTCGTGTTCGTTTGCGACTCCAACCCGATTAAAACCAGCGGTTGCTAGGTCTTCGACTGGAAGGAATAGTCTAGAGTTTTCACTGGTTTTAATTTTAGAACGAACGTTATTAAGGAAACGAGTTGTTACAAAATGAAAACTAGCGAAAACTCTAGATAATTCCTTTCAGCCGAAAACTAGTGACCGCCGGTTTTAATCGGTTTGGAATCGAAAACGAACACGAGATTGTTAGCCGGTAAGGCCCCTGGTATAAACAAGCCAATTCGGGCAACGAATTCGGTTATACCAAATGCGGCTGATATGCGTCTTTCGATGACCGACCTCATGTAAACGCGCCTTTATAGTTCTCAGCGCGTTCCAGTCGTCTCTTAAATCCAATATATCTGTAAGTAAATGCATTGGGTTCTATCGCGTAGTCTTTATAAACCTATCGGGCTCAGGCAGCTAGCCTTTTATGGTGCTTTTACACGAGACGATACAAAGCGGAGTTTCATGCCGAGGCAACGACCGTTGGTTGTTGTTGTGTTGTTGTTCTCGGGTCTTGGATGTTTGTGATGTGTATTTGTGTGTGTCCATGCCACCTGCGACACAGGGAATCCTAGTGCGGGGGTATGAGTGTGTAAGCGTTTTTTAAGCGTTGGTAAACAAAACACGAGTTCGTCCTCATATGGAATACTACTCACGCCTTTGGATCGGTGCGCCTAAATATCAACTCCAGTCACTCAACGCAATATACTTATTTTGTTAGTGGGAGGACTAACTCTTCTGCGAGTGTCCATCTGGGTTGTTACCACCACTCTGCTCGTAAAGTCTGCCGCCAAGCAGTATAGTGTGCAAGCATTAGGTACTGTGTTCCCGTTCGATGAGCAGAGTAGCCAGTGAAATTATTGGGCTTATGAGACTTAATACCTAATTTCTCAGGGTAACGAGCGCACTTCAGTGCCACGCAGGCCTTTGTGTTTCAAAGTTCTGGGTGGCACTGCAATTGTTATGGGCCGGCGTTATGCTAACCATCAGGCAAACGACCGGCACGTCTCGTTACCAAATAACATAAAAAAAACCTACATCATTTCATTTTTTATACCTTACGGGTGCTGTCATATAGCTACGTGTAGAAAATACCGGAAGATATCGGATCGTATGATGTAAAAAGCTTTTAGTCTATAATCTAGAATCTACACTCAAGACTGTTCGTAGACGTAAAGAAAATGCTGCTTTCAAAGTTAATATTTACGGTGAAGAAAATGAAAATTGCCGGGAAAAGCGCCCTTTGACAGTTTTTACTTAAACTTTTGTATTTTTAAAGGAGAAAATATGAGAAAATATAATTACTGCTGTTCTTTCCTTCTTTTACGTATATGGATGTGACCAGTAAATGTAAAGTAAATAAATTCAAAGCATTAACGGTAGTAACGGTATTTAAGTTAATATTTCCATCTCAAAAATTTTAATGCCTACGCGATTCGAACCCGCGTCTTGTGGTGTTCTAGACCAGGAGCCTTAAATCAACTAAAGTATGGGAGTGATAGATGTTATGAACAATTAATTTTGTCTTACGATTTACGACACAACAACCGGATATAGTTGTCGTGTAGAACATTACCATGTGGTAGGTATAAGACTAAAAGTTTTTGCGAGTGTCCATCCGGGTTGGTACCACCGCTATGGTCGTGTAGTCTGCCGTCAAGCACTAATGTGCAAGCATCACTGTGTTCCGGTTTGATGAGCAATGTAGTCAGTAGAAATTAAAGGCCTTTATGAGACTTAATACCTAATAATGTCTCAGGGTAACGAGCGCAATGCAGTGCCGCGCAGGCCTTTGTGCTTCAATTTTCTAAGTGGCGTTGCAATTGTTATGGGCAGGCATTATGGTTACCATCATAGGCAAACGATCCACTCGACTCATTATACAATAGTATGAAAAACCGAAATGAATATTATTGCATCCATAGTTGTAAAATAATATTGAAATATATTTTCTGCAAGGAAACAACAAATAATACAACTGCATCGCAATTAAAAATTACCCAGTTTTCGTCAACTTCATTTAACTTTGGGTAACCAGTGCTTCAACTTTACAAACTTTAGATTGGAATCCAATGTCCCTGTCCGACATGGTTGTCAAAGGAAACTGACCGTTCCGAACTCAGAATTTGTAAAGCTATTTCGGAAGCACAGCTCCAACTGGCCTGGCTTGCGGTGTGTTTTGGCTATAGCAAACAGGTAGGTAGGACTAACTCTTCTGCGAGTGTCCGTCTGGGTGCGTACCACCGGTTTGCTCGTCTAATCTGTTGCCAAGCAGTAATGTGCAAGCATAGGAAGAAGAAAGTTTATTAGAGATAAGAATTTATGAAAGTGGCAAAAAGAAGTGGAGATATTACGCCTCCTAGGGGAACGCCTGCTGTGTTGTTACACCATGAAGAAAACAAGTCTTCAAGGCGAACTCTCAGTCGGCGCCCAAACAAGATAGCTATAGAAAAAGTCAATAACAACTTAGGCTAAGACTTTGGCTTCCATATGTCAAAACTGTATAGAATTTTGACGTATGGAAGCGTGAGTCCACGCTTAGATTCGGCTCTGAATCTCAGCCTTAGAGCGCAGTAATTCTAAGAGGATGTCTGAAGTCGACGGAAAAATGCGTTGCTGAAATCAAGGGATATATAATATCATGTTTATCCAAGAATACAATATAAAAAACAGCCCGAAAAAAAACCCTGTAGGTATATTGTGAGATTAGGGCACCGAAAAGAGTAAATCAAGGGTGTCAAATTTAAAATAAATATAAAACATCAAAAAACTCGAAAACCATTCGATTTTTACTGAACACAATTTTTGATTTTCTGAACAGTCTCCCACCCTAGTTACAGCTGTAAAGGGTTGTCCAGTTCTTATGCCACAACGTGTATTTACGTACATATTCATTGTAAGTCTTTTGATGCCATTGTAAAGTGAACATCTCAGAAAAGTCGCATGTGGTGTAATAAAATAGAGAATTACGAGCCGACATGGGGTCTGTAGGGGTCAACATTTCGTGTCGTGACCTTTATTGAATGGATGCCGCCCCTTAATAGCCCGGGTTTTCCGGCGTTTAATGCCAAACTACAGGAAAACCGAACCGGGTTATAAGACTTAATACCCAATGTCTCAGGATGACGAGCGAACCTTTATGGTTCAAAGGTCTGACTGGCACTGCAATTGCTATGGGCCGCTTACAATCAGGCAAACGACCAGCTCGTCACGTTACCAAATAGGTAAAAAAGTGTTACCTCTCTTTTTATATTTCACTTTATTCAGATTGCATCTGTAATATCCTTTTCATTTCTCCGCAAGGAAATGCCTTGAAGATGCTGGATTTTATTAAAATACCTGACCGGACTCGGTATTCACAACTCTTTATAGAATTTAAACGCAGGATATAGAAAGCTGAGCCACAGTGCAGTGACTTGAAAAAATTATTTCACGTTATTTTAACTGACCTAGACGTAAAAAGTATCTCTACAGTAGTTAGGACAATAGTATGGAAGGGCTCATATTACTGTGTTCGGGTTTGATGAATAAAGTTATCAGTGAAGTCACTAGGATTTCAAGACCAAGGTATTGAGCGCAACGAATGCCGCGCAGGCTTTTGTGTTTCAAAGTTCTGAGTGGCACTGCTATAATTGTTATTGCTTTACCTTTTAGGCAAGGAAGCGCTTGTTTCGCTATTGAATTGAAAAAAAAAATTACTCACATTAGACAGATGGGCTCTGTCAACAGAGTATATAAACTCATACAGAGTATATAAACTGTCACTCACAGCATCGGAGACGGAGAACGGATACTACATATATCCAGGGCCGGATTATCCATAAGGCAAAGTAGGCAACTGCCTATAGGGTCTCAGCACCGACTAGGGGCCCGCCCCCCAAGCCCCGGTACGGTACGGTTTAAAGTTGAAACCATTCAAATCGGCTAAGTGGTTGGCGAATTCATGGGCTTCTAAGAAATATACACGAAAAAACTGTCGAATTAAAAAAGTCGGTTGAAAAGGAGTTCATTATAGGTACTCATAAAAACAGAGTCTAGTACTCGCTATACCACAAGCGTCTTCTCAAGTATGCCATAATTCGGGTGTTGTCGGAAACCAGGAGAGGACTTGTCCTAAACAAACGTTGGCAATCGCACGTGATCGCTGCCTAGCCTCAAATTATACAACTCAATCTGGAGGGATACCCCATTTACATATATATAATACGGGATGTTAAAAGGACTTATTAGTTAAATTAATTTAGTTTGTAAATTTAGTAATTTTTTGTAACGATTCAATAACATTGTTGCCATTTACAAGATTGTTTTTAAAAATGAAATGCAGTGAAATTACTTAGCGTATGAGACTTATGCTCGTTTTCTCTAACGACAAATAAGGCGACGCCTAACTAAGTAATGTAAGCCAAGTCCTAACTTCACTATAGTCGTTAGAATACTCCTAAAGTTTGGTGAAATGATTTTTTTCCCTAGGTAACTCTAAAATATTTAGGCATCCGATTTAGACGTCTCCTAGGTTTGGTGAAAACGGGCATTTATATATACCTAATGTCTCAGAGTAACGAGCGAACTGCAGTGCCACGCACGCGTTTCTGTGGTATTGCATTTATCCGGCGTTACGCTTACCATCAGCCGAACGACCGGCTCGTATCGTTATCAAGTAGTATAAAAAATAAAAGAAATAAAAAACGTCGAAAATATCGCGATATAGTATAATGAAATGTCATCCCCCCGGTTTGCAACCCTTAGGGTTGGTATTATTTCCATAAAATGTATCTATTAAAGGATCTTGAGAACAAAATCATCATAAACTGTAAAACAAAATCATTCAAATCGGTTGACAAATGGAGGAAAAAAAGAGTAAATTCGCCAAAAAAAAAATACAGATTGAATTGAGGAACTCCTCCTTGTTTGTGAAGTCTGTTAAAACTGAACTTAATCGCGTCATCAGATATTGTGCTTTCGTGTCATTAAAAAGTTTTTGAACTGTGTTTTTGAGGTTTTGAATTTCATCTACACTTTTGTTATACTTTTCAGTGCGCCTCAGAATTTCACATTTTTTTTTGGCTCCACGTGATTTGCTTATTTAGCCAGTGTCAAGTTATATAAAATGTATTAAAATATAATAAATATCTAGTTGGTTAATAATCCACCATTATTACACATTAACACTCGAAAAAACAGAGGTTTTAGTAAATAACACAAACACAACAACAGCACATTTTCGCATTCCCGCCAAAAACTCGAATTTCACATTCCGACCACATTCACAGGCAGTCTGTGACCGCACCCCTACATACACACATATGTAGATACACATAAAGATCAAAATGAAAACCAACAATCTTTGAAATATTACACTGCCGAGCTATAAATATGGTACGTACACACGAGAACAAATACAATTTAAAATTTAAAATTTTGGTTAGTTGGTTTCTTTCACGCAGCAACGGAGCAAGGTCAAAGGCGAAAAGATAAAAGCTTAACAACAACTTTGATTTTTACATCACTTATAATTTATTATGTTTATTTTGTAAAACAAAGACAACATGCGCGTGTTAAAAATAAATCTAAACAGCATTGCAGATGTCCCATTACTTTTGCTACATACTGTAAAAGTATAAACTGAACACGCACACAAGCACACTATGACATTACACGCACCGTTTCCACGTTCGACATTTCACAATGGAGTAGGGTTGCCACTCTTGAATAAATAATCAGGGATTTAAATGATTGCTTGTTTTCATTGAGTGTTACCGCTGTAAGCAGTGTTAATACTTAACTATGTTGTCATTACGGTCAGAGTGGATTAAATTGTTTGTAATGTAAACGTTACAAACATTGGTGATGGTAGTACAATATAACATCTTGACGTCTTTCCTTGGGTCACTGGACTAGTAACTTAGAAACGGGGCATGCGGTTTGATCTTTTATCACGATTTATCTACCACCTCTTTTTTGATTAAGTATTAACTTTTTTAACATTTGTTGGTTAGCCGTTTGACCTATACTGCTATAGTAGTTAAGGTCACAGTTCATAAGTAAAATAAATTAATTTCACGTGATCGGCGTTCAAATTTGTAAACTTAGATAAAACTGAAGATTAAATATTAGTAAAGTTTATGTAGTAGCTAGGAGAGCACTAGTAATGCCTTGCCAGAGTCTGTGTTCACTGATGACTATAACCTGCATTTTCAAGCCGTGGGTGAATAGGTAAGCATGCTCCAACTTCGACCGCATCGTCACTTACCATCAGGTGAGATAGTGGTCAAACGCAAGTCTACAGTACACAAAACAAAACTTTATCACGCCGCGGCATGGTCACCTTTAATCAGGTCATATGAGTCTCAACACTCACACACCCCATTTCACTCTATTTAATTTTCTAAAGGAACCAATTTTTCAATCTGTCCACGCATATCCGTGATACAACGTCACAACAACTTCTAACTTTAGAATTTAGACATTTCTGAAATAGGTCAAGAATTACGTCGGCAACGCGTGCGTTCGGTTATTTTCGGAGTGCTTCGGTTGCGTTCGGTTATTTTCGTACGGACGCCGTTTCGAATTGGAAACCGCTAGGCCTTTGATGTGAAACAAATGTGTGTTTATGTGTGTAACGGTTTTTTTAAATCCATCATTGCTAGCTAAATTAGGTTAGTACCTAATAGATCCTTGGTATTTCTGGTAAAAAAACTTTACAGCTTAAGTCTTAAGTCTATAACTGAGACTTCTTTGCCGTTTTCTTCATTACTGAAGGTCGTGCCAGCTCTGGAAGGCCTTGGTCCAGGAGATGAGTAGTTGCTTTCAAATCACCCTGTCTTCGGCTTATTTTAGAGCAGCATATCAAACCAGGTGTTAGGTGATCTGCCTCGATGTCTTTTTCCGTCTACTTTGCCCAAAACAACCAGCTTATTGAGGTTATCAGGCTGTCTTTGAGCTGCATGACAGTTTAAAGAAAACGTAAGGTAAATAAGAGAAGTCAGTATATTTTTCATAAGCACCAGTATATAGGCGTAGCTAGATTAGGACCCACTTCAAACGGATGTTTACGCGTACCGGGGTTATTGTCTCCTCTCCGTATTCCGGTGATGAGTTTTAATATTGTAAAATAGTACACCCATGCTGTGCCCTTGAGCTAGTCGCCACAGGGGTGTGCAAAAAATTGGTAAATTTATTTAGGGCTGAGTGCCTTTCCTATTCTTTCGCACCAACGAATGCGGTGACGCTGTAAAAGACATTTATCACATTTGAGCAAAACGAAAGTTTGTGAGGAGGTATGGATGCTTGTTACTTTCACGCAAACACTACTGATCGGATTTTGATGAAACTTATACATCAGAATAATATAGTAATATTATAGTTTATACATCAGAATAACACATAGGTACTTTTACTACAATTTATAGAGATATAGGTACCATTTGGGTAAAGCCGGCAATAGCCGGAATAAAGACTTAATGGCTTGACGACTCAGTGACTAAGTTGGTAGTAACACTGAGTGCAATGTGAGGGGACCCACCCGACTTCGATTACCGAGCAGCAGTTTTTTTGCTTACCTACATTAAAATGCGTGTGTTATTATAACTAAATATTTCAGTGCTATTAAAACACTCAGTAGTAGTTTTACGGTTCCAAAATTGGTAGTTAAGAACAAAGCTGTGAAGTCTCAATTTAATTGTAATTGGTGGGTACTGTAATTGTAGGGGTTGCCAGCCGCTAGTGTTACCATTTACGTAATTACTGTACAATTTATGTAATTACTGTACAGTTTACGTAATTACTGTACATATTATATTATTATTCTACATTTTTGGTTGACAATTGAATGTTGCCTAGTTATGCATCAACTCTAAGGCTAAGGCTGAGATTCAGAGACAAACCTAAGCGTGGACACACGCTTCCATACGTCAAAATTCTATACAGTTTTGACATATGGAAGCCAAAGTCTACGCTTAGAATCGTCTCTGAATCTTAGCCTAAGATTCAGTCTACGCTTAGAATCGTCTCTGAATCTTTGCCTAAGATTCAGTGTACGCTTAGAATCGTCTCTGAATCTTAGCCTAAGATTCAGTCTACGCTTAGAATCGTCTCTGAATCTTAGGCTAAGATTCAGAGACGATTCTAAGCGTAGACTTTGGCTTCGAATATGTCAAAACTGTATAGAATTTTGACGTATTGAAGCGTGAGTCCACGCTTAGATTCGTCTCTGAATCTCAGCCTAAGTCTGTTCGCACACGGGCAACCACAAAATAGCGCTACGGAGCTGCGGACGACAGTTTTCGTTCATTTTATATGTACTCGCCGCACACTATTGACGCCGGTGGTCGCTACACTCTAAATCCACTTTTACTTCGCGTAGTCGATTCCGACCACAAAACACTGACACACGCCATTCTTTTTTTTTGTTTCGCCTTTTTTGCGCAGACTAAAGTCATAAGACCATACCGCCTAGTCTAACGTAACATTTGCATTGGTCACTCGCCATTCGTGTGATACACTGCCCCTGTTTCACTTCACCTCAGACGTTGGACTCTTTTACGAAACTGCAAGCAATGGGTTAAAACAGCCACCAAGTATAGGTATTTGTGTCGACCACAATAAGTAGCTGTCGCGGGCTTCCGTTACTAAGAAGTCGCTTCTAGCGTCACGTGGTAGCTTTTATATATAGCTGTAGGTTGTCTGGCAGAAATCGCTTTAAGCGATAAGACCGCCCATTGTATTACCATATTTAAGGACTAATTATTTAGTATGCAATGTATGTATTTTGTTAGTGGGAGGACTAACTCTTCTGCGAGTGTCCGTCTGGGTTGTTACCACCGCTTTGCTCGTGAAGTCTGCCGCCAAGCAGTAGTGTGCAAGCATTACTGTGTTCCGGTTTGATGAGCAGAGTATCCAGTAAAATTACTGGGCTTATGAGACATACCTAATGTCTCAAGGTAACGAGTGCACTGCAGTGCCGCGCAGGCCTTTGTGTTTCAAAGTTCTGGGTGGTACTGCAATTGTTATGGGCCGGCGTTATGCTTACCATCAGGCAAACGACCAGCTCGTCTCGTTACCAAATAACATAAAAAAAATGCAATAAAGAATTTTGTATTGTATTGTAGCACGTGACCCGTGAGCGGCAAGGTCAATAAGTTTCGCATTTTCTGCCCCATTTATCCGAAGGTCCAAAAAGGAAATGGTATGTAAAATTGTAAACACAGCCCCCGACTTAATCGACAGGAATTAATGATTCTTATAGAGGAATCGTTTTATGTTGCGCACACACGCTATACCTATAGGTAACTACAATAATATAATAACTTTAATAATTCGACACTTTAATAATTGTAATTATTGACTAATTTCTAATTTCCTATTATTAACTTCAACTGCATGCCCATTGCGGAAGGATATTTTTATGTCCAAAATTTTGCATGTCGCATTGCAACAAAATGTTTTTGGCTCTTTATATTACACTTTTCCATCTTCATTATAACCAACATTTTACGCAAATAAAGATATTCTATTCTAATAGCTGTCTAGACCAGCTGAAACACACCAATAGCATGTACTGAAGTACTTATTCTGTGCCGATAGGTGACAACATATCACAACAAAATTAAATACCTACACGCTAAATATGTGTTGATGAAATGAGCGTCTAATTCTTAAACATGCCTTAGTCGCGTGTTTAAATATAAGCAATCATAATCTTGATTTAAGAAGTGTCTAACCGTTGTATAACTCAATTTGTTCCTTTCTAATCATTTTAGACGTGTAACTCAGAGTACTTTTGCTTCCATAATATGTCAAAACTGTTTAAAATTTTGACATTTCGAAGCATAAGTTCACAATTAGATTCGTGTCTAAATCTCAGCCTAAGACAATGTCTAGACCTTGATTTAAGAAGTGTCTAACTGTTGTTTAACTCACTTCTGTGGTGAAATTTCTAATAGTTTTACTTGTGACGTTTATTGGCGCACGCCAACAGTCCAAACACATTCTTCACAATTTTAACGTATTTTATTCACTTTCTACAATTTTCATATAATAATACTAATATAACACTATTATATAGTACCATTGTAAAGTAACACTATAAACTGCCGATATTCGAAAACATTGGGCACAGGTTGCCTCTTCGCTGGTTACCGATGTAATCCCGTAGCCTCTCGCCATATTGTCGAACCAAACAATATGGCGGGAGGCGGAACGGAAACCGTTACCAATTAGTGAAATAAAGATATTTTAAATAATTCTCAAATAATCAAGTCATTAATCTAAAAATTAATGATAAATTAAAATGTGTTTTAACCATAATAAATCCTATTTTAAAGTTATATCCAGTAATTGTGACAAAATGTCAAATCAGCAACTCTTAAATAACATTGACATTTCAAAAGGAAGTTGACAATTTTCTAACCCTTAAAGTAAAGTAACATTATCCCTATAATATAATATAATAATTACTCGTATAATCGCAACTCATAAACTTCATTACTAAAACAGTACAAATTACCCTAACAGCTCGGCCTTCCTGCAACGCGCGAGTCCCTTCGCGCCGTACTTAATTTACAACAAAATTTTTAAGTACAATAATTAATAACTAGATTTACAATATTAAGTAACC
Source organism: Crocallis elinguaria (assembly GCA_907269065.1). Taxonomy (NCBI): domain Eukaryota; kingdom Metazoa; phylum Arthropoda; class Insecta; order Lepidoptera; family Geometridae; genus Crocallis; species Crocallis elinguaria. The sequence goes on along the minus strand of OU026072.1, from coordinate 23,280,040 downwards.
GTGCATTTAAAAATGGAGTAAAAAGGTTTATTTAAATCGAATAAACACAGCTTAAATGTATTATTTTAACTCTTAGTCACAGTAACTTCTTATTTTATAATCAATATTCCAAATGAGTACCATCAAGAATTTTGGTTGCTCTCATTAAGTTCTCTATCACATTTTCACTATCGGAACCAAAATCATTGTCCCCATTTGCAACATTTGATTGATTAGTCTTATCAATATCACTATCATTATCTTTATCATCACAACTATCTTCACTTTCGTTAAAATTCCGATCAAAGTTCATCCACGATTTCATCTTGTCCTACGCTACGCGGTTCCCTCGTATCTACAACCGTTTCTACGCGACAGAGGGGTGTCTTCGACTATAAACCTATTGTTACAACTACCAGCTCCTACCACCGTTAATAACAATCGCTATACTAAGTAATTATACGTATAAGTCTAAGATTTTGGGGTTTATCAGTTCAATTCATTTATTGCTCGTTTATAATACTTGGATTATAGTGTATAATCTTCAGTCATCGTTATTTTAATGTCATGTTTACATAAGCTTGAATTTAAATTATTAATGTTGGTAAAATTATTATGTTGCATGTTGGTACTGGCAACTAAGAATAAGAATAGAATAAGGAAATACATGACAAATGACAATATCAAGATAGTCGATGGTTTTTGTAAAAGAGTGACTTACATTGGCAACGACCGCCGAATAAAACAAAACACATCTAACTCATCCGGTGACATACATTTATAGTGTCGTGTACGACTGTACTTGGTATGCCTTGGGCCCTATGAGTAATGTTAAAACCGGACAACAATTTTGATGGTAACTTCCGAGTCGTCTTATGCACAGTCGTATTAATGCCCATTGTATATCTCGAATATGTTCATCGCATTGTTTTTCGTCGTGTTCGAGGTTTTATTCATTAATTTTATTTATTTATTTATTCAATTGACCACACTATAACATAGTACGTTATATTAGGCATGCCATAATACATTATACATTGTCTGTAATTAACTTTCATCATTCTAAATTATTACATTTACATTATTCAAATTGTTTTTAGTCTCATATAGCAGATTAGAAATTGAACATTTCTACAGTCCAGCATTTCGTCATAAATTCATTTAATGAATAAAATGGATTTGCCTTGAAAAAAAAACCTTAGTTTTGGTTTTAAATTCTAGGATAGTTAATTTAGTTAAATCAAGAGGCAATTTATTATACATATCAATTTTCAGTCTTCGTCCTTGCTCATATGTTTTGTTTAGCCTAGTTATTGGTACCTGTAGCTTTTCTTTATTTCTCGTATTGTATTTATGTCCATCCATCCTCATAGTCAACTGATCTTTTTGAGAATGTATTTGCAAGAGAGACGTGTAAATAAATAGAGAGATAACCCATGTAGCTAATGCCTCTAATACCGTTCTATTGAACCTTTCGACTTGGCCATTGGCCCTTTAGAGTCGCAACAGCGTTTAGAACGGGTTTAATGCCAAAATCGGAAGTAAACTCTTGAAATAGGCCGCTGGTAAAAACTAGATCCTCTGTCAGTAATGAGACGTACTGTGACTCCAAAAACAAAACTGATATGATCTTTGAGAACTTTTATTGATTTTATGGATTTGGTGTTTTAACTGGAGCTATGTTAACGAATTTTGTGAAATCATCAATTATTACCAGTAACAATTCCCAAGTTTGCTCTTTACAAAAAGCCACGGGTGGTTGGCATGAATTGTGTGAAATGACATTAATTTTCTCTATTGGGTACAATTCTTCCTCATTGACGTGCACTGACTACCCAGGTTCAAATGGTAGATAAACGGGATGCCGTTTACGCGTATACTGACTCAAAATTCAAAATGCTTTATTCATATAGGCCCCAAGAGAGCACTTATGAAGGTCGAAATAAATGACTAACAGCGGATCTCCAACGTCTTTGTAACGTAATAAATGACAAAGACATCAACATACCTAATCCGTGCTCAAAGTCGACGAACCTCCCAAAAACCCACCGTACCCGTTCCAAATTGGTATAGGCCGAGCAAGAAGAAGGGCAAGAAACTCTTCTCGGCATTCATATTTTTTTTTTAAGGAATATTTTGTTTTTTTACAATGTTTCTGATGCTAACAATCATGTTTCAAATTTAAGTATAAGTACTACAATAGTCGCCAGGAGGCTCCTGAGCAGTTTACCTCCATGCATCTTTGTCATCTACATAATCCTTGATATTATAATACGCTTTTTAATTAAAACATTCTTAACTATAAGTTTAAGCTTTCCTTATGGTAATTCAGTTAATGCTTTAGGAATTTTGTTGTAGAATCTGACACCATTAGCCAGGAACGATTTATTAGTTTAACTTAATCTGAACCCGGGTACAACGATTTTATGTTTATTTTTAGTGATTAAATCATGTACATCGCCTTTTAAGTTAAATTTAGTAACATTTTACCACTTATACATTATATTTTACAAAATGTGTAGCGAAGGCAGGGTTAAAGCACCTATTTCTTTACAAAAATCTCTTAGATTCGCGTAGACCCATGTCATAGATGGCGCGTACTGCTCTCTTTTGTAACATGAAAATGGTATCTTTGTCGGCAGCAGATCCCCAAAGTAGGACGCTATAAGACATCAAATTATGAAAATATGAAAAGTATACCAACTTTGCTGTCGCCACATCAGTCAGCTGTCTGATCTTACGTATTGCAAACATAACTCAAACGACCCGACGGGGCATTGATGTGAGGACACCACTGCATTTTGGAGTTAATAATTGATCATAAGAAAACAGTATTATTCACCAGGTCATCAGCTGCCTTCCAATTCCACTTTAGATTCCACGTGCAACACATTTGGACGGGAAAATCGAATACATTTAGTGTTACTAGCGTTGAGTAGTAGATTATTAGCAGCAAAACAATTCTGAGATTTTGTCAAGGTTATCATTTAATTCCTTTAGTTCAACGTCTTTCCTATCAGATTTAAAAATGAGTGAAGTGTCATCAGAAAACAAAACTATGTCCATTACTATACGGTATGTCTTAAAGGGTATGTTATTTATATATATAAAAAAGAGAAGTATTGATCCCTGCGGAACGCCTATCTTCACTAAATAACGACAAGATGTTACTCTATGATATACTTATACTTATAACACTTATACGATAGTATGCTTATCATTTTGCTTTGTCCATAACGCTCAGTTTAGAGACCTGTTTTTTAAATTTTGTCGTTATGGCTTGTCAGATCAGTCCGTTTGTACAGTCTGTTGTTAAAACTAATTTGATTGGTGGCCTGTCCTACTCCTATCGCAGTTAGTGCATTTGACCGCTGGTTTATCGCACCTGAAACTATGATGTAACTGTAACTGTGTAACTGTAACTGTAACTGTGTATTAACTACTATTTCCTAATGTGATAAATGTAATTGGTTGTTATCGTTTTTATCACAATAAACAAATTTAATTTAATTTAATGATGGCCCAACTGATCGCAATTGTATCGCCTCATGCTAGAGCTACTGGGACCAACTTTTGAATAGTTAGGCTTGTTGGTCGAAGTAGTGGTGTTCCTATCAATCCTATTACCGTTTCCTTTCAATGAATCGTTTTCTCAAGTACTACCTACTTTTACTGATCGAAAATATTTAAGCATTTGTTCTGGTTCGAGAAACTGCGCGGCTTGGGCCCCTAACTTAACTGCACGGTCGTCTACACCATGTAGTAACCAGTCAACTGCCTGTCTATCTTTTCTTCTACATTGATTCAAAAGATTGACCTTTGCATAGAAATATTATGACTTTGGATGAACTTTGTCAGACTCACCTGAAGATGATGATTCAGTTGAAGTACCACAGTAATATCTATGTTTACGTTTCGATCACTGCCGCCTGGAACTAAGTCTCCTTTTGGGTCTTATCCTTCCACGCGATGCGTCCTCAGCTTCCCAGATTGAAGTCTTCTCGTCCTTGGCTCTCCAACATGAGCATTTATGTCCGACCCTCCAACATGGGCCCCACCTCTACCACGCCCTCCAACATGGGCCCCACCTCTACCACGCCCTCCAACATGGGCCTACATCCACCACGCCCTCCAACATGGGCCTACCTACACCACGCCCTCCAACATGGGCCTACCTCCACCACGCCCTCCAACATGGGCCTACCTCCACCACGCCCTCCAACATGGGCCTAACTCCACCACGCCCTCCAACATGGGCCTACCTTCACCACGCCCTCCAACATGGGCCTACATCCACCACGCCCTCCAACATGGGCCTACCTCCACCACGCCCTCCAACATGGGCCTCATCTCCATTCATAGCTCTGAAACTTGGAAATACAAAAAGCTTAGTGCTTGTACATCATTGTCCAAATAAATAAATAAGTGTTCATAATAAATGACTTATGAACCGATTTAAATAATGTTTTGCCATAATGGTTCTTTCTATCATGTCACCTAACTATCTTGGATGGTATATGACAATTGTTATAAAGCAATTGTTAGGGTACACAAAAATAAAGTAATAATAAACATAAGAGAAGAGAAGAGAAAAAAAAAATTACTAAAAGAAAACTCTTAATCCAAACAGGTCCTTGGTTAAATCCGTTTACATTCGTGTCAATCTATGATTTTAATATAACTAACTATTTTATTTGTATGAACCTTAAGTAGGACTATCGAACAGAAGCTATATGTCTGGTTTCCAATACTACTCAATACTCAATCATTTATTGCAATCATATGTACATTATATGGAGATGTTAAATTATTAGTGAAGTTCCCATATGACCCTGTTAGGGTATAGCAACACAAAGTAACAGAGCGAACCGATCCATTCCATAAACAGAACGTGTTTGTTAGTCTTTAAAAAAACATTTAAACAATAGTAATATTTATCAATTAAAAATCTTTTTAGTTTATTTACGAAAATAGATTCCTTTTGTTCTTCTTTAATTGTATTTGGAACTTTGTTGTAAATTTTTATCGCCATTGAATTTGGACCAGAGCTGTGCAGATAGCTGATATTACACGGAGTAACCTAGGCTACTTTAATTTTAGAAAAAGAATTAGGGTTCTGCGCAAAAAAAAAAACCCCAATGAAATCCAATATCGTCGCTCGGGTGAAACCGCGGGCTAGTAATAATTAAATGTCGCTAGTAATGATATACAATAGAACCTCAAAATTTGAAAAGGATGTGGTTACCTGAGTTTTGTAGACGTGTAAGGAAATTTGATTTATCCTTGTTCATCCCACTTCTGAACTATTGGCGCACGCCAACAGTCCAAACACATTCTTCACAATTTTAACGTATTTTATTCACTTTCTACAATTTTCATATAATAATACTAATATAACACTATTATATAGTACCATTGTAAAGTAACACTATAAACTGCCGATATTCGAAAACATTGGGCACAGGTTGCCTCTTCGCTGGTTACCGATGTAATCCCGTAGCCTCTCGCCATATTGTCGAACCAAACAATATGGCGGGAGGCGGAACGGAAACCGTTACCAATTAGTGAAATAAAGATATTTTAAATAATTCTCAAATAATCAAGTCATTAATCTAAAAATTAATGATAAATTAAAATGTGTTTTAACCATAATAAATCCTATTTTAAAGTTATATCCAGTAATTGTGACAAAATGTCAAATCAGCAACTCTTAAATAACATTGACATTTCAAAAGGAAGTTGACAATTTTCTAACCCTTAAAGTAAAGTAACATTATCCCTATAATATAATATAATAATTACTCGTATAATCGCAACTCATAAACTTCATTACTAAAACAGTACAAATTACCCTAACACGTTTACTTGTGTGTGTGCGCTTTTTATCTTTTAGACACTCTGTAAATAACATGCGTCTATAAATTGTTTGTTGTGGTAACACGGTACTTGTTTACACAAAAGCTCTCTTGTTCTTTGTATTACATTTATCAAAATACCTAACCTCAAATTAGGAAGAAATTAGGAATTAGGAAGTAGTCATCACACTATACCTATAACCTAATAAAACATATACGAGTAGGTATGATTTTTGTCTTGATTAGAAATAACTACCTCATATCGTACAAAGAATAAATAAAGGCGCACAAATAAAATCCAAAAACCCTTATTTTAAATTGATCCTCAACGTATACTAATTGCAGATTCGATTTAAAATCGATTTTTCTACAAACACTAAAACACGAGTTTCACATTTCTAGCTCAGTGACTGGGCTCGGGAGGGAAATGGAGTGTGAAGAGAACTCATTCTGACGACGCAAGATGGAATCCGCTGGCAAAATTGTCGCTTTGAAACCGATTTGAGTCGCATTCACATCACTAGGCAGTCGGGCTTAGTTGACTAAACCAAGCGCGAGCTTGGTTTTATAAAGCTTCATATTTCTACAACGTGATTTTTCAATATTTTCTCTAAACTATACCGCCAATTGTAACATTGGTATATATTTTCACGGCATATTTACATTATCAAGGGTTTATATTCAAGGCATCACAATTATTTTTTCCTAAAAAAACATTCACCACTTCATTAAAGAAAGGTACTTAAATTGGTCGATATTTCTTCAAAATACCTACGTAAAGCTTTTAAGGGATGAGACAAGAGATCATTCTTATCTCTCCCTGCCTGGAGCGGTCTTTTGTACGTTTTACTTACCTCAATTTCAACTTTTTCTTTAATGAGCGATATTCGCCATTTTTCTTTCGAGGTTCTTTTCATTTTACATACCTGAAACAAAAATAAATTGGTTTTATGAGTTATTGTGGGTTCTTTATTAAATTGCTTAATTAAAAATTAGGATTCTTATTTCTTTGTTTTTTGTAGGTAGGCGTTCCTTTCAATATAATAGCCATAATTTTTTCCCTTGAGTGTTTTTTTTTATTTCGAAACAAATTATCATGATGGAATTATAGCACGGCGGTAATTTTACGTAAATATATACATTCCAAACATTTCGCGTCCAACAGTATTCGAACCTGCGTCTTCTGGTTATCTAGACCAGACGCCCTAACCAACTAGGCTACCGGAGCAATCGATGTTGACTGCAAAATTCTTGAGATGATGTTGTTCTTTTCCGCTTTGTTTTCTTTTTGTTCTTACTTGTCTAGCTACTACTAATTAGTAGACAATCTATCGCCTAAAACCTATAAAGTGTTGGTGCAGCAGCTACTCTCATTAGCTAGTTCACTTTCGACCTTAAAACGTTATATTATAATGATCAACTTAATAGGAGCAGAAAAAAGTTGAAGCATAAAAAAGCGCTAAACAAACTTAACTTTTTCATTATTAGTTGCAAAGAAAGGCAAAGTAACGAGAGCAACCTTAAAAAATAATTTAATATTAAAATTGCACTCCAGAAACCAAGAGAAACGAGAGTTGCTCATCATAAATCTAAATTTAATATTATCCTTGCACTCTAAAAATCCTTTATGGGAGATAAAGGATTTTTAGAGTGCAAGGATCATATTAAATCAACTCAATATCATAAAATGCTCATGATGCCTTCCTCAGAGTCAGTTCACACTGAGACGCGACGCGATACGCACGTTTTTAACCGACTTACAAAAAAGGAGGAGGTTATCAATTCGTCGGGTATTTTTTTTTTATGTTTGTTACCTCAGATCTCGGTCATTTATAAACCGATTTGGAAAATTCTTTTTTTATTTGAAAGGATATACTTTCAGATTGGTCCCATAGAAATTTCATCAAAATCGGTTCAGTAGTTTGTCACTGAAGTCGGTTCGTAGCTTTTTTAAAGCAATTTTTTTTTGCTATAGGTAGCGATACAATGGAACTACATATATTATTTATATTATATACAATATTTGCTACATAATATAAGGTCCATGCGATTAGCGATAACGCGAAAGCGTTATATATAATAGGTCGGGGAAAAAGTTCCTTCGCATTTTTTAAGAAAATTCAAAACATTTTTTTTTATAGTTTATTTACATTTAACTAAAGTATGTAGGTACCATTTTGTTCGATAACTTTTTGCCATCTTGTAGGTAGGGACATGATCCCATTGCTATATAAATTTTGGGACTTCTGATCAAAATACCGCGACAAGTGGTTTTGGCAGTCCTCTCGTGATGTTAACCTGACACTGCCTAAAGAATTCTGAAGAGACCGAAACAGGTGGAAATCTGAAGGTGCAAGGTCAGGACTATACGGCGGATGCATTAACACCTCCCAGCCAAACTCTCTTAATTTTTTCTGAGTGGCTAAAGATGTGTGAGGTCTAGCGGTATCATGAAAAACCATGAAATGAAAACCACACCCCTTCTGTTGATTAATTCCGGCCGCTTTCTCTCAACTTCTTGCTTTAATCTCATCAGTTGTTCGTAGTAGAGTTCAGAATCGATGGTCCTGCCTGGTGGTAACAGCTCATAATGAATAATGCCCTTCCAATCCCACCACACACACAGCATCACCTTGTTGCGAGTTAACCCGGGTTTCGCCACAGTCTGTGAAGCCTGACCGGTCTTTGACCACGACCTTTTTCGCACGTTCTTGTCGTACGTGATTCACTTTTCATCACCAGTTATCTGCTTCTTCAAAAATGGTTCGGTTTCATTATGTCGTAGTAAAGAATCACAAATGAGTACACGGTTCATTAGCAATTCATTAGGTTTCTTTCAGTGAGCTCGTGAGGTACCCAAATATCGAGCTTTTTTGTGTACCCAGTTTTTTTCAAATGCGCCAAAACTGTTTTGTGGTCAATTCCCAGTTCTTCAGCTACGTCGTAACTACTGATATGCCGATCTTGTTCCACTTTTTCAAAAATGGCATTCATTTTATCCGTAATAGGGCGACCAGAGCGACGTGCATCTTTGAAATCTAAATTTCCGGATTGAAAACGCTTAAACCAAATTTGTGCTACTCTCAGAGACACTGCACTAGGTCCATAAACATCGCAAATTTTTTTCGCGGCTTGCGTTGCATTTTTACCTTTTTTGTAGTAAAATTTTAAAATGTATCGAATTTCTTCATTAGATTCACTCATTTTGACAGTACGAAAAACAAATGAAAATCACACATTTTCCTAATTTGAATTTGGAATTATGTTCTTTAAAATTTAAACTTTCATATGATACCAAAACCAGCCATATACAAATACTATAGCCAAAGAGATTTTATTACAAGTTCATACATACTATAATGCGAAAAGACTTTTTCCCCAACCTAATACGTGTCAAAATAAGCCTCGTAATTTTTTTTTCTTTCAAGAAGTTATTTATTGGCCACAAATTTAAACCTAATTTTAGTTTCATAGCTCTCTATCCAACAAATAACATGAAAATAAGACGGAAGATGTTTCTAAGATCACTCTTAAAATTCACAAGGAGGTTTGGTGTCAGGCAGACGGCTGGCTGTAAAAACAATACCAAAACCTAAAAGTAGTACCTATGTTTGTAAGTCCGCACTACGCCAAACCCATGTAAAAATAAGACAAGAGCAGGAAGGAGCAGAAAGTTTTTTTTTTATGTTATTTGGTAACGAGACGAGCTGGTCGTTTGCCTGATGGTAAGCATAACGCCGGCCCATAACAATGGCAGTGCCACCCAGAACTTTGAAACACAAAGGCCTGCTCGGCACTGCAATGCGCTCGTTACCCTTATGTTAGGTATTAAGTCTCATAAGCCCAGTAATTTCACTGGATATTCTGCTCATCAAACCGGAACACAGTAATTGCACACTACTGCTTGGCGGCAGACTTCACTCACAAAGCGGTGGTAACAACCCAGACGGACACTCGCAGAAGAGTTAGTCCTACCACTAACAAAATAGGTCTAAATTAAGTTTTAGAGCAGTCAAACATCCTCCGTTGTTGTCAATTTAGGCCTCAAAATCGAGGTTATTTTATCGCTATCTTAAAAATTGCGCATCGCATCGCGTCGCATCTTGGTGTGATCTGATTCTAAGGTACACCGTTTCAAGTCAATATTGGCCGGTCCTAATCAGAATGAAAGCAGTGGCCGTATTGCAGGGTATTGCGTGCTTGCGGTTGGATGCCATCCAAGTAATTGGGATGGGAGCTGTATGCCAGTGGTTACATTAAGGCAGGGGTGGAACAAGTGACGAGGAGTAAGTGACAAATATTATGTGACATGTTAAAAATAAAACAAGCACCTCTCAGTCCGTTAGTTCTCATCATAAAAAACTTGACTGGAAGAAATGCTTTTAGCGATAAAGCAGATCATTGTATTTTGGTGATTTCTAACAAGCGATTTTATTAATAACTCCTTTTCATTGTTATGTCACCTGCTGATCTTATAGGTCGGGGATTCAAACCCTGGCTTTTTAGTGAAGGAAAACATTATAGGTAATGCAACGGTAGAAGCGAGTGACGGAGAGGGAACCACCGCTGGGTGGTTACCACCGCTTTGCTCGTGTAGTCTGCCGTCAATAAGAATTGTGCATTACTGCATTCCAGTTTGATGAGCGAAGTAGACAGTGAAATTATGAGACTTAATACCTAATGTCTCAGGGTAACGAGCGCACTGCAGTGCCGCGCAGGCCTTTGTGTTTTAATGTTCTGAGTAGCTTTATCGTTACAATCAGGCAAACGACCAGCTCGAGTCGTTATCCAGTCGCATTAAAAATATCTCCTCCAAAATAGTGGGCCCCTAATAAACCTCTTAGCCATCATCTTCGTTAACACAATAGACTATGATATTGATCGAGAAAAATACTGCTGCCCATTCTCAGCATATTCCTTTAGCCGGCTCTTCCAATACACACGGGATGAGGTGGGGATACCTATATCCCCTATTATATCTATAGCCCCTATATCCTGAATCCGTACTAACATAACTGGGTTGGGGAATCACTGTTTGTTGACTTAGTTACTCCTCGGCAGGTAAGCTGATTAGAAACGGGCCGAATTCAACTACACTTTAGAGTCGGCCTTAGAAGTTAGCGAGCGAATTGAGCGAGCGAAGTGGTACGAGTAAGCGAAGCAATTGGAGCGAGCGAAGCAATTGGAGCATTGTCATTTTGAATAGAGATTTACTTTTAGAAGGTAGATACTAACGATTGTTGGTCTTACGACATCGTAGATTGACAACAATGGTTTGTTTCAACATGATACGTAGAGCGATAACAATCGTGAATGTGAATTCAATTATGACGGATTCTAAATTTATATGCATAGGTACTAGCTGCTGCCCGCGGTTTCCGTACCCGCACGGAGATATTCGATATCATGGTTTTTATTTTTTTTGCGCGGAACCCAATTTGTTTTTTAAAATAAAAGTACCCTAAGTTACTCCATCATATCATACATCAGCTATCTGTCAGTGAAAGTTCCGTCAAAATCGGCCCAGCAGCCGTTTTTGAGATTACCCGGAATAAACAGACCGACAGACAAAAATTTGAAATAATCGTTGTTTTGTTATAGGTACCGTATATTACCGTACTTTCATATGAATTTGGTAAAAAAACTGTTATTTTGATATTACAAACAGACACTTCAATATTATTTATTTCTATGGATAAGTTACATGTTTAGATTTATTTTTTTACTGTAAATTAGTACTTAGTTTACTTTTAGAATGAAGCTCGTAACGATTGTTACTTGTACGAAATAAATGACTTCATTTGTGACGGATTCTAAATTTAGCTATCCAAGCTGTCCAAATTGTATTTTTTATTTTAAATTGTTAAGTGTGTTATAAAAACTCTCAGCTGTTGAAGGCCTGTTTCAATTTCAGCTAACGTTTCTCTCTACAAAGTTTTGCGAACAAAAGAGACCTTAAACCCACGAAGCTTCTCTGTTATGCATAGGAAGACATTTCGTAGCATTAACTTTGGGTTTACGAAGCAACCACAATCTTGAGTGTGCGCGCGCCTTCCTTCTATTTGTCTTTGAATATAAGTTTTAACAATGTACTTTATATTTACTAGCTTCTGCACGCGGTTTCACCCACACTGAGAAAAATGGATTTTTGGCCTAAGGTGAATTCAGTCTTATACGGTTAAATTATAAATACGTCAGGACAATTTGTTAATCTTACGTTGATTTTCGCTTAGCTAAGCGAAAACCCACAAACGGTATAGTCAATTACACGCTACGTAAAACGCCGAAACACACGTGCCTTAAAGGAGATTCGGAATTAACCGTATTCCAGTTAATATAGCAGTTCAGACTCAAATAAACGCCTTACGTAGAGGGCGGTACATATTTAAGAAATATCAACGTAATGCCGGTAATATTTATTATACGAAAAGGTTAATATTTGTATACTTAACACGAAATTTACCCAACATTCAAACGAAACTAACGCAAGATCGAAGTCTTAAAACAACGCACATTAGCGGTATATATTTACCGAGAAAGGTTTTTTATGATTTAAATCAAGGTGTAAAGCATCGACTTTATGGTCTTTACATTGAAAAGCCAGACCAACATTAAAGCATTACATATAGGGTGAAAACTGATACCGTGTCAAGCGGTTTTTGTGCTATCGCAAAGTTGTAAGCGATATACCTACCACATCGGGATGGAGGGGGAAGGGTAAGATACCCTTCCTAAAAGAGGGGGTGCAGAAAGGTTTTTTATTCCATTTTTAATTTTTCGAGGTTTAACCACTCTGGTCTGGAAGGCTGAACGGATTTTAATTCAATTTGCAAGCAAATCAGCCCAGAAAAATTGGAGAAATAGTTGTACTTATGCTACCTACATAAAACATAATAGATAACGGAGGTACAATAAGAATTTTTTTGGAAAAATATATTTTTCTAGACATGTTTTTATAAAATAATGTTGTGGCCACCTTCCGGCTCCACCATCAGGACCCTGGACATCATCTAGGAACAGATTACTTGTAAAGACAAATCAAACAAGCCCAAACTCAATGGGGTACGTCATTTCGTTACAGAGTTCCTGTGGTCACTTTCTGGCTCGGTCATCAGGACCCTGGACATCATCAAGGGTCAGAGGACTTGTAAAGACAAATCAAACGAGCCCAAATTCGACGGGCTTAGGTTGTGTCGTTATAGAGTTCTTAAGGCCACCTTCAGACTCCATCATCAGACCAGTTCTGTGACATCATTATATTACATTGTCATCCAATTTGCATATGTGTATAAAATTTCGGTTCAATAGAACACTGGGAAGTGGGTCAAATTTAGATTGCAAGATTTGACCTAAAGAAACATAAATACACACATACAAACATTGCAAGTTAAGTGAAAGCGTAATAAAAATAAGCTCCTTTTCTGAACTCGGCTAAAATACATTACCTACATTCTGTACATTGTATAATAATGATTACCTACTTATTTTAACCTACCATTCAATTCACAACTCAATTTAGTTAAGTTACTTACTATTTTTTTTGATAGATGGCGTTAGTGTAGAAAGTTGACTTGGTCTGAATCGCGCAAGCGGTTTGTTACAAGCGTTACATAGACCGCGCGTGAATTTAAAATTTTGTTGACAAGAAGAGCGCGCTCTCACAGTTTGTATTGAGTCTTCTGATACATTGGTAAGTAGTATTTAGTAGTAGTGGTATTTGGTAGTATTTAGTATATATTTTCTGGTGGTTGGGTAAGTAAAATTTGGTCTTTCGCACCGAATTTTTTTGGAGCCACTGGTGACTGGATAGGCTCAGTACTCTCACGAGTCCCGTCCCACGTGACGAGTTTTATACCAACTTACAAGAAGCTTGAAACGCTTTAGTTTACAGGGTATATAACTGTAAATAAGGGCCTTAGGTTTGTACTAGGACAGAAAACGCTTTACGAGCAGGTTCTAAATGCCTAAGATAATAGGTTAAACCACAGTAACGAGAGATGCAAAACGCCTTAGAGAGTTTGATTTGGCTTTCAATACGTCAGATATTGCCTTATAGAAGGTTCACGGGTGTTTCATAAGCACCCTAATTACCGTTCAAATCGCCTTGCGGAAGTCGAATGCCACCGTCAGTCCTTCGATTTCTAACTGACTTACTATGATTTACGCTAATTGAATACGGTTAAACTGTTCATTAGTACGATTGATAACGTGGTTTAAGAGTCTTATTCATAGTATCGTAGTTTATTGAAATCGCCTTACGTAACTAGTATAACGCCTTCTACTTTAGAAGGCGCTTTTGTTCGTTTTACGTTTGGTCGGTTTTTTGCCTTCATACCAACTAAATCGGTCGTTATTACGGCGCTTCCAACTTTACATTTTTCTCAGTGCACGTTCCCACAGGAACTGTGCATTTTCCGGTATAAAAAGTAGTCTATGTTACTCTCCGGTTCATAAACTATATCTATGTCAAAAATCACGTCGATCCGTTGCTCCGTTCCTGCGTGAAAGAAGGACAAACTAACTGACCTACAAACACACTTTCGCGTTTATTATAGTACGGAGACGCATTCTAACTTGCAAAATGAGTTACAACACAAATATAACTAAACTATACAAAAACACACAGTCCATTGTAGGCATAACTTGAGGCGCCCCGCTGTTTCACCTGCGTGAAGTCGTATGTAGAATCCTATAGGAACCGTGGATGTTCTGGGATAAAAAAGTCACTAATATTACAAAGCAGTAAAGTTTGTAAGGTATTTTTGTTTGTTACCGATAATCTCTGGAATCCATCCAGTCCGATTATAAAAATTCTTTTATTAATAGGAAGCTACGAGATATTCTGTTTGAATAATCAACACGTGTATTATCGCTCGTAGTTCAATGAGGACTGTTGTCCTTCCCCGTGTCTTCCCCTTGCGTAGCGCTGGGACGACTACGGCGTAGCACTGACTTGCTGACGTAATAGCGTAGCACCACAGCACCACACCATGTTCCACCTTTATTCTTACACTACATTATCCCTGAGTGATATATAATTTTATTCTGATTCCACTCGTACGAAGCCGCGGGAGACGCTAGTTGTGTATATAAGTAAACTATCTCAATGCAAATAATTACGTCGGACCGTAGCTCCGTTACTACGTGAAAAACAATAAACAAACTTTCACATTTATGACATGAGTAGGGAAAAGTAGGAATATATAAAAATGTTATGCAACTAGCCGGACTGTGATATTTTTTAAACACTTTACTTCCCTAGGTTAGCCTATTCTCGAGGCGAACATTAATTAACGTTTCGCTTTACAATTGACATTAATTTAATACTTTGTACTCAAAGACCTCAACGTTGACAATAATTTGTTTACAAACTATGTCGTGTAGTGCGGAAACTTTAAGTCACGAGTAAAAGGGAACTAGCGCTTCGTTAGCTGTACCTATCTCTTTTTCTTTGAGCTACGGAACGGAATAAGGCGCAGTTATTTTATTAATAGGTACCTATTCGGGTTTTTTATATTACGAAAAGAGCTGTTTGTTTTCCTGGTGGCCAGCTAAATGCCTCAAGCCGTTTTTGAAATAATAACGGCCCTGTAAAACAGACAAATGATTTTCACCAACGACGATAATCGTTGGTGAAAACGGGCAAAAGTGTTGCATATTTTCATTTTGATTTTTTTGTATGGAACTCTAAAACTTGTAACAAAACTGCTGACATTAACAAATAGTTTTTATACTACGTACCAAATGAACATCTGTAATATTATTGGAAAATATTGCAAAATAAATGTTACCTAGTTAACACCAGACGCGGGAACTGTTTATTCGTACCATCTTAGCCATAACGCGGGCGAGGCAAACTCAAATAACAATACAAATAACGATTGCTTCTATCATTTGGTACACAGGCGCAGTTTCACACAGTGAGGACTGAGTAACCTGAAATTTTTGTACCGTTTATTTCAAACTGAAATAGGAATGAACACGGTTTCACGTGAGTACTCGGTGAATAGGTATTGACGATAACACGTTCCGTACACATTCAGGTTCTAATATCTGTTCGTATTATATAGCTATACTATTCTACTTTACCACAATATATGGGCATTAATAATAAATACGGTATATTGGTTGTCATGCAATGTTTTGTCTCATTCGATTCAGTTCATAATTGTCAAAGAATAACAAAGACAAAATATTGTGTAACTATACCCGTTATTATTTTCTTTTTAAGTTGTACGTATTGTAATTTCTAGTTCTATTTTGTTTGTATTGGTTTTTTATGCCTGAATATAAAGGATTATTATTATACAGAGTTTATTAGGTCGGTGGTATGGGTATACTTTGTTAATAGTTCTTGTATTCTGTTCTGTGCTCTTCTTTACTAAACTTAAATTTATAACTACAGGCAGTAAATTACTTTCAGATAAATAAAATAAGATTTTTGGGAAGGATGTTATATTGCTGTGATGTTTAAATAATTGTATGTACCGGTTAGGTGTAATATTTTCAGTCCTTTCAGTTCTTAGAGAGTAAATAAGGCAGATGCGCGAGTCAATAGCAGATGTGGTGGCACTAATCGATAACCAATATAACGAGTAATTACACTGTGGCGTAACTTCCTATTACATTTGAGCTGTGAGCACACCGAGGCAACTAAAAAAAGATACGAGAATCGGGAAAGGCTATCTTTCAAGGAAATATAAAATAAGAATTAAAAATAATAATATTTTGTTAGTGGGAGGACTAACTCTTCTGCGAGTGTCCGTCTGGGTTGTTACCACCGCTTTGCTCGTGAAGTCTGCCGCCAAGCAGTAGTGTGCAAGCATTACTGTGTTCCGGTTTGATGAGCAGAGTATCCAGTGAAATTACTGGGCTTATGAGACTTAATACCTAATGTCTCAGGGTAACGAGCGCACTGCAGTGCCGCGCAGGCCTTTGTGTTTCAAAGTTCTGGGTGGCACTGCAATTGTTATGGGCCGGCGTTGTGCTTACCATCAGGCAAACGACCAGCTCACCTCGTTACCAAATAACAAAAAAAATGTAGTATTGTAAAATGGAAGTATTTTAACCCACAATAGCGGGTTGTTCACGTAAATATAATTATACTAGCTATGCCCCCCGGCTTCGCCCACGTAGCCTAAGTTACTCCTTGTAATATCAGCTATCTGCCAGTGAAAGTCCCGTCAAAATCGGTCCAGCCGTTTCAGAGATTACGTGGAACAAACAGACAGACAGACAACAATTTTAAAAATGGTTGTTTTGCTATAGGTACTGTATATATACATTCATTTATATGCATTTAGTAAAAAGCTGTTATTTTTATATTTCATACACTTCAATTTTATTTATTTGTATATATGTATAGATATCTCAAAATGTTTTTGTTGCCAACGTGATTCGAACCCGCGTCCTTTAAGTTATCTAGACCAGCCGCTTTAAGTGTGACTAAGTTGGGGCAGCGTTCGTTGATAGCTCCGAAATTCTTGAGATGATGACATTATTTCATTGCAGACATCGTTACTGGCAACTTAGCCATGGAGCTGTGAATGACAGTCTGAAATGACATTTGATCGTTACAATGGCACCACCCCTTAATCTGCTCCAGTGAACCAGCAGGAAACTCTTAAGGATATACTCTTATTATTAGAGAGAGAGCAATTTCAGTGTGTCATAAAATACTATTACTCTAGCCTTCTGTTCCTGTTATATTGGAAGGGTGGTTCGATTTTATGAAGCATTTTAGTGTTTTTTTTTTTGCGACGATGTCATTGGAAATATTGATTACCGTAATCCTAGGACTGGGTCTTAGCGCTTTGATAGATGCTTGGCGAGACTAGACAGATTTTTGACTAGAGAGTGGTAACTAGAGTGAGCATTAGACAATTGCCCACACTCCATAGTATGGTTTTCCTTGACTGAAACAAATAAAACTCTTGAATTTTGAAAGTTTAGCTCATTGAACCGTGGACCTAAACATCGCTTCACGTCGCTATCACCGAAGCATCATCACTTCTAATTGTCCCCTTTTCTTCTTCTTTCATAGGAATTTGCACAAGAAATTTACAAAAAGAGACACTAAACCCAACCCTAAATACGTCACTAATCTTGCCAAGCGCTTCTTTCCAATCCAATACCATCTTGACCTTAATGCGATATTTTGCTAAAACTCGCCCGTCAATAACAAGAGAGGAGTAGAGTGAAGGGAGCAGATGTCACGTTCTCATGTAAATTATCCTCAGTTCATTTAAGCGGAACAAATCTGAAAGGAATTTAACCTCACTGACACTATAAGAGTAACATTTCATGCCATTTGAATAAAATATGTAAGTTCGATAAAATACAAATTTGAGTTTTGGCGGGAATGCGAAATTGTGCTGTTGTTGAAGATTTTTAACTTGACACTTGATAACTTGACACTGGCTAAATACGTAAATCACGTGGAGCCAAAAATAAAAACAAACAAAAATACAAAATTCTTGACATAAACCAAAACCACATAAAACCTTATTACGAGTAAAATTTATAGCAATCATTAACGTTGGTAGTAAAATGGGCAGATTCATTTCTTAGAAATAATTGGACCTAGAGCGATATTAATATTGGCCCGTAATAATGTTATTGATTGGTGAGGTAAAGCAATATTCATAATGATTACTACTAGATAATATACCTACTTCATAGACAAAAGGTAAGCACACTAATAATTAATACAACAAATATCGGTAATAAAGGATCGTATGAACTATCTTTAGACCATTTTGTTGTCTATAAATAATTCAAACGATGTTTAATTATTTTATTACTGTTTTATTGATATGACTTATAGTTTTGTTTTAGTTTTTAATTTTTATTTTGTATATATACCTATATTTTTATTTTGTATATATACCTGAAGAGGGTAGATCGCTACGTCTGCCCATAATCACCATCTACCCGCAGCACTTCAGTTCTCCAGTGATCATGGCGTTTGCAACAGCGCCGAAATATCGGAAACTCAAATCAAATAATATACATGGTAAATATCCCGTTTTTAGTGATAATTTTCAAAGTGTTGATGACCATGACAGTTTAAAAACCTATATTATACCTATATTACTTCTATAATAAATTTATCTTACTATTTCACCTAGTAGGATAGAAATTACTTATACTACTTAAAATATCTACTTATATAACACTATACCAGCACACAGAAATAAACATGTAGATATTGCTATATAAATGAACAATTATCATATTTTCCAATACTTTTAGTAGCTTACGAGTAGTTACTGTTGATGTAATTAGCTCTACTATTTAACAAGCACCTAGTTAATAAAGGCGTACGCAAAAAAATAAAAATTAACTATGGAAACATTTTAAATGTCCCGTCACTTCAGTTAATTTGAAGAAAAGTTAAGTTTCAAATTAACTTTACTTTTAAGCTATAACCAGCCGGGATGTAAGTTAACAAACTTCACAAATTTAAGTAAAGCTCACTAATAAATTAAATGAAGGAGTTGGCAAATGGTTCCTTGGTAGTCTATGGTGTAAAAGTTAGGTTAATAATATTTTCTGGGGTTTTCGCGAAGGAGACGTGATCCACGAACTCTGCAAAGGGTACGAAAGACTGGGAACTAAAAAAGCAGAAACAGTGAAAGAAGAGCTTCCGTAGCTTAATTGGCTTAAAGCAGTGGTTCTCAATCTTTTTTGGTGACGGAACCCTTTTGGAAAGCGAAATACTTGACGGAACCCTACAATAAAACAATACTTTTTATTAAAAGTGTATTCTTTATGAATAAGCATAATAAATGTACCATTAATTTTTTTCTAAATACTTGCGGAACCCCTACAGATCTATCGCGGAACACTAGGGTTCCACGGAACACACTTTGAGAATGGCTGGCATAAAGTATCCTGAAATCCAACTCGTGTTTTCGAGTTGGAATTCCATTGGCAAGGAAATTTTCGAGAGCATTTTTTTTTTATTTAAATAATGTAAATAAACACGACGTAAATGGTTAAATGTTAAATTTTAACAGTCTAATTACCTTGAATTCCTTGTAAACCTTTATTAAACTTACATACCAGGAATGAGAAGACTATGAAATGTAAAAAGAAATAATCCAATATTTATAGAAAACCTAATGTAAAAAATTATTTCTTTCTTTGCCAAAAATCATTTATACACACAAATAAATAAAATTGGAGTGTCTATTTGTAATGTCGAAATAACAGCTTTTTACTAAATGCATATGAAAGTAGGTATATACGAACAAAAACACGGCTAATCTTCCATCGGCACAGCTAGTAGATCATGATAACATGTCCTGTGAAACTACAATATTTATGTCAAAATAAAGTTATGGGAGTACCTACGCTTTTATAGTAACTTAATTTTATGAACCCTTTGCGGTTTTCATTCGACGAGAATTAAACCTAGTATATTATTATCTGTGGAATATAATTTAATCGCTTATCACCAATAAAATTCTGCAGCGAGCGCTACTTTAACATTTTAACCCCTTTACATTCGTAGTAGGCAATCCGCACCTCAATATTTCCAGTTCAGCGAGTTCAATGACCTTCTTTGTCGCCTCGAAGTGCGGCCTGTCTGCGCCGAATGCCATAATGAACAGCAAAGAGAGGAGTTTTCTCAATTATATGGCCTCTTTGATGTGATTTCTGGCGTTTAATGTATTTATAATGTTTGGGGTGGAAGTATAAACTTTTGGAATGGCTTCTGAAGGCAAGTAATAGAGTAATAAATAAAAAAAAATAATCAAAATATTTATTGATATCGATTACAATATTTTACAAAATGTTTCTTGCAAGTAACTAATTGACCCGGCGGTGCCACGGGTCTGAATCTAAGTTTCCGTGGCACCCCCAGGGGTGTCCTCCAGGGATGCCTTGCTTCCGGAATGCCAGGTGGTATAGGGCTAACTCTTTTGCGAGTGTTCTTTTGGGTAGGTACCACCGCTTCACTCGTGTAGTCTGCCGCCAAGCAGTAATGTGCAATCAATGTAAATGAGAGAGCGGTTTGATGAGCAAAGTAGTTAGTAAAATTACTGGGTTTATGAGACTTAAGTCTTAGAGTAGAGCGCACTGTAGCACAGAACATATGACTGCATTGTCACGCAAGCCTTTGAGTTTCAAAGTTCTGAGTGGCACTGCAATTGGGCGAAGCAAACTACACGTTCATGTAATTATGCAATGTAAATAAATAAATAAAAGTAATTAGGCAACAGTATAAAAACGCTATGATCGTTATCGATCTACGAAGATAATATACTTCTATGTTTCTGCTATATGTAACGTCTACAAAAGGGTGACGCAATGCAGTTTGTCTGTTCGTTGGCATAATAGAAGAGGGATGGAGGAACCAAGTAGGCTATAAAACGTGATTGTCAATCAAAGTCCCAATACGTTACAATGTACTGATCGATCGGTTAGAGAAGTGATTGATGCGATTATTTATCAATTAGTCTGCGCGACAGGAACATTATATATATAATCGGTTATTCCGAATAAATTACCTACTGTTAAGGAATATGTTTGATTGAAAAACTCTGTATGTTGATATAAGATAATACTTTTTATATATTTCGTTGCTTTTACAATCCTTAAGAACACAATTAATATTTTTATTTTATAATGCTACCGCCGCGGGTCGACGCCGCTGGCCAAGTGACGCGCCTGTCATCTGTCAGTGTTGTTTTGCATAAACACCTACTACGAATAAAGTACTTGACTGATAGCTAGTTTAAGTGTTGGATTTAAAACTGCTTAGTCCAAAATATATACCTAACTAGCTTCTGCCCGTGGTTTTCACCCGCGTTCCCACAGGAACCTTGCATTTACCGGGATGAAAAGTAGCATATGTTACTCTCCGGTTCATGAACTATATCTATGCCAAAAATCACGTCGATCCGTTGCTTAGTTGCTGTGTGACAGAAGGACAACCAACAAAAGAACACTTTCGCATTTATAATATTAGTAGGTTAGGATTAGTAGGATAAAATGAACGATCAAGTGAGAATAGCCAGTTTTACAATCCATATTGTGAAAGTATGATATAAGCATCAATAGAAAATTCAAGGTTAGATTTTAACTAGCTATAGACAGAGAGTCAGTCACCTTTATTTGAACTTTTGTCTACAGCACCCTTTATTAATATATTAAACATTGACTACATTTTTGTGAAAATTCTAGTACCTAATTAAAAACAATGCTATACAGCCCTGTAACAATATTTTCTACTTGTGTAATAAAATATTATCTTAATTAAAAATTACATATATATTAAGGTAACCTTTTACTTTACTTTTATTTTTTCAGGTAAGTATTACGAGTATGTGTCTCATATGCCTAGTAATTTATTTAACAATACTTTGCTTATCAAACCAATGTAGTAATAATGCACAATAATACTTGGCGACAGATTACACGAGCAAATCATTTGTACAATGTTACGATTTGTTACGCGCTTCGGCAATTTTCATGTTTCAGAATTAGTACGAATATATTACAATTGTCCGTCCGGCCGTCCCGCACGTCGTCACTCAAAAATGGACAATAATATATAAAGCCGGCCTATGTTTATGCATGATTGGTTTTGCTGTCTAAATAACCATGATTTGCAACAAGAGATTACGAGGTATTACACGCGCAAGCGCGGGTTGAAGTAAAACCATCAAGAATCCACGAAACAGACATGAACAGCAATACAACCAGATAGTGCTATCTGTTTCACTCCTTTCCTGGATACAAAGCGACGACTGCTCCGCTTTACGCTACATACATCACTTGCGCAACACCTCATGTTTACCACGGGTTCTGCACTGAACACGCAGTGGTGGTGGCTTTTTTTTTCACTAGACGTCGCAGAATCCTTTGCAGTTCATCTCACTACCTCTAACTGTGGTACAGTTAGCGCTTGGGCTAGATTTCCACCAAGCACCACCTTATAGACGGTACGATACGCGTCAAGCATCGAGGTTTTTCCAAGGTTTGCGCCTGGTCCGTGATTGATACTTATCCAGCAAGCATGCATTACGTCAAACAGGACCCGTTTGACGCAATGCATGCTTGCTAGATCACGGATTACGATTTAACGGATGACGAGGCGTGGGACGGCCGGACATTGGTGAGACTTTAGTACTAATTCAGAAACTCGAAAATTTCCGAAGCGCCAAAATTTTATTCGCAACACAAGTACCCGCCTCGTACCACTATTACCTGGTACCACTCGCAGAAGGTAGTCCAAACCTGGACTTATTGGTGTTAATTCTATCATTACATACCTAAACTAATTTTAGTTTCGCTCTCTCTCTTTCCAATGCATAACATGAGAAAGAGACGGAAGATGTATGACAGAACTAAATTTTGTTTTAGAGCTGTCAAATATCTTTCGATCTTGGTAAATTAGATGCCACTGAATTCATTGCCATTAAATTTACACCAGACACAAGCAAGTGGATTAATTTGACGGGTTTAAAATATATTCCATCTCTTTCTCATGTTATGCATTGGAAAGAGGGAGAGCGAAACTAAAATTAGTTTAGGTATGAAATGATAGAATTGACACCATTATATCACTAACCACCTGACATAACACAGGCGAGAATTATTTTTAGTGCTATTCCTTTAGTAAACGTTTACTTCTATCGCTACATTTATATCATCGCCAGTTGTAACGTTTCACCTAATATTTATATATAAAGAATAAGATCCACAAACAACGAATTCTTTGGCCACATTCCGAATCGCAAAATAGTCTCATTTCCGTAGTGGACTGTCTGGTATTTTTACACTATATTATTGTGTAGAGTTAACGACTAAAACGAACTCACACAAACTCCATCATCGTTTTTATAGTATTGGGTAACGATTGGGTAGCTTTTCATTTGCCTGATGGTAAGCATTACGCTAGTCCATAACAACTGCGGCACTCAGAACTTTGAAACACATAGGCCTTTGTGGCACTGCAGTGCGCTCTTTACTCTGAGACATTTATAGGTAGTCTCATAAACCCACGGTAATTTGACTGACCCACATTCCCACCAAATTAACTAATTATTTATTATTTCTAACCCAACTGTCCGTACTATAAATGCGAAAATGTGTTGTTGGTTTGTCAGTCTTCCAAGCTGCAATGGAGCGACGGATCGACGTGATTGTATGCATGTAGTTTCCGGGCGGAGAGTAAACTAGGCTACATTTTAACCGAAATTCAAGCAAATTTTCAATCAAAATGACTCCGTTCTTATATCTTATATCTTCGTCCGGGTATAAGAAAACTACTCTCTTGTCCCTCGAGCCCTACCACAGATGATCTTAGAGACGCAGACGGGAAGACTGTCATTCTAGCGACTCGCTTGGCAAACCTTATCAAAGAGTCGAATGACATGCACAGAAGAAGAAGGAAACTCCACGCGGATGACACCGTAGTCATCAGGTTTAAAATAATCCTAATTATAAATCTGAAAGCGTGTTCGTTAGTGTTAGTTTGTCCTTCTTTCACGCATCAATGGAGCAACGGATCTTGTGATTTTTGGTAGGTATAAAGATAGTTAAAAAGCAGGAAAGTAAAAATACTTTTTATCCCGGTAAAGTGCACGGTTTCTGTAGGAATCAGCACGCGGGCGAAACCTCGGGATACTGCTAGTATGTCTATAGCACAGTTGTATTGTAAAATTGTGCCTATAGTATTAAATGTAATTGAACCAACAGAAAATATCCTCAAAGATTAATAACATAATAACGACAGGGGTGTTTGTGCATGACGTGACCACGTATATATCATATTTACGGTGTATTTACGTGATCTACATTTCGTATAAATCTACGTTTATGTTTATTCTACGCACGCGACCTCGGAATCACGCGTAATTTATTTGTTGCGGAGTTGTAAACATTATTTTTAGTGTTTAAGGGTCAGCTCAAGCAGAACGTTCGAAAAAAAGCTGTTTTTCTTCGTACAAACCTCCGTTTTCATAGATATTATAAGAAAGAAAAAATACAGTAGTATAGCCAAGTCTTTAGAGAAAAGATTTCTGGCTTTTGAGAGCAAGCTGTAATCTAGGTTCAGCATATTCACGATCTTCGACCACATCGTCAGTTAAGATCAGCGAAATAGTTGTCAAATGCTAAACTATGAACTTATCTACTATCCAAAGTGTCTGAAAATAAGTTCAATTTACCCTTCATATCCCGTTTCAATCGAGATCAAAGAACTAAATATAAAAATTTGCGTCCGTTTTTATAGGTTAACACGACATGAATGGCCATCCCATTACGTAGGCGTTGTGGCCTTCGTAGAAGGTCTACGTATCGTAACGACTACGTCACTCGTAGCAGCGTAGCCCGGTCAGGACTTAGATGACGTCACGAAAGTGTCAACGAGAGACGTTGGAAGAACCTTTAGAAATACATTGAACTGAGTTTATTCTTTGTGAGCAGTGAAAAGTAATTACTCAATGTTTGCGCAAGAAGATTTAACAATAGTATTGAATTTAAAAAAATCGAGAACCATTAATGTAGGATAAAATTTTTGTAGAAATATCTAACATGAAATTGTGAATCTGATTTCAAAGAGCTTTGTTCTTTTGTTTATCAAAAAATATTTTGACGTAGTAAAAAGAAGCCTTACAGATTAATTACTGTATAGGTACAGATAGCCTTAACACATCGTTGCGCAGCGAATTGCTATCGATAGTAAAACAGCAAAAAAATAATAGGGGATTATGTTCACTGCATACCATTGTCATCACAGCTTAATTAGAGCATTCTCGCAATAAATGACATCGATTACACGTACAATAGCATGGCCACATTAACAATCTATTCACGCCTTGCCACGTAACCTAAACTTTCTAAAATTAATTATTGACTAGCAATTACAGAAAAAGGGAGTCAATTTATTTAGCGCTCAGTCATTGTCAACTTGTCCGGCAACTAGAACGGTTGAAGTCGTACAAAGAACTGCGTTGATCGCTGTTTTGTGGACGCTTAATTAGTAATTAACGGAAGTTTAGGTTGACAGTTTGTAACCTACAATACTGACTTAGAACTTCTATTTCAACCTACATTTTTCTTTTTTATACTTTTGGGTAATGACATGAGATGAAAGAGGGTCGTTTGCCTGACGTTAAGCGTACAGTCAGCACATAACAATTGAAGTGCATACACCACTTCAAATAAATTTCCAGACCAAATTAAAGTTATTTTAAGAACCATTTTAGATGTATTCTCGCTAGCAAGAAGTCATTTATTAAAATAAATAATTGTTTTTAAAAAAAAAGTGGAAAATGGGCTTAATAATGACGTCTTATTTTCGGGGCCCATGATAGGATCATAAAAAACGGCAGAAAGACTTGGTGAACGATTTTCAACTTTAGGGTAGCTAGCCAGGAGGGACCAAAAAATATCATAGCATTACATGGTTTGGCTGATCTCATTACCATTGAGTAGTTTTTATTTTTCTTTCAATAGGACTCGAGAGTGCTATCATTGAATAAAATTATACCGACAGTAATTTACCAGTGAGGTCCATTTTGCGGGTCTATAATTATTAATTAGCTAAGCAGCCCGCCGTCATTAAAAGACCCTTCGGTTTCTGCGGCCTTAAGCCACCCATACTTACTGTCTTGGAGTAAATTGTTTCGAAATGATTGGCGATTGTGGAAACCGCGCCACTCAAATTAATTGCTGTGCTAGTGATTTGGGGAGGCTGTTGAAGTTTTTATATTAAGAGCGTTTACGCCTCACGGGTGTTGGAACACAATTTCAAGTACAAAACCTCTGAAATGAATTAACCTATTTGAAGCAGCGTGTGCAAGATAAATAGTTAGTAGCCATGTGGTTTAAATACTCTTAACACCAATTTTTAAAATTAATATAAATGCTTCGCATTTTACAGTGTCGTGGGTCATAAAGTCATAGGTTATTGATTAATCTATTAATTAATTCAAGTAGGTTTAGCTCTCAAGTGCAGCTACCGCTACCAATACGTGACTGGCGAGGGGTTTTCAAATTGGACGTGGCTACCCAGACTGGCACTAGCAAAATGTCTTAGGGCCGTAAACCGTGAATTTATAAACGAGTGTTCTAAGTAAGGGGCAGCTTAGACGCTCATGCAAACGTACGTTTACTTGTCAGAATAACAACGCTTTTGCGTCAAGCGCGCATTTCGAGTATCACGAAATCCGCGCTTGACGCAAAAGTGTTGTTATTCTGACAAGCAAACGTACGTTTGCATGAGCGTCTAAGCTGCCCCTAAGTTTTCAAGCTAAAATGGCTACAGCGGAGCCATTTAAGCTTCAAAACTTATCATCACCATCGGAGAAATTTGGTGGATACCACATGGGCACTAGTGCGGCTTGGTGGATCAAAACTAACAAAGTAGTTAATATTTACACTAACGAACTTGTCAACTCATCCCGCGGGTTCAGTTTGTGGCGCGATCAGTTAACGTAATAGCCCTAATATCTGTCTTAAATATTACAACGTGACGTCATCAAGATTTCCAGTCGCGAATAACAATGGTATTCACATAAAAACGTGGTTTCATCCCGTCTGTCCGTTTGTTCAGATTGCGCTTATTGTCAGTCGGCTGAACAATGCGACTACCGTTCAACTAATGGACGAGTGAAATAGGTTAGTGCTAGTGTTGAGTCGAGTTGCTTTATGCGAAATCGATTAAATCTCGATTTTTTTATGAATTATAGTGTGACTAGCTGTGCACCGCGACTTAGCCCACGTAGCCTAAGTTACTCCTTGTAACATCAGATATCTGCCAGTGAAAGTCCCGTCAAAATCGGTCCAGGCGTTTCGGAGATTACCCGGAACAAACAGACAGACAGACTAAAATTTAAAAATCGTTACTTCGTTCGTTATAAATTCTAACACAATATTTGGCCAACGTATGTAGGTAGTTAGAATAACAAATACAACATGTAAGAACAAAATCATTTAGTCATAGTTCTGCAGATATTGCCGCAGCGTGCAATAAATTTCCATAACACTAGCTGGTAAAAGATATTCGTTCTCAATAAATAATTCATCGCTAATAAAATAAATAAATCCGCGGAATATGCACGGCTCATCTCTATTGCGACAGTTGTTCGCAACATTTTTTGCGCCTCGTCGGCTTAGGGTTCCGCAAATTCCCTTCGATCTCCCAATTTGTTTACCTTTGCGAGTATTTGCGAATTCACGTGACGCGCCCTGAGATTTCGATTTGACCCTCATTGGTTCGGGTTACCGAGTGTTGATTACCGTCATTCACATTTTTTTTTTAACTTGCTCCTCTTTCGTTTATTTTAGTTATTTTTTTTCTCTAAATTGAGGTTCCTACATCAAACCGGGCGGCCGGTATAATTACCTATATATATTTTTAGTAATGCTAACGCAGCATTCTTTAAATAGTAGTTATTTCAACATACATGAAATTGCTTCTAAAAAGAATACAAAAAAGGAGTTTCTTCAAAAAAATTCACGGGTTGCATTGCTATTGTTATAAGGCAAGCTTTACACTTCTAAGCGTATAAAATATACATATAAATACTTATTTTTTAATAGTGATCACAGTAGGTATAGTACTATTGTTAAAAAGCGTTTTCACCTAAGCTTTATACCTCGGCAAAATTTCCAAGGACAACCTCAAAAACTAACTTATGCGAGCTACTTACTAGACGACCTCGAAACAGTTTTGGGACTATTTAGTAATAAACTTTGCGAACTAAGATTTATTTTAGAACTCGAAGTATTTAGAGGTATTATTCTACCTCAAAATATTAGATATTTTAGTTTAATGACCAGTTATTTTATTAATATTAGTCCCAAACGTGCATTTTTTAAAGTTAACGACGTTGTTGCACGCCATTTAAGGCGAGCACTTGTTGAAACAATTCAAGACATACTTTAGATACAAGATACTTTTTACACACCAAGATGTTGTAGGTACGAGTATGTAGCTGGAGTAATATTCCTACTTCCTACTAATATTATAAATGCGGAAGTGTGTTTGTTGGTTTGTTGATTTGTGCGTTTGTTGGTTTGTCCTTCTTTCACGCAGTAACGGTGCAACGGATCGACGTGATTTATGGACCTGAGAGTAACATAGGCTACTTTTTATCCCAAAAAATGCACGGTACCTGTGGGAACGCGGGTAAAAACCGCGGGCATACTATCAGTAAAGGTACAAATGCAAAACAGTAACCTCTTCAAGACAAGGTAATGTGCAAGCATAATATTTTTTTTTTTTTTTTTTTTTTTTATGTTATTTGGTAACGAGACGAGCTGGTCGTTTGCCTGATGGTAAGCATAACGCCGGCCCATAACAATTGCAGTGCCACCCAGAACTTTGAAACACAAAGGCCTGCGCGGCACTGCAGATCGCTCGTTACCCTGAGACATTAGGTATTAAGTCTCATAAGCCCAGTAATTTCACTGGATACTCTGCTCATCAAACCGGAACACAGTAATGCTTGCACACTACTGCTTGGCGGCAGACTTCACGAGCAAAGCGGTGGTAACAACCCAGACGAACACTCGCAGAAGAGTTAGTCCTCCCACTAACAAAAACTCCTTACTTGGAAACTTATGTTCCTGTTTGATGAAAAACATAGTCAGCGAAATTACTGAGCTTATGACACTTAAGAGGCAGAATACGGCGCGCCGCTATCTCGCTCGCGCATCTCAACATTTTTGAAGGTAAGCAATCACTTAATATAATTATGAAAAATCGCATTCGGTGAAGTTGCTAGCAATAACATTACAAAGGTACGGCAAAAGTATCATTTTGATCCGATCAAGTTTTCATACATGAAAATGGGCAAAACATAAAATCCCATTTTTAGGTTTGATAACTTGAGTGGATCAAAATGAAATTTTTGTGTAATCTTTGTGATGTTATTGTCAGCAATTTGACCGAATGCGATTTTTCATAATTATATTAAGTGTTTGTTTATCTTCACAAATGTTGAGATGCGCGAGCGAGATAGCGGCGCGCCGTATTCTGCCCCTTAAAAGGTACCTAATGTCTAAGGGTAACGAGCGCACTGCAGTGCCCCACAGACTTTTATCTGGTTATGCTTTTGCTCAGGGTAACGAGTGCACTGCAGTGCCGCACGCACTTTTACCTGTTTATGCTTTTGTTTTCAAAGTCCAGGAGGGCATTGGAATTGTTAGCAATGAATCACGCCCAGTGTTAGTTGAACGACCTGCTATATCGCGACTGGGCCTTAATAGAAAAAATACTACCTGTGGTAAATATACAGAAAGCCGAGTCTTTGTTAAAATCTAAATTAATATAATGTATTATTAATACATGCTTGCGATACTAAAATGAATCTTTGTCATAACGTCAAACCCTACAAACTGACATAAAACATTTTCTAAAAGATTCTAGTAAATACGGATTAGATCACTATTACTGCCATTTAAGTGCCCAACTATTTTGAGTTTCAGGTTGGTCTAGTGACCACTAAATTACCCTCCCGCTATATAAAATAAAAATATAAAGCAAGTTAATATTTGTACAGAACCCATTAGGGGCGACTGCCATGTTTGTTTTCAATGCCCATTATTGTTTGATGAAGCGTTTAAACGGTTTAGTTACGAACGAATTGTTTTGAATCGGTCATCGATTTGTTTGCAGTCGATCGATTCCAGTTACTGGAAGCGTTTTAAAGTGAGGCACAAAATGGTACATAATGATGTTTGACTTTGTACTCAAAACAAATAAAACAGCAAGGCAATTAATATAGTAATATAGCCACAGGGGCATATTTACCCTAGGGCCAAAAGGGCCATGGCCCGGGTCGGCAGGCTGCAAGGGGCGATGCAAGCAGAAGGAATCTAAAAAGCATACCTAACTAAAGGTCTTATTAATAAATGGTTGAATTCTTAGTTAACTGTGTTTTGTCACTTTCGATTCAGTTTAAAATTGTCAAAGAACAAAAACAAAACATAGTTTAACTAAACCACCGTTTAACATTATAATAAGAGCCTAAATCTCGTAAGGGCTATCGTATATTCTCACCAGCGCGGCGACGGAGGGGGGCGGGGCCTGCAGGCCCAGGGCGCTGAATCCTTAAATACGCCACTGAATATAGCCAAATATCACTTGCTATATTATAATGTGGCTTGTTTTGCAATTAAAATTAATGGTTAATTGGGTTCACCGATGAGTAAATAATTGTAAAATGATTGTTATTATTTAGACAAACTGCAGGTTTTTGGATATGGACTAAATTAAATGTAGGAGTAGGATCTATGATGGAAAATATACGTATTTTGTTAGTGGGAGGACTAACTCTTCTGCAAGTGTCCGTCTGGGTTGTAACCACCGCTTTGCCCGTGAAGTCTGCCGCCAAGCAGTAATGTGCAAGCATTACAGTGTTCCGGTTTGATGAGCAGAGTATCCAGTGAAATTACTGGGCTTATGAGACTTAATACCTAATGTCTCAGGGTAACGAGCGCACTGCAGTGCCGCGCAAGCCTTTGTGTTTCAAAGTTCTGAGTGGCACTGCAATTGTTATGGGCCGGCGTTATGCTTATCATTAGGCAAACGACCAGCTCGTCTCACTACCAAATAAAAAGAAAAAAAAATTAGGTGTAGGATCTATGATGGAAAATATACGTACTTTCGTTTTTTTCATATGTACAAATATTAGACCGGTTGCGGAAATCTCCAATGCCTGGGCGTGCTATGTAAAGTTCATTAACCAATTACGACGAAAGCTGTAAAAAAAGATTATTAAAATCTGTCTGAAAATTCAGTTACCTGATTAAAATATTTAAAAAAGCTGTTTTAATTGAAAACAACCTTCTAAAATTGGCTAAAACCCAAACTAAGTTAATATTGGACGTTCGTAATCATTGGAAATGAAACAATCCAATCAAAACCAAAATCCAACGAATCTGAATCAACCCCCAACCCCCTTGATCACCGGTGTAAATAAGACACCCAGTGGCATAGAGGGTGGAACGTAATCCTAGCAAGGGATGCGATTTATTTGCATGTCACTTCAAAGGGATATTAGGGCTGAAGGGTTGAAGTTGGAGCTTTCAGGATTCTATTTGGGGTAAGGTTATATGACGGGGTAGTTGTGTACTTGTGTAGTTTAAAGATTACTGAAAATATTGTTACCATTAAAAGTATATTTAAAAAAAAACAAGTTTATTGATCTTCTCTATCGGTTGTATACTTCGCTCAGGCACCTAGAGTCATTTAACTTTTATGAGCGGTCTCATAGGGCCAATATGAATAAAGAATTTTAATTTTAAAAATGTATTATAAGTAAGAAGAATATTTATAGAACATGTGCAATAGTTACATATTTGAACCTTCTATAGTCTTTAGATATTGGGTTGGGTTTGTATAAGCTAAGAGCTCATAGTAGGAGACATACACAGATAACCAACACAAACATCCAAAACCCGAGCACACCCTTTATACCACACGAAGTTTTCCAAAACCCGAGCACAGTCATGCTTTATACCACACAAAGTTTTTCAGGCCGGGGATTGAACTCACGGCTTCTCGCTTTGTAAGGGAGCCCTCACACCTAATTCATGACCGATCGCGATGGATAAGCATCAATCGCGGACAACGAGAAAACCATAGATCCCGCTTGACGTATATCGTATCGTCTATTGTGGTTGTGGTTGGAGCTTGATGTAAATGTAGTCCGAGCACAGCACCCGCTTCTACCTATGCGTCAACGGTCTCTATTCAAAAAAATGTTTCACAACCACTGCGTGCTCAGAGCAGACGCACATAAATAAGCGGTAGTGCGCAAGTTTAGTGATGTAGGTATGTAGCGTAAAGCGGAGCAGTCGGTCGCTTTGAGCCCAGGCAGGGCTTCGAGACAGCACTATCTGGCCTTATTGTCGTTCTTGTCATTCCTTGTTTTTTGTTGGTTTTGCATCCAGCCGCGCTTGAGCGTGTATTATCTCATAATCCGCGCTTGATGCAAAAGCATGGTTATTTTGACAGAAAAACGCATACCTACTTGCGTCTACGGTCTGCATAATGGATTACAACTAACTTAGCCACGAAACCGTAAATGCCGCGTGCATGCTGAGTACGTTAGAAGTATCTAGTAGGTATCTAGCATTTGATCGTTATCTCGCCTGAGATGGTGATTATGCTAAAATTAGAACTGGATCTCAAGTGAAGTTTTTTTTTGTTTTTGTTTTTGGCTCCACGCGATTTGCGTATTTAGCCAGTGTCAAGTTATATAAAATATATTAATATGAAATAAATCTCCAGTTTTGGTGTGTAAAAGTCGTCAAAGTCACGTTAAAGTTTAGTCTAGGCGCGGTCGACTCGAAGTGACGCTTCAGTAAAGCGGTGGATACTTTACTGAAGCTTCTATGGAGTTTTGGATAGAATACGAAAATACACGTTTTTCGTCTTTGTACTATTTGCCTTTCACTCATGCACGTTTACGAACACTTAATGGTTAATAATCCACCATTATTACACATTAACACTCGATAAAACACAGGTTTTAGTAAATAACACAAACACAACAACAGCACATTTTCGCATTCCCGCCAAAACTCCAAGTGAAGTTACTGAACTGATCTTATAAATACTCGAGACTGGCTGAATGCAAAAACCAAGCGAAGCCATAAACCAAATCAAAAAAGTACTTAGTCAAAACTACGAATTTCCCAATATTTTTATGAATGTTTCTTTTTTATCACAATTTATTTTAATGAAACGGAAAACCAATTTAAAAAATCCGCTTCAAAAATTCAGTCAACTCGAGCACTCACGGGGACCACAGCGGCTGAAACTTGACATTTACGGGATTATGCATGTCGCGATAAAGAACCGCTATTGCCTGTGAACATTTATATTCTGAAAAATTTCCAGTTCATATTTTACAAAATATGTTTCGCAGAGTTTGCTATGGATTTACCTACTTCTTAACACTTAACTCTCTCATTTTTATTATGATTGGAGGATGTGATGCTCAGAATTGCATGAGCCATTCAAGGTTGATATCTCATCGCATATCCCTACCTACAACTATTCAAATAAATACAATTGTAGTGTCTGTTTGAATATCAAAATAACAGCCTTTTACTAAATGCATATGAAAGTATATACGGTACACATAACAAAACAACCATTTTTAAAATGTTTGTCTGTCTGTCTGTCTGTTTGTTCCAGGTAATCTCCGAAACGGCTGGACCGATTTTGATGAGACTTTGACTGGCAAATAGCCGATGTTACATAGAGTAACTCAGGCTGTTATGTCAGGATGTTAAAAATGGTTGTTTTGTTTTAGGTACCGTATATACTTTCATATGCATTTAGTAAAAAGCTGTTATTTTGATATAAGAAACAGACACTTCAATTTTATTTATTTGTATAGAATAGATAAAACACGTGATAAACAAAGCAAAGGCATTGACGCATGTAAACACGTCACTAATCCTTAACGACACAATCGTATTCTAACCATAAAATATCAATTTATGTTGTTCAACCAAAAAATTATGATACTCCATTTTATACCGTTCGTGTTGGTTTTATTTTGCATCAGATTAAATCGTTGTTCACTAAAAAGTGATATTAAAAACGATGTTTTATTATGAGCGAGCTTTTGGGAAAGCTTTTTGGTTGTTAAATCGCTGTATGTTTAATTTCAGCGCAATATTTGGAGCTGACACAATATTGAATTTTTGTACAGGCCTTTGTTCGATGTACGTACTAAAATCGTAACTTTTATATAAGTAGTATCTTCTGAGCAAGCGTGCTACAATGTCGACCGCATCTTCACGTTCCATCAGGTGAGTTAAACAAACAACGTTAAAAAATTCTGTATAAAAAATTGTTATTGCAAATTTTTCTCTGTTATTCGATTACTTTAATGTCTTATCGAGAGAGAACAGGTACTTTATAAGACAATGTCACGTAGTAGCTAGGTTACTAAAATTAAATATTTTATGGTTGACAACATTTTGTAATTCATATTCAATGTATTCATAAATTCATAGTATTCATAGACTTTGAAAAGGAATCAGTCTTCAAATCCTTGTTTCAGAAGGCGTTGTGGAGTAACATTGTACGGAGGCTATACTTAAAGAAAATAACGGTTTTACCTGTCGAAGAGTTCTTGGCTTTTCTGTATTAGTCTCTTACCTGAAAACAAAAATAAAATGTTAATTTTATTTTAAATAATTTATTATGAACCCTAAGTTTGTTTAACACGAGAAGGGCGGGTCGTTTGTCCGATGTCGTCTGTTTTATATTACCAACAAAAAAGAAATACAGTAGTATTTAATTATATAGCTAAGTGTTTAGATTGTTCAATATTTTAAAGAAATTACCCAGAATCTTGAAAAAAAATCGCAAAAAAAACTCCTAAAAATTTATTTTGTCTCGGAATACTCAATATTTTGAGTGCCAACTATTCTTTGAGTGACAACTATGTAACTAAAAGAAAGGAATTTTAATCATCTAAAGACATGTAAAAATATTTAAACTCGAATGGTGTCACTTAATTTGTAAAACTTCGAAATAACGTTCAACTAAAAGAAAACGCATCGCCATTTTCAGCCTTATTTCTTTATAAAAGGATTATACCTAAAGATGGCTTATTACATGCCCTTAACACAAAGACCTGCGCGGCACTGCAGTGCGCTCGTTGCCCTGAGACGTTACCTGAAGTCTTAATAGCTCAGTTGTTTTACTAACTACTATGAATTACATCTATGCAGCACACATTGGTGA
Source organism: Crocallis elinguaria (assembly GCA_907269065.1). NCBI lineage: Eukaryota > Metazoa > Arthropoda > Insecta > Lepidoptera > Geometridae > Crocallis > Crocallis elinguaria. The sequence continues at coordinate 23,244,466 of OU026072.1, read as the reverse complement.
CCATAAAGACTTGTCTATAAGTGTTTTGGAAATATCAAACAAAAGTGAACATTTTAGATTTATTAGTGATTTACAAAATTGTTGGATATAACGTGTGGTCTCTGTCAGGCCTGAAGGGCAAGTGGGGGAGCTGTGTGAAATTCTTGAGAACGCGGCGTCTTCGGCGGAGGGGCGAGCTGGATTATCACGTGATGTGTGGCCTCCATCATTGGCCATTTCAAAATATGCCGCCATTATTCATTGGTCCATGTAATATGACGAGGGCGCTCGTTATAGGCTACCTCTCAAATAGACGCTTCTTTTGGATTGGGTAAAAATGGCATCTAGTATCGGTGCGCGGGCGGCATAATGAGGAAAATAAACCAAGATATATCTAAAACCATGGTAATGTAACAAAGAACGCGACAGTAAAATACACGCACTCCAAACCATTGAAGACGTTTAACTACATTTTACGAGACAGCAAATCCCGTTTGAATGACGACGCATTTTCATTGAAACGACATTCTAAAACCATTTAGAATTGAATTTGCCTCGAGATAGCTGCCTCTGACATTATGATGTGATTCTAACTATGTAGTTGTCTTGGAAAATTTATCGAGATTTCACAAGCATTGATTTTTTATCAGTTGGTAGGACTACCTCTTCTGCGAGTATCCGTCCGGGGTATCACCGGCTTTGTCGTTCAGTCTGCCGCCAAGCAGTAGTGTGCAAACATTACTGTGTTCTGGTTTGATGAGCAAGTAGTCAGTGAAATTACTTGGCTTAAGTGAGACTTAATATCTCAGGGTAACGAGCGCAACGAAGTGCCGCGCTGGCCTTTGTGTCTTAAAAGTTCTGAGTGGCATTACAATTGTTACGGGTAGATCGCAGCAGACACAAATAATATACTATGAGCCTTAGAATGGCGTCATCGTATATAAATTTGGAGAGGTTCTACTCACTCTGCAGATAAGAAATAGAAAACGGTTTTCCGCATTCATAAAGAGCAAAATTAACAAGCCGTCTCTACAAATCTTTCCCGATTTTATTAGCATCGTTCCTTTTGACGTTTCCCGTATTTTCACATTTTATCTCTCCCTGAATCGTTGTGAAAGCATTAATATCAAAATGTTATGAAGTATAGACAGTTAAATTTTTATGGAGCTCATACAAACAATGAACCAGGTACATAAACGGTTACAGTAGGGTACCATTTCCGGCAGGTACGTTCCGATGTTATATTTTTTATGGTTGAAGTGTTAACAGACTGGAAAGTGCGTGTTGAAAGGTACTGCAGAGTTCTGTAGCTTTTATAAGTAGCGTGTATTGATAATAATAATAATTATATAGATAACTAGTTTCTGTCCGCGGTTTCGTCCGCATAAAGGTTCCCACAGGGACAATGCATTGTTTTTCGTGATAAAGTACCCTATGTTACTCTCCGATCCATAAACTACGTTTATGCAAAAAAACCACTTCAACTTGTTTGCTCTTTTGCTGCATGAAAGAAAGACAAACCAACACACTTTCGCATTTATATTGGACCTAGCTTCTGCCCGCGGTTTTCACCCGCGTTTCCACAGGAACCGTGCATTTTTCCGAGATAAAAAGTAGCCTATGCTACTCTCCGGTCCATAAACTATATCTATGCCAAAAATCACGTCGATCCGTTGCTCTGTTACTGCGTGAAAGAAGGACAAGCCAACAAACCAAAAAACACACTTTCGCATTTATAATATTAGCAGGGATTTGTAGGGATAGCAGGGATTCCGACGCACGCGTACGATTGGATTTTTTTTGTGTAGTATCTATAACTGATTTTAAGACCTCTGTATCTATTTTAGTAAATATAATATATTGACATTGTTATATCTTGATATGTTACTTCTGGTTACCCTGCTTCCCTCAACTTGTATGCCGCATACATATCGTGAACGAAGTTGACGGACTTTAAAACCCGAAAATACCTTTAGACCCCGTGGCTTACACTTGAGCGATAACTTACCCTAAGATTCAGAGATGAGTCTAAGCGGGGACTTTTGCTTCCATATGTCAAAACTGTATATGATTTTGACATATGGAAGCATGAGTCCACGCTTAGATTCGTCTCTGAATCTCAGCCTTAGTGTCCGCTTGTCTGCCAGAGTATGCAAGCATATGTGTCAACTACCAAGCATTATATTATGAGCCATTAATCTTATATGACGCCTAATATCATCAAACGACCAGCTTGTCTTCGCTTATTGGCCAATAAAACCACAATAGTGTGATATTTATCATACAATTTAGTTCTTCCGTCACAAATTGTAGCTGATTCATAAAAAAGCAATAACCAGATACATAACTAACATTAATTAACACATATCATAAACGACCCGCTTATTGCAAAATTACATCGCGAACTACGTCGTTTACGTGTCAGCAGGGCAGCTTTGAAGTGTCAAATAATGTTTATATTAATTAATTTGGAACACGACTTCAGACTCAATGTTTATAGCGCAGAGAATCCAAATGGAAGTCATACCTTAGCCGTTGGTCGATTCACCTTTACCGCGTCACCGAGGGCATAAGGACTATACGACATAAGGACTAGACGACATAAGGATTAAACGACAAAGGACTAGACGACATAAGGATTAGACGACATAAGGACTAGACGCCATAAAGATTAGACAACATAAGGAGTAGACGACAAAAGGAGTAGACGACATAAGGATTAGACGACATAAGGACTAGACGACATATAAGGACTCAGCACCAAAAAACGGTGTTAGGGGACTAGCTACATGGCACTGTTCATTCGGCGAGGGTCTAAAGTTCGCTAGACTAAAAGCATCGGTCTTTAGAAAACTACATTGAGTGGTACCTTACATAGGCGGACCGAGGACGTAGTCAACGCCAGGTGAGTACCCGTCTCAAGTGACATTCCGTGACGGAGGCCTATGACCATTATTGGATGTCAGCTCCAGCTGGTGATGATGATGCATTATGAACATTGTCTTGGGCGGCCGCCTGAACACGGGAGAAATAATTGTCTCAAAAATGTAGAACAAACCATAGAAGTTGCCAAGGCAGAGAACGAAAATTGGATTAAGATTTTAGCGCTACAATCATAAAAATTCTAAATAAACGAAATTATATTATTATGGCACTGGAAGAATAAAGAAATAGCGCGAAGACACTTAGGAAAAACGCAGTCTGGCGTTCCCGTGGGAAATCAAGGTTCATTGCAATAACGTTTTTAATCTTATTACAAACTTTACGGTGGCATTTACAGTAACAAGGTGTAAGCCATAGACTAGAAGAGCGCCAAATAGACGGTGCGATTGAAACTAGCGCATGAAGCTACTAAAGTAAGCCGACCGCATAAAAATAAAAACCTACTAAAGGTTTTACCACAAAAAAATTAAACACACGTTACTCACGCCTAAACATGCCGTAGTCGCGCGATTAAATATGAGCAACCACAAATCCTGATTTAAGTAGTGGCTAACCGTTGTCTAACACAATTTTGTTGTGACATTTCTAATCATTTTGACGTTTATCTTTAGACGCTGTCTAACTAAACAGGCGACTAAAAATGATTTTTTGTGGTAACACTATAGGATTCTTAAAACAGGTTTTTTTGTGTGATCTTGGTATATGCAAACACATTACAAGTACGCTAACAGTTTCCTGTTTAGGACATTCATAGCAAGACGAATATCTTATTTCTTAAGATAGTAATTTTTACGTAAAACCTAAGTTTTGTTGAGGATTTTTTTCCGTCTGCAATTTTTACTAGTCTATGGTCTACGGTAGCCGGGCAGTAAGCACAAACGGTCTGACGCTGACGTGTCTACAAGTAGGTACGTAACAAGATACTTGGGAGTTAGCTTGCTCGTCTGCGGCTCTGAGCAATTAGTTAACAGTACAGTTCCCTGCTAAAGTGTTCACTTTACTAAATCATTTTACATTTTAATGCAGTTGAATAGATCCGCTGAAGATTGTTTTTGTTATTTTTCATCAGTATTTATGTTTTTCATCTGCAGTTGAGTAGGTACCAGTCCCAATCTAGGTATGGCTTATCTACCATTTTCGAACACACGTCGCTTAGGATGTGAGATAGTGATAACCTAACCTACCGAGAAAAGAAAACCAATAATCTCTTTCATAATATATAGAGAAACATATTATATTTAATACGATACAGTAGGTAATGTGCAAGCATTACTGTGTTCCGATTTGACGTACAATGTAGTCAGTGAAATTACTGGGCTTGAGACTTAATGCCTATCAGGGTAACGAGCGCATTGCAGTGCTGCGCAATCCTTTTTGTTTCAAAGTTCTGAGTGGCACTCCAATTGTTATGGGTTGCCACTATACTTACCAACAGACAAACGACCCGTTCGTCTCATTATTAAGTAGTATATTAAAAATATATCTTCTTTAAGTATCGCTTACAAACGAATGCCATTCTTTAGTAATATCATGAAATTGTCAATTCTATACCTATTTAAACTGCGTTTCTGTACTGTGACTGTTCTGTGCCTCCTCAAATATTAAAATAAAATCCACTTTCTTATTCCGCCATTTTGCCGACCGTACAGAGTCGTCTAAAGTGGCTTTCAACTGCCCTTTAGCATCCTTTGTTTGTGTTGTCTTCTGGAAAGGGTGTACTTCGTGACTTGAGTTTCAAACTTTTAACTTGCTAACTAATGAAATGAAAGTTGAAGGAAAGACACGAGTTGATGTATATTTTAGCTTGCAAGATTTGACCTAAACAAACAATTATATACATACATACATTACAATTACAATTTTAAGGCATGCCCCCTTAGCGCTAAATGTTTTGCTAGCCCCGTATCTACGGGCCGTTATTCGATACCCGCTTGATCTAAAAATGTAATATAATAGTAAAGATATTTATTAGTTTGGAAATTAATTATTTAAAACGGAAAAGTTTAAAGTACATGAAAGAGATTTGTGTTTTTTTTTCTCGACCACAGTACGAGACAGAGCAGAAGTAACTCTGCGCTAAACGGTCACACGAGTCTACGGGGCACCCCAGACGCTCAAGCAATCGTACGTTTGCTTGTCAGAATAACAACGCTTTTGCGTCAAGCGTGCATTTCGAGTATCACGAAATTCGCGCTTGACGCAAAAGCGTTGTTATTCTGACAAGCAAACGTACGTTTGCTTGAGCATCTAAGGTGCCCCTTAGTCTCACGCCAAGGAAATATCAGACGATTTCAGAACACCATAGTTTGTTTACTGCGCCAAGTTTTAAGCCACAGTTTATGCTACTGCTCTCTCTATTTAGTGACTTCAGCAAAAAAATACGCCTTTTTCCGTACAGTTATTATTGCAACCGGTTCGTGGTTTACGTGTACCACGATGTCACCAGTCGTTAGCAAATAAACTTTCTCGCAGGAAATTAATATCGCCCTGAAAATGTTTCGGGAAGATTTCTGAATTTACAAACTTGCGTTGTTAACAACGAGGCGGTGAAATTTAATATGTTATCTTGAGGAGGAAGTCAAATTAATATTTCAAAAGCAGAATTTATAATAGGTATTGCGGTACTTCGGTTTTAGGTGTTTTGTTACAAAGCGACTTATCAGTGATTATGACACCGTCGCACACTTTTTATACTTTTTTTTATGTCATTTGGTAACGAGACGAGCTGGTCGTTTGCCTGATGGTAAGCATAACGCCGGCCCATAACAATTGCAGTGTCACCCAGAACTTTGAAACACAAAGGCCTGCGCGGCAATGCAGTGCGCTCGTTACCCTGAGACATTAGGTATTAAGTCTCATAAGCCCAGTAATTTCACTGGATACTCTGCTCATCAAACTCACGCTACTGCTTGGCGGTAGACTTCACGAGTAAAGCGGTGGTAACAACCCAGACGGACACTCGCAGAAGAGTTAGTCCTCCCACTAACTAGAGGCGAGCAGGTTGTCTTCATGATGGTAAGCATCACACCTGCCTGTAACAATTGCACACGACTTTGATTTGCATTCATAATCATAATACAGTACAACTTAGTGAAATGACAGTATTTGTTAGTTTATCCATCAGGGGCCTGTTTCATAAAAAATATTAGTCTCTCATATTTTATATGGAAAAAAATTACTTTAAAATAGCGACGAACCGACTTCAGTGACAAACTACTGAACCGATTTTGATAAAATTTCTATGGGACCAATCTGAAAGCATAGCCTTTCAAATAAAAAAAGAATTTTCCAAATCGGTCTATAAATGACCGAGATCCGAGGTAACAAACATAAAAAAAAAATACCCGACGAATTGATAACCTCCTCCTTTTTTGGAAGTCGGTTAAAAAGAGAAAAAAAGCTAATAATATTAGACTAATATTTTTTATGAAACAGGCCCCTGGTACGCTGCAACGGGGCCACGTGTCGGGGTAATTTTTTGCATGTAAATAATTGTTTATGGACGGGAGAGTGATGTAGGCTTTTGGTATTGTAATAATATACAATTCCTGCGCAAGAAATCACCTCCGCGCGAGTACAACCGTTGAGGCTCTAGTTTATTGCTTTTTAAAAATTGATACAACACTATAATCACATACGAGCGTTTGTATGGAAAGCATGGCGGGTTGGTTCCTTTTAATACTACGTAAGATAGTGTAAGTCTATACGGAATAAAAAGAACCGCGGGCAGTTAGTACGTAAATAAAAACAAATTCTATTTATATGTCAGTTATCTCTATAGGTTAAATGCATTTATTAACTAGCTAATACATTAATAAACACTACATCTAACCTAGCTAACTACAAAAACAGTTGGATAATCTACAAGCCCTAGTAGGCTTATAGATAATCCAAATGTTCTAGCCCACTACCAGTAGGAAGCGCACCCAGCATGCTGGCGTTATAGGTTACTTTAGAGATAAGTAACATAATAATATTATAACTAACGTTAGTTTCATTTCGAGGGCGTGGTCCCACGTCAAGCGTGGTTTATCGTGCGCGGCATGTTTGGGTCGGGTCCAACTGCTAGCGACTTGTTGACATGACATTTCTAGTTCGTGTTTTTGCATGAAACATAGATATAATTAGATTAATTCATATATTTTATTGCCATGTTTAGATTTTCAACGTTTATTATATCAAAATGTTGTTATTTAATCAACTTAAACATCTTTGATAATGTTTGCGTCTGACCAAGCGACCACATTGTCAAATTTGGTGAGTACACTGCATATTGTCAAATTGAAGATGGTAGCGAGCTAGGCTAGCGCTAAAAATAGCCTGCCACCGTGCAATGCCTCTGACATTCAAATAACGTCCGCAGTGAAAGTGTTTGGGATGTTTATAAATATTAGCAATCAAAATAATAAGCCAAAATTCCATTCACTTATATATAACTAGACACAGAAAATGACACCTTTTTAGTTCAAAGGTAATTGGAAAGATGATAACTCCATCATCCACACAAAGCTATTTTAGACAGAATGGTATAAATCACAGAATATTTTCCCGCAAGCGTACCTTTTCTGTCGAGTTACCATATTTCTCGACTTTTTTCGGGACGTGTTTTTGTTTAGGTTCGCGCTATTTGCTGGAAATAAGGTGTTAGGACTTGCTCTTCTGTGTCCGTCTGGGTGAGTACCACCGCTTTGCTCGTGTATTCCAGAAAGCAGTAATTGCAAGCATTACTCTGTTCTTGAGCAAAGTAGTCAGTGAAATTACTGATAAAAAGTGCAATGCAGTGCCGCGGAGGTCTTTGTAGTTCTAAACGGCACTGCAATAGTTATGGGCCGGCGTTCACGAAGAGATACCCACAGGAACCGTGCATATATTTGGGAAACCAGTAGCATCAAGTTAAAAGTAGCTGAAAATCTTCGGCTCATGCTCTTTGTAACAAATCATACTGTTCCGTTGCTTCGTTGCTGCGAACGAGTGTGGCTGAGCGGGAACTTTTGCAGCTTTCAATCCGACGCAGTATAGTTCGAATTTCAGCCCCGCACCAATAACATATATCAAGCTATGTGCGGATTTATCACACTCGCTCTAAAACAGTGAAAGGAAACATCGTGAGAGAACCCGCATGTAAAAACCATAAAAATTGTTTTAAAAAAGCTACGAACCGACTTCAGTGACAAACTACTGGACCGGTCTTGAAATTTCTATGGGATCAAAGTATATACTTTCAAATAGAAAAAGAATTTTCCAAATCGGTTTATAAATGACAGAGATATGAGGTAACAAACATTAAAAAAAATACCCACCGAATTGATAACCTTCTCCTTTTTTGGAAGTCGGTTTAAAATTCTTGTGACATCCAACAAGCGATACTGCCTGCGTGGTGGATTATGGCCTCTCTATATACTCGCTCTCTCAGAGAGAAGGTTGGTATCACAGCAATGGGAGCGTAATAAGGCTGATGATGAAGCTTCGTTGCTGAGTAAAAGAAGGTCTAACCAACAAACTCACTTTCGCAGGGTCCGCATTTAGGTAGGTATAACATTATTATAGTAGAGAGTATAGATGTAGGACGTAGGTATTTATCCAAAAATGTAGAAACGTCGAACCATCTGTTAATTTCTGTTTACTAAACGTTATTAACTATTCTATTAACTCTTCTGCGAGTGTCCGTCTGGGTTGTTACCACCGCTTTGCTCGTGAAGTCTGCCGCCAAGCAGTAGTGTGCAAGCATTACTGTGTTCCGGTTTGATGAGCAGAGTATCCAGTGAAATTACTGGGCTTATGAGACTTAATACCTAATGTCTCAGGGTATCGAGCGCACTGCAGTGCCGCGCAGGCCTTTGTGTTTCAAAGTTCTGGGTGGCACTGCAATCGTTATGGGCCGGCGTTATGCTTACCATCAGGCAAACGACCAGCTCGTCTCGTTATCTAATAACATAAAAAAAAATAAAGAAAAAAACCAAAATAAAGATCACCCTACTCGTACATAATGAAGATTTGTATTAGACCCTTTCTATTTAATCCGTGCCTTTGTGCAAATATGGAGTGAACATGTTATATCAGAGAATAAAGGCCTTTTATTAAGGATGGTTATCGCATAGGAACCTGATGAAAGGGAAACCCCTGGCAAAGGGTTCACACTATTATATCCACTGTACTTGTTAAAGTTTTGTATTTAACAAAGTAGTTTTGAATGGGGTCCCTACCTCATCGTTTTCTAATAATCACTAGTTACCAAATTAGTTACAAAATACGTCCCCTAGAAGGTATGTAATGTCTATGTTCTAGCATCAGCGATTGAAAAGCGATATAGACAGAAGAAACATAAAAACAAAAAGAGTAATTATACGTTTGTCGGTGTGATCAGTTTCGAAGTTCGATAACTCACTGAATTACTTACTCTTTCAGATCTGGATTTAAAATACTCTGTCTTTTTTAAACCAATTGAAGGTACCATTACTGTCAATACATTTGACCCACTGCAAGTCAAGCCCGCTTCCGTAGACGTATCTGTGGTGGCGATGGAATCTAGGTTAGGATAGACTGGTATATTATTGTAAATCATCTTCAACACACGCGGGCGAAGCAGGCATATACGTTACTTATAAATATATTGTTCTGGCATATTTGATGCCGTGCGGTCGAAATTGGCAGGTGAAGGAATTCGATGGAAGGGTTCCATTCCATTATAATAATATTGGGACGATGTTTTGGTGGGAATTTAGGGATATTTTTTAGACGGGGCAGTAAGGGTTAATCCACATGGTCAATCTAATCTCAGTTAGTCCAATAGTGTCTTGATTCTATAAAATAGAAGACCAATACAAGACTAGCAAAGCAGTGGTACCAACCCAGACGGACACTCGCAGAAGAGCTAGTCCTACCACCAAGTAAACGTATTATAGCTCTCATATTATTTTTGAGTTTGAGTACTACGTTGTAATAGCCACTTAGTTAGTAAACATATAAGTAGCTCAAAAATAATATGAGAGCTATATGTTTATTAACTAGGTGGCTATTACCAGGTAGGACTAGTTAGTCCTATCTGGTAATAGCCACCATCCGCCGAATAGTTATTCGGCGGATGTCCGTCTGGGTCGATATCATCGCTTTGCTCGTGTAGTCTGCCACTGTTTTGATACATTCTGTTTCTTGTATTTTAAAGGATCAAAAGACTATTGGACTAACTGAGGTAAGAGTAACCCTTATTGCCCCGTCTAAAAAATATACCCTTGATACTTATTTATATTTAGACAAGTATAGAAACAGAAACTTTATTTATTTATCTAATCTTTGCAATTTTGCATTTATAGTATTAGACAGTTATATCTGTAAGATATATTTTGCCTACATACATATTCCTATAAGTCATTGTATTCCAAATATAGGCGATATATCAAGTAACACTTGACTACAAGCTCCGTTGGGCAGGGGGTGAGACGGGACAAGAGGCAAAGGGGACAGTTGAGAGCTCTACAATGCTCTCATCGCAGTCTGGGGTGAAAGAGGCTGGCTTCAAACAATCGAGTTCCCAAACCAGGTTTGAACGTTGGTTTTGGAACGTTTGAATATTCTATATTCCTATCAGTCCATGTAATCCACCTAAGATTCCCCATACACCGGTTTTTGGACCGTTTGCGTAGAATTTTGTGGAGTGGATTGTGTTTGGGAACTTTTAAAGCCTACTGAAGGCCACCGTATGAAGCTTCCTGCGTAAACAGCAACAACAGTTTCCGTCCATTGCCGGTCCAGGAATAGCAATTAAACAAACGGACACAAGGGATGTAAACAGTTCCCAATACCATTCTCGTAATTAATTAGCCGAATTTATTAGATTTATTTATAGGGGATCTATTTGTAACTTATAGTTATTGAGGTGGTTAGCAATTCTTGGATAGGCGCTTGCTTGGCTATTGTCATTGCTAGGTTTTACGTGGTTATAACTCTTCGCACAGGACAATTCGGAGGGTTTCAAACTAGAACAGTTAAATCAAGTATAAAATATAAACAATCGACCATCACGATGTTTAATCCAATGTAAAAAGGGAGAGACGAAATTTTCAATACAACTTGTCAAACAAAACAAAGATTTTCAAGCGATAGCCAATGCGATAACAATGCGACAACCGCGCGACGTTGTTGGCACAACGGAATAACCTATTTCAACTATTGTGTGACTTTAGTGTGTTACTGTTTGAAAATATAAACAAGCCAGCCGCCCGTACATTTGTGTGATTTTCAGTATTTGAGAAAGCAATAGTTTAGTAATCCTGCCAGATTATATGGCGACAAAAGCTACCTTGCGCAGGGTCTTCACCTGTTATTACTTTAGATTTTGCATATCGCGACGACGAACAGATGGGTGGCTCACTTTTTTTTTGTTATTTGGTAACAAGACGAGCTGGTCGTTTGCCTGATGGTAAGCATAACGCCGGCCCATAACAATTGCAGTGCCACCCAGAACTTTGTAACAAAAGGCCTGCGCGGCATTGCAGTGCGCTCGTTACCCTGAGACATTAAGTCTCATAAGCCCAGTAATTTCACTGGATACTCTGCTCATCAAACCGGAACACAGTAATGCTTGCACACTACTGCTTGGCGGCAGACTTCACGAGCAAAGCGGTGGTAACAACCCAGACGGACACTCGCAGAAGATATAGACGTTACCATCAATTCCGCTTTAAAACAGTCTGCTTGGTTATATTATTAAAATACTAACTGTACCTACCTCATCAGTAGAATTGTCATTTCCAAGAACCATTAAGTACTCTCTGAGCTCTTCAACAAAGGTTCATCTAAAAATTTAATATCTGTCCAGGTGTAATTAAAATTCGAATTCCTTCTAAAAAGTTATTGTAATAATGGAAAAACGAGGGATCCTCTGATATTTGTTCTTGTTTGGGTTTCATTTTGGGCAGGTAACATTTACGACGAAGTCTCTGTATTTTTAGAGGGGATGTAAAATGACAGAGGAGGGTGGATGCGTGTGATATGGGTTTGAGAATAAATAGTAATACTGTAAGTCAGTCAAGTTAATTTGCAAACCGTCTGTGGTGTCTGGGATTATGTCATCATGTTAGACTTCTTAGTAGTAAGAAGAATCTTATCGAAACATACTCAAAGTTTCGAAAGTAGCCTTTTTGTATTTCAGTCTGTAGCAGCTTTTGAATACGATCTCACCTGTTGGGAAGTGAAGTAGCTATCTAAGGTGAAGCACGCATGCTCAGTAATTACCTATTCACGCTTGACTTGTCTAAGTCAAGCGTCCAGGGACCCAATTGTATACTAAACAAATGATTTAATTAAAAATGACGCGCAAAATAATCACTTTACGTACTTTCGGTACTTTCCAGGACAATCGCTTCGTCGCCTAAGATAATGGTGGTCATCAATAAACCATTGATAATGTTAGTACTTATACTCTTCATCAAAGTGATCATTTTGCGAAGAAAACATTGTCATTTTTAAACTTGTTCTTTAGTAGAATTGCTTGAGAGTGCTTTAAATATATTTGATTTTGATTACTGTTAATTCCTATACTTAGTTGTGAAGTGAAAACCCGGATTGGAGTTCTTACGTCCGACTCTGCCGCCGACGCTGTTCCTGTGCTGACCTACTGCCACACCGCAGCTTCAAGTACAGCGACTACGCTGTACTTCGGAGCCTGTTGATGACACCGAGTACCTACACTGATTTCACGAGCTACTTCCCGCGCCCGCTAAGGCCAGTGGATAATTACATTGCTACGCAATACTTACCAATACCTTTTGTTAGTGGTAGGACTAACTCTTCTGCGAGTGTCCGTCTGGGTTGTTACCACCGCTTTGCTCGTGAAGTCTGCCGCCAAGCAGTTCTGTGCAAGCATTACTGTGTTCCAGTTTGGTGAGCAGAGTAGCCTGTGAAATTACTGGGCTTATGAGACTTAATACCTAATGTCTCAGGGTGACGAGCGCACTGCAGTCCCGCGCAAGCCATTGTGTTTCAAAGTCCTTGGTGGCACTGCAATTGTTATGGGCCGGCGTTATGCTTACCATCAGGCAAACGACCTCGTTACCAAATAACATAAAAAAAAAACAAAAAAAAAACGTTTCAGTTCGCGAGTGGAACCTATACCCTGACACTACCGTATAACATATTCTAATGTTGACCTTTTAGCTCTCGTCTTATTTTTACTTGCTTTAGTTCTCCTCTCTATAGAACTAGGTAGGTAAAACAGGTAGACACGTTACAGCCCGACTGCGAAAAGAAAGGAGACTAATATTTTTGGAGCTTAATCTCATTTCTAACCGTATTTCGCTCTGTAGCCTAAAATGCCGTGACCACAACATTTCTTAAGGGCTGGATCTGCGTCTGGTACTACACCGTCGAATAGAATGTAAAATATTGTTTCCCACACGAAACAGCCAAATGATCCAATAGTTCTGCACGTTTGTGGCAAGTGGTAATCAAGCTATCTGAACTACCGATGAATATTGTTCAAACTCTCATCCCATGTTTGAACAACGGAGGATGTCATCTATATGGAAATGCATTTCAGTTTTGATTGCGTTCTACACTGAAAAAACACTACTGGTTCATTCAACCAAATGTGCTTCGGTTGTTTTTTTTTCGGTTGAATATACTAGACATTGCTTAAAGTAACAAAACTGCTACAAAACCAACTTGGTCAAAATAACAGATTCGCTTTGTTTATGCTTACCACTGCATATATGGTTGGAATGAAGAAGAATGCATGTTAAAATAATTAAAGAGACTCGTTTAATTTCTGTTTTTGTTATATTTACTGTTAGTTTGTCAATTTGACAAAACCGCTAAAAATATATTGTTTCAAATAACAAATTACATATTTGTTGAATAAATCGTAACGTATTTAGTTATATTAACCATTAATTTGTTTATAAGGACTTATTAATTTTGTATCCATTATATCTTTGATAGAAATTATTGAACTTTACAAGTTAACACAACAAGGAGTTTGGTTAAATATAATTTGCGTTAGGTTTACCTTTTATATAGCTTGATTTAACCAATGTATGTTGTTTCAAACAATCAACTTAATCTAGTTAAACTAAACATCATTTATTCGGTAACGTGAACAACAAATATGATAGCATTAACACATTCACTCAGCTAAAGGTGAGCAATTGTTGTGATTAAAGTAACAACACAGCCCTTCGCAGCTTCAATAAACTAATCCGAATATATTTGATAGAAATTATTAAACTTTACAAGTTAACACAACAAGGAGTTTGGTTAAATATAATTTGCGTTAGGTTTACCTTTTATATAGCTTGATTTAACCAATGTATGTTGTTTCAATCAATCAACTTAATCTAGTTAAACTAAACACATCTATTCAGTAACGTGAACAACAAATATGATGGCATTAACACATTCACTCAGCTAAAGCTGAGCAAGTGTTGTGATTAAAGTAACAACACAGCCCTTCGAAGCTTCAATAAACTAAACCGAATATATTTGATAGAAATTATTGAACTTTACAAGTTAACACAACAAGGAGTTTGGTTAAATATAATTTGCGTTAGGTTTACCTTTTATATAGCTTGATTTAACCAATGTATGTTGTTTCAATCAATCAACTTAATCTAGTTAAACTAAACACATCTATTCAGTAACGTGAACAACAAATATGATGGCATTAACACATTCACTCAGCTAAAGCTGAGCAAGTGTTGTGATTAAAGTAACAACACAGCCCTTCGAAGCTTCAATAAACTAAACCGAATATATTTGATAGAAATTATTGAACTTTACATGTTAACACAACAAGGAGTTTGGTTAAATATAATTTGCGTTAGGTTTACCTTTTATATAGCTTGATTTAACCAATGTATGTTGTTTCAAACAATCAACTTAATCTAGTTAAACTAAACATCATCTATTCAGTAACGTGAACAACAAATATGATGGCATTAACACATTCACTTAGCTAAAGCTGAGCAATTGTTGTGATTAAAGTAACACCACAGCTCTTCGAAGCTTCAATAAACTATACCGAATATATTTGATAGAAATTATTGAACTTTACATGTTAACACAACAAGGAGTTTGGTTAAATATAATTTGCGTTAGGTTTACCTTTTATATAGCTTGATTTAACCAATGTATGTTGTTTCAATCAATCAACTTAATCTAGTTAAACTAAACATCATCTATTCAGTAACGTGAACAACAAATATGATGGCATTAACACATTCACTCAGCTAAAGCTGAGCAATTGTTGTGATTGAAGTAACGACACAGCCCTTCGAAGCTTCAATAAACTAAACCGAATATATTTGATAGAAATTATTGAACTTTACAAGTTAACACAACAAGGAGTTTGGTTAAATATAATTTGCGTTAGGTTTACCTTTTATATAGCTTGATTTAACCAATGTATGTTGTTTCAAACAATCAACTTAATCTAGTTAAACTAAACATCATCTATTCAGTAATATGAACAAAAACTATTAATTTAATTAACAAATTCACTTAGTTAAACCTGAAAATAGTTGTGATGAAAGCAACAACACAGTTTAAATAAACATAACCGAATATATATACTAGATAAATTCGTACTGTGTGGCAGGACTAACTCTTCTGCGAGTGTCATTCTGGGTTGGTACTTCTTGAAGTCTTCCGCCAAGCAGTAATGTACAAGCATTACTGTGGTCTGCTTTGATGAGCAAAGTAGCGTTCCTGCATTTACATTTGAGTTCTTACATTTTATATCTTGTTTAGATGGTAGCTGCTAACTCTTCTGCGAGTGTCCGTCTGGGTTGGTATCACAGATCTGTGGTTGGTATATATTTATATATATACCATACCACTACTTTGCTAGTGAAGTCTGCCGCCAAGCAGTAATGTGCAAGCAAGCATTACTGTTTTCCGGTTTGATCAAAGTAAGTAGTCAGTGAAAGTACTGGGCTTCTGATACTTAATACCTACCTAATGTCTCAGGGTAACGAACGCAATGCAGTACCACGCAGGACTTTGTGTTTCAAAGTTCTATGTGGCACTGCAATTGTTATGAGCCGGAGTTATGCCTATGGTGTATATTCTGTGGTTATGTTTGCCATTAGGCAAACGACCGGCTCGTCTCGTTATCCATTAGAACTTATAGAAAAACCCTATTAGAGTTGAAATTAGACAGAACCTAGTCCGAATTTTGGCCACGCTGGTTTTCTTTAAGCACAGTGACAAAAAATAGGTCATTACTTAGAAAGCATGTCGTGCATAAACTGTTGCTATTACGAGAACTAAAAAAAATGTGGCTAAACCTCGGCTACGTTTTTTTATATTATTTGATAGCGAGACGAGCTGGTCATTTGCCCGATGGTTAGCATAACCACAGAATATACACCATAGGCATAACGCCAGCTCATAACAATGGCAGTGCCACATAGAATTTTGAAACACAAAGTCCTGCGTTGCACTACAGTGCGCTCGTTACCCTGAGACATTATGTATTAAGTATCATAAGCCCAGTAATTTCACTGTCTACTTTGATGAAACCGGAACACAGAAATGCTTGCACATTACTGCTTGGCGGCAGACTTCACTAGCAAACGAGCCAATATGCAAAAGAGATGCCGCGCCGTCTTTCTTGGTATTGGTACGCAATCCTACTTCCTACTAATATTATAAATGCGAAAGTGTGTTTGTTGGTTTGCTGATTTGTTTACTAGCTTTTGCCCGCGGTGTTTACCCTCGTTCCCACAGGACCCGTCCATTTTTCCGGGATAAAAAATAGCCTATGTTACTCTCCGGTCCATAATCTATATCTGTGCCAAAAATCACGTCGATCCATTGCTCCGTTACTGTGTGAAAGAAGGACAAACCAACAAACACACTTTCGCATTTATAATATTAGTAGGATTATTTAGTACCTATAAGTAGGATGTAAGTATGTGTCTAGGTACCTACTTACTATACTTAACAAAACAAGTAAATTGTATAAAGTATGCATTTGTAAAGAGAGCGATGCATACAAATTTGCTTTAAAAAAGCGACGAACCTACCGACTTCAGTGACAAACTACTGAAACGATCTTGATGAAATTTCCTTTTAAATAAAAAAAGAATTTTCCAAATCGGTTTTTACATGATGGACATGATCAAACATAAAAAATTACAACCTAATTGAGAACCTCCCTCTTTTTTCGAAGTCGCTTAAAAAGTTACACCCACATGGGGTACGTAAGTAGCTAGGTACCTATGTAATTCATATTAAAAACCAATTCTCAATTTCTCAAAGCTAACAAATTGCTTTAGTAAAAGCAACTATCTGTTATTAGTAAACTGAACCGATTACAAAGGTAATTAAGTAGACGCTTGTACTATTATCTATTCTGTGAATTTCTGTGGTAGAACTACCGCCCACATTGGTACAAGTGCGCTACGATTGGCCAGGGTATGGAAAAATTATTACCTTTTATGGTCATGCGTCTTGCGGAGTTCGAAGGTTATCTTCAGTGCTGCCAGTATTAACAGATTTCCCATTAGTGAGGGGAGATCAGGAGTTATGGCTAAAGGATTTTATTATAAAGCTATGTCTGGTTGTGAACTTTTAGCTCATGGAAATACTAAACAGTTGCAAGATCAAATTAAAATTAAATTGAAGGGTTTGAACTGTGATAATTACGTCGGTATAGTCCCGTGATGGGCGTTTTTCCTTAATGTTAAATTGTGATGCGTGCCTTCATAATCAGCCTACTTTGTTCCCATTTTTGGGGCAAACAAAATCGCCGGTAGATTATATTAATTTCATAATATCATCACCGAAGCTCTAGATATTTAAATAGTTCTTGCATCATTCCTCGACGTAATACTTTCCTTTTTATATTTATATGCATATACATAGATTTACTATTTATTTTATGCTCAATGAAACAAAATACCTAAATTCTACGTTATTATTATTATTTTTATTCTATAGTTAGAGACAAAAAATAATAAGAATTTCTTGCTTAGACTTTTACCGTGTTACCACAAAAAACTAGTTTTAGACGCCTGTTTAGCTAAACAGTATCTAAAGATAGTTTGTTGTTTACGCGAATCACAAAATCTTATCGTAATGGGGTGCATCAATATATTGTATGGTTTTTATTGCAAAAATCATTTTAATATAGCCAACTTTTTACCTGGTTATTTTGTATGGGAACTTTCTAAACTTAAATTTGCATATTGTATTGTAAACATTGGATTGCGTTTCATTTTAATGAGACTTATTTAACTTAACTTTTAATTTGGTTTCATTTGTCTCGGCATAATCACGAAAACATTCTTGTCACACTTCTTGAGATTGTCAGCTGTACATAGATAGGTATATAAAATATTAATGCCTGTTGATAATTTGATAATGGACAATTTTGATTTTATTGGTATCCGACCTCTAAACTTTATTATATAATTAATGTGTACGTATCCTAAAAACGGATAAATTATGTATGTCGAAGACAGCAACACTACACGGGTGGGAAAAAAGGCGGGCGCGGGAGTCGGGAGTTGGAACACTTATTTTATTTTTGGACTCAGTGAGTCAGTGCGCGCGCGGCTTGCATTTTGCAAACGCGGCTTGATTTCTTTCTTTCTTGTTTGAATGGTTATTTCCTATTTCTGTGGATTTTCAATACGTGTGACCTGTGTAATTAATGATGGAAAGCGAAAATATCGAAGTGCTTTTTAGTAAATGGGGAATTTCTCAAGAAAGTATAGACGTGTACCGCAGTAAGTACCTATCTACTTATTTCCAATTTTAAGTATGTATATTGTACCTATATTATTATAATATATATATCTACTAGGTAATTTACCTTACTTATTTGTACGATTACGGCTACATTCGACTCGACCGATTCCACTATCGACAATGTAGGTACCTACATAAACACGTGAATTCTTTGATAGTGAATTTAAATCTTGAATCAATTTGGGGTCGTCCATTTGCATGAGGTGTTCGCCTCACGTAATTAATGTATGCCCCCTTTTTGGTTAGGCTTGGGAACATTGGAACCTACCTCTACAAATATAGTACTCAGTACTATACTTAATCGGTATTTCTAACCAAATCTAACGGTAGGTAAACAAACCGTAGGGTAAACGCTGGTAATGTCGTCAATGTCCCAATACTCGTCAGATTGTAAAAAAAGGCCAGTTACTTATTTCAAACGAGAGCTTAATAAAAGATTTTTATAGCAATATATTTAAAATAATATACTTCATAGTTCAAATGGCACCATTTAGTTATATCTATAATGGTTCCGGAGAAATGAGCTATCAAAGTTAGCGATTTTGAAATTTGTGTTTTTTGGGAAGTTTAGTAACTGAAAGTGCAGTCCTGCGCACCACTTTTGTTTTCAAGTTTCACAGGACCAGGAGGCCGTTTTGGTAAGTGTGATATTTTATTGAAACGCTCAAGTTAATTTTCTAACGATATAACCTATAAAATTGTGCTATTTTTATTATTAGCTTCTTATTTATGCGTATGACAGGTATTCGTACTTAAAATACCCTATCTGACCCAATAACCGTCAGTATTTATATTATTTTGACGGTAACTGGGACATGATTAACAAAATGCGCGTAATATCGTCATTGAGTATATTTTGAACCTTATTGTGCAGTGATACGGTTTACGGTTTTATTATAGGGGGGCGGTGGCGGTCAGATTTTCATTTGAGTATATTAATTGAGGGTTCGCAAAACTATTACTTGTATTTTATTTAAAGATAATTACCTCTATAATCAAGTATGGAATTACGGTTACCGATAAGACCGCCTCTATTTTTTTTTATATAAAATTATAGTTATAATATGTACTACATACAATAAAAAGTTTTCGGTTTTTCTTTTTTGTATATTTTGTAGGGCCATGCGTTGCAGGTTGATATTTTGCAAGCGAGGCAATACGCGCAATTTGGCGCTAGTAGTACCACCACCTTGCAACCGCGTGCCCGTACGGCAGCTCTTATTCGTATGTTTTTGTATGGCGTAGTTAAAGCAATATATGACGTAACTTCGTGCGTATGACTTTCCCTCCCCAGTAGACTGAGCCCAAATATAGGACACTTAGATCGGCCACTAAAATTTACATGTACTTCCCTGACCCATCATTAGTATTTTATTAATTAAAGTAATATTTAAAGTATAGTAATGAGTAACAGTATACGCAGAGTACAGGTATACGCACCAACCTCGGCACACCCAGACGATGAAGTAGAAGCTATGTATGAGGATATATCCGAGGCCATGCATACTTCCGAAACCCACTTCACTGTTGTTATGGGAGACTTCAACGCAAAGCTGGGCACGAGGAAAGGCGATGAGTTGAGTGTAGGGCCATTTGGATACGGGCAGCGGAACCCGAGGGGACAAAGGCTGGCCGACTTCATGGAGAAGGAGGGACTCTTTGCGATGAACTCCTTCTACGAGAAGCGGCCATCCAGGAAGTGGACGTGGATAAGCCCCGACGGTTCCACCACAAATGAGATTGACTTCATCATGACGACCAAAAAGCACATATTCGATGATGTCTCTGTGATCGGCAGGGTGAAAACCGGTAGCGATCACCGCATCGTAAGAGGCACATTGAATATCGATGTCAAGCTTGAAAGGTCACGTCTGGTGAAGTCTACGCTCCGTCCAAATCCTGCCCAAATCCAAAACCCCGAAGGCTTTCAGCTCGAACTTCAAAATCGCTTCCAGTGCCTAGCTGATTGCGACAGTGGACGAGTTGAACAACGGGTTGGTGGAAACTGTCCAAGCTGTTGGGTCCGAACTCTTTAAGACCCAACGCCGAAAGAGGACTCAAAAGCTCTCAGAAGAAACTCTGAAACTAATGGCAGAGCGGAGCGAAATGAGGCTGCAGTCTTCAGTTGATATATCGGCCTACGGCAAACTCAATAGACGAATTTGGAAGTCAATGAGACACGACTTGCGTGCTTTTAATACTGCACGTATTAAGGCCGCAATTGAGCGGAACCAAGGCTCCAAAGTGTTCGCTAAGAATTCGTCTATTGGGCAAAGCCAAATGACAAAACTGAAGACCGAGAACGGCAGCATCATTTCATCCAAGCCTGAGATTCTGAGAGAGATTGAGAACTTCTATGGACAGCTGTTATACACCTCGACACGTAAACCCGTTACTAACATAGCTCAAGACACCAGAGCCAAGTTAGTTCGACACTATACCGAAGACATCCCGGACATCAGCCTGTACGAGATTAGAATGGCTCTCAAACAGCTCAAAAACAACAAGGCGGCGGGTGAGGACGGAATTACGACTGAACTTCTGAGAGCGGGTGGTAGACCGGTACTTGTAGTCCTCCAGAAGTTATTCAATTCCGTCGTCCTTGAAGGTACAACGCCAGAAGCGTGGTACAAGAGCGTGGTGGTGCTTTTCTTCAAAAAAGGTGATAAAATCTTATTGAAGAATTATAGGCCCATCTCGCTCTTGAGCCACGTGTACAAGCTGTTTTCGAGAGTCATTACGAACCGTCTCGCACGCAGGTTTGATGAATTCCAGCCTCCCGAACAAGCCGGTTTCCGGAAAGGCTTTAGTGCCATAGACCACATCCATACGCTACGCCAGATTATACAGAAGACCGAAGAGTATAATCGACCACTCTGTTAGGCGTTTGTGGACTATGAGATAGACTTCGATTCAATCGAGACTTGGGCGGTACTGCGTTCCTTGCAGCGATGCCAAATTGACTATAGGTATATCGAAGTGTTGAACTGTTTGTACAGCAACGCCACCATGTCAGTCCGACTACAGGACCAGAGCACGAAACAAATCCCATTGCAAAGAGGCGTGAGAAAGGGAGACGTTATTTCTCCGAAACTGTTCACAAACGCATTGGAGGATGTTTTTAAGCATCAACATAAATGGCGAGTACGTCACTAACCTTCGTTTTACCGATGATATAGTCATAATGGTGGAGTCGCTCGAGGATCTCGGTACCATGCTCAACGACCTCAGTAGAGTTTCCCAACAGGTTGGTCTTAAGATGAACATGGAAAAGACGAAAATCATGTCAAATGTCCATGTTCCACCTATACCGGTAATTGTTGGAAACGATACTCTCGAAGTTGTTGACGAGTATGTCTACCTAGGACAGACTGTCCAATTAGGTAGGTCCAACTTCAACAAAGAGGTCGCACGAAGAATCCAACTCGGCTGGGCAGCGTTCGAGAAGCTTCGACCTATCTTTTCATCCACAATACCGCAGAGCTTGAAAACCAAGGTTTTCAACCAGTGTGTGTTGCCAGTGATGACTTATGGCACTGAGACGTGGTCTCTTACTGTTGGCCTCATCAGCAAGCTCAAAGTTGCACAACGAGCTATGGAGAGGGCTATGCTCGGGGTTTCCCTGCGTGATAAAATCCGAAACGAGGACATCCGCAGGAGAACGAAAGTTACCGATATAGCTCTCAAAGTTAGCAAGTTGAAATGGCAGTGGGCAGGCCACATCGCTCGCAGAACCGATAACCGATGGGGAAGAAAGGTTCTCGAGTGGCGACCACGAACCGGAAGACGTAGTGTAGGACGGCCCCCACTATGTGGACCGACGACCTTGTCAAAACCGCGGGGAACCGCTGGATGCAAGAGCGAGTAGCCGATTCAAGTGGCGTTCTATGGGGGAGGCCTATGTTCAGCAGTGGACGTATTCCGGCTGATGATGATGATGATGGAATGAGTAATATCAAATTATTTTATAAAATATTATATATATCAAATTACTTTATAGCTAATGATGAAAATTACTGTTTTCCATATTTATTTTTAGGTTATTTAAGTAATACATATAATATTCAATATCATGGACGACTGCGCCGAGAGACTCGGCATAAGCTTCTGCAATGCGGAAGCACGGAAACATGTTGCAATATCGCCAAGCTTAGCCTCTCTGCTGAACGGAAGCACCACCCGAACGAGCATGAAACGTAAAACGTATAACTCGCTACCTGTGACGGAAATAGCAGACCACCAATATCGATTAATGCGGTCAAGAAACGACGATCGCACTATTCGAATGGGGTGAGGAGACTCCTTTTGCTCAGGTATCTCTCAAAACTCACTCTAACTCAAATCTCTCAAAGGTCTCAAAACTCGGAGAGGCCGAACCAGGTACGGTCAACACACCCACAAAGTGAGAGTAGTCTCACTTTGTAGGTGTGTTGACCGTCTACACGCAATTGCAGTCGAGTACGAAAAAGGCGAAGTCACTGACCACATCGGCCGCATTAAAGCGTCCATAGATCATGAGGTGGACGTGTACGAGAACAGGAGGGAAGACCTAAGCTTTTGCGCTGAAAACATTTGGCAGAATTGTCAAAAGACAAAGAACTGCCACCGGAACCGTTCAACAAGGCGGGAAATCGGTATCCTTTTGGGGCGGTATAATGATTGGTGCTAGAACGACAATGATCCCGTATCGTGGCTGGGTGACTGCAGCTTTGTACCAAACCATTGCTATTGATGGAATTGTCAGGTCATTTAGAATAAACCATGGTCCTCGATTCGTATTGGTTGACTTGACAATAATGCACCCAGCACATCGAGCTCAACGAATCAACGCTGCTCTGCGTGAATACGACATTACCGGGTTAGACTGGCCTGCCGGCTCGCCTGACTTCAACCCGATAGAACACGCGTGGGAGACTGTCAAGCGAGCTGTTTGGAACCGTCAGCCACCTCCCCAGACAGTGCCAGAGATCAGGGAAGCCGTTATTCAAGAATGGGACAGGTTACCGCAAGAAATGCTGAATAACTTAATTCTCAGCATACCAAGAAGGATTGCCGCATGTGTTCGAGCCAGGGGAGGAGTTATCTTATACTAAATAAAAACAATTTAATAATAAATCTTGATAATATTTAGTTAAATCCTCTTTTTCTTTCAATTATTTATTAGTCAAAATTGCACTAGAACTTTTAAATTCAATTTTAGTTAATAAAAAATAATTTAATTTTTTTATTTCAACAAGTGTATCTTTTTGTAAAAAGATGTTACGTAAGCAACATTCTTTTTACAAAAGTAAAATTAAAATTAAAATTCAAAAGTCTTTATTCAAATAGGCCCCAAAGGAGCACTTATGAAAGTTAAAATGACTCTAACAGCGGGCCTCTGCAGCATTCATCTACCCGAATTAAAAAAGAAACATCTTTTGCTAATGATCTCAAACTTTATTTGACGTGTGTATGTAAATCGGATTACAATGCAATATAATCATATATACCGAGTTGGACTGATAACAGAGCCGGAAGGTAGTAACGTATAGTAGAGTAACGTTGTAACGTAATGACATAACCCCATTCAGTATTTACAAGAATCAAACGAACCTTAGGCGATATTTAGGATGCCGATGATGGAGCCGGAAGGTGGCTATGAGACTACAGAACCCATTACGTATTTTACAAAAAGCTTTTCTGGAAAAATATATTTGAATATTTATTTATATTTTTTCACAAAAAAACTTGTTAATACAAAAAACAGCTTGATTAAATTGGTTTCATTTGGTGCAATAAATAATATTCTTTAATCTTTTTTTGTCCTAGGCATTCGACTAGGCGTTTGGTTATTCTGGGTATATTTTTGCCCTATATTTTTAATTTGAGGGTTATATCGCCAAAAAACAATTTAATAATGAACCTTAATACCAAGGTTACAGAGTTCAAAATAGTGGTAAAAATTGACGAGTTCTGGGACAATTTGACGAAAATTAGGACAAATCTGACGGATACTGGTACAATTCACTTATTTTTCAGTTTTTCAATTATTTTAATAACTTGTGGTTTTTTTATCGTAATAAAAATATATTTACCGAAAAGAGTTATAAATAAGTAATCACGTCAAAAAATTTGATATTTCTAAGTTAACAAACAGAGACGAGGCAAAGCTGCAAAGACAGCTAAATTCAGAAACTGACGAGTAATGGGACGTTTACCCTAGGTATTTCTCATGAACCAAGAAAAAAGTTACGACGTCGCACGTCAAACACAAAAGTGAAACACCTCGATTATGCTGATTCAGCATAAGCGTGATGTCAAGTGATGTGATACATTCGCCAATCGCCATACACCTCATCGTCATCGGCCAATCGGACGCCATAGCCATGCCGCGACATAGCCACGTGTCGCGTCCGTGTTTGTTGGTTACGAATACTAAGAAAAAAATGTCGTCAATTGTGTTGAAACTGCAAAAATCATTCTAGGACTAAACAAACTCACGTTTCATCTATTAAAATAAATAAAATTTAACTTCTGACAGGATTTCTGACTACCCTGATATGAATATGGGTGTGAGGTGGCCTACACCGGATTTAAAATGTCTTTTCACAGCCATTTTTTTACTGTCCCACCACCGTGTGGTGTGGTGTCTGTTACTTACTAGGTACTAAGAAAGTATTTATCTTATTTTACTTTTCAGATAACAATAAAGACATGTCATGCCTCGAAGGGCTAGGGCAAGAAGAATTAAATATCTATATTCATCCCAGAAAATCGACTGAGGGATCGCATAAAATTTAAACTGGACTATAAAAAATATTTAGAAGAAATGGAGACTGTGCATTCTGTAAGTACCTACCTAGTTAATTTACATACAATATGTTATTAGTATATTTAAAATATTTATTGTATAAGTAATAGATACATTAATGCAAAATGTTCTGTGTAATGTGTACCTATATTTCGAATTTAACGAATTTTGCGAGTACCGAAGTCTGATCGTCAAGTATTGTAGTAGCTTTATATTTTCTTTGGATTCGACCTATCTATTCGATAACTTTTGTCGATTGTATCAAGGCTCGAAAGAAAGAAAGAAAATATAAAGCTACTACAATAAATGACGATTTTATCGATTTTTTATTAAACGCTATTTTACTCCTTATTTATATACCTGTACTGTTCAATTTCTTATGCAAGTATTTAAATTCTAGAATTTTTTTTATGTTATTTTGATAGCAAGACGCGCTGGTCGTTTGCCTGATGGTAAGCATAACGCTGACCCATAAACAATTGTAGTGCAACTCAGAACTTTGAGACACAGTCCTGCGCGGCAATGCAGTGCACCCGCTACCTATACCCTGAGACATTAGGTATTAAGTCTCATAAGCCCAGTAATTTCACTGGATACTCTGCTCATCAAACCGGAACACAGTAATGCTCGCACATTACTGCTTGGCGGCTGACTTCATCAGCAAAGCGGTGGTACCAACCTAGACGGACACTCGCAGAAGAGTTAGTCTACCATCTAGTAATTTTAGTTCCAATACTTGGAACTCTTGGATGTAGACCGGTACTCTTTTTGTTACGCGATTGTACGCCTTATGTCATATGAAATAAAGCCCATATTCATTTTAGTGTCCTGGTATTTGAGGGTGGACGTACTTGGAAGATTTTGCAAGTATGTCCCATCTCTAGCTTCCATCACTCATTTTGTAGGCACTTGAAATTAAATACAGTCATATTTATTACAGAACACTGATTCTTTGGACACACTCTCACTATCATCATGTGAATTACTTTTTGATAATAATCTATTTCACCGGATTCAGATCTTTTAGATTTTGTTTACATGTTTATTTATTACTTCCAGATTGAAATCGAGTTTGACAATTACCCAGACAAAACGTAAAAATTGTTTGAACAATGTGATGGGTTCCAAAAACAAGCTTTAAAACTAATGGATAACTGGATGCTGCAATTGCAGATGATGGCAAACTGAAATTTTTAAAAGATGACAATGAGAGTAAGTATTTATGCACACTTTGAATTAATAGTTAAAAAAGATAGTAACTATCACAAGTTATTATAATACTTGTATATACTATATAGAGTGTAGCCTAGAGTTATCGATATAATACTAAAGGTTATACATATAATTATATCCGTTTTAATTTTTTAATATTATTTATTTCAGATATTCAAGATTTGGACTATGTATGCAGTTCCCTGGCATACACAAACTAACAATTGAGAAGTAGACACTGAGACGAAATAATTCAAAGTCAATTGCGGAATCGAATCAAGCTTTTATAAAACGCATAAACTGTAAGTGTTTGTTTGTATCCAACTATAAAGAAGAGTTCAGTGCGCCACACTAGGGATCGAAAAAAGGCTCTCAAGACAGGAACTTAAAGAAAGTGTTATTTTTTTGCTTGAAATGGCTTAAAATAGCACTTAATTGATATGGTAAAATGTATTCCTAATATTTGTTTAGATTACAAAGTGGAATGGGCAGAATAGCATTAAATATGCTACAAACAATATAATTATCTTGACTTCATCCACTGAATACGACTTTTATGTTGTGAAATACATACTTCATCCGACTGCGGATTGTGTGCATTTCTTATCTGTTAAAGTTACTTGCTTGGGATTTAATGATCATCTAAGATCTTATCTTTTAAATGTTACTGAATTAAGCCATTATTATTGTCTGTCAGACCAAATAATAAAATGTGTTTAGTGCTGCAAAGTTTGTGTTAAAATTAAAACCCTGCTTAATATAATTATTATTGGTGCATTGATTGTCAGTATATTAATTGCTTACTAATAATTATTAAATATCAATATTTTTTAATTACATCTGTTTGTTTAAATTGTGTGATTTGTTATCAATGTCCACATTAAATAATATTATACTATATGGGCTATTTATATAAAAACCGAAGTGTTTGACCACATTATGATGTTATGTTAGATTTTAAAATTATTATTAATTTAAAATTTGAATGGAAATAGTTTCACTATAAGATTGTATTTTTACATGGTACAAGTATTTTTGATTATTCCTTTTCTCCCCACTCATTCATCTTTGTTTGCGTAGTGGGAGAAATACCATACATTTATTTTCGCAATAATCCCACTGGTGGGGGGAGGGGAGGAATCCTTATGAAATTGATCCACCTCAGTTGATTGGTGTTATAGAATAGCAGTACCGAGTAAAAAGTGTTGTATATAATAATTTTTTTATTTAGAACTGATTGGGGTCTGATCCAGTAGCATTGTTTTAAATTGCCTTATTTTGGACACGCTTCATACTCGGTATAGCAGGTCTTCTGGCCCTTACCCCTTATCTTAGTATTAACTTATAATCATTTAACTATAATTTCTTTATAATATAAATGTTTTTGATCATTGTCTTCTTGATAAAACCGTTTAAAAATAAAATACTCATTTATATACTTACATTTTTTTATTTCTATAATTATTTTCCAGTTTAAAACATACCTACCTATTTTTGTATTTACCTATAATCTTACGTTAGGTAGTGTTATAATACAATCAGTTACCAGTTAGTGGTTAGGTAGGTATATTAGCCATAGAACGATATACTTAAGTATTGTTTATCAGGTAAAAGTTTCAAACGTTCAAAAGAAATGTAAGTAACTAAACCTGTTTGTAACTGTTATATATACTATATCTAGTTTTGTTAGCATTATTTTGTAATTCTGATTAGAATGACTAAGAAAGCGATTGAATTACTGTGTAAAAATACTAGTACAGTTGTTTGTTGTAAGTATATACAAATTGTATGTTGAAGTAATGTAAATCTTTAGGTAGAACACACTGAAAATGTTTGATGGATTTATTTTAGAATGTTGTCTTGGTAATTTTGTTTCTTTATAATTGAATGGAAAACTAACCTGATATAATTACATTATATTATATGTATTGACCAAATTATGAGAGCCATTTTGGCTCTCAATGAGCCACCTTAGTCTGGCCGATTTTTGGTTCTTCTTACTTCAATGATTTTTCTAATTGTAACAGGTGTTTTTATTTTAATTCATCAGTAATAAAAAAGATTGCTAAGTAAAACCAACATTCTAAAATAAATCCAACAACATTTTCAGTGTGTTCTAATTAAATCTTTGTTACTTCAACATACAATTTTCGTTATAACAAACATCTGTACTAGTATTTATAAACAGTATTTTAACAGTTTACTTAGTTATTCTAACCAGAAATGCTAAATAATGCCAACAAACATAAATAGTATGACCTACCTAAAGCGTTCGTTACTTCAACATACAATATTGGTTATAATCAACGGCTGTGGTAGTATTTTTAATCAAATATATAATAGCTTTTTTAGTTATCCTAACCAATTACAGAGTATAACCAACAAATATTTTCAGTATGCCCTAGCCAAAGAGTTAGTTACTTCAACATATATTATTGGTTATAATAAACAGTATATGTAATATTTTTAATCAAAAATATAATCGTTTTCTTAGTTATCCTAACCAAAGTTACAAAATATATACAACAAATATTTTCAGTATGCCCTAGCCAAAGAGTTAGTTACTTCAACATATATTATTGGTTATAATAAACAGTAGATGTAATATTTTTAATCAAAAATATAATCGTTTTCTTAGTTATCCTAACCAAAGTTGCAACATATATACAACAAATATTTTCAGTACGGGCTACCCAACGCGTTCGTTACTTCAACATATAATATGTGTCATGATAAACAGTTGTGTTGGTATTGTCAAACAGTAATTCAACCGCTTTTTTAGTTGTTCTAATGATTATTACAAAATATAGACAACAAACATTTATAGTACACCCTACCAAAGCGTTTGTTACTTCAATATACAATATTAGTTACAACAAACAGCTGTATCAGTATTTTTAAACAGTAATGTAACCGGTTTGTTGGTTTTTCTTACTAAAATTATACAGTTAATCCTACAAACATTTTCAGTATACTCAACCCAAACCCTTTGTTAGTTCAGCAGACAATATTGGTTATAATCAATAGTTGTGCTAGTATTTTCAACCAGTAATTCAACCGCTTTATTAGTTGTTATAATGATTATTACAAAATAAATCCAACAAGCATTTATAGTATACCCTACCAAAAGCGTTTGTTATTTCAATATACAATATTGGTTTACAACAAACAGCTGTACCAGTATTTAATACTACCGATATGATTAAGTTATACCAACCAATACTATTTGTAGAAAAAAAATACTAGAAAGTAATTGGTTGGGACAACAAAAATGCTTTTGTTGTTATCACAAAGAATAGTTGTTACTGCAACAAAAAAGTAATAGAATTAATCAATTTATTTGTATAATGTACAATTTTTAAGTGTGATATTAACAAAGTTGAATTTGTTCTATTAACAAAATTCCCAATTAGCGCTATTTTGACGTGTAAGTTTTGTTAGATTTTTGTTAACTTAACAAATAATTTCTCTCAGTGTATTGTGCTGGTTCAGAGTTATAATGGGATTTGTTTGGGGAGTGAGATTTTTTAAAGTGATTTTTGTGGGAAGCCAATTTTGAAGCCATGACACCTTTGGCGAGACATCTACGTCACAGTGGTATAGAGTGATGTTATGCCGCTTGTATGACCTGAGTTCGAATTAGTTTGAGCTTTTGGGACACAATGGAATGGTAGTGGGGCATTTTCTAGTGCTTGCCAAGCTAGCTACCACTCTCAAGATGATAATCTGCCAATAATGGGGAGATACTGAGATATATGCAAACTGCACATCTGTATATACCTACCTGTATGTACCAACTATACGAGTATTAGTTAGCTGGCGCGCGGGTAGCGACGCCAGTAATAAACGAGCCTTCATAGAAGCAGTGGTTTTCTTTACGTCTCTCAAATACTTATCATTGGCGAACGTCGTTGGAAGCATACCCACGAAATAAAAATAAATACAGTCTTATTTGGGAAATTTACCAATTTTTCGATCATAAATCAAGCGAATGGTCAATATTCAAGAGCAGATTGTCGCAGTTTTTGAAAATAAATAGTGTGAGTGCGGGGTGCGAAAGTGGAATTCTTCTTACACACCTCACTGATGCGACGTACCGCTTAGTACGTAATTTGGCTGATTAATTCACACATTATAACGGGATATTTACCGTGATTATTATTAAGCGATGAGCACCCGATATTTCGACGCTGTTGCAAGCATCATGTTCACGAGAGTCTCGCCAGTATTCCCGTGAACATGCTGCTTGCAACAACGTCGAAATATTGGGTGCTCATGTACATACGGTATCAACGTTATTCTTTTGACGAGAAAAAACGGTACGGTTTTCAAATCTAGTGGTTTTTATGACGCGAGCAATTTTACTGGCTAGTTTAGTTCATTATACCCCAAAGTAAACATCAATGTACCTACGTCCAATTAGGCAAGGCCAAATGAAATCACCCAGCCCTGGAAATAACTAGAATTACATCGCAACCCAACACATTACTGTTCACAGGAAACTAATAAAAGTACATCAGGTTTAGTTTCGTTATCACTAAGAATTTATCGATGGTTTTGTGCTGAACCAACACTGAGTTAGGCTGGCCATAGACGCTTATGCAAGTATGCATTCAATTCAATAAACCGTTGCTAATTTTCATATGCTCTTTTTTATAGTATTCGATAACGAGACGAGCTGGTCGTCTACCTGATGGTAAGTATAAAGTCGGCCCATAACAACTGTAGTACCACTCAGAACTTGGCAAAACACAAAGGCCTGCGCGGCACTGCTTTGAGCTTGTTATCCTGAGACATTATGTATTAAGTCTCGTAAGGTAGTAATTTCATTGACTACTTTGCTGATGAAAGTGGAACACAGTAGAGCTTGCCCACTACTGCTTGGTGGCAGACTACACGAGCAAAGCGGTGGTACCAACCCAGACGGACAATCGCAGAAGAGTTAGCACAACTACCTGGCATCAAACCCTGTACCTGTTAATACCAAAACCGTTGTTTCCAGTAACTTGCTTCCAGTAACATCCATAAATTTATAATGTACAGTAAAAATAACCGTAATAACCCCCGCCCTCGTTCTTGCCAATTAACAACGTCAGGGTGGAAACAGGAAAACACGTACTTCCACGTATCTTTCACGTGAACACAGTAAATGATAGACAGTTATCCTGACTGGCACAATTTCGTTACCTGCTAACGGAAATGTCGTTATGAGAAATTCGTTACAGAAAATATTATTTATTATGTTAGGGTAGGACGGATATAAATGTTGTTTTTGTCGTTTATTTACAACAGTTATCATTGGCCCACTGTCTCAAGGACGAAAGTGTTTGATAAAAGCCTAAATCTTCTTTTTTCTTCTTCTTTTTTGAT
The DNA here is from genome assembly GCA_907269065.1 of Crocallis elinguaria. NCBI lineage: Eukaryota > Metazoa > Arthropoda > Insecta > Lepidoptera > Geometridae > Crocallis > Crocallis elinguaria. Next base: position 23,212,422 of record OU026072.1, on the reverse strand, counting down.
GTAATTGGTTTATCTGTTCCAATTAATAAACAAAACAACCATTTTAAAATCTTTTGTCTGTCTGTGAAAATTATTATTTTTATACCTAGATATCTGATTTAAATGCAACCAGTGAGAGATGGGAGAAGATAAAAAGAAAATTTGTTACAGATTGTAAAACAAATATTTGAATTAAGTGTAGAATGACTTGCTTTTCAGATACCTGTTGCTTCCATCGACGGGAGAAAGGTAAAAGAGGTACTGCAATTATCCTTAGGCAACAACTTAAAAATAACTTTAAAAAGGTGAAATGTCTGAACTCTCACGGACCCAATAAATACGTTAAATTAAATTTGGTTGGCATAAGGCTTATTATCCTATGACATAATATATGGGTTATGGGATCAATTCTCCCTATTTTCCTTTCTAAAATGAAGATTCGAATAGGGACATTGATTACGAAGCGTGATGATTTGAGATCGAATAAAATACCTTTACATTTATTCTAAAATTATCTTATAATTTAGAAGTCTTACTATCTCACCACTTTCATAAGTTCTTTTTTATAGTTCACAAAACATATCTAAGGAAATGAGTACCATGAAAATAAAATGTTAATTAATTGACAATCTGTCAATCTGTAATACAACTAAAACTAAGTACATAACCTTTTCAATGCAGAAGAAATGTCACCCCGAGATATCAAAATTTAATATTATTGCTCACCATTCTGATACAAAATCTTTAGAATCCCCTTGTTATTTTAATACTTGTAATTGCCTTGCACTTGAAAAAACTGACACAGTTAAATATCTCGGAGTAACACTCGATAGTACATTAAGTTTCACAGCACACTTAAAAAATTTAACAGCTAGAACACGCAAATTAATGGCAATTTTTAGAAATATTCGACATACAGCGGATGATAAAATAATGAAAACTGTATATTTTTCCCTTTGTCAATCTATTCTGTTGTACTGCATAGAAAGCTGGGGGGGCTGTGCTAAAACTCATATACTTCCTCTTGAGAGAGCTCAACGTGCAGTCCTCAAAGTTATGAAATTCTTGCCATATAGATATCCAACCGAAACCCTATATAATGAAAGCAAAGTCTTGACAGTTCGACAATTGTTCATCTTAAGAGTCATTCTACGACAGCACAAGACTCGCTCGCAAACAATCCCTAAGACAAGGAAGCGTCGAGATGACAAAGTATTCTATGTGCCTAAATACAAAACATCTTTCATTAAAAAGTTTCCATGTTTTCTCGGTGGGTACTTATACAATAAACTGTCCAAATGTGTTTGCCTCCAAGAATTAAATTCGTATCAGTTAAAGAAAACGATAACATCTCAATTAATGACATATAATTATGACCAAACTGAGAATCTACTAACAGTGGTGAAATAATAAATATTGATCTCCGTTCAAACCCACACAACACTTCACATTCATTACTCACATGCATACATACACTCATAACACTTTCATTCCCTACCCTCACACACAACATTAACACACAATATTAAAATACACATACCTTCATAATTTTAATCACTATATTCATAATAATTTAAGTAATAAATTAAGCTGATGGACACTAATGATTATAATTAGTGCAACTATCTATTAATCATAACTTTTAAATTATAAATTGCAAAGAGTACATACCTATATTAAATTGATGCAAATAAACGAAATAGGTAAAACTTTTTAGTCTAAAATTGTATTGGTGGAAGCGCAGATGCCTATAACACAGGTATACGCCTAGCTTAGGCATCTGAGGCTCAGCAACTAAGTATTATTTACATATTTTGTTTCTTATAATATTTGTCTAAAATATTGCTGTTACTATGTATAATTTAAATTGTGTAAAAAAAAAAAAAAAAAAAAAGAAAAAAAAAAAAAAAAAAAATTATTACTCGTACAATACAAAGTACTTAACTACTTACAAGCAAAATCAAATAGAAACTATACACAACGTAATCTTTAATATTCAATACACATTAAAAACAAATTCTATAAAAAGATGATCTATGACTGTTCAACTTTACAAGAAGCCTAACTCAATAAACTCTTCAATGGCATCATTTAACCTATCCTTGTATTCGCCATCTAGCTTAAAATAAATACCCTTCACAACTTCCTTACTCTGATCAGCATCAGCATTATCTTGAGAAACGAACAGGAAAGGGCAATATAGGAACATGGTCACTAAACCAAAATAAAATTTCTCTTGATAAAGTTCCTCGAATAACTGACGCGGGAATACCGTTTCTACAGATATGTCAAAGTATTGAAGGTAATCTTCCAGAGACCTGTAATAATAGTTCTTGAGATGAACCAAGTGGGCGTCCCGGAATCGGCGGTCAGTTGACATGTAGATGAAATATAAGATGTCGACAATTGGGCATCCGTAGTGGAGGAACTGGTAGTCCAACGGTATGGCATCTATCACTTTGCCGTCCTAAAGAATAATAAAGTATTTTAGGTGTGATAATATTTATTTGTGATCTTTTCAAGTGAAATGGGGTGCACAATAATAATGAATTACAAATAAACTAACTATATTTACATGACACAATAAAAAACGGTTTTAAAGTTCGTGCTAATGAGGAATAATTATTTCGTTTTTTACTTATAATAATATTAAAGGGAATCGATTAAATTGGCAATATGAATTGAACAAGCCATTTTTTATTAATATGCATTGATAATATCCCAGACAGTCTAAAAGGGCAAATATAATAATTATTATAATGCAAGGCAGCCTAAAACCATTCAAAAATTATTTCAGAACATGATACTAATATTATAATTTTCAATGAGTGTTCATATTCATATTCATTTATTTCATAACAGAAAATGTTGCAGGTCAAAAAAAGCACACTACAAAGCCCACATATTAATAATTAACAAATCAAATCAGTCAATCAATCAGCAAAAATGGAATTTTTCATTCAAACAAAGTGTTTTTCAAGCTATGGCTGAGATAGGTTATTTAACAAATTCATCAAATGTAAAGAATGTTCTTTTAAGATTACTTAGAAATTATATTATTCTAGTGTGAGACTGCCTCACGTGCTCTTGATATTGGTAACGTGATAAACTTACTGGCTTCCAAGTGCACCAGCAATAAATGCGTGGTGACGGTCAGATTTTTAATTTGAGGGTGGATAGATAAGCATTAAAAATAACATACTACTATGTTAAAATTACATTAGAATGTGTTTTACTGAAAGCTTGTGAAAGCTGTGAACTTCTTGGTAGGTACCTAAAATTTGACTTACCACTTCTTTGAACATAATATTATTAGGCTTGTAATCTCCATGGCACAAGCAATACTTAGACGTATCTTCTGAGATATATTTTTCCGCCTTTTTTAGCATCTCGGGTACTTTTTTCTGAACTATGCTTCTTAGATCTGCAGTTATGTACTCTAGTCCTATATTATACTGGTCATCAGAGAATTTTCTCCATACCGTACCAGGCTTATAAGGTGATTTCACATTTTTAATTTTGGCAACATAGTCAGGTCTTTTTTGTTCCACTACAAGAGATAAACCATGAAGTTTTGCAAGTTGCTTCAAGCATACTTCTGCAATATCTAAAGTTACGATGTCCGTCCGGAACTTACTCTTGAATCCTTTTTTGGAAATATTTTCCATTATGATCATTTCATCGTAAGATTCTTCGTAAATTTTAACTGTTTTAAACTTTTCATTATGTGGAACATTTGCTTCAGTTTGCAGATCATTAAATATCTTGTTCAATTCTTTGTAAAGGAATAGTTCAGTTTTGTAAACATCTGTGACAGAAACTTCTTCTACATTACCGGCGTCAGGTGTTATGTTCTTCACAAAAATTGCGGTTTCTTTCTCTCCTTCAGCAGTCTTTCCTTTAAGGTCTATTTCGTACAAATTGCCGAGAATATTGTCACCATTTGTTGTTAGTTTTTTTATGCTTACATCACACGAAATGTATTCTTCTTTCTTAACAATGTTGCGTATACATTCATCTAGTTTGGCTTTTTGGTTAACATTTGTGAACTCCTTAAAATCGTCGCAGATTTCATAATGAATTTCAACTTGCATTTTGGTGAATAAGTTTGTGAATATATTTCTTTTTATTATCAAAGACTGCAATCTCACCTGATAGTACGCGATGTTTACTACTACCTGGCTTGTTTGAGATATTCTTTTATACAGATCTGAAGTGAATCTAAAGGCGAATTCAAAATGGATGTACTAGTTTTCTTTTTATTGCTTTAGTTACAAGTTAGATAAAAATAACGGTTGTGCCTGTGAATCTTAAATGAGTACTATGTTAATATTCTCCACTAGAGGTTTTTTATGGAGTTGTTCAGCTGTTTATTGTAAATGTGGACGGTGAAATTAAATAAAAACTTCTAACTATTACCAATTAACCTCTTAATTTCATTCAGCGAAACCTTTTTTTTATCATAATATTAAGATGATAAATTGATAAGTTTAGACATTCCCATATTTTCCATTCAATTCTATTGTGATTATCTATATTAAAAATTCCAACTTTAGTTAGGTATTTTACTCCATTATTGATGTGATTGTAGTATGGAATAGTCTTTATTACTAAAATATAATTATTAAGAATTACTTAGCAAAGTGTACCCACTCGCACGGAAGCAAAGTAAATAATAAATATTACCACATGTCTGATAAGATTATGATAAGTAGGTAGGTACTTGTTTTGCAACTATTTGAATTTGAACTATTTGACTTTTTTTGAATAAATATTTTTGATAATATTATATAGAGGTTTTTAATAGTCAATAGAAGTTTATAATGTGTGAAGTACGAGTTCATATCATTATTTTTTTAAAAGTTGTTTGTGAATTATACACAGGCGTTTGTTAGGCAAATGTTTAGCCTTAGCTAATGTTACTACTTCCTTATGACAAGAGACGAATCTAAGCGTACATTTATGCTTTCATATTGTTAATGTCATGTTGTTATTGTTAGTGGGAGGACTAACTCTTCTGCGAGTGTCCGTCTGGGTTGTTACCACCGCTTTGTGAGTGAAGTCTGCCGCCAAGCAGTAATGTGCAAGCAATACTGTGTTCCGGTTTGATGAACAGAGTATCCAGTGAAATTACTGGGCTTATGAGACTTAATACCTAATGTCTCAGGGTAACGAGCGCATTGCAGTGCCGCGCAGGCCTTTGTGTTTCAAAGTTCTGGGTGGCACTGCAATTGTTATGGGCCAGCGTTATGCTTACCATCAGGCTAACGACCAGATCGTCTCGTTACCAAATAACATAAAAAAAATATGTGTCAAAATTCTATAGAATTCAGAATCCACGATAGACTCGTCTCTGAATCATAGCTTAAGAGTTGTGTAGGATGCGAGTAAAAGACCTCCAAGACGCCAGAACTTTATGTTCACAGTAACAAAGGTAAGTTTTATGTTCCGGCTGGGAATCGAACCCCTGTCTCCTCTGCAGGCAGAGTTAGGTACTACAAACTTGTCTACAAACTGGCTTATATTAACAAACAGTGTTAACCAGTTGAATGGTCAAAAAATGTTTTGCCTCTTTCGATTCAATTTAAAATTATTAAAGAACAACACAACATAAAACATAGTTTAACAGTTAATTAAACCACCCTTTAACACTGTTTATGAATAAGAGCCGTCACTGCCGCCCTCAGAGTCGTTTAATGATTATTGAAGCGAGTCCTTACTGTAGATTTCTTTTGTCAATTTGTTATTTATCTACACCAAGGAAAACGACTCTGAGTGCGGCAGTATACGGCCCTAAATCTATAAATAATCTCATCAACTGCTGTACGCACTTCATTACATCACGCCCCAATCGATAAACTTCCGACCGAAAGCAGGTACCTAATAGTAACGGTATAACTAATCTCCTTAATCCGTGCTGATCGTGCCGGTTCCCTGCCAAGTTGCGCACGCGCCGCGGCCCACGCGGTGGCATGCCGTGGAAAAGAAAATACGTTCTCTGTTTACAAACTTTGTTTAAAAGTTTTCGTTAGACAATTTACCGGTTGGTTGAAGCAAATTGGTGAAGGATAAAATGTTTGGGGAATCCAGGTTTTCAAAGACATCAAACAAACAACCAATTTGTTTGTAACTCACAAATACCAGCTAAGATTAACACTTTTATGTCTGTTGGGTGAGTACCACCGCTTTGCTCGACCGCTCGTAAGACCTCAATAGTGTTACCACAAAAAAAAACATTTTTAGTCGCCTGTTTAGCTAAACAGCGTCTAAAGATAAACGCCATAAATGATTCGAAACGTCACAACAGAATTGTGTTAGACAATGATTACACACAGCTTAAATCAGGATTTGTGGTTGCTCATATTTAATCGCGCGACTAAGGCATGTTTAACAGGCGTTAAACAGTGAATAACACAGGTTTAACGAGTGTTTAATTTTCTTATGGTAAGACCTCTAATGTCTCAGGGTAACGAGCGCAATGCAATGCCGAGCACTACTGAGTACTACTTCACTACGACTGAGCTGCCATCGCTTCAAACCAGAAACTATAGGTACTTACTGAAAAGAAAATATGAAACTAGGTGTTTTCTGAATGAGAGAAGTTTAATAACATGTTACATGTTGTAACCTAGTTTGATATAAATGGAGTGTGTCGGCACGTTTCCGTTCCCTTTGCCCGTTAATCTAAGAAGGAATGACGTGAAAATTTCTTGGTTCATTCAATTTCAAACAGAACTGCTATGGTCCGTGTTTTATACTTGTCTAATAAAATATAAGCAAATATGGCGGATCACCAACCATAAGACCATGTCATTGCTTGTCTGTTGTCGTAATTGTTCGTGAAGTCTGCCGCCAAGCAGTAATGTGTAACCATTACTGTGTTCCGGTTTGATGAGCAAAGTAGCCAGTGAAATTACTGGGCTTATGAGACTTAATACCTAATGTCTCAGGGTAACGAGCGCACTGCAGAGCCGCGCAGGCCTTTGTGTTTCAAAGTTCTGAGTGGCACTGCAATTGTTATGGGCCGGCGTTATGCTTACCATCAGGCAAACGACCAGCTCGTCTCGTTACCAATAACATAAAAAAAAACATACTACGTGAGCAAATCCATAGAGAAAACCATAGAGATATAATAAATACAGATGTAACGTTGGGCTGTTTGAGTAAAAATTGTGTGATCATAGTCCTGTTCGCGTGGATGTAATATTTGATGGGGAGTTTCAGTTTACATATATAGGGACTGGACCATTTAACATTTCATAACACACCTATAGAGATCTGTGGGTGGTACCCACCCAGGCGGCCACTCAGAGCTAATCCTACCACCTGGTAAAATACTCGTCAAAGCCAAGCACTTCAATATCCAAAGAGTAAATATTGACACCAAATATTCCTGCCGCGCGGGTATAGTCAGAATATGGCATCACAAATACGGATATCCGGAAATTCTCCCGTCGGGATCACAGCCGGGTTATCCGTTACATCCGTTAATAGTAAATAACCGGTTGTTAGTATCTCGTATCCCTTCTCGGATAAGTCTAGTTTAAAGGAGGTATCTACTCGTATATCTTGTAGTTAAAATATGAAGCAACGAAAGCAATCATTTTTTTGTGCTTTTGTGTGTGAGACGAGCTGGTCGTTTGCCTGATGGTAAGCATAACGCCTGCCCATAATTATTGCAGTGCCACTCAGATCTTTAGAAACACAAAGGCCTGCGTGGCACTGCAGTGCGCTTGTTATCCTGCGACATTAGGTGTTATAGGTAGGCTACACTCTTCTCGTCAAACCGGAACACAATAATGATTGCACATTACTACTTGACGGCAGACTTCACAAGCAAAGCGGTGGTACCAAACCAGACGTACACTTGCAGAAGAATTAGTCCTACCACCTTATAATAGTGTTTCATTTTTTTTGTTAATATGATACACTTTTTTTTAAAGGGCTTTATTAACTAGCTAATACATAAATAAACACTACATCTAACCTAGCTAGCTACAAAAACAGTTGTATAATCTACAAGCCCAAGTAGGCCTATAGATAATCCAAATATTCTAGTCCACTACCAGTTGGAAGCGTACCCAGCATGCTGGCGGCATTGCATCGTTGAACCGCAATGCTGATCCGTTGAGCCAAATAGTTACCAGCATTTTGGTTACGCGTCGCATCAATCAAACGCTCTGACAAAATTTTGAAAATATTTTGAGGTCATTATATTATTGTTAGCTCAGATCTCCATCATTTATAAATCGATTTTATTGTAAAAATATTGGTTCAGTAATTTGTTACTGAAGTCGGTTCGTCACTTTTAGCAATTTTACTTATAATTACTTCTTTGGTAAAACGTCATACTTAAATGTCACAAGAATTTTTTTTATACCTCAAGCATAAACCACTTACCTATCTATACAAGGGTTTTATATTAAAAGGTCAACATTTTTCCACCTTCGAAGTGAGAAGGCATAGTAATGGGTCATAGGATATGATGAAGGGTACGGAAAGCTGACGAACTGTGTTAATATTTTATAAGGGCAAGGGAACACTCAATTTATTGCTGTATGTAGATTAATAATTGTATTTTGTAGCTAACGACACTTCAGAGCTAGTTCTAATCTAGGTGTATCCGCCCATCTTGTTTACCCTGCTTGAGATCAATGGTGCAAATACGGAACTTTGCGGTTCATAGCGATCGATAATTGTAAATGTGTGAAATTATTCCGGAAAACTGCACGGTTCCTGTGGGAACGCGGGTGAAACCGCGGGCAGAAGCTAGTAGAATTATAAAGAGGTATATTATTATCGGAGAAAATGAAATAATTTTTTTTATATATACATACATACTAGCTTCTGCCCGCGGTTTTCACCCGCGTCCCCACAGGAACCGTGCAATTTTCCGGGATAAAAAGTAGGCTATGTTACTCTCCGGTCCATAAACTATATCTATGCCAAAAAGCACGTCGATCCGTTGCTCTGTTACTGCGTGAAAGAAGGACAAACCAACAAACACACTTTCGCATTGAATATTAGTAGGACTTGTAGGATATATACTACCTACAAGGTAACATAAATGCAGTGGCGTATTTTAAGATTCAGCGCCCTGGGCCTGCAGGCCCCGCCGCCATTTTTTTTGTCAATTTTAAACTGAATCGAAAGAGACAAAACACAGTTTAACACTGTTCATTAATAAGAGCCTTAGGTAGTCTTTTTTAAATTTCTTCTGTTCGCACCGCCCCTCGCAGCCTGCCGCCCCGGGCCATGGCCTTTTTGGCCCTAGGGTAAATACGCCCCTGCATAAATGAGCTGATCGTTTGCCTTGTGGTAAGCTTATTACCTACACGTTATAGCAGTGCTGAGGTCCAAAACACAAAAACTAAGTTGGTGGCACTGTGCGCCGCGTTAGAGGCCTATAAAATTGATATCTGTCAACTGGGACAAATGAAAAAAATCTGCATTCTACTCGTATGACAAAGGCTTTATTCAATTTATTTTTCAAACAGCCAATCTGTCCGGATTCCGGAAACGTTTTCCTATCTCTATAAAAGCAGCTGTCGAAATAACATTTCTCTACTGTTTTTTTTAATTGTATTTTTTCAGTAGGTAGGTAGGTGCAATTGGGTTACACAGTGGATTCATAGATAAGTTTTAAATTGATACAGTTTTAAACAAAAGGTTTTTTTATTTTAATATTTGCATATTGTATTCCGATAAGTTCCTTTAGTGTTTTTATGCAATTTGATAGCTCGAGGAGTAGATTAGTCGCCTGATTTTTTGCGTCAGGCCAAAATATAGTTACAGAATAATTTGAATGGAAAAATTCGTAGTAAGGCACTGCACAGCTGTATTCTTGACAAACACAGAAGATCATACTTAATATAATACTAGGTGGTAGAACCAACTCTTCTGCAAGTGTCCGTTTGGGTTGGTACCAACGCTTTGCTTGTGAAGTCTGCCGCCAAGCAGTAATGTGCAAGCATTACTTAGTAATGAGATAAAAACATAATGATCTGATCCAATAAGTTGTATATAATATAATAATAATATTTCAGTTTGTATTGTTTACCTTGTAACGCATACAATGATAAATCAGTCTTTTACCAGCTAGTACAACCAATAAAACAACGCTTTTTGTTAAGGGTATCATTATTTTACAGTAATTTCAATAAATTGAAAAAAAAATCATAGCTATACCTTTATCAAAAAACTCAATGCGAAAGTGTGATTTTCGCTTTGTTAGTTTGTCCTTCTTCCACTTATCTTTATCCCGAAAAAAATTCCATTCTTTCGGAAATTTCTTGTAGAAATCGCCGCGTGGATGTAATGTCACATAGATATAGTTGTATAAAAGCAAAGATAGATAAAAAAGTCGACAGTGCAGTCTATTCATCCTAAACCAACAATCACCCGAACCCCATCAGGAGCAAACTTACAACACAAGCAAAACCGTTTAATGGACTTTTAGCTTCCACATGACAATGTTCCGGAAAATTCCCGGCGATTGTCGACATTCCCCGCCGATTTCCAACTTTCCCCGGTCGCGGACGAAAGGGTGCCTATCCAACTTCACTTGACATCTTTTCAAGGAAATCTTGGCTGAGTTATAATGAGTTTTGTAAATTGTTTCATGCCGGTTACAAACATTACTTGATAGTGAGTACTCAGGGGGTCTGCTCCGAAATATGAAAAAGATATAATCGTTACGTTACGACATTGCTTCGAATATATAGAACTAAACCTACTTTTTTTATATTATTTGGTAACGAGACGAGCTGGTCGTTTGCCTGATGGTAAGCATAACGCCGGCCCATAACAATTGCAGTCCACCCAGAACTTTGAAACACAAAGGCCTGCGCAGCACTGCAGTGCGCTCGTTACCCTGAGACATTAGGTATTAAGTCTCATAAGCCCAGTAATTTCACTGGTTACTCTGTTCATCAAAACGGAACACAGTAATGCTTGCACACTACTGCTTGGCAGCAGACTTCACTCACAAACCGGTGGTAACAACCCAGACGGACACTCGCAGAAGAGTTAGTCCTACCACTAACTAAACCTACTACGAGTATAGGTACAATATACTATATTCTGTATATAAAAAATGTTCCTACATTCTTTAGATCATACACATTACAGTTCGTACAACAGGTCTTTTATGTTTGTGTAGGTCAAATCTTGAAAGCTAAATTTGACCCAATCACGGCGTTAGTTAAATTAACTATTTTCTTTTTAAAAAGAAACAAGATAGTGACGCAGCCGCGGAAAGGAGCACGTGCGGTGTGATCCATGTGGTGCGTCATTTACACGAAGTATTACGGACTAGAAGGCCTTTTGCAAAAGGTCTTCTAGTCCGTTCTTTATATAAAAACCATGGTTTTTAAGACCTAGTAGAAAAGAGACTGTGATTACTTTCTCTCAAGTAAAATACGATCTCTCTAGCTAAAAAGGTACGTGTTTTATGTTTGGTGAGATATCATCTAAATAAACCAGGTGTCGACGCAAGCCGCGTATCGTTAAGAACAAATGCTGCCCACGGGTACATCGTAGACCTTGGTGATATTCAGCTTAAACAGTTACTTTTACGGCAGGGTCCAGACCCACAGTAGGTGTTTATACGAAATTTTAGATTGGAACATGAAAGGTATAGGACACACAAATAGGATTCGTACTCTAGGCACCTACGTGTTTTGGTCTTTTTACACACGACTACCCAAAACGAGTTTCTTTATTCCACAATAACTTTTACACGCCTGAATTTCCAGTGAAATTACTGGGCTTATGAGACTTAACACCTAATGTCTCAGGGTAACGAGCGCATTGCAGTGCCGCGCAGGCCTTTGTTCTTCAAAGTTCTGGGTGGCACTGCAATTGTTATGGGCCGGTGGTTTGGTTTGCTTACCATCAGGCAAACGACCAGCTCGTCTCGTTATCAAATAACATAAAAAAAAAAGATGTTTATGTATGTGGTATCGTTAGAATCCTTACATCATCCCGAGTTAGCTAAAGCAGTCATATTTTTTTTTTTTTAAGTATACGTCTTTAACAATGTTAAGGCAAGTCAATTATCGAAACATAAAATAAAATGTAGCCTATAACTGCTCTCAGGGATAATATAGCTTCCGATTAGTGATTTTTTTTTAGAATCAGTCCAGTCTTTCAATATTTTAGTGGCAACAAACAAACAAAAAAAAAACTTATAAAATTTACTGCTTTATAACATTGGTACCTATAGACTACATTACAGTATAGAGTACATTAGCTACATTAGCAGTTTCACCCGCGTGGAAGTTCCTATAGGAACACCAGAGGCGGATTATCCGTAAGGCAAACTAGGCACGTGCCTAGAGGCGCGTGAGCTCAGAATTTTTTTTTAAATTTCGATGTTCTTTCTGTGTCCCTCTTGATTTCTTCACAGTTATAACGTCATATTTCATTCGCGCATAAGTACAAGGGTCCTGGTCTACTAAAGTCTAGGGTTTGATGATACAACGTTATCGTAATTGCAAAAACAACTAGTTAAAATTTATAGTATTATGATAGCCATTTATGGCCGGTACAGGGGCGCCGATAAAGTGATCGCCTAGGGCGCTCTGGACCTTTAATCCGCCACTGAGGAACACTGAAAATTGTAGGTGCATTTCCGTGATAAAAAGTAGCCTATTTCACTCTCTGGCCCATAAACCTACATTTACTAGAACGTGGTGACATTAGTCCTACCACGAGAGAGTTATGTCTTACGAGTGTCCGGGTTAGTACCAACCGCTTTACTTGTGAAGTCTTCCGCCAAACAGTAATGTGCAAGCATTACTTTGTTCCGGTTTGTTGAGCAGAGTAGCCAGTGAAATTACTGGGCTTATAAAATCTAATACCTAATGTCTCTGGTTAACGAGTGCACTGCAGTGTCGCGCTGTTCTTTGTATTTCAAAGTTCTGAGTGGCACTGCAATAGTTATGGGCCAGCGTTATGCTTACCATCAGTCCAGCTCGTCTCATTATCAAATAGTATAAAAAAACAAGGTCCATGCATGAAGTCACGGTGATCAGCTCCATTGCTTCGAAGAAGAACAAACCAACAAACACAAAATGTTTCATTGAGTACGGTTTATTTATGCAAGAAATGTTCTGTCTATACCATATATACGAAAGATGAAAACTCATTATGAAAAACTCACATGTACTTCATACGCAATTATTATTTCCCAACGAAAGCCTCGTTCTACAAGAAAAAAAGAAAAAATACGTTTCAAAACTCCGGCCATGGATTTCATAATTATTCTAATTAACGTGCCTGTCAATCCAGTGTACTCTTAAAAGCTTCGAAATGAGCTTTTTGCGGCGTTATTGTTTACTTCAATTATAATTTAATTTCTTTGCGGGTGAGGTTCCCAAAAATTTATGAAAAGAATCTGGCTTATAATAATTTAGAAGATTTCAGATTTTGATATTTGGGCTTTGAGCCACTTTGAGGTAGCAAAACAACTTGCTTGACAGCTGAATAATGGACCCCTAGTAATTTCAGGCCTAGAAATGTAGGCTCATTATACAAGACTTTTGACCAAGATTTATTTTATTTATTTAGGGTCTTCCCCACATTGGTATGCCCACCCCATCGTACCTTAAACGAAATTTAATTTTTAAACATTAAAATGTAGACTAGATCTACTTAGTTAGGCTCTAGTGCTAAGGCTCTTTTCAACAAATTACTTTTACCATAACAAACAGTATAAAAATCATTTTTGGAAAAAAAGGACACCCTCGATTTCAATTCTCGGCAGCTGCAATGGTATATTGAAACAGGCACTTATTTTGGACCTAATAAACATAGGATTTAACGGTAATTAAATAAAAAAAAGTTTTTAACTAACATATTGGGTACTAACTTTTTATTCCAGAGAAAGTGAAGCGATCTCGCGGAAAAATGGAAATAGTCTCCGTAAGTGACGATGTGCTAAAAAATCATAAAATTCCTTAGTTTGAAATTTACCCGCTTCTTAGTTTACACAGATTTATTCGTTTGATGTACTATAACAAACGGTCATATAGACGATGTCTAAGAATACATCAATCTGTTTTCTGGTAAACAAGATGTAATCCCTTAAAGAAACATTTATCTTGGTTCGTTGTCACTATAAAAGATTTTCTATGAGTATTTTAGATGTTCGTGTTTATTTTTCACCTTTATTTTACTCAAGAATCGTTGTAGTTGAGGGATAATAGTTCTACAGTAAACCTTCAATAGAGACCGACACCCAAGTAGTTATGATGTATTCGTGATTTTCAAGTTGAAAATGGCAGCTAGCTAGACTGGTATGCCGATCCGTATATCGAAGGATCGAATCTACCATTCAATTTGTGATTTCGGTTGAGGAAAACATCGTCATAGCAATGTGATAGGAGATTTTCTAGTGCACGGACGAGTTACCATCCTCCAGTTGAAAATCTTTCGCAAAGCAAATTGAAATACGATAAAAGAATAAGTTCCGGAAGCCACGGTTGCTAGTTATCAAGTTCGCATTCTAGATTGGCTCTTACATCAACTGTTCCCGCCACAACTGAACCCGCGCGGGATGAGTTGACGAATTCATTATTTTTCTTTAGTAGAATGAACCCGTTTTTAAATTGGGTAAAATCCAGCTATACTTTATAATCTATGTACAAACGTATACCTAAGCGTGTAATCTATACAAATAAATAAAATTGAAGTGTCTGTTTGTAATATCAAAATAACAGCTTTTTACTAAATGCATATGAAAGTATATACGGTACCTATAACAAAACAACCATTATTAAATTTTTGGTCTGTCTGTCTGTCTGTTTGTTCCGGGTAATCTCCAAAACGGCTGGACCGATTTTGACGGGACTTTCACTGGCAGATAGCTGATGTTACAAGGAGTAACTTAGGCTACTTTAATTTTAGAAAAAGAATTAGGGTTCCGCACAAAAACATAAAAACCATGTACTTAATCCAAAATCTCCACGCGGGCTAAACCGCGGGCAGCAGCTAGTGTGTTTATAAAAGTCTGCCCTGCTCAATCAGAATAAAAACAATAATGCCAGCAAAGGACCGTTTAATAAACAATAACAGCGTTAATGACTAATAATGCTTCATCCGCCACCTTGGAAGTCATCAGAAACCCCTTTCGAAAATCCAGACAACATATTTTGCGCTCCATTTCTCGACCGGGATTACGGACGGCATAAAATATGTTAATGGACACTGGGAAAGATCTACTGCTTACGGCTTATAAAGGAGGCGTATTAGACTAAGGATCAGAGATTAAGATTGGTCGGTCGCCTGATAAAGGAGTAAGTAGATAACGTAGAGACGCGTATTGAAATCCTACGCCATATCTCGTCCCGTGCCCTCGTCGTTTAGAATAACAAATACAATGAGGTTTTATAGAACATTTAAACGCGAATTAACTAAAAAAAATGACAATCGTAATAATTACGTGGTCTAATTTGATCTTCTGCTCCGCAGTATATTGTTTTCACGGACGATCTGCGCAAGTGCACCGCTGTATTTGGATACATTTTCTACTATTATCGCTAGTGATAATGGCCCTTATTCATAAAAGCTCAATAAGATAATCTATGCTATAAACTGCTCTGTCAACTTCTCGTTGACGGAAGCTGTTACGCGTGAAAACGAGACAAAACACTTTCTTGTAATTAAGTAAGTTACGGAACGTTTATGAATAGGGGGAATGAATCCAATTCCCGTTAGCTCTCCTTCTGATGGAGAAAACTCGAAATGTATATAGCATCTGTCTGCGATTTCACTCGCCTTCCCAAAGGAAGCGTGCATTTTTCCAGGATAAAAAGTAGACTATGTTACTCTATCTATGGTCAAAATCACGTCGAATCGTTCCTTTGTTGCTGAGTGACAGAAGAACAAACAAACAAACGTACAAACGCACTTTCGCATTTATTAAAATGCGGATTATCTATATCACCATCTTTATCATTTTTTTTTTCAATTTCATACAAATCTTTAATAACAACGTTTTGAAGCGAATGCCCTTTGTCTATACCCTCATACCCTCATGCTCGGAAGATTCCATTTGGTGTTGCACGCGTTCTATCTCGTCTTGAAAACTTCACTAAAATCATCGGAAAACACGGCTCCACATACCTTGCGGTAATGAAGCGTCGTAGATCGGTTTGATCTTTTTTTAAATTGTTATTAAATCTGTCGGTGGTGCACGCTATTAATCGTTCATCATACTAAATTGAGGAAACGCCGACGTGTGTTGCTAAAACAATTAATACGAGTAATAGGTGTTTTTTTAGATTGAGCCTAACATAACCTATAAATAAAACTATAAAAACTATATTGACTTAGCTACGGGCCCCGTAGCTAAGTTGGTAGTAACCCTGCCTGCAAAGCGCGTCCCGGGTTCAATTCCCGGCCGGGGTAGATTTTGTGTAAGCATAAAGTTTGTTCACGGGTGTTGGATGTTTGTGAGGTGTATCTGTGTGTGTCTATGCTACTTGCGACACAGGGAATCCTAGTGCGGGGGGTATGAGTGTAAGAGTTTATTTATTTATTAATTTATAAATTACCCACATTATATAATCTTATCTAACCTAACTTTTTGGAACGTGGCATAGTGATAAAGAAGCTGATGGATGCACAATGAGCATGGATTTCGGCGAAGGAAAACAGTGATGTACATACACGACAGTTTTCAATACTAGTCCAATAATGTAAACAAACTTGACGGCTCACCAACCAATAACATAGATAGAAATTCAAATTTCGAATCATGTCATTGGCTAGCGATCGGGTCACTATTGCTGTCATTGGTTAGCATCCGCCAAGTTGGTTTACATTATTGGACAAGTATAGAAAATTGTCGTATAGATACTTGGAGTTTGGGTATTCTCAAATAGCTTTCGTTGTATTCCACCGGTCGCTCTTAAGAGCCAGTCCCTAGATTTAGAGTGATAACCAATTCCGACCGCATCATAATTTAACTACATATTATGATAGTGGTCAAACGCAACCCTATGGATGCATGTCATCTTATTAAAAATATTATTTTAACGAAAAATAGATTTTACAATGCTGAATCATTATTTTATGCTAGTTGTAGGTAGCTTTGACATATATTTTCTACAGAAAGATCATCATCATCATCATCATCATCAGCTGGAAGACGTGCACTGCTGAACATGGACCTTATAGACCGCCACTTGGATCGGCTACTCGCATATCCAACGGTTCTCAGCGGTTCTGACAAGGTCCACCTAGGGCCGGACTACACTACGTCTTCCGGTTCGTGGACGCCATCACTCGAGAACCGTTCTTTCCCGTCGGTTATCGGTTCTGCGAGCGATGTGCGGCCTATTGTCATTTCAATTTGCTAACTTATTTGAGAGCAATGTCAGTGACCTTTGTTCTCCCACGCAGAGAAACCACGAACATAGCCCTCTCCATAGATCGTTGTGCAAGCTTATTAAGGAAGCCAACAGACAGACAGAGACCACGTCTCAGAGACGTAAGACATCACTGGAAACACAGACAGGAAGATAAATAATCGTTATAAAAATATTTCATTTCTAAAAAAACAATCCATTTTTACATATTTTTGTTTCTGTCGTATAAGAAAACTCAGTAATTTATGAACACATACAGAAAAGGAAAATTTTTGCGTAAAGAACACATTTGTTTGTCGTCGATAAATTTAAACCAATGTAACAACTTTGTCGTGTTCGTGCCGTAAAGTTCGATTTGAAACCCCGTAACTCTAGTTTGAAAAGTCACACGTGTATATAATGGTGACATTTATAAGGGGCAGCTTAGACGCTCAAGCAAACGCAGGTTTGCTTGTCAGATTTCGTGATACTCGAAATGCGCGCTTGACGCAAAAGCGTTGTTATTCTGACAAGCAAACGTACGTTTGCATGAGCGTCTAAGCTGCCCCTATGTTACAACTGTGTCAAACGTAAGGCAAGCATTACACGCTCATTCATGATTGATAGAAATCCATCGTTAGTCAGCGCTGGGACACCGACATTCCCCATGACAACAGACGTTAAGTTATGTGTCAATTACAGCCGTGACTGTGGCATAATCATGACAAAACTGACAGCAGAACCATCATGTAATGCCTGCCTAACGTTTATGTTAGGAAATCGTGTTCAAAGATGAAGGTTATATCCGCCCATATAAAATAGATCTCAAATGAAATAGATTTGGACAGATATAAAATCGGACGGACATATTTAATATCCTGCTCAATAACTGAAAGTCGCCATCCCAAAGCTATTTGTTTTTACGTTGATGTTATGTTATATTATATTACTGATACGATTTGATGAGCAAAGTAGTCTGAAAGTTACTGGGCTTTTGAGATAATGTCTCAGGATAGCTAGCACAGGGCAATGCTGCAATGTTTCAAAATTCTGAGTGGCACTGCATTTGTTTTGGGCCGGCGTTATGCTTACCATTAACCAAACGACCCATTTATCTTCTTACCCAATAGTATATAAACAAAAAACATTGAAACTGAACACTGCACTAAATTAGTAATAAATTTAATGCTCGGATCTGGCATGAATTTATGCAGTTTACATTCCACAAAATTGCGTAGTTCAGAAAAAGGGGAAAACCGCTGCACCGCATTGCTTCCATATAGGTTTTTAAACTGTCATGGTCATCAACACTTTGAAAATTATGGTTATGTAAACACCGACATAATACGGTTCCGAGTATGCGGGCTGACACGGTCAGTATTGTGTGTCGGAATCCAGTTCGAGATAGTAGTGAGGACAATAGTAGTGGCACGCGTAATAAACGAGTGAGGAAGAGGGTAGATCGTTACGTCTGCCCATAAACACCATCTACCCGCAGTACTTCAGTTCTCCCGTGATCATGGCGTTTGCAACAGCGCCGAAATATCGGAAACTCAAATCAAATAATATACATGGTAAATATCCCGTTTCTAGTGATAATTTTCAAAATTTTCAAAACTCATTGCTTCCAACTAAATTAACCGGATAAAACCACTCCGGCCAAACTAGCGGCGTTGTCCATTTCATCAGGCGTGCATACATATCTATCACCTTCTGAAACCAATCGTACAATGTTTTAACACGATTCCCAAATGTTCCGAAAGTTCTAGCCTCAGCCACGACGATTTAGAATTTAAATAGAAGCCTAGCTGCGGCCTGCGGTTTTGCGGAGATTTGGTTTCGTCGACATTGCACCTATTCGGAAAACGGCTTACCCTTAAAATGAATACCTATTCGCCGAATGACTTATTCTCAAAAAGGCCTGTTTGACGAATGACTTATTCTTAAAAAGGTCTGTTTGCCGAAAGACTTATTCTCAAAAAGGCTTGATCGCCAAAAGAGTGCATTTTTCCCATCGCTCCACTAACCTCCCCTCCAGTGATGAGCGTCCTCTTCAAATAGTGACAGAAGGTGTGACGGCGAATAGGGCTGGATATCACGAAAGGGTGCTTGCGCATCCTCGAGCACCCGCGAGGAGATGCATAAAGTCTTCGTCGAATTTTATACTTAAATGCAATACTGATACAGTCCTTTATTCAAAGAGATCGAAACAGTTCGTGAGGATATTTCCTCATTGTTTCACAGGTTACTTGTGACAGTTAAACCCAACACGGCAACGGCCGACGAGGACAATTAAGCTGCCACCAGTACACCGAAGTAAACTTGATTTCTTCAACCATTTTTAGCTTAGATGAAATTAAAGTGAAGTCCACATTTGACTGGCTTTTGTATTTTTTACTGTACATATTGTCAACCAAGTGGGTTTAAGTGAAATAAAGTAAAACATCATTGGGAATTTAAATTCCTATCGAGCCCCCAACTTACACAGGTATAACGAGGCCAATAGGAGTTTAAATTTTATTGGGGACTTTGAGAGTATACCCATTTTGGAAATAAAAAGTAGCTTATAATTATTATAATATTCTCTCTGGATTTTAAATTTAAATTATATCTATGCAAAAAGTTACCTGCTGCCTTATCAGCTAACAATCTCGTGTTCGGTTTCAATATCAAACTGATGAAAACGAGCGGTCACTAGTCTTCGTGTAGAAAAAGTTATCATTTATAGTTTTCGCTTCTTTTCGTTTTGTAAGAGCTTATTTCTTTAATAACGTTCGTTCGAAAATGATAACCAGCGAAAATTCTAGACTATTCCTTCCACACGAAGACTAGTGACCGCTGGTTTTCATCGGTTTGGTATTGAAAACGAACACGAGATTGTTAGCTGATATAGGCAGCTGGTCTGTTATTCCATGTTTTCGCGTGAAAGGACAAACCAACAAACAAAATCTCGCATTTATTATAGTAGTATGTATAGCGATAGTTACGCCCTCTATTACGTACCAATTAGGGAACTTTCGACAGAAGTTCGCAAACTATCCGACGAGATATTTCGAGGGAAACATCGCCGTTTGAGATCGGAAGCATTTCATTTCCGTTTGATTCATGGTTTCATTTACAAAATACAGTTTTACAAAAGGTCTTGTTCTAAATGTTTTTGAAACAAAAATTGTATGGTAATTGGTTAAAGGAACTTGTAAAGAATATCGAAAAAAGTACCGTTGCGTAAACACATTTTACCTGTTGTTCTCTATTTGATTATCTTCTCATGTTTCGTAAAAAAATTAATGGCTTTGTTATTTTTTTCTAATAGCTATGTTAAAGAATATACAGCGACTAGAATACAACCAGATACACGTATATATTTCTTCATATAGAATTTAAAGGCGAAGGACGATATTTCAATTCTTTAGTTGTTATGAACCAACTATATGATTCATAATATACCTTCTACTGGTGCAAATATATCCAAAAGCTGAAGCGGTCCAATTAGTGCTATCGAAATATGAACGATCATAATATTTCGATAGCTCTAATTGGACAGTTTCAGCAAAGGTATATAACAAATCAAAGATCACAAACATCACACCACACATCATAAAATATCTATACAAATAAATAAAATTGAAGTGTCTGTTTGTAATATCAAAATAACAGCTATTTACTAAATGCATATACGAAAGTATATACGATACCGGATAACTAGATCTTTATTATAATAACAGAAAAAATAAACAACATAAACTAAAATAACTAAATAAAATACACACTAATTTATTTACGATACCTATAATAAAACAACCATTTTTAAAAATTTTGTCTGTCGGTCTGTTTGTTCCGATTAATCTCCGAAACGGCTGGACCGATTTTGATGGGACGTTACTGGCAGATAGCTGATGTTACAAGGAGTAACTTAGGCTACTTTAATTTTAGAAAAAGAATTAGGGTTCCACGCAAAAAATAAAAACCATAAAATCCAATATCTCCGCGCGGGTTAAATCGCGGGCAGCAGCTAGTATAAAATATAATAACTGAGTGTAATTTACTAAAATTGGTTAACTGGAAAGAACGATTATCTCGTGTCATTTCTCACAATGATTTTCCAATATTTCTCCGAAATATAACCACCTACAACCTCTTTTATCCTGCATCAAACTAAATGCGCTGTGTAATTTTCGAATTGTAGTTTAATCTTGAAAATGTTTTCAAAAGAGAGCGAGCGAGATTGATTGTATTTACGCTCGTGACCTTCCTCTAAACTCTGTTTACAACTGCTTTAATTTTAGAATGATTATTTTATGGATTAACGAAACAGATTTCATTTAAAGCTTCGTTACCATTGGGTAGAGCTTTTTTCTGTTATATTTACTTAGGACTTTAAGCTTTAATCTGACTGCGTGGTTGCGATGCGACTGGATGCGACGTCCATGGCGACGGTCTGTACAAATTATCAAAAAAAAAACATTGGACTAGGAGCATTACATGACATATGTCATATCCCGATATCGCCTTGACAAAGTTACTTTATGCAATCAGTATCTATGGTAGAAAAGTTAAAGATGTATGGAATTTTCATAAAATGCATAACAGAAAAAAAATTGAATTACCATGTGACAGAGTTTTGTTATCCACTTTTCTAGGCCTTCTGAGGGCTGAGACAGATAGCAATGGTTGTGATTTTCATCTTGCGAATGGTAGCTAACCAGGAGAGCACTAGAAAATGGCCTGCCACCAAGCTATGGTTCCATCATGACGTTTTCCTTCACCGAAAGTTGTGTAAGATTCGAACCACAGACGTACAGATCGTCAGCCTACGTTACTACGTGAAAACCGCGGGCAGAAGCTAGTTACCTATAAACGTGTACTATGGAGATAAATCCAAAGTTTCCTCGTTATGTCGAAGAAGAGTAATAAACAATAATGTAATCGTAGATAACCCTTCAATATTTATTGTGCTCGCTCGTTCATTTGCAAGTTGTAACTCGGAGAGTACTTTAGTTATTGTTGAAGATGAGAAATACAATTGAAACAATTCCGAATAAAACTCTTGAAAATATTTTAATTCAATTCGAAAGTTACAAATTGGTGAAGTTTGGGGAGGTCTATTAGGGATATTGTGGTTTAAAATTACATTTCTGTCAGACTCCTTGGTGGCCGCTAGCGTTATTTTGAATTAAAAAAAGGTGATTCTTAATTAGAACCGTTTTATTAATTACTCGAAACGAAAGCGTGTTTGTTGATTTGTCCTTCTTTCGGACGGAGTAACGGATTGTGATTTTTTGCAGAGAGATAATTTACGAGCCAAAAGTGATATAGATAGGCTACTTTTCCTCAAAAAACTCACGGTTCCGGTGGAAATCACTACGCGGGTGAAACTGTGGGCAGCAGCTAGTATATTATATCTGTCATATTAAATTTTATGGACAATATAGTGATTTTTTCATTTGAAAGAAATTGGTGTAGGTTAGTCTTGAATCTGATTCAAGATTCTGACTAGAGCATTTAGTAATTTTACTCATAGATATAGTATACTCTACCCACAACATATTTTATGACCCAAAAAAGTGTAGGAAAAATTCCAAAGATGGAATCGATTCACTGAAAGAAGTAACGGAAAAGCGAACTATCACAATCAACTGCACTGATAAAACTGGTTAAATGGACGCGTAGTTGTGACTTTAACCCCATTATAATTATTTATATCTATCCCATTTTAAGATAGGGTCCTACAACATTAGTGATTAGGACTTAGGTAAACTAACGATTCGACATAGTACTTTCGATTACAAAGGCACAAGTACCATATTAGATAATGATATGATAATTATATCCCTTATTTGTAAATTTGAATTAGACTGGAAAAGTTCCACACTTCGGGCACCAATCCAATTTAAAATTAAGCATTTCCATACAAGGTTACTCGCGTGAATGATAATGTTAGGCTGAATACGACTCAGTCGCGAAAATTTCTTCTATACAAATAAATAAAATTGAAGAGTCTGTAATATTGAAATAACAGCTTTTTACTAAATGCATATGAAAGTATGTACGGTACATATAACAAAACAACCATTTTAAAATTTTTGTCTGTCTGTGTGTCTGTTCCGAATAATCTCCCAAACAGCTAGACCGATTTTTGACAGGACTTTCACTGGCAGATAGCTGATTTCACAAGAAGTAACTTAGGCTACTTTAATTTTAGAAAAATAATTAGGGTGCCGCGCAAAAAAAATAAAACCCATGAGATCCAAAATCTCCACGCGGGTGAAACCGCGGGCAGCAGCTAGTTAGACGAATATAAATACGCAAATCAAGACCAAGATGAAATATAACCAAGTACAACAGGTTCATTATCAAATAGGTACTAACAGACAGCAGTATTGTAAATTGAATTAGCCAATCTATCAGATTGATTGATCTTACAGAGAGGAAGCAATGGCTGTTGAAACACTTGACCCTTTCGAAAGTTAGTTTTCCGCTGAATTTAGCTCTCAATTCAAAACTTTTGAGACTTTAACATTGCTTACCTGCGGTTACCTACCTAATCTATGTAATAATATACAAAATAATCTAAATAAATTTTACAGTATTTATTGTGTAAAGTCAGAATCAGTCAGTTTGACGATAGCTTTTCTATACATCTATACAAATAAATAAAATTGAAGTGGCTGTTTGTAATATCAAAATAGCAGCTTTTTACTAAATGCATATGAAAGTATACCTATACCAAAACAACCATTATTAAAATTTTTGCCTGTCTGTCTGTTTGTTCCGGGTAATCTCCGAAACGGCTAGGACCGATTTTGACGGGACTTTCACTGGCAGATAGCTGATGTTATAAAGAGTAACTTAGGCTACTTTTATGTTAGAAAAATAATTAAGGTTCCGTGCAAAAAATAAAACCCAAGAAATCCAATATCTCCGCGCGGGTGAAACCGCGGGCAGCCACTAGTATTATACTAAAGTCGAGTTTACCAAACGTAAAATTAACGACATTTACGTGATCACTTCAATACCCAAAGCTAGTTTAAACTGGGGTTAAAATATTTGCTATCCACCGCGCAAATCCGATCCAAGATTTTCAAATAAGTAGGCGATTCGCGAACCACTCAGAGTTTGCTTTGACAGCTAGGGTTTGAAAGCAGATGTGGTGCAGCCAAGGTGCAGCTGACGGTTAAACAAGATGTCAAGCTCGTTTAAAATAATCCCTACTTCCCTACAAGTCCCTACTAATATTATAAATGCGAAAGTGTGTTTGTTGATTTGTTGGTTTTTCGGTCTGTTGGTTTGTCCTTCATTCACGCAGTAACGGAGCAACGTATCGACGTTATTTGTGGCATGGATATAGTTTATGGACCGAAGAGTAACATAGGCTACTTTTTATCTTGGAAAAATGCACGGTTCCTGTGGGAACACGGGTAAAAACCGCGGGCAGAAGCTAGTCCGAAATAAACCTGAAACCTCAGTTCATGAGTTAAAACTAACTGAATAGTTAAACTTCGGTAGAATATCAACAACGTATTATAAATACATGAAATGCTTTTCGGGTACAAACTAAAAATGGTATAACCCGAAAAAGATATCGTTAGATATGTTTTCTCTTTAACTATCAGTATTTTATTGGTTGAGCAGTCAAACGTCTAGGGACTCATTATTATTTTGTATCGCTTGTACGTCTTGAATTATTCATAAATTGTAGTCGAGCTATGAGAAGAAACTGTTTTATGTAACAATGTGTCTGTTATGGGGAACGTACCGCAACGATATTTTCATTTTTTCATCAGAAAACTTTGAAGGAAACTGTTGCTGATTGCAGCAACACAGTTACAAACTATTCAGTTTGGGTAATCAGTGAATGTTGAGGAACGAGATGTGAGGAGAAAGGGTTAAAAAACGTTTCAAATTTGATTGGAATTGTTTCGAAAAAGGCTCTCTGAGGTAGAATGTTCGCGTGTTTATTATCTATAACTTACTAATTAGTAATTTCCACTCCTAATTACCACTAATTACCAATTTTACCAGGTGGTAAAGTCTGGAACCGCTGGTTCGATGTTGTTTAATATACCTGATACAAATAAAATATTAGTATTATAGAATCTAGACTAGATATGGAGATCACGCAAACTATAATGGGTATGAATCATTGACATATCTCTGTTCACTGTTTGCGCAAACAATAGACGATAGACGATGTCTATTCAATATGCGTTATGCTAAGCAGTCGATCCATTGTCTCAACATGTTTCTAGATAAACAAGACTCAGTTCTTGCCAACGGCTGCTTCAGCTCAAAGAAAGGAGAACGGGGCTGAAATGCAATATTGTACAGCTATTGTTGAACTACTGGAAGGACCTGGCAAGAATGAAGAGAGGGGTCTCGAGACATTAAATTCAATTGCTTTTACTTTCCATGAGATTTGTACGTAGACACGCATACCCTCATCGCATAAATTTATTTCCACCTCAGAGCGACACGGTTTTTTTTCATCATCTTGATTTATACCTCGTAAACGTTCCGCGTGATTCACGACGGCACACAAAAATATTTTTAACGAGCGCTTTTTAACCCGGTTTTTCTGAAAAGCAGACGCCGCGGACTCTTCCGCGTATATCCAGCGTATTACCGAAGGGAGCACTTTAGAACTCATCGGTTTATACCACGCCGGCCGACTGCCAACTTTTCATTCTGTATTAAAAAAAGACGCGTACACTAAGTTCCAGTCGTAAATATAGTAGGGTGAACGAACGTCGTAGCACTGACCTCCTTTCTGTGTGATGTTGAACGTGCGGAGCCGGTAGGAGTCCTCGTCAGGCTCCTCTTCGGCCTGGTGAGAGTTGCGAGGGACGTCGAGGAAGGCGTTGGAGCGCCGCGGCTGGTTGTGCTGAGCGGGCGGCGGGCGGCGGCGCGCGGAGGCCTGCCGCCTCACCTGCGGCGGCGTCTCGGCCTCCGCCAGCCGCGGCTCGGAACTGTACCGCGCTCTGGTCTCCCGGTCTAGCTGCTGCTGCTGCTGCTGGCGGCGTTGGCGCACGGAGCGGCCGCCGGTGATGCGCGCGGACTGCGAGCGCGCGGCCTGCCGGCGGCGCGGCGCCGGCGTGGTCTCCAGCGGAGCCGCCAGTGCCTCCATACTCGCGGAGGCGGGCGCACATATCGACTGCGAGCGCTTCGTGCGTCCGTCCGTAGCCATGGTCGCGACGTTACTGAGCTTCCCGCGTAGCCCGCCCGCCCAAACCCCCCGCGCGCTCCTTGGGCGGGCGGACTTGTTGCATCCAATATTACAAGATTAGTTTGCTTTTTAAATGTCACTAATTCGCGTGTGTCTTCATGAATGGATCGTAAAGAGTTGGATAGCATAGCGGGTTGTGAAGGGCGGAAAATTGGCTTTAGGCGGATAATTTAATAACTTTGTTTGTTAGTCATTTAACTTTGTCTATTATATAGGTCGGGCAATAAGTTCGATTTATAAATATTCATGAACATTGTTGTGATATTGTTCCTCAACTTTCATTGTTCTCTGTTTTAATAAAATTAAATATCATACGTATCAGAGCATCATCATGGATCGAGTCAAAATTAGCAACGTTGTAAATCTCGCGAGATGTAAAACAGGCGTTGGTTTTTTGTGAATAATTTAAGATTAATTTAGTTTTTTCTCGATCGGCATCTGGTTCATGGTCCGATGGAGCTATTGTCAGACGTTTTTATTATTCCTTTGATTGCTACTGAATGTGTCGAATAAATCGTCCCGATATTTTCATTTACGGTTTTAGGATTCAATTTATCAGAGTAATGTAAACGAAGCGAAAGATTGGTTTTCGTCTTCGTTTATTGTTTTGTTTAAAAAGCTTTTGTAAGCGTAAGATTGTAGTTTCGTAGAATTTTGTTTTTCTCTTTTACGCCAACCTTTTTTCATAGGTCTTAGCTTAGCATATTTGTTTTAGAGTTTTGGTATAATTTACACTAAAATCATTACCATTCCTAAAAATTGAGTAGAAATTGCAAGAACTCTACTTTTGTAGAGATCGAGCAAATTTAATTTTAGGGAGTAGTTACCTATCACTCTAGCCAGTGCCTTGTTGAGTCGCCTACTTAGTATAGGCTAGTTTAAAGCTACTCTAGCATGAAGGTCATACAATTAGGTAGCTTCATGCTAGAGAACATCTATCTAGTTAGATCGCTAAATAAATGAACCTGCCATTAGAGACCATCTCTCTAGCGAGATCTCGCATGTTTGTTTATTTACTTACCGAAATTCTTATTTTTGTCCTACCTCCTACCTTTTCGTTAGTGGTAGGACTAACTCTTCTGCGAGTGTCCGTCTGGGTAGGCACCACCGCTTTGCTCGTGAAGTCTGCCGCCAAGCAGTAATGTTCAAACATTACTGTGTTCCGGTTTGATGAGCAGAGTAGCCAGTAAAATTACTGGGCTTATGAGACTTAATACCTAATTCATACATTGTAAAGGGATATTTACCGTGATTATTATTGAACGATGAGCACCCGATATTTCGAATGTTTTATTAACCAATTCACACAGTCGAAAAACGTAGGAGTCACACACACTACTGTGCGTCCCTAGTGACCACACAGTGAACGTCAAATACAACCAACTCGGTACAAACTGTGATACTCCCTTGACACGTGTCCACTTCAATCAGTTCCACCGTTGATGAATTTAAATGGAAGATACTGATTTTGAAGCTTGGATTTGTACAGAATTGAATTTTAATCTACAGAAAGAAAGAAAGAAAGAGAACATTTATTTAGACAGCACTGTATACACTGTAATACAGTACCAAGTGAGAAGTAGATAATGCTTTTGAAGCCATGATGCTCAGTGATAGTGATGTCACCTACTGATTTGTAGATTGATGAGCTTCAGTGAGTTTTCCAGTGAGTCTACTACAGCATACCTAGTAGTAGAGAATTTTCAACTGCACTTTTTGGCTATTCAGCGGCGCAAGTACGGATCTATTCGGGTCGATAAAATTCGATAATATTCGATAAAATTGACAGTTCATATCGATAAAGTGGGTTTTATCGATTTTAACTGTCAATTTTATCGAATTTTATCGACCGAAAAGATCCGTACTTGCGCCGCAGATAGACCATCAAAATACTGGGCTTATGACACTTAATACCTATAATGTCTCAGAATAACCAGCACACTGCAGTGCTGCGCAAGTCTTTGTGTTTTTAAGTTCTGAGTGGTATTGCAATATTAATGGGCTGGAGTTACGATTTTTTATGCCATAGATGGCAAAAAAAAACCGCCCGCCTGATGGTAAGCAGATACCGTCGTCTATGGATATCTGCAACACTCGGGGTATTCCTCACGCGTTGCCGACCTTTAAAGACTCTACTTCTTTTGAAGAGCCCCATATTGTAGCTTGTCGGAAAGACTGCAGATAGGATCTTATTCCACAATTTGAATGTCTTTGGCAGATAGTCTACCATCAGACTTGGAAATGCTTACCATCAGGTAAAGAACCCGTTCGTCTCGTTACCAAGTAATACAAAAAAACCAAACTGTAAAACTCTGTCCCACTGTAGTCACTCTTTCTTATAGCTTCTTCTAGCTTATAAATACCACTTTTTACCACATCATCATGGCATTTATGATCAGATGAGAAAGAATCACTAACATAGCAATGATAAAGAAGGAGTAATATTTTGTGCGCGAAATATTTGAAAAACTGTATCTTCCTATTTCATATATCAAAGTTCACTGGTTAGAGTCTCAGTCAATCTTACGGCCACGTGATTGAAATATGGAGTAGCTTGAAGTGTTGCCATAAAACTTGGAAGCTAGTTTCGGTAAAAGGCTCCGTAGCTAAGTTGGTAGTAACCCTTGCCTGCAAAGCGAGGGGTCCCGGGCGGGGCAGATTTTGTGTAAGCATAAAGTTTGTTCTTGGGTCTTGGATGTTTGTGATGTGTAGGTATCCGTGTGTGTCCATGCCACCTGCGACACAGGGAATCCTATTGTAGGGGTATGAGTGTAAGAGTTCAAAAAAAGAAAAGAAAAAGGGTTCGTATATGTATATTTTAGTCAGAGCTACCTGCCTGTTATGATCGCGTAATAAACATTTACTCCTGAAAATGTTTATTTAGGATATGTTAATTTTAACACAATAAACAAAACATCAACACAGACAGGGTCTAACTTATCGAAAAAAACAAACATGAATAACTGTTAGCTTCGTGTTATATTTGCCTGTGTCTAGACTGATGGATATATGAGTAACTTCTGTAGTGCGACACATAGCACGGGATGCAGGATCGATTCCTGCTACGGGAAAATTATTCTGCATTAAAAAAAGCGCTAGTATTCCATGTGTTCAGTATGACCTTCGTATTTCCTCATCCCCTATATACAGGGTACCTAGATAGTAGTTAAGGTAAGTTTACATTATTAGGATTAGACATTGAACAACAAGTGGAAGGTCATCAACGCTGCCGTACTCCGGGCTATTTAGTGACTAGCTTCTGCCCACGGTTTTCACCCGCGTTCCCACAGGAACCGTGCATTTTTCCGGTATAAAACGTAGCTTATACTACTCTCCGTTCCATAAACTATATCTACTTATGCGAAAAACCACGTCGATCCGTTGCTCCGTTACTGCGTGAAAGAAGGACAAACCAACAAACACACTTTCACATTAATAATATTAGTAGGATGTTTACAAAATCAAAATAAATGTGTCTGGGACTCCAGGAAAAGCGACTTTTTGGCAAGTTACCACCTCGTCTAAAGGAAGTAATCTGTTTAGGAACAAGTAGATGCGTCGTCGTAAGCCACACGTTAGATTGTGGTGATAAATGAGAGATCAAGGAAAAAGGTGGAAATTCTCGGCGCTCGAGAAACGCAAGGTATTTGAGAGACATATTTAAATATACTTTATGAGACATTTATATAAATAACTTTACTTTTTTCTGGCGGACTGGAGGAATAGCCCAAGACCAAAAACAAACGGAAAGAGGTAAATGAGGCCCAGAAGTAGCACAGTTCATGCTCAATTTTTTTTTATCTTATTTTGTAACGATACGAGCTGGTCGTATGCCTGATGGTAAGCGTAATGCCGGCCCATAACAATTGCAATGCCACTCAGAACTTTGTAACACAAAGGCCTGCGCGGCACTGCAGTGCTGTCGTCACCCTGAGGCACTAGGTATTAAGTCTCATAAGCCCAGTAATTTCACTGGCTACTCTGCTCATCAAACCGGAACACGGTAATGCTTGCACACTACTGCTTGGCGGCAGACTTCAAGAGCAAAGCGGTGGTAATAACTCAGACGGACACTCGCAGAAGAGCGTGGTGTATGGCAACCCACTCCCCCTGTTAATGGGGAGGCTTATGTTCAGCAGTGAACGTCTTCCGGCTGGTTATAATTAAAAACAATCATAAGATATATTAATCTCCCAGGGACCTATAGCTTAGCCCTATAGCTTTATTCAATTAAAGCCATACATATTGAATTCAAAGTGGAAAAGGAAGTAACTTTTTTAACTAAAGCAACAAAAATGTCAACGAGCAAAATAAACCACTTCGCGATTTTCCTTATATTCATTAATAAATAAATTATTACTTTTAAGGCTTTTTGGAGGAAAATAAGAAAGTAAACGGCATTTCGAAAATTCATTCTTAAATTTATATGCAGAGTTTGTTGGCTGCTTGTATCAGGTTGGGGTGGCAACATTAGGCCCGATCAGCATTTAGTGGTTAACAAGAATTATAACTTAACGTATACCTGTTCTATATAAAAAAACCTTATTTTTTAAGCCCACGTCGACAAAGGGAATTCTGACACTAGCTCAAGTTCAAGTGTTTGAATGATGAAAATCTGAATAATTTGTTTGTCCGCGGGCTGACTGACGAATTTCCATCAATCATGAATAAGCGTGTACTGGACACCTAACAGACTTTTAAAATTATTCCTCAAACGTTTAATGCAAACATTTAAATATCTATGCAAAACGAATCGTGTTTAAAACTACACGAAGACCGTTTTTTATTTAAACAGAAACCTTTTGAATGAAATAAAAATATACAACCCCGTATTTCTATTCCACCCCTTCTGAAGGGTAACTTAAGTTATGCTTACAACGTTCGCTTTCCAAACCTAAAAATATCATGTTGGTTTACGCGACAGAACCAATGTTTGCGCGCGTATCAAATTACACCGAACAGAAAGTTTGCACCGCGTTGTGTTTTGAAATTGGGAATACGTTACACCGTCATTACACATTTATTAATGATCAATCGAACTATAGTTTGTTAAATATAGCTTGATGCGCTTGACAGCTGGTGTTTGTAGTTTGTGGTAAAGATAACACATTTAACAACCTTCACCAGGGTTTTTGGCGGGAATGCGAAATTGTGCTGTCGTTGATTTTGTGTTATTTACCTATGTTTTATCGAGTGTTAATGTGTAATAATGGTGGATTATTAACCATTAAGTGTTCGTAAACGTGCATGAGTGAAAGGCAAATAGAACAAAGACGAAATACGTGTATTTTCGTATTCTATCCAAAACTCCATAGAAGCTTCAGTAAAGTATCCACCGCTTTACTGAAGCGTCACTTCGACTCGACCGCGCCTAGACTAAACTTTAACGTGTCTTTCACGACTTTCATGCACCAAAACTAGAGATTTACTATATATTATTATTTATATAACTTGACACTGGCTAAATACGCAAACCGCGTGGAGCCAAAAACAAAACAAAAAAAACCTTCACCACCAGTAATATGGAGTATAGCATCTATTTGACCATTGTATGTAAAAATACCATGTTTTTTCTGCAAATAATGAATTGATTTGATTTATTTATCGTGCCAAAGATTTGAATAGCAGCACCACCAAACAAAAATCTAGAACGATACGAAATAAACAACATCGATTCATCTTCACAAATAAAACCATTTAACAAAAAATGGTATCGCCTGCTTTATTAAATCAGAAACGTTCGTTATATTTAGTAAAGGCGAGATAAATTTAACTGTTACGCTACGGTGTGAGCAAAAATAAACAGAGTGTATGTGAGCGTAAGCAAGCGGGTAGAACGTTTGCATTCAATTTTGCTCGTAATTATAGTGGCAAAGCGACGGGCAAAGTACAGTCACGAGTGATCCAGTTATCCGGCTGTGAGAAATAAATTGAAGCCAATTCTGACGTTTTTTCTTTCCATTTTACCTTACAGGCTTGCTTTAACTACTATATCACCTGAGCGATCTCACCATAGATAGCGATTTCTTTCAAACAACCCAAAAGCGCAAAAAAATACGAAAAAGTTTGGGACGGCGGCTTTCAGTCAACACCACCTCAACTTGTTGGAAAGACTAATTGTTCTGCTGGTGTATTCTGTCGCCAAGCAGTAATGTGCAAGCACTACTATTTTCCGTTAGGTACAGTTAAGTAAAAAGCGCTGCGCGCTCACCACGTGCATGAAAAAATGTTACAAATAAAATTTGACGCAAACTTCATGTCCTACAATATTTATAATAGATGGGCGGGCGGGCGATCAGTAGCTAGTCCGGTATAAATTAAGTGACAAGTAACTAAATATAAATATATAAAGGATATTGCTAAAGGCATTAATTAAGCCTTACATTCGGCATTTATTTGAAACTTATTGATTATTTTTATCTCATATCAGTGTTCACAGTTTCGTGATAACCTAAATTTATATCAATGTGTTTGCAGTGCGGCTGTCATGGTACGGTTTTTACTGCTATTTTTTCTGGATAGGTGGTCAAGTAGCCCCCAATAACTACCTACCTACCACTTAGCGCTTCAAAATAGAGCGCACTATTTTTTGTATTCATTTTTGAACAGGCAAACGACAGAACTAAAAAAATTCTTAACAGAGTCTAGTTAACCAGACTAGTTTTAGTAAAACCTATTAAAGATTTATAAAATATCTATTAACCTTAAAATTATCTTTGTTATCCATACAGATAAATAAAATTGAAGTGTCTGTTTGTAATATCAAAATAACAGCTTTTAACTAAATGCATATGAAAGTATATACGGCACCTACTACAAAACAACCATTTTTAAAATTTTTGTCTGTCTGTCTGTCTGTTTGTTCCGGGTAATCTCCGAAACGGCTGGACCGATTTTGACGGGACTTTCACTGGCAGATAGCTGATGTTACAAGGAGTAACATAGGCTACTTTAATTTTAGAAAAATAATTCGGGTTCCGCGCAAAAACATAAAAACCATGTAGGTAATCACAAATCTCCACGCGGTTGAAACCGCGGGGCAGCAGCTAGTCAGTAGATAAAATAAAAGTAATCACGAGGTTTAGTAAAACCTCGTGATTACTTTCTCTGTGATACCTTATCTGTGTACTAATCTGTGCACTCTCAAACCTCTTAATTTTTGTTTCTTAATTAGTTTGATATACGGCTTCTGCAAATATTTTTGAAAGGCTGCGCTTCGGTAATTTATAAGTTAGTAACGAGCAAACTTCTTGATTTAATATAGGCGGAATAATGAGCCCACTGGAGCTTGATAAGCAGTTTGTATGAATTTAAAAAGTTTAAACTTTAATTTAATTTTAACTGACATAATACAAAACGTGTTATACTCGTATTATACCTATGATAGAAAGAAAAAACATGTCTTTCAAAGTTTGAAGACTTTAAAAAACGAAAACTTAAAATTTGTTAGAAACTTGACACTGGCCAAATATGCAAATCACGTGAAGCCAAATTTAAAAAAAAGTATTTTCGATACAGTCAACGAAAGCCTCGTTTTTTCCATTAGTTAGCACTATAATAGGTACCACCTAATTCACCTAAGTTATTTTAATACCTTCTATTGAATATTAAAAAAACATTAAGATTATGTCTTTGAGATGAAACACACGTAAAATTTATTGTGCGTACGATTTTTAACAGACCTCCACAGACATCCGCGTTCTAATTTGAACCAATGTCATATTGTATCAAATTCTACAAAATAAATACAAGAACTTGTTAATTAAATTAAGAAATGATTGAAAAATGGAGCGGATATCCTCTCTGTAACACAAACGTTAAAATGTTTACAGTCTAGAAACTGATTTTGTAAAATAAGTCTTAAAATAGGTAGGAGTACGAAACAGAGTGCAGGTTCAATGAGTTTCGCGTTATAGCACTCACTAGTTTTTACAGGCAGCTTCATTTGCGTTCACTTCTCTTCTGTTAGTGGGAGGACTAACTCTTCTGCGAGTGTCCGTCTGGGTTGTTACCACCGCATTGCTCGTGAAGTCTGCCGCCAAACAGTAGTGTGCAAGCATTACTGTGTTCCGGTTTGATGAGCAGAGTAGCCAGTGAAATTAGTGGGCTTATGAGATTTAATACCTAATGTCTCAGGGTAACGAACGCACTGCAGTGCCGCGCAGGCCTTTGCGTTCCATAGTTCTGGGTGGCACTGCAATTGTTATGGGCCGGCGTAATGCTTACCATCAGGCAAACGACCAGCTCGTCTCGTTACCAAATAACATTAAAAAAAAAACTTGTACAAGGATTTTTTTTAAATAAACTTCTTCATGAACTGATTGATTCTCTTTTCCGCAAGTGATTGGACCTGCTACACAGATATACGCACATTCAAAATCCGAGACAAATTGGGCGCATAGATTAACAGTTTGTACTTCATGCTTACCCAAATTAAGGATACAATCTGATAATGCTTGGAGTAGTAATTTTGCCTTGAGTTAAGACTC
Source organism: Crocallis elinguaria (assembly GCA_907269065.1). Lineage (NCBI taxonomy): Eukaryota > Metazoa > Arthropoda > Insecta > Lepidoptera > Geometridae > Crocallis > Crocallis elinguaria. The sequence goes on along the minus strand of OU026072.1, from coordinate 23,177,377 downwards.
TTCCTCTTTTAAATCTGATAAAATTAACGACGCGCACTCACAATTTTCAATCTCTCGAGTGGTTTCTACACCCTCTTTCGTAACTCGCTGCTGTATATCATTAAGTACATTACACACTTCACCATTGTATAAGGTGTTCAACGTTCAGTCTTCGACGTTGGCGTAGTGTTGCCATGCAATCATCGTATACCTTGAATTTCAGGAATATTGTTTTCTTTTAGGCAGATGAGGCGGGGACCAACTCGGAATCAAGCTGACGTGATATTTACTCTTAATCATACAAACACAAAATTGCAAACTAACTCACAATAAACAAACAATGTTGTGTGTCAGGAATAGGTCAACGACCTTAGTCAATGGTTTTCAGCACGAAACCATCACGGCATCATGAACGTAAGGACGACCAGAAGAAAGAAATCTGCCTACAATATCGGCAGACAAGCTCAAAGACGTATCAAGAAGCGATCACTTCCTGGGCCCTATTTAATAAAGCTGACAAATCGACAAATATGTAAAAAACTGACATAATTGTCGAATTTTCTTAGGCTTAATTCTACAATTATGTCATTTTTTGACATATTTGTCGAATTGTCAGCTTTATTAAACAGGGCCCAGATTATTGGATTCAATCAAAAATATTTAACAAACTTTAATTCTACCCTCCAAATAGGTATCTTCTCAATATTTTGGTCACGACTAGCCATGACAAGATCACGAGCAGCCATGACAAGATGTCCAGCGTCATTTGGTGGTTGGTTCTTGGTCTTCATCAGTTCATGACCAAAATGTTGGCCTTCTCTTACAACGGTTAAGCATTGGTATTCAGCATGGCAATGCTGCCAGCGTTGCAGGAATGTAGTCAACTATGTTAGCAACTTAGCACACAGTTTTATTAATCTAGCATGTTGATCACGTATGTGGTTGACCCAGCATCTTTATGGAAAAACCCTTAAATATTTGGAGTACCCCCTTAAGACTATTTGTGTAATAGGGTTCTTACATGTAAATGTTTTAATTTCATATTTTGTTACCTAAGTGATATATTTAATTAGGTTTAAAGTAGACTCCTTTGGGACTCAGTATAGGTACTACACCGCGACCATTTAGTCTGCAAAGGATTCGAAACATCGTGAAAAATAAAAAGTGATCATATTCTTTTTACTATTCGTATCGCAAACAGTTGAAAGTTGAACAATTCAATGGCAATTTTAAGGTGTCAATAATAGAGATTTAAAATTCAGTAAAAACTATGACCACGTTATACTAAATATGTTTCCTATATTTAATTGTTGAATAAACCTTTATCTTGTAGCTGGCAACATTATATCAGGGTGTTTAACAACCCTATCTAACGAGCTCAAGTTCTCGGAGCGTTCATTAATTTAGGGAGCACTTAGTCGAGAGTCCCCTTAAATCTTACATCGTAGATATTCCGAGCGCACACGGCAATCACGACAAGTATCACATTCGATGCTGCTTACAATCTTTAGGATGGAAGATGAGGTTTGTGTAACTTCGTTCGAAGGCGTTTGTATGAAGGCAACATTGGAGGTTTCAGAATGTAAATGTTCTGTACGCACAATTTGTACGTAACAAGTGACGTAGCATAGATAGCATTCCTACACTATCCGGTGAAAGTGCCCTATATATTATCACTATGCAATGGTATACAGTATTTTCGGGTACCTACCTGAAAATTCTGCATTATAGGTACCTATAATGTTAATCCATACAGATAAATAAAATTGAAGTGTCTGTTTATAATATCAAAATAACAGCTCTTTACTAAATGCATATGAAAGTATATACGGGACCTACACCAAAACAGCGATTTTTAAAATTTTTGTTTGTCTGTCTGTTTGTTCCGGGTAATCTCCGAAACGGCTGGGCCGATTTTGACCGGACTTTCACTGGCAGATAGCTGATGTTACAAGGAGTAACATAGGCTACTTTTATTTTGGAAAAAGAATTAGGGTTCCGCGCAAAAAAATAAAAACCATGAAATCCAAAATCTCCACGCGGGTGAAACCGCGGGGCAGCAGCTAGTGAAATATATAATTTACAATCAATCCCAACGTTTGATATACTAATGACATAAAGTCTTATGAATTTATATCGATATGAGATTCTGTAGGTACCTATTAAACCAGAGCGCCTAGACAATTATAATGGCATTTGCTTCGAAATTAAGCATCGTTATTGACAAAATTAGTATGAAGTTGAGGTAAAAGTTACTATTCGCCGTTCGGTAACGCTGAAAAAGATAGACAGACCAACTGCAACAGGGTCCAAAAAACATGGGGTTACCATGGCTTCTGTTGGTCCTCGGTGATTTGGATATCGAAGTCCTACCTTTACGGTTATTTTGTAACATGCAGAAGTAAAAACAAAAAAAATCTGGAAAAATATATTTTTACCAGAAAAGCTTTTATAAAATACGTAATTGCTAATGAAATCTTGTGGCTACCTTCCGGCTCCATCATCAGAACCCTGGACAACGTCTAGAATTAGAGTACTTGTAAAGACAAATTAAACAAGCCCAAACTCTATGGGGCTACGTAGTTTCGTTACAGAGTTCCTGTGGCTAGCTTCCAGGTTAATCATCAGGACTCTGGCATCGTCAGACAGTGTACTTGTAAAGACACACTTCAATTTTATTTATTTGTATAGAAGAGCTAAGATGAACGTCCTGAGACAAATATCTCGGTGGCCCTGTGGAGCAAAAGATAATAAGATCCTGTTAACCGGTTGACCCAACGGGCATCGGCTTTACAAGATATAAATAGATACTTACTCAGACTAAAAGAAAGTACGCTATGTTTCTGATCGTTGAAATTCCTTACCATTATTCCTGCTTTGTGGTGTTTGGTTGACGATTGCAATCGCATCGCGTCGCGTTGTGCTATAGCACAACGTGACCAGTTTCTGGCAAATTTAGGCTTAAGGAGAACAAGCAAAATCATTAGAAAGGAAACATAAAACCCACCTGCATGATAAAACTGAAAAGAAACAAATATTAAAACAGTTACATAATAGTTGACATAGGGATGTCACTCCCACAATAATAACTTTTTTTTATGTTATTTGGTAACGAGACGAGCTGGTCGTTTGCCTGATGATAAGCATAACGCCGGCCCATAAAATTTGCAGTGCTACACAGAACTTTGAAACACAAAGGCCTGCGCGGCACTGCAGTGCTCTCGTTACCCTGAGACATTAGGTATTAAGTCTCATAAACCCAATAATTTCACTGGATACTCTGCTCATCAAACCGGAACACGGTAATGCTTGCACATTACTGCTTGGCGGCAGTCTTCCCGAGCAAAGCGGTGGTAACAACCAGATGGACAATCGTAGAAGAGTTAGTCCTACCACTAACATCCTTTCCATCCTTTTACTTCCATATGTATAGTGAATCAGTCTGAACACGCGGTTGTGACTATTTTTTGAGTACCTAGAAGTCGTAGAAGTGGTGACCATGGTTTGCGCGTGGTCCGTGATTGATGCATAAATACCAACCATGCATTACCGTCTAATGGCACCTTATCTCCATTATCTTCCTGCTGATGCTGGACTGACCATTCTACAGCCTCCAGCTACACAGGTGACCGGCGCACACGCCGCGACGCTGCAACGAACGCCAGTCTGCGCCCGACAGTCAACCTGATCGGACGTCATGACGAGACTTGCTGTGTTGTTGACCGTCGCGTACTGCGCGTTGGCGCATGCCGCGTATAAAGTACCAGAAGCAAAGCTTGAGGCGATATACCCAAAGGGACTGAGGGTTACCGTAAAAGGTGAGAGATATTATTTTACATACAAATAATACTGTTTTTTTCCTGTTTTTATTGTCTGTTCATACTTTCCGCATACAGAAGTAACTTTGCATTTGCGCAGCATGTCAGCGATGATGATAGTCTATATTGGAACCAAATTTCATTGTAATCGGTTTAGTCATTAGTTAGAAAATAACTACTAACTAATACGCACATTTATTCACCTTTTTATCATAACATAAACAGTTTAACATTGTCTGATTGATCTATGATAATTATAAAAATCTTTCTGTCATCATCATCACTCAGAAGACGTCAACTGTAAAGGAGTGGAACACCCTACCCGCTACCTTTCGACTATGTGTCTCTTTCCATCAGGTCAGATCGTAGTCAATTGCTACTACAGCTAGTTATAAAAAAACTGAACATAGGACTCCATCCTAAGATGGGGAATGAGAGTTTGCTATTGTACACCACAATGACGTTTGCAATCGAAAAAGTATTAAGAACGCGTTTGTTTACATTTGAAGTTACCCTGAAATTAAAATGCAGTTTTTTAATTTATTCTCATAAATACTTTTTTCTTTTATTAGATATATAGGTAAACAGAAACTTATCGACTCTTCTATAATATTTATGACATCATAATGAACATGTATAGAGAAAACATTCATTGTGTTTGTTTAAATGTCATACCGTCCAAAATAAAAACAACGTAAATTTGATAAAAGAAGTAAAACTTATGACGTGACCATTTTATAATGATTTAACACAGGTTGGTGCTCATTTAACCTTTGTGACTCACTACTCATCTTTACGTCTTCAAATACAATTATTACAATTTTAATTTTGTTTTGTCATGGTTTTTTCGATTTAAGTCAGGGTTTCTGGTTGATGCGATGAATAAACAAAATGCTGGTAGATACATAACTCACTCGACGAATTAGCATTGCAATACGGTTAGGGAATACCAACATGCTGAGGTTGACGTTATCAACTGATAGTGGGCTAAAACCATCGAGGAACTAACCTCTAGAGGTGACGTTTGGTTTGCACGAAATAAATTCCACCATTTTTGCATAGATATAATGCGCTCTGATTGGCTAAGCCTCCGCCGCCTCGCATCGAGTTTCCGTGGGCTGATACGTTGAGCGCTGATACTTGTTAATGATAGATCACGACATTGTTGTGGAATCTGTTAATACAGTGTTTATCTCTAGGAGTTAGTACCTCGATGGCTAAAACATAAGGGGCACCTTAGACGCTCAAGCAAACGTACGTTTGATTGAGCGTGTAGGGTGCCCCTAAGTATTTCCTATATCTATTCAGTTTAATAATTTAAATGCACTAATATTAGATGTTACCCACCGATTTACTCGCATGAAGTTTACAAATGCTTGATATGAGGAATTTAGATATTTTATCAAGCAACAACCATTCTTATAAACAATTTATTGATAGACGATTTTCTTACAGCATTATGCAATTTGCCAATTTTTTTAAGCACTCGCGTGCGATATTACTAAAGCTATAAAAACGAAAACAGATATCAATATTGCAACACGAATCTCTTAGATAATTTAATAAAACACCTACTTATAATAATTTTACGAAATACTTCATAATAAGGAAAAAAAGTGCAAAATTTGATAAACTGGTTGTGCAGTAAATGTTAATTTATTTGAAATGACAACCACCATTCAAAGTAACTTACATAATTTTGTGCTAAAACTTTTTCAACTAATTTTTGCCTAGTTTAGCGTAAATCCTACTTGGCGTAAGTACATACACAAGTACACGAATGAAACATATCATAAAATAATACACAGTAGGTACAGTAGAACCACGCCAAGTCAATGTAGAAATACTAAAAATTGAAATATTGTTTTTATAATATGTGTTTGACAGCATGATCCAAAAACTACTATGGTGGAGATTTTCTTAGTTGTCCAATAATGTAAACAAACTCGGTAGATAACCAACCAACGACATAGATAGAAATTCGAATTGGAGTCATATCATTGGTTGCCAATCGGAACCCTATGTCATTGGTTGGCACCCGCTGAGTTTTTATATTATTGGGCAAGTATATCAAACCCGACCATAGACATATTTTCATGTTATTGCTCTGTAATAATCTATACAATCTAGACTTCCTGTAAATCTACCTTTTTATATTAGATAAATTTAGATAAATTATTTTTACAGGAATGTAATACGAGATGACACGACGACGGTAAAAAATATAAAATGTATAAAAAAAAAAAAAAAAAAATTCCATAAGTACGCAACGTATAATAATAGCTAAAACTTGAACAAAATTGTGTCAAAAATGTTTAATATGTTAATCCGCGTCTCCTGGTAGCAAATTGAAGTTGTAACAAATAAAAACATTAAAAACAGAAAAAATACATAAATGACATAAGCCGAATAAGCTAATAAAAAATAGCTGTATTATTTTATTTACCTTTTATGAATATATGAATTAAATTTGCAGTATTTTGACCTTTACACAGCCAACTCATGTTCACGTTAGATTTATACGTAGGTATCCAGTTTACGACCTTTTTAATTTTGTTTTTTAATTAAAATAAAAAATACGGATAACAAAGTTGTCAAACCAACTTTTGTTCTGCGACTGACAGAATGGATGCGGATAATTGTTTGTAATTTAAACCTTTCATACCTTTTCCAAAGTTTTATTATAAAAGAAAACTAGCTGCTGCCCGCGGTTTCACTCGCGCGGAGTTGTTGGATTACATGGGTTTAATTTTATTGCGCGGTACCCTAATTCTTTTTCTAAAATAAAGGTAGCCTAAGTTACTCCTTATAACATTAGCTAGCTTTTTTTTTTTTTTTTTTCATTTCAAAACATCAGCTAGCTGCCAGTGAAAGTCCCGTCAAAATCGGTACAGCCGTTTCGGAGATTACCTGGAACAAACAGACAGACAGAGAAATTTTTTAAAAATTGTGTTTTTGTTATAGGTATCGTATATACTTTCATATGCATTTAGTGAAAAGCTGTTCTTTTGATATTACAAACAGACACTTACATTTTATTTATTTGAATAGATATAAGTTCCTTGGGTATGGATATGTAAGCGTTTGTATTTTTACACGGCTGCTCAATAAAGCAGCGTAACGTTTTCTGGGTTCAATGTATGTATGTATGTGAGTTTCTTTATTCCGCTATAACTTTTAAACGCCTGAAAAAGATTTGGTTGTACGGGGTATCGTTAGAATTCTTACATCATCCCGAGTGAACCTGGTAGTCGTGTTTTTTTATTTATTTTTTTATTATTATTAGTATCTTGTAAGTTCATTTTATTATAGTACTATTCTATGCTTTTAAGGTTACCCGCGAAAGTCAATTTTAAGTTGAAATCTATCTCCAAGCACTTATCAGCGAGTACCAGAAGTTGAACTTGAAAGCGTGTGTTGACCACCTTGAATTGGGATGTTGACTGATTTTGGGAAAGTGTTTAAAACGATGCGTATGGGCCTAATATAACCCAAAAAATTTAAATTTACTTTTTAAAACAACTAATATTTTAATTATCATGTATTTAAAATGCCGTTTTAAATTTTGCTCCAAAACGGCAGTGACGTCACGTGTTCAATTACCACAGAGTAATTTTCTATAACACTGTAAAGTGACAAGCAAAGAGAATATAACCACTGCTACCTAGTCTGTGCTACGTTTAGTGACAAGTTCATTCGATGCTTTCTGTGTATGTATTGTTATGTATTAAAATATGAGTTCTAAGTTTTTTGAGCTTATTGATTTATATATATGCTTTGGTTAATTAATACACTTTGGATCTTAGAATCTACGATTACTGTTATATATTCATTGTTGGTTATAGAAATAATGATTTTTGGTATAATAAGTAGGTACTTACACGGAGGTCTACACATTTCTAAATTCAGCAGAGCAGAAATTATCGTTTGTCGAGAAGAAATTGGCCACTGTAAAACAATCAATTCTCGGCAAATTGGAATTATTTGCCTTTATGAAGCCACTTTCCATCATGGGAGAATATTCAAGAGTCGAAATAAATTTAGAAAAATAGGCGCGGAATTCAAAGGACAGATAAATAATCACAGAAATCACTCTAAAATACTAAGCAGTTAAGCGCAACGAGCTATATACTCATTGGAGTTTTGGCGGGAATGCGAAAATGTGCTGTTGTTGATTTTGTGTTATTTACTAAAACCTTTGTTTTATAGAGTGTTAATGTGTAATAATAGTGGATTATTAACCATTAAGTGTTCGTAAACTTGCATGAGTGAAAGGCAAATAGTACAAAGAGGAAAAACGTGTATTTTCGTATTCTATCCAAAACTCCATAGAAGCTTCAGTAAACTATCCACCAATTTACTGAAGCGTCACTTCGACTCGACCGCGCCTAGACTAAACTTTAACGTGACTTTGACGACTTTCATGCACCAAAACTAGAGATTTATTATATATTATTACTTATATAACTTGACACTAGTTAAATGCGCAAATCACGTGGAGCCAAAAACAAAACAAAAAAAAAATATATACTCATTCCGATTGAAACCGTGACGTCACGGGCGTTTTGGGTCACGTGACTTCGGATTGATGTGATTACATTTTGATTATTTAATTTAAATTAAATTCCTTAAAAATAAACAAAAATATTGTGTTTAGTAGGATTTCTGTCACAAAAACTACCGTTTCGCGGCAAAATTATATTTTTATTTGAATACAGTCAACAACCCAATTACATCAGGTATTATAGAGGTCAAATATATATCGTAAGTATATAAAAAACAGGTTAATCTGAAAAGTTCTATGCACTCGGCTTATAAACTGGTTTCTATCCTTGACAGCAAAACTAATTAAAAAATAAATATAAAAAAAACTCTTCTTGAAAAAATAATAACCAAAAAAATGCTTCGATTTACAATCTACTTTTAATCAAAATATTTGTGACGTTTGACAAACTAATGAAAGTCGACACGTATCTACTTACCTACTCAATGTAAAATATTATATCACTATTTATTATTTACATATTTATTGTGGTGTTGAATGAACCTGTTATATTTTACGTCAAACCAACACTTCTTTCCTACAATGGCGACAATTATTCTTTTAGGAAAACCCGTCTCTTTTAATAGCCATTGCATATTACGATAAGGAAAAAGAAAAATAACTAAGTATAAATACCCAAATGCAAAGTAAACAAAGGCCTATTGTTAACTGGCCAATTGTTAAAATGCTATTATATACCTATTAGATAGGTACATTCTTAACAAAATTGAGTCATCACAAGGTATTCTAACTAGTTATGAATTATTAATAACCGGTTATATAATAACTCATGTCATTGGTCGGTCTTTTCGACCTAGGTTTCGAGCGTGTCCGACGCGCTTCCTCAGGGAGTGCACGCGGCGAGGTCACAACGACAGTCAATAAATAAATAAATTTAATAATAGTTACATAATAAAAATGTAATTTATACATTATAACGGGATATTTACCGTGATTATTATAAGCTGGTGAGCTCCCGATATTTCGACGCTGTTGCAAGCATCATGTTCACGGGAATACACATTCCCGTGAATTGTATTTTAAAAATTAATTTATTAAGACAAACTTTTTCTCCCATTTGTTCGAAAATCGCTTCATTATTTAAAAAAAAGAATGTGCCAATCGGGTCTTTTCAGTCCTCAACGAAGTAAAAGGCCGGCAATGTAAAACTCGAAAATAATGAGAAATTGCCGGATAGTGTATCTTTTTTTAATTTTTTCTTGGCTTGCGAACGAGGTTTGTTGTAAGTGCACCCCACAGACCAGTAAACCTAGATGCCGCATAATCCAAGTTTTGCATGAGAACACAATCGTCAAATGTTGGCGGGAGACAAGGGAAGTTGGCGTATTGTAATTGGTCAGTTTAAAACTCATACATCAGACGAACGGATCGGCTGGGTGGAGACACGCAGTGATACATAATGCATAAACTTGGTCAACGGGGGTGTCCGGCAAAGAGGAGTCCATAGGTTTACTGGTCTATGGTACACACTAACATAATTAGGTGCTACTTTAGAGGTTGAATACGTATTATTTAAAAAAGCAGGAGTTTAAAAAAAGAACTAAAACGCGCGTGGTTGAATTAGCGCAAATGCAAATTTGATACCTACCGCAATGATGTTTGTTGGATTAATTTGATCTTTTCCTCGCAAGTTAGAGAAAAGTTCTATACAAATCTCGGCTGAGACAGTCATTAACGACCTCGTTTAGTTAAAAAGGACTCGGTTTGCGCCTCGTCCTTTTAAGACCACTTCCGAGTAGTTAATGTACTTTTATGTAACATGCAATGTTGGCAGCAATGATTATGCTACCAAGTATTGGAGATCCATAACTTGACACAAAATGATTACAAGCGAGGAGCCAATGAACTTGTTGTAGCCTTTATAAAAAGGAAACTAAAATGACACTGTATGGAAACTTGTTTCGGACCAAAAACTGGTTTTAAATTAATATATGAGACGGTCAAACAGTGCCTTAACATTTTTTCTGAGATTTTCCTCATGCGGAACGGTGAAGATGTGTTTTTATACCTTTAAAATATGTCAACTCAAACGTATCAAGGTCTACTGCAGATGACACAATGATGTAAAATATGAGGAAATAGAATTATTATAGTTTGATGCAATTTACTTACAACTTAGTTATGTATTGACTTGGCTAGTGTCTAGTATGGCCAGTTAAAGGTTCAGATTCAAATCATGGCTGGTTGCGAACACATAAGTGTCAGTTTCATTTCAACTGGTTAAAGCCCTTGAAAAAAACATGCTGGTACATGGGCTCAACGGATCAGCATTGCGATTCAATGAGGCAATGCCGCCAGCATGCTGGGTATGCTACAATTCGTAGTGGGCTACAAGTGTAAGTAGACCACGATCACCGCTTGACGCATATCGTATCGTCTAAGATGAAGCTTGGTAGTGATCTAGCGCACCGCTGCCGCATCTACGATCTCTACTCAAAAGAATAGTCTCAAAACCACAGCATGTTTAGTGCAGAAGCCGCGATAAATACGCGGTGGTGCGCAAGTGATGTATGTAGCTTAAAGCGAAGCAGTCGTCACTTATTATTATATATTCTGTGCTTTGAACCCAGGCAGGGAGTGAAAGAGACAGCACTATCTGGCTGTAGCGCTGTTCCTATCTGTCTCGTTGGAAGTAAAACAAATGAAACTTGGTAAAACCATAGCAATTAACGTAAAAATGCATAGGCGCGTACGGCCGGCTTATCATCATTCTCCAATACGTACATTTCAGATGACGGCTTCAGCCTCTTTGCTTTCCACGGCAACTTGAATGAAGAAATGGATGGTCTTGAAGCTGGCCAGTGGGCCCGCGACATCACCAAAGTCAGGGATGGAAATTGGATCTTCAGAGACAAGAACGCAGAACTGAAGATCGGAGACAAAATCTACTTCTGGACGTATGTCATCAAAAATGGTCTGGGGTACAGGCAAGACAATGGAGAATGGACAGTTACTGGTAAGCATTTTAAAAACACCTCTTGCTCTCTTTGAGGTACCTTTATTGCTCCAATAGCGGCTCTTGAGCGCCTAGGTTTCATGCTAGACCCCAATCATTACCTTTCCACACAGCTTCACATATCATCAAACCTTAAGAAAACATGGATTTTCAGTCACTGCTTAATTAACAAAATCGTGAAAACTACACGAATCACGTCAGCTCATAAGTAAGTAACAATAGCAGAGCTGACTAACTTTGCGTAGTTAGATTACTGATTATGATATGATATGGTATTAATGAGCCGGTCATTCCACTCCGAGCAACTGAACGGATCAAATAATTGTGCAGAATGGAACTCGAAGAAGCCTTTTGCCTTTTCTTGATGTTCGAGTAAGCTTTTCAATAAATAATAACGCTTAGATACTTAGTCACTTATCTGTTACTTCTTTTAGTATAACCCGAAGGCTTTGAAGTCAAAGACATCATTCTTCATCTATAGTATCACATAGTACCTATTACTCCTTACGTAATTTTCAGGATACGTCAACGAACAAGGGGAGCCTGTTGACGTCAAAAACCCACCTACAGCCACTCCACCCACACCGGGCACCCCTAGCAGACCAGGTGTGCCTCCCACTCCAGCTCCCACGTCACCTTCCTGCGCTGCTTCTATAACAGTCGCCCAAGGACGAGATTTCGTATGCAAGGGCAGCCTGATATTCAGTGAAGAGTTTGACAAGACCGACCTTCGCGATTTGTCTAGCTGGGAGGCATTGAACGAGTTCCCTGAAGCACCGGTGAGCTACGGTCGTCTACTTATTGAACGTCTTTATGTGATAATGTCTCAGTGGTAGGCCGGCCGCTAAGCCGTGGGTCGATGGTTGGAATTTCTACAATAAGTTTCTTAGTTTTTGGTATAGAAAATCATAGTTAAAGCAGATTAGTAGGCCTGGCTACTGGCCATCCTCGAGTGAAAAATCATCGTGTTCCGACAGCTGCAACTGTGAGCAATTTATGTGCTAGGTTTAGCATATTTATAATTACCTTAGGCCGTATTCTTTGCTTGATATCAGGTGAAAAGCTAACCTATCGAAAAGAAATAAAAACATGATCACCCATGGATCCGTAGGTCGGTCGGTGGATGTACCTATAGGATCATTTGCCAGGTGGTAGGAGTAAGGACTAACTCAGAAGTGAGTGTCGTGATGTCGTCTGGGTAGGTACCACCATTTTCCTCGTGAAGTCTGCCGCCAAGCAGTAATGTGCAAGCATTTCTGTCTTCCCGTTTGATGAGCAAAGTACTCATTGAAATGAGACAGTATTGAAATGAGACAGAGTAATATCTGGATGTCTCCAGGGTAACGAGCGCAATGAAATGCCGCGCATGCCTATGTGTTTCAAAGTACTGGATATTGTTATATTTATATTAGGCAAGCGACCTGATCGTCTACAATCCATTAGTATAAAAAAGGACATTTTCTAGTACTCGCCTGGCTAATCCCATCCTAAAATTGGAACTTTGTTTTCATTGCAGGACTACCCATTCAACGCATACTTGTCAGAGAATACGTTGAGACTTGAAGACGGTTCTCTGGTCATCACACCTGTTCTCACAGATGTCCAGTACGGTGATGGATACGTACTGAATAATGATATGAACCTCAACAATAGGTAAAGCTCTTCCTAAAATCTATCCATCTCATATAAGTAACAAGGCATGTCAAGAATGGCCAGATGCCTTCTAGTTGGTCAACATTATAATCTACTGCAATTACCAAAACGACTGCCAAGCATGGAGTATTATGGCAAATTCGATGATCAGTAGTGGATATTTTGTAGCTGATGATGATGATGGTGATTAACAAGCTTTGTATTAACTAAAGCTACAAATTAAATAATAAAATTACTGTCCGTACGAGAATTGATAACGCACGTTACTTCAAACTCACTTGAATCAAAACCGGTTCAATCGTTTTCAAGGAAAATTGGCGTCAAACATACTTACATAGATACTTATATATAATACGTACACAACAACACAACAAAAAACGGCAAACATCTAGTAAACTCTTAAGCTAAGGATTTGATACTGGGTCGTAAAAACTATCACGTGTGTTAAGTTCACGTTCCAGTCCGATACCCACTTCAACGACCAACGATAGGTAACTTTACAAACAACTTGCTAATACCAAACTAGCTATTACACAAATAAAAAAAATTAAAAAAGCAAACTGCCGGCTATTGTCATACATTCATCTACATACTATAGTTAAATTGTACGTCATTTGATCGGGGATATTTTGTGCACCACCACATAATATGGCTCTAACAGAATTCATCGGCAAACTTTACCAAGATGTCTTAGGCTTCAGTTTGAGTAAGATTGAGGTTTCTCTGCATACTTATCCTAGAACTTTTACCTTTTTAATTGCATTATTGATTTGTGCTTATAGGCTCTTCTTTAACCCTTTTTTTAATAATTAGTGTCTTTTTCTAGGTGTACCGGTAAAGTAGACACGTCGGAATGTATCCGAAAAGCCGACGGGGCCTTTATCCTGCCTCCAGTGTTGACGGGGAAGATCACCACAAAGCACAAGTTTGCCTTTACTTATGGTAGAGTGGAGATCAGGGCAAAGATGCCAAGTGGAGCGTGGCTGTTGCCAGGTTAGTAAATACACTATACATAAAGAAAGATATATATACGAACATACAACACAACATTAGATACGTTAATATACAAAAATCACGCAACACAAAACAAGAAGATACAACAGTAAAATATTGTATGATGTTAGATTCGTCCCAACTCAGCACACAAGGTCAATGACCTTGGTCACTTTAAAGGAACGTTTAAATTAGTCAGTGAAATTACTTAGCTTATGAGACTTAATACCTGAATGTGTCAGGGTAACGAGAGCAATGCAGTGCCGTGCAGGCCTTTGTGTTTCAAAGTTTTCGATGGTACTGCAATTGTTATGGGCTGGGGCGTTATACTTACCATCAGTCAAACAACCTGCTGGTCTCGTTATCCTGTAGAATATAAAAAATCATAAAAATATTATCTCATTATAAGAGCGAGTGTGGCCGAGCGGTAACTTGTGCGAATTTCTATCCGACGCACCATAGTTCGAATCTCGACTCGGCCGCACCAATAACTTATATCAAGTTATGTGCGGATTATTGGCACTTGCTCTAAAACGGTGAAGGAAAACATCGTGAGGAAACCCGCATGTTCAAGAACCACAAAATTCGAGGACATGTGACATCCACCAAGCCGCACTGGGCCCGCGTGGTGGATTATAGCCCATACCTCTCTCTCTGAGAGAAGACCGGTATCCCAGCAGTGGGAGCATAAGAGGCTAATAATGATTATCTCATTGCAGAATTGAACTTGGAGCCACGCGACAACGCATATGGAACTTTCCGGTACCAGTCAGGCCTAATGCGGGTCGCGTTCGTGAAAGGAAACGACGTGTTCGCCAAGAAGCTGTATGGAGGTCCAGTTCTCTACGATTCCGAACCTTACAGGAGCATGAATTTGAAGGAGAAAATTGGAATTCAGAACTGGAATAATGACTATCATATCTATACTTTGATTTGGAAGCAAGGTTAGTCGGTTGAGATGTACCTAGTCATTGATACACCAAAAATTAGTTTATCAGGTTGTAGACACTTCTTTTCTTTTAACAAGTACTATCATGTTAGCATATTACATAGTTATAACATCTTTGGATCGATGCTTTCTTTGGAACTCCAACAGCGCATCGTTTTCAAAGTTCCATTCGACTCTGTAATCTTTTGATTTCTATTCCAGACAGTATCCAGCTGTTGGTGGATGGTGAGCACTACGGCACTGTGTCTCCTGGAGATGGGTTCTACGAGAGTGCTCATAAACATGGAGTGACACACGCCAACCTTTGGAGCAAAGGAAATATTATAGCTCCTTTAGATAAAATGGTAAAAGTTAATGTTTTTAGTTTAGAGTTTCTTATACTATATGATAACGAGACGAGCTGGCCGCTTGCTTGATGGTAAGCATAACGCCGGCCCATAACAAGTGCAGTGCCACTCAGAACTTTCAAACACAAATACCTGCCCGGCACTACAGTGCGCTCGTTACTCTGAGACATTAGGTAATATTAAGTGTGCTCTGTAATTTCCTTGTTTACTTTGCTCATCAAACTGAAACACAGTAATGCCGACCACTTTGCTCGTAAAGTTTGCCGCCAAGCAGTAATGAGCAAGCATTACTGTATTCCGGTTTGATGAGCAGAGTAGCCAGTGAAATTACTGGGTTTATGAGACTAAGTCTAAGTCTCAGGGTAACGAGCGCACCGCAGTGCCGCGCAGGCCTTTGTGTTTCAAAGTTCTGAGTGGCACTGCAATTGTTATGGGCCGGCGTTATGCTTACCATCAGGCAATCGGCCAGCTCGTCTCGTTATCAATTAGCATTAAAAAAAGTGTTGTCTCTTCCAGTTCTACGTCTCCCTCGGTCTCCGCGTGGGAGGTATCCGAGATTTCGCCGACAGCAAAGAAAAACCGTGGGAGAACAGTAAAGTCAAGGCGATGCTGAATTTCTGGCAGACCTCGAACGATTGGTACCCGAGCTGGTACGACGCCAACTTGAAGATCGACTACGTTAAGGTCTTTGCTCTTTAGGGTGACGAAACCAAGTTAAGGGACAGAATACGGCGCGCCGCTATCTCGCTCGCGCATCTTAACAATTTTGAACATAAATAATCACTTAACATAATTATGAAAAATCGCATTCGGTGAAGTTGCTGGCAATAACATTACAAAGGTACGGCAAAAGTATAATTTTGATGCGATCAAGTTTTCTACATGAAAATGGGCAAAACATAAAATCCCATTTTAGGTTTGAAACCTTGAATGGATCAAAATGAAATTTTTGTTTAACCTTTGTGATGTTATTGTCAGCAATTTCACCGAATGCGATTTTTCATAATTATGAAAAGATTTTTTAAACAATAAGATAATTTAAACAATCACTTAGTACAATTATACTAAGCGACAGCGATAAGAGATCGCGACGCGCCGAATTCTGCACCTTAAGCAGAACATGAGTCTGAGGTGCCATTTCATCTTGTGAGAAAAAACACAGATGTGAACATTACTGATTTATTCTATATCTCTCTCGTAACGTTGGTCTGGTGCCATAGATTCTCTATTGAGGTAGCAAAAGAGTAACAAATAGGCAAGAAATAGATGCAGCAACAAATTGTGACTGAATTTTGAGATTATAGCATTTCATTTATAGTTATTTCAGAGGATTTTTCTGAGATTTTGGACGAGGGAGGCGAAACAATATTTGTAGGTAATTTTTAATAAAGTGCGTTTTAACTCTTTTTTTTGTGTAACAACCACTTTAGCAATTAAACATATCTAATATTTACAAATCTTGGTCTTTAAAATAAAAGTTACACCTTGGTTAAAATAATTTAAAGAACCTAATGTAATTTAGTTTTCATTTTATTGTTTTTCTAAATGAAAACATGAAAAAGGGATGTTAGTAGGTATATAGATATTTTTATAGGCGTTTTAAGTTAAGGCTCTTGCTTGTATCTAGTGTAAATTTAACGGCCGTGAATATGTTGCCATCTATATGATCAAAGATGGAAGATGTTTGAGAGGTCTAAGTCTAAATGTAGTCCTGTTCAACATCTTGCATGCCTTTCTAATGTTTTTATTGGAAAGAGATAGCTAAACTGAAATCAGGAAAAAGGTAAAAGTTCTGAGGTAAAAATTCAGAGTGGCACAGCAATTGTTATGGGCCGGCGTTATGCTTACCATCAGGCCAACGACCAGCTCGTCTCGTTACCAAATAGCATTAATAAAAAAGGTTTAGGTAGATGACGGTAGCATCGATCGACACCGCTACTAAAATAAATAATCGTAACTAAGTACATTTATAACAGGCCACCACCAACTCCATTTGCGATGGCGGGAATTGGACATCGAAAGAGTTGCTAAGTCCTACAATCAAGTCTTTGTAATGCGCCACTAGTCATTATCGGTTGTGAAGTGTCTAACTCTTCCGTGAGAGCCTATCTGTGAGAACCTATCTGTGTATCACCTACCTAGAGGTAAAGGTCATATAGACCCTGAAACCTAGATGATCTTGACCCTATGTGAACGTCGCGGTCGTTTCATCCGACCTATTATCTATATATTATTTATATCTTATACATATTATCCGATATAATGTTATGGTGATGAATTTTTAATTTGACAAACGGTCTAATAACCCGAGTCTAATAATTCAAGATTTTTTTTTTATGTTATTTGGTAACGACACAAGCTGGTCGTTTGCCTGATGGTAAGCATAACGCCGGCCCATAACAATTGCAGTGCCACCCAGAACTTTGAAACACAAAGGCCTGCGCGGTACTGCAGTGCGCTCGTTACCCTGAGACATTAGGTATTAAGTCGCATAAGCCCAGTAATTTCCTGGATACTCTGCTCATCAAACCGGAACACAGTAATGCTTGCACACTACTGCTTGGCGGCAGACTTCACGAGCAAAGTGGTGGTAACAACCCAGACGGACACTCGCAGAAGAGTTAGTCCTCCCACTAATAACAACAAGATGTTTTTATCTCCGTGGTTTTCCTGTGCAAATATCCAGTCGTCGCTACATAGGAAAATAAATAGTTTTAATGTTTTCTCAGTATTTATTACGCCTACCTATATAGGTAGGTCAACGTACCTATATACGTTGACGAGAATTAAAGGATGTAATTAATTTTTTCATACTGAAAGTTTAAACTATATTCCTTACTAGTGTACCCGCAGCTTCACCGACATGGTATTTATTTTCATAGCCTATGTGTTACTCCATAGCCTCATGAACCTATGGAATGTAGATATATATACATACCATAGGTTCATTAGGCTTTTTTTTAATACATAAATAAACACTACATCTAACCTAACTAGCTACAAAAACAGTTGATTAATCTACAAGCCCAAGTAGGCCTATAGATAATCCAAATGTTCTAGCCCACTACCAGTTTGACGCGTATCCAGCATGCTGGCGGCATTGCCTCGTTGAGCCGCAATCCACTGATCCGTTGAGCCAAATAAGTACCAACATTTTTGGTTATGTTACGTTATGTTACATTCCAAATTTCATCAAAATCTGTTTAGTAGTCATAGAGATACGTGGTAACATACATTCAGACACTTAAACATTCGCATTTATAATAGGATAGGATTAGTTAGTACCTAAATTATGTAACTACCTACTACCAGCTTCACCCGCGTGAAGAATCCAACAGGAACCGTGCATTTTCCGGGATAAAAGTTAGCCTGTGTTACTCTCAGGTCCATAAAATATGCCTATGCCAAAATTCACGTTGATCCGCAGCTCCGTTGCTGAAAGAAACACAAAGCAACACGCCAGCAAACACACATTCATTTATTCTAGTACGGATAGCACGGACTAGATGTTAAGTCATTTTGGCGAGAAAAAGGTCAATCGAGTCGCGGGGCAGCACTAATTTTTTTTTTATGTTATTTCGTAACGAGACGAGCTGGTCGTTTGCCTGATGGTAAGCATAACACCGGCCCATAACCATTGCAATGTCACCCAGAACTTTGAAACACAAAGAAAGACCTGCGCGGCACTGCAGTGCGCTCGTTACCCTGAGACATTAGGTATTAAGTCTCATAAGCCCAGTAATTTCACTGGATACTCTGCTCATCAAACCGGAACACAGTAATGCTTGCACATTACTGCTTCGCGGCAGACTCCACAAGCAAAGCGGTGGTAACAACCCAGACGGACACTCGCAGAAGAGTTAGTCCTCCCACTAATTTTCCAGTGATGTATTTGATAACTCGATTGACTTAATTTTTGCTGAGTATTAGAATGGTCGACGACCCCAAACTCGTGCATGGAACTGCTAGAGCCGCTTAATTTTCACAGAGACGTTGGCCCCTTCTGTGTATTCTACCAAATATACAATGGAGAATTCTCGGAAGAGGTTTGTCATCTCATCCCACCGTCGCAGTTCTATCACCGAACATCTCGCCAACAGAACAAAGCTCATCCACACGTAATCGAGTCCTGGAAGTCTCATACCACTCGATTTATGCGATCCTTTCTCCGCATACTTGCAAAATGTGCAACGAGCTCCCTCCACAGATTTTTCCGCAGTGCTACAAAATGCAGTCCTTCAAGATAGATGTCAAAGGAGTTCTCAAGGGTTGGCAACGCATTGGCAACGCCCCCGGTGCCGGTGTAGCAAAGATCCATAGGCGACGGTGACCGCTTACCATCAGGTGGGCCGTTTGCTAGTTTGTCATTGGATTACATAAAAAATAGAGTTTTCGGTTTGATTCCCACACCGAGACTAATAATTGTGATCTTAAAAAAACAAGACTGCGTGTCTGGGAGTTGTCGGACCATAGTCCTCGTAGTTGCGGATTCCTTAGAAACTTTAAGTAAGACAAATTCTAGTTGGAGATCAGAATCTGTATATTGATCGTTGGACATGTTTTTTTTTTTAATTTAAATATGTATCTTTTTTGAGAGCAATTATCGTGAACCAAACCATAGCATAATGGTAGGTCATCTTCTAGTGCTCACTGGCTAGCTATCACCCACAATATAAAAATCTGTTGCCAAGCTATCGATGGGTTCTGACAATGGAGCTAATCCTACTCGACCACATGACACTTACGATGATGTAAGGTAGGGGTCAAAATCTAACCTTTCAAGTATAAAATATACGAGGTCAAATGACCACAAACCTTTGTCTAACAACAGATCTGGGAAAATTCATTTAAATTTTGGCGATGTGTAAACTCCTAAAACCAACGTTAGAACAAAAAACTCTAAAATACAATTCGTTTTAAGAAAGGTTCCGTATGTATTTAATTTAACCCAGAGGTTCTAAAATCTACTCGTATACTAAGTCCGTGTGGCCCCGTGTAAGAATAGTACCACCTATCTCTTCTTATGGATGCCGTAAGTTCCGACTAAAGGAATGTTCAGGAACACATTCCAGCACATTCCTCAACATCACAATCTACTGAAACCGCCAAGATATTATAAGTATTCTTTTAGTACTATTAATGATAACGAGACGAGCTGGTCGTTTGCTGGTAAGCATAACGCCGGCCCATAACAATTGCAGTGCCACCCAGAACTTTGAAACACAAAGGCCTGCGTGGCACAGCAGTGCACTGGTTACGCTGAGAGATTAGGTATATAAAGTCTCATAAATCCATTAATTTCACAAGTTCACTAACTTAAAGTTCATTAACTTTGAGCACGGATTGGATCTGCTGACGTCTTTGTCATTTAATATGTTCTAGATGAAGAGGTTACAGAAACCGGCCGTTATAGAGTCATTTATTTTGACTCATGAGTGCTCCCTTGGGGCTTATATGAATAAAGCATTTTAAAATTGTTATTTTATTTTTTATTGTATTCCGTTCGATTTATTTTTGTTTATTTTTTGATAATTTCTCAACACACTAAAAGTGTTCACTATGTAACGACTTTGTTTATGAAAGTGTTTTGATACGTTTACTTTTTACTTTTCATTTTTCATTTTTTTTTCATTACTTAATACTTATACTGCTAAATTGTGCATGTAGTCTACACCTTTAATTATAATAGCATTAGAATAGAGCTCTTGCATGTTCTGTGTGATTGTTATAATGTATATTATGTTGGTGTTCTTTTTAATAAATAAATAAATTTGAATTAATTTTGAAAAGTGTTCAAGTTAAAGAAATGCATGATTAATATATTATTACGTAAATTTAAATCACGTTTATTAATAAATACAATAATTCTCTTACGCATGGTAAACTCGTATAGTGACCAACTCTTCCGTTTTTCCTCTGTCCCGCGGAACTCTAACCCCACAAGGTAATAATTACTCAAATACCGAACGTTTATTTATCCAAAGATCCGGCAACATACCGACGCTTGCCAGTGTCTGTCCGCAAATCACACCAGCCGGACTTATGTCATTAAAAAAATAATAAAACTAATTTCATCTCTATCTTAAACTTAGTGTTAGACAGTGACAGAGATATTGAACTTGTAAACATGTCTAAATTAAAATTTATTTGTTTCTTTGGACTCTTTAGCGTGATATTTGTTAATGGATATGAAGTACCAGCAGCTAAATTGGAGGCGATATATCCCAAAGGACTTAGAGTTTCAATACCAGGTAAGCATAAACTCTTATGGTCATCAACACTATGAACAAAGTCAGTATTAACGGGATATTTACCATGTATTTGTGTTAAGTTTCCGATATTTCGGTACCAACTGTTGCAAGCGCCGTGATCGCGGGAAATATAGCTCAATACAAATAATAATCATGGTAAATATCCCGCTTTATTCGTAGCATATACACTCTTTATACACGTTGAAACTATTGCAATCCAAGGTAGTGAACCAAGATCTACAAAGTTGAATAGATTATTACTGCTTGCGGTTTAATATTATTATTATAATAGGAAGGCCAATATAAAATTAATGGAATGGATGGAATTGATGATATTGCACAGTGAATATGATGCTAAATATTGTCTGTGTTGTTTTCGTG
The DNA here is from genome assembly GCA_907269065.1 of Crocallis elinguaria. Classification (NCBI taxonomy): domain Eukaryota; kingdom Metazoa; phylum Arthropoda; class Insecta; order Lepidoptera; family Geometridae; genus Crocallis; species Crocallis elinguaria. The sequence goes on along the minus strand of OU026072.1, from coordinate 23,155,486 downwards.
TGGGACGATAGAGAAGCATCAAATGAAAAGTAATAAATTAATTTTATATCACCAAAATATCAATCGCTTCTCAGGCAAAATTCTAGATATTGAGTTATTTACCGATAAGTAGGTACAATCTAGATATTTTATGCTTCTCTGAAACATGGCTGAAGTCAAATAGGTACAATGCAATTCCATGTAAACAACTATGTAGTCGCCAGTACATTCGACAGGGTGTCTGCTGAAGGTTCGATAAACTTAGTAAAATTATTCAAGATTTTTCGCTTACTATGGACTAGCATTTCATTATTGCCAAACATATCTCAAAGAATAAACTTCTTAGAGACTTCACAAAGACTTCTGGGTCAGAGTTCGTCAAATGTGAAATGAACGACATTCACGTGATTAGGCTCAAGTTTGAAAAAAAAAGAAAAAAAAAAAGAAAAAGTTTTATTACTAAACTTATATACTCTTTGTTTATTACTACATAAACAACATAGATGAAACAACAAAATACGCTTAAATAATACAATTGACTTAATGCAGAGGAATTTATATAAGTAGTATGATGTATCCTCGATCTCCTCCACACTACACTCTCCACACTCTCCACACTAGGCGAGGCCTGTTTGACCGTAATCTCGCCAGATGGTATGCGACGATGCGTTCTAAGGTGTGGCACGCTGGTTGATGAACTCCGTTTTGCCAAACAAAACATCATTACAAAGTTTTAGATCAAAATTTAAGAAATTTCTATTTGAACACCAGAAAGCGGAGGAGACACAAAGACACGACACAAGTGCAATCTAATAAATAAAACACACACACACACACATACATACACATTCACTCACTCAAACACACATACACGCACACAGACACAGCTCTAGAAATCCATGTAAATGCCTACCTATATTATTATTGTTTAGTTTGGTCACACTTCTATTTTTCTTTTTCCATGTTAATTGCTGTCATTTTACGTCTTGTTTCTTACACGTACGTATAATCGTATATACTATAAATGTTACTGTTTTGCTCTCTATAATTCATGAATTATATTGTGTATCATCCGTGATATCACCGAGGCGGCCCCAACGGAAGACCAGCGCCAGTCGAATGGCCGGCATACGCTGAGTTGGGACCGGTTCGTAGCAAATATAGGTTTACATGTTAATATTGTTATTTGTATTTTTTTTTGTTGTTTTTTTGCTACGAATAAACATTTTTCTTTCTTTCTTTATTCTTTCATTACAGATGTTTGTTTTATTACACGTTCCCGATGCGATCCTACACACAAATGGTGTAGGTAAGAGTAGACGAGCCTTCATAATCCGTAGACCATAATCTAAATGGTATGGGTTGCCATTCACATTCGACTATTTCGTAGCTTTGCCTGAGTAAACTTTATCCTAGTTTGCAGCATTCCCTGATAGAAATGTACCGGAGAAAGAGGACACTTCCGTGACTCCATTAGATATGTACTGGGGCGGTAGCTGATAAATAGATTAATATCTCTATATTGTCCTTTCACCAACATTTTACAGAATATTAGATTACCAGCTAATATCAGTTCCTTGCTATGTGTAAAACTGCTGCCTTACTGGATAACAATCTCGTGTTCGTTTTCGATTCCAAACCGATTAAAACCAGCGGTCACTAGTCTTCGTGTGGAGTTGTCTAGAGTTTTCGCTTCTTTTCGTATTGTAAGAAATTGTTTCCTTAATAACGTTCGTTCTAAAATGATAACCAGCGAAAATTCTAGACTATTCCTTCCACACGAAGACCTAGCAGCCGCTGGTCTTAATCGGGTTGGAGTCGAAAACAAACACGAGATTGTTAGCCGGTAAGGCCCCTGTAGGGCTAACATGCGCACCGTGACAAAATTTTCTCGATGCTTATGTCGTGCATTTGTCTCATGTTCGCGAGAGAAAGACCGAGACAAAACTGTAGACAAAATTTTGTCGTGGCGCGCATGTTAGCCCTGCTGGTCGGCGATGTAATGTTAACAGCAATTAAATGTGACGCTATCAAATAACAGAACCTGTTGCGAGTTAATCAATTATCATTCGTGACTCATTTGATCTTCTAGGACAGAAGGAATAGAAACCGTTAACAAATTTCTGTCTAAAATTTTGAGAAAACTTTTGGGTTTTATTTTGTTCAACCAGTTTCTCATGTGGTCGACATTAATGAAGGCATTCACCTGTTTAAAAAAATACTGAGTTTGGCTCTAAATCAAGATTGAAACAACTGTCAAGTGGTAGTGAGCTAGAAGTTACACAAACGCAAACCACTCATTGACCCTGCAGTATGATTCCCTGTGTCACAGGTGCGATAGACACAACACAGACATCCATGATCCGAGTATGCGCACTACACAAAGTTTTTTTTTATACTATTTAATAAGGTGACGAGCAAGTCGTTTTCCTGATGGTAAGCTGGCCCATAACAATTGCAGTGCCGCTCAAAACTTTGCAACACAATTAAAGGCCTGAACGGCACTGCAGTGCGCTCGTTACCCTGAAACATTACGTGTTAAGTCTCATAGGCCTAGTAATTTTACTAGCTACTCTGCTCATCAAACCGGAGCACAGTAATGCTTGCACATTGCTGCTTGGCGGCAGACTTCACGACCAAATACATAATATATAGGTACATTCGCCTGTTCAAAAATAATGAGTTTGGCTCCAAAACAATTCTGCCAACTGGTAGTGGGCTCTACATTTGGATTATCTTTAGATCTAAAATGGCTTATAGATTATTTATCCAACTGTTTTGTAGCTAAGTCAGAAGTAGTTAGCTGTAGGTACCGCTTATGAAGTACCTAGCTAGTTCAAATTCAAATTCAAATTCAAATTCAAAAGTCTTTATTCAAATAGGCCCCAAAGGAGCACTTATGAAAGTTAAAATGACTCTAACAGCCGGCCTCTGCAACATTCATCTACCCGAATCACAGACTAAAACTAATGCTGTCTTTAACAGAACATAATAAATGACAAAGACACCAACAGACCCAATCCGTGCTCAAAGTCAACGAACCTTCCAGAAACCCACCGTGCCCGTTCCAAATTGGTATAGGCCGAGCAAGAAGAAGGGCAAGAAACTCGTCACGGCATTCTTTTTAAAAAAGAGTAGTTTTTTACAATAATTCTAATGCTAACAACTAACAATTTAAAGTTTAGTAGTCGCCAGGAGGCTCCTGAGCTGTTTGCCTCCATGCATCCTTGTCATCTACATAATCCTTAATTTTATAATACGCTTTTTTAATTAATACACTCTTGACTATACGTTTAAACTTTCCTTGTGGTAATTCAGTTAATACTTTAGGAATTTTGTTGTAGAATCTGACACCATTTGCCAGGAACGATTTGTTAGTTTTACTTAATCTGAACCCGGGTACAACAATTTTATGTTTACTTCTAGTATTTAACTCATGTACATCACTTTTTAAGTTAAATTTAGTAATATTCTTCCGTACATACATTATATTTTCCAAAATGTATAGCGAAGGCAGGGTTAGAATACCTATTTCTTTAAAAAAGTCTCTTAGAGATTCGCGTGGACCCATGTCATAGATGGCGCGTACTGCTCTCTTTTGTAATATGAAAATGGTATCTATATCGGCAGCAGATCCCCAAAGTAGGACGCCATAAGACATCAAACTATGAAAATATGCAAAATATACCAACCTTGCCGTCGCCACATCAGTCAGCTGCCTAATTTTACGTACTGCAAATGCAGCGGAACTCAAACGACCCGATAGGGCATTGATGTGAGGACCCCACTGCATTTTGGAGTCAATAGTTAATCCTAAGAATACAGTGTTATTCACCAGGTCAAGTTTGCTGCCTTCCAATTCCACTTTAGATTCCACGTGTGGTACGTTGGGAAGTGAAAATTTAATACATTTAGTTTTACTAGCGTTAAGTAGTAGATTATTAGCAGCAAACCATTCTGAGATTTTGTCAAGGTTATCATTTAATTCCTTTAGTTCACTGTCTTTCCTATCAGTTTTAAAAATGAGTGAAGTATCATCAGCAAACAAAACTATGTCCAATGCTATATGGTCTGTCATAAAGGGTAAGTCATTTATATATACTAGAAAGAGAAAGGGGCCCAGTATTGATCCCTGCGGTACGCCTATCTTCACTGAAGAACCACAAGATGTTACTCTATCGATGCCAACCTTCTGCTGTCTACCAGTCAAGTAAGAATTTACAAGATCAAGAGCTGTCCCACGCACGCCGTAATGATGCATTTTTTTAATAAGCGTTCTGTGGTCCACACAATCAAATGCTTTGGAGAGGTCACAGAATACTCCAATAGCATCCTGTGAACTCTCCCAAGCTTCAAAGATGTGGGACATCAGTTTAGCTCCGGCATCGACTGTTGATCTGCCTTTCGTGAAACCAAACTGGTGACCGTGCAATATTCTATACTCGTTGAAATGTGAAAGTAACTGTTCTAATATAATTTTTTCAAAGATTTTGCTAAGAGCTGGAAGTACAGAAACTGGTCTATAGTTAGAGGGGGTGTCCTTACAACCAGATTTAAAAATAGGGGTGACTTTACTGTGTTTCATTAGATCAGGAAAGACACCCTGATCTATAGAAAGATTAAAAATAATAACTAGATAGGGCGCAATTGTATCAATTAAGGATCCTATTACTTTTACCGATATACCCCACAAGTCTTCGGTGTTTTTCATATTGATAGATTTAAACGCTTTTTTGATACTAGTGGTTGTTATGTAACGAAAACTAAAATCCGGAATTAATTTAGAAAAGCTGTTTTGCAAAAGCATTTCTGCTTTTGCTGGAGAAGAGTCTAGTGATTTAGTAGCCTCCAATGGTATGTTTGTAAAAAACTTATTAAACTCATTGGCTATATCGAGTTGATCAGTAACTACTTTATCGTTAATTTTTAGTTTAAATTCACAATCTCTGTTTTTATTTTTACCAGTTTCTGTGTTAATAATTTTCCAAACAGTTTTGATTTTATTATTAGATTTTGTTACTTTATCCCTAATGTAGTTGGATTTAGCTTGCATACATACGCGTTTAAAAATCTTTGAATATTGACTGACATATTCGTGAAATTTTTTGTTATTAGTGAGTGATTTTTTATAATATAATTCGTACATAACATCTCTACTTTTTCTAATACCCTTAGTGGCCCAGTCACTAAATTGAAATCTGTTCTTTACTTTTACTGTTTTCTTGGGGCACACTTTGCCAAATTCATTACAAATAATTGAAGACAACATTGCATAGATATCATTTGGGTCTTCAAGTGGAAAATTCGCGAGGGCTAGTCTAGAATCTATGTTTTCATTTAGTATTTCTAATTTATTATCTGTAAGGGCTCGTATTTCAATCTTAGCGTCTATAGATTTAGTATTATTTTCTAAGCCTATTTTCTGTCCCATGTGGTCGGATCTAACACCAGTTAATAGACTTTTTTGTTTAACACTAAAATTAACAACGATGTTGTCAATGCAGGTAGCAGAGGAATGACATACCCTAGTAGGTTCTGTAAACAGAAATTTCAAATCAAATGACTCAAATAGGGACACAAATTTTTGTTTATCTGATGACTGTCCTAATAAATCTATGTTGAAATCACCACATATACATATACTTTTTTTACATTTAAATATTTTTCTTAAAATCTCTTCCATAATCAGTAAAAAGTGGGTAAAACAAGATGCAGGAGGTCTATACACACATAAAATTATATATCCAGCTAGTTCAACGCAGGCAACCTCACAGACTCGTTCCACAGAGCAAGCCACTACGTCACTTCGTTCTTTAAATTTCAAATTATTTCTCAATAATATTATTGAGCCCCCGCCTTCAGCAGACACCCTGTTGAACGTACTGGCGACTACATAGTTGTTTACATGGAATTGCATTGTATTTGGCTTCAGCCATGTTTCAGAGAAGCATAAAATGTCTAGATTGTACTTATCGGTCAATAACTCGATATCTAGAATTTTGCCTGAGAAGCGATTAATATTTTGGTGATATAAAATTAATTCATTACTTTGCATTTGATGCTTCTCTGTCGTCGGTAAATCACTACAAATAACGGGATCTACCTTTTTGCTGGAAATGCTTTTATTGACTTGTACTACATGTGGGGTATTGAGCTTTTCCATTGTCGGACTAGTCAGTTTAAATTATTGTAACCTGACGCTTGATCTAAATAGCTCTCATTAGTAACACTACTAACAATGAGATTGTCATTTATTATTTTTTATCATTTATTATTATTTTTAGTAAAATTGAAACGTTTTTAAATTTCAGACGATGGCTTCTCACTATTCGCGTTCCACGGCAAGCTTAACGAAGAGATGGAGGGATTGGAGAGTGGCTACTGGTCCAGGGACATAACCAGATCGGTCGGAGGAAGGTGGACCTTCAGAGACAGAGGTGCCAAGCTGAAGATAGGAGACAAGATCTACTTCTGGACCTATGTTATTAAAAATGGGCTGGGATATCGACAGGATAATGGAGAGTGGACGGTTACAGGTAAGTTCACTTTTTTACCTTCGTCATAGAATAATAGACAACCACCGCTTCGTCTTAACCTCCTCTGAACAATTTGTTTTTTTTAATAATATTATTAATTCCTCTGATATTAAAATTCAGGGCCCTTGGAGATATTTAGATAATAACTTAAGTCGTACAGGGTTAGTAATAGAAAATTATTCAGTACTAGAGCAGTTGACTCGGGTTCTTTATTGGATCCATTTCGGCGAGTATGGAGTTATAAAGTAAACATGTATAATATTAAAAAAAAACACGACAACCCTAGACAGTGTCACTCGGATTTATGTAACGATTCTAATGATACCCCATGTATCCAAATCTGTTGAGGCATTTAAAAGATAAGGTGGAATAAAGAAACACGCATACATACATGAACCCTGAAACTGACGACTAGATATTAAAGGCGAAAGGCTACTTATAATGGCGGATAATCCCAGCGTTAAGTTTAGCGGATAAGTTAAGTTTCTACATCGTTTATAGGCGCACTGCTAAGACACAATGTCATCGTTATAACTTGGGTCTCTTCCAAGTCGTGGTATCTTTTAGGCAAGCGTACCTGCTCGATATTCGACATAAACAGGTAAAGCAGTAGAATAGGACGTGAAAGAGATACAGCAGGCAGTTGTCAAACTCAGTCGAGCACGGAGACGGGGGTGCGGTCGAACCCCTCCGTCTCCTCCGGGTGGACCTGGGGCGTCGGATGCGAGGGCATTCGGCGTCCCGCACCTGCTTATAGGTAGGGTCCTCCTGAGGCGGAGGCGATGCGCTTACGTTGGGCGACGGCCGACGGGGTCCTGTGCGGAGTGCGAAAGCGGAACCGCGACCCCGTCCAAAAGCTGAGCCGTAAAACGTTCCAGGGTTTTTTAGTGGATAGGACGGATGCGCAGTGGGCGAGCGTGAGTCCCACACTCTCTCCGTTGCCCCCCCCCCCCCCCCCGGGGCGCGGAGGGGAAAGCTCGCAAAAGAGTTTTTCCCTGGGGAACCAAAAAAAAAAGGCAGTTGTCAAACGCAGGCTAGTGTTTAATATCAAAAGCTTATTTTCATTATAATAAAACATTATAATTTTTTCTTCATCGTTGTGAGTTATAATTGTCGAGTTTATTTTTCCCGTTTCGTTCGTTATTAATAATTTATTTAACGAGACGCAGCTAACAACGCTTAAAAGCTTTTAAACACGCTTCCATTTTTAAAAGCCTTATTTTGAGAACGTCGTTTCGTAATGTCGTTCATTCCTAGCGTGCACATGTGGTGCCCTACTCGGGTGTGCGGTGGCGCGGAAAGGGTTGGGACGGAAGCTTTGGCTCACTTACTGTAATAATAATAATAATAATAATCCTTTAATTTCAGGCATAAAAAACCCATACATTTCTTACAAATAGAATAGAATAGAAATAAAAATAAATAAAAATTACAATAGGTACCTACAACTTAAAAATAATACAATACATAGAAATGCATGTACCCATATGTCAACTTATTTGCGGTTCGCACTCTGGTGAACAGACGCCCAATGTCTAAAAATAGGACAACACAGGTTATCTGACAGACATTGTAAAATAGCCATTACACGGCGGCCATATGCAGACCGTAGACGCTTATGCAAACGTACGTTTGCTTGTCAGAATAACAACGCTTTTATGTCAAGCGCGCATTTCGAGTATCATGAAATCCGCGCTTGACGCAAAAGCGTTGTTATTCTGACAGGCAAACGTACGTTTGCATAAGCGTCTACACTGCCCCATACATGTTTGCGTTATACTGTCAAAATAACCATACTCTACTGCGACTACTCTACCGTCGCTTATGGATATAAAGTTTCATTGAACTCGGTCCATTCATTTTGGAGATTAAGGACTTGAAATTATGTATCAAAAGCCGTAGGGTATAAATTTAATAATCACGAATGCTTTTTTTTTGTAGGTATTAATATTTGTCGTACCTGTGTTATATAAATATTATTGACGTGGGTGCGTTTAATATAGTTATATTAGGTTTTTATCGCTTTTACTGGGGTCTATAGGTTATCAACTTTTAATGTTTTTATACTTGACTAGCTGCTTTCACCTGCTGTTTCACCCGCGCGGAGATATTGGATTTCATGGGTTTTATTTTTTTATGCGGAACCCTAAGTTTTTTAAAAAATTAAAGTAGCCTAAGTTATTCCTTGTAACATCAGCTATCTGCTGAATCAGCTATCTGAATTCTTACATTCCGTAAGTACTAGTGTAAGTTGAGCCTATGTCAAAAGAGCACAAGTACCTTAGAAAGGTCAAGATACACAAGATTTTAAAATACGTTAGAAATGAACTGCAAAGAAATCACTTATTTTTGTGTTTACACAACTCCTTAACTTATTCAACCGAGTACCTAAATCCTTTTTTTTTGACATGAAAGATCTTGAATGATAGCAAAATTAATCTGGTAATCCATCTGATCTTATATACCATGTATAATACCACAGTCCTTTACTTAACCACTACGTTTAAGTATTCAACCGTGTTATTATAACTTCGAACTATTTATTCAGGATACGTCGACGAGGCTGGCAACTCGGTAGACTCATCTGGAACCCCTAGTGGAGGGAGTTTCTCAGGAGATCTTCCTACTTCCCAAAGCCCCGAGACCGTATCCAGTCAGTCAAGCCAGCCTGCCCAGCCTGCCCAGCCTGCCCAGCCTGCCCAGCCGGCAGCAGGCTTCCCCTGTGAACTATCAGAGTCTAAAGTATCAGTGCCTGGATTTGTCTGCAAAGGTCAGCTACTGTTCGAAGACAATTTCAACTCTGCCATCGAGAAAGGAAAGATTTGGACACCTGAAATCAAATTTCCGGGAGAACCGGTAAGTTAGATTTTTGCCGGGTCAGCGGACTTTGTGCGATGAATGTTACGTTTTTTTGCCAAATAAAATAGGCTTTTGTAATTTACTGCCATGAAGTTTTCTTTTAAGTTCATTGAATTTCGATTTTCGAGGTTCATTGAGTTAGAAGCTAATGATGTGAAAAAATTTTTGAAACTCGTAAAATAGTTTAAGAAAGGCCAAAAGATTTATTCCCTGATCCTTTCCTGACTACCTACTACCGTTATTTTTTATTTAAATAGTTTTCAGGGAAAATCAATTGCAAAACTTGTTGAATAATTACTTTTTCAAGAAGACATTTATATAAACCCATCGCCACCATTTTTTTTAACGGGCTTAATACCTTTATTAACTAGCTAATACATAAATAAACACTACATCTAACCTAGCTAGCTACAAAAACAGTTGGATAATCTACAAGCCCTAGTAGGCCTATAGATAATCCAAATGTTCTAGCCCACTATCAGTTGGAAGCGTACTACCCAGCATGCTGGCGGCATTGCCTCGTTGAACCGCAATGCTGATCCGTTGAGCCAAATAGTTGCCAGCATTTTGGTTACGCGTCGCATCATTGATTAACAAATAACATTTTATTGCATGATAAAGAAAATCACTAAATTTCTTACAAATTAATACAATCGGCAGCCTTATCACTGAGCAGAGATCTCTTCCAAGCAACCAACGTTTAGAGACATATGCGTTTAAAGGTACATTTTTTCAGGACTACCCATTCAACGTGTATCTAAGCGATAGAAATTTGCGAGTTAGGGATGGCACGCTGAGGATCAAGCCCATCACGCTGGAGTCCAAGTATGGAGAAGACTTCGTGAGACAGTCCTTGGACCTAACAGATAGGTGAGTCAGACCACCTATTTTATACTTGATAGTTTCGCATTTGAACATTGTCGCGACGACGTAGTTGAAAATGGTGAATACGTATGCCATATCTAGATTAGAACCTTTCAATTACAGCTGTCGGAATACACCGATACGTGTGGTAGCTAGCCAGATGATCTAGCCAGTACTGCGCGGCACTGCAATGCGCTCGTAACCCTGAGATGACCGTTACTAAGCCTCATAAGCCCAGTAATTTAACTGTCTTACTTTGCTGATTATAATATTACTGTGCTCGTTACTCTTATCACCATTTATCACCAGATGCACAGGTGTAGTGGGCACCACACAGTGCAACCGGGAAGCCTCCGGCCCCCAGATCCTGCCACCTATCATCACTGCCAAAGTCACCACCAGGAACAGGTTCGCCTTCAAGTACGGCAGGATCGAGGTCAGAGCCAGAATGCCGCAGGGAGATTGGCTGATACCTGGTAGGGATACTTCAATGGAAAACTTTGACGGGAACGCAAAAATGTGCTGCTGTCGATTTTGGGAACTGTGTATTTTCGAATGTTAATGTGTGAGCAGCCTGTACTCGGCGTAAGAATAGTGTACCACCTATCTCTTCATGTAGTACCGTAAGAACTGGTTAAGGAAATACCCAGGATATGGACGCTTTCCAAGCGTCGTGTATTATCTATTACGTCAACCGATCCCGCCACAACTGAACCCAGGGGATGAGTTGACAAATTCATATTATGGCAACCTCTCTATTTAATTGACTTTCCATTGACTAACTACTTCGAGCTTCTTAAAACTGACTTCTAAGGCTGATATTCAGAGACGAGTCTAAGCGTGGACTTTGTCTTCCTTATGTCAAAAAGTAGTGCTTACGCTCTAATTTGTATTCAGAGACATTTGGAACACTACTTAAACTTAGCTTATGCTAAGCAAAGCCTGAGTAGTCAATATCGACTACTTGAGCCGCTCTCAAAACAGAAGTGGCGCCACCAAATGATAACGGTAGAAACCATAATAACCAAACATTGAAATGTCAAACTTCAAAACTAACATGTTTCATTTATTATAATATCAAAATAGATTTATAGCATTAATATTGTTGTTTCACTCACTCCAGTGACATTTTGTATATCGCTATCTTTGTTGTATTGCTATTCATACATAAATGATAAAACCGGTAAACGTTCCGGTGAAAAAATTAAAAACTTAACAGCCATAGATAACGAGAGTGTGATCTTAGCTTAGACCGTGCACGAACTTTGTTTCTGAATACGAATTCGATTGAGCGGCTTAGCCGATGCTTGGCTAAGACAGTTCTTAGATCGTTTTAAGCTGTCGTCTCTGAATATCAGCCTTAGAGCTAACTTAAGACTGCAGAAAAATTACATTAAACATATTTTTCATAATCCATCAGAGATTCAGCTGGAGCCCAGAAACAATGTGTACGGTGTTAACGATTACGCGTCGGGCCTGCTCCGCATCGCCTGTGTGAAGGGCAACGTGGAGTACGGGAAGAAACTGTACGCGGGGCCCATCATGTGCGAAAAGGAACCTTACAGGTATTTTTTTAAAAAAAAGCAGCAGATATATTGGCTGCGCTCTATTATCACGTAAAAAAACTGGACAAGAAATTAAATCAAATCAAACAATCTTTATCTTTACAGAGTAACTTTTTATAGCGTAGACAGACCTTATACTCTATAATGATAATAAAAAACTTTATTTGCAACTAAAGATATTGGTAGCACTACAGATAGAAACATAAATTTCATCATCGCAGGTTAAAAAACAATTTGTTGTAGTTTAGTAATAAGAATCCCTGAGCCTCACACTAGGACGACCCGTGTCGTGAGATTCAGTTTCTTCCGTATTTACAGACAATAAAAGAGAACTAGGCGTAGACATTTTAAAACATCAATTACATAGAGTAATCACAATGAATTGAAGTTAGAATTAGAGTTAGATTTAGTCTTCTAATTCTTTATCCACATGGGCATCGGAACAGTTCACTTCAGTTCGCACACAGTACAGTTCAGTATCACTTCACGGTGGTAGAACTGACTCTTCTGCGAGTATCCGGTTGGGAGCCACCGCTTAGTTCGTGTAATTAGCCAATAGTGTGCAAGCATTATTGTGTTCCAGTTTGATGAGCCGAGTAGTGAAATAGACTTAATACCTAACTTAATACCTTTGTTAGTGATAGGACTACCTAACTCTTCTGCGAATTTCCGTCTGAGTTGTTACCATCGCTTTGCACGTGAAGTCAGCTGCCAAGCAGTAGTGTGCAAGCGTTACTGTGTTCCAGTTTGATGAGCAGAGTAGCCAGTGAAATTACTGGGCTTATGAGACTTAATACCTAATGTCTCAGGGTAACGAGCGCACTGCAGTGCCACGCAGGTCTTTGTGTTTCAAAGTTCTAAGTGGCAATGGAATTGTAATAGGCCGGCGTTATGCTAACAATCAGGCAAACAACCAACTCGCCTCGTTACCAAATAGATTAAAAAAAAGTCTAAAGATAACGAGAGCACTGCAGTGCCGTGTAGGCCTTTGTGTTTCAAAGTTCTAGTTGGCACTACGTGCAATTGATATTGTTATGCTAGTACTATCAGGCAAACGACCCGCTCGTCTCATTATCCAATAGTATAACTGTCAGATAATGGTCAAATCATAACTTAGCCTGATGAAAATGGAAAATGGAGTTATGGATGGTTTTCAAGTATACCTACTTTTTAAGTAATTCATTTGATGCCCAATGCCAATTAGACTACGAGAGACCGGATTAATTATCTTAATCCGACCTTCGATCCAATTTGTTAAACTTCTGTTACAGGACGGTTCACCTGAAAGAGAAGATAGGTCGTGACCTTTGGAATAAGGATTTCCACAACTACACGCTTGAATGGAGACCAGGTAAACTGGATATACAGTATGTTATATTTTTACCAGGTGACAGGACAATATCTTCTGTGACTGACCGTCTGGGTGGGTACCGTTTCGCTCTAGTAGTTTGCCGCCAAGGAGTAATATGCAAGCAATACTGCGTTTCGCATTGATGAGCAGAATAGTCGCTGTGAAGTTACTGGGCGATGCGATGGACTTATGTATGCGAATTATTTGTTAGTGCTACGTTACTTTTCTCGCAAAGTCTGCCGCCAAGCAGTAGTGTGCAAGGATTACTGTGTTCCGGTTTGATGAGCAGAGACGAGCGCACTGCAGTGCCGCGCAGGCCTTTGTGTTGTAAAGTTCTGGGTGGCACTGCAATTGTTATGGGTCGACGTTATGCTTACCATCAGGCAAACGACCAGCTCGTCTCGTTACAATACATCATAAAAAAAAATTACCTATAGTCTCACAGTAACAAGCGCCCTGCGGTGCAGCGCAGGCCTTTTATCAAAGTTCTGGGTGGCATTGCATTCGTTATGGGCCAGTTGGCTAGAATTTGCAACTTTTCACAGCCCTCGTGGAAGCAAGATCGATGAACTCTTTTTGTGTACACTAGGTAACGAAACGGTCTTTTGACTGGTGGTAGACATAACACACCCAACAACAGTGCAGCTAAGATCTGAATCTGAAAAGAAAGCAAGAAAGAATGAAGAAAAAAAGCCGACATCCACAAAACAACATTAGAAACAATAAGGCTAAGATTCAGAGACGTATCTTAGCGTAGATTCGTGCTTCCATACCTCAAAATTCTATAAAGCTTTGACGTATGGAAACAAAGTCCACGCTTAGACTTGTCTCTGAATCTTAGCCTTATTGTTTCTAATGTTGTTTTGCGTATATCGGCTTTTTTTCTTCATTCTTTCTTTCTTTGTGACTAGGTTGACCAATATTTGAATTGTTTTATCTATTTCAGATGGTATCTCCTTATTTGTTGATGGCGAGAACTACGGGAATGTATCTCCTGGAGAAGGATTTTTCAAAGGAGCTCTCGAGAATGACGTGCTGGCCGCTTCCAGGTGGCTGAAGGGAACGATCATGGCGCCATTTGATGACATGGTCAGTGTAGATAGATAACATTTCTTAGTGCAGCACATTGTGCCACTAAGGGAATGCGGCCACTAATGCGACCATAAGCTGCGGAAAAGAGTTGCATCCTGCTCACACCCGACCACAATCGCCGGCTTCTTCACACCCCCGCACAAAAGAGAGAACAGAAGGGGCGCATGGGTGCTTAATCGTCCGAGCGCCACTTCTAATCTCTCTATTCTATCCCTACTGGGAGTCATAAGATCTTTCTTTCGTTTCTTTCAAACCGACATTACTGAGAGCACTTTTTTTTTATGTTATTTGGTAACGAGACGAGCTGGTCGTTTGCCTGATGGTAAGCACAACGCCGGCCCATAACAATTGCAGTGCCACCCAGAACTTCGAAACACAAAGGCCAGCGCGGCACTGCAGATCGCTCGTTACCCTGAGACACTAGATATTAAGTCTCATAAGCCCAGTAATTTCACTGGATACTCTGCTCATCTAACCGGAACACAGTAATGCTTGCACACTACTGCTTGGCGGCAGACTTCACGAGCAAAGCGGTGGTAACAACCCAGACGGACACTCGCAGAAGAGTTAGTCCTCCCACTAACAAATTTCATTCTATGGTACGAACCCTTGACCTTCAGATTGGCGATTGACCTCACTATCGTACTATCAACGCTGCAAAGATTATTTAAAGTTAAATAATACAATACGTAACCCTAACCTTTAGTGATCTTTGAGATCTATTATTAGCCTTGAAAACACTCGTAATTATCGACAGTCGTCGACCTTACATACTTCATAACAAATAAAGTATACCTAATTGTTATATTTGTATTGTTGTCCGTATGGTTCTGGCTATGATTAGAACCACACTGAGTGGCTGTGACTGGAGGCTGCCCCCAGCCGCTGGTGGCCGCGTCGAGTGGATGCGTCTATAATTGTCCGCGTTCATTGGTCCAATGTGCAGCCACTCTAAGCATTACTTCTTCCCTTTTTTTTGATGGGTTAAATGCTACATAATAAACCTAGCTAACTACAAAAACAGTTGATTAATCTACAAGCCCAAGTGGGCCTATAGATAATCCAAATGTTCTAGCCACCAGTTGGAAGCGTTCCCAGCGTGCTGGCGGCATTGCCTCATTGAACCGCAGTGCCGATCCATTGAGCCAAATAAGTACCAACATGTTACGCGTCGCATCAATCAATCTTCTTCCTCAGTTCTACGTATCGCTCGGGCTGTCCGTGGGCGGCATCCACGAGTTCCCCGACGCGGCCAACAAGCCGTGGTCGAACACGGCCACCAAGGCCATGTTGAACTTCTGGTCGGCGCGCGACCAGTGGTTCGCGAGCTGGTACGACGACACCAGCGCGCTGCAGGTCGACTACGTGAAGGTCTACGCTCTGTGATCAGTAAGTTCGTTTCTGGTGCCTTTGACAAGTTATATCTCCTTATGAAACTCTCGTCAAAATTGGTAGGTACATCCGTTTCGGATATTACCCGGAACAAACAGACAGAGAGAAAAATTTTAAAAATTGTGTTTTTGTTAAAGTTACCGTAGTACTTTCATATGCATTTAGTGAAAAGCTGTTATTTTGATATTACAAACAGACACTTCAATTTTATTTATGCATTTTATATATTTCTATTTTTTATAGGCATGTAAACCGATTTCTCCGTCAATTGTGGACCGATGTTAAAAACTCTGTTTTTGTTTGAAAAATCTCGAGGTGGTCCTACATACATTTTATGAAGAAATATCACTCCTAAAGATAGAAAAATTTGATTAGACAAATGAAATATCATATATCTCGACATTTTTATCGAACCCAGTTCCGCTTTTCTAAAAGCAATTTACTTGTCTACTTCTAAAATCATTCTGCGTTGAGGTCATTTCACATCTTTACCGTCGAAAGAAAGTATGTAAGTAGCGGAGAAAGTAACTACGTAGAACTTAGTACCCGTTTAATGAGGGTTAAAAGTTGAAGTTATACCTACCTACTATAGTATGAGCAGTGCCATTCACAAAGAACTTTGCAGTGAACTGCAACGTTCTGGGTGGCTTCACAAATGCGGGCACGCCCCGACTCGTGATATTTTTAAACATTTCTTTCTTTTTTCAGGTAACGTGATCTGCTTTGAAGATCTCAATCCAAATGGAGGCAAAGGAATCCAAATGAGTGAATAAACTTAGAAGCAAACAACAATCTGTCTTTAATTACATTATTCATTAGTATTTAGCAAAGTAGTTTAAATTATTGGGCTTATGAGATACATACCATAATGTCTCAGAGTAGTTAGTGGGAGGACTAACTCTTCTGCGAGTGTCCGTCCGGGTTGTTACCACCGCTTTGCTCGTGAAGTCTGCCGCCAAGCAGTAGTGTGCAAGCAGTACTGTGTTCCGGTTTGATGAGCAGAGTAGCCAGTGAAATTACTGGGCTTATGAGACTTAATACCTAATGTCTCAGGGTAACGAGTGCACTGCAGTGCCGCGCAGGCCTTTGTGTTTCAAAGTTCTGGGTGGCACTGCAATTGTTATGGGCCGGCGTTATGCTTACCATCAGGCAAACGACCAGCTCGTCTCGTTACCAAATAACATAAAAAAAATGTCTCAGAGTAATGACACTGCAGTGCCGCGCAGACGTATGTGATACAAAGTTCGAGTGGCACTGCAGTTATTATGAGCTGGCGGTATGCTTACCATCAGGCAATTCGCTCGTCTCGTTATCCAATCGTAGGTATAAAATAATAATAAGATGCGAGTATTCCGTCGTTGGGATAGCACAGAAACCACAAATACGCGCTATGCGAGTTGAAACCAAAAACCCAACGTCGCGAGTACGGATCTTTTCGTTAAATAAAATTCGATAATATTGACAGTTAAAATCGATAAAGTGGGTTTTATTCGATAAAATTGACAGTTAAAACCGATAAAGTGGGTTTTATCGTTTTTAACTGTCAATTTTATCGAATTTTATTTATCGAAAAGATCCGTACTCGCGCCGCAGATTCGATGTACAATAGTGTCTGGACATCTTGGGACCGTGGTCTGTGGTTCGTGATGTAGGTCAAAGGTGTTTGTGAACTTTGGGTTATGGACACAGATCTTGATTATGGATCAGCGTCTGTGTATGTATATATATACACAGACTGTGATCCGTGATCGTTGTTTGTTTGTTTTACATACCTAGGCGTTATAATTACCATCAGGCAAACGACCTGCTTGTCTCGTTACGTTATATGTTTTTTTTAATTGGTTCCTAAAACGAGACTTATAAATAAATAAACGCTTACACACTCATACCCCCGCACTAGGATCCCTGTGTCGCAGGTGGCATGGACACACACAGATACACATCACAAACATCCAAGACCCGAGAACAAACTTTATGCTTACGCAAAATCTGCCCCGGCCGGGAATCGAACCCGGGACCCCTCGCTTTGCAGGCAGGGTTACTACCAACTTAGCTACGGAGCCGTCAAATGTATGTACTTATCGTATGTCTTGTTATTTTCTAAAAATAATAAAGTATTGGTACGGTAACCGCGCGTGGGACCCATTCTGATCTATAAGCCTATAAATCATCAGGCCTAACTCAATTGATAGTGGACAGTGGTCAAACACTACTTATTCTCAAAGACATTCAAACTGTTTCCCGCGACTCCCGCGCCTTTCTTGTTCCTAAGAAGTGTCATGATCTAAATCGACTATCTACATTTTATATAAGGAAAGAAATAAAAGAAATTTAAGTAACTGATTGAAGGTAAATTCCTTATGAATGAATCACAGTAATAACCCGGAAATTAACACATTCCACTTGCTTAAATTCGTATATTTTATACGTATCGTATACCTTATCGTATACCTTATCGTATATCTTAGAATATATACTAGGCGTACTAGTCTATTATATCTATATTTTAAGAAATTTCGCACACCATAACATAACGATACTTAAAACTGTAATTTACTATTTGAATTAGATTTAGTTAATGATACAACTGGGTGTAGTTTATTATAATTATTTTTACCTATGCCTGATTCCACGCGTATGAAGCCGCGGGCAAACGCTAGTATATAAATACTGATACTCGAAGAAAAATTTTAGATATAAATACTGTTTTCTATATGGTAGAGCACTAACAATTGTACAGCAAAGTTTATTAGGTAAACAGGGCCACCGCTACTGATAACTTATTGATAGCACCTCTGCGCCATGTTCAAAGAGGCGACCCGTATGTTTAACTTAAAAACCAGTCAGAATCACAGACGTAGGTACTAGAGTAGAGAATAAAGAGATGGTCATTATACATATTACTGATCTGTGGTCAGTATCAACATGGCCTGCAACCCGGTCAGACGTCTCGTGACGGTCCTAGTGACGTTACTGCTCGCGCAGTTAGTGAGTGGTCAAGAATACAGGATCCCTACCGTGAAGATACAGGCTTTCAAGCCGAAAGGGTTCCGAGCTTCTATTGAAGGTAAAATGTTGTTTTTAAAACTGCGGTTGAGGAAAACTTTATAAATAAATGAAGATTTGAAGACGCAAATGACAATATATGTTTATATTTTTAGTTTCTTAACAAGTATGTTTGTATATGTGTTTAAAGAGCGCGTTTTTAACGGAAAATTAAGAATTTAGAACCTTATGGATGGTGATTTAACATAGCTTTTCGCCCGCCTCTGTGCTTATGTGGCATTTTACTTTAGTATTCCATTTAAGTATCAATGGTCGCTAACCTTTTTGAAATACGTTGAACTCACTGTGAGCATTTCAAAAGGGATGATGCGAGCCTGTTACAACAGGGTACGCTTGGAGATGTTTTGATGTAGAGCGCCACAGAAAAGCATAAAACCTATTTAATAAATTGATGAACTAAAACAAAACTGGGTAGGTTTTTCGTTGGTCGTGCCAGAGCTTCTTGAATCTTCGGTCTCCATCATCAGAAGAAGCATCACTGGAATTCTTTTATAAACCAAATAACGAATTATGAAAGAAAGGATCTAATTGAAAATTCGATTATACGTACGGACAATCAAGGCCCATAACATTTACACAGCCATGGTAGGTTTTATGGTCATGGTTTCTGGGTAACAGGTGCTAGTCGTCACTTCGCCACACACCATTTTTAGGACTGACGCTGATGCTGTAAGGTCGACAGTACCTACAATATTTCTTTTTTTTTATGTTATTTGGTAACGAGGCGAGCTGGTCGTTTGCCTGATGGTAAGCATAACGGCGGCCCATAACAATTGTAGTGCCACCCGGAACTTTGAAACACAAAGGCCTGCGCGGCACTGTATTGCGCTCGTTACCCTGAGACATAAGGTATTAAGTCTCATAAGCCCAGTAATTTCACTGGATACTCTGCTCATCAAACCGTAACACAGTAATGCTTGCACACTACTGCTTGGCGGCAGACTTCACGAGCAAAGCGGTGGTAGCAACCCAGACAGACACTCGCAGAAGAGTTAGTCCTACCACTAACAACAAAGCGGTGGTAGCAACCCAGAGCAAAAATATCACGGTTCTTCAAAAAATGCTGTAACTGTTTATATAATTGAGTTATCAAGTTATGTGTATTTAACTGTAGAGTAGCTAATTAAGGCATTCTGTCGGTTTACTTTGTACATAAGTAGCAAGTCATACTTGCATGTTACTGACCTGAGTCCGTTAGCTGCACAACAGGAAAACTCGGGTACTTCCCTTTCCTATCGTCTTTGTTGTAGTCATCTTTATTTTGAAACGGTGATTAACTATAGAAGCTGATAAAATACATGTTCTCGGGAGTAGGTATAAATAATTACTGTATATTTACTGTTTTTTTTACAAATAATAGATAGGTATAATCATCGTACAAGATTGATGTAATTATATTTTTACTCAATTGTATCAGTGATTGACGTACGTGCTATAAATCTTCGACGAAAATATGACGATATGTTCGTCAAAGCGCTAGCGGTAGTCTTTAGTAAAATTTATAAAAGAACCATACTTGAGATATATTATCTTAAATCGGTTGACATTTAGCGGAGAAATCCAGTAATATCGCAAGAAAATATACAGATGAATTGAGAACCTCCTCCTTTATTGGAAGTCGATTAAAAATAAAATCGAATTAACTCGCCTCAGATCTTGAAAGATCACTTACAAGTTAACTTGACGGTTGTAAAATTTTCGCGTAACTGCTGCGACCTGCAAGACGGTCGAGATATACCTAAGCTCGTACTTGCTGGTATGTCTTTGATCCTTTACTAAAGATGGACTCAAATATCTGCCTAGTCTGTGGTAGGACCAAATACAATATGTTGCTCCTGAAGCTGCGAGGTGCCATGAGTTATTTTATGTTAATTAGGTACTAGCTGCGCCCGCAACTTCTGCTTACTTGTTTTCCCGTGAGAACTGCTATTTTACCGAGATGAAAAGGGCTCGGGGCTGATTCAAAAACTTCCCATATACATACGAGATGTTAATTAAACAAACAAATTAACACCCAATCTAAACTTTTGCTTTTATAATATTAATTACTAGATTTCTACATTTTTTTGAGATCTTGAGCCCGCGTGTTAGTTGCGACCCGTAGGTACTCTCAGAATTCACAAAAATGGTTGGCGTCCTATGTAAACAAAAATGCCAAAATTTAAAAGCAGTGTGTATGTAAAGTATAGAATGGACACAGATAGATACACAACACACATATCAAAGACCCCAGAACAAACTTTATACCCACCACAAATAATTTGCCTCAGCACTACCCGGAGCAATCCGGTTCCTTTACAAGCAGGGTTACGAGTACTATAATTAGCCAAGCCGCGGAGCACAGTATTGTGACGCTAACAGCTTGTGGTCTAGTATTTCAGCGCTTATCGGTACATGGTGAATATTCCACCTTTACGAACCAAACGTTTCACTTCAACATTTCTAATGCGTACCACTAAGGAATGGAACTCCTTGCCCGAGTCTGTGTTCCCCGTTCGCTATAACCTGGACTTCTTCAACGCGTGAGTGAATAGTGAATCTTCTAGGCAAGCGTGTTTCATCGTCAAACGCATCGTCTCTTACCACCAGATGAGATAATGGTCCAACGTAAGCCTACAGAATTAAAAACAAACGATCTGTATCAATTTTCAGATGCTCCTAACCTCGCGTTGTTCACCTTCCAAGGAAACGTCAACAGTGAAATCGGGTCCAATGACGTGGGCTCTATATCAGGCGAGGTGATATCCCCCACTGACGGCCGCTGGGTCGTGGCGGACCCCGATTTGGTGCTGAAAGTGGGAGACGTGATCAAGTATCACGTGTTTGCTGCAGTTAACAGCAAGGGTTACGTGGCTGATAACCTCTCGTATATCGTGACTGGTTAGTATTACAAATTCAATATTCTCAGTGAAATGACTGGGCTTATGAGACCTAATACCAAATGTCTCAGGGTAACGAGAGCACTGCAGTGCCACGCAAGCCTTTGTGTTTCAAACTTCTGAGTGGCACTGCAGTTGTCATAGGCTGGCGTTATTCTTACTTTATGGCAAACGAGACGCTCGTCTCGGTATCCAATAGTATAAAAAAAACCTTTATTTTCTTAGGCCCTAAGTGAGCGGGGCATTTCATCATCGGCAACATCGTTATAGTGGTCAAATACTAACATATCAAGTGTGAAAAAAACAAAAATAAAGAGTAAAAACAGATAATTTGATATTAAAATTCCTATATCGTGCGCAATTATCCCTAAAAGCGATCTAATTCCAGACAACCTTTGCATAATATACTTCAATAAAAACGACCAAAGATCACCTTTCAGGGTATACTTAGACGTAGACTTTTAGAATTACACCCACCTTGTATTATCACTTCCAGAATTGGAAGACCCGTCTACTCCAACGCCGACGGGTCCAGCAGAAGACTGTCGCCCGACCTTGAGCATGGTGCGCAGCGGCCGCGCCTGCGCCGGGCAGACCCTCTTCGAGGACAGCTTCGAAAACCTTGATGAGACGCGGTGGCAGGTGGAACAGTACATCCCTAGACATCATCCGGTAAGTGCTTTTCAGTTTTTAAGTTTTGCAAGACGATAGGACATGTTCTAATGCTCACGTGGGTATCTTTACAATCCTGGTGGTACCACGCTGGTGTGTTTCGGCACCTGTAGGTACTTGAGAGCTAGATCTAAAATAGTAGGTATAGTGTATTCGTCATCATTGACCACATCGTCACTTGGAACAATTGTCCAAAACAATTGCAGTACTACTCAGAAAGTCAGAAACTCAGAACGTTGAAACACTAAGGCCTGCGTGTCACTGTATTGCGCTCGTTACTTTGAGACATTAGGTATTAAGTCTCTATTACTGATTACTTTGCTTCCCAAACTGGAATAGTGCAAAGCAAAGCTGTGGGATTTACTACCACCTGGTAGTAAGTATAATAAAACTTATTACTTAGACGTTTATCCTAAGGTCGTTCTATATCCTTTGATAGTTAATCACTATCGTTTACAGGAGTACCCATTCGTGTCGTACCAGCGTCTCCAGGAGCAGCCGACAGTGAGCACCAGCAACGGCTTCCTCCGTATCAGACCCACTCTGCAGCAGAACCTGCGAGGGTACAACAACGAGTCCATCTACTCTGGAACGTTGGACCTATTCAGTGGGTAAATAGCTCAGTTTAGTTACAGTAATAGGTATTAGGTACTATATGTATAAGGTTACCGTAGTAGGAAGACATCGGTTACTTCCATCATGTAAGAAAACATAATTGCTGTAAGTATATATCGGAGCAATGACGTCACAGGCGAGCTTCATGGACGGTGTAAAATGACAACAATCAAAACATGTTAACTTTGGTTTACTAATAAGCGTTTAGAACCATAAATTACTCATTGGATTGTTAATAATTTCACTTAAACTTTGATTAACTAATTAATGTTTGCTAACCATAAATTATTCATTGAATTGTTAAAACTAGACAAATGATTGTTAAACTGAACAAATTCACTGTAAACACATTTTTTTAAAAGATTGCCGACAAGTTTCTTGCCCGTTCTTCTTGTACGGCCTATTACTTGGAATGGGCGCCTAGAGTCATTTATTTTAACTATCATGAGTGCTCTCCTGGGCCCCATGTTAATAAAAAGTAATGAATTTCAATTGAAGATTAAAATCTAAAGTAGAATGACAAGATCTAACAAGTTTTATAAAGATTCTTTGTCACAATCTGTTTTGCTATAAATACGAGCGACCGACTGTTGGAAAAAAGCAGTGTTGCGCCTACCGTCGGACCGTTCAGATCTCCCATATAACCTTGCCGAAATAAATGGTTGAGATAAAATGGAGCTACTTCGTGTTTTCTTTCTACGAGGGGTGAGCGGTCACCATGATGCTGAAGATGTTGACGTCACCGGTGGTGACGTCACCGTTTTTAAAAAGACCCCTGGACTCGCCGCCCCGTCATCAGAAGTGGGATTGGAACGGAACAACCTAGCTTTCCAATCCTAGCCTTCTCACCCGCTTGTCACCTGAAGTACCAGCACAGATGGAGTGGGATTGGAACGGAACAACCTGGCTTTCCAATCCTAGCCTTCTCACCCGCTTGTCACCTGAAGGACCAGCACAAATGGGCAATGCAGCCGAGCCCAGTCGCAGCAGAGGTCCCCACATCAGACACCAGCTCCTGAAGATTATGCTGACACACCACCGTATTGGCGAGAGATGACCCATCACTACCAGCTCCTGAAGATTATGCTGACACACCACCGTATTGGCGACAGATGACCCATCACTACCAGCTCCTGAAGATTATGCTGACACACCAGCCACGTCCGTGGTATCAACACGAACGGGCCAACACGTGCAACCAAACCAAGAAAAAGGCGATGGAGACATGACATCAGAATACAGGTGAATCGTAACTTTTTCTACCATATTTTAACTTTAGACTTGCATGCGCATAAACGCAACTTACAACTTACAAATAATCCAAGAGATTACTTCTAATTTCACGAGATTTCTTAGTTTCTTGAGTTTTATTTTTAAAAGTTTTTCACGAGATACCCACAAATACCAAAAATCTACGAGTTATCCGTGTGCTGTCCGCGAGTTATCCCGAGGTATCCGCGAGTTATCCCGGGCAATCCACGAGTGATCCGTGAGTCAATCCAAGTGATAGCCGTGAGTTAATCCAAGAGGTAGCCGCGAGTTAATCCAAAGAGATAGCCGTGAGTTAATCCAAAGAGGTGGCCGCGAGTTAGTCCAAGAGATGGCCGCGAGTGATCCGTGAGATGTCCGACGAGATATCCGACGAGATATCCGGAGATATCCGATGAGATTGTCACGCGATTTCCACGAGATATCTACGAAAATCCATACCTAGTAATTCTAACCCAACTTAATAAAAAGGCCTCCAAATCTTTTCAAGTATGGCAGTGTCTTTAATCGACATCACAATTCTTAATTATTATTATCGCTGATTATTTGTCTTTGAGGTATTTTTGTGAATCTTGTGCAATTTATTCAAGGCGAAGTGCCTGTTTGTATGCTAGTTTGAAAACTTAGTGGCACTAGCGTTCATTAAATTCTTTCTATTCCGGTACGCGTAAATACGCGATGTGGTAGTTACCAAAATTCATTGACGATACTGAGCTTTCATTGAACTAGATTCGCGGCGTTAGCAACAGCGCGAAGAATGTTACAGATAATTGATATTCGGTTAACAATTCGGGATCCGAATTATAAAACGTAATAATTTTGAATCGTCGGTAAGACTGTACAAATTATTTTATTCCTTGTGTACCCTCTATTTTCGTCATTTTAAATTATTTTATTCCTTGTGTACCCTCCATTCCCGTCATTTTCAGAGCCTCTGCGGACCACGGTCATAACAATAAGGCCCAGACCGCAGCATCGACCTGTATCCCATTTCCTTTAGAGCCTCTGTGGACCACGGCGTACAAGACCGCCCAGACCACAGCAACATCCCTGTCTCCCAGTCTCCATGTCTACGAGAATTTAAAAATCATGCAATGATGCGTGGAGCATTTGCATTGAACCTATAATAAATCTATTCATGCAATGATGCGTGGAGCATTTGCATTGAACCTATAATAAATCTATTCATGCCATGATGCGTGGAGCATTGGCAAAAACAAATACACACTCTGCTCACATTCCCTTGAGCATCAAATTTATTTACGTTTAACTACGAATGTTTGCATGTGAACTGTTATGTTTACAGAATATTATTAAGAAGGTACTAAAAGTTGGCTGATAATTTTGTTACATGAATATGGTTTCACTCTAACATAAAGTTAAATCTTGACAATATGGAAAATAAGCAATGTAGCTTAATTTATGCAGTGATGAGAAACAAAGTTAACAGCTAGTGTACCGGTGTACGGGTACCTACCTCAAAACCAAATTTCTAGTTTTCAGAAACACCGTGCCTGGTGCAGAGCGCGCACCACCTGTCAGAATGGCCGAGTCGGCGCGAAGCGGGCTACGTCTACGGTGTTGAGCAGGGCAATAGGAAACATAACATGTTTACCTACTTTGATTAACTAAATGTTTACCTACTTTGGTTAGCTAAATAGTTTGCTCATTAGATTGTCGAAACTAGATAACTTCACTGTAAAGATAATTGATCAAAGAAAAGAAAGCAAAAAGAAAGAGAAAAGGAAAAGAAAAGAAAAGAAAAGAAAAAAAAAAAAAAAAATTTTTCGTTTCTCTTTAAAATGCAAACTATTACTCTTGCAAACTTAACTGCAAGCAACGGTGGTTGCTTACAGATACCAAACTCAGAAGGAAACGTCTCATTGTTTCAGAACATAACTGGACTGGTGCAGAGCACGCACCATCTATCAGAATGGCCGTATCGGAGCAATGACGTCACAGGCGAGCTTCATGGACGGTGTAAAATGACAACAATCAAAACATGTTAACTTTGGTTTACTAATAAGCGTTTAGAACCATAAATTACTCATTGGATTGTTAATAATTTCACTTAAACTTTGATTAACTAATTAATGTTTGCTAACCATAAATTATTCATTGAATTGTTAAAACTAGACAAATGATTGTTAAACTGAACAAATTCACTGTAAACACATTTTTTTAAAAGATTGCCGACAAGTTTCTTGCCCGTTCTTCTTGTACGGCCTATTACTTGGAATGGGCGCCTAGAGTCATTTATTTTAACTATCATGAGTGCTCTCCTGGGCCCCATGTTAATAAAAAGTAATGAATTTCAATTGAAGATTAAAATCTAAAGTAGAATGACAAGATCTAACAAGTTTTATAAAGATTCTTTGTCACAATCTGTTTTGCTATAAATACGAGCGACCGACTGTTGGAAAAAAGCAGTGTTGCGCCTACCGTCGGACCGTTCAGATCTCCCATATAACCTTGCCGAAATAAATGGTTGAGATAAAATGGAGCTACTTCGTGTTTTCTTTCTACGAGGGGTGAGCGGTCACCATGATGCTGAAGATGTTGACGTCACCGGTGGTGACGTCACCGTTTTTAAAAAGACCCCTGGACTCGCCGCCCCGTCATATACGTTCCTATGTGTTTTTTATTATAATAGCACTAAATAATGCCGATGGTTTCACTCGCGTTGAGAAACAAAAGCCGCGTGTAGTTTTCTGGAAAAAACCTGAATGTCTGTGTGCTCCCGTCCATAAACTGCATTTATGCCAAAAAATCACGTCAATCCGTTGCTTAGTAAAATAAACAGACCTTTTCAGAATTAATTATGTACCTATGTTTATTTTTCTTTTTGTGAATTTTATGGGCAACACAGAATTTTGTATTGTAATTATTATGTATGCAAGATCCGCAACATAAATCCATATACATAGTTATGAATTGTTATTTAGTAAAGTATGAACAGGGTCATCATAAAAACAATTTATCAGGAACATTCTATGTAGAAGACTACCATACGAGAGGAAAAACATTGGTGTAGGTAAAGTTATACACCTTACTCTGCAGAAAAGTATATACAAAGACTTCTCCTACCAACTCCAGGTGCACCGGTCCAGCCGAATCGTGTTTCATGTCGGCATCAGGAGCCGATATCCTGCCACCCGTGGTCAGCGGCAGGGTCACCAGCAAGAACTTTGCGTTCACATACGGAACTGTTTACGTGAGGGCCAAGCTGCCTCAGGGAGACTGGCTGTATCCAGGTTAGTAGAAACACTGGCGATACCTACCATTCTTATTTCGGACTTCACATAGTTTCATTGGTTTTTAAAAATACTTCTTTTTCTTTCTAGAAATTCTATTGGAGCCGTTCTTAAAGAAGTACGGCAGTCAGGAGTACGCTTCAGGAGTTTTGAAAATAGCAACTGCGCGTGGGAACAAGGAACTCTCAGGAGTTACAGATTTTTCTAACAAGGTACTTAAGTAGGTAGGTCCTTCGACCGAAACCAATAAATCTCACTTCAAATCTCTAATCATCTGTGGAAATGTCATAAGCCCAGTAATTTCACTGACTTCTCTGCTCATCAAACCGGAACACAGTAAATGCATGCACATTACTGCTTAGCGACACACATGACGAGCAAAGCGGTGGTACCAACCCAGGCGGACACTCGCAGAAGAGTTAGTCCTACCACTTAGTAAATGCCTGAACCGATTTGGATGAATGGGACAGTCAGCAAACTAATAATTATTTTTCGCTGCATGGGGTATTAGAATCCTTACATTCCTCCGAGTGCCACTGGCTAGGGCAGACGTGTTTTAGTTTTAATTATACTTGTTTAAAGCTACTACGTATTGCAAATTTGATTTTTCTGCGACATCTTTTGTAACAAGTTTCCAAACATTCGATGATAACTTTTTGATTGATTGAACTCAAAAAACCCAGTACCTAATTCCATTTAAATTTGTTCAAGATCTGATGTTCCTGATGTTCTTCTTGTTTAAAAGAGCAATAATTTAAGGTTCTCTATGGAGGTGCCGTTATGGACTTGCAATGCCGGGAAAACCTGCTTAAAAACAAGGTCCTACCGAGTGGCAGACAGTGGGGAGATGACTTCCACGTGTACTCCTTACGTTGGGCACCAGGTAGGTATTACTTGTTATAAACTTCTGACACAATAAACCTCAGCACGTGCCGCGAATTTGTATACCTATTAATTACTGCTTGTAATAAGTGGCTACGAGCCCCGGCTCCATATGGAGTAGAAGATGGTGCCTATTTAACGATTGACGGCTTTATTTGGACGAATAGGTAAGGTTCATTAGTGGCCGAGAGCGGTGACAGTATCGATTTACAGAAATGCACATAGAAAACAATTAACAGCTACGAGTACCGGCAATTTGTATGACCCTTCTGTTCTCTCGATTTTGTGGCTATAGGTAGGTCGCACCCAGCCACTGATGTCCACGTCTAGTGGCTGCGTATAATGGGCCCGTTCGGTGGCCCAATGTGCGTCTACTCTAACTCACGCCGAAGCACAGAAGCACGGATGGTTAGTACAAACAGCGTAAATATTTCTTACCTTCTTAACAGATCGTATCACACTGTCCGTCGATGCAGAGGAGTGGGCCCGAATAGAACCTTCAGCCAGCGGGCTCGTTGGACGGTTCCCTGAGAACTGCGGACGCTTGCCGCGGACGCTGCTGGCCTCGGGGTCCAAAATGGCGCCTTTTGATGATCATGTGAGTTACGAATTTCCTTTATAATGCAGACCGTAGACGCTTATGCAAACGTGCGTTTGCTTGTCAGAATAACAACGCTTTTGGATCAAGCGCGGATGTCGAGTATGTCGCGTAATCGACGCTTGATGCAAAAGCGTTGTTATTTTGACAAGTAAACGCACGTTTGCATAAGCGTCTACGGTCTGCTTAAGAGCTAGACGTTCAGTAGATTGCTTAGGAACGAGAGTTTACAATATCAAAACAAATAATTCTGATTTAGGTATAGGAAGATATAGGTATATATATATTATATATACCTTCCTAGGTATATTACCTAGGAAGGTATATGCGTTGCTACAGATCTTGATATAAGTAGGTAGTTTCTGGTGCGGTTTTAGTCTAAAAATTGATAATAGTTTTTGGAGATGTATGAGTTTTGTTTTCGCTCTCTATTAAGCTAGATCAGTACGAAATATCTTGTATGACAACGTCCAATTTATATTTGGCTATAATGCCACTAGATGTACTTTTTCCAATAAGGACTTTCTATATTGTCTGGTAGAGATAGCTAGTTAACATTTATTTCTGGTCCTTATTTTTTAGTACTTAACTTATTTCCTTATTTTTTTATACTTAGGTTTTTAACGTTCTCCATTTTGGCCGACGATCACACAGGCATGTCTTGCACTTTGTATAGCATTTGAATAAACGTTAACTTTTCTTTCCATTCAGTTTTACCTCGCCTTCGGCGTGGCAGCCGGCAGCATCACAGAGTTCCCCGCGGGTGCGTCCACGGCCGGCGGCCGCCCCAAGCCCTGGAGCAACTTCGGTCGGAAAGCCATCCTCTATTTCTGGCAAGACATGGACGCGTGGATACAGACCTGGTCGCAGCCAGAACTGCTCGTGGACTATGTTAAAGTAGTGGCTCTGTGATTAATCTCTAGTCTTTTTTCTTGCTTTAATTAAATTGGATTTTATTTAAACTTTATTTTCTTGTTTTTCGTAGATAAGTACCTTAGTATATATTTAATATGTAGGTAGTTCCCTATTCCGTACACAGAGAAATCTAAGGTCAGTCTCTGTATAAGCGGCTTCATCCATCGATAACATACATACTAAAAAAGTAATTGTCCTTAGGGGCACCCTAGACGCTCAAGCAAACGTACGTTTGCTTGTCAGAATAACAACGCTTTTGCGTCAAGCGCGGATTTCGTGATACTCGAAATGCGCGCTTGACGCAAAAGCGTTGTTATTCTGACAAGCAAACGTACGTTTGCTTGAGCGTCTAAGGTGCTCCTTAGGACACGCTATACGCACTATTTCCAAGGTTCAATCCCTACAACGTAAGAACAGCTGATGAGGACGAACACAAAATATAAAGTCAAAAGTATTTCGTGAAGTAGGTATATATTTATTTATTGGTTTAGAACACAAACTATTTTACAAAGAGGTGAAAATAGTAGAGAGTTGTATTTAGAATACAAAATATTGTATGAGATTGCAAACGTCCGACTCAAAGCGGTTCTGAAGCTTGGCTTGCGTTAAGACATTCTTAGAATTAGAAACGTTTGCATCCTCAAACAAATTATAAAATACTACGAATACTTTGATCAAATTCATAATAATTATCATTACGATATTCATATAGTCCCCAGTTCCACCGTTTTTGTCAATTATAGTATGAGAGACAAATAACCAATAGAATAGCTATGTGTCAGTGTCAGATGTGTGTGACAGTGACTATCAGTTGTATTTACAGTCGGGAAATAGGTATGTACAAAACTTTTCACACCAACTGCTCGACAATGACCAATTACATATCACGTAGTCTCATCGTAAAGCAAGGCGTTGCCTCCTTACGGAGAGAAAGTTGTATGAAAGTCCCAAGGAAATTTCAGAGCAAGGAGGTTAAAATTTGAATGAAAACTCAGCATATATACGGGCATTGTAATAAGAGTTTATTCGAAAATAGAACTGGCCACCATAGACACAACAAAAAAACAAAAGAACGCAGCTGCAAGAAAATTAAAACAATAAATTATTTATGTAGCCCCGGCTTTTTATTGTTTCACAGAAGGTGTGAAAAGTAGAGTATTCACATCTAGTGCCTGTCTTCATCTTGGGCTGCTGAGTCCTTGGCTTCACTCTCGTATCCTGATCATAAATGGTGGAACGCGGACATTATCTACGATTTTAAACGCCTGGTGCCTTAACGCCTACAGAGAGTCAATCTCTAAGTTTATTTTTATATGTAACATTAAATTTCTTACTACTAAGACGAATATCTAGTGAAAAGAATGCAAATATGATTTTGTTACATTTTTGGTCACTTATATAAATACTTTTGATAGATAATGGGCTCGATTCTGACGTCACAAACCTAAACTGTTTTTAATATCACTGTCGCTTTCCAATTGAGAAAATCAGAAAGGGATGGAATGTACTTTAGACCTGTCAAATTCACTTGCGTGTAACCAGTGCACCTAAACTTAACGACCATGAATTAAGTGGCGTATATTTTGTCATTGAAGGAAAATGGATGGAGGATAATTGACAGCTCTAGAAAATCTTTTAGAACTATCAAATATAATTCTTATGATATATTTCTCGTGTTATTTATTGGAAAGAGACAGTGTTACTAAAGTTAGGTAAGTTTGTGAGCAATAAGATCGAGGCTAACGATACACAAGATACGAGCTATTTAAATGCTGACCACATCAATAAAAGATCGACGCCATATTGCGGAATAATTTGGAACTAATTTCTTCACATACAAATCTACAAAAACAAAACACTAGCGCCGCCAATAAAGTTTTTAAGAGATGAGACAGCATTAAAAATTATAAATAAATCATATCTCAACGCCTGCACTTGCCGAAGCCACTCTCTCACTCTCCCTCTCTAGCCGATATCGCGCTAGTTGAAGCAGCTAGTGGTGCCAATTCTGTTGGCACAACTTAAACTAGACTAAAATTTAGTTTAGTTATGTCAAACGTGGTTTTCTATTCAGGAAAGACAAGATTAAACTAAAATTTAGTTTGACAGCACTATAATTAATTTAGTTACTTAATTTAGTCTAACCGGTCATTTATCTATTCTGTTGTACCAAATTTTCGTCTAAAATTATAGACGTGAAACTAAAATCCGACTAAGTTAGTTGGCATGAAAATGAACGCGGACTAAAATTAATTTAGTTATTTCACCGCTATTCATACGAAATTTTCGAGTAGTTTTATCGTCATACGTGTTTATGTTGCCTTGGAACAAGTAATTTTATATATTTTGTAATAAGTACCTACTCTACTACACATAATGGAGGAGTATATTATGGTTGTTGGTGGCTCTTGTAGATTCATAGGAAAGATAAACTTTCTCTTACATCTTCACTTCAACCCTTCAAGCGAAAAATTCCTTACTAGGTAGGTAGTTACAGATTATAATATGTACAACAAAATATTTTACTGAAAAGCAATGGTACATATTAAAAATACATGAACTTACTCTTCATAGAAA
This sequence comes from Crocallis elinguaria, assembly GCA_907269065.1. Lineage (NCBI taxonomy): Eukaryota > Metazoa > Arthropoda > Insecta > Lepidoptera > Geometridae > Crocallis > Crocallis elinguaria. Next base: position 23,123,121 of record OU026072.1, on the reverse strand, counting down.
CTATCAAGAACGAATTCGAATGGAAGGTTTGCGGGTTTGACTTCGGAAGTATACCAATCGAGTTGTGTTCAAATTTTTTTTCACAGATAGGTCTTTTTATAAGAAGTCTTTAGGCCAAGTTTCAAATTGCGAAAACAGATAGTTTTGGAGAAATAATTTTTCAAAAGTTGAAGTTAAAAAAAATATGTTATCTATGGACACAACCCTTCCGTTTAACCTGCTATAACACTCGTAAAAAAATTCGTATATCGTAAAAAACAACAAACGAGTACCGACGAGTATACTATGTTAATTAATTTGTGGTAGGTTTTAATAAAAGTAATGCCAATTGAATCTGCCAATCCTGAATTAGGTTAATTACAGTCACATATTATAACCACGAACGCTAAAAAAATTACACTCCTTTTTCGTTAAATCGTGTAAAAATGATCGGTCCGTCAAATCCATTAATTATAATGTATAGGTATTAATTAATATTCGACACGCTGGCAACTCTAACAATTCAATTTAGTGTAAATTTGGTGCTGTCAATACGGTGACTAAATTTAATCAGACCGTTCATCAGAATAGCTTTTAGAACTCTCTAAACTAAATTAAGAAATTTTATAGTTTAGTTTAGTTTAGTCAGGTGAACAAGAGAATTGGCACCAGTGTCGGTCAATAATAAATATATCGCGTCAACATTGAATACAGCAATAGGTTAAAATATAAAAATGGCGGCGGCCAGAGCTGTCGAATTAACCTTGCCGACGAAAATATGACGATTTTTTTACATAGAAAGATTTAACTACAAGCTTCATACTGACATTATTCGCCTTGATTTTTATGACCCTATTTGTCTTGAAACTAGTTGGATTTAAACTTGGGCATAATCTTGGTTAGGCTTTACAGGTACACGCCTAACTAATGTTACATGTCCCATTTCTGATGTTGACTCTAATGTTTTTAGTCTAACAATTGTTGGGACACCAAAAATTGTGAGACAAATAAAATAGCAAAAATTGTTAGACTAATGATAATGGTATCGATTCTGTTCTTTCATACCTAAACCTAATTAAAGATTCGCGCTCTCTCTCTCTCTCTCTCTCTCTCTCTCTCTCTCTCTCTCTCTCTCTCTCTCTCTCTCTCTCTCTCTATTTCCGATACATAATATGAGAAAGAGATGGAAGATGTTTGACAGATCTAAATTTTAGAGCTGTCAAATATCTTCCATCCTTGATAAATTGAACGTCACTAAATTCATTGCTGTTAAATTTACACTAGACACAAGCAATTAGATTAATTTGACAGATCTACAATATTTTCCATCTCCTAATGTTCACATTTAGAAAGAGAGTGAATTTAAACTTAAGTTTAGGGATGAAATGACAGAATAAAAACCAATGATGACCAATACACTTTCTAAAATACATTTGCAAAAAAGGTCTTAAAGTTAATCTTTTCTTTTCACTACTTCAATGTAAGAGCTACTTATAAGATTCAATATCCAACGAGTAAAAATATGAAATAACACAGGACTGTTTCCAGATATGAGTTGCAATCACATTCCACAAGATATAGTTATACGCTACAAAGACAAGAATATAAGTTTTTTTTTATTATACGAAATATCACATTAATACGGCATGGTCAATAAATGAACGAGCTAATTGGGTAGTTGCATGAAATACAAAATACATAATTTTAAGATCACATTAACACAATAAACATATAATTTCCACAAAGATACTGCATCTAAAAGTTTCCCGAATTCAATTATTTTTTAATCGTCCAATAGTAATTTAAATAATACCATCACATTCTTTACATTTCAATGAATAAAAAAATGTATGACAACTATTTGCAAATCAACAAAATACATGTTTTTAGTAGGTACATCTTTACGGCCCGCGTTGAACAAGTGACGTCAGATGTTCTGTCTAATTTGTATGGGCCGTTTTAACACTCGGTAGATACGCCCGACTTTGACTCTCATTTTTGACGTTTCTAACGTTCTCTTTCCAGTTTTTTCGATATAGACATTTGATTCTCATGCGGAAACGAATTGATTGATATAGTAAAAAAAATGGAGTCAACATCCCTATTTCTGTTATTTCAATTTAACCATTGCATAGTTATCGTATTTGTTTGAGACGGAATCGAGCGTTTTCCGAGCCTCACCGTTGCACGGTCAACGCTTGAGAGCTGCTCGGTCCAGCATTGTAGTAAGTATAAAATGCATGTGGTTTAAGTTGCAAAGTTCGATTCGGTGTAAGTTCGATATAGCGTGAGTTAGGACTGTACCGACCAACAGATCAAATGAAGTTTTTTTATAAATCACCAATATGTTAAGCTACACTAATAGAGTATAGACCAGCGGTCTTCAACGTTTTACAAATCAAGGGCCAAAACTATTTTTTTTCTGCACAGCGGGCCGCACCATATGTATTTTTATAAGGTTTTTTTTATTTTCAATGGTCAAAACAAAAGAACGAGTTTCTTAGAAAGTATGCATGATGCCAACAGTCGAGTTAATTACAGGCTAGTGGCTAGGATAATAAAGCGACAAAAGAACGTACACAGCTGTGCAGTTTTCACTAATTTCGGCAACCTAAAGGTACTTTTTGTAACTTAATTATTATTGTAGTCGTTATTGAGAGTGCTGTTGGCGGGGCCGCAGAAAACATATCGGCGGGCCGCGGGTTGAAGACTCTTGGTATAGACAATAAACCTCATATTTCACTGAACGTTATTGGTAATTGGATACTTTAGCCATTGTAATTAATTTAAAATATTATCATTTATCATTTGTATGATACAACCAACCAAAACATTTTAATATATCTAACACACAAATTTTTGCATACAACTTTTATAGACATCAATACAATTAAATTAAATTTTGCTAAAACATCGAATTACTTAAACATAAGAAGCCTTTCGGATCCTGAATAATATACAGTGGACCGTTTCGGGCCCTAATACAATAAAAATGGACTTTTCTGGGCCCTGACATAAATATGTCAGGGCCCATTGTGAAATCACAATGGGCCTTTTTGGACCCAAACACAATTTATAAGAGGACTTTCGGGGTTTTACTACCAATTTACATAAATACTTAAGACTACCATGGCCTTTCGAACCAAACACATAAAGGGTCTGTTAGACACCAGCACATTTAGTGGGTCTTCTAGACCCTTTTTCTACTTTTATAAGCTCATCGGAGTGCGACATTTTTCATAAATTACAATTTTAACCCTAACTTATAAGAACTGTAAAAACTAGCGATCATTGACCGTAATTAAGCTAGACGCGATGAAATACATTAATTAATCTTTTCTAATTATTCGTACTAGACAAATTTAATGGAATACTATAGTAGACAGTTATAGTGTGTGTATTATGTACAGTCACAGTAAGAAAAGGTTCGTCACCTTAGTCTATTTTTGTTTGCGCAGAAGTTCAACTTCAACTTCTTTATGTGTGGCCTTTGCGGGGTTGCCACAATTTTGCCAATGTCGCGTTAGGTAGAAAGCAGAACAAGCGGTGGAGATTGTAGAAATAATAATGTATTGAGCGGAGTTTGAGTAAGATGTTTTGTGCGCAGAAGTTGTTTTGTGTTAAGACTCCTTGCTTAAACCTATTTGTCTAGTCTATGCCAGTACTGCGTTTCAGTGACAACGACTCTGTCAAAATAAGATTCATGAACAAAGATAAAAGTAATGAGGACATGCAAGTGCGACTGACAGACTTTGACAGTTAAATTGTTTTTCTAAATAGTCAGACTATTAAGAAGGTTTTATGTTGATGTAAGCTAGACATTGGTCAAAGATGAATGCTATTTTAACCTTTATTACCACTTGCATTAAATAATAGTATTATATACAGTAGTCTGCTAACTGCCGTAAGATCAAAAGGTACTAAGTGTCAAAGGAATATGACAAAGAATTTAAACTGACGAAGGTATTCTTGCCATGACTGTACATAATTACTTACTTAGTTTAAAACTAACGCAAAATATAAGTTATAATACGAGTATAGTTAAGATGACAGGTGCAGTTCGCGCCAAACTAAAACGCGCTGCGAGTAAATACTACGATGTGATACAGCATCAAGGGAGGCGGTTTTTTGTTTTCTAAAATTATGTTTTGACTGTCACACTTCAGAAGCGCGTTTGAGTTTAGCGAGTACAACACTCATAAATATTACAGTTTGGTAACTGTAACGACTCCACGAGTCTTACGAGTTTAAAGTTCTTACTTTTTGTTTATTAATTACGACATTACAGATTACTAGTGAGTAATAATAAAAATTTCGCATACACAAAATCAAGCACCAATCTTAGACCAAATTCACAATTCAAATTTTCTTTTTTAATGTACGTAATATTTTAGAATGCTAATGACGAATGATGCATTACTGCCCAAAAGCACTACAGGCGTTGTGACGCGACATATTTTATTAATACTCAATACTCAATCATTTATTGCAATCATATGTACATTATATGGAGATGTTATGTTATTAGTAAAGTTCACATATGACCCTGTTAGGGTATAGCAACACAAGGTAACAGAGCGAACCGATCCATTCTATAAAGAGAACATGTTTGTTTAGTCTTTAAAAAAATCATTTAAACAATAATAACATTTATTAATTAAAAATCTTTTTAGTTTATTTACGAAAATAGATTCCTTTTGTTCTTCTTTAATTGTATTTGGAATTTTGTTGTAAATTTTTATCGCCATTGCATTTGGACCAGAGCTGTGTATTTTTAATTTGGAGCTTGATTGAACTAGTTTATGTTTGTATCTAGTTTCATATCGTCTTGGTTGGTCGACTATTTTCTTGAAGAACTCGGGATATTTCCTAACAAATATGCAAACTTCCATTATGTAAATCGAAACTAAAGTTAGAATTTTATGCTTTACAAAATGCGGCCTACAACTTTGGGGTTCTTTAATATTAACCAGGATACGAATGCATTTTTTCTGTGATATTAGGAGGTCCTCCGCATCTACACTATTTCCCCAAAGAATAATCCCATATCGCAACCGTGAGTACGCGTATGCATAATAGGCTGATAGCGCTGTTTTGAAGTCGGTTGCTTTCCTCAGTTCTCTAAGTGCATATATGAAGCTGGATAGTTTGGCCTTAATCTTTTGGACGTGATGTTTCCAATTAACGCTTGTGTCAATATCCAAACCTAGCAATGTACACGAGTCAACACACTGTAATTTAATATTATTATATGAGAAGTCGATGTCAATGGGGCGTTTTTGATAGGGCCTATATTGCATTATTTTTGTTTTCGAAAAATTTATATCAAGGTTATGATCATTCATCCAATTAATTATAATATTAAATATGTCAGTAAGATTTTGATTCAAATTAAAATTATTATTACATGATGTCAAAAGAGAAATATCATCCGCGTAAAGTACACAGGATTCGTTAATTATTTTAGGCAGGTCATTTATATATATTAAAAACAGGATACATCCTAAGACGCTTCCTTGAGGAATAGAATTATTTATAAGTATTGATTTTGATTTCGCTAAACTTATTGTCCCGGTTTTATAGTCAAAGTTTTCAATTTCTACTATTTGTTCACGATTGTTTAGATAAGATTTAAACCATTGGTGCGATATTCCACGTATTCCTATTCCATATAATTTCTCCAAAAGTATTTTATATTGAACTTTGTCATATGCTTTAGTCATATCCAACAGAATGCCAATTGCGTATTTTTTGTCATTAATAAAGTTCAGTATTTCTTGGACGTATTTATAGACGGCCAAGGTAGTCGAGCGATTTTTTCGGAAACCGTTTTGTGATTCGTCAAATATTTTATATTTTTCGCAGATTATTATTTTTATACTATTGGATAAGGAAACGAGCGGGACGCCAACACATAACAATTGCAGTGCCACCCATAACGGTCAAACACAGACCTGCGCGGCACTGCATTGCGCTCGTTACCCTCAGACATTACTAGATAACTAGATGCGATCGAAGCTGATCATGAACTAGTATTTAAGGAACTAGTCGCCAGATTTTCAATTTAAGAGGGGTAGCTAACTAAGCGGTCAGTATAAAACTCCATTCAGTGCTGTCGAAACAAAATCAAGATTGGAGCGTGCTATTTCATAAAAGTGTGGTGGCTTTTACAAAAGGGTATTAAATATACAGATAATAATTTTCTGAGACGCGATTAAAACAAACTTTTAAAATATCAATAAACTTATGAGACTGAATTCGGTGATACACAAAATTGCATAAATATATAATTTTACACTTTTTTTTTCAATGTAACATAAACTAATACTGGCCGTTATGTCTTATGGCCTGGGGCCTGTTTCATAAAAAATATTAGTCTAATATTATGAGTATTAGCGTCATATTATATATGGAAAAAAGAAAAAAAAAGCTCATAATATTAGACTAATATTTTTTTATGAAATAGGCCCCTGGGGGTATTTATATCACAGCCGACACTCGCACAAATCATAATTCAATTTAAAACTAGCCATAGATAATAATAATTTAATTTAAGTGACGAGAATAAAGTTTCTAATTTTTTTTTCAATTACCTCGTTTTTATAAGAAGCTAAACAACAATAAGCATTAAAAAAACACGCTTGTACTCGGTATATTAGTATATTGGACCATTATATCGCCTGATCTTAAGGTGCCCCTTCCCGGCCCGCCTAAGTAGAACGCAAAAATGGCCTAAAAGCTTGTTTTCCATTTTGAGGGATCAACACTTTGATCATAAACACCTTCTGGGCGAATACCTAGTGTGATTTTACTATTAAAATTTTCGTGAGTATCACACATTATAAATTGTTAAAAAACCGGCTATAACTCACGTCATTTGTGACGTGACGTGACAAATGTGATGACGTGAGTTATAGCCGGTTTTTTAACAATTTATAACCTAGTGTGATGTTCGGTAATTGGGAAAAGTGGTCCAAAATAAGGTCCAGCAGCTAACAATCTCGTGTTCGTTTTCAATACCAGACCGATTAAAACCAGCGGTCACTAGTCTTCGTGTGGAAGGAATAGTCTAGAATTTTCGCTGGTTATTAAAGAAATAAGCTCTTACAAAACGAAAATAAGCGAAAACTATTGACAACTCCTTCCACACGAAGACTAGTGACCGCTGGTTTTAATCGGTCTGGTATTGAAAACAAACACGAGATTCTTAGCTGATAAGGCAGTACGGGACCACAAGCCAGTTACAAAGTTCATTATAGGCCCATATGCCCAGTTACGAAGTCCAGTATAGGCCCACCGACCAGTCCATCTTATTGCTCTGCTATTCAGATCTTAAAAACACCAAAAGCCTGTGCTCTTCAACTAAATACTTCTCTTTTCTGTAGTAGCTTTATCTGACCCAATTCATTTATAGTTTAGTTTATCTGTACTTAATTATCTTACAATTTTATGGTCCACTGCATAACCAATTATTGTTATACTAATAATACTAATCAATATAGAATATGTCAAATTACGTTAATTTATAGTTTACAATTTCAAGATAATAAATCAATGATTATACATAGTCTAATTCTAAATTTATTTAATTAGTAATTTTAAAATGTTCGAATTTAATAAATAAATAGTCATTGGGGCTGATGTAATGACGATAAGTGAAAAACTAGCTAACTAAACGACTGTCTGTGATCTTACACTAATTTAATTATAGTGATAATGAATAAATACTTATTTTAATATACTATAATATCTACAGTACATGACCTTTAACTATTTTAATTAATGCACCAAGTGCAAAAGCTATAAAGCGCGTAAGCCTAGAGATATGCAGCTAAAATAGTTGAGTTTTTAAGATCTTCGGAGTGGCCTAGACTATAATAATATAGGACCGGCCAATTGCCGTACAAATCTTGACTAAATTATACATAGGTCAAATTGTGTCAAATGGCCGAAAATATTGTTAGTGTTTGTGTTATTGTGAAAGGGATTTATGATTATGATGTGTGCTAATTTTTTTTAAATCTTGTATTTCATTTTTGTTTTTGTTGTTATCTTAATTTGATTTGGTTTGTACCTAATGTTGTGCATAATTGGATTATGCCGTTTAATTAAATAAGTAAATTAATGGGTTTTAATCATCAGTAATTCATTAGCCACTAGACTCTATGAACTCCTGACCTATACTTCACTAACAAAAAAAATATAAACGGCCTCTTAGTGTTGACTGCGACTCCACTAATTTCTGTCTAAGGCTGGCTGTAGACCCGAGAGATAAACCCAATGCAAATAAATACTGCGAGTAAGAATAATGATTATTAAACGTACTTTAATAAGCCCCTTTAATTTGAAATGATACACGTATATACTTTAAAATCATGCCAAATCTAGTACATAGATTTTAATTTACAAGCTTGTTTTTACAACGTAAAGAAGGTAGCAACCTTATTCAATTATTAACTGTGGGCAACACCGACTTTGGTTCACTTTTTTTCTAAATTTAATATCGGGAGAAAATATTAGTTTTTAAAATTACTTCGTAAAGACTAAGTTGTTTTAAGAACGTCAAGAGGGTAGCAACACATCATCGATTATTAACAGTGGGCAACACCGACTTTGGTTCACTTTTTTTTTATTTAATAGCGTGAGAAAATATTAGTAAAATTACTTCGTAAAGACTAAGTTGTTTTAAGAACGTCAAGAGGGTAGCAACACATAATCAATTATTAACAGTGGGCAACACCGACTTTGGTTCACTTTTTTTTTAATTTAATAGCGTGAGAAAATATTAGTAAAATTACTTCGTAAAGACTAAGTTGTTTTAAGAACGTCAAGAGGGTAGCAACACATAATCAATTATTAACAGTGGGCAACACCGACTTTGATTCACTTTTTTTTAATTTAATAGCGTGAGAAAATATTAGTAAAATTACTTCGTAAAGACTAAGTTGTTTTAAGAACGTCAAGAAGGTAGCAACACATAAGTATTCAATTATTAACTGAGGGCAACACCGACTTTGGTTCACTTTTTTTTTAACTTAATAACGTGAGAAAATATTAGTAAAAATACTTTGTAAGGACTAAGTCATGAAGCAATGCTAGTTACTATAATATATTCAAAGCTGTTAATTTACAAGCTTGTTTTAAGAACGTAAAAAGGGTAGCAACATTTATTCAATTATTAACTGTGGGCAACACCGATTTTGGTTCTTTTTTTTAATATCGTGGGAAAATATTAGTAAAATAACTTCGTAAAGACTAAGTCATGAAGCAATGCTAGTTACTCTAGTATATTCAAAGCTGCCATGCAGAACTATACATTATTTTAATACAATTTTTATTGGTTGTGATAGTGACAGTTATTAAAGAAAATAAAAACGGAGTTTAGAATATTAATGGATATAATTTTTACAATATTCGAATGGTTAGGCATACGTTTAATTTTGCAAGTCTAAAGCCAATTTTGAATTCTTCTGATTAAGTATTAATTGTGACTTTAATAATCTATCCTTACTATTTTTAACTACTTCTCAGAAATGTCTTAAAATACGATAATGATTGAAATAAGTTTGAGAATATATGAATAGTATGTTGTTTCAAGATTGATTATCTAAACAAAGACCACTATTTTTTTTTTAAATTGAAATTATGTCTAATGGTATTTTATACAACAGTTATTTATCTCTAAATTATGTGAATATTGTATGTACCCGCTAGTTTATGCCTTATTAATAAAATATATTTGAATATATTCCAAGCCAATTTCACCATTATATTTATTTATATTAGACTTAATAATATCATATACTGGTATACTACAACAGATATTTTAACTATATTGCGTTTAAACCACCAGAATAGTGTATAACCTCTCAGGTATTTACTAAATACTAACTTACTGTTACATACTGTTTAAGCATTTTTAATTTTGGGTCTAAATAGTATTTAAGTTATGACGTGACATCTATATTATTTTATTACAATCTGCATAATAATTTGCAACTTAATACTTTGGTGCAACTAACCACACAATCTTAATATTAAATTGTTTTAGAGCTTGCTCAATTCCACCAACATAACCTTTGCCATACCTTTACATGGTAGCTTAATTATCTATACAAATAAATAAAATTGAAGTGTCTGTTTGTTATATCAAAATAACAGCTTTTTACTAAATTCATATAAAACTATATACGGTACCTATAACAAAACAACCATTTTTTTTTTAAATTCTATCATGTTTTGGTCCGGGTAGTTTCCGAAACGGCTGCACCGATTTTGATGGGACAATGATGTTACAAAGAGTAACTTAGGCTACGTGGGCAGTCGCGGGGTATAAACAGCTAGTCTATAAAATGTATGATTTTGTATTTAATTAAATTATCTTGATTAGGTCAAAGCGGTCTATAAGACCATCTCTCTCGCACGTTTAGTTATCTATTAACATGTAAGAGATAGCTATTTTAGTTTCAGTTTCAAATGGCACTACATAATAGCAAACGATATGCCCTTGTAAATAAAGGCTAAGTCAAAAGCTGAGGTTTGATTGATGATAATGATCAAGACACTTTTAGTTGGGAATGGAATAGGGAATGTTAGTGGAATTAGATATCGAATAAGTTCTAAAATGACTAATTATTTGTAGTATGTTAGTAGTTTTACAAATAACAAATGCATTGTTTACTTTGATTCATTAATAATTACATTTATTTTTATCTGTGCACATTAGTCACACCTAACAATATTACAACATCAACCAGACTCACTCGCCGTTTACACCATACAACCAACATCATTTACAACCAGGCAAAATACACGAAATTATCACTTATAAAAAAATTATACAAAAATAAATAAAAAAAAAGCGTGACGATCATTCGATTAAAAAAATAATTTAACTAAAAACGAATAGGAATATCGATTCCCCCGTCGCAGATAGAGTACGGTAACCGATTCGCGTCCTGACCACTGCACTGGCAATTATCACTGAATTCGCACCTGTCCACACTCATTTTATACTCTCGGCAAGATGGCGCGCTGTCACATTGACACATGTCGGGGTGACATGTATCAGAGTGACAGCTGTCACTCTGGCAGCCACGGCGAGCTGTGCTTACTGCGCCTTTGAGTCGGGTTTTTGTCATACGAAGTCCATAGCGTCGTGGGCCTTCGCCGCGAACTTATTTGAGAAGGAACGCTTCTTAAGAGTGCGCTCAATAAGTTTCTTCACTTCACTTACTATGAAGACGCTTGAAGTCAGGCAAACCAGGAATATCAGATCTAGAAGAAAAAAAATTAGATTACTTTTCACTCCTTTATATCTAGGTGGTACGACGGTGGACGATCTCTTTGAAACACAAAGGCCTGCGCGGCCCTACAGTGCGCTCATTACCCTAAGTCATTAGGTATTAAGTGTCATAAGCCCAGTTATTTCACTGGCTACTCTGCTCATCAAACCGGTACACAGTAATGCTTGCACATTACTGCTTGGCGGCAGACTTCACTCACAAAGCGGTGGTAACAACCCAGACGGACACTCGCAGAAGAGTTAGTCCTACCACTAACTCTCGTGAAACAAGTCATGTTATGTGTTGATACTGACCTTGTCCAGTCAAAGCTTCGGTGAGGAAAACCCTCTGCAGAGGAGGGAAATATATGACCAGCATTTGCCCAACCAGGCTCAGGGTCACAGCCGTGAGGAACATTTTGTTGGTGAAGAATCCCACTTTGAAGATGGACTTGGTCTGCGATCGGCAGGATAGAGCGTTGAACATATCGAAGAGGACAAAGCATGTGAATGTCATGGTCGTGTCCCGGGGCGTTATCTTGTTATCTGACATCTGGAGACAATATAAAATTCAGATATTATTATACTATCTTCTGCCCGCGGTTTTCACCGGCGTTCCCACAGGAACAGTGCATTTTCTGGGATAAAATGTCTATTTTATTCTTCGGTCCATAAACTATATCTATGCCAAAAATCACGTCGATCCGTTGCTGCGTGAAAGAAGGACAAACCAACAAAAAAAACAACACTTGCATTTATAATATTAACTAGCTGAAAGTAGAATTTAGGATATAGTAGGATAATAATTGTATATATTGACCTACATGATAATTATATTAGATTAAAAATATCTGTAAACTAGCCACATTTTTTTGCAAATCTGCGAATTCATGTGTGTGAAGATATAGATCTTCACACACAGTACACAGTTTCCACAATAAACATATTTCATTTAAAAAATTATGGTACTCCTGGTGGTCTGAAGGTACTTTCCGGTACCTACAATGATTTTGAACGCAATGTATGGGACACGTTTTAGCGATTTTGGACATTTCCAGTTGGTGAACTTCAGTTGGTCTGATATAGACTATTAACAAAAAATGTTTGAGTCCACTATCCATTTCGCTGTTAACTAAGTGTTACACATTTTTATTTTTTTTCCAAATTACAACTTATTTTGTACAATTTTGGTACAATAAAGTTTTGGTTACCTCTCGATTGAACAGCCACAGTGTGCCAGCTATGATGACAGCGGCTGATAGCAGCACGTTCAGCAGTAGACCTCGGGATATGATCCTCCGGGAGACGTCTCTTGGCTTCCTCGTCACCACCTCATGGTCTACTGGTTCTACTCCGAGCGATTGCGCGGGGGGTCCTGGAATATATAATGCATATAATAATAAATATACATATACAAATAAATAAAATTGAAGTGTCTGTAATATCAAAATAACAGCTTTTTACCAAATGCATATGAAAGTATATAGCGCACATATAAGCCAACAACCATTTATAAAATTTTTGTCTGTCTGTTCCGGGTAATCTCCGAAACGTCTGGACCGATTTTGACGTGACTTTCACTGGCAGATAGCTGATGTTATAAGGAGTAACTTAGGCTACTTTTATTTTAGAAAAAGAATTAGGGTTTCGCGCAAAAAAATAAAACCCATGAAATCCAATATCTCCGCGTGGGTAAAACTGCGGGCAGCAGCTAGTTTGTAATATAATAGAAGAGTCATACATTGTAACGGGATACTTACCGTGATTATTATTGAGCGATGGTCATTCCGGGTAAAGATCCCGTTTCAATGTATGAATTAGTAAATAACCGTGAAAGTTTAAAACATTGTAATAGAAGATGTTCCTACCGTCCATAATGATGTTGATCCACAGTATCTGCATGGCGTTGAGTGGGTTGGGTATGCCCATTAGCGTAGCCAGCGCTATGAGCGACAGCGCAGCAATGGACGTGGACAGTTGGAAGCGCACGAAGTTGCGGATGTTGTAGAATATACACTTGCCTTCCTCAATAGCCGCACTGTGGACGAACGTATGAAATGAAATATTTATTGTTAATAATAAATTACGCAGGGGCGGCTTTTTGGCGAGCCGTCGGTCAGTGGAGACACCGTGTTCCCCGACTCCCTGGGGCTAAATAAGACCCCTGATCGCAGGCTTGCCTTAACTGGCTGTTCGGGGATGGAAACCGCAAGAGCTAACCTTAAGCTCCAGGGTGGAAGTGATAAAAAGCATATGAATTCGGTGATTTCTAGTTACTATAAGTACATTGTCATTGAACATGCTAACATAAATGAAAAGATAAAGTGTACAAAACATGTTATTCATAATTCGACATTTGTTCTTTCTTTTTTATGCTAAGAGCATTTGCCTGATGGTAAACATAACGCCGGCCCATAACAATTGCAGTGCCACTCAGAATTTTAAAACACCAAGGCCTGCGTGGCACTGCTGTGCGCTCGTTACCCTGAGATATTAAGTCTAATAAGCCCAGTAATTTCACTGGCTACTCTGCTCATCAAACCGGAACACAGTAGTGCTTGCACACTACTGCTTGGCGGCAGACTTCACTCACAAAGCGGTGGTACCAACCCAGACGGACACTCGCACAAGAGTTAGTCCTACCACTAACATAAGGGGTCCTATCCTATCTCTAGGGGTTAGTATCTCGATGAATGAATATAACTAATCCTCACACTAACTTTTGTTAGTGTGAGGATTAATTCTTGTGCGAGTGTCCGTCTGGGTTGTTACCACCGCTTTGCTCCTGAAGTCTGCCGCCAAGCAGTAGTGTGCAAGCATTACTGTGTTCCGGTTTGATGAGGAAAGTAGCCAGTGAAATTACTGGGCTTATGTGACTTAATATCTAATGTCTCAGGGTAACGAGCGCACAGCAGTGCCGCGCAGGCCTACGTGTTTCAAAGTTCTGAGTGGCACTGCAATTGTTATGGGCCGGCATTATGCTTACCATCAGGCAAACGACCAGCTGCGTCCCGTTAACAAATAACATAAAAAAATATATATTTACAATAAGATTTCGTGTGTATGTAAAGATTGTATACAATTGTATGCTTTAACTGTTTTTATTTTTAAATTGACTTGTAAATGTATTTTATGAATAAATGATTATGATTATTACGATTATAATTAACTAATCGACCCAAGTACTCACATGATAGTGGCGAAGTCGTCGTCCACGAGTATCATATCGGCGGCCTCCTTGCACACGTCGGTCCCGTTGCGCCCCATCGCGATGCCGATGTCCGCGCGCTTGAGCGCCACGCCGTCGTTGACGCCGTCGCCCGTCATGCCGACTATGTGCCCGAGGCGCTGCAGCGACTTCACGATGGATAGCTTGTGCTTCGGCGTCACTCTGTAGAACACGCTAACCTGGGGGGTGAAATTTTAGCTTTAAAACCGATCTTTCAATAGGGATTACATTATCAGCCTTAACGCTCCCGCTGTTGGGTACCGGCCTTCTCTCAAAGAGGTATACGGTGTGCCTTATTTGGCACCAATCTGAGTCTACGTCAACTATAATTTAAATACCTTATTGACCTAATATGTTAGGAATATATTAGAACTTTTTTTTTTAATTCTTCATTACTTTCTTTTACATAGAAATTTTTATGTTGTACCATAGAAACCAGAGATGGTTTGTCCTGGTACTCACATTCACGCTCTAGGTATACACAAACATAAAAATAAAATAAAAACAAATAAAAATTAATATTGAACCAACTACTTAGCAGTAAACTAGGTAGCTACATGAACTTGGTGGATGTCACATGTCCTCGAATGTTGTAGTTCTTGAACATGCCGGTTTCCTCACGATGTTTTCCTTCACCATTTTAGAGCGAGTGTCAATAATCCGCACATAACTTGATATAAGTCATTGGTGTCGAGTCGAGATTCGAATTATGGGGCGTCAGATTGAAAGCCGCACAAGTTCCCGCTCGGACACATTCACTCTCTCTATAATAGAGATGTTGATTCCATTTTTTTTATGACATCAATCAATTCGTTTTCTCATCTCTATATCGCAAAAAAACTGGAAATCGAACGCTAAAAACGTCAAAAATTAGAGTCAAAGTCGGGCGTATGTACTGAGCGCTAAAACGCGCCATACAAATTGAACAGAATTTGAATTTAAAGATCCATCAACAACATGGAAGTTGCCAAATAATAACTTACAGTTTCTATAATCCTGTCAAGTTCGTCGTCAGGCATTGAATCCAGTTGGTCTCCGGAGAGAGCTTGGGAGTGTAACACGTCGAGGCCGACCATTTGAGCTGGAATGAAGAGTTACAAATTGTTAATAGGAAGACAGACATTTTTTTTTTAATTCTAGTTTGTAATGAGACGAGCTGGTCGTTGGCCTGATGCTAACGCCGGCCCATAACAATTGCAGTGCCACCCAGAACTTTGAAACATAAAGGCCTGCGCGGTACTGCAGTGCGCTCGTTACCCTGAGACATTAGGTATCAAATCTTATAAGCCCAGTAATTTCACTGGCTACTCTGCTCATCAAACCGGAACACAGCAATGACTGCACATTACTGCTTGGCGGCAGACTTCACGAGCAAAGTGGTGGTACCAACCCAGACGGACACTCGCAGAAGAGTTAGTCCTACCACCTAGCGAGAGAATGGGGAGGCACAGGCAAAGCTAATGTCAGATGGCGCCACCAACGCTGGTGCTTGTCATGACAGAAGTTCTGAGTGGCACTGCAATTGTTATGGGCCAGAGTTATTTATGCTTAACATCAAGCAAACGACCAGCCGTGCTAGCGTACGCACCGTGACAAAATTTAGTAAAAAAACAAACAGACACTTCAATTTTACTTATTTGTATTTCGTATAGATGATACGAGCGAGATATGGAGCGAGTGTGGCCGAGCGGAAACTTGTGCGACTTTCAATCCGACGCACCATAGTTCGAATCTCGACTCGGCCGCACCAATGACTTATATCAAGTTATGTGCGGATTATTTACACTCGCTCTAAAACGGTGAAGGAAAACATCGTGAGGAATCAAGAACCACAAAGTTCGAGGACATGTGTCATCCATCAAACCGCACTGGGCCCGCGTGGTGGATTATGGCCCGTATCTCTCTCTCTGAGAGAAGGCCGGAATCCCAGCAGTGGCAGCGTAAGAGGCTGATAATGATAGATGACACGGGGCAGTGTGTGCAGCCGCGGCACTCACCGACGGCCAGCGCGGTGGGGCGCGCGTCGCCGGTCACCATCTTGACGGCCACGGAGGCGCGGCGCAGCGTGCCCACGGCGGCCGCCACGCCGGCGCGCGGCGGGTCCACCACGCCGCACACGCCCGTGTACGACAGCGCCTCCAGCGACGCGCCGCGGCACAGCCCCAGGGTGCGGAGCCCTGCAACATGGAACTTGCATCAAACACTAAATACAAAGTTTACTTTTAAGGGCAGGATACTCCGCGCCGCTTTCTTGCTTGCGCATCTCAACATTGAAGATAAACAATGACTTAATTATGGAAAATCGCATTCGGTAAATTTGCTGACAGCTTTACAAAAGTGAGAAAGCGACGCGGAGTATCCTGCCTATAAGATCGCGACTTAATCATAATAAAGTACATCTTTTTATTTACCCCGACGTTTCGAACAAGTTGCATTGATCGTGGTCACGAGAAAACTGAAGAATGCGGGTGTCAACATCAGTAAAATGTGAGCGTATACACAATATTTCTTTCTTATCTATATTGCTGGCCTCAGCTATGAACTCCGCCTATTTCTGCTGGAAGTGCTGGAACCTTCTCAGTGGCGGCTATCACGAAAAACCTTTAAGAATATTTCTTTCTTTCTTACCCATGCGTTCAATATTGTTGGCCTCAGCGATGAACTCGGCCTATTTCACCTGGAAGTGCTGGAACCTTCTCTGTAGCACCTCGGAAAACCTATAAGAATATTTCATTCTTTCTTACCCATGCGTCCAATATTGTTGGCCTCAGCGATGAACTCGGCCTATTTCTGCTGGAAGTGCTGGAACCTGCTCAGTGGCGCCTATCACGAAAAACCTACAAGAATATTTCTTTCTTTCTTACCCATGCGTCCGATATTGTTGGCCTCAGCGATGAACTCGACCTATTTCTGCTGGAAGTGCTGGAACCTTCTCAGTGGCGCCTATCACGAAAAACCTTTAAAAATATATCTTTCTTTCTTACCCATGCGTCCGATATTGTTGACCTCAGCGATGAACTCGGCCTATTTCTGCTGGAAGTGCTGGAACCTTCTCAATAGCGCCTATCACGAAACACCGATAAGAATATTTCTTTCTTCTTTGTATTTCTTTCTTTCTTACCCATGCGTCCGATATTGTTGGCCTCAGCCATAAACTCGGCCTGTTTCTGCTTAGTCATGGGCGCCAGGGCGCCGCCGCTGTCCACGTAAGTGCTGCACAGCGGCAGAACCTTCTCCATGGCACCCTTCACGAAAACCTCCTCTTTCTTCGTGTCCCCGAATTTCGAAGCGCATTTCACTACCATCATTTTCGTTTCGGAGCTGTGGGTGAAATATATTTTTACATAATAATACCTTAAGATTTCGCGATTGTGATTTCGAGAGTGTGCAACGATATTGCATGACTTTGTTAGTGGGAGGACTAACTCTTCTGCGATTGTCAGTCTGGGTTGTTACCACCGCTTTGCTCGTGAAGTCTGCCACCAAGCAGTAGTGTGCAAGCATTACTGTGTTCCGGTTTGATGAGCAGAGTAGCCAGTGAAATTACTGAGCTTATGAGACTTAATACCTAATGTCTCAGGGTAACGAGCGCACTGCAGTGCCGCGCAGGCCTTTGTGTTTCAAAGTTCTGGGTGGCACTGCAATTGTTATGGGCCAGCGTTATGTCGTCTCGTTACCAAATAGCATAAAAATAAATCCTGCCACATAGTAAAAAAAAACTCCACTATTCATGATGATGCCGATGTTCAGCAGTGGACATTGTCCCACTGATATTTTTACCTGAAAGGTATCTCATGCAGCCGTGTGTACTGTTCTCTCAGGTCATACATATTATTTTTCATGGCGCACGCGATCAGCGCGCCCTCTGTCGGCTGCCCGTACAGAGTATCGTCACGAATCGTCGCGTTGTTACACAAAACTCCCACCTGTTTGAAGGAAAATGTTATTTTTACCATCGCCACTCGCAAAAGGGTGTTTGATTCATCTATAACGGTGAACAAAACTTACTTTTACTCACAAGAGATTATAATGCAATACTTACAAAATATTTTATTGTACACCAGACTTAAAAATTAAACAGTACAGGTATATTAAGAAACACTAAAGTACAATGGGCATACTTATCGCTAAAAGGAATCTCTTCCAGTCAACATTAGGATGGAGAGAACTAATGGACTGGGAGAGATCGGTATATCTATACATATAAATAAAATTGAAATGTCTGTTTGTAATATCAAAATAACAACTTTTTACTAAATGAATATGAAAGTATATACGGTAAATATAACAACATTTTTGTGTCTGTTTGTTTGTTCCGGGTAATCTCCGAAACGGCTGGACCGATTTTGACGGGACTTTCACTGGCAGATAGCTGATTGAAGCTAGTTGACGATCAATATTTACAGTTACCTCTAGCATAGTGTTGACTCCCATGGTAGCCACGTCCAGGTCCCTGCCCTTGTATGCTCGCAGCTGAATGTCCCCGCGGCAGTTGTATCCGGTTCCGGTCACCTCAGCAATATGGCCGCCGCTCGTCGAAATTGTAGTTACCGTCATTTCGTTCTTCGTTAACGTGCCTGGAAAAGATTTTCGAGTGAATTTTTTTTACATTATCACTTACGCTCCCACTGCTGGGCTACCGGCCTTCTCTCAGAGAGAGAGGTATGGGCCATAATCCACCACGCGGGCCCAGTGCGGCTTGGTGGATGTCACATGTCCTCGAATTTTGTAGTTCTTGAACATGCGGGTTTCCTCACGATGTTTTCCTTCACGGTTTTAGAGCGAGTATGAATAATCCGCTTATAACTTGATATAAGTCATTGGTGCGGCCGAGTTGAGATTCGAACTATGATGCGTCGGATTGAAAGTCGCATAAGTGCCCGCTCGGACACACTCGCTCTGGATTTTTTTTTTATTTCAATTAAAATGGGGTTGCCATTTACATGACCAATTAATTAAAGATAGAGTTGTATTGTGTAATGCATTACGGTTAACCTCGGTATAATGTAGTGGATTTTAAATGGTAGTGCAGATGCTGTTAGTATTTTTTTTAAACAATTTATAACACACCAAAAAAAAATGTTTACTCATTTTCACAGGTCATTACGAGTTGTTAAAATTTATTTAGAATATAATAAAAATGAGCAAACAAAATTAAACTATAATATCGCACATTGCCTCCCCTGGCAATACATGTCTGATTTGTTATGTGTCATGTAACATATTAATTTCATAGGATACCTTATACAAATAATGTGTAGGCTAACAATATCATAAGGTTAAAAAATTTGGCCAAGCGCGTGTCGAGCTGTATCTAGTATAGGGGGTACCGTATATTTTCTTCCATAGCTCGAAAACTTTTCATCACAGGATATCTCTATGGTACATAAATTTTGATCTAAACTATAGAAGCTAGCATGGAGTTAGGTCATTTTTAAGTACACGCCTGGTTTGCTAACCCTGTCGATATGTTCCTTCCTAGCAGCTGTATTTGATAGTTGATCCTAAGTGTAGCGCATCCACAATATTCGACTAAAATTGTCTGTCGGAAGTATTAGTACTAATACTTCTAGTCATCTCTATTTTATGCACTCGGTACCTACCGAAATATAGAGATGACTCTGTAATCACCAGCGACGAACGGACTGACTCTATGGATTCTATTTTATAAGCATAGACAGATAGATAAACTCTCTATTAAAATACCATAATATAGAAATTTTCATTCATCAAGACAACAGAATTAAACATAAAGATTCCTAGTTTTAATATTGACCCCTAAACAAAGTTTATTTACAGACCAAAAACTTTATTGCCGGTGTGAATTTTCGCACTATGTCAATTTGACAGATAGTTCAAATTGAAACAGCAAAACAAACGTTCGATTGTCTATGATTTTTAAAAACACGTTTTATAAGAATAAACAATTCTGCCCCCACGAACAAGTTATGATTTACATAGCATGTAAATTAAATTATACTTAATTGCTGACATCCTGGTGTTAGATCTTAACAATGTGTAATTTTCCATAAACAATATTTTTAACTTTTTTGATGTGTTACTTTGGATTCAATTGTGCAAAAATGTAGCTTTATGACGGGTTTTTTTACTATCTAATTTATTTATTCAAGTGACGGTGTCTTACCAGTCTTATCGCTGCAGATAACGTTGACGCAGCCTAGAGTCTCAACGGTGGGCAGTTTTTTGATGATAGCGTTACGCTTCGCCATTCGCATCACGCCGAGAGCTAATGTCACTGTCACCACGATTGGGAGACCTGGGAAGGATACATTCAACATTAGCAAATATGCTTGCAAAATAATTAAGAAACTATTTTTTTAAATATTTTTTGTGGTTTTGGGTGGGGTGGTTGAGTGTGTGTGGTTGAATGTGTGTGGTTGAATGAGTGTGGTTGAATGTGTGTGGTTGAATGTGTGTGGTTGAGTGTGTATGATTGGGGGTGTGCGGTTGAGTGTGTGTGCGTGGGTGTGTGTGTGATTAGAAGTGTGGCTGCGTGCGTGTGGTTGAATGTGTGTGGTTGAACGTGTGCGGTTGAGTGTGCGTGGTTGAGTGTATATGATTACCTGTGTGCGGTTCAGTGTGTGTGCGTGGATGTGTGTGATTGGGAGTGTGGCTGCGTGCGGGCGAATGTGTGCGGTCGAGTGTGTGTGTGTGGATTTTTTTGTGTGGGTTGTATATTTTATAGGTTACTTACCTTCAGGAATGGCAGCAACAGCCAGACTGACTCCAATAGTGAACATATCCTGCAACGCTTTCCCTTGCAGCCAGCCCGTCATCATGATGAACCCTATGATGCAGAACGAGTACAGCGAGAGCTGAGCACCGAGCGCGTCCATGGAGCGCTGCAGCGGGGTCTTGGGAGCCTCTTCAGCTTGCATCATACGGAAGATGTCACCGAATTCAGAACGTTCGCCAGTGCTCACTACGATACCCTGAAATAGCACATAAAAAACACTTTAAATGTGATACAGTCATGTTGGGTGTCTTTGAATTTCCTTGTAACTTTGAATAAAACGGGTTTGCAGATTCTTTATTTTTTCCTCAAACACATTGATAATTGCGTGAAACGGAAATACCAAATATTCTAAGTGATAAGTGTGACATAAAATTGACGGCTGTCAATGAAGTTTTGTACTTTTGACAAGTTGTTTTAATTTGACAGATAAATGTTTTTTTTTCATTCAATATAGGAGTTCTATCTTACCTAGCAGTCAGTTAAGTTGCCGATAAAAGAGTTTTCGCTGTCCAAAATATCTAAGTTCAAAGATACCCCATAGTGATGGATAACTTTGAACGGCCAATAAAACGTAATTTTCTATTAAAATTTACAGACTGAATACACAGACCTTAAAATATGACTATGACATTGTATTGTATTCTAGCAAATAAATTGTTTGATTTGATAAAAATAATTAACATAACATAACATAAACGCTTACACACTCATACCCCCGCACTAGGATTCCCTGTGTCGCAGGTGGCATGGACATTCAGAGATACACATCACGTACATCCAAGACCCGAGAACAAACTTTATGCTTACACAAAATCTGCCCCGGCCGGGAATCGAACCCGGGACCCCTCGCCTTGCAGGCAGGGTTACTACCAACTTAGCTACGGAGCCGTCACTTAGCTACGGAGCCGAATTAAAGGAAGCAGTAAATTACCTTAGCATTACCACATCGGACCAGTGTCCCCATGAAGGCAATGTTATCCTTATTGACTCGGCCAGCGCTCGCCTTGTTCGGCATCACATTCTTCATCGCCGGGTCTGTCTCGCCGGTGAATGAAGACTCGTCGATCGCGAGATCGGTTGACTCATACAGACGAAGGTCCGCCGGCACTCTGTCTCCGACATTGAGATGAACTATATCGCCCGGGACTAGGTTGCGCGCTAGGAAATGCTCGAGGCTGCCTTCCCGGAGACTGAAAGGAATAGCAACAAATTATATACGAGCACAAAATACAGGTAACCCGCAGACTTGTCTCCAAAGTCCAAACCCAAACTGTAATTGTCTTGTAAGTTTTATGGAGGTTATAATTACAATGTTTGTGAACACCTTTGAGACATGTTTTATTTTATACTGTTTGATAACAGGACGAGCGGGTAGTTTACCTATTAAGTCTCATAAGCCTAGTAATTTCACTGACTATTCAGTCTTGAGTTGATCCGAATCGTTGTTTCATTGGTAAATTACAAGTGGCGCAGTCGGTAGGATTATCGAATATATTTATAACTAAATAAAGTAGTATTATTTTGCAATGTTAGCATTTTCAAGTAGGTCTGTGTTAGGGCAGTCGCAGTTAGAATTCAGTCCCGATTCTAGAGAACGTCTTCTTTTTTATAGTCGGCAAAACGACTAAAACGGAGGCATAATGAACCAATGTGGTCAGCTGAGGTCCAGGGAATGGGCAGCAGCATTCTCCTCGGTCAACGTCATAATCTACTGCGATCACCAAGACGCCTCCCAAGCGTGATGAATTATGGCAAAGTCCTCCCTTCATGGTGGAGGCAGCAGTGGGCATTTTTCCAGCTGATGATGAATCAATCAATGACGGCTGTTTAGGGTCCTACTTATGGTGGACACTTATAATGAAACTCAGTGGACTGTAAACTGATAATAAAATAAACCAACGCAAAAAGCAGTAAATGTCACTTTGGTGCGCGACTGGTGTCCTCGGTGGCGAGAGGAGAAGTGGCCCGAGCGCACCCCCGTGCCCCGCTGCCGCGCCCGCTCCGCCGCCAAGCCGTCTGCGCTCCAACAACGGCAGTGACTACTTATCAGTACTCCTGCACGAAGACGACGCGACGGTGATCCGGCATTGAATACTTTTTTTTATGTTATTTGGTAACGAGACGAGCCGGTCGTTTGCCTGATGGTAAGCATAACGCCGGCCTATAACAATTGCAGTGCCACCCAGAACGTTGAAACACAAAGGCCTGCGCGGCACTGCAGTGCGCTCGTTACCCTGAGACATCAGGTATTAAGTCAGGTATTAAGTTAAGAGTAGCCAGGGAAATTACTGGGCATATGAGAATATGCCCAGTAATTTCACTGGCTACTCTGCTCATCAAACCGGAACACAGTAATGCTTGCACACTACTGCTTGGCGGCAGACTTCACTCACAAAGCGGTGGTAACAGCCCAGACGGACACTCGCACAAGAGTTAGTCCTCCTACTAACGAACCACTTACCAGTTACAAGACGGCGGCACGAGCTTGTTCAGCTCCTCAAGCGACTTCTCCGAGCGGTACTCCTGCACGAAGGCGACGGTGACCTGGCACTGACTACTTACCAGTTACAAGACGGCGGTACAAGCTTGTTCAGCTCCTCAAGCGACTTCTCCGAGCGGTACTCCTGCACGAAGGCGACGGTGACCTGGCACTGACTACTTACCAGTTACAAGACGGCGGTACAAGCTTGTTCAGCTCCTCAAGCGACTTCTCCGAGCGGTACTCCTGCACGAAGGCGACGGTGACCTGGCACTGACTACTTACCAGTTACAAGACGGCGGTACAAGCTTGTTCAGCTCCTCAAGCGACTTCTCCGAGCGGTACTCCTGCACGAAGGCGACGGTGACCTGGCACTGACTACTTACCAGTTACAAGACGGCGGTACAAGCTTGTTCAGCTCCTCAAGCGACTTCTCCGAGCGGTACTCCTGCACGAAGGCGACGGTGACCTGGCACTGACTACTTACCAGTTACAAGACGGCGGTACAAGCTTGTTCAGCTCCTCAAGCGACTTCTCCGAGCGGTACTCCTGCACGAAGGCGACGGTGACCTGGCACTGACTACTTACCAGTTACAAGACGGCGGTACAAGCTTGTTCAGCTCCTCAAGCGACTTCTCCGAGCGGTACTCCTGCACGAAGGCGACGGTGACCTGGCACTGACTACTTACCAGTTACAAGACGGCGGTACAAGCTTGTTCAGCTCCTCAAGCGACTTCTCCGAGCGGTACTCCTGCACGAAGGCGACGGTGACCTGGCACTGACTACTTACCAGTTACAAGACGGCGGTACAAGCTTGTTCAGCTCCTCAAGCGACTTCTCCGAGCAGTACTCCTGCACGAAGGCGACGGTGACCTGGCACTGACTACTTACCAGTTACAAGACGGCGGTACAAGCTTGTTCCACTCCTCAAGCGACTTCTCCGAGCGGTACTCCTGCACGAAGGCGACGGTGACCTGGCACTGACTACTTACCAGTTACAAGACGGCGGTACAAGCTTGTTCAGCTCCTCAAGCGACTTCTCCGAGCGGTACTCCTGCACGAAGGCGACGGTGACCTGGCACTGACTACTTACCAGTTACAAGACGGCGGTACAAGCTTGTTCAGCTCCTCAAGCGACTTCTCCGAGCGGTACTCCTGCACGAAGGCGACGGTGACCTGGCACTGACTACTTACCAGTTACAAGACGGCGGTACAAGCTTGTTCAGCTCCTCAAGCGACTTCTCCGAGCGGTACTCCTGCACGAAGGCGACGGTGACCACGATGATGATCGCGACTGTAATCGATATCGCGTCGTCGAACTGCTTCATGCACACGCTCACCACCGCTGAACCTGTGGCAAAGATACGAGGAGCTTGTAAGTGGTATTCCATAAAAGCGAAAGAGCGTTTTTTTTTAATAATAATAAATCTTTATTGTTCATCATGTTGGCAACTAATGCTAAACTTAATTAAAAGTACACAATAGTCCCTAAATTCCTTAAGAGAGTGTGTCGAAGTCCGGACAAGAAATTCTGTTTCCCGGATTTCGACTCCATCCTTTGGATTACAATTGGGGTATAACCCGTGCACCCAGCATGCTAACAGTCATGATAAATGAACTTATAAAGTAAGTACAAGTATAAAATAATTGTTGCGTTGTCTTTTTTTACGCAGCAACGGAACGTGATTTTTTTTATAGATGTAGTTTATGGATCGGACAGTTACATATAGGCTTTAACTTAAAATCCCGGAGTATTCACTAGAATCTCCACGCGGGGTGAAGCGGCGGCACCGAATAGATAATAGTAGAAGGCTGCAGGCAGAAGCTAGTAATTAATAAGCATGGTTTTTTTACTTTAAATAGGCTTAACGTTTGAAACAGATTTTGTTTATGATCGAAACTTGAGACGATAATCCCTAGGTATGTTCCGACAGCTGCTATTGAGAAACAGTCTTAATTTAAGTTTAGCGTATCCACAATGTCACCAGGCAAAGGCTATTAAGATAGTGAGCTACTACCGTCAAGTTGAAGAGCTATTGCCAATTCGCCAAGCTCCTATCGCTGTTCCAGTAGCTGTAGTTGAGATCCAGTTAATTCTAGGTATTCACAACCTTCGTCGTCCATTATCATCATGTAGCATTAGGATACTGATGGTATGGTAAGCTACAGTTTGTCAAACGTCCGTTAGCGTGTCAGAACGGGCTAAATCCAATGCGCGTATTTATAGTTGAAATAAACTTTGCCATAGTGTTATTCGTTTTCAATAATGCTGCCATTGCCATAAATTCGAGATAAAACCGTAACACAAGCCGCATAATGGAGGCGATTAGAATAACCAAACGACTGGAAATATGTGTGTACAATAGCAAAAACTACATACAATCGCGTCACGGCATATTACATTTGATTACAGGAATTACATGAGTCTGGCACTGTGAGTTCATAATAATAATGAGTTAATGAACTTTCTAGAATGTTTTAGTTACTGTTTGACCTTGCCCTCTAGACAAAAGCCACACAATTATATGCAGAGAATGACATTACATAGCTTGTGATATGTCACGTATCTGTCTTTAAATTGATGGATGATAATTGGTCGAATTGGCTTTTTATGGTATAGGCATTTGACTATAGGCGAGTTTATCTCAAGTAGACTAGATAGAGGCTCTCAAGTAGATGTACTCTATCTTGACCACCGGAGACCATTTGATAATAAGGGTTGACAATGACATACTGCTGACCAAACTAAGTACCATAGGCTTTGCCCCAAGTCTTCTCCGGCTACTTGCGGACTATCTCCGTGGTCGTCCGCAGTACGTCGGACTTGGTATATACGAGTCTAGGCTGTATCATGCGCGTTCCGGAGTAAGTCAAGGCTCGATACTTGGGCCTCTGCTATTTCTGCTGAGAAAGAGATGATGCATCCCGGAAAAATGCACTGTTCCTGTGGGGACGCGGGTGAAAACCGCGGGCAGAAGCTAGTCCATATTGTTAGTGGGAGGACTAACTCTTCTGCGAGTGTCCGTCTGGGTTGTTACCACCGCTTTGCTCGTAAAGTCTGCCGCCAAGCAGTAGTGTGCAAGCATTACTGTGTTCCGGTTTGATGAGCAGAGTATCCAGTGAAATTACTGGGCTTATGAGACTTTATACCTAACATCTCAGGGTAACGAGCGCATTGCGGTGCCGCGCAGGCCTTTGTGTTTCAAAGTTCTGGGTGGCACTGCAATTGTTATGGGCCGGCGTTATGCTTACCATCAGGCAACCGACCAGCTCGTCTCGTTACCAATAACATAAAAAAAATATATATAGACCAAATGTATAAATTCAAGATGTTACTGTTAGATACACGAAAGACTACAAACAGATACTTGCTTGCACCGAAAATATCATATGTTTTGAAAACATTGCTGGCTTTCTTTGCGACCATGACATTGAACGGTTCAAGTTTGTAAACTTGAACGTGGACCGTATCGATTCATAATTATAATTCTAACAGAGATCAAACAAGTCTGGTCGGTATTCATAATAAAGATGTAAAAGCTTTGTTGTGTTGACCGAAAAAAGTATGGACTACTGAACGCTGAGCTCCGTTCGTATTATGGTTGTTTTCCGAATCTCCTCGAAGATTCAACCTTGACCGACCGATCTCACTGGTTTTGTGACCTTTAAGGTGCAGAATCCGGCGCGCCGCTATCTCGCTCGCGCATCTTAACATTTTTGAAGATAAATAATCACTTAATATAATTATGAAAAATCGCATTCGGTGAAATTGCTGGCAATGACATTGCAAAGGTACGGCAAAAGTATCATTTTGATCCGATCAAGATTTCATACATGAAAATGGGCAAAACATAAAATCCCATTTTTAGGTTTGAAAACTTGAATGGATCAAAATGATACTTTTGTATAACCTTTGTAATGTTATTGTCAGCAATTTCACCGAATGCGATTTTTCATAATTATAGTAAGCGATTGTTTATCTTCAAAAATGTTGAGATGCGCGAGCCAGATAGCGGCGCGCTGAATTCTGCCCCTTAAAACTGCGAAATTTATTTCGATGCAGTAAGATCCACTTTTTTACACTTGACGGGTAAGCGCTTGTTCAGTGGTTAATGATGGTAAATAACTACAAAAAAAGTAACTACATTTTCTATAGGAAATTGAGCTTTGTGGGCAATAAAAGAATGTGGTTTAAGGATTTTAAATAAGATGTGAAAACGTATATTCTCCTCTAAGTGATGCGACCGACTCCTACCACAGACAGTGACAGACAGAGACTAAACTGAGATGGCGGTTCTCTTGAATATTAAAATCTAGTTGACAGATTAATTTTTGCAAATCAAATGAAATCAATCAACATTTTAAGGGGCAGAATCCGGCGCGCCGCTATCTCGCTCGCGCATCTTAGCATTTTTGAAGATAAATAATCACTTAATATAATTATGAAAAATCGCACTCGGTGAAATTGCTGGCATTAACATTACAAAGGTACGGCAAAAGTATCATTTTGATCCGATCAAGTTTTCATACATGAAAATGGGCAAAACATAAAATCCCATTTTTAGGTTTGAAAACCTGAATGGAACAAAATGAAATTTTTGTGTAACCTTTGTAATGTCATTGTCAGCAATTTCACCGAATGCGATTTTTCATAATTATATTAAGTGATTGTTTATCTTCAAAAATGTTGAGATGCGCGAGGGAGATAGCGGCGCGCCGGATTCTGCCCCTTAAGAGTTGGTGGCGAGTACTAGAAAATGCGCTACAACTTTGCACACTTGCTTTCTGAGAAAATAATAAAACTCATGTGAAAATCGACACCATAATATACCTAATCAGAATTGATCGTTTGAGTTACTTTTCATGGCTTTGACGAAAATCAATCAGAACTAGGACACTTCAAATGCTCACCTCGTTCACCACACTCAAATTAAAAATCAGTCGCTAAGCACCTAGCTGCGCTTGAGAGCCAGTTCAATTCTAGACTAGCTGTTCCCCGCGGCTTCGCCCACGTAGCCTAAGTTACTCCATACAACATCAGCTATCTGTGACTTGACCAGGGGTGCAATTTTTGAATCTCACCGAGTGACTAAATATCAGCGATATGACCGATAGTCACCGATTTACAAAATCGTATTTTTGAATCTCAGCGGGTAACTAAAATTATCATACCTATTATATCGTTTACGAATGGGTACCCCCACTCGTAAACGATATCATAGGTATGAGTATTTAGTGACCATTTTGACATAAAAACAATGTTCAACATAAAAAATAAAATTGAATAGAACACAATCATAAGTTTATCTATGGTCAAAGCTGAGAAATAGTTGCATGTTGGTATACATAGTATGACTTTCAAAAATACGACTTTTGCAAATTAGTGATTTCAAAGTCTTCGCTGAGAATCTTGTCACCGATGATTTCGAAATCACTGATGACTTTCAAAAATCGGTCCCCAGGTCGTCGGTCCCCAACAAAGTGCACCAACGACCTGGTCAAAACCGCGGCGAACCGTTGGATGCGCGAATCGAATAGCCGATCCAAGTAGCGTTCTATGGGGAGACCTATTTTCAGCACTGGACGTCTTCCAGCTGATGATCACGAGGTAAATGGTCTAACTCAACCCTATCAATAATAAAATAAAAGAGTCTCCATACAAATATTTTTCTAATCCCTTTCAACGTAATGGAATGTCTGGGGGTCAAAGAAAATCGAGTTACACGTTTTCTTTTTGGTTTACGGATTGAGCTAATACAAGGTTAGAAAGGTCACGGTTGTAGAAAAAGGGCAGGTTGACCTCTAGTCTAGACTGAAGAACTTGCTACGGGGATACATAAAGCGGTCATGATCAGTTCACGACATTGTAGGCCTGCGCACGTTGTCCGCCTATATTAGCCAACTTTATGTGGCATTTACGTTCAGATAAAAATGAGAAGCAGCGGCGCGAGTACGGATCTTTTCGATGAATAAAATTCGATAAAATTGACAGTTAAAATCGATAAAACCCACTTTATCGATTTTAACTGTCAATTTTATCGAATTTTATCGACCCGAATAGATCCGTACTTGCGCCGCTGATGCGTATTAAGTTTCATCTAAGTATACAAATAGTGTAAATAAAATTGAAGTGTCTGTTTGTTATATCAAAATAACAGCTTTTCACCAAATGCATATGAAAGTATATACAGTACCTATGACAAAACAACCATTTTTAAATTTTTTGTGTGTCTGTCTGTTTGTTACGGGTAATCTCCGAAACGGCTGGACCGATTTTGATGGGACTTTCACTGGCAGATAGCTGATGTTACAAGAAGTAACTTAGGCTACTTTAATTTTAGAAAAAGACTTAGGTTTCCGCGTCAAAAAATAAAAACCATGAAACAAAATATCTCCGGGCGGGTGAAACCGCGGGCAGCAGCTAGTCATAAATAAATAAATAATTCGGTTCATTCATTTCGTAGATTTTGGACTTCAAAGTTTCTACGAAAAACCGTAGTATCAAAACTGCCAGCAGTCACAAGTTTGTGAACTTAGCGTTAGCACGATTCCCACGTACCTACCGTCAAATATTTCGTCCTTTACAGTTTCATTGCTCTTGCGCCGTGTTTACGACTCAATAATGTCGGTACGCGGGTCATTGTCACGGCCGCGACGCGAGCGTTCATTATAACCTGTTTGCCATATTTTTACAAGCGCAGTTACGCTCTGCTGACGTTTGTTATAGATAGCTCGTTAACTTGGGTTCTGCGGGCTGCAGTTATTGTGGTTATAATAATAATTTAATTTATAATGTTCGGAAAAATATTAATTCAGAAAATGTTATTATTGCAGCTGTGATATTTTCAATAATAACACATTTATAATCCTACTAATATTACAAATGCGAAAGTGTGTTTGTAGGTTTGTTGATTTGTCCTTCTTACACGCAGCAATGATGCATCAATTACTAGTTTATTTAGAAGCTGATCTGATCACCAGTCCGCATCGAGCTCTCGCCTCTACACCAGCGTCTACGATTGCTGTCTCAATTTATAGTGAACACCCAAATGTACACAAACAGTACTTTCGATAAACAAACAATAGATGGCGCCACACCTTTCCATAACAATCTAAGGCGTCAGTTAATTAGTCATCCGCAATGTCACTGGAAGGTGTACAAACAAAAAACCTGTATTTTGGTAATTAGCGACGAAGCAGATGTGATCGAATTTAATAATCAAGCTAAACAACAGAATAGATTAGTACATGTAGTTAAGAGGCCTCAACTCGCCATACTTTCCATACAAACGCTCGTACGTGATCAATGTTTTGTATCCATTTTTTTCTCATGTTTTGAACAAATAGTTATCTCGTGCATTATATAGGTATAGGATTTTATGGAACCAAAAATTTACAATTTTGACAATCCATTTCAGTAAAAGCCTTAAAAACACAGCCTTTTTAAACAAATTTTACCTTGACTTTGGCCGTTCACAATATTCTCATAAATGTAAAAGTAAACAAAACACTTCCATATAATCCTTGGACATGTAATGGAGATTCTAAATAACAAACATTTTTTTTAAGAAACTTGTAAAGCATTTTCAAAAACACGTATTTCCTTGAATAAGTTTTAGGAAATTACCACGCACTAATTGTCTTCGGAAATTTTCTTTGGAAATTTATTTCAAAATTTTCAGAATGCCAACCGAAGGCTCTGGCGTTGTCTTTCTTTTTCCGTAATGCCTGTTTTTCTTCGATGAACAAAAAAGCCTTTAGGCCATTTTTGCGTTCTAGGATTTTTGCGTTAGGCGGGTCATGAAGCGGCGCCTTAAGATCAGGCGAGATACCTGGGGCCCGATCGCGCTAATTTGAAATGACAGCGTACAGTTATGGTTTGATTGCGGTTTGATACCAACTATTGTTTAGTTTCGGTTCAGGCGTGTGGAATTCGATATTGCCGTTCATTTGACAGCGTTAACTGTCAGTTGTTGTCGAGAAACGTCTCAACTTTTGGTAAAACTATTAGCGCGATACGAAACGGTCAAAAAGCTGTGATGCGGTCGTGGTTTAGTAGCGGTTTGGTTGATAATTTTTAACGCGATTGCCCTCCTGTTAAACGCTAACTGTATAGTGGTCAAAAAATTACGTCAAAAGTCACAAAATTAAAACGCCTTTTAACCCACACACTAATCTATCAAAGCCTAACACACAAAATCTATTAGCAAAGCTCCACATACCACTTTCGCAAGTCATACTTTCCAATACCGCCAGTTCATTGTCCCACAAATTCGGAACAAGATTTATGGTCAGCCTTCCATAGACAGGTGCTTATTTCGTAAGTGGGTATTACGAACTTTTATTTATTTGAAAGGCAATATAACAAATTAAATTGTTTTTAAAAAATACAACTGCCTTTGCCATTGTCACTCGAGATGACATAAGGATTCTAACGATACCCACAATACATTCAAATCTGTTCACGCATTGGAATAAAGAAACTCGCATACATACATGAACCTGGATACTATTACACACATGTTCATAATAAAATCTGAAAAAAAAATCAAGAACCACCTACCTATTTGTAATTTCTTATCGAACTGCCAATTTATCGATCGCTATGGATCGCAAAGTTCCGTACTTGTGCCACAGGTCAGTTACAACGCTCAATTTGAAAATCTGTCAACAAGCCCCTTTCAGTTTTCCGGCAGCTGCATTCTAAAGCTAGCCTAGGTTTAGAGCATTCGCCATCTTCGAACACATCGTCGCTGGTGGTAATAACATGGAACTCACCCAACAACAGCAGTATGAGGGGGTTTTGGAACTGCTCGATGTACTTCTTCCACGGCGGGTCCTGCTCTTTGACCTGGAACTCGTTGGGGCCGACGAAGTTCATCCGGTCGTTTGCCTCGCGCCATGACAGCCCGCGGCGCACGTCCACGCTCAGGCGCTCGGACACCTGGGGAAGAACAGGGAAAATACGTGTTAAGAAAGTGAAAATACGTGTTAATATAGATGGCAGCGTTAGTGGTAGGACTAACTCTTCTGCGAGTGTCCGTCTGGGTTGTTACCACCGCTCTGCAAGCAGTAATGTGCAAGCATTACTGTGTTCCGGTTTGATGAGCAGAGTATCCAGTGAAATTACTGGGCTTATGAGACTTAATACCTAATGTCTCAGGGTAACGAGCGCACTGCAGTGCCGCGCAGGACTTTGTGTTTCAAAGTTCCGAGTGGCACTGCAATTGTTATGGGCCGGCGTTATGCTCCCCATCAGGCAAACCACCAGCTCGTCTCGTAACCAAATACCATAAAAAAAATAGAACCTAAATAGCTTCACTTAAGATTTTTTTAGCAAAATCATGAGAGATGAGCTCCTGGCACATGGAAAAAATATAAGTCATTATTCATCATATTACCGATAATCTTGTTGTGATCAAAACAACTTCTTACCAAATTTACACGATCAAAAAAAATATCAAAGTTACCTACCTCTAAAAATAAGTTTGAAATGTAATATCTTGATAGAATTAACAAGACTTACGTCTTAATAAAAACACGTAGTAGGTTTTGTATAGTAATAAAAAACTTGGTTGTTGTACATTTTCCATAAGGCATCTAACTAAGAAGTCTTCCTTCTCTTTCATAACAACGAAAACCGTCAGTGTCGATTTGCTAATGAACTTCTGTAGCGCGTAAAAAAATATTTATTCCATACATTGAATCCTATTACATTATTTATTCCGTAACAAATTCTGACTCGTGTCATTAATTTTGTCCCACTATAATATGCTTCTCGTAATTCCCTAGCAACATAAAAACCTAATTAAGGTCAAGGTCAATTTGATAGGTGGTCGTTAGACAACAAACATTATTATTGTTCTTCATTCTCCCAACAACCAATTATGTTCACGATGCCGATGTATTGATTCCTTGCTACACGCTTGTTAAAGTTACATTGTCTAAGACAGGTTTCCCAATTAGTGGTCAGTCTACCCCCAGGGGGTACCTAAGTACGATTTCTTGAAGGGCTACACAAGGCAGCTCAATCATACTGCGTGGGGTACAGATGAACACAGTGGGCGCGCGCGACCATTTTTTGGCCGCTTGTGGCTCGTTTGGCCACTCGTACGCTCAGTTTGCGCTGATGCAATAAATACATATAAGAAAAATTTTGTCTGCAGTTTGTGGTCAAGTTAGTGACCGCGTTCAATGTGCGACTGCACTAACTCTCTCCTATTTGCTGTTAGAAAATTAAAACTGTGCTTGACAGGTAGCTTATAGCGCCATCTCAATGTATTGAGCATTTGCCAATCCCACTTCTTACTAATATTATAAATGCGAAAGTTTGTGTGAGTGAATATTTGTTACCACGTATCTCCGTAACTACTAAACCGAATTTGATGAAATTTAGAATGTAGATTTTTTTAATGTTATGTGGTAACGAGACGAGCTGGTCGTTTGCCTTATGGTAAGCATAACGCCGGGCCATAACAATTGCAGTGCCACACAAAACTTTGAAACACAAAGGCCTGCGCGGCACTGCAGTGCGCTCGTTACCCTGAGACATCAGGTGTTAAGTCTCATAAGTCCAGTAATTTCACTGGATACTCTGCTCATCAAACCGGAACACAGTAATGCTTGCACACTACTGCTTGGCGGCAGACTTCACTCACAAAGCGGTGGTAACAACCCAGACGGACACTCGCTGAAGAGTTAGTCCTACCACTAACACTATAGTTTAGGTTCTGGAATAACAGGCTATAAAGATAAATACCATGCACGCGGAAGCTGGTACCTAATATATATGTCGTAAAACCGCGGCGGATTACGTAGTAACGCTACAAAACTGTAAGTATTCCATAAGTCGTTGGTTACCCTTACACTAAACATAGCCGGTTCTTTCCATAGTTTAAACTTTGATTTGTGTGTTGTTAAAGGAAACACGTTCTTATGATAAATAATATTATTTGGCAGCGAAAATAGACCGAATGATTCACACTCGCACTAATTTCAAAATACGTTGATCCAATAATACTTTCATCCTGTGGACGCGATTAAACTAGGCTATGTCCACAAAATTGATACGACAATTTGAAGCAAAGCTTTGAAAAGGCTGAACCTGAGAACACACAGAAGACAGAGAATTGAATTTGAAAACCTGACACTGGCGAATGCATAAGACGTGCGAAGCCAAAGCCCTGGAAGAGGAAAAAAAAACAAGGCTGCAAGATCGCAAGTGTCATTGTCATATATATTAGACACCTTAAGTATCATTATTGTAATGTCATCGACATTAGGTGTCTGCGACGTGTGTAGGTGACCTTGGAGCGATAGATTACGTAACCTTTAACTTTTATACTGTGCGAATGCACTTATTTTATAATGATCGTGTACATAGGTAAACATTTTATGAATCGTTTATTCAGCTGCAGAATGTAATATCGCAAACAATAATTGTGCAAATTTTGAAAGAAAGAAAGAAAATATTTATGCAGACAACATGGCACAGAACAACAAAATACAAAATAAAAACACGGTAAAAGAAAATTAGTTAAGAATAACGCAGGCACAAATAATACAACGCAAACAAAAAGAAAATAAAATATAAACAAAGAAACAAAACGTACAAACAATGAACTATGCCTACGTTATATTAATTACTCAGGTTGCTGCAAAGTAAAGTGGTGTCTAAAATGGTCTAAGCTCAGCAAAGTACGCTGTGAACCAACATCGCTAATTTTTTGCGCAAGATTTGCAAAATCTGTTCTGTGAATAGCATATCTGCCGCCCCGGCCCGCGTCTCTTACCCCTTCTGGTATTCCACCCCGTCTAACGTAGCATCTATTCAGATCCACAGATTTGTATTATTATCTATTCTGTGTCCGTACATAATGAATGCAACTAAGTATATTCATCATCTATTTCTATCTTCACACCCCGTGTCTTATCTATTTCTGTACTTTTAACCTGTCGTAACTACAACGTATCTGCCCACGTCGTCTAACCCCGTATTAGAACTAGACATGAATCAGACGCTGTGATCGAGCGCCAATTTTAAAGTGCACTGTCCGACACGAAGCCTCTTGCTGCACCTATATTTAACTAGCTATTTCTGTCATGTTGCCGCGTAAATCTAATATGTAATAATGTAATAACTCTTTAAAAAATCGGGTAATTACATCCCATTGATTTTTCTGTGAACCCATTTGATCCAGGCTCTGATCCACCATTGTGGGCATGTGTGGGCCTTTCAGGTCGATATGCCGGTCTATTCTAAGTATTTACAAACAAACATAATTATTTAGATGTCGTCTTTTAAAAATAAAGTAATGAAGAATGACACACCAAAAGTAAGTACTACCTACTTACAGCTGTAATGCTGTTGCCGTGCTGTAGTTACCTGCAGGCTGCAGCTGCATATTTGGCCACCGAACACGGCGACTAAGGGGCAGCGTAGACGCTTATGCAAACGTATGTTTGGTTGTCAGAATAACAACGCTTTTGTGTCAAGTGCGTATTTCGAGTATGCTTGACGCAAAAGCGTTGTTATTCTGACAAGCAACCGTACGTTTGCATAAGCGTCTATGCGTCTATGTATATGTCTATTCCACTATGATCACCTTTGATCACGCGTGACTATCATCACATAGGTAATCAATCATCAATCAACAAAACATCAATAATCAAAAATTAGCCATGCCTAATTCGGAATGCAGCGCAGCTTACACAGGATTATTAATTTACCAGTGTTCGCACGCGGCTTTGACCGCGTGGACGTAGGTCTAAGCGGTGACACCAGTGTATACCTCTACTTACAAGGTTTTGGCCAGGGCGTCATATTATATTTTGGAAACGCCATTCTTTTGTAGCAATGCAATTTTTGCAATGTATCGAGCGAGTCCGTAGTCCGACTCGTAATTTCCCGATTTTCGGGTAGCTGTGACCACAAACTTTTTGAGGGCTGGATCCGCACCGGATTAGATCTGGATCAAGTTTGTATTTGAAGCAACGATGGATCTCTGATGGTAGTAACCCGCCGATCTATGTGTGTCACGAGTTTGAGTTCTACTATTATTGTTTCTTCTATTTCTTGACAAGGTGGTAAGGCATTTTTTGTGCTTGACTGACTAGCTACGAGTCTACGGCCCTCAAGTTCGAAGCAACCCAGTACTTTCTGTGTTCCGGCAACCGCAGGACAGCCAGTCCCTATTCCAAACTTAGCATGATAACACCTTCGACCACATCGACACGTGCCATCAGATAATATAGTGACCCCAACCGGGACGTCAGTGCAGTCCTCACGCCTCCGTTACGAAAACGAAGTGATTACCCCCTACCCAATCCACACCCAGACAGAAAAGTGATACCAAATACATTCTAATTGCTAATTATGATTCGCCAGCCTAAAAATGGAGAGGATGTTATTCCCCTACCGTTTTCATATCACTTATACTCCCCCCTCTATTCTTTGACGGTGTCTGATGTCGGACTATGAATGCATCTAAATTCGTGCAGTGTCTTTTCCACTCATGTAATGTGTTAAGACACGCGTAAGCTTACATTATGCTATTGTAAGACGTCTAAAGACAGAAATAGTCGTCCTTTTAGGTTTGCGTTAGTCAGGTAAAAAGAATTATGCAAGAATGGATTGAAGTCCCGTTTTCACGTCTCTTCCTACTTTTTTATATTGAATAGGATTGCGTTGAGATAGAAGCAGTGCTAAGTCCACAGCTAAGTATAAGTAAACAAATAAAGCCGGCCAATCACGCTACGGTCTACCGGAGTGTGTTTTTGGGTTGGACCGGCTCAGCGGCGCAAGTACGGATCTTTTCGATAAATAAAATTCGATAAAATTGACAGTTAAAATCGATAAAACCCACTTTATCGATTTTAGCTGTCAGTGTTATCGAATAAAACCCACTTTATCGGTTTTAACTGTCAATTTTATCGATTTTTATTTATCGAAAAGATCCGTACTCGCGCCGCAGGTCTGCTCCATACAAGCTCCCGGTCTACTTGCGCAAGCACACGTACACAGACAGACCCCTCTGCTAGACCGTAGCGTGTATGGCCTACTTTACTTACATCCAAAAATAAGTTTTAACGATAGCTTTTATTTCCCACTACGGAAATGACTAACTAAAAACGGTGGGTGCGTCCGTTAGTCAACTCTCTCCAAACACAGCTGGGCTGAGTTTCTTTAGAAATGTGTACTTTAAGGACGAACTAGTCGTTCATTTCCCCATATAACCGTACTTGGGTGATTACTCCACTACTTGACGTTTTAAGTCCAAAATTAAGAATAATATCGATTTATCTCTTCGTTATCTAGGTCAGCCTGCTAATTATACAGAAAAAAAATAAGTGGCTTAAAAGTAATGAGCCTTCAAACATCTGTATTTTAGCACGTATTTTAACGCAAGTTTGGACGTAAATAAAGTACAAAAGGATTACGAAAACTCAAAAATAAGGTACATACTAACAAGCTTTAGTTTATTGACATTTCAAATAACTTTGGTCTGACTAAATACATTCAGTAGTTTTGTCGTAAAACCCCAAGCACCAGAAGCCAATTCGTACATTTTTGCGCGCCGGTTTTCGACTTTTCGGTTTTCGTCGCGACTTTACGAGAGTGTGTAATTGTGTATGTGCGAGCATTAGCCTCATACTACTCATCGCTGCAAAGTCTTACCTTGTCCCACGAATGTTAGATGAAATAGCATGCATTTTAGCCGCGCCCACCGATGAGTTCGCTCCATGGACTAGTAGGCTCCTAAATGACTCATTTACATGTGAACATAGTTAATGAGATAAGTGTTTGTTAGAACGAGGAAGCGACGATGGCTCAGTGGTCATGAAGTCGATCGCCGATCCGTAGGTCGAGGGTCAGAATCCTACTCTGTGAAGGAAAACAGTGATGCAACAATAGCATCGTAGTAAGACATTTTCTACGGCTAAATTTGCTTTTTAGGGTTCCGTACCTCAACAGGAAACAGCTAAGTATAAGAAACCTATAACCTAACCTAGTGAACCGTTAAGTCAATGGTTCGCTACAGAACTTGAGCTTTTAGTGCAAGAAATCATAGTGGTGCCACCTTAGCATGGTGGTAAAGAATTTTCTAATGTTCGCGTATGGATAGCAACCACCGCTTAGTTGAAAATCTGTCATAGGAACTTCCGGCGGATTCATTCTTGTTTCATGTCTTAGTAACAGTCTTATCAGCCAACTTACCTAACCAACACCAAAAAACAGTCTTATATGTCTTCTTTAAATGCATAGACAATTTGTTTCAGATAAGAACTCAATAAAAATGTAAATGAAGTAGTTATTTTGTATTTTCTTTTACTAACATTAGTACAATTGGGAATTTTATTTTCGTGGAATGAAATGACAAGACTTCGAGGTCGTTCAACTGATGATAAGCTCCAGAACTGGCTGCTCAATGTAAAAGAATATAAAGCAATAGGGATGTAGCATGAAACACCAAATACATAATTACTGTCAATATACAGGTTTAAAAAAATCACATTTACAGAATAAAAATGAAATTTAAAAAAGAAATATAATTTCCACAAAGATCTAAAAGTTTCGCGAATTTAACGATTTTTTTTTACCATCCAATAGTAATTTAAATGACCCATTATATTCTTTATATATCAATGAATGTAAATGCAAGTATGACAAATGCATTGAGAACCTCCTCCTTTATTGGAAGTCGGTTAAAAAATTGCTTACATCACTATCCGGTCTAGAAACTATCTGTATAGAAAAAAAATCAAGTGTATCCGTTAATCTGCGTGAAATAAGGACAAAGTACAAACCGATAAACAACTTTCACATTTGTAATAGAACTACCTTCTGCCCGCGGTTTTCACCCGCGTTCCCACAGGAACCGTACATTTTTCTGGGATAAAAAGTAGCCTATGTTACTCTCCGGTCCATAAACTGCATTTATGCCAAAAATCACGTCAACCCGTTGCTCCGTTGCTGCGTGAAAGAAGTACAAACTAACAAACACACTTTCGCATTTATAATATTAGTAGGAAGTAGGACTAGTAGGATGGGATTTTTTTTTCTAGGGATTTGCTATAGATTAGGTAACAGTACGTTGTCAGTTATACGTCACAGTCCAACCTCAATCGATTTGCATAAGGTTTCAGATATTATAACCAGAGTCCAAACATGTATGACGTCAAACGGAACCTAACAGCCGTTAGGTATTTAGAAAGGTCACGGTACAAATATAAACGTTATAAAATTTGCATACGGGTTTATATGATAGGGTTTGATCACTTCTCCAACTGTTAGTGATGGTGTGGTCAAGGGTGGTACTATGCTAGCACACTCATACCCCCGCACTAGGATTCCCTGTGTCGCAGGTGGCATGGACACATACAGATACACATCACAAACATCCAAGACCCGAGAACAAACTTTATGCTTACACAAAATCTGCCCCGGCCGGGAATCGAACCCGGGACCCCTCGCTTTGCAGGCAGGGTTCCTACCAACTTAGCTACGGAGCCGCCGAAAAACTTAGTAATGAAGAAAACATACATTATTTATATCCTTACATACAATAGATGTGAAAGTGTGTTCGTTGGTTTGTCCTACTTTCACGCCGCAACAGAGCCACGCATCTATACCACAATTGTCTATACTTGTCCAATAATGTAAACGCACTTGACAGCTAACTAACCAATCACAGATAGAAATTCAAATTCGAATCATGTCATTGGCTAGCGATCGGATCACTAGTATTGCTGTTATTGGTTGGCATCGGCAAACTTTGTTTACATTATTGTACAAGTATAGAAAATTCTTGTTTACGTCATTTACGAGGACTAACTCTTCTGCGAGTGTCCGTCTGGGTTAGTACCACCGCTTTGTGAGTGAAGTCTGCCGCCAAGCAGTAGTGTGGAAGCATTACTGTGTTCCGATTCGATGAGCAGAGTAGCCAGTGAAATTACTGGGCTTATGAGACTTAATACCTAATGTCTCAGGGTAACGAGCGCACTGCAGTGCCGCGCAGGCCTTTGTGTTTCAAAGTTCTGGGTGGCACTGCAATTGTTATGGGCCGGCGTTATGCTTACCATCAGGCAAACGACCAGCTCGTCTCGTTAACAATAACATAAAAAGCAGATATACCTACATCAATTATATATAGGAACTAGTTATATATATTAGGAATAACTCAAAAATTGCTTTAAAAAAGCTACGAACCGACTTCAGTGACAAACTACTAAACCGATTTTGATGAAATTTCTATGGGACCAATCTGAAAGTATATCCTTTCAAATAAAAAAATAATTTTCCAAATCGGTTTATAAATGACCGAGATCTGAGCTAAAAAACATAAAAAAAAAAATACCCGCCGACTAATTGATATCCTCCTCCTTTTTTGGAAGTCGGTTAAAAAGAGCTTTATATAGGAGAAGGTACGCAAGAGAAAGGTCAACCTGAAACAAAATAATGTATACATAACGCTTCAGTGATTTCATTCGCAATACGTGTTACATAAATTAAAACTAATACACCGGGCCGTGGGCGCCATAGATAATTAAAGTAACCTAGTAATACCGTACGCCATAGAAATTAATTGGAAAGTGGATGGAAACTGGGTCAGGCTATCTCTATTGAAGAGCTGTACAATAGATGTAGTAGGTAGGGGATGGGGTGGTACAGGGTTGACACATTAAGCGATTGGTTGATAGGAATTATAGCTGTCTATCATCGGGGGACCGGAATAGACCAGGGCCCTATTTAATAAAGCTGACAATTCGACATATATGTCAAAAATGACATAATTGTAGAATTGTCGCGCTTAGGCTGTTTAATAAAAGTGACAAATATGTCAAAAATCGACCGGTGAAATCATGACATATTTGTCATCTAAAAACGCGTTTAATAAAAACTCGACATATGTCAAAAAACCACAGTCTTTAATCTGACAATAAGAAAATTGTCGTGACAAATTTGTCAATTTTCTACCATGACAATTTTGTCACCTGTAATTTTTATTAAACAGAAAAATTGTCGAATTGTCACTTTTTGACAT
The DNA here is from genome assembly GCA_907269065.1 of Crocallis elinguaria. Classification (NCBI taxonomy): domain Eukaryota; kingdom Metazoa; phylum Arthropoda; class Insecta; order Lepidoptera; family Geometridae; genus Crocallis; species Crocallis elinguaria. Next base: position 23,081,349 of record OU026072.1, on the reverse strand, counting down.
ATGTCGGACTTGTCGGATTGTCAGCTTTATTAAATAGGGCCCAGGTACTATATAATCAGGGCCGGATTAACCATGTCGGGGCCCCTAGGCAATGCACGTCTCGGGCCCCCTTTTCTAACCATAATAATATCATGCTATAATAATTTGTAATGCGTTCTGAAATTTGACGATATAGTATAAAAAATAACGCAATATCAATAATATTGCCGTTGAGGGTTTGTTACATACAAATCATCAAATTTAATTTTCACTCAAAGAAACATTTTCAATTTTTTTCCCGGGGTGCGGGGCCACTAATCGGTGTTGGGCCCTAGGCAGTTGCCTACTTTGCCTTATGGATAATCCCACCCTGTATGTAATGTATTTAGAAGCGATGTTCAATGTAAATAGCTGATGACAGACGTCAGTTATCTTTCATACGTTATAATGTAAACCACAAGCGTACGTAAGCATACATTTTATTTATTTATTTATTTCTTGCATGTTATTTATCTTGGATGTTATTTAGGGTTCCGTAAGTCCAAATGGAAAAAACCTTATTAGTGTTACCATAAAAAAAAACACATTTTTAGTCGCCTGTTTAGCTAGACAGCGTCTAAAGATAAACGTCAAAAATTATTAGAAATGTCACAACAGAATTGTGTTAGACAATGGTTAGACACTACTTAAATCGGGATTTGTGGTTGCTCATATTTAATCGCGCGACTAAGTATTAAACCGATATTGATAAAATTTGGAATAGGTACAGATAGTTTAGGTTCTGGAATAAACGATAAATACCACGCCGGCGAAGCCGCGAACGGAAGCTAGTAATGTATAAAGTGTTTAAGAAAATAGATGTTTATTGACGATCCTAGACGACAATGTAGCACGTTTGCCTAGACTAGATGATTGAACACACAGACGCTGGAATTGTGCTATTACCTATTTTGTGAGACTGATAAAGATTTCCACTAATAAGCAGTGCGCATTACAAAAACTCGTACAGAAAAATGTAATCTATATTAATGGATAGAAAGGACAATGTTATTCTTACTCGTAATCGGAGCTGTTAGACCATTTTTTTTATGTTATTAGGTAACGAGACGAGCCGGTCGTTTGTCTGATGGTAAGCATAACGCCGGCCCATAACAATTGTAGTGCCACCCAGAACTTTGAAACACAAAGGCCTGCGCGGCACTGCAGTGTGCTCGTTACCCTGAGACATTAGGTATTAAGTCTCATAAGCCCAGTAATTTCACTGGATCTCTGCTCATCAAACCGGAACACAGTAATGCTTGCACATTCCTGCTTGGCGGCAGACTTCACTCACAAAGCGGTGGTAACAACCCAGACGGACACTCGCAGAAGAGTTAGCCTCCCACTAACGAGAGACCTGCACTGAAGTCCCGTTTGGAGTGTATTGTGCTGCACAATTTGTGCATTTCCCACTGCCGGCGTCTACCTATGCCACCCCAGATCAAGAGGACGATGCTATAACAATACTTTTGGTAAAAAATTAAACCACATTAAACCAGCACAACCCTCCACTACAAAACCCTGCAACTAATCTTATACAATACAGGTAGAAGGGTCGAGTGATGGACCCTTTGTGGAAATTCCCAGACCGTATACCCTTGACTTTGATTGCTACTTTGAGTACCTGCGTATGTAGTTTATGTTAGAGACGTAGAGACAGAGTCACTAGAAGGTACCTTATATTTCAGCCTTGTGACATTTAGATAAAATAGCAATCGCTGCAAAGCGAGATCTGCTTATGGAGCCAAGGCTTGTAAGCCGAAAGAAGTAATCATCTCAAGAATTTCGGAGTCAACATCGATGTCTCCGATAGCCTAGTTAAGGCGCCTGCAGGGCTAACATGCGCACCGTGACAAAATTTTCTCGATGCTTATGTCGTGCATTTGTCTCATGTTCGCGAGAGAAAGAGCGAGACAAAACAGTAGACAAAATTTTGTCGTGGCGCGCATGTTAGCCCTGCTGGTCCAGATGACCAGCCGTGCTAGCATGCGCACTGTGACAAAATTTTGTCGATGCTTATATCGTGCATTTATCTCGTATTCGCACGAGAAAGAGCGAGACAAAACAGTAGACAAAATTTTGTTAGTACGCATGTTAGTCTGGCAGGAGGCGCAAGTTCGAATCATCGAGGTAATATGTACTAACGTACTAGAGGAGCTATGTGAAACAAGTCTTGTTCCATTTTTATGTATAAGCTAAAGTCCGCTGCAGCTCTTAACCATAATTATGTCGTCTAACCAAACAAATAAAACATGTAGCGCTAGATTGCGTCTAAGGTGTAGTTTTCTCGCGATCAAAAGGTCGAAAGCGCCCCTAATTTCACGGCGCTTACGCGTTTTGTTCAAGGAAGGACTGGGATAGTTGGACCGCAGTGTGGCGAAAATATGCCTTTGCGGCGTCGACTCTGTTATATCTGTGGTTCAAATCCTGTTAGCAGCATAATTTCTGAGATGTTACAATTAGTACGTGAACATCCCTTTAGTGTCGGTTAACATTTTAAATATATTTAAAGTGGTTCGATTTTCATTACTAAGGTTTTTTGTCCATTTATAGGCGAAGAGAGTATAATTTTACACTGAAATTATTGTTGTTTACTATTATATAGGTCTTTATTAGCAGCAAATCATATTTAGTTGAAGAAAACAGTGGTTTCCTAGCGAAAATAACATTATAATTTTTGTACATACTAAAATAAATATGGATAAAATAAATCCGTCGGATAGGTAAACAAGCGTTTAAAGGCTTCCGTGCAGCCTATGAATTGTCACTCATCAATCGACGAATAAATCTAAGTGACACCTCGTTTAACATCAAAGGAAAGAATTTAGGATACAGTGTGTGAACATCCATGGGTACAGTTTGCATATGACGCAACTATTGTTTTTTATTAACCGACCCAAAAAGAAGGCGGCTCTCCATTCGGTTTTTTTTTGTTATATACTTTCAGATTGGTCCCATACAAATTTCATTAAAATCGGTTCACTGTGCAGTTTTGTTTCATCAAAATCGGTGCAGTGCCACTCAAAACTTTGAAACACAAAGGCCTGCGCGGCACTGCAGTGCGCTCGTTACCCTGAGACATGAGAGACTATAGGTATTAAGCCTCATAAGCCCAGTAATTTCACTCGATACTGTGCTCATCAAACCGGAACACAATAATGCTTGCACGTTACTGCTTGGCGGCAGACTTCACGACTAAAGCGGTGGTACTAACCCAAACGGGCACTCGCAGAAGAGTTAGTCCTTTGTCTCAATTCGGGAATCGAATCCGCGCTAGTGTCTAAGGGTAATATTCAGAGACACCAGCTTAAAACGATCTAAGAACTGTCTTAGCAAAGCATCGGCTAAGCCACTCAATCAAATTCGTATTCAGAAATAAAAGTTCATGTACGGTCTAAGCTAAGATTACACTCTGTTATCTATGGCTGTTAAGTTTTTAATTTTTTCACCGGAACGTTTATCGGTTTTATCACTTATGTATGAATAGCAATACAACAAAGATAGCGATATACAAAATGTCACTGGAGTGAGTGAAACAACAATATTAATGGTATAAATCTATTTTGATATTATAACAAATGAAACATTTTAGTTTTGAAGTTTGACATTTCAGTGTTTGGTTACTATGGTTACTACCGTTATCATTTGGTGGCGCCACTTCTGTTTTGAGAGCGGCTCAAGTAGTCGATATTGCCTACTCAGGCTTTGCTTAGCATGCGCTTAGTTTAAGTAGTCTTCCAAATGTCTCTGAATACAAATTAGAGCGTAAGCACTACTTTTTGACATAAGGAAGACAAAGTCCACGCTTAGACTCGTCTCTGAATATCAGCCTAAGTCTCGGGGGCTACTAATAATACCAAGAAACGTAACTGCGGCGCAAGTACGCATCTTTTTGATCGATAAAATTGACAGTTCATATCGATAAAGTGGGTTTTATCGATTTTTTCATATAATTTAACGAACCTCGATACAATCGACAAATGTTATCGAATAGCTAGGTCGAATCCAAAGAGAATATAGAGCTGCTACAATACTTTACGACCCGACTTCGGTACTCGCAACATTAGATAAATTTATCGGGTTTTTCGATTCGACAAATGTATCGAACCGACTTCCATACTTGCGCCGCTGAAGCCGAATCAACTAACCAAACTTTATGAACATCGACTAAAAATACAATGTGCCCATATAGATATTTATAGCCGCAGATGCTTCCTACCAGCCGACGTTGCAGCTTAGGTAAATTAAATATTTGTATTGGAGTTCAGTGATTTACTCTGAAAGTTTTTAACTTCAACCTCTTCGAAGGGGCTTACCTACTCCTACTAATAATATAAATGCGAAAGTGTGTTTGCTGGTTTGTTGGTTAGTCCTTCTTTCACGCAGTAACGGAGAAACGGATCTACGTGATTTTTGGCATAGATATAGTTTATGCACCGGAGAGTGACGGCTCCGTAGCTAAGTTGGTAGTAACCCTGCCTGCAAGGCGAGGGGTCCCGGGTTCGATTCCCGGCCGGGGCAGATTTTGTGTAAGCATAAAGTTTGTTCTCGGGTCTTGGATGTTTGTGATGTGTATCTGTGTATGTCCATGCCACCTGCGACACAGGGAATCCTAGTGCGGGGGTATGAGTGTGTAAGCGTTTATGTTATGTTTATGAGTAACATAGGCTACTTTTTATCCCGAAAAAATGCACGGTTCCTGTGGGAACGCGGGTGAAAATGCGGGTGGAAGCTAGAATTTATATATATTTAACCGGATTCACTTACGTGATACGGCCGAGTTTCGCGACTAGTTGCTGCACGTGTACTCCCAAATTAGTAAATGTTGTTTTATTTCGTTTCTGGATCCTAGAAGGTCTATAAAAAGTTTTTTCGTATCATTTTTACTGTTTTTTTGCAGCTTAACGCGAAAGCGACTTGTTTTTTATTACATGACTGCACAAAAAGGATATTGTTGTTAGGTTTCATGTATGAAAGTTTCTTTATTCCACCATCACTTTTAAATTCCTGAACAGATTTAGATGTATGGGGTATCGTTAGAATCCTTACATCATCCCGAGTGACACTGACTAAGGCAGTCGCGTTTTTTATGTAACTTTTGTTACAATGCCTTGTTTTACATCTCTACAAGTCTACATATTCAAACACACTCTGATGTTATTAAAATATGAAAGTAAATAAATAGTTTCACATCAAGAGATGTACCTAGTCGTACGTATAACTAAGTCATAACTGTAACCTACTTTTCAACGTCAAACATAATTTATATATTGATTACTGAACGTACTCTACCTAGTCATAGAGCTCTAGAATAGAGTCGATTTTGTTAGTGGGAGGACTAACTCTTCTGCGAGTGTCCGTCTGGGTTGTTACCACCGCTTTGTGAGTGAAGTCTGCCGCCAAGCAGTAGTGTGCAAGCATTACTGTGTTCCGGTTTGATGAGCAGAGTATAGCCAGTGAACTTACTGGGCTTATGAGACTTAATACCTAATGTCTCAGGGTAACGAGCGCACTGCAGTGCCGCGCAGGCCTTTGTGTTTCAAAGTTCTGGGTGGCACTGCCATTGTTATGGGCCGGCGTTATGCTTACCATCAGGCAAACGACCAGCTCGTCTCGTTACCAAATAACATAAAAAAACTTAGCGCCTTAGCTGTATAACCGTTGAATAGTTACACAATGTTTTGTCCCTTTCAAGTCGGTTTAAAATTGTCGAAGAACAAGAAAGACAAAAAATTGTTTAACTATACCACCGCTATAAGACCCTAAAAGTAAAGTCTAGAGTTTATCCCTCCTTTCAAACTTCTCAAAGTGGTTTTCGACAGTTTTATTGTAAAAATTTATTAAGGCATTATGAGTGCTCTTCGTCTGGTTTTAAAGTAGGATTTTCTTTGTACTTTCGTTTAAAAGTTGGGCTCTTTACTGTAGGGCCGAGCACACCTGCGCTTTTAGTAACGTCGCTATTTTGTTTGTCGACTACCAAGAGCCTGTTTCATCAAACTTACTGCGTCAGCTGAAAGAAGACAGTTTTTTATAAAACTCTACAATTTTCGCCTCAAGAAACATATGCCTCAAAAACTGACCATAATTGTCAAATTGCAAATTCTGTAAAAACAAGCCCGGATAACTGCTATTGAAAGTGTGTATTTTTAACCCACTTTAAAAAAGGAGGAGATTCTCAATTCACACAAATATAATATACATCACATACAATATAATGATTCTCAATTCATTTAGTACCTACTCCGTCATTTATGAAGCGATTTAGAAAATTATTTCTTTATTTGAAAGAATATACTTTCAGATTGCAAATTGAATCAAAATCGATTCAGTAGTTTGTCACAGAAGTCGGTTTCCGCTTTTTAAAGCAATTTTACAATAACATGATATCCATACTCCATACAGATAAATAAAATTGAAGTGTCTGTTTGTAATATCAAAATAACAGCTTTTTACTAAATGCATATGAAAGTATATACGGTACCTATAACAAAACAATCATTTTTAATAATTTTGTCTGTCTGTCTGTCTGTTTGTTCCGGGTAATCTCCGAAACGGCTGGACCGATTTTGACGGGGCTTTCACTGGCAGATAGTTGATGTTACAAGGAGTAACATAGGCTACTTTAATTTTAGAAAAATAATTAGGGTTCCGCGCAAAAAAATAAAAACCATGTAATCCAAAATCTCCACGCGGGTGAAACCGCGGGGCAGCAGCTAGTAATAAATAAATATGACCATGTCGTTTGACTGATGTTCATCGACTACGTCGCCACTTGATCAGGTTTATTTTTCTCTTCTAGGTTTATTATGTCTAATGTAGCATTATATCACCATCTAGCATCAAATTGGGCTAATGAGTATGTAATTTGAGTTTTAGATCAACTGAAATTAAATCAACTAGATCAGTTTTATCTCCTAGTAATTGCATTCAAAAATTGTTAGTTTTGCATGCTCCCTCTGTATATTTTACCGAATATACAACGAGGAAGAGTTTTTTCATCTCATCCCACCGTCGCAGTTCTATCACCGAACATCTGGCCACCGGAACAAATCTCATCCACACATAATCGAGTCCTGGAAATCTCATACCACTCGATTTATGCGATCCTTTCTCCCGCATGCTTGCAAAATGTAGAACGAGCTCCCTCCACAGGTTTTTCCGCAGTGCTACAAAATGCAGTCCTTCCGGGTGGGTGTGTCAAACGAGCTCTCCAGTGTTGGCAACGCATTGGCAACGCCCCCAGTGTTGCAAATGTCCATAGGCGACGGTGACGGCTTACCATCAGGCGGGCCGTGTGCTTTTTAGCCACACGATTACATAAAAAAACCATTTGTTTAGTGGAATTGGGGCCCTGACACGTTCCGCCGTAAAAGATCGTAAATGGACGCAGGCAAGACGATCGAGAGTGCGTATAAATACAAAAACGATAAAGAAAACTACGATCAAACAAAGTGGATATCCAAAGGCAGCAAACCTTGATTATAATAATAGGTACCGACGTGGAAGCTAGGCATTGGACAGCCATAGCGCAAGCTCAGTGCACGCCGATCGATACCGCCTATACATTTCATAGGTAACCTTTATAAAACTGCTACTGGAATGGCTACTATAGTCACCTATAGTCAGTGATAGTCACAGACCTATAGCAGCTATCTCTGTCTGTTCTGAACGGCATTGACACGAATGCAGTGGTATAAATTTTAAAAGAGAATATTGAGTCGTTTTAGTTAGGGTGAAATTAGTCACAAGGTTATAACTGAGCTGGGAGAGGGACGAATCTTAGGAAGGCTTACATTTATGTTTGTTTGTTGTGATTCATTTGGTGCTAAGATTATGACTTATATTGCTTCTTTTAATAATACCGCATTGGAAGCTTACTGGTGTTTTTCGTTGTAGTGTACACCCAGGTGTATTATATAGTGGTAGGACTAACTCTTCTGCGAGTGTTCGTCTGGGTTGTTAACACCGCTTTGCACGTGAAGTCTGCCGCCAAGCAGTAGTGTGCAAGCATTATTGCGTTAAGGTTTGATGAGCAGAGCAGCCAGTGAAATTACTGGGCTTATGAGACTTAATACCTAATGTCTCAGGGTAACGAGCGCACTGCAGTGTCGCGCAGGCCTTTGTGTTTCAAAGTTCTGGGTGGCACTGCAATCGTTATGGGCCGGCGTTATGCTTAGGTACAGGCAAACGACCAGCTCGTCTCGTTACCAAATAAAAAAATAAAAAATATCGTCTGATCCTTCCATGATCCTTCTTACTTACATAAATATCATACTCGTAACTGTAGAATTTCGACTATATGGAAGCACGACTCCACACTTAGTATCATCTCTGAATCTTAAGAAGGAACCAGCCGTTCATTTCTCCATAGAACCGTACTTGGGTGATTACTCCACTACTTGACGTTTTAAGTCCAAAATTAAGAATAATATCGACTTATCTCTTCGTTATCTAGGTCAGCCTGCTAATTATACAGAAAAAAAATAAGTGGCTTAAAAGTAATGAGCCTTCAAACATCTGTATTTTAGCACGTATTTTAACGCAAGTTTGGACGTAAATAAATTACAAAAGGATTACGAAAACTCGAAAATAAGGTACATACTAACAAGCTTTAGTTTATTGACATTTCAAATAACTTTGGTCTGACTAAATACATTCAGTAGTTTTGTCGTAAAACCCCAAGCACCAGAAGCCAATTCGTACATTTTTGCGCGCCGGTTTTCGACTTTTCGGTTTTCGTCGCGACTTTACGAGAGTGTGTAATTGTGTATGTGCGAGCATTAGCCTCATACTACTCATCGCTGCAGAGTCTTACCTTGTCCCACGAATGTTATATTATGAAATAGCATGCATTTTAGCCGCGCCCACCGATGAGTTCGCTCCATGGACTAGTAGGCTCTTAAACCTAAAACTCAACAAATCGGGTATCCTCTGTGTTGTTCAATGTATCGTGTTAATTAATACAGTATATCAATTCAATTGCAAATTAATATCCGCTGGCGAATCTGGCTGCGTAGTTCAATAGACAATCTGCATAATGATATTGGATCCCCTCGTCCCTATTTAGCTTTGCAGTTGCTCATTAAAATTTAAATAAAATCAATAAATTATAGTTTTAGAGTAGTACCTAAATTGTGTTCTGACTTATAGTACCATCTTAGCTCGCCATTTCTCGGCACTGCAATTGTTATGGGCAGGTCAACGCAGTGCTCGTCTCGTTATCAAAAAGTATAAACTACTAAACCGATTTTGATGAAATTTATATGGGACCCCTCTGAAAGTATATGCTTTCAAATAAAAAAAGAATTTTCCAAATCGGTTTATTAATGACAGAGATCTGAGGTAACAAACATAAAAAATATACCCACCGAATTGATAACCTTCTCCTTTTTGGAAGTCGGTTTAAACCCAAATAAATAGGTGACAAAGGAAATCTTTGTTCCTTCTTCTTTCTAAAACAACACGCTTGGTGATCAGTAGACTTTGATGTTGATCGAGAAGTCAAAAACTGCCCTTATCTAGGATATTCCCTAAGACGGGACGGCACCCACGGGAAGAGATGGAGATTTATTTATTTAAATAAAAAATTACTATGCCAATTCCTTTTTGAAACCGTTTTGTTATTCTACAGAAAACTCTCAAGCATGCTCATTTCATGAAACGCTCACATGCCAATGCGGTTTTTTTTATTACAACTTTATAACGGAAGGCATTTCCCTCTGCTTACATAAAAACCAGTCCAACACAAGCCACATAAGATAGCGTGTCAACTGTCTGCAATCACAATCTTTTCCTTATTACACCTTCGTAATGTCTCCACGAGATAACTAAACGTTTAAAAGAAGCTACAAACGTGAGCCATCACGTAGAAAAATCTATACAAATAAATAAAATTGAAGTGTCTGTTTGTAATATCAAAATAACAGCTTTTTACTAAATGCATATAATAATAATATGTTTATTGTCCAAAACATGATTTACAAAGGAAACTTACGATTACAACTAAATAGAACAAAAGTAGCTCGAACTGTCCAAATATCATAACTGCGGCCCCACACTAGGCTCAAGGCCCGTGTCGTGGAAGCCAAATTTAATAGATTTCCATACTACACAATATATTACAAAGAATTTGAGGTATCCTTACACTTTTAGTAATTTATTTATTTATTTATTTAATTATAGACGAGCAGCACATGTGCTGATATGTCTATATTACACAGTGTTGAAAGTCACGATTGTTCACTTTTGTAGTAAGGACGTATTGTTTGTTCGTAACCAGTTGTCAAGTTTATTCTTAAAGCTGTTTATTGAGGATGCAGACACAACATCCTCTGGTAGTCGGTTCCAGTTGTGGACCACTCTGGAAGCAAGGAAGTGGTGTGCAGTGTTGGTTTTTGATGGGGCACGTATTATTTTCGTCTGATTTCCTCTAGAGGATTTTATGGTTTCCTTCAATATATATAAATTTTGCAAATCTGGTAGATTGTAAAAGCCATTTAGAATCTTGAAAGTCTCAATAAGGTCACCACGAAGACGTCTTTCTTCGAGAGTAGTGAGGCGTAATGCGCGGAGTCTGTTTTCATAGGATTTACGTCGTAGTACTTGCGGTACCTTAGTAGCTTTTCGTTGTACACTTTCTAATAGGTTGATATCCTTGTGGAAGTAAGGACTCCAGATTTGAAAACCGTACTCCAGCAGTGGTCTTATATAGGTTTTATAGATCTTCAGGAAAACTTCAATTGTCATTGTCGTGAAGGATCTGCGTATGACATACAAAAATGAGTTAGCCTTTTTAACTATTGAGGTGATGTGTTCTTCCCACTTTAAGTTTGATGTGATTAATATACCAAGATCTTTTTGGACATTTACGTTTTCTATAATATTCCCATCCAGACTATATACAACTTTGGGGTTTGTATTACCCAGGTGAAGGACACTGCATTTCGATATATTTAGTTTGATGACCCAATCTTTGGTCCAGTTTTGTATGCGATTTAGATCTTCTTGCAGCAGACCAGAATTGATGAGGGGGTTAGCAAAAAATTTACCATCATCAGCAAAAAAGGCTGATTGACATTCAATAATATCAATCAAGTCGGTTACATAAATTCCAAACAAGTGAGCAGAGAGCACAGATCCCTGTGGTACCCCACTTAGAACTGGTTTCAGTGAAGACAGTGAGTTACCAACTCGCACTTGGAATGTTCTATTTGCAAGATAGTTCTCTATCCATCTCAGAAGTTTACCACGTATGCCAAAGTGCTCAAGCTTCATTAGAAGTCGTTGATGGGGGACTTTGTCAAATGCACGTTCAAAATCAAGATACACAACATCCACTGGGTCTTTTTTGTCTAGGTCTTTTACCCATGAGTGTACACATGTCAATAGGTTAGTAACAGTTGATCGCTTTTCTATAAATCCATGTTGTCTGGTGGATATTATGCATTCCGTGTTAAGAAAATGTGTTAATCTTTTGCTAATAATTTTTTCCATAATTTTCACAATTATACTAGTAAGACTAATGGGACGGAAATTAGATGGCTGTAATTTATCTCCTTTTTTAAAGATTGGTGTAACTAAAGCATGTTTCCAGTCCTGTGGTAGATAACCGTTTTCAATGGACATACTCATCAGAACAGCGAGTGCCGGAGATAGGGTCTGAGCACAATTTTTAAGGACACAGTTGGGTATTTGGTCAGGTCCAGGTGAGGACTGAACATTGAGGTTTGATATGACCTTTTCAATATCATTAGCCGTAAATGAGATATCGTTCAAGCTATTTTCTACACGGGTTACAGTAGTGAGATTATTACAATTAATTATAGCTGGCTCATGTGAGTATGCTTTCTGGAATTCCTCCGCAAAAGCATCTGCAATGTCATTGGGCTTCGTTACAAGGTCACCTCTTTGGTTTCGGACTGCTGGTGGAATGCTTACTTTGGTAGTAGTAGATTGGCGGATGTAAGCGTAGAAGGACTTGTCACCATATTCAAGAATTTTTGCTTCATAGGTACTTCGCTGTTTCCTAGAGAGTGCCACACATCTATTATTTGTTTCTCGAAACAATTTATAGTCTTCATCCTTACCTGATGATCTGTAAATATCCCAAAGATTTTTCTTCTCTGTCACTATTTTTAAAATATTGTCATTAATCCAGGGTTTATTTTTCTTACAGGGCCTAGTTCTTTTTTCTGGTGCGTGTTTGTCGGTGGTAGATCTAATTGCATCCAAGATGCCCTTCCAAAGTTCCTCTGTGTCAGACCAAGGGTTCACTGCTTCTAATTTTTCGTACAGATCAGAGTTATAACTCTCATAATCGACAAATTGGTAGTATCTCCTTAATTTAGGTGTAGCATTTGGTTTATGTATAAGACATTGAAGACTAAATTCAAGTATACAGTGGTCACTCTTACCAATGGGTGGTTTGTAAACAATGTCTTTGATTAAATTCTCCTCATTTACCATTATTAAGTCCAACAGTGAAGGTTCATTACCTTGACGGAACCTAGTAGGGTTGTTCACCAGTTGGAGTAGATTGCTATTGACAAACATATTCAAAAATAGTTCCTCCGGTCCAGAGCATTTTTGATCGATGTAGATGGGCCATTTTATGGACGGATAATTAAAATCACCAGCAATTACCACAGTATTATTCTCAGAGGCTGCAATAAGATTTGTTAATAATGTTGTGTCACGTGGCTTCCAAACGCTTTCATCTTTGTCATCTGGTCTATACACACCAACTAGAAGAAAATGGTATGTACCGTATTGGATATCTACATAGAGCGCTTCAACCTCATCACACATATAATTTTTATTTAGCCTTGCAATGATTGGAATACCCATCACACAGTCTTTTATGTACATAGCTACTCCACCACCTCTAGTTTTACCTTCTGACTTGGTTTTCTTATGCTTCCGGTCTAATCTAAATAAGGTATAGCCTGGTATATTGTAAGTGCTATTGCGGTCATTGCTGTTAAGCCAAGTTTCCGTAGTTATAGCTACGCATGGTTGATATGTATTTAGGTGGAGTAGAAAAAGGTCAAATTTTGGTGATAATGATGATAGATTAGTGTACATAAATGTCAGATCGATATATGGATTACACAAAATATTAGCTAGTTTTTTTGATGGATTATTTTAGGAGTTCCCTTTACATATTTTATAGTCAAGTCTGTCTCCCCTTTCTGTATTCTGGATTTAAGAGCTTCACGAAGTTTGTTGAGCTCTTCGCGTTGTTTAGGTGTCTTATCATCATAGACTCTTACCTGTTTATCTGCCTTACTTTTGTTTTTCAGAATCCAGACCGCCTCGCGACGCGATGTGAGTACCACCTTCATCGGTCTAGGCTTCCCATTTCCAGGTTCGCGACGGCCCAGGCGCTGCACCGCAACCACTTTATCCGAGTAGTCGCAGTTGTCGTTTATGCTATACAAGATCTTCTTAACCACAGCTTCGTCGTGGGACCTTCGGTCATTGCCGATATCGGACACACTTTCGTTGACGCCAACTAGAATTACATTGCTAGCTCGTCGTTCACGTTCCGCTATTTCCTCCATTAGCGCGTTAGTGTCGGGAAGTGCCTCCAACGCCACGGCTGATGTTGTGGCGGGTGTGACCTTGACCTCCAATAGTTGTTTCTTCATAATTTCAACCTCTTCACGCAGTCCATCGTAAGATTTAATAAGCCTCGGTACTTGGAATACAGCTTCTCGGCAAGGAGGACATAGATATAAAAGCGTACGTTTGCCCTTTAACCCCATTACGCGCGCCTCACTACTGGTTAGATTACTGCACTGTAAGCAGATATTTCGTTTGCAACCATCACACTGCACTGTATTATCTTCATTGTGGTCGTTTTCACATTGAAAGCACTTCATTTTACGCGAATTTAGATAATGAAAGACGAAACTGGTACGAAAAAGTCGTTACAATATGTTCACTTTTGTTGCACTTCACAGATGTGGATTATTGCTTTTTTCACACTTATTACACAATATATGGTCTTTATTTTGCACGAATAATGTATTTTACTGACAGTTTTTGCACAAATTATAATTTTAACGATTATTTAAAACATGATCCGAATTTCAACACTGCTTCTTCAGCTGAGGGTAGAGAGAAAAAAATCTACACAATTATTTACACTATTTTATTTACAATAAAAGAGTGGATTTTTTTTGTGTGATTGTATGGATATGCGGTATACGTATACGTATATGAAAGTATATACGGTAGGTATAATAAAATAACAATTTTTAAAAAATTTCTCTGTCTGTCTGTTTGATCCGGGTAATCTCCGAAACGGCTGGGCCAATTTTGGCAGGATTTTCAATGGCAGATAGCTAATGTTACAAGGAGTAACTTAGGCTACTTTTATTTTAGAAAAAGAATTAGGGTTCCGCGCAAAAAAATAAAACCCATGAAATCCAATATCTCTGCGCGCGTGAAACCACGGGCAGCAGCTAGTATAATAAATATAAATCTTATTCATTAATATGTGACAACTAAGAGATCTGTGGTGACAGCACATTGCGATATTTCGTTCTGCGTTTTATATTTCTGGTAGAATAAGGGTATGAAACAAAAAATATAACAAGCTTTGAAGTCCTTCCTCCAGAATAAAATCCTGCAACAATTTAACTCAGGCAACGTGATAAATATTTTTCAATTACTACATAATGTCTCAGGGTAACGAGCAACGGGTATTCGTAAAACAAAATTGCTTATTCATTGATATTTTTTTTTATTTTTGTTTATATTTTCGGGAGCGCTCCAAGCTACAACTCAAAATCGAACTCGAAAGTTACTTTCTGTGTAGCTTCCTACTTTTTTCAACTAATTGAAGTGACTTGTAGCGTTCTATAACTAATATTATACTTACATAAGTTTATAAACGGGGATTTAAAAAAAAAATTAGAAAATGTTTATAATCTATGGACGTGCGTGAATTTGAAATTAGAATTTAAACGGTAGCGACTTACCTCCTCCCATGATAAGATAGAGCTTTCAACGGCGCTGATCCACATGTCTCCCGCGCCCGGGCCGGCGTCGTAGCCGCGCCGCCCGCCCTCGCCCCCGCCGGAATGCTGCAACAAAACTCCAGTTCATTATGTGCGCCTGGTACTACAGCGGCGCAAGTACGGATCTTTTCGATAAATAAAATTCGATAAAATTGACTGTTAAAATCGATAAAGTGGGTTTTATTCGATAAAATTGACAGTTAAAATCGATAAAGTGGGTTTTATCGATTTTAACTGTCAATTATTTTTTTTCTTCTTTCGTGTCCAGACACGGTTTGTGTATTTTGCCAATTTCAAGTTTAAAACTGTCAATTTTATCGAATTTTTTTTATCGAAAAGATCCGTACTTGCGCCGCAGCAGAATTAAATTCGAGATAGGTAGATCTTAGATAGGTAGACGAAGCCGAATCCACTTTCTTCAATACGAAGTGATTATTACTACATCACAATTGGAAGACTGGTTTATGGAACGAAGACTATTTTAACATAAATTTGTAAATGATTTTATCGTCGTTCGCCACGGTTTGTAGGTCAATGCAATGAAAATTGAACTTCATTGCGTAGGAAACGCAATCGATAACAGATTACAAGTGAAACTTGTAAAACTAATTCAAGAGTTTAGTTTCGTTCTCGGGGAAAAGGTTGTGTTTCGTTTACGAAGCAAATCAACAACGACCTAGAACTATTTCTAATTTTAAGTTATCGAACTGTCAATTTATCGATCGCTATGGATCGCAAAGTTCCGTACTTGCGCCACTGGTACTACAGCAGTTGGAGTACCGATCGTTTCGATAAAAAAAATTGACAGTTCGAATGGTTACAAATGTTTCTTTATTTTTTCGAAAACGAACCAGCCGAATCTACTTTCTTCAATATGTAAGATTCGCATCTCACAATTCGAAGACTGGTTTATGGAACGAAAACTAAATATAAATTGTTTTATCCATCTTTATTGGTATCTTTGGTTGGTAGCTCAATGAAGCTGTTTTACTTAGTTAGTGGGAGGACTAACTCTTCTGCGAGTGTCCGTCTGGGTTGTTATCACCGCTTTGTGAGTGAAGTCTGCCGCCAAGCAGTAGTGTGCAAGCATTACTGTATTCCGGTTTGATGAGCAGAGTATCCAGTGAAATTACTGAGCTTATGAGACTTAATACCTAATGTCTCAGGGTAACGAGCGCACTGCAGGGCCGCGCAGGCCTTTATGTTTCAACGTTCTGGGTGGCACTGCAATTGTTATGGGCCGGCGTTATGCTTACCATCAGGCAAACGACCAGCTCGTCTCGTTACCAAATAACATTAAAAAAAACTGTCAAAATAACCATGATTTTGCATCAAGCTCGGATTATGATAAAATACACTCGCGCAATACTATTGTTCTTCTTTACAGTAGATAGTACAACCCATTTTAACTAACTAACCTTAAATCCTTTCCATCCAAAAGTTTCCCGGTAGAGATTGCTTATAGCGATAAGGACGCCCATCGTAGCACTTATTGGTCTATTTATAAAAATAAGTTTATTTTGTGCTTTTCTTTGTTACGATTAAGTGTTTATTTATCAATCTTAGAAGTAAAGTCCTGTTTCAGCTTTACACTTTAAAAACGTAAAGCGCATGGTATCGCACATTTGCCACAAGGATATTTTTCTCCACATTGAAAAGGTCACAAAGAACTTGCACAAGGATTTTATTCACCACTTTAAAAACGACCCAAAGTAATTGCATAAATATTTTTCATCGTTTTTAGAAACCACAAAGAACTTGCATTAAAACACCGCTGACAAAAACAATGTCGTTACAAGTATAAACACCGCAGTCGAAACACGACCACTAGACCACAAGCAAGAAACTCAAGAAGTACTTAGGTAATTTTTATTCAACGGCTTAAACTTAAAATGGTTAAATAATTGTTCGGTGCTAGGTATAATACTTTATACACGAGACAACAGCACGCACAGGGGGGGAACGAACGAGTGGATGTGCACAATTAACTTATAAATTAACTATGTCTCCGCCTTAGAGTTCCGCGAGAATAGTAGGGGAACCCTCGCCGCCTAACAGCTCATCAAGAACATTAATTTTTTTTTTTATGTTATTTGGTAAGAGGCGAGCTGGTCGTTTACCTGATGGTAAGCATAACGCCGGCCCATAATAATTGCAGTGCCACCCAGAACTTTGAAACACAAAGGCCTGCGCGGCGCTGCAGTGCGCTCGTTACGCTGAGACATTAGGTATTAAGTCTCATATGCCCAGTAATTTCACTGGATACTCTGCTCATCAAACCGGAACACAGTAATGCTTGCACACTACTGCTTGGCGGTAGACTTCACGAGCAAAGCCGCGGTAACAACCCAGACGGACACTCGCAGAAGAATTAGTCCTCCCACTAACAAATTATTATGTAATTATCAATATTTTTTGTTAATAAGGAGTGTAATATTTTTAGGGTTCATGTAAGTATGTTTCTATGTCTCTATGTGAGTTTTTTTATTCCACCATAACTTTTAAATGCCTGAACAGATTTAGATGTATGGGGTATCGTTAGAATCCTTACATCATCCCGAGTGATACTGACTAAGGCAGTCGTGTTTTTTTATGTTGCTTTTGTTACATCGACTTATTTTATATATCTCTTTAGCGAAGCGAATCTTTAGTAATATAACATTTAATCGATTCTCATAATATGCCATTGTTGTGCTGAGAATATTTACATATGTCATTTCCCAGTCTTTTCAATAGGTACATATATTAACCGGTTGCAATTGGTGTTGAGCGTGATCATCGTGAACTTCACATAGTGATTTTTTAATAATAAGAAAATAATATCGTTAGTGGGAGGACTAACTCTTCTGCGAGTGTCCGTCTGGGTTGTTACCACCGCTTTGCTCGTGAAGTCTGCCGCCAAGCAGTAGTGTGCAAGCATTACTATGTTCCAGTTTGATGAGCAGAGTATCCAGTGAAATTACCGGGCTTATGAGACTTAATAGGTACCTAATGTCTCAGGGTAACGAGCGCACTGCAGTGCCGCGCAGGCCTTTGTGTTTCAAAGTTCTGGGTGGCACTGCAATTGTTATGTGCCGGCGTTATGCTTACCATCAGGCAAACGACGAGGTCTTATAGTTACCAAATAACAAAAAAAAAATACAGATTTAAAACAATATTTTTCTATCAACTCAATTAATTGTTATGTGAAAGAAGTATAGGTAGGTAGTAGTCAATGGGAAAGTTTTACAAACTCGCGTGATAGAAGTTCACTTCTGTGCAAGCTCTTCTAAATGTCAGCTACAGCTCCATAACATTTATACATAACTTGGAAAAAAAGAGCACTCATTTGTACCAGAAGTCAAAAATACGACTCCCTTGAGACGCTTATAACGATATCATAAAAAGCAATTTTCTACGGAACACAAAGGAAGACCGAGCTAACGAGCTTTATTTATTGCCAATCATCTTCAATAAGCACATCGGCTATGCTATCATGACACATTTTCAGATACGTATTCGCGTACTTAACAACAACTAATATTAAAAAAGAGATAAAGGGAGCAAGAGTGGCCGAGCGGGAACATGTACCACTTTCAATACGACGCACCATTGTTCGAATTTTGACTCGGCCCCGCACCAATTACTTATATCAAGTTATGTGCGGATTTATCACACTCACTCTAAAACGGTGAAGGAAAACACCCGTATGTTCGAGAACCCGCATGTTCAGTTATCGATACTTATTTATTTATTATTTATTTATTTAATACTTTATTGCACTAAGTACAAAAGGAGGAATTAATGCTAAAGCATTTTCTACCAGTCACTTACTCTATATTGTGTCCTATTGTTGGATATTATACTCCTTGATTTTTCTCGAGTCTCGAAATCTACACTAAAAATTAGGGCCTGGTGGCCGCCACCTGTGGTGGTTCTCAGTTCGAAAAATCCATGAAGTCCAATCTGTGGTAAACTACGCAAAAACAAACAACCCTCAACTATGTACTTTAAAATTAGCATACACATTTGTTTAAGCTGAGGGCTGGATAAATCTATTGCGGTTTTTTTTCTTAACACGAATGATGAATGACGAGCCCACGTATGAATAATAAATACCTACTTTTGTTTAGCGTTGTCTAGTAAAAAAAATCCCTGACAAAGGTAGAGGGGTGAACAGACAGCGCTTATCCCGCTGTGGAGCTCTACGCAACAGGCGTGTAAATAAATCAATACCATGAGAAGCGCTTGTTTCGAAACGGTATAGGTACATGAAGAGATGAATACCCTAAAGACTGGTGGATCTCTAGAGATTGTATTAGGTGTAATTCTTCACACCAGTATTTCCTACTGAGGATAGGGACTAGCGAGCCACTGGATGTGTCGCATAGGTGGGCCCTCAAATCTTAGCACGATAATCGTAACAGTGCCTCACGTAGTTTGGATATGTATTTAACGACAAAATGCTGGTGCTGCAATATTGTGGGTTTCGAACGACGATTTTTTTATCGCGGCCCTTGTAACTTTGGCAACCACTGCTTTATACAACAGTGAGCAGGAAATCTAGGAACTGTAAGGACAAAGTTTGGTATATGAGTTACAGTACAAACGTAAAGTTCCCCATATACAAGCGTTCCAAATCCAACGCGTCCATCGTCGTGGTTTGAGTGAAACGATGGTCTATTTTCGGGCCCACAGACGGGCCCTCCATTCCGGGCGCGCCATCGCTCGATTTTTCGGTCTCGCGTACTGCCAACTGAGCGTGAACTTTGATGTTTCAAAGACATCGTCGCCTTTTGGCAGCAAGTCAGTTAAAATGTTTAGCTTAGTTCCTACAAATTAATACAAGCAGGCAGGCAGACCATTTTGAAGTCCCAGTCCCTGCACCAACCTATTTGTGTTCCGGCAAATAAGACCCAGTCCACGATCTAGGCTTTACTACCCGCCACCAATAGGCATAGCCATGTAAAGAGATACCTAATGTGCTGTACATTTCAGGAATGGACTTCTTCTTGCTAAAGCTGATAGCGCAAAAAGCAATGAAAAACTCTGGGTTCTGTAAGTCGTGCGCCCTAAAATTCGCCTTGCCTCACCCGCCAACGAACCAGCACATTCGCCAGATAACAACTTCGTCCTTTGAATAAATTATGCAAGTTTTATGCATAATTAATTAGTTGAACGGATAAGGATGGACTGACGCGATTACAAACGTTTTTTTTTATTTGTGAAGCTTATTGTAGTCCGTTTGACCAGTTCAAAGAGGTGGACGTCTCTTTGATGTTGAAAGGTAACAAGAGATACGACGAGCAATATTATGTTATCAATTGATTAGTATTCTAAATATATCCGCAGAAGGTTAAAGGACAATTAATGTCTTGAATACGATTCAAGCTTATACCGCCAGGTAAAGGATATAAGTACCTACATGTACTATACGTGCAACCGGTCTAGGCTAACGTGGAACTAGCTAGCATTACAGTCGCTTCTCAGCATGTTCACATTCGCTTTCCTTTCGGATATTTAGGTATTAGGTATAACATAAACGTCAACCTAATATATTCCTAACATATTAGGTAAATAAGGTATGTAAATTCTAGTTGATGTAGACTCAGATTGGTGCCATATAAGGCACATACACCGCGCTTTATTTTGTTATACGCAATTCTAGTAAACAAAATGGTTTCAGATTTTGTTAGCCTATAGCGGGTGTATTCCCGTTGTCCCCGAACTCTGTTCTCGTTGGCCTCCCCACATGGTCTGCGTCTAAGATCACTATAAGAACCGACGGCATACCGACCAAGCGTTTCTCGACCAAGTAACCAAACGACCGCTGGAGCACGAACGCGATGTTAGCGACCTGTCTTCAATATTTTAAAATGGGAGATCAAACTCTGCTACTAGAGCTTCTGGATTGATAAATATAGCAAGACATGCGTGATCTTTATACGGTCAATAGATTCCGATTGATAGATTGAGAAGACACAGGTGTCGATTCTGTCATCTCATACTTAAACCTAACTTTAGTTTCAATCTCTCTTTCAAAAGTCACATTAGATCACTAGTTTCAAAGTCACTTTAGATCGCATAAGCTGTCAGAAATTATTAGGTACTACCATCTATATCATTTCAATAGAGTGGTCATTTCAACAAATGCATTTCAAAACATGCGTGTTTCTTGAAACAGTTATTTTTTTCTAAACATAGTTTATGGCTTTCAGCCAAAGCTGATTATAAAAATATTCTTGAAACAAAATGCATAAGAAAGTTTTCACTGTTCATTCAGATAAGCTTTATGATGAGTTGATGACAATGTAACAACTGTTCAGACAAATTGGCAATAAGGATCTTAATGCCATCCACTAATTGCCAATGGTCAAGTGCAGAGGAAGAATTCACCTTTCATACATACATTTATTATCAGCCTATTACGCTCCCACTGCTGGAATACTGGCCTTCTCACAGAGTGAGTACATGGGCCATAATCCACCACGCGGGCCCAGTGCGGCTTGGTGGATGTCACTTGTCCTCACATTTGTTAAACCCGCATATAGGTCGATATAAGTCACTGGCGGGGCCGAGTCAAGATTCGAACTACGGTGCGTCAGATTGAAAGTCGCACAAGTTCCCGCTCGGCCACGCTCTCTATTACATATTTTGTAGTTTTTTGGTATGATCTGTAGCAACCATTGATTGCTCAGTGTTAATGACATCACCTACCAATCCATAGTTCAACTGTTCTAATCCTAAAATGAGCTAGAATTGTTGTCGCGCAAAAATAGCACAGATTTTTCAAGTCCTTGCCTGGCTCAAAATCAATATAGTATGTTTCCAAGAGCCTCGACTATTATTTAACAAGCAAATCATTGTATGAGCTGAGACAAATACCTAAATTATTGAGATAAGTTCACAAAAACAAAATGCAAACCACTTCAACAAAAAGTACACAAGTTGATGAAGGTGATCTCAAATAGAACTATAATATTATGCACTACTACCTTATGATTCTTGATAGAGTAACTTATATGGCAATTAATTGTTTGCACCTAACTGCTTTTTGTCTATCTGTGCAACATTTTATCCAACTGTTAGTGGGAGGACTAACTCTTCTGCGAGTGTCCATCTGGGTTGTTACCACCGCTTTGCTCGTGAAGTCTGCAGCCAAGCAGTAGTGTGCAAGCATTACTGTGTTCCGGTTTGATGAGCAGAGTATCCAGTGAAATTACTGGGCTTATGAGACTTAATACCTAATGTCTCAGGGTAACGAGCGTACTGCAATGCCGCGCAGGCCTTTGTGTTTCAAAGTTCTAGGTGGCACTGCAATTGTTATGGGCCGGCGTTATGCTTACCATCAGGCAAACGGCCAGCTCGTCTCGTTACCAAATAACATTAAAAAAAACTTACTACAACGAAAGTAAATGCTATTTAACGGTACCTTTATCATTTATTGACATAATATGTCATATTATGATTATCATAACATCAATGAAATCATATCTCACGTGATAGACACAGTTGGTTATCATTTTATCAGTCAATCTGTATCAGTCTGATGATAGCTAAAATTATCAATTCCTGTAATGACATATCGTAATGGGGACAAATCAAACTTTTTTTCCTGTTTGTCCCCCTGGGGGAATAGATCAGGGGGACAAACCGGAATAATAGTTTTTATGGATGTTTAATAAATGTTGTGGCAGGCATCGTGACATACTCAAGGTACAATATTTAAATTCTAATAACTTGGTGATTATTTCATATAAATAATATATATTTACCCAAGCATTCTGAAAATGTAATCTTAAAACACCTTTTCAAGTGTTAAGGTACCTACCTATAATATTTTACGCTCGGCTGCCTCAATTCAAGGTTATATACATTAATAAAATTCCTCTGGAAACTTCTATCTAGATGATAAATGCCATCTAGGTACCTTTTACGATTCTAGATACACAAGAATGAATTCATTAACTAACTTACAAATTCCTTTGAATGTATTCTAAAGAATTTAGTTTGGTAATTCCTAATAATATTTTTTTTTTTATTCTTGCAATGAGCTTAATTATTTTGCTGAATAAATATTAATAAAGTCTAATTAACCAGTTCACCTCATCAGCTCATTAGTCATTATGTTAAAAATGATTTTATAGTTTTTGCCTTCCATTCATAATTAACAGTAAGATGAAATGAAAAATGGTAGTACACAATAATAATTAACTGGTACACCAGGAATAACAAACGGAAAAGGGGCCGGCCACCCAGAAGATGGACTACAAGATAAAGGCGATAGCAAGTGGCACATGGACAAGGATAGATAGAAATGGTTACAATTGGAGGAGGCTTTTATCAAAAGAGGCTGACAAGCTTATCAATGAGATTGATTGTCTTTAAGAACCAAAATGGGAGCTTTCTTAGATGCCAAAAGTTATTTTTCATATGAACCATGACAAAATGTGACAATGACACTATGCAGCACTATCATATCATCAACATCATCAGGAAAGCTCTACTCGGCATGCTGTTCCTGAGAAAATTCTATAGAAAATAAAAAATTGACATTTTGAACGTCAAGCTTCGTTATAATTTTAAAAGATTAATTAAAAACCATTTCAGCATCCATAGATTGTATTTAAAAAGAATATTGACAGTATAAGTTTGCATATAATAATTAATACTTGAATTGTTACATTCTATAGTTACAATACCACTGATAGACAGACAAAGGCTTCAAATTTATTACACCACTTTTATTGTTGTAATTTTAATAACAATATACTGGGTATACAATAACTTAGTGCAGTTGTATTAACATAAAATAATATATTATAAATAAAAGTGTTGAACAATATCTTTTGTTCTGTCAATTTTATGAGAATTGATTTCATAACATTTCTAATTTATTTACTCAATGGCTGGTCCTGGTACACAAAGCAGCAAAAAATATATATATACAATGTGTAGGGCCAGCAAGACCACCAGAGACCTTGAAATGAGATCACACATTGTAAAACAAATATTATTGAGTGTTGAATATAGGCAATATGGAGCTAAATAACTTTAACTTTAACGAATAATAAATCAACCAATTCCTCACGCCGTTTAAATTTCGCCACAACACACATCGCGGTGAAAGTAAAACGTGCAAAAACGGCCAATGAAAGTGATGTAGCATACACAATTGTTCCAGTTTTATAAAACGAAAGTGTATTTAAGAATTAAAAGTAATTTATTACAGTATTATCAAGTACTGGGTGGCTAATTTAGAACGATCTAGGTCGCTACCGCGGGTATATTCGGTGTAGGTATTGTCGCAGACATCAAACAACAGATATTACCTGAGTAAAGCTTTAGACCCTTCTCAGTAAACCTCGCCTTCATTAAAAGCCATAAAACGTACGAACAGCGAAAGTAAGTGATATAAAAACAATTAAAACGCGACTAATCATTAGCAGCTTGTGGAGCAAAACAAAATCAATAATTCGTCAAGCACTCACCACACTGGCTGTGTCTTGGCTGTCTAGGGAATATTTATCCGTTTCTTTGCCTTGCTGATCGCTGGAGAAGTGCTCATATTTGCGCGTGGGGCTACTTTTCATTGTTCACACGATGCCTAATTTCTTTAGGCCTCGAAAGACATTTTCTGTTCCAAGAAGAGACGACGCGAAACACCAACGGAACCAAAACCACTGACGAGAAATGGTGAGGTGACAGATGAGTTGAGTTATTGAGTTGACAGCATTTACAAGCTGCAGAGGCCGCTGACAGCAGTGGCAGTGACAGCACCAACAGTGAGCAGACAGTACCGAATAGACGTTGACTTTGACAACAAGTTTTAGTGATGTAAGCATTCGCAGTCAATTTTAAAACTTGTATCCAAAAAATATTACTAAAGGCCTTATAATACGACGCGATATTCAGACTGTGTTTTACTTAGACCATCTGTTAACTTGTGTAAGAAGAATAATAAGAGTTAGCCTGTTATTCGATCTCAGTAATACGGAGCTTCTAGTAGACTGTAAGATATGTCTTAGTAACGCATTAATAAGGAGTGCGTTAGAATTTACTTTTAAAATACATAATATATCAAGGTATTACATAAATTAACCAACCAATAGCTACATCAACCATAAAAATGATACGAATTAAATGTTAAGCCTTCTCCGCTCAAAACATCAACTCTTTCTCCATCTTCTTAATAATATTACATATTGCAGAGAAAGGTAGCAGTAACATGGACATCATGCGTGGTAAAAAATAGCCCCTATTATTATGAAATATATACCTACTTAAAAGTTTGAAAATCATAGTAAATTACATGTAGAAACTATCATACCTATTCTGATAAAATGTATTTTTTGATTGAAAGATAATATATTAATAGCCAAGGAATTTATATACTACGTCTCTAACTCTAATGCTCACTCGACATTTAGTATAAAAACGATTTTGAACCTTATCACAACTGAATAACGTTCTTTTTTAATTCAATTTAGTTATAAGGAATAACGGTAAGTATCGAGAGTCTCACTTTTCAGTTCAGTAGCCGTGTCCCTTTCACATAGTTGCTAGCATATAATTAAAGTCGGCATGGTAGAAACATCAGGAACATTGGGAATAACAGGTCTAAAATCGGTCCCGTTTAGTTCATAAAGTAAGGTCACCCTTTTAGAAGGAGACACACCTCCTTAATATTTAGTCTCTTTCGGACCGCATTTTTGGTATCAGTGATCCTTCCAGTTACGTAGTATAATTATATTCCTAATACATATCATATAAGTGATACTATTTTCCCTGTGTGTTTACTCGAGCCCTAGTCACGTTACGTTACGACTACGTTCTAATTTACACTAATCTTTCTGATACAAAATGATATAATTTATCTCATCAGTTAGTCTAGAAAGACCTAGGTCTTTATAAATATAACAATACCTATATCACTTAAATTATACAATTTTACTCACATCCTTAAATTGAGTAGCATCTGGATCTGGTTCCCACATCGGCAGCGTTGTATATTCATTTTTGTCGTCATTTTTATTTCTTCGAAACATTATCTTCTAACACTACCACTAAAACACAATCACGAGACTATTCTCATTACGTTAATATATTCGTGGATCACTTATTAATTTATTTAGTTACAAACACTGATATAACTTTCCTATTTTTGACACACATTGTAACTTGTAATATAACAATTTGTCACTATTTTACTAACACATCATACTACTCATACATACATAACGAGGACAAGACTAAGCCGATACTGAGTTATCAGCGCATTTTGTGCTTTATCAGCGGACCTACCTATTACCAATTAGAGATTTACGTCACTTTACGGTACCTTCATGTTTCTGTGCAAAGATTAAGTAATAGTTTTACTAAGTTCTCATATAGTAACATACTTAGATAAGTGCAGTGATTTGAAATATTTTAATGCTTTGGAGTTAATGTGATTATGTTCCCAATAGCGTTAAAGCGTCAACTGAGATAACAGATTAGTGATTACCTATATTATCTACTGTCCGATTCGATTTTTATTGATAAAATATGTTGTTATTATATAAAGCGTTGAGGTGTATGGTTATAGCTATCTATTTAGAATAACGGATAGGACATCGATAGGTACTGACATAGTAAGTTGATAATTAATAATAGATAATTTAGATTATTAGTCACTCGAAATATTGAGCATTTAGAGACAAAAAGATTTTTCGTGGTCTTATTTGCGATTTTTTTTAAGACGACCATTTTTGTCGAATGTGCGAAGCGAACAAACAGCCTTTGCAACAACTAGCCAACTTTGCATTTATCTTTCCGTTTCCGGTGGATCTCCGAAAGAGGCCGCATTTTTCAAATAATCTTGATGAAACTTGGTTACAATCTTGGTTGGTCTACAATTTTATAAAATTTTTTGTCGTCACCGATTTTTTATTAGAGCGGTATTTCATAGAAAGAGGTATGTCAACTAAAAAAAGTTTACTGCGGCGCCATTTACGCGGGCAATATTTGGCAGAAACAAAAGGGCGTGAAAAAATATTTTATATTCATACAGGACGTTTTGCTTCAGACGGTAAATGTTTGACAACTAGGTATCGCACCGATCGATAAAATTTACAGTTCAATTCGATAAAGTGGGTTTTATCGACCGTTTATATAATTTATCGAACCCGATACAATCGACAAAAGTTATCGATTGACTAGGTCGAATCCAAAGATAATATAGAGCTACTACAATACTTTACGATCAGACTTCGGTACTCGCAACATTCGATAAATTTATCGAACCGAATTCCGTACTAGCGCCGATTGAGCCTTGATACAATCGACAAAAGTTAAATAGCTAGGTCGAATCCAAAGAGAATATAAAACTACTACAATACTTTACGATCAGACTTCGGTACTCGCAACATTCGATAAACTTATGATTGGGTCTGTTGGTGTCTTTGTCATTTATTATGTTCTGATAAAGACATCATTAGTTTTAGTCTGTGATTCGGGTAGATGAATGTTGCAGAGGCCCGCTGTTAGAGTCATTTTAACTTTCATAAGGGCTCCTTTGGGGCCTATTTGAATAAAGACTTTTAAATTTGAATTTATCAGTTTTTTCGATTCGACAAGTTTATCGTTTGGACTTCCGTACTTGCGCCGCTGCAGGGATTTATTAACTGATCTAAATTTCCCGTTTAGATTCGACAACTCAGCTGCACAAACACGGATATAATCCCGACAGTATTTCTCTCGACGGGATGTGATTCTCGGTGGGATGCGATATGGAACCATTACGAATTAATTAATATAACTCTTTTGATGATAGTTAAGTTGTCGAAGACGTCAGTGAAACACGCGCCAAACTTGAGTAAGCTCTGCCTCTCAAGCATGGCTGCAGGACCACACCGCCAATTTTCAACTTGAAGATGATAGCTAGCCAGGAATTGTAAAACTCCGTGGCTACCACATCGAGAAACGAATCACTGGGCTACAACAATCATATGAAGTTTTATTTCACCAAATTTTTTTGTCATATAGGATTCAAATCTTTGACGGATCTGCGGCGCAAGTACGGATCTTTTCGATAAATAAAATTAGATAAAATTGACAGTTAAAATCGATAAAACCCACTTTATCGATTTTAACTGTCAATTTTATCGAATAAAACCCACTATATCGATTTTAACTGTCAATTTTATCGAATTTTATTTATCGAAAAGATCTGTACTCGCGCCGCAGCAGGCCTCTGAGCGATTATTGCGTTATTTGAATTTGTCCGAAATTATGTTGAAATTCACTAATCTAAAGAAAAACAAATGAATATTTAAAATCTCAATAATCTAACATGATTTATTTAAATAGCAAATATTTATAACATTAACAAAGTCTGTGATTGTTCTACTACTTCAACGCGTCTTGGAGACCGAAGCCGGGGCCCGTGGGCTCTTCCGAAAGGGACGTTAGGCCTCCGAGAGGCTCTGCCGCAAATCTGCCGCTCCTGAAAACAACAAGTTTTTTTTACTACAGATAACAACAATTAGTACAATAGGGATGTTGACTCCACAATCAATCCGTTTTCTTATGTGAATCTGAAATATCTTTATCGAAAAAACAGGAAATCGAACGCTAGAAATGTCAAAAATGACAGTAATATCGGGCGTATCTACTGAGCGCTAAAACGCTCCATACAAATTGGACAGAACACCTGACGTCACTTGTTCAACGCAGGCCATAAAGTTGTACTAAAAAGATGCATTTTGTTGATTTGGTGTTGATTTAGAAAACTGCATTTACATACATAGTTGTCGTACATTTTTTTCTAATCTAAAGAATCTGATGGTATCATTCAAATTACTATTGGACTAGAAAAAAAATCGTTGAATTGGGGAAACTTTTAGATGCAGTAATTTGTGGAAATAATATATTTTTTGTGAATTTCAAATATTTTTCAATATTTTTTACTGTGTTAATGTGAAGCGTATAAACCTGTATAAAGATAGTAATTATGTATTTTGTGTTTCATGCAACATCCGAATTAGTATCCTGAATCATAGATTTCACATTTCATATCAGTAGTTAGTGTGAGGACTAACTCTTCTGCGAGTGTCCGTCTGGGTTGTTACCACCGCTTTGCTCGTGAAGTCAGCCGCCAAGCAGGAGTGTGCAAGCATTACTGTGTTCCGGGTTGATGAGCAGAGTAGCCAGTGAAATTACTGGGCTTATGAGACTTAATACCTAATTTCTCAGGGTAACGAGCGCACTGCAGTGCCGCGCAGGCCTTTGTGTTTCAAAGTTCTGGGTGGCACTGCAATCGTTATGGGCCGGCGTTATGCTTACCAACAGGCAAACGACCAGATCGTCTCGTTACCTAACAGAAAAAAAAAAAAAAAAAAAATGTAGTGACTGTATCAAAGAACTCCTGTAACATTGGTTGCAGTAAAATCAATTTAGTAAGTAATATTTACCTGGGACCGGCAAGAGGCTTCTCATCTTTTTTTAGCTTTTCGATAATTTCTTTCGTGTCGTCAACTGACAGATCTTCCTGGAAAACAAACATAAGATATATTAAATAATATGTTATTTTTCGATAGGCTAGCGTTTAGTTAGTAGGAGGACTAACTCTTGTGCGAGTGTCCGTCTGGGTTGTTACCACCGCTTTGTGAGTGAAGTCTGTCGCCAAGCATGTTATTTGGTTACGAGACGAGCTGGTAGTTTGCCTGATGGTAAGCATAACGCCGACCCATAACATTTGCAGTGCCAACCAGAACTTTGAAACACAAAGGCCTGCGCGGCACTGCAGTGCGCTCGTTACCCTGAGACATTAGTTATTAAGTCTCATAAGCCCAGTAATTTCACTGGATACTCTGCTCATCAAACCGGAACACAGTAATGCTTGCACACTACTGCTTGGCGGCAGACTTCACTCACAAAGCGGTGGTAACAACCCAGACGGACACTAGCAGAAGAGTTAGTTCTACCACCTAGCATTAAATACCTTACCATGCTGCGGTTGCATTGCACTATTTTTAATGGAAGTCCAAAAAAGGAGGAGGTTTTCAATTCGGTGGGTATTTTTTTTCTAATATTTTTTACCTCACATCTCCGTCATTTATAAACCGATTTGGAACTTTTTTATTTGAAAGGATATACTTTCAGATTGATCCCATAGAAATTTCATCAAACTCGGTTCAGTAGTTTGTCACTGAAGTCGGTTCGTCGCTTTGTTAAAATATTTTTTTTCCTTCATCGAAAGCTAATGCTCGTTGTAGGATTCGAACTGTCATGTTAATTAAGTTTATATTCTGTGTTTAAATAGTGTGAGGGTACATTTTCGTATTATTTTATAATAATGTGAATTAATGTAGGTAGATATAGAAATAACATGACATCTCCCTGTTCTTTGTAAGCTCCCTAGCTGAAATACACAGTTATGCAAAACTGATGTGTTTAATTGTTTACCATACGTAATACGAACCATTGACCTACAGGTTGGTAGTCAACCACACTACACATGACACTACTACTTGACAGTGTTTTGTAATATAACAGTACTTACATAGTAATCATCATTCACTTGAACCATAGGTGCGTTGACGCATGCTCCGAGACATTCCACCTGAAAAATAAGAAGCTGTGATTTGAATTTATTTACTAACAAATACACACTTAATTTAAAGTTTTTTTACCAATATATCTGTATGTGTACAAAGACCAATTTCGGTTCTGTAAATGGAATGGCATCTAGATCAAGAACCGAAATTGGTGACTATGTTATTTGGTGACTATTAAATGACTCTAGAGTCATTTAACTTTCATGGGCACTCCCCTGGGGCACAAGTGATTATAGAAATTAGAATTGATTGGTTAGAAACAGAGACAGTAAATGGTAACAATTCTATATATATACTATATGGAATAATACAACCCAAGTCTTTAAGAAGATTGATTATTGAGACCAATTAATTTAGTTATCAAAACAACAGTGCCAGCCCTGGAGCTTGCAGAGTATAGATTAAATAAAACTGGACCTCTTTATAATAGGTACTAACAATATAGATAATTACTTTTTCTGGTATTACCTCAGACAATGAGAATTTGCCGCATGGACTGTTACCACCGACTTCACAACCGGTAGCTTCTTTGATTGCATTAAGAACTGCATCTGAACCGCGCAGCCAGCATGGTGTAGTTGTACATACTTGCACATGATATTTGCCAATTGGTCGTCTGAAATTTAAAGAGGTATTTTTATTTATGAAGCAGGTATTTTTGATGTCTTTAACTTTTACATTTCACTAACCTCTCACACTCCATTAATTCACAATCCATCTGAACCACCTTTTATTTTTTTTCAGTCAAACAATTAGATAAGATTGCTTTA
The DNA here is from genome assembly GCA_907269065.1 of Crocallis elinguaria. Taxonomy (NCBI): domain Eukaryota; kingdom Metazoa; phylum Arthropoda; class Insecta; order Lepidoptera; family Geometridae; genus Crocallis; species Crocallis elinguaria. The sequence continues at coordinate 23,049,957 of OU026072.1, read as the reverse complement.
TGTTAAGTCCATCTATTGTACTTTAATTTAGGGTCCACTATGGTTAATTTGGTAAGACTGGTGTACAAAATATAGCATATTTTATATTAAAATGGTTGTCTGAGCCAATACACAATTTATTCACAAAGCTTCAATATTAGTGAACATACAATATACATAATAGTGATTGATAAAATAGATAACGATATTATTAAATCCTTTCAGAGAACTGATAAAAAATACTGCACAAACCAGCCTTGGTATATTCTTATAACAATAAAAAAGTTGCATTTCCCATTAAAATTTAAAAAAACATATTACCTAATGAACATGGTATAGAATGTGGCGACTTCATAAACTCTCATACGGGGCAGACTAAGTATTTCTGCAACTTTGTGCATGGCGGAGATAGGTAGCCAGCCACCACTCTGACGCTGAGCGAGATCCAACAGCGGGATCATTGCAGCTCGCTTATGGCCTTCTGGGTATATGGCTAGGAGGGCATCCACTCTCTGAAATTATATAGACAGAAAATTATGGCTTCCAATCTTGCTTGACCTAGAATAAAGACTGGCTTTCCAGTATGGCTGCCAAAACACACTGATACTTGGTGATGCATTTTTGTGTGGTAGATTAGCTAAATAAGCTAGAAAATTAACATGAAAATTAGTCAGCATCTACTTTGCTTAGTGTTACCTACCATAATATAACATGTACATCACAGAGAAACATTCTGGGCCTTATAATGTGATAATTTATGTTTAACTGATTACAATTAGGTATCTTGTTTTATAAATTAGTTCAACATCGATCATGTGTGGTGTGTTAGCAGTATTAACATCAGTTATGACTGAACAACTCAAATTAGTGTTAGAGATTACATCCAGACATTTTATTCTATATTTCTTACAATATTTTAGTTTAAACAAAAACTTAGAATTTATATATAAAACTTCACTTAAAGTTTGTAGAAAATGTACTACACTGCAGAAAATTCAAATGAAAACTAACCAAAACAAATGAAGGGTTGACATGTCTACCTTTTTGTTAGCATCGGAAAACTCGAAGGGGATGCTAGGGTTATCCTGGGGAGAGTCACGGTGTACAAAAAGACTGTCATGTTGAAGCGCAGAGGTCGTATGAAGACTTCTAGCAGACACTCGCCACTGAAAGAAACAAACCAAATCACGATGGTCGATCAGAAACGTCAAATTGTTATTACATAATTAAGCGATTGTTTACATGAAATATAACTTTTCTAAAGTTGTTAGCAAACGTACCAAGCCCTGGACCCCAGATCGGAGGCTGGATAACATTCTTTATTTAATTTTTAGAGTTTCTTTGGAAATGTTATTGCGAAACACTGTTCGCGAACAATTATTTTTGTTACTGACTAGAGCTGTAAGAAACCGTATGTATTCGTTACTGAGTAACGAGTACATCGCCAGATTCGAAGTACCGAATCGTTACTTACAAATTCAATTCGTTACTTCGGTATGTTTCGTATCATGTCAGCTTGATTCGTTATCCGTACGAATACAACGCACGATGCGTGAACTGAAACGGTTTGTCCAGCGATGGAATGAATGCGAGTGAGAAATAGCATCGTGGCTTCGTATTGTTCATATTTTTATCCAACTTCAAAATATGGAGCAGAAGGGTCCTCAATTCACCTGTATTTTTTTTGTGGAGATGTTACTCTTTATCTCCGCCATTTATCGACCGATTCGACTGATTTTCAAATTTTTTTATTTCATTATTTTACTAAGGATTTTTTATGGTGTTACTTTGTGCCAATAATGTCATTAACTATATCTAAGCAAGACGAGAATAGTTCATACGTTAGACAATACGTATGTACCTACATTTATATATTAGTCATTTTACGAAGTCAGGTAATCGTAAGTTCGATACTCGATTGTATCAAAAGTAACGAGAAAAGTAACGATACGAAAGTAACGAGTACTGATGATTTCAATACCGAATACATACGAGTACTCGATTTCTCGTTACTTTTACAGCTCTATTACTGACTTCGTGCCAATCTTTATCAATTTGACAGATGCGTTCCGAATATTCAAACTCGGTCAGATGTGTGTATTGCATAAATTATTATAAACTAAATTCATGGTTACTGACAAACTAGTAGATTTTAAAAATCATATTTCAAAACAGCGGCACGAGTACGGATCTTTTCGATAAATAAAATTCGTTAAATTTACAGTTAAAATCGATACAGTGGGTTTTATTCGATAAAATTGACATTTAAAATCGATAAAGTGGGTTTTATCGATTTTAATTGTCAATTTTATCGAATAAACCCCACTGTATCGATTTTAACTGTAAATTTAACTAATTTTATTTATCGAAAAGATCCGTACTCGTGCCGCTGATCGGTGTATCCTTATAATTTAACGATAAAGACGCATCACATTGATGCACACAATTGTGGTGTGATATTTTTGTGCTTAGCTTTTGAACGTACCAAACGAACTTCAGACTAAATAATTTTTTTTTATTTTTTTCTTGACCTGATCTTTATTGCCTTGTAAAATTATTATTGTACTACCTTCTGCCCGCTTTTTTCACCTACGTTTGACGTTACCACAAGAACCGTGCATTTTTCCGGGATTAAAAGTAGCCTAGTATGTTACTCTCCGGTCCATAAACAATATCTATGCCAAAAATCACGTCGATCCGCTGCTTCGTTGCTGCGTGAAAGAAGTACAAACTAACAAACAGACAAACACACTTTTGCATTATTATAATACTAAAATATAGTAGGAAGTAGGATTTCTGTAAATAATTTTAAATAGGAAAGTTGCAAGAAATAAAAATATATAATTTCTGTATGACGATGCCGACGATGCGACATGGTTATTTACAAGTTTAGAACATCACAATAAAATTCATGAAAAAATATATACTTTTATCTTCCACAATGACACTGTATTTTTAATTTTTATGTTTCCCGAATTCAACGATTTAATTTATTTAATAGTAAATTAAATTATAGGTACATATATACCTACTATCAGAAACTTTACATTTCAATTTAATAAAAAAAATTATGACATGTACATAGTTGTCATACATTTAAGTTATATTTAGGTGAGCTGCGGAGACTCTAGGACCTAGGTCCAGTGGATAGACACTACAAGGCATTGGCCGGAGCGTCATATATTTTAGGAAGCGTCTCTTGTTGCTGAATGCAATGTATCGAGCGAGTTTTCGCTTTTGATTTTGGAAAGGATAACATCGTAATTTATCCAGATAAACGTACATTGTGGTAGTTTTCGCCTGGCTAGCTCGTAGACCGCTATCTACCACCTCTAAATTGAAGATCTATCAGTGTATTACGGCCACTCTCATGTAGAACGGAAATGACTCTAGTCAGTCCTATTGATAAGTAGTTAAATGCTAAAAGATTACGAAAATAAATATAAAAATTAATAGACCAATGATTTGTTATAAATATAAGCAAACTATTTACAGCGATTGCTACAACTTCTTCAATATTTAATGGCAGATATAATTAATTATTGGTCGGTACACCTAAATACGAATAAGTACTTGTAATAACTATTACGCAGAAAAAGTATTCGAGGCTGTTCCAAAAAGGAATAGCAAATTGGTATACCCACCTAGATAACAAAATGCATTGTCAATGCCAACGTACAGCACACGGCTGCATTAAAAACGTTAAAATGTTTCCTGTAAAGCCATTGTCTGCCGCGCCACGTGCCTATGCCTATATTTCCGTATAAAAACAAAAAAGAAAAATAAAACAAAAGCAGAATGAATAGACACAGCGCGATCGGCAAAACAACGACGTGGTTGCCATGGCAACTGCCGCACCCGGCCCTGCACCAAAAATGTGTCTACCCTGAGCTATAATAATTTTTGAAATCGTTTTAGCGGCGCTTGGAAGACTGGATTTTTAGAATAAAATGTGATATTTATGATATGGAACCTGCACTTGCTAAAATGTTTCTCCCTATCTGTCCGAAGGCGCTCTTGTGTCCAAGTCGCTCCCTTGCGGACTCTCGGGCCTCGCTCAGCCCTTGTGCCTCATCCACTGGGCCCTCTGCTGACTTCAGAGAGTACGTGGAGAGGGCTTCCTCGCTGGGCTATCTGCTATAATATGTCCACATCCCCTAGGGAGAGAGGCACTCCGAGAGATTGTTGGTAGATACCTAGGGTGCGCCACGTGAGGTTACCCAGCATAGCACCCCGAGGCGATATGAATCCAATGACTTTAGCCAATCCAACTATGAACTATAATAGGTTATACGTGATTAGAATACCTACATATACATATATGAAAACATCGGTCACGGTTTGCGCCAAAACGGCTGCTTCCATTCGTTAAGAAATTGACTAACGGGATTGCAGTGGCACCATTGATAACGAATTAAAAATATAATGAAACGGGCCGACTTATCACTACTAATTATCGCTGATTAAAAAGAAATTAGCGTTCGATTGTCTTTTCCGATATGAAAAGAACTGAAGCTGTTAGGGTATTTTATTTAGATCCGTGATAATATTTTTTTAGCTAACATATGCTTCTGTAGTATCAAATCCTACTAATATTATAAATGCGAAAGTGTATTTGTACGTTTGTTGGTTTGTCCTACTTTAACGCAGCAACGGAGCATCGGATCGTCGTGATTTTTGGCATAGATATAGTTTATGGACAGGAGAGTAAAATTTTTATCCCGGGAAAATTCACGTCGTTTAGATCACAAAAATTCAGAAGCTAGTAATATACGTTACGCTAAAGTTAATAGGTCGATCCGATAGATGGCGCTGAATGTATTGAGATCTGTGATTGTAGATACCAATATGTTTTTTCTTCAGTAGGAATAAATAGCTCTTTGATGAATATTTTAAATGACCATAATAATATGTAGAGTAGGTATGTATCATGGAACATATACATACTAATAAATAACATATACAACTATAGTATATATAAATACTTATTTAGTGAAATAATTTACCTATCTATGAATTATTAATTCAATATTAAATTAAATAAGGACAACAGTTAAATATTTTCAAATAATAATGTTGAAAAAAACAATAATTATTAAGAACTATTTTCGAATCGTAAAACTTTATCACAGAGTGGATGCTATAACTTAGGTTTTAGGGTCAAAATGACCTTTGCTTTTTATGGGCTTCTAGAAATAATGTTGAGCATTCGACCTACAGACGTTCCGAGAACCAGCTTGGTGGGTTCGAGTTTTACCTACCTATTATTTTATTAAAGGTGTGTAGGTTAGTACTTGCCTACAAATTTGCAGTGATACATATAAAATACTTATTATCTGAAGGTACCTACTTAGATAGTACAGTGTTCCGATGCACCGCGCTGCGCGCCGGCCGTTGAGTTTCTTGCCCTTTTTCTCGATAGTTGGGTAGATTTTTTGAACCATTTGATTTTGATTTTTTGTTAGTGGCAGAACTCACTCTTCTGCGAGTGTCCGTCTGGGTTGTTACCACCGCTTTGCTCGTGAAGTCTGCCGCCAAGCAGTAGTGTGCAAGCATTACTGTGTTCCGGTTTGATGAGCAGAGTTTCCAGTGAAATTACTGGGCTTATGAGACTTAATACCTAATGTCTCAGGGTAACGAGCGCACTGCAGTGCCGCGCAAGCCTTTGTGCTTCAAAGTTCTGGGTGGCACTGCAATTGCTATGGGCCGGCGTTATGCTTACCATCAGGCAAATGACCAGCTCGTCTCGTTACCAAATAACATAAAAAAAACCAGGCAACTACGAGTAGAGTCACTGCAACAACCACCTCGAGCCTGCGTTGAAGTAGCTTTAGCTATATTAGACTACAGGTAAATTCTCGCGGCGTAGGCACCTGTGATTATATCATTGCAAGCTTCTGCCCGCGGTCTCGCATACGTTCCCACAGGAAGCGTGCATTTTTCTGAAATAAAATGTTACTGTATACTGTATAAACTACCTATATCTAGGCATGCCAAAAATCACGTCGATTGCCGTTGCTCCGTTACTGCGCGAAAGAAGGACAAACCAATAAAATTTTCAAACATACTATCGCATTTATTATAGAAGGGATTCTCTCCTGTCACCCATATTCCGGAAAAACTAAAGCAGACCTTCGACGCTAGCAAGTATGCGCTGCTGTCAAAATAACCATCCTTCTGCATCACGGGTTACGTCGTTTCATTACAGAATTCCTGTGGCCACCTTCCAGCTCCATCATCAGAACAGTTCTGTGACAACACTATATTGCATTTTCATCCGATTTACATTTGTGTGTAAAATTGTGGCTCAATTAAACACCTGGAAGTGGGCCAAACTTAGCTTGCAATATATGACCTAAACAAACAAACATACATACAAATAAAAGCTTGTAAAAACAGATCCTACTTATTACCTACAGAAAATATTTTTAATTTTATTCGTATATAAGAAGTAATGTAAGTAGTGGCTGTTGTATACCCGATTATTTAGTTAAATATAAATCAATGAACAGCGCAGCGCGTAAGGGTTGCCGGTTCGATGACAGCAACGGGAAAAATATTTGTTCAAAGAAAATTTAATAAATACGAAACGTCAGTTGTAGAAGTATCTTAACGAACTAGTTGGTGCAGACGAAGTTGGTGTTGAAGTCAAGACTCCTAGCATCTTTTACTATGATCAAACAAAACTTTTTATTCCTCGTTTAATAAAGTGCATGTATTTAGCGAATCTCATCAAATGAAGCACGGGAGTCGAGCCTGTGACAATGGTGCGGTGTGAGCTAACGGTGTCGCGCAAGTCATTACACGCCTCGGTTTTTACCGCGGATTCCTCGCAGCAAAAAGGTTTGATTTGACCGTAGTATAGGAGGTACCACTTGGATTGGTCGCTGGTGACGTCGAAGTATGAAGCTTGTACTGTGACGTTGATGGAAATTGTGTTTTCTCTTAAAGTTGTAGAGGTTGGTGCTCTATGTTTATCTTTAACTAGCTTTTCAAAACAATTTAAACAAAACAGTAAATGTAATAAAAATACACTGGAGACTGTAGTCAATAAAGCACAAAAGCATTACTTACATAATAATTATACTTATACTTAAATAAATTAAACAATACAGGCCAATTTCAATAAAATAATAAAAAAAAAAATTATTTTTCCGGTGCGCACGCTAACAGCGCAGTATGCGCCCACAGCCCAGGCCATCAATCTGCTCAACGCTCTCATTGCTCAGGAGCCAGATCTAGACCAGTTTTGCACTAAATTTAATCTACTTATTTGTTTTTCTATGTATTCGTTATTTTTGTGAAGTGTTGTAAAACTTGACTTGCTGCACGCTTTGGTGTGAACTGTAAGTGCAGCAAGTAATTATTATTAATAAATAAATGTGATCCATTGCATCCATATTCCATCCACCCAAGAGTATCAAAATCTACAGTGAAACTGATAAAACTATAGAATTCAAAAGCAAATCTATAAAGAATAATAAAAAACCGTATAAAGATACCAATTCTCACCAATTCAAGCACAGCGCGGCGCCACGCTCGCGACAAGTGGTAAATTGGACGGCGAAAGAAGCCGCGACGCGAGCAAAAAGTCTGATATAGCAAAAAGGCGAGCGCAAAATAGATAAAAATCAAAGATTCGTTGTTACGATTCTGCCCACCGGCCGACACTTTCTAACTGTTGCGGTCTGCTACTACTAGGTACGATTTAACTAGATCACGGTTGAAGGGATAGTTATGCCGATTGGACCATCTTAGCTTTTGTAATCTGTGGCAAAATTGACTAGCTATAATACCTCTTCCTACGTAATTACTAATTTACTAGCCGTGCTCCGTGGCTTCGTTCACGTAGCTTAAGTTACTCCTTTGTAATATCAGCTAGGTATCTGCCAGTGAAAGTCCAGTCGCAATCGGTCCAGCCGTTTCGGAGATAAGCTAGAACAAACAGACAGACAAAAATTTTAAAAATTGGTTTGTGTTACAGGCCCCGCACTATGATTCCCTATGTCTCAGGTGACCTGAGACATAGGGAATCATAGTGCGGGGCCACCTGAGTCAGGTGGCATGGACACACACAAATACACATCACAAACATCCAAGACCCGAGAACAAATTTTATGCTTACACAAAATCGGCCCCGGCCGGGAATCGAACCCGGGACTCCTCGCTTTGCAAGCAGTGTTAGTACCAACTTAGCTACGGAGCCGTTTCTAGTAGATTAAGTACGATGTTGACCGAGAGAATGCAGCTATTTTACTATTGAAATTTTCGTATCACAAGTGGTCGATGCGATCTCTCCGCTTGCATTTCCTGAGGAAGAGCGTCGGACACGCCCGAAACCTCGAAAACATCGACAAATGATGTAAGTTATAGCCGGTTTGTTTAACAATTTATAATGAGAATACAGCTGCCATTCCATGGATATTCTCAGCTAGCTCTTACCTCTTACGGTACCCACGGGAAGAGATAGACTGGTACCTACTATTCATACTGTGCATGTGTGGTTGGTATTATCACTAAAAGCGAACCAATCTTTGGATGGAGTTTAGTAACGGAGTCAGACGTCAGTATACAGGATGTATTTTCCCGTACCTTTTTTAGGTAATCACTGTAGCGCCTGGAAAACATTCTTAGGAGACATGTCCTTAATTTTTGTAGATATTTTCACCTACCTTCATGTAGTTTGGAATAAGCGTACAGTCAATGAGAAAATGATAAATAATTTACTTAAAAGCTTTTTTTAATTTTTATTCCTATTATTATTTTACCTATTTAGGTAGATATCGGTATATATGCCAAACGATTTTTTTTATAAGGATCAAAAGGATCTACCCTTACTGCAGCACGTTTCAAAAATACATCCTGTATAATGATAAGTCCCAATTATGTGTGATCTGACATAACCGAAATCCCTTTTGAGGCAGGCTGGTAGCAGCCCCGATCAGCTTTCGCAATTTAAAATTTTGATAGAGTCCAATAAGTTTGATCATCGCGTAGTGATAAATCCAAAAAAACCGAGCAACACCGCGAACAGGCTACTAAAGCAGCAGTTGGCATCTCAGAATTTAAAAGAAGAACATCTTCATTACCTAACAAAAACAAACATTCATAAGTACCAACCGTACGACCGGTTGTAAGGCCGTATCGTAATTGTCTCAAAACAAAACCTCAACTCGCGTCCAGAGCAACCAGTCAATGGGATAAACAGCGGGAAAACAAAAAAAAACAACGCTCCATATTCGTGAAATGATTAAAAAAGAAAGATGGAAATAAAAGGAAAGGATTCAAGTTCGCGGCACGTACCGTCTCCGGCGTTTAAAAAGAGAACTATTCTGTTGGAGCGTGAATGAAAAACGCGCCCACGATGGCCGCGTAACCGTAATGTTATTATTTTTATTTTCGACACTCTCTTACTTCTTTTTATTCGCTTCTTTTTTCATTTTCGTCTTATTATTATGTTATTTTATTCGTTTTTATCGCATGGGCCGTGGTATGTAGGTCAGGAGCAGTGCGAGTGATTTTTTGGTTTTTCACGGGCAAGGTCGCGACGTTTGCTTGTTTTGTATGATGAGACGAACGTAATTGCGCGGTGCGTTGAACTGGAGTGAACTTGGCAATTTTTTTAAGGACAGACTTAATGATTGTAAATTGTTGTTGCGTAGTTATTCATTAAATGCTTGCGAGAGTCGAGGTCTGTATCGGGCAAGTTTTTGCGGGTAACTTATTTATTTGCACTGGCAAGGGTATCAGTTTGAACCGTTTGAACGAGGGCAGGGTAAATGTTAGTAAGATGGAGAGGAAGTAGTATGTATTGTCTTTTTCTTTGACCATATCTACCTACTATAATTATATTGGTTTAGTGAAGACGGTAGGAAATACGGGACTGAAGCTATCAAGGGGCTGTTAGAATTTTTTTTCATAGCTGATCTAGAAATACAGTAAGTATACCGATTTCTGTTTTTACTACTTGTATCTTCTGATACAAAATTCTTCAGTCGGTGTAAGTTCAATATTAAGAATACTGTGCACCTTCTTTCTAAATGTACTCTTTTTATTTCTTGACTTTGACAACTAATGTACTTATTCCAAGATGCTAATGTTGCCAGCATAGAATATCTTTGAGAGTGCGCATTAAGTTAAAACTTGAAATTCTCGTAAAATATAAACAAAATATAATAATCATTCGGTAAGTAAAATCAAATAAAACTTAAGGTCAACTATTATAGATAGACGCCTAAACTGCCACCTACGTATGGGATCCTTAACTTTTTTTTTTATGTACCTTCCGTAAACTAGCATCTAAAATTTTCGTTTCACCATCATTTCTACATCTAACTGTTAGGAGACACACAACTATATATGACGTTTTATTTTCAATACTATAAAGTTATTGATTCTATTAAAAGAGATGTTTTTTTTATCAAATTCTAAAACACCGCATTTTCAGCCACGTCATCGCTTAAAATCAGACAATATAGCAGTCAAACGCAAACGTCTAAAAAACAATCATGTTTGTACGAGTATAGTGCTGTTTAATACGTAGTAGAAAAATAACACAATAGTACGTTCTTTTTTAAGGTAAGAAAACGAACGTCCACAGTTTTCACAATAATTATTATAAGTTAGCAAAAAATTAATTTGACCCCGACGTGATTTGAACACGCAACCTTCTGATCTGGAGTCAGACGCGCTACCGTTGCGCCACGGAGTCGTTGGAGTCTAGCTCAAAAGTGCATTGCAGTTTGTTGTATGTACTTAGATATATCATTGTATCGGACTATGTTGCGTGTAGGTAATTAGGTATGTATCATATATTTCCAGTGTGGGCTGATGGGGGAAAATGGATGTCGAATGAAATCGTATTGTAATAGAGATGTTGCATGAAACAACAAAATACATAATTTATGTCGTAATACACGTGAACATCACAAAAATGAAATACACGAAAAATATAAAATTTCCACAAAATTCATCTAAAAGTTTAAATCAACAAAATGCATGTTTTAGTGACAATTTACGGCCCGTGTTGTAAATGTGACGCTTTCAGCCGCTGAAAAAGTGACGTCACTGAGGGTCTTCAGCCTTGGTTCCTTCGATTATTGTAAATTAAATTGAGATACTGTAGTAGGTACTTTATAATACAGAGTTAAATTTGTTAAATTATGTGGTGTCGATATATGACTTCTATTAAAAGTGCTAAATATTGCCATCGCACTATTATTACAATCTTCACTTCCCTACTAATGTTATAAATACGAAGATGTGTTTATTGGTTAGTTCATTTTTCACGAAACGACAGCGACGTGGTCCTTATGCAGACCGTAGACGCTTATGCAAACGTACGTTTGCTTGTCAGAATAACACAGCCTTTACGTCAAGCGCCCATTTCGAGTATCACGAAATCCGCGCTTGACGTAAAAGCGTTGTTATTCTGACAAGCAAACGTACGTTTGCATAAGCGTCTATACCGCCCCATACGCATAGAAATATTTTATGGGCTGGGTGTGACGTAGGCTAGTTTTTATACCCGGAAAATGCACGGTTGCTGTGCCTAAGCATCTCTATGTGGGTGACACCACGGGCAGCAGCTAGTTTGCAATAAATTTTAGTTTGAAAAGTCTCGCACAAACTCACATACCAATTTGGTATAAGTTTAGGTAAGTTTACCGGTACCTTGACCTATCTCCCACCGTCAAAAATATACATTTTTACCAGATGGTATTTAACTCTTCTGCGAGAGTACATAAGGGTGGGGTCTTTCCCCTTCATCCCTTTGCTCGTGTAGAATTTATAACAATACCACTGACCTACGATGTGTTAATAGTGTATAGAGCGCCATCTATACATTCGCCAAAGTGGTTTATAATGTCATTCCATCCAAATTTAGTTGAGCTGTTAGGCGCTTCACACACTAGGTATAAATTGTGACTGGTCGTGCAACACGTCTTGAGCTGTTCTTTTTTACTTTACATTAGCGTTTGACCACAATCGCGCCTTGTAATCGAAGGTGGTGACACACTTAGTAGATATTACATTTTGTACTTTGTATTGTAGTCAAGTCGTCGCCCTGTGAAGCAAAAAAAGTCTGATTCCTGTTAATCGCCGTAGGCCTACACTACACGAGCGGTTCTCCCGCCGCCGCGGAAATCCGTATGTAAACCGCAGCCGACACAATAGGGATGTTGCATGAAACACAAAATACATATTTACTGTCGTTATACAGGTTTAAAAACATCACATTAACACAATAAAAATAAAATTGACAAAAAAATATAATTTTCACAAAGATATTGCATCTAAAATTTTCAAGAATTCAACGTTTTTTTTATCATCCAATAGTATTTTAAGTGGTACCATCAGATTCTTTACATCTCTGTGAGTAAAAAAATGTATGACAACCATGTACTTAAACGCAGTTTTTCACGACCAAATCAACAAAATGCATGTTTTTAGTGCAACTTTACGGCCCGCGTTGAACAAGTAACGTCAGAAGTTCTGTCCAATTTGTATGTGGCGTTTTAGCACGCAGTACATACGCCCGAGTTTGACTCTCATTTTTGACGCACGTAATGATCTGCGAAAGCTTTCACGGCGGTATACCGCGGCGGTAGAAACGCTCGTGTAGTACGGGCCTAAAGATACTGGTAAAAAAAATTAAAATTTGTGTGAACACGACGCGATATACTTGTTCCAATTTTTTATATCTACCCATTTATAAAACAAATATTTCAGGCTTTCAGATTTTTTTCTTTCTTATCTGTTGCTATTGTGAGATTAGTGTTGACACAACGACATTTTCATATTTTGTCGAATTTAGAACGAACCTCAATCCCGAAACTCAAGACTAGGGATGTAGCCCAGTCCTTAGCTTGCCTTAACCCCGCAATCCCTTTGTTACCAGCTACTTGGCAACCAGATACAGCACGCACACACCTACACATCACATACCATAAAACAAGCCTGAACTGGCCACCAGCTCAACGCATTTAGTCATCGTTCCAAGTAAAAAGTAAAAATAACCGTAGACTTCATCTCGGTCTCAAGGCCAAATCCTGGACGACAGAGACGAATATACAAAACTAAACGGGCAAGACAAGGACAGGGAAGGTTAGTGTCTTCGTCCTTTGAAAAGGGAAAGTGGTAGTTAAGGCGTTGGTGAGAGTGAGATACAAAAATGAGCGAAGGGTGGAGAGGGATGCGGATAGGGCTGATGTGTGGGAGTGAGGAGGACGGAAGGTCAGGAACCGGTTAATTTTGAAGGGCCCGCAACCGCGGTCCACGATGCTGCGAAGCTATAGATTTTATTTATGATTGTGTATCGATTTCGGATGATTTCTTTACGTACTACAGAAAGATTTTGAAAAAAGAGTTGCTGAAGATTTCGGTTATGTACTGAATAGTGTTATTTAACAAAACATGTTCACTTTGGTGAGAGGGTCAGATATCTCACGTGATGTTTTTTTTTTAAATTTAATTATACTCTGCAAGCTCCAGGGCTCGCACCCTTTTTTTGCTATATTAATTATTTTTACTTTACAATTTTTTAAAATTATATCAATTAACAAAATTATAAGTACCTACTCCGAAGGCCTAACTAAAGTGTCACATATACATACATATTATTAACAAAACATGTGTACTTTGGTGAGAGAGTCAGATATCTCACGTGATGTTTTGTGGTGATGCGGTCGATGGTGGTCAATAAGCTTAAACTAGAATAGAGTCTGGCCCACAAGTGTAACAGATTTTCGGCTTGGGATAGTAGCTACTGAAGATGCTCTACCATCTTTCATAACAATGACTTTTTTTCACCGAACGCCTGAATTCTTGTAAAATTCAAACTCTACCACCATTTTATAACTTATTGTCATGGAATAACATAATTAACTTTAATTTTTTATACACTAAACCTAGATAAGAATTATAAATAAATAGATATAAAACAAATAAATAAACGCTTACACTCATACCCCCGCACTAGGATTCCCTGTGTCGCAGGTGGCATGGACACACACAGATACACAGCACAAACATCCAAGACCCGAGAACAAACTTTATGCTTACACAAAATTCCCCGGCCGGGAATCGAACCCGGTGCCCCTCGCTTTGCAGGCAGGGTTATTACCAACTTAGCTACGGAGCAGTCCTTCCGATCTCGAGTGCAGCTTCCGGAACACCAATAACTATAGGTGTTTGATCATAGATTTTCAAGTTTAGGGTGACCAGTGGAAAATGACCTACCATGAGAATTTTTATGTTATGTGGTAACGAGACGTGCTGGTCGTTTGCCTGATGGTAAGCATAACGCCGGCCCATAACAATTGCAGTGCCACCCAGAGCTTTGAAACACAAAGGACTGCGTGGCACTGCAGTGCGCTCGTTACCCTGAGACATTAGGTATTAAGTCTCATAAGCCCAGTAATTTCACTGGATACTCTGCTCATCAAACCGGAACACAGTAATACTTGCACACTACTGCTTGGCGGCGGACTTCACTCACAAAGCGGTGGTAACAACCCGGACGGACACTCGCAGAAGAGTTAGTCCTCCCACTAACAAAATTACTCACTGTTCATAAAAAAAGTTACTGTGAATTTCCTTGCAACAAAGTGTTATGTAGGTAACTTATTCTTATTTCGTCCATGGCAGCCCCAATATTCCCAATCGGGCATTATTGCCAATTCTGGCTGAATGTTTTTGTTATGTCTGGCAATGGCACCGCGAATTCCTCCAGTTTTGGTTGTTAGTGTGGCGTTCATTAGTACTTTTCTAATAATAAATGCGTTTTGAGCTTTTACATAATACATGTTTAAAGCAAAAAATGAGAAAAGTTCATATGCTCAAAGGTTTAGAGCTTAGAATTTAGAAGTATTTATATAAAGTTATGTTTATGTATTTATGTATATCATCATAGTTATGCCTTCGGAGTATTCTTTTTGTTAATTTAATGATTTGATGTGAAAATTGCAAGAAATAGTTTGATTAGCAAAAAATGGGTGCGAGCCCTGGAGCTTGCAGTGTAAATGTAAATAAATAAAAAAAAAGGTTTAGAGCTTTTTTGAGGTTTTGGCAAGTTGAAACGAGCTAACCTCTGGAATCTTATGCAACTTAATATGATGCGTTTTGCTTCAACCTTCATCATCCGGACAGTTAACAAGTGGAACTCTTTGCCAGCATCTCTTTTTTCTGAGCACTGTAATATGTAGGTACAATCTGGGAGTCGCACGAGTGAACAGTCTTATGTGCAAGCATGGTACACTTTCGACCGCATCATCGCTTATGGGCGGCGCAAGTACGGAAGTCGGTTCGATAAATTTATCGAATGTTGCGAGTACCGAAGTCTGATCGTAAAGTATTGTAGTAGCTCTATATATACTCTCTTTGGATTCGACCTAACTATTCGATAACTTTTGTCGATTGTATCGAGGTTCGATAAATGATATAAAAAGTCGATAAAACCCACTTTATCGATTTGAACTGTCAATTTTATCGAATTTTATCGATCAAAAAGATCCGTACTTACGCCGCGAGTGAGAATTGTGAGCGGTCAAAAGCAAGTCCATTCAGAATAAAAGAAAGCGATGTGAGCTAGAGCAAACTCTAGGTAGAGTCACCAGTCCAAAATACTGTAGGAAAGCATAAAACCAAGAAGGGTGGCGATGATAAGAGCAGACTTACAGAATCCAGTAGAAGAAAACCTAACGACGCGGCGACGTCTAGGTTCTTTTCTGCTGGGTAAATTCCTTGCTTTTATTGAAGGAGTTGTTTTGTTTTAAGTACGATCCAATAGTAGACCATATATCATTATGTATCAACAGACCGTCTGGATTTTGCAAAGCGCAAGAAAACGAAAGCTCGAGAAAGATGAAGGCAACTGGGTGAGAGTAATTATTATATCGGTGGATAGGTTAAGGTTCAATGCCCAATGCTGAGACGCATTCTCTCAGTGATCGAGAGTATAGGCTTGCAGGCTACAGCACATGACCCATTACGCTGACCCAATGTTGCTGTGTCTCCCACAGAGATAGATTTAGATAGTTGTCATTTTCACGTGCTCTGGTATGCTATGTTCTTGTGTACCTATAATATATTATTATATTTATTATTTATATTTATTATTATAAATGCGAAAGTGTGTTTGTACGTTTGTTAGTTTGTCCTTCTTTCACACAGCAACCGAACAACGGTTCGACATGATTTTTGGCATAGATATAATTTATGGACCGGAGAGTAATACTTTTTATCCCGGAAAATGCAGGGTTCCAGTGGGAACGCGGGTGAAACCGCAGGCAGAAGCTATTATTAATATAATAAGACGTTTTTGAATCGGAACTCAATTCGCATAATTGTATCATTCAAATATTATCTTCTACTAGCTGCTGCCCCGCGGTTTCACCCGCGTGGAGATTTTGGATGACATGGTTTTTATTTTTTTGCGCGGAACCCTAATTATTTTTCTAAAATTAAAGTAGCCTATGTTACTCCTTGTAACATCAGCTATCTGCCAGTGAAAGTCCCGTCAAAATTGGTCCAGCCGTTTCGGAGATTACCCGGAACAAACAGACAGACAGACGGACAAAAAATTTAAAAATTGTGTTTTTGCTATAGGTACGATATATACTTTCATATGCATTTAGTAAAAATATGTTATTTTGATGTTACAAACAGACACATCAATTTTATTTATTTGTATAGATGAGTTAAATACATAAAGCTATACTACAATACAAACAAAAATTGTAAAAATGGCTGTTTTGGTATAGGCACCGTATATACTCTCATATGCATTTAGTAAAAAGCTGTTATTTTGATATTACAAACAGACACTTCAATTTTATTTATCTGTATGGATAATAAAAAACTAATAATGTAACGTAAGAGGTAGGCCTCTTCCTTCACTTTTCTCGCTTGGTGTACAGTTTCCAAAGCTATTAAAAGTGGTACATCTCGAGTTAGCTGCTGCAGCGTGTACATGATGTGTACACGAGTGTGTTCCGTTCGCGAGAGTTGCCCCTCGGTGCCGATTCGCGGGAACGGTCAACTGAGCTCAAGGTCAAGGGAAGATGCACAGAGAAACTGTAGAGACTCCTTGATAAAAACTTTTCTATAAATAAAGTTTGGCGATGCAAATGTTATGAAGTTAATGTGATGCGCGGGTTGCTTTGGCTGTATAGTGTGTGAAATCTTGTCGTCGTTTCTTTACTTTCTGTTGTTCGTCTGTTGTCGTACCTAAAAATAAACAAAACACGTATTTTTGTTAGTGGGAGGACTAACCCTTCTGCGAGTGTCCGTCTGGGTTGTTACCACAGCTTTGCTCGTGAAGTCTGCCGCCAAGCAGTAGTGTGCAAGCATTACTGTGTTCCGGTTTGATGAGCAGAGTATCCAGTGAAATTACTGGACTTATGAGACTTAATAACTAATGTCTCAGGGTAACGAGCGCATTGCAGTGCCGCGCAGGCCTTTGAGTTTCAAAGTTCTGGGTGGCACTGCAATCGTTATGGGCCGGCGTTATGCTTACCATCAGGCAAACGACCAGCTCGTCTCGTTACCTAATAACATTAAAAAAAAAATTATTGCTATATTTCGGTAGCTAACGCTGAGAGTTAGTTCCATTAGGCTTCATATATTTATTACCTTCGGCTACGAGTGAGGTAAGATCAGCTCATTGAGTAGTAACTCAAAAAAAAGATCATGTTTATTTCTTCACAATCTCCCTTAGTACAAAGCGCGGTCTGCGGGGACTGCCTCATCTCGCAGCGGCAGCAGCGCCAGCTGTTGGAGCTGGGCACCTGCTGCTCGCTCAACACGCACTCCAGGTGGCAGTGTGATGCGCACTGGCTGCATTTGATGCACGCACTCCCCTCCATCGTACGTTTGCAGAAAGCGCATGACAGAAAATAACTAGACAGTAAATGACACCAGCGATGACAGGATGTCTCTAGATACAATTAAAGAACTGATATGAATTACTGTTAGCCTTTAATGATCATTTAAATTGGTATTATAGACTTTTTTAAGTACTACTATTTGATAACGAGATGAGCTGGTAATTTAACTGAACGCCGACCCATAACAATAGCAGTGCCACTCAGAACTTTGAAACACAAAGGCCTGCGCGACACTGAATTGTGTCGTTACCCTGAGACATTAGGTTTTAAGTCTCATAAGCCAAGTAATTTCACTGACTACATTACTAATCAAACCGGAACACACATGCTTGGTCATTACTGTTTGGCGGCAGACTTCATGAGCAAAGCAGTAACAACCCAGTCGGATACTCGCGGAAGAGTTAGCCCGGTTTTACTATAGATGGTAACTGGTAAGCTAGTAAAATGATTTCATCAGTTATAAACATAAATTGAAAAGCTAATATTTCATGTAGATGTTAATCTAACAATAGCTAATTTAAATACAGTTTTTGACGTTATGCTACAGCTACAGGACGTCAGCGAATGAATACACCTTACTTGAATAAAGTCTCTGGGAATTTGGAACTATTTCTTTTTAACCGACTTTAAAAAAGGAGGAGACGACTATATGTATTTTTTTATGTATTTCCATCGATTTCTCCGTCAATTGTAGATCGATTTTGAATTTATTTTGTTCGAATGGGCTATACTCTCGAGGTGGTCCTATATACATTTTATGAAAGAATATCTTCCAGATGTGGAAATATGGCGAATGAAATTTCATATAGGTATCACGATATTTCCATCGTAATCTGTTCCCACTTTTTTAAAAGCAATATCAGTGCCTAATTATTTTTTTATATTTCAACTTCATCCATAATGACTACTCCACAGAGCATAATGAACTCTGTTCCCAAGTCAACATTTACCAATAAGCATTTGTATCCACACGCAACTCGCATACGCCGGTACGCGTGTGTGCGTGTGTCGTACACACTGCACAAGAATGCAACGCGTTGTTGACACAGCCAACTTCGATATTCCTTTATTTATTGCTATAAAAACCCTTCCCAATCATTGATACGCCAAAATCAACTTTAACGAAGAACAAATTAAGTATAATTTAGTAAGAATTGCATAAATTTTGCAGCTTTTTCTCGATTAGACATATTTTATTTCGATCTAAGCGGCTATCAAGTCTAAGCTACCAGACATAACAGACCTATTTCTGTAAGCTCTAACTGCGACTTAAGCTCTAATGTGATTTAGACAAAAGAGGGTATATTTAAATAAGGATTTATGCGTTGCGTCTGGCGTTTTGGCGAGATCTGCGGATAAAGGATCGTTCCGGATTAAAAAAAAATGAGATTTCGCGAAAAGATTGTAAGATTTGGGACCACAATGGGGCTTTGGAGACAGCTTCTTGAAGTATCACCTTAGGTTTTGGGTTATTCTTTCTGTTTATTTTTGGAGATGTGAAAATGTGCAGTTGTTCTAATTAATGGGTTTTAAATGGTTAGGTTAAAGGTTTCTTTGGGTTTAACACGTTAGCTGCGGCACCAATTTTTGCAAACTTTCCGTTCCTGCGGCACGAGGTATTATCGGCCCGCACCGTGACCAGACGTTAGGGCGACACGCGGTCTATTAGACCCCACCTCCTTTAACAGACTAAAATCCATTTTCTGGCGCGAAATCAAAGATAAATGAAAATTTTGGTCCTTATAGATATAGACAGTGAATTGATGAACCCTAATGTACCGTCGCCCCGGGATCTGATAGCTAGTTTATTAATTATTGGCAAAACAAAATATGGGATCTTATACACCTCGTAACGCACTGAAATAGGGTAAATTTTCGCTAAGATTAGTGATGAGAAAAATAATATCGACGCAACGACGTTTATCTATTTTTGTGTGAAAGTCTTAATGCGGTTCACAGAATAGAAAAAAAAGAAAACCAGAAGTAGAAAAGAAACTATCCTATTTATTCTGCCTCGGGCTTAATACTTACTAACACATAATTTCTGTACTTTTACCATCGTACAATAATATACCTACTCCGCCTGGTGCTCTCTTCCGACTACGTGACTGACACATGCTTACGTCATCATATATCGTGTAAAATTTACATAAGTCGAATCTAACACACTCAACAAACTTGGTGATTAAAAATAACCCTGTACATATTTTGTTGTTTTTAACGTTTTAGTATTGTTGTTATAGCGGCAACAGAAGTACCTACTTAATTTGAGAAAACTTCAACTATCCAGTTATCGCGATTCTTGAGATATCTGGTGACAGACAAACGGACAGACAGCGAAGTCTTAGTAATAGAGGGTCCTGTTTTTATCTTTCGATACGGAACCCTAAAAATCGTTAGGTAATCTTTATTTACTTTCAAAACCTAGACAAAGAAGTACTGAATTATTAATTAATTACTTACCTGTTTTGTCAACGGCTGCTTTGCGTTTTTTGTGGAGTTTTTCACTACCTACAAAAATATCAATTAAAAAACTTACCTGTTTTGGTTCTGTTTCTGGGTTTTTTAAAATTAACTTCTTCCGACATCGTTTAGACATGTTCGGCGATGTAAAAGGACGTGCTCTCCAATCGACGTGATGCACAACACTAGTCGCGGGAAGCTCGCGTTGGGTGCGGTACGAGGTCCGGGAGGATATGGGACGTTTTAGCCTCGTGCCGCACTGCATTTAAATTATATTAATTCAGTGCGGTACGAGGCCTAAGACATCCGGTACCAAGGTAGGTATACCACCGAGTCCGGGACCATTAGTGAATCTCAAATATACATTTATCTCTTTTCTATACTGGACCAAACCAAAGCTATGCCCTTCGCACGACAGAGATGTTCACGTTTTTCCTTGCCGCACCACAAGGAAGTTGCATGAGGGGTGATTTAGGCCTCGTTTCGCACTTAACGTGTTAAAGTTTAGCGATATTTTTGTCTTTCGAAAGTAGTGGATAATTAAAAATATGTGAACATAGAAACTAGATAAATCCTATAACAATAAAAGAGGTAAGTAAAATTTGTATGATACCGGGAACTTTGATGAAACGCTTTCCGGCTCAGGAGAGTCCAGTCAACAAAGGGCAACTATGTGTAGGTACCTACTTTAAAACGTTCGTAGTATAGAAATTTATTAATTTTAAAATTGTGCTATTCTTATCAAGAGGTCCTAATAAATATAGGTACTAAAATTTGAAAAATCTGAAAGTGTTGGTATACAAATTATTGCAGCTGACATATTATATAGGTTCCTTTCCTTGTAAGTTACTTTGTTACTGATTCCATAATGGACATCTTTGTTTGAAATAAATTGTTATTCATAATCAAAATGTCTGGGAGCTTAACATCCATAGCAAAAAACTGACAGTATTATTATTGTAATTAAAAATGCTAATAAAGTAACTGTGCCCCAGTTAAGCACCCATGGTGTCGATTCTGTCCTGTCATACCTAAACATAATTTTAGTTTTAATCTCTCTTTCTAAATGAGAACATGAGAAAGAGATGGAATATATTTTAGACCTGACAAATTAATCCACTTGCTTGTGTCTAGCGTAAATTTAACGAATTTACTGGCGTCTAATTTATCAACGATGGAAGATTAGTCTATGTCAAAGTCTTAGAGTCTATGTCAAATTTGACATCTCTAAAACTAAATTTAGATCTGCAAAACATCTTCCATTTCTTTTCCATGTTATGATTCGGAAAGAGAGAGAGAGCGAAACTAAAATTCGGTATAGGAATGAAACTACAGAATCGACACCAATTTCAAATGCTAACTACCTACATAAAAATATATATAGCGTCTATACATACTTCAGAACCTGTCTGTCTGTCCGTCTGTATCCTTAATTAATGACAATCAGGATAGGACAGATGTCCACTCGACTATAAAAAAAGATTTTACCACTTTGGCACCCTGTCATAATGATTACCTGGACGCTTCATATGGTTTTCAATTATATAACTTATATTTTTTCACTGTGAGAAGGTTCTATTCTGCGTTTATATTGATGTATGTTTTTTTTTCTTTGGAATCCAATCGAAGCAGGCAGCGTAGGGTTAAGTTGCCTGTAATAACAATTTATTTTAACTCGTTGATAAGTAGACGGGTTTATATTTTTTAATTTTTGTGAGCTTAGTGCTCGGTGCCGTGGGCAAAATGAAAGTACCTACCTATTTTTTATTCTTTGAAATAATTATAGATGTTAAATAATTTTTTAGTTTTTCTTTACAAAGCTTAGGATAAAACAAAGTACACGTAAATTAAACATAAATGAAACATAAAATTGCTTCGGTTTGTGTAATGAAGTAATTTGGAGCGAAATAGGGTTGCAAAAATACGAGTTTGGTCGGGCTAATAATATATGATGAAGAAATAGTTCTAGGGTGTTTTAGTCCTAGTCTGGCTAGCTACCACCCCCAAGTTGAAAATCTGTAGGTACGGATCGGCAGTTGCTATTATTACAACGTACAACGTACAAAGTTTCATTAAAATCGGTTTATTCAATTTGGAGATTGCATAAAAGTTACCGAGGCGTAAGGTGAGATGAGGCAAACGCTGACCACGTTTGCCTCATCTCACCCACTCAAATATAAAACTTAAATCGAAGACATCTTTACTGTTACACAACATTAATCTTGTACATATTACTTTTCAAATTACTCTCAGCTTATGCAAAAGATGAACGTACACCATTACACCTTCAGCCATATCATTAACATCCATATTCTAAATCAAGTTTCAAATTCCTAAAAAAGTAACACACCCATACGATATAAAACGAAATGGAAAGTACCATCTATAGTAAAGTATCAATATAGTGAAACTAAAAACCACTTTCATTAGACCGTTCCCATCAAGGATCCAAAACCTGTTCCGATCCACACAAAAAACATTATATTAATTTGGGATCCCACAAAAAACGATCGCCACATGACTAAAAAAAGCTAATGGCCATAAAAAAAGGAAAAGGATTGATCGAAAAAACAACCAAAAGAAAAAATAAGACTAACGAAGAAAGGGTTTGGATCATACAGGTTGCTACCTTTTTTGTTGCTAACTCTTTTATTATGGTGTAATATTCGATAACTGAAGTTTAATAACCTCTTTGGTTCCAGAAACGGCGCGGTGCAATGACCGACTGGCTCTGGCATTGTTAATTTAAAAAAAAGCAATTTTGCAAGCACGATTAAACTACTTTAAAGTAATTATTAAATGTAATATCAGAGATTAAATGGCATAAACTTGGAGCATAATGAAGCAGGAAAAGATTTATTAAAATAAAAATGAAAATAAGCAGTTTTTTAACAATCGTTTTATGCAAAAAAATGAAAAGTTCTGTAATACAAGAAGGAATGTAGGTAGTTGCAGAGATCGAAAGTTGTATCAACTATTTATAGGAAGCGAGTGTACCGTTGGCGGGACAGCTTCACATAAATGTTTATTTGCTTTTATTTTATGAGGATAAACTGAGAAACGTTTTGATTATTATTGATCTTTATGTCTCGTTACTACAAATGCCTATATAGTAACGCATGTTTCGTAATTTATCAGCACTGTTTGGATATTGATAATGTTACAGCAATAAATAATAATAATAATAATAAATAAATAAACGCTTACACTCATACCCCCGCACTAGGATTCCCTGTGTCGCAGGTGGCATGGACACACACAGATACACATCACAAACATCCAAGAACCGAGAACAAACTTTATGCTTACACAAAAATCTGCCCCGGCCGGGAATCGAACCCGGGACCCCTCGCTTTGCAGGCAGGATTACTACCAACTTAGCTACGGAGCAATATAAGTGATGTTCTACCAAAATATAGGACTTTTTAACAGACTTCAAAAAATGATCAGGTTCTCAATTCATCTGTATTTTTTTTGTGGAGATGTTGCTCGATTTCTTCTCACCGATTTTAATCGATTTTTTTCATGAATTAGGTAGTATCTAGGGAGCCTTTTATATATGAATACCATAGTGACCCCTAAGCTAAGGGTGGAAAAATAGGGGATGAAATTTCACATACCGCGATATTTTAGGCGAAGTTTATTCCCACTTTTTTACGTCATTCAAAATTTCTAATAGCTAAGACAGTGTCTAAAAGTTAAATACTTTAACAAGTAAAAAGCTTAGAAATGTCACAACAGACGTGAGCTAGGCAACGTTTAGATTCAACATCTAAAAGAAAAACGATTAAAATTATTAGAAATGTCTCAACAGAATTGGGTTTGACAACGGTTAGACACTTCTTAAATCAAGGTTTGTGTTTGCTTGTATTGAAACACTTGACTAAGGCATGTTTAAGAGTGAGACGTAAATCGAAAGATAATCGAGATCGTAAGATCCTACCACAAAAATATTAAACACAATTAAAACCTGTGTTAAAGAGAGTTTAACTCCTAAATATACCTTAGTCGCGCGTTTAAATATGAGCAACCACAAATCCTGATTTAAGTAGTGTTTAATAACCGTTGTCTAACACAATTCTGTTGTGACATTTCTAATTATTTTAGAAGTTTATCTTTACACAATGTCTAGCTAAACAGGCTTCTAAAAGTGTTTTTTTTGTGGTAACGTTTTAACGTTAGTACGGTTTGTACTTCCAAAATTAATAAACACAGTTAATGTTTAAAACATGTTTAAGGTGTGTTTAATTTTATTGTGGTGGGACCGTTAGTTTTTTATGCTTCAACGGGTAGGTATAACGTTTAACCATACCTCACCTGTGAAAGCAAGAATGCCGAACATGGTAATCACTCAGAAGAAATAAATATTTTTTTTATACCTAGTCCACATTAATCATCCCACCCTGTATATCCAGGTCAGGTAACATCTAACCCTACGTCCACGTCCATTGTTATAGAGGTCAAACATTCCAAAGTCCTTTGTGTTTTATCTCATTCAGGGCATTGCTAACTAAATAGTTATTACTTTGATATTACGGTGTAGTATTATGGTGTATGTAGTGTATACTAGTTTCTGCCCGCGGTTTCACCCGCGTGCCGATTCCCACAGGAACAGTGCATTTTCCAGGATAAAAAGTAGCCTATGTTACTCTACGGCCCATAAACTACATCTAAGCAAAAATCACGTCGGTTCTTTGCTCCGTTGCTGCAGGAAGAAGGACAAACCAATAACAACGGATTCGCATTTATTATAGTAGAATAGAATAGAAAAACATTTATTCGATATATAGTACGAATTATTACGTCAGTACGATGGCGTAGTGCATGTTGCAGACAGGAGTGCAGGTACGTTTCCCGTAGCGAGACTTCTAAGAGAAAACTGCTCTGCCTTACCAGCTAACAATCTCGTGTTCGTTTTCGATTCCAAACCGATTAAAACCAGCGGTTACTAGTCTTTGGCTGGAAGGAATTGTCTAGAGTTTTCGCTTCGTTTCGTTTTGTAAGAACTTGTTTCCTTAATAACGTTTTACG
This sequence comes from Crocallis elinguaria, assembly GCA_907269065.1. Lineage (NCBI taxonomy): Eukaryota > Metazoa > Arthropoda > Insecta > Lepidoptera > Geometridae > Crocallis > Crocallis elinguaria. The sequence continues at coordinate 23,024,596 of OU026072.1, read as the reverse complement.
TTCGTTCTAAAATGATAACCAGCGAAAATGCTAGACAATTCCTTCCAGCCTAAGACCTAGCGACCCCTTCGGTCACATAATTAGGAAACGCTAACGTGAAAAAACTAAAGAGTAACACTTTTAAGATTTTTAATTATTTAACTCCTACTCACTTTTCGAGAAGTTTCAAGACCCGACAACAAACATAATATCACTACAAACAATTTGCTCCGGCTGGGAGTCGAACCCGCTTCGCTTTGCAAGTATGGTTACTAAATTAGCCAAAGAGCCGTCAATCATACTCTCCTCTCCTCCCTTGCGTAAAGAACTTTTGGATTATTTTAAAGTTATCAGGCTGTCAAGGGCTTTTTTACCAACAAAACCTCAAATTAATTGCTCGGCGCGCCCACTCAGGTGAGAAGTCACGGTTATCTCAGAATTGTCTAATCTCTTGTGACAATTGTCTCATTTTTCGCCTTAATTAATGGGCCTTAACAGCCATTGTTGCACCTATGTAGGTTACTTGTGAAACTTGCTGAATTTTGTGGGAATTTTCGTATTCTCACAAATTGGTGTTATGTTTTGTACACTGATTTTTTTTACCTACTTTCAAAAGGAAGAGGTTCACATTTCGTCTATTTTTTGCTGGTGTAAGGACCTTAACGATACCCCAGACACCCAAATCTGTTCAGGCATTTAAACGTTATGGTGGAATAATGAAACTCACATTACATATGTAATTACATGAATCCTGAAAACATTACCCTCCTTTTTGGACAGTCGTGTAATAAGGTTTTTAAGATGCTACTAATCGTTTCTTTTACATAAGTATACATATTCACACAAATTAAATTACATTATTTACTCACTTTGACATATTTTTCATTTGCTTGACAAAATAGTACAATTTACTTTGGTTCCGAGAGGGCCTGACGCTAGCACAGTATCTCCAATTTTGTCAGCTGATAGCCTGGTTGATGCGACGCATAATCAAAATTCTGGTACGTATCTGGCTTAACAAGACGGCATTGCAATTTACTGAGGCAATGCCTCCAGCTTGCTGCAATGGTTATGCTATGCTACCAATTGGTACAGAACTGCAACATTGCATTATTTAATTTTTACAACTAACAGTGACCATTGTAGGCATATAGATAATGTTCAAATCCAATGGTTTTTGATTAGTTGATGTAATTAGCTTTGATTAATTTAAGTAGTAGGATGGAAAGCCTGTGACAAAAAAATTAGACTTCTTGTTAAAAACATTAAAAATGGATTTAATTTACCATTTAACAACCTCTTTTTTTTGTAAATCGTTTATATTTTTTTATTGAGTAAAGGCTTGTGTTTGGGTCACGTAGTGGTGCCTACACTTGGCATATGTCTTACCTTCTTACCTTCCTCAACCGTCTGTCGGGTGTCAGAATCTCAGTGCAATAAACTGTGTAAGTAATATTTAGGACAGGACGGACATACAGACCGACGTTCTTTATTAACCCTCCCATCGAGACGGGTACTCCGACAAAACTTACTTGAAGCTTTCGGGACAGTTGTTTTAGTTGACTAATTAAATGTCTTGAAATGAATCGTCCGGTTTCAATCCTACTAAGTTAGTATTGCATCTATATATTGTATATTTATTAGACTGACGCAGTAGGCAGTACATGTTACAAGTAAAACATTTAGCACGCCGATTGATCCGCTTGACATAAATAATTGAACCTACACTTCAAAGAAATGCTAAAAAGCCAAATCTCCCACTAAAGTATCAAGAACTACCAATCCGCTGCGTCCGGTCACCTCAAGATGAATAGAGCACCTGTTCGTCCCGCAGGCGATTCGGCAACAATCGGCCATGTTCGGCTATATTCGGTACTGGGTTAACCCTTAAAGATAAAGACGTAAGGTTTATTTCAAAAACGTTTTATGTAAATTAGGGAAGCAGTAAGGGGTTGATGCGTGGGAAATTTCCAAGATTGATATCTGTTTTGAATTAACACGGTTTGGGATGGTTTTTTGTACCTTAAACCTAAGTTTCCTTACCGTATAGTTACGCAGACAGGCACGTACTATCTCTCTTCATAATAATATAGAAGATATATTATGTTCTGATAAAGACAGCATTAGTTTTAGTCTGTGATTCGGGTAGACGAATGTTGCAGAGGCCACCTGTTAGAGTCTTTTTAACTTTCATAAGTGCTCCTTTGGGGCCTATTTGAATAAAGACTTTTGAATTTGAATTTGATACCTTCTCACTCATGTCTTAAAGAATCCCAAATTGCAGTATTCAGGAAATACAGATGACAGCAAAGAATTCCATTCTTTCGCTGTCTGCATGATAAATGTTGAAGCAAAACGCTTGGTGCGGATAGAAGGTATGTCAACCATAAATGGGTGACGATACGCCGTGCGTCTTGCCATCCGACCTTACGCTAACATGTATTCTAGCAAATAAATGATTTGATTTGATTTGATTTGATCTGATGGTGGAATGGGGATGGTGGAATTAAATCGGTAATGCCATAGCACACACGATGAATATCACAGGCGATCTCAAAATCGCCTAAGATGGTCAAACCAAACGCTAAAAAGAGTAAAAAAGACCGAAGAATAATTACCGGTGGAGGCAGCAACGCCAGCAGCAAAGCGAAGGCGCATCCATTGACGCGTGACAAACGTTACGGTTCGTTTATAGCCCCCGTTCAAATACGTTCAAATGTAGTTGATAGCTGATCTTCTGTAGCGTGTAGGGTGGCGGTTTTGATCCAGCAGCTGAAGTAGTGGTAACGCTAACCTACCATTGCAGTAACCCTAGAACAAACCTTTACGTATGTAATACGAACTCTGTGAACTTCTGTTAGTGGGAGGACTAACTCTTCTGCGAGTGTCCGTCTGGGTTGTTACCACCGCTTTGCTCGTGAAGTCTGCCGCCAAGCAGTAGTGTGCAGAGTATCCAGTGAAATTACTGGGCTTATGAGACTTAATACCTAATGTCTCAGGGTAACGAGCGCACTGCAGTGCCGCGCAGGCCTTTGTGTTTCAAAGTTCTGGGTGGCACTGCAATTGTTATGGGCCGGCGTTATGCTTACCATCAGGCAAACGACGAGCTCGTCTCGTTACCAAATAACATAAAAAAAAAGAAAAGAAACGAACTTTGAATCCGAAATACCTACTAATTAGAGGCATAATATTGTGTGGCGTTCTATGGGGGAGGCCTATGTTCAGCAGTGGACGTCTTTTGGCTGATGATGATGAGGCCTACAGTACCTATTAAAAAAATGGCAAATTTTTAAGTTATCGTAGAATTGAAACGAGTAGCTTTCAAAACTGCCATGAAAAGTGAATGTTCACTTGTAGACACTTGCTCACTATTGCGACGAATGCATCGCACTCAACCAGCTGGTCTAATTATAAACGCGATGCGAACGACGCGGTTACATTCGCGAAGTCGCTTTGGATTTCATATAAAGATAAACGGTTTTTTAAATGGAACGCGTTTCTTCAGTTATACTAACAGTTTTTCTTACTCATGATAGGTCAGCAGTTTAACACTATTTCACCCTGGTCTTTTCTGACGATGACGTCGAAAGGACCACAGTGGAAATTCAATTGTAATACAAAACTGTGACGCTCATAAACAGGCAAGTGACCGGCTTGTCTCGTCACCAAATTTTCTCCGTCTTTAGGTGGGTTACCTATGTTAGCATTTGACCACACTATCTCAACTGAAGTTTAGAAATGCTTTCAATGTAATCAAAATGGTTACACTAAGCCAGCTATAGAATCGGGACGTTGCATGAAACATAAAAAACATAATTTCTGTCGTTATACGGTTTTAATAAGATCACATTAACACAATAAAAATGGAATTTACAAAAAATATATAATTTCCACATCATCGCATCTAAAAGTTTCGCAAATTCAACGATTTTTTTTATCATCCGTTAGTAATTTAAATGATACCGTTAGATTCTTTACATTTTAATAAATAAAAAAGTGTAAGACAACTATTTATTTAAACAAGGTTTTTCACGGACAAATCAACAAAATGCATATTTGAGTACAGCTTTACGACCCGCGTAGTGACGTCAGATGAAGAATATTTTCAATTCGTATGGGGCGCTGGGTAGATACGCCCGACTTGAATCTCATTTTTGACGATTCTAGCGTTGAACTTCCAGTTTATTCGATATAGACATTTGATTCACACGAGAAAACGAATTGATCATAAAAAAATGGAGTCAACATCCCTATTAGATAAAGTTGTTACCGTATGCATTGTCATCAGCAGTTGGAAGACGTCCAGTCGTCCATGCTAAAAATAGACCTCCCTCACCACGCATGTTGATCATAGAAGACTTTGATGTTGACGAGGAGAATGCTGCTATTGCTGCTGCTATTCCCTGGGAAGAGATGGGGTCATACGCCGGGATCACAAACACGTTGTGTGCGCAGCCTTAATCCGAAACCGTCCAATTTTTCCATCTAGCAACACAAGCTAAAGATAACAACGTCGACAAATGAAGCGATGTCGCGATGGAAAACACTGGCGAATCGTTTCGCTGTTGTTTTAGGGCTCGGAAAATATTGAGCGCGGTAAGCGAAGAATAACAGGGGGTGGTCCCGCTAATTTAGCCCTGTTGCCCCTTGTGAAAAGAGTGAGAGCATTATTAGGCGCTGTTGGCTTGTAAAGTCTCTTATTAGGTTTTAGTAGTTTTTTAACACACATTTATTAGTTTCACTAGTAATCGTATCTGGAATGTTGGAAGTCAATTTGAACCTACTTCTAACTGTCGTATCGAAATGAAACTTTGTATGATGTATGTTGGATTTATTGTAAGAGTGCATAGACGATATAGTGAACGATAGAATTGGGAACGTAAGAGATGAATGATTGATAGGCTTGAACGGTATGTGAATCTGTGTGGATATACGACGAATGGCTGCGAAGAAGTACGGACGTGTAAAATTAAGAAAATAGAAATAAAGAAGAAATCTTGAAGATAGCAGTGTTTTCTCTCCATCAACCGAACCCCCAACATGTATAATATATGTAGTTTGAATGACAATAAGTTAATTTGGTATCGTAGAGCTGATCTGATCATGGTGGATAGAGGAACTCTTTAGTATACCAGAAAACCCTTCGAGTTTGGGCTCATATGATTCGTTTTGACGAATCCAATAGATTGCACTTGGTGTCGAAGTTTTTGGTGTCTGAAGATTTTTTTTAGTTGCGTTAAATTACTTATAATTATTTATAAGTACCTACTCGACATGTTAGTGTTTGATAACTATCTTATCTCATCGTAAGTGAAAAATGTGGTTGAAGCTGTTGAATACTTTATAAAGTATAAACGCAGCTTAGAAGTTAAAACTGCCTCGCAAATGGTGGTAGAGTTTCAACTTGAGGGTATTCTCTCACTACTTTGTACATGAAACTGGGACACAGTCATGATTGCACATTACTTGGTGGTAGACATCATCAGCAAAGCGGTGGTACCCACGCAGACGGCACTCGCAGAATAGTTAATCCTACCACCTAGTTCATACATTTAAAATCAATTAAGTAATTAATGACGCTCATCGATTACATTAAATGCGGCATCGCCGTCTATAAATTTTATAGACGGCGATGTCACATTAGAATCCTAATAAAGGATATGTGTCTGTAATAAGCCCTTTAAATGGAACATATGCACTACATGACAGAAATACGATACGTAGGTACTGTTAAACTATCTGTTGTTCACGTCTTGTTTGTGGTATTTCTGAATTTGGTACCTCATAATTATCAGCATTCAAAAACCGATGAAAGACGTGCCTATTGTTTTATAGACTTTTCCAAACTGTTTTCCGCACAAATTTTAACACTCTTACTCGGGGTTAAAAATAAAAATGTCATAAATTCGTGTGCGCACATTACAAAAAGAAACGATTTTCCAAATTTTAGATTTATAACTTCAGTAGGTATGTCCTTTCGACTATGCGTGCGTTTATAGATGATTCAAGATGTCTCCTTTTATACAACTTTTTAGACATACTTAGAAGATTATTTATTTATTTATTTATCATGGGAAACAAACAGCCTATAACTAAGGGTTGTGGTACTGTAACTGGTAAGTACAAGGAAGCCTTAAATAGTTTCTACTAATAGAATGTTTACAGCACTAAGTAGCAATAAAAATATAAAAAAACCAAGTAACATAATTACGGAAGGAATTTGACAGTATATTTTTAACAATTTTTTTATTTTTAGTATTATGTTGTTTAGTTTACTTTACCAAGTCTACTCTATTAAGACATATTTTTCCTGTTTTATCTAATTTTCTATTCTACAAAAGGTTCAATTTATACACATCTGTGAAGCCAGTCGCCCTAACTACTACTAAGCCATCATAGGTACCTACTTCGTTTTCGCACTTCCATGCTTAGCGACACAATGACATCACGTGCGTCGTTTTTAATTAAACCGCTGCGTCAAGCGCGAGCGAAGTTGACAGGATAGAAAATACAGAGAAAAGTAGTAATAATACAATAGAAAAGTAAAAAAGAGTGGTTTAACTAATTCCATCCGCAAAGGTAGGGAGACGCGGTGCTAACTCTCATTTAGCGAGCGGTGTCGCTGCGTAGAGCAATGGTTAGACAGAGAGTACGCTGGATTGGCAGGGCTGCCACGTCGGTGCTTTTATCCTGTACTAGCTTCTGTCTATTATATCATACAGGGATGATCTTAGCTTTCTACAATAAACTTTACCTCCTTATAGTATTAGCACAAAGTAAAGGTAATATTTGTAAGGTAGATTGCGACCCCGAAAGAATCTATCGGTATCCATCAAAAAAGTTTTCGTGCAAATTGCGCATTTTAATATAATTTCGTTTTCCACAAAAGAACGTTTTTTGGTTTATACCTATACTTACTGCCCAGTCTCAAAAATATACCCGTTACTAACACAGCTCGAGACACCAGAGCAAAGTTAGTCCGACACTATACCGAAGATATCCCGGACATCGGCCTGTACGTGATTAGAATGGCTCTCAAACAGCTTAAAAACAACAAGGCGGCAGGCGAGGACGGAATTACGACTGAACTTCTGAGAGCGGGTGGTAGACCGGTACTTTTAGTCCTCCAGAAGTTATTCAATTCCGTCGTCCTTGAAGGTACAACGCCAGAAGCGTGGTACAAGAGCGTGGTGGTGCTTTTCTTCAAAAAAGGTGATAAAACCTTATTGAAGAATTATAGGCCCATCTCGCTCTTGAGCCACGTGTACAAGCTGTTCTCGAGGGTCATTACGAACCGTCTCGCACGCAGGTTCGATGACTTCCAGCCTCCCGAACAAGCCGGTTTCCGAAAAGGCTTTAGCACCGTAGACCACATCCATACGCTACGCCAGATTATACAGAAGACCGAAGAGTATAATCGGCCGCTATGTTTAGCGTTTGTGGACTACGAGAAAGCCTTCGATTCAATCGAGACTTGGGCGGTACTGCAGTCCTTGCAGCGATGCCAAATTGACTATAGGTATATCGAAGTGTTGAAGTGTTTGTACAGCAACGCCACTATGTCAGTGCGACTACAGGACCAGAGCACGAAGCAAATCCCATTGCAAAGAGGCGTGAGACAGGGAGACGTTATTTCTCCGAAACTGTTCACAAACGCATTGGAGGATGTTTTTAAGCTCTTGGACTGGAAAGGATCAGGCATCAACATAAATGGCGAGTACATCACTAACCTTCGTTTTGCCGATGATATAGTCATAATGGCCGAATCGCTTGAGGATCTCAGTACCATGCTCAACGACCTCAGTAGAGTTTCCCAACAGGTTGGTCTTAAGATGAACATGGACAAGACGAAAATCATGTACAATGTCCATGTTCCACCTATACCGGTAATTGTTGGGAACGATACTCTCGAAGTTGTTGACGAGTATGTCTACCTTGGACAGACTGTCCAATTAGGTAGGTCCAACTTCGACAAAGAGGTCGCACGAAGAATCCAACTCGGCTGGGCAGCGTTCGGGAAGCTTCGACCTATCTTTTCGTCCAAAATACCGCAGAGCTTGAAAACCAAGGTTTTCAACCAGTGTGTGTTGCCAGTGATGACATATGGCACTTAGACGTGGTCTCTTACTGTTGGCCTCATCAGTAAGCTCAAAGTTGCACAACGAGCTATGGAGAGAGCTATGCTCGGGGTTTCCCTGCGTGATAAGATCCGAAACGAGGAGATCCGCAGGAGAACGAAAGTTACCGACATAGCTCTCAAAGTTAGCAAGTTGAAATGGCAATGGGCTGGCCACATCGCTCGCAGAACCGATAACCGATGGGGAAGAAAGGTTCTCGAGTGGCGACCACGAACCGGAAGACGTAGTGTAGGACGTCCCCCCACTAGGTGGACTGACGACCTTGTCAAAACCGCGGGGAACCGTTGGATGCAAGAGGCGAGTAGTCGATCCAAGTGGCGTTCTATGGGGGAGGCCTATGTTCAGCAGTGGACGTCTTCCGGCTGATGATGATGAGTCTCAAAAATACGCCTTGTATATATAATACTAGCTTCTGTCCGCGGTTTTCACCCGCGTTCCCACAGGAACCGTGCATTTTTCCGGGATAAAAGTAGCCTATGTTACTCTCCGGTCCATAAACTATATCTATGACAAAAATCACGTCGATTTGTTGCTCCGTTACTGCGTGAAAGAAGGAAAAACCAACAAATCAACAAACACACTTTCGCATTTATAATATTAGTAGGATTAGTAGTACCTACCTACTTGATATACCACTAGATATTAATTAAAATTTTATGACAAATGTGAATGTGGTATTGTGTGAAATTAAGGTATTTACGCTTTGGCAGACGATATAAAAAGGCTTCAAAAAAGTAAACGAACGACACAAAAAAAAACTAGAAAGTGGCAGCCCTAGAGCGCACGGGTCGGGCGGCTGCTGTTTTTTCATTTACGAATATTTTCCTTGGCGCACGATATTTTTTCAGAGTGTTTTCCCAGTTGTAAGATAAACTACACTCCATCAAACGAATATTTTTTCCATTCGGCCCTCCACGTCTGTACGTTTAAATTTTAGGTAGTCTGCCTGCTAGCTTAGTATTTAACTTGAGGTGCCTATAGATTTGTTCGGTTTTGTCGAACGATTTTGTCAATCGAACAAACTACGGTAATGTCAAATTATGCATCTGACACTATTTTCATCACACGTTTATTACATTTGTCTGCGATTTTACCTGATGTCAAGCAATGATAGACGGCTCCGTAGCTAAGTTGGTAGTAATCCTGCCTGCAAAGCGAGGGGTCCCGGGTTCGATTCCCGGCCGGGGCAGATTTTGTGTTAGCATAAAGTTTGTTCTCGGGTCTTGGATGTTTGTGATGTGTATCTGTGTGTGCCCATGCCACCTGCGACACAGGGAATCCTAGTGCGGGGGTATGAGTGTAAGCGTTTATTTATTTATTTATTTTATTTATTAATGATGCGATCGACGATAAAGCACGCTTACCTATAAAAAAAGAAGAGTTATAGATATTAGGAAATAAAGAGTTAGGTAAAGAATTTCACTTCTTAACCGTCTATGAAGGTTGAAGGTTGTGCTACCCTTTCGACCCCGTTGTCATCTAAAATCAGATACGATCATTACAAAGAATTTTACTTAAAATTATTTGATCGTAAGTACATCATCAGTAATACAATCGTAAGTACATAATCAGTAATTGCAGGGGTTACTTAGAGGAGGATGACACATAACAGAAAAGTATGGCAAGCTCTAGGGGAGGCCTTTGCGGAAACGCAACACAATCTGGAAACCGGTGTCAAATAATATACTTACATTGCTATTCGTATTTTGTAAGATTGTCGAATAAAGGCTATTATTATTATATTATTATTATTATTACAGCATCAGTCATCGTCATCATCATTCAGAAAACTGCTGAACATCAGCCTCTCGCTTGAAAGGGGCATTTGCCATAATACAGCAGGCAGGCAGGCGCGTGGTATTTGACTTCGTAATAGCAGATTGACCAAGGAGAGCTGATGCCCGTATTACCTGGATATTCGCCTTTTTTTTTATGTTAGTTGGTTACGAGACGAGCTGGTCGTTTGCCTGATGGTAAGCATAACGCCGGCCCATAACAATTGCAGTGCCACCCAGAACTTTGAAACACAAAGGCCTGCGCGGCACTGCAGATCGCTCGTTACCCTGAGACATTAGGTATTAAGTCTCATAAGCCCAGTAATTTCACTGGATACTCTGCTCATCAAACCGGAACACAGTAATGCTTGCACACTACTGCTTGGCGGCAGACTTCACGAGCAAAGCGGTGGTAACAACCCAGACGGACACTCGCAGAAGAGTTAGTCCTCCCACTAACAAATAGTATAACTAACTATAGCTAACTAACTAACTATAGCTAGTATAACTAGTATAGGTACTTATAATGTTGTTTTTTCTGTGATTACGGGACGAGATAGGGCAGTAGTATTCCGAGACCAGAGGGACGTAAGTAATGACAGTCACGACGTAAGTAAATAATAAATAAATAAATAAACGCTTACACTCATACCCCCGAACTAGGATTCCCTGTGTCGCAGGTGGCATGGACACACACAGATACACATCACAAACATCCGAGACACGAGAACAAACTTTGTGCTTACACAAAATCTGCCCCGGCCGGGAATCGAACCCGGGACACCTCGCTTTGCAGGCAGGGTTACTAACAACTTAGCTACGGAGCCGTCAAAAGGAAGTAAGGAAGTTAACTGACAAAAAATAGGCACTTCAGCAATCTGTAGGCACCTTAACGATACTTTTTACTGTATTATATAGGTTAATACTATACACGTTGTGTTTTTAAGGCAATAGGTCTCTTTGTAGGGCTGCTATCTTTTTTTAATACCTATTCGGAATGTTTAAATTTAATTATCTGTGGGGTTGTTATATTATAAATATGTAACGTTTTCGTTTTAGTGATATGGCTACAGTCTGTGGGTGGCGGTGGTGGAAGAACCGTTTTGAAGTGATGATGGCTGAGTTGGTAGTGATGTTAGACGCTGAATTGTGGCTCGATGGTTCGAATCGTATGAACAGTTTTTGCTTTCGGTGTGAGATAACATCGGGATGTAACAGCTATAGCATTGTGGTAGGGCCTTTTGTAGTACTCGCCTGGATAGTTAAAGCCAAAAATCTGTTGTCAACACCTAATGGTGTGTTTTGGGACCTGAACTTGAGGCAACCCTAACGTAGGTACAGCGTGTCATAAGACTTTATCGCTGCGTAGAATTAGGCGATATTCAGCCATCAAATGCTAAGGTAAGCCAAGATTTTTGAGGAAGTTTATCTTTACAAAATTACTCAGCGGATTATGGGCCAATATATAGATACACAATGCTTTTTAAATTAAATATGGCGTTATTATTAATCGTGCTTTCTAATCGATTTCCAGACAGAAAAATCGATTTTTGCATAGAGCTCCACGCGCTTCTCTGATCGATTCACCGCGCGTGCGGCGTCACGCACGTCGCGCGCTCGATCCCGATGGTCACTCGATTAGATATCGATTCACAATTTTTCTCATCAGTTTCACGTTTTTTTGTGTCTTTTGTTGAAGGCGCCCGTTTTTTGGCTTGCGTCTCGCAGCCAATCTCTCTGGTAATTTTCTTTTTCTTTACAGCTACCTATTGTTGGTCACGGTGGACAGTGCAACGGCTCGTTGTTAGACTTTATATAGACCGTTGGTTCTTAATAGACGACTTAAAATGTCTATCGATGACCGTTATTCGTTTTTTGGTACGAAAGGTGTGTTTCTCTTTTATTAAGTGTTAAATACCGTAGCAGTGATATTAGATAAAGAATCTCTTACTTTGTTGTTTGCTTCGTGATTATTTTTTTGTAATTACTTTCGGCATTTTTGAGAAATCGTGAGTTTTGCGTTTTGTTTTTGATGTACCTATCTGAAGTGCCTGATAATACTTCTACTTGAAATATTACAGATTATAATAAGATTTAATATTATTATTTATTTGAATATAGTTATCTGAGCAAATATATAAAATACTTGCTTGGAGCGCTTGCTTTAAATTGCCCAGTGTAGGTACTCAAGTATACTCAAGTATATACCTACCTATATGGTGGATTTACCTGCACTTGAAATTCAGTTTTAGACTATATTAAGCGTACAAAATTCTTCAGTTTCTCCTACATCGTTGCTAAAGCTCGGGTGAAAACACTGAAGTAATCTATAATATGATAAAAAAAATCTGTAACGTCATCGCATCTTGATCCGGATGAACCTAACATACTAATCCTTTTTTTTCTGACACGGATGTTCACACAAATATATACATCAAAATTATTTCGCATCCCACAGGATTTGAACCTGCGTCTTTTGGCTATCTAGACCAGACGCCTTAACCAACTAGGCTATGGGAGCAATCGATGTTGACTGCGAAATTCTTGATATTATGTATTTCTTTCCTTTTTTTCTGTATAGGTTATCATTTGACCATCGCAGCATCACGCTAAACATACTTCAGGTGCTTGGCGACAGATTTTCAACTTGAGAATGGTAGCTAGCCTGCCGAGCACTAGACAATGCCCTACCACCACGGTTGCATCAAGTTTTCTTTCACCAAAAGCTCAATCCCACTTTTCTTCATTAATCATTTTGTTAGTGGGAGGACTAACTCTACTGCGAGTGTCCGTCTGGGTTGTTACCACCGCTTTGCTCGTGAAGTCTGCCGCCAAGCAGTAGTGTGCAAGCATTACTGTGTTCCGGTTTGATGAGCAGAGTTTCCAGTGAAATTACTGGGCTTATGAGACTTAATACCTAATGTCTCAGGGTAACGAGCGCACTGCAGTGCCGCGCAGGCCTGTGTTTCAAAGTTCTGGGTGGCACTGCAATTGTTATGGGCCGGCGTTATGCTTACCATCAGGCAAACGACCAGCTCGTCACGTTACAAAATAACAAAAAAAAAACCTTTTTCTATGTTACAGAATAACAAGCGCAGTGGTTCAAGTTTGAACATCGTTACAACGGGCCAGTAATTGGCTACCATTCAGAGTCGAGCCGGAGACGTCGCGTGCCGGTAAACGGTCGCTACCGGACAGGTGCTCCCCGAGGCTGATAGTTGATGTTTCGCAAACTTTGATTTTTTGTAAGTGAAACAAGATTTGGAGAAAGAGTTGTAACTTGATGTACCTAAATTTTAATTTGTAATAGTCGTTTTACCAGGTAATAGAATTAACTCTTTTGTTAGTGTCCGTCTGGGTGAGTACCACCGCTTTGCTCATGTCGTCTGCCATCAAGCGGTAATTTGCAATATGTTCCAGTTCGATGAGCAAAGTTGTCAGTAAAATTATTTTCACTGAGAATTTTTTTTAATGTTATTTTGTAACGAGACGAGCTGGTCGTTTGCCAGATGGTAAGCATTACGCCGGCCCATAAAAATTGCAGTGCCACCCAGAACTTCGAAACACAAAGGCCTGCGCGGCACTACAGTGCGCTCGTTACCCTGAGACACTAGGTATTAAGTCTCATAAGCCCAGTAATTCCACTGGCTACTCTGCTCATCAAACCGGAACAGTAATGCTTGCACAGTACTGCTTGGCGGCAGACTTGACAAGCGATGTGGTGGTAACAACCCAGACGGACACTCGCAGAAGAGTTAGTATTTCCTACCACTAACAAAAACTTGATACATAATATCTCAGGCTAACGAGTGCAATGCGGTGCCGCGCAGGCTTTTCTGTTGCAAAGTTCTGAGTGCCATTTCAATTATTACGGCGTTATGCTTACCATCAAGAAACGACCAGATTGTCTCTTTATCCAATAGTATAAAAAATGTTCAGTTTTTTAGCGATATTAGGTATTCGAAATTCGAAATGAGCGTGTTTAGAAATACGGTTTGCATGTAGGCCATTTGAATCTAACTTTGCACTTTGCATGGAAATACTTTGTGCAAAGTACATTGCCAGCATTTTGGTCACGTGCACCCTCGACTAGATAATTTAAAATCAGTATCCTAGGCTCTTTATTTTATTTACGACCGTGGTAAACGACCTGTCAATAAATCAAAGAAAAATGCACGAATATATCAATCATAATCCACTTAACAAACGAATAATTTGAGCTCGATTTTTAAAGTTCTCAGAATAATAATTATGATCATCACTATTCCAACTTATTGCATTAGCGTTGTAAACAAATATTTACAACCGTATGAAATTTAATTCAATAAATATTTTTACAACCATAAAAATTTACCGCAAATTAAGCGTTAAATTATATATAAGTTTTAAGTTCCAATCCCAATTAGTAGCAAGAATGGCTCACGACTTTAGCCAACTTTCTTGCTAATCTATAATTTGAACTAAACGCCTGTTTTCTAACTGTAAACCGACCACTAATGTCATAATTAGAGTACACATCCCGGTAGATACAGTAGGTAAAGTATTTATGTTGAGGCGTGCACGACTTTCTGTTGTACTTATTCTGTGACACGAGTTACGAAAAATGCAGTAACTGCATGATTGATTTTGAATCGAGGTTTTTGGTGGGAACGAAACGTAACGGTCTCGTATCGACATTGGTTCTTTTTTCAAAAATTAGGTAAGCTATAATTATTATACTAACGTGCATAAATAAGAGGCAATAGTGGAAACAGTATGTTCTCTCTAGCATGTCGCGTCATTCTTTTTTTTATATTCTGTTTTTGTCTTAAGACAAGATCAACAATTTATGACTTATTAGTAAGGACGTTTTGATACGTATAAAAATAGCAGAAAACAGGTCTTGCCTCTAAGAGAGTCAATCTTTTAATACCTGACGTCTGATGGGTGTAAACTTGTAAAGCACATGAAACATAGTGCTACTCTGATTTTTTTTAGTTATAAAATCTTGGACTACATTACAATTAAGTATTGAAGTGTTAGATCTATCACGCACTAATAATAAAAAATCGTGTGATTTTTAATTTCACAAAATCTGTGACATAAGAACCGCAATGGAAAAGCGCGCACTGCGTTACAAAATTGCATACGAATGTGCGTAGGAATAGTTGCCGTAGAGCGATTTTATTTTACATACATTTACGTTCTTTTTTAAATTGCAACGCAATTCATTCTAGGCCTTACCATCAAGCGAACTTCACGTTCCCGTCACTTCATTATGAAAAAAACGATAGGTAATTGAGTTAGGCGCCACAGAAAAGGAAATCCAGAAAGCAACCACACAGCAATCAGAATAAGACCGCTGCACTCGTGAATCATTGAACGTCTGATGCAGACTGATTCAGTTTATTAGAAAGGCTGTCATTAATTTATTAGTTCGGAATGATTGGGCGGCTTTTAGAGACGAATGCTTGTTTCTACTACCTACGGTTTGGAAGGTTAACTATAAAAATATTTTCTCATTTTGTGAAGGTTATTTTGATCGCTATTTACTATAATAATAATGCATTTATTTCTTCACCAAAGGTTTACAAAGGATTATGTTACGTACACTAATCCATATCCATACAGATTAATAAAATTGAAGTGACTGTTTGTAACATCAAAATAAATAACAGCTTTTTACTAAATGCATATGAAAGTATATACGGGACCTATAACAAAACAACCATTTTAAAAATTTTGTCCGTCTGTCTGTCTGTTTGTTCCGGGTAATCTCCGAAACGGCTGGTCCTATTTTGACGGGACTTTCACTGGCAGATAGCTGATGTTACAAGGAGTAACATAGGCTACGTCAATTTTAGAAAAATAATTAGGGTTCCGCGCAAAAAAATAAAAACCATGTAATCCAAAATCTCCACGTGGGTGAAACCGCGGGGCAGCAGCTATTTATATATATTATGTTGACAGACACTTGAAAAGCTGTCGAAGACTGGTGACTGAAGTCAGCATAAAAGCCTGTATCGCAGGTCACCAGACTCCATGCACTCTTCGGATCTAACATTAAATTAAGACTAATAATAACTACATAAGTATTGTAAACTAGCAACCCGCCCTGCTTTGGCAAGGGTGGCTTTTTGACAATGACAGCTTACGCTCAAATAATTTAGTTCGATTTTTTTTATAAAAAAAAAAGAAGTTTCTGTTATGCTGCCTTATCAGCTAACAATCTCGTGTTCGTTTTCAATACCAGACCAATTAAAACCAGCGGTCACTAGTCTTCGTGTGGAAGGAGTTGTCAATAGTTTTCGCTTCTTTTCGTTTTGTAAGAGCTTATTTCTTTAATAACGAGCGAAAATTGTAGACTATTCCTTCCACACGAAGACTAGTGACCGCTGGTTTTAATCGGTCTGGTATTGAAAACGAACACGAGGTTGTTAGCTGATAAGGCAGAAGGTTTCTTTTTTCCTTTTGAGGCGCGGTACCAAAAACAGCCAAATCAGTACCATCAGCCGTGACAGTGATGAAACGCTGACCTATAGAAAGATTCCACGCACGTTCAAACCGCAGAACTAAGATGACGAACCACTCCTTGTTTACTACACTACGTACCTCGGGTTTAAGATTATTTATTTCTCTAAAGAACATACATAGTTCACTTATAAGAGAATTAACTTATTAACTAAGATAAATGTTTGCCTTTGAGCATGCAGGCGAATTTTATCACAAATAAAAAAGTAGTATGTAGATTGTAGGTAGGTAAAAAAAACAAAAAAAATAAACAAGTTACGCACAAACTAGTCAAAGAGTATGAAGTTCACAGAAGTAATGAAAGGTCACTTAGAATGTGGTCTTTAAGTAGTTTTTTAAATTTGTTTTGTGATTTTGTTTCTTTTATAGTTTTCGGTAATTTATTGTATAGCTGTGCTCCTTCATACATAATAGTTTTCTTGCCATAGTTTGTCCTAGGGAATGGTAAGTATATGTTATATGCATTTCTAGTATTTATTTTATGTACCTCTAAATTTTTGTTAAATTCAATTTCGTTTTATTTCAAATACCTACTACATAATACCCCATAACTTAACTAAAAGTATGTCTTAACCATCATGAAGATGATGTCTTCATCAGTGTTGATATGACCGCTAACCCCGCTACCAGCCTCTCATCCACGCAGTGATTGAAGGCACTTAACATTCGTAACTTGGAACCTGACATTTGGTTGCACGAACTCAGCTTCCGTCCGAGTGAGCGTGACTGTGGTTAGGGCTGTACACCACTGAAGCGGAAACAGTAGCGAAGACATTTGAGGTAACCACAAACTTATGTTTTTTTTAAGTTATTTGGTAACCAGACGAGCTGGTCGTTTGCCTGATGGTAAGCATAACGTCAAATAAAATTGAAGTGACTGTTTGTAATATCAAAATAACAGCTTTTTACTAAATACATATATATGAACGTATATTATATATTGTACCTACAACAAAAACACAATTTTTAAAATTTTTGTCTGTTCTTCTATTTGTTCCGGGTAATCTCCGACGGCTGGACCGATTTCGACGGGACTTTCACTGGCAGATAGCTGATGTTATAAAAAAGAATTAGGGTTCCACGCAAAAAAATAAAACCCATGAAATCCAATAATTCCGGGAGACACCGCAGGCAGCAGCTAGTTCTTTAATAAAATGTATAAAAGGCCAACCTTGAGATATAGCCTACTCATCATTAAAAAAGAATCGTTTAAATCGGTTGACAATAGGAAGGCACAGATGGAGCCACCGCATCGGTGGTGCTTGTCATTGATGTTTACTTTGGAGTGAATTAAACTAACCAGTAAACTTGTTCGCGTCATAAAAATCATTAGATTTGAAATGGTCTCTACATAACCGAGAAGAAGAATTTGGGGTGAGCTGGCAGTGAGCCTAAAATTTGGATTGTCTATAGGCCTACAACTTACTGTTTCTACTGTTTTTGTCGCAAAGTTAGATGTTGTTATAAAATATAGCAGTTATTAGTGGTTATCCAGTAGCTAGTTAAAAAAGCATAGCATAGCTATCAACTACGGAACAAACCCAACATAAAGCTACCGGTAAATACTTGAGAGCATTTCACATAATCGTCATTCGATCCGTGACCGAATCGAATGATATACGCTCCATTCCGAATATCTAATCGATTCTAAAAATCTCGATTGAAATGTTAACATCACTCCATTTGTGGTCTCTCCACGTCACTCCACGTGGTCGGAAAAAGGTTAAGAAAATAAACGAGAGAATTAGACTCTAGATTAAAAAATGTAATTATTTATACAATTAGATTTTAGCTAACAATACCTATACTGCTAACAGTAGATCGAAAGGGTTAGATACGCATAAAGTCAGACACGCATAAAGTCAAACAGGCATAAGTCAAACACGCAGAAAGTCAAATACGCAATAAGTCAAAAATAGATAAAGAGAGGGTGCGTCTTTGACATTCTGCGTATTTGACATTTTGGAAAAACTTACAGTCCCTTGACGTTTTGCGTGTTTGACTTTATGCGTATAATATAGGTACCGATTTGACGAGTTACCAATTTGACCAAAATCAAATTTGACAAAAGTCGTGCTACACTGTCGTGAACTACAAATAATGCGTTGGCATGCATTATTTTGAAATCATTGAAATTATTGATCTTATTTATGAGGCTTCAAATCTGGTGGTAGCACACTTTTGCCTATATGACTATTACTTTATTGTTAAAAAAAAATGTGCGAAGCGTTTAAGTATGTAGGCAAAAATCATCATGACCGTAACAAACCACGCAAGACCGTCTGTGGGTGTCAATGGGCTCGCAATGGCGTGACGCTTGTACCTACACTTCAAGCAAAATGCGTAATAAAAACCATGTAAAGACAATTATTAGACTAGTGATGTACAAAGTGTCACTGACAGGCGCCCCCGGGCCTGTCTGAGCCACCCGGCGTGTCTGGCGACCTTAATTACGCGGTGCTTGTACCACTTGTACGGAGGCTGCAACTGTGACGGCTTTTTGGTGCATGCTCAGCTTATTAAGACGTCTGGCGAACACGTCGTTAGAAACAGAGATTTGCGTTTTTATTTTTATAGGAACTGTCTCACCTGTGAGCGATGATGTGGTCGGAGGTAGATAACAAGCTAGGAGGTCTGTGAGACTCAAACAGCGGGACACTTTGATAGATGCCAACAGTCCAACACGTTGTTTCTTGATGGTTGGCAAGTAGAGCAAATACTAAAAAAGTTCTTCCACCATGCTAAGGTTGTATAATGTTGTTTTCAGGCACAGGGGCGTTACTCTGAAAATTATAGGTCGAAGCTTCGGGTGTCGGATCGCAGATATCCTACCACGAAATTGTAGAAGAACAAAATAAAACACTTTCTATCCACTACTTTTCATCCCGAAAAAATGCACGGTTCCTGTGGGAACGCGGGTGAAACGGAAGCTAGTATTATATAAGTAACTTCTTTAAAGGTCAAATGAACTAGTAAAGTCCAAATTGTGGTGCGCAATATCAACTTAACCTTAGGATGAACAGATCACGGAAATTACATGTAATAGTTATTTACACATCACAAGCTCGGATACGTCTTGCTTATCATTCGAAATCTACATGCAAAAGTGCGTTTTACCCGCTAGCGTAGAAAGGGTAGCTGCGCCCGCCCCGCTACCACGCCGCGATGACAATAGTTATTTGTTATGCGAGGCTGCAAAGCTGTTATTTGGCGCGAGCACTTTTATTGAAACCAGAGGAATTGAACCCACGAGGGGTTCAAAGGTACGAGACACAACAACAACACAATTGTTCATCTCACTACAGCAAGGGAAGATTTTACTTAAGAAAAGGTACCATTTCTTTGCTAGCGGATAAAAGTAGTTTTACGCGCAGATTCCGAATGATAAACAAGACCTTTCTAAGCTCGTGAGGTGAAAATATTCATATTGTTTTCATATACATACTGATTCAAGGCTAAAGACAAATAAAGGCCGTTAGTCACCGGCTTCTCATAATAGCCTCGGGGCAAATCTGTCTGCACTTTTTACTATTATTCGAATACTAATTGCTGAATATATTATATGCTTGGCTGATTTGAACGGCTCGTGCTTGGTGCTAGTCATAATTTTAGTTGAGGTAGGTTTATTAACATATTAACTAAATGTGTAATTAATTATGGATAAGATAGTAAGGAGTTACGGCTATTTACTTTTGGTTTAGTTTATGTGTCATTTTTAAGATTTTTTCCGTAAATAATGATTTTCCCAAATAGAAGTTCTATTGATATCTATTTACTCATCTAGTGAGGCCGTAAGTATATACGTATGCACTTGTTCCCATTCATTTCACTCTTTCCAGTCATCTGTAAGCCATTCTCCCAGCACTCTTCCCTCGTTCGTCTCACGATGATCAGACGATATGGCTGGTGGTTTGTAGTTATTGGATCTTGTGGAAACCATTCGACGACAGCCTTAGTCCACTTGTTTCCATCCCATTATACTGTTTTCTAATCACTTGCAAATCTAAGCTCACAATCACACTAAGGCTAAGATTCAGAAACGATTCTAAGCGTAGACTTTGGCTTCCATATGTCAAAGCTGTATAGAAGTTTGACGTATGGAAGCGTGAGTCCACGCTTAGATTCGTCTCTGAATCTCAGCCTAAGTTTTCAACGTATAGGCTTACTTTAGTTCTAGAGTTTTAACGATTGCATCATCAGACAGCTTTAAAGAGCACGTGCGGTCACCAGTCGGGAAACTGGGGCCTAACTCTGAAAATCGAACGTCGAAGCTTCGGCTGACGGATCGCAGTTTTCCTACTATGAATGTGTTTCGGATCCAACGTTCAATTCCATGTTCGCTCTTGACATTTTGTCTTTCATAGTAGGAAAATGCCGATCCGTCAGCCGAAGCTTTGACGTTCGATTTGCGGAGTAAAACCCCTGAACTTGTGAATGAGTACGTGAGTTATTAAATAAGTACTAAGTACCCTACTTATAAGTCATACCGGCAACCGGCAAGTTGGTGTGAAAACGTTATTATTTGTAATGTGATTCTAATATCATACAATCTATACAAATAAATAAAATTGTAGTGTCTGTTTGTAATACCAACATAACAGCTTTTTACTAAATGCATATGAAATATACGGTATCTTTAACAAAACAACATTTTCAAAAATTCTGTTTGTCGGTTTGTTCCGGGTAATCTCCGAAACGGCTGGACCTACTTTGACGGGACTTTCACTGGCAGATAGCTGCTGATGTTACAAGAAATAAGTTAGGTAACGTGAGCGAAGCCGGGAGGCACAGCTAGTTTATAAATAAAGAATAAACACTGAGCTTTCAAAGCTTAGTAGCATGTGAACCACCTGACTTCCGATTACTTCTGATAGCTACATTTGAGTTGCTTTGAGAGGGTTGATAGCTTTGATCATAACGTCATAAACCTATAAGGAGAAGGGGTAAAGGCTTACTACTTTTATTTATTAAAGTGTAAAAAAAATGTAACACATCCCTATGGTTGTTGAAAATCTGATAAAAGACTTGTGTTACATACATTTCTCTATTGTATCAAATGCAACAGTTCTACTCAGTGGTCATAAATATGGGGTAATCACATTGTCCGGCGGCTAATGGACGCGTCTCGCCGCAAACTGTTTACTTTGAGCTGGATTCGGTAGTTCTGGTAACCGTTCTGTGGTTTTGTCTGTCTGGTAAGCGGATTTTTGATACGAGTATGGATGGAATAGACTGATTCGTAGATCTTAGGTTAAGGTTAAATTTTACAATGAAATTGACGTTTATATTCAAGGAAGACGCCGTGTTGCAACGAAGGATATTTTAGTGTGTGCTTAGCTAGCTAGCTACCGCTGAAAACTTGAAAGTCTGTCGTCAAGGACCTTTTGGTATGTTACGACAGCTGTCATTGAGATCAACCTAGATTTAAAGTGATTACCATCATCTTCAAGTGACTTGGAATAGGTCTGGTTGCTTGTTTCTTTTTGTTGTTTCGAGAGGTACTTTTGCGTTTGACCATTATCTCACTAGATATCAAGTGACGATGTGATAGAAGGATGTTGGCATATTACCGGATAGCAGTGTACCTGCTGGTAATGTATACAGGCCATCGAAACGCATCACAAGTCAACAAATCTTATATAGCTGAGGCTTTCTGAACATAGACGAAAGTTGCTGATGGTTGCTATTTGCTAGAGCTACTGCCACAACCATAACTTGGCGGTGGCGATTTGAGGAACTATAAACCGGGCGGAAGGTGGCGGAACATAATGTTGGCAGATTAAAGCAGAAGTAAATCCTACTAATCCTATCCTACTAATATTATGTATGCAAAAGTGTGTTTGTTGATTTGTCGGTTTGTCGTTCTTTCACGCAGTAACGGAGCAACGGATCAACGTCATTTTTGGCATATATATAGTTTATGTACCGGAAAGTAACATAGGCTACTTTTAATTTCGGAAAAATGCACGGTTCCTGTGAGAACGCGGGTGAAAACCGCGGGCCAAGCTAGTTTGCAAATAACTGAAAGGTTATCTGCTAAGACATGGAATGAGAATGAATATCGCAAAAATGTTTATATTGAGTATTGATCTATATGTCTCTATAGAGATAGTGCAGATACTTTATAATATCTGATACCGCTTCATCAAAAATTTTCTTAGTTATTTCATTAGATATCATAGAACATCTCTCCTAACACTCGGTGATGAGTTGATGACAATTGCGGTTGACTCTAAGGTCGTGACGAAACCGGTGTATTTTATTCGTAAGATTAAATATTTTATGACAATATTTTACAAATTGTGTCGTAATGTAATAAATATTAATAGGTACCTAGGAAAACTACAGTTAGCTTTTCCCAAATTTTGTGTTAAATTACTAAAACTAGCAACACAGAACTTTTGCTCAGTAGTGCCAGCCACGCCAACTTATACTTTCCTGGACTGTATATTTAAAAAAGGTTAATAACTAGCATTCAAAACACTTATTCGGCAGTCGTCGTGCTACCAGAGTGCATTCGAAATAGAGTCGTAAAACTTGTAAAAGTACCGCCGACTCTACGTACCTAGAGTAGGTAGACGCCTCTTATCGCGGCATCTCTAACTGTAAAGAGTAATTATTATCATCTGTGATGGAGGAGATTCGGCAAATATAGATGCCCACTCACATTCTCTTGTACAGACAGCACAAAAATGTCTTGGTCTTTTGAGATAAGTAGCTTACTTTATGAAATATATTTCAAAGTATTTACCGACACTAGCGGATGTTCACACAAGTATATACATCACAAAAATTTCGCTTCCAACAGGATTCGAACCTGTTTCTTCTGGTTATCTAGACCAGACGTCTTAACCAATTAGACTATGGGGGCAATCGATGTTGACTGCGAAATTCTTGATAAGTATGATGTTTTTTTCTGGCTTACAAGCCGTAACTCCATCTAGCAGACCTCGCTTTTAGTAGTTTACTTACTTGAATGTTTGTTTACTTATTTGTTTTCAGTTAAGTTTTTCTGGCTTGAGATGTAACCGTAGCTTGGTGGTAGAGCATTTAATAATGCTCGCCTAGGGACCTATCACCTTTAACGTGAGAATAGGTCGCTAAGCACCTATCAGTAGGTATGTACCGGTAGCTGCACTTGAGAGCCGGCCTTATTCTACGTTAAGCGTTTTCTGCGTTAAGCGTTATTCTATGTTAAACGTTATTCTACGTTAAGCGTTTTCTACGTTAAACGTTTTTCTCCGTTAAGCGTTATTCTATGTTAAACGTTATTCTACGTTAAGCGTTATCTACGTTAAACGTTTTTCTCTGTTAAGCGTTATTCTACGTTAAGCGTTTTCTACGTTAAACGTTTTTCTCCGTTAAGCGTTATTCTATGTTAAACGTTATTCTACGTTAAGCGTTTTCTACGTTAAACGTTTTTCTCTGTTAAGCGTTATTCTACGTTAAGCGTTTTCTACGTTAAACGTTTTTCTCCGTTAAGCGTTATTCTATGTTAAACGTTATTCTACGTTAAGCGTTTTCTACGTTAAACGTTTTTCTCTGTTAAGCGTTATTCTACGTTAAGCGTTATTCTACGTTAATTGTTATTCTACGTTAAGCGTTACTCTACGTTAATCTTTTTCGGTTTATGATCCCACGATGGTACTGGCCTCAATTCTTTTGTCAAAAAATTAAACTAAATTGAACATCACTAGGTCTCTTTCCAATAAATAATATGAGAAAGGGATGGACGAGTAATTTAGAGCACTAAAATTAATCCACTTGCTTGCAAACCGGTGTGGATTTAACAGCCATGAATTTAGTGGCGTCTGATTTGTTATTGGAGAAAAATTTATGGAAGGTATTTGATGGCACTAAAACTTATTTTACACCTTTCAATCATCTTTTATCCTTTTCTCATGTTATTTATGGGAAAGAGGCCCATTGATATTAAAATTAGTTTAGGTTTGTGACAAATAAATCGAGACCTCTTGAATATATTGGGTATATATATATTGAGTATATTTGGTTAGTGGGAGGACTAACTCTTCTGCGAGTGTCCGTCTGGGTTGTTACCACCGCTTTGCTCGTGAAGTCTGCCGCCAATCAGTAGTGTGCAAGCATTACTGTGTTCCGGTTTGATGAGCAGAGTATCCAGTGAAATTACTGGGCTTATGAGACTTAATACCTAATGTCTCAAGGTAACGAGCGCACTGCAGTGCCGCGCAGGCCTTTGTGTTTCAAAGTTCTGGGTGGCACTGCAATCGTTATGGGCCGGCGTTATGCTTACCATCAGGCAAACGACCGGCTCGTCTCGTTACCTAATAACATAAAAAAAAAAAAAAAAAAATATATTAAAAACCAAATAAAACAAAAAAAAAAATTGGTGTCCGCTATTTTATGTCCTTCAATTAGATAATTTTATTGATTCACGCACGCATTCTTATTCTTATTCTTATTCAAAATGGGGGCGTTAGGCCTGCACTGACGTCCCGCTTGGGGTGTATTGTGCATTTCCCCCTGCCTGCGTCTACCTAAGCCAACCCAGCTCCTTTATGTAGCTGAGGATGGCCTTGGGTCGCTGGCAAAGCTGCTCCAGTGGTATGGTTGATGTTGATGTTATTAATGATAATGATGATGAAATGTGCTCCTGAGTTAGTTGCTCGTGCAAACCGACCGTAGCCCTTACATCGCTTGTGGCCTTGCAATGCCAAATTACGTGTTCCACCGTTTCTTCCTCCTGCAAGCAACCCCGGCATAGAGGACTGTCTGTAGCACCTATTTTGTGCAAATGGTAGTTTAAGTCACAATGGCCTGTGATAAGGCCTACCAGTAGTCGTAGATCTTGTCGTTGTAACTTTAATAACTTATTTGTAATTTTCTTGTCTAGTGTGGGAAAAGCGATCTTTGCATGTTTGCAATCCGTTCTCTTTTCCCACATGTTTTGTTGTTCTTGTTCAGAGTGACGGCATAAAAGATCTCGTATCTCCATCGCTGATGGTTTACAAAGATCTTTCGCGTCGTCACTTACCTGTTTCCGTATTCCTTCTTTGGCCAGTGTGTCTGCCATGGCATTCCCTGGACATGAACCATGGCTCTTAGTCCATTTTATTATTATTCTGCACTTTTCTGATATATTTTGCAGTGTGTCATGACATTCGGCTATAACCCTTGACCTTGTTACGGGTTTTCTGAGTGCATAGATCGTGGCGGCACTGTCCGTGGTGAAAACCAGGGTACCGCCCTCCTTTTGTCCTTGCGGCATAGTACTTGGGTCTAAGGATGCAAATGCTTTTGCAGCCAAAAGTAGACCCATAGTTTCCGCTTGTAGTACTGTTGTAGTCTTACTTAGGGCCCTGGACTCTGAGATACCAAGTTCCGGCGAGTAAAAACCACAACCTACCCCTGTCTTGCTCTTCGCACCATCCGTGTATATATTCCAAGAAGGCACGAGGCCCTCCAAGACACCGTCCTCCGTAACCATCTCATACCTCTTACCATCGAGGTGTGTGTTGGCTATTTTGTCCGTGCCCCGGCTAGCTTCCGGGACGATTTTCACTGCTTTATCAATTATTTTACAGTGGTTTGTGACAGGCCCGGAGCCCTTCCACTGACTTGTGGCTTTGATCCTTAGAGCAGATGCCATTGCTTCCTGCTGTATGTGCAGATGCAAAGGCGTCAGGCCCAGGATAATATCCAGAGCAGCTGAAGGTGTAGTTTTTGAGCACCCACTTATCAAAGAACATGCTAGTCGCTGAATCTGTTGTAGTTTGGTGATCGCAGTCACTAGGTTGGTGCGAGGCCACCACACAATGCAACCGTACGTGAGTACTGGTCGTACTATCACGGTGTATAGCCATCGACATAGCTGTGGTTTCAAACCCCAGTCTTTCCCGACTGCTCTTGTGGTTTGCCATAAAATGTTTATTGCTTTTGTGGTTATGTGTTCTAGGTGTTTCCCCCACAAAAGTTTGCTATCTAGCCAGACGCCTAGATATTTTACTTCCTTACTCAGATTCAGTCTTGTACCAAAGAGTGTTAGAGGTTTTAATGTTGCTGGTTTTGTCTTCCTAGTAAACAAGACCATTTCTGTTTTTTGTGGATTTACAGATAAACTGTGGCTGTCACACCATTTTTCTATAGTCCGAAGCGCTGTCTGCATTTTATCGCAGAGAGTCGCTTCAAATAATCCGGAAACCATGATGGCTAGATCGTCAGCGTAGCCTATAGTGACTATACCATTTGTATTTAAAATTTTGATTAATTCATTCACCACCACTACCCACAGTAATGGAGACAACACTCCTCCCTGCGGACAGCCTCTTGTAACAAGACACCGCGTTGTATTCGAAGTCTCGATAGTAGCAGCTCTATTTGAAAGCATAGTTGTGATCCAGTCGTTCACTCTATCATCCACTCCTTGTTTTCTCAACCCATCTTTTATGCTGAGAAATGTTGTTTTATCGAAGGCCCCTTCAATGTCAATGAAAGTTACTAAGCAAGACTGCTTAGTCTCCAGTGCTGATTCGATCTTGTGAACAACCTGGTGAAGAGCCGTCTCTGTTGATTTGCCAGATTGATACGCATGTTGGTTTTTGTGCACCGGGTTGTCCGTCAATGGACCACCCCTAATGTATTTGTCACAAAGCCTTTCGAGTGTTTTTAGAAGAAACGAGCTCAGGCTTATTGGTCTAAAAGACTTCGGGTTTGTATAGTCTGTTTTTCCTGGTTTAGGTAAAAAGACTACCTTGACTTCTCTCCACGCCTTGGGAATGTATTTCCATGCGATGCATGACCTGAAGATCACAATAAGGTAGTTTTTTATTTTGCTGATGCTCCACTGGAGTAGAGCCGGAAAGATTCCATCCATCCCAGCAGCTTTATATGGTTGAAAAGTACTTATGGCCCATAAAAGAGCCTCCTCGGTAACAATAGAGTCCGCAAATGTCCAATCCTCATCAACAGGTTCATGCGGAGTTTCTGTTTCCCATCCGTTATCGTTGTCAATGTGACAATCAGGAAAGTGGGTTTGGAGGAGCAGTTCAAACTGTTCTCGATCCGATGCTGTATACGTGCCATCGGCCTTCTTCAGTGTGCCCAGTTTTACCTGGGCGTTGTTAGAAACCAATTTTTTAAGTCTCGCGGTCTCACTTTGAGACTGAATGGAGCTGCTGTATTTCTTCCACGAGCCGCTCCTACTCGTGTTTACTTCCACTTTGAGCCGGTGTCGTGTTTTCCTGTAATCTTGCCAATCTACGTCCATGTTGGTGTTCATGGCTCTGTTGAAATGATGCCTTACTTTTTTCCTCAGCTTGCTGAGTTTTTTGTTCCACCATTTGTCTTTTTTACTCATTATTTTGTTGTTTTCAGTCTTCAATGGACAAGAAGCTTCGTATCCTTCTTTCAAGGAGCTAGTTATAGACTCGATGGTGTGTTCTATATGTTGTGGCGTCAACTTCGTGTTTGCTTCTGCCAATAGTATTTCTGATAGTGATTTTTCTAGCGTTTCTCTAAAGAGTGTTGTGTCAGTTTTCTTGGGGTTTCTGTAAGTGCGTGGTTCATGCTCTCCTACCTTTAGACTGAACCTGACCCTTCTGTGGTCTGCACAAGAAACTTCATCTGTGGCCACACGCCAGTTATTTATCGCCTCTGTGATTCCACTGGTGGCTATAGTAATGTCAATAATTGTTTTGGCCCGGGGCGTTACAAATGTAGGTTCAGAGCCTCTATTCAGTAGATTGAGGTTATGTCTAAGAATGAACTCAAGGATGTCCTTTCCTCTATCGTTTGTGTCCGGACATCCCCAGACGGTGCAGTGTGCATTTGAGTCGCATCCCAGTACGAATTCTAGATTGTTGTTTTTACAGAATTGAATTACCTCCTCGAGCTCTGGAGGGGGCGATTCAGTTTGGATGTCCATATATACTGAGGCCAGGACTACATTGCTGAGATTTCCCAACAGGCCCGTCTCCAGCCTAACTACTGTCAGATCGTCCGTACACAGGTGTGTTATCAGAGATGCTTTGTATGGATTCGGAACATAGATGAATGTCCGCGTCTTGTTCTGGATCGGGGGAACAAAAACATTGCCCCGTAGGGCGTTAAAACCACTCACCTTTCCATGGCTCAAATAAGGTTCCTGGACCAGTGCTATTGTGTTCGTTTGCTCTTCCAGGGTTCTTCGCAGGGCTGCGAAACCTGTGACGCTGTGTTGAATATTGGCTTGTATTATATCAATTTTACTACTGATACCTGGCCTGTTAGTACGACCAACCACCGCTGTTGTGGCAGTTGTGCTGTTGTGGTTATGTGAATTATTCGTATTTTTGTCGTGTGAATCCATTTTTGAAAAGTTGGAAAGTGTTGTTGTTAATGTAGGTGACCTACAAACTTAAGTTATTGAGTGGAGAGAGGTCCAGCCCGGTCCGCCTCCACAGACGACAGCGGCGAGAGAATGTTCAGACCCATAATGTCGGTCACAATATCCTCCTCACCGTCCCCGTCCGTTTCTAGTAGCCGGTCTACCTCTTCTTTTGTCCACCCTGATCCTTCAGAGAGTACCATACCTTCGTCAGCCTCAGGGGTCGCCAGCGCAGTCGCCCTGCCCGGTGCAGCCTCGACCACGTCCACATCCCCCGGCGCTGACGTCGGCATCGTATCTCTTGGTTTATACCCTCTTACTTTGACGAACACTCTCGCCGTGGTGTAATGCAGGCGAAAGTCCTCCCGCCGCAGATTCTCCAGGTCTTCGGGTGGTATGCCCATAACCAGGATATGATTGTACGTATTTCCCATTGGGCGCACTTCGTGTGTGAAGAGCTGCCACCTCTCCACACCAACACCCGGGTTCAGGGCCACGAGGAAGTTTCTAAGGATGTCCGATCTCTTAGACAGTTCCTCCCTCCCCCTACCAAAGTCCGGTATATAAATGACGCCCGTGTGATATCGCGGCACCTTGCTCTCCGGGACGACCACGTACCCACCCGACCCCTCCCATAGACCCGGCAGCTGCTCTATTGTGCTGGTGAGCCAGGCGAGTGCGTAGTCATCCCTGGGAGTATACCTAACACCACCGCGAAACAGCCTCGGCATCGTCATGAACCTCGGAAGCACCGTATCCCCTCTACCGCCATTGTCCAAGAAGACGCCGAGTACTGCCTCTTCGATGGTTTTTCTAATTTGCATTGCTCGGAGTTCATCCATCTGCATGCGACTGCGGTCCAAAACAACCACTTTGTAGTATGCTTTGGCCGCCCCCGCGTACGATGACGGCCCTGCGCCGCCATTTATGGTCTGCACTACGGGTGGAAGAGGCTTACTGACCTGTACTGCGTAAGCTGTGGCGGCCGATCCATCCTCCAAACATAGTTTTTTGTCGGCCGCCACACAGCTGGTCGGCGACACTATGTCGCTGCTCCTCTGTCGCTTCGCACCTCGGGTACCATCTTCTCCCTTCTCCGCGTTAGTTATGGGTTTCGCGAATCCCGTGGTTCCAGCAGCACTGCCCTCGGTTACTGCGCACCCTTTCCTTCCCTTTCCCATCCCCGCACGCATTGCCTTACACAAAATATCTATCCTGTACCTATGTACTTTAATTTTGCACGTTTTAAAATCTCCATTTTTATGACAGTAAAAAATCAAACCGAAAAGTCAAACTGGTATCCCGATTTAAAAACGAATTCAGGTCGAAAACAAAAGAAAATAAATTAAAAATAAAGTGCTCCAATTTTTATTTCCAACCGTACAAGTCCAGCGATGGACGCACGCGTCAGAGCACGTAAGGAGATGGGCATGACAAGCAGAACCTCGGCATCGCTGTTCTTCATTAAAATTCTATTAGCGGAAGCATTCTCCACATCTCCATACGCGAAAGAGGCTTTAACGCTCTCCAAAACAATTCCAAAATCAGTCTTAAACATTCCACGTACAGCTTATTTTGGGGTAGCCATGTAACTGCAGTTGAGATGTTATTAATTAGAAGTGTTGAATGCAAATTGTTTTAAACTTTCGCTAGTAAGTTATAAGGTTTATTTTACTGTGGGAGACGAGACGTCAATCATGAAATTTTTGGAGATAGACAGGTAGCTTCCACGCGATCGCAAATCGAGGTTCGGAAGTCAATTATTGTTTTGAAAAAAGTTCAAAAAGGCGGGAGAAGGTTCTATTCGGAGATTGTTATTGTATTTTTAATGCGCTAAAATGGAGTAGGTTGCCTAACTTGGCTACCATTAAGTAGTAAGGTACGTAAAGGTGGTAAGTACTACTAAGTATAAATTAAAAAATACTTACTGAGGGCCTAGACTAACGGTATTCGCTTCGAAGCGATAGTCGTTATCGATACAACAGTAAACATGTAAGAAATTAACTTATTATGTCACCATGGTTACCAAAGGAAATATAACGCTACTGTAATGGTAAGTTATTTTTTTTTCTTCTTTCTTGGCCAGACACTGTTTGTATATTTTGCCAATTTCAAGTTGAATCTTCATATTTAAACATGAGTCGAGTAGGTTTACTTTAATGGTAAGTTATCTCAATTAACGCCATTTGTCTACGTCCTCTGATCACTAGTGACGATGCAGTTGGAAGGTTTGTGTAAACTTTAAAAAAATACCAGTACATATAAGTATATTTAATTAAAACACCTGTTTTAATTAAATATACTTAACTAAAATAATCTTAGATAAAAAAATCGTTGCGAAATTCAAATCCGAGTTCCCGCGCTAGATTTTGTGCAAAGCGTTCTTCTTTTAACTTTTGTTTTTTTAATTTTAAAATGTAACAAACGAGGTTCAATTTCATATACAAACTTTTTCTAAATAGCAATATTGTAAAGCATCCAGCAACACACAGCCATTTCCCCCACTTCCCCTCATTACCAGTCGTTTGAACCTTGAGGACCTAGACCGAAGTCCTAGTGTTACTGCCCTGGTTACTATTTATACACTCGCCAACTACTTACAAATTGTAACAAAAACCACTCTTAGGTTAGTAGTGCGACGGGAAGGACCGGTTTATGCGAGAGGCTGTGCTTGTAAGTCCTGTAATCATTATTGGAAAATTGCGATACTGCGTAGTATCAAGGATATAGATATTAGGATAGGATATGGTCTCCAAAAGCTTTGATTAGAACATTGTGCGTGACTCTACATCACCGCGGGCAGAAGCTATACTATTATATTTTACACCATTTGTTAGTGGTAGGACTAACTCCTCTGCGTGTCCGTCTGGGTTGTTACCACCGCTTTGCTCGTGAAGTCTGCCGCAAAGCAGTAATGTGCCAGCATTACTGTGTTCCGGTTTGATGAGCAGAGTATCCAGTGAAATTACTGGGCTTATGAAACTTAATACCTAATGTCTCAGGGTAAAGAGCGCACTGTAGTGCCGCGCAGGCTTTTGTGTTTCAAAATTCTGGGTGGCACTGCAATTGTTATGGGCCGGCGTTATGCTTACCATCAGGCAAACGACCAGCTCATCTGGTTACCAAATAACATAAAAAAAAGAAAAACCTACTCATATTCAAGCAAATACATGATTTTATTTTTAATCAGTTATCAATTTCATGCCACCACCGGTGTCGACCCGTCCACTCGGGCTGCTGACTTCACAGATCGGGATTCCCCAGTCTCGATACATTAACTTTAGCTCACATTACTTTTATAATTTGGCCAAAACGGGCATCACAAGTACCAAAACTGTGAAATCTACATATTTACCGCGTACGTATCGCATCCATAAAATTAAATAAAGACATTAATAACTGGCTAATTAATGTACTTTTGCAAACTGTTTCATGTTTTAAGTAAAGAGGTTGTAATTTTATGTAAAATTACAAACTCTTTACTTTCGCCTCGTTTCATCTTTAGTTTCTTCTTTTTTTTCAATTTAGGCGATAGAGAGAAATAGTCTACTACTTGAAATAGCTCACAGATTACTATATATGTACAGTGTACACAGATTACTATATATGTAGAAATAGCTCTGCGTCTGACATAGGTTTTGCATGAAATTGCTACGTATAAGATATCCTTGCAACTTTACGTTGATGAATAGTAATTGCTTTTAAAATTGCTCTTTTCTTTCTTTCTAAAAAAACGGGAACAGACTTCGGCGAAACTACCGCGTTTTCACCTTTAGGTGTTCTTTCATAAAATGTATATGGAAGCACCTCGAGAGTATACAATATATCAAATAAAGAAAGAATTTTCTAAATCGGTCCACAATTGACGGAAAACCTACCTAAAAAACACATACCTACAGTCGAACATATAACGTCATCGGAACCCTACGGATGTCACCCTTCGAGAGGTGTACTCCGGCATCTACATATCTGCATCAAAAGTTAATTCTCTGAAGCTGAAGCTGTTTACAGGTGCGCAAATACCCGTTATCCTTCCCAACACTCTCGTCCTATAGTACACACACAGGAAGAGAAAGAATCCCTGATCACCAAGGGATACGCGGGAGGCACTGGGTCACGCATCTTGACCATTCACGAAGCTCAGGGACTGACGTACGAGTCGGTGATCGTCATGCAAGCCAAAAGTCAAAAGCTGACGCCGCACGACAGCGTACTACATGCGGTGGCAGTGACGCGTCATTGGATATCGGTCAGTGAATTCCGGCAACCGCTCTTTTGTTACCATTTTACCTACACAGCGGCACAAGTACGGATCTATTCGGGTCGATAAAATTCGATAATATTCGATAAAATTGACAGTTCAAATCGATAAGGTGGGATTTATCGAGCCTCGAAACAATCGACAAAAGTTATCGAAAAGCTAGGTCGAATCCAAAGAGAATATAGAGCTACTACAATACTTTACGATCAGACTTCGGTAAATTTCGATAAATTTGTCGAGTTTTTCGGTTCGACAAATTTATCGAACCGACTTCCGTACTCGCGCCGCTGTTTTTTGACTGTTAACCATCTTTGATTTCTGGCGAGAGTTAATGTTTAATAGCGCACTCTAAAGTGATTCCGATTTATTTAAGGTGGTTCGATTTTCATACTAACATATTTTTCAAATTTCTGGCCGAAGAGAGTGTAATTTTACACTGAAATGATTGTCGTTGACTTTTACATTGGTCTTTATTTGCGGCAAATCATATTTAGTTGAAGAAAACAGTAGTTTAATAATAGTGAACAAGACATTATTTATTTTAGTATGGATTAAAATTTCAGTGTATAATTATACTCTCTTCGCCCATAAATCTATACAAATAAATAAAATTGAAGTGTCTGTTTGTAATATCAAATAAACAGCTTTTTACCAAATACATACGCCAGTATATACGGTACTAATAAAGAAATAACAATTTTTAAAACTTTTTGTCTGTCTGTTTGTTCCGGGTGATCTCAGAAACGACCTATTTTGATGGGACTTACACTGGCAGATAGCTGATGTTACAAGGAGTAACTTAGGCTACTTTTATTTAAGACAAAGAATTAGGGTTCCGCACAAAAAAAAATAAAAACCAATATCCGCGCGGGTGAGACGGCGGGCAGCAGCTAGTGTAAAAATATGTTACTATGAAAATCGGACCACCTTTAAAGCAATTATTTAATTCAGTCTCGTTACCTGCAACAGGCCCATTAGAAATAATCACAAAAAAAAACTCGTGATGACAACATACAGACAGCTCTGTATAAATTAACGTTCAACTTCAGGTAACATTAGCCATGTTTTAGACCGTCTGCAGTCATTAATTCACGATTACGTCTAACCACATATGTACTCAAAAAAATAGCCGAACACTTTCGAACTTTGTCATAGTAAGAAAATGCAAACTCACTGTACTGTCGAATTAATTTTAAAGTTTCTTATTACGACAAGATTCTAGGGCGGTCGGAAGTGGTGGTTGTACAAGTGTACAGTTAGAATCCTAAATGCGACGTTACACGCTTCTGAGCTGACTGAAAGCATAACTACTGCTAGTTTGGCGGATCGTTCAGTAGGTCAACAGCATGAAAGATGAATCGAAGAAAGCCGGAAAGAAAACATCATCTTAAGAATTTCGCAGTCAACATCGATTGTTCCCATATCCCAATACTCAATACTCAATCATTTATTGCAATCATATGTACATTTTATCGAGATGTTATATTATTAGTGAAGTTCACATATGACCCTGTTAGGGTATAGCAACACAAGGTAACAGAGCGAACCGATCCATTCCATAAACAGAACATGTTTGTTTAGTCTTTAAAAAAATCATTTAAACAATAATAACATTTATCAATTAAAAATCTTTTTAGTTTAGTATCCTTAATCCTTAACCTAGTTGGTTAAGGCGTCTGGTCTAGATAACCAGAAGACGCAGGTTCGAATCCTGTTGGAAGCGAAATTTTTGTGATGTATGTATTTGTATGAATTGAAGACGTTTTCTTCAGCCTACAAAAACTTGGTTTTGATTCTGGAAAGAAATACTGACTTAATTGCTTTAACAAATCTAAAACAAGAAAACGGTGCGTGATCCTTTTAAATCTCTGAAATACATTTGTTCATAGTTTTGTAGGCCAAAAGAAAGCTTCTATTAAAAATTGGCTTTTAAAAAACCGGGAACGCCTTTAAAGAAAAAATTGCTATGTACGAAATTTCATCCCCCATTTTTCCACCCTTAGGGGTGGTATTTCATAAAATTTATTAAAGGACCACCCTAAAATTACCTTCAATGTACCTTATTAGTTAGTGGTAGGACTAACTCTTCTGCGAGTGTCCTTCTGGGTTGGTACCATCGCTTTGTGAGTGAAGTCTGCTGCCAACCATTTCAGTAATGCGCCTGAGTGGCACTGCAATTGTTATGGGCCGGCGATATGCTTAACATCAGGCAAACGACAGGCTCGCCTCGTTATAAAATAGCAAAAAAACATACTTAGATGAAATTACAAACTTCCAAGAAACGGCAAAGGTTTAATCGCTGTCCAACCTTCAATTTTATCGAGATCGCAACATTTATTGAAAACTCAATCGAACATCAGTAATTCTGCCCGTACGCAGATTTATCTAGATTTCCCGCCACCGGCCAACATCGATAGCATCCGCGCGCTCTGATTGGTTAATTCTTGCCGCGCTTGCCTACGATTGGTGGAGGCCCGAGGCGCTTGTGATTAATTTCACTATTATAAATTTATAACCTCAAATAAATATGCGTTCTCTGGTTTATGATTACTTAAATAATTATAGTCTTGCCCCTGTAAACAGTGGACAGACCGAGATTTATCGCAGAAGTTTGCCACACGCAGTTCTAAAATCTAATGATCGGTTTTGTGATTGTTCTCAATGGGCAATTGGGCATGCCGCATCTGTCAGAGCGACAGGATTGCCATGCATAAAAATTAAGTTATTAATGAACATTGAGTTAAACCGTTGGATAGACTTACCTTAGAAAAAAAGATGTTAAATTATAAGCAGAGTTTTTGTTTCAGTTTTCGTAAGAACATGTCGTCTGCATGATGATAAGCGTCATATACTTAAAACTTGAAATGGTAATCACAGCCACAGAATACAGTACCTAATAGACAGCTTTAAATGGCAAGACCACCTGCGCAGCCGTCAACCTGAGGCATCAGGGATAATTTCTAGTATCTCATTCGCCGAGTAATTTCGCTGACTATACTTGCGCTTCAAACGGAAACGGAACTGCACACAACTGCTTGGCGGTAGATTTAAGGCGCAAAGCTTTTTTACAGGGACGATCAAGAGACTCGCTGAAGGCTCAAGTCTACTATAATAACATTTAAAAGATTCGCCTCTTATGACCCGCTTACCAGATAACCAAAATCTGAAACTCAAAAAAATATAGGCTTAGGAGGCCCCGCGCGGTTGTAGCCCGCAGGATTTTACTTGGGTTGGGATTGGATACCTGCAAATAGAATAATCATAGGAATACGTACTTAAACGCAATTAAAAAAACCGCAATTTAGATGTTTGTTCCATGTCTGGGTCACGTAGGTCCTGAACACAGGAAATCCAAGTTAGAGATCAGGGGGTCTACTCGTAAAATCGATACCCCTACTCTAATCGATTTCGTTGTCGAATCGGCGATCAAAAAACGATATCAGTTTGGAAGTGTTATAAAATGTTATAAATAATCTAAAGAGGGCGCCTTGAAAACTTACGGACTTACCGTTTATTGCCATTCATAATGACCATAACCTGTCTTCTTAGGACCATAGAATAAAGTGCGTTAATTCGTAACACCACATCACACATGTAATAAATTGTCTATGGAACATAAATAACAATCTTGTTGCTTTTGGATTGTTCTATAGTAAATTTAGTGAGAATGGTTCAATTTTGTGTTAGGTTCTGTGTAATTTATATTAAATAAAATGTTGTATTGCTCTGAGATCTGCGACTACTTTTTTTTTTCTTTGACGGATTTTTTGGTAGGTATTTAAAGGTCTTAGGCGGATGGCCATGTGTGAAAAATAATACCTGTGTTGGAAACGTTAGAAAATTTGAATTGTAAAATTGTGCCGGAAGCAGATACTTACCATTCAATAAATTCATAAATAAATAACACCTAGTCACTTACGTGTGTCTTGTTCGGAATCATAGAGCTTTATATCTAGAAAAGGAAAAACACTTGCAGTTCTTTCTTCTGTACACATATATTCAAATAGTTCCGTAATACGTTGCGGAGATCGAAAATCTTTGGCACTGTAAAAGTCCAATAAAGTAACCACTTTACAGGGACTTACACTATTCGTATTTATTGCCCATGGAACCCTAATAATGTCAATCTACAAGCACCGTTACAGATCAAACGACTTTTGGGCGTTCCTCATTTCTAAATTCGCTTCGCTACTATTTACAGCACGTATTTATAAAACAGTTTGCGTGCCATCACGCCATTTTGCGTTCCTATTTTAAATTTGACAGCTTCATGGCGTTAGTGCATAGGTCATTTGCTAATTTAGTTTCAAATTAATTAACCCTTGACATCATTAGCGGTAAAAAATTGACTCCTTTCGATTTTAACAGTGATAAAAACTACTAAGTACATCGGTATTTATAAATGTTATGGTTTTGACAGGTTTACTGCATTTTTTTACATAGCAATTATTTTTCTGCCAAATTTTTTCAATTGGTATTACCGGACTGTACGGTAGGAATGTTTTTTGTGGTGTTGAA
The DNA here is from genome assembly GCA_907269065.1 of Crocallis elinguaria. Taxonomy (NCBI): domain Eukaryota; kingdom Metazoa; phylum Arthropoda; class Insecta; order Lepidoptera; family Geometridae; genus Crocallis; species Crocallis elinguaria. Next base: position 22,987,072 of record OU026072.1, on the reverse strand, counting down.
ACAAGATAAATAAAGTAAAATGAATAAATGCTTCAACCATTAATCATGTGGACAGACAGTGAATGGATTTCTTTGCTGGCATCTATTTTCTGTACTTAAACTACAATTTCTGAGTCTTCAACACAAATAATAAACAGGTGTGTTCTGGGCAAGCGTGCTAGACCGTCAACTGCATCGTCAATTGGCTTGATTCAAGCCTGGATAGTAATATACTCATCATCATCATCAGCCCATTGCGTTGCCACTGCTGGGATACAAACTCTCTCAGAGAGATAGAGATAGATAGAGAGAGAGAGAGACAGAGAGAGAGAGAGAATAAGTATAGATTATAGTCGCAGTCCACCTCGCCGGCCCACTGTGGCTTGGTAGGATTGTAAATTAATTATCTAGGAGATCCGCACAGAACGAAACTCACCGACATTAGTAGCTCCCAAAATTATCTATTTGAAGTAGCAATGAGCAGGCCACATCGCTCGCAGAGCCGACATCCGATGAGGTAGAAAGGTTCTCTTAGAAGATCTAGTTAGGTACGCTTATCTTTTACTAATATTATAAAGAGGTAAATTTTGTTTGTTTGTTACTGCTCATCTATGGAACCACTGGTCCGATTCTAAAAATTAAACTTACTAAAATTACACTAAGAGGTTTCATCCACAAGAAGAAGCCGCCAATCCAGTACCTACTAATATAAATTACAATAAAATAGCAGCCACCGAGTTCTCAAGTTTAAACTTAACCATAAATTTATAGTCTTCAGTAGTAAAAGTAGCGCGGTAAGTAATCCCAAGTAGATTCAGCTATTGGCACGTCGCGCGAGCATTGGCCGGCCGCCAGAGTTCGTCTGACGAATTTATGTGCGTATGCTCTTTGTAGCGGGACTGCTCAAAAAAGGCGTGTAATTTACTGCTGATTTGTATTGAGAATTTTACAATTTACAAAATGCGGTTTTTATTTCATATAATGTTTGAAGTTGAGTAAATTTTGCAGATCCTTTTAGCAGTGTTCAGGAAAGTCGTCGCGAGGATGGCTTGTCGTACGTCAGTATAACTTTTCCGTAGTGGGTAGCGATGATAGCTCAATTATAGTTTGGTTACCCTAGTCAATCTGTAGATCAAAGGTTCGAAACCTATATATTGGTTAGCAGAAGAGGTGGAAGCGAGTGTGGCCGAGCGGGAACTTGTGCGACTTTCAATCCGACGCACCATACTTCGAATCTCGACTCGGCCCGCAACAAGGACTGGCATCAAGTTACGTGCGGATTATTCACACTCGCTCTAAAACGGTGAAGGAAAACATCGTGAGAAAACCCGCATGTTCAAGAACCACAAAATTCAAGAACATGTGACATCCACCAAGCTGCGCTAGGCACGCATGGTGGATTGTGGCCCATGACCTCTCACTCTGAGAGAAGGCGAGAGCGTAAGAGGCTGATAATGATTGGTTAGCATTTGACAACTATTTCGCTGATCTTAACCGCCAATGTGGTCGAAGATCGTGAATTTTTTTTTACTCCCTCACTAGGATTCTCTGTGTCGCAGGTGACATGGACACACACAGATACACATCACAAACATCCAAGACCCGAGAACAAACTTTATGCTTACACAAAATCTGCCCCGGCCGGGAATCGAACCCGCTTTGCAGGCAGGGTTACTACCAACTTAGCTACGGAGCCGTCAACCGTTATGCCAAACCTAGATTAAAAGTGGCTCTCAAGTGCAGCTTCCGGAACACACCGATAGGTGCGTGACTGTGGAGGCTAGCCCCCAGAGTCAAGTGATGAGTTCTCACTCATCACGACATCCTCCTTCACTAAAAGGCGACAGCTCAAGCTTATTGTAGAATTCGAACCATCGAGCGACAGATAAGCGGCTGACGCCAATACGACAGAGCTCATCGATTCACACTATTCCTATGCGATTGTTGCTAGTTTAAATATATACCAAGTAAGCAGGATGAGTAACGCTGGCCTACGCATCGTGTCCGCGAGGGGAGGCGCCAAGCTCCGCGCACATTGGCAACCCGCCAGCCACAGTTGAAGGATTTATAGCACGCGCACACTTACGCGCTATATATGACGAGATGTTGTGTCGTGTTTAGATTGGATCTAATGATTGCGGATTGGATCTAATCTATCTAAGTGCAACAACACAGTCTTTGAATCGAGAAAGATTTAAATATGTAGTGAAACAGGGCTTAAATGAGGAGGTCCACTAAACTCACAATAAGGCTAAGATTCGGAGACGAATTTAAGCGTGGATTCAAACTACCATCTGTCAAAACTCTACACAGTTTTGACATTTGGAAGCAATAGTCCAAGTTAAGCCTATCATCACTAAGGGTACAGGGACAAGGGTCCCTTAGTGATGATTTTGCAGCAATGACAGCTCAGTGGTCTCTGGTCAAGATTGCGGGGAGACGTTGGATGCAAGCGGCAAGTAACCTTTTAGAGTAGCACTCTATGGGGGTGGCCTATGTTCAGCAGGAGACGTTCTCTGCTAGTGATGATGATAGCTCAATGGTATAATGATGCTAGTTTGTACATCTTAGAATACTACAATGAGTTTCCGTGAAGGATCATAGTACCGTGATGTAACCATAGCATGAGGACAGGCTATTTTATAAGGTACTGCAAGATTTCACCCTCAAGTTGAAAATTTGAGTTGCCAAGCACGTATTGGTGTGTTCCGGGCGGTGCTGTTACTAACCTTTTGTGCGCCTGGTGCGAGCTTCTGTAACTGTGCCCTAATGTTCTAATTTAACCCGGATCTGGTCATTTCTATTCTCCTCCAGGGTCTGCATCCTGTGCCTGGGTACCATTGGCACTGCCCTATTTTCGATACTGGTTCCGGGCAGCTACAAATGGGATCCAATCACAATGTATATAAAAAAACAGATAATCGTAGACTCTTTAATTTTCCGGCGTTATAAAATTAGATACATCCCTTCCTAACCCCATGAACTCTGTTTCCATTGTTTTCAGCAACAAAGCGAGCCGTATGAAAACCTAATATATATCAATGTTGGTCGCCAGGCGCTAACTCTAGCGGTCCCTGGCTACTTGCCAGTGACGAATTTATGGCGGACGGTGACCAACTGAAAAGAAATGAAATTTATTTGTTAAGATATCAAGTAAACTACAGGATATAGAGCTGGTGTTGTGCATAACATTTGTGAGATATCATTAAAATCTTGCCATATAAATAAATATAATACTACTAGCGACAGATCTGCGACTTTAGAGAAGTAGCTTTAGCTAAGTGAGCACTGGAAAATTTCTTACCACAACGTTATCGTTGCTTAAATCCGTCTTTATCGGATCTGAGGGAGGGAAAGCGTAATTCCGGGCGTCATCGTCAATCAATTTCTGCGCTGCAGAGACGTTTAAAGTGTCTAAGATGACTATAGCATGATGTAATTTTTTTAAATTTTGTATTTGTATTGATGTATTTATACTAGGTAATCCCCGTGGTCCTCCCCAGTAGAGATTCCTTCAGAAAATGTGCATTTTCCCGGAAAATCCCTTATAAAAAATCACGTTGAACCGTTGCTCCGTTGCTGCGTGACAGAAACTATCACACTTTAGCATTTTAATATTAGTAGCGGATTAGGGATTGACCTTGTGAACTTACGATTTTGATCAGCAATTTAAGTTACAATGAATTTATGTTAGAGTTTTCACGGAACTTGAAAACGTGGTCACCGTCGATGCGTGCGACTCCTTATACATGGCGTACCTACTATTCGTCGCGAATTAGGTCGTAAATAGAACTTTAAGAAAATTAGAGCTCCTGTATCGATCCTCCTTTTGGTACGTTTAATTTGGTGTTGTAGTTTACATTTACTGCAAATTGTGTTTGACCGCAAACGCACTTGGTGTTTATTTGCTTATTTGTTGTTATCCATACTTCCATACTAATATTATAAATGTGAATGTGTGTTTGTTGATTTGTTGGTTTGTTGGTTTGTCCTTCTTTCACGCAGTAACGAAGCAACGGATCGACGTGATTTTTGGCATAGATATAGTTTATGGGCCGGAGAGTAACATAGGCTACTTTTTATCTTGGAAAAATGCACGGTTCCTGTGGGAACGCGGGTGAAAACCGCGGGCAGAAGTTAGTGTGACATAAAATTGACATTGACAGCTGTCAATCTGTGGGAGAATTAGTGTAAGTAAGCGTTAGTTAGAGAGTTAGATGATCATCTAACCCTCTAACTAACTGTGGTGACCTCATTGATCAATGAGGCGTATTTTTTTGCGAATAGTGAGAATTATTGATTATTATTATTAATTACATGTACACCGAATTGTGTGTGGTCAATTATTGTAGAGCGTGAATGCATGCAACGGCCGGATAGGCATCGATCGTGGCGGTAGCCGGGGATACCCGAAATAAACGACAACAAGCGCGCGGGAAAAAATCGCCCGTCAAAATGGACGCAGTTATAGTGGGAGTGGCTTGAATCGGCTGATCGGAAAGAAGTTATAATATTTGTGATTGTGTACAAGAAAGACTGATAGAGAATCTATACACTATGTGATAATGTCAGACAGAAATCAAGTGTTACTTAAGAAAAATCAATGAAAGGTCTACTAAAGATATAAGAACATAAAATAATAAGAAGTGGTGTTATTAACTCTCCTGCGAATGTCCGTATGGATGGGTACCATCGGTTTGCTCATGAAGTCTGCAGCCAAGCAGTGAGGTGCAAGCATTACCGTGTTCCAGTTATTATTTACTACTCGTAGTAAATATAAAAAAATGAAGTACACGAAACGTGCTCCGGATTGCAAAGAACACGGTATATAATATGCCTTCAGTGACAATCGTTGGTATACTACTTTCGAGATTTTGAGCTACGGAGTTGCCAAAGTAAAAATAGATAATATTGTAAGGTTATGGCAAGTGTAGGTCAGTACAGTAAAAAAAGATTAGTAGTATACAGGTTTAAGTACATTACGTTAATGCAATAAAAATGGACAGTTTTCACGGCCAAAATCAACAAACTGTATTTTATTTACTTTTTTAGTACAGCTTTGATATGCAATTTTCCAAATGTATACAACGGTTTTTTTGTTTATTTGAAATTACTGGGCTTGTGAGACTTAATATACGAGTACCTATAAATATCTTAGGGTAAAGAGCGCACTGCAAAGTTCTGAGTGGCACTGCAATTGTTATGGGCCATATCAGACAAACGACTAGATAGCCTCGTTAACAAATAGTAAAAAAAATTCACCACTGGCCAATCCCCACCGTCCCGACTATAGAGGTGCAACCGTCACCGTACAGTCTGGCAGCCCACTGGGGGTTACCCCCTAAAAAAATTGCACCGCTCGCCCCCTAAGGTGGGGGAAGGGTGCGCAACTTTGACGCGATGGACGCTACGTCTAATTGATGCCTTTCTATTAGAAATTGATTTGTTTGATCCGTTTGTTAGGCCGTTAGAGCGAAGGTAGTTATTTGTTTGTCGATTAAAATTATGTGTACTTAGACCTGGTTTTATTTCGTTTAGTTTTTTCTAATTCCCTACTATCCCTACTTCCCTACTAATATTATAAATGCGAAAGTGTGTTTGTTGGTTTGTCCTTCTTTCACGCAGCAACGGAACAATGGATCGACGTGATTTTTGGCATAGATATAGTTTAGGGACCGGAGAGTAACAGGCTACTTTTTATCCCGGAAAAATGCATGGTTCCTGTGGGAACGCGGGTGAATAACGTGGGTACGGAATGGCCATAGACAATAAAAAAAAATTGAAAAATGACCCCAGCTTATTATTTGTCAAAACTGTTAAAAACAACGTGCGATGACGCTATACTTTTATAATGTTGCTGCTTTTTGTATATTTTAGGACCGCAGTGTTGGTGTTAATTCATTTTGCATTTATACTACGCGTTTTTTAAAAGTAGTAATATTATAAATGCGAAAAATGTACGGTTCCTGTGGGAACGCGGGTGAAAACCGCGCGCAGAAGCTAGTATTATATATATGAGTATATATGTGGTATATATGAATTATGTAACAGTACGTTATCTGACTATAGAAAGATCGGCCCTTAGTAGATTTTAATTTCGAATATATAACACTATATTTATATTTCACAGAGTGAAGCCCTCATCCATCCGACATTACTCATGTGCCTTGTCGATATCCAGCTGACCTGTTTCACGAATCTTTTTTTTTCTAAAGTTATCGGTGTTCTTTCACGGCCTGTTTTTGTTTTTTTCATTTATCGTTAGATATAGATAAATAACTCGTTATTGTACGCCAATATTATAGTAAAATAGTACAATAGCGCTTTCTTCCAGACAACATGTAGAAATATAGAAAATTGGAGTCATTATTAGAGTATTATTATTAGAATCCGCTGTTAGAGGTGCTCCCTTGGGGCCTATATGAATAAAGCAATTTGAATTTGATACCATAATATTTTCAGAACCAAATCATATACTGCAATTGTTATGGGTCGGCGTTATGTTTACCATCAGGCAAACGACCAGCTCGTCTCGTTACCAAATAACATAAAAAAAATACAATTTCAGCATGATTGGAATTAAATAAAAGCTCTTACAAAAGTAAGTAAATAGATACATTTACTAACGTATCTTTAAAAATAAATGCACATAAGTCATTAACGAAGCGATGAAAAATTCACGTGTCATTTTATTTACATAATAATTTCCATGCAGATAAAGCCTACCTGCCTCCTGAACCATCCCGAAAAAATTAAGCTCCATTTTAATCAGGAAACCAACTATAACCACTCTGTACATTGGCCGGGGCGTCTGTCGCAAAAGGTAACCGCTTTGTGTTATTTCCACTTAAAGAGAAATCTTGATACTATTTAGTACCTACTAGCACCAGGATAGGCTAGGCAGAGAGGTAAACATCACTTCACATCACCACAAAACAGGGGGAGAGAGAGAGCAGAAGTGTCACTTAAAACGCTGACAACAATCAATTTTGTTAGTGGTAGAACTAGCTCTTCTGCGAGTGTCCGTCTGGGCCGTTACCACCGCTTTGCTCGTGAAGTCTGCCGCCAAGCAGTAGTGTGCAAGCATTAGTGTGTTCCGGTTTGATGAGCAGAGTAGCCAGTGAAATTACTGGGCTTATGAGACTTAATACCTAATATCTCAGGGTAACGAGCGCACTGCATTGCCGCGCAGGCCTTTGTGTTCAAAGTTCTGGGTGGCACTGCAATTGTTTTGGGCCAGCGTTATGCTTACCATCAGGTAACAACTAACTCGTCTCGTTAACAAATAAAATAAAAACAAAACAAACAGCCGCCTAAGAAATTACTTAACCTAACTTTTTTGCACTACTGAGTCATAATGAATGCATCTTTGATTATTTATAAAATTCTATGGAATGCAGGTAACTTCGTATCGTTTGCAGTAAGTGAAACGGATCTTGGCCGATGTGAAAATAGCTGCTTATCTATCTCACTCACTCATCAGCTTATTCGTGTTTGTTCTTTCGAGTCTGTGATCCGATGGATTTGCGAATTTGGACACTGCCGTATACTCCAGTAGGTATCGCGTACAAAGTTGACGAACTGATGTTTTCACAAACATTTCCGGCACTAAAATCCACGACGCTAACATGGTTTTGTAGTTATGTATGACGTCATACATGTCTAGTGATAGGCCTGACCCGTGATCTGTAAATTAGCAATTAATGAATGCAGGGATGGCAAACCCCCTACCACGGGGGTGGAAGGGGGTGCCGGCATTTTTTGCAGCTATATAGGTAGCCTGCACCGAACTTACACGCTATGCACGGGGTTGAGCGCTAGAGATTTGTCGTGGCATGTAATTTTTTGGATAATAGATAAAAGGGAATTAAATGTTTACGTAATTATTTGCGGTCAAACTCAATAACTTTACTGAGCTATTTTGAATTTACTAGGTAGTTTCATTACTGTGAACCTTATTGATCATCATCAGCCGGAAGACGTCCACGTGCTGAACATAGGCGTCCCCCATAATAATTGTTCACCATAATACAGCATGGTTGGCTGGTGTCTTGATGGTCGCAGATTATTATGTTGACCGAGGAGAATTCTGCTGCACATTCCCTGATGATCAAACAGGTACATGACTGCACCAAAAATGACTGTAAAATTTTTAGGGTTCATGTACCTACAATGAAAAACTAAAGAGGTTAATTCAATTTTTTTTTCAACCCATTTTTAGGGTTTTATAGCACCTACCAGACATGATTTTTAAATTAACTAAAAGATAATTGTTATATGTTATAGGTAAATTTAACACTAAAATTTACTTGATTTCGTTGAAGATTGTGTTGCATTAACCTGTTTTTATAGTAGAAAAAACTTATTCAAATTAACAATTTTTATTAATAAAATGACATGCTATAAATCAAATCAAATCAAATCAAATCATACATTTATTTGCAAGAATACATAATATTGCATAGTAGAATTAATATAATTTAAGTTTATTTTATTGTTTATTTTAGTTTATTTTGTGTTAATTTAAGTTTGTTTTAAGTTTAAAGTTTATTTGAATAAACTTATTATTATATGTATATTGTATATACTAAATTATTGTTTACAAACCTCTATTTACACATTAGTAATTTGATCTACATTCTAAAACAATATGGATTTTTTGTAGTCTTGCTGTCTTTGGCAAAGGTAGGGTTGAGGTACTTCAATTACTGATCAACTAAGTACAATAAAAGTGGCATGAAACCTTCCAGCCAAACCTCAAACAACAAACGAAACCAACTCGAAAGTACACGAATAACCCAACTTGTTAGGTCACAAAAATGCTATACGAAATCTGCAGATCAATATAACAAAAAAGAAAAATATTCCGTTCCCTACCCAGTGTGCATCGGTCATTTTCAGCGTTTTTTCGCACCGAGCCCGCAGCATTCGTTTTTTACCCCCTAGGGGGTAGCGCACCCCACGCCCCCACCCGATACCACCGTGCGCGGAATTTGATTAATGCAATGTTCGCGATAATTATTCCTGTTACTATTTTTGACAGGATAAAGTTTTTTCTCGTTCGACGTTGATTTTTATTTATTTATTTTTTCTTTTTTCGTAGCGTGTGTGTACGTGATGTTGCGTTGGAGTGCGTTGCGCTATTTTTAATTTTTGTTTTGTTTTAAATAGGATTTTAGTGAGATGGAGTTTTTATCGAGTTTTAAAATATGTAAAACAAGCATAAAGGTTGGTTACGTTGTATTATTGCGATTCGCTCTTTTTTAATAGAGTCGCACAAAATAGTAGGTTGAATATTATGTGCATGCAAATACATTTATTCTTTTATTTTATTTATTTATTTAAAGTTGATTGATTATATATTTATCTGCCGATGGTTAAAATAAGGCCTATGTGACAACTGATCCATATGTAGATGTGTAGGAGTATTTGTATAAAGTAAGTAATACTAAGAATAAAGGCCTAGCCTCGAGCCTACCCGCGAGCAGGGGACCGAGTTTTGAATTTCACGAGTGATTTCGAAATCACCGGTGACAAAATTCTCAGCGATGACTTTAAAATCAAAATTGGCACTAAATATCATTATCATAGGTATGATAATTTTAATCATCCGCTGAGTTTCAAAAATACGACCTCTTTTAAATTGGTGACTATCGGTCATATTGTTGATATTCACTCAAAACTTGCATGACATTCAAAAATTGCACCCCAGGATATCTCGAACTGATATGACGGTTATGAAATTTCAGATACATTCATCCTGGAAAAAAGCGGAAAGACTGTGGGAAAACGGGAAAAATCGAACAAGTGAAAATAAAAGCGGAGCTTTTTTTTTATTCTATGTGATAACGAGACGAGCTGGTCGTCGGCAGGTAGTACAAGAGCTATCTAAAACAATCTCCGCAGACAATATCCGGCCTATCCTTGTAGCCGGGGAGATTGGGGATGAAAAACACTGCTTCTTAAAAAAACTGCTTTTAAAAAGTGTTTTATTTTTAATTTTACTATTAATTAACAGTAAGTGTTCTACCAGTACTGTCTCACAAAATAAGCGTTTTATCACTCTTACGATGTGATTTAAATACTTGAAACCTAGTTTCACAGTTACGTTACGTATCCACTAACCCGTGGATTACTGCGTATGAGGAATGCATTAATTATCTTCTCAAGTTACATCTTGCTTGACTAGTCAACTTAACATAAATATCTATTTAATTATTTTTTTTGCGAATAGGTACAGTATTTTCAATAAGTAGGTTCATAAGGACAAGGTAATGACCGCTACAACTAAACCAAAAACTCGCTAAAACAGCTTTTAAGCCTAAGTACTATTAAGTACGAAACACAAATCAGAAATTTATAATTTAATTTAAAAAGTAGTGAATAAGCCTCGGTTATTAGAGTAGATATTTTAGAAGTCAAAATATTTTATAAAACTGTTTACTTTTAGGTACTTTCTTCTAGGTATACTTACCCCAAATTAATGATCAGGACTGGGTTAAATCTGCGCGTTAGCTCTTGGTCTATCTGGCATGGAACACTCAAAACATCTTCCTCCAGGCTTTTATAAACTTAAGTTTCAAGTGATTTGCTATAAATTTAAATCTTATAATGTAAGTTTTAAGATTTATTCTCAATTATTTATGGTATGGCAGACTAAAGAGTTTCGATAAGAATGCACAAATCAACAGCCGAAAAAATACGAAGCAATTAAAACCGTCTCAAAATAAAAACATCTTAAATAACCAACTACCGCCATCTGCCGAAATTAAACTAAAAGAAAAGCTCTTTCGCCTGTGGCGCGAAAAAACCTTAGCGCCTATTGTCTCGCGGTGTCAACGAGGCATTGTCTCGGTGACCATTACCGTCTTCTTGTTAATTACGTGTTTTTGTTTCGCATCCCTATGCAATAAAGAAAGTAAGAAGGTTGCGTCACTATTTGGCGCGAAACAAAATGGCGGAGAAAAATTGGCGGGACCAGAAAGGCGCCCATTTTAATTTTATTTTCACTACTGAAAAGGGGACATGAAATTATTATAATCCACATGACTCTTTAGCTTAAAACAATAAATTCGATTTTTTTTTAAATGTGATATAATAGTTGTTTCGTGGCTGTAAGTTTCATCAAGCAAGTAGCATCAAGATGCGGGGCTATCGTATATAGCTACTGACCGGCGCGTGGTGATGGCAGGGCGGCGGGGCCTGCTGGCCCGGGGCGCTGAATTTTAAAATACGCCACTGCTCATACCTTCATCATTTTAGGGAAAGAATAGTGGCACACAACGAACATAATAATATACCTACCCTCCTCACCAACTAGGATTCTATAAAGATCTGATGGTTAGTGAATATCTACTCCAAAGATGTGAAACAAATCGTTATTACGTCCCAAAACAATAATATAATTACTTATTATTCTTCTGGCATATAGTTATTGAATTTAGGATATCCATACCATCTAATAGCATTCACACTGTACATTTGTACAAGGGCAAAGAGATGATGATGTTTGATACTCCTTCACGGCAAATAAATAAAACCTTAAGGTTTATTTGGCAGAGAGGACATAGGGAAGGAAACAGCTAATAAAATCAATGAAAACGCATGTATGTAATTAACAAACAAAATTAAACAATCAACTCATCCAGCCACTTTTTTAAACCAATTATCCTGAAAAGGAATCTCAGAAAACTGTAACAAATTGCATCCCCGTACCAGGCGCACATAAGCGCGAGGCGCTGCATAAGATTGATGCGCGGCGGGCGGGCGCGGGGCGCGGGTGATGGATGATCCGCAGCTATTATACGAGTATTATACAACATAGTAAAAGACTTCTTTTACTATGGTACTAGCTAGGGTAAGGAGTACAGTATCGCTATAGGGACGCTTTGTACTAATTTTGTGCGGCTAAAATATAGGCTATGTTATTGTAGGGAACAATTACTGCAGTAATTTCTGGTTTCGACGAAACGACGGCTTACATTTGGACCTAATAGTTCCTAGCTGGTTGGATGTGATGGGTACCTACTAATGACGACCATCGATGTTTCGAATGCTCGAGCTTTATAGGATTTTTTTTTATCAAAAAGTTAGTCTTAACTTATGATAAACTTCAACGCCATTTAAATGTGGAAGCAATCTAACACCGCTACCACACAGACATAGTAAGAAAATTAAAAAAAAACAAATATTTTTAACTATGGCGTATACATTTGTATACACAATCAAATTCCCTAGCTGTATGGCTAGCTATCAGCTAGCTAGATTAGCACTAAAATGCCTTCTTACCCACCACTTGCACTAACTGCGACGTGAAATAAGTAAACTGAGTGTAATCCGTACTTATATACTTATCTCCCTTTCCTAAATAGACCGTAATTTTCTAACTGATCGATAAAAGTAGTCACAGGGCAAAAAAACTACCGCGTAACGTCTACTTCACAGACCTAAAACAAATAGATACCGCATGTTTTTAAATTGTGTACTACGCATGCGGAATAATAAAAAGTAGTCAGTGAAATTACTGGGCTTATATGAGGCAGCGTAGACGCTGATGCAAACTCTAAATGCGCGCTTGACGCAAATTTAAGCGTTGTTATTCTGACAAGCAAACGTACGTTTGCATAAGCGTCTTCGCTGCCCCTTAGCCTTTATACCTAATGTCTGAGGGTGACGAGCGCGCTGCAGTGCCCCACAGGCCTTTGTACTTTAAACTTCTAAGTGGCACTGCAATTTTTATTGGATGGTGTTCTGCTTATCATCAGGCAACGACCTGCTTGTCTCGTTACCCATACATTATCAGCCTCGTACGCTCCCACTGCTGGGATACAGGCCTTCTCTCAGAGAGAGAGTTATGGGCTTTAATCCACCACGCGGGCCCAGTGCGGCTTGGTGGATGTCACATGTCCTCGAATTTTGTGGTTCTTGAACATACCGGTTTTTTCACGATGTTTTCCTTCATCGTTTTAGAGCGAGTGTGAATAATCCGCACATAGCTTGAAAAAAGTCATTGGTGCGGCCGAGTCGAGATTCGAACTATGGTGCGTCGGATTGAAAGTCGCACAAGTTCCCGCTCGGCCACACTCGATCATGTCTCGTTACCCAATAGTAAAAAATGTGAGATACTAACCAATTTGTAAGTCCCTTTACAACGTCTTGTGACATCTATTCTTCCTAAGTCCGTGGTCTAACCTCGTTATTTACTGGCTCGTCCTAACTCAACCTTCTAGAAGATTATGCTCCTTTATTATCCTCTCGAGGTGCGATGCGACCGACAAGGCTCATTTGCTATAACTGCGTAAAAAACCGTGTCACCCCTTTAATGAGAGGCCCTATTCTTTCAACAAGTGGTTAGGTTTGGGGTTCGCAGAGCGATTAAAAATCTCCTTGTAGTTTTCTTTTTTACTCTTGATAATTTCTTGTTTCTAATATCGCGCTGATTTTAAATGCCGATGTTTTTGCACTCTGCTAAAAATTCGATGTATTATTTTTTTTGTAAGGAACCCTCTCTTCTTCTTATTAGTCTCTGGCTTGTCTGATTCATACATGCATCACTAACGGCTCCAAAAAATATTCGTCCATAAAAACCCCACCGCTGATGACGCGTTTACATGTCATATGGCAATGTTTTTAAGTCAATTATTTTCCCATTAATCTTGGGAAAATTATATAGATCACGGTAACAACTTTGCTCACTATGAAATTGGTGTGAATAACGTTTCCCTCAGAAATACTAGCGTAGGGGAGCATTATGTAAATAATTCCCTATGTAGTGGTAAGTAACTAGGGCTCCGTGTATAAAATATAATGAAAAACAATCAAATTTAAACTTTATACACCTGAGCCCAGGAGAGCGCTCATGAAAGTTAAATGATCAATTATGACAATTGACGTCAATCCTGTACATAGATCCTGACCTTGTATAGGATCCCAGTATCCAGAAGTCCACCGAAACCACGAACCCGACCCAGAAACCACGACGATCATATCTCACAACACCCATAGACACGAAACAAGTTATTGTATGCGCTTTTTTAACTTAAATACCTACTTAAATAAGCCGCAGTTTTTTTCCAATATTAGCTTTAAAGTAAGTATGCAAATAAAACTGGCTGAATAAAAAATAAGCTGCTACCGAAACTAAAGCTCGACGCACACGGCCGACGAACAATCGACTATCGACATGTTACCTTAAAAATTAATGTGTGATTAAAGCTCTTTAATAAAGAAATAAAAAAAAATTGTAACAGATTGAACAAAAGCTTCTTTGGTACTTACCTAATTTTGTATAATACCTATTGAAGTTACAAGTTTTCGTCGAGCAACTCGTATATTATTGCACTGGGCCTGCGTGGTGGATTATAGTCTCCCTCTCTAAGAAGACCTGTATCCCAGCAGTGGGAGCGTAATGGGTCGAAGATAAGTCTTCATTTCACCATACACGAGAGTTCCAAATCCATCTATACGCGCGTCGTGGATTGAGTGGAACGATGGCCCAATTTCGGGCCCATAGACGGTCACTGCAGTCCGGGTACGCCATCGCTCCTTTCGGTCATTTTGCGTCTCGAGTTATACCTGGATGGATCGATGGATCGTCGTATCGGCCACTAACGATGAATTGGAACGCTGGATTAGGAAGGTTTGGATTTCTAATATTTCTATCACTCCACGTAATCCAATCTGAGATCCCTACACACGGGTGGTTTTTGGAGCGTTGGATTGGAATGTTGTGGATTGGAGTGCTCGTGTATGTAGGATCTTATCTCCATTTGTTTTACAAGCGAATTCGGCCAGTGACTGATTAAGAAATCCAATAAAAACACGCTCATCTGTATTTCCCGTTAAGCTTCACAAAAAAGCATTTTTTTCAACATCAATTAACAAAATTCGCCTGTAAACGTCACTAGTAAATCGGATTACTCATGCGCATCTAACATTACTCATAACTGAATTAACCAATCCGACACATCAGTACAAAAACCGTCATTATAACTATAATAACCACAAATAACTATTTGATAGTTTTCCGAACATTCCCAGGACATGACGGGTCAAGCGTACGATAAAAATCTTATACTATTCATCAAATATCACTCGATTGAAAATCGTTTTTGTTTTATTCGTATTAGAATCGATTTTCGATTGCTTTCGCTGCGCATCCTTACGTATATCCTTGCTGTTAGGTCGTGACTGCCAAACGAGGTTTTTGTACAACGGTTTTGAACTTTATCTTGTTATTGTTACGGTTTATTTTTATGTGGTGAGGTGGTGGAGACTAAGAAGGTAGTCAGGTCGACGGATGAGGGAGGAATCCTACAAAAAGCAGTCCGACCGGTTGTCCGTCTGCGATACCAGTCATTCTGTTCAAAACGAATCAAATTGTCCAATAATGCTTTTATTTTTTAAGATTGTTTATGCAAGACATTTGGTCGATAATAAATCAAAAATAATAGTAATATCATCTATTTTCGGCGGCTACTTGATATTTAGCTTTATCGCTGCTTTTTTATTTACTCTATACGATTACTAGGTATCAACTATAAAATAGACATGCCTAAGAAAAATAGCAAAATTCTTCGACACTTCTTATTTTTATCAATTTACTAGCTTCTGCACGCGGTTTTCACCCGCGTTCCCACATGAACCGTTCATTTTTCCGGGATAAAAAGTAGCCTATGTTACTCTCCGGTCTATAAACTGTATCTATGCCAAAAATCACGTCGATCCGTTGTTCCGTTACTGCGTGCAAGAAGGACTAACCAACAAACACACTTTCGCATTTATAATATTAGTAGGATTACACTACTTATTTCAATTTATCTGTAGCTATGTGAACATTAAAATTCCTATCGTCTGATACAGCTCCCGTATTATGCGGCCATTTCTCTGAAAGTACTTAGAGGAGCAGGTTTGTGACTAATTTTACAGTAACCATGGTTTACCTTTAGGCTTTCCTTTAAAGGACACTTAATTCATAATCATTATAGATAAAGTTGTCTATAGGGAAGGCGGGAGAAAGATTTTCCTCTTCAACAGGTAAGTGAATCGAAGAAGCAATGAACCCGATTAGAGGTGGAAGGACTTAATCATCAGCAAGAAGCATGGCGACTACACTAATGCTTAGACTTTTAAAAGAATGCCGACGAGTTTCTCGCCCTTCTTGATCGACCTACACCAATTTAGAACGCGCACTTTAGTCATTTATTTTAACTTTCATGAGTGCTCCTTTGGTGCCTGATGAATAAAAAAAATTTTGAGTGCATCTCATTACTTTGCTCGTTTAGTATTTATTTATTTATTTGTTTATAACTTATTTAAAGCAGTCAAAGTCAAACTGGACATAAAAATTACTCGGCTTATGACATATTAGGAGAGGCTATATGCCTTTATTAACTAGCTAATACATAAATAAACACTACATCCAACCTAGCTAGCTACAAAAACAGTTGGATAATCTACAAGCCCAAGTAGGCCTATAGATAATCCAAATGTTGCCCACTACCAGTTGGAAGTGTACCCAGCATGCTGGCGGCATTGCCTCGTTGAACCGCATTGCTAATATGAGAGCCGATATCTAAGGGTGAGAAGCGATATGCGCAGAATAGGTATTAATTAGGGTTCCGTAGTTTGGTTTTCGTAACTCGAATAAGTTACAAAATATTTTTATTGATAGTTTCTACTTGCAGTTCATTGTGATAGCCAGCTAAGCGATCCCTTCCACTATGAGAACTGTAGAAGTAACGCTGGGGTAAGACTGAGATGGACGGACGGCAAAACGGACAGTGGAAAAGATCCTAAAAAGTATGTACAAAATACGCAATACTTGCTAATCACGGTCAATAAATGTAATCATATTGCATGTCGCTGCAAAGCGCATGGGCACCGGCCTTCGACAATGGCCAAGGTGAGAGTCAACCGGCCAGCTCGAGCTGGTGAACGGCTGTCTGGCTTCTAATGTGGACTGGACACGCCCACTCGTAGTAATTAAACTTTTGAACGTTTGTTTACCTTTCTATTTTTGTTGTTTCATAAGTGTTTGATTCCACAGGAGGGTCGATGGCATACAGGCGGCCGGATGTAAAGGAAAACTGCTTTGAAAAATAGCTGGAACAGACTTCGTTGAAAATACTGTGATATATGAAATTTCATCCCCCATTTTTCTACCTTTAGGGGTGTAATTCTTCTAAACAAAAAAAATGATTTTCAAAATCGATCCACAATTGATGGAGAAAACGATGAAGAAATCAGATAAAAAAATACGAATAGTCAAACACAGAACCCCCTCCTTTTCTGAAGTGGGTAAAAAACCTAAAGCAGTCTGTAAACATGTACTGGGTCGACCCAACGTGAAATTATACAAGGTCAGGAAGGTGAGAGATAAGATAGCGTTTGGCCACTCTCTCGACTTTTTTTCTCGACACTAGAAAATTCTAACATTTGACCTCTGACGCTGTGGTCGAATAGAACTGGCTCCCAATTGCAGCTGCTGGAAGACTCTGAAGGTACTAAGGAAAGATAAAGGAAGACTAAACTTTCAGAAATGAATGTTAATTCATCTCTGAGACATAGGGTATTATTTTTTTATGCTATTTGATAATGACACGAGCTGGTAGTTGGCCTGATGGTAAGCTTAACACCGGCCCATAACAATTGCAGTGCTACTCTGAACTTTGAAACACAAATGCTTACGCGGCACTGCAGTGCACTCGTTACCCTGAGACATTAAGCGCAGTAATACATACATACATCGACTTCTTGCGGTGCCTCTCCACTACTGAAGGTTGGCTGTCAGCTACGCATAAGTATTTGTCTCTATTTCTTGCCACGCGCCACAGGTGTTCTACGCTGAGAACGTAATAGCTAACTATATAATAGATAGGCACCTACGTGTACGGTATACGTAAACTTAAAAACTGACGTACACCAGTGCACAGTGCACACATGTACGTAAAACGCTCTGCAACAAGCCCCGCCAATGCTAATGCACCCCAACACAATACTCGTAAAGAGAATTGTGTTACAAGTTACAATAAGTAGTAGGTACACTTAGCACGGCCTTCGCACGTTCATTATCAAGGCGATGCATTCAACTGCGCGCGGTGAAGTTCAGGGGTGCTACTACTTTCGATAAATACGAGTTAAGTAAACTTGTATTATATGCAGATCAGTATTTTATTACATAAAAACTTATTTGTAAAACTATACAAATTATGTTAACCTTACTCTAAAAGTATGATGAAATTGTTATGAAGTGGTACTTGCTCTGCTTTACTGAAGGAACTCAGAGTAGACCAGAGGCTTTCCACCGCATGCCTTCAGCGGGTACTCCAATATTTTGGTCACATAGCTCGGAAACCCGCTGATAATAAAAAAAAAATAGTGACAGGAAAGGTGGAAGGAAAACGATGGAGGGGTCGGAGCCCGAAAAGATGGTCTGATTAGGTGGCTGACCAAATAGGCACCAACATCAGTGAAGCTGTGCACTGCGCCACCGATTGACACAAGTGGCGGAAAATAGTCAATGGCAAACTTGGTCGGGGCCATCACGATGCCCAGCAGTGAGCGAACGACTAAGGGGCACCTTAGACGCTCAAGCAAACGTACGTTTGCTGGTCAGAATAACAGCGCATTTGCGTCAAGCGCGGATTTTGTGATACTCGAAATGCGCGCTTGACGCAAAAGCGTTGTTATTCTGACAAGCAAACGTACGTTTGCTTGAGCGTATAAGGTGCCCCTAAAGGAGGAGGAGGTACTTGCTCCTAAAGCACGGTCGCTATGGTTCGGGAGCCTATGGATTCATAAAATTTTTTGTAATAGTGACATATTTTTACCCGAGACGAGCAGATCCCATAGTAAGTATAACGCCAGACCACAGTAATTGACTCGTGAGGCCTGCGTGGCACTGCACTGCTCTCGTTATACCCTGAGACATTGTCTCGTAAGCCCAGTGATTTCACAATGCGTCCAAACAACATACATAAGCACCAGTTTACTTTTTATATTTAAAAACAACTATGGGTTTGCAAATTAGCGCGACATCGCAGCAACCAATCAAAATCATTTGCTATTATTAAACTCATTAATTTTACAAATAAAATAAAAAATAAACCGATCTCAGTCTAGGTCTTAGTTTTATTTTATTAACAAGTTGCGGTAGGTCGTGGGCAAGGTTATGGTTGCGATAGATGTTAGGATGTGGGCACACTGGCGTCAAAAGCGCTGTAAAATATAAATACGAGTATATCATCTCTTCCGGCACTTCATTTTTTATGCATCTCCAAATGTAGCGAAACGAGTCGGTCATTGACCTGATAAGTACGAGGATAATTACACCTGACCATAATTGTAGCGCAGTGCCACTCCGAATATTTAAATAATAAATCCTGCGTTGAACTGCAATGAATTTTGCCCTGAGGCATCAGGTTTTAAGTCTCATACACACTTATTTTACTACTTTGCTTATCAAACCGGAACATAATAGTGTAAGCTTCAAACTATTTCTTCGCAGTGCTTTACATTCTTTTGAAATGCTTTTTAGCTTTCTCTTTCACTCTAAGATCCATTGCGTGTACCATACTTCCCAGTCCCAGTGTACCTATGGCCTTATGTTGTTGTCGGGGAAAGAAACAAGTTTCCAAAAGTCGAGCTCGGACAACGATGACATAAGTTTTTGTCGTTTTTGGTGTCGTTACCTATGACTTATGAGGACTGTTGTGTTTTCGATACAGTTGTTTATGTGGCTGTTTAATTAAATATGTGTTCCTATGCAAACGGTAGCTATTTAAATGTTTATTTTAAAATTGCATGGCTAATTGCAATTGAAATAATTGTATGTATTATAAATAATTATAAATTGTTGTTAAAAGAATTCGGTTTCATGAGATTTTAAAAAGAAATTAAAAGTTTTTGCCCACATCTTATTTTAGTTGTATTCTCTAGTTGGCTAATTATTATTTAATAAACAAAGTTTCCCGTGCTTTTTCTTGCTTCCTGAAACCTTCGTCACCCGCCAAGCCCTCACCCGCGCTCTACCCACTCGGGCAATTTAGGAAATATTATTATATTATATATATATTGTATTATATTTAGCTCCTCATTTCCCTACATGTTGTACAGTCACGGCCAAACGTAAGTGTACACCGGCGAAGTTCGCGGCGGGTGGCGTCGGACGTCGCGTCGGGGGCACGCTAGACGACTTTCCAGAGGTTTTCCATAAATTAACGCCCGTCTGTGCTGTGACGTTGCACCTAGACAAGCACTGCTGGCCGAAATAATGAGACGTTTAAATATCATTGCATAACTCGACAACGTTAAACGCTAATCGTTTCTAAGACTTGTAATCTTATTTGATTTGGTTCATACCAGCTTGTTTATACCTGTTTATTTTTAAATTAAAATTTGTAAACTCTAGGTTTTCAAAAACGTTTCATTTTATTTTTTAATCTATTTTGATAGAAAAGATGTGACAAACTAGTTTACTGCTCTAGTCTTGTAGTTATTTGAACAGACAAGTCTTAATTACAAGCTTTTATTTAACCTTTATGGGTTTACCACAAAAAAATTAAACACACGTTAAACCTGTATTAATCACTGTTTAACGCCTAAGCATGCCTTAGTCGCGCGATTAAATATGAGCAACCACAAATCCTGATTTAAGTAGTGTCTAACCATTGTCTAACACAATTCTGTTGTGCCATTTCTAATAATTTTTGACGTTATCTTTAGACGCTGTCTAGCTAAACAGGCGACTAAAAATGTTTTTTTTGTGGTAAGTAACACTATATATGTTTGTATGTTTGTTTAAGTCAAATCTTGCAAGCTGAATTTGACCCACTTCCTGTAGGGCTGACATGCGCACCGGGACAAAATGTTCTCGATGCTTATGTCGTGCATTTGTCTCATGTCCGCGAGAGAAAGAGCGAGACAAAACAGTAGACAAAATTTTGTCGTGGCGCGCATGTTAGCCCTGCAGATGTTCGATTGAGCCGAAATTTTATATACATATGTTAATCGGATGACAGTACAATATAATGGTGTCACAGACCTGATCTGATGATGGCACCGGAAGGCAGCCACAGGAACTGTAACGAAACAAATATTTAATTTGCCGTTATTCTGTCCTGCAGTGCATCGATCTGTCAGTAAGTTTTCCCATGCATCGCGCGAAGACGAATGACAGAAGTTAGCGGAACCACACAAAAACTGCGAACTCACTGGGGACGAGAATCCTTTTCCTTGCAACACTTGCATTTTACACTCGCCATTTTAGATCGATAGGGAAATTACTATACTGGATATAGGTAAACTGGGCTTATATTAAAGTAAAGAAAAAATTACTTCGACTGTTCCCAAAATAGAATAAAGTTCAAATACAACTGTGTATAAATGAAACTCTTAGACAGTTAGCTATAGTACCACAAAATATACAAGAACAGCAATACGGCCAGATAGCGCTGTCTCGAAGCCCTGCCTAGGCTCAAAGTGAAGACTGCTCCGCTTTACGCTACATACATCACTGGCGCACCACCGCTTATTTATCGCGGTGTCTGCACTGAGCACGCAATGGTTGTGAAACATTTTTTAGAGGCATAAGTAGTAGTGGGTGCCTTGCTCGGATTAGATTTCCATCAAGCCCCAACCACAATAGACGATACGATATGCGTTAAGGGGATCGTGGCTTTTCCATGGTTTTCACATGGTCCGCGATTGATGCATCCATCAATCATGAATTAGATGTGAGGGCCCCCTTACTTAAACGAACCCAGGTCCTCTCGTTTTGCAGGCAGGGTGATACCACTTCAGCTCACAGAGCCGGAAATCCAGCCACTACTTAGTGTTTCGGTGCCAAAGCCGCTTTTCCTAATTGATACTTCTTTATCAGTTACCTCATACTGAAAGTAAACCTATTCAATTGCACCGCATTAAAATCACCGATCGATCGGCGTCTCACAAAGGCCGGACATCACCGGACCGGGGGAGCTCATCACAAATTCAATCGGAGTTCATTTGCTTTATTAGCGAGAGCCAATCAATTGACGAAAAAAATTTGTGAAATGTTCGACTGCGTCGATGGGTTTGCTCGGGTTCCGTACAATTCGTGCATCCTGTATATTTTTATTTATTTATTGCTTTTAATATAATTTATTATTTCATGTAGGTAATATTAACGGCTTCGTGACTAAGTTGGTAGTGACCCTGCCTGCAAAGCCAGAGGCCCCGGGTTCGAATCCCGGCCGAAACATACTTCAAAGTTTGTTCACGGATCTTGGATGTTTGTGTTATGTATGTATGTATATGTGTCCATGTCAGCTGCGACACAGGGCATCTTGAGGCAGGAGTATGACTTTTTAAGAGTGTTTGATTTTTTACTAAAGTTTTCAGACGGTTTTAACGGACTCCGGAGAGACTTCTGAAACCATTTAATGTTTCCTTTGTTTAGCACGTCAAGTATTAAGCAGCCGTTCTGCTCTCTCTCTCTCTCTCTCTCTCTCTCTCTCTGTCTCTCTCTATTTTGTGACGTACTCATTTAACTGCAGCTGCAGCGAACGATACATAGCTTTACCGATCAATGAATAATAATGAATCGAGCTGTTTATACTGAATAAATCATAACCCTGCTTTCTTTTCTTTCTGTGATTCGGGTAGATGAATGTTGCAGAGGCCCGCTGTTAGAGTCATTTTAACTTTCATAAGTGCTCCTTTGGGGCCTATTTGAATAAAGACTTTTGAATTTGAATTTGAATTATAACCCTGCTCTAGGATTCCTTGTGTCACATGTGGCATGGACGCACACAGACATAACAAACATCCAAGACCCGAGAACAGGCTTTATGTTCATCATACAAAATATGCCTTGGCCGGAAAACGAACCCACTACGGGTTCGTTTCCCTCGCTTTGTAGACATCAGGGTTGCTACCAACTTAGCTCCTGATAAATGATACTGATCGCCAATCACGGAACACTACTCCCTGCAATGCGCTTAATCTGAAAAATCAACATAGATAGATCCATGGTCCAGCACTCAAACAGGACGTGAGCATACATATAATGGGGTTGTCTGTGTGTCTGCTAGTAATCCGATTCATACAAAAAAGGCAGAGGGAAACTCTTGTTTAAGTTAATTGGATTCAGGCAAAATTCACTCCAATTTGATATAAATAGAACTGCTAGACCATTAAGTGGGGTTAAATATTAATATGACTTTTCATACATTTTATATATAGCTAGATGTTGTTTGCAACTATACATAAGTCTGCGTGGTGTTTAACAGCCTTCTTCACCATATTTTACCATCAAAGAGCACGCTGCAGTGCTGCGCAGGTATCATCAAGTAAAAGATGTGCTCATCTCGTTATCAAACAGAAGTAAACAAAATACTTCGATGTGAATGCCACTGGTCTAGGCCTTCAAAGGAGATAGTGGCCGAAGACCAAACTATCGAGAACAAAAAGGAAACAAAACGAGTTAATAGCTGTGGTATCATTAAGGTAAATTATAATTTTAATTCATCGAGACACCCACTGCAGATTTAAAGTATGACATCATGGTAATTATGACGCTGGGCTAGTTTTAGAGTAGAGATTTTACCTACGCTAAGCTTTTGTCCAGTGTGAATATTCGTGGGAGACCTGTGCAATAGCTATTTGAATGTCCAGTCCAGTGGGGTGTACAAAGAGTGACAGGGATGACATTTGCAATGCTACCCAGTAACTTTGAAAGACAAAGGCCTGCGCAGCACTGCAGTGCGCTCGTTATCATGAAACAGTACGTATTAAGTCTCATAAGCTCAGATATTACATTGGTGTCAATTCTATCATTACATACCTAAACTAATATTAGTTTCGCTCTCCCTCTTTCCAATGCATAACATGAGAAAGAGAAGGAAGATGTCTGACAGATCTAAATTTTGTTTTAGAGCTGTCAAATATCTTTCGATCTTGATAAATTAGATGCCACTGAATTCATTGCCATTAAATTTACACTAGACACAAGCAAGTGGATTAATTTGACAGGACTAAAATATAATCTATCTCTTTCTCATGTTATGCATTGGAAAGAGAGAGAGTGAAACTAAAATTAGTTTAGGTATGAAATGATAGAATTGACACAATTGACTACTTTGCTCATCAAACCGGAACACAGTCATTCTTGCATATTGCTGCTTGGCGGCAGGCTACACGAGCCAAGCGGTGGTACCCACCCAGATGGACACTTGCAGAGGTGTCCTACCACCTGGTAAACGATAAAATAGTCTTATCTTCTCTGTTGGCTAGTGCAGGTGAAGTCGCGCTTGTTTTGGGTTTTAGAACATCGGAGTTTCCTCACTCGTGCACTGATAGAGCCGGCCGCCAGTGAAAGTGAAAAGTCTCCATTGTCCAGTCCACTCAGTTCATGAATACTGTGGACACTCGAGGACAGTGGAAGGTTACCCCAGGTCACTGCATCAAGTGCATAGGACAGGTTATCCAATGCAACATGCATGAGAAGTGAATAACTCGATTGTGATTTCTGTTTATAGATTAGCGTAAGACGAATATCTCACCTAGACCTCTCTGCCTTCAGTCGTGGGAATAAGGTTGATTTTTACCTTCGCACGGAAGTCCTGAACGACTTAAGAGGGTTCGTACAACAAATGTCAATGACGTTGCCAATTTTGACACAAATCTTTTCCCCACCCCTTTTATCAAGGCTGGAAGATATTTGACAGCTCTAAAACTAAATTTAGATCGGTAAATGAAAGATTTCATCTCCTTCTCGTGTTATGTTTTGGAAAGAGAGAGAGCGAAACTAAAATTAGGTTTAGGTATGAAACGACAGAATCGACACCATTGCAGGATTTGAATCATCGACCTACAGATCGGCGGCCAACGATACCACTGAGCTATCATAGCTTCAAATATTTTTCAACATATTTTTATATGACCACATGTCTACATAAATGCATAATTTAAACCGGTGTATGTTCACATGTTCGAAAGGACACGGTGTCGTCTCCCAAACGACTTAAAGATGACCTAGACTAGATCCTATCAGACCTAAGGCCGAGTGTATACATATATCGACACAGAGATAATAGAGTCGACGCCGCAAAGGCATATTTTGAGCCACACTCAGCGGTCCATGGACCGCAACTATCCCAGTCCTTCCTTTAACAAAACGCGTAAACGCCGTGAAATTAGCGGCGTTTTCGACCTTTTGATCGCGAGAAAACTACACCTTAGACGCAATCTAGCGCTACATGTTTTATTTGTTTGGTTAGACGACATAATTATATTAGCTTTTCTAGTGCGTTAGTACCTAATATTACCTCGATGCATATCGATGCAATGCCGCGCAGGATACAAAGGGCAAAACGCACAGCAGGTCCACTGATCCTTCCTCTCGATCTGTTGTATAATTACATATAAAGAAAGAAAGAAAGAAAGAAAGAAAATACATTTATTTGTAGCCATTGCCCAAAATATAGATAGGTACATACATTTTAAAGCTAAAATAAGACATGAAAAGATTGGGCAGTTGACTACAAAATGGACACAGCTCAGCATAAAGCGCCACCGAAGTAGCGCGCTGGTTTTCAGCTGTGGCCCATTTTGCATCGAGTAGCTGCAAAAACATGCAAATGAATAAATTTAAATAAATGAATGATGACATTAATGAATGATGACATGAAGAATGATGACATGATTGAATGATGAAATGAATTAATCGATTACCACATTACTGTTACCTACACACATTACTATGTGTGAACATCCGCTAGTATCGGCTAACACTATAAAAATATATTTCATATGTTACCTATAGTATCGAGGCTTCCGTCACCAGGGCAACTTTTGCTCAGTTAACAATATAGCTTTCAGGTTTTGTCTAAACGTTCCTTTAGACATTGGCTTACGAAGAGGAGGAGGAATATTGTTCCAACATTTAGTCGCCTGATAACGGAAACTTCCCCGAAACGCAGTAGTTTTATGCTTTTTATATTTTACATATCTACAAATAACATATTGTAGAAGCGGTTGCGGTGCCTTACTGCACTACCTCTAACCGGGGGACGGTTAGCGCTCGGACTAGACTTCTACCAAGCTGCACGCTTAGACGCTATATAGACGATATGCGTCAAGCGGTGATCGTGGTTTTTCCATGGTTTTCGCGTGGTCCATGATTGATGCTTATCCATCAATCATGCATTAGGTGTATGGACTGCCTTAGGTGAGACAAATCTAAGTCATAGGAGAGCTCAAAATAAAACCTATAAGTACTGATTATAGTCAACTGCGTGCCATGTCTCATGTAACATGTTATACCTACTGCTAGGCTTCCAACAGTCTTTTTATTTGACTTAATTATCGTTTGAAAAGGACAGTCAAAGACCTCGTGTTTTTTTAACGTATTGGAATATTGGAATTGGTTTGAATATTTGCCTAGAGCCTACGATTTAGCATGATTTTGAATGTATGATCAGGGAAATAAGTGAACATTACCTACGTGTGATTTTTTTGTGGATGTGTATTTTTCAGATTCCGAATTGCAAATCATGCAAGAATATTTATGAAGATTTCTTTAGCCAGAGTCCGTCAAGTTCGTATGAGATACGACTGTGGGTATGCGAGCTACCACAGGAAGCATGGACCAGAAACTTATTCATAAATATTGTTCAAAAACTTATTCATAATTGTCTGGGAATTGTAAAGGTCAAACTAAATCTTATATCCGAAAATAAAATATACTACACGATGACTTTCCATATTTAGTCATTTTCGTACAAAATAATACAAAGCAATAACCCTTTACAACAAAAAATAGTACAATAATAATACTCACACAATAATAAACATAGTAGAAAAAATAGTAGTAGAATAGTAGTAGGTATTAATAGTATTTTCGCTTAAACCTTTGCATGGACAGGACTCGAACCCCTTCTTCTTCTTCTTCTTAGCGTGTCGATGGTCATCAGGTTTTGCCATCGTGGTGAAAGGATTTGCCAATCAGTTTTAAAACTTTACTGATTGTTGCCCAGGGTGCGCCAGACGTACGGGGTTCTGTTGGTACCTACTCGAACCCCTACTAATATTGTTTATAATATGCGAGAATGTCTTTGTTTCGCAGCAACGGAGCAACGGATCGTCATCATTTTTGCATAACATAGTTTGTAGACCGGTGAGTGACATATGCTACTTTATATTCCGAAAAATGTTATATTCCAATTTGCCCCATTAACGTCCCCATCAACAGGGCAGGTGGGAATTTTAAAATCCCACCTGCCCCAGTACTCATGTCAAAGTGGAAGGTGGGAATTCTAACTCCCATCTGGCCCATTGTCGTTTTACCAATGGGCAGATGGGAATTAAAATTCCCGTCTACCCCATTGTCATTTTATCAATGGGGCAGATGGGAATTAAAATTCCCATATGCATGCTGAAATCTCCACGTGTGTGAAGCGATCCACAGTTCAGGAAAATAACGCTGTAGGTGATGTACAGCTATACAGTCTCGTAGTAAATACAGTATGACTACTTCTCTTTTTCCTCCACTCTATAACAAAGTGCCATAGATACACTTTGCTACCGTGTCATAATAAAAATAAAAGCTATAAAAGATTGAAAGTCAGGATCAAGTTTAAAATGATCCATGGTGTGACCGCCTCGAACCCACAACCATATATTAAGGATCCGTCCGAAGGGAACAGGGATTAATGCATCATGCAGCGAAGGGTTGGGCCGTAGTGATGGCGAGAAGCGAGGGTAGAGTTTAGAATGATATGGAGTTATGTCACGTTTGCTGATGCCTCCACAAGGATCTGTTATTTTAGATTTATTGTGATAACGAGATGAGCTGGTTCTTTGCCTGATGGTAAGCATAACAATGCAGTGCAATTGCAATACTTTCAGTTTGGTCCCATAGAAATGTCATACAAATCGGTTCAGTAGCGTGTCACTGAAGTCAGTTCGTCGCTTTTTTGAGGCAAATTTACATGTTTATTAGATTTATTAATTCAAAACGTAGTGAGGTTATTTTAAGGCAAAAAAGAGCAAAATTTCAAAATCAACTTTATCAACCAACTTGCCATAAAGAGATTTATAAGAAAAATGTGTATAATATGTGTATAATTATTTATAATAATTTACCAGAAAATATTAAATTGTTGCAGGGTAATAAATTTAAGTTACACCTACATAAGTGGTTAATGCAAAATTGTTTTTATAGTGTAAAGGAATACCTTAACTTTAAATAATGTTTGACAATAATTTTATTTTAATAGCTAATTAATAACTTAATTTTAATAACTGATTGACATGCACTGGAATTAAAATGTATAACAATATTTGCACACCTGCCTGCAGGTTGAATACATTGATCAAAAATATTGTTTAAGACCTTACGCTAACATGTATTCCAGCAAATAAACGATTTGATTTGATTTGATTTGATTTGAATGATTACAGTATCCATTTGCAGTTACCCTTTAGTATATAGAACTTAAGGGCAGTAGTTCCTGTGCTATTGTCCCAATTGAATCCACTACCGCTTCCGCCGATCGCTACCCGCTGCAACCAGTGCCGCGCCGTGCCGCATCCATTGGATCGTGAAGTAGATGGATTACAGTTCCCGCCTGTTGTACCCTTTAGGTACTATAACTTATCTTGGGTTAGGTTAGTGCCTTCAAATTGAAAAATCTAACGATTAATGAGTACCTTAGTTAGTAATGGGTTAAAGTAATGTAGTATCTGGTTTTAAAGTACAAACGTGGGTCAAAAATTTTTCATTTTTCGGGGGCCGTATATTTGGAATGAATGACCATAAGTACTCTACATACCTCTTTTTATTACTTTGCCTATCGAAGAGTTTTGTCAAGATATATTAATGTATGCGCTGATTAATATCGTATAAGCTAGGGTTTATAAGTTATATAAGCACAGAGAAAGTAATCACTACGGGTTAACATATTAAAAGGCTTCATGTTACGGATTAATAATCATGTCTCTAATAACTCAATGCAACAAATTTACAGCCATACAAAGCCTTGTTATCTTAATGAAAATTTAAGTAAAGTTTTCAGTACTTAAACTTCTCATTTCACCAAGTTATTAAAAAAAATAAGATCGAAAAGCATTGAGGTCAGATACTATGTGGAAATATTCAGACCACTCTTTGATATCCACGTGCTGTCGACGTCTCAGAAGAGACACAGACCACTAACACTGCAAAACATCAGCATGTGACTTTTCTGAAATTCAAAACTTTGCCGGAGGAGAATCATAAAGAAAATAAAAATTTAACTCATCTCTCTTGACAGTCCAGTTGAGTGACTTGCGTTACAAAACGTATCAAAAGGAAAACTAACAAAACCCCAACGGCTTCAATACAGACACGGGCACCGCAAACAAAACAGCGTTAAACGAGATGTAACCATTTAATAACATCAGATCGCGTCGCCAAATGAATAACACCGTCCAATTTCAGAGCACGCAAGAAGCCCGAGAAAAAGATTGTTGCACTTCAGTATTAACACTTGCTTAGGAAATTTAATTCTGAATTCTCTTATCAATCCAAAATAACCCTTTTTAAAACTGCGAAAGGTTGAATTTTGAATGGAAAACATCGAACATAAATTCTTTCGAAAACTGCATTTCGCTGAATCACTCCGCTGAAGATAAAGACGGATATACAAAAGCTTTGTCTAAGTCCTTACGTGTGAAAGAGACAGCAGTTTTTTGTGGTTAATGTTCGAAACGGCTGGCTAATGCGCAGTCTAGCCGGTGACGAAGATGGATGGGTCTCCTGGTTACAGCTGAATGCAGCATACCGATTGTGGAGGAACAATTAAGGAGGTTATCTTAGCTCGGAACATTTGGGTGGATTTTGAGTATTTACCACTTTGGTTATTTTCGAACCTCTGACGCAAAAATACGTGTCACATGAAGCTTTTGTCTTTTTTTTTTTAATTAATTTTTTTTTTAATTTTTTTTTTAACTAAGCGAGCTGGTCATTTACCTGATACTTGCAAAGCTAAAACGTGCTTCCAAGATCTTCATTATTTTTTTTAGGAAACCAATTTAGTAACATTAAATAAATAAATAAATAATAAATAACATTATATTGAAAGCAGAAAAAAGAAAACTCTTATCTCTCATCTAAATGAAAGCAAAACTGAAAGTACACTCACGCCGAAATGATTCCACTGTGTAATTTATTGAAAATATGTAGCAAATTATACATTACGGGTAATGCAAATCGAGTGGGTAATCGTTTTTACCAAGTAGGAGGATTAACTCTTCTGCGAGCGTCCATTTGGGTGGGTCTACAATGCTGTGGTTACATCATGGTGTTTACGTTCACTGAAAGCGCATTCAAGCTAACTAACTAACTAAGAGGGCGCAGTGACCCAAAATGAGTCTTGGCCTCCGATGATAAGAGCCGCCACTTCGGTCTGTCTTGCGCCACCTCCTGCCAATTCGCAACTTGGAGTTCGCGCAAGTCCTTGTCGACCTCATCACTCCAGCGGTACCTAGGACGGCCGACTGATCGTCGATCATTCGGCCGTCCTTGATACGCTCGTTTCACTGCCCGATCTTCTCCCATTCTTTCGAGGTGTCCGAGCCAGCGAAGTCTGTGGGTTTTTATCTCGCCGATGATGTTTGGTTCGGCCACCAGATCTTCTAATTCTTTATTCTTTCTTCTTCTCCATGATCCATCCTCTGCCTGCACTGCACCCAAGATCTTTCTCAGGCTCATTCAAGCTCAAGGTTTCGAATCCTCGATCTACTGATTCGTGGTCGATGTTATACTCGTACCACTGAACCATCATGGCTTTAAAAGCCATTTTATAACGCAGTTGTGTGCGTGTTGCAGTAGTAACATGAATATTTTAAAAAAATGGCGCACGATATAAACGACGAGCGATAACATCTTCTCCATTTCAACCGACTTCAAAAAGGTTATTGATACATATGTAATTATGTATGTTACGCAAGTGATTTACTGGGCTTATGAGACTTTATAAGCCTAGTAACGAACGCACTGCAGTGCCGCGCAGGCTTTCATGTTTCAATGTTTTGAGTGGCACTGTAATGTTTATGGACCGCCGTTAAGCCCACCATCAGGCAACGATCGGCTCGTCTCGTTATCAAAATAGTACATAAAAAAATGTTTATTAAATCTATACAAATAAATAAAATGGAAGTGTCTGTTTGTAATCTTAAAATAACAGCTTTTTACTAAAAGCATATGAAAGTATATACGGTACCTACAACAAAAACACAATTTTTAACATTTTTGTCAGTCTGTCTGTTTGTTTCGGGTAATCTCCGAAACGGCTGAACCGATTTTGACGGGACTTCACTGGCAGATAGCTGATGTTACAAGGAGTAACTTAGGCTACGTGGGAGAAGCCGCTGGGCACAGCTAGTTTAATATAAATACGCCATCGTCTCGGTGATATTTGACAGCTCTAAAACTAAATTTAGACATGTCAAATATTGCCAGCCTTTCACGTGTTATTTACTAAAAAGAAATTAAAAGGTTTAAGTTTGTGACACATGAATCGACGCCAATATTGTACTTACCTAAAACTGCCTAAACATACAAATAAAGATTAATTTCATCTCGCTGGAGTCCATAGCTTAGACCATATCAAAGTGAAGTCCAAGGAAGCGAAGGCTCCGCTGCACCGGGCGTCCTTGGAAACCACTTTCAGTTTCTACGCAACGCGGCCTATCAGTAGTGCGGCTTACAAGACCACTACTTTGAAGCTAGACTTACATTATTGAAGCTACTGCGGCCTCACTCCGAAAATCGAACATCAAAACTTCAGCTGACAGATCGCCAATTTCCTGCCAAGAATGCAGAAAGAAAATTTTTTGATCCAACATTCGACTCGATTTTCACTTGACGATTTGTCTTTCATAGTAGGAAAATAGGGAACCGATGTTTTGACGTTTGATTTTGGAGTAAGCACTACCTTATATTTCCTCCATGGGAGTAAGACACCTTGCCCTCTAACAAAAGCCACGCGCTTCTTTTTTCCGCTCATTGCTAACACCATTACAATGTATAGGAATGACATTAGCTTGTGAGATGTCCTTAAATTGCTGAATTGTAATTAGTCGGATTGGCTTTTTACTCTACTAAGCTTCTGCACACGGTGTCACCCGCTTTCCCACAGGGACACTGCATTTTTCCTGGATAAAAAGTAGCCTATGTTACTCTCCTGTCCATAAAATATATCTATGCCAAAAATCACGTCGATCCCTTCAATAAATGTAAACCTAGAAATTATTTAATATGTGTACTGTAGGTGTTTCAAATAAATAATCTCTCAAAAAAAAAGGAGGGAAAAAATTCGAACTGTATATTCTAGAATGTTATTGTTAACAGTTGACTTTCGTCACGTATTTATTATAGTAAATATTGAGTGTAAATCCGGCAGGAGGCTGGTAAGTGGCCCAGCGGTGGGCTAATCTCCCGTGCGGGCTAATTGAAGACGCGACGGTAATTGCGCTTTTTGGGAGCGCTTCTGACGACGTAATTACACTCACTTGAGCTTGTAAGGAAAGATTAGTGTAGATACGACTTGATTTTAAATTATATCTCGTGTTAAAGTTTTTTTTTGTTAATGATCCGTTCGTCCGAAAAAAAACGTTTCCCTTACATCTCTCGTGTGTGTGTGTCTGTCTGTCGGTCTATCACACGTTAAGACGCTCATTTATGTATCATCCTTTTGTATTGAAATAATAAAAAATGGCGATGCGTTTGCTTTTAGTTGAAGGCTAAATAGCCTTCAACTAAAAGCAAACGCATCTACTACGAAATTTACTACTCAAAACTACGAAATCGTAGTTTTTATTTAATATTAAGAAAAAGAGACACCATAAAGTTCAAAGATGTTTGCATATGTCTTTTTTTATAACTTTCCTTTTTTTGGTTACTAAAATGTAATAGTTGTCGCTCAAAACATTAAGCATTTCGAGACAAATGAAATTTTTCGGGGTCATTTTGCGAATTTTTTAACAGATTCTAGGCCATTTCTATATGTAATATGCTATAGATAATTTATACATAAGTCTTTTTTATAAATACTTGGCTATACTACTGTATTTTTTGCTTGTAATATCTATAAAAATTAAGATTTGTGCGACGAAAAATACGATTTTTTTGGACATTTTGCTTTAGCCGCCTCATGCAATTACCAAAACGAACTCTGCTAATGTTAGCAGAACTTTTTAATCGTGATTTTTCTACATCGTCACACCAAGCGAAAACTGGTCAAAAACCGGTCAAAACTAAATATTTAGAAAAATACTTCTGTACTTTTAACTAGGATCCTTTTTCCTCTGCCTCTTCAAAATAGCCCATTAGACCACACTGTGTAACACTGTGTAGACCTTTTGTTAACTGTGAGATCTTATCCACACTATTCCCACTTCCCTCTCATTGTCTTGATCTCTGTGTTTACATATGTGGTGCCTCGAGTATTGGCAACGCCGCTGGTGATACTAACACGCTCTTGTCTAACAATTCTTTGGATTTTTTTATTACTTAAACTGCGGTGCCAGTACGGAAGTCGGTTCGATAAATTTGTCGAATCGAAAATACTGATAAATTTATCGAATGTTGTGAGTACCGAAGTCTGATCGTAAAGTATTGTAGTAGCTCTATATTCTCTTTGGTTTCGACCTGGCTATTCGATAACTTTTGTCGATTGTTTCGAGGCTCGATAAATTATATACAAAATCAATAAAAGCCACTTTATCGATTTGAACTGTCAATTTTGTCGAATTTTATCAATCGAAAAGATCCGTACTTGCGCTGATGATCGTATTTACTGCTTTAAAAAATGTGGTAAACTTATTTGATAACGCACCATAGTTCGAATCTCGACTCGGCCCGCACCAATGACTTGTATCATGTTATGTGCGGATTATTCACACTCGCTCTAAAACGTTGAAAGAAACCATCGTGAGGAATCAAGAACCACAAAGTTCGAGGACATGTGACATCCACCAAGCCGCACTGGGCCCTCGTGGTGGATTATGGCCCATACCCCTTTCTGTCAGAGAAAGCCGGTATCCCAGCATTGGAGCGTAAGAGGCTGATAATGAACATATTTATTCATAATCTTTACCTTTATTTTAATTATCTAGTTTCCCCTGCGCCACTGCAGTTCTCTGCTACCGTACCCTCGATCCAGTTAGTGACCTGCTTCGTTTTTTCACCTCCGTAATAACATGGCATTTGAGATTAATATACTTCGGGTAATGCATATCATTACATATAGAGTGGCTCTCACTGACACATGGGTGATGGTAGCAACTAGACCACTGACACACTGATCCCTGTACTAGGATTCCTTGTGTCACAGCCCACATGTGGCATGGATACACACGTATACACATGACAAATGAACCCGAGGCTATTCGCTTTGTAAGCAGGGTTACTACAACTTTGCCATGAAGCTGTCAAGTCAAGGTTCCTTGATCTATACAAATAAATACAATTGAAGTGTCTGTTTGTAATATCAAAATAACAGCTTTTTACCAAATGCATAGGTATGAAAGTATTTACGGTACCTATAACAAAACAACCATTTTTTAAATTTTTGTCTTTCTGTCTGGTTTTTCGGGGTAATCTCCGAAACGGCTGGGTCGATTTTGACGGGTCTTTCGTTGGCAGATAACTGATGTTAGAAGGAGTAACTTAGGCTAATTTTATTTTAGAAATACAATTAGGGTTCAGCTCAAAAAAATAAAACCTATGAAATCCAATATCTCCGTGGTTGAAACCGCGGGCAGCAGCTAGTTTATAATAATAAAAATACTGTACTAATCTGCAATATTATGAAAGGTGTTGATCAGAGATAGCAACCAAGCTGTGGTGGATACCATCGCCGAGTTTGAACAGAGAAGGGCGGAGACGGGGAATGAGACTTAACCAACAGACATAGGTTAACGGCCGGTTTCAATAATCTACCAACAGTCAAACGTAGATAGCTATCCGAGATAATTAGTTAAGTTTGATTTAACTGTTACTGTCGTTTCAATAACAATTCTGTCACACCCCCACCTAAGATCAAAGATAGATAGGGCTCTTAACTTCGGTTAGGGCGTCCCTCCGAAACGTTTAATTTTTGCATTTCAAAATAACACCATCGAAGTATAAAGTTACATTATTAGATTTGAATTGTGTGCTGAATGTTGTTATATGTAATCAAATGAGTGACGATTATGTAAAAACTATTATTAGATACTTTGGTTTTTTTTTCTTCTTTCGTGACTAGACACGGTTTTTGTATTTTGCCAATTTCAAGTTTAATATTATATTAGATACTTAATGCATTAATTATATGGTTTTTTTTATCTTTAAATTTTAATTTAAAAATTAATTAATTAATTAATTAAATATATATAATAAAAAATAAAATAAAATAAATATATATATAATAAAATAATTAATTAATTAAATATATATAATAAAAAATAAAATAAAATAAATATATATATAATAAAATAATTAATTAATAAAAAAAATATTTATTATTGTTAAAATTAAAACACGTTCATTTTTTATTTCTTTCTTGCAAAAGGAAGGTTTTGCAAAAAGGAGGTTTTTTAAGTACACTAACATAAATTAGGTGTTTTTTTATTTTTAAATTTTATTTTTAATATTAATTAATTTATTAATAAAAAATATATAATAAAATAAATAAAAAATAATATAAAATAAATATATAAATAAATATATATGTATAGTATAATAAAATAATTAATTAATAAAAAAATTATTTTTTATTTTTAAAATTAAAACACGTTCATTTTTTATTTCTTTCTTGCAAAAGGAAGGTTTTGAAAAAAGGAGGTTTTTTAAGTACACTTTAACATAAATTAGGTGTTTTTTTTATTTTAAGGCGCCGCTTCATGACCCCCCTAACGCAAAAATCCTAGAACGCAAAAATGGCCTAAAGGCTTTTTTGTTCATCGAACACAGAACACAGAATCAAATACACTAGCCTCAAACATTTCGTTATCACTTTCGTCGGTAAACACATCCATTATTCATAATAATCTTAGTTAAAAACTCGTTAATCCATAGAAATTTACCGATAGGTAAATCGATAACTGCCGGTAATTTTAATTATCGACAGTTAACTGTCAAAACGATATTGAAACACTCTTTGGCCCTTTTTCTATGCAGCAACTTATCTATAGTAAGCGATAGGCCCTCAGAGAGATAGATCAATGTTATAGATAAACGTTTCTATCTATCTTTGTTTATTGAAACGGAAAAAAGTGTTCCTATACACAAATGGTAGCTATTTTAACTGACAGTAAGAGATAGATAGCTTATTGAAACCGGCCATAAGTGAATCGAGTGAACAACCGGAGCGGCCATGGCCACTAAAATGACCCTGCTTGCAGTGGCGTCGTGTGGCGGGTCGCCCTCTTCCCTCTAAAATGGTTGAGGATAGCGATGGCTGGCACATGCGTCACACTCGTGAACGGGTGCTGCTTGTGGGATCTCGTCCGCTCCGATTGTGCACTTAATTAATTACTATCAATAAACATTGTAATCCCTGTAGTTATATACCTAATTAATTTACTATGCTAGGGAACACGTAGGACGCAGCGAATACGAGAATACCCAATAAAACTGTTGCTGGCAAAAGTACTACGGTTTGAATTTCCATGGAACCCAATGAAAATATACAAACAAAGGCGATTTTTGAAAACTGTTTTGATACTTTATGAAATATATTTTATAGTGTTAACCGACACTAGCGGATGTTCACATAAATATATACATCAAAAAAATTTCGCTTCCAACAAAGCTGTTTTGATGTTCTTTCTCCTTATAACATTTCTTATATAACGACTGTCTAAGTTTTTCTCTAACTATGTTTTCCGTTAAGTCCATCAAAATCGAACAAGGAATATAAATTTGTCTAAATTGTCACGTTGAAAAAATGCCAGTAAAGAATATTGAACTAAAGGCTTCAATGGCAACAGAAAAATATATTCTATTTAATAATTGGACACATCGTCTGATAATACACAAGCGTTTGCATGGATTGCTATAGGCAAGCGTTTTGGCTGTTAAAGGGACTCGAACTCGCGTCTGCTACTCTCCAAGTCATACGCTTTTCCAACTAAGCTAAAGAAGTGAGCGATTTTTTCGACAAATTTCTTGAAATGTCCGTTGTACTCTCCAGCTAAGAACCTAATAATTCCAAGTTTCGTTTACCTTCTATCAATTATAATAGTAATAGAAAAGTCATAGCGCGTTGAAGTCTTTTTAAGGATCCCAAAAAAGAACAGAAGGTACCATAAAAACCAAACATACAAAACCCTCACGTTCGACGTACAAAAAATCAAAGAAGCCAAATGTAAAATGGATGTACAATAAAACAGTCGCGAAACTCAAATCCCACATCAGATTTTTAGAAGCGAACGCGATGTATGGAGAGCGGAGGAACTCTCGTATCTATCATTCATTAGTGCAGCTAGAATCCAATACGACATTTTTTACAATCCCTGGGCACAAAGAACGCCCGTCCTCCCCCACACATTGACGCGAACCCCATACAAACAAACCCGCCGATGTGTGCGTAATAAAAACTTGAAAAAAATCACACTGACCCGCACACAAGCTTAAAGCTCCGCGAAAAAAATCACGGACACAAAGAAAGTCCTCCGAAAACTTCTATACGAACTTTTGTACCCACACACGTGCAGATCACTCACACTCTGACGTGTACAAGGAAGTTGTCGTAGTGTGCGGGAGTGCAGCGTGTGTGTACGAGAGCTAAACTTAGCTTAGTTTGCATGTGTAGCGTCTCACAGATGTAAGAGTCCAAAACTTTGCATGTGTTGAGCTGGGAGTCGCGGAATGTCCTTGTTCGGGCGCATCCAATTATATTTCTTTTACCTTTTTGTTAAGAGTTATTTTAGTCTGGCGTTGAATGGTAGTTAAAACATTTGGTCCGAATATGGAAGCTGCGCGCCGCGGG
The DNA here is from genome assembly GCA_907269065.1 of Crocallis elinguaria. Taxonomy (NCBI): domain Eukaryota; kingdom Metazoa; phylum Arthropoda; class Insecta; order Lepidoptera; family Geometridae; genus Crocallis; species Crocallis elinguaria. Next base: position 22,949,093 of record OU026072.1, on the reverse strand, counting down.
TAGTTTTCGTATGAAACTTGGTGGCGCGAGATCCAGTTAGCGAGACAGGCATACATTTGAATCTCTGTCTCTGTCTTATACCACCCGCTGCCTGGAGCAAGGGGGTGCGGGGCCTGCGGGAGGGGTCGCGGGGATGGTGTCGTGTCGCGTTGATGAATTTTTTTCTCATTTTTTCTTTATTTTTATGCGAATCGTTTTTAAAAAGGGTTTCGTCATAATTGCGTCGCAGCCCGATTATGTTAGCGCGAACGATAACCCCCGCTCAAAGATTAAGTACTAACTTCATAATATAACTTCTACTTAGAAGCACTTTCCATCGAAATAATGCATCAAAGTTATACTATTCTAAAGAGTTAGGTATAGTACCAACATTAAAAAACTGTAGTTCTTTTTTTAAATAAAATTCTGTGTCACAAAAAAAGTGACTTTCTTTTTCTTAAATTAGATAACCTTGCATCGTTTAGAATGACGTCAAAACACATTAAAATTATTTACCGATAGACAGATTCTTGATATACTGCATGCATATAATTTCAGACAAGAATTTGCATAAAGAATAGATAAAATCGATTTTGACACTATTTCGGATGATTGCACTTAGTCGGGCGTTACAGTAAATTTTTAATAAGTAAACGGTAATAAAATCTGCATTTTATTTTATTAATACACTAATAAATTTTGTAAGTAATAAAACCTTTTTGTTATACATAATGGTCATGGCATTTATTTGCTTTTTAAATGCTATTTAGCTTAATTTCAGCTTTCATTGATGATTAAATCTACATGACTAATCTTATTGCGAATAAATATTTGGATAATTTTGATAATGATTGTACAGCAATTTTAGGACCGATTCTAATAACAGATAATTGGATAAAACATGTTGGAAGATTTAGTTTACATATAGGTAGTTATTTGGTTTTATTTAGTTATCTTCGTCTCCAATCGACCAATAGGGTAGATAGGTATATCAATCTATCACTGAATATAATCCACAGACAAACAACGCCCCCCTCCCACCAGTGGGGATATTGGGAATTTAAATTCCCAACGGCCCCACTCTGTTAATCAGCTAATACCCAATGTCCCAACTAGTGGGGAGGTTACTGGGCACGTAAGGATTATACCTAGATAAGAAGTAAACCACTGGCAACGCATACATAGATACCACTAAGTCTACTTATTACTATTTATTCACACACTAAACGTCGATTTACATCATTGCAATAACATGAGAAGTTTAAACAAAAAAGTTCCAACAAGCATTTCAATTTCTGAGCCATAAGAAGCATAACAAGATCAAGAGACAAAAAAGTATAAAGGAACTTGGAAAGATAAAGCGGTAAAAAGCGAGCGAAATGAGCAAAAAAGCTCGAGTAAACATTGCGTTACGTACGCATGTCTCGGCCGGCGTCTGGCGGGAAACTTATTTTCCCGCGTTTTCACGCGTCGCCATATTTGTTATTATTCTTTTCTTCTTGGCCAGTGTTACATTCGTTGTAGGCTAATGCGAATCTAATTGGAGTATTTTCTTACTATAATTTAATTAGATATTTTATCTTATTAAAGTTTTCAAAAGGAAAATTATGAATCTTTTTCTTTTAAACTCTTAAGTTTTTTAAGAAGAAACTGAAGTTTCGGCACGACTACTGAAACAATTTTACTAGAAAAATAAAAACATTTATGTAGATTTATTTTGTCGGATTTCCTTAATTTTTCAATGCAATAGAAGAAACATCAGAAATCAGTTAATCCGAACTTATTTCAGCCTCATAAGGGAGCGAGCAAAAAAAGCACGGTCGCTCGACAGTCTCACGGCGACCGCGGCGCGCGCCGCCCGCTCCCAAAAACTGTTTTATATTATTTTACATTACGAGTTTCATTTCGCGTAGAGTTTTGGACGGCGCCACTTCCCGCGGCACGTGCACTAAATTGTGACTTTTCGGACATTACAAAAATGGAACACTCACACATTTCGACATGCAAAAAAACATTTTTCCGGCAAACAAAAAATTAACAAACGCAGTTCAAACTAGATTTCGTTTATTTAAGTTGGAGTTTGTTATGTTGTTTTGGTTTTTGAAACATTAATTTTGTAACAAACTGTAAAGTACAGACGGAGAAGAGAAGAGAAGATGGCGCTAGCTTCTTCTGTGAGCCTCTACTACTCTATAGTGCAGAGGGCAGCCAGGCATTATTTAGAGGACTACTGCCACACAGGTAAGGCTATTATTCGTTTGATTGAATAATACATTTTCTTTCAGGAACTAATTCAACCGTAAAGTCTCCTACTGCCGGCCGCGACATGCCTTTACTTCCGACTTGTATAATAAAGGTTATTCTATATTATAAACTAATTTCCTTATAATATATAATAAATAATGTTTTAAACTGACGCGGTAATTCAAATCTTATACATTATATGGAGATTTTTACCGTGGATGTTCCTGTGAACATGATACATGCTGTGTCGAAATATAGGGTGCTCATAAATAAATAATAACTAAAAATATACTAATAATAATAAATAATAACCACGGTAAATATCTAGTTGTAATGTATAAACAATATAATAACAGAATAATTGTAAAGAAATACAACAACAAAACAACAATAATCAAACAATATAATAACAAAATAATTGTAAATAAATACAACAACAAATATAAGTATTATGAAACTATTCAGTTTTGTTCTTGAAAGCTCAGCTTATCTAATAATATAATTTTTTAACGATCTGGAAAACTGGCAGATAATGCTAATTAGAATTAAGTTATTAATTCTACTAGTACACTATTTGTGTAAATAGTTAAATAAATAAATACTTATTATTAACAATCACAATGCGGAAATTGGTGCGGATTAATTATTTAGTTAATTTAGATCTATTGCTAGATCTTATAAAGGAATTTACTTATTATAGAGCAAGTTCTTCAACAAATATTTTTTAAAAGTAAATATCTTAAACTGAAATGAAAACCCTACTTAAATAGAATTATTAAATTATAATAACGCATTATTAACAAAGTTGCGGTGCATGAGTTTTAAGTAACTAAACGAAATTAGTGAAGCGTTTATAGTGGAGTCTGTCCAGCCATTTTAAATAGACCGGCTAGGGTAAGCAACGTTCCGACCGGCCCATACCTGAATGGGTGACCGATAGTGATAATTATTACTAAGCGGCACGTTAAGCCTTCGGTTCTGATTGTTATCATAGACAACAGTCATTAAATTATGTTAAAAGTCCTAAGGAGGCCTAAGTTGATCATTTGTCCTTTCAATAAGGTTTTACTTAGAAATTCTAGCTAAATGAAAGTTAAGATTTGGGGTTTGATTACACGAATCCTACTTCGTTCCCTTCCTACTTAACATTATAAATGGGAAAGTTTGTTTGTTTGTGAATGTTTGGTACCACGTATCTCCGTAACAACTAAACCGATTTGGATGAAATTTGGAATATAGATAGCATAGGTTAGCTAGAACAAAAAAATAGGCTATAAAGCTATATAAAACGCGGGCGAAGCCGCGGGAAGAAGCTAGTATAATTATAAATACAATATCAATTGAAGTTATTAGTCACACATGAAGTTGTAACGAGTTTCAAGATAATTAATTAAAACTCGCTGCTTTAATTTATACCTAGTCCATAATTAAACAACCATCAGTAAAATAGATATGTTTTTGTTCTTTATTTATATGAACATGCATACTGTTCAAATATACTAAAAACTAATTTACAATCTGTATATGAGGTTTAAACTATTCAAAGGCGAAATAATTATCAACTTTCAGTAAATATACATTAAACTATCTGCTGCCCGCGGTTTCACCCGCGCGGAGATATTGGATTTCATGGCTTTTATTTTTCTGCGCGGAACCCTAATTTTTTTTCTAAAATAATATATTGACTAGCTATAATACCTCTTCCTACGTAATTACTAATTTACTAGCCGTGCCCCGCGGCGTCGTTCACGTAGCTTAAGTTACTCCTTATAACATCAGCTATCTGCCAGTGAAAGTGCTGTCAAAATCGGCCCAGCCGTTTCGGAGATTACCCGGAACAAACAGACAGACAGACAGACAAAAAATATTTAATAATGGTTGTTTTGTTATAGGTACCGTATATATACTTTCATCTGCATATGGTAAAAGGCTGTTATTTCGATATTACAAACAGACGCTTCAATTTTATTGATTTGTATGATTGTATGTGTTAATGTCATTCAATTTAACTTTAAGACAAAGTGGATACCTACTTTCATAAGCATGATTGATATTTTAATTTTAATCAAACTTTTATGTCTATTGTACTTTTTATATATATATTTTACGTCCAAGAAGCTCAACAAATAATTTGTAATTACTGATAACATATATATGTAGTCTTTTTGTTTGTTATTATACAATTGAGTTTGGCGAAACGGTATTTACCATTATTTATCTAGCAGTTCATGAATAAAGGCAGTAAATCCCTAAATAAATTAATTTAAATAATTTAGTAATTAATATATTAAATTAAGTAGTATATAAAACTAAGTAATAACTGTATAATCTAAACATAAAAACAACAAGGAAATCCGCTCACAATTTTTGTTGCATGACGGTAAAGTAAAAATAACTAACGTAATATTTAAGGTCCAAGGGTAGAAGTAATAAAGGGCTTGCAAGTAGCTAACATAACCTTACCAGTAGTATGAAAAAAACCCCACTAATTTGTATAAATAGACGTTTACACTGATTAGTGTTTTTTAAAGTACAATGTAACACAATAAAATTGCCACAATGCAGTTCTCATAACAACTACAACGATAACGTTTTTTTGCTAAAACTAACTACAGTGCAAACAAAAATGTTTTGTTAGTGGGAGGACTAACTCTTCTGCGAGTGTCCGTCTGGGTTGTTACCACAGCTTTGCTCGTGAAGTCTGCCGCCAAGCAGTAGTGTGCAAGCATTACTGTGTTCCGGTTTGATGAACAGAGTAGCCAGTGAAATTACTGGGCTTATGAGACTTAATACCTAATGTCTCAGGGTAACGAGTGCACTGCAGTGCCGCGCTTGGCTTTGTGTTTCTAAGTTCTGGGTGGCACTGCAATTGTTATTGGCCGGCATTATGCTTACCATCAGGCAAAACCAGCTCGTCTCGTTACCAAATAACATCAAAAAAAATTTACCTTAAGGTGACGAACCTTTTCTTTCTGCGACTGTACCTATATTCATAATGTACTGAGTTCACCAAGACGCTTGCCAAACGTGGTGTATTATGACAAACCCACCATTATTGAAGAGGACTTTCAGTAGCGGACGTCTTTCAGCTGATAATGATGATGATGATGATCAATACCTCTGCAAGACAGAATAGCTACAGCAATAACATTCCAGATGAAACGGTTACAATGGAAATAAACTTACATACGACGTGTTTTACTATTATTTTCTGGGATAAAATTGCTCAATATTTAAACCGGAATAACTACCTCCGAACATTTTAGGTAGGTACCAAAGTAATTCATAAATATGTATGCAGATATAATACACATACATGTTTCAGTATATTTGATATCGATCGTTATTAAGATAAACATATTTAACCACCTATTCAACACCTGATTAAGTGGTTAGACTGACTTTTACTATTATTATATAAACAAACTTTTTTGTTCGCGTTCTAAATTTTTGCCATTTCTGTACCGAAGAATTACTTTTTTATAGACATTTGGGCGTGTCAAAAGTATTAGAAAATAAACATTTGGCAGTTGAAGACTTGACGAGACAGTAAATCCCATTCAGCAGCGTATACATAACAGAATAAAGATGTTTTTACCCGACGTGACTTTCTGTGGCTTTTTAATTCAAATTCAAAATCAAAATGCTTTATTCAAATAGGCCCCCAAAGGAGCACTTATGAAAGTTAAAATAAGTGACTCTAACAGCGGGCCTCTGCAACATTCGTCTACCCGAATCACAGACTAAAACTAATGCTGTCTTTATCAATTTAGTGACGTAGAAATATAAACAGTAATAGTGTTACCACAAAAAACCCATTTTTAGTCACCTGTTTAGCTAGACAGCGTCTAAAGCTAAACGTCAAAAATGATTAGAAATGTCAGAACAGAATTAAATTAGACAATGGTTAGACACTACCTAAATCAGGATTTGTGTCATAAATTATTAATTAATTAATTCTCTTACCGTCTAAGTTACAAAGTTACAAGTCTAAACCATAACTTAAACCAAAGGAATCATTAAATTTGTTTTACGATTTTATTATCATGTCCCTATTTGTACTTTCAGTGTATACGCCCTTTTACTTCAGACATCATAATTTAGTTTGAAACAGTCACGCACACAATACTTAGAGCCACCATAAACATTTACTTTTACTTCTTTATCAAGTAGTTGTCTAATAAAAAGTATTATTTTGAGGTAGAATGTACGAGGCATGTTTATTTAACTAAGCGTTTACAGTAGTTTATCGTTTTACCACTCTTACCTTATCTTAACTGATAGTGTTGTCGAAGTTATTGAAAACCTAAACATAGGGTGGGGAAACCGGAACCAGTTGGTACCTGCTGTCTTGATTTGGTGTTCATCTTTAGGGTGATAGCTAGCCAGGTCAACATTAGAAAATACCCTAGCGGAATGCTAAGATTAAATCACGATGATCACTTTCACCCAAAGGTTAAGGTCATTTATTTATTTAGGATGCGAGTCATTGACCTACGGATTAACTGAAAAGTTCACTACCACTTGTCCATCTTCTAATTTACCTAAAAAAACAACATCGCATTACAAGTATTACATTCGGCATTCTAACCCCTAAAATTGGTCTCATCTTGAGCAGCAATTTGAACAGTATAAATTTCAACGTTCAAGCTCCCAATCATTCCTCAAAGCTCCACTTGTGCACGAGACTGTCCAGAACCAGTTGCGCGTCGCAAGTTCGAACCGGTCTGCGATAATCGCACGGCACCGCGCGGCGCCGTGCGTTTACATGCAAATATGTGCATCGCGGAAGGTCAAGGTCGCTTAGACGTAGAGAAACTAGTCTATGTGGATAAGCTATACTAGACGTTTTGTTCTGTACTGCATAAAGAGTTGGCACGTTTTATCAATCCTTTTAGAAAATTCCGTATGCGGAAAGATAAGAATTTACAAAAATAACAACGTGGAAAGATAAGAATGCGGAAAATTAAAAATTCCGAAAAAGCGCTAACACCGTTAAAAGCGTGTTGGTTTGTTTTCTTTCACTCAGGTTTTTGTTAATTTGAGCGTCTTTCACACAGCAACGGAGTAATTGATCTACGTAATTTTTTGCATGCGTGATATTTTTTTATTTTTTTTAATTTGGTAACGAGACGAACTGGTCGTTTGCCTGATGGTAAGCATAACGCCGGCCCATAACAATTGCAGTGCCACCCAGAACTTTGAAACATAAAGGTTTGCGCGGCACTGCAGTGCGCTCGTTACCCTGAGACATTAGGTATTAAGTCTCATAAGCCCAGTAATTTCACTGGATGCTCTGCTCATCAAACCGGAACACAGTAATGCTTGCACGCTACTGCTTGGCGGCAGACTTCACGAGCAAAGCGGTGGTAACAACCCAGACGGACACTCGCAGAAGAGTTAGTCCTCGCACTGGCAAAATTTAGGGGCACGCTACTTTTTTACCCGAAAAAGTGGAAATTTTCAAGCAACCACGTAACGTGCCACATGAGTAGCGTGCCTAGAACATTAAATTAGTACTAGATAAAACATTCTTCGAGAAGCTTGGCTCGGGTGACGTTGTCTGATCCAATTTGCCTCATTAACTTCAATGTAACTGCGTTTCGGTTCCCGACAGAATCCAAGAAGATAAACCCTTTTTCATACTAGGTACATTAGTGAATGCAAGAGTGAATAGGCACCTCAACGACAAGCTTAGACTGCACCTTAAATAAATATCAGGGGACCGATTTTTTAATTTCACGAGTGATTTTGAAATCACCGGTGACAAAATTCTCATCGATGGCTTTGAAATCACTAATTTGCAAAAGCCGTATTTTTGAAAGTCATATACCCTGTATTACGAAAATGCAACTATTTCTCAGCTCTGCGGCGCGAGTACGGAAGTCGGTTCGATAAATTTGTCGAACCGAAAAACTCGACAAATTTATCGAATGTTGCGAGTACCGAAGTCTGATCGTAAAGTATTGTAATAGCTCTATATTCTCTTTGGATTCGACCTAGATTTTCTATAACTTTTGTCGATTGTTTCGAGGCTTGATAAATCCCACCTTATCGATTTGAACTGTCAATTTTATCGAATATTATCGACCCGAATAGATCCGTACTTGCGCCGCAGATCATAGATAAACTTATGATTGTGTTCTATTTAATTTTATTGTTTAAGTTGGAAATTTATTTTAAGTCAAAATTGGCACTAAATTATTAATATATATTATGATAATTATAGTCACCCGCTGAGATTAAAAAATACGACTTTTTGTAAATCGGTGACTATCGATCATATCGCTGATATTTAGTCACTCAGTGACATTAAAAAATTGCTGACACTGACAAATAAACTAAATATACGTACAACTGTACCAACAAAAAAAGTATAAAGATCTTATCGATTAAATATTCACACAATTTCCAAAACAATATGTAAATGAAAAACAAATTATTTTACCTGTTTAAAACTATACATAACAAATCCTAGCAACTACTTTTATGGTATTCTACTAATACTACTTATTATTATTTATTTATTTAATATTTTAAATGTGAAAGTGTGTTTGTACGTTTGCCCTTCTTTCACGCAGCAACGGAGCAACGGATCGACGTGATTTTTCCATACCAACATAGATATACAATTTGTTACTATTAATTAGTGTCTCACAGCGATGCATCTAAAGCTCTGTCGATAATCATGCAAATAGTGCATAAAGTGCATCGACGCAAAGTTCAAGGTTGGGTAGATGTATACAAGATTCTCATCCATAGACTATATAGATTTTGCTATAATATCAGCGCAAGGGGAATCGGCGCGAGGCGGTGGCTTAGCCAATCAGAGCGCATTATGTCTAGGCAAAAATGGTGGAATTAATTTTGTGCAAACAAAACGTTACTGCACCTCTAGAGGTTAGTATCTCGATGGTTTCTGTAAAGTTCATCAGCTTTTAGCACGGATTGGGTCTGTTGACGTCTTTGTCACTTATTATGTTCTAGATAAGGACAGCATTAGTTTTAACTAGGTTACAGAAACCCGCCGTCAGTCATTTATTTTAACTTTCATAAGTGCCCACTTGGGGTCAATAAAGCATTTTGAATTTAAATTGGAACTATGTAATTATAAACAGGCAAATCTTACTGGAAGGCAAACAGGCAAACCCTCCACTTAGCAAATCAACTAGCGATTATCATCACTGGGCTTCAGTCGACCATCATAAACAGACCTTTGCCAATATCAACTTTATTTCTAAGACATTAAGGTGGATTAGTGCATTTCTTCATCGTGGTCCAGTGGTAATTAGGTGGCAATGTTACGCCTGGCTCCCGCCAATTGTTCTGTTCAATTCGGTGTTACAATTTATTGGTGATAAGTAACGGTGCTGGGACTCTGTTTAGTTACAGTGCGATATTCTTTTTGATATAATTTACTGATAAATATTATTTTTTATCCTTTTTGATAACAAGACGAGCAGGTCGTTGGAATGATGGTACACAAAGCTGCGCGGCACTGCTTTGCGCTCATTACCCTGAAACGTTAGAGTCTTGTAAGCCCAATGATTTCACTGACTACAGTACAATTACAATTTACAAAAAAACTTTGTTGTACACCAGACTTTGTTGTACTTTAAACAGACAGAAATATTAAGTGACACTAAAGTAGGTACATTGGGCGGACTTATCGCTAAAAGCGATCTCTTCCAGACAAGCTTTGGATAGAGAGTTTTTTTTTTATGTTATTTGGTAACGAGACGAGCTGGTCATTTGCCTGATGGTAAGCATAACGCCGGCCCATAACAATTGCAGTGCCACCCAGAACTTTGCAACACAAAGGCCTGCGCGGCACTGCAATGCGCTCGTTACCCTGAGACATTAGGTATTAAGTCTCATAAGCCCAGTAATTTCTCTGGATACTCTGCTCATCAAACCGGAACACGGTAATGCTTGCACACTACTCCTTGGCGGCAGACTTCACTCACAAAGCGGTGGTAACAACCCAGACGGACACTCGCAGAAGAGTTAGTCCTACCACTAACTAAAGTGGAGTGGAGTCAACTCGGTGGTAGTTTTTGCCTACAACTCGTTAAGCATATCTACGCATTGCAGCTAGACGGTTTTTTTTAACAACATCAGCGATCTGGATTCTTGCTGAAGTAAAAAATCATAAATTTAATAATAAGCATCAAAACCTTCCATCTTTCTCTAACTTTTATTTCTCATTTGCACTTCAGCCAAACATTAAACACGAAGCCTTTAAAGTACAACACTCCAAAGCTATTGATAATTACCAGCTCGCTCGACAATGGTCAGTATTGCCCTAGTTTTTTATCGACGACTTTAATACAGCAACTCATTTACCAGTAGGTAAGTTCAAATCAGAGCAGTGGCTAGGGATGCGACAATACCGATTTTGTGGAATATCGATGATACTGGTACTTGGACTTGCAAGGACTATAATCGACAGTTGATTTTAAGAAGGTTCTGTACAAATCTTTAGAATTGGTTATCAACTAATTTGACTTAGGTACTGTTAATATTAGGTTGGGGAAAAAGTCTTTTCGCATTATAGTATGTATGAACTTGTAATAAAATCTCTTTGGCTATAGTATTTGTATCTGGCTGGTTTTGGTATCATATGAAAGTTTAAATTTTAAAGAACATAATTCCAAATTCAAATTAGGAAAATGTGTGATTTTCATTTGTTTTTCGTACTGTCAAAATGAGTGAATCTAATGAAGAAATTCGATACATTTTAAAATTTTACTACAAAAAAGGTAAAAATGCAACGCAAGCCGCGAAAAAAATTTGCGATGTTTATGGACCTAGTGCAGTGTCTCTGAGAGTAGCACAAATTTGGTTTAAGCGTTTTCAATCCGGAAATTTTGATTTCAAAGATGCACGTCGCTCTGGTCGCCCTATTACGGATAAAATGGATGCCATTTTTGAAAAAGTGGAACAAGATCGGCAGATCAGTAGTTACGACGTAGCTGAAGAACTGGGAATTGACCACAAAAGAGTTTTGGCGCATTTGAAAAAAACTGGGTACACAAAAAAGCTCGATATTTGGGTACCTCACGAGCTCACTGAAAGAAACCTAATGAATTGCTAATGAACCGTGTACTCATTTGTGATTCTTTACTACGACATAATGAAACCGAACCATTTTTGAAGAAGCTGATAACTGGTGATGAAAAGTGAATCACGTACGACAAGAACGTGCGAAAAAGGTCGTGGTCAAAGACCGGCCAGGCTTCACAGACTGTGGCGAAACCCGGGTTAACTCGCAACAAGGCGATGCTGTGTGTGTGGTGGGATTGGAAGGCCATTATTCATTATGAGCTGTTACCACCAGGCAGGACCATCGATTCTGAACTCTACTGCGAACAACTGATGAGATTAAAGCAAGAAGTTGAGAGAAAGTGGCCGGAATTAATCAACAGAAGGGATGTGGTTTTTCATCATGATAACGCTAGACCTCACACATCTTTAGCCACTCAGAAAAAATTAAGAGAGTTTGGCTGGGAGGTGTTAATGCATCCGCCGTATAGTCCTGACCTTGCACCTTCAGATTTCCACCTGTTTCGGTCTCTTCAGAATTCTTTAGGCAGTGTCAGGTTAACATCACGAGAGGACTGCCAAAACCACTTGTCGCGGTATTTTGATCAGAAGTCCCAAAATTTCTATAGCAATGGGATCATGTCCCTACCTACAAGATGGCAAAAAGTTATCGAACAAAATGGTACCTACATACTTTAGTTAAATGTAAATAAACTATATTAAAAAATGTTTTGAATTTTCTTAAAAAATGCGAACGAACTTTTTCCCCGACCTATTATGATTGAAATAGATTTTATAATGTCTCGAACGGATTCTGAGTCCCTTAAGTCTGTGCTGCCCTGAAAAAGATTATTGGAACTCTGATAGAATTGTGTTTGTGAGTAGTAGAGTATTTAATTCGTTGAAATGATTAATAATTATATAAGCTTTCATATCATAAATATATTCAACTAGCTTCTGCCCGCTGTTTCACCCACGTTCCCCAGGAAACGTGCATTTTTCCGGGATAAAAAGTAGCCTATGTTGCTTTCCGGTCAACGGTCGCACCGTTGCTGCGTGAAAGAAGGACAAACCAACAAATCAACAAAGGTACAAACACACTTTCGCATTTATTATTCATAAGAATGGATTTTACAAATTAAAAACAAACGTCATTACAAACAAAATACAAAAAATAATAAAATATCCTCTCTGAGAGAAGGCCGATCTCCCAGCAGTGGGAGTATAATAAGACTGACGATGATAATAATATATCCGAAACGGAAAAATTAAACATGTCAGATAAATTACTTGCACCACAAAAAGTTAAAATAGAATATTACATACCATTAATAATAAAAATAAATTACGCGGCAGATTAAAAAAACATTGGAAAAAATATTATTACTTTTTAACAGTATCTGAAATTATACCCGAACGAGACAGCAAAAATCGTTAAATAAGCACATCCATATAAGCTAATTGAGACTGCTGTCAGAGTATTGTATCGTGTATGTGTCAAATTTTTTCTTCTTTCTTTCAATCGGCATAAATTCGGCATCGCACCTCCCTAGTGGCTCACAATCGGAGCAGTGGATCGGAGCGCGCGCGCAAGTGACGCGGCAGTTTTGGCGCGCAAGGCTCCGCTGTTATTTAGTCTGTGGCGCAAGTAATTGGGCGTGCGATGGGCGCAGCTACGGGGAAAATTAGCTTTTTGTTGGAGATGGAGTTCATTGACTAAGACTTGAGATTCGGAGATGCTGTTTAGTATGATCTACTTATTTTTAATGGAACGATCGTCTTGTGATCCATTTGAATTGAGTACGTATTTGGGCATAGAAACCTTAATGAAACATGTAACACTAAAAATGATTATCTTAACAATACATTTTATGTTTGTCTGATTGCTCGGAGCGTGGAAATAATTAATTGTTGATAAAATGAGAACAACAAGAAAGTGTGACAACATAACAATATATCGAAGTCCATTCACAAAAATTGTATTAACCATAGTAATTAAATTGACCCAATGCTTGAAATTCCGAAATGTAGGGGTTCTTAATTTTCCTACTCGGAATTCTTAATTTTCATTTTTAGTATTTTCTTAGACATGAGCTTTTACAGCTTTTTTTATAGCGTAAACCTACTCAACTTATTTAACAAATGAAAAAACATTAAACATAATCGTATAAATGCTGGCAAAAACGCAAGTTTCACAAGTTCACGACTAACTTTAATTTGAGAGCTTCGGTACAGATTTAATCAATCAAAGCTGTGATATTGTACCTACTGTAATTTCTTACTCTCGCAGTTGAAACACCTGAAGTAAATAAGGATTTACATTATCAGCCTCTTACGCTCCCACTGCTGGGATACCGGCCTTTTCTCAGAGAGAGTTATAGGCCGTAATCCACTACGCGGGCCCAGTGCGGCTTGGTGGATGTCACATGTCCTCGAATTTTGTGGTTCTTGAACATGCGGGTTTCCTCACGATGTTTGAATAATCCACACATAACTTGATATAAATCATTGGTGCGGCCAGAGTTGAGATTCGAACTATGGTGTGTGGGATAGTCGCGCACAAGTTCCCACACGGCCACACTCGCTCTTAAATGAAGATTTGAACAAGTGAAATTATTGATGATGATAACTTGACTAGTTGCTGCCCGCGGTTTCACCCACGTGAAGATTCCCACAGGAAATGTATATTTTTCAGGGAAAAAGTAGCCTGTCACTCTCGAATCTTCGGCCATAATCTGTAAAAACTTTACTTTAGCACTTATAAGTATTTTTTTATTATAAAACTAGTAAATTCTTACTGTTATAATCTGTTATACTAATTAATAATTTGACTTGCATCAATAAAACGTATTACACTGTTGTATTGTTCGACCTCAACATTTGTCTTTACAACTCCACAGTCACACCATTCTTGGGTAGCCTGAACAGCGGTCTTACCGCTATTAGCAATTTCTTTCAGGCAACTGACAAACTGTTACTTCCTCCTATTCGATGTTTAATAAGAAATTATTGTAATAGTTTTTCCCGAAGCGGGAATCGTACCATCCAACCTCGTACAGCTTCCAACTCACCCGCTAAACCAAGTCGTCCAGCCAATCTCGCGGTGCCGCGGACCGTGAAGAGCCACTAACGGTGTCTGGTCACCATCTAATTGGATATTTTTTGCCTTTTGCCGCCGACCAACCAATTTGGTGTTATTTTGTTAACACGCTCTTTGAAATTTGATACAGTCTGTGGAGTCTGTGGCCCGCCTGGCTAGCTATCTATCTCAACCTTAAAATCCTATAGATTTTGCGTATTTACCGGTTTCGATCACAAAAAAAAAAACACAAAAAAGGTTATTTACAAAAGTTACCAGGTGGTAGGAGTAACTCTTCTGCGTGTGTCCGTCTGGGTGGACACCACCGAATGTAATTGAAATTACTGGGCTTTGTCTCAGGGTAACGAGCGCAATGCAGTGCCACGCAGGCTCCACGCAATTTACATATTTACCCAGTGTCGAGTTTACGAGTATAATAAACATTGTATTGAATCTAGGTATAGTGTATTGAAATTTTCAAAGTCTAGCCAAGTCTAGTCACGGTCGAGTCAAAGTCAGGCTCATAGAGCAGTACTGTATAAAAAGGGTTAAGCTTTAGTAAAGTGGCGGATACTTTACTGAATGCGTCTATAAAGTTTTGGAAAGAATACGACGACAATACAGGCTTATCGTCTTGGTATCATTTCCTTTAAACAATCACTTAAATCTACCATAATAGACATTAGCAATCGACAACAGTACATTTTGCGTTCCCGCCAGAACTATACAAAAGTTAAAAGCTTACAAAGTGTCATAGCTTTCAAGTACTTTCCACAGCGCTTCAGTAAACTTACTTGCCAAGTCTTTCAACTCAAGTTCAAAGTTCGTAGGCCTCTACAGCTACGAGCGTAGCGAGCTACGACGTAGGCCTACGGTCCCCGTCACGTGTCCCCACAGTCAATTTACAAACACGATTAGCACGTCCGGGACGATAACGCGAAACGTCGCGTTTAGTGCTAAGTATGATATTGTTTACAATGCACTTAAAAGTTTAGGTTTTGATAGTGGATACTGACTATCGGGTTTACGTCGCTGAATGGGAAATTTTAAGGTGTTTATCAGGAAACGAGTGTGATTGTTATGTTAACGCTTTTTATGGTGGTTTTGTTTACAATTTGATTAAAATTTGTATGTACTTTATATGTGCTTTAATCTTACTATTGATTCTCGATAATAATCAATAATATTGTTTGACTATTAGCTCTACTGATCTCATGTAACGATGTGGGTGATGCTTATACGCTAAGCCTATAACGGGAATTGATGGTCAGGTATGGCTACCGGAACCTATTAATCTTTGCAGTAAGCAATTCAGTCGAAAAAATAGTTGGTGGGTTGATTTTCCTGTTCAGTGCCAAAATACACCGATGCGTACTTGGCGAGCAATTCCCAACTTGAGGCTGGTAGCTAGCCAGGAAAGCACTAAAAACTGGCCAAGTGCGAGTCAGACTCGTTTGACCGAGGGCTCCGTAAACTAAGTTAATAATCGCAAAAAAAATTGTGATTTAACTGCTCAGATTTTTCCCTTTATTTGTGTTACAAGACATTGCTTGTTGCCAAATTAAATTTAATTATTCTAGGTCAATGGAAAGTAAGCTATAGGTTTTGATTCCCTTGCAACTGCCAGAATATGCGGCATAATCAGCCGTATCTTTTGATTGCGTTGACTTAGAAGTTATATAAATTACCCACATTATATAATCTTATTTAAAATGGACTTCCGCAAAGTAACGCCTGATTCCATCAAATATCTTAGAAGTTTGATTTTTTCACAGCTCCAAGGGTTTGCAGCTTAATTTCAAATTGATACCTACACGCGCTCCTGAGAAAAAGGATCTTAAAGTCTAAGGTTCCCTTTTTCCTTTTGAGTGGTAGCTATCTTTTGTTGAGGTACGGAACCCTAAAAATACCTTAATAGAAATTATCATTGGTTACCTATTGCTTAGTTAAGAACAGATAATTATTTGTAGATATAATTATCAAAATGTTGTTTACTTTTTCTGTTATTATAATAAAGAATCTATTTTACCATAAAAAAAAATATCAAAATTAAATTATATATAGCTAATTATCTGTTCTTATATAAATTATATGTTGTTGTGTGTATATATATATATATATATACATACATACTACTTTAACACAACTGGTTTTTTTAATAAAGAAGAAACCTTTTTTTCTTCAGGAAAGCTAACGATATTCCTGAAGTTAGACAACGTTCCCTGTTTATTAGAATAAATGGGTTAAATAACAATACAAAACCTCATAACGGCGAACTTTTTAACAACAAACCCAAACAAACTTTTCCGACACACCTTAACCGACAAATCCCACGTCAAAGAAATTACCTGAAAAAGTCTGTAAAAAATAGATACAAAAGTCGGTAATTTCTTCCACCTGTAGGACATAAGTTGGGTAAGGGTCGCTCCCCTTGAACTTGACCCTGGAACGGGCCGGGCCTAACCGGGTCAATACGCACCGATATTATTATTTTATACGAGTGTGCAGCCCCCTTTAGATGCGTGGTGACTTGTATATCGTGTATTTGGGTCAATGTTAGGAGGGTTCATTTGGAAGGGTTTGTAATGGTTCTGGGCAATTGTGTTCAGTCATTTTCGTTTCAGTTCTATGAAGCTTTATTTCTATAATAAACTAGATGGTGCGCGTGAATAAGTCCGCGTGGTATTTTCAAATCTTTCCACCATTCAAAAAGTTGATTAAAACAGCGATAAAACATGGTTGATTATTTTTATTTGTATTTATATGTATTTAACCGGATTCACTTACGTGGTACTGCAGTGCGCTCGTTACCCTGAGACATTAGGTATTAAGTCTCATAAGCCCAGTAATTTCACTGGATACTCTGCTCATCAAACCGGAACACAGTAATGCTTGCACACTACTGCTGGGCGGCAGACTTCACTCACAAAGCGGTGGTAACAACCCAGACGGACACTCGCAGAAGAGTTAGTCCTCCCACTAACAAAATGATGTATATGATGTATCTATAGTTAATGAGTGCTTTTCTTAACTTAAAATAGCATCCTACAAACTCATTACCTTCTTCATTATGCTAATTAATGCTATGTACAATATGAAAATCATTTTAAAATGGAATCCCAGAACATTTTTCCTTGTAATGCATTAGTCTGCGAATCATTAATATTTTAATATGCTAAAATATGATATTTGATAGTACATAGTCTGGCTCAAGTAAATTTGTATAGTATTATCATTATTATTTATTTGAAAGGAAATACTTTCAGATTGGTCCCATAGAAGTTGGCTCGTCTCTTTTTTAAAGAATTTTTTTACTGTATGGTCTCTATCTTTAGTAATGTCCCTTTTCTGTATTTATCTAACTTATAATAAAATTGTAACAGGTCCAATTCTGTACATTAAAGATATTTTGAAATTTTATCAGTTGAAATAGATTATCATGCAGCGTTACAAAACAATTCACTGACGTCACAAATGTTTAAGTCTTGAAACAAAAAGTTAAAATCAATCTAATTATATATTAATACTCTTTTTCGAAAATGTTTTCTATCAACTACCTAGATCTATGTATGTGATGTATGATGTATGAAGTAGTGAAAAGTAGTAGTATATGTATTTTTATTATGTGTATAAAGTTTTATGAAATCAGTTCATACCTTTCTGAGATATTGTACTTGAAAATTTGTATGAAATTTCTTTTCGCCTAAACGCTCTACATATTTTATTGAATAAATTTTAAGTATTTATCGGCGTTCTATTTGTGTTATCTATGACCTCGATGTAAATAAACAAAAATAAACGATCTACAAATAAATTGAACAACAATATTAATGTTTACGATATTGAAATGTTCTAAAATACCAAAGGTGTCGTATAACAGTAGAATTTCTCCAACTGTTCCACCATGACGACAGTCGCATATGTTAATGTTCATTTAAAAATGCATAAATCTTAGTCTAAATTATCCTAATAAACTAACTAGCTCATCGAATTTTCAAAGAACTTTCAGGGCGTCTGGTCGAAGCCACACGTGACCAAAATGCTGGCCTCTACTTAGGTCAAAGATTAAGCATTGCCATTCAACGTGGCAATGCTGCCAGCATTTTGGGAACGTTGCCTACTGGTAGCGGATTATTAGATTAAGATTGTAAATAAATTAGTGAATAAACTAAAGGACCTACTTTTTAATGTTGTTCTTAATTGGCTGCATTTCTCTGTCCTGTTTGGTTCATTTTTAATCTTCAGACCCGAGAAGACATATGTTTTTAAAATTGGCAACTCGCTTTATGTTCAAAATTAGTCTGTATCAAAAACAAGAAATAATTTAAAAAAAAATTGCTTGCTTACCTTTCTTTATGCTGAAAAGTTAAATCAGTTTCTTCTGTTTAAGAAAATAATAAATTAATTACAAACAAAAGCCTAGACAGTACCTATGGAAAACTATGCAGGCTAGCTTTTTCCCAAATTTAATGTTAAATTACAAAACTAGCAACACTGAACTTTTGCTCGGTAGGGCCGCCACGCCAACTTATACTTGCTGGACTATATCGACGGTGGAAAACAATAAGGGCGTATCCCGTTAAAAGGTCGTAACTAGACTAAGTATAAGGTAGTAATCAGTTTTTTTTTCTGCATCGATTGGTCTGGGTCTCATTTCTCTACGACGACATGAAATTGAAAAATCGGGCATATTTTTGAAAACGGTGCTTAATTTTTTTGGCGTAACTGCCCAAAAAACGGTGAATTTAAACTTTTTAGAGATACAACGAGTAGAAGTTTGTGGGTTTAATAAAACTTTAGTTACGCTGTTCCTGTTTATATGCACCATAGCTGTTACGACATTCTTGCGGGATGCATTTTTTATACTTAACTGCTTACGACATTTTCACGTATCGTAATTTATTAGGGACAACGTTTAACCACTGAGATACTACAGTTTTGTGGGTGACTGAAATCAACCAAAACCATGTTAAAACAATATTACCAGAGTCAATATTTTGTACTTTAGGTAGTTAAGACGAATCATAGGTCCCGTCATTTCTAACGGACGCCGCAATGCAAGGTTGTATCCGTTTTGCCTCAGTGAAATAATGTTGTGAAAACTTAAAAGGTTTATAATATCTCTAAATCAAGGTATGTAAAGTCTTAATTACCTACTGATAAGAAAATGGATGGATGATTTTAAAGTAAAAAATGACGTGAAACCCGAATTAAGAAGATTAATGTGTTTAGTGAACAAATTTACTTAGATGGGAAATTGGTTAAGGAAACTAAGATTAAAGAAGTACGTCACTAGTAAGCACGATTCGAATTCCCAACATTTTAATTCTAAGGATAGTGAATGGCTTTCATATATGCTTGCCATTGACACCTGACCTGAGAAAACGTAACGACATTTCTCAATCCAATCTCCAATAGTATGGAATCAAAGAAAGTAGGTACCTACTAAAAAAGTTGACATCCCACAATTTGGCTGACGCGCCTAACCAAATAGAAGATTTGGGTACGAGTGAAATTGCACATGAATTTAGTAGCATGAACTTCAACAAGTTAATGTATTAATGCCAAAATGTTAATGACAATAATTAATCTTTCTTAATCAGTGTTTTTGTAGATCACTTATCGGAAAATAGTTCTCAAGATCACCAAAGCACATTTGATAGCGTACCCCGAACTCCATCTCCTCGACGTGAAACAAGCGACGAATCAGTTACTTGCTGAGCTATCAGCGTGCCCCGAACTCCTATCTCCTCGACCTGAAACAAGAGTCAAACCAGTTACTTACCTAGCTTTCAGCGTACCCCAAACTCCATCTCCTCGACCTGAAACAAGCGACGAACAAGTTACTTACCGAGCTGCCAGTGTACCCCAAACTCCTTCTCCTCGACGTGAAACAAGCGACAAACCAGTTACTTGCCAAGCTGCCAGTTTAGTCCAAACTCCATTTCCTTGACCTGAAACAAGCGACGAACTAGTTACTTACAGAGTTGCCAGCATACCCGGAGCTCCATCTCCACGACCTGGAACAATCGATGAACCATTTACTTATCGAATTGCCAGCCATTTCCTCGACCTGGAGGAACCAGTGATGAAATATTTACTTACCGAGCTGCCAGTGTAACCCGAACCCCATCATCTCGATCTGCAAAAAGCGATGAACTAGTTACTCACCGAGCTGTCAAGTGCCAGCGAACCCCGTACTCCATCTCCTCGACGTGGAACAAGCGACGAAGAACCTCGCGATGTCCCCCGTAGTCCGCAAGATTGGCCTTTATAACAAAATGTTCAAAGCAAAAAACGCCAACCCAAACTAAAGGTTAAGGAGACTACAGTACAAAACTATTGCTTGAATCTTATACGGCCTTTGTTTTTGATAAAGTAGACAGTAAATACTCTATTACTAAATGAAGCTTTTTCTTCAGAAGAGGTCCGATAGCTGGAATGATTCTGCATCAGATGAGTAAGATGAAAGATGAAAAACCCAAGAAAAGAATAAAAGTAAACAACATAAAAATTACATAAGTGCTGACAAAAAGAAACCAAAAAGATAGTAAAATTTTGTCAAAGGTTATACAAATAACAAGCGTATCACCATGGAAGAAAAAGCAATGAAACCAATTCCTTGTACTGTATATGTAGTAAATGTATGTGTGTAATATATGTAAATGTAGTAATCGCTGTAGTGAGATAATTACGTCATAGCTTATTTAGACATTTCTGGAAACTCGAAAGCATGCAAATGCGAAGGGATTAGATTGGGCACAAATCTTCTCAGTTATTCAGATAACTGAAAAGATTTGTGTCAAATCCGGGACTGTTAATGAGCCTGAAGTGCATCGAGATGCAAAGTTAGTTACCGACACATATTTCATAAGCTATATCCCGGCAAAAAGCATGGTTCTGTGAGAACGCGGGTGAAACCGCGGGGAGAAGCTAGTTTAACATAATCACATCCCACTATTGATGTGTGTAACTGCTAGTGCCGAAGTAGAGTAATTTGTTAAGATGTTTGATTACATTGATTATTATTTTTGCTGTTGTTTTAAGATAAAAGTATTCAATGTTTAGCTTTTTAATGTGTACATACCTATTGAAGTCCATATTCAACTAATTGTGTCATAGGTATTGCCGAATTAAAATACGATTTACCACATACAATTTTTGTAAAGTTCAATAAATTTACGTTCATTAAAGCTTACGACATTTTATTAAGATCATTGAGTTTCTAGAGGTTTACATTACGACCCATTTTCTAGCCCTTGTACGTATTATGAACGTGTTTACACCACGTTCCTGACAGCAAATTAAAACAAAAAAGTAGTTACGACCTTTTTGAGGTCACCAAATTTGCTATAATTTTCTGATTTAGTACAAACGTTACGTCAAGATACGACAGTTTTGAGGTCTGTAATTTTTGTGTGCAATGGTCGTAACTCGAAAAAAACGTATTTCTAGCAATAGGAAACTATTGATTTGTAGACCATTTAATTTAGATTTGTATTTTATAGTTATGGTCAAAAAATTACTTTCATACGACTTACCGTTAAAAAGATATTAATTTTTTTCCCAATTTTTTTCTGTTTTTTGGCTCTGGTGTAAAGTTGGGTATTCCAGGGTTACGCCCTTATTGTTTTCCGTCGTCGATATATACTTCAAGTGGTTTTTGAGTGAAAGAGCCTTCACATGACAGACAGATCTAAGCAATCCTATAAGATTTCAAAACCCTAAACAGTTTATTTAAATAACTAGCTGCTGCCCCGCGGTTTCACCCGCGTGGAGATTTTGGATTTCATGGTTTTTATTTTTTTGCGCGGAACCCTAATTATTTTTCTAAAATTGACGTAGCGTATGTTACTCCTTGTAACATCAGCTATCTACCAGTGAAAGTCCGGTCAAAATCGGCCCAGTCGTTTCGGAGATTACCCGGAACAAACAGACCGACAGACAGAAAGATTGACAAAAATTTTAAAAATGGCTGTTTTGGTGTAGGTACCGTATATACTTTCATATGCATTTAGTAAAAAGCTGTTATTTTGATATTACAAACAGACACTTCAATTTTATTTATCTGTATGGATAATCTTTGTTAATTTAAATATTAGTCATGTTGGTAGGACTAACTCTTCTGCGCGTTTCCTTCTGGGTGGTACTACCGATTTGCTCGTGTATCATGCCGCCAGGCAGTAATGTGCAGCATTACTGTTTTCTGTGTGTAAAGTGCCAAGTAGTCAGTGAAATTACTGGGCTTATGAGACTTATTGCCTAATGTCTCAGGGTAACGAGCGCACTGCAGTGCCGCGCATTCCTTTCCGAGTTGTTCTGGGTTGTATTGCAATTGTTATGGGCCGGCGTTATGTTTACCATCAAACGACCCGTGCGTCTCGTTAAACAATAGCTTATCATAATATCATCAAAATTTAAGCAAATTATAAAAGTACTTACTATTCATAAATCAATTCGGACTCACCGCACCGTACAGAATAGTCTGACCACTCACCGGTACATATGTTCCGGATAAACCATAGACAAATAGTCACCCCATAGACTCACCCTCTGTTTGTGTTGTCTTGTCTAATTGGACTCGCCTGGGGGTGATAGTGGGATAAAAAATGCTGGATCTTTCGCCACTTGGTTTCTTTGGATGTTTGAATTATTTACTAAAAAGGAGGTCTCATTAAAAATTCGTATAGTTAATGACATAAATAAATATCCCATATCAATTAATGTTTTACGTTCAAGCCACTATTGTGTCTTATTACATCTTTTGGTTCTTTACATATATTTTTTTTTGTAAACGAGTGACAACTAACAAACGGCCCGCCTGATGGTAAGCGGTCACCGTCGCCTACGGACATTTGCAACACTGGGGGCGTTGCCAATGCGTTGCCGACCCCTGAGAAAGGATCGTATAAAACGAGTGGTACGAAACTTTCAGGACTCGATTAAGCCTTGGCGATGTCCAGACTTATATAGGCCATCATCATCTTCAGTCTTATTACGCCCCACTGCCGGGTCATCACCAGTCTTCTCTCAGAGAGAGAGTATGGACCATAATCCTTCATTAAACCTTAATTAAGTCTCAAAACAAACCCACTGTGTTCCTAACTCAACCTACAGACATCTCGTATTACTATTATCTATTTAATTGAGCCATAGGGCGTTTCCGCACCACAGCCGAGCGGTTAGTAACTCGTAAATAGGGGTGGGTGGCGAGGGGTTGTCTCTATTAGGTAGGACTAGTCATGGATCTATGATTAGCAACGCGATACGAATGGTACGCTTGTTAGCATTTTTTATCGATTTTTTAATTCTGATAGTTTTCTTTTTGCTACTGGTTCCGGGCTACATGGCCCAAGGAGGCCCAGGAGCATTTGGTAGGAGAATTTGTCCAGTTAGGTATATTTTTTATTATACTAGGGATTTTGTATTAAATTTTGATTGTCATATATTGTGGGCCCTTTTTGAACAATTCAAGTTTGGATTCTGGTAGTAATAGGTTATGTGGCCTTCGTGGGTTTTTGTCATTTTCATACAGGTTTGGATGTTTTCTAACAAACATTGCTGACTCTAAGATGTATATACACTATACAGGGTTTTAATATAGTACATTTAAAATCAGATGCGATAATGTTCAAACAAAAAAACGTCCCGTCAATCCCAATCAGTTTCTCAACAAACAGCTATAATATACGCAGTTCATAAAACTTCGTTCCAGAATTATTATAAAAGTAGTCAAAGAGTAGATAATCGCGTCGTAAACAGAGGGTACGGCCTTCCTTTATTGCCTACCTATATTTGTCGGAGGGCAAGCACGTGACGTCGCGTGGACCTGATCGCGGTACCACGCTTGTCTAGGCGAGGCGTGGCCCGTTTGTAAGCGACATGTTGATATTTTTAGATACGCTTACATATCAATGATTTTATGAATATTTTTTTACTCTCGATCGACTATTCCAATCATGCTTATGAACAAATTTGGTAAACAATATAATAACGGGAACTTTAAAAAAAGATGTCGCTCCATTTTGAAATGGTTAAGTTTTTCAATCCTCTTGAACGAGGATTTATATAATCACAGACATAAAAAAAACACTTATCGTCCTATGACCGTGGTTTTTGCAATGGATGTGCCAAGGATGAGGAAAAATTCGAATTTGGAAAATTGAGAATTCAGAAAAAAAACGCTGACGCCAATTATACACAGAATCATACATTAACACAACCATTACCATTTAATAAGACTACAAGTTGTTTTAAAAATAAATACATCGGACGGTCTAATCTAGAAGCTAATCTAAGCTAGAAGCGGTATCTTTTAGACAATGTCGATTCGACGGATTTAAACACATATTTGAGGTGTCATTAGATTCATTTAAATTTTAGGAGTATTTAGGGTATATTTTCTTAAGCGGTAATTTTTTTACTATACGCAGGGGTTATTTGATTTTTTTATGAATTGTCGGAGTATTCTTGTTTCAATCGCCCTCACTGCGAGCAAACCTCAAGTTTTCGAATCCTAGGGTTGACTTCATGTTCCAGTAGTCGTGTGATATTGCTAGATTTATTGCCTGCCAGCTGGATTGCGATTTGTCTCACAATACAAACCAATAATCTTCGAAGTAATAATAGATCAGTGGCAGTCAAAAAGTACTATGTGGTAGCAGTACTAGCCCCGAGCCCTGTATCAATGTAAAGCGAGTTCTTTCACCGCCCTTTGATCGACGTTTCCCGATCAATTACTTCTGTTTTTGGTAAATAGCTACCTAATTCATGATAAAGAATTTTGTTAGTGATAGTATTGCTATTGGGCAGGCATGTCTTTTACCATCAGGTAAACTACCTGCTCGTCTCTTTGCCTTAATAATTAAAAATAATAACAAAAATTAAAGATTCATACATCGTAACGGGATATTTACCGTGATTATCATTGAGCGATGAGCACCCTATATTTCGACGGCATCATGTTCACGGGAATATCCGTAACAATGTATAAATTACTAAATAACAAAGAAAGTGTAAAAAAAATGAAAGAACTGAAAATTAGGCTTTTTCTGGGTGGTAAGGCATTTTCTGGAGCTACAACTCTCTTGATGAAAATCTGCCACCAAATACATATGGGTGTGTTCCAGCTGCTGCGCTTGACAGCCAGCTCTAATCTAGCTCATTCACCAACACCACAGATCTTCACCATCACCGACAACATCGTCGGGACGACGCCATTAATTTCCACTTTCTCGTCAAAA
Source organism: Crocallis elinguaria (assembly GCA_907269065.1). NCBI lineage: Eukaryota > Metazoa > Arthropoda > Insecta > Lepidoptera > Geometridae > Crocallis > Crocallis elinguaria. Next base: position 22,923,503 of record OU026072.1, on the reverse strand, counting down.
TATAACACTCAGTATCATGTACCCTTATGCTACTGTACTCTGTAGGTATCTACGATACGTTGAACTTGTCGCGCCCGTCGGTCTGCAGAATTGATGTCAAGTGGTTGCGTAAGCGAAGCGGTCAGTGCCGGTCAGCGCCGGTGCACTGTGCAACGAACTTTGTCGTGCCGTCAAGGGCTCTTTTGTTTGAGGTACTTACCAACAGGTGCTTAATTATGCTTTTACTTACAATTGGCACAAAACACAAGCTGAGTCATTGAAAAAATAAAAAAAATAAGTAAGCCTTCTGTTAGCCTTATAGATTGTTCGAAAGAGGAGTAAAGCTTGGACAGTTTATTTGAAAATGGTAACATTATCAGTGGTTTTTGGTTTCGCGGGAACAAAATCTCATCGATATTGTTTAATTTCCCAAAACTTGTATTTCTTCGGTTTTAGTACTAAACAAAATGTAACCATAACATTCCCGGGCCCTTGCCAAAGGCCCCTTGGCGCAGTCTATTGTCGCATTGAAACTCGATCGAATGCAATTTTATTTCCTATTTTTTTCACTTCCTTTACATTTGCATAGACTTGTTTTATCAAGGTGCCACGCGGATAATAACTTAATCTAGATCACCACATTTCGATAGGTAAACATATTTCTGACTAGGTCTCGAATCGCAGCTGCTCTAGAGATAATGTTGAAGGAGGTCTGGTCGAGGACCCTGACCTCGCGCGAGTGGTCCAATTGTCTGCGCGGATGTGACGTCACGCACGCACTTCCTCCCGCTAATTGCGCGTCTGCGACCGCCGGAAATCCTCGCAGATCCCGGGAATTATAGTATGGAAATGAATGAATTGTATTAATGGCGGACTTTTTAATTTGTCATTAGATAAAAAAGTTTTGTTATTCTTATTGGCTTATATTTTACGGGTGGTAGGACAGTGTCCGCCGGGTACCGCCGCTTTTTTTTTTTTTTTTTAGCAATAATTAATAAAATGTAATACTTAATAATAATAATAATAATAAATGTTTATTTTCTCAACACAAAAAGAAAAACAGAATATGGTGCAAAACACATAGTGAAACCTGTTTTGTGTGAGACTGGTGCCTGAAATAGGTATAAAAACCTGTAGTACAGGTTACCAGGACTCCACTCCGCGGGTTTAACAAGTGAAAAACCAAAGATTAAGCTTAGGCTCTCGAGAGCCAACTAATATTACAATAAATGAACTTAACATAGGCATCGGAGTACATCGGCATACACATTGTGTATGCATGTACAGTCTTTTCTCGTACAGTCTGCCGACAAGCAGTACTGTGCACTCATTACTGTGTTATATTTGGTGAACAAAGTAGTCAGTGATTGGGTATGTTATAAGATTTATTATCTGTTATCTCAGGGGCGTGAGAAATTAACAAGACTTACGTAAGTATTAAATAATGACAAAAAACTTAGTTGTAGTACATTTTCGATTAAGCATCTAATTTTGAAGTAATCGTGCTTTTTTGGATGTTTACTCAATTTTTACGCGCGCGCGTATTTTTGTCTTTTACCTACATTAATGCAAACCGACAGTATGTGTAAAGAAGACCGAATGATAATGAGTAGGTTAAAAATAAAAGTGGCATCGAAACCTCGAAGAGCGGTTACTCGCACTTGACGGATTTATGTCCAATTCGTTTGTCTGTGCCTTTATTCCTAAGGACATGAAATTGTAGAATACTTAACAATTTCAAAAATATATAAATAAATATATATATACAAATAAAATATTAACCTCGACAACCGCTTTAGCCCTAGGCTCTCCAATAATATTATAAAAATATCTGCTAAAAACCTGTGTTGTTCTTTGTAGAAAATAATATTAAATATTCTCCGACAGAAAAGGGTTACTTCTTTAATGTGCCACTCAAATTTTTTAGTTTAACTTTTATTTTTTGCAGTCTGTTTAGTAGGAGGTAAATTATCATTTTAGTAGAGATTGTAAAGTTAATATATTTTAAAGCATTAACTGACACTAGCGGGATGATATACATCTCAAAAATATTGTTATCAACGGGATTCGAACCCCCGTCTACTGTTTATTCTAAAGATCTGTGGTTTATTCTTTCCAGATGCATTAGGGCCGGGCGCCTAAAGCCAACAAAAATGTCTTCATTTCTTCGCGCCCTTTCTCCCTTTCACATAGCATTTGATCGTAAAACAACGATATGCTTTTCTCGGATTAAAAATGTAGAATATGACAAATAAAAGCGTTTTCGGTATAACTAAATAACTAAGGGTATTTTCACTAAATCACTCACTCAGGTATTATGCTATCTAGTTATCTAACTCTATAACATCTAAAAAGTTTACAGCAGAAAATTATATCAGACTATTTCCTAGATGTTGCTTTTGCTACTTTATTGCTTCAGACAAGAATCCGCAGACATTTAGTCCAAGCTCCATGGAGGGTGACGGAAGCAAAAAAATACATAAATTCTATCTATAAAACAACTTCTAAGCTTTGTTTTAAAGTGTGGCATAAATTTACATAATCAAACTGAAAATCCCGATCGTACGAAAAAGAAACGAGTAGGTAGGTACCTAATATTCAGTGTAAGGTAGTTTGTTCAAAGTGAAGGACCGTAGAGTCCCAGAGACACTCGAAACTTAAAATTCGAGCGTGTGAGTACGAGCATGGCAACACTAAAAAATGCATTCGCGAGACAAAAGCGTGCTATTACGGCCCCGGGATTAGCCCTATTGACACTACGTTACCAATTAAAAAGGGAGGGGTGCCTTTTCGTCTCGGTTTTTTTCAGCAGACGGTTTTTCAGGCCGCGGGCGTGCACCCCTCTCCCCATTTTCCCACCCTTGCCCCCTCGTGGCTGTACAGAAAAATCAATAACGCAGCACTTTTTTCCGCGCGTAAAGCATGCACCGACACGGAGTGCGCCCTAGTGTGTGTGTACGGCACGCATACACGTGAAAGCTGCATTGGGTTGCCAGCATTTTTTCTCTCGCATTAAAATTTGCGACGTCCTACTGGGTGTCCCGTCCCGGCTTTGCCTTTGATTAGTCCGATGCACCTGTAAAGCTTACGCAATACGCTGTCGTGTACATACAAAATGAGGGAATATTATTTCACTTTTAGGTAGCGCAATGGGTGTGACAAGACGCTGCGCGGGAAATGACATGTCACAAACGAAGGCACGCGTAAGCGACAGCTACGATAACAAAACAGCAACCAATGCGCGAAATGTATTTCGCGTTTCCAAAGACGCTATAGCGACGAGAAAACCATTCGAAAACATTCTATCATCAGCCCTTTGTTCAAATCCTCTACAAGGAACCGCCATAACTCGTGCTCTTAAAAAGATTGCGGGAAAATGAGAAAAGGATTCTCAAGAAACCAGCACAGACGAGCGAGCGTCCCAGTGTATGGTCTGTTTAATTCTATAAAGCCATGGAACACGGCGACCTTGTCCGCTGAATGGAGCTTCCGCGATCTCTTTACAGACCATCCAATAATGTTATTGAATGAGCAATAAAAGCTTTTAGAAATCCAATTGGACCGAACCCGGAGCGTATCATTTGCATATTCCTAATGCTCGATACGCGACAGCGGCACAACACTAATTGCGAACGCAGACTAACGTAAAAAAAAGCATGACATTTTAAAAAAGGAGCGGTTTGCACATTTTTATTTCACGATCGCAATGACAGAAGTGCCTCCGTCCCGCTTGCGCTGTATTGTTTCGCGGATCTCGTCAGCACTCCATCTTTGTCTGCCGCGTGCTTTTTTTGAATGTGCAAAAATATAAAAACGCCGAATCGTGTGGGGAGGGAGGCAGGGGGGTCGGGAGTGGTGTTTACTGCTGCACTGGTGTGCGTCGCGGTCGACGCGATAATGCTTGTTTTAGGGCTTTGCCCTGATCATAAGTCAATACATGCTTTGAACTATGAGTAAGCTTCGAGGAAGCATAACATTGCTGAAATCTCCAACGTCAATATTGAACTTCGACGAAGTATTCCTCGACGTACTCCTTGATGCAATTTAACGCCTAAAAATAACACATTTAGGTTTTTTGTCACTTTTGGCTTAACCAATTGTCAGCGGAGTTCGAAAATGCTCCTGCTTAGCTTGGTAGTTACCAATCCTTCTATAATTCTAAATTCAAATTCACCTGCTCTCTTCAGTGTTGCCCTTACGTCAAAAGAAAGTCAAAAACACCCACGTATTAGTTATTTCTTTCACTATAACGATGGCCCACCTCACGGCGTCTATTTCGGCTGCAAAGAAAAAAGCGCCTTTCTCTACGACTGCACCTTTCACTGCGCACAATTATTAATAGAAGTGCTAATCATAAGCTAACGAGTGGTCCGGACCAGTCCGGTCTAGTCCAAATTACATCTCGATCGGTGACTGAACAGAGAAAGATTCAGTCACACTGGTGCATAGCTCGAATTTACTTAAACTGTAAAAAAGATGTTTTAGTGTAAGCAATACTAAAAACTTCTCAAAAAATCATCTCACGGCGACTGAAATCTGTAAATTAAATTATTGAGCTTGAATAGGCTCTCCTAAGCTCAAATACTTAATTATATTTAAATTTAATGAATCATTTTAATACTTCATCATCATCAGCTGGAAGACGTCCACTGCTGAATATAGGCCTCCCCCATAGAACGCCACTTGGATCGACTACTCGCCTCGCGCATCCAACAGTTACCCGCGGTTTTGACAAGATCATCGGTCCACCTAGTGGGGGGTCGTCCTACACTACGTCTTCCGGTTCGTGGTCGCCACTCAAGAACCTTTCTTCCCCATCGGTTTTCGATTCTACGAGCGATGTGCCTGCCCATTGCCAATTCAACTTACTAAAAATTTTAGTACTTAAACCTTGAGATTTAATAAGGAAATTTATCTATACATCATCAGCCGCAAGACATCCTCATGAACATAGGCCTCCCCCGTAGAACGCAACTTGGGGTCAGCTACTCGCCTCTTGCTAGCAATAGATCCCAAAAACTATGTCAACAACGAAGCCAGTCTGGCATCTTAAAATTAAATGTCTATGAAGAAAAACGTCATAAATTAATATTTTTATAAAGTAGGTAAATGTCAGATTCACAAATTTATCAAAACAAACTTATGGAATTATTAATAATAATTAATGTAGGTGACAGGTTTTTTTAGGTACAAATTTATAATTGGGTTAACGGTACCTACCATTAAATTTTAGAAAAATATGAAATTGGATTTCTTCAAACTCGAATACAAAATTATTTAAGTAATCATTAATCAAGATTGATGAACTCTAAACAATTTTATTTATTACCTAAATATAAATACTCTGTGTACCTAAATCTAAGAAAACTTAATAATGAAATGACACATTCTGTCCACTTTTTGTATACTCACATTTATCACTTGAAGCACAATAAGTATAGGTATTTATTTAGAGTGAGGAGGACCTGTCATCATTTTTAGTTGCTCTATACATAAATCTAAAATTAAATAAGATGTAAAAAATATTTTAGCCTCTTTTCCGCGATTAACAATAAATATAGGAGCAACTACCTAGAAAGTTTCTTTAAACCTTGTTCCTTATTTTGTAAAAAATAAGGATAGGATAGGGTTTACATACATACGTTCATTTTAGATACATCTTTACCACTCAATATTCGACCAGCTGCTGCACGCGGTTTTACCCGCGTTGAGATTCCCACGGACACGGTCTATATTTTCCGAAATAAAATGTAGCCCATGTCACTCTCCGATCCATAATCTATCTCTATGCCAAAAATCACTTCGATCCGTTGCTCCGTTGCTGTGTAAAAGAAATGGACAAACCAACACACTCGCATTTGTCACATCAAGTAATCCATACTTATTCTATACATATCCATACTTATAAAATAAAAAATTAAAGTGTGTTTGTACGTTTGTTGGTTTGTCCTTCTTTCACGCAGCAACGGAGCAACGGATCGACGTGATTTTTAGCATAGATATAGTTTATAGACCGGAGAGTGACATAGGCTACTTTTTATCTCGGAAAAATGCACGGTTCCTGTGGCAGCGCGGGTGAAACCGCGGCCAGCAGCTAGTAGATGATAGAGCTGCAAATCACATCGATGTATAACTAATATATACTGTTACGGTTGACAACCGACGTGTTAATGATATACAAGGAACCTGCAGCTAATGACGACCGTGAATAAAAACCTAATTTAAAATTACTGCACAAGATTAGAACGCACAGACGAGTTATTACCTATATGTTCTGTGCTATGAGTCTGTCCTATGACGTCACACAACAGGAAATATAAAGAAACTTGGCTATTATTCTTTTAATAAATTCATAAACATTAATGTTTTATTACAGAATGATAGAATAATACAGCAAGTTTTCAACTTGCCAAAATATTTTCAATTCTCTAACTAAAATTTTATTAAACCGTCAATTTTTATTAAATCGCCAATCAATCACATAAATTTCTATATTCTGTGAATAGTGATCGGATTGCCAATCAATGACATAAGTCGTGATAGGAATTCTATCTATTCATTGGTTTGCCATGCTGGTTGAATTTGGTTGTTGATCCTAAGAAGGGAACAGTGGTTGTGTAAGTCAGTAAAGATTGTATTAATTTATAAGTGGTCTGGCTTACGTCACTGGCTTCACGACTTAGTTGACTTTAGATTTAGCAAGACGTTGTCACATGGAGAACTTGAACCCGTGACCTTGGTCCCTGGAACACCGTTATATCGCTCTACCAACTAAGCTTCTACGGTCCTGTGAAATAGTCTGTGTCCTTTGAGCCGAGCAAAATATCCTTGATGAAATATAAATACATATTTTTTATTTCAAACGGTATTTTTAAATTGAATCAATTAAAACTCAAACCCAACTTAAAGTTGACTTAATACGCAATTAATTATTCATTTCCTATTTTACAAAGTCATTACCTATCAAAAAAGTATTCTGGTTTTTTTTTTGTTGTATCAAGATGCCAATAAGTATTTTATCTGAAACTATCCCGTAAACCCGTTTTAATTCAAAGTTGAACATCAGCTGTTTCAACAAACGATAAACTAAAAAAGTCTTACAAAAACAAAACGTAAAAGAACAATAACGTAACCTTAAAATCTTCAGTCAACAAACGCACTGCATCCGAGACGATACCCTTGCCCCGTTTACGAATTAAAAAAAAGAAAATAAAGGGCAGAGCTACCGTCTGCTCCGTCGCTGGCCCCAGCCAGCATCGTTTTATTGGCGTGCCCGTGGCCTCGCTCCTTCTTACCTCATAACACAGTTTCTCTTGCCTATTTCTTTTTTGCCTTTTTCTTTCTTTGCCCTCCCCACACTCGGGGAGTGTGTAGAAAAACTTTACAGCCGCGAAGTCCACCTCTTGCGAAACTTGCTATGTTTGAATTTGGAATGGTTTACTTTTTAACAGTGTTGCCGTTTATCTTCCTGTTTCTTCTTTTATTAATGAATTGAGATAAGTAATTATTTTGTAACTTGAATGAATCTTGTTCTTGAATGAATGTTTCAGATTTCTCGAAAATACTTGTACCGATTTCGAAGACAGTCATAGTTTTTGTGTTTTGGATTTCAAAATATCGATATCGATGGTATCACCCTTCGCGATACAAAATTAGGAAAATGCAAAAAATAGGCCAGAAACTACTTTTTTACTAGTATCTACCGCGCAATTTTCTTTTATTATAAAATTAAGGTCAAAATATCTTGGATCCTAATCATATAACCAAAAACTTTATATTTATGCAGAGTTTTGATAAGACAATTATTAGATGTCTATACGTCTAATATTACGTATAGGTAACGTCAGTTTTGCTTTGAACAACAGTACGATACGACTCTTCGTCAATAAACTGGTAATAGGTACAGAATACCTATCGTATTGCCTCCGCCTGGGTCTTAAATGGAAACCACCACTGAACGTCACTGGCAATCAGCATAATACTGAGTTAAGACCCTACTAGGCGCCAATGGCCTTGCTCGAATGGGTGGAGTCAATCCCACTTCACCCGCGCGGTCCACACTTCGTCTTTCAAGAACATCGCAAAACCTAACGTCATAGAATACGCGGATGAACGAACGCGCGTGCGAGTAGCGCGCACGGCATCTTCTTTGCCTATAATTCTTTGAATTCATTTAGTGGAAAGTTCTTCATTGAAAGTGAAGTTTGATCATCATTATCCATACTATCCATACTTCCATACTAAATATATCCTATATCCTACTCTATTATAAATGCGAAAGTTTGTTTGTTGGTTTGTTAATTTGTTGGTTTGTCCTTCTTTCACGCAGTAACGGAGCGACGGATCGACGTGATTTTTGGCATAGTAATAGTTTATGGACCGGAGAGTAACATAGGGTTCTTTGTATCCGGAAAATGCATGTTTCCTGTGGGAACGCGGGTGAAAACCGCGGGCAGAAGCTAGTTATATTATTAATGCGAAAGTGTGTTTGTTGATTTGTTGGTTTGTCCTTCTTTCACGCAGTAACGAATCAACGGATCGACGTGGTTTTTGGCATAGATATAGTTTATGGACCGGAGAATAACATACGCTACTTTTTGTCCCGGAACAATGCACGGTTCCTATGGGAACGTGGGTGAAAACCGCGGGCAGAAGCTAGTTCGTAAATAAACGGGACGGACGCACATGAGATCATACAACGTTGAGATTTATCTCAAAACATCGCTGTGGACTATAATAAAAGTACAGACAGCCAATTTGCTTCGTAACGTTGAAATTTTTTACACCTTTTGACCCAAAAACGAACGTGTACGTAAATAAATGATTTTCGGGTTATTTTTTATTTTTTACTTTTGTAGTCATGTTTTTTATATTGATGTCATTTACGAGGTATCGAGTCATCTGCGAGTGTCCGTCTGGGTTTCCGTTTTGTTCATGAAGTCTGCCGGCAAACAGTAATGTGCAAGCATTATTGTGTTCCGGTTTGTTGAGCAAAGTAGCCAGCGAAATTACTAAGATATGAGACTTAGTTATGAGCACACTGCGGTGCCGCGCAGGCTTTTGTGTTTCAAAGTTCTGAATGGCACTGCAATTTTTATGGGCCGGCATTATGACTCCTATCAGGCAAACGTCCAGCTCGTCTCGTTAACCAATACAATAGAAAAAATAGACAAGTGTGGGTTGGACTCGCGCGCCGAGGATTCCGAAAAGACTTGTAAGCATGTAAATAGTTCGTTCAAGACTGGAATCGTTAGGTCCTTTTACAGCTACATTCAACAAAATAATTAACCCTAAAAAATTGTACACAATACACTCATTGATAATGTGCGTGTGTGTGAGTGCGTGCGTGCGTGCATGCGTGCTTGCTTGCGTGCGTGCTTGCTTGTGTGCGTGCTTGCTTGTGTGCGTACGTGCGTGCGTGCGTGCCTGCTTGCGTACGTGCGTGCGTTTGCGCGTGTGCACGTGTGCGCGTGTGCGAGCGTGTGCGTGAGCATGTGTGTGCATGCGTGCGTGCGTGCGCTTGCGCGAGCGTGTGCATGCGCGTGCGCGTGTGTGTGTTATACATAATTAGTTTTCGGATTTTTCGCTTTACTTGTGGTATAAGACAATACTTCTTGCCAAATTTAATGATTCTAGTCTCTTGGTCTATTGCTCTAGGTCTCCGTGAACCACCCTATAGGTCTTGAATGGATTTTAAATCGTTATCATTTTCGATATCAGCACCCCGAGAAACCTAGAAAACGGCACCCATATTATCGATTTCCTAAAAAAATTTCCGCCATCTTGGATTTAATAATGGTTGTCATTTCCGTAATCAGCACCCCTAGAAATCTCGAAAATGACACCCATACCATTTAATTGAAAAAAAAAAACGTGTCCGCCATCTTGGATTTTAAAATCGTTGTCATTTTCATTATCAGTACCCTGAGAAACCTCGAAAAAGACACCCATATCCTTTTACTAAAAAAATTTGTCCGCCATCTTGGATTTTAAAATAGTAGTCATTTTCAAAATCAGCTCCCTGAGAAACCTCCAACACGACACCCATATCATTTTACAAAAGAATTGTCCACCATCTTGGATTATAAAAGAATTTTTCATTTTTGTACACAGTACCCCGAGAAATCTCGAAACTTACACCCATAGCATTTTATTGAAAAAAAAATATTGTCCGCTATGTAGGATTTTAAATCGTTGTCATTTTCGATATCAGCACCCCGAGAAACCTAGAAAATGGCGCCCATATTATCGATTTCCTAAAAAAATGTCATCTTGAATTTAAAAATGGTTGTCATTTCTGTAATCAGCACCCCGAGAAATCTCGAAAATGATACCCATACCATTTTATTGAAAAATAAAAATGTCCGATATCTTGGATTTTAAAATTGTTATCATTTTCGATATCATTTTTACTGTAGATGGCCCTGATCGTTTGGTGGTCGTTTGCCTGATGATAAAGATAACGCCGGCCCATAACAATTGCAGTGCCAATAAATACTTTGAAACAAAAAGATACAGTACCGCATTGTGCTCGTTAACCTGAGTAATTTTACTTTTCAATTTCATTTCCAGTCTTTCTTAAACAGTTCTAAACCTCCCGATATTCCTGTAGCTGCCGCTAATAATTTGTTTACCAATACATATATTTTCCACTCGTAAAAATGATGTAAGTACGTAAACAAGAAATTGTAATCAAAAATGTAACCCATTCAATATGTATACGAGGAGCGTCCACGCGCAAATCACGGAATGAATCACATTTGACCGCTCTAGACGCTACTCTTTGAGCAAGCTTCAAACCCACACGAAAACAAATACTTGTATTGTATATCATTCACGCACACAAATATGTAACGTCGGCGGACAGCGTTTGCAGAGCAACGAGCGACACAACCTCCCCGTCTGAATGCCAGTGCATGACTGCCGCGCGCGCCCGCGCAGAGCACCTCTGAGACTTGTACATTTGGAATTCAGTTTTTTTATCATTTCTTTGCGAAATATTGCTCTATGCACAAATGAAACGGCCAGTTTATAGAAAATTTTCTTCCTTATTTTTGGTGTAAAATTAATCCCAAACGTCTAAGTCATTTAGAAGTTTTAGGGAAAATAGTTTTAAAACAGCATGCTGTTAAATATTTTTTCAAGCCATAAGTAATGGTAACACAAAAAAATCAATCAGTGAAATTAATGCCCTTGAATTGATCATTCAGGTAGTATTTTTTTCAAGTCGTTAAACCAAGCCGTGTGGGAGTTTTAGGAGGAGAAAGTAGTCGTTTTGGCGATCCTAGCCCCTTAACGCCCTGTTCAACGCTTCGTTCATTTTTTACATATTTCTTCTCTGTTTAGTAACTAGAGAGTAAAAAAAATACGAAACGTATATTATAAGCTTATTGTTTTTTATTTCACAATTTATTTCGTCAACAATCAATACTAATTAAGTTCATATTATTAGTCATTAGGATTCGTTGTATTTATTTCTGTGCAAAACTGAAACAAGCAACGGACTGAAGTTTGGGACAAAACTTGCCTAGTTAAGACCTAACCTAAGCGAAAATTGTTAACTAAATTAAACATAAATTTAATTAAACCAGATCGTAAGTAGGTCAATGACTGACTATCTAAATTTGCCGGAACCCTATTGAACTTAACCCACATTAAATTTTGAAAAATTTCAACGAAAGCCATTTCGTTAAATGTAGAAAAGCAGTTCTTTTCAGAATTATAATCACGACTTCGTTAAGCACTGCTTTGCTGGATATCCCAAGTAAGCTTCAAAGGCCAGTAATTAAAAACTAAAAACGAATCTTACAAACACTTTTTTCTTTAGAATGTGTGCCTTTATATCCGAACTCTTTGGTGCTTTGGCACTGCATAAAACCTCTTTGGATACGTGATCATTAAAAAATAACTTTAGTAAAAAGTTGTCAATAGAATTCGTTAAAGATCCAGTCGAACGTCACCTATGTAGCTCATTATCTTTTTAAATTTTTGCAGATGCCATAGTTATGAATAGTATTATTTAATACACATCAATTATAACCAAGTAAGTAATTAAAAAACTCTGCTGCATTTTAGTACAGAAACTTTGTTTTAATTATTAGATTACTAGCTTCTGCCCGCGGTTATCACCCGCGTTCCCACAGAAACCGTGATTTTTCCGGGATAAAAAGTAGCCTATGTTACTCTCCGGTCCATAAACTATATTTATACCAAAAATCACGTCATTGCGTTGCTCCGTGACTGCGTGAAAGAAGGACAAACCAACAAAAACACTTTCGCATTTATAATATTAGTAGGATTAGTAGGACTAGTAGGATTATAAGTGTTGGACTACTCGTACTATATAGAATTATTATTATTTAATTTACCTACCAAACAACTTGATTTAAATGGCAACTATCAGATTACTACAAATATAATGCCAATTGTTCCATTTCCAAATCAAATTGGTAAATTGCTCGAATTTTAAAACGTGATACAAAACAAGTGAGGGGCCCGCATGCCGTTATCTACCCCTTTCAAAATAGCCAGTATTAGCTGAGCCATCGCGTGATGTCGTGTTAGTTTTGTTTTTGGGGCGTGTTGGTTGAATGGGGGGTCAAGTGGTTTTGGTGGGTGCTACGTTTTTGCACGGAGCTTGCATGCGAGCGCGCGAGCTTTGAGCTCAAGTCTGCAAGCGCGCACACTAGTGTAGGGCGCTGGGTTTGCTTGTTTATACAGTGATCCAATGACAGGTGAGGGATAAGGCGGGGCTTTTTAGGGTATCATGGCCAAATTGGCTTACGCCCTTGTGTAGTTTTGACATCTTTCAATGTCAGACGACTGGACGGAAATATAAGATTCTATTTATTTTAATATTAAATCTATATTAGGCTCATTACGTGGTGCCTGTTTGGTAGACTGTAGGTATTCTCAAAGACCTAATTATAGATGGATTAAAAAAAAATTAATTAATTAAAAAATAACGCATATACCTTGTTTGTAGCTGTATAGAATCTGTAGGTAAAGATCATCCAAACATGGCTCGAAAGAATGACAAAATTTTGAATCTTATAATTTGATCGGAATGAACTCAAAGTATTTAGATGGCAGAGTATGATTTATTTAACAGTTTAAAAGGAGTAGTAGTGATAGTAATAAGTAGTAAATAATTAAAAAGAACTAAAAAAAAAACAGCTCACGAGACCAAAAATCTCATAGATAAAAAATAGCAAAACTAGTTCCATTTCCAAATGATCGACCCTTCCGATACACTCACACATACTCATATATGTGCATAGGAAACACTCGGACTAATCGAGAGTGACGCTCAAAAAATCACAACCCCCAGAACGCAGACGAAGGGGGAGAGGAAAGGGGTGGCGGGGAGACAGGTGGAGCTGCCAGTATTTTTATTTTTCACCATTGGCGGATTGCAGTGGGAGTAATGATCGATGGAATTAACGTAGAACTGGCCACCCACGTACGCGTCAAATTTAAATTCGGAGTATTCGGACGTAGGTACCAAGGATTAGAAAAAAGTTCCAATGGAAAGAGGTTCCGAACTTCCATCAACCAAAGAGGTTTTGTGTAGCAGTGTGGTTGATAAGACTTACAAACTGGTCTTTAGTTGGAATATTCACGCATATTCAAAGCCTTAAATTGAGAGGGAAATACGTTCAATAAGGCCTTGGAAATAAAGAAAAAAATTTGGTAGTTTTAATGAATTTTCTAGAGTTGGCTTTGATGGTGCAGAAGTTTTCAGATGTATATGACATCTGCGACAATGAAAAATTAACCAGCTACTACGTTTAATTGAGCCAGGAAATAAATAGTTGAAGTTGAAGTTGAATTTTTAATTGTTATAGATTTTTTAATATCCTATCAGTTTCAAAACGGTTCGTCGTCGTTTATTTCAATGGATTTCGGAGACTGTTATTCATTAGCTACAACTTAAATTAAGAAAACTTTTGTTTGAAAAGAGTTAAGTAAGTTCGAGGATAGAACAGTTAACTGGAGTAAGCACTTAGCCGCTTTTTTACGTTACCAGTTAGCTGTGCTTGCAGAGAAATTCAACTCAGGTCTCTTCAAGCCTAGAAAAGTAACAGTCAACATACCTATTGTGGCAAGCGTACGGGTTCACTTATTAAATATCATCTTTACTGAAGACGAGATGCTGTCAAACGTGAGTCTATTTTAAGATACGTATATTGGATTTATTACCATGTGCGATTTTGGCAAAAAAATTATTTTTCTAAATTCTGCCGTCTTGAAATGTAAGCAAAACATTCAGTGGGCGTTTTACGGAATCGCTGTCATGCCTACATTATAACGTTCAACATTTCACATCCACAAAATTCAATAGCATCCCGACACCGTTTCAATCCATAAACCCGCTCGTCTCTCATAAAAATATCCGAACGAGTACATAAAAATATCCGAACGCATAAAAATCTTTTCAACGTTGCAATTTTTTTTGTTCGCTTGCCTGTGGCTCTGTGCATCTCTGTCCAGACAGATATTGGATGAGATATATTTCGATTCGCTTCCGTTTACAAATTAAACACAGGGTGTGTGCTTACATACCTACCCAACTTCCCCCTGCCACCCTGAACATTACATACATTTACGTACATGATTTATACGCAATACACATTTGGCATAATTGAAAAATGGCGGTAGGTATCTGTTAATGGCGGAACGCCGTTGGACAAAGCAAATAAGCTTTATTTTTGTGCTGATGGATAATGTCAGATAGGGTAGGTGTAGTCTGTAGAGTACAATATTTGGAAGGCTTGAGATAGTTTAGTCTATAGACTAATTATGTACCTTTTTCGCATAATATGGGGTCGATACAAACACAGGAACTCTGTAACAAAACGAACCGCAAGGTAATCCCATCGAGTTTGGGCTCGTTGAATTTGTCTTTACAAGTACTCTGATCCTAGACGATGTCCAGGGTCCTGATGATGGAGCCGGAAGGTGGCCACAAGATTACATCACCAATAACGTATTTTATAAAAGCTTGTCTGGAAAAATATATTTTTCCACAAAAACTTATTAGTAAAATAGTTTAATAATTATAAAGACTAGTAGTAAATCAAGATGATAGATTCACACAAATCTCTTATAGAAAGTACAGTTGGACGAAATAATATTATGTTATGACGGTGCGCGCTGTCAAACTGTCAGATCTGACAGCTGACAGGTCATTACGCATGGATTAGGTGATGTAGAGTCAATCGCGCGTTAATATTAAATTACGTGGTAGCCGAGATGTTGTTGTGTATGTTATAACTTAATATCTAGTGTTACGAGTTAAGTTAAGTTAGATAGTTAGTTAGATAAACTCTTTATTGAAACACGACAGTACGAAGAAAATTTAAAAACTAAAATCTTGAAACCTATGTGTCACAACAGGCGGATTTATCGCTCATAGCGATCCCTTCCAGACAACCAACCCAAAAGCTAAAGTAAACAATTAAAAGTAGGGGATGGTGGCTTTCAGTTTAGGTCTATTACTAGCGTAGGATAGCTTAGTATAGTAAAGTCTCCGTCGTCAATACTTGGTGGATGAGAGCTGAAGCTCTCTGTGCAGAGGTCCATAGAGGATTAGTGCTGCTCGGGTCACGGAAGAATGCTTGCTTCCCGTGGCCCCAGCATAAGGTGCTGTGCATGTTTTCGTCCCCGGAGGTTTTAGTGGGTATGAGCCGGTAGTGGAAGCCGGCTGGAGCCTCACACTACCCCCGTCTATTGCACCTCGGGCGGGGGTGTGCGTAAACACATTTCCTCCGGGGAAAAAAAAAAAGGATAGTAAAGTCTATGTATGTTATGTGAAAAAGTGTGCAAGACAGTTCTCACTAGCTCACCTAGATTCACTTACGTATAGATTTTCACGGAACAGTTTTCCCGGGCTAAAATGAATCCCGTATATCTCGGATGAAGGATCTCTACGCAATATTGAATAGGATATGCCGTGCTATGGTCTATTCCCAACGAGGCATAATCATAATCCAACACATAACGTACAAAAATACAATAATAATATTATTATAGTCTGGCACTTTTTTTTATGTTATTTGGTAACGAGACGAGCTGGTCGTTTGCCTGATGGTAAGCATAACGCCGGCCCATAACAATTGCAGTGCCACCCAGAACTTTGAAACACAAAGGCCTTCGCGGCACTGCAGTGCGCTCGTTACCCCGAGACATTAGGTATTAAGTCTCATAAGCCCAGTAATTTCACTGGATACTCTGCTCATCAAACCAGAACACAGTAACGCTTGCACACTACTGCTTGGCGGCTGACTTCACTCACAAAGCGGTGGTAACAACCCAGACGGACACTCGCAGAAGAGTTAGTCCTCCCACTAACTTACTCGTAGTTTGACTGGCATACAAGTCTCATCACTTCAATATGTAAAAAACTGATTACATACAAATATATACACAAGTAGCTAAGTATAATATTATCTATAAATACAAAATGCAAGCTTGGGAAACACAAACAATCAAGTTAGGAAAGTTAACTCTACTTACTTAATACCATTTAAAATAAGCCAGCGGTTTAGTGCGACCGACATTGTGAAGTTAGAACTACACTTTGCATTCTGAAAGCGAAAGTTGCGTACGGCGCACTTGTTCTTTAGTTAAGTTAGGGTTGTCGCGAGTAAGTTATAAGAGTTTATGATAGATGACAAAAATTGTTTTAGTTGTTTCAAAGTAAATAGGTACAAGTTTTTATACTGTATTTCATGTATTTTTAAACATGAGAGTAATTTAACCTTTACTTCCTTCAGTGAGCATACAAGCTTTTGGTAGAGGGAATCCTCACCAAGCAACCATGACATCGTGGTAAGGCATTTTAGTTACACTTCACGATTTCATCTGCATTTTTCTTATTTTCCTGCTAAAATGCATTATTTTCATTTCTTTTCTTTTTATTATTTGTGTTGGTACCTAATGATAACCAAATCCGCCGAATCATGGACATCAACACTACGATTTTTTAACCTATTTTTGTGTCCCACTGCTGGGAAGAGGCCTCTCCTTCGTCTTTCCAACGTTCCTAACGCTATTGACGAAAATGATCACTAAAAATTCAAAACAAAGAATAAACATAGCGAATATCCCGTTTTTACACGACTGCACAAAAAAGGAGTGTAATTTTTTTAGGGTTATATGATTGTATAACCCTCAAAATTGCCAAATGGCGAGCAAACATACATGGACATGCATAGATGTTTGTGCTACTGGAATCATAGAGTAACTAATAAACAGATATGACACATAACAATGGAATGTAAATGCTCGTTTTGCAAACGCTCAATTGCTCTGGTATTTCCGGTTGGTGCTCTGGTATTTTCTGCTTGAATTGATGCCTTTAGAAGTTTTTCTGGGTCGATTCTTGTGGTTCGGAAATTATATACGGTTTTAACTTGAACAGAAATATTGTACTAAGATAGTTTTCATGATATATTGAATTGAATATTTTAATTTAATTTTATAATATTGTTTTACTTTTGCAATCTATATATAACATCTAACGATCATTCTTATACACAAATCCTCTTTGTCCAAAAATACAACTCTTTAATGTCAACTAGATATTTTTCCGTTACGATGGACCGAGGTACGCGCTATTATAGGAGCTAGGTCTATAGACCTAAGATCTATACTAAATTAGCTAAAATAATGTTCAAACGCTAACCAACACAAGATAAAAAAAATAGCAATAAAAGGTTTATCAGTACTTTTTATAAGATCTATAGATTCCTCTCTGTTGTTTACTTATATCAAATTTAATATTACATCTTATTTCACACCTGTAATAATTACTTCAGTGAAAACCCTTAAAGCTTATAAGTGAATAATCTAAGCCAAAATTCACAATGTCAACTTAACAACTTAATCGTAAACCCCACACGCTGACAACACACCCAAAGCTAAGCTGTAGGAAGCGATGGCGTGTCAAACTTCTGAAACAGCTTTCACAGGTCGTTCACTCCAAGACATTCAGCCCGCACATATCATAACTTCACACCTTGCCATTTAAAAAATACGGACTAAAATCCCTTAGCAAGTCGTGAGGGGTTCTTTTAATGACCCGTCTTATAGCCGCGCTTGTCGCGACCTCTATTCTTTAGCTGAAATTATTTTTTCTCCGTTTTCGTTACTTGAAGATGTCGCGTCGCGCATGTGTTAGGTAAGTTGAGAAAAACTCCACTTTCTGAGCTTTTGAGAAATATGTTTTGGAGAGTTAAATGGAAAGATGTCTTCTTTTTAAGTAAATTCTAAGCCGGGAAATACACGTCGAAAATGTTACATACAGTTTTCATATAAAATGTATGCGACCTCTTTTCGAATTCTTATAAGTAGTTACTTCTTATATCGCAGCTTTATATTCTCTTTGGCTATATACAAAGCAGGGAAACACAGTAAAGTTTAACACTAGTACTAATAATTAACAATGTAACAAAATGTTATTATTAGAGAAAGCATCTGATAAAAGAGTTAAACTTATACGTAGGTACGTAAAAATTACTCACAATATCTCTTTATTAAATCATTACAGACAGAAATTACGTAGCTCTCAATTAAAGTTACCTGAATAATCGATAGAAAAATCAACAAAATCCATAAGACAAATGAAGACTGCAAAACCTCCGTTAAATTAAGTCACTCGCACACCTCAACGACATAAATCGACCATTGTTGCAATGCTAACAATAAATTGCTCGAAGCCTTGCGTGTTCCTTCGCCCTAAAGAAAAAAAAGAAAAAGTTCATTGATCCTGCGCCTTATTTATTACTTTTACTTTTTAATTTAATGGCGGGAGCTTTACACGCGAGCATTGGAATTAGCCCTAACTGGCTGAATTTACTTTTTTAAATTAAGAACGTATCGAATGATACCTTGGAATCGATTTCCTCATTTCAATGTCCTTAATTGGGAGAGATAACGTCTATCTGCACCTTCTTGTATGCGTGGTAAAGGGACGTAAAAAGCAGTCGATGTTTTGTGTGGTGTTGTGTTTCATGACACGATTAATCGATTGGACAGCTTCTTCTTTAATTCATTGGTCATTGTCCACTGAAAATTATTATTGGAAGCTTTTGATCAAACTCGAAAAGGTGGAGGCTCTCGATTCTACTTTTTTTGTGGCTGCAATATTTATTTGGATTTAAATCTTTTTTGGGCGACACCTAGATTATTACTGACTGCAGTGCAAAAGTTAATCTTTTAAAAGTCTTTTACGTATACCTAATAATTATATTCTAATTTCTAAACAGTTTATGTTTATCTAGCTTGAAATATATTGTTTCTTGTTTATAAAGAATCTAGCGGTCGGATCACAGCGTCAAATTTCCTATAAGTACTCTAATAGTACTCTTACATGTATAAGTACTAAGTAGGTACTATATCATTTAAAACTCAACTGTTCTATATATTTACTTAAGATCTGTGTTTGCATTTTCAAATAATGTAAAAAAATTTGGCGGATGCCACCAATTACATCAATAGTGATCTGATCCCCGACCAATGACAATCGAATTCGGACTTCTATCTACATCACAGGTTGGTGATCCACCGAGTTTTTTTACATTATTAGACAAGTATAAAAACACAGACCATACCCTCTCATACTACGTTAAGAAGTAATTAAGTGGAGGTAGTCTGGGGCACGGCCCGGCGAGTGCCAGCGGTGCATAATCCGGTAAAAATAGACCCTCTGAGCTCGAGGGTCTTCACGACGTATACTGGCACGTCTCAATTGTGAGGATGTGGACGATAATTTACTCTGCAAATTAATAAGCGATCTTTGGGTTGCATTGTGAATAGATTGGACAAGTGAGATTGATTTTAAAAAACCAACTTCGATGAAAATATGTGATATGTCTTCTTCCCCTACTTGTCCACCTTGATTGTTAGGGGTGGTATTCTTTCGTAAAATTTATATGGGACCACCTCGAGAGTATAACACAAGTATTTTTTTCTTATGGCAATAACATTATGTTGTAAGAATTTTCAAAATCGCTTCTCTGTTGGTATGAAAACTCCGCTCCGTCAGCCGAAGCTTCGACGTCGAATTTTCGGAGTACAGCCCCTGGCTCGAGTAGTAGTACTGCCGAAACAGTGCTCGACGCATTTCAACTTTATTTCTCCTAAAACTGTTTAAAATAAGCCTAACATCTTCATTCCATTTCCTCATCGAATTCTTTGCCCAAATGACACTTACATTCACCGTTAAGGCACGTCCGCTGTGCCATAGATCACCCTCCTGAAATAGAATATAGAAGCGACACTCGGCAATGGACGGTTATGCGCCTATCCGTTCGCACTTCCTAATTACTACCTACCGGCGAGTAGAAATGTGACAGTTTATGTTTAAATCATATTAGTAATGGAGACTTTCAGATATATCCTAATTAGGACTGAAAACCAGCGAAGAGGATAGTAAATTTTAGCTACCATGGAAATCAGTTTACAGGTTTTTCACTTCTTTTTCGTATTTTTCACTTTACTGCACCGCCACCATTTTTCTTTCACTTCCAGGATGACTGGTAGAGAGTTCTATTCAGCATTAAGTCACTCCTTGTACATATTTGATTTGTGTGCTAAAGAACGTCTTGTTACAAGCTTTCATTTAAATTAGGTATTGTTTATTTTTGCATGTATGCCGGTTTGTTTAGAAGTCTTGCAAGCTAAATTTGACCCACTTCCCGATGTTCGACTGAGCCGAAATTTTACATAAGTACAAATGTAAATCGGATGACAATGCAATATAATGATGTCACGAGCTGGTCTGATGATGGAGCCGGAAGGCCACAGGAATTCTGTAACGAAACGACGTAGCCCCATCGGGTTTGGGCTCGTTGATTTGTCTTTACAAGTACTCTGATCCTAGATGATATCCAGAGTCCTGATGATAGAGCCGAAAGGCGGTCAGAACAAAGGTTTTTTTCATTTCATTCCAGGTACTCTAAAAATGCAAAAGATCATAAAAACCGATTACCAAATTAATAACATCGTTTCCTTCATCAATGCCAACGCATAATTAACTTATTACATTTTTGAATCTGATTGTCCTTCTGAGAAGTCCGGTCTTGACCGTGACCGCGACCATTGTATGATTCGTATAAACTTGTACCAATGACTCACTGTTGCTAGATCAGTTTAGACCAAGATAAAATAACAACAGAGTTAAGTCAATAGTAAAGAAAGAAAGAAAAGAAGAATGAAAGAAAATATATTTATTTCCGGACAACACAACATTACATTGATGGAGTACAATAACACAACACAATTGAAAACTAAAAAAAACAATGTTATATTGTGATGTCGCGAAAAGGGGACCTTTTCGCGACATCACTATATAACTCGGCACGTAACTGAGGTCAACGACCTTAGTCACTGATTTTCAGTTGGAACCCATCATGAAGACAAGATAAAAAGAAACTAAGCAGAACATAACATCATAGCAAAAACAGTATACAAATAACAACAATCACATAAAAAAATTAATTTAAAAAAGTAGACTTGTTCTTTCCTTTTTTATTACGCGACTGCCCAAAAAGGAGGGTAATGTTTTCAGGGTACAAAGTTTCTTTATTCTACTATAACTTTTAAATGCCTGAACAGGTTTAGATGGGATATTAGAATCCTTATATCATCCCGAGTGCCCTGGCTAGGGCATGTTGTGTTTTTATTTTTGATAGACGTTTGTCTACCTCATCGGATTTTGTGTGATCGAATACAGAATGTAGGCCATAATGCAACTACGCGGGCCAATTATCTTTCAGTTTTGTCCGAATTTTCCAATTTTCCGTGCAACTTTTCCAATGATTCTTTTCATACAAACCCTGTTCGGAACATTACGAACATTTAAAACAAAATAGCGATGTCGGTCCAGCCATTCTCAAGTGATGCACTTACCATTACCAGCGAACAGCATTTAATTTTTACTACACGACTGCACAAAAAAGGATGTTATATATGTCTGTATGTGAGTTACTTTATTGCAACATAACTTTAAATGCCTGAACAGATTTGGATGTATGGGGTACCTATAGTTAGAATCCTTAAATCATCCCGAGTGATACTGACTGGGGCCGTCGTGATTTTTATGTAACTTTTTTATTTATATAGATTTTAGCATAATTTTAATTGCATTTTTTTTATATATTAAATAGTCTTGCGTTTGACCACTATCTCACCTGGTGGTAAGTGACGATGCGGTCGACGATGTATCACACTTACCTAGATACCTGTTCACTCGTGACTTGAAGAGACCCAGATTTTAACGATCAGAAAACACAGACTCGGGCAAAGAGTTCCAATCCTTAGCGGTACGCCAAATAAACGTAGAAGCGTAACGCTTCGTGCGTAAAGGAGGAATGTCAACTATGTATCGATGTCGCTTCGCCGTTTGTCTCGTTGTCAGATGATGGAATTTATTACTGTTTATTACTGCATTACTGTTTATCCAAATGTATGAAAATCAATAGGGCCGCTAATTGTAGGTACTACATTTTTTCCGTCTTGTGTTAGTAGGTAAGTAAATTACAGCTCAATATAAGTATTCTTTAATTGTACTTAGGTATCAGTTAACCAACTTATTTCTATTAGTTAGGTCACAGAATATACAATAGTAGAAGTAGGTATACAGATCCTAGAACAGAGGTCTACCTAATTGTGCTTACAATACTGCCTTATTATCTGACTCATAACTGACTTTAAAAATTGGTCAATGACCCCACGCTATTGATAAAAGAAAACACATTTTACGAAAGACATGTTCAAAGGTGGCTCAGAATTCACAAGTTCCTGAATGAAAACGCCTAACTAACGATAAAAAAAACGCTCACACATCCTCACTCTTGCGCTAGGAATACCTGTGTTTAAGGAGCATGGACAGTGGACACACACAGATACACAAGACAAACATCCAAGACCCGAGAGATCGTGCTCACCGCACAGTTTGCCCAGCCGGGGCTTGAACTCGGGCGCCGTGCCTCACTGCCAACTTACCCATAGAGAAGTCATACCTACTGAAACTTACCATACGATATTTTGATTAAAAATATTGTTTCGAGTGTGGAATAAAGTGCAGTTAGATTACAAGAAAAAACATTATTCAACTTTATTCAATAGCTTTCCTAATAGATTCATCCTCACTGAATGTCAACTGCCAATGTCACCTCAATGAGAACTACGGAGTAATGTGGGATTCAAATGCCAAACAACACAATTTACCTAGAGACATGTTAACATATTTAGTTGACCCTTACCATTTGGTTTTGGGAAATACGCTCTAACTTGTGTTATGATCGGTGACAGCTCCCCTTGCTTATTTTGCTTATTTGGCATTTACAATATACAATCTTGTTTAATATGGCTTGGATTATTTACTGATTTGCTAATATTCGCAATAATAAATAGATTTACAAGTAATCCTTTTTAAATGTAAAAATTAAGACAAGATTATTGTAATCCAATGAATTTAAAATGTGAATATTAAACATCTATTTCTAAGCATTTAACTGCGGTGTTCTTTTATGAACCCAACTTTTGAATGTGAATTCACAGCACACGTAGTTGTGACAGTAGCACAACTATTAAAAAAAACAAGCGACGGTAAAGACTTTCGAAATTCATGAACACACTGGCTGCAAAGAAATGAAGAAGCAAACGTAAAACGGTTTGTTTGCACATGCGGCGATGGGCGACGGGCATGCATCGGCAGCAAGTCGGAGTGTCCCGCTGGAGAGTCCTAGAGGCCATTAGCATTTGCCGAGGGGCGGCGCGCACTGAAATAGCGCAGGCGGCCGCAGCGCGTCATCAATGCGCTTCGTTTGGTTTATGGCCAGTTATTGCGCGCGTTTAATTACCTCGCACCGTTTCGAAGATTTGTGAAACGTCACTTTTGGCGCGAATAGTGCATTTGACAGATTGCCGAGCCAGCTGCCTGACGCCCGCCAATTATGTTAATAAACTACAAGTCACGTTTAAAACAGGTCTATAAAAAATCAAATACAAGTTTAGCATTGAACTTGTTTAATTAACATTTTTCGAATGCATTTCCGTGCGCAACAGCGATTTGGCCGAGTAAATTCCACTTATTTTAGGTGTAAAGTGCGCCATGTTACATCGGCTGTATTAAACTTTTATTGCCTTCAGTGCCATTCTTTAGTCGGCGCGAGTGTGCGAACACGCCATTAATTACGCCCGAAAACATTTACAAGATTTATAGTATTTATTTTGGAAATATAAAGAGCTAAAACTGTGCAGTTTATTTAGTGACATGCGGCGGACACCGCGTCCAAACAATGCGTCCGAACTGAAGCTTCAAACGGAACAACAGACAACACAGACGGGCTCTGTGAATGATGAACAGGTATCGGATTCCACCCGCGCCTGAAACGAACCATAAGTCGTGTGTTTTCTCACAGCGGCTAGAAGGTCACCCTCACTTGCCGCCGCGTTCATTAGCCCAGTGCAGCACAAGTGGCCCTTCATCCGCACAGATGAAGCTTCAACTAATTTTAACAGCCTTGATTTGTCGCCGTCTCCGCTGCATTTGTTTTTTCCTTTGGCGTTTCATGTTTACTCTCGTTTGTTCGTCGCGCAGATCTCAGGGCTGCGTGCTAAGTGCATTGCCCCGAACCGAAATAAATTGTCGCGACGCGGGGCGGGTCGCGTGGTGCGTACAACCGGTACCGATGTCGTGTGGATGTGGAGCCCAATGCCAGTCTCGGCGGCCGTCTGCGGCGATCTCCCGCCAAAACGAGCTGTCACTTTCGCATCGTTACGCACTCTGCTCATTGCCGTCTCTCGCTGCACTCGCCTGAAGTAATGGCGATGACGCCGCGATGAACGCCGCTCATGTCTACAATCTCGTGAACAAAACACAAATTCGGGCGTTTTTGCGCACTGACATGTTAACATCTTCATTCACTTATGCGTTCGAGTATGTCCTCGGGAGATCTCAGTTTTTACAAACGCAATTACGACGCAAACTTGTCGACTTTTGTTCGGGAGTTATTGAACTTGGACACACTTTCTGAATTCTGATGTTAATGAACTTGTGAACCTTTCGATTGCGGAAAAGATGTGCGAAAATATTTACGGAACGTCTTTCTTATCGTTTTTGAAATGCATGTATAATTGGTGGGAAAGCCCTGACCTCTCTTAACATCCTAGATGACTGTACCAAATGTATCGTAGGTAATCCACGCGAGCCTGACCTATCCCAACCTATTATGTATCACTACACACTGGATACAATGCAACGGATCAGATAGTGAGACGGGGAGAGCGGTGAGCTAGCTACTACAGCCTACTCCAAGATTTAGTATCACTCCGATACACTCCGATTCAGCGGCGCGAGTACGGAAGTCGGTTCGATAAATTTGTCGAACCGAAAAACTCGACAAATTTATCGAATGTTGCGAGTAGGTACCGAAGTCTGATCGTAAAGTATTGTAGTAGCTCTATACCTATTCTCTTTGGATTCGACCTAGCTTTTCGATAACTTTTGTCGATTGTTTCGAGGTTCGATAAATCCCACCTTATCGATTTGAACTGTCAATTTTATCGAATATTATCGACCCGAATAGATCCGAACTTGCGCCGCAGTTCTGTAGGTAATAAGCATTAGGTATTGTTTGGAGCTAACGAAAAATTAGAAACAAAAACTGAGTTACCTACCACAGAAAAAGGTCATTTTGTCTATCCCTAATATTCTTCTCCCGAACAATTGCATAAGTAATTAGTTGAGAACAGTGATTAGGAAAAGTAAATAAAAATATATCACAAACTTATTATTTTTTCATAGAGCTAAATACATACCTATTACATTTGTAACTCGTATGGAACATTTTTGAAACGTAGTATAGCTGGGTTAGCCTTTGGCCACGCAAATACAAACGTATTAAAAAATACTACCACGTATTATACCTACTCGGACTACTCACCACCACGTTGTAATTTTGATTTTGATCGAGAACTAAAAACGCGCAAGTCAAAGCCATTGTAATCGTCTACGATTACAATAGCTTTGGCCTATCATAATAATAATATTTATTTATTCAGACAACATAATTATATGGTCCATGTGTTAGTAAAATAAAACTTAAAAGCCTAAGTGTATATTCGGAATTTTTTTTATTTTTTTTTATTTGGTAACGAGCGAGCTGGTCGTTTGCCTAACTATGGTAAGCATAACGCTGGCCCATAACATTTGCAGTGCCACCCAGAACTTTGAAACACAAAGGCCTGCGCGGCACTGCAGTGCGCTCGTTACCCTGAGACATTAGGTATTAAGTCTCATAAGCCGAGTAATTTCACTGGATACTCTGCTCATCAAACCGGAACACAGTAATGCTTGCACACTACTGCTTGGCGGCAGACTTCACGAGCAAAGCGGTGGTAGCAACCCAGACGGACACTCGCAGAAGAGTTAGTCCTCCCACTAACTAAAGTTTACGTCAAAATTCTACTTCAGAACTTCCGGACAGCCCTAGATCAGCTGATTCACTTAAACTATGTTGAACTTTGTCAAAAGATAATGTTGATTAGAAGAGACTTAGAAAAAAAACCAGAAAATGTTTCGCACTTCCCGTTTGAAGATTTTTTTGGAAATTTTTAATGACGACAACATTTGGACAACCGTTGTCCTAATCACTTCCGGAATAACGTAATACAAATTCAAACTCACCCTGTATATTGTAATTGGTAGTGTTTATATTATCTTTGGCTATTACCAGAGCGTGCTCCAAATAGACGGATCCACTTGCCTAAACCAAGGCGAAGGCTGCGAAGTGCACAGGAAACACAATGACTTGCCCTCATCTCGGCGCGAGGCCCAACGGCCACGGAGCGGGTGACTAAGCACCAAGCATCCTGTTTTCATTGTTGATCGAACTGAGTGAATCACGCCGCCGTTAATAACTTGTTGCATTACAGAAACAAATTGTGGCAGAACAAACAAGCTTAGTATTACCTATTCTGTGGTTATGCTAGTGTTGTGTTAGTGGTAGGACTAACTCTTCTGCAAGTGTCCATCTGGGTTGTTACCACCGCTCTGCTCGAGAAATCTACCGCCAAGCAGTAATGTGCAAGCATTACTGTGTTCCGGTTTGGGGGAGCAGAGTAGCCAGTGAAATTACTGGGCTTATGAGACTTAATACCTAATGTCTCAGGGTAATGAGCGCACTGCAGTGCCGGGCAGGCCTTTGTGGTTCAAAGTACTGGGTGGCACTGCAATTGTTATGGATCGGCGTTATGCTTACCATCAGGCAAACGACCAGCTCGTCTCGTAACCAAACAACATAAAAAAATATGCATTTAAATGCAGTGAAATTACTGGATCGTAGTTGTAATTTTAATGCACTTGTCTCAGGGCAACGAGAACACTGCATTCCCGCGCAGGCCTTTGTTTTTTCAAAGTTATGGGTGACACTGCAACAACCTATAACCAAACTTTTAGTCCGGTGTGAATATCGGTACGAATCCTGAGGGGCGGAACGTGCGCATACTCAGACCGGCCCTAAAATTTGGTGATACCTAATAGTCTAGGTACCTACGTTTAATTGATGCTTATGACAAAAGAGGTAATTTTAATTTATTTAATTGAATTAGTTCAAAGTGATAGTTATTTTCAACGCAATGCACTTAAAAAGCTTCGCGACAAAATGGTTCAAGTTTTGTTATTTATCTACTTACGGGCTTCTGTTATTATTTATCGATGATTGCTGAGCTTGATATTTATTGCATTTTTGTGAAGTAAAACAACGTGACGGTAGGACTCCGGATCTTAATCATGTTTTTTTTTAAATATAAACCATAGAGAAACAAATTCAGACTTATAAATTATCCAGATGAAAGTTTAGGTAAGTGGAACTAGTTAGTTGAATCACTAAATGCTTCATATAAAACTACCTGGGCCTGTCAAAAACTAACATCTAAATTATTCAAATGCTCAGCCCAACGTCAGCCGTAATATTACCACAATCAAATCATAATTGTCCAAAATTCTTCTGGACAAACCACAAAAACTCATGTAGATTATCTTACTCGTTCGATTTTATTTCAACAAACTTACATTTTCACTTTCTTATCATGTTACCAAGCTATTCTAGATCGTGAGCTTTGGTGATAAGGTGCAGGGTGTAGGTGGAGATTGTTTTTTTAAAGTTGTATTGAAATAATCCGGTGAGTCGTTGCTGGCAACCGGGTGACGGCTCTGGCCATCCGTGAATCTCGTACGGTGCGCAAGCGCAGCTTCACGTGTATTAAAATCTTCACTTATTTATAATCTTAAATCGTGTAAGTTTTTTACAATATTCTTATAAAAATGCAAAATATTATAAAATCAAAACCTAGAGTACCTCTGGCAACGGGACAGGGCCCAAGCTACCCGTGTTTAGGGTTGCAGAGTGAGAAACCTCCTGACAATACGCGCTGTGTCAAGGAGTACTGCCTTCTGCATCTGACCCTTAATCCAACCGTCTAGCGAGAGCCTCTTGAGATGTAGCCTCTTAATTATTATTCTCTCATGTATTATAACTCTCGGGTTTTTGCCCAAACCATTGATAGGCGTTAATGGAAATGTAGCGAACTTTAAGAGGCCCTTTTTAAAATACAAATAAACCATGCGTCGGAGGAAGGTTTGTGATGAGATGGACTATTGCTGACAACTAGCTCAGTCCGATGTTCATTTAACGTCGCCATTGCAGCGCCACGTTGTTTACTCATTTAAAAGAATCATTGACAAAATTGATTGAAAATTGACGGAGAAATTGAGTAACATCGCCACAAAAAAATACAGACGAATTGAAAACCTCCTCCTTTTGGAAGGCGGTTAAAAAAGCTTAAATATGAAAATTGAATACTTAACAAGGCGAAGCAGAGCTTTGCAAATGACTAAAAATTTAGTGCTTACAACTTTTGTATGGGGCGTACTTTTACTAGCCAAGCGACCAGCTCAACATTACTCAGTTGTAGAAACCAAACCTCACCAACCATCGTCAGCTAAACCTTATAAAAAGCAACTTAATTTTATGCGAGTCCTTTTTTCCACCTGGTTATTTTTTTGCCATCGCTACTGGTGGCAGGATCGCTAGGAAGGGGCGGTCCGGCTGGACCAGTTTGCTGCGCCGGCGCACCTCGCACTTGGTCGAGACTACTCGAGACACCCTACTAACTCACATTCACAATATTCTGTGGAACGCCACAAAAAATACACTTGCTGTTGCTACGCTGGAACGTGTTATTCAACTGGAAAAATGCGCTAGAGACTTTAAAAAACGATGAAAATTATAAGAAAAAATCCATGGCAATATCTTATTATTAAGCGGTTCACTTTGTCGTCGCACTTGGACTTAATCGATGCACTATTTACTAACTCACATTTTGCAGTTTCTGCAGAATTATTCCTTAGTAGGTACTCGCTTTAGAACGAGTTATTCAAATATAAAACTTTGCTGGAATCCGTTAAACAAGGAAAAAAATACTCACAAAATATTTGCAAGTCAATTAGTATTTAATTTGACGGCGTTTACGAAAGCTATCGGCAAAGAGAATATAGCTCTACGCTAGAGCTATCGCTTACATCGCAGAAAGAAGAGTCATAAACAGATACACCCATAGACAATGTAGAAATTTAAGTTTACAATGAGACAATAAAAGAAAGGAGAATTATCAAGAAAGAAAAATTGTTTAACTTTCACAAAACAAAGGAGGCTAATAATATAATCATTGAGAAATAAAAGATATAATAAGGCAGGTGTAGACGCTTGTACAATTATAGATATACTAGACTACCTAGTGGTAGTGTTGTTAGGTTAGTGTTAGGTGTTACCTAGATAGTGTTCTGCATTCGGCATCATACCTATACTGAGATACATCCTTTTTGGCGCAACACTCGATTATTTGCACGTATATAAATCTCCTTTGGTTTCTGTTGTCTCCTTTGTTTCTTTTATGTATTATTTTCCGTTTACTTTTTTTTACCAAATAAAAACTTTTGTTTCTTTCTTGTATGTACAACTAAACCCTAATTGTATGTGATCACATGACAAAGTTCTCGGACGAAAGCTAGCTTGATTCAAAATTTGTAGCAGTTATTTTCTACTAGGTAACTTGTGAAATTCACGTTTTTATTTTACCAGGAATCTGATAAAGTTTTATTTCGAAACTAGATCGAGATCCGATTTTTACACGACTGCACAAAAAAGGAGTGTAATGTTTTTAGGGTTCATGTATGTATGTGAGTTTCTTTATTCCACCATAACTTAAGATTTGGATGTATATCATAATTCCGAGTGACACTGACTAGGGCGCTCGCGTTTTCTTTTTATGTAACTGTTACGTTGACTTGAGACGTGATGGCATCACTTGATCAGTATCTATCTCACTTGATCTTAAGTGATGCGAAGTTATAAAATGATTATAAACACGATATACCTAAAATATGCTAAGCCTCTATTACTTTTTAGTTCTTATTTTATATTGTTAACTAAGTACCTAATTTAAGTTTGCAACGCCCTCCTAACAGGGTGCATATGTTTACGCTTAAGTATAACGCTTTTGTTAGTGGGAGGACTAACTCTTCTGCGAGTATCCGTCTGGGTTGTTACCACCGCTTTGCTCGTGAAGTCTGCCGCCAAGCAGTAGTGTGCAAGCAGTACTGTGTTCCGGTTTGATGAGCAGAGTATCCAGTGAAATTACTGGGCTTATGAGACTTAATACCTAATGTCTCAGGGTAACGAGCGCACTGCAGTGCCGCGCAGGCCTTTGTGTTTCAAAGTTCTGGGTGGCACTGCAATTGTTATGGGCCGGCGTTATGCTTACCATCAGGCAAACGACCGGCTCGTCTCGTTAACAAATTTAAAAAAAAAAATGAATGTATGTGTGCAATAAAATAAATAATTAAATAGAACTAGCTCTAAAATGCAGCTTGTGTAACACATTGATCGATGTGACAGATTTTCAACCTTAGGGTGGTAGGTAGCCATGAAAACATCCTACTATCATACTGTTGTTGCCTCACAAATTTTTTCTTCATCGAAAACTTTCATACCATACTTAGTACCTGTTTTTTATGTTATTTGGTAACGAGACGAGCTGGTCGTTTTCCTAATGGTAAGCATAACGCCGGGCAGTGCCACTCAGAACTTTGAAACACAAAGGCCTGTTCGACACTGCAGTGCGCTCGTTACCCTGAGACATTAGGTATTAAGTCTCATAAGCACAGTAACACTTGTTACCGAAAACTCATAATAGTGTACCTATACTTATCAACACCATCATCACATCCTTGGATCTTGGACCATGTAGTACGCAGACAGAGATTTATTACCGAATAACATATGTTTATAATCAGAATAAAATAATGTGGAGGAAATGCTGGCGTCTCGGAATCGTTTCTTCGTTTGACAGCTCAGTTTTAATGACGCTCGGGCACGGGTCGAAGCTCATTACGCCTCCAAAGAAACGATAATTTGATGATAAGTAATCAGTGGTAATAAATCCAACAATTAGGTATCCTTAACTATCTTTAAAGTATCGAATGGACCGTTTACTTTCATAAAAGGTTGCTATTTTTAACCGATTTCCAAAAAGGTGGGGATTTTTTTTATGTTTGTTACCTCTGCTCTCTGTCATTTATAAATAAACCGATTTGGAAATTTCTTTATTTTTGAAAGGATTTACTTTCAGGTCACATAGAGATTTGATCAAAATAGGTTTAGTAGTTTGGCATTGAAGTCAGTAGGTACGTCGCTTTTTAAAGCATTTATATGTGAGGTTATGGGATATTTTTATAGAAATAAAATAAAATTCATTTAAAAATTTAAACTTAACGTCAATTTCCATGACGTAAACAGAACCCTACAGAACATAACAATTTATTACTATTGTTTATTTTCACTCTCATTGTTTTTTTTAATAATAAAACTGCACAATAAACATATAATCTATGATCAAATATGTATGATAAAATATTTAATAATTGCTGGAGAATTCTTTCAAATTTAATTTGAACTCTACATTTTACGGGTTCTTCCTACATGCTAAGAACTAGGTGGTTCTATATCGGAGCACGACATGCTAAGTATTCCGTTATTACTCGGTTATAGATACTTAGGTTTCTAGCATTCATAATAATCATCACAGATAGTAACAATCCTCACATATGTTCCAAAGGTACGTGGTTTCGACCCTTACTCTTGAATCTTATATCTCGCTCGGGTGCGTCCACATGTGGTGTCATTCCGAATCAACTTTTTGTCTTAACCCTTTTTAAATTACAGTATTCGAATGACGTACAACTTCTATGGGAAAGCTCAGCCCCTTTCTAAGTCTGTAACGTATAAAAGTACGGGCGGTTACGTCAGAAGTTCTCATACGATGTTTCTTGAGGGTAGGACGGAAACGCATGCGTTTTCATGTGTCTGCATTAATGACTTGTGAGTACTAGTCTTTGCCGTTACATACAGGGTAGAGACATGTGCGTTACGTACCTACCGGTGGGAAAGTTCGTGGCTCAAGTAAAAGGAAGCTTCAGGCCGTAATGCCTGTAACTTTACTGATTTAGGATTTAATTTCGTATTTATATGTATTTAAGTGAAGGACATTTTTGCAACAGATGTTTGATGCATCAGAGAGGCATATTTATCTCCTTTGAAAATGTAGGTTTAAAAAATATTATTGTAATTTAAACTGAGATTTTTAGGGAACAAATTCAATTTTTCAATGTTAAATAATATTACAAAAAAGTATTTCAAAAAGTGAGAATTTGCACAAGTTAGCGCAATGAAATTATACCTACATATATATCAAAAATTTCTTCGGTACCTTTATTTTGCATTACGTTTCTTCTCCTTTCTTGCATATGAATCCGATATAAGATATAACCAGACAATAGCATAGGTACAAGTACATGTACGCCAAATACCACATACCACGTACGTCATAGGTATACTAAACTAGTTTAACTTTTAACGAACCTAAAGATACAAATTATTAAACCCAGAAATCTAATGCATAGGTAAATAAAAATATCAAATCACCAAATCAAAATCATTTCGATATAAAACGAGACCATTCAAGTTCACATCAAGATATCACCGATCGCCGGGATAAGTGGCCAGTCAGATTGTATCTACATTTAGTCGATTTTAAACTTATTAACGTACCCAACTCACTCGACTAAGATAGATGGAGCACACCTCTTTCTTAGGCAGAATGCGTCTGCTGCTATGACGAATGAAGCTTGGAGTGAAAAAAAAGATTCTTTGTTTAAGTTCTTAATCGATAACGAGGTTCTAACGACCTCTATGATTGATTTGGCGGTAAATTGTTAACACGTAGGTTATTTAGGTGAGTAGCAATTATAACCAAACTAGCTTCTGCCCGCGGTTTCACCCGCGTTCCCACAGGAACCGTGCATTTTTCCTGGATAAAAAGTACCTATGTTACTGTCCGATACTACGAGTATACATTCTAACGCCTACATTCACTTAATTTAGTGGCAAATACAAACCTGATAAGAGAGGACGTGTCGCGTTTTTAATTCACATCGTCGGCGCAAGTAGGTACGGATCTTTTCGATCGATAAAATTCGATTAAATTGACAGTTCAAATGGATAAAGTGGGTTTTATCGATTTGAACTGTCAATTTTACCGAATTTTATCGACCGAAAAGATCCGTACCTGCGCCGCGTTCCCGATAAGTTAAACCTTAACGTCATTAACACATG
This sequence comes from Crocallis elinguaria, assembly GCA_907269065.1. Taxonomy (NCBI): domain Eukaryota; kingdom Metazoa; phylum Arthropoda; class Insecta; order Lepidoptera; family Geometridae; genus Crocallis; species Crocallis elinguaria. The sequence continues at coordinate 22,889,781 of OU026072.1, read as the reverse complement.
GTCCTTCGAGCCGGATCGGAACGGACAGTAGCCTCAGCAAACTACCTACACAGAACGCGTTAACTAATGACACGACTTGTTTGAAAATGACTTGAATTGACTTGTGAAATGTGCAGTTTGATAATAAATCGTAGTAAAAATTATTGAAACGTTTCAATACTAAGAAGTTTGAACAAAAAGTTTAGATTGAATTTGTGAATATTGTTTTGTTTACAAGTAAATATGACTAGACCGGTCTCCGGTCTATGAACTATATCTATAGTAATAATCATGTCGATCCGTTACTCCTTTATTCCGTGAAAGAAGGACAAACCAAGAAACGTGCAAACACACTTTCGCATTTATTATATTAGTATAGATATGATTGAAAGATACATTGAAACAACTCATTAAAACTTAGCAACTTATATTTTGAATCCAAAAATAATTCCATATCAGGTGTTCACTCTGCCATTTAAAATAATACATTTATATAGACAGGTACTTCGTTATTTACATTGCCTTTAATATGTGTCATTTAAAACATCATGATCATTGGCCAGCCATTTGCTTTACCTTTTTAATGAGAAAAGAAAATGGCGTTTCCCGCCTAATGCACCGGTCTTAATTCAAATTTCAAAGGAAAGTGACTCAATCACAACACTACATGCTTTCTTCCATATATTTTGTTGCATTGCATATTGTGTTGCAAATAATCTGTAACCGCTCTAATATAATAAACAGTCACTTGCTGCTTCACAATTCGATTACTAATGACCCCATTTCGTTTTTGGCAACATTTTTGACAGTTCACGTTATTTCTCTCCATCATAAAACGCCGTAGCCATTCATACAGTTACTACCGAAACGTCTCGCCTCGTTCCTAAAGTGACATTTTATTAAATTCTTTCCAGCTAGAGTTAGGTGCCCTAGCATCGCGAGCGGCACGCGATGTCGCGGCTCTTCCATCGTTCACTGGCTCATAGACACGCTAGCGTTGGAACGACTTACCAACGATTTATAGTTAGGATGTACAGACGCGATAAATATATTCTTTGACACGTTGCAAACAAATTGTTATACGACTAGGTTTTTTTTTATGTTATTGGTAACGAGACGAGCTGGTCGTTTGCCTGATGGTAAGCATAACGCAGGCCCATAACAATTGCAGTACCACTCCGAACTTTAAAACTCAAAGGCCTGCGCGGCACTGAAGTGCGCTCGTTACCCTGAGACATTAGGTATTAAGTCTCATAAGCCCAGTAATTTCACTGGCTACTTTGCTCATCAAACCGGAACACAGTAATGCTTGCACATTACTGCTTGGCAGCAGACTTCACGAGCAAAGCGGTGGTACTAACCCAGACGCACTTTCGCAGAAGAGTTAGTCCTCCCACTAACTAGTGGGAGGAATTATCACTATAGGTTTGGAATTTGCTTCAATTCTTATTTAAATTGTGTTTACATGAACTGCAATTATTTTTATTTTGTATTAGCAGTTTAGAAGTCATTGTTATTGTTTTTTAATTTGTGTGCGAAAGAATATTATAATAGTATGTTGATGATCGATTACCAAGCAAATTACTACTTGATTCTCGTATTTCTTTGGTTTTATGATTCCTTGGATTTTGTGCTTCCGATAAAAAGAGCAGAGACAGTAATAACTGTATGCCATAGGCATAGATAGCGGAGAGATTTTCTGTTCGTTGATATTCTTGTCCTTCTCGAACGTTTGTATAAATCTAGACATTACATTTTTATGAGCGCTATCCTGGGGCCCTTTGGGATTAAAGTCACTTGAATTTGGGTTCTATTAAATAATACGACGGCTCCGTAGCTAAGTTGGTAGTAACCCTGCCTGCAAGGTGAGGGGTCCCGGGTTCGATTCCCGGCCGGGGCAGATTTTGTGTAAGCATAAAGTTTGTTCTCGGGTCTTGGATGTTTGTGATGTGTATCTGTGTATGTCCATGCCACCTGCGACACAGGGAATCCTAGTGCGGGGGTATGAGTGTATGAGTGTGTAAGCGTTTATATCGACCTAGGTATAAATTGATGCGCGATATTAATTTTCTCTCGTTTTGTTTTCAGATACGACAGCGCCATACGTGCTATACAAGGATGGCGTGGAGCGCGCCCCACCAGGGACACAATGGGGGGGTGCCGTCTTGGATGGCGGCTACCAACCCATGCAGCACCAAAGCCCAGGGGGGCCCTCGCCGCAGCCCGAGCCACAGCTCGCGTCCCCAGCACCTTCACCTTACCCGGCACCACCTCCCCCAGATCCCACAGGCGCAGCGGAAGACGCTGCTCAGCAACTCGCGCAACAGCAAGCTCAGCAGCAGGCGCAACAGCAGCAACAACAGCAACAGCAGCAGCAACAACAACAGCAGCAGACATCCCCCGAGCATATGCAAGTCGAACAGCAGCTCCAGGCACAACCCCAGCCGCAGGCACCCACCCAGGACCACCTCGATCGGACGCCCTGCTTTATCCCACAACCTGATTTACAGCAGCAATACACGCCGTATTTCAAAGAGACGAGGCCTACGAGTCACATGCTCGGAACCGGAGGATTTCCGCTGCACTATCTGAAACAGAACGGAGGTGTGTTATCGCTAGAGACACCGCTGGACCAATATGGCACGCCAGACCTGCGCCACTTGCCCGATATAGTGCAACCCGAGCCGCCTAAGCCGCGCAAGCACAATCCGAACTCAGAGCTGCGGCTGTTCAAATGCCTGACGTGCGGAAAAGACTTCAAGCAGAAATCGACTCTGCTGCAGCACGAGCGCATCCACACGGACTCGCGGCCGTACGGCTGCCCGGAGTGCGGCAAGCGCTTCCGGCAGCAGTCGCACCTGACGCAGCACCTGCGCATCCACGCCAACGAGAAGCCGTACGCGTGCGTGTACTGCCCGCGTTCCTTCCGCCAGCGCGCCATCCTCAACCAGCACCTGCGCATTCATTCCGGTGAGAAGCCATATACGTGCGTCGAGTGCGGCAAACATTTCCGCCAGAAGGCCATCCTGAACCAGCACGTCCGCACACACCAAGGCGAGCGCTATTCACACATATATGTCCCTCCCTGCTCCTCGCGCGCGCCGCCTGCATTGCCTGCACCGCCCGCGCGGCACTGCCGGCGCCGCCCGCGCTTCCCGCCGTCCCCGCACGTTCGATTCGGTCTCGCATCCATTGGCCTTCCTATAAAACAAATTCTCGGTTCCCTCGTCGCCCGCACGGCGGAGGCGCTCGCGAGACGCGGAACCGACCGCCGGACGATCCCGTAACCGTCCCGTTGCATTAACCCACTCGTCGGTCACCCTTCACTCGCCCGAGCCCTCACACTGCTGACTGACCTCGTTCCCTTGTTGCAGACGTGTCGCCGCACCTCATCTTCAAGAACGGAACGACGCCGACGCTGTGGCCGCAGGACGTTCCTTACCCGCCCGACGAGCACAAGGAGGAGATCCAGTCGCAGTTTGGCGACGCGGACGGGACGGGCGAGCAGCGCGGCTCCTGCTTCTCCCCCGGCGACACCGCGCAGTACCCCGCCTACTTCAAGGACACCAAGGGGCTGAACCACGCCGTGTTCGGCACGAGCCTCTCGCTGCAGTACCTGAAAGGTAGCAAGCTGCCCGACGTACTCGGCGGCCGCGCCATGCCGCTTTACGTACGCTGCCCCATCTGCCAGAAGGAGTTCAAGCAAAAGTCAACGCTGCTGCAGCACGGATGCATCCACATAGAGTCGCGGCCTTACCCGTGCCCGGAGTGCGGCAAGCGCTTCCGGCAGCAATCGCACCTGACGCAACACTTGCGCATCCACACCAACGAGAAGCCGTACGGCTGCGTCTACTGCCCGCGCTTCTTCCGGCAGCGCACCATCCTCAACCAGCACCTGCGCATCCACACCGGCGAAAAGCCGTACAAGTGCACGCAGTGCGGCAAGGACTTCCGGCAGAAGGCTATCCTGGACCAGCACACGCGCACGCACCAGGGCGACCGGCCCTTCTGCTGCCCGATGCCCAACTGCCGGCGGCGGTTCGCCACCGAGCCGGAGGTGAAGAAGCACATCGACAACCACATGAACCCGCACGCGTCCAAGGCGCGGCGCGCGGACAGCAAGCCGCCGCGGCCGCTGCCGCCGGCCGCCGCCGTCGTGAAGCCGGAGCTGTACTTCCCGCAGTGCTACGCGCCGCCGTTCCAGCAGTTCCCGGCGGCCGCCGAGTTCAAGCCGGCGGTGGGCCCGGGCGGCTGCCTGCCGGCGCAGTGACCCGCGCCGCCGCGCTGGCCGCCGCCGGCGCCGCACCCGCACGACCTCTACCCCGCGGAGCGCCTCTACTGAGCGCCCGCACAGTATACGTCTCGCGAGTCTCGCGACACGACTCCGACGGACCGCTGTTGACGAGCTTCGACCCGTATGCGGCGAGTGTCTCCGCGCCGTACGGTTCGCCACTATAGTGTTACCGAGGACGCAGTACGTTTAGCGTTTTTGCCCCTTAATTGTTAAGTTACCACTTAAGAGTTAGGATTCTCGGTGATTCTCGATGCGGTCGAAGCGTCGATGTCTGAACGGATCGAACCAGAGATTAGAATTTAAAGAACTTCGTTGAGATATATGTAAGATAAGAATTGAACTTTTACCAGTATGTAACAATATTTCGCGATGAATGTTTTCGGTGCGTTATTGCGCCCACTCGTAATTATTAATGTACGATTATTGTAGGTTTATTGAGTTAATTTTATTTACGTGTATAAAGAGATGAAATCTGGAAGGGTGAGAAAGAGTTCGATGAATTCATGATGCTCAAAATATCATAAAATAAGACTTTACGCGTAAGCTTTTAGGCCAGAGATCGGGAACGTACAGGAAAGTATATTAAGATCATCGTCGGGAACAGAAGAATGCAGACCAAAAACGTAGGTTACCTTTCGCCATCAGCACTGTTTCTTTTAGTACTTACAATAGTTCTGTTACTAAACGAATGAATTTGAGATTACAGTCATCTGTAACACTGTAGGTGCCAAATAGTAGTAGATTTTTGAATTCTTTCAACCAGCTTCTATTGTAGTTGGGCTAGTTTAGGTTGTTACCAGTTTTCAAGAAGTGTCAAGAGTTGCATTTATGTGGAAAGGGTCAGACTGAGAAAGGACTGTGATAGCTAGGTAGGTTAGGTCTATTCGCTCACTTAGCGGTAAAACGTATGTCTTGAAACTGTCGACCATTGGATCGAGTGGATGATTGGTGATTATTTTGTTTTGTGTATTTACTTTTATATGTCGACTTGAAATTGCCAAACTTAACGTTTTATGTTCCTAAATTATTGAAAGGGTGTGTCGAAGAGTATCGCAATTGTGGTTTTTTTAAATTATTAGTTATTTTCCAATAATATTTTGTTCTAAAACTATAAAATTTCCTTCCAGGTTAGCTATAAAATACAATTTCCAGGCCAGATCAAAACCGAAGAGGTTCGGGTTACAGATGTTTTCTTACTTTTTAACCGACTTCCAAAAAAGGAGGTTCTCAATTCATTGGGTATTTTTTTATGTTTTTTACCTCAGATCTCCATCATTTATAAACTGATTTGGAAAATTCTTTTTTTTTTATTTGAAAGGATATACTTACTTTCAGATTGATCCCATAGAAATTTCATCAAAATCGGTTCAGTAGTTTATCACTGAAGTCGGTTTTTAAAGCAATTTTTAATTATATAAGTAGGTATGTTTACAAGAACCACATTTCGACACAACCCTTCACCTTTATTGTTTACCGCTTTTCTTAAAAGCGGCTATGTCTTTCCTCCTCGACTGATTTGATATTGATAATTAAGAGAGTTTAGTAAATTGTACCGTTAGGTACCGTGTGTGTTGCCAAGTGCTTGAATCCAGCGACGGGGGTATGCCAGAGTAATCTTATTTCTATTTTAGCTTAGCCTATCACTTTCGAATTACCAAGCAATTCGACCATTCATCGCGAAATAGCTTAGAACTAGGAAGAAAGATATATTTGAATTTGTAACGCTTGCTGGGTGTCCTGCCGCCGATGCACGCGTTCTCGGTTATTCCGCGTCCATCTATATGCAATTAGACTTCAATAATTAATACGCAATCGCAATGTAAATACATAGTGAACAGAGATATATGAAATATATCACCATGTTGTACCTTCGTTTCCGATACCAGTCTTTATGACTATAAACTGAACGGCGGCCGGACATCCCGATAAGTGCTTTTTAAACGTTTTAACATCTCTGTTTGTATGTATAGACGACTTATATAGCTTATTTTACTATATTATTGTGATGGTTTCGTTTTCCTACCGCATAATATGAAATGTTAATTAACTGATAGATGTAATTAAGGTGGATTTGTGGGAGTCACATTCTTGGATACCATTTTATGATTTAAGAGGATTGGAGATGCAGTTGAGTTGTGTTCCGTATGTTGATTTGAAGACGATAACACGCATTGGACCGTTATTGCTAAAATTGTAAGCGCGGATGTTCCGAGCGGCGACACGTCGACGAGTGGAACACTCGCGCGTTCTGTGGACCTTTTATTTTCCTGGTTGATTTTCCTATCAAACTTTCGGAGGTTTACAAAACGAAAAGACACCATTATCGAAGAATATTAGATACATTTGTCTTCCGTGACTGGTTTTCCATAAGACGTGATCCTCCTGGGCCGTCCGCGCCGTCCCCGCGCGCCACACTATGTTTCCGTTCACAGATATCATATTTTAAATATATCACAAACAGAGCCTTATACAATAATAGTCGATAAGTATTTTTATACAGGATTGTTACAAGTTTTACCGTAGACCCGGGGACGGCGCGCCGCCAGTACAAAGTTTGAATACAAACACAAAATATGTACTACTGACTACAGTGCCATAGCCTAAAGCAAACCTCAGATTTACACTTATTAGATTTTTATACCGATACAATGGATTTAATTTTAAATATAACAAAGTGATTACGTATACAGAGATTACAGATGATATTTTATACATTTATTACAAACAATATTATTAAAAGGTACATGTGAAATAGTCTTAAAGTTAGCGTGGTATTTGCAATGTCTAAGTGAATAAGTATATTACTTTATCTGGTTTCTGTTTCTAGATATTATTGAGAAGGGGTGGCGAAGTGATTTTACGAAGCTAGATAAATAGAGCTCCCCCAGACCCAAGACCATACAAAACATGATTTAAGACGTGTGTCAGAAAGATCATCAAAAGCAATATTCACTTATGTTACTGCGGCGCGAGTACGGATCTTTTCGATAAATAAAATTCGATAAAATTGACAGTTAAAATCGATAAAGATGGTTTTATTCGATAAAATTGACAGTTAAAATCGATAAAGTGGGTTTTATCGATTTTAACTGTCAATTTTATCGAATTTTATTTATCGAAAAGATCCGTACTCGCGCCGCTGATTCGTGTCGCTTGGAGCTGTTGCGAAAGAGCGTAACACGCACGTAAAAAAGGTTTTATTTACTCATTCAGCGGTTATTGTAAATACATATCATTGGGGAAATAGCAACCCAGGCAGTGTTGCAAGTAATAGTAGTGCTAATTCCGATTACCTAATGTTACCGTTTATATATCTTCGTATTTGCCTCTAAATTAAGAATCTTTCATATTCTGAGTATCGAGTCTTTAGGCGTATTTGTAAAATTTGTTTAATTTTTCTGTTGAAGGTTTGGAATATGAAATTGTGGTTAAAATGTTTAGTGAGGATCCGGGCTGCTCCGTCGGCAATGCTCCCTGCGGCGCAAGTACGGATCTATTCGGGTCGATAAAATTCAATAAGATTGACAGTTCAAATCGATAAAGTGGATTTTATCGGTTTGAACTGTCAATTTTATCGAATAAAGTGGGTTTTAACGATTCGAACTGTCAATTTTATCGAATTTTATCGAATTTTATCGACCGAAAAGATCCGTACTTGCGCCGCTGTTTCGTTAAGTTTGCTCAATTACGTGTATACCTATAAAGCTAGACCGTATAGTTCTACCATTTTAAGTATATCTATGTGTTTTGTATCATATTTTTAGAGAGCACGGTTGCTTTTCTTGATACCTATTTTTTAAGAGATCGTATCTTCTAACAGGTCATGCAGTGATTTCGAGAAATTGGACATATCTACAAAAATATAAATGTGCCGTCCTATATTCGAGAGTAAAACCACGCATGTTTTTTTTTTATTTCGCTGAGAATTTTGCTAAGATTAGGTTTCGAAACATGTTCCTAACCTTTGAAATACGTAATTTATTTACCTACGCAGTGACCCTGTTTTGAAATGTCTACCAATAGGATAAGTTTCTGAGTATCCTTTCTGCCAATCCTTGTCTACTGAAAATGTATCTACAATGGAATCAAATTCCATACCATTACATTAAGGTGTCGCTGACACGACAAAGTTGCAACCCAGTGCAATGTTAACGTAAAAATATTTAATCATTTTTCTTCATAATATAAAACAATAATCTTCGAATGAACAGTACTTTTGTATATTTTAAGTTGTTAAAGATATAAAAGGAGAGAATAAGATTGCAAGTAAAGCGTACTTTGCATAAGGATTACGTACGAGACACGTCAATTGTATGAAATACAATGTATTTGGGCAATGAGAGTGAAACTGATACGTTGTCAAGTAGATACGGGAGGATTTGAATTATTATATGGAACTATAGATATAATACATACATATATCAAAAATATAATCAAATCTATTTAAACAAACAACAAAATATAACAACAAAAAACAAAATATCTAAATATCATTGTGCATATTTGTCGTACATTATTATAATACGCTGATAACCACAAAGTCACAAAAAACCGGATATTTCCCATGTACCTATTTTTTTTTATTTTTTACGCTTACACTCATACCCCCGCACTAGGATTCCCTGTGTTGCAGGTGGCATGGACACACACAGATACACATCACAAACATCCAAGACCCGAGAACAAATTTTATGCTTACACAAAATCTGCCCCGGCCGGGAATCGAACCCGGGACCCCTCGCTTTGCAGGCAGGGTTACTACCAACTTAGCTACGGAGCTATGTTATTTGAGTTTCCGATACTTTGGCGCTGTTAATATACAGTTATTATCTCGTTAACTGGGACCATTTTTGTGGTGTTAATGACCATAGAATTTCAAAACCAATTATTATAATAAATAAGTAGCAGAAAAATAAGCTTTTAAATATAATCAGAGATTTTCTCTGAATAGCCTGCTTCATAGTAAACAATCACTGCAAACTTAGGGGACATGATTTTGATTTTTTTTACATAATTTAATTGAAACTAATTTATACACTTTCATTTTTTTTTTGCAATAATAATGGTTGATTTCTACTCTTAACAGTTATAGTTCCGAATATAATAATTCATATACTCCAATAGCTTTTAAGTGATATTCAAAAAGAAAAAATAATGTCACATTTTATTTACTGATTCCCTTTGAATAATGCATTTATTTGTGATCTCATGATGAATTAAATGTTACAAAATCGGCGGATACTCTTCAATAAACTATTAGGTAGTTTCGGTTTTATGTCTTTCTAATACCGCTTCTACATATCTATAATCATTGATATTTCTTAAAATAGGAGAAAATAAGAAACATATAGTTGGGATGGTAAAACATGCTGAATTCTTATACAGAAAAGCGCGGCATTTTTTACGAAGTTTTTTTTTTATATATTTTTGGTCAGAGCGCTAGCGATTTTTTGTCGAGAATTTTCGTTCAGAAACATTACCAAGTTTTAGTAACCGCTCACTATAACAGCGCTGTTTTAAAAACCAACTAAATTGTAAATACTCAAAATTCACATTTCCTTTCGTCGCACTGTAAAAAAGAATAGCATGTTTATAAACATACATACATATAGTACGGGAGATATTTATATCCATGCATGTTAAAGAGCTTAGAGATAATTTAGTTCCCTAGAGTTGGCTACGAATTATTTCAACGTCTTCCATTTTGCCGTAGTTATAAAACGTTGTTTTATCAATTTATCATTTGACACTAAGTCTTTATTTTGTATTATTTACAATTAAAATTAATCGTTCTGCAAGTAGTGCAGCCCTAGTGCAATAACACTAATTTTTGGCGGTATATCGTATAATTTATTTTTAAAACTATTTACCTTATTTTTAATGAATAGTAGATGTTAATGTAGGTATAAAATAATTGGTAGCCAACATAAAATGGCCTATATATTTCATTTAACTAGATTAACCTACAACATGTACCGACTCGTACACTGCCGCTGTCGCCAACCGCTGTCATTGATATGATTAAGTTTTTAATCACAAGAGACTTGTTACAGTTCCACAATAAACATAAGTGTTGTTGAATGTGTTTTATAAAGATGAACATATTAGATTAATGATCTTGTAATCTGGATTGAGTTTTATTTTTCACAGATTTTATTGTACGCAGAGTTTTGTGTCGAATCTTGAGCTACGTCGCCTATTCGCTTATTTTTGCTACAAAACTCATTTGAAGCCAATTAAATCAAATACAGTTGAAGCAAATACAGTTTTCAGTATACTCAATAGTACCTACAATAGATATATAGACTATACAATATATAAAGATTTTATACAGAGCGGTGATATTATTATAGATATACAATATGTTTGGTTTTTATAAGGAAGCGTAGTAGGCGACGTACCTGGATGTAAAAAAATATTGGTTTTTAAACATGGGTGCTGTTATAACATTAATTGTACATATTTATTGTAATATAAACAATAGACTGGTAATTTTACAATGTTGTTAGGTTTCGACAGAGGTATTCAACTGGTGCTGTGGTCAACTCGCGTGTTAATATTTTCGTTTCGTCCCCACAATTTCGAGTAATCTAATTACAGACACAACCCAAATAATAATAGACCGATTATTATAATAATATAGCAGTAACTATGCAATAACAATGCCAGAACCAAGTTCATTATTAAACATTCACCGTGTTACCATAAAAACACAATTTTGAGACGCCTGTCTAGTAGACAGCGTCTAAAGATAAACTTCAAAAATGATTAGAAATGTCACAACAGAATTATGTTAGACGGTTAGACACTACTTAAATCAGGATTTGTGGTTAAACACGCAGGAGTTAAACACTGTTTAACACAGGTTTAAAGTGTGTGTAACTTTTTTGTGGTAAGACCGTGAATTTCGACTTAACGATGGCCTAAGCAGTATGGACCTTTCAAATAAACGACGAATAGCAGTGTAACTATAGTGTTTTTTCTTTTTCGTTTTTAATAATTTTAGACTTAGACAAACCGATGTGTTAAATACCCTGCTGTCCAACGGTCGGTTCTAAAACATTAATAGTGCTACCACAAAAAAATAATTTTTAGTCACCTGTTTAGCTAGACAGCGTCTAAAGATAACCGTCAAAAATGATTAGATATGTCACAACAGAATTGTGTTAGACAACGGTTAGACACTAATTAAATCAGGATTGCTCATATTTAATCGAGCGACAAAATTTTTTTTTTAGGATTTAAACACTGTTTTGCACATGTTTAAAGTGTGTTTAATTTTTTTGTGGTAAGATCCTAAGAGTTCTCCACGGCACCAACCCACATGTTACAATAGAGTATATTTTCGTACATACTACAGATACAACCAAAATAGGCTATATGAAATTCATTTTAGACGAACCCAGAATACAAGATCTAACTTTTTACACGACAATTTCAAGGTCAGTTGTTTTTATACAACAATTCAAAGTTTCAGTTGTTTTTATAGAACTGTTCTTAGATTCAGTTCTTTTTACAGAACAGTTCTTAGTTTCAGTTCTTTTTACAGAACAGTTCGCAGTTTCAGTTGTTCTCTTATGTAGAATTATTGTTTCCAAGTGAAAAGCAGTTGGTTGCGATGATCACTGAGATCCAGGCGAATAAAATTATAACGTTGGCGTAATATAAAAATTGTAAATATATTTTCTAGTTCTTCCAAAACGATAAATATCAGTATTAAATACAAAATTCAACTTTGGTTAGATCAAAAGTGTATGTGTGATCTATAGAGAATTTTGGCATTAGAAACTTCTTGGTGTAACACTTAAAATTAATTATTTAAAATATTCGCTATTCTTTTTCTTTATTTTAGAAATTATATCTATTGATTTGTAATGATCTTGCCTATATTTGCATTTATGTTAGTTACTTATAATACGTTTCAAGTTGATACCATCATATTTATGTATATTATTATTGTATTAAGGGTTTTGTTTGTTTTTTTTTTGTCATTAATAGAAGTAAAATGTTGTAAAAAGTAAGCTCGTTGTATTTTATCAAATAAACACTTTTTAGTCCAACTGAAGCAATACCAAGCAGTTTTATTTACCCCAACCTTTATTAGTTTTTATACTAAAGGCGGTTTAAAAATACCTGATATCTCAGAGAAGCGAACGCACTGCAATGCCGCGCAGACTTTTGTATTCAATTTTCAAAGTAACGGCTCCGTAGCTAAGTTGGTAGTAACCCTGCCTGCAAAGCGAGGGGTCCCGGGTTCGATTCCCGACCGGGGCAAATGTTGTGTAAGCATAAAGTTTGTTCTCGGGTCTTAGATGTTTGTGATGAGTATCTGTGTGTGTCCATGCCACCTGCGACACAGGGACTCCTAGTGCGGGGGTATGAGTGTAAGCGTTTATTTTTTATAAAGTTCCGGGTAGCAATGTTTGACATGGGTAGGCATTATGCTTACCATTACAACAGAATTGATAATAGTACAGGTACCATTAAGCACAGCTAGTCTTATCTTTCGAAATTACAGTTTTGTCCAATGGGGAGGCACATGCAAAGCTAATCTCAGATGGCGCCACCATAGTTGGTGCTTGTCATTGATGTTTACTTTGAAAATTAATGAATTAAACAAAAACAATGCTTGCATCTTAAAAATCATTAGATTTGAAACGGTCACTACGCAACCTAGAGAATAATTGGTTTCAATAATTTTTGATGACCAATATATGCATTGATCCACATTTGCCATTTTTTTCTCGTCAGAAGGGAAGCTTATTTTTACACTAAAATACACTTCATAGAGGCAGAGTTTATTGCAGGGACGATTATTTTGTGTACCTATAAAATTTTTATAGTGAAGATTGTCAGCGAAACAACACCAGCAATAATGCGCCACCTGGCGGGATACATAAGCAGTGCGTCTCCTCATTCAAAAAGGGTTGATCTAAGTAAGACGCCATCTGTTGGTGTGCTACAAAATTACAGTACACCGGATAGGCCATAGTGATGGAGCAAAGAGGCCCTTAACGAACCGATCCCACCTCTTATGTCAAATCCAATTTAGCTAGTTTCGAACTACATACAATCTCATCCCATCATACTTTTATCAACAAATTGTAATCAATAAATTCCAAACATTTTCCATTATCTAGGTAACAAGACCATACTGTCTTTCAAATAACTATTACTCGACTAAAACTACTCCTGCTTAGTTTTTCTTTAAACCTGCTGGATAGAATAGCATAGTTAGTGAACTTACTGGGCATATAATACACTAGCTTCTGCCCGCGGATTTCACTTGCGTTCCCGTAGGAACCGAGCATTTTTCCGGAATAAAAATGAGCCAAGGTTACTCTCCGGTGCATGAGCATCTATGCCAAAAATCACGTCGATCCGTTGCCCTGTAACTGCATGAACAAATGACGAACCAACAAACAGACAAACATACTTTCCCATTAATAATATTAGTAGGAAGTAGGAGTCACTGCAATTGTTATTGATAGGCGCAAATGTAGGTTATGTAGATACTAACCTCAAAACATGCAGTGACGTTTGGTTTGCACGAAATAAATTCCGCCATTTACGTCTAGACATAATGCGCTCTGATTGGCTAAGCTACCGCCTCGCGCCAATTCCCCGTGCGCTGATACGCTGAGCGCTGATATTTGTTATAGCATCTACTTTATTGTGTGTGTCGAATAAATATTTTTTCTTTCTTCTTTGTTTCTGCCTACATTTTTTTTTAATGTTATATAGATAACGAGACGAGCTGGTCGTTTGCCTGATGGTAAGCATAATGCCGGCCCATAACGATTGCAGTGCCACCCAGAACTTTAAAACACAAAGGCCTGCGCGGCACTGCAGTGCGCTCGTTACCCTGAGACATTATAGGTATTAAGTCTCATAAGCCCAGTAATTTCACTGGATACTCTGCTCATCAAACCGGAACACAGTAATGCTTGCACACTACTTGCTTGGCGGCAGACTTCACTCACAAAGCGGTGGTAACAACCCAGACGGACACTAACAGCAGAGTTAGTCCTCCCACACATTGTTGTGAGATCGGATAGTACAGTATTTCATATCTCGGGGATTGTATCTCGATGGTTTACTATCAGGCAAACGACCTGCACGCGTCTACTTTCCGCTTACATTCATTTACGATCTTGTGATCTGCAGCGCAACTACGTATCTTTTCGATCGATAAAATTCGACAAATATTTACAGTTAGTTTTGTTAGTGGGAGGACTAACTCTTCTGCGAGTGTCCGTCTGGGTTGTTACCACCGCTTTGTGAGTGAAGTCTGCCGCCAAGCAGTAGTGTGCAAGCATTACTGTGTTCCGGTTTGATGAGCAGAGTATCCAGTGAAATTACTGGGCTTATGAGACTTAATACCTAATGTCTCAGGGTAACGAGCGCACTGCATTGCCGCGTGTTTTTCACTTTGTGTTTCAAAGTTCTGGGTGGCACTGCAATTGTTATGGGCCGGCGTTATGCTTACCATCAGGCAAACGACCAGCTCGTCTCGTTACCAAATAACATAAAAAAAAAGAAAAAAAAAGTTCAAATCGATAAAGTTAATTTTATCGACATTTTATATAATTTATCGAGCCTCGATACAATTGACGATTAAAAGTTATCGAATAGCTAGGTCGAATCCTAAGAGAATATAGAGCTATTACAATACTTTACGATCAGACTTCGGTACTCGCACATTCGATAAATTTATCAGTTTTATCGATTCGACAAGTTTATCGAACCGACATACGTACTTGCGCCGCAGACCACACTACATAACACTTAACCGTCGATAATCAGCTCAAATCAAAGAATAAAGATCTCAATAAACATAATTTATTGTATACAATTTTTTGACTCACATAAATATCTTAATTTTATAACTTTCCTACTTACAATTAATTCAAATTCACTCACGCTTTTCAAGCAGCTTCGCTATCCGTTCTTCATTCCTATAAATGCAAAGGTCCATAAATGTAAGGCTCAATAGCAGGCAGTGTCCTAACATGTCTTTTTGGAGGTCTTTTTGGGACCTGAACATGTCTTTTAAAGACTCTGGCACGTTGACGTGAGGTTTGGTCGATGCTTCTGTTTGGAGCAACATTTCTACGGTTTGGTCTGTTGCTACTCTCTCGTTGCCTACTAAAGTGCCGTATAGTCTGAAAGGTACGTAAAACATGATTTTTAGTATATGGCTTGTTTTTAACTGATTTCAAAAAACAAGTACCTATTGACGCGGATCTTCGACCGCTTCAACAAATTCAAGAATATTCAAAGCTCCCGCCCGAGAGAACTCACAAGCGTGTTGCATATTTTCGAAACCACAGTCAATATTTTACTAAACTACCTTGATTTTTAACCGACTTCCAAAAAAGGAGGAGATTATCAATTCGTCGGGTTTTTTTATTTTTATTTTTTATGTTTGTTACCTCATATCTCGATCATTTATAAACCGATTTGGAAAGTTCTTTTTTTTTATTTGAAAGGATTTACTTTCAGATTGTATACAAAAAATTGCTTTAAAAAAGCGACGAACCGACTTCAGTGACAAACTACTGAACGGATTTTAATGAAATTTCTATGGGACCAATCTGAAAGTATACCCTTTCAAATAACAAAATAATTTTCCAAATCAGTTTATAAATGACCGAGATCTGAGGTAACAAACATAAAAAAAATACCCGACGAATTGATAACCTCCTCCTTTTTTGGAAGTCGGTTAAAAACTTCCTTCAATCTCATTCACGCTATACGAATTTGTACTCGGCTTTAAATATTAAGTAAACCATACAATCAAATCGAATTTTGGGATTTATTTCTACTTGATAAAACTCGCAGTGTCTCCCGACGTAGACAATATAATTAAATATTAAAAAAAAAACGCTTACACTCATACCCCCACACTAGGATTCCCTGTGTCGCAGGTGGCATGGACACACACAGATACACATCACAAACATCCAAGACCCGAAAACAAACTTTATGCTTACACAAAAATCTGCCCCGGCCGGGAATCGAACCCGGGACCCCTCGCTTTGCAAGCAGGGTTACTACCAACTTAGCTACGGAGCCGTCAAATTAAAAAGTATAATTAAAAAACACGACTGCCCTAGCCAGTGTAACTAGGGCTGCCGTAAAGATTTAACGCTGTACCCCATACATCTAAATTTGTTCAGGTATTTTAAATGTTACGTAAATTTTGTTAGTGGTAGGACTAACTCTTCTGCGAGTTTCCGTCTCGGTTGTTACCACCGCTTTGCTCGTGAAGTCTGCCGCCAAGCAGTAATGTGTAAGCATCACTGTGTTCCGGTTTGATGAGCAGAGTAGCCAGTGAAATTACTGGGCTTATGAGACTTAATACCTAATGTCACAGGGTAACGAGCGCACTGCAGTGCCGCGCAGGTTTATGCGTCAACGTTCTGGGTGGCACTGTAATTGTTATGGGCCGACGTTATGCTTACCATCAGGCAAACGACCAGCTCGTCTCGTTACCAAATAACATACCTAAAAAAATAAAAAAGGCGTATTTAAGTATCTCGAGTACCTATTATTGAAAATAAACACACAAACTTACCTGTACGGTAACGTCGGTCTAAGAAAATAGACTCTGTGTTTTAATTTCGACAGCTGCTCCTCTTCACGGCTAGAAGTTAAACACATATTTTTCTATAAAAACATGAATCAAACTAAAGCTAGGATAAGTTAATATAAGATGGTTATTTTCGTAACCGACTTCCACAAAAGGAGAAGGTTCTCAATTCAGTGGGTATTTTTTTGTATGATTCTTGACTCGGATCTCCGTCGTTTGAAAAATTCTTTTTTTTATCTAAGGATATACTTTCAGATCGGTCCCATAGAAATTTCATCAAAATCGGTTCAGTAGCTTATTACTGAAGTCAGTTCGTTGATTTTTTAAAGCAATTATTTTTTTGGATTATTTTAATACACACGCAAATTGCTACGCGTTGTTTAGAACATTTCAGCACTACTTTACGTACAATTCAATTTAATTTACTTATTATAATTTATGATTGAGGGAAAGGCCAATAATCCGAAACGGATGTAAAGAAAGGAAATTTATTAATCAGTACATTAAGGGACAGAATTCGGCGCGCCGCTATCTCGCTCGCGCATCTTAACATTGTTGAAGATAAACAATCACTTACTTAATATAATTATGAAAAATCGCATTCGGTGAAGTTGCTGGCAATAACATTACAAAGGCACGGCAAAAGTATAATTTTGATCCGATCAAGTTTTCATACACGAAAATGGGCAAAACATAAAATCCCATTTATAGGTTTAAAAACTTGAATGGATCAAAATGAAATTTCTGTTTAACCTTTGTAATGTTATTGTCAGCAATTTCACCGAATGCTATTTTTCATAATTATATTAAGTGATTGTTCATTTTCAAAAACGTTGAGTTGCGCGAGCGAGATAGCGGCGCGCCGAACTCTGACCCTTAAAAATACTCACCTCTCGTTTCCACTGTCCCTAGCATTGATTAGGGCAACGATCATGGCGACCATTTGCGCTTTCTGCAGGTTGATAGCTAGCACTTTAGGGTTGTTAGGGTCGCTGCCCGCCGCTCGTAGGGACGTCGCTTCTGCCTTCATTACGTAGACATCAGCTATCGGCAATCGATTTGTTACGTCCCAAGCCTTGCGAGAAGTAGATCAAGAGGAAAGATCCGGAGTAACAACCATAGTATAATGATTGTGAATGATAACTGATTGTTAGAATTTTTTCTGGGATGTAAAGTATGAAATAAAATTGTATAAACTGTGTAGGTATTTAAGATGTCGTATCAATTATGTCTTAACATTACGTGTCGCAACAGTTTATCCAATTAATGATGGACGTACAATATTTTTAACTGACAAGTATTAAATCTATACAAATAAATAAAATTGAAGAGTATGTTTGTAATATCAAAAAATACTATAAAATTTCTTACTTACAATATCCAAGATATCCGTGATCTGGAACTTCTTACTCTCAGGGTACTCAATTCCGTGGTACTTCCAGTCAACAACTTCATAGTTTTCCTTATTAATAAGCGTCCAGGAAACTGAGTTCACTGTTACATAGACAGTCAACACTGAGTTTATATCCTGGAAATAATACAAACAACCAAAATTAACTAATACAAACAATTATTTACAACTCAGTGAGATGTTGGTTACGTTGTTCGTCTGGTGGAAAGACATGTCTGCTTATAAAATAGCCCAAAACTGTTTTCCGTAATGTCAAAAAGTTAGGATGGCTTGGGTACATACTGACAGGGAGAAATGCACCAAACACACAGCAACATGTAAATGCAGGCCTTACCCCACAAAGAATAAGAACTATTTATTTTACTACAGACTACAGACTGTTGCAGCATTTGACCTCAATCTCACCTGATAGAAAGTGATACTCTAATAGGGTAATATTCAGAGACACCAGCTTAAAACGATCTAAGAACTGTCTTAGCAAAGCATCGGCTAAGCCACTCAATCAAATTCGTATTCAGAAATGAAAGTTCATGTACGGTCTAAGCTAAGATTACACTCTGTTATCTATGGCTGTTAAGTTTTTAATTTTTTCACCGGAACGTTTATCGGTTTTATCACTTATGTATGAATAGCAATACAACAAAGATAGCGATATACAAAATGTCACTGGAGTGAGTGAAACAACAATATTAATGGTATAAATCTATTTTGATGTTATAATAAATGAAACATTTTAGATTTGAAGTTTGACATTTCAAGGTTTGGTTACTATGGTTACTACCGTTATCATTTGGTGGCGCCACTTCTGTTTTGAGAGCGGCTCAAGTAGTCGATATTGCCTACTCAGGCTTTGCTTAGCATGCGCTTAGTTTAAGTAGCGTTCCAAATGTCTCTGAATACAAATTAGAGCGTAAGCACTACTTTTTGACATAAGGAAGACAAAGTCCACGCTTAGACTCGTCTCTGAATATCAGCCTAAGATATAGCATGCTTACTCAATAGATAGTATGTACCTATTCATTCTTGCTTTGAACACACCGAGGTTGTATTTAGCCAGTATGGCATTCTATTCTGTTGTGGTTCTTATGATAAAAGTGGATGCAAAAAGCTTATTATGCATCAGTGGTATTTCTATCATAAAATGATGACACTCCACTGAACATACGGATTCCAGAGAGATGTTGAGTTACACTGATAGCTTATTGTGACATATTTCTATAAATTACTAACTTCCGCCCGCGGCTTCGCCCGTGTGGTATATATCTTTAAAAATATGTGTTATTCTGATGTATAAGCTATATTACTGTAGTTACATCAAAATACATTCAGTAAAAAGTTTATTGAATAGCTTACTAAATGTAAAAAGGATGTTTTGGCTACCCTCTACTCTTTAATTCTAATTTAGTGTTAGTTCAGTGTCATGCTATGTGCATCAAAGTGTATAATGCTTTGCCTAAACATATCACAGCCCTAGATGGAAACAGATTTAAAAGGGAGTTACTAAGGTGGTTGCAAGCTAAAATGTTCTACTCAATAAGTGGTTTAGTAAATTGATGGAATGTTGTAACTATTATATTCAATGAAGAAATAATTTAAATAACCTGACTAAATAACGTAAATAAATAAATATAATTATTACTGGGGGTATGATTGACTATGATTGTGTTATTCTTTGAAATTGTAAATTGAAATTTTTAAATTTGACTTTAATTTTATGCATTTATTTCATTGACTTTTAAATTTTTGCACGCCTGAAAAGGCAAAATAAGTGATTCTTTTTAATGTAACATCTAATTTTGTAACCTTATTTTATTTGCAAATAAATGATTTGATTTGATTTTGATTTGATTTATTTTAATTTATGTGTTTTTGCAGATGGATAAGTGACCATGTTGCAATTTTTTTACCTACTTGTTACTTGTATAATAACTCTGTATTTTCTGCATTAGAAATGCTTGTAATGCTTTAATTGTGCTGTGTATCAGTAGGTACATATTTAGGAATGTTTTCTAGATCAAAGTAGTAGTGACCAACATGACTTCTAACACTTCGTTTCAGTACCAACCACTCACTTGCGCCTTTCTCCGGCAACAACCGCTCCATGTGTGGCACATTTTTCTCTCTACTAAACTAAATACCTAACAAAAATAGTGAGTTTTTAGATTATGCTTTGTATTGATATTCGCTTATTATGACATATTACTCATTAACACTTCCATGTCAATATATGCAGATTCTATTATATTCACTGCATTATACATGCAGTAAAACTCGGTCATAACGATTGGTGTGAGTACATTGGATTCATTTATTTTCGATTCATTGATTTGTGGACTCTGCATCATTAAATTAAAAAGTTTAAGATTGCTGGTACATTAAACAGATTTTTACAATAGTTTTAATCATAATTGCAATTGCTTTTATACAATTTGAGTAGCACTCGCACCAATATTTGCATCAGCAAAAAAGTTTGGTTTAGCATATTATAGTACAGATTGTCAAGTTAATTTATTATAGTTAGGTAATATATTATACGGATACCGATATGTTAGCAGGACTCAAGTGTGGCTGGAGAATTTGTCCTTTTATTTTCTTTGATACATTTTGTTCCCTCTCCATGGGCCCTTTCAATATACTATCAAACAGTTTCTTAGCTGTCTTTTCTGAGAACCCTTCTATCAATTCTACATCAGCTATAGTTTTTAAATTTCCGTTACTGTTCTTCCATTGCGAGAATTGTTTGATTCTGCTCTTAGCTATATCATATCTGTAAAAACAATATAGTTCATTTAAGAATAATATCAAAGTAGTGGAAGTAAATGTGAAAAGATTTAGGTATGGACATTATTCCATTTGGGGAACTAACTTTTTATATAATACCTACTAGCTTCTGCCCGTGATTTCGCCCGCATGGTATGTATCTTAATAGCCTTTGTATTATTCCAGAACCTAAACTTCCTACATTCCAGTTTTCATCAAAATCGGTTTAGTTGTTACGGACATTGTGGTAACAACCATTCACGAATACACACAAACTTACGCATTTATAATATTAGTAGGATAGGATAAGTAGATGTTATAAGATACATATTCTTATCAGATCCTTCAGATAAGACATCTAAGACATACATACATATGTCATTCAACTATCAACAATCTCTGCAGGTATCTTCTAGGTGAGGGTGCTACATCGTCAACCGCATTGGCGCTTACCCCCAGGTGAGGTATTGGCCAAACGCAAGCCTATAATATATATAAAAAAAATACTTCACACGCTATAAGGTTTCATTGTTTTGTCAACAGATAGTTTCCCAAATACTGTCCACACTCAATAACTTACCTTAACAATGAATCCTTATCAGTTACATTCAAGGTATCTAAGATTTTTTCTTTCTCTTCATCGGAATATTTAGCTTCTAAACTGTAGAAACGTTTTGATAGGGCTGCCAACCGACAATTCAAACATGGAGTATTCTGAAAACCATGATCAATTTTTATATTTTTTATTAGATTAGCAAAATGAAAAATATGTTTAAAAATTTTAGGTAAAGTTTGTAACAAAAACCTCCGTGGCACGCGACTAGTACTACTTCATTGTATTATAAGGTGAATATAATTATGTAAGCAATAAAAATAAATAAATAAATATACATATTTCGATACATAATAAAACAGCTGTCTTTGTATTTAAAAATATATACAATAATGTATTTCTAAACTTGTTAACTTACAAAATATAACCTAAAAAGTGGAATGGGAGATAAAGGCCACATTTTGCCGGTTTTTGATATCAGAATTACACCAAAAACCCACTTTGACTGGCTAACTAATAATATTAAAATAAGGATTGCTGAAATCAGTATTATCACTATCAGTAAACAAAAAATACGAAAACATTTATAAAACTTGCAAAATGAGAATATTTGTTTACACTTTACTTTATGTTTACCAAAGAGAATATAATCCCGCAGCCTTATCACGTAAGAACCCAGACTCGCAAGCCTGAACTCAGACTGGACCCAGACATCGTATCCAGTCTGGGCTTTATTGGTATCACCTAACTTTATTCATTTAGTTCGGTTTGGAACGAACCATATTAAGGGAGCCACTAAGTACAATTATAGTCTGTGAGTTTCGGTCTATTTGCGTTTCGTATATGTAAGAATAAAAAAGGTGACACCTAAGTGTCACTTGACTCCAAGTTAAATAAAAACAAAGTTAAAGTATCAAACAAGTTCCAAAACGTTCAAAAATATTTGGGGAAGATCATTTAATTACTAATCATTGCTATTCTAACACTAGCGCTTTATATATATAAATCATAAATTTCTTTAAAATAATAACGAAACGCAAGTTATTAAGTATTATTTCTGTCAGTGTCAACTGAGTCGTTTCGCAGTTTTTCCGTCCGTTGGAATTTTGGAAAACTAACTTGGTAACTAACATTCCACCGAAGCCAGAAAATAAAGAAAGAAGAAGAACTTTTAAATTAATCATATATACAAGGAAAACCACCGAAAGAGAACTGTAAGTTCTTAATCGTTTGTACTTGTGAATCATGTGATTGTGTTTTTATGGTTATAACTTCTTACGAAAAATCTTCTTTTATCAGATGCCGAATGCCGAATTTGGTGTCCGAAAGGCAAATGGCCCAGCTGGTGGATTACATGGAGAGGAACAAAGGCTTTGCGGTGGGGAGGCAACAAAATAGCGGCCCATCTGCAAAGGGTAACTCCGGCAAAAAATGGGAGGAGTTAGCGGCAATCCTAAATGCCGGTGGGGCGGGATGCACAAGAACCCCAAAAAAATGGAGAGACGTAAGTTTTAAATAATATTTTCAATGTTCTGATAAGAAAGTAACATGGAAGGTGAATACATACTTGAAAGTTTTGTGCACTCTGCTACATAAAAGGTTTGTGTTTGCTTGGATATATGCTGGCAGGGGGAAATAATTATACATAATAATGCTTAATACATTTCAAGAGATAGAGGCCTTATTGATAAGAATAGTGGGACATGTAATAATATTATATTACATGAGGTGTGTACAAGCCAAGCGATGGAAATATTGGTTACAGTTTGTTCTTTGAGATTTTGCCCACCATTTTTTTTGGTTTAGGCAAGAATACTTTTTTTGAATAAAAATTGGTCACCATGTCCAGTAATTGTTCAAAACTTACTGTTAATTTGCCAATAATAGGTTTGGACAGTGGCATTTCTATTTCTTAATAGTGAACAGTGGCATATTTGTACCTAAACAAATGGACAGTGTCACAATCCTTATCCGCTGAATGGCAGTTTTGAAGTTGAATCTGCACAGGACTGTGTTATTTTTGGACCTAAGTCTGCACTTTAAGCTCTGTTTTCTATAGACAGTGGCAAAATTGAATGTCTATCAGCTACACCTTTAAAATAGAAACGCAACAAATAGACTCGGCTATGCTCGACTGGTACATGCATGAAAACATATTTCTAGTTCTAATCTTCTCTACCTATTATTACAGACATATGGTTACCGAACGTGCCACAAAGGGCATATGAGATGGAGGAGAGGCAGCTTGCAGTGGAGCAAGATCAAGCGAGAGCGATGGCGAGCATTGCCGAACAAGTCTGACCTACTTAGAACTTTTAACATTACCTATATAATATGTTGAAGCTCGAATCTCGTCGTATGTTACTTATCACAGTCTTTCGGTATATGTAATAGCAAATTTAATAATGTTAAACTTAGTAATAAACTGTGTTACATTGTGCCAACGTTATAGGCCAATGTTATAGGCGTCAAGTACGCTCTCGTCGATTATTTTATACCTGTAATTGTAGATAACTGCTACCTACTACTGCCTATGTGGTTAAGTATGCAGTACATTTTGTAGATAGCTTGTAGCAACACATACTAACCGCAGCATGTGAATCTGTGTACTATGGTGTGGGTCTAACATTTAATTTTGTAATTCTTAGTGTAATCAATGTTACTCTCCGGTCCATAAACTATATCTATGCCAAAAATCACGACAATCCATTGCTTCGTTACTGCGTGAAAGGACAAACCAACAAACACACTTTCGCATTTATAATATTAGTATGGATCTACTCTTGTTTTACTATGTTAATGTTTTAATGTTAGCACTGTTTGTAGTTCCAAAATAAATAATAGGTATGATGTTTTCAAAAGTTCTTTTTTAAGCGCTATTAAAATTTGCAATTGATTGATAGCTTTCACGCAACAACGGAGCAACGGATCGACGTGATTTTTGGTATAAATATAGTTTATGGACCGGAGGAACATAGGCTACTTTTTATCCCGGAAAATGCACGGTTCCGGTGGGAACGCGGAACCGCGGGCATAAGCTAGCTGTTAGATGAATGTAAACTGTTAACTTACCTACTTTTTAAACCACTAATTGCATAGTTAAACAATAAAGTTCTATTGGAATATTTCTATTTAAACTTGTTTCTCTATCTCCCTTTTTATTTGGGTAAGGTAATAATTATAGCTATTACCACCTGAATGCAATCAATAAGCAAATGTATGGGTTGTTAGGTCATATAACTCATAATTAAGGTGTTTTGTGGAAAAATGTATAAGTAAAAAGTGTATAGACCTCACAGGAGTACAGTAAAAAACTTAATAAACATATCAAATTATTCTTTATTTTGTGCCTCGTTCCAATTGTAAAACCTACTCAACAATTTAGCCATTTACAGTGTGTCAGAGACCTACTACATAATCAACAATTTAGGTAAACCTATTTACAGAGTTTGTCGGACACCTACTATATAATTAACAATTTAGGCAAATATATTTACAGAGTGAGCCAAAGAAATATACATAGACATATTCGAAGAACATTCCCCAGACTGCCGAAGGAAGGCCTTCGGCAGTCGGGCGGGAAATGGACCAAATGCCTTTATTAGCTATAACTACTACACGTAAACTACAACAAAAAACATCTAGAATCTCTAAGCGGTGATCCAACGAACGTTGTGCTTGTTGCTGCGCCGCACTGCAACACATTCCACATAAGCTCGAAATCTTGAACACCGCGCTGCTACATTCCGCATAAGTTTGAAGTCTTGAAATATCTGTAATTGTATTTATATTTTCATAAAACTTCGAGTTTATAAGAGTGGCACAACAAATTACAAGTATGAATGATACCTATGAATAAGAATAAAATACCTATGGCAAAATAAGCTAGTTAAACTGTGATTTTGCTGCTGTCTTGGTTAGGTGACAGATTTTCAATTGAGGATGGAGCTACCAAGACAGCACTTTTTATATTGCTCTATCATTTTTGGTCACCAATATAACTACCACGGAATCATTGCATCAAATTTATTTTTTAAGTCCAAGTTCATTGTAGGATTCAAAACACAGACCTAAAGGTGGCAGCCGACATTACTACCACTGAGGCATCACTTGAATACATTTTTTTTAAGTAACTGAATCTAATGACATAATTTATGTTAAATAATAGTAACTTTACCTATACAACTCTGCTACTCCACAATCTGTCTACAACAGCAAGCCTTCCTCCATCAACACGATGGTGCTCGCGTATAGGGAGCTGCAGTGGTGGCTGCTGTGCATGGTCCATTGTCATCTCCTCCTCGTTTATATTGAGGGGCGCATCATAGTTGAGGTTGTGCAAGACCACACATGCATTGGTGATTTTGCCCGCTTTGATGGGTGCATAGTGCATTACCCTAAGGAAAAAGAGGAACGGATATTATAAACATATTAGTTTTAAAGGTGTTATGATTGGCTGTTTGAAAGACTGAATAATTTACACACCTGTGCTAAGAGGCAGCGCCAGAGAGTTTTCAACACTCCAATGCATCGCTCAACCACATTCCTGGCGCTAATGTGTTTCCTAGTGTATAACTCTTCAGGAGAGTTTGGTGCTGCATTGACGATGGGAGTCATCAACCACGGCCGCTGTGCATACCCCGAATCATCTGTAATGTTATAGAGTATTGAGTAAATCTTATATTGAAATAGTTATAAACTTACAGTTACAAATGAATAATGAATGAATATAGGTACATGTGTGATATATACCTTTCACAAGTCTATTTTGTCTATAATGCATTTTTGATTCAAGAGTCATCTAAGATTAACTTACTGACACAGGATCAGTTAAACATCTCATGTACCGACATGACTTATGACACAGTAAAGTTAAACTTAGTGTTGTTTGACACACAGGCACAGTAGGGAAAAATGTTTTACATACCCAACAGCCAACAGTCAACACATTACATACTAGCTATGTTAATCAAACTTGTGATTATTTTGAGTCAAATCAACAGATTTAAACTCTCACCTCCTTGTAATAGCCTCACGCTCTATCTGTGTTCTGGGAAATTGTATATATTTCGCCAGAATTGTAGGGTTATTGAGTGCTTCAGTCACATCCCGGAGACAGTATGATACTGATGCTTGAGAAAGACCCAAGTGATAATAAGCCCCTACCTTTTTTTGGTAACAGCCATTGGCATAATATCTGCAAGACAAATTCATACAACAATTACTATTAGCACACACATTTGTCAAAAAGCAACATTTAGGGATATGATGTTATCATCAAAGAGAATATAACCACTACGTTTAGTTATCATTTTATATGTTAGGCTACCTTTTTCAGGCCTCACAGCGCTAGTGCGCTGTGTCTCCGGCAAAAGTGGAATAACATCTTCACAAAGAGTCTCAAAATGGGATTTGTGAAGACGGTAGTGACCGACGAACTCCTTTTCTGGCAACATTAGAAGCTTACTAGCCTCTCTGATCATCCTGCGATTGATATTTGAATATCTTTTCAGGCGTTCCTCTTCGGCGGCCGCCATCAAAATCGAACGCGCCATTCTTGCTGTATTCCTAAAACAAATAAATTAATTGTAAGATATATGTAGTTAAGCAGAATACTAATTAATGAATACTCCCTGTATGACTTCCGTAATTCGAAAGTACACTTTCCGTAGAAAAAGGCCTAAAAACAGAAAATACAAGTAATTAGAAACAAATATTTTTAAATAAACCGACAAGACACGAAACTCAGAGTCGGAATCCGGCAGCGAAAGAGGTCTCTTATTCATTTGACGTTTCAATCTTTCCATGGATTAGTCTCGGGAGTTACATGATACCATTTATCTGTCAAAGTATGAATTTTGTTCACTCTCATGTATCAAAACTATCGCAGTCTGGGTTGAGTCTGAGTTTCGTAAAAAGCTGCCGCGAATATTTGAAATTTGACAGATGAACACAAGAGTCGAGGCGGAAATGACGTTTTTGACTGTCTGGGTCCAGTCTGGGTTCTTACGTGATAAGGCTGCCGGTTGATGTTTACTGTCAAAACTCAAAAGTCACAATCAAAAACAGCTGGTGTGGCGGTGCGTTTACGGACGTTATCCCAAAGACTAAAAAAAACTATCATTTTTTTGTTTTTTTTTGCCACCCTGCTATTAGCACTCGATAAACATAGGTTTTAGTAAATAGCACCAAATCAACAACAGCACATTTTCGCATTCCCACCAAAACTCAATATCCTGATGATGGGTTCAAAGAGATAGTTATATTAGTTATCTTACTCTCTAGAGGGATACTATTTGGTTCAGAGCAAGGAATTTATATATACTATATACCTACGTACCTATGTAATTGGAAGGATCACTGATAGAATCTGTTCAGAAAGAGTGCCGTCGTGGCAAAATTATAAACTAACGTTCCCATATATATTTTAACAAAAATTAGGACCTGGCACAAACTAATAAAAGAACAAGTTTTCTTTTTGTCGGCATTTTAAATATCTCTGCGAAAAAGCGACATCTCTGCTGAGTGCTAATACTAACACCTAACACTGGCTTTCCAGGCAGATAATGTTTTATGTTGTACGCTCAAAAGTAATTTGACGCAGCCATGAGCCAATGCCTCACAGACATCTAGCGAGTGCGCTAGATGTCGCTACTTATTAGTTTTAAGTATGTCATTTTATTCGAAACTAAACCAACTTGTACTCACAAACTACTAAGGGATACTACTTGTACTAGTATTTATCTATTCTGTGACTAAACGTAGATTCAGCAAACGAACGTCCAAGTTGGACGATCCAACCACCGATAGAGATCTGCATGAAATAGAAGTTGTCGATATTGATCAAAATATTTATCTTCGGCGTCGTCGTCTGAGTTATTCTGGGTTGTCGATATTAGGTACCTATAGGTACTTATAGGTATAAGGTAGGTAGCTTACCTAGTAAGTGCGTACCTACTTATTTACCTACGTATTATCAATTAGATAGATACTATCTACTAGGTAGGTACTTACTAATTCAATTAGTGTGTCAAAAGACGTCTCGATCATCTCCGGTCAAATGTGGACATTTTCACGTTTCGGCTTCTAATTAATTATATGTGGTTTCGTCATTCATAAATAGCTCCGTTTATTATAAATAAACATAGTTTCATAGAAATAGGAAAATCAAAGCATAGTTTATATATTAGTTTTATAATATTATAAAACAGCAACAACGTTTCCGCTAGTGTCGGTAAACACTATAAAAACATTATTTCATAACGTTTCCGAGGTACGTAAGAAATCTCTATAGGCACCTATTCTGGTACCTAGGTAGATACTTAGGTAAGTACTACCTACTTATTTCATAGCTATACCCATATGGTTTTCTTCCTTTTCTCAATGTGTTATGTGAACAAAGTGGTTAGAGCTTTGCGTAAATTTCTACTCAGATTGTGCCAGATAGATAGTAGGTACTCGTAGGCACTATATGTACCTACCTATGTACCATAAACTAGCAGAATTTCTCAATTTACCTACTGATATATTTTATAAGCTGTTGGTAAAAATTAGTGAACTGAATGTGAAATTCAAACATAGAATTTGAATTTCTTTGAGCCTGAAACAAAAGAGGAAATGATATTATTATGTTCTTGAAGTAGGTAGGTACCTATACTTATTGGCAGTTATCAAAAAAAGATAAAAATACATCACCGCGTCTTTTAAGTATAAAAACACCTTTAGCCGTGAATATATTGCTCAAAGAACAGGAGCAGATAGAACAGAAGAGTTACCTTGTTTAAGACAGATGTAGTAAACAGCTAAAACCAGAACAGTGAGCACTCAGCAGCAGTGCAGCAGTTTAACAAATCAAACAAAGCATTTCGTATGAAAGATAGAGATACCATGACAGCTCCTTCCCTGTCTGACTCAAGAAGCGGGGCATAGGCATGACAAGATGGCGGCCGCTGCCGCTCACCGAAACGCTCCCGCCCGTCACTCGACAGAGTCGCCCGTTCGCGCGTATGTTTGCATTCGTTGGACCGATCTCTTTCGAGAAAGTACTGCAGCTGACCTGTCTACTTGCCTTCTGCTTCTGGATTCAAGATACTATCAACGGTTTTCCTGTACCTATAGGCATTTAATTATTGGTAAGTTGAGTTTTGATATTATTTTTCCAGGTGTTCATCCATTTTAGGGTTCCATGGCGTTCCAGATTTGTTATTTTGTTGTACTTATATGAAATTTTATTTTTAATTTTTTACAGTTGGTCTCGCTACATTTCCTTCGGGTTGTCGTTAATTTACCGATTTTATTCAGTTTTCTTCTCCGATATGAGGTTATTGGCCGTGGTTATATGATGACCTTGGCGAATAGAACGGTACGGAACCATTATCCCGATTTCAACAACGTGACTGACACTATTTATGTATCTATCAGGTTTCTTCTCGTTTCAATTCTTCTTTACAAGCCTAGATTGGCAGTGTATGTTTTTTTTACTGACGAGTAATTCCTATTTTCATAGGTAGGTGCTTTTTCCTATGGACTAATACAAATAATAGGTAGGGAACAATCCAATCTCCATTATCTGAGTCTCTTTTTTGCAAAGATTAAACAGTTGAGCAGCCGTAATCCTACCTACATAAATTTAAAAGTCATCAGACATACCTAGGTACTACAAATTATATAAAAATATTTTATATATTATTACCTACATGTATTAAACGTTTATTTACGTTTTATTCCCTTTATTATGTTGAGAAAATAGTACAAATCGTACACGCCATTTGACGACAAATATAATAATAATATGTTCCTGCAGCGGTTTGGCAACGTCGCAATTCACTACAAACTCGGCACGATAACCCCGCGCTGTTGCCAGTTTTCCGGCACGACTTGTCTAACAACTTTCTTGCTATCGTTCTGGCTATTGGCTGTTTTCAGAACAGCTAAGCCAGCATTGACAACCTTTCTTTTACACTAAACTTCTAGAACGAGCATTTGTAATCATGCTAGTTCACAACATTCGCGCCTATGATAAATTTAGAGCTATTGCTTATGACTTTGTGCAAATTAATGTGGTTGGCAATGCTGTCTGGCTGCTGCCGAGCAGCCGAACTGCCAGTTACAGTTATGATAAGCGTGAATTCCAATAATAATAATTTAAAACTTCTAGCGCTACGTTGCCAGGTCTCTTCTGTTTTTCATTTTCTTCTTAGCATGCATTTATGACAACCTACGTAGGTAGGTACCTACATCTTCTTTGCAACTGCATTGCAGAAATTATTATTATACAATAAGACTTCTGAAACATAACTAGGTACGTCTTGAGACTGTCTTTTAAATTGGAATAGAAAAAGCAAATAGATCCAAAATCAAGTCTTCAACAATAATTAATTACCTAACGTTTGTAACTTTATATTAGTATAGGTGACAGCTTATCCCAAGTTCTACATTAGTTTTTTTATTTGCACTATATTTAAAATCATGAAGGAAGCCATAAATAAAGCCATGATACACATAATCATAAAATCAACCCAATTTAAAAAACATAAACACATTGCTATTGTTATCATTTTACAAGGTACATGAAACGTCATTATGCCGGCCGCCATTTTGAGAATGATCGTGTTCTTGACGCAGTGATGTCGCTGTCCCACTCTTTCATGACCAAATGGGTGTATATCGGTCCCTTTCTTGCGCCGAGCTCTAGATAACACGTTATTGATTACGATTCACATCAATACGAATGTAGGAATTTGTTTAAGACCTGGAAATTGGGCTGTTGTTACTCCTGCTCCAATAAATGGTGTTAACGTTTTCGCCACTATATGATTAATATAGGTACTTTTTAAGATGTTATCAACTCAATTAGGTCTAGATCATGTAGGTAAACTCCTTGGAATAGGTCAATGCCGTTGGCCTTCTCGACCCTGATAGCCATTTCGGAGTACGACCAGTCTGTCTGGAATGCTTAACGGGAAACTCTGAGCCAGTTAATGGTTTTGCCTCAAATTCATAGTGAACATTTTGTACAAATCATCAAAAAATCAACTAGAATAACATAACGTTTAAAATTAAAGGTGAAACTGTTTAACACAACCCTAAAATTTGCATTCATGCCATT
This sequence comes from Crocallis elinguaria, assembly GCA_907269065.1. Taxonomy (NCBI): domain Eukaryota; kingdom Metazoa; phylum Arthropoda; class Insecta; order Lepidoptera; family Geometridae; genus Crocallis; species Crocallis elinguaria. The sequence goes on along the minus strand of OU026072.1, from coordinate 22,858,081 downwards.
TTGATCAAAACGGTGGTTGCTGTCTCCATCACAAGAGATTCATATTACCTTTACTACTAGCTAGTACTACATAAATATAACAGCTAAATTTTTGTATTCTGAGAGCTAATGCACCTAGTTATTATTAATCTACAAAATCTGTTGAACTAGCTCTCTGCATCGTATCATTAAATGCAAACTCGACTCAGTGCTACTTGAGTACCTACATATACTTACGGGTTTTAATTTTTTTATTAGCTTTTGAGTCTTCCTCTACTTGTTATTACAAGCTTCCGCCTGTGGCTTCTCCCGCGTGGCATGTACCTTTATAAATTTTAGCCTATATGTTATTCTGATATATATAGGCTATATTACTGTACAGTTTCATCAAAATCCATTTTGATGAAAAAAAGTTAAAATAGTTTTTTTTAATTAGTGTTTGCGTGAAAGAGTTACAAACGTCCATCCTCACAAACTTTCGCATTTATAATATTATTAAATAGGATCTTGGGGCAAGAGCCGTTGTCGACAAGAAAGTTGATAAAAAATCCAAACCCCATAAACTCGAGTAGCACTTAGTCGAGTTATATTGGAGTTAGCATTTAATGATACGGTAAGGTAGGTAAGTCTTGAATAAGACTACATTTTTTAATTTTATTTGAAAACGAGACGAGCTCGTCGAAACGTCTTTTACCTTATGGTATCTATTATCTAAGCATAACGCTGGCCCATAACAATTGCAGTGCCACTCAGAACTTTGAAACCCAAAGGCTTGCGTGGCACTTCGGTGCGCTCGTTAGTACTCTGAGACATTAAGTGTTGAGTCTGACAAACCCAGTAATTTCATTGGCTACTCTGCTCATCAAACCGGAACACAGTAATGCTAGCACATTACTGCTTGGCGGAGCAAAGCGGTGGTACCAACCAAGACGGACACTCGCAGAAGAGTTAGTCCTACAATTAAAACGGCAAAAGCCAATTACATTAGGAAATTAAATAAGTGCACAGAACATAAGAAAACATAAAAATTCAACATAGGTATATCCTAGTAAAAAGTAACCAAATGTGTGAGACACAGAGATTTATGTGAGAGCCATTAGATCAATGGTTATAGGCTGATACCTTAGTTTTTTTATACAGACGTCTTATTGAAATCCAACATGGTTGGTTCAGTAATTCTAGAATCGCATCAATTGCATTTATAATTCTCTAAAATGTAAAAGCGTCCTCCGCTATCCCGGAGGTCTTAAACAAGATTCAAAAGATCTAATATGAATCCATTGCCGCATACACTAGGATTTCTTTAAAGCTAAGGTGGTCGTGACCGGGAATGTATAGTGTAACAGAGTTGGGAACTGTTGGATCTACTCATCGAGTAAGGAGTTAGTGATGTTTTATTTGACTCCGCTAAGTTAATTTATATTTTATCGACTCCCAAAATATGTGTCGATCAAGTGACCAGCGGCGCAAGTACGGATCTTTTCGATAAATAAAATTCGATAAAATTGACAGTTAAAATGCATAAAACCCACTTTATCGATTTTAACTGTCAATTTTATCGAATTTTATTTATCGAAAAGATCCGTACTTGCGCCGCAGTTAAGATGATTAAAAAGACTATTCGTTTTGTATTCCTACATATAACTGGTTGTTTACCTATTTGTTTTATTAGTAGGTAAGGTCAGTATGGGTAAGACCGCCATACTTTATTGAAAGCTAAATTTAAAAGAACAAAACTCGTATATATGCCGATGTTTAGTATCCCATTTGATGAACCACATAATTAATAACAATTTTGTGCTATTGTCACGAATGACGATACGTACAGTTAAACACCACCCGAAAGAAGTGATACAGTAACTAAAAATTGCTTTAAAAAAGCGACGAACCGACTTCGGTGACAAATTACTGAACCGATTTTGATGAAATTTCTATGGGACCAATCTGTAAGTATACCCTTTCAAATAAAAAAGAATTTTTGAAATCGGTTTATAAATAACAGAGATCTACGGGTAACAAACATTAAAAAAAACCCGACGAATTGATAACCTCCTCCTTTTTTGGAAGTCGGTTAAAAAACATAATAATAAAATATAAATGTTAATTTAAAGTTCTTTAATATTTTTAGTGTGAGTAGGAATATGATTTAAGCTAAAATGTATGACTACAAAATCTTTTCAAAAAATCTAAAAAAGCTGAGTGTCAGCTGACTTTCCTAATAAGTAAAAGGAAAGTCCCTGATAAATCTGAATATTTACCTACTTATGCAAAAAAAAAAGTTTTTAACTAAGTACTAAAATGCTTGACCCAATCCAAAACAATACTGAGACTAACAGTCTTAAACGGGCTAATTGATTCCCAGCGAAACGAGCTAGCAACAAACAAAAAAAACACGGTACCTAACAAAATCCGTTCAACCATAAATTAAGGGTTGGTGATCTCTGTCTGAAGGCAAGGCCGGCCGGCATAATATGACGATCTTCCCTGATGCCACCTAGACGGTCTTCCTAACTACGAAGTTTTTAGGTTGCAAGTTTCTCACCGCAAATTATGGCGAAACTAGGGAGTTTCATGAAATTCGTAAAGGAGTAATTGATATACTTACTCATCCAGGTTCTTCTAAGAAACTCGTTCGATTTAGCACTGTTTTTTTTCGGGCAACATCTTAATACTAGCAGTTAAACTTTAAAACACGATAAAAATGACAACTACTTCTCCCTTACCACCATGGTAAGGGAAAATCCTAGCGATACCTTCATCTATGATATGATTCGAATCAACCTTTGGTACTGTTTTAGCGAACGGCAATTCATGCTGTTAATCATGCAAAGAAGTAAGTTAAAGCGCTCAGACCTCAGAGCAAAAATAGGCTCTGAGGCTCAGACGGTATTGCCTCGTTGACGGTCTTTCCAATACTGGCCTTAAGGCTTAAATACTTAATTGCATTTTGTTTCAGTTTATTGTGATGCTCAACAACTTTTACTCCAAATTTCTGGATTCTATCAACGTTCGTAAAATCTTCATTGTCACAATTGTGAACGTACATGGGTCTTCACATTCACGTTATTGCAAGCTACCTACTTGTTGGATTGAACAGGGCCGCCTTTTTATTTGTAGTACCTACTATACTATCTATTTCTTTATTTCCTATTATTTTATGACTAGAATATTATAACCTGCTTTTGCGTCGAATCGTTAAGAATATTGATTGGTATTTGGTACCTTTTAAATATCTTCGATATATTTGATAGCTACCTAAGTGTCAGTATGTCGGCTTGGAATTTAAGAAGGAATATTCTTCTGTGTTGGTTTTATAGTAGGTGCGTAATGTTTTTTTTTATTTCCTATTTTTCCTTTTCTTATCGTTTCAGTATATTTAGGTATGTCTTGTATTCTTGTAAGAAATGTCAAATAGTTATGTGATGACGTTCTAGTGACGTTCACGGAATGGTTGCCAGTTCGGCAGGGATCGCACGCCTTCGGAATCAAGTCGGACGACGAGCCATACCGACCACGCACGGGTCGAGCAACGCTTGGCGTAAGAACGGCAACGCCGCACGTGCTCTTTTTGTTCGCAAAACACTTAGAAACTTGGTTTTCCGTTCCTGTTCTTCAGATTCTACTAGAAGGTATTTGTTCAAAAACGGCTTAGACGAAGATTATACGATACCTACAGTATATATCTATCTGTATCTGTAGTATTTAGGCTATAAATTGTCAGCATTGGATATTTATCAGGTAAACGAATAGCGGCAACGTCGCATTTCCACATTTTGCGACGTAACAACATTAGTTTGCTGAATGTCGGAATACCTAATTATATCAGTAGATACAAGGCACTGCTTGATAGAAAATATAATAAGTGCTGTTTACTTTTTTTCTATCATAACAACAAATTCTCTGTCATAGGTACTGTTAGCCACAGATCTCTTAGTATTCGCGGACAGTTGCAAGCAGATATTTTACCTAGGTACTTAAATAAATAGGTAATAATAATTAAGACTTTGTCCATAATTAAATGGATGACTCATCGCGACTCTTGCGTCTCATATCGCGACTTAAAATAAACATGTATTACAGAAGTAGAACGCAAGAGAACGAACCGCGTTTCGTAATTTGACCTCGCTCGATGAGTACATATATCTACAGAGCAATATACGTATCAGAGAATACTCGCCCGCCGCTTGTGACTTGATTTTGTTTGCCTTGTCTTGCTCGTGTTTTCACGCTCTTTCTGTCTCATTTACTCGATGCCGATCGTGCCTTCCTTGGATTTCGTGACGGTCTCTGCGAAGTTATTACTCTATATTTTGTAGTACGGAATCCCGCCACGGTCTGTGTCGCTATGTTGGCGGCGGCCATTTTCTTCTCTCTCTGTCTCCTGTCAGTGTTGTTATAGCCGCGCTGCCGTACGCCCGCGCTTGTGATTTTATTAATCTTCTTGAGATTCTTCTTCTGGATTCTCTTGTTGCGGACAGAGGTAGGTCAACGATGTTTTGTTGAGATTATTTTTAGATTACTTGTAGGACCTACCTGTTTAGTTAAATTTGGGGAATAGTTGTAAGCTTTATTAATTTTTCTCATTGACATATTTTTTTGTTTCTTTTAACGTGATTTTGGGTCCTTTTATTTTCGTTTATATTTATTTATTTTATTAATGTAGGTGTTGTGGTATAACGTTATTTGATATTTTAATAACATTTTTAACAAAACAACTTGATAAAAAATACTATTAATGTCTCCTGTTTGTTTTGTCTTGCCGGACTTTTGTCAGTACTGTCAGTAGGGTTCTGTCAGTTGTCAGATTTACATTTATTTGAGGTTATGTTTATGTTTTTTATTTGTTTAATTTATTTTTTATTGTTGATTATTTATGATTTAGTGTTTCATCTATTTAAACTGCATTCTTAAAGAATTTAATTAAGGAATCATTCAGAATAGTAGATTCTTAGGAAATAAAAGTATCTGAATAATTCATGATATTAATAATTCAAAAACAAAACTGTTAGAAAAAGCGTATTGAATATAAATACCTAAAACATAACCTCAAAAAAACTGACAACCGACAGATCACAGAACCCACTTTTGATTTTTTTTACAAATTGATTGAGAACCTGGCAATTTAAAATAAACGTTGTCAGCATGTACCTACCTATCTAAAAATCTCTTGCAAAGACTATAGATATCCTAAAAAAGATTATTTTGCGTAAACCTACCACCTTGAGTCGCACTCGCACCCTTCCCGATAAAAATTGTTAGATCAATGCGGGAGCAGTTAATTACCTAATACCTATGTATGATATAAAAAAATCAAAAGACATATCAACATGAGAGACTTCTTTTTTGAAAATCTATAAAAAAGGAGTCAAATATATAAATACATATGCCTACGCAAACACAGACCATAATAATAGGTACACCTGTCAGTGACGACAGGAGTATGACCATAGACCCAGAATACTGTGTGTGACAGTAGGTATATTGTAAGGGACAAAAAAATGAGAATAAATGCGACCATAATTATATTTTGACGTAACATTTTTACACGGACTGCTTAAAAAAGGAGTGTAATGTTTGTATGGTCCATGTTAAGAAGGGTCATGTATGTTATGTATGTACTAATGTACCTGGAGGTATGTGAGTTTCTTTTTATTTCACCATAACTTTAAAATACCTGGAGAATCCGTACATCACATCATCACGAGTGACACTGGCTACGGCAGCCGTGTTTTTTATTTATTTACCTACCTAAGTAATTTTTTTTACATCGCTTCAAGTTTTGTTTAATCTTTTTTACTTAGGAGTTGAAGGGCGATTTTTATAATTATCTGACCAACTGATTCTGACAATCAATCTGACCTTGAGTTGGATTGTTTTATTTGAATATTCGATCATAGGTACCTAGTTCTTGCTAACGAACGCCCGCCCATCTCATTTTAGTGATACTGATGATAATAATATTCGTATGATGAATGATGATATTCTGTGTTTTATATTTAAAATTACGACACGCATGCATGCATCATGCGAAACCTAAAGCGGTGGTCTTTAGTTGCTTCGCTCGATAGTCCCTCTAGTCATCCAACTTCCACATTCACCTTCGCTCTTAACGACCGCACGATATAAATATAGGTCTCCCGTTCGCTCTTACGTCGGTGGCGCTCCGTTAGAGTGTGATAGCCAATACAAAGCGCTCCGCTTTTAACTTGGCGACCACCTAGCAGCTCCATACTAAACGAGTGGGGAGTTGGTCCGCTCTTCCGTGCAACTCGGTTTTGAGCGCCGCCATTTTGTTGTACGTGTTTCGTGTTATTTTAGTATTTTAGGTTGTCAGACAACTTTAAACAAAAATATGATAAAGTTTACCATTGTCTTGTAACTTTATCATGTAGTTAGTCCTACTAATAATGCATTTCTCGTAGTTTAGTTGTGCGAAATGGCGTCGAAATATATTGTTGCAAAATGCGAAGAGTCTTTCGTCTGATATGAATGATATCACATTTAGTTCCCTAGGCCTACATCCAAATGGAGTAACGCCTTGATCTACCAGTACCTATGGTCTCTAATCATCCTCCTTGTTTGGTTGTATGATTCTTTCCGCCTCCAAAATTTCTTCAGCATTTCTGCAAACTAAAGTTTTGATTATCTTCTGTTCTTGTTGATCTTCATTTTTTATTATTAACCTTAAAATCTCAATTATTATATTATATATAAACAGTTATTTCTTCTCAAATTAGCAGTTTCAGAAGGACTGTCATGAGATGAGTCATCACAGATTTTGACGAAACACTAAAACTTAATTTTTATCAACTATCTACCTTACGATTGGCTTATTGTGCTTATGATCGGTTTACTAAACCAAACGACGGCGGCCTTACCGGCTAATAAGTTCTAAAAATGGGGTACCTAAGGAAAATGTAGAACATAAAACTATACTTAGACAAAAAAACAAGACCAAAAAAATTAAGACCGTTCGCTTCTGTTGAAGTCCATCCCGCAACCTCACTGGATATTATGAAATAGGTAGGTAGTCTTCTTCGTTTTCGACTATTTATGAAATCTATCGGTCGCTAATCTTCGGCTGGTAGGAGTCTTGCTATTTAGTTTTCGTTTTGGAACAACTTGTGTCAAGACACAAGTTGTTAGGAACAAGTTCCTAACATCGTTCGTTCCGGAACGAAAAGTAGCGAGAACTCAAGACGAAGACTAGCGACCGCAGATTTCAATCTGATTGGAGTCGAAAACGAAGAAGTCTACCTATTTCATAATACCCAGTGAGGTTGCGGGATGGACTTTTACAGACGCGGACGGTCTTTGAATTTTTTTTTACCTTTTTTTTCTATTATTATTTTCTAGATTTTTCTTACCCTATTTTTAGAACCAACGTTTGTTTTATTCTAATGTATTATTTTTATCGGTGTACATCGCTACTTTAGTTTGCATTCATGTCGATCCCTGTGTTCATAAAATGGCAAATGTGCGTCGCTGGAATGACTCTGCAGATTTTGTCAGGACAAATTTTGGTGATGCTTAGTGGAAAGTTTCGTACATCTCAGAGGCGTATCTATATGAAATTGCAACCATTGGTAACATTAATGACCGTTTATTTTCAATAAGTAATCTACCAAAAGTAAGCTAGGTTTAGCGTATTCGCGATCGTCGCGATTAGGCGAGAAGGACAAACACTAAAAAGTTTTCAACTTTATTTTAAGCATTAATCTTTTAATACTTAAATTAATTGTTTATTTAAGTTCCGCGCTATTTGTTTAGCGACCCATCGACCATTACAGAGTCAGTAAACGGTGATATTTCCTATACAAATTAAAACTCTGGTTTAGGCTCACATTTGACATTTCTCATTTTTTAGCTTACGATCCCCGCGGCGGCAAACTAGTGGTGAGATTTGAAAACAGTTTCATATTTGTTTTGTGATAGTGCGTTCTCGCTCTCGGGTCTTGGATCTGTGTTATGTATCTGCTTGTGTCCATGACACCTGCGCTTAGACAGTTGACACACGAAATCTTAGTGTAGGAATTTGAACCGTGTGAGCGTTTGTTGGTTTTTGCTTGTTTATATCTTTATATTTTAAGTTCTGATAGCATTTTGATTGCCATCGTAACATGATACGTAATAGAATCTGTTTGTGTTTTGTGTAAAGCCAATGTTTTTAGAAGCTTACCGTCACATACCGTGCACTCACTATTTAAGTTTATTTTGTATTTCTCTTACAAGTGAATTTTATTCTTTTAGAGAAATAAATGTCTTAAACCGTAAACCGTATATTTCCCAAAAACTTTGGAAAAATACCTAGAAATATATCTTAGTTAATTCAGTTACAACGTTTTTGAATTAAGAAAACCTTTAATCTCTGGTACTTAAAATATAGTATAGAACCAAGTAGGTACTTTATAACCAACCCTTTGATTATAATTTAGCAACATACAGTCGTGTGTAGTGTGCCATATTTTTATAGATTGGAAATAGCAGGCGCTTCGACATAATATTAAAACATCAACTTACAAAAAAAGTTTATGGAACTAATTATCTACCTAGGTATTTAGCAGCTAGCAATCTAAGTTACTTTTTTTTTATATTCCATAAGTAGGTACATTCGGATCTTTATGTACGCGAACTATAATTCTACCGTTCATTCTTTTTATTTACTTTAGTAGGCTTGTTATATTTCGGGTTGTTAAACCGAAGATATTATAACTTAGAAATTAAATCAAAACTTTATACATAAATAACAATACAGTATTATCTAAGTCTTTTTACACTTGCTCCCTGCGAGTTTCCTAAACTGTAGGCTACGCGGCATAGTGATGGGACATGAAGCTATCGATAAACAATAGAGTTCTATTATTAGGATAGTGTGAACTGTGAATTAATTATTTTTCCTCGTGCAGTTTATTTCGACATAGACATATAGACATTTATAATTTATTAAAATTGAGGCACAATTAAATGCAAATATTTATTTCCCTTTCTTGTTATTGCACAATAATTTATATTTTACCGAACTCTATACATACTTGATACTTTGTTTTAATTAAATTTCAGATTTCGTGCCGGCTTCAATAAAATCAACAAGGGAAATGATAAACGATGCAATTAACTTTTGAAACCCAACCTATTGAAGTCATAAAAACAAACATGTCGACACAAGCTGAAAACCCTGTCAATGGGGTTCTTAGTGATATCAAAATGGATCGTGCTAACAAAGAAAATAATCCAACCATTGATGACGGGATTCCTGAAAAAAGTTTGGATAGCAAAACTGAAGAGGAAATAGATCGACTACCATCCGTAGCTACTAAAGAAACTGTATTTAAAGACGAAATATTCCAGGACAAAAAAGTAGAAGTAATAGATATAATTCAGGAAGGTGACTTGGTAAACAATAGCAACAGTACAGTAAGAGAAAATATAACCAATGGAATAAGCAACAGCCAAGATGAAAATGTATTGAACTGTGATAGTACAAACGTGGTAATGAGTACTGAAAACGTATCCGCAACAAAAAAAGATCGAAATGAAGAATCTAATTTAGGAAGTGGTAATGATAAAAGTTCAGAAAATGATATAAAAGCGAATGTAAATTCTATGCCGATAAACGAGCAACTTCCTGAGCTAGAGTTACAGAATTCAGAAGAAACATCAAACGATTTGTCAAGCCAGTCTGAGATGATAACTGAAACTTCAGAAGATAATGCAGACGTAAAAATCCAAGAAACAGTTGGAGTTCATAGTTTCACAAATCTTGAGAAATTATCTGAAAATGTCAGCGAAACGACAGGTGTACCTGTAGAGAACCTTGAAAACGAAGAAATTGATATAAAACAACCAGATGATTCAACAAATATTGAGAAAGTATCTGAAAATGTCAGCGAAAAGACAGGTTTAACTATAGAGAACTATGAAAACGAAGAAATTGATATAAAAGAACCAGATGATTCTGCACTCGACGTGACTGAAGAAAAGGAACCAACTACTTTAGTTAACAATATATTTTTAGGTGACAATTTGACACACTTTGATGAAAACCTGATAAAGGATATTCCAATTTCTGAAGAGGAAAACTCAAACACTACTAGCGTTAAGGCTAATCCGTCAGTGGCAGTTACAACAGAATCTGAATTTATTGCAATGGCTGATGAAGCTAAACACTCTGCAGCTATAGATGATAAACAACCAGAAGAAGTTGAAATGCTTGAAGTGGAAAAATCTTATGTTAGTGACAATGAAAAAAATAATCCGTTATTGCAAAGTACAGAAAAATATGAATCTATTGCAGTTGTTGAAGAAGTTAAACATTTGGCACCTAGTGGGGAGAAAGAGCTTGAGGATGTTGCAATGCTTGTAGTGGAAGAATCGTGTATTACTGATCATGAGAAAGAAAATCTGTTACTGGCAAGTAATGAAAAGACGAAATCTATTGCAATCGATGAAGACGATAAAAGTTTGGTATCCATAGATAAACAACAGCTTGAGGATGCTGAAATGTTTGAAGTGGAAAAGGCTTCTACTAATGATGATGAAAAGGAAAATCCATCATTTATTGGTACAGGAGAATCTAATTCTATTGCAGTAGATGATGATGTTAAGAGTTTGGTATGCATAGATAAAAAACAACTAAAGGATACTGAAATGTTTGAAGTGGAAAAGTATTCTACTAATGATGATAAAAAGGAAAATCTATCATTGATTGATACAGAAGAGTATAATTCTATTGCAGTAGGCGAAGACATTAAAAATTTGGTATGCATAGATAAAAAACAGCTTGAGGATGTTGGAATGTTTGAAGTGGAAAAGTTTTCAACTAATAAAGGTGATAAGGAAAATCCATTATTGATTGGTACAGAAGAGTCAAATTCTATTACAGTGGACGAAGAAAAACTTGTACCAATTGTTGAAGAAACTGTAAAAAATGATAAAAGTATTGAGATTAACAGCTCGGGTGATAAACAGTCGCTTACGAGAACGGAAACGGAAATAAATGATATTTCAATGACAGTCTCAACAGTTAATGATAGTATTAGTGCTGAAAACAAAGAACGAGTAGACGATGGAATCTTGAAAAGTAACTTGAACATTGTAAATAATTACGAGTCGGTGGTGATCGCTACTGAAACTGGTGATAAAAATGGACTAGCTAATAGTAAAAAAGAAGTCGAAAACGTTCCAATGGAAATAGATGACATTGAAATTGTTGACTTAGATATGGAGAAAGAAATTGAGGATGTCAGCAAGAGCAAAATTATGAATGAAGAAACAAATGATGATAAAATAATACTGAAATCAATATCTGAAACTACTGAAAATAAAAATGGAACTAAAAGTTTTCCTACAAATGAAGATGTTGAAGTAAATGATTTGACTGAAGCTATAAATGAAATTAAAAATACTAGTGAAGTTCCAGAGATACAAATATTAACTAAAGATATTCAAGAAAATGTGGACATTGACGAAGATGACGTTAGAGTCGTACCAAATATTGAAATACCAATTAAAGTTCAGGAAAAAGAAAAATCTCCAGAACGAAAAAAAACAAAAGTGCTTCCAGTTGTTTGTAAACTTTCAAACACTTTAGATATTTTGTCTGATGATGAAGAGGAGCTTGAAAAAGTGGTAACACCTGAAATAAACAACAGTAACGCAGAAAAGCAATGTATTAATATTGACGATGATGATGATATTATGCTGATAGAAGAAGATTCAAACTCCAAGGAATCTACTAATGAGGACAAAACAAAAGTTTTGACTGATAAGGAAGAGCCTGCACCTAAACCAACTGACAAAATTGATCTGGAAACTGGTGAAAGCAATACCATTCAAAAGGACATCACGGAATTAGCACCGAAAATTTCTGAAAAAGGTAAATCCTACTAATAATATTATATAAAAGTAATAACATTATATTTTTTTACTATAGATACTATTTGCACCTCATAAGAATTATAAAACATAGTATTAAAATAATATCATATAGTTATTAACAATTATTGTAGCAATTTAGCAAACATTGCAAATTAGAGTTTCATCATCAACTTAGTATTTAGTCACTGCCTGACCCTATTGTCTATTAACGTTTTAATGACGATATCCCTTTTGATGTTAGATTTATAGCGAAATTTTTATCTGTTACAGATTCTACACCGTTGAACACCTCTGTCAATGAATTAGACGCTGTGCCACATGCTGATAATATATCAGAAGTGGAGAGCGAAAAACTGGACCAGAAAAAGCCGTTACTACCGCATACCTTCCTAAAAACTGCTAAGAAAAACCTAGCTGAGATGACTAGAAGCGAGTTGGAAGATTTTTGTGTACTAAGGATAGTTGAGAGCATTGTTGATAGAAGTAACCTTAGCGATATTAAAACTAAAGTGAAAATAATGTCACTAAACCTAGAAGACTATAAGAAAAGGGCAATGATGTTGACGAAACAGAACAGAGATCTACAAGTAGTTTTGAAGTCGGTGCAGGAGGAGCAGAAAAAACGAACTAATGTAATACAACCTTTGAAGATTACGAGGTCTGTTGGCATGCAAGTATTGATGCACGAGAATTTAGAAAATAGAAGAAAGGGGCCTATCGCGTGCCAGCCTGTCGGCATTCCTGCGGGCAGACCGGCGCGGGCAGTTCAGAACGCGAAGGTTACGAAACCGCCTGGTAGTCCCGCACCCATACCGGTTCCGAGGAAAGTGCCCGTTAATAACAATGCAGCTAAAACAATCCCAAGCTCCCCGACAAACAACACAGGAAACAAAATAGCGAGCCCTAATCCTAATGGATTAAGGAACCCGTCACCTGTGCAGAAAGCACCTGAAAAAAGGACTCACAGCCGAATGCAAGCGAGTTCTTCAGTCACAGTAGATTTAACAGATGATGAGCCTCCTTCTAAGATTAATAACAAAAACGTTCCTGTTATACCACCCGTGAGATTGGTCCCGCCCCAGAACCTAATGGCTCAACAAAGACCGTTCGTCCAACCACTCAATAGCCCCAGGAAGGTATATATCCCTATAAGTGGCCCTCAAGGTCAAAATGTCAGGCCTGGGCAAACAATTATGATGAAGAGCGGTCCAATACCCGGTAAGTAGCATGGTTTTGATTTATGTTGATTGATATATAAGTTTACTGAAATGTTTGATGAGAAAGTTTATTTATTGTTAATTCATTGGTTTATTATATTTTATGTTTCAGGACCAAGACCAAGGGTGGGTCCTCCAATACCTAGAATGCAGCAGTCTCCAATCAGAATCACCAAACAAATTGCACCAGCAAGACATCCGGCGCCTTTGCCTGACGCTATGAAGCAATACACACCGCCTACTTGGAAAGCCTTGCCACCAGCGCCGGACTTGAAACTGTCAAAAGTTGAAAACGGAATTGTGATATCGTGGAAAATTGACGGAGTAGAAAGTGGTTACGAAACGATTGCAAGCTACCAGTTGTACGCGTATCAAGAGACGACTGCTCCGCCATGCACAGCGCTATGGAAAAAAATTGGAGACGTGAAAGCATTACCTTTACCAATGGCTTGCACGCTAACGCAATTCATGGCAGGCTTTAAATATTACTTCGCCGTAAGGGCGGTGGATGTCAGATCTCGTCTAGGACCTTTTAGTTTACCGGGAAGCATTCTCCTACTCAGTAAAGTGTAAGACTGATTTAGTTTTTTTTAATATGGACTGAGCACGTACATTGTGAATGCGAATGAGCGTTAATATTAGTATACTATTTTAGTTTTAGTCAAATATTTATTTATCTCTTGTTTATAAATACAGGTACATTTACGTTCTTTTTATAAATATGACTTGTCAAATTTATCGACTAACTAGTTAGGTAAATTAGAGTTAACGGTGTAGATAATTAGTCAAGGTTGTAGAAAATATAAAAGTCGGTCCCAACAGACCGGAGGGATACTGGTACCTATATTGTTGAGTCATCATATTAATGATACTTAAATGCTAATATCTGATATTATTGATAATAATAGATAATTATCTATTATTATGTTTGCTTTAGTAATTGCCACATTATTCGAATATAATAAATAATATACGATTTTAAGTTGGAAGAAATACATGGTGTACAACTTGATTCAAATGATACAATCAAAATCATCTGTCGTTGGAAAAAACTACCAACAACTAATTATGCAGACATTTTTTGTGAAATTGTGAGTGCTTAAGTACCTACATATAACTTGTCTATAACATGATAAAACTTTTGAAGTCATTATAATTGTTTTATTTTATGTACCTACGAGCCCTAATTACGAACCTGGAATGAAGATAATGACAAAAATGAAACGACTCGATGTAGATATCAAAAGTTACATTAAAAAACGCGACTGTGCTATCCAGTGTCACTCGGGATGATCTAAGGATTCTATCGATCGATACCCACACATCGAAATCTGTTCCGGCTTTTAAAAGTTATGGTGGAATAAAGAAACTCATACGTGAACCCTAAAAAAATTACACTACTTTTTTGCGCAGTCGTGTAAAAATATACATAAAACAAAATTACTTTATTCTAATGTATTCCCACCTAAATAATAGGTAGATAGAAAATTTAGATTTATCGATAGTTTTGAAATGTCGACGTTAAGCCAGCTCTTTACACTTATTTAGTTATGTGCCATCTACTGATAATTTTAAGAATCACTTCGTAGCGCTTGGGTTACGAAAGTAAGCGATACTTTGCAAAATGTTCAAATGATACCCAAACCAAAATTTTAAAAACTGTTCTTACATTATTTCATCAATCGCCAAAGTAGTGAAATGCAAAGTACCTATTACAAAAACTATCAAATAATAATCTCTTTCAAATTTTAAGACTTCCTTCTAAAACGGCAATTTTCTACTTTTACGTCCTACTCCTCATCTGTGAATACCAGCTTAGTGAAAAGTGAACGATAAAACTTGGTAAAGGCCTCACTTTGACACTGACAGAAAATTTGTCAAGTAGCGTTTAAAAGCCATAGTGTGAAGACGAGAGAACGCATAAAACTAAATTAATTTCGATTTCCCCAGCTTGTCTCGTTGCATATTATACAATTCACACAATCTCGATGATTTGCATTGATTTGTCTCAGTTCAAAATATGGTTCTTACGAGAAAGCGCCGCATATCGTTATTCTTACAAGGTTAATCTTGTAACAATAACTTATCTATAAATGTGCATTTATTTGAACACACGTCCTTCATACAGGGTTATAATGACTGAGACCTGTAAAGAGACAACATGACAATTAAAAAGTAAAGTATACTAAAATTCACTGAATCACGAGGTGATAACAACCCTGATAAAATTATTCAAAAAACAAGGGAGATTTTAAGGTATGTTGGTATCATTGCTACTGTCAGTGTCAGCTGTGCTGTCACTGTCTTGTCAGCTGAGATTTTTTCAGCTGGCAATTTGTTTGTTCCAGTTTTCGGTAGATTCTCGAACGGGAAGATCGTCTCCGTCTGTTCGCGTTTAGAATTTCCATTTTGTCAAAGGTAAACGTAAAATTATTCCAATACATTCATGCCCGCGCTCTTAGTGTACCGTGCGTGATAATATCCACGATTGTGTCGCCGCAGATAGTGTTTTTCAATGCGCTTAAGATAATTTTACGTAGGTAGTTGACATATCGTTTCGCAAGTAGTTACCACAGAGGTGTTTTATTTGTGTACGTTGTGTGTAAAATATCCGCAGTATAATATCTGTGAATCGTGTGCGTTGTGATCGTAGCGAAGGTTTGTTAGTGTAATCAATATTAGATGCGTGATGTGAACGTGATTGTGGCAGGAATAGTTCGTCAAATCGTCGCATTGTGTTGGTGAAGTTGTAGTGTTTGTTTGCGTTCTTGCGCTGTGAGCCATGCTGGCGCGCTCGTACCGTTGTAATGCTCGCGCTTGGCCGGTAAGATTTTTTCGTTTTCTTTTTTCATTATTTACTAATTATTGTCATCAATAAGCTGCTATGCTTACGCCTCGAGCTAGTGATTTTAGATATTTCAAAAATTTTCCATGAAGTCTTTACATCTACATAATTATAATTAATCACCATAGGTATTAGCTTATTTACACAACCCTTAACATTTTAAACAATTAAACATGTTCAATAAAAGTAGAGGGAAGCAAGAATGTTTAAAAAACTAAAAGGCTCCGCATTAGTATTTTCCCGATATGCTTGCGCATTCAGTTTATCTGTGAAAAACAGATAGCTTTGAATATAACCAGTCAAATTCCAAAAGCGCGGCGATAATAGTTTTTAGAAAACAGTTTTAAAGATTTTAATTTTCATACAAACTAGCGCCATCATGCGTTTTTTAGGGCCATTCCAGCGAAAATGACACCACACAGGTGTAAAAACTAAATCAGCAATTTTGTAATGAAATCCATGCCCAAAATAAAGTTCATGCAAAATTAAATTTTAGAAATATATAAGTTTGTTTTTGCACTTTTATTGTTAACATACCTATAGCCTATCCATGTTAGTGTATTTTTTTCTCTGAATTAACACCATTTTTTGCCGCCATTAATTTACTCTACATTAGAAAGTGATAATATTGGTAACAGAAAATATGTTTCATGCAGTTTTTGCAACTGGTGAGTACTACAAATATCGTAATGGTATGGATTATAATATTATTGTTGTCTATGTTGTTAAAATATAAATAAATTGTAATTAACGCTGTTGGATTATCGAAATAAATAAAATAAAAATAAAAAAATAAGTTCTAAAAATGCTATGTCAAAAGAAGGGAAAAGGATAAAGACCGTGTGAATGACGATGAAGCAGCCAAAAACTTCAGCAAGAAAAGGAAAGGTAGGGAAAAAAAGAAGATGGCTCAATCTTCAGCTCTTGCGTTATCAAAAATTGTCAAAGAACAACAAAGACAAAACATTGTTTAACTAAACCACTGTTTAACATTGTTTCTTAATAAGAGCCTAAATCTCGTAGCAGGCTTGTGGGTGGGTGTAAGTAAGTAAGATATACATCAAGATGCGGGTCTATCATATATACTGACCGGCGCGTCTGGGCCACCAGGCCCAGGGCGCTGAATCCCAAGACATGCCACTGCCTATATATCCACATATTTATATATTTCTAAACAAGAAACCTAGTTCAATGAAAATTTCAATAAAAAGCTCATTTAATGTGAATAATAAGAGATTTGCATTCATTTTCTTCAAACTATGTAACCCTGCATGTTACTAATTGTCCCACCTGTCACAAGGTGTTGTCCCACCCGTAACAAGGTGCTATCTCACCTATCACAAGCTATGAGACAAATTACGTACATATCTGCAAAATCGTATTCAAGTTGTGTCTATAAATGAAATAAATTCGACAACCTGCAATGTGGATATTGGAGTGCCTCAGGGGTCGATATTAGGACCAGTTTTGTTTTTGATATATGTAAATGACCTTGTAAATTCTATGCCAGACTGGACCTATACTAGTTTATTTGCGGACGATACCCATGTAGGAATAAGTGACAAATGCAACGTGAAATTAGAGATAAAAATTAAGGAAGCTATGAGTGTCCTTAAAGGTTGGTTTAACGCAAATGGAATAATTCTCAACGCTGAGAAGAGCGTCATTATGCAATACAAAGCACGGAAAGGTACAGAGAGAAATAGTTCTTTAAATGAAAATGTCTTTCTAGGGTATACAGTTGACTATACAGTTAGTCACTCCGCTCATATTGAGAAAATTTGTAAAAAAATAGCAAGTGCGAATTATGCACTACTTAAGCTCAAGCCTTTATTGGACCAAACAACAATGTTATCGGTATACTATGCTTACATACAGTCAATTATTAGGTATGTCATTACTGTTTGGGGAAATGCCACAGATATAAGCAAAGTGTTGAAAGCCCAAAAGAGGGCATTAAGAATAATTTCATATTACAAAAGAGAGCAGTACGCGCCATCTATGACATGGGTCCACGCGAATCTCTAAGAGACTTTTTTAAAGAAATAGGTATTCTAACCCTGCCTTCGCTATACATTTTGGAAAATATAATGTATGTACGGAAGAATATTACTAAATTTAACTTAAAAAGTGATGTACATGAGTTAAATACTAGAAGTAAACATAAAATTGTTGTACCCGGGTTCAGATTAAGTAAAACTAACAAATCGTTCCTGGCAAATGGTGTCAGATTCTACAACAAAATTCCTAAAGTATTAACTGAATTACCACAAGGAAAGTTTAAACGTATAGTCAAGAGTGTATTAATTAAAAAAGCGTATTATAAAATTAAGGATTATGTAGATGACAAGGATGCATGGAGGCAAACAGCTCAGGAGCCTCCTGGCGACTACTAAACTTTAAATTGTTAGTTGTTAGCATTAGAATCATTGTAAAAAACTACTTTTTTTAAAAAGAATGCCGTGACGAGTTTCTTGCCCTTCTTCTTGCTCGGCCTATACCAATTTGGAACGGGCACGGTGGGTTTCTGGAAGATTCGTTGACTTTGAGCACGGATTGGGTCTGTTGGTGTCTTTGTCATTTATTATGTTCTGATAAAGACAGCATTAGTTTTAGTCTGTGATTCGGGTAGATGAATGTTGCAGAGGCCGGCTGTTAGAATCATTTTAACTTTCATAAGTGCTCCTTTGGGGCCTATTTGAATAAAGACTTTTGAATTTTGAATTTTTTTTTTTTTGAATGTTTGGATTGCGAAAACGTACTTCAGTCAGAGAATATTTTAAGAAACATAGGATAATGACAGTAATATCTCTATACATTTTTAATAGCCTATTAGAAATTTTTGATCAAAAAGACATCCTTAGTAAAAATAAAGATATACACGCTTATAACCTACGTAATAGAGAAAAACTGTTTATACCTAAGACCAGACTGAAAAAGGTTCAAAAGCAGGGAATCTGCAATAAAATATCGTTATTTAATAAGTTACCATTAACATTAACACAATTGAACGCAAATAATTTTAAAAAAGTCCTAAAAAAATTCTTTGAAAACCATCCGTTTTATTCTATTAATGAATTTATAGACATGCGTCTCACTGAATCTTCATTCCTGTATGAATAAGAATTGATATGGTATGATTATGCTTATTTTGTTTTGTTTAAGAAGTTATTACTGGTTTTTTTGTTTAGTGGTTATTTTCTGTCTTGACATAATTTTAATTGAATTGTTTGGAACAATAGCTGAATTGGAATGATATTATGATAGCTTTATAAATATACTAAACTATTTTGATGTAATGAATTGACTTGCCCAGTGTAACACACATTGTTATAAGGCCAATAAATAATTCTATTCTATTCTATTCTAAATTTTTATTAAGATTGTATAATTTTTTTTGTGTAAATTATGTAGATTGCTACTTAATTCAAATATGTATAGTTATATAGTTTGTCTTGATTTGTGAAATGTACTTGTCAACTCATATAGGTGCGGCCATTTGATGTCCCACCCATAACATTTCTAAAATAATTATACTTAGTCATAAAAATGGTAACTTATTATTTCTTCCAATGGTGAATGCTGGAATGAACATTTACCTTTAGTTGTGATAGGATAATATTTAAGGCAAATATAGTAGGTAGCAGTTAGAAAGAAATAAGTTAGTAAGTAAAAAGGAGTTCGAATATTAATTAAGTAGTTAATTTTATCTAAATCTTCAATTAATTTCCTGAACTTACATAATGTACGGGATACGAGATAACCAGCAAAGCTAATGCCGTGTAACAGAAAGCAATGGTTCCGCGTGGCCACTTTCACCCGTTACCGGCGCCCCTTGTACTTTCGCCGGGTGGACTAGCGCTGGGTAACTTTATTGCGAACGTTTAAATCTAACAAATAAATAAAATTGAAGTGTCTGTTTGTAATATCAAAATAACAAAATGCATATGAAAGTAATATACGGTCCCTATAACAAAACAACCATTTTTAACATTTTTGTCTGTCTGTCCGTCTGTTTGTTCCGGGTAATCTCCGAAACGGTGGGACCGATGTCGACGTGACTTTCACTGGCAGATAGCTGATGTTACAAGGAGTAACTTCTAGGCTATTTTAATTTTAGAAAAAGAATTAGGGTTCCGCACAAAAGAATTAAAACCCATGTGAAATCCAATATCACGCGGGTGAAACCGCGGGCAGCAGCTAGTAAATAATATAAAGAATGTCTAACAATCACATTCAAGCCCATGATTCCTAACGAGGATTCCTTTATTTAATCTAGAAAATACGGAACTATAAGACCCAATGGTCCCGCGACACCCGGACACGGGATAAATTTCTGGGTCAGTGAAATGGCTTGACTTATGATGATAAGGAGCTCAATGCAGTGCTGCGTAGGCCTTTTTGTTTGAAAGTTGTGAGTGGCACTGCAATTGTCATGGGCTGTCTGTAACTTACCATCAGGCAAACCATCTCCTAGTCTCGTCATTAACTGTTGCACACCTAACCACCACAGAATAAGTATCAAACCACCATTTTGTTAGTGGGAGGACTAACTCTTCTGCGAGTGTCCGTTTGGGTTGTTACCACCGCTCTGCTCGTGAAGTCTGCCGCCAAGCAGTAGTGTGCAAGCATTACTGTGTTCCGGTTTGATGAGCAGAGTATCCAGTGCAATTACTGGGCTTATGAGACTTAATACCTATTGTCTCAGGGTAACGAGTGCATTGCAGTGCCGCGCAGGCCTTTGTGTTTCAAAGTTCTGGGTGGCACTGCAATTGTTATGGGCCGGCGTTATACTTACCATCAGGCCAACGTCCAGCTCGTCTCGTTACCAAATAACATAAAAAAAAAACAACAATGGGAGTAGACGAGAGGCAAAGATCGAGCCCAGTGAAGTTCACTGCAAGAAAAGAAGTTCTCAAGTTCTCACCAAGTGTTGGACGTAGAATTAAACAATTCTTCAATATTTTATTGCATCCAACAGTTCCCCGCGGTTTTGACAAGGTCATCGGTCCACCTATGTCGTTCTATGGGGGAGGCCTGTGTTCAGCAGTGGACGTCTTCCGGCTGATGATGATGATAAATATTTTATTTTACTTACATTATTATAATTCCGTACATTGCGAACTCTTGGTCAGAGTAAAACTTGGTACAGTATATGGTGTACCTTATCATATTATATTCATTCTTATCAATGCAAGCTGTATTACATAAACAGCAAACTTAGTTGTCCGTCTGTTTTTGGACAAACTGTCATGAAAAAATTTCGAATTACGAATTTGATTTTTATCTGTACACATTTTTAACAACAGTTTATATTTCATTTCATACTTATTTACTATGCTCAATATTGGCTGAATTCTTTGCTCATATAGTTTTAATGGGCTATTTTTTAATGTTCGCTTTTATGTTTTACGAAAAATCGTACTTTAAGTATTTTTTTTATCTTCAATATTGTATAATCACTGCCAGCATAGTATTTATTTATTGTAAGTATTCTTTGTATAAATATATTATTTGTATCTGTTATTTTCTGCAGTTATGATTTATGCGTTTAATACACACTACAAACTATCAATTAAATATTCTTAACATAAGTATACAAAAACACTATCGACCTTGATATTTTTTTCGTTATCTTTGATGGTCGCATGGAGACTATCTATCATAAAAATATCAGTACATATATTACTGTATTGTCATATCAATTGATTGTTATGTACACATGTATCCTATCAGCGATTTGTCATATTTGCCTGCACAGATCCGTTGTAGAACAAGGAATTTTTAGATAGTCCGCCCGTCCCAGTCTGTCACAGTCATTTTTAAGGCCAGAGCACTCCGAATCCATGTGCAGAACGTATATAGACACGCGTGTCACACACGCATGTACCTCTGAGACACCGAGTTACGAGTTACACATAATATGTGCTGCGCACGCAATGCAACAGTCCGATGTGTCCGTGGGGTACGCAGCCTGTATGTCTCTTGGGGGCTGAAATGCGTAACTTCACGCATTACGTCTACAGCGTGTACGCAAGCAGTGTGCCATTTCTCATACAGTTTCATACATTACAACGCAGTGGTGCGTGCATCTAAACGTCTACGTATTATACCCATCGGGTGTGCTCAGGCTCTCAATCGTTTGACAAGGCCATAAGGTTGTTGATGTACAATAGTAGATAATATAGATCTCAACCAGCGTCGCCAGGGCCGCGGATAAAGTCCATTCCACAGACCCGTAGCCCCGGTATTGTTTTTTTTTTATACTTCATAGGCTTGCGTTTGACCACTATCTGACCTGATAATAAGTGATGATGCGGTAGACGATAAAGCACGCTTACGTAGAAAGTACCTACTACCCATTCACTCGTGATTTGAAGAGACCCAGGTTATAGCGATCAGGGAACACAGACTTGGGCAAGGAGTTCCACTGCTTAGCGGTATGCCAAGTGAATGCAGGTACACGTATAGGTAGATTCTGGCGTCGAAAAGGAAGTCCGTCTGTATTTTAGTTGGTAGGTATCTCAGTAGTTAGGGAGACAACTTTTCGAACTATAGAAGGCAAACTACGGGGTAAGGACCCTATGATAAGCGTTAATTGTATGCTTTTTAAAAAAATTAGAAAGCTGATTTTTATAGTTCTTATTTAAACCAATATGTTACATTTATGTTTATAACCTAATTCCCGCATCGTCATCCTCGGGACCCAAATTCTGAAACACAATAAGGTTTGTGAGTCTTAAAAACCGGTTATGTTCTTGGACATTCACAGCACCAACCTCGGTTTAGTCATACAGCCTGTAAAAACAACGCAGCTGGTTCGATGAACCCATATGTAGGTTAAAGAGTTAATTTTAGTTTGTATCGGTCATCGGCTTGCAGTCAATCTCCTGAAGCTCGACTTGTTCTTTTTATGCTCTTTTTATGGGTTCCACTCGACTACTCTTTATGGGATTTAAACGTGTTGTAACGAATATCGATGTCTTATCAATTGGAATTGAATTTTATCATACTCATCTGCTGGTATTAGTGTTGATGCAAGTGTGAGTGTAGTTGAGTCTGTCGCTTTCGTTTGCGTATGCGGGTGGCGAGAAATCCAGTTCCAACTCTCACTCTAGTTCTAGAATCGGTTGCCAAGCTCATACTATGACTTACATAGGTATTTAACATTCGTGGGCTCTTGGATGAAGACGATAGTCTCCCTCCGTGTGCGTTATGTCCTACCGGAATGTCCGTCCAGTCTGTCTGTTACGTCCAGTTCCCGGAATCTTAATAGGCCTATTTAGAATTTCAGACTCAGAGAGCGTTACGCTGCCTCCTTTGCTAGTGTCTACAGAAACCGACTGGGCACGAAATTGGATACAAAATACACACAAACAAGCCTTTATTATAGGTGTGTTCCGGGAACCGAGAGACAGAAGCGTTCGAAGTTTGGCATGTTAGTGGTTCTTGTTTTCAACTTCATCACTTATCGTTAGCTCCACAAATTCAGAATTTGTCCTTCGTCACTTCTGAGGGTAAAGTTCTGCTGTCATATTGCGAGCAAGACTGGTATTACAAACAAATACAAATCATTTATTTAGACACAATACATAGTATTATTTATTTATTATATTGCATCCAACAAACTTGTTGTGCTTAACTAAACGGTATTTCACGTCGTTGCAACGACTTCTTTGTGCAAAGCGTAAGTTTGCTTTCACACAGAAATACTGTTCGCATGTTTGGGATGCAGCGCACCAAAGTGCCAAAACTCCAGCCCCTTATTTCAGTAGAAACAGGGCTTTAATATGTGCTAACGCCTACGGAATAAACTAATTTTTTTTTATAATTATAATTGATCACTTACCTATTTTTATCCGTATATTAGCTACTTATATTGGCGTCTAGAAAATATTTAAACAATTTCGACGAACAAATTCACTACACATAAATCAATCTGTCAGGGTAATCTAGTAAGTAGTATGTACCTACTTAAGTAGTGTAATGTTGCCTAGTGAGTAGACCATTTGTATAATTCAACACTATAGGTATTTTTATCTAATTTAGATTTAATATGAAATTTAAATTTGCTTGATGAATATGAACATCTTCGAAAAAAAAAACGTAATTTTGGGAAAACTAGCGAAGCTCAGGTACTTACTACGTACCTGTGTAAGTTATTAATGGTCGAGTTTCATCGATCCAACTCTGTTTGGTTTCGTTATAAATTTCTCGATCAAATCTCTTGAATTCTCACATTCTGTGTTAGCGGTGCGAGTGGAACCGGTTCGCTGATTGAGCTCAATGACTGGAACCACCACAAAAACTATTCAAAATCCGGCACATACATGGCTTTTTTGCGAATTATAGCAAATTTGCTGAATATCTGTGGTTAATAATTTACATCTTTAAATAGTTAGTACCGGCATTTGTTTTTTTTTTTTCAACATATTGGTTTTAAGACGTTTGTCTTTAGACACTGTCTAACTAAACAGGCGCATAAGAGTTGTTTTTTGTGGTAACATGGCCAATGTGTAGGGATAACGAGAGCAATGCAGTGCTGGGCAGGACTTTCAAAGTTCTGAAAGGCACTGCAACTGGTAATTGGTATGGGCTGGAGTTATGCTTAACATCAAGAAGACACCTGCTCGTCTTATAAAAAAAAACTAATAATCAAAATCAGTTTAGTAGCACTTAGCAATTTTTTCAAGGCTACAGGTGATTTAAATTGGTATTTTTTTTGTTTATTTATTGCATACATGTATTTATAGCATTAGATATTATGTATATAGTATGTGCTATGTTAGTGGTACATGCACCCTGTGAGGGCATTTGCAAGTCAGTGCTAGCAGTTAACATTTTTAAGTTATATCTTAGTATTACATTTTCAACATATTAAATCTAATTACATTGACAGTCAAATTACTTTAAATTTATTATGTTTAATATCTAATTCTATAATAGTTTATGAAATTATCCTAGATAAAAAAATCTAAAATGTGTTTTGTTTTGTTTCAGAAGGCTACCGAAGCGGAGTTCTTGAGCATTTTTTCTTCATAATGGTAACTATTACTTTATTAGTATTTAAAGTTATAATTAATTATTATTCTACTTTAAATTATGAATTCTGTTAAAAATAACGACGTTTTAATTGTTCCACGCCTACTGACGGTAGAGATTCTCAAGCCACCATTTACTTTGTAGATAGGTAGGTAGGTATTTTATACTATGTATAAAAAATATTATGTATTCGTCAGTTGGATGTTCGTAAAACGCTATGCAATCTAGACGTGAACAAAGCCAGTGACCCGGACGGTATATCGATCATTGTTCTATGTGGTGTACCGGACTGGTCTCCTGTATTGGTACGTCTCTTTCGCCTCTCTCTTGAGACTGGTCAAGTTCCTAAAGCCAGCCGTGCTAACATGCGCGCCGTGACAAAATTTTGTCTATGCTTATATCGTGCATTTATCTCGTATTCGCACGAGAAAGAGCGAGACAAAACAGTAGACAAAATTTTGTCGTGGTACGCATGTTAGTCTGGCTGGAAGCTTGCAAACGTGCAGCCTGTGCCCAAGAAAGGTAGTCGTGCCGACTCTAAAAACTACAGGCTCACTTCAGTCACTTCTATACTTTGTAAAAATATGGTACGTGAGCTCCTGGCATACCTCAAAGTAATAGACTCTTGAGTGACCAACTATACGTATTTTACCGATTTAGGTCTACTGAGGATCTTCTTGCTTAATGCCACTCCTGGAGTGAGGCCATGGATAAACACGGATCTTCCCATTTCTCTGGATATTTTTTTTTTTATTTTTTTATGTTATTTGGTAACGAGACGAGCTGGTCGTTTGCCTGATGGTAAGCATAACGCCGGCCCATAACAACTGCAGTGCCACCCAGAACTTTGAAACACAAAGGCCTGCGCGGCACTGCAGTGCGCTCGTTACTCTGAGACATTAGGTATTAAGTCTCATAAGCCCAGTAATTTCACTATATCTCGATATCTCGAAGGCCTTTGACAAATTGACAGGATCTGGCATGATAGCTTTTTATTGTAAGCTTTCAGCTTATTGTATACCCGTCCGCTTATGTGTATGGATATCAGACCTCCTAAGGAACCGATCAATTCGAGTAGTCTTGATCGACGCATCGTCACTTAATATCGGGTGAGATGTAGGTCAAACGCATTTTCAAAAAAAATTAAATAAAGTTGTTCTTTTAATACAAAACAATGTAAAATGCGAAGGTTAGCTCATTCAGAACCATAAATAGCTCCGACGCCGCATGCACTTCCTACACTGGCCCCTAGTGAAAGTAGTCGATGATACTTTCGATTCGATGACGTAACAGCACATGAAAACAAACACAACGCCATTATCACCGACGTTGCGTAACAGAAAACGTAACCGACGTAGCCTTACCACTTATATTGCTTCTGTAGTGTTTTGATCGGCACATTGCGGCCCTCCGCACACTCGGTGCGGCAGGCGATTTTACGATTTCTCGACATGGGACGGCGGGCGGCTTGAAAGCCACAACTCGTACTTTTTACTTTGCAATTTTCTGGTTCGCACTAGATTGCAACAACAAATCCTAAGTCATATTGGTCCGTGAGTACAGGCTTTGACATCTCACTTGCATACGTCGCGCGTCGTACCACCGCTTTGCTCGTCACTTTTGTCATAGCGAAGGTTCTGTATACATACAATTTACACTGTATTTGATCTATTTCAATAAGAAAGGAAGTTGACTTAACAAATTTCTCTCATTTCGCCTACTGCAGAGTATATGAAGTCTCCTGTCTCATCCCATTTTGGGCTCTATCCTCTTAGTTATAAAGACATGTTGTCACCCTTAGCTAGTTCACCAAGCTCTTATTGGTGTGTTCCGGTAGCTGCACTGGATAACATTATGCTTAGGATTGCCCATATCATCATTTAAGATCAGGTGAGAGTCGTCCGACGTGATTCGTATCAAGAGTAAAAGGAAAGTATAGAGTGTGCGAAGGCTTTTATAGTAAACAGGGTTTATTTTGATGCTATAGAGAAATGGCGCCTGTCACTTCGCCTCGCGCTTCGATCACTCACAATATTACGGTTGGGCAACTATAGTAGGCAGTGATTTGCGATATTAATCATGTACGATTGGATACACATGATGAAAATAGATCAAAAAGGTCTTTTTATATCATACACTTTGGAAAGTGGTTGTAACAGTTGATATCTTGACAAATCGTTTTGAGAAAAGTTCGCTGATGAATGTGTAGAGATCTATTTAAGCAAATAGGAGAAGAGACGGCAAGCCGTTCACGTGATAGTAAGTACGCCTGCCCAAATCAATGCTAGTCATTCATCATTTTAGTTAGCTTCCACTTTCTATGGCGTGGTGAGCTGAAACCTCAAGACCTAAATCTCTTTGACAAAACTGCGATTTAAAGAGTTTTTCTAATATTATCTTTAGTTAGGTTTTTTGAATGAATGAACGTTTTCTGCCATACTGGGGGAGCCCATTATGATTTTAATAAACCGCGTAATGGGTTAGGAGACAAATCGTACCTTATAAAACAGACTAGTTCCACCTTTTCTAATTTGATAATAGGCTATTGGGCCCATCTTAGTATAAGTGTTCGGAGGATTGCACTACTGAATATTTTCTAGGAGTTTATTGGTCCCAGTGATGCTGGCTTGAACTAAAGGAAATAAACCGGTTGCTTGATATGATTAATTTTCTATCAGTACTACAGATTGCGGGTAATGAGCATTGGCCGTAGTCCTACTAGGAACAATGAAAGAACTTAAGGGAAAACATCTCGTGCCGCTAAGCAACTTATCCCACGAGATGGCGCTGTTTCTCCAAAAACATGTTTTTATTTATTTTACTCTAAGTAGCGGGAAATAAACTCATTTTAGGTGATTTTGCGGGATTTTCAATTTGTTCTTAGCACATATCAAACATAGTTGAACCCATTGATAACTACACTTTTGAGAAAATGTTAATTAAAACCGTACTCCTGTATATGTAAATGAACGACACACACACATGCAAATGGGAAAACGGTATACTATAATAAAATAGGCCGAAGTATAAAGCTACGAATTAGCGCAGTAGTCACTTGCGATTTGAAGAACCAGAGTTCGAATCTGGAATACAATAGTCTCATTTTGTGCTGAAGAATATTTTTTTAGACATTTTGGTTATCTATTGCACTTAGTAATAATAACAATTACCTAGTTTTTGTGCTAGATTGGAAAGTAAAATGAAAGACTAGGTAACGTTTAAAAAGATTTAATGCGTGTGTCCACTTTGGAGATGAAGCATGTCGCCTATTTTTGCTACTATAAAAGTTGTTTATTGTTATTTAGTTTATTACATAGATTTTAGAATAAGTGAGACAACCACCGCCAGGATAAACTCTTCATCTCTCTCAATTTCTACTACTCTTGTGGGTTGGACTGATGAGATAAAGCACTCCAAATAAAATCTCTTCATTTTGACTCTTAGCTGGCTCTGTACCTGGTAATAATAAAGTATGATTTTTTTTGATCTTCCCTCTTTGAATACAAGTGGATTTTATTTTCCTTGGCAGCGCTTTCGATATCTTCGATCAACCATCAACGAAGGAAAGCACTTTCATTCTAAAATCGCTTCTTCATTTGTAATCACGCCATCTGGGCTTGCTCCTAGAAACCCATATCCCTCGTTGATATAGAATCCAGAAGGACGAACTGCTTTTGAAAATTTTCAGCAAAACTAGTTCATTTTAGATTCATTTTGCTGACCGGACACCATATCCGTTGACAATTACTTCTTGGACGTTTTCAGGCATGGTTTGCTGTGTTACTGGTCTATTTCGTGTTATAGTCAACCTCAACACGGATCCGTCTTGATTTTCTAGCATTTTTTATTGTCAAAGGTAACACATCAGAACTTGAACTGGGTTTGACAAAAAAATCTAAGCTGAGCTTAGCTAAGATGTTTTTCGCCAGGCGTCTTCCCGTCTGTAAAAATGAAATAAGTACCTGCTTAGTATCTCAGAATTCAAAAAATTTGTTCCATGTTTGTTTACATAGATTCAATACTTACGAAACTTCGTCGCCATGGAAACGCTTGAGCTGACCACGAACCTATTTTCGGTTTACTTTTAGGACAGAATAAGTTTTATAAAACGGTTTTGATCTATTAGGTCTATTAATTTTGCTGTTATAACAGCTGGATGATGAATACAAACATTATGCTGCAAAATACAAACACTAACCTAACCTAAAAACTGCGAACTGAGAACACAACAAAATTTGTATTTTGTGTTGCCAGTACGTTACATTCAATTTGGCCAGTCTACTGCGGCCAAAAGTAGTGTCTTGATTGATTAGGTTCGCGTACTGAGTATTGTTACAGTAAAATAAAAAATACTATTGTTATTTAAGTCACTTGAGCTCATAGATGTGTTTCCCGATAAAGCTTGCTAGGAAATTTTCTTTGATAATAATTAATTACTTAGTATCCCCATCATCACCCTGAACGTGTTCTTTGTTGATAAACTTGAAACCCCCAATTTTTTTAAGCAAACGCGTCTATGATACAAATTAATGGTAATCTCTATGAAAAGATCCTAAATAAAACATTCATATAGCAGGAGAGTTACGCGATAATGTCATAAATTACTCAAAATGTTACACTCTCAAGGTCTGGCAGCACTGAGTTGTATAACTCTCGCTTATTTGAATTGTTGTTTTTTGTGGTTTTGATTTTATGTCACACGGAGCGGCAACGTCGCACGTTGCGATATAGCGCGGCTCTGCTCTCGCAAAGTAATGTATTCTCGCTTGCACGCACAATCTGACAACGCACGTTGCACGCACATCATGAAAATGTAACTCACACTACGAGCGCGTGCTATATAATATTGTACCACTACAATCGTAAAATATTTCGAAATATTAGGCTAAAAAAATGTACTTCCAGGCTATTAAATCATAATATTACTGATTTTGCGGCTATATAAGCTTAAATTAGGGCTATGTTAAGTCATTATGAGTTCAAAATAACAGCAGGACACGTAAGAAGGTCATGCAAAGTTTGTATGGTAAACATTTAACCTTAAGCCTGATTGTGCTTGACTTACAATGACAGAGAACTTTGACTAAGGCTAAGATTCAGAGACGATTCTAAGCGTAGACTTTGGCTTCCATATGTCAAAACTGTATAGAATTTTGACGTATGGAAGCGTGAGTCCACGCTTAGATTCGTCTCTGAATCTCAGCCTAAGGCTAAGATTCAGAGACGATTCTAAGCGTAGACTTTGGCTTCCATATGTCAAAACTGTATAGAATTTTGACGTATGGAAGCGTGAGTCCACGCTTAGATTCGTCTCTGAATCTCAGCCTAAGTCTAACTACTTAAACGAAATCTTCGGCCGCACACGATGCTGGTTTCTTTTAAACTGTACAGTTGTTTCAATTGTTGATGTTTACCTCAGTTTCATAACACGATGTCCTAATTCAAGAAGTACGAAGTTTTGAGAATCGGCATAACTCTAAACAGAAAAGACAGCCCCGCGGTTAACGTTAATAGATAGTACTGCATTCATCTTTTCTCTGACGAATTTACGTTTACGTCATCATAACTCATCATTTCACGAGCAGACGTGTTTACAACTCTTGTGTTTATCAATCAAAAGTAAACAGCAGGTAATGTAAATTGTGTACTAAAGCCAGTTCCATAGATACAGTGATATTTATGTATTATTATGTATGTATGTATGTAAATCGTGCTCAAACATAGCTCTTTTCCGGAATTAGGTACGGCTCCGAGCAAGATTTAGTAGAACGACAAGGTCGAATGCTTAGAATGAATACGCGTAGCAAGGACACACTTGTTCGATAAAGCCAGCCATTTGCTTTTGTGTTGCTGAGCTGTACTTCAAATGTATATCATCTATTAATTGGACGATTATAATGCTTTGTCATATATTTTTTTATTACAATATTTTTCACCAGTAATTCGCCTGATTATAAGCGAAGACGGAGCGGATGGATCTAGAAAAAAGTATTCACTCTAGCCTTGATGACACCCAGGTTGTATTTATCAGAAAACGAGAAAGACGTCCAAGCGACTCCTCTTGGCATATGAGTAATTGGCCTGTAAATCACCAATTATGGATATGGCTTGGCATCAAGTTGTGCCGAGTTGTTAAAGCATTTCCAGCCGCTTTTGAACGTAAATTGGATTCAGCCTATACTATCTATACTACATTGCGTATTTATTCTAAGGTTGGCACACAATGTCGTAATACTCAGTTGGTGGTGAGTTAACAATAGGCAGTGCTATATATATTGGACTAGCTGTGCCCCGCTGCTTCGCTCATGTAGTCTATGTTACTCCTTGTAACATCGGCTATCTGCCAGTGAAAGTCCCGTCAAAATCGGTCCAGCCGTTTCGGAGATTACCCGGAACAAAAAATGGTTGTTTTGTTATAGGTACCGTACATATTACTTTCATATGCATTTAGTAAAAAGCTGTTATTTTGATATTACAAACAGACATTTCAATTTTATTTATATGTATAGATAAGATATAGATATAAATAGTAGATTCGCTTTGTCCTTTTAGGCTGGTTGCCAGAATCTACGCCTAAGGCTTCGGGTGTGGTTACAGGGCGAAATACTTTGGAGATAGTTACAGACCGATGATTTCGGGGGTGGTTTTAATTTTACCGTTTCAAACCACCAACAGCTTAATACGGGCACAAACGATCAGTTACAAAATGCTATTATATTATATATAATAGCAAAACTAAAACTTGAAGAATGATGTAATGATACAGTATGCATCGGCATTTCTATTTGATAAATAAATAATTTTATAACATTTACCTGTATCGCATAATTTAATATCTGGAAAATGATACTAGGCCAATACGACCCCTGAATAAGATTCCCTGTATGTAGAGAATCATGAAGTGATGGAACAGGAACAAAAATTTAATTCTATTGCAACAAGACTTGTTTTTTGAGGAAATGACGATAAAGTCGTATCTCCAGCATAACATTTCATAATATTATAATCAAGTAATATACGTATTATCATGATAAGCACGTGCTTTTTATCATCATTATAATAACAGATTGTCGACGTTTACTCTACCCATTACTAACCTTTTTTTTATTTCGTCTAAAGGAGGGAAGAATTTAGTCATATTTTACTTATCATCAACTTTCTTTAAAGAAACAAAGGAAAGTGTTTATTATGACATAAAAGAAAAAAAACCACAGAATTTAAAAAGAAAGATAACTGACAAATGGATACCTAAACGTGCTTTAAAAACTTACGGTCTGTGTTAAACCTGTATTAAACAGTGTTTAAGTCCTAAACATGCCTTAGTCGCGTGTTTAAATATGAGCAATCACAAATCCTGATTTAAATAGTGTCTAACAGTTGCCTCAATACCGTTGTGCATTTCTAATCATTTTAGATGTTTATCTTTAAACACTGTCTAGCTAAACAGGCGTCTAAAAGTGTTTTTTGTGGTGATATGGCTAGAGCTGGGCCAAAAAGGATTTTAAATCTTAGCCGAGTCACTGAGTGCAGAAATACTCTACATTGATTTACAGATAAACACTGTTGTCGACAATCTTTACGTGGACTTTACTCTCTGTCTTATTAAATCAGCTGCCTTATCAGGTAACAATCTCGTGTTCGTTTTCAATACCAAACCAATGAAAACTAGCGGTCACTAGTCTTCGTGTGGAAGGAATAGTCTAGAATTTTCGCTGGTTATCATTTTCTAACGAACGTTATTAAAGAAATAAGCTCTTACAATTAACGAAAAGAAGCGAAAACTATTGACAACTCCTTCCACACGAAGACTAGTGACCGCTGGTTTTAATCCGTCTGGTATTGAAAACGAACACGAGATTGTTAGCTGATAAGGCAGCAGTTTGAATCTCAGGTTCATTACCTGAGATTCAAATTCGCAACAGGGACCTCACCCCGTTTCCCGGGGATGTTGAATGTGATTTTAAATAGGTCACCTAGATTTGCATCGCGCACACAGGTAAAGCTTTTGGGTCACTGTGTAAACGGGTCTGACCTGGACGTACCAGTTTTGATATATGATATTGTTACGAGCTATAGGGTA
The DNA here is from genome assembly GCA_907269065.1 of Crocallis elinguaria. Taxonomy (NCBI): domain Eukaryota; kingdom Metazoa; phylum Arthropoda; class Insecta; order Lepidoptera; family Geometridae; genus Crocallis; species Crocallis elinguaria. The sequence goes on along the minus strand of OU026072.1, from coordinate 22,825,041 downwards.
ACGTTTGATAGAAAGAAGCCGTTAAACAAACAGTTACTTTATTGAATTCAAAAGGAATCACTTGAAACACTATTCACTAAAAAATCACTAGTATATCACTTTGTCACAGATATCACAATCACTACTAGTCGCTTTGAACTCACTCCGATGTGTATCGCTTGGTATCTCAATCGAAACTGTCTCTGGCCGCGTCTCGATCCGCTTATATATGCGCCGCAAATTGTGCTACCAAGTTCCCGAATGATCTAGTTCAAGGTCAAATATGGACATCTCTCTCTTACGCATACAACCGTCCCTTGTACACACATCGAGGACTTTCCAGATGGTAGTAGATTATGTCCATCTCGTTCTATCATGCGTGTAGCTATCTCTCTCTCGCATTATTCTAGAACATTCGGTTAGGTAATAGGTACAATTGTTCCTCTCTTTTGCGCATATAGCCATCCTGCTCACACTTTCTTCTGGAAGTTTCGAGAGACATGATCGAGCCTAATCGTCTCTCTCTTTCACACGCATAGGCTGTCCCTCTCACACACCTTCGAGAATGTTCCGCGGACCGGAGGGGTGTAACTTGGCCTGAAACGGCCTGAAAATGGGTTTTCAGGAAATGGTGCCATGTGATTACTCGTGTCCTGAAACGGACTGAAAACATGTTTCAGTCTGCTGAAAACGGCGTTAAGTAGGAGTAATTTTTGATTAACTGATATGTGTTAGGTCTTCCTCCGAAACGACCCGAAAACATGTTTCAGCCTGCTGAAAACGCCTGTAAGTGGCAGAAAATTAAAAAAATGTTTCTGCGAGTTGTCTTTTACCCCGTCTCCGTAACACTGCCCCCTCCTTAGACATGCTCGTCCCGAGCATCATTAGATCCATTGTAACGTGCCAATCGATTCACATGTACAATCTTAGGCTGGTTTCTGGCACTACCCATCTTCTTTATGCGATATGTTACGTCATTGATCTTCGTAATCACTGTGTAAGGACCATCCCAATCAGCTTGAAGTTTGGGAGATTTTCCTTTTCGTCTTACTGGATTATGAAGCCAGACTAGTGAACCTTCTTCAAAGTCTACATTATGCATTTTCCTGTTATAATGAGTTTCCGTTCTTTCATTCATTCTATTTACGTACGCAACAGGAACTCTGCGTGGCCGCTGATGTATCCGCATTTCTGTTCCAGGCTTAATTTTGTGTTTAACTATACCAGCCCTTCCTAAGTCTTCATCATTTGTGGCGAACATTTCGGAAAGTTGCCGTAATAGTTCCTTTGCTTTTGACAACTCTTTCGTTGATAAGGTCTCTTTAGATCCTTCGAGCCCTTCTTGGGCTACTATCCAAGGTTCGGAGTTGTCTACTTTTTCTACTACTTCTTGTTTGCCGCTGTCATGTGTCTGTGAGTTTCCTAAAACAACTCTTCTGTCGAAATCGTAAACACCTCTGGACAAACTACCTTTAAGAAAGACTTTCTCTACGCCACATATGAAGATGCCGCTTTCTAAATCAATTTTGCAGTTATGGTTCTTCATGAAGTCCAAACCAATGATGCAGTCACTTACTATATCTGCAATAACAACTTTATGCCGGTAGAAGCTATCACCAACTTTGAAAGTAACGACACCTTCTCCTCGGACGGTTATGTGTTGGCCATTAGCTGTCAGGAGCTGAATATTGCCACGTGAAGGTGAATATCTCTCAGAAAAACCCTTCAGAAGCTGGTAGCTGATTACCGTGCGTGAAGCTCCAGTATCCAAGTTTAACTCACATTTAATCCCGTTGACTTCCCCGTCAATGACTAACGTATTCCCGTCTTGAGTCTGAGAGATCATCACTTTTGGCACCTTCTTCACACTATCGGACAGCATCCGCCCGGCAGTCCTGGCGTAATCCTTTCCTTGACGCTGTTCTGCGGAAGCGCCCGTTAATACATCAGCTGCCCCCAAATCACTGCGTCGAATCTCCACATCTCTCCGTGAACCTCGTTTTGGGCACGAAAATCTCATATGCCCTAACTCTCCACACGCATAACATCTGGGTCCGCCTCTAGGTTTTATTTTATTGTCTGTTACCACTCGAACGCAGTAGGATCGAGGATCTCTACGAACTGTCTCTACTTCCAATGCGTGGGCTAGAGCATCCTTTAACATCTTGTGGTGACCAAGGCTTACAGTTGTCCTGACTTCCCGATCTCTAATCCCATCTACAAATGCTTGCACTAGCATGCTGTCAACCAGAGATGGTAAGGATAAATAAGCCTTTCTAACCAGTTTTTCAATTTCGAGGCTCCATTGTTGCAGGCTCTCACTAGCTAGCTGCACTCTGTCCTTTAATTGCGCCCTGTAAACGTGCTCTAGGTGTGAGTCACCATAACGACACTCTAGGGCATTCCAGAGTCGCTCAAAAGTCACCTCTCCCGACATGGTCTCTAATACGGACAAGGCTTGATCCCGCAGCCCTAACATAAGGGCAGTTACTGCCTGTTCACTGGTCCAACCGTTCACCTTTGACACGGTCTCGAACTGAAGCTTGTAAGCCCCCCAGGAGGAAGTACCGTCGAATGGAGGTGCTTTTAGTTTACCTCCTGGAGCACCAGATGTCACTACTCCATTAATTTTCAAAGATTTTACCTCCTTTTCTATTCCAAGTATTTGCTTGTCGTGCTTGGAAACTCTGTCATCGAGGTTCTCCACTTCTAATTTCAATTTCTCTACTTTTTCCTTGAATTGAACGCCTATCACCTCCAAGCGTTCCTCGACGCGGTGAGCTTGTTCCTCCAACAGACCACGCGTCTGTTCCTCTTGACGGCGAGCCTGCTCCTCTTGACGGCGAGTCTGTTCCTCCAACAGACGACGTGTCTGCTCCTCTTGACGGCGAGCCTGTTCTTCCAATAGAACACGTGTCTGTTCCTCTTGACGGCGAGCTTGTTCCTCTTGACGGCGAGCTTGTTCCTCTTGACGGCGAGCTTGTTCCTCCAACAGGCCACGAGTCTGTTCCTCCATCATGCGTTGCAAAGTCAGTAATAGATTGGAAGGATCATTTCTTTCGCCCATGATGCGGTTGGCATCAAAACTTTGACGACAAGCGGCGTCACGTGCTGCTTGTGCTCGTGTCTGCATCCCCGGCGTTTCTCCTCCAGACTCCTCTTGATCATCCCTCGGCGTAACAGGCATCTTTCTATCCCGCTTCTGACACCAAAATGTTACGAGCTATAGGGTAACGTTTGATAGAAAGAAGCCGTTAAACAAACAGTTACTTTATTGAATTCAAAAGGAATCACTTGAAACACTATTCACTAAAAAATCACTAGTATATCACTTTGTCACAGATATCACAATCACTACTAGTCGCTTTGAACTCACTCCGATGTGTATCGCTTGGTATCTCAATCGAAACTGTCTCTGGCCGCGTCTCGATCCGCTTATATATGCGCCGCAAATTGTGCTACCAAGTTCCCGAATGATCTAGTTCAAGGTCAAATATGGACATCTCTCTCTTACGCATACAACCGTCCCTTGTACACACATCGAGGACTTTCCAGATGGTAGTAGATTATGTCCATCTCGTTCTATCATGCGTGTAGCTATCTCTCTCTCGCATTATTCTAGAACATTCGGTTAGGTAATAGGTACAATTGTTCCTCTCTTTTGCGCATATAGCCATCCTGCTCACACTTTCTTCTGGAAGTTTCGAGAGACATGATCGAGCCTAATCGTCTCTCTCTTTCACACGCATAGGCTGTCCCTCTCACACACCTTCGAGAATGTTCCGCGGACCGGAGGGGTGTAACTTGGCCTGAAACGGCCTGAAAATGGGTTTTCAGGAAATGGTGCCATGTGATTACTCGTGTCCTGAAACGGACTGAAAACATGTTTCAGTCTGCTGAAAACGGCGTTAAGTAGGAGTAATTTTTGATTAACTGATATGTGTTAGGTCTTCCTCCGAAACGACCCGAAAACATGTTTCAGCCTGCTGAAAACGCCTGTAAGTGGCAGAAAATTAAAAAAATGTTTCTGCGAGTTGTCTTTTACCCCGTCTCCGTAACAATATGATATATGTTAACACGTACAATGGAAAACTATATTGTACGGTCGTAATATCAAAGAGATCGGCTCTTCTCATCTGGTCCAGTGACCTAAAGAAAGTGGCTTTATTTTTTTACTAGCTTCTGCCCGCGGTTTTCACCCGCGTTGTCATAGGTATCGTGCATTTTTCCGGGATAAAAAGTAGCCTAATGTTACTCTCCGGTCCATAAACTATATCTATGCCAAAGTTGCCAAACATCACGTCGATCCATTGCTCCGTTGCTGCGTGAAAGAAGGACAAACCAACAAACATACTTTCGCATTTATAATATTAGTATGGGCTGTCTGTGGGTTAATTTATTTGCATAATTGTATTTTTTTTAATGTTATTTGGTAACGAGACGAGCTGGTCGTTTGCTTGATGGTAAGCATAACGCCGGCCCATAACAATTGCAGTGCCACCCAGAACTTTGAAACACAAAGGTCTGCGCGGCACTGCAGTGCGCTCGTTACCCTGAGACATTAGGTATAAAGTCTCATAAGCCCAGTAATTTCACTGGATACTCTGCTCATCAAACCGGAACACAGTAATGCTTGCACACTACTGCTTGGCGGCAGACTTCACGAGCAAGGCGGTGGTAACAACCCAGACGGACACTCGCAGAAGAGTTAGTCCTCCCACTAACAATGATCAATCTATGGCAAATCTTTTATTTATTTCTCAATGACCAACTGGGTTATCAGCGAGTTATCGTTTGTTAACCGCTAATTCAGTAAAGTGCACGTCCGGTCCGAAAGGTCTCGCAATGCTCAGTCTGTTGCTCAATACTACGAACTCGAAGATACTGCTCCGTGCGAGGCTGCAAGGCATCTTGAATATTGTTTATTTATTTTAACCCTCAATTGCCACTGATCGACCCTAGCCCATGTTCGTAAGAAGTAGAAGGTAGACACAGGGCTTTGCCTTGGAGGCCTGGGACGATATAGGCTGAAAATAATCCTATATACTAAGGGCCTTACTGATAAAGACTGTATATAACGGTTGTGTACAACTTATGCAATATTTTGTCTCTTTCGGTTTGGTGTAAATTGTTAAAGAACAACAAAGACAAAACACTGTGTAAGTATACAACCCGTAATACACTGTTTATTAGTAAGACCCTTAATGCCTTACTGAATAAAGACTATAACTGTTGTATTGTTGCACAATGTTTTGTCTCTTATGTTATTCTCCGGTTCATAAACTATGTTTATGCCAAAAATCACGTCGATCCGTTGCTCCGTTGCTGCTTGAAAGAAAATAACCATGCTTTTGCATCAAGCGCGGATTACGAGATAATACACGCGCAAGCGCGGCTTGATGCAAAACCATCAAAAAACCACGAAATAAACAAGAACGGCAATACGGCCAGATAGTTCTGTCTGGAAGCCCTGCCTGGGCTCAAAGCGACTACTGCTTCCGCTTTACGTTACATACATCACTTGCGCACCACCGCTTATTTACCGCGGCGTCTGCACTGAGCGTGCAGTGGTGAAACAATTTTTTGAATATAGAGGTCGTAGAAGCATAGGTAGAAGCGGGTGCCGTGCTCGGACTAGATTTCCATCCAGCCACAGCCACAATAGACGATACGATACGCGTCAAGCCGGGATCGTGGTTTTTCCATGGTTTTCTCATGGTCCGCGCTTGATGCTTATCAATAAATAATAAATTAGTTGTGAGGGCTGCCTTAGTGACTGAGTGCGGTGGCCAAATGCGCGGCAGTACTTAAGATGACGCAAAATAGGGATTATACATGTTGAACTAATGAGTATAAAAAAATATCGTCAGGACTGCGGTGCCGCATGCCGTCTCGTCATCCTATTAGTGTTTTTAACCAGACAATTTAAATAGAAACCGATACAAACGACCAGTAGACATGGTGTTTTGCACAAAACTCGATTCGTTTACGAATTGGGTCAGTACTCTGTCGAAACGAGTGGTTTCTCAAGACATTTCAATTAATTAATTGCCGTCATTGTCACAGTTTCTCGACTCGCTTAATGGGCTATTGTTTGACGTTTGCGAAACGGTGTCTTTTTAATTTCTTTGTTGAAATTTTCAAATTCAATTTAAGACTAATAGGGAGAGTAGAGATTTTCTCTGCCTATAATGCTGCCGACAATTGTGTTAGTGGGAGGACTAACTCTTCTGCGAGTTTCCGTCTGGGTTGTTACCACCGCTTTGTGAGTGAAGTCTGCCGCCAAGCAGTAGCGTGCAAGCATTACCGTGTTCCGGTTTGATGAGCAGAGTAGCCAGTGAAATTACTGGGCTTATGAGACTTAATACCTAATGTCTCAGGGTAACGAGCGCACTGCAATGGTTATGGGCCGGCGTTATGCTTACCATCAGGCAAACGACCAGCTCGTCTCGTTACCAAATAACGATCTTTTACGAAGATGATCGATCAATGTGCTTTTATATACTATTGTGTAACGAGAGTAGCGGGTCGTTTGCCTGATGGTAAGCATGTATATTGCAAATATTTGGTGTGTATTGAGGGAATCAAAGCAGAAGGCTTTTGAAGCGCTGATGGCTCTCGCCTGGCTAGCTACCACGCTCAAGTTGAAAATATGTCGCCAAGCATTATGTGTTCGGGCAGCTCCACTCGAGAGCCAGTTGTAATCTAAGTTTTACTTATTCACCATCTTCGACTACTGAGTACATTCGATAGTGGTCAAAATAAGGATATATTCCCTGCCCCATTGACGTCCCCATTACTCATGTGAATGGGGCAGGTGGGAATTAAAATCCCCATCTGGCTACTACTCATGTCATCATCATCATCATCATCATCAGCCGGAAGACGTCCACTGCTGAACATAGGCCTCATTGAACGCCAATTGGATCGGCTATTCGCCTCTTGCATCCAGCGGTTCCCCGCGGTTTTGACAAGGTCGTCGGTCCTACTCATGTCAATGTCATTTTATTAAAGGCTGGAATATAAAAAAAATGCGCCTTACAATGTGAAGATCATTGGCCTATCAACTTGCATGTCTGACCACAGAATAGGGAATACTATTCTGTGTTTCAAACCCTGCCCACCTGCTACACTTCTGAGAAGCTGCATCGATATTTTGCTTGATATTTGATACCGTATTCTTCGTTATCCGTGGTCACTTAGCATGTGCATGACCACAAGCACGTCGATTATGTAACCATAGTACGTCGTTCATTGTAAACAATAACAGTGTTATGTTTGCAATGTTACGATAAACATGATAGCAAAAATTTGTAAACATTTTCAAAATACTTCACGGCGAAAAACAACGATGTGAATTCGATTTTATATAATCTGCTTAAGTTTAAGGTAGTTTATAACTACGATATCACCTTATAAATAGTTAAAAAACCGGCTATAACTCACGTCATTTGTCGATATTGTCGACCTAGGTTTCGAGCGTGTCTGACGCTCTTCCTCAGGGAGTGCACGCGGCGAGATCACGTTATAACCTTTTTGAGCAAAGTAAAACAATACTATGTATGTGCGTTTGAAAATTATCTCACTTATTGTTCACACTCTCATTTAGTCGCAGGTGATAATTAATACTTTAAACCTAGACTACCTAACCTAAGACTGGCTCCGGAACACACCGAAAGTAAACAGTTTTAATTAATTAAGGCAGTGTCACAATTATTTTAACAAGGCTCATTTGATTGAAATATATAAAAAATACTGAAAATTAAACAAAGTGCGATTTTAAACATTTTGAACTTTTTTATAAAATTAAAAAAAAACTGCTTTTTTTCAACCCCGCCTCAAACCAAGTCAAAATTGTCAACCGCCGATCTGCCTCTAACAGTTAGTTTAATATTATATTTTATTTAATACTCTAAATTAAAATTATTGGCGTCTCCTATAAAATACGAAGCAGCAATCTTCTCTGACTATAATAGATATGAATATTGTAATGGGATGAAACTAACGACCCATAATATGAGCCACTTTGCATTATGCGTAACAGCCTCAACTACCTCCATTAGATATAGTTACATGTACACACGGATATAATCACGTGAAACAGCTAAATTGCATGCACGCGGATGGTCGTTATGTCATTTCGTTCGTGATATACTGCACTATTGTTTCGGATTTTAGCAATTTCAGTACGCGATTGAGTTGACTATGATAGTAATCCCACTAATATTATAAATGCGAAAGTGTGTTTGTTGGTTTGTCCTTCTTCCACGCAGTAACGTAGCAACTAATCGACCTGATTTTTGGCATAGATATAGTTTATGGACGGGAGAGTAACATCAGGCTACTTTTTATCCCGGAGAATGCACGGTTCCTGTGTGAACGCGGGTGAAAACCGCGGGCACAAGCTACTTAATATTATAAATTCGAAAGTGTGTTTGTTGGTTTGTTTTTCTTTCACGCAGTAACGGAGCAACGGATCGACGTGATTTTTCAGTATAGATATAGTTTTTTTTTTGTCCGGGCGCTATTGGCCCGGCCCGCGAAACCTGTTGCTCAGTATAGATATAGTTTATAGACCGGAGAGTAACATAGGGTAATTTTTATTCCGGAAAAAGGCACGGTTCCTGTGAGAACGCGGGTGAAACCGCGGGTATAAGCTAGTTTAATATAACTCTAGGTCGTATAGTTATAGTATTATTCGTGTGGTTACACAATCTTTAATAAGTCATTGTTATATTTAAACTGACAAGATCGCTGTATTGAGAAACCGGCTTTATATTTGGATCTAGCTTAAATGGTCTTGCGGACACCCCATTATCACACTTGTCACATCCCACGCCATTTATATTTGGTAAGATGTTCTTTTTAATATAGTTTAGCTTTTGGCCACTATATTACCTTGCAGCGCAAGTATGTACCGATCTTTTAGATAAATTAAAATTGACAGTTTGAATGGTAAAAAAATTAAATTAGATATATATATATTTTGTTGAAACATTGGGTCCGTGGGGGCCGGGAGCTCATAATATTTTCAAAATTTTGTCAGAGCGTTTGATTGATGCGACGCGTAACCAAAATGCTGGTAACTATTTGGCTCAACGGATCAGCATTGCGGTTCAACGTGGCAATGCCGCCAGCATGCTGGGTACGCTTCCTACTGGTAGTGGGCTAGAACATTTGGATTATCTATAGGCCTACTAGGGCTTGTAGATTATCCAACTGTTTTTGTAGCTAGCTAGGTTAGATGTAGTGTTTATTTATGTATTAGCTAGTTAATAAAGGCTAATTAGATATATATGACGAAGCCGAATCTACTTTCTTCAATACGAAGTGAATCTTCGCATCTCACAATTCGAAGACTCGTTTATGGAACGAAGACTATTTTAATATAAATGTATGTAAAATGGTTTTATCGTCGTTTGCCCTGATTTTCACACGAAAATCACTTCGCGAAATTAGTTATTCGTTCAATGGAATGAAAATTGAACTTCATTGTGTAGGAAATGCAATCGATAACAGATTACAAGTAAAACTAGTCCTCGTCGCAAAACTAGTTTCGGAGATTAGTTTTCGTTCAAGGGAAAAAGGTTGTGTTACGTTTTCGAAAAAAATCAACAACAACCTACCTATTTCTAATTTTAACTTCTAGAACTATAAATTTATCGATCGCTATGAATCGCAAAGTTCCGTCATTGATCCACGCCAGGGCTAAGTTGTTAGTATCACTGCCTGCAAAGCGAGGGTACCAGGGGCCTTCCTCCGTAAATCGAACGTCGAAGCTTCAGCTGACGGATCGCAGTTTTCCTACTATGAAAGTGTTTCGGAGCCAACGTTCAATTCTATTTTTGCACTTGACATTTTGTCTTTCATAGTAGGATAATGCCGATCCGTCAGCCGAAGCTTCGACGTTCGATTTGCGGAGTAAGGCCCCTGGTACGGTTCCCAGCCGGCAATATTTGGTTATATTTCATTCCATATCTATTGAATCTCACTTTTAATACTGAGAACCTGATAACGATATTCTATGAATTAATGACATGCGCCAAACTAACCCACTCGCGAACTCGCTTTATTCATCTTGTGTTCTCCTTATTTATCTATGTACAAATTAATATACGAGTATAATATAGAATATAAATCGCGGTTTTATTATAAAAACTAGCTGCTACCCGCGGTTTCACCCGCGTGGAGATATTGGGTATCAGGGGTTTTATTTTTTTGCGCGGAACCCTTATTATTTTTCTAAAATGAAAGTAGCCTAAGTTACTCCTTGTAACATCAGCTATATGCCAGTGAAAGTCCCGCCAAAATCGGTCCAGCCGTTTCTGAGATTACCTGGAACAAACAGACAGACAGACACAAAATTTTTAGAAATAGTTGTTTTATTTTAGGTACCGTATATTACTTTCATATGCATTTAGAAAAAAGCTGTTATTTTGTTATTACAAAGAGACACTTCAATTTTATTTATTTGTATAGATAATGCAATTATGTGCAACAGAAAAAATCACTTGAGACCCATTTAAGTGTAGCTCATACTATAGATAGGTTGAATAATATTTATTTTCTCCTTATCACCTACTTGTATTTATTTACTGAACTTAGCTGTGTGATAATGACTTATTTTGCTCCCTGTGTCGATAACAGTCTGCCATTATAATTAGCAGCAACAGTTTCAATGATTAGTGTTGCCACTTGCCAGGGTCCCGATTCTACTAAAGAAATGGTTTAAAAATGGCAATGGTTTTGTCGTAAAATGAACACTTTCGTCACTTTCGATATAATTTAATAGCATAATCATTTTTCTGTGGTCGTCTATGACAATGGCGGTCATCAATAAACCATTATTAATTTTCGTATGCTCTTCATTAAAATGATCATTTTGCGACGAAACCAAACGATTCGATACCAAAAGTAGGTACCTGAAATTCTATGTAGCTATCCAATAATTTATTACTAAAAAATAACTATATTTTAAGAAAGAGTTATTTTATATGCATCTAGCAACACTAATAAAACTCCTCCGGTCAAGAAATAAATTCAAATAAAATGCTCTTGCTACGGGAATGTGACATGTAATTCAAGGAGCTGTAAATCTAATTTGTATTAATTAGTCTCGATCATTGAATCATGAGTCACGATTGAGAGCGCCAATCGACCTGATAACCTAGACCTTTGCCATGCAAAAACAAGACACAGTCCAGTATGTTTTTTTAACGTTACGTGGCATAACTTAAAGAGCACTGCTAGACTAGACTATCATTTTTGCCTAGAGGCTGGTAGGTATTTGAAAGAAACAAAAACACCAACGGGTGTGATATCCTCCCTTTATCGTCGTCACCAGTGGCCTTATTCCTTCAATTACCTACTACTTGTCCGTATACAAAATAATTAAATTCCACATGTCCCGGATAGAATCTAATTGTTAATTGACGTGTCAGCTCGATAACACTCGATGTGGTATTCCTGGATATATTCACTAATAGGTATTATATAATGTCATTTTATCTCACGGGCTGGAAGGTATTTGAAAGAAACAAAAACACGAACGGGTGTGATATCCTCCCTTTATCGTCGTCACCATTGGCCTTATTCCTTCAATTACCTACTACTTGTCCGTATACAAAATAATTAAATTCCACATGTCCCGGATAGAATCTAATTGTTAATTGTGTCAGCTCGATAACACTCTCGATGTGGTATTCCTGGATATATTCACTAATAGGTATTATACAATGTCATTTTATCTCACGGGCTGGAAGGTATTTGAAAGAAACAAAAACACGAACGGGTGTGATATCCCCTCCCTTTATCGTCGTCACCAGTGGCCTTATTCCTTCAATTACCTACTACTTGTCCGTATACAAAATAATTAAATTCCACATGTCCCGGATAGAATCTAATTGTTAATTGTGTCAGCTCGATAACACTCTCGATGTGGTATTCCTGGATATTTTCACTAATAGGTATTATACAATGTCATTTTATCTCACGGGCTGGAAGGTATTTGAAAGAAACAAAAACACGAACGGGTGTGATATCCTCCCTTTATCGTCGTCACCAGTGGCCTTATTCCTTCAATTACCTACTTCTCGTCTGTGTATACAAAATAATTAAATTCCACATGTCCCGGATAGAATCTAATTACGCTTCCTTAACCTGTTTCACAGCTATTTGTGTCAGCTCGATAACACTCTCTCGATGTGGTATTCCTGGAAATCTTCACGAATAGGTATATCAAATGAGAAAAGTTTGTAATTGGTTGCTCGAGTTATTATTTCTGAAACTACGGAAATAGATATTTTATCTAACCTTTTCATCATCCTATAAGCTTTATTCTCGTGGACTAAGGATCAAAATAAAAAGAGTTAAGTAGTCGAGTAAGATATTTCTTGAGTAAGGTATATTTGTATCACGTGAGTAAGGTATTCCTTACCCACGTGATGGTACTACATTTCGATAGCTAAGGTTAACCAAGTCGTTTTATGATTGTATGTCAAGCCGACTTAAGCCTCGTGTGTTGATGCTATCGATAGCACTCTCGACCTAAACAGAGATTGCGATAACATTCATATGAAAGAGATATACGATTCCACGTTCTAAAACTATTAAGATCACGTTCTAATTCTGACATGCTTTCTTTTTGTTTCAGGCGATAAAGTATCCGCGGCTCTGCAAAATCGCCGCTCACCATGTTGCGACCGGAATCGCCTCTCGCTGACCACCGCAGCCTGCTCTCCAGGCGGTTGCTGCCGGTCAAAGCTCAAATAGCCCCCGCGGACAAACGCAAGAACCGCCGCTCCCTCGAACTAAACCCTGCTTCCAACGACCATGTCTCCTACGACTACCCAAAGCTGCTCATATCGAAAACGACCGACTCGCTCAACACCGAATGCCCTCGCAAAATCATCAACAAACAAGACTCCACGGACAGTCTCAAACGCGCGCTCTTAACCGATAAGAAAGCTGTGATCAAAGAGGCAGACAAGAAAGCTCAACTAGCCAAGCAAGACTCGAGCGAGAGTCTAAAGAAAGCATTACTATGTCGGCAGGACTCGAACGACAGCGCGAAGAGAAAAGACTCCGATCCGAAAAGGATAGAGAAGCCGAATGAGTCGAAGCGAGTTGTGGAGATTAAGCGAGGGAGCGATAAGAAAGGGTTCTTAGAAACTGATATTGACGAGCCTTGCAAAAGGATTTATGAGAGACGGACGGGATGCGCTCGTCCGACTCTGGCGCCGGTTGCCGAGAAAGGGGTGGCCGCGCCCAGTTCTCCGCAAGGAAGTCAGCAGATCACGCCGAGCGTCGCAGCCGTGGCGGAAGGCCTGGTGCGATGGGGCAGCGGTCTCCTTGCTGGGAAAGAGGAGCCAGGCCTGAGAGCCGCCACCAGCTGGTACGGCTATGGGACGCTTCCAACTGACAGCGATAAGGTAACGTTTTTAAATTTTACGTGGAAGGTTTGACCTGTTTTTAATCGTTTCTAAATATGTTTTCTATCGAACGAGTGACTGGTTTTCTTCTTGATAGATTTGTATTTAGTTAGCTGGGGAACTGCAAAGGAGTGGAATGCTTTGCTTTCGTCTGTGTCCCTGAACGTTTCAATCTAGATGTGTTCAAAAATTGAGTGAATACCTCTATTCAATTTACTAGGAAAGCGTCCTACTACACTTTCGACAACATCCTCACTTCACATCAGCGGTGCAAGTGTACGGAAGTCCAAACGATAAATTTGTCGAATCGATAAAACTGATAAATTTATCGTTTATTGCGAGTATCAAAGTCTGATCGTAAAGTATTGTAGTAGCTTTATGTTCTCTTTGGATTCGACCTAGCTATTCGATAACTTTTGTCGATTGTGCCAAGGCTCGATAAATTATATAAAAAATTGAACTATCAATTTTATCTATCGAAAAGATCCGAACTTGCGCTGCAGGTGAGATTGTGTTCAAAGTCACTCCCATTCCGATGTAAAAAAAATTACCGCTATTTCATCTGATGCAGGCAAATACAGGTTATAAGCATTGCCAAGTCGTAATTTAGATTTCATAACATGCATTTGTTTATAATAATAAAGTATGTCACGCTTAATCGTGTTATCTTAATGTTAAGCACCTCATTATTCTACCTCTCAAGTCTCATCTTAATCTTGACTCAAGGTTGAGTTCCGCTCAAAAAGTTTCGTCGTACTTGTTTGTGTTTGAATAGGCGAGTGACAAGTTGATAAGTTACTCGTACCATTGCTGTCTCAAAGGCATACAAAAACAAAAAGCTATTGCACGCCAGTAACATAAAACTCCGGAACGAGGTGATCAGGCAGAGAACTAAAGTAACCGAAATAGCCCGAAGGATAAGCTCGCTGAAGTGGCAATGGGCTGGTCGCATTTGTAGAAGAACCGATAACCGATGGAGTAGACGAGTTCTAGAGTGGAGACCACGTGTAGGCAAACGTAGTGTGGACGACCTCCGGTCAGATGGAGCGACGGCCTGCGCAAGATAGCTGGCAGCAATTTCATGAGGAAAGCCGAAGATCGGGTTCTGTGGTGCTTATTGGGAGAGGCCTATGTCCAGCAGTGGATTGATGCAGGCTGATAATGACGATGAACATAAAACTGAAATATTTTTTGTATGTACAAAGATTTGTGCTGCAACGAAAAGAAAAAACAAGTGGAATTTAAAACTGTTTAACATAGGTTTAAACACACCCTAAACGTGTGTTAAATATGAGCTACCACAAATCTTGATTTAAGTAGTGTCTAACCGTAGTCTAACTCCATTCTGTTGTGACTTTTGTAATCATTTTAGACGTTTATCTTCAAACACTGTCTAGTTAAACAGGCGTCTAAAAGTGTTTTTGTAGTAACACGGTAAAACTTCAACCATATCAGTATTTCGCGGAAGCTGTCGTATAAGTAGGTGCAAGTACTTTTTAATGATCAAAACTCAGCAGTAATTATCATCATAATTATAATCTATTATGTAATTATACGAAACTAAACTGCGTCGGCCCAGCGACCCCAAAATGGGTAATAATTGGCCCTCGGGCCTCGTTACTATGACGCCAGTTTTCACTTTCTTACGCAACATACTTAACTTTTCTTTGTTAAGTAATAGTTTTTTTTTTTTTATCACATTTCTATTAGCTTCAATTGTAACTAACTAACAAACAATGTAATAAAGTCTTAGAAGTCAATTTTTAACCTACATTTAATTGTCGTGTCGAAATGAAACTTTATATGTATAATGTATATTGTATATACATGTAGTTCGTATGGCAAAACTAGAATTTGGTATCATCAACCAGTTAGTGGTAGGACTAACTCTTCTGCGAGTGTCCGTCTGGGTTGTTACCACCGCTTTGTGAGTGAAGTCTGCCGCCAAGCAGTAATGTGCAAGCATTACTGTGTTCCGGTTTGATGAGCAGAGTAGCCAGTGAAATTACTGGGCTTATGAGACTTAATACCTAATGTCTCACGGTAACGAGCGCACTGCAGTGCCGCGCAGGCCTTTGTGTTTCAATGTTTTGTGTGGCATTGCAATTGTTATGGGCCGGCGTTATGCTTACCATCAGGCAAACGAGCAGCTCGTCTCGTTACCAAACAGCGTAAAAAAATGGAGCTGATCTGATGATGGAGCCAGGATATGGATAGTGGAACTCTTCAGTGGCTACAAGTAAACCTTTCTAGTTTGGGCTCATATGATTCGTTTTGACGAGTCCAATAGATTGCACTTGGTGTCGAAGTTCTGATGATGGAGCCAGGAGATGGAATTGCGTTTTTTTACTTTCTTTGATATGTTAGCATTTGATCGATTATCGTTATCGATAGTACACTTACAAAATCAAAAATGTACGGAATAGGCGTCCATTTTTATGATCTCAATGAAATCGTTTTCAAATTCAAAATCCTTTATTCAAATAAGAGATCGCAGTTAAGCAGATGCGTTGCGTTACCATGCGCCATGTACCATGGCTTAGCGCTCGGACTAGATTTCTACCAAGCTCCATACATGGTACGATATGCGTCAAGCGGTGATAGTGGTTTCTCTGTGGGGCACCTTAGACGCTCAAGCAAACGTACGTTTGCTTGTCAGAATAACAACGCTTTTGCGACTAGCACAGATTTCGTGATACTCGAAATGCGCGCTTGACGCAAAAGCGTTGTTATTCTGACAAGCAATCGTACGTTTGCTTGAGCGTCTAAGGGGCCCCTATGGTTTTCGCGTGGTCCGTGATTGATGCTTGTCCATCATTCATGCAATAGGTGTAACGCGCCGCTTAAAACTTATACGTGCCTATCACTCCCTGGAAAAGTCCCGAGTATCCATTCTTGCTATATATAAAGATTGTTTAGTAATCTCAAGAATAAGTTTGTAGTTAGTTAGTTAGTTACAGATTTAGTTAATCACCTACGTAACTTTACAAATTTCACGTAATATTAGTTTTACATTTATTTCAAGGTTTTCCCTCTAGTCGATTACCGCACGTACCAGATTACCATTGTAATATCCTTTATCTATACTTTATACAAATAAATAAAATTGAAGTGTCTGTTTGTATTAATATCAAAATAACAGCTTTTTACTAATAAATGTATAATATGAAAGTATATACGGCACGTAT
The DNA here is from genome assembly GCA_907269065.1 of Crocallis elinguaria. NCBI lineage: Eukaryota > Metazoa > Arthropoda > Insecta > Lepidoptera > Geometridae > Crocallis > Crocallis elinguaria. The sequence goes on along the minus strand of OU026072.1, from coordinate 22,808,444 downwards.
AACAAAACAACCATTTTTTAAATTTTTGTTGTCTGTCTGTCTGTTCCGGGTAATCTCCGAAACGGCTGGACCGATTTGACGGGACTTTCACTACCAGATAGCTGATGTTACAAAAGAAGTAACTTAGGCTACTGTTATTTTAGAAAAATAATTATTGTTCCACGCAAAAATTAAAACCCATGAAATCCAATATTTCCGCGCGGGTGAAACCGCGGGCAGCAGCTAGTATATTATATAATTTAAATGGTTTTACATAAATACCACATACATCATTCAGGCTTTATATGGCATGATAAGGATAAAGATCTACGAGTATAAATATTAAGATGAGGGATTTACCTTAATTCTGGTTGTACAGTTAGATAAAATTAAAATTTATAAAACTTCCTCTGACTTATTATAGTTATCATAGCGTATTTATTACTAGTAAAAAAAGACTTCCATGGGTTTCCCTCCATAACCGGAAAAGTATAAATCATAGATTTTTCAAAAGTTAACGTACTGTAGAATGTAAGTATAAAGCAAAAATTCCCAATTAAATTATTTTCATTCCAGTTTGTGTAGGAATTTTGAGAGCTGAAAACAAGCTGAAAGCATTCAATAACACCGTTCTAAATCCATAACAACTGGGCAAACAAATAAGTGTGTATTTGCGAGAGAATGTTGGTATAGTAGAATATCAGAAGTTTTGTAGCAAAATATTATTAAAGGAATAGTAAAATATATAACTGTCTTTGTAGAAACCTAGTAATGTATCTCTGGATGGGTTAATACCACAGAATAGATAATAGACTTTACTACTCTCCGGCACTGTGGTGGGCTGGCCCTAGTTTACCAGACAGTTTCTGCTCTATTTTATCTGGAATCGTCGCCGTAGATGAGATCAGATAAATCTAATTACCTAATACTAGACGAGATAGGGACTTGAGAGATATCTCGTGATTTTATTTACGCTGTTCAAGGCCGCCCATTTCATACGAATTCGCAACTAAGTGTTATTGAAAGGGACTGAAAGGGTTCGTATCGTCTCATCGAAATTCGCTTGGCTACCTACTGTTTCGTCTGTTTCCTTTGAAGCACCTCCTTTGGCTTGATACGTACTTTCGGTATTTTGAATTTTAATCGGGATGGGGTTTAATTATCCACACTTTATATATTCTACTAGCTTCTGCCCGCGGTTTTCACCCGCGTTCCCACAGGAACCGTGCATTTTTCGCATTTATAATATTACTACTTTTAAAAAACGCGTATAGTAGAAAAGCAAAATTAATTAACAGCAACACTGCGTTCCTAAAAATATCCAAAAAGCAGCAACATTATAAAAGTATGGCGTCATCGCACGTCATTTTTGACAGTTTTGATTTTGACGAATAATAAACTGGGTTGTCATAGTGTCAAATTTTTTTATTGTCTCTGGCTACCATTCCATACACGCGGTTTTCACCCGCGTTCCCACAGGAACCGTGCATTTTTCCAGGATAAAAAGTAGCCTTTGTTACTCTCCGGTCCCTAAACTATATCTATGCCAAAAATCACGTCGATCCATTGTTCCGTTGCTGCGTGAAAGAAGGACAAACCAACAAATACACTTTCGCATTTATAATATTATTAGGGATTACTACACACACTCCTTTGATTACTTTGATACAAAAATGTTAACGAAGGAGACAGAAGTAATTGGATTGGATCGAAATAGGATCCTTTGTATGTCGTTGTCGTGTGTGTACAGGAAAAAAGACGAACGTGACAACAATGAAAACTGTCTTATTTGCTAGAATATACCAATTACGATTCAATTTGCAACAATGAAATCGTTACATTATTAATACAATGAAATCGAATTGATAGACGCAAACTTACAATGGGATCTGTTTTTATCCGTGCCGAGTTTTTGCTTATTGTATCTAAACGAATCTCTTAATGATCTGCTAATGTTCCAACTTTGAGGCCTTTGCAAATTAAGACATCCATAAGTTTTGTCACGTTTCTATCTTATTTAGACTTTGTATATTCAAATCTTCAGTTCAATGCTATCAAGGACAGTTAAAAGTTGAAAAAACTATGTCAATATTTGATGGAAACTTGTCGTCGACGGTGCCTATTCGCGACAATCGGTTGCTAACTCATTATCCGCGATTTCGTTATGATTGTATATATATATATATATATTTTTTTATCCAAAATTGGCTAACGTTTGACCACAATCTCACCTGATGTTAAGCGAAGATGCGGTCGACGATGGAGCACGCTTGCCTAGAAGAAACCTATTCACTCTCGACTTGAAAACTCCCAAATTATAGCTATTGGGAAACACAGAGGCTGGCAAAGAATTCCACTCCTTAGCCGTACGTATAATGAAGGTTGAAGCAAAACGCTTGGTACGGACACATTTAGTTATCATTCTTTCCAGTTCTCAAATACTTTCTAATTTCTATTGTTTACTAACGCCGACACCGCTCATTTAGAACAGTTTATCACATCTCGATGGCAATCAGGAAACAGTTTCGAATACGGACGCGGAACGCTCCTATTTCGTACGATTCGAGTGTTTAGTTTGAAATTCCCAGCGTTTTTGCTGTAATAAGGAAGCTTATTCGGGATCGCACGCTCGTCGGTGTGACACTCGGTAATCAACGACCGGGGCGAGCGCACGCGCTTCGAACGAATACCAAACAAATTCCGATCTCGAACTTCTCGAATTCAGCAGTTTCGTTCTCGAAATATCAGTGATTCTAGAAAATCGCCGCGAGAATGATGTCACGGTGTGTTATAAAGTGTCAAATATCACGTGATGCATCAATGTGTGTGCTGTGAATTGTGATTGATAATATAAAATATACCAAACGATTCTATTCGATTAATGTGACGCTGATCGATTGTAAACATTATCGAGATGCCGAGCGAGTTGCGGCGCGCAAGGGTAAGGTTACGAACTTATCACAGCCCTAATTATTATAACACGAGTTGTTTGCTGTTTTTAACCGACTTCCATAAAAGGAGAAGGTTATCAATTCGGTGGGTATTTTTATATTTTTTTTTAGGTTTGTTACCTCAGATCTCTGTCATTTATTAACCGATTTGGAAAATTCTTTTTTTTATTTGGAAGCATATACTTTCAGATTGGTCCCAAAATCGGTTTAGTAGTCACTGAAGTCGGTTCGTCGCTTTTTTAAAGCAATTTTAGACGTGTTCATGTTTTATTTTGATTACCTGTAATGAATGTATTTAGGTTGTTTGGTCGGTAGGTGGGACTTGAGTTCAACAATTATATAGCTCTGGAAATAAATGTGACTTCATTGTATTTTATTGCTATTCTTTGATTACAAAGTTATGTTAGAACAGTAAGCTTAAACTGCTTCTCATTGCTATATTACAGTTGGTTTTTAACTAACTTAATAAAAAATAACGTTTCAGCCGTATTTGTTCCATTTATATGTCAACAACGAGCGTAATATGTTTTTTTTTTGTCGACCGACGGAATAACATGAGATTATTTTTATTCCACTCAGTTAGCAGAACAAGGTCACTGACGCACTGTTAAGATTTTAAGATTTGATCTTGTACTAACGTGTAATTAATTGTAATTGTTGAAAATTGTTAGTGGTAGGACTAACTCTTCCGCGAGTGTCCGTCTGGGTTGTTACCACCGCTTTGCTCGTGAAGTCCGCCGCTAAGCAGTAGTGTGCGAGCATTACTGTGTTGCGGTTTATGAGTAAAGTAGCCTGTGAAATTACTGGGCTTATCAGACTTAATACCTAATGTCTCAGGGTAACGAGCGCACTGCAGTGCCGCGCAGGCCTTTGTGTTTCAAAGTTCTGGGTGGCAGTGCAATTGTTATGGGCCGGCGTTATGCTTATCATCAGGCACACGACCAGCTCGTCTCGTTACCAAATGGCATAAAAAAGTACTAATGTTAACGAGTTCATTAACAAAGTGTATTAACCTAGTGAGATTAGAAAAAGACAGCACTGTCTAAAAGTAGCACACGACAATGTAGGTAAACACACAAAATTAGACGTACAATTTGAAAGTGAGAAACAGGCAGACATTTCTACGAATGTACACGTCGATGACTAATCGATTTACATGCAGTGAACATGTATGAATACAGCTAGTCGTGTTAAAAATACATCGGTTTCTCGGCCAAGTTCATTTATTCCCAAGATACACTGCAAAAAGTAAAAACAGTACATAATCGAATATCATGTAATTAACTTTGGCATTAGGAAACAGGACTTTGTCGTGAAATGCAATAAACAATTGACCTTTTATGTGAGACTAGCTTCTGCCCGTGGTTTTCACCCGCGTTCCCACAGGAACCGTGCATTTATCGCATTTATAATTATTTTTTTATGTTATTTGGTAACGAGATGAGCTGGTCGTTTGCCTGATGGTAAGCATAACGCCGGCCCATAACATTTGCAGTGCCACCCAGAACTTTGAAACACAAAGGCCTGCGCGGCACTGCAGTGCGCTCGTTACCCTGAGACATTAGGTATTAAGTCTCATAAGCCCAGTAATTTCACTGGATACTCTGCTCATCAAACCGGAACACAGTAATGCTTGCACACTACTGCTTGGCGGCAGACTTCACGAGCATTACTAGTACTTTAAAAAGAAAGCGTAGTAGAAATGGTAATAGGTGTTTTCTGACATCATCAAATTATTAGTTTGTGCTAAATAAATCCATACATATCACTATTTCATACTAAAAAATCTACAAAAACATTGGTTACTACTACGGCACGTGTATTATTTCTAAGTCTGCAATCTAGATGTTGCCTCCAAAGACTGAAGTCTGTTATACCATAGTTCGGTGCATATTTATATAGTAGAACATCAATTGCTTCCAATTAATTAAGCTCATTATCGTTATTATGCTCGAATATCCATTGCGCTGATTGCTAAAACCAGGTCGGTTACTCACGCGCCCTTGATACCCCGCTCTACATTGTTATCGCATCTTCGTTTGAATGCCGACCTTAAGAGGCTGCTTCATGCCATACTTTCCATACAAACGCTCGTACGCGATTATAGTGTCCTGATAAAATTTTATTTAGATTTTTTGAGCAAATAGGTATCATATATGCTCTATATCTAGGATTCCGTGGGAGCAAAAATGTAAAATTTTGAGATTCCAACTCAGTACAAGCCTTCAAAAATCTGCTTTTTTGGACAAATTTTACCTTGACTTTGGCCGTTCACAGTGTTCTCATAAATGTAAAATTCAACAAAACACTTCCATATAGTCCTTGGATATGTAATGGAGATTCTAAATAACAAACATTTTTTTCACAAACTTGTAAGGCATTTTCAAAAACACGTATTTCCTGGAACACGTTTTAGGAAATTACCACGCACTAATTGTCTTCGGAAATTTTCTTTGGAAATTTATTTCAAAATTTTCAGAATGCCAACCGAAGGCTCTGGCGTTGTCTTTCTTTTTCCGTAATGCCTGTTTTTCTTCGATGAACAAAAAAGCCTTTAGGCCATTTTTTCGTTCGAGGATTTTTGCGTTAGGCGGGTCATGAAGCGGCGCCTTAATGCAAAACAGCTGAGTACAAGCATTTAAAGAACATATTGAGATTTGGTATCATTATCTAAATGTCTAGTGATATCTGAATCTATTCATACACCAGCAACTAGAAGAACGTTGCCTTGGTACTAGAGCTGTAAGAAACCGTATGTATTCGTTACTGAGTAACGAGTACATCGCCAGATTCGAAATACCGAATCGTTACTTACAAATTCAATTCGTTACTTCGGTATGTTTCGTATCATGTCAGCTTGATTCGTTATCCGTACGAATACAACGCACGATGCGTGAACTGAAACGGTTTGTCCAGCGATCGAATGAATGCGAGTGAGAAATAGCATCGTGGCTTCGTATTGTTCATATTTTTATCCAACTTCAAAATATGGAGCAGAAGGGTCCTCAATTCACCTGTATTTTTTTGTGGAGATGTTACTCTTTATCTCCGCCATTTATCGACCGATTCGACTGATTTTCAAATTTTTTTGTCATTATTTTACTAAGGATTTTTTATGGTGTTACTTTGTGCCAATAATGTCATTAACTATATCTAAGCAAGACGAGAATAATTCATACGTTAGACAATACGTATGTACCTACATTTATATATTAGTCATTTTACGAAGTCAGGTAATCGTAAATTCGATACTCGATTGTATCAAAAGTAACGAGAAAAGTAACGATACGAAAGTAACGAGTACTGATGATTTCAATACCGAATACATACGAGTACTCGATTTCTCGTTACTTTTACAGCTCTACTTGGTACTGTTCTAATTACCGTCAAATCTAAGATGCACAAATGTTGTAATGCTAACTAATTCTTAACATACTAGGAGTACCTACTTATTTGTCTCTTTTCTCGATACGGCTCCTGATTGTGGGATAGAGATACGCTTTTATTGTGTTATTATTTTTGTATTATGTAGGTATACTTGATGCTGCGAATAAACACATTTCTTTCTTCTTTCTTTCTTAACTTTCTTGGATGTATTCAATCCATCCATACTATATTATACTATATCCCTACTAATATTATAAATGCGAAAGTGTGTTTGTTGGTTTGTCCTTCTTTCACGCAGCAACGATGCAACGGATCGACGTCATTTTTGGCATAGATATAGTTTATGGACCGGAGAGTAACATAGATAAGCTACTTTTTATCCTGAAAAAATGCACGGTTCCTGTGGGAACGCGGGTGAAAACCACGGGCAGAAGTTAGTGTGACATAAAATTGACATTGACAGCTGTCAATTTATAATAAAGTTTTATAATGTTGCCAAGTTGATTTAATTTGACAGCTATCGGTTTGACGGTTTCTGTGGGAACGCGGGTGAAAACCGCGGGCAGAAGCTAGTAATGTATCCCTCGTCCTTTTAATTTTAAATTCCTTCTCTCATATGTCTTTACTCCATTTGTTTATATTTTATGTAATTTTATTAAGTCTAATAATATTCGTTTATAAATAGTTGTTATGTCTTTAAACCTTTTAATTACTATAATTATATTTCAATGTTTCATATTTTGTAACTGGGCAATTATTAATACCGTACACTGGCCTCACTTTGACACTGGCAGAAAAACGTCAAGCAGCGTTTAAAAACTATAATCTGAAGAAGAAGAAGAAGAAGAAGCTAGTAATGTTATAATTGTATGTGTCAAATGGGGGTTTTCCAAAAAGTTTATTTTATATTTACTCGTGGTTTTCCTTCCTGATTTGCGTTTCGCTCTTTTTTATCCACGAGAAAGTAAGGAACTTCATGATAGAAATGTCACATTTTATATTTGTTTCCCCGCCGGCGCCGCTCTGCCTTGCCCACGTAACATTGTATTGATGTTGACGGAATATATTGCCAACAACACAAACTAAAAACAACAGTCTCAGTCCAGCCTATAATATGTATCTTGTCTTCGTATCTTATTTCAACGAATGCCATAAGTAACTATACAATCTGTTACTTACTTGTTACTGTATACTTTTGTTAGTGGGAGGACTAACTCTTCTGCGAGTGTTCGTCTGGGTTGTTACCACCGCTTTGTGAGTGAAGTCTGCCGCCAAGCAGTTGTGTGCAAGCATTACTGTGTCCTGGTTTGATGAGCAGATTATCCAGTGAAATTACTGGGCTTATGAGACTTAATACCTAATGTCTCAGGGTAACGAGCGATCTGCAGTGCCGCGCAGGCCTTTGTGTTTCAACGCTCTGAGTGGCACTGCAATTGTTATGGGTCGGCGTTATGCTTACCATCAGGCAAACGACCAGCTCGTCTCGTTACCATATAACATAAAAAAAAAAAAAACAATCATATTTATTGAGCATGAATCGCGAAGGTTAGTCTTGCGCTCACATTTCACTCAAGCTATTCCGGACTGTTGGTTTTACCAAAGTGCCCACTTCATCCACCATTATTCATTGTTATCTTTAGAAACCTTTGTAATTACATATAAATACATGCAAAGGACTATTTCAGTTATTATTCATGCGTTTTCTGAGCATTTTCACATTCATGTGCCTTATATGACTTAGGTTATAGACAATTTGCCATGAGTATATATATATTCAATTCATATCTTCATATATATATTTTGTTAGTGGTAGGACTAACTCTTTTGTGAGTGTCCGTCTGGGTTGTTACCACCGCTTTGCTCGTGAAGTCAGCCGCCAAGCAGTACTGTGCGAGCATTACTGTGCTCCGGTTTGTTGACCAGAGTAGCCAGTGAAATTACTGAGCTTATGATATTTAATACCTAATGTCTCAGGGGAACGAGCGCACTGCAGTGCCGCGCAGGCCTTTATGTTTCAAAGCTCTGAGTGGCACTGCAATTGTTATGGGTCGGCGTTATGCTTACCATCAGGCAAACGACCAGCTCGTCTCGTTACCAAATGACATAAAAAAAATGTCCGTAGCATGTCTTGTCTAGGTTGGCTTTTCTTGCATCTCTCTCAACGTCATCATAAACCATTACTTCGGATTTATCATGTTATTTTTTGTTATGTGTTTACACTTACGCTCACTTCGAGTTATTCCGGGCTGTTGTAATTTCCAAAGTGCCCACCACATCAAACAATGTGGTCTTTGGAAAACCACAGTGGTTCACCTATAATTATGTTTAAATGCGAAGGACCACAGTGAATATTGTAATTTTTTTCTGCGTATATGTTACATTCAATTGACCAGGAAGTCGTGGTTAAAATTGCGGTGGCTTGTCTTATTATGAAACTTACAAAAGGCGCAGCTTTTTACGATCCCTCACAATTTCGTAGTCTACTTCAGAGTCGTTTTTTCTGATACTTTTGTTCTCTGTCTCATCTGATAGAAGTAATGATGTGATAGATAGTATTACCTAGATTAGAACCTAGAATAGGATATGTTTTTCATGAGTGGTTGCCGAAATACACCTCTTGGCGCTTAGTGACATATTTTCGACTGGAAGAAGCCACTTGAAAATGCCTTACCCCCATTGGAAGGTAATACAATGTTTTCCCTACACCAGTCCTCGTAGTTCCTGATTCTCTAGATACTTATGGGCAAGGTTATAGAATCTATAGTAACTTATAGTAGGACATTATTTTAAAAAAATGCATAATTATCATGCAATAATTATTATCGAAACATGATCGTATAGTACCTACTTAATATCTAAACTATACTGAACTGACGTAATTATGCTTCATTTCAAGGTAATGAAAACCTATATTGAACATAGCATCATGCTGTAGAGAATGATAGTGTATGTTTTTTATATGGGAGTATTAGCTATCAGCTAGCTATACTATCAGCTATCAGCTAGCTGCTATCAGCTATCAGCTAGCTACTAGCAGCGCCAAAGTAAGAGTAATTGTTTTGTGTGTGTACTAAAAAATGTTAAAAGTACATACTTTGTTGACCATCGTCAATGTCATTTGGTATATGTAATAGATAAGTTCTTACCTATTATATACCACGTTCTATACCAATTTGGGACGGGTACATAGAATAATTTATTTTGACTTTCATGAGTGCTTCCTTTGGGCCCATGTGAATAAAGAATTTTGAATTTGAATAATTCGTTTTGAGTTTTGAGTAACGGCCAAATGTGAGTTTGACTCGCGTACCGGTGGTTCCGTACAAACTTTATAAATATGTAAACAGTTCGTCCATCACGGGAATCGTTAGGTAATTGGACATTCACCAAAATAATCAGTGAAACATTTTCTTTGTGATGTAACTATTCTGGTGTTCGGATTTTTTTGCTGTACATGTGCTTTTGTGTGACACTACTTCTTGATATATCATGATTATAGGTCAACAGGAAGTACGCCACAGGTTTGATTCCCCTGCGAGTGTCAAAATTTGTGGCATGAACGGCCGTATGCGTCGACTTAGAAGTTTTTCACAACTCTGCCGGATTGCAGACCAGCTGCCTTATCAGCTAACAATCTCGTGTTCGTTTTCAATACCAGACCGATTAAAACCAGCGGTCACTAGCCTTGGTGTGGAAGGAATAGTCTAGAATTTTCGCTGGTTATTAAAGAAATAAGCTCTTACAAAACGAAAAGAAGCGAAAACTATTGACAACTCCTTCCACACGAAGACTAGTGACCGCTGGTTTTAATCGGTCTGGTATTGAAAACGAACACGAGATTGTTAGCTGATAAGGCAGCTGACTGAGTATTTGATATTAATTGAACCTGATGCCCTCTACGCGTTCCTCAGAAAAATGTCTTGACAGACCTCAAGATAGACACACAGACTGACAACGAAGTGAGACTATAAATGTATATTTTTTTCCTTTTGAAAATACTTTTGCCTGGTTCCTGTGAGCATCTCCATGAAGATAAAACCGCGGGCATCATTCTACCTTCTCATCGAGCGCGAATTTAAAACCGGTATTCGAACCGGCATCGGCACCGACGCCACATGTTTCAATAATTGTTGTTTTTAATCTCTACAGATAACGGAATAGGTTCTACGAAGATTTAATTTATTTTAACGCACTATTAATTGCTTTATAACGTAGCGCTTTGTCCTATTATTCTTTACTAACTGCTGCCCGTGGTTTCGCCTGCGTCAAAATTCCTACAAACCATTCACTTTTCTAAGAAAAAAAAGAGCTTAGATGTCACTCTCCGGCCCATAAACGATCTCTATGCAAACAAGTTTTTTTGGAAAAATATTTTTTTTCAGACAAACTTGTAAAATACGTAATTGGTACTGTAATCTCGTGGCCACCTTCTGGCTCCATCATCAGGACATCGCCTAGGATCAGAGTACTTGTTATAAAGACAAATCAAACGAGCCCAAACTCGACGGGGTTATGTCGTTCCGTTACACAGTTCCTATGGCCGCCTTCCGGCTCCATCATCAGACCAGCTCTGTGATATCATTATATTGCATGGTCATCCGATCCGATTTACATTTATGTATAATCGAATACCGGGAAACGGGTCAAATTTAGCTTCCAAGATTTGACCTTAACAAACTAACATACATACACAAACATAGGTAGTTAAATAAAAGCTTGTAAAAATACAAATCACGTCGATCCGTTGCGGCGCTGCGTGAAAGAAAGACAAACAAACATACTTTCGCATTTAAAAATAGTTCTTTATAGAAACTAGATTTAATATAACTGACCTAGGTTTAGTTGTTAAGATGACTCTAAAAATATATTTACTCTGAATTTGCATAGTTTTGGTTATTTAAGTATGTAATTATTCGTATCACTTTTTAGGTAAACAATGTTATGATTTTGTAGTTTTGAATTTAAAAGCAACAATTATTTATATTTTCATCTTTCAAAAGAGAAAAGTTCAATTCCATGTTTTTTACACGACTGCCCAAAAAAGGAGTGTAATATTTTCAGAGTTGATGTACTTGTAATATGAGTTTATTTAATCCATTATAACTTTTAAATGCCTGAACTGATTTGGATGTATGGGGTATCAATAGAATCCTTAGGCAGGCCATTGACGCTTTTGCAAGTAGGTATACGTTTTGCTGTCAAAATAACCATGCTTTTGCAACAAGTGTGCGGATTACGAGACAACATACGGGCAAGTGTGGCTTGATGTAAAACCTTCAAAAATCCACGAAATAGACAAAAAAATTACAACCAGATAGTTTTAGCCTAACTTTGAGTTATTTTTTCTATTTTGAGAATTAGGCCTTTGTAGAATTTGCCATTGTGAGAATTTGGGGTTTGTAGAATGTGTCATTATAAGAATTTGGCATTTGTAGAATTTGTCATTATGAGAACTAGTCATTTGTAGAATTTGCCATTTGTAGAATTAGTCCTTTTAAGACTCATATGCCATTTTGAGAATTGGCCATTCTGCGCCTAAACCTTACTGAGTAACATCCATTTTTCTTGTTTCTGTAATAGTAGATATTTAGTGCAATTACTGGATTATGGTATTTATTAGTAATTATACCAGGTTATGTACTTCATAGATATGACGATGGAAGTCAGTTGTCAGTTTTAATTTAAATGCTTTCATTGGTGTCAATTCTATCATTTCATACCTAAGCTAATTTTAGTTTCGTTCTCTCTCTTTCCAATGTATAACAAGAGAAAGAGATGGAATATATTTTAGACCTGTCAAATTAATCCACTTACTTGGGTCTAGTGTAAATTTAATGGCAATAAATTCAGTGGCATCTAATTTATCAAGATCGAAAAATATTTGACAGCTCTAAAACTAAACTTAGATCTGTCAGACATCTTCCGTCTCTTTCTCATGTTATGCATTGGAAAGAGAGAGAACGAAACTAAAATTAGTTTAGGTATGTAATGATAGAATTGACACCATTATCCATCTATTTTTAAAGCGCTCTCTTTGGGCTCTGATAAATAAAGTAATTTGAATCTGACATGTAATATAGATATTATATTCGTTCGATAATAATTAATAGGTATCATAAATTAAATTTAATTTCGGGTGCCCACGAAATACGAAAACAACATCAAAGTAATGTAACACCATATAATAACCGTAATGGTCTACGTGTAATAGGCTCTATGTAGGCCAAATGCGGTCACACAGTCACTTAGGAAGCTACTATTTTACTACCTTGTCGTTATAAGTCAACTAGCCACGAGGTACTGTAACTCTGAAGTGCCTTAAGCTGAAAATGAAAATGAAAAATATATTTATTTGCAACGGTTACATACACTAGGAAAAAAAAGCATAACATACAGCATTAAACAAATGAATAATACATATAACATTATTACATACTAGCTAGCTGCTGCCCGCGGTTTCCTCCGCGTAGTGTTAAGATCCACAGGAACCGCGCATTTTTGAGATAAAACGCTCAATTATATCACTCTCCGGTATATAAACTGTCTTTATGCAATAAATCACGTCGATCCGTTGATCCGTTACTGCGTGAAATAATGACAAACCAACAAACACACTTTTGCATAATTATAAATGAGGAGTAGGCGAACAAAACGTCACTTTTCCATTTTTTAACGTCTTTATTTTTTTGATTGATTCGTGTTGGCGACCCTGAGACACATCGTTTCATGCGTTAAAATCTCAACAAAAAGCTTTTTTTATGGTAGAAAATCGACTTCAAAACACAACTACTCCTTCAAAATACTTTTTTAGTTTCTGTAAAAAAATTAAAAGTGGAAAAGTAACGTTTTGTTCGCCTACTCCTCATATAATGTTAGTTGTGAGTTGTGACACAGATAATATTGTAATAGACCGATGGATAAACTCTTTATTGAAACACCATTATATTATAAAAAACTTAAAACTTAATAGTACAAGGTAGGGATTTAAAGAACGTCTATCTCTTTCACACGTTAAAACATACATAAATGTGTGAAAGAGATGCAATCTAAATTTTAGACGGGTGAAATGTGATGATATTTTTCATGTTGTTTTGTGGACTCGGGACTCGTACAGCATGAACTACTGAACTGATTTTGATAAAACTTGTGCTGTTCCCTGAGCTGAAGTATATGTAAGCCAATAAAAATAATAGTTTCGGGGAAATGTGTGGACAAACATATACATATACCAACATAAATACGACACAGATAAAATTTAGTATATTTGTTTCGAAGCCCTAATAGATTATCATATATGTGAATATATTGCAGTTCCCCTAATATTACATACGTATGTACGTGTCAGATTGATAACCTGCTTTTTTTGAAGGCGGTTAAAAAGAAGTTTAGGTAAACGTTCTGATACTATCAGGCGTGGCCATTAACCATTTCATCAAAACTCGTCCTGCTCGTTTTTATAAAAAAATGTCTAAATTTCTCTTTACCTGCCTATATGTAGCCCTTACCCTACAAACTCACCCAACCATACAGGTTCATCGACAAATGTGACAGCATGTTTTCCACCAAGCAAAATTGCTTATTATCAGTTCTCTAATTGAGACATTGTAACAGGATATTTACCGTGATTATTATTGAACGATGTTGCAAGCATCATGTTCACGGGAATACTCCCGTGAACATGATGCTTGCAACAGCGTCGAAATATCGGGTGCTCATCGTTCAATAATAATCACGGTAAATATCCCGTTACAATGTCTCAATTAGTAAATAACCGTGAAAGTTTAAAACAGTGTTTATCAGTTCTCTGATAAAACCTCAGTGCGACAAGGTACCTCGAATGTTTACTTAGAGTACGTAGAAACGAAGGCTTCGTGAAGGTTCTTCGGCAATTTGCGCAAGGACGCACATTCTATTGGATTTCGAGGTAATGGCCATTATTTTGGGCTGAGGTCGATGTTTGTGTAAGCGACGGTTTTTACAGTTTATCGTTCTATTTTTGGTGTTAATTTGGCGAGGGAATGAAGCAGAGGTGAAGGTCCAATCGATGGCTCTTGCCTCAGAAGGATGGATGAAGTTGACTGTGGTCATATAAACCTTTTATTAAATTCATAAATGATAAATGAGTAACTGCATCAAAACGCATATTTGCTGTCGTTATACAGGTTTAAGAACATCACATTAACACAATAAAAATGTAATTTACAAAAAATGTTTAATTTCCACAAAGATACTGCTGAAAAGTTTCCCGAATTCTACGTTTTTTTTAACATCCAGTAGTAATTTAAATGATACTAGGTATCATATTCTTTACATTTCAGATAATAAAAAAATTTATGACTACTATGTAACTTAAACGCAGTTTATCACGCCCAAAATCAACAAAATGTATGTTTTTAGTACAACTTCACGGCCCGCGTTGAAAATGCAACGTCACACGTTCAGCCCAAATTGTATGGGGCATCTTAGCACTTAGATACCCCCTACTTTGAATTTAATTTTTGACGTTATTAGCATTCGATTTCCATTTTCTTCGATATAGACATTGATTTTCATGAGAAAACGAATTGATTGACATATGTGTTTTTCCTACCATGTTAATTCCTTGGCAAGATGAAACTTCAAATAAAATTTGATTGAGTGAATGCTAGAATTTTGTTTTTTTTTACATCATTTGGTGAAAATTAAACAAATTTACTATTAGTAATTAATGTTAAAGTGCTTGTAACATAACATTTATTTTTATCTCATCTGGTATCGATTACCGTGGAATGGCCCATCATAAAAAAAAGCGGTGTCAACATTCCTAAGGTTATTGTTTTCAGAGTACCGAGACTGGAGAATGAGGACGCTAAGTAACTAACGACGCAAGAAGTACAATACAAGCACGCGAGGGTTACAAATAGACGTAAAAACTACAAAGTGCTATATTTTTCCTTTCGGCAATTTGAGTCATGACGCCTTGGCGTTTTAAGGAAAAAGCGAAAGTGGTATTAAGAAGGCAAAAGCATTAGAAGATTTATTACATCCAACTGTATGTAGAAAGCTTCGCTCTAACGCTAATGATGATGAGGTAAAGAATGGCATCTAATATTAGGGGCCTTTTGTCATATAGAGTAACTAACGTTGATTGTTCTTTATCTTTACGTCCACAATACCAAAGAGCTTGAAAACAAAGGTTTTCAACCAGTGTCTGTCGCCAGTGATGCCATGTGGCACTGAGACGTGGTCTCTTACTGTTGGCCTCATTAGCAAGCTAAATGTTGCGCAATGAACTATGGAGAGGGCTATGCTCGAGGTTTTCCTGCATAATAAAATCCGGAATGAGGCGGATCTGCAGGCGAACGAAAATCATCGATATAGCTCTTAAAATCAGCCAGCTGAAATGGCAATGGGCTGCCCACATCGCTCGCAGAACCAATAACCGACGGGGAAGAAAGGTTCTCGAGTGGCGACCACGAACCGGAAGATGTAATAGGCCGGCCCCCAACAAGGTGGACCGACGACCTGGTCAAAACTGCGGAGAACCGTTGGATGCGCGAGGCGAGTAGCCGATCCAAGTGGCGTTCTATGGGGGAGGCCTATGTGCAGCAGTGGACGTCTTCCGGCTGATAATGATGATAACTGTTGATTGTTAAAGGTACGCACGTTTCGAAACCGGTATTCAACCAAAACTGAAAAAATATACACAAAGATGTAAAACCACGAAGTCATCAATCATCTGATGGTAAGATGCCTGCCAAACATAATGACTGAGTCTTCTAAGACTGAGTATCACAGTCCTGAGTGGATCTTAACCCATTTTGGTGAAATACAGAATGTAAGAAACTCCGCAAAAGACACAACTGGAAAAGAGGCAATTACTGAACAAACGTTCAAAGTGAAAGCAAACAGAACCCCCATTGAATTCCAAATGCTATAAAAAGAGCTAATGGATTGCTGGAATTGTTTGTTTGGCTAACTGCTAATGTAATTTGATTGCTTGAAATATAACACACGTAGAACAATGGTCTTCCCATTTATTTGTGTATAGTTCGCTGATAGGTAAATAGATCTTAACTCTTTTGGAATAGGGTTTAAAGTGGAGTTATTTCAACACCGTTGCAGTTGCAATATAATTAGTATGACCAGTAGCGCATCTTCATTGAAGCCAGATTCGAAAACTTACAATATTTTAACAATTTTATTTTATTCATCTTCTTTGTTTAAAGCTTATAACTAACGTTTCCAACAAATTAATATTAACAAACAGCCTTTAACATTCAATGACAATTGTTTAGCTGAAACTATTCGCTGAAAACTTTTCGCTTATGGGACAGGGTCCCTTTTGTAGCACTGAACCCCGTACCAATATAAAGTCACTCGCGGTCAAGAAAGTATATAGAAATATTTATTATAAGCGATGTGGTACGCCACACGCTCAAGGGAAAACTACCGTCATCGAATCGTAAGAGTAACGTTAGGTTACGTTTGTATAATAACCACGTAAAAAGAACTCGATACTTTTTTCTACTCTGTGGTAACGAGACGAGCTGGTCGTTCGCCTGATAATAACACAAAGGCCTGCGCGGCACTGCAGTCCGCTGATTACCCTGAGTCATTAGGTATTAAGTTTCATAAGCCCAGTCATTTCGCGGTCTACTTTGCTCCTCACGATGAACATAGTAATGCTTGCACATTATTGCTTGGCGGAAGATTTCACAAGTAAAGATGTAAACATTTAACAACGTTTCTTGTATGTTATAATATGTCTATAAGTATTTAGTTTGTAGTCTTTTAGTATAGGAAAATTCCCATGTGATAAAAGATATTTCGCATGCTCTTCGTGCGATGTTCCCTTACTGGTTTTGTTAGCGCACTGTCGCAACCGACGGTACTTAGCCGTAAGTTATTGATACAGGCAAAAGTGTTCGTGACCTTCCCAGTTTAGCATGATAAGCAGCTTGTGGTCATAAATACGCTTTGTTCTTGTGTATACGGTTCCCGAACTTGGAATTATTTTGGGACTCTATTCATAAGTAATTACATAATCCATCGACCTCTCAACTACACCACGGGGGTGTCAAAGATGTAAATTGTCTCTGAAATCTGAATGTAAATATTTATGAGTCGGAAAATAACGAAAGAAGAAAAACCTTAGAATGAATGGTATTTATTTCAATTTTTAAACACTATATTGATCATCCTACTATAATATTATAAATTGCGAAAGTGTGTTTGTTGATTTGTTGGTTTGTCCTTTTTTCACGCAGTAACGGAGCAACGGATCAACTTGATTTTTGGCATAGATATAGTTTATTGACCGGAGAGTAACGTAGGCTACTTTATCTCGAAAAAAAGCACGGTTCCTGTGGGAACGCGGGTGAAAACCGCGGGCAGAATATATAAACAGTACGAGTAACTGGTACAGTATAAAGTATAAACTATGATCATCATTGATCATAGTTTATTATTGAAATCACCAAGAGAATACTATTTATGAAATAAATATAGTGTTTTCCACCAGATCAAAACCTGCGGTACAAAAACACGCACATCGCCATCGTTCATACAAATAGGCGTGAATAATAAATTCCCGTCATGAATATTAAATGATCGATTTTCAAATATATAACCAAAAAAATATTTTATTTATGGTTAGAATAGAATCAGCTTTAATAAATAATGATAATTAAAGTGCTAATTTACAATATAAATATTATATTACGTCTCAGTGCGCGCTAATTACTTTCGAGAAAAGGCAAAATATATGAAAACGGAAAAGAAAAGCTACGAATACAATTTATTCCAGTTACGCAACTGCCTAAATCTCAACTGGAAACCAAACCTTATCAAGCCGTCTCAAAATACGTCGCCTGCCGGAGTAATCCCATCTCAAAGGCAGACAGAATGTCTCTAGGCAAACATTCGGATGCCGGGCGCCTTGGCAAAAACATCTCTGCCGGGTTGGGTACGTGCGCACCGGCGATAGCGTGTCAATAAAACGTTTGTTAGTGTTATGTCACCAGTCAAGTTTGCTAAGGAAATTCAATCCTTATTGATGCAGAGATTTTCTGTATTAATCGCGCTGTAATTAACTGGTTTAAATTGGATAGATGGCAGTCGTTGAGGGCTAAATTCGCGTTTCTGTATATTCGTTTTTTTCAAACTATGTACCTACAAATTTATGTTAGACGACTAAACCTGGCTGAGGCAAACACTGACGCTGTCTTACCAAATAACTTTTAATTTTTAAAATGTTTCATGAACACAGAATAAATTTCTACAACGTAACATAATACAGAAGGACTGCAATTGTGCGTCTGAAAAATATATTTTAGTTCTTTTTTATGACGTCATGATTTTGTATGTTTTTAATTTTGAATACACTAAAAGGAGCCAAGGAGTAAAAAATTGGTAGTGAGTAAGTCAACTTGCCTATTTGACTCTGTTGTGCTCTTCACGAATAAATAATGATTTTTTGTACATAATATCAATATTATGATAAGTACTTAAATATATATGTACGAAAATACATTCGCACGATATTTTAAATGATTATTTTTAATTTTTCGTAGTATAAAGTTTAAAATTACAAATACAATTCGCACACACATAAAAAAAGTCCCGAATTTCAGATAACTCCTATTTCATTATCATTCTCATACGCTCCCACTGCTGGGATACCGGCCTTCGCTCAGAGAGAGAGGTATGGGCCATAATCCACTACGCGGGCCCAGAATCCACCACGCGGACCCAGTGCGGCTTGGTGGATGTCACATATCCTCGAATTTTTTGTGGTTCTTGAACATTGCGATTTCCTCACGATGTTTTCCTTCAACGTTTTAGAGCGAGTGTGAATAATCCGCACATAACTTGATGTAAGTCATTGGTGCGGGCCGAGTCGAGATTCGAACTATTTTGCGTCGGATTGAAAGTCGCACAAGTTCCCGCTCGGACACACTAGCTCTTACTCAAACTCCTATTTGCGACTATTAAATGTGTTAAATATAATAATTATACATATTACGTAATAGTTGTAAAGTTTTATCTTAGCAACTAAATTAGACCTCATATAAAAATCCTATCTACAAGCCCCCAATCTTATTCTCTGCCTCAACAAACAATGATTCAACGTCACAGCAACTTCAGTATCAGTAGGTACACTCGCACTGACAATAATCATTATGTCAATAGCAATACCTATAGCGTTCGTCGCTTGAGTTATCTTACAGCATCACGTGCTGGCTGACATGTGTGTCCTTCGACGGCAGATGATAACAAGAAGATTAATTTTTTCAACTGTTTTTTGACTTTCGAATTTCTACTACCTACGATATCGTACTGTTATAAGACTCTAGGCTGGAGCCTTTTTAAAAAAGGAATTTTAAAATAAAAACATAAATGAATTTTGAGACAACCGTCGGATTTGGAAGCTGGATGGAGACTGAAGGGAAAGGTGGTTAAATCAGACTCTATTGCAATAAATGATGACTTGGCTAGAAAAGGTAAGTAGTAGATACTAAGGGGTACATAAAATATGTATAACAGTACGCACGTGTACTTGACTTTCTTTCTTTCTGCAACAACGATATGCTTGAAGTTCACGGATTAAAAATGTTATATTTGCAGCATTGAGTTTATTGCAAACATATGAAAGTTAGTGGTTTCATCATGATTTTTTTCTATTGAGGAAATTTTATTAATTTGATTTGGGTAAAATCTTGGAATACAAAAACATTTTTTTTTATAAGGTACATTAGTTAATGCATATATTTTATTATTAAATTATCACTGAATTATCCCTTGTAAAATAAAATCGAAGGTTTGAACGCCTTCGGATCAAGTGATCGAGGTCGATGAGATCAAATTCCAACCTGTCAAATGCCGAGATAAAAAAACAACTGGGTGCTACTGCAGTTGTTACGAGTATGAAGGCCTGGCTCACTTACAGTTAGCGAAGACATGCACCACTTAGCATAATTAGAGGCGTCATTGTCACTTTGTCAGTTGCATACAATATCGATTGTTCACTTCTAGATATTGTTTTTGTTCTCGCTAAATGTAGTTGTTTATAACACTGTCATTGACCCGTCCCATTGTATGTAAACAATAAATGATGCAGTTATTGAAGTACCCGACATATGTTCACCTCAAGTTAAATGATGAAATATATTTGCAGCACAAACGGCATTTGGGCGTCTAAACTAAATGGGAAGGCGCGGTGACCCAAAATGAGCCTCGGCCGCCAGCTCGTCTCGTTACAAAATAGAAAAAAAATCCTAAGTTGCTATTTTATTACAATTTAATTTCAATGTAAATATTCGGATTTATAATAATTGAGTTAAGCCTTATTACGATTCCGTATATTTTTATTACAAATTACTTTACGATTACGACATTTATCCATCGAAATGAGGTTAAAGAAGTAAAAGTTTGCATTTTCTATGCTTAAAACAAAAGATAAGTTTGATTAAAACTAAATTAGTTTTTTGTGTAGCTTTATTAGCTTTGGCTATTCAACAGATCATTGCACTGTGTTGTAGAAAATTTATCGCATTAAATAAATGATTCACCATACGCACCATAGTTCGAATCTTGACTCGGCCCGCACCAATGACTTATATCTAGCTATGTGCGGATTATTGACACTCGCTCTAAAACAGTGAAGGAAAACATCGTGAAACCCGCATGTTCAACAACCACAAAATTCGAGGACATGTGACATCCACCAAGCCGCACTTGGCCCACGTGGTGGATTATTTTATTTATTTATTTATTTACCATGGGAAACAAACAGCTTATATCTAAGGATTAATTAATTACTATGACTGGTAGGTACAAAAAAGCCTTAAATAGTTTCCACTTATATGATGACAGTGTTTAAAATAAGAAGAAAAAATAATTAAAAAAAAAAAACTAACTAACATTTATATCTAGTACATTCTAACAATTTTTGAATTTAAAACGTATTTATTATGGCCCATAACTAGTGGGAGTGTAAGAGGCTGATAATGAATATGTACCTATGCAATGTATCAATTTGCACTTGAAACTCCG
Organism: Crocallis elinguaria; assembly: GCA_907269065.1. Classification (NCBI taxonomy): domain Eukaryota; kingdom Metazoa; phylum Arthropoda; class Insecta; order Lepidoptera; family Geometridae; genus Crocallis; species Crocallis elinguaria. The sequence goes on along the minus strand of OU026072.1, from coordinate 22,787,091 downwards.
TGCTCGACCAGGCTACATCTAAATAGGTAGTCTGTGCGCCAGTCACCTACAAACAACAGGAAAACAGACGTCTGTTGTTTATTTTTGTTCTCGTCTAATTCCAATAGGTATATATTTTGCTGCTCTCGTCGCCTTTGTTTCTATGTGATATAATTATAATATCTATGTCTTGTTTATAAATTTTTTAAAAACTTGTTTTGATCACGATAATTACATTTTTTTTTCAGTGCCAGAAGCTCATCAGTTTTTGTTAAAAACCTTTTAACTGAAGCTATTTAGCTGCCTTAAGCGAGTCCTTAGTGTAGATTTCTTTTGTAATGTAAATCTGCACTAAAAGACTGAGTGCTGCAGTTAGTCATTTATTTTAATTTTCATGAGTGCTCACTTGGTGCCCAACTGCCCATGTGAATAAAGAATTTTGAATTTGAATCAAATATTGATTAACTTTAGTAACGGGATATTTACCATGTATTTTATTGGTTTTGAGCACTCGATATTTCGGCACTGTTGCAAGCGCCATGTTCACGAGGAAACTGAACTTGTGCTAGTGACCATGAAAGTTTAAAAACTTATATCAAATATTGATTATTTGGTTCTGCCGAAAATGTACTCTAACCATTCATTTTTTCATGTTTCTATGATTACAATTTCTTTTAAACTAATTGTATTATGCTTTTTTTTTCTCCTCCAAAATACAATTTTGATTACGGCTCTTCCCAGTAAGGGTCCAGAAAAATCATCTAAACACGCCTCTTTGTCTGTCTCAAGTAGAATTACTTTGTTTCCAGCTGTCAATGTTACAAAAACAGCGTATAATTTCCCGCTTCTTAAATTCACAGCCAGGAAACAATTTCGCAAAAAAGAATCTTCATTTCAATGTGTTTTTTTAAATCGGGGAGATTTGCCAAGTTTGCGGAAACGCTTTGCAAAGGTGAAATGTGGAAGGCCGCTATTTTTATCCGTCGTGTAATGGCAAAATGCGTGGGATTATTATTTTCGCGCAAAGTTGTGGCAGTGACATTTAAATATTGAAAATTACATTATGTCGAAAGAAAATAATTGTGTTACACTTATATTGTTCTGGAGTGTCGCCAAACTTCCGATGAAGGAAAATACTGTGTTGCATGCAACCAAGATTAGCTACGACTACGGCTTGTAAGCCGGAAAGAAATACATCATATCAAGAATTTCGAAGTCAACATCGATTGCTCCCGTAGCCTAGTTGGCTCGGCTTGCCAGAAGACGCAGGTTAGAATCCTGTTGGAAGCGAAATTTTTGTGATGTATATATTTGTGTGAACATCCGCTAGTGTCGGTTAACACAATAAAATATATTTCATAAAACCAAGATTAGGTTTTTAGGTTGGCTTTTCAGGTGATTAGGAAGTTAGTGCGTTTTATAGCACTCGTAGAGCTAGCTACCATCTCAAGTTGAAAATTGGTGGCTAAGCACCCAGATGTGTGTTCATAGAGCATGGAGGAATGTCTATGGTTCAGTCATTGCATTTGAAATTTCTACATTTAAAGTAAAGTAGATTATATCTCCACTAAACATCTAGAGAGAGGTATTGGTAACTTATTATAAACTAGCTGCTGCCCACGGTTTCACCCGCGCGGAGATATTGGAGTTCATGGTTTTTATTTTTTTTGCGTGGAACCCTATCTCTTTTTCTAAAATAAAAGTGACCTAAGCTACTCCTTATAAAATCAGCTGTCTGCCAGTGAAAGTCTCGTCAAAATCGGCCTAGCCGTTTCGGAGATTACCCGGAACAAACAGACAGACAAACAAAAATTTAAAAAATTGTTGTTTTGTTATAGGTACCGTATATACTTTCATATGCATTTAGTATAAAGCTGTTATTTTGATATTACAAACAGACACTTCAATTTTATTCATTTGTATAGATAAAATAAAGTAAACGAAACATGAACAATAAGAAGATCGAAATGCGTAAGCCAGTAACGACCTGCCTACACTCATGCATATTCAGGGAGTCAGCCAAAACGAAACAATTACTTCCGTTGAAACAACGTCATTCATAACTTTCGCATCTGATTAAATGCTACCAACTCATATGATGAAGGGCCGCGGAAACCTTCGGCGTTATAAACCTTTATAAACTCGGTTTGGTGATGACTCGAAGCGGATTCGTTCACTTTACTTTTGTCTGTAATTGTAAGACTGTAAGGGTCTGACCACAAAAAAATTGAAACCACGTTGAACCTATGTTAATCACTGTTTAACGCTTAAACATGCCTTAGTCGCGCGATTAAATATGAGCAACCACAAATCCTGATTTAAGTAGTTATAGTAACAGTTGTCTAAAATAATTCCGTTGTGACATTTCTAATAATTTTTGACGTTTATCTTTAGACGCTGTCTAGCTAAACAGGCGACTAACAATGTTTTTTTTGTGGTCAGACCCTAAGATATTTTAAGAAGGCTTAGATCTATTCTACCAGAAAAAAGTAGAGATCTGTCTCCTCTCTCTCTGAGCATTACCTACAGAGTTTGATCAAGGAAAAAAAGCAAATACATTTTTCCTTTTAAGAACAGAAAAAAATACTTTGTAAAAGAACATGAAAATTAATAGTCTTTCAATGAATCTGGAGTGGTTTCTGACCTTATAACGCCAAGTCATTCGAACTCAGAACTTCAGAACCATCGATTGACGATCGTCTCGTTGCCAAGTTAAATTGGTCTTTAAATACGACCAATTAATTTTCAGTTTAGGCCGTCTTTTAATACAAGAAGCCAAAGAGAAACGGTTCATTAAGCCGGCGAATTGGCGGTTTACCTAACACGGAGCGGGAAGCTGGGGAATATATCCGCCAATCGGATAGCTTTAAAATGTGGAGATGATAAAATGAAGCGATTCTATTGGTTGAAATTCTTCAGTTTGGAGTTCCGCTTCCTAGCTAGTATAGGTAACCTAAATCCAGGTCTCTAACTACATAATTAAATCGACAGAAACGCGAATTATATACGCACCATTTGATTCGATATGCGTAGGTATTAGTGGCAGCAAAAAGGAACAACGTATTTAAGGGTTAGATGCTGTGCTAACACGTGTTTAGAGTATGCTTAGTTTTTTTGTGGTAGGGACCGCTAATGATTATCTTATGTTTATCTTATGCTGAACATCAAAGAAAGAGGAAGGAAGAAAAAAGAAAGGGGTATATCATGCTTATCGTTGGTCAGCTTTAAGTTTTCCAAGAACCTTATTGAGTAGGATTCCTTATTACTTTATTGTCTGCACCTTGTGGTCGCATTAGGTGGCCAAATGTGCGTCTGCACAGCGTTTATATAGTCCCGCTGCCTCAGAGCCGGATGTCAGATTTTCGCATCTCATACTTGCCGAGTTATTAAAATCTTTGCTAAGGAAAACTCTTGTTGTTTTTATTTACACGTAGGTATATTATAACGTATCGAAAGTTTTAGCATCTATTTTTAGTTTTCCTGTTATTAATGCCGAAGAAGAAGTCGGTGAAGCTGTTTCAGAGAGTATTAATCTGTTTTTATTGACGTCAAAAATAGTAGCTTTCACATCCCATAACATGTTTTATAGAAATAAATGTGTATGTCTGAAGGCCGATATATATTTCATAATTCTGAAAGCTCTGCCAAAAAAAAAAGAAAGGCCACTCTTTGTAAAATTGCTTCATCCGATGTCTGGACTTCATCAATTATACACAAAGAGAAACTCGAATGCGAACGTTGATTGATTACGTTTCATGAAAGGGTTGTCCGTTATAATTTTACTGAATGGTACACCCTGAAGGGTGTACTTTCTTCACTTTATTTTTCACGTTTAAGGTGAACCCAGATGCCCGGGACATAATTCCCAAAGGCGCATGATTAATGGGATGATTTGAGGGATTTGGAGTATAATTTCAACATTTCTAGAGTCAATCCAAGAGATACCAAAAGTTAAAAATATTTCCAGACATGCTTGACTTATACAGAATTATTTTCAAAACAAGCAATAAGAACGCTAGACAGGCTTCCAATATACTATTGCTGACGCAGAGATGTAAACATAAACATGTCCTCTTCGAGCGGCACATAAATAAAAGATTTTAGCGACCTCGAAGCAAGAATAGCAAACATGCCTTAGCCATTTGTGCCACAACCGCAAGTACCGCATTGGAATATGCTCCGTCTCGTAGCAGCTCTTACTCTGACAATTCTCAATAGAGCATCTATGCTAAAAATCCTGCCACGCACATGTCATCGGTCTTATTCTTATTCAAAATGGGGGCGTTAGGCCTGCACTGACGTCCCGCTTGGGGTGTATTGTGCATTTCCTCCTGCCTGCGTCTATCTAAGCCCTATATGGGCAACGCCCGGCCCGCGGGCGGGATGCGGCCCGCGGGACACAACATTTTATATATGCTCGTGAAAAAGCCCAGTTCACGCCAACAACAGCATGAGAGTCGCATTTTTCTAGCTATATTTGAAAAACCAGGCTAAACAGATGACAAATTGAAAAATACTTTGCGCCTGTGTATTAATGAAATTGATCCGTCCATAGATTATATTGATTCTCAGGTTCAAGCTGAAACTTCTCATTAAGTTCTGCTGATTGATGTAACTTCATTATTAAACTTAATAAATGAATAAAATAAACCATATTTTTTTCACAACTACCTGTTATCCACGGCTCGCGACTTCGTTAACATCCTAAAGTTTGGCCCGCAACTTTCCAAAGGTTGCCCATACCTGATCTAAGCCAACCTAGCTCCTTGATGTAGCTGAGGATGGCCTTGGGTCGCTGGCAAAGCTGCTCCAGTGGCACGGTTGATGACATCATGTCATCGGTCGCAACCACATACTATCAATGAAGTTCGTAAAACGATTCGCATCAAGCTGATATCAGATTTGATATATTTTTCATGTGTGCATGCGATATTGATACTCCCAACGCTCACGTCAGCGTAGCAGGAATTCGAGACTCGTATCTACTGACTACAGCAGACGTAAACAAGTACCTTCCAGGTGGTCACATAAATAAAACATTTTAGCGAGCGGCCAGCGAGAATAACATATATTAGGTGCAGTTTGCGTCACCGCCAGATTGAGATTCAACGGTTGTCACACGTGTCGTGTGGGCATTGCATGGTTGTGAATTTAATGCGGTCGCAGGTATCTTAATGTGTTGCAGTTGTGGGATAGAGTCCAGTTATGTGTGCGGTATGTTTAGGGTTTTCAAACATTCTGGTTTAGAGCCAGATGGCATAACAACAACAGGATTAGCCATCTGTTGGAAGTTGCTACATGCTTCTGCGTGAGATGAGGTCGAGTGTCCACGTTCCCATCGACTTATTTTATGCCTATAGCTACTTAAATGAGCTTTTGCTAAAGGAAAAATCATAACTTAGGTTTAACTTATCTTTCGTTACTTTCCCTTTTAGTCGGGGGTGTTTCAAAAAACTAATTTAATTCTTTTTCGATTACAAAAGGTTTCTCAACATTTTTAATTTTGTTTTTGTGTATTAAGTGTATTGATATTAGTGCCCAAGTAATTTCTAAAGACGAGAAATAAATGGGAATGGAGTAAATTCCGATTTTTGCTGTTGGTATGGGCTGGCGTTATGCTTAACATCAGGCAAACAATCTACACGTCTTTTAACCTTGTAATATAAAGAAAACTAAGAGACTAATCAGTGTTTTCTTTGTCACCAGGTGGGAGGAGGCGCGAATGGGCCCGGTGGCCGTCGTGCCCTAGATCTGTTCCTCAGTGGAGGGCTGAAATCGTTAGCGCGGCCTGCGAAGCCAGTCCGGAGGGCCGCTTCCAGGGACTCCGTGCTGTCGCAGCCGCAGCCTCTGCTTGAAGGTGTATATTCCAGAAAATAACTTTAGAAACTACTTTACAGAAAATAGCAAAGCAGGAAATGCTGAATTTGGATTGAATAATGAGAAAAAATATATTTCCTTTTTTTTCACTAGTGATACGTTTGCGCTTGACCACTATAATTCCGATTTTAATTGGGTTTGAGAAGGTGGTAAAAGATTCGAACTGGTACTGTACAACTGTCAGAACACACTGATAGGTGCTCGGTGACATATTTTTCGAGTACTAGAAAAAAGAAAGCTCCAAGCTACATGTAGGATTCGAACCATCAACCTACACCGACTTCACTAACGATGAACTATCATCACTTCTAAAACTATCTATATACCAGATTACCCGGTGGTAGGGCTGGGCTATAACTCTTCTGTGTGTGTCCGTCTGAGATGGGTGCCACCCCTTTAATCGTATAATCTGCCGCCAAGTAGTATTGTGCAAGCATCATTGTGTTCCGATTTTATGTGCAAAGTAGTCAGTGAAATGATTGAGCTTTGAAACTTAATAATACTTATTAGTAGCTATAATGTCTCAAAATTGATTAACTCTATTCTGACATTAGTTAACTATAATTTGTGTAGTAGGTACCTAGCTAGTTAGTAAAAGCAATAAAACCCATCTAAAACAGCACGTGTTAATGTAAAAATTGTACTTTTTCAACAAATCGTAAATTACTTTAAAACACAAAAAAAAAACCGGTTTCCATATTAGGAACCCCATTACGAAGTTAATGTTAACGATTACATTTTTATCGTGTTTGCAAACGAGTTCCTTCACTCTCGAGTTCACACGAGAACTCTGTTTACTTAGACCAAGTCACCTAAACCTATAAAAAAATTAGATTAATAATTTTTTTCATGTTTTTTTTTTTTTTTTTTTATTTGGTAACGAGACGAGCTGGTCGTTTGCCTGATGGTAAATATAACGCCGGCCCATAACAATTGCAGTGCCACCCAAAACTTTGAAACACAAAGGCCTGCGCGGCACTGCAGTGCGCTCGTTACCCTGAGACATTAGGTATTAAGTCAGATAAGCCCAGTAATTTCACTGGCTACTCTGCTCATCAAACTGGAACACAGTAATGCATGCACATTACTGCTTGGCGGTAGACTTCACGAGCAAAGCGGCGGTAACAACCCAGACGGACACTCGCAGAAGAGTTAGTCCTACCACTAATTCTATAGGGGTTTCTGCATCGCCCATGTATCGCAATTGTCTATTTTCTTTCCTTTTATTAATACTTTAGAACAATTAGCAGGGTGATTTTAATTCACTGGGAATGATATCCGTGTCGGAAGCGACACGGAACTTACTTTCGTAAAAAATAACCTACTTTTTTTACTCTAAGCACAAAACATTTATAACAATACCTCTATGTTAGGTTAGCTTTCTGTGTGTTTAGCTTTTAGGCCAAAAGTTTAGTTATCAGGCCAGAAACCTTTTTATCGAGGCCTCACCTTTTGCCATTATAGCTTGAATGTCTAGATAGAGATCTAAGGTAGTCTGAATACAGATTTCCCAGTCAGCCGTGGCTTCCCTCGGGTAAGAGGGGATGGACCGCCCTATTAATACGGGATTATACCAGAATTTAGGACGCGGTGGGTGGATGAATTTTCATGGATTCAGATTGCCAATTAGGAGAGCCTTGTTCTCTAATCTCTTATTCATATAATTTAATTTATTTTTACCTTGTAATCCTTAGGGTATTCATGATGACGTTATTCAAGCCAGAAACGAGACTGGTTCATTATCAACTTGCATACGTAATAGTACAGATCTATTTTTTTTTTAATGTCTATATTTATACTATAGGCCGCCTGCCTGACACTGATACTCCTTGGAAATTCTGAGAGTATATGAGCCACAATCCACCAGCACGAGGCGCGGGTCCAATGAGTCTAGGTGGATGTCACATGTCCTCGAATTTTGTGACTATTGAACAGTAAGCGGGGTCCCATGCTAATTCAGGACAGACTGGTTTCATTAAAATCTAGGTACATTGCTTTGCCTTTGGTAGGTACTAGAAGAGGTATAGCAGTCCTTACGTCTGTCTCTTATACATTGTTGTAAGTATCTGTTTTTGCCCCCAGCTCTGTTGTAACTATGTTGTTCACTAAACCGGGAAATGGACTCTTTGAGCGTTACTTTGTTTTATTGTGACTAAAACATCATAGACTAGGGAACACAAATAGACACCGCAAGTTTCCATAGAATGATTGTTTTTTCAAATAAATTCAGATTAATTCTTACTCGCTGTTTGTCGATGCCATCAATGGTCGATGCAAATTCTGCCAGAGGTCAAATGCAGCAAAGACACTTTCTACTATATTATATGTGTCTATAGAAGAAAATTTAATATTGTTTGGGATTGACGTAACGAATCGATAACGAGCGTAGAAATTGACTGTGTCTAAGCCCCCGGTTAGGGTTTGATACTAACCACGGAAAAACTATTGATCGAGTTCTGTCATACATCAACGCGTAGTAAATTATTTCATGCTTTACATCAATATTGCTACACGTAGTTAGCATCTAAATACTTCGCTGCGTGCGAATGAGGATTCCATAGGGTGTCTAGGGGGTAATCTAGTTGGTGCCGTAGCCCGTAACGTAACAATCGGCGCCTTTGTCCGGAACCTGCTTTGTGCCCATTGATTCTTTTCACGCATTCGTTTTCTTTCAACAGACAAGGCCTTGAGGAAGCTTAATGCCTTGAAAAGAGCAATCTGTTCTAACAAACTGAATGTTTTGTTGAACCAGTTTGTACGAACGCTAAGTACTTTAGGTTTTATGTGATTTTTTTTGGCAGATGTTCGATTCTGTGCTTTGTTCGGCGCATAATAGCAAAATTCAGGTGTCGCGTCCTAGTTATTTCTGGATACGTTGTTTTACTTTTTCGGTAATTGATTTTCAGGAGGCACATAATGATAGGGAGCAATATTACTGGTCATACAGGGTCGCATCACTACAGTGCCACGCAGATCTTTGAAGCACAAAGGCCTGCGCAGCATTAAAATTTTTATAGGTATGCGTTTCGCTTATCATCAGTCCATCGGGCAAACAATTTCGCCTTGTATCTGAAATCTCAATACTGTAGGTATGCAATGTACATTGTTTAATTTTATACTACTTTAAATCACAATCTTAATACCTACTAAGAATATTTCATTACTTACTTAATAAAAAGAATATAATTTTATATCGATTCAGTTTTTATATCGAAGAAACTTATAGTAAGTAAATACTTAGTTTGATGCTTTAAAACTAATTACGCATTTTTTTGGATTTTTACTCAAATCTTACGCGCGCGTGATCTTTTTTCTCTTTTTAACCGACCTCCAAAAAAGGAGGAGGTTATCAATTCGGTGTTTTTTTTTAAATGTTTGTTACCTCATATCTCCGTCATTTATAAACCGATTTGGAAAATTCTTTTTTAGTTTGAAAGGATATACATTCAGATTGGTCCCATAGAAATGTCATCAAAATCGGTTCAGTAGTTTGTCACTGAAGTCGGTTCGTAGCTTTTTTAAAATAGTTTTTACATCAATGCAAACCGACAGTATGTGTAAAGAGGACAGAATGACAAATGTCATTGGCTCAGGATACCGCCTTAATAGTACAAGTGGAGAGAATAGTACCGACTGTATGCGTTTAATTTTAACTAAAGGAGCTGCGGCGCGAGTACGGAAGTCGGTTCGATAAATTTGTCGAGTTTTTCGGTTCGACAAATTTATCGAATGTTGCGAGTACCGAAGTCTGATCGTAAAGTAGTGTAGTAGCTCTATATTCTCTTTGGATTCGACCTAGCTTTTCGATAACTTTTGTCGATTGTTTCGAGGCTCGATAAATCCCACATTATCGATTTGAACTGTCAATTTTATCGAATCTTATCGACCGAAAAGATCCGTACTTGCGCCGCTGATCGCATACCTAACACGTATTATATGTTAGTTTCTGTTGTGACTCCTTTCACTGCACTAACGCAGGTGAAAGTTGTTTTTATACAACCGAAAGTGATCATTTATTCATCCTTTTTGAGGTCACATCAACATCCTTTATCCTTCCGAGGTTGCAAAGATGTATATCATCGTTAGATAGAGACCTATCCTTGAAATAGAAAACAAAATTTGAAAAAATTGCACACATAATTTTTATCATTTTTTACAACAATTTTTTACAAATCATTTTTATAATAGGCATTGATTACATTGCTGATAAAGATATTTTTTAAATCATAACTATTCGTGACTAAGTTATGTTTAGGTGCTTGAAGTCAGAGAAAAAGCGCTAATAAGTTTTCTTTTTTCTATAAACCGCGTAGCTTCCAGTATAGTTGAAATCGATTAGGAAAAGTTTATTTTGGACGACATAGCGGTACTATCTGACAGTACTAATCTAATCTGAGTATTAGGTGGTAGGACTAACTCTTCTGCGAGTGTCCGTCTGGGTTGGTACCACCGCTTTGTGAGTGAAGACTGCCGCCAAACAGTAATGTGCGAGCATTACTTTGTTCCGGTTTGATGCGCAGAGTAGCCAGTGAAATTACTGGGCTTATGAGACTTAATACTTAATGGTGTCAATTCTATCATTACATACCTAAACTAATTTTAATTTCACTCTCTCTCTTTCCAATGCATAACATGAGAAAGAGACGGAAGATGTCTGACGGATCTAAATTTTGTTTTAGAGCTGTGAAATATCTTTCGATCTTGATAAATTAGATGCCACTGAATTCATTGCCATTAAATTTACACTAGACACAAGCAAGTGGATTAATTTGACAGGTCTAATATATATTCCATCTCTTTCTCATGTTATGCTTTGGAAAGAGAGAGAGCGAAACTAAAATTAGTTCAGGTATGAAATGATAGAATTGACACCAATGTCTCAGGGTAGCGGGCGTACTGCAAAGCCGTGCAGGATTTTGTGCTTCAAAGTTCTGAGTGGCACTGCAATTGTTATGGGCCGGCGTTATGCTTACCATCAGGCAAACGACCACCTCGTCTAGCTATCAAATAACATAAAAAGAAAAGCAATTTAAGCCCTGATAATTTATGGTGGTAGGACATGTTCATGTGCCCGCTTGGTGGTACCACCCACAAAATGAAAATCTGCTGTGCCTGAGAGCCACTACCATTCTAAGTTTAGGTAGTGTATGCGTATTAACCGTCCAGTGTCGAGGGTCCCAAAGGAGCTGGCGCGGGGGAAAAATACCTGTTTCCCCCACCTTAGCAATTTTAATAGTAATTTTATTATTTTATTATAGCACAAGCTATTTTGAACCTTATCACCACTGAATAAGGTCTAACTGTTTTTTTTTTATCGCCGGACCTACGTGGTACCGGCCGACATTAAAGCGTCATTAAGGTTCAATATAGTTAGCAATTTTATTATTTTATTAGTTCAAGCTATTTTGAACCTTATCACAACTGAATAAGGGCTAACTGTTTTTTTTTTTGCCGCCGGACCGACGTGGTTCCGGCCGACATTCGAGGGGTTCATTAGTTAGTACTTTCGTCGAGACAGTGGTCAGTATATGAAGAGTAAACAATTCTGATTACTTGTGAATGACTCTTTTTTTTGTCCCCAGGGCTTAGAAAGTGCTCGACGGTCCTCGCGCTGACGGACCGCGAGAAAGCCTTAGAGCCGATCAGGGCGCACAATAGGCTGCGCGCGCCCTCCGTCTGCTCCCGATGCTCATCGCTGCTGTCGCTCGCCGGGGCCGGTGGCTCCAGGTACGTCTTATTTGTCAATCATTCATGAAGCGTTTTGCTTCTACATTCATTTGGCTTACCGCCAAAGAGTGGAATGCCTTGCCTAAGTCTGTGTTCCCTGATCGCTATAACATGGGTATCTTCAGGTCATGAGTGAATAGGTTACATTTAAGCAGTTACTTAGAAACATGATGAACTTCCCTATAGCAAGAACACCACTAGCTTAATACAATTTCTTACTGGACCGCAAAATTTAGCAGTGTCTCATAAGTCACTGATTTGAATGACTCTGTTTATATTTGATGGAATCAGGCGTTACTTTGCGGAAGTCCATTTTAATAAGATTATATAATGTGGGTAATTATAGTTAAAATGTATAGTCTTAATTCCGTGATAAATTTATCGCGGAATTAAAACTTTAAATTACCCACATTTAATCTTATTTTGACTCTGTTTAATTGTTAGTCGAAGAATTCGCGAAAGTTTAAAAAGTACTGTTTAATTGGGATGTTGCATGAAACACAAAATACATAATTTCTGTTGTTATACGGTTTTAAGAAGATCAAATTAACACAATAAAAATGAGATTCACAAAAAATATATAAATTCCACAAAGATACTGCATTTAAAAGTTTCCCAAATTAAACAATATTTTTTTTATCATCCTTTACTAATTTAAATGATAGGGGAGAGAGGGGCTGGAAGATCCGATTTTCAAACAACATGAAGTTTTATTATGAAACTGAAGGATTTGATTTTCGAAAAGTGAAAATATTAAACCGATGTTTATCGTGTTTTGTATTAATATAGTCACTTCTACTTATATCTCAATAGTTTTTTTTACAGGAGAAAATTTATAACAAATTTCGGAGCGGAACATTCAGCCCCACTTTGGGGCGAGTTGTTCCGCCATTGAGGCAAGTTGTTCCGCCTAGATTATGACCATATACTGTCAGAATAACATAGGTTTTCTTAAATAAAACAACCATTTTTATAATTGTATGTATGTAACGCTTATAGTATGCACAAATAAACATTAAAAAACAAAAAACTTTACTGGTAACCTCCAGATAAACTTTTTTTATTTTGTTAAATTATAACTGAGATCTATTAACTTATAGATCTTATCAGATACATAACTAAGCTTATAAAAACAACAAAACATAACTGTAGAGCTCCAGATAAACTTTTTTATTTAGTTAAATTATAATTGAGTTCAATGATCTTCAATATCTTATGAGATGCACAACTATCTAAACTTTAAAAAACCATAAAACACATCTGGTAACCTCTAGAATCTAAATTAATTATTTTTATAACCAGTCCCAAGGTAAAAACTAGCTTGGGTTTATAACCATTGGCAGGATATATGCCAGCTTTCAATTTTGTAAAAAAAAATCGATGTTACTTCATCTGGCAAATTTCAAGTTCTCTAGCCACAGTTTTAACAGGTTTTCTCTCCTTGATGACACGGCATTTGCAGCTTGATGCAATAATGTTTCGGAGGGTTTGCCTCTCTTAGTCTTACAGTTGTAGTTTTGCAAGCTTAAAAAAAGAAAAATGGTCATAAGAATTGTGAATACGACTAAAAGTCAATGGGGTAAGTTGTTCCTAGGAACAACCAGCCCCTCGAAGGAGGAACTTATGGCCCCAAATTTCGTTTTTATAAAAAAATTGACATACTGGTAAAGTAATAGAAATAATTAAAAATTACTCAAACTATAGGATACCTTACTAATGCCACTATAATTTAGGAAAGTTACGTATGAATCGGTTCATAATAAACAGAGATAGACCAAAAAGTTTAGACATGAAAAAATTTACTTACGTGATGTTTTGACAGCACCATGTACATAGCCAATTAACCGACGTCACCGGAATAACTAAAACGGCTACCAGCGCGGCGCGTCACCTGACGCTTTAATAACGCCCTTCACATGAATCGCTATCTCTTTTCCTTACAAAGTTATTGCCGTCGGAACAACTTACCCTGGTAACTTCCAGCCCCGCTCTCCCCTACCAGCAGATTCTTGACATTTTATGTATAAAAAAAGTATGACAACTATGTACTTAAACGCAGTTTTTCACGGCCCAATCAACAAAATGCATGTTTTCAGTACAGACAGCTTTACGGCCCGCGCAGAACAAGTGACGTCAGATGTTCTGTCCAATTTGTATGAGGCGTTTTAGTGCTCAGTAGATACGCCCGACTTTGACTCGCACTTTTGACGTTAGACACTTTAGACATTTGATTCTCATGAGACAACGATATGATTGACATCATAAAAAAAAATGGAGTCAACATCCCTATTGTTGTCTTTTGTTTGATTGTTTGTACAATTTTTTCTTACTTCTCTCCTCAGGTACTCCCTCGACGACGCCGGAGGTGGCTTTGTCCCGGCAGCTCCGATCAACTGCAAGCTGTGTCTAGAAGACGCCACCGCTGACAAGGTCTCCATGATCTCTGTATGCGGTTGTATCTTCTGCACAAAGGTCGGTTAGAACATGTTTTAAGGCGTATAAAATATAGCAGCTAAGTAGCTTCACTTAAACGTTTTTTTTAGCAAAATCAGATGAGCTTCTGGCACTGGAAAAATCACATGTCCATTATTCATCATATTATTGATAATATGGATGTGATCAAAATAAGTTTTTATCAAAATTACTCGATCAAAAAAAATTACAATGTTACCACTAAAAATTAGTTTGCAATGAAATATCTCTTTTATTTATAAATGTATATTAACAAGACTAACGTGACTAAAAATTTGTTTGTGTACGTTCTAGACCTATATACATTGCTACATTGTCAGTCAAGCGTCCGCGTCACTTGGTTGACGTCATAGAATAATTTTTTACGGCTATCAAAATAGAATCAAGCTCAGGTATTAAAAAACATCTAATTTCAAATCTATTTCTGATTAAATAATTATAATGCTTTAATGGAATAGTTAAAAATGACTATAAAACAAGGTGGAAGATAACGCGGCCATAGACGGATGACTATAAATAAATTGAGATTTATTATGGCAATTAATACGAAGCCTTACCCAATGGTGTATAAGATAAAGTTTAAATGGTATAATTAGCAGTTCAATTTATAACTTCTAAGTTAGGTACTGCTTTGGGAAAAAATTTAACTATGAAATGGGAACGATTAGGATTACCTAATCGTTCCCATTTTATAGTTAAATTTGTATTATCTATCCTATTACTTTCTACTTCTTCTTTTTTATTACTATCTTCGCCTATTAAGGCGAATGATTTTAATAGTGACCTGGGGCCTTACTCCGTAAATCGAACGTCGAAGCTTCGGCTGACGGATCGTCATTTTCCTACTATGAAAGACAAAATGTCAAGTGCAAAAATCGAATCGAACGTTGGATCCGAAACACTTTCATAGTAGGAAAACTGCGACCCGTCAGCCGAAGCTTCGACGTTCGATTTTCGGAGTAAGGCCCCTGCAACCGGTTGTGTTTATTAGATTTTTATTTTATGTTTAACCACGATCTTACTTGATCTTATGTGAAAATATTTTAGTTAAAAACTAGCTGCTGCCCGCGGTTTCACACGCGCTAAGATATTCCATTTCATGGTTGTTATTTTTTTGCGTTAGTCCCAGCACCATATTTGTTTTAAAAAGAAGTAAATAAACCCTGACAACAGCTAATCACAACTAACGCCGCAAGGTTAATTACTCTTCACAACATGAATCACCTTCATGAGGTTTCGCTTCGAATTAGGGCTATATACAAGGTGTAAACGGTATCAATTTTTAAGGACGTGAATGTACAGGTGATATTATGACACTAATCCATAGATTTTTTTTAACCTCTGATATCATCAAAATATCCCTAATTATTGCAAGGCAGAGTCACCACGTCTGCCGCAGGCATGAAGCGCGGGCGCGACGTGTACGGGAGGAATAGCTTGGTCACTGACCGACTACTGTTAGGGTGTCAATTTTCTCTCGTAATTACCTTGCAAAGTCTAATGACATTTTAGTGGATGTTTTTATTGATATGGATTTATAATTAATTCCTATAGTTTTTAAGAATCCTATACAATATTGTAATAAAATAATAATAATAAATTTATTTAATAACCAAAACTAAATGACAAGTAGCACAATAACTGACAATTATAAAGTACAACACAAAGTAGGCGCGGATTTGATGCAATGAATTAGGTAATTACTAGTTACTATGAGTACATTGTCCTTGAACATGCTAACATAAATGAAAAGATAAGCCTCAGATCCCTAAGCTAAGCAAAAGCTTGTATTATAGGGTTCTGTGCTCCATTGTGTTCTAATATTGAGTCAGTTTACATATACATCCTGTATAGTGCGAGACTACACGTGGACGGGACCTATTCTCGCAACGACTGAACCGTGGGTCAGTGTGGCAGTTCGCATCGCTTAATTAGTTGCAGACGCATTATATTCGTCATGAGTTAGTTACAAGGTTCAGCTAAAGTGTTTATCAACCAAGCAACGAGAAGACAGTGTCGTTCGCCTGGTACTCATTATGTCACTCAGAGCTTTTGACAAAATTCTTTGCAACCTTTTATTGCGTATATCATTAATTAGGTCATAACTCACAACACTAACACACAACGGTAGCGATACGCACGAATAACGTGATATGTCCAATCCAATTTATGGTTCACAGCAGCGTAGAGTTCGTGGCTTTAAAATAATATTTTTGTAACTTCTCTAAATGATTGGGCGTACATAGAGGTTTAATACATAGATAGGCCCCTATCAACTTCCGTTCCTCCGCCTCTAACGCGCCTTGTATTACTAAACTATGCTGCTGTCAGTCAATACTGCGTCGAATTTATGCACAGTTCGATAAACAATGAAATCTCGAATAAAATTTTCATGATTACGAGTTCATGGCTATGAGTTCTGACTGTAAATCTTGATAAAACTTATGACATAACATCCAACAGTATCGAGCAGCGCAGCATTCTTTTTCGTATTTGAATGCCAAGAATGAATGAGTTTTCGTTTTGTATTCTTCTGTTCAATCAAGATCAAAAAAATACGAGTTTTAAAGTTTCACAATAGGCGCGCGGCGGCTTCACTTGCTTTTAAAACGCTTTATTGACACCAAGAAAAAAAATTCAAAAGAAATATTTATATAATTTAATACTTATCTATAATATAGGTATATAAAGTGCATACACTCATAAACATAATGTACCTAAATGTCGATATATTAGGTTGGGGAAAAAGTCTTTTCGCATTATAGTATGTATGAACTTGTAATAAAATCTCTTTGGCTATACTATTTGTATCTGGCTAGTTTTGGTATCATATGAAAGTTTAAATTTTAAAGAACATAATTCCAAATTCAAATTAGGAAAATGTGTGATTTTCATTTGTTTTTCGTACTGTCAAAATGAGTGAATCTAATGAAGAAATTCGATACATTTTAAAATTTTACTACAAAAAAGGTAAAAATGCAACGCAAGCCGCGAAAAAAATTTGCGATGTTTATGGACCTAGTGCAGTGTCTGTGAGAGTAGCACAAATTTGGTTTAAGCGTTTTCAATCCGGAAATTTTGATTTCAAAGATGCACGTCGCTCTGGTCGCCCTATTACGGATAAAATGGATGCCATTTTTGAAAAAGTGGAACAAGATCGGCATATCAGTAGTTACGACGTAGCTGAAGAACTGGGAATTGACCACAAAACAGTTTTGGCGCATTTGAAAAAAACTGGGTACACAAAAAAGCTCGATATTTGGGTACCTCACGAGCTCACTGAAAGAAACCTAATGAACCGTGTACTCATTTGTGATTCTTTACTACAACGTAATGAAACCGAACCATTTTTGAAGAAGCTGATAACTGGTGATGAAAAGTGAATCACGTACGACAAGAACGTGCGAAAAAGGTCGTGGTCAAAGACCGGTCAGGCTTCACAGACTGTGGCGAAACCCGGGTTAACTCGCAACAAGGTGATGCTGTGTGTGTGGTGGATTTGGAAGGGCATTATTCATTATGAGCTGTTACCACCAGGCAGGACCATCGATTCTGAACTCTACTGCGAACAACTGATGAGATTAAAGCAAGAAGTTGAGAGAAAGTGGCCGGAATTAATCAACAGAAAGGGTGTGGTTTTCATTTTCATGGTTTTTCATGATAACGCTAGACCTCACACATCTTTAGCCACTCAGAAAAAATTAAGAGAGTTTGGCTGGGAGGTGTTAATGCATCCGCCGTATAGTCCTGACCTTGCACCTTCAGATTTCCACCTGTTTCGGTCTCTTCAGAATTCTTTAGGCAGTGTCAGGTTAACATCACGAGAGGACTGCCAAAACCACTTGTCGCGGTATTTTGATCAGAAGTCCCAAAATTTCTATAGCAATGGGATCATGTCCCTACCTACAAGATGGCAAAAAGTTATCGAACAAAATGGTACCTACATACTTTAGTTAAATGTAAATAAACTATATTAAAAAATGTTTTGAATTTTCTTAAAAAATGCGAAGAAACTTTTTCCCCGACCTATTATTTCATTGTTCCCTGCCAAAGTTCACAGAAGTGGCTCAGAAATGTATAGAAAATGATTAGTGGTTCTGTACTAATTTAAATTTGTTTATAACTTCGTATTGGTTATGTTTTTACTGTAATGGTGTCCTTATAAATAAATAAATAATAATATTTGGGTGCCCTTGAGTTACTTCGGTGGTTTTAAAAAAAAAACTTTTTTGTTGTGTACGCAAAAATTGAGTTCTTACATGAAATACAACTAAATAGGTAAAGTTAAAAAAGCAAAACTGCATCTAAATAATAAATTTCAGTTTTGTTACAATAGTTTCCGAGATACCCAAAGTAAATTATACAAAAATTGCTCGTTTAGTTATTTGATTGATTAGATATAAGTAGTACAAATTAATAAAAAAATATTAGTGGGATAGAATAACTTATCCTATTTTGCGAAGATAAACAGACAGGCTACATAATATTATGTGGTGTATTGTATATTTTGTAGGTGATTAAATGAGTACGGATTATAATAATTGCAATTCCGACGCAACTGGAATGTTAATTACTTAGGACTGGTATTTGCAGTGGTCAACCTGATTGACCACTAATCAGTTCCGTAATTTAAAAGTACACTCAAAGTACAATCCTTGATCGCGTATCTTTAGATTCTTTAGTGTAGTTCGTGATTGCTGAACTTCCTGCTATTTGGAATAGTAATCTTGGTTTTTGGACAGTCCACGGTATCTTCAGCCTTATTATGCTCTGCTGGGACACCAGCCTTCTCTCACAGAGACAGTACAGGCATAATCCACCAAGAGGATCCACCGGCTTGGTGGATCACTTGTCCTCGACCTTTGTGGTTCTTGAATATGTGGGTTTCCTCACAGTGTTTTCCATCATCGTTTTTAGAGCGAGTGTCATAAATCCGCATATAATATGATATAACTTGATGTAACTGATAGATGTGGGGTCGAGAAGATACAAACCATGGTGCGCCGGATTGAAAGTCGCACAAATTCCTGCTTGGCAACACTCGCTCATGGTTACCACGGCATGGTGGTTCGATTTTAGACACAAATCCTCATTTCTGTGCTCAATCCTGCAATGCGCGAATCCAATACAAATATTAAATATTTGTGCCATATGTAGAAATATGCTAGTATTTGTTCCGTTTCTGTGTCGTGGGTTCACGAACTCATATCTACATAGTTTATAGCTTAAATATGTTGCTTCTTATTTAGGGTAAGGTAATATATATGATATTTGGTATGGATTTTCATATTTGAATCCCTATTGGAAATACCCTGGTTTTTTTTATCTGCGGGGCTAAAAATGCCATTAAAACATAATCGATTTGTTAGTGATTCACGTGACTTGGAAAAAGTAGTTTTATAGACAGGAAAATGTTTGAGTCTTCAAATAAGTTAGAAATATAAGCTGGAAAATGATATGGCAACGACCTGGGGGCTAAAAAGAACACTTTGCCCGGATCATGATATGACCATTTCAATAATTGATCTATTTAACAGTTTTCTATGAAAGTTCGTAAAATGTTTCACAAAATAGGAACTAAGCATTTAAATATAGCAGAATCTTATGAAGTTACTCATCTACGAATTCCCTTTAAGTGACTATTTTACTATTTATGAAATTGATCATAATATGATCATATCATGATTCGGGCAAAGTGTTCTTTTTAGCCCCCAGGTCGTTGCCATATCATTTTCCAGCTTATATTTCTAAATTATTTGAAGACTCAAAACATTTTCCGGACTATAAAACTATTTTTTTCAAAGTCACGTGAATCGATATCATATCGATTATGTTTTAATGCGTCCGGAATGCACGAGAATACCCGATGATATCAATAATGACAGTCTCGTACCACTAATCTATTAGTTGTCTCAGTTTAAGGTCGTCAACCTTTCAGAAATAGAATGCTAACCTAGAACTTGATCATGTATGTTGTCTGTTCTTCTTTTTTCTAAACTAGCTGCTGCCCGCGGTTTCACCTGCGCGCAGATATTGGATTTCGTGGGTTTTATTTTTTTGCGCGAAACCCTAATTCGTTTTCTAAAATTAAAGTAGCCTAAGTTACTTCTTGTAACATCAGCTATCTGCCAGTGAAAGTCCCGTCAAAATCGGTCCAGCCGTTTCGGAGATCACCCGGAACAAACAGACAGACAGACAGACAAAAATTTTAAAAATGGTTGTTTTATTACATGTGCCGTATATACTTTCATATGCATTTAAGTAAAAAGCTGTTATTTTGATATTACAAACAGACACTTCAATTTTATTTATTTGTATAGATGTTTACTATATTTTAAACATGTTTAAAATATTAACCAACGAAGCGTCTAGTTTAATATACAATCGTTTAAATTCTTGCAGCGATCATGTCCCCAATGTTTTTTCCCCTTGAGTATATAATAATCATAATCATAATCATAATCATTTATTGATAAAATACATTTACAAGTCAATTTAAAAATCCCTTATACTTCAGACAAGACACGTTTTATCAAAAATGATTTTATTATATATACTAGCTTCTGCCCGCGTTCTCACAGGTACCTTGCATTTTTCCAGGATAAAAATTAGTGTATGTTACTCTCCGGTCCATAAACTTTATCAACTCGCCAAAAATCACGTCGATCCGTTGTTCCGTTCCTGCGTGAAAGAAGGACAATGCAACAAATCAACAAACACAATTTCGCATTTATAATATTAGTAGGATTATAACATGCCTTGTGTCTTAAGTGTCACCAAATAAATCTGTTTGTTTTTATAACTAAGTGTATATATTAATTATCTTAATTTAACCCAACATTCTTGAATATATCAGGTGTGGAATTTGTTTTGTCAAACACAATGGTTCTCTTGTGTTTTCCCACTATATTTTAAGGGCTCTGATACGATAGTATGACGTTTATGTTAGTGGGAGGACTAACTCTTCTGCGAGTGTCCGTCGTCTGGGCTAGTACCACCGCTTTGCTCGTGAAGTCTGCCGCCAAGCAGTAATGTGCAAGCATTACTGTGTTCCGGTTTGATGAGCAAAGAAGCCAGTGAAATTACTGGGCTTATATGAGACTTAATACCTAATGTCTCAGAGTAACGAGCGCACTGCAGTGCCGCGCAGGCCTTTGTGTTTCAAAGTTCTGAGTGGCACTGCAATTTTTATAGGCCGGCATTATGCTTACCATCAGGCAAATGACCAGCTCGTCTCGATACCAATAATATTAAAAAAACCAAAAAAAAACGTATGTAGAATGGGAACTTGTAAGGTTTCACTGTTTAAATAGGTACAAGCAAAATCACTTAAGAAAACGCAAATGGCATTGTGAACTAGCTCACCGCGATTACAATCGACCATTCTTCATTACATTATTTTATTTTTAACAGACTTCGAGAGAAAATTCTCAATTCGTCTGTTTTGTTATAAATAGTTGCCACGTTAGCCCGGCCATGTTTAAATGTCAGCTGAATTTGTTAATTTATTTTTGGACACATTTATTTTTGTTCTTTTTGAGTTTAAAATAAGGCACCCGAAGCGGCATGGCGTGAAAATACGGTTAAGTCTACGGTGATACCAGTTTTATTTTAAACAATGTTAGGCAATTTTACTTTAAAGTACTTTATTCCAAATTAGCTGCTGACCCGCGTGGATATTTTTGATTACATGGTTTTTATTTTTTTGCGCGGAACACTAATTATTTTTCTAAAATTAAAGTAGCCTATGTTACTCCTTGTAACATCAGCTATCTGCCAGTGAAAGTCCCGTCAAAATCGGTCCAGCCGTTTTGGAGATTACCCGGAACAAACAGACAGACAGACAAAAATTTTCAAAATGGTTGTTTTGTTATAGGTACCGTATATACTTTCATATGCATTTAGTAAAAAGCTGTTATTTTGATATTACAAACAGACACTTCAATTGTATTTATCTGTATGGATTGTAGGTTTAATTTGATTTTAAAATCAGGATTTGTTCTTTAATTAGGCGTCATTCATCACCTCAAACTGGCAAATTTCATGACGAATGCATTCACACTTTTTTGCATTAATCTTCATATTTAATTTAACTTTTATTACCACAAGATTTCTCACTGTAGTTTATTACATTCACAAACAAAGGCCACAATAAAAGAAGATCTTTCTGCGAAATCATTTCCTGAATTGCTTATCAAAACTTCGTTTTCTTTTGGTGCGCATGTTGATTTAAAGAATCTTCGAATCGGAGAAAAATTTAAATCGTTTTGGAATTGTTTACCAGGAAGGTGCAGATTCCTTTTTATAAGGAAAGCCTTGAAAGCGGTGAAAGGTTCCCTCATTAAATCTTGTTGTTTAAATGTTTGTTTGTAGAATCTGATGTAGGCTATCTTTATGGCAATTACTTGTGATTATTTCTTGTTCTCGATACTTATGCACCAGTACCACCAGCACTTTTGCGCTATCTTTCTTTTTTTTAATGTTATTTGGTAACGAGGCGAGTTGGTCGTTTGCCTGATGGTAAGCATAACGCCGGCTCATAACAATTGTAGTTCCACTCATAACTTTGAAACACAAAGGCCTGCGCAGCACTGCAGTGCGCTCGTTACCCTGAGACATTAGGCATTAAGTCTCATAAGCCCAGTAATTTCACTGGCTACTCTGCTCATCAAACCGGAACACAGTAACGCTTGCACACTACTGCTTGGCGGCAGACTTCACTCACAAAGCGGTGGTAACAACCCAGACGGACACTCGCAGAAGAGTTAGTGCTACCACTAACAATTTTCAACAATTATAAAACAAATAATAAAACCCCCATGAAATCCAATATCTCCGCGCGGGTGAAACCGAGGGCAGCAGCTAGTACATACAAAACTTATTTTTTGCTTTCCTCAATAATATACCTAATTCGCTGTAGAGAATGAAGCAAATTCGTCTTGTAATGTAACAGTAAGCTATATTTTTTTTTTTATGTTATTTGGTAACGAGACGAGCTGGTCGTTTGCCTGATGGCAAGCATAACGCCGGCCCATAATAATTGCAGTGCCACCCAGAACTTTGAAACACAAAGGCCTGCGCGGCACTGCAGATCGCTCGTTACCCTGAGACATTAGGTATTAAGTCTCATAAGCCCAGTAATTTCACTGGATACTCTGCTCATCAAACCGGAACACAGTAATGCTTGCACACTAC
Source organism: Crocallis elinguaria (assembly GCA_907269065.1). Taxonomy (NCBI): domain Eukaryota; kingdom Metazoa; phylum Arthropoda; class Insecta; order Lepidoptera; family Geometridae; genus Crocallis; species Crocallis elinguaria. The sequence continues at coordinate 22,763,841 of OU026072.1, read as the reverse complement.
TGCTTGGCGGCAGACTTCACGAGCAAATTAAATATTTAAGCAAAAATTTGACACTGGCGCTATCCAATCAACGTCGGTTACTAAATTGTGAAACGGTCTCTAAATCTATTTCTGTAAGTCATAAAACAACAGTGTCTTTCTAAACGTTACATGTAACAAACACACCATTCACGCCTTTATTGTGACAGTCAAGTAAAATTATATATAGAACTTTTAGTACCCACCTTGGTTGTTTGTTCTCTTCACAAATTTTGCTATTTTGTACGAATCGCATATCTGCCTGACGGCTTGAGTTTACGAAGTCGTGTTTCATTTTAATATCTTATTGTTTTCTGCGGTTTTTTGTTCCACTTTTTCAACCACATACTTTTATATAAGTTCAAAATTGCACTCGATACGTTCTTCATCTCTCAGTATATCTATATCTTCTATACAAATAAATAAAATGGAAGTGTCTGTTTTATTTATATATTTATTATCAAAATAACAGGTTTTTACCAAATGCATATGAAAGTATATACGGTACCTATAACGCAACAATCATTTTTAAAATTTTTGTTTGACTGTCTGTTTGTTACATATACAGAATAAAAATGAAAAACTAAAACAGAACTATGATATGAATAGAACAACTTGAAATGAATATCTTGAATTAAATCGAACTGGAAATTAGTGTTTTGTTCTAAGATAAAAACTATAGGTACGATACGGTACTAGAACACGTACGATTTTCCTTATTTACGTGTACGCCAACATTGTATAATTAAATCTAATTGCACAAGAAATTATATGGAAAAAAGGACCTCAGGTAAAAGCCGGTTCAAACATGATATGTTAGTCATCCTCTAATAATCTCTGATATTTTTTGCACCCTCAACTTGCAATCTTGATTAAGTCTGTTTATCAGGACCAATCCAGCGATTTTTTTCGATAACTTCACGATATCAAATAATGTCGAATTTGCAGAAACCTTTAAATATGAAAATAGCACAAGAACAAGTGAAAAATCATGTTTTTTTAAAATATCTTGAGAGAAATTTTTGTTTATATCAGCTCATATCTTTCCATTACAACTTTCCCTTAAATATGACTATAATCGTTATTTACGCATCGTTAAGCTGCCATTTAAGCTGTTGCTCATCATCCATACTATAATAAACGCGCAAGTGTGTTTGAAGGTTTGTTGGTCAGTTGGTTTGTCCTTCTTTCACGCAGCAACGGATCAACGGATCGACGTGATTTTTGGCATATATATAGTTTATGAAACGGAGAGTCACATAGGCTACTATCCCGAAAAATGCATACACGGTTCCTGTAGGAACGCAGGTAAAACCGCGGGCAGAGGCTAGTTCATAATGACATAGTACCTCCCCTATCTACTTAAAATTCTACATGCACATTCAAACCGGTTTCAACTAGAATAAAAAATAAACGCAAAAAGGCAGACTTATTCAATACTCATTTTTTACTCCTTTTATATGAGGGTACATCGGTTCCGGAACAGCTGACACTAGTGAAATATTCACTGAGTGCGCAGTAGTGCGCACCCAATGAATATTGCATCAGGCGAGCACGCTCCCGAGTGATACCTAGCTACGTTCGCTAGAGTAGATACTGGCACGGTTTCGTGCTAAATGGGACTCGGTATGGCTTAACAGTGCCATAGCCATAGTAGTAACAGAAAAGTATGTTATCTTCTTAAAACGGTACCAATGCGGCCTGTATATTGTAGACATTTTGTGCATTGTGTGCGCGCCAACACTCTACAAGGCCAACGCCAATATGCATTCTCGGCGCAATCTTAGCACATGAGTAAAGAAGCCGAACTGAGACGAAGCTTGAGCACTGGCCGAGCCGGTATAAAACGGTTTTTCTCCGTACACGACGAAGCCTCTAGTGCTCACGCACCGCACGCGCCTCAAGAAGCTTTCTCTCTGTTATGGTAGTAGCACCCTGACTACCCAGAGATTATATCCTTGTGGTGCGTGGTGTGCATGGCGTGGTGTGTGGTGATGTACTGGCGTCCACACATACAAGTCGCGTTCGGTATACCGCTCCATGAAGATTACATATTTTTCTGTTTCCACTATGACGGTACACTGGACCCTGTTTCTACCTTGGACTCTAATATCTAACTCAAATCAATCAGTCTATGAGAAACACCTCTGGGCATCGATGGTGGTCTGTTGTTGTTCAATGACGTCCTCAAGACGAAGCGAGCGAAAGCATTATATACATGACATTGACTATGAATTGTAGATATTAGAGCAGGTTATAGATGACGCCGAGATTAATATAAGAACTCTCTAACAAATGATGTACATTAGAACTGCAGCTCGTCAAAAACTTTTGATTGGAGTTAGAATTGGAACAAAATTCTATAGTCCAATTGGGAGTGTAGACCACACAGCGCCGTGGAATCCAACCATCTAGTTGCTATAGCACTGTTTTCTTATTGTGATCAGTAGATAAAGAGCTTCAATAGTTCAAGTGTCTAATTAGCTAATGACTAATTAGCTGTAGTGTCCAATTAACCACTAAAGTGTGCCACCATCACCACGTTTCACTCGATTATCGCACTTCCATCGACTAATTGCGCCTCCGAAACAGTCACTGTCGCACCCATGTCACATGAAACCGTTAATCACTTACGTAGGTACGCACAAATATTTGTGAGCCATATCTAAATGTTGTATCAACTAAGATCTACGCACACATTACAATGCGGATGGCTTAATGAACTTTATAACACGCGCTGTGTGCTTTGTGACTGTAGCAGACATAAGATACCTCAAGGCTTAGCAACTGTCGTCAGACAATCATAACTTGTTGTTATATATTTTTTTTTTTATGTTATTATGTAACGAGACGAGCTGGTCGTTTGTCTGATGGTAAGCATAACGCCGGCCCATAACGATTGCAGTGCCACCCAGAACTTTGAAACACAAAGACCTGCGCGGCACTGCAGTGCGCTCGTTACCCTGAGACATTAGGTATTAAGTCTCATAAGCCCAGTAATTTCACTGGATACTCTGCTCATCAAACCGGAACACAGTAATGCTTGCACACTACTGCTTGGCGGCAGACTTCACGAGCAAAGCGGTGGTAACAACCCAGACGGACACTCGCAGAAGAGTTAGTCCTCCCACTAACAAATTATAGCTGTATAACAATATAACAAACTATAGTTATAGATGTATAGATCCGGTTGAATAAAGGTTTTTGGATCATTCATTTTTGGATCATTGTGGATTTAAATCCAAGACCCAAGTGCTAGTTGGACACATATCTTTCGGTACCGATATCGAATAGATTGGGACATTAAACGGTACGCAATATGCACAAACCGGTTGTGCGAGCTGAATTTGATTGAACATATAAAAACAAACGAATGTCGTGATCCCAGAGATCACGACATTCGTTTGTTGAAAACGAAACACGGAGCTTGTTGTTGTTGGAGTAGAAATCGCGTGACGGTAACGCAGGAGGGATCAGACGGGATCACTGGTGTGATTTATTGCCATTCAACAAAATTTACACAGGCTGTGGGAACTGTCTGTGTAAATTTTGTGTGGGAACTGACTGCCACAAATTATGTCAAGCTAACTTCAGCTGATTCATCTCCAATGACAACGTTCCCTTATATTGGTCCCAAGTCCCGAAGCAGAAAACTGTAGCGTGAATAGGTCAACCCAGTTCGCCGCCCTTTCGTGATCTGGGTCACGAGGTCTATCGCGGTTCGGTACCACCGCATTTCGCGAACCACCTGCCTAATGGCCAATAATGGGGGGTCCGGGTGAAGATAACGCTACGGCTACGAGTAAATAAGTAACGAAGAAATAGAGCTTAGATGGTTAAATGTATGGAGCCAGTATGTCGTCTGTTTGGGGATCTCTTTAAAGTTTGGTTGAAAATTAATCGCTTCATAAACGGCGCCATGTGTGAGTGGTCAGTGGATAGTCGATAGATCTACAAGTTCCAAGGACTTTACGCTAAATTGTGTGCCTTTTAGTCAATAACTGTAGAAGTTATGGAGATGTGAAAGACCTGAACGAATGAACTAGCTAGGCTAAGTCCAGATAAATCGACCATTTTTCAAATTGTGTCAAAGTAGTCTTGATCGGAGGCGGTAAAAGTAAGTTTAATTTAGATGTGATATCATTTCCGAGCGGTCCTGAGTCACCAATCGGCTGACCTATTTGTCATTGTTCATCGCTCGCGTATCAGTCTAGTAGGACATAGTACATAATATATTAGAAACTAGCTGCTGCCCCGCGGTTTCACCCGCGTGGAGATTTTGGATTACATGGTTTTCATTTTTTTGTGCGGGACCCTAATTATTTTTCTAAAATTAAAGTAGCCTATGTTACTCCTTGTAACATCAGTTATCTGCCAGTGAAAGTCCCGTCAAAATCGGTCCAGCCGTTTCGGAGATTACCCGCAACAAACAGACAGACAGACAGACAAAAATTTAAAAAATTTTATTTATCTGTATGGATATACTTCTAAACTTGGCTTGGCAAAATATAGTTACTGCTTCTTTTACTATTACAGTTAATTCGTGCCAAACTTTTTTCATCTGCGGCGCAAGTACGGAAGTCGGTTCGATAAATTTGTCGAATCGAAAAAAACTGAAAAATTTATCGAATGTTGCGAGTACCGAAGTCTGCTCGTAAAGTATTGTAGTAGCTCTATATTCTCTTTAGATTCGACCTACCTATTCGATAACTTTTGTCGATTGTATCGAGGCTCGATAAATTATATAAAAAGTCGATAAAACCCACTTTATCGATTTAAACTGTCAATTTTATCGAATTTTATTGATCGAAAAGATCCGTCCTTGCGCCGCTGAAGTGTGAGTATATTGCGCATGCTCCGACCCTCTAAACGTGCCTAATCCCATTAGTTCTAAGGATAAACTGCCTTCCGCAAAACACAGTAGCTCCGCGTAAACAGATAGTCGTCAGAGGAAGCGCCATCTTCATGAATTATGTAGGAGCGAGAGACGGGACGCCTTTGCATATTACATTCACTTGGGTATACGTACGCGGCTGCCATTTCCGAAGCAATTGTGGTTTGTGTTGTTACAGGCTAGATACTATATAGCTAGTTTGTTTTGGAGAAGTATTTATGTACTGCTAAAGGCTTCACGTCCATTTTGAGGAATTGATATAGTTAAAATTCCAGCGAATTGTACTCGTTAGGTTGAGTCATCGAGATACTAACCCCGAGAGATGAAATACTGTACTATCCGATCTCACAACAACGTATTGATTTTGCTATAAATAATATCAGCGCACGGGGAATCGGCGCGAGGCAGTGTGGCTTAGCCAATCAGTGCACATTATGTCTAGGCAAAAATTGTATAGTGTTAGCACAAAAAAAAAACAATTTTTAGTCGCTTGTTTAGCTAGACACAGCGTCTAAAGATAAACGTCAAAAATGATTAGAAATACCACAACAGAATTGTGTTAGACAATGGTTAGACGCTACTTAAAACAGGATTTGTGGTTGCTCATATTTAATCGCTCGACTAAGGCATGTTTAGGCGTTAAACAGTGATTAACACAGGTTTAACGTGTGTTTAATTTTTTTGTGGTAAGACTCGTAGAATTTATTTCGTGCAAACCAAATGTCACTCCACCTCTTGTGGTTAGTACCTCGATGGATTTAGTCAATTTCGACGCTGTTTCTATTCCTAGTGCTCGCGTGCGTCGCTTTCAAGCCAACTCCAATTCTAGGTAGAGGGTTGTTCACCTTTGACCACAACTAAATTTAAGGTCAGGTGAGATAGTGATCAAACGTTTAGGACTAAAAGTAAATGATACACGCTCGATACAGTGGTGTCAATTCTATCATTACATACCTAGACTAATTTTAGTTTCGCTCTCTCTCTTTCCAATACATAACATGAGAAAGAGACGGAAGATGTATGAAGGATCTAAATTTTGTTTTAGAGCTGTCAAATATCTTTCGATCTTCATAAATTAGATGCCACTGAATTTATTGCCATTAAATTTACACTAGACACGAGCAAGTGGATTAATTTGACAGGTCTAAAATATATTCCATCTCTTTCTCATGTTATGCATTGGAAAGAGGGAGGGAGGGAGGGGAGAGCGAAACTAAAATTAGTTTAGGTATGAAATGATAGAATTGACACCAGTGTCATTTTATTTTATACATAACTAGCTTCTGCCACGGTTTTCACCAGGGTTCCCACAGGAACCGTGCATTTTTCCGAGATAAAAAGTAGCCTATGGTACTCTCTGGTCCATAAACTATATTTATACCAAAATCACGTCGATTCGTTGCTTCGTTACTGCGTGAAAGAAGTTCAAACCAACAAACACTTTCGCATTTATAATATTAGTATGGATTATGTGTGTTTTATTGATCAATTGGATCTGCATTATTCTGATCAAGTTTCTCTTTTATCGGCCATTTCTACAGTTTTCAGTCAATATTTTCCGTGTAACTAGTTGACTACCGATCACGCTCCGTTATTTACCAAACTTTCCACCCCTTCATATTGTTCCTCCCACCGTCACGTTGGACCGCACGTGCTCCCACCAACAACCATTTTTTGCGATGTTCTTGAACTTTGATTTTACGCAACGTTTTAGTTCTCTTTGCTAGGCTTTTACTTCTAAACTCGCTCGATAGTTTTCAGTTAATATTGTTCATGTGAATCCCGACCACACTCCATTAGTTACCAAACTTATTGCCTCGTCACGTTGGGCCACACGTGCTCTCAGAAACTTCTTTTAAATTTCGCACGCATTTTTTACGACGTTCTTGAACTTTGAGTTTACGTAATGTTTTACTTTTTTGCTAAGCTTCTAGTATTTGCAATGCCATGCATCGGTGGCGAGCCGACCATTCGTTTGTAAGCATTTGTTTTCTGTCTCTAACCAAAACTTGCGGCGCAAGTACGAAAGTCGGTTCGATAAATTTGTCGAATCGAAGAACTCGATAAATTTATCGAATGTTGCGAGTACCGAAGTCTGATTTTAAAGTATTGTAGTAGCTCTATATTCTCTTCGGATTCGACCTAGCGTTTCGATAACTTTTGTCGATTGTATCGAGGCTCGATAAACTATATAAAAAGTCGATTAAAATCATTTTATCGATTTGAACTGTCAAATTTATCGAATTTTATTGATCGAAAAGATCCGTACTTGCGCCGCTTGTTCGTTAAAGTTTACGGTCGATCGATACCGACTTTTGTAAAGTATTGTTATGGTGCTGCGGTACATCCGCAGTAAAGTAACTGGTTGCGGTTCCTCGTCATTTGCACCATGGCATTTCTCATTAGTGCCGGTCACGGAAAGACTCGTCCTTGTTTCTTCTTCTGTGTGTTTGAACAGGAAAATACTATGCTCGCCGCTACAGAAAATGTCTTGATTCATAATAGAAAATATTACAGAATATTAGGAGTGCGTCCACAAACCTTAACAGGTCTCTTTTCTAAATTTATACTTTAGGGTTCCACCACGACTGATCATATGCAGCGTGTAGACGCTTATGCAAGTATGCGTTTTTCTGTCAAAGTAACCATGCTTTTGCATCAAGCGCGGATTACGAAATAATACACGCGCAAGCGCGGCTTGATGCAAAACCATCAAAAACCAAGAAATGGACAAGAACGACAATACGGCCAGATAGTGCTGTCTCGAAGCCCTGCCTAGGCTCAAAGCGACAACTGCTTTACGCTACATAATATATCACTTGCGCAGTTATAAAGAGACTAGCTTCTGCCCGCGGTTTTCATCCGCGTTCCCACAGGAACCGTGTATTTTTCCGGGATAAAAAGTAGCCTATGTTACTCTCCGGTCCATAAACTATATCTATGCTAAAAATCACGTCGATCCGTTGCTCAGTTACTGCGTGAAAGAAGGACAAACCAACAAACACACTTTCGCATTTATAATATTAGTAGGATTTTTGTTAGCTTCGCTTTCATCCAGTTTCTCTATTTCAATATCTGCCTGTGTAATAAAGAATATCTGAAAGCGTGACGGTATCCTCTAGGCTATAAGACGTGCCGTCTAGACTAGCAATAAAACGTCTTATACAGCATTTTATACAGTTTATATTGCTCAAGTTTTACGGTTTTATTTGAGAGAAAATAAAATCTTTTTCTACCTGTATGCTTTCTTCGGACCACAATCTCATCTGAGGGCTTTATTGCTGTCGATATACAGGTAGTACAAAAGTAAAAAATGTAGGGAATTGACATATTAATTCACCATGATAGCTTCTGCCCGCGGTTTTCACCCGCGTTTCCACAGGAACCATGCATTTTTCCGAGATAAAAAAGTAGCCTATGTATCTCCGGTCCGTAAACTATAACTATGCCAAATATCACGTCGATCCGGTGCTCCGTTGCTGCGTGAGAGAAGGACAAACCAGAAACAGACAAAACACACTTTTTATCCCATCCAGTGGCATCCACGCGGGCCCAGTGCGGCTTAGTGTATGTCACATGTCCTCGAATTTGGAGTTCTTTGACAACTGACTATATTTCCAAAGAATAACGAAACACTGTAGCGAACACATGCAATAAATTATGAGACATCCGTTATTACATAAAATAAACAAGAAACAAGTCCAATTGAGTAATTTTGAGACCCTCTATGGATAATATATCCGGCATCACATGTTCAAGGTTTTATTTTTAGAAACAAATTGAACTTAATGGCTGTATCACTAGGTACTATATGTTACAAACTTCAACCATAGAGAGTTTTAAAATTACCATTTTTAAACACAGAACTGCTCCGTGGCACACCATTGGACCACCCTCGCACCACACTACCTGTTGATAACGACGACATTAAAAGAAATTATTCCATTAGCTTTCATAATACAACTTTCATCATAATTTTCAGCCTTAGTAAAAAGCACGGCTTGATTGCACCAAGCCTAAAAGCCTAAATCTAAAGGGGTCAGTCAGGCAGCTGTGAGATCTAGGCCAGTGGGCCCAGCTTAGACCTGCGATGTTCCACATATCTTTGGCACGCTCCACTGTGCAGGGATAAGCTTGGCCATACACTGAAGATGCTTTGAGCTGTACTGCCATGTGAGGTGTAAAGACTCAACTAAGTTTGTTTGCTAAGGCAGATTTTATATTACTTTATGACATGCAGACTTGCCTTGGCTTCTGTAAACGTTCGCTGAAAAGCGTGAATGAGTAACTCAAATTTGTTAGAAAATTTAAAACTCTTAGGGCCGTTTTTGTAATAGTCAGATAGCGTCCTGTTAGATAATTCTCTGAATCATCTAAGGCTAAGATTCAGAGACGATTCTAAGCGTAGACTTTGGCTTCCATATGTCAAAACTGTATAGAATTTTGACGTATGGAAGCGTGAGTCCACGCTTAGAATCGTCTCTGAATCTCAGCCTTAGTCTGTGGTGAAGACAGACGTAAATAAATTGTATGTCATTCTAAAGAAATAAACCTTAGTTAGCTAACGGTCCATAAATTTTTAAATGAAAGACCCGACAAACACTAAAAACACGAAAATTAATGGATTGGATAGCAATCAGTTCGTTAAAGTGCAATTGAAAAATCGGCCCTTAAAGCACTTTCTAAATTAATAATCAATCATGATTATCAATTAATGGTTCAGTCATCTCAATGTTAAAACGATTGATGCAGTAATTCAAGGTCCTCAAAACGTTCCGTACTTGTGGCCTGTTCGATGTTCGTGTCTTGATCAAGTAAAGTACAGTTTATATCCGCCTGTTCTTACTTATCTGCTGCCCGCGGTTTCACCCGCGCGGAGATATTGGATTTCATGGTTTTTATTTTTTTGCGCGGAACCCTAATTCTTTTTCTAAAATAAAAGTAGCCTAATTTACTCCTTATAACATCAGCTATCTGGCAGTGAAAGTCCCGTCAAAATCGGTCCAGCCGTTTCGGAGATTACCCGGAACAAACAGACAGACAGACAAACCGACAGACAGACAAAAATTTAAAAAATGGTTGTTTTGTTATAGGTTCCGTATATAATTTCGTATGCATTTGGTAAAAAGCTGTTATTTTGATATTACAAACAGACACTTCAATTTTATTTATTTGTATAGAGTATAGATGAGTACATTCTTTATTTCCTCCTTAAACCTCTCATTAACTCTCTCTCAACTAGCTTAACGGTGTTTTTAAATACAAATAAAATAAAAATTATTCTCCGCCAGCGGTGCCGGCAATAAATCTAACTCTACAAGAATACGAGCGCCCGCCGCACGTCGTGTTGAATGGTGTTGATGACTGCGCTGTTGCTCCACTGTATAGCCATTGAGGATGTTGTTATTTGTGTGATGTTGTGACACAACTCGCGTGGTATCGTCACATTTCAATTGGACACATCTCACAAGTGTTATACATGTAGTGTCGGACATGACTGGGTATCGAGATGTGGCGTGCTGCGGGCTTGCAGGGCATATTTGCAGTGCAGTACTGCGCCCGCGGCTTCGCCCCGGTAGAAATTGACGTGTTGCATCCTGTTTAACTGCTTAACCTTAGGGGTTGTTTTTCGAAAATTATATTAGCCTAGGCGTTATTCGTAAACCTAAACTGTCTATACATGCCAAATTTTATCAATATCTGTTTAGTAGTTGCGGAGATACATAGTAACAAACATTCACACAGAAACAAACTTCCCTATTTGTAATACTAGCTGCGCCCTGCAGCTTCGACCGCGTGAAAAAAGATGTGTGCGCTCTGTTTAGCTCCATTAGGGGTTGATTTGCGAAAATTAAATTAGCCTATTCATTATTCCTAAACCTAAACTATCTACATCCTAAACTTTATCAAAATCGGTTTAGTAGTTACGGAGATACGTGGTAACAAACATTCACACACACACAAACCATCGCTTATTATTATTAGGATATAATATAGAGTTCATAGTGTTCTTAGTGTAGTTTATAATAGTAGATGAAGGGCAGAGTTCACCAACAATTTTTAATCAAGTACAACTATGAAATACGTCGAGAGAGTCCTACCAACTAGTAAACCATTAAAGTTAATATACAGTGGTGGTCATATAATTAAGAACAATTAATAGTACGACACCAATACTATGTTTTCACCATAATTTCAGTGCGCAATTTGTTACTAAACATTCTCTGATCGTGTTGTAGAATATTCTTATGACTGATCTGTATCATTTGGTGTAATTATGTACCTTTTTATTTTTCTATCTATTAAATCATAGGAACTCATAAAGTTCCCGGAGTACGGGCTGGACAAATAATTAAGAACGAAAATATTTAGTTATTTTTTTATCATTTTGAAAATGGAATGCAAAGTACTCCATTACTATTTTTATTGCATTTTCGCGCTATTATTGTTAGGATACATGTTTTCTGCAATTCATGTTTTTGAAATGGTGAAAAAATAAATCTTGCGACTCTACTTCTACAAAAATAATAATAAAGTTGCGTGGTCATAATTGGTCGTATAAAAAAATTGTGGATCACATGCATTGCTCAAAAACGATGGTGTACCAGACTTTGAAGCATTTTAACACACATTAGACAATTTCTAATCTCCCCGGCAAACCTAAAGCAAGAAAACTTATCCACGAGAGGATTTAAGAATAGTTCACCTTCCCGAGCAGGACCCGCTTAAAGGCTCAAATTAAATCAAAAATGAAGTTTTTGATGAGAATAACCTTAAGGCAACTCTGCACGACCCGTTCGAAGACGGCTAGTGGAGGCACAGTTGTTTGGGCGAGTAACGAGGAAGGAACCCATGTTGACACCACGCCATTGAGAGGCCCGACTAGCGTTTGCAAGGATGTATCAAGACTGTAAATAGCAGCACTGGAACAATGTACTTTTTTTCGGACGAAACAAAGATAACTAGAATATGCTCTGATGGCAAGCAGTCTTCAGTACGTACGCCGACCTGATGTGAATAAGACATTCAATCCTAGATACACGAAAAAGACCGTGAAGCATAGCGGTGGAAATGTTAGGGTTGCTTTTCTGGTTACGGCGTGGGACCCACAAGGCAACATGGAACAATGTAATATGTAGGCAACATGTAGGCAACAAGGTAATATTGACCAATATCAATACAAAAAGATCCTCGAAGAATGTATGCTGCCATATGCAGAAGACAATCTCCCGGTAATTTGGACATTCCAGCACAATAATGACCCGAAGCACACAGCACACTCTGAAAAAAGTTACCTCGACAGTCAACTGGTAACTGTATTAGACTGGCCACCGAACAACCCAGATCTTCATCCGATCGAGCATCTTTAGTGTCAAGTCAAAAAGCTATCAAACAGATAGTGTGGTAACATTGATGAGGTGTACGACTCGTTTTTGAAAGAGTGGGATTCTATTTCAATTGAGACCTGCCAAAAGTTGATAGTGTCGATGTCGCGCCGCTGTCATGCTGCAGTTATCCACAGCCACTAAATATTAATTACTAATTTATTTTATAAAAAAAGTGTTTTTAATTAATTACAACACTACACTATTAAATTAATTATTAGTTTTAGTCGAATTATTTAATTATTGTTAATATTATGATTAAGTCTTTCTGTCGTTCTTAATTATTTGTCCAGCTTCCCACCTACTGTTAAGCGAACAATATTTAAATGACATTAAATCGAACAGGAATAATACAAATTATTTCGTAATTTCTTTTTCGATTATGGTAACCTTGTAAATGTACTAACTGACAGTATAGCCACAATTTTTCAGGGAGTGACACTTTTATAGTTATGAACATTTAAATTTCAAAATGATGTGTTTGTATGAAGCGTTCTTAATTATATGACCACCACTGTAATTTATAAATGATACAATCTACATAACAATAGTTTACTTATTTGGCCTTCCCGTCTCTATCCTTGGATTTGTAAGTACAGATATAATAATAGTATATAATAGGTCGGGGAAAAAGTTTCTTCGCATTTTTTAAGAAACTTCAAAACATTTTTTAATATAGTTTATTTACATTTAACTAAAGTATGTAGGTACCATTTTGTTCGATAACTTTTTGCCATCTTTTAGGTAGGGACATGATCCTATTGCTATATAAATTGTGGGACTTCTGATCAAAATACCGCGACAAGTGGTTTTGGCAGTCCTCTCGTGATGTTAACCTGACACTGCCTAAAGAATTCTAAAGAGACCGAAATAGGTGGAAATCTGAAGGTGCAAGGTCAGGACTATACGGCGGATTCATTAACACCTCCCAGCCAAACTCTCTTAATTTTTTCTGAGTGGCTAAAGATGTGTGAGGTCTAGCGTTATCATGAAAAACCATGAAAATGAAAACCACACCCCTTCTGTTGATTAATTCGGCCGCTTTCTCTCAACTTCTTGCTTTAATCTCATCAGTTGTTCGCAGTAGAGTTCAGAATCGATGGTCCTGCCTGGTGGTAACAGCTCATAATGAATAATGGCCTTCCAGTCCCACCACACACACAGCATCACCTTGTTGCGAGTTAACCCGGGTTTCGCCACAGTCTGTGAAGCCTGGCCGGTCTTTGACCACGACCTTTTTCGCACGTTCTTGTCGTACGTGATTCACTTTTCATCACCAGTTATCAGCTTCTTCAAAAATAGTTCGGTTTCATTACGTTGTAGTAAAGAATCCCAAATGAGTACACGGTTCATTAGGTTTCTTTCAGTGAGCTCGTGAGGTACCCAAATATCGAGCTTTTTTGCGTACCCAGTTTTTTTCAAATGCGCCAAAACTGTTTTGTGGTCAATTCCCAGTTCTTCAGCTACGTCGTAACTACTGATATGCCGATCTTGTTCCACTTTTTCAAAAATGGCATCCATTTTATCGGTAATAGGGCGACCAGAGCGACGTGCATCTTTGAAATCAAAATTTCCGGATTGAAAACGCTTAAACCAAATTTGTGCTACTCTCACAGACACTGCACTATGTCCATAAACATCGCAAATTTTTTTCGCGGTTTGCGTTGCATTTTTAACTTTTTTGTAGTAAAATTTTAAAATGTATCGAATTTCTTCATTAGATTCACTCATTTTGACAGTACGAAAAACAAATGAAAATCACACATTTTCCTAATTTGAATTTGGAATTATGTTCTTTAAAATTTAAACTTTCATATGATACCAAAACCAGCCAGATACAAATACTATAGCCAAAGAGATTTTATTACAAGTTCATACATACTATAATGCGAAAAGACTTTTTCCCCAACCTAATAGTAATATTATAATATTCACGGCTATCATATAAGTAGATATAAAACATTTAAAATGGAATTACATAGTTATTGTCAGAATATTTTTTATTCTAACGGATGGAAAGGATACTAAAGTATTTTTACGCTCTACTTATTACCTACTTATAAATACGTAAAAATTAAATATCTGTGGTAAAAATAGAAATAAAATTTGTAAGCATACATATTTATAAAAATGCTAATTATGCAATTTAATATTTAAACCGTCGACCTCAACGCAAGGTAACATAATGGTAACTATCGGTATTAAAAAAAAAGAATTGTCTAAAAGCACGTTGTTAAATGGAATTTGTATGAAGATACTCGTATATTAAACAACATAAAAAATTTAAAAAAAAAACTGCACGACATTTGTTCATGTTCTGGACGACGAAACTTACAAAAATCAACCTAAACGTACATATATAAATATAGCTGTGAAACCATTACACCTGGTTTATTTAAATTATACGCTCCCACTCCTGGGATACGGGCTGTCTCATTTGGTGGAATGTCGTGAGTGGTGTCGTGAGTTGCATAACTTAATTCCTCCTTCCCCCTTCCATCATCAGACGACCAGGCAAACAGCAAGACGACATCGATACCTTGTTGATATTCCTCCTTTACGCACGAAGCGTTTTGCTTCTATATTCATTTAGCGTACCGCTAAAGAGTGGAATGCCTTGCCTGAGTCTGTGTTCCCTGATCGCTATAACCTGGGTGTCTTCAAGTCTCGAGTATATAGGTATCTTCTAGGTAAGCGTGCGCCATCTGCGCCAAACCAAGTGATAGTGGTCAAACGCAAGCCTATTGTATATAAATAAAAAAATGTCCTTTGTGCCAGTCTATACAAAGGACATTCCATCAAATGGGATATCATTTGTATGGTGACCCCGCAATCACATTGAGGTTGGACAGGGTCGCGATAGCCTCATTTGCACAAGTTGTCTCTGCAGCGGCCGACTTGCGCAGGAAGGCGGTTGATGAACCTCCATCAGACTCGCCACGGAAGATTACTGTGCTTCTAGGGCATATGTATCATCATCAGCTGGAAGACGTCCACTGCTGAACATATGCCTCCACCATAGAACGCCACTTGGATCGGCTACTCGCCTCTAGCAACCAGCGGTTCCCCGCGGTTTTGACAAGGTCATCGGTCCACCTAGTGGGGGGGGGGGGGGGGGGGCGTCCTACACTACGTCTTCTGGCTCATGTCTATTTACTACAAAATTTTGATCATCGTTGATGCTCTTGATACTCTCACAAGATCTATAAGTAAGAAATAATGATGTATCCACAAACAATTCACACGTTTCATTAACCGAAGCGACGTTTTGTTAAACAAAGGCTTGTAAAGTTAGCGTCGCAGTATCGTGATCGCGAACAATTAGCGAGTTGACATCCGAGAGAAGCGAGTTAGCACCTCCTCGGCTCGGACAACGGGCAGGCGAGGGGAGGACCTAGCTACCTAGTTATACAATGTGTAACGTAGACTACAATGTGTGACGTGTTATAATTATATTTGAAGCGCTGATGACTATTGTAGTGATCTGCATGCCGCCGATCTGTAGATCAATTGATGAATGTCGGCACACAGTCTATTGTGGCACAATCACGTCCCGATATTCAATCACGCTGAAATTATGGCACAATCACGTCCCGATATTCAATCACGCTGAAATTATGGCACAATCACGTCCCGATATTCAATCACGCTGAAATTATGGCATAATCACGTCCCGCTATTCAATCACGCTGAAATTATGGCACAATCACGTCCCGATATTCAATCACGTTGAAATTATGGCACAATCACGTCCCGATATTCAATCACGCTGAAATTATGGCATAATCACGTCCCGCTATTCAATCACGCTGAAATTATGGCACAATCACGTCCCGATATTCAATCACGCTGAAATTTTGGCACAATCACTTCCCGATATTCAATCATACTGAAATTTCGGCACAAGCACTTCCCGATATTCAATCATTCTGAAATTATGGCACAATCACGTCCCAATATTCAATCATACAGAAATTTCGTCGCAATCACTTCCCGTTATTCAAATTTTCGCACAATGCTTGCAGTGCGTATGACGTGGAAAAATGTACGTCCACCATTAGAAATACACCTTACTAAGTATAAGGAATGTAATATATTACTCACATACTGTTACCTACATTGTATTTGCCATGTGGAACCGGTTATAAATGCTGTTGTTTACTAGAAAAACGTACAGGTTTTCTAGAAATATTCAATGTCATTTATCTTGATTAGGTCGTTTTGTCTGTGTGCGTTTCAAATCATTTTACAACTTCTAAAGCGATGTTAATTTGTCGTAGTTCAAGAGTTCGTGACTTTAGTATAGTAGTAAGATCACAATTTCCATGACCTGGTACAATTATTAGCACACTTTTTTATTTATACCGTTTCGGGAATCGACACTAATGCGCAACAGAAGTCAAACCCATCAACGTATATCAGCTCCACAACGAGGGCCGTCTTTTGTTTTTGTTTTTGATGAGAAAATCTTCTGGAGATACCTATTTGTCAAGGAGAACAAGAGCTGCCGTCCTTCCAGGGCTTGCTTGGATGGGTGGTCAAGTCTAACCTCCAACTACCCAGAAGCCCAAAGCTGTACTTTGAGTCGCTTTTTACGAGGGCAGACGATATCGTAGCTGTATAACCGTACCGTACTGTATAAAAGTATAAAGGTGCTGTATAAAGGTGCAGTGTGCTCGCAATGCCACTAACCGCCAGATAAGGAGATGCATTGCGAGACGAGCAGCAGCCCTGGGAGGCGACAATGGCAATGAAGATGCAGATCCGTGTATCATTGACACAACCACGACCGCTCTGGCAAGAGTGCACGACTAAGAAGAAGACTGTATAAAATTGTATAGTATTCAATTGCATATTGCCTAACTTCTTGGCCCTGGCCATAGTCACACTTGAAAGCTGCCATCGACACGCATTGTCCTCACTGCTTGTCCGAACAAACAAAACTTGTAATACGAGTCTGTCGCAGGGTGGATAATAGAACATGTACTTGTTCACTCGCTATCCACCGTGACGGACTGAGTGACTAGACGTGCAGGCATTTTAATGACATATATAGACTGTATACAAGTTTGTTGGCTGTACCCGCTACAAGTTGTTGTTTTTATTAGTGAAACAAAATGGAGATTCACAATACGAACCTTTTCCTTTTATGTTTTTTATGGTATTTGGTAACGAGACGAGCTGGTCGTTTGACTGATAGTAAGCGTAACGCCGGCCCATAACAATTGCAATGCCAGTCAGAACTTTGAAATACAAACGTCTGCGCGGCACTGCAGTGCGCTCGTTACCATGAGACATTAGGTATTAAGTCTCTTAAGCCCAGTAATATCACTAGCTACTCCGCTCACCAAACCGGAACACAGTACCTAATGCTTGCACATTACTGCTTGGCGGCAGACTTCACTCACAAAGCGGTGGTACCAACCCAGACGGACACTCGCAGAAGAGTTAGGCCAACCACTAACGCATCGTCTAATTCGATAAAAAGTATTTCACTCTGCGGCACTTAAACTATCTCTGCAACATATCACGTCGCTCTATTGCTCCGTTGCTGAGTTGAAGAAGGACGAACCAACAAACACATTTCTGCATGACATACTAAGTTGCTCATTAACGCAGTATCGAGAACGAAAATGACGAGAGTATATTTATCTACATAATTATTATCTAATAATAACTCATTCTCTATGCCACTAGAGCAGTTTTGCCGAAGACTCAAGGTCACAAAGGGCAAAAATGGGACAAAGGACATACTTCGCTATATAGAGTAGCTGGGGTGGCTTGCGTAGACGCCGCCGGCAAGGGAAAATGCACCACAACACATCGCAACGATAAGAGATCTGTGGCAACGATGCATTAGTCTTTAACTGACAACATATTATGCAGGGTGCTTAAAACTTCTGCAATACCTAGAAAAAGTTCACCTTTTTTTTTCAGAACAAAAACATTTTGTAATTCAATATTCTTCTCACATAACACGGAATCCTCAAATGTACTAAACAGAGCAAAAGTCCGATTTAGTTCGCCAATATCCAATTCGTAATCAGGTCTCATATCACATTAGGTAACCCATGTAAGGAAAAAACACGGAGAATACTGATCAACTATGGAGAAAGTTAATCGAGAATCGTGACGGAGACACGACCCAAGATTATATGTAGATTAGATTACCTTACTCTAGATTACTCTAGAGTAAGGTTCATTCGCAATTTTTCGCTTTACGCCTTTTTTTGTAATTTCTATAATCCACACACCGACTATGATTAATTTGTTGTTTTGTCGGATCTGTACATCTGTATATAGTCATTGATATGGTCAATATCTCCGCCATCTTTAAAGACAAACGGTGTTAAAATGGTCTTTAAAAAGTTAAACATACTATAAACACGTGTTAAAACACAGTGTCTAAACCCTTGCAAACATGCCTTAGTCGCGTGTTTAAATATGAACAACCACAAATCTTGATTTAAGTAGTACGTAACCGTATATCTAGCTAAACAGGCACCTAGAAGATTTTTTGTGGTAACACGGACAGAATTTTGCTTGTACATTTATTATGTTTACCGATAATTCAAATTCTAATTGCTTTATTTAAATAGGTCCCAAAGGAGCACGTATGAAAGTTAAAATAAGTGACTCTAACAGCGGGCCTCTGCAACATTCGTCTACCCGAATCACAGACTAAAACTAATGCTGTCTTTATCGGAACATAATAAATAATAAATAAGGAATACTGTTTCAGCAAAGTTTATAACTCTATTTCTCGATTGCTATAACCTGGGTCATCTTTATTTTTCTTTTAGTCATGACTACTGATTAGTACAATGTAAATAGGTATTTATAAAGTAAGCGTGCTTTATCATCGACTACGTCATCAGCAACAGCAGAAGATAATGATTGAAGGCAAACCTATTCTAAATAAATAATAAATCAGCTTTTCATTTCATAACTTATTTAACCAACGTAAATAGACTAAATTAAATGTATCACTTAATTTATTACGCTTTGATCTCAATACAATTTATCAACAATCATTGTGTCTCTTCGGAATCCGGATAATATCAATCAATCATTTACAATAGATAGTGGGAGGACTAACTCTTCTGCGAGTGTCTGTCTGGGTTGTTACCACCGCTTTGCTCGTGAGGTCTGCCGCCAAGCAGTAGTGTGCAAGCATTACTGTGTTCCGGTTTGATGAGCAGAGTATCCAGCGAAATTACTGGGCTTATGAGACTTAATACCTAATGTCTCAGGGTAACGAGCGCACTGCAGTGCCGCGCAGGCCTTTGTGTTTCAAAATTCTGGGTGGCACTGCAAATGTTATGCTTACCATCAGGCAAACGACCAGCTCGTCTCGTTACCAAATAACATAAAAAAAAGATATAATTACAATGTTGTACCCATCTATTCGTTTAGCATAAACAGTTATTAAGTGAATCCACATTCCACATGTAATCAATGCAATCCAGTTCCCATTATTATCATTAGTACAATAACGTCACTACAATAAGTAGCACTTGCAAGCCTTCAATCTTGTTACAAGCGCTTGTAATGTTAATTTGTAGTTTGACGTCTCTATTTGTAGTCTTTTTTTTTCGGTATGAGAGTGCAGAATTTTAATAAAGGTTCATTATCATTTGTTTGGCAGGCTAGCAATTTTATACATATCTACTGTGACGCAAGTACGGAACTTTGCGATCCATATCGACATAAATTAGAAATGGTAGGTCGTTGTTGATTTTTTTAGAAAACGAAACACAACCTTTTTCCTGCGAACGAAAATTAATCTCTGAAACTAGTTTTGAGACGACGAGTTTTGCTTGTAATCTGTTATCGATTGCATTTCCTACACAATCAAGTTCAATTTTCATTCCATTGACCGAATAACTAATTTCGCGACAACATCCCTATTATCTTATATTTATCTTCTATCTTCTATAGTAAGTAACCCGAGCTTGACTCAATTAGTCTGCTTTGTTATTTACTTTTCCAGCAATTGCTTCCAAAATTATCTTCCACTGAGTTTATTATTATTTAGCGAAGGATTTCCCTTTAAGTATTTATCAACATCATTTAGTGGTTATTGCTTCGTTAGTTTTCCCTCTTGATGTTTATCGAGTGATGGATTGTTTATTTCAGAGAGGAATTCGACTTTGCCTTGACTGGAACTAATTTTATTAAAATATACGTTATAAAAAAACTTTAGGCTTTTTATATTCATATTAAAATTCATTTTAACTCAATTTAAATCAAATAACATTTCAAAATTCACAAGCGGTATTGTCGAGGAGATTGCTAGCCGGTACCAGGAGCTCATAACTTCGAGTAGGTTTCGGTTCGTTCTGCAACCGGCTTTGTACTTGCACAACCGGTCACGTCCGCGTGCCGCGAGCAGCATTGAAAATTACGTCATGCAGTTTATTTAGCCGTATATAGACCTGCAAGTATGTACGCACGCACCAAATCGTACTCGGTAAGGCACCGCGAAACCTCTTACGCTATTATGGCGCCCTGGTACTTCGGATCTTTGTAAGGATACTAAAGGATCGAATTATCTTTTATCCTTCAAAGGTTTTCCTCTAATGCTGAGCTGCTAGAGTGTAAATTTAATTATTTAAAACCTAAAGATTTATTTTAATACTAAATACAGTTTCAAAAACAAATTAAAAAAAATTTGTCTCAAGGTCAACTTTTGAAACCTCAATTTTATTATATGCAAATAAGATCTTACAAAATCTAGCACAGGCATTATATATAGTAAATACATTTTCGTAATACTCATATACTTTATCGTCTGTGTATGATAAGGTCTGCCTCTTCACCATCAACGTCGACTCATGTCATTATTCGAACGTTCACAAAGAGCGATGACTGAAAATCGTCATTAATTTCAGTGAAGTGTGATTACTCATTATAGCTACAACGACGCGACGTTTCGTTGCAAACATGTAATGTCAAGGTCGCAGGCACGACCCTCTTTATTTTTGTTCAGACCTAAAATTACGCCACGCTATATATCTATGCGTGAGCCTAATATCACCGGTTTTTATCACACGAGGTTCAACGTCGCTTGTTACAATTTTTTTCCGTATGTGATTTATTTCATAACGTGACTGCTTTTGTGGCCTTTTGCCTTTATTTTTGTTATACTCGTATATCTTGGCATGACCGGATCGGATCAAGACCGCTAGCTTTTGTTAAATGAGTGTGCGATGACTCAGTATATGTACATAAATTAACATACAAGTATTTTAAAATCTATACAAATATGTACTTAAATAAAATTTTCAATTGGCTAAATGCCTTTATTAATTAGCTAATACATAAATAAACACTACATCTAACCTAGCTAGCTACAAAAACAGTTGGATAATCTACAAGCCCTAGTAGGCCTATAGATAATCCAAATGTTCTAGCCCACTACCAGTAGGAAGCGTACCCAGCATGCTGGCGGCATTGCCACGTTGAACCGCAATGCTGATCCGTTGAGCCAAATAGTTACCAGCATTTTGGTTGAAAATAAATAAAATTGAAGTGTATGTTTGTAATATCAAAATAACAACTTTTTACTAAATGCATATGAAAGTATATACGGTACATGTAACAAAACAACCATTTTTAAAAATTTTGTCTGTCTGTCGATCTGTCTGTCTGTTTGTTCCGGGTAATCTCCGAAACGGCCGGACCGATTTCGACGGGACGTTCACTGGCAGATAGCTTATGTTACAAGGAGTAACTTAGGCTACGTGAGCGAAGCCGCGGGGCACAGCTAGTCTCAAATAAAATTAAAATCAATTTTTTATTCACTGACATTTATCAGAATTATGACTCTATCCTATAAGCTAACATGAATACATATTGTAATAAGATATAATAGAATTATAACTTTTGTTTACTACGAATTTTTATACATATATTTTATTTTATAATGTATTCTTGTTTAATTTGGAACCACCAGGATCATACTCTTTTAATTTTATCTGTATACTCTAACGTCTTATTCTTGCAAATAAACATTTTATTTTATTTCTGTAATAAAAATCGAAATTCTACTGCTCTTTACATTTCTTTACAAAAACAAGTCAATGTAACAAAAGTTACATACATAAAACACGACTGCCCTAGTCAGTGTCACTCGGGATGATGTAAGGATTCTAACGATACCCCATACATCTAAATCTGTTCAGGAATTTAAAAGTGATGGTGGAATAAAGAAACTCACATACATACATGAACCCTAAACACATATATACACTCCTTTTTTGAGCAGTCGTGTAAAAGAATCAGAAAATGGACCGTCTCCTGGGCCGCTTGTACTGACACAGGCTACCAGGAGATCATAGCCCTGTTTCTAAGAGTAGTGTGAACCGTGTGAAAGTACATACACAGCAAGTACATACTCAGTATAGATAGATAGATCGATAAACTCCTTATTTGCACACTACAATGAGAAATACAAAAAATAAATAAAAAGAAACATATTTTAACTGTCTAGTAGTACAAAGGGCTTATCGCTTAAAGCGATTTCTTCTAGACAACCAAAATTAGGATATTTTTTTTTAATGTTATTTGGTAACGAGACGAGCTCTTAGTAAAATTTTCTGCGTGGGTGTTGTGAATTTCGCGTGAACGTAATAAAATCCGAAGTCAACAACATTCTCGGCGTGCCACGGGTCTTTAACTGAATGACGTCAAATCACGTTGCTCGTGCATTTTGTTTGGAATACTTGTCAATTTCCTTTTACGCGTTAGTACCGGCCATTCTCGGACTTGGCTTGCTTTTGGCGACAGAAATAGCTGGCAAATACAATATCTCTACACGTTTCACGAGTCTACGAATAACAATTGCAGTGCCACCCAGAACTTTGAAACACAACGGCCTGCGCGGCACTGCACTGCACTCGTTACCCTGAGATATTAAGTATTAAGTCTCATACGCCCAGTAATTTCACTGGCTACTCTGCTCATCAAACCGGAACACATTAAAGCATGCACATTACTGCTTGGCGGCAAACTTCACTCACAAAGCGGTGGTAACAACCCAGACGGACACTCGCAGAAGAGTTAAACATAAACATAACATAAACGCTTACACACTCATACCCCCGCACTAGGATTCCCTGTGTCGCAGGTGGCATGGACATACACAGATACACATCACAAACATCCAAGACCCGAGAACAAACTTTATGCTTACACAAAATCTGCCCCGGCCGGGAATCGAACCCGGGACCCCTCGCCTTGCAGGCAGGGTTACTACCAACTTAGCTACGGAGCCGTCAGTCCTACCATAACAGCAAAGCGGTGGTAACAACCAAAATAATGTTATATAATTATCTTTCAGCTTTATTTCACCACCTCAATACGTAATATTCTGAAGTCGTTTTACGTTAATTCCACGTGGCGGCCATTATCCACTATTACCGGGCAGTTCCCAGAATGGCGCGGGCGTGTTGTTGGCGGGTGAACACGCGACACGGAAGCGTCTGACAAACACCGCGCGATGTTTGCATGTAGTTAGGGAGGGAAGTCATAGGCTTTGTGCTTTTCTGCTGTAATCCAACTTAAGACCCTACCACGCGCCAATGGCCTTGCTCGAATGGGTGGAGTCAATCCCACTTCACCCGCGCGGTCCACACTTCGTCTTTCAAGAACATCGCAAAACCTAACGTCATAGAATACGCGGATGCACGAACGCGCGTGCGAGTAGCGCGCACGGCATCTTCTTTGCCTATAATTCTTTGAATTCATTTAGTGGAAAGTTCTTCATTGAAAGTGAAGTTTGATCATCATTATCCATACTATCCATACTTCCATACTAAATATATCCTATATCCTACTCTATTATAAATGCGAAAGTTTGTTTGTTGGTTTGTTAATTTGTTGGTTTGTCCTTCTTTCACGCAGTAACGGAGCGACGGATCGACGTGATTTTTGGCATAGTAATAGTTTATGGACCGGAGAGTAACATAGGGTTCTTTGTATCCGGAAAATGCATGTTTCCTGTGGGAACGCGGGTGAAAACCGCGGGCAGAAGCTAGTTATATTATTAATGCGAAAGTGTGTTTGTTGATTTGTTGGTTTGTCCTTCTTTCACGCAGTAACGAATCAACGGATCGACGTGGTTTTTGGCATAGATATAGTTTATGGACCGGAGAATAACATAAGCTACTTTTTGTCCCGGAACAATGCACGGTTCCTATGGGAACGTGGGTGAAAACCGCGGGTAGAAGCTAGTTCGTAAATAAACGGGACGGACGCACATGAGATCATACAACGTTGAGATTTATCTCAAAACATCGCTGTGGACTATAATAAAAGTACAGACAGCCAATTTGCTCCGTAACGTTGAAATTTGTTACACCTTTTGACCCAAAAACGAACGTGTACGTAAATAAATGATTTTCGGGTTATTTTTTATTTTTTACTTTTGTAGTCATGTTTTTTATATTGATGTCATTTACGAGGTATCGAGTCATCTGCGAGTGTCCGTCTGGGTTTCCGTTTTGTTCATGAAGTCTGCCGGCAAACAGTAATGTGCAAGCATTATTGTGTTCCGGTTTGTTGAGCAAAGTAGCCAGCGAAATTACTAAGATATGAGACTTAGTTATGAGCATACTGCGGTGCCGCGAAGGCTTTTGTGTTTCAAAGTTCTGAATGGCACTGCAATTTTTATGGGCCGGCATTATGACTCCCATCAGGCAAACGTCCAGCTCGTCTCGTTAACCAATACAATAGAAAAAATAGACAAGTGTGGGTTGGACTCGCGCGCCGAGGATTCCGAACAGACTTGTAAGCATGTAAATAGTTCGTTCAAGACTGGAATCGTTAGGTCCTTTTACAGCTACATTCAACAAAATAACTAACCCTAAAAAATTGTACACAATACACTCATTGATAATGTGCGTGTGAGTGCGTGCGTGCGTGCATGCGTGCTTGCTTGCGTGCGTGCTTGCTTGTGTGCATGCTTGCTTGTGTGCGTGCTTGCTTGTGTGCGTGCTTGCTTGCGTACGTGCGTGCGTGCGTGCTTGCTTGCGTACGTGCGTGCGTTTGCGCGTGTGCACGTGTGCGCGTATGCGAGCGTGTGCGTGAGCATGTGTGTGCATGCGTGCGTGCGTGCGCTTGCGCGAGCGTGTGCATGCGCGTGCGCGTGTGTGTGTTATACATAATTAGTTTTCGGATTTTTCGCTTTACTTGTGGTATAAGACAATACTTCTTGCCAAATTTAATGATTCTAGTCTCTTGGTCTATTGCTCTAGGTCTCCGTGAACCACCCTATAGGTCTTGAATGGATTTTAAATCGTTATCATTTTCGATATCAGCACCCCGAGAAACCTAGAAAATGGCACCCATATTATCGATTTCCTAAAAAAAAATCCGCCATCTTGGATTTAAAAATGGTTGTCATTTCCGTAATCAGCACCCCTAGAAATCTCGAAAATGACACCCATACCATTTAATTGAAAAAAAAACGTGTCCGCCATCTTGGATTTTAAAATCGTTGTCATTTTCATTATCAGTACCCTGAGAAACCTCGAAAAAGACACCCATATCCTTTTACTAAAAAAATTTGTCCGCCATCTTGGATTTTAAAATAGTAGTCATTTTCAAAATCAGCACCCTGAGAAACCTCCAACACGACACCCATATCATTTTACAAAAGAATTGTCCACCATCTTGGATTATAAAAGAATTTTTCATTTTTGTACACAGTACCCCGAGAAATCTCGAAACTTACACCCATAGCATTTTATTGAAAAAAAAAATATTGTCCGCTATGTAGGATTTTAAATCGTTGTCATTTTCGATATCAGCACCCCGAGAAACCTAGAAAATGGCACCCATATTATCGATTTCCTAAAAAAATGTCATCTTGAATTTAAAAATGGTTGTCATTTCTGTAATCAGCACCCCGAGAAATCTCGAAAATGATACCCATACCATTTTATTGAAAAATAAAAATGTCCGATATCTTGGATTTTAAAATTGTTATCATTTTCGATATCATTTTTACTGTAGATGGCCCTGATCGTTTGGTGGTCGTTTGCCTGATGATAAAGATAACGCCGGCCCATAACAATTGCAGTGCCAATAAATACTTTGAAACAAAAAGATGCAGTACCGCATTGTGCTCGTTAACCTGAGTAATTTTACTTTTCAATTTCATTTCCAGTCTTTCTTAAACAGTTCTAAACCTCCCGATATTCCTGTAGCTGCCGCTAATAATTTGTTTACCAATACATATATTTTCCACTCGTAAAAATGATGTAGGTACGTAAACAAGAAATTGTAATCAAAAATGTAACCCATTCAATATGTATACGAGGAGCGTCCACGCGCAAATCACGGAATGAATCACATTTCACCGCTCTAGACGCTACTCTTTGAGCAAGCTTCAAACCCACACGAAAACAAATACTTGTATTGTATATCATTCACGCACACAAATATGTAACGTCGGCGGACAGCGTTTGCAGAGCAACGAGCGACACAACCTCCCCGTCTGAATGCCAGTGCATGACTGCCGCGCGCGCCCGCGCAGAGCACCTCTGAGACTTGTACATTTGGAATTCAGTTTTTTGATCATTTCTTTGCGAAATATTGCTCTATGCACAAATGAAACGGCCAGTTTATAGAAAATTTTCTTCCTTATTTTTTGGTGTAAAATTAATCCCAAACGTCTAAGTCATTTAGAAGTTTTAGGGAAAATAGTTTTAAAACAGCATGCTGTTAAATATTTTTTCAAGCCATAAGTAATGGTAACACAAAAAAATCAATCAGTGAAATTAATGCCCTTGAATTGATCATTCAGGTAGTATTTTTTTCAAGTCGTTAAACCAAGCCGTGTGGGAGTTTTAGGAGGAGAAAGTAGTCGTTTTGGCGATCCTAGCCCCTTAATATTATAAATGCGAAAGTGTGTTTGTTGGTTTGTCCTGCTTTCACGCAGTAACGGAACAACGGATCGACGTGATTTTTGGCATAGATATAGTTTATGGACCGGAGAGTAACATAGGCTACTTTTTATCACGAAAAAATGCACGGTTCCTGTGGGGACGCGGGTGAAAACCGCGGGCGGAAGCTAGTTAATTTATATAATTTCCTGCTTTTTTATTCTTTGACCACTACTTGTTTTAAAATTTAACTAATATTGTTACTTGATTGCAATCTCACCTGATCTGTGATGGAAAATGGTGAATAAAGTAAACGATGTTACTACTTTATATACCACTAAGCCATCGTTGTATTTCTATAGTGCTATAACTCAATATATTATAAACATTTTTACATTTTCATTTTTCAATTAAGAAATAGGGACGCCGTACAGTTTAAATGTTTTTACATATATATATCTTTAGATTGATTAATTCGAGGATTAAGATAGTTGTCACTCAAAATATAGAGCATTTTGAGACAACAGATATTTTTCGGGGTATTTTTTACAGGAACTGCGGCGCGAGTACGGAAGTCGGTTCGATAAATTTGTCGAACCGAAAAACTCGACAAATTTATCGAATGTTGCGAGTACCGAAGTCTGATCGTAAAGTATTGTAGTAGCTCTATATTCTCTTTGGATTCGACCTAGCTTTTCGATAACTTTTGTCCATTGTTTCGAGGCTCGATAAATCCCACCTTAACGATTTGAACTGTCAATTTTATCGAATATTATCGAATTTTATCGACCCGAATAGATCCGTACTTGCGCCGCTGGGCCATTTCTATATAACGTTTTATAAATAAGTCTTTTATATAAACACTCGGCTGTACTACTGTATTTTTTTGCTTATAATATCTATGTAAACGGAGAACGGACGAAAAACGGGACTTTTCCGGACGTTTAGCTTTAGCAGGGTAAAACGCTTGAGATCCTATTAGAAAGGCCTCAGAACACCGCTGTTCTAGTCGAGGGTTCAAGACACAGAATAGGGAATAGGTTGGTTCAAGCGATGATCCGTTTGCCTTGACATTTACTATAAAATTAGAACCCGTTGTTCTTAAAGCCCCTCGACTCGAGTTAAGTGTATCAAGTTAACTTATCAAGTAACTGAGATCGGGTCGAGAAGCTGCTTTTTATTCTTTTGTTGGGCGTTTTTTTTATAGTCTTTTTCAAATAGCAAGTCACCTGGGACACTACCAAAATCTTGTGTCTTTTGCCATTTATTTTAGTAGTTTTTCTTGTAAGTTTGCTTAATGGTTTCACTGCTAAATAGAAAATATATTCGCCTATTGGTGTGACGTCACAGGAAATGTTTACGTAGTATTTTACGTTCTATGTACCTGTCCCAGGTGACTTGCTATTTGAAAAAGAGTATAACAAGTTTTTGTGTGAGTTTTCATATTAGACGTTTTGATAAGATCGTGTAATGAGTTGAGTTGATGTGAGTGCACACTTAATTCATATTGATGACAATTGAATACTTTACTTTTGTATTACTAATGGTTGATGATAAATTAAAATTATAAATGTTCTTTAATTACATGGGCGTTATCATCATCATCATCATCATCATCAGCCGGAAGACGTCCACTGCTTTTGTTAGTGGGAGGACTAACCCTTCTGCGAGTGTCCGTCTGGATTGTTACCACCACCGAGTATCCAGTGAAATTACTGGGCCTATGAGACTTAATACCTAATGTCTCAGGGTAACGAGCGCACTGCAGTGTCGCGCAGGCCTTTGTGTTACAAAGTTCTGGGTGGCACTGCAATTGTTATGGGCCGGCGTTATGCTTACCATCAGGCAAACGACCAGCTCGTCTCGTTACCAAATAACACAAAAAAAAACTGCTGAACATAGGCCTCCCCATTTACAAAGGCATTAGGAGGGGAGAGTATTTATGAAAATTAATTACTGTAAGATCCTAATTCTAATTGATTTTGCACCGAAGTAGCTACCTACTTCGGTGCTCTTCCTAAGTAAACTACTGTTTTACCGTGTTTCGGATACTTTAACTTGTGTGAGTACTATTGGTACTATAAAGAAAATTAATTCCCTTTTTTCCTTTCCATCATCTGACAACCAGACAAACGGCGAAGCGACATCGATACATATTTCACATTCTTTACGCACGAAGCGATATGCTTTTACGTTTATTTGGCGTACCGCTAAGAAGTGGAACTCTTGGCCCGAGTCTGTGTTTCCTGATCGTTATAATCTGGGTCTCTTCAAGTCACGAGTGAACAGGTATCTAGGTAAGCGTGATACATCGTCGACCGCATCGTCACTTACCACCAGGTGATATAGTGGTCAAACGCAAGCCTATTAATATACAAAAAAAAATAAAGAACGAAAGAACTAGCAATCAACATGTTTTTTAATTTCTCCATCGTTGAGTTTCATCATACGATTTTACTTTTATATTTAATGGACCGATACTACAAGGCTAACGGTTCATGTGTCTCAGTTTCAAAACATTAAAATCTGTTATAGCTGTGTTGTGGTGCTGATGAGAATATTTGCAAGTATTCGAAGATGTTGCTGCTTACTACATTTGCCACTACGGTTATCAATTTTAGTTTCGTTACCCCTCACCTTATTTAAACTTATAGGTGCAGTGCAAGGGACTATCTTTTCGAAAAAAATCCAGAACTAATTTTAACTATTTGAACTTTCAATTTTATCGATCAACAAACTACCGTTCTTGCAGGGCTGTTAGGTTAGTTACCTAGCAGTTAGCTGGTTAATTTTCTTTTATAACAAACACATGCAGTTGTGTACAAATTCAAGTTATTCCCTAGAGTCAAAATAATAATAACAATAAACGCTTACACTCATACCCCCGCACTAGGATTCCCTGAGTCGCAGGTGGCATGGACACACACAGATACACATCACAAACATCCAATACCCGAGAACAAACTTTATGCTTACACAAAATCTGCCCTGGCCGGGAGTCGAACCCGGGACCCCTCGCTTTGCAGGCAGGGTTACTACCAACTTAGCTACGGAGCCGTCACATCGATAATCCCGTCGCATCTCCAACAAAGCAAACCGCATCGTATGATCTTCAGTAAAGATGGTCAATTGGTCATTCATATTTTGTATCCCATTCACTCACTGCACGGGAACCACAGACATCACAACACAGTAATGTACAGTGTTACCACAAAAACCATTTTTAGATGCCAGATTAGCTAGACAGTGTCTAAAGAGAAACGTCAATAATGATTACAAATATCACAAGTTGTGGGAGTGGGAGGACTAACTCTTCTGCGAGTGTCCGTCTGGGTTGTTACCACCGCTTTGTGAGTGAAGTCTGCCGCCAAGCAGTACTGTGCAAGCATTACTGTGTTCCGGTTTGATGAGCAGAGTATCCAGTGAAATTACTGGGCTTATGAGACTTAATACCTAATGTCTCAGGGTAACGAGCGCAGTGCAGTGCCGCGCAGGCCTTTGTGTTTCGAAGTTCTGGGTGGCACTGCAAGCGTTATGGGCCGGCGTTATGCTTACCATCAGGCAAACGACCAGCTCGTCTCGTTACCAAATAACATAAAAAAAAAAATATTTTTTTTTTTAGACAACGGTTAGACCCTACTTTAATCAGGATTTGTGGTTGCTCATATTTAACACGGAACTAAGGCATGCCTATGAGTTAAACACTGTTTAACGTGTGCTTAATTTTTTGTGGTAAGACCGTTCGTGTTTTGACGTTCTAAATGGCCGTAAAACAAGTTATTTATTTCAGTCAGAGTGCAGTTTGTAAGGGAATGTTGTTGTTTACCAACAAATTCTGACCTCAGGGACGTGACCACACAAAATGTATACGTTTATTTTCGGAACGGAAATTAATAACTACTTATTTTGGAAAAAAAGCTTAGCAACAGAAGTGAGATTAAAATAACATTGATATTTTTTGTAGATATAAATAACATGTAATGTGAAATTAATTCAGAATCCTTGATTACATATCTTGTTCTATTGTGCGGACATTGTAGTTAAATTATTTTTCGAATGCTTGTTCGTAGAATTGTTGTGAGGCATATATACGCATAATATTTAAATATATTGGGTTAAATAAACAATAAAATAAAAGTACGCTTTTGTTCATCAAACTTTATTATCGCCAGATCAAATTATAAGAAATCGCAAGTGCATGGGACGTGAGAATAGAAGTCAAATTAAGCTGATACTGAGATCCCTTCTTCTGACTGTGTTGATGTCCTCCACAACGTGTCCGTCGACGGCGAACCTAGTCAACTCCGATGCGAGCGTATGTGACTCGCGAATCCGAATTTAGTCTTGATCACTCGGTTGCAGCGTGCACAGAACAACTGTCCAGCGGCGCGAGTACGGAAGTCGGTTCGATAAATTTGTCGAACCGAAAAGCTCGACAAATTTATCGAATGTTGCGAGTACCGAAGTCTGATCGTAAAGTATTTTAGTAGCTCTATATTCTCTTTGGATTCGACCTAGCTTTTCGATAACTTTTGTCGATTGTTTCGAGGCTCGATAAATCCCACCTTATCGATTTGAACTGTCAATTTTATCGAATATTATCGAATTTTCTCGACCCGAATAGATCCGTACTTGCGCCGCAGAAGGGTTGAATGTGTAGTTGTAGGATGGTTTAGTTCGAGTCTTCCGCAACTGGCGCTTCGCGTCAAGGTTTCTCAAAAACACGCGAGATTCCTCAAAAACCGACGCAGCTTTCTCAATGGTTCTGCGCCAAACTGATCTTTTCTGAGCGATCTTCTCCCAGCTGTCACTTGCAATGCCACATGTCAAATGTCGCTTGAGGACGTGTGACGTAGACTGTGTTAGTTAGGATCTGAACACCTTGAAACCACTGAATCATTGCGTTGAAACCAGCTATCAAAAAACGTTAAAATTTGTTTAGAATTATTCGTTACCGAGATTCGCTTTATAATAAACAAAAAGGCTACACATATATGAACACCAATTTTTTATGCTGTTTTAAAATTAAGTTTTATCGAAACATACGAAAAACGACTATAAATTATTAGTCTTTAAACTTTCATGGTCATTAACTGATAATTATTATATTATGTATAAAATGGGATATTTACCATAAAATATGAGAAAGAAAAAGGGTACATTTTTAAGGTGCTCTGAAAAACTTTCAACCCGCAAGAACTACCTACGTTTTCTCGTGATCGCTTATTGCGCTTGCAATAGATGTTGGACTCCTATTTTTTTATGATGTCATTTAATTCGTTGAACTCAGGAAACTATTTGATCCAGTATCTTTGGAGAAAGCATATATTTATTGTGAATTTTATTTTTTATTGTGTTATGTGATGTTCTTAAACCTGCACAACCACAGTAATTATGTATGTTGTGTTTCATGTCACTACTCTATTGTGCTGAAATAAACCGAGCTCCTAACCAATAATTTATAAGGGTCAACCCTGTGTCAAATATAATTCTATTACCTATTACAATACTAGTTTAGTTAACATAATAAATCTTTGTTAATCACCATATCAAGTAGTAGGGTCTCTCGATTCTATTTTATTAGAATTTAATGCTGCGCCTATTAATATATCAAGTATCCCTGACATAGTCCATACTTAGTATCCAATAACGAGTATCGTTTATGTTCATTAGTTTATAGTGTGACGACGAAAAGTTTATTGTGCTGTTAACGTGAGACCTCAATAGCTAGGTTTATGAGACTGTATCATCACGATTCAAGGTGGCAAATGCGGAGATTATTTTACACTTGCTTCTGCCCGCGGTTTTCATCCGCGTTCCCACAGGAACCGTGCATTTTTCCGGGATAAAAAGTAACCTATGTTACTCTCCGGTCTATAAACTATATCTATGGCAAAAATCACGTCAATCTGTTGCTCCGTTACTGCGTGACAGGAGGACAAACCAACAAATCAACAAACCAACAAACAAACTTTCCCATTTATAATAAATATTAGTAGGATAGCAGGATTCACTCGGCCGTAGATCGCGATCGGTGGACCGACGGATTTGGAACGCTCGTGTATGGGGCTCTTAACATTTAATTCTTTTTCATATTAAATAAGATATTATACATTTTATATTTATGTACTAAATGTAACACAATGTAAATATAATAATAATATAAGTATAATGGTATGTACAATGTAAAATTGGTTTCGAGAGCGGGTTCCCTTTGTCTTCAGCCCAAACTTTAGCATAAGATTATATAAATTACTCACTTTATATAATCTTATTTAAAATGGGTTTCCGCAAAGTAACGCTTGATTCCATCAAATATCACAAACTTTAGCAGTAAATTATTTATGTAATCCCTATAACCTAATACGAAGGTTTGTTTGACACTTCGGTAATAATTGAATACACTTGTTCTCAGTATTGGTAACGGAACAACTTCTTTTAACTACGTTTATTTACAATTTTATACTTTGTGAATAGCTTCACGAAAAACTATTCTATTTAGTTTTACATAATAATAAAAAAAGTCGTCCCTATTCACCTGGGATGATTTAATGCCAAGTTGAACTAAGGACACCAATTATGTCGAATCAATTCACCTACTAGGTGATATGACTTGGGTAAAATGGTTCTTAGGTGAAATGAAGACACTATAATTTCCACTTTGTTCACCCAGGTTCACATACTGGAATAAACCCACCTGTGGGCAAAAAAGAAGTTATCAAAAGAAAAGTTTCCCATTTCGCGATTGTTTACGATTTCGTACCTCTGCACTTTGCTGATTTATTTTTTGGTACAAAAAAGATACTGTAATAAGGCTACATAAAAAAAATTCGGTAGGTACAATGACCGTGGTGATTTACAGCTCTTTGAAACAACCTTCGAAAGGAGGGGATTAAAGGTAAAGAAAGATGGCGTTAAATGTAAACACGACTAAAACATGCATGTGTTTAATCTTAACTGGATATTATAAAGAGTTAGTTTATTTGATATCGCTAATCCCTGGAACCACTAGTCCGATTCTAAAAATTTTTATAGGAAGCTACTGTAAGTCCGGGAAAGAGACAACATGGTTTAAATAATGGACACACGTGTATTCACAATGATAGTTCAATGAGTACTGCGGTCCTTCCCCGCGTCTTCCCTTACGTAGCGCTGGGAAGACTACGGCGTAGCAGCACTGACGTCACGGCGTAGCTGCTGACGTCATAGCGTAGCACCACAACACCACACCATGTTCTACCTCTATTCTTACACTAAATTATCCCTCACCACAGAGTATATAATAATTACTACCCACAGTGCTATAGATAGGTATACGCTTATTATCTTGATCATAAATACGTAAATGCTAGAATACTTTTCTTAAAAACTCGTTTATTGCGTTTTATCACCAACATAATCGGGAATTTTCTTTAAAAAAGCCAGAAAATAAATAAAAGATCCAGCGAACTGTATAATATTCTCTCGGCCGACCTTTCTCCGACAATAGACGCCATAAAAATATATATTTCCACAAGGCGTCAACGTTCACTCACTCAATTTACTTTCTCTGCAAAGTTTTATTGCTTACCGTACCTAAGACCGTACCTACAGAAATACTAGCTGAGGCCCGCGGTGCTACTCGTGTAAAGATTCAGTGCAGCTGCACATTAGAACGCAGCCACTGACGCGATCACAACCTACGGAAAAGATTTTTCATATATTTTATATGGCAGCCCTCACACCTAATTCATCATTTATGGATAATTATCAATCGCGGACCACGAGAAAACCATGGAAAAAACACGCTCCCCGCTTGGCGCATATGGTATCGTCTATTGTGGTTGTGGTCGGGGCTTGATGGAAATCTAGTCTGAGCACGGCACCCGTTTCTACCTATGCCACAAGCAGGCGGTGGCCGTGTTTGTTGTTCGCCTCCCGCGCACACTACTGGACAACAAATGCCGGTTTCTACACGCCCGCACGGAATAGAGAGAGAACAGAAGTGACGCTTAGGCGCTTAGGCTGTTAAAAAACGCCCGAGCGCCTCTTCTATTCTCTCTGTTTTGCGCCTATCTCTATTTTGCGGCTACGACTGGAGGCCTTTGTACAAGTAAAAAATATTTCTATTTTAAATAACATGTTGCACTGTATAAAAGATGAAATATCACTATAAAATATTACCGAGTTTGACGTCAACGGCAATTTAGGTACCTAGCAAAATAATTTGAGATACAACTAATAAATTCATTAAACAATGTGACGTGCAAGTTATCTTCAGTTTCCAAAAAATGTACTTTTAGAGATTTAACACAATCGAAAATATACCTACAACACTGCAGGTTCTCCTAACACTTAATTTCATCCATATTCAAACATCGAGGTATATAATATTATAAAAATATAATTTAAAAAAACCCTTCGCTTTCTGAACCAATGAACCCTTAGCAAAGGCTCCCAAGGTTACTCGTCGAGAGCAGATAAAAATCGATTAACCAACACGAAAATCTCAACGTTTCTCGAACAATAACTTGCTACTTTGAGTGCACTCCACGAGTTTCTAGCTTTTGACCTTGGCTTTTTATGAACTTTAACCCTCGGCCTCGACACCTTTGAGTAAAGGTTATGGCAAATATCGAAGCGCCTTTGTAAAGGCGGCATTGTTTATTAGTATCTAAAGGGCTTTTATGACCTCGACTTTATTTGTGTGATGTATCTATTCTACTGTCCTTGCCATATCATCATTATCTCCTTGTCCTTATCTTGTTTCGTTTCACGTCGGCGCAGTAAGTCTTTTTCTTCCACTCTTCCCTGTCAGCTGTCAGCGTTTCATGCACTTCCAATTTAAATTTACACATATCCGCATTTACGCAATCCATCCATCTTTTCTTTGGTCTTCCTCTACGCTTCCATCCCTCAACTTTCATATCCATCGTTCTCTTAGTTAGCGTTTCATCCAGCCTCATAACATGCCCACACCCACAAGTCAAACGATTCAACTTGTGTGTCCCTGGTGCTACTTTCAGACTCCCTCTAAAATTCTTTGACCACTGTATCACCTGATCTATTCTCGACTGAAACTACAATTGGAACTGACTAAAGAGTGGCTACCGGAACACACTGGCACCGGTATAGGTGACCATTAGAAAACATCCTAAGTTGACCTAAGGTTATGATTGCATCACGATGATTTCCTCAAGGTCAAGCTAAGACTCGAATAATATATAGACTAACGCGACGACCGACCTTTTTTATGTTATTTGGTAACGAAACGAGCTGGTCGTTTGCCTGATGGTAAGCATAACGCTGGCCCATAACATTTGTAGTGGCACCTAGAACTTTGAAACACAAAGGCCTGCGCGGCACTGCAGTGCGCTCGTTACCCTGAGACATTAGGTATTAAATCTCATAAGCCCAGTAATTTCACTGGATACTCTGCTCATCAAACCGGAACACAGTAATGCTTGCACACTACCGCTTGGCGGCAGACTTCACGAGCAAACTTCACTAGCACTAAGCCATAATCGTTCTAGAAAGAAACATCTCTGACATTTGACTTTGTTTGTTACAGTGTATGCGAGATTACGTGACTTATGAAGTGTGCAACGGCGCGTACGAGGTTTCCTGCCCCGATGCGAGGTGTCGCGTCGGGGCGGCGCTGGCGCTCGACGAGATCTCATCCCTGGTGGAGCCGGCGGTCATGGAGAAGCACCTCAAGTTCCGACTCAATCATGGTTAGTTACATGAGCGTTTTTTTAATATGGTCTAGAAT
Organism: Crocallis elinguaria; assembly: GCA_907269065.1. Classification (NCBI taxonomy): domain Eukaryota; kingdom Metazoa; phylum Arthropoda; class Insecta; order Lepidoptera; family Geometridae; genus Crocallis; species Crocallis elinguaria. The sequence continues at coordinate 22,726,902 of OU026072.1, read as the reverse complement.
TCTAGCCGTGTTACCAGAAAACAACACTTTTAGACGCCTGTTTAGCTAGACAGTGTCTAAAGATAAACGTCTAAAGTGAGTGACAATGTGTGCAAAGAGGACAGAATGATGAATGTCATTGACTCGGGGTATCGGGGGGTTTTGTGTGGGGGGTTTAAATTTTGTATAGAAATTTGGAATGACTTATTTCCAAGGGAGGTTCTTACAACTTGTTTTCAACCATGGTCCTAGTCACCCCTTTTTCGGGATAACATATGAATTCAAACCTACCCTATATATTTACTCTTATGATAGATAAACTACAAACTACATTATTCCTGAGTGTTATAGGTAATAAAAGGTAGTGATAAAGTGTATTATCTTGATTCCACGCTTGGCAAGCCGCGGGCAAAAGCTAGTATAATTGTATATAAGTAATCCCACGTTATTTAGGTTATGTTATATAGAGATCGCGAAAAGATCAAGCTTGACACGGGCAAACCTTGTGGTATTTGAATTTGAGGGTATTTATAACATTACGCAACAGAAAGAGTTGCGCAACCCCTCCATTGCCCTTTCTCCCTATCGCGCCAGGGTTCGCTCCCTACTCAAATTCCGGACCAAATCTGGGTTAAACCTCAGATATGACTTCAGAGCCGTTAATCTGGCGATGCGTCCTGACCGAGTCTTCATTATATCAAGTTTCATTCCTTATATTCAGAGGTCGCATATCTTGATATGATATTGACTCTCAGCTTACTCGGCAAAGTTTGCATTGTAAACTGTGAATGTTAATTGATTTAAGGTGTCACAAAAATGGTATACGTTATGAAAAAGCAATCATGAGTCATGATTGTGTAAATGGCTGATGTTGAGAGCATGCCCGAGCGCACTGCAGGCCTTTGTGTTTCAAAATTTCTGAATGGCACTACAAATTGTTATGAGCCGTCGTTACGCGTACCGTCAGGCAAACGATGTACTCGTCTTGTTACTCAATAGTATAAAAAAATGTTTAGAGGATGATAGGTCAATGACCTGCTATCTATCGAACTAAGTTCAATGCAACTTAGCCGAAATCGGAAAGAATTTGAACGGGTGTGTTGTATTCTGATGACGTCACTTTAAGTCATAAACTACTACGATTTTTCGTGTGCTGCAAATCAAGAAATGAATCTACAATATGCAAATTATTGTCATTGGGGCGGCGCGCCATTCCAAACAATTAGTCTTAAGGGAAAACGAGTCGTTCATTTCTCCATACAACCGTATTTGGGTTATTACTCCACTACTTGACGTTTTAAGTCCAAAATTAAGAATAATATCGATTTATCTCTTCATTATCTAGGTTGATCTGCTAATTATACAGAAAAAAAATAAGTGGCTTAAAAGTAATGAGCCTTCAAACATCTGTATTTTAGCACATATTTTAACGCAAGTTTGGACGTAAATAAATTACAAAAGAACTAAGAAAACTCAAAAATAAAGAACATAGTAACAAGCTTTAGTTTGTCGACATTTCAAATAACTTTGGTTTGACTAAATACATTTAGTAGTTTTGCCGTAACACCCCAAGTACCAGAAGCCAATTCGTACATTTTTGCGCGCCGATTTTCGAGTCGAACCATCGCGCGTCTCACGGAAATTTTACCACCCTGGCGGGGAGAGGAGGGAAGTGTCTCACGCACACTACAGTGCCCGCTGTGTGCTGCTGTGCCATTTCAAAGTCACGAAACACCGCGATGTTTGTGACAAAGTACTGTCTCGCACCAGACGCGGTCGACCGGCCGGTGCGTGCGGCGGCATCCTATATAATTTGTGGGCGGCATTACGAACAAGCAAAGGTCAAGGTGATCGACCGAAGACGTAAAACGATATGCGTATTATCATAATTGTGTTCTATGATAATGCCACCGCCCGCTATATTGGATTCAGATTTCTTTGCCTAAATTGGATGTTTACCTATGCTTGTGAATTTGGACTTTGCTGCGTTAGAGAAGTGTTCTGTGTTTATTTTTGACTTCAGTACAACAATGGCTAAATCGTATTTTTGTAATAATATTACCTACCTATATCTTTTTCAAATACTAATAAATAGAAATCTATTAATAGAATTTAAGTAAATAGATACTTATCTATTTACGTAGAAACCTACCTATTATTATTCGATTTGTTATTATTACATATTGTGTTAGCACAAAACCAACTTTTAGACTCATGTTTAGCTAGACAGTGTCTAAATAAAAACGTCTATAAAATGATCTATACAAATAAATAAAATTGAAGTATCTGTTTGTAATATCAAAAATATAGCTTTTTTTACTAAATGCATTTGAAAGTATACACGGTACCTACCAACAAAAACACAATTTTTAATATTTTTGTCTGTCTGTCTGTTTGTTTGTTCCGGGTAATATCCGAAACGACTGGACCGATTTTGACGGGACTTTCACTGGCAGATAGCTGATGTTATAAGGTACTCCTACATTATTTTGGAAAAACAACTAGGGTTCCGCACAAAAAAAACCCATGAACCCAAAAAGTCCGCGCGGGTGAAACCGCGGGCAGCAGCTAGTTATGATATAAAATGATTGTGGTTGCTCATATTTAAACACGTGAGTAAGCCATGATTGGGAGTTAGACGCTGTTTAACACATGTTTAGGGTGTGTTTTTAGTAAGACTAAGACCGATATACGGTGTTATGTTGTAAGTACTTAGGTAGGTACTTATGTACTTACTGATAACTGAGTAGGTACGTACCTACTTATAACCACAGAATAGATAATAGCACAAGTCTATAACCTACCTAGTAAGTACATACGTACCTACTTGAACTAAAACCGCGTTACCACAAAAACTATTTTTAGACGCTGTTTAGCTAAACAGGCGTCTAAAAATAGTTTTTGGTGGTTTTGTCTAGCTAGACAGTGTCTAAAAGTTAAACAACGCTACACAACTTTCACGAGCAAAATGATTAGAAATAATCATAACGGCTTGTACGATGAGTATTTATGCTATGATAAGGTCACCGTTATCTTCTAAAATGATTAGAAATGTCACATCAGCGGCGCAAGTACGGATCCTTTCGGTCGATAAAATTCGATAAAATTGACAGTTCAAATCGATAAAGTGGGATTTATCGAGCCTCGAAACAATCGACAAAAGTTATCGAAAAGCTAGGTCGAATCCAAAGAGAATATACAGCTACTACAATACTTTATGATCAGACTTCGGTACTCGCAACATTCGATAAATTTGTCGAACCGACTTCCGTACTCGCGCCGCAGAATTGAGGTAGATAATGGTTAGACACTTCTTAAATCAAGGTTTGTGGTTAATTACTTATTTAAACATGCGACTAAGGCATGTTTAAGAGTTAAACGCTGTTTAATACTTGTTTACGGTGTGTTAAACAGCGTTTAACTCCTAAACATGCCGTAGTCGCGTGTTTAAATATGAACCACAAATCGAGATTTAAGTAGTGTCTAACTATTGTCTAACTCCACTCTGTTGTGACTTTTCTAATCAGTTTAGAGGTTTATCTTTAGGCACTGTCGAGTTAAACAGGCGTCTAAAAGTTAGTTTTTGTGGTTACACGGCTTATGTTGAAATATAAATAAAAAACCAAAATAACCATGGTTTTGCAACAATTACACATATACGAGGTAAGTATTTACACGCGCATCGCAGTTTGAAGAAAAAAACATCTAAAAAAACCTCTAAAATCCACTAAACGGACGAGACCGGCACTACGGCCAGACGGTCTGGTTTCAAAGCGACGACTGCTCCGCTTTACGCTACATACATCACTTGCGTACCACCGCTTATTTACCGCAGCGTCTGTACTGAGTACGCAGTGGTTGTGAAATAATTTTTATCTTTCGTAGAAGCGAGAGTGAATCGAGAGCGGTAACTTGTGCGACTTTCAATCCGACGCTCTACTCGTCCCGCACCAATAACTTATATCAAGTTATGTGCGGATTATTGACACTCGCTCTAAAACGGTGAGGAAAACATCGTGAGGAAACCGGCATGTTCAAGAACCACAAAATTCGAGGACATGCGACATCCACCAAGCCGAACTGGGCCCGCGTGGTGGATTATGGCCCATCTCTCTAGAAAGAAAGAAAGAAAGAAAAAAAATACATTTATTTCTCTTTCTCTGAGAGAAGGCCGGTATCCCAGCAGTGGGAACGTAAGAGGCTGACAATAATAACAATAATAATAGTAGGTAGAAGCGGGTGTTGTACTCGGACTAGATTTCCATCAAGCGGCAAGCCCCAGCCACAACCTCAATAGACGATACGATATGCGTCAAGCGGAGATCGTGGTTTTTCCATGTTTTCTCGTGGTTCGCGATTGATGCTTATCCATCAATCATGAATTAGGTGTGAGAACTGCCTTAGCGTTCGGACTAGATTTCTACCAGGCACCACCTTAGGCAGTACGTTATGCGTCAAGATCACCATTTTGGTTTTTCCATGGTTTGCGCGTGGTCCGTGATTATGCTTTGCGTCAATTCATTGCGTCTAATAGCCCTTTAGACCACTTATTTTATATACATATACGTTTTTTTGCCGTAAAAAAACTACGGTTATTTCGCCGTGAGTAGATAGATAACTTTATTGTACTCGTTATATAAAAAAGCTTTATATATTCATAAAAGTTCATAAACTAGCTGCTGCCCGCGGTTTCACCCGCGTGGATATATTGGATTTTCTTGGTTTTTATTTTTTTGCACGGAACCCCAATTATTTTTCTAAAATAAAAGTAGCCTAAGTTACTCCTTATAACATCAGATATCTGCCAGTGAAAGTCCCGTCAAAATCGGCCCAACCGTTTCGGAGATTACCCAGAACAAACAGACAGACAAAAATTTTAAAAATGGTTGTTTTGTTATAATAGGTACCGTATATATATACTCTCATATGCATTTGGTAAAAAAACTGTTATTTTGATATAACAAATTTTTTTTCTGAAGAGATAGGGTGATCTTATCCGTGTTACCCGCACGGCCACACGGCCCTTCCTGTGATGATGATGGTGATGAATAATAAAAATGAATGAAATGAATAATATAACTCTGTAGGTAGGACGATACGAGTAGGTATCTACTAAAATTCAATACAGCAAATTATTTGAATTTACTAGCTGCGTCACGTGATAGAACAGAATAGGTAACAGTTAGTACTACGGCGCGCTGAATTCGTGTTTGTTTTTGTGTTTGTTTTCTCGGAAACTACTGCATGATTTTCATAGCATTTTCACGAAATGGAAGAGAGATCATCCGAGAATGTGATAGGCTATAATCTAGAATTTTTAATTAGCTTTAAAAGCCGTCTGGCGCTCATGTTTTGTGTTTGTTCGGGGTAATCTATAATAATTCAGAAAAAATCGTCCCGTTGTATAGTTTCCGATGCTTGCGCTGGCCATATATTTATAGCTATAGGTATGAAAATTATGTATGGAAGAAATGCCTATAATATCTAACTTGGTGTTTCAAAAAAGAGTTTAGGTAGGTACCTTTATTATATTTAATTACTCATTTATCGGTCGCTCTGGCAATTGAATTACAGTAGGTATGAACCTATGTCTTCTATAGCTAGGTATAAGAAGTAGGTGAGTATGATAAAATACGTAAGCAATCAGTAAAACACAAAGGTGAAAGCATAGGTAAGCAAAGCATAAGTAGGTAAGGCTTTAGGCTACCCACCGATCTTTCTAGAACATTTTCTGTGAGAGTCCATTTGGATGAGTACCTAGGTACCTATTTTACCTCCGCTTTACTTGAAATCCTCCGGCGACGACGGCGGCGCCCGGCTGCGCGGCGCCACAGAATAGGTAAGAGTTAGTACTTGGGCCCGCTGAATTCTACTTATTATAGTTATACCTTATCACCTATATTTACTACTCATTTATTGGTCAGTACAGTGGCATGTAGGTATGTACACTACCTATGTCTCGTATACTAAAATACCAGCCATAGTCAGTCAACTTTTTTAAAAATGTAAAATAAAAAGCATGACCGACTGAGATATTCTTCTTAGAAGATATTCTGCGAGAATTCGTCTGGATGGGTGTAGGTATACGGTCTATTATAATAGGTACATAGGTACCTCCGGCCCGCAGCGCAAGTACGGATCTTGTCGATCGATAAAATTGTCAATTCAAATCGATAAATTGGGTTTAATCAACTTTTTATATAATTTATCGAGCCTCGATACAATCGACAAAAGTTATCGAATAGCTAGGTCGAATCCAAACGAAATATAAAGCTACTACAATACTTTACGATAATACTTCGGTACTCGCAACATTCAATAAATTTATCAGTTGTTACGATTCGACAAATTTATCGAACCGACTTCCATACTTGCGCCACTGCACCGCCCGGACTCCGGTTCGGCGCGCGGCCGGCGGTAGCTCATCCACACACCGACGAATCGTTCTTATTTCTGGATTTATTTTTTCAGTGGCACATTTTCTTCTAGAATTATATATCCGTATTCAAAGAATTCAGCATAGTATCTATTCATGTGCGCGCTCACGAATGGTGAAAAATCACGGCTCATTACGTACGTGCAAAAAATACGCAGCCGTCAATGTTGATTTGTTTGAATTATTGCGCCAGCTCGTCTGTGTAAAAGCATGAAACTACTCTCTGTTTTGTCATAATCATCATCATCATCAGCCAGAAGACATCCACTGCTGAACATAGGCCTCTCCCATAGGCAGACCCCAGGCACACGTGTGCAAACGTACGTTTGCTTGACGAAATAACAACGCTTGCGGCCCATGGAAAACCAAAAACCATGGAAAAACCACGATCCCCGCTTGACGCATATCGTATCGTCTGGTGTCGTTGTAGTTTTGGCTGGATGGAACTCTAGTCGGCGACGGTTGCTTCGCACGGCACCCGCTTGTACGACCTCCATTCAAAACAATTGTTACACAACCACTGCGTGCTCAGTGTAGACGCCACGGTAAATAAGAGGTGGTGTGCAAGTGATGTATGTAGCGTAAAGCGGAGCAGTCGTCGCTTTGAGCCAAGGCAGGTCTTCGAGACAATATTGCCGTTCTTGTATATTTCGTGGTTTTGCGTATGCAAAACCATCAAAAAACCACGAGCCGCGCTTACACGTGTAGTATCTCGTAATTCGCGCTTGATGAAAAAGCATGGATATTCTGACAAGCAAACGTACGTTTGCATACATGTGTCTGAGGTCTCCCATAGGACGTCACTTGGACCGGCTAGCTGCTACTCGCCTCGCGCATCCAACGGTTTCCCGCGCTTTTGACAAGGTCATCGGTCCACCTAGTGGGGCCGGCCTTTGTGCTTAGAAGTTTGAGTAGGTACTGCAATCGTTATGGGCGGGCGTTATTCTATCAGAGTAATATAATTATATGTGTTATACCATCAAGAAAATGACCAGCTCGTCTCGTTATTCAATAGTATAAAAAATATGGTAGGTTACATAATACAGTGTACGTGATAATAAATAGATACCAGTTACTGAGTACGTTTCTATCCTAGGTACTAATATTATAAACTCGAAAATTTTTGAGGATGTATGGATGGATGTTCATTACTCTTTCACGCAAAAATTACTGAACGGATTTTGATGAAACTACAGTACGTAATATAGAGGTTATACATCAGAATAACACAGACTATAATTTATAAAGATATTGTATTTGTACCTAAGCCAGGCGGGCGAAGCCACGGCCGGAAGCCAAGTAGGCTATATAACGTACTTACTAGAACTATAAATGTTGAAAAGTACCTATAAGTAAACAAGTCCATGTAACAAAAGTTACATCGATCATGAAAAAAAACACGACAGTCCTAGCTAGTGTCGCTCGGGATTATGTAAGGATTCTAGCGATACCCCATACATCGAAATCTCACCGAATCACGTATGTACGTGAGTTTCTTTATTCATTGTGCAGTTTTTTGTGTTATGTTTTTAGGGTTCACGTATGTTTGTATGTATGTATATACAATCACACTCATTACATTACTCATCACACTCATTACTCATTACACTCCTTTTTTGTGCAGTCGTGTAATTAAATAGGTACCTACTTATCTAAACGAAAGGTCATCCTGGCAGGAGTATGGGTGAGACATTTTTTGTGTAGAAATGAGTGATGAGATGTAGGTACCAATGTGTGTGGGGTCGCTGACCCGCGCATTATATAATGACTTGGAGGACTGTTATAATACTCGTAGGAATCACCTAAAATTATTAAGTTATGTAAGTACTTAGGTAGGTAGTTACCTTCCTTACAAATATACCGCCTGACGTAGGTAACTACTCCCGCGCTGGCAGTTTTCATTCGGAAGTTATCGTCGAACACATAGGTAGGGTACTGTCTGTTACCTATAATATACAAACTTGTTATTGTCTATAGTGTACAAGTTTGATTGTTGAGAATAAAACATGAAGAACTATTAGATATTACTACCCCTGTACAGTACAGTTACTATACCCCGCGGTTTCGCTCACGTAGCCTAAGTTACTCCTTGTAACGTCAGCTATCTGCCAGTGAAAGTCCTGTCAAAATAGGTTCAGCCATTTCGGAGATTACACGGAACAAAGAGACTAAATTTTTAAAAATGGTTTTGTTTTATGTACCGTATATACTTTCATATGCATTTAGTAAAAAGCTGTTATTTTGATAATACAAACAGACACTTCAATTTTATTTATTTGCATACTTAGATAAATTTGTTTCCGAAAATAACTTCTGCAGATTTCTACGCTGTCCAAATGCACGATTATTTTATTATGTGATGATGAGGTTGAAAATTACACTGCTTTCTTTCTCAGACTTCAAACTATTTCCACACCAAATTTCTATAAAATCCGTTCAAATGATTGACAATGATGAAAAGTATCCTGTGTTCTTTCACAGGCTTCAAGCTATCTCGAAACCAAATTTCTTCCGTTCTATAGATCGACAATTATGAAAAGTGATGATGTTGTTGAAAAGTACCCTGTGTGTTTTCTCGCGCTTCTAGCTATTTTCACACCAAATTTCATTGGAATCTATACACATACATACATATATATACATAAATCCTGTCCTACTCTTCCTACTTCCTATCCTACTAATATTATAAATGCGAAAGTTTGTGAGGATGGATGGATGGATATATGGATAGATGTTTGTCACGCAAAATCTACTGAGTGGATTTTGATGAAACTTTATTTACTTACAGTAGATAATATAGCTTATTACTATGTTTGCAGCGGACTGTAGGCAAACCAAACAATTTACAATTTATACTCAAAGAAGCAAACAATGAAAAATGGCGCGCGCGGCGCGATGACCAAACGAGAGCTCAGAATAGATAATAGTAAAAGTAACAAAAGCGAGCGCCATCACACGAATATTCACGAAATTTCTTTGAATGAAGAATCGCCATTCATAAGATCACGCATGTGTGCGTAGAAGCGGCAGGTCGCGACTTTACGAGAGTGTGTAACTGTGTATGCGCGAGCATTAGCTTCGTACTACTCATAGCTGCAGAGCCTTACCTTGTCCCACGAATGTTAGACGAAATAGCATGCATTTTAGCCGCGCCCACCGATGAGTTGGAGGGTTGGGCTCGTAGGCTCTTAAAAATAAAGATCGATCCAACCAACTCGGCTCCGTTTGAGAAAAGTATTTTTACTCAAGAGCCAATTTCCTTTGTTGTACTTTTACCCGGGCACTCTTTTCCCGTGAAATATTCCATTTCCATATTCATTCGACCGTCTCGGTCGGCCCGCCTCGATCCCAGATGTTACTTGCGCACCCGTTTGAAGATTTTTTTGTATTTCCTCGGGAAAAACTTTTGTGTAATTGTGAAAAGCCGCGGTTGTGGCGGGGCATTGTTCGAAGTTCTACCTTTGTGGAAGTTTTTACCTCTTTCGGGTATTTTTGAATTGGTTGCGGGTACAATGTTTTCGTCTTGCGATAGGTTAGTCGGGTCTTGACTGAATTAGGGACTTGAGACGAAGGTTTTCTTGTCGAGAGGGTTATTAAAGCATTTATTATAAGGTATTTTATGGAAATGGTTACTCTTTTGGCGGCTCTGTAGCTAAGTTGGTAGTAACTCTGCTTGCAAAGCGCCGGGCTCCGGGTTCGATTACCGAAGCAAACTTTGTGTGATGAGCACTTAGCGGGTCTTGGCTATTTGTGTTGTGCACCTGTGTGTGTCGATGCCAATTGCGACAGAGAATCCTAGTGAAAAGTTATAAGTGTATAGATGCGTTTATCTGCATTAGCAGATCGTTTTGGTTACGAAAGATTTATTCTTATTTCAATAGTATTTCATGTAATTAAGATGCCAAATAAGATGCAATGGAACTTATTACTGTAGCAAGTTTGAGTAAGGAAAAGACACACGAAACTGTAAGGGCACAAACTTTGACCTCATCAGAGGGCTTATTTCCGTTTCCGTATATTGTTTATTATGTAAACACACATAGTATACTACCAGCATTGAACTCGTATTAAGGTTACTGTGATTTACTGCTTTTTGTTGTGAGTAAGGTATTAATTAGTTTTAGCCCCGACGTCGCCTGCTGATTTACAACCGAATATCTATATTGAGTACGTATTCATTTTAAAACTGCCCAAAATCCCCCTTCGTCATTATTATTAACCTATTTTATTGTATGTTTATAAACATTCTGTCAGTCATTATCGAGACGGAGAACGTCCATTGCTAAACATAAGCTTCCCCATAAAACACCATAATGAACGGCTGTTTGCCGCTTGCATCCAACGGATCCCCGCGATCTGGACCAGCAGGGTTATTTTAATTCACTCGGAATGATATCCGTGTCGGAAGCGACAACCTTGATCGTTTATATTTCGGAATCTCATCCCGTTAGAGAAATATCCCGTTTAGATTCGACGACTCAGGTGCATAAACACGGATATAATCCCGACAATACTTCTCTGTCGGGATGCGTTTCCGAGATATAAACGATCAAGAAAGTCGTTTCCGACACGGATATCATTCCGAGTGAATTAAAATCACTCAGCTGGTCGTCACCCTGGTGCGTAGGGCCTGCATTATCCATTCAATTTTAGTACCCAGATAATTCAGATAGTACACGCACTATCCGGATACGTATACCTACCTATTCGAATATGTCGGATTTCTTTTAAAATCTTTCTACCATGTGGTAGGAATAACTTTTCCGCGAGTCTCTGTCTGGTTGGGTACTACCACTTAGCTCGTGTAGTCAGCCGCCAACCAATAATGCTCAAGCATATTAATGCTTACAATAGTAATGCACACAGTAGTGTGCTGGTTTGATGAGCAAAATAGTCAGTGAAATTACAGGGCTGGCTTGGGCTGCTTTGGATATCTGGATAATTCGGTTTGCAAGATCCTTACGCAGGCAGTAGACGCTTATGCAAACGTGCGTTTGCTTGTCAGAATAACAACGTTTTTGCATCAAGCGTCGATTACGAGATACTCGAAATCCGCGCTTGATGCAAAAGCGTTGTTATTCGGTTGTTAGTCGTAGGAGGGCCGCCTACGCTACGTGGTCGCCAGTCGAGAACCTTTCTTCCCCATCGGTTTTGGTTCTGCAAACGATGTGGCCTGCCGTCGCCATTTCAACCTGTTTTTAAAGTAACTTGATTTAAATTCATTTATTTACATTTGGGCAGCTGCTTTCATCAGCTATAATATCTTATTCAAACGACTTGCATAAAGGATAAGGTTACGGATTCTGGTTTAAGATTCTTTATTTCTCTAAAGAATATACATAGTTCACTTATAAGAGAATTAACTTATTAACTAAGATAAATGTTTGCCATTGAGCATGCATGCGCGTTTTATCACAAATAAAAAAGTAGTATTTAGATTGTAGGTAGGTAAAAAATAATAAAAAAATAAACAAGTTCCGCACAAACTAGTCAAAGAGTATGAAGTTCACAGAAGTAATGAAAGGTCACTTAGAATGTGGTCTTTAAGTAGTTTTTATTCGGATTCGATATCTTTGGTATAAATTATTTATTGATTGGATTAGATTGTTGGAAGGATGCAGCCCTCCCTCCATAAAAATCTATCCACTCCTCCCGGCTCTGGAGTAGTAACTAAGCAAATTCAGTTCCATGTTTGAAGATTAAAAAGGTAGATAGTACCTACCTAATCTCAGGACCGAAAAAGACTTCTAGAGATTAATTTGAGGGAACAATAACCTCGCTTACTTTACCTTTTTGTTATGTTATGTATGCTAATAAAAAATAACGATGAACGAAAATCCTTCGTATAAAGGCCGCTTAGTTATTGAATTCAATGATTTCAAACCAGTTTTCTTTAAATATAAATTTTATTTATTACGATCTTGAGCCTTTCATGAAGGAAAGAACGGTGATACAAGCATAGCACATTGGTAGGGCATTTTCTAGTACTCGCCTGGCTAGCTAATCATCAAGTTGAAAACCTGTCGCCAAGCACTTATCGGTGTGTCCCGGCAGTTGCACTATACGACTATTTTCTATACTTGTGCAATGATAAACAAACCAACCAATGACAGCAATAGTGATCTGCCGGGCTATTCCGTATCTCGGTTAACAACCCAAAGTGATGATCACTTGGCAAAGTGTACAACGATGAACTGTCAAACAGCTAGTTTCGTATTGCCTAACCTCAGTTATCAACTAGGATGACGTCATGAGCACCGAGTTTCGCGGTTAGTCACTTGTTACTCACCATAACTCATTTTGACAGATGTTTCTGTATCGATAGTTTAAAATTGCGATTATGTAAGCATAGTGGACATCAAATGTGTTAATCACCGAGGTTTGTGAAAGACACTATCCAAAAGCAGTGTTTTATAAATTCAAGTAATTAACACCGTGAGTTTTGGCGGGAATGCGAAAATGTGCTGTTGTTGATTTTGTGTTATTTACTAAAACCTGTGTTTTATCGAGTGTTAATGTGTAATAATGGTGGATTATTCACCATTAAGTGTTCGTAAACGTGCATGAGTGAAAGGCAAATAGTACAAAGACGAAAAACGTGTATTTTCGTATTCTATCCAAAACTCCATAGAAGCTTCAGTAAAGTATCCACCGCTTTACTGAAGCATCACTTCGACTCGACCGCGCCTAGACTAAACTTTTACGTGACTTTGACGACTTTCATGCACCAAAACTAGAGATTTATGATATATTATTATATTTTATATAACTTGACACTGGCTAAATACGCTAACCACGTGGAGCCAAATTCAAAACAAAAAAAAAAAAAAATTAACACCGTCGATCGACAACAACGATTTTGTTGTGATTGTGATGCTGGAGTGTTTATTGCTATATATTTTATGATTAGATGGTAGGGCTACGTCTTCTGCGAGTGTCCGTCTAGGTTGGTTCCACTACTTTGCTCGTGAAGTCTGCCACCAAGCAGTAATGTGTTAGCATTACTATGTTCCCATTTGATGAACAAAGTAGCCAGTGAATATACTGGGCTTATGCTGACCATTAATACCTAATGTCTCAGAGTAACGAGCGCACTGCAGTGCTGCGCTGGTCTGCGTTTCAAAGTCCTGAGTGGCACTGCAATTTTTAAGGGCAGGCGTTATGCTTACCATCAGGCAACGGACCCGCTCGTCTCGTTATCCAATAGTATAAAGAATAATTTTAGATAATACTAGCTATGCCCCGCGGCTTCACCCACGTAGCCTAAGTTACTCCTTGTAAGGGGCACCGTATAGACGCTCAAGCAAACGTACGTTTGTTTGAGGATCTAAGGTGCCCCTGACATCAGCTATCTGCCAGTAAAAGTCTCGTCAAAATCGGTCCTGCCGTTTCGGAGATTAAACGGAACAAACAGACAAAAATTTTAAATATGGTTGATTTGTTGTGGGTACCGTATATAATTTCATATGCATTTAGTAAAAAGCTGTTATTATGATATTACATACAGACACTTGAATTTTATTTATTTCTATAGATTTTAAATTTGCCTCCTTTATTAATTTGGTATCATAACCTACTTACTTTATTTACTCTCACCAAATTTGTAATATTTTACTAACAATATTTGCACACCTGCCTGCAGGTTGAATACATAGATCAAAATATGCGCTAACATGTATACTAGCAAATAAACGACTTGATTTGATTTGACTTGATTAACTTTTAGCAGTAGGTAATTAATAGAATGGTGCTCGAATGAAGATTACGTAATGAATTCCTATGAATTTTACCCAAAGAGTTTACATATATTTTACCATACATACGTATAGTATAGTCTGTGATTTTATTTTACCGCCACTTTATCTTAAGTATACCGTCTAAAATGAAATGTCCTCAAAATGTTACACGCATAACCCTCAAAAAGCATTAAACAACTTAGTCGTATAATAGTCGATGAAAAATAGTGTTGCGCTAGTGAAGTCCTGAAAGACACCGTTAGTCACTATAACCAGTTAACCACTCAATGTGATACGCAATACCAAAGTTATGATAAATCAGTTGACATCAAATGTCGGTGTACAACCAGACTCGGTTAATCACTAGAAACGTAAAAGTTAGCGAATAGGGGGGCTGATCGCTAACCAATGACATGATACGAATTTGAATTTCTATCTATGTCATTGGTTGGTGAGCCGTCTAGTTTATTTACATTATTGGACAAGTATAGAAAATTGTCGTATAGAGTAATTAGTAGTACTCTATGTTTAGAGCGATTACACGCTCCACCATAACTTTTAACGTTAGTGGGAGGACTAACTCTTCTGCGAGTGTCCGTCTGGGTTGTTACCACCGCTTTGTGAGTGAAGTCTGCCGCCAAGCAGTAGTGTGCAATCATTACTGTGTTCCGGTTTTATGAGCAGAGTAGCCAGTGAAATTACTGGGCTTATGAAACTTAATACCTAATGGCTCAGGGTAACGAGCGCACTGAAGTGCCGCGCAGGCCTTTGTGTTTCATAGTTCTGGGTGGCAGTGTAATTGTTATGAGCCGGCGTTATGCTTACCATCAGGCAAACGACCAGCTCGTCTCGTAACGAGACAAATAACATTAAAAAAATACTTGAGCTATTGATCCAACACTAACCTATCAATAAAAAAAACTATAATTCACTGACCAAGCCTTTCTATAAATAGATCGGATAGGTACTTACAGGCCATTTATTAACCGCAGTCATCCGACACGTCGGTCGATGCGTAAATCCGGCTGACTGCATGTTGCGCTTGCGCTGCAAAGGCAACGCTCGCCCATGACTCCGCGAGTGATCTTGACTTGTGTTACTGACTGGGTTTGCGTAAAAGAAAATATACGAGAAATGACTGCGCTTTGACGGCGAAAACGAGTTTAACGTGTGGTTTTAATTTCGCTAATTTCTTTCTTTCTGTATCGTTTAATATATTCTTTTTAATTTTTTTCTTTTTTATGTTATTTGGTAACGAGACGAGCTGGTCGTTTGCCTGATGGTAAGCATAACGCCGGCCCATAACATTTGCAGTGCCACCCAGAACTTTGAAAAACAAAGGCCTGCGCAGCACTGCAGTGCGCTCGTTACCCTGACACATTAGGTATTAAGTCTCATAAGCCCAGTAATTTCACTGGCTACTCTGCTCATCACACCGGAACACAGTAATGCTTGCACACTACTGCTTGGCGGCAGACTTTACTCACAAAGCGGTGGTAACAACCCAGACGGACACTCGCAGAAGAGTTAGTCCTCCCACTAACGATATTTTTTTAATTTTAATATAATTAAACGACAGGTCCTGCCTGACTGATCTCTAGAAGCACACACTTAAAATATAACTGAAAATCCAATCGTTTCCTTTTGTAATACGGATTAACACTGAGAACGGTCAAAGTTTGTATATAGAACAATAATTGTACTCGTAATTGTAGATTCCGACTGAAAATCAGTTATTAAGGTCCTTGGACCTTAATTCCATGCTGAGTTGGAACCCTTATCATGGCATCACGCAACATTGGGTTTTTATTTATATACTTGTCTGTCCTTTTTTTTTTTCATTTTTTATGCATGTGTAAAACTGTAATGTTGTGTGATGTCCTGAAATAAATGTATTTTCTTTCTTTCTTTCTAATTGTAATTGGACTCAACTGTACCTGCGGAAGGTCCTGCGTCAGACTTAACTCTGCCTACGTGTAGGGGTCTCCAATCAAAAAGATTTATGTGTATTTGTAAATTGATTACCTTGTTTTACAAATTGTTTTAGTGCCTACATCAAACATTTGTTTTCAATTATGGAGTCGTAATTTTTCCTTGAGTTGGTATTTACCGATTGTTAAGTACATAATCCATACAGATAAATAAAGTTGAAGTGTCTGTTTGTAATATCAAAATAACAGCTTTTTACTAAATGCATATGAAAGTATTTACGGTACCTATAACAAAACAACCATTTTCAAAATTTTTGTCTGTCTGTCTGTCTGTTTGTTCCGGGTAATCTCCGAAACGGCTGGACCGATTTTGACGGGACTTTCACTGGCAGATAGCTGATGTTACAAGGAGTAACATAGGCTACTTTAATTTTAGAAAAATAATTAGGGTACCCGGCAAAAAAATAAAAACCATGTAATCCAAAATCTCCACGCGGGTGAAACCGCGGGGCAGCAGCTAGTTATACATACAGCCTGAGTTTGAATTGGTAAACCTGAAAGAGTGTCAATCTACTCCTGGAGGTCAACACCATTTCTTTTACAAGTTTTTGAAATTCGGCATTTTTCATTGAGAAAAGGCATTTTATAGTTTACGTCAAAAAAACTCCCTGGTAGACGTAAATCAGCTGATTTTTTTTAACGGGCTAAATGCCTTTAATAACTAGCTAATACATAAACAACTACATCTAACCTAGTTAGCTACAAAAACCAGTTGGATAATCTACAAGCCCTAGTAGGCCTATAGATAATTCAAATGTTCTAGTCCACTACCAGTTGGAAGCGTACCCAGCATGCTGGCGGCATCAGCTGATTTGGTTAAACTACATAATATGTTGAACTTTGTTAAATGATGATGTTGATTAGAAGGAATAATTCTAGAAAATGCCGTTTTGCAGTAAATATTTTACTGTATGGAATTTGAATGACGTATTTCCAAGGGAGGTTCTCACAACTTGTGGACTACCCTGATCCTTATCACCCCCTTCCGAGTTAACATACCAATTCAAACTCATCCTGTATAATATAATTATAGTATAATTACCCTGTATAGTATAATTTCTATGCAAGCTTCATCGTTGACCGCAACGTCGATTATCAACAGCGGCGCAAGTACGGATCTATTCGGGTCGATAAAATTCGATAATATTCGATAAAATTGACAGTTCAAATCGATAAGGTGGGATTTATCGAGCCTCGAAACAATCGACAAAAGTTATCGAAAAGCTAGGTCGAATCCAAAGAGAATATAGAGCTACTACAATACTTTACGATCAGACTTCGGTACTCGCAACATTCGATAAATTTGTCGAGTTTTTCGGTTCGACAAATTTATCGAACCGACTTCCGTACTCGCGCCGCAAGGTGAGATAGCAATTCGTGATTACAAACGTCGTGATTACAAACGCTCCTCTTCTGCATTATGATGCTGTAATTCGTTCTTAAATCGAGTTTGTATGTAAAATAATGTTAAATTATGATTTCTGATGTGCATGCAGATCACGTTGCAATGACCGTGGTCACGAGATGGCTAACTTAGATCGAATCGTTGTAGCCAAAAGATAATTTGATAATAAATCATTTGTCCATGAATATACCCGGTTATTAATTATGTTCACAATGTAAAGCTACTGTAAATTGTAGAAGAGTGTTTATTTATTCGTATATTATATTCGTATCTCCGTATAGAGACTACCATCAGGCAAAAGACCAGTTCGTCTCTCTATCTATACAAATAAATAAAATTGAAGTGTCTGTTTGTAACATCAAAATAATAGCTTTTCACCAAATGCATATGAAAGTATATACTACTCGTATAATATAAACAACCATTTTGCAGACTAGTGTCTGCAAAATAATAATTAAAAAATCTTCGTCATTGTCACTTGAGGATCTGTAATTTCAGATGGTCATAAGAGGGTATTTATTTATTTATGGATGATGATGTATCATAAATTTAGACAATTTTTAACAGGTTGCAATAAAAAAAGTACGTGAATCGCCTCAATATGGATATTGCCTTATTGAACGACGATCGGTCAACGGTCGCCCCTGACTTCCATAACGATCTTGACTCACTCTGGGGTCCATTTCGTGTCAATGTTTTTGGAACATTTTTTTTTTTTGGATTATAAAGCTTTCCTTAAGAGGTTTTTAATTCGATCCGCCTTTTTAAATTTATTTTATTGTAGGCATACCATCTCTGGGGTAAAGGACCTATAAAGTTGTAATTTCTCCTCTCCTTAATTTTTTTATTACTTTCAGCTAAAAGAATATAACTCTTGCATGAGTGGAATTGAATACGAAGTAAAGACGAGGTTGAAGACGAATCAAACGCTAACCTTTTAAGTGTAAAAATATCCATAATTATTGTTACAGATAGGTCCCTAAGATACAGAAGATATTCTGAGTGTTTGCACTTTTTACTCGGAATATCCCTAGAGGAATATCCAAAGCATGCTCCTTGGTCAACATTATAATCTACTGCGATAACCAAGACGCCAGCCAAGCGTGCTGTATTTATAGCAAAATCCCCCCTTCATGTTCTACATCCCCCCGATGTTCGGCAGAGCACGTTTCATAATGATGACTCGTCGGTTTCCAACTTTTACGAATATAAACTTCGCAAAATTCGCATATCCCAATTTCGATTTCGGCAGGAACAAATTTAACTACGCGATTATAATTACGTACCTATATTAATCAATGCAAAGAAAGCCTCCATTAAACCCCGAGAATTATTTATGCACTTCGTGAGAACTGGGACTACAATTATTTATGATACCTATTCATTAAAGCTGGTGGGTATTTAATATTGTTTCGAACTGTAACTGTTTTGGGAACTAGTTACAATGGAGTTTCTTTGACTGAGTTACACGGGCTTCCGATGTGGAAGGCGTTCGAAGAATTCATTATCTTTCGGTTGGAGAAAAGTGCTTAGCAATTGCCGACTGTTGAGACGACTTTTATCAAATCTGTAGAAGCCAATTTCATTACATCAAGTAAGCTCCTGAAATACACCGATGGGCGCTTGGTGGCAGATTTTCAAATTGAGATGATGGATAGATGAGCGCTATAAAACGACCTTCCATTTTAACCATTACCATAACAATAGCTGCATCACAATTTCGGAGAATTTGCTTTGCTGGCGGTAAACGAAATCTCCTTCACTGAAAAATTAAGGTCTATATACCATTCGAACCATCGAGGTCGATGTGATGTGATGAGGCTGCATAGGTATGCATCGGTGGGCAACCTCACTTAGTAGTAAGGTTTTGAAGCGACGATGTGGTTCGAGCGATCATCATCTAAAGTGTCGCATCGCTTCAAAAGTGTCTCATTGAGGATATAAGAAAAACGCGAAATCCTGCCTTATATTCAGCAAATGCTCACATCGATTTTATGCGTTGACCATTTTACTATGTAATTTCATGAATTCGAGTTATTAAATTCACTCGGAGAGTCGGAGCAGGTACCAAGTGCTATTTACATGCAGACTCGGATACTGGCCGTTTTGATCTATATCTCATGCGATAGAGAGAAACCACGTTTCGCATCACTTAACTTTTGCCACGCACTGTACGTTCAAATGATTCAACTGTAATTTTTTATTATGTTGATACCACCGCTTTGCTCGTGAAGTATGCCGCCAGACTGTAATGTGCAAGCATTACTGTGGTCCAGTTCGATATACAAAGTAGTCAGTGAAATTACTGGGCTTATGAAACAAGGTAACAAACGCAATGCAGTGCCGCGCAGGCCTTTGTAGTTCAAAGTTCTGAGTGTGCAGTGCAGAAGCCGCTGGTAAAAACGCGGTGGTGCGTGCGCAAGTGATGTTTGTAACGTAAAGCTGAGCAAGTCGCCTGCAGCCAAAGACTATAAATCCTGTTGACTAATGATACAACTTCCCCTCATGCGAAAACGAACTATGTAAATGCACTACTCGCCACTGCGAGTAAGAGTGCAGACTTATAACTTATCGATATTCAATGTATACTTTACAATTAATATATATACTATTATTCATTATTTTGGAAAAATAATAACCTTTCGTTTGGATTTGTTAACCGACTTCGAAAAAAGAGGAGGAGGTTAAATGTTCGACTGTATGTATTTTTTTTAAGTATTTTAACTGATTTCTCCGTCAATTGCGGACCGATTTTGAAAATTATTTTTGTTGTTTGAAAGTGTATCATCTCAAGGTGGTCCCATATACATTTTATGGAAGAACATCTAAAGATGAAAAAATGGTACTTGAATTTTCATATATCGCGATATTTTCATCGAAGTAGGTTCCCGGTTTTTTTAAAGTATTTCTGCCTTTTGTTGTTAGATTTCCAGACATCCCAGAAATCAAGGAAAAGTGGATAGAAGCGACTCAAAAAGAGAATTGGTTCCATACATCGCAAGTCATGGAATCCATTCAGTAGCTTCGACGTAATGCGTGGCCAAAATACAGACAGACAGACAAAAATAAAAATACAGTTTTGGCTTCAGTATAGATAGGAGTGCCATCCAAAAAAAATGTGACCTGGAGTTTTATTATAAGTAGTATTATAGATTAATTTATAAAGTAAGTATGTATTGTCTAGGTTTTCCATATAATAATTTATTATTAATCGTATATGTCAGGGAATCAAGAATGCGATGCTAACTACCTATTCAATTTTATCGATATTATTCTGTTCAGTAGTAGTCGTACCACATCACTAAATTACGTCATCCAAATGATCGGCCAATTGCAAGCATAGAATATTACCTCGCCCCCTGCCCGCGCCGGTGAGATATATTTGTATGAGGAATTGTGTTTATGAGCTATCAACAGGCTAAATAATCTGTGCCTGCAGCCCAGGTAAGGTTTCGAGGGAGTGCAAGAGACAGCACTATCTGACCGTCTTACTGTTCTTCTCTGATTTGTGGATTTTTTATGGTTTGCGTGCGCGTGTAATAACCTCGTAATCCGCGCTTGTTGCAAACCATGTTTATTTTGACAGCAAAATGCAAACGTGCATTAGTATCTGAAGCCGGACTTTGGCAGTCAGAGATAATGTATAGCTTCCTTGTATAGTGAAAGAATTTTAGAATCGTCAGCGCGTCAAATTATTAGCGATAACAAACAAAGAAACTTTTTACCTCTTTGTATTATTAGTATATGTAGATTGTATCGCTGTTCTTTTTGAGTGCTAATAAAGAGTTTTTTATTGTTACATTTGTAACGCTAGCTCATAATTGATGATATCTCTTGCAGAGGTGGCGATGGACTCCGGCAGGGCGTTCTGCCCCCGAGTAGGGTGCGAGACTGTGGTGCGGGTCCGAGCGGCCAGCCCCGCGCACTGCCCCACCTGCCGGCACGAGTTCTGCTCGCAGTGCAACCAAGAGGTAAGGGCCGAAATAAAGGGCAAATAAAACGAGATGAACGTACAAAAAAAATGAATTTGTTCTCAAACTTATTTTGTGTTTTTATCATACTCATATTCTCGATTGATTGGAGTTAAACTATATCCCAAATTACATACTAAAAAAAATTACATATGAATTACTATAACTTCTGCCCGCGGTTTCACCCGCGTTCCCACAGGAACTGTGCATTTATCCGGGATAAAAAGAAATTTAAAAGCGTATCTGCTCTAGCCAGTGTCACTCGGGGTGGTGTAAAGAACCTAACGATACCCCATGTACATCCAAATCTGATCAGGCATTTAAATGTTATAGTGGGATAAAGAAATTCACATACATATTACAGGAATCCTGAAAACATTACAGTCCTTTTCCTTTTTTGGGCAGTCGTGTAAAAAGTCTTTTTTTCGAAGATTCAAAGTAATCTTTGCTTCATACCCAGTAATAAGATTATACGTGCATCTATAACATGAACACAAATAGGAAAGAAAACAAAACATTGTATAATCCACAATTTCCACAACAGAAAGTGCATCAAGGCACTCACAACACAAACTCATCCAACACAATTTCCCGTAGTCTATTCAGCCACTTTACAACCTTATAGCAATAAGTGTTCTTATATTACCCTCGCGGCTCCGGCGGGATTCTAGAATTCAGTTATTGCGACAAAGTTCTAGTAACTACAATAAGTTTCCTCGTTAAGAGCGCATCGTGACTCGTGAGACGCATTGTCAAGTATGGTCCAATTTGCGGAGTGGTCGTTTCGCTTTCGAGCTGTTCGAGCACGGCCTTTTGGGGATGGGAGTTTAGGTATGGCAGCCCGCACACCTAATTCATGATTGATGGATAAGCATCAATCGCGGACGACGAGAAAACCATGGGAGATCCCCGCTCGACGCATATCGTGTCGTCTACTGTGGTTGTGGTTGGGGCTTGATGGAAATCTAGTCAGAGCACGGAACCCGCTTCTACATATGCTTCTACGACCTCTATTCAAAAAAATGGTTTCACAACGACTCCGTGCTCAGTGCAGACGCCGCGGTAAAGAAGCGGTAGTGCGCAAGTGACGTATGTAGCGAAAGCGGAGCAATCGTTGCTTCAGGACTTCGAGATAGCACTATCAGGCCGTATTGCCGTTCTTGTCTATTTCGTGGTTTTTTGAAGGTTTTGCATCAAACCGCGCTTGCGCGTGTATTATCCCGTAATCTGAGCTTGATGCAAAAGCATGATTATTTTGACAGAAAAACGCATACTTGCATAAGCGTCTACGGTCTGCATATGAGATTTGTTTCATGATAGGCTGATTTGATGCTATGGTACCTAAGATAATAGTGCTGATGCTAAGTGAGGTCGCGGCTCGAACTTTAGGTCGAAGTTAATAAAGAAAAAAAAAATGTATAAATCCAATCGTTGTTTTCAGCCATTATAAACATACATTGTCCTGGGCCACCTTAAATTTTTTTGCTGTGCACGCACTCATCCTAGATGCCACTAAATTATTGCAAAGTGAACAGGCATTCGAAAATGAATTCTTTATCAATTCATCAAACCGGTTACTGCGAGAAGTCTACCTAAATTCGGCTGCCGCATATTATATTCGTATTATATATTCGTCTCCGATGTATAAATATTTTTAAAATGCAACGGGATCTCTTCCTTTTACAAACCACGTGAAACGCCGTAACTGTAGCGATAAATAAGAGAGCGTGTACACTGCAGCGAAAGCGCCGCCACGCTGTGTGCATCGCTTTTCACCGCCGCTTCAATGGAACTAGGTGACCTGACACGCGGCCGCGGTACAAGGGGTCAACACAAGTACTTTTAAGTTCTGATGCATGTTATAAAATGCGATGCACGACGATCTATTGACATAAAAATATGGAGCAAAACAACATTTTTGCTTTATTTTTTGTTGGCGCTCGATCTGTAACCTTTTGTTAAGAGAAGATGTAAAGATGGTATTGAACAAGGATAAATAGCATAGGATAAATGTGTGACTGCAATTTTTCAAGTCGAGAGGCAAGCCAAGCGAGCACTAGAAATTGCGAATTGCGGCCAAACGCAAGCCCATTTGCTATAAAAAAAAATTGCTCTACCATCTGGTTGGGTACATTACGATATTTACTTCCATCCAAAGATAAAGATTCGAACTAATTGAACTAAATAAAATTTAAAACAAAAAAATGTGTAAATGAATACATTCGAAGTAGATTAAGTACTGTAAACTAGTACCTACTTTTAAAGCTTTTTAGACCTCGGACGCGTATTAAGTTAATGGTTACTATTATACCACTGGTTTTATTCTCTTAATTTTCATATGATTATCACATACAAAAAAGAAAATTAAAAAAAACTGTCATAGGTAAAAAATAACACAGGAAGCAAGTACACGCTTTTTCATGCTTTCATCTCCAATAGAAATGGGTCGAGAGTCGAGCCCTCAAATACAATGCGCCACGCGCCATCGCATCTAGTACAATAGCGCTGCGTTTACGCACTTCACTATCTTTCAGGGTAAAAGCACCTTAATACCGTTTTACGAAAATCAGATTCTGTCACTTTGAAATTTGTAGATATTTGCTAAAAGAAATAATTATTGCATTGTAATACAAGTGATTTTTGAAAAAGGGGGAACTGACTCCGACGAAAATATTTGACATTTCATCCCCCGTTTTTTCACCCTTAGAGGTGATATTCTTTAATAAAATGTATAAAAAGACCACCGCTGAGAATATACCCTACTCATTAAAAAAAGAATCGTTTGATTCGATTGTCAATAACTCCAGAAATCGAGTACCAATCGCCACAGCAAACAATACAGGCGAATTGAAAACCTCCTTTTTTGAAATTCGGTTAAGAATACTTTTAAAACGGAAAACCTAATTGTATTTTTACTTTCGATATAGGTTGAGCGTTTGACAATTACTTCACCTCCTGTTCTATGATCAAAGCTAGTGAACGTGATAAATTTTTAACGATAACAATAGCTTGGCGATATATTTTCAACTTGATGTTGGTAGCAAGACGAGAACTATAAAATGCTATGGTACTACGATATTTTCCTTCCCCGAAAACGGAAGCTCATTGTAGGTTTCGAACTCTCATCATCATCATTCAATGCAGGGGCGTATTTACCCTAGGGCCAAAAGGGCCATGGCCCGGGGCGGCAGGCTGCGAGGGGCGGCACATGCAGAAGAAATTTAAAAAAGTCTATCTAAGGCTCTCTGTGGAATACTTATAGTTCAACTGTGTTTTGTCTTTTTTGATTCAGTTTAAAATTGTCAAAGAACAACAAAGTCAAAACATAGTTTAACTAAACCATCGTTTAACACTGTTTATTAATAAGAGCCTAAATATCGTAAGGTGGTCGTGAGGGCTCGTGGCTGTAAGTGGCCGGGCGGCGGGGCCTGCAGGCCCGGGGCGCTGAATTCTAAAATACGCCACTGATTCAATGCCATTATCTCTTAAAAAAACTTCAATCACTATTTAAAGAGGAATGTTTATCTTCACTCACGCAAACGCATAAAACTCTTCGAATTAGCGTCGTTTCAAAAATTCTACCCCGAATCTGTTAATACCGAATATCGTGAAAGAATTTTGACATTCATCCAATTTATATCCCGGCTCGAATATCTTTGCGTGCGGCAGAGTTAGGAAGCGTTCTTTTTAAAAGCTCTTGTTTTGTTAGAAAACTGTCTATGGTTGTAAATTAAGTTACAGCCTGCTGTGACCAGTGACACGCAACGATAACTTTTAACCAATGATTAAAGAAAAGTTATTGGAAGCTCTTTGCTTTTAACCGAGCCTTATTTCACCGCTTCACTTGTTTAGTCTTCTTGTTAATAGTGTGCATATATTATTTGTTAGTAAATTAATAACTGAAATGATTGGACATATACTAAAATTACTCACTTGATAGCTAAGTTCTCAGGGAGATAGAAGAGAGAGAGAGACAGAAAATGAGGTGCAGTGCCGCGCAGGATTTTGTTATTTAAAGGTTTGAGTGGCATTGCAATTGCCACCGTTTCTGAATACGAATTGGAACGTATAGGGACTGAATCTATACAAGTAAATCAAATGTAAGTGTCTGTTTGTGATGTCAAAATGACAGCTTTTTACTAAATGCGTATGAAAGTATATTAATATACGGTACTCGTATCAAAAACGCAATTTTTAAAATTTTTGTCTGTATCTGTAGGTTCCGGCTAACCTCTGAAATGGCTGGACCGATTTTGACGGGACTTTCACTGGCAGATAACTGATGTATTTGTTAGTGTTATCGTATTTTCGAAATTCGATTAAAAACACCTTCTCCTTGCTTCACTATCAGTCTGGATTGGCCAACTACTCCAACAAGTATCAAAGAAACTACCTCGGCAATACTTACATATGTTACTTAGGAAGAAGATGTGAAAAATCAAATAGAAATATCGTATAATACGAGTGCAGTGGTATAGATGTATTTACACTCAACATTACCGAGTTCAACGTCCTCTGAAGGAAGTAATGCTAATTTCGCACAAATAGGTAGTACTTTTTCATTAATTCATTTACATTTTTTGCGTGCCGCCAATTAATTTGGAAACGTTCCAAGATCAACCTGGCGATCAACAACACTGATAAAGTAAACAGAATTTTTATGTTTTTTTATGTTACTTGGTAACGAGACGAGCTGGTCGTTTGCCTGATGGTAAGCATAACGCCG
Source organism: Crocallis elinguaria (assembly GCA_907269065.1). Taxonomy (NCBI): domain Eukaryota; kingdom Metazoa; phylum Arthropoda; class Insecta; order Lepidoptera; family Geometridae; genus Crocallis; species Crocallis elinguaria. Next base: position 22,700,658 of record OU026072.1, on the reverse strand, counting down.
GCCCAAAACAATTGCAGTGCCACCCAGAACTTTGAAGCACAAAGGCCTGCGCGGCACTGCAGTGCGCTCGTTACCCTGAGACATTCAGTCTCATAAGCCCAGTAATTTCACTGGATACTTTGCTCATAAAACCGGAACACAGTAATGCTTGCACACTACTGCTTGGCGGCAGACTTCACGAGCAAAGCGGTGGTAACAAACCCACACGGACACTCGCAGAAGAGTTAGTCCTCCCACTAACAAAAAAAAAATTGATCGCTTACACTAATATTTTTTAGTATAACATTTATTTTGATCATTGCGGTACCGCAATCCGATCATATTTACTAGGGTTGTACACCACCGAACTAAAGCACCTAGTCTATTTTTTCACACGTGACTTCAAGCTGAGTTCTCTGTAGTGTTTTCTTTGCATATGCTTTTTGATTGATTTTTATACACCCCTTGGAGCTTTTTTATCTCTATACCAAGAAAGTATGATGCTGTTTTAGTGGTGATCTTCGACTTCTTAATTCGTTTAAGAAGCTTTCAGCTTCCGTTTCTGGCATTGAGGCGAGCAACCCATCATCAACATACAGTGCTAGTATGATCTTGTTTTCTTTTCTTTATCGTATGAAAAGACAAGGATGAGCAGTGCTCTGTTTAAAGGCAATTTAATAAATAATAATAAATAAACGCTTACACTCATACCCCCCGCACTAGGATTCCCTGTGTCGCAGGTGGCATGGACACACACAGAACACATTACAAACATCCAAGACCCGAGAACAAATTTTATGTTTACACAAAATCTGCCCCGGCCGGGAATCGAACCCGGGACCCCTCGCTTTGCAGGCAGGGTTACTACCAACTTAGCTACGGAGTCGTCATTTGCACTATGTATTGAGTTATAAATTTGTTCCCAGACTTAGGCGCCTGTTTTAGCCCATATAAGCTCTGTTTTAATTACAAACTCTTTTGGTACCATCATTATATATTTGCTACACCGTAGTGTATGTACGTGACCCATAATTTCATCAAAAATAAACTGATTTCGAGTGCTACATTATTTTTCAAAATGCAGGTACTTATATCGTTTTTTTTTAAATCTAAGTACATACTAATTTCCTTCTGGCGATGCTACACGATATCTCCGCCAATTATTTTTATCCACCCACTCTACGGGTGGATAAAATCCCGCTTTTATAAAAGCATTTTTTATCAAAAGCTTCACCTTTCCCGGTGAACATATAAGACAGATCAACCCTAAAGTAAATCGAGAGCGAGAGAGACGCTAGTTCTATTTTATCGCACTCTCGTGATGTTTGAGTTTTAGGGCAAGAGTTCGTCGCACGCTGGTGTATTTACCTTTCATGCGAGGTCCTTCCCCTTCTCCGTACATTTGGTTACCTAGACCATAGTAGAAACAGAAAAGCATGTTATCTACATAGTACAGTACCAAACACATGTACAATTTCGGCTCAATCGAACACCGGGAAGTGGGTCGAATTTAGCTGGCAAAATTTGACCTAATCAAACAAACATACATACATACAAACATTGCAAGTTAAATAAAAACTTGTAAAAAGCTCGCACCAAGGACACAGATGAGGCGTTTTACGCGCGAGTCAAGTCGTAAGTTCAAATCCGAATTAGAATTTCGAGTAAATTTAGTATGGCGTTAATCGAAAAACGCGGTCGTTACGTAAATGGATTTTAACTGCGAAACTCACTCAGAATACCGGACAAGGTCTAAACGAGAGCAAATCTCAGATTGCCAAGACTGCGCCGTGAATGGATTGTGTCCTTTATGCGCGTGCGGACAGGCGCGCAACATACAAGCCATATTCGGTACCGAAAATTACATGCTTCTCTGTTTGTACTATGTCTAGAGTTTGTTAGACGATCTAAGGTCGCCGTGAAGTGTACGCCACGGCATCGGCTCAGCTTCACCTCTGACCCACTATTATCCTACTAAACAATTAATCTTTGGATTACTTCCTTCGATAGATCGGGAGCGTAGCATATTATTGGTCAGTTCGTTGCCATTGGGCATGGGTATTTTCAATTTAGTAGTTACTAGACGAACAAGTTGTTCGTCGCAAGTTTTTATTATTCGATAGGTTTTTGAGTTGAGGATTGTTGCTAGGCAGGTAAACACTGTAAAGTAGAAAATGCTCTGCCGCCATGCTACGGCTGCATCATGATCACGATATTTTTCTTCGCCGAAAGCTCTTAGTAGGATTCGATGGTTTTCTCGCCTGTCCGTGACAATATAGATGCTGACTCAAATTTTTTTATGATGGCAATCTATTCGTTTTCGCATGAGAATCAAATGTCTATATCGAAAAAACTGTAAATCGAACGCTAGAAACCTCAAAAATGACAGTCAAATTCGGGCGTATCTACTGAGCGCCAAATCGCCCCATACAAATTTGACAGAACATCTGACGTCACTTGTTCACTCTGAGGAGGTTTTTGCTATAGCTGCAAAAAGTTAAAAATAAAGGAAACACAAATTCGTCTAAATTAATCCAGGTACAGCATCAAAAATTCTCCTGAAATATTCTCCGCAAAATCTACCTAAAGTTTCTCATATTTCCATTTCATCCATCTTATATTTTTTACGTTCCTTATATTAACTTTTGGAAGGGTGCTTTGACTTCGCTAGAATATTTACGTATTATGCGGACGGGTTTGCCAATTTCGACTTAAACGTGACTTGAAATTGAAACGTAAGGTTTCAATTTCAACGGAGACGGGAAGGTTTGACGGTGGAGGTGTTTGACACGGGATCTATTTGGTGACTCAGCATCCAGGATGAGTCGATGTGGTAGACGAGTTCTAAGACGCAGAGACGACTGAGAGGCCAAAAATAGAAAATCAATGTCTGGCAGATTTCTTTGCCTCTACACTTTTTTTTATTATAGATAGGTATTAGCATCTCCCCTGACCTTAGCGACGATGCGGTTGAAGATGCACTTTCAATCAATCAATCAATGCTTTATTTACTAAAAATGTTACAATTTACTTTATGATAAGAAAGATGCTTATTCTAATTATGATACAGAAGCTTACATCATTAATGTCGAACACAAACTCATTTTCAAGAACCCACAAACTCGCCACCACATTTCCTTCAGAGATCTCCGACTCCGAACTAAGTCAGGGAATTTGTATGTTACTTGTGTTATGATATCTGCCTGTACAACCCCAAGGTTGTTGGTGAAAGCTTTGATTTCGTGATAAATAGTGGGACTCTTGTATGAAAATAGGCTTTGTATGATCGCAACTCTTTGTTGTGTTGAGTTAGAACTTGAGTTTCATGTATGAAACTTTAATCAATGCAATCCGTGTTTCATTTTAATCTAAAAGGGCCTTTACAGACACACATTTAGACGAACAAAAAAGTGATCCTGGAAGGATTTGCTTTTTTTTTTATTTCGAGGAACCGTAGTGATATCTGCCTACCCCGAAGGGAACTTGGCGTATTGATAGAAATAATAAAAATATGATTAAATAAAAAATAACACATCATGTAACTAAAAATGATGATGTTATAAAGTAAACGCGATAACTGATCACAATGAGTTCTAGCAATAACACGCTAAATTACTGTGCAGACGTTAATTTCCTTCGATCAACAAAGTAATGATAAAAATAACACTGACTTGCTTTGTTCAATTGAATACGTGTGCTTGTACTTGATTTGTAAAGTAGGTGCTTGTATATCATGTTATACCTCATCTACCATCGGGTTCTTGAGTGGAGATGCGAATTGGCAAACGTAGTGAGTGTAGTGACTATAGGTGAAGCGACGAGAAACTTTTTTATACTAATATGACGAGTAAATAGTTTGCCTTCCGTGCTAGCATGCGCATCGTGACAAAATTTTGTGATGCTTGATGTAGTGTATTGACTATATCCGGCGCTCGAGTCGATCTCTTAGCGAGTCGTGTCAAATGAGTCAGTTTTATTCCTACCGCCGAGCGGAGCGGTCGTGTGCGCGTGTTGTAGTGTTTGTAGTGTTGGTGGGCTGAAAGAGAGGATTCTACACTTATATCGTGCATTTGTCTCGTATTCGCACGAGAAAGAGCGAGACAAAATTTTGTCGTGGTGCTTATGTTGGTCTGGCTAATTGTAAGCATAACGCCAGCCCATGACAATTGCAGTGTCACTCAGAACTTTGAAACACAAAGGCCTGCGCGGCACTGAAGTGCGCTCGTTACCATGAGACGTTAGTTATTATGTCACATAAACTTTAAATACCTTTTCTTCAATGAAATTCTTAATTTCAATAACTCGTAAAACAAATGTTGTTGATCTCCAGGAGTAGTTTGACCCCCTTACGGGGTAACATACCAATTTAAACTCAGGTTGTATATCAGCGAAGCCTGAAAAAAGCTAGTAAGCATATTTATTCCCTAAAAGTGGACTGAATACAGTAGAACATAACTGCGCATCGCTTTTACAGATTAATCAGGGAATCGCGATCCTCGAAGGGTATTCATAAATGATAAGCCGTCAGCTTCCCGTACTCGCTTGTGAATAGTGAATATTGCAATTTCGAGAACTCACGAGAAAATGATGAATATGAGATGAGACGAAGACATAAAAAAGTTATTATTTAAAACATTATGCTATCAAAAAGACCGTAATATTCACAAACATTGAAGCGCAAAAATGCATATAAATGCCTCACGTCTGCGTATATCAAGACTGTGGGCATACAGAGCCTCTGAAGATACTACGATAGGAGATGAGAGTCTGTTTTGTAACATGAAATAAGATTTATTTTTAAATGCTACGCCTTTCAAATGCTAATCGCGTGCACAAATATTTGCGAAATTCGCGCACCGCGATGGCTATCTAGAATACTTATTTTCCGCTATTTAATTACATATTTTGCAGTTAATCTTTATCCTCACGAAGGTCACGCAGCGTACTGTTACAAAATCTGCGAATAAATATCACACAGATTCATGAGCAATAAATAAAAGACATAAAAAACTAAAAGTTGTTATAATAAACTGTAAGTATATTCGCCGGCGTTGGCCTTGTCTTCAAGGGAAGGAAAGTCTCATCACTTCTTTACAAAACATTTATGGGAAAGTACCTGTCACTTGACGGCTCCGTAGCTAAGTTGGTAGTAACCCTGCCTGCAAAGCGAGGGGCGTTTTGCAGGCAGGGTTACTACGGCATTTATTTAAGACAAATAAGTAGAATATAATTGAGAGAGTGTGGCCGAGCGGATTCAGCGAGTGTGGCCGAGCGGGAACTGGTGCGACTTTCATGCAATCCGACGCACCATAGTTCGAATCGCGACTCGGCCCGCAACAATGACTTATATCAAGTTATGTGCGGATTATTCACACTCGCTCTAAAATTCGAGGACATGTGTCATCTACCGGTCAGTCAGTGCGGCTTGCACCGGACCCGCGTGGTGGATTATGGCCCGTACCTCTCTCTCTGAGAGAATGCCGGGGTATCCCAGCAGTGGGAGCGTAAGAGGCTGATAATGATTGAAGTAGAATATTTCATTGCCCGTGCAATCGTCTCAATCTCGATGTTGCAAGAAATTACTGTTGAGAAATAAGACTGTACTGTACCTTCTACTTTTCCGGGTATTATAAAGTTTTTTTGAATGCTGTAGATTCTTGAAGTTGCAATACACAGTTGTTGAGTTGTTGTAGTTTGCGAGCGCATGCTAAAGCAATCTCTTTCATAATAATAGACACTAATATAAAATGGCTTCATTATTACTAGAGTGTTATTTTGCTATGTGGTAAATGTTCCACGTCTAAGCCAACGCCTGGGGTGAGTCGCAATCAACGTCTCAGGCTTTAATTACATAAATTTAGAATTAGAAGTTGGATTGCAATTTGCAGACATCTAGCGTCTCGTTTCCTTAATTCTGTCTGTTTGTGAGTATGGGAATGACTGTAATCTAAATAATTTGAGGAAAATTGAGCTCTATGCAACTGTGAGGATTCCGCTCCAGCTTAAGGATAATGATACAAAAATACATATTATGTTATGATTTCAAACGAGCTATAACAAGTTTTTGTGGATTTTTTTTTATTATATACTGATGCTACGTTTGACCACAATCTCACCTGCGGCGCAAGTATGGAAGTGAAAATGTAAAAATCATTTCAAAAATTGATGAAGTCAAATTCAGAACAGAGAAGGTATAAAACATTAAAAGAAGGTACTAAAATATTAACCGTATCACCACATAAACAACTTTTATACACCTGTGTAGCTAGACAGTGTGTAAAGATAAATGTCTATAATAATTAGAAATGTCACAACAGAATGGAGTTAGACACTACTTGAATCAAGATATAGGACATACGACAAAGACATTGAGTTAAACGCTGTTTAACACAGGTTTAGTGAGTGGTTAATTTTATGTGGTAAGACCGCAAGGCTCATTACTAAACAGCGTTAAACAGATGAATAGTTAATCTTAGTACAAACAAGCAATAGTTTTATATAAGCATACGAGCTTGTGAAACGTTTTTATTTATTAATGGTGTCGCTTCTAGGATTAAATTTACACTAGAAATGTACAACTTTATACTATTAATATTGTGAAATAAAGATATTTTTAAATTGAAATTGAATTCAGTTAAACTACGTTTTGTCTTTTTCGTTTCAGTTTCAAGTTGTCAAAGAACAACAAAGACAAAATATAGTTTACCTAAACCACCGTTTAATATTGCTTATTAATAAGGGTCAAAATAAATAACTCTATCAGTCTCCGAGGACCGCCTCGGCTTACGAAACGCCGCAGCCGCTCGTTCCAAATCATCATTCCTACTTATCTAGAAATAAGACCCTGAATTGGAAATTAGTTACATTTCTTAACCTTGGACAATAAACATAGAATCGGCAACTCCTGCCAACCCTGACGTGCCAGCACGTATACATGTATAATGTATATTACTGGTTATACAAAAATTCATGTAAATTCTTGCAAATTATACCGGTCCCATTCATCGGTTTTTATTGAAAAGTTTTTCTTTACTACAGTGCACTACGAGCAGGTCACTTGCCTGATATTAAGCATAGCCTTGCCCATAACACCCAGAACTTGAAGTTCACCATTCATGACCACTCCAATTCCATCGCTCCGCGCGTCGTTTGAATGGAATGATGGTGACTGTCACTCCATTTCGGGCGCACAATCGCTCTATTGTTCGGTCATTCTGCGTCTCGAGTACTGCCAACTGAGCGCGAAATGGATTGTTGTAGCGGCCACACACGATCAGTTGTGGAATGTTGTGGAACTTCTATTGGATTGAAACGTTTGGAAAATGTAATATTTCTATCACTCAACGCCATGATGCGTGCACCCTAGTGCTTAGCACTATTAGCAGCAGACTAATACTAGCAAAGCGGTAGTCGAGCCTTAACATTTTTGCAAAAGTTACATTCAATTTTTTAAATATTTCAATGACCCTCATTGTGATGATACGATTGTGATATTCAAGGTCTGGGTTACAAATTGAGTGTTGACAGGAAACTTGACCAAGATTAGTATGCTGTATCTAATTTTGTAATCACCTGGTATTCTAATCTTAAGCATATTTAAATCAAACCTGATTGGGTCAACACATATGCGGTCTGTAGGTATAATCTATTTATACTATTATATATGCGAAAGTGTGTTTGTCGGTTTGTTGTTCTTACACGGAGCAACGACCAATAAACTCAAAGAATTTGTTTGTTGTTTCTTTGTTATTGGTAGGACTAACTCTTCTGCGAGTGTCCGTCTGGGTTGGTACCGCCGCTTTGCTCGTGAAGTCTGCCGCGAAGCAGTAATGTGCAAGCATTACTGTAATACGGTTTGATGAGCAGAGTAGCCAGTGAAATTAATGGGCTTATGAGACTTAATACCTAATGTCTCAGGGTAATGAACGCACTGCAATGCCGCGCAGGCCTTTGTGTTTCAAAGTTCTGGGTGGCAGTGTAATTGTTATGGGCCGGCGTTATGCTTGCCATCAGGCAAACGACCAGCTCGTCTCGTTACTTAATACCATAAAAAAAAGGATAATACATAATGCGGTTAACAACCAAATGCCTGACGTTGTATGTTATAATCGAGCTACAAATGCTATAGTTACTGTTATCGTTATTCAAACATCTTTTTGATCATCCGCGGCGGCTTGTAGTACCCACAGCTGATAATTAAAGTACTAAAAGCAATCAATTTCCACGTTATAACTTCAAGTATGTCACAAGTTCCATTGTATTCAAATAGTAACCCCCTGTCTACGCCGCGCCGCTGGAAGGGAATCCCACGCCGATTTCTAAAAATATTGCAAAAAAAGAAACACACTTAATCACGATGTACAGTCTGCGACGAAAATATGTAAGCATTTGGGCTAGCAACAAGGTAAAATTAATAATAATTAAATTTATACACAATTTAATAAATTACCATCAAGCGACGGAAACAGTTGAACAAATGGGGATGCATGCTTCTTTATCTTTTGAAACTCGTGAAAACCATCATGAAACTCAATGGAAGTATTCATTTATATTATTCAACATCGATGTCACAGCTTTGCTAGCGAATAAAGACGATACTGGAGTACATATAATAATAATAATAATAATAGCCATTTATTTCCAATTACTTAAATAACATTTCATTATTAATTATAACATGCAAAAAAATATTACATTCATTTATACATTGTTTTTTTTTTTTTTACTTTATATTAACATGTTCGTTTTAAATAATATATTACTATATATTTTTATTGGAACGTCCATTTCTGGACATAGGCCTCCTCCATCCTACTCCACTCGTTCCTATCTAGGGCGAGGCGCGTCCACACGGGCCCGGCGACAGCCGCGATGTCGTCCATCCAGCGGCGGCGCGGTCGTCCCGGCGGGCGGCGCGCGTCCCTCGGGTACCAGAAGAGCATCCTCTCGCTCCATCTACTATCAGTTGCTCTCGCCGTGTGTCCTGCCCAACGCCATTTTAGGCGGCATGCCATTTTAGCAGCGTCTATTAATTTTGTTTGACTTCGAATATAACTACCTCTTACTCGCTCATTCAGTGTGAGTCCTAGCATGCTTCTTTCGGTAGCTCTTTGGAAGACTTGTAGTTTTTTGATGATTTCTAATGATATGGGCCATGCCTGACATCCGTAAAGTAAGTCCTGGAGTACATATAGTAAACTTTATCTAAAGAACAGTATACGTAAAGTAGACGGGTTTCAATAGGTTTAGGTAGACCACAATGTCGTGTATGTACCTACTATAAGTCTATAACATAACGTCAATGCAAGCCTTACTATCCGTAGGTACTACTAAAAATAATGCATAATGCATTTCAAATTAAACTGCACAAAGCCTCTGTAATCTTTAACAGAAGTGGTCTCACCTTGAATATTGAGTTGGTAACTATTGACTAGTTCTACTAGTCAACTCAGGTCGACTGTACTTCTTATGACCGTTGAATAATCTGCAGAAAAAGTTAGTTCACGCGGAGAGAACGTGCCTTAGTCTTTGGCCACCTATAGGCGGCGAAATAACTTCTGCTTTTTCTAGGTGCAACTGAACTACAATTATTTTGCATATCTCTGGAACTATTTTTTTTTTTTATTTAGATACGAGACGAGCTGGTCGTTTGCCTGATGGTAAGCATAATGCCGGCCCATAACAATTACACTGCCACCCAGAACTTAGAAACACAAAGGCCTGCGCGGCACTGCAGTGCGCTCGTTACCCTGAGACATTAGGTATTAAGTCTCATAAGCCCAGTAATTTCACTGGATACTCTGCTCATCAAACCGAAACACAGTAATGCTTGCACACTACTGCTTGGCGGCAGACTTCACTCACAAAGCGGTGGTAACAACCCAGACGGACACTCGCAGAAGAGTTAGTCCTCCCACTAACAAACTAGATACAAATTCCCTTCCTTCCCAAAAGGGACTAGCCTGATGATGGTATAGCAGGTCTTTATCAAATTGTTTTTTGTCCACAGTGGCATGGCGGCATGTCCTGCGAGGCGGCTGCAGCTTCCTCGTCCATGGGCGGCGCCGGGGCTCCGCTGCTCCCCGACTCGGAGCTCATCAAGCTGTGTCCGATGTGCCGGGTTCCGATTGAAAAGGACGAGGGCTGCGCGCAGATGATGTGCAAGCGATGCAAGCACGTCTTCTGCTGGTACTGCCTCGCTTCACTTGACGTAAGTATATACATATAATATGAAATCGAGCTGTCATGTACCACGTGTCATCTGTGTTTTTTTTTTTTTTTTTGTTTTCTTTTTGGCTCCACGCGGTTAGCGTATTTAGCCAGTGTCGAGTTATATGGATAATAATATATAATAATTCTCTAGTTTTCGTGCATGAAAGTCGTCAAAGTCACATTAAAGTTTAGTCTAGGCGCGGTCAAGTCGAAGTAATGCTTCAGTAAAGCGGTGGATACTTTACTGAAACTTCTATGGAGTTTTGGATAGAATACGAAAATACACGTTTTTCGTCTTTGTACTATTTGCCTTTCACTCATGCACGTTTACGAACACTTAACGGTTAATAATCCACCATTATTACACATTAACACTCGATAAAACACAGGTTTAGGTAAATAACACAAAATCAACAACAGCACATTTTCGCATTCCCGCCAAAACTCCCATCTCTGTGTTTAAGTTTGATCTCTGGAATCTGTTTGCCTCGAATGGACATATCATCTCGCTTTACAACACTTTCCGGCAGATGCCGTATCGAATTGTGCAGCTTACGCCGCCACGTATTATACACAACAGCGTATTTCTTTGCAGACATTGTTGCAATTTGGACATTGGTTCGATCAGCATCGCGTGAGTCAGCAAGTTTAAACTAAAAATATGAACTGCTTATCAGTTCTCGACCGGTTTCAATTTGAGGGTGGTATTCAGTCTGTATCGGTGAACAACTTTATTTAACAAAGAAAAGTCATTCTAGGCTTACCATACCTACATAGGTATTGGATATCGAAGCATCACAATGACTTGAAAAAGAACTTTGAAAATGCTCCAACAATACCTAATTAGCGCTAAAATATACTTAAAAACATTTTAAGATGTCAAAGTGAAGTGAAGAAAACATGATTCTGCGTTTACGAGAATTCGGGGACAGGGTCGTGTCACAGTGGAAACAAGGAGACAGTGACTCGTCTTCATATAAACTGGGTTACGCACACAGTCGCACGCCACGCCGCTATACTTGCAGTGAGCTAAAATAGGGTAGGAGTCGATCGTGTTTTAGATTATTGTTTCAAACACTATCTTACGTAATACAAAATGATGTAATCGAAAATGCTATAACACGAGCACAATAACAATTAAATGGAATGGGGATTGGTTCTATATAAACTACCTCTTCCAAAAACACCGCTAAGTGGTTAGCAACAGATTTATTACGAGAAATGCACCATAATCTCAGGGTCATTAAGATAACAAGACAGGTAAGATTCACATGCTCGATCTCTAAATCTGCGTGCAATTTTATTAACACTGAGGCAAGTACCTATCATCGTTTCAAAATCACTCTTTACAATTTCTACTACCTAACACAATGTAAGTTTATAGTGCAATTAACATGACACGATGTTACATAATCACAGTAGAGAACTAAGAAATCTAGATAAGTCACATAAAGGTGGACAACAACAATTTCATTTTCTTAATAACAGAGAGGTACTCCATTGTCCTAGCAAACTTGCCTGGCCTGCCGTGCTAACATGCGCGCCGTGACAAAATTTCGTGCATTTTATCTCGTATTCGCACGAGAAAGAGCGAGACAAACCGGCGGCGCAAGTACGGATCTATTCGGGTCGATAAAATTAGATAATATTCGATAAAATTGACAGTTCAAATAGATAAAGTGGGTTTTATCGATTTGAACTCTCAATTTTATCGAATTTTGTCGACCGAAAAGATCCGTACTTACGCCGCAGTAGATACAATTTTGTCGTGGTGCGTAGGTATGTTAGTCTGGCTAGCTTGTGTATGAAGCTCCATCACTGTCTCAATATATACCTATACACAGTATCGGAACGTTTGTTTATAATTAATCATTGAAAAACAAGCGTTTCTTCCCTTGACATCCATTGTGCGACTGCGCAGGCGTAATATCTCATTTATGAGTTGATAGCTTTTGCCCGTGGCTTCGCGTGGGATCAGGATAAAAGTAGGCTATAAAATTTAGCTATTATTAACTAGTGAAAAAAATTTAGAATTGGACTAGTATTTCGGAAGGTTAGCGGCAACAAACAAAAAGACTTTACCTCTGTATAAAATAGTACTGAAGATGTATCAAACAGAAGCATCAAACATTGGCGGCAACCTTGCACCCAAAAATAACTCTTAAAACATACATTTTTAAACGTAAAAATTCTGCATAAATAATTCTTTTATCTTTTCGTAAATGCGAATACAAAATTATTCATATTATATTTTAATGATATCAATATCAATTTTATTTATACAGTTCAACATTTTTAGAAGTAATATTGCAAATTATTGTTATTTTTCAGGGAATAAGGTTTAATATCGCTTATACAATATTTGACTGACGGCTGCTTGTCAATACTAAGTGTTTGTGCTTCCTTTAATTTCTTCGAAATGTCTTTGCTTAATTTGAAAAATTATCCAGTTATATCATAATAAAATATTGACGCTATTCAATAATTAAAGATTTTTACGACGCAGATATCAAAAAAATGCTATAAAACGGAGTCACTGACACTGGCAGAAGGCACAAATTATTTGTTTATGATTGAAAAAATATTTGGGCAATAATAAATTTTTAAAGTAAAATTCAGTAAAACTCAGTAGATACGACCTACTTTGACTCTCATTTTTGACGTTTCTAGCGTTAGATTTCTAGTTTTTTCGATATATACCTACATTTGATTCACACGTGAAAATGAAATGATTGACATCATAAAGAAATTGAGTCAACATCCCTATTATTATAAAGCGTGTTTTAAAACCCTTTAGCTGAACGTATAGTCACTAGTCGGTGGCTTGTTAGGAAAACTTATTGATGTGTTAAATTTAAATGTAATTAATTATCAGAAGCTACAACTTAAGTATACGACTGTTATCATTAGTCCATTAAACACTCAGAAATATCCTACTACATCGTACCCGTTATGTAACCAAAGACTCACTGGGATAAAGGCACAAATGAACGTACACCACACAAGGCCTCTACCACGGTTTCTAATCTTACCGAGAACAATAGTCGGTGGCACAATGCGCCTTTCCGCTGGCACAGTGCCTGAAACAACAATAACACGGGGGCATTTAGTGTGTGTCTAGCGTATTCGGGTTATTATCCACATTTCTTGTCTCTTTTTTTTTTACCCGATGTCACCCCGATTTATTTCTTCTCGTAATAGGCATGTAGTTAGCCCTTCAGAAGTTTTAAGCGTGAAGGTTTCTGACATGACTTAACGACTGTTGTCTTACGACAACAACCGGCACGTCGGCATGTTGCCTTCGAAGCACGAATCATCATCATCAGCCGACGTCCACTGCTAAACATAGGCCTTCCCCTTAGAACACCACTTGGATCGGCTACTCGCCTCTTGCATCCAACGGTTTACCGCAGTTTTGACCAGGTCGTCGGTCCACCTTGTGGGGCCGGCCTAAAGTACGTCTTCCCGTTCGTGGTTGCCACTCGAAAACCTTTCTTCCCTATCGGTGGAAGGTAGCGCAGAGTTGTAAATTAAATACCACATAGCGCTTACCGATCGATTTTTTTACAAAAATTAATCTCTAATATCTGAATCATAATATCTTCTAACACTATTAATAGCAGCGTAGATTCAACAAGGTCGCTGTGGCCGCTCTGTATACTAGGTACCGAGCAGATCCAGCGGCTGATAACAGGGCGCGAGGCAAGGTGTTTCTTCAGCGGTTTACTATAGGCCCGACATAATTATTAGAAAAGAACAGCTACTCTCCGATTCCGCGCGGAAGCAACACCTCGTCCAGCGCCCGATGGTAGCTGTTCTTTTCTGTTGCGGTTCGGGCACAAACTAGTAGACCATGTTTTGTCTAAGAAACTATTATTAATTCTGTGACCTAAATCCGGCTCTGTGCTAACCCTTGCGCGCGTTTGTAATTTGTCATGCAAATTAATATGAAGCGGTTTCGCAACACCATGTTACGCTTTCTGAAGCGTGGTAGGTACCTACTACCTATTGCTAGGTAGCAGTACCTACGTTTGTTGTTAAGTCATAATATTATTTAAGTACGCGCGGCAACGTTGAACTTCCGAGAACGTAGCCAGCCATTGGAAATACACTCCGGGGCTAATTGACTCTTAGGTTGATGTGAAGGAAAAATGTGACACTGAAAATACCCTAGCGAAATTGGTGAGGTTTACCGCTAAGCTCTGAGGTATAATGGCAATATTTTTTTTATTTTTTTTTATATACAATAGGTTTGCGTTTGACCACTATCTCACCTGATGGTAAGTGACGATGCGGTCGAAGATGGAGCACGCTTACCTAGAAGATACCTATTCACTCGTGACTTGAAGACACCCAGGTTATAGCGATCAGGAAACACAGACTCCGGCAAGGCATTCCACTCTTTAGCGGTACGCCAAATAAATGTAGAAGCAAAACGCTTCGTGCGTAAAGGAGGAATTTCAACAAGGTATCGATGCCGTCTTGCCGTTTGTCTGGTCGACTGATGGTGGAAGGGGTGGAAGGGGGGGTATTTTCCATAAATATCTAATTGCGTGACGAAGCACCCCGTTTATAATTAAAGCATTAGACTACAAACGATGGGAGGAGCGAAGAGAGGCCTTTAGTACCTTGCAGTGGATATTATGAATTGAACCCTCTTAATCATAGTTACAGTATATAATACAGGGTACCTTATAAAACCAGAAATTGCCGTTATACCAGTGTAACAGGTTACAGGATGTATAATGTCTACAGTGGTTTATATATAGACTTCTGTTTTGAAACCTCACGTTCTGCAAGCAAAGGCTTTGCCTCGTAAATCCAGCGAGCTTACACGCTCAGTAAATCTGGAATTGTAATGCGGGAGGCGATGATTTCTTTTAAGTCTACTTTAAACGAGGAAAATCTCAATTCAACCAAACTTTAATTTTTATGTGTGTAAGTGTATAAGAATTCTCCTCCGTAAAAAAATTTGCTCAAGATCTGATGATGCTATGGAGATTGAAGTTGATTTTATACTTTTAATAGTAATCGTCATAAGTCGTGGTACAGCATCAGGTGAAGATCAACAAGATACGTAGTCAAAGCTAGTAACACAGTAAACCTTAGGGAGAGAGCAAGAGGGATTCGTTTACAGTGTGGCTGGAAAAGGAAAATTATGGCACGATTGGAGATCTTTTCAGAAAGATGCATGCATGGAGTTTTGCGTCGTTGCTTGTAGGAGATAAATAAAGAAGCAGAAACTTCCTAAAGCATCCAGTTCAGCTAATGCGAGGGTATAATAGAAAGTTCCAGAAGCCTAGAAAGCAGTACCCCACTGATTTGTCCGATAAGGTACTAAATATATTCAAGAGCGCTAGCATGTTTTTGCCGCTGCTAAATAAATCAAGCCTTCGCGTGTCGACCGGTCCACGGCTGCTCTTAGACCGGTGCTCGGTACCCACCGCGCTCGATGCCATCTTGGAACGAGGATCTTAGGCCAGTTTTAATCGAAACAAGTCAATGTAACAATTAATGTTACATAAAAAAAACACAACTGCCCTAGCCAGTGTCAGTCGACGGGATGATGTCATTGTAAAGAAACCTATACATCCAAATCGGTTCAGGCATCTAAAAGTTATGATTATGTTAGCTTCATGTATATATGTGATGTGGATATATGTGCTTATGTTATATATGCATAAAAATACACTCATTTTTTGGGCACGAGCTGGTCTTTTGCCTGATGGTAAGCATAACGCCGGCCTATAACAATGCAAATAAAAGCACAAAGGCCTGCACGGCACTGTTACCTTGTGACATTAGGTATTAAGTCTCATAAGCCCAGTAATTTCACTGAGTACTTTGCTCATCAAACCGGAACATGCTTGCACATTACTGCTTGGCGGCAGACTTCACGAGCAAAGCGGTGGTAGAGATCTGTGGGTGGTACAAACCCAGCTATCTTAAGTGCGCTAAAACAATATGGGTAAAGTTTGTTTTCGTACGGCACTAGCCTTGGACCAGTAGGTAATCTAAACGATCAGACAACAGTCGCTTCCGACACGGAATTATTCCGAGTGAACTAAAATAACCCCGCAGATCAGAGTACCATTCCAAAGGATTGATTTGGTGTGACTCCGTAAACTTTTTGGGCCTTCTTTACCGTTTTGGATTCGAATGCCCTTATTCATAAAAGCTCAATAAGATATTGTATGCTTTAAACTGCTCTGTCAACTTCTCGTTGACGGAAGCTGTTACGCGTGAAAACGAGACAAAACACTTTCTAGTAATTAAGTAAGTTACGGAACGTTTATGAATAAGGGGGTAAATGTATAAGTACTTGTACAATTGATTTTTTTTTACTTCATATTATAGGCAAACAAGTTTTATTTTAGAAGCAATAATCAAAAAAACTAGCGTAGCTTTAAGATTATTTTAGTTACTAAGCAACAATTTACGAAAAAATAAAGTGAAGTCTGCCGCCAAGCAGTAGTGTGCAAGCATTACTGTGTTCCGGTTTGATGAGCAGAGTATCCAGTGAAATTACTGGGCTTATGAGACTTAATACCTAACGTCTCAGGATAACGAGCGCATTGCAGTGCCGCGCAGGCCTTTGTGTTTCAAAGTTCTGGGTGGCACTGCAATTGTTACGGGCCGGCGTTATGCTTACCATCAGGCAAACGACCAGCTCGTCTCGTTACCTAACATCATAAAAAAAAAGTAAACAAATATAGTCGCTGTGGGTAACCACGTTTATTTACTCTTAAGTAGATTCAAGACTTTCTCCAGACCTAGGATACTGACTACCGATCCAGTCACGTCTTATTCGCATCGACGAGAGAAAGGTGCCGGTTTAGGTATCTGGAATGTATAATAATACTATAAAAAAATATATATATGCTCGTGAAGTCTGCCACCAAGCAGTAGTGTGCAAGCATTACTGTGTTCCGGTTTGATGAGCAGAGTATCCAGTGGAATTACTGGGCTTATGAGACTTAATACCTAATGTCTCAGGGTAATGCTCTGGTAATAAGC
The DNA here is from genome assembly GCA_907269065.1 of Crocallis elinguaria. NCBI lineage: Eukaryota > Metazoa > Arthropoda > Insecta > Lepidoptera > Geometridae > Crocallis > Crocallis elinguaria. The sequence goes on along the minus strand of OU026072.1, from coordinate 22,683,450 downwards.
TGTACCTACCTTACCACAGAGTAATAAAAGGAGAGATCTTTGTCCAGTTCCCTATGTCAAATCTAGATTTGCACAAAAGAGGTATGATGTTGTTGTACCAAAACTTTATAACACACTCCAAAAGAAAATTAATATTAAACATCTAAGTAATAATAAAGTTAAACATATTATACTCACCTGGCTAAAGGACTTTGATTACGACGGCATAGAAGAGATGCTTAGTAATTTCTTTAATTGAAGCAGCACGCAACACACACACACACTTCTAGTAGAACGGCATAAATTTAAAAAATTTAAATACTTTATTTCTTATGTACATCTGTAATAGTAAAACATCTAATTTTGTTTTATTTTTGTAATAAGTTGTTATTTAACACATTATATAATATAATTATCGTAGTGTCACATAATGGGAGAAGCCACTGGCTCCTGAAACACAGTTGTTACTAGTTTGGGAGCCTATGGATTCATTACTTGTTGTAATATTTATTTATGTCAATAAATAACTTTTTACTTTTACTTTTTACTTTACTTTAATGAGCGCACTGCAGTGCCGCGCAGGCCTTTGTGTTTCAAAGTTCTGGGTGGCACTGCAATCGTTATGGGCCGGCGTTATGCTTACCATCAGGCTAACGACCAGCTCGTCTCTTTAACTAATAACATAAAAAAAAATATTGGTGTCAATTCTATCATTTCATACCTAAACTAATTTTAGTTTCGCTCTCTCTCTCTTTCCAATGCATAACATGCAATGCATAACAGTTTAGGTATGAAATGATAGAATTGACACCATTATCTATCACTGCACCGCAAATCCGGTTGGTGGTATTTAAATAATTATAGCGGTATTAAATGTCAGTGATGCTAATGAAAAATATTGCAAATTTGATAGGTTGAAGTGTTGTTTGCTTATTTTTGATAGGTTTGATTAAATTTTTATGGACCCTAACTAATAACGAGAATACTAAAGAGGTATCTTATTCTAAACTAGCTGCTGCCCGCGGTTTTACCCGCGCGGAGATATTGGATTACATGGGTTTTATTTTTTTACGCGGAACACTAATTATTTTTCTAGAATAAAAGTGACTCATTAGAACATCAGGTTTCGGAGATTAGCCAAAAACAGACAGAGAGACAAAAATGTTAAAAATTGTTTTTTTGTCATAGGTACCGTGTATACATTCATATGCATTTAGTAAAAAGCTGTTATTTGTTATTATAAACAGACACTTCAATTTCATTTAGTTGTATAGATTATTCTTTGTTGCCTGACTTCTGTTATTGCATTTTATGTTTTAGTATCAAAATATTGTAGTATTATAAATAAAAATATAAATAAATAACTCTAATCTTAAATACCTATCGCATTTGTTGCAAAAAGTGAGTAAAATTTTGTCTATAACGTTATTTAATTTCTCTTTTTCAGGACGATTTCCTCCTTCGCCATTACGACAAGGGTCCGTGCAAGAACAAACTTGGACACTCGCGCGCATCAGTGCTGTGGCATCGTGCACAGGTACGATTTTTTAATGTAAGGTTAAAGTAATACTGCTCTAAGAGATGGTACGAATTTTCAATGTAAAATTAAAGTAATACTGCTCTCAGAGATGGTACGAATTTTCAATGTAAAATTAAAGTAATACTGCTCTAAGAGATGGTACGAATTTTCAATGTAAAATTAAAGTAATACTGCTCTCAGAGATGGTACGAATTTTCAATGTAAGTTTAAAGTAATACTGCTCTAAGAGATGGTACGAATTTTCAATGTAAAATTAAAGTAATACTGCTCTAAGAGATGGTACGAATTTTCAATGTAAGTTTAAAGTAATACTGCTCTAAGAGATGGTACGAATTTTCAATGTAAGTTTAAAGTAATACTGCTCTAAGAGATGGTACGAATTTTCAATGTAAAATTAAAGTAATACTGCTCTAAGAGATGGTACGAATTTTCAATGTAAGTTTAAAGTAATACTGCTCTCAGAGATGGTACGAATTTTCAATGTAAGTTTAAAGTAATACTGCTCTAAGAGATGGTACGAATTTTCAATGTAAAATTAAAGTAATACTGCTCTAAGAGATGGTACGAATTTTCAATGTAAGTTTAAAGTAATACTGCTCTAAGAGATGGTACGAATTTTCAATGTAAGTTTAAAGTAATACTGCTCTAAGAGATGGTACGAATTTTCAATGTAAGTTTAAAGTAATACTGGTCTAAGAGATAGTACAAATTTTCAATGTAAGATTGAAGTAATACTGCTCTAAGAGATGGTACGAATTTTCAATGTAGGTTGAAGTAATACTGCTCTAAGAGATGGTACGAATTTTCAATGTAAGGTTAAAGTAATACTGCTCTAAGATATGGTACGAATTTTCAAGGTAAATTAAAGTAATACTGCTTTAAGAGATGGTACGAATTTTCAATCTGATCTAAGAGATGGTGGCAGGCCATATGGTCGTAGTAGGTGAATTTATGTTTGATGGTAAAAAAAATCTTATAAAATTAATGTATCCCATTGAGTTTTATACAGACTACAGACAAATAAATAATCACAAATGAAGCCAGAGGCAATTTTAAAGTTTCCAGTTAATTACATACAAGAATCGATTTATTTTTTGATGGGATGGTCATGGATTACCTCTGATGTTTTAATGTATACGCGAAGTGAAGCCGATCCAGGCCAATGAGTGTGTTACTGTCGGTTCAAGAATATAGCTATGAATATAATTGTAAATCGATGCGCAAGTTTTTAGTAAGAAATGCGAATAAGGACGGCTGAGGGTTCCGAATATACCGCTTTAATGTTTCGAATAACATAGTCAAAGTTTAGAAATTTAATTAGAGAGCAATGTATATTTAACTTCAGTGTTAAAGTTCTTTTAACTTATTTTTTTTTATGAAGCAGGTTTACAAGATATTTTACAATTTTAGCAAAGCTTTTTTATTTTTAACTGCGGAACTCTAAAATAATAACTTGGTAGGTATATAGCCAATCCATGTTCAGTTTAAGGAAATTTCGTTTATTTCCAACTTGAGGATACGAATTCGAGGAACGATCGGATATTTATCATCATATACCTAGGTACCACTTCTTTAGAAAGCAAAAAAGATACTTCTCCCTCACTTTGGAAAATATGTTATGTTTCACGAATAAATTACTGAGTGAAATGAATTTAACTTTTTCATGTGTAGTACCTATAATATTTTACTATCACACTGATAATCACCGTGGGGTAGAGGTTTATATTTACAAGATAGAATCAACTCTTGAAGTAATTGTACTATTGTCTATTCTGTGGTAAAGGTTGCAAGTTCGATTTTCATAACAGGAGACTCAAAGACCTAGCACCTGTCGGGGCGTTCGGCTGTGAGCGGCGACCCGGATCTTGAGATCCAGTCCCCATCCTCGACCGACTAAGCCTTGCGCGGCATAGCACTTTTCCTCTATAAATATGATATGTTCTCAATTCTCATGTATCTGTCTAGTAATTGGACTGGTTTTTTTTTAAGTTCTACAATGGTATTGTTTTTAATTCCAGGTGGTGGGTATATTCGCCGGATTCGGCCTGCTCCTGCTAGTGGCCAGTCCGCTGTTACTGTTAGCTGCACCCTGCATCGTCTGCTGCAAATGCAGGTAAATATATTGAGTAGATGTAGTCTCGCACACTCGTAGCTTGGCCGATTTGGTACAACCCCCCTTTCCCCAATATTATAATTATTTTTTTATTATTCTTACTATAATACATTCGAAAGCGTAATTGTATGTATGTTCATTTGTCCTTCTTTGACGCAGCAACGGATCGACGTTATTTTTGGCATAGATATAGTTTATGCACCGGAGAGTAACATAGGCTACTTTTTGTCCCGGAAAAGGCACAGTTCCTGTAGGAACGCGGGTGAAACCGCGGGCAGAAGCTAGTATAGCAATGATTAATTATTATCATCTGACTTAATTTGTATGTTCTATATGTTTTTCTACGTACATCTGGGGTCTTACCGGCTAATGATCTAGTGTTCGTTTTCGACTCCAACAATTAAGACCAGCGGTCGCTAGGTCTTCGGTTGGAAGGAATAGTCTAGAATTTTCGCTGGTTATCACTTTAGAACGAGCGTTATTAAGGAAACAAGTTCTTACAAAACGAAAAGAAGCGAAAACTCTAGATAACTCCACACGAAGACTAGTGACCGCTGGTTTTAATCGGTTTGGAATCGAAAACGAACACGATTGTTAGCCGGTAAAGCAGCAGCTGCAGCTGTTTTATTGTGCTGAGTAAATATTGTATTTTCTAATTTCCAGGCTCTGCAACCCTAACACGAAGAATCTCGAGGAGGTTGATGAGGTGGACAGCATCAGTCCACATGACGACGAGATCACGAGAGAACGACGCCTCTCCGACTGACGCCGGCCGAGGTACTAGACTCGCGATGGGAAGATATGGCACACGGACACAAGTGCCATCATATATAAGGCAGCCCTCACACCTAGTTCATAATTGATGGATAAGCAGCAATCGCGGACCACGAGAAAACCATGGAAGAGCCACGATCTCCGTTTGGTGCATATCGTATTAAATTCAAAATGATTTTTTAATATATTCCCCAAGAGAGCACTTATGAAGGTTATTATAAATGACTCTTAACAGCGGGTCTCTGTAACGTTCGTCTACCTGAATCACAGACTTAAACTGATGCTGTCTTTATCACAACATAATAAATGGCAAAGACATCACCAGATCCAATCCGTGCTCAAAGTCAACGAACCTTCCAGAAACCCACCGTGCCCGTTCCAAATTGGTATAGGCCGTGCAGTGCAAGAAGAAGGGCAAGAAACTAGTCTCGTCATTCTTTTTAAAAAAAGTTTTTACAATGATTCTAATGCTTAAATCATGTTTAAAATTGTATCGTCTATTGTGGCTGTGGTTGGGGCTTGATGGAAATCTTGTCCGAGTACGGTGCGCTACTACTACCTATGCTTCTACCTCTATTAAAAAAAATTGTTTCACAACCACTGCGTGCTCAGTGCAGACGCCGCGGTAAATAAGCGGTGGTGCACTAGTGATGTATGTAGCTTAATACGAAGCAGTCGTCGCTTTGAGCCCAGGCGGGACTTCGAGACAGCACTATCTGGCCCAATACGGCCGTTCTTGTCTATTTCGTGGTTTTTTGATGGTTTTGCATCCAGCCGCGCTTGAGCGTGTATTACCTCGTAATCCGCGCTTGATGCAAAAGCATGGTTATTTTGACAGCAAAACGCATACTAGCATTAGCGTCTACTACGGTCTGCATATGGGTTACAAAATATATGAGACGGATTCTGCTATGTGAAGGGGTATTTTTTGAGCAAATATGACTACGCTGCATGGCATATGTGACTTATAGAAAATGTTTTCAAAAGGACTGAGGTGGAACGTGTAAACGGTGTCTTGTGTGACAGATAAGGACAAAATCGGTACATGTCATGTAAAATGTGATTTTATGTGGCACATGTGCAAGGGATAACATATGTCACAAATAAGTGGTCGGCTTGAGAAGAGAATAACCATAACTGCAGAAAAGGATAATAGTCAAAGTCAATAGCAAATGACCCGTCAACATGTAAATAACATTCAAAATATACAAATCAAGACATTTAGTGCTGAGCCAAACAGTGATTGAGCAACATAAATATGACCCACTGCAAACATTTATCCTTGAAACTAAATGGAATATGGGCAAAGTGTGTGATAAGAACATTTGTCAACAGTGTGATAATGATTTGATTCGAGTTGTCATCAATTTGAAGAAATATGGCTTGTTTTAGAACAGGGCTGGAGGTTTGCCTTCATAGCTTAGTTTAGAGTAGTCACATATGATCGTACCGAGACATAGAAAATTAATAGAAAAGATAACATGTTTCCACAATTTGAATGTGTAATAACAGAGACAATCGTCAACACGAAGCTAGTTTTGTATGATATTTATGCAAATACGGATATTCATAAAGCGAAAAGTAACAGGAAAACATGATATTTTTGGAATGTTTAAATTATTGTGACATGAAAGTATATTTTGGAATTAAATAAAGCAATTTACAACAGAGTGACAAATTTGGGACATCTATTTTGTTTTTGGCCAGATATGTGACAGATATGATCCGACAGAGATTAACAGGTTAAGATTATTTAATGAGATCTGCGAGCTAGTACACTTAAAAAGTAATCTAAAAACAAAAATCGATCTTTGAAATGAAATGGTGTAAGAAGTTTATATTATAGTGAGTTTAAATGATTGTTATAATAGTTCTAATTCATTCATACAAAATAATCCATATTTATTATACACTATTTGTTGTGACTTAACGATAAATAAAAATTAAAATCATATGATGTGAAGAATGCGATTGTTAATATAAGAAAACAAAATAACTATATGACTTGAAAATATTAATTTTATTATGTTATAGATAAAATAAGAAGTGTTGTGTAAAACTTTAAATTGGAAATAGAATGGTTGATCTAAAAAAGATATTAAAAAACTTTTATTTTGTATAAAATGTCTGTTATTTCATTGTACAAATTATGTTAATATTTTGGTTATATTTGTGGCAGACTGAGGTATACCTATAGACTGATGAATGAAACATATGTGTGAGTGTCTTCATAAACTAGCTAAAATTAGAATTTAACTATAGTAAGTTGTATATAAGATATAAATGAGAAATGTCAAGGGAATAATAAAAATTATATTGTAAGGCTGGACAACAATGCTGAATTAATACATGAAACAATGGCATGATCTTTAAAAGTTCAACATTTTGAGGGTAGGTACATAACAAAATGAAAGATCATTACATCAATAATTTGCCTTGCCATTGTATGAAAGCTATTTACTGTACATACAATCTTGCTCATGCTGTATAGACATTGTTATTGCTGGCATCGAGTTAATGATCTAAAGTCATCACATATAAAAATATTAACAAAGTATATGCATTTGCTCTTCATTGTACTTACTTTAACCTGCCTTGCTTGTTTAGCAGTAACAATGATTTGATAAAGACTTTGAAATAAGCTATTTATTTTAAAACAGCTCAGGCATTACTGCTAATAAGCTTAGAATTATGTTAATTAAGTGATTTTTATAGGTTTACTACCTGATTTACTAAAGAAAAATCTGGCGAAATTAAGTAGCCTTGAATAACTTAAATGTCAAACAATAATATTGAATGAAATGATGATGAATGAAAGTGTAACTGCAATGCAGTCAGCAACAATGCATGATATTTAATTTAATCTCCTTTGATGGCTGGATGTAAAAATAAATTAAATATTACATGATAATAAAACTAAGGCACTGCTAATATTGTGTCTATACACTGAACCTTAACATGTAACTTATTAGTAGGAAGTACATTATATATTTATATTTTGTTTTGTAAATAAGAATTTAATAATGTACTTAATTTCTTAGTTGGGATCGACAATGTAAAATGTTTATTAAGGAAATAAAATAGAAATAAAGCAGAGTCAAACAGTAAAAGTATGCCAAGTGAGCCCTATTGGTATGATTTTTTTAATTTTCTAAAAGTCAATATTCTGAATCTTCGAATTGCCTTTCAGTAAATGATTAATCTACTTGAAATAACTATACATGAAACCATATCAAGTTAAAATGGCAATGACTACTGCCTTCTCAGACTCTGTCAATAAATCATTGTCGATCTTAAGTGGCTTGTTGGTACCAAGCTAGTTTAAAGCATTTGTAGACTTAATGAAAAGTATAGTAGTTAGTAGATATAAGGTAATGGCTGTAACTCACTTCCAAACAATTACACGACTTATAATAATTGACTATTTGCAGTTAGTGGGCCCTCTCGATGGAACATATCAGTTTTGGTCTATCAAATATTCTATAATAGTTCATATTTATCATGGCAATGCTAATTTAGTTAACTATGATAGAACTAAATATGTGCAAATCTCCAAAAAATGTTCTTCATATATTAAAGTAAAAAATTAGAATTATACTTTCATAACAAATTCCCCCCCTATGCAGTGATTAGAGTTACAGCAGAGAGAGTACAGCACTAACATGTTAACAATATAATTGTTTGATAAAGCCTGGTTGATTGTTAGGAAGTGGCTCACAGCTTTTAATTTAACTTTCTCATTGATTGTAAAAATTATCTTTATCACATAGTTTGCTAAGGTCCTCCCATAGGACTGGACACAATTAATTTCTATATTGTCTGAAATATTAAATTATTAATTAGTATTGCTTGTGATGAAATATTTATGGAAATACTTTTGTTTTCAGTATGTTTATATCTTGGGATGGATTAAGAAAGTTGTTTATATTACTAGGCACAAATACATAAGTTCACTATTAACATAAGCATAAATAAACGGAATAAACATAGTACAGAGTTTAAGCGTTACTTATATAATTTACTGTTCTTTTATATTTGTGCCTAGTTATTAAGGAATTTGAAAGATTGTAAATAGAAAAGAAAAAATATGTTTTGTTATTTTGTTTGATTTCATCTTTATTTCTGTGTTGAGAACAACATAACTTTCCGTTATTTTAATAATACAATAAAGATTTTTTCTGATAAATCTCAGTGGTGCTGTTTTATTTCTCCTCTTTATGTTGATTTAACTGCACTTCATATTAGATAAAAAGCAACTATTGCTTAATTTAAAATTAAATGAATTGAAGACTTTGAACTACTTTTGTTTATAGCAAATCTATCAAATGCACTGACAAAAATTTTAGCAATGATACCATCATGAAGATATAATAATAAGATACCAACATAAAACAATAGTTTACAACATTGTATGCCTAGATAAACACAATTTGTAAAACTTGGAAAGTAATTTAATGAGCCTATATCTGGTCTAAATCTAACCGTTGACAGCACTCTCATAGTCGTAACAATTAATTGCAGTTCTGATGTGCTGCCAAATATGTATATCATTTTGTTTTTATAAAAATATGTATAATACCACCATAAACAGTTCAGAATGGCATAGCTTTTGCTTAGATTATAAGGTTGTCTATCTCACCACTTCCTAGCGAGTCCTGCAGTGGCATCAAACAGCTTCCCATTCTTGAATTCTCCTCTCATATCCAACATATAATGCATCATGGTATTCTTCACTTTCAGTGGCAATTGTACTCGCGCCATTGTTCTCGCCTCTTTGCAATTAATGTTGTCTATAGGCACTGTCATCATGCGATTTTTTCCCAATGGTGTGTAAGTAACTATGGTTATTTGCTTTCCACCTTTGTTGAGTATCAAGAAGCGGACTGAACGAAGTGTGTACATCCATATAATACCCAGAGAGCTGAAGCCTAAAACAATAAACGATAAAAGGTTAGATTCTGGAAATCAGGCTAACTTTTTTCTTTTCGTGTTGACAATTCATCTTAATCAAATTATATTTTTTGGACCAATAAGTGGCCACATCCAATGCCAGGTTAACTGTGGGCAACAACGAGCATTAATAAATAGAACATATCTTTTAATTTGAATAACCAATATGTTAAAAGTAATGTAAATAAGTTTCAAGTTAAATCAATTAAACTTCACTCTATGATGCAAGTTGTATTTAATTTTTTACATGGCATGTTTCAGTCTTTCACAGTATTACAACTTACCTATCAAAACGGCTAGGGAACCTAAAGTGTTTCTATATTTATTTTCTCCTAGATTTATTTTTCTAAACCATGGAGTGTCTTCTGTAATCTTCGACTTGTCTACTGGCGCGTCTCTCAAAGTAGAAAACGCAAATATACCTAAATACGTCCAAAACATGTACTGGACTACAGCGAATACGTTCATGTACGTAAAAAACTTTGGATTCTCGTATTTAAATAGAATTACGTCCTTAATTACATTTGTGTTTACATCATGAAGGGTTCTTGTTGCAAATGATCTGCTAGATACACTTATGATCTGGTTCACGCAATTTTTACATGGTAATGGATATCTAAAGGCTGCGCTTCTTCTAAGTACTGTGGAAGCATAAGACAAAAGAGACATTTTTACAAATTTCGATACAATTCAGTCAAAAATTATGAAAAGCAACATTGGTGTGATTCTTCTTCTTCTAGAACACAGATCACTATATAACTATATAATTATGTAGTTAGCTAAATAAGAATCTAGCACAAATTATATAGGGTATCAGATAGACATGTCGCCTACATCCGTCGCTAGACACGAGCTCTCGTCTCTGATTGGCTGAAGCAAAAAGATGTTTGACATTTTTTTAATTTTTTATTTTACGCTTACCTAAGCTAATGCAATATTCTCATAAAGAGCAGCCTTCACTACATTATTTAATATTACCTAACCTACTTCTTTAAAATTCAGTAAAACAACGTTTTTGTATTCAATCATTTATTTTTCTTTTTCAATTTTTTCTTATATTTATTCAGAGCTTTGCTTTGCATTGCTGGAATTACAGTCCTTTTCTCAGCGTATTGATGGTCATCAGTACAGTGCATGGGTTCTGGAAAACGAAGATTAATAAATCGAAAATTGAATGTATAATATGAATGATTTATTAGGAACGTAACTGAAATGTGGGTAGCTTACCATTAGTTTCAAGAGATAATGAAATCCCACTGCGAATTGCCGATTGTATAAATAAATTAGGATAAGCAATGCTCAGTAGATATGATTTCATGTCACGAATCGTGCCTCAACATGTTTGGGACACATTTGTAGATCAGTGAGCTCTTTCGCACTCGCAAAGAATCGCAGTTGATGGCAACCAATCACTTTTGGAACCTTTCCTCGCTTTTGGGTAACTTGTGTAAAATACAGGCATCTCGAGGGCTTACGCAGCCCTGTACACATCATTTGTGATACATTTCGAAAAATTAATCAAACAAGTTGATTGCTATAGATGTGGAAAAGAAAATAGACGAAAATTAATCGATGCACAGCTACTAATTCACTCAACACAACGACAACAATATGTAATATTGAAATTTAAGATATAATTTATTTAATAATGACAGTACAATGACAATAAGTATGAGTGGTCTGCAAAGAGATTTTAATGTGTTATGACGACGACAATGACTTCAAATCGTAACAAATATGGCGGCGGCTCTAAAGATTACGTCAAGAGGTGGGGAGTGAAGTGAGCGGGGGGTGCAAAATGTCATATGTCTTTTTGCTGTGACGTTTCTCGTGTCTAGTGTTTTTCTTAGACAGATTTATACCCGATCTAGAATTAGTGGCACAGACTACTTAGAGGTACTAGGTACAGACAGGAATCTTAGAATAACCGACAACCAATCAGAGCACGATGGTAGTATCGAGTTTGACATTTAGTTTACTTTTTTTTTGACCTGGGCCATGGTCTTTTTTGCCTTTTTAGTCGACTGCCCTAGATTATAAATAGTTATTCTAAAATTATTATGTAAAAGAGGAAAACAATAAAACTACAATTATTAAGTACTTACAATTTTTTATTTTTCTAAACTTTTGATATTTCTTTAATGCTTTATTTTGGTAATTTATTGTTAACACATACTATATCAAGCCTTTTAAAATTATATTTGTATTCACAATACTGTGCTACTTAATAACAGTTAATTTGATTGTTATTGATACAAAATAATCAAAAATAAGCAAGCTCTACTTGGTTATTTTGACATGATAGAAAATCGAATGAATATTTGGATTTTATTACTTATGCTGATAATTTCGTTTGCAATTTTGCTTGAATCTGGTATCGATTCCAAATATTCGTTCGTTTCCTGAACAATTCATGAGAAATGCCTCACTGCCATTTAGCTCACTGCACACTCTTAGGGATAGGCTACATGTTTCCATCCATTTGTAGACTGATGATTGATCTATTTGTGTTTGACCTATATTCCACTCGTCAAAGATCTTTGTCCAAGTTTTGTGTCCTATATTGGATCTAAGTTCTTTGATCAAATATAGGACATTTCACTCGTCCAAGATCTTTGTCCAAGTTTTCTTAGTAAATTTTGCACAGTATTTTGTTAATTTTTTTATGGTAAGACCGTAAACATTTTTAACACTAAAACAGAAATATAACCCCTGTCAATATAAAATTAATAAAATAATTAAAAATCATTTGAATTATCTATAGACACCAAAATGGTCTAAAGATAGTTCAAAGAATCCTTTATATCAGGCTGAGTTCCTAAAATGCTGGCTGCGTTGCCCCACTGGATGGCAAGACTGATCCTTTGAGCAAGATAAAAGCCATCATTTTGGTAACGCACAGATTCTACAAGCCACATCTTTTATATGTTTTCACAGCATATTTTCTCACTATCTATCCTGCAGTATCTGCATGACTGTGTACATTGAGGCCAATCTCTGCAAGCTTCTGCCTGAACATTTTCAGTCCCTTCAGTAGACACAATTACATCACAGGAAGATAGAAGCACCAAATAAATGTTTCTCCCGCAGTTACTTCACAATTGTTACTCTCCGTGGAAATTGATCTCTCATAACTTTATAGATGATGACGAAGATGATAAGCCATAGCCTCAGTATGCTTTTAAGAGTGGTCATAATTTGTTTAGAGACGGCTCATTAATCTCCTTTCCCTCTTTGTTGAGAAATTGCATTAGCTCTAATTTATAATGGCATTTTTCCAAAAGATTCGTGATTGGATGATTTAGTCACTGCTTGTCTCAAGGAGTTCCCCTTTCATCTTCAGACTCAGTGTTACTCCATTGCATGAATCAAATGATTCACCCACAATGCTGTGTTCTCTTCCATCAGCATAAGCTGTAAATTAAAAATGAAATAAGGTAAATAATATATCAAAAACATAAATTACTTACTATTTCCACATTCCACCTAAATCATCAGAGTATATACCAGTAAAATATATAGGTATATAATTATCGTATTGTCGCTGCTGACTTACCAGTCTTTGTGTGCTGGAGCAGGTATTCCGGTATCTATTTCCTCACTCGAAATAAGCTGAAGTCCTTCAATCTTACAACAATTTAAATTTTTCACCCACTTGAGTGAGTCCTATCTGAGTCTTTGGAAAACGATGTAACTTTTAACAATACTCCTTTTGCTTTCCCAGTGCGGTACACAGCAACTTTTCTTCATGATAATGTAGCGTTTTACTGATTTGAACGTGAGAGGATAAGCATTGTGTTGAAATATCTCCACATAACTTCATTCGACCAATTCCAAAACAAAAAATGGCGGCTATACCAAAGAGAATATAAGCTATACTTTATCTATAAATAGCGGTTGGCACTTGGCGCTGACATTAAAAACAGACTAACGTCAAAATTTATCTGTCAAATATCATCCTACCGTTTGTCTATGGTACTAAATAAGGGCTATTTTTTTTCTTCTAAGATTATATGCCGCGATTAGTGGTTAGACCATAAAGGCAAAACAAAACCCTAAAAATGTATGACACATAGACTGTTTGACATTTGACCAAAGATAAATATTCTATACTTTTTTTGTTTTACTTTTGGCTACACGTGATTTGCATATTTAGCCAGTGTCAAATTATATACATAATATGTAATAAATCTCTAGTTTTGGTGTGATAGAATACGACAATACCCGTTTTTCGTCTTTATACTACTTCCCTTTCACTCATGCACGTTTACGAACACTTAATAGTTAATAATTTACCATTATTACACATTAACATTCGATAAACCATAGGTTTTAGTAAATAACGCAAAATCAACAACAGCACATTTTCGCATTCCCGCCAAAACTCCTAATTCACACACACATATTTATACACTGATCACAATATAATATTTACTATTAGGCCATAATAAGCCCTTATGACTAGAGCCTGACTAAAAGGTCGAAGGAGAAAAAAAAGTAACTAAACGTCATTGTCTATGCTCATTCTTGGTGTAGTGATGGTCGATATTAGAAAAACATCGATTTTGATGTCGATGTTAAAATCGCATCAACAGATGTTCGATAAAAATCGAAAGTAAAATATCGACGTTGTAGGTGGCAAAATAAAACAATTAATAATTTTATATATTAAATGTATTTAGGCTATCTATGAAGTTTTGGAGATTTTCACTAGGTGGTAGGATTAATCCATCTGCGAGTGTCCGCCTGGCTTGGTATCACCACTGAAGTCTGTCGCCAAGCAATAATGTGCAAGTATTACTGTGTTCCGGTTTGATAAGCAAAGTGGCCAGTGAAATTAGTGGGCTTATGAGACTTAATACCTTATGTCTCAGGGTAACGAGTGCACTGCACAGGGCTGTGTATTTCAAAGTTATGAGTGGCACTACAATTCTTATGGACTGGCGTTATCATCTTAGCGTTATGGCTTACCATCAGGCAAACGACAAGCTCGTCTCGTAATAAACTAGCACGAAAAAAGTGAATATGTAAATACACGTTTTTCGTCTCTGTACTATTTGCCTTTCTATCGTGCTCATTCACGAGCACCTAATGGTTCATAATCCACCATTAATTTGCTTGTACATACCTATTGTAAATTTAACGACCATGAATTTAGTGACGCCTCATTTGTCAAAGATGGACAATTTTTGACAGCAATAAAACTAAATTCAGATCTGTCAAACATCCTCTATCGTTTTCTCGTCTTAGTTATTGGAAAGAGAGGGTGAAACTAAAATTAGGTTAATATAGGTAATTATACTACTACTACTACTACTTACTATTATATCTTCAATTATTTAGCATGACGTTGTTTTTAACCTTAACGTTTTAACAATTTTTAACATTAATCACATCTTTAAATAAGATTATATAAAGTGGGTAGTTTATAGTTTCAATTACCCCCTTTATATAATCTTATTTAAGATGGATTTCCGCAAAGTAACGCCTGATTCCATCAAATATCACAGTTTAATCACACCTTTTCTTACCATCGCGATGTTTATCGATTATGGACCATCCCTATCTTGGCGTCTTCGTCATTTGCTCGTTAACGTAAAATTGCAATTATTTAATTGTTAAAATGGTATTTCGCGAGAACCAGTGCAATTAATCAGTGTTTGTTCTTAATTTTAAAACAAACAGCGTATTGCGTTGATCGCAAACGTTTGTTTGGCACTACAAACAAGATGGCAGATATAAAAGTAAGATACAACATAGGCATTTGGCGGCATTTTGATCAGTAACGGTCACTATTGTATATAATTTGCCTTCCCTAGTAATTGTATTATCCCCTTAGTTGTATAACATGTCCATTGGGTTACATACGTAGTCTATGTACTACTTTTAGCCGTAACACCTTGCAAACCTTGATATAAATCAATCAGTAATTATCCATGTGAAATAGCGATTGACACAAGTTTTTTATTCATGTTACTTCTCCTCCATCTAAAATGCAGGCTTTGGTTGTTGCTTTAATTATTCAAGCCTTGCACTGTTAAATTCCGTTAAATTTGAATTAAGTTTGGCCTACCTTCACCCAAAAAAACATTGTGGTTATCTTCAACAGAGTTAGTATTTTAGTTATATAAATCTTTAATACATATATAATTGGTTGTATTGGCTGGCAGATTATCCAACTATTCTGTTTTTGTAGCTAAGTTAGAAGTAGTAAGCAATATTGTTTAAAATAAAATACTATCTTATTACATAGATTATATTTGTGTAATTAAAAAATAATGCTACTAACTGTGTAGATTTTTTTTTTACATTTAAGAGAAAAAGGAATTTGATAAACAACTAGTAAAATTTGGTAGAATTCCATTGATTGATAACCACACACTACCAGCAAACACGAAGTAATTATAAAGAGGTTTTGTTCTGGACACATTTATCAAAGAATTTGGCATTTCTCATGACAAAAGTTCTGTCACAGAACTGCAATTTTCAAGAAACACACAATTTGATGGAGTGTACCTGGGATGCCACCCTCTTTCTGCTTTGCTAAGTGTAAACATTTTTTAAGAAAATTCGCTGGTTGTAATATTAATTTGGCAGTGCCACATTCAGACGAAATTAAATTATACAATTTATGTGACTCCTCAGAAGATCAATCAATCTAATTATGTTATTTATGTTCAGTTGTAATTATAGTAGATGTTGTTTCTTTATCAAGGTGACATAATTGCATTGTGATTAAGCTTGTTAATAAAAAATGTAACTAATGCAAACCAAATGAAATATTTACAGACAATGTTCAACAAAATGAACACTGCAGTAATGCAGAATGGTAATGGAGATGCTGCACCTCCTGCCAAGGCCCCGAAGAGCACCATTGAGAAGATATATCAAAAGAAATCACAACTTGAGCACATCCTCCTCAGACCAGACACATATATTGGTTCTGTTGAAAGAGCCACTGATAATATGTGGGTCTTTGACAAGACTAAGGAGTGTATGGTGCAGCGAGAATTGACTTATGTACCTGGTAAGCTACAGAAACAATTTAGATTGTATAATTGTACTACACTAATGGACATCAACAGAACCCCGCTTTTGGAAATTTGGATTATTTTGGTTTTAAGAATATTTAGATTACCACCATTCCCTGCTACCCATACTTTGATATCACATCAAGACTGCTGTAATTTTAGAATAGGTCTGGGATCTCATGCCCATGTTAGTTAAATTGTGAAAATATTAAAACCAAATATGTAAGTCATTTATTGGTAAAAAAAATATGGTCAAATGATAAGGGGTAAACTAAAATGAATATGATTATATTGACAATAATTTTGTTTATTTATAAAATAAGTTTTAAAGTTATATTTGACTTCTTTCAGGTTTGTACAAAATATATGACGAAATCTTAGTAAATGCAGCTGACAACAAACAAAGAGACAAAAAAATGGATGTAATTAGAATTGACATAAACCAAGAACAAAACACGATATCGGTGTATAACAATGGATGCGGTATTCCCGTAGTCATGCACAAGGAGGAGAAGATGTTTGTACCCACCATGATCTTTGGACATCTATTGACATCTTCAAACTACAATGATGAAGAAGAAAAAGTAACAGGTGGTAGAAATGGCTATGGCGCAAAATTGTGCAACATTTTCTCTACAAAATTTACTGTGGAGACTTCATCGAAACAGTATAAGAAACATTTCAAACAAACATGGGGTGCCAATATGACAAAAGCTTCCGAACCCAAGGTTAAGGAAGCTGGCAAAGATGATGATTTTACCAAGGTAACATTTAGTCCAGATTTGGCTAAGTTTAAAATGGACAAATTAGAAGATGACATTGTGGCATTGATGTCGCGACGTGCTTACGATGTGGCCGCTTCTTCAATAGGTGTGAAAGTCTATTTGAACGGTGAAAGAATTAAAATTAATAAATTTAAGGATTATGTAGATTTATACATAAAAGGTAAAGAAGACGAGAATGGATCTCCATTGAAAGTAGCTTATGAGAAAGTGAATGACCGCTGGGAGGTTGCTCTCACACTGTCCAACAGAGGATTCCAACAAGTGTCCTTTGTTAACTCCATAGCTACCACTAAGGGTGGTAAACATGTTGATTCAGTTGCCGACAGTGTTGTCAAGAATATTCTGGAAGTATTAAAGAAGAAAAACAAAGGAGGTGTTAATATTAAGCCTTTCCAAGTCAAACATCACATGTGGATCTTCATCAACTGTTTGATTGTGAACCCAACCTTTGACTCACAGACAAAAGAAAATATGACTCTCCAAGCCAAGAGCTTTGGATCAAAATGCAATTTCTCTGAAAAATTCATAACAGCAGTCTCTAAATCAGGCTTAGTTGAATCGGTGCTGACATGGGCTAAGTTCAAGGCTCAAACTGAACTTGTGAAAGCATCAGGAAAGAAACAGAGCAAATTAAAGGGCATACCAAAATTAGAAGATGCTAATGATGCAGGAACAAAGAATTCTCATCTATGCACCTTGATCCTTACTGAGGGAGACTCAGCCAAAACTTTAGCTGTGTCAGGACTCAGTGTTGTCGGCAGAGACCACTATGGTGTATTCCCACTTAAGGGTAAGCCTTTGAACGTGAGGGATGCTTCACATAAGCAGGTTCTTGAGAATGTAGAAATCAACAATCTGATTAAAATCCTCGGGCTAATATACAAAAAGAAATACAACTCTGTAGATGACCTGAAGGCACTACGTTACGGCAAAGTGATGATCATGGCTGATCAAGATCAGGACGGTTCTCACATCAAGGGGTTGATCATCAACTTTATACATCACAACTGGCCTGAACTGCTGAAGCTACCATTCCTAGAAGAATTTATCACCCCAATCGTCAAAGCAACAAAGAAGGACAAAGAAATATCTTTCTATTCATTACCAGAATTTGAAGAATGGAAACGGGAAACAGAGAACAATCACACATATAATATAAAGTACTACAAAGGTTTGGGTACCTCCACATCCAAGGAGGCTAAAGAATATTTCCAAAACATGGAGAGGCATCGGATCAAGTTTAAGTATGCTGGTGCTACGGATGACCATCACATTGAGCTGGCCTTCTCTAAGAAGGGTGCAGACCAACGTAAAGAGTGGTTGACAAGTCATATGGAGGAGGTGAAAAGAAGAAAGGAAATTGGATTACCGGAAAGATATTTGTACACGAAAGAAACAAAGGCAGTTACATATTCTGATTTTGTTAATTTGGAGCTGGTTCTCTTCTCTAACGGTGACAATGTAAGGTGAGAAGTGTAATTCTACAAGTTCTCTAATATGATAAAAATTAAATAGTACATGAAAAAAATAATAACTTACTAGCGAGAGGTATAACAGGATTGCAGTGAATTTTAGATCTCTTTTTCGTGTTGTTTATTAATTATGATTATTATACTGTAAATTATTTGACTGATATCTCACCAAAAACAATTAAGAGCTAGGCTTTCATCCATATTATAAGCTGATAATGATAAACATTAAATTAAAAAGAGTGTGGCTCAACAGGTAGATCTTACTGCAGCCTTTAACAACAGCCATGGCCAATGTAAATGGTTAAATGTAGGAGAAAAAGTGCAATAGGCATGTTAGCAAGGGCAATATTGTTTGTATGAAATTGGCCATGATCACTTCATTATCATTATCAGCCTCTTACACTCTCACTGGTGGGATACCGGCCTTCTCTCAGAGAGAGATATGGGCCATAATCCACCACGCGGGCCCAGAATGGCTTGGTGGATGTCACATGTCCTCGAATTTTGTGGTTCTTGAATATGCGGGTTTCCTCACGATGTTTTCCTTCACCAATTTGGAGCAAGTGTGAATAATCTGCACATAACTGAAATAAATGACATAAATAAATAAATAAGTCATTGGTGCGGGCCGAGTGGAGGTTCAAACTGTGGTGTGTTGGATTGAAAGTCACACGTGTTTCCGCTCGGCTACACTCTGATCATAGTATGACTTTGTATAAATTCTGATTAATAAAACTAATATTTTCTTATTTTAGATCAATCCCGTCTATGATAGACGGTCTGAAGCCTGGCCAGCGTAAGGTGATCTTTACATGCATCAAACGTAATGATAAACGCGAGGTGAAAGTGGCGCAGCTGGCTGGTTCAGTTGCAGAGCATTCAGCTTACCATCATGGTATGTATACAACTGGTTAATGACTTTAATACAGTAAACAGTGGTCAGCATTAACAATAAACAATTTAAAAGGTGGCGTATGGACCTTATCTATACAAATAAATAAAATTGAAGTGTCTGTTTGTAATATCAAAATAACAGGTTTTTGCTAAATACATGATATGAAAGTATATACAATACCTATAACAAATACACAATTTTTAAAATTTAAATGCTTTCTGACGTTTTCTGCCAATGACAAAGTGAGGCCAGGGTACGGTAATAAGAGAATAATTGCCAGGTTAGAAAAACAATGGGGAGATAATTTCAGTAGTTCTAAAAATCGTCACGAGGTGGCAGGTCTTCATCTACAATAGCGCCACCTAGCGGGGTAAATGGCGAGAATTCTCCCCATTGGGCAGATACTGTCAGTAGTTCTAAAAATCGCCCCCAGGTGACAGATCTCCACCTATAACAGATCACCGGATTACCGGATGACAGGTCTCTATCTACAACAGCGCCACCAAGCGACACAAATAAGATGACATCGCCCCATTGCAGCTGCCGAAACACTGACCAGTGGCTAGCAAAAAAAAAACTGGGTAGCTGCTTGCTTTCCATTCATATTGTAATGCTTACTAACTTGTTCAACCACTACTTACAGGTGAGCAGTCCCTATCCATGACAATAGTGAACTTGGCCCAAAACTACGTCGGATCGAATAACATCAACCTACTGGAGCCGCGCGGTCAGTTCGGTACGAGACTTAATGGCGGCAAAGATTCGGCCAGTCCTCGTTACATTTTCACTCTGATGTCTCCACTCACGAGACTGATATTCCATCCTCACGATGATCCATTGCTAGTGGTGAGTAAATCAGCTGGAAATAACTGGTTTTGTACCGACCCCAATTCCGCTAAACAAAGGATTCAAAATGACTATGATTAAGTCGCAAAATGACACTTCGATGAAGAGCATCCGAGAAGTAACAATGGTTTATTGATGATCGTCGTTGTCATAACCATAGGAAAATGATTGCGCTATAAAATACCGAAAGTGCCTAAAGTGATCATTTTGCGATGAAACCATTGTCGTTTTAAAACCATTTATTGAATAGAATTGGGCCCCTGAAAGGAAACTTCTTATTAGGGTTTATTGTGCATTTCCCCCTGCTGGCGTTTGTCTAAGCCAACGCTTTTATGTAGCTGAGTAACGCATTTATGTAGCTGAGCATAGCCTTAGGTCGTCCGCGTAGCTGCTCTAGTGGTGATGATGATGATGGTGCTGATGATTGGAAATATCAGGTTACTGATAATAATTTGTTTGCTACCTGATTGCAAACATCAACATACCGGACTGGTTTGTAGTATCATATCAAGTTGGAACTCGAAGAAAAATATTATAAAATATTTAAGTAGTACTTGTAGGAGCGCTTAATGTTTCCTATTTACAATGAATACATTTTTGCCAAATTGTTCAATATTTCAGCATGAATTTGAAGACAACCAGAAGATAGAACCGGTCTATTACCTTCCGATCATACCTATGGTGCTGGTCAACGGAGCCGAGGGTATTGGCACTGGATGGTCCACTAAGATTCCTAACTACAACCCTAGGGATATCGTGCAGAACCTTCGGTGAGTATATTGCATTACTTAGTGTGGGATCGCCGGTTAAATCAATGGAATAATGTTTTACAATAAAAAAATGTAGTACTTAGTTATGCTTATAACTAAGTACTACAATTTTTTTATATATCAGTTAGTTAAACATATGTTACAGATATAGTATTGCATTACGTACAGAAGTAGTATTTTATCGTAATCATTATCAATACTATTTTTTTTCCTTTGCAAAGGTAAGATCATTAGCTCTTAAATTATATATCAAGCCACTATTATTTTTCTGTTTCGCACAGGGAAACCGGTTGTGAACTCACAATTATTACATGTTGAAAGTGCCAAGTCTCTCAATACTTGAGGCACCTTTTGATTACTGTCACAGGATATCACATGAGTAAAGAAACGGAACAGCGGCGCGAGTACAGATCTTTTCTATAAAAAATTCGATAAAATTGACAGTTAAAATCGATAAAGTGGGTTTTATTCGATAAAATTGACAGTTAAAATCGATAAAACCCACTTTATCGATTTTAACTGTAAATTTTATAATCAATTTTATTTATCGAAAAGATCCGTACTTGCGCCGCAGGAACGGCTGAGTACTGAGTAAGGAGTAAGGCCCTGGTGGAGTCGGTATAAACCGATTTACGCGACGAACTTGACAGTGATCACGCATACACACGCCTCAAGAAGCTTTGTCTCTGTACCTTTTTTTACTCATGTGCTGAGCTGAAGTGACAATGTAGTCAAGGTTATGGTCATTCTAGGCTAAGTATTGCTTAGAATGAGGTCTGACTAACCCTATTGCTTAGCGACTCGACCTTTACGCTACTCATTTCTTTTTTCAGCCGGCTGCTAGACGGCGAAGAGCCCAAGCCCATGCATCCGTGGTACAAGAACTTCCGCGGCAACGTGGAAGGATTCGGCGACAAATACGTCATATCCGGCGAGGCGGCCGTCCTACCTGGCGAGAAGATCGAGATCACGGAGCTTCCGGTCGGCACGTGGACCCAGAACTACAAGGAGAATGTTCTGGAACCCATGCTGGGAACGGATAAAGTGAAGCCGCTCATTTCCGAGTATAGGGTGAGTAGAGAGGAGTGATCCATCTTATTCTAGGAGGGGGCGATAAGGCCTGCACTGTATTGTATATACTGCTATGAGTGAATAGCATGAAAGAATAAAAAAAAAATCAGTTAAAAAAAAAATGGCACTGGGCATGTGTAAGACCTATTTGTTTGCACTATATTATAATGATTTTTTGTATTTTCAGGAATACAATACAGATACGACGGTACGATTCGTGATAGCTCTGCTGCCGGGGAAACTGGCAGAAGTCGAAGCTGAAGGTATCCACAAAGTCTTCAAACTGCAAACCACAATATCAATGACTTGCATGAACGCGTTCGACCACAATTGCTGTCTCAAAAAGTAAGTTAATGTTCCTGCATCTACCAACGATAGTATCACTATTATTTACTATGTCACTGCATAACCAGTCTATCCCGAGCTGTCGTTTTGTAGAACGCTGTTGTAGATGGAGACAATCTGGTGACGATTTTTAGAAATACTGAAATTGGGGCGTCACCTGGTGACGATTTTTAGAACTATTCTATATCTCCGATGCGCAGAATTGGTGCTTTTGCTATTGCGCCATTTGCCCCGCTTGGTGGCGCTCTTGTAGGTGGAGAATTGTCACCTGGTGACGGTTTTTCGAACTACTGAAAATATTGCTCGTTGTATCGATAATATCGATTGCTTCAATAGCGTAGTTGGTTAAGGCGTCTGGTCTAGATAGCCAGAAGACGCAGGTTCGAATCCATTTTTGTGATGTATATATTTACTGAAAATTTCTCCCGATTTCCAGGTACGACAAAGTGGAAGAGGTCCTCCGCGAGTTCTACGCGCTGCGCATCCGGTACTACAACCGACGCAAGGAGTTCCTCGAGGGGCAGCTGCAGGCCGAGGCCGACACGCTGTCCAACCGCGCGCGGTTCATACTGGAGAAGTGCGACAAGGGACTCACGGTCGAGAACAAGAAGCGGAAGGTCATGGTAGAGGAACTCATCAAGAGAGGTTCGTGGGTTTGCTCGTGAAGTCTGCCGCCAAGCAGTAGTGTGCAAGCATTACTGTGTTCCGGTTTGATGAGCAGAGTATCCAGTGAAATTACTGGGCTTATGAGACTTGATACCTAACGTCTCAGGGTAACGAGCGCATTGCAGTGCCGCGCAGGCCTTTGTGTTTCAAAGTTCTGGGTGGCACTGCAATTGTTATGGGCCGGCGTTATGCTTACCATCAGGCAAACGACCAGCTCGTCTCGTTACCTAAGAACATAAAAAAAAAATATAGGTTAGTTGACTCCTATTTTGTATGATTTCAATCAATGGGGAGGCACAGGCCAAGCTAGTCTCAGATGGTGCCACCATCGCTGGTGCTTGTCATTGATGTTTACTTTGTGGTTTAAAAATCTATAACCAGTATACCATGCTTGCGTCTTAAAATCATTAGATTTGAAATGGTCACTACATAACCTAGAAGAATAATCGGTTTCCAATAATTTATAATATATTATTGCAGACGATGTTTTGTTTACTTACAAAAATTTTATAATGATGTTTCATTGTGAAACAACACCAGCGATAATGCGCCACCTAGCGGGATGAGTAAGCGGTGTGGCTCCCCATTCGATTTCTCATGAGAATCAAATGTCTATATCGAAAAAAACTGGAAATCGAACGCTAGAAACGTCAGAACTGAGAGTCAAAGTCGGGCGTATCTACTGAGCGCTAAAACGCCCCATACAAATTGGATAGAACATCTGACGTCACTTGTTCAACGCGAGCCGTAAAAAATTGATTTGTGTTAAGTTTTTGTGTGAATAAATATCTTGTATTGTTTCTCGCTATCTTTTACTTTTGCAGCTATCAGGGCTAGTGTGATTGTGCCAATTTGTGTACTCTGTATGTTTCTTACTTGAAAATATTGTTTTTATTTTTCAGGCTACGCTCCGGACCCCATCTCTGAATGGAAGAAGCGTGCAAGCAAAATCCAAGGACTCACAGCTTTGGAAGAAGAAGACCAACCTAACTCTGACGATGAGCCAGAACCAGAGATTGAAAAGGGCAAGCCGGTTGATCCAGGTTAGAAAAATATACTGTAATAAAATCTTATTAATTTTATTCTTTGCCATGAAGACTATTAAACTTATTGTTTTAATATGTAATTAAATTTTAGTCTGTGCTATTCTGATATACGTTATATTGGCGTAAAGTTTCATTAAAATCCGTTCAGTAGTTTTAGCGTGAAAAAGTAACAAACAAATTAGAAATGTAATTTAGAACCAAGCAAGATCTTAAAAATGGCTGTATGGATTGGATTGGGGTGTACACTAATAATGTGGTGTGACATTAATAATGCTCTGGATTAGCTTGTAATGCAGAGATCACACTTGAAAATGGCTAAATTATACAATGCCACTAGTCATATTTAAGAAATGTTGAATAATTGGTCTAAGGCAAAGACTATAAATCCTGTTGACTAATGATACAACTTCCCCTCATGCGAAAACGAACTATGTAAATGCACTACTCGCCACTGCGAGTACGAGTGCAGACTTATAACTTATCGATATTCAATGTATACTTTACAATTAATATATATACTATTATTAATTATTTTGGAAAAATAATAACCTTTCGTTTGGATTTGTTAACCGACTTCGAAAAAAGAGGAGGAGGTTAAATGTTCGACTGTATGTATTTTTTTAAGTATTTTAACTGATTTCTCCGTCAATTGCGGACCGATTTTGAAAATTATTTTTGTTGTTTGAAAGTGTATCATCTCAAGGTGGTCCCATATACATTTTATGGAAGAACATCTAAAGATGAAAAAATGGTACTTGAATTTTCATATATCGCGATATTTTCATCGAAGTAGGTTCCCGGTTTTTTTAAAGTATTTCTGCCTTTTGTTGTTACATTTCCAGACATCCCAGAAATCAAGGAAAAGTGGATAGAAGCGACTCAAAAAGAGAATTGGTTCCATACATCGCAAGTCATGGAATCCATTCAGTAGCTTCGACGTGATGCGTGGCGAAAATACAGACAGACAGACAAAAATAAAAATACAGTTTTGGCTTCAGTATAGATAGGAGGCCATCCAAAAAAAATGTGACCTGGAGTTTTATTATAAGTAGTATTATAGATTAATTTATAAAGTAAGTATGTATTGTCTAGGTTTTCCATATAATAATTTATTATTAATCGTATATGTCAGGGAATCAAGAATGCGATGCTAACTACCTATTCAATTTTATCGATATTATTCTGTTCAGTAGTAGTCGTACCACATCACTAAATTACGTCATCCAAATGATCGGCCAATTGCAAGCATAGAATATTACCTCGCCCCCTGCCCGCGCCGGTGAGATATATTTGTATGAGGAATTGTGTTTATGAGCTATCAACAGGCTAAATAATCTGTGGTCTAAGGTAATTGATAACTGCTTGAGAAGGTAGTTTTTTTTTTATGTTATTAGGTAACGAGACGAGCTGGTCGTTTGCCTGATGGTAAGCATAACGCCGGCCCATAACAATTGCAGTGCCACCCAGAACTTTGAAACACAAAGGCCTGCGCGGCACTGCAATGCGCTCGTTACCCTGAGACATTAGGTATTAAGTCTCATAAGCCCAGTAATTTCACTGGATACTCTGCTCATCAAACCGGAACACAGTAATGCTTGCACACTACTGCTTGGCGGCAGACTTCACGAGCAAAGCGGTAGTAACAACCCAGACAGACACTCGCAGAAGGGTTAGTCCTCCCACTAACAAAGTTACACACATTTGGAAGATATCTTCAAATTACCCACATTTACACCACAAATCTTTCCTTAACCTTTTCAGAGAAAGCATTCCAGCAGTTGAAAGAAGTGAAGAAGTTCAACTACCTCCTCGGCATGTCCATGTGGATGCTCACCAAGGAGAAGAAGGACGAGCTCCTCAAACAGCGGGACCAGAAGCTGGCTGAACTCACCACTCTCAAGTAAACCAACGGTTCAAATTACTTAGAACAGCGGTTCCTTAACTTTTCGGGTAGTCGAGCACTCAACAAATTCCTTTTATTAGGTTGGGGAAAAAGTCTTTTCGCATTATAGTATGTATGAACTTGTAATAAAATCTCTTTGGCTATAGTATTTGTATCTGGCTGGTTTTGGTATCATATGAAAGTTTAAATTTTAAAGAACATAATTCCAAATTCAAATTAGGAAAATGTGTGATTTTCATTTGTTTTTCGTACTGTCAAAATGAGTGAATCTAATGAAGAAATTCGATACATTTTAAAATTTTACTACAAAAAAGGTAAAAATGCAACGCAAGCCGCGAAAAAAATTTGCGATGTTTATGGACCTAGTGCAGTGTCTCTGAGAGTAGCACAAATTTGGTTTAAGCGTTTTCAATCCGGAAATTTTGATTTCAAAGATGCACGTCGCTCTGGTCGCCCTATTACGGATAAAATGGATGCCATTTTTGAAAAAGTGGAACAAGATCGGCAGATCAGTAGTTACGACGTAGCTGAAGAACTGGGAATTGACCACAAAAGAGTTTTGGCGCATTTGAAAAAAACTGGGTACACAAAAAAGCTCGATATTTGGGTACCTCACGAGCTCACTGAAAGAAACCTAATGAATTGCTAATGAACCGTGTACTCATTTGTGATTCTTTACTACGACATAATGAAACCGAACCATTTTTGAAGAAGCTGATAACTGGTGATGAAAAGTGAATCACGTACGACAAGAACGTGCGAAAAAGGTCGTGGTCAAAGACCGGTCAGGCTTCACAGACTGTGGCGAAACCCGGGTTAGCTCGCAACAAGGCGATGCTGTGTGTGTGGTGGGATTGGAAGGGCATTATTCATTATGAGCTGTTACCACCAGGCAGGACCATCGATTCTGAACTCTACTGCGAACAACTGATGAGATTAAAGCAAGAAGTTGAGAGAAAGCGGCCGGAATTAATCAACAGAAGGGATGTGGTTTTTCATCATGATAACGCTAGACCTCACACATCTTTAGCCACTCAGAAAAAATTAAGAGAGTTTGGCTGGGAGGTGTTAATGCATCCGCCGTATAGTCCTGACCTTGCACCTTCAGATTTCCACCTGTTTCGGTCTCTTCAGAATTCTTTAGGCAGTGTCAGGTTAACATCACGAGAGGACTGCCAAAACCACTTGTCGCGGTATTTTGATCAGAAGTCCCAAAATTTATATAGCAATGGGATCATGTCCCTACCTACAAGATGGCAAAAAGTTATCGAACAAAATGGTACCTACATACTTTAGTTAAATGTAAATAAACTATATTAAAAAATGTTTTGAATTTTCTTAAAAAATGCGAACGAACTTTTTCCCCGACCTATTATGTTATGGAACCCCACATTAAACGAATAGCACTCCTATCCTTATTTTGCACTATTCCAAAATTATACAGTTGTGACAACTGTTGTGATTTGTGACAACCGAAAACAATTCAATGATTCAATTATTGAATATAATATTGCGGAACTTTGGTGTCTTTTCCATGGAACACACATTATGAATCGCTACCTTAGACACAGTCATATTGAATACTGTGAGTTCTTCCACAAGTTAGTTTGTATGAGTTCCTAAGAATCTCACCACAATACAAAATTCATCAGAAGATTAGGAAAACAATTATTTTTTTTTTAAAAAATGCCCAGTAAATTCAATTTGGAAGTGAGTAAAACACTTAAATGTTTCCTATCATCAGAGCTAAAACACCATCAATGCTGTGGCGTGAAGATCTTGATGCTCTGCTCATCAAGCTTGAAGAAATCGAGAAGAAGGAGCGAGATGATGAAAACAGCACTAACAAAAAAAGCTCTAAGGTTATGGTAAGAAAAATTTATTTCACAACATTTAGGATAAATAAATACGAGTACAAACCTATAAAAAGTTTAGGCTGCTTAAAAATGATGGTATTGATCAATTGGTAAAACTACAAGTGTCATACTTACTAGCGGTGACATAACAACATACTAACTTCATTATGATATCAAACAATGGTACGAAAAATGGTACTAAATTGTACGCCTAATAAAAAAAAATTATTTGTCACCGCCAGGAAGCATACTTCCTAGCGGGCGCTATCTATTACACTATGACCTGACATCGTACGAACTTCAGTCTTATATCAAAAAATTGTACGAAAAATGTACTACGTATTTTAGGTAATTATTCGTAATTTTTTTATATTTAATAATATTTTTTGTAATATCTTATATGCTACTCCCAGATGGAAAGGATGAAAAATGCAAAGGTAATTAATCTGCCATTTTTGGTTACTTTATTTACATTATAATTTATTGGTGAATAAAATTAGAATAATAATAATGGGGTATTTTAATTTTATAGAATTTTACTTGGTTTGTTTTTTGTTTGTTTAGCGAATTGAAGACAATTGGCTCTTTTAGTTGGGGGTCATTAAAAAAATTAATTTTATCTTATTTACACCGGAAAGTTTAAAAATGTGTCTCCACGAACCTACGGGTATTTCCGCCAGCGGCACTTGTGAGTCGGTCCTATTATAGGTGTGGTATGGCTTTTGACCACATTCTAATTTAGTGATAGAAAAATAAGTAAAACCTATTTTCACCACCTTTTTCGTTGCAGAATGCCAACAAGAAAAACCGCAAGTCCTTGTTCGAGATCGTGCCGTCGGAGAATGGTCGGCGAGTGGAGCCGAAGATTTCCGAAGATCTTATCAAGAGGATTCAAGCAGCCGAGAAGGCAAAGACGAGGAAAGAAATCAAGAAAGAATACGATCCGGTAATTTTTTTCCTAATTCTAAGTAACTGAGTTCTGCCACCAAGCAGTAATGTGCAAGCCGTGTTCGCTGGGTAACGAGCGCACTGCTGTTCCGCGCAAACCTTTGTGAAGTCCTGAGTGGCACTGCAATTGTTATGGTGCTTGTCATCAGGAAAACTACCAGCTCTTCTCGTAAACAGCATAAAAAAAACTTAAGTAACATGGCACACTTGACCACGATTGCAGTTTTTGACTTTTAAATTTCAGGAGGATCCAACAGGCATCAGTCCTTCAAGTGGAGAGAAGAAACCAAAGTCTCGTGTGAAGAAGGAGAAACCGGAGAAAGCTGATAAACCGGAGAAAGTAGAGAAGGACGGTCTCAAACAAACCAAGCTCAACTTCAAGAAAGAACCTAAGAAGGTAAGTTTTGGTAGCTGTGTTTGTATGGCATGTTCGAATTTAAAATGAAGGCTAGCAAATACTCTAAAGAGAATGTATTGGTGAAATTTAGTCGTGTCTGATGAGTCAATTTCACGAACATACTGTATCTAAAAGTTTCCCAAATTCGACATTTTTTTTATCACCATTAGTAACTAAACGATAACAAGTTTTTTTTTTATATTTTAATGAATAAAAAAATGTACGTCAGTTATGTACTTAAACGTTTCTAAATATGAATTTATAAAAATCAGAGATTTGTCTTTCTAATTGAATGGGTTATGGTAATTCGAATGAGCCGTTTATTTTTCAAGTGCCCCTTAAACTCTAAATGGTGTTAAATTCTTTTTTGCAGAAGAAGATGACATTCAGCGGCAGCAGCTCCGGCGAGCAGTCTGCGTCCGACGCCGAGATGATAGACGCGCCCGCGCCGCGGGAGCGCGCCGGCGCGCGGCGGGCGGCCACTAAGGTGAGATTGACGCACCTGGGAGAGATTGCTGCTTAACAGAAAGGCCACCTATTGTACCAATTTCTTTTTTTTAATTTTATTTCATATTTTTCTAACAAATCGAGCCGGTCATTTGCTTTATGGTATGCATAACGCCGGTCGATAACAATTGCAGTGCCATTAAGAACTTTGAAACAGAAAGTCCTGCGCGGCACTGCAGTGCGCCCGCTACCCTGAGACACTGAGACATTAGGTATTAAGTCTCATGAGCCCAGTAATTTCTCTGCTGCTGTAGTAATTCGGCTGCTCTGCTCATCAAACCGGAACACAGTACTCGCACATTACTGCTCGGCGGCTGACTTCACGAGCAAAGCGGTAGTAACAAGTAACAACCCAGACGGAAACTCGTAGAAGAGTTATTCATACCACCTGGTAAACTCTTACTTGAAAGGCTTGCGTTTGAACGCAATCTCCCCTGATGGTAAGCGACGATGCGGTCGACAATGTAGTACGCTTAAGTAGAAGATTCAAATTCAAAAGTCTTTATTCAAATAGGCCCCAAAGGAGCACTTATGAAAGTTAAAATGACTCTAACAGCTAAGATACCTATTAACTTTTGTCTTGAAGACTCCCAAATTGTAGTATTCAGGAAATACAAAGAATTCCATTCCTTTGCTGACCGCAAGATGAATGTTGAAGTTATTCTAGAGATGAAATACATTTAGAAGGTAGACACCTGGTTTCCACACTACGGTGAGGACCCGCGTTATGGATAATAAGAATAATAGTAGTAAAACAAATCCTTTGAAATGTTTCAGGTGCAAAAGTACAAGGATGGCGAGGAGTCAGACTCAGACTCAGGCTCAGAAGTTGAACTCCTGGACAACAAATTAGAA
Source organism: Crocallis elinguaria (assembly GCA_907269065.1). NCBI lineage: Eukaryota > Metazoa > Arthropoda > Insecta > Lepidoptera > Geometridae > Crocallis > Crocallis elinguaria. The sequence continues at coordinate 22,652,701 of OU026072.1, read as the reverse complement.
TCGGACACAGAAAAGCCTCGCGTGCTGTCAGAGAGCGATGAGGAAGACATCAGCCCTCCTAAGAAGAACCCGCCCAAGAAACTAGCTGAAATGGATTCAGGTGATTCAAATTGCTTTATTCATATAGGCCCCAAGGGAACACTTATTAAGGTTGTATTGTATTGACATTATCCGATGGTCGAGTCGATCTCTTAACGAGTCGTGTCAAATGAGTCAGTCTTATTCCGAGTGGAGCGGTCGTGTGCGCGTGTCGTAGTGTTGGTGGGCTAAAAGTCGGGATTATACAAATGCTAAAATAAATGACTCTAACAGCGGGCCTCTGTAACGCTCGTCTACCCGAATCACAGACTAAAACTAATGCTGTCTTTATCAGAACATAATAAATGACAAAGACATCAACAGATCCAATCCATGCTCAAAGCCAACGAACCTTCCAGAAACCCACCGTGCCCTTTCCAAATTGGTATATGCCGAGCAAGAAGAAGGGCAAGAAACTTGTCTCGGCATTCTTGATTGACCCAAACATCTTTGTTCTGTACTATCTTCTGCCAGCGGTTTCACCTGCGTAGAGATTCCAACAGGGACAGTGCATTTTTCCGGCATTTTCATGCCGGAAATTTTTAATTTTAGGCTACTTTTGTAGCCTATGTCACTCTCTGGTCCATAAACTATATGAAAAAAAAACTCATTGGGCTGTTGCTCTGTAAATAGCAAATTATGCATTATAATTATTCTATATTTGTTTCCAGACGGCCTATTCGACTCATTAATAGAAGAGACCAAGAAAGACGCTGCCAATTCTCTCAACATCACCACAATAATATCATCAAGTGACGAGGATGATGCCCCTGCACCACCACCACCTGTCGAGAAAACACCCCCTAAGAAGAAAGCACCCCCTAAACAACGGAAGCTCATGAACGTTGATAAAGCTAAAGAAGATACCAAGCCTAAGAAGCGACCTGCAAAAGTTATGCTGAGTGTCGATAGCGATGATGATGATGATAGCATATTTGATAGTAAAAAGGTATGGTTTGATTTCTTTTTCTTTTCTTAAGTCAGTGTTTAATTATTTCATTTGAGATTGTTATAGATCAATTGCAGTGCCACTCAGAACTTTGAAACACAAAGTTATGCGCGGCACTGCAGTGCGCCCGCTACCTTGAGACATTAGCTATAGTCTCATAAGCCCAGTAATTTCACTGGCTACTCTGCTCATCAAACCGGAACACAGTTATGCTTGCACACTACTGCTTGGCGGCAGACTTCACGAGCAAAGCGGTGGTACCAACCCAGACGGACACGCGCAGAAGAGTTCGTCCTACCACTTAGTAAGACCAGTTTAACCTGTTCTTAATCTGTTCTCGTAAATATTACATCAACGCGATTGGTACCCTGATCTTCTGATTATGTAGACTAGATGTTTTAACCAAATAGGCTAATGGAGCTATCAATGATAGCCTCAAAATACTTGAGATGATGACTTTCGGCTTACAAATATCTGTTTTTTCTCAGGATAAGAAGAAGCCCAACCCTAAAAAGAAGGCCAAGAAGAAGGCAGTAAGCGACTCAGAGTCGGAGCTAGACCTAGACGACGGCAGCGCGTCCCCGCCCCCCGCCGCCCCCGCGCCCCCCGCCCGGGGGCAGGCGCGCGCGCGGCCGCAACCCAAGTACAAATTCAGTGACGGCTCCGACAGCGACTAACGATGGCTGTCGTACCTTAGGGGTAAGTAACCTGCATACTCCATGCTTAGATTCGTCTTTGAATCTTGTCCTTAGAACTTAGATTCGTCTGAATCTTGTCCTTAGAATCAACATCTTCAATATTACCAGTGCGGTAGATTTACCAATAGAGTAAAATAACTGTATTCTTGTACAGAATGAACAAGGACCTGTGGATGGAATGAGCCTCAAGTGGGTTACCAGTTTAGGTTCATTGCATTGAGCATATAACAAAGTTATTTGTTATATGCTTTCCAACAGATTTTCAACACTTTGTTGGTAGAAACAGTAGGATGCGTTAACTTGTTGCAAAACTCACACTCGGCCTCCTGTATTGGCCAATTTATACAGTGGCCAGAAGTGACTAACGTTTAGAGATGAATTATTCTAAACATAGAATTTTTAAAATTAATTGTTTGAATTTACTCATGGTGGTCTTGGTTAAGAATAGTACCACCCACTCTTCCCGTAGGAGTGATAATATCTGGCTAAGGGAATATTCGGGGAATGGGCAAGCAATATTCTTTTCTGTCAATATCATAATCTACTGATCACCAAGACACCTGCCGAGCGTGGTTTATTATGCCCAAAACTTTACGGGACATTTTCCGGGTGATGGTGATGATGTAATTTATTCTCCTTGTTTCAGTTCCAGTATTGTACATTGAACTGTTCCGGTGAAAGAAGCACATGGAGGCAAACATGATTTCTTCAGGAAAGCAAGACTTATCGGCAGCAAACACCAATTTTGTAACCAGACTTAAATTGACCCAGTAGAAATTATTTTTATACATATCTTTTACAGTGAATCTGAAGCAAATGTTCTACAGAATTTGTATTCTATATTATTTTTACAATAAGGCACAAACTACTGAATAAGAAGTATGATGATATATTGACATATTTTGTTTATAATTACATTTAAGTGTCTGCGCTCAAAATTTTGAGTTGACAAAGCAATCTCTAGAATTTTTTCATGAAAATTATTGTACATAAAGTTGATAAAGTAATAAAGTTATTGTTAGAATATTATTTCGATTAGTATAAATTTTCTTATCTCTTGACTGATACTTTGATCAGTTTTTTTTCGTTTTATTTATTGTCATTTCCTGTTTCGCGTATCTGTTTTGCTATTTTATGAATTTTTTCCTCTATTATTTGTTACATTGGATTTTCACAAAAAAGTTATACTATTTTTGGTTTCCATTTCCTTACAAAATTTGATAAATTCCTAGAGAAAAAAAGGAAATTAAAAACTATGAAATCAGGTAGCAAAAATAGTTAACTTAAATTGTGCTTGTACATTTTGTGTTCTCATTTGTGTTGTGTATTTTTTTGCACATAAAATGGTTATTTACTTGGGCTGTGTTTATACACTTCAAGTGAAGAGCTGGCCTTATTCTTCATTCCATTGTATTGTACTTAGCATGTTTTTTTGTTTAATACATACTTATTTTCATAAATAATTACATTTTAGAATTCAACCCGTTTTTGTCTCATATTATGTTACAATAATTAATTTCATGTTTATTTGTTAATTTAAATTTGTAAATAAAACATTGTAAAAAATCTGTTGTTTAATTTATCTGAAGTCTACTGTAGCTAAAAAAATTAAAGGAATAATTGTATGTGATGTAAGTACATAATCAAGCTCTCCACTTGACTTGACAAAACAAAAAACATTAATTTCATTGTGGACAAATTTTTGTTTTGATGAACAATAATGTGTTTTTTGTTTTGTTATGTCGTATTTTTCCAAAATTAAGCCCTATCCAAACTAGGTAGGCGGTAGGGCGAGCTGCATTCGGGATTATTATGCTCCCTTTGCTCAGATATTTTAAAACATACTCCCTCGCTCTGAGATGCTCTCGGGAGCTAGGCCTAGAATCCTATGTAGCGAATACAAAGCATTAAAAAACGTCACAACAAAAAGATTTGTCAGAAGTGGGATTCGAACCCACGCCCTCAGAGAGGACCAGAACGCCCAAACCCGCTGTGCGGGCAAGTTGCCTTGAGTCTGGCGCCTTAGACCGCTCGGCCATCCTGACATTGCTAAGCAAGGTGAAATTACGCGGCGCCCGGTCGGTACTGAGTTGATCAAATACAAATGAAAGGGATATGGGTAAAACTCGCGTCTTTTCAAAGTTTTGCAGCCACTTATAATAAAACATAGGTATATGCCTATTATTATATTAAAAAAATAACACATTTTATTGTTTTTTGTATGAAACGTCAAATTGTCATTGGTTTTATTTTCTTTTATGTGATATTGGTGAGGTTGCTTTAGGAACCATCTTCGACTACTTACATCGACAGTGTGAGTTTTGCAATAACACGGTCAACACGCGATCTACTTAGTTTACGAAGATTTTGGAAGAAAAAATGTACAGCGCCCCTAGCACCGCGTTTATGAACTATCATCGCGCACGATTATTTACTACGGCGCGGGCGCGGCGTTTACACGACAAACGTGGTTGTCGCGAAAACTGGAAAACTCTGTATGCTGATAGGCATACAGGTGATATTATCAAATCAGAATATAAAAATAAAACCAACAAACCTAGTTAAAGATAATAATAATATAATTTTAATAAAATATTTACCTTCGTCTCACAAACATTAATAAAACTCGTCAGGTTCATATTTACATTGTTAAAATCAAGATTAGTATTTACAATAGAATAGCTACCTATGTCATAATATCTACATAGGTAACTTAATAACAATAAAATAATATCCATAATAGTATCCATAAATTTTATGATCTAGAGATAATGAAACAGAATACTATTATTACAATTCCAATCAAAATAATGATTAATTACTTTTTTAAAGAACTTTCAGAGCGTCTGGTCGAAGCCACACTTGACAAAAATGCTGGCATCTACTTAGCCGTGGCAATGCTGCCAGTATTTCGGGAACGTTGCCTACTGGTAGCGGATTATAAGATAAAATAAAAAATAAAACAATATTTTTTACTACAATATAATAATTATATTAAATAGTTACATATTTTCCATCAAAGTATTACTATTTATAATTCTTATTGATCTTTAAATAAACACTCTATAATTAAGAGATAAGTAATATGGCAATTAGATCGAGTGTCTACTTATAGTATATTATTATTAATTATGTACATTATCCTATGTTTTAACTATATTTAAATTATTGTTAAGTACCTAAATATTTAAGAAGTTTTAGTATCAAATATAATTAAAATGTATTAATATTTTATAACTTTCTGTTATCAAACACGATCGAATTATTCCAAAATATTTTGGTAGTAAAATAATTATTTCTAAAAATGGTATAAAATGTTATGATGTTATTTTCTATAGAAATGCACATGGTTTCAGGGCACAAATGCAAATAACACCATATAGGTATTATAATTATATCGAAAAAATTTAAGTGTCGATAGAAACCAATGATTTTTTTTTGATATTTATCTGAGTTCCTACCAAATTTTCTATTGAATACTTTAGGTTGGGTACTTTGGGTTTTAGAAGAGCAACGAAAATCAATGTTCTCAGTTTCGAATGCATGATCTCTAAACCTCAGGCTTTTTGATTAAGAAATTAACGGGTTATCCGTTGTACTTTTTTACTTTTATTTTGTTGCTAACTAGCTGTATTGTTTACCTCTGACGGTATTAACGCTGACAGAAGTTGACGGGGGTAGTAAGGCTCGTCAGGGTAGTAAGGCTCGTCAGGGAAGTGAGGGTCAGGGTAGTATCAAAAGACCAAGAACAATTTATTTAACTCGCTTTGATCGCTGCTTTTAGAGCATTGACCGTCTCGAGAAGACAATGAATACGTATTTACGAATACCTAATTAATGACATATTATATAATTGTATTTTACATCAGTACCTACTCAGCTTGCTTTCTCTATCAGAGTATCCTTTAGCACTTTCCCTGTCGGAATATTTCCCGTTGTATTTGTTGTTCCTGTAAGGTTTCTCGCTGGCGCTGTAGTGTATCTCCGAAGGGCCGATGGTCTTGGACCAGTGGTGGGTCCAGTAGAAGTCGTCGGGGTGGCGCGGGTAGGGGTTCTCCCTGCACAGTACCACGCAGTATATGAGACTCCCCACGAGGGTGATGAAGCCGAATATTAGGAAGACTATTCCCAGTATCCTGGAATGAAAAATGTGAAGTTTAATGATTTGTGTTTGAGACTATGTCGAGTATACTGGAATGGAAAATGTTATGTTTAATGATTTATGTCTGAAACTGTGTCGAGTATCCTGGGATGGAAAATGTGAAGTTCAATAATTTGTGTTTGAGACTGTGTCGAGTATCTTGGGATGGAAAGTGTGAAGTTCAATAATTTGTGTTTGAGACTGTGTCGAGTATCCTGGGATGGAAAGTGTGATGTTCAATAATTTGTGGTTGAGACTTGTCGAGTATCCTGGGATGGAAAATGTGAAGTTCAATAATTTGTGGTTGAGACTGTGTCGAGTATCCTGGGATGGAAAATGTGAAGTTCAATAATTTGTGTTTGAGACTGTGTCGAGTATCCTGGGATGGAAAATGTGAAGTTCAATAATTTGTGTTTGAGACTGTGTCGAGTATCCTGGGATGGAAAATGTGAAGTTCAATAATTTGTGTTTGAGACTGTGTCGAGTATCCTGGGATGGAAAGGGTGATGTTCAATAATTTGTGGTTGAGACTTGTCGAGTATCCTGGGATGGAAAATGTGAAGTTCAATAATTTGTGGTTGAGACTGTGTCGAGTATCCTGGGATGGAAAATGTGAAGTTCAATAATTTGTGTTTGAGACTGTGTCGAGTATCCTGGGATGGAAAATGTGAAGTTCAATAATTTGTGTTTGAGACTGTGTCGAGTATCTTGGGATGGAAAATGTGAAGTTCAATAATTTGTGTTTGAGACTGTGTCGAGTATCTTGGGATGGAAAGTGTGAAGTTCAATAATTTGTGTTTGAGACTGTGTCGAGTATCCTGGGATGGAAAGTGTGATGTTCAATAATTTGTGGTTGAGACTGTGTCGAGTATCCTGGGATGGAAAATGTGAAGTTCAATAATTTGTGGTTGAGACTGTGTCGAGTATCCTGGGATGGAAAATGTGAAGTTCAATAATTTGTGTTTGAGACTGTGTCGAGTATCTTGGGATGGAAAGTGTGAAGTTCAATAATTTGTGTTTGAGACTGTGTCGAGTATCCTGGGATGGAAAATGTGAAGTTCAATAATTTGTGTTTGAGACTGTGTCGAGTATCCTGGGATGGAAAATGTGAAGTTCAATAATTTGTGTTTGAGACTGTGTCGAGTATCCTGGGATGGAAAATGTGAAGTTCAATAATTTGTGTTTGAGACTGTGTCGAGTATCCTGGAATGGAAAGTGTGAAGTTCAATGATTTATGTTTGAGACTATGCCGAGTATCCTGGAATGGAAAATGTGAAGTTTAATTTATTTTTGAGTTAATTTTCCTTATTTCGTATTTTTTGTTATTAATATAAATATATATAAAAAAAATTCTTTTCTTCTGTAGATTGTGCAATTGAATTTCGCAACGCCACTCATAAGTGAGCACATGCCCTAATCAACAAACACTTTTGCTTTTATTCCACAATACATTTATAACGATAAAAAATGGCTAGACTTTCTTGCACCTTTCTAATCTTACAACACACATAGCACTCTACCAAGAAATGACTCCGACCTCTGACCTTCGCATTGGTACATACATCTACTCTCCAATTCTAATGGTAGGTACCAAGTACAGCTACCAGCTACATTATATAGACATGCAGGCGTGAAACCAGAACGGTTTTCATTCGTTCACAATAGTTTAGTAAACTATTGTTCGTTCGAGACACATTAAAAATCACTTATTCCTGGAGCTAACGGCTCGTGTAATTTGGGATACTTCTTACTATTTGTCGTACAAAAACTTGGATGTAAATTACCATCTATTTAGTTGCTATAAAAACTGAAAGCGGCCAGATAAGATTAACTATTGCAATCGTTTTGTGTCTCGAAACTTTTTTAAATGCACGATGACTATCTCTGGTATATTATTGTAGGATTAGACTTCATCAATTTTTTTAATTTCATTTTTTTGGACCATATTTAGATTAGCCATTCTTTTGTTTTTGTATGCGCCTAGGCAAAACATGTTGACCAATAAGAGATCTGCATGCTTTGACTGATATGTTACCTACTTGTCATGTTTCTTGCACATAAATTATCAGTTGATTGAAAAACGAACATACTTTTTATTATTTATTTATTTAATTATAGACGAGCAGCACGTGTGCTGATATGTCTATATTACACAGTGTTGAAAGTATTACATCAAAAATAAATACAGACGACTTACTCTAACATTAATATCTAAAAACAATTGGATAGTATGTATTTTTGCAGACAGATCTATTGTAAAAAATAAAAATGCCCGTCGGTTCTCTCACTAGGCAAGCCTGTTACTTATCGAGAGAGATTCCTGATTTTTTGTATGCCAGTTGATTTTGTTATAAAATTGGATCATATTCCCACCGGGATGTTGAACCATGATGGCTAAAACACTCACCAAACAAACAATGGTTCGAAGAACTGCAGCACTATGACGAAGCCCAGCGTGACGAGGATGAGTCCCAAGTTGAGGAGCAGCATCAGACAGCACATGCCCTTCACGTTGGGGCAGAACGGGTTGGGAGCCGCCATCGCGTCTACTTTTACTCCGGTCTGGAACGTTCAAGAGGAAGATTCTATACACCTTTGAAGTTGAAACCTATTGTTTTGTTAGTGGGAGGACTAACTCTTCTGCGAGTGTCCGTCTGGGTTGTTACCACCGCTTTGCTCGTGAATTCTGCCGCCAAGCAGTAGTGTGCAAGCATTACTGTGTTCCGGTTAGGTGAGCAGAGTAGCCAGTGAAATTACTGGGCTTATGAGACTTAATACCTAATGTCTCAGGGTAACGAGCGCACTGCAGTGCCGCGCAGGCCTTTGTGTTTCAAAGTTCTGGGTGGTACTGCAGTTGTTATGGGCCGGCGTTATGCTTACCATCAGGCAAACGACCAGCTCGTCTCGTTACCAAATTAAAAAAAAAACTATTCGGTGGCCCTTCATGTCAGGCTTAGAGTAAGTACCAAATACTATTATTGAATGCCAAACTGGGATTGTACTTAGTATTTTTCGGTGTTTCTAGGTCTAGGTGGACCGATGACCCTGGCACACCGCACCGTGGGGAACCGTTGGATGCAAGCCTGTGGCCTATGTTCCGCAGTTGACGTCTTTCGGTTGATTGTGATGATTTTTCTAAGACCAGCAGGGTTATTTTAATTGAATCGGAATGATATCCGTGTCGGAAGCGACTATCTTGATCGTTTATATTTCGGAATCGGATCATTCGCATTTAGAGTCGTCAACTCAGCTGCATAAACACGGATATAATTCCGTCAATATTTCTCTATCGGGATGCGATTCCGAGATATAAACGATCAGAAATAGTCACTTCTTACACGGAATCATGCCGAGTGAATTAGAATCACCCTGCTGATAGATTGACAATGTAGGTTCCCACGGATTATTCGTAAATTTCTGTCTACAACCGACCAAAGCTTACCTACATTCCCAATCTACCTATGCAGGCAATCCAATTTTTATTTTACATTTAAGGATATATAAATAGAAGATATATATATATATATAACTTTATATATATATTATGTTTATGTATGTAAGTTTAAGGACTTATTCTGTGTAGATTTATAATGTAATAATTATAGTATGTAGGTTTATAGTAGCTTTCTATTTAATGTATTTAATGTAATTTTTGCGGTGCACTACCTTCCTTCAACATTCGTTCTATCCCTCTCTCCATTTGGTTGTCTGGAAGAAATCGCTTTAAGCGATAAGACCGCCCTTTGTACTACTAGACGGTTAAAATATGTTTAATTTTATTATTTTTTGTATTTCTCATTGTAGTGTGCAAATAAAGAGTTTATCTATCTATCTATCTATCCACAGACCATTTTTATATTATTTCCGGGCTAGTGTGCTATCAATCTTGACTTAATTATCATTGAGATAGTGCCTACTAGTGACTGTAACGTAGAGGAAAAAGAGTGGGGGTTGGTCGACCAAATGAAACACGACATTTTATACAAACGTATAAAAACTATAAATTTATTTTAAGCAAGATAAGACTCCGGTGTTTTCCCAGGCCAACTTATTTAGATACACGCCGTACAGGTTTAGCCACATCAAATTAACAACGTATATGTGTTCTATAAAAAGGTTTTACTGACCTTATAAAAATTGCACGTGATCAGAGTGGCAGTCTAATAAAGCTGTCTTTCTCTACCTCGGGTAGTAAACCCAATACTCTTCCCTCTCCCTGGAACTTGGATGTATTTTATAAAAAGTACTAGCTTCTGCCCGCGGTTTTCACCCGCGTTCCCACAGGAACCGTGCATTTTTTCGGGATAAAAGTAGCCTATGTTACTCTCCGGTCCCTAAACTATATCTATGCCAAAAATCACGTCGATCCAATGTTCCGTTGCTGCGTGAAAGAAGGACAAACCAACAAATCAACAAACACTACTTTCGTATTTATAATATTATAGTAGGATAGTGAAGAAACCTACCTTCCTAGAGACTTTGGATCTGTGAGTAGATGCCACAGAGGGCGCCACTGCACTCCTGTAGGAGTACACGCTGCGTGGAGCTCTGGATTGTCGGCTGGAAACAATAAATCAAGTGTCATTTCACGAAATTTGATTAGGATGTTCACTATAAACTAGTCATCCCAAATGCATAATTTCACAAACAAATGTGACCGCCAAACATCGATTACATAATCGAGGCGTGACATCTCGCGACCTTGGTACGGAATACGGATCCGATTCGATTGTGCCGAGTCGTGACTCGATGTGAATCGGTATCGTCATTTGTCGATCAGTTTTCGAGAGTGCTCTCTATTGTTCCGTAATTAATTGTTGTTTAGTAAGATGCTTTTCTTTTTTGTATTGTTTTTGATAGGCTCCAAAGAGAGTTATCAAGGACAAGCATAATTCTCCATTGTAGTTTGTAACCCAGTGTGGGATATGTGGCGCCGCCACGGCGTAAAAATAGAACCGGCCCATTTCTTTCCGCAAGTGCAAGAGATGCACTTTCTTGCACTTGCACAGAGTCTGTTAAGGTAATAATATCTAGGGATGGGCAGCCGCATTCTCTTTCACCAACATCATAATTTACTGCTATCACCAAGAAGCGCCTTAAAAACGTTGTATAATAGGTAAGGCAAACTCCACCCATGTTATGGGAACGGCCTATGTCCTAAAGTCTATTACGAGATAGGTACTCGAAATCCGCGCTTGATGCAAAAGCGTTGTTATTTTGACAAGCAAACACACGTTTGCATAAGCGTCTACGGTCTGAATATCGAATACAAAATAAAATGACACCGAGAAGCGCACTGCTAGTTTGTACATGTTAGTTTAACAAACGGTACATCAATTAAATATACATAAAACGGCTGTGTTATTCGAGATCATGATCACCGATACCAGGTCAAGAGTCAAGGCAGCAACTGGCGATAGTTGCGATTGAATATGTATGACATCGGTAGCACCCATTATGACATGTTGCAAAATATGCTAATATTTTTCTTGCAAATGTGAGAACATCTATATCATTGAATGTTTAAAATAGTTTTAGACACCGTTAGTTTAGTTATTAACTGGGAGGTCACTGGTTCTACAAATCGTAATGGCTAGCACTTTTTGCAAGAGGAAAATTGACTGACATGAAATAGACACTCAATCAATAAATCAATCAATGCTTTATTTACTAAAAATGTTACAATTTACTTTATGATAAGAAAGATGCTTATTCTAATTATGATAAAGAAGCTTACATGATCAATGTCGAATACAAACTCATTTTCAAGAACCCACAAACTCGCCACCACATTTCCTTCAGAAATCTCCGACTCCGAACTAAGTCAGGGAGGACTTGTATCTCCTCCAGCAATGAGCAGCAGATGCGAATCATTATACTAAATTCCTAGTTTATTAAAAAAAAACATGTCAAATGGAACACTAAAACCAAAGAGCATGTTCTAAAACAAAAACCTTGAATTACCTGGTTTGGGGCAATGCTGCCAGTATGCTAGATACACTGCCAGATGGCCTAGTCCACTACAAAAAGGGCTAGATTTTTTAATGTTTTTGGATAATGATGCCTGCTAGTCGTTTCCCTGATGGTAAGCATGACACCGACCCATAACAAAGGCGGTGCCACTCAGAACTTTGGAACACAATTGCCTGCGTGGCACTGCATTGCATGCGCTCGTTACCCTGAGACATTAGGTAGGTATATTAAATCTCATAAGCTCAGTAATTTCACTGACTATACTTTGCTTGTCAAACCGGAACGCAGCTTGCACATTGGCAGCAGTCAAGCAAAGCGTTGGTACCTACCTACCCAGACGGACACTCGCAAGAGTTAGTCCTACCACATGTGATCTGGTAAATTCGGATTATCTATAAGTAGGTCTGCAATGGTCAGTAGATGATCCAACTTCTTTGTAGATTAGTAAGATGTAACTAGCAGTAGTATTTAAAGTAGCTAGTAAATTGTTTATTCAACAGCAAGGTAGAATGATAAGACCGATTCAGGAAAGCTATAGCAGCGTCACCAAAAAAAATGAATAGGTACAGTGTTAATGAGAATAATTTAAATAATTTAGACTCGAAAAGCTTTAGTGTCTCGTACGAATTATGTATTTAAATCCAAATTATGAGACCGTCGTAGTAATCTTAGCCCTTATTCATACACGTTCCGTAACTTACTCAATACTAGGAAGTTTTTTGTCTCGTTTTCACGCGTAACAGCTTCCGTCAACGAGAAGTTGACAGCGCAGTTTAAAGCATAGATTATCTTATTGAGCTTTTATGAATAAGGGCGCTACTGTTTAATATTATAAGCATCATTCTCACGTGTTAAAACAGGAAACCATAATTCAGCTCAAAGAGTAGATACTTCACGCTGTTTACGAGTGAAAACTAGTACAATAATTTATCGTTTGTTTTGTTTGCTCCACAGACCTATAATAAAATAGAACAACTGTGTGAACTATGCCGATTGCCGAGTGAAGCATCCGATAGAGACATCTCCGATCGTGACACTCGTGACTGCGTGATGTGGGATTAGTGCCGACTCACTGACAGCCAGCATCAATACTGTGACAGGTTCATCAGAAGACACCAGTAAATTTCAACCTTAAGACCTGCCATACAAGGGTGAAAAATGATTGAAACAAATCCAGTGGCAGAAAGCTTGGATAGAGGATTGTAGTCTCTAATTCGATGCTGAAAAAGGTTGAGGTTTGACAAATTTAAAACTACCCGCGTTTAAAGTTATGCTTTAGACTTTATTGTAAAGCGTTTAAAGCCTATTAAGAAGACACTTGATGTGCGTTGAATGGGACCTGCTGTGCGTGAATAATGCTGACATTTTAAGCCTTATGTTAATGTGATAAAGCTGTGGAATTTCTGGTATTTAACGAATACAGAGCACCTAAAGTTTGTCACGCAGAAGGGTCAAGTGCAAGAGACGAATTGTGGAAATGTCTCGCTTTATAGAATAAATAGTTTCCTTGGTATGTGATTGTTTTGCTGGCCTTTTTGAACATACTACTTGTTTATAGGCTACGATGCGACCGACTTAATTGTCTCTTGAGTTACTGCACTTACTACACTGTTGGTGTTGAGTAACATATCTGATACAGGCTTCAGGTTTGTGGCTGCTGCTATCGTACAGTGTACGGTTCCATTCAAACCTTTGTTATGTTTAAGTCCATCAATTTACATTGATTTGACGTTGTCTACCCAGCCCACCAGCGGTCTCACCCAACTAGGCATATTATCGCGATAGAAATACATGATTGTATGCGTCTACGTCGGCTTTAGTATCTCACTGGTTTGCAAACGAAGACGCACGTGGTAGCACATAGCTGGCGGAATGATGCGCGACTTTGCGGCAAAGCTCATCGTGAGTGATCAGTGATTACTGACAGTACAATTGATTTTCTTGCTTTTGCATCTCTCGGTCACTTCTTTTGAGAAGGTCACTTCATGAGCAGAGTGACACGTGAGCATTGCAAACGAACTTGAGAAAATGTAGTGGACGGTCGAGAAAGACACAATTACAAACAGTGCAGAGAAATAAAACATATTTATCCTAACAAGAGAAATAGAAAAGAAAACAATGCAATGCTGTGATGACGTCAATGGGTCCCGACTTTACGAGTTTTACTTCACATTAACATTATGAGACACTTGAATCAATCAGTTTGAAATAGACATTTAACATCTAGTACATATCCTCATTTAAAAGTCTACAGTTCTGATAGTCCGGAGAAAGTCTCAAATAAGTCGAAGTCCCTAACGAGCCGGCAGTTCTTTGTAAGCACAACAAATATTTACCTTTACACAAATAAGTTGTCAAGTCTAAGTCCTTGATAAAAAGGTAGGATAAAAAACCCTTTTGAATAAGCTGTTAACATTGTATCGTAAAGGTTTTACCATGGAAATGAAAGTCACGAATCTCGAGCGCGATGCCTTTATAGTTAAAATTTCAAAAATAAAAATATTAGGTACGTTTTGTTTATGGCTTTTTCATTATCTTTCTTTGAGTAATTTCTTAGGTTTTCGCTCTTGTTACGTTAGCTACTGTTTCTTGGTTATTCACACGTACACACACACACACATACAAAAATTTTGTAAGTCGAACTGTAATCACACAATAACCAAAGCGAGATTAATGCGAATTTAAGTAGTAAACGTTACTTACTATCACCCCGCCAGAACTAAATAAGTAAAGATTTAAATCAGGATGAAAGAGCACTCGAGTTAAGTTGACTAAACTGATGGCTTCAAGTAGATTAAAGACGATTCTTTAAATTATGACCGTTTTGATTATAATCTTTTACTATCCCGAATAAACGTCGACAGGCTCTTGAGAAGAGGCTTAGACTGATTTATAGTTATTCTGAACTTATGGAAAGAGGAATCTGGCGTCTGCGACGACACTGCTCTGAGACGCAGCCGGAAAACTTCTACTGCTGAACATCCCATGAACGGAGGATTTTGTCATAATACAGCAAGGTTGGCAGGCATCTTGTTGATCGCAGTAGACTATGATGCTGACCGAGAAGAATGCTGCTGGACATTCTCTGGATGTACTCTTAGGCAGCCCTCACACCTAATTCATGATTGGTGAATCAATCGCGGACGATGAGATAACCATGGGAAAATCACGATCCCGCTTGACGCATATCGTATCTTCTAATGTGGATGTGGTTGGGGCTTGATGGAAGTCTAGTCCGAGCACGGCACCCGCTTCTACGACCTCTATTCAAAAAAATTGTTTCACAACCACTGCATGCTCAGTGCAGACGCCGCGGTAAATAAGCGGTGATGTATGTGTAGCGTAAAGCGGAGCAATCGTCGCTTTGAGCCCAAGCAGATCTTCGAGATGGCACTATCTGGCCGTATTGCCGTTCGTGGTTTTTTGATGGTTTTGCATCCAGCCGCGCTTGAGCGTGTATTATCTCGTAATCCACGCTTGATGCAAAAGCATGGTTATTTTGACAGCAAAACGCGTACTTGCATAAGCGTCTACGGTTTGCATTACCGCACCCAAGGGGAGAGTCAGTAGGTAGATACCTACTATTCTTAGCCGCGGGACCACACAGCCAAAGCAAAGTTGCAAAGTTACATCCAAAACAATGATTACAACTTTTGTATAGCAGACGTGATAGTTTCCATCTATGCTGCACTTTCAAAGTAATTTCGAACGGAAATAGTGTAGTCATGAATCCAAATTAAAATCGTCGCCGTCATAAAGTGTGACCACAATAATGGTGGTGTGACAATAATTGTGTCACGTAATTTGGAACACAATTACCGAACAAAAAACAGTAGATGACGGCAGTCATCAAAGGACTACTATTTCGTCATGCTAGGAAATTGAGTTACCAGAATTTGGGAGCCTAGTGGAAGAATTACCCGTGAAAACTTAGGGTTGACTCATTTTGTTAAATGTTATATTATCCGGTTGTAATATCCAGACAATTTGTATTGAAATTCTAAAATGGCGTGGTGACCCTGTGAGATAGGGCCCTTTAAATTGGGGAAATTCCCCACGTTCGCACTAACATCCACAAGCATCCTCACTATGTCAATTAGTAGGCCCGACGAGAATTTAAATTGCCAACGTTCCCATTGGTGGAGAGATTAGTGGTACGTTGAGAATACCGAAAATTCCGATGAAAATGAATTATAGCGAAAAAAAATTTCTCGGGCAAATATTAAAATAAAATAATCTGAAGAAGCAAATAGTAAGATATTCCAAAAGTTACTTTTCTAGCTGGATAACGACTGGATAGTAATTGATTAATTAATTTACCGACAGTTGGTACTTATTTTAAAAATTCGGGAATAAAATGTAAACATTTTATTAAACAAATATTTTGTGCGCTACAAGCAACAATGTTTTAAAACATGGTTTACGTGGCAGCCCTATGCGAAGATCGTATTGTCACGCTTAGACGCAAGGACACGAGTAGAAAGTAAACGAAATCTGTCACGGCCACGGGAAATATATCTAATAGCTGTGATAATAAACCCCATGGTACTGGCGACAACATAAATGTCGAAATATGTTATGATAGAGAAAAAAAATTTAAAGTGTAAAAATACAGCACGATTAAAAGCTGATTTAATATCCGTGAAAAGGTTTTTTAGAAATTAACCAAGACCCGTTAAAATAGTAGGTAATAAAGTTAAGATAGTAGGTTTCTGGTTTAGATAAGTTAGCGTATGTCTACACTCTACAGTCTTACTTGAATGTAAATAAGTAAACATATCAATACAACTAAATAAAATTGAAGTCTCTGTTTGTAATATTAAACTAACAGCTTTTTACCAAATTCATATGAAAGTATGTACGGTACCTATAACAAAACAACCATTTTTAAAATTGTTGTCTGTCTGTCTGTCTGTTTGTTCCGAGTAATCTCCGAAACGGCTGGGCCGATTTTGATGGGACTTTCACTGGCAGATAGCTGATGTTATACGGAATAACTTAGGATACTTTTATTTTAGAAAAAGAATTAGGATTCCGCGCAAAAAAATAAAAACCATGTAATCCAATACCTCCGCGCGGGTGACACCGCGGGCAGCAGCTAGTTATATTATAAATAGAATGTCAACATTTCTGACAGATTTATCAACGTGACTGTACATTAAGTAATGCATCGAAACCCATTCTTGCTGCCGAATGATTCAACAGAATAAGTTTTCACACGCAATTATAATGGTATTTCAATTGATAGCAATTGTCGTACATAATTAGGCAGTAATTTATTTCTCTCCGCCGTCGAGCTTCTTGCCCTTCTTCTCGATGGTGTAGGCTTTGGATCGAGGTATTTAAATACACGAGATACATGAGCGCCCGCATCGGGCCTATGCGAAGTAGTTTTAGCTAGATTAGGCCCTCTTCGAACGGATGCATTCTTGAGAATCTCTTCTTTAACTCCTAAACCCGTATCTACTCAAAAACAGTAGCATCTAAAATAATTAATAAGAGTACAAAGATTTTGAAACAAGAGCACAAACCTTGAGAAATGTAAACAAATACTCTGATACTAGAACAGATCACAAATATTGGGAGTCTAGTATATAAATACTTAGTTTGAGACAAGTACACGAATACTCGCGTATTGTCGTGTCGTACCACGAAATACCGTATCGTAGAACCGCGATGCCCTGTCGACGGTAGGTTCTAGGGTCAATAAATAGTTTCATGAGGTTTCCATTATTTTGTTTTTCCTAGGACTTTCCACGAACTCTTCTCTACAATTTATTCTTTCCTTCGCCAGCCATCCCAGTACAGTACATTTAAGAATTTATTATAGCTAATTAAATTAAAAACGTAATAGTACTTACAATGGTAGGTTCAAATAGCAATTCAGTTTTTCTTAGTACATATTGGGAAAAATATAATCGAAAAGTAAACAGCTACATACAAACTGCAGTGTGCTTTTGAGCTAAAACCTAAAGGTGAAGTTCTAATTGTGCAGAGTTATTTTACTGGCTTCACTTTGATTTTTAATCTGAAAAACAGCCATGCTTTACACTACTCCTTGGCGTCTTGTAATAAAAAAATTATATTTACAATTAGCATATTATATTATGTAATCCTGCTTCCTACTTAATATCCTACTTATCCTACTTATCCTTACTAATATTATATTAATGCGAAAGTGTGTTTGTTGGTTTGTCGAAAAAATGCACGGTTTCTGTGGGAACGCGGGTGAAAACCGCGTGCAGTAGCTAGTGTATCCATATCTTCGAACACAGGCGATATAGAGGACCAACGCCAACCTATCAAGAATAAATTTCAAGTTTCAAGCAGAATCTGCACCACTCCACAAAATCACAACATTATTCCGAGGTTAACTGGAAAATAAATCACCATTAAGCTTGCCTAAATATATATCTACAATTTTGGTTATACAATAAAAATCTATCAACTTATTATCGAGGTAATACGGAACTACAAAGACAGTGCTATTCATTCTATCTAGTCAGTGATGGTAGCCCCATGGCAAACTCGTTCTATTCACAAGTCACTGGATTAAACTTCTGAGAATTTCCCATAGACCCAGTTCGTAGCGTGCCTGCATAAACACCGTGGATTGAACACGCGTAAGGCATAAGAATAGCAATAGTACGTATTACCCGGGATGAGTCATGTGCAGGCACCGTTGTATCGCTTATGGGTAATTTTCCGTCGATCTTAGACGTTTATGCATAAGGTTTTGTTTTGGGGTGGACGGGCGGATTAAACGCTACGGGTAGACGTAAAAAATAAACGTCACGACGTGATATTGAGCAAATAGCTATGAGTGATATTGCTAGGAAAACAATTCCCAATAAAAGTAATGTTCTTGATTCGAAAAGTATTGTTTATGTACTTAAGTATGTTTTTTTATGTCACACGTGTATATGTCGTTTGTGATGAATTGTGGTATAATAATAATGTAAATATATTGTACGCAGCATGTGCTGCATGTGGGTGATGCTTTACAGACAGGTTATGCTTTAGGAAGAAATATTGACATTTGTATGAAATTAAGCTTAGTAAGATAGTACCTACCTATTTGTTTAGTGTGTTGAGCTAGAAACATGAACTTTGTACAGGACCATGAGACCGTGGAGCTCAGCGTTTTACGAGTAATACCTATACTATAGTGATACCTACATTCGTTTCTGAGATAAAAGGTATACTGAAGAGCAGACACAGACGAACAAGCAGACAAAGTGATAATGACAAAGTGTTTCATACTGCATAATGAAACGGGTACAGCGTTTCATTATGAAGTACGAAACACTTGTACGACTCTAAACCACAGACAATAAATATTTGATAGTTCCTTGATAGTTGCTTGAAATTGCAGATGAATGCAACTCTTCTACGTAGATCGAGTCGAAAACGCCCGTCTGCTTCGAATACAAATACAGGCCACTCCAATCAACTGCACTCTAGCGCCGTTGGTCGAAATCAGGGGAATCGTCCAAGGATTTAACGGATGTGCTCAAGCTTTCTTGTCTAGCTGCACATACATTGTATAAACCAGTAGAACAACTTGTCACAATTACGCTCGACGCGTTGCTTACAGTTAAGAACATCAGTATTGCATGTATTTTGCGGTATCTAGCTAGTTAGCAACACGTTACGTGGTCGGAACTCAACAGAAAAATATCATGTCAGGGTTTCGAAATAGCAAAAAAACTGTGTTATAACCAAGAGATCTGTGGTTAGAACGATAGTTTTTTTTTTATTTGGCGCTTCCGTTTTTTCCTGTATTTGAAATAGATTAAATTCTATTGCACTGATCATCAACCAACATTAAATGATTAGGGGAAGTTTAGGGGACATGTAGTAGAGCCCAACACCCAAAAGGTGGACAGACGACCTGGTTAAAACCGCGGGGAACTATTGCGTGTAAGAGGCGAGTAGCTGATCCAAGTGGCGTTCTGTCGGGGAGGCTTATGTACAGCAGTGGACCGGCTGATGAGAATGATGATCATTAAATTTTTTTACGTCATAAAGCACAACTACTAACTCTATCGTACTTCAAGAGATGGGTGTTGTAAATAGAAGAACTAATGAAGAAAGTCAACGAATAGAATATTAGTTAATCTTTTTTTTTCGAATTATTACAAATCACATTAGCGATGAGTCATCTGGTGAAGTATCCTTACTGCTTTTAAACTGTACTGTGCAGAGTAGCTCAGTTAAATTGAAACGTTCGTGCCTCAATTAACGTAGTTCAATGTCAATATACCGTACCCGGGCTACGGTCTGAAAGCCTGAAATTTAAAGCCTGTGTATGAGCGTGACATCTTGACCCGGCATGGCGATAGTGGGTTTAAACCCTTTACTTTGTTGCTTTAATTGAATGCAAAGTGGGCTCGAGTTGGCAGGAAATTGTATTTATTGCATTTGAAGGATTGGTCGTGTGCTCAGGCAATTAGGATACGTGAGGGAAATATAGCTTGTGTGCTTAGTAATGACAATGTAACTTGAAATTTGTTCTCCTGTAGTACTGTACTGTATGTCTTGAATGTTTATCGACATTGAATACCTAATCATTGAAGGTTAAGGGATGTACGAGGCGATAGGAGTATTTCTTTGGCGAGTGTCCGTCTGGAAAAAGCCTTATTCATGTAGTCTGTTGCATAACAGTGGAGACCAAGCATTAACGGTCTTACCACAAAAAAATTTTACACACCCTAAACCTGTCTTAAACAGCGTTTCACTCCTAAATATGCTTTAGTCGTCTGTTTAATTCAACCACAAATCTTGATTTAAGTAGTGCCTAACCGCTGTCTAACTCCATTCTGTTGTGACATTTCTAATTATGTTAGTCGTTTATCTTTGGACACTGTTTAGGTAGGTATACAGGTGTCTAAAAGTTGTTTTTTGTGGTAACACGGTATGTGTTCCGGGTTAATTTTTATGAGACCGATGACCAAATAAACGGTTTAAAAATGACAATGGTTTTGCGCAAAATTATCACTTTAGGCACTATCGGTATTTTGTAGCACCATTATTGTTTTTCTATGGTCGCCTTTGACAATGGCGGTCATCAATAAACCATTGCTAATTTCATATGCTCTTCATCAAAGTGATCATTTTGTGACGAAACCATTGTCATTTTTAAACCATTTGTTTAGTACAATTATTATTGGTTATGAGCGCACTGTAGTGCTACACAGGTGCCTATTTGCGTTTCAAAGTCCTAGCACTGCAATTGTTATGGGGAGACGTTACGCTCACATCGCACCATCGAAACCAAACGATCGACTGGAGGGCAATCGCGTTAAAAATTATCAATCAAACCGCTACTAAACTACAACTGCATTACAACTTTTTGACCGTTTCGTATCGCGCTAATAGTTTTACCAAAAGTTGAGACGTTTCTCGACAACAACTGACAGTTAACGCTGTCAAATGAACGGTGAAAAAAATTCTACACAGGTGAACCGACACTAAACTACAGATGGAATCAAACCACAACTAAATCATAACCGTACGCTGTCATTTCAAATTAACGCGATCGGGGCCCTGGTCTCGAACTAGGGGTTGTCAAATAAAGTTATCTTTACGGAATGTGAGTTAATACACGAGCGAAGAAATGGAACCAGTTACTAGTATCCAGTAACTTGCGTAAGTTTACATTTGCTTTTACTGTTCACATTCGTAACTAGAATTGGGTTATGTAATTTTATGGCTACGAGCCGACCCGTTAATGCTTACGAGAATTCCGGGAGCTTATATTTATAAGCTGTCAAACTAAATTGTTTGACAGCTTATATCTGTCATGATTACTAGAAGGTTTTCTTAGATTTTACAAGACTAAGAAAGGTTGTTTTTACGGTTCATGTATGTATGTTAGTTACTTTACTCCAAAGTGTACAGATTTGGATATTGTATGGGATATCGAGTAGAATCCTTACAACCGGCACGAGTACGGATCTTATCGATAAAAAAAAATCGATAAAATTGACAGTTAAAATCGATAAAACCCACTATATCGATTTTAACTGTCAATTTTATCGAATAAAACCCACTTTATCGAATTTAACTGTCAATTTTATCGAATTTTATTTATCGAAAAGATCCGTACTCGCGCCGAACATCCCGACACTGCGGCGCAATATTCGATAAAATTGACAGTTCAAATCGATAAAGTGGGTTTTATCGAGCCTCGAAACAATCAACAAAAGTTATCGAAAAGCTACGTCGAATCCAAAGAGAATATAGAGCTACTACAATAGTTTACGATCAGACTTCGGTACTCGCAACATTTGATAAATTTATCGGGTTTTATCGAACCGACTTCTGTACTTGCGCAGCTTATTTGGATATTGTACCTGTGGGGTATCGATTAGAATCCTTACAACATTCCGACACTGGCTAGGGCAGTCCTGTTTTTACACAATTTTAGCTTTACTTGTAACTAACTAACTAACAATCAATGTAATAAAATTTTAGAAGTAAATTTTAGATATTTGTTGGAATCAGGCGTTACTTTGCGGAAGTCCATTTTAAATAAGATATTATATAATGTGGCCAATTTATAGTTTTAAATTCCATGATAAAGAATGTCTAATGGCCTAAGTCCGATCTATACTGAATTTAACCAAATGTAACGAACGTAAATTACCCACATTATATAGTATCTTATTTAAGTCAATTTTAACCTATTTCTGCTCGTCCCAAGTGCACAAGGGTACCTAAGGAACTTGTCAACATTATTTTTATATAAATGTTATTTTTCATTTCTCACTCCTACGATGTTACAATACTTGATTATAAAATACCTTGAACAGTCTATATCGCAACCTTGATAATTATTTGATGCAGTTTCCTTATTGTCGTCATGTTGACATAATCTTTAATCATTTTTTGATGACCGAAACAAAATGGACAGAATCAGTAACAGACCGTCTACTCTCTTATGTTCTTCTCCGAACTCAAATTCATTTATTATGAGATAAAATTCAGTAGAAAATTCTTGTTAGTGAAATAACAGTAAAATTGTATTAGTATTGAGTACTCAATAACTGAAGAACTGTTGTGGAAATATAAAAATAAATGATTGTGTGTCCCAAAACATTTCAAGAAAACCCGGACAGGTCACACAACAGGATGAAATACGTCTAATAAATGATATCCAACAATATTGCGTCGAAAAACCGTGGCAAAATTCATTAACATCTGTCAATTTGACACTTGTTTATGGATGTCTATACCTACAAATAAATAAAATTGAAGTGTCTGTTTGTAATATCAAACTAACAGATTATTACCAAATGCATATGAAAGTATATACGGTACCTATGACAAAACAACCATTTTTTTAATTTTTGTCTGTCTGTCTATCTGTCTGTCTGTTTGTTCCGGGTAATCTCCAAAACGGCTGGGCCGATTTTGACGGGACTTTCACTGGCAGATAGCTGATGTTACACGGAGTAACTTAAACTACTTTTATTTTAGAAAAAAATAGGGTTCCGTGCAAAAAAAACCATGAAATCCAATATCTCCGCGCGGGTGAAACCGTGGGCAGCAGCTAGTCAGCAATAAATACATACATATTTAAGAATTATACTAAAATACTACGAGCACGATTGAAGACGTACGTGATTATGAATATTAATATGGACTGATAGATTAATATGGAACAACCGCAGCGTCGGAAAGCTTCGAATATGGCCGTCATAAAATATAATTACACAGCCTGCTGGACTAGCATATTAATTCTAAAGCATAGGTAACCTTCCCGAGTGCAGTGTGTCAACCAGCTCCATAAATAACTTTCATCTGAGGGCCTATTTGAGCTTTCGCCTGCGTGGACCAACTTATTTATGTATGTCTTGTAATGTTGGTCAATGGTCATGTTATGTCCTGAACCCAATAATTTCTGATAAAAATAAAGATTATTATTTTTAGAAAATAAACTAGCTGCTGCCCGCGGTTTCACCCGCGTGGACATATTACATTTCATGGTTTTTATTTTTTTGCTCGGAACCCTAATTCTTTTTGTAAAATTAAAGACTTATCCGGGCGATTGCCCAAGCCGAGGTTCTTAAAAAAAAACTCTTTACAAATCTCCAGTTCCATAGACGACTTCGAGTACAAACTGTTGAAATATAATATGGTCATCATCTGACCTGATCTCCGACGGTGGTCGGTAGGCTCCGCTGGTCACGTAGACCTCTGAGCCGGAGTCCGCTCGAGGGGAGCCGTTCGGGTGCCGCCGCCCGTTCCGGTGCTCGCCGCCGCCTGACGGCGACCGAGTACGCTCGTCCATCGTCTGGAACACAGGAGTGTCTTATGAAAGGTTCTGTTAGTGGTAGGACTTACTCTTCTGCGAGTGTCCGTCTGGGTTGTTACCACCGCTTTGTGAGTAAATTCTGCCGCGAAGCTAAAATGTGCAAGCATTACTGTGTTCCGGTTTAATGAAGAATCTGTTATTGGCAATATGTACAAGCAAAAATGTTTTAGTTTATAGTGTTTACCTAAGTGCTGTTGAATGAGTGATTAATAAATTAAAAAAAAATGTATTTAAAATTTCAAGTGTGCTGCTTAAAATCACTTCAATATTGTTTGGCCGTCAATTGCTAGATTTCCGCCCTGGACAGTACGTAGTAACGTAGGTAACCTTCTATCTACTATTTTATCCTTCTATTTGATAAACGATGGTTGGTTTTTCAAATTAGGTCTTTTCTCCAAAAAACTTTCGTCTTTCGTAGAGGGCCTTAATGAATTTTTAACTATTTAACGACCAAAGAGGTCGAACGAAAATGTTGTATGGAAAAATTAATGGTTGGATGAAAAAGGCGGCACGGATGCGTGTTACATATTGTTCTATTTAATTTATCTGTGAGAAAGAGAGCTTGCTTAATTTAAATTTTAGTTTTCTACCTACTACTCATGTTTAACACCTGCCCCGAATGTTTACATCCTTAGCCAAACATCAACTTCCTGCAAACAATCATAAACATTCAAAACTAGTAAATTGCCAATTGGAAATCGTTCAAGCAGAAGTGTTTGTTGTGAATGCTGTGATTGAAGGGATGTGCGAGCGTGCATGATTGATGATTATGCAAAATCACGGGCCACGCGCAAACCATGGTAAAACCACGATAGCCACCGCTTCTATGACCTCCACTCAAAAAATTATTTTACAATTTTTTTTTCAAATTATCGTTATATAAATTTTTCGGTGTTTCTAGACTACTCGAGTTTCTACGTCATCAATTATTGGGGAAAATTAAATCGAGTTGAGGTAGTTTCGAGGTTACGTATAACAAATACGAAAGTTCGAATGTGTTTCTTTATTTATATTTCAGTAGGTATGTACGTAAACCCGTTTTTAAAAAAACATGCCGACTTTAATGAAATTATTGCGATAAGTATATCAATTAATTCTGATGAATTATTTCAAATAATAATATTAATTCTGGTGAATACTAACATAATTGATTGAGAAATAGATTTTATCCTGCTTTTCCGAAACCGTACAGATGTTTGGAATTCTCCAACGTCTAAGTATAAAATTTCAAAATAGGATGGATTTAAAAAAACACTTTACAGTAACATAACACCCACTGGCCACATGCTCACGTTGTATTTGGCAGTCGACTGACTTTAAGATGAGTTTACATTGCACGAATTATTACTGTAAATAAATAATTCCGACTGATATTGCAGGAAAATGTAAACGAAGTTTTATAGCTTCGCATGAACGTGGTTTTGTATGTCTGTGTTTTCGAACGGAAATCAATATTTGTTGGCATGAATAGGTATAAAAGAAAAGTTCTTTGGTGAGATCGAATATTTTTTACACTTATACCTAAAAAAATGATTATGCAGCTGAATTTTATCAAAAAATTCTTTAAAATAGGAAAGTACCCGGGCATTTGAATTGTCAATTGACATTTCAAAAATATATAGGGATTTTGACTCCATTTTTAATATTAATTAATTCGTTTTCTCATGAGAATCAAATTGCTATATGGAATCATGGAAGAAACTGGAAATCGAACGCTAGAGACCTCAAAAATGAGAGTCAAAGTTGCGCATATTACTAAGCGCTAAAACTCCCCAAACAAATTGGGCAGAACATTTGTGACGTGATGAGGTCACATTTTCTGCGTGGGCCGTAAAGCTGTGCTAAAAATTTGCATTATGTTTATTTTGGCCGTGAAAAACTGTCACACAATTTTTAATTCATTGATATGTATGAATGTGAATCTGATAATAGTATAATTTAAATTACTATTGGATGATAAAAAAATCGTTGATTTGGGAAACTTAGATGCAAGTACATAATATATGTAAGTGGGATACTTACTTACTTAATTAATATTTGTGGAAATTGTATATATTTTTGGGAACGTTGCCTACTGGTAGCGGATTATTAGATTAAGATTGTAAATAAATTAGTGTGTATTTTATTTAGTTATTTTAGTTTATGTTGGTTACTTTCTCTAATGATTTGGATGAAGTTTTTGTATTTAGATAAGGTTTTGATTTTAAGTTTACCTTATATTTTTAATTTTATTATTTTGTTCTTACATCTGTATGACCACGGTAATTGTGTTTTTTTTCCATGCAACTTCCCTAATGCGACTACTTATCTTTGTTGATAACTTTATTCAAGTACAAATTCAAGAAATAAAGTGAAACAAATGCTTTATATGTTCCAGAAGTTTCACTTACCGTATATTCTGATAACGTCCTCTCAGAGGGCGCTCTGTGACTGTCATTCTCGTCTCTAGACGATCCTCTATGCAAATAGGCTCCAGAAGACGGAGAGTCGACGCCCGATCTGTGCGTCGCGACATAGTGGTTAGTTTTTACTTTGTGCGCCATGATTTTTTCTTTGATACTACGGCACGCTCATCTTCCGAATTTCAAATTTCGAATGTTATAATGGCGGGAAAATCTGTGACGTTTTATTTTTCATTTTCGTTTTGTGAAGTGCCAGCGCGTGGTTATAGAATTCCGTTCGGAATGTGTTTTACTTTTTGATGTGATCGTGAGTGTATCTGTAACAAAAAAAAATACTTCAATAAATAAATCATATAGTTTTTCATTATGTAAATAATCGTCATATTTTTGTTTTTGTTAGGTAACCGGGCATCATACGATTTGCGTATTCAGCCAGCATTAGCTTTTTTTTTTAATTTTTCATTACGTATAAAATTCTTGGCAATTGGCATGCTTTTTAAAATATGAATTTCATTTAGACCTAAAAGTTAGAAATCATGTTATTTTTTTATTGCTAAGAGAAAGTTTGATACTTCATCCTAGTAATAAACGGTGTTATTGTGTATTCTGCATCTATATCATAAGGTAATAAGACTAACAATGACGGTTATAGACAACAATCAGCATCATAATAATAAAAGGAAGAGCAGCACAATAAATTGATCTAGATTAAATCTTAAAAAAGTGCCGGTAACTATGATTATTCGACGATTACTTTGGATACATCTCTGTCAGATTGATGATTTGATGCAATCATTCGATTAGAGAACAAATCGATGTAATCGATGCTAACTTTTCTCTAAACGAAATCGATTGAGGTCAGGGGAACAAAAAGCTTGACTGACACTTCAGGGTTTGATCAGTATCATAATAATGGGAAATTCATTGTAATATCTATTTGTATACAGAAGTAATGGAAAAGCGTGATACAATATCAACAATGCTACCTTATGTTACGTACCTATGTAGTTGAGAAATGTAGCCAAGTAATTTTTTTTTAATATATTTTTACCTTAAGTAACGATACAAGCAGGTCGTTTCCTGATGATAAGCATAACACTTACCCATATAATAATTGCACACAGAACTTTGAAGACAAAGGCCACTTGCTTGGTAGCATCAGACTGCATGAACAAGCAGTAGTTGTGATGACGGTTTGAATATGTGTATGTACTGTCGTAGTAAGAAAAGGTTCGTCACCTTGTCTATTTTTGTTCGCGCAGTAGTTGTTTTGTGTTAAGACTCCTTAAATTAACACATAGAGATTGTAAAACTATTATAAGTGTGGCATAGTTCCGGCTTTCGCTATGCCTCTACGCATTTGATTTAAACCTAACAGGTAACCTAGGCCGGCTAGGCTTCCTAGTGCGTAAGTCAAGCCTGACCCACTAACTAGTGAAAGTACGAGTAAACTTAAAGTTTAGTTAATTGCCTATTTAATGTTAAAAACAGTTCCTTAGCTTACTTTCTCTGTAAGATTTAAGATTCAGAGACGATCTTTCTTCCTTTATGTCAGAATTCTATAGTACTAGCATTTTCCCGCGGTTTTCACCCGCGTTCCCACAGGAACCGTGTATTTTCCGGGATAAAAGGAGCCTATGTTACTCTCCGGTCCATAAACTATATCTACGCAAAAAATCACGTCGATCCGTTGCTCCGTTACTGCGTGAACGAAGGACAAACCAACAAACCAACAAACACACTTTCGCATTTATAATATTAAAGTTAGGATAGTAGGAAGTAGGATAGGATTTTGACATATGGTGATGTATCAGTGGAAGTGAGATCACCCGCCGATCAAGAAGGTTCTAATCCTAAGTAGGTACTATGAGTTTGATATTTCGGTGAACGAAAATCTTTGGCAAGTTTGCTCGCAATGTGATCACGGAACTGAATATTACTTAACTAGTATATATTTACGTTTTTATGTGTTACTGATGTCAAACATAACGCCAGCTCATTTATCAATTTCAATACCTTCCAGAACTATGAAACACGAAGGCTTGCGCGGCGCTGCACTGCTGTGCGCTCATTACTCTGAGATGTTAGGTAGGTATTCTCATAAGCCCAGTAATTTGACTGACTACTTTGCTTATCAAGCTTTGCACATTACTGCTTGGCGGCACACTACACGACTAGCACGAACAAAGCAGTGGTTCCAGACGGACACTCGCAGAATAGTTGCACCTGGTGAACATACCTTAACAAGATTATGACGCTTTTTAAATATTCAGGGAATGTGGGCAGTTACAAGGTCCTCAAAAATCCGGAAATCAAACCAGATAATCGGTTAGTGCAAAGCTCTTTATTGAATTAATAAATCAAGTGCATTATCTTGCGCGATTCAAAGAGGCAAAAAGAAGGTAAGCTAAGCTAATTTTTTCAATTTTTTTTATTTCGTCATGCTTTCTCTTAGTTTATCTTATAATTATGTTAGTACAATAAAATCAGATTCAAATTAGCTGTGAATTCATCGTACGCCTTTTAAAGCAATCAATAACTAACAGCACAATTTACTCCACAGTAACGCAGGCAAATGAAATCGAACAAGTTGAGTCGACCTTGAGCCTATCTTACCAGCCTTGAAGATAAAGCCTTATTTAGCAGATAATAACGCTTAATTTGCTATAAATCGGCAGTAATAGTTGTGTGCACTCGAAACAATGGCATTTCGATCGTTACCATCGATTAGTGACGTAAAGTCGAGTACTAGTGTCGAGTACTCTTGGTTAGGGATGGAAGATCAACGCAGTCTTGACTTTTAAGTTCGCTTTTATAAAACGGGGAAAACGTCAAAGATTATGTCTTTAGATTTTAGAAGGACTCTAATTACAAATGCAGTCCATCACTTTAAAATCAGCTTGTTTTAATCCTCTATACAAGCCACAATATTGTGTCTTACGTAACCTCTGAATTATTTAAGGATGATTTGAAGTAAATCGAATTTAAATTAAACTCCTACTTCTTCTTCTTTCAGTTGATGAATCACCGAAACATCGTTGTCCACAACTCCGTTGCCTGACATACCCGTTCCGTTGCCGTGCATTGCAGATACCCAAACTAATCTTATTACTACGGAGACGACGTCAACTGTCAACGAGTCACCGACCGTCATTTTTTTTTTAAATTGGTAACGAGACGAGCTGGTCGTTTGCCTGATGGTAAGCATAACGCCGGCCCATGACAATTGCAGTGCCACCCAGAACTTTGAAACACAAAGGCCTGCGCAGCACTGCAGTGCGCTCGTTACCCTGAGACATTATATTAAGGGCTATGGCAAACACCTTGTTATGGAGAAGGCCGATGTGGACATCTTCCTGATGATAATAAAAGTTATTTGTAGCAAAAAGTTTTTACACAAAGTTTTTTTTATATTTTTTGATAACGATACGCGCTGGTCATTTGCCCGGTGAGCATAACACCGGCTCATAACAATTGCAGTGCCTCTCTGCACTTTGAAAGATAAAGGCTCCGCGGCACTGCAGTGCGCTCGTTACCCTGAGACATTATTATTTATTACAATACAGATATTAGTTAAAACTTTTAACTTTTTTATAGCAAATGCGGGCTTGCGTATTCATTTCTTTTACCTCTTCACTATTAGCGTAGGCGAAGCGAAGGCATTCATTCCAATTCAGATCCATATCGTTCACATCAACCTGCTAAATTGCATGTAATGTTTTTGTAATAATTCTAGTATTATCTCTACCAAGTATCAGTATCATAGTAAAAATACTACCGTCAGAAAATAATAGGTTGCGTTATTGTTTATTGAAATTAGGTGAACAATGTTGCGTAGCCCTGAACTTTGTGGGTTTTAGAGATTGTAAATAAATTAGTGGTTTGTTTGTAGGCAACTAGTAAGATATACAGGGTGATTGGAAAATACGATATAGTCCTTGCAACTGGTTAAATTAGAGCATATTTACAGCTACTTTGGTTATGTCCGCAAGTTGGTTATTTCTGTGAGTTAATCAAAATTCAGGAATTTCAAACAAAACCCCCACTGTTGTTCAATGCTTTCAACTCAATTTCTTAAAAAATTATTTAATGAAATGTATTAATAGAAAAATTCCCTCATTTTTATCTTAAGGGTGGAAAAATAGGGGACGAAATTTCAAATATCGCGATATTTTTTATCAAAGTCGGTTCTCGCTTTTTAAAAGCAATTTTTAATTATTTACGTATTTAGTTGAATAGTAAGATAACAACAACAAAATATGTAGGTAATGTTTTAGATTCCAATTTAATACAGCTACCACGCCACGCCTAACCAAATCATAAGAAAAACTAATGACTAAAAAGAAAAATGACCCTTCTGATACTTAATTACGTATCTTAATCTATTTTAAACAATCGGTATCATAACGCCGAGGTGTTATGGAGCTGTCTGATGACGTCAGATGTAGAAAACCAATCAAAAAGTCATCAGAACTAAGTTTTGTTTGAGGCTTCTGACTTCTCATCTGGTTTGGTTTTTATATTGATGTAAAAGCCAGTGTTGTAGTGAAAGAGTTAATTTATAATTTTGAAACCTTCACGAATTGAATACATAGAGTCATAGACCCTTAGACTATTAATATTAATACTATATTACTAACTAGCTGCTGCCCGCGGTTTCTCCCGCGCGGAGATGTTGGATACCACGGTTTCTATTTTTTTGCGCGGAACCCTAATTTTTTTCCAAAATAAAAGTAGCCTAAGTTACTCCTTATGGAGTGACCGTTGGATATTTTACAAGACCAAATGTGGGTAGTTCATGACAGCGCCTGATCGAAACGTCGAGGTTATTCAAATATTATGAATATTAATTTGTATGCGAATGTGTTTGTCGCAGTTCTCGCAACAAATAAAAGCGTATTAAAAAAATAACTACCTATAGTTAGTTAAGCTATAGCTTTAACTATCTTACGTTAGAGGATAATCAACCTTATCACAGTAACGCCTACCCAATCCAATGTTTTGAGGAGCAATATCTAAAGTTACGAAAGCATTGTACGCGTAATTAAAGTCCCACCCATAGGCAACGGGGTGGGCTTATGATAATATCTTAATTTATTTAAATTAAACATCTTGCCTATCTCTCTGGAGAATTGGTTGCTTTGAAATTATTTTTGGACTGCGTTCATCCTTCTAATATTATAAATGCGAAATTGTGTTTGCTGGTTTGTCCTTTTTTCACGTAGTAACCGAACAACGGATCGACGTGATTTTTGGCATAGATATAGTTTATGGACCGGAGAGTAACATAGGCTACTTTTTAACCCGGGAAAATGGACGGTTCCTGTGGGAACGCGGGTGAAAACCGCGGACGGAAGCAAGTGGGCATATATGTTTAGAGTCGATGATAATTTGTTCTAATATTTTTTGTTATTCAATTTCACTATGAAATGTTTTGGAATACGTTCATAGAGAAATAAGTTTAGAGTCGAATCTAATTTTTTTTTGTATGTCCGTTTCACTGTGAAACGTTTGTTTGAGACTACGTTCATAGAGAAACAGCTTTTGGAACTGGAGCTGCTGGAACAAACCGATAAGTGCTTGGAGATACATTTTCGACTGAAGTGCGGTAGCTAGCCAGGTGAACACTAGACAATGCATTACCATGCTGTGGACTTTGGTATAGCATCAAGATATTTTATGAACCATCGGCGGCAGACGTCTCTACCACTAATCCATCATCGCTTCAAAAATATTATTTTCTAGGCTAGCTACCACGCTCAAGTTGAAAATATCGGTATATTTCAGCAGCTGCACTTCACAGCCAGCTATTATAAGAGGTTTAATAAAGCTCCAATGCCATTGATTGCGTGACAGAAAGGTAATTGAAGAGAATTTAACAATTACATATACGATTGGCCATTAAAAATAAAAATTATACTTAATGGGGTATTCTCTCAAATGTAGTTAGAGTAACAAATTAGGATCATCAGACTGAGAAAGTAATGACGCGAGACGTTCCCTGTTATTTTAAATTGTAGTAAATGTAGGTCCTGTTCTACATTTTACAGATATCTCTTATTTGTTGGATAATTTATTTATTTATTACTGGAGGACCATAGCCCAAGACCGGAAATACTGATGAAACGAGGGAAGGGTGGCCTTTGCCCTGCAGTGGGACGCTACAGGCTCAACATAATATAATATATAATAAATTACATAAAATAATATACATTTTTATGTATATTATATATTTTATTAATTGTCTATGTTGTTTATTAACAACATTACATAATTTTACAAAACTACTTTCTGCCCGCGGTTTTTACCCGCGTTCCCACAGGAACCATGCATTTTTCCGGAATAATAAGTAGGTAGCCTATGTTACTCTCCGGTCCATAAACTAAATCTATGCCAAAAATCACGTCGATCTGTTGCTCCGTTACTACGTGAAAGAAGGATAAACCAACTAATCAACAAATACACTTTCGCGTTTATAATATTATAATATATAATAATAATTAATATATACAAGTAGGGATTGGGATTAGGTGACATTAAGTGATGAAAGACAATAATAAAAAATAATCATTACAATAAATATTTATAGATTATAATTCTAAAGTGGTTGAGACTAAGACAGAATATGTCCATATTGTTACTAACATCAGTGTCATTTGAGTCTTTATTACGAGAGCTAACCACACATTATTTCGTTATATGATCGATAAATCAAACCTAAATTTTTTCAAAAGTTAATCAACGTTTAAAACAGACTTACGGCTGACACCGCTTTGTAATTGATACTACATATCTATACACTAATATTATAGAGGTAAAACTTTTTTGTGATAAAGCCGTTATTGTCTTTAATTGTACTTTAGTGTAAATAAATGAAAATTATCGTTTTCATATATTTTTTAATTCTTATTGCTTATTGTAAACAAGGACACTAATAATGGATTTTAATAATCAATTTCATATCTAAATCAATTTGTTACTGACTGTTATTTATTCCAGCTGGGAATTCCTATCAAATGCCACCCAAGGAGTCTCCACAAAGCACAGTTGAAGGACTGGCATCCAGTGCCCCTGGCGGTACAAAATTGTTTTAGAATAAAATTAGATGATACCCAGATTGGGTCCCTCGGGGTATACACCCTGACCATACTCATTACGCGTCTCAGGCTTTCACAACCATCTGATAAAAGTTATTTCATGAATAGGACTATTGGGTAGCTAATCTATTAGTATATTTGTTTCTTTTATAGATAAAGATTAAGATATTTTATTTGAAAATACATGCGTAGGTTACATACTTCATTAATAAATACAATTTATCATGCATGCAGGTCTTAAAATAGAAAGGTGTGGTCAACATGTTTTGCCCCAATAGGCGTACGAATTTTGAAGTGTGCCGTGTTACAATAATTTCAATCTTCAGTGTAGAAAATAAAAACAAAAATGTCACAAGCAAAAAAACAAAATAAATCAAGCAAGCAAACAATAATTTCATTACAATTCTTTATTGGTCAAAAAGTCTTTTATGCTATAATAACATTTTTCTGCTAGAATCCTTTTTATTCTAGTTTTAAATAAGTTATTATTAAGGTCCCTTATGTTTTTAGGTATCTTATTGTAAATTTTTGGGCGAATACAGAAAACGCTATTGCTCATGAGCTTCTTCCTATAGTGTTATATCTCGATTCTCATTTTTTGCTTGGAGCGTTTTCATATGGGTTTTGGGATCTGTGGTTTTCGGTCACACGTGTACGTCTGTACAGTCAAAATGTCGAAAAAAAAGTTTTATATAAAATATTATTAATTATTATTAAGTAGGAAGTAGTATTAGGTAGTAGGATTACGTCAAGCTACCTCGAAACAATTTTGATGAAAAATGAAAGCACTTTCCCGAACGAGATTTCGCGAATGACTAGTAAGCCACGCATTGATGATAAGTACTAAAAAGACTCAAAATTGGTTTCTCCAAATTATAACTATTGTAATGACATTTCACAATAAAGGTTTCTCGGTTAATGACGAGTTCAGTGCCAAAGCCTTCGGTTTGCGCAACATGACCACAACATTACCACGAGGACCGAGGGAGTGGCCAAGAACCATAGTGGCTAAATCCAGTACAGTTGGGTTTATATTGTTTATATATATCTATTTTCTCATGAGAATCAAACATCTATATCGAAAAAACTGGACTTTGAAACGTCAAAAATAAGAATTAAAGTCGGGCGTATCTACAGAGCGCTAAAACACCCCATACAAATTGGACAGAACATCTGACATCACTTGTTTTACGCGGGCTGTAAAGCAACATGCATTTTGTTGATTTGGCCTTGAAAAACTGCGTTAAGTACATAGTTGTATTATATTTTTTTATTAATTTAAATGTAAAGAATCTGATGGTATCACTTTAATTACTAATGGATGATAAAAAAATATTGTTGAATTTGTGAAACTTTCAGATGCAGTATTTTCGTGGAAATTATATATTTTTTGTGAATTTAATTTTTTTTGTGTTAATGTGATCTTAAAACTATATAACGACAGAAATTATGTATAAGTTATTAGAGCATCCCAATTGGTCCTGTGGTGGCGCGGCGTATGGGCTGATCCTAGCCCCATCTCATCCCGTGGGTGCCGTATGAACCAGCTAAGAGAATATGCCTATGCGGGAAAGGGTGGCAGCATGATACCTACTCGGTCAACATAATGAACTACGGTGATCACCGAGAGGCATGCGAAGCGTAGTGTGCTAAGTGTACTACGTGAGATCGACAAATGAATGTGCGAAGAATGCTTGCGCGACAAAACTGTATTGCGACTCACCATAGTTCGCTTACTGAAACGACATTGAGTAATGTACCGCTAGAGTTAGAAACCCTGTTTGTGGGGAGGCATATAGGGCACTCTAGACGCTCAAGCAAATGTACGTTTGCTTGTCAGAATAACAACGCTTTTGCGTCAAGCGCGAAATTCGAGTATCATGAAATCCGCGCTTGACGCAAAGGCGGTGTTATTCTGACAAGTAAACGTACGTTTGCTTGAGCGTCTAGGGTGCTCCTATGTTCATCGGAGCACGTATCGGGTTGATAATGAATTAGCGCAAGAGGGCTTTCATCATCGATATGACATTGTCGTGCAGGTATTTGTTTCAGAGTTTTGAGTGGCACTGCAGTTACTATAGACTGACATATGCTTACCATCAGGCAATTGGACCCCTCGTCTCTAAAAAAAGTGCGTGGCATGTTCTGTATTTTTTTCTGAGTCTCTTCCAATTAACACTATCATTAAACAAAGTTCAACATAATTCAAGTGAATCAGCTGATCTAGGGCTGTCCGAAAGTTCCGTTGTAGAATTTTGACGTAAACTTTAAATGCCTTTTCTTCAATGAAAAATTCCGAATTTTTATAAACTCGTAAAACAAATGTTGTTGACCTCCAGGAGTAAATTGACTCCCTTTCAAGAAAACATACCAATTTAAACTCAGGTTGTATAATATACAAAGAGAGTTTAAGGTTTCATTATACTAATTATTAAGCATGATGGGTACGCTTCCAACTAGTAGTGGGCTAGAACATTTGGATTATCTATAGGCCTACTAGGGCTTGTAGATTATCCAACTGTTTTTGTAGCTAGCTAGGTTAGATGTAGTGTTTATTTATGTATTAGCTAGTTAATAAAGGCATTTAGCCTAATATTCAAATATCAGTAATATCAGTACCTATAACATTAGTTGGTACCTATAACACAACCAAACAGGTATATCCGAATCAGTAAGGCGTGGCTGATTAAGCGATTAGTGAACAACATGCAGCTAAATATATTTTTATAGTGCCACTGACCTTTGCAAGTTTGCATAATATTGGATAATATTTAAGAAAATGAACATAACTGCGTAGAAACTACATCACCATCTCTAGCGTGGTGAGTCTACGGGGAAAAAAATCCCCGTAGACTCACCAGTGGATCACAGCAGAACTTGTTGCAAAACTCACATTAGAGATAATGGTCACATTCGAATGCTGATAAATCTCGCGACCTTTATAGAGACAATATTTACAGTTACTTAGCATAATATTATCATTCCTATAAGTATTGTAACTGGTCTAGTTTGCATTCAATTGTTCTAGTGACATTTTGTTCGAATAAAACAAAGTAGATTAGATCGGTATTTCAGAAGGTGTCACCAAGTTGCCACACAAACTGCAACTATAGGGCACCTTAGACGCTCAAGCAAACGTACGTGTTACGTCCTAGTCATTATTATAAGAAAACAATCTTTATTGTAATAATACACTTTTGTATTTTTTCTTATGCTCTAGGGTAAAAAAGGAGCCGCTCGTCTCATTTACAAATAGTTAAAAACACATTAAAATCGCAATTACAGCTTTCCAGATATACGTCTATATATCACCTACTCAAAAGAATTCAAGTCGTGCGGGCTTCACCATCTAGGTACTCGTACCTACCACTAGAGTTACGCACCGGAAATGGATACTGTTAACATGCTGCCAACCGGTGTTAAACGGTATAATTGACCAGGGAGAGTTATAGTCAGTCATTATTATACGATTATGTGAACTGTCATTATTATCTCAGTGTTACGCGAAACAAGAGAGAGACAGGCATGATTGTTTAGAAGCTTATTTTTATTATTAGGTACGTATTAGACCTATAAGTGCAACCGCACATTGGGTCAACAAACGCGGCCGCTAACGCATCCACGAGTTTGAGTGGCTACGACCAAGCCACAAGGGGTGGTGGCAGTTCATCTACCGCGCAGACACGACCACAATACATACCGGCTTCTCCTCACCCGCACAGAATAGATAAAGAGAACAGAAGGGGTGCTTGGGCGGTTAGGCCGTCAAAAAGCAGAGAGCTTTTCTGTTCTCTCTATTTTGTGGCTACCAGTGGCTCTGACTGGAGGTCACACCCACCCACTAGTGCTACATCTTGTAGTCCGCTTCCGGTCCGCTTTCGGTGGCCCAATGTGTGGCAACTCTAAGCGATGTGGTGACTCAGTGGCAGTATGATAATTATAGTACAAATAAAATTTAGTATAAAAAGAAAAGTATTTATTAGTAATAACACCATAAGATCCTTTAAAAAAACATTCGCCACACTGCGTAACCAGTAATCGATATCGGCCATATTAATCGATCGTGAGCAGCCGATTCGCATTTGCCGTACACAGTACACGGCAAGCGTACCCGTACTCGATACAATATCGATACACCGAACACGGCCACCAATTAAAACCGAAAGACACCTGTCCCGCTAATGGCTTATTTTCAACTGGCAACACCACCCAGAGCGCGGAAGTTGGGCGTTTCATGTTGGCAGCACTTGTATGGTAGTTAATTAGAAGCTTATCCGATTGTGCACGAAATAGGGCTACTGGTTGGTGAGCAACATGTCGATGTCGGCTGGGCTCTTGAAATCTCGATGTTTACTGTCAAGACTGATTTAGAGTAGAAACTGTAACCTGATTTTCAGTGCACTTAAATGCTAATTAGGGAATAGATAACCATTGGGTTCCAGTGACTTAAAACCGAGTATTTTTTAATTCACATTTACTTCAACGAAATTAAATGGAGACATCTAGAGACCGAGATCGTTGGAAGAATGAGAAAGCGACATTCGCCCTGCATTGAGACTATAGGTTAATAAAATAAAAAGATACTAACATATTGTTTACTCTCGCATCAAAAGTATTACAACGACGTTACCATGCTTATGTATAAGATGGCGCTGCTGATGCAGTATAGAAGCTGTTTTTTTATAACAGTTCACCTATTACTGCTAGTTTTTGTAACAGTTTTTGTTTCAAGTTATTATAGTTGACAGACATGCCGGATTTTCTCGGAGATTTTATAGTGATATCATTATGAAACTTGGAAAAGAAAAACACCTCTAATTAGTAATAAAACACATCAGTTCACAAAAGTACGACAAGTAAAAACCTAAAATGTTTTATAGGTACATACTCTTCTAAAATTGTGCATACAAAATTCCATGTTTACTGACCTTGTTTGTTTACCACAATACCTTTTTACTGGCGTAATTATCTATTTATCAAAGCAATTCTTTCGATAACAATACGCATAATTTGATATCATAGTCATAACCGCAACTTAACTTGCAATAGTAAGTTTAATAACTATTGACATATTTTCCAGCATTGCAACACTAATGCAATCAATCATCGTCAATCGATACTTTCTCTCATTCGATATGCCATAATCGATGTTTCCTGTGATAGCTGCGTCAGTGAACCCCCTACATATCGTAATTTATAACTTTATTGCGTTGATTGACATCTCATGTAAGGTAATTCAAGATGTCTTTATTATAAAAATTAGACGTTGCTTGTAAAAATAATATTATGTAAGTTAAATATGTAATTATCTATTTTAAATTCTTAACTCGTTTGTGTGGCTTAAGGTTTTTTCTTGACAGACGCACAAATAATACTTTGTAATCATTAGCGTATTACTATAGTGCCTGATTTCGTGTAAAATATCATTTGTAATGTGTGGGTGTTCTGTTGACAGTGATGTATTTATTATGGTTTTTAATTTTAAAGTAAATAAATAGGTAGTAATTTGGTATGCATAAAAACAACATTTGAGTTGAGTACATAGAGTAGAGAACATAGGTTACGTTAGAAGTTTTATAATTGACAGGATTATCCTACTAATATGAGGTTTCGCGAAAGTTGATAGGATATTTGTTACTCTTTCTTGCAAATAGAAAGAAGAAAGAAAAAAACATTACGACAAGAAAAAAAATTCGGCACTCTCACAACAAAGTAAATAAAACATAAACAAACCATATATCCTACCATATACCTATACATACATGGATCCTGAAAACATTACACTACTTTTTGGAGAAGTCGTGTAAAAAATTAAAAAGCTTGACTGCCCTCACCAGTGTCACTCGGTCTAATGTAAGGATTCTAACGATACATCTAAATAAATTAGAAACTCACATACCTAAATATACACAAGAACCCTGAAAATGTTACACTTTGTTAGTGGGTGGACTAACTCTTCTGCGAGTGTCCGTCTGGGTTACCACCGCTTTGCTTGTGAAGTCTGCCCTCAAGCAGTAGTGTGCAAGCATTACTGTTTTCCGGTTTGATGAGCAGAGTAGCCAGTGAAATTACTGGGCTTATGAGACTTAATACCTAATGTCTAAGGGTAACGAGCGCATTGCAGTGCCGCGCAGGCCTTTGTGTTTCAAAGTTCTGGGTGGCACTGCAATTGTTATGGGCCGGCGCTATGCTTACCATCAGGCAAACGACCAGCTCGTCTCGTTACCAAATAACATTACAAAAAATACTTTTTTGGACAGTCGTGTAAAAAATTCTATTCTTCTATAATTTTCACGCGCCGTTCGTCGAACTCGCTAAGGGCCAGCGGCCACCTGCCGCACTAAACGGAGCGGATCGCGCGCGCAGATAACGGGACTAGATGATAAACTGCCCTGCGGTCTGGCAGTCTGCAATACATCTATAATCTGCTACACTGTCTTAGGCGACAACGGCATTTGTGCCCGGTTTCGGTCTGCAGAAGACTGCACTGAATAAGAATTCAACTTCAAATTTCTTTATTCACATGCGCCCCAAGCGAGCTCCCATGAAGGTTAAAATAAATGACTCTCGATTCCTCACCACCACTGAAGTTGGCGCGGTGCTGTAGTAGCTCAGAAATTTGAGGCCCATGATATTTCCCATTTTCCCTTCCACGTATTAAAGTATTCCAAGTGTTAAAGAAGTAATCTCAAGATATATGAATAAATGCGTGGATATGGCGATTTCAGTTCCTCTTTATTCCGCAGGACTTCAGTCGTGGCGCGGACTCTAAATGCCCGTTCCAAATTGGTATACATAAATGAAGTGTGGATGATTTGGAAGTGTCGGCCGCTGTAGGAATAACTTGGCTAAG
This sequence comes from Crocallis elinguaria, assembly GCA_907269065.1. Lineage (NCBI taxonomy): Eukaryota > Metazoa > Arthropoda > Insecta > Lepidoptera > Geometridae > Crocallis > Crocallis elinguaria. The sequence goes on along the minus strand of OU026072.1, from coordinate 22,612,188 downwards.
AGGGGGGTGTATCGATGAGTCCTTCTCTCACTGTAAACTTTGTGGAGAACTAGGCGATGTCTAATCTTCTCTCATATCTCACTGGCACGAAGGAAGATCGAAGATACACAGATGAAGATGCAATCGTTCTGGCGACACATTTAACCAGTCATGATTGATAGTCGACCCAAAGACACGTAAAGAAGAAAACGAAAATGTAGATAAAGCGAGGATATGAAAAATGTTGAGGCCTGCTAGTGGTGAAGACACCAATAAAATTATTAAAAAGCTTGATAGCTTCAATTTGGATAGATAGATGAATCAGCAATGTCTAAATAAACAGGGAGGAAGGTGATGAAAATCTACTATCGACTATCGAGACCGGATCTGACGGATTAATAATCTTATACATAAAAATCTTGTCAAATTTCCCACACCCACTTTTCTACTATTTTTTTACAAATAAACACATCTTCCTGAAAATCTCTTGGTTACGGCAAAGATCGAACGATTCGCCACTCAATTTTCAATCCTACACTTCTTCACTTATGAACTAAAACTCGGTAACTTCAGTTTGCTTAGCTACTACTTTTGTTGCGATCGCTAGGAATTGGGCCAGAACAAAGCGGTCTGATATAGATTGACTATGATGAGGGTTAGCGATCGTCACTTGCTTCTCTAAAGCTGTTTATCAATGAGTAATAGGCAAGTCATGGTATTGGCTGGTATTATGAAGAAAGGGATTGCAAAAAAATGTATTAGTATTTAGGTACATTTTTATATTGAAGATTAAGGGTATTTTTTAAATATTTTTGTTGTAATAAAAATTAGACGAAATTATTTTAACAATAGTCTACTTCGTTTGAGATTCACTAAATCTAATAATGTCGTTTTTAACTGTTAATAACATAGTTTCCCGCCTTTTATATAGTTTCCCGCCTTTTATATTGTAGAAATTTTGCTAGTAAACTTCATGGACAATAGTTTTTATTAGGTATTTTTCTTGAGGTCAAATACAAATCCATACTATCCATACTAATATTATAAATGCGAAAGTGTGTTTGTTGGTTTGTCCTTCTTTCACGCAGTAACGAAGCAACGGTTCGACGTGATTTTTGGCATAGATATAGTTTATGGACCGGAGAGTAACATAGGCTACTTTTTATCCTGAAAAAAGGTACGGTTCCTGTGGGAACGCGGGTGAAAACCGCGAGCCGAAGTTAGAGTGACATAAAATTGACATTGACAGCTGTCAATAAAGTTTTATAATGTTGACAAATTAATTTAATTTGACAGATCGGTTTGACGGTTCCTGTGGGAACGCGGGTGAAAACCGCGGGCAGAAGCTAGTACAACTACGAGTATAAATAAAACTTTTGTGTTATGCATTCATTATCACTACCAATTGGTCTGAGACTGCCGACGCCGTCCTGCTTCTAACGTCTTCTACTATTTGTATCACAGAACTTATCAGCGTGGTGCACCTATACCCAGGTATTATACCAGGGCAGCATCTCTAGATTAATGGTCTCAGTAAATAGGTGTGGAGAATGTAATGATTACGATATACGATAACGTGCACTGTTTCTGCTTTATCTTACTACAGGCATTAAGAAGTACTGTTATCAAGGGTCTGATGAGTTATGGCATCTTGGTCAAAGATAACCAAGAGGGAAGGTAAGGCAACTAGCAAGCTCAATATAGAAGGGTAAGTAGGTAGATAGGAACTTCTTAATCTATACAAATGAATAAAATTGAAGTGTCTGTTTGTAATGTCAAAATAACAGCCATTTACCAAATGCATATGAAAGTATATACGGTATCTATAACAAAACAACCATTTTTAAATTTTTTGTCTATCTGTTTGTTGCGGGTAATCTCCGAAACGGCGGGACCGATTTTGACGGGACTTTCACTGGAAGATAGCTAATGTTATAAGGAGTTACTTAGGCTACTTTTATTTTAGAAAAAGAATTAGAGTTCTGCGCAGCAAATAAAAACCATAAAATCCAATATCTCCGCGCGGGTGAAACCGCGGGCAGCAGCTAGTTGTACAAATAAAATTGTAGATATATAGGCGAACTTATTGCTAGAGAGCATTATTTTTCATATAACCTCGGTGTAATGTAGTGATTATATGCAGTAGACCTAAGCAGTTGCTTGGATATTTTAAATAACTTACAATTATAATACAGCATGTTTTTTACATGTTTTTACATGTGCAACAATTAGGTATAGTAAGTATAACAGTTTTAGGAACAATGGTAATCTCTGTAGATATAATCATATTGATTTGAAGTTCCACGCATCAACTAAAAGGCAAACTTAGGGTTTATATAATAATACTAAAGCAAACTTGACTAGATCTATTAGTTTTATAGGCCTCAATTGCTTTGCGGCTAGTATCCCTAGTGAACTGTAATTATTATACAATAAAAATAAATCTATTAAACCAATTATTAATTAATACCCAATTGTTAACAACTGAAACATGTAAATCAATTAAACCAATTACTAATTAATACGTAATTGTTAAGAACTGAAACATCAAAACTATTTTACATGTTTTCTTGGCAGATGTTTTGCTTGCAATTGCAAATGTGCTTCATTATCAGCCTCTTACGCTCCCACTGTTGGGATACCGGCCTTCTCTCAGGAGAGAGGTATGGGCCATAATCCACCACGCGGGCCCAGTGCGGCTTGGTGGATGTCACAATATGTCCTCGAATTGTGTGGTTCTTGAACATGCCGGTTTCCTCACGATGTTTTCCTTCACCGTTTTAGAGCGAGTGTGAATAATCCCGCACATAACTTGATGTTCTTATTTTAAAATGTTCTTATTTTGTCGTAAAGAAGCGTGAATAAAGTCAAATTACATGGTAGTAGAGTGTATTATGTAAAGTATTATTTTTGTAGGCTACGCGAAGCAACAAAATCTTTAACAGTTATCAAACTTACGTAGCAAATCTCATCAATGCATCGAAAACATACATTGAAATATATTAAAAATTTCACAGTAAGGTTTCGGCTAGTTAATTGCTGAGCCGAACGCAATGCGGTTTAACAAAAAGTGTACGAATTCATTAGAGCATTCATTGTGGGCACGGTGTGAAAACGCCTCCGCATTCCGCTGTGTGGGAACTTGGTTTTGGGAGGTGGGTGTAGTGGAGAAGCGAGCGGTTTTGTACTTGTAAGTAGAAAATCGCTAGCTTCCCAAATCTCCAAATTTGACCTAGCCTTGTAAGGCAAGGGGTAAATTTTATTTTATTTTATTTGGTAACGAGACGAGCTGGTCATTTGCCTGATGGTAAGCATAACGCCGGCCCATAACAATTGCAGTGCCACCCAGAACTTTGAAACACAAAGGCCTGCGCGGCACTGCAGTGCGCTCGTTACCCTGAGACATTAGGTATTAAGTCTCATAAGCCCAGTAATTTCACTGGAAACTCTGCTCATCAAACCGGAACACAGTAATGCTTGCACACTACTGCTTGGCGGCAGACTTCACGAGCAAAGCGGTGGTAACAACCCAGACGGATACTCGCAGAAGAGTTAGTCCTCCCACTAACAAAATGTAATAATTTGGAGCGATTATGGCTTATTGATAGTAGAGTGTTGTGATGTCGCTTGGTGATCCGTAGTTCGATGACTAGAATATAAACAACTTGAGGTTTCAGTAAAGAAAACATTGCTTTGCATGCTGGTAGGGCATTTTCGATTGTTCGCCTGGCTAGCTGCCCCAAAGATAAAAATGTATTGCCAAGCACCTATCAGTGAGGTCCGACAGTAGCACCTGATAGCTTGGATTACATTTAACAGTGACGACTTATAAAATAAGAATAAATAATTAAAAAGCGAGTTTAATTTAAAATAAGTATTAAAATTTTCTGGTTCGATTAAAAAACGACGTCTCCGTTACATGAGCTTGAAATCGCCTATTCTCAAGGAAGTTCCAATCGCTATTTCTCATGGACCAAGCACAAGACTTACGAACAGTTTTGCCGTCAGTTTACAATATAAATTACCGCCTAACGAACAAATCAACGGGAATGCGCCCCAATTATATCGACTTCATATTTTGTATTGAACTGTGATTTTAATATTCATTGAATTTAAGTTGATTTAATTTCAAAATAGCTTTGATATTTATGCTTTTTATATTAGATACTTCGGGCACGAGAAAGACTATAGCCATGACTCACAACTGTTTACTAGGTTTGTGTCAACAAAGTACGTTAGCGTTTGACCACTTTATATCTCGATTTCTCAAGTTGAAAACCTGTTACATACCTGTGTTTCAGAAGCTGCATTTTCCAGTCCTCATTTTTAGCAAAAGCGTTACCCAGGTTACCTTTTCAACCACTTTCACACCTGTGATAAAAGTGAAAAGCTAGATAGATAGATAGATAACACTTTATTGCACAATAAGGAAAAAAAAATTACAAAAGCTCTTACAAATTAGTACAATCGGCGGCCTTATCACTAAGCAGCGATCTCTTCCAGGCAACCGTAGGATGTTTAGAGACGTGTGATTTTAAAAAGCTAGCATACATAATTCACAAAATATTTTTCATATATTGGTATATGGACAACGGTCAGTCGCTGTTTAAAAATAAACTCTGTATAGTCTTTTTTAGAGTTCCGTACCTTAAAAGGAAGAAAAGAACCGTTATAGCATCACTTCGTTGTTTGTCCGTCTGTCTGTCTGTCAAGATCCTCAGACACGCGTTGAGGTAGGTATCAAGTTGAAATGAATACCAAAATACTCAGGTTTTCAACCTCTTGAAGCTGTGAAAAAATCAAACTTTTAAGTCGACGTAATCAAAGGACATGACTGTTTACGCCGCATATTTTGACACCGCAAGGGAATCAAAACTTATGGGGTACTTCCCGTTGACCTAGAATCGTAAAATTTGACAAGGAGCAATGTCTTCTAGCACTAGTAAAGGAACAAATTCCGAAAACCGTAAATTTGTAGTTACATCACAAGTTTGTGCGGAACCCTCGGTGCGATGGTTGAGGAGAGCGATGGCTGGCACATGGGTCATACTCGTGAACGGGTGCCGCTTGTGGTGTCTGGTCAACTCCAATTGTAATCCTTCTGTTGTCTTGTAATTTAGTTCTATTTTAATTTAGTTTAAGACCATAGTTCCCGTCTTGATGTTTTTTTTCTTTATATCGTTAATTTCTATTAATATATGACCTAATCTTATAAGAGTATGGACCACGTGTCCATAGAGTGTAATGTAACAAAATTAAAAAAAAAACCCTCGGTGCGCTAGTCAGACTCGCACTTGGCCTATTACGATTACACTTATGTAGCTTTAAAATTCCAACAAACTCATAATTCTGCTTAATTACCATACAAATAACCAAGTGATAGGTATCTTTAGTATTATGGAATTTATGTTTCAATTAAACGGCTCTAAAGTGCTCTAATTAAGTCAAATGGGTTTTAGCGCAACGAGTGCCCGGATGTGCTGATTGAGTGGCAAGGTACAGGCTGAACCTAGTGTTTAGTGGTAGGTAGAAAGTATAGAAGTAGGTATAGGTACCTATCTGATACAGTAATGTTTCTAAGCTGCGACCGATAGCTCGATACTAAAATACTAGGTTTTGCCCGCGTACGCACGCGTGGTATTCGGATACATAGCTTATAATAACACTCAGCAATAATATATAGCTTCCTATTAGTCAAAAGTTCCAGAGATTAGCAGTAACAAACAAACCAACATACAACAACCTGTACCTCATTGTAATATTAGTATAGATTTCCTATCACCATGTAAAGCACAGTTCAGTAGTACGTTTATTATAATACTAGCTTCTGCCCGCGGTTTTCATCCGCATTCCCACAGGAACCTTGCATTTTTCCAGGAGAAAAAGTAGCCTATGTTACTCTCCGGTCCTTAAACTATATCTATGAAAAAATTCGTATTATGTATGTGTTAATCCAGCAGGCAAAATGTAATAAAAAAAAATACAACTTAGCTGAAGTGAAATGACATGATTGTCGGTTGTCATTATTCAAGAAAATTGTATGAATCCCTAGCCGAAGATGAAAATACACAAGCGGTGTCTGGACAAAAGGCAGAAGAAAAGAAATAATTTTTTTAAAGCACTATTTTAGTGATGTGAAATCTGAAGTCTGGAGTGATTAGTGGACACTCTCGACTTCACTTGTTTTTATTTATCTCGTGCATGAATCGTTATTTTCACCACAGAATAGTATTCCCTATTCTGTGATTTTCACTGTTTAGGTACGTCCGTCACTACCATAGTGTTGTGGTAGGTTTCCTTATTTTTGATTATGCGTTGTCCTTTGAATTTAAAGTAAGTAATAAAATCGCTCATTTCTCTCGAGCATTATAATTACGGAACACTGTCGTAGGGCTACAGACTACCGCAAGGTCGCAAGCGTGGGAAACGCCGCCTAATCCGGCTCGCTGGTACAAGTCGGCACGCTGCGCTGGTACCGGTTCACTTGCCAACAATATGGTTTATTACAATTTATTCCACAGACGCACATAAGATATCCTTGGGTTTCTGTTTTGACAGGGTACAATCATTTTATTTTTCTATAAAGTCTAACCCTTCGTATCCATAAATGAAACTCCAGTGTAACTCGATTCAGTGCTACTCGAGTGTATGGGTTTTGATTTGATTATGTATTTGACAGATTCTATAAGTTTATTTGTGGGGCTGTAAGTCTCTTAGTGTCCATAAAAAATGAGTAGGCGTGCCATACTTACAGATATTGCAAAGCGGTTTAGCGGAATGGTAAAAAAATGTATGAAAAACGGAGAGATATATTGAACGCGAACGGGCATATCTCCCTTGTTTGTCTGATCTGAGGTTTCACGGTACTGCATTGCATTCGTGACTTCAACATGCGTCTCATTACTTTTCTAGTACACAGCAAAAGGTATTTTTCTTCAGAAAACCTTTAATGATCTTACAGGAAATTGTGTCAGTATGCATCTAATTAAACTTTACCTATAAGGGTGTCTATGGCACCTGAGTTATCTGTGGATATTTAAACAATTCTACTGACAATATTCGAGATTTTTGTAAAGTTACCGCTATTTGCAAACGCTATGTCCTATTCTGTGTATCCTACCATCCGTACTACCCGTCCGTACTATATATATAAATGTGTAAGTGTGTTTGTATGTTGGTTGGTTTATTGGTCCTTCTTTCAAGCAGTAACGGAACATCGGATCGACCTGATATTTTGGCATAGACAAAAAGTATGGACTGCAGAGTAACACAAGCTACTTTTAGCCCGGAAATATCCATGGTTCCTTTGGGAATGTGGGTGAAGCCGTGGGCCGAAACTAGTGCTAAATATTAAAGTATTATTAAATCCTTCACATTAAAATACAAAGTCCAATAGTAAAACTCTTCCTATTTAAAAATAATGTGCCCTTAAGTGGAAACTAAAAGTTAAAACTGTCCTACAATTTTCTTAAAATCACATTTCTATTACATTACTAATCTACGACTTTCTTAATAAAAAACAATCCTTTGTTTAGAAGGCCCTCAAAGAATTACCGCATCATTTTAATTACAACTAAAAACATAACGTCTCCTATTGTACCAGCTATCAAACCATCAGCCATCAAAACTGCTTTGATCATTCAATAAGCCAACAAAAAAGCGTATTACAGTACAATTGACTAACAAAACAGAGAGGAGAATGAGAGAGCCGTTTCATCGATAATTGCCTTATAATATAAAACATAAAAGAAAACTATGTAACAACACTATTCACAATGAGATGAAAGGTAGAATAGTGTTGTGCCGCTGTATGACCAATATCGGTCGATATAAATAGGAACAGTATCTAATCTTTCACAAAATGTAGTAACATTAAAGCAGACTATAATTCGGTATTTTTCTTATCTGCTGAAATTCAAGAAGAGAATGAAAATATTTCTGTAAAATAAAACAATCTTAATTATTCCCATTTCTGTCAAAAATTAAAATAAAATCATTATTTTAATTATTCGAGTGGAAATCAATTATTTTCTTCTGCCACTACGCTAAAGTCAGTCAGTATTAAACTGCTGACTAAATATGACGAATTCAGACACATTGAACACAGAAGTCCACACATGAAATGAAGTGATTCAAACGATATATTTTTTTTGCTTGATGGTAAGCTTAACCCATAAAAATTGCAGTGCCACTCAGAACTTTGAAACACAAAGGTCTGCGCGGCACTGCAGCGCGCTCGTTACACTGAGACATTGGGTATAAAGTCTCATAAGCCCAGTAATTTCACTGGCTACCCTGCTCGTCAAACCGGAACACAGTAATGCTTGGCGGCAGACTTCACGAGCAAAGCGGTGGTAACAACCCAGACGGACACTCGCAGAAGAGTTAGTCCTACCACTAACAAAGATACTTGGTATGACACGAATTAAACAAAAAAGAAATGGTATTGGTGGCTGAATTTGTTAATTTTCATTCTTGTTTCTGGATTCTATTACGATTGCAATGTAATTAAAGTATTTATTGATAAGGTAAAGTTTTTAGTGAGTAATTGACCGTACTTCTGAAATGGAAAAATCCCATTCTGTCCAGACAAGTCTATTTCTTATAAAATAAGAAAGTCCTCTATACATCAGGTACTGCTTGTTACCTATACTGTACCTATCCGATGTATAATCGACACGGGTGGTTTTAATTTTATAAATAAATTCTTTTTAATTGAAACGTCAGTCAGTGGAAGCGAGACGCGTGCTGTCTCATACCTTTTACTTGCTTTTTAAAGGAACCATCGTGTATGTATTATAGTAATACTAGTATGTACAGTAATACTCTATGGTGTATATTATCCGTTGAAAAGCAACAAGATTGACGGAGATAAAAATATATAGGTACTGTTAGTGGGAGGACTAACTGTTAGTGGGAGGACTAACTCTTCTGCGAGTGTCCGTCTGGGTTGTTACCATCGCTTTGCTCGTGAAGTCTGCCGCCAAGCAGTAGTGTGCAAGCATTACTGTGTTCCGGTTTGATGAGCAGAGTAGCCAATGAAATTACTGGGCTTATGAGACTTAATACCTAATGTATCAGGGTAGCGAGCGCACTGCAGTGCCACGTAGGCCTTTGTGTTTCAAAGTTCTGGGTGGCACTACAATTGTTATGGGCACGGCGTTATGCTTTACCATCAGGCAAGCGACCAGCTCGTCTCGTTACCAAATAACATAAAAAAATGTTACATGTCCTATATCAATAAATTTAATTTTCATCGTTCTAAATTATTACATTTACATTATTCAAATTGTTTTTAGTCTCTTATAGCAGATTAGAAATTGAACATTTCTACAGTCCAACATTTCGTCATAAATTCATTTAATGAATAAAATGGATGTGTTTTGAAAAAAGCCTTAGTTTTGGTTTTAAATTCTAGGATAGTTAATTTAGTTAAATCAAGAGGCAATTTATTATACATATCAATTTTCAGACTTCGTCCTTGCTTATATGTTTTGTTTAGCCTAGTCATTGGTACCTGTAGCTTTTCTTTATTTCTCGTATTGTATTTATGTCCATCCATTCTCATAGTCAACTGATCTTTTTGAGAATGTATTTCCAAGAGAGACGTGTAAATAAATAGAGAAATAACTGTCATGATCTTATTTGATTTAAAAGAGTCCCTAGCTGATTGTCGCACATATAAACCGTTAATAATTCTAATTGACCTCTTTTGGCAGATCAGCACTCGTTCTATTTCAGATGCATTTCCCCATACCGTAATGGCGTAGCTTATGATCGAATGACAGTAAGCGTAATATACAGATATCAAAGTGTTTTTGTCAACAACTGGTTTGAGTTTAAACAATGCATAGTTGGCACTAGACAATTTTTTGCATACCCTATTTATATGATTTTCATGAGTTATTGTGTAGTCCAAATCATAACCTAAAAATATTGTTTCTTTCACACTTAATAGATTTTTATCTTTTCTCACTTTATATTTAATAATTACATTTTTATAAGCGTTCAATATGATACCGTTACCTTCAAACCAAAGTTTTAGCTTTTCTATGATCTCTATTTCCTTATCTTTTACAAGTGCATCATTTCTATCTGTAATCCCTACATGAGTGTCATCGGCGAAAAGAGTAATAAGAGCCCAATCTGGCAAGCACTCCGCGAGATCATTTATATAAATTAAAAACAACAAGGGACCCAATATGGATCCTTGCGGACCAATATGGATCTACATTTCATTTCAAACTAAATACCAGCATTAAATATTTTCGTCAATTACCTTTGAATCCTGAGTTTTGGAAAAGGAATCCTATCCAATTAGGAATCTGGAACAAAAAAAAACGAAATATTAAATACTAATTAATAAAATTAAAAAATTAAAATTAAATAAGAAAACCAGTACATCCGAAGCATATTGTTAAAGTTCCTAACGAAAATTATTATTAAATTATTTTTATATTAAATAATTATTATTTTTATATATATTCATCACATTCATCATGGATTGTAATTTGTAAACCAAGAAACGCCATGGTCATTAATTATTTAGTTTTATAAACATTGTAGAGACTAGGTTCACTAGGTCTACCTCAATATACCTACCCTATCGCCTGGAGGCATAGCCTATTAGATCAGATGGCCAGATAGCTAGACCTAGATCTAGGAACTAGACTAACTGCATGCCCTGGCCCTAGCATTCACTGTGCTGTTGTATTAGTTACGCCTTAGTTGCTTATTGGAGAATTTGGTTGAGAGAAAATTGTAGAAAATGTTGCGCGCTCATCGGCTTTTGCTGTTGAAGGTAAGTTCTCCAGTCTGAATTGTTTTAGTGGAAACTAGGCTGAAGTTCGAAACGCGTGGACTCCCAAAGGAATCGTGAATTTTTCCATGAAGAATATAAAAGCATTATTCCTTAGTCTACGTGCTAAATGCTAATATGCGGTCCATTTGTTAGTGGTCGGACTAACTTTTCTACGAGTGTCCGTCTGGGTTGTTACCACCGCTTTGCTCGTAAAGTCCGCCGCCAAGCAGTAGTGTGCAAGCAATACTGTGTTCCGGTTGATGAGCAGAGAAGCCAGTGAAATTACTGGGCTTATGATACTTAATACCTAATGTCTCAGGGTAACGAGCGCACTACAGTCCCGCGCAGGCTTTTCTGTTTCAAAGTTCTGAGTGGCACTGCAATTGTTATGGGCCGGCTTTATGCTTCCCATCAGGCAAACGACCAGCTCGTCTCGTTACCAAGTAACATAAAAAAGACCTATATCTGTAAGTAAAAAGTTATGTCGATCTGTTGCTCCGTTGCTGAGTAAAAGAAACAAACCAAAAAACAGATATCTGCTATTTTTTCATGATTTATACTTTTATTTACGGATAAGTTAGAGATCGAGGTCTATGTATGTAATCATTGGGCTCTATTTAAGAAATACATAGATTTTAAATCTGTTGTACAGATAATGTAATTGCTTACAATAGATTGAGCAATTGCAATTTGCACAGGAAATCTCAGCTTTCAACAATTTCAAGATTTTCAATCTCGTTATTTCCTGTGCGTAATTCCAAAAGAACTAGTAGGTACTACTATTTAAATAGATCCAATTGAAGACAAAACAAAAGGAAGCCGAACAGATTCAAACCAAAGATTAGTAAGACCTAACTAAAGTATTCAGAGCTTATCGCCAAGTCGATCTACCATCATGGCATTCCGAGATCCCGTCTTCTCATTGAGTCTTCAGTCGCCATACCTATCTGTCATCATAGCACAGAACATCGGATTATGATCTAAGAGTGCTACCTGGTATACATGAAGGGATCGATACCTACTGTATAAGCTACATGCTATATTACCGTTTAGGCAGTTACCAAAAAGGAAATTAACGTAACATCTATACAAATAAATAAAATTGAAGTTTTTTACTAAAAGCATATTAGTAGAAGTTTCACCCGCGCGGAGATATTGGATTTTATGGTTTTTATTTTATTGCGCGGAACCCTAATTCTTTTTATAAAATAAAATTGCCTAAGTTACTACTTATAACATCAGCTATCTGCCAGTGAAAGTCCCGTCAAAATCGGTCCAGCCGTTTCAGAGATTATCCGGAACAAACAAGCAGACAGACAGACATACAAACATATTAAAAATGGTTCTTTTGTTATAGTTGCCGTATATACTTTCATATGCATTAGTAAAAAGCTGTTATTTTGATATTACAAACAGACACTTCAATTTTATTTATTTGTATAGATTTTTAACGAAATTACTGAATAGGCTTAAAGCAAGTAAGCGTAGCATAGCTTTTAAATAGCTTCCACCATAGGACACAGCCCTAGATTAGGCGTCACGTCCTAATGACAACGATGGTTATCTCATTGCGTTTTTGCACGACTCACCTGCTATTGCGTACTCTCAACAAAACGCTCTATCTCTCACAATCATTGTAAATGATACTCAACTTTACAACCTTGAAGTTACAGTTCAAGATTGATTTATATTTCAAGAGTGAGGAAAATAAATGTATTTAATTTATCGATGTGAGAATTTTACGCCATTTGCCGTCGCGGCTGTTTTTGTCGTCTTTATTTATTCAAGTCGAAAGCGGGATTCGAACTGTCATGTTCGTGCCATAGCTTGTTTCGACACCTGGCTCAATAGAAATCTAGAATTTATCTATTAGTTTTTGCGGATTGTGAGTTAGCAGGTTTTTTTCTCGCGTGAAAACTCGCGGGCCTGTGATAGGCTATAAATTGTTGTTTTTTTGCGGTCTGCATTTTGTAATTAGTTAAGATAATATATTCGCTGTTCAGCCATGACCAGTTTCGTAGTTGAATGAACCTTATTATATTTGTAACGAGATTTTTTTATTTATATTTTAGTGGTGAAATATCAGTGTTTGGAATCTGGATTGGACACCGCATCGCAGAGAAAATGCGACCGAAGATGACAACCGACAACCAAATTAGGTAATGCGAAAGTGTGTTTATTGGTTTGTTCGTTTGTCCTTTTTTCATGCAGTAACGGAGCAACGGATCGACGTGATTTTTGGCAAAGATATAGTTTATGGACCAGAGAGTAACATAGGCTACTTTTTATCCCGGAAAAATGCACGGTTCCTGTGGGAACGCGGGTGAAAACCGCGGGCAGAAGCTAGTTCAATTATAGTCGTGTGCATAAAAACCATTTGTTATCAACGAATGCCATTTACTTTGAAACATCTACTATTGTCCAACGAACCAGCGGCGCAAGTACGGATCTATTCGGGTCGATAATATTCGATAAAATTGACAGTTCAAATCGATAAGGTGGGATTTATCGAGCCTCGAAACAATCGACAAAAGTTATCGAAAAGCTAGGTCGAATCCAAAGAGAATATAGAGCTACTACAATACTTTACGATCAGACTTCGGTACTCGCAACATTCGATAAATTTGTCGAGTTTTTCGGTTCGACAAATTTATCGAACCGACTTCCGTACTCGCGCCGCAGTTCGGGTCTATTAAAACAAAATACGTTTCTATATCGGCCATTGAATCGCAGCGTTCGATTTGAAATTCCTGGGACTTCCTGGACAGACTGATGGTCGACACACATTTTACTATGTAGTGACGTTGTGGACGATAATGATCTGATGATGGAATGGAAGAATGGAAGGTGGACAATGGACAACGTAGAGAGGATTTATAAGTTTCTAATAACTAGTGTGTGTAGTTTTCCAAGTGGAAACATTTACTTCGATAATGTATGCTTTTAGCAATATGTCCTTCCCTTTATTAAGATAAAGGGGAGGACATATTGCTAAAAGCACATATTATCGAAGTTTGCCTTACCAGCTAATGAAATCGTCTTCGTCTACGATTAAAACGTGGTCTTAGGTTGGAATGAATTGTCTCGAGTTCCCGCTAGTTTTCCTTTTGGAACAACTTGTTACCAAACCACGGGCAGAAGCTAGTATGCTATAAAATATCGTAATTTAACCGACATGTACATCTGTACATCTATATACAAATAAATAAAATTGTAGTGTCTGTTTGTAATATCAAAATAACAGCTTTTTACTTAATGCATATGAAAATATATACGGTACCTATGATGAAACTACCGTTTTTTTTAATTTTTGTCTGTCTGTCTGTTTGTTCCGGGTAATCTCCGAATTGACGGGATCGGGACGGGACCGATTTTGACGGGACTTTCATTGGCAGATAGCTGATGTTACAAGGAGTAACTTAGGCTACTTTAATTTTAGAAAAATAATTAGGTTTCCGCGCAAACAAATAAAACCAATGAAATCCAATATCTCTACGCGGGTGAAACCGCGGACAGCAGCTAGTGTTTTATGTATATCTGGCGGGTGAAACCTAGTCAGGTAACAGGTTACGTTCTGCGCTGTGTCTGTGTGAGTGGTACATCACTTACAGCTACAGGTACAAGTGACTAGGGAGCCACGCCTGTCAGATCACTCTGAAACCGATGGGAGCGTGAACACTGAACATGTAGGTATTAAATACTACTAGTAGGTAAGTGAAGTTACTGGGCTTAGTGGCTTAATAATTAGGTAAAGTGTTCACTGCAGTGCCGCGCAGATTTTTGTGTTTCAAAGTTCTGAGTGGCATTGCAGTTGTAGGGGCAGTGTATACGCTTACGCAAACGTACGTTTGCTTGTCAGAATAACAAAGCTTTTACGTCAAGCCCGGTATTCGTGATACACGAAATGAGCGCTTGACGTAAAAACGTTGTTATATATTCTGACAAGCAAACGTACGTTTGCATAAGCGTCTACGGTCTGCAATAGGCTGCCGTGTCTAGCACTTGCGCGCAGATTATAATACAGTCTTATGCAGACCGTAGACGCTTATGCAAACGTACGTTTGCTTGTCAGAATAACAACGTTTTTGCATCAAGCGTCGATTACGAGATACTCGAAATCCGCGCTTGATGCAAAAGCGTTGTTATTCTGACAAGCAAACGTACGTTTGCATAAGCGTCTACGGTCTGCATTAGGCTGGAGCACACGTGCACCGTGCATCCGTTCATGTCTACGTGTACGGATCCGGTGTGCTCTGACCTTTAGTTTCTACACTTTCAAAGTATCTAAACGCCATAGGTACAAAATAATAACTGAACCAGGATACCGAACTAATTCACCAACGTACCACAGTAAAAATAAACCAAGGTCAGTAGTATAACTTGGAACAAATTACAAACATCTCGCTACCGCAGCTTGGTAGATCACGCGATAACAGCTGACGATCGGTTGTTGTTTTTATATTCTTGTTTTATGAGCCCCCGTTACGTTACCATTTCGTGGGAACATAGCATAACGTGAGCTCTGATTACTAAGGCAGTTTTGTTACAACAAGATGATACTTGATAGTCTTAAGAGTACCATTTAGTTAGTTAACTAAATGTTAAAACAAGATGTTACTTGATAGTCTTGATGGTACCATTTAGTTAACTAACTAAATGGTACTATCAAGACTATCAAGTATCTTGATGGTACCATTTAGTTAACTAACTAAATGGTACTATCAAGACTATCAAGTAACATCTTGTTTTAACATTTAGTTAACTAACTAAGTGGTACTCTTAAGACTATCAAGTAACATCTAGTTTTTGTTGTAACTTGTTGTTACTTGATAGTTTTGATAGTACCATTTAGTTAGTTTATTTATTTCCAGACAATAGATAGCTTACAGAATACTCCAAAACGCTTATCTATCTTAAAGTTAGTTAGTCTTAGTTAACTAAATGGTACTATGAAGACTATCAAATGTTTCATTGTTCATTTGTATGGCTGGCGCTTTGATCACTGACTTACCTTGAAGCGCATCAAGGCATCTTTAATGGTTTCTTTTAACAACTGGACTAATCGCTTTTGTCTCATTATCTCTAGGGTTGTCTCAGTGAACTTTGGCTGTCAACACATTCATTATGAAACTACATTGATTAATCAAACCACTTTTTGGCAAGCACTTAAGATCAAGACCATAGATAGGAATGAGGCATGAACTAATGTGTGTATGTTTAGGGATGTTGTGATTTAGATTTATATAAGTATGATACTTACAAAAATACTAATAACGGCTCCGTAGCTAAGTTGGTAGTAACACTGCCTGCAAATCGAGGGGTCCCGGGTTCGATTCCCGGCCGGGGCAGATTTTGTGTAAACATAAAATTTGTTCTCGGGTCTTGGACGTTTGTGATGTGTATCTGTGTGTGTCCATGCCACCTACGACACAGGGAATCCTAGTGCGGGGGTATGAGTGTAAGCGTTTAAAAAAAAAAACTAACCTGTTCTTTTCTCAAATTCTTCTTTAAATCTTTCTAAAAAGAGGAAGTTCTCAATTCAAGTCGTTTATTTTGCGTTCAAAGACCTATTTGTTTTAGAATATATCACTGTAGAATTGGGAATGATTGATTCCAAAATTAGTGGATGTAAGTCGAAATGAAAGCTTCTTATACCTTATTTTTCTTAGCGATGGCCCTCAGCACCACAACAGTCCTATCAGACAAAGAAATTGGGCAACAGTTCCTAAAACAAATTACACCAAGATTTTGCCTAATAATGTTACTGTAGAGGGTTATCTCACTACTCTTTTCAAGCGGCTCCATTTCTCCTAGGGCCACGAAAATCATAAATCAACACTAGACAGAAACTGGCTGCCAGTGTAAATAATAAGGCTATTTGCCGTCCATAATACGATCGTGATCTCGGCACGTGACCACGGGCTGGATCGGATTGTTGCAAAAATGTGTAACAGCTACCCCCGTGGTTCTACTCACACTTTATCCGTTCAGCGGCGCAAGTACGGATCTTTTCGATCGATAAAATTCGATAAAATTGACAGTTCAAATGTTGGTGTGGTAGATTAGGCCATAGGCTTTTGTCTTAGGGCATCGAGCGCACTGCAGTGCCGCGCAGGCACTTTGTGTTTCAATGTTCTGAGTAGCACTGCAATTGTTATGGGCCGGCATTGAAAACGACCAGCTCGTCTCGTTATTAGATAGTATTAAAAAATTACTCTTTTGCAATTTTGTGTTTATTATTATAATGAAAATGAAGAGTACTTATCTGTGCAACAAATTGGTCTGCATTCTTCAGTACTAACAACAAAAATCACGATCTAATCCCACATATCGCATGAACGTTAAAAGTTATCGTAAACAGGTAAAGCCTTCATCCAATACATAGATCTTTATAGATCTTTATTTTATAGATCTTTATTTTGTACATAAATACGCACCAAGTAAAGTAAAATATCACACACAATGTGTCACACAAATACTGCGTTTGGTACCTAAGATTTAAGATACGTTTTATATCTTCACAGATGAACTAGCTTTTAGTTGTAGCAAGTGGTTCTTCAGTAGGTAGAGGAGCAATATCAGCACATAGGCCGGTTGCTTTTCTGTTTCGATTTTCCATATAATAACTGTTAACTACTATCATGAAGTAGATAAACACGAAAGCGAGCATGCTGTACTTAATTGTTGAAGGCCAAACGTCATTTTTTGCAATTAAATTATCAAGTGTATCGTCAGACGGATAAAAGAAAGGACTTGCAAACAATTCATAAAATATCAGCATGACCACATCCGCTAATGCAATGGACATCCATGTCTTCGCCTTACGAGGCAAAACACAGGTACATACAAACAAATATCGGAAACATACAGTACGGTAGACGGTAGCTTGTAACATTTCCGTAATTTGATTATCACCTTTTTGTCGGGACCTGGCGATGCCGGTAAGCCGGTTACGCAACGGCTTTCCAGATGGACTCGTAGGGTTGCCAACTTAAAACGGTATTTATTTGACTACGCAACTTTCGAACCTTTTGAAAACTGATGGTTCAGTCAGCAGCCGATCCATAAGCCTATGGAGCAGCTTAGACGCTCAAGCAAACGTACGTTTGCTTGTCAGAATAACAACGCTTTTGCGTCAAGCGCGGATTTCGTGATTCACGAAATCCGCGCTTGACTAAGCTGCCCCTATGGTTCCCGTTGTACAGCTTACATTTTCGGTGATGCAACCATAGCACGGTGGTAGACCATCGTCAAGTGTTCAGCTGGCTAGCACTCAAGTAGAAAATCTGTTGCCAAACTCCTATCGGTGTATTTGGGAAGTCGCTCTCATTAGCCAAGTCCCATTCTCTGTTTAGCTCAACAGCGACCCATCGACCGGAATGGTCGAAAAACCAAGTGACAAGTGTAATAAAAACCTCAAAATAATTATTTTCTAGCTATAAAAGAATACGATTACACGTCATTGTATATTCGCCAATCTCCCAATTAATTAAATAATATTAAATTAACCAAAACTATTAAAATACCGCCATTAATTACTAAGACGGTATTGAATCGAAGGAAATAAACAAATGCATAACCAAAGATAACAAAGGCTACGTTTTCCTTGGCAACCCTATTCAATCAAAGCAATGGTTTGTTGACACTCCAATTCCAGAGAAGGTTACCATAAAGGTTACACTGAGAATTGGTAAAGTTTGCCCATCAAGGTTCGATATCATTCGATTTAAAATCGATTTGTTTAAACTATTTGAAAGACCGGAAGTATGGTTTTACAACAATAACATGTTATTGGTGGAGGAATGTTAAATTGTTAAAGTTGTTGTTATTAAAACCTTTTCATGACTTCCTGAGCTATTTTCACGAGTTACCAATTTAGAGTAAAGTTTTTTTATTATCATTTTTATAATAATTTTATACCCAATTCACGCGCAATAGTGATGCCAAAATATTTTACCAAAGACGTTTTTATATTTCTATGCATATTTATTCTAAAGTTATTTATTTATATTATTTTCTTGTGAAAGAAGTATAGGAACGAGTGCAATGCAGTGTCGCGCAGGTCTTTATGTTTCAAAGTTTTGAGTGGCACTGCAATTGTCATGGGCTAGCATTAGCGGTAAGCATCCCATCAGGCAAACAACCAGCTCGTCTCGTTATAGTATAAAAAAATTGCAAGCTACTGCAAGCACCTGGTCTAAAAGCACAAGTACCAAGGTATCACAATCTGTCCGTTGCAAAACCCAAAGCAATCCGAGCTTTGATTGCCTAGATTCATACAAACGGCCTAATCTCCGACTTCCAAATGGCTTCTCCATGATTGTTACCAAATATCATCAGGTGTACCTTACTGGGGTCATCGAGCTACGTATAATTGATGGTTCTATTTCGCTACCAAAACCAATCTTAACTTTACCTCTAAGAATTCTAAACAAAGCTCTTAACATCAGGACTTACGGTAAAAAATCGAATGGCTTTAATCTTTTTGAAGGTACGTGTAATGTGGTAATATTTTGAAGGTGGCATTGACATGATACGTGAGAAGTAGAGGGACGTGATCTGGTACTTTTACGGCTTATTTTGGCGATGTTCTTTGGGAAACATCTTGTTTTGGACGGTTCTTCTTGTTTAGGTGAAAGTACAATCAGCTACTTGGTTATATTGACGCAACCTTGTTATGGGCCAGCGTTATGCTTACCATCAGGCAAAAAGGCTCGTATCGCTATCAAATTATCTGAACACTCGTGTAGATTTTTTATAATTATTATTCTACTACTTTGTTGTGTTCAAAATAAAATTGCAACCTATGAGACTTGATCCCAAGTCAGGAGAAATGAAACAAGCACTGAAAAAAAAAAGAAATTCGCTGGTATTCTGGTTGTAGTTCTTTAATAATAATCTAATAAGTGACACAAGGTAACACAAAGATAAAAAACAATAGAAATACAATATCTATAAAAACTAGTAAAAAAATAAAATGTTTTTTTTAAGGATCGTGCTGCTGGTTTACCTTTAAAGCATCACCGAACGGCTAGAAATGGATGCATTCAACAATAAAGCAACAAATTAGATATAATATATTTCAAATATTTTTTCAAAGGGTATTTAGTTGTTTTTCTCCTCCATAAATATTACTGCTGACTACATCTAACTTAGCTACAAGAACAGTTGGATATCTAAAAAATTTTTACAACTATCTTTCAAATTGAATATTCAATTCGAGGAAAAATAAAATCACAAAACGCTTTCAATTGAATTTTCTAATGTATTTCACTTTCAATTTCAATTTACCAAATATTGCTTTCTTTCCTATTATTCCGACAGGCATGATGATCAGATCATGTCTCGAAATCGATTTATTTTTTATCGAGGTATCGAGAGTGTCGTATTTCCAATGACGGAATCGAACGTGTATTACTCGGACGTGTCTGTTTGTGAAAGTGAAGATTTCTTTGTATTATGTTGTTTGCAAAATCTTTGTCAATCTTGGACATTTTCGAAGCGGTGAAGTCAAGAAGTAGTATCCTCCTCTGCCAAAATCATACTCTAAGGTCGACCACTACGACACCTGCCAAACTTGGCCTATTTAACAATATGCCATTTATATTGGCTTATTTAACAAGCTTGGCAGGTGTCGTGATGATCACCGTAGAGTATTATGTTGACCGAGGATGATACTGCTTCTTGATGTCATAATGGCATACCCCGTAGTATGGGGAGGCCTATTGCAGACCGAAGACGCTTATGCAAACGTGCGTTTGCTTGTCAAAATAACAACGCTTTTGCATCAAGCGCGGATTTCGAGTATCTCGTAATCGACGCTTGATGCAAAAGCGTTGTTTATTTTGACAAGTAAACGCACGTTTGCATAAGCGTCTACGGTCTGCATATGTTCAGTATAGTTTTCTGGCTGATGGTGAAGTCTCAGTGGTAGGAAGTCCAGCGACCTGTATGGGTCGACAAGTCGAATTTTACAAAGAACTTCGACTTTCACTGAAGGAAAAGTTCGTGATTCAACCACAGGCATGATGTAGGTTTTGGAACGAGGCAACTAGTCATTGCAATGTTCACGAGCGCCCAAATCAGGGCAATGCGAGCTTTGGCAAGATTACTTTTTTCTCTCTTTTTTTTAAATGTTATTTGGTATCGAGACGAGCTGGTCGTTTGCCTGATGGTAAGCATAACGCCGGCCCATAACAATTGCAGTGCCACGCAGAACTTTGAAACACAAAGGCCTGCGCGGCGCTGCAGTGCGCTCGTTACCCTGAGACATTAGGTATTAAGTCTCATAAGCCCAGTAATTTCACTGGTTAGAGCCCACTGTAAGCGAATGCGAATGCATTCAGCTATATATTCTCTAAAACTGAAAATTCTAAATTCTATCTATAATTTACAGTTTCAATTCCACGATAAATAATGTCTAATGGCCTTAGTTCGCTGAATTTAACCAAACGTAACGTGCGACGCTGGACAACGAAACCATCAAATATCTTAAATTCTATCTATTTAAGTTGTACAGCACAATTTGATTTAATTTTAACAACACAGTATAGAAATTAATATGGGCTGCGATGATGTTGAATTACTATACAAATTTTGTAGGTATTTTATAAGATTTTTTTTCCACAACTGAAAGTAGGTACAAACAAATAGATCCACATTATTATACATAGAGCAAGTTTCATCGGCCGATGCCTCAAATGTTTCCTTGAATATAATTAAAACGCCGGTTTGCAAGTTAGAATTAAATTCTAACGGGCATGCTAATCGAGATGAAATTATTTGCACCAAACACTGTCTGCTTGTTGCTGACAGACTTGAGTAGATTTACGAGACGTGGGGTTAACCAACAGTATGCTGCAAATTAGATTACGTGGTTAGTTTATTTGAGAGAGATGGTTATACTGGTGCGAATGTATTCTTACGTACATTTCTACCTAACTTCCTATATCATCCATACTAATCCATACTAATATTATAAATGCGTAAGTGTGTTTGTTGGTTTGTCCTTCTTTCACGCAGTAACGAAGCAACGGATCGATGTGATTTTTGGCATAGATATAGTTTATGGACCGGAGAGTAACATAGGCTACTTTTTATCCTGAAAAAATGCATGGTTCCTGTGGGACCGCGGCTGAAAACCGCGGGCAGAAGTTAGTGTGATATAAAATTGACATTGATTGACAGCTGTTAATTTATTGACAGCTGTCAGTAATGTTTTGTAATGTTGACAAGTTGATTTAATTTGACAGATCGGTTTGACGGTTCCTGTGGGAACGCGGGTGAAAACCGCGGGCAGAAGCTAGTGTGCATATAAAACCTTCAAACGTAGATTGTAAAAGTCTACATTATTAACATGACATTTTACATTACTTAAAACAACTGGAGATTTTGTTTTGGTTTTGCTATTATCAACTCTTATTTGGTCTTTTTTCACTTGCTTCTGTAAGGTGACATGCCCAATGCCCACGGAGCAATAGTACCTATAGGTATATAATATGTAGTACGTAGAAAAATAAGTACTGTTATAATGTGTTGGTGTAGAGCGAGTGTGGCCGAGCGGGAACTTGTGCGACTTTCAATCCGACGCACTATAGTTCGAATCTCGACTCGGCCCGCACCAATAACTTATATCAAGTTATGTGCGGATTATTCACACTCGCTGAAGCAACGGTGAAGCAAAACATTGTCAGGAAACCCGCATGTTCAAGAACCACAAAATTCTAGGATTGCCGAACTGGGCCCGCGTGGTGGATTATGGCCAATAACTTTCTTTCTGAGAGAAGGCCGGTATCCCAGCAGTGGAAGCGTAAGAGGCTGATAATGTGTTGTGGTGTGCCGTGTGACATCAAATAAAATTAGGTTTAACTGGAGCTGTCATGCTCACTACAAAGGCGCTGCTCGCGGCGGCATCTGAGTGAGTCGCTCTCTTCCCTCAGTAATGGTTGAGGAGGATGGCGACATCTACTTTGACATTTGAGCCGTCACTATTAAAATTCTACGTTGAGCCTATGTTTCTTATAGCTAAGACGAATCATGCTCACACCGCAACCGATTAAATTCTTTACTTTTGCTTTCATAACACAAAAACAAACACGCCGACTTCCTGCAATGCAGTAAGGCGTAAAACATCGCGTCAAAGTGTGAAAGAGTGACGTAACAGCGAAATAAACAAAGAACGCGTGAGATTCTGCCACGTAGGTATAATAGTACGTAGCGTAACGTAATTAAACATGCGTTAGGTACAGGACATCAGCTGTGCAAACTTAGGTAACAAGTCTGGAAAAAAGTAAAGTTTAGAAATTACCAAAAATTTCCAAAAGTTTTTTATGGATAAATATTATATACTATTCCAGACAAGCTTACATCATTTCGAACAAACTCACAATTAATGGGACATTTACCATGTGTATTATTTGTTGTGAGTTTCCGATATTTCGGCACTCCGATCACGAGATAACTGAAGAAATAATTATGGGCATAAATAATTATATACTTATATTCCGTTAATTGGGACTTTGTTCAAATTGTTCACGATTATGACAGTTTAAAAACCTATAAGCTTTTATGACGTAATTAGTACCGTGATCTTGGATCCACCATCCGGCTCCGTCATCAGACCCTGAACACCATTAATGATCAGAGTAGAACGGGCCAAAAAGTAGATGGGGTTACTTTGGCCGCCTTCCGGCTCCATCGTCAGACTAGCTCTACGAGATCATTATATTGCATTGTCATCCGATTTACATATATTATGCATGTAAAATTTAGGTCCAAACGAACACTGAAGAGGGTCAAATCTTGTAAGCTAAATTTGACCCACTTCCCGGCGATTGATTGACTAGCTATCAATACACCCACAAGTCCTGTCTCACTCATATCAGTGTGTTCTGGCAGCTGTACGAAAGAGCCAGTGCTATCCCAGCTTTAGTGTGCACCTTCGATCACATTATCACTTGAGATTGCAGACAAAGTTAACCTTTCCAGGCAAAAGTTAGTGGGAGGACTAACTCTTCTGCGAGTGTCCGTCTGGGTTGTTACCACCGCTTTGCTCGTGAAGTCTGACGCCAAGCAGTAGTGTGCAAGCATTACTGTGTTCCGGTTTGATGAGCAGAGTAGCCAGTGAAATTACTGGGCTTATGAGACTTAATACCTAATGTCTCAGGGTAACGAGCGCACTGCAGTGCCGGGCAGGCCTTTGTGTTTAAAGTTCTGGGTGGCACTGCAATTGTTATGGGCCGGCGTTATGCTTACATCAGGCAAACGACCAGCTCGTCTCGTTACCAAATAACATAAAAAAAAGTTCAAGAATCTAGTATGTCTACTTACCTAAATTTTCATCACTTTACAAGAGCTTTCCGAGACCAAATACTCCTAAACGCCATAAATGTACTTTTATGACTAAAAACATCAATTCTAATTATAAAAAATTGAATTAAATTGGCTCTTGAAAGCCTCCAACATTTTATAGCTCCGACACAATTATAAAATTATTTATTTTACGTTGATTTATCATTTTTATTACATTAACTGTTACGCCCGGAGTTTGATCATCTTTCGCGTGTATTGGGGCTATTAGCACGTGCTAGGAAACCACTTTACTTGATTGAGTATGTACGGTAAATTTTAATGAAAACTATTTTTACAAGACCATCTCCTATAAGTTAATTGATCAATGACCGAAATAAGAAAATAGTACATTACTGAGTGGTCCGAAATAAAAGAAATATTACGTTACTGCCCTGTCCGAAAAACCGAGTAATATTTGACCACAGTATTATGTAAAACTTCGACTGGACGGATGAGGCAACGGATGAGGTCTATTTTTATTTCGAAATAGACCTCATCCGTGTAGTAGGTACTTCAACTTGCGAGGAAACAACAAGACATCCACATTATTGTATCATATTTTCATTTTTTTAAATAAGCTCATTCTATATTGTTTTCAAAACCTGTCTGAGCAACATTTTAGAATGATTGGATACATTAGTACGAAAGTGATCGCTAGATTTTTTCCCTGAAGTTAAAAGTTGTAAATACACACACATATTACGAGGACAAAACTTACACACGGACACACGCGTACATACACGCACACACATATACGCACACACACACACAGCACAGCACACAGCATCGACATCCACAACAAAATACATAGGTACCATATCACCAATGTCACAGCAGAAAGGAGTTAGACAACGGTTAGATACTGCTTAAATCAAGATTTGTGTGGTTAATGTGTGTGTAATTTTTTTGTGGTAAGACTGATTAAGTATGTAGTAACAAGAGAAAGCAAATATTTACATCAGCATATGATTAACGAATTGCACGAAACAAATCGACGTCATTAATAAAGATCTCAATCTTAAGCACCATACTTAAGGTGCAGAACCCGGCGCGCCGCTATCTCGCTCGCGCATCTTAACATTTTTGAAGATAAATAATCACTTAATTTAATTATGAAAAATCGCATTCGGTGAAATTGCTGGCAATGACATTACAAAGGTACGGCAAAAGTATCATTTTGATCCGATCAAGATTTAATACATGAAAATGGGCAAAACATAAAATCCCATTTTTAGGTTTGAAAACTTGAATGGATCCAAATGAAAATTTTGTATAACCTTTGTAATGTTATTGACAGCAATTTCACCGAATGCTATTTTTCATAATTATAGTAAGTGATTGTTTATATTAAAAAATGTTGAGATGCGCGAGCGAGATAGCGGCGCGCCGAATTCTGCCCCTTAAGTTATAAAGCATTGTAACTTAACTACCTACCTACGTACAAGTCACTTATGTCACAGGCATTCAAGATGCGTGCTAAAGTGCGTGCTATTTGTTCTTCGTTTGTTCGTTACGTAAGTTACGCTTAAGTAATTGACAGGATATGTGGTACTGGTTACTTAACCTGTGTGTTTGAACTTAAGTCATGAAGTTGTAGGATTTTTCAAGTACCTGATTGTAGCAATGATAGTGAGTAGTGAGATAATAAGATTTCGAATCGAATCTTAAGCTTGTCTCGAAGGAAAACCTCGTGATGCTACCAAAACATATAAGATCTTCAAGGCATTGGCTAGAACTTATCTGGCTAGCTACCATCCTGAACGTGTTTTAGTTTTAAGCGATAAGTCACTAAACCAATTAGACCAGTGAAAAACGTTGAAATAATTTACTAAAGAAATTAAAAGTTAAACTTAACTTCACTAGCCATTTTGATCCGAAGTTGAATTATGAGCTAAATGTAACTCATTTCAGAGTTCCATATAGCTTCAAATTCGGATTATTTTAAAGAGGATTTTGAATTGAACGGGAATTGAACAGAGGATCACGTGAACGCCGTTCATTTTCCATTTGGGGACATCTGACCTAAAAGAAATTAAAACCCAAATTTATCTTAAATTATATAATAAATTAATCTTAAAATCAAGCAGTAGAATCGTAATCAATAGCTATATCAACACATCAAACCGAAGATGAGTCAAACTAATTATATAAAGAAAACTAGGGAAATCACTTTCATTATAAAATATTATGTATACTTTCGCGGGCCTAGCTAAAATTTCCTTATTTATCTAATTAAAAGACGTTATGTCATTCTTTACCGCTTAATAAATATTCATAAACCAATCGTAGCACAAAATAGTTTTCACAAGACGTAAGACATTATTATTACTGTATGTTAGTGGGAGGACTAACTCTTCTGCGAGTGTCCGTCTGGGTTGT
This sequence comes from Crocallis elinguaria, assembly GCA_907269065.1. Taxonomy (NCBI): domain Eukaryota; kingdom Metazoa; phylum Arthropoda; class Insecta; order Lepidoptera; family Geometridae; genus Crocallis; species Crocallis elinguaria. The sequence continues at coordinate 22,585,679 of OU026072.1, read as the reverse complement.
TACCACCGCTTTGCTCGTGAAGTCTACCGCCAAGCAGTAATGTGCAAGCATTATTGTGTTCCGGTTTGATGAGCAAAGTAGCCAGTGAAATTACTGGGCTTATGCAGTGGCGTATTTAAGGATTCAGCGTCCTGGGCCTGCAGGCCCCGCCGCCCTGCCATACACCCACGTCCACGACCACCTTACGAGATTTACGCTGTTATTAATAAACAGTGTTAAACGGTGGTTTATTTATAAACTATGACAACCGTTTAACACTGTTTATTGATAAGAGCCCTACTCTTTAGTAATAAGAGTATTAAGAGTTAGGTAGGTTTTTATAAATTCTTCTGCTTGCGCCGCCCCTCGCAGCCTGCCGCCCCGGGCCATGGCCCTTTTGGCCCTAGGGTAAATACGCCCCTGGGCTTATGAGACTTAATACCTAATGTCTCAGCTTTGCATATACCCAAGTACCCCAACCCTAAATACGACTTTCACCCCAGTAATAAGTCGAGACTAAGATTTTTTTAAGGAGCGTGTAATTTCAGTGACCTTTACAGCGTCATCAAGCGGCTGGAGAGTAACTCCGCCGCCGAGTTTCTCGGCCTTCTCCTCGGTGGTGGTATAGGCTTTGGAACGAGGCAAGGAAGTATCTCTACAGCAAGGCATTATTGAGTTCTCTCCGGAGGGGGCCTGCACAAAGGCGAAGGCCAGAGCCTAGATGGCCCTCAGTCCTAAAAATGGCGTGTGGCGACTAGATCAAAGACCGCATGGGGTGGACCAAGCAGTACGAACCTCGGCTTGGGCCGTCGAGCGTCGCCGGGATGCGGGGGTCGGGAAAGAGAGAGAAGTGGCTGAAGAATGAATGTTCTGTCTGTAATGAACAATAGGTTGTAACTTCGTAAGACGATGGTCATGTAACACCTCATTTACATGACGCGGTCATCACGACTCGGACAATGATCAGGGCTCGCTTTCACCGCGGTCATGTACTGTTTGTTTTTACATTGTGTTACAGTTGCATGTACGTAGTAACTATTACCTAATCTGTGGCTGTACTGGCGGGAGCAGAATGATTGAGAAAAACTTCAAACAAATACAGGCTCCGAGGCAAAGTCGACTCAAACATTGAAGGCTTTACAATAGTAGATGATTATACAATTATTAGGCTACTCGAAATAAATATTCTATGCAGACGAACCGGGAGCAGATATAGTTTATATTTATGATTTTGAAGCCTTTCGAAAAGGTTGTAAGGGGATAAATATGTCTGAAAGGAAATGAGTTTCCTCTTTGCCTATACCTAGTAATGGGACAGTAAAGGTAAGTAAACAAAATAATAGTTACGATAAGTACTGAGGTGTCGATTCTGGCGTCTCATTCCTAAACTTAACTTTAGTTTCGCTCTCTCTTTCCAATAACTAACACGAGAAAGGGATGGAAGCTGTTTGACAGGTCTAAATTTATTCACACATTATAACGGGATATTTACCGTGATTATTATTGAGCGATGAGCACCCGATATTTCGACGCTGTTGCAAGCATCATGTTCACGGGAATACTGTGTGAATTAGTTAATAACCGTGAAAGTCTAAAACAGGGTCTAAATTTAGTTTTATAGCTGTCAAATATCGTCCATCTTTGACAAATTAGGCGTCACTAAATTAAATGCCATTAAATTTACACTAGATACAAGCAAAGTAATTAATCTGACAGGTCTAAAATATATTCCATCCCTTTCTCATATTCTTATTTAGAAAGTGAGAGAGTGAAACTAAAATTAGGTTTAGGTATGAAACGCCAGAATCGACACCTCTGTCTCACTACATATATGATTTTTATTATTAATTAACTAACGCAGTGGCTATCTCTCAAATATGTTTGTTGGTACGTATCTATAGACATACGTAGCTAGCCAGGTACACGTTAGAAAATGCCCTACCATCGTATACCTTTCTTCACCGAAAGTTTGAGTTCTGTACTATGATTACACTAGGATTCAAACCCGAACGACGAGTCAATTCCCTACAATAATTATCTAATGCTCGGGCCACACTTACGGCTAGTGCCATTGATTAAATCGTTAATGGACATTAAATGTAAATGTGTCAACAACCGCGATAATTTGACAATTTGGCATTGACAATGGCGTTTGGCGTTGGGCGATAGCTCGGATAGCGATCGTGTAATTTGTCGCTAAACGCAAGTTTGGCCTCTCAGTTTATAGCGTTACTAGCTTATGCCCGCGGTTTTCACCCGCGTTCCCACAGAAACCGCGCATTTTTCCGGGATAAAAAGTAGCCTATATTACTCTACGGTCCCTAAACTGTACCAATGCCAAAAATCACGTCGATCCATTGTTCCGTTGCTGCGTGAAAGAAGGACAAACCAACAAACCAATAAACACACTTTAGCATTAATAATATTAGTAGGATTTTGTGACGTATTTTAACGCCGTTTTTATCGCGATAATGGGCATTGACGTGACGTAAGTGTGGCTCGAGCATAACAGCAAAATCATTAGATATTCATTTAATTCACACCCAAACAGATAAATCAACAAAAACAGCTGCGAAATAAATTAAACCACAAAATAAATCAGCCAAGGTTATCTAGCGAGGTATCTACGAGTATTTTCCAAATTCATCTAAATACAAATCTATTCATGAAATCTAGTCATAAACACTGTAGTTACTGCTTTATCTTGCAGTTAGAGAGATCATTACCTCTAGATTAGGATTAGTTACGGCTGTGTAAAGGGTACCTACTTTAGGATTAGTTTCGTTACTAAACTTTAGTACAGAGCTAGGTATATGCTGAAAAAAAACGAATTAAATAATGAATAAAAAATGGGTTAAAAAAACTTTTTTAACCCATTACAAAAAATGAGGAGGATCTCAATTTTTTTGTGTTGAACCGATTTTAATGTTTTTTTTCATGAGTAGGATGAGTATATCTCAAGGCTTCTTTAATACATTTTATGAAACTATACATCCCTAAGGGTAGAAAAATGGGGGATGAAATTTTGATATATTGCGATATTTTAGTATATCACAAGAATCCTTAAGAAAGAATACATCCCTAAGAATAGAAAAATGGCGGATGTAATTTTGATATATTGCGATATTTTCGTATATCACAAGAATCCTTTAACAAGTTTTAAAAAAGAATACATCCCTAAGGGTGAAAAAATGGGGGATGAAATTTCATTTATTACGATACTTTGGTCGAAATCGGTTCCCGCCTCTTTAAAACCTATAGTAACTTATAGTAAGAGTTACAACACTTTTTTCTCCAACTGTACTCTCAAACCGATCTCGCTCGCAACATACACCACTTTCGATTTCCAAACGCGGGTACCGTATCTCATTACCATAACCATACAGTTTGCGTTTACGTTTCGGTGCGAACGGAACGTGTAGGCGCGCGCGTGATTACGCGTCGGTTATCTAATTTGCGGTTAGGGTATAGCAAAAGGTCGCCTTAAAAGGTTCTTTTGTTAGGAATTTTTGAACGCGAATGAGATCAACCACGTTGGAAGACCTAAGAGATGGAAAGTGGTACTATGGGAGTTGGGACATCGTCTGATTCTCGACTACCTTACGTGCGGCGCAAGTACGGATCTTTTCGATCGATAAAACTCGATAAAATTGACAGTTCAAATCGATAAAGTGGGTTTTATCAATTTTTTATATAATTTATCGAGCCTCGATACAATTGAAATAAGTTATCAAATAGCTAGGTTTTTTTTTCTGGCTAAATGCCTTTATTAACTAGCTAATACATAAATAAACACTACATCTAACCTAGCTAGCTACAAAAACAGTTGGATAATCTACAAGCCCTAGTAGGCCTTATAGATAATCCAAATGTTCTAGCCCACTACCAGTTGGAAGCGTACCCAGCATGCTGGCGGCATTGAATAGCTAGGTTGAATCCAAAGAGAATATAGAGCTACTATAATATACAGTACTTTACGATCAAACTTCGGTACTCGCAATAGTCGATAAATTTATCAGTTTTTTATATTCGACAAATTTATCGAACCGACTTCCGTACTTGCGCCGCAGCAGTGCAAGTACCGGTCTTATCGATAAATAAAATTGACAGCTCGAATGGATAAAAATTTAAATTAGAGATTGTTAGTTCTTGAGTTTTTCGAAAACGAAACGAAGCCGTAATCTCACAATTCGAAGACTGGTTTATGGAACAAAGACTATTTTGACAGAAATGTATAAACGGTTTTATCGTCGTTCGCCACGGTTTTCACACGAAAATCACTTCGCGAATTTAGTTATTCGGTCAATGCAACGAAAATTGAACTTCATTGTGCAGGAAATGCAATCGATAACAGATTACAAGTAAAACTTGTCGTCGTCGCAAAACTAGTTTCGGACATTAGTTTTCGTTCGCGGGAAAGCAACTATATTTCGTTTTCAAAAAAAATCAATAACGATCTACCTATTTCTAATTTTAAGTTGGCGAACTGTCAATTTATCGATCGCTATGGGGCAGCGTAGACGCTTATGCAAACGTACTTACGTTTGCTTGTCAGAATAACAACGCTTTAGGGTCAAGCGCGCATTTCGAGTAACACGAAATCCGCGCTTGGCGCAAAAGCGTTGTTATTCTGACAAGCAAACGTACGTTTGCATAAGCGTCTACGCTGCCCCTATGGCTCGCAAAGTTCCGTACTTGCGCCACTGATCTCAATAAGATGGCGCGATGGCGGTGTGTGAATTTTTTCCGCCAGTTATTATCGAGTCTACTAATATTTCTCATGTTTACCATGTGGAAAACCAGCCTATTTCTCTGGGAACTGCACTAATCGCGCACACTGCACGCTTTGTGAAAGTGAACTCATTCGGAAGGCATCTGGCAATCGCGAGATCATTACCGATGATTTACTGTAATAGTGATGTGTTGGAGCATTTTTTTATTTGGTAACGAGACGAGCTGGTCGTTTGCCTGATGGTAAGCATAACGCCGGCCCATAACAGTTCCACCCAGAACTTTGAAACACAAAGGACTGCGCGGCACTGCAGTGCGCTCGTTACCCTGAGACATTAGGTATTAAGTCTCATAAGCCCAGTAATTTCACTGGCTACTCTGCTCATCAAACCGGCACACAGTAATGCTTGCACATTACTGCTTGGCGGCAGACTTCACGAGTAAAGCGGTGGTAACAACCCAGACGGATGCACTCGCAGAAGAGTTAGTCCTACCACTAACTTAAACTACTTATAGCTAGTTAATCTCAAAAGCTAGGCTCATAAACAACTAGGTCGCTGTGCTGAGGCTGTGACAGCGGGATGGGAACCACACAATCTTACTTTCATCGGACGACCTGACCTCACGACGCGACCCAACATTCGCCAGGTTGTTACTTCTTACACAACAGGGACCGAGCATCAAATGTACCAAAAGATGGACTTATTCGCCTTGGTAAAAATAATCTTTGAACATTGTGATCTTTCAATTGACGGGTAAACAGCAGGACGTAGGTCTTTGGTATACAACTTTGACATATCTTTCTTCCTTTGAGGTATCCAAGCAACCCACATCGTGTGCACAAAGTTTATTAGAGATTGCATTAAATTTTAATGGTTTTAAAACGTCGATTATTGTAAAACAAGTGTAATTTTGCTAAATATACCAGTTCATTTTGTGTTTAATTTGGCATAATAGTGTAACATCTTGTGTCATCTTGGGTTATCTGTGAAGATATAGGCGTACGCAGATATCAATACTGGACCCTTTTCTATTCTTAATATATATAAATGACTTTCCCTATAGCCTTGGACATAGTTTTGTTCGACCGGACACAGTGTTGTTTTGGACATAGTGTTGTGTCGGACCGGTCGTTCTATATATAGTATAGAAGTATAGATAGTACATAATAATTATGTATTATTCCTTTGTCTGCCTGCCGAAATACAGTTCAAAAGAAATATTACAAATTAATGCTTCTCACCCAGGCGTATTTTCACTCAAAACCTATTCCACGACTCAGTCGACGAGAGATGACTCATCTACACCTTGCCAAGAAGGCTAGCAACACTAGGTAATAAAATAAAGTACATAACTCACTTATACAACCATCTTCCGAAATTAGAACCACTTATCGAGCTAGAACCTTCTAATCTAGCGCTTAATCTATTTTTTCGACTGGTACTTTACCTGTAAAAGAAAAGAAGATTATTTAAATATTACAATAGATAACTTATCTCTAGTAATGTCATATAAATTATCTATATTATAATGTTGTGTGGAGGAATGTCGGAATGAATCCTACGCAGTATATTCTGTCAATGATAAATATCGGCAATCGAAATAATGTGTACAGTCGCGTACGAAACCAATTTATAATTATTTTCTAAATTAAACTGATCTGGCAAGCGTTATATGACGTTTATATCTTTCTTTTTAATATTTAATAAAAGCTTCGATCGAAGAAAAGGAAAACGTAATAATTATACTCAAATAATAAAGTTATTTTTTATAATATTTGGTAACGAGACAAATTGGTCGTTTGCCTGATGGTACGCATAACGCCGGCCCACAGCAATTGCAGTGCTACTCAGAACCTTGAAACAAAAGAACCTGCGTGGCACAGCAGTGCAACCCTGAGACATTCTCATAAGCCCAGTAATTTCACTGGCTACTTTGCTCATCAAACCTGAACACAGTAATGCTTGCACATTACTGCTTGGAGGCAGAATTCACGAGCAAAGCGGTGGTAGCCATCCAGATGGACACTCGCAGAAGAGTTAGTCCTACCGCCTAGTAAACATGATTTTAATGTACACACCGTGGGAGAATAAAAGATAATGTAGTAAATAATGTTTATTTTAGTCAGTCCTTTATTTAGAGACTTTATAGAGTGGCTCGTTATGCTACGCGCTATAAAAACTAAGAGAAGAATACTCATAAATTTTTAAGAACGGTCTTTGAAAACGACACCTGTCAATCATTTTAAGTACCCGAGTTATTAAATTTTATTTAAGGATATCTCAAGTTCCTCATAAACGTCCTTAGGTTGTCATTATAACCATGCGCTTTTTTGATTTAACGATGGATTCTCGGAAGGCAAGATCGAATGACTGATAGGTGATTTAAATTCGTAGAAAAACATTAAACTTATGTTTTAGAACGGTTTTTCCTTATAGCACTTATTAGTAAAGTTATATTTGTGTCAGGATTAGAATTACATGGCATTTAATTTAAAGTGATTGACAAGCTTATTAAATTCATATATAACCAAGCTTTGCGGTTCAATGTAAAACTCGTCCTTTTTGTCTATTAAATAAGATTTATAGCACAAAAAGTCGTATTATGACTATTTTTGAAATGAACTTGGAACGACGAGATTTATGATAACGTTTCGTAATGATCTTCTAATTATTACCTAGATGAGGTAGAATGTTAACTACTTAGTTTTACTCCGCAAAATAAATTCTTTAACAGTCTACCTTTGACTTCATTATAGAGTACTTTATCAACTTTCAAGACTTATCATTATATTTTTAACCGACTTCCAAAAAGGAGGAGGTTATCAATTCGGTCGGTTTTTTTGTATGTTTGTGTTTGTTACTTCAGATCTCCGTCGTTTATAAACCGATTTGGAAAATTCTTTTTTTATTTGAAAGGATATACTTTCAGATTAGTCCCATAGAAATTTCATCAAAACGGTTCAGTAGTTTGTCACTGAAGTCGATTCGTCGCTTTTATAAAGCAATTTTTTATACATTTAAAAACTATCGCCACACAAGAGTTGCTACGATAGATCTTATATCAGTAATGTAATAATTAAAAATAATAATGTAATATTAATTTAAATAAAGGCTTCTAAGAAGGTACGTTCTCCGGATTTTTTGTGTATAATTTTGTTTCTAAGAGACTATTTTTGAACCACGTTCGATTACAACTCCATAATTTCTTAGCAACATTTATCGGGCCAGCGGCGCAAGTACGGAAGTCGGTTCGATAAATTTGTCGAATCGGAACCCCCCATTGAATTTATCGAATGTTGCGAGTACCGAAGTCTGATCATAAAGTATTGTAGTAGCTCAATATACTCTTTGGATTCGACCTAGCTATTCGATAACTTTTGTCGATTGTATCGAGGCTCGATAAATTATATAAAAAGTCGATAAACCCTACTTAATCGATTCGAACTGTCAGTTTTATCGATCAAAAAGATCCGTACTTGCGCCGCCCGCAGTGCCAATACGGGCTGTAAAATGAGACCTTTCTCCACGACAGTACCTTCGCCATGAATGAACACACGTCATCCAAAGATGGCAGAAGGTCGTCCGTGCCGAGGTCGGGTACATTTAGCATAATTAACGTTATTTGTGACTGTAGTTACTGTTCGGATATACATTATGGGTGGGAGAGTAGGTGTTATATGTAATTTTCTTATAGAAGACTAGCTGCTGCCCACGGTTTCACCCGCGCGGAGATATTGTATCTTTTTTTGTAGCAAATACCTAGGTATATTACAGAAGACAATTAACAAATACAGCATAGGCACACGTTATCCCAATAGCTTGGGTATGCGTGAGCGTTATCTTATAGATATCCTACCTATAGTTTGCCACAAACCGGTCCCAACTCAGCATATATATGCCAGCCATTCGACCGGCGGCGCTGGTCTTCCGTTGGGGTTTTTATTTTTTTGCGCGGAACTCTAATTCTTTTTCTAAAATAAAAGTAGCATCAGTTACTCGTTGTAACATCAGCTATCTGCCAGTGAATTTCCCGTCAAAATCGGCCCAGCCGTTGCGGAGATTACCCGGAACAAACAGACAGACAGACAGACAAAAAAATAAAAATGGTTGTTTTGTTATAGGTACCGTATATACTTTCATATGCATTTGGCAAAAATTTGTATGTATAGATAGAAGAATAGCGAATCATAATTGAAAAAAACAAACGATAATTTATTTTATTGGCAGCCGGAAAAAGCTGCAGTGGGTAGAACCTAGTTCTCCCCTATAATGGGGGTAGGTTGCCATAATACACCACCCTTATGAAGCTTCTTGGTTATCGTAGTAGATTATGATGTTGACCAAGGATAACGCTTCTGCCCATACCCTGGATATTCCTTTAGCCGGCTCTAACGGCACCCATGGGTAGAGATGGAGCAGTTCTATTTTTATCCGGGAACACACGGCAGTTTATAGGTACCCAGCGCCAATCTTTATGGCCGGTCTGTGCACGTTTCAGTCGTCTCATTCAAGAACATCTGCTCGACCAATTAACTACATATATGTACTACATACATATTACATAACATTTTTGTTGTAATATTAAAATGCCAGCACGACTTGAAAACGCATATATCAACCTCTAGTGAACTAGTGAAACCTGAGGTAGGTGATAGCAAACTTCAGAATACCTATATGTTGTTTCAAATGTTCCCATTTATTATATTATGACTGGAACGAATACAAACACAATGCTTCAAGAAGACGGATTGCGTAAGAATAGTGTGTTCACTTTCACACAGAATAATATATGGTTTCTTATTTATACAAAGTACACGTGTAGGCTAAATTTGTAGGTTTATGTGAAATGAAATGAAATGAAAAACTCTAAAGGGGTTACAAATTTATTTATATTTATTATTGATCGACATGATATATTGCATTTTTTTTTATGATATTTTTTTTTACGCTCTATATGCCTTTATTAACTAGCTAATACATAAATAAACACTACATCTAACTGAGCTAGCTACAAAAACAGTTGGATAATCGAGAAGCCCATCTATAGGCCTATAGATAATCCAAATGTTCTAGCCCACTACCAGTTGGAAGCGTACCCAGCATGCTGGCGGCATTGAATAATTGCCTCCAAACATCTTAAAATACAGAGAACTACAGTTACTGTCTCTATTCCCAAACAGTCACTGCTTCAAGATGGAATATAATGTCATGATATAATAATGTAATATATATTATTTTGTTCAGTCTGTGCATCATGAGTCATGACTCAATATTGTTGCAAAAAAGTAGTAGTACTATAACATTTAACTGCATATAAAGTAGGTACAGATATTGTTTTTTTACTTATACGTTACGTTAGCTGTTATAGAAAAAGTGCCAATTAAATCACTGTATATATAAACCTATTATGGGATAACACTCTTTTCATTTCATCACGATCCTAGAAATGCGAATGTCGCAGCGCAACAACACTTCCGGGCATTGCACATAACGTCCAACCACGAGGAAGCAACCGGTACAAACGGGCTTCCACCAGTTTCTAAACACTTAAACGTCATAATTTGTTGTAAGGACCTCGCTAATTGATTGTGACTGCCACTTCAACATGGTTGAGGATATAATTTCTCGGGATCGTTAGAGTAAACAGTCAAGCTTGGCAGAGCTTGTTTTGTAGCGCTTAATTGCTTAGTTCTCGCGTTTTTAGTACAAGGGCAAAACAGGATAAAATATACGTAAAGGTAATAAAAGGGTCCATATAAGGAATTCTTTCGATTCTGATAGATATAATGGAGAAATTCCAGGAAAAATACTCTTATTAAGTTGGTTTGTGTCACATCGTAGCGTAGCGTTGGCACGCATACCGTATGGGATAACTATGTGAAAATTTATAATTTATAAAAAACCTTAAGTTAAAGGTTATTTGTTATTTGACAATTTTTTATTTGTATTTTTTGACTAATCGTAATTTAACATTTTATATGTTTATTGTCTCCATTTAAACTGCATGCCCGTTGAACGATATATGTCTATGTTATGTCCAAAACGATATTATATCTATGTGCAAAATTTGCACGTCGCTATGCGACAAAATGTTTCTCGCTCCTTTTGTTACCTTTTCCATCATAGGTGTAACCAAAATTTTATGCAAATAAAAATATTCTATTCTATTCTGTAGTTATAGGTGTTATTTATATAATTTTCAGTTCATATAAGATTATTAAATAAGTAATCATAGTTATTTAAGATAAATTAATTAAATTAAATGTTGTCCGAAATCTAAAAATAATTTTAGCAAAATAAAGTTGTTTACTCATTTCAATTATAAAATAGGTAAGAGAAATACCGAGAGCAGTGCGCTAGTGGCGTCATTACATCACTTATTTAGCATGCACATTGCAATCACTCAATCCGGTACTTTCTCTGAAAAGCCTAATTTCTCTTTTCACCGTAACACTTCGAGTGCATCACTTTCTTGAATGTAGGATGTTGTTTTAATTACAAATGTGAACTGGAACTAACGTGTAAAGTGAATTTTTGACATTACACATTCTTTTCTTTAATTATTTTTAAGTATGTAAGAAAAAAGAATTGAGATCAATGTATATACTTATATTTATTTAACTACTTATAGGAAAATAATAATGTAGTGTAACTACAATGTTTTATATTGCCAACAACCTATACACAAATAAATAAAATTGAAGTGCCTGTTTTTAATGTTAAAATAACAGCTTTTTATTAAATTTTTTTAACGGTCTAAATGCCTCTATTAACTAGCTAATACATAAATAAACACTACAGCACGATCTTTATTGCTATTTATTAATTGCATATTAAAGTAAATATGGCACCAACAACAACAAAAAAGAACAATTTTTAAATTTTTGTCCGTCTGTCTGTTATTTCCAGTTAATCTTCAAAACGGCTGGACCGATTTTGACGGGATTTTCACTGGCAGATAGCTGATGTTATAGGGAGTACCTTAGGACGTGGGCGAAGCCGCGGGGCGCATCTAGTAAGTCAATAAAAATATATACTTGTTATCTTTATGTATTAGTTATTTTATGTAATTAACAATGTTCATGTATTACTTCTTTGCTGGCATCTGCTGTTTTTCCTGAACAATAGAATCGGGAGTCTTCAAAACACAAGTGAACAGGTATCTGCTGGGCAGCGTGCTATATAACATGGCGGTCAAACCCGAGCTCACATTAGGTACATATGCAAAACTAATTTGTATGTCACCGCCCTAAGGCGAATTCAAGGCAAGTGGGTGCATCGCCCACGCCCTGGTCAAAATGTTAGCCGCACAACCAAATAAATATGTAACCAAATGCTAATTTCAGTAGGGTTACCATCATAGTCTTTTTTACTTGATCCGATCCGATCAAGATACAACGAACTGTTTACTTCTTTAGGACTAAATTTTAAATCAGAAACACTATCTTATGTTTATGCGATATTTTCATCATTTGTAGACAAGTTTTGGCATTTATGGTCCATAATTGGTTAAAATCTCAAATACACTCCAAATTCGTCGCTTACGACAACAACAGTTTCCATTTTTTAAGTAGCAATTATCGTTTTCTATTATCATCGCTGAGACATCTATCTATACAAATAAATAAAATTGAAGTGTCTGTTTGTAATATCAAAATAACAGCTTTTTACTAAATGCATATGAAAGTATATACGGTACCTATACAAAACGAACATTTTCAAAATTTTTGTCTGTTTGTTCCGGGTAATCTCCGAAACGGCTGGACCGATTTAGATGGCAGATAGCTGATGCTATAAGGAGTAACTTAGGCTACTTTTATTTTAGAAAACAATTAGGGTTCCGCGCCAAAAAATAAAACCCATGAAATCCAATATTTCCGCGCGGGTGAAACCGCGGGCAGCAGCTAGTGCTTACTATAAATAACGAGCAATCGAAAAACTACGACATTTCAATTGATACTCAATTAACAGACGTAGTGGAAAAAAGTCGCAGCTGAAAACCATAAAACCACGTAGGTAAATATGCACCCAGTAGTTGTGACGACAACAGCCAACGACCATTGAGGTAAACTGGTCCAAGGAGATCCGATTGTAATCACAATAAATAATGTCTATCTGTTAGTTTACGAAACATTTAGAGCTGGGCCGAGGATTAGAGAAGATTAATCGTAATTTGACAGTAAACATGTTGGGATGATCGATTTGAAATAGTTATAAGACGTTTAGTAATATTTCTGCATTATATTCCTTATCTTGTATGGCAAGTATTTAATAAAAATAAAAAGCTTGTTTTTAGTGTTAGTGTAGAGCTAGGTGAGGCAGCGAGTGTGGCCGAGCGGAAACTTGTGCGACTTTCAATCCGACGCACCATAATTCGAATCTCGACTCGGCCCGCACCAATGACTTATGTCAAGTTATGTGCGGATTATTCACACTCGCTCTAAAACGGTGAAGTAAAACATCGTGGGGAAACCCGCATATTCAAGAACCACAAAATTCGAGGACATGTGACATCCACCAAGCCACGCTGGTCCCGCGTGTTGGATTATGGCCCATACCTCTCTCTCTAAGAGAAGGCCGGTATCCCAGCAGTGGGAGCGTAAGAGGCTGATAATGACAATGAGAGCTAGGTTAAAGGATTAAACAGTTAAATCATCCGTGTAAGAAACAAAAATAAAGGTTGAAGAGTAATTCAGCAGGAGCGTTACGTAGCATTGTAAGCTTGGTAGGTAGGCCAATGGAATGACATCAGTAGTCGCTATTAAGTCTTATTTATTGTTGGTACGACATGTGGCTCGCGATTTGAGTGAATTTTCATTTACATTTCTACAACAAGGTACATATACTTACTAAAAAATGTATAAAGAAAGCATGTTTCATCTTTGAATGTAGTACTTTGAACTCATCTTCACTTACAATTTGTTGAGGAATAGTAAAATACAACAACAAAAAAACAAATATTTTTGTCCTCGACTGTACCTAATTTGTGACTGAATTTTCATTTCTTAACACCCCTAGGTTGTTACGCAATGTAATTACTTGTAATCTTTAGCTCAAGGCTAAACATCTAGTTTGTATGGAATCGTGACTGATCACAAAACTATATGACGAGCTACGATACACGAATGAGTCATTCTAACACGAAAGTTCCAGAACGCACTTCTTCCTGAAATTAATGTTTAATTCACACGACACAACTCGTGATCATAGTGCCTTCAATTTGCCCTCGTGTGAATTTGCACACGAATACTTGACTAGCCTTGTGCAAGTACCACCCTTTCTGCATCCATCTTTGTGAACTGTAAAGCTATGACTCATGCATCACTAATGACATCACTAAAGGAACGCTCAATAATGATCTACTAGTAACGTACACTGAATTGTCATCGTAGATTTGTATTATTGTAAAATATTAATACACTTTACAGGCACGTGGTAGGTCTTATTTTTATTCATAACTAGCTGCTGTTTCACCCGCGTGGAGATATTGGATTTAGAAAGAAGAAAGAAAGAAAGAAAATACATTTATTTCAGGACATCACACAACATTACAGTTTTAAACATACAAAAAATAAAAAAAATTATGGAACAGACAAATATATAACTAAAAAAAAATTTCATGAGTTTTATTTTTTTGCGCGGAACCCTTATTATTTTTTCTAAAATTAAAGTAGCCTAAGGTACTGCTTGTAACATCAGCTATCTGCTAGTGAAAGTCCCGTCAAAATCGATCGATCAGACAGGCAAAAATTAAAAAAATGGTTGTTTTGTTATAGGTACCGTATCTACTTTCATATACATTTAGTAAAAAGCTGTTATTTTGATATTACAAACAGACACTTCAATTTTTTTTATTTGTATAGATGGGTGCGCTAGGCCTGCACTGACGCCCCGCTTGGGGTGTATTGTGCTCAATATATTAGGTCATAAAATGAGGAAATTAAAAGTTGCCAAGAGAAAAAGACATCAAAACGGGAAAACATCACTACTGTGTTCCGGTTTGATGAGCAGAGTAGCCAAGTTAATTACTGGGCTTTTGAGACTTATTCTCATGGTAACCAGCGCACTGCAATACCGCACAGGCCTTTGCGCTTCAAAGTTCTGAGTGGCACTGCAATTGTTATGGGCCGGCGTTATGCTTACAATCAGGCCAACGACCAGCTCGTCTTGTTATCAAAAAGTGTAAAAAAAAGCTACTCCGTCGACTGCAACATCTCATCATCAGATAATATTGCAGACAATTGCTTATTTACAAAAAAGAGTGCAAATTGTTAATACAAGTCCTAAAAGAGCAAATACACCCTAATCCCTGACCTACATCACTTCATTCACTTATCTATACTCCACACGACACGTTTCAGTAACAATATACTGTAGAAATACTTGAAGTACTAGTACTCAGTACCTACTCGTATCTTTCACGCGGGCTGCGCAGTGCGCACGGGCCGATCTTTGCACTCAACACGCTAAGCGGGTGCACTCCAATCTCATATATAAAACAGTTGGGCTGTTATCAGAGTTAGTATAATTGTAACTGTTATCGAGAACGGTGATACCGATAAGAATTATCATAATACATTAATTGTTATTGTTTGGAATTTCACTGGATTTAGTTTGAGTTGTCAAGGTAAGTTTTATGGGTATTTTAATTTGGTCGCAACAAGAAGTAATGGTGTCGATTCTGTTATCTCATACCTAATTTTAGTTTCAATCTCTCTTTTTTAATATGAACGTGAGAAAGAGATGGAGTTTATATTAGACCTGTCAAATTGATCCACTTGCTTGCGTCTAGTGTAAATTTAACGACAATGAATTTAGTGGCGTCTAATTTATCCAGGTTGGGAGATATTTGACAGCTGTAAAAACCAAATTTAGATCTCTTTCTCATGTTATATATTGGAAAAAGAGAGAACGAAATTAAAATTAGCATTAGGTATGAAATGACAGAATCGACACGACCATCTAATGATTAGGAAGTAGTATGTCGATGGGTCGCAAGTAGATTAGGTGGCGTGGTCCTGGATAAGAACAGTGCACCCTCCATCTCTTCCCGTGGGTGCTGTAAGACCAGGTTAAGGGAATCCAAGAAATGTGCATTCTCCTTGGTCAATATCTTAATCTTCTGAGATCACCAAGCCGCCTGCCAAGCGCAGTATATTATATATCCCTTCTCATGAGGGAGGCCAGCATTGAACGTTTCCTGGCTGCTGATGATGAAGTAGATTTATTAATCTACTTCACTATTAGCTATTGTTATACCGAACACTGCAAAGTATTCGAAATGTCGGAAATTTAAATAATGTAAAATATAGACCACAAAAACTGGGTCTTTGACTAATTTGTTTAGTAAAATAGTGTTACTTGTTTACGTTTTGTTTCTATTATCCTGAGTAAATCAGGAAATCTTTGCAGCTATCCTAAAAATATCCTAGAAATTGTCGTTTGTATTAGAAAATAATTGTTACTATATTTAACGCAGTTTCGTTTCCATTCACAGATCTTACCTATTCAAAATGCCGTGCAGTAAAGTGAGCATCAATACGAATTACAAATGCGACAAGGCAACTTGCATCTGCATACCAACGGGTGGAAAACCATGCATTTGCATTTACGAGAATGAAAACGGTGACGTCATGCAATGTGACGACTGCAAATGCGACAGTTCTGATAACTGTCAGTGCAAGTGTGATGATTCGAAGTGTACTTGCATCGCCACCAACGGAGCTAGTTGCATCTGTGTATGTCGTGATGCAAAGGGAAACATAAAATCTTGCGATTGTGCATGTAGCGAGGTAGAAGAAGCAAGAGCGTGCTGCAAGAAAGATCGCTCTGTGAAGGCTTGCGAATGCCGCAGTAAGAAATTGGAGAAAAAGGCTTATGGAACCAACTGCGCATGTGATGGAAGAAAACACTCCCAAGTTCGAGGCAATGATACAACGGTCTACAAGAACTGCAATTGTGATCAGGCTGGCTGCATCTGTATTCTAACAGGTGGAAAACCGTGCATTTGCGTCTGCGAGAATGAGAACGGTGACATTATCCGTTGCGATGATTGCAAGTGTAACTCTGACAACTGTCGGTGCAAGTGCGATGATTCTAAGTGCACTTGCATCGCCACCAACGGAGCTAGTTGCATCTGTGTATGTCGTGATGCAAAGGGAAACATAAAATCTTGCGATTGTGCATGTAGCGAGGTAGAAGAAGCAAGAGCGTGCTGCAAGAAAGATCGCTCTGTGAAGCCTTGTAAATGCTACTGTAAGAAATTGGAGCAGGAAACTTATGGAACCAACTGCGCATGTGATGGAAGAAGAAACTACCAAGTTCGGCGCCGTGAGGCAGCGGTCTACAAGAACTACAATTGTGATCAGGCTGGCTGCATCTGTATTCTAACAGGTGGAAAACCGTGCATTTGCGTCTGCGAGAATGAGAACGGTGACATTATCCGTTGCGATGATTGCAAGTGTAACTCTGACAACTGTCGGTGCAAGTGCGATGATTCTAAGTGCACTTGCATCGCCACCAACGGAGCTAGTTGCATCTGTGTATGTCGTGATGCAAAGGGAAACATAAAATCTTGCGATTGTGCATGTAGCGAGGTAGAAGAAGCAAGAGCGTGCTGCAAGAAAGATCGCTCTGTGAAGCCTTGTAAATGCTACTGTAAGAAATTGGAGCAGGAAACTTATGGAACCAACTGCGCATGTGATGGAAGAAGAAACTACCAAGTTCGGCGCCGTGAGGCAGCGGTCTACAAGAACAACAATTGTGATCAAGCTGGGTGCGTCTGCATTCCAACAGGCGGAAAACCTTGCATTTGCGTCTGCGAGAATGAAAACGGAGACATTATCCGATGTGATGATTGCAAGTGTTACTCTGACAACTGTCGGTGCAAGTGCGATGATTCTAAGTGCACTTGCATCGCCACCAAAGGAGCTAGTTGCATCTGTGTATATCGCGATGCAACGGGAAACGTCAAATCTTGTGATTGTGCTTGCACTGAAGTAGAAGAAGCAAGAACGTGCTGTAAGAGAAATCGCTCTGAGAAGACTTGCGAATGCCGCAATAAGAGTCTGGAGCAAGAGACTTGTAGAACGAATTACACGGGTGATGGAAAGAGAAACGTGCAAGCTCTACGCCATGAAGCGACGACCATGAAGAACTACAAGTATGGACCTGCATGCTGTGATAATCCACAAAACAAATCACTAGCATGCTGTTGCGGGAAAAAGAACAATGCTTTTGTACAAAAAACTTGCATTGGAAATAATATCAAAGCCATTGAAGCTTCTAAAGAGTGCCCCTGTGCTCCAACTAAAAAGTCCTGCATTTGTATTTGTGAAAATGTACAAATCCCAAAAAACTCTAAAATAGGATCTATGAAATAAAACAAAACCTTTGGCGTGTGTAAAATAGGTTGATTTATTGAATCAGTTATCTATCGTTTGACTTTCACGTGCAGAACTAGTCACCGCGATGTAGAATTTTACCTGTCATCATACTAGCGCATCTATTGAGAATCTCGGTGAACTAACTCGAATACTTGAAAGGTAATAAAACAAACATGCTTATTTTACATTTAAACATTCCGGCCGCCATGGACCATGTCCATAACAAAAACATTAAATTACAATAAGAAGAACTTAAAAAGGAAACATACTTATTCTTCTAATCTCACTAAAATGGTACAAACAAATAAAGTTTACTATGACACTGGCAATATACAGAGTTTGGATACCGGTCGCTTGATAGTCACACCTTTGCAACGCAAACTAACAACACGGGTAATTTTGTCCAAACCACTATGTTTCTCAACAATTATGCCATAAAGCCACCTAGCTGGAGGTAGATCATCTTCTTTGACTAAAACAACATCTCCAATCTCAGGTTCTGTAGTGCGATTTTTCCACTTGTGTCGTTGCAAAAATTGTGTAAGATATTCGCTGGACCACCGTCTCCAAAAGTCTTGAACCATCCGTTGTGTCAACTGCCAACGCCTGAGGCAGGTGATGTTCGAACCTTCATAATTGGTTTCCGGAACAAGCACTAGTGGTTCCCCAACCAAGAAGTGTCCTGGTGTTAATGGGAAGGGATCATCCGAAGTTTCAGTTACTCGCGAGATTGGTCTGGAATTGAGGCAGGCCTCAATTTGAGCCAGCACTGTGGCGAGTTCCTCAAACGTCAAAGTTGTGTCTCCAATAACTCGTTTGAGATGTTTTTTTGTTGACTTAATCCCCGCTTCCCACAGTCCTCCAAAATTAGGACTATAGGGAGGTATTCTATGCCAAGTCGTGCCATTGGTAGCAAGTGCATCAGCAATTTCTGAAGCTACACTTGATTTCTCGGCAGCGAGTAAAGTCTTTAGTTCACGATCAGCGCCCACGAAAGTAGTCGCGTTATCACTCCAAAGATCTGTACAGTGGCCACGTCTAGCAACAAAACGCTTGAAAGCTGCAAGGAACGTTTCAGAAGTGAGGTCGCTTACAACTTCAAGGTGAATAGCTTTTGTCGCCATGCACACAAAAAGGCAGATGTAGCCCTTGGTAGAACGATGACCTCGTCCCTTCGTGGTTCTAATCGCTATGGGGCCAGCGTAATCTAAACCGCTTTGACTGAACGGCCTACTTGCAGTCACTCTGGCCGATGGTAACTGACCCATCATTGGGTGAACCGATTGCGATGAATAACGCAAACATTTCACACATTTGTGAACATAAGATTTCACTAAATTCCGCAAATTTACGATCCAGTACTTTGAATGGATGTAATTTATCATCAGCTGTGGACCTCCATGAAGTGTTTTTTCATGAGCATCCGCGATCAGCAATTTGGCAAGATGGGATTGGCGTGGAATCAAAAGAGGATGCTTCCGATTTTCTGATAAATCAGCACTATGCAACCGGCCACCAACACGCCAAATTCCATCACTGTCCTTGTAAGGATTGAGAGAAGAAAACTTTCCTTTCTTACTCTTGAGATCTTCATTAAAGTAATGAAGTTGACATCTTTTTATACAGATATGCATTACATTTTGTAGCTCCTTAGCCGTCAACCAAGATGGTTTTGGCTGATCACCCGGTAAGTAGAATCTCTTGCACCAAGCCAGTACGCGAACGAGTCTTCGCAAAGAAGAAAATCGCTCCAAAAAAGGATCTCCATCAGCATCACAGGTAAGTGTATGACACTGTAGACTAGATTTCTTTTCCTCCAGGGTAGTATCCGTTAGATCTCCTTTGCTAAATTTTATTTCTTCCAGGTGTAGCCATCGAGGACCACAGTTCCAGAGCTCATGCTCGACATATTCTGCAGGTTGTAAACCTCGAGACGCACAATCTGCAGGATTCTCTTTTGAGGCCACGTGCGACCACTGGCTTCCATCAGTAATGGTAAGTATTTCAGATACTCTGTTGGCAATAAAGGTCTTCCACCGACTAGGGTGACTGCTTATCCAAGCCAGGACGATCATCGAGTCGGTCCATGCATGAATATTAGTCTTGGGAATGTCGAGCGTTGTCGCTACTTCCCTCAACAATTTGGCTAACAACAGTGCACCGCATAACTCTAGACGAGGTATCGATACTTGCTTTATTGGTGCCACTCTAGTTTTGGAAGTTACTAGACTTACGTGTACCTTTCCTTCACGGTCTACAACACGCGCATAAACAACAGCAGCGTATGCAACGTTTGAAGCATCAGAAAATCCGTGTAACTCGAGACATCTGTCATCTTGACTCGTGTTGATCCATCTAGGTATACGAATTTGTGTCAGCTTCTCGAGACCATCTCGGAAGTTCATCCAATCTTTCAACAATGAAAATGGAAGTACATCATCCCATTCAATACCAGATAGCCAGAGCCTTTGGATAAAAACCTTGGCTGTTGTAATGGCTGGTGCCAGCCATCCTAAAGGATCAAACAATCGAGCGATGTCGGATATGACACGTCTTTTGGTAACTGGACCTTCAATCGGAGCAAGCTTGACAGTGCATTGGAATGTATCAGCTTCTCTGTTCCAAGTAAGTCCAAGAATTTTCATGACTTCGTCCGTCTTGAGCTCTATGTCATGTTCCTGCACAGTTTTCTCACCATGAATGTGATCCATTAACTGATTGCTGTTACTTGACCACTTCTGCAGTGGAAATCCCCCACGATCCAGTAAAGCAGTCATTTCTTCATAAATCTTGATTCCTTCAGCGGTAGAAAAACAACCGGACATCAGATCGTCAACATAAAAATCAGTCAGCACACGACCAGCCGCTAAAGGGAAATCAGCGCCTTCATCTCTTGCCAGCTGTTGAAGAGCACGGACAGCTAAATAAGGTGCTGACGAGATACCAAAAGTCACCCTTAACAGGCGAAAATGCTGCAATTCAACATTTGAATCTTCACGCCAATAAATGCGCTGAAAATCTGCATCCTCGTCAGCTACCTTTACTTGCCGGTACATTTTCACAATGTCCGCCACAAGTGCAATAGGAAAGCAACGCCAACGCATTACTAAGTGCCGCAACTCTGGTTGAAGAGTGGGGCCTGTCATCAAATCATTATTTAATGATTTTCCGTTTGAGCCGCAGCAAGATCCATCAAAAACCACACGAACCTTTGAAGTGGTCTTATCCTGCCTGACAACTGCATGATGAGGCAGATACACCGCATTCGACTCATTGGGATTGCTAACTACCTCCATGTGACCCAAACGAATATATTCATCAATAACCTTTGAATAATCAGCTTTGAGTTCAGGATCCTTAGTGAAGCGCCTTTCCAACATAAGAAAGCGCTTGTGAGCAATCTTCTTTAAACCTCCATATTTACAGAGTGGATCATTAGACTTAAATGGCAGTTTGACAACATACCGACCACTCTCATCTCTATGGGTTGTTCGACAAAATAACTCTTCGCATTTTTGCTCCTCAGGTGTGAAATGCTTCACCTTGGAAGATGGCGGTTCCGACTCCATCTCCCAGAACTTCCTCAAAAGTTCATTATCGTCAGATGTCAACAAATGCATGCTGACGATGTTAGAGCACTTATCGCTATGGTTGCCTTCTTTGAGCGTGTGTATTCTGCCAGAGAGGATCCAACCGAGTCTAGTGTTTTGAGCAATCACAGACCCTGGCGGACCCTTGATTAAACCATCTAACAAAATCTGGCTATACACCTCCGCCCCCAATAGCAGATCAATTTTGTTTGGTGTACCAAAATATGGATCTGCTAATTCCACAGACGATAATGCTGTAAAAAGTTGCACTTCAGGCAACTTGGCACTGGGAAGTAAACACGTTAATTTATTTAAAACGTGTGCTTTAACTTCAAAGGTAAAGTTTGGATTGAGACGTGACTGAATTTTAAGAACAACTGTGGATTTCGATGCTATCATCGAATCCTGGTCTCCGCCTAACCCAGAAACTAAACCGGTCTCAGGGCGTTTCTTGAGACCCAACATCTGCACTGCAGATTCCGTTACAAAGGATGCCTGAGATCCCTGATCAATCAGAGACCTTAATACTACAGCCGTTTTATTTCTGTTTGACTCCACCTTTACTAAAGCGGTTGCCAAAAGAACTTGACTGGGAGTATTCGAATGACAAGACATAATTGTCGGGACATCCGATGATTCGCCATGGGTTTGTGATGAAGATGTTGATGCTGTAACTGCTGCAACAACACTCTCATTCATAGATTGATCAACCTTGACATCGTCATTAGTTGATTTTTGAGTTTTGGGATGCAATAAAGTGTGGTGCTTTTTCTTACATAGGCGACACCTCGTGGACAAATTGCACTGATATACTGTGTGATCAGTATTCAAGCAGTTGAAGCATAAGTGGTGAGTTTGAGCAAAATTACGTCTTGTGTCAGCAGTTTCCTTTGCAAACTTTTTACAATTACTGACCTTGTGACCTTCTGAACAAAATGTACATGATATTATAGTTGTAGCGACATGACTGTAGTTAGGTTTTTCTTGTTTCTGTATTTTAGGGTCTAAGAATTCTAAAGATCTAAATCGGTTCTCTAAAAATTCCTTAAACATTGTCAACGATGGAAGGTCAAGTAGAGACTCAGTTACTCTCTGTTCCCAGTGTTTCCGAGACTCAGGGTCAAGTTTTTGACTGATCAGAAAAATCACAATAATATCCCAGGAACTTATATCTACACCTAGGTTTTCAATTGCGTACAAACATTCCTTGGTAGTGTCTAATAACTGTTTAATTGCACTTGAAGACTCAGAAGTCAATACCTTTTGGCTAGTAAGTTTTTTCAGTATACAATTAGCTAGATACTTTTTGTTATTAAACCTGTTCTCTAACTGAGCCCAACATATTTCATAATTGTCAGCAGTAACAGGAATATGTCGCAACAACTGTTCAGCTTCACCAGATACAGAACTCTTAAGGTAGTGTAGCTTTTGCACATTATCGATTTTTCTGTTTTTGTGAATCAAGGAAGTGAACAGATCACGAAAGCTGGCCCATTCAGAATATATCCCTGAAAACTTCGGGATTTCAATTTTCGGTAGCCTCACACTAGAACATTCAGTGCCCTGATTCTCACTAGCTTTCGGAACAACAGGATTGGGTCTTAGCTTAACCAAAATGTCTCTTAAAAGTGATTTAAACTCAATATAAGCCTCCTCAGTTACATCAAATAAATCTGTGGTGACATATGAAGATGCCTCTAAGTCCTCACCCTTAATTTCGAGAACAATATTTCGATGGTTTTCAACAAAATCTTTCCAATGTTGCTCTAAAGTTTCTAGACGAGTATCAACATAGGACAAAGTAAGCCTGTCTTTAGAAGCCTTCCTAAAATTAATCTTAGATTTCTTAATTTGAGCCGCAATATTTTCTTGAAGCTTAAAATAATTAGGTGCCATCGTGACATAAATGACAATTTATCAGAAAACAAGCAATATTGAATACAACCTAACACAATCGATACAACTTATAAAGAAAAAAACACAAGTTCATAGATAAAATAATCTGCCGAAAATATTCAAAGTCCATGATATTTTGTTCAAAAATTTTCTAAGTGTTTGACAATTGTAACTTCGCTGTAAAATCGGGCATAGATTCCCCGTTAGAACACTTTTTGCGAAATTATTCTAAGTCCCATGAAACACTTTTATTACTTGAAAGTACTTACAGTTTTTCCACTTCAAACTCACTTGCTTCTTTGAAAATTATGCACTTCCAATCCAAATCCGAAAGAAAGATCCCAGCTGGGGGCTCCGAAGGCGTCAGGGGCTTCGCACCAGTCGCCCAAGCTAGGGCGTCAGCGGGCGCTTTACCGACGACCCGCTTTCCAAGACTTGACTTCGGCCTCCAGGTCCCGGGGACTTCAACAGTAGGTGGACCGTGCACAGTCTTCAGGCCACTCCGTGTCACCAAAATATCCGGCTCGAAGAACCATGTACAAATCCCAAAAAACTCTAAAATAGGATCTATGAAATAAAACAAAACCTTTGGCGTGTGTAAAATAGGTTGATTTATTGAATCAGTTATCTATCGTTTGACTTTCACGTGCAGAACTAGTCACCGCGATGTAGAATTTTACCTGTCATCATACTAGCGCATCTATTGAGAATCTCGGTGAACTAACTCGAATACTTGAAAGGTAATAAAACAAACATGCTTATTTTACATTTAAACAGAAAATGAAAAAGGAGACTTGGTTTACTGCAGCGATTGTCAGTGTGATGACAGGAACGACTGCAACAGGGACAATTGCCTTTGCATTTCTAAAAGTAACAGCCGCAGTGACCGCGCTGGGAGTGATGCAAGAAAGACAGCCTGTCCTTGCATCAATTGTTACCAGAATGACATCAAACTCTGCAACAACAGAGACAAATCGAATGAACCAAGCCACTGTGTTAAAACTTGTGAAGACCGTCGTAACTATGAAGGAGCCAATCGTACATGTACTTGCATGACATGTAATAACAAAACTAAAGCCAAATGCTGTGAAGTCACCGCTAGCGGCTATTGCAGGCGCAATTAAATCTAATATGGTATATGACATTGTGTACACACGTCACCTTGCGTATTAAATAACCAATGATTGTATAGTTTCAATGTCAAGGTGGAGCAGTCATACATAATACATAAAGGTGGAGGAATTTGTCTTATAAGAAATATACTGTTTTTATGGTTTGAGTATGCTGTATGCAAACCATTTTTAAATTGTATATTTTTCTTTTCAAATAAATCAAATATTAATAAAGATGCTTTGTTTAATTTATTACTGACATTTAAAAGAAGCTTCTGGATTACGAGGTTTTTTCCGTAATTGCTGTTTTTTAAATCACCTTAATTCAAAAATCAGTTAAGTTTTCTTTTAGATCCTATTGTACTGAAATCATATCATATTCATAAAATATTGTGTATAGATTTAAAATACTTACAGTTTGCTAAAATAGCGCTTAGAGGTAAATTCCAATCTAATACAAGTCATAGAAAATAAAAAACGAAATTGCTATATTATTAAAATATACCAATTTAATAATATGCGCTTATTTTTCTCCGCAAGGTTACCATTGGCAGATCTCACCTATGAAGCTCTCAATCAAAGCTCTCGAGCGTTCTGTACAAACTTGTAGATATGTAAATAATTCGTCCATCGCGGGATTCGTTAGGTAAATGTACAGGTACATTCACCTAAATAATTAATTTTATTTAAAAAAAAATTAAGCTGTTTACAATCATTTTCAAGTCTTGAGAATATAAATTTACATTTCAATAAAAAACTAAGAATTTATGAATTAAAACCAAAATTAAACAAAACCTTATAAATAAAAAACAGCATTAAGGTCGCCTTCTGCAGGTAGGGTGCCCAAAAAGCTGGCGACATTACCTCGCTGAATAGCTAAACTAATACGTTGACCGAGGTAAGCGCCAGCTCGTTGGTCACCTGTCACTTCTACTAAGCGTCGGGACAACTCCTTAAAAAACAGCTTCGCGTCTGGTCCCCAGGGGCCCATTGTCTCGACCCCAAAAGGAAGAATAATTAATTTAAATATTTTTTGTCATAAAACAACACTTTTAGGTTTTCGGACTTTTCCCTCTACTTGTGCTATAAGACATAATATTGCTTCTTACCAAATGTCATGATAGTCAGTGGGACCAGGGGCCTATTTCATGAAAAATATTAGTCTAATATTATGAGTCTTTTTTTCTTTTTTTTTTCATACAAAATGTGACTCTAATACTCATAATATTAGACTAACATTTTTTATGAAACAGGCCCCCCAGGGCCTATTTCATAAAAAATAATAGTCTAATATTATGAGCTTTTTTTCTTTTGTTTTCATATAAAATATGAGGCTAATACTCATTATTATACAATACGCCACATATACAACCTGTCAGAACTTGACGTCTCTCGCTTGAGATGTCAAACTGACAGGCTACCTGGGTGGTATTCTATGAGCACATTCTCTTTTTTTATCGTCATAATTATGTTTTTAATTAGTATACCGTGGCATCAGATGTTTGTTTCCTTTTTACTTGTCAGGTGTTTACTTGTTATGGAGTACCGACAAATAGTTGACTTTATCTTTGTATCTATAATTACCTATAAATTGTGTTCATGTATTCTGCGTCGTCAAAGGCTCGTTTGTATTGAAAAAGGTAAAACGAAAAGTTTTTGAAAAAAAAAATTTGGGTATGTCGCTCATTAGCATCATTTTTACATATTTCCATTATTAAGTTACATTAGGTACGATTCAAGAAGTTTTCCATATCACCTGTAATATATAACATATTATTATAATCAAAAAGCCTCCAAAATTGTTTCATCTGAACTGAAGACAGAAATCGCCAGCTACAGACAGAGTCGATCTGTCAGGTGATAAAATGAATCTGTGTACATGAAAATTAAAATAGAATAATACGATAGGAAAGAACTTACCAATGTACTATTTGTATTTACTAGTTTTAACAATATTGTGAACATTAAAGATTGTTTGTGTTATTTGCAGTTCAACCACACTGAAATGGCTGTCCCAATTTTCAGGATTTGGCACCAGAACTACTATAGTTTGACATTGTTGCATAAAATATTTACAAATTGATTCCTTTTATCTTTAATAGAGTCATAAATAGTGACGCAGTCACATGCGTCAACATTTTAGGGATCCGTAATTGCGTGATAAGTAAGAAACCGGAACCCATAGGGGCGGGGCACCTTAGACGCTAAAGCAAACGTACGTATGCTTGGTAGAATAACAACGCTTTTGCGTCAAGCGCGGATTTCGTGATACTCGAAATGCGCACAAAGCGTTGTTATCCTGACAAGCAAACGTACGTTTGCTTGAGCGTCTAAGGTGCCCTTAAAGGAAGATGCATCACCTCGGCCACATCAAACTATTGCATCACAGCGACCAACTAAATCGACGAAATGCCGCAGAACGTGTACAAACGCAAAATCATGTTTTCGTGTGGTTTCCGTGGGAAGGCCATCTCCACGCGGGTCAAACCACGGGCAGCAGCTAGTACCTAGTACCTACTAAAATAATTTTTATTAATAATAATTTTAATTCTAAAATGATTTTTTATTATAATAACAGAAAAACATTTTCCGTACAAGCAATGAGAAAATAAACACGCAAATTAACTAATTACATCAACAAAGAACACGACAAGTTGATCCGAGTCACGGCCCAGTTGCCAACGGAGTCATGAGATCACGGATAACCGAAATAGTTAAACTTGAACCCGCGGTTAAAAGTCCGTGACTTGTTCCCATGGACATTACGGTAGATTGTTAACTGGCAGATTGTTAACGGAGGTGTTAGTACGATTTTATTTTGCCGCACTTACATGTCAGTTAAAACATAAACAATATGTTATGAAAAAAAAACAATATGAATTTGAATAAGTTTAGAAATATGAAGGTTTTAATCACTTTGTGAATATGAATCCATATTTTCAATAAAATCAGTATGAAAAGAAAAGAATAACTAGCGATAGAAGTAATCAATAATCAGTACTCATCTATCAATTTAGTTTTTTAAAACAGAAGTAACAAAAATAAAATATATTTAATTTAGCAGTAAAGTGCAAGCATTAGTGTTCCGATTTGTTGAGCAAATTAGTCAGTGAAATTACTGGGCTAATGTCTCAGGGTAACGTGCGCAATGCAGTACCCCACGTACCGCTGTGTTTCAAAGTGCTGAGTGGCACTGCAATTGTTACGGGCCGGCCGTTATGCTTACCACCAGACAAATCACCAGATCATATCACTAAAGAACAGCAAAAAAAAAACAAAAAAAACCGGTTAATTATGGGTGAAGCACATATCGTGTTCGGATATGGACTTTTCGGCTGACGATGATGAGGTATTGCAAACGAAGTGTGTGTGAAGTGTGTAGCAATATGTACTATAAGTAATTTAATTTAATTAATTAATAGTTTAAGTAATTAAGTATTTTAAATAATTAATTTAATTTAATTAATTATCTTTCACAGGAATCCATACATTATACAGATAAATAAAATTGAAGTGTCTGTTTGTAATATCAAAATAACAGCTTTTTACTAAAAGCATATGAAAGTATATACGGTACCTATAACAAGACAAACGTTTTTAAAATTTTTGTCTGTCTGTCTATCTGTCTGTCTGTTTGTTCCGGGTAATCTCCAAAACGGCTGGACCGATTTTGACGGGACTTTCACTGGCAGATAGCTGATGATACAAGAAGTAACATAGGCTTCTTTAATTTCAGAAAAATAATTAGGGTTCGGCGCATAAAAATAAAAACCATGTAATCCAAAATCTCCACGCGGGTGAAACCGCGGGGCAGCAGCTAGTCTTATATAAAATAATAACTAAATAATATACACACCAATTTATTTAAATTTTTAATCTAATAATCTGCTACCAGTAGGCAACGTTCCCAAAATACTGGCAGCATTGCCACGTTTAGTACAGGCCTAAGCAATATTATACTTTACCTTATTAATATTGATAAGGTTAACTAAAACAGTTATAAGAAAGTAAAAGCTACAAAGTAAACAATTCAAACGTATTTGAAGATGTTATCTCATTAAGAATTTGAAAGTTTACCATACATTTGAAGATGCGACCTATATGTTAAACCAGGTGTGGAACTATCACTAGTTTCAGAACGAGAATGAAGGTCAAACGTACTTGTTTTATTTATATTTACATTAACATGAGAGTTTTTGAGATGCGAGAGACTAAATAGGTAAACGATGGAGAAGAAAAGTTCTCGAGTGGCGACCACGAACCGGAAGACGTAGTGTAGGCCGCCCTCCCACTAGGTGGACCGACCGCGGGGAACCGTTGGATGCAAAAGGCGAGTAGTTGATCCAAGTAGCGTTCTATGAGGGAGGGCTATGTTCAGCAGTGTACGTCTTCCGGCTGATGATGATGAAATAGGTATAGAGTTATAGACTTTTGAATAGAATACATTTTTTACACTTGAAAGTGTAGCGTTTAATCACTATCTTTAAACGTATAATGGCAACTGGCTCTGAAAAGCAACTGCTAGAACACTCTAGATCCTTGATAATATATGATTATTATGTATATTATCCTTGATGTATGTATATATATATTATACTTGATGTTATGTATATTAATATATGATTATTATGTATATATATGATCCTAGGCAATTTTTCATTTTGCCGTTTTTTCGTGGTGCAAGAATTATAAAATGTCCTTGGATCATTCAAATTGGTCGTGTGGACCCTACTAAGAATAGTATCACCAACTGTGATCACCAAGAAGGCTGCCAAGCATGCTGTATTATGATAAAATCCCCCCCCCCCTTCATAGGGCAGGCCGATGTTCAGCAGTGCACTGGATATTTTCCAGCTGTTGGTGATGACGTGCCAATCGCCACACCTGTATGAGTATGCGAAAGCTCCATTCCTCTCACCTTGTACACCCCCTGGACCTACAAGTTGGTACTGTGCAGGACTATATACCATAATATACATAGCTACCAAGATAATTGATTGTGCCTTTATCTACGAAAGCCTCGGCACTAATTCGAAGCAATTGCAAGATTGGTGGATACCTATATTTTTAACGGCCCAAATCCCATCTTGTCGGTCATGATGACCAATCAGAGACAAATCAGTCCAAGAGCACTAAGCGATGCTATCATTCCTAAGGCAGGTAAAACAAACAACAGTTACACTGAATTATGTGCCAATAGTCCCAACATATTGTGCCCAAGTCTAGCTTGTTTTAGTCTAGAATTTACCTAAAGACAATAAGGCTGTTCTAGATTCCTGTAACATTTCCTTGGAGAATTGAATGGAGCCCCTAACTGTCACGTGTCTTGCGCGAATTGCGTGACATTTTAGGATTATTGTAGTACTTAATCCGGAATAGTACAATCCAGCTATTTTTAATTAAATCAGCTATTTCACTTGCGTTCTGTAACAAATTGTAAGGACTCGTCTATGTTTCTATCATTTGGGTGTGGCATGACGTGACCTTGCAAAAAAACCGTAAAGTTATTCTACTGCTTTCCGTTTGACGTTTATTTTATCTATCAAGTGATAAAATTACGATATTAAGTGGTGATAGCACAGTATAGATAATAGTTGGTGATAGGTACAACCGACAGCGGTGGCCTAACACAGTGCTGGCGGTGGTCTTCAAGTTACATTTTTGAATAGCATTCTAACTAACCCTTGGTCTATAAATCATCACTAAGCGACTATTGTCGTCTCAAACCAATAGGTATTTCTTAATTTACACAAGCTCTACATAAAAAATGAACGCACGTCAAATTTGAACGCACACCGTGCGTGCTTTCAAATTTGACATTCACACGCTTGCGTGTCTTACGCAAAGACTTTACAAATACCTATATTCTTTTATCATTGGTCTTACGTCCACAAAAAATATGACATTTACAAAAAAATTAAGCGCTGACGCACCACCAAACATGACGCGCTCAAGCCAGAAACTTATATAAAATACAAATAAATAACGTCATAATACCCTGAGTCGTAACTAGGTAAATCATTGTCTCTAGGGAATCAGTAACCACGAGGACCATGGTCCTGGGTGCATCGGGTGGTTAGAGTAACACGCACCACTCGCTCACGCAAAAAGGGCCGATAAACGGCCTAGTTGCGGAAAAGAGCCCGCGCACCAAGTACCAAGTAAGTACCCATAACCCATACTAGACTATAATGCTAAAAATTCCATCGATCTATTATCTATACATCTATACAAATAAATAAAATTGAAGTGTCTGTTTGTAATATCAAAACAGCAACACATAACAGCTTTTCACCAAATGCATACGAAAGAATATACGGTACCTGTAACAAAACTACCATTTATACAATTTTTGTCTGTCTGTCTGTCTGTTTGTTCCGGGTAATCTCCGAAACGGCTGGGCCAATTTTGATGGGACTTTCAACCGATAGCTGATGTTACAAGGAGTAACTTAGGCTAGTTTTATTTTAGAAAAAGAATTAGGGTTCCGCGCAAATAAATAAAAAACATAAAATCCAATATCTCCGCGCGGGTGAAACCGTGGGCAGCAGTTAGTAATTTATAAATTATAACACAACAGAGTCTGTCTTCAATGCAAATTAATGATTTACCTGGCTCCAACTCTCACCCGTGAAGCTCGCCCTAATGCCCCCTTTGCTCTTAATTCACACATTCCAGATCGCACTAGAGCTGTACAATTTGTATTTGCTATTAATTATCCGATGCAACGAGATGTACCGCTATTTTATTGTATTAACGGTTGGTTTTGTCGGGGCCATATCTACGATCACGGGTTAGGCTAAGATTCTAAGCGACGCTTTACCGTTAAAAAGTTGATTTTTTACACGTTTAAATTTTTCAAAAAACCTTTGTTTTCTTTTTTGAACCAATCATTAAAAATCAATGCGAATATTCGGCCGAAGGGCGTGCGCAGGGGTCGAAGCCGTATCTCAAACAAAAATCAGATGCTGAAGGTCATTCGCTCAGGGATGCGCCTTATTGTTTCATTATTTCAAACCATTCGAAATCATCTTTTTTTTAATGTTATTTGGTAACGAGACGAACTGGTCATTTGCCTGATGGTAAGCATAACGCCGGCCCATAACATTTGCAGTGCCACCCAGAACTTTGAAACACAAAGGCCTGCGCGGCACTGCAGTGCGCTCGTTACCCTGAGACATTAGGTATTAAGTCTCATAAGCCCAGTAATTCCACTGGATACTCTGCTCATCAAACCGGAACACAGTAATGCTTGCACACTACTGCTTGGCGGCAGACTTCACGAGCACTTCTATATCTACTTTCAAATATCACGAACATCCATTTATACACGTCCCTCGATCACAATGTTCTAGTCTAGAACTGTGTCATCAAACAAACCAACAGTTCTCTAACAACGTCGATAGCGTCAAACACCGCGTCATGCCGCAAAGATTTGTTTAACTTACAATATGACACTTACCGTAACTTAGCTGATCTTTGATAATGCGATGTCTATTCGATAAGAGATAGCGGTTTCATTACCTATTAGAGTTCCGTACGTCCCTCCGAATGAAAAAACGGAACGCTAAATAAAAACAAAGCAGCAGGAACAATACCAAATAATAGTGGTACACATTTGTGATATTTCTAATAATTAAATGACAAGTCAAGAGATTTTGAACTTTAAATTATTTATTTTACACTAGCTGGGGAATGGGGATACTGTTCACATCTTTGGATCGTTGCGTCTAATAGATATGAACTCTAGTCATTCGACGCAATACAACGTAGGTATAGAGCGATCCGAATTGTCGACGACCCCAAACTCATGGACCTCCTAGAGAGACATTGGGTCTCTATGTATATTCTACCGAATATACAAGGGGAATGCTCGGAAGAGCTTTTTCACAACTCTATCACCGAATATCACGCCACCAGAACAAAACTCATCCACAAATAATCGAGTCCTGGAAGTCCTATACCACTCGAATTATGAGGTCCTTTCTCGAGCATACTTGAAAATGTGGAACGAGCACCCTCCACAGGTTTTTCCGCAGTGCTACAAAATGCAGTCCTGATGTTTGTCAAACGAGTTTTCAAGGGTCGGCAACGCATTGGCAACGCCCCCAGTGTTGCAAATTTCCACAAGCGACGGTGACCGCTTACCATCAGGCAGGCCGTTTGGTTGTTTGCCACTCATTTAGATAAAAAAAGCTTCTGCCCGCGGTTTCACCCGTATTCCTACAAAAACCGTGCATTTTTTCGGTATAAAGTCTATGTTACTCTCCGGTCCATAAACTATATCTATGCCAAAAATCACGTTGATCTGTTGTTCTGTTGCTGCGTGAAAGAAGGACAAACCAACAAACGTGCAAACACACGTTCGCTTTTACTATAGTACAGATATACGAATAGTACGGATAATTTACATTTAATAATTATCGGATAATTTTACGCTCCGGCTCTTATTAATAAACAGTGTTAAACGGTGGTTTAGATAAACTATGTTTTGTATTTAAACTAAATCGAAAGAGGCAAAACATAGTTTAACTAAACCACCGTTTAACACTGTTTATTAATAAGAGCCGGAACGTAAAATTATCCGATAATTATTAAATGTAAATTATCCGTACTATTCGTATATCTGTACTATAGTAAAGATAAACTATGTTTTGTATTTAAACTAAATCGAAAGAGGCAAAACGTAGTTTAACTATTCAACCGTTTAACACTATTTATTTAGGAGCCTACGTAAGCAGTAGCTGCTATTTTTACGTGTTTACTGCTTTATTTCCCACATACTATAAGATGCAACAGTAAAGCCTTTATATCTTGACGTGGGCTGTATAATAATGAAATGGTTATAGTTTGTTTGTTTGTACAATTTGCAGCAACAATTTTGTTTGCTAAAACAGACGTTACTGTTTTTGTTTTTTGAATTCGTTGAAATGATCACAATAAACCCACTATTGGTAACGCAGGCATTTAGTCACACCAGCATTCCGGTTTGATGAGCAAAGTAGCCAGTGAATTTACTGGGCTTATTGAGACTTAATACTTAATATCTCAGGGTAACGAGCACACTGTAGTGCCGCGCAGGCCTTTGTATTTCAAAGTTCTAGGTGGCAGTGCAATTGTTATGGGCCGGCGTTATACTTACCATCAGGCAAACGACCAGCTCGTCTCCGTATCAAATAGCACAAAAAAGGACCCCGTGACTTGCACCACACCACAGACGCGCGCCACACACGGCCGCACCCAAACATTACCCGGCTATACACGGCTATACCTGGCTGTGTCAGATCGCGAGATGTGGGGTGCTTTGTCGGATAACCTCCTCGTGGTGCACCCTGGGTGCCTGCCAGCAGCGGCCGCGGTTGATCGTTTTGATCCCGGGTCGCTGCTGACAGGTAGCTGATAATCCGGCTTATCTATATGTGTATTTGTTTATGTATTTATTATATTGTATGTATTTATGTATTATTTGTATGTATATATTTGTATTGGTGCCGCTCCTATCCCTCTGTTTTCAGAGGGCAACGGATGCGGCGGGCACAGTAGGCCAGTGGGGCGCTGTGCGGTATTGTAAGTGTATATGTATTTGTTGTTTTTGTATATATTATGTTTGTATTATATTTTATCTATTATTAGTGTGTATATATATTATAAGGAGGAGGGAAGAGGTAGAGCCCTTTTCAGGGCTTTTGC
This sequence comes from Crocallis elinguaria, assembly GCA_907269065.1. NCBI lineage: Eukaryota > Metazoa > Arthropoda > Insecta > Lepidoptera > Geometridae > Crocallis > Crocallis elinguaria. The sequence continues at coordinate 22,551,294 of OU026072.1, read as the reverse complement.
CTCCCTGGGAGAGTGCGACCCTTAACAGGGCTTGTGCTCTCTCCAGTGTAGAGGGGCTTGCCTTAATTGGCTGGCCCCAGTGGAGACAACCACTTTTTAAAAAACCTCAAAGTCCCGGTGTGTAGGCTTATCCACATCGGGGCGCCCCAAGTGGGTGGCTGGGGAGATACATCAGCCAACTAGAGGCCAACCCACAGATACCTCCCGACCTCTGTGTGGTAAGTAGGGTTGCATGGGCATCGGGATCTCTGCCCATGTGGACTATTATTTCTCCCGTTCTCGTGGGATCAGATATGGATAAACTTATAAAAAACCCAACTACAACCCTAAATGACGACAACTCTGGCATGAACAAGGACTCCGATGCAATCAATGAGGTGCGTGTTATTTTGACACGCTGTGAAGAGATCGGGAAAATGGAGAAGGCGGCGACGCCTAGCCCGTCGCTGCGGAGCTCGGCGAGATTGAGAAATCTCTACTCCGGGACTGATTCCGACGGAATGAGCTGCGAAACTGTTGGTTCGTGGCATTCCGGTACGGCCTCACCTGGTGTGGCTTCACCTGACCGCGTGATGTCACCCGACCGGGGCCGGCTATGGCGAAAACGGCGGAGGGATGACGGTGAAACTGAGTCTGAGGGCGAGTTTCCACCGACGCCCAAAGCTGCAACCAATAAAGGACGTGAGCGTCCTAAAACCAGTCATACCTTTGGTCTTGATGAAGCTAAGGCTGACTTGAACCGGGCAACAAAGGAGGAGCTGAAGCTGAAAGCTGACGCCAACCTAGCGCAAAAACTGCGCCAGAAAAAGGAGACCATTGCTGACTTCCTGAAAAAGGGGCCGCAGCGACTGCAGGACCCTGAGGTTTGCGACGCGGCGGAGATCGAGCGAATAGTCGAGGTATCGCTGGACACAATTATGAATGTGGCCCAGATCTCGCGCAACCTTAAAGGCCAAATGCAGAGCCAGCTGAAAAAGGCAGCCCGAGCTCTGAGGACCTCTTTCCAGGAGATCCGTTCGCGGACAGTCTCTGAGGAAGTTACTCTGTTAATCGAGTCCAACAGAAGACTCATGATAGAGGTTAAGGAGCTCAAACGGGAGATAGAGGTGCTGCGTAGTAATCAAACGCAAGTGCCAGCGGCCCCTGTCACGGCAACTACCCTGGCCCCGGCGTTGGAGGACGTTACCAGGTCGATCATGGTGCAGGTGGGCACCATGATCAACGCCCGCCTAGATGGGATTAAAGAGCGACTGCTCCCGGAGAAGCGCATCCGCCCTCCACTTGCCGCAGACAAGAAGCAGGAACAAACTACTCCGGTAGCTTCCACCAGCACCACTGAGCCGGTGATTACTGCCCCCGCAGTCATGAAGAAAAAAGCAGTCAAGAAACCTGCAAAGGCGTCTGCTCCCGAGCCTGCAACAGACAAGGGAAAGACGAAGAAGCCGGTGGACGAACCACGCCCTTCGCCCCCCAAACCCCAGTCCACGGATGAGGGGTGGAATGTGGTGGCACGAAAGGGCACCAACAAAAAGAAGAAGACAGCTGAGAAAGCGACGAAGACTTCTGCGTCATCACAGAAGGCGTCAAAGACCTCTGCGCAGACACAAAAAGCGAAAAAGCCTAAACTAAGGCCTCCTCGCTCCGCTGCCGTTACACTGACTCTGAAGCCTGGTGCTGTCGAGCGAGGCATCACCTACAGCTCGGTGCTAGCTGAGGCTAAGCAGCGCATTGACATAAGGGGACTCGGAATCGACAGTGTCAAATTCCGCACTGCAGCTACTGGTGCCCGGCTCCTTAAGGTGCCTGGTGTCACCAGTGCCGACAAAGCAGATGCCCTTGCTGTCAAGCTTAGGGAGGCCCTCGGAGAGGAAATGGTGCGGGTTGCCAGACCAGAAATCTGCGTACAAATGCGCATATCGGGTCTAGACGACTCTGCAACTAAGGACGAAGTTGTTGCGGCAGTGGCCGAAAAAGGAGGCTGCTCGACCGATGCCATCCGAGCCGGTGAAATCGTTCGTTTTGCAGGCGGCCAGGGTACAATTTGGCTCAGATGTCCAACAGCTGCTGCCAAAAAGGTCGTAGAGGACAGGCTTTTGGTGGGCTGGGTATCTGTTAGAGTTCAGGTCTTGGAACCCAGGCCACTAAAATGTTACCGGTGTCTTGAGATCGGTCATGTCGGCACCAAATGCACCAGTGTCGACCGAAGTGCGCTCTGCTTTTGCTGTGGCAAAGTTGGCCATAAAGCGGCTCAGTGCGCTGCGGAACCACACTGCCCTGCATGTGCCAAGGCGAATAAGGATGCCAACCACCGCATAGGCGGTAAAACGTGCAATGCCACCCCATCAAAGGGGAAAGGACGGAGAGAAAAGAAGACCCGTGAAAGCCCAGGGGCTCCCTCACAGTCTTCCCAGCGCCCGGCGCTGACTGAGGACACAATGGACACCGCGATTTAGTATGGCCATGCGCGTTCTTCAGGCGAACATCAACCACTCTGCTAGAGCTCAGGACCTTTTGCTCCAGAGCATGGCAGAGTGGTTGATCCAAGTCACAATTGTTGCAGAGCCGTACTTTGTTCCTCCCCGGGATAATTGGGTGGGGGACCGGGAGAACCGAGTTGCCATTATTGTTCAGCCAGCTGCTGGCTCCCCGCCCTTTGGAAGAGTGGTGAAGGGCCTGGGATGGGTTCTGGCCGTCGTGGGCGATATGGCAATCGTGGGTGTTTATTTCTCCCCGAACGGGAGCCTCGCCGACTTTGAACAGCTGCTCGTGGAGGTCGGGGCTCTCGTTGGGCAGATATACCCCAACCCCGTGCTCATCGCTGGGGACCTAAACGCTAAGTCAAGCGTATGGGGTTCCCCGGCGGCGAACGTGCGTGGTCTGGCGCTGGAGGAGTGGGCGATAGCCTCAGGCTTGGAGATCGTGAACAGGGGGGCGGTGGATACGTGCGTGCGACATAATGGCGGGTCGATTGTGGACATCACATTGGCAAGCCCGGCTCTCGCACGCCGTATCCGAGGTTGGGAGGTGAAAGTGGGCGTGGAGACGTTATCGGATCACCGATATATTCGGTTTGATATCTCTGCGCCCTCGGTCACCCCTCGGTTACCCAGTCGGTCCCCTGTTGGCGAAGGTCCTCGTTGGGCTCTGAAGAGGCTAGATGCGGAAGCTGCTAGGGAGGCTGCCATAGTCGAGGCCTGGCTAGCGGAGGCTGACTCTGGAAACCTGGCGGAGAATATAGACGGGACAACAGAGCATCTAAACGACACCCTATCGCATATCTGTGATGCAGCTATGCCGAGAGTGAAGCCGATTCCACCGCGCCGCAAGCTTTATTGGTGGCGGCAGGAGCTGCGGCAGTTGCGAGAGGCCTGTGTGGCTGCGCGCCGCCTCTACGCGAGAAGTAGACGAAGGCGTATCCGAGATGAGGACCATGAGCAGGAGTTGTATGCCCAGTACAGAACAGCCTGCACAACGCTGCAAACGGCGATACAGTCGGCAAAGGATCAAGCGATGGAGGAATGGCTCGATGTTCTCAACCTGGATCCTTGGGGACGCCCTTACAAGGTGGTGAGTGGCAAGCTCCGTCCCTGGGCGCCCCCATTGACCAGCACACTGGACCCAGAACTCCTCGAGCGCGTGGTGACAACCCTGTTCCCTGATAGGGGAGAGTGGTGTCCGCCGACCATGGTGTCACCTTCCGGTGAAACGGAATATCTGGACGAGGAGGAAGAGATTCCGCCAATCAGCGAAGCAGACCTCGAAACTGCGTTGACGAGGATGTTGAGGAAAAACACCGCACCTGGACCTGACGGCGTACCTGGTCGCGTTGTCGGTATAGCGCTAAAAGAACTGGGTGACAAAGTGAGAGCACTATTCACGGAATGCCTCATACAGGGGCGCTTCCCGAAAAAATGGAAAACGGGCAAACTCGTTCTGATCCGTAAAGGTGGTCGCCCAGCTGACTCACCGTCCGGTTACCGCCCGATCGTGCTGCTCGACGAGATGAGTAAGCTTTTTGAGCGTGTGCTCGCTGCTCGTCTCGTCGCGCACATGGTGAGGGTGGGGCCGGATCTCCATGATCGGCAGTATGGTTTCCGTGGAGGCCGATCTACAATAGACGCCATTGCCCAAGTTCGGGCTCTCACGGATGAAGCGGTTTCTCGGGGCGAGGTGGTGTTGGCAGTTTCGCTTGATATAGCGAACGCCTTCAACACCCTGCCCTGGGAAACGATAAAGGAAGCCTTAAAGTACCATGGCGTTCCTAGGTACCTTGAGAGAGTTATAGCGGATTATCTCGCTGACCGGACGATAATATACCCAGCCCAGAGAGAGTGGTCCGCAAGGCCGATGTCGTGCGGTGTTCCACAGGGGTCGGTCCTTGGACCCCTCCTGTGGAACATCGGGTACGACTGGGTGCTCCGCGGTGAGAACCTGCGTGGAGTCGGCGTAACTTGTTACGCCGACGACACACTTGTCACTGCTCGTGGAAGTACCCATAGGGAGGCAGCCCTCCTTGCAACGGCTGGTGTGGCACAGGTGGTGCGTAGAATTAGGGCATTGGGACTAGAGGTGGCCCTGAATAAATCAGAGGCCCTCTTCTTCCACGGGCCACGTAATGCGCCACCGCAAAGAATGGAGATCGTGGTCGGCGGAGCCGTTATTCCCATCCAATCGGCCATGCGCTATTTGGGCATTGTCTTGGATGGACGATGGCGGTTCACGGAACATTTTCGGAGATTGGCCCCAAAACTTATATCTTTCGCGGGAGTCCTTGGGAGACTCCTCCCGAACCTCAAGGGGCCAAGTATCGCCTGTCGTCGCCTCTACTGCGGCGTCCTGCGATCAAAGGCGATGTATGGAGCACCGATTTGGGCGAGTGCGCTCAACAGCGAGAATAGAGCCCTGCTGCGACGTCCTCAGCGGGCTATCGCACAGAGAGCGGCGCGTGCTTATTGCACGGTTTCGTTTGAGGCGGCTTGTCTGCTGTCAGGTACCCCACCGTGGGACCTCGAGGCAGATGTCCTGGCTGCAGCATACCAGCGCAATGTAGAGGCAAAGAACAGTGGCAACTGGCCACCTCCGGAGGAGACACAGCGATGGAGGGAGCTGGCCCGTGAGGGTCTCCTCCGGCGGTGGTCGGACAGAACGGAGAACCCAATAGCAAGCCGGGAATTGGTTCTTGCGTTCCAACCCGTGCTGGCAGAATGGGTAGGGCGAAAAAACGGTGCAGTGACCTTTCGCCTGACGCAGCTGCTCACAGGCCATGGTTGCTTCGGCCGATATTTATACAAGGTCGTCAAGCGTGAGCCTACAGCTATTTGCCACCATTGTGAGACGGAAGAGGAAGACTCAGCGTTCCACACCCGTGCCGTGTGCCCAGCTTGGGCGGAGCCGCGTGCGGATCTTATGTCGGTCGTTGGCAGCGACCTCTCGCTATCGTCGCTCATCAGCGAGATGGTCAGCTGCCAGGCGGCATGGGACGCTGTAGTCTCTTTTGCGGAGACCGTAATCCAGGAGAAAGAGAGGGTGGAAAGGGACAGAGAAGCTAGCGATCTCTCACTCCCAATGCGCCGTAGGAGGCCGGGCCGCAGACGGCTGGCTTACGCCCACCATTTGCCACCCTAACGGAGGCTCTCGGGCAATGGGTCGGGGGGCCTATTGCCCGAATAAAGAAGCCCCGAGACGTATTGCGTTCTATAATAACGCAATTAACGTAGTTTAATGGGGGATACAAACCCCCGTGGAGAAATGTCCAAACTGGACAGCTGCTGAGGGTGCTGCGGTGTGCGCTGGCGATCCCGTGGCCCTTCCTGCAATTGCAGCCGCGAAGAACACGTCCCCGGTCGTTTTAGTGGGTATACCACCGAATATACAGAGTCATGTTTATGGTGACGCTGTATATCCGGTGGGACTCCCACATACCCACCGTGTTCCCCCCGGGGCCGGTGGGATCCATAAAGGATTTTTTCCGGGCAAAAGATCGCGAGATGTGCGGTTATGGCCAACATGCGACAGTTTGGCTTGACAGTGAAGATGGATTACGGATTGAGTTGAAGCCTAGTTATCTACATGTATCGTGGGAAGGAATTCTAGAAATTGGAAAGCATAATTTATACCTACTGCGACGCAAGTACGGATCTTTTCGTTCGATAAAATTGGATAAAACTGACAGTTCAAATCGATAAAGTGGGTTTTATCGACATTTTGTATAATTTATCGAGCCTTGATAAATCGATAATAGTTATCTAAAAGCTAGGTCGAATCCAAAGAGAATATAGAGCTACTACAATACTTTACGATCAGACGTCGGTACTCGCAACATTCGATAAATTTATCAAGTTTTTCGATTCGACAAATTTATCGAACCGACTTCCGTACTTGCGCCGCTGATACTATAAAGAGGTAATTGTTGTAGTCACATATTAATTTTTGTTTTTATGCTCAGTGAGGGTAGTTTTGTTTGTATTGCCTCTCACTGCCCGCTGATACTACCGCCCGCCAGTCTCAACTGTGCAGGCGATGCGAAAGCTTCGAGTATTGCCTAATCTCCGTTTTGGTCTGAATTTGAGGACTATTTCTTCGGTTGTGCATCCAACACCCTATTGGAACCGTGATACTGGTGATTACTGTGCCTATCACTGGATTTCTGGACTTGACGGCGCCGTCATCGCGGAGAACGGAGCTGGACAGTGGGTGAGTTGGCTTGCATCATTTCTATTTCTCGCTGAGCTATATTTCTGTGTTGTTCTTTTGCCCGGGGGTACCCATTTCCCCCCAAACGCACCCTCGACTCGCGGGGGTGCGCAAACAGTAATCTACTTGTATATTGCATGCCGAAAGGTCGAATATGGAATTTTTCTTCACTACACTTTATACATTATAACGGGATATTTACCATGGTTATTATGAGCTAGTGAGCTCCCGATATTTTTTCGTGACTTTCGAGTGAGTTCCAGTAGTGCGCGTAAAAGACAAAGAAAGCGGGTGTACAGGGCAGCGTAGACGCTTATGCAAACGTACGTTTGCTTGTCAGAATAACAACGCTTTTGCGCCAAGCGCGGATTTCGTGATACTCGAAATGCGCGCTTGACGTAAAAGCGTTGTTATTCTGACAACCAAACGTACGTTTGCATAAGCGTCTACGCTGCCCCTACAGTGGGCAATGTAGTGCCGTGCAGGCATGCGTTTCAAAGTTATGGCATCAGGCAGACGACACGCTCGCCTCGTTACTTAGTAGTTTTAAAGGGTAAACATATATAAGAAATACTTTTAAAACTGCAAAAGCTTAAACAACTACATGTTTTTAAATCTGGGAACATGTCAATCTGTAAGTGCCAATTAATTTTATGACAGTAAGCCTAAAGGGCAACACCCTGATGGTAAAAATGGCAAACCAGTCAAGAATACTGGCACTTTGTCATTCACGCTTATCTTTTTAATTTTAATCTACATTACGGTTTTCCTCCCGTGCCTAAGAATGTGACTTTTTCGATTTGGTGCAAATAACAGGTGATTGCTATATCTTCAAAGTACGTCCTGGGCGATCCGAGATCGTTCTTCTTAGTTTTCTAAAACTAAGAAGAACAGAATTCAGTAGCCGACTTTTCGTATTTATATTTTTTATATTTGATACTAGCTGCTGCCCCGCGGTTTCACCCGCGTGGAGATTTTGGATTTCATGGTTTTTATTTTTTTGCGCGGAACCCTAATTCTTTTTCTAAAATAAAAGTAGCCTATGTTACTCCTTGTAACATCAGCTATCTGCCAGTGAAAGTCCGGTCAAAATCGGCCCAGCCGTTTTCGAGATTACCCGGAACAAACAGACAGACAGACAGACAAAAATTTTAAAAATGGCTGTTTTGGTGTAGGTCCCGTATATACTTAGTAAAAAGCTGTTATTTTGATATTTATATTTATTTATTTATTTTGTATCAAACAGACACTTCAATTTTATTTATCTGAATGGATAGGCTAACATTTGATCATCACAATAATATATCTCTAGTGGTCTGAATATGCTAAACCGGTAGTGCAGAACACACCGGATGCATGGCGACAGATTTTGATAGTTGCTAGCACAGCCTTAGCGTAACAGTACACTTCGTTACAAGACTTAACTAATTTTAATTTCACATGTCTCTTTCCAGTTGCAAAGACGTTCCACTGTCTTCTGTCCGTTGTTCTCTACATTCGATTTGGTTACAACCATGTGGATAAATTTGACAGGTCTAAAAAATTACATTTTATCCTTCTTTCATGTTCTTCAATCGAAAGAGAATATATACAGTGTTTTTAAAATGAGTTTACTTTGTGAGCGAAAGTATCGGGATAGTTGTTAAATTGTTGCTTTTTATTAATAATTAATTAAACCTCGGAGAAAGAAACCAGTTACCTTAATGCGTCCCGTGCTCTTCAGAACGAGATCTGGAGGTCACTCTGCTAATGTCAAAGGCATCCTAACAACCGGTTTCCTCAAATAATCTCCATGGACCATAGTAAACATTTGTTAGGACCAGTAATTTGTGCCGAAGGTTGATATTATACTTACTAAACATAGATTTTTATGAATAATGAGTAAATCAAAATAGAGCTGAAATTAGATGTGTTTTTGATTCGTTACAAGACAATCAAGTCGTTTGATGTATGATGTAAGCATTGTGCCTGCCAGAATTCACATGGTTTAGGACTGGAGTTATTATTACGTTATATTTAGCTATAGCGTTCTTTAGGAAAGCGTGAATCGGGATTTCTCTAAGGACTTAGCGCCACAGTCTAAGACGTTAGTTGCGTTCACTGATGACTCATCGTCAGCTGGAAAAACGTCCATTGCTGAACGTCGGCCTCTCTCTCATGAATCTGTTCTTTAGGATAGCGTGAATCGGGATTTCATGTTTAGGGACTTAGTGCCACTGCCACAGTCTGAGACGTCAGTTGCGATCACTGATGACTCATCGTCAGCTGGAAAAACTTCCATTGCTGAACGTCGGCCTCTCTCATGAATCTGTTCTTTAGGATAGCGTGCATCGGAATAGCATGTTTAGGGACTTAGGCTGAGATTCAGAGACGAATCTAAGCGTAGACTCACGCTTCCATACGTCAAAATTCTATACAGTTTTGACATATGGAAGCCAAAGTCTACGCATAGAATCGTCTCTGAATCTGAGCCTTAGTGCCACAGTCTGAGACGTTAGTTGCGTTCACTGATGAATCGTCAGCTGGAAAAACTTCCATTGCTGAACGTCGGCCTCTCTCATGAATGGGGATTTTACCATAATACACCACACTTGGCAGGCATCTTGGAGATCACAGTAGATTATGATGTGGACCTATGAGAAAGCTGCTGCACATTCCTTGGTTATCTCCTTAGCCGGCTCTTACGGCACCCTAGGAAGAGAGGGGATGATCCATCCACCAGGGTCCAGGACCCATCGAGTAACTAACCTCAAGTCGTGCAGTGACGTTTGGTTTGCATTAAATAAATTCCACCACTTATGCCTAGCCGTAATGCGCTCTATCTGACTGAGCATTCGCCTCGAGCTGATTCCCCGTGCGCTGATATATATTATAGCAAAATCAATACATTGTTGTGAGATCGGGTATAGTACAGTATTTCATCTCTCGGAGTTAGTATCTCGATGCCAGGGCCGTACAGCCATATGTTTAATATATTTTGTTACGAGACGGGAAGAGATGGGGTGGTACTGAATAGTTCGTTAGTGGGAGGACTAACTCTTCTGCGAGTGTCCGTCTGGGTTGTTACCACCGCTTTGCTCGTGAAGTCTGTCGCCAAGCATTAGTGTGCAAGCATTACTGTGTTCCGGTTTGATTTGCAGAGTATCCAGTGAAATTACTGGGCTTATGAGACTTAATACCTAATGTCTCAGGGTAACGAGCGCACTGCAGTGCCGCGCAGGCCTTTGTGTTTCAAAGTTCTGGGTGGCACTGCAATTGTTATAGGCCGGCGTTATACTTACCATCAGGCAAACGACCAGCTCGTCTCGTTACCAAATAACATTAAAAAAAAAGTCAGACGGTCAATGTAGTTCACTGATGAGTGATGATGCAAAGTCCCGTCTTTTTAGCACCGTACAAGCGAGTTTCAAGGTACAAAGGCTACTTGACATTCAAAGCGCACGGTACGCGTAGGAAGGAGCTCTACCTACGTCAATAATTACACATACTGAAGGTTCACTACATATATGGAAGTGTTCATGTGTTTATTGAAGAATGCTTGTTTGTTTTGAGGCGATGGCAACTCAGTGGTGACGTCGGAGGGCGATCTGTCGGGGCTTTAGCCTTATTTTGATCGAGAATTTTACCTTTGAGAAAAGTTATTGACCTTGGTAATTACCTACTTTAAAATATGAGTAATAATATTCAGCAATGAGGACGTAGTAACGACGATGCATGGCATGAGATTGATTGCCGATCCGTAGGTTGTTGTTTCAAATCTTACAATGAACTTGACTTTTTAAGAGCGCACATACACGAGCACTCCAATCCACATCATTCCAATCCAACGTTCCAAAAACTGCCCGTGTGGAATTTGGAGTGATAGAAATAATAAAAAACGTTCCAAATCCACCGTTCCCAGTCATCGTTAGTGGCCGATACGACAACCAATTTCGCGCTCAGTTGGACTGCCAACTGAGCGCACATCCAATAAAAAGTTTCATTTCGATACGACAATTAGATGTAGGTTAAAATTTACTTCCAATATGTATTACATTAGATAGTTAAAGTGAAGCTAATAAACGTATGTTTTAAAATGCTATATCACCATGCTATTGCAGACCGTAGACGCTTATGCAAACGTGCGTTTGCTTGTCAAAATAACAACGCTTTTGCATCAAGCGCGGATTATTAGTATCTCGTAATCGCCGCTTGATGCAAAAGCGTTGTTATTTTGACAAGCAAACGCACGTTTGCATAAGCGTTTACGGTCTGCATTAGACAAATGACTAGGCGAGCGATTTCAGGCCATAGTCATCATAGATTCATTCTATTATAGAAAACAACATTTATTTCTATAAGACCTGCATCTTTTCTAATCTATTAGTAAGTTAATATTCTCGACCACAGTGACCACAGTAAGGCCAAGGCCTTCTATTACTTCAACTCATAAGTGACCACTTATACATTTTAACACACAGTGTGTTTTGCCCCAGTGTCACAAGGCCTTGGCATACTTGACGATCATCGATCATTGTCAAAAAAGGGGAGGAGTATGCATTTTAGCGGACAGAAATATATGTTGTTCCAAATCGTCAGTCACAGATGAATTTGCACAAGAAAGACATTTTGAATGTTGTGCAATCGAAATTAAAAGTTGCAATTTGTTAATCATATGTATATATAGAACCCCTAATTCTAAAATTGACATATTTTTTGATAAATTGAATTTAATGCTTAGTAAATTAGGACATAAAAAACGAGTTATAATATGCGGTGACTTAAACATTGACATACTGAAAGACAATAAATACTCAAAACTTTTAACGGAAACTCTATCTAATTATAATTTAACTCTGCATATTAATTTTCCAACTAGAAAGACTTCTTGTATTGACCATATCGCTAGCAACATATCAACGGCTGAAGGCTCAATATGTAGACTAGCATTATCGGATCATGACACGGCACAATTACTTGAATTTCCTTTAAAAATGAAGCTGATCAAAAATACATGGCACGAGAAGAGGAGAGATTTTAGTGATTCGAATACCACAAAGTTTATTAACTGTATAGAGGCATTGTCTTTCTCAGATATCTTGGCAGAAAGCTCTACGAACTGTGCATTTAATTTGTTTCATGACATGTTGTTATTATTTTTCAATTTATGCTTTCCTAAGTTAACGGTAAAGGTTGTGAGATCCGCGACTAAGTCTCGATGGATAACCAAAGGTTTAAAACGGTGCTGTGTAGTTAAAAGAAAGTTATATATGACATACAACAAATGTAAAGCAAATAAACAAAAACATAAAAAAAAATATAATTCTTACTCTAGAGTCCTAAAACAATGTATATTCCATTCGCAAAAAGTTGAGTCAAATAAATATTTGTATAGTTCTAATAACAAAAGCAGGGCAACTTGGAATATTATAAAGTCACACGAGTCTACAGAAATCAAGCAAAATATGATTTCTGAAATTGAGGTTGATGGTAGGAACCACTCGGACCCTTTGAAAATTGCTCAAATATTTAACGATTACTTTATAGAGACAACAAATGCGGCTAGCTCCCATGCGACCAATGGTTTGTCTTACGATAGCTGTCCATCTAGCTTATTTTTAACACCGACTTCTGCCGATGAAATATTGCGAATTATCAAATCTCTTAGTAACTCTAAATCCGTGGGCTACGACGAGCTACCTACTTGGCTACTAAAAAGATGTGCTACATCAGTAGCGCCGGTAATTAGCCACATTGTCAACCTGTCTTTTGCCAATGGAGTATTTCCCGAGAGACTCAAATCATCTATCGTCAAACCTCTCCACAAAAAAGGCAATATTAAAAACGTGGATAATTATAGGCCAGTAACGTTGATTCCCATTTTATCTAAAATCATAGAAAAGGCTATGCTTAAAAGAATGCTGGATTTTATGAACAAATTTGACATTTTAAGACCCGAACAAAATGGGTTTCGGAAAAAGAAGTCAACAACTTTAGCAATCTACAAGCTAGTAAAATCTGTTATAGAAGGTATTACAAATGGAGACCACCCAGTGGCTCTATTTTTTGATATGAGCAAAGCATTTGATTTTGTTCATCATAAACGATTACTGTCTAAGCTTTATAAATATGGAGTACGAGGAACGGCCTTTGACTGGTTTTCCAGCTATTTAAATAACAGACATCAGTGTACAGAGATTTCTAGCATGTGCAATAAGTCACATAAAATATCATTTAGATCAGATTTTAAAGTAAACCAATATGGAGTTCCCCAAGGTAGCATTTTAGGACCTGTGTTATTCTTACTGTATATCAATGATTTACCATCTTGCACACCTTATGAATCGATTCTTTTTGCGGATGATACTACTATTATTATAAAATGCAAGGATAAACAAAAACTTGAAGAGGAGGTAAATAACACGATAGAAAATGTAATTGACTGGCTGAATAAAAATAATTTACGAGTTAACTTATTAAAAACTAAGATGATGCAATTTCACACATATAATTCTACGACTCAGTTATTGCGCGCAAAATATAAAAGTGACATAATAGAAGAAGTAGAGTCTGCTAAGTTCCTTGGTATCGAAATTGACAATATGTGTAACTGGAAAATACATATAAACACAATTTGCTTAAAGCTAAATAGATTTGTTTTCGCTCTCAAGAGAATAAGACAAGTAGTTTCGACGGAAGCTGCACTCCTTGCATACCATGGTTACGTAGCTTCTGTACTACAATATGGTCTGATCATTTGGGGAAATTCCACTGATTCAGATAGAGCATTTAGAGCGCAGAAAAAATGTATTCGCGCGATTTGTGGTGCGCATTACTTGGAACCATGCAGACCTTTGTTTAAAAACCTCAAACTATTAACTGTCCCTTCTATGTACATTAAACACTTGATTTTATTTGTCAAACAACACTCTGAGCTTTTCACGAAGCATGAGGAGACGCGCCACCGTCAGCTACGGAACAAAATTAATATTCGTTTGTTTTTGCCAGTTTGTAAACTTTCTCTTCAAAAAAATGCCCATTTTATGGCAATTAAGGTATTCAATAATATTCCAGAAGACTTGAAGGACTTGACCTTCAACGTGTTCAAATTCAGACTACATAAATGGTTAATCGATAAGTGCTTTTACTCTGTCCATGAGTTTTTCAACTGGAAAAAGATGTAAAGTAAACTTACATTTTGTTCTGGCTGGTTCTGACTCCTGACATTGTTTCATTATTTAATGATTTTATATTGACTTTATTTACATTATTTTTCTTGACATATAGGTATAATTATAATTCAGTTAAAGATCAATTGACATTCATGACCGTAGTAATACAAATTTGACATTTTATATTTCTTTTGTTTTGGACCTGTATTGTCATTATTTAATATAATTATTATTGTGAATCTTCCGTGTATTGAACCATAAGTTAAAATATCTGGAATTGAAACTATAAATTACTCACTTTATATAATCTTAGTTAAAATATCATTAATTCTAAAGTTTTATAAGTACTACTATTGTTTAAAATTTGCACGCCATTATGGCAAAAAAACATGTTTGCGCAAAATCTTTGTAATGAAACAACTGTACTATATCACCATGTTTTATGCAAATAAATAATTTGAATTTGAATTTTGAATTTGAATTTGAATTTGTCGACAATACACAGCGCCATTTGTGGAGATGATATGACGGAAGTTGTATGTCTTTACTGCAATTTAATTTAACTGTGGACTGGTAAAAGCTTGCTTGCATGTGTCATGTGTAGATATGATATATATTATGTTGAACAAAGCAATATATGTTACTTATAATAGGCCTACTTGGGCTTGTAGATTATCCAACTGTTTATGTAGCTAGTTAGGTTAGATGTAGTGTTTATTTATGTATTAGCTAGATAATAAAGGCATTTAGCTCGGTTCCTTTAGAAATATATTTTAAAATAAAATAATCCGACCTCTGTCCGTGGTTCAGTTAGCTCTTAGACTAGACTTCTACTAAATTCCGTAGACGGTACGATATGCGTCAAGCAATGATCGTGGATTTTCCATAGTTTTCTTGTGATCCTTGATTATTGCTTATCCGTCAATCATGTATTTTTATTTGAAATAGTCTTACGTTTGACCACGATCTCACCTGATGTTAAGCGACTCTGCGGTCCACGATGTGGCACGCTTGCCTAGTAGAAACCTATTCACTCTCGTCTTCAAAACTCCCAAATTATAGCTATTAGGATACACAGAGGCCGGCAAAGAATTCCACTCCTTAGCCGTCCGTATAATGAAGGTTGATGCAAATCGCTTGGTACGGACAGGCGGGATATCAACCGTATATGGGTGACGCAGTGCCGTGCCTCTAGACGTCCGTTGGTAAAATGGACATGCTGGAATCAAGTTGTGTAATAATGTATTAAGTGTACGGGCTGCTTTGCCGGTGAACTGACGTTTCAACGTTCCTCCTCACTCACTCTCACTGCCCGTGATCACTACAAATTTGAAACTAAACGAAGTTGATTCACTGGTCTATTCTCTTCATTCCTTCTCGTATTGAAAAGTGACCAACTCTATTCTATCCGGTATCATCAAGAACATTTATTTATTTATTTATTTATAATAATATGAATGCAATTGCAATTATACATATTACCAATCTAACAAAAAAATTAATTAAAAGAAAAATTCATCATGTCGTTACCAAATAATTTTAAGTCTAGGTAGCTATGTCAAATTTTAAGATTAATATTTGATTTATGGTCATAGGAATCACAAAACGTCAATAATTAGTTTGAGACAGTAGGCCACTTATCACAAAAAATATCACAATCTGGATAGGTACTGAGGAATGCGTTGAGATCACACATGACGCGGCATAATGGCGTGTATTCCGTACATCCGCCCATAAAACCATGATTCAAAATTGCATTTGCCGAATGCTGCATCTCACCATGTTTGTGCATTCTTCCGCCAATTACTTCAATGTTTGACATATGGTAGTGTATGTTACATGTAAACAAAGGTTTGGAGACCGGCCAGGGTAATTTCATTGTGTTGCAATGACGTCTGTTGTATGAGTTGCGTTGTGTCATGTGTGACATGAGCTGCGTGTATGAAATAGGGAATGTAGTGAAATCATACATGTATCTACATTTTCTACATACACTCAAGTGAGTGTACTTAGGTCTCGTCGCATACTCGTATAAACTCCTTCATTACCTGAAACAAACAATAAACAAAGTATTAAGAAAATGACGATCGTCTCGCACAAAAAATTAGTGGATGTTTTTTCGACTAGTTGCACGCTGTTTCAGAAGCGTTCGGATTCCCACAGGAACCGTGCATTTTCCGGGACAAAAAGTAGCGTAAGTTACTCTCCGGTCCATAAACTATATCTATGCAAAAAATCACGTCGATCCGTTGCTCCGTTGCTGCGTGAAAGAAGGACAAACCAACAAATCAAAAAACACATTTTCGCATTTATAATATTAGTAGGATGTCCATGTGGAGATAGACCCAAGATTATAATTGTATAAATAACCATTCGATAAAGACTTCACTAAAACAGCAAAAAAAACTTTTAATGACAAAGTTTAATCGTTTGTTTCGGAGGTCAGAGGAACTGTAGGATCGTGATGTTGCCCAGCTGGCAATCACATAAAAAGATTCCATTTCGTTTATAAACAACATACCTATTTCCAAAATAAACATGATTGTTTTGATGAGCCAATCAATTTTAATCGTTTAACAACTGGTCATTAAGTTTGCTCTTTAAACTGGCAGAAATGCGTTTCTCAATTTTATTTAAGACTAGCTTCTGCCCGCGGTTTTCACCCGCGTTCCCACAGGAACCGTGTATTTTTCCGAGTTGAAAAGTAGCCTATGTTACTCTCCGGTTCATATACTATATGTATGCCAAAAATCACGTCAATCCGTTGCTCCGTTACTGCGTGAAAGAAGGACAAACCAACGAACACACTTTCGCATTTATAATAGTAGTAAGTAGGATGTCACAGCCTCAGGTCGTACATGTATAAATATATCGACTCAGTCTTAACTAGTAGTACCTACTTGTACAGATAAATTTTAAAATGCCTTACATGTGGCCGAGCTGGAACTTGTACGACTTTCAATCTGACGCATCAGAGTTCCTAGCTCGCCCATGCACAAAGGGAACTTGAACGTGCTTGTTCAAGAATCACAAAAATTTGAGGACATACTGTCTATGACATCCACCAAGCTGCATTGGGCCCGTGTGGTGTATTAGAATTTCCAACAAGGGTTAGTGTCAGGCAGACAGCCGGCTATAAAGACATACTGCGACGACCCCATGTAACATGTGACAAAGGTTTTTTTTTTAATGTTATTTGGTAACAAGACGAGCTGGTCGTTTGCCTGATGGTAAGCATAACGCCGGCTCATAACAATTGCAGTGCCACCCAGAACTTTGAAACACAAAGGCCTGCGCGGCACTGAAATGCGCTCATTACCCTGAGACATTAGGTATTAAGTCTCATAAGCCCAGTAATTTCACTGGATACTCTGCTCATCAAACCAGAACACAGTAATGCTTGCACACTACTGCTTGGCGGCAGACTTCACTCACAAAGCGGTGGTAACAACCCAGACGGACACTCGCAGAAGAGTTAGTCCTCCCACTAACAACGAGATAACACACACAGTCTCAGATCCTTCACTAGGATCCTTTGTATCTATTAGAAAATGAGGAACTACGACCATAGTCCATGATCATGCATTACCGTGTAATGACAGCTTTACTTTTGCATTTAGGTCCAGGCATCAAGCTAGAAAATGGTCCAAGACATACCTACCCATAATTATTAATAATACCGTACAAACTGGTAAAATGTACTAAACAAATTTGAAGTAACCAACTACAAGAAAACTTTAGGAAAAAAACTAGTTGCAAACATCCGAAGTCCAAATAGATGACTCAAACACAAATCTAAAAGTATAAATTCTCCATAACAATTTCATACAATATTTATACAGTGCATTTCATAAAATTTTAATGCGCAATTTAAACCGTGATAGTACGCCGTTTAATACTGTTTTGTTCGCAAATTATATGGAATGTAATGGGGCCGTAAATGTTTATTTTTGACTTTACTGTGCGCAGTTTGTACGCGTTTCTAAACTGCGCATGTATCTTTTGAAGTTCAGTTCAACTAACCAATAAACGGAAGATTTTCGCATGAAACATAATAATTTCTTCAATAAATGATACAATGACGGAAACATGTTTAACGAATCTTTTAGACATGAAAACTTCCGTAGGTACCAATTTCAACTATCGACAAAAATTTGCAGAAACTATAACTATGTTGAGTACCTACCTATGTTGATATTATTATATCTAGTGTAGGTTGAGCTCACGTTATTTTTTTACACTATATGATAACGAGACGAGCTGGTCGTTTGCCTGATGGTAAGCATAACGCCGGCCCATAACAATTGCAGTGCCACTCAGAACCTTGAAACACAAAGGCCTGAGCGGCACTGCAGTGCGCTCGTTACCCTGAGACGTTCGATATTCTTCGGCTGGAAGGAATTGTCTAGAGTTTTCGCTAGTTTTCATTTCTAAAATGAAAACCAGCGATAATTCTAGACAATTCCTTCCAGCCGAAGACCTGGCGACCGCTGGTCTTAATCGGGTTGGAGTCGGAAACGAACACAATTTTGTTAGCCGGTAAGGCCCCTGACCACTGATTCACGATTAGGTACATCAAAATCGTATTTCAACCTTCAAATTTCAAACTTCATTTGTTTCCGACCTATAAACCCAACCACGAAAGGAAAATACATCTGACGTTGCTCAAACTTGGCAGCAAAGCTGGCTCCGACAAAATCTGCTCACAATTTACATTACTGATGCAGTGAGATACCCACTCGGGTGTAACCTGTTCCTAAGATGTCATACGGTGATGTCATGGTGCCAAATATAGACGGCCACGCGAGCCTTTTGTGGCGTTTAGCCGACTGACTTGTCTTAGTTGTATATCATTGATTAGTTATGTCATAACGAGAAAAAACTGCCTATGTGTTGTTTTGGCTTATAAGGGGATTTACATTTCGACACGCTTTTTATGTACTGTTCATTAAAGTATAATTGTACAATTTGGTATGAAAAGAGGTCTTTATTTAGTACAAGTTAGGAAAAAAATGTTGTTTTCTATTTTATATGTGTACCGAGTGGTCTCAGTGTTGAATAGTACAACCCCATCTCGACTTAAGTATACTGTGGAAATTGTAATTATTAATAAGTAAATGATATAAAAACTTAGTATTCAGCAAAGTAAACCCACCGCGCGCACACAACCACTTCGTACGGCAGTCGGAATAAGGGTGCTCGATACAACTCGATTCACTGAAGAGCTCAAGTCAACTGTCGGATAAAGTCAAAACAGGCACCTAGGTATTCCAACAGTGATTCCTATTTAGGTTCAAAACACTGAACAGCGGGTGATGACGTGATTCAAACGCAAAATATTACGAGCACAAACACTTGAACTGATCTTGATTGAAGATCTGCTAAAAGCTTTATTAAAACCTTGAAATATTTAATGCAAGATAAATAGTTTATTTTAAAAGTAATGGATGATAAATATTTTATGTTTTAAGTATTGTGTTGAACTATTTTTTGCGAACCCATTTCCGCCAATTTAACCACCAGTCAAACCGCACCATAGAGTACACATTTCTAGATACATACTTAATAACAAATTCAAACTATAACATCACAATCATAATTTTTTCTAGTGATCGCTTGGCTAGGCGATTGATCTCAAGTTGAAAATCTATCGCAAATCACCTAATGGCGTGTTCAGCCAACTGGAGTTGAGAGAGCCTCTTTCCCATTATTCTCTACCTTCCATCACGGAGCATATAATACATACGGACTTACCACAAAAATATGAAACACACTTTAAACCTGTGTTAAACAATGTTTAACTCCTAAACTTAGTCGCACGAGCAACCACAAATTTTGATTTAAGTAATGTCCTACCGTTGTCTAACTCCATTCTTTTATGACATTTCTAATAATTTTAGACGTTTATCTTTAGACACTGGTGCCAATTCTCTTGTTCACCTGACTAAACTAAACTAAACTATAAAATTTCTTAATTTAGTTTAGAGAGTTCTAAAAGCTATTCTGATTAACGGTCTGACTAAATTTAGTCACCGTATTGACAGCACCAAATTTACACTAAATTGAATTGTTAGAGTTGCCAGCGTGTCGAATATTAATTAATACCTATACATTATAATATTTATAATTGATGTTTTTGACGGACTGATCATTTTTACACGATTTAACGAAAAAGGAGTGTAATTTTTTTAGCGTTTGTGTATATAATATGTGACTGTAATTAACCTAATTCAGGATTGGCAGATTCAATAATAAATCTTAGCATTACTTTTATTAAAACCTACCACAAATTCATTAACATAGTATACTCGTTTGTTGGTTTTTACGATATACAAATTTTTTACGAGTGTTATAGCAGGTAAAACGGAAGGTTTGTGTCCATAGATAACATACATTTTTTAACTTCAACTTTTGAAAAATTATTTCTCCAAAAGTATCTGTTTTCGCAATTTGAAACTTGGCCTAAAGACTTCTTATAAAAAGACCTACCTGTGAAAAAAAAATTGAACACAACTCGATTGGTATTCATCCAAACTCAAACCCGCAAACCTTCCATTCGAATTCGTTCTTGATAGTTTATAAGAAGAGTACCTAAGTTCATGTATTTTTAATATGTACCATTGCTTTTCAGTAACATATTTTGTTGTACATATTATAATCTGTAACTACCTACCTAGTAAGGAATTTTTCGCTTGAAGAGTTGAAGTGAAGATGTAAGAGAAAGTTTATCTTTCCGATGAATCTACAAGAGCCGCCAACAACAATCATATACATTATGTGTAGTAGAGTAGGTACTTATTACAAAATATATAAAATTACTTGTTCCAAGGCAACATAAACACGTATGACGATAAAACTTCTCGAAAATTTCGTATGAATAGCGGTGAAATAACTAAAATTAATTTTAGTCCGCGTTCATTTTCATGCCAACTAACTTAGTCGGATTTTAGTTTCACGTCTCTAATTTTAGACGAAAATTTGGTACAACAGAATAGATAAATGACCGCTTAGACTAAATTAAGTAACTAAATTAATTATAGTGCTGTCAAACTAAATTTTAGTTTAATCTTGTCTCTCCTGAATAGAAAACCACGTTTGACATAACTAAACTAAATTTTAGTCTAGTTTAGTTTAAGTTGTGCCAACAGAATTGGCACCACTGTCTAGCTAAACAGGCGTCTAAAAGTATTTTTTGTGGTAGCACGGATAAACTTTCTCCAGCTATAGCACTCACAAAAACCATAGGTACCCTGAAACACCGTGGGAACGAGGCTCTACTGCACCTGTATTAATTATTAAAATTTTAATGTTGTACGTGATCAAAACTGCCTGTTTAATTATTCTAATTAACCTTGGTTTTAATGACGCGCCCCAGATGATTCAGTGAAGTATTATACTAACCTATAAAGGTTGTCTCGTAAATTATGTCAAATTTAAGTTTAAATTCAAAATTATTCACATGGGAGCACTCATGAAAGTTAAAATAAATAACTCAGGCCGTGCCCGTTCCAAATTGGTATAGGCCGGTCAAGGATAAAAGGGCAAGAAAATAGTCGTTATTCTTTTTAAAAATGGTTTTTACAATGTTTGTAATGCTAACAATCATTTTTAAAATTTAATGCTAGATGGAGCTACGGCTTGTAAGCCGGAAAAAACATCATAATATCAAGAATTTCGCAGTCAACATCGATTGCTCCCATGGCCTAGTTGGTTAAGGCGTCTGGTCTAGATAACCAGAAGACGCAGGTTCGAATCCTGTTGGAAGCGAAATTTTTGCGTGAATATAGAGAAAATAGTTCCTGGGAGAGAAAGAGTAAATTGTGGAAGGAGCAGCGTAGTCTCAGAAATAAAAAACTTTTTCTTTCAATACCCTATTAAATTTTGTCATTGCCAGTTCATCAGACAACGAGCACGGTCGGTTTATTACACAGATTAGATATTTATTGCCGTTTGCGGTATATTTACTGTTAACTAACAACCGAATACCTTTTGCGCTGGGACTGTTGGGTAAGCTGTGATTTGGGGCGCAGCTGGAGTTGTAGCGTTCGTGAAAGCGGACCGACACTGAGCGGGAGAGGGAAAATTATGGATAGCTACTGTTCTTTTTTTCTAGGAAATTTAATATGAATATTTTTTTAGAAAAATGTTAGTATTATTGTACATGAAATTGTATTTAAAATGTATGAATTTTATTTAATAGTAAAACTATAATGCACAAGACTGGGTTTGCGACACGGCAAGCTCTGACTGTGTCTAGAAACGTCAGGTTAGCGAACATGTTGTCAGTCAAACATGAGCTGAGTTGATATAGATCCACTCTACTTATTACCATATTATAATTTAACATCGTTATATAGCTACCAGCTCGCAGAACCGATAACCGATGGGGAAGAAAGGTTCTCGAGTACCGACACGAACCGTAGTGTAGGCCGCCCCCCACTAGGTGGACCGATGACCTTGTCAAAACCGCGGGAAACAGTTTGATGCGAGTAGCCGATCCAAGTGTCGTTCTTAAGGGGGAGGCCTATGTTCAGTAGTGGACGTCTTCCGGTTGGTGATGATGATGATGATATAGCTACCACTTCAACAAAAAACTTTTGAATCTGCATAGTACCTATTCGCGTAATTTACTTTGGCATCGCCGAACACCCGCGCCCGCTCGTTCTCTAGTATGATCCTCGATGTGTCCGCCCAAGCCTTTACTTTATTGCTATAAGTACTAACTGGTCCGATGAAATAATTAAATGGTGGTCAAGTTGATTGCAGAATTGTGGCGCTGTGTCAATGGAAGAGCAATTTTTACAACGTTTTATATTTTAATGACCATTTATTTTGTACTTTTTATCTAGATAGCGGTATGTGTGAATTTAGTTTTATTCTAGTGCGAATGATTTTATTACGTCTTTAAAATGTTTTTCTTAAGTATAGATAACTGTGTATAGATTCGTGTGAATTAGTTGTACTTGTAGATTCACTCCGAATTACTGTTACGGCAATAAATTGATTTGCTTCTTAGAAAAAATAATTTAAAAAAATAATTTAAAAGCTTGTGTTTTCATTTGTTTAACGAGGAAGTGACAACTGACAAGGTCACTTGAAGGATTGTGCTGTGATGGTCAATTGGTCACGTCACTACCTATAAAGAGGAATCGTGTTAGTGGGAGGACTAACTCTTCTGCGAGTGTCCGTCTGGGTTGTTACCACCGCTTTGCTCGTGAAGTCTGCCACCAAGCAGTAGTGTGCAAGCATTACTGTGTTCCGGTTTGATGAGCAGAGTAGCCAGTGAAATTACTGGGCTTATGAGACTTAATACTTAATGTCTCAGGGTAACGAGCGCACTGCAATGCCGCGCAGGCCTTTGTGTTTCGAAGTTCTGGGTGACACTGCATTTGTTATGGGCCGGCGTTATGCTTACCATCACGCAAACGACCAGCTCGTCTCGTTACCAAATAAAATAAAATAAAATAAAAAAATTCAACCTGGAACCCAACAATACTTGCACATGGTTTGTTGGCAGCAGAATAAACATGCAAAGCAGTGGTATCCAGTCAGACAGATTTTATAAAATTAAAAAAAATAATAATTCAAAAGTCTTTATTCAAATAGGCCCCAAAGGAGCACTTATGAAAGTTAAAATGACTAACAGCGGGCCTCTGCAACATTCATCTACCCGAATCACAGACTAAAACTAATGATGTCTTTATCAGAACATACTACCTACATAGTAGGTATATACCTACTACTATCTATCAGTGTTTGGGTTCACACGAATCGCAAACCCGATGCAGCAGAGGAACTTCTTTCGCTGCCTACACCAGTAAATATCTGGTTTTACTTTAACGACATCCACTAAAATCTAATAAACATTGCAATATAACTTGAAAGATGCGTGCCGATTAATATTCCAACTAACTAAACCGATATAATTGCTCTCAAATCTTAATAACTGCAATTCCAAACGCTTCACTTCACGGATCAAAACAAGCACTTAAATATACTTTACGCCCTTGACTTTAGCAACACTTGTTCCATTTCCTAGTAAGCCCTATCATTATACTTATTACCTTTTACGTACTTAAGCGTACAATGTAACAAAGACATTACTGGCATATTTTCACACTTAACTACGAAAAATTCTCAGATATTATCTTAAATGATGCCTATTGTTTAGTTTATGAATGAAATGCGGTATTTGACTAGACGATATTTGGATCTGCGGCGCAAGTACTATTCGGGTCGTTAAAATTCGATAATATTCGATAAAATTGACAGTTCAAATCGATAAGGTGGGATTTATCGAGCCTCGAAACAATCGACAAAATTTATCGAAAAGTTAGGTCGAATCCAAAGAGGATATAGAGCTACTACAATACTTTACGATCAGACTTCGGTACTCGCAACATTCGATAAATTTGTCGAGTTTTTCGGTTCGACAAATTTATCGAACCGACTTCCGTACTTGCGCCGCTGATAGGATTGGAATCCATCTATCATGGGAAAGGATATCGTAGATTTTTTTCAACCGTGTCTTTACCGAGTTTAACCGAGCCGAGACTCGGCCGTTGCACGGTAAAGGCAGGCACACCGGATCACTACACGTAGAAGTAGAAAGAAAGAAAAAAAGAAAGAAACAACGCAGTGGTGCGTGCACGTCTACGTGTACACTGTACATTTGGATCCGGTCACCGGTGTGCTCTGGCCTTTACTTTTACGGTTTCATACGTGTACTTGCTTTAATCGAGCTGTTCGATTAGATCAGCCACCGAACCGTGCATAACTTTGCTTCGTCTGTCATTATGTTCATTACGTGTCATCAGTTCGACAGCCCAGGAACAACATAAGCTAGCGCTTGGTAGCAACGGGTCGAGCCGAGGCCCAGCTGAGGAGAAACCGTGCTGTCTCAGAGCTCATACCTCTCTGCTACACATTTCTTGTACCCTAGTCAAAAGCGTAGCTAATGCATTTCTCTATGAACTTGTAACGTTTAGAATAGTTTTATTAAAGTTTCAGCTAAATAGCCTTCATACTTAACTAAATAATGATATTTAAATCAGTTTTTTCACTCTATGAGTCAACCATCCCGTTGATTGTATCTCATTCTTTATGAAACCAGATAGTGCCGCGGCCTCACGACTTGCTGGATTGTTCTAACTTCGTAATATATTCTATTTTAACACTAACTATTACCGCAGGTAATACCTAATAACTGGGTACTGTTTTATGCTATTTCTAACAATGGTAATTTGAAAGAATTTTTTTTCTAATTCTCCATTCTAATTTAGATTGCAAATCTCAAAAATCTTTGATGGAATCTAAACTCACTCTCATTCCAGCGTTCGGTGAGTCAACATCCTGAGGATGCCTCGTGTAGAAGCGAAACACGTGTCGAAGGTCGGGTCGGGTTGAGTTTGGTTCATGCTGAGAAACGTCGCGTCATTAACCATACTGACAAAGGATACTGCAGTTCAGCGTCGCGAGTAAGTAACATTTTTGTACTAACAAATTGACTAACTTTTTGAGTTCTGCGTTGTGAGGTCCAGCCGTACCGGAGGTGGTTCACATATTCCAACCAAGGGTTTTTAACTAACTAAAAATATTAATTGCTGGTTTTACAGTCCATCGTTGCGAGCTCAAGAAAGTAACCCAGGTTTCGTTGTCCAGCGTCGCGCGCTACGTTTGGTTAAATTCAGTATAGATCGAACTTCGGCCATTAGACATTCTTTATCGCGGAATTGAAACTATAAATTACCCACTTTATATACGCTTATCTCAAAAATCTTGTCAGAATTTTCTTTCAATACCTTAAGTTAAGCTGAAGTAAATACTGACAGACAATGCTGAATATATAGTTGCCTTAGATGCTTACCTAAAGCCCAACAGCCTCATCGAATGTAAAGGCTATGGCGTAGGTGTCAAGGAAGCTAAAAGTCAGCTGACGGCCTCCACGGACTTATGTCAACGTCTAGGACTACAATTAAGGAAAGCGCTTAAGCTTTTCCGGTATAGGTAGGTAATAATAAGGTAAGATGTAGCTTGAGTGAAAATGGAGAAGAGTAGCTTTCGAACTTTTGAAAAATATCAAGTAAGTTTATTACATTTTTTTATACGAGACTAGCTGGTCGTTTGCCTGATGGTAAGCATAACGGCAGTCTATAACAATTGCAGTGCCACTCAGAACTTCGAGACACTAAGGCCTGCTTGGCATTGCATTGCGTTCGTTAAGGACTCGTCACTTCAACATTAGGTATTAAGACGATTACATAGAGCATATGATACTTGTCCATACATAAAGAGAAACTCTTTTCTACCTATTAATGTTGTCAAATTTCGGGGATTTCTTCGATCATGAAATCAACACGTTGTTATCTAGGCTTATATGTTATTAGGTATTAAGTATTATAAGCCCAGTAATTTCACTGCCTACTTTGCTCATCAAACCGGAACACCAGTGAGGTTGCACATTACTGCTTGGTGGCAGACTACACGAGCAAAGCGGTGAAACCCAAAGGTGGTGCCAACTAGAGCGAGTCTGCTTAGCAACTAGTAACCTTACGCATAGCCGACAGTTCTGCTGTGTGGGTTGGCCTATATACAAAAAACAGCAAATTAAACCTTTGCTCAGAGTATTAATTATGTGAGTGCTCAGAGGAGTAATATTGGCTTGGAGTTCTACTGTGTTCAGTTTTACCAGGCCCCGTAGAAACGTACGATCAATAAAAGATTGGGATTTGTTCAGCGAGCCCTTCTGAGTTACCACTATTTCCTATAATTCAGTTGTGTGTAAGCAACACAGTTTGAAAGGTCAAATAAAATTACTAGCCATAAAATATTTAAAAACTGATGTCTCAAGATGACAAGCACAGACTAACACAGTACGGGCAACCTTTGGAAAGTTCCGGGCTGAACTTCAGGATGTTAATGAAGTGGCGGGCCGTAGATAACAAGTAGTCGTAAAAAAATACAGTTTATTTAATACATTTATACAATATAATACTGAAGGTGCATCAATCAGTGGAACTTAATGACAAGCTTGAGCCTGAACCTGATAAACCTTAGTTGGGTTGAATTCCATTAATACACAGGCTCAAAGTATTTTCTATATTTTTATCTGTAAGCCCGGTTTTTAGAATCTAGATAGAAGGATGCTACTCTCACTCTGTTGTTGGCGTGAACTGAGCTTTTTTTGCTCGCAATTATAAAATGTTCCTTGGTATTCCGCGGGCCGGAACAAAATCAGGAGCGGGCCATATTCTGTCCGTGGGATGTTCATGCTTCTTACAACATTAGGTTTACAACAGCATCTTCTCTGACAACTACTTTTATTCCAATGTGGTTGAAATGATGAACATGTTTAACCCTATGTCTGGCTTCATGTGTATCTGCTAGAAGAATGCACAGGTTGGCGATAGGGACTTTCCGACCGATTTTCATCTTGATGTTCGACAGCTAACGAAGAGGACCTACTAGACAATTCGCTACCAGCAGGGTGATTTTAATTCCCTCGGAATGATTCCGTGTAGGAAGCGACTGTTTCTAATCGTAACCTCGGAAACGCATCCCGTCAGATAAATGTTTTTGGGATTATATCCGTGTTTATTCAGCTCAGTTGTCGATTCTAAAAGAGAAATTTCTCTGTCGGGATGTAATTCCGAAATATAAACAATCAAGACTAGCTTCCGACACGGATATCATTCCGAGGGAATTAAAATAATCATGCTGCATTCTCAATTTTCCGAGGCACCGTAATCTGATGGCGCTTTCTGATGAGTATCAGTAATATATTGAAATCATAGAAGTTTCATGACTCAGACTTTGAGAATGGACTTCCGCGCGTTCAGATAATTCCCCAGAATGTTCCGAGCTCGGCCGTGCAAGATCACAAGTTTATTTGAATCATTAAAGTGTCCGTTACAATCTCTTTACTCCACGAGCGACAATTTCGCAAACGATACGAACCGGTAACTGAACCGCCACTTTATAGCAAGGGCTGTGACGGAAACCAGCTGTAAAAAGCCGAGTTTGATTAGTTTCTAACTCAATTTTCTATTGCATGTATCACGATGTCAAACTTTTGAAATAGGCAACTGCCAAATTTGCGTACTGCAGAGGAGAAATACGGTCGGGTTTTTTTTTTTTTTTTTTTTTAAATTGTTATTTTGTATCGAGACGAGCTGGTAGTTTACCTGATGGTAAGCATAACGCCGGCCCATAACAATTGCAGTGCCACCCAGAAGTTTGAAACACAAAGGCCTGCGCGGCACTGCAGTGCGCTCGTTACCCTGAGACATTAGGTATTAAGTCTCATAAGCCCAGTAATTTCACTGGCTACTCTGCTCATCAAACCGGAACACAGTAATGCTTGCACACTACTGCTTGGCGGCAGACTTCACGAGCAAAGTGGTGGTAACAACCCAGACGGACACTCGCAGAAGAGTTAGTCCTCCCACTAACAATTTGACTGATATTTACAATGTGGGTGTCTTCAGACTAGAGAGAATATATCTCTCTATCCTTGAAGACACCAGCAGGGTTATTTTAATTTATTTAGAATAATATCCGTGTCGGAAGCGACTGTCTTGATCGTTTATATTTCGAAATCGCATCCAGTCAGTGAAATTTCGCACTTAGATTTGACAACTCAGCTACATAAACACGGATATAATCCCGACAATATTACTGTGCCGGGATGCGATTGCGATATATAAACGATCGTAAAAAATCGCTTCCTACACGGAATCATTCCGAGTGAATTAAAATCACCGTGCAGATCGGTCTCTCCTAGATCTGCGTGTTCAATCTTCGGCTTCATCTTCGTTTTTCATCAGACAAGTTGATCATATATATAGACATACAAAGCCATGAAAAACAACAGTAGTATGGTAGTGGGCTAGAACATTTGGATTATCTATAAATAGGCCTACTAGGGCTTGTAGATTATCCAACTGTTTTTGTAGCTAGCTAGGTTAGATGTAGTGTTTATTTATGTATTAGCTAGTTAATAAAGGCATTTAGCCCGTTGAAAAACAACAGTAATTTGTAATATCTAATGCAGGTCCTTCGGACACATATTGCAATGCCGACAAGTCTTACGTCAGGACAACTATTACAGTACTTAATTTTGTTATTCCACACGCCTTCGATCATATATTATTATTTTCATACATCACGTGATATAGTTAAACTACTGATTTCAATTCGATCGGTACCTAAGTCAAACCTTAACGATGTCCAAAAGACAAACATCCAGTAAATACAGCTAGACTCTATTTATATACATTTCCCTTCTAAGTTGTAATCAGGTAAAAATTGTGTCATGACTCACGACAACTTTATGAGTTGCCACGTAAGAAATAATTACCTACGTGAGGGTTTTTTAGTACAAAATCGTTATTAAAAAACTATAAGTAATTAAAACAAATAAAAAATAGACGGCTCCGTAGCTAAGTTGGTAGTAACCCTGCCTGCAAAGCGAGGGGTCCCGGGTTCGATTCCCGGCCGGGGCAGATTTTGTGTAAGCATAAAGTTTGTTCTCGGGTCTTGGATGTTTGTGATGTGTATTTGTGTGTGTCCATGCCACCTGCGACACAGGGAATCCTAGTGCGGGGGTATGAGTGTGTAAGCGTTTATTTATTTATTATTTATACGACTGCCCTAGCTAGTATCACTCGGGATGATGTAAGGATTCGAACGGGTCCCATACCAAATCTGTGCAGGAATTTAAAAGTTATGGTGGAATAAAGAAACTCACATACATACATGAACTCTGAAAACATTACACTCCTTTTTTGGCAGGCGTGTAATTAAAAAGAAATCGAAATTTTACGTGGCGGTAAATTTTACAAAGTCAAATTACTTCATTGCAAGAATTCTTAACATCATTGACATTAAATCGGAACCAGTTTCACTGAATGACAGTCGAGTACTTGTCTCATCCAAATTTGGCAGAGTCCACTTGGCACCATAAAAAAATACCCGCTTAACCAGTTGACAGCCCTACCTCGTACCGCAGCGAAAGTATTACACAACGATGAGATCACACATGTCCATACAGAGTCGGTTATAAAACGTGCTTCTTGCGTTTCGTTTGAATTATGGATTCGGATTATTGGGACAGAGGCGTGGCAACCCTGACGAACTTTTGAAAAAAGAACATTTACCTTTTAATTGATGAATTGGTCTTGGTAATTCGAGATTTGATGTTGCTTTGTTTTAATAATTCTTTTTTTTAGTAAGAACTTATTTTAGTAATTTACTTATTTGTAACACATAGATATACCGAACTAGTGTTCTACAAGATGAGATACTTTACTTACTTAGCTATCATCTGACCTTGGGAAGAGTTGTTCGAATCTGGTAACAGGTTAAACCTAAAACGGAAGTTGATTTCTTAGACAGATTACTCTCACTGGCTTTCAAGTTTGACCAGCCAGACTAAAATGCGCACCACGACAAAATTTTGTCTACTTTTTTGTCACGCTCTTTCTCCTGCGAATACGAGACAAATGCACGATATAAGCATCGACAAAATTTTGTCACGACGCGCATATTAGCACGGCTGAACACACAAAGAGTTACTTGGCGACCATTAGGTGACATGTTTAAAAAGATAGATGATCACCTAGAAAACACCACGGGTCTCACTACGGAAAATTTAAACTCACCCTAAACGTGTGTTAACAGCGTCTAACTCCCAAACTTGCCTTAGTTACGTGTATAAATATCAACAACCACAAATCATGTTTTAAGTTGTATCTAACCGATGTCTAACTCCATTTTGTTGTGACATTTGTTATGATTTAAGAAATTTATCTTTAGAAATTGTTTAGCTAAACATGCGTCTAAAAATTGTTTATTATGGTTTCACGGCACCATTCTAAAGTTTACGCCTTGATGTATATAAATCACCACATACGAATTTGAATCCTCGACTTAGCTATTATCTGTTCAAATATATTTGAATAGATTATAATCTGTTGCGTAACCGTGTAAAAAGTAAAACCCTATAATTATTAATTTTAATGATTTATGAAAATATAATGCAGCTCGCCAATAGGTCATCCTATTTCGGTGCAGAATAAATTACATCCTCGAATGCTGAAGGTTACATTCAATGCATACATTTAATAATAATCACTTATTGGAGTATATTATATGCAACATTTATTTATTGGAGTATGTAATTTGAGCAGTTTCTGAGCAGGTAGGTCTCACTCATCAGCTGGAAGGTGTCCACTGCCGTACATCGGCCATAATAAGAGCCCCCGTACACGAGCGCTCCAATTCACAACATACCACGCCAACGTTCCAAAAACCGCCCGCGTGTGGGGAATCTCAGACAGATAACGTGAAGTGATAGGAATATAGGTTTTTAAACAGTCATGGTCATCAAGACTGAAAACTATTACTTGATTTCTCCCGTGATCATGGCGTTTGCAACAGCACCGAAATATCGGAAACTCAAACGTGGTAAATATTCCGTTTCTAGTAATTTTCAAAGTGATAGGAATTGATATTGAAAAGTTTGGATCTATTAGATACCCAATATTTCCTACTCATCGTGTGTGGCCGATACGACAGTACATTTCACGCTCAGTTGGTAGTACTCGAGACGCAGACTGACCTAAAAGTGACGCGATAGCGCGCCTGGAATGGAGTGACCGTCTGTGTGCTCAAAATTAGACCGTCGCGCGTCGTTCCAGTCAATCTACCACGCGCGAAGCGATGGATTTGAGATGATCGTGACTACAGCACGCTTGGCAGGTGGCTTGGTGATCACAGTAGATTTTGATGTGGACCGAAGAGCAGCTGCTGCCGATTCCCTGGATATTCCCTTAGCCGACTCTTACGGCAGGAGAGTCAGAAGGTGGTGCTATTCTTAGCTAAGACTATACGGCCAAAGGGTCGTTTTAAATATAGACTCAAACATAAAATAACCGGTATAATTTAAAGAATTAAAAAACACGACTGCCCTAGCCAGTAGCACTCGGGATAATGTAAGGGATAAGGATTCTAACGATACCCCGCACATGAAGATTTCTTTCAAGACTATTAAAATAAACATAATAAAGATAACTAAAGTGGGTAAAGTCACCACAAAGTCGATGTTCTACGCCGCAAACAAAGTCCAATTAGGCAAAAAGTAAACAGCGGACGGAGGTAACGCAACGGTCATGCCACCGTCCGTTCTGGGTCGCTAGCCGACCGGAAACGGCCAGCTGGTGGCAACTGAACCCACCTGGACTACGCGAATTGTGTAACTGTTGTTAACATTACAGCCGTGGTGAAACATTGTCCGTAGTGGGACTTCTGAGTTCGACTGGCTTTTTTAAGCATATCTACGGCATTTATTTCCAATTAGCTGCTGCCTGTGGTTTCACCCGCGAGGAGATATTGGATTTCATGTTTTTTTTATGCGTGGAACCCTAATTCTAAAATAAAAATAGCCTAAGTTACTCCTTATAATATCAGCTATCTGACAGTGAAAGTCCCGTCAAAATCGGCCCAGCCGTTTCGGAGATTACCCGGAAAAAACAGACACAGACAGACAGACAAAAATTTTTAAAATGGTTGTTTTGTTATAGGTACCGTATATTCTTTCATATGCATTTGGTAAAAAGCTGTTGTTTTGATATTACAAACAGACACTTCTATTTTATTTATTTGTAGTATAGATTTGTATATTTTCGAGTGTCCGTGTCTCTGATATTCTCATGTGTCGTGTATAATTCTCGATGACTCCCAATTAGTACCATTTTAGCCACATCGTTGGTGAGTGAGATAGTTGTCAAAAGCCAGTACGCATCTCCTTCCAAGATTTAAAAAGTAATTTTTTTACCGCTTTTAAAAAGGTGGAACCCACTTCAATGACAAATTACTGAACCAATTTTGATGAAATTTGTATGGTACCAATCCGAAAGTAAATCCTTTCAAACAAAGAAAGAGTTTTCCAAATCGGTTTGTAAATAATTAATGACGGAGTTCTGAGGTAACAAAAAATATATAGTAATCTAATAATTAGTTATAACCTAGTTTTAAACTCATTGTAAGTGAACTATGTTCTTTATGAGAAATAAATTTCGTTAACCATATAACTTCTTCCTTTTTTGAAGTCGGTTAAAAAACTGTCTCATATTTGCTTCTGAAATGTCGCAACCACACGACAAAAACTATGAACGTCCAAAAAGAAAACACAAAACTAACAAAACTACATTTGTATGTTGAAATTCACAAGTACGTGTTCTGACGATGGAAAAAATCTGGACAAACTGTTCTAACAAATATTAGTTACACCACGCCTACTTTTTTATACTATTAGGCAACGAGACAAGCAGGTCGTTTGCCTGATGGTAAGCATTACACCAGACCATAACAATTGCAATAGGTACCGCCTAACCCTTGAACTTTGAATCAGAGAGGCCTCCGCGTGATCCAGTGCGCTCGTTACCCAGAGATATCAGGTATCAAGTCTCTGCCCAGTAATTTCACTGACTACGTCACACATCAAACCGAAACTCAGTAATGCAGGCATATTATGGGCGGTAGACTAAATTAAGAAAGCAGTGGTAAGTACCTACTATACCCAGACGGGCAGGAGAAGAATTACTCCTAAGTCAGTTCTAACATCGACTTAGTAAACTTTTGCAAATCTAATTCGCCCCAGTATTTTCACTGACTACAAATCAGAAAGCATTTATATACGGATTGATAAAAAATGTTAGTTCTCTACGCCCACATTCCTCCACGAAAACTGTTTCAATATTTCATAATTTCAATCAGATATTTACATTAACGACTTCTGTAACGGCGGTCCGTGACCCAAATAGTTTTAATGATCTAAACTAGTTTTACATCAAACCTTTAGAACTATGTTCGTACTGTTAAATCTAGTCATTTTGTTACAAGCATTGTGGCAATAGAAGCTTTTCACATAATGCCTAGCTAGACAATGGGGTTACAATTAGTAAAAAAGCAAAAGGAGAATGAAGCTGGCCATTCCCTGGACATCGCTTCAGCTGGTTCTTACGGTAACCACGGGGAGAGATGTGGCGGATCGACGTGATTTTTGGCATAGATATAGCTTACGGACCGGAGAGTAGCATATGCTTTTTATCCCGGAAAAAGGCACGGTTCCTGTGGCAATGCGGATGAAACGCGGGCAGAAGCTAGTATTTATGTAAAATCGTGCGTAATTTCTTCCGCAGCTCATTGAAGAAAACAGACTATAGACATTGTACACAAAGCCCCGTTTCCGCAAAGCCGGCAACAGCTCTACAATATAAACAGCTACACATTGTACCACCATTCTGAAACAATTTACAGCCCAGCATAAAGTTAAACGTCCATTTCGTTACACATTAACATGCCAAACATCTTTCGAAAATTGTTTTGCAACGAGTTGAACGCAATCGGACCTTCTCAAAGCGTATCGATGTCGCAAACCGCTGGCTTTCCGTAACTTTGATTACAGATATTATATTAGTTATCAATTAAATCTTTTGTCCCTGCTAATAGTTTTTAAGGACTTGGAGTGAGCGCATTGGGAAACTGTAATGCTCACTCGGAGGTTATGAATAATAAATAAATACAGTGAATAATAATAAAAAATAATATTTATGCTATAATGCGATAGTTTTTTTTTTCTTCTTTCCTGGCCAGACACTGTGTATTTTGCCAATTTCAAGTTTAAAAGATAGTTTGTTTGTTGGTTCCTTCTTCAAAAATAGAGCAACGGATTTGCATAGAGGCAGTTTATGGTCTGGTGATATAGACTAGGTACTTTTTGTGCTACTTTTTCTTCTTTCCTTTCTTTTTGTGGTTGCGTTATTCGTCATTTTAGAGTTAACTGGAAGAGATTGTGCTGAGCGACAAGAGCAAGACCGTCCTTTGATAATATTTGTCCTTTTTTACTAAAATCGTCCCTGATTTTGTTTTTGTATAGTTGTTGAATCAAAATTGAAAGACTATATTTATATACCACAGACGTCAGATATGTTAATAAATTTGCCCGAAAAAAAAAAACACCTTATAAGTATTTGTTTTGTTTTACTAATCTAATTTTGATTTTACCTATTTAAATCGGTCTAGATAGAGTCTGATGAAAATTAATTAAAGTTTTTAACTGTAGTCATTTGTTTGAAAACGGTTTGTTATCACGTAAAAAGAGCCTCAAAACAAAAGGTTTCGTAAATCAATCGTCTCACCTTGATAATCCGTATTTTGACAGCTGGTAGTCAACAAAGGGAAACACTAGCACTTGTCTACGATCATCGATTAGTGCGACGATCGTGAATGATGCTAGGCACGTCACTAAACAATAAGTCACACACGGGTTCGTAAGGGATGGGTACACTGGGACGTAAAATAGACTTTTCTTTTCGAAGAACGTTCGGCGCGTGCGTTCGCGCACCTTACCGCGCGCTACACTGACAGCCCACCGCCATTTCCCTCCGTAGTGGGGGAACTAAAATCCACCTACACTCAAACTACCACTACCTTTCCGAAGCTTATAACTCCTGAACCACTGACTCAATTTCCATGAAATATTCACCAAATTGTAGATAAAACAATTTGCTAAGTATTGATAATAGACCATTATGCTGTATCGACAAGGAGAGCGGAGCTAGGACGGTTTTAGTGGAAGGTAAAAGTATTGGAATAAGGCTTTGCGGCTTGTGCGAGTACCTAGGTATGCGTAGGATTCGCGAAGGTGAATGCTTTAAGATTCATTCATTAGTAGAGTAGCAAAATGTAGAGCAGATGCGTTTATATACGTATCAGATTTTTTTCATTAACCTTCGAAAACAAAGTTAGAATCTTTGGTGCTTTAAATGTACCTTCAGCGGCGCAAGTACGCATCTTTTTGATCGATAAAATTCGATAAATTTGACAGTTCAAATCGATAAAGTGTGTTTTATCGATATTTTATATACTTTATCGTGCCTCGATACTATCGACAAACGTTATCGAATAGCTAGGTCGAAGAGAATATAGAGTTACTACAATACTTTATGATCAGACTTCGGTACTCGCAACATTCGATAAATTTATCGGGTTTTTCGATTCGACAAATTTATCAAACCGACTTCCGTACTTGCGCTGCAGAAAGGATAAACCTATTTTTGATTGGTCTATTGAAAAATGTTATAAATGAATCAGTCTTTCGCTGTATAGATGGTCTACTAGATAAAACCAACGGTTTGTTTTTTTATTTTATTTTCGATAGGCTCTCGTTTGGCTGCAATCTACCCTGATGGTAAGCGACGATGCGGTCGAAGGTCCTACGCGTTTGGCCGAAAAAGAGTGTAATGTACTATCTGCTCGACAATGGTCAAGTATATCGTCGTACAAAAAACAGTACCTACCTGTGGTACGTACTTATTGGAGTTACTAAATAATACATGTCGAGTTACTTATGTTACTTAATAAAATGGTTTTTACTAGGTATTTGCCTCGCTTTTTATTACCTCGAAAGTGCGGCGCAAGTACGGATCTATTCGGGTCGATAAAATTCGATAAAATTGACAGTTCAAATCGATAAGGTGGGATTTATCGAGCCTCGAAACAATCGAGAAAAGTTATCGAAAAGCTAGGTCGAATCCAAAGAGAATATAGAGCTACTACAATACTTTACGATCAGACTTCGGTACTCGCAACATTCGATAAATTTGTCGAGTTTTTCGGTTCGACAAATTTATCGAACCGACTTCCATACTCGCGCCGGTGGTGTATAAAGTAGAGTACAGCTAGTCTGTGACTCTGTGGTATTCACTTCGAGGATAAAACTGTCTTCGTAGACCAGCGGCGCAAGTACGGAAGTCGGTTCAATAAATTTACCGAATCCATAAATTTATCGAATGATGCGAGTACCGCAGTCTGATCGTAAAGTTTCGTAGTAGCTCTACTTATATTATCTTTGGATTCGACCTAGCTATTCGATAACTTTTGTCGATTGTATCGAGGCTCGATTAATTATAAAAATGTCGATAAAACCCACTTTTTATCGATTTGAACTGTCAATTGTTATGGAACTTTATCGATCGAAAAGATCCGTACTTGCGCTGCTAGAGGGCTACGTTGAATCCTTCCCTGCACTCAGGCGCTATTTTGTAGTATGTACCTCCTAGAGAGATAGTGAAGATATTGAAACCTAAATTGTTATTTATTATTTAACTATTCTTGATAAGTTCTCTTGCTAAATACATTTTCAATATGCAAAATCACGTCAGCGTCGCTCCGTTGCTGCATAAAAGAAGGACAAACCAACATTTACACATTTATTTAACATTAGTGTGATTAAATGATTATACAGTTGAACAAAAAACCCTTTAATTATTGGGAAAACTCGTACAGTATATAGGTACCTACTCCAAAGTTTATACTTGTTGGCTACTTTTATTACGTGGATAACAAAAGAATCAGCTTCTTTGATGCTATCATGCTATATGAATTTCCTGAAAGAAACTCATCAAGACGTCAAGCGCCACGATATTTCAGGCAGTAGGTAAGGTACAGATGTTCACAGACTACTTTCCATCAGTCTGTATCTGCGTAAGCTTGTTTGTCTTCAAAGGTCATTTTCATTCAATGTAATTCTAATTAGATAGGTACTAATGATAATTTGAAAACGTGAACTATTTGCAGAAGCTAATCAAATTTCCGACTTTTATTATTATTTTGGTATCTTTACTGATTTTCAGAAACCAATAATAGGCCGAGCATTATAAAGTAGAGCTGAGCTATAAAGTAAAACTTTCTTGGCTATAAATTTACTGGTGATGCCATCTAGTTACTCCTGAGGAAAAATTAGTTTAGCAATCTGACAATAGCGTTTGACAGAGTTACCATAAACAAATAAAACATTCAGTTTGTACTTTAGTAGCCATGTAAAATAATTAACTACTGCAAAAGTTTCCACTGCTAATTGGTATATAATAATTCATAAGTACAAATTAAAATTACAAAAATATGTATTTTATGATGTATTTACATCACTCATGTTTTATACAAATAAAACTTATTCGTAACACTGATTTTGTTCAACAGATATCTGACACCTTCGCTGCTGCCATCGAACCAAAAGTATATAAATTATAAGCAGATGTTAGTTCATATCATACATCATAGATGGCGGTGTTTTCAAGAACACGAAAACTCTACGTGCTAGTCTTCAGTCCGAAGACCAAAGAGTATAATAAAGAAGACTAATAAGTATGTTTATGTAGTCTTCAGTCCTCATCATCACTCTTAAGATTAAGAACACCCTTTTTAATGGACCTGATTGACCATCCACGCTTTTAGTCTAAATTATCTTCACAGCGTCACCCACACAGTGGTAGAAGTAAGGCTCTCAGACGAAAGTGTAGGTACTTATACCCACAGACGGCAGACCACAGTAGTTACACAATTACTAGGTCCTTGCTATGATAATTATTACCCATGCAGGTAAATAAGACAGGTATATAATGTGGGAAATTTATAGTTTTAATGCCGCCATAATGAATGTCTAATGGCCTAAGTTCGATCTATACTGAATTTAAACGCGCGACGCTGTGGACAACGAAACCTGGGTTAGTTTGTAAATAAAAATTTTTTTGAGCTCGCGACCCGCTACAACTCACAACGCGGAACTCAAAAAGTTAGTCAATTTGTTAGTAAACAATGGTTACTTACTCGAGACGCAGAACTGCAATATCACTTGTCAGTATGGTTAGTGACGCGACGTTTCTCAGCATGAACTGAACTCAAGCCGACCTTCGTCACGTGTTTCACCTCTACACAAGGCATATCATCAGGACGTTGACTCGCCGAACTCTGTAATGAGAGACGTATATGTCCTCGAGAGTTTTTTTTTTTGTTATTTGGTAACGAGAAGAGCTGGTCGTTTGCCTGATTACCATCGACGTTTTTCCGACGGAGGTTCTCACAAATTGTCGACAACCATGGCCACCCCCTTCCGGGATTTTTTATGCTATTTGCATGTACTCAAAATAATAGACAAGTAGGAACCGTTTTGTGAACACGTTCAGAGTTGGTGCTGGTAAAATATAATAACTATTGCACTCTATAAAATGATACCTAAAGGTCTATTTTTAACATGAACCCAATATAAAAAGGATCAATTAGAAAAAGAGTATGAGATGGTTATAGGTTCGATTTACGAACCTAACTTTTTTTTATGTTATTTGGTAACGAGACGAGCTGGTCGTTTGCCTGATGGTAAGCATAACGCCGGCCCATAACAATTGCAGTGCCACCCAGAACTTTGAAACACAAAGGCCTGCGCTGCACTGCAATGCGCTCGTTACCCTGTGACATTAGGTATTAAGTCTCATAAGCCCAGTAATTTCACTGGATACTCTGCTCATCAAACCGGAACACAGTAATGCTTGCACACTACTGCTTGGCGGCAGACTTCACTCACAAAGCGGTGGTTACACCCCAGACGGACACTCGCAGAAGAGTTAGTCCTCCCACTAACACAACTAGTTTTATCCATACGCTGAAGATGTAAATGCTGTAAGAATCGCATATTTTATAGTATAAAAAGCCATTTCCGAGAAAACATGACTCAATGCCTATCTTGTACAATTGTACATGTACAGTATATTTACTCCGAAGTCTCTGAAGTTATACCTTATATTACGGTATTTCGAAAATTCCTTTGACTGGTTTTAAATCTGGGTTAAGTATTGCAGAAGTTGCACCCAAACCTTTGAATTTTTAAGTTCAACGTCCATAAGTGGGGTAGTGGGACGTATATACACGACACTTGCCACTTCAATCTACCTATTTGCTAAACGTATATGCGCTGGCCGCTGTGAAGTTTGTCATAATTATTTGCACAGAACCACAGAATAATAGATAATAGAACAAACAGAACACGCATTTAGAATAAAGGAAGGGAATTTCCATAGTTAGATCTAATCTTCAATTCTTTGTCGGGTTTTGGGAATATTGTAGAAATGTAGCTTCAGAGGGTCCACCGGAACCAGCTAAATTTTGAAATCTTAATACCTAATATCTCAGGGTAACTAACGCAATTCAGTGCCACGCAGGTATTTGTGTTACAAAGTTCTGGGTGGCACTGCAATTGTTGTGGGCCGGCATTATGCTTACCATCAGGCAAACGACCGGCTCGTCTCGTTATCAAACCGTATTAAAAAAAGTAGATACCTGGTGGCCTAGGTTCTTGAGTATACATAGAGTATCTCGAATATATAGGTATAATATAGAATCAGGAACGTGAGTTTGTTAGTTAGCTAGGTCAGTATAAAAAATGCTCTACCACCTTGCTATGCTTGTACCGCGATGATTTACAAGCTTTTATTAAACTTGCCTTGTTAGAATGGACCAAATAATCTTGCCAACTAAATTTGACCCACTTTTTTTTGTTTGCACATTGCCCTATTGCTTGGCGGCAGACTTCACGAGCAAAGCGGTGGTAACAACCCAGACGGACACTCGCAGAAGAGTTAGTCCTCCCACTAACAACTAACACTATCACTTCACGGTGAAAACCGGATGACCATGCAATAATGATGTCACAGAGCTGGTCTGATGATGAAGTCGGAAGGCGGCTACAGGACCTCTTTAACGAAACGACGTAACCCCTTCGTTATTGGGCTCGTTTGATTTGTATTCTGATCTTAGATGATGTCGAGGGTCCTGATGATGGAGCTGGAAGGTACCTACAAGATTACAGTACCAATTACGTACATATTTTATAAAAGTTTGTCTGAAAAAATATATTTTTCCACAAAAACCTTTTATACGCAGCCAATTTAATAGAGTATGGTTTGGCTGCAATCTCACCTGCGGCGCAAGTACGGATCTTTTCGATCGATAAAATTGACAGTTCAAATCGGTAAGTGGGTTTTATCGATTTTTTATATCATTTATCGACCCTTGATACAACTTGACAAAAGTTATCGAATAGCTAGGTCGAATCCAAAGAGAATGTAGAGCTTATAATACTTTACGATCAGACTTCGGTACTCGCAACATTCGATTAATCTATCAGTTTTATCGATTCGACAAATTTATCGAACCGACTTCCGTAGTTGCGCCGCTGATGTCAAGCGACGATGCTATAATTCATCTGGACGATGTAGCACGCTTGTCTAGAAGATACCTACCTCTTCACATACCTATCTTAAAGACTTCTTAGATTGCTGTTGTGTTATTAAAGATGAGAAGAATTCCATTCTTTAGATGTCCGCATAATAAAGGTGTGTTCTTGTAGGTAAAGATTTTCCTTCACGAAAGCTAACTGATTGATAAACTTGAGCGTCTCTAGAGTTGCAAAAAGTTTATTGTCGACCTTCGAAAATATGGCCACATTTCTCAATTTCGGGCCAAATTCTTGTAGGTATACTTACTCGTACTTGCAAAAATTTCGTCGGAATATTTCTATCCTTTCTCTTTCATACAAAATATTGTTCAATCTCTTCAGGATGCAGTCAAATACCACTCTGAAACTGACAATTCCGGCAGTTACATATCTAGTCAAGTCTATGCTTCATGAAAGCTCATTCTCGAATACAATTATTTATAGTTATTACAAGTTAAAGAGTAGTACGTTTGTCTGATGGCAAGCATAACTCCTCCCCTAAACAACTCCTTTGCAACCCAGAACTTTGGATAACAATGACCTGTCCGGAACCTCACGTTTGCTACATCTTCCTGAAACATCAGATATTAATAGCGATTCTACAAAAAAACAATTTTCAGTCGCCTGGTTAGCTAGACAGCGTCTAAAGATAAACGTCAAAAATGATTAGAAATGTCATAACAGAGTTGTGTTAGACAACGGTTAGACACTACTTAAATCAGGATTTGTGGTTGCTCATATTTAATCGCGCGACTAAGGCATGTTTAGTCGTTAAACAGTGATTAACACAGGTTTAACGCGTGTTTAATTTTTTTGTGGTAAGACCCTAAGTCTCATCTGCGGCATGTCCAGTAACTTTGCTGACCAGTTAGGTGATATAGTGGTACCTTTTTTTTATTTACTTGAGCAGAAAAATGCATCTGCGCACTTACACCCCGCGCTTGTAGGGGAAGCGCGGGGTAGTGTAGGGCTCCTACCGGAAAAGCCGGCAGACTACCCACTAAAAAACTCCTCAAGCATGGCACGCGTCGCAAAGAGGTCGGGCCGCGGGATGGTTCCTTTAAAATTTCTCCGCAACCCGGCCCAGATATAATGACAACTAGTACAAGGCCACAGGACAATCATATATTCCATTTCTTATCTTGTGTCAAACTAATACCCGTCTTTTCCAGTTTAACTTGTCACAGACGTGCCGAATGATTTGGTTCAACTTAAAGCACTGTGACTTTGACATTGTACCAAATCGCACGTGCGAAAGCATTCGCAAAATACGTGAATTCGGCGAACATGGTTGTGTTGTTTTTAGTTTATTTGATTTTCGCGGATGTGCTGCGTTATAGTTCGACTATGTATAGCTCTAAGGCTATGGAAGGATACCCTACCGGATATTTAAGTGACTGTAAGTAGAAAGTTATTGTTTTTTTTTCTTCTTTCGTGGCCAGACACGGTATGTGTATTGTGCCAATTTCAAGTTTAAAAAAAAGTCATTATTACCGTGTCGTCGGCCGTCGATCGATAGTTTTTTTTTTTGAAGGACCGTGCTGTTGTGCTTGCGACCTTTACAGCGTCACCGGACCACAGACTTACAGTAGCACCGGACTGTGATTACGGATCTATAGTCGATGGTTCTAATCCTACATCGAGTTTGAGCTTACGGTAAAAGAAAACGTCGGAGTTTTGGCGGGAATGCGAAAATGTGCTGTTGTTGTGTTTGTGTTATTTACTAAAACCTGTGTTTTATCGAGTGTTAATGTGTAATAATGTTGGATTATTAACCATTAAGTGTTCGTAAACGTGCATGAGTGAAAGGCAAATAGTACAAAGACGAAAAACGTGTATTTTCGTATTCTATCCAAAACTCCATAGAAGCTTCAGTAAAGTATCCACCGCTTTACTGAAGCGTCACTTCGACTCGACCGCGCCTAGACTAAACTTTAACGTGACTTTGACGACTTTTACACACGAAAACTAGAGAATTATTTCATATTAATATATTTTATATAACTTGACACTGGCTAAATACGCAAATCACGTGGAGCCAAAAACAAAATAAATAAATAAGAAAACGTCGTGATGTTATCATAGCATAGTGGTAGGGCAGTTTCTAGGGCTAGCCTGGCCAGCTACCTTCATGATGAAAATCTGTCGGTAAGCTCCTATAGGTGTGTTCTGGCCGGTGCATCATGAGAGCCAGTTTTTTTTTTTTATGTTATTTGGTAACGAGACGAGCTCGTCGTTTGCCTGATGGTAAGCATAACGCCGGCCCATAACAATTGCAGTGCCACCCAGAACTTTGAAACACAAAGGCCTGCGCGGCACTGCAGTGCGCTCGTTACCCTGAGACATTAGGTATTAAGTCTCATAAGCCCAGTAATTTCACTGGATACTCTGCTCATCAAACTGGAACACAGTAATGCTTGCACACAACTGCTTGGCGGCAGACTTCACGAGCAAACCGGTGGTAACAACCCAGACGGACACTCGCCGAAGAGTTAGTCCTCCCACTAACCTACTAACTTATCTAGGTTTAGAATATTCATCATCCTCGACTATACTTCTACAAGCTGGTAGGGCTAACTATTCTGCGAGTGTCCGTCTGAGTGGATACTACCATATCCCAAACTAGTTCGATAGGTTTTTGAATCAGCCCACCATCTAATTATAGTTCAAAATTTGTAGATTAACTTTAGTATTGCGTTTACAAATGATTGCTTAATTAATTGCTTTTTTTTTATATTACTGGATAACGAGATGAGCGGATCGTTTTCCTGATGGTAAGCGTAACGCCAGCTCATTACAGTTGCAGTGCCAAAGATCTTTGAAACACAGGCCTGCGCGGCACTGCATTGTGCTCGATACCCTGAGACGTTAGGTATGTCTCATAATTCTACTGACTGTTTTGCTCATTAAACCGGAACACAATAGCGCTTGCACAAAAGCGCTAGTCCTATCCCCATGTTGGTATCGACACTTAGTTTAGATCACAGTATGGTCAAAGGGTAGAACCACAAAATTCGAGGACATGTAACATCCACGAAGCCGCACTGGCCCCCCGTGGTAGATGCCTCATACCTCTCTGTCTAAGAAAAGGCCGGTATCCCAGCAGTGGGAGCGTAAAATGCTGTTATTGATGGTCAAAAGGTAACTTGTCAGATTAAAAAATACAGACTTGAGAACAAAGGGAAGGTGCATTGTTTGCAGTAGTTACCTATTTATTTGCCTAAAAAACATCGATGACCTTGAATACCGGTAGTGCAAGTATACACGCGTGAAAGTTGCCCTGAGAAATATTGCTTTTGGTCAGCTTTACAAAAAATACGCCCAGTTCAACGCGATTTCTGAAACAGAATCAGGAGAGGAAAATATTTCTTTTTTATTTATATTCTCTTATACATTTAAATTCTCGGGTCTTTTCCCGAGCCTCTGATAGGCGTTAATATATATAGCAGCTTCTTCAAAATCAGCTGGACTTTTACAATGTGAGTTGGGATTGGTATGTTCATATATGGTAATGGATGGTATATGTATGTTGGATTGGTTGCTCGTGAAGTCTCCGCCAAGCAGTAATATGCAAGCATTACTGTGTTCCGGTTTGATGAGCAGAGTAGCCAGTGAAATTACTGGGCTTATGAGACTTAATACCTAATGTCTCAGAGCGCACTGCAGTGCCGCGCAGGCCTTTGTGTTTCAAAGTTCTGAGTGGCACTGCAATTGTTATGGGCCGGCGATATGCTTACCATCAGGCAAACGACCAGCTCCTCTCGTTACTAAATAACATAAAAAAATAAAATTTAGTGTTTGTGTTACCTAAGTAGGTGATAAAACCCTTGTTTGGTACGTACTTCGAATACATGTCATCTCTGAAGTACCTTATACCTATGTTAAGGCCTATATTAGCAGCTAAATAGCTTCAGTAAAAAGTTTTTTAGCAAAATCAGATGAGCTTCTGGCATCTAGAAAAAATATATGTCATTA
This sequence comes from Crocallis elinguaria, assembly GCA_907269065.1. Classification (NCBI taxonomy): domain Eukaryota; kingdom Metazoa; phylum Arthropoda; class Insecta; order Lepidoptera; family Geometridae; genus Crocallis; species Crocallis elinguaria. Next base: position 22,506,366 of record OU026072.1, on the reverse strand, counting down.
TCTATACAAATAAATAACTTTGAAGTGTCTGTTTGTAATATTAATATAACAGCTTTTTACCAAATGCATACGAAAGTATAAACGGTACCTATAACAAAACAACCATTTTTATAATTCATCATATAACTGATTACCTTGATGTGATCAAAATAAGTTTTTACAAAAATTACTTGTAAAAAAGTGACAGTCACCTCTAAAAATTGGTTGGCAAAGATATGTCTCTGTTATTTATGAAAAAATTAACAAGATTTACGTATTAGACAACCAGCTTGGTTGTCGTACATATAAATGCATCTAAACCCATACGGCCTTATTACAAAACGAGTTTTAACGCTAAACTGGAGTTTAAACCGTAGTTTTGTCAAAGGACATGGCATGGTTTTGTATGGAAGGTGGTCCTTGGAAACCGACATTAATAAAACTTAAATTAATGTGTAGTATAGTAATTGCAGATAATATTTATCGCAAAGAATGATTTTTTGACACCGCCATTTATTAATTATATTAATTTAAAAAATCCATAGTATAAATTAGGAAAATGGTTCTGGCATCACTAATTGAAGCTTGGCAGCCCCATGGTGAGTGACCCTAGGGATGTATTGATCATAAAAAAATCGATTATCCCGATGGATCTGAAATAGAGAATAAATTATTATATTGAGCTAATTTAATCGTTTCTCAAATGGCACTTATTAAGAAACAATATAATAATATAATCGCATAGACACTTATTAAGAAACAATGTCAATCGGTAGTTTAGTTAAACTAAGTTTTGTTCAGTGACAATTTTAGACGAATCGAAAGAGACAAACTTGGTTAATTATTTACTTTAAAAATGCTCACTAGGTTGGTACCACCGCTTTGCTAGTGAAGTCTGCCGCCAAGCAGTAATGTGCAAGCATTACTGTGTTTCTGTTTGATAAGCAAGGTAGCCAGTGAAATTACTAGGCTATTGAGACTTAATACGTAATGTCTCTGGGTAACGAGCACACAGCATGCCGTGCCGTGCCGCGCAGGCCTTTGTGTTTTAAAGTTCTGAGTGGCGCTGCAATTTTTATGGGTCAGCGTTTTGCTTACCACCAAGCAAAAGCCTTAGTTCACATTACCCTCAAGAAAGCATTTTTGGGTAAAACACTACTACAACTCCCAGTAATAGGTACTAAAAAAAATATGTAATTGCATGATGTTTCGTTTGAACTAGTCTATGTGGACAAGTTAAAGAGATTTTAGATTTTATTAAGACCTTATTTACTATAAGTTGATAAAATATACCTCTTTATTTTATATCATTAATCGATTGACAGTCAGTGATAATCGATACTCGATAGTCAATAGCCCAATAGATGATATTTAACTATACGTTTTGATTCGCCCCATAATCTTGAATTGATTTCGGATATAAAAAGCTTATCGATATCGTACTCAATCGATTCTACTTCATAAGAAGAAAACAATTGTAACATGTAGGCACATCATTATTCTGCTGTGATTACCATAAACAACTTTTATTCATAGACTACTACTAGGAGTACAAACGGATACTACGTATCAGCCGGACATGACGTCAGGCCAACGATCTGGTTTCTGATTGGCTGTGGTATTTTTTTTTTGTCGTCGCATGGTTTTGGCCTTAGGCAACACATCCATTAATACCATTTATTTAAACCCTGTTTTATTACAAAACGGTGGTGCGAAAAAAATTTAAAAAAATATTTTGAGAACTCTTTTTAAACGTGCTTTCGACTGATATATATATTGTATCTGTCGGTTTCCAAGGACCACTTTTGACCATGTCCTTTCTTATTACAAAAAGCAGATTAGCACTTAGGTCTTGGTTGACTATGGTGTCAAAGTTAGTCTTGCCGGGCACCTAGTTTAGGGACGGTTTAAGCATTTATTTTAATGGCGGCCACGTATTCTACTTGTCAAATCGTAAAAAAAATCATATAGGTATTTTGTATTAAAGTAAGAAGGGGTGGTGAGGTATTAGGAAGTGTGGATGAGTAGAATAATAGCTTTTAGCAAAATATATAGGAAATACTTATAATATAGAAAGTATACATAGTAAAAACAGAATATATTACAAGAATTGACAGTACACACAATCAACAAAACATGTTGCTATGGTTACTTAGCCATAGTGTGCCATTGTATAGGTTGGATATATAAGGAGTATCTCCTTAACATTTTTTTCATATACGTAAATACCTAATTAGGATGTTTTGAATTACTCGCAATGATCAAAAGTCATTTAAAAATTACCTACAATATTTTTCGATATTAGAAAATAGTATTGTGACAAAATAGCTACTTATATTCCAAAATAAAAATTAGTACATTGTGTCAATTCTACGTTTCGTGTATCCGTAGCATAAAGACATTTATTATCTGTGGAAATAATTTCTACCATAGCTACAGTTTGGTATTAAGTTGTCTTGGCTTTATTCATCTTTTGTAATAAGGTTTGGTTTATAGGTCGACTCTAAAGATAGTTGAAGACAAATTGGTTGTCGACCAAAGTCGAGTTTAACGAGTTTTTTGTAATAAGGCCGATAGAGTAGTACTCACAGAGATTTGTACTAGATTTGATTTGATTATTTCTTAATAAAAATATATTTAAAAAAATCGAATCTTCACTCAATGACACATCCCTAGACCCGTTGTATAATTGTGTATGTATTAGGTTGGGGAAAAAGTCTTTTCGCATTATAGTATGTATGAACTTGTAATAAAATCTCTTTGGCTATAGTATTTGTATCTGGCTGGTTTTGGTATCATATGAAAGTTTAAATTTTAAAGAACATAATTCCAAATTCAAATTAGGAAAATGTGTGATTTTCATTTGTTTTTCGTACTGTCAAAATGAGTGAATCTAATGAAGAAATTCGATACATTTTAAAATTTTACTACAAAAAAGGTAAAAATGCAACGCAAGCCACGAAAAAAATTTGCGATGTTTATGGACCTAGTGCAGTGTCTGTGAGAGTAGCACAAATTTGGTTTAAGCGTTTTCAATCCGGAAATTTTGATTTCAAAGATGCACGTCGCTCTGGTCGCCCTATTACGGATAAAATGGATGCCATTTTTGAAAAAGTGGAACAAGATCGGCATATCAGTAGTTACGACGTAGCTGAAGAACTGGGAATTGACCACAAAACAGTTTTGGCGCATTTGAAAAAAACTGGGTAACAAAAAAGCTCGATATTTGGGTACCTCACGAGCTCACTGAAAGAAACCTAATGAATTGCTAATGAACCGTGTACTCATTTGTGATTCTTTACTACGACATAATGAAACCGAACCATTTTTGAAGAAGCTGATAACTGGTGATGAAAAGTGAATCACGTACGACAAGAACGTGCGAAAAAGGTCGTGGTCAAAGACCGGTCAGGCTTCACAGACTGTGGCGAAACCCGGGTTAACTCGCAACAAGGTGATGCTGTGTGTGTGGTGGGATTGGAAGGCCATTATTCATTATGAGCTGTTACCACCAGGCAGGACCATCGATTCTGAACTCTACTGCGAACAACTGATGAGATTAAAGCAAGAAGTTGAGAGAAAGCGGCCGGAATTAATCAACAGAGGGGGTGTGGTTTTTCATCATGATAACGCTAGACCTCACACATCTTTAGCCACTCAGAAAAAATTAAGAGAGTTTGGCTGGGAGGTGTTAATGCATCCGCCGTATAGTCCTGACCTTGCACCTTCAGATTTCCACCTGTTTCGGTCTCTTCAGAATTCTTTAGGCAGTGTCAGGTTAACATCACGAGAGGACTGCCAAAACCACTTGTCGCGGTATTTTGATCAGAAGTCCCAAAATTTATATAGCAATGGGATCAGGTCCCTACCTACAAGATGGCAAAAAGTTATCGAACAAAATGGTACCTACATACTTTAGTTAAATGTAAATAAACTATATTAAAAAATGTTTTGAATTTTCTTAAAAAATGCGAAGGAACTTTTTCCCCGACCTATTAGTATGTACAAAGTTACAAACAGTGTAATGTCATAATGTGTATTGTGTTCCTATTTTGAATTTTCTAACTCGGTTCTAACTTCAAACAGTCAGTCATGAGTCAGTCACTGTTTCGAACAGAGTTGTTTTCTTTTGTATAATATTTACCTATATACGTTATACGGTTATACGGAGTCTTTGTACAAGTACAAAGTAGATCTCCTTGTAAAAAATGCTTTCCATCAGGTGGGACTCTAAGAAGAGCCTCGAACAAAATCCGAATTGACACGATGACACCCGAACGCAGTGAACGAAACGCTTGCGTGTTTTAAAGACGTACAACGCCATCTAGTTCCTTTTTATAAACTACTTACATTTAGTTTTACGCCCTCTGCTGTGAGACTTTGCAAACATAAACATACGTTCCAATTGTTACAGAATCTTGCTATAATCATGTTTTTGGAAGTTGTCATAATAGTTTCCTGAATGTAAAGTTGCACAAAATAAACGTTAAATTAAATAGTATGTAATAATTGTATTGTGAATTTTAATATATTATGGCTGTGAAGCAAGATGAATCAAAGCGAGCGATAAGCTTTTTTTAACTTAAATAGAATTATTTGATTACAAGTTTACACCAGAATATTACTATGATGTCTTATCGCACAGCTAAGGCTTTATACCGAGCCGCCATTATGTAAACATTGTAAGGTTATTCCTTTTTGCAGTAAATAAAAATTTTTCACAAAAAAAAATATTTATTATCATTAAAATATGCCACGGTATATACATAAATTGGTTTGCTCAGCCACATGTATAATAAAAAAGTATATTTTTAATGTCAACAGCCTAGTATTTAATTATACTTATACATACCTACCTAAGTATAATAGTCAAGGCCGCGTTATCAAATGCGTTATCTTATATCTACCAATGCGGGATCTGTTTTTATACAAATAATAATATTTCACTGCTTGCAATGTTGCTACTTTACTACTAATATTATAAATGCGAAAGTGTCTTTGTTGGTTTGTACTTCTTTCACGCAATAACGGAACCACGGATCGATGTGATTTTTGGCATAGATATAGTTTATGGACCGGAGAGTAACATAGGCTACTTTTTATCCCGGAAAAACGCACGGTTCCTGTGGGAAAGTGGGTGGAAACCGCGGGCAGAAGCTCGTTGGTTAATAAAGGTAAAACATGGAAGTGATGGAACCCATAAGTAAAATATATAATAAAAAATCAATTTACTGCCACAATACAAACTATAAAGATACAAAACATTATAGTCAGCATTTGCACTGTTTTTCAGTTTATCCCTTTGCTCAGACTTTTCTCCGCTGAAATAAATAGAAAGAGAAACAAAAAAAAAATGCTATTACCGTTACCGTTCAGACAAAACAGCCCAACGAACTTACAAAACATATTTATTTTAAACAACTTTTATTTTAAAACAACTGATTATCCATATCCAGTGATGAACGAATGGACTGGCCATTTGTTCGTACGTCGATCCCAGTCTACAATTTTTGAGGTAAAGCCTACTTATTACATGAACAACATATTTTATTATTGCAATTCCTGAACATAGAGTCAATACTAGAAGCATTCGTGGGTCAAAATATAATAACCATACCTATATAAATTGTAACATCCAATCTATCACGTACCAATCAAGTCACTGAATGTTTTTGTATTTATTTCATACTAGCTGCTGCCCATGGTTTCACCCACGTGGAGATATTGGATTTCATGGGTTTTATTTTATGCGCAAAACCCCAATTCTTTTTTTAAAATAAAAGTAGCAGTTACTCCTTACAACATCAGCTATCTGCCGTTGAAATCGGCCCAGCCGTTTCGGAGATTACCTGGAACAAACAGACAGACACAAATTTTAAAAATGGTTGTTTTGTTGTATATTTTCATATGCATTTGGTAAAAAGCTGTTAGTTTGATATTACAAACAGACACTTCAATTTTATTTATTTGTATAGATGTGTGCTATAAACGGTAATCTACACCATCAAGAATAGACAGAAACTTGCGGCGCGGAGTTATTTATTGTTCATGATTTATGAAAAACTCACTTCCTGATACACAAGTGGGGTTAGCAAATATTTGATTTCGGACAATGTTGCTTTAAAGGAAACGGTTATCAAACAACAAATATTTGTTGTTTGCAGTTTACTTTGTGATACTGGAAACTTATTGTTTTTCAAGGAAAGGGTATCCTATAATAGGATAGGGAAATCCTATGTACATAAACGTCTTTTATACCTACATTATTCTTAAAAGGAGTTATCGAAGTTACACATGTTTTAGCAAATAAAAATCTTACTGCGTTACCACAAAAACACTTTGAAAATTATCACTAGAAACGGGATATTTACCATGTATATTATTTGATTTGAGTTTCCGATATTTCGGCGCTGTTGCAAACGCCTTGATCACGGGAGAACTGAAGTACTGCGGGTAATATCCCATTTCTAGTAATGATTCTCAAAGTGTTGATGACCATGACAGTTTAACACAAAAACGCCTGTTTAGCTAGACAGTGTATACAGATAAACGTCTAAAATGGTTAGAAATGTCACAACAGAATCGAGTTAGAGAACGGTTAGACACCATCTAAATCAAGATTTATGATTGCTCATATTTAATCTCGCGACAAAGACATGTTAGGAGTCAAACAGAGTTTAAAGTGTGTTTAATTTTTTTGTGGTAAGATCGTAAACGTTCTGACGCACGGAAAAATTAATTTCGCATAATTGATAATATATAATCAGAAACCGTGACCACTAACCAAAACATAATTCCTATTGTAACAGACTCTCAAGGAAATAATTATTACTATTTCGAATATAATATAATTTGATATATTACATTATTGAGATAATTATTCAGTTCCCGTGGTTAATAGGTCGATGGACTCAACTTCTGTAGTAAGTAGGTACTGCCACTCACCATGGCCACCGATCGCGGCCACTATCGCGACCACAACCTGCAGTCAACGTATTTTATTGGTACATTTTATCTACCTAGCATAGCGGCGCACACTGAGCATTTGAGTGACCGCAGCTGAGCCACAAGCTGAGGCAGTGGCGGTATTTGTATCTCGTCTCCAGCGCACATTAGACCACCAACGGCACCTTCTCCACACCCGCACAGAATAGAGAGATCAGAAAAGGAGCGGGCCGTCAAATAGTGTCCGAGCACCCCTTCTCCTTGTCCTGTTCTCTATATTTTGTCGCTGTGTGGCTGTGACTGGGGGCCAGAATTAGCCACTTGTGGCCACGTCTATTTGCTGCGTTTAGTGGCCGCGTTCGGTGATCCAATGTGCAGCTACTCTAAGGGTCACGGGTTCGATTCCTGCAGCAGGACAAAAATGTATTCGTCCTCGTTCCACCATTATACAGCTTTATTATTATTATTTTTTTATGTTATTAGGTAACGAGACGAGCTGGTCGTTTGCCTGATGGTAAGCATAACGCCGGCCCATAACAATTGCAGTGCCACCCAGAACTTTAAAACAGAAAGGCCTGCGCGGCACTGCAGTGCGCTCGTTAACCTGAGACATTAGGATATATTAAGTCTCATAAGCACAGTAATTTCTCTGGCTTATCTGCTCATCAAACCGGAATACAATAATGCATGCACATTACTGCTTGGCGGCAGACTTCACGAGCAAAGCGGTGGTAACAACCCAGACGGACACTCGCAGAAGAGTTAGTCCTACCAATAACAACTCTGCGTAACTACTAAACCGATTTTGATAAAATCTGTAATGTAGATAGTTTAGGGCCTGGAATAACACATATATACATAAAGATATATACCACGCGGGCGAAGCCGCGGACAGACGCTAGTAAGTATCTAATAAAACAATAAAAGATTTTTTTTATTTTCATTTACAGGTCCAAGAGCAGACCGAGATCCCGTCATATCGAAAAAGTCCCTCAAACACCTATCATTCTACCTCCAAGGGGAAGGTACATTCATAACGGCTAAGAAGTACCGGTACAACTACTTCCAAATGAGAGAATTAGCCAAGAACCCAAACATGGACTTCAGTAAGAAGACGGCAGTATATGTCGGAGGATTCATGGACAGTCCAAAGTTCCCCTTTGCATCTGTCATTGCTCCTGTGTACAAGAAGCTGGGATACAATGTGTTGTTGCTGGATACCAATCATTTTACAACCATGCAGTATCCTTTGTAAGTATTGTTGAAGGGTTCTTTTTAGGATGACAGAGATCAAGTCCAGATAGGGGCAGCTTAGACGCTCATGCAAACGTACGTTTGCTTGAGCGTCTAACCTGCCACTTTATTCTGACAAGCAAACGTACGTTTGCTTGAGCGTCTACGCTGCCCCTTAGACGCTGATGTGCTAGCGGGTAAAGTGCCTATTTTTGGGTTGATCTTGGCGAAATATATCTTGCGCCATGACGACAATAGTATACTAATGCAGACCGTAGACGCAACAGATTATATTTATTTCCACTATGTAATAAATTAAAGTAATGCAATGTCTTTCTAAATAATTTTAACATCAGAAATGTATTTTGCTATTCATTGTTCGTATGTCTTTCTCGGCACTAAATTACACCCGTTATAGTCCCTGACTCGTCTTTTTTTTCTTTTTTAATTATTGTAGGCTTGCGTTTGACCATTATCTCACCTGGTGGTAAGTGACGATGCGGTCGACGATGTTGCACGCTTACCTAGAAGATACCTATTCACTCGTGACTTGAGGAAATCCAGGTCATAACGATCAGGTCTGTCGAAACCAAAACTAATACTGAATTATACGAATAAACACAGAAAATACGAGGAATGATATTAAATATTCTTTTTCAAAATATGACACACACTTACTTTCAATTAGTAGGTACAAGGTTGTGCTTGTCTGTACAAGCAATTATTTTGTAGTGCGAAAGTGTTCTAAAATAAGGGTTTCTTAAAAAAGTATTTTACGTTTCCAGAGCTGCTTTATACACACACACTGTCGGCAAGCACGCTGCCGAAATGCTGACCAACCTTACCAAACAAGGGCTCGACCCTAAACGACTTGAACTGGTTGGCTTAAGCCTCGGAGGCGAGACAATCAGCTTTATTGCAAAGAACTACCGCTTTATAACTGGAAAGAACATTTCTCGTATAACTGGGTTAGACCCAGCTGGTCCATGCTTTAGGAACCTTGGCCCTGAAGATAGGTTGGATGAAACAGACGCTGACTTCGTTGACACTATCAACACTAACATAGACGGCTTTGGAATGGCAGCACCGGTTGGGCACGTCAACTTCTATGTGAATGGCGGCGAGTTCCAACCTGGAGACTTCTTGTGGATGCCATGCAACGTTCTCTGCAGCCACATCAGAGCATATACAATTTGGATATCAGCTTTACAAAATCCGAATTCCTTCATAGCCATGCAATGCTCTTCAGTGCAAGAGGCTAGATCTAAGAACTGCTACAGTAAAGCGCCTCAGGTCACGAATATAGTAGGACCCAAAACTGATAGGAGTAAACAAGGGGTGTTCTTTTTGGCGACTCATAACAATTATCCCTATTATTTGGGAAAGAAAGGCTTGAAGAAGGAGAACGAATACTTTTCGCAACTAATGAACGATATACTTGACTCAAGTAATATCACAAATTTATATTGATTAGCAGGTTTAAAAAAGAGGTTTAAGTGACAAAAGTTACATAAAAAGATACGACTGTCCTAGCCAGTGTCACTCGGGATGATGTAAGGAATCTGACGATACTCGATACATCTCTAAAGGCATTAAAAAGTTATGGTGGAATAAAGAAATTCACATAGCATACACACACATGAACCCTAGAAAGAAAGAAAGAAAGAAAGAAACCCTAAAAACATTACAGTCCTTAATTGCGTAGTCGCTTCAGTTTGCATATTTCATAATGCGCTGGAGTAAAGAGTGAGCGAAGAGTGTAGAGTGTGTGTAGATAAAGTGTTTTTACCCGTTTCAACCAGTTTTTACGAATGTTCCCCCATAGCGCCTAAATCACACATCCGATTGCGATGGTGAAATATACAGGCTGCATTTTATACACGAACAAAATCAATACGAAAATGTTACATAAAAAAGTGCGGGTCTCTTGATTTATTTCCCTAGTCTGGTTACAGTTTTTAAATGTTGTTGGCTGCTTTTTATGTAATGTTCTTTAAAAAAATCACAGCCTCCAACTTGGACATTATTATGATATTAATAATCTTATTTAAAGACTCTTCGAGTTACGATTGGTATAAGGTTTTTAAAATCACAAATAATAATTTGTGATTAATTAATTAATTTATAATTTCTGCCCAGGGTTTAAGGTTAGTTTTGTCATGTGACTAGCAGCTAATGAATATTAACCGAGTTAATAGTAGAGGGTAGGGGTAGGATTAATAGCAGAGGTAGTTAGTAGAGAGTATTGTTAGTACAGCAATTATGTATTGTATTGGTACCCAAGTATACAGCCTGAGTTTGAATTGGTATGTAACCCCAAAAAGGGGTCAATCTACTCATGATGGTCAAAAACATTTGTTTAACGAGTTTTTGAAATTCGGAATTTTTCATTGAAGAAATGGCATTTAAAGTTTACGTCAAAATTCTGCTACATAATTTCCGGACAGCCCTAGATCAGCTGATTCACTTGAACTTTTTTAATTGTGATATCGATTAGAATATACTTAGAAACAATGCCAGAAAATGCCACGCACTTCAAGTTTGAAGTTGAATTTATTTTTTTGTATGGGCTTTGGAATGACTTATTTCCAAGGGAGGTTGTCACAACTTGTGGACAACCATGGTCCTATACTCCTTTCGGGATAACAACCCAATTCAAACTCACCCTGTATAAAACACCCATGTACTAAAATAAAATACTATTTAAAACTTGTAAAACGGTTTTACTTATACTGTGTAAATATTTTTTATGTATATTCATGTTTAATTACCCTATGTGTACTTACATTATACGTTATAGATACTTAATTGTAGTTAGATAGTGATCAAGCGCCAAAAAAGTTTGGCTAAGCTAAATAATTCGCATTTTATTAACATTTATTAATTTACGTCTGCCCATTGAAAAAAATAAATTGAACATTACATAATGGTTTGAAATTAACATTAAGGAATTCCGCTAGTTTTTCACGTATACATTTGAATACAAATATGTTTATAAAAACTGACCCTGGTTCATATTTTTTTGTTAATCTTTCAAATGGATTTTCGCAGACGTGAAATATATTACTTATTTATTATGTTTCATAACAATATATATTTAATTAGATACTTCGCACTCGTATGCAGATGAGTTAGAATATCATTAAATATATTTTTTTTTAACTTTAATTTAACGATCTAACAATCAATTGTTTGCTTAGTATCCTTTTGACGTTCAAACGTGAAGTAATACATTTAATATTTTGTTCTAATGTGGAAAAGACAGTTTCTTGCAAATATGTTCCCAATTGTTACTGCATTAGTTATTTGTATTCTTTTGAATACCACTGGCGCTACAGATTATAGAATACGCCGTAATGCTGAAGGATATCCCCATGGATTTTTATCTGATTGTAAGTATTTTTTTCAGTACTTAAGAAACTATATTAAGCTCTAGGCTTCCCTGTTTTGCAGTTGGCATTGACACCATCAGGGAATGCGATTATCAGAGTATTCCGATATTGGACACACAGATACACCACACAATCATCCACTATCAGAGAATAAACTTTACACTCATAGCACAAAGTTTGCTCCGGCCAGGAACCGAACCCGGAGCCAATTGCTATGTAGGCAGGGTTACTAGTGTACTACCAACAAGCAACTTAGCCACGGAGCCGTTGTATATAGTATATACCCTTTTTTTCAACTACTACTAGCTAATACATAAGTAAACACTACATCTAAGCTATAGTTGTTAGTGGTAGGACTAACTCTTCTGCGAGTGTCCGTCTGGGTTGTTACCACCGCTTTGCTCGTGAAGTCTGCCGCCAAACAGTAGTGTGCAACATTACTGTGTTCCGGTTTGATGAGCAGAGTAGCCAGTGAAATTACTGGGCTTATGAGATTTAATACCTAATGTCTCAGTGTAACGAGCGCACAGCAGTGCCGCGCAGGCCTTTGTGTTTCAAAGTTCTGGGTGGCACTGCAATTGTTATGGGCCGGCGTTATGCTTACCATCAGGTAAACGACCGGCTCGTCTCGTTAACAAATAACATAAAAAAATAAACTATATCTAAGCCAAAAATCACGTCGATCCGTTACCTCGTTGCATAAACGTAAGCTTTTTTTTATCCCGGAAAAATGAACGGTTCCTGTGGGAACGCGGGTGATATCCGCGGTCAGACGCTAGTACATATATTTATAAATAGTATATATAAATATAATAACAGAAAAAGTAAACAACATAAACTAAAATAACTAAATAAAATACACACTTTTTTTTTTAATGTTATTTGGTAACGAGACGAGGCGGTCGTTTGCCTGATGGTAAGCATAACGGCGGTCCATAACGATTGCAGTGCCACCCAGAACTTTGAAACACAAAGGCCTGCGCGGCACTGCAATGCGCTCGTTACCCTGAGACATTAGGTATTAAGTCTCATAAGCCCAGTAATTTCACTGGATACTCTGCTCATCAAACCGGAACACAGTAATGCTTGCACACTACTGCTTGGCGGCAGACTTCACGAGCAAAGCGGTGGTAACAACCCAGACGGACACTCTAATTTATTTACAATCTTAATCTAATAATCCGCTACCAGTAGGCAACGTTCCCATATATAAATTAATAACCGTAAGGAATCCTAATAAATGGGTATAAGTGTGTACTAATTATGGTAAAATTTCAGGTCCAGGATCTGACAAAGAAGCAAGGATAGCTCCGAAAAGTCTCAAGTACTTGAAATTCTTCCTCTTCCACGACCTAAACCCTTTCGTCAACTTCGTTAACCAAACCGCGTACAACTACCATCAAATGAAGGCACTTGCACAACAACTGGATTTTTCTAAGAAAACTGTTTTGTATGTAAATGGATATCTGGACAGCAATTACGTGTTCCCCATCAGTGCCGGGCTTGGCACCATATACAGGACTTTGGGGTACAACGTTCTTTCGTTGGAGTACTATAAATTTACTTCTTTTATTTACCCTAAGTGAGTATTTTGGTACCAACTATTTCTTTACAATCATTAATTTATTAAATGCTCGGAAAATAAAGTGTGGGTAAGCATTTGTTCTGAGTGATGAGTTTGAGTAAAAATATAGGTTTTATATTTTGTATTTGTAAAGTGCAAATAATGAGATATACTTAAATCCTACTAATATTATAAATACTACTACTATAAAATAACTATAAATACTACTATAGTAGGGAATCAGTGGGTGCTACCATACCTACAAATTACTATTTTTCTTTCCAGAGCCGCTCGTTTCCTCCGTCCGGTGGGAAAACACGTTGCAGAAATGTTAGCAGAACTTACAAAATATGGTCTAAATCCAAAGAAATTGGAAATCGTCGGTCTCAGCCACGGGGGCCAAGCCATCAGCTTCATCGCTAAAAACTACCGTCAACAAACTGGCATGAACGTATCAAGAGTGACTGGCTTGGATCCTTCTGGACCTTGCTTTAGATTCAATGAACCTGAAGATAGAATAGACGCTTCTGACGCTGATTTTGTAGAGATAATACATACGAATATGGATGGTTACGGCTTAGCGGGTGCGTTCGGCCATGTTGATTTTTATGTCAACGGTGGAGAATTTCAACCAGGTGATTTAGTAGCTGTCCCTTGCGGTACCTTATGCAGTCATTCAAGATCATTCGGTCTATGGATAGCAGCACTACGCAATCCTAATTCTTTTATTGGAATGCAGTGCGATTCCATCCAAGACGCGAGGGATAGGAACTGCTTTGATCGGAAACCACTTGTTACAAATGTACTTGGTTTGAACGTCGATAAGAGCAAACGAGGAATTTTCTACGTAATGACTAATAACATTTTTCCTTATGCTATGGGAACAAAAGGGCTCAAGAAGAAAAATGAAGTAAATAATCAGGTGATAGGAAATTATAACGCAGCTGATGTTTTGGAGGTATAAAAAATTACAGCTTATTTATGGGCTAAGCTGGCAAGAGAACAAAACAAATTTGTGTAGCGCTAAAAGGATTTATCAGTGTGATAACTCCTGAACCTGATCCTGAAACTTTCATAAACTTGTAAAACACACTACGGGGCCACATTGAGACTGGACTTTTTTTCAAAAATAAATTTGTACTGAAGCGTTGTGATGGTGTGATTGATGCCTTTAATTTAAACAGAATAGCATTGGCAACAATGTTGTTCTTCCTGCATCCTTCCCTCTTTTGCCCTCGGTTTCGCACTTGTGCTATTAGGCCTACTTCCTACTATCCCACTAATTATATTTCCTACTTAATGTGTACTTAGTGTGTGTGTTGGTTTGTCCTTCTTTCCCGCAGTAACGGAGCAATGGATCGACGTGATTTTTGGTATAGATATAGTTTATGGACCGGAGAGTAACATAGGCTTTTTATCCCGGAAAGATGCGCGGTTCCTGTGGGAACGCGGGTGATATCCGCTGGCAGAAGCTAGTATGTATAGTGTGTCTGCAGCCTGTATAGCCACAGAGATATACCGGTAGCCCATGGATAATGTAGCTTCATATCAATTGGTGAAACAATTTTTAGGATCCGACTAGCGGTTCAAGAAATTAGCGGTAACATACTACAAGGTTACCTCATTACAACATTATTATAGATTTATTGCACATTGTTAAAATTCAGTCGTATTTTTCAACTGATATTGATGAATTTAGCTATACTTACAGTTTACACATACAATTTCATAAATTTTTCGTCGCTGGCGATTTTTGTTTCGGGGGATATTTCCCCTAAAAAGGGAGAAGTTTGCTGCGGCGCGAGAAAACAGACGATTTTGATATTTGGCAGAAACAGGTAAGTACTCAATTCTAAACATGGTATATTGTGAAAAAAAATTTGAAAGGTGTTTAAAAATAATTTATGGATCGACTTATGATTGACTTATGTATTGGATAATTACATCCAAAAATAATTTTAAAATACAGTGAACTTACTACATGTCAGTATTCCCAAACATGAAGCAGTAGGAGTCTGTTAGTGGTAGGATTAACTCTTCTGCGAGTGTCCGTCTGGGTTGTTACCACCGCTTTGTGAGTGAAGTCTGCCGCCAAGCAGTAGTGTGCAAGCATTACTGTGTTCCGGTTTGATGAGCAGAGTAACCAGTGAAATTACTGTGCTTATGAGACTTAATACCTAATGTCTCAGGGTAACGAGCGCACTGCAGTGCCGCGCAGGCCTTTGTGTTTGAAAGTTCTGAGTGACACTGCAATTGTTATGGGCCGGCGTTATGCTTACCATCAGGCAAATGACCAGCTCGTCTCGTTACCAAATAACACCAAAAAAAAGTAGGAATTCATGTCTGAACACAAGGTTGAACACAGACTGAACACAAGGTTGTGCTCGCGAGGTCTTACGTTCACAGAAGTACTACTAGTAATAACATAAGCAATTAAACTTACTAAGGTTAAGACACAATGTTGTCTAATTAGGGAAAAAATAAGTTAAAACTATGGGTCTCACCACAAAAAAATTAAACACATGTTAAACCTGTGTTAAACACTGTTAAACGCCTAATCATGCCTTAGTCGCGCGATTAAATATAAGTAACCACAAATCCTGATTTAAGTAGTGCCTAACCGTTGTCTAACACAATTGGGTTGTTGACTGTATTCAAATAAAAATATAATTTTGCCGCGAAACGGTAGTTTTTGTGACAGAAATCCTATTAAACACAATATTTTTGTTTATTTTTAAGGAATTTAATTTAAATTAAATAATCAAAATGTAATCACATCAATCCGAAGTCACGTGACCTAAAACGCCCGTGACGTCACTGTTTCAATCGGAAT
This sequence comes from Crocallis elinguaria, assembly GCA_907269065.1. Taxonomy (NCBI): domain Eukaryota; kingdom Metazoa; phylum Arthropoda; class Insecta; order Lepidoptera; family Geometridae; genus Crocallis; species Crocallis elinguaria. The sequence goes on along the minus strand of OU026072.1, from coordinate 22,490,420 downwards.
GGGTATATATTTTTTTTGTTTTGTTTTTGGCTCCACGTGATTTGCGCATTTAACTAGTGTCAAGTTATATAAGTAATAATATATAATAAATCTCTAGTTTTGGTGCATGAAAGTAGTCAAAGCTTTTCACTCATGCAAGTTTACGAACACTTAATGGTTAATAATCCACTATTATTACACATTAACACTCTATAAAACAAAGGTTTTAGTAAATAACATAAAATCAACAACAGCACATTTTCGCATTCCCGCCAAAACTCCATGAGTATATACAAAGACTGGCTAAATAATCTGTGAGTATATAGCTCGTTGCACTTAACTGCTTAGTATTTTAGAGTGATTTCTGTGATTATTTATCTGTGCTGTGAATTCCGCGCCTATTTTTCTAAATTTATTTCGACTCTTGAATATTCTCCCACGATGGAAAGTGGCTTCATAAAGGCAAATAATTCCAATTTGCCGAGAATTGATTGTTTTACGGTGGCCAATATCTTCTCGACAAACGATAATTTCTGCTCTGCTGAATTTAGAAATGTGAAGACCTCCGTGTAAGTACCTACTTATTATATACCAAAAATCATTATTTCTATAACCAACAATGAATATATAACAGTAATCGTAGATTCTAAGATCCAAAGTGTATTAATTAACCAAAGCATATAGGTATATAAATCAATAAGCTCAAAAAACTTAGAACTCATATTTTAATACATAACTAATAAAAAATAATAATACATAACAAACAAAAACAACACAGAAAGCATCGAATGAACTTGTCACTAAACGTAGCACAGACTAGGTAGTAGTGGTTATATTCTCTTTGCTTGTCACTTTACAGTGTTATAGAAAATTACTCTGTGGTAATTGAACACGTGACGTCACTGCCGTTTTGGAGCAAAATTTAAAACGGCATTTTAAATACACGATAATTAAAATATTAGTTGTTTTAAAAAGTAAATTTAAATATTTTGGGTTATATTAGGCCCATACGCATCGTTTTAAACACTTTCCCAAAATCAGTCAACATCCCAATTCTGTTGTGACATTTCTAATCATATTTGACGTTTATCTTTAGACGCTGTCTAGCTAAACAGGCGACTAAAAATGCTTTATTTGTGGTAACACTATAAATATTTATTTTTTAATCACCTAACTACCTATTTACTAAATAGATACTTAGATGAATCAAGTAAAACCGTAAAAAACATCCTACAAATTATATTTGTAATGTGCCTGCGTAGTGACTTTCTGGTGACATGACAATGACCTTAAGTGTTTTAGACGACTGCACAAAAAAGGAGTATAATGTTTTTTAGAGGTCATGTTTGTATTGGCAGTTTCTTTATTCCACCATAACTTTGAGATGCCTTAACAGATTTGGAAGTATGGGGTATCGTTACAATCCTTACATTATCTCGAATGACACTATCACAGTCTTGTTTAAGGTCTAAAATATGGCTGTCTGTGGCTTAGTAGAAGATAATATTTTACTTGTTATTGTTATAGGTACCGTATATACTTCCATATGCATTTCGTAAAAAGCTGTTATTTTGATATTACAAGCAAACACTTCAATTTTATTTATTTGTATAGATAATTTCTAGTTTTTGCGATAAAGGTCGGAGTTTTTGTTTGTCATATAAATATTATGAAAGTAAAAAATGACAGTCAATAAACTGCAATGATTGTAATTACAAATATGTTATTTTTAAGTTTACATAATCTATGTATCTTACACAGGTTCAATTGGTACTTATACAAGATTTGGCTAAGCCGTATTACACCTAGTAAAATTAATCTCAGAATTTATTAAACTCAATAATTAAATTCTACCCCTTATTTTTGAAATAATCGTAATTTGCTAACTATGATAGTTTTAAAATTGATGTGCTTTTTAGTGGTTGTTAAGATGTGCTATTCCAAAACAAGTACCAAAGATGTAGAAGGTTTCCCGTTGGGATTTTTGTCTGACTGTGAGTATTATCAAAGCACCTTAATGTCAATGTGCATGTGAATAGGATCTCTTCCTGCAGTTGGTGTAAGAGGGGGCTAAGTAAGGAATGTCCAGCAGCATTCTACACGGTCAACATTTTTTTATGCTATTTGGTAACGAGACGAGCTGGTCGTTTGCCTGATGGTAAGCATAACGCCGGCCCATAACAATTGCCGTGCCACCCAGAACTTTGAAACACAAAGGCCTGTGCGGCACTGCAGTGCGCTCGTTACCCTGAAACATTAGGTATTAAGTCTCATAAGCCCAGTAGTTTCACTGGATACTCTGCTCATCAAACCAGAACACAGTAACGCTTGCACACTACTGCTTGGCGGTAGACTTCACGAGCAAAGCGGTGGTAACGACCCCGACTGACACTCGCAGAAGAGTTAGTCCTCCCACTAACAAAAAAAAAAACTTGCTTTAAAAAAGCGACGAACCGACTTCAGTGACAAACTACTGAATCGATTTTGATGAAATTTCTATGGGACCAATCTGAAAGTATATCCTTTCAAATAAAAAAAGAATTTTCTAAATCGGTTTATAAACGACGGAAATCTGAAGTAACAAACATTAAAATAAAATACCGACCGAATTGATAACCTCCTCCTTTTTTGGAAGCCAGTTAAAAATTAATGTATGAGCGTGTAATTTTTAGGTCCTGGATCCGACAAAGAAGCAAGAATAACTCCAAAAAGTCTGAAGCAATTGAAATTCGTGTTCTACCATGACCGGAACGTTATCTTTAGCTTCATTAACCAAACCTCGTACAACTACTATCACATGAAGGCACTTGCTCAGCGCATGGATTTCTCTAAGAAAACTGTTTTGTATGTATGTGGTTATTTGGATACCAACCACGTTATCCCTTCTGGTGCCACGATGAGCTCCGTATACAGGAGTTTGGGATACAACGCTATTTCGTTGGAGTACCTTACATTTAATGCTATGATTTACCCTAGGTGAGTATTTATTAACTACTAGCTGCTGCCCGCGGTTTCACCCGCGAGGAGATATTGGATTACATGGTTTTTATTTTTTTGCGCGGAACCCTAATTCTTTTTCTAAAATTAAAGTAGCCTATGTTACTCCTTGTAAAATCAGCTATCTGCCAGTGAAAATCCCGTCAAAATCGGTTCAGCCGTTTCGAAGATTACCCGGAACAAACAGACAGATAGACAGACTGACAGACAAACATTTAAAAATGGTTGATTTGTTGTAGGTACCCACAGATCTTGTACCGTAGGTATATTCTTTCATATGCATTTAGTAAAAAGCTGTTATTTTGATATTACAGACACTTCAATTTTATTTATTTGTATTTTTTTTTACTCTTACACTCATACCCCCGCACTAGGATTCCCTGTGTTGCAGGTGGCATAGACACGCACAGATACACATCACAAACATCCAAGAACAAAAGTAGGTATAGATGTCAACCTTGTCCACTTATGTTTTTGGCAGCAGCATTTTGTTCCCATTTTAGATTTATGTCTTTATTACCAAAGTACTACCACCTTCGACCACACAATAATATATATATGTATATTGCAGCAATACTTGTATGGTACCATGATCATTTTATTTAATACTAGCTGCTGCCCCGCGGTTTCACCCGCGTGGAGATTTTGGATTTCATGGTTTTTATTTTTTTGCGCGGATCCCTATGTTACTCCTTGTAACATCAGCTATCTGCCAGTGAAAGTCCGGTCCAAATCGGCCCAGCCGTTTCGGAGATTACCCGGAACAAACAGACAGACAGACAGACAGACAAAAATTTTAAAATGGCTGTTTTGGTGTAGGTCCCGTATATACTTTCATATGCATTTAGTTAAAATCTGTAATTTTGATAAGTATTACAAACAGACACTTCAATTTTATTTATCTGTATGTATGTATGGATATACAGAATAAAAATTAAAAACTAAAACAGAACTATAACTCCAACAAATAACAATAACAATACCCACACAATTACTTATTATTATTTTTGTTAATTAATTAATAATTTTATGTATATAGCTTTATAGAGGACATAAAAGTGATTAAAATTAATAGTTTTACTTACTTAGTCAGTTTAAACGACGCACGACGATGTGATCTAAAACGGTGAAAAAACTAAATCTAAATTAGAACCAGCTATCAAATGCAGCTTCCGGGACACAGCGGTTATTGCTGGATGACATATCGACTTGACCACTGACTAATACTTTACTACCATACAAATTACCATTTTTCTTTCCAGAGCCGCTCGTTTCATCCGTCCGGTGGGAAAACACGCTGCAGAAATGTTAGCAGAACTTACAAAATATGGTCTAAATCCAAAGAAATTGGAAATCATCGGTCTCAGCCACGGGGGTCAAGCCATCAGCTTCATCGCTAAAAACTACCGTCAACTAACTGGCATGAACATATCAAGAGTGACTGGCTTGGATCCTTCTGGACCTTGCTTTAGAAACAACGGACCTGAAGCTAGAATAGATGCTTCTGACGCTGATTTTGTAGATATAATACACACGAATATGGATGGATACGGCCTTGCGGGTGCGTTCGGCCATGTTGATTTTTATGTCAACGGTGGAGAATTTCAACCAGGTGATTTTGCAACCATCCCTTGCGGTACCGTATGCAGTCATTTAAGAGCTTACAATTTATGGTTAGGGTCACTATACCGCCGTAATTCTTTTATTGGAATGCAGTGCGATTCCATCCAAGACGCGAGGAATAGGAACTGCTTTGACCGGAAACCGCTTGTTACAAATCTACTTGGTTTGAACGTCGATAAGAGCAAACAAGGAATTTTCTACGTAATGTCTAATAACATTTTTCCTTATGCTATGGGAACAAAGGGACTGAAGAGGAAATATGAAGTCAATAATAAGGAGTTAGCGAGTTATAACGCAGCTGATATGTTGGAGATATAAACAATTAAAAAATACAGCTTATTTATTAGAGCTGCCAAAAGTACAAAACGACATGTGTGGCAATAAAAGTATTTATCAGTGTTTTTACAAGCTTTTATTTATTTTGCAATATTTGTGTAGTTTAGGTTATATCTTGCAAGCTAAATTTTATCCACTTCCCGATGTTCGATTGAGCCGAATTTTTTATACATAAATGTAAATATACAATAAATGTAAATATGTCCTCTCATTTGGTCGTATTTTTGAGCAGTGTTTCTTCCTTGTTAATTTAATGTTTTAATTTAATTTAAATTATAATGTAATAATTTAATTCATTCTCAATGTAATTTACTAACATTTGATTCATGTAATTTTCATTTTACTAACACTATGGATCTATGATATATGAAATAAAACTTTTGAATTTGAATAATAATGTCACAATGCTGGTCTGAAGATGAAGTCAGAAGACGGTCACAGAACTCTGTAACGAAATGAGGTAACCCCATCGAGTTAGGGCTCGTTTAAATTGTTTTTACAAGTCCAAGTACTCTGACCCTAGATGATGTCCACAGGGTCTTGAACCCGAGTCTTGATTGAGTGAAGCCGGAATGTGGTCACAAGATTACTAACTATAACAGCTTGTAAGGAACTAAATATTTGTTCCATATTAAACTTTTTTTACATACTTCCTTCCGTCTTCCACCGACATTCATAAGCTTGTTCAACATTTAAGAAGAGCAAAAGAAGCAATAAAAATCGAATCGATTACGAGGTCGTGGGTTCGAGTCCCATGAGAGTCAAAGGACACAAATATTTATGTGATAAACATATGTGTTTGTGTTGGTCTGCGTGTTTCTTGTTTATTAAGTATCTATTTACAAAAAATATATATAAGTACATATTGTGTCCATTATTTTATATTTAGTATCCATAGTACAAGCTCTGCTTAGTTTGGGACTAGATGGTGCTGAGCAAAAAGTCCTAAATATTTATTATTGAGACTAGATCTAGCAAGAATAATTCGACGTTTCTTGTACCAAAAACACAACAAACAGTTCTATAACATAATTGGGATGTTGCATCAAACAAAAAATACATAATTTATGTCGCTACACAGTTTCAAGATATTAACACAATAAAAATAAAATGCACAAAATATATATAATTTCCACAAAAATATGCATCTAAAAGTTTCTCAAATTCAACAATTTTTTATTATCATCCAATAGGATTTTAAATGGTACCATCAGATTCTTTACATTTCAATGGACAAAAAATCTATAACAACTATGTAGGGAATGGGCCATATCAACAAACGCATGCACGGCCTGCATAGAACAAGTGACGTCAGATGTTCTGTGATCTGTCCAATTTGTATGGGGCGTTTTAGCTCTCAGTAGATAAGCCCGACTTTGACTTTCATTTTTGACGTTTCTAGCGTTCGATTTTCAATGTGACTTTCGGCTATTTTGGAGACGACTATAATGATTTGGATGAACTTTTGATGAAAAAAATGGTTTTGCTTTTTAAATTTACCTATAATTTAATATGTTGTTTTTCTTGTGAAAATGCTATTTTACACGCAAAGAAAAGCTAGGTAATCTAGATATTTCATTTCGGGTATCTGTAAAACGCAATATAAAAAAAAGAACCCAGCGAAGCTCGGTCAACCAGATAAATAGTAGGCAAAGCTTATCTCAGATGGCGCCACCTCCGCTGGTGCTTGTCATTGATGGTTACTTCGAGGGTTATTGAATTAAACTATAACCAGTAAATATGACGCGAGCATATTATGCTCGCATCTTAGAAATCACAGACTTAATATCTGTGTTAGAAATCATTAGATTTGAAATGGTCACTACATAACCTAGACGAATAATTGGTTTCCAATATTTTTTGATGAGCAATGCTTTGATGCACAATTTCCGTTTTTTCTTTTTAGAAGAGAAACGTGTGTACCTTAATTTTACACTGAATTGCACTTTACAGAGGCATACTTTGTTGCAAAGACGAGTTTTTGTTAATTTACTAAAATTTTATAATGAAGTTTCATAGTGAAACAGCACCAGCGATAATGGGCCACCTAGCGGGATAAGTAAGCAGTGTGGCTCCCCATTGTTCAATTTTATCACAATACTTTTTTTCGTTACCTACTTACTGCCATCTGTTGGATATATAAGAAACTTTTAAAATCCGTGGGAAATATTGTGGAACAGCAGTAGGTACTCAAGTTCCTTTATCAAGTCTTCGTTCGAGTGCAGTCCGGTAGATGGCGCTATATACTACCGTGTAATAATGAGCCGTATTCATAAAAATAAAAAATAGTTCGACAGTACTTACTAGATGGCATAGAATCACAGAAATTCACCTGTCAATTTAACCCCACTTGTGTAACAGGAAGTGAGTTTTTCATGAATCATGAACAATAAACAACTCCGCGCCGCGAGTTTCTGTCCTTTCTTGCGTTTATAACACACCTCAGTAATATTATGTAGCTAGAGGTTGTGTTGTGGAACAGGGCCCGAGGTAACAGTCACAGATCACAGCAATGAGCAAAGAGTATATAAGTTTTTTCAGTTCTTTTCTTTTGTATGGACAATTACAATGTACATGTAGGTTTGTTAAGTATTTTACGGAGTCTTTGTACAAGTACAAAGTAAAACTCTTTGTAAAAATTGCATTTTTCCATCACGGGGGACTCTAAAAAGAGCCTCGATAAAATTCGAATTGACACGATCACACCCGAACGCAGTGAACGAAACGTCTGCGTGTTTTAAGGATGTACAACGCCATCTAGTTCCGTTTGCACAAACACTTACGTTTAGCCGTAAACATATAAATAGTTCACCTAAAATGAAAACTTTCCGAAAATGGCGAAAAATATAATATGTAGGTTGGTTAATTGTTTTGTACTTTACGGAGTCTTTGTACAAGTACAAAGTAAATCTCCATGTAAAAATCGCATTTTTCAACATGGAGGACTTCAAAGTGCCTCGATAAAATTCGAATTGACACGATAACACCCGAACGCAGTGAACGAAACGCTTGCGTGTTTTAAGGATGCACAACGCCACCTAGTTCCGTTTGCACAAACACTTACGTTTAGCCGAAAACATATAAATAGTTCACCTAAAATGAGAACTCTTTCCGAAAATGGCGAAATAGTACATTACGATATTAGTGCGTAAAGATGTTATAACCAATAAGCACGTATATCGTACGACGTTTTTTAACACACTTGCGAGTAAACAGGAAAAAAAAACATTTAAATAAACTCAATCTGTGAATGCACACTGTTGCTTTCCCGCCATTTTACCAGCGCGCTTGAATAGCAACAGCGCGCTGCTCACTAGCTGGAGTGGTGCGGCGGCGATCAGTTCCATATTTGAAATGGCAAATAATACTGTTATGGAATTTGTATGGACTATAACTTAACTATTTGCTTTGATAACACACGCGTTTTTTATGACCCGCTTTACATATTTAAAACCGGTGGAATTATATCAGCTTTACGAGAGAGGGTGTTAAAATAGTACATTACGATATTAGTGCGTAAAGATGGTTATAACATGCGAGGCGGAATTTCAGCCCGAGCCGAAGGCGAGGGCGTAATTGAGCCGAGCATGTTATAACCAATACGCACGTATATCGTACGACGTTTTTTAACACACTTGCGAGTAAACAGGAAAAAAAAACATTTAAATAAACTCAATCTGTGAATGCACACTGTTGCTTTCCCGCCATTTTACCAGCGCGCTTGAATAGCAACAGCGCGCTGCTCACTAGCTGGAGTGGTGCGGCGGCGATCAGTTCCATATTTGAAATGGCAAATAATACTGTTATGGAATTTGTATGGACTATAACTTAACTATTTGCTTTGATAACACACGCGTTTTTTATGACCCGCTTTACATATTTAAAACCGGTGGAATTATATCAGCTTTACGAGAGAGGGTGTTAAAAAATATATTATGTAATCTTTGACATCTCTTCTCGCGTGGCCGCAAGTGAGCGCATTGGTTTTATTTTTTTTCTGGGTACAATACGACTAGAGCTTTTATACGATATCAGCTAAAGCATATTTGACCCAACTTGAGAAAAAAAAATTAAGAGTGTTTTTCTCTATACAAAATATAAATTGATTATTTTTTTTCTCGAAAGCTATAAGTATGCATCTTACGGATTTTTTTATACGGTCTTTAATAAAAAAAACAAAAACAGACATTCAAAGCACTTTCGTTTCGAGTTATATCAAAGTAATTGCCTACTTATTTGTATTTAAAACCCGAATAAAGATGCAATGGCGCGATAAAAATTGAAATGAAAATAGTTTTAATCACTAATGGCATAATTTTGTCCCTTCCCTTTGTCCATTTAAATTGCTGTGAATAATTATGTTAAAAAATTCAATTAAAAACGTGTTATTTCGTGAGCAAAGTCTCGTAGTCATTAGGTACAGCTGCCTTTCAAGAAATTGGTAAGTACAACTAACTACAAAAAGTTTAAAAAGAACTTGTACACAGCTCGCCATAGTTTCCATACAAACGCTCGTACCCGATTATAGTGTCCTAATAAACTTTTCTTTAGATTTTTTGAGCAAATAGGTATCATGTGCTCTATATTAGGTATATAGGATTCCGTGGGAGCAAAAATGTAAAATTTTGAGATTCCAACTCAGTACAAGCCTTCAAAAATTAGCTTTTTTGGACAAATTTTACCTTGACTGGCCGTTCACAGTGTTCTCATAAATGTAAAATTCAACAAAACACTTGCATATAATCCTTGGACATGTAATGGAGATTCTAAGTAACAAACATTTTTTTCACAAACTTGTAAGGCATCAAAAACACGTATTTCCTGGAACGCCTTTTAGGAAATTACCACACTCTAATTGTCTTCGGAAATTTTCTTTGGAAATTAATTCAAAATTTTCAGAATGCCAACCGAAGGCTCTGGCGTTGTCTTTCTTTTTCCGTAATGCCTGTTTTTCTTCGATGAACAAAAAAGCCTTTAGGCCATTTTTGCGTTCTAGGGTTTTTGCGTTAGGCGGGTCATGAATCGGCACCTTAACTGGTATTGTAAAATACATAAACACATACATTTATACAAACATAGATAAATAAATCTTGTAAAATGCAATAGTTCTTTATAAAAATATAACATTTTGGTTTAATTTTATGCATCATGCGTACTTAGATACTTAATAATGGAAAGATATATTAATACAATCTGAATATTATTCATGAGTATACAAAGTTGGTTTGTCCTTCTATCACGCAGTAACGGAGCAACGGATCGACGTGATTTTTGGCATAGATATATTTTATGGACCGGAGAGTAAGTAGCATAGGCTACTTTTAATCCCGGAAAACTGCACAGTTCCTTTGGGAACGCGGATGAAACCCGCGGGCAGAAGCTAGTTAAAAATATTTTATTAAACAAACCTCTGTGGCTCTGTACTCGTAATAGTGATAACATTATATACCTAATAATGACTCAAAAAGAATAATACGTTAATCTTATTGAAATGGGGTCCAGGTGCCCACTAAATCTCCAAACAAATAGGTAGGTACTATATCAATAGACGAACAATATCATTGACCCTATATTTAAGTCTATCGTAGAAAAAACTTTTTACATGAAAATCTTTGTACTGTATTTCAACTTGTATTACCAATTACATATGATTTAAATTCAAATATACAGCACTGCAATCAACTTACATTTTTTAATTTAAATAGTTGAAAAGGTTGAAAATGTGTTGCCAGTGTTTGGTCCGCTAGTCCGCGGACAATATGACCCCAGTTTACATTCTAATGAGGGCAAGTACTTTTTTGTTCTAATACAAAAGATGGTCAGGTAAGCAGCTGCCGGGAGATGAATGCATTTTTGATTCAGCAGATTATTTGACCTTCGCAATGTTGAGGGACAAAAAATAACCCTTGTGTTGCTCTACCGGCCTGACTAATTATACGATATATTATTACTTATGATGAATTAAAGCGCTTTTAGTGTCTCTCCAGTTCACTGTAGGTATAACTTAGGTAGGTAGGTAGATATATACACTTAATATTATTTCATTATTTCCAACAGCTCGATTAATTTGACATTACTATCTTAAAAAGTAGGTGTATAATTTTTTTTTTTTATTTATTTATTTATTGCACACATACATTCAACTTATACTAAGCGTAAACATATGCACCCTGTTAGGAGGGCGTTGCAAACTTAAATTAGGTACTTACTTAACAATACAAAATAAGAACTAAAAACTAATAGAGGCTTAGCAAGTAGGTAATTCTAAGGCTGAGATTCAGAGACGAATCTAAGCGTGGACTCACGCTTCCATACGTCAAAATTCTATACAGTTTTGACATATGGAAGCCAAAGTCTACGCTTAGAATCGTCTCTGAATCTTAGCCTAAGACTTAGAGCTTGAGATCATAATGAAGTATAATTATATTTTCACTCACAATACAAAAATTAATACATACATTGTAACGGGATATTTACCGTGATTATTGATGAGGGATGAGCACACAATATTAGCTCCCACTCGGCCCAAAAAATAATATCAATTTTTTTATATTATTTACTAAGTGGTAGGACTAGAACTCTTCTGCGAGTGTCCGTCTGGGTTAGTACCACCGCTTTGCTCGTTAAGTCTGCCACAATTAGTAGGTAATGTTTTTTTAAATTTATTTTTTATGTTATTTGGTAACGAGAGGAGCTGGTCGTTTGCCTGATGGTAAGCATAACGCCGGCCCATAACAATTGCAGTGCCACCCAGAACTTTGAAACACAAAGGCCTGCGCGGCACTGCAGTGCCCTCGTTACTCTGAGACATTAGGTATTAAGTCTCATAAGCCCAGTGATTTAGCTGGCTACTCTACTCATCAAACCGGAACACAGTAATGCTTAGATTATCCAAATGCTTTTATAACTAGGTTAGATGTAGTGTTTATGTAATAGCTAGTTAATAAAGACTAAGACCAAAAGGTTACAGAAAATGAAGTTACTTCTTTGCCATAATTGCATGCCATCAAATTATCTCTCACACTACAGTCGAAGAAAAATGATTGCTGACAGGAGGTCCGACCACACTGTCAACTATAAATGCAGACAATATCTTAAACAATAATATCACTTTATTTTTATACTCGAGCAAGAAAAGTAACGACACCTTTCAAGCTAAACGATATCCTTTCTTTATGCAGCGCAATATATAAATGCTAATTCTTGCTATTGATGATTGTCGAGTAAATTAGGCCGGGTGCAAATTTAGTACATATTGTTTTTAAAAGTCGTGGCCGAGTGAAGGCGCAGACAGGTGATATGTGCCTCTGTAGAATACTTTTGGAGTAGTAAGTTTTTTACTTGGTAGGTTAATGATTGGTGCTTGAATATAAATTTTCATATCGAGTGCTGTAAATAACAAGACGAATGCTGGAAAATACCCGACAAAAAAATTTGAAAATACTTGATCTTAATATACGAATAAAACTGACTTTTAAAGTTATTTCGAAACTTTTTACAACTTAAACTCTCTCAAACTTAAACGCCCTGAGCAAACACTATGCGTCTTTGCCCCGCTATGCGGCCTTCACCCCCTCTTCAATACTTCGCAACACAGCGCTAATTGTACTACGTGACGCGTCAACAAAGAACAATAGGGTCGTTACTATAAAACAGAGAAAGGGCAGAAGGGACGCTTAGTACTTGGCACGTTAACCAGTCACGTGTCATCATCCACGTCAAGGAAATATCAGACGGTTTAGAAGACTTGCCCTTTGAAACCTTGTGATGTTTCCTTGCGGGTGTCGTATATACAAGGTGTAAACAGTATCAATTTTCAAGGACGTGAATATAAGGAGGTGGCAATATGCGTCATGAACAAATAGAAAAAAATAATTTTTTTTCACCCTGCGTTCACAGAATATTCGGCAACGAAGTCACTTATTTTTATGGACTGGAGTGACATAGGTTTTTACCCCAAAAAGAACATGATTAGTGTGGAAATCTCAAGCGGATGAAACCGCGGGCAGCAGCTATTTTGAAATAAACAGCAATCTAATTCCAAAGTAAAGTATTTTTTTGCTTTTTTTAATAAACAGGTTAAACCTTTTACTTTTCCTCAGTTGCAGGTGACATTCCAAAACGGCGCAGTTTTGTAAATTCTCTTTCCAGTTTGCCACACTAGCTTTCGATTAAGTTATTTTAATTAAATTGGAATTTCTCGCTTTCAATTTATTTCGCACCTTTAGCGAAAAAGCGGAGAATGTTTATTTTTAATTGGCTTTAAAAAGGAAGAGGTTTACATGTCTTCTGTAAATTGAATAAGCTCGTTTTGGATGTTCATTCTGGAGACATTCCGTTAGAAATTTGCATCAGCCCAGTAATTTCACTGCCTACTTTGCTCATCAAACCCGAACACATCAGTAATGCTTGCACCACTCTCATAACTGCTCGGCGGCATACTACACGAGCAAATTGGTAGTAGCCAATAAGACGGTTTTCAACCAGTGTGTGTTGCCAGTGATGACTTATGGCACTGAGACGTGTTCTCTTAATGTTGGCATCATTAGCAAGCTCAAAGTTGCACAACGAGCTATGGAGAGGGCTATGCTCGGGGTTTCCATGCATGATAAAATCCGAAACGAGGAAATCCGCAGGAGAACGAAAGTTACCGACATAGCTCTCAAAGTTAGCAGGTTGAAATGGCAATGGGCACGCCACATCGCTCGCAGAACCGATAACCGATGGGGAAGAAAGGTTCTCGAGTGGCAATCACGAACCGGAAGACGTAGTGTAGGCCCCACTAGGTGGACCGATGACCTTGTCAAAACCGCGGGGAACCGTTGGGTGCAAGAGGCGAGTAGCCGATACAAGTGGCGTTCTATGGGGGAGGCCTATGTTCAGCAGTGGACGTCTTCCGGCTGATGATGATGATGAACCAGATAGTGTTACCACCTAGTAAAAAATGGGGTTTATCTACACTACCACTGCACTGCCTGTTTTACCATTGGCCCACTTGACTTAAACTGACGGTGTGATATGTCAACATGACTTCTCTAAAGGAAAATATTAATTCCATGGTAAATTATAGAAATATCAGTCGCCGAGAATCTTAATGAACACGTTCAGTCAGTAATTCTAGGCTTAGTACGTTTTCCTCCATCGACCATATAATTTTCAAGTTTCTTTATTCCCTCTGGCCTCGAGAGAGCCCGTAGGAATCTAATCGCAAATTAAAGTTTAAATGATTATATATCATCATCATCATCAGCCTAAAGACGTCCGCTGCTGGACATAGACTTCCACCATAGAACGCCACTTGGATCAAAATGACTCATAGGTACGGCAGGTATTCGTTCCAAATTATTATATAACCAATTGAGAAGGGCAAGAAACTCGTTGTATTCCTTTATAATAACACTCAGGTGAGATAATGCCTAAAGGTTTACTATCAAAAGTTCATAAGAAAAACTAACGTAACTATGTGCTTACCAAGCCCGTTTTAAGAAATCCAATACATACCCTTGCGAGTTACATAAGGGCTGTATAAGGGTGTTCTGCACACTTAGCTCCATTATACACGGGGTGGTGGTTGGCTGCCAAAAAGAAACAAGCCGTGGACATACAGGGTGTCTGCGAAGCGGAGTGGATGTGTTTTGATACTTGATGTTATGTTGAAAATAATTGGTTTGATCTGGTTATCCAATAGGTTCTGAAATATTAGATATTAGGGATCCGAATTTATGTCTTCGAGCTCTCTAAGCCAGACGTTTTTTTAACTGAGCTATGAAACATGTTAGCGATACAATTTTGGGAATTTCTGGCTATACAGCCGTGGCCTAATCTCATAGAACCGCTTTTTTGAGATATTATATAATAAGAGTTAAATTAGACGCCCCGAGGTGATGTATAATATATTTGTTTGGACATCAGCTAGTGTCGGTTAACACTATAAAATATATTCATATTATATTTGAAACTAGCTGTGCCTCGCGGCTTCGCTCACGTAGCCTAAGTTACTCCTTGCAACATCAGCTATTTGCCAGTGAAAGTCCCGTCAACATCGGTCCAGCCGTTTCGGAGATTACCCGGAACAGTCAGACAAAAATTTTAAAAATTGTTGTTTGTTATAGGTACCGTATATACTTTCATATGCATTTAGTAAAAACTGTTATTTTGATATTACAAACAGACACTTCAATTTTATTTATTTGTATAGATGTATATAGATTGGTTTAACTTTCACATCACGTAAAAATATTTCAAATTCAAAAATCTTTACTCACACTGGCTTTAGGAGAGCACTCATGAAGATTAAAATGGGAGCTGGAGTAAAATCCGATCGAGATAAAGGGAAAGAAACTCGAAGGTGATATTTTCAAAAAGGTTTTAATGCTGCTAACAATGATGTTTTGAGATAAGTATCAAGATCGTTTGTTCGCCGCACCAAGCCTCGTTAATAAGGAAAAGAGTGAGTATACACCCTTGTCTTGCCTGGGAGGGGGCGGGCGGGGTGGACTCTCAAATTTTCTTTTTCAATGAGTTTGCTGCGGCGTTTTATTTATAGCCAGATTTTTAACATACGTCTTAAGGTATTCGGTGATTTTTGGATGGATTACTGTTAGATTTACGTCAAAACTACTAATTTGAAAACTAAAAAATTAATATAGTAAGTATTTACTATATAAATAAAGTGGACTAACTAGCAAACAAACTTTGTGTTTCTTGCTAGTTTATACTTCCTTCACGTAACAGCACGAAGTAATGTGTTAACTTGATTTTATGAGAGACTAGCTGCTGCCAGCGGTTTCACCCACGCGAAACTATTGGATTGCATGGGTTTTATTTTTATGCGCGGAACCCTAATTCTTTTTCTAAAATAAAAGTAGCCTACAGCTACATTTTCCTAGCATATTTATTATCAGTTATCACTTACCTTCTTTATAACGCCCTTATACACTTACAAAAGTTAGTTCCTAACAAATTAAATGAACCCTAAAATCTCACACCTCTAAAAGTATATTTTGGGACGGTAGAAGTAGGTATCATCCCTCACAACTTACCTTTTCAAGAACCTTTAGGGTCGTGGAGTGGAAACTCCTCTTTAGGAATTTTTCTTTGTGTTCTAAAATTTAGTGAAAGATTTTTATGTCTCTTTTGTGGGGCAATGAAGTGGCAGTAATAGGGGTTGGATTATGAACGACATTTTGGAATTATTAGGGAAGTATTTACAGCATCAGATAGGAGAGGTTTTTCTCAATATCTATTGCTGGAAATAATTCGGTATATTCCCAACCTAAATTATCTATACTCTATCAATATACACAAATAAATAACATTGAAGTGTCTGTTTGTAATATCAAAATAACAGTATACCAGTAATATTTTTTTAGTAATATTTTACCAAATGCATATGAAAGTATATACGGTAAATATAACAAAGCAACCATTTTTAAAATTTTTGTCTGTTTGTTCCAGGTAATCTCCGAAACGGCTAGGCCGATTTTGACAGAGCTTTCACTGGCAAAAAGCTGATGTTACAAGGAGTAACTTAGGATACTTTTATTTTAGAAAAAGAATTAGGGTTCAGGGCAAAAAAAGAAAAACCATGAAATCCAATATCCGGCGCGGGTGAAACCGCGGGCAGCAGCTAGTCTATACATAATCATACGTACATACAGATACAGATTTTTATTGTTAGTAGATATGGAGTAAAATTTCAATGTTATTTTTGCTATTAAACCACTGTTTTCTTCAACTAATTAAATATGATTTGCTGCAAATAAAGATCAATATAAAAGCCAACAGCAACAATTCCGTATGAAATTATATTCTCTTCGCACATAAATGGAAAAATACGTTAATATGATAATCGAACCTACCTACCAGATTTTCTGTGAAATAATGCGATTTTCCCCGCAAACTGCTATTTATTACCTTACTTACTTCACAAGTCTACACAAGTTAGCAATTAAGTTATGCCCTAACTACCTCTACGGCGAGCCGGATCGCACAACATGGGTCAAGTTATCGAATTACTCCCTAACTTGTAACGTGCTTAGGGAGACGTCTTTTGAAGTTAAAATAACATTAGAGTAGAGGCTAAGTAAGGTTCGTACCACATCGACTTGAGATTAGGTTACCCTCATTTTTCTTTTGATTGGAATCGGTACGCTGGACCATTATATCGTGTTACTAGTGACTTAATCGGATATAAGTAACTTAGTTCAAAAAATCTATATTTCTCATTATAAGACTATGCAATTTACATGCGTAAATAGATTCACTTACGTCTGACGTATAGTACAACCGAGCTTCGCGGCGAAGTACCTAAAAATACCTACAATTAATATTAGTAAATAATTAAATATTCTAAATACAATATCGTCGTTCATATCCCCTTCCACTTTACTTCATTAGACAAACATACCAACGAAGCGTTTTTGTAGTTATATTCCTCCTCAGAGACTTTTAAACTTTCGCGATTCGAATATAGTTTTTATCGCGATTAAGTTCCGTTCTTAAAACTAACGTTTTGCTTCTACATTCATAATGCGTACGCCGTACACGGTACCGCACAGAACGTATCGCTAAGGATCCACTCCTTAGAGGCACCTTAGACGCTCAAGCAAACGTACGTTTGCATAAGCGTCTACGCTGCCCCTTAGCGGTACGCTCTGTGCGGTACTTCTTGCCTGAGTCTGCTGTCTGTGTCTCACGATCGTTATAACCTGAGCTTCTTCAAGTCACGATTGAGTAGGTATCTTCTGAGTATGTGACCTTTATCTCAAGATAGCATCATCGCTGCCAACCAGGTGAGATAGTAATTGTCAAAGCCTAGCGTATAATAATATGTATTTGATCGGAGCCACGCGGTTCTTTAACTGCCCCATTTCTACCGAACAATACTCGTATTTTTTCTAAATTATTTTCCACCTATATAAAACGCCTATTCACCTCTCCACCAAATTCCCCGACAGCCATCAGGGGTGCCAACATCAAATAACCAGGCAATATCCGGTTTGGGCCGGTACAGACCGGTAGTGAGGCAGACGCTTCCGCCCGTCAGTCGTTTGATAGGGTTTTTAATTTACTTTCCTGGCGTTGGTAACACTGAGCCACATTGATTGAGGTAATATTAAAATTTAGTCGCCTGTAAAGGTAGGTTTATATTTCAACAAGTCAACTGCTGAGAGGAAAAGAGGAAGACGAAATCGTCTGTGTCGTCCAGCCGCGCAATATTAGTACCAGTAAACTTCATCAGCCCACAAACTTAATTCATGATTGATGGATAAGCATCAATCGCAGACCACGAGAAAACTATAGAAAATCCACGATCCCCACTTGATGCATACGTATCGTTTATTGTGTTTGGGCCTTGATGGAAATCTAGTCCGAGCACGGTACCCGCTTCTACCTATGCTCCGTAGAAGCTCTGATCAAAAAAAATGTTTTACAACCACTGCGTGCTCAGTGCAGACGTCGTCGCGGTAAATACGCGATGGTGCGCAAGTGATGTGTAGTAGCGTAAAGCGAAGCAGTCGTCGCTTTGAGCCCAGGCAGGGCTTAGAGACAGCACTATCTGGCCGTATTGCCGTTCTTGTAAACAACCACGAAATAGACAACTATTTCGTGGTTGTTTTAGTGGTTTTGCATCAAGCCGCGCTTGCGCGTGTATTATCTCGTCATCCTATATGATGCAAAACCAAGGTTATTTTGACAGCAAAATGCATACTTGCATAAGCGTCTACGGTCAGCATAATGCATCACCGTTGGCAGACGGATTGGTGATCGTAGTGGAGTACCATGTTGGCCAAAGAGAATGCTGGTTTCCGTACTGTTAGTCGGATGTTTCCGCAACCACGTGATGCGACAGGATGGTTCTATTCTTACGTCTGCAAAACACACGGCTTAAAGTTATGGTATAGATATTAAAAAAAAATTCAAAATTCAAAAGTCTTTATTCAAATAGGCCCCAAAGGAGCACTTATGAAAGTTAAAATGACTCTAACAGCGGGCCTCTGCAACATTCATCTACCCGAATCACAGACTAAAACTAATGCTGTCTTTATCAGAACATAATAAATGACAAAGACACCAACAGACCCAATCCGTGCTCAAAGTCAACGAACCTTCCAGAAACCCACCGTGCCCGTTCCAAATTGGTATAGGCCGAGCAAGAAGAAGGGCAAGAAACTCGTCACGGCATTCTTTTAAAAAAAAATAGTTTTTTACAACGATTCTAATGCTAACAACTAACAATTTAAAGTTTAGTAGTCGCCAGGAGGCTCCTGAGCTGTTTGCCTCCATGCATCCTTGTCATCTACATTCAAATGAAAAACACGTGCTCGATGTAGCATATAGTAGTAGGGCGACCTGACTGTCATTCTATCTTAATTTCTACATTATTGAGTTCTACCGGTAGCCATCTCTTAGTTACTCTTAAAACAGTTTTACGTCTCAGCTCCCATTGTTTTTCAATTAATTCGAAACGCAAAAACAAAAAAAAATATAATCCAAATATACCGCAAATAGGGCTCAAAAAATAAAGTAAACCTTGAAACGAACATTACAGAAAAAAAAATCGCATCCCAATCAAAATCTTAACGCCCCACCCGACTTCTTTAAAAATGCACCCCAATAAAAATAGCCTACGACACGCAGATCATCCACCCCCATTTTTATTTACTCTATGATCGGATAAATCGATGGGACTACCTTCACAAAATACCTAAATATCAAACAACTTTGTCACAATACCAAAAAATATTCTTAACTTTCGAACTGAAGGAGCGTTTAAAAATATTTATTGCGACAGAGTTCTAAAAGCGTAGCGTATTTTTGCCTATACCGTACTTAACATTGCGTCAGGTCTGTATTGCGCATGCGCTATAAAAATGGCCACCGAAAAAAGCGGGAAAAATAGAAAGAAATGGCGGGCGCAGTAAGTAAAAGAGGGCTCGGAGTGTTGTGGGGGAGGAGTTGCTAGCTTCTGCCGGTGGGTTTGCTTTGTTGACTTGCGAGCGAATGTGTTCAATAATAATTTTTAATTATATTTTTCGGTCCTTATTTTCAAACGGGCAAGATTGCTTACATGTGACCTACTATTATCTAATTATTATTAAAAAAAGATGGATCGTTTTGACCTTTGAAAGCTATTTCGGGCGTTTATATTATCAAAATGTTTATCTATTTAAATGGCTTTAGATTAGCTTAGAGCATTTTTGATTACTTTCGGAATGTCATGTTTCTAATTTTATGTTACTGTTATTTGTTGACAATGAAATTTTTAGTTAAGTAACCCTTTTTAAACTGTAACCTATCTATAAAAATATTGTTTAATACAATAATAATGATTAAAAATATTACTTGAAACATCAAAATTCAACACAAACAAACGCACTACACAAATTCATACCCCTGCCCCTGTTACTAAACGTAGCTGCTCTACCTCACTACGAGCATAGGGGTGTGTCTTCCCCTCCCGCCCCGCCCTAAGGGGTGCAACTTATCCCCGAACGACACTCGTGCCTCGTTCGAACTGGATATTGTTCGAGTTGGTTGAGTTGTAGAATAAAAATAAATTATATTATTAATCGTCAGACAGATCAATTAAGTCCAGTAGAAATCCATGTTTGTAGACAAAAATGTGTTAAGTTAGACTTATTTATTAAATACTTTATTGCACAAAATAGATGTACAAAAGGAGGACTTACGTCCAGTAGCCGATTGTGGTGATGATGATGATTTTAGGCTTTGCGTTTAAAAACCTTCGACTACTTTGTAACTTACGATCATGTAAGATAAAGACTTTACGGTATCCTTAAACCTTTTAAGTATTTTAGAAAAGCATTCGTTTGGCCATTCAAAGATTTTTTGTATAGTTATTTGAATAAATTTATTTTAATCCGAATTGAACCATTCAATATAGTGAAGATTTGGTTGGCCTAATATTAGAACACGGAGTGCTACGCGCTCTTTTTTTTGGTTGGTTTTATCAAAATACTCGCTTTTGTAAATTATTACATAGTTATATTCATACTGAGATGTTATGACTAATTATAATTGTTACAATGCAGGAAACCGTTGCTTATCTTGCATCTTTATTACTTATTAGAATAACTTAATAAAAGGTATTTTCATTTATAGTCAATGAAAAATAGCGATAATTTCGCATAAAAATGACTTCGTATGGTTCCGTACCGTTATAGATATTATTTTTATTGTTAGTTATTTAAAGGTATATAGATAATTAGTAAAATATTAAAAAAAATGTAATTTGTCGCATATTCATTCGACATATCTAGAATATTTCAACCTTTTTTTTGCACCCTACAATGCCGTTCTTAAAATAGAATTATAACAGACTTCCCAAAAACTTATTAAAAAATTTAGCTCAGAAATGCAACTGATCTAATCAAATTGCTAAGTAAGTAGTTGATTTTTAAAGTATTAAAGTATTAATCACCTGATATTTTAGAGAATATAAACATCTAAAAAATATTTAACTGCCAACAGGACTCGAACTTGCTGCATCTTCCAACTCTCTTGGTATGACGACATACATCTGAGCTATGACACCGAGTGACAACGACAAAATAGTTGATATGTACATTTTCCCTCCGGCTAACCAACTTACTTGGTCAAGTACTGTCATCAAAGTAAACCCACCCCCCAAGAGCCGCTGTCACATTAATATTTCATAAATCTCGATTCCGTCAAAGTGAATAGGTATTTGAATACCCTATTGATAGCTTAGAACTTCTAAAGCCAGCTCTACACTCCAATAATAAAAAAGAATATTTTTGAAAAAAAAAAACCACAGATCATGCACTATTAGATATTGAACGGTTTCTCCTCATCTGTTATTTAGGCTTTATCGGTTTTAGTCAGAGACCGTTTTCAAATTCTGGTTTTCACTTATTTTTCTTGATGAGTAATTAGTTTGCAACGATTTTTTTAACAAACAAAAGAATCTTTGTGCAGTGCGTAGCGGGACGATACGAACAGCACAAAAATATCTTGTTTTTTAACCGACTTCCAAAAAAGGAGGAGGTTATCAATTCAGTGGGTTTTTTTATGTTTGTTACCTCATATCTCCGTCATTTATAAACAGATTTGAAAAATTATTTTTTTATTTGAAAGAATATAGTTCCAGATTAGTTCCATAGATATTTCATCAAAATCGGTTCAATAGTTTGTCACTGAAGTCGGTTCGTAGCTTTTTAAAAGCAATTTTTTGTTAAATAATCATAATCTGATAAAAGAATATTGCTTTTACTTTACTGCTTTGTAAATCCGTTACATTGGTTGATATACTATAAAGTTAATAGTTTTTTTTACTTGCCTACTTGCCTTTTTAACTATGTTCCAAGAAGGAGGTTCTCAAATAATTCCATTTCATACAAAGCAGATACTTTGGACAGGCGTAAAGAATGAACAAAAGATAAGCTTGTTTAGTCAAGTAACATAGTCTTCTTTAGGCTCTTACTAAGGAGCTACTTTAACCTTTTCATATTCTAAAACCTTCCTCGACTGGGGAAGGTTCTTTGGTTATCTGGCTCGAACAGTCACATGACTCGTCTTATGCACAGTTCTCGCATCAAATCGGTACCTATATTATAATAAAAAAAAAAACAATTGTATACAGTAACCAACATATTAAACTGCAATTCAGCTTCACTGTAGAGATTGAGATACAAACCAACCGCAAATTTAAAAAAAGTAAGCTCTACCACATGCTTAAAAAAAGCATATTATTCAGTATATAATTTCTACTAACTAGAAAAAAAAACGACGATTCCAATCCAACCAGCATTACTTCAAAAACAAAACATTCCAATTACATATTCAACAATTTCCCGAACTAAAATAAGAACCCTGCACTTTGCGGGGGTTGAAATGCACGGGGGTGGGGGTGGCAAGAACACAAAAATAGGGCGATAAGAGTGCGCCGCCATCTTTGTTAGTAACCTCACCCCCGCGTCGATTCCCGTGATGAAATGGAAAAAATGATGGAATTATTTCGTATGATGGTTGCATTTAGGGGTAGGTATTTTAGTAGTCGATGACGACTTGTCGCGAGTTATGACGACATGTCGTGAGCCACGGCGACTTTAGCTACTGTTAAGCGTTTAACAAATATAAATGTTGAATTAACCGTGTAACAACAAAAAACCACTTTAAGACATCGGTTTAGCTAGACAGTGTCTATAGATAAACGTCAAAAATGACTACAAATGTCACAACAGAATTGTCTTAGACAACGATTAGGCAGTACTTAAATCAGGATTTACGGTTGCTAATTTTTAAACACGCGACTAAGGCATGTTTAGGAGCTAAACAGTTTTTAACACAGGTTTAAAGTGTGTTTCATTTTTAACCGACTTCCAAAAAAGGAGGAGATTATCAATTCGGTTGGTATTTTTTTTTTAATGTTTATTACCTCATATCTCCGTCATTTATAAACCGATTTGGAAAATTCTTTTTTTATTTGAAAGGATATGCTTTCAGATTGATCCCATAGAAATTTAATCAAAATCGGTTCAGTAGTTTGTCACTGAAGTCGGTTCGTAGCTTTTTTCTGTGGTAAGCCCGTGGGTGTTGAGGCGGTCGAAAGTGGTCTAAGTATAAACCTAAAACGGGAACTGGGTCTTCGCTGGCAGAATATAATTGGTGCCTGGCGATGCATTTCCATTTTGAGGGTGGCAGTTAACCAGACAGGCACTAAAAAAGTCATTTGAAATAATCTTTAATCTTTTAGTTATAAAGAACTTATTTTAAAAATCTTTCAAAAAATTAAACTAATTAATGTTTCCGTCAACTTAACTCTAAATTAATTGCAACAATATAACAAGCTATCACTATACTACTATAATTTAACGAATAAGCCAAGCAATAAGTTATTTTTACTAGGTGGTAGGACTAACACTTCTGAGAGTATCCATCTGGGATGGTACCACCACTTTGCTCGTGAAGTCTGCCGCCAAGCAGTATTGTGCAAGCATTACTGTGTTCCAGTTTGATGGGCCAGTGACATTACCTATGTCTGAGGGTAACGAGGGCACTGCACAGTGCCGCACAGGCCTTTGTGTTTCAAAGTTCTGGGTGGCACTGCAATTGTTATGGGCCGGCGTTATGATTACCATCAGTCAAACGACCAGCTCGTCTCGTTGCCAAGAGCATAAAATAATAAGAACGTTACGTCTTCACATACCGTTCTACAAGTCAGCCTATAACTTAAAAACTACTTATCCGATTTTAATGATATTCTAACCTAACTGTAGCTTAGCTTTCGATCTAAATCTAAACAAATAAACAAAATTGAAGTATCTGTTTGTAATATCAAAATAACAGCTTTTTACCAAATGCATACGCAAGTATATACGCTACCAATAACAAAACAACCATTTTTAAAAATTTTGTCTGTCTGTCTGTCTGTTTGTTCCGGGTAATCTCCGAAACGGCTAGACCGATTTTGACGGGACTTTCACTGGCAGATAGCTGATGTTACGAGGTGTAACTTAGGCTACTTTCATTTTAGAAAAAAAATTAGGGTTCCGCGCAAAAAAATAAAAACCATAAAATCCAATATCTCCGCGCGGGGGAAACCGAGGGCAGCAGCTAGTTTTAAAATATAAATCATCACGCTGAGATAAATACGAGCTGAAATTTATTGGTTGTAGTGCAAGGCAATTCTAATTAAGCTTCTGTAGTGTTAGCGTAGCCCGTCCACTTTTATAGTGCCCATCTTATCTCATTAATCTTAGAAAAACGCTAAGTTATAGTAACAAAGTAACCATAACTAGCACTTACTTAACTTCCTGTTCGTGTGTTAAGTTATTAAGCTATAACGGTAGGGTGGAGTCAGGTAAGTTGTAATTAAGAATATTCTCACGTTTGCCATTGGTTGCAAGAAGTGTAGGCGTCTACATCTTTTTTAACTTTGCATTATATGACAATTAAGTTTTTATTGTTTCCGTGTAATTGATAGACGTTAATAATGGTTATTAGAGATATGTTTTACAGTATGTTTATTGCTGGTGCCATGCGGCAGTTTACTTTTATCTACCTGAAATGAGGAAGTAGTTTTTTTAGGTGAAAGAATATGAGTTATTCTAAAAATAACTCTGAGTTATTCTGAAGTATAATTTGAATACGAATATTTATATATTATGTAAGTATATGATCAGTTCATCGGTGGCTACGGCGCTTAAAATGGCGTCGAAATAGCAGAAACTCAAATAAATAAACAGTTATTAATACCTACGAGTATACAGTCAATTGTCATTGGATAAAATAGTTAAAAAGTGAATATTTTTGACTAATTTTTGTACACAATTAAAACAAAAATAAATTAAATAGGTATAAATAGAATTAAACTAAAGCCCATACTAATTAAATATCGGGATTACCTAAGCTTATGTTGATGATCATGACGGATTGAACACCGTTTGTACAATTTCAGTCAGCGGTTTCTTTTTTTTTTTAAGAAATTTCTAAGGTGGATGGTCCGAGAACTCGAGAAGTCGTGATTTCGTGATTTTAACCACAGTACTTTTTGAGAATATTTTGTAATTTGCGAAACTAACAAACAATTATTAAGCTATCTACTATTTTGGGGTTTTTTAAATCTTATTTGATAGCGAGACGAGCTGTGATTCATAGTGTAATATTCTAGATGATTGAAACTGCAATATATTCAAAATACCTACATACGTGTCGAATTGATAACCTGCTTTTTTGAAGTCGGTTAAAAATCGCCAATCCATCTTACAATAACCACCCACAGTTCAACATAAAAAACTAAAGTTTAAATCACCCCAGACCATAAATAAACACATAAAGATATACCATAATATTAAACCGTCATTCTGATTAGGGGTCCACGAAAAAAGGAATGATGAAAAAAGCTTAGGGGTAGCGCCCTCCCTCAAATTTTTTGCCCGTCACCCCACGATTAAATTTTGTTCTATTGGTACATAATAGATATCGATTTTCGGGGTGACGTGTAGGGGTGTGATTGAATTTGAAACTGCTTTTATGTTAGTGTATACGTTAGATATATAAAGGAGAACAAGGGAGAATATAAAAAAATGTTATTCGTATATGTGTGTAAATTAATCTTAACATAAATACTTTTAACACAAAGAAACTCGTCGCTTATGCTTCTTAATTTCCACACCAATTTTACAGCGTCGAATCAAAACAAAATCTCACACAAAAAACTTTTAATTTTATCCTAAATTAAATTAAAAAGCAACAAAACTAAATACTCGCCAACCGCTCGGCTACTTGAAACTTGGAATCTCGCGAATTCCTCATTTCGCGAGCTGACTCCGAGCTTATTTTTAAGTAGGAATTATCTTTTTGACGTCGCTTTTAACTCTGCTATGAGACAATGATGGTAACTTCGTCAACTTCCTCATTTACAAATTTGCGAGTAACATTTTTAGTCAGTGAAATAAGAAGGCTTCATTTAAATTTTGATTTGTTTTTGTTTGGCGATTTCCAAAGGTCGAATAGTTTTTGTGCAAGCGAAGTGAGCTATCAGCCAAGTCATATTGCGTCATGGTCCGTACAGCCTACACAGTGTCCTTGAGCTAGTCGCCAAACCTTAGGTGGTAGGACTAACTTTTCTCCGCGGAGAAAAGTTAGTCCTACCACCTAAGGTTTTCGATTTGGCTTTCAATACGTCAGATATTGCCTTATAGAAGGTTCACGGGTGATCCATAAACACCCTACTTACCGTTCAAATCGCCTTGCGGAAGTCAAATGCCATCGTCAGTCCTTCGATTTCTAACTGACTTACTACGTTGTTGTTGTTGTTGTTTACTATGTTTTACGCTAATTAAATACGGTTAATCTGTTCAATAGTACGATTGAAAACGTGGTTTAAGAGTCTTTTTCATAGTTTCGTAGTTTATTGAAATCGCCTTACGTAAGTAGTATAACGCCTTCTATTTTAGGAGGCGCTTTTGTTCGTTTTACGTTTGGTCGGTTTTTTGCCTTCATACCAACTAAATCGGTCGTTATTACGGCGCTTCCAGCTTTACATTTTTCTCAGTGCGAGTGTCTGTTTGGGTGGGTACCACCGCTTTGTTCATGTAGTCTGCTGCCAAGCAGTAATATGCAAGCATTATTTAATTTCCCGTTTAGATTCGTCAACTGAGCTGCATAAACACGGATATAATCCCGAAAATATTTCTCTTTCGAGACGCGTTTCAAAGATATAAACGATCAAGAAAGTCGCTTCCGACACGGATATCATTCCGAGTGAATTAAAATCACCATGCTGAACAAAGGCAACGACGGAGCTATACTGCTATACCTTGAGGCATTAGATATTCAGTCGCATAAACCTTGTTATTTCAATGATTTGAAGTCATGCTTCGAATACGCCAATATTATATTGAAATTTGACAAATAGAATCGTGACACTACACATAAATAACCTAAGATCTTAAAGTTAGTTTGTTAGTTAGCAGTTTTCCACCAGCACTCAAACCTTTGCACTGTAAGTACTTAACAGGACCGGTATGGAACCCACCTGGCCACCTGGGCAGGTCTGCAACCCTAGCGGGACCAGTTCTTTGAACTTGAACTTCATGTGCTAGCTTTAGGGTTCCTTCACACATGTATTTATTACTTAAATGGCTGTTCTATGGAAAGGTTCAGTTTACAGTTATTCTAGCTTTTGTTTTGCCAAAAATAGTCTCTAGTTCTACTCTTAGGTTTCAGGTGGTATAGGATTGAGTCTTCTACGAAGGTATGGCTGGAAGGCTCCAAGGCTTTGCTCGTGAAGTCTGTCGCCAAGAAGTGAAATACAGTATATTTCAGGAAGCCATTTGGATTCATAATAACTACTTATGTGCTATACTTTTGTGTCTCAATAAATGATTTGTATTTGTTTGTATTTATTTATTATACTAGCTGCTGTCCGCGGTTTTACCCACGCGGATTTATTGGAAATCATGGGTTTTATTTTTTTGCGCGGAACCCTAATTATTTTTCTAAAATAAAAGTAGCTAAGTTACTCCTTATGACATTAGCTATCTGCCAGTGAAAGTCCTGTCAAAATTGGTCCAGCCGTTTCGGAGATTACCCGGAACAATGAGACATACAGACAGACAGACAAAATGGAAAAAAATGGTTGTTTTGTTATAGGTACCGTATGTACTTTCATATGCATTTAGTAAAAAGCTGTTATTTTGACATTACAAACAGACACTTATGTTTTATTTATTTGTATAGATATAGATTATTAATCATGGATTTTCCGCAGAAAGATAAGCACTTTTCATTAGATGAAATTTAAAATCAATAGATCTATCTCACGTTACTTAATTTTATGAGAAATTAAATTTGGAATCAAATTAGTACGGAACTCTAGTAGCAACTTTGCAAACACACTTGACCGTAACATTATTTTCCTCCATAGTTCCCAGTTTGTTTCTCGTACTAGTTCCAATAGCTTTTTTCTCAAGATGAATGAAACTGGTTCTGGCCGGATTTGTATGGAACTTTTGTATGAGAAACTTGTTCTGTGCTTGCATAACAAATAATGATGGAAGGGGTTAGTGCTTACGGGGTAGTATTGCGAGGGCTTGAGAAGTTTTGTTGGTAGGTTATTGTAATCAAGTTAGCTTTGAAAGTTGAAGCTAACTAACTCTACGGTTATTATAAATTAATGGATGAATGAAATGTTTTGCCAGCAGTTCAAATCAGCGAAATGAGGTTTTCTTTAATGTTATTAGGTAACGAGACGAGCTGGTCATTTGCCTGATGGTAAGCATAACGCCGGCCTATAACAATTGCAGTGCCACCCAGAACTTTGAAACACAAAGGCCTGCGCGGCACTGCAATGCGCTCGTTACCCTGAGACATTAAGTATTAAGTCTCATAAGCCCAGTAATTTCACTGGATACTCTGCTCATCAAACCGGAACACAGTAATGCTTGCATACTACTGCTTGGCGGCAGACTTCACGAGCAAAGCGGTGGTAACAACCCAGACGGACACTCGCAGAAGAGTTAGTCCTCCCACTAACAAAAATGTATTGATATCTTCTAAACAAATAAATAAAATTGAAGTGTCTGTTTGTAATATCAAAATAATAGTTTTTCAGTAAATGCATATGAAAGTATATTCAGCCTGTGTGTAAGTATTCTGTAGTATAGTCTGTCTCTCTTTCTGATTGCTCCGGGTAATCTCCGGAACGGCAGGACCGATTTTGACGGGACTTTCACCGGCAGATAGCTGATGTTACAAGGAGTAACTTATGCTACGTGGGGGAAGTCACGGGGCACAGCTAGTATGACATAATTATAGAAGAAAAGTTTATCTCGTCGTCTGTGATTGTCTTAAACTTGACTGTCTTTGGGTTGGGGATAATAACTTGTAAAAATGATCAATAGAACAGAATAGAATATAATTATTTATTGGCCTTATAACAATGTGTGTTACACTGGGCAAGTCAATTTATTACCTACATCAAAATAGTTTAGTATATATTTATAAAGCTTTTACTATATTATTCTACCACTTCATATAAGATAAAATTTAAAGTTAAACAAGTAAGTAAAACAAGTAAGTTAAACATAAAATTTAAAGATAAAACACACTCTATGTGATTTTTTTTAAAGGCAACCAAAGTGTTTTTTATCCAATTGGCTTTTCTTAACATAACAATCAAACCTTCGTAATCGATTAGCTGCAAATAGCTCGTGCCCATGATGACATTAGGAACGCTTTGACACTTCTATTGATCCCTTCGATCACTAAAAAAAGACAACAAAAAATACACAAACAAATTCTACCTGGTATTGAAAAAAGGCATCTTTTCAATACCTTTTACATGGAACTTACGTCTTTCTTGCTGAAGTGCGAAACACAAGGGTGCTTCCCAAGATGCAACTTAGCATTTTTTTGCGCCCAAAAATTTTTTATAATCCTTTTTGTTGACTTAAAGTTGATCCCGTGTGTGAACTGAATTTTAATTAATTTTTATTTCAGGGGTAATTTTTTAATGTTTGCCACTTAACTCGATCACGGTAGATGTGTTTTGTATGCTATGTTTTTGATCCTGTCAAGTTTTTGTTTTTTTTTTCGGTAAGGTAAAAACGTGAGAGTTTGGAGAAAAGAGGTATGCATACATTTTAGCGTTGTTTCATTTAGGACTGGTTTTCGTTCCCACTTGTTTTTGTACAGATCTTAGAACAAATGTTACCAACAAACTGAGGAATATATTTTCTCTTATTGGTCTTTGTAATCGTGAGTCGTAACAAAAGACGCTGCAATTTAAAACGTAATTAAACGGTTTTAAAAAAGCGCTGAACCGACTTCGGTGACAAACTACTGAACCGATTTTGATAAAATTTATATGGGACCAATATGAAAGTCATGTCCTTTCAAGTAAAATTTACCAAATCGGCTTTTAAATAACGGAGATCTGAGACAATAAACATAAAAAAAATACACACCTAATTGAGAAACTTCCTTCTTCTTACTTTCCCTTTTTTGGAAGTCGTCTAAAAATAATTTCGTGTTGTGAAGCGAAAGTTTGCAAGGAGAGTATAAAGTGGCATTTACTAAATCTGCCTACTTCAAAGAGATCTTACGGGATGCCAATTCATGTATAAACGATAAATTACCTATCATTTGCGAAGCCAACTTTCTAATCAAAGTTGCCATGGCTAACTAAATTAGTTGATTAAAATCTTATTTAGTTGCCATGTATTTTTACAAACGCTAAATAGAGTGTAAGCTTGAAATCCCTCCCTGATTGAATTCTGGATAGGATAGCCAACTCTATGTGCGAAGCCCAGAGGCATCAGGCGAAAAAATACGCTTCAACAATTTCAATTCCGCTGATATCTTATTTAAAGGGAGAGACGAGAGACTTATTTTTCACCCTCTAAGCAGGCACACGCCACCGCCCCTTACGCTCGCGCACTCCCGAACTTCAAAAGAGGGGGTGTTGCCCCCCTTGTTAACAAACTTCTACCTATCTGCATTTTTATTTAAGTTTCGTCGAAATTTGCACCCCTTAATTCAATTTTTTTTCCCTAAAAATTAATTAGTGAACACGTTTCTCTGTTGATGATGTCTTCGCTAATTTTTTGAGGATTATAGATGTTATAAATGTGTAGGGGCTTAATGTTTATTTTTATGATAGTATTTTGGTAACTTGTTATATTTACCTGGAAGAGATCGCGCCTCAGCAATGGTGTTTCTTATTATGTTAGTCTGTACTGTGTCTGTAGGATTTTCTTTCTTATATGCTATCTCCAGCATTTATGAACTAAGATATTGTTTGGCTCAGTAAATGCGAACTTATAAATGTAATTTAAGCTAAACGAAAATGAATACCTACCTAATTTTGAATCCTACTATCCTACTAATCCTACTATCCACTATCTATGTGTATTTAGGATTAGTTAATCCTACTAATCCTATTTCCTATTTAATATAAGTATATAATATTATAAATGCGAAAGTGTGTTTGTTGGTTTGTCCTTCTTTCACGCAGTGACGGAGCAACGGATCGACGTGATTTTTGGCATAGATATAGTTTATGGACCGGAGAGTAACACAGGCAACTTTTTATCCCGGAAAAATGCACGGTTCCTGTGAAAACACGGGTGAAGCCGCAGGCAGAAACTAGAACTTTTATATATCAAAAAAGCTCTCTATATAAGCAACCTACCTACCTAGTAAAGTAGAAGCTCCCGAAATTAAATGTTAAGACGTCACCCTCCCCAATTGATTTCCATAATTGCAATAGCAAATTGAGAAAAGAAATGCTCTTTTTGGGTCCTCGGGGGTGTTTAGTCTAATAATTTTCATCTTAAGTATTTGTAGGGTCAGCAAAAAACACTTTTCCTAACTAAAAAAGGTAACACTCATATTTTTTATTAAAAATTGGAAGGATGTAAGATAATTTTGAAATTAATAAGATTAATGTAAGTAAACGTTAAATAATCTACATAAATATTAAAATAAAAAGATAAGCAAGTAAATACCTAATTTTTTACGTTAGCGTTGATTGGCACTTCAGTTCTGATAAAAAAACACCGCTAGAATGCAAGAAGTAATTGCTTTTGAATTTTTTTTGAACACAGTATAATAATCTCCGTTTAAATAATTACAACAGTACTTATAGGAAACACTAAAAAATGCTTATTTCAATTGTATTGTGTTGTGTTATGTTATGTTCAATTTTAGAGAAACGTCTAAAATGATAAGAAATGTCACAACAGAATGGAGTTGGGCAACGGTTAGACACCTAGTTAAATCAAGATTTGTGGTTGTTTGTATTTAAACACGCGACTAAGGCATGTTTTAGGGATAGACGCTGTTTGACACATACGTTTAATTTTTTTTGTGGTAATAATTTAAATGTTTACTGTAAACTAAAGTATATAGGGTTTTTTTCTGCAGACCGTACCATTCAATCAGTGGGATCTCAAAATTCTCATTTCTTTTTTCTCAAAGCTTCAATAATAAATGCAAATAACGACCAAATGGTGCCGCCACAAATAATGAAACTCGTGAATTTTGTATGCTATTTTATTGTACCATTCTGTACATAACAATGTCGGTACATAAGTAGGCCTTGGTGGAATTGGGTAATGGGTAAGTAAATGGACGGTTCTATTAGGCATTTTCATATACGTTTGACTACTAACTCGCCTGACATTTTTAATATGTCTTATATACGATAAGACATAGTAAAAAATGCGACGCGTAACCAAAATGCTGGTACTTATCTGGCTCAACGGATCAGCATTGGGGGTTCAACGACGCAATGCCGCCAGAAAGCTGGGTACGCTTCCAACTGGTAGTGGGGTGGAACATTTGGATTATCCATAGGCCTAATTGCGCTTGTAGATTATCCAACTGTTTTTGTAGTTAGCTAGATTGGATGTAGTGTTTATTTATGTATTTAGCTAGTTAATAAGTAATTTAATTTTTGGGCACCCTACCTGCAGAAGGCGACCTTAATGCTGTTTTTTATTTATAAGATTTTGTTTAATTTTGTTTTTTATTGATAAATTCTTAGTTTTTTAATTATCTTCTTCTGTATGTTATACTTTTGTTTCAATTTTTATTTGTTCTTGAACAATATAACCTATTTCAATAAATATAAAAAACGTAAAATGACGTAAAAATACACATTTCACAAATTGCACTGGCAACATGACTCTCAACCCGCCTCTTCTGGTTATCTAAGCCCTAAGACGTTCCATATTTAGCCAATCTTGATTAAAAATGGCGGCAGGAAAGTTTTCGAAAAAGAGAAAGAAAAACCATTAAAAACAATTTTGCCCGATAACTCCAAAGTTTAGGCTCTCTTGTCGGTCGCAGGCAACTGATAAAAATATTACTTGGGGAGTTAATGGGCCTCATAAAAAATTGTGATGATTTTTAAGGAAGGAACGAATTGGTTTTTGTGTTGATATCAAAGTCGAATGGAATTAATAGATTCCTTCTTGACTTTTGTCCGATGTCATTTTGTTGAAATGGGAATTGAAACAAATGAAAGTGTATTTTTTCACAATTTCGACGGGAGTAGCTCGTGTGACAGCGGCATTGGCCTGCAGCGCAAGTACGGATCTTTTCGATCGATAAAAGTAACAGTTCAAATCGATAAATTGGGTTTCATCGATTTTTATATATTTTATCGAGCCTTGATACAATCTACAAACGTTATCGAATATCTAGGTCGAATCCAAAGAGAATATAGAGCTACTACAATACTTTACGATCAGATTTCGGTACTCGCAACATTCGATAAATTTATCAGTTTTTTCGATTCGACAAATTTATCGTTTGGACTTCCGTACTTGCGTCGCTGGATTGATAAAAATGACCAATTTCAACCATTGTTGACCAAGCGAGCGAAGTAAACGGAGTCTTTGCAATAACCGGTTCATCTGTCCGGTTGTCGGTACACACGTACAGCTCGTATTTTTCAACTAATCTTGATGAAACTTGGTATACAGGTTCTACAATTTCATTGAATTTTTTGTTTTGTGGTGGTTTTTGAAGATGGAATAATTATAGACATGGACAAGACTGAACACAATTGTAGCAAAAAACATTGAGCTCACGACGAGGTCTACTGTTCACAGAACTACTAGTATTAATCTATATATCTATACAAATTAGTAAAATTTAACCGTGCTACCACAAAAACACTTTTAGACGCCTGTTTAGCTAGACAGCGTCTAAAGATAAACGTCAAAAATGATTAGAAATGTCACAACAGAATTGTGTTAGACAACGGTTAGACACTACTTAAATCAGGATTTGTGGTTACTCATGGCATGTTTAGGCGTTAAACAGTGTTTAACACAGGTTTAACGTGTCATTAATTTTTTTTGGTAAGACCATAAAAGTTTTAAATAACTCAGCTCCATAATATTGTGAAAGAACAAAATTTAATCAACGGACACATAAATTTTATATAAATTAGGTACCTACTCATGGCTTCGATGTTAGAGGGTGTTTCACCCCTTCAATGTTACAGTCACCCCCGCGTTTTATTTTTTTTGTGACCCCCATCAAATATGGTGGTTGGTACGGTAGTTAGGCAAAAATCGATATTTTGCGTTTTACTACTACTTCATTGCTTTGCAAGTTAATTATAACTTATTCATTTTATACAACATGATTGTCTGTAAATATTACCTCAGGCTGTAAAAGCGCCCAATTTGGAACCATTCCTATTTATTATTTTTTATCGATAATTCGGTGGTTTCTAAATCTTTATTATAATTATTATGTATTTGTTTTGCTGCTTTCTTTAATGTTTTCTCAAGGCTTGGTGTTCTTTTTACAAGTGACAAGAAACCCCTAAGAAAAAGTTATAATATGACGATATATGCGTCATTATTACGTAGTTTACTTTTAAGAACGGGACTTAATCGCGATAAAAACACAGGTTTATTATTTACCTCGACGTTTCGATCAAGTTGCATTGATCGTGGTCACGAGAAGACTCTAAGAAGAAGAATATAAACCTGTGTTTTTATCGCGGTCCCGTTCTTAAAAGTAAACAATGTTTTCGAATCGCGAAAGTTTAAAAGTTACTATTATTACGTAGGTACATATCGTCATAATGCAACGTTATTTCATTGAATTTCCATTAAAACTTTATAGGTACGACATAAGTCTTTCATTCTATTTTAATTTAAAAAAAAAACTAATTAATTCCTTCCTAAAAATCATCACATAATTTTTATGTGTGATCTGTAATTTATGTGCGATTGGTAACGTTATAGGTACCTATATAGTAGGTAGGTAGGTATATATTTCCATAAAATAATTAGAAAAATCATGGGATACCTTGCTTCGTTTTTCTTTATGTAAATGTACACCCTGCATACGTATGAGGTTTCAAAGCGGAGGGATCGTCAAAGAAAATGACCTTTTCAACAAGAACAGGGGACGTGGGTGTACAATCGACAGGAAAAGTGTTAAGTTTTTTTCAAACTCAAATATCGTTAATCATCAACCGAGAAAATATAATGTATCCTCAAAATGGAACGTAATAAAAATTATAAGTACGCTTTGAAGGATAGAAAATAAAGAGGAGGAAACACAATTTCACCATTTCTTCCTATGCCAAAAAACGAAATAATTGGAATAAAAAAAAAAAACATAAAAACAAACGCTTACACACTCATACCCCCGCACTAGGATTCCCTGTGTCGCAGGTGGCATGGACATACACAGATACACATCACAAACATCCAAGACCCGAGAACAAACTTTATGCTTACACAAAATCTGCCCCGGCCGGGAATCGAACCCGGGACCCCTCGCTTTGCAGGCAGGGTTACTACCAACTTAGCTACGGAGCCGTCTCGAATAATAAAAAAGTGGCGTTGTAACGAATGTACACTACGTTAAACATAATATTAAGTAGAAAAAAATCCGGTACGAAAGTTGTGGGATGGCAAGGATTTTGCGTAGTAAATATGCATGATAGCTACTGAGCAGGTCACGTGGTGCCACGCAAGCTGGATATTATTCTTAGCTAGCTGATTTCCCACAGTGCATTTTTCCGGGATAAAAGTACCTACTCGGTAATTTAAATGCTTCTCTCCGGTCTATAATAAATATTTATGCAAAAAAATCATTTGATCCACTGCCCGTGGCTTTCCCGCGTAGAGATTTGCACAGTATGATATCCATACATTTTTCCGGTATAAAATGTAGCCTATGTTACTCTACGGTCTATAAACTATCTATATAAGTCTATGCAAAAATTCATCTTGATCCGTTGCTTGCATATTTCATGATAGCGTTGAAATAGCATTAAATTAAATTTAAAGAACAAATCTGTGAAATACGTTTTGCTATCGACAGTACCAACTCTCCCACCCTATATTCTACTGCTTTTTTTCTTAAATCAAACTGCACCCCGTCGACTTGTTATACGCATTATTAGATTTATTAACACACCGCTTCCTATGTTATATATTATATATATTTTTATGTTCTTTGCTTTATATAAAGACTAGTCGTGGACCGCGGTTTCACACGCGTGTGTTTTCTACAGGAATCGTGCATGGTTACGGGATAAAAAGTCGCTACTCTCTGACTCATAGACTCTCTCTAAAAAAAATTACATCGCAGAGGACAAACCAACACACCCACAACATTTTAAAAGGTGGTAGGATTCTTCTGCGAGTGGCCGTTTGGGAGAGTACCACCGCTTTGGTCGTGTAGTCTGCCGCCAAGCAGTAATGTGCAAGCATTACTGTGTAATAGACGAGCGGTTAGTCGGTGTGTAATAGACGAATGTTTTGAATCCAAGAGCTTGAGCTAATGGTGAAAGAAATAATCGTAATGCAAGATAGCGTGGTGGCAGGCGTATTTTCTATTGCTATTGCTATGGTTGTCCAGAACAATGGCTTATCACTCAAGGAACGAAAGACGCCTTGCATAAATGATCACGTCAGTGTTAAAATGGTTTGTAAAAACCTCATCATCACTAGCATATTGCGCTCCCACTTATAGGATACCGGTCTTAATAAAGTATGGCCCTGATAATGCCCATAATCCACCATGCTTGCGTATTGGTGGATTTCACATCCTCGAATTTGGTGGTTCTTAAATATGCGGGTTTCCTCATGATGTTTACCTTCACCGTTTTAGAGTGAGGAGGTGCCCTATGGTATAACCGTACATAACGTCATGAGTCATTGGTACGGGGCCGAGCTTGGATTCGAACTCTGGTGCGTAGAGTTTAAAGTCACACAAGTTCTCGCTCAGCCACCCTCGCTCTTAGGATTAACATAATTTGTACTATTTTATGATATTTCTGCGTAATATTACTTCGATTTGCATTTTGAATAGCTACTAAAACCAGCAATCTAATCTAGATAGTAGATAATAGTAGTAAAATTGAGTCGTAAAATGGTAGCACATAATAAAAAGTGAACCCATCTGCCGCTTCCGACCAAACCACATCTAAATCAACCGACTACAAAACAAAAATAACTGCCGATAAAAAAAACAAAAGTGAAACTAAACAATAAAATTCTAACGTCCGAATCCAAAAAGGGTCAACGGTTCCCAGCAAACCGGCAACTGCAAAAAACTAATTTTCATACTCAGAATGGCACCTTTTAAGACAATTCTAAATTTAAAACATCTGTTGGGCACCCTTTCGCGCTCTTTTGTTTAAAGTTGCAAAGGTGCACAATGCTTCGCGTTGACACAATTAAGCGACCCCAAAAAGTTTGTTCTAAAACAAAAAAAAAGATTGTTATAGCGAGGAACAGGTTTGAATTATCATTAGAAAGGGTAAAGTGAGATGTGAGCCCGTGAAGTGTTTTCGTTCATATAGGGTTGCCAAAAATCGGGAAAAGATAAATTTGCAATTGGTATGTGTTGAACGTAGTATCTGCAAAATGCTTTTAGAAAGACGCCAAAAGTATTAAAGTTATAGTTATTATTATCTAGCAAAAAAACGTGTGTTGTCATTATTACTACCGTGAATATATTATTATGTTCTGTGATTGAGTAAAGTAAAAAAATAATAATAAATAAAGTTTAAAAGATATTCTGATGTCACATTTTTTTATCTTTACTAACTGACTGACTGACTAGTTGATTAAAGATAATGATGACACCTATAATATTTAACCTATACTTTAGCACAATTGAATATTCCTGTAAAAATATCACTGTTGTGTTTAAATATTTTGTTGCCTATTTTTATATTCAAGTGGCAACCCTATAGTATTACCCATATTTTAATTATAGCTTCCTCTTCCCCAAACGTCTAGAAGAATTGTTCACGTATAATTTATTCAAATATTTCATTAGAAATTATTCCAACGACTCCATATGCAAATCAAACGAAATTAAAACCATAGACAATGTAGTTTTTTTAAATAAAATGTTTGTCATTGCCGTCGTTCCCACCGAACGAGAATTATGATTTTATCATTGAAATAAAAGAATGTATGACATGTTTTTGTATTTTAATTTCTATTCATAGTTTTAAAAAGTAATACGTTTGTATTTTACCTATATTATTATGCAAGGACAAAAAATGTAGTATCTCACACATTTTTAAATAAAAAAAACTATGGATTATTTTTTAAAGGTGAGTGGTTAATTTTGTAAAATACCAATGGGACTTAGAAGTCTTTCGCCTCTTTTGGCTATCAAATGTAGCAAAAAGTTTAATTTAATTGGAGGTAGGTAATTAGGTATATATATACTTGCCCTATATCGATTCGGCATACAGTCCGATGGTGAAATGAAAAAAAAAATAGGCGCGAATAATACACCTCACAGGCTCACATGAAACAACTTTTTATCGCTAATATTTTACATTAAATTGTTTCCAAATAACCGATACAAACATATAAAGTGACACTTTAAAATTGTATTCGTTCCTTGATAATAGTCCGTGTGCCTAAGAATAGTCCCACCCCATCTCTCTTTATGGGAATATTATCGAGAGAAGGGCAGCAGCATGTTCCTCTGTCAGCATCATAATCTACTGCGATCAGCAAGATCCTGCCAAGCGTGCTGTGTTATGGCAAAATTCCCCCATCAGCCCCCCTCGTCACCCGATGTCAGCAGTGGACATTTTCTGGCTAATGATGGAGTATGAAATACTGTGAATAATGTTGGCGATTACTTGGTATAGAAGGTGTATGTGTAAACGGTATACATTTTTAAGGAGGTGTATATACAGGTTATATACGACACGAATAAATAGAAAAAAATATTTTTCCTCTGATATCTTCAAAATATCCTTAATTATTACAAAGCAGAGTCACCACTTCAGCCGCAGGCTTGACGCGCGGGCGCGCGGGCGCGAGCTGCGCGGGAGGCATAAAAGGTCATTGACCGACTAGGTTGTCCATATTCTCTCGTAATTACTTTGCAATGTCTAATGACATTTTAGTAGATGTTTTTTATTGATATAGAATTATAGATTTATAATTACTTCCTATATTTTTTAAGAACCTAATACGACTTTGTGCTCAAATATTGAGCCTGTTTACATATCCATCCTGTATAGTTGATATACATACGGTATAGCCAAGTAAAGCGCTCTGGATATAAATTTGTCACTGTCAAAGTCTAGTCTTAGAATACGATTTATTCAACGATTTAAATTTATAAGGCGTTTAATTGGCCAATTAAATGTCATAAGAAATAATAGGCGAATAAGTAATTGAATTTAGAATTTACATACCTATATTTTTCTTGATAGTGACAAATGTATTAAAACAATTATTTTACTGTGCAACCGATAAATACTTTTAAAGAGGAATTGCAAAGTGACTGCTTTAAAACCTGTTGGTTTGGTCACACTATTAAAGGTATTCGTAAAGGGGTTCATGTGGTACTTAGGACTAATTACTCTTCTGTGAGTGTCCACATACGGTGGGTACCACCGCTTTGCTCGTGTAGTCTGCCACTAATATGCAAGCATTACTATGTTCTGGGGCCTTACCGGCTAGCAATCTCGTGTTCGTTTTCGATTCCAAACCGATTAAACCAGCGGTCACTAGTCTTCGTGTGGAAAGAGTTGTCTATAGTTTTAGCTTCTTTTCGTTTCGTAAGAACTTGTTTCCTTTATAACGTTCGTTTTAAAATGATGATATGACATTCTAGACTATTGCTTCCAGCCGAAGATCTAGCGGGGCCTCATCGGCTAACAATCTCGTGTTCGTTTTCAACTCAAAACCGATTCAAACCAGCGGCCGCTAGGTCTTCGGCTGTAAGGAATAGTTTAGAATTTTCGCTGGTTTTCATTTTAGAACGAACGTTATTAAGGAAACAAGTTCTTACGAAACGAAAAGAAGCGAAAACTCTAGACAACTCCTTCCACACGAAGACTAGTGAACGCTGGTTTTAATCGGTTTGGAATCGAAAACGAACACGAGATTGTTAGCCGGTAAGGCCCCTGGTTTGATGAGAAAAGTAGTCAGTGAAATTACTGGGCTTATGAACTACCTAATGTCTCAGGGTACACAGACCCACAGACATTTGTGTTTCATAGTTTTAGAGGCATCTCTGCAATTGAGGCAATAAGAATCAAAGACAGCTATGTGCCTCCATATCAAATATACAGGAAACGAAAAAAAAACGTTTTTCGATTTCCAGGGTTTTCATAATTATGTTCCAAGTTCTGAGTTTAGAGTGAGTGATTTAGTATAGATTTTGGCTACCTTTAAAAAGCCAAAAAACTTACTTAGTTACTTTTATGAAAGTGTGGCACTTAGCTGCCTTTGATTCTATATGCCTCAATTGTTAAGGGTTGCCGTTATGCTTTCCATCAGGCAAACGACCTCGCTGAAACTCGTCTCATTATAAAATAGTATGAAAAACAGACTAATGCTAGACCTAACCCCAGGCAGCTGTTCCACAACTGGCAACTCTATGTATAGATTTTTATCAACATATATGCAAAGGAAGTATCTTATGCACAGGAAACGTTTTAATGACCATATCTATACCATTTTCCGGTTTTAGGGCATTTAGAAATACCTAATTGGACTTAGACCTATACAAGGTGAAGGAAATAGCTGGAATGGTTTTAGTATCGTTTTAAGTAGATTAGTTTTTATGGAGTTATTGAATAGAGGTGGAACTTATAAGTTACAACTTATATTAAATGTAATAATCCTATCCTATTTCCTACTAATATTATAAATGAGAAAGTGTGTTTGTTGATTTGTCCTAGATATAGTTTATGGACGGGAGAGTAGCATAAGTTTTTATCCCGGAAAAATGCACGGTTCCTGTGCGGGTGAAACACGCGGGCAGAAACTAGTAATAAACTATTTTTTTAAATATTATTTGATAACCAGACGAGCCAGTCGTTTGTCTGATGGTAAGCATAACATCGGCCCATAACAATTGCAGTGCCACTCAAAACTTTGAAACACAAAGGCCTGTGCGGCACCGCAGTACGCTCGTTACCGTATGCCCAGTAATTTCACAAGAATAGGAATAAACATGAACCGAAGTAACATTCGCTGAACACATGTTTGTGTTTTTATGGCGCATGTTTTACGCGGCCGGCACTAGTTATGGCGCGTAATAGATCCTTTACCCGTTATTACGTCACGGCAAAGAGTTGAATATTCGAACAGAGTGGATTCTTTGGCTGTTTGGCGAAAATATACCTATTAGCTAGGCAAAAATACCCGACGATTCTTAGATGATGAATCGTAGTCGACAACCCTGAATAATTGGTCATCATTACATAATAATTATTACTTATATTCTATGCTTTACTTCTGAAATAAGGAACTACTAGGTCTAAGTCTATTCTCAAGTTTTATTTATCTGCGAAACAAAACTCGATGACTTGGATGACGTGCCGTTTGCCAACTTGAAATAGAATAATAAATTGCCAAGTACACATCTATATGTATACAAATAAATAAAATTGAAGTGTCTATTTGTTATATCAAAATAACAGCTTTTTAATAAATGCATATGAAAGTATATACGGTACATAAATAAAACAACCATTTTTAAAATTTTTGTCTGTCTGTCTGTTTGTTCCGGGTAATCTCCGAACCGGCTGGACCGATTTTGACGCGACTTTCATTGGCAGATAGCTGATGCTATAAGAAGTAGCTTAGGCTACTTTTATTTTAGAAAAATAATTTGGATTCCGCGCAAAAAATAAAACCCTTCAAATCCAATATCTCTGCGTGGGTGAAACCGCGATCAGTAGCTAGTTTTCACTATAACGCTTGAAAATTGGAGTGAACTTATATAAAAGTAGGTAGAACCAAAATTGTAACCTATGATCGTACTATTACTTATTCTGTGCCTATGACAAATTCAAACGGGATTTGATTGTGAAATCAAGTAGGTGTTTTAAATGTAATGTCTTGATGATTGAAGCGATCTAAGAACACTATACCCACACTAAGAATTAATTGATTTTGTAAGTAGGTACATTACACTATTTTTTATTTCAAATAGGCTTGCGTTTGACCGCTGACGCACCTGATGTTAAGCGACGACGCGGTCGACGATGTAACACGCTTGCCCAGAAGATACCTGTTCACCAGTCTCTTGAAGGCTCCCAGATTGTAGTGTTCAGGAAAAACAGATGCTGGCAATGAGTTCCACTCTTTGGCTTTCTTTATGTAGGTACCGTAGTAGGTAAACTTTTACACAAACATATCTAGTTGCATATCTGTTCTAGTGATTGCTCTATGGTTTTAACAGTTCTAAGTTTAGACTTGCCGTTAGAAGCTAAGCCTGCTTTTTATAGGGACGTTAGACTTTTTGTTCTGGGCCCATTTCCATTAACAATAACGTTACGATAATTACCTTTACGTTTAAAAATGGATTTGCCTTCGTATTCTTCGTAGGTACAATTGATTTCATCATTACCAGCTGAAAGGAGTCCACTGCTGAACCAACCTCTCCCATAGAACGCCACTTGGATCGGCTACTCGTCTTTTACATCCAACGGTTCTCCACGGTGACCAGCAGGGTGAATTTAATTCACTCGACTGTCGAATCCAAAAACTCGATAAATTAATCGAATGTTGCGAGTACCGAAGTCTGATCGTAAAGTATTGTAGTAGCTCTATATTATCTTTGGATTCGACCTAGCTGTTCGATAACTTTTGTCGAAAGTATCGAGGTTCGATAAATTATATAAAAAGTCGGTAAAACACACTTTATCGATTTGAACTGTAAATTTTATAGAATTTTATCGATCAAAAAGATCCGTACTTGGG
The DNA here is from genome assembly GCA_907269065.1 of Crocallis elinguaria. Taxonomy (NCBI): domain Eukaryota; kingdom Metazoa; phylum Arthropoda; class Insecta; order Lepidoptera; family Geometridae; genus Crocallis; species Crocallis elinguaria. The sequence continues at coordinate 22,447,248 of OU026072.1, read as the reverse complement.
CCGCAGTGCTGTAACCAGCAGCCTTTTGTACCCCGTTGCAAGCTTCTATAACGGCGCCCTAATGTTCTAATCTAATCAACAAAGCCTACTATACTATTTCCGAGTTTCTAAATGATAATTGACTAGTAATTATGTGACAAGCATAATAATATAATGCTAATGTTACTAATGATATTGATCCGTATTTCTGTACGCAGTAAAATAAATGCGAAAGTGTGTTTGTACGTTTGTTGGTTTGTCCTTCTTTCACGCAGCAACGGAGCAACGGATCGACGTCATTTTTGGTATAGACATAGAAGTAGTTAATGAACCGGATAGTAAAATAGGCTACTTTTTATCCCGGAAAATGCTCGGTTCCTGTGGAACCGCGGGTGTAAACGCGGGTAGAAGCTAGTATTATTATAACATACATTGTTTAATGGCATAGTTACGAGGCCTACTTAATTGTCTCTGCATTTCGTTAAAAAAAAATAAAAAATGTCAAAGTAACCCTCATGGCATAACAAGATTCTCTATGTAACTGATTTATATCAATTCAAACCATAGTTCCAGGCTGATTTAATCAAAAACAAAAAAAAAATAACGGCTGAGATCAAAAAAACTCTTTGAGCAGTCAATTCGTTATACTGCACTCTAAATTAAAACAAAACTGCATTAAATCAAAAGTATCAAAAGCCGGTAGTCAAATTTCAGTCTTTTGTTTCACACAGTGACACAAAATAGTGGGGCCTTAACTTTTTTGTTTCTTTTTTCTAATGGCAAGAACGCATACTGCCGGTGTCAATGAGGTCACAGCTTTTTTGCTACATTTGAATTTAAATTAAGAACTCTATTGTCAATTTTTTTTTAATTACAATCCGCGCGGAGTCATTTTTCATGCATCGCTTGCAATCTGATTTACCTGTCAGTGGCTCTTTTGTTTTTTTTCTATACTTTTTAAAGTTATGTTGTAGTCTGTTGCGTGCCTGCATTCAGCCTAGGGGCAATAATTTCAGAATAATTTTACGAGTTGCGTTCGTTACTTGGAATATAATTGTAATAATTGCGTAGCTTGGAATAATTATGAATTTCCAAGCGAGGGGGTTCAATTAAGGTTGGTTAATTATAAATTAAATTATTGAAACATTTTATGTTATTACAAATTGGAAATAAGCAAATCATCGATACATCGTCGTTTAAGATCAGGCGAGGTAGTGGTAAACGCAAAAAAACGTAAAAAATAAATTATAATTAATTACAAAGAAACGTTTCGAAAGTAGATCAAGCTAGAGAACGATTTTACTGGAAGCTACGAGTATTATCGTAACGTTATTTGTTCTATAAAAAAATAGCACTAAAAAACTAGTAACGTATAATATGTAATTATACTTATAGGTAGATGTTACCATGGTAATTGCTATAAAGGATCAATTACATTGTAAAGTACAAAAGCGAAGGCGGAGGGCTTAAAGAATCCAGTTCAAAATGTTAAGTGGCCATTATGTTAGTTTACAGAAGAAGGCTATTCAACTTATTGAAGCCAGCCGTTGATGCAAGTCTGCGTCGAGCTTTATTTAGTAAAGCAGAATGCGTGCGGTGTTCTTTATTCTCTCTTTTTATGTTTTTACATACAACATTTGCAATTTAAACATTTTCACAAGAGATTTTTTACCAGTTTACTATTTTTTACGGACAGACGCAGAAGCTTGAGTCAATATATATCTTCTGCGAGTGAGCGTCGGGGATGGGGTTCCTGTTTTGCTCGTGTAGTCTGCCGTCAAGCAGTAGTGTGCATGCATATAGTGAAATTATCGGGCATGAGACTTTACTGTCTGAGTTTGATGTCTCAGGGTGGCGAGCGCACTGCAGTGCCACGCATTCTTTTGTAAAACCTTGATAATATAATTAGACAATAATAGTGTAGGTTATAGAAATGGCTTTTTTTTCTGTTAGTTTCATTGGACAGTTAATAGTCGATAACTTTTCGAAATAAGACACAATTTAAAAAAATAAATAGAATTTTTAATTTTTTTGAAAATATTTTTTTGTTTTTTTTTATTCAAAATTACTAATGTGAGTGTTGTTTTCCCTATGAAACTAAGTTTCTACATTTTTTACAAAACATACCTAAGAGACGAAAGGAAATTTCCGGTTTAAGATACCATTTAATTTATTTAATGGTATTAATTATGTATAGAAATTATAGAATACAATAATATTATTTTTTTATGGTTTCTTTTTACAACGCTTATTGACTTATCATCTCGTGTTGTCTTTATTAAATTATTTTTTAACTTAACTAAATAAATTGAAAACGTACGGATTTAATAAATTATAAAATTATAATAAACAAGTCAACCAACTAATACAAAAACCTTCTATTTAAAAAAACAGATGTACGGATAAAGAAGTTGAGGTAGTAAACTAAAAAACAAACACGAATTTAAAAACAAATCAACTAGTCCCAACTTTTGAATTTAGAGCGCTTTTTCTCACGCACACATGCATAGGTTCTCCTTGTATTGATTGTCGCAGGAGAGTAGGGAAGTGTCAAACTACGTCGGTAAAACAGAAGCTTGTAGTTTCGCTACTCGACGGTAGATGGCTGTTGCTGTAACAAAGTAACATTTGCTAAAGTTTAATTCCAAACAAAAACCTTATAATTACGTTTGAATAATATACATGATAATAAAAACATTGCGAATAAATACACGATTACTATGTACTTACTTGGTTTGATTCTATTAAGAACATGGCCGAATATTATTTGTTGAAGATTTTTATTTTGTAAAGTAATTATTTAATATATACCTGTTCTATAATACCCAAGCCACGATTTTAAAATTAGCTGTGTACAATATTGTTCTACATACATATTAGATGTTATGAGAATTTAAAAACAAATATTTTATAAAACACCGCTTTTATTCACTAAAACTAGATGGCGCTACCAGTACTCACTTCCCGTCCCTATTTATGCAATATTCCCCTACGAACTCTACTACGTGACTTTCTAAGTAAACTGTCTCATTTTCCATCCAAATTGCCAACTCACATCTTATTCGGTGCGCTGCTAACCATTTATATTCATTTCTTGACTCCTTTATAAAGATGTATAAAGTTGGTAAAGTCCAATAAGAAAACGTTACGTAGGAAAGAGTGGTTTGGAACTTATTAGAATTTAGAACGAGTTGGAACTACACAGTAATAAAATCCCTAGTTTTATTTCACTACTTAATTGAAATCGTAGTAGATTGTATTAATTTTATTGATTCCAATCACTCAAGGTTTAATTGTACCTACCTACTCATGATTTATTTTATAGAAAAATAAGTAGTGCTTTTTGCAAAATATCGCCCCACCATTAAATATATACGCCCTGACCTCAAACTAGGATTCCCTGTACGTAAGTATACCTATCTAAAGAATCAGAAACTACAGGGACCATGGTCCCACAAAACACGGACAGGGAACAAATACTTGTGGGTCTTAGGTAAGTGCAGGAATATTGGCAGAATGTGAAACTGGACTTATGAGACATACCTAATGTCTCAGGGTAACGAGCGCACTGCAGTGCCGCGCACGCATTGTTTTTCATAGTTCTCAATGGTATTGCAATTGTTATGGGCCGACGTTATAAGTACTTACCATCAGGCAAACGACTCGCTCATTTCATTCTCAAGTAGTATAAAATATACCTATATTTTTTCCGCCCGCGTTTTCCACCCGCGTTCCCACAGGAACCACCCATTTTCCGGGATAAAAAGTAGCCCATGTTACTCTCCGGTCCATAAAATATATCTATGCCAAAAATTACGTCGATCTGTTGCTCCGTTGCTGCGTGAAAAAAGGACAAACCAACAAACTTACAAACACACTTTTATTAGTAGGAAGTAGGATTAATCAAATAAAAATCTTTTACCTGTTTTTTAGTTTTCATCTTAATAATTTTTAGTGTCAATGTCAAAATTTTTCATTGAAGTTTAGTGCGCGCTCGCCCTAATTCATAATGTATTCCTTCGCTCAATAAATCTATAACAACGAAAAATATTCCCGTCTCATTCTCTCCCTACGCTATTCAATACCTTTACATTTTTGCGGCAGTTCCTCTCACTCTTATAAAAAAAAAGTCACACCCCTTTTTACAATAATAGATGTAGGGGTAGGGATATTTTTTGCAGCTCGATCGATAGTTTTATTTTAGTTACTGAGTGCTGCGCAAGAGTTGTTCAATTGTCGTATTTTCGGTACATTTTTAACCTTTGATTTATTTAAAAACTGCTAGCGTATGGTATTTTGGACCATCTAAAATCTAATCTATGTTTTTTTAACTGTGTGTAGTGGACTGATTAATCTTTTTCAATTATTTTTTTAATCTATATAACAATATGTTGTTACACTTCCGAGCAAAGGTATCTCTCCCATCCTTCGAACGAACACTGTACCACGACGATTTTGCTATTTTTTTTAATGTTAGTAATAGTCCAACAAGGTATTTAAGAAAGATAAGTTGGAAAAGTGTCTCGGGAAAAATGGAAAAATCGGGAAAAAATGAAATAGCTTGTTCTATGGGATTTTTGGAACTTAACATCATAACACAAAATTTCAATTATATATTTGGACGCTGACGCTCGTGTTAGTATCGAATATACTTCGACTTAGACTTCTGTGCAAAAAACTGTGTCAAAAGGTAACTTATCAAGACTAAAAAAAAATAAAAGCCTCTAATGGCCTGTCTGAACAATTCCTTGCCATTTTAATTCCTACATACACAACTAAATGATTTGATGATTATGATAATGCATTATAATGCGTAGAACTACCTACTGCCGATAATTTGACCGTAAGCCTCAAGCCTTTGTCCCAGCGCAGTACCGTGAAGAGATCTTTATCTATGTACTGATGGCAGAGGAATTCATGAACTTGTGATGGTAAATTGATAGATAGGTAGATTTTTTATTGTAGAAATTGAATGGTAGATAAGTATATAGGAGAATTAGAGAGACCATTATCTTGCAGTAGGTGCCTCGTTGTTTTGTGGCGACGTGTTGCAGTGCTTGAATTCATATTTTAATCCATACTAATATTATAAATGCGAAAGTGTGTTTGTTGGTTTGTTTAGTTAAGGCAGAAGCTAGTATATTATAAATAGACCAGCGTCTGCCAGCGGTTTTCACCCGCGTTCCCACAGGAACCGTCAATTTTCCGGGATAAAAAGTAGCTTATGTTACTCTCCGGTCCATTAACTATATATATTCCAGAAATCACGTCGATCCGTTGTTCCGTTGCTGCGTGAAAAAAGGACAAACCAATAAACCAACAAACACACTTTCGTATTTATAATATTAGTATGGATAGTAGGGAAGTAGGGATCGGGGTAGTAGGGATTACTAGGGATATTCTTTTATGATTAGTAAAAATTGGAGTTATTTCTGCAGTCCCTACTTACGCAGTAGCATAGGCTTTTTGTGTTCGCACAATGAATTAATTGAATATGTAATCAGTACCTACTCACTGGGTGTCGGTGATGTGTGAATAGCACAGTTTTACTTTAGAGATGCACCTAGAGATTTTTAAGCGGAGTTGCCGGACGCTAGAAATGCCGGTTGAAGTGTCCGTTCTCGCTGGCAGAATGATATTTTTCCAACTTATATTATTTCAGAGGCAGTAGATATTAATCAGTAGGTGTTAGCGGGCGCGAGGAAAGAGAAAATTGGTTACTTTACAATGAAAACGAAACACTGAAAACATAAGCTAATTGTAATATTCAACTCTCTCACTACCACCGAGAAATTATAAGGTCTGTCTTATTTTAACAGCCGTAGGTATAATTTTTTATGACTTTAGATCAGTCAATGCTAAGCCATGATATTCGAAGGTTATGGCCGTTAGAAAAGCCTATATAAAGCGTTTTTATTTAATTTTTAATTTTATTTATTTCCATAATCCGGAACAAACCTAGCCTTTATTCTATTACTAGCGTCTACCCGTGGCTTCACATGCGTGGGATCAGAACTAAATGTGTATGGCACTCAGGGATAATGTAAGCTTCCTATTAGTGAAGAATTTTTAGAATATGATCAGGGGTTCCAGAGATAGTAACAAACAAAAAAAACTTACAAACTTTACTGCTTTATAATATTATCATAGATGAGTATGTAATGACCGGAAATGATATCGAATTGTCCGGATAACCACTAGTTGCCGGATATCCACTTCACTAAACATTAGAACAGAAAATCCTAGTTATAGCGCGTATAATTTTATTGCTGCTTAGAGTTTAATAAAACGCTTTGTTTAATTAAGTTTGTATTCAAAAGAGTATTTACAGCTATTGCTTAGTTAGTTAAGTACCTATTAGTTAATTATGTACTTATAAATTTTGTTTAATTTTTTTTTAATCAATGCCAATGTGTTATTTGCGGGAAAATGTCCACGGCTGAACAACGGCCTTGCCATGAAGAGGGAATTTTGTCTATGCTTATTTCGACACACAACGTTTGGTAGGCATCTTGGTGATGCAGTAGATTATGATGACCGAGAAGTTACGGGGTATTTATTTTAGCCAGCTCTTATAGCACCCACGGGAAGAGAGATGTGGTAGGCCAATGGTCCGTGCGCATATATACAACTTGGTTAGTACCGGACAAATCCATGCCTTCGCATGCATTCCAAATTAGTAATTCATTATTAGCCTCTTACGCTCCCACTGCTGGGATACCGGCCTTCTCTCAGAGAGTGAGGTATGGGCCATAATCTGTCACGCGGGCCCAGTGTAGCTTAGTGGATGTCACATGTCCTCGAATTTTGTGGTTCTTGAACATGTTGGTTTCTTCACGATGTTTTCCTTCACCGTTTTAGAGCGAGTGTGGCCGAGCGGGAACTTGTGCGACTTTCAAGTCGACGCACCATAGTTCGAATCTCGACTCGGCTTGACTTATATCTAGTAATAAACTAAAAATATAGTTTGATTTCTAATCATTTCACAGGTTCTTTCTAAACAGCGATTGGTTGTTGGATTGAGCTGGCAACCAGTTGTTCTTACTTGTTTCAGACTTTTGAATCTGTGCTGGTTGGATTTTTTTGTTTGTGCAGACTTTCACGGGTGTGGTCGATCATGAGATATGTTCGAGTGGTTCTAGAGTTGTTTAAAATTATTTCAACCCGCTTTCTTACGAATGCAAGAGGGTGTCGGTAATAGCATTATCGAACATCTCCAAATGTGTCAACGTTTCTAACATTTTCTAATTTGAATTCAGGATCCGCGAGTGGAATACAAAGTTTCCCATTAAGGGCCAAGTCAAACACCGCGTGCACAAAACGCAACGTGACATACAAAATCATACTTGCAAGAAGTCATTAGGCATCCGCGCGTGATACCCCACAACCCTAATTCGGTTGAAGACCTCCTACACTTTGATCGTACCCGAACAAGTATTTGAAACTTTATCCCAGAAAAATTGAAGTCGATATTCCCTTGCAACATTTTATTTGACAATCGTTCACATATCAAATAAAAATACAGCGAAAATTGAGACCTAATATTAAAACAGAAAGGTTTGTTTTGCCCTGTAGTGTGTACAGTCAACAAAAACACACGCGAAACGCGAAAAAACCGGGCATCTTTTTGCGTTACCCCCTCGCTCCCCTAAGCCGGGGGTGTTGGGGTGAAGAAAAATCCCCGTAGGGTGGTCCCGCACCCCCTTAGTAGTTTTTCGTTGGAATCACGCGTACACGACACGCTCCGTATTGATTTTTTGGCACATGGCAGCGTTCAGGTGGTGAGATTGCATTTATAAAGGCTTTCTGCTGTTTTGGGTTGCGTATGAATTCACAAGCAATTTCATAGTATCGATTGTTGTAATAAAAAACGTATAAGTACACGGAATGATATTTCTGAAATATAAAATGTTATTTGGTTTAAAATTGTTTGCAAAACAGTGTTTTAGCAATGCTCTTTTACTCGGCGTAAATGTCGTTCTGTTATTGTATTCGTTTTCCGACATGTTTTTATTTATTTATTTTATTTTATTGCACACATACATTCAACTTATACTTAAGTGTAAACATATGCACCCTGTTAGGAGGGCGTTGCAAACTTAAATTAGGTACTTAGTTAACAATATAAAATAAGAACTAAAAACTAATAGAGGCTTAGCAAGTAGGTAATTCTAAGACTTAGAGCTTGAGATCATAATGAAGTATAAATTTTTACTCTCTAGAAGACAGAGTCCAACACTATTCATAAAAATTCTAAATTCTATCATCCAGAAAATCTTTTAAGCTGTAGTAACTTTACTTGACAGCCAGTTCTAGTTTTTTTTTTGTTTTGTTTTTGGCTCCACGCGATTTGCGTATTTAGCCAGTGTCAAGTTATAATAAATCTCTAGTTTTGGTGCATGAAAGTGGTCAAAGTCACATTAAAGTTTAGTCTAGGTTCAGTCGAGTCACAGACCACAGTGATGCTTCAGTAAAGCGGTGGATACTTTACTGAATGCTTCTATGGAGTCGTGGATAGAATATGAAAATACACGTTTGTCTTTGTACTATTTGCCTTTCACTCATGCACGTTTACGAACACTTAATGGTTAATAATCCACCATTATGACACATTAACACTCGATACAACCACAGATTACTATATATGGGATACAACATAGGTTTTAGTAAATAATTCATAATCAACAACAGTTCATTTTCGCATTCCCGCCAAAACTCCCAGTCCTCGTTTGAATTTGACAGCGAGAAGTGCTCGAACGTTATCTATGTAGGTAAGATGTGAAAAAAGTTCGCATGACCGCATTTTCATATCCAAGACGGATCACTATAAGTTCAATACCTACTGATGTGTATAAAAATTAGGACATCCTTAAACGGTGATCTGACGGATTTTTAGTTAAGAACACCAATTTACAGTGTTTTTCTAAGATTAGTAGAAAAAAATTGGTAAGATCGTAGGGAAGCGTTCTTTACAATAACTGTACGACCTGCGCAGTCAATGATAAGAAAGCTGGTATATTCGATACTCAAAATTATGGTGTGTGTTATTAAAGGCAAAAGGAGGGAATCATACTCCTTTTAGTGCAATGTTTGTCCGAAACTTCATATTTCTTAAGTCACTTGTTTCCTATTTTCATCCTTCTTCCGAATATTGATGTAAAATTTAAAAAAATTATTAACATGAAATGCATTAAAATTTATTGTAAACTTAATAATAGATACATTTTTAAAATCACCTTTTTAAAAAATCGTAAATGACACACAAAAAAAATATTGAGCATTTTTAAGAAGCATAATTTTTATGACCCCCATTGTAGTTATCTTGAGTCAGTGCGACTTGAGGTTATTTTTCTACTAATTAAACAAGATTTTTCAGCTTTTATTACCTATAGTTAGGTGGTTAGCATTTTATTTCTTCGTCTGATATTAAGGGCGGAGTTCACCAACCATTTTGAAACGAAAGTTCAACTATGAACTAGGTTTAACTGATAAACCATGGCACATCGAATTCTTTGAAAGATAATTTTGACATCTGCTGTCAAAGCTACTTTTTGAACTGCCGGACACGTAAATGTCTTTCATTTTATATTTGATGAACTCTGACCCAAGAGGATACACCCCATTATGACCTTTCGCGTTTAAGGACATTCAGAATACGTCATGTGCTTTTACATTAAGTAAACACTGTCTTAAGCTAAGTCTACATTGAGCAGCACAAGTTTTTAATCATCACAAGTTTTCCATCAGCACCAGTTTTTCATTCTGATCTTTCTAGTTTTTTTTTACTTGCAATGATTTTATACAATTTTGTAACGATAGTTTCACAGATAAACATAAACTTAATTATTCGAACACAGTGACGGTTACAAAAACCAGATTAAATATACGAATTCTCACACGGCCAAATGCAAATTCGCAGAAATTATGCAAATCAACAGTAAAGGTGTAAAAGATTAGCATCTTATTGTGATTTGGCGATTCGTTCCGAACACTCCATGTTTGTTCGCCATTCGTCACGGACCGGTGTGTTCGCGGCTTAATACGCAACCGACCTTTTTGAAGTTTTGTAACATTATCGCTAGAAAATATAATAAGCGATATTTTGATTGCCAGTATGGATAGATTGAGATTGTGAGTAAGACATTGAATTCCATTGATTAAAATTATTATATCCAGGGAATGGACAGTCTCCTCGATCAACGATCACCAAGACGCCTGCCAAGCGAGGTTAATGAATTAGTTTATGAATTTAGGAATTATGGCATAATCCCCCTTAACGGCGGAGAATGATGTTCAGCAGAAGACGTTTTTTGGCTGGCAATAATTATTTGTTAGTGGGAGGACTAACTCTTCTGCGAGTGTCCGTCTGGGTTGTTACCACCGCTTTGCTCGTGAAGTCAGCCGCCAAGCAGTAGTGTGCAAGCATTACTGTGTTCCGGTTTGATGAGCAGAGTATCCAGTGAAATTACTGGGCTTATGAGACTTAATACCTAATGTCTCAGGGTAACGAGCGCACTGCAGTGCCGCGCAGGTCTTTGTGTTTCAAAGTTCTGGGTGGCACTGCAATCGTTATGGGCCGGCGTTATGCTTACCATCAGGCAAACGACCAGCTCGTCTCGTTATCTTATAACATAAAAAAAAAACATATATTGTAATGGGATATTCACCGTGATTATTATGAGCACCCGATATTTCGACGCTGTTACTAAATACTAAATATTAGTACTAAATACTAAATAGTAGTACTAAATACTAAATAGTAGTACTAAATACTAAATAGTAGTACTAAATACTAAATAGTAGTACTAAATACTAAATAGTAGTACTAAATACTAAATAGTAGTACTAAATACTAAATAGTAGTACTAAATACTAAATAGTATTCCTGTGAACATGATGCTTGCAACAGCGTCGAAATATTTAGTATACCTGTGAACATGATTCTTGCAACAGCGTCGAAATATCTGGTGGGGTGTTCAATGTTCATCGCTATAGCGATTCTCTTTAAATGTAAAAATTAATAATATAGAATGAAAAAGTTAAACATCTTATTTTTTTCTGTACCTACACATGAAAAAGTCCAACGCTGCGAAAACACCTTTACTCCATCGATAATACCTCTTTAGTTCCAGACTGTAAGGTTTTTCCTATAAGAAAGGAGCTTGTCATATGAAAAAAAAATACTGATGTACCTAAGTTAATTTTTTCACGTTGCAAGCTTCTTTCTGCAACAAAAATGAATGTCACTCCAACGAAATGCATTATCAATCATTATTATTAACGTAGTTAGGTACCTTTAACTCATAAAATTGTTTTAAAATTCATGTAACGGAATGTCATATGAACTAAAATGCACTCTAGAATAATTCTCATCTTGTCATTACTAAGTTTACACCTTTCTTTTGAGTAAATTCAAGCCGTTTTGACTCTTATATCTAAGAACACAGAATCAAAAATGTATTGTAGAAAAGATCACACAGTGGTACGAAATTAATGCTCGAAAGGACAAAAAGGTGCGCTTTTTGTTTCGACCCAAAGATTTTGTTTACAATTTAAATATTTTATACAAAGTGACAATAGACAAAAACCGGTACTTGTGACTGTAAAAAATTAAATATAAAAATTATGACGGTTGCCCTTTTGTCTCTTAATTTATGCAAATTCTGTGCGGATGTGATGCTATACGTCGTACGGAAGGAAGATATTTTATTTTTAGGTGTTGCAACATTGTTTGAGCTTTGAGTTTTTTTTTTAGCTGTGAATGTGTAAGTTAAATTAGTGCAAATGGAAAAGATTAAATGTGTTGCCACAAAAAAATCCTTTTAGACGCCTGTTTAGCTAGACAGTGTCTAAAGATAAACGACTAAAATGATTAGAAATGTAACACAATAGAATGGAGTTAGACAACGGTTAGACACTACTTAAATCAAGATTTGTGGCTGCTCATATTGAAACACGCGACTAAGGCATGTTTAGGAGTTAAATGTGGTTTAACACAGGTTTAGGGTGTGTTTATTTTTTTTTGTATTGTCAAATTTAAATGAGTTAAATATTGTTAAAGTTGCATCTTGTTAGAGCAACCATCCTTAAAATGAAAATCAGTGAACAAGCACCTGTCAGCTGGTCGAGAGTGTGGGCTATAATCCATCAAGCAGGCTCTATATGGCTTGATGGATGTTACATATTATCCCCTAATTTTGTGGTTCTTGAACACGCGGGTTTCTTCATGATGTTTTCCTTCACCTTTTTAGAGCGAGTGTGGTAAAATACATATAGCACAAATCTTAATAGATACATTGTGGTAAACAAAGTACATTTTAAAAATGTAGAGACAAAGACGCTCTACAGAAGCTCGTTATTACTTCCTCTGACAATAGCTCTACAGCGACTCTAGAACAGGGCCGTAGTAAGGGCTATTATAAATAACAATTGACCATAATCTAATTTTTAGGTTTATTTTATAATCCTACTAATATATAAATGCGAAAGTGTGTTTGTGATTAGTTGGCGTGTTGGTTTGTCCTTGTTTCACGCAGTAACGGAGCAACGGATCGACGTGATTTTTGGCATAGATATAGTTTATGGATCGGAGAGTAACATAGGCTACTTTTTATCCCGGAAAATGCACGGTTCCTGTGGGAACGCGGGTGAAAACCGCGGGCAGAAGCTAGTCTCGCATAATTTTAAGCCCGCGATGTGGTTAAAAATGAAGACACTTTTAGAAGCAATGCCAATAAAAGCCCCTCTATTTTCCTCCCTAACTACATCCCTCATCTAGACCATATTTCAACTTATTCACGAACGATTAACCTGCATTATACCGTTCCTGGACAATTTATTCTTTGCTACTCTATTCCTCGGGATAAAGACTTCTTAGAGGATTGGAGAGAGGACTGTCTGTGTCGGTAGAGTTTCCTTTGACATAAATGTATATTATTAATGTACAAGAATATTCTTCTAATGGTCGTGGAGTTAAAGCTAAAATGAGCAGCATTTTCTTAGATTTTCACGATTATGACAGAATAAAACAATACTATAATTATATGAGTTATGAGGGTCAACACTTTTAACATTTGAGTCCATTTTCACTAATATAAACTAATTAAAATTAATTTAAATCACAGAGCTACGCCGAGTTAGCCATTAATGCAAACACTAATTCCCGCCATCATAGCCAAACGGATTGATTTGATTGGACGGTTGGGACATATTGGTTTCTGTTACGAATGCCTTTATGGACTTAATGTATTTTGAAACAAACCGAGGTTTTCACTCGCGGTTTTCACAGCAAATAAGTGGACATATGTGTAATTTTAAAATTCCAGAATGATTAGTTTTTATTTTACTGTATGTTAGTATAAAAAAACAGTTTTTTGTCCATAGTGGACATATTGACAGTGATATTATTTTATACAACAAACAACTTATTATTTTGAAAATATAATGTGTTGTATCGAAAATAAATACTTTTTAAAAGGTTAAACAAGCTATTGCGTACTTCAAGAGCTCGCATATTTTTGTTGACTCGCCGAGATAAAAAGCGCGAACTAACTTAAAAGTAACTTATAAATTAATAATACGCCTAGCACTCAATAAAAAACTGTTAAAATTCATAATAAAACTGTCAAACAATAACAGTCAATCGTTTATTAAATAAGTATGTAAATAAAAAACTTTAATTTATTCAAGCCCATACTTTATTAACTGCGAACTGTATGAAATGACAATTGATTGTTTATTTCTTTTATAAATACAGTCAGATAGTATTGTTATTGTAATTATGCAATTAATCTTTGCGTTTTTTACTGTTGCTATTTTGTTTGGTCGAAGCTAGGATGCCATAATTTTCGGTGGATACTTTTGAATTTGGAATGGTAAACTTTTTGGTGGATGAAGCAAAGAGGTTGACTTGCTTTATGTACTAACATTAGTTTGCAATGTAAAACTATTTGTTACCGACTCATTGAGGTTTTAATCACTTGTGTTTTTTATTGTTACTTTTTGTCGTACCAAGTAAAGAGGGTCTTGCCAATGACTATATATTAATCTAATTTATGAGAAGCGCCCTGCGGTTGCACCTTTATTTTTTTATCTCTTATTTAGTGCGCATCTAAAAACAAAGGATAACTACACGTGCCCAATTTTAGTTCTGGTGATTTAAATATAAACTAGATAATAGTACTTATTTGATAAATAAATAATTTAGGTAATAATCTAAGGGATGAAGGAGCGTACCTATATTTTTTGTTCTGATAACATTTTTTTTAATATTGACTGACGAGACGAGCTGGTCGATTGCCTGATGATAAGCATAACGTGAGCCCATAACAACTGCTGTGCCACGCAGATAGTTGAAACTTGAAGACCTGCGCGGCACTGCAGAGTACATTGCGTCCATTATCCTGAGATATTAGGTACCTATTAAGTCTCATAAGCCCAGTGATTTCACTGAGTGATATGTGTGTGAAATAGCCAAAGACTTACTTAATAAATATAATTTACATCCTTTGAAATCCTTATTGACTTTATTGTATTTCTTAGTAATTAAACAGTAACAGGGTGTAGTAAGGTATCTATATTACGCGGCAAAATTGGCTTCATCTTTTATAGATATATTTAAATCAGATCTCATTTGACATTTGAATGCTATCGTGGGACCTAAGAATAACCATCCATCACATTCACACAAAATCCTGCTTACATTACTAACCATAAAACTCTAAATATGACAACGAAACGAAAATATTTGATCTCATTACGCATACAAATGCACGAGTACGCATCGACAGCGCAAATCAATACTGACAATGCCATCTTTGTTACACTGTGCGAAAAGTTAAACCTTCACAGCTACATAAGCATTCAAACTTAAAAAAAAAAACTCGACCGGTGTTAAGAAATGAGGAACAGAAATATGCAAAACGATGCATCTTCGAAATTTAAATGCTTCGATATTCAAATGAGGCCGGAACGGGAAGAGCAATTTTGACACTTAGAAGAATAGTCCAACCCTTTTTATTCAAATGAAGTGCGTCTTTACGGCCAGTGTCTGCACGATTTAAATGGCATAGATAAAGGAGCTTTTTTATTTTTTTAATGAAACGCGGGAATTTATTCATGATTATTTGTATTTTTTTTTGGTCGTGGGAAGGATAGTGTGAGAATCTTGTCTTTGTGGGGTAATCGAAGGGGTTGGGTTGTTATGGAAAGCTGTGTCAACATTGGTAGTAATATGCTAATTTATTGATTTCCGATAAAATTTATTCGCGATATTGAAATATTCTTTAGTGACTTTGTAGCAGAAGAGTTTTATGACTCTCGGATTTCTTTAACTGGAAACAAATCGCAAATTTGCTCAATCTCAGTTTTAAAGATTACTTATAATGGATCCTTTTAATAGGCACACCCATACTTACTAATGAAAAGGTGTCTCGTGAACAAGTAATTTATCTACTTATACATTTTTTTGTCTAGGTAATTATATAAAAATCTAAACTAATCGTAGTATGTATACTGTCAATCTAAAATAGAAAAAATAACTCAAAACACTTAGCTGCTATTCATTACATTTTGTAGAGTGGTTTACTGTCGGAGAAATATTAATATTATTAAGTACCTATCAATTTTTAAACATTTTAGTAACACAGCTAACAAAATCAGAAAAAAACTTAAAACAAAATGTTTTTAAACAATCTCAAGATGCTAAAGTTTAACCCTTCCTCGCCGACCATTCAAATTCAAATGTTCCTCGTGGACAGGTGTTCTGTCTTTTGTTAGAGTTTCCGCCAGGAACTGTAAGGGAAGAAGGAAGTAGACAAAAAGTAATTATTGTGTGCCGGGCTTTCAAAAACTTGGTAATTATATGGACGTTTGTAATGCATTGAATAATTTATGTTTTGGTTTCAAGTGGATAAAATAAATTCAACACGCTCGATAGATTTGATCAATATAATACAAGCGCAAAATTATTTTTACTCCCGATCCTCGTGCTAAAGTAAGGCCAAAACAACATTGTAAAATATTGTTTCAT
The DNA here is from genome assembly GCA_907269065.1 of Crocallis elinguaria. Taxonomy (NCBI): domain Eukaryota; kingdom Metazoa; phylum Arthropoda; class Insecta; order Lepidoptera; family Geometridae; genus Crocallis; species Crocallis elinguaria. The sequence goes on along the minus strand of OU026072.1, from coordinate 22,431,239 downwards.
GTATTCCAAAGACCGTCACGCGAAATTTCAGTAAGATTAGGGGGCTTTCTTGCCTGGCTTTTGGCCGATATGGAGTCATATTGCAATCAACGCATTAAAACTTCTTTGATCAATATACTATTTGACACTGGCTGAATCTCTTTTTTTTCTCCAGTTCTGGCCAGGCACGGATAGTGGCCAATTTCAAGTTTAAAAAAGTATCTTATTAAAATAAACTGTAAAATTCTCATGTCTGTAGTGATTATATTATTCTCTTTGCCCACGTCGCCCAACATCTATTATTTTTAAAATAATAGGTACCACACCTGGGTCCTGAGACCGGTCTTGATTTCCGTCACAAACCCTCATTTGCATGTTGAGGGTTAATCTTTGCGATTATTTGTGCTCACGCATATTTTTAATTATTCAAGGGTTAATGTTATTCATTTTTAAAACGTGTGCGCGAATGTGATTTTTTTCGGCAACCAGTTGGTGTTTAGATTTCAGTGAGTGTAAAGGTGTTTTAGGCAAAGAAATTTATTAAAAGTGTGTTAAGATAAAAAGAAAGTCTGTTCTTAGATGCAGGGCAGCTACTAAATGACTCAATTAAAATAAATTGCAGTGGAAAAAAAAATCTGATGACTTGGAATTGCAAAAGATAATGCAATGAAAAAGAAAGTAATATGGTGGCGACGTATCTCGAATACAATCTTTGGTCGCACATTGATCCAAATTGATGCACGTTGATCCAAATTGATGCACGTTGATCCAGGTATGTAAGATTTAGTTTATAATCTCGATAGGCTAGAGTTTGACAACACTGTCTGGTCTCTGATATAAATCTGAAATTCGCTCTCAAGTGCGGCTGCGCGAAACACACCTATCTATACAATGCAATTAAAATAACAATAGGACTGGCCAAAGAGTATATTTTAGCCAAACTTCAATGTTTTTCACTCAAAACTCAAAATTCAATCAATCATTTTCTGTGTTGATTATACAAAATACCTACCTGTGACAATTTGTTTTAATTACTAATTGTGTGTTATTGCCATGTTTATAATAGGAAATAAAAAACATTTCTTTAACACATTATTTTTATAGAAATCCAATTGTAACGTCATAACATGGCGCTAGGCCCATCCTATATTCTCATTTAAATCGCATTGTATGTGCTTGCCGTTAGAATGTGAACTTGAGGGTGGTAGGTCAAAACTATCCCTGTCATCGTGCTATCGAGTATTAGATATTCAATTCGGATACCATCTAACTTTTTATTTGGTTTTGGTTGAATCGTAACTAAATACCTTTGCCACGCGACCGCCGTCTGCCGTATAAAACAAAACAAGCATATTGGCGCGCTTTCTGCCTTCCGAATTCAAACCATCAATTTTCCCAAAACTAATTTTCGAATTTCGAACCCGCAGTGAAATCAGGACTAGTGATGTCCCGGCTATGCATCACGGATAATGATTGGATTTGCCCCGCCTTCGTCATCAATCACTACGCTAGTGGGTGGCAGATTCGTCCAGTGTAAGTTGACCTGTCACTTTCGAATTATTACTTTTACTGGTTTAGCATGGTGGGTGTCAAGTTTTTTTGGTTTTCAGCTAGGGGTGGGAAAGCCATTGTGTCTTGTTAGAGACACTGTAATGTCTTGGATGGTTGGATGTAAGTAAATTATGTTTTTTTTTTGCGTGTGTTGGGGTGGTATCTATTCGGCTCGCGAAAATGCCTTTTTTGCAAAGTAGGTATTATGTGAAGGAAAGTAATTTTCTTTTATCATTGTTGCATGACAGGCTACTTTATTTGTTTGCATGATTTTCACGTTTTCTGGGCTCAGTAGATTTAAAAATGGAATTTGCTCAATGTAACTATAAAACCATAAACGTCTTGGTAACTACATACGCGCTGTAACTATAAGCAGAGATTCAAATTACCAAGTTTCGTAGCTCTTGTGCCAAGTCTGAAAAATAGTTAAGTAATTATATCCATGTTTTTTATGTATTGTTTTTTCTCGCTTTAGGTATTTATACTATTTTTTACTATGCATACGAGATTATAATTTTCTTCAGATAGTAGGTAACAATTATTATAGGTGAAAATGTTAAAACTAAAATATTTTTAACAGCAATGCAGACACAATCGGAATATGTAATTCTATAAATCAGAACTTTGGCTATGACAACACCACAAAAATATAATATTCAACTACCTACAAAGAAAAATCACCAAAGCAGGGGAGGGGAGGTAATCCCATGGGAGGGGGCGGGCAGGCCTCGGATGAGGTAAGAAGATTACCTCAGATGTATTATGTGAGATAGAATATTTTATGGAATATTTCTCATAGATATTTCATTTAAAAATAGAATAATTCTCAATATATCGTTTTATTATAGAGACTAGCTGTGCCCCGCGGCTTCGCCCACGTATATAGCCTAAGTTACTCCTTGTATCATCACATATCTGCCGGTGAAAGCCCCGTCAATATCGGTCCAGCTGTTTCGGAGATTATCTGGAACAAACAGACAGACAGACTGAAATTTAAAAAATGGTTGTTTTGTTATAGATACCCTATAATATACTGTCATATGCATTTAGTAAAAAGCTGTTATTTTAATATTACAAAAATCACCCTGCTGATTTTAATATCATTGGATTCAGTAACCGCTGAGTTTGTTTATATAGATACATTGCTGGATAACTTTAAAAACACAGACCATACGTAAAGTATCTAGTCCCTTCAAGCAAAATCTCTTCTAATACTGCCATCTTTCACATGCCGTTCCGCCTAAAAAGTCGAAGTCTAACAAAAAGTATCCAAGACAAAGCCTTGACAAAAAAAGGAAAAAGAAAATACCCAACTGCAAAGAGGGTGTAAGGTTTCGTGAGTTTCCACGGAGATGTCTACCTCATATGTATGTAAATGGGGCCTAAGCCGGCAAGAGTAAGGGCGCAACCAGATTGTGTGACAAAAAAACTTTGCTAAGATATTTGATGGAATTAGGCGTTACTTTGCGAAAATCCATTTTAAATAAGATTATATAATGTTGGTAATTTATAGTTTTAATTCCGCGATAAATAATGTCTAATGGCCTAAGTTCGATCTATACTGAATTTAACCAAACGTAACGCGCGACGCTGGACAACCAACGTTTGTCAGCATGAACCGAACTCAACCCGACCCGACCTTCGACACGTGTTTCGCCTCTACACGAGGCATCCTCAGGTGGTTAGGCTTTGCTAAGATGTATAATTGTATTAAAAACTTGACTTACTTTGACGTATTCATTGCAATTATATATTATTTTACTATCATGAATTCCATTAATGAAAGTTAAAGTCCTAATTTTATGATTATATAAAATATTGTCACGCCTACACCGGCAAAGTACGGCTAAGTTTCCATTTCTTTTGTATCTACCTTTTATACTGTGTATTTTAGTAGTTGTAGTGTATTTTATGCAAATAAATATCTTGAATCTTTAAAAAGTCCTAAAGTGTCTTAGTATAGTAGAGTATGTAATTTTTTCTGTTGACCATATTGTCTTCCTTCGTAGTGTTTTTTCCATTTAAAACTATTTGCAGTAGGTATTCGATCGTCACGAACAAAAGATAACACGGAATGGATTAAAATAATGTAAAATGTGCATAATTTAAATCGTCAAAAGTTTTAATCTAAATAGCGTTGAACACAATATAGATCTCTGGTACGTTCAGCTAGTGTCAAGAAAAACACGAGTGAGTAAACTTCTATGAACGCAGCCTTACAGTATACCTACATAAATACATGTCAGGTGCTCCGAACTCGGTTTACGAATATTTTTCTCAAGATATTGCGTTCGGAAGATTTGTGTATGCATATATATCTATCTACCTTAGCAGAGTTTACCTTATTTACGAATTTTGAGGCAGAATTTATTTTAGAACGGTTTATCAGCCTACGTGGAACGGAACTCTTTTCGGAGAGATACTGGCGCCGTGACGCCATCTTTGTCTCACGAAATGAGGTTGAAATAATTGTAATAACTTCACTATACTATTTTATTAATTTATAGTGAAAAAAATAATTGCAAACTTGCAAGCCACAACCACAAACAATAGGGGATACGATATGCGTCAAGCGGGGATCGTGGTTTTCCATGGTTTTCTCGTGGTCCGCGATTGATGCTTATCTGTCAATCATAAATTAGGTTGGCTGCCATACATATTATTGCAACCTACTTGAGCCTACATACCTACGACACTCGCCCTGTTAGCATTGTCAATTTACACTGTATAGAAATTCGAATTACAAAATCATAACTTGTCAAGTTCTTACTTCGATAAAAGTAGACCGCCATGTCAGTACTCGTATTGTCAAGGATGTACTTGATCGTTTAAAATCAAAATAAAGGTAGCTAAACCTGTATCACAGATGCATTTAAGTATAGGTGCTTTTATTTTTATAAAAAACAAACAGTTCTATACAGCAATATTATCCGGAGATATATCGCGAGACGTATTCGGTGCCACAGAGCTCGGCGGACATTTTTCAAGACACAATCCTCCCTCGCTTTTAGATGTGTGGTGTAAAGTGCGAGCTATTTATTGGCTGTTTCGCGAGGAACCTATATTATAAAGGAAACGACGAAGGACACAAATTTTGCTGACCCTTCCATCGTATATGACGCAATAACCGGGAACAAGAAATATACTTATTCTACTAGTCCTACTTATTTAATATTATAAATCCGAAAGTGTGTTTGTTGGTTTGTCCTTATATCACGCAGTAACGGAGCAACGGATCGACGTGATTTTTGGCATGTATATAGTTTATGGACCGGAGAGTGACATAGGCTACTTGTTATCCCGGAAAAATGCACAGTTCCTGTGGGAACGCGGGTGATAACCGCGGGTAGATGCTAGTTTTAATATTTTTAATAGTTTAAAAACGGTTGCAAAAAATCAGACTAGGAGCATGTAACTGTATCTCCGTACTGATTCACGTGAACAATATTAATATTTAGAAAATATCTAGTAGATGTTTTCACAATAGTGACCCTAAAAGGCATCATTTTTAACATCGGCTATCACAGCTTTTAACGCGTTTGAATCGCTGTTTTAATGAATAATTTGTTCTCTGTCTATTAAAAACAATCATTATTTTGAGTGATTCTAAAGGGTGAGTTTAAATTCGTATGTTATCACGGAAGAGGGCAAATAGGACCATGGTTGTCGACAAGTTGTGAGAACCTACCTTGGAAAAATGTCATTCAACATTTCCAAAAAAAAGAAAAAAACTTCAATCGTGAAGTGCACGGTATTTTCTGCATTTGTTTCTAAGTTTCTTCTAATCACCATTATCAGTTAATACAGTTCAAGTGAATCAGCTGATCTAGGGCTGCCCGGAAGTTTTGTAGTAGAATTTTAACGTAAACTTTAAACACCTTTTCTTCAACGAACAATTCTGAATATTTAAAACTAGTAAAACAAATAATGTTGACCTCCAGGAGTAGATCGACCCCCTTTCGGGATAATATACAAATTTAAACTCAAGTTGTATAATTACGAACAAAGCCTTTAAATTGTTTATACAAACATCACCATGTTCAAATTAGATTCCAGATGATGACATCGCAGATGTAGAAGTGATTATTGCCCAAATATTGTTTTCATTTTGATGCGACTAGAAAAAAAAACTACCGTTTTGTGTGGTTTTGTTTCTAATCGCCAGTCGCTTGTGCCTCGGTCCAAAGCGGTCCCGGTACGTTTTTCTCCCCGCTCCTTGGCAGTTTTGATGCATCGTAATATTTTCGCGTCAAGCACACACCCCCGTGACGTGGCGTGATATATTGGCTCTGGTAACGTTGTTATATCTATTTTGTTGTTTTTGAACAGCGGTAAATTTTACATGCAATATTTTTTATCCGAGTAGGTTATCGACCTTAAGATAATATGTCTCGCATGCTCTTGGAACATCAGCTGTTATGAATAACAGTGCCTTGCGCGGTACTGCACCGCGCTTTTCTCTCTGATACATCAGTCCTCAAGTCTCAAATGCAATCACTTCGATCGCTGTAACTTCAAGTTTCTTGAAATATATTCACTCGTATTTGTTTTTATGTAGTGTAACAAGCACAGATAACTCTATGGTAGCAAGTCTAGCGGGTAGTTGCGTGTCGGTATAAGCTAACAACAGCTCATAACAATTGCAATGCCATACTTTAAAACACAAAGGCCTGCGCGGCACTACAAGGCTACAGGTGGGTATGGCATAAGCCATACCCACTAGGATTCCCTGTGTATTTATTATGGAGGTGTAGGAATAATCCTACACCTCCATTATTTTATTGCTACCATCTCCACAAATTTAATTAGGTAGGTAGATTATTCCTTACCACCTCCAAGAAATATAAGTACAATCAACGAAAGCTTTTCGTATCAATTTTTAGTTTTTAGTAGTACTAAGTGTGTAAGCGCTATTTATTTATTTGTAATAGCTTTGAATAAAAAAAACTCGTATTTTTCGCAAATGCCTGCCTGAATTCACTGTCTATCTTTAAAATGTTTCGAACCATTCAATCCAACATCAAAGTTACACAAATGTTTATTCAAACATCACGGAACCAAGTGCTCGGAACAAATTTGCGGAGAGCAGAAAAAAATAGGTAAAAATTTCGACTGCGCCAAAACTCTGTAGGTACCTTCTATACACATAGCTAACATTTACACCTGTCTGCCTTTTAAATCGTACAGGAAGCGAGACTCTCAAACATCTATTGAAAACCCGAAACAGGGGGTGTGTTACCCCCCTTCGCCATCCACCCCCTCGTTATCCCATTTCCCCCCTTTCTTTCTACTAACTTTGCATCGTCATTCGTATTACTTGGGCCTTAACTTATGTGAGAGTATACGATATACGTATTCCAAGCAAAAATGAACTGAAACGTACTAAAATTAGCGTTGATTTTCGTGCGAGTAGAAAAACCAATTTACGAGTCGACATTTTAGGCAATTTTGTGTTTTATTTTGTTCGCAGTAAGATTTAGTTTAGGTTGTAAAGTAGCAGATCAATTTTGAGATAGTAGTCTGTACTGATTCCTTTGCATTACTTTTTCCTTCTTTGTGGATGTATTTTATGTGAGTTTTAAAGGTCTTATGTGGATAGTCGTAGCGAATGTTGATGGGTTTGTGTGTAAGGACCTTTATAGTTACAGTTTAATTTGAAAAGAATATTAGATTATGGTTCGTACTTACGTGTCTGACCTATACACAAAGGTAGAATACATATATGTGTAGGTAATATTGAAAAAAAATATGAATATCATATTTGTGTGCATGTAAATTGTTATAATGAATATAATTCGTTACTCTATACAGTTTAGTTAGTTTTATTCATTCACTAGTATTTAACTCTTTCACTTGTTTATATTGTATAGAGAACAATCACTTCCAGTTTGATTATATCTGATAGCAGAAGCGGTAAAAAAGCAGTAACAAACCGGTCACAAAACAAGTGCTCGATTGCTGTCTGCCTAAGTTTTAATACTGAAACTACGTTGCCCGTCGTAGGTAACGCTCGAGAGATGAGGTTGGTGAAGACTTGCATGACCAACACAAGAATTGGCAGGAGGTGGCGCAAGACTGACGGGTGACTCTCATTATCGGAGATTCTGATTTTGGATCAGTACGCCCTAGTTGTACCTTATGTTTGCGAAGAAACATCTTTAAGTAGATACTTAGGTACTTGTTTTTTAGTTATACTATACAATGAAACGAGAAATCTTAGAGGTTACGATATATTTTTTTTAATAATAATAATCTTTATTTGAGCCATATACACAATGAAAGAACAAACAAAATATTAAATATTTGACAAAAAGTATACAAAGGGCTGTAAGGTTGACTTAATATAATGGAACTGTTGTTCCCGAAACTAGGCTAGGGAAAGCCTGTACTTTCGGAAACACACAAATTATTTATTAGAACCATATTATTATATTTATTAGAACCATAGATATATAAAGACCATAAAGATCTGTGATTAGAACACTGTTTTTTTATTCACTATTATATAAAATAGGTAGCGCTCAGGGATAATGTAGCTTCCTATTTTTTTTAACCTTTTGTTTCCCACTGCTGAGTAACCGTAGGAAGCTTCCTATTATTAGTTCCAGTAGTACAGAGTATTTCTTAGATTGTTTTTTTTTAATTTATTATCAAGAACTCTACGCACCTTATACTAACAACGATATAGGAGCGCCGTCACTATAACATCTGTATCTCTATTCAATACTCTCCACATCGTCATAGTCTCTATTCAAAATAACAAATCTCTGTTAATCTACTTTCAAATTCATAAAAGATCCATACAAAGGGACCATTAAGTCTGATACATCATTAATGCTGAACATTGCTCAAACCCCATAGTAAGCAACACGGATAATCCGCGTCTGGACGATATTATGACGTCTAAATGACGTCATTACGCAAACTGAGACATCTTTTCTTACTATACTCAATCTAATAGCGCGTTAAACTGTACCTTATGTCGTTAATATTAGGTTTGATTTTGGCGTGTATTTCAACGCAATTTACATTACCTCCCCAAGATATCTGAAGTTATTTGTCAAGACCACTAATTGCCTGTTATATTGGACTAAGAAACACAATAAGGGATTTCTTTCCGTTCTTTATGTTCATTCATTTCATTCACGTCATTAATTCTTGAACAGGTTGACATTGATTCCTGAACGATCAGCTTTTTGTTTTGTTAATTATGTAAATTTGAAATGCCTGTGGAGAGGAATGCATGGAAAATTTTGGGTGTTTTTGGGTAGTTACTTTGATGTTCCATTGTTGAAATGGCCGTGCTATTATTCTGGGATGTCACTTGTGGAACGTTTCATCTGCAAACGGTTTGTTTTTTTTTAAAAAAGGTTTGTTTTAATAACGAATACAGAAAGTCATACTGTGATCAAACGCTTGTATACATCATATCATAATCATCAGAAAAAAAACTTCTTGAATCCGTCCCCATATCTGGCCACTATAATAGATTCCATAAGAAGTATTACCCTAGAGCCTGCCTCAATTTCAAAATTATATGAAACACAATACGCTTGTCATAACTTTACTTCTCGCTTCATCCTGCAAGATTAACTAATTCCAAGGGTAATGCCCCCGTTTGTATACTGATTAGTAAGCAAATTAGGGGAAGATCCTGCGGATTGCGAACTTCGATTGTTTCTTTGACACCGTGGCACAGTAGCACCTTTATGAATTGAGGTTAAGTGACCTTGGTAGGCCAAGATATGACAATTAATTAGCTATAATCACTTTATACTGAAGTGGATTACATTATTTACAATTACAGTATTAATTTGGTACTTATTAATCAAATCAGTGACGTTTGTCATTGCGACCAGTCATGTGGTTGAGTGACACGAAAATGATAGTGATAAGTCATCTTTTGTTATCTACCAAAATGTTTTTTTTTAATCAATTACTAATTTTGTAAGTCTTTCTTTTACCCGAATTATATTTTTTGTTATAGGAATCAAGTTAATTTGGATTCATCGATATCAAAATATATAATATTCCATTAAGTACATAATTATTTTATTTTGAAACAGTAGCTTTTGCCCACTTTACACGCGCAGAACAATGTAAAATGTAACCTCTATAGGTTACATTTACACACTTAGGGATAGCTTCTTATTAGTGAAATGATGTCTAGTATTGGACCAATAATAACAAATAAGTAACAATCTTTACCTCTTTATAATTTTCATTTAAATACTTGCTTTTTGATCATTTACAAAAAGTAAAAATTAATAGATCAAAGAGACCATAAATTTTAATACCTGGCAACATTCTAACAAAATATCTTCGAATATGGTCGTAAAGGCACCCCCGAGCGAGGGTGGTTATTATTCATTTTTCTCCAGTCAAACTCAGTGTAGGGTTCACTAATGTGGTACTTCAGGATCACCCCTACGAGCTTTTCGCGACCATGTTTTTTCCTGCACATTTTTTTGTTTGTGATCCCTCTCTTTTACTCTTGTACAATTCGGGATTTCTATCTCGTTTATACTATCACGCATATCGTAGGGTGGCTACAGAAAATATGATGCGTTTTTTAGGGATAAATTGATTTTTCTGAACGTGTGGTAGCCATTTTTATTACTACTTTGTGCGTGCCGTTTGGAGACAGTTTATTACAAATGGTTCGGCTGTTAAAATCAATTTTATATTAATTTGTGACAATATGACTTAATTAGCTAGCAATTAATTAGCTGTGCCCCGCGGCTTCGTCCTCGTGGCCTAAGTTACTCCTTAGAACATCGGGTATCTGCCAGTGAAAGTCCCATCAAAATGGGCCAACCGTTTCGGAGATTACCCGGAACAAACAGACAAACAGTTAATACCTATGACTATGTATTAACTTTTCTACTTATCAATTTGACGGCTCCGTAGCTAAGTTGGTAGTAACCCTGCCTACAAAGCGAGGGGTCCCGGGTTCGATTCCCGGCCGGGGCAGATTTTGTGTAAGCATAAAATTTGTTCTCGGGTCTTGGATGTTTGTGATGTGTATCTGTGTGTGTCCATGCCACCTGCGAAACAGGGAATCCTAGTGCCGGGGTATGAGTGTAAGCGTTTATTTATTTATTTATTATTTATTTAATTACAGAAAGTGAAATCTACGCCTGCTATGTCATTGTCGCTTCAAAAAAGACTCGACAGCTGATTTATGATACACAGAGAACAACACAATAAAACGGTCTATGTGCGTATCTAGTCAACAGATTATTACACTCACGCACGAAGCGTTATGCTTCAACATTTATTATGCGTACCGCTAAGGAGTGGAAGTCTCTGCCAGAGTCTGTTTTTGCGATAACTGTAACTTGGGCTGCTTCAAGGCGCGAGTGAATAGGTATCTTCTAGGCAAGCGTGCTTCATCGTCACTTACCAGCAAGTGAGATAGCAGTCAAACGTAAGCCGATAGCGAATAAAAAAATAACTTAAAAAAACCTATTTATTGATATCCTAATTCCTATCTTTGCCTTCTTTGCATTCACACCGCCTTTTATTACCTGTGACACTTAAATACCTGTCATAATTAACTTCGACCCATAAAACTATTAAATTATGATATAGGAGGTCATAAAATTACTTGGTCAAAGATTAACGACCTATTACGGTCATTGTTAAAAATACCGCGTCCCAGCACATAATTGGTGAGGCCCCATCAAAAAGTCATAAAAAGTGAGCATGAAAATTAAAATGACTAATTAAGACCGAAATTGTCGGGTCTCCAATTTTTTTTCTTAATACACAAATGCCATAATTGAGATATATAATGACTATAAATTATAGTAATCACGTATCATACAATGAAAAGTTTAAAGGTCCCCCTGTAGCAGGTGTTGTAAAGTTATGACATCTCCAAAATTATGGATCGTAAAATTATGGCACCTATTTTAGTTTCTTGTAATTAGGAGTTTACATATATTTAAATAAGTTAGAGCGAGTGTGGCCGAGCGGGAACTAGTGCGACTTTCAATCCGAAGCACCATAGTTCGAATCTCGACTCGGCCCGCACTATCAAGCTATGTGCGGGATTATTTACACTCGCTCTAAAACGGTGAAGAAAAAAAAACGTCGTCAGGAAACCGGCATGTTCAAGAACTACAAAATTCGAGGACATGTGACATCCACCAAGCCGCACTGGGCCCGCATGGTGGATTATGGCCCAAGCCTCTCTCTCTGAAAGAAGGCCGGTATCCCAGCAGTGGGAGCGTAAGAGGCTAATAATGATATATTTAAATTAAAATAATTGGTTAAATGAGAGCGAGTGTGGCCGAGCGGGAACTAGTGCGACTTTCAATGCGACGCACGATGAACTACCACGAATCATAAAAAAAAGTTTAGGCTTCCTTTTTTTCTCATGTTTTTTTTTATCTAGTCTATGACTGAACAGATATACCTAATTAAGTTAGTGGCCGTTAGGTCTAATTCTTATACAACGTACTTCACACATACATATATTTTTTAATTTATTGTGTGTTATCACGAATGTGAATAATTGTGGCGATTTTGAAACATATCTCCACATCGCAGTAACAAAGTAATTGGTGTTTGAAAAAACAATGCATTCAATGTACTGGAATTGTAAAGGAGCGTGCTCACAACACACTTGTTTAAAACGAGCAACAAATGAAAAAAAATGTATTCCAAATAGAAAGGTTAAAGTTAAAATTGATTCTTTGGAATGGCAGATTATGTGATTCAAATTCCGTGAAGGCTCTCAAATTTTCTAAATTTGGAATTTTCTATTCTGCGAGCCAGTTTGACATAGGTATTTATAGTTCTCGTCGTGCTCCGTCGCGAATAAGGAGGTGAGGTATCAGACGAACTAATCATTATCAGCCTCTTCCGCTCCCACTGTTGGGATACCGGCCTTCTCTCAGGAGAGAGGTATGGGCCATAATCCACCACGCGGGCCCACTGCGGCTTGGTGGATGTCACATGTCCTCGAATTTTGTGGTTCTTGAACATGCCGGTTTCCTCACTATGTTTTCTCTCATCGTTTTAGAGCGAGTGTGAATAATCCGCACATAACTTGATATAAGTCATTGGTGCGGGCCGAGTTGAGATTCGAACTATGGTGCGTAGGATTGAAAGTCGCACAAGTTTCCGCTCTGCCACACTCGCTCTTGACGAACTAATAACATTATAAAAATGCAGTCTCTTTTTTGGATTCATTAGGGATGTCACACGAAACATAAAATGTACCTTCCGATTCCACATTTGATTCTCATGAGAAAACAAGTAGATTGACATCTTTTAAAAAATAGAGTCAACCTCCCTATTCCATACATTTTAACTTTTTTGTCATGGTAATTAGTTTCTATTTTCTGACATACTAGGATAATATAATGGATAGGGGCCTTAAAACCTCATTCTAATTGCGTTACACAAAATCAACATGTCCATAGACAAAAAAAAACTAGATACCATGGGCATGTTTACCTATGAACAAAGGCCTTTACTTGCGTGCAGAAACTGTTAACCAATCAGATAAGTGGTAAGTTACCAATCTGATAACCGGCAGCGGTTAGCCATCAACTCCACAATTAACCATTCAGATGTGGCGATAACCAAGCCGAATGCAAATTAAAAAAAAAATGTTGAAATTTATCAAGTGTAAGTCCGGTGATAAATGTTAGGGTTCCGCGAAATGCAAAAAAGACAATATGATTTTTTTTTGTTTTTTTTTATTATTGTACATTACACTCTACGGAGTACGGACACGTAGTTCATACTCTTATAAGGTTAGGTCATATATTAATAAAAAATAGCGATATAAACAAGATAAAAAAATCAAGCCGGGAACTATGGTCTTAAAAGTTTACGTTACGTTTATTTTTATTACGTATTACGTAACTTGGGTATCTTCAAGGCTAGAGAGAATAGGTAACTTCTAAATCTACGTGATCCATCTTTGACCACATCTTCGCTTACCATGGGGCTAGTTGGTGGCCTAACGTAGATTTATTTAACAACAAAAAAAATCCGATAATCTTTGAACCCGTCGGTTTTATTGTATGTTTTGCATGCTATTTTTATAATTTGATCTTTGTTTCCACTGAACCCTAAAATGTGTTAACGCACTTTTATTGTGTAGTGTATAATGTATATACTAGGCTGTGGTTTTAGGGGAGTTTGTAGTGCGTAGCATTTGTGGGAGATGTATGTCGTTTATGGAAAATTTATGGTGGTTATTTAAGCGATAATTTATGGGAATTATTTAGTTTAATTACGTGTCAGTTTTTTAAGTAACATGAAAAAAAAATGTTATAAAATTTGGCCAGATGGTAGGATTAAAAAAGAAAAATTTGTCAGTGATATAAAACTTTAAAATGTTGTAGGGTGTTGATCAAATGTCATATAAAGGTTTTATAGAGCCTATCTGGATAGCTATTACTCTCAGGATGAATAAAGGTTTATTGTATTGTCCATTTTCAATTACCTATGATAGTAGTTATAGGTATACGCTAGCATATCCAGAGAGAACAAAACTTTGTTATTGAAAGTTTTTTATAGCATCTGCACTCATTGTTACGGCCTACGGATAGTCGTGGCGCTTACCATTAGATGAACTATAATAGACTCGTCATTTAAGTATATAATAATAATATTAGGTTGGGGAAAAAGTCTTTTCGCATTATAGTATGTATGAACTTGTAATAAAATCTCTTTGGCTATACTATTTGTATCTGGCTGCTTTTGGTATCATATGAAAGTTTAAATTTTAAAGAACATAATTCCAAATTCAAATTAGGAAAATGTGTGATTTTCATTTGTTTTTCGTACTGTCAAAATGAGTGAATCTAATGAAGAAATTCGATACATTTTAAAATTTTACTACAAAAAAGGTAAAAATGCAACGCATGCCGCGAAAAAAATTTGCGATGTTTATGGACCTAGTGCAGTGTCTGTGAGAGTAGCACAAATCCGGAAATTTTGATTTCAAAGATGCACGTCGCTTGTGTCGCCCTATTACGGATAAAATGGATGCCATTTTTGAAAAAGTGGAACAAGATCGGCATATCAGTAGTTACGACGTAGCTGAAGAACTGGGAATTGACCACAAAACAGTTTTGGCGCATTTGAAAAAAACTGGGTACACAAAAAAGCTCGATATTTGGGTACCTCACGAGCTCACTGAAAGAAACCTAATGAACCGTGTACTCATTTGTGATTCTTTACTACAACGTAATGAAACCGAACCATTTTTGAAGAAGCTGATAACTGGTGATGAAAATTGAATCACGTATGACAAGAACGTGCGAAAAAGGTCGTGGTCAAAGACCGGTCAGGCTTCACAGACTGTGGCAAAACCCGGGTTAACTCCCAAAAAGGTGATGCTGTGTGTGTGGTGGGATTGGAAGGGCATTATTCATTATGAGCTGTTACCACCAGGCAGGACCATCGATTCTGAACTCTACTGCGAACAACTGATGAGATTAAAGCAAGAAGTTGGGAGAAAGCGGCCGGAATTAATCAACAGAAGGGGTGTGGTTTTCATTTTCATGGTTTTTCATGATAACGCTAGACCTCACACATCTTTAGCCACTCAGAAAAAATTAAGAGAGTTTGGCTGGGAGGTGTTAATGCATCCGCCGTATAGTCCTGACCTTGCACCTTCAGATTTCCACCTGTTTCGGTCTCTTCAGAATTCTTTAGGCAGTGTCAGGTTAACATCACGAGAGGACTGCCAAAACCACTTGTCGCGGTATTTTGATCAGAAGTCCCAAAATTTATATAGCAATGGGATCATGTCCCTACCTACAAGATGGCAAAAAGTTATCGAACAAAATGGTACCTACATACTTTAGTTAAATGTAAATAAACTATATTAAAAAATGTTTTGAATTTTCTTAAAAAATGCGAAGAAACTTTTTCCCCGACCTATTACATTGCTTTGTACTCTATCTAATTATTTTTTTCTTTTTTCAGGTATTCCTGCAGAAAAGAAAATAAATCATAGAATGTAGTTAAGAACAGTCCTATAAATCATAGAATAGATTCATGGTTAAGAACAGTCCTCAAATAAGCATTACAATGAAAAAGTACTTGCAAAGTGTAAAAAGTTTGACAAAAAAGGTTGAAATAAACACCTCGTTTATCTTGAGGTACGATAAATATCTAATAATATTATTATCATAATATATATGAGCTTAAACAGCGTAAGGAATGGACCTCATCCTTGCAAACTGGCACTATCGCAAATCCAGTTATTAATTACAACTAGATTTGCGATTATAACTTATAAATTAACCAGCACCAACAAATTAATAATCATAGGTATAATATGACAGTGACAGTAGCTGTCAAATAAAAACGCCCATTATTTATAATTATGACGTTTACGACTCAGTCCGTTTTTATTGAGACAATCAGACAATGAGCCGGGGTCAGTTCGTGTGATTGTTATCGGACTTTGATGGACAAATAAATAAAAAGTGATTTATGAAACTGTTTTATTTTCATATAATAATAATTATTATTTGTTTCTATGAATGGTACCAGGTAGGACTATCTGTTCTGCGAGTGTCCGTCTGGGGAGGTAACACTGCTTTACTCATGTAGGTAGTCTTTTTTTATTGATAATGAGACGAGCTGGTCGTTTGCCTGATGGTAGGCATAACACCGTCCCATAACAATTACAGTGCCACTCAGAACTTTGAAACAAAGGCCTGTGCAGCTCTGCAGTGCTCTCTTTACCCTGAGACATTAGGTATTAAGTCCCATAAGCTGAGTAATTTCACTGGCTACTTTGTTCATCATACCGGAACACAGTAATGCTTGCACATTACTGCTCGGTGGCAGACTTTTCGCACAGCGGTGGTACCAACCCAGACGGATACTCTCAGAAGTGGTAGTCCTTCCACCTAAATCGGAATGATTCCGTGTAGAAAGCGGCTGCTTCTGGATCGTTTTTAATTCGGAATCGCATTCCAACTGAGAAATATTTTTGGTATTATATCCGTGTTTATGCAGCTGAGTTGTCGAATCTAAACGAAAAATTTCTCGGACGGGATGTGATCAGAAACAGTCGCTTCCTACACGGAATCATTCCGACTGAATTAAAATTACCCTGCACTTGAGATAGTCAACAAATATATGCTAATACATCGAGAAATAAAAAATACTTATACCGATTAAATGCACAAGCTATTCGATAGCATAAAAATTAAAAAATAACCTGTCATCAACGTCAAATTTCACACACCAATTAATTATCTGATAGTTTGAAAACTTAAAAACAGCTATAAGCAGATGTTACTAATTGCTAAATGGTGCGTTAACCGACCCTTGTCTTTAACCGTCGTCTTAACTAGCTGTTAATGGTTCAGTTAAAATTGACCCTGGGGACGCGGTTAATTGACGATTATCTTTGCGGGGACGATCGTAATTCGTATATTACTAACGTGATCATCATCACACTGTTTAGCAGCATCAGCGGCGCAATTACGGATCTATTCGGGTCGATAAAATTCGATAATATTCGATAAAATTGACAGTTCAAATCGATAAGGTGGGATTTATCGAGCCTCGAAACAATCGACAAAAGTTATCGAAAAGCTAGGTCGAATCCAAAGAGAATATAGACCTACTACCTACAATACTTTACGATCAGACTTCGGTACTCGCAACATTCGATAAATTTGTCGGTTCGACAAATTTATCGAACCGACTTCCGTACTCGCGCCGCAGGTTATCTTATACCATTATATTATTGTAGAGTATTTTTAAGTTTTCACCTGGCGAGATACCACCTTCATTTTAACGTCCTATAAAAGTGTAATAATTTAAATTTAAGTATTTTATGATAGGACATAAATACTTAATAGTACATTATTATGCATATTAGGATATGCATATCTAATTTTATGTATTCAAAAGTCACGTAATTAATTAAAGCAGCCCCCTATCTTTATAACTAAACGTACATATAAAAATAACCATAGGTGGTAGGATTGACTCTTCTGCGTAAGTCAGTAAATGGGTTCCTGTTCGATGAGAAAAGTAGGCAATGGAATTACTGGGCAATTGAGACTTAATCCATAATGTTTTAGCATACCTAAAGAGCTGAAAAGGAGTTCTTTAATACTACCTACAAGTATTTTCTATCAGTCATCCACACAAAGTACAAGAACAAGAAAAGGACGTTTTAAATAAATATGATATAGGTACATTTATACATATTTTAGCAAATCCTACAACTGATGCTGCAATTTCTCTTTATGAGATGTTTTTGCATAAGTAAGTCTACCTCTGAATGAAATTAGTATTGTAAGTGGAATTATTGTTTAGGGTACGATGGAGCTGGCATACCTTTGATAGGTAAAAGCCTCAAAATAAATAAGAAGAAAAAAAAAAAGAAAAGGACGTGGACATCAAAACACTGTGTGATATGTTACTAAAGAGAACAAAACAGATAAATTTATGAGTGGTACGTTTACGATAAACAATAAAAAGTATGCTTCAAATTTCAAAGTTCTGAGTGGCACTGCAATTGTTATGGGTCGGCGTTATGCTTACCATCAGGCAAATGGCCAGCTCGTCTCGTTACCAAATAGCATAAAAAGGTGCACCAATTTAAAACACGATTATTAAGTGTTTTAACCTTAAAAACGTATTACAATAGTCAATTAACAAGTCTGCTTATCCTACCATCCTGCACTCATTCATTAAAAAAAGTGGAGGACGCGAAACCGAATTAACGCTTTCACTGCGTATATATTAACATAATGAAATACGTATAAATGTGTAAGTTTGAAAAAGGTAAAAAGGCAAAGGTAATTAATGAACATGTTTTTTTGGTGAAAAGCCGGGAACGATGGTAATCGTTTACCCGATGATCTAATTTCGTGATTATAATGCGGTGCATACATAAACTATTTTGTTGAAAGAATTATGGGCGTGCGATAAGGTCGTATAATACGAGACGCAGTATGGACAAACTCTAATTTCTTTACTCACAGGAGCCTTATGCAGACCATAGACACTTATGCAAGTATGTGTTTTCCTGTCAAAATAACAATGTTTTTGCATCAAGCGCGATATACACACGCGCAAGCGCGGCTTGACGCAAAACCATCGAAAAACAACGAAATAGACAATAATGGCAACACGGCCAGATAGCACTGTCTCGATGCTGCCTAGGCTCAAAGCGACGACTGCTCCGTTTTACGCTACATACATTACTTGTGCACTACCGCTTATTTACTGTAGCGCCTGCACGTAGCACGCAGTGGTTGTGAAACAAATTTTTTAATAGAGGTCGTAGAAGCGTAGAGTCCTTTGCCATGCTCGGACTAGATTACCATCAAGCCATAACCACAATGGACGATACGATATGCGTCAAGCGGGGTTGTGGTTTTTCCATGGTTTTCTCGTGGTCCGCGATTGATGCCTATCCATCAATCTTGTATTAGAAGACACCAAACTTTACTATACTTAATTAAAAAAGAGAACTATCGCAATAATATACAAATAATAGAACAATGGGTTTTTACTGCTAAAAATAAATAAAAAAAATGTTTTGGAAAACGTAAATATCAAATGCTCCTAGCAGAAAAAAATAGCTAACCTTTACAATGACCTACTATGTGAAAATGTAAATTTGCACAAAATATTCTTGTATATAAAAACCATGCGTATCGTCTAATGTAACTCGAACCTGCGGCGCAAGTAGGTACGGATCTTTTCAATAAATAAAATTCGATAAAATTGACAGTTAAAATCGATAAAACCCACTTTATCGATTTTAAACTATCAATTTCATCGAATAAAACCCACTTTATCGATTTTAAACTATCAATTTCATCGAATAAAACCCACTTTATCGATTTTAACTGTAAATTTTATCGAATTTTATTTATCGAAAAGATTCGTACTTGCGCCGCTTGCTCGCTTCGCTTTCTATGTTAAATCGTCCTTACTGTTATACATGTTACTGAAATTCATTAATTTTAGTGATTATCAGTGTTAGTTAAAAGGTCGTAAAACTTTTTTAGTAATAAAATTCAAGTAAGAAATATTTTAATCTTAAGCACCCTGATAACTTTGTATTAAATAGTTTTATAGCCTTTATATAGCGATTTTAAGGTAATTAGGTTAGAAATGTACCTTACTATTGAAAAATTACAATCGCGATGGGACTTCCAGGTGTTTCACTTTATTTTTAACGGACTGATAGAAAGTGTTTTAGTTAGAACAAGTTTTTAATTGTTTTCTTTTTTTTACGTGGGATAATGTTTGTCCAGTTCAATCATCTCCAGTTTGCTATACCTAACATATTGAAATAGTTATCTCAATAGTTTTATTTTAAAATAAGTGAATTTGGAGTAAAGGATGATTTTGTGCTAAATTGCCTCTCTCTGGCGTCGACAGAATGCAACTGACTGCAATACGTAACCCTATTATATTTATTTATTTAGGTTTTCCAGAAGACTCAACACCTTAACTTAACAAAATGAATAAAAACAAGAAGGAGGATTTATCAAAAAAATCGTTTCTAAAAATAACGCAATAAAAATCGAAAGCTTTTTTACAGTCGTAATTATAATCAAATACGATGTTTGTCGGAATAAAAAATTTTGAAAGTGATAATAAAAAAAAAACGTTGACAAGTGAAGGGTAATGTGACAACATAATTTATGGGAAATTACATTTCAAAGCGAATATTATGCACACGCGAAACTTAGCGTGTTCACCTGCCCACGTCGAAAAAATCTGGTTTATTAGGTCCCTAATGTCATTGAAGTGTATATGACAATTTTCTATTCTTGTCTAGTATGTAACGCACCTACAATAACAACTCAGCGGATGTCGACCAATGTGTTATTGGTGTGGCAATAGTGATCCGGTCCAATGACATAATTTAAATTTATATCTATGTTCTTCTGTCCAAAGTTGGTCAAGTTTGTTTAAATTATTGGACAATTGTAGAAATTGTCGTATAGTCTATTAAATATCCAAAATTTGGAAAAAAACTACTTTTAGGGTTCCGTACCTCAAAAGGAGAAAGGAACCATTATACGATCACTTCCCTACCCTTTTAATTAATACCCTTTTTCTCAGCAACACATAAAGATATCAACTTGAAATTAATATCAAATACTTAAGTCTTTAACCATTTGGAGCTGTGAAAAAATCAAACTTCTAAGTTAACGCAATCAAAAGATACGGGCGTTTATGCCGCATATTTTGACATTCGCAAGAGAATCAAAACCATTATAATAAGTTACTTTCCGTTGATCTCCAATCATGAAATTTGACAAGAAGCAATGTCTTATAGCACACGCGAAGAGAAAAGTCCGAAAACAGTAAATATGTTATTATATAAAAAAAAAAATTATTTAATTATATTTGTAAATGTAGCTGTACGTTTACCTAACGATTCCCGTGATGGACGAGCTTATATAGCTGTACGGAACCCTTAGTGCGCGAGTCTAACTCGCACTTGGCCGGTTTTTTTTTTTAGTTTTTAGCTGCGCTACTCCATCGTTGAAGTCAAGATTATTGTGTTCAGTGCCAAAAAACGCAATGTATTAAGTATTTCAAATTTTATTTCCTATATAACGTTATTAAGGTTAAGTGTACTGAAACCACGTAGGCCAGACTACAAAGTCATCAATCAAAACGCCAACTTTTTAAACATCAATTTAAGCGACCCGGTAACAACGTGCCTTAATTACATTAATAAATTTAAAAACAATATGGCGACCGCAAGATGGCGTTTCCCGATAGCCGATCGTACACAGGTAGCATGGATGACTGAAGCAATGGACGCCAAAGGGACGCCATAAGTAACAGATGTTGTAAAGCTACCAATTCATTTTTATGTTCTGCAACAATATTTTTGAACATTTATGGATGTAACGTAATTACTGTTTTTGCAAAAAATGGTATTAAGTAACGAACTTTTGCAGTTATTGTACTTATATGTTTATTTATTACACTTATTTAATATTTTCTTCATGTTCAATCAAATAAAAATTTGTTAGTGAGAGGACTAACTCTTCTGCGAGTGTCCGTCTGGGTTGTTACCACCGCTTTGCTCGCGAAGTCCGACGCCAAGCAGTAATGTGCAAGCATTACTGTGTTCCGGTTTGATGAGCAGAGTATCCAGTGAAATTACTGGGCTTATGAGACTTAATACCTAATGTCTCAGGGTAACGAGCGCATTGCAGTGCCGCGCAGGCCTTTGTGTTTCAAAGTTCTGGGTGGCACTGCAATTTTTATGGGCCGGCGTTATGCTTACCATCAGGCACACGAACAGCTCGTCTCGTTACCAAATAACACAAAAAAAAAAAAAAAATCGTTAGAGTTAACCATTAAATCGTGAACGTGAATCACTATTCACTCCCCTTCTCCTGCGTTTGGTTAGAGTTCATTTTCTGGGATCGGGTGTCCGTAAATTGCTGTCATTGGTTATAAACTGTATTTAATGACCCGAAGGCACCTGCAAGAATTTGTCTCCAAGTTATTGTAGCATAATAATACGTATTACGAAAGTCTGTTAATTTGTAATGTTTTAAGGAAAGCATCTGCCGATTGTATTACTTGTATTGAGTTTTAGTAATTAATAAGCATGTATGGTTAAATTAATCCTAAATTAACATACGAATGGTTCGTTGCAAATTGCGGGGTAATTTTTTTTTTTAATTTTTGTTTAATCTGAATTCTTTTAGGTGATTTAGTCACTGAGTGATTATGCCAGCCCCATATAGCTACATTTAAATATACATCAAACAACAATGTCATAGATCATCGAGAATAAGGCCCTGGCCGCTTCGCTCGTGGGTGCGGCCAGGATGCCCTGGAATATACCAATATCAAACAGAATAAATGCAGAATAAATGTATATTTACTGGTCATGTATGCTCTCATAGACTCGCTCCGCACACACTCAACCAGAAGGTGATAAACTTGGGGTTATTTTGTAAACAAGTTTGAAGATCGCTTACTGGCATCAAGTTTATCGTCATGCAAACGAACCGTTCGTCACTTTACCCGAAAGAATAAAAAATAAAAACATGTTATCTATACAAATAAATGAAACTAAAGTGTCTGTTTGTAATATCAAAATAACAGCGTTACTAAAAGTATACGGTACCCATAACAGAACAACCACTTTTAAAATATTTGTCTGTCTGTCTGTTTGTTGCAGGTAATCTCCGAAACGGCTGGACCGATTTTGACGGGAGTTTCACTGGCAGATAGCTGATATTACAAGGAGTAATAGGCTACTTTAATTTTAGAAAAAACAATTAGGGTTCCGCGCAAAAAAGTAACACCCATGATTCAAATCCAATATCTCCACGGGGGTGAAACCGCGGGCAGCAGCTAGTAGAGAATAAAATTGAAACAAACAGCATCAATAGTGAGATTGGGTTTACGATGAAGGAAAACATCGTGATGCAAAAATGGCTTGGTGGTAATTTAATTTTTTTTAATGTTATTTGGTAACGAGACGAGCTGGTCGTTTGCCTGATGGTAAGCATAACGCCGGCCCATAACAATTGCAGTGCCACCCAGAACTTTGAAACACAAAGGCCTGCGCCGCACTACAGTGCGCTCGTTACCCTGAGACATTAGGTATTAAGTCTTATAAGCCCAGTAATTTCACTGGCTACTCTGCTCATCCAACCGGAACACAGTTATAATGCTTGCACACTTCTGCTTGCCGGCAGACTTCACGAGCAAAGCGGTGGTAATAACCCAGACGGACATTCGCAGAAGAGTTAGTCCCACCACTAACAAAATTTCTACTAGCGATCTAGCTACCAACCTCAACACGAATATCTATCCCCACTCCCCAAAAACCTATTGGTGTGTTCTGGTGGTGTTCTTGAGAGTCGGATCTCTTTCTAGGTTTAGCAAATTAGCATTTGCTTTTGTATTAACTGCAGCTAGTTCCAGCAGTATTATATTTTACTCATGTATAAATGACCATTTACAAGTTAAGGATTCAGAAATTAAGGATCCTTCGGAAAATATTTTTTCTGTGACAGGTACAATTACCTAAGCGTAAATAATTTGAATCATCCCTTTTTACTCCAGTTGCTTCATTAGAAGAACCCACAAACTACCTTGCTAATTGAACATCCACATTGCAAAGAATAAATCGTGTAGAAGCGATAATTCGTTTCAATTGTCTGTCTGCGACAAACCGACGACAATTCGACGCTATTAGAGATAATAAGAAGCAGACTAATCACTAATTATGGGGCGACAGAGAAAATGCAATCTTTAAGTAAATTGAGACAGAAAAGGAATGCCCGGGGAGGTTTAAATGGTTCATGGATGTATAGGGTGTAGAGTTTGGAGAAGGCATTTTAGTCGTAAGAAAAATTGTGTAAGCAGAAACAAATAAACATTTTTATTTGTTGTTTTATTTTTCACTAGCTGCTGCCCGCGGTTTCACCCGCGCGGAACTATTGGATTTCATGGGTTTTATTTTTTGCGTGGAACCCTATTTTTTTTTCTAAAATAAAAGTAGCCTAAGTTACTCCTTGTAACATACAGTCCGGTGACGCTGTGAAGGTCACAAGACGAACAACACGGTCCTTCAAAAAAAAAAAAACACCTTGTAACACCGGCTATAATTTGCCAGTGAAAGTCTCGTCTGTCTGTCTGTTAGTTCCGGGTAATCTCCGAAACGGCTGGACCGATTTTAACGGGACTTTCACTGGCAGATGATGTTACAAGAAGTAACTTAGGCTACGTGGACGAAGCCGCGGGGCACAGCTAGTAGTCAATACGAATATAACGTAGGTCAAGCCTGTCCGTCCGGTGACACGGTAGAAGTAAAGATAAATAGACAAATTAATAACATGGTAGTTAAAAAATGAATTATAGGCACTCCGAGATTTTGACATAGAAAACAAAGAATTTAGATAGAAGATAACTTCCAGTCGCTAAATCCATTGTGTGTGCTTTACCCGTGCCGGTTCTAAATTTATTTTTATCCTTGTCTTGGTGTTATCTAAATGAGATTCGCCTAAATGCGAAAAAATAAATTTTTGATATAGGTAACGTTTTATTATCTCGCTAGGACCTAAATGATGTTTTGATCTTTTAAAATTATTTGAACCGCATCCAAATTTTCTTATTCGACTTAAACAGTGAAATCGTTAAAACTCTCCGGAGGCAGCCGAAATGGAATTATTAAAGACTGCCGCAGGTAACAGAGTTATCTTACCCACCTGTTGATTGGTTAATTAATTCAATATTACAAACTCCTTTTTTATTTATTTTTGGGGTTCCGTGAAGAATAAGCTAAGCCAAACGGATGTAAAACAAAACACTGGAGGGCATCTTATATCGAACTATTATAGCTGATATTTAAAAACCATGAATAAGGTGTGATCTCGAGACATCAACTATCAAATCAAATCATAGTTCTTTTTAACCGACTTCCAAAAAAGGAACAGGTTCTCTATTCGTCTGTTTTTTTTATTTTTAAGGTTTCTGTTTTCTTGTGTTTCAATAAAGAGCTTATCTATCTATCTACAGTCAAATTTTTTTCGTAAAGTGTATTATCTTTTTTGATACTATTTGGTACAGTTTATTTAGTACTATTTGACAACGAGACGAGCTGGTCGTTATCCTGATAGTAAACACAACGCCAGCCCATAACAATTGTAAAAAATCTGCTCTTTTTGTTATCAATTTCACTAAAATTATGTACTGAACCAAAATATTTTACTCTCAGATCTTACTTGCCCAGACGTTTCTTTCTGACTCGTATAATCAAGTCGTGTGGTCTGGGTGTATTCTGTTACATTTACTTTCAACAGTCTGGTACATACTATAGTAGGTGTTTAATTGGTTTGTATACGTGGTAGAAATTTAATCTTTTTGGTTTTGATAAAGGTCATTTTACGAGACATTTAAAGTTAGGTTTCGGGACCAAAACTAATTTAAATACTAACATCTTATAACACTGAATATACCTCCTATAGTTTTTTTGTCTAGGAATGTTGCATGAAACTCAAAAAACATAACTACTGTCATTATATAGGTTTAAGAAAATCACATGAACACAATAAAAATGAAATTCATAAAAAATATAATTTCCACAAACATCTTAGGAGCACCTTAGATGCTCAAGCAAACGTACGTTTGCTTCTCAGAATAACAACGCTTTTGTGTCAAGCGAGTATCACGAAATCCGCGCTTGACGCGAAAGCGTTGTTATTCTGACAAGCAAACGTACGTTTGCTTGAGCGTCTAGGGTGCCAATAAAAGTTTCCCGAATTCAACGATTTTCGAGGCGTCTGGTCGAAGCTACACGTGACCAAAATGCTGGCCTGTAATTAGTTCAAAGATTTCAATGTATGTATGTATTTCAATGTAATGTAATTAGTTCAAGAATATTGGCAGCATTGCCATTCAGCGTGGCAATGCTGCCAATATTTTGGGAACGTTGCCTACTGGTAGCAGATTATTAGATTAAGATTGTAAATTGATTTGTGTGAATATTATATAGTTATTTTAGTTTATTTTCATACATGAATTAATTTATTTATATAGGTACAGTTGCAGGTTGTGTTGTACACTCATTAACACTTATTTGTAACACAGCACTGTAATTTTTGAATTATAGAGATTATAGAGATAATTTGAAACCATTAGTTTTAAATACAAATAAATTTTTTTCGAGTCAAACTCTTATGAATGTTGGTGGCTTTAGGTGCCCGTTTCATCTTTACCTATAATTATTCGAGAAGAAATAACTCTTTGTCATATTTTTTTAAACCCTTTTTCGCTCTGTTAGTCTGGTAGTGCGACAATAAAAGTGATTTATATGACGTGTCCTTAACGTTCCCAGGGCGGGTACTTCCGGCTGCGGCAGCGGCGCACTTCCGGTGCGGCGTTTCCGGCGTTTTCCTCTGCAGGGAAAAGAAGTTGCGCTTTTTATGTTGGTATTTGATTGCGGTATATTGCGACATTTATTTATATACGCACTGTTGAAGTAGGTATAATAAAATAAAAGTACACCTTTTTTCACTTAGGTACGTAGGATACTAGGTAATTTTTTTTAAATTTTATCAGATAACGAGACGAGCTCGTCGTTTGCCTAATGATAGGCATAACGCCGGCCCATAACGATTGCAGTGCCACTCAGAACTTGAAAAACATAAAGGCCTGCGCGGCACTGCAGTGCACTCGTTACTGTGAGACATTAGATATTAAATCTCATAGGCCTAGTAATTTCACTTATTTCACTGGAACGTATACTTTTAAGGCGTTTACTAAACAAACACTGTCGTCGAGTAAATGGATATTAACGTGGACACTTACACTTGGCATAGGTACTGGTGAGATTGCGATCAAATGCTATCCTATCGTGAGTAAAAAAAATAGTAATGACTGCTTATGAAGCAGTGGCCCAGGGATTCAATTTGTAGCCCAAGCGAAGCTTTTTGAAGTAGCGATATACTATCTCTACGGGAGGTAAGGGTAAGACGTAGACTTTAGGGTAAGGGATACAGCACCCCCGCGTCTTTCACGACGGCCATAAATCGTGCAAATTTGAATCATAAATTTTGTCACCCACTAATACATATAGCGATTTGAAATGGGAATATTTTCTTTTACATCGGACTGGTGAAGCGTTTGACCACAATCTCACCTGATGTGAAGTGACGTCAACGGTCAACGGTGTGGTCAAACATGTAGCACGCTTTCCCAGTAAATACCTATTCACTCTATTTTTAAACACAACCAGATTATAACGTTCAGGGAACACAGACGACGGCGTACCTCTTTATCCTTCGTCCAAAAAGTTTTAACTGGAGTGAAATAATGTAATGTTAATTTAAACAATAATTTGTAATAATATATTAAGGTGTGAAAAATATTATTATATGTATAATATACTTAATTGATAAAATGTAAGAACTGTAATGTTGTGTGATGTATTGAAATAAATGTAATTTCTTTCTTTCTTTTCTTTCCTTCTTCGATCACACTGTCATATAATGACAAAGAAGATAGTGGTCAATGCTAACGTATCCTTATCAAAATAAAGATAAAACAATGCACAAACTGATATCCTTAGCGGGTACGAAGTAGCGCGAAAAATGCTATTTTCTGTATAAAATAAATAAAGCTTCACTGAACATCTATTTCCGATGCGTTAAAAGAGCGCAAGCGTTAATATAGGAGGCAAGGAAGCGTGTTCCAGTGAGAAGAAAAAGGATATTCGCTTAAGGGTAAGCAGGTTCAGTGATTTTCTGTACAAACTCGATGAAATGAAGGCTTCGTAGCTAAGTTGGTAGTAACCCTGCCTGCAAAGCGAGGGGTCCCGGGTGCGATTCCCGGCCGGGGCAGATTTTGTGTGAGCATAAAGTTTGTTCTCGGGTCTTGGATGTTTGTGATGTGTATTTGTGTGTGTCCATGCCACCTGCGACACAGGGAATCCTAGTGCGGGGGTATACGTGTAAAAAAATATTTGGATACTGAATTGTACTTTCGCTTCTACGTTTATTATGCGTACCGACTACCGCTAAGGAGTGGAACTCCTTCCCTGAGGCTGTGTTCCCTTTCGCCACAACCTAGGGGATGCTTCAAGGCGCGGTTGAATGAGATATTTTCTGCAGGCAAGCGAGCTTCATCGAAGCCAGAGTCGTCGAGTGGGAACTTGTGCGTTTTTTAATCCAATGCGCCATGGGTCGAATCTCGGCACGGGCCCGGACTAATGACTTGTATAAAGTTATGTGCGGATTTATCACACACGCTCTAAAACAGTAAAGGAAAACCTAGTGAGGAAACCCGCATGTTCAAGAACAGCTAAATTCAAGGTCATGCGACATCAAGCCGCACTGGGCTCGCGTGGATGGATTATGGTTAAATTCTCCCTCTGAGAGAAGGCCGGTATCCCAGCAACAGGAGTGTCAACAGCTGATGCTGTGCTTCATCGTCGACCGCATCATCGCTTACCACTAGGTGAGATCAAATAACAATCAATAAAAAACACAATCTTATTCACATTTCTGAATATTTACTTATTCCATAAATATTTACAACCAGTGCCTCCTTAACCAAGCTCCGCTATTTCTTTGCGAAAGAAAAATCCTCCCTGGATTAAAAAGGGACGCGGCCGTGTGTGAACGCCACTGTATCTTCCAGTCGGGAACAAAGGACGGGGAAAACATTTTCTTTTTAGCCTCGTGAAGTAGAGTGTGCGAACCGAGACTATATAAGGTATTTTTTTCGTCTTCGTTTAAAATATAATATTATCCTTGTCATCTATTTTCAACCGACTTCAAGGAGGTTGAATATTCATCTGTTTTTTTTTAATTTATTTCTTGACCTGGATCAATTCATCTGTATTCTTTTTATGTGGCCATGTTACTCCGCCAAATATCAACAGATTTCAATGATTATTTTTTTCATGTAGGGTATATCTCAAGGTAGTATTTTTGTAAATTTTATAAAAGAATATAAATATATATAAGGGTGGGAAAATGATCATTTATATTTTGGAATCGCATCCCGACAGAGAAATTTCCCGTTTAGATTCGACAACTCAGCTGCATAAACAGATATAATCCTGACAATATTTCTCTGTCGGTATATGCGTTTCCTACATATAAGGGATCAAGTCAGTCGCTTCCGACATGGATATCATTCCGAGTGAATTAAAATAGGCCTGGCGATTTCTTATACGGCGACATTTTCGTTACAAGTCGCGTTTGTTCCCGCTTTTTAAAAGCAATTTTTATTATTTTATTTTACACTACATACTTACGAGTATTATACTGTATCATCTGGATGAGACATCGTATATATTATAAACCAAGGATCCAGACTAATCCGCATTCGTAATTGATCTACCAACCAATTTCTTTCAGACTTTGAAAAATCCAATAGTCTACTTTATGGCGCTGCCCATATTTGAAACAATAAATAAAATGAATCCTGAAAATACACGCAACTTTCTTTAATTTTTTAATAACCTTCGTTGTTTCGCGTTGAAAGTTCAAGTTCAAAGAAGTTCCACAACCAGTTGTGAAAAAAGAAAAGAAATCTTGTGACGCAACTAGTTGCCAAGAAAGATTTTCCAGAAATAAGAAGTATCTCAATGGAAGTCCACATCCTAAGCTTGCACAGTGTAACATTCCTTCCCGCCGGGTGTTTCATACCGAAGCTATAGATATCTACAGCGCCTCCCCTTATATTGAGACGTTCCAGTTTAATTCCAATACAATGTCCAATTCCAACCCCGTGAGGAGATAACGGTTTTAGAATGGGTGGATTGATTTCTTGAGATGTTTTTGTTGTTTTGACAAGAAAATAAAAGCGCTACGGGAAAAATGGTGCAAAGTGTACTCGTTAGTGGTAGGACTGACTCTTCTGCGAGTGTCCGTCTGGGTTGGTACCACCTCTTTGCTCGTGAAGTCTGTCGCCAAGCAGTATTGTGAAAGCATTACCGTGGTCCGGTTTGATGAGTTGATGAGCAGAGTAGCCAATGAAATTACTCGGCGTATGAGACTTAATACCTAATGTCTCTGGGTAGCGAGCGCACTGCAGTGCCGCGCAGGCCTTTGTGTTTCACAGTTCTGGGCTGGCATGCTTACCATCAAATCAACCATCAAATACGCGGTGGTGCGCAAGTGGTGTAATGAAGCGTAAAGCGGAGCAGTCCTCTTTGAGCCCAGGCATGGGGCTTCGAGACAGCACGCACTATCTTGCCGTATTGCTGTTCTTGTCTGTTTCGTGGATTTTTTATGGATCTTGATCCACAACAAAATGCATACATGCATGCATACATGATGCTCCCATAGCCTAGTTGGTTAAGGCGTATGTTCTAGATAACCAGAAGACGCAGGTTCGAATCTTATTGGAAGCGAAATTTTTGTGTTGTATATATTTGTATGAACATCCACTAGTGTCGGTTAACACTATAAAATATATTTCATAAAATGCATACATGCTGCGTCTATGGTCGGCCTTAGGATGTATTCCTTCACTGAAAGCTCAAGTTAAATGTAAGATTCGAACCACTGACCTATATATCACAGAGCCATCGTAGCTTCTTCAATCAAATAATAAAAATTGCTTTAAAAAAGCGACGAACCGACTTCAGTGACAAACTACTGAACCGATTTTGATGAAATTTCTATGGGACCAATCTGAAAGTATAACCCTTTCAAATAAAAAAATAATTTTCCTAATCGGTTTATAAATGACCGAGATCTGAGGTAACAAACATAAAAAAAAATACCCGACGAATTGATAACCTCCTCCTTTTTTGGAAGTCGGTTAAAACCTCTGATAAATAAAACATATTTGCTGAGACCTTTTTGTTTTATTTAAGGACATTTTACCCTGCACATAAAATAAGTGAGTAAACAAATATAAATTGTGAAAAATAAAATGAAAATATTCCTCTTAAAATAATTATGTCAAAAAATAGCGAATGAACAGCGGACAGTGACATCAAAGCTACGATTTACCGACGGGCGGCGGGATCAAAAGGCCGACGGCAGTGAGCCTCTTTGAAGATGCCGACGGTAATGCACTACGTTTTGTTGCGCCTAGTTTTAAGATTTTAGTTTTTTTTACACTAATTAAACGGTTTACTTAACGAAGATTTTTATTCTACTTTATCATTTAACTGGTAAGTATCTACTTAAATATTTTAAGATACTGCAAGAAAAGCGTCAAATTTTTTAGCGGACTGTTAAGTGTGTTCTCAGTAATATATCCTCTAAGAGTGTGTTATTCAAATTTTTGTTAGCCTATCATGGACTACCGTAAGGTATTACTTAACTGAGGTGTAATTCTTATAAGAATTGCTACATCTCGCCTTATCTCTATTTTGTTTTATATTGTGACACATTTCTAAATTTAACCCTTAGAAAAAAACCGTTCTAATCCCAATTCAGTGGTATAATGCCATTATAGACAGTGAACACAATGATAAAAAAAAGTGCCTAAAATTAATTTAGAAACTAAAACACATCAAAGAAACCTTCGTTCTGTAAGTTACACAACATTTCAAGAAACATCTCTTAATGACTACAAAACTATCTAACCCTATATTACTTAGCAAATTCACACATGAAGACTTAAAACTACGAAATACCCACCCAAACCTTCCTTTATCAAAACTAAAACTACTGAAGTACTTAACCCCTTCACCATCGCCCATTTCATCCCCCTCGAGGACGGGGGTAGTAGAACTGGGGTAAAGTTCACGCTGGTCAAGGTGAGCCGACGCTGTTAACGTCGCACTTAGAACAACTCCAGACTGCGTCTTAAGATTTGCAGTCGGCACGAGATGGGTTGATACTTGAAGAAAAGTAGTAAACTCTATTTATTTTGAACTTTCACGGTTATTTACTAATTCATATATTGTAACCGGATATTTACTTTTTAACAGGAATCCTATTGGATACAAGTAAGATTAACTTGTAAAACTTACCAATACTATTTATTGTCACCAAAGTGTTCTTTTTTTATTATATTACTAGCTGCTGTTTCACCCGCGCGGAAATATTGGATTTTAAGGGTTTTAATTTTTTTGTGCGTAACCCTAATTATTTTTCAAAAATAAAAGTAGCCTGTATAACTCCTTATAATATCAGCTACGTGCCAGTGAAAGTCCCGTAAAAATAGGTCCTGCCGTTTCGGAGATTACCTGGAACAAACAAACAGACAGACAGACAAAATTTTAAAAAATGGTTGTTTTGTAGTAGGTTCCGTATATACTTTCATATGAATTTAGTAAAAAGCTGTTATTTTGATAGTACAAACAGACATTTCAATTTTATTTATTTGTATAGATTACTATGTTTAATTAATTCACAGAGTCAAATTTCATAAAATAATTATATACATTTTTTATAAAATCTTATTCATTTATTTTATTGATGAAAATAATGTTTGGTGGCTTTAAAACAGCTTACATGTAGTATTTATTTGACAATACAGTAAATTCTGTTCGTTCGAAAAATAACCTAAGTATCAAATCATAACCGTCGGCGTACAGAAAGTTCGCTAAGTAATAAGATAATGAAGCACAGCGGGGTCGGCGGGGTACGAATTAAAACGGGAATCGTGAAAGTACATCCAGCGAGACCTAGAATAAAAAAAAACATAAAAATCCTATGAAAATAATAATAAGAACAGTGGTTTTGCAAGCGCTTATGGCGCTGTAAAACGTTCATGCTGTAAGAACCACAAAATTTAAGGATATGTGACATCCACCAAGCCGCACTGGGCTCGTATACGCACATTCTCTGAGAGAAGGTCGGTATCCCAACAGTGGGAGCGTAAAATGCTGATGATGAAGATCGAATTGATGAATACCTTAGGGTATTCATCATCTTATATAGTATCATATACTTCTAGGTTTAGACCTAGATGAGAACTGGATCTCCGGTGCAGCTGTCGGTAAAAATATCTCATTTATTGACATTACATTACAACATTACATTGTTTATTGTTAGTTTTAAATTCTGTTGTTATTTGTTATCTGATGTGATGTTGTGTTGTCCGGAAATAAATGTATTTTCTTTCTTTCTTCTTTCTTTATTTATTGGTATGATTTTTGTACTATGACCATAGTTCACCAAACGTGAAGTAGACGAAGTTCACGTGATTGACGTTCATATTCCCAAATATAGTTAAGACTAAAGTTTAAATATTCGCTATTCACCGTTTAAATGACCGACGGTTTCGCTATAATTCAGAGCTAGCTTCGACAGCAAATGTCAAAATGCTCGTTTAAAATAATCCGAAGTTTAAGCTACACGGACCTCGGTTAAAGAGTTAAACCTAGTTCATAGTTGAACTGTTCGAAATGGTTGGTGAAGTCCGACCTAAGTGTTATAGAAACCAAGTGTTTAAGAAAACGTGTATCCCATGTACCCTTGATGAGCTAAAGTCAATAAAAATAGGTAATAAAATAAAGAATAAAAACATCTCAAGGAGGTCCCGTAATGCAAACGCGTACTTCACTCCTTGTTTATTTAATGAGTGAATCCGAGTCCTCGCTATGACGTCACCGCAGCGTCAAGCCAGAGTGAGAAGAAATACTTTCTCAGCAAAACTTTCTACTTGATAGAAAGAGATGGGTGTTCCAACTGAGAATGAATGAATTTTCTTAAGACGCAGAGCTTCCTAATGAAATCGAAATGAACGTGTCAATGGAGAGCTTGGTGTCTTTGAAAATTCTTTAAGGAAGTTTTCAAGGTCTTTGCTCCCTTTAATTGAGACTTTTCTTGGGGTTAGGTTTATGGATTTAGTAAATGGTTTTTATCTTTGCCTTTGTTTAAAATGGCTAATAATATCCTGTAAGTATCTTTTTGTTGTAGATTTAACAGTCAGATATTAGAGACATATTAATTTTACTAATTTTTTAGTCAGTAATATTAATGGAGAGTTTTTACACTATTTGGAAACGAGACGGGCGAATCGTTTGCCTGATGGTAAGCACATAACAATTGCAGTGCTACCCAGAACAATAGCCTGCGCGGCTCTAAAGTGCGCTCTTTACCCAAGCAAGCCCTCACTATAGTGGGGGCTTGCTTGGTTAAATAGCAACCAAGCAAGACCCACTATAGTGGGAGCTTGCCGATAGATTTAGCTACTCAGGCGAGCCCTATAAAATGCCCTACCACCACGCTATGGTTGCGTCTCTTTTAAATATAAATAATTACAAACGCTAAGCTGAAATGACTCTGGGTTTGTCAAGACTGAATCGGGAGAGTTTGGGCAATAACCACAGAATAGCTCCCACACTATCACACGACAACAAAGCAGGCCCAGACGTAGATAGCAAGAGCTCGATTCCTGCTTATAAGAATGCTCCATCATAGCCAAGAACAGAAAGGATCAATGGAAGAAAAGAAAAGAAGGCCGTGGCGCTGCAGTGGAATATGTATAAGTGGTATTTACTATTATAACACATATTAATTTGCACCACCGATCACTCACACTCTATTAGTTCTCTTTCTATGCAAACTTTTGTTAGTGGGAGGACTAACTCTTCTGCGAGTGTCCGTCTGGGTTGTTACCACCGCTTTGCTCGTGAAGTCTGCCGCCAAGCAGTAGTGTGCAAGCATTACTGTGTTCCGGTTTGATGAGCAGAGTATCCAGTGAAATTACTGGGCTTATGAGACTTAATACCTAATGTCTCAGGGTAACGAGCGCTCTGCAGTGCCGCGCAGGCCTTTGTGTTTCAAAGTTCCGGGTGGCACTGCAGTTGTTATGGGCCGGCGTTATGCTTACCATCAGGCAAACGACCAGCTCGTCTCGTTACCAAATAACATTAAAAAAAAAAAAAAAAAAAAAAAAAAAAAAAAAAAAAAAAAGGTTGACTGGAAGGGATCTAATTTAGCGATAAGACATTGTAATAGAATCCGTTAGTAATTGCGGAAAGTGTGTTTGTACGTTTGTTGGTTTGTCCGTCTTTCACGCAGCAACAGAGCAACGGTTCGGCGTGATTTTTAGCATAGATATAGTTTACGGACCAGAGAGTAACATAGGCTACTTTTTATCCCCGAAAAACGCACGGTTCCTGTGGGGACGCGAATGAAAACGCGGGCAGAAGGTAGTAGAATATAAGATCTGTTACTGAGATTAATTCTCGACGCTACAAAAAGAAAAGATAAGGAGAACATTGAGTGTTGATAACGAGACGAGCTGGTCGTTGGCCTGATGGTACGCATAACGCCGGCCCATAACAATTGCAGTGCCACTCAGATCTTTGAAACACAAAGGCCTGCGCGGCACTGCATAAGTGCGCGTGTGCATCAGTGCGCTCGTTAACCTGAGACGTTATGCAGACCGTAGACGCTTATGCAAACGTGCGTTTGCTTGTCAGAATAACAACGCTTTTGCATCAAGCGCGGATTTCGAGTATCTCGTAATCGACACTTGATGCAAAAGCGTTGTTATTTTGAAAAGCAAACGCACGTTTGCATAAACGTCTACGGGCTGCAATAGGTATTAAGTATCATAAGCCCAGTAATTTCACTGGCTTTGCTCATTAAACCGGAACACAGTAATGCTTGCACATTACTGCATGGTGGCAGACTTGACGAGCAAAGCGGTAGTATCAACCCAGACGGATACTCGCAGCAGATTTAGTTCTACCACCTAGTGAGTATCTCCTTAGCCGTCCCTCACGGTACCCACTGGAACAGATGGGGTGGTACTGGATTCTTACCAGGGACCACACGGCCCAAAAAATCAGATATAATTTTTAAATGTGAATGTTTGATCAAGAAAGCAAATGTAATAATTTCCACGTACGAACACGGCGTCGCTTTTTTAATATTCTTCAAAATTTATGTTGATTCCGTTACCAAAGTAAACCTATTTCGCGATTTCTTTTTAACATCCGTCGAGTTCGATGCCCTATCTATAGTCCGGCTTTTAAGATTTTTCTTACTGGCAAGAAAGTTGGCTAGTTGGAACTCAGAACTGTCTAACGTCTATCCGTACTACGTACTATATTTATAAATGCGAAAGCGTGTTTATTTTCCCTTCTTTCACGCAGCAACTGAGTAACGGATCAACGTGTTTTTTTACATCGATATAGTATAGGCCTGAGAGTAACTTATTACTTATTACTTTTTATCTCGCGGAAAGTGACATAATTATGCTTTACTTTTTATCGCAGAAAATTTACGGTTCCTGTGGAATTTCCACGTAGGCGCAACTAGTAATATAATCATAAATTTGAAAATCGTTGTAAATGTAATTGGAACGAATTTTTTAATTTGTGTGAAATGGTTTAAACTTATAACTATTTATGGTTGCAAACCACGTCAAATAAAAGAATTAACAATACTCAAAAAAAGGTTACTAGTATGGATTTAGACAGAAAAGTAGTAATCATTTATCATTTGTATACTCATTTACCTATTGTAATATTTATTGGCGATATTCTAAAAAGAGACTGATTAAGAAAATAGATTTTTAGTTAATTAGTGTTTTGGGAATATTAAGATACTAAATACCTATTGTTTTTATGGAATAAAGGTTTTTAACCCTTCAAATTATAAGACATATTTTTGTTCAAATCATAGTAACATATCAGTTTTTTTATATAGGTACCTATACTAAAATACTAAATCAAGCTCTATAGACTGGACTCGAGCGTTTTTCATTAGGCTGCGATCACATTAGGCGGCGGACAGACGGCCGGATTATTGGATACGACGGCCGAAAGACTTCGATCCGTTGCCTTTTCCCTTTTTTCCCTTCTTTTTCCTTTTTTCAGCGTCTGGAAAGCCTTTTCCTCTTATTTATTGCTTATACGAAGCCCAAATTGGATATTTGTGAGAGGTTGAATTATTTTCCGATGCGATAATGTAAGGGTTTTTTAGTCTTGTTTACTTTGGCTCTTATTAGAATGGCGTGTTTTTAGAGTGTTGTGTTATTGTTCCTTGAGTTTTAATACTTTTCTTATAGACTTCTTTTCTGTCCGTGGCTTCACCCGCGTTCCTACAGGAACCGTTTATCCGGGATAAAAAGTGGCTTATACTACTCTCCAGTCCATAAACTATATCTATGCTAAAAATTTTGTTAGTGGGAGGACTAACTCTTCTGCGAGTGTCCGTCTGGGTTGTTACCACCGCTTTGCTCGTGAAGTCTGCCGCCAAGCAGTAGTGTGCAAGCATTACTGTGTTCCGGTTTGATGAGCAGAGTATCCAGTGAAATTACTGGGCTTATGAGACTTAATACCTAATGTCTCAGGGTAACGAGCGCATTGCAGTGCCGCACAGGCCTTTGTGTTTCAAAGTTCTGGGTGGCACTACATTTTTTATGGGCCGGCGTTATGCTTAGGTACCATCAGGCAAACGACCAGCTCGTCTCGTTACCAAATTAAAAAAAAATTAAAAAAAAAATCAAGTCGTCCGTTGCTCAGTTGCGACGTGAAAGAAGGACAAACCAACAAATCAACATACATACAAACACACTTTCACGTAACATAATACTTACACACTTTCTCATTTATTATATATAGTAAAGGATCATTGATTCAGTAGTTGAATATTAGTCTACAAGTGAGAACTGTATCTGGTGTTGCGTAAGTGAAAATATTTTGATCAAATTCAAAATGCTTTATTCAAATAGGACCCAAAGGATCACTTATGAAAGTTAAAATAAATGACTCTAACAGCGGGCCTCTGCAACATTCGACTACCCGAATCACAGACTAAAACTAATGCTGTCTTTATCAGAACATAATAAATGACAAAGACAGCAAAGGTTTTCATCTTTGATGGCTTTTGACTACGTTTGTCTACATATCGTCTATTATTCAGCGAATATGTTGTCGAAGACGCTATAATATAAGTGAATAAGTTTAGAATGGGCTCTGAATAATTGAAACAACGTATTTAAAGTAGTTGTTACAACAAGCTTGATTTAAAGGAATGTGTTGTTTGGTCGTTATGGCTTTTACAGCGTCACTGGGTGGTGGGTGAGCGCAGAAGATGGTCAGACCTATTACACTGTTACCACAAAAAAAAAAATTTTTAGTCGCCTGTTTAGCTAGACAGCGTCTAAAGATACACGTCAAAAATGATTAGAAATGTCACAACAGAATTGTGTTAGACAACGATTAGACACTAGGTATTTGTGGTAGCTTATATTTAATCACGCGACTAAGGCATGTTTAGGAGTTAAACAGTGATTAAGCCAAGTTTAAAGTGTGTTTATTTTTTTTGCTCATATTTAATCACGCGACTAAGGCATGTTTAGGAGTTAAACAGTGATTAAGACAAGTTTAAAGTATGTTTATTTTTTTGTGGTCAGACCCTTAGTGTTTAGTGACTGGCTCAAGGGCATTGCATAAGGTGTACCATGAGGTACAAAGCTCGGCTTTGGCCGTCGCCAGAGTAAGGGGTCAGGAGAGAATAGCCTCGGCGCGAATGTATCCACCAAACAGCCCAAAAGAAACTTTCAAGAGGAACTGCTTTTTTCCTAGTGCGAGTACTTTTTAAGCTTACAGGTGCTTGAAATGTTTGCTAATGTAATTAAGCTACCTAATAACACTTAATCGACTGCTCGGTGGCTAAGTTTGTAGTAACCATGCCTGCAAAGCGAGGGGCCCCGGGTCCGATTCCCGGCCAGGGGCCTGTTTCATAAAAAATATTAGTCTAATATTATGAGTATTAGCGTCATATAATATATGAACAAAAGAAAAAAAAGACTGATAATATTAGACTAATATTTTTTATGAAACAGGCCCCAGGGCAGATTTTGCATGTGTGGTGAGCACCACAAGGTAAAATTTGCTCTCGGGTTTATATGTTTTTCTGGTGTATCTGTGTGTGTACACACCACCTGTGACACAGGGAATCCTAGTGTTATAGTAGATAGTTGATCCTTGTATGAGTGTGTCAGCTTTTTTGTTTAATAGGTCTTTTTTAGCACACAGACATACATTTGTTAAGATGTTTTGTCTGTTATAATTGCCTTCTTTACCAAATAAATTTTTCGTTTTAATATAAAAATAAAATAACTAAAACCTACACCCACCTTTGCACCACTCATCAACCTCAAAAATCAACCCTTAAAAAACCCCCAGTTCCACTACAGCTCGATACCCAGACGTTTTAAGGGGCTGTCTCATTAGTGCGATGAAAGGGATGAAAAAACACGCGCCACCCTGAGTGAGAAGTAGCGCGTTAATTAGGAGATGTGAGGATAGTTGGCCGATAAGGGATGTGACGTGTTATGTTGCAGATTTTTCAAAAGTTCTAATTAAATAACTAGCTAGACTATTTCTTAATCTGTTATGTTATTACTTAAAAAAATTGACGTCAACGGCATGTGGAAGAACTTAACAAGATATCGTGTAGTGCTGATATATACGTTATATTATTTTACTGGTATCAATAGACGGAAAAAAAAATCAGCAGAATCTTTATTTTTTTATCAATAATTGAAAATCTATTTCCAACCAAATTGCTTCTGACAAACCTGACGACTTTATTTCTAAGTGCTCTTATTAGACTGGAATTTTACTTTTTTATACTATTGGATAAAAAAGTAAGAATTTACTTTTTTTATTATTATTGGCCAATACCAATAATTAAACAAATCCATCAAAATAAACTAAAATAACTGATTTTACTTGAGTTGAGTATCAAGGAAAAACGATGAAGTTCGTCGACACGGTCATGGAACATGGTCATAATAATGGCCATGATTCTTATACTTGAAAATTGAGTCAACTTCTATCAACTAATCTTTGGAGCCAAAATAATCTAACTTTTAATTCGGTTTTTCGAATCTACATCCAAGTTCCATAATCAAATTAAGTTTCCAAACACAAGCGGGCCTAAACAAGTCCACCAAACTATTCAGCAGTTTGACAATACCTCATCAGCTCGATTACAAAGTGACAGCAACTTCCATCCTCTACCTAATTCATAAAAAAAAAACGAAAACGCATTACACGCAAAGGAAAACTCCCCAAAAACTTATCAGCCGAAAGCCGCAACAATCCATCATCATTATGCCAAAACTCGCCCAAATTCAATAAAAAAAAGTTTACTTCACCCCCATCTAGTGGCGGAGACGGGAACTTCGAAAGCTGCCCCCACCGCCCGGAGGGTGGTCGCCATTCCATCATATCCCTTTTTTCTTCCCTCCACACCCTTATCCATACCTGAGCTTTCTTTATCCGCCGACCGAACTTTTTATTTACACCCCTCTCGCTCTAACTTTGACTCTACGATTCACGCGTCGAATATGCTATCTCTGTCTCTCGCAAATAAAAAAATCTGTTTATAAAATGAAAATGTGGATGTGTTTGGGGCACGGCTTCATTGGGTGTGGGGTGAAGTCTCATACGAGGGAGCTTTTTGTGTACGAAAAAAATGCACCCTAACAGAAGCCGGCTTCCTTTAGGTATATTTCGTTTCCAATTTCGATAACAAAGCATGTATTTTTCCCGCGTTTTTCCTTTTGTTCGTCTGCTATAATTGTGCGGGTTGCGAGTCTAATTCGTTTGGGTTTCTCATTTCTTTTTTTTTCTCAAAGGTATACGGCCTATCTTTGACCGGCCTCTATGAATGATGTTTCTATTCAACAGAGATGTTCACATGCTTGGCTTGGCTTGCAAAGGAATTATCATTTGGTAGGCACGATCTTTGATTAAAATTTTAATATTTGACATTTAATGTGAAAGGAATTTTAATAATGGGGGAATTCATTTTGAGCAATGTTTTTTGAGCTGGAATTTATGGATGTACAAAAATTAGGTACCTTGTGATTTTACTATCGAGTGAAATTACTGGGCTTATAAGACTTATACATAACTATAGCCACCCACCTCGGCTTCCCACATTTTGAATATTTGCCTACATTTTCTAATATTTTGACACTCGCAAGGTAATCAAAATCTGTAAGGGTATGTACAAGTACATCCATGGACCTAAAATCAAAAAGAAGTTTGCAAGAAGCAATGTCTTACAGAACAAGGTAATAAATAAAAAAAAAACGGTACCAATAATAATAATAAATTTAAATTTTATAATTAGGTACTTACATCACAAAAATAATGTTGATTTTAAATTAATTATTTTGGTGGATGTTAGCTGTAGGTACAATTTACCTAACAATTTCCATGATGGACGAAATATTTACCTACGTTCCGTATATTTGTACGGAACCCTCAGTGCGCGAGTGCGACTCACACTTGACCGGTTTTTTTATTTATTCACACACGACGACATAAGTAACCTCTAGATTTATGAACAAAAATGCGCGAAATTAAATATCTATTTTAAAGGTATACAGTATGTACGTACACATGCGAAGAGGGATTTTATATACAGTACGTATACCTATACAGTAATCCCCGAGTGTGTAAAAATAGTTTATAGAATCAAGTATGTATAAGTAAAATAAAATAAAAAACACGACCAGCCAGTGTCACTCGGGATGGTTATGCAACTTGGTAGATGTCAAATTTCCTCGGATTTGGTGATTTTTAAATGTGCGGGTTTCCTCACGAATGTTTTCCTTCACCATTTTTAGGCAGAGTGTGGTAAATTTGCACATAGCTTGATGCTGGCGAGCCGGGATTCAAACTCTGGTGCGTCAGATTGAAAGTCATACGCTACGGCCCACTCACTCGCTAAGTCAAAAGTAAAAATATTGTATAGGGCACAATTTGTATAGGGCGTTTTGGCGCTACGCCCGACTTTGACTCTCATTTTTGACGTTACTAGCATTCGATTTCCAATTTTTACAATATAGACAATTGATTCTCATGAGAAAACGAATCATCATAAAAAAAATTTACTCAACATCCCCATTGGGGACAGACTACACTAGCAAAGCGGCGTTACTCACCAAAACGGATGCTTACAGAAGAGTTAGTCCTCCCACCTATTAACGCGCTACAGGTCATCATCAGCTGGAAAACGTCCACTGCTGGACATCGGCCTCCCAATGAAGTGGCGATTTTGCCATACTACACGCTTGGTAGGCAGTATCTTTGTAATTGGGATGTTGACTCCATTTTTTATGATGCTAATCAATTCGTTGTCTCATGAAAATTAAATGTCTATATCGAAAAAACTGAAGCAAAAGCATGCTTATTTTGACAGTAAAACACATACTTGCATAAGCGTCTACGGTCTGTATGCCTCCCGCGCATCTCGCGCCCGCTTCAAGCCTGTGGCAGACATGTTGACTCTGCTTTGTAAAAAATATGGATATTTTGATGATATCAGATGTTAATTTTTTTTTTCTATTGATTCGTGTCGTATATCACCTGTTTATTCACCTCTTTAAAAATTGATACCTCTTACGTATGCACCTTGTATATAGATTGTCTCTCAAATTGTACAAGAGCAGACAGCATCAATGTCACTTAGGCCGGGCCATGTCCCTTTTTAAATACCTATTAAGGCCGAGATGTGTCATTAAATTCTCATTTTTGAGCCAACCGTAATAAAATTAAGAGGCATATTACTTCAAAAAAGATATTCTTATACATTTTGATATTTTTACGTAATTAATGCTGCGTCGTTTTCCTGGGCAGGTGTGCTTTGTGATGTATGTGTTATTTTGACAGAAGTAAGTTGTTTAATAGGATTCTATTTGTATGTGTTTGAGTATAGGAGTAAGTGGTATTAGGACTAACTCTTCTGCGAGTGTCCGTCTGGGTTGTTACCACCGCTTTGCTCGTGAAGTCTGCCGCCAAGCAGTAATGTGTAAGCATTATAACTGTGTTCCTGTTGGATGAGCAGAGTAGCCATTGAAATTACTGGGCTTATGAGACTTAATATCCTAACGTCTCAGAGTAACGAGCGCACTGCAGTGCCGCGCAGGCCTTTGTGTTTCAACGTTCTGGGTGGCACTGCAATTGTTATGGGCCGGCGTTATGCTTACCATCAGGCAAACGACCAGCTCGTCTCGTTACCAAATAACATTAAAAAAAAGGTACAGCCCCGATGGTGTATTAGGTTCATGGACTCAACTCGCTCCTTCCTTATAAGGGTTGCATTTTTTTATACCTACAGTGGGCTTGTCGCTAAATAAACAAGCGGGTTATTTGCCTGATGGTAAGCATAACGCCAGCCCATAACTACTGCAGACTCAGGAAACGAGTTCGACTCGTTCGCACAGATTCAGGCAACGAGTGGAACTCGAGTGGAATCTTTGTCCAGGGTGATGTTAGTGCATCGGAATAAAATTTGAAGACAAATGTGCAAGTTATTTGTTTTATCTCTGGGTATATTGTGGGAAAATTCTAGTCAGGATTTAGAATAAACTAGCTGCTGCCCGCGGTTTCACCCGCGCGGAAAACGCGCGGGTGAAATCCTCTTCTTGAAAGTTTATATCTCCGCGCGGAGATATTGGATTTCATGGTTTTTATTTTTTTGCGCGGAACCCTAATTCTTTTTCTAAAATCAAAGTAGCCTAAGTTACTCCTTGTAACATCAGCTATCTGCCAGTGAAATTTTCGTCAAAATCGGCCCAGCTGTTTTGAAGATTACCCGGAACAAACTGACAGACATATAGACAAAAATTAAAAAAATGGATGTTTTTCTGTATGTACCGTATATACTTTTATATGCATTTGGTTTAGAAGCTGTTATTTTGATAATACAAACACACACTGCAATTTTATTTATTTGTATAGATGATCGCAGGACGTATTGTTTTAAAGGCATTCCAACTTTTTATAGACGGCTACAATGGTGTTTTAATAGATAGGCATACAAAAAATATACACATTTAAAACTTGTAAATAAAATCGAAGTAATGTACTTTCCCGACACAATTACCATCCCTAATTCATATCGACAAAAGATCGATACGCTAATAGCGATTGAATGAATCAATAAAGCCCACTTGACTCGTGTTTAAACCGATGCGCCTCCCCATTCGATTCCCATTGTGCGAATCGATTTATCGATTCACAATAGGCTCAGTTCAAAATAGCCTATTCAATTGAAGTGAGGTTTGTAATATTTTGACGGGCCATTGTGTCAATAGTTGGTGATTTTTTAAATTGATTTTGACATTTGTAATACTTTTAAATATAGGAACTAACCTACATTTGGGAGTGGATTTATGTTTAGATATACGGGGTGTTTCTGGAACGTTCATCAACTTTGAGCACAGATTAGGTCTATTGACGTCTTTGTAATTTATTATGTTCTAGATAAGGACAGCAGTAGTTTTAATGTGAAATTAAAGTAAACAAAGGTTTCTGGCGGGTTTCTGCCCGCCGGTAATCAAATATGCAATATATCATAAGTACTCGTCGAGTACTTAGGTATATAGTATTTTTATACGTTCGCGTCGCGACAAACTTCACGAGCAAGGAGGTGGTACAAATCCAGACGAACGCACTTGCAGAAGAGTTAGTCCTACCACCAAGTCCTAAATACTTATACAATAATTGTAGGTACAATCTGTAGAAAATATTTTCAATAATTTTTGCTAACCGGTTATCAAAATGAAGTTACATAATTATTGTCCCCTTTCTAATTAACAAATTCAACGCAATCGTGGGAAGAACCACCTCAGGGCATCTTCACACGAAACTAAACCCTCCAAGATCGCCTCATTTGCATTTTAACAAAATTACAATTTAAAAAATGCAAA
The DNA here is from genome assembly GCA_907269065.1 of Crocallis elinguaria. Taxonomy (NCBI): domain Eukaryota; kingdom Metazoa; phylum Arthropoda; class Insecta; order Lepidoptera; family Geometridae; genus Crocallis; species Crocallis elinguaria. The sequence continues at coordinate 22,386,584 of OU026072.1, read as the reverse complement.
AGGATATAAAGTAACGAACGCACTTTATTAAAAAAAAACTAGTTCTGTAATGAAAAACTTCTTAAATTTCACTTCCTTATAAATATTTATTCATCAAATAATATGCAAAATACTGTAATTATAGAGCAACTCAAGAAATGGGTTAGCTACTTTGCATATTCAACCCTAAACTCCGTACGTCGTAAGTGCTGCCAACTACGCGTAAAAATGTAGACTAGTGTCATAGTGTATTTAAAATTGAATTTCGAACGCATAAGCTAGCATATTTGACGAAAAGTTATTCTTTTTAAATTTGCAAATTTCACACCTTGAGGTTGGACTGCAACAGGTTTTAAGTATAAAAATAAAGACTTGTCGCTGCGTGACGCACTTTTTTTAAATGTGTTTTTAAGGTGCATAGTAATTTTGTTCAATTTATGCGTAAGCTCGTTAGACAATTAGTCTGCAGATGTCTTGAAATTTAAATTTATAGCTACTGCTCCTTGTGTGGGAAACGAAGTAGCTTTTGATGTTAATTTGTCGCGTAATAGCCAATTTATTGTAGCAATTTTTATACTCTATGTGCAGTTTTTTTGCAACTTTAATATATCAATGAGGGCGTTGAGTAAAAGAGTACCTAGTAATTTATTTGTACTCTGTCTACTTGTGTTTATTGAGTGATGAGAATTTTGGATAGGTTAATAAAATACAATTATTAGTAGTGTACAAAGTTATTCAATTACGCATTCAACGCTACATTTCTATTTACAGCTGTCCAGAAAAAATAACAACCAACCATCATTAAACTTATTCACGATTTACATTTTGACTGCGGAGTCAAAAAGCAGTAAAAAACGAATTGTTGTTTTAAAAAAAAAATACATCAAAAAGCATCCAGGTGCGTTCCAATTTCAAAAATGGCTAATGATTCACTATTATTCATTGCTTACCGGTTTTATACGAAAAAAATAAAAGGACATTAATGATATGCGTGTCCCACTTTTGAGAGTTTGAGACAAAAAAACAACAATGTTGTCTATGAATGGTGAGTTTTTTTTTATGATTTAAATATGGAATGACGCTCTCAGGGATATCGGTTACGCGTTCATTTGAATCACAAGATGGAATGATTGTTTCGCCCTATTTAAAAGACTGTTCAAAAATATTCTGTGTGTTACTTATCTTACTACTAAGTAATAGCATAGTATTCAAGAATAGTTTAGGTTATTATTATTCAAATAGAGATTCTATTATAATTTGAATAGTTTACCAAGATTTTAATGTGAATGTTTCAGCTTTGTTTATGGCAAAAAGGCAAGAGTTCAGTTTATTTTAACTCGACATCAAGCCATGGTTAATGGATTTATATAGAAAACAAAGTACGGATCTCATTCCATCTTACTTGGTGGTAGGACTAACTCTTCTGCGAGTGTCTGGGTTGGTAGCACCCAGTAATGTCCAAATATTGCTGTGTTCCGGTTTGTTGAGCAGTGGAGTCAGTGAAATTATTTACCTAATTTCCCGGTAACGGGCGCCAGTGCGCCGCGCCTGAGCGGCACTGCAGTCAGTGTCACTCAGTCCTTTGTGTTTCAAAGTTTTGAGTGACACTGCAATTGTTACGGGCTGGAGTTATGCTTATCATCAGGCAAACGACCAGCTCGTCTCGTTAGCAAATAGTATTAAAAATACTTTCTATACTAATATTGATTTAAAGAGCACATTTTATTGAATGTTTGTTTATAACCGTTAATCTCTGAGACCACTGAACTGGTTTGATTCCAAAAATTTTTTTTTCACTCTCTTCTACGTATCTACATTTTTTCCTGTCTGTTTGTAATATGATAATAACAGCTTTCTACTAAATGCATAATTATGAAACTATATGCGGTACCTAAAACACAATTTTTAAAATTTTTGTCTGTGTTTGTTCCGGGTAATCTCCGAAACGGCTGGACCGATTTTGACGGGACTTTCACTGGCAGATAACTGATTTTATAAGGAGTAGCTTAGGCTACGTGAGCGAAGCGGCGTGGCACATCTAGTGCCCAATACAATTTCTGGTAAAAGTACGATATCAAGTCAACACGCCGATTTATTCCACATTTCCCACCACATTGTGATTCACCAAAAAAACACTGGCCATTAGCTCAAGGAAGGGCCGAAATTATCGAAAAATTTACATCTGTCAAAACATTTACGACAAATGTAAAAATAATTGCAGAAACAAAACGCGATCTGACATGGTTGCCGTTTTAACCCTTTTCCCGCCGCCGAGTATTACAAGTCATTTGCATTTTTTTTCTTAACTTTTTTTCCTTCTTTGTTTGAAACGTCCTGCGATTATTTTATACGTTTTGTACTAATACAAAAAAAGTTAATACAAAGAGTTATAACTGTAACTGCGTTGAGATGGTAATAAGTTTTTTTGTAACATTTGTTTGGCTTATTTCGAATCCGTTGGAACAATGTGAGCAACAGATGTAAAGTATTTGAATTTGATTTTAGGCAATATTATTTTACGACTTTTATTCTTAATACTAGCTGCTGCCTGCGGTTTCACCCGCGTGGAGATTTTTGATTTCATGGGTTTTATTTTTTTGCGCGGAACCCTAATTATTTCTCTAAAATTAAGCTCTAAGACAGTTAATTCTTTATTAAAGCACCAGTGTTAATAAGCACCTCCTCGTCCTCCTTTCTAAAGTGATAATGAATAATAGCTGAGGAAGTGCAATTAATTTCTAATGGGTTCGACTTTTAGCACGATTGCGCAGCCCTCTTATAATTAATTTAATTGAATCTATCCCATTAATATTAATTGTAACTGTAAATTAATCTTGCTGCGATTGTTTTACTATACAAATAATCCATACTAATATTATAAATGCGAAAGTGTGTTTGTTGGTTTGTTGATTTGTTGGTTTGTTGGCTTGTCCTTCTTTCACGCAGTAACGAAGCAACGGATCGACGTGATTTTTGGCATAGATAGGTATAGTTTATGGACTGGAGAGTAACATAGGCTAATTTTTATTCCGGAAAATGCACGGTTCCTGTGGTAACGCGGGTGAAAACCGCGGGCAGAAGTTAATGTGATATAAAATTGACATTGACAGCTGTCAATAAAGTTTTATAATGTTGACAAGTTGATTTAATTTGACAGATCGGTTTGAAGGTTCCTGTGGGAACGCGGGTGAAAACCGCGGGCAGAAGCTAGTGTATAATTATATAAATGGATGAACAAATCTTAAACTTGAATAATTGTTATTACTTATAAAATTTCCAATTATTCCATATTAGCTGCAGCCCGCGGATTCGCTCGCGCCTTGAATAGAAGCGAGCATTTTTTCAGATTAAAAAGTTAATCTCTGACTTATAAACTATCCCTATGCAAAATTTCACGTTATTTCACGTTGCTCCGTTGCTGCGGGAATTAAGTACCTACCAACCATCAAACGCCCTTTCGCATTTATAACATTAAAGTAAGGTTTGTGTAGCGTATTTTCAAACTTTAAATCTTAAGGTCTATTCAACATTGTTTAAAAACCTATACCTAGCTTTTTAAACTATCATGGTCATCAACACTTTGAAAATTATTACTAGAAACGGGATATTTACCATGTATATTATTTGATTTGAGTTTCCGATATTCTCCCGTGATCATGGCGTTTGCAACAGCGCCGAAATATCGGAAACTCAAATCAAATAATATACATGGTAAATATCCCGTTTCTAGTGATAATTTTCAAATTGTTTGGTATTTTTAAATAATAAACCAAGTAAGTGACTTTTAAAAAATGCGGTAACTGACTACTACTAAAATATCGTGATATTTGAAATGTCATCCTCCATTTTTCCACCTATAGGGGTGGTATTCTTTAATTAAATTTATAAGATTCACCCTTGACTTTATTACACTACTCTTTAAAAAAAGAAGCCTTGAAATTGGCGGAGAAATCAAGTAAACCCGCCACAAAAAAAAATACAAACGAATTGAGAACCTCCTCCTTTTTTCCAAGTCGGTTAAAAATAACAAGACCAAAAGATAACTTAACATGATTAAAGCCAACTTAATTATTTTAATCACGAAAATAACATATAAAAGTAAATGTTGCTTTAAAACATAAAAAAATCAAATCATTTGCTATTAACCTCAAATATAACTGGCACAAGAACTTTAACTAATTACAAGTAAAAATGTAATTAAAAAAGCTTATTCGAAGCTTGCATTTTGAACTAAGTAAGGAGACGGCATGATAAAGTTGGTGTTGCCATAAAAACAGAAGAATAAATTCAATGAAATTGGCTTTAAATGGAACAGGTTTGTATTGACGTTCTTTTGGGTCTGTTAAAGAGCTTGAATGAATCAAGGAACTGGGCAGTGTTTGTCAATCTTTTAAGTCATTTTTTATACAATTATAGAACAAATAAGGAAAAAATGGTGACAAAATCACGTGGTTCATTTTTTTGATACTTTTGGCTAGCGAGACTGACGGGTCGTTTGCCAAATGCTTACGCATAACGTCGGCCCATAATAAATGCAGTACCTACCACTCAGAAATTTGCAAGACAAAGGCCTGCGCGGCACTGCATTGCGCTCGTTACACTGATACATTATATATCAGTAATTTACTAACTACTTTGCTCATCAAACCGGAACACACCGCTTGCAAATTACTGCTTGGTGGCAAACTACACGGCAAAGAGACATGCCTAAAAAATGTGTAATATGTTACTGTCTAGTTCTAATTGCACTTCGTTCATCTAGTTTCTAATGCCATATTATTTTTAACCTACTACATGACATTAAATAAGAATAAGTATGTAATACTTATAATTATTAAGTTAACCTTGCACTTAAAATTAAGTATACAGCTAAGTTGAGAGTAAAAAGAATAACATTAACTTAGAGCGTAAAATTTATAACATTTTTAACCGACTTCAAAAAAAGGAAGAGGTTCTCAATTTGTCTGTATTTTTCTTATTAAATACTAGCTGCTGCCCGAGGTTTCACCCGCGCGGATTTCATGGTTTTTATTTATTTGCGCGAAACTATAATTCTTTTTCTAAAATAAAACTGGCCTAAGTTACTCTTTATAACATGAGCTATCTGCCAGCCGTTCGGAGATTACCCGAAAAAAACAGACAGACAAAAATTTTAAAAAATGTTTGTTTTCTTTATAGGTACCGCATATACTTGCATATGCATTTGGTAAAAAGCTGTATTTTGATATTACAAACAGACACTTCAAATTTATTTATTAGTATAGATTATTTGTAGCCGAAGATGTAAATTATTGGCTTTTCGGAACAATTAATATGCAATTAATCATCCCAGATACCAATGTATGAAAAAAGTCAAGAAAAAAGTTTATGAACCACAATCTCTACCCTTTATTTAACCGCTTGGAATATTTATAAGGAGACGCTCAGCCGTCTGCAATTTGTCCCGGACAAAAGTAATACTCACAAAAACAGCAATTTATTATGCCGGGAATCGGGATTCAGTAAAAAAAAAAACAAAATTGCCTCTGTGAAGGGTTAACGCGCGCATTAAGTGACAGATACTGATTTGTGAAAGACGTGTCAGTGTTCTAAATACGAAAATTTGAAACGTAACTTCGGCACTAGCTGTAAAAATACTAGTAGGTACGATTTTTTTTTCTATTTCATTTGTTTTTGCTAAATCGTGTAAAAGTAAAATTGTAACGGTTTTGTTTTATTTAGTCCTCTTCAAGATACGATATTATGTTGTGATTCCAAAAATAAAATTCTTAAATAAGGTTCACTAATGTAAGTTGAAATAAGACAAGTGTAATTTTAAACATTTTTATCTGTAATCTTGGCATTGCATGTTCTTTTCAATCAGCCAATTAGTTTTCAAACTTTATTCTATCGAATCGCTTTGAAAAGAGAACGCTAATCCGGTAAACACCTCCCTACAAAAAAGAGTGCTATTTTATTCGTTTATTCGTCATTGCAAAGACAGGCTTGTTATTCTGTTTGAATAAGGAAGCCTGCTAAAGCTGAGTACACACCGTACGTATATAGGGCCCGCATATAAAATTGGACGCATTTTTAGTAAACACGGCTTGTGAGGGGAGAGTGGGCGAGTGGCGGAGGGTCGGAGTAATGGCTGCCGAATGTCGCGAGAATCCATTCCGCCCCTCCCACCCCCGTTTTGGCGGTAAAGTCGCGTTAGTAGGCAGGATATGCGAAATATTTAGAAGGTTTTGGTGGTAAAAAAAAACCTGTACGCATACCTATAGGCTATTGGGAGTGACAGATGCTAGAGGTTAAAAAATCTTAAGTTAACTCATCTCTTAATGTGACCATTTTCTTTCAACTCTTGCTACATTATCTCTCAACAAGTTAAGATAGTGTAAATAATACGAGTAAAATTTTCGTGAGATAGGTGGCTATTTCCGATTACCAAAAGTTGCTGAAAAGAAATTATTTTTTTATTTTAGGCTTCAATTAATCAGTGTTAAACGGTGGTTTAGTAAAACTATATTTTGTCATCGTTCTTTGATCATTTTAAATTGAATCAAAACAGACCATTCAAACGTTTAACACATTAATTGATAAGAGTATTTTGTTTACTTTTACTAGCTAATTACTAATTAAAAGTTAAACTCTTTTTGTAAGTTATTTAACTTTTATCGTATTTGAGTCAAAATTGTATTTAAAAATGTGTTATAATGTTTGGTCTAATTTTAATAGTTAAAAGCCATCGAGAATAAATAAGAACGTTGTAATTAAAAAAAATATTTGGCCTTGCGGCTTCGTCCACATAGCCTAAGTTACTCCATATAACTTCAGCTATGTGTCAGTGAAAGCCCCGTCAAAACATTTTGGAGATTAGCCTGAACAAAGAAACAGAAAGATTTTCTTTGATTTAGGTACCGTGTATGCATTTAGTAAAAAGCTGTTATTTTGACATTACAAACAGACACTGCAATTTTATTCATTTGCATATTATATCAAAACTGGTCCTCATCTGTAATGTGGAGTTTGTTCTCTGATACTTACTTACCTTTACCGTTTTCGATACTAAAAGCGTCTTCTTTTTGTGTATACTATCAAAGAGAAGTAGGTAGCGCTAAGTACTGGATGCGTGCAAACTGGCAACACGGGGGCGGAATAGAAATTATTTTTACTCTTCTTACCGCGTCACTTGTTAGCTATTTCCCTACCTCCCCTCACGTATGATCGATCGTTCGCGTGCATTTGAATTTCGAATACCTTGTGCGATTAGAGGACATTTTAAAAATAAAGTTGAGATTTAAACTTCGAATACTATTTCGTAAAAAAAGAAACAGGAAAGTGGACGAGAATTATATTTAGCTAAATTCTAATTGTACTTTTAATAAGCTGAACTTCTATTGCGTTATCTTTAGACTTTAGAGTGCATTTTAAAATCTTGAAAATAATTAATTAAATGCTAGATCCCGTGTTGTATTAATTATAAAAATGTTTTTTGGTTCGACATATAAATGCTAAAATTCTTCTTTTTGAAAAAGTTATGCTTTAAATTTAGAATGCTATTTTTTACTCTATTGGATAGACCGAAGACTCACCCTATGTTAAGTAACGATATGTTTGAAAGTAGTGAATACACGAAAACTAGAATAGAACCAGCTCTCAAGTCAGATGCTAGCAGATCTTCCACTTAATGGTGCTAGATAGTCGCACATGCACTAAAAAATGCCCGATTAGCTTTTTAAACCATTGTTACCTATAAAACAAACGACTATAATATGATGATGTTGCATGGGTTTATGGTTTACGCAACAATTTCAAATACATAAATAGTGATCGTGAATAGATCAATACAATAATATAATGACACACAAAAAACACATAACAATTAAAAAAACAGGTCTGGCCACATGTCATCCAAGAGAGAACGAAACAAGGATTAAAAAAAAAGTTTAAATAAATCCAAAACATATAATCAAAAGTAACAACATATAATTAAAATTCATAACAAACGCTAATAACCACTAAACAACTAATTAACACTGAGAGCCAAAAAAAAGATCCATTTCAACACTCTAGAAATTACACAAAAGCTGTCAAAATTATCACGTTCATAAGAAAAACCGAACTGTCAAATTAATATCACCCGCGGGTATTTTATCCCCTATCAACGCAGAAAATTCCCTTTTATATAATTATCCCTTTTAAGAAATTATACCAAATTAAGTTTGTACGTAATTTCGGTGTTATTGTAAGAAGTTTTTTTTGTTATTTTGAAACAGGGAGGATATGGCAGTGACATCTTATTAAAATTTAGCCGTAGGCCACGCCGTGCTTTCTACGGCTTACAGTCGCGGCCAATGTTGCGTGTTTTTTGTATCATTTTACAATATCAGGGATTTACTTAATACCAATAGATTAAAATATCTATAGAATGTAAATCCGTTATTGGCTTTAAGTTATAGAAGTAAGTCCTAACAATTAATTGAATAAGAGCTGTGGATTTTGTTAATTAAATAAATAAAAAATAAATAGAAGTAGACAATTATACTGAGGCTCGAAAAGGGAGAGTGACTGCAGTGTCCAGTCCTCTCTAACTGTTCTTGTTGCTGGATAAATATTTAAAAATCATCAACAATAGTTAATTTTGATGAATTGATTGTTGTTATTATTATTTGCTCATAAACAAATTTTATGTTTTTAGTATAGCTGAGTAATTTAAGGACTAGAAATAACAATGCACTAATAAATTAAATAATATTCCTTAGTAATACGCATTTTTATGCTTTTGTTTTAGCACATATTAAAATATACCTCTTGTTCGAGTGTCCGTCTGAGTGAGTACTTCGTGTGCCGCTCACCCCATGTCAGTCTGAATGATTACCACTGCACGTTGTGTAGTCTGCCGGCAAGCAGTGATGTGCAAGAATTACTGTATTCCGATTTGAGGAGCAAAGTTGTCAGTGAAAAAACTGGGCTTTTACTGGGCAAAGTAGCCAGTGAAAAGACTTGATACGAAATGTCTCAGGGTATAATGAGTGTAATGCATTGCGGCGCAGGCCTATTGTTTATTGGTGGGACCACGCGTCAGAAATCTTGTTTCGAGATTACGAGGAACACTGACATTTATTGGCTGGTGTTAAGCTTGCCATCAGGCAGACGATCCATTCGTCTCGTTATCCAATAGTTTAAAAAGAAAACACATAACAGATCTAAAACTATACAAGCCCTCTGAGAGATCTCATAGGGTAACCCATTTGGATGCATCTGCCCTCGCGAGCACAACTGCAAAGTTACTAACGCAACATCTAAGTATACGTGAACTAAACTACAGTAACTAACCCACCTAAAGATTTTAAAGTACCCATACATACATTTCCTTGCAACAGAGAAGTTAATCACGATGGCTTATGCTGCTGCAATGAGCTAGTTAAAGTCACTTATATTCGTTACCTCGGAGTAATAATTGACGACAAACTGAAATGGACGGAACATATAAAAACAACTGCTAAACGCATAAGAAAGTTAATTTATATATTTAAAAATCTTCGATCTGTAGCCGATGCTGATCTTCTACTACAGACATACAAAGCCCTATGCGAGTGTGTAGTCAATTATTGCATTACTTCTTGGGGTGGCGCAGCAAAAACATACATGCTCGAAGTAGAACGTGCACAACGAGCACTTCTCAAAACAATGTCATTTCTCCCATTTCGTTTCCCGACAACACTGTTATACCAACAGACTAATGTACTAAGTGTGCGCAAATTATACATCTACCAATGTATCCGCAGATTCCACCGTACAGCTGTTCCATTAATACAAGATACAAGCAAGAGGATAAATCGCTACCCTGTTCCCTACTTTCACAGTGATATGGCACGAAGGCAGTTCAATTTTACTGCACCCAGACTATACTATAAATTTGATAGAAAATATAAAGTAAACCAATTTAATAATTTCCAAATAAAAAAAATTATAATAGATTGGTTGCAACACTACGAATATAGAGACTTAGAAACATTAATGGAATAATTTAAGCTCATGTTAGCTGCATAATTTGTAGTTTACATATGTTTTTTTTTTTTCCTTTTCACTAAGACATAGCAACTTGCACTTGCACTTACAATATAGTACACATATATACAATAATCTCGTGCACTATAGTACACACGCTAACACACACACACACACACACACACACACACACACACACACACACACACACACACACACACACACACACACACACACACACACGCGTACACGCACACGCACACGCACGCACACACTCAAACACACTCAAACACATATACACACACACTACATATATACACACACAAACTCGCGCGCGCGCGCACACACACAGACTAATATAAATTTGCACGTGCATGTACAAATAAAATCAAATCAACACTGCAATAAATAGATTATAATATAAGTACTTACATTTAACTTAATTATACTTAGTAGGGGGTGAACTGTCTCCTGGGCCACAGCTAACGCTTCTCCAGGAGACAGGGCTACAATATATGTTAGAAACATGTATAGTATAGTAAAAATAAATGATTTTGATTTGATTTTGATTTTTTTGATTTGACTTCTTCTGAGTTCTTCTTATATACAAATCCATACAATCACTGGTAAAGACGCTATAACGCTAAAACGTGCTCCTCTGCATGATCATGCGTGATCTTCCTTGCGCCTCTAAGTATATAAAAAAATTACAATATTGGCTAAAAATAATGTGTACCACATTATAATCTACCGCAATAAATTGTTCAATCTACTTACATCTACTTTCGCGGTAAACTGTCAAGCGCTACTCGTATCGCGTGCCTGTCGCTTCGAACCTGTCAGCTCCGTCGTCGCGGCAACGCGCATTTTATTTGTCCCGAACTGTAACACGTCACTTTTACCAATTTTAGAATTCCCTTTTTTCTCCATTTTTTATTCCGTTTCAATAATGCGAGATTCTGAAGAGTACTCACTTGGCATTATTATTTTGTTTTCTATAAAAGGTTTGGCTAAAAACAATGTTTTTGCCAATGCGTTTAAAGGTTATTTTTGCGTGGCAAATGTGAAATTGTATTAAATATTTTCCTAATAAAGGTGGCGGGGTGAGTCGAGCGAAATTGGTTGTTATTCGAAATAAATTTTATATGAGATGTAACAACCCCTCGAAATGCGGACGTACTTGTGTTTCATTTTCTTTTTTGAGTTTCCAGACTCATGCCAGCTCTTATAAGTATCTATTTACGAATCTCTAAATTTGTCGAAAATAATTATGGTCTCTCTATTTACAGGATTTTATTTAACTTTCACTCTTGTTTGGCGATAGAGTTTTTTCCGCTTACTGATTCCCAACCATGCTGAAATTTTATACAGGCCTTTGTTTAAAGTAGGTATATGTACTGTTTTAGGGTAACGACCGCACTGCAGTGCCGTGTAGGCTTTTGTGTTTCAAAGTTCTTAGTGACACTACAATTGTTATGAACATGTCACAACACAGGAAATAGTTGTCACTGGTGCTTCGCAATAAAGTATAAAGAACCGAAATAAAAGTCAATCGTTTCAAGTATTTCGTCCATAGCTTAGTTTAAAGCGTCGGGTCTAACTCTAGATAGTCCGAAGATGCGAGTTGGAATCCCGTTGACAGGAAAAGACCATGGCTGCAAATATTGAATGTCACCGAGTGACTACTTAAATATCAGCGATATTGCCGATAGTCACCGATTTACAAAAAGTCGTATTTTTTAATCTCAGCGGGTGACTAAAATTATCATACCTATGATATCGTTTACGAATGGGTACCGTAAACGATATCATAGGTATGAGTATTTAGTGTCAATTTTGATTTAAAAACAATTTCCATCTTAAAAACTAAAATTGAATAGAACACTATTAAAAGTTTATCTATGATCAAAGCTGAGAAATAGTTGCATGTTGGTATACAGGGTATGACTTTCAAAAATACGACTTTTGCAAATTAGTGGTTTAAAAGTCATCGATGAGATTTTTGTCACCGGTGATTTCGAAATCACTCGCGAAATTTTAAAATCGGGCCACAGCTCGTCTCGTTATAAAGTTCTCGTGATAGTATATAAGAACAGATAGAACCAAGAAACACTACATTTCTACCTATAGCAGTTTTTTTAAAAAAAACCTGTACCTAAGTAGCTCAATACCATCTTGATTCACGATAGAGCTGATTTAGGCATCTTATCTCAATTCCATACAATGCCCATACATTTCCAGGGGAGGCAAAATACCATTAATAACAGGATTAGGGGCCAGGGGTAAGAATAAATTGTGAGGAAACCGCCTTAGGGGGGCAGATTTATCGTGTGCTTAGCATAAGTTCGACTTTGATGCGTTTTTCATTAATATTTCATTGGTTGTGGTAACTACGCCATTTTGGTAAGATGTGTGGGGAACACATCTGGAAGAGTAAAACTTTTTACTAGATTACATAGATTTTCAAAATATTATCAACTAGCTGCTGAAGAAAGGATAATATACTTTCAGATTGGTCCCATAGAAATTTCACCAAAATCGGTACAGTAGTTTGTCACTGAAGTCGGTTCGTCGCTTCTTTTTAATTACAAACTAGCTGCTGCCCCGCGGTTTCACCCGCGTGGAGATTTTGGATTACATGGTATTTATTTTTGGTATATTAAATGGTTGTTTTGTTATAGGTACCGTATATACTTTCATATGCACTTAGTAAAAAGGTGTTAGTTTGATATTAGAAACAGACACTTCAATTTTATTTATCTGTATGGAGTATGGATTGGAGCGGAGCCATGCAATTGAGCGTCTGGTTGATGCAACGTGTAACCAAAATGCTGGTACTTACTTATTTGGCTCAACGGATCATCTTTGCAATGCCACGGGGCAATGCCGCCAGCAAGCTATTTCTATAGCCCTCTGTATAAGAGGAAAAGGACTTATTTTATAATTTCTAGTGAACAAACATAGTTTCTGAATTAAATGTTGGATCCGATTTCCTTTTTATCTTTTTTGCCAAGTATTAGTAAAAATTAGTAAACAAACACATACAACCATATTATTGAAGATACCTTTTGAGTGCTTTCATATTTGTACCAAATTTATATTAAGTACGGTTCCTTAGTACGCTTCTGTCTTCATTACCCTGCACTAACTATAGGATATCTGTGTCACAGGTAACTTGGGACATACACAAGACACACAACCCAAACATCCAAGACCCAGAAACAAAACTTATGCAAAAGTATACTTATGCATAACAAATTAGTTTGGTTATAATTTACAAAACCATTCAATTATTATAAACATAAATACAATCATATTATATTAACAAACAGATGTGTTACTGAAACATAAATGAGGTTTTATATTAATCGAAAGGTTTTGTAAGTGGTAACTGGTAATGAGTTAACAAACAAGAGAGACAAACAGTTCGAAAACACTAACCTACGAAAATTAGCAATACCTACATAACTAAAAGAGATTAGTTTAATGTTAACACTATTCCTGTAACTCAACGGGGTTTTGTTATGAGTTACACTAGCTCGATTGTCACTCAATTTGTGTAACTGGTAGACAAAATTTGGTTACGTAGAACAAAACTTTTTTTTTTCCAGTGTGAACCACACAAATGATGCAAAACAGCCGTATAGTACTTCGATTTATGTTTTTATTGGTTTGCCACAAATTGAATTTTCATTCAAATGATCTTCAATCACGCTTCTGAAAATTATTGGCGTTGTTCAGAAAATTAGGAATCGAATTTATATAGAGCTGATAAAACTGACCAAATTCATAAGAAATGACTAAGTCAGGAAGTTTAGTTTTTGTAATTATTATTGGACGTTGAATATTTTTTTTATGTTTTTTGGTGACTAGACGGTTTGTCGGCCATAACAATTGCAGTGCCACCCATAACTTTGAAACACAAAGGCCTGCGCGGCACTGCAGTGCACTCGAGTTACCCTGAGATATTAGGTATTAAGTCTCATAAGTCCAGTAATTTCACTGGCTCCTCTGCTCATCAAACCGGAACACAGTAATGCTTGCACACTACTGCTTGGCGGCAGAGTTCACGAGCAAAGCAGTGGTAACAACCCAGACGGTCACTCGCAGAAGAGTTAGTCCTCCCACTAACAAACACTAATTAAACATTTTGATTTTATCGCGATTTTTTTCACATCAATTTGATTTCCGACATTTTGAATCCTTTGTGGTTACTGGTAGAATAGACGTACCTAAGTACCTAGTTGTATTAATTTCTTATTCAAATTATTGTTCATTATTTGGTGATGTTCGAATAATGTCGATGGCCTATCTTGTCCTTCTCCAAGAGAAAGTCTAGCACCCAGCAGTGCGAGAACATAAAAGATTTAAGACTATAATAAAAAAGATATTAAAATTGTTTAAAGACTGCAACAAGTAAAGATTGTATTTAATTTTAGTTCATGATTTGTTTCACTTCTGATTAGTTTGCTATGCAATTTATTTTGTTTATCGTTTAAGTATTAACTGCCTTGTCCTATAAAATAAAAATGTAAGCAAAAATAGTTTTAGTATAATTGAAAAAAATATATAAAAAGCCTTGACAGACAAACAAACAGAAAAATGATCTCATAAGAAATTCAATTTCAAACGGTAAAACCAAAATAATTTAATTAAGTTAATTAAGATAGGAAATTCTATTTTAAGCACAAAAACAAAAGAGACTACCTACTTAAGAAGATGAGTAATTGGTACTCAAGAAAAAATTGCCTAAAACCTCATTCATAAGTTTCAACAGCTTTATAAACATCCTAACAGATTCTGCAAAGACAAAGTATGCAAGCTAATTTATAATCACCAAGAAAATGAATTGTTATAGAAAAATATCCCCAAAAACTTTCATTCAAAGGTTTCAACCACTCTTTAAACATCCTAACCGATTCTGTAAAAGACAAAGCGTGCAAGCTAATTTGTAATCACCAAGAAGATGAGTTGTTAAAGAAAAATATCCCCAAAACCTTTAATTCAAAGGTTTCAACCGCTCTATAAACATCGTAACCGATGCTGCAAAGACAAAGCTTGCAAGCTAACTTATAATGACCAAAAAGATGAGTTGTTATAGAAAAATATCCCCAAAAACTTTCATTCAAAGGTTTCAACCGCTCTATAAACATCGTAACCGATGCTGCGAAAGACAAAGCGTGCAAGGTAATTTATAATCACCAAGAAGATGAATTGTTATAGAAAAATATCCCCAAAAACTTTCATTCAAAGGTTTCAACCACTCTATAAACATCGTAACCGATGCTGCGAAAGACAAAGCGTGCAGCCTAATTGATAATCACCAAGCATTAGTGTCCCCGCGACCACGATAACACCCCTCAGGAGATCTCAGGGGGCAGGCTCTGGGGACCAAACGAATATTAACAGGTAACTCTGATTGGGCACAAGTAGCGGCTTAATAACGGTTGAACGGCTAATGCTATGGTTAATTATAATTGATAATTTTTTTCCGGCATTTATATAGGAAAAGCAGTAGTATTTTTTTATTGTTGCCCACGGTTTCACCCGCTCGGAAATATTGGATTTCATGTTTTTTTTTGCGCGGAAACCTAATTATTTATCTAAAATAACGTAGCCTACGTTTCTCCTTATAACATCAGCTATGTGCCAGTGAAAGTCCCGTCAATTTCTAAGTCGTTTTTATATCGCGTATTCCCCAAAATTTTCTTGAAACCTTGCGTGCAGTTTATATACCGACTTTTCCCCGAACCTGTAGGGACCAACACATAAGGAATACTAAACAATCTCTTTCGATTTAACCATGACGACGGCCCCTGTACAATTTAATATAGCAGGGTGGCCACCCCAAGTGTGGGGGTGGTATTTTTTCATTTTCGTCATGACAAACCTCCATATTTTTTGTTAAATCGAAGCCGTTGCGTGAGCAATGTGATATCAGCTATATTAGATTTGAGAAAAGATTCGTAGTTTGAGGCATGTCGGGGGCTTTGAACGGGCTTCGGAAAAGGCAATAGGGCCAGTGCAATTTTTTATACAACTTAATAACAAGACAAGCATTGCGTTTGGCTGATCGTCGAATTCTAATACGCAAAATTGCAGTGCCCTTAGAAATACAACGGCCTGCGTGGCACTGCAATGCGCTCGTTACTCTGACACATTTAAGCAGTTATTTCACTGACACTTTGCTCATCAAACTGGAACACAGTAATGCTTGCACATTACGACTTGGCGGCAGATTTCACAAGCAAAGCGGTGGTACCAACCCAGACGGACACTCGCAGTAGTCCTACCTAGTCCAGACGCTGATTCCCCTACACTAGGATTCCCTGTGACGCAGATGGCAACACAAACATCCAAGATCCGAGAACTCTATGATCCCCATACAAAGTCTGCCCCGGTCGGGGACCGAACCCTGGGCCCCTGAATTATAAATTGTATTTATTCATCTATGGTAATTCTTTGTTACAGATTAAAACAACAACAATATCTTTACTGCCGGCAATGCCAGCAATCAATAGTCGTACCAGCTCGGTATATAGTAAAATAAAGTGACGCACATCGTCCAATTCGATCGGTCGATGAACAGTCAGTATGACTCAGATGATGACCCACTAAATGGACTTCTGTGCTCATCATCACCAAAGAAGACGTTCACTGCTAAACGGCCTCCCCGTAGAGATCGGCTCGCCTCTTGCATCAACGGCTTCCCGCGCAGGTCTTGCGTCTGTCCCCTGTTACTTTTTCTTATATAACCAGATTCAAACAAACGGGAACATTGCCTACTGTTAGCGGATTATTAGATTAAGATTGTAAATAAATTGGTGTGTATTTTATTTAGTTATTTTAGTTTATTTTGTTTTACTTAATGTTTAAAGTATAATGATCTAAATTCTTATTAGGTACATATTATAAATGCGGATTAATATTATGTATTAAAATTGTTATTATCAAAAAAAAACAGACATGTGTTATTTATAAGTTAAATGGATTTTGTATCTATCTGTGTCATCGTAGCTCCTAAACGGATGAACCGGTTTTGACTTTATTTTGTTTAGAAAGCGATGATGAACCGGTTTTGACTTTATTTTGTTTGGAAAGCGACGATGAACCGGTTTTGACTTTATTTTGTTTGGAAAGCGATGATGAACCGGTTTTGACTATTTTGTTTGAAAAGCGATGATGAACCGGTGTTGACTTTATTTTGTTTGGAAAGCGATGATGAACCGGTTTTGCTTTTATTTTGTTTGGAAAGCGACGATGAACCGGTTTTGACTTTTTTTTGTTTGGAAAGCGATGATGAACCAGTTTTGACTTTATTGTATGGAAAGCGATGATGAACCGGTTTTGACTTTATTTTGTTTGGAAAGCGATTATGAACCGGTTTTGACTTTATTTTGTTTGGAAAGCGACTTGATCGAGTGTTCTTATTAGCTATGGTTCCGGCGTTTGATCATTTGTTCCTTTTGTCGTTGGTTATGTTTTTGATTTTGTAATTTTTAATGAATACCTATCAATAAAGAAATCTTCTTTCTTATTTTATTACCTAGATTTGCTCGTAGTTTCATTTTTCTATGTCCTTTCCTAATCCAGATAGGAGAATAGAAAAACTAACAGCATTATTAGTTTGTAATACACAACGTTTGTACATTTTTAGATAACCTTTCTCAGGCTCTGAGACGAGTCTAAGCGTGGATTTTGCATTCCGGAAAAAATCTCAGTCCCAGTGGGAACGCGGGTGAAAACCGAGGGCAGAAGCTAGTTAAGTAATATAATTGATACGTATAGTTTATCTCAATCTTAATTATTCAGAGATTCACAGCACCTACATACCTATATTATGTGTATATCTTGCATCTTAGGTCTCTACATGCAGTCCACCAATATATCTATGTCTTAGGTTTTTAGGTAGATATATATTGCATCGTACGACCCAGTAGTCACTGGGTGCATAGGTAACGTTTCAATTATAATCTTAGACGGTAGACTAAATTACTATTCATAATGGCTTGGACTCTTAAAAAATTGAAAATTAAAATAGTCTTCGAATAATGTACGTATATTCTACCTAACCACTAGTTTACAAACTACCGGTCACGGAACTTCTTTCAGATGAGAAAGCAATTCACACAAACCTTAAAAACTGTTGGTAGGAATAAAACTTTTTGCCTAAACTTTTCTCAGAAAAAAGTTTCCATTGCAAAATTAACTTTTTTCTGAGCTCAACGTCCCGAAGCATTCGGTGAACTGTTTTACCAACATAGAAATAACAGTACAGCTATCCGACGATAGATGGCGAAACCAGTCTTATTAGAAATAAAAATTAGAAACAAACTTGTTGGAAAATAAAATTTACGAACAAGTTGTAACAGTTGGAAAAAATTAATAGTGTCAGCGTTAAATAATTTTTTTTTCATCTTAATGAATTTTACAGGAGACTTGCAAAATCCAGACGACAAAATAAAAAGAGCAGCGGCGCGAGTACGGATCTTTTCGATAAATAAAATTCGATAAAATTGACAGTTAAAATCGATAAAGTGGGTTTTAAATAAAGTTTTATTTCTCTAAACCTTATTTTTCTTTGTGGAAACCAAATATTATTTTACCCTTATTTTAAAATTGCGTTTGTTGTATTCTGATACATTATTTTATTTACACTAATACATACTGTTAGGAACGTCTCTTTTACATCACAACGGACCTACCGTCATCTATAAAAGCCGAGCGCCTCGATAAGAACGGTCACTTATCTTTCTGCGCTCGAAGCGAACGGACGGCTGCTAGAATCCTTGTCGATCGTTATAAAAGGTCACGTCAGTCATTTTATCGTGATTAGTGTTGGTTTTACAAGTGTGCAATCGTTATTTGAATTATGTGAACTGTGAGTACTTTTCCTTGGTTTAAATGTTTGATTTAATTCGTGTAATAAACGGAATTCTTGTTCTAACTTGTTTTTTCTTAAGCAAATTCCATTTCTGATTCTAACATCAGAAGTGGGATAAAGGACTAGTTCGCCCACTTAAAACAAAACAAGGAAACTTGTTGAATTTTCGAGGGAACAAGAAAACCGTTGTTTTTTTAATTGCGTAACGATTGCTAACCTTGTTATTCGATCTTGTGATTCTTATTATGGGGCGTACGTCACGTAGTCCTAAAAGACAAACCACTCGAGATGGTCGCGTAACCAAGAGTGACGTAAATCTCGGAGTAGGAGAGATACGTGAAGTAGGTCGCATGGTCATGGTGATTCGCGGCGCATCTTGAGCGATAAAAGTCGTGCCTCGCGAATAGTGTCATGTGTCCGGGATCGACGGGATTCTCGCAGTACTGAAGGGCGTCGACTGCGTGATAGGATTAGGCGTAACGATTCTCATCAGCGTAGTCGCTCGCGAAACAATAGGTCACGGTCCCGTCTACGTAGGGATTCGCCTAGTTGGGGGCATCCTACCCTCATCGTATACGAGCCCGCACCCGTGACTCCAATTGCTGTACTTCTTGGTGCCAGTACACAGTATTCTGTGGAGTCGGGTACTCCCTGTTCTGAGTTACTTGTGTTTGTCCAGGTATTCTAATGAGCGACGACTGTTAGGCATTTGTGAGCATGTCCAGGGTCTCTTAACGCGTGGACAACAGTGGATGCAGCCAGCGGGCGCGAGGTGCGCGATGTGCAGCGCGCCAAGCAGCGTGCAGACGCGCGCCAGAGTGCGTGCAGCACGCCAGGCAGCGTGTAGACGCGCGCCATACCGCGTGCAGACGCGCGCCAGACCGCGTGCAGCGCGGCATACCGCGTGCAGACGCGCGCCAGAGTGCGTGTAGCGCGCCAGGCAGCGTGTAGACGCGCGCCATACCGTGTGCAGACGCGCGCCAGACTGCGTGCAGCGCGCCAAGCAGCGTGCAGACGCGCGCCAGACCGCGTGCAGCGCGCGACAGACGGCGTGCAGACGCGCAACAGACTTCGTGCAGTGCGCGACAGACTTCGTGCAGCGCGCGCCAGAGTGCGTGCAGCGCGCGCCAGACAGCACGCCTGCAGCGGGTCAGCAGCGCGCGCACCAGGCCACGAAGTCAAAACACGAGTGTTTATCTCGCGCGGCTTCTTGCTTAAAGGGTTAAGGTTCTTCTGCGCATTTTAGTGACTGAGGTTGAGTATTTGGGAAATTAGTAAGTCAGGGTCAGGTTAGACCGAGTCCGTGAAAAGTAGCCTTAGTAGCCTTAGTGAACACTTCATCTCCAGAAAATGTGAATCAGGTACGCCAACTTCTGGGCTTAGCTAGCTACTTTAGGAGATGCATAAAAGATTACGCCACAAAAACTACCCCATTGCTCATCCGACCCACAATGATGTAAAATTCAATCGGACTAGTAAACCAGTTCTTGCCATTTTTGATCCAAGTCTTCCCACCAAGGTTCATACAGAGGCTAGTAGTGCCGGCTATGGTGCTGTCCTTTTTCATGTCTACCCCGATTCCTTAGTCTTATTCGAGAGTTTCTAGAGTTTTGGTTGACTAACGTTGCTTTGATGCGAGAGTATTTGGTTTTCTGAAAATAATCGTTCTATGGTACTTGGACTCTGAGGTTTTTAGTTTGATGCGCGGTACCTTCCAGTACTTGGACTGCGAAGTTTTTAGTTTGACGCGTGGTACCTTACAGTACTTGAACTCTGAGGTTTTTAGTCTGACGTGTGGTATCTTGTGATACAGTCGAATCTTTGCGTTCCTGTAGGGAAGCGCGTGTGTAGCAATTGTATTTGCTGTAGCTATAGCAATAGCTGCTGAAGACGAATGATGTAGCTGGGGTTTTGTTAGACTAAAATTATTTTGATGTGAAACTTATTTTGTTCTTTAAAGATAATCAATGGCACTTGAGCTCGGAAGTTTTAGTTTCATGCGTGATATGGTAACACAGCTGCTGCTGTAACTGAGGTAGTTTATACTCTGTGTTTCACGTTGTGGTACAATTGGATCTTATAGCTAAGACCATAGTCAGGTTTAGCCGAGCGGAAACTGTGCTGTGTTTTCATGTTTTTCATATTAACACACGAGGACGTGTGTCATCGCAGGATGACCGTGTCGTTGACAGCCATATTTAGATAGTCTGTGGTAGTGGTTGGTTGTCTATTAATTTAATGAAATGGCGACTCAGTGACATTAGAGAGTAAATGTCATGTTAGCTAGCTGTCAGAAGCGATCTGTTATGTTTACAAGCTGTCTTAGTGGCGAGGTATATAGTCGGTGGCGTTATGGCAAGCTGAGCGGACCTCTCCTACAACTGCTCTTAGCTCTCGGCTCTCAAGCCGAACAGACCTCTCCTATAGCTGGAGGTATTTTGTAATGTTGTGTTGTCTTGAGTTGGCTCTTTAGTGCAACGGACGTCTCCTGCTGTGCTGGTCGCTATGCTGCGCGGTTAGTCCCACGTGATGGAGTGCTGGGATCCGCTGGGCGAGACGCGCGCACCTCCGGCCGCGAGCTGCGTGTTCGCTGTTCAGTGTGGTTGTGGAAGAGACGAGGCGACGAGGGTGTCGCTGCTAAGAAAACTATACTCTTCGCCTGCTTATACATATCTAACACATTTACATGCACACACGACACACACACACACACAAACAAACATACACACACATACACACACACACACCCACACACCCACACACACATCCACACACCCACCCACACACACACACACACACACACACACACACACACACACACACACACACACACACATACACACACACACACTTGGCTATGGCTATGGCAAGACCATGCAGGCCACAGCCCAGTGTATGGTGCCGCCGAAGGGAGAGTAGTGTCCCGACACTTGCGCTGCATTCTTTGAGCGTGAGTATTACTTTCATGTAGAGGACGGACTGCGGGACGATCCTAGTGGCAGCAGACTGCGGGATGCTTGCCTTACATGGTTACTGATAATGTTATGTGAGATGAACTGCGGGGCATCTTAAGGACGGACTGCGGGACGATCCTAGTGGCAGCAGACTGCGGGATGCTTGCCTTACATGTTTACTGATAATGTTATGTGAGATGAACTGCGGGGCATCTTAAGGACGGACTGCGGGACGATCCTAGTGGCAGCAGACTGCGGGATGCTTGCCTTACATGTTTACTGATAATGTTATGTGAGATGAACTGCGGGGCATCTTAAGGACGGACTGCGGGACGATCCTAGTGGCAGCAGACTGCGGGATGCTTGCCTTACATGTTTACTGATAATGTTATGTGAGATGAACTGCGGGGCATCTTAAGGACGGACTGCGGGACGATCCTAGTGGCAGCAGACTGCGGGATGCTTGCCTTACATGTTTACTGATAATGTTATGTGAGATGAACTGCGGGGCATCTTAAGGACGGACTGCGGGACGATCCTAGTGGCAGCAGACTGCGGGATGTTTGCCCTACATGATGTGTGATGATGAATGTCACTTAGTAGACGAACTGCGGGACGCTCTACGAAGTGAGTGGTGGACGGACTGCGGGACGTTCCACGTCGGGTTGCCAGCCTCAAGGGAGGACGGACTGCGGGACGCTCCTATGGCAGACAGACTGCGGGATGTTTGCCCTACATGATGTGTGAAGATGAATGATTGATGTGAGGACCTGTGCAAGTGATGAAGTATGTGCAAAAATCTATGAAAAGTTAAGATTATGTCCTAGCGTTTCATGGAATCAACCTATCGGGTGTGTTTGTTTAAGTGAAAGAGGAGCATGAAACATTGTCTAGACCAAGACAGTGCTGAAGCATCAACGTCATGTCGCGGTGACGTCACGGCGCCCCCTTCGCGTCGTGGAGATGTCACGCCGCGCCGTGCCAGCGACGTCGCGGTGCCCTGTGAAGAGGATGTTGCTGCCGGTGCTGCTCCGTCGGTCTTCGAGTTGGCTGCGAGGACGCCGCCGTGTCAGGAGAGGCCGTGTTAGGAACGTCTCTTTTACATCACAACGGACCTACCGTCATCTATAAAAGCCGAGCGCCTCGATAAGAACGGTCACTTATCTTTCTGCGCTCGAAGCGAACGGACGGCTGCTAGAATCCTTGTCGATCGTTATAAAAGGTCACGTCAGTCATTTTATCGTGATTAGTGTTGGTTTTACAAGTGTGCAATCGTTATTTGAATTATGTGAACTGTGAGTACTTTTCCTTGGTTTAAATGTTTGATTTAATTCGTGTAATAAACGGAATTCTTGTTCTAACTTGTTTTTTCTTAAGCAAATTCCATTTCTGATTCTAACAATACATTAATTGAATAATTATATTCTTATAAGATTTTGGTTTCTTCTCAACCCCTGATAGGTGTCGCTGCTAGTCACTGTTATACAGAATGCCAAGTCTATCCAGAAAAAACTTACAATGGAGATTAATAAAATAGATGGCGCTGACCGTTTTAATTTAAATTTACGTTTACTAATAACGTCTCGTAATTCTGATAAGTGATTCGATACGTATCATAATTAATAACATTTAAGTAATTTATTGAAAATATAACGTAAACAGAGATTAATTTGAAATATTACCGTTTGATCACTATTTTCAGTGACAGTGATGTTGAAAATGGTAAAGCAACATTTCAGTGAACGGCACAGTACCGTCACCGTGATAATTATTGTTTCATACATCCTATATGAACGCATCCACACTTAGGTATCAGTGTCAGTATGCGGTGCGGTTACTGTGTTCTTAGAGAACGATATGGAACAATAAGTATCACAGTGACGGTACTGTGCCGTACCTAACTGTGACTTCACTGAAACCTGGTGGCTTTCAAGTGAAGCTGCCTGAACATGCTGATTTGCTTTTTGCTTTTTTTTATTTGGTAACGAGACGATTGCCTGATGGTAAGCATAACGCCAGCCCATAACAATTGCAGTGTCACCTAGAACTTTGAAACACAAAGGCCTGCGCGGCACTGCAGTGCGCTCGTTACCCTGAGACATTAGGTATAAAGTCTCATAAGCCCAGTAATTTCACTGGATACTCTGCTCATCAAACCGGAACACAGCAATGCTTGCACAATACTGCTTAGCGGCAGACTTCACGAGCAAAGCGATGGTAACAACCCAGACCGACACTCGCAGAAGAGTTAGTCCTCCCACTAACAAAGGATATTCAACTTGAAGGACGACCTTCATGATGACATCTAAAAAAAAAAAGAAAGTAAGATGCTAGCTAACTTTCGTAGCGTAATACATGTTCGATCACTGCCTGTTTCTCTCACGATAATTACCATAAATATTGCGAAGGGATAGTCGTCGACAGAAGTTATTGAACGAACCTATTACTAGAGACCACGACCGTTTTTTTTAATATCCCGCTTGGTAATGATAGTTTGTTTGGTCCTTAATCACGTGGAAAAAGGTGAAGTTTGGTATATAGAAAAATAAATAGGATTCCGCGCAAAAAAAATAAAACCCATGAAATCCAATAGGTATCTCCGCCCGGGTGAAACCGCGGGCAGCAGCTAGTTTCTTATAATTTAGTGTGTTACTTCATTTAATTTATTTTCAATGTAATACAGTACTCACACAGTTGGTAGGACTAACTCTTCTGCAAGTGTCTGGGATGGATACCAACTTTACTCTTATTGTCTGCTGCCAAGCAGTAATGTGCAAGCATTTTTGCTTGTTCCGGTAAAGTAGTCAGTGAAATTACTGGGCTTCAGAGATTCAACGTCTAATGTCTCAGGGTAACGAGTGGCTAATTTCACTATTATATAGTGGTATTAATTCCATTCTGCCAACACTAGGGTAAAACCCGGATAGTTGCCTCAGTGGGATACTTGCCGCAGTGTCTAATACACTATGTTAGGGATGTTGGGGGTGTTAGTACTTTACTATAATTAGAAGCCCTTCTACCACAGGCCTCGGTGCCATGTAAATCGTCTGAATAAACGTACGCGTCTTGTCCGTGTGAGCAAAAAACTTCCGCGCCGAAACTTTGACGGGCGTCAAAATTATATTGGTCAATAATTTCCATTCGATATTTTTTTAACCAACTGTGATGTCAGTCAACTTTTTGTTTATTTGCATGCATTACAGTTTAAATTACGCTGTTTATTGCGTTTTATTGTTAAATAGTTTTTATTTATTTCGCAAATAAAAAGGGCAAGTATCCGTATCAAAAAGGATAGTTGCCCTATTTACCTTTGCGGATAGTCGCCCTTGGGGCAACTATCCGCAATTACAAATTCTTTAATAAAGCAGACTTTTTCTTTAGGTGAAATTCAGTAGGCGACGTTCCCAAAATACTGGCATCATTGCCACGTTGAATGGCAATGCTTTATCTTTGACCTAAGTACAGGCCAGCATTTGGAGGTTCTTTTTATTGTATTTTTATTTTATAGTTTAAAACATTAAAACTTAAATACTTACTATTTAATAATGTTAATTAATATTTTATTCGTAGATACTTAATAAAGGATCGATAAACAATAAAGACTGATTACTTAAATTTATACTCAATTTGTTTCTATCTAAAAAAAATCATAGTGTGGCGTCTATAGCCCTGCATGAGGCAAGTATCCCCGGAAGCATTTTTTCCGTTAGGCTACTATCCGCCACGGTAGGCAACTATCCCTTTTTTGAGAGGTCTAATAAAACAGGATTTACTCGAAAACAATATTAATTATGTTTACAAAAATAGGCTCCTATTAAAGATCAAAGACCTATGTTTTGACATACATGTTGTATTAATCGTAGTAAGTACATATTTTTGAATAATAGAGCCTTTTTGAAAAGTGCGGCAACTATCCGGCTTTTACCCTATAGTTTTTTTAGATAAAACGATATAGTTTGTTTCAACTTTTTATTTCTAAAAACTTTTGTGAAATATAGCCGTTGACGTTGCACTGTCTTATTCGATTCAACATTTTTGTCCCATAAAACTAATTAGAGTAAGTTTATAACTCAATCATTTTTGTGGGTGGAGTCTTGGATCTGATTGAATAGCCCCTTTCTAATAAGAATGCTTGATTTAATAATAATAGAAGCCATTGATAGATTGTTATGGGGCTTAGTACAATATGGGATGCTGAGCGGTGAAAACGTGTGTGTGACTATTCTAATCTTTTAAAAATGGATTTTGGAAGACGATGTGAAGTAATGACTTATTGGTGGTGAGGTCGTTCACCAAACTGCAGGTCCAAATCCCACAATGGGCTTACGATCGTTGAAGGAGTAACTACTTGTGTAAGCAGTATTTGGTGATCGATTGCCTAGCTCACATTTTGAAGTTGTAAATCTGTCGTCAGTAAAGATGTTATAGGTCCAGATGAATACATGTACAGGGATCCATATGAATTCTAGTCAATTTATAAATTATATTGCACAACTAGCTGCCGCCAGCGGTTTCACCTCCGGAGATGTTGGATTTCATGGTTTTTTTGCGCGGAACCCTAATTCTTTTTCTAAAATAAAAGTAGCCTAAGTTACTTCTTATAACATCAGCTATTTGCTAGTGAAACTCCCGTCAAAATCGGTTCAGCCGTTTCGGAGATTACCCGGAACAAACAGACAGACTTATAGACAGTTTTTTTAAATAGTTGTTTTTTATAGGTACCGTATATACACAGTATACAAACAGACAATTCGATTTTATGTTTTTGTATAGATAAGATGTTTTTTTTGCAGTAGGTAACTGGTCATACTTTTTGATCTGTCTCGTAGCGGGAATCCCGCCCTCAATTAGCCACGTTATGACACATGTCAAAACGTGGAAGTTGTGGGCGTCGATTGCAAGGTCAGCCTTTCCAGTCAATACAAAGCCGTGAAAAAATCAAAATAGTAACGACTTAATAGTAACGAAAATCAAAAGAGTTTTAGTCCTGACTGTACAGTGTTTGTAGGTATTATAGGTAATAAGTACATATACATCTACGTTTCAAGTAGAGCAGAGTAGAGGCTGTCCAGAATTGACAACAGCTACGTTACCTATATTTTTCTTAATATTAACTCTAAAAGTACAAGGAAAGCTATAGGACATAGTCATATTTCAAGGTTTTATTTCACTAGGTGCTATGACATCATGGTATCATGGTGGGTGTACATCTGAGTGGGTACCATCGCTTTTCTCGTATAGTCTGCCGCCAAGCAGTAATGTGCAATCATTACGGTGTTCCGGTTTGTTGAGCAAAGTAGTCACTGAAATTACTTTTGAGACTTTTTATCTAATGTTTCATGGTAGAGCGCACTGCAGTGCAGCGCAGGCGTTTGTGTTTCAAAGCTCTGAGTGGAACTGCAATTGCTATGAGTCGACATTATGCTTACCATAAGGTAAAAGACCGGCTCGTCTCTATCAAATGGTATAAAAAATAAATTGCCTTCAGAGATTCGGCCCAGCCGTTTCGGAGATTACCCGGAACAAACAGACAGACCAGACGAAAATTTTAAAATGGTTGTTTTGTTATAGGTACCGTATACTTTCATATGCATTTGGTAAAAATCTGTTATTTTGACAGTACAAACAGACACTTTAATCTTATTTATTTGTATAGATCGAGTTGCATCTAGAGCAGGCCTGAAATAAATAAGTAGGATTATGTAAATTATAGTAGGTACTTAGTTGTTAATAATTAAGTATTTATTAGATAATTATTAATTTGCTAAAGTAAGTTAGTTAATAATTATAGTAAGAGTTAAGAAACGAATGGCATTCGAAATAAAAGTGTACACTAACTTTTTATTTTTTTATTTTGTTAGGTAACGAGACGAGCTGGTCGTTTGCCTGATGATAAGCATAACGCCGGCCCATAACAATTGCAGTGCCACCCAGAACTTTGAAACACAAAGGCTTGCGCGGCACTGCAGTGCGCTCGTTACCCTGAGACATTAGGTATTAAGTCTCATAAGCCCGGTAATTTCACTGGATACTCTGCTCATCAAACCGGAACACAGTAATGCTTGCACACTACTGCTTGGCGGCAGACTTCACGAGCAAAGTGGTGTTAACAACCCAGACGGACACTCGCAGAAGAGTTAGTCCTCCCACTAACAGTACACTAACTTACGTACTTGTCATTTAATCCAACCTCATATAGGATTTTACAACAACCATCTATCAAGTAACAATAGGTATAACGAAAACCACCTATGTGTTAAGGACGGAACCGGAAAAAAGCAATATATTTTCTTAACACCTATTATGACTTTTAGTTTAACAATAAACTAAAAATTAAAACCAATCATCGCACACAAAACTGCCGTTTAACACCTCGACTCCAGCTCGGTCGTTTGGACCTCCAGGCTAAATTATTACGCCCATAAACCATATAGAGGAACTAACCGACAACTTACCATTAAGGGGTTAGATCGCATACGGGGTTAGAAATAAAACAACCAGATGTTCTTTGTTTGTTAGGGAACTATGTATAATTGCTTGGATGACAAATTTTCCTGGAATAAATATAGATACAGAATCAAAATTAAAAACTAAAACAGAACTCTAACTCCTAATAACAATAAAAAATAAAACTTAAGAATATAATTAAAAATCGTTTGAACTATCAAACAACAAAATGGTCCTAAATTAGTTCAAACGATCTTTAGTGTCAGGCAGAGTTGTTGATCATTGCTTGGATAGAAATATATTATGTATCTCAAAACAAGTTGATGTAAGAAAAGTTGCACAAAAAATGAGGAGTAGGCGAACAAAACGTTACTTTTCCACTTTTAATTGTTTTACACAAACTAAAAAAGTATTTTGAAGGAGTAGTTGTGTTTTGAAGTCGATTTTCTACGACAAAAAAAGCTTTTTGTCGAGATTTTAACGCAAGAAACGATGTTGCCGGGGTTCAGGGTTGCCAAAACGAATCAATCAAAAAAATAAAAACGTTAAAAAATGGAAAAGTGACGTTTTGTTCGCCTACTCCTCAAATATGCCCTAGCCAGTGTGACTCGGAATGATGTAAGGATTATTCTAACGATACCATCCAAATCTATTCGATATTGTAATTGAAATTGTACCACAACCATCTTTTTTGTCATCACATAGTAATAATACTAATTAATAAATAAACGCTTACACTTGTTCTAAGGATATGTGTTCTACAGGATACATTTTGGGGAGTGTGCGACAGAATTACACAACTTGATTCCAGCATCTCCATTTTACCAACGGACGTCTAGAGGCACGGCACTGCGTCACCCATATATGGTTGATATCCCTCCTGTCCGTACCAAGCGTTTTGCTTCAACCTTCATTATACGTACGGCTAAGGAGTGGAATTCTTTGCCAGCCTCTGTGTTTCCCAATAGCTATAATTTGGGAGTTTTCAAGTCGAGAGTGAATAGGTTTCTTCTAGGCAAGCGTGCTCCATCGTCGACCGCATCGTCGCTTAACATCAGGTGAGATTGTGGTCAAACGTAAGCCTATTTTGGTTAAAAAAAAAAAAAAAAAAAAAAAAAACTTATACCCCCGCACTAGGATTCCCTGTGTCGCAGGTGGCATGGACACACACAGATACACATCACAAACATCCAAGACCCGAGAACAAATGTTATGTTTTACACAAAATCTGCCCCGGCCGGTAATCGAACCCGGGACCCCTCGCTTTGCAGGCAGGGTTACTACCAACTTAGCTACGGAGCCGTCAATATAATTATAAGTTTTATTAATTTTATCATCATACATAAATAACAGAGGTATTTCATTGCAAACTTTGGAATGTTTTTATCGAGAAAATTTGGTAAAATCTTGGAATGATCAGATCAAGATTATCGGTAATATGATGAATAATGACATTGTTTTTTTCCAGTGCCAAAACTCATCTAATTTTGCTAAAACCCTTTTAAGTGAAGCTATTATTAGCTGCTATATACGCATTAAATCGCTACTTGCTGCGCTAAAGGATCACATGAGCCTACTTCGTCTGCGTCTATGAAATATCTTATTTTCAAAGTGAGAGTTTTCTGAAATCTGATAGTCTTTAATAGGACATGCGTTCATCGACAGACGTTCCAGTTCTAAACAATCGTTTAACCCTTAAACAACTGTTTAACATTATTTCTGTTGTTTCGATATAAGCGATTGTTAACAAGTTGATGAGTTCGGGTGTATTAGGTAAAGCCCGAGTTCACTAACAGACGTTCCAATTTTAAGCAATCGTTTCATCCTTAAACGATTGTTTGAAGTTGTCTTGCTATCTCTTTGTTTTGTGAATAAATGCTGACAGAATTATTAACCCGTTAGCAGCCGAGTCAACTTCCGACGCCCGTTCACCCATAAAGGGTAAACTAGTCCATAATGATATATTCCATTTTATCGTACCATCTAATTGTCTATGCGTATCCGTGGTCAAAGATACCATCTGACTGTTACGACATTTTCTAATTACATGACTCTACAGTTTTATTGTTATGTCTTCTAGAAAATTAACATATCTTGTAGTTATAAAAGAGTCGTAAAATTAAACATGGGAAGGAGTTAAATAAAGCAATTGATTTATTGTTGTTTATGAATTTATTATTGAAAAAAAAACTATTAAAAATACTTATGTTTTGTTTTGAAACGGGCTTTTAATGCCTTTATTGATTTCATTATCAGCTTCTTACGCTCCCACTGCTGGGATACCGGCCTTCTCTCAGAGAGAGAGGTATGGGCCATAATCCACCACGCGGGCCCAGTGAAGCTTGGTGGATGTCACATGTCCTCGAATTTTGTGGTTCTTGAACAAGCCGGTTTCCTCACGATGTTTTCCTTTTAGAACGATTGTGAATTGCCCTTATTAGCTACTACATAAATACAGCTAATTACATCAAGTAACCTATTTGTTAGATAATCTATAAACTATTGTGGGCGTATAGATAATCCAAAATATGTCCACTATCAGCTGACAGCGAACCCAGTATGCTGGTGGTATTGCATTGAATTGCAACGCTATGCTAATTTTATTTAATCAGTTAGATAAGTACCAGCATTTTGGCGACGCGTCGCAAAAATACATCGACTCATGATATACTTTTTAGAATACGTTTTTATAATATTAAGGGCCAATGTTTCAATAGTCAGATAAGGTCCTGTTAGATCATTCCCTGAATCATCTAGTCTGTGGTGAAGACAGACGTAAATAAATTGTATGCCATTCTAAATTTTATTTTATACCATTCAGTGGTAGGACTAACTCTTCTGCGAGTGGCCGTCTGGGTTGTTACCACCGCTTTGCTCGTGAAGTCTGCTGCCAAGCAGTAGTGTGCAAGCATTACTGTGTTCCGGTTTGATGAGCAGAGTATCCAGTGAAATTACTGGGCGTATGAGACGTAATACCTAATGTCTCAGAGTAACGAGCGATCTGCAGTGCTGCGCAGGCCTTTGTGTTTCAAAGTTCTGGGTGGCACTGCTATTGTTATGGGCCGGCGTTATGCTTACCATCAGGCAAACGACCAGCTCGCCTCGTTACCAAAAAACATAAAAAAAAGAAATAAACTATAGGTAGTTAACTAATGGTCCATTAATTTCGAAATGAAAGACCCAAAAAACACAGTAAAACACGAAAATGTATTGATTCAATAGCAATTGTAAGATCGGACCTTAATGATTTTGCGTCTTATCTTATCTGTCAAGGTTGTATATAATATATGTAAAGGTTAAATAACCGCAAACATAATATCGTGGAATGAATACAGTAATAACAATATGTCACAATGTATAAATTAATAATAAAAAATAATGTAATAATCTTGTTTTCAATACCTACTCAGTTATAATAATTATAATTTTTAAACAGAATAACAATAATACTATTGACTTGTGAATTATCCAACTGTTTTTGTACATAGGTTTGATTATAGATAGATAGCTGTTAATAAAACTTTAAGCCCTTAAGTACTTACATATAAGTACTACATATTGATTTCTGAATAGGCTATTTAAATAATTCTTAGTAGGTACATCAATTTATTATTCTTACTATCTATTACACTAGACCAGGAAGCGGAACCAGCGACAGCTGCACGTGATTTTTTTCTAAAGAAAAAAGCTATATGCAAATGTCGCCTTCATTTGCATAATATAAAAGTGTTCGCTTTCAATCCACAGCAAAAAGTTAACCCTTCACCGACCTTTCTATTCTTTTTACACTTTTTGTACGTCAAGTCCGTTGTCGATGGCGGAATAATTAGAGTTATGTGCTCTTTGTGTGCGTTTGTCATTTTTTGTCGCACAGATGCGTGTCAGGACTCAGGAAGTGGATAAAAACTGGTTGAAAGCGAAAGTGGAGGGTTAGGTGGGTAAAAAAGTCCAAATGGTGGCTGACTGTTGGTTTGAATGAAATAGATAATACTACGGTTTTTTTCTCTACAAGTTTGATCACAATCTCGTAATCAAGCGATGGTCGAAGCTGGTCGCTCAAGTGGAGCTCTCAAGCGGAGATCTCAAGTGCAACTGCCGGTACAGAACAGTAGATGATTAGTGATGCATTTCTTTTGAGGATGGTCACTAGCTAGGCGAGCGCTAAGCAAGATAAGTAATCTTACTTCTTACTAATATTATAAATGCGAAAGTGTGTTTGTACATTTGTTGGTTTGTCCTTCTTTCACGGAACAACGAATCGATGTGATTTTTGGCATAGTTTAGTTTATGGATCGGAGAGTAACATAAGCTACTTTTTATCCCGAAAATGCACGGTTCCAGTGCGAACGTGGTTGAAAACCGCGGGCAGAAAAGAAATATTTGATTGCATTGCATAAGAACTCAAAAATTAACAATGTACACTATCTTTTTTATCACAAAATTATAGAACATAGAAAAATCAAAATCATTTATTTCAAACGGAATCACAGAAAAATCTGAATAGGTACATCAGCAAAAATATTTCTTAAAAAAAAACATCACATTATAAAAGTATGTATTTTCTTTTTTCTAAACTAACTAGGTACTTCAAAATATAAATTACAAAGCTATTCGTCACTTGTATTATCATCGAAATATTTAAAATTGAAATGAAATATTAATTAGAATAAATAATTAAACTTAACTACCTATATTGTTGGACGTAATATTATATAAGACTATAATATTAAGACGCGTAGTTGAGTTCAGCCACGTTCTTTTTTTTTTTTTATTATTAATAAGTCTACGTTTGGCCACCAGCTCGCCTGATGGTAAGCGAAGATGTGGCCGAAGATGGAGCACGTAGACTTAGAAGATACCTATTCAACCCCTATACAACTGAAAATAATAGAAAATAAATGAAATAAACCAATTTGTAGTTTTTAATATCCAAAATACAACTATGTACTATTAATTTACAAAAAAAAACTCTCGTTTCGATTCGAAGTCCCTTCATAAATATTTTTATCCGTGACAGGTTAGTGTTTGACCACTGTCTTCATCTTTTGGACAATGTGCTCGAAGATGTAAGAAGTAGATAAATAAAACAGGTTAAATTAATAGATTATTACGTACAGGATGTGCGTGATCTTTTAGGTAGGTTCGCTAATAATTTGAGGCAGTAAAAGATCACATACTCGCGTGTGTAAATAATCAACGTTTTCATCACTAGGGTTAAGGGACTAACACAAAAAAAAAACTTGTGAAAAATCAGTTTAATTATTGTAATATTTCCCAGCTATTGAATCGGAAATTATTTAAAAAAAGTTTCATTTTTAATTTACCAAAAAATGGCAATACACTAGGTTCACACCACAGAGGTTTTCACTCCAGTTTATTTTTTTTAGTAATAGTAAAAACTCGATAAATTCTTGGCAACAGATTTTTCATATTGAAGATGGTACCTAGTCAGACGAGCAAGCAAAAATGAATTATGAGCAGTGGGTACAATTTCGTGATTTGTACAAATACTCAGTTAGTTATAATTCTGATGATCTACTACGGGTGCATGATTTATTTTAGCCGAAAGCTCAATCTAGCATAATACATTATATCAAGCTCTTAGTTCGAACATCATTCGAACCCTCGACCTATTAGATCGAGTAATTTCACAACCACTAAACCATCGGTTTGTCAGTTCATCACTTAACATCAAATTGAAAACGAATTTACTATCCTAACTTATTCGAATCTAACCTAACCTAACCTAACTTTTTAAGAGAGAATAATAATTCTCACTTAATAAGTCAAAACCCTGAGAAATTTACCAATCGCCTAACAACTAACAACCGCATGCAAAGTCGCAAACAACAATGAATCAAAGAAAAAGTTACCAATAAAGTTATTAAATTACACATTACATTGTGCCGTTGATTTGAATAAATTATAATCACAATGGATATTCAAATTCGTTCCCAAGGAGCTCACAATGTAGGCAGGTAACAATGTGTTAGATGTATACGTCATCGTAGGGTTAACCCTTTGACAGGTAGCTGTGAAAGGTTAAATTGGTTTACCAGGTGGTAGGACTGACTCTTCTGCTAGTGTCCGTCTGGGTGAATCACAGATCATAGAAACAAGGAGATGTGGTAAGGCGTGCGTAGCGGGTGCGAACGCATCAGGCCCAAATCAGGCCAGATACATTTAATCGAATTCACTTTGCAGACGGCTTTGCTGTCCCATTTTTTTTCTCTGTGGACTATTAATAAGTTTATTTGTGTGGCTGTAAGTCTCTCAGTGTGCTTAAAAAATGAGTAGGTGTGCCGTACTTACAGATTTTGCATTAAGCGGTTTAGCGGAATGGTGAAAAAAATGTATGAAAACGGAGACATATTTTGAACGCGAACGACCCTCCCTTGGGGTGGATGCTCATATCTGCCGCTGAACAAGTAATGCTTGCACAGTACTGTGTTCCGGTTTGATGAGCAAAGTATGAAATTACTTGGCTTATGAGACGTAAATACCTGATGTCTCAGTGTAATAAAAAAAAATCTGGTCAAGGTGTTTATTACACGACTGAACAAAAAGGGATGTAATGTTTTTAGAGTTCATGTATGCGAGTTTCTTTATTCCAGAATAACTTGCCTGAACAATTTGGATGTAGGTATGTGGTATTGTTAGAATCCTTACATCATCTCGAGTAACACTGGCTAGGGCAATCTTGTTGTTGATAAGTAACTTACTGCTTGGCGGCAGACTTCACGAGCGAAGTGGTGGTACCAATCCAGACGGATACTCGCAGAAGAGTTAGTCCTACCACATAGTAAGTAATCTTCATCATCATCATCATCATCAGCCGTAAGACGTCCACTGTTGCACATAGGCCCCTCCATATAACGTCACTTGGATTGGCTACTCTTGCATCCAACGGTTCCCATCGGTTTTGACAAGGTCATCGGTCCACCTAATGGGTGGCCGGCCTACAATACATCTTTCGGTTCGTGGTCGCCACTCTAGAACCTTTCTTCCTCATTGGTTACCGGTTCTGCGAGGGATATGGCCTGTCCATTGCCAATTCAGCTTACTAACTTTGAGAGCTATGTCGGTGAGTTTCGTTCTCCTGCGGATCTCCTCATTTCGGAGTTTATCACGCAGGGAAACCCCGAGCATAGCCCTTTTCCGTAGCTCGCTGCGCGACTCTGAACTTATTCATGAGGTGAATAGAAGAGACCAAGTCTCAATGGCATAAATTATAACTGGCAACACACACTGGTTGAAAACCTTGGTTTTCAGGCCTTTCGGTTTTGTGGAAAGATAGGTCGAAGCTTCCCGAACGCTGCCCATCCGAGTTGATTTCTTCGTGCGACTTCTTTGTCGAAGTTGGACCTACCTAATTGACAATCTATCCTAGAAAGACGTACTCGTCAACAACTTCGATGGTTGTTTATGTAGGTACCTATACTTCCATTTCGGAACCTTTTTTTTCTGCTGCTGAAACATTGTGTACAGGTTTTATCTGAAACAATGAAATAATATTCATTAATATAAATTACGCTTCATGCAGTAACTTATTTTAACTTAGTTGTAGCGCAGTTTACTACACTAACTAATAAAAGAACGTGTCTGCCTGGGTTAGTACCACCGCTTTGCTCCTGATGTCTGCCACCAAGCAGTAATGTGCAAGCAATAATGTTTTCCTCTTTGATGAGAAAAGTAGCCAGTGAAATTACTGGGCTTATGAGACTTAATACCTAATGGCTCAGAGTAACGAGCGCACTGCAGTGCCGCGCTGGCTTTTGTGTTTCAAAGTTCTGGGTGGCACTGCGATTGTTATGGGCCGGCGTTATGCTTACTACCATCAGGCAAACGACCAGCTCGTTTCGTTATCAATCAGTATATAAAAAAAAATGTCGCGGTCTCACACAGCACACACTGGACAACACGCACATTGTATAACAAAATACTCGTGTAGGTATTTATTTGTACAAATTGTCCTAGGTAGCAAAAACGGGCCCTTATGACGTGCAGTAGTTAGTCCATTGACCCAACATCAATATCTAAATGACACTAGACAAGGCCTGTCAAAGAAAACAATAACAAATCTCAGTTTATCAATAATAATAAACATCACGTTTATAATTCAGATTCAAACACATATAATTAAAAAAAAACTTACATGAATTAGCACAGATATATTAATTTTAATAAAAAATAAATTTTTCACCAAAACGAGAAATGGTGCAAAATGGCGCGCTCCTAGCGCACTGACGCCATGTTGGAAATGCGCAAATTCGATGCGCAGTCGACCAAAACGTACTACCCCATTTGGACACTACTGTTCTCCCGCGTATTCACCCACGCGATATACCAAATTTATATTCCGCTCAAACGAAAATGTACTCTATTACACTCGATTTAGAAATCATTTTCCTCCTAATTTTCTTGTAAATATTTCGGTACATCTCATTATAAGAATGTCATAAGTGTGTTTGTGTCCAATTCGAACTAAACTTTATTACAACTGTACACGATTGGTTTTTAGAGTGCACAGATGCGAATGTCAAATAGAAATTTGTAAAATGATAGTTACGTACGAGAGTTTTAGGTTCATTTTCATGCTTGTTCGAGTAAAATGGAAGTTTGATGTGTTAGTTTCGTGTTGGTATAGAAGAAAACCTTGTTATAAACTCGCATGTGTTCGTATCTGATAAAGAAAGGGTAAAGTCATATCTGGATGTTAAATTTTTACCTATGAATGTGACATTCGACGGAATAAGCGCAAGTGTGTGTGTTTGGTAAGGGTTGGCAAGGGAAAGTAACGATTTGAATTTTTTATTAATTTTGAGGAAGTCAGCTAGTATGGGGACGAGAGTTTTTTTATATTATTGGATAACTAGACGAGCTGGTCATTTGGCTAGTGGTAAGCATAATGCTGGCCCATTGAATTTTGAAATTCATACAAATGCCTGCGCGGCACTCCACTCGTTACCCAAGTCTCATAAGCCCAATAGGTAATTTAATAATCGCTGACTACCTACTTTGCTCATCAAACCGGAACACATGCTTGCATATTACTGCTTGGTTACACGAGCAAAGCGTTGGTACCCACCCAGACGGACACTCGCAGAAGTTTCCACTTTGTGGTAGAATTTAGTAGAATTTTAGGTTTATGGTTGGTATGTACATATAAGTATCACAAACTCTTCTTATGCTAACTAAAATATATAGAAGTTAACGTAGTTAGTTTCGAATATAATTGTTAAAAAGGTAGAAAGGTATTCTTGCTTTAAAATTTTATCTATAGGTATCTACACTAAATATAAAATAATCTGAAGCGATAGTGGCTCCGTGTTCGTGAGGTCGGATCTTACAATGAGCTGGAAGATTTCCGTGAAGAAAAGCATCGTGATAAGGTGGGTATTTTCTAGTGCTCACCTGGCTAGCTACCCTTACCTTGAAAACTTGACACTGAGCTGTATGTTCTTGAGAACCATTTCTAGGTTAAATCTCACCATCACCACGTAATACTGACCGCATCGTCACGTTATTCGTACCATCAGGCAGACGATCTACTCGTGTCACCCAATACTATAGGTACTAAAGTGGTCAAGCGCTTACCATAAAAATCTAATAAAAAAGTATCGATGGTAGTGTCCCATCCCTAGTTGTAAACTCGGTACGCTAGCGTATTTTAATAATATTCATTTTTCCATGTCACTGGTTTCTGGTATTCTATAAAATTCTCCAAGTAAAATGTACGAAATGAGAAATCCCAACAAACTGGCACGAATTGCTCGGTACTCTAGTACTTCAGCGAGGACTTGTGAGAAATTAGAGATGTATTAAGTTTTGTACCGCGTTTTGTAGAGCGAGTGTAGCCGAGCGGGAACTTGTGTCACTTTCAATCTGACGCTGAGTTCGAATCCAAGCTCGGCCCCGCACCAAAGACTTAAATGAAGTTAAGTGCAGATTTACTACACTCGCTCTAAAAACGGTGAATGAAAAGGTGGGGAAACGCATGTTCAAGAATGACAAAATACGAGGACATGCAAAGTCACATCCACCAAGCCGTATTGGGCCAGCGTGGTGTATTATGGCCCAATTTCCCAAGTAGGGTTGGTATCACACAGGCGGCCTGTATTTGATTACAGATTTTCATCTTAACTGTGGTAGGTATGATATTATGTTCAGTATTTTTTCTAGCGCTTGACCTACACTATGTGATGTTTTAGAGCGAGTGTAGCACATCCGCACGTAACTTAAATAAAATAGCAATAAATTAAATTGTTAAATTACTTATAACTTTATGTAAGTCTTTGGTGTGGGCCGAGCTTGGATTCGAACTCCGGAGCGTCAGATTATATATTGATAAAGATATATTTATAATGCGGGTAATAATCTACAAGCGAGTGAATTATTTTATAGGTTCGAGACATTCAAATATTTTTATCCTCAAAGATAGAGACGAAAACTGATTTTTCATGATTCAGTTTTTCGTCTCTATTTTTGGATATTTGGATGTATCGAACCCATCAAATAGTTCACTCCCTTGTAGATTATTACCTTATCCGCATTATAAATATCCCTTTCTCAAAAACCGTTCCCAAATAGTAAGTAAACCCCTATCTTAGTAAGTGGGAGTCATAAATAAAAACAAATGGCTTGTACGGCTTCTCAAGTGTTGTACAATGCGCGTAGCAGTATGGGCATTCGTATAAATTCTTTGCTAAATTTATGCTCGCACTCACACAAATCGAGGTAGCCATGCTTGCTATGCGATTATTTGGGAATGAAGGTGCGTCGTACATCTATGGCTGAACTGTGAAAAATATTGTTTTGCTATTTGATACTTAAAACGACAAACAGTCAAAAGTTATGCAATAAGCTATTGTACATCGTCACCATTGACCTTTTATATCAAAAAAGGAAAAAAACTACGTAAAGTTTAAAAAAATTAAATGTTATTTACATTAATAATACTAATACTAATAAAGAAACAAAAATCTACATTATTCGACAGTATTTGTGAATTTGCAATGTACAATATAATGCATCTAATTATTTTTTTTATTACAAATCAGATTTTTTATTACAAAATGTTATTTACATTAATAATACTAATACTAATAGAGAAACAAAAATCTAAATTATTCGACAGTATTTGTGAATTTGCAATGTTCTAATTATTTTTTTTATTACAAAGCAGATTTTAGTCGTATATCCCTATATCACAGTACATTAAGACTTAACATTAAATAAATCGTATTTTTGTATAATACTTCCAAAATTTAACGCATGCGTCTAGTTAATGATCGAAAATCCATACTGTCTTTTCTCATACTGCATGTTGTACGAAAAAGTAATTGATGGTGAAACGTCAGAAACAAAACTCTACACATTTAATAGTGGCCCTGAAATTCTCCGCTTCAACGCGATCCTGTTCCGTGTAATTTTAGAAATGAGGTACTGTTAGTAAGTCACTTATATCGATGTCCTTTTCATTCATTCTACTCGTTCAACGTTCAACGTAAATACGTTACATGTTGTATTAAATCGTTAGTAAAATCATTAATTATTTAGAATCTTTTTTCTGCAAGACCGGTAATCTTTTACAAAAAACCCCTGGTTTTTCTGCATGCGATTTATTGTATAGATTTTAAGAAGTAACATTTTTAGGTTTTGACGAGCATTGTACAATTAATTTAACTACTTTTATCAATTTAATAGTCGACCTGTTACTATATAAACTGCCAGGGTTCGTTCAAACTATCGAAAAATTAATACAGTAAAAATTAACACGATAAAAACAAAACGCCTAAATCCAACATACTATTACTACCTGAATGAATAGCAGTTATTTCAGCAGATAGGCACAAAAACTTTTTTGTACGGGCTTTATTTAATATAAAAACACGAAACCAGCAGGGCTAACATGCGCGCCACGACAAAATTTTGTCTACTGTTTTGTCTCGCTCTTTCTCTCGCGAACATGAGATAAAATGCACGACATAAGCATCGAGAAAATTTTGTCACGGTGCGCATGTTAGCCCTGCTGGTTTCGTGTTTTTATATTAAATAAAGCCCGTACAAAAAAGTTTTTGTGCCTATCTGCTGAAATAACTGCTATTCATTCAGGTAGTAATAGTATGTTGAATTTAGGCGTTTTGTTTTTATCGTATTAATTTTTACTCTATTAATTTTTCTACTGGTAGCAGAAACGAGAAAATTCGCTGTCTGTTAACATACACGCTACATAACGGTAAAACAATATGCAGCAGGGCAATAAAATAGCAAGTATCTAAGTAGGCTATTGATTAACATATCGGGCTATTCCAGTTTATTATCATAGAGAAGTCTAGCGATGGCAATCGTAGAATTTATGAGGTATGTTCCTTTGTCGTACATAGGTACTACTTACTGCTAGTTTTTACTCTACACCAGGCATGTTCAACTTTATAGAAAGACTTTTATTATTACGTTTTTTTATGTTATTTGGTAACGAGACGAGCTGGCCGTTTGCCTGATGGTAAGCATAACGCTGGCCCAAAACAATTGAACTTTGAAACACAAAGGCCTGCGCGGCTATACAGTGCGCTCGTTACCCTGAGATATTAGGTCTCATAAGCCCAGTAATTTCCCTGAACTCTGCTCATCAAACCGCAACACAGTAATGCTTGCACACTACTGCTTGTCGGCAGACTTCACGAGCATAGCGGTGGTAACAACCCAGACGGACACTCGCAGAAGAGTCCTACCACTAACAAAAAAGTATGGCAAAATGCGAATAATTTGACACCTACACTCCCTCTTATAAGTTTCATTTAAATAGGTTACCTAGTTATATATGATGATCGCTTATTGTAAAGCCTATGGTAATTGCGATTATTGGTAGATGTCAATATCGCCATATCTAAGAGACATGGATTATCCCAGAGGTGAGAGTTGATAGACCAATAGCACGGTCCTTAAAAAAACCCTCGCATAAGAGTTGACACCACCGTTTTGCTCTTGTATTATGATTACTTTTCTGTTTCTGTTTTTTGGTACTTGTGTTATTTGATAGCATTTTATGAAACTTGTTTCTTGTGAATGAATTTATGAAATGGGTTTGAAAATTTTCAATTTAAAAAAAATGAAATGATCCTCGTAATTAGATATTTATAGCTTATTTTTTTTAACAGTTAATTATAATTGAACTATAAATCTAAGATATAAATGAGAGTAGATAGACCAACAGCATGGTCCTTAAAAAAAAACGCTCGCATAAGAGTTGATACCACCGTTTTGGTCTTTTATTATGATTACTTTTCTGTTTCTGTTTTTTGGTACTTGTGTTATTTGATAGCATTTTATGAAACTTGTTTCTTGTGAATGAATTTATGAAATGGTTTTGAATATTTCCAATTTTAAAATAAAATGAAATGATCCTCTTAATAAGATTAAGTATATAAAGTGAGTAATTTATAGTTTCAATTCCGCGATAAATCCTCGTAATTATTTATAGCTTATTTTTTTATTTTTTTTTAACAGTTTTTGTTAATTAATTATAATTGAAATATAAATCTAAGATATAAATTAATGGAAAAACAAAACAAAATAAACTAAAATAACTAAACAAAATACACAGCAATCTATTTACAATCTTAATCTATAATATATATTTTTTTATTTGATAATAAATCGTAAAGTATTAATAATGTTTTTTTTAATATTCTCGTTCCATCAACCCGTTTCAAAATGATTTAACAAGTGGCAAGGAAATTACCGCGGACTGCATGTTATGCATGACTAGCATTAATGATTCATTGCAAAATGCATCAGTTGGTAATTATATAAAGCGGGCAGTTCAGCGCTTTGATCTATAGAAATGTAAATATTTCCGTAATTCAATATCGTTTTTGCATCCGTTTATAACGTTTAAATGAATTGTAATAATTGCTAAGCGTTACGTATACCTAGTCATACGGAAATATTTATAACTAGCTGCTGCCCGCGGTTTCACCCGCGCGGAGATATTGGATTTCATGGTTTTTATTTTGTTTGCGCGGAACCCTAATTCTTTTTCTAAAATAAAAGTAGCCTAAGTTACTCCTGGTAACATCAGCTATCTGCCAGTGAAAGTCCTGTCAAAATCGGCCCAGCCGATTCGGAGATTACCCGGAACAATAAACAGACAGACACAAAAAATTTAAAAATGATTGTTTTGTTATATGTACCGTATATACTTTCATATGCATTTGGTAAAAAAGCTGTTATTTTAATATTACAAAAAGGCACTTCAATTTTATTTATTTGTATAGATTGTTAGTTAAATATTGTATTACATTGAAGTAGGCACTGTCTCACTTATGAATTAATTGTTATAGGTACTAAAAAATAGAAAATGTTGATAAAAGAGTTTTTTCTACTTTTGCTGTCCCATTTCCCATTCATCAAATTAGCTAAATATGGACAATACCTGAGGACATAAACATTAAAGAAATATTTATTAGTTATATTATACTTTTTTTCAACGGGCTAAATGCCATATGCCTTTATTAACTAGTTACAGTATAAATACTACTTCTTACTACATCTATCTTAGCTACAGATGCAGTTGGATGTAATTATAATCTTGCGCAACTGCGTCCCTTTTAATCGGCAAAAATAAGCGATGTGAAGTGCCGCCACCATATGCCTACAACTTTATGAAATCAAGTGATTTCTACCCACCAATCTCACTGACATAATAAATCTTTATTGCCCGATTGCCGAAGGAAAGTAGGCTAATATTTCCATATACTCGTATGTCTAATTCTTTGGCAAGCTCTGTGGCTACCTGAATTGTTTAAATCCATGAAGTAATAATAATAAATAAACTTTATTTGCAACTAAAGATATTGGTAGCACTACAGATAGACACATTAATTTCATCATCGCAGTGTAAAAACAATTTGTTGTAGTTTAGTAACAAGAATCCCTGAACCTCACACTATAGGACGACCTGTGTCGTGAGATTCAGTTTCTTTCGTATTTACAGACAATAAAAGAGAACTAGGCGTAGAAATTTTAAAACATCAATTACATAGAATAATCATAATGAAACTTATTAAGATTCGTTTTTATTGTGGGAGTGACACACAATATTTTTCTTTCTTTATAGTTTTGATTAAGCAGGCGGGCGGTTTGTTTTTTTTTATAATGGTTTTGCTTGTTACACAAATTTTCATCGACATGTTCCCCTCCCTAACGCAAGGAACGGGATAAAGAGCATTTGTTTCAGTCGCGACTCGATCCCACTTCTTCTGGCGCCCGAAAATAAGCGCTGAGCTAAATCGACGGACAAATTACTTTCCTTTACTATACCGAGTTTATTGAGCGCATAGTTACCGTGTTCTGCAGTGGATTTGTTACGATACGTAATGTAAGGGCTAAACGAAGTGAGTTGATGTTCCATTGGTCATGTTTGATTGATTCTTCAGTCTTTTACTTTGTTGTTCTATTGGTCATGTTTGATTGATTCTTCAGTCCAAAGACTGAAGGATCAAAGTAAAAACATTACTATACCGAGTTTATTGAGCGCATAGTTACCGTGTTCTGCAGTGGATTTGTTACCATCCGTAATGTAAGGGCTAAACGAAGTGAGTTGATGTTCCATTGGTCATGTTTGATTGATTCTTCAGTCTTTTACTTTGTTGTTCCATTGGTCATGTTTGATTGATTCTTCAGTCTTTTACTTTGTTGTTCCATTGGTTATGTTTGATTGAATATTCAGTCTTTCTGTTTTTAGCTAAACATGATAACGCTATCGCGAATTGTATCAATATAACGAATGCTTCAGATAACTATAAAATATTTGACTCTTTTTTTATGTTATTTGGTAACGAGACCAGCTGGTCCTTTACCTGATGGTAAGGTTAACGCCGGCCCATAACAATTGCAGTGCCAACCAGAACTTTGAAACACAAAGGCCTGCGTGGCACTGCAGTAAATTTCACTTTTCCTATTTGAACATGAAAAGCGCGACACCCAAATATTTGCTACAAAAGATTATAAACATTTCCACAGTACGGCAGAAGAAAATCATTCAGAAAATAATGAAAAAAAAACGCCTAAGTTAAGGAAACTCGCACAACGGAAGGGTAGGGTAGTCGCCCCTTCATTGTGACACGAGGTTCATGACAAGTGTCAAAAATGCATTGGAAAAGCGAAGGAGGACGCGACGGAATTCCCAATTGAAAGATTTTTCATTTTTGTAGGTATTAATTTATATCTACAAAGTACTAGACGCATTATACCTACTGGGCTAAAACCAGTTTGATATATCACTTAAAAATATAATAGAATATTACGAATGTTACCACTAGAGATATTTTAACATTTATATTATAATTAGGTATATTATGCACATCATTTACCCGCAGCACCTACTTCAGTTCTTCCGTGATTCGCTCTAAAACGGTGAAGGAAAACATCGTGAGAGAATCCGCATGTTCAAGAACCACAAAATTCGAGGACATGTGACATCCACCAAGCCGCACTGGGCCCGAGTGGTGTATTATGACCCATACCTCTCTCTCTGAGAGAAGGCCGGTATCCCAGCAGTGGGAGCGTAAGAGGCTGATAATGATTGTGCTGTAGCATTGACAATATACTGATGATGATGATGTCCTCCACGACGTGTCCGTCGACGGCGAACCTAGTCAACTCCGATGC
Source organism: Crocallis elinguaria (assembly GCA_907269065.1). Lineage (NCBI taxonomy): Eukaryota > Metazoa > Arthropoda > Insecta > Lepidoptera > Geometridae > Crocallis > Crocallis elinguaria. The sequence continues at coordinate 22,341,653 of OU026072.1, read as the reverse complement.
GAGCGTATGTGACTCGCGAATCCGAATTTAGTCTTGAACACCCGGTTGCAGCGTGCACAGAACAGCTGTCCAGAAGGGTTGAGTGTGTAATATACTAATTACTATTACTACTACAATATACTAATTACTAAACAACAAATCATTGTCCTTAACCCACATTAAAAAAACGCTTAAGAAATGATCTCAGAAGAAATTATCTCTTAAAATCCTCCACAACAAATCCAGCTATTTGCTTGAATAAAAATTAATAGTTAAATTATTATTAACTCTAACCTCATTCAATACGCACCATTATCATTACCGCGTGCGAGATCCGAAGCTGACAAGTCAGGTGAACAACATATAAATTTCATCACATAGGTATTAGCCCACCAATAATTTAAAAGACTTGACAAAACAAATGAGGTTGTATCCAGGGCAGATTCCAATACTCAATACAACAGGCATTCGTATCAATAGCGTCCGACCAAACTAAATTTCCCGATAGTGAGCGCTTCCAAGATGGCGGTGTAAGCCCCATGTGTGGCGTGCGTGTGTGCGCTTGTTATCCAGTCACTCTTTCTGCCATATTTCCCATTCGTTTTGACAGCCTCCACTGTTCTACTGAATAAGGTCGTGCGTGACGAAAGAGAACTATGGCTGGTTTTAATTTTTAGTAGGTAGGTAACCTAAAAAAGGTAGTCTCATCGTGACCACGATCAATGCAACTTGATCGAAACGTCGAGTTAAATATAAACCTGAGTTTTTATCGCGATTAAGTCCCGTTCTTAAAAGTAAACAATGTTTTCGAATCGCGAAAGTTTAAAAGTTACTAGGTAGCCTAATTCTGCTAGTGTCCGTCTGTGTGGGCACCACTTTGCTCGTTTAGTCTGCCACCAAGCAGTAGGTAATGTGGAAATATTACTGTGTCCAGGTTTAAGAGGAAAGTAGTCAGTGAAATTACTGGGCTTACATTGAGATGGAATTCTTACACTGCCCGCACTTGTGATCTTTCAGATTGCTGTGTATGTAAAGTTAAACTGTATATGCTATGGGTTGGCATTATGCTAACCATAAAAAAGCAAAAAATTCATTAATTTCATTACCCAATAGTACCTATCTATAAAAATTATTTAAAAATTTTGAAAAAAAGCGACTAACCGACTTTAGTGACAAGCTACGATAGGATTTTGATTTAATTTCTATGGGAACAATCTAAAAGAATATCCTTTGAAAAAAAAAGAATTTTCCTAATCAGTTTACAAATGACGGATATTTGAGAAAAAATAAATAAAAAAAACTGTACCCTCCTCCCTTTCTGGAAGTCGGTTAAGAAACAATTGAACCAATGAAACGAAGACGCAGAAGTAGAACTCGCCAACTTTTGCACCGTAAGATATTTTCCAACTGCAATTAAATTTGGGCCCTTTTGAAAGTCTGTGTAATAGTAACAGAAGAGTTCTCCCGCGATCATGGCGTTTGCAATAGCACCGAAATATCGGAAACTCAAATCAAATAATATACATGGTAAATATCCCGTTTCTAGCGATAATTGTCAAAGTGTTGATGACAATGACAGTTTTTTTTTTCTTCTTATTTATTTTGGGGCTTTTACCTAGCAAAGGTATGCCAGCCCCATCGTACCCTAAACAATAATTCCACTTACAATACTAATTTCATTCAGAGGTAGACTTAATTATGCAAAAACATCTCATAAAGAGAAATTGCAGCATCAGTTGTAGGATTTGCTAAAATATGTATAAATGTACCTATATCATATTTATTTAAATTATATTTTTGCATAAGTAAGTCTCTTTCCCTTCTGTTCCGGACGCACTCCATCAACAAGTGATGGGCGTCTTCAAGACCATGACAGTTTAAAAACCTATATTGGTGTAACAGAAATTCGGTCCCGTAAAACCCGAAAGCAGCAAATACGTGTTTATCCAGTAGGCCCCTGGTTCCCCTATCGACCTCTCAAGGGTTGCTTGTTAGACGACAATATGCAGCGTGATCGCGCGATGGAGTTATTATTATTTACTGAAACCCGCGGGTTTACGTAATGTCGTATAATAATATGAGTTTCGAGGGTTTAAGTTTTAGTTGGCTGTTTTGTTAGTAAAGTGCACTTATGCTGAAAAATTTTCATATTTTCATACCAACATATACCACACCGCTTTTCCTACAAAAAAACTGAAATAACTCAAAACTTTATACGCTTAAAGGTATATGATCTGAATAGTTAGTAGGCAACATAATATTTAAATGCTTGAAGGCATAATTTTCTGTTTATGAAAACTTAAAATCATTGTAATTTAGTGTTAATATTCTTTTTCTAAACGGTTTCTACTAACTTTTTAGACTTGTAACAATATATATCTGACTTTTCCTAGAATCGCATTGAAATCGATTCAGGAGATTGGGATATAAAAATTTGTATTGAAAAGTCATAAAAGCACATTCCTAAAGATTATTCATGATAAGTTAATATTTTTAAAATTAGGTGCCCGTTTCAAAAAGTACGGCATCTATCCCGGTTTTATCCTACAGTATTTTTTAACAGATATGAATTAATAATTACAAATAATAATAATTAAAAAGAAAAAATGATTTATGATTAAAATATCAAACACAAGTTTTATAAGAATTACTAACAAATATGACATAAATTATTACTAGTACTATATTTTTTTTTTATGATATTTGGTAACTAGACGAGCTGGTCGATTGCCTGATGGTAAGCATAACGCCGGCCCATAACAATTGCAGTGCAACCCAGAACTTATAAACACAAAGGCCTGCGCGGCAATGCAGTGCGCTCGTTACCCTGAGAAATTAGGTATGAAGTCTCATAAGCCCAGTAATTTCACTAGATACTCTGCTCATCAAACCGGAACACAGTAATGCTTGCACACTACTGCTTGTCGGCAGACTTCACGAGCAAAGCGGTGGTAACAACCCAGACGGACACTCGCAGAAGAGTTAGTACTCCCACTATTAAAATAATTCTCTTATGTCTTAAAAAGATTTTTCTGTAAGCCACCTATGAAGTTTTGTCTTGAATTGCTTAATTGGTAATTCTCGTATGTCTCTCCGAGTTTTATTAAATATTTTTATGGTCATGACCAAAGGACATGGCATGGTTTTGTATGGGAGGTGGTCCTTGGAAACCGACATTAATAAAACTTAAATTAATGTGTAGTATAGTAATTGCAGATAATATTTATCATAAAGAATGATTTTTTGACACCGCCATTTATTAATTATATTAATTTAAAAAATCCATAGTATAAATTAGGAAAATGGTTCTGGCATCACTAATTGAAGCTTGGCAGCCCCATTGTCAGTTGCCGTAGAGATGTATTGATTATAAAAAAATCGATTATCCGAATGGATCTGATATAGAGAATCAATTATTATATTGAGCTAATTTAATCGTTTCTCAAATGGCACTTATTAAGAAACAATAATATATAATCGCACAATGTCAAACGGTGGTTTAGTTAAACTATGTTTGTTCAGTGACAATTTTAGACGAATCGAAAGAGACAAACTTGTTTAATTATTTTATTTAACAATGTTTACTAGTTTGGTACCACCGCTTTGCTAGTGAAGTCTGCTGCCAAGCAGTAATGTGCAAGCATTACTGTGTTTCTGTTTGATACGCAAGGTAGCCAGTGAAATTACTAGACTATTAAGACTTAATACGTAATGTCTCTGGGTAACGAGCACACTGCCGTGCCGTGCCGCGCAGGCCTTTGTGTTTTAAAGTTCTGAGTGGCACTGCAATTTTTATGGGTCGGCGTTTTGCTTACCACCAAGCAAAAGCCTTAGTTCACATTACCCTCAAGATAGCATTTTTGGGTAAACTCTCACTGCAACTCCCAGTAATAGGTACTAAAAATGTAATTGCATGATGTTTCGTTAGAACAAGAGTCTATGTGGATAAGTTAAAGAGATTTTAGATTTTATTAAGACCTTATTTACTATAAGTTGATAAAATATACCTCTTTATTTTATATCATTAATCGATTGACAGTCAGTGATAATCGATACTTGATAGTCAATAGCCCAATAGATGATGATAAATATATTATACGACATGGTCTTGATTATGGTTTTTGGATACCACCTTTTATCCTTTTCAAATAATTTTACTATACGTTTTGATTCGCACCATAATCTTGAATTGATATCGTTTATAAAAAGCTTATCGATATCGTACTCAATCGATTCTACTTCATAAGAAGAAAACAATTGCAACATGTAGGCACATCCTTATTCTGCTGTGATTACCATAAACAACTTTTATTCATAGACTACTACTAGGAGTACAAAAGGATACTACGTATCATACGGACATGACATCAGGCCAACGATCTGGCTTCTGATTGGCTGTGGTATTTTTTTTTTGTCGTCGCAAGGTTTTGGCCTTAGGCAATGCATCCATTAATACCATTTATTTAAACCCTGTTTTATGCAAAAATGGTGGTGCGTAAAAAATTAAATATTTATTTTAAGAACTCTTTATAAACGTGCTTTCGACTGATATATATGTTGTATCTGTCGGTTTCCAAGGACCACTTTTGACCATGTCCTTTAATACATACTAAATTTTATACCATATTTAGTAGCGGGCAACAACATCTTTTTGATACTCGATAAGTAAGCATTTGATCTTTAGAGCCTGATCTTAAGTGATGATATGGTTAAAGATGCTATATGCTAAAGTTAGATTAGAATTGGCTCTCAAGTACAGCCGCCGTAACACACCAATGGATGTTTGGTAACCGATTATCAACTTGATTATGGTAGCTAGCCATGGAATCACTAGAAAACACTCTACCACTAGTTTACGAAAAGCCTTCATCCTATGGTAATAAACTCTCACAAATTCTTCAATCCTAAACTTCAAACCAAAATAATAATTAAAATGCCACCCTGTTGAACGTTAACAACCGAAATCAACCCCTAAATGTAACCAGTTAACCCACTAACCGACTAATAAAATACCTACTCCATTTAACCTTGACACAACCCTAGTTAGTATGCAAGGCTTTCTTTTAAAATCTGATGTATTAATTTGTAAGTAAACCTGCCAGAAGAAATACCTTCTTAATCGCTACGGGTATAAGATTGAAAATCGCTGAAAGTAGATAGGGAAATCGTGTTGAGTTTTCAAAAATGAATAATTTTAAGATAATGTTTCTTGACACACGACTTCTTTCCAAATTAAACTTTAACTTTATAAGATATGGATTAAAATGGTGGCAACATAGTGAGGTCGTTAAGACGTTTTGAATATAGACAGGTTATTTAGCACGTGGTTCTTGTGACGACGTTCGCAATTTGAGTATAAATTAGAACACTTATCTCGTCGCGGCCCTGTCTTCTGTCCCTTTCACTCGCCGAATTGCAAACGATACTGTTTCACTCTCACTTCGTCATGTCAAGAAACGTAGGGGTGTCAGTCGCACCGACTATCGATATTTGTAGATAGCTCACAACGCTCCTCCGAAATAGGGAGGCAGGAATAAAAATAGGCAAATGATAAATGTGTGCAATTTTCGATATAGACTCTTCAATATCAATATGAAAAGGGGAAATCGATCCAATAGTTAGGGGTCTTTTCGCTTACTTATACGGCTAGGCGGATAATTCAGTAGCGTCGATAGTGTAAAAACATCGATAGTCGATGTTTTCGTTTCTCACGGTCAGCTCTCACATTTAATTTAGTCGCGGAAGCAACAGGTTATTAGCACGAAGCTTTCCCGCCTAACTTTCCGGGCATTCACTTTTTAAATTCCTCTCTTTCCCTTTCTAATTGGATTGCCTTCTCCCTTGCCCGTGAATGAATGGAACTTGTTGCTCGTTCAATCATTTCGCATTTATTTTAAGACGTTCGAATTTGGAATGTATGTCATTGCACTCATTTTTATCGAAGCGTTGAACCCTTAAATTGATTTTGTTCTCGATTTGATAAATTTCCGATGGCGTGTCACTTTGAACCGAATTTTCCTATCCCCATTACCGTTTAACCGTAAAACTTATTTTAGCGTATAATTTTTCACAAGAGCGCTCTCGGTTCGGGCGTAAAAATTAACACGTTGGATGGTTAATAATTTTCTGCCCATTAGTTCTATTGAACTTTATAATGATAAAAGGCCTTATAAATTATTATGAAACTTTCTTTATCATCCCAAAAAGCGCACAAATAATTTGAGACATAAAAATGTTTTCTATAATTATACCTCCTTTATGTCTTAAAGTTCAATATTATGTTACGATCTTTCGTTTCGCTTATTTGGTGTTTTCCCAGAATCAAAATTGGGTTGTTGACTGTATTCAAATAAAAATATAATTTTGCCGCGAAACGGTAGTTTTTGTGACAGAAATCCTATTAAACACAATATTTTTGTTTATTTTTAAGGCATCTAATTTAAATTAAATAATCAAAATGTAATCACATCACACCGAAGTCACGTGACATAAAACGCCCGTGACGTCACTGTTTCAATCGGAAGGAGTATATATTTTTTTTTGTTTTGTTTTTGGCTCCACGTGATTTGCGCATTTAACTAGTGTCAAGTTATATAAATAATAATATATAATAAATCTCTAGTTTTGGTGCATGAAAGTCGTCAAAGTCACGTTAAAGTTTAGTCTAGGCGCGGTCGAGTCGAAGTGACGCTTCAGTAAATTGGTGGTTAGTTTACTGAAGCTTCTATGGAGTTTTGGATAGAATACGAAAATACACGTTTTTCGTCTTTGTACTATTTGCCTTTCACTGATGCAAGTTTACGAACACTTAATGGTTAATAATCCACTATTATTACACATTAACACTCTATAAAACAAAGGTTTTAGTAAATAACACAAAATCAACAACAGCACATTTTCGCATTCCCGCCAAAACTCCAATGAGTATATAGCTCGTTGCGCTTAACTGCTCAGTATTTTAGAGTGATTTCTGTGATTATTTATCTGTGCTGTGAATTCCGCGCCTATTTTTCGAAATTTATTTCGACTCTTGAATATTCTCCCATGATGGAAAGTGGCTTCATAAAGGCAAATAATTCCAATTTGCCGAGAATTGATTGTTTTACGGTGGCCAATTTCTTCTCGACAAACGATAATTTCTGCTCTGCTGAATTTAGAAATGTGAAGACCTCCGTGTAAGTACCTACTTATTATACCAAAAATCATTATTTCTATAACCAACAATGAATATATAATAGTAATCATAGATTCTAAGATCCAAAGTGTATTAATTAACCAAAGCATATATATAAATCAATAAGCTCAAAAAACTTAGAACTTATATTTTAATACATAACAATACATACAGAGAAAGCATCGAATCAACTTGTCACTAAACGTAGCACAGACTAGGTAGTAGTGGTTATATTCTCTTTGCTTGTCACTTTACAGTGTTATAGAAAATTACTCTGTGGTAATTGAACTCGTGACGTCACTGCCGTTTTGGAGCAAAATTTAAAACGGCATTTAAAATACATGATAATTAAAATATTAGTTGTTTTAAAAAGTAAATTTAAATATTTTGGGTTACATTAGGCCCATACGCATCGTTTTAAACACTTTCCCAAAATCAGTCAACATCCCAATTCATATATCAGAGAAAGCGCGTTTCTTTGACGTAGATATAAGTCCCACAGTCATACGTGAAGCGAAGCCCACATCATATCTTACTCCAAACGCGAATCTACATACATAAATATATTTCTACTCACCACCCAATACATTTTATCTATGTTACCGTTGCCTTACTAGAAATATTGATCGATCCAAAAAGTAATATCATTATTGTTTCTGCGATTGCATTTTGTTTTTATTCCAATTGGAACAAAATTGAAAATGGAATGAGGAAGGAAAGGGCGGTTACGATTGGCGTTCGTTCGAACGCGATCGAGTCTCGCGAGGTATTCTCAAGGGGTGAGCGTAGTTCTTGCGCTTAGATATAAAGAAAGGTAGATACTTATGAAATTCGAAGGAAAAACCACCCTTCCCTATCCTCGCAGCGCAGTAGATTCGGTTTTCGCGGAGGAAATTGTAGCGTACTTTGAGCGGGACATTCGTTCGCCGAACGCCGCATGGAGACGACGATTTTCTCGATTTTCCTTCGGGACGCGTCTCCGTATTCCAAATTTGAATTTTATTTCTTTTTCTATTGGTGTTCGAAATTGGAGTCGCGCCTTTTGTTCCTTATATTCTTTCTGTTTTATAATTTGATTTTAGTGATGAGAATAAATTTTTTGGTATCGCGTCGCGTAAAACTGCCCTTGAAAACTTTCTTCGTGGCCGGTTGAGGTAAGACTTAGAAAATTAAGTTTAGAAGGCAATTAAAAAAATGTATAGGAAAGAGGTTATTTTCGGCCTTCCAGCTATCATTGAGAAGATGAACTAAGAACTTTGATGAAAATGAATTGTATAGACTCTTCTGCTGATTGATGATTCTGATTCTGCATTCGTAGTGATTTTGCGGTACAGGAAATACGAGTATTATAACTGACAAATTGTCGTTTGAAATTCTTAGATTTGAAATAGTATTACGTTCAAAGAGTTTTTGCTTTCGTGGTGATTTTGCGATTCTCCAGGAGGATCAGTAAATATTATTCATAGCGTATTATTTAGAAAAAAATTCGAGCTTTCCTTTTCAGTAGTGATAGTGGTGGCAGGTCTAACATTTAAATTTTTTTAAATGTGCTTCTTGAGCCATATCCTATATACCTATATGATCCTTTGCCTATACGGAGCGAGTTTGTTAATGGCAAAACCTTTAAAGAACTAGTTACTGTGATTACTTCTTAACCTTTCTAGACAAAAAATAACGTCACAGGAATTAAGTAGGTAATTACATAGGTACCTTTAAAAAAAACTAAATATTATAAACAAACGACATAATAATATTAGGTAAAAAAATATGCAAATATATTTGTTGTAGTATGTACTACTGAAATTGTATCTTCGGACAATACCAATTTTAAGACCGTGGCGTATTTAACCGACTTCAAAAAATAGAGGGCATCAATTCGACATGTATGCATGTAATACTAGCGTCTACCCGCGGTTTCACCCGCGCTCGCACAGGAACTGTGCATTTTTACGGGATAAAAAGCCTATGTTACTTTCCGGTATTGAAACATTTAGCGTTTGACCGCTATCTTGTCTGATTTTCAGCTCCCGAGTGGTAGGTAGCTAGATGAGCAATAGAAAATGCCTTGTCACCTATCAAAAAGCATATTATTATGATGATGGCTCAGTGGTACTAAGATCGACTAACTGACAAATTGTTTGACTACATCTCACCTGATATTAAGCGACGATGCGGTCGACGATGTAGCAGGCTTGCCTAGACGGAACCTATTCACTCTCGTCTTGAAAACACCCAAATGACAGCTATCTAACAACTAAGCTTTCAGCAAATGAAAACTGCATCATGAAGCAATCATAGCAACGGTAAAGCATTCTGTAGAATCAAAATACAAGACAAACTGATCTCAATCAGGAGCCAATTTAAGACCAGTTCCATATTATACAATGTCATGCCACTGTATGCCGCCCACCGGCTGACATTCATGTCAACTGGTTCCTGACAGCCGTGACAGCTTCCACGCCTCGCTGTCATAATTAATTACGCTGGCTGTATGTGCTACCTTTGCCAGTTCTGATTTTGTCAAGCCAAATATGGCCCTTAGAATTAAAAAGTTGGTTTACAAGTTTATATAAATGAGCTATATGTACTGCATTAATAGATACTTAGATAGATAGATAGATTAACTCTTTATTGAAACACCACAATACAGATACCTTAAAAGTTAAAACAATTTAACAATAAGTGTTGCAATTGGCAGTCTTATCGCTTAGAGCGATCTCTTCCAGACAAACGTGCATGGAGAGGAATAACTTTCAATGAACATCGACGGATAATAATACTAATGCCAATTTTAGTATGTACATTGTAACTACATCTAAATTTTTTTAAATTATATTTTGTTAAATGCCGAGATGAGCTGGACGTGTGCCTGATGGTAAGCATATTGCTGGACCATAACTTTGGCTATAGAATTATAAAAAACTTGAGATCCTAAAACATTTTTTTTTTTAATTTTTTTATGTCTTCGGACCCATTACGAATTTATTTATGGTGGCAATCTTATAAGATTGCAGACAGCACTAAAATTACTATAAACAAATGGTACAAAATGTAGAGTTCAATTATTTTAGCAAATTATGCTTAATGTTTTTTTTCAACGGGCAGTTTTAAGTAGTTTTTTTTTAACTAACAAGGTACTACATCTAACCTAGCTACAAAAATAGTTGGAGAATAAACATAAACGCTTACACACTCATAACCCCGCACTAGGATTCCCTGTGTCGCAGGTGGCATGGACATACACAGATACACATCACAAACATCCAAGACCCGAGAACAAACTTTATGCTTACACAAAATCTGCCCCGGCCGGGAATCGAACCCGGGACCCCTCGCCTTGCAGGCAGGGTTACTACCAACTTAGCTACGGAGCCGCCCCGCCCGGAGAATCTAAAAGCCATTGCAGGTTTAGTAGATAATCCAAATGTTCTAGCCCACTACCAGTTGGAAGCGAAGTAGCTTGACTTGCTACTTGATGGGGCTGTAATAAGCCATCTTTAGATATAATCCTTTTGTAAAGAAATAAGGTTGAAAATGGCGATGCGTTTTCTTTTTGTTGAACCTTATTTCAAAAGAGAGACACTATTAATTTTAAATATTTTTACATATGTCTTTAGACGATTAAATTTCCTTTCTTTTGGTTACAAAAAATATGGTTTTTGTCGCTCAAAATATTGAGCATTTCGAGACAAAATAAATTTGTCGGGGTCTTTTTGCGATTTTTTTTTTTCAAGATTCTGGGCCATTTCTTTAAAATATTTTATAAATAAGTATTTTCTTTACACACTTGGCTATAACACTGTATGTTTTTTTGCTGATAATATGTATGGAAACGGATATTATTGCGACGAAAAACAGGACGTTTTTCTTCAGAGAGCGCCTTAAAAACTTTAAGTAGGCGTTGATAATGCAAAGGTACTTTGGACACTTAACAAGTGGTACGAAAATACATTAAGTACCTCCTTTTATATGTGGCAGGTTAGATTTTATATCATGATATCTTTTAACTACTTTTAGCTAAGCCTAAAATGGTGACTTAATTGTGACCACAGGAAACACCGATTGGTTCTTAACAACCGAATTTCAATTTAATAATTGTAGCTATACCTATAATAGCCAGTTATAACACGACTAGCTTCCGCCCGCGGTTTTCACCCGCGTTGCCACAGGAACCGTGCATTTTTTCGGGATAAAAAGTAGCCTATGTTACTGTCCGGTCCATAAACTATATCTATGCCAAAAATCACGTCGATCCGATGTTCCGTTGCTGCGTGAAAGAAGGACAAACCAACAAACACACTTTCGCATTTATAGTATTAGTAGGAAGTAGGATAATACATTGTTCAAACTGAAATAAATTATTTATTTATTTCAGTTTCTTACATTATCGCTTTTAATTACAATAACGCAAATATCGCCAGTTTACAAGACAGACAAAAATAATTTTTTATTGAGTAATAATAAAATCAAAGATTTTTTTACGAATAAATAAATGCATTATGTTCGTTACTATTTTTTTTTAATTGAACTGATTTTCATATGTGCCTGTAAAATGAAAAACTGCATATTCATGGTGTTGTAATATACACGACAAAACGTAAGTAACATTTATATGAAAAGTTATCGCGAATAGAAACATTTGACAGATCAAAAATCGTGAAAACCTACACGAAGGAGTTAGCCCTATCGATTTTGTCGTTGCCCTACACACACACACACATACATGTACGCAGGAGGGTAAAAGGTGGTGAGGGTGGTACCAACTATCGCGGTACACCTACATCTATACATATATAGTATGTCGTTCACCCCATCAATAGAATAATGTATGGAGATTCCGTATTATTTTGTGATAGGTTTTCCGTGCGGTGTATCGGAAAATGCCTTTTTTAAAACCGTTTTTAAAAGCGAATTGTGAAGGCACTATAAGCTAATACAGCTATTACATTCTTTTTCATATCGGACAGAATGCATTTATTAAACAAGCTACTAAAATTCTAATGATATCTAAATAACAGTTGGCCCCAATTCTGCTAACAAAATGGTTTATAAATGACAATGATTTCGTCACGAAAGATCGCATTAGGCAATTTCATTATTTACATAATAAAAATCTCGGACCAAATTAATGTAGGACATAAATAATTTTATCACGTCTTGGTGTTTTACCGGCAAAGACAACAATTTGATGATTAGAATTTTAAGTCGTTTTCACTACTTGTATGCATGCCAAATCTTAATACGTCACATCAATTATGCAAATTAATTATTACAATATAAAATCTTAGGTTACACTATGCATAGTTTGGCAGTAAAACTAATTGAAATCACTACGAAAAATTCTCAAAACTTAGGCCGCAAAAACATTTATTGGTTAACATTTATTCGTTCTAAAACAATGTTTTTTTACTTGCAACATTGTCAATGACAGCAGTAATAAATACTTTTTAATTTATACAGAGCTAATTTGATCGATTAAAAAGTTAATGCTTATATTTAACTAGCAACACTGCCAAGCATGCTAGGAATAATATAAATATATATTAAAAAAATAGTTGTCTATGTCAGTGAGTCAAATAAAAATTGCATTTTCACGAGCAATTATGTACTTTACTACTTTGTTGTAAGATCTCGTAATTAATGATCAAAGTCTATTTGGTATAGCTTTTTATGTGTTTCTTAGTTAATTTATGGTATGACCAAATGTGGATATGCAGCTATTCATTTAACGGTAGGCAATAAAATTTTATTTCGTTGTTTGCTATTTAAAAGACGCTTAATAAAGAACTTGGTTAATCGACTATGATCGCTACTGGCCATTAACGACTTTTTACTTTTCGAAATTCGAAAGTTCGAATTTAGAATTTATTCATCACGCTAGTTGCGTTTTATGAGCGAAGATTGTCTATGGTAAACCGGAGTTATTAGGGTAAATTACCCGATTAATTCGGGAACTTTTGTTTCGTGTCATAAATGTTCCTGGTTAATTTGTTTTATGGTAATTTATGATTCAATTCGAAAATATTTACTGTTAAGACTTTGTTTAGACATTATTGTACCATAAATCAATATGTAGTAAATCTTTGTTTGGTTAAAAGTGTTTTTAAAAAAGTGTATCTAATAGGTATAGGTATATCATAATACAATATTCTACTAGTAGGTGCAGATGTATTTAAAGTATAACAATAACTTTAATCGTAAAATAAAACATTATTACTATATTTAAAAAATCTTAAAATCATTTAATTATAAAATTTAAAAATAATAAATGAGATTACACTTAGTTAATTGACTGGTAATATAATGAACAAGTGTTTCTTAAACTACGCTGCCCATGATAAAGACAAAACTTTTTCATTCGGCATTCAGGACAAAACTTTTTACTTTTTTTGATAAGTAATGTCAAATTAATGCAACTCTTTGGATGTCACATAATGTGAACTAGAAACACTTTGATCGTATAGAATTTGGGGGTAATATTATTAACGAAAGAAACCCCACCCTCAAGTTGTCAATCGATCAAACATGTGCAAACAGTATAGGGAAAATTTTCTGAACATAAAGACTTAAGTGTCTTCAAAAGTTGGAACGAAGATAACCCATACACTGTATGAAATAGAGTCGAGTTTTGAGAAGAATGTGGTGATGGTGTAGTTAGATTTTTTGCAATTTGGACATATTTCTCTTGTACATAAGAGTCATAGGCGATGGAAAATGTATTGACAAATATATCCAGTTACAAGTTCCATTAGGATATTGTTTATTCCAATTTATGAAGTACTACGCTTTGTGCGCCTCGGAACTGTTTGATTTGTGGTTTATTTTCATTTTTATTTCTTATTGGATTCTTAAAAGACAATTTTATCAACAAGTAATCATAGTTCATAATACTGTTATAACGTCTATCAAAAATTGTATAGTGTGGCCTTTCTTGGCTAGTTGTCTCATAAAAACCTTTTGAGTCATTTATTTTCACTTCAAAATTTTTTATTCGGCGATTGTAAAGATTCCAAAAGTGACGACTCCTGAGCGAGTGTGGCCAATTGGGAACTTGTGCGACTTTCAATCCGACGCACCATAGTTTGAATCTCGACTCGGCCCGCACCAATGACTTACATCAAGTTATGTGTGGATTATTTACACGCGCTCTAAAACAGTGAAGGAAAACATCGTGAGGAAAGCCGCATGTTCAAGAACCACAAAATTCGAGGACATGTGACATCCACCAAGCCGCACTGGGCCCGCGTGGTGGATTATGGCCCATACGTCTCTCTTTGAGAGAAGGCCGGTATCCCAGCAGTGGGAGCGTAAGAGGCTAATAATGTAAGACTCCCAATACATCCCTAATCACTGAATACATCACAAGTACACAATACTAAGAAATGCGTCTTCATAGTATGATCTATCATAGATTTCAATTAATAATCCGGTTGTTGTATTTTTACGAGTGTACGAGACCTAAGTAGGTATTTGATGTTACTAAGTATTTATTAAATATATATCTCCCAATATCTCTCCTAATAATAATATCTCTCCCAATACGGCTGGTCCCCGTGGGAGTAGTAGACCACCACCCTCCATCCAGCAAAAGACACGAGATTACCATACGCAGCATATTACATATATATGCACAATGAATGTAAGATCTCTCGTAGGAATCGGCCGACAAGATGAATTAGAATATGCTCTACAAAATATTAAGTGGGATATACTAGGGCTTTCAGAAGTTAAAAAAGAAGGAACACATATAATAGAGTATGAAAACTACATATTTTTATACACAGGAAATAAAAATGGAAGAAACGGAGTAGGGTTTATGGTCAAAAAGAAGTTAAAGTCAAACATTTTAGACTTCAAAGCTATATCGGACCGAGTAACGAGGTTAGATCTGAAATTTGAGAATTACCTTCTAAATGTTATACAAGTTTATGCACCTACCGAAAAATCGACCTCAGAACAACTTGAAATATTCTATAACGAATTACGAAGTGCATTGGAGAATACTGTACCGAATACGATTCTATTAGGAGATTTCAATGCGAAAATTGGTCAATGTCACCCCGATGACAGTGCTGTTCTAGGTCCATGGGGATATGGGTCGAGAAATAATCGTGGTAAAATACTTATTGATTTTTGTCTAGAAAACCAACTCTACATAATGAATTCATTTTTTAAGAAAAAACCTAAGAATAGGTGGACATGGCGATCACCTGATAGTAAAATAAAAAATGAAATCGACTTTATTATCACTCATACATCAAATATGCACACCATACAAAATATAGAAATCATAAATACCACCCACCCAACCGACCACCGGATGTTACGTGCAACGATGGCTACAAATTGTATACGTCCTAAGACTAGAAAAACATATAGTGCAAGGTATTCAGAACTTTTACCAATCCAACATGATTCATTAAAAACAACCTTTAATGAACTCTTAAAGGAAATGGATTCGACTCAGAAAATTCAGGAAACGTACAACGACCTGGTACAAAAAATCAAATACAGCGTTAGCAAACTACCTAAAGTAGAGAAGAAGAACCGACTTGAATATATAATAAACGAAGAAACTAAAGATCTTATCAAAGAAAGAACGATACTGAAAGAAAAATCAACTAAGACTAAACCGGAAAGAAAAAAGTTAGGTATTTTGTACAGAAAAATTAAGAAACACATAAAAAGAAATAAGAAAAATTATAAAATAAAGATAATAGAAGAAGAACTTGATAAAAGAAGATCCATTAAAAGAGGAAATAAACGCATAAATATCACAAAACCATGGATACAAACTCTAAAAACTAGCACAGGCACAACAACTAACAGAGTAAATATCATAAAAATAGCAACAGAATTCTACAAAAAATTATACAGTACACCAGATCAAATAAAAAATAATAGTCATCACCTACCCGATATAGAGAGTAACATAAGTGAAAGTGTTCCAATATTACTGGAGAGTGAAATAAGATACGCTATAATGAACCTTAAAACAATGAAAAGTCCTGGTGATGATTATATAACAAACGATGTGATTAAAGTTTTGATAGAGTCGTTAACACCTATACTAACGAGGCTGTACAATGAGATTATTACCCATCGAATAATACCTGAACAGTGGGAAACTTCAATAATAACTTTACTATATAAAAAAGGAGATCCGCTTAACATAAACAATTACCGACCAATAAGTTTATTGCAAACAACCTACAAGCTTTTCAACAATATAATTTTAAATAGAATTAAAAAGGAACTAGAATTCCAACAACCCAGAGAGCAAGCTGGCTTTAGAAGCAAGTACTCTACTTTGGATCACATATTCTCTCTGAGACAGATTATCGAGAAGTATATAGAATACGGAAAGACATTGTACATAGCATTTGTAGACTATACTAAGGCTTTCGATACTATATTTCATGAAGAGCTTTGGAGAGCTTTAAGAGAGCAAGGTATACAAAATAAATACATAAAGATTCTTGAAGAAATATACAATAAAAGTAAAGCCACGGTTAAGTTAGAAAGAAAAGGTGAAGTATTTGAAATAAACAGAGGAGTAAGACAAGGCGATCCTATCTCGCCAAATTTATTTAATTCACTTTTGGAATATATTTTTAGAAAACTAGAGTGGACAGGGCTAGGAATAAATATCAATGGCGAATATCTAAGCCATCTGCGGTTTGCTGATGACATTGTCATACTAACAGAGAATCACGAAAACCTGCAATTTATGCTTCAAACTCTAGATTCTCAAAGTAGAGAATGTGGGCTTGAGATGAACCCAGAAAAAACTTGTGTTATGACTAATGGCAATCAGCATACGATACTTGTTAACTGTAAAAATATTAGTTACGTAGATCACTATATTTACTTGGGTCAAAGTATCTCCTTAGAAGCTCACTATATAGAGGAAGTTGAAAGACGAATAAAAAAGGCTTGGAGCTCCTATTGGTCTCTCAAACATATATTTAAATCAAAGATGGACATAAAATTAAAGAAAAAAGCTATGGATTCTGTAGTGACTCCTACTTTACTTTACGGATGTCAGGCATGGCCCATATCATTAGAAATCATCAAAAAATTACAAGTCTTCCAAAGAGCTACCGAAAGAAGCATGCTAGGACTCACACTGAATGATCGAGTAAGAGGTAGTTATATTCGAAGTCAAACAAAATTAATAGACGCTGCTAAAATGGCATGCCGCCTAAAATGGCGTTGGGCAGGGCACACGGCGAGAGCAACTGATAGTAGATGGAGCGAGAGGATGCTCTACTGGTACCCGAGGGACGCGCGCCGCCCGCCGGGACGACCGCGCCGCCGCTGGATGGACGACATCGCGGCTGTCGCCGGGCCCGTGTGGACGCGCCTCGCCCTAGATAGGAACGAGTGGAGTAGGATGGAGGAGGCCTATGTCCAGAAATGGACGTTCCAATAAAAATATATATATTATTATATTAATTAATACGTACATGTTTATATAAAGAAAAAAAAAAAAAAAAAAAAAAAAAAAAAAAAAAAAACGCATTATATAAATGAATGTAATATTTTTTTTTGCATGTTATAATTAATAATGAAATGTTATTTAAGTAATTGGAAATAAATGGCTATTATTATTATTATTATTATTAAGTATTTATTAATAACATAAAGTTACAAAAAGCACCACAAACTGGTAAGAGTAGCTAGAATTGGCTAGAAAACCCATATATGTTCGATTACAGTTTTTTATTGTAAAAGTAGATAATTAATATTTTTTTCTGCTAAATGCTTGTAGGTATAAAAGTATTGTAAAATTTACCGCCACTAATTTGAACATAAAATCTTATGTTTATGTTTTGTATTTTTTCCAAATTCTACTTTATCTGTTTATCGCATCTTGCTGGATGCATATAAAATTATTTATTTATAATTGGATGCATGTCACAATCCCAGTACACTACCTATTAATATTTTACTATTAATAAAGGAGCTATAAAATTTCTCAACGTGTTATCTAAATCACTAGTTAAAGACTACAGGTTATACTACTTAAATCGACAATAATTACTGACTCCCATAATTATTTCACCAACACTATCTTAAGATATAAAACTGGCAACAGAGCATAAACTGATCAATGGCTAATTAAAAAAAAACTTAGTAAAGTATTTTCGTAATACAGCTGTAATGTTACACATTTCACACTTTATCGCGGCTTCTTATGCCATAATTCTATCAGGCCGCCTTTAAAAAGGTTGCATTTAACTGACCGTATTACAATTTAAAAATAGAATGCATTACAATCATGAATTTTGATAATGGAACATCTTTATAACACTGTCCGATTTAATCTCTTTCACGTCTATAAAAATACTCTTTTAAACCATAAACAATAGTTCATCAATTTATTTTTTATGAACATTAATATTAATAGATGCGCATTTCTTGATAATTAAGTTATTCTATGTACCGGTTTTGTGTATACTGTAAATGTGAAATTGGACATAAGTTACTTTTTACTGATGAGTTTATCATAATGATTCGGGTGCGTTCACTTTTAAGGATAAATGCTATAAGTTAATTTTGGTGGCGACTAATGAACGCATCAAGTTTTTAGGGCGGTGAAATGTTAACTTGTTGTCAGTACGAAACATGCAGTTTTAAAGATGGTCATATTTACAAAAAAAAGACAAACAAGAAAAAGTAAACGGTGTTTGGTTATGTCTACTTTCTAGTTGCAAGAAATAGTAGTCTACATTACTACTTGATGACAGATAAAAAAATACTACATACCAATTGAAATTAGGCGCATATAGTCTTCATTTTCTCCGATCAGGGAATAAGTAGGCAAATTAACCGTTTTGCCAAACATGACACATCTTGCGTGAAGTAATTACCAGGAGATTTAGGAATAAGTAGGTATTAGAATATCCTCAAACAATGCAAAAAAAACGAAACACGTCTGTACACATATAAACTCAAATTCAAAATGAGGCCAGATATGTTCCATGACCTTTATCTTTTGAAAGCGGATAAATTATTACCATATCTGCCCCTCGCGAGTAAAAGGGTTGAAAGTTTTCTATAGAAACTTATGCTTCGTGAATTTGCATATAATTTTTAGTTTATTATTTATTTTTGAAGGGTGTTCTTTTGTGATGCTAACGGGGTCTGTGCTGATGAATTGGGTATATTAATAAGGATTACGAAGGCTTGTTCTGTGCTGGTAGGATGACGTCATAAGGTCTAGTTTGTTCGACAAGGTGGTAATGAGCTGAAAACTTATAATTTAATTATTACTTTTTTTAAACAAGGTAGGTTAATATTTGACATGTGTATGACGTATTCAAAGATGGTGAATAGGTATGCTTAATCTAGATTTGATCTGCTTGTTGGCAGATTTCCAACTTGGGTAGCTAGCCATAAGCCGAACACTAAAGAAGCGTTAAAAAGAGCCCTTTTGTTTATAATATTTTAGTTGTAATCATGCTAGTTACCTACATCTACTACTAAATTCTTCTCAAAATGTACTTTGTTATTTATTGTTAGGTATAGCATATTATAAGCAATACTTTACGAGTTACGACATGTTAATGTTTTTTTTATTTGTTGTCAACTTGTTAAGCAATTTGGTACTTATGTTTTACGGTATCTTTCTATGGGGGAGGTCTTTTTTCGGTAGTGGACTTCTTTGGCTGTTGATGATGAATCTATTCATATTTATATTCATATATTTATTGATAATATTCACTACACGTCACACGTCACGTCTATTACTCATGAATTATTTTAAACTAAAGGGTAAAGCGTTTCGTCTCTTCAAGTTTTCTTAATTTTCAATTCTATTTCAGTAAACATAAAAGATTGAATAATAGAACATTATAAAGAATGACCGTCCGAAATTATCTGTATCTATAGTCAGTCGTAAAACCAAACAAAATCGATTACTCAAGATCGGATCAAATGAGATATCCCTCGGCTCTCACGGGCAAAATGAATAGCCATAAAATGGTCTATAGAAAAAAATGCCGTATATGACCCATTGATAAAATCCAAGATATTCACCGGAAGGGTTGTCTACAAAAGATGAGACTTCCGGTTCGTCAGGTCTATTGTGGCATCGAATTAATAACTATGGGTAGTAAGAAACATGATCGTATCAGTTTTATTATTAATATAAGCTGAGGCATAAATTTTGGTTCTAAAATTAGATAGAAAAAAAACTATGAAATATCAAAATGTAATGTTATAAGTTTTGTTTACTACGTGGATGAATAGGTATTTCAAAATATTTGACCCGCCATTTGAAATACTTAGCCATTCGCGTACAGCTTTTATTTTTTTATTATGTAATTGTTTATACTTAGTATTTATATTTTATCACTTTTTCCCCTAAGTTGACTAATGGAGATTACTTTTTTCGTAATAAGTAATGCAATACAAAATGATCATATTTTGGCCAAGAGATAAGATAATATAAAGATCAAGCCAGATTACTTTCAAATGCTACATAAATCAAGAGATATGAAATTATATATTTTCAGATATCAAAATCCTCAATGAGCAAAAATAAATTTTATTAGCAAATGCCATCAATACAAATAAAAAATAAAGAACACAGATTATGGCTATACTTTTTAAGTAGGTAATGAACTTGTTAAAACAGTTACTTAACAAACAAAAACCCGAACAAGTTCCCAAAATATTTACCGATAGCGCAAACACTTCATACACAAAACCTCAGATACAACAATCATCGCATCAAAAAAAAAAAATATGAAAAAAAAACCACTACAAACGCTCCCAACAAAACAAACATTTCACGGGTCTATGCGAACAAAAAAAAACTTGTCTATGAAATACGCAAAAAAAGGGTAATCCTTTTGTGCCCGAATTTGACTAACCATTGTTTAAAATGCTGATTTATAGGCTATTAAACCCTTTCTATTAATGTATGGATAGATAAATTTATGCGTATTATTCGTATGTTAAAAATGTCGGTTATATTTTATAGGTGGCGTAGAGTCGTAGACAATAGTTATTTTTTATCGGGGACGGCCGCATGTCGGTTGGGACGACCAGTATCGAGGTACTTTTATGTTTTAGAGGCAATTAAATATCTTTTTATAATAAATGTTTGGTATAGGGCGCTCTTCATATGCTCATTTTTAATATAAAATTATCTTGCTCAAATATCTAATAAAATTGTTGAAACTCAGATTTAAAAATCTTTAAGATTTTTAACTGCATGATACTAAATTTTTCATTACCTTTTGTTCATTAGAATACATAATAGTAGGTAGTATTAGTAGAATTTCGAATGCAAAAAGTGATCCATGTCTGGGACACGTATTTAAAAATATATGTCCCGGTGCAGGCATCGAGCCGTCCTTGTTACAAAAGTTATGTCATCAATATAACTACTCTCACATGACTATTTTTTTAAAATTAGTACAAAAAATATAGTCTCAAAACTAAAGGAAACGACCTACTTTAAAACACCGGGATAACTTTCACCTGTTTCCTCCACGAAAACGAGCAGCGAAACTAACGCCCTTGACTCAGCAAAAGGTGTGAAAAAAAAAGTAATATTCATTCACAAGACCATTTTCTTAGAAGCTGCAGAAAGAAACAGTTGCTCACTTGTATGGCGCCGTCCCGTTCTAGTTCACTCATTTTTAATGCACTTTCACTGAAGTGTTCCTTTTTATTTTTACGTTCTTTTTAAGACTTGCAGCCTGAACGTGTGTTTAAGACTTTACTTACCGCAATCTTCAACGATTTCACTTTCGGCAAGCGCTTGTTTAAAGTTGTCAAACTTGAAGTGTTGTTAAGAATTTAGTTCGGTTCGTTTATATTTCTTTGCGTTCTTTATGGAGCATCCTTGTTTATGTTTTATGAGGTCCTTTGCCTGTTTTGTGTCAAGTTTTTTTCATTTTTTTTATCACTTCTGACAGGTTAATAAGAGATATCAATACTCTTTATTTAATAGGTAAGTAGTTATTTTAGTGAGTAAGAAAATATTTTTTTGATCTTTTGATCACAAACTTGGAAAATTTAACTTTTTTTTAAAAAAAAAAGACGAACTTTCTTTCTCTTTGAGAATCGGTCCTCCAGGTATAATAAAGCAATGGAAGCTCAGTGATAGTGACGTCAACCACCGATTCTTAGGTCGATAGACGAATGTTTAATTCCTTTACTACCAAAATAACAATACTATATCTATGGGGCACCTTAGACGCTCAAGCAAACGTACGTTTGTTTGTCAGAATAACAACGCTTTTGCGTCAAGCGCGGATTTCGTGATACTCGAAAGAGCCTAGTATAGTAGTTATCTGTGGATGGTCTTATTGTCTCACACTTACGTTATGGTGCGTCATGAAAAAAAAATAAGCCGAAATTGTTACTTATACCTATCTACTATAAAAATACGAAACAACAAACTGATTAAAATATCGAGCATCTTTTCAAAAGTAGAATATTTCAAATTTAAAAGGGAGCTCATTTGGAACGATGTTCTACATTCAAAAGTTGCCAGTGTCAATAAATTATCACACACAATAAGAACACCGGTGGCATCCTATTCAAAATGGAGTGGCACTCAAAGGATTAGTGTTCGATATGCGTTCGATATTTAAAATCGTCACAACTGATTGGTTTATTTAAATAGGAGTTTATTGGCCGTGCTTGTAGCTAATGTCCTGTGTGTGGATTTATACTTGACAGTTGCAGTCGCAGAGAGTGATAAAAAATACCACTAAGAAAAATTATTTAGCTAGGTAGTTATGAACTATTGTACTACATTGTTTAGGTTATTGAACCTGTTTTGATGAATTTTACAGGGTTGCATTTATGTAAAGGGTTTCTTAGAAATATGTTTTATAAAGCTTCTGATTTTCTTTTTTTTTAATTGTGTGGTCTGCCTTGTCTATTCAAACCCAAAAAATGAAGGAGATACTCCTACGAAGATATTATTTCAAAATATCCATACAAATCTGACTTTGATACGTACAACGTACATTATTATAGGGTCTTAACAATCTACATAAAAGCACTGCGCATAATGATGCTGACATTTCTAGCATTGAAACAAATTGGCTCCAAAGTACTGAATAAATATAATATGTATCCAAAGTAGAATTCTAAGTATACATAAACTATGCTACAAAAGGAACGAAGTCGACACTAGATCAATACTTCGCTTTATGCCACACATGTGTCATATGGCGTATGTGGACAGAGCGATGTGTTGAGCCGACGTTATGATATTTTATTTTTAAAAGTGTTTTGTCTCGCAATAGTTACGTTGCAGTATTAAATTTTAGTAAGACTATCGAATATATTACAGTCAAATAATTTAATCATCCATACAGATAAATAAAATTGAAGTGTCTGTTTGTAATATCAAAATAACAGCTTTTTACTAAATGCATATGAAAGTATATACGGTACCTATAACAAAACAACCATTTTTAAAATTTTTGTTTGTCTGTCTGTTTGTTCCAGGTAATCTCCGAAACGGCTGGACCAATTTTGACGGGACTTTCACTGACATATAGCTGATGTTACAAGGAGTAACATAGGCATAGACTTTAATTTTAGAAAAATGATTAGGGTTCCGCGCAAAAAAATAAAAACCATGTAATCCAAAATCTCCACGCGGGTGAAACCGCAGGGCAGCAGCTAGTCATAAATATAATTTAAACGTCTCTGCTGATATTGTTTCTATTTGGAGCTACGCTTTATCATTGCTGAGGCCTTCTCTCAATGTGATAAAAAGTAGTCTTTATTATATTTGAAACGGTAGTGTTTGTATGTAGCGTTTCTGATGAGAAGTGATAAGGTAGTCGAAGGTAGTGAGCATACGACACCTAGAATAAGACTGGCTCTCGAGTGCAATCTTAAGCACCGTATTATGTGCTCGGTGACTGGTTTTCAACCTAGCGCGCTAGAAAATGCTCTACATTAGGCAGTGGTTGCATGACGAAGTTTTTCTTTACCAAAAGCTCATACCTGTGTAGAATTAAAACCTTTGAGTCACACATCGGTTGGTAATTCTGCCATCTGTGTGACATTATGTCCTTAAATCTTTATTAAGTAATTTGCCTCGTATGTAAAGAATGTATGCGGGTAGTTCCCATAACAGACAAATGGACACACGAGTTACGCTTATGACACTTCTGTTATTTTTCCAGGACACAGTGGATAGGAAAATAATCAAATGGACATATATGCGTTACGCTTATGACACTTCTGTTATTTTTCCAAGACATAGTAGATAGGAAAATAATCAAATGGACATATATGAGTTACGCTTATGACACTTCTGTTATTTTTCCAGGACACACCAGATAGGAAGATAGTCAAATGGCCATACGAGTTACGCTTATGACACTTCTGTTATTTTTCCAGGACACAAAGATAGGAAGATAGTCAAATGGACATATGAGTTACGCTTATGACACTTCTGTTATTTTTCCAAGACACAGTAGATAGGAAGATAGTCAAATGGAAATATGAGTTACGCTTATGACACTTCTGTGATTTTTCCAGTTCACACACCAGATAGGAAGATAATCAAATGGACATATGAGTTACGCTTATGACACTTCTGTTATTTTCCCAGGACACAGTGGATAGGAAAATAATCAAATGGACATATGAGTTACGCTTATGACACTTCTGTTATTTTCCCAGGACACAGTGGATAGGAAAATAATCAAATGGACATATGAGTTACGCTTATGACACTTCTGTTATTTTCCAGCACACAGCAGATTGGAAGATACTAAGTTCCATCACTTAGTCTAAACTCTTACCTAGTTTAAATAATATTAAAAATATTATGTACAGTAAACGATCTGCTCTATATTTCATATCATTATTGAAACCAAAAAACATACAAAATAGCTACTCCACTCAAGAAACCCTATTCCGTGATAGATAATGTGTTACTCGCATATGCCGCGCGAGCCTGTTTTGTCAAACGCCACCACGCCACGCCACGCCACGCCACCCGGCACGCCGCCCGCCCCGCGTTCAAACGCCTTTCGACTATTTTCTCGTAGCCTCCGCACGCTCAGTACTTTAGTATCGGCGATCTGCGATACAGTTGCCTAAATATTATAGTAAACCATAACAATACAGTATGGAGTTTGTACAGGAACGTAGATTATGGTATAACTAGCTGCTCCCCCGCGGTTTCACCCGCGCGGAGGTATTGGATTTCATTGTTTTTATTTTCTTTGCGCGGAACCCTAATTATTTTTTTAAATTAAAGCCAGTGAAAGTCCCGTCAAAATCGGCCCAGCCGTTTAGGAGATTACCCGGAACAAATAGACAGACAGAAAAAAATTTAAAAACTAGTTGTTTTGTTATAGGTACCGTACTTATATATTTTTAAATTAATTTGGTAAAAAGCTGTTATTTTGATATTAGTGGCGCCCGCGCTCTTCCTTCTCTTTTACACCAACGCAAACCAACAGTGTGTGTAAAGGGACAGAATGATGAATGTCATTGACTGGGGATACCGCCTTAGTAAATATAGGACTCATTGCAAGACATGACCGGAAAATTACTGTGTTTGCCGATCGTCTTGTTTCAAGTGTGCGGTCGACGTAACAAGCTTTTTTCCTTTATTTCTACTATTTCCATCACATGCCTTTTATTTCGACTATTCTCCTTACATATGGAGCTTTCAATTTTTGTCCTCCCCTTTGTTAGAATATTATTTTGGAGAGAGCGTGACGTAAACTTTTTATTGTGTTTCCTTCGCAGATAATTTGTTGTGTTGATGTTCTGTTTGCTTCTGGGAAACTAGGTAAATCGAACAGAATATCACGTTCTTGTTATTGACAGTAAGACTGTTTATTTTCAATTATTAATTAGATAAGTAATCGATTATTTTTTTCTAGTTTCGTTTCACTATCGTATTTTCTAACGTATTTCACGATAGATAAATATGTTCATTTTGAAAACTATCTTACGGAATTTAAGTTACCTTTAAATAAGATACTTAATGAAGCTCACAGCAATTTCTAATTCAAAATTCGACCTTCGTTTAGTTATTTTTAAATAAATAAATTATTTTATTTTTAAAATCAATACGTACAATTTTACTTTTTAAATTTTAAATCCTGGCGGCACTTTTGATATAGACGTGTCCATCTACTTGTCTATTTAAAAACTCTACCTGGTAATTACACAGCTTGTATTTTAAAAAAGTGATCCGGAAAAGCACTGTCGGTCGCTTCCCGCAGTTCCCTAACAAAAACAAGTCTACCTCAAAACAACATTAACAACATCGAAAATCCAACTCGCGACTTTTCACACATTTTACCGCGATTTTATTCAAAAACTCCAACTAAACACGAAGACGGAGTTTCGAAGTGCGGTTATAAATAAAAATAAAGTATTCGGATGCTCAACTTATGACAGGCAAGTTCTGAAACCACTCCAAGAAGTGAGGAAGTTTCCAACAATATATTTGTCTGGCCGTACGTATGGAGTGAGGGGGAAGATTGGTGCGGAGCGATAAGACTGGAGCGGAGCGATACGCGTGGAAAGATTGACCAACTTTGGTAGCCAAATATGCAGGTTTTTTAAAAAAGACATCATTTTATCAATCAAAATAATATTAGTAACTTTTAAACTTTCGCGATTCGAAAACATTGTTTATTTTTAAGCAACGGGACTTAATCGCGATAAAACACAGGTTTATATTTACCTCGACGTTTCGATCAAGTTGCATTGATCGGGGTCACGAGAAGACTGGAGAATGCGGGTGTCAGCGTCAATAAAATGTGAGTGTTGTCACCAACTACCCACATTTGGCGTTATAAAAGTTTAAGATTGTCACGACACACCACACTAACTGTATCCACTGGCTTTTCCTTTTTTAACGAACCGCGATGCGAACATTTATCAATCACTGGATTCCATGACGCCGGCAATCTGAATCCATCTTCCCGGTTGAAATTGGTGCATTTCTTAATTTCAACCGCTTCACGTACAATCCTAGAGTAGTAATGTCGTTCAGTGGAGAGGATTTTCGGTGCATGGAGCTCAATCCAATGGTTAGGACCCGATTCGAAATGATTCAAAATAATATTTACTTTACCTATCCATAAAATGTGTATCAATGTGTACAATTTATGAATGGTCGATTTTATAAAAAATGTCCGATAATACAAGCTTGGCATAGCAAACCAACCCGTTATTACCATGCACTTGCATAGAAAAATATGGTCGGGAAAATAACGAATCTTGCCAAGAAAAATAGCGTCAATGTTGGCTAGTATGGTCACAAACTGCGGCGGAACCAATAAACGCTTGTCATCCCGCTCTGATTGATCATTATTTTATGCAGCAACTATCCATCGGTCTCGCTTGCACAGCCATGGAGTTGTGCCAGAATGTATATGCTGTGCGGTGTGGAAAATGTGGCGTTTCCGCTTTTATTTGAATTTAGAATGGGGCAGTAATTATGGCGTGCTTTTTTTTAATAGTTCGTATGAAAATAGTGTTGCTAGTGAAGAATAAAGGACTTATCAAAAGTTTTCACTCAAACATGACACGAGCAAGTTCTTCCTTTAACAATTACACATTTAACGTTATTATAAAGCGTTAAGTGAATTGAACATCATGAAGTGTAACATAAATTGGGAAATCAACGCTATGCAACCTAATGGTGGAACTTAATTTATTAGAGCTTGCAGAACTAGGCTAGCTAGTGGTTCATTTGAAATGAGAGAAGCTGTCGGTCTAAGTAGGTACCTATCGGTGTGTTCTGCCAAGCTGGCAGCCTCTTATAGTTGCACTCAGAGACACAATAACTGACCAGGTAGGTGTAGCTACTTCATCATAATTTTAATATAACATGTTCCTGTTTTGTTCAACCGCTAATCTATAAAAGCGAAAAAATATATTTATTGTTTGACAAATATTAAGATACTTTTTTACTTTCGTCTTTTACAAAGATTCAGGTATTTTTTTGGTTTTATTTCCGTTTGTATTTATCCTAAGTATTTGTACAACCAACGGAATCAGTAGCAAACTTCTAAGTAATGGAACAAAAAAAACCTCCCTATAACGTATGGGTGCTCACTAGGCGTGCGGTTGACAGCCGTGTTAAGGATTTATGAATGTTCGCCTTTGCCACGAGCAAGGAAGAAAAACAGTTGCAATTGGCGGGAAAAGGAAATAGACTTGGTGGAACTAAAATGGATTCGAATTTAGAACATGATTATAAAATATATTCTAAACTTAAATTG
The DNA here is from genome assembly GCA_907269065.1 of Crocallis elinguaria. NCBI lineage: Eukaryota > Metazoa > Arthropoda > Insecta > Lepidoptera > Geometridae > Crocallis > Crocallis elinguaria. Next base: position 22,313,249 of record OU026072.1, on the reverse strand, counting down.
TTACAAATTGTACAAAATAACAATAGATTTTTCTTTCTTAATTTAATTAATTATTATATTTATACGGTCTTACCAAAAAAAATTAAACACACCGTAAACCTGAGTTAAACAGCGATTAACTCCTAAACATGCCTTAGTCGGGTGTTTAAATATGGAAAAAAGGAGTGTAATGTTTTTAGGGTTCATGTATGTTTGTAGGTATTTATGTATGTATATATGTATGTATGTGAGTTTATTTATTCCACGATAACTTTTAAATAATTAGCTGAACATAATTATTTGGTTGTATATGGGGTATCTACATCATCCCGAGTGAGATTATTGCAAGAGCAGTCGTATGTTTTATGTAATTTAACTTTTGTTACATTGTAATATTATTAAATTTTTACATGTCACTAATAAGTCACAACGGGCAAAATAACCTATAATTGCTATCTATATTAACTTATAATGTTGCCAGTAGTATTACAACTCTCACTCATTTTGCTACTGCCCTAGTTGTATCAAAGCGGATGTACCAACTATGTAAATTTTTAATATTAAAATCTCAGGTATTGTTAAGCAAATGACTGAGCAGATGTGTGATACGATCCCTCCTGTGCATACCGAGGCACGCATCACGCTAATTGGGGCATTTGCATCATAATGGGCATTATGGAAACCTAGTTTCAATGCAAGCTGGTGACGCTATTAAAAAGTTTAGGTTTGGTTTTTTAATGTGGCCTGACTTGTATTTTGTTCTCTGGATGAGGTTAGGTTGGTACTCTGTTTCTTTGTAAAGAGTTTTCATGCGATTGTTTTTTTACTTAATACATGCTTTATGACATAAAAATAAAAGGAATGGAAAAAACGTTCCTGGAACGCCGCTTAGAATAATTTCACCGCCAATTCAGCGCAATGTGATTTCTGATTAGATATTTGCTTCTAGAAGAGCTTATTTTTAATACTGATTTTTAATTTGCCTTATATAGTAACTATACCTATAGGATAATGAAGTAACTATATAGGTAACTTATAATGAATTTTAAATTCAGCAAGATATAAAATTGCGATGCGTATTTACAGGTACCTACTTTTAACCCTATCGCTCTTTTATCTATTTCCCTATGCGTCATAAGCATAACCCTTCCCGATTTCTCCATAAAAATAAAGACCAGAACACACGGGCGCTAAGCTCCTTCTGTTTAGAGATAAGCCGCGTTATAGAGCTATTTCCTACAAAATGGCGAGCGATAGCGTTTTGACGTCTTTCCGATGGTGTTTTGCGAACTAAGATCGCTGCTTTAGATTAATACTAGCTTCCGCGCGCGGTTTTCACCCGCGTTCCCACAGGAACCGTGTATTTTCCGGGATAAAAATTGCCTATGTTACTCTCCGGTCCATAAACTATAATCTACGCTCAAAAACACGTCGATCCGTTGCGTTCGTAATTATAATATTAAGTAGGTAGTAGGATAGTAGGACGTGTGTGAATGCTGCTTTATGGGTGATATTAGAAGATTGAAATTTGAAAAGTAGTTGTGTGTGGTGTGGTGTGATGGGTGCAATGGTTTTGAAAGAGTTTCAGGTTAATATTAGAACTTATTTTAACTAGCTATTGCTTAAGTTTTGAGAGTTCAAAAAATGCTTCAAAAGTTCTTTACTTTTTATCAGGTCATCATCATCAGCCAGAAGAGGTCTGCTGAGTATAGACCTCTCCCATGGAATGCCACTTGGATCGGCTACCCGCCTCTTGCATCCGACCACGGAACAGACCTGCTGCCTTACCGGCTAACAATCTCGTGTTCGTTTTCGATTCCAAACCGATTAAAACCAGCGGTCACTAGTCTCCGTGTGGAAGGAGTTGTCTAGAGTTTTTACCAGATGCTACAGGCCGTATTAGTACTAACTATCCTATGGGTATCTGTCTGAGTAGGTACCACAATTTTGTTCGAGTTATCTGCCACCAAGCAGTAGTGTGCATGTAATCTTTTCTGGTTTGATGAGCAAACCAGGCATTTGAGATTTGATGCCTGATGTATTATGTCTGTTTAACGAACCACTAACGACCTTCTCGTTTCTTTACCTCATCATAGTATAAAAGGGCTAATGAACCAATTGTCTAATAATTAACAACAAACGCGAAGTTTTGCAATTAGGAATATTTATAACGAGATCAATTTCTATCTCACTTCTATGATGCAAGCATTATCAAACACTTTTTTAGTTCGACCTATGGCTGAAACATTCATAAAATATTACAATGTCTAAAATATTAGAAAAAGCAACATTTAAAAAAGTAATCGATATGCAAACTTTCCGCATAACAAACCATGCAAATCAAACCGTGATTCAACATCCAAACACACTTCCAAATCCCACGTCTCATTATACAGGAACCTTCGCAAAATTGACTCTTCACAAAAACATATATATAACAGAAAACTCTGAGACATCCAATAATCCTTTACTTTAGTACTCATCCTTGTCACAGCAAGATTAAAGTCCTTCACAATATAACTAGTATCCAGAAAATGTTCTCGTGCGGTCTTTTTTAATATCGTATGTTATGGAAGCCTTTTTTATACCGAATATAAAATATACAATTTCAGCATAGCGGTGGTGACATTGTGTGTACCATCCATCTTTTCGGGTTGTCTCTCTATCCCGTTCTAACGTATAGGCGTGTCTCGTTTTAGCGGATTTGTAGTGTCCCCCTATAGGGTTGCGCGATGGAGTAATGATGGAGACAGTACTGAAGATCTAGGTTGGTATTGTATTTGTTGGTCCAGTATTGGTATTTGAATTAACTATTCCCATTACAACAAATTTAACCTCTGATGAAATCTTATTGCAATCCTTTTCTTCTAGAATGAATTAGTTCTCAGACTTGGTATCTTTGTGAAGCCATTTACTAAGCATGTCTTATGTTCTAAGCATTTATAAAGACTAGTTACCTCATTCGTTTATCCACAATCAAACGCGACTTGAACAATTGACAGTTCCAACCGCTTCTTTCTGGTTTCAACTGCACATGACCACACACCATAATCATCTTTACCAGTGTGCGTAAATCCAACATCAGCATATTTCCAAGCTTGTTCACTGCTCGCACGGCAATAGGGGGGTAGGTGGAAGCAGTCAACTCTTTGCGCATTTTTCATTCTACTACAACGGATATGAAGAAATGTATCGCGTACTCAGGCGTGTTATGATTTTTTTCTTCTATTTCGAGTGCGGTATGGGGATATGAAATTCTAAAGCTTGGATTAGAATATTCTGTTATTGGTGACGCTGGGGAAAAGATTATACTGAAATATTTTGAGTTGTCTTTATGAAATTTCAACATTCTAAATATACGAGTAATTATTTTTTTCTATAAATTGCTTTAGATCCTTTTTAACCTACTGCTTTTCAAACAAACATTCAAGTCCCTAATCCCCGCAATCAATGAACCGTTTTTAATGCAACTTTATACTCATAAGCAAAACGTTTAAATCTAAAGAGATAGCAGAGAAAAAAATGAATGTCTATTAAAAAAAAAAAATTTGATTTTATATTTGTTTGAAAAACTTAAAACTGCTCTAATTTAGATCTAATTTTCTTTTTAGAAAGAAATCCCATAACGATAGCAGTACCCCTAATCGGTGGTTGGAATCTTACAGCTTAAACGGGAAAAAACCGTGGTACCTACATGGTGGTAGGTTTTACTCACCACCTTTGACTGTTATTAACAAGTTGTCACAAAAAATAATTTATTTGAACCTTAAGCGGAATTTTGACCCTCAAAAGACTCATCCACATGGTAATTAATTTGGTTTTGAACTTAACTGTCATACTTATACGCATTTTTGTGATGGTCTCACTCTAACAATACAAGATGAAGTGAAGGTATATATTCATAAGATTAAGAACCATCACTATCATTTTTCTCATGAGCCACTTCAGTTGCCAACTCATTGATAAAGGTACATTCAGATGTGGCAACCAGAATATAGATTTAGAAAACTGAATCGAATATTCAGGCACCACTTCAAACCATGCGGAACGGTAGCGAAAAATTCTTATTCCAACTACACCCGTTCAACAATTGGCTTATTCCAGTCACAATCCAGTTATATTTGCTAAAGAGCCTGTCGGATCCTGGAGCTTTAAAAACTCCCTACCAGCTCCCTTCAATTTGGCATGCCGATCACGTGACTCGGCGGCACCGTACGTGCCACGCCATCTAGTGGAGGCAGCCGGTACTATTATAGGGTTAACACGGTTTGAGTCTGAGGCATTTTACTTTAGTTAGCTTTGTAGGCACGTCATGTTTGGCTACGCGATGGGGTTTGCGATTAGAATGTATTGTGTAGACAGTATGTGTCAGCATGGTGGGCATTTTCTATTGCTTGCCTAGCTGGTTCTTACCCTCAAGATTTCAATTTATGACAAGAACCTATCGGTGTATTTCGGGAGCTGCACTTGAATGCCAATTATCGTTCTAGAATGTGCTAGCCAAGGTTTACCATATTTTATGTCCTCGGCCATATTGTCATTTTTCATTGCTTTTGTCATATGTTAAACTCCTAGGCTGTGTAGCGTCTTGCCATACTGAGCTTTCAATTCTCACATACCCTGTTATTTGACAGCTTCCCGGCCCCACGGTCTAGTGGTGACTTTTCATCAGGTGAGATCTTGGTCAAATGCTGCTATTGTCTGAAATAAAAAAGGTCGATAGAGACTTAACTTCTGATGGTGACTTAACTTCTGTAAAGCGTTAGGATTGCAGGTTTGATTACCATCCATTCCCAGCAGTACAAATATTTGTGACTTTAAAAAGAACAAGTATTTACCGGTTTGTTCCATATCTGTGTATTGTCGGACAATGATCCGCGCATTTCCTAATTTCCTAAATAAATAGAATCATAGACATCAGAGTCCTATGTATGAAATCGTTGTAGGTACGTTATTTATCTAGGCTAAAACTTTCGTAAGTGTGACTCATGTTTTGCACATTAAACTTACGTTGTTCTGCTGAGTTTCGTAATGATTGCTCACTCGGATCTTCGCGGAGATAAATGCGCGCGCCCCGACTGATCGCCGCGCATGTTTTGCTATGCAGTGTCCGTCTGGGTTGTTACCACCGCTTTGCTCGTGAAGTCTGCGTCCAAGCAGTAATGTGCAAGCATTACTGTGTTCCGGTTTGATAAGCAGGGTAGCCTGTGAAATTACTGGGCTTATGAGACTTAATACCTAATGTCTCAGGGTAACGAGCAAACTGCAGTGCCGTGCAGGCCTTTGTTTCAAAGTTCTGAGTGGCACTGAAATTGTTATTCGTCAGCGTTATGCTTATCATCACGCATGCGACCATAGCTCGTCTCGTTACCAAAGAGAATAAAAAATAAATTAAAGACAATTTTAACCTACATACCAACACCACAGTAACGTCCCTCGACTTACCAGCAGAAACTTTGACCAATGATCTGGCCATGCAGATACTCTCAAAAAGACTTAAAGTCCTTACTGTTAGCACCGTCATTAGGATGTATCTATCATGCATGATTCATATCTAGACCGGCTGACGTAATACTAAAATGATATTATAATAAATAGGGTCTTTATATTCAGCAGGTGGGCATCATTGATAGGCTTATATCTATCTTCTATCAACGAAAATATGCAGCTCAAGCCTCGATGATTTGGAAGCCGCAATAAATCACAATAAATCAGGGGTCTCGAGTATTGGTGTGCAACGAAAAACAGGATTTTTCGGACCTTTTGCTTTAGCCGCCCCTTAATCTTCGACAAGGTCGAAGAAAGTAAATGTTTTGCCAAACTTAGATTTGAACTGGCTCTAGGGTACAGCTACTGAAACACATCGACAAGTGTTTAGCATCTGATTTTCGACATAAAAATGGTAGCTAGCCAGGCAAGCACTAGAAAATACCCTACAAAATTTGCAACAATTTTATTCAATTTATAATTCGAATATCATATTCACATTTTTTTCCAGAATAACGGATCTGTGACGGCAATTGAATATTCTTTAGAGTTGCCAGACGAGAAATAGCTACCAAAATACGGTTATTTACTTTCAAACGTTCCAAACATGAATTCAGCAGCCGTACGTTATGAATTCCATGTAAATCCACCCTTAACCAAATACAAAGACGGCGGTATAGAATCAGTAATGTGGGTAAGAAAACAGAATTACCATGCGGTTCGGCTGCCAATCTACATGACTGGCGGACTATTCCAATAGGCATTGGTTATGGATTAGCTGTCGTATAGTAGGTTTTTATTTCTGTCGCTATACGCGAGTTTGGACCTTAATGCTTTGGATTAAGGTAAAAAAAAATCGAGTTATCGTACGATTCTAGCACGCGAGAACTTATCACTGTGAATAGATATTTTTTTTTGTTTTGCTTCTGACCCCTATCCCGTCTGGTGCTAATGTAATCGCTGAGTGGTGTTTGGATTTTAAACTTAAGGGTGGTAACTAGCAGATGTGCAACTAAATTATGCTTCTGTATGGTGGCTTCACTCAAAGCTAATTGAAAGCTCGTTATGGGACTTGAACGCGTAATAAATATCTACCTCTTAAATCATCATTCACAATAAAAACAAATGTTTTAATTAATTTCAATTGTTTGAAAACAACACATGCCGAAAGAGCGGTGAGAAAAATAAATCGCATTCCATTTTCGAACTACATCCACCGCGCTCTACAAAAATAATGGAACACATTTGAAATATGAACTACGCAGCTATGTACCCCGTTTGATTCAGATTCCCCCGAAACGCTTCCAAGAAAAGCGAATCCTATCCATCAACAAAGAAAATAGCGATCCGTGCCCCCGACAAATGATTGACAGCGAACGAAAAAAAACGAGTGAAAAAATAAAAAAGAAATGATTCCTTATTCAAATTTTCGTGGCGTTCGATTTTTTTCCTTTGTCGTTTCGTTTTGTTTCCACTCGTAATTTGTCGGTTTTTGAAGGAAGCTTCGTTTGAGCGTGAGTCTTTTGGCAAGTTTTTTTTATTGGTTTATTAAAGAGGACACACGAGTTCATTTGGGAAGCGTGATGGTTTGACAAAGGGATGGAAAGAAGGTTGCCTTTTGAATGGAATGCTTGATTTGTGATTTGACTTGTTCGAAATTCATTTGAACTAAACGTCCTTTTTAACCGACTTCCACAAAGAAGGTTTTCAATTCGGTGTGTATTTTTTTATGTTACCTCAGATCTCAGTCATTAATAAATCGATTTGGAAATATTTTTTTATATATATTTTTATTTGAAATACTTCCAGATTGATCATGTAATTTCATCAAAGTTGGTTCGTCGCTTTTTTAAAGCAATTTTTTTGGTATCTATTTTTATTCACCCCAGTGAATTTGTTTTATAATGAAAAGGCTCACTTTGGGGCAGTTACAAAAATGTAACAGAGAATGATAGTGCCTGGACTTACCTATGTGCTTATAAGTATTTGAATGGCTATCTTAAGAACGTTACGTCCTATACATTATGGATGGTAGCTCCAGCCATACTGCCATGTCGTTAAAAAATACTTTTCTTAATCGAAAGTTCAAGTTCGATGCAGAACTCGAACCATAGACCAAAAGAGCGTCGGTCGACATCACTACCACCGGCCATCGTTGCTTCAAAAAGTTTTTGCGGCCGGAAACCAGAAAGTTCATTATATTATTAAATTTTGTTCTTATTAAAATTACAACCAGCTATTATAATCCGCTCGGCTCTAATCCGCAACTAAAATATCCCGTTCGAAATTTAAACTCCTACCCTCATTAACCATAGACAACGCTTTTCAATCATACAACCTCTCGCACACATTCCAAGTAGATAAAACCAGCCAGTATCATCGACCTACACAATCAGCTGTTCCGCAACCCAAATACCGCGTTCGCAATTTAAACTCGGCGACCTTGTTAAAACGTTAATTCTCACCCCCAACCCCCATAATTTGCGCTTACAAATTACTTGTACCAGACGCGTTCTGTCTCTCTTTAACAGTGCTTGTGTCTCGCTCGCTCCCATTCATGAAACGTTTAATTATACGTTGGATGGCATTGTGCAGGAGTGAAAGTGGAAAAGTTTGATTGGAGTTTGTAGGGAAAGTGGTGGATAGTTTCCGCAGCGTTTGCTCTTGTTACGCGAGTAGGGTGTGTTTTGGTAACTAGTGTAGTAACAAAGTTACAACCAGTTTCACTGTTTTTGCACTATACAGTTACGCTATACAGTTTATGAACACAAGGCAAGAGTTATGTATCGGTACATGATTTATGAATGTATTTGTATCGATTTTATTCCGTCGTACTTCATAGAACTTACACTTACATTAGATGAAGTAATTGAAAACATGTAGTGGGAATTAAATAACGTCTCTAAACATACACCGTATTACCATATACAACCCCTTTTAGCCTGTTTAGCTAAACAGTGTCTAAAGATAAACGTCTAAAATGATTCGACAGATTTGAGTTACACAACGGTTTGACACTACTTAAATCAAGATTTATGGTTGCACATATTTAAACACGAGACTAAGGCATGTTTAGGAGTTAAACACTATTTAACACAGATTTAAAGTATGTTTAATTGTTTGTGGCCATGTAAAAATATATAATAGTTGTCACATCAAGCGTCGATTACGAGATACTCGAAATCCGCGCTTGATGCAAAAGCGTTGTTATTCTGACAAGCAAACGCACGTTTGCACAAGCGTCTACGGTCTGCTTATGTTAAGAAAGGAAAACCCACTGAATAATAAGTATGTTTTTTAAACCATACAAAAATGATAGCAAAAATATTTAAAAAAATTAACGCTAACGCATGAACCTGTCACCGCATTACATCTCCAGACTTTTTAAATATAACACGCCCGAGGCGGCGTCTTAAACACTCATTTATTTCCTCCCTTGTCTTCCTAATTCTTGCCGTAGGTCGGGTTCGCACCCCCACCCCTAATGAGGGGGTTTATAGGTCATTGTGCCGGGTTTAATTGAGGTGTCAGGGTTTCGGCAGTTTGAGATGTTCAGGCTGATTTTAGATTAGGTTTGAGACTTGGATACGAGTATAAATAAATATCATTTTAAGTTGGTATTACTAATACTTATTTTAAGGTTTTGTTCTGCTGTTTGCTTTGAGGAACTACTCCAATCATTGGCTGTTTGTTATTAAGCTAATTTATTATATTGTAAAGTTGATATTTAATATTTAAGACCTTGCATGCTGTTGTTCTTTTTTTCTGACATTGTATGCTATTTCCGTGTCTTTACAAATAAATTATTTTTATCTTTATCTTTGATAAATTGTAATTAGTAAATAGTACCATTATATTTATTTTTCAAACTTTTTTGGTCTCGTAACTGTCGTAAAATGTTTAGTGAAATATAATGATTAAAGATAATCCGTGTTACCACAAATAAAAACACTTTTAGACGCTGGTTAAGCTAGACAGTGTCTAAAGATAATCATCTAAAATAATTAGAAATGTCACAACAGAATGGAGTTAGACAACGGTTAGACACTTATACTTAAAACATGGTTTGTGGTTGCTCATATTTAAACACGTGACTAAAGCATATTTAGGAGTCAGACACTGTTTAGCACAGGTTTAGGGTGTGTTTAATTTTTTTGTGGTATAAGACCGAGTGTGTACATAGAAAACGTAAAAAATAGATACATACAACGACATGTGTAAGGTATGCTTCAAGTATACCTTATACTTGCTATTTGTATGACGCTTCTAATTGTCGAGGGGAATATTGAAGAAACGGGAACGGCTTTCTCATTGTCAGCTAGTGACGTTCAAATTGTCATCACACACAGACACTTCAATTTTATTTATTTGTATAGATTTGCAACAAATTTTTAGTTGTCATTATACATTATCGTAAACATCAAATCGTGTTTCCCAATAGCACGAAACGAGAAACGCCGCACACCATTATTACGACAGTTTACCCCATCAATTCTCCATTATTGTTAATATTGGTTTATTGTTCGTTAATATACGTTTTATTCGTTTATTGGATGATACCAATAATGTTCGAGGCGACGTTATTGCTTATTGGCTTTGGAAACGAAAATAAAGATAGCTTTGATTTTATAGGTACCTACCTATAACCTAACTATAAGTAACTTCACGAATGTATTGTTTTTTTTATGTATTTGGTAACGAGACGAGTTGGTCGTTTGCCTGATGGTAAGCATAACGCCTGCCTATAACAATTGCAGTGCCACTCAGAACTTTAAAACACAAAGGCCTGCTCGGCACTGCAGTGCGCTCGTTACCCTGTGACATTAGTTATTAAGTCTCATAAGCCCAGTAATTTCACTGTATACTCTGCTCATCAAACCGGAACACAGTAATGCTTGCACACTATACTGCTTGGCGGCAGACTTCACGAGCAAAGCGGTGGTAACAACCCAGACGGACACTCGCAGAAGAGTTAGTCCTCCCACTAACATCAACAAGTAACTTCACGAATGTATTGATTGATTTGATTGTCCGTTAGATTTGATTTGGTTACGTCTGACGTAACGTGGGAGGTAGAAGCTCCTGCAAAAAACGTTTTCAACGTTTTTATACTTTGAACCTACGCATTTGAAACTACACTCTTTGGCTTATAAGTACCATTGGCGTATTGTGAATGTACTTACCACTGCAGAAAGAAAATGTTTAGCAGGTTATCTGAAAACATTGTTTACTTTAAAACTGGAACTTAATAGCCATAAACCTACAGGTTTTCATTTTTTTGTTAGTGGGAGGACTAACTCTTCTGCGAGTGTTCGTCTGGGTTGTTACCACCGCTTTGCTCGTGAAGTCTGCCGCCAAGCAGTAGTGTGCAAGCATTACTGTGTTCCGGCTTGATGAGCAGAGTATCCAGTGAAATTACTGGGCTTATGAGACTTAATACCTAATGTCTCAGGGTAACGAGCGCACTGCAGTGCCGCGCAGGCCTTTGTGTTTCAAAGTTCTGGGTGGCACTGCAATTGTTATGGGCCGGGGTTATGCTTACTATCAGGCGAACGACCAGCTCGTCTCGTTACCAAATAACATAAAAAAAAAGGTTTTCATTTACTCCGACGTTTTCTAGTTGCTTTGATTGTGATGTTTGCGAAGACTGTACTTTTATGACCATTTAAATTGGCCACAATAGAATTTTTTTTAATTTTAGCTGCTACGACCATACCAATACTCGTCCAATTTTAAAATCAAAAAGTACCATAATTTCAATTGGAAAGGTGGATTTGAATATTCTTCTTAGTAGAATCCGGTGATAGAGAAGTATTCGCGTCGCGTTTTTCCTTCGAGTGCATCTGCCGATACTGTTAGTATTTGATATTTTAAAAGACGAAATGCGGGTAGTTTATGATAATGCCCGCCGTTCCATTTAAGACGCAAAGACCCGCTTTCTTCAGTCTTCTCGTGACCACGATCAATGCAACTTTATCGAAACGTCGAGGTTAGCCAAAATTATATTTTGATACTATATAAGCGCGAATAGACCCGTTTTTGGCTTAATACTATGTCGTCAATTGTAGTTTCTATTTTCAATTACATTTAACAAAATTAAAAAAATGAAAAACTCAAACAAGCTACATCAAAAAGAAACCTAACCGGATAACGGCACTGTGACAAACACCCTTTAAAGTCAACAAGAGATAATCCTTCAAAAAATCTCTTGTACCCAAACAATGACCTTATTAGGGCGCGCAAAGAAGATCCCAAATTCACAAATATAAAATAAGTATGTCTGTACACATGTATATTACACGTGCTACTTGCTAAATCCTTCACAGAAACGAGATGGGACAGGGGGCGCCTCAAAGGGGGGAAAAGGGGTAACAGCCACCCTGCCTCACCCCATCCACCCACTCCCTCACCTATAGAATGTCTCTGAAACCCCTTTGTAAGGAAGGGTTACCTTGGGAGCGGAATAGAAAATAGTACATAATAAAATTCAAAATATATCCTACGGACGGCCCCAATTTTCTGTTATACCCGAAGGGTGGTGCGTCTTAGATTATACGGTTTCCTTTTTTCGTAACATTTGAATGAGGCTTGTTTCTGTGCCTTTGTCTGTTTTCCTCTAATGATATGGAATATGTAGATGTTACGAAAATGTCAAGAAAGTTCTGTGAAATGTGAAACATTTTTGATAACAGGCCTTTTTGTCACAGCAACTAAATTGTATATTTCTTTTAAAACATTCTTCGTAATAACAATGTGGTTTCTAGTTCTAATTAATAGGATTTCAAAGATTATTTTTTTTAAATCTAATCAAGGATCATTTCCTTTTTATTTCAGTGAACCATCAACTCTTTTCGTCAATCTTCAATAATTATTTATTAATAAAAAAAATTACTTATCAAAACAAGATAAAATTGAAACAGTAAAAAATGGCTTTAAAAAAGTGACGAACCGATTTCAATGATAAACTACTGAACTGATTTTGATGAAATTTCTATGGGACCAATCTGAAAGTATATCGGTTCATAAATGACAGAGATCTGAGGTAACAAACATAAAAAAAAACATACTTACTCACCGAAATGATAACCTTCTCCTTTTTTGGAAGTCGGTTAAAAAGAAAGTGTTTTTATTGACTGAGTTACGTCGTGTTTTGCATCTACCAAACAATCTAAATATTTAAACTCTGGTACATCTTCAATGCTACGTTATAATGCTGGAACAGCAACATGTCGCTTGCCACATTGCGAAAAGTTGGAGTACACAATACAGCGCACTTTTCTCGACGTGATGTCCCAGGGGGTCTTCAAATAAAGCCGCTGAGTTTATGGTATATTCAAATAGACTTAGGGTGAAATCCTTAGATACAAGTTTGACTTTCTTCAGACTTTGTAATGTTTGACTGTGTTCAGACTTTGCACGTTCTACTTTGGCAGTTGAAATTGCAAGGAAACTTAAAACGGAGAAAAAGGAAAGGAACTATTCAAATAGACTTAGGGTGAAATCCATAGATACAAGTTTGACTTTCTTCAGACTATGTCATGTTTGACTGTGTTCAGACTTTGCACGTTCTACTTTTGCAGTTGAAATTGCAAGGAAACTTAAAACGGAGAAAAAGGAAAGGAACTATTCAAATAGACTTAGGGTGAAATCCATAGATACAAGTTTGACTTTCTTCAGACTATGTCATGTTTGACTGTGTTCAGACTTTGCATGTTCTACTTTGGCCGTTGAAATTGCAAGGAAACTTAAAACGGAGAAAAAGGAAAGGAACTTTTTCAAAGAATACTATGCAAGGTTGCTACTAGGCATATTTTTCCAACAATAATAATTGTCAAAACAATTGTCAGTGTAAGGCAGCCCGTACACCGAATACATGATTGATGGATAAGCGTTAATCGAGGACCACGCGAAAACGATGGAAAAACCACGATCACCGCTTGACGCATATCGTCTAAGGTGGAGCTTGAGAGATATCTAGTACAATTTTTAAAAATTTTGTCTGTCTGTTTGTTCCGTGTAATATCCGAAACGGCTGGACCGATTTTGACGGGACTTTCACTCACAGATATCTGATGTTATAAGGAGTAACTTAGGCTAATTTTGTTTTAGAAAAAGAATTAGGGTTCCGCGCAAAAACATAAAACCCTATGATTTCCAATATCTCCGCGCGGGTGAAACCGCGGGCAGCAGCTAGTTAATAATAAATCACCAGCAATAAAGGTAATTGAAGCGAAGGTTGAAAATGAGACGGTTTACTGCTTACAACAATATCTACTAGACAACTTTAGCTGGGCAGAACAGGTTTCAGTGTCTTATACACGTGGAACCAAAGAGGCCGAATTTTTAAAGTTTAGTATCACATTGCCCTCTTAAACTTTTTTTATTTGCATAAGTTACTGCCACCCATAAAAGTTAATTAACTACATTTTAAACATATTTGTCATTTAGTTAAATAATCTTGTTTTTGATGGTTTCATTGATTTAATTAATGTTAAATCTCTGTGGATAGGAAATGTTTATTTAGTTATGCAAATATTAACTATTATGTTGAATTATTTATGGGTTTATTAATATACCTATTTTGTTGTTATGCTTTGTGGAATAGTGTGATTTTTTTTAACAACGTTGTGGTTGATTTTAGTTACTATCGTATCGACTGTATGTTTTACGCTTAACAATCACATATTTAACCCTGATAGGACAGGACATAACCCTGAGAGGATTAATTTTTGCTGTCTTGATGTTTGTCTGGTCGACTGATTACGGAAAGAGGAAAGAGGACTTAAGTTATGCAGTTTAGAGGCACACTCACCGAAATGCAACCGATAGAAAACCGATAAGCAAGCAACTCTACCCCCATGCTTAAGAGGCAACAACCCGCCATACTTTGTATACAAACGCTCGTACGTAATTATAGTGTTGTATCAATATTTTTCTTTGGAAGTTTTGAACAAATTGGTATCTTGGGCATTATATCTAGGATTTTATGGAACCAAAGATTAAAATTAAAACAATCCAATTCAGTAAAACCTTAAAAAAACAGCCTTTTTAAACAAATTTTACCTTGATTTTGGCCGTTCACAATATTCTCATAAATGTAAAACTAAACAAAACACTTCTATAGAATCCTTGGACATTAATTGAGATTCTAAATAACAAACATTTTTTCCACAAACTTGTAAGGCATTTTCAAAAACACTCATTTCCTGGAACAAGTTTTGGGAAATTACCACGCACTAATTTTCTTTGGAAATTTTCAGAATGCCAACCGAAGGCTCTGGCGTCGTCTCTCTTTTTCCGTAGTGCCTGTTTTTCTTCGATGAACCTACAAGCCTTTAAGCCATTTTTGCGTTCTACTTAGTCGGGCCGGGATGAGGCACCTTAAGGCTATACATATTTTTCCTCCAATAAAATAAAAAGATTTACTACCGAGCTACACATGAAATTAAAAATTCTATCATAATATGCAAAGCGAACTGCTAAAGTCTAATTTATTTAAATTATAAAGATTATTGACATAATGAATGGAGGCAAGCCAATAAATGATTGCGATAAGATAAGTTAATAACATGATTTGATTGGAAAAATGATTAAAAATAAACTGCCTTTAACTCGTTAAATTCCAGCATCCAAAGCTTTCCAGAGCGGCCTCTTATCACAAAAAAAAAAACAACCTATATACACCAGCTAGACATTGTCTAAAAGTTAAACATGATTAGAAATGTCACAACGGAAATGAGTTTTAGAACGTTTCTTTAGATAGATAGATCGATAAACACTTTATTGTACACACGAATAAAAATAAACAACTAATATATACATAATAGCACTATGTGCTACAATGGATAGCCTTATCTCTAAAAGCGATTTCTTCCAGGCAACTTCTGGATGGAAAGGATTTATTAAAATCGTAGATGACGGGGGGTAACAATACTGCCGAAAATTATCAAACACTTTTAAATCATCTTTAGACTATCTATAACTTGATAAATTTAATGATTATTGTTTTTGCTTTAAATTTTTTGTCGTGTGGTATTTCAAAGCATTAAAATGTATCTATCTATTTTATTCTGTATACAATACCGCCAACTGCGTTTCACGCCAAAACATTCCAAATAACCTTCAACTAAGTTAATAAAATAATAACTTCGCATCAAAACATCAAATCGAATTCACCTCATATGTAATGGAAAAGGAAACTGTGGTCTGATCGAACATCCTCGTGTCAGGTACCGAAAAGAAATTCCATTTTCAGAAACGAAAAATCCATCCAATACAATATATCACGCGGTTCTAAGCCCGTTACGAATAAACGAGATGGACGTATATGTTCTATACGAGTGGGAGGGAGACGGAATCAAATGTCCCTGCGAAATGGAACGTAAGAAGATTGAATAGAAGTCACACTAATGCTTGCACGAGTTACCTTTACGCACACTACTGTACGAATAGAATCGTGGTGTTAAGGGCTGGTTGTAATTTACTCTTTTGTTTTAAGAATAATAGTGTTAGTATAAGACGACCTTACAGCGTTACTGTTCCTTTGAATATTGCGGCCTGCGGTCAGCGAAAAGGGACCCAACCCAAAAGGAGTAAGACTTTTTTAAAGACCATACTGTTGGTCTAACGATCTTGCCATCATCATCGGACGATAGCAAAGGCGCCTTGTATTTAAAAGCGGTGATTGGTGACATGCTCAAGGGTCAAGGGCACTGCTTGGGGTTTAAGAACCTCGGCTTGGGCCGAAGCCGGAATAGCTGCATGGGTCAGGAGAAAGTACCCCGCACGTTTTATTTATTCTGTAGGCTTTAGTTTGACCTATCGAGGAACTAACCTCTAGAGATGCGGTGACGTTTGGTTTGCACGGAATAATTTCCACCTTGCCTAGATGTAATGCGCTCTGATTGGCTACGCCACCGCCTCGCATTTCCCGTGCGCTGATACGGTGAGTGCTGATATCTGTTAATGACAGATCACGACGTTCGCGTTGTTGTGGGATCTGACAGTATTTCATCTCTAGAGATTAGTACCTCGATGGTCAACTATTTCATTTGCTGGCATAAGTGACGATGCGATCGACGATGAAGCACGCTTGAAAGTATTTCATTCATAACTAGCTGCTGCCCCCGGTTTCATCCCCGTGGAGGTTTCCACAGTAACAGTGCATTTTCCGAGAAAAAGTAGCCTAAGCCACTCCCCGGTCTATAAACTTTATGCAAAAATAACGTTGATCCATTGCTCCGTGAAAAAAGAATTGGTTCTTCTTTCACGGAAAGAAACTCCAATAAAGAAACTCGCGTATTTTTTACATGACTGCACAAAAAAGTAGTGTTATGTTTGTATGTATGTTATTGTAAGGAACTTTAAAAAGTTACAAAATTACTTTTACTATCAATAAAACTAAACCGGACAAATAAATCGAACCAAAGTTACCGACATAGCTCATCGGATTAGTAAGCTGAAGTGGCAGTGGGCTGGTCACATCTGTCGTAGAACTGATGGTAGATGGGGTAGACGGGTTCTTGAGTCATCATCATCATGAGCCGGAAGAAGTCCACTGCTGAACATAGGTGGAGTGACGATATACGCAAGGTTGCTGGCAGCGACTGGAGAAGAAGAGCCGAAGATCGGGCTCTGTGGCGCGCCTTGGAAGAGGCCTATGTCCAGCAGTGGACTGATGTAGGCTGATTATGATGATGATGATCAATAAAACACCTGCTATAGCTATAATATTATATATGATAGTAAGTATTTTACCAATTACAAACTCTACCTTACGCTATTTCCATTTGGGATTCCAAGGAAACCAAGCTACAATAGAACCTTCCGAACTATTCAGCAAATTGGACCCTTACGGTCGCCATGACATCAAAAACATGTTTCACGAGAAAC
The DNA here is from genome assembly GCA_907269065.1 of Crocallis elinguaria. Taxonomy (NCBI): domain Eukaryota; kingdom Metazoa; phylum Arthropoda; class Insecta; order Lepidoptera; family Geometridae; genus Crocallis; species Crocallis elinguaria. Next base: position 22,295,891 of record OU026072.1, on the reverse strand, counting down.
GAACGCCACCCCAAAGTAATTGGAAAAAGGGAAAAAGAGCGATTGCACCTTAACAAAAGGGTTGTCCATGTGTGCGGCTAAGTACACGATCACATGCAAAAATACAGATCAGCCGGAAAGAAATCGCACACATACACACATCGAAAGGCTTAGATCACGCACACTAAGTCAATTCTCGTGGGCATACGACAATCTTGTTTTGATGTGGATGTGTGGGTGATTTTCGCGATATAGTACCCTTGGGTGTACCCCGTACATGTTCATATTATTTATTTTTTCTCGCGTTTTGTTGAGGAAATTGTGAGTAGTTGGTTTACGAGAAAAACACTGAAAAGGTACTCATAGACAGTATAATCTTTAGACTCAAAAGAAAAATGATCTTACTGCCCAAATTACAAATTTATCAACAATCATTATTAGTTCTGTAGGAAGGTGAAAAGGTGTCACCTAATCTGTCGTAATTATAATACAGCGAAGTCCAGCAGGACTAGAAAGGCCACTATGCCCGAATCATAATAAGACCATATTATCATATTTATGATTCGGACAAGGCCCTTTTAGCCCCACTGTTATAATATAAACATTTGAAGATTTAGGGACACGCATGATGTACCATATTTTTTGTTTCTTAATAGGCATTCTAACAGTACCTCCTTTATATTTTTTGACACAGTAAACCTCAGTTCTAAAAGTAATTTAGTCTGAGTCGATCCCCAATTTATTGTATTTTTGTTGTACCGATTTTGTCTTAATTTCTTATAAACCATAGTCACTATAGTTTTTTAAGTTTCAACACATATATAGGTGCTTGCAATTGCTTTAAACTTTAGTTTACGCAGTTATTACGCCTGTAACAGAATAAACTAATTAGGATGTCTGGTTCATCAATCCTGTTACATATTGTATAGGTGAACCTTGACGTAATGACGTAACAAATGGCAGCCTTTTCCACCCTGACAAAGTTAACGAAAACCAGTTCGATTTGATTATAAGCCCGCACGCATGACTCAGGCCTTGTATGTTTTATGAACACAATAATATTCTACGACTTATGTAAATGTGTTTGTCATATAAATCTATTTTTCCGTAACACACGTCCATAAGCGGTAATGGCTTTTATATGCGACTCGCAAGGAAGTCGATGGTTAAGCGCAAACGTTCGCGTTTAAGTATTCGGTTTGCGGTAGTCACTTCAGTCGTTCCAGTTGCTTGGCAAGTATCTTGATTATCTGATCATTTTGCGACGAAACCATTGTCATTTTGAAACCATTTGTTTAGCAGAATTGGGGCACATTTAAATTGATGTGGTGGAAGGTGTAGGTAATTAATATCTATAAAAGTAGGTGCTTACGAAGTCTGTCGTTATTCTGCAAGTAATTATTAATTTTGATTTAATCTGTGTCATATTTACCGTAATATCTTAGAAAGATAAACTGTTGCCTAAGCAACAGTTTATCAGTTTACAGTAAATATTTCAATACTTCTACTAATAGAAGTATTGAAATATTTACTCAAGAAGAAGTTCAGTGGCTTAAAATTATATTTGCTAATAATTTTATTACATTTGAGAGTATCGTGTTGTTGTTCAATTAAAAAAATCCTAAGTGTCTATACGTGTTGATTGGTGTCGTATTTTCAGTTACCAAAATCATTTTTATGTTGTTTTTTTAATATGGTAGTTGTTTAATTTTCATTGACTAATTGATTATTAATCTAATAATTTAAATTACCATGTTATCTCAAAGATTTTTTTAACTGTAGTGTAAGAATAATATTAATTACCATGCATCGGTAAAATTTAAATTATTTTGGTCTACGTAGGCGTAGGTATAATACATAAGTTAAACCCAAATAAACCTGATTTATTTGTACTTTGTACGGAAGGGTGAAAAATGGTCATGTATTTCGTAGCACTTTGAAATTAGACACAAATACTAGATTATCACTGATGTCACATCTACTTTTAAAATGTGATTAAAATTGTGATTAAATCTGTGTTGCTAATTTGTGAAATATAATAGGTCGGGGAAAAAGTTCGTTCGCATTTTTTAAGAAAATTCAAAACATTTTTTAATATAGTTTATTTACATTTAACTAAAGTATGTAGGTACCATTTTGTTCGATAACTTTTTGCCATCTTGTAGGTAGGGACATGATCCCATTGCTATATAAATTTTGGGACTTCTGATCAAAATACCGCGACAAGTGGTTTTGGCAGTCCTCTCGTGATGTTAACCTGACACTGCCTAAAGAATTCTGAAGAGACCGAAACAGGTGGAAATCTGAAGGTGCAAGGTCAGGACTATACGGCGGATGCATTAACACCTCCCAGCCAAACTCTCTTAATTTTTTCTGAGTGGCTAAAGATGTGTGAGGTCTAGCGTTATCATGATGAAAAACCACATCCCTTCTGTTGATTAATTCCGGCCACTTTCTCTCAACTTCTTGCTTTAATCTCATCAGTTGTTCGCAGTAGAGTTCAGAATCGATGGTCCTGCCTGGTGGTAACAGCTCATAATGAATAATGCCCTTCCAATCCCACCACACACACAGCATCGCCTTGTTGCGAGTTAACCCGGGTTTCGCCACAGTCTGTGAAGCCTGACCGGTCTTTGACCACGACCTTTTTCGCACGTTCTTGTCGTACGTGATTCACTTTTCATCACCAGTTATCAGCTTCTTCAAAAATGGTTCGGTTTCATTATGTCGTAGTAAAGAATCACAAATGAGTACACGGTTCATTAGCAATTCATTAGGTTTCTTTCAGTGAGCTCGTGAGGTACCCAAATATCGAGCTTTTTTGTGTACCCAGTTTTTTTCAAATGCGCCAAAACTCTTTTGTGGTCAATTCCCAGTTCTTCAGCTACGTCGTAACTACTGATCTGCCGATCTTGTTCCACTTTTTCAAAAATGGCATCCATTTTATCCGTAATAGGGCGACCAGAGCGACGTGCATCTTTGAAATCAAAATTTCCGGATTGAAAACGCTTAAACCAAATTTGTGCTACTCTCAGAGACACTGCACTAGGTCCATAAACATCGCAAATTTTTTTCGCGGCTTGCGTTGCATTTTTACCTTTTTTGTAGTAAAATTTTAAAATGTATCGAATTTCTTCATTAGATTCACTCATTTTGACAGTACGAAAAACAAATGAAAATCACACATTTTCCTAATTTGAATTTGGAATTATGTTCTTTAAAATTTAAACTTTCATATGATACCAAAACCAGCCAGATACAAATACTATAGCCAAAGAGATTTTATTACAAGTTCATACATACTATAATGCGAAAAGACTTTTTCCCCAACCTAATATAATATGGGTTTTTATAAATTTTTAGTAAAATTGGGTACTAAATCCTAATATAAAATAATGCTGTCAAAGCTGCGTGACCAATTTCAAAAGTTTATAGGTAAAGTGGTTGTTCATTTAAACTCCACTATAAAGTGAAATATTTTTGCGAAATCTGCATTCATTTCGAGTTTTTTGAAAGTTTTAGTTACTCGACCAACAACTAGACCGTTCAAACGGAATACAATGTTGCGCTGTCGTGTCAGGGCTACATTTACCTCCGTATGCTTTGTTAGCATTCATGTGATATGGAAATCAGTAGTATAACCATAGATTATTTATTTATTCTGTCGAGCTTCGTGATTCGTATATTTTATGTACTCATACAGTGAGTAGGCAGGCAATGTTATGTGTTTACATAATTAATAAGCATATACGCGCTAGATTGAAGTGTGTGTTGAAGTCTACGAAAAGATACAAATAGGTGTCACCAGAATCTATACAAATAAATAAAATTGAAGTGTCTGGTTGTAATAACAAAATAACAGCTTTTTACTAAATACATAATGAAAGTACGGTACCTAAAACAAACCAACCATTTTTAAAATTTTTGTCTGTCTGTCTGTTTGTTCCGATTAATCTCCGAAACGGCTGGACCGATTCTGACGGGACTTTCACTGGCAGATAGCTGATGTTATAAGAAGTAGCTTAGGCTACGTGAGCGAGGCCGCGGGGCACAGCTATTCAGTAGTAAAATGAAATAGAGCGGGACGGGCGTCAAAACTGGGGGAGCCGTTGAATGCAAGTGACAATCAAAGCAGCGTTTCATGGGACAGGCCGATGGCTGCAGTGAACGTCTTCATGATGATGATGATGATGTGTAAAGTCAAGACATAGTCAGTCGTTGGCCTGATGTATATGAATCGTAAGGAGTACATAAGAGCTGCTGTTCTATCTATGGCTAATCCTGTCGGACATTGCCTCGCACTCGTCACCCTAAGAAATCTCTTAAACGCTCATAATCAATCTTATTGGCTACTTTGCTCTTTAAACAGAACACAGTCAAAACCAAGACTACAAAGGTAAAAGTGAGAAGGGTACGCTCCAAAACTGCGAAGTACTGCATTAGCTTGCTCCTCTAAAAAGTTAAATGAGTTACATTACCTATATATGTCTAGAAACAATACGACCCTCATCAAACTATTTTGACATTTCAGATATAAAAGTTTACCAAATACCTGTCCAGTCAGCATTCAAGCTTCTAAATTCAAAGTTTACCAAACACAACCAATTCACCGTCCCCTCTTCCTCAAATTCCAAACACCTAGTACTCAAATCAATAGGACTTGAAAATTTTAAGGGTGGCTTTCAAGCCATTTTAAACCTTAACTAATGGAGTGAAGGAGTATAATATACTAATTTTTTGCTTAGGTTGGATGCTGCTTTCTAGATATCTTCGATCGTCTGGCCAGGACTTCCGATCGAAGCAGAAATTTATCCTTAATGTTGAATTTACCGTAGAAAATGTTTTAGCTGCCCTAATGTCGGATATTATGAAAAGAGGGTTCTTGTCATGGAGGAAATGTACTTGGGGTTCGATGTTTTGTTTTGTATTTGTGACGTCGGAAACAAAATAAACATCATATTTTTAATTTTTTTATGTTATATTTTCAGTTATCTCTCCTGAGGCTCGACTTTTGAATTTCACGAGTGGTTTCGAAATCACCGGTGATAAAATTCTCAGCGATGACTTTGAAATCACTAATTTTCAAGTCGTATTTTTTGAAAGTCATACCCTGTATACCGACCAACAGGCAACTATTTATAATTTTTGACCATATAGATAAACTTATGATTGTGTTCTATTCAGTTTTATTTTTTAAATTGGAAATTGTTTTTAACTCAAAACTGGCACTAAATACTCATACCTATGATAATTTTAGTCACCCGCTGTGATTAAAAAATACGACTTTTTGTAAATCGGTGACTATCGGTCATATCGCTGATATTTAGTCATTCTGTGACATTCAAAAATTGCACCCCCTGATCTTAACTTACACTGTTGTTGAGATGGTAATCTTACGCTAAGTCCGGAAAACGACTGGTTCTCAAGTGCAGCTTCCGAAACACATCGTTAACTGTTACATTCACGATCACTTATTTATTTTTGACCACTATCTCACCTGATGGTAAGCGATAATGCGGTCGACGATGAACCTTCATGGCACTTGGTGACCTGCGCGGCACTGCAGTGTGTTTACCCTGAGACATAAGTATTGTTACCACAAAAAAGAAACATTCTTAGTCGCCTGTTTAGCTAGACAGCGTCTAAAGATAAAAGTAAAAAATTGTTAGAAATGTCACAACAGAATTATGTTAGACAACGGTTAGACACTACTTAAATCACGATTTGTGGTTGCTCATATTTAATCGCACGACTAAGGCATGTTCAGGCGTTAAACAGTGTTTAATACAGGTTTAACGTGTGTTTAATTTTTTTGTGGTTTGACCCTAGGTATTAAGTCTCATTACACAAGCACACTATTTTTTTCAGTCCGGTGACGCTGTAAAGATCGAAAGACCAACTACGCAGTCCTTCAAAAAAAAACCAGTAATTTTACTAGTTACCTACTTTCCTTCGACTAGAAAAAGAATAGACGACTAGACTATTGAAATAAACTTGTACTGCAGTGTAAAGCCATTTCCAAATAGCCGAAATAAATACTGAATCACCGAACAGCAAATGCGAGCAATCATTTAAACGTACAACATTTCTTCACACCGTGCAGTGCCAAAGTCGTTAGTTTCCAGCAATATTCGGCATCCTAGTTTTGCCGAATATTCTTCGGCATGTTTACGATCTTGGCACGGCACTACGCAGACGATGTTATGATGACGATTTGTTGGATCTGCATTTAGGGCGTAGTGTCGCAATAGAGAACCGACGTGGCGCACTTTGGAAGTTTACCTAGAGTCCGCGTGATTGAAGTCCCGCGGAATAAAGACGAACTAAAATCACCCTGACTTCGCATTTATTCATATGTCTTCAGATTAGTTCTTTAACACTTGACACTAGCTAAATACATAAAAGCTCTCTGCTTTTAAAAAAAATACGTGGCAGAGAAAATCGGAAATAGTCGTTGGCCACATATTTCTAAGCTACTACAGCGCCCCGTTTAAGGGACTTCTTTCGTGGCGCGGACTCTATGTTAATCTTTTTTTTTATATTATACGCCCGCCGTTAGTGGCAACTGTAGTGAAGCACCAATGATTCATGGGCTGTGAGATCAATATCCGATACGTAGAGGGCTACCTAGCGATAAGAGCTCCCAATACACTTTAAATTTGTAAGATTTTCTGTTTTAATAAACTAATAATGATAGTTTGAATCCTATAGTGGAGCTTGAGATTTCAATAAAAGAAAACATTTTTATGTAAATAAAGCAAACCAGGCATTAGTACAGTATACATAATAGTCCATGGTGCGTTCCCGCAGCGAGAATTGAGGAACGCGCGACTATAAAAATCCAATTACCTACCTAATTGTATATTGTGTAGGTAACCATCTAAAACATTTCCACTAAATAACAATAATTTGTAAATCAGGGGATTTATTTATCCGGCCAATTAAACGAAATAAATTATTCAATACCTATATTATATTATACTTTACCTCTGTTTCTCACCTTGTCAATTATCTTCATTTTAATAAACACAGAACAATTGCAGAGAAAAAGCTTATCCATATAAAAATCAAGTAACACACAGTAAACTAGAATGGAGTAAGCATAAGGTAGGAAAAGCTCCGGACACTTTTAATTTATATGCGGAAAATTTCCGAACGTTGAAACTGATAGATTAATTTTTCTGCCTGGACAGACAATAAATAATAAATAAATAAACGCTTACACTCATACCCCCGCACTAGGATTCCCTGTGTCGCAGGTGGCATGGACACACACAGATACACATCACAAACATCCAAGACCCAAGAATAAACTTTATGCTTACACAAAATTTGCCTCAGCCGGGAATCCAACCCGGGACCCTCGCTTTGCAGGCAGGGTTATTACCAACTTAGCTTCGGAGCCGTCGAACAATAACGAGCTTTGTAGCTTTTTAGCTTTGTAATTATTTTGCTATTTATCGTTTGACTTGTTGTTACTTGATAATCAGTGATGATATAGGACCACGATCTTAAATTTAATAGGATCTCATTCTCAAATTAGGTTGCTGAATCACATTAAGTAATAATGATAGTGAATAGATAAGTGCTAGCGATACATTTTCGGGAGCCGTGGTTAGCTATCAGACCACGAATATTCTGCTAAGGAAAGAAAATGTTTGCTAGGTGTTAAAAATCCGGCAATCCGGCCAAACGAATATCTACACCATCCCTACAGTTTGCAATGCCCAAGCACTAATGTAACACACCTGTCTTTCGCACCCCTCGGGCAGCTTTTAATAGCTAATTGTAATGCAATTCCTTTTCTAAGTAATGCTGCAATATGTCTATCTATCTGTCCATTTTAAGGGCCTCCTGTCCATCTAAAAACGTCCGTGTATTTTACCGCTTCCAGTACTGACATTTACAACTGTGTATTTTTTCACATGGCAAGACTAATGTCCGTTTTGTTGCTCCTAGCATCTGTTCAATAACGACTGTATATCGGTTTCTAAACATATAATTAGTAGCATTAAAATAAAACGACGTTAGAGGGGTTTATAAGGCAAAACTATTACAAATACTCGAGAAAATTTTTTAGTCTACCGTAGAAATTTTATCAAATGTATTGCATACCTACCATAGAATTATTACGTTGCCTAACAAGGCGTGCCGTAATGAATCTGAGAATGTTACCAGTGATAAAAATAAAAGCAATATAGTAAACAATACGGACAATGGCAAAAAAAGTCACACAGGTCGTACCGTATATCCTTCTTTAGAATATGTGCGTAGTATCTCTGTGAAGTTATTTGCTAATACTTCACAATAGGTTATAAAATCAAATAACTTTCTATAATGGATACGTATAAACTTACCTATTTATTCAGTATTATTCTTCATGAGTTAACCACCATCTCAACTGATCTTAAGTGACGAAACGTGATAAGCGGCCCGTACAACTAATGCATGATTGATGGGTAATCATCAATCACGGTCCATGTGAAAACCATGGGAAAACCACGATCGCCGCTTGACGCATATCGTACCGTCTAAGGTGGCGATTGGTAGAAATTTAGTCGGAATGCTAACCGTACCACGATTAGACGTAGTGAAAGAAACGCACTACGCAACGCAGCCACTTCTATGATTTCTAATTAAAAAAAGGCTCGCAACCACTGCGTGATCAGTGCATAGAAGCCGCGGTAAAGACGCGGTGGTGTGAAGTGATTTATTTAGGGCAGACCCCAGACATGTGTCCGAACGTACGTTTGCTTGACGAAATAACAACGCTTGCGGCCCATGGTAAAACCATGTAAAAACCACGATCCCCGGTTGACGCAAATCGTATCGTCTGGTGTCGTTGTAGTTTTGGCTGGATGGAAATCTAGTCGGCGACGGTTGCTTCGCACGGCACCCGCTTGTACGACCTCCATTCAAAACAATTGTTTCACAACCACTGCGTGCTCAGTGCAGACGCCACGGTAAATAAGCGGTGGTGTGCAAGTGGTGTATGTAGCGTAAAGCGGAGCAGTCATCGCTTTGAGCCAAGGCAGGTCTTCGAGACAATATTGCCGTCTTTGTCCCGCGAGCCGGGCTTACAAATGTAGTATCTCGTAATCCGCGCTTGATGAAAAAGCATGGATATTCTGACAAGCAAACGTACGTTCGCACACATGTCTGGGGTCTGCCTGGCGTAAAGCGGTGCAATAATCACTAGCTCAGGCAGGGAGTGAAGAGATAGCACTATCTGGCTGTATTGCTGTTCTTGTCTGTTTCGTGTATATTTGATGGCTTTACTTCAAGCGCGGATTACGAGCTAATACACGCGTAGCTCGTAATCCGCGCTTGTTGCAAAACTTTGGTTATTTTGACAGCAAAACGCAAACATGCATAAGCGTGAACGTCTGGCTTTAGATGAGGCTAAAATGGTGACGTATGGCTGCCAGGAGCTAGACCCAAAACCACATTGCATTGCACAGTATGTTTCAACAGAAGGGAACCAGCTAGCCGCGCGAGCACTAAAAAAATATGATACAAAGCCACATGCAAATAATCATATAAAATACTCGCGATAAAAAGTTTTGTTATTAAACCACTTTGTATAACTGACTGACTTCTGTTGAAAAAATATTGTTAATCTTCTTGCAACAAAAAAAAAACTATTAAAAAACTTACGTATCCTCAAAATAGCGTGTTACAAGCCTTTCAAGATTTAACCCTCAAATAACCGACAAAAAAATCACTTTCACTATAACCTGTGTGCCCATTCAAGAAAAATACATCTTTGCATCACCTGAGGTTTAACAAAGGGATGTTGGGGCTCTTTTTTGTCGGACAATTGTCTGTTAACCCTTTCGTTTAGGGCGGAAGTCTTGGGGTCGATTAGACACCTGCGTAGAAAGTGAATCCGTTTGTGCACAGTATCGGAATGCTTCCAGTATCTCAAGTGGTTCGTTTTTACTTTTTCGTTATACTTGAAATTTCACTTTTTTTGCTTGCAATCACTTTATAACTCCTTTGACACACTTTATAATTCCTTTGAAAATGCAAGGAAATTCCGTTGTTTAGTTCCGTTGTTTAGGGACAGTGTCATGAAATAATTTAATATAACTCTAATTTTAGGTGAAAAGCATTTTAAGTTATTAAAAATATAATGGTAATAATGGAAATAATTTAAATAATATACGTTGTAACCACATCATTATAGATCTAATACACAATCTTTTTTGTAAGTAGTATTTTTTTACACAAAATAGGTTAGCGTTTGACCACTATCTCGCTTCTCGTCTAAACTTAAGAGCCCACATACACGAGCACTCCAATCAACAGCATTCCACATCAACGTTCTAAAAACCGCCTGTGAGTGGGGGGAATCTCAGATGGATGACGTGGAGTGATAGGAATATTGGATATCCAAACGTTCCTTCCCACCGTGTGTGGCAGATACGATTATTTTTTTATTTGGTAACGAGGTGAGCTGGTCGTTTGCCTGATGGTAAGCATAACGCCGGCCCATAACAATTGCAGTGCCACCCAAAACTTTGAAACACAAAGGCCTGCGCGGCACTGCAGATCGCTCGTTACCCTGAGACATTAGGTATTAAGTCTCATAAGCCCAGTAATTTCACTGGCTACTCTGCTCATCAAACCGGAACACAGTAATGCTTGCACACTACTGCTTGGCGGCAGACTTCACTCATAAAGCGGTGGTAACAACCCAGACGGACACTCGCAGAAGAGTTAGTCCTCCCACTAACAATAACGATGATCCATTTCGCACACAGTTGGCAGTATTCGACACGCCTAATGACCAAAAATGTAGCGAGGCCCGCCGGGAATCGAGTACCCGTCTGTGGGCTCGAAATTGGACAGTCGTTCCATTGTATTGGACTGTTTTTTGGTTGTTACTTTTTGTAGTAACTTGAGATACTGTTAATATTTTCGCAATTTGTTTCTTATTTGATCGAAGGGAACACAATGCAATCTGTGTCAAGATGATTTATACGGAATATTGAATGAATACAATAATTATTTAGTGCGTGAAACCGATAGCTTTGTTTGGAGAAACTTTTCTGTAGAAAGTTATGATTAATTCTCACGGGCTTTGAAAGTTGGTTTAAAACGTGAATAGATAATATTACAAACTAGCTGCTGCCCCTTGGTTTCACCCGCGTGGAGATTTTGGATTACATGGTTTTTATTTTTTTGCTCGGAACCCTAATAATTTTTCTAAAATTAAAGTAGCCTCTTGTAACATCAGCTATCTGCCATTGAAAGTCCCGTCGAAATCGGTCCAGCCGTTTAGGAGATTACCCGGAACAAACAGACAGACAGACAAAAATTTAAAAATGGTTGTTTTGTTATAGGTACCGTATATAGTTTTATATGAATTTAGTAAAAAGCTGTTATTTTGATATTACAAACAGACACTTCAATTTTATTTATATATATGGATATACCTACAAGTTTAATTCGGGTTTAGTAGTCAGTACAATTACTGGGAGTAAAAAGAGTAAGTAAATATTATGAGACTTAATACTAAGTTGTTGGTCCTATATTTTTTTGGTATTCATAAAAACTGTAATGTGTGATGTCTTGAAATAAATGTATTTTTTTTATTTTTTTCTTTCTCGACGGCTCCGTAGCTAAGTTGGTAGTAACCCTGCCTGCAAAGCGAGGCGTCGATTCGGGTTCGATTCCAGGGCAGATTTTGTGTAAGCATAAAGTTTGTCCTCCGGGTCTTGGATCTTTGTAATGTGTATCCGTGTGTGTCCATGCCACCTGCGACACAGGGAATCCTAGTGCGGGGGTACGAGTGTGTAAGCGTTTATTTCTATAATACCAAATGTCTCAGTGTCGCGTAGACCTTTGTGTTTCAAAGTTCTGTGTGGCACTGCGATTATTATAAGCTGGTATAAAAAGGCTTATCATGCAAATATTAATAAAGAAAAAAACTATTGATTGCATATATTTTTGAATGCTTTAGTTATAATTTACTCAATGACAGATTATATTTATAAAAGGTCTCATTTGAGCTCTATTTCAAATGTAATTGCCTTAGTTTACTGATATTTCTTAATGCAATCAACATTGGCATAATTACATGCAATAATTATTATTCATATTTCACTTACATGCAAATAGAATTAAAAATAATTAATTGATCGTTTTCTATAAGCCATACGTTTGCTGAAAATAGTGTTTTATGTAAATATGAATATATATTTACATTAATTTTTATATGCAAATCTACGCTATTACAAAAAGATGGTGTTGGTGTAAAATTGACGTAAGATAACAAAATAAGACGTAAGATGACAAAAACAGTTCATGTTTAAGTCGCAATTTATAATTTGATAACCAGAGGAATATACTCGTATTTTAACACATGCAGTGGTTAAACATGCAGTAATTAATTAAAATTAACCAGCCTAAGCTAATCTTCATGAATTGAAAGATTTCAAACGAAGACACTCTCAGTTGATATAATTAAAGATTTAGCAATAGTGATATGCAGACCGTAGACGCTTATTCAAACGTGCGTTTGCTTGTCAGAATAACAACGATTTTGCATCAAGCGTCGATTACGAGATACTCGAAATCCGCGCTTGATGCAAAAGCGTTGTTATTCTGACAAGCAAACGCACGTTTGCATAAGCGTCTACGGTCTGCATTAGGATAAAGTTTTAAAACAGTGACTACGGTTTGGCCTGCTTTAAAAGAAGGCGAAAAGAGTCCTCTTGGAAGAAGGGTAGTTAAAGCACTGTCAAAACCTATGGTTTTGCAGATGTTGCACGCTTGTTTCTCACCCATTGATCGTAAAACAACTGATTTTGGGATTAAAGTCTTACAGGCAGCATAGATGCTTATGCAAACGTACGTTTGCTTGTCAGAATAACAACGCTTTTGCGTCAAGCGCGCATTTCGAATATCACGAAATCTGCGCTTGACGCAAAAGCATTGTTATTCTGACAAGCTAACGTACGTTTGCATAAGCGTCTACGCTGCCCCTAAAGCTTATATATAGGCTACGCTTAGGCATATAGCATATGCGGTAAGCCTATAAAATAGGACTTAACAGGGAATACAAATTGCCAAAGAATTTTGAGATATATAAGCATGACTCCAAGCTTAAATTCGGTTTGAATCTTAGCCTAAAAGTACATGTACTATCATCCATATCCATACATATCCTCCATACAGATAAATAAAATTGAAGTGTCTGTTTGTAATATCAAAATAACAGCTTTTTATTAAATGCATGTGAAAGTATATACGGGACCTACACCAAAACGGCCATTTTTTAAATTTTTGTTTGTCTTTCTGTCTGTCTGTCTGTTTGTTCCGGGTAATCTCCGAAACTGCTGGGCCGATTTTGACCGGACTTTCACTGGCAGATAGCTGATTTTACAAGGAGTAACATAGGCTACTTTTATTTTAGAAAAAGAATTAGGGTTCCGCGCAAAAAAATAAAAACCATGAAATCCAATATCTCCGCGTGGGTGAAACCGCGGGGCAGCAGCTACTTTAAAGTATATATAGATGACTAGAACATTTAACTGTTGTTGTAGTGTTGAACTAAGCACCTATGAATAAAGATCGAAAAATAGCGTGTCTCATCTATTAACACCAGTTGCAAGTCTGCGTGTTCTTAGAGAATATTCACACGAATATTAAACAGTCTGCTCTCGAGTCTTGGCGGTAACAATAACAAGTTTTTTTCCGTCCATTGTGACAGACAGAACACCTGTGTATGAATGCAGTATTGTAACGTATGATTTATATTTGCATACTATTTGTATGAGTTCGTTAACATCTGGAGGGTTCGAAAGCAAAAGATCGATTGTTAAGTTATGGGCCGTTTTAGAACCCAGCAGTTGAGGGGTTAAGTTTTTTAAATTAATTTTAATTTGAGATGTTTGTGTGAGAATTTGTTCAAGGTGAAATTTTATTTGTAATGGGTTTTCTCGCGTGGCTTCAATTAACACTTTTTTAATGGTCGGTTTGTACGGTGCTGTTGCTTATATACTGGCTATATGATGACGCTCGTCTTTACTTGAGATATGAGGTACATCACGCTAAATTTAAAATCAATTAGTTTCGTGGCTTAGCTGTACTGTAACGTAACGGATAGACAGACAGCACTTATATATTTTAATTTTACAATTGGTATGTTGCATGGAACACGTTGATTTTACGTTTTTAGTGAAATAACTTCTCAATAAGGGATATACTTAATAAGGCCGCTTTTTTTAAATTAATTGCAGTAAATCGGGCATTGATCGGGCACTGATGCAAAATTCGAGACAACAAAGCTCCAATTATATTATAAGGGATACATTTTTAAAAATTCTTTCTTACCTCTGTACAATGCAAACTCAACCCTACGTTGTCGACTAAGTCCTACTCGAGTTTATGGGTTGAAATCTGACAGAGGCGGCAGAGGAGTCGAGTTAGGTAGGAGTTTCCATTTAAGGGTACGGAGGTTTGTGCCCATCTAATAGATCCGAATGTCATGGTTTCGGGGTAGCGCCTTAAGTTTTTAAACTAATTTTGGCACGAATCAAAGACGGAAACTAGTGTTTTTTAATAAAAAACAAAACAATTATTAATCTTAACCATTGCGTCCTAACTGTATTTCTAAGCTTTGTACAACCACTATAAGCTAATAAATCACTCCAAAGCCTTAAGTTTTTAAACTAATTTTGGCACGAATCAAAGACGGAAACTTATTTTTTTTTTTAAAAACCTATTATTAATCTTAACCATTGCGTCCTAACTGTATTTCTAAGCTTTGTACAACTACTATAAGCTAATAAATCACTCGAAAGATCAATAGGCGTGTTGATCCCATCGACCCTATACTCGTAGTCGGAACTTGCGAAAATCAATGACATTGATAAAAAAAATGAATTTGCATCCGAATAGGTCGAGATTTGCATATTGGGTTACGTTATATTTTGCATAACAAAATGAAGTATTGTGTAGTTTGTACCTGGATTAGAGGATAGGGTGGTTTGCTTTTACGAGATGATTTTACAGGGATGATGAACATTTTGTTAAATTTATTTTTAATACTTCTATGATTTTTTTCTTTGAGGCTATACAAACCGAAAATTGAAAAACTATACATATAAAATGCTATGAGGTATAGCAAAAACATTTTTCTATAGCAATGTTTAATTATTTAGTCTAACAGATTATTTTTAATCTAACAGATTATTTAAGTAATTAAAAATTGTTCTTAAACGCTGTTTGTTATTGGTCACCTAAATTTCTTACATATATGTAAACCAAGACTGACATAAGATTGAGAAAATGCTTTTGACAATTTGGCACTTGACGGCAACAATTTAATAAATTCCAATATTATATTGGCTTATTACATAAATATAACTGCTAATTACACCATCCTAAATCATGTTCAAAAATAGTTGAGCCATCTACAGGCCATTGACACAAAAAAGAGAAAGAGTAGAAGGGACACTTAATACTTGGCACGATTTCTTCTGAAACCATCGTATATTTCCTTGAAGCTGGTGGTGTAGACTCATGTGACCGTTCATATAAATATTAGGTGTCACTTCTGTTCTCTATTTTGTGCCATTATAGTCGTTAATGATGTCATTTATCCACATCTGTGACATAATAAATATGGAAATGACGTCACGCTGTGGCCGTGACAATAATAAAAAAAACACTTCCGTCATGTGACACTTGTATGACCGATTCCTTACAAAATATTTTGTAAAAACGATGGAAGGAAAAAACAAGTTATCGTAATTATTACCCCAAAATATCGTGTCCCGTCCCACAAGCATTGTACCGACCCCAAACCAATTCTAAGGGGTCAATACTGAGGGTCATCGGCTACCGTGCATATTTTTTTGTCGTTTACATGTATGGGGGTGGTTTTGGAGGGATAGAAATGTATGTGATTAGGAAATTGCCCTTTTTTAGGGAATATTAATAGTTAGCAGGGGTTGGGTAAAAAAATGATAAACTTTTTTGACGAGGCAGCATGTCGCTCACCTGAATGGTAATTATTACTTCTGTAATAATTATTTATTTAAGTACTTCTATATTTTAGTGTATATTATAGTGGTTGAAATGAGACACAAAGGTATTCTAAGTTATTAACTCAACCTTAGTTGAGGAGTTTTTGTTATTAGAAACAATTAGTCAATACTCGCTAGTAAGGACACTAAATGACTGCAAATAGCTTGTGAGGATAATTAATAATAATTATATGACTATCTTCCGGACTTAAGGGTGCTTATTGTTTTTGTTTTTAAGTTCTTAATCTATACAAATAAATAAAATGAAGTGTCTTTTGTAATATAAAAATCACAGCTTATAATTAAATGCATGAAATTCACCGTCACACAATATTTTACTTAGCTTTTGGTTTGTCTGGAAAAGATAGCTATGCGCTTTCACTGTAACATTTTTTTTAAGATATCTAGTTTTAACATTTTTTGCGTTGTGGTGTTTCAATAAGGAGTTTATCTCTCCAATTTCAGGCACCGTCCCCCAAGTGAGCTCTTAAAAATTTATGGGCGCAGCTAAAAATAATTGTTTTCGTTGTAAAGTTAATAGTTGTCTTGTTGGCGTGTCACAGTAAAACCATAAAATAATTTATTTCATTTAGTAATTAAGTTGATCATAAACAGCTCTAATAACGCATGTTTTGTACCAGTTTTATCTTTATTTGGTTTTCCCCGTTCTCTGTAAAGTTACAAATTAGCTAGTTATAGCAGTTACTGGCACAAAATAGAGAGAGAACAGAAGGGACGGTTAATACTTGGCGCGCTAAATGGTCACGTGGCTACGTCATCCGCGTCAAGGATATGTCAGATGTTTTTTTTATATAAATAGGCTTACGTTTGACCTCTATCTCACCTGGTGGTAAACGATGATGCGGTCGACATTAAATCACGCTTGCCTAGAAGATAGATGGCAGTGGCCATCGAGACCGCGTGCGCGTTGGTTTGTTCATCAATTATCTGCTTGTTTACTAAGACAAGATAAGATATAAATATTTATAAAATTCCATATTCCACGTGGGCCTTGACAGTGAAAAGGCGGGAATAAATTAGTTGAACTAGTGCTGGGAAAATATATCTGTAATTAATTGTATTTCTGGTCATAATTTACTAAATTATTAGATACTAGACAGGTCCCGCGGCTTCGCCCACGTAATAACAGTAGGCTAAGTTCTATTCTGCCTGTGAAAGTCTAGCCAAAATCGGTCCAGCCGTTTCGGAGATTAGCCGGAACTAACATACAGACAGAGGCAGACAGACAAAAAATAAAAAAAAATGTATTTTTGTTACTACCGTATATACTTTCATATGCATTTAGTAGTATCTAGCCGTTGTCTAACTCTATTCTGTTGTTGCATTTCTAATCATTATAGACGTTTATCTTTAAGTAGTTTAAAGATATTTTGTGTGTTAAAAACCACAAACGGTTAAACTTTACTTTTTACTCCACATTATTAAAACATTTATTTAAGTCTCGAAGTCAAGTCTGAGGCTAATATTCAGAGACGATTCTAAGCGTAGACTTTGGCTTTCATATGTCAAAACTGTATAGAATTTTGACGTATGGAAGCGTGAGTCCACGCTTAGATTCGTCTCTGAATCTCAGCCTTAGAGTCAAGTCTCATAGTTCAGAGTGAGTTCCACTCGTAACTTAGTGAATCATAGGTAGGTAGGCACCACAGACTTAAAATCTGTGGTAGGCACCAACGCAATGTCTTAATTTGCTTAGAATAGAAACTCATCTGTACAACTATGAATTGTTGATACATTACACTCACACTATATGACTGTATTTTTAGATTATAAATCTGAGTTATCTTCTGCCCGCGGTTTTCACCCGCGTTCCCACAGGAACCATGCATTTTTCCGGGATAAAAAGTAGCCTATGGTACTCTCCGGTCCATAAACTATATCTATGCCAAAAATCACAACGATCCGATGCTACGTTACTGCGTGAAAGAAGGACAAACGAACAAACCAACAAACACACTTTCGCATTTATAATATTAGTAAGGATACACAATAATTTGAAAACAATGTGATTTATAAAACTTTTTCTTCTAGAAAAACATTACAACGAAAAAAATAAAACCTGGGATTACAAGACCAGAAAAAATATCTTCTAAGGCAAGCATGGTACATCGTAATCGTCACTTACGATTGAGTGAGACTACTACCTACTTAATCAAATGATTAGTCTATACGTGTCTAATAAAACAATAAAAAATTCAAAGGATGTACAAAGTTACGAGATAAATTACCTATTTACTTATATTATCACTCAAGACAGGAAGAAAAAGCCACAAAAAAACACAAAATTATCAAAACGATTATTATAAATGTCACTTATTAAAAAAACCGGTAAAATAGTCTCTTTAAAACCTTACCCCATAATTTTGTATCGCCAGCCGAATAATAACTGCTGACCTGTAGGGTAGCCACCCCTCGCAGCGATATTAGGTGCCGCCCATCGATTTCAGTCCGAGGAGGGATGACACAGCCCTCGATAGTTTAGGGGTGACAGCTGACGGTTTCTTATCAGACTTTTTAGGGGAGGATATTGGATTACCTTGTTCCTTCCTTTCCTTATAAGTTTGAATTAGTATAGTTTTGTCATTGTTGGTATTAACTAAAAGAAATTGTTTATTAAATTTTCTATAAAATCTATAAGATTTTTAATACATTAAACAAAATAACTTCAAAGCGACGAACCGACTTCAATGACAAACTAATGAACTGTACAAATATACAATTAGTGTAATTTTTATGGGACCAATCTGAAAGTATATCCTTTCAAATAAAAAAACCAGACCGTTTATAAATGACGGAGGACTAAGGTAACAACCATAAAAAAATACAACCAAATCGAGAACTTACTAGGATTAACTTTATCTATAGTATCAGAAAGTCAGGACAATGGATTCACAAGAGCGAGTGTGGCCGAGCGGGAACTTGTGCGACTTTCAATCCGACGCACCATAGTTCGAATCTCGACTCGGCCCGCACCAATGTCTTGTATCAAGCTATGTGCGGGATTATTTTTTATATTGTAATTATTCACATATCGACGACCCATTGTTGAAATTGTACCCGCAAATGTTACGTATATGTGTTGTAAAGTTTAGTAAGTATATCAATATAGCGTATTATAATATAACTTGTTGGCTGTTGGCTGTAGCAAGTCGGCAACGTTGAAAAGTCCTTCAGGAAATGTTATCTAATAAGAAATAAAAAAACTGTTACTCTAACTAAAATAATGTAGGTATCTACACGTATCTAATACTTAGCTTTTTATTCTTACAGGATTGCAACTTTGGGACTGCCAGCGCCATCTGTTGAGCAGCCGGTGAGTACGTGAACTAAGCCTTTGAGTTCGTAGTTCTCGTTTTATCCGTTGGCAGCACCATCTACGAAAATTACTCCTGAATTACATATTAACAAAGTGAGAACCAGAACTAAATACTTGATTTTCAATGATAATGATAATAGTTGATTGAAAATTTACCTAATATATAAAAAAAATTCATTCAATCTTAAAAAGGTTGTAAAACCCTGGTCTTCCTTTCTAATTTTCGATAAGTAGATAGATATGTTTGTACCGAGATTTTAGTCAACACTAAATAAGTTAGCAAACTAGATGAAAGCACAGAGCATAAAATAATAGTAAAAGCGAGTTTGCCTTGTTAATTATATTTTCCACTTTCTTAACACAACCAGACCTGACAATAAGCCTGTAATCACGGACAATTTATAAAACACATAACTTTTTCTCCATCCATTGTTCAGAAGACAATCATTTCACGAAGAAAAACTTGCTAATGGACGCTATACAATCACCACCCGCCTACACTGATAGCCGAGTCAAATGCGTGTTGGACTACACAATGATAGGGTTCTGTAGTTTCTCCTCGATAACTCGTAATGTTTTACTCAGAACATACACCATCCATTACAAATGCCCTCGATGGCGCACTAATATTTGATTAATGATTCTAGTAGAATATTGTTGTACCTATGTGATTTTTAGAGGCAGAGGTACGTAATAAATTATTTAGGCAGAATATAATATGGCAAACGGTAAAGTACAGCTGACAAAACGAATTGTATCACCGGTTTAATTATGCTATCTAACTTTACCAACAGCTATATTATTAATAATAACAGCTATACATTGTTCGGAATAAATGTCTTCTTTCTTTCTTTTCTTCTTTGTATAATTAGCTTTAAAATCTTATTTAAGTACCTACATAACATTATAAAGCCGATTAAAAATATCTATTCAAAGATGCTACGAGGGAGATCTGTATTAGGTTGTATTGTAAATAATAATTATTGTATTATATAATTCAAGCTGTGGATAAGTAACTAAAGCATACAAAACATGCAAGTGTTGATTATAAATAATAGGTTATAAACTTATTATACTTGATTAAAGTCTTGAACTTTCCGCAGCTATCTATGCAAAACAACTAATTGGATTCAATGACTATTAAGGCAATTTGTGCTAGCTATAAAAATCAGCATAATAATTGCATTAAAATTAATAAAGTTATTTCTTACATAAACCATTCTAATCAAATATTCTATTTCCGCCAATTGATTCATTGAATATAGCTGCAATTGATCTGAGCCGAGATAATAAACTAGGTATAGAAGTGTCAAGAAAACTAAGATAAAAACTCCTTTAATGGGCATGGCATTGAATCGCAATTGCACCACTTTCCGTAATTGTACGGTATAAAATATGATATTGACGGTTAGAGGAAAAAATATCATTTTTTTCCGACAACGTTGGTCTGGGCTTAGCATAGTTGCCTAGTCAATCATGTTTCTAGAAAACAACGCAAATTCCTGAGAATCTAGTCCAGTCACGGCAGGCTAATGAAACAAACAATTATCTTGCGGTCTATTGTCACAAGGCATGTATCGATATCTACATAGTATAAAATATGTATTGACGTCGTTCAACATACTGTATTATTATCATTACTATTGACGGCTCTGTGGCTAAGCCTAAGATTCAGAGACGATTCTAAGCGTAGACTTTGGCTTCCATATGTCAAAACTGTATAGAATTTTGACGTATGGAAGCGTGAGTCCACGCTTAGATTCGTCTCTGAATCTCGGCTTTAGTGTAGTAACTATGCTTTCAAAGCGGGTTCGACCCTCGACCGAGGCAAAATCTGTATGGCGAGCGTAAAGATTGTTCTAAAATCTTGGATGTTTTCGCTGTGTATTTCTGTGTCTCTCTAACGGGGAATCAGATGCTGAAGGTCATTCGCTCAGCGATACGCCTTAAGGGTGTTTTAGAGAGCCTATTATTGAATATTCCTGTTTAAATGGCAAAATGCATGTTTCCATTAAACATTCACAACTGCCGGCACGCATGACACTAACCATAAGTGGAAAGGCAGCCATCGTTTTGATAAATTTAATTTGATACGTATTTTTTCATGTCATAAAAACTAGTTTTACATGGAAACATATTTAAAAAAAAAATTAAAATTTTTCACGTAATAATGGCATCAAACCACCGCAAAACCAGACAGAAAAATTGCTTTTTAAATTATAGATACATCAACGGTTTAAAACAACAAAATGAAAATTCATGAACAAAACCGCGTACAATTTGTAGTTATAAATCTATCGGAAACGTTTGACACAATCGACTACCTACGGACAAAGTTGCCACCAGTCTTATATCCCATTAGCATGCAACAACACAATTGCCTCGGCACGTGTACGGCCTGCGATAATGCAGCCATCGATACGTGATTATTTTTGCATCGAGAACCTGTATCGCAAATGGCGTCCCACAAGGAGCGGTTATGGGACCACATTTTTATAACCTCTTTCGTTTTAACACTAATTGTCCGTATCGATAACATTTTTTAACTGTGTAAAGTAGTCGTGTTTAACTTATTTTTAAGTTGATTCCATTGAGGTATAGCACATTTAATAGATAAATTATAAATGGCTTTTAAAAGAATAATTACGTGAAAGGTTTTAAAAGTAAGTAGTTAAGAATCCTTTCAATTCAGGACCAAAAACTCTTTCGTAGGGAGTTAAAGAGAGTAATTGTTACCACTTTTCGCCTATTATACGGCAGAATAATGAGAGGATGTAGGTATAGGGTGCAAATACGGTCTGATGCATATTTAAAACTAATCACGTCAAGGTCAAATAATTGTAAGAAATTGCTGAATTTTTGTAGTACCAAACTGCCTACTGAGTGCAATATGTATTGTTGTAACGGCCACACACGATGAGCAGGAATATTGTGAAACGTCGTATCTGGAACGTTTGGAAATCCAATATTTCTATCATTCCACGTAATCCATCCAAGTTTCCCCACACACGGAGGGTATGGGGGACGACGGTTTTAGGAGCGTTTGCGTGGAATTTTATGAAGTGGAGCGTTCGTGAATGGTGAACTTAAGGCAAATCTAACCTTGCTGCAAATAAAACAAAAGTTCTCAACCATTATAGCTTTAATCCGTCTTCTATATGCACAAGCTTACTCTACGAGCTACTCTACCGCTTTGTGCACTATGTATGAACCATCGTTTTATCAAATCAATGTATGCTTGCAATTAATATTTGCATTCCCAATGCTCATTACTATGCCGTTGATATACCGCAAGCCCATTCAGGTTTCCGGTTGGAAAACTGATTGTGATCTTGAAGTTAAAGTGCGTTATGTATGGAAACTAAAATTATAGTAATAATATTTTTGATGAGATAAATTGTTTATAACTTGTTTTTTCTAACGTGCGCCTTTATTAAACCTATGAGTTACTTTAATATTTGTACATGTCGATTGTCGGTGTTGTAGAATCTTGATTCTTGTAATCCCTGATCAGAGGGAGGAATCTTTGATCACAAAGCGAAAAAAAACTAGCTGTAAAATTATAAATGTAAAGTAAAATGCCAACAAGCAAACGTTACTTATAAAGAAAGTACCTACTTCTACAGCAAAATCAATCCTAGGTCTATAATATGTCTAGGTATATAATCCTAGTCTCATAACCCCAGTAATTTCACTGACTACTTTTCTCATCAAACCGATACATGCTTGCACATTACTGCTTGGCGGCAGACTACACGACCAAAGCGGTGCTCCTCACTCAGACCGACAATCGCAGAAGAGTTAGTCCTATCACCTGTGACGTTATAAGTAAATTTTCTTTGTGCTGTGGTGTTTCAATAAAGAGATTATCTATGTCCATTCCATACATTTTGACCTAATACTATCTATATTTACACTCTCTTCTCTTTCTTTCTCTTCCTGCCTTTGACCCATTTTGGATAGAGTCACCGCACATCTTTAAAATCTTTTACAAGATTTTACCGCCTGATGCCAACCTCTCTTGAGAGTCTTCTATATTTACAGAATACGATTTATTCCTATGTTTACTGAAAGCAGTCAAATCTTAAATATCATGCAGTCGAGTCAGCCTCGTTAGTCACATGTCAGTCCGCAGTAGGCCCGCCGCATTTGCAAGTCAAACTTGTTCATTGAATTCATCTGTATTGCTGGCATGATGAGTCATTGTCAGGAAGTTTGTGCTCTAGATAGGCAAGATAAAACTAAAATGTCCTAAGTCATGAGATTCCTCAGCAACGTTATAACTCTATGGAAACATAGTAGTCGATGATACGGAAGAAATTAATCACTCATAAAAGCCTGTTCAGACCTTAGCAATAAGCATTATTCGCTACCGCTTGCGGCGGTGGAGAAATGAATGGGCACGAAACTTGATATAAATAAAAAAACGAAACACAGAAGTACATATTGAATAACGCGCTTAGGTCTGAACATGCCTGTATACTACTCGGAGTTTGTCAAATTTTTATTAATAATCTCAATAGCTATAAATAGGTTCTTACCTTCTTAGTATGGGCATCCACAGGAGCTCTGTCATGAAACGATATAACCCCATCGAGTTTGAGCTACTTTGATTTGTCTTTACAAGAACTCTGATTCTAGATGATGTCCAGGGTCCTGATGATGGAGCCAGATCAAGATTACAGTACCAATTACGTATTTTATAAAAGCTGAACAGGAAAAATATGTATTTGCTTTTAAAAAACTTGTTTTATAACTTGTATCTATTGTTTGTGAATTTTCTTTGACCACTACTCATCTGATGTTAAGTGATGAGGTCGGCGCCTAAAATTGCACTGGCTCTCAAGCGGTACTGGCAGAACATATTTTTAACTTATGATCAACTAACCAGACAAGCATTAGACAATACCCTGCCATGAGCAATGAGGTTTAATGTACTACATATACCTACATCAATGACCTTAACATGATATTTTTGCATCGTGATAAAATGCTCAAGCTCTGTGTAGGTTTCAAACCATCGACTTACGGATCACAGGCCGATCTATCACTAAGTCATCGTCACATTTCTTAACGGAACTGCATTCCTGGTCACTATCACCGTATCATCACATTTTATAAATCAATCCTCAATTATCGGATCTCTTGCCGGCCGCATTCATTACCACTATCTCAGCATTCTACCATTCAATTCAATCTAGACTTACATCTGTATATTATACTAGCTTTTTCTCGCGGCTTCGCGTGCATGGTATCAGGATCTAGAGATTATCCGTGCTACCACAAAAAACAACTTTTAGGAGTCTGTTTATCTAGACATTGTCTAAAGATATACGACTAAACTGATTAGAAATGTCACAACTGAATGGAGTTAGACAAAGGTAGACACTTCATAACTCAAGATTTGTGATTGCTCATATTGAAACACACACAATTTGTTTTGTGGTAAGACATTTAGGGTCTTATATCATAATTAAATAACATTGGTTTAATTGTCAGCTTCGCCTACGATCAATAGCGTAGCTATACATACATACTTAGAAATAGTTTTACAAGATATCTCTATTACGTATTCAAAACCAACTTATTTGGATTTTTGATAGGTAAGCAGCTCACTTGATTTGAGGCCAAAAGTGATGACTTGTGAACGTGCCAAACCTAGAACAGGACTAAGTGCAGCTGTCTTTAGGACGGAACACACCCACAGATACCTACCAATAGTTTTGTTTGACTAATTTGAGCTTTCCAACTTCCAAGCGAGATCTAGAAATTGCCTTATCATGATGGTCAAATACGTCATGTTTACTTACATTATGAGAAGCAATAGAATTCATCATTTATGACTTCACACTGTGACTATGAAAATGGAAAGAAAGCAGGTGACATCGGAGCTCAAGACTAGTCTGCTGCATCGAAAGCATTCCATTTCAACCAAATCAGGATTCGAACCAGTTAAGGAGTTGTGTTGCAAACTTCCACGCCACAAATAACTTGATTATGCTTGACAGGAAATCTGTTAAGGTACCCAGTTAACAGAGATCCGCAAGCACTGATACCGTTTCCTTACTTTGTGTTATTTGTTAGAAAGAGCGGGAAGCGAGGGAGGTCGTTTAGGGTTGGGCGCTGCCCACTCGAGCTTGACAGTCTCTTGTCTGATAGAGATCAGATTGGATTTCATAGCAATTGTGTTTAGGTTGCAGTCGAGCTGCCAGCCAAAGTGAAATATGGGCGCCGTAACCCGGAAAATAGTTGGCATTCCTGAATGTAGCAAGTAATGCCAGAATCAAGTAAAGCCTGCAGTTAAACAAAGAGTAATAAATACTATGTAAACATTAATCAATCCATTTCTCAGACTGCTTAACTGGATTAGGTAACGACTTAAATTTTGTTAGTTGAATAGAAATTACTATGAAAATTGTTTTTACTGACCTAATGCTATATTTTTATTAATATTTAGACTACAAACTGCTTCACCCGCATGGAAATTCCTATACATGATCCGGGATAAACAGTATCATATGTTACTCTCCAGCTTTTAAACTATCTCTATGCCAAAAATCACGTTGATCCGTTGCTCCGTTGCTGCGTGAAAGAATGACAAACCAACAAACACACTTTCGGATTTATTATAGTACTTACCAGCTTCTGCCCGCGGTTTTCACCCGCGTTCCCGCAAGAACCGTGCATTCTTCCGTAAAAATTAGCTGTTACTCTCCGGTCCCTAAACTATATCTTTGCCAAAAATCACGTCGATCCGTTGTTCCGTTGCTGCGTGGAAGGACACACCAACAAACCAATAAACCAACAAACACACTTTCGCATTTGTAATATTAGTACGAAGTAGGATATTAGTTATAGGATACATGGGAATTTTGACCCTTTTTTACACGGCTCCACAAAAAAGGAGTATAGTTTTAAAGACTAATTATGTATGTATGTAGGCGAGTGTCTTCACTCCACCATAACTTAAATGTCTGAACATATTTGGATGTATGGGAAATCTTTAGAATCCTTACATAAACTCGAGTGACACTGGCTGGGGCAGTGGTGTTTTTTTATGCAATTTTTGTTATTTTGTTTAAACTCTTTGATAACGAGACGAGCTGGTCGTTTGTCTGATAAGTAGTAAGCGTGAAAAAAGGTAGGTATGTTACCTTTTTTCACACAAGATCGGCAGACTAAAAAATCAGACTTTCGAAATTCAATAATTAATCGTGTGCTGAAATTCTTTACTGCAGCAAAATCATAGCCTTCAGTACTAACCTATTTCATGTAACGGTTAAACCAGGGCTTAAATAATTTCCTATCAACCCATTGTTAGATCCCAATTATTAGCAACTGCAGTTTCAAACCAGCAACTGATTGCTACAACTTTTCATTAAACAATGACATGTTCCTGAAATAGTTTCTTGTTCTTGAAAATTGCATTCTTGTCTGGACTAGGAAATGATGTGTATCTAAACGAGGACCTTATTTGGTGCAGACTGAATGAATAACTGTTATAATCGTGAATAGACAATACGAGAGCGATTAATAACAATATATGATTTATTTATTTATTTATTTTATTTATTTACTTTAATTAAAACGGCATGTTATACCAATTACAATAATTAAAGAAAAGTACATGAAGAAAATTTAAAAATAAACATTAGGTAAATATTAATAAGAAAATTTAAAAAGATTTAACAAAAACAAACAATAATATATCAATCAATTATAACAGAGAAAAAAAAAAGAAATACAATAAATTATAAATGCCAATTACTCAAAATACATAATTAATAGATATTACACATACTTTGGAACACATAATAATTAACTTAGAAACTAAACAAAGCTACTCACACATACATCCTTAGACTCACAAAAACGCAGACATGATAGACCTAATTCAACGAGTGTACGTCTGGGTGCTGGTGGGCAGTGCCGGATTATCCATAAGGCAAAGTAGGCAACTGCCTAGGGGCCCAGCAACGACTAGTAGCCCCGCACCCAAGCAATTGAAATTTTTAATAAATTGCCGCGAGATATCAAGGCGATTGTTTATAAACCCACTTTGTTTAAAAACAGAGTCTTGGCATTTCTTCTTGAAAATAGTTTTTACAGTTTGGAAGACTATTTTGCCAAGTCATTTTTGAAATCTTGAGTTTTTTTTTTTCACTTGTTATTTTTTATATCTTTGACATGTGTATTTAATAATGTTTGAATGAGATGGTTAGTTGGACATGCTAAGTAATTTTTATATTTTTATGTTAACTTTTTCACTTAGTTGTTTTTAAATTTGAATTAGTATTATAATTATTATGTGTGATTTATATTAATTAATTGAATTTCAAACACAATGTATATTGTTAATGAATAAATAAATACAATACAATACAATACCCCGGGAAAAAAATTGAAAATGTATTTTCGTGAAATATATTTTTATAGTGTTAACCGACACTAGCGGATGTTCACACAAATATATACATCACAAAAATTTCGCTTCCAACAGGATTCGAACCTGCGTCTTCTGGCTGGCCGGGCCAGACGCCTTAACCACTAGGCTATGGGAGCTCCCATTTGTGATGTATATATTAATGTATAATCGGGTGAAAATTAATATTGAAGAGTTGCATGTAACAAACCCTGTTGCGTTGTTTTTTATATTATATCATCATGTCATATTTAAGAACGCATTTCAAAATATTATGGCATAATATTATTAGGGTTAGAAAAGGGGGCCCGAGACGTGCATTGTCTAGGGGCCCCGACATGGTTAATCCAGCCCTGCTGGTGGGTCCCACCGCTTTGCTAATCTTGTCAGCCTTTAATTAGTACCTAGTGGGCATGCATTAGGTACAATTTTTAGTTTTGACTTGCAAAGCAGTCAGTGAAATTACTGAGCAACCTGTGTCGGAAATACGTCATTATCAAATTTCTATACAAATAAATAAAATCACTTCATACGTGAAATGCAAGCCATTTTCTGGAATTGCTTCAAGTCTATTCTAATCAACGTCATCATTTAACAAAGTTCAACATAGTTCAAGCGAATCAGCTGATCTAGGGCTGCCCGGAAGTTCTCTAGTAGAATTTGACGTAGGTACCTAAACTTTGAATAAACCTTTTCTGCAATGAAAAATTCTGAATTTCAAATAAGTACTCAACAGATGTTGTTGACATCCAGGAGGTCTACTTTGTCTATAAAATTATGACATCTGGAAGTCTACAAGGCGGGAATTAACATATAGCTTATAGGCAAAGTCTGCCACATCGTTCTTTAATATCGAGATCAGTAAATTATAGAAGAAACATCGTTACTATGATAGTTATTTAAAATCAAAGGAATTGCGAGCGCGAGAGCGTTTAGCAAGCATTACAAGCTAGCTGACAGCTTTATAAAGGCCTCTTTAAATCAAGCCAGCTCATAACAAAGCTAGACCATATTTACAGATATGCAATTATGTTCTGTCTCGGTTCTGAATCAACGCGACAGGTATTAACTGATGAGAGGCTCTCTGGTATTAATTGTTTTAGAAGTACATTGCCTGGTGAAGTTATGGTAGCTCAGGGTCGCCCACCGGTCTGTAGGTCAATCAATTGTTTACTTTCGTTAGGCCGGCCCTAGACGCTAATGCATGTTTGCGTTTTGCTGTCAATATAACCGTGGTTTTTTAATTTCTTCGAGGTAGGTTTAAAGGTAAAACGTAAGTTTTTCGCGCGAATAAAACCCATTCATAAAGTAAACAATTTTTTCAAATCCCGTTTATTTTACTAACGTATGATGACTGGTTTTCACCTTGAGGGTGGTAACCATCCAAAAAATGATCTACCACCATGCTGTGGTTGCGATGTGGTATGGTTGCATCTATTTTCCTTCACTTAAAGCTCAATCTCATTATAGGATTCGAACCAGTGACCCACAGATAGGCGGCCGACATCACAACCCAGTGCTTGTTTGCAGCTATCATCACTCTAATATTATTGATAGTGGGAGGACTAACTCTTCTGCGAGTGTCCGTCTGGGTTGTTACCACCGCTTTGCTCGTGAAGTCTGCCGCCAAGCAGTAGTGTGCAAGCATTACTGTGTTCCGGTTTGATGAGCAGAGTTAATGCCAGTAAAATTTATGGGGCTTATGAGACTTAATACCTAATGTCTCAGGGTAACGAGCGCACTGCAGTGCCGCGCAGGCCTTTGTGTTTCAAAGTTCTGGGTGGCACTGCAATTGTTATGTGCCGGCGTTATGCTTACTATCGGGCAAACGACCAGCTCGTCCCGTTACCAAATAACATAAAAAAATGACTTACTTTATTGTTTATTACTATCTACTGTTGATTACGTGCTTTCATTAATTCCACGTCGTTTCAAATTTGCGACAAAGTACTTTAGACATGCAAGAGTATTATGCATTCAGCTCGCTCGACTGGTGGTTAATAAAGATATTGAATAAATTGTGTTGTGCACTGAATCACAACAGGGGACTGTTCAAGCGAATTTTGACGTTTGAGCTGCCAACTTTACAACTGGCTTTACAGTACCTTGTCGCTGTAAGGATTTGATTGAGTTGAAATAGTCTGGATGGAAAAATTGAGAGTGCTTGGTATGACAAGGTACTGTAAGTGCTAACCTGAACTTGATGGCTAAAGACATGCAAATACTGTTAGGTCTATGGTATTGGGTCTTCATTTGTATTGTAGGGTGTTCTATTGGTAAACGTGATACTATTTTGTCAGGAGTTTTAAAAGTTTATTCAGCCGAAAGAAACACTATTTTTTTACAAGCTTTTATTTAATTTTCCGTATTAGTGTTAGTGGTAGGAATAACTCTTCTGCGAGTGTCCGTCTGGGTTGTTACCACCGCTTTGCTCGTGAAGTCTGCCGCCAACAGTAATATGCAAGCATTACTGTGTTCCGGTTTGATGAGCAGAGTAGCCCACTGGCTACTTTCACTAAATTACTGGGCTTATGAGACTTAATACCTTATGTATCAGGTTAACGACCGCACTGCAATGCCGCGCATGCCTTTGTGTTTCAAAGTTCTAGGTGGCACTGCAATTGTTAACATTCAACATCGATTGTTGTTGAACAGCAATATAAAATCATGCACATTACTGGGAGAAAAGCTGATCGAAATGATATTCACTTGGAAGCTAGTCTATAGTATAAGGGTATCACAAAACAAATCAACCTGATAGCAATCCAGTTTATGCCGGCTTTAATGCTAGCTAAAGTTCACCAATCACGAGCATTCCAAATCCATCGCTCCGCAAGTCGTAGATTAGTAGAACAACACCGAAGGCGACGTCCAATTTCGAGGACACAGACGATCACTCCGTTCCGGTCGTGCCATGTTGCTCAATTTTTCGGTCGTTCTGCGTCTCTACAACTGCCAACTGAGCGCGAAATGGATCGTTGTATCGGCCAGTAACGATGAGTTGGAACGTTGGATTTGGAACGCTTGGATAGCCAATATTCCTAGGACTCCACGTAATCCATCCGAGACTCCCCGCACACGTGCGGATTTTGGAACGTTGGCGTGGAATGTTGTGCATTGGAGCGCTCGTGTATAGTGTGGGAGTGCTCTTAGACCTTCAAAGTCCTACGTAGGTGGACAAATCTATGAGCACGTCTAATTGCATACAGATTGCCAGTACTCAAGCCCATTCAATATTCTAAGGGTTTTATATCAAAAGGGCCGGTAGTGTGGGTTTAACAAGTATTCTTGATGTAGATTATAGGTTTTCTAATCAGAAGACGTTATTAAAGCTGTAATTGATTTTATTATTGTCAGGTTCTGATCATGGTGGAATTTATTTGCACATTCAGGGTTATCAAATGTCTTTAATAAATTCGTGTAAAGATAGGTTTTGCTTGGTTTGGACGTTTGGACTATTCGTCTGGCCACTCCTTTCCGGCCCGCCTAAGTAGAAAGTAAAAATGGCCTAAAGGCTTGTTGTTTCATCGAAGAAAAACAGGCACTACGGAGAAAGAGAGACAACGCCCGAAACCTCGGTTGGCAATCTGAAAAAATTGAAATACATTTCTATAGAAACTTTCCGAACACAATTAGTGCGTGGTAATTTCCTAAAAGTTGTTCCAGGAAATACGTGTTCCTGAAAATTCCTACAAGTTTGTGAAAAAAATGTTTGTTATTTAGAATCTCCATTCCATGTCCAAGGTTCCTATATGGAAGTGTTTTGTTTACTTTTACATTTATGAGAACATTGTGAACGGCCAAAGTCAAGGTCAAGGCAATTTTAAACAAATTTTTTGTTTAAAAAGGCTTTTACTGAAATGGATTGACAAAATTTAAAATTTTTGTCATCTGCGATTAATCCAATATTATGACTGCAATACATAGTTGAAGTCATAATTGAGAATTAATCTCTAATCTATATTTTATAAGTGCACGGATGATATACTTTATTACATCAAGTTCATTTTAATTTATTACACGACTGCTCAAGAAACGAGTGTAATGTTTTTATGGTTCATAGTATGTATGTTGAGTTTCTTTATTCCACCATAACTTTTAAATGCCTGAACAGATTTGGATGTATGTGATATCTTTAGAATCCTTACATCATCCCGAGTCACACTGGCTAGGACAGTCTGGTTTGTTCTGTGTAACTTTCTGTTTTTTCTGTGTAACTTTTGTTACATTGACTTGTATCTTTACTAGCTGCGACGCGGCAGTTTTTCATGCTTATACAACTATACATTAACGCGCATTTTCATCAAAATTGAGCTTTTCTTCGGACAAAACCTCACAAATAAACAGACATACAAACTTACTACAAGATAAATAGATATGAGACGTTTTCCCAGAACATCTTGACGAAACACCATGAATCTCTATTACAGATAAATTAAAATAACAAAACCTAATTCCCTCAATGCATTATGCATAACTTCTAGCAATCATTTAGTTTCTAACCAGACCCTATTTAAACCTCGTGTCGTTTAATTAAAAGCCTTGCCTCGTGTCTTATAATTTACCAGTTGAATTGCCCGCGGCTACGCCCGCATGGTTATACATTGAGAAATATAGAACTGATTATAAAACCACTGAAAGCAGAACTTTCTCCGCTTCAGACACGACTGTACAACAGGTTCAATTTACAACAATTGTGAAAACACATTTTCAAATGAAAGGTATAGGTATTAAGAAAAAGAGTAAATAAAACTTTTTTTTATATTATTTGGTAACGAGACGAGCTGGTCGTTTGCCTGATGGTAAGCATAACGCCGGCCCATAACATATGCAGTGCCACCCAGAACTTTGAAACACAAAGGCCTGCGCGGCACTGCAGTGCGCTCGTTACCCTGAGACATTAGGTATTAAGTCTCAGAAGCCCAGTAATTTCACTGGATACTCTGCTCATCAGACCGGAACACGGTAATGCTTGCACACTACTGCTTGGCGGCAGACTTCACGAGCAAAGCGGTGGTAACAACCCAGACGGACACTCGCAGAAGAGTTAGTCTCCCCACTAACAAAAAAATAAACGGTGAGTGTAATATTTTATATTATATTAGAATTTCAGAGAAAGTCCCTCAAAAATGTTATTAATCGTTTCCCTCGGGAACTGACTAACTCAAAGCTGAGCCAATAAAACAAAAATTCAACTACAAGACTCTTATACATTCTAAACTTTGGTTGTATTCTCAGATTTGACAAACAACTCGAAGACTTTTTTTTCAACATTGAAATCGTTTTGACAGCCCCTTAGTTGATAGTCATGTCTGTAGCGAAATGGTATAACGAGTTCAATTCCTGCAACTGGACAATTATATTTTCACAAAAAACAACGCAAATGTTTGTGCAAAAACAGCACAAATATTCGTCTCGTTGAGTTGAATCCAGTAATGAGACCAGTTCTAGTAGTTCCTGATTCCTTAGACCAGGGAATCCTAGTTAGGTGTCAGAGTGTCGTTGTGTATTATTTTTACTTGAAAAATCAATGTACAGACCTACTTTTTTACTATGTATATAATATAAAGATAAAGATAACCTTGAGAAGTGACTGAGCTCTCGTCAACACACTGTTGGAATGTCATTAAAGTTAGATGCAGTTTCAGATCCAATAACAACAAGTCATTTAACACATGACCCGCTAAACGATACTAATCTTTAAACCTGGACGATAAAATTGATTTTTTAATGTAAAGCTTTGGTGGATACGGTATCTGTGTTGATTGTGTTGTACCTAATAGTGCAAATCAGCAGTCGTGATCAGGACATTACAATGTTGAACATTTACTGGAGATCAGAAAGGGACCTTTAAAGTTTGAACGTGTGTTAGGGCCGTTTTGGTCATAGTTGGAGCGCAATTTTTCGTCGTAAGCATTTGTTAAGTGCTTTCAAAAATATCACGTATCGGTGTGATCCGGTACTTGGCGACATATTTTCAATCTGGTAATGATAGCTAGCTATGTGAGCAACTACGAAAATGCCCTACGACCATGTCAAAATTTATTCCTGATAAAAATTTAATCAGGAATTCTGACATCAAAACTTGCTTGCCGCAGCTCTAGTTATTAAAGCCATCAATCTTAATTATTTATAATTATGCGTCAAAACAATAATTAAGATAACAATTCAGATCTTGCTCTTTGTTACCAACAGATGTTTCACGTCACAAAGAAAGGTTACCTACCAGCTGCGAGCATCTCTGAGTCACTTAGAATCATCGAGTGAATCATTATAACAAAGTGTTGGAAATCTTTTTACAAAGAAATAAAGTTGTCATGATTTTGTGGAAGAATGACAAAGGGATATTGTTGACAATGGCATCACAATGTATCTCTACATGCCGACCAGGGCCTCAAGACAAAAGCCACACACTTCTTGAGGTGGCCAGTTTTTCTGTGAATTGAAGACCGTCGCCCCATAAACTACTAAGAGATACTACGTATGGTCGACCTGATGCAATTATGGTACAACTGATAGGACTTTTCCAATATTGCGGGCGGCTGAAGTTCCATTTTCTGCCACTCCACGGATAAGTTTTTTTAATCACGTTAGCGTTTCCCCACTATTTTGAAGCTAAATGGTGATGCGGTCATCGGTGATGAACACGTTATACCTAGATTAGAACTGGCTTTCAATTGCAGTTGTTGGAACACACCTTATAGGTGTAAGACAACAGACTTATTAGTTATTAGTTTAGGGTGATAGCCAACCAGATAAACCCTGGAACGGGCGCATGTTCTCAATATGCCATGGTGGATAAATACCAGGTAGTCTTTTGCGAGTGTCCGTCTGGATGGGTACCATCGCTTTGTTCGTGAAGTCTGCCGCCAAGCAGTAATGTGCAAGCATTACTGTGTTCTGGTTTGATGAACATAGTAGTAGTCAGCGAAATTATTGGGTTTATATTCATCATATTTATCTCATCTGGCTAGCTGATAAGACATTCAAACCAGGCTAACTCTTAAGGATAGCAAATGAGGTACTCTTTGCAAGCTTCTATGTTTTGTCACACTTTTGGCGTTATCCAAAAGGATATCCATAGATTGCGGAACTAGTGAAGACTGTTTTTCAGCAGCCAGTAGGGCTTGCTCTCCTTATTTATACTTCTTGATAACGAGACGAGCTGGTCGTTTGCCTGATGGTAAGCACAAAGCTAGCCCATAACAACGTATATAGTTTAACTATCACCCAAGCCAGGACAGTTGCATGGTACATCGTTCACAAAAGTTAACAAGGCGAAGACCCGCAGACCGTAACGGATAGCTGCACGGCGCTAATTGAGGTCAAACTAATTTAGCGCTTGACTTAAAATAAACACCTAATAGCAGATTAGGGTCAATATGATCAAGTGATACCTCGTTTAATGAACCCTTGTGATAAGCTTTTGTTGTGTGCGTGATAGTCATCGTGGAGATTGTGTCACGCCTCAGTCCGGAACATTTTTATTTATGGTTAGAATAATCAGTAATCACACTTTTGACATAAACTCCAAATAGACCAGATAGACCAGGGGGCCAAGTACGCTAAACAACTGAACTGCTCGTGAAGTCTGCCGCCAAGCTGTAGTGTGCAAGCATTACTGTGTTCCGGTTTGATGAGCAGAGTAGCCAGTGAAATTACTGGGCTTATGAGTCTTAATACCTAATGTCTCAGGGTAACGAGCGCAGGCCTTTGTGTTACAAAGTTCTGGGTGGCACTGCAATTGTTATGGGCCGACGTTATGCTTACCACCAGGCAAACGA
Organism: Crocallis elinguaria; assembly: GCA_907269065.1. Lineage (NCBI taxonomy): Eukaryota > Metazoa > Arthropoda > Insecta > Lepidoptera > Geometridae > Crocallis > Crocallis elinguaria. The sequence goes on along the minus strand of OU026072.1, from coordinate 22,260,329 downwards.
CCAGCTCGTCTAGTTACCAAATAACATAAAAAAAATTGCGATGGCAGAGGTGCCATTATCTATCACAACTGCAAATTGTGGCAAAAGTCGGTAATGCATATAATGCAGACATAATAATGCAGACCGTAGACGCTTATGCAAACGTGCGTTTGCTTGTCAGAATAACAACGCTCTTGCATCAAGCATGGATTTCGAGTATCTCGTAATCGACGTAAGTGTCTACGGTCTGTATAAGACTATAGGACTACTACTACAGCAGACCCAGCAATTAAAGTTTTTTTATACTATTACATTATTTATTTATTTTATTGGTTGGAATAAAACAGATGCTGAATTTATTTCTCACTCAAAACAATTACTGTCTTTTAATATTGTTATTAGTCCATGTAAGAAGTCAAGTCTATTATTCCTAAAAGGGTTGACAAATAAGCCGCCACATCTGCGGGTTTCCTCTACACTAGCGGTAGATGGCAAATGCGTGTTGGGCCACGCATAGTAGGTATCTGGTTCTATAGTTTTCAGAAAACAAGTTTTCATACCTGAACCATTTTCATTGATCGTTTTTACTATAGCCCGGTGGTTGTATCTCGATCCCAATGGTTTGACAGATAAAAAAATATTATTTAGTGTAACCATGTTTTGAAAGAATGTCTAATTGCCTAAGTTCGATCTATACTGAATTTAACCAAACGTAACGCGCGACGCTGGACAACGAAACCTGGGTTATTTTGTTATAAAAAACTTTATTGAGCCCCCAACGACGGACTGTAAAACAAACAATTAATATTATTTAGTCAGTCCACCGATCTCTGTGAGTCAGTCCCATGGTTGGAATTTGTGAACCGCCTCGAGTTCGGCTGCAACTCACAATGTGGAACTCTACAAGTTAGTCAATTTGTTAGCAAACAATGGTTACATATTCGCGAGTAAGTAAACATTGTTACTGACGGCTCCGTAGCTAAGTTGGTAGTAACCCTGCCTGCAAAGCGAGGGGTCCCGGGTTCGATTCCCGGCCGGAGCAGATTTTGTGTAAGCATAAAGTTTGTTCTCGGGTCATGGCTGTTTGTGATTTGTATCTGTGTGTGTCTATGCCACCTGCAACACAGGGAATCCTAGTGCGGGGTATGAGTGTAAGCGTTTATTTATTTATTTATTTTATTTATTTATTATTTACTCAATAAAAAATTTTTATTGTTTATTAAGTCAATTCCGCGTTACGTTTGTTTAAATTCAGTATAGATCGAATTTAGGCAATTAGACATTCTTTATCACGGAATTGAAGCTAATAAACTACCCACATTATATATCTGAGTAAGCATGCACATAAATTTAGTGCATTTTGGAAGCCGAAAGACACAATCAGGCGAAAGCTAGTACCTATATACTAGGGTAACATGCGCACTGTAGTGGCGCGCAGGCTTTGTGTTTCAACACTCTGAGTAGCACTGCAAGTGTCATGGGCTGGCGTTACGCTTACCATCAAGAAAATGACCCGCTCGTCTAGTCATCAAAAAAATATAAAAAGAACTTATGTTACCGAGTTATCTTTCAGGTATATACGGAACCCTAAACGAAGGATGACTCCATCCCAATATGATTAGTCCAATTAATTGAGTAATTAGCTAACATCCGTTCAAAAGTAACCTCTGGTAAGTGTTTCTACATATGGTACCGCTGAAGATTTTTTTCACTATAACGCAGCATTGTTTGGCGTATTCTTTCAAAGATCATTCGTTGCTTGTTAATTATATTTTGGCCCATAACAATTGCAGTGCCACCCAGAACGTTGAAACGAAAAGGCCTGCGCGGCACTGCGGTGTGCTCGTTACCCTGAGACATTAGGTATTAAGTGTCAAGTGTCAATCATAAGCCCAGTAATTTCACTGGCTACTCTGCTCATCAAACCGGAACACAGTAATGCTTGCACACTACTGCTTGGTAACAACCCAGACGGACACTCGCAGAAGAGTTAGTCCTACCACTAACAAAAAGACTCAAATAATAGATTTTGCTATAAACGGTTTTAAGTCCAGCCTATTTGCCCTATTAACAGTCAAATAGCCCACATTTACTTACTGTTAACTTGAAGTATGTACAATTTTCTTTCTAACTGTTAACGATTAAACTTGTCGTTAAATATTGTCACGTCAACGGACCTTTATCATAATGATGTTAATAATAATTGTTATTGGGGTTAATTGTTTAATAATTTGATATTCGATTCTGTAAAATTGGAATAGCTATTAATATATAAAATTTATCGAAGTCGGTTTGCTTATTAATAAAATATAGCCCGCAGTATAAAGCAAGGAAACCTCATCATTCTGTAAGCAATAATTTTTAATATTTATGCAAAGCGTTAGTGTCAAGTTGTAGATGTGTGACAAAAAAAAAGAATAAACGCCATTGTGAAAAAGTACGTCTTTGCAATCACCCATACGTTACAATTCTTCTTTGCTAAGAGTCGGAGGACGAAAAGGGGATGATGATGATGATGATGATGATGATGATGATATTCAGGAGAAAATAGTGAGATATTAACGTTAGACAGACTCACTATACCTTCAATAATTCTGTAGAGGTAGTAATAGTTCAATAATTTGAGTGTGCAACGATACTGCGTGCTTGATTCCCCTTCCCCTTTCCATCATGGGACGACCAGTAGGTCTAACATGCGCACAAAAATTTCTCGATGCTTATGTCGTGCATTTGTCTCATGTTCGCGAGAGAAAGAGCGAGACAAAACTGTAGACAAAATTTTGTCGTGGCGCGCATGTTAGCCCTGCAGCGACATCCGCTTATGGTTGACATTCCTCCTATCCGTACTAAGCGTTACGCTTCCACCTTCATCATGCGGACAGCTAAAGAGTGGAACTCATTGCCGGCATCTGTTTTTTCCTGACCATTACAATCTGGGAGTCTTCAAGAGACGAGTGAACAGGTATATTCTGGGCAAACGTGTTACATCGTCGACCGCGTCGTCGCTTAACATCAGGTGAGACAGCGGTCAAACGCAAGCCCATTTGCAATAAAAATAAAATACACCTTGAAGTGAACTTCATCCTAAAGTTGTCCAGGAAGACGACTATTTGGTGGCGTAGGGGACGAACAACAACCAGGTGGTAGGAGAAACCCTTCTACCCTTAGTGCTTAGTGCCACCGCTTTGCATGTGTAGTCCGCCCCCCAAGCACTAATGAACAAGAATTACTGTATTTAGGTTTGATGAGCAAAGTAATCAATAAAATTACTAGGCTTATGAGACTTTAATACCTAATGTCTCAGCGTAACGAGCGCATTGCAGTGCCGCGCAGGCCTTTGTGTTTTAAAGTTATGAGTGGCACTGCAATTAATATAGGCAGTTATGCTTATCATCAGACAAATTTCTTACTCTTCTCGTTCCAACACAAAAAGAAAAACAACAACAGAAAAAAATTAAGGTGTGAGTAATCATCGTGACATTCTTCCTTCCAACGTCACGAATCAGACTAAGCAGCAATTAATTATGTCCTAGCTCCCTACTAGGTACTGGGATAAAACCAGAATTCCTAATTAGTAAGCACCGCGAGCCCTATTAAGGTAACTCTTAGAAGGCATTTACATTACTCTTGCTATGCAGAGCAAGACGGGTTCCTCACATTTTAAAACGAGACTAGGCTGATACGATGGTTTTGTCTTCGTCATAGAAAAATTATGGAGATACCTAATTTTGTATCGGAACACAAATAAACAAATAAATGGTGACAGTGATTGTATCATAAAAAATGGCGTGGAAATTTTAATAAATGTTGCGTTTATTCACTTTTTATAGTTATTTTTCTACTTGCAGTGGCAAATGTTGCTATGCTATTGCATAAAATAATATTGGCGAACTCTTTGTTGCTACTTAAAACACAAAAAAAATAACATATTTACGTAAATTTTATTTTATAAAAAATACATTTTTTATTTTACGTTTTATGTTAAGATTGATCTGAACAGTGATGGTTAGATAATTAAATTCTAGTTTCGATTAGCTTCGAATATGGAATCTTCTTGCAATCGATTTTTATTACATCACTATTCAATTAAGGCAATTCTTCATCATCCGGAAGACGTTCACTACTGAAAATAGGCCTTCCCCATTATAGTTTGCCATAATACACCACGCTTGGAAGGTATCCTCATGATTGTGAACTTGACACTGACCACTGCTGTTACGACACCTGCGGGAAGAGATGAAACTATCTTCATTAAGTTGGCAACAAAGACGTCGATACAAAATTTAGATCTGTTAAACATTCCCCATCTCTTACTCATGTTATGTATTGGAAAGAGGGAGAAAGAAACTAAAGTTAAGTTTAGGTATGAAATGACAGATTTGACACCAAAATATGTTTATATTTAGTCAGTAAAATTATGAGACTTAATACCTAATTTAGCAGGATAACGCGCACAATGCAGTGCAGCGCAGGCCTTTGTGTTTAAAAGTGGCACTGCAATTATTATTGCACATCCTTGCAACTTGAAACATCACATAATTTATAAATCTATTTTAAAACTACAACTATTTTTAAGAACTATTCAATTCACTGTTGTACCATACCATCTCAAATAGCACGTAAAAAATGCAAATAAACAAAAGAAACTATAGTAAGTAAATAAAGTAGTAAACTCCAAAATACAAAACAAATTTTTTAATGTAGAGATACAAGACAAGTGTGATCAACAATGTATTATCAGGATTCTGCTTACTGAGTTTCCAAGACCAATAGAATTTGGAATGCGTCTCATTAGACCACTGATGTACGGTTGACAAAAACCTAAAGCGTAGAACTCTACATTGTAGGTAGATATCCGGTTTTATGGTACTTAATGTAACTTAGATGTAATTCCCTACTGGGCTTACGTTTCAAAAAAGTAAACTTATGCTAAGTTTTAGATTAATGAGTTCTACGTTAAATACTGGTGCTTAATAAAAGAAAATATAAATACTTCAGGATATTCTTCTTTTTATATTTACTTTTGTCTATGGTAAAACTTCAAAATGATTTATTAAGTTGAATGTTATAATTTCAATAGTATAACAACTATGTAGATATAATTAATTTGAAAGCATATGCTCTCAGATCCGCTGAAAGTGGGACTTGATTTTTTTACTATCTTACCTTATTCGATAAGAACTCGGATCATTTAGCACAATAGATCTGCTTGCGCCTGATTACTTCGTGATTCGACGCTCGTGTTCACAACTACATTTGTAATGTTTTCGCAACTGCAGAGCGATAAACTACTTGTTATTATCTTCTGGTAGGTAGTAGGGCTAATAGTTTTGAGTTGGCTGTGAAACTTACCTATTTGTAGAGGTCTCGGTAAGCACGAGTTTAGACTTGATTTTACTGTCGGAATTAAGACCCAGCTTTAGGAGGGAAGAATCTATGTAAAAATTGCTTTGAAAAAGCGACGAACCGACTTCAGTGACAAACTACTGAACCGATTTTGATGAAATTTGTATGGGACCAATCTGAAAGTATATCTTATCATATAAAAAACGAATTTTCCAAATCGATTTATAAATGAAAGCGGTTTGAGGTAACAAACATTAAAAAAAATACCCACCGAATTTATAACCTCCTCCTTTTTTGGAAGTCGGCTATTACTAAATTTCGCTGGTAGAAGTTATAAAATTTATTTTGACGAGAGCTCTGCAGTGCCACGCAGGCCTGATTTCAAGGTTCTGAGTGGCACTGCAATTGTTATGGGCCAGCCTTATGCTTACTATCAGGCAAACGACCGGCTCGTCTCGTTATCAAACAGTACAAAAAACAGACTTCTCTTTCTGTTATTATACTCTATTCTGCTCATGGTCACGGTAATTAGAAAAGAAGGCAGAGAAAAGACAGCACTATCCTACCAGACTTTTTCATTCTTCGCTTCATTATTAATACATCAATCTATTTATGCACTTCCGTTAAATCCTACTATATATTTGAATATTATAAATGCGAAAGTGTGTTTGTTGGGTTGTCCTTCTTTTATTCAGTAAAGGAGCAACGGATCGACGTGATTTTTGGCATAGATATAGTTTATGGACCGGAGAGTAACATAGGCTACTTTTTATCCCGGAAAAATGCGCGGTTCCTGTGGGAACGCGGGTCAAAACCACGGGCAGAAGCTAGTCTTTCAAAAGTTTTAAAAATTAGCCGGTACTTAACCTATAAATCTCCAAGCCTTACCTTAAAGCGGTCCTATTCAGCAAGCAAGGTAAGTACAACCTTATCTAGGCTATTTAATTCAACAATTTGTGCTGCAATTTGTTTATTTATCTAGAACTGAACGGCTTATTTAAATTAATCAGGAGGGCGCCACTCACCACCAGCCAATTAGAATTGTGATGGTAACTGGTACCTAACTAGTCCATTTAAAACAGCTGGACATTTAGGGTATACAGGGCGTCCCACGACTGCGCTACATTGAGGGAAAGTACCTTAAATATTTTAGATAGAAAATTTAATTGAATGAAGACTTCATTTTTCTTTTAAAAACAATTTTAACTGCATTTAAAGAATTTTAACTCGTTATATCTGAAAAAACCCTGTATGTTTACTATACCGATCGAAAGGCTCAATTATATTATACATTTATTTCTTCGAAATAACAAAGCATCTAAAATAAAAGGAAGACCATGAAATGTTCACTTTCGGCAGTGGTCATAGGCTAGCGTTACCATCCAGGCAAACGACCTCGTTTTCTTACCCGTAGTAGGTACTTATCTGTACAAGTAAATAAAATTAAAGTGTGTTTGTAAAATCAAAATAACAGCTTTTTATCAAATGAGATAAGATAGTAGAGAGAGAGAGAGAGAGAGAGAAGATAGTAGGTATATACGGTAACCTACCTATAACAAAACAACCATTTTTAAAATTTTTGTGTGTTTGTGCCGGGTAATCTCCGAAACGGCTGGACCTATTTTGATGGGACTTTCACTGGCAGATAGCCGATACTACTTAGGCTACTTTAATTTTAGAAAAAGAATTATGGTTCCACGCAAAAAAATAAAACTCATGAAATCCAATATCTCCAAGCGAGTGAAACCACGGGCAGCAGCTAGTTGTAAATACAAACCTATATTGCCCTGTTACTTGCAAGGTCTAAAAATAAAAATAACCATTTATTATTCAATCATTTTTGTAGTTGACAAAGCGGAACGGACACCCGGTAGCGTTATAACCGCGTTATATAAATGAACGCTATTAATTAACCATCAAAAAGTCGTTAAAAATCTATAAGAAGCCCGATTAAAATCGAACAGTGCAGTAATTTTTCTTCGACCTAATCTACTTGTCCAATAGAACCGGATCAAAGCGCCCCCTGCTGGGATCTAGGAGAAACTCAGCAAATAACATGCTAATGCAGAGTTAAATCTGTTTTGATTAAATTTTAAGTAGACGCAAAAGATTTAGCTCTAATAGTCTATAAACCCGTCGTTCTGTAATTGCCTTGGCCCTGCTCACGCGACACGATATCACGTGACACGAATATCACGCTTTTTCCTGTCGTACAATTTCATGGTTCGTATCTAAGACACGGCGCTGTGAGGGTGCGGCGAAACTGAGAACTAAAATCTGCCCCTTTCTTCCAGTGCTGCCACCCTTAGGAGAAAGCTTTCACTGCGTCACACAAAAGCTTCAAAAAGTTCCGCTACTCGCCACCAGATGGCTGGTTGCCGAAACGTCCCGAAGCATTCGCTTATGATTTATGCATGTGTGCGTGTCAGAGCGAGATCGCAAGTGAAAAATAAAAAAGGAGTAAAATAGACAGCAATATGTGCGTATTATACAAAGGCGTGGTTACGTGCATGCACGCGATTTTTTTTTATCGCAAAAATGGCCGGAACTTTTCTCTCGCCACGTTAGTCCGTAATGTCGCAACTACATTAGACGCGTTTTAGCTTAAATTCTATGACGAGGCAATAAGGTCGAAAATTGTGTAACTATTTTATTCGAATTGCGTTTTGTATGACGGGGTATAGCAAAATAATTGGCGTCACAAGCGTCGCGGCGTCACTAGAAAGAGAGAACGTTACGTTTAAACATTAACGTTAAAGTAGTAGCGACCGATGACCGTTAGAAGAAGGGGGACGGGGAGTTAGCGAATATGTACGAAAGAAAGAGACGTCGCGAAAAAAATTACCGAAAAAAGCCGTTTTTAGTGAAGTTGCGCGCCGCGATAGAAATTACAGAAACATGGGCGCGGTTTGAAAAAATGTCAGGGGCGCCTGCGCCCTCGGTAAAAAGCCGGTGCGGAAGTAAAGGGGGAAAGAGACGTTGTTAGTGGGCATTAAGTGAAGAGTTGCAGTAAAGCGGCGCGCCGCGAGCGGTCGCCACCGGCGCAACAAAAACAATACCGCTAATTATTGCGATTATCAGCCGCATACCGTTGCACGCGACGCGTTAGTTGCCGATTCTAAATACGAAAAACAAAATTTGAATTTGGAATTTAGTGCGCGGTGTGGCCAAATATCTTTTTTTTTTCAGCAAAATGTTATTATTACGTGTGGTAACTAGTGATGTTTGTTCGATATTCGTCGTGAAGATGACGACGCGTTTTCCCGCTAAAATTCGTATATCGAATGAGTTCCGTGGTGTTTGCCCTACGAATTGAATGGTGAATAATAACGTTGACTAAGCTACTGTGAAAATTAGCGGCTGCACGACAAAAAATATTATTTTCACGAGCAAACAGAAAACGGACGAGGTATGAAGTATTTACGTAGGTGTGTTTGTCGACTAATAAAATGTTAATCTAATATTAGGCCTAGCCGTAGGAAAAGTAGATACGGTGGCATAACTTTCTAAACCTGCCCCATTTCCAAAGCCACTAAATATAAATTACACAACTATAGATACTAACAAATCTATGTGAGAAAAACTGTTATTTAGTCGAAGATAAAATGCACAAAGTATTATTTCTACATTGAGAAACAGCACAAAGTTTTTATTCCAGCATAAAACAAGCTATGACAGTCATACTTTTTAATTTCATTCACAGTTAGCAAATGCAGATGTCCAACTCCACAAAATAGGTACTTAAAAAGAGTAAAATGTTTATATTAATTCTAAAACGCCAGACAAGATATTTCAAACTGAATGTGACATTAAACAAGAAAATGTTCTTGTTATCGCAAACACACTCGACTTTGTACTATCTTGAACGATAACTAGTGTCAGGTGAGTCTGCATTATCCAGGCTTAAAACCTGAGGAGAAAAAATACAAATAAGTAAGTACGTTGGCTTGTGTGTTGTTTTTCTCTTACCTGCACAGTAGAAAACGATCGAAGTAGACAAAGATAGCTATAGTTTAAATCACATCAAAAGCAGAAAAATGCTAAGGTTAAAAGTTAATGACAATTTAATTTTCTTTGCAATCATTGAAATTAAGAATTAGGTAAAAAAAAAGATAAATGATGACGTAAATGTAATATAACGGTATCTGATGAAGAACTCTGGATACTTACTGAAGTAAATAGTATAGTAATATGAGACCATAGACGAATTCATTATTTCTTCTTTTTGTGAACAATTTCCTACTGCGGAATAGATATATTTAAGTCTCCTTTTTACACTTTACCCTTCATTTTTTTTTAATTCTATGTGATGTTTTTTTTATGTAGATTGCCAATGAGAATTTCGGAAACCGAATAGGATTCTAACTACATTCTAATAAAAAAAAAATAGATAAAAAACCCTTTATAAATATATAATTAGGGTGGTGACGATCTGCATGTTTTAAGAACCTGACTATTTGATTCAATTAATTTACGTTCATTATATGAAATAATTGTTCGTGCAGATGAATTAAATTCAATAGGTTAAGTGTATCGCTTATTAAACACTCCAAGTTCCTGTTATTGATACATTGCAAAACTAAGATTAATGTGAGTGTGTGCGTGTGTTAAACACTGAGGAATTAATTTGTTTTGAGTATATCCTTTGTGAAATTAAACTCTAAATTTATTTACGGAAAATTACTCAGATGAAATCGAAGTTGTAAAAACCACAACCAATCTAGCACCGGCATTAGTGTATCAATTTCTACGACTGATACATTATAATCCTTGAAGTTAATAAATAGATTTATATATTTTTTTTATAATTTTAATTTGTATGTAATAGTTAGATAATATATTAAGTAATTTTTATATTTATATAAGTTTTAAAATGAAAAAGTATGTCCATAGAGCTTATTAAACTTGCAATAATAATTTTGAAATTGTATGCAGTCAAAGATTCCTACAATATAAGTTTTTAACTATCATAATCAATTCTCCTGCCCAACAATCCCACTCAAATCAAACAATATACATAATAAATATCCCATTTCCAGTGATAATTCATATTCGTAGTAAATTTTCCTACAACCAAAACACATACTACATATTCTGTTACATAGACCAAAATATATAACATGTATGATAATAAATTAGGCGTAACAACACCTGTGTATCCACGCACCACGCACTCTAACATTATAGATAAATCATTCGAAAATTCTGGCCACATAAAAAAATCTAGTTTCAAAAAAGATAAAAAACCAGTCGCATAAACATAAAACCGGCCAGTTGCCGTTAAATAGTTGTGGAATGCCTTCTATTGCCTCCGACCAATAGAAATTCGTAAATTTGAATTTTGAATTGCGAACGTGGGCCAGCGAGTGGGTGTCTGTACCTACTTCCATCGACAACAGTATAAACGATGTTTGGCATAGTGTGATATTTCATTTTATTTGACGTATTGCTTACTAAATGGTGCTGGTTTAAATCTAAGTATACAATTATCTATCTTTTAATATAACTTGATATTTTAGTTTTAGTTAGTAGGCTATAAATTTGAGTGTTTTCATGACCATTTACTTTACAAATGCAAAAATAATTTACAAGTTAAGTAATAATTGATTTGCTAATACTCGTAAAGTTGAAAAGTTAAATAGTAAATAATGATCTTGGCGGCAAAAATGAAATCCGATCTTGTAAGTAGGTAAATAAGGATTTAATAATAGACAAACTATCTGCTTGTAAATGATTAACAGTTCAGGTAGAAATATGCGCATCGATGTTGAGTAGATATATCAACCCGGCCATATGCATTGAGCTGTGAAAACATGTCAATTAACAACATACACCAGTAAGAAGACACGATCCAACTGTTCGCCATATGTCGCGGTAAGAAGTATCCCATTAGGCTGAAATGAAGAGAATGAAACAGAGCCTCTTTAACTAAAGTTTCAAGGCACAGCACTTCCCATCCGTGTACTCACAAAGTCTGACACCGCGCCACTATTGCATCGTTGAGCGCTTGAGCGTTTCAATAGGACACACATGCGTTACGCGGCTCAACTACTGATTATGCTCCATCTCTTTCTATTCTCATGCGATGATAGCGCCCTCTCACTCCGCACGCACGATCGCAGCACGACGTTGTCGTGGTTCGCTCGTCACATCCCTTGTACTATCGCATAGGAGCTAGATTGGCGCGTCGCATATTCAAAATAGGAACGTTAGTAATGGATGGTGTGGTGTAAGGTAGGGTGGATGTGTGCGTGCGAGAGAGCCAGCGACCCTCCCCCGCGCGTCCGCCCCCGCTCGCCGACGACGCCGACCAGGCAAGTGGCGCTCGTTTACACAATCCGTTGGCTCGGAGCGCGGGCGATGCTCGCGTCGACCGCGTGGCGTCTTCTTGTGACGACGATCGACGCGCAAACACGCATCGTCAATTGTTTTTTTCTCTTGAAACTCATGCGAGTTCACCGCGCTCTAGCGGTTTCGGGACTTATAAGAAACGGTTACGATTTCCAATAAGACACTCAACTTAAAAGACTTAGTGCGGAAGAAGCAGTGACAATAAAAAGAAGATGCATCAAATAAATTCTACCTCACAAAACAACTTTATAAATTTTAAATCAATTCAAAATCAACAATATTAGTGCACAAAGTAAGTGATAAAATATGAAACGTCAGCAGAAACTTTAAAAAAGTTGCTGAAGAAGTTTAACATTAATTTCATTACTACATGAGAACAGTAACAAAACAACCGTGTTACCTAAAGGAATAAAAAGGATCCTGAAGACACGAGAAGAAATAATATTTTTTTTACAAGAAAAGAACCCTCCAGGTACTTTGTAGAACGAGTTAAAGAAGAACAAGTGATTTTAAATTAACCAATAATCAAAAACTAAGATTAAAGGAAACTGATAAATTATATAAATACAGACGTAACTAACAACCATTTTAAAATAGTAAATCAATTTGAATGTGACGAGGAAAATTTGAAATAAAGTGACCAGTAGTGTATCAGTAGAGACCATGGACACAGAAGGATAAAAAATAGTAGAGACCAAATTTTAATAATTGAATACTACCTACCTAAACCAACTGTCACTGGTGAGTACAATTTTATTATTAGCAAAACTAACAATAAGGCCATAAAAAATATAGAAACGACGACTGATAGCCGACGGAGTTTTGACTCATCAATGAGGTTAGATTAATTTTATAATACAAATAAAAAGCAAATTAAAAAACTAAATCCCAAAAGTGTGCAATGAATAAAAAAGCTAAATGTGGCAGTCAGAAAAGAATTTTTGACCCAGAAGGACGATGTTTTTTGCCAGAGCACTTTTTGCTAGCGCGTTTTTTGCCTATGCGGCAGGCACCTGGGCAGAAAAAAAGTTACGGTGTTTTTGTAAATTATATGACAAGCATAAAAACAGTTATCATGTCAAGTGGTAAAATGTTAAAAAAGGTTAATCCATGCAAAAACATTCTGAAAATTAGCAGTGCACAAAACTGTTGGATTTATGTCAAGCGCAACATTTAAATAAGTACCTACGAGTATGTTTATCAACCCACTTGGCAACAGTAAATTGTTGGTGATAACAACAGTCACATGTTTTTATCTTGTTACCACGAATTAAGCGCTCAAGCCCTTATCAGGTGAAAATTGTAAAATTTTGAATGATTTAAGCTATACCTTTGCACAGTTCAACTACTCCACGTATAATATTCACCGTGCCAGGTATAAATTAGGAAGATAATATCCAGCTTTTCATCTTTAAAAAATGCTTTGACATACAATTCTGATGAACATCATCTCAATTTTTTCAACAATATACTAAAAATATAATTACATTTATCATTTAACACAAACGTGGCGTTACGTAATCTTTTGCCCCTCTATCTGATTTAACCTTTAAACCCGTTGTTTTCGCCAAAGGTGATTTTATGTATATTCTATACATAGATGTTATGTGGACTATAATACATGCTAATTTTAAATGCCAAACATCAACAGATCAAATAAGTCATGATTCGTTAGCCGTATGTATAATACCTATCGGGACCTTATCTGTGTTGCTGGGTACACTGGACGGATAAAATTTTAATATTTTAGTTTACATTGCTGTGTTGTCATAACTAAGTTTTTTTTTATTTTTGTTGAACATCTATCAATATTGTTACTTATTTTGCAATCAACAATGTTATGTTTTAGAAACCAACGGCTAAGTACTTATGTATCGCTAAATTTAACCAAGTTTTATCTGTAACTATTACATTACTAATGTTGGTATCCTCTTGATTAGTTGCTAGGAAAGAAATCCTTTACCTTAAAATATTGTTGTTGGGTTAGTTTTTTTGTGGCAATTTTAAAAAAAGCTACTTATATTGAAAAACAAACATATTTTTGAAGGACGTAATGACGACATTTGTCCCTTTCAGACTACCTCGGTTTGTCGCTCCTAAAAATATGTCAGTTAGATGTGCCAGTTATATCTTTAAAAACTATTTGATTACAGAATGTAGGTACCTAGTGTTTGTTTAATCTCCTCTTTGCTTTTGTTCCGCTGTGCTTATACTCTTTCTTATTTAAATTCAGTGGGTAATTAATGTATGCATTTTATTACGTCCGAACAATTTTAAGTGTACTTTCTCTGTCACTTCATAAATTTCGTTTTATAACCAACTCGTCACGTCAAAAACACTCACGGTGGGATTAATAGTCGTGAGTTGTTTGGCTGTCCGCCATTTTGGATGCAATTAAAAATATTTCACTGTCAGTTTACGAGCTAAATGTTTGCATGTAATTGTTGTCTACTAAGTTGCTTTGATTCTTTACAGCTTCAAATAATTTGGTTCCATAGCATGTTTCATTAGTTTTATTACTTTATTAATCTTTGGTATGTTATTTTTATGATTTGATTACCACACGGTTCGGAATTATAAGCTTTAATTCCCATTTTTTGAAAAGCTTATTAACACCAATTTAATTACTAATTAACTAATTTAATGTTTTATTTAAATAAAGTGTCATTTATCTTATAACTCAAACAAGTATTCAAAAATGTATCGAAACAGCAGCGCAAGTACGGATCTTTTCGATCGATAAAATTTCAAATCAATAAGTGGGTTTTATCGATTTTTTATATAATTTATCGAGCCTTATTCCATGGACATAAGTTATCGAATAGCCAGGTCGAATCCAAAGAGAATGAAGCTACTACAATACTTTACGATCAGACTTCAGTACTCGCAACATTCGATAAATTTATCAGTTTTTTCTATTCGACAAATTTATCGTTTGGCGTTCTGTACTCGCGCCGCAGTAACGGGCAAAATGCGTATTAATTCTAATGAGAGACATACCTGTCTCTCATTAGAATAAACTGATAAATTTATCGAATGTAGGACGTAGGTATACGTCCTTACCAATTTAATATAGCAAACATATTCAATTAATAAACTGAATAACTGAATTTATTTGTCGCACTTACGAGTCTTGTGACTGTTTAACCGTAAACAGGAAAGCTGACGTCATGTCAATCACGTTTAATTAATAAATGATTATTACAATACCCGTGCCTAAATCTATATTAAAAATAATGAAGTGTCTGTTCGTAACATCAAAATAACAGCTTTTTACTAAATGCATATGAAAGTATATAATATACGGTACCTATAACAAAACAACCATTTTTAAAATTTTTGTCTGTCTGTCTGTTTGTTCCGGGTAATCTCCGAAACGGCTGGACCGATTTTGACGGGACTTTACTGGCAGATAGCTCATGTTATAAGGAGTAACTTAGGCTACTTTTATATTAGAAAAAGAATTATAGTTCCGCGCAAAAAAATAATAACCATGAAATCCAATATCTCGGCGCGGGTGAAACCACGGGCAGGAGCTAGTATGACATAAAACATTTTGTTTTCAACGTGCTAAATGCTTAAAACATATAACATATAGTACGGCTAATACATTAAACAGACATAGCGACCACACCAGTGTCTTATCTAGCAGTATTTAGGTGTTGCAGTGAAAATAATCACCGTGTGGGCGATACAGCCAACTGAGTTGGAAACAGGATGACTCAACTGCATCTCAGTTTATACAATTTATTATTATGATGATGATGTTTCAAGGCCAATTGCAGATTGCAATAGAATATCTTGGGTAAAGTCCTTTTTTCATTTTATTGTGCACTTAAATGTCAACCTCTTTGAGTCATATTTCTTGTTATGCGAATGTGTTAGAGTGAAACCATGACCGGAGGCAGTCTAAAATGATTAATTAGCTATAAACAAAATCACTAGTCGATTTGTAATTTTATTGTGCCTATAACCATTATGAAGAAATGTGCAATATTTTATGTTTGAGAGCTACTGATTAGTTAAAGTTTTCATACATCTTTTTTTAATTTTATTGACTTACTACCTTCGGCCCGCGGTTTTCACCCGCGTTCCCACAGGAACTGTGCATTTTTCCGGGATAAAAGTAGCCAGATGAAAAAAAGCATAGATCTGTCAAATTAAATCAACTTGTCAACATTATAAAACTTTATTGACAGCTGTCAACTGTCAATGTCAATTTTATGTCACACTAACTTCTGCCCGCGGTTTTCACCCGCGTTGAAACCGTGTCGAACCGTGCATTTTTCCGGGATAAAAAGTAGCCTATGTTACTCTCCGGTCCATAAACTACCTATATCTATGCTAAAAATCACGTCGATCCGTTGCTCCGTTACTGCGTGAATGAAGGACAAACCAACAAACACACTTTCGCAATTATAATATTAGTAGGGATTATATTATAATTAACAACAAACTGCGGTAACTTATGCAGCTCTCGTTTTATTTTTAAAGTTTCTTCTAGGCCGTATCTTCAAGAATTTATTACAAAAGAACATTCAGCAATGGGACAGCATAAAATTGCGAAAAATCTACCACATTACGTACGGCAATCGCTTCGACGGCAAATGACCGCAAAATATCGGCTTGCAATAGCCAATAACACTAATGGTATGGTAGTATTATCATAGGACTATATGTAATAGTATGGTAGTATACGGTATTACCAGTTGAGGCTATCGTTATTTAGAGTGCGGTTATTTTTACAAGTACTGACTTTGAGTGCCTCTTGAACAGTGAACTTTTTTTATTCAATTTATCAATGCTTCGTTGAGTAGTAAAAAGTTGAACTTTTTTAATATCTTGGTGTTTCATTAAAATGTTCAGGTATTATTACGGCTCCGTAGCTAAGTTGGTACTAACCCTGCCTGCAAAGCGAGGGGTCCCGGGTTCGATTCCCGGCCGGGGCAGATTTTGTGTAAGCATAAACCTTGTTCTCGGGTCTTGGATGTTTGTGATGTGTATCTGTGTGTTCCATGCTACCTGCGACACAGGGAATCCTAGTGCGGGGGTATGAGTGTATAAGGATTTACTATTTAACATTGCCTATAAATTGAATTACTGAAGTGAGTTTTGACTATTGAATGTAAAGACAAAAGTGAAAAATTATTATTGAAATATATCACGAATATTTTGCATAATTAAAGGGTTAATATATATATATGCTGTAAAGGGCGGTTATATTGAAGTCTCACTAAAAACTAAAACTTTGTGATAAAACATGCAAATTAATCTTCTTTCTTTTGCCTCAATATTTTGCATTATTCATTTACCCTACCATCATTTCAATTTGCAGAACTCGAATGTTGTTTGTGTTTACAAGTTGAGAAAGTTTGGCCCAAACAGCGATTTGTCTTTCGTACATCGATTCGAGAACTGCCAAAAATTTGCGAGAGATATAGGGTTGGTGATGTACTAAAAAGTTTCCACTAAAAATAAATCTAAAGCGTTGCCGTAAAAAAGTATGAGACAAGATCGTGTGTACAGTATATCTGTACACACGATCTTGTCTCATGATTTTTTCAGGCATATTAGATTTTTGTAGTAAAGATTTCAACCTGTAATTTTGAATTGATTTTCACTAGATGCTGCAGCGATGAGATTCCGAAAAAAAACCGTGGTAATAAGAATAGCCTTAGATGCTACTGATATATAAAGCTATCACTATGCAAACGCTTCCCGTTGCTGCTTGAAAGATGGACTCATTAACGAACACACTTATGCATTTCTAATGTCAGCTTGGATATTCATATTGAATGCCTAATCTGCCCATTGCTCTATTACAAATATCAAAATACGTTTTAACCAAACCCATATCCTGATAAGTACCAATAACAATGATATCGACTATGTCACAACCAGAAATCCAATCAAATCTCTACCAACAGTAATTATAACTAATACAGGAATCTGTCAACCGTCAACCCTAGTCAGATAATCTATACAAATAAATAAAATTGAAGTGTCTGTTTGTAATATCAAAATAACAGCTTTTTACCAAATGCATATGAAAGCATATACGGGACCTTTATCAAAACAACCATTTTTAAAAGTTGTATCTGTCTGTCTGTTTGTTCCGGTTTATCTCCGAAACGGCTGGACCGATTTTGACTGGACTTTCACTGATAGCTGATGTTACAAGGAGTAACCTAGGCTACTTTAATTTTAGAAAAAGAATTAGCGTTCCGCTCACAAAAATAAAACCCATTAAATCCAATATCTATACGCAGGTGAAACCGCGGGCAGCAGCTAGTTATAACTAATAAAGGAATCTGTCAACCGTCAACCCTAGCCAGATAATAATATAATACAAGTAGATAAGTAAACACGCTTGCAGTTGGTAGTGACTCAGAACCGGTCAGCGCTCAGAATAGAAATAAATGACACTCGCTTGAGTTGGCGTTAAAGTATGAAGTTACTACCCTTTTATAGGCTACCTAGTTAAAATGTATGAAATTTCCATTAAACGTACCCGTTAATGAAATTCTAGTAAGGAGTTAACAATTTTCTGACAATTTTCACCCTTTAAAGTATGCAAGTAACTGTTAGTAGAGTCGACTCTTTCCTTCGTGGGACTTATAACTATACCTATTTACCGTTTTCTTTATTGCTGTGGGCAACCTTATTTGATACCTGTTAAATGAGGTCTTCTTGGTAATTGTTATTTTTTACCATCAATCATTAATTTTACTGTTATTGGTAGTAGTTGAAATTGCTATTGTGAATGGTTTATAAGACAACAAGTATATGAAATATTATTAATCTTTAATTATATTTTTTGTGATTAGTTTCTGCACGCGATTTGACCCGAGTGGAGATTCCACAAAGAAACCATACATTTATTCGAAAAAAAAAAGTAGTTTTTTTATATATATCTAACTGTCCGGCCCATAAACTATCTCATCGATTCGTTGCTCTTTTGCTACAAAAGAAGGACAAGCCAACAAACACACTTTCGCATTTATAATACCTAATTATTATTAGTAGGGATTAATTCTAAACAGTTAGTTAAAATAATATTTTTTTGGTTATAATTTAAAAATAAACATCTAAGTCATTCTAGTCACGTAATTTTAACGTGCTTTATAAAATTGGTTGGTTTCTATACTTAGTTCTAAAGAATGTGATAACTATTAAAGTAGGAATTTTTTTATTTCCCGTCA
Organism: Crocallis elinguaria; assembly: GCA_907269065.1. Lineage (NCBI taxonomy): Eukaryota > Metazoa > Arthropoda > Insecta > Lepidoptera > Geometridae > Crocallis > Crocallis elinguaria. Next base: position 22,241,451 of record OU026072.1, on the reverse strand, counting down.
CCTATATTTTGTAACTTACACACAGCTAATCAACTAAAGAACTTTGGAATAATTAATAATGTGATATCTTAAAGTAGGTATTTTTTTTATTTCCCATCACCTATATTTTGTAACTTACACACAACTAACTTTGGAATAATTAATATACTGCATAAAATGTCACGTGTACCCATGTTCAATAAAAATTACCGCTATTACAAAAGTTCAAAATAGATTTTTTTTCTCACTGCAAAAGGTTAGATGTCAGGCAGATTGACAGGCAATTAAACAAAGACGTCCGTATTCTCAAGTGCATTGTCGAAATAGAAATATTTTATTATTTATTGCTTTGAGAATCGTGTTTCTTTAGGAATCCAAGGGTGATCGTGACACTTACAAATGATTTTAAGTTTATTATAAATTTATTGTGGTGGCATCTACCTTTATTCTATTTGTGTTACTGAAATTAATATGTATGTTGTTTTGAACAATAATTAAATTTATAGAGGCTCAAATTTAATACAACAGATGCGTTTGAATGAATGAAATTAAAAAAGGTAACTACACAATTATTTTATATTAATTATTAAACACAAGCCAAATTTAGAATACAATTTACTACCTACGACCTTTTAAACCTAGCCAAATAGGTGCACATCACAAAATATTACGACTGGCAATATGAATAATAGCACCTCATTAATGATTAAGTAAAAAAAACAATAACCGCTAAATGCATTCAATTACTTTTATTCATTACGCTAAATGTCAGCACGAATAAATTTGTTTGAGGTTATATGACAAAGAGGCCTTTTATGAACTTTCGCCGTGCATTCTTCGCTGTCAAAACATGTTTGACATCGTAAAGTAACAAGCAATTCATTACTGTCCTGATAACAATACAATAGCTTAGAAATCCATAGCCCACCACCGTACAATGGGGCACAATCACATTGAGTGAACGGTTTTATTTGACAACTTGAATTGTAAACTATTGTAGTATAATTTTCTTCAATCGCTTTGCGTCTCCGAGTGTCCTTTTTTGTTTGTGCATTTTATCTATGATTTTTTGTTTGTGCATTTTATCGTTTCATTTGTGCATTTTATCTTTTTGCGGAGTGTAGAGTTAATCGGCGTAGATATAGTTACCAGTAAGCTATTTCAACCATATTGCGGCTCTTTCTAAGAAGTCAAGTGGTAACGTGATACGTTTATAAGTTTTTTTAGTACAATGTTGCGTTGTAGGTTCAAGGCGAGCGAGATCGGGTTACTCACATGTTGTTATGGTAAATGTCGGAGTTGATGAAGAGAAAAACAACATGATCAAGAATGTTTGATATTAACTACGCCCACACTACCGGAAATAAGTATCATATTTAAAAACTCCGAGAGATTATAAAATAATTATTTAAAATATTATTTTACCAAAAAGGCGCCTAAGAAAGAAATGCGGGCTGTATGCAAAAGCTGGTTATTTTGACAGCAAAACGAATAACTTGCATAAGCGTCTACGGTCTGCAAGAAAAACATGAACCAACAGCCATTCACATTAACTTTAAATTCAGCTTGCTAAATATTCTAACGCGTTTGCTTACGCATGCACACGATTACTAGCAAACAACTTGGGGTTAACCCTTAAAAAGTCGATGCAAATTTCGCGCATACATAAATAATGTATGGGCCTCTGATATCGTCCGCGATAAGTCGACTTAGACAAAGATGGATGGTTAAGCAAGATTTGTTGACACCTTCGTGCGATAAAATTTAATAAATCATCTGTCGTGCCTGGATTATTTTACAACCTAATTGGCATTTCTGAACGCAGCTTATACCTACTGAGTGCCGTCTTTTGTTTTGAAGAAATAAGAAACATAAAATCGTCATGTGAACAAATAAATAATAATAGTCTTGTGGAATTTATTTGTTTCTTTTATGTTTATTTATTGTTTTTATATTTATAATCCATTCTCTACTTCGCTGGCTGTATCTCAAATCCATACAGATAGATAAAATTGAAGAGTCTGTTTGTAATAAGTATCAAAATAATAGCTTTTTACTAAATGCATATGAAAGTATATACCTACGGGACCTACACCAAAACAGTCATTATACAATTTTTGTCTGTCTGTCTGTCTGTTTGTTTGTTCCGGGTAATCTCCGAAACCGATTTTGACCGGACTTTCACTGGCAGATAGCTGATGTTATAAGGAGTAACATAGGCTACTTTTATTTTGGAAAAAGAATTAGGGTTCCACGCAAAAAAATAAAAACCATGAAATCCAATATCTCCGCGCGGGTGAAACCGCGGGCAGCAGCTAGTATGTAATAAAATAGCGATCTTTAGATATGACGAGAAATGGCTGATAAGTTAGTTTCTCAGAAATGATTGCGCTCAGTTCATCTTTTGTTTATCCAAATCCAAGACTAGGTACCTTTCAAGACGAAAGTAATGACGGTTAATGTTGTTCTCTATGTCATCTTTAATTTTAACGCAGGGTGTATGCAGACCGTAGACGCTTATGCAAACGTGCGTTTGCTTGTCAAAATAACAACGCTTTTGCATCAAGCGTCGATTACGAGATAATCGAAATCCGCGTTGATGCAAAAGCGTTGTTATTCTGAGAAGCAAATGCACGTTTGCATAAGCGTCTACGTTCTGCAATAGACGTTGGTAATCACATAGGTAGGTACTATATGTAGTAATAATATATCATCGGGTCCGTCACTAAGTTCGTAGACACCCTGATGATGCCTGCAAAGTGAGAGGCCAGGGTGCTATCATTCATTCTATTCGTCTAATCAGCCCGTATACCCATTAATAAGGAGTTATATAAGTACTAAGCAATGGGTGGATATAGCTACGAACTAGCTGATGCTAGCGGTTTATTAAAAAATAATTTAAAAAAAAAGCCGAGAATAAAACCTAACGTCACGTCGATACGTTTCTCTGTTGCTGCGTGAATCGAGGCATTTATACTTTTATTAATTAAGGCGCTCCTTTAGGCATCATTATATTGTATTGAAATAAGGTTGAAAATGCCGCTGCGTTTGTTTTTAGTTGAAGGTTATTCGTGGTTTTTATTTAATTAAGAAAAAGCGACACCACAAAGTTTAAATATTTTTACATACGTCTTTAGATGATTAATTTTCCTTTATTTTTTGTTACAAAAAAAAATGATAGTTGTCGCTCAAAATATTTTAGTATGTCGAGACAAAAGAAACTTTTGGGGGTCTTTTTGCGATTTTTGACAATATTTTGGGCCATTTCATAATATATTACCTATAGATTAGTCTTTTCTATAAAGACTTAAGTAACTATACTACTGTATTTTTTTTGCTTGTAATTTCTATGTGAAAAGGAGATTTCTGCGACGAAAAACAGGACTTCTTAGGATGTTTTAATTTAGAACCCCGCCTTAAGTATCGATTAACAACATTACGAATCCTTTGTATAGTTTTCGTGTGGTCATGGGTCACTGACACTGTTACTGTGACCACGAGCAGTAACAAGGATATACGAGATTAAAACATTTAAAAAATATTTAATTCAGTCTTTTTCTTTATTTTACACAGCCTTAATATTGAATTAGCAAAGGCAGCCCCGAGCCGACGCTTTTATGAAAATTACAATTACATTTGCAAATCCAGTGGATTCGATAATATCAAGAACCAAACCCGGTTCTGCCTATAAAAACTACCGTAAATAGTATCTATGCACTGGCTAACTTGTCACTATAAAATGGTAAATTAAAACAATAATAATAAAGAGAGAACTTAATCGCAGTCATATAATGTCGTCAGAATAGTGTAATAAACGGCACTGCAGTTGACTGCAGTAATACTGTGCCTTGTAATAAGGTACAAAAGTCACAACACGATATCCGTTTTCTATAAAAATGTTGTTATCCTGTACCGATAATTTAACGAGCCATTATTTTATATTTTGATTGACCGTAGAAACCCGAGAAAATGAGACTCGAGGTACTTCTATCAAGTAAGATGTGATAAAAAAAACTTTAAGGGTCTTACCACAAAAAAATTAAACACACGTTAAACCTGTGTTAATCACTGTTTAACGCCTAAACGTGCCTTAGTCGTGCGATTAAATATGAGCAACCACAAATCCTGATTTAAGTAGTGTCTAACCGTTGTCTAACACAATTCGGTTGTGACATTTCTAATCATTTTTGACGCTTATCTTTAAACGCTGTCTAGCTAAACAGGCGACTAAAAATGTTTTTTTTTTGTGGTAACACCATAAGTGAAATATAACTTTGCTTTTTCTCAGCGCTTCAGTTTTAAAATGTTTTTTGTTTCACAACGAAATAGCTTTAAATAATACAATATTTTTCATAATGAACTAATAAAAATTGCTTTAAAAACATCATCAGGCTCTAAAATATGTTAAAATAAAAGTTGAATTTCCTGTTGTAGAATTTCCTGTTGCTTGCCTGGCTGGCTACGAAAATTAAAAAAATTCGCCAAGCACCTATCAGTGCGTATTTAGAGCTGCACTTGAGAGCCACTCACAATTTTGGCACAGCGTGTAACCATTTACCAAGTTCTACTCTCGAGTTAGTGGTGAGACGATAACCTATCGTAAAAATAGACTAATTCTCCAAGCATTTAACCCAGGCACTTGTCTTGATTAATAGAAGTGATGCGGGTGAATATAGTAAACAACATAACTCTGTATCCAAAGCTAACCTTGGTATTTCTGAATATTTACTCTGAAATACCTCAACTCAGTGCTACTCAATTCTACATATCTCCAAAATTTGTTGTTCTTAACTATTAGAGCGAGTGCTAAACGTGTGATACTATAGTAGAGTAATGTAACGTATGGCTAAAAGAGGTTCAAGTCTGTAAAATTTTATAGTAAATTTGCTGTCAAATGTTATGCTTTGTTGAAGTGTGTAGCTAAGTGTGGTATTCCACTCGTCAAATATCTTTGTCCAAGTTGCATTTGGTCAAAGAACTTGAATGACTTCATCAAACTTTGAACAAAGTTGTAGGAACATTAAAGATTTAGTTGTAGGAACTAGGAACATTAAAGATTTTGACAACGATAATATTTAGCAGCAGCACACAAGGTCGAAATTCCTCAATTTTTTCAATTTACGCAAATTACTGCATAAAATTTATTATAAAACTTGAACAAAGATCTTGGATGATTGGAAGGCTTCTGTCAAAGAATTTTGACTAATTATGAGACATATACAACTTGGAAAAATATCTTTGATGAGTGGAATATCAGCCTAAGGCAAGCTCGAAAGGACGCAATAACTGTTATGGCATATTTTAATTACATAACTATTATTAAGGCTCCTGTAAAAAAAATTTGATTAAATATGAGTCATATTTAACTTAGACTGATATTCCACTCATCAAAGATATTTTTATAAGTTAAATATGACTCATATTTAATCAAATTTTTTTTACAGGAGCCTTAATAATAGTTATGTAATTAAAATATGCCATAACAGTTACTCGAATGGACGCAATAACTACAAAATATCAAACCTATAACCATATGAAATAAAGCCGTGTCAAGACAATACTTACAAACCACTTTACCTATTATACGAGGTAGAGTCGAGTCGACACGATTTTTAAACTTAGATACGTAGGTAAGCAAGCGCATTTGAAAAAAGTGTTGGTAAATCGAGCACTAACCTTTTTATAAACACGTTAGATCTACCGATAAGTTTTATAAATTCAAGCTATAAACACTTCTGTATCGCGTTTAGTTTGGTAATAAAGCTATTTATGTACGTATTTAATGTATTATTCATTGTTTCAGATGTGGGCGTGATCAACATATATATTGTTCAAGGTAAATATCAACCTCTTTTTGTTTCAATGAGAATCAAATTAATTGTATTTTTTACTATTCAATTTTTCGTGAGTATCACAGATTATAAATTGTTATGTCAGTGGTCGTTGCGACCTCGACGCGTGCATTTCCTGAGGAAGATAGAGTCGGATACGCTCGGAACCTAGGTCAAAAATATCGATAAATTACGTGAGTTACATATAGCCAGATATTCTATAATTTTTTTAATTTTTCAATCAGAATGAGGAAAAATAATTTGAATGTATACTTAATGTGTGTTTCACAAATAGACCCTGTGTAGCAGTTTGACATATTTTACGTGTATTTGAAAAAAAAAGCGAGTAGTTTATGACAAAACAATCAATTTATTTTTTATTTGTCTTACAGGCCTATTGTATTGGTTTGGTGTATAGTTTATTTCTTCCTCTTCTTCTTTCTATGTCTGTTGGGTTCGATTCCCCCCGAGAGCAAATATTAATTATGCACAATAAAATGCATTTAGTTCATAATTCCCTAGTCACTATATGCTAGGCTTAGGGTCTATGTATAAAAATTAAGATCGAATACTTATACGCACTTACTAGAAAGAAATGACATAGTAAACAATTTGTTTTTACATACCAATTCGTAAGTATGAACAATTATTATTTATTAACAGTCTAACAGAGATTAGACAAATTACATCGCAAAAAAATCCTGCTGATTAAGACATAGCAACAACGTCAATGTTTGTAAAAGAGCAATTACAGCTTTAATAGTGTATATCTAAGTAGATATATTATGGACTAGCTATGCCCCGCGGCTTCGCTCACGTAGCTTATATCACTCCTTATAACATCAGCTATCTGCCAGTGAAAGTCCCGACAATATCGGTCCAGCCGTTTCGGAGATTGGGCGGAAAAAACAGACGGACTATAATTTTAAATATTGATTTTTTTTTTGTTTTCCATATCCCGTATATACTTTCAAATGCATTTAATATATAAATCTTTTATTTTGACAGTACAAACAGACACTTCAGTTTTATTTTACAGGGCAATGTGGTCGCCCATTAAATAAAATAAAAATAAAATATTTGTATAGATTAGAACCTATCAGAAAAATGACGCGAGAGAAAAAATTAAAAAAAATACCACTTAGTATAAATTCCAAACCAACATGTGAGTTTAAATTTCGGCATCTTGTTTAATGCGCCGCTGGCGTGTACCGTAGAATCATTTCCTTTCCCGCCCGCTACGATTTGGGACGTGGTTCGAATCCGACCACGGCTGAATATATTTGGCCTTGTCGAAGCTACGTATTCGTATTTAGCGGGTATGCTAGTCAAATCAAGGCCTACAGTAACGAATCTCCACGGTCACGGTGAGATTTATAGATGTCTTAACCGTATTACCAAGGAGACCAACATTTTATATTTTAAACTCCTTGGATAAGTTTAATATACCATATACTTAAATATAAAAAAAATATTGGTAAAAATTATAAATATAAAGTAAATTTAAATAATTATCAAAATTAGCATACATACCATACCATAAATAATTTAAGAAATATAATTTTATTTATAATAAGTGACGCAATACACAGTCATGGCCGTAAAAAAAGAATAAAAAGAGAAAAAATGTTGAAAAAAAAAATTGTAATAAATCTGATCTTTTTTATCTATCAATAACAGTAGGCAAGTAACTTAATATGTTCTCAAATGACTTCATTGTGATGATAGTCAAGAATGACTAAACGTTGGTTAGGTCATTTCAAGTAACAATAAAAAAAAAATTGAAAATGCACCACATTATATACTCCTTACATTACCGACTTATCATCATAAACTATTAACTACCTATAACATATTAAAAAAACTGATGTCAATAAATATTCAGTTTTTTGTGTCCTTTTTTACTAGTCGAGGTTTTCATAGGTCAAAGTGTTAACACTGTCGATTTTAACAAATAAAGATGTAGATATCCATAAAAGTATAATAATTATGTTTTACTGCCAAAAACACGTGTTATTTATTTTTTAATCTACAAGCCCTACTTTGAATTGTTTTATCTACAAGTACATTCAATGTCAAATAAAATTATCGATAACGATACCCTTCAAATAGAAAGTGTAGATAACAAATTGATCGATGATCTGTAAAAGGTATAACTTATCGATATCGGTTAAATTTCTCCTTGACGTCACTAAAATATGTCGAGTGCCCTGATTATGTCATTTAAAAGGTTGACGAGACGTTACCTTGGCGGTTTCAGTTAACAGTTGCCCTTTTAAGTTTTCGTTTAACTGATTTATTCAATAGATTTAATTTTGTTTAAGTGCCTTAATAATGTGTTTGATTTATGTTAAATTCTTTAAACAACATGTTGATAATAAATATTTCAACCAACGCAACAAACGGAAATGAGTAAGTACCTTATTATGCGAGGCGTCTAAGTACAATCATTATTTTTAACGTCATAACATCTTTTTACTATATTTTTCTCGACCGAAAATTATAGACCACAACATAATGCAGTAATAATTCATTCCTTTTAATGTTTCGGCTATTATTCACCTATTTCTTTGTGTCTGCCGTTCTAACCCTTCGCCGACATACGGTGTCTTCAATACCCTTAACTTTCACATCCTTCCTGTTTTAAATGTATTCATAACACGGCAAAAAACCCTAATGCGTATCATTCGACGGTCTCTAGACAAAAGGCCACGGTCTATTGTGGGGTTAAATGATTTTTTGTTCGTTTCCGAAATTGGATCGGAAGATTCGACCGATAGTTGTTTGCATTGTTCGAAGGTATCACTTTCGGATTTCTAACCGACGCTTGAGAAAAAAAAAGTTTGATACCGAGCGCGGTCGTTAAGATTTCACGATCGTTAAGACCAAGCTTAAGCTAGATTTGACTATGACACTATACACCGTACACTCAGTTTATACACCGAGTGTGCAACTTAGCTATATGTGCACACAGGTGTCTCTAATTCTAATAATTATGAAATGGTAATTAGCGTCGCTTCAGCGGCTATGATCAAATGTATCAGGACAGTAAAGACATTTAATTTTATGTCTGACATTTGTATCGCAACTTCTGTCGTAGTCTAAATTAAGCTTTACGAATACAGAAGATTTGAGCAGTACACATTGTCTCCAGTGTATACGCCTCCGCGTCCTCTGAAGTATTAATTAAATGCGTAGATTTTTCAAATATGATCGTAAAATACCATCTAAGCTTAATACGTTCGCCATAACAACTAAGCTCTTTAGCCCAAGTGTGAAATCAACAAATTTACAACCCGAATGGAGTTTACGACTGGAGTAAATCACCTCGTTAGCTAAAAATACTCCAACACTCCCGGTACATCTTTAAAACCACCATGGCATTGTCCCGCACCCTTATCTTCACACAATGCTGCTACCGTGTACTAAAACCGAGGACAACTCGTCTATGCTACTTTGAATAACGCATCCCATTGTCATTATTATAAATATTATGCTAATAGAGAAAGAATTTTTGACTCCGGTCTCATAGACCAGGTGTCGTGCTCAAAGGGTTAAGATTCTAATGTCTTCTCCCCTATTTGAATGCGATCATTTATTAAGATTTAACCGTATTGTTTAGCTCGTTATTTCCCATACGTGTGCATAGATGTGTAGTAATTTATGTGAGAAGAACGCTAGTGATATATTTTTTAATATTGTAATGCTTTTACGGTTGAATCGTACTTTCTAAGGCGGTTCAGTGGTCATAAATATAGGATTAACGCACGCTGGAACGTGTCTTACGGCTAGGTTGACATATAAAATACATAAATGAAATATAGTTTCTGGTATAGCTTTTCTGTTATGAATATTAATGAGCAGATGTTTAGAATAAAAGGGTTAAGAGGTTTTATAGTATAACGATATTTGATATTATTAAACATGTTAGCATCAGTGATAAAATTACACCTAGGTAAGTAGGTACAAAAATTAAGAATGACACGTTAAAGTGTAATATTAAAAATTAAAATGGACCCTATTCGTTATTTAGTTAAATATCATTTATAACATTGCTGGTATATTATTATGAAGAAATTTAATGTTTTATGCATAGCTTGTGCCCGCGGTTTTCAACCGCGTTCCTACAGGAATCGTGCATTTTCCGGGATAAAAAGTAGCCTTTGTTACTCTCCGGTCCGTAAACTATATCTATGCCAAAAATCACGTCGATCTGTTGCTCCGTTACAGCGTGAAAGCAAGACAAACCAACAAACACGCGTATTTTCGCGTGTATTCGCATTTATAATATTAGTAGGATAAAACAGTTAATGAAACTGCCCATTAGCAACTTACATGTTTCACGAATATGCCAATTCGTATAATTGATGACAGCTGTCACATTATTTAAAAAAAAACATAATTTGAGCTTAACTGAGCTCTCGTGAAAGGGAATGTTGAAACTTGGTGCATCATTAAAGTAGCCACTATATACTAATTATATTATTTCCAGTTTTTTATTCCATAATTATTGTATTTTACGTAATTATACCTTAATTCAAGGGCGTTGTCAGCGTTCATGTTAATTTCGTTTTATTTTTAGATAGCAGCAAGAATAAAAAAGACAACCAGCTATGCAGTGCCGCGCAAGTTTTTATGTTTCAAAATTCTGAGTTGAGCATTTGTTTAGTTTATGCAATATCCTTTCTATCAGACAAACGACCTGCTTTCTCGTTACCAAAGACTTGTGCTCGTTACCTATGCTAGTTTAAAAGAAAGTATTTAATTATTCGCATTTTATTGTTGTCCATTTTTTTAAATTGCTCTTTATCATTGCGTTCATTTTCTTATAATAAATAGGGATAACATAATATTTAAATTAATTCTAGTCCGGACAGAACATAGAATTACAATTTAACCGAAAAATAATTCCGCCTAAAAATATTTAAAAACTAAAGTCTTCGCACATGCACGCACTACAAAATGGGCATTATAAACAAGCACCACACATATGGCCGTACACAGCTGGTCTCACTATTCTTATGCAAAACAGTACTTCGTTTGACTAAAAGTACTATCGAGTTACTGAGGCACCACTGTGCTGACTGCTGTACAAACAGTTTCAAGGAACACGTGGAAGCAAAAGTGATTTTTGGCACGGAATAGTGATATGAAATTATATGTAACCTCACAGTGTTTTTGCTGAAAGTTTGCAATGGGCCTTGGCATACAAAATTTGTTGAACTCAAGCCAATTTTATTTTGATTTCTTTATCAATGATTTGATAAAAAGTGAAGTGTTATTGCTTTTACTGTGTTTATTTAATAATTAATTTTGTTTCGTTCCAAAATGTATTTAAGTAAGTATTCTTTGTTTCTCTACATTATCCCACTTAATCCTACTAATTATTATACAATATATATAATATTATAAATGCAAAGGTGTGTTTGTTCGTTTTTCCTTCTTTCACGCAGTAACGGAGCAACGGATCCACGTGATTTTTGGCATAAATATAGTTTATGGACCGGAGAGTAACATAGGCTACTTTTTATCCCGGGAAAATGCATGGTTCCTGTAGGAACGCGGGTGAAAACCGCGGGCAGAAGCTAGTTCTCTATATCTCTACATATTTACTAAATCGTACAAGTCACTACCGTCGAATGCTTCTTTGACAAAACAATCTTTGATGCGTTATACAAAGTGTTATGTATGGGGGTTAGAGCATTTTTAGTGTTCGTCTCAACCAACCAGCCTCAATCTTGTGTTAGTGGGAGGACTAACTCTTCTGGGAGTGTTCGTCTGGGTTGTTACCACCGCTTTGCTCGTGATTTCTACCGCCAAGCAGTAGTGTTCAAGCATTACTGTGTTCCGGTTTGATGAGCAGAGTATCCAGTGAAATTACTGGGCTTATGAGACTTAATACCTAATGTCTCAGGGTAACGAGCGCACTGCAGTGCCGCGCAGGCCTTTGTGTTTCAAAGTTCTGGGTGGCACTGCAAATGTTATGGGCCGGCGTTATGCTTACCATCAAGCAAACGATCAGCTCGACTCGTTACCAAATAACATAAAAAAAAACTGTGATCTGTCGTCAATCGTCAAGCGCCTATCACTGCACAGTCCCAGGTTAGTATATTCACCACATATACTAGGGTATCTCTTCAAATAATAACCAATATAGGCATGAACAAAGTAGTTAGTGAAATGACTGGGCTTATCAGACTTAATACCTAATGTCTCAGGCTGAGATTCAGAGACGAATCTAAGCGTGGACTAATGCTTCCATACGTCAACATTCTATACAGTTTTGACATATGGAAGCCAAAGTCTACGCTTAGAATCGTCTCTGAATCTTAGCCTTAGTGTAACAAGCGCAACACACTGACGCGCAGACCTTTGTGTTTCAATATCCTGAGTGATACTGGCTTTGCCGGCATTGCGCTTACCATCAAGCAAACGTCCTGTTCGTCTCGTTATCATATTGTCTAAAAACCAATAAACATTTATATATCATTCCTTAGTAAGTTCTTGTAGTTGGCAATTACAATACCATGTCCAATATACCCGAATATTGGACATGGAATTCTCTCATAGATAGATAGATAGATAACTCTTTATTGTACACTAACATAATACAAAAGTGAACATAAATAAATAAGGTATATTAAGTACAATGGGCGGTCTTATCGCTAAATAGCGATCTCTTCCAGACAACCTTTGGATGGAGAGGAATAGATTTGATTTAGTTTCTTGATTTGATTCCAACTGAACGTAATAAAGTACTTACAAATACCGTAGGTACCTTAATGTAATGTGAGGGGAACGGTCTATGGTAAACCTAGATACGAGTGGGCACAACATTATATAAGGTACTTACCATAGATCGTTCCATTCACCTCTAGTCGGCCTTGGTCTATCAAACGGAAGGTAAATATCGCATTTGATATATATTTCAAGTAATAATTACAAATTAATGATTACAGGCCCTTGCGTGTCATTTGCATGTTTTTTTTTGCGGCGGATTATTTGTAACTTATAATCTTATGATGCAAGTAGTAACTTAAAAGTTGATTTACGAGGTCAGTAATGTTACGAAATACCTATTCTGTTTTAATGTAATAGTAGAAGATTGGTATTAAAAAAAAAGCGGGATCTGACTACGACAAAAATACGGCAATATACAGGATGTATCTGTAAACGAGCTCAATATTCGAACACAATGTCGTATTAAAATATAGGAAGTAATTATAAATCCATATCAATAAAAACATCTACTAAAATGTCATTAGATATTAGGTAATTACGGGAGAATATGGACACCCTAACGGTAACGGGGTCAATGACACGCGATTCAGCTGTCTATACCTCCCGCTCAGTCCGCGCCCGCGCGTCAATCCTGCGGCAGACTCGGTGACTCTGCTTTGTAATAATTAAGCATATTTTGAAGATGTTAGAATTTAAAAAAAAATCTATTGATTCGTGTCGAATCACTCATTTATTCATCTCCTTAAAAATTGATACCGTTTATGTATATACTTTGTATATAAAATTTAGTTGATGTTATGAAAGAATATACCCGGTATTCATTCATAACATTTATAAAAGGACCACCATTGAGTTATACTTCACTCATAAGAAAAAGAATTATTTGAATCGGTTGAGAATTGACGAAGCAATCGAGTAACACCAAAAAAAAAATACAAACGAATTGAGAACCTTCTCCTTTTCTAGTGGCGCCATCTAGTTTCAATCGATACAATTGTGTGATGACGCCACTTGGGGTTTGACAATTGAGCTTGAACAGTCATAAGTCGTTAAACAAAAAAAAATTGTTCGTTTAGCATTGATGTAACTATAAACATTAAGCAGTTAGCAAATACTCATGAAGTAACGCCTGCTTTATAACCGTCATAAATTATTAACGACTATTCAAGATTATAATGTTAACGAACAGTTTTCATTAGTGTGCTGCGCGATTATTTTACACTTTATTTTATTTATCTTAATATCGGCAATATACTTACCTCAATAAAGTACATTTATTGTATTTATTAAATAAAAACTTAATTGTAAGCCATAAAACTTTATGAAAATCTACAGTCAATACTTATAATTTAGTATGATGTATGGATTTGAAAACTCTTAGCATAATCTTTAATTTGAAAAAGAGATTAATAAATATGAGCAGTGATTATCTACATTTCAATATTTTCTAAAATAATCGAGAATTTCATGCAGAGTTCTTCAATAATTATAGACAAAAGTTTTTTTTTATGTTATTTGGTAACGAGACGAGCTGGTCGTTTGCCTGATGGTAAGCATAGCACCGGCCCATAACAATTGCAGTGCCACCCAGAACTTTGAAAAACACAAAGGCCTGCGTGGCACTGCAGTGCGCTCGTTACCCTGAGACATTAGGTATTAAGTCTCATAAGCCCAGTAATTTCACTGGATACTCTGCTCATCAAACCGGAACACAGTAATGCTTGCACACCACTGCTTGGTGGCAGACTTCACGAAAAAAGCGATGGTAACAACCCAGACGGACACTCGCAGAAGAGTTAGTCCTCCCACTAACAAAGTATACTTAATAATAAGTTTATCTCCAATGACGTCATATTTTCTGAATGCGGAAAACGCAACTTACAATCAAACGTGTTGACACGTCTCAGTTGGGTTTTCCTAACCTATGTTTGTGTAACTGAGTTTAATCGTTATCAATGTATACCTTTATTTATAATTATACATACATACATACAACGTATTGTTTATAATGTCTGCTATGCTCTGAGGTCATTGACATCTGCAATTTTGTTAAGCCGTTAACATTTCCTGACATGTGTTCATACTGGCAGCCGAGAAAAAATAAAACGTTAGATTTTTTTAATGTTTTCTTTATCTTAAAGGGCTTGTTATACTCTTTTTAAAAAATAAGCCGCATCAACTAAGTTGTCAAAGGTCTTTGAAAGAGATTATATTCGAGTATTGTAGGTAAAAAAAGTAAATCGTTTGAGTTCGTAAATTTTTAATAACAAACATAAACCAGTCGACTTCAATTGCATAAATACAATTAATATAATATTACTGGCTGCGCCCACGTAGCCTAAGTTAATCTTTATAACATCAAGTATCTGCCAGTGAAAGTCCCGTCAAAATCGGCCCAGCCATTTCGGAGTTTAGCCGGAACAAACAGATAGTAAGACAAAATTTTTTAAAACTTTTCATTTGTTATATAGTTTCATATGCATTTAGTAAAAAGCTGTTATTTTGATATTACAAACCGACGCTTCAATTTTATTTATTTGTATGTAAGTATAGATTACAAACAGACACTTCAACATAAACCTTGCCTAATTGAAATTGTCAATTTCAATGCGAAATAGTACTAAGTGAACTGAAGCTTTTAATCTGAGAAAGTACTTTAAAATTGACAGTTTTAATGCGAAAGAGTACATACTGATACCTTTAATTAATGCGACATATCACATAACACGTGTAAAAATGAATCATCTAATTAATGAAGCACATTTTCTTGAATGACTTGACAATGCGATCTCATTTTGAAAATTGCGTGTAATGTACTCTTGTCAATTTTGACGTCCTTTCTCGCATTAAAGTCTCCAGCTCATCTTTCGTGTTCCATTTGGTGGCTTCCTCAATAAACTTTTATAGGCGATAATCAAAGGACGGGGACCACACCGCCGCGGGGTAATTTACGTGGTTTTGCTTTTTTTTTTTGAAGTTATCCATTTCGGATCTCGACGCTCTCGGGATAACTCTTTGAACGTTATTTATAGCTTCTGTTTGGATTTTTCTAAAAGCCTTTTTTCTTTTTGGTATTTGCTTCGATGTATTACAGTAGGTATAAACTAAAATGCTTTATATATTTAATCCTACTAATGTTATAAATGCGGAAGTGTGTTTGTTGGTTTGTCCTTCTTTCACGCAGCAACGGATCAACGTGAGTTTTGGCATAGATATAGTTTATGTACCGCAGAGTAACATAGGCTACTTTTTATCACGGAAAAATGGATTATGTAGATAACAAAGATGCATGGAGGTAGACAGCTCACCTCCAGGACTCTAAACATGATTTTTAGCATTAGAAACATTGTAAAAACTATTTTTAAAAAGAATGCCGAGACGAGTTTCTTGCCCGTCTTGCTCGGCCTATACCATTTTGGAACGGGCACTAGAGTTTTTTTTTTTGTTATTTGGTAACTAGACGAGCTGGTCGTTTGCCTGATGGTAAGCATAACGCCGGCCCATAATATTTGCAGTGCCACCCAGAACTTTGAAACACAAAGGCCTGCGCGGCACTGCAGTGCGCTCGTTACCCTGAGACATAAGGTATTAAGTCTCATAAGGCCAGTAATTTCACTGGATACTCTGCTCATCAAACCGGAACACAGTAATGCTTGCACACTACTGCTTGGCGGCAGACTTCACGAGAAAAGCGGTGGTAACAACCCAGACGGACACTCGCAGAAGAGTTAGTCCTCCCACTAACAAAATTTATTTTAACCTTCATGACAGCTCTCTTGGGGACCATAGGAATAAAGCATTTTGAATTTGAATTTGACGGTGGCTTTCAAATATTAAAATACACAAACATACACATCCAATTAGATTGTCATCATATAATGTATTGAACACACAGTGTAAAAAGCGAAGTTTTCACAGACTACTATCAACACTCACTAAGTATTTTTGCTGCACCTTGTTTGATTATAGCGTTAACATTGGTAGATATAGGAATATGTGATAATTTGGGCGTGATATCGACGACTCATCGGTCCTAATGAACTTGAGCATTGTAAACGTTAAAGTTCTTTAACATTTTGTTAGTGGGAGGACTAACTCTTCTGCGAGTGTCCGTCTGGGTTGTTACCACCGCTTTGTGAGTGAAGTCTGCCGCCAAGCAGTAATGTGCAAGCATTACCGTGTTCCGGTTTGATGAGCAGAGTATCCAGTGAAATTACTGGGCTTATAAGACTTAATACCTAATGTCTCAGGGTAACGAGCGCATTGCAGTGCCGCGCAGGCCTTTGTGTTTCAAAGTTCTGGGTGGCACTGCAATTGTTATGGGCCGGCGTTATGCTTACCATCAGGCAAACGACCAGCTCGTCTCGTTACCAAATAAAATAAAAAATAAAAAATCTCTTCAGCAGATAAAACTGGTTTGACAACAGTTTATTATCTAAATTTAAACATCCAATCATCCTGTGATAAGGAAAATAATTAGAAAAAATGAGATAAACAAAAAGTCACGAATGATTGTTTTATCATTCGTGTTTTGTCAGCTGGAAGGTGGCTATAGGACCTCTACAGCGAAATGACGTAACCGCATTCAGTTTAGGTTCGTTTGATTTGTCTTTACAAGTACTCTGATCCTAGATGATGTCCAGGGTCCTGATGATGAAGCAAGACGGTAGCCATAAGATTACAGTACCAATTACGTATTTTATAAAAGGTTGGCGAGAAATGTGTACTATTCCACAAAAAACTTGTTGATATTCACGCAAGGCTCATTTATAATGAATAATATCGACCACCCCGATTTTAAATTCCCCAGAACTACAAATAAATCTTGTTCTCAATTATTACGAACTTTTAATTAACAGCGTCGATTATTAACTTAATTATCGATCTGTATCTGTGCCGACATGTGTGTAATTCTTAAATCCATTGAACCATTGAAATATGTTCTTAATTGTCTTCGTGCTTCACTATAATTATCTATTGGTTATTTGAATAACTATTCGTTTCTAGCAATAGAATTCAATAGATATAAATAAATTGCCTTGCTCTATTTAGCCTAAATAAATAGGTACAGAAAACATAACTATTTACGTTTTTGCAATGCACTGTTCAAATATTCAGCTACATAGTAACGAATTAAAAAAACTATCTTCGTTCTCTCTAACACGGATCGGTAAACGATTCAAACAAATAAAAGCACAACAAAGACTTTATTGGAATACTTATGCCGTATTTTCTAATTAATTACGGACCAATTGCCGGCAAGGGGTACTGGCAACACTGGGCACTAAGAATAACCGCGAAATAAAACTGACCCAATTTTATTTATCACCTGTCATCAGCAGAGCGGTAAGCACTCCATTTGCCGTTGTAGTGAGTACTTTTAAAAAAATAATAATGAACGAGGTAGTCACGCTATACTGGCCTGTCTCAAAAGTGAAACGACTTTAAATAGAACGACTCTGATGCAGTACCTACGTACTAAATAATTGAGCAGCTACGGTGAATTTTTATTACCTGCAATTTACGGACGTCCCGCCATTATTTAATATCCCGTCATTTACAAAATAATGAAATCTGAAGATAAAATATTCTTATGTAATAGTAACCAAATATAGTAGGTACAAGGCATTGACGTAAAATCCCTTTCAGATTTATCTGACTATAAATCTTTCGATCGGATATCTTTTTGACGGAACAGCACTGTTTTCAATATTCTCTATTATTGAGGAATTGCATCACAATTAGCCTAAAATATGAGTAACACCACTATTCGATAAAAAATATCAGACATTCATCTATTTTTAATGTTCGTTAAATAAATTGATTCAATAAGTCGACGGACTCAACTAAGTTGGTCAGTTCATCGTTGGTCTATCAATTAGGTCAATTTATCCACGTCTGTTCTGTTTTGCTGCGTCTATTCTACCCCTGACATACAGGCGTGGCTATAAGCTCGGTCCGGCTAATCGCTCCCCCGCGTATGGCAGCCATCTTGAATACTACTCATTTGAAAAACTATTCGAAATTCGAATGCGCGCCAAAGCTGCATCACCCGTGCGAATGGGTTAACTCCCAGTGGGTTATCTAGACCAGACGCCATAACCAACTAGGCTATGGGAGCGATCGATAATGATTCCGAAATTGTGTAGGCGAACACTTTAAAATATATTTAATATAAAAAAACATATTCTACATCAAATTGTTGCATACATTATGTTTCTCAAACGTTTACTCCAGTACAAGCTATTTTTAAGATAAAATTATAAACGGTTTACGTGCAGATATTATCATTGTCGGCATCGTTGCTTTGTTCACGTGAAAATAAAGCGTTGTTACATTTTTAAGAGGTCAAAGTGTTGAGAAACTCGCTCTCGGACTATGGGAACGACTTTCGTCGCTTTTTTGTGAATTATATTTTAATACTAGCTGTGTCCCGCGGCATCGCTCGCGTAGCCTAAATTACTCCTTGTAACATCGTCTATTTGCCAGTGAAAGTCCCGTCAAAATCGGTCCAACCGTTTTGGAGATTACCCGGAACAAACAGCCAGACAGACAGACCGATAGACAGACAAACAAAAATTTGAAAAATTGTGTTATTGTTATAGACCTACCGTATATAGTTTCATATGCATTCAGTAAAAAGCTGTTATTTCGATATTACAAACAGACACTTCAATTTTATATTATTTGTATAGATATTTACTAAACAATTATCAGTTTACGATTATTATACAAATGTATCTAATAATTGTAATTTAAAGCAATATGAAGCGTCCTTCTCACACTAAAAATCATTTAGTTTGCAAACTTTTGAGTTCTTTTACTCGTATTACAATAAAAGTCTAAGTTGTTTCCATAAATTATACAAAGTAATTAATTACCAGCACACGTGTATAGCTTTATTACTAGTTTTAATACTTACAGTATGTTTTTTAAAAAAATATGTACTCACGATGTCTTTAGCTACGACGTCTGTAAGCTATATTTTATTATTGTGTCAGACGTAATTAGACTCTAAAAGTAACATGTTCGTAATTACTAAAGCAAATTATCAATTTAATTAGGCGTAGTGTTTTGTTTCTCTATTTGTGTGTCTGTCAAATTTTAACGGTTAATTTCCTTTCTTTCAGTTTAACTGTTTTTAGTTCTGTCTATTCTGTATACAGAATATACAGATGTTATGTCATCTTTACCGTGTAAGTAAACATTATGTTAATGAAACATGTTTTATAATTATGTTTACGGTGACCTTCTATTATACATACTTGTATCGCATTTTCGTCCACTTAAAAACGTATAAAAAAGCCTTGGGTGATATTAAAATGAATCAAAGACTAAGAACTATCAATTTTTTTAGTAGTTAAGATTTTTTTGGAAATATGATACATACGCCAATAAGTATGAAATATTTTCAATCATAAAAATAAATGGTTATTAGTCTCAACACAAATAAACAGACATTAAGCTTCACAAATTATGTATAGGTTACCTTTTTTGGTTCTGTCGAACGTAATAAATAGCTAAAATTTAAATATAATATAACAAGAATTAGCTATATATCTAAATTTGTATCTGCATGAACATTTGTCAAGCGATTTTGACACCTCCGATATAAGATTTAAAGGTCAGTGCCGAATATGTAAAAAATAAGCTATTAGGAAACACCTGGTGGTAGCAGTCTTCTGCAATAGTCCACTTTGTGGGTACCACCGCTTTGCTCGTGTATTCTGTCGTCAAGCAGTTGTGTGCATAATATGTTACTGTGTTTCTCTTTGATGAGTAAAATAGTCAGTGAAATTACTGGGTATGTGAGAGTTAATACGTGACGTCTCAGCTCTTATTAATAAACCGTATTAAAACGGTTGAATAGTTAAACTGTTTTGTCTCTCTCGATTCAATTTAATATTGTCAAAGAACAACAAAGACAAAATATAGTTTAACTTAACCTCCGTTTAACACTGTTTATTAAGACGCCTCAGGGTAAAGAGAGCACTGCAGCACCGTACGGGGCTTTGTGTTTTTTTTTATAGTTAGTTTATTTTTTAGGCACATTACATGCTCACTATGCTACTTAAGAGATCTGTGATGCCACTACATAGGAAGTCTAAGTAACGCATGATATCGAGCAAATTACCTACAATAGAAAATCGTTTACAAACATCTACTTACCAAAACAGCTCAAATATCTCTGCCATTAACCGAAATCTCCTTACGTTTCAGATTTCGAACGTGTCGGAAATGCGTTCAAAAACGACGACACGCAGTGAACCAACCTGTTGGGTGCACCGCGGAGACATTTGGTGAGCGTTCAAATCCATTCTTTACCCTTTTTTGCGCCTTTTTAATAAAAAAAAAAGTAAATAATACGCTTTGAAAAGGTTGAGGTTGAGAGACGAGTGGTGTTGCGATGGGAGTACATTGGGTGCTGAATATTTTAGTGGACGAAGATTAAATTTTAAATTCATCAATGTTTTGGTTTCTGTCATAAGATTGTTGATCTTGTAAAGTTAGTTGCGAGTTGATAAAACTAATTTGACATGTAATAAATAACGTTTAAAAATTATGATTTAACAAATCATCCGATAAACATATTCGGTCTACTTCCCAAAAATTATACACACTTTAAACCTGTGTTAAACAGTATTTAACTCCTAAACGTGCCTTACTGGATGATCAACCACAAATCCTGATTAAAGTTGTGTCTAACCGTTGTCTAACTCAATTCTGTGGTGACATTTGTCATCCTTTTAGACGTTTATCCTTAGACACTGTCTTGCTAAACAGGCATCTAATAGTGTTTTTGTGGTAACACAGTTTGAGTCGATACCATAACCAATAACAAAACGAAATTTAAAAAGAAACTATTAGTGTTAGGAAAAAAAACATTTTTAGTCACCTGTTTAGCTAGACAGCGTCTAAAGATAAACGTCAAAAATAATTAGAAATGTCACAACAGAATTGAGTTAGATAATGGTTAGACACTACTTAACTCAGGATTTGTAGTTGCTCATATATTTAATCGCGCGACTAAGGCAGGTTTTGGCGTTAAACAGTGATTAACGCGGGTTTAAAGTGTGTTTAATTTTTTTGTGGTCAGCGGCGCAAGTACGGATTTCGGTTCGATAAATTTGTCGATTTGTCGATTCGACCTAGCTTTTCGATAACTTTTGTCGATTGTTTTGAGGCTCGATAAAACTTTATCGATTTGAACTGTCAATTTTATCGAATATTATCGAATTTTATGGACCGAAAAGATCCGTACTTGCGCCGCAGACCCTATATATTTTATGTGATCTCTAAAAGTTTCGCTCCCACTGTGTCCTCATGTCGATTCCCCATATCTCGACTGACGCGGCCACTCGTTCGTTTAAGTGCAGGTATCGCCTCTTTACTTTTTTAAAGTTTTTTTATCCCGCTCGGAAATAGGTTATAACCTATTTATTTTACTTTCGACATTGGGGATAGGATAAAAGTTAATTCGATAGCATACGTTAAGAGAAGGGTTAAAATTATGAGCCATCTTTTTAATATATTACAGTGAAATTGATATTTGAGTGTTACTTTTTTATTTATTTTAACTCTTTGTATCAGCGTGCAGGTTCCAACTAAAAAGTTTTATTACCTCAAAATACATTTGGTTTGACATTTAAGAGAGTAGGTAAAATAGGTAAAAGAACATATTATATAGAATATAAAGTTACGGTTATTGGAATTAGAGATCGCTTCGCTGAATTGGCCTTTATTATTATTGATTTGATTAGTTTTCACTTTAGTCGTTAGTAATACGTTTTAAATTATAGGTACCCTATTACAATCATACTAAATCAAGAGCACTTATTTAGCTATTCACTCATGACTCATGGAGTTTCTATCAAAGGAATGAATGCCTATAACATTGTAAAATAAAGTTCCATATTCTTCAATAACAGAACCGTTTCAAAGAAACACTTGTGAATGATATACCTGCTCTCGTGGAAATTGAGGACGGCGTTATGCAATAAAATCATAAGTAATAAAACACCAAAGTTATTTATTGTTCACCTTAAACTTTGTTATTTAAAATATTAATTCTAATGTGTACATTATATATCTAATCTATACATTCTATATACTAATAAATAAAATTGAAGTGTCTGTTTGTAATATCAAAATAACAGCTTTTTACTAAATGCATATGAAAGTTTATACGGTACATATAACAAAACAACCATTTATAAAAAAATTGTCTGTCTGTCTGTTTGTTCCAAGTAATCTCCGAAACGGCAGAACCGATTTTGATGGGATTTTCACTGGCAGATACCTGATCTTACAAGGAGTAACTTAGGCTACGTGGGCAAAGCTGCTGGGCACAGCTAGTTATATATATTTAATTACGATGAACTAAATTCGTTGTGAATTTTGAATATTATTAAAAGTCCTTCATTTTACTCTTAGATTCTAGTTTTGGAATCATAGTTATAACTATAGCTCTATTTTGAAATAGGTTTCCACATACGTCTTTCGTTCTTCCATATTGGTGAAACCATATTTGAACCAGTCTTCCAAGGCAACCTTTACCCATAAATTCTAATCTTCCTAAAAAAAAGTATAAATGCAATATTATACTTGTGTAATTATTAGCAGTATTATGTCTTATATTAAATTAGTCGGAAGTTAGAAATTAAATTAATTTATGATTTATATGTACGAAGATATTAAAAAAATGTCTTCATCCTTACAGAAAGCATAAAAGTTGTTCATGGTGGCATATCGCATACTTTTACCACCGCACCTGCTACTAGACCGGTTGGAGAGGAAAAAAAACCATTTAATCTGTTCCATTTTCAAAACAACATTTTTTTAAAAGCCTCACTGAGCGTGGGACCTTACTTTGTTTATATATGTTCAAAATATTGAGAAGAATATTTACGTTGGCTTAGTTTGCGATGACAAGTTGGGTCAGTAAAGTAGTTTTTGGGGAAAAGATACTAAAGTTTTTTTTTAAATCACGAGATAGATGGCTAAACAGTAGTTGAATAATTTAGGTGTTTACGGTAATACATGCATACGAAGTTGTAGAAAGAGATAGATTTGTTGTTCAAGAAAAATACTTACTATGTCCAGCATTACGATAGTCAATATCTCTAGCTTCCTTGTGTAGGGTTATTTTATTTTTATATGTGGCAGAGTCATCCGTTTAGTAAAAAGCTGTTATTTTCATATTACAAACAGACACTTAAATTTTATTTATTTGTATAGATAGCCATGGCTACAATTCTTTTTGATACCGAAAAAGTAAGAAAAACATTTGATATAATTTCATAACTGTGTTTGTTACTGTTCAAAGTCTATTTAATAAAGACACAGTGCAGATGACGCTATAATTAAAAAAAATGTGCTACGTTATTTTAAATATCGAATCCAATCTGTAATTTTAAGTTCCACGAATGAATGCCGAGACCACACAAAAATAAACAGCAGTAACCTTTAGGTTCTTTCACACACACACAACACGTTCGCTAAACGCTCTAATCAAAAGTTTTTAATCCCCAGCGATTATTATCGCATTCGATACCCTGCGCCAAGCGATTAAGTTTTTTCAACTGTCGGGTCTCGCGTAATTTTTGTACAAATCAACCGTTCACATATAATTGATTTTGTGCAGGCATGCATGTGAAGCACGAAAAAGAACCTTTCTAATCATTCGAATTTCGAATTTTCTTTTAGGTTAGTTTAATGTATGTCTTTTACTGGTTTAAAAATGGAATGTTTTCTTTTTTAGACTTGGTTACCTTTTGCATGGCACTAACGTTGGCTATTTGATTCCTATTATAAGTAATGCAATCAACTATTTGATGTGGTAACTTTAATGCCCTTTTAAATATTATAAAATAGATTTCACAATTTAAGGTCAATCCTCTAGCAAAACCGTTTCAACCGTGTTTAGAGGCCATCATCGCTTTATTTCAGGGACGTTAAAAAATTAAAAAATATCCTGTCAATCTCTAACATTTTCCCTACATATTGTACGTTTAAAATATTTTTTATAGTAAATATTACATAGGAAATCAGCTACTAAACAACTACTGACATTGGAAAAAAACAACACCGATCCCACACATCTCCACAAGAATTAAAACTTGTTATAAAATTTGGTTTACACCAATGGATTACCGTTAAAAAGTTGATTTATTATACGTTTAAAATTTTGAAAGGACCTATTGTTTTATTTCTTTGAAACAATCATTCAAAAATCGATGCGATCTGTCTCTCAAAAGGGGATTAAATGCTGAAGGTCATTCGCTAAGGGATGCGCCTTAAGGTGCGTATTGTAATCAGTACAACGTAATTTAGATATGGTTGATAAACTATCTGTCATTATTTCCTAAGTGGCTGTTCTATTAGGTGTTTTATCTTTACTCCACCTTTCCGTCCCATTAAGTTGGAGATAAAATAACTATTTGGAAATTTCCAAGCAAATAGCTGCTACAGTAACTTGTAGCCGATTAAGAATTACGTCACTTAATATTTCTTTATTAACCACTTTTTAACAGTTGCTTTATTTGTCATCAACTTATTTCAAACATTTTAACGTACTAACGTATTAAAATATTTGTGTAATCGAGCTTCGATCGGTGTCTTTTAAAAAAACTTCGTTTTGTATATCTATACAAATAAATAAAAATGAAGTGTCCGTTTGTAATATCAAAATAACAGCTTTTTACTCAGTGGCGTATTTTAGGATTCAGCGCCCCGGGCCTGCAGGCCCCACCGCCCTGCCGCGTCGCGCTTGTCACTATATATACGATAGCCCCGCGTCTTGGTGTCTATCAAACTTACACCCACGACCACCCACGAGCACCTTACGAGATTTAGGCTCTTATTAAGAAACAATGTTAAACGGGGGTTCAGTTAAACATACTTTTTTCTTTGTTGCTCTTTGACCATTTAAACTGAATCGAAAGAAACAAAACAGAGTTTAACTAAGTATTCAATTGTTTAACAATAAGAGCCTTTTTTAAATTTCTTCTGCTTGCGCCGCCCCTCGCGGCCTGCCGCCCTGGGCCATGGCCCTTTTGGCCCTAGGGTAAATACGCCCCTGTTTTTACTTAATCCATATGAAAGTATATACGCTACCTATGACAAAACAACCATTTTTAAAATTTTTGTCTCTCTGTCTGTCCGTTTGTTCCGGGTAATCTCCTAAACGGCTGGACCGATTGTGACGGGACTTTCCCTGTCAGATAGCTGATGTTACAAGGAGTAACTTAGACTACTTTAATTTTAGAAAAATAATTAGGGTAGGTACCGCGCAAAAAAATAAAACCCATGAAATCCAATATCTATTCTTTTCAGCCAGATTTACCTAACATTTTAATTAGTACCAAACCAAATTATTCCAAAAATTGATTGTTCAAAAATATTATTACTTACCTCTTGATAGATTTGAGTCACTCCAACAAAGCGATCGTTGGACTGAGTCGGGCGTCCATTTATCCACTTCAACCGATTTTTCGCGCAAAAACTAAAGGACGGCCTTAACAAAGAGTTAGGTCTAGGTCACACAGGTCATGGCGGACGTTGCACGTAAATAAAAAATACCGAAATCATCGTCAGCACAAAAACATTAAATAAAGTCATGAGTCATGACTCAGTCGTGTTTTATAAATTATAACCTTACGTCTAATAAATTAAATTGGTTGCGGATACAAATACCTAAAGTAAAACTAATTGAGGCAGCAAAAAGGGTTGGTTACAACTGAAAATCGCAACTTGAATTTAAATAGCCAAATCTATACAAATAAATAAAATTGAAGTGTCTGTTTGTAATATCGAAATACTTAACAGCTTTTTACTAAATGCATGTGAAAGTATACGGTACCAAAAAACAACCATTTTTAAAATTTTTTTAGGCTGTTTGTTTTTTCCGGGTAATCTCCGGAACGGCTGGACCGATTTTGATGGCACTTACACTGGCAGATAGCTGATGTGACTTAGGCTACGTGGGCGAAGCCGCGGGTCATAGCTAGTATTTTAATAAAATAATGAACTCTCAGTTGTATGTAACTTAAATGATAGGTAAAAACGGGTATAATCGCGCACAAATTTATACTAAAATATAATTTTGACTGACCTCGACTTTATCAAGTTGCATGCATTGATTGTGTTCCGTTCGATAAGGTAAATTCTCTTAATTTGAAGGTTTAAAAATTATCTATTGTTCTGAGAAGTGCCGTGTTTTTATCATTTGGATTGGGCACCTTTGTATACTAGTAAATTATATCTATTCTTCTTAACTTTTAACAACCTAGACAAGAGCTATAGCACGTCACGTACAAATGAAGCCGAAAAAGAAGCAGAAGACGTCTGCCAAGCGTGATCTATTGCAAACCTCCCATTATTGTGGGATTAAGCAGTGGACGTTTCCGGCTTATAATACTGGCTAAATAAAAATAAAAAAATATCATAAAATTTATTTGAATTCTCGTCAAGTTCCGTCAAACTAGAGTTGACAACCAGCACGTCTAGGTACTGTGCCTAGGTACCTACAGAATACAATGATTAGCCGTCATTTATCATTTGTCTTGTCTCGTGTGACGAGCGCGCATTGAATGTGACACAGCGGACATTACAGTCAGAAAACTAAATAAATTGTGTAATTTTGAGCCTCTATGCGTTGTTTGTGATGAATGATGATTCCTTTTTTCATTTTCCTGCATTCGACCTTGCATATTTTTAGCAGTAACATTTCTGTGGATAAATAGAATATCTGAGTAAGCAGTTCATTCGCCTTTTCATAACAATGTGATAATTTTGTTCATGGAACTTTTTGGATTGGAAACTAAAATGACACAATAGAATTACTAGTGAATACGAGCAATTGGCTTATTCTGACAAAATAATGTTACAAGTACGTCGTATTTGACAGTTCATTCGCCTCATGTTTTTCTTTTTTAATTTTGGTGTTATTGTTACATCGTTAGCGATGCAAATGACACGGCTGGCATTCTTCCATTGACGGGCAAAAAAAGCGACAAAAAGCTAGGTATGCATTTCGATTTGACTAGCATAAGCCGGAGTAAGTTGACCGTGGCAAGGTCGCGGGTATTTTGAACTTGGAACAAAAACATTTGAATGCTGCATTCGACTGATTGATGAGATTTCTTTTCACACACGCGATTGATTCGCTTCGTTTTTTTTTTGTTGTTCATTTTTGGACAGTGTTATTGTTTTTTTTTATTATTGTTTTTAATTTTGGATTCTCTTTGTTGCAGGTCGTTAACAGTTGACTCAGCCAATGACATTGAAGTGTGGTTAGTGGTATGCATTTTCCCGCCCAAGCCTAATCAATGTGATTCAGTGCGGAATTATGACACGTCTGCTATAATTTGAAATCGCTACTAAAAAATAATAACCGATTGGTCACATTCCACCATGTCTTAGCAAAGGTTTACAATTATTGTGTCTCTGGACTGATATTAAATATTAGCTGTGTATATATAAATATGGTCGGTAGGAAATAACAAAGTGGTCCAGGCTACCCAAATCTATTTTCTTAGTATATACGCAAATTGGTTCATAATCTGTCGCCGAACACCTGCCATTTGAGAGCCAATCCTAATATAAGTCTATCATAATTATTCATTTTCGACCACATCGTCTCTTAAGATCAGGCGAGATGGTCAAATGCTAACCCGTATCTAGTATATAAAGAAACAAAAAAACACACTTCCACCTCCTGGCTCCAGAATCAAAACCTCGACACCACGTTTAGTCTATTGGACGCGTCAAAACGAATCATATGAACCCAAACTCGAATGGTTTACTTGCCACTGAAGAGTTCCACTATCCACCTCCTGGCTCCATCACCAGATCAGCTCCCTGATACCAAATTATAGTTTTATCATCGAAACACATACATACAAAGTTTCATTTCGATACGACAATTAGAAGTAAGTTAAAATTGACTTATAAGATTTTAATATATTGTTTGTTAGTTACAAGCTAATAAAAGTGTTGATAATAAAAAACACTTTAGATAGGTACTGGTCATTAGCTAATCTGGCATGAAAAAAAAACTATGAACCTATAATTCACCCGTTATGCCACCACAGTATAGGTACGGTTGCAGAAGTGTCGCGCGTCTCATTGTCTTCCAGTCCGTCACGTCACACGTGTGACTCACGCCATTGTGCTAGCACAATAGAATGTATTTATGCATTGTGGTCCAGGAACCCGGTGTTACGTATTTTCGTAATAATTACTCTACTTTCATTAGACTTGATTAGTTTCGTAGTTCGAAATGCGTAGGAGATTGGTACAGATTGATCTCTGTATTTACTGTACAAATACAGTGTCAATTATACATATAGGTAGCATTGTGGTATTTTCTAGTGCTAGTCAGGCTAGCAACCACTCTTGAGATGATAATCTATCGTCAAACACCTATCAAACAGTGTTATGGTAGCCACTTTTAATAGGAAGCAATTTCCATTCTAGGTTCATTCTTCTGCCGCCAAGCAGTAATGTGCAAGCATTATTGTGTTCCGGTTTGATGTGCAAAGTAGTCAGTGAAAGTACTGGGCTTCTGGGATTTAATGTCTCAGGGTAAGAAGCGCAATTTGCAGTGCCGCGCAGGTCCTTGTACCTCAAAGCTCTCGGTGGAACTCCAATTGTTAAGGCAGCCAGCGTCACGCTTACGATCAGGCCAACAAGACGCGTTATCCAATAGTAGGTATAAAAAAATAAGTGGTTAAATATTACTAAAGTAATATTACTAAACTAAATAAAAAAAGTTAAGGAATGCTACTAAAAGTACTAAAAATTAGTTATAATAGTTTTAAAAGTAATTGATTTGAACATCAAGTTGTTGTAGGTTAAATGAAATATTATTGTCGAATGTTGTTTTAAGTTGGTACGCAAATTCACATTTACCTAGAGCATCGCATTCGCATCGGTAGGGATGCACTCGACGACGGAAATACACCATTATCATACCCTCCATCACACATAAACACACACCCTCACATATACCAGGGGAGTGTACCCCACGAATTACCCCCGGGGGTAATTTTTACCCCATCACCGATCGCGTCGCCACCCACTCCACTCATCGAAATATTTGAATTAGTTATAAGCAATTTCGTAATTCGAATTTGGAATGTTTCACTTCAACTCTGCGGTGTAACTGGCCAGCTATCTAATTAACAATACTTTTTTACCTTTCGCTCTTCGAATTTATTTGAATTACTTCCAATTTCGTATTTGGAATGCTTTACTCGAATTCTGCGGTCGCTGGCTATCGCGTAATTATCGATACTTTTTTTAAATTCCGAACTGTTATCGATGTAATTGTAGTTGATAAAGACAATTACGTTTGGAATTGGAATTAATCGGTTAGTTTTTTGGGGTCTCGTTGATTTGTGGTGGATGTTTCATTATGTTGAAGATTTGAAGCAATTTGTGGAACTGGTCTTGTGGGAGCGATAACAACTGTTTGTTTCACGTCTCGGTGCGGTTTGCGTTATTTAATTTTTGTTATTTTTACAGTTCCTTTTTGAATATACCTAAACCAGTGATAGTGCCTACTGGTTTATTTCTGCCTTATTTGTTTGCTATAAACTGGTTATCAATTTTAATTATAAAAATATGGACGTAGCACTGGGCAATTCACTATTAGAAAGATGAAAGAAAATCGATTTTCAAATATAGAAAAACAAATGCCTAGCGTAGAATTGGTTCGTCAATTGACAGTTCCATTTTTAAGTTTGCCACACATCGATCAAACCGCGTAAAGGCCTAAAGGGGAGTGTAAATTCAGATTCAATATTCATAATTTTATCACTGTCCTTCTCGCACCCGCCAGCAGATCAATACTCGGACTAGTGACGACGCACATACGCAGTATACCGCTACACCGTACACCGCTAATTTGTTTTGACATTACTGAACGTACGACCACTTTTCCCGCCTACAAGTTATCCCGCGAAATCCGAAGGGGATTCGAAATTTGAAATATAATTCGATGAAAAAAAAGAAACTATTTCTAACATCGTATGTGCGGTGTCGTAGAGGTGAAATTCGTTTGACCGATTCGAATTTTGAAACAGACCTCATTGGGTTTTATTGTTAGGATTCGCGGATCTATTATGGGCGACCCTTTTCGTTTCTATTTTTGCCCTTTGTAGTTCAAAACGTCGATTCAGGGGCAGCCCCAAGCGTGTGCCGCGTGAGATATTACTTTTCACATCATATTTTTTATTTAATTTGAATACCTAAATTGGCAGTCTGGGCGTAAAGTTATGGTGGCATGACAGAGTCAGGGATAGACCACGGTGTACTTACTAGTGTATAATAATTTTATTATATTTAAGACTAAACCTCTTAAAATTAAAATAATAATAAACGTAGCTCTAGTAGTTAGTTAAAACGTGATTTATCTCGTTTCCGAGCAGCGGTGCAAGTACGGATCTTTTCGGTCGATAAAATTCGATAAAATTGACAGTTCAAATCGATAAAGTGGGTTTTATCGAGCGAAACAATCGACAAAAGTTATCGAAAAGCTAGGTCGAATCCAAAGAGAATATAGAGCTACTACAATACTTTACGATCAGACTTCGGTACTACTCGCAATTTTCGAATAATTTATCAAGTTTTTCGATTCGACAAATTTATCGAATCGAATTTCGTACTTGCGCCGCAGTCATCGCTTTGAGTCCAGGCAGGGCTTCGAGGGAGTGATAGAGACAGTACTATCTGGCCGGATTCCTGTTCTTGTCTGTTTCTTAGTTTTACTTCATGCCGCGCGTGCATATCGTGTAATACTTCGTAATACGCGATTGTTGCAATGTTATTTGTACTGCAAACCGCAAACACGCAGTGGCGTCTAATGTCACCCTATACCGCCACACACCTTAATATTCAAGCAGTCAGACGTGCGGCCACATCACCAAAGGCAGATAAATAGTGGCTAAATTTTTATCCGATCTTTCAATAGTCAGATAACGTCCTGTTAGAGAATTCCCTGAATCATCTAAGTCTTTGGTGAAGACAGACGTAAATAAATTTTATACCATTCTAAAGAAATAAACCTTGGTTAGCTAACGGTCCATTAATTTCGAAATGACAGATCCGAGAAACACACTAAAAACACGATTATTTATTGATTCAATAGCAATCAGTTCGTTAACGTGCAATTGAAAGATCGGCCCTTACTGAATTTAAAAAAATGACGGTCTACATCAACTCAATTTATTTTTAAAATGAGCTTTCAGTCTCTTGTATATTCCTATTTCAATCGTATTATATAGATATTTTTAGTTTAGTTTATATTTAAAATTTCAAAATCGGTTTATAAAAGACGGAGTAATGAGGTAACAAATATAAAAAAGCAACCGAATTGAGAACCTCCTCCTTTTCTTTAAAGTCGGTTAAAAATTATACTCACGTTATTTTTACAGGAAAAGAAAATAATCATGATCCTGAAATTGCACATGTGCGCTGGGTACTTTGAAGTGTAGTTTTTTTTTATAATTTATTTCTTGACCTGGATAAATAATCCTTAAGTCGCAATATTAGAAACAATTTTCGAGTCGAAGGGACGCTTCAGTAAAGCGGTGGATACTTTACTGAAGCTTCTATGGAGTTTTGGATAGAATACGAAAATACACGTTTTTCGCCTTTGTACTATTTGCCTTTCACTCATGCACGCTTACGAACACTTAATGGTTAATAATCCACCATTATTACACATTAACACTCGAAGAAACATAGGTTTTAGTAAATAACACAAAATCAACAACAGCACATTTTCGCATTCCCGCCAAAACTCCTTGAAGTGTAGTTGAAGGGACGCGCTTGCCATAAACAGGAAAAAATGCAATTTTAGCCAGTTTTTATAGCAGTAATTAATAATCATATTATTTTATACGATTATGGATCAGGCAGTGGTTACCCGTTAATTCGTGTGTCGTGGGTGCGATCTTGTAATGTATTCGATCTTTTAGTGATGGAAAACCTTGTGATATATCATGTGCATGGCGGCAGGGAGTTTTCTTGCGCACGCCTGGCTAGCTAATTACCATCAAGTAGAATATCTACTGCCTTAAAACAGACTTTGACTGCCTTGTAAAATTAGTTTGACTGACTGCCTAGTAAACGCAGTTAAACTGTTATTTTGGTAGTTAAACTTTACATTTTTACTACCATGAATACTGCTCATACGAAATGGCCATTAAAATTGTGGCACTAAACTGCAAATACGAAGCGTTACATCTTACCCGGCGGTGAATGGCGAATACAGTAGGGAAGAGGTCGTAAATCGTAACGAAATGGTATGCGAAGAAACAAAGCGTTGACTGCAACTTTACACATCATTACACGAACGGTTTGGCTTATTTTAGGGTTATAGATGTTGAATTTTTAGTGTTGCCATTAGCGAAGTGTTGAAGTCAACCATTTAGCATTTTTAGTGTTTATTAAGTAAGTACCTTATAAAGTTAATGTAAGTAGTTTTGTAATTAAAATAAATTCCAGATTCTTTGTATCTAAGGCATGAAGTAAGAGTACGTCGTTATCTATCAAATTAATGTTTTTCAGTTGTATCCATTACTTATAATAAATAATTCGATACAAAGGATATTTATTTAACAATAAAAAGAAAATTATTTAATCAATTCGATTTGTTACAAATAATTATTACTGAATCGAGTATCATAATTATTATTTTTATTCCAAGAATAAAGCAAATACGATAAAATTTTAAAAAATACTGGCTATTTCTGTTTAAAAAAAGAAAGTACAGCAGACAAATGAGTCTGCGCGAGCCCGACATTTTTTAATTGCGACAATAAAATTTGAATATGGAACACAAAATGTGTCCTGACATTAACGCAAACGCACGCATGCCTGCATTTACTTTTGGCAACCGCCTTTTTCCTCTTTTGCTAATGGCTTTTACAAAAACATAAAATATGTCATAAAAGCGTTTTTGGAATGTTGGCAACGTTTTCGAGATCGTCGGTAAAATGTTCATCTCACAAAAGTGTATATGTACAAGTACATACATAATTACATACGTATTTGGTTGTATTCGATGTAAGTATATATTATGTGGCAGTCCAAACGCGTTTTCACTAGTTAACTAGTTTTGTAATTTTGACCAGTGAAAACGCGTACTACCTAAAAATGCGTTTTAACTGTAACATAATATAGGTAATTAGACATACTTATACAGTTGGACAATGATAATACAATTTGTACGCGCTGGGCTTCTGTCTTAGACTTCATCATCAGTTAACATCATGGTACCTACTTAATGGTCAAATTATCACTAAATTATAAAAAAAAAAACAATAAAATAAGTATAAACAATTTTTTTCATAACCTTTATTATCTAGCTAATACATAAATAAACACTACATCTACATCTAACTTAGCTAAAAAATAATATTTCAAAAAACTGCAAATGCTGATCCGTTAGTACCAGCATTTTGGTTACGCGTCATAATGATTTCATATTTATCATTGAATTTGATGTGACCTCTAAATACTAGATTAATATTAGCAATACTGCTGAGTTTCAAAGATTTTATTAATCTAAATCCTATTTATTATCCAATAAGAATTAGAAACATAACATAAGAATTAAGAACATAATTTACACTTAAACATATCACTACATTATATAAGCTATTGCCAGCGCACAAAATCTATACGTACCTACACCCATTTTGAAAAACTTCTTGTATAAAACTAAAGGTCTAAAAAAATAGATGCTACGCTCGGGCGTCAAAGACGTATTTATTGGAGATCGGCAGAGCTGCGTCAGGCAGAGATACGAGTTTTAACTGTTCCAGTGCACGCAAGCGCTAAGTGCTAGTGATGGGCTAAATTTAAATATCGATGTCGATTGATAAGTAGAATCTCTTCTTTTACAGTTGCCATGCATTTCACATCAAAATAAATAAATGAAGAGAGCTTGTTTTTGTCAACAAGAGACATTGTTTTGTGAAAAGACATTTGCATAATATTTTTGAATAAATATATTAAATACTTTATCGATATCTAAGTCTAAAATAAAATTGCTTTAAAAAAGCGAAGAACCGACTTCAGTGACAAACTACTGAACCGATTTTGATGAAATTTCTATGGGACCAATCTGAAAGTATACCCTTACAAATAAAAAAAGAATTTTCCAAATCGGTTTATAAATGACCGAGATCTGAGGTAATAAACATAAAAAAATACCGACGAATTGATAACCTCCTCCTTTTTTGGAAGTCGGTTAAAAAGTATGCTTGGTGTCGAATTTCAGTTCATATTCTCCACTTGATTCTACAGTATCGTGCGTAGCGGCACTTAGAGGCGAAGTTAATATCTTAAGCATTTCAGAAATATTTTTGCGTTATTTATTCCTAAAACGAAAACCGTTGTTTATCGGATAGCAGATGAAGGCTATGCATACAATAGCTTTCTATTTCACAACACACACTGCCATACCGTACAAAAATAAAAACATCGAATCTCATTTTCATGTTTGTGTGCGTTGATTTAGTAATTATTATGTTTCTAGTTCTTTGTTCATATTTTACATTTTTTACATTTTTTTTTTATTTCTTTGTACACGTTTTACATACATTCGACCTACAACAAATAAATTAGATATAAATCGAATTCAAATGATAAAGCATTACATTTGCATATCAATTATTCAAGTAATGTTTTTGTTAGTGGGAGGACTAACTCTTCTGCGAGTGTCCGTCTGGGTTGTTACCACCGCTTTGCGCGTGAAGTCTGCCGCCAAACAGTAGTGTGCAAGCATTACTGTGTTCCGGTTTGATGAGCAGAGTAGCCAGTGAAATTACGGGGCATATGAGACTTAATACCTAATGTGTCAGGGTAACGAGCGCACTCCAGTGTCGCGCAGACCTTTGTGTTTCAAAGTTCTGGGTGGTACTGCAATTGTTATGGGCCAGCGTTTTGCTTACCATCAGGCAAGCGACCAGCTCGTCTCGTTACAAAATAACATAAAAAATTAAATACATTAATTAAATTATGTACCTAGTAAATTTCATCTAAAGTATTAGTAAAGTGGTTTACTATCGATATGTGTTTATCGCACCACGCACGCATTATTATGTATTTTCGCCCCATATTCGCCACTCTCGGTTGTAGTGTCGTGTATAGCGGCACTTACTCCGTTGCGTGGCGTCTCAATTGAGCTGTTCATACATATTTAGCCGGAATTAAAGTTTATTGCCACAGTTTAACCGGAGAAATACGTTCCATTTTCATAAAATTGTTTTGTTATTTTTTAACTTTAAATTTTGCCGGAAGCCATGACGTGTGATTTGGATATATAATAATGAGTACGTACATTTTAACCGATTTCAGGAACTCGAATCTTTTTAATTTTTTGTGTGAAGTTATAAAATGTCTATGTTATTTTGGAGTGATTTAAATTTTAAATTTAATCTGTTGGGTATAGTCCACAGATCCAATGATAGACTCCGACAATCCAACAGAAGTCGGTTTTCTAACTAATAATAATATTATATATATATATATATTTAAACATATACCTACAATTTTATTATTTAATTTTAAGAATAACTAACTACTAATACGTAAGAAATATACAAACTTGATTTTAAAGTACCCATTTATCGGTAAATGTATGTATGTATAATTTGTGTAAACTTTAACTTCTAATCCTCAGCGTAGTCAAACTGTATCCCGATACATTCAACTTTCACACAAAAGTTAACGCAAACATAGGAAATGCCGTTAATTGTGCGCGGCACGGGATCGCGCGTTAATTTTAATATTTTAGCGCATTAACGACCACTCGGGTGGTGTTTATTTCTTAATTTAACGATTTTCACGTGAGTTTGACTGTAATAGTGACGAAGGAAACCGGAAAATGGCCTTTTCTAACCGACTTCCAAAAAAGGAGGAGGTTATCAATTAGTCGGGTATTTTTTTATTATCATTAGAAACGGGATATTTCAAATCAAATAATATACATGGTAAATATCCCGTTTCTAGTGATAATTTTCAAAGTGTTGATGACCATGACAGTTTAAAAACCTATAATTTTTTTTATGTTTGTTACCTCATATCTCGGTCATTTGTAAACCGATTTGGAAAATTATTTTTTTATTTAAAAGGGTATGCTTTCAGATTGGTCCTATAGAAATTTCATCAAAATCGGTTCAGTAGTTTGTCACTGAAGTCGATTCGTCGCTTTTTTAAAGCAATTTTTTTTTTCATATTTAATTTCCAAAAACATTCTTGCTACGTACATTACTATAGTTTTTACTTTATTTCTTTGTGTCGCTTTTTACTTTGGTATTTATTTTACTCTCGATAGCTCAGCAATATACGTCAACGTGCCTGATCTTAGGCTACGATGTAGCTGAAGGTATAACTTGGGGATAGTAGCTGGCCAGAAAATGATTATAAAACTAGCTGCTGCCCGCGGTTTCACCCGCATGGGTGTTATTGGAATTCATGGTTTTCATTTTTTTGCATGGAACCCTAATTATTTATTAAAATAAAAGTAGCCTAAGTTACTCCTTATAACATCAGCTATCTGCCAGTGAAAGTCCCGTCAAAATCGGCCAAGCCGTTTTGAAGATTACCCGGAACAAACAGACAGACAGACAGACAAAAATGAAAAAAAATGTTGTTTTGTTATAGGTACCGTATATACTTTCATATATATGCATTTGGTGAAAAGTTGTTATTTCGATATTACGAACAGACACTTCAATTTAATTTATTTGTATAGATATAGTAAGATTTGGACATCGACTCAGAGATCGGTGACTGCTCCTGCGCTATGTTATATAAATTATATTTCTATTTAAAAAATTCAACCCACCAAAACGACACTACCATCGTAAAAAAAAACAATAAGCAGAAACGAAACGCAAAACCCTTGCGTTATTTATCTGCATTCTTTTACCATCTACATCGGTTTTTTACACAATTTACATCTGTAACGGGGGTGTGGTAAGCCAGAGATTTGCGAACTAATTTCGGGGTTCAATCCTTAAAATGAGCGGGATTTGTGCGGGCGTTGACGTCCCCTGTCTGTGTACACCTTTATTTGAGAGGTTGTCTAGCGAGATGTGATTGTAGCTTTATGTGAAAGGGCTTTATGGGAGTGCCACAGATTAAATTCAAATTGGTAATTTGTTCTAAACATGATTACACAAAAAGTTAATTTTTGAAAACAATGCATCCCAGTGTGTTTCACTATTGCTGGTATACAAATATTATACAAGTAACTTCTGCCCGTGTTCCCACAGGAGCCATGCATTTTTCCGGAACAAAAAGTAGCTTATGTCACTCTCCGGTCCATAAACTATATCTATACCAAAAATCACATCGATCTGTTGCTCCGTTGCTGCGTGAAAGAAAGACAAACCAACAAACATACACACATTCCCATTTCGCACGAAACGGATTAATTATTGAATTTTGTGATACGGATTAATTATTGGATAATATATAAAACAATAATGAAGGTCACATCAAACAATCAAATTATAAATAATAGATTAGAAATCGTTGCTCAGTTTTTTTTTTTTTCTGAAAGGCAACTAGACGAGAAGGTTGCCAATTTTCTTGCAATTCACGATCACTGCATTTCCCGCTGCTTAGCGATGCTCCGCGGGAATGAAGGTGCAATTTTCGAGCGCACAGACGGTCACCCCATTCCGGGCGGCCATCACTCCATTTTTCAGTAATTCTGCGTTTCGAGTACTGCCAACAGAACGCGAAATGGATCTTTGGAAAAAATATTTCGCACGAAACATAAATATACGTTTGACCTTGTTCTGATTATTTCAATGTCAAAGGATAAGCGAATTATTTAGATAAGGTTTTGTTATCGTACACTATCACACGTTTATGTTTGTTATCACGCTCGTCGCAAAATACCAACCGCTTATGTAATAGGCCTAGTGAATACTTTGACGCGATGATGGCATAGTAGAGACGTCAAACCACCGATCCGTGGGTCGGTGACAGATTTTCAACTTGAAGGTGCTAGCTAGCCACGTAATCACTAGAAAATGCTCGTGAAGTCTGCCGCCAAGCAGTAGTGTGCAAGCATTACTGTTTTCCGGTTTGATGAGCAGAGTATCCAGTGAAATTACTGGGCTTATGAGACTTAAGATCTAATGTCTCAGGGTGACGAGCGCACTGCAGTGCCGCGCAGGCCTTTGTGTTTCTAAGTTCTGGGTGGCACTGCAATTGTTATGGGCCGGCGTTATGCTTACCATCAGGCAAACGACGAGCTAGTCTCGTTACGAAATAACATAAAAAAAAATGCAACGCTTCGTGCATTCAAGTCGGGATTAGCTAAGTACATACTACGTAATCAATAGTAAGATGTACCTAAGAGATCTGTGGATGTACCACACTAACGCTCGACTGGATTTAGCGCCAAGCGACATCGCACCTGTTATGGACGACGATAATATTGTACTTATTAATATTAATTGTTTTCTCATGTAAGTGACACTTAGTATTAAATGAGAGATAAAGATTCATTAAACTGAAATACTCTACCATACCACCAGGCTATGGTTGCATCATGTGTCCCTTCAGCTTAAGATCATTGTGAAATTCAAACCCCTAAAGAACTACATCGCAAATTAACTTAAAATTAAGCAAAAGCTAGCGTAATTATTTAACTCCTTTGAAACATTTAGTAAGTACTTAATTTCCTTAAGCTCCCTTTACACCACATGTCTGCCGAGCTCTAAAAGCCTTCACATACCTAGCCTGGGGCTTACAGAGTACACATGCTGCAAAGTTCAGCCTTAATGATCCGTAACAGACGGTCATGTCTACACCCTACAGTAATTAGACCCACTACAGGGGGTAAATATCAACGAGATTATTTTGACCTGTCGATGTTTTACATTTGGAAACAAAAGTTGGGTGAAAGACAGGTCAGGTTATGTCGGGCAGGTGTATTATTAAAAGATGCTATCGTCTCTGTCTTATTTATTATGATTATTAAAATGTACAATAGCGAGCATCGGGATATGTTTTGTCGTAAATTTGTCTGTTTGTTGTTGTTTTGTTTTGAATTTTTTTCGAATAGGGTATTTCGTTCTGGAGCAATAAACCTAGATACTCAAAAAAATTACATAGGTATAGTAAAACCTCTTTAAAGCTTACACATTAATAGGATTCAAAAAGTTGCAGGTGGCATAGATACACGCAGTCTATACACAAGACAAACATCAAAGACCCGACAACAAACAAACAACAAACTATAAGAGTTTGCTCCTGCTGGTGATCGAATCCGCGAAACCTTGCTTCGCAGGCAGAGTCACTGACAGTACCAACTTTAGGTACAGCGGCGCAAGTACGGAAGTCGGTTCGATAAATTTGTCGAATCGATAAAACTGATAAATTTATCGAATGTTGCGAGTACCGAAGTCTGATCGTAAAGTATTGTAGTAGCTTTATATTCTCTTTGGATTTGACCTAGCTATTCGATAACTTTTGTCGGTTGTATCGAGGCTCGTTAAATTATATAACTAGTCTATAAAACCCACTTTATCGATTTGGACTGTCAATTTTATCGAATTGTATCGATCGAAAAGATCCGTACTTGCGCTGCCGTCTATCTCAATAACACAAAACTTACCGTAT
Source organism: Crocallis elinguaria (assembly GCA_907269065.1). Taxonomy (NCBI): domain Eukaryota; kingdom Metazoa; phylum Arthropoda; class Insecta; order Lepidoptera; family Geometridae; genus Crocallis; species Crocallis elinguaria. The sequence continues at coordinate 22,201,240 of OU026072.1, read as the reverse complement.
TTTACTAAAGACAGTGTGACGTCAAGAACTCATAAATATTCAAGGGTCGCAAACATTAGCATAATACAATCATACTATTCCAAAATTTACATATAATAAAAATTCAACAAAATTTACACTTATCCCACGCCTGTCAAGTCTTCCAGAGTAAAAATCGAAATCTAATAGCTCCCGAACTTCCCATGCATCAAAAATCTCTAAGAATTTGCTACTGTATTGTTCAACTTTTAAAAAGATTTCTTATGTAAATGACTAAAGTTCCCACCGGCTATGATTTGCATACCTAAAGAGGGCTTCAGGTAGGCTAAAGGGTTGAATATATGTTTGGAAGAGCGAATTAAGTCCAGAGCAGGTTCTCATAAACATCACGCTATAAAATTGCAGTGCCAATCCAATTTTAACTGCAAAATCCAAGGCGCTATCACCTTGACACATCAGTTTAAAATTGTAATAATTATGCTTAGTAATTTTGGAGATTACAGTCACTACAGTGCTCTTCAAAGCGGAAAATAATGCTAGCGTTATTGCTCAAAAGCAAAACTAGTTTCTTATATCAAAGTCGTTAACGACACGCAGATAACAAGTTACAATTTACACTAACTTTTTTATGCTTTATATACGCCTATATGGAATCCAAAATACATAGCTCCATGGGCCGTGCATATGCCATACATGTATGCATTTTAAAAATACGTTGTTCATATTGACCTAAGACTGCCCGTTCAATTACACAATAATTGCGAACTTGTCCCATTAATTAGTTTTTACACTGAGGCGAAAATACTGAAAGAAAGAGAGAAAGAAAAATGTTTATTTGTAGCAAATAGGTACATTACAAAAGACAATTAACAAATATAACATAGGCACACGTTATCCCAATAGCTTGGGTATGCGTGAGAGTTATCTTATAGTCGTAGATATATATATATATAGGTACTGAAATTGACAAGTGTCAGCTAATATGAAACTATGAACTATCAATTTCAGTTAGATCTCAAAAAAGAAGAAGAGAAATCAAACTTTTGAAATATTATTATCTATGCTTTTAAATCGAAATACTCGTGGGGTCAATAGATGTGGGATTAGAGAGTTCGGACAGTTTTTTTTTTTTATCAAAAAATACGATTGCTGTGGACAAGTCCACTTTTGTTCCCCGGCATATTAAAAGATGTTATGCGGAAGAACTTAGTAAATGACCTACCTATCCCGTAGCATATATCTTACAATACACAAAGTTTTACAATCTTTTTGAAAGCAACGTAAATTAAAGTTTACTTCCAAATATCAACAAACAAAATCATAAAGGCCACCCCAAGATGTAACTACTGTTTCTTTTAGTAAGATTTCTTATGTAAATGCCAGTAAAATCCCACAGGGTACAATTTGCATACCTAAAGGTAACTTAAAGGGTTGAAACATATCTGCTTAAGCCCGTACCTCACAACAAAATGATATGTAAATTCGGTAAGAAAATTAATTATGACAGGGGTGCAAGCAGATGTTTTATTCAAATGGTAATTTCTGGAAGGTACTAAATGTCAAACGGAGTCAAAGTATTTGGAAGTAACTTTGGTTACAGTAAGTTTGCTTTGTTATGTTTTGATGTGAGTTATTTTACTTGCAGCAGGCATATTTTGCTCTTGTTATTTGCATTTTTGCTATTTTGTTTAAGGTGTTCAAGATAGAATTAATGTTAACATCCTGAATCATAAGATTTTTGTCCTCCCAATAGATTAGCTCTATGTCCCCCATTTCACCTGATATTGTGACGATGTGGTCGAATATTTTGAAATCGTAAATGTTTGTTGGTTTAGGCTTTACCTTTTGCTATTATTCTATAGGTTAATAATCAGTTAATTTAACTAAATTTACTGTAAGTTTAAAGATAGTTATGTAAGTTTATTTATTAGGTTGTAACCATCATTTTCTGTGCTACATTTGTGATTTATTTTATAAATAACTAAACAATGGTGTCGATTCTGAGGTTTCATGCCTGAACCTAATTTTAGTTTCGCTCTCTCTTTTCAAAACATAACATGAGAAAGAGATGGAAGATGTTTTACAGACCTAAATTTAGTCTTAGAGCTGTCAAATATCTTTCATGCTTGATAAATTAGACGCACCTAACATCATTCAAATTCAAAACCGTTATTGCCGTTAAATTTACACTAGACACAAGCAAGTGAATTAATTAGACAGATCTAAAATATATTCCATCTCTTTCTCATGTTCTCACTTAGAAAGAGAGATTTTAAATTAAAAGTAGGTTTAGGTATGACATGACAGAATCGACACCGATGTACCAATGAATGATGAAGAAATTATCTGAGAAAAATGAAATACTAAGAGACATGAAGAAAAAGAAAGAAACACGAAGAAAGAAGAAGCACGAAGAGCTGAAGACGTCATCAAAACGGTGATTGCCACTAGCGAGGTATAGAGTTCCTACGTGTGACATATTAGTAGGAACTTCATACCGTGCTCTTGGGTTCGCTAAATTTCTACGTTTTCCTGCGATAAGTCTAGAAAAAAGAAAAACGTCTAAACGAACGAAGATTATTGAAAAGACTTATTTTAATACAGAAATGCAAATATGTGTCTACTTTTATATATTTTGTGTTTCAGAAAACTACTACTGTAGTAGGCAATCATTATTTTAACGGAACAAAAATATTAATAATTTTGTACTTATACGATTTTAAATGAAAATACTTTATAAAATTTGTTATATTTTCAACTTTTATAATTTTTGGCGTTGAAAAAAACCAAAGACTATAAATAATCTGTGAAAAAAACGAACCAATGCGAATTAATAAATAACTTAAAGGCAATTTTACTAACAAACAAAAAGCACTCACACATACCATAGTAAAATAAGCTATGCTCATACACCATCACTAGGTTTCCCTGTGTCGAATGTGGCATGGACACACACAATTAGAATAATGTCTACAATAAAACAGTGATAGAGAAATAAGATGTGTTCATCCCGTTTAGTCACTATGAACTAAGCAGTACCTACTTGTCTAATTGAGAGAATATTTTAGCCTAGTCAATTAAAAGAATAAGTAAAGAAATAAGTCCAGAAAAACAAACGGCATCAGCATACTGGGTACATTGCCAACGTCTAGTAACAAGAACAAAATGTTCTGGAATAAAATACAATATCTATTATACCTCGTAGCATTACGTATGTCGTGTCGTAGCTGGAATAAAAAAGGTTTGTTACGTTAAAATTTAACGTTGGTTTGTTTTTATATTTGAGTAGCGACGCCCCCCCGGATTCGCGCGGTTAGCACTGGTCGTCTATATAAATGAAGCAAAACTTTTGTCTGTGTCTATATTTGTATTTTTTTGGCAGTGAAAGCAATTGCCTCTTTCCACATAGGTAATGACATTCCTTCTTTTTTTTTGATATTGCAGTGACAGCAGAAATGCCTAATCAAAGAAATTTAGTTTTGTTTTTGTAAAAAAAACGATTCTCCCCACTTTTCTCGTGGATTTTCCAAAAATGTTCCTTCAAAACTTCGTGACAAACCAGAAAAAAAAAGCTGCTAAATCAATTTTAACCTACTTTTAATTATGGTCGTATCGAAATGAAACTTTGTATGTACCTATATGTAGTTCAGATGACAAAACTATAATTTGTTATCATGGAGCTGATCTGACGATGGACCCAGGAGGTGGATAGTGGAACTCTTCAGTGGCTACAAAAATCTTATAAGTCAATTTTAATCTACTTCTAATTGTCGAATTGAAATAAAACTTTGTATGTAGTAAGTATATTATTATTATGACGCAGTTTGTTCTGGGTAATCTCCGAAACGGCTGGACTGATTTCGACGGGACTTCCACTGGCAGATAGCTGATGTTACAAGAAGTAACTTAGACTACTTTAATTTGAGAAAAAGAATTAGGGTTCCGCGCAAAAAAATAAAACCCATGAAGTCCAAAATGTCCACGCGGGTGAAACCGCGGGCAGCAGCTAGTCTATACAAATAAATAAAATTGAGGTGTCTGTTTGTAATATCAAAATAACTGCTTGTTACCAAATGCATATGAAAGTATATACGGTACCAATAACAAAACAACAATTTTTTTAATTTTTGTCTGTCTGTTTGTCTGTTTGTTCCGGATAATCTCCAAAATGGCTGGGCCGATTTTGACGGGACTTTCGCTGGCAGATAGCTGATGTTACAAGGGGTAACTTAGGCTACTTTTATTTTAGAAAAAGAATTAGGGTTCCGCGCAAAAAATAAAAACCATGAAATCCAATAACTCCGCGCGGCTGAAAGCGCGGGCAGCACCTAGTTTAAAATATAACAACCAAAATGTTATATGAAGTTGGTTTACAACTATGTTACTTTGTTGTATGTTACATTAACTTGTTAACATATTAAATACATTATTACAAGTAATCATAATTTTAAGTAAGTACGAAGTGTTAGTACGCCAATAATGACTTAAAACGGCAGGCAGTTAAAACTTAACGATCGTTCTAGAAACAAGTCCTCGTCAAGTGTCATAAATATCAGATACTTACAATTTCTGTATGAAAAGATTTTAACTTAGGCCAGTTGATTGAACAATCTTTTTATATTACCTAGTAAAGAAACGAACAGGTACTTTACCTGATAGTAAACGTTAGCTGGTAAACAATAAGGATGTTGACTCCATTTTTTATGATGTTGATCAATTCGTTTTCTCATAAGAATCAAACTGGTAATCAAACGGTAAAAGCGTCAAAAATGAGAGCCAAAGTCGGGCGTATCTATTGATCGCTAAAACGCCCCATAGAAATTGGGCTGAACGCGTGACGTCACATTTTCAACGCGGCCCGTAAAGTTGTACTAAAACATGCATTTTATTGATTTTGGCTGTGAAAAACTGCGTTTAATTACACAGTTGTCATACATTTTTATTCATTGAAACGTAAATCTGTAATTATAATTTAAATTACAATCGCATAATAAAATAATCATTTAATTCGGGAAAATTTAAGATGTAGTATCTTTGTGGAAGTTATATATAAAGTAAATTAGTTAAAGTAGTTAAAGTTAGTAGTAGTTAGTAGTTAAAGTAGTTTTAGTAAATTTCATTTTTTTTGTGTTAATGTGATGTTTTTAAATATGTATAATGACGGTAATTGTGTATGTTGTGTTGTGTTTCTTGAACATGCGGATTTCCTCAAGATGGTTTCTTTCACCGTTTTAGAGCGAGTGTGAATAATCCACACATAACTTGATATAAGTAAGTCATTGGTGCGGGCCGAGTCGAGGTTCGAACTATGGTGCGTCGGATTGAAAGTCGCACAAGTTCTCGCTCGGCCACACTCGCTCTAATAATAGGAATAATTTCTAATAATATGGATGTAATAATAGTTAAGTATGTGTGATTTGATACATGTCATCACTCGGAAAACGTTCCTGTTGAACATCGGCTTTCCCCATGAAGGGGGGATTTTGCCATAATAAAGCACGCTTGGCAGGTGTCTTGGTGATGGCATTCGATTATGATATGGACCCAAGAGAATACTGCTGTCCATTCCCTGGATATTCCCTTAGCCGGCTCTTGCGATACCCACAGGAAGAGATGGGATGGTACTGTTCTTAACCAAGACCTCACGGCCAAGTAATACAAATAAATGTTGTAAATTTATAAATTAACAACAATTACAACACAACCCGTTATCTCAGACACGCAATAAATGTAATTATCGTAAATTTATGTAATTATATGTGTGCCGTATCTATAAATAATTTACAGATAAATAATTTAATGTATGTTATTGGCACGGTGAGGAAGATTCTCGACGTTTGCCTTGTTGACTTCGAAACTAGGAGGAAAATTAGAAATTTAACCTTCGACTATCAAAGAATTTAACCGCATTTAATTTCTATATGCAGAACCGAGCGAAGTTATATATTTTTTTCTTTTTTATGTTACTTGGTAACGAGACGAGCCGGTCGTTTGCCTGATAAAAATTGTACATAACAATTGCAGTGCCACCCAGAACTTTGAAACACAAAGGCCTGCGCGGCACTGCAGTGCGCTCGTTACCCTGAGACATTAGGTATTAAGTCTCATAAGCCCAGTAATTTCATTGGATACTCTGCTCATCAAACCGGAACACAGTTATGCTTGCACACTACTGCTTGGCGGCAGACTTCACGAGCAAAGCGGTGGTAACAACCCAGACGGACACTCGGAGAAGAGTTAATCCTCCCACTATATTTCAAACTAAATAAGAAACAAAAGCTTACACACGCATACACTCGCTCTAGAATTTCCTGTGCAACAGATGCTGGCATGGACACACACACAAGTCACAACACAAACACCCAAGATCCGAGAACAATCTTTTCACCATACAAAATCTGCTCCGACTGGGAATGCAACGAGGATCCGCTAGCAGCTTAGATACGGAGCCGTGAAATCGAAGAAGTATTTGATATTTGTAAGCAAAGTTAAAGTGATTATTGTTTAGTCGTAGAGGTAACTTTTCCCCAGAAAGTAAGGTTCCTGTAGGCATTTTGTTGTGTTTGTGGCATTTTTATACAATAAAATTACTAGAATAGCGACAGATCTTTTTTTAAACTATTGGATAACGAGATGAACGCTTCGTTTGCCTGATATAAGCCCATAACAATTGCAGTGCCACGCAGAACTTTGAAACAGAAAGGCTTGCTGGGCACTGCAGTGTAATTACTCTGAGACATTTTTTTTTTTGTTTCATTAAATGTACAATACAGTTTACAGTTAATATTACACCATATATACCTGCTAAGGTTTGTGTTGGTGTTCACATATTACTCGTGCGCTGTTTTATTATGTGTGTTTAAATAATATTACGTTCTTAGGTTCGATAAGGTTAAGTGTTGTCATAGGCCCAGTAACTTTACTTGCGAGACCTGCACAAGGGAAGATGTTTTTTCTCTATCATTGGAAGTATTAGAAAATTGATTAAAAAACGACTACTGGTTTCGTTGTCTCTCTCTTCCCGTTAGGTATATTAGTTCTAATTTGACAGCTTTTAAATTATGGTAATATTTGAAGAGACGACCATTTTTCTGGGATATACAGTTAAATGTTAACGATCTAACTTAGGAAAAGAATATCTAATACGGTGGTCTCGCAATCTAAAAACTCGAATATCTAGTAGGTATTTAACATAAAATTATATCACCTGTTAGAAGAATTGATAATGGGCAGATTTACGACACTCGCTCTGAAGGACAACATCGTGAGGAAACCCGCATGTTCAAGAACTACAAAATTTGAGTACATTGACATCCACTTAGCCGCACCAGGGGCCGTACTCCGCAAAACGAACGTCGAAGCTTCGGCTGACGGATCGGCAATTTCCTACTATGAAAGACGAAATGTCAAGAGCGAACATCGAATTGAACGTTGGATCCGAAACGCTTTCATAGTAGGAAAACTGCGATCCGTCAACAGAAGCTTTGACTTTCCATTTACGGAGTAAGGCCCCAGGCCCGCGTGGTTGATTATGGCTCTTACTCTCTGAGATAAGGCCGGTATCCCAGTAGGAGCGATAAGTAAGACTGATGATGAATAGGTCGTCATATCTCACTTCGAACCAGATTTATGGATAGAAATAGTATTTTACATTGTGTTGCTAAAAATCATAGACGTAACTTGAGTCTATGAGTTATTTATTATACTGGTAGGGTAGCCATATATCAGAATTTTAATAAGTAAAATTTAAAACTGGCAAGACTTATGCCCGTCTGCGCCACTAAAGTCAACTAAAATAAAACCTTTTTTTATGATTTAGAGTGACAAGCAAGCGTGCGGCAGACCTGATGTTTAGTGGTCACAGCCGCCTGTGGACATCTGCAATACCAGAGGCACTACCAACGCAATGGTCTGCCAGACCAGAGGTACTATCAACGCATTGGTCTGCAATACCAGAGGCACTGTCAACGCATTGATCTGCAATACCAGAGGTACTATCAACGCATTGGTCTGCAATACCAGAGGCACTATCAACGCAATGGTCTGCAAGACCAGAGGCACTATCAACGCATTGGTCTGCAATACCAGAGGCATTATCAACGCATTGACTACCCTTTTCGGAGAGGAATCTCTTCACCCTTCTCTTGAAATAGTCCAGATTGTAGATGTGAGGGAAAGTCTCAAGTGGAAGACTACCACGTCTTGCATGGTACAAGGCAGAAACATTCGTGTGAGTTGTATAAGATACGCTTAAACTAAGTCTAGATTTAACCACCAACTTCCTCCGCACCAACCATCCTACAACTGACGTTTCGTAAAGGAATGAAATGAACGAAAGTTTGAATACATGTCTCACTGTCATCGTATCGTCATGTGTGTATGTATTTGTGTGTGTGTGATAAATGATTCAAGCGCTCCTTCATTCCTTCTCGTATAGTCATGACTGTGGCCAACCCTAGTTTCAGATTGTTTTAAGCCACACGAAAGTTTCTTACTAGCGCTTACCCGTTGAGAATAAAAAACTTTTGAGTTGTTTTTGTGTTTTAGCATTTTGCCAGATAATTTACGGAAATCATGCTTATTACCGAGACAATGTTAAGACGTGGTCATACTACCGCTGGGTGTTTTCTTTTATTTCGACTCTTTTCAGACCACATCACTACGCCCGTCCCAAATTGTCCACTCGGCTTCAACATTAACATAAAACTAATATAACTCTTACAAATGTTATTCGATTTTTTATTTTTACGATGACTTTTATGTTATTTTTTCATCATAAAATACAGATTGGAAGATTACTGAACTTTAAGCTGTAACTTCGACTTTTTCCGGCGTTTTGGTGAGCCTTTTGTGTCTGGGTTAGGTTAGGATACAGAATCAGTACAAAATTATTGTTTTAGAGTTCCATATCTACCTGGAAATAAAAATAGGAACCTCATAGGATCACTTTGTTACCTGAATACTTGCCTATCAGTCTGTCTGTCTATCGCTCTGTCTATCTGGCTATCTCATTGTCTCTCTGGCTATCTCTTTGTGTCTCTCTGGCTATCTCTTTGTGTCTCTCTCTCTCTCTCCCTCCCTCTTTCTCTCTCACTGTCTGCCTTTCTGTCTATTTGTCTGTCAATAAAGATCCTTAATAAATTTACAATTAACTGCCTTCATACCTGCTGTATAAAATACAAATTTTTAGCTCTGGTATAAGTCCGCTGCTGCATTTGAGAGCCACGAATTAAGATAGGCTTTGCATATTATCACTACTATCTTTATTTATAATAGGAGGGATAGTCTTCAAAGATAGCGTTTTAGTTATATAAAATGATATTATATTATATATGATAAGATATTATACGTTTTTATACTAATAAGAAAACCGTATCTAAATCGGTCAAATATGGGTCAAACCATTTTAGAGATAAATGGGAACATTCGTGTGTGACACACAACCTCTCCCTCTAAAAGATGTAGAGTAGATGTGAGATGTAGAGTAGAGTAGTAGTGATGTAGATGTAGAGTAATCTACCTTGCTATGATCGAATAAGCAAATTTTATAAGAAGCCTAGAACAAGTGAAGAGCGGAGTGCAGTGCCACGCATATATAACTTTGTCGATCAAAATGTGATCATTTCTATTTTTATGCCTGGGCAGACGACGGTACTTCAGGCAAAAGTAAAATATTTCCATGATATTTTTCCACAAGCTGTTTCTTTTTAGTTCTTTCTGAACCGAAGAAAAGTATCCTCAAAATCCAATCAAAATACCTACCTTTTTTGTCGTAAAACTAGTGATCACAAAATTTTAAAATAGCCCATACTTATGTCAGAAAATAAAGAGTTCCCATGCGACTCAAGTTCCACGTGGAGAATTAATGGAATGGCCTCAATAAAATACCTATGTAAATTACTATTAATACTATCAAAAATGGCAAAATTAAGATGTCTTTAGACCAGGCAATTTGTCAATTGCCAGGCAGCTCGCCCTCGTGTACATTTAGTTATATATTTACATATATTTTGAGTATATTAACATTTATTTTAAATCAGTAATTTTGTTGAGTAACGCCAGATTCGAACAGGTTTTCGTTCTTTTTATTTTTAGTTATTTATGTGAAAATAATGAATTTGTACCTTTTGTAATTAATTAATTTTACGTAATAGATACGTAGGTATCTATCTTGGTATAGATATTTCAATTCCTTTTCTTACTGAGGCAAGTTAGTGCTGGCGCCGCGGCATTTTCGGTTAAGAGGCTCAAGCAGCGCAAATATACCTCCATGTTCTTTATGCGTTTTGATAATGTGACGAGCTGGTCATTTGTCTGATGGTAAGCATAACGCCGGTCCATAGCAATTGCAGTGCCACTCATAACTTTGAAACACAAAGGCCTGCGCGACTCTGCAGTGCGCTTGTTACCCTGAGACATTAGGTATTAAGTCTCATAAGCCCAGTAATTTCACTGGCTACTTTGCTCATTAAACCGGGACACAGCAGACAGCTTGCACATTACTGCTTGGCGGCAGACTTCACGAGCAAAGGGGTGGTACTAACCCAGACGGACACACGCAGAAGAGTTAGTCCTACGACCTAGAAAATTTCCGGGGCTCACATTGTAATGACAAATTTCTTATAAGACGCATTGCACCGTGAGCAGAGAGCATGATGTGTGACCGTGTAATGGCAGCCTATAATCAGTATGCCGGTAAAGATGTGCTGCGCCAACCCCATGTAAAATGGAACAATGGCAGGAAGGAGGGGGATTATAGCTCTGAAATTTATAATAAATATGGGCACATCATTTTAAATTATTACTAACATTTATAAAAATGCATTACAATCGGTTTAGTATAACTAAACCGATTGTGATGAAATTTGCGATTATGGAATAACACATAGGCTATAGAGAAATCACGTGGGCGAAGCCGCGACTGAAGCTAGTTTTTCAATCATTTTCTAGATCAGTATGAAATCATTCTTTACTTAGTTTCTAAATTCATGACTTTGTATCAATAGGAGTTTTTGAAACGGAAATCCCACGACCAACGCTATGATTAATAAACTACCTCCCAGCACAAAAACGAAACAAAGAAAAGCAACTTGTTATCTTCAAAAAGATAAATAAAATTCCAAATCTCTCCAGTGGAAGAAGTTTTCACTCGACATCTTCAAGTGATTTCATTACTATGAAAGAAAAGAGTTTTTGTTCACTTTGTTTGTTTATCGCTTTTAGTCACGGAATCTAGGTATGCGTGCTAGGGATGTACTGCAGTTATCGATTGTCAATCGTCGATTAATAAGACGATTATTATTTTTGTGTATTATGTTTGTGTATTCTATTGGATAACGAGACAAGAGAGCCGTTTGCCTGATGTTAAGCATAATATCAGCTCATAACAATTGCAGTGCCACCCAGAACCCTAAAACAAAGGCCTGCGCGGTACTGCATTGCACTCGTTATCCTAATACGTTAGGTATTTAATCTTTTAAGCCCAGTAATTTCACTGACTACTTTGCTCATCTAACCGAAAACACAGTAATGCTTGCACATAATTTCTTGGTGACAAACTATACATGAGCAAAGTGGACTCACCCAGACGGACACTCGCAGAAGAGTTAGTCCTACCACCTGGTTTCGAAGAGTAGGTAATTTGAATGATTTTAAGGATCGAAGAATTGTATAAAATTGGCAAAAGATCATTAAGCTTCCTAAAAGTCATAATTAACTCAAAGCATAATAAACTTTAACATACTTAATAAACTTAAAGCTGTTTTGGTATGAAATAGAATGCAGCATCGGATAAAATAAGGTTGCAATCATTTATGATGGTGAGATATATATTAGAATTATATTTATTAAGCTTCAAATCATTTTTGTGTTGTATCTCTCTTCAATAATTAAAACATAAATTGACGGGCGCAATAATTTCAAACATCGCTAACGTTTTAATTTACCAAAGACGAAAATATCTTAATGAGTATTCTTACAACATAACAGATAAGTATACAATTTCGAATTTATTTTTACTTTTAATAGATACGTGCAATTTATGTTTACAATAAACAGGTATCATAATTTTATTTGACTTATGATCAGGTTAGTCTTATTGTGATATAGCCATAACTTATCGACAATAAAAAACAAAGATGAACGTTACAAACCTTGTAAGTTAAGTAATTTCGACGTTTATTTTTAAATCTGCACCTTATTTTGTATGGGTTTGGGCGTTACTGAAGACACTATTTACCTTTACTAATAATTTCTATGTCTATGTCTTTCTATGTTATTTGGTAACGAGACGAGCTGGTCGTTTGCCTGATGGTAAGCATAACGCCGGCCCATAACATTTGCAGTGCCACCCAGAACTTTGAAACACAAAGGCCTGCGCGGCACTGCAGTGCGCTCGTTACCCTGAGACATTAGGTATTAAGTCTCATAAGCCCAGTAATTTCACTGGATGCTCTGCTCATCAAACCGAAACACAGTAATGCTTGCACACTACTGCTTGGCGGCAGACTTCACGAGCAAAGCGGTGGTAACAACCCAGACGGACACTCGCAGAAGAGTTAGTCCTCCCACTAACAAATTATGTTTATAGCAGTATTATCGACATCGATAGCAGTCGGTGCGCCGATGTCCCATCCTTACAAGTACGGTATCGTGTGAACGGCTCTGGTCAGGCTATTTTACCTTTAAATCATTATTGATATAATTAGATATTCTTTTTTCTCAAACAAGCATTGTGCGCGACGTTCATGGTGCACGCTTTTAGAACTTCCTTGTTTCATCTAATTTAATAAGGTTATTATGATACGAATGGGAATTCTCCCTGCGAGTTTTTCTTCGGAAACTAGGCTAATTTTATATCACGCATCCATATCATTATGTCAAAATTCTACACTCTTTTGACATTATATGATATTATGGAAGCAATTAAAGTACATTCACAGACTAGTATTCTACAGTACATAACATTAGCCTAACTCCCCCGCTCCACTCAACTACTTCCTACCTACGAGCTGCGTGTCCTTCCCCAACTGTTTTTTTCGACTCCCGCCCACACGCGCTCAGAACTAAATCTTACGGTCTCTTAAAAACCCTGAACCAGTTTCGAACCGCACTCGAGTTCAGCGTGAAGAGCTCTCAAACCTTTAGCGTCATTTTATTTTGTAAGTGATACTCGAAAATATTGAGTTGCAATGTAAAATACTTTTATTTGTGGGTGTATTTTGTCTGAGGCAATACTGACTCCTTCGTCGTCATCCTTGATGGTTCGGATCCTTGAGCGTTGAGTGAAATTTCTTGGTTTACTTACTTGCTTAATTTTCTTCCTTATTTCTTACCTACTGTGCCACGCAGGCACTGCACTGCTCTCATACGCTGCACATATGAGCCGGCGTTACGCTTACCATCAGACAAACGACTGGCTCGTCTCGTTATCAAATAGAACAAAAAAATTTGGAGTTATAATTTTTACTAATTACTGGGTGGATGCCAGTACAGCCGCGAGCAACAACTAAAAATATGTATATTATTGAAATGTGCTAGTTACGTCCTTTCATTTGATACCCAACACGGAATCATTCTTTTTTCTATCTCATGACTTTATTTCCTGTAGAGGGCGCCATATTTGATTTAATGTGACCGTCACATAGCATAACCAGCGGACGATCAAGATGCTTCCAACGCAACCTCATTTGCCAAATTGTGAAAAGTAGTTTAGAAGTTATGGGGGAACAGAGGAACTTACACACTATACCCACAGACCTACATACCGGTTAAAATTAGAACCCTCCTTTTTGCTTCGCAGTAGTGGGGTAAAAAGGAAGCTTTCGGTAAAGGAAAACACCATGACTACCTTTCCATGGCGGTAGAGCATTTTTAGTTCATCTTGCTAGCTACCACAGTCAACCTGAAAGTCTATCGAAAAGCGCCTATTAGTATATTCCGGTAGCTGCATTTCAGCAAAGGTTCAATTTTACAACCACTGTCATAGTCATCATCAAAGTCACCGTCAAGTCAAGTCATCGTCAAAGGAACTCTAGACAAAGTCACTTTCTACAATCGATAGCAATTGTGGAATAGATAATAATAAGAATATAAGGATCATAAGGATTCCGGAAGTCACCGTGGTTATTGGTTACTATTAACCATACCGTAACTTAACGAATCCTCGTGTCACTTCCATAGGTATATTTCTTACTTTTTTCCTATCGATAAGATTGTAGAAAGTGACTTGGTCTATACCCCAAGAAGAGACAGCAATAGAAAATTAAAAAAAAAAATACTGGCAAAGAAATTTGTTAGTGGGAGGACTAACTCTTCTGCGAGTGTCCGTCTGGGTTGTAACCACCGCTTTGCTCGTGAAGTCTGCCACCAAGCAGTAGTGTGCAAGCATTACTACGAGCTGGTCGTTTGCCTGAAGTTAAGCATAACGCCGGCCCATAAATATTGCAGTGCCACTCAGAACTTTGAAACACAAAATCCTGCGCGGCACTGCAGTGCGCCCGCTACCCTGAGACATAAGGTATTACGTCACGTAAGCCCAGTAATTTCACTGGCTAATTTATTTATAATTACCTATAGTATTAAGATGTACCTATGTATAGAAACACATATTTAGATATTTATTTTTCAGAATCCCATACGCCCTTGTAACTTGAAATCGCGTCTTAATGACACATCAGGTAATCAAAAAGCAAAGAACTGCAAAAATAATCCATAGTTGCAAATGTTACACACGAAAACAACCACCGGGCACTGTTCAATCTTCACAACGCAACCCTAACCCACCAAAACTGGTCGGGTTCAACGGTCTCCACTCATTAGTTTTTGATCACAGCCTTTCCAACACTCAAAAGGTTATATATTCATCTCAAAAACTAAACAAAATACGTCTCTACCGGTCAAGAAATACAAGCTGTATTACTTTGAAGCATGCAGTCGTATTTCTACAGGTACCTACACAACTGGTTTAACATTTAGACGGTACAAATGATAAAATTCTTGGGTCGGCCACCTAAAGATTAGGAAATTCTTCTAAACTATAACATAGAAATGTTTATAGGGACCGCTTTGGGCTGGTTTTTTCTAGTTATTGCTCGATAATTTTAGTTGAATTTTAAGTGGGAGACCATTTCTGGCCGTGTTACCTGTTTTGTTAAATGAGCTCTGAAGATAGTTTTCTTAATAGATTGCTTTTTACTTGAGTGCCTGAGGAAAAGCGGGTAATATCTTTCGAGCGCAATGTACCTATGTCTATTTTTTGTCACACTGTGTATCCTAAACGCTTATTTTAACATAATAATATTATGAGGGGTCATTGACCGCGTTTCCATCAAATAGCAAGCATACAAGGTGCAAGAGAGTGTATGAGGCCTTGGAAAAACTTAATTGCAATGGAAATCGTCTTTAAAAAGATTTTTTGGGTTCCGCACTAAAACAAGGAACTTTTAGGTAGGTATGTTTTTATATATTCAGTAGACTCACGTTCAATCGTAATCTCAACTGCGACACGATGCAGTCGAAGGTACGCTTGCGGGAGAGAAAATTTCTCGTCCTATTATCGCCTCACGTCACGACTCTATCATACACTACTAACTTTTCAAAATGTGTCAAGGTTGCCGAGTTCTATATTTACTATACTGCAAACTGCAAGTAAGTTAATCAATATTAACCGTGGACTCACTGAAATTGGTTATAATTCAATCTCTAGTGTTGTGGAACTACGGGGAATAAAAATTACCCGTGGACTCAGTGGGACTAAGCAGTAGGACCACGGGAAAACTCGTAATAGATTTGCATGTGTTGGGGAGCGCAACAAGATTTGCCATGTAACTGTGCGTATACTATATTACTAATTCTACAAAATGTATGCTACATTTTTGAAAAAAAAAAGCATGTTGATTTTCTTGGCCTTCTCGATTAGGTGTACATACTTGGAACGAGCACGTAGAGTTGTTTAACTTTCATGAGCGCTCTTTTAAGATCATTAGAATAAAGACGTATGTATCTGAATACCTGGCAACTCTTCACTTCGTATGTAAGCCACAAAGTCGAATGGTCCGTGAAAGAATGTCGCGGAGAAATCTCCCGATTTGCATTGAATCGATTTGAAATTAAGTATTCTACACTCAAAACAATTGAGTTTGGTCATTTTGGGGCCTTTGTTTGATAATCGTTCTCTTTAAGTTTGATATTTTCGAAATATTCTTGTGAGTCATTATGAGTCACCAATGTTTCTTCTTTTAGATTGTTGTTTTATGGTCTGGGAAAAGTCTCGTGAATCGGTGATTTGGTTAGCAAGTACTGTAACTTTTGTGGTCCGTATGTGTCCGTATGTCTGTGATAGGAAGTAGATATCTGCGAGGTAAAGGAAAAAGACATTCCTTTCCATCATCAGAAAAATACTGCCGTCTACCGCACCAAGCGTTTTGAGACCATAAGAATCGCAAAGGAGTGGAAGTTTCACTCAGACACAGACGCCCGGAGCGTCCCACCTACCGGCATCGAAGGTGCATCACGAAGCGGTCGAAGGTGTCCCACTCTTACTCAGTAGTCACTTTTGCCTTGAACACACCCAGATTGTATTTAGCCGGAAACAAACGCCGGTAGTGTCCCACCTACCGGCAAGTTCAAGGCAAGAATGAATAGACATCTACTCAGCAAGCGTGGCACACTTTCGACTGCATCATCACTTGCCATCAGATGAGATCGTGGTCAAACGCTGCTACAGTCAGTAATAATAAAAAGCAATAGTCTACTACAAATTGGTTGGTTCTGGACTTCTGGCTGCCTCACTTGGGAAGTCCTCCACAGTCTACTGCAGAATGGTGTATTCCTGAAAGAAGAAAGAAAGAAAATATTTATTTCGAAACTAGACACACACCACAGTGCAGTTATACTTGCGAGGCAGCCAACAGAATACAATACAATACAATACAAAAACACTTTATTGACACCAAAATAAAACAATAGAAAAAAAAAATTAAGGAAAAAGAATAAAATAGGTACAATGGGCGGCCTCGTCGCTAAAAGCGATCTCTTCCAGGCAACCTTTGGATGGAAAATATTACAGGTTAATTAAGGAAGGTGGTGTAATATCATGGAGAGATACTCTTAATAAATAATTACAACACATTAATAATTATACACTACATATACAATACTTTACACACTATAAATAGTTATAACATAAATATATATAGTAGGTATATAAACTACATATACACATACATATATACAATTATAAAAATGAATGGACACAACTATTAGAGAGTAGGATTTGACAAATAATGCAGTTTTACCAGTGATTTGAAGCTGTCGAGCGATTGAATACTGCAGACTGGTGTTCCTCCAGCCTCACCCATGAAGCAGTCAACAGTCTGCTGCAGATGAGACTCTGAGAACCAGTTAACAGTGTACAACAAAAACCTATCGTTGTATTTCAGCAGCAGCATTTCAAAGGTAGACTCCGCTCTAAACTTACCTTGATTTATTCCGTTCTCGACAGTTTCTTCAAATTTTTGTTTCTTTTCTAATCTAAATTTACAAAATTAGTAAGACTCGCCAACATTTTAACGTTAATTATAACCCTAATTATATCTTCTCAGATACTAATATACGTGTGCCCTCTGTTGTATCTATTAGTTCTCATTAGATTATTAGAACAAAGTATTAGATTCTGGCATGTTCCCAAGTCTAAAAAGGCGTAAAACAAAACGAACTTTCGACTGACTACTTCTTTATTCTATTGAACATTGGTAACTTAGCACTTACAGATGTATTTTCGTTTCACACTTCACAGTACAGGAGTAGAACAGTAGGTCAACCACGGACCAACTGGTCCGAGAGGTCGAAGAACAAACGAGTTGAAATTTTGGGCGTTTTTAAAACAGCGGGCGGAATCACAAGTACTATTCTTCAAAATGGATTTGCAATGCCTTTGACTTCTGAATCAAGTTAAAGTTTTTCCTGGAAATTAGATGGTATTTTATAATTTGTCAATTAAGCGCATTCTGTAGAGGCTCTTTAGTTAGAGTTGAAAGTAAACTTGTAATATCATAAAACGAGATACTGCCTTTAGCATTTTTTTAATCAGACCTCTGCTTACTACTCGTATAACAATAAATTGTATACAAGGAGAAATCGATCACAAAATGTGAATACCAAAAACCTAACTCAATAACATAAATGAAAATGAGGTGTACCTTAGCTTTTAATTGGGTGTGCTCATTTTACACATTTACTTCCCGAGTGAAAAAAATGGTAATAAGTTCTCTTACTGTTTCACTTTTTACTGTTCATCAAAGTTCACAATCATTTTGTTCGGGTACCTTTTCTTCAGTTAATTTTATGTTGACGTTTTAACATATGGCACAACCTGTTTTGACAACACCACGGCACTCTAGGATACTTTAGTGAGATTCCTTGATTCAGCGATCCAATAGCCTAGGAGACAAGGTTTTATTTAGTTACAGCATTAAGTTTTTTTTTTGTATAAGAAATTAACGAACATATTACCGAACACGTCTCATTACAATTGATGCAAAACTTTGTTGAAATTTATAATAAACAAGATTTAAACAATATTTACGTATCAATCGCGAACAAAAGCTGATTTTTTTTCATGACATTGTAAAAAGTGCAGTTGTATTTGACAATTTATGCTAGGTTCGAACCAAATGAACTCTATTACCATAAAATGTTCTACTGAAGTGGCCTTCATCCAAATGTATACCCAATTTACATACGTTTTAGAAATTTAGAAATCTTAATGCATTAACTTTCAACATTAGCCTTTTCGACTCCTAGTGTGTAGTATTTTGATCATATGGGAAATAAAATTAAATGAAATCATATTGTATAATTTTGATTCAAATATTCCTACATTTATTAACAATTATTTTTTTAACTACAACAAAACGCAATGGTGTAGTAAAATGGAACCTTATCTCCTAGACTATACGACATGAGTTCGGATACTGGGATGATACAGAAACCATTTCTTTAGCACTCTTTCTGCAGCACGCCGGGACCAGTGTACAAGGAGGCTGGTGTATGCAGTCTGGTATGGCATCCAGAGAGACGAGGGAGCCACACATAGCCCTTCTTAAGCATTTGGGAATCTTTATACAGTGCGGCTCGTGACGACAAGTAAAACTCTCCCTTGCTTGCGTTCCAATAGTCTCCCTAGCCGTCATTATAGCATACTTTTTAGAACACATTGGTAAATCTTGGCATCTCGGCCGATGCTCACATCGTTTGCCTTCTATCTTCCCAAAAACACATATAGGTATTTTCTCACACATAGGAACGTGAATACAAGGGTTATAAAGGGTCGGGTCGTATTTTGGCTTGTAACAGCCCCTGACAACTTCACAAGGAGGATCATGATTACAGATGCTTTGGATTTTCTTCTCGGCTGTGTCACCAGTCTGGTTTTTATTTAATTCAATGCACGAAACATGGTACTGGCACGATTGTTCACGATTAGCTCTTTCTTTTTTGCTGTTGTATAAAGGGTTTTTACCACTCTCTGCTACTGGATAGACAGTCATTTGCGCATCTTCTTGTTGAGGGAGGAAATTTAGGCAGCCATTAATTAAAATGCAAGGTGGTTTGTGAATACAAATAATTTCTCTGTTGTACATCTCTTTCAAAGACGCCGCGATCACATCGTGGTTTTCTTGGCATGGTATTTTTTCTGTTTTCTGTGTCTGCTTAGATGGAAAATTTTGTTGTTGATCTTTTTTATAACAATTGCATTTGACTTTCTCTTTTACCTCTTTGTTTAAATTTTGATTTAAAGAGGCCAGTGGCTCTCCACCCTTCAAAATGTTGTCACCAGTTGTATTTCCCGTACACCATTCCTCGCAATGTAAAGTCATTGTTCCGTTCGTAGCACTGAATGTAGCCTCATTAGTATTAATTAGGTCACTAATATTTGATTGAGGATTTTGGTCTTGGTAAGGGATTGCGGGTTTGCTAAATGATGTTTGTTGTTTAGCTTCTACCTTTTTGCTATAATAGTCATTCTCAGAATCCCGTTTTTGGCTACAACTGCACATACATGTCTTCATCTCCGTTCTATGATTATTGTTTATTTTACAGTTTTTTTCGAAGAGGTGCTGCCAAAAACTTGATGATGTCGTAGCCATGTCACTACTACAAGAATCTGGAAATATATTTGATCTAGACTGAAAAAGTGTTGGGAAAACGTGACATGGGTTTTTGCGATCTTTTGATGGGTACTGTTGCATTTGAGCCTTAAAATTGTGATTTTGTTGATACTTTAAGTGCTCTCTCAAAATCTTTGTCTTCAATCTTTTCTTGAACTTTTTGATCTTATTCTGTCTCTCTTTCTCATACTGGCATTCGCTATCAGAAGACAAAGATGGACTAAAATAACTGGAATACAGGTTTTTAGGTTTTTTACGATTATGATTCTGTAATGGTTCTGTTATTTTCTCCGAATAAAATGGGCCCGTTGTTTTGTGACCGTTGCCTTCAATGGCGTAAACAGGTTCGACGGCATAGTTTTGTCTTCTATATAATTTCCTCATTCGTTTGTGTCCACAGTTGCTGCAACGCTGGCCACAGTTATTTGTATGCACATTTTCGTTTTGGTTTTCTTCAATGAGTGGCAATTGATTTTTGGAATAATAATTGGATCGTTTAAATATACTGGATATACACGATATACAAGGGATGATTTTGTGTCTTAATATAGATACTTTTGACTTAACTGGGTGTATTTGATCTCCTCCGTTTTGATCTCGTCTTGTGTTTTTACATTTTGCCTTTTTATTTGACGTTATAATATGTTTGCTTTGGGTGGCTTTATCAAGTTGGCTGAAGGTTTGGTTATCATTTTTTAATTTGACTGGGTACTCATCACAGTCTATATACATGGTGTTATTTTTCTTTCTAAGCTTGTTTCTTTGCTTTTTTCTTTGTTGATTTACTAAGCTGTGCTTGCCAGTTTTCGTAGCGACTGGAATACAGGCTTCTTCAAAGTCTGAGCTGTCATCGTGTTGTTCTATGAAGTCTTGGTCGTAGGTCATCACATAGTCTCCGGGAAATTTATACATTTTGGGAATTATAACATACAGTTTAAAACAAACGGCATATCGACATGCTTATTTATTTTTATTTTTCTGTAATTTATTGCATTTTTTTTTACATTTTTATATATTTTTTCTAGTACTCACAGCCAGTCGATGTGTCATTTTTTTTTGAAGTAATAATTTTATTCTCTTTGGTAATATTATGACGTTTTGTTTTCAGAAAGCGTGTTACGAACAAAAAGAGTATTATATCGTAGTTATCACTGAATAAAGAGCTTTGTTTCGTTGTTTATGTTCTCTTTGAAATGCATGTGATAACATCGTTGAACCATTACATACATCTTATTTTTCAACAAATCTTATGTCCAACCTATATTACAAATCTGTGTGTCCAACCCTGTTTTTGAAAAGTCTAAACTACGAGTTTATGTCAGTTGTTTTTCATCTTTCAGTTGATTAAGTTTAAAGGTGAACGTGCCCAACTTAATCCAGATTAATTGAAAAAAAAAAAGAAAAAAAAATGCATGTAACTACCTTACCGACCGAAAATACCTTAAATGCTCAATAAAACTATTACCCCAATTACTTACATTCCCAAACCTTCCCACAATGCCGACCACGATACCTTCTAAAACATAACTGGCCACAAAATTGGCCCATTTCACCTCTATATTAAAAATTCCAGACGAAGCAGCCGCGCGTCTGACAAAATATAAAAATACTCTAATTATAAAATTCATAAATCGTAACAAAGGAATTCTCTACACATTGTTTCTCGACGTACGAACAGAAAGATATTTTTTTCCTTTTTGTCCAACTGCCACGTCATAGGGTAACGTACTCGTACCTTCGTTTACCTACGGGATTAAAACAAAGTCGTAAAGCCCTGAACAAACGACGAGCAAGCTCGCGAACTTGTTCGTTGACGGTTATGAAGCGGTAAACAATTACGGATGATATCGCGGCAGCGGGCTTTTACTATAGTTATTAAATTGTTACGTTTACTGCGTCGCTGAAATTAACTAAAGTTGTTCTTTTAATTACAGTATCTATTTACTGCATGGACAAAACATGATTTAAAATACAATAAGAACTCGTTTTATAATAAAATATTTTTTATTTAAATTATAATAAGAAAACACACAAGAAAATAGTACAAACTATGTTTAAACGTCAGTTGCTGTTTTCCGTTTGCTTATTCCGTTTCCGTATTTGCTAAGGCAAATACAGACACGATTAATGTAATTAATTAATTTAAAACAAGTCGAAAGTAAGAAAACTAAAAACACGACTGCAATAATTATACAGCCAGTCAATTTCAATTCAATTTAAAAAGATCTTTATTTAGACATAACAAAATATACAAACATGTACAATACTAGTGTAAATTAACATCCTAGCAGTAACAAAATAATTAAGGATTCAAGACATTCGTCGAGTACAGTCTCATTACGAATTTATGAAGTGTGATTAGTTTAATACAATGTGATGAAATAGTTAATAACAAGAGCATTGAACATTAGGTTCTAATAGTATGCAAGTTTTAGAGGAACATTACATTTGTGAAACTATACAGCCAATGTCACTCGAGATGATGCAAGGATTTTTACGATACCCCTACAACTACATCCATATCTGTTCAGGCATTTAAAAGTCATGGTGGAATAAAAAACTCACCTACATACATGCACACATACATGAACTCTAAGACCTATAGGTACCACACTCCTTTTTTTGTGCAGTCGTGTAATAAATGAAATGTAGGCAATACATATTATAATATAAAACTATTATTTTTCACTAAAAAGCCATTTCCTTTCTCAAATATTTCTATTATGTATTATGAAGTCAAGAGATAGTCATAAAATAGATATGTCTACATTTTATTCTTGGTATGAGAATAGTGGTGTAATTCAGTATCAGTTACAATTTGGATCTTTTCCTCCTGTCCATCAAACAAGAAATTTGAATAAAAAGAAAATGTCTCACTACAGCCAAGACATTTCTTTGAACCTTGTTTATCTCCCCATTCTTTTAAAATATTTAGTTGTAGGTAATTTAATGCTACACTGACGAGCTTTTTCAACGAGGAAACTTGCTCGTTGATGTATCAAAACCTTAAAATATAGTTATAGGGTAACGTGCAGTGCTGCGAAGCAGGGTAAAACAAAGAGTTGTGGCCCGTCCAGATATTATTATCGGAATTAAGCGGTGAATTAATATGCGAAGGTGATACGTCATGCTGCAAGCGCATTCGGAAATTGTAGATGGACTGGGGGGTTTTGATCCTCTAACCCTTCGTAAGGAGTGGGCCCAAGTAACACACAATATTTTTTCTATTGTGTCTGGAATCTCAGCGCATAAGCGGTTACTGGTTTCAGCATTGCTTTATTTTAGGAATTTATTTATTTATTTATTTATTAGATAGTTGCATCAACAATGTGAACACCAATAGACTACAACTAATGATCTTAGCTTAAAAAACACACAGTGCCAAGTGCCACATCAATTACAGATGCAAACCGCAAATGCAATGTAGACAACAGCTTATACCTACTTTATAAATTATGAATGAATAAACTACGAAGTTATATTTAGTATTTAGGTATATAAAGTTAAAATTAAATTATGTAAAAGAAAAAATAATTAAATGTAACAAAATGATAAAGATAGACAAAGGGAAAATTGATTGGAGATGATGAAAATGATAAAAAGATTCAAAATCAAAATCATATATTGCGAGAAGGTAAAATAGAAAATCAATTCGAAAATGTGTTTGTATGTTTGATGGTTTTTCCTTCTTTCACGCAGCAGCGGAGTAACGGAGCGACGGAATTTTTGCATAGATATAGTTTATGGGCCGGAGAGTAACATAGGCTACTTTTTATCCCGGAAAAATGCACGGTTTCTGTGGGAACGCGGGTGAAAACCTCGGGCAGAGGCTAGTGATTACATTATACGGTCACTAACACCCAATAGTTTAAATTTAAATAAATAATACATTTTACTATGACAATGGTATGCAAAAAACACAAGTAGATAGTTGAACTATTTTTCATAAATAAATGTAGATTTATTGATTTTTAACTATAGTTTTTTCTTTATTTTTACTTTTAATTAAATTTACTTAGTGATTTATATACCTATTGTAATGTATTTTTAAAATTCATCTGTAATCTTTTATATGTTTAGTTGACCAAGAATATTATGTGCCTACTCGAGCCGATTATAAATACTATTGCGCTAGTGGTCAAGGTATTCATATTTTCACGTCTGCTGGTACACTAATGTGAACTCATGGAGTAGATACAGAAGATTTAGCAACCAGCCACTTCACATTTTACTAACTAGCATTTTTGAAAATTTTGAATTCATAAATTTAGTAAGTCCCTAACCCCTAACCTTCAAAGTAATACCCATTAGATTTAAAATGGAAACATGAACATATTGTTTATCAACTCCATTGCTTGAAAGAGTCTCATTTAATGAAAAAGAATAAAGATTCTATCAACAGCGTGTCTAAATCTGCCCAAATTCTCTATCAACGGATTGCTTATTAGGCTTAGCTGTAACTCTAATGCTATCCATGGTAACGGATCAAAACCCACCGGTCGCGCTATCAAACTATAACCGCCCGACGTCACACTATAAAATAATAGAAATAGAATAAAAAATACCATCCAGAGGTGAATGCCATCGCACGTAGGCACTTTTTAAACATAATGAAACGAAAGGGTTAGTATATTAATGTAATAGGGGAGCCACCCTTGTGATAGGTTATCTGTGCTGTCGGTTGTTTTAAGTTTCTAAATAAAAATCGGTACGGTTATTAAAGAACAGATGACAATGTGATTGGATGTTGAAAGGTTTTTCTAAAGGTACTGAAGAATTTAAAACAAGTTTATGTAAAGAAGAAAAATAAAAAACACAATTTCCCGAGCCAGTGTCACTCGGGATGATGTCAGGATTCTAACGATACCCCATTTCAAATCTGTTCAGGCATTTAAAGTTATGGTGAAATAAAGAAACTCACGTACATGAAGCCTGAAAACATTACATTCTTTTTTGGGCAGTGATGTAAAAATAAATACTGTAGGATGGATATTAAAAGTATTGAAGAAAATGTACAAAAAGATTGATAGTGAAGCGGACTGCCGCTTTCCTCATGTGCGCATGATAAACCAATTAAGTTAGTAAAGTAGTTGGTAAGTTGTATTATTATAGTCATAGTGAGTAATAATATATACAAATAAATAAAAATTGAAGTGTATGTTTGTAATATCAAAATAACAGGTTTTTAATAAATTCATTTAGAAAAAGAATTAGAGTTCCACGCAGAAAATAAAACCCAAGTTATCCAATATCTCCACGCAGGTCAAACCGCGGGCAACAGCTAGTTCTCAGTATGTGAGTTATGTGACTGTTCAGGAAGGATCAAGTCCGCGTAAACATTAACCTGGTCATACCTTGACAAATTTAGTGACTCTGATTGGCCAAATAATACCTAAGTATATATATGGAGTTTTGGTATTTGGGAATGCGAAAATGTGCTGTACACAACACATCAGTATAAGTTTTTTTAATATCGGTTTCCAAGGAGCACCTCCCATACAAAACGACGCCATCTCCTTTGGCATAATACATTATGAAAATAACGTCAAATAATTGGATACTCGTTGAATGACTAGCGAATAAAACAAGTCTTAACATGTGGGCCTACATTATCTAGTAGGTATTTAATGTTATTCATAGCATTTTAAAGTATCAAGACACACCTCTATTTGAATTAATCACAATACCGTTTTGATGTAATTTATGTTTACGATAAAAAACATTCGTAAAAAATACTAAACTCTCATTATAAAAGTATAGATTAGGTAGGAAGGCAATTTAAATCAAATATTTTTAAACTAGCTACCGTCGTGGATTCACCCGTGTAGGAGATTCTCACAAGGACCATGCTATGGGTTGGCTCCATTTTTGTATGATGTCAATTAATTCGTTTTCTCATGAGAATCGGACGTATGTACTGAGCGTTAAAACGCCCCATACAAATTGGCTTGAACGCGTGACGTCACACGTTATGTATTTTGTGATTCACAGGAACCGTACATTTTGACGGGATAAAAAGTAGCCTATGTTACTTCTCGGTCCATAAACCAGATGCCAAAAATCACGTCGATCCGTTGCTCCGTTGCTGCGTGAAAGAAGAACAAACCAACTGATCAACAAACATACCAACACACTTTCGCATTTACAGTATACGGATTACACAATTTTTAATGAATATTATATTATATATCAATAGAATGTAGTTTACTAAGCGAATGGTACAAAAATTAATTCTAAAAGCTGTGTTTTTAAATAATAATTAACACGTTGTCCTAGCACCTGTTAACAAGTTTCTTAAGTTAATTAGTTTCCATATATAAATTCTCGATTCATTAAAAATATCATCGACTTGGTAGTGCTGCCAAAAATCGATTCTAATTCGAATAAGTTTTCTTTAGTAACCTATTCTGATAGATTTGTACTGGCTTTTTTGTCTATGGCACTTGTAGATTAAAAAGCAATATTCGAAATTACCATTGGTGTTCCAGATTCAAATGGTGGAACGTCAATCGCGAAATTTAATTTGATCGACCGATTCCCAACGGGATGTGTCGTGGACGGACGGAACGGCGGGAAATTGGGAAAAATAAAGAATTGATTGCTTCATACGTGTTAAATGTCCAGCTTATATTGAACCCTCACGAGTTGCAACTTTCTAACATGCTACTGTAGATAGATGTGATTCGACAGGTCTTGTTTCAGTGGTTTTAGGTTGAAATGGCCAGTATCACAAGAGCTATCTCACCCTACAAATTTCGGACATGTTATTGGGTAATGCATTGATTTGATAGGTCTTGTTTCAGCGGTTGTTGGTAGGTATGGGGTAACCAATAGTAAGTTGATGTTGCGATTGATTGGTAAAGGGCGATTTGGCGGACTCCCTATGTGGGGGCGCGTTTGCAATTTTTTTCGTGTGTGGAATGTGGGTGGGACGCGAGGGTAGGTATATCTAAGGTAGCTGGATTTGATCCCATAATGTAACATTACGACAATGCTGTTTACAACATAACGTCATTATTATGGTACCATAGACTAACAGAATCATATAGACGAAGCCGCAGAACTCGCTAGTGAAGCTGTCATAGTAAGCCGGCTTTGTATTTAGGAAATTATTTCTATAAAACATTTCGTACACTCGATTCAAACGTTAGCCAATGCTGTCATTTTACTACTAGTAAATTTAGTTACTAGTAATAAAAAACAAGATTATTCTAATTATTAAAAATAATTAATTAAAATAAATTAATATAAATAAATAATAAATCAATATTTTCTTATTTGAAATATTGAAAATACGAGTAATATAAGTATACATTTTAAGATTAAAATAAAATATAAGCAATTTTCTGTTTTCAACGCTATGCTATTATAATAATTGCCCAACGTCTTTAGCTTATTGTATGATACGCAAGACCTCGACCCACAAACTGGGCCACTGAGCTACGGGTGGTATTCCACTCATCAAATACCTTGTCCAATGTGCATATGATCAAGGAAATTTGATTCCCTCTAAAATGGTTGAGGAGAGCGATGGCTGGCACATGCGTCACACTCGTGAACGGGTGCTGCTTGTGGAATCTCGTCCGCTCCGATTGTGTACTCAATTCAGCATTCTATTTTTAACATTTGTATTTATATAAAACTATAATATGTAATTATATATAACATGTATGTATGTCAACGACACTTTAGTTAGGCTTTCGGAGTAAGTTTACTTTTGTTAAGTTAAAAAAAAAAAACTGTATATACAATTTGAATTAGCAAACAAAGGGTGCGAGCCCTGGAGCTTGCATAGGAAATAAGATTAAATAAAAAAAAAAAAAAGGAAATTTGATGATTTCATCAAATCACCAGTGAATTTGATCAATATAATAGACAATACAAATTTAAAATGCTTTATACATACAGGCCCCAAGGTTTTCATGAAGGTTAAAATAAATGACTCTAACAGCGGGTCTCTGTAACGTTCGTCTACCTGAATCACAGCCTAAAACTAATGCTGTCTCTATCAGAATATAATAAATGACAAAGACATCACCAGACCCATTCCGTGCTCAAAGTCAAAAAACCTTCCAGAAACTCACCGTGCCCGTTCGAAATTGGCAACGACAATGATAATAGCGGCACGTAAAGTTTTCTCAGCCTACGTAAAATACTGTGCAAAATATACTGCCAGAGAGAGCATCTGTCAAAGAAATTTGACCAATTATTGGACAAAGATATTTGATGAGTGGAATACCACACCGCAGATATTTGAAATGCTATACAATCGACTGCAGTAACATGTCCATTACATGTCCAAGGATCCTATGTAAGTGTTTTGTTTAGTTTACATTTATGAGAATATTGTGAACGGCCAAAGTCAAGGTAAAATTTTATGAAATATATTTTATAGTGTTAACCGACACTAGCGGATGTTCACATAAATATATACATCACAAAAATTTCGCTTCCAACAGGATTCGAACCTGCGTCTTCTGGCTTGCCGGGCCAGACGCCTTAACCACTAGGCCATGGGAGCAATCACTATTGACTGCGAAATTCTTGATATGATGTATTTCTTTTCGGCTTACAAGCCGTAGCTCCATCTAGCAGACCCGCTTTATAGCGATGCCTACTCCATTGTGATACGTTACAGTACCAATCAAATGGCGAGAGATTTTGCATTATTTAAACTTTATGAAATATATTTTATAGTGTTAACCGACACTAGCGGATGTTCACATAAATATATACATCACAAAAATTTCGCTTCCAACAGGATTCGAACCTGCGTCTTCTGGCTTGCCGGGCCAGACGCCTTAACCACTAGGCCATGGGAGCAATCACTATTGACTGCGAAATTCTTGATATGATGTATTTCTTTTCGGTTCGAATCCTGTTGGAAGCGAAATTTTTGTGATGTATATATTTAAGGTAAAATTTGTTTAAAAAGGCTGTTTTTAAGGCTTTTACTGAATTGTCAACATTTTAAATTTTTGGTTCCATAAAATCCTAGATATAATGCACACGAAACCTATTTGTTCGAAACATCCAAAGAAAAAAATTGATACAACACTATAATTACGTACGAGCGTTTGTATAGAAAGTATGGCGGGTTGGGTCCAACACAGATCTATACATATATAGTTACGTACTTTCAAACATTGCATGTTATATAAAAGCTTGTAATATAAGTACAGAAGCCACAGATAGAGTTTTCGCTCTCGACAGATACATATTTTCTTCCAGCTAAAGTATTCAGACTGTAAAACTTAACTTAATCGTTGTTATAGCTATGTATATTAGGAAACGGTAGCTCGGATCAGACAAGCCCATTCACCCATCAATCATAAATAGCAAGCAGGCCACAATACCGCTCTAAAAACGCTAAAACTACACGTAAACATCTTTATTTGTAACCGCGTAAAGTTCAAAATAATCCAGCAAATTATTCCAGAGAGGTAATGTAAAGTTTGTGGTAAAGCCCTCGACAAATCTAAGCGCCTACGCATCTAAAGCCGCGTTCACATGCGCAACTACCGTTAGGGTATAAACAACACTGTTGGTCAACACCTTTCTCTGAAGCTTTCCCACGTCGGTGATTACAATTTATTTCATTAATATAAAATTAGAGAATAGTTAAATCAATATAATTTTATCTTTAAGTGCTGTTTACCCTATCAGTTTTAGAAGACTAGTTTGTTTGCTGATTTAGCTGTTTAATTATTTTTTTATAGCGTTGAAACTTGTCGGGTAATGTTGTTTCTGGTAAAATAGTAGGTTGTTTAATTGATTTATTTCGACATGTTTTGTTGTTTAAGTAACTGTAAAGCTATTTGAGTATGTATAAAATAGCAACGCGTGAGTTAATCTGCAAAAAAATGTACGTAACAATAATTTAACACTTGAAAGGAAACATATTTTTAAGGAAACTAGCTCCTGCCCGCGGTTTTCACCTGCGTTCCCACAGCAACCGTGCATTTGTCCGGGATAAAAAGTAGCCTATGTTATTGTCCGATCCATAAACTATATCCATGCCAAAAATCACGTCGATCCGTTGCTCTGTTACTGCGTGAAAGAAGGACATACCAACAAACACACTTTCGCATTTATAATTTATAATATTATAGTAGGATAGTAGGAATTTGGCCGAAAAAAACTGAAAAAGCTGGAAAAGCTAAATTAGTATAGCTTTTTAGGTAGGTACAAGTGCGGTTCAATTTAATAACGCGAAAATCCTACACAATTTGGCACGAAAAGAAGATAAATAATAATACTGAGATACATCACTATAGATGAGATATGCACCAAGGGTTCCGTGCCTGAGATGGTAGTAATGGAACCACTGGTCCGATACGTGAAAAGCTACTCCAACAAGAAAACAATCTTTCAGAAGGTAGGTAAGCTACAGTATTTCAAGTGGCCACATTTTATACATATTACCACACGTGCGAAGCCACGTGTAAAAACTAGTTCTAAAGTGAAAATAACCTTTTGAATTAATGATCTATGGAAAATCAGCGGAAGCATAATAACACGTCTCAATATTTTATGTAATAAAATACTACGCACGCAATTGCCGCTGTAACCCGTTCTCGATACTTACTTATTGCTTGCAAATTCACATTAACATAATACCAAGCTACTACTCTATACGACAAAATACTTTATAGTCTATACAATTCCTTGGGAACGAGTAACCGACACAAGAATTAATCTTACGCCTATAGGAAGAATTTATACGAATAAATTTAAATCATCAATGCACATTAACATAAGTATTCGAGTAGTCAATCGGTTTGAGGTACCTGTCCATTATAAAGTACAATGTCATGTAAAAAAGTTGCGCGATTCCCAAGAGATCTATCGTATGCAAATTTTGTGGCACAACTGCTGCCAATTCTGTGTGAACGCACTAGGAAGCTTACATATTCAAATTAGGAACTTCTTTTTAATGTATAAAGAGGTGTGTAAGTTCGAACACTTTTAAAAGTGGCCAGTTATTATTAATCGGATAGCAGTTATTTTCGGTCAGTGATTTTTAAATTTATTCTTAATTATAACTGCTAGTTCAGAGCTAGGTATTTAAATACCGTTATATTAATATTTACGGCGGTGTTAAAAGGAATTCGTTGTATTAACTATCGCTGATATCGTTATAAATCATAATGGTCAACATAGTATCTATGGTACATAAATTACCCATCAAATACCAGCTCAAATTACTCATTAGCGTTATTTTTCTATTCAGTAAAAAACGTTATAGCCAATTAAACATATTCATATCTTTAATGGGCGGTTCAAGAAACTAGTTCGGCGTAATAACCTTTATGTTGACTTTTAATGAATATGGAACTTTTCGTTCCTAAATTTTGATTTGAATTATTTAGTATTCAAATAAAAATTTATTTCCAAGTTTAAAATAAACGATGTTAAAATAATACTGTCTAAAACTGAAATCTCAATTTTCTGCTTATCAACATCACTATTATATTCCAATTTACAATAAGAATCAATTTAAACAGACAGGTCGAGAATAATCGGATTTTAAAAGAATATATTTCAATAATCGACGGTCGTGTTTAGTAAATTATTGACTTTCTAATTTTGAAATTTCATCACAAACGGCCGTAAATCTTGTCGAATGGCGTAAGGAAAAAATTCAATTTTATAAACGACGCTCTGTTACCAAAAGTTAATGGTAACCTACGACTTCAACCGGTTCTATGTATTTGTAATTCATGACGGCTCCGTAGCTAAGTTGGTAGTAACCCTGTCTGCAAAGCGAGGGGTCGCGAGTTCGATTCCCGGCCGGTGCAGATTTTGTGTAATCATAAAGTTTGTTCTTGGATGTTTGTGATGTGAATCTGTGTGTGTCCATGCCACCTGCGACACAGGGAATCCTAGTGCGGGGTATGAGTGTAAACGTTTCTTCATACCAAAAATTGAAATAATGGAATTGAAAAAAAAATCCAATTTCAATTATTATTAGTTAAAAAATCGAAACAAGAAAATTTTAAAACACAAAGGTTGATACACGTGTTGCTAATGAATTGTGTGGATAAAAAACATAATTTGTATTCCAAGATAAATTTAAAGAATTACTAGAATTATATTTTGTTAAAGATTATCTGTGCCAGATGTTTCAAATCAAGTTTTAATAGCTATATTATGACGTCATTATGACTGTTATAGAGTAAGAAATATTTATAAAAATTTGCGTGTATTAGTGACATAATGAATGTCATAAAGAATACTTAGCTACAAATTGTCTCTTTGTTTGTTTAGAAGCTGTGACTCGCAGTTTCAAATACGTCGAAATTCCCACGCTGGGATGTCAAATTTTAAACATATAATTATAATAATCATTGTTAAAGACAAAACACGGGTTTTTGATTGAAACATTAAAAAAATTTCAGATTGTATAATGATACAATCAGAAATGGTAAGAGCTATATACAATACTAGCTTCCGCCCGCGGCTTCGCCTGCGTGGTATATATTTTTATAGTCTATGTGTTATTCCATAACCAAAACTATATACATTTCAAATTTCATCACAATCGCAGTTTAGTAGTTAGGGAGGTCCGTGCGGTAACAAACATTCATACAAACTTTCACGTTTATAATATTATAATAGGGTAGGATTATTATATTAAATGAAAAATATATAATAGCAAGTTTGAGTCGGCACCCTATGCCGACTAGGCCAGGCCTATCCTAGGCCCAAAATCAATTTTAGGCCTTCTGTGCCGCCATTACGTTCGGTGATGCTAAAAGACGCGTCGAAAATAAGTTGTTATTGTGTTAAAATAAGATAATAATAAGAAAGAAAACCCGTAAATAATCTAATTATAACTACATTATTACTTTATTAGGTATAGGTGAAATAATTATGTCAAAGCAAAAAATCTCATAAAAACCTATCACATGCAATATGCAAAAACTTATCATAGAATTTACAATATGCAAATTAAAACGCTTGCATTTTTACGAAACGTTTCAAAACCGTTAAAAAAAGTAAAAAAAAAACGAGCAGATGTACGAAATAAAAAGCATGATTTTCTTTTTCGATGACAACAATTTTTTATAATCAACCCTTGCATTGTTTTTTCTTAGTATGACTAGAGTGCCTGAAAAAAATAAGTTAGGGGTTATTATAACGAACGAGTATGCAAATGAGGTGAAGTCGCGCACGAAATATGGTATTGTACTGTAGGGGAGAGCCTGGGGTTCAATTATAAACTGAACTTTGGCAAAAAAACAGTGCTTACATTCTTTTTATCAAACATTTTAACAATTTTTTTAGAGCTTTTTTGAACGAGTCTATAAGGGTTTTCAACCAGTTAAAATCATTGATCTTTAATTATTTCAAACTAGCTGCTGTCCGCGGCTTCACTCGCGTGGAGATATTGGATTTCATGGGATTTATTTTTTGCGCAGAACCCTAATTATTTTTCTAAAGTTAAAGTAGCCTAAGTTACTCCTTGGAACATCAGCTGTCTGCCAGTGAAAGTCCTGTCAAAATCTGTCCAGCGGTTTTAGAGATTACCCGGAACAAACAGACAGACAGAGAGACAAAAATTTAAAAAATGGTTGTTTTGTTATTGGTACCGTATATACTTTCATATGCATTTAGTAAAAAGCTGTTATTTTGATATTACAAACAGACACTTCAATTTTATTTGTATAGATGTAACAGGAAATATAACCGCGGTCTCAGTGACTCGTAGTGTGAATAATTTTCCTGGTCTGAATCCAAGCCCTTCCTAGAAAAACTGCAATAGAAGGTATTTGTTGACTAATACATTAGTAATCGAGTAACAATCAGCTGATGGTTGTGTAGACTTAATAATCATAATATGCTAGACGGTTGGATCAAGGGTCGTATGCAGAAGGCAGTGCTCCTTGACACGGCACGTATTGTCAGGAGGTTCCTCACTCTGCAGCCCTAACCACCGGTAGCTTGGGCCCTGCCCCGCTGCCGGCGGCACTCTAGGTTTAGGTTTTTTGTAATATTTTGTGTTTTTATAGAAATATTGTAAAAAACTTAGACTTGTTAGTGGGAGGATTAACTCTTCTGCGAGTGTCCATCTGGGTTGTTACCACCGCTTTGCTCGTGTAGTCTGCCGCCAAGCAGTGGTGTGCAAGGATTACTGTGTTCCGGTTTGATGGGCAAAGTATCCAGTGAAATTACTGGGCTTATGAGACTTAATACCTAATGTCTCAGGGTAACAAGCGCACTGCGGTGCCGCGCAGGCCTTTGTGTTTCAAAGTTCTGGGTGGCACTGCAATCGTTATGGGCCGGCGTTATGCTTACCATCAGGCAAACGACCAGCTCGTCTCGTTACTTAATAACATATAAAAAAAAACTTAAGATTGTAAATAAATACAGTGAATAATAATAATACTACGCTATGGGCAGCGTTTAGAACAATTCTCTAACATCATGCAATAGTAGGTCAATACCAATACATAATTGGTACAGTACTTAATACTTATACTTAAATTGTATGCGAGCATGATTGTTAACATTAGAAACATAGTAAAAACTATTTTTTTAAAAGAACGCCGACGAGTTTCTTTCCCTTCTTCTTGATTTTTTTTTCTGTTATTTTGTAACGAGACGAGCTGGTCGTTTGCAGTGCCACCCAGAACTTTGAAACACAAAGGCCTGCGCGGCACTGCAGTGCGCTCGTTACCCTGAGACTTTAGGTATTAAGTCTCATAAGCCCAGTAATTTCACTGGCTACTCTGCTCATCAACCCGGAACACAGTAATGCTTGCACACTACTGCTTGGCGGCAGACTTCACTCACAAAGCGGTGGTAACAACCCAGACGGACACTCGCAGAAGAGTTAGTCCTCCCACTTATACTTACATATACAGTACTTAATTACTTATACTTAAATTGTATAAGTGCATGATTGTTAACATTAGAAACATAGTAAAAACTATTTTTTAAAAGAACGCCGACGTGTTTCTATCCCTTCTTCTTGATCAGCCTTTACCAATTTGAAACGGATATTTAGAGATACTTTAACTTTCATGAGTGGTCCTTGGGCCCAAATGAACAAAGCATTTCGATTTTGAATTGATTTTTGCAAACCAAGACTGACTTGAAATTAATGTTGCCTAAGTTGCAGTTATAATTTAAATAATTTACTCAAATAACTATTTCATTTTATGAATCTTAAAAGTCCAATTTAAATACACATTAAGTCATTTCCTGTACATTCATCATTCTTACTTGAATCTTAAAATTAACACGTTGTCCACTTTTTGTGCTTGTTTTGTGTCTGTGCATATATTCCCATGTTTTTATTACAAATTTGTTAGAGCAAAAAGTTACAAATAAGATTTTAGTTGTTGTGCATTTTGTTATCTTTTTATCATCATATTTAATTTTTTGTTAGATATTATTAATACTAATCGTTTGAAATAAATCCAGGAAGTTAACAGTTATTCTGAAATAAACGTTCAACGTTTTTGCGTCGAGCGCGGATTTCGTGCATAGGTACTCGAAAAGCGCGCTTGACGCAAAAGCTTCTACGCTGCCCCTTAGAAGTTAGGGGAAGCAGGGGGAATGCCGTTCACTTAAGGAAGAATCTTTATATTTGCTATATAAGTTTAAACTATTAAGTTTAAAACTGGATTGGTGTCTAGAGTCCACTTGGATCTAGCTACCAGCTATACTTACTATAGTAACAACGTCATGTTGAAGAACTTCGCCAATATTACACTTTCAGATCTTTGTCATATATAACTTAGAAACTGGCAACTGACAGCTAGTCATAAGCTAGATGTTTTTTTTTATTATTTTATTTGGTTACGAGACGAGCTTTTGCCTGTTGGTAAGCATAGCGCCGGCCCATAACAATTGCAGTCCCACCCACAACTTTGACAAAAGCCTGCGTGGCACTGCAGAGCGCTCGCTACACTGAGACATTAGGTATTAAGTCTCATAAGCACAGTAATTTCATTGGCTACTCTGCTCATCAAACCGGAACACAGTAATGCTTACTACTGCTTGGTGGCAGACTTCACGAGCAAAGCGGTGGTACCAACCCAGACGGATACACGCAGAAGAGTTAGTCCTACCACTAACAAAATAACCTAACTATAAACAAGTCTAAATAAAATAATTTACGTTTTATTATTTTATTTTAATTGTAATTATTCGTTTGACATATTT
The DNA here is from genome assembly GCA_907269065.1 of Crocallis elinguaria. NCBI lineage: Eukaryota > Metazoa > Arthropoda > Insecta > Lepidoptera > Geometridae > Crocallis > Crocallis elinguaria. The sequence continues at coordinate 22,164,914 of OU026072.1, read as the reverse complement.
GATATGTTATAAATAATTTTAATGATAAGAACTAAATTACTTGCCTTAAAACGTATACGTGTAAAATGTGTCCGTATATAAACGAAGTTTACGCATATATGAGTACTTATTTGTGTATTTCAAATAAGTATATATCTAGTTACATACGTATACTTAGGTAACTTTTGCAAGTTCTTTGGGGCAGCGTAGACGCTTATGCAAACGTACGTTTGCTTGTTAGAATAACAACTCTTTTGCGTCAAGCGCGGATTTCATGATACTCGAAAAGCGCGCTTGACGCAAAAGCGTCTACGCTGCCCCTTAGATGTTAGATCTAGCAGAACCAATTTTATTAGTTTGAAATGAAGAACTTTAATCAATACGACTTTTTGATATAAACTAGTGCTATTTTTTAAATATATAAAAATACATCTATGATTGCGATACAGCAGTACCAGCATAGAGCATTCAAATCACGACTGCATACGAGTAAAACAATAGAGTCAACCCTTCAAAAATATCCCTTTGAACGCGCCCGCATGACCTCAGTCAAATTGAGCTAAAAAACAACTTGCTGGCACGACTATTGTTTTATATTTTATAGAGCTGTTGCTAGAACAATAGTTTAATTGTTTCTGGCGCCCCGTAGTTCTTATGCAAATTAATTTTAAGTTTTTTTTTGTATTGAATAATGCGGGCGTCTCGGTGAGCACGTGTGGAGTTTGCGTTCTGTGTGTATTTTTGCTCTGTGGTCGTATTTTTATTTTCTTTGGTTTTATTTTTACTCTTTTATGTTTAGTCATAAACTCTTTATTATTATTAAGATATACTTATAGAAAAACAAGGATCTGCCTGCGTTCCCACAGGAACCGTGCATTTTTTCAGGAAAAAATATAGGATGTAAATAACATCATTTCTGTTCCATAAACTAATGCCAAAAACTCGTGTCGATCTGTTGCTCCGTTGCTGCTGAAAGAAGGACAAACCAACAAACAGGCAAACACACTTTCGCATTTATGGTAGTAGTAGGAATTAGTAGGATATTAGTAGAATAGTAGGATTAGACAACATTGATGTCTCTTACCTACATTTTCCCGTAAAAAACTTATTTCGAACTACCATAAGTATAGGTTACCATAGGTTATATGTTTTCATAGGTTATATTCCATAGATAAGTTATAAAAAATTGCATGCAGCAGATATTTTTCTTATGTTCAATATAACAATGGAAAAAAAAAGCTTTATGCCATATGGCTATAGGCATATAGGCTGTATAGGTATAAAAAAAAACAGATGAGCCGCGTAATACATTTACATAATTATGTACCATTTTTTAAATTTAATTTGTGACATGTATTTAATTGTGTGATGCAATAAATGGTTTGATTTGATTTAGATCGAAAATTAAGAAGATTAGTATTTACACTCATTCATTTGTTTTGTATTGCATAAAACAAGCAATGAAAGTAAAACCGCTGACAAAAGCCAGCTTACAAGCACAAGTTTGCAGTAAAAACCACGATAACAGGTAAATCGTCAAAAATATCGTAAGAAAAAAAAGTGCAAAAAGAAGCTGTTTCCGCCCGGGATCGAACCGGGGGCCTTGTGCGTGTGAAGCACACGTGATAACCGCTACACTACGGAAACTTGAGAAAGTCAGTTGAAATTATACTATGGTAGCAAAGCATCGACATAATAACAAAGTAGTATAGTATTTATTATAGCCTAAAGATTAGTTTGTGAACATGGACGACACTTACCACTTCGCTTACATAAAAATACGATATTATTATAAATTTTTTTATTAAAACTCGTCCAATGAAGCCATGATGGTGTAGTGGTAATGACGTCGGCAACCGATCTGCAGGTCGGTGGTTCAATCCAATAAGACGCTCCTTTAGGCATCATTCTTTTCTATTGAAATAAGGTTGGAAATGGCGATGCGTTTGTTTAGTTGAAGGTTATTTAATAGGTTTTATGTAATGAAGAAAAAGAGTCAACATAAACTTTATATGTCTTTAGATGTTTAAATTTCCTTGTTTTTATTAAAAAATATAATAAAATATTGGCCATTTCGAGATGAAATAAATTTTTCGGGGTCTTTTTTGCGATTTTTTATAAGATTCTAGGCCATTTCTATAACATTTCATAGATCTATGTCTTTTCTTTAAATACTTGGCTATACTACCTACTATAAATATGTCTTTTTGCCTATAATATCTATGAAAATGAAGATTTTTGCGCCGAAAAACAGGACTTTTTCGGACGTTTTGCTTTACCGCCCCTGAAGAAAAATTTCGTGATCCAACCATAAGATGGTGGTAGGGTCATTCTACGGCTCGTCTGGCTTGCCTACCTCTCCGTGTACTCCAGCTGCTGCCCTTGAAGCCAGTCCTAATCTATGTAGGTTGAGTATACCCGTCGTCTTCAACAACATAATCAGGCGAGATAGTGCCGGTGTCGATTCTGGCGTTTTATACCTAAAACTAATTTGATTCACTCTCTCGTTTTCTAAATAAGAATATGAAAAAGGGATGGAATATATTTTAGACCCGTCAGATTAATTCACTTGCTTGTATCTAGTGTAGATTTCTTCTTCTTCTTCAGATTATGGCTTTTAAACGTTGCTTGACGTTTTTCTGCCAGTGTCAAAGTCAGGCCAGTGTACGGTATTAATAATTGCCCGGTTACAAAATATGGAACATTGAAATATAATTAAAAAGTTTAGTGTAGATTTAACGGCCAATTTAATGATGCCTAATTTATTAAAGATGACATTTGACAGCTGTAAAACTAAATTCGGACCTGTCAAACATCTTACATCCCTTTTTCGTGTTAGTTATCGGAAAAAGAGAGCGAACTTCTAAACTTAGGTTTAGAAATGAGACTCCAGGATCGACATCAGTACCTACTTATCATTAAAATTATTAGTAATATTTCAAACATATGATTACAATACATTGTGAATCAAAATTGCTTTAAAAAAGTGACGAACCGATTTCAGTGGCAAACTACTGACCAAATTTTTATGAAATTTCTATAAAGGGACCAATCTGAAAGTATATCCTTTCAAATAAAAATATTTTTTCAAATCGGTTTACACATGACGGAGTTCTGAGGGAACAAACATGAAAAAAGTACAACCGAACTGAGAGCCTCCTTCTCTTTTTGGAATTCTATCAATATAAATTTATAACTAACAGAGATATTTCATCTCAAACTTATTTTTAGAGGTAACTTTGACATTTTTTTTGGTCAAATAAATTGGGTAAAAACTTATTTTTATCACAACAAGATTATCGGTAGTAATATTATCGATAATCCTACTAATATTATAAATGCGAAAGTGTGTTTGTTGATTTGTTGGTTTGTCCTTCTTTCACGCAATAACGGAGCAACGGATCGACGTGATTCTGGCATAGATATAGTTTACGGACCGGAGAGTAACATAGGCTACATTTTATCCTGGTAAAATTCACGGTTCCTGTGGGAACGCGGGTGAAAACCGCGGGCAGAAGCTAGTAATGACATATATTAAGATTTTCGATAATAATGACATATATTTTTTCCAGTGCCAGAAGCTCATCTGATTTTGCTAAAAAAAACCTTTTAAAAGAAGCTATTTAGCTGCTATAGACGCCTTAAACCGATTTCGTTACCACTTGCCAGTGGTCTCTCATAGAAATGTAAGTGTTAAAAACCTAATGTATAACTAAAATAAAACAAATGTGGGACAAAAACAATACAAGCAAAATCGAATAAAACATTTACGACGATTTAATTTCTTTACACGCATTTACAATTTAGGTAAATACCTATTTAAATAGTTAAATCTTGGTAATTTGCATTACATTAATGTTTGAAAGCTGCTAATCGTAAACGACTGTTTAAATTAACTTCTATTGGTTTTTAACATCCTCTAATTGAATTAAATTAGGGATTGAAGTTCAAGGAAAACTCGTTAAAATACCTACGTGTTTCGGAGATGGTCCTAAAATTTATAAAAAAAAACTGCAAACTGGTGACAATTGATATTATGATATTTTAAATACTTTTTAAAGTGTACATTTTCATAAGCAATGTAATTTCAGGTATAATTTAATTGGGGTGCTATGCCGGGTAACCTCCACGCGGTGCACCCTGGGTACCCGTCAGCAACATCTCCTGGTTGACTTTTCGGTCCCGGAGGGGTTGCTGACGGGTAGCTGATAACCCGGCGAGGTGGGCCCCTCCGCGTGCCCCTCTGAAGGGGTCAGCAGAGGGCTCAGCGGATGGGGCATATGGGCTGAGCGGGGCCCGAAGGCCGCAGGGAGGGACTTGGGCACAGGAGCGCCGTGCGGGTAACACGCGCGCTCCAGAGCCATTGGACGGAGACGAAGCCGAGGTGGGGCGCGCTGTCGCCAAGGAACCAGGGGATCCACCGCTGAGGTATGCGTGTCCCCGAACGCTCTCACGGGGAACCCGCTGCTCCCACTGGTGCAGCGTGCCAACAATGGACGAAACAAAGGAGGAGAGATGGCAGGCGGAGCACTGGTGGTGTTGCCGGCCCTGCAGGGAGGCCGGGGTCCAGAGGCCCCGGCTGGAGGGGCGACACCTCACCGCCTGCTGTGCAAGCGAGGGAGGGGGGGCTGGCGGCCCGTGGAGGCTGCGGCTGGCGGGGTGGCTCCCCGCCGTTTGCACGTACGAAGGGACAGGTGGGTTGCCTGCTGTACCCACGGGCAATCCCCTGGTGTCCCCAAGTACGATCCCTGAATCAGGGATACCCCACCCTAAGCGGTGTGTGGGCACCGTGGTGGCTGGGGGTTGGAGGCGACTTGTCCCGTTCTCTTTCCCTCTCGCATGGAGCGTTGGGGTCGGGGATCGGGACAACAACCGGAGGGGACCCCGCACTGTACATTACCCGTGGTGGTGATGCGCATGCGGGGTGGGGTCGGAGAAGGGGTCTCTACTCCTTCTTCGGCTCCTGAGGCCCAGAGGGTGGACACGAGGGAGCCCACCCTCAGCATTTGGGCCTCGAGGTGGCGCGCGCGTGTTCCCGCGCGCCACTTAAGGAGGTGGATACGGCGATGGCGTACGTGGAGTACGTTGTCGCCGGAGGTGGGGTCCCACAACTGGGACCAGCGCGTCGCCGGGCCGCGGATGGCTATTAACATGGGCCCGCAGCCCGGCATTATAGCGCAGAGGAGGAACACACGTCGGTTTTTTAGTTGGTAGGTCGGCCTCATTAGCCGGAGTCCAACATAACCACCACGCTGCCCTCGCGGCTGGTGGTATCCGTGAGGATTTTTAGCGACGTAAAAAAAAAAAAAAAAAAAAAAAAAAAAAAGGTATAATTTAATTACTATGTAATATGTAGGTATGTTTTATGTACTATTAGCCAGTTTTGAAAAAGCCTTAAATAAATGCAGAGATATTCAATTCAATTCAATTTATTCATTAAACAATTGTTACATTGTGTTTGAAAAAATTACACAAAAAACATCAAACCAACAATTCAAAATAATTAATAAATACAAAAAATGTTAAAATAAAAAGTCAGAATTTATAGATTTCAAAAAAGACAGTATAAAAGTAAATACCAACTAACAACAAGTAACTACAAGATCGCTAATGTCATCACATCTTACGTTTTATAGAGTGAAGTAGAGATCCCTCCTTTATGTTTACTCCAAAGGGGTTGATGATGTTTCATAGCAGAAGTGACTCAAGATCTAAAAATAGAGGTGAACGAAAAAATACAATCTCCATAAAGTGAAACATAAATTAGAAAGGCCGTTATCTAAATTGATCTCAAATTGCATGAAAACGCAAAATATCGTATGTTTGGAAATTTATTCAGCGAACCCTTTTGAAACTTCGACATACAAAATATCAGGTTTCTCGGACCAAGTTAAGCTGTAAGGTAAATGTAGCAAATTAGGTCTGACACCTTTGTCCATGGACCACCTTTAAGACCAAGCACATTACGCTGGATCATTTTACGCTGTATTATATCAATACACGTGCCGTCCTCGAAATGTATAAATATATTTGAATATGTAATAAATTCAACGATTCGAACGTGTCAACGATTTTATAGGGACCATAGACTTACAAAACATAGACAAAGCGCTCAAAATCTGTGTGAAATCATCATTATAATAAGTCAGCTTGACTGCTTGATAAATTAGGAAACTTTGTCATCGATTTTCTTGCCCTTCTTGATGGTGTGAGCTTTGGAACGATGCAACTAGAACAGGACGTATATAATTGCGATAAAAACACAGTTTTTTGTTTACCTCGATGCTTCGATCATGTTGCTTTGATCATGGTCATAAGAAGACTGAAAAAGGCGGGTGTCAGAGGACCAAATAAAATGTGAGCGTTGTCACCAACAACTACCCACATATTTCTTAAAAGTAAACAATGTTTTAGAATCGCAAAAATTTAAAAGTTACGGATGTAACTATAGAGTCCTTGCAACATGCGTGAGAATCCACATCGGGCGTATTGTGTATGGCTTAAAGCATAAAATTCTGGCTTGCTTTGAGTGCTTCACTATTATAGGTTCAAAGCATTTTATCTTGTCTATCTCTATTGCTCAGTTAGTCGATAGTGGGAATGAATATTTAGTTTAGGCAATTTTGAAAATAAATTCTGATGACTAACACTATTTTAGGTACTTATAACTATTAAAAAACAAGCTGGTTGTTTTCATATGCTATCCTACTCGAACTAATATTATAAATGCGATGTGTGTATGTGTGTGTGTGATGTGTGTGCGTGTATGTTAAATTTGGAATATAGATAGTGTAGGTTTTGGAATAACACACTACACGCGAGAAGAAGCTACTCGTAGTTTTACTATAAAACATGGTGACTACGCGAGTGCTTCGAATTTTAATCGGTAGGTATCATTAGTAGGTACCAGCCTAAGTCGAACTAAACCGGTGTGATATTTTTTCAAACATGTTAGACATCAACATCGTATTTATAAGAACCACAATACGTATTTAGCAGAATTTTGTTTGAAATCTGTTACGAAAAAAATATCTTACTAAATCACAATATCTATTAGTGAACTTTGCAAATATTATTAAAAATACTTATTAAATTATCTACGACAGAAGCTGTGCCTACGGTTTTTACCCGCGTTCCCACAGGAACCGTGCATTTTTCCGGGATAAAAAGTTGCCTATTTTACTCTCCGGTCCATAAACTATATTTATGCCAAAAAATGACGTCGATCCGTTGCTGCGTTATTGCGTAACATAAAAAAGGTGGTATTTGACGGGTCTAAATCTAATTTTAGACCTGTCAAGCAAGAAGAATTGACACCACTGTCAACATTAGCGTTGTTTCCACACAGATGGCGTAACACTCAACATGATAGGATATATTTTTATATATTTTTTGTAACTGAGACGAGGCGGTCGTTTGCCTGGTGGTAAGTATAACAATTGCGGGCCAGTCAGAACTTCAAAACACCAAGGCCGGCGCAGCACTGCTTTGCGCTCGTTTAACTTGAGACGAGAATTTAGTCTTTATGGTTGCTTAGAAGTCTGTAGACACCTAAGAGGCGATGAGCCTGTGTATTGGGTCAGGTTGTATAGTCAGGTCTTATTTTAAAGAAATCTATAACAGAGAAATTGTCTCGCACAATTCATTTTTCTCGTTTATCCTCAAAACTGCAATGCAGTTGAATGGTTTGCCATCGCCTGCGTTCCCTAAGAGTTACAATCTGGTGTGTTTAAGACTATCGTGAATAAATATTTACTGGGGAAGCTTCGACTACACTGTCACTTTACATCAGACGAGATTTTGGTCAATCGCGCTACTAGTCCGATGTAAGACAAAGATAAATAAATATATTTCTAACCCCTCAAATTTTTCATCACTAATCCCTAGAACCGGTAAAATTGTCACATCCCGCTGTCAATTTTAATTGTACCGTTTCAAGAATCATAACTTCGAAAAACAAGCCACAGCGTGTGAACACAAACACGTTACGCAACTCAAATGGAATCACCGATTGCAATAGCCGTTTCAATTTTATGTTCACCAGTTACATCTCTAAAAAAACCATCGTGATTGCAGTGGACACATTCCGTTCCAACCATTAAATAAAAGCAAAGTTTCGCCACAGTGTTCGCAGTGGGAACGGAACGCTTCAATCTTCGTGTCACAAACTACTGCCGCTCGTCTGTGACAATGATCTTGGGTGAGGAGCATTTTTAGAGTTACAAACAAAACGAGGAAACCGGTAGAGTCATAGATGAGATAAGAGTAGAGTTCCTTCTCTACGTAGGCCGTGCGTGGGGCGACAAGATTTTGGCCTACAAAAACTGGTGGTCTACTTTAACAATTACCCCTTACAATGACAGAATATGTAACTATTCAAATATTAGATTTTTAAATTTCAGTTTTATTCTTTTACTAGCTATGTCGTCCTGCAAAACGATATAAAAAAAAGGAATACAGAAGCTTGGTGTTTGAATTAATTAATCTACACGCAGATTTATAACAATATTTGTTAGCAGGCTGGTCGCAATTTATTCTGCATTTTACTTCATAGGCTCTTACGATTCTCGTTCATCACACAGAAAAAAAAATTGTCCATAAAATCTAAAATTGTAATTTTTACGTACAATATACCATAACGATGTGGAAAGCAATTTCTTACCGTTTGACATTTTTAATATTAATTGTAATACGTCACTAAAGAATTTTAGTAAAAATTGAATTCACGATTTGAAATACCTACGTAATTATAGTACTTAAATTTTTGTTATTTAACAAATACAAACTATGTTCTACTATATTTTATGAATTTTCGTAAAGTGACGCCTTAAATGTGTCAAATAAAAACAAGATGCTAAGAGCTCGAGTGTCTCCACTGTCGTTTCTGTGGTTTTATGATCGAACTATCAAACATAGCGGGTGTTTCGAATCACCGACATATGTTTGCCTCCATGAAACTTTATGCCCGTTAATATCGCTGTATTTTACTTATAATATATTTGACAGTAAACGTCAGCTTCATATGAAGTGTAGTGCATAAATAAATAAAACGGGTTTTGTAGGGCTGACGGATGTGCAAGTAAGTATGCGTAGCTCCAAGGGCTTATACTTTGTCGGCAATCTGTCAAACATAAAATTATGATTGGAAACTTTGAAGCGATGAAGACAGTGAGGTAGCTCGCCGATTTAGATGTTGAGTGTTGGAACATGACAATAACTTTGAGCTTGCAGTGAAGGAAAACATCGACTGACTTTCAACCGGAACCGTAGCGTGGTGGTAATATTTCATTGTCTAGTATTTTCCGGGACAGGTACCATTTTCAAGATGAAAATCAGTCAATGATCAATAGGAGTTGTCCAGCAGCCGCAGTCTTTAAAAAATCGATGTGCTCCAGACCCATGTTAAAAAAATAAAAAAAATACAAACATGTATTATATACATTGCTCGACCACTTTTACTTAAAGAATAAAAAAGTTCTGAAAGTTTATGGGCACAAATTTTATAGTAGGTACACGTTTTATAGTGTAAGTAGTCTGAAACGTTTTAAATTTTCTAGTTTTACAGAACCCCGATTTAAATACCTTGATATTAAGAAGATAAAACTAATTTATCGCACTATACAACCCATCTTTTGGAAAGCTATTAAAATACAATAAAAGTCGGTGCTTCTGTCATCGACTTTTTCTACACCAAAATTTATAATTTCACCACAAAAAAATTAAGTGACACATTTAATGACTTTTTTAATCTTCCTTGAATCACCATTTGCCAATCCAGATGGACCTTCCCTGCCAGTTTCTTCGCGATCAATTTAAGGGTAGTTGAAGTAAAAGTGGGGGTCTCAGTAAAGTGGCGCAGCTCGTCTAATTTGGAAGCGTTAGTTATGCGAGTGCCCCATGTTTAGAACCCTAGTGCCGGTAGTAAAAGTTTTATAAATGGGAAATGGGACAGAAAATAGATTTTAAGACCGTTTTATGGCTTCGCATGTCGTTGACAGAGTACCTGTTTAAAATAACCGTTTTCTCCAACGTCATTTAAGTACGTACGCTTGATATAGAAATGTCTCTCAGCTTTGAGGATCTGCCTATTATCAACGCGTTCAAATTAACTGCTTTATCAATGTTTGAATGTGGCTTCAGAGATGTGGTAACAGACAACCAATAAATCCTACAAACTTTTTTTTATATTGGTAACGAGACGAGCTGGTCGTTTGCCTGATAGTAAGCATAACGCCGGCACATAACAATTGCAGTGCCACTGAGAACTTTGAAACACAAAGGCCTGCGCGGCACTGCAGTGCGCTCGTTACCGTGAGACATTAGGTATTAAGTCTCATAAGCCCAGTAATTTCACTGGATACTCTGCTCATCATACCGGAACTCAGTAATGCTTGCACTTTACTGCTTGGCGGCAGAGTTCACGATCACTTCACTTTATACTGCTTTATATCAGTGTAGATGTGCAGGAAGAAGAACATCAACCTATTATGCGCATGGTGAGAGATTTTCAACTAAAGTGTGGTAGCCATCCACCTGTAGCCAGCGGCAACTAGACTACAGCTATTTCCGGCAAAATGCAACCTGAGTTTGATCAAATCAAGTGTGAATATGAATTCACTGAACAAGCGAGCTAACATACTTCCGGGCGCGAGATTGTGGTCAAATACTATAACAGTTTGAAATAAAAAAAACACTGTTTGATTCAGTGAGTAGGTTAGTTTAACAATTTGCTGTGAAGTCGTTAGCCATGTCATACCTAAATGTGTTGCAAGAACATAAATCTGAAAGAAGAAAGAAAGAAGAAAGAAGAAAGAAGAAAGAAGAAAGAAAGAAAATACATTTATTTCAGGACATCACACAACATTACAGTTTTACACATATAAAAAATAAAAAATGAAAATAAGGGACAGAAGTAGATAAGTAAAAAACCCAATGTTGCGTGATGCCATGACAAGGGTCCTGACTCAGCATGCAATTAAGGTCCAAGGACCTTAACAACTGAATGCATTGCTTAATATATTATATTACATCCAAATGTGGACACTGCCTCAAACTACAGCATCATTGTATGATATCCCATCTTATTTCACTAGAAGAAAACTACTTTTGTATTTCAACTCGTAACCATTGTCAAACAAGTCTTCCTTCTTCCTACCCTGGTCCCATTTTACATGGGGTCGTAGCAGTACATCTTTATAAATATAGTGATTTTAGGTTTTGGCATTTTTTACAGTTGACCGCCTGCTTGACACCCAACCTCCTTGGTAATTCTGATAGTATTAAGCCACAATCCAACACGCGGGCCCAATTTGGCTAGCATAGAGTAGTACTATATATATATATAGGTGGCTAGGTAGGTGGATATCACATGACCTCGAATTTTGTGATTTTTGAACAGGTGGGCTTCCTCACCATGTTTTCCTTCATCGTTTTTAGAGCGAGTGTGGAAAATCAGCAAATAACGTGATTTTTAAGTCATTGGGCAGAACTGGTATTTGAATCATGGTGCGTCTGATTGAATGTGGCACAAGTTCCCGCTCGGCGACAGACGCTCAATGTCAGTCAAGTCATTGTCCATAATTAAGTAAGTATTAAAATAAACAATGTTTTTGAGAAACATTCCCAATTGGTGAGAAAACAGGGCAGCATACCATCAAATGGCAAAAAGTCACAATTGTAGAAATCCCTTCAAAGGTCCGAACAAACGCTTTTGGATTTCGAAATACAAAGGTTCCGTAAATTGATACGTCCGTGGTACTGGTGGTTTTACGACAATCGTACCCCAAGGGTCCGTGCAGAGACAGTGATCAAACTAATGAAAATACGGTACCTGGACTTCGCTGACTCGTACTGGCGTACATATGGATATCGCCATATAGATGTATATTTTTCTACCTTGGTTTTTTACACTATCGGATAACGAGACAAATGTGTTGTTTCCCTGACGGTTAGCATAACGCCAGCCCTTAACAATTGCAGTGCCACTCAGAACTTTGAAACACAAAGGCCTGCGTGGCACTGCAGTACGATCGTTACCCTAAAGACATTATTAAGTGATTACATACTTTGCTCATCAAATTGTACGACAAACTGCTTGAAGGCAGACTGCACGAGCAAAGCTAAGCTAACCTAATCAAATAGGTCAGATGGAGTCGCAGAAGAGTCATCCCTACCACATGGTAGGTCGCTTGTCTTTATGTCTGCATGTCAGCTAAGTGCAGCTGTCAAAACCCACCGATAGGTGCTTGGTAACAGATTTTCAATTTGACGGATTTGATTAGTAAGCCAGGCAAGTGCTCGCCGTACTCCATACTGATGTTTATGTTCGATTGCTTTACCAAATATCTTCGCAGGTAGCACTGAGCTATCTTAGATATATTGACTTTTGTTGACCCCAAATAAAAATTCAATTTCAACAATAGGCAACATTTGTATTTGACTGCTATCTGACTCAATCTGTCTGACTCTATCTGTCTCTATCTGACTAAAATGTTTTCAAAAATATAGACGGGGGCTAGCCAAAAATCCATCTAAGTATATCAAACACAGCTATCCTACATCTTTAAATATCTCTTTTTCATATCTATCTTTTCTCAGTAGGACTAACTCTTCTGCGAGTGTCCGTCTGGGTTGTTACCACCGCTTTGCTCGTGAAGTCTGCCGCCAAACAGTAATGTGCAAGCATTACTGTGATCCGGTTTGATGAGTAGAGTAGCCAGTGAAATTACTGGGCTTATGAGACTTAATACCTAATGTCTCAGGGTAACGAGCGCTCTGCAATGCCGCGCAGGCCTTTGTGTTTCAAAGTTCTGAGTGGCACTGCAATTGTTTTGGGCCGGCGTTATGCTTACCATCAGGCAAACGACCAGCTCGTCTCGTTACCAAATAGGATAAAAACCCAAATCTCCGAAGCTGAGGTACTGTGTAATGGGCACGCAGAGCCCGAGGTGTGGTCCCCGTGACCGATAATTCCAGATCACGGGACTGTTTGACAGCCGCCGCCTCCAGCTGTGGCATTAACCTCGCCATGTCTCTATTTGGTCGGTCCATTCTGCAGTTTCCATTTGCGAACGAATATATTCCGCGAATTTTCTGTGGAATAAAAGACATGGAGGCAAACAGCTCAGGAGCCTCCTGGCGACTACTAAACTTTAAATTGTTAGTTGTTAGCATTAGAATCGTTGTAAAAAACTACTTTTTTTAAAAAGAATGCCGTGACGAGTTTCTTGCCCTTCTTCTTGCTCGGCCTATACCAATTTGGAACGGGCACGGTGGGTTTCTGGAAGGTTCGTTGACTTTGAGCACGGATTGGGTCTGTTGGTGTCTTTGTCATTTATTATGTTCTGATAAAGACAGCATTAGTTTTAGTCTGTGATTCGGGTAGATGAATGTTGCAGAGGCCGGCTGTTAGAGTCATTTTAACTTTCATAAGTGCTCCTTTGGGGCCTATTTGAATAAAGACTTTTGAATTTGAATTTGAATTACCTCGTATATTTTTGGAAGCAGATTTTAATAAGAGTGAAATTAGGTTGTATTTGGATGGCAATTGGTATGTATATCTGTTTCCTCTAATCTACTCAGTTTAGTATTGTTGAGTGGCAGAGCTTTATATTAAATGTAATAGTATAACATTTGGTAATTATTGTAATTTTTAAATAAGCCCCTAGGCAATGCACGTCTCGCGCCCCCCTTTCTAACCCTAATAACATCATGCTATAATAATTTGAAATGCGTTTTTAAATATACTAAAATATGACGATATAATATAAAAAAACAACGCATTATTAATAATATTGTCATTGAGGGTTTGTTACATACAAATCTTCAAATTTAATTTTTACTCGAAAAATCTTTTTCAATTTTTGCTTCCTGGGGTGCGGGGCACCTAGTCGGTGCTGGGCCCCTAGGTAGCTGCCTACTTTGCCTTATGGATAATCCGGCCCTGGATTTACGTAATGCATGTTTAAATAACATAATAAATGATTATGTTCTTACAATTAAGCGATGTAATATACATTCGATTTTTAAATTCAAGAGAGTAGTTCACAGCTCAAACCGCTTTATTCAAACTAATTTATAACGAATTCTAGAAATTATATTACTTAAGCTAGGTACATACACTCTATTCGTAGTTTCAATTAACCCAAGCCAACATTCAACTAAGTAGGTAAAAGTTTTATAAATGAATTCCATATTCTAATTCATAAAACAACAAAACCAAAGGTACATTGAGGGAAAATTTTAAGAGTAGCCCTTGTGTAATGCGTGCGTGGTATCACGATCGGTTCTTGTTCGGCTGTTGTCGGCTCTTGTTCGGTTATGTTCGGCGAAAATCGGAGACTGTCGATGTCGTGACGTGTTCATGTCATTATGTCGTGTGTTCGGCCATTTTCGTGATCATACTATACACTGATATGACGCAGTTTAAAGTGCAATAACAATTTTACATGACAACGTAATAATTTAAGCTTCTGATAAAGATATTTATATTCGATTGGTCCTTTTATATTACTTTGGAGAGAAATTGCTATCATTATGTAAATTAAGGTTATCATTAGGTGTTAAGCCTCATAAGCCCTACAATAATTTCACTGGCTATACTCTGCTTATCAAAACACAGTAATTCTTGCACATTACTGCTTGGCGGCTTTTTTATTTTTTCTTAGGGCTTTTATTATATGGGCAGCGGAGTAACACTACTAGCGGAGTAAGACTACTTTTTATCTCGGAAAATATATGGATCCTGTCAGAATCTCCATTTAGGTGAAACCGTAGGAAGCAGCTAGTACCTAAGTATAGATAATATTTTTATGACAAGTTTTTATAGACATCAAACTATAAGCTTTATACAAAATAAAAGGTAAACTATAAAATGGTATTTCACGGCGAATATTTTTGGGATTAATTTTATGAGGTTAATTTTGAGACATTTTATTAGTTTAATCGGTTTACCTATATTCATTTTAGTACTTATCACTGTTGAATTTTATCCCATCTAAGTAAGAAAGAGCTATCGTATGGGTAAACATAATATAATAAACTACTTAACTGCAGCCCTCGGTCTTGCCCGCGTAAATTTTTTACGGAAATCGTATACTTTACTGTGAAAACGTATCTATAATAATTAATGTCATTGCCACAAACTGTCCCAAAGAAAAAAAACCACGTCAATCCGTTCATGTATCACTTTCTTTATTCCACCATAATTTTTAAATGCCTGAACAATGAACATATTTGGATGTATGGGGTATCGTTAGAATCATTATATCATACCGAGTGTGACACTGGCTAGGGCAGTTCTTTATTTAAATTATGTTACATTGACTTGTTTTTAGAACTATCTTTAAATTTATTTATTTATATAGTAGTTTGGTATAATATAGCTACCAAAAGTATCGAAGGCCTAATACTACTAATGTGAATATACCGAGCTCCAACCCAAAACTGTCTCAATGTACTAAAACGATGCCCAATGTCGGACAATGGATCATTGTTGTGAAACCTTTTTTATTGTAAACGGATAATTTAATTTAAGAATAGAACGCTGGCCAACAATAGGCGCATGCTAATGTGTAAATATTGCCAGTTTCGGTGGCCAACGCGCGTGTAATGGCGGCCTAGGTGAGATAGGATATAGGGAGAATGGAAGAGGTAAAGGTAGGGTTTATTGACCAGCAACATTACCGGATGCGATTTTTAATAAATAAACTTTTATGAAGTGATTCTCATCTTGATAAATTTTGAGATTCGTGAGTGAGAAAGCGGCGCGCCATGTTCTGCCACTCAAAAGAAAACGGTAAAAAAAATTACACTACTTACAACCTTAAAAGTCGTTGTTTTTTAATGACACTTACATCCAACACCCATCAGGGCCCTATTTAATAAAGCTGACAATTCGACATATATGTCAAAAAATGACATAATTGTAGAATGGGGAGGCACAGGCAAAGCTAATCTCAGATGGCGCCACCTCCGCTGGTGCTTGTCATTGATGATTACTTTGAGGGTTAATGAATTAAACTATAACCAGTAAACATGCTCGCGTCTTAGAAATCATCAGATTTGAAATGGTCTCTACTTATCCTAGAAGAATAATTGGTTTCCAATCATTTTTGGTGAGCAATGCTTTGATCCACAATTTCCGTTTTTTCTCGTCAGAAGAGAAACGTGTGTACCTTAATTTTACACTGAATTGCACTTTACAGTGGCATACTTTGTTGCAAAGACGATTTTTTGTTGATTTACTCAATATTATAATGAAGTTTCATAGTGAAACAGCACCAGCGATAATGCGCCACCTAGCGGGATAAGTAAGCAGTGTGGCTCCCCATTGTCGCGCTTAGGCTGTTTAATAAAAATGACAAATATGTCAAAAATCGACCGATGAAATCTTGACATATTTGTCATCTAAAAACGCGTTTAATAAAACTCGACATATGTCAAAAAACTACAGTCTTTAATCTGACAATAAGAAAATTGTCGTGACAAATTTGTCAATTTTCCACCATGACAATTTTGTCGCCTGTAAGTTTAAAACTGTCGAATTGTCACTTATTGACATATGTCGGACTTGTCGGATTGTCAGCTTTATTAAATAGGGCCCAGGTGGTAGAATTTAAACCTAATAATCAATTGGTGTCTTCGTCTTTTATCTTTTTCATCTCCAAAACAAGAACTAATCGGTAATTTGTATGGTGAAAACAATCAGCTACTTTTGAGCATATTTCCGTAGTGTAAAAATTAATGTCTAGTTTTTTTAATCTTTCCCAGACTCTTCTAGTACATTTAGGTCTTTTGTAATAGGGTAAGCCCAGCGACGCGCGATAGAGTCATTTCCTGATTTTGATGTCGCATTACAATGTGATGCTCAGTTATATGTAGAGCAAATGTAGAGCATAATTGTTAATTTGTTTAATAAATAAATAGTTTAGCTTACAGACAGGTACTTGATATACCTATGTATGTACATTAATTGAGTCTTGAGCTGAAGTTAAGGCTGCAGTCTAACAATTATGATTTCAATTATAAGTACGGTTGGAAACGTCGAAATTGCTAAAAACTGGTTCCATACAATTCATGATAAGAAACAGGATTCAACATACTTTTATATTTTGCAGTAGTGTGCAAGCATTACTGTGTTCTGGTTTGATGAGCAGAGTAGGGTAAACGCTGGTAATGTCGTCAATGTCCCAGTACTCGTCAGATTGTAAAAAAAGGCCAGTTACTTATTTTAAACGAAAGCTTAATGAAAGATTTTTATAACAATATATTTAAAATAATATACTTCATAATTAAAATCGCACTATTTAGTTATATCTATAATGGTTCCGGAGAAAGGAGCTATCAAAGTTAGCGATTTTGAAATTTGTCTTTTTTGGGAAGTTTAGTAACTGAAAGTGTAGTCCTGCACACCACATTTGTTTCCAAGTTTCACAGGACCAGGAGGCCGTTTTGGTAAGTGTGATATTTTTGTGAAACGCTCAAGTTAATTTTCTAACGACATAACCTATAAAATTGTGCTATTTTTATTTTTAGCTTCTTATTTATGTGTATGACAGGTATTCGTACTTAAAATAACCTATCTGACCCAGTACCCGTCAGTATTTATATTATTTTGACGGTAACTGGGACATGATTAACAAAATGCGCGTAATATCGTCATAGACTATATTTTGAACCTTATTGTGCAGTGATACGGTTTGCGGTTTTATTATAGGGGAGGTGGCGGTCAGATTTTTATTTAAGTAAATTAATTGGGGGCTCGAAAAACTATTCCTTTTATTTTATTTAAAGATAATTACCTCTATAATCAATTATGGAATTACGGTTACCGATAAGGCCGCCCCTATTTTTTTATATAAAATTATAGTTATAATAAGTACTTACAATAAAAGTTTTCGGTTTTTCTTTTTTGTATATTTTGTAGGGGCATGCGTTGCAGGTTGATATTTTGCAAGCGAGGCA
This sequence comes from Crocallis elinguaria, assembly GCA_907269065.1. Classification (NCBI taxonomy): domain Eukaryota; kingdom Metazoa; phylum Arthropoda; class Insecta; order Lepidoptera; family Geometridae; genus Crocallis; species Crocallis elinguaria. Next base: position 22,146,971 of record OU026072.1, on the reverse strand, counting down.
AAACGCGCAATTTGGCGCTAGTCGTACCACCACCTTGCAACCGCGTGCCCGTACGGCAGCTCTCATTCGCATGTTTTTGTATGGCGTAGTTAAAGCAATATATGACGTAACTTCGTGCGTATGACTTTCCCTGCCCAGTAGAGTGAGCACAAATATAGGACACTTAGATCGACCACTAAAATTTACATGGAATTCCCTGACCCATCATTATTATTTTATTAAGTAAAGTAATATTTCAAGTAAAGTAATGAGTAATATCAAATTATTTTATAAAATAGTATTATCAAATTATGTACTTTATAGCTAATGATGAAAATTACTGTTTCCATATTAATTTTTAGGTTATTTAAGTAATTCATATAATATTCAATATCATGGACGACTGAATAAGCTTCTGCAATGTGGGAGCACGGAAACATGAATATCGTCAAGCTTAGCCTCTCTGCTGAACGGAAGCACCACCCGAATGAGCATGAAACGTAAAACGTATAACGCGTTACCTGTGACAGAAATTGCAGACCACCAATATCGATTAATGCGGCCAAGAAACGACGATCGCACTATTCGAATGGGGTGAGAAGACTCCTTTTGCTCAGGTATCTCTCAAAACTCGTTCTAACTCAAATCTCTCAAAGCTCTCAAAACTCGGAGAGGCCGAACCAGGTCCACACACCAACCACCACCACACGCAATGGCAGTCGAGTACGAAAAAGGCGAAGTCGCTCACCACATCGGCCGCATTAAAGCGACCATAAATCATGAGGTGAATATAAATATCATAGCAAAGAACAGTCAACTGTAATATGTAATCAAGCACCCTACCAAATTTTGAAACTGAATTATGCACAGTAAAAACTGTGTGTAAGCCATGAAGCCCTACCGGAATACCAAAATGTATTTAGAATAAATAGTTAGAAATCCTCCCTTACTGTACAAACCCGATATTTATTATGCAATAAAGTAACTAGTAAATAAGGTCTCTGATTACCACGTCAGAGGTAGCTCGCGGGCCAGGACGAAAGCGCCCGGAGGGGAAAAAAAATACACAGGGAACGAGATAAAGAGCTATCCAACCACTGGAAAGACAGGCAGCCGCTTTGGTTCAGTTTTTGAGGAATCCCCCTTGGTCCTAAACAGCCCTAAGACACACTAACGAGAGCCGACAAGGAAGAGCTCAGTCCACCTAATCACATATCAGCGTCGACGCGCTTAGACCACGCAATCAACGCTTTTGTCGAGTTTCAGGCTATCGTAAGAGCAAGTAAGGAGGTTAATTATATTGCCTGCCGCAACATCATGAAGTCCTTCTAGCAGGACGACTACGCTTTAACGTCCATTGAAATGACACCATAGTAGTTACAGCCCGGTGCACGAAGATAACGCTGGATGATAAGATTCTGAAGATGGCTGATATCATTTCAAAGACGCTTTGGAAAATTGGGTAGTACCGAAAATCAATTGGGTACATGGAGTTTCTGGATGCGGTAAAACAATAGGGCTGGTTGGGAACTTCGACGTAGAAAATGACGGAATAGTCACCACTACAACTGAGGCAAATAAAGATCTAAGAGAGAAGCTTGCGCACTGAATTAGACACTATGTAAATACCAAGGTGCGGACTATGGCCTTGATCTTAGTAAATGGATTTAAGGAGCCGGTCAGATGCAACCTTCTTATGGTTGATGAGGCTGTTATGAACCACTTTGGGGCATATTCATGGCCACTCGACCGTCAGATGTTAATAAAGATGCCCTCGTCAAAGATCACAACCAATTGCCTTATATCGACAGGGAAAACCTGTTCGAGCTAAGGTACAATTGCTTAAGCCTGGTAGCAACCATCAGCCAGGAGTTATTGTGCGCACACCTGAATCTAATGGATGTAGCGTACGTACCTTAGTGAGATATGCTCCGGTATACTCTTCAAGACCTCAGGTGCGCTCCCTGAAGCTGAAAATGCATAAAGATGCCCAAATACCCATCACTCTTCCTAACCCCCTGTTTCTGGTTAACACCCTGGAAGAAAAGAAATCCCTGACCAGCAAAGCAGATCAAATCTTGCAATCTAAATTTGGCCCACTTTCCGATGTTCGATTGAGCCGAAAAATTACATACATATGTAAATCGGATAACAATGCAATATAATTATATCACCGAGTTGGTCTGATAACAGAGCCGGAAGGTGGCCATAGTAACGTTGTAACTTAATGTCATAACCCCATTGAGTTTGGGGTTCGTTTGATTCTTGTAAAGTAAGTACTCTAATCCTAGACGATATTTAGGATGCCGATGATGGAGCCGGAAGGTTGCTACGAGACTACAGAACCCATTACGTATTTTACAAAAAGCTTTTCTGGAAAATATATTTATATATTTATTTATATTTTTTCACAAAAACTTGTTATTATAACAGCTTGATTAAATTGGTTTCATTTGGTGCAATATTCTTTAATCTTTTTTTGTCCTAGGCATTCGACGCGTTTGGTTATTTTGGGTATATTTTTGCCCTATATTTTTAATTTGAGGGTTATATCGCCAAATAACAATTTAATAATGAACCTTAATACCAAGGTTACAGAGTTCAAAATAATGTTAAAAATTGACGAGTTCTGGGACATTTTGACGAAAATTAGGACAAATCTGACGGATACTGGTACAATTCACTGATTTTTCAGTTTTTCAATTATTTTAATAACTTGTGGTTTTTTTATCGTACTAAAAATATATTTACCGAAAAGAATTATAAATAAGTAATCACGTCAAAAAATTTGATATTTCTAAGTTAACAAACAGAGACGAGGCAAAGCTGCAAAGACAGCGAAGTTCAGAAACTGACGAGTAATGGGACGTTTACCCTAGCCAGTGAAATTACTGGGCTTATGAGACTTAATACCTAATGTCTCAGGGTAACGACCGCACTGCAGTGCCGCGCAGGCCATTGTGTTTTAAAGTTCTGGGTGGTACTGCAATTGTTATGGGCCGGCGTTATGCTTACCATCAGGCAAACGACCAGCTCGTCTCGTTATCAAGTAACGTAAAAAACCCAGATACTAACTTCACAGTAACTATTGAAAAACAAATGGAAAAGGCATATTATTATACATTTTGTAAATAAGTACTCGTATTAGATGGTACATGTTCATGAAGAAATAATAAGTTTGCTGCTAACCTTTATTTGACAGACCTTTCTAGTTCCTTCACCCCTCTTTATTATCTCTCAAACTATCAAATATCATTCGGAAAAATGAAACATGACCAGGAATTGGACTCTACGAAGTGCTTTCGTGCTAATTCAATTAACCACAGAAATATCAGATTTCCGCCACCACATTAATAACTCACCTAATTATCGTTCCAGACGAACAAACCGACAAACAAGGACCCTTAAATATAATTCACAAAATAAAATGCTTTAATTAAGTGACCAGTAACATTACGTACCTCTAACAATTTGGACCACAAGTCGTAAAGATTGTATCTTTTGTGACAGTATCTGAACGTATTTATGGACCAGTCTATTATCTAGGACAATGAGATGTCATGGATCATAAAGTAAGGGATAAAGGGCGGACATTGCGGCCCTTTGACTCTGTGGATTCTGACCTAAACTAGTAGCTTTTATATCTTTTTTAGTTGTAACTTCATTGATTTACCGTTAAAGTGATTTCTGCGAATTGACCGAAAAAATTACTTTAAAAAATCGACGAACCGACCTCAGTGACAAACTACTGAACCGAGTTTGATGGAATTTCTATGGTACCAATCTGAAAGTATATCCTTTCATATAAAAAAAGAATTTTCCAAATCGGTACCTATATGAAGGAGATCTGAGGTAACAAAACTAAAAAAAAATACCCACCGAATTAATAACCTTCTGTTTTTTTGGAAGTAGGTTAAAAATAGAAAAGTACAATCAATAACATAGCTCCTAGCGCCCCAGCCCCCAAAGATACCATTGCAAGTAACAAACTGTCAGATAACAGCCATAATTGGCAGATAAAAGTGCAATTATGTAAAACGCAATTAACGGACGCTATCAGGCCAAAGACTGGTTGGTGGAGCAACTGTTCGCGTTACCCTCCAGAAAACAGATAAAGTTATTTTTGATGTTGCGTTTGTGAGGTGTGGTCAGTTTGAGGGCGTTTGTCACTATGATAGTCACTGGTGTCGATTCTGTCATCTCATTTTTAAACTTAATTTCAGTTTCAATCTCTCTTTCTAAATTAGAACATGAGAAAGATATGGAATATACTTTAGACCTGTCAAATTAGTCGACTTGCTTGTGTCTAGTGTAAATTTAACGGTAATTAATTTAAGGGGCATCTAATTTACTACAGATGTAAGCTGGACAGCTCTAAAACTAAATTTAACATTCAAATATCTTCCTCCTCTTTCTTATATCCGTAAAAATGCACGGTGCTTGTGGGAACGCGGGTGAAAACCGTGGGCAGAAGCTAGTCATGACATAAGCGATGGTTTATTACTTTGGTTTGTTCAGGAGAATCTTGTATTAAACATACAGTCCGGTGCACGAAAACTATACGACAACTTTAAAGGGTGTCGTAAGCATTAGGCAAGAGACGTCTTTTTTATGTTAATTGGTAACGAGACGAGCTGGTCGTTTGGCTGATGGTAAGCATAACGCCGGCCCATAACAATTGCAGTGCCACCCGGAACTTTGAAACACAAAGGCCTGTGCGGCACTGCAGTGCGCTCGTTACCCTGAGACATTAGGTATTAAGTCTCATATAAGTCCAGTAATTTCACTAGCTACTCTGCTCATCAAACCGGAGCAGAGTAATGCTTGCACACTACTGCTTGGCGGCAGACTTCACTCACAAAGCGGTGTTAATAACCCAGACGGACACTCGCAGAAGAGTTAGTCGTCCCACTAACAAAAACTTTCGTCTCACGGAAAAATTTAATTTGAAATGACGCTTATCGCTTCTCGCTATATCTCTCTCCGTACCAAAATCACGATTAAATAAACGTACAGAAGCGACGATAGTATCACACCCACCTATAAGTACGCAATCACGTTGCCTAGAGTCTGCCGTCATTACAGTATCGCGTACGTGGCCAATTATATCTTGTTTTATTGTAGGCAATATTGCGGCCTTTGTTAGCTGGAGTAGACCATCTGTGCCCTTATTCTCTATTGGCTTCCTTATTTTCATAGGCTGAGGTAACGGGGCTTTATCTAGATAGTATTCAGAATTGTTTTGTCATGACTATAAAAATGTTGAATAAAATACCTTCAGACATAAGAGAGTTACCAATTAATCATTCTATGGCAAAACTCAATGAGTGGCTTATAGATAAATTTTTCTATGACTTGAAAGAATTATTTTAAAAATGTAATATAAAAGACCTAAGTTTCTTTGTGTTGTGTAAATTAATAATTATCAATAATTGCATGTGTTGAAATTTCACTAATCATTGTGGTACGTATCTATTTCTATTTTATTTTAATAATTTAATAGTTATTTAAATGTTGCCAGTCATAGGTACCCATGGTATCATTTACGAATGGGTACCCAACTCGTAAACGATATCATAGGTATGAGTATTTACTGTCAATTTTGACTTGATAAAAACTGAGAAATAGTTGCATGTTGGTAATACAGGGTATGATTTTCAAAAATACGACTTTTGCAAATTAATGATTTCAAAGTCATCGCTGAGAACTTTGTCACCGGTGATTTTGAAATCACTCGTAAAATTCAATTATCAGTCCCCTGAGCATAATCTTCAGTTCACTGCATCGAGTTTCTATTACACAACTCAACAGCCATCCGATATACATTGATATTTTTTCGATCTTAACACCCAATACTGCTTGGTGAATGCAAAGCAATGGAACTCACCCGGATGAAAACTTACAGAAGAGTTAACTACCGCCACCTCGTCTTTCCACCTGGTGAACTTAGGTGCATTTCCATTTTGGACCACATCAGGACCTTCCCTTATTGTGAACAAAACAAACATTAGAACAGTCCTTACATTAACGTCTGTTTTCTAATGATATGATAAATATTTAGGCATACAATTTCCTTAGCATTTGTACGTTAGGACAAGGGACCTGGGCATAGAGGTAACAGTTCAAGTCCTTGATGGAAGGAAATAAAACGATAACAAAAGTGCCGGATGTGCCGTGGGCGGTCGAATGCGCGCATTGTCATTCAAAAGTAAAGGGCTTTTTGGGGTGACCAGGATAATTTGCTGTAGATATTTTTTATTAATCATCAACAGGGTTTTGGTCTAATTATTTTATATGTGATATGGATCTCAGATATCTAGCAAGAAATAAATATTTGAATTTGAATAAACATAAACATTATATTTATTTATTGACATGTGAAGTCAAGTAGTCTCAAAAAACACTGACTTAAGTGATAATAAGTAAAAAATATGTATTGTACAAGAATTAATAAGTTAAGATATTCTGTTCCATTCTTACCTGATCTTAAATTAGCGTGGTGATAAATTTTCATTTTAAGGATGGTAGCTTGTCAAGCGACCAGTAGAAAAGGCCGTTCATGCTAAACATAACCTTGTTTGGTCTTTCTTTAGTAAAGGTGTCATGGAAGGAATTGGAAACACTGTTGATTGTTTTTTTGTGTACTGCCGTGTGGCCAAGTACCACTCCACTTCCCGTGTGTGCCGTAAGAGCTAAGGGAATATCCAGGGCATGGGCAGCAGCATTCTCTACGATCCACATCGTAATCTACTGTGATCACAAAGACGCCTGCCAAGCGTGGTGTATTATGGGAAGTGGCGTCGTAAACGGATGGACCGATTTTGATTTAGCTTTTATTGTTTGACTGGTGACTTGATCGAAAGTGTTCTTAGCTACTTACGATTCAAAAATATCTGTTCAGATAATCGAATTCTATGAAGATAATCTCTTAATCGAAGGTTTTTAAAAAATTGAATTTTATAGTTATAAAATGCAATTTTTTTTGTCTTTTTCATGGACACCCTAACTGCACTAAACAAAACCCATTGTCTCCACTAACGCTATTAACCAAATTATTGTTTACCTCTTCTATCCAATTGAAGTTCACCCACGTATTACCAGCCATACACCGCCATACAACTGCATACAGCCTGGTTCTCTGTCGCTTCCGGCTTGTTGAATTGGCGTTTTTAATTAGCCATTATTATGAGTTATGGTTTGATTCAGTTTATGAATGGGAATAAACTGTTAATTTGTGAAGAGCATTTTTAATTTCTGTGTAAATATCATTATGGATATTTTAATGTCCGATAAAAAGACAAGTATTCTATCATGAACGAAGTTTTGAAGTGGCGATCGCTTAGTGTTATTATAGTGTCAGTGAAATCACTCGCGAGTATATTCGTCAAAATATCATACTATCTTCTTATTCTTATTCAAATGGTGCCCCCGTAAGGCCTGCACAGACGTCCCGCTTGAGGTGTATTGCACAATGCACAACGCATTTCCCCCTGCCAGTATCTACCCAAGCCATCCCAACTCCTGTACACAATGGAGCACGGCATTGGGTTGCTGGCACAGCTGTTCCAGTGATGTTGTAGGTGGTGAACATTTTCTGAAGTCCTATCTTGGTCGAGCCTCTCTCATTGATTCGCCGCGTTGCAAGCCAGCAGCTACTCTGATATCTTCTGTGGCCGTACAGTGTAGCAGCACATAGTCCACAGTCTCTTGTCCCTGCATGCAGCCTCAGCAAAGAGATCCGTTGCTCCAGTTTTATGCAGAAGTATCATACAATCATCATCATCATGTAGACATTTCGATTAAGTAAAAGAGCAACGTACCAAGTAGTGGTGGTCATTTACCGGGTGGTAGGACTAACTCTTCTGTGAGTATCCGTCTGGGTGGGTACCATCGCTTTGCTCAACTAGTCTAACGCCGGCTGCCATCTAGTTTTCCGGTTTGATGAGCAAAATAGTCAGTGGATATAAGTCGTAGGGTAGCGCACTGCAGTGTAGAGCAGACCTTTGTGTTTTAAAGTTCTGGGTGGCACTGTGTTTGTAATTGGCACTAAGCTTGCCATCAGGCAATCGATCTGCTCATCTCGTTATCTTATAGTATTAAAAAGTGTAATGCAACATGCAACCAGACTGCTAATTCGTTTTGACGTTGAAAGCGTTGAAATCTGACACCAAGCACCTCTCAGTTCGTTTTGTTTGCCAACATTTAACCACATCGCCTCTTGAAATCAGTTCTGATAATGGTCGAATATTAAACAAATAAGAATTATTAAAATCACGACTTAATTTCTTCACGGAAAAGGACAAACAATTATCATAATAAGTTTGCAGTTAGGTTCTGTAGCTTTAACTTGTCCAGAGCGGGTCTAAATTGACGGCGCCGTAGCTAAGTTGGTAGTAACCCTGCCTGCAAAGCGAGGGGTCCCGGGTTCGATTCCCGGCCGGGGCAGATTTTGTGTAAGCATAAAGTTTGTTCTCGGGTCTTGGATGTTTGTGATGTGTATCTGTGTGTGTCCATGCCACCCGCGACACAGGGAATCCTAGTGCGGGGGTATGAGTGTGTAAGCGTTTATTTATTAAAAAAAAAAAAAAAAAAAAAAAAAAAGCTGTCCTATATTCTTGATACCTATAATATTCACTTCCTGATATTTCAAAAACACTATACCTTGATAGACCTATCGCATACCGATAACAAATAGTCAATATCATTTGTTCATGGTCTATCGCTAAGGAACAGGTAAGTAGGTAACTACTTCAACAACCAGAAGTATTCCCGTTAATGGGTTTTTGAACGTACAATAAGAAGGTGAAACGAAAACACCTTTTTCACAGAAAAACCCACATTCTCCTCTTCAAAACATCTATGTTCATTCCGATCACAGATTTCGTCTTGGTCAACAACAAAACCAACACAGTTTTGCTCCTCCCAAACCATTTGCCATGCAGTTCTGACTCTTACTCCATTGATACACCTGAGTGTAACGATGATGATGAATGAAAGAATAGCTTGGTTGTATAGTTTGTATGTAAGTTCAACAAACTTTAGAATCATTTGAAATTCCCTACGCGTGGGCAGAGGCCGAAATGATAGGCCGTCCCTTTAGACTACAATAGACAATAAATATTGAAAAAAAAAGATAATCTATGGGATCGTTTGATATTCTAGCGCCATATACACTTTGTATGCTTTCGTTTGTATGGAGCGATGACGCGAATAAGTTTATTAATGAAGTGGTTAATAGTTTTGTCTACTTCGTAAAGGCTGAAATCCATCGTGCCTGCAATAACTTAAAAAAAAGATCAAGAAAATTATAAGCAGCGTCTATTATGATAATTTGATGGCATAATAACAAAATATGACACAGGTTTGTCATACAATGAAATCATCGAAAGATTACACAACACGACTACACAAAAAGGAGTGTGTATGTGTTAGGGGTTCATGTATATGTGTATGTATGTGAGTTTCTTTATTCCACCATAACTTGTAAATGCCTGAACAGATTTGGATGTATGAGGTATCGTTAGAATCCTTACATCATCCCGAGTGACACTGGCCAGGGCAGTAGTGTTTTTTTATGTGACTTTTGTTAGAATGACTGGTTATGTCTATTTTGGCTTTGAAACTAATTAAAATTTAAAATTTCTTTCTCATTTTCAATATGTACCGTTCTTACATTTATGGAACCAATATTTACCATAAAATAAATATAGTGACCGTGGTAGGTTTTGATCCTTAGTTTGTCTATGGCCTGACGAGGGGCTGTTGCTATGCCTTGGTAAGGTCTGGAAATAGCTAGGCTATGTTTGGCCGCGAATGGTTTGACGTCTAGACAAAGACGTTTTCTTCGCCTGTCTATGGAGCAGAGTATAATAGGCTCACGCCTTTCGCTTTGCTTTGGTCTGTCACTTCGGCACTTACGGGAGAATGATGTCAGGCCATTCAGATACCTTTTGAGGGAATACCCTTTTTAAGAGCCGACTCTGCTCCGTTATCACTTAAATTGCGAAGTGAGCTATAAGTACTTTTGTGTATAGTCTTTGATATCCATTTAACAATTGATTGGTCACAAACAATATATCCTATCTATACCTATCTATACAGGGTGAGTTTGAATTGGTATATTATCCCGTAAGGGGGTAATTAGGAACAAAGCAGACAACAAGTTGTGAGAACCTCCCTTGGAAATAAGTGATTACAAATTTCCATACAAAAAAATTAACTCAACTTCAGACGTGAAATGTGCGGCATTTTCTGGAATCTTTCTAAGTCTATTCTAATTAACGTCATCATTTAACAAAGTTCAACATAGTTCAAGTGAATCAGCTGATCTAGGGCTGCCCGGAAATTCTGTAGTAGAATATTGATGTAAATTTTAAATACATTTCAATGAAAAATTCCGAATTTTAAAAAGTCGATAAACAAATGTCGTTGACCTCCAGGAGTAGATTGACTCCCTTTCGACATAACATACCAATTCAAATCTATCTATCTATATCTATACAGCTAAATAAAATTAAAGTGTCTGCTTGTAATATCTAAATAACAACTTTTTACAAAATGCATATGAAAGTATATACGGTACCTATTATAAAACAACCATTTTTAAAATTTTTGTCTGTCTGTTTGTTCCGGGTAATCTCCGAAACGGCTGGGCCGATTTTTATGGGAGTTTCACTGATAGCTGATGTTATAAGGAGTAACTTAGGCTACATTTATTTTAGAAAAAGAATTAGGGTTCTGCGCAAAAAAATAAAAACCATGAATTCCAATACCTCCGCGCGGGTGAAACCGCGGGCAGCAGCTAGTTCTTACATACAACAAATCCTAGTGAAATATCATCGGATCGTTAGGGATTATAATTTAAAAATCGAAGCCGTATCTTATCGCAATAACGAATGCAATCTACCTGTGTATCTCACAAAGGTGTTTATCTATTCAAATCTTGAGTGAATTATTTATAAACTACGCAATCTTAAATTTCATTCACAACGGTCTTCCTATAAAATAGGGATCAGATAGTAGTTGTATTTTGACGCAATCTGGAAACGACGTGGCCAAATTTTGTATTAAACTTTCACGTGGTTATGTTCATTAAAATTAATCAATGTGCAAAAAGTTTGTAATTAATTGCTATAAAAATAAAATTAAACATTTGAATATCGTGGTCCAACAGTATCAGAGCATTTCTGACGTAGGTATGGATGTTTTTTTTTTAATGACTGTCAGTACGACACATTCAATTGTGTAATTGTTTTCAAGAATTGTTTAAAAGCTAAACCTGTGCTCAGTATAAAAAAAAATTTTGGAAATTAGAACTTCTAAGTTTTTTTTAATGTTAGAGAGTGCCTTTTTAATTCCAATTGGTACTCAGTGGCCACTATTAATTTTTAGTAACGAGTTGTTCACATATTGCGTTACAAGCACATCGAATTGTTTCCTTCCATGAGCTGCTACGGCGCCCTCTTTGACGACGTTGCTTCTATTTTGCGACACACTTTAACGATACAGAGAGGTCAGCATTTAATAGCGTTTTGAGCCTACGCCTTACCTTTCCACAACCCAAATCTCTACGGTTCAAAATCATTCTGCCATTTCATTTTCAACCTTAACAAGACGAAATAAAGAAGTGTAGGCACATTAGTGTTTGGTAAATAGAAAGTTTGCTGTCGTAATTTTAATGGTTTTTCAATTTTTGTGGTGTCACAGTGTCGTAACGGCAACATTGGGCGTGAGATGTCTTATAGGTTGTTTTACTGCCGTGCTAGCTTTGTTTTAGATGTGGAATCAATGTATTTTTATGGATTCTGATTTAGTTTTAACTAGCTGCTGCCCGCGGTTTTACCCGCGCGGAGATATTGGAGTTCATGTGTTTTATATTTTTGCACGGAACCCTAATTCTTTTTCTAAAATAAAAGTAGCCTAAATTACTCCTTGTAACATCAGCTATCTGCCAGTAAAAGTCCCGTCAAAATTGGTCCAGCCGTTTCGGAGATTACCCGGAACAAACAGACAGACAGACAGTAAACAAAAATTTTTAAAATTGTGTTTTTGCTAAAGGTACCGTATATAATTTCATATGCATTTGGTAAAAAGCTCTTATTTTGATATTACAAACAGACACTTCAATTTTATTAATTTGTAGATATAGATGATGCGATCTGCATCAAAGTGATGGTGAAATTTCAAACAGTTAACAGTTAATTTCAAACAGTAATTCCCAATAACGTATTCTTCAAGTGTTCTAACTAAATTATAATGATCTTTGTTCTAGCTTCCACACCTACTCAACTTTTTAATCTCATCACGCGTAACATGCCTACAACACTCCGCCCGATTAGTATTCCATACGCCCTGTCCATGCGTAAATAGTGTCGGATAACACTCTAACTGTATCTTGAATGAATAACTTTGGTTGCCGGCTTAACTGGTAATTTAGATTCTTACACCGGAGGCGTCCTCTGCTGGAATTTTTAAAGTAATTTTATGGACGGCCCGAATGCTGTCTGCTACGAATAATAATCTCGTGATTGGCAGCTTCGCTTAAAGTTATCCATACCCGAGCATTCTAGATCCATCGCTCTCGGCGTCGTGGATTGAGTGGAAAGATGTCGATGGTACAATTTGGAGCCCAAAAAGCACTCCATTCCGGGCGACACAACGAATCGACGTGATTTTTTGCATAGAAAAGGAACATGACTACTTTTTATCCCGGAAAAAGCCACTGTTCCTATGGGAATCGCCACGCGGGTAAAACCCCGGGAAAAATCTAGTTAGATTATAATATTACACATAGACCCCGAATCCTTAGCAGAATTTCTTAGGTAAGAAACTACGAGGATAAAAAGAAAATCGAATAAATAGGGCTGTACGACGAAGCTTTTGAAGCTAGTTTTTCAATTACATTTCTCAGATGTTGGAATATAATACAATGAAATTTTTTTATGGTTCCAATAACAATTTTGTGTCAAAGCTACTAGTTACTACAGAAGTTAAACAGAAGGAAAGTCTTAATATACTAGTTTTTTTTATACCTTTCGATAAACGAGACGAGCTGGTCGTTTGCCTGATGGTAAGCATACCACCGGCCCATAACATTTGTATGCTACTCCGAACTTTGAAAAACAAAGGCCTGCGCGGCACTGCATATTGCGCTCGTTACCCTGAGACATTAGGAATTATAAGAGTCATAAGCATGGCTTAATTTCGCTGAATTTTATTCATTTTACTTTAATTGAAATGGTTTAATATGCCACTTACAAAATTAGAGATACATTAAAATGCATGTCAAAAATATACTATTTCGATAATGTATAAAAAATTGAATTAATATAACAAAAAGATATAGTCAATACTTTAAACAAAAAAACACATTATTTTTTCTTAATGTCAATTACTCAAGACACATGGAAACCTAAAAACTTAATCAAATTATATATCCCTCAAGTCACAAAAACGCATTAAATTCCAACATTATTATTATCACCTGCCAAACAAACAAATCATTGTCAATAATAAGGATTTAAATAAATACAATTTTTAAACAAATTTGATCAAGCTCATTCAACATTTTTCTCTACAAAGGTTATCAACTCATCATATATTTATACGATAAGTCCTCTCATTCTGAATTTAATTTAGTTTGCGAGGGAATTAATCATTTATTTGTTACAATTTGTTTTTTTATTCCTGCCAAAGCAGTTTTTGTTTTGTAATCCAATCACAAACCCAAATTAACACAGGTGATATAAGCAGCTCCATGTTGATAACGAAACAAATTATAATTTCAATTATATTCATCCTCCCACTGACATTTAAAGCTAGCTAATTCAAATCAATTCAAATGCAAAGCGAAGTCCTAATTAGGGCTGCTACGCAAGTTGCCAAATCAATTAACGGTTCGTATTGAATACAATCGAATTAATTAAATACTCTTTTATGATCATTCGACACGACACTGTAAGCTGTGATTCATTTATTGAGTCATTATGTCACATGTCCGGACAATAAAATAAATTAGGAAGTTAAGAACACTACATTTACTACTACTACAATGACTGTACATATTATTTCATTATGTATACAATTTTACCATAATTGTGGCCTTCGCAATCACATTGAGCATTGTTTATTAAAACAACTTTTTTAACGGGTGCCCGTTATAAACCCTTTATTATTTATTATTATACTAGCTTCTGCCCGCGGTTTTCATCCGCGTTCCCACAGGAATCGTGCATTTTTGGGATAAAAAGTAGCCTATGTTAATCTCCGTTCCATAAACTATATCTATAAATATATACATCACAAAAATTTCGCTTCCAACAGGATTCGAACCTGCGTCTTCTGGCTTGCCGGGCCAGACGCCTTAACCACTAGGCCATGGGAGCAATCACTATTGACTGCGAAATTCTTGATATGATGTATTTCTTTTCGGCTTACAAGCCGTAGCTCCATCTAGCAGACCCGCTTTATAGCGATGCCTACTCCATTGTGATACGTTACAGTACCAATCAAATGGCGAGAGATTTTGCATTATTTAAACTTTATGAAATATATTTTATAGTGTTAACCGACACTAGCGGATGTTCACATAAATATATACATCACAAAAATTTCGCTTCCAACAGGATTCGAACCTGCGTCTTCTGGCTTGCCGGGCCAGACGCCTTAACCACTAGGCCATGGGAGCAATCACTATTGACTGCGAAATTTTTGATATGATGTATTTCTTTTCGGCTTTCGTCTGGCCCGGCAAGCCAGAAGACGCAGGTTCGAATACTGTTGGAAGCGAAATTTTTGTGATGTATATATTTATGTGAACATCCGCTAGTGTCGGTTAACACTATAAAATATATTTCATAAACTATATCTATGCCAAAAATCACGTCGATCCGTTGCTCCGTTACTCCGTGAAAGAAGGACAAACCAATAAAGACACTTTCGCATTTATAATATTAGTATGAATATGGATTTATAAGGAGATGAGTCGATCGCCTGTTGATAAGCCACAGGCTATAAAAAATTCAGTGTCACTCAGAACTTTCAAATACAAAAATCTACGCGGCACTATAATGCTCTCGTTACCCTGGAGATGTTTAATAACATCTAATCAATCTACAACTAAAGCTGGATTGGTTGATTGTAGGCCTACTAATAAACGATATGAAATTGCATGCTGATATTTCTCAAATTAATATTATTTTATAAATATGTTTATTTTCAACCATTAAGTATTGATATGCAGACATTTATATTGCATGATATTATGCTACCATACGTACCATACGTTCAATTCCCGCTTCACGATTTCCAACTCCGTAACAAGAAACACGTCATGGTCGCCCTACTCTCAGATAGAGCTGGTACGAACTGCATCGCTGTGACCTCCGACCTTCGCGTCACTTTGACCTTGTTCCGATAGCGGGTCAGGTCTGTTACAGTGACCTTTGTGACACTTTGTTCTCATGCATGGGAATACTGTGTCGTTTTCTAGTTTGTATTGAAATTCGAAATGCGCTAAGATGAAAGGTGTGTAATTTTATAAAATTATTGTTTTGTTTTCTATAGATTAGCTTTCAACCTATATCTCAACTGGTCTTTCGTGACAAAGTAGTCGTCGGTGGTGAACACATCACCTTCCAGCTACAACATCGGCTCCCTGGACATCATCGGCTCCCTGGACATCATCTAGGATCAGAGTATAGGTACTTGTAAAGCCAAATCAAAAGAGCCCAAACTTGATGGGGTTACTATGGTTTCGTTCAGAGTTCCTGTGGTCGCTTTCCAGCTTTACTGTTCGACCAGCACTGTGACATCATTATATTGATTATGTTTGTAAAATTTCGTCTCCATCGAACACTGGGAAGTGGGTCAATATTAGTTTGCATTTGATCCATACTAACAGGGCAAGTTAAATAAAAACTTGTAAAAAGACTGGTGCTCAATTGCGGGTTTTTTAAACACACTGTTAGAACTTGCTTCTTAATAATAGATTTTTATTTGAAGCCACTACCCTGAACCCTACCTCCTTCTGAACCACTAGATTCATCATCATCATTACCTCCCACTCCCACCCCGGGCCTCTTACACCCCCACTGCTGGGATACCGGCCTTCTCTCAGAGAGAGAGGTATGGGCCATCATCCACCACGCGGGTCCAGTGCGGCTTGATGGATGTTTCACGCCCTCGAATTTTGTGGTTCTTGAACATACGGGTTTCCTCACGATGTTTTTCTTCGCCGTTTTAAAGCAAGTGTGATTAATCCGCACATAACATGATATAAGTCGTAGGTGCGGGCCGAGTTGAGATTCGAACTATGGTGCGTTGGATTGAAAGTCGCACAAGTTTCCGCTCGGAAACTCTCGCTCTCGTTCACACTAGATTACCGTACGGTATTACCAATAACTTAAGGATCATTTCGCCATCGCTTAAAACACCATCATATTGGCTTTAAGATTAATGGTAGAGAACTCTGCGCAACGGGAATGATCCTCGGCAATTGGCGGCTGAAGGAATATACCGATTTCCTCTTATTATAATAAAAAGAAAGAAAGAAAGAAAAATCATTTATTTGACGCACAAAGATTAGAGTCATATTGGAACAAAACATTGCGCCAAAAGGGATTTATCTCAGTACATGAGTCAAGTGCCCAAAAACACTTGACGCTGGTATTCTGATAAACCCCCGCAGGTGATGTTACAAGGTGCAGATAATTAATACAGATAGAGCTTAATACTACTCTATGATACCAATACATTTTGCCTACATTGTTTTAACAATTTGAGGGTAGTAGATGAACAGGCGAACACTGGACAATGATTGAATAAGTAAGTATTTTTTGTATTTCATAACGTTTTTTTAAGAACTGAGCTTTTGTGCGACCTTCGCAAGTATTCACAACGACACCTGAAAGGGAAAAGAGAATATCATAGACGTGAAAAATTCGAGGAATAGGTACTTGGACACTAACAAATTCGCGGAATCCACTTTGACATCTTTCTGTCCCAGTGCTTCTTACAAAAAAGATATTGAATTATATCTGAGTTGTATCATGAAGACATGATAAAATAATACTACACCCACCCACGTCTTAAATCATACTTTCTAATGTTGTGGTCAAAGCTGCTTCTCCCATATTGGCTTAGTCACCTACGAAATTGCCTATTAATCTCTTGACACTTAATTACTTGTGTGACCACATCTCACCTGATTTTAAATAATGATGTAGTCAAAGGTGAACACGCTAATCTTAGCATGAATTGGCTCTAAAATGACACTTCGGAAACTCACCGATAGGTTTGAATATGCGACTCGATCGCAAAACGCCTGGATCTTGACAAAAAAGGCTACAATCAATATCACGCTAACTCTCGGCCTCTTTTCCACCAATGAACATTATTCTCCATCTTAGAAAATCTCGAATGTTTCACCCACAGTTTTTAATCTGATTCACTTCTTGAAGGAGATGTGGTAAGGCGTACGTAGCGGGTGCGAACGCATCACCCAAATCAGGCCTGATACATTTAATCTAATTCACTTTGCAGACGGCCTTGCTGTCCCATTTTTTGTCTGTGGACTATTAATAAGTTTATTTGTGTGGCTCTAAGTTTCTTAGTGTGCATAAAAAATGAGTAGGAGTGTCGTACTCACAGATTTAGCATTAAGCGGTTTAGTGGAATGGTGAAAAAAATGGAGACATATTTTGATCGCGAACGGCCCTCCCTCGATTTCACCAGATAGAACTGATATATTGCATTGAACTCCAGAACTGTAATGACCCTTGATAAGGGCTCGCTACAGTGACCCGCGAAACCTTTGCCAGTTGGCATGCTCGAGAGAAACGTGCAAGCGGTGTTAATTGATAAACCAAAGTTGGCTTTCTCTGGATTAACTATGTAACCAATTAATGGATACAGATTGGATTGTAGCACTTGCTCTTTTGTCTAAGTTTTAGTTTTAGCAGTTAATTGCTTAGACTAAAACTTAAGTAAAACATGTACTTACCTAAGTACATAACTATGTGGACATAATGTATTTAGGTAAGTACATGTTTTGTGTGTGGTCAAGTGTTTGGTGCATGGCTTTGTAATAGTGATATTATATTCATACTTAATCCATACTTCCTGCGAAAGTGAGTTTGTTGGTTTGTTGGTTTGTCCTTCTTTCACACAGTAACGAATCAACGGATCGACGTGATTTTCGGCATAGATATAGTTTATGGAACGGAGAGTAACATAGGCTACTATTTATTCTGGAAAAATGCACGGTTCCTGTGGGAACGCGGGTGAAAACCGCGGGCAGAATTTCTTTTTCAGATTATGACTTAAAAGTGGGTAATAACGCGGGCAGAATTTAGTGTGACATAAAATTGACAATGACAGCTGAATAAAGGTTTATAATGTTGACAAGTTGATTTAATTTGACAGATCGGTTTCACGATTCCTATGGGGACACGGGTGAAAACCGCGGGCAGAAGCTAGTAGTAGTGTATTATCGGGGAGGCCTTGTAGTTTCTGCAGTGGACATATTGTTACGACTGATTATGAGCAGTTACTACAGTTACAGTATTCTTAGGTATGTAGTAGCTATAATTTTGAAATAGGTAGGTAGTTACACAAATATTTTCCGGTTGTTGGAATAGAATAATTATGCAAAGCTAACGTGTTACAACAGTGAATTATTACAGTGTCAACCCACATTGCACTAATGTAATATTTACGAAAATAAATACATTTCAAGAATTTCGGCTCTTACAGCGTTCGCTTGTCAGAATAACAACGCTTTTGCGTCAAGCGCGGATTGCGTGATACTCGAAATGCGCGCTTGACGAAAAAGCGTTGTTATATTATTCTGACAAGCAAACGTACGTTTGCTTGAGCGTCTAAGTTGCCCCTTAGAGCAACGGGTCTAGATTATCAAAAGACGCAGATTCACATCCGCAAAATTTGAGTCCGCAAAATATTTGAGAAGATATTTACGTAATAGCTCTATAGTTTAGAATTGTTAAATAAATTAGCGAAAATTATTGGGCAAATATTGTAGGACGTGAGAGGTATAAATACCTAATTTCTATTTATCTAAATGCCAGTTATTACAATATTATATACCTACAATAATTGTACTGCATGCCAAAGACTGCACTTATCTTTTAAGTGCCAATAATTACTTCTAAGTGCCAATTAACAGTATAAATATAGCATTTTAGATTAAAATTGTTATTAAGCCATAAAACGGTTATAATTACACGATTTTTTAATAATCTACTTCATTTTGGCCCATGCTT
The DNA here is from genome assembly GCA_907269065.1 of Crocallis elinguaria. Lineage (NCBI taxonomy): Eukaryota > Metazoa > Arthropoda > Insecta > Lepidoptera > Geometridae > Crocallis > Crocallis elinguaria. The sequence goes on along the minus strand of OU026072.1, from coordinate 22,127,712 downwards.
TACACACGTAAAAAGTCCCATAAAAGTCTTTTTTTCTGAGATTAAAGTAGCCTGTTATTCTCCGCCCATAGACATATCTATGAGCCTGCAATACACGCGTATGCGTGTTCGCGTTTTGCTGTTAAAATAACAATGGTTTTGCAACTAGCGCGCACAAACGCGGCTTGAAGTAAAACCATCAAATATACACGAAACAGACAAGAACAGCAAATTAACGACTGCTCCGATTTAAGCTACGTAAGTATACATTACTGGTGCACCGAGTATTTACCGCGGCTCTGCACTGAACACGCAGTGGTTGTGAAATATTTTTTATGAGTAGAGCGCGTAAAAGCTGCTTCGTTGCGTCTCTTTCACTATCTGTACCTTGGTACGGTTTGCGTTCAGACTAGATTTCTATCAAGCTCCGCCTTAGACGGTAAAAAACTATAAGCTTACGACATGATGAACTAGCGGGTTGATCTTGCTTTAGTTGCGTGGTAAGCGGCAGTTACGATTCGCGATTTTTTTTCCCTGTATTAGTCGTGTCTTGTCTTGTGATGATCCATCACTCAAGCAGAGGCAACTGAAGTTAGTTGTCAAAATTATTAGTACTTTTGGTGGAAGGGGGCCGCGAATGACTCGAAGTGGTATGCAGAAAGTACGTTTGAAACATAATGGTTTCTTTTTGCGAAAAGTGCAAGTTAGAGATTACATGCCTATTGATTATATGTCAAAAGTAACAAACGACAGCTACTTTCAGTTTTTATGGATTACCACTAAGAGCCGTATGGCTTTACTATGTAAAACTAAGGGGACGATATCAATTTGTATTTCAGAAACCAGCACGTTCTTTCACCGCCAGTGTGAAAGCTCCTACTACAGAACACTGTTCGCGCGGCCCTAATCTCTCCTTTCCTATAGCTCATGTCGTTTCAATCGGCATTCATTCGGTGCGCAATTTGTTGCGACGGGCATTTATCGACGCAGCCCCAGCGCGGCGCGTTTGTGCGTGCAAGTGCGATGTTGCCATTTAAGTACCACAAAATGTCCAGTTTATTCAATGACTAGGATGGAACTAGCTTGCATGCTTATTTCTTTTTTACAGAATGTCATGACTAGAATGGAACTAGCCTGCATGCTTTTTTCTTTTTTACAGAATGTGATGATTCGGTAAATAAATAATAAGTAGGTATATCCTACTGAGACAAAGAACATAGGTAGTGTAAGTGTGTAATATAATGAAGTATATGTGCCTCGCGGGTTCGCCCACGTAGCCTAAGTTACTCCTTATAACATCAGCTATCTGCCATTGAAAGTCCCGTCAAAATCGGTCCAGCCGTTTTGGAGATTACCCGGAACAAAGAGACTGACAGACAGAGAGACAAAAATTTTAAAAAATTGTGTTTTTGCTATAGCTACCGTATATAATTTCATATGCATTTAGTGAAAAGCTGTTATTTTGATATTACAAACAGACACTTCAATTTTATTTATTTGTATAGATATCGGAAAGTCAAAACCTATAATATTCTTTTTATATTATGGGGTAGCGTGACGAGCAGGTAGTTTGCCTGATACAAACATCATCAAGCATAACGCCAGCCCATAACAATTGCAGCGTCACTCAGGACACTGAAACACAAATGCCTGCGCAGCACTGCAAAACGCACGTTACCCTGAGACATTAGGTATCAAGTTTCATAAGCCCAGTAATTTCAGTAACATGGTAAATATCCTGATTAATAGTGAAGACGTTCGTAGTAAATTAAATTAAATTTTCAAAATCGAAATAGATTTAGAAAGTACCATTAAAATGGGAAATTGTAAAACTGGCAGCACTGCGCCTATATGATAGAGGACTGATAGACTTCAATTAGTTGAGAGTGGAGGTGTGTAAATCTTAAGTGACTCAAATAACTCGACTTCATTTTTAATTAGCGTAATCTATAGCAATATCTAAGCATTAGCTCTTTGCGATGCAGAGTTGAAGATTACTCGCTATGTACCTATCATTGCTTGGAAACATAAATTGGAGGTTAAGTCTTCGAAGATAGATAGATAGATAGATAAACTCTTTATCGAAACACCACAGTAAATGGAATATTTGAAACGAAAATCTTAAATTGAGACATTATAACGGGATATTTACCGTGATTATTATTCAACGATGAGCACCCGATATTTCGACGCTGTTGCAAGCATCATGTTCAAAAAATGTGAAAATCTTAAAAACTATAATCACAATGGGCGGTCTTATCGCTCATAGCGATCTCTTCCAGACAACCCATAATCTAAAGAAAAACAAAAAGGCCTATGGGATGATGGCTTTCAGTTATTAAAAAAAACTGCGTTTAAGTTTTTTATTCGCATTTTTTATTCATTAAAATGTATAGAATAGGATGGCATAATTTACATTACTAATGGATGATATACAAAAATGTTGAATTCGGGAAACTCTTGAGATGTCTTTGTGGAAATTATATATTTTTTGTTAATTTCATTTTTACTGTGTTAATGTGATCTTCTTAAAACTGTAGAACGACAGAAATTATGTATTTTGTGTTTCATGCAACATCCCAATTATATTACTATACACTAGCTGCTGCCCCGCGGTTTCACCCGCGTGGAGATTTTGGATTACATGGTTTTTAATTTTTTGCGCGGATACCTAGTTATTTTTCTAAAATTAAAGTAGCCTATGTTACTCCTTGTAACATCAGCTATCTGCCAGTGAAAGTCCCGTCAAAATCGGTCCAGCCGTTTCGGAGATTACCCGGAACAAACAGACAGACAGACAGACAGACAAAAAATTTAAAAATGGTTGTATTGTTATAGGTACCGTATTATACTTTCATATGCATTTAGTAAAAAGCTGTTATTTTGATATTACAAACAGACACTTCAATTTTATTTATCTGTATGGACAAGTATAGCATGCGCTAAATAACGCATTTAGATACAGACACTTGTTTACCCAACCAAATTCCAGCATTAGTGAACTATGTAACTAAACTCACTAACCGTGAATGACTTCCATTCAACCCATGCCCATGGCATTATTTGTCGACTAAAACAAACGAAGCTGATGTGTTTAATGACGGAGTATAAACTACGGTTAACAAGTGCACATGAAATCTTACACTTAAGTATGAACCTAAGGCTGCATTTCACCACAGACGATTAATCTAATCGACTGTGGTGAAATCGGACCTTTAGTGCTTCAGTGGAAATAACCGAATGTTATAGTTAGTGGTTAATGATCAATGACCTGAATTTGAGATAAATGTGATCGCTAACGAAGGAAACGATCAAATTTATTTTAATAGGTTACAAGATTTTTACATCTGTGAAATCGCTAAATAGCTTGACGGGATTGACGACTTTTATTGATTTTAATTGTAAACTTCACATTGGTGCTCGAATAAATAAAAGGTTAACGCTTACAGACTCATATCCCCGCACTAGCTTTCCTTATGGGGCAGCTTAGACGCTCAAGCAAACGTACGTTTGCTTGTCAGAATAACAAGACTATTGCGTCAAGCGCAGATTTCGTGATACTCGAAATGCGCGCTTGACGCAAAAGCGTTGTTATTCTGACAAGCAAACGTACGTTTGCTTGAGCGTCTAAGGTGCCCCTTACAGACTCATAACCCCGCACTAGAGTTCCCTGTGTCACAGGTGCAAAAACACTGTTGTGTACACAAACGCACAAGACCCGATTATGCTCATCGCACAAAGTTTGCCCCGGTCAGGGATAGAACACGAGGCCCCTTCACTTTGAATTGCAGGAAGTGACTTTCCCTGGCAGATAGCTGATGTTACAAGGAGTAACTTAGGTTACTATAATTTTCGAAAAAAAAAAATTAGGGTTCCGCGCAGAAAAAAAGAACCATGAAATCCAAAATCTCCACGCGGGTTAAACCGCGGGCAGCACCTAGATCCATAATAAAGTCTTAACCCGATCTTAACCGGCTGTTATAACTTTCTTCTCATTAAAATTAACCGTGACAACAGTTATTATTTGTCAAATAAAAATAAAAAGTAGCTTGCAAACGTGAATGCTTGTGGGCTGCGAGTATCTACTTTCATTCATCATGTTACATCTTGTCGTGTTTGATAGACAAGCATTTACAGAGTAAGCAATATCTGTTTACGTTTATGCAGGAGATACGGAATCCACAGAAAAGCGTTAATTTTTTAATCAGCTGACAGATGTTAGGGTTTTTTTGCTAGTGTCCGTCTGGATGCGTAATGCAGACCGTAGACGCTTATGCAAACGTGCGTTTGCTTCTCAAAATAACAACGGTTTTTCATCAAGCGCCGATTACGAGATAATTGAAATCCGCGCTTGATGCAAAAGCGTTGTTATTCTGACAAGCAAACTCACGTTTGCATAAGCGTCTACGGTCTGCATGCCACTGCTTTGCGCCGCTAAACAGTAATGTGCAAGCATCATGCATTATGCAGACCGTAGACGCATAAGCGTCTACGTCTTGCAAAAGCAAGTATGCGTTTTGCTGTCTAAATAACCATGCTTTTGCATCAAGCGCGGATTACCAGATAGTACACGCGCAAGCGCGGCTTGATGCAAACCATCAAAAAACCACGAAATAGATAAGAACGGCAATACGGCCAGATAGTGCTGTCTCGAAGCTCTGCCTGGGCTCAAAGCGATGACTGCTCCGCTTTACGCTACATACATCACTTGCCTACCATCGCTTATTTACCGCGGCATCCGCACTGAGCACGCAGTGGTTGTGAAACAATTGTTTTGAATAGAGGTTCCGCGATTGATCCATGAATCATGAATTAGGCGTGAGGCCTGTCTTACGATTTGATGAGCAAAGTAGTCGGTGAAATTACTGGGTTGAGACAATATGAAATAATATATGTCTCAGGGTAACAAGCGCAATGCAGTGCCACGCAGGCTTTTATATTTCAAAGTTCTGATTGGCACTTCAATTGTTATGGGTTAATTTTACGCTTACCATCAGGCAAACGACCCGTTAGCACCCAATAGTACAACACAAACTATATATATAACATAAACTTTTTTAAATATAACCAAACAACAATAATGAAATTTACAGGCAAAAGATAGTCAAAAGCAATTATTATTTAATATAGTACTCATACAGTGTGTGTTTTACACGCTCCAAAGTAGCCAGTACATTGCGCGCGTTATTGCTTTTCTTACTGGCGCTTCTTTGTAACCCCTCAGTCGCCGTATTTCGTGAACAATCACTTCATAAACTATCAGCACAAAGTTCTATTGAAACTCACTAGTGTAACGATCACAAGTTAGTGCTATGTACTTACGTTCGCAGTACGTAAGATAGTGCTTGTGAAAATTTGTACAAATAACTAAATAACCAGGGATTTTTTTCAACGGGTTAAATTCCTAATTTACTAGCGTAGTCGGCCGCTTGGACCACAACAGGGTTGGGGTTATGGGGTGCCTTGTCGAAGTGACGTCGGCCGGAATCCTTCATATAGCTACTGAAGGATAGATGGGAGTTCTAGGTCACAGAAGAAAAAAAAAAAAATTACAAAATTTACATCTACTTTTTCTGCGTATACTATGTTACGACATGCAACATGAACACAGCTCATATTGCGGGACGAGGAACACTGCCCTGCCGTCATACAGTTCTTACTAGTTCGGAGGGTAGTAGTAATTTGTCTTTGACAAGTGTGACTACTTTCGGGCATATTTTTATTTTTTATTTTCTACCTACGCATATTTCGAAGCATATAATACACATTGTAAACTATTGATGTTATGTAAGTTGTTACTTTGTAATCGTTATTCTATATTAATTATTAGACTGTACTAACCCTACTAACATAGCATACATAAGTTTATTTACTTTAATTTAAAATGCGCCTGATATGGTCAAGCACAAACTTTTTTGTTATAAACATTTTTCATTTCATTTTCATTTCATTTCATTTTCATTTCATTTCATTTCATTTCACAGTGCAAGTCGGAGTTACGCTGGTATGGCTCGGCGCCGACCACTTTGTGAATGAAGCCATTATGAATCCCTTGGAGTCTATTATGATACGGGAGGAAGCTTCGTCACTGCTTTCCACTTGCATTACGCAGCTACGGCTAGGCACTGTGCAGAGACAATAAGTCGTAACTGTCGGACGCGACAATCGCGCCATCTTTAACGGTACCACCAATAAACTGACGCTGATTGAAACGTGTTGGTAGCTCGAGAAATTGCTTTTACCAACTAGGAACGGCAGATACTGTAAAAGGTTAACTGAATTGTTAAGAGTTTCAGTCAGCTTTATACTACGCGTAGGTACAATGCGATTAAAATAAGAATAGGACCGGCCTAGCGCCATGTTGTGACGTCACTACGGGAACTTGGTATAGTGTGCAAAAAAAGCAATGTTAAAAAATATTGGCTTGTTTTATATTGTAATAGCACGTACTTTTTTATCTGATAGGTAGAGAAAAAATTAGTCTAAAAACGAATCATAGGTAGGTATTATTTATAGTAGTAGGTATTATTAGGTAATTCGTTAAATTTGCCATCTAAAAATCGGGAGATTTTTATTCGGAATAAAACAAGAGTATTTTATGTTAATAATATATTCATTTATTCAAGATCTTTTATTTTTGCCGTATGAAGAATATTATTTTCCATGTTTATTTATGAATTTTACATTAGATTTTACATTATTATTTTACATTAGATGATAATTCAAAAATCGGGATACTGAATTGCTAAATCGGGATATCGGGAGACAATGACCAAAATCAGTAGATCTCCCAATAAATCGGAAACTTTTGCAACACTGCGTCTGTGCTGCCAACCTTATAAATATATAAATTTTATAAAATGAACGATTTTTAGTCATTCATTTAAAATTAATCTATTTTTAAGTTTGTTCTACTGACCGTACTTATATGAGTGAAGTTAGCCGAGAGCCCGTCCTATTCTTATTTTAATCGCATTGTATGGAGATTACACCATTACACATCTTGTTATAAGAACCAAGTTGCCATATCACTAAAATCGAAGTCCAGTAGACCTCTTTTATCATCACCCTATTACGCTTCCACTATACTTGGATGCCGGCCTTCTCTTAGAGAGAGAAAGTATGGACTATAATCCACCACGCGGGTCCAGTGCGGCTTGGTAGATGTCATATGGACTCGAATTTTGTGGTTCTCGAACATGCAGGTCTCCTCATTCATTTTTCCTTCACCGTTTTTAAAGCGAGTATGATAAATCCACACATAAATTGAAATAAGTCATTGGTGCGGGGCCGGGACAAGATTCGAATTTTATTGCGTCGGATTGAAAGTCGCACAAGATCCCGCTCGGCCACACTCGCTCAAACTCCCTATGTTCCGGCAAACGCACTTGAGAGTCCTTAACTCCTCACCAGTTCCTCTTTCAACTACATACTATACTACTACATACTAGTACCACATATTACTACTACTACATACTCCTTTTACTAGGTGATTGGACTGATTCTTCTGGGAGTGTCCGTCTGGGTTGTTACCACCGCTTGCTCGTGAAGTCTGCCGCCAAGCAGTAGTATGCAGGCGTTGCTGTGTTCCGGTTTGATGAGCAGAGTAGCCAGTGAAATTACTGCTGGGCTTATGAGAATTAATACGTAATGTCTCAGAGTAACGAGTTCACTGTAGTGCCGCGCAGGCCTTTGTATGACAAAGTTCTGAGTGGCACTGCAATTGATCTGGGCCGGCGTTGTGGTCACACGACCAGCTCGTCTTTTCGACAAATGGTATAAAATTTGTTAGTCCAGAAAGTTAATGATCATACTATACCTCCTCTAACCTATCAAAAAAATATAGTTATATTTAACTTCTCCAAAAACAACACCTCTCAATGTTGAAGTAGGTAACTTAAACCAAAACACTAAAACCACTCAACCCATGTCTAAATACTTCGTCGTTATCTACTAACCACTATCCAAAACCACAAAAACAAATAAACATTTAGAGAAACGTACCTACGAATGTTCTAAACTTTAACAAAATTGAGTCGTTGTTGTGCAAATTGGAACTTTATTACAATGCAGTAAAGGTTAATGTTAAGGTTAAGTAAGAGTGTGGATATATGTAAAATTATTTGCTTTTTACCACAAAGCATTATAGTTACAAATGTACTTTTCCTGGCCATTGTAAAGTGGTATTTACTTAAAGTAACGGTTGAAGGCGCTGAATGAAACCTATTGCAGAATTTTTAGTTTTTTTATACTGTATAGAGTATATAGTTTAGCCACAGAAATTGTAAGACAATTTGTAATTATTTTTGACGTTCACTTTAGATACTGTCTAGCTAAACAGGCGTCTAAAAGTATTTTTTTTGTGGTAGCAAAGTAAACTTTTATACACATATTACTAGCATCTGCCCGCGGTTTTACTCGCATCGAGATACCCACAGAAATCGCGCATTTTTCCGGAATAAAAAGCTTATGTTATTATCCGGCATTATGTTATTATGCACAAAATCATGTCGATCCGTCGCGCCATTGCTGCGTGAAAGAAGGAGAAATTAACCAACAAATCAACATATACACTTTCGCATTTATGATAGCATGAATTATGTATGTAATGAAACATATTATAGTACCCTTACTGAAAATAAACCATGTTACTACAAAAAATTGCTTTAAAAACGCGATGAATCGATTTCAGTGACAAACTACTGAACCGATTTTGATGAAATTTCTATGGGAACAATGTGAAAGTATATCCTTTCAAAAAAAAATTTCCAAATCGTATTATAAATGACAGAGATCTGATGTAATTGATGATGATGTAACAAACATAAATAAAATACCCACCGAATTGATAACCATCTCCTTTTTTGGAAGTCGGTTAAAAAGAGTCCAAATTTCAAAAAGCGACAGGTTGTCCATTTTACACCTTGTAACGTAAAATACAAAAATCTAATTCCATATTCATACGATTGTCACCTAAATTACATACATAATACATTACACACTCATGCATAGGTACATTCCATAAAGCCGCTTATCTTGCTTTATTCCAAAGGAATTGTCACCTTTATCCGATAAACAAGGATTACAGGGCGCTACTTAAACATAAACCTTATCAACATTTAAAGCTCTCAAAAATCATAACTTAGCATCAAAATCTGCGATAAGTTCTACTTATCAATTATGTATGTATCTCTTTTAATTAGCTACAAAACGTATCTCCATTTATAATTTTCAAATTCATTTACAATACACCTGTTATAAATAAATTTGGGAATAACCATACAATAGTGTAAAAAAAGCAGGTGTAAGCCCCAATACACTCTTCAAGTCCGCACCTTGTGTTTTTTTAAAAAAAGACCGTTAAAGCGACGTTTTTTCGGTTCGATTTCGGAATTGTTAATTTGAATTTGGAACCGTGGAGATGGCGGTAGATGACGTATCTATTAATTCGATTGGACAGCTCGATCGCGCGAGTTGACGAGTTTTGCCGGTGATTATCGGTTAATGGAAATTAGAAATGCGGTTGATAGCCGGCCACACTAGCTGATATTATTAAACTTTTGCCGGAATCACCAATCATTTCAATTAGATGCTAAAGAAGAAAAATCTCACCTCTATAATAAATATAATGGCCTTTATCATATTATATATAGATGTTTTTTATGTTATATAATTTTATTTGGTGGACTTGCAGCTAACATTACAAAGTAAACAAGAAACGGGTACCTAGTGACAAACAAGGCAAAACGCATGGCAATCGTAATTGGCCAAATATAAGCCTCTAACGAATAAAAAAAAATAAAAATAAGATGGTTAATAGGTAAATAGATGAAACCTGTTTGGGTACATACACCCTATAATATTTTTTGACATATCTTAATTCTACGACCTTTCTTATTGGTATCTCATTCATTTTAAATATGATTCTAGTATTTACATTCATCATAGCATATTTAATTTATCAGAGAGTCACATTAGGTAAATAATTAGTACAACATAGTATTTCGTGTATTATTATTCCGATCTGTTATTTAATATAAATAAGATAAAATTACCAACTAGAAAAACCGAACTTTGTTGGTGCGTATCCGGAATCACGCCTCTGTAGCGCATCTCTAAAAATCACTTTTTGTTCTAGCCCCTCGTTATTGTGTGTTAATTGAATGAAGGTAAAGAAAGTTTTCATATTCATAGGCGGTTGTGAGAACTCCTCTCTAATATGAAGTAGGGGTATAATTTATGTCCTTGAATAATTGATTATAGGAAAAGTAATCTCGATGCCTTGAATGAATATGCCAGGACTATGATTGATAATCTGAAACTTTGTTGTGTGAATAGCATAGCTAAGATGCACCGCTCTCAACCGGTCGGTAAAGTTAAGCAAAGTTCGCTGCGGTCAGTACTTGGATGGGTGACCGCCATGTGGTTTTTTACAAGTGAGCTTACAACGACAGCACGTTAAGTCGTAGGTCCCTATTGTTGCTGTTAGTAAAACAGTAGTTATCTCAGAATACAGAAATCTTTAGGCAGATTAAAATTCTGACATATACCAGGGCTGGTCTTCATTTGACCTGCCTTTACGAGAACGGAGTTGTATCTATTCTCAGCCTTTTTTAACTCACTGTTGGGTAAGCGAATCCTCACTCTTGTGCCATTGAAATTTGGTCAACCAGCTGCCTTATCGACTAATAAAATCGTCTTCGATACAATTCTATTAAAACCAGAGGTCGCTATAGTCTTAGGCTGGAAGGAATTGTCTAGAGTTCTCACTAGTTGTAAGTGTGACTATACTTTCGGCCATATTTTTATTTTCTACCTACGCATATTTCGAAGCATATACCTAGGTAATAATAATACATTGTAAACTATTGATGTTATGTAAGTTGTTACTTTCTAATTGTTTATATTGTGTATATGTATTTTTTTAGACTGTACTAACACTACTAATATAGCATACATAAGTTTATTTACTTTAATTTAAAATGCGCCTGACATGGTCAAGCACAAACTTTTTTGTAAATATTTTTCATTTTTTTCATTTTCTTTTTAGTTTTCGTTTCGAAACGAACGAGGAAACAAGTTGCTGGTCCTTCCATATGATTGAATTTTTTCAATCAGGTAGTTTTTTTTTTACTCTTGATAAATGAAGTGGTTCTTAAGTGCGGGGACAAGCAGATAGGAGCTTGGCAACTGATTTTTAACTTGAGGTACCTATAGGCAGTTATAGACGCCAGTCTAGCATTAGAAAACGCACTACCACTACCTAATGCAGAATTGCACATCCTCATTCAAAGACAAAAAAAATGGAACAATTTAAATGTTCCAATGACATCACTTGTTCCTTGTTGCTTCTAAATTGCTGAGCTAGCACTTACTTTTCGACGGCTAGACGTAAACAGTCAGCCATCCAATTCAAAAGCTAGCTGTCTATTTTGACATTGACAGTGACAGTTGTGATGAAGGATAGGCGAAATATGCGAGAACGTCTCAAAAGATCGAGCCTTTATTAAAGCGAATCAAAAATTGTATTCAACTGGTTTAAAAAGAAACTCGTACTTAAGTGTTTTATGAAGGAACACACAAAACCTGATAATCGCATATTTATGATGACCTTAACGTCTCCATCTTGCTATTTCATTGCGGCTTAGTGGCATGACACAATGACATTTTCTGCATTTCGTGTTCAAGTTCAATAACTTTTACCACATAAAATGCCATGAGATTATACAATCTCGATGGCAAACATAAACTTGGAGATGTGAAATTCGGACGTGCTTTTTGCATATAAGTATTGCTTTTAAAAAGTAGGAACCGGATTTCAACGCCTCACTTCGGAATGCCTGACCTTCGCGAAAATATATGAAACCTCCTCTTGATCTTACCTTCACCAGACAAAATCGAGGAAGCCGTTATCAAAAAATTTTTTTGGAAAATATATACTTTTCCACACAAGCTTTTATGAAATACGTAATTTGTGCTGTAATCTTATAAAGAAAGAAAGAAAGAAAGAAAATACATTTATTTGTAGCCACCTTCCGGGTTCATCATCAGGACCCTGGACATCACTGAAGATCATAGTACTTGTGAAGACAAATCAAACGAGCCCAAACACGACGGGGTTACTCCGTTTCGTTAAAGAGTTCCTGTGGCCACCTTCCGGCTCCATTATCAGAACAGCTCTGTACATTACACGTCATCTGTCTGTCATTAGATTGCATTGTCATCCGATTTACATAATGTAAGATTTCGGCTGAATCGAACACCGGAGAGTGGGTCAAATTTAGCTTGCAAGATTAGACCTAACCAAACACAAACATTACACGTAAAAACCTGTACTAAAACCTCTTTTTTACTTACCATCTACACTCTACAGCAATAATAGCTTCGAAGCGAATGTCATTTGTCTAAGCCCCCTGATATTATTTGCACATCTGTTACAATGCTAGCTGAACCATCTACGCTTTATTGCTACATGCAACCACTAAAGTGAATCGTAAAGTTCTCCAGCAATTGTTGTGGCATACGGAACCCATCCGCATGTTATTTACAACCTAGAGAGGTATCAAGGCTTGTGCATAAAGGATTTGAATGTCCCTTTTCTTTCGTTTAGGAAAGTGATACAGTGATGCTGTACATCGCCTCGGTAGAGTTGGGTCTAAGGACTACAGTCGGTTCTGCTGGTTGGATCTCCACAACTGTTTGTTTCGTGTTTAAGCTGCCATTAGACAGTAATGCATGTTTGTGTTTTGCTGTTTGCGTATTTTGCTCCACTATGTTTGCCTACATGTGCAGGTGTCCTCATAGAATGTCATCCTTGTGGGTTATCGGTTCTTTGACATAGAACACATCCGATAGGGTTCAGTGGAGCTTATGTGAGAGGTGTGTCCAGCAGTGGATTGACAAGCTGATGATTATGGTGATAAATCGTAAGGTAAACGTGAAAAGGAAAAAATAGAACTGGCTCAATTGTAAGGGAAGACTTTCTTAACCTGTACACTTTGCTAGGGCTTCAATTGTTTATGTTGTACTTACACTTTTTATCTATATCTATACAAATAAATAAAATTGAAGTGTCTGTTTGTAATATCAAAATAACAGTTTTTTACGAAATGCATATGAAAGTTTATATGGTACCAACAACAAAACAACCATTTTTTAAATTTTTATCTATCAGTTTGTTCCGGGTAATCTCCGAAACAGCTAGGCCGATTTGGACGCGACTTTACTGGCAGATAGCTGATGTTACAATAAGTAACATAGGCTACTTTTATTTTAGAAAAAGAATTAGGGTTCCACGCAAATAAATAAAAACCATGAAATCTAGGCAGCAGCTAGGTATACAATAAAAAAAATTATTTGGACCAGTAGATTCGCAGAACATGATTTATTAGGTCATAGTTCACTAACCATTTTGAACTGAAGTTCAACTGTGAACTAGGTTTAATAATGCACCGACGTTCATATATCTTAAACTTTGGATAATTTTAAACGAGCATTTTGACATTTGCTGTCATAATGTGATGAACGCGGTGAACAACAAATTTTTAAACTTCAGTTTGAAACTAGGTTTGGGAAATTGTACGCCACGATCATGTGAACTTCGTTTATTTCACGTACTTAGGAACACGAAAAGGAGAGAGCCGAGGAAAGTATAAATAAAAATGGCTGGGTCGAATAAAAAACCTTCTTTTTGTTACTTAAAATCCCTTTCCCATCCTAATTTCTATTGTCTAACATACTCATATGAAAGTAATTTATTAATGCCCGGCCGATAACCGTCCACTCTCAGGCAGTAAATATACCGACCCCTGATCTTTCAAGACATAAAGTGTGGAAGCGCGACCTGTCTCTTTCACAACCGTTGTTCTACACACGCCTAACTACCCCACCACTTTGTCACAATAAAAATTATCTCACGTACTTTAACAAAGTAGGAAAACAGTGAACATTTTGAGTGCGACAAGGTAGTATTAAATTAAACCGGAGTGTACACGAGTGCATAATGCTGAACGCAGTTGGTACCGTTGCGTATAAGTCAGCGGGAAGGTGTTAGATGCCAGATGGAATACTTATGTGCTGGGATAGTAAGTTTATTTGAATGTATTAGATGGGCTGTGTTAGGTGTCAATATAATTAGGAAATATGTTGGATTTCGGTTTTCAATTGACTGTACCTTAGCATGTGTTAGCTAAAGTTTCTTCTCCAAGTTGTAAGCTTCTCATACTGTGGATCTTTATAACCTTTACAGGCTCTTCATGGTATGAAGAATTTCAGACCGAAAATAACGTTTTCAAATTTATCGTTTTGTATTATTTCATAATTTTGATTATAATATCTAATTGGAAACCTTTTTAAAGATAGCTTATGAGAAACGTATACCCATTATGACGGATTCCGAAGTCAAGATGACGGAAGGTATATTTGCTTTTTTTATCAATGAAAAGCGAGTTTTTTTTTTAAGAAACCGATGCACCATTTTCCCTCACAAAAACTTTATATTTTTACCTTTATTTTTTATTTTTGACCAAATTTGCTTAGACGATTAGCTCATTACCCCATCTTTAAAAAAACACACATTATTCCTAGAGACTGAGATACACTTATTTCGCGATGTTCAGGACGTTACATCAAAAGAACAGCAGCTGGTCGTAAAACAAAAACACTATTTAAACTAACACAATTTTCGAAGGATATCAATTCTTATTTGAACGACTTTGTTAGACCCGCTACTTGGGTTCCCTTTTACATTCTTATTGGAGCTATCACTTTTTCCTCTACCTGTTTCCAATAATAATCCTAGAGTTATCAAATGCATTGTGAAACCAGAATCTGCGGTACCTATGGGTACATGTCGACAAACCAATAGTATTATGAAAGTGCAGTTAATATGAGACTCTTGAGATACGGTTTTACCAACTTTAGATACGTTTTATTTAAGGGATAAAAAGTTTAACTAGAAATCAAAAAGTAAATTGGTTAAGTACTCAAGAAAATTATTCAGTTTATTCAAGTTATTCAATGTTTATTCGGTTCCTAAAGTTTAAGCTTTGATATATGTAAGGTTATCTTTATCTTTATATTTAAAGGGTTATCTTTATAGCATTCAGAAAGCGAATGGTCATTGTTATCATATAAATAAAGTTCTAGCTTTTGCCCGTGATTTCACTCGCATTCCCAAAGTAACCGTGCATTTTTCCGGGATAAAAAGCCTATGTTACTCTCCAGTCCATAAACTATAGGTATCTATGCTAAAAATCACGTTGATCCGTTGCTCAGTTACTGCGTGAAAGAAGGAGAAACCAACAAACCAACAAACACACTTTCGCATGTATTATATTCATAATATATACTAGGAAATTAATAAATTTAATAATCATTCACAGATAATTGATATACCTACAAAAAATTCTTTATTTTATCAAAATGAAAGAAACGGTATTCATCAGGTAAATATTTATCTGCCAGTGGTGAAACAAAATAGAAACAACATTCAAGCCTCTCTCGAAGCAATCGACTGGGTACCATCTAGCCATCGTAATTAATCTCTGGATACAGATAATATATTGCTAATTGTGTGTTGAACATGCTTTAATGGACACATTTGCTGTACCCATCTGCAATTTAGTAATGTTTATTTTGCTAAGATTTTACCTACCGCAGAGATTGTTAGAACTCATAGTTTGTGATGTTTGAAATGGTTACAAAGGATTCAAATCATTTATTTGCAAATAAAATAAGGTTACAAAATTAGTTGTTAGTATTGAGAAGGATTTCTTATTTTGCCTTTTCAAGCGTACAAAAGTCAATAAAAAATGACTAAATGCATCGACGAACAAATGGCATGCTCCAACTTCAAACCACAGATCTAAAATTACGCATATCTATGGTTCAAACATAAAACCTTATTTATTTATACGGCCATCGTATTTTTATATTTAAATTATATTGTTTACTATAACCATTTTTAGATTGCGTGATAAAAGTCCTTGATATACTCAGGCATTTAATATCAACCGCTAAATTCTGTGTATCAACCGATAAATTTGTTCTACGACCGATACAGTAAAACGTTCTTAACTTAATTATATATTATGTTCAGTTTATTATTAACTCTTCGGAACATGCCTTGGAGTTGTTTACAACATAATTCGCTATCTTGATCTCGTTCCTCTACCAGATCATGTCAGTAGTTACCTTTAGGAGGCAAAAAACAAGCTAGAACGTCCCTATCTCCTTTACATATTATAAAAAGGCAAGAAATATCTTCTGGTTTTTTTTCAATGCATAATAACTCAAGTACCAGTGTTTCTTTTTGGTAAACATTTACTTGGGTAATACCTATATTGTTTGGTTACGTTTTGAAATAAAATTCATTGCGCTGTGACAGATATGAGCAGAGTGGTAGCAGTTTTAGTGGTGACAGGTAATAGTGAGTGCTGCTACATAGTTGCCGTAGGTTGGACGCCGGTGGCCTCCGGTCCGGTGCGTTACCTTTCCTCTTTTTGCCAGCGCCCTGCCGGACACATGTGGCGAGCGACCATTTTGGTCAGATACACACGGGATTATCCAGAAAAATTGCTTTAGAAGATTTTTCCGAAAAAAAAGAAATACAGCACGTTTTACTTGGAGATCACAGATTTATCCAATTACCACTTAGGCGATACTTTTTCGCCACGTACAGTAATATACTGATCCAGACTAACACAAACTCTCTGATAAACTGAAAGAGAAAACGAATAAAAGAGCATGTGACCAAGAGGAAAATTCTGTAACTTTTTAAATTTGACGCACCAGAATTCGAATCCCAGCTCGGCCTATGATTTGGACAATGACCAATGATTTAAATCAAATGGTGCTGATTTACCACACTCGCTCTAAACAGGATAAAAGAAAACATCGTGATTAACAAAATTTGAGGACATGTGACATCCACCAAGTAGCACTAGGCCTGCGTAGTGGATTATGGCTCAAAGTCGCAGAACCGCAGCACGGTAAGCAAAGGGTGAAGACTGACGTATTCATATTATTATTTCCGCATCAGGGTATGTCCAATTTAATGATTATATAATTTTTGGCAAATCTTGTAAAAATGAAAAGGACAGCCTAAAACAGAACGCGTTAAAAATTCGAGCCGGACAATACCTTGTGTCACCTGTCTTTTTTGTCGCGCGGCCGCCGCGCCGCGCGCCGCCCGGTCCGGCGAGTGTACGCCACCCCTTATAGCCGCGACTGCTTTTTGTTTCCACTCGCCAATTATATGGCAACCTATACGAAATTCATTGAATGATTTCACGTTTTTCAAGTTGAATGAACGATTAATAATGTGGTGTGGTCTTACCTTGCGCCTAATAGCCTATTAGTGTCCCATCAGTGGGCAAAATACAAATGAAATCTAAAGAGTGATGGTAATAGGGAATGTTTAAGGAGTGATCTAGGATGGGTCGGACGAGAAGTAAGGCTTGTTGTATGGAAAACATATTTCTTGTAATGTCAGATTCTTTGTAATGACGTTAAGTGTTTTCTGGAATGGTATGATAGTGAATGATAAACAAGACAGGCTGGGCTATGATAGACTTACGCATGTTTTTATTCAGCCAGCCGTGGTCGATACGTCAAGAGGTTTTGTGAAGTTGTAGTCTTTATAACGGATTGTAATGTTCGTAGTCGGTTATAGCAGGCATCTGATGCTCTCCTTGATAAATGTAGACATATTTACACAGGCTACGAAGAGCGGATGACTGGTAGAAAATGCTTTAGCATTAAGTCCTCCTTTTGTACTTTTCTTAGTGCAATAAAGTATTAAATAAATAAATAAAAATATTTATGTTTACATATTATTTTATTTTATTTATTTATTTATTTTCTTATATTTAAGTACAATTAATGATTTACCACCAGCACCGGTACACCTCGTAGAGTATGACTCTAAATTGATTTTCAAAAAGTTTAATTTCCTATGGGTGCTAAGTTTAAGATAATTTTAATAATATCATCGCCATGATGATGATGATGATGAATAATCTATTCTATACAAATAAATAAAATTGAAGTGTCTGTTTGTAATATTACAAATAACAGCTTTTTACTAAATGCATATGAAAGTATATACGGTAGGTACCTATAACAAAACCACCATTTTTAAAATTTCTGTCTGTCTGTCTGTTTGTTTGTTTGTTCCGGGTAATCTCCGAAACGGCTGGACCGATTTTGACGGGATTTTCACAGGCAGATAGCTGATGTTATAAGGAGTAACTTAGGCTACTTTTATTTTAGAAAAAAAAATAGGGTTCAGTGCAAAAAAATTAAAACCATGAAATCCAATATCTCCGCGCGGGTGAAACCGCGGGCAGCAGCTAGCTTATGAATAAGGCGGTAAATATCTATCTATATATGGCGAATATACTTAATCTAGCTTAGGACTAGCTGCCAATTGCCAGACTGTTTGGTGCAAGGCAGGTACTAATAACATCCCCAGCATCCGCATCACGTCTTATTATGAAGAATGACGTCACACGCCAAAGCAATAAGAAATTCCTATAAAACTTAGTGGTTTTAAGTTTGTAACACTCACATTTAAAACCGCTTTATCTATTTTAAAAATCTTCACAAGTACACACACTTGCTCAAAGTGTGACCAAGATCTAACGTTTTATTCAAGGCCGCCATCGCCTTAGCAACTAGAGAATACCTAAAACGATGACATAATTTCACTGTAAAACAGTGATCAAGCTTTGCCCCAGAGATCTGTGCTTTACCCCAGAGATCTGTGCTTTGCCCCAGAGATCTGTGCTTTGCCCTTATAGTGACGCCTTGGACTAATAAAAAAAGTATTTTTATCATCCATCCCTTTTTTAATACTCACGAAACGACCCGCTCGTCTCATTACCCAATAGTATAACAAAAAAAAAAAACGTTAAAATGATATTCGAAAGCTACCGCGGGGAACCGTTGTGCAAAAAGCGAGTAGCCGATCCAGGCCGATCCTGTGTTCAGCAGTGGACGACTTCTGACTGATGATGATGATGAGAGGTAAGGTGACAGTATAAGCTATAATTCTTCAAACAAAGTTAAGTGTGGTTATGTACAAGTGCAGGTAACCACAGAAGTCACAGTGAAAACAGAACTGGTTGCTAAAGGTGGTTTGATGATCAGATTCAGTCGCAGAAAGTAATTGGATTTAAACGACTAATAACTGTTTCTAACCATTTTTCCACCCTAATTACTAAATTAGTTATTATAGACCAGTTATTAGTTTAAATTAGTTATTAAAATCCAGTTACTATTTTAACTTATAACTGGTCTGTTAAACTAATAACTGGTCTGTAATAACTAATTTAGTTACTAGACCGGAAAAACTTATTCACTGACACACCAGTTATTAGTTTAACTAATAACTGTATGTCTTTTAATAATATAAATGATGAGAATATTTGGTAGAGGATTGCTTTCGGCTTATGATGATTTCGTTTTTGATTTTGATGCGGTTAGTGTAGTAGGATTATGTAGTTCAACTAGCCATAAAAATCATCTAGTTCATTTAGCCGTTCCGGACCAACGAACCTTTCAGGCTGACGTAGCATTGTAACTTTTACACATGTAAAAGTTGCAAATGTTTTGGCTACTTACATAGCCGATATAATAAAATGAATGTGTTTGGGTGAACTACATATTCCCCAAAGGCATATTATCGCGCACAACCCATCTTCAGCACTGAGAGCCTGCAGGATGAAGTGAGGAATACGAATCGTGCTTTCTCAGTCACTGTGTTACTAGTACATTTGTAGATGACGTAACGGCCATTGACCCCTTGTTTTTTAAGGCGCTAAAAAGAGCAATATGAATTAATATCGCACTAATTAATTAGTAAAGTCTCAGATTCCCACACAACGCATATGGTTCGAATAAAGAATGGTTCTTTTTATTTTTGTTTCTTTAATTTATTTGTTTGTTATTGTTTCGGATGGGATGTTTTATTTATTTAGTAAGTTGTGGAGTGAGTTACCACATGAAGTCTGTAATGTTTAAATAAACTATAGCGTAGTGCCAGCAAAAAGTTGCTACATAGTCTAAATAAACGAATAATTTGATTTAAAAAAAATATAAAAAAAATTAAAATGTTGGTTAAATTCCGGAAGACATACTCTTTTAAAAATGAATGCATTTGACACTGGCTGAACGTAAAAACGAAGAATGCTATTTAAAAAAAAACAATATTCAAATAGATTAGACATGATGGAAAGGAAAACAGGTTATTGGTTTCAGTCCTGCTTCGTGTTCGAGTTATTCTTTCCTGCTAGGGACTGAAATAGATTTCAGCCAGCTATAACCACAGAATAGATAATAGTAAAAGTCTAACTTCAAGCCGCGTTACCATTATGTATGTCTGCGGCAAGGCTCTGGTCTCTTCCGCACCACCGGATATTTACCGCGGCTTTGCACTCAACACGCAGTGGTTATGAAACATTTTTTTGAGTAGAGATCGTAGAAGTGGCTGCGATGCGTCTCTTTCACTACCTCCAACCGTGGTACGGTTAGCGCTCGGTATAGATTTCTATCAAGCTCCACCTTAGACGGTACGATATGCGAAAAGCGGTGATCCACGATTTTGGCTTGGTCGGTGATTGTAACTTATCCACCAATCATGCATTGTGTGTATCGGCCGCATTACAACAAAAATAATTGTTCGAACTATTGGGACCGCGTGTACTTCAATGCGCACTACTTTTGCAATGACCTTGAATAAGTCTAAACCGCTTTTTTCAATTCACTTGCGTAATATGAAGCGCTTTATTTTCGTTACGTCACACCGCATAAGGTGGTATCACATAGTGGGCGTGGTGGTTTCGACCCTGGCCACAGGCTTAACATTCCATCATCTCCATATCGCATTTAAAATGCCCTCATCTTCATACATTAACACAACAATCTGTGAAATGGTCGCTAATGATGATTTAGAATGCTGAATCCATAATAGAGATGATCGTTGCGATCCATTGTCCGGTATAATAAGTTACCGGTTACGTACTGCCGGATATATGGCAGCTCTCACACCTAATTCATGATTGATAGATAAGCATCAATCGCGGACCCCGAGAAAACCATTGAAAAACCACGATCCCACTTGATGCATATCGTATCGTCTATTGTGGTTATGTTGACGCTTGATGGAAATCTAGTCCGAGCACGGCACCCGCTTCAATTTATTAACCTCTATTTAAAAAAATTGTTTCATAACCACTTCGTGCTTACTGTAGACGCCGCGGTAAATAAGCGGTGGTGTGCAAGTGATGATATGTAGCGGAAAGTGGAGCAGTCGTCGCTTTGAGCCCGGGCAGGGCTACGAGACAGCACTATCTGGTCGTATTGCCGTTCTGGTCTATTTCGTGGTTTATTGATGGTTTTGCATCAAGCCGCGCTTACGCGTTTATTATCTCGTAATCCGCGTTTGATGCAATAGCATGGTTATTTTGATCGCCTATGCAAAAGTATACTTGCATAAGCGTCTACGGCCTGCATATCGAACAAGATATATATAATATCTACTGTTTATCTATATAATATGTGTATTGTGGAGTATGCACATAAAGCCATAGTCTTAGCCCTAACTTGTGTCTGACTAGATCTTTCTCATGAGACACAAGTTGGAGTTTCGAGCGATCGGCAGTGATGGTATTAGCTATATACATTTTAAGTTGAATTATTTTTAAGTTTAGACTTTTTGCCTAAGCAATTCCGACCAATCGGATCTTCTTCATCCCTAATATATGCAGAGAATAAGGAATTTCAAAGTTTCGACATATCTATAAACCGAACGCCATAAATCCGAATGGCTGTGTATACTAGTGCCTTTGACGTTTATAGCTTTTAAAAATGTCCAAAAGATGTTTATGGCCTGATCGTATATAAAATGTAAATCCCTGCCTTTGTAAGAAGCTATTGAATTGTTCTCGGTTGTCAAGTTGAGTTGGTCGTCAAGCGCTTATCAGTTACTTCGGGACTTGCTAGCAAGATCCGACCTTACTCTTGATTGTTAGCCTTATTTGTGAAAAGACCTTGCAGTGCCACCCAGAACTTTGAAAGACAAAGGCCTGCGCGGCAATGCAGTGCGCTCGTTACCCTGAGACATTAGGTATTAAGTCTCATAAGCCCAGTAATTGCACTGCTACATACTCTGCTCATCAAACCGGAACACAGTAATGCTTGCACATTACTGCTTGGCGGCAGAATTCACGCCGAGAGAGCCAGTCCTGATCAAACTTAACGTATTTACCATCTGTTTTTCTATATTCGCCATATCGTCACCAACAAAGCTGTTTTAACATGCTAATCTATCAAATATAAAAAGGTACACCTATCTATCATCTATCTATGAGACCAATCAGGCCAGACCGTTCGCGTTGTTTAATGGAACACAAATAATTATATGTAGTTTAAAGGAACTTATAAACATACTTCCACCTCCTGGCTCCATCATCAGATCAGCTCCATGATACCAAATTATTGTATTATCATCCAAACTATTTATACATACAAAGTTTCATTTCGTTACGACAGTTAGAAGTAGCTTAAAGTTTACTTCCAAGATTCCATTACCTAGTTTATAGGTGTAGCTAGTAAAAGTGTAAAAAGCAGTATAAAAACCTTGTTGCATGTTTTTGCAGCTACTCGATGCAAAATGGGCCACAGCTGAAAACCAGCCCGCTACTTCGGTGGCGTTTTTATGCTGAGCTGTGTCCATTTTGTAGTCAACTGCCCAATTTTTTCATGTCCTAATTTTAGCTTTAAAACGTATGTACCTACCTATATTTTGGGCAATGGCTACAAATAAATGTATTTTCTTTCTTTCTTTCTTAACCTCGATTCCCTTAGATACCTTCTGAATTACAACTTGTCTAATTAAAATTCACTGATTACAAATAAGAACATAAAGTAAGCGCACACTTGACAGTTCCAAATGTATCTCTTATCAAAATCTCCACTGAAAAAAAGCGTTGCCCGAACCAGCGGCGCATAACATTTTTACTTCAAAGCGTCTACTCGCAGTCCAATCTGTCGTTCAATTTGTTGTACAATCTTTTGGAGTCGTCGGTCCTATCGTGGAATTGAAATAAGGACGATGTAGTTGAAAAAAAACCTCGCTTAGACTTAAAACACTTTTTAAGTAGTATAATACCAACTGCGAAAAAACTGTATTAGGTACTATCATGAAAGGTTTTTTTTGATAAATCATTATTCGAGCGCCGGTGTACACGTCTAACCGCGACTCCAATAGATTGTACTACAAATTGGAGGACAGATTGGACCGTGAGTGGCTTGTAGGTGTAATTTTTAAAGAAACGCGAACTGATTGCTGTAGCGATTGTTAACCAATTTGGAACATTTACGAGCCGCTTTGTGTACATTTACTGTGTTGTGTACATTTAATGGGCAAATTACTGGTTTAGTGGCGGTTATTTGAGTGGTGATTTAATATAATTTAGTGATTGGATTTGGTAAAAAGTTCGTACGTCAAATTGGTTACTTTTTTCACTGATTTGCTAACAAATAATTTATTAGTCGATTGATTTTTATGGTTTGTAATTTATTGCAAACAAATTACAAATTTATTCCCACAGTCGATCAAGTTTTGATGACCTATAATAATAGATTTATTTTATCACTCAGTTAAATGTGTGGCAGGTTATTTATTTAGCTTTTGAATGTGTGAATTATGGAAATGTAGTGGTAAAATACCGTTTATTAAATTTAGTAAAAGCAATCAAATACCTTTTTATCCGCCCAACGATCAAATACGTGATTGTTTATCTGGTACAAAATTTTAACCGAGTTCTAAATATGAGGAGGTTCTGTATGCGGAGTCGAAAGTCAGTTACCGGTTTTATTTAAAGTAATTTTATTTACGTTTTAAAGCAATTTTATTTCACCCTCTAGATGTGGGTCAACACATTAATTATATTAATTAATTAACTTTCTTCTCAATGTTTCCCACCCCTGTTTAGTAATGGCATAGAAAGGGGTCGGAATGTTGCCTGCAAGAATTATTGCTCACATTCACCTTGTGCCTCCAGGCGATATAAACCAAGAAAAAAGATTATACAAATAAATTCTAGCAAATTGACTTTGTCTTGGCATTATATTTTTTCTAATCTATCAACGAAGAGCTATTTTTCCTTGATAGTAAAATTGCTTGGTATATTCATTTAAGGCACATATAGCAGCAAACAAAATCAGATGAGCTTCTGGTACTGGAAAAAACATGTCATTATTCATCATATTACTAATAATCTTGATGTCATCAAAACAAGTTTTTACAAAATTTACTTGATCAAAAAATATGGTCGTGAATTCTGCCGCCAAGCAGTAGTGTGCAAGCATTACTGTGTTCCGGTTTGATGAGCAGAGTAGCCAGTGCAATTACTGGGCTTGTGAGACTTAATGCCTATTGTCTCAGGGTAACGAGCTCACTGCAGTGCAGCGCAGGCCTTTGTCTTTCAAAGTTCTAAGTGGCACTGCAATTGTTATGGGCCAGCGTTATGCTTATCATCACGCAAACGACCAGCTCGTCTCATTACTAAATAGCGTAAAAAATTATAGTAACTTATTAATTTAAAGCAGGAAACATCTGATAAATAATTCAATTAAATACCACCTTCCAATGAACGCTGTCAATCAATCATGCCCCAGCCTCACTAGCACAGCACAGCGGAAAACTATCGTAAATCAATTAATTTTAAATTAAAACTCATTTGTCAAATCGATAAAGCAAAACTTTATGGTCTATATCCTACCTGTTCGCACTAAACTTTTTGACTGGACTTTTTTAAATAGAGTTGCCGCGGTCATGCCTAGTGCCAATAAAGGTTTTTGGCGGGAATGCGAAAATGAGCTGTTGTTGATTTTGTGTTATTTACTAAAACCTATGTTTTATCGAGTGTTAATGTGTAATAATGGTGGATTATTAACCATTAAGTGTTCGTAAACGTGCATGAGTGAAAGGCAAATAGAACAAAGACAAAAAACGTGTATTTTCGTATTCTATCCAAAACTCCATAGAAGCTTTAGTAAAGTATCCATCACTTTACTGAAGCGTCACTTTGACTCGACCGCGCCTAGACTAAACTTTGACGACTTTCATGCACTAAAACTAGAGATTTATTATATTTTATTATTTATATAACTTGACACTGGCTAAATACGCAAATCGCGTGGAGCCAAAAACAAAACAAAAAAATGCCAATAAAAAAACCATAACATGGTGGTAGGACATAGGTATTATAGCGCTCACCGCTCTAGCTACCACTCTAAGTTGAAAATCTGTCTCCTAATGGTATGTTCAGGTGGTTGCACTTGAGAGTCAGTTCCAGTTTTATGTTTAGTCCCTTAAATGTACTTTACCTTTTTTAAAACATCGTCAACCATAAGATAGTGGTCGTAAAGTATTAACCACTTTACTGAAGTGTGACTTTGACTCGACCGTGACTGAAATAAACTTTAACGTGACTCGATATTGACCAGGTGGAGTCAAAGTCGAGTTAAAAACACACGTTTCAAGAGTTTAATTATAAACTTGACAAGGCTAAATATGCAAATCTCGTGGAGCTAAACCTAGGATCGCCAAAACGACTACTTTCTCCTCCTAAAACTCCCACACGGCTTGGTTTAACGACTTGAAAAAAATACTACCTGAATGATCAATTCAAGGGCATTAATTTCACTGATTGATTTTTTTGTGTTACCATTACTTATGGCTTGAAAAAATATTTAACAGCATGCTGTTTTAAAACTATTTTCCCTAAAACTTCTAAATGACTTAGACGTTTGGGATTAATTTTACACCAAAAAATAAGGAAGAAAATTTTCTATAAACTGGCCGTTTCATTTGTGCATAGAGCAATATTTCGCAAAGAAATGATCAAAAAACTGAATTCCAAATGTACAAGTCTCAGAGGTGCTCTGCGCGGGCGCGCGCGGCAGTCATGCACTGGCATTCAGACGGGGAGGTTGTGTCGCTCGTTGCTCTGCAAACGCTGTCCGCCGACGTTACATATTTGTGTGCGTGAATGATATACAATACAAGTATTTGTTTTCGTGTGGGTTTGAAGCTTGCTCAAAGAGTAGCGTCTAGAGCGGTGAAATGTGATTCATTCCGTGATTTGCGCGTGGACGCTCCTCGTATACATATTGAATGGGTTACATTTTTGATTACAATTTCTTGTTTACGTACTTACATCATTTTTTACGAGTGGAAAATATATGTATTGGTAAACAAATTATTAGCGGCAGCTACAGGAATATCGGGAGGTTTAGAACTGTTTAAGAAAGACTGGAAATTAAATTGAAAAGTAAAATTACTCAGGTTAACGAGCACAATGCGGTACTGCATCTTTTTGTTTCAAAGTATTTATTGGCACTGCAATTGTTATGGGCCGGCATTATCTTTATCATCAGGCAAACGACCACCAAACGATCAGGGCCATCTACAGTAAAAATGATATCGAAAATGATAACAATTTTAAAATCCAAGATATCGGACATTTTTATTTTTCAATAAAATGGTATGGGTATCATTTTCGAGATTTCTCGGGGTGCTGATTACAGAAATGACAACCATTTTTAAATTCAAGATGACATTTTTTTAGGAAATCGATAATATGGGTGCCATTTTCTAGGTTTCTCGGGGTGCTGATATCGAAAATGACAACGATTTGAAATCCTACATAGCGGACAATATTTTTTTTTTCAATAAAATGCTATGGGTGTAAGTTTCGAGATTTCTCGGGGTACTGTGTACAAAAATGAAAAATTCTTTTATAATCCAAGATGGTGGACAATTCTTTTGTAAAATGATATGGGTGTCGTGTTGGAGGTTTCTCAGGGTGCTGATTTTGAAAATGACTACTATTTTAAAATCCAAGATGGCGGACAAATTTTTTTAGTAAAAGGATATGGGTGTCTTTTTCGAGGTTTCTCAGGGTACTGATAATGAAAATGACAACGATTTTAAAATCCAAGATGGCGGACACGTTTTTTTTTTCAATTAAATGGTATGGGTGTCATTTTCGAGATTTCTAGGGGTGCTGATTACGGAAATGACAACCATTTTTAAATCCAAGATGGCGGAATTTTTTTTAGTAAATCGATAATATGGGTGCTATTTTCTAGGTTTCTCGGGGTGCTGATATCGAAAATGATAACGATTTAAAATCCATTCAAGACCTATAGGGTGGTTCACGGAGACCTAGAGCAATAGACCAAGAGACTAGAATCATTAAATTTGGCCAGAAGTATTGTCTTATACCACAAGTAAAGCGAAAAATCCGAAAACTAATTATGTATAACACACACACGCGCACGCGCATGCACACGCTCGCGCAAGCGCACGCACGCACGCATGCACACACATGCTCACGCACACGCTCGCACACGCGCACACGTGCACACGCGCAAACGCACGCACGTACGCAAGCAAGCACGCACGCACGCACGTACGCAAGCAAGCACGCACACAAGCAAGCACGCACACAAGCAAGCACGCACACAAGCAAGCACGCACGCACTCACACACACGCACATTATCAATGAGTGTATTGTGTACAATTTTTTAGGGTTAATTATTTTGTTGAATGTAGCTGTAAAAGGACCTAACGATTCCAGTCTTGAACGAACTATTTACATGCTTACAAGTCTTTTCGGAATCCTCGGCGCGCGAGTCCAACCCACACTTGTCTATTTTTTCTATTGTATTGGTTAACGAGACGAGCTGGACGTTTGCCTGATAGGAGTCATAATGCCGGCCCATAAAAATTGCAGTGCCATTCAGAACTTTGAAACACAAAAGCCTGCGCGGCACCGCAGTGTGCTCATAACTAAGTAATTTCGCTGGCTACTTTGCTCAACAAACCGGAACACAATAATGCTTGCACATTACTGTTTGCCGGCAGACTTCATGAACAAAACGGAAACCCAGACGGACACTCGCAGATGACTCGATACCTCGTAAATGACATCAACATAAAAAACATGACTACAAAAGTAAAAAATAAAAAATAACCCGAAAATCATTTATTTACGTACACGTTCGTTTTTGGGTCAAAAGGTGTAACAAATTTCAACGTTACGGAGCAAATTGGCTGTCTGTACTTTTATTATAGTCCACAGCGATGTTTTGAGATAAATCTCAACGTTGTATGATCTCATGTGCGTCCGTCCCGTTTATTTACGAACTAGCTTCTGCCCGCGGTTTTCACCCACGTTCCCATAGGAACCGTGCATTGTTCCGGGACAAAAAGTAGCTTATGTTATTCTCCGGTCCATAAACTATATCTATGCCAAAAACCACGTCGATCCGTTGATTCGTTACTGCGTGAAAGAAGGACAAACCAACAAATCAACAAACACACTTTCACATTAATAATATAACTAGCTTCTGCCCGCGGTTTTCACCCGCGTTCCCACAGGAAACATGCATTTTCCGGATACAAAGAACCCTATGTTACTCTCCGGTCCATAAACTATTACTATGCCAAAAATCACGTCGATCCGTCGCTCCGTTACTGCGTGAAAGAAGGACAAACCAACAAATTAACAAACCAACAAACAAACTTTCGCATTTATAATAGAGTAGGATATATTTAGTATGGAAGTATGGATAGTATGGATAATGATGATCAAACTTCACTTTCAATGAAGAACTTTCCACTAAATGAATTCAAAGAATTATAGGCAAAGAAGATGCCGTGCGCGCTACTCGCACGCGCGTTCGTTCATCCGCGTATTCTATGACGTTAGGTTTTGCGATGTTCTTGAAAGACGAAGTGTGGACCGCGCGGGTGAAGTGGGATTGACTCCACCCATTCGAGCAAGGCCATTGGCGCCTAGTAGGGTCTTAAGAATAATTCAAACCATAACGTTGAGATACTATGATATATAGTTTCCATGGAAGTGCGACGCCATTTTTTTTGTATCTTATATTATCCACCGACGTCAGAAGGTTAAAACAAAAAAAAAAGATAGTCGTCAAACGCTAACAATAAATAAAATAGTATTACGAGGATAGGTTTCGTCGTGTTGCATTTAATAATTATTATTAACCTTTCTTTTCTCACAAATGCTATGCGAAACAGCGTCGTCGACGCGCGTTTCAAACGCTTTCGTAATGCTTTTCTAAGATTTCGTAACTGTGCGTGGGTCTGCGTTTTAACTGTGTTTACCCATTTAGATAGGGAAATTTATTGTGTTGGTGGCATTCACTGAGATTTTAGACAAGCTGCGATGACTGCGGTACACCGCTTCTAACAAGTCGACAAAGTTTAGCAATAAGTTTCCCGCGATTTTGTACTTCACGGATGGGAGGTGCTTTTACACTCTGTGGTAGAGTTGGCTTGAATTAATATCATCCTGGCTGCACATGTTGGCCCCAACGTCAACCACTATACCACTCGTCCAACGTGTGGATCTACAAAATAACACAGCGAACGCTCGCGCCAATGTTGGGGCTAATGCTATTTAGCGAGTGGCATTGGGGCTGATGTTGGGGCCGACGTGTGGAGCCGGCCTCATACTAGGATGTTTTTAAGAACTTTAGTGATACCACATTGAATGTGTAGAAATTACTGCCTAAACCAGTTAAGCTACAATTTTTTTAGGTTATCGTTTTACCAATATCTTACGGCCTTAATTTGATGTGGTCGAATACTCGCCAAACCTAATATAAGACTGAGTCTTGGAACACACAGATTGATTGACGAAAAGTGGAACTTGAGTTTGATAAGTAGTCAGACATAACAAAAAGTTACGTACTTGATTGAGACGGGACATACTACTTACTCCTCTGGCGCCGCGACCCAAACTGGATTTTGGCCTACAACACAAGAGAACGCCACTTGTTCCGGTCCTGTGCTGCCTCTCGCCAGTTGGCGATGCCCAGCTCGCGCAAGTCTGCCTCGACAACGTCAATCCAGTGATATCTGGGCCGCTCGTCCTATCAGCGGCCACTTGGGACTCCAAGATAAGCCTTGTAGACGCTGCAATCCTCCATTTTTAGAATATGGCCAAATCAACGCAGTCTTTGGGTTTGGTAGTTTCCCCAATTATGTTGAGCTCATCGATTGATTGGGACATCATTTTGTATATTATTTTTTAGTGGACTAGAACGTTTGGATTATCTGTTGGCCTACATTGGCCTGTAGACTATCCAACTGTTTTTGTTTAAGTTAGATGTTGTAGTGTTTTTGTAGTATCTAGTAAATAAAGGCTTATAGCGCGTTGAAAAAGAAAATGGATTTAGTTGATCATTATGGCACTAACGGTAAGAGGTTCTGATAGGGTGGTCTTTCCTTACACTGCTTGCATAAGACCACACGGCCAAAATTTCCTTTACAGACTTTAGAGGTGATATTCGTAAGTTATTTCGGAGACATTGGACTATGTGGTGGATTGTACCTCGTCCACTTAAGATAAAGTGCATTCGTGTTTGTTCAAACGTAGGCTTTGATTGTTGATTATGTGACGTTTACCTGCGCCCGAGATTTGTGGATGGTTTTGTTAAATTATAATTGTTGAGAATAGAACAATCGTATTGCGTGCTTCAATAAGTAACAACGTTGTTGGATTTACAGTTAGCGTTTTGTGGTTAACATTGTTTATATTGGGCTGATATCCTGACTTTAATAAAATTATTTCGAAAGTGTGTTTGTTGGTTTGTCAGACTTTCGCGCATTTTTGAGAAGAATTATCATCGAGTCACACTTGTGTAATAGCGTGACTCATTTGGTGTGACTGGTTGCGAATCTACCGCAGCAACAAAGCAACGGATCAACATGATTTTTAGATACTTATAGTTTTCGAAAATACGCGGTAGCTGTGACAATCTTCAAACCATAGGCCGTAGCTAGTCTATACAAATAAATAAATTGAAGTGTCTGTTTGTAATATCAAAATAACAGCTTTTTACTAAATTCATATGATAGTATACGGGTATACAGTACCTAAAACAAATCAACCATTTTTATAAATTTTTTTCTGTCTGTCTGTCTGTTTGTTCCGGGTAATCTCCAAAACGGCTGGACCGATTTTGACGGGAGTTTCACTGGCAGATAGCTGATGTTACAAGGAGTAACTTAGGCTTACTTTATTATTTTATAAAAAGAATTAGGGTTCCAAACAAAAAAATTAAGTCCATGAAATCCAATATCTCCGCACGGGTGAAACCGCGGGCAGCAGATAGTATGCTATAAAATGCGTAGCTAGAAACATACAACCGTTGCGTGCTCCTGTCAAATCAGTGTAGGTATATCGTTTCGAACTATGGAAAAAAATGTCGATAAAGATGTCAACTATAATTTACATTCACACACATTATTAATTAATTCAAGTTCACATTTCGAAATGGAATATAATTGTTGTATTATGATAATTCACCTAAATTCATCATCTATAAATCGAGTCTCGATCGAACCTAATAATGTTTCCACCCACCATCCCCGAGATTAATGAATTATTATCAAAATTGGGACAACGAGTAGGTTATGGCTGTGGAGCAACCATGGGTTTCCCTAGGGACAAATAAGAGACAAAAATGCAAGTGTGAGACTGGATTCTGAAACAATAGACGAGACGCTTCACTTTCAGATTCTCGACGGGCTCTTCTTTGTCCCCTGAAACATTAAGTCCTCTTCAAGATACTGCTAAGACTAACTCATCTGCGAGTGTCCGTCTGGGTTGTTTCCACCGCTTTGCTCCTGAATTCAGCCGCCAAGCAGTAGTGTGCAAGCATTACTGTGTTCCGGTTTGATGAGCAGAGTAGCCAGTGAAATTACTTAGGGTAACGAGCGCACTGCAGTGCCGCCCCAGCCTTTGTGTTTCAATTTTCTGGGTGGCACTGCAATTGTTATGGGTCGGCGTTATGCTTACCATCGGGTAAACGACCAACTTGTCTAGTTACCAAATAAAATAAAATAAAATATGGACCCCCAAAACAAATAAATATGAAGACCTTCGACTATAGATTATTCGTCAAAGATGAAGGCTGATTAAAACGAGCTCGCCTTATTTTGACAGTGTGGAATCAACAATATTGAAGGAGCATTTTCGACTGTCCATTCAATTGTCGACGTGTGGTCACAGCCACAATATCTCCACGTGGGCCGTACGCATGTTTACAAGAGAAACATTTTGTATACATCACTACGGGCTGACACTAATGAGTTGAATAAAGTCTCCACCAATGCGTGGGAGGGGTAAGGCAAGTTTTTTTTGTGATTTGTTGGTAGTGGACTGACGGCTCAAAAGAACCGTGGAAAGTTTTGCATGTTCTTAGGGTAATAGAAAGAAAGAAAGAAAGAAAATACATTTATTTGTAGCCATTGCCCAAAATATGAGTAATATGGGTAGTATTCACTTTGCTAGATATTTAGTTGAAAATCTATCATAAAGCACCCGTTGGTGTGTTGCAAGTAGCTTTACCGTTTTCAACATCAAAAACATCACTTGAAATCTGGTGAAATAAATGGAAAAACGTATCGACTAAAATAAAAATCTTATACAACGAGAGACCGGGGGAATAACTTCTTCGCGGCTTTTTGTTTTTTTTTTATGTTATTTGGTAACGAGACGAGCTGGTCGCTTGCCTGATGGTAAGCATAACGCCGGCCCATAACAATTGCAGTGCCACTCAGAACTTTGAAACACAAAGGCGTGCGCGGCACTGCAGTGCGCTCGTTGCCCTGAGACATTACGTATTAACTCTCATAAGCCCAGTAATTTCACTGGCTACTCTGCTCATCAAACCGGAACACAGTAATGCTTGCACATTACTGGTTGGCGGCAGACGGTCACTAGCAGAAGAGTTAGTCCTCCCACTAACGAAACGACAAATCTAAATTTGGAAGAATAACAACTATCTACCAACATTTTTTAAGCCGTAGGTTACAGTACAGTATTTCATCTTACATTCGATGATTTCTCGAAGGTGCCAACTAGGACAAAATTAAAAAATCATTTACGATCTTTTGATATTTTTAAAACAATAAATCTCTTTCAAAAATCTAAATCCCCTATCAGATTACACTGCTACCTACAAGGCGCCCCCATTCGTCTCCAGCTTGCACACCACATTGAGTTGTCTATCAACCACGATTGAAGTTACTAAAAAGGCATTCTAATTTCAATTCATTCTAAAGATATCATTGTGTGGGTATCGTAGGTTACGACAAACAGCCGACCAGACCAGGAGGTAACCAAAGCTTACTGTAAACGTGTATCGAAATTATTACCACTTTGCCATAAAATTGGCCTCACTAAAATCTACCATCAACAATTAGCCACCGTCTGTTTTAGCTAAATCTATACCTCATGAATAAACTATGTCATTTTAAAGTCTTAGCAACATTGTTGCGAGCTGTAATCGATATAAGATGAGCAGTAATCGAATGAGCAAAGCAGTAGGTAATCGAATGCCATCAATTTGATTGCAAGGTAGACCGCATGATGACAATTTGTACCGACTTCAAGGCGATTACTACTATCAAGTGATGCCGCGTTTTTGTAGGCAGAGGTGGTAGGACTAAATGGACTAATAACTTCTGCGAGTGTCTCTCAGGGTAGGTACCGCCTCTTTGCTCGTGTAGTCTGCCGCTAATCATTAATTATAAAAATGGCTTTCTATGGGAGACCTATGTTCAGCAGTGGACGTCTTCCGATGATGATGGGTGTTGTTGCATGATGATAATAATTATAAAAATGATCGAGTTGGGATGTCTACCTACATCACTGGTGATCCGCCATTGTTGTTCATATTATTAGACAAGTTAAAACACACTGGCCTTAGAATAATATATATTTTTTTTTATGTTATTTGGTAACGAGACGAGCTCGTCGTTTGCCTGATGGTAAGCATAACGCCGGCCCATAACAATTGCAGTGCCACCCAGAACTTTGAAAAACAAAGGCCTGCGCGGCACTGCAGTGCGCTCGTTACCCTGAGACATTAGGTATTAAGTCTCATAAGCCCAGTAATTTCACTGGATACTCTGCTCATCAAACCGGAACACAGTAATGCTTGCACACTACTGCTTGGCGGCAGACTTCACGAGCAAGACAGACACTCGCAGAAGAGTTAGTCCTCCCACTAGAATAATATTGTGTGGGTTAAAGACATGTAACATTTTTCTGTCATGGCATTCTTCGTAACAAAAATGCTTTTAAATCAACAAAATAGATTCCACTCGCATCACCGCTGCACTACTCGCTTCTACATTCCAAGAATCATAATATACAGTATCGCAGTAACTGCAAGGAGTTCTAGTAAAAACTTAATAAGCAAGTCGTAAGCGGCTGTTCTCAGTACAGATGTTGCCCGAATCCATAGTAACGGTCACGCATACAATTTGTAGCGAAGTGTGGCTAGTTTTTGTGAGAATAGGATGGGAATTGGGATTGTTTCTGACGATCTGCAGGTTATTTTAACACTTGATAAAACGTTTACACGAAGATGGTAAGGAATTATATGATTGGCAAAAATATATGAAAGATTGATGAATGTTGAGCGAAAGAATATGTAAGGATCATCCGAAATGGCGAGGTGGTAACCATTAAGGAAACGTTTACACCTCTTAGCTTTTCATACCAATTTTCAAATCCATAATCTCGAAACGAGTTAACCGATTTTAATGAAGTGTCGTCTTAATAGTTAGAAGAGAATAAGTTAGTCCTATTTTTATAAGATTATATTTTACTTGCTTAGTACCTACGGGTCAAATCTTGCAAGCTAAATTTGACCCACTGCCCGGAGTTCGATTGAGTCGAATTTTTTTATTATACATGTAAATCGAATGACAAAGCTATATAATGATGTCACAGAGCTGATCTGATCATGGAGCTGGAAGGTGGCTTAAATAATTCTGCAACGACACGACATAACCCCATCGAGCTTGGGCTCGTTTGATTTGTCTATACAAGTACTTTGATCCTGATGTCCAGTGTCCCGATGAAAGTATCGGAAGATGCTCACAAGATTACAGTGCTAATTATGTCTTTTAAAAAAGCTTGTCTGGAAAAATTCTTGTCCACTAAAAACTTATTGGTTTTGGAGAAACAAAAAATGGTACTAGGCAACCGACTTTCAACTTAATAAGAGTGATGAGTGGTGCTAAGGATTGCCTGCCGATGTTTTCATCACTGAACGGTCAAGCTCATTCTAGGTTTTAAGCCATCTATTTACGGAGCAGCATCCGAGATTACTACTAAGACATCATAGATAGCGTCAAAAATTAGGCTTTATTGTATGTATGATAGTTAGCAAAGCTGCAAAGCCTCTGCCGGCCCGTTACTTGGGATAGACTTGTAATGAAGGTCCGTCGGAACTCGTGAGAACGTCCAGTGTTGTCTCAAGCATGTACACAGGCGCTGAGGTACGGGTCTGTAGCCGGAGGGGTTAAAGAGTGAGAGGTAGCGAGATGATGTGGCCATTATTACTGTTGAGATAAAGGCCAAATTATTTTTAATCTATTGAGTATAACATCAAAACACAAACCTGCTAATTTTATGGCAGCCAAGTTCTAGTGAGATCATAAGAAGCGTTGTCGTACCGTCTTTAAAGGTTCATCATCTTTAATCACAGAATGTATTTATTTTTTTATTGCTTTCTTGGAGATATTTATAGCATTAGCATACAGTTCGTATGTCTATATGTGTTATGTTACTGAACCTGTACCCTTTCAGGGCATTTGCAAGTCGTTCACCTGCATAGGCTGCCTAAGGAACAGTTAAGGAGTGAATTGAGGTAATATGGTTACTTTTACAGCAGATTTATGTCTGGTATCACGACCGGCTTCTGGATTTGATTATTCAAAAAGTATGGCAATATAAAGTAAGAACGTTACATAATTAGTATTTATACAGGCGATCCAGAAGGCGGAACGTTTTGCGGGACCTGTCCCGGGTTACCATCTTTGACCACATCGTCACTTAAGACCAGCTGAGATAGTGGTCAAAAGACATAAATAAACCAACATAAATATAAATCTACCGATGAAAAAAAAATCATTTGTCTAATTTTAGTTTATTACAATTAATTAGCTTAATTTCGATCCCTTAGAGATAGTCACAAAGTTGATTCTGCAGTATCATAAGTTGAATGTATCCTCGTATCTTCCTTCCTATAATCTTCTTCTGAATGATGTTACTCCGTCTTTTTCTCTTTTTGCTTCGTAACATCTGAAACAAAGCAAAGAAACAACTGAGTGTAGTGTATTGACATTATCCGGCAGTCGCCTTGAGCTCTTGCGTGAGTCGAGATATATCGAGTAGTCTGATTCGGACCGACGCGCGTCGATTGGAGCTGTTGTGGTTGCTGAGTTGAATACCGAGATTTTGCACTAGGATTTAACCTACATACATAGGTATTACATTGCGTCTTGCTATGTTCGAATTCAGTTTTCTCCATCACACATTTTTGTCTGTCACTTCTTTAATCTCTCTCGCTTACTTCCTTCCCATTCAACCATTAGCCGTGCTAATTACTATTATTTAATTAGGTACTTAATACGTTTTTTTAGGAATTTAGTCACTGTGATTATGCCAGCCCCGTATTGCTACAATGTGCTTACAATCTCTAATTCTACTACGACCACTATATACCACTACGTCCCTTCCTTACTAAGTTCTCGGTTCATCACCCGCTACGTCCTCCAATTTCAACCACCTGCTATGTTTATTGTGCACGTTGACGGCTTGCCTGTTGACATTCGAGGTCAGCGACCTCTCTTCCGGCCGCTCGCAAATATCCATCTCAAACATTGTGAAACCGGATGGACGTCGCGTCGGACCGTTGCTACGTAACTGCGGAGCAGTTCAAAGAGGCTTTAGGCCTTTGAATTAATTCTCAAATTTTAAGTAAATCATAGTCCTACATTTTAGTTCTGTTTCTCTCTCCACATCAATATTCAATATTCTCAGAATTGTGACTATGTATGTATACAACTCTTGTCAGATTTTACTACCGCTTTGCTCGTGAAGTCTTCTGCCAAGCATTACTGTGTTCCGGTTGGATGAGCAAAGTAGCCAGTGAAATTACTGAGCTCATGAGACTTAATACCTAATGTCTCAGGGTAACGAGCGCACTGCAGTTCCGCGTAGGGCTTGTATTACAAAGCCACTCAGAAGAGTGACACTGCAATTGTTATGGTCCGGCGTTATGCTTATCATCAGGCAAATGACCAGTTCGTCTCGTTATCAAATAGCATAATAAAAAATTTAATCTCAATCACTTCAATATTTTAGTTGGGAAGAGGTAACTATATGTTACCGTTGTATGAATATATTTGTTCCTTTCACATTTATAATATCAGTGTGGATTATATCTACATATTCATCTATAGAGCGTCGAAGATGATGTCCTATTCATTTTGACAAAATGTCAGTCCTAGCTACTTAAGTTATTATAAACTATAAAACTTGAACGGGTTTTTTAATAGGTATAATAAGCATTCCGACGCAGCATAGTTCGAATCTCGACTCGGCACGCACCAATGACATATCAAGTTATGTGCGGATTATTCACACTCGCTCTAAAACGGTGAAGGAAAACATCGTGAGGAAACCCGCATGTTCAAGAACTACAAAATTCGAGGACATGTGACATCCACCAAGCCGCACTGGGCCCGCGTGGTGGATTATGGCCCATACCTCTCTCTCTGAAAGAAGGCCGGTATCCCAGCAGTGGGAGCGTCATCTTTCCTAATTTTCAGCGATAATGCGATCGCCCGATTTTAAACGACGATGTGGCTGAAGATTATTATAATGCTAAACCTTGGTCTCAAGTGCTACTTCCAGAACCCACTGATAGGTGCCCTATCACCATTCACCATGTAATAGCTGCATCGAGATGTATTCCTTTACGGAAAACTCAAACTTTCGAACAGATCAAAGGCCTACGTCACTACAGCTGACCCATCTCAGTCTATAACGTCGCTTTTCACCAGCTTTCTTTTTATGCACACCTATGTGTGTAATTACTCACACAAGCATGTCACTGCGGTAGGTCTATGGCGACATCAGATTGGCCAACGCACTAATTCGACAATTTAAAATTTCTATATTATAAGTATAATAACCGTTATAGCTTTTATCACTTTAATATTTAAACGACGTATTAAAGCGTCAAAGAAACGATAATATTCACAAAATAGTACAAATGACGTTATCACTCGTCGACTCGAGAGTATTTTAAAAACTAGCTGCTGCCCGCGGTTTCACCCGCGCGGAGATATTGGATTTTATGGAGTTTAATTTTTTTGCGTGGCCCCTAATTTATTTCTAAAATAAAAGTGGTCCAAGTAACTCCTTATAATATCAGCTACCTGCCAGTGAAAGCCCCGTCAAAATCGGTCCAGCCGTTTCGGAGATTACCCGGAACAAACAAATAGACAGACAAAAAAAATTAAATGGTTGTTTTGTTATAGGTACCGTATATACTTTCATATGCATTTGATAAAAAGCTGTTATTTTGACATTACAAACAGGCACTTCAATTTTATTTATTTGTATAGATTTATTGATTTCAAATTTATTTCACTGACACGGATCTCACTTTCGTTTCTAGTTTTTATAATAAGAACATTTATCTCACCATTATTCTTT
Organism: Crocallis elinguaria; assembly: GCA_907269065.1. Classification (NCBI taxonomy): domain Eukaryota; kingdom Metazoa; phylum Arthropoda; class Insecta; order Lepidoptera; family Geometridae; genus Crocallis; species Crocallis elinguaria. The sequence continues at coordinate 22,089,096 of OU026072.1, read as the reverse complement.
ATTATTTAAGAACCTTGTCGTAGAAAAATATAGTAATAATATTCTGTAACGTTATTAAACAAATTAAAAATAAGTGAATATGAAAGAGCCCCATAGCGTCCTATTTGATAAAAAAAATTGCCTACGTTATTATGTTTCTTGTCTATCAGCCCATTTCCATTATAATAACGTATTTAAGAATTTAGACTGTGAAATTGAATCTACAAAATATGAGATCTAGCGGTAAGTGATTCTATATCGATTCAAAATAAAAACTATAATTTTTTAATTTAATCCAGTTAGACACAGTGAGCTCAATTGCACGCATATTATGATTAATTTTCAATATGTAAAGCCCTTAGGTTTGTTAATTAATTTAAAGATGAACTTTGATTACATCTAAAAATTTGAATCTATACAAATAAATAAAATTGAAGTGTCTGTTTGTAATTTCAAAATAACAGCTTTTTACCAAATGCTTATGAGAGTATATACGGTACCTATAACAAAACAATCATTTTTAATTTTTTTGTGTTTGTCTGTCTGTTCCGGGTAATCTCCGAAACGGCAGGGCCGATTTTAGCGGGACTTTCACTGGCAGAATGCTGATGTTATAGGAGTAACTTAGGCTACTTTTATTTTAGACAACTAATTAGGGTTCTGCGCAAAAAAATAAAAACCAAGAATTCCAATAACTCCGCGCGAGTGAAACCGTGAGCAGCAGCTAGTTTTTAAAATAACACTCTCGAGTCGACGAGTGATAACGTCATTTGTACTATTTTGTGAATATTATCGTTTCTTTGATGCTTTAATACGTCGTTTAAATATTAAAGTGATAAAAGCTATAACGGTTATTATACTTATAATATAGAATTTTTAAATTGTCGAATTAGTGCGTTGGTCAACCTGATGTCATCATAGACCTACCGCAGTGGCATGCTTGTGTGAGTAAATACACACATAGGTGTGCATAAAAAGAAAGCTTGTGAAAAGAGACGTTATAGGGGCAGCGTAGACGCTATGCAAACGTACGTTTGGTTGTCAGACTAACAACGCTTTTGCGTCAAGTGCGGATTTCGAAACGCCAGCAACTGGTAGTGACTAATGATAGTCCATAGGCCTACAATGGCTTGTAAATTGTCCACTGTTTTTGTAGCTAAGTTAGGTGTAGTGTTTATGTAGTAGCTAGGCTTTTAGCCCGTTAAAAAAGAACTGAAACATGATCAACCCGTCTTGCCTCGTGATAACTTATCATAATGTTGACAGCAAACACTATTCTAAACTTATATATTGCATAGAAAATATTAGAATGGTAACTTAAGACGTATGTAGGTAAATAAAAACAGTAGAATAAACATAGCAGTAGGCTGACTGCAGGACTCTTGTAAACTATACACAGAGACAAGACACTTTGGTCCTTGAAGATACCAGTTAACTTGAAGATAAAAATGTAATTGTTAATTTATTAAGTTAAGCTTACTGTCACGCCGTTTAACCAAAAATTTTCACCTTTTAACGAGCGGACATTACTCTTCGACACTCCCGGTTAATTAAGGGTGGGTCTCATAAATCAGGCGAGTCATAAACTTACGAGGGTCGTAAATCACAGAGTAATTAAATTATGAAACTGAATATGAAATTAGTTTTTTGTTTGATTATATTGCTAGTGGCTGAGTTTCATTTCTAGTATATTCCTTATTTTTGTTCATTGAACATTTGAGAGCTTTTTTATACTATTTGATAGCGAGGCGAACGGGTCGTTTCCCTCAAGCTATCTTCTTGAGGTAGAATGTTTTTCATCTGTTTTTATCCTTCGCCAAGCGCTTCACAGTTTTTATTTTTTTCTAAAAGGTATTTCTTGAGGCTTTACTAAACATAATACCTGCCTATAATGACTGCAGTGTCACCGAGAACATTATAAGGTCATCAAAACCAAACACAGCAATTAAACAAATGCTACTTCTTGGCGGCAGTCTATACGAGGGAAACTGTAGATCCACTAATGAAGACACTCGCAGAAGAGCGCCTTCCATTTGTAAAACGTATTATTATTGATCTATGTGACATTTCACTTCGCAGTTGTGTTGTTGTGTTGTGACCACACGTAGAGGCGATAACACAGTCCAAAGTTGTTCAATTCAATATGCAACAACTACGAAAACTAAAAATGACTATAAAATAAACAGTTTTTAATGATTGATTAGTAAACGAGTTTATAGAAAAAAATCGTAATAAATAATGGAAATTAGACTCTAGCTGATTAATTATGTATAAATATTCGCTTAATCCTAGAAGATCTATAATTTATTGGAAATAGATAGTAATACTACTCTTAGTTTATTATCTATTAATACCACATAACAGAAACATAGTGATATGTCATATATAAATTAATCTATACAAATAAATAAAATTGAAATGTCAGTTTGTAATATCAAAATAACAGCTTTTTACTAAATGCATATGAAAGTCATACGGTTATAACAAAAGAACTATTTTTAAAATGTTTGCTAGTCTGTCTGTTTGTTCCGGGTAATCCCCGAAACGGCTAGACCGATTTTGACGGGATCTTCACTGGCAGATAGCTGATGTCACAAGGAGTAACTTAGGCTACGTAGGTGAAGCTGCGGGGCACAGCTAGTCTACTTACAAAACCGTTTTAAGTAGCGTTATAGCTATTAGTTACGCATACTTCATAAGCCAATCTAGAAATTAATTTTATCGTATGAAATTTTAATAAATTAAGTTGACTTAGACATCTGGTGTATTAATAAGACAAACCTCAACATAAATAAACTTAATATACACTGTCTATAATATATATATATATAATATACGTATATATGTAATACAATGTGTACTAAGATATAAATAGATATGTAGACAGAAGCGACATTTCAATGTGTTCAATAACAATAATTATGTTACAGTATTGAGTTTGAAGAGATTTTATGTATACACTTGTAGTAGCACGCATAATGTCGCCTTGTCTATGCACTAAGTTCAGAGAGAGAAAAAAAAAATATGTAGGTAGACCGCACAATTTCATTATTTCGTGCGGTCGGCTGGTTCTTCATTCACGTTGCAGTGCTCCGCCGCGTCGCACTACAAAGTTGGTATTTCTAAGTTTCTCCGTGTTAACAAGTTTTTTCGTCAAAATCAAGATGCCGAAGAGGATACATAACGACGAGTGGGAATATTTGTAAGTAATTTGCACATTTACCGATAACTATCGATTGCATATGAGGTTTCACGTTCCAACGATTCGAGTTCTTACTTAACCTACTTTTTTACTCGAGTTCACGATGCAACGCCACGAGTTCATCTTACTCGCTGTATACCTATGCGTACTTAATACGCCATCCATATAGCAACCTGTTGAGGTTATCCTATAATAATAATATGAAACGACCCGAAAGGTAACATTCGAACTAATTAAGTAATTTGCAATTTGTTCGGTCCACGTTTGAGTTGTCACTTACTGATAATAATGCATACGAGGTTTAACGTTCCAACGATTCGAGTTGTTACTTAACCTACTTTTTACTCGAGTTCATCTTACTCGCTGTATACCTATGCGTACCTAATACGCCATGCATATAGCAACCTGTTGAGGTTATTCTATAATAATAATATGAAACGACCCGAAAGGTAACATTTTAACTATTTAAGTTAAGTTCTAATGGTCACGTTTCAACGATTGGAGTTGTCACTTAACGATAATAATACATACACGGTTTAACGTTCCAACGATTCAAGTTGTTACTTAACCTACTCCTTACTCGAGTTCATTTTACTCGCTGTATAACTATGCGTACCTAATACGCCATTCATATAGCAACCTGTTGAGGTTATCTATAATAATAAAAAGATGAAACGACCCGAAAGGTAACATTTTAACTATTTAAGTAATTTGCAATTTCTTCGGTTCACGTTTGAGTTGTCACTTAAATACATACGATGTTTAACGTTCCAACGGCTCAAGTTGTTACTTAACCTATTTTTTACTCGAGTTCATCTTACTCGCTGTATACCTATACGTACCTAATACGCCATGCATGTAGCAACCTGTTGAGGTTGTCCTATAATAATAATATGAAACGAACCGGAAGGTAACATTTTAACTATATAAGTTAAGTTCTAATGTTCACGTTTCAACAATTCGAGTTGCCACTTACCGATAATAATGTATACGAGGTTTCACGTTCCAACGATTCGAGTTGTTACTTAACCTATTTTTTACTCGAGTTCACGATGCAACGCCACGAGTTCATCTTACTCGCTGTATACCTATGCGTACCTAATACGCCATGCATATAGCAACTTGTTGAGGTTATCCTATGATAATAATATGAAGGTATACGTATAATTACGTATATTAGACATAAATTTGCAATTTGCTGTTAATGTTGAAAACGAAAATCAAGAGCTACGCGAACCAAGACCGTCGACTAGCGCGTTACACGCGAGTTCCGATCGTTCGCTGGATATAGCCAACGTGACAATACTGGAGGATGTATCTCCACTACCAGTGATTAAAGGTGCTTCCAGCAGTGAGGATGTTCCACGAACAGAACCAAGCTAAGGCAAAATTAGCAGCGGTATTGCTTGTCTTGACGAGCCTATAAGACTCTTCTTAGTAAGGATAATAAAGATCCAACTGTTCTAAAGCTGCTGATTGATGCTGGGCGCATCATCTGTGACACACAACTCAGTGAGTCAATAACGAGGCGAAATTTCATATTGGCTGTACTAAAGAAGGACTTGAAAGATCAGATGCTGCTCACGATAATAGATAGTTTTCTTGTAGCCAAGAACTAGCCAAAACTTTAAAGACCGCAAAAGCGATCAATAAAACAGGTCTGGATCTCAAAGCTTCCACCTCTAACAAGACTACTGCTACGAAACCAAAGCATCAAGTCGTTAACAGAAATTGAAACGGGAAGGCTCCGGTTCAAAACCACAGACAGCAGCCATCGCCGCCCTCAAAGATGAAGAGGAGTCTGCACCTCAGAGGCAACAGCACTCGCCATCATCGAGGACATCGCGACTGAACTTCAGTCGCGGCCGCCGCTAGACAATACGGTAAATTACGCCGGTAGACTATCTGTTTTTTACAACCAATGGTCACAAATAACCGCAGATAAAATAATTTTATCGTGGATACGTGGTTATGAAATTCCGTTCACTGAAACTCCATATCAGCATTGTATACCTCAACCCCGAAATTATGCACACTCAGAAAAACTTGAATTTGATCAAGCTATACATAATTTAATTTCTATAAGTGCTATACCTCACTGTGAGCCCTGTGAGGATATCCAATATCTTTTTACCCAAACCGAACGGAAAAGCACGCTTTATCCTAAATTTGAAAAAGCTAAACGAGTTCATTCAACATGTTCATTTGAATTAGAAGATTTTAGAATAATGATCAAACTAATCTCAAGATGTTGTCTCAAGTCAACTATTGATCTCAAAGACGCATATTATTAAGTGAAAGTTCATGATAACTCTAAAAAATATTCAAGATTTAGTTTGAACGGTAACTTGTATGAATTTAATGCCCTACCGTTTGGTGTCAATACGGCACCTTTTGTCTTCACAAAAATAATGAAAACAGTGGTCAGAATGCCACGCTGTGCTGATTATTATCGACAATATATCTTAACGATACCTGTCTAATATTACATAGCTATAGCGAATGTATGGATAACATTACAAAAATGAAAAGTACATGAATTTGCCTGTAAGTTTACAGTCAGATTTCGATTTGTGGATTAAATCTATCGAAAATCCAAAAAATCAAATTATATTTGACGAATTCAGATGCTTCGACTATGGGGGGTTGGGGGATAGCCTGTGCGGGAAAAACGGCAAGCGGTAGCTGAAGTCGGGAAGAAAGAAAACTTCACATTCATAAGATTAAAAATTTGTCTAGAGGATTTATCCAATTGTCATATTATCTTGCGAATAGATAATACAACTGCGATTTTTTACATTAATCGTATGGGAGGAATGCAATTCCCCCATCTCACAAACTGACCAAAGAAATACGACAATGGTGTGAAGCGCGAATTCTATTTATAACAGCGCTATACATTCCATCTACAGAAAATACTATAGCAGATACTGAATCAAGGTGTATTCACCCGGATATTGAATGGGAACTATCTGATCTTGCCTTTCAGCAAATAATTAACAATTTCGGGCTACCAGAGATTGACATGATTGCTAGTTGAATAAATAAAAAATGTCCTGTATACATATCATGGCACAAAGACCCTGATGCTTGACGCTTTCTCTGTGAATTGGTCAAAATTGTATAAAAATACCATGAACCAGGAACCCGTAAAAACGGGTTCCCTTCCTTCTCAATAATTTAAAAAAAAAAAACATTGACGAAAATTATTAGCGACAAAGCTAAGTGCATACTGGTCGGGCCAACATGGCCAGCTGAACCTTGGTATCCCCTATTTAACCAGTTTTTTACAAACTAAACCACTGGTTTTTTCAAACTTCTGAGGACCTAATAATCTCTCATTCCAGTTTCTGCCAGATCCAGCGGCAGATTACCCTGGATGCCGGAGTATTGTGCGGGAGTCTCTAATAAGAAAACTCCCTCCCGGGTCTTTAGACACATTAATAGCGTCTCTGTCAGATAATTAAATTAAGTAATATGATACTTACACATTCCAGTTATTATTCATGTTTTAACAGAGTTATTTCAATCGGGAGCGCTATAAGGCACTCTAAATGGGTTTAGATCTACACCTTCCTTAGTATTAGGAAGTCAGATAAGCACAGACGACTGTGTTTTAAGGGTATATTTAGGCTTCGCCCTCCCTTACCCAAGTATGAATCCACTGGGATACTACATTAGTAATTGAAACTCTAGCCACTTGGATTCCTAATTAATCTCATTCTTTAGAAAAAATCACTAAAGAAGCTAGTTACCCTGCTGGCGCTGGTAACAGCGCATAGAGTACAAACTATTTCAAAAATAGATATCCGAAATTTTCAAAATTGGCGGAATGATATTTCCATTAGGATCCCTGACTTAATAAAAACGTCAAGTGTAAACGCAACTCAGCCAACGCTGATGCTGCCAATTTTTCGAGACAGACCTGACATAGGTCCGGCTTAATTATTAACGGATTATTTAAAAGTAATGTAGCGGCATTACGTGATCATCACACCTCTATTTTTATTTCTATAAAAAACCATATAATAAAGTTTCTCCCCAAACACTTAGCAGATGGATAAAGAGTATACGTTGTGGGTCTGTGGAATAGATATCACACAGTACTCTGCACATAGTACTAGACACCTCAAAAGCTCATAAGCTCTGTGTGAATTTGGATGTTATCAGGAAGACTGCCGGTTGGTCCGGCGGCTCTACAATATTTGCCAAGTTTTATAACAGGCATATAACAGACAGCATATACAGAATCAAATCATTGTTTTGCTAGAAGTAAAATTGATTGATTTATGCTAAAATTTACTGTAGCTATTATGTTAATAGTTTATTTAAGAAACATTACCTTTTAATTGAGTGATTAAGTACATTTATTATGTCAATTATTGAAGAAATATTAAATATATTTACTTCTGTAATACTTTCAACTGAAATAGATATTTCACAACTTCTCTCAACATCTACAAGTGTATACATAAAATCTCTTCAAACTCAATACTGTAACATAATTTAATGATTAAACGAACTTACCTGTAAGTTAAGTTCTATCATAATTATGTGAAGTAGTGAGTTTGAAGAGATAGCATCCCGCCCACCCAGATTACCTATTTCATAGGTCCCGAATAGTGAAATATCTACTTGAACTGATAAGCTCTGAACTAAATGAAGAACCAGCCGACCGCACGAAATAATGAAATTGTGCGGTCTACCTACATATTTTTTTTTTCTCTCTCTGAACTTAGTGCATAGACAAGGCGACATTATGCGTGCTACTACAAGTGTATACATAAAATCTCTTCAAACTCACTACTTCACATAATTATGATAGAACTTAACTTACAGGTAAGTTCGTTTAATCATTAAATTATAGGGTAACCATGTCTTCTTGAGTCCATGAGTTTCATTTAACGACTGTTTTTTTACTATACCATTTGGACCACTATTTCACCGCTAAGAGCCAGTTCTGATCTAGGTTTATGGTATCCGCCATCTTTGATAAGATCATACACTTGAGATCTGGGAAGACAGTGGTCAAACGCTAACCCTGCAAAGCATGGGCGTATTTACCCTTGGGCCACAAGGGCCATGGCCCGGGGCGGCAGGCTGCTAGGGGCGGTGCAAGCAGAAGAAATTTATAAAAGACTACGTAACTAAGGCTCTTATTAATGAACAGTGTTAAACTGTGTTTTTTCTCTTTCGATTCCGTTTAAAATTGTCAAAAAAAGGGCGGCGGGGCCTGTAGGCCCAGAGCGCTGAATCCTAAAATACGCCACTGCTGCAAAGTGTAAAAAACTATTAATATTTTAGCTGATGGTAAGTGATGAGTGATGGAATGATTGAAGTTGGTGAACATATTCTACATAGAACAGGATGTGTGTCGTGATCTCAAGTGTAATTGACGGAACATACTGATAGAGCGTGCTTGCTGACAGATTTTAAAACTGACGCTGGCTAGCCATCAAGCATATATTAGAAAATGCCGTATGAAAAAAATAATGAAATTATGATGTTATTTCGAATAAAGTGTAAATAGAAACGGAATAACGAATTTATTTGCCTATCAATAATACAATACATTGCACTATTTTTCTATTGATTATCTTAGTGAATCTTGTAAATAATAAATATTACAAATTGCTATAATTCATAACCGATGTCACATGTTGATATCCCTCGCACTCCTCTTGTTTCTAATATATTCACAATATTACAGCTTCAATTATAACACCCACCATTACTTGATCATAATTTCGCACAGTGTATTGCGTTCATTAAGAACGCCACGCCATTAATAGTCATACGAAAATGTCCCGGTTCGTTTATGGACACCCTAATAAAGAGCAAAACAAATGGGCCACTAAAATGGCGGTGCGCCAACGTAGATGAAGTTGCAGTTAACGCTATAGGTGGTCTTGTTTATGACTGTAGAGGTTTGATATGGTAATTTTGACAGTCCGTGTTAATGTGCATTAAAGTATTTTTTTTCGTCTGATGATTGTGTTTTACAGTCATGTTTAGACATTTATCGACTGTTTTTGTTGTCATGGATATTGTGTCGGATTTTAACTTTTTTGAGGGATGCCTAGTGATTATGAAGCCACATACGGCTGACTCTTCGGCCAGTAAGAGAGAAGCTACATAATAAAAAATGTCATCTGGGTCTATAATGTATTGCCACTTGGTCTAGTAAATACGCATCATATTTTTACGCAACTTCACAGTACACTTTATGTACGTCGAACTTTTTGGCCGACGTGCATATTTCTGCGTCAATTATATATCCAGCGGGGATGTAGAATCGACTGCAATAATATGTATACACTTTCACATTTTCAAATATGTGTATTGTGTGTGTAATTACGTACGAAAACGTAGTAAGTGTGCACATATTTATAGCCGACTGTATAAGAGTGAGAAAGGCGAAACATGTGCGTACTCAAACCGATCGCTCATTATGTTTAGCGCGGAAAATACTTTCCGCTCCGCTCTTCCCCTGGCCCAACACATAGGACGTACGGGATGCAATCAGCATGTAAATGGGACTCTCACTCGACGAAGCAAACATCGAATATTGATCGCTGCATTATGTTAATTCGTGAATTTAAAATGTTGCCATCTGAAGTGACCGGTTCGACGCGATATTTTAGCCGCGAATGAACATTGAGTTGACAATGTTTTTGATAAGTACCTTGATAGGCTCCGTTATTTACAAGATAAGACACAGAAGCCAGTTATTCATACTTCTGGTACTAACAACACAGAATAAAGTGTGGACTTCGTGGTCTGTAAAACCAATTTAGAAAAAGTTGGAGTAAAAAATCAGTACTCTCTTGGTGTTTCTATTAAATTTGAGTGAACATTTACATTGGTTTCCTAATAATTTTTTGTAGTTTGGCATAAAATGTTAGATACTTAAAAACATTAGCACTTTATACCTACAAAAAAACATGATAAGTACTGTTACAGTAAAATTAAAAAAGACACATTATAAAATCCTTCATTATTTCGCTATGAAATAAAATGAAAGGTTAAACAAGATTATATTTTTTATTTATACTAGACAATCAAGTTTTTTACACTTTTTATGAGCAGAACAAAGTACGAGTATGCCACAAATACTAGGTAACAAGTAAGTACTAGGTATAGCTCATTAGTATACTACTTTCATTCTACTAATGAATACTTTTATTTTTTTAAATTATTTGATGATACGAGCTGGTCGTTGTTGGTATGGTATACAGGGAGTATTGAATTGATTTTTAAATAAAATGTACAGTTAACAAGAAAATTGTCATTTTACATGAAAACAGGTTTTGATGACCTTACTGCCCCGTCTAAAAAATACAGCCTGTATATCTAAATATATAACAACATACTATGAACTAACAGTCAGTTTCTTCTTTCTCCTATTACAGACACAAAATGACCCATATCGCATCTGTACAATCAGATCAGCTCACTGGCATCCCGTTCCAACAGCACGACCAAAATGCCTGGTCTAATTAACCAATCTTAATTCGATCTGCCGAGAACTCTGTATATGCCCTACGTATTTCTCAAAAGTCATACCATTGGATATAAGCACAGTGTAGGACAGTAACTTGTCTTTACGTTTGTGTGAGCACGCCCTTTTCAACTATGATTATTAACATCCTTTTAAACAAAATTTTAACCTAATGTCTCAGGGTAACGAGCGCACTGCAGTGCCGCGCAGGCCTTTGTGTTTCAAAGTTCTGAGTGGCACTGCAATTGTTATGGGCCGGCGTTATGCTTATCATCAGGCAAACGACCAGCTCGTCTCGTTACCAAATAATATTTAAAAAAATCACACACACACATTAGCAGTATTAGTTATTAGTAAGATACTTGCAACAGTACCGTGTTCAAAATTGGGCCATGTGGTTCCAACTGTCCTAAGAAAGTATCATCCCATTTCTCTCCGCAATGGTTATGGGCTGTCGTTACGCTTACCACCAGGCAAAAGAACCGCTCGTCTCTTAGTACAAAAAAACCTCATCTACTGCATTCATCAGACTACAACAAAACTATAAGTCAACAGACAGGCACGCATCCCGAATTTCTGGGAAGGTAGTTCTAAAAAAATCGTAGATGCGTCGGTTCCAGCTAGACGCATCGCGCATGCGTAAGAGAACATTACCATACAATGGCAGGATCGTGCGGGCTCGCGTAACTGTCGCTGATAGGGAATAGTGAGCAGAAGCGAAAGTCTCGAGCACTGGTAGACGATTCGCCTATTTTTAATGTTTTTGAGTGTATAGTTTGACAGTAATACAGGAGGGCAATCGCGTTAAAAATTATCAACCAAACCGCTACTAAACCACGACCGCATCACAGCTTTTTGACCGTTTCGTATCGCGCTAATAGTTTTACCAAAAGTTGAGACGTTTCTCGACAACAACTGACAGTTAACGCTGTCAAATGAACGGCAATATCGAATTCCACACGCCTGAACCGATACTAAACAACAGTTGGTATCAAACCACAACCAAACCATAACTGTTCGCTGTCATTTCAAATTAGCGCGATCGGGGCCCTGAGCACTGCAGATACTGCAGAGGGAACGTAGAGATTTTCTTCAACCAATCGAGGCGCTCACCTCAGCTACCTCAGCTGGTCTAAACTACAGTCGGCTGCAGTAATACTATATACAATTTCCTCTTTCAGATTTTCAAATGTATGTACCTAACTAAATTATTTTGCAAAAATGAGTTACTGAGTTACGTTCACAATTACGTATTCCGTATTCTATCATTAGTCATTACGGACAGGACTATTGTTACCAATAAGTCTGATATCGTATTTGTAGATCGGTCCCACCCAACGCTGGGCCGTGCTCGTTGACGTCACCATCCCTCATGACGAGAATCTCGTGAAAGCCGAGAAGGACAATCACAGCAACCTCTAGACAATATGTGCCATGTCAAGGCTAGGTCTAGGTTTTGTAATAAAACAACAAATACTTTTTGTTTTTGTATAAGAATATTGGTCAAATATCTAAATTATAGAAACCAAATAAATAAAGGATACTAGAAAAGTATAATTATAAATCTAAAAAAATGCCTAATGTTTTAGAATGCTCCCTCTGTTTCAACACCAGAAATTTAATCTATGCCCCGGCATAGTGCTGTCAGTCAATCTAGTGAGCTACCGACGTTGAATGCTATGAACGAATACGTCTTTATCGTGACGCGCGTATTCAATCGTCAACTTTGCATTTGGCAAATTGATTGACAATACAATAACTAATAGACTCCGGTGTTGCTATGCGGAATTAGAGGACAAGAGATAAAGAGTTATCGCTGATGAGTTGACGGCAATGCGTTGAGAGTGATGAGCTGAGGATGATGAGTTGAGGGTGATGAGTTGATCGGTGATGTTGCCGTGGACTTTGTAATTTGAAGCTGGCTGGATGGTGGCTCCGGAATCGTTATGGGTAGAAGAATACAGCTTCAACCACCAGCGAACCCGTGAACCACCTTTCCTCATAAATAATAGTAACTTAACAATAAATAATAATAAATAAATAGTAACAATAGTAAATTTGCCGTTCTAATTTAATTTTTGTTAAGATTTTTTTAGCAATTACGGAAAAAATGATGAGGGAAAATGTGTAAAAGAACGCATGCGACGCAACAAAGTAAATCTGGCCATGTCAAAGTTATAAAGCGGTTAAAATCCCATAGACGCTAACCAAGTGTTGCCTTTTAAAAGGCTATTGCGGCAAACGCGCCGCTGAAGTAAACGTGTCATTAACGGGACGACTCCTGACCACAAATCCCGGTTTCGACACCACCTAGGTTTATACCGCCGTTAATAATTTAGTGCACAACTTTATGGCGCACTGTTAACTACTGGGTTGGAGGTTTTCTCGGTGCGTTGTGACACATGGGCCAAGACTTTAGAGAACTTAAATGCAATACTATACAAAAATCTGTTTATAGCCATGATACAAAAGAGAAAAATTGGGTTTAAAAGCTACGAACCGGCTTCAGTGACAAACTACTGAACCGATTTTGATGAAATTTCTATGAGACCAATCTGACAGTATATACTTTTAAATAAATTTTCCAAATCGGTTTATAAATGACAGAGATATGAGTAAACAAACATAAAAAAATACTCACCGAATTGATAAACTTATCCTTCTTTGGAAGTCGGTTAAAAAAAAACAAAAAAGTGCGACATAGGTTTAATGTCCAATTTTATTCTTGAAAGCCATATCTCTTCTTAGATAGTTAAAGAGAGAGCACTAGACGTAGATATGCATTTATACAAAAAACAATCGTACCTAAAGTACATAATGTGTCTTATTCATAAAAGCTCAATAAGATAATCTATGCTTTAAACTGCTCTGTCAACTTCTCGTTGACGAAAGCTGTTCCGCGTGAAAACGAGACAAAACACTTTCTAGTAAGTAAGTTACGGAACGTTTATGAATAAGGGCTTAGATCATTAGACATACAGCATGCACGGTCCAAAAAGTCTCATCCTTTGCGTCCGTATGTCACAAACATTATTACTAACCTACCACTCATCTCTGACCCTTGACACTTCACACAGGCACCATGTAAGGGGTCAGCTTTAACTGGCAGCTATGATAATAAATAAGTTTATATTGTAGGAAAAGTCCCATTCGGCCAGGCAGTTTGCGGTGGGTTACTGATGGGGTTCTCTCTTTTATTGTCCTGTATTGGTTTCCTAGTGTGCAACCAATAAGTATTGTCAATTGTGGATGAGAGGCTGTACGTTGTCACACGTTGATGGATATATCTTGTGTGTTGGTGATAGTGGTTAGAAAGACATGGAGAAATAATCATTGTCGAAATTTTAGGCGTATTTCATCAAGCCAGTCATGTGAGTCAGTTTCTACAAAGATTTGAGGTTTCAGTGCCAGAATTTGAATGATTGGTGAAACTTTAGTATGACGTATAGTAGTAGAGCAATTTCCAGCTAGGCCCCACCCTGATAGATAGATAGATAGATAGATAAACTCTTTATTGAAACACCACAGTACAAGGAATATTTAAAACTAAAATCTTAAGAAACTAAGTGTCACAATGGGCGGTCTTATCGCTCATAGCGATCTCTTCCAGACAACCCAATTGATATTGCAAATCTAGCACCGTTCATTGCTATTACCATTTATTGAAAGAAAGTAATTTAATATACCGAAAAAAATACATTTGTGACTTCCTTCAGCCACTCCAGACCTTCAACCACCTTGGACTCCTGCCACCTTAGGTTCCTTCGGAATATTTAATGTAGCTATCAACACTTAGTAAATTTAAAAATAATAAAACTTCAGAGGTGAACCAAAACATTAGACATAAATAAGTAGTGTTACTACAAAAAAAACATTTGTAGTCGCCTGTTTAGCTAGACAGCGTCTAAAGATAAACGTCAAAAATGATTAGAAATGTCACAACAGAATTGTGTTAGACAATGGTTAGACACTCGTTAAATCAGGATTTGTGGTTGCTCATTTTTAATCGCGCGACTAAGGCATAATTAGGCGTAACACAGGTTTAACGTGTGTTTAATTTTTTTGTGGTAAGGCCAAAAAATACTAGTTTTGAGAAATACTCACTTTAAAAAGTCTAAACAATAAGTTCTTTTTAATTTGATTTCTAATTTACAAGCTCTCTATTTTCTACACAAAACACGATCAAAAATTAATCATAACTTCATACAAAGTACAAAACAAAATTGTTTATGGGACTTACAGTTCAAAAACCCAATTCCAATTCGCGCAGTTGTTTTCCAACAAACATACGCGTTAATCTAATTAATACGACAGCGTCTAATGTATTTTTAATAACAAGTCTCGTGTTGGTCAGTGCAATTATTCTAATGCATATGGATATCATTCCACTAATTTTATCAGTTACTTTTGTCCGCGACTCCGTTCGCATAAACGGGGAATAATAAATATATTTATTTATTTGTGTATTCTATTTATTTTTACGAAAACAGACCCACATTTTAGCTGAGAATTAAACGAATCTACTGATCAGTTTATTTATTATAGCATGTTATAATATAAATTATTTATTCTTAATTTATTTTCAGTCGTGTGAAATAAAATGTATACAAAAAAAATGATAATGTCAATCCTAGACTTTTGTAACAACTTTGTAGATTGTTTGGTATCAACGCTTACATTTTTTGTAACACTCACCCGTATCTCATGTCTTCTCATGACTCATCAATGCAATTTAAATGAGACATCGAGGTAAATAAAAACCTGTTTTAAGCTCAATTAAGTTCCCTTTTTAAAGTAAACAACGAAGTTGTGAAGCCAAAACAGAAACCACAAAAAACATCATATCCACCCGCCTGTCTGTTCAAAAATATAAGCAATGCACAGACACATCCCGTTACACTTTTATAATAATCTACTACCAATTATCCATACCAAAAATGAACCGTATCAGTTACGAAACAAGGTTTATATAAATTTAACTTAAGGGTGGCTTGAAAGTTAATCCAGTTTTCTAATTTGTGGAATGTAAGGGATGTGTTCGGGATGTCCAAATAGGTCGTAATGGATGAAACGAGTGCAATATTTGTTTATTTCAAATTAGTGTTAAGTAATAGGCTATAGCGGTAATGAGTGATTAGTAGTTTAGTATATCGTTCATTATAATGATTGACAAAACAAGAAACGCAGTTGTGCTTAGTATTTTTTGATGGGTGATTTATTTTTACTTGCAGAAATGATTACTTCAATTGAGGTAAATTATTTAGAACACATTATTTATAACTCCCATTTATCTTCATAAAATGTATATGCGACCACCTCGGTAGGTCCCATATACATTTACGCTTTCAATTTAATTGTTTCTTTAATTTGACTTACGAACAAAGTTTTCTTCAAAATCGGTCCACGATTGGCGGAGAAATCGGTGCACAATTGAATTGTCATAAAATTTTGAAAAAAAAAAAGTACTATTATTTAAAGGTCCGGTCCGGGACACTACAGCTCAAATCTAGCCCGCTGTGCGACGGGGCGCGAACTCCGACTTTTATAAGTCTAAAATATATTCCATCTCTCCCTTTCTTAAGTTCTTATTTAGAAAGAGAGAATGATACAACTTAAAGGTGGTTTAAGTTTGAGACACCAGTCCAGAATCGACACCACGTCTCTTAAAATATAGGTTGTTTAAAAATTAACTAAGTTAATGCTTTAAGAGTCGTTAACAATAATTATTCTAGTTTCCTGAAAACATTTACTCTTGCCAATTAAAAAAAATAATATGATATCTGAAGCAAAACTATAATCTTTTTACTTTTTTAATACCTAACTAAATCAATTAATTTGACGTTTCCTGTATATCAAACAGCCGTGCCTCGCATTCTCGGAATGACATCTTCATCCATCTGAAACTTTACTCTTTGGTTAATTATTTTATGATTAATGAGTGTACAACTTAACTTTTTAATTGGGAGTGACGGCTGTCCGCCATTGACGTGCGAGTCCGCGTCACTTTGAATATGAGAGTATTTTTGGAAATTATGAGAAGTTTTGTTACGGAACGATGTATTTTAGCTTCAAAATGATTTATTTTTTTTGTCAAAAGAGTTTATTTAGAAATAATCCATACATACAGATAAATAAAATTGAAGTGTCTGTTTGTAATATCAAAATAACAGTTTTTTACTAAATGCATATGAAAGTATATACGGTAACTATAACAAAACAACCATTTTTAAAATGTTTGTCGGTCTGTCTGTCTGTCTGTCTGTTTGTTCCGGGTAATCTCCGAAACTGATGGACCGATTTTAGCGGGACTTTCACTGGCAGATAGCTGATGTTACAAGGAGTAACATAAGCTACTTTAATTTTAGAAAAAGAATTACGGTTTATAGGGTATATATTAGGGTTAATAGGGGTAATCCAAAATCTCCACGCGGGTGAAACCGCGGGGCAGCAGCTAGTAATTAATATAATAGTAGTATGTAGTGTAGTATTACAAATAAATAATAATATTTAATTGATGTAATCATGTAAACTAATAATATTAAGTAAATATAGTTAAATGGATAATTAATTTGATCAACTTTGCGTGTAAGTAGCTGGTGTGTTTTCTAGGAGATATAGGACTAACTTTTATGCGAGTGTCCGTCTGGGTTGGTATCACCGCTTTGCTTCTGAAGTCTGCCACCAAGCAGTAATGTGCAAACATTGCTGTGTTCCCTTTTGATGAGCAAAGTAGCCAGTGATATTATTTACCTAATGTCTCAGGGTAACGAGCACACTGCAGTACCGCGCAGGCCTTTGTGTTTCAAAGGTCTAAGTGGCACTGCAATTGTTATGAGCCAGCGTTATGCTTACCATCAGGCAAACGACCGGCTCGTCTCTTTATCAAATAGTATAAAAAACATATTTCATAAAAATTTAACCATTTGCAAAGCGTAAACCCGGAACCGTATTTTCTTCACAAAAACTCTCAACACCACGAAGCCTTCAAAATTCCTCACTTTATTACCCATAAACGCTGAGAAACAATATTTACCCAACTGGCGGAATGAAGTGGTATACTATCTGCTGAGGTGAGCTACGGTCACGCGACGTCGTCGTCTGGGCTGGGTCACATGATTAATAGCACTCAGAGGTAAGGCTTTTGAGCATAGAGACTATAAAGCTTTAAGCTTATATTTGGCTGAAGTTATAACTATAACGCTGGCCATCTATAAAAATAAGAATATTTTTTTTACAGGGCAACAATAATTAGCGTCCTAATGACGGGGAGAGTTTTGGCGGGAATGCGAAAATGTGCTGTTGTTGATTTTGTGTTATTTACTAAAACCTATGTTTCTTCGAGTGTTAATGTGTAATAATGGTGGATTATTAACCATTAAGTGTTCGTAAACGTGCACGAGTGAAAGGCAAATAGTACAAAGGCGAAAAACGTGTATCCAAAACTCCATAGAAGTTTCAGTAAAGTATCCACCGCTTTACTGAAGCGTCACTTCGACTAGAAAATTGTTTCTAATATTGCGAATTAAGGACTATGTATCCAGGTCAAGAAATAAAAAAAAATGATGGGGAGCAGAATCACAAAGTCCTGCATGGCAATGCATTGCGTTCGGCATGATAGCATTGAACATAGCTTTAGCTCAATAATTTCACTAACGCAACTTTGCTCATCAAACCGGGACACAATAATTTGTGCAAACTACTGCACGGTAACATACTACACGAACAAAACGCGGTGGAACTCACACATACACTTGCAGAAGAGTTAGTCCTGCATCCAGGTAAACCCCATCTCCTATTACGATGATGATATTTTTTTTTTAATTTGATATAGGCTTACTTTTGACCACTCGCGGTCGAGGATGTAGCACGCTTGCCTAGAAGAAACCTATTCACTCTCGTCTTGAAAACTCCCAAATTATAGCTATTGGGAAACATAGAGGCCGGCGAAGAATTCCACTCAGCCCGTCCAATGAAGGTAGCACCAAAACGCTTGGTACGGACCGGAGGGATATCAACCATATACGGGTGACGCAGTGCCGTGGCTCTAGTCGTCCGTTGTTAAAATGGAGATGTGAGAATCAAGCTGTGTAACTGTTTTATTTTGTTGCTTGATAGTGGAAGAGAGTATGTAGCTAAAAGTGGTCAACAAGCCTTACTAAGCCTCGCCTCACCCTTTATCTTATCGTAATCACGTATATGAAAGCTTATTACTGCGAGCAACGATGAGTTATGTGTGACATCGCCTTTAAATTGGCATCGCTACTGTGTACTAAGCTTCACCTTTTTATATGGCTAACTTTGCCAATTGATCTATCGACCTGAGTTTATAATGGTCTTTCAGAAGAAGCAAACAATTATTTTAACGGATTGCTTTTGAAATAGCGAGTATTAATTCATTAATTTAAATGATGAGTGATGATAGAGACAGCACTATCTGGTCGTATTGCTGCTCCAGTCTGTTTCTTGGTTTTCCATGAAATAGTCAGGAGCGCAGGCACCGCTTGAAGTAAAAACTTCAAGCCGCGCGTGAGCGTGTATTGTAATAATTTCGTAATCCGCAATAGTTGCAAAGCCATGGTTATTTTGATAGCAAAACGCAAACATGCATTATCATCGAATGCCGCCCTATGACCACTTTATTAAAATGCTGTGTTTTCAACACGCTAAACATATATATGTTGGCCATGCACTTCAAGTATCAATTAGTCACGCGGCGCTTGTTGGAATACATGGTTAGTTGCTGGTCGACAGATTTCTAATTGAAATTGAGTGTGCTAGCGATGCCAGGCGAATACTAAAAAGAGCCCTACCTATAACAGTGGTGGTCTACCACCAGGTAAGGCACCTTTTAGTTAGCTAATATGACTATGATTGTATCATATATTTTCATACATGCTCAAGCGACTGAACACAATGTTGCGGTCAACAATGTAGTAGGTATACGCCAGCCTAGAAGATACGTATTTTCTCACGACTTTAAAATGCTTATGAATGGAAGCTTCCTTAGCTACCCATGTGTGATGTGACTGCCCTCGTCCCGCCTTCTCTCACTCGTTTCCTATAATGAATGCCGCCAACGAACTAAACGCTCTATGGTCTAAATTGAAGACGCTTTAGGCCAAATATCAGAAAACGTTTCAACGCAATTACAAAATTGGCGGTATCGATGTTTAAAACTTTGACCCACATTGCGCCCGCGGGAATGTACAGGCGAACACAAAGTTGTATCGGTCGCTTTGATAAAAATCGAAGATATATTTGTGGAGTTTTGATCCAAGTCTAAATTTTAGGTTTGGTATATTCACGATAATAGACCACATCGTCATTTAAGATCTGTCTAAGAGTATCAAAAAATTTTCAGTCAAAATTTTAAATGTCAGTCAATTCACTGAGTTCCTAAGAGGGCATTAATTATTACAACAATTACTTATATAAAATGCCACTAGGCGCACAGTGCAGCGCCATCCAACTATCATTACTTTTGGATTTCTATAAGCTTTGACAATTTTTTAAATTCCGTGATGAATGTGTTTTACACCGCTTTGACTTCGATTCAATGATTTTCTTTCAGAGATGGGTGGGAGAAAGGATACATGCGCTGGCTTGGGACTGAATATACCGATATCACATTAATTTGTATGACAACATCTGAGAATTATATACAGCTGATACAGTAGCTTATATTTGCGGTCACCAACGCGGGCAGCGCGTATTTCAACTCTTTTTAGATCAATACTTCAATAATTATAATTATAAAGGCGAAAGTGAGTTTGCCGGATTTTCTTTCTTTTTGCAGCAACGGAGCAACAAATCAACGTAATTTTTGCACAGAGATAGTTTATGGGCCAGAAAGTGACATAAGTGACTTAATTAAGCTATTTTTTCCCGGTTCTGTGGTTCCACTTAAATAATGCTTTACCACTTCTTACGTTGAGTGTACAGCAGTGCCGCTTACCTCCAGTAAATGTGTGTATAATTGACGGTGGACCTTCATTACGGCCATAGAATTGGTGATTGCACGCCGGCGGAGTAATGAATAGATGCACTGAGAGCAGGTGCTGGTTCGTTATACGAGCAGATAGGTATAGGTAGATATTAGTATTGTGATTTGTGATTGTTGTGGTACTGGCTTGGTGAAATGTGGTACTGATTTTTTTTGTTTGTGTTTTTATACATCTCTGTAGCTAAGCTGGTAGTGACCGGAGGGGATCTGGCTTTGATAACTCAAAGTAATCAATCACGTACATGTTCCTTGACTCGATACCCGGCCGGGCAAACTTTGTGTGGTGAGATAAAGTTTTTGTTTTTATTATTTCTTGTGGGCATGCGTTTGATCGGCGACGATGTGGTCTACGATATAGCACGCTGGCCCAGAAGATACTTGTTCACTCGTCTCTTGAAGACTCCCAGATTGCAGTGATTAGGAAAAACAGATGCCAGCAATGAGTTCCACTCTTTAGCAGTGCGGTCCGCACGATGAAGGCCAAAGCAAAATGCTTAGTACGGATAGGAGGAATATCAACCATAAGTGGATGGCGAATTGCCGTACGTCTGGTCATCCGAAGGTGGTAAGGGAAAGGGAATCAAGTCGTGCAGTATCGTTGCACACTCTCCAAAATGTATCCTGTAGAAGACAGAAAGACTAGCAACCGAGAGGGTTCCGACTGAAAATCAGTTATTAAGGTCCTTGGACCTTAATTGCATGCTGAGTCGGAACCCTTATCATGGCATCACGCAAAATTGGGTTTTTTTATTTATGTACTTGTCTGTCCCTTATTTTCATTTTTTTAATTTATGTGTAAAACTGTAATGTTGTGTGATGTCCTGAAATAAATGTATTTTCTTACTTTTTTTCTTTCAACCTTGTGGGTTTATTCGGCTCAGGCAGTGTAAGATATTTGTGTTGAGCTTTACACGAATCTAGTCTAAGTAATAAGAAGGATAATCCAGGAGATGGGCAGCAGCATCTTTCTCAACATCATAATCACCATGACGCCTGCCAAGTGTGCTGATGGCAAAATGGGGAGGCCGATTTTCTGCAGTGGATATTTTCCACCTGATGATGAAATCCTGAAAGCATGATTACTTTGTAATATCTATTACAGCTCACAGCGCCACCAGTCGCCGGCTCAAGTCATTCGCATCACGGACGCGTAATTACAAGCTTTTATCATAAAATATTTCTCAATCACCGGACAGATTTAATGGCCGCTAAAGAAAACGCTCTATCAATCTGTACTTGATGCAATAACTCATAGTAAAAACTGGATAATTCGTTTAATAGCCTGTATCTATTGGGGAGTGATCGGCGTAATGTAGGTGGGATACAGTACTCTGTCTCTCTCTCGTTTTTTTTAGTTTAATTTCTGAAATTAGTTGCCTAACTCTTCTGCGGAGCAGGTGGTAGCACTCTTCTGTGAGTCCATCTGGGTGGACCACCGTTTTGTTCGTGTGCTCTACCGCCAAGCAGTAATGTGCAAGCATTACTGTGTTCTAGTTTGATGAGCAAAGTAGTTCGTGATATTACTGGGCTTATGAGACTTACCTAATACCTACTACCTAATATCTCAGGGTAACGAGCGCGCTACAGTGTCGCGCAGGCCTTTGTCTTTCAAAGTTCTGAGTAGCGCTGCAGTTATTATGGGCTTGCGTTATTCTTACCATCAGGCAGACCCACCGTCTCCTTACGTTGCATCTTTGAGTGAAGTGGTACCTTCATTATAGTGCAAAGACATCATAATTTTAATTTAATTGCACTCGTTACCCTGAGACATTAAGTATTAAGTTTCAAAACCCCATAATTTCACGTTACTGACTTCTTTGCTCATAAAACAGTTTATTATCTGCTCATTAAACCACAGTAATGTTTACACAACACTGTCGCGGCAGACTGCATGACCAAAGCGGTACCCACCCATACGGATACTCACAGAAGAGTTAGTCCTACCACCGGACGAAGCCAATAAAATCTCAAAAATATAGAAGGAGTTTCTTTTCAAAAGTTGGATTATTCCATTTGAATCGGTCTTCTTTTTCTGGGTAAAAACTACGGCATTTATTCACAACATAAACTAAAATAATTAAACAAATTCATTAGTGTCTTTGACCGTTCTTTTTTTAATTTTAGACGTGATTGAAGCAGTAATTTTGCAAATCGTGACGGAACTATAAAAATTAAATGGTTTTGTTTTCATAAGAAGTAGTTTATTCCGAAGCGAAATTTTTTCCTACTTCCGTCTGCGGCTTCGGCCACGTGTTATAATACTTAATATGTATTTGTATGTAGTAATAGTAGAAGAGTTATAAAAAAAAATTTGGAGAAAGGCTTAAAGTAGTACATTTAGAGGGTAGAGGAGCACCTGGTTCCCATCACCGTAAAACTTTATCAAAATCTGTTTAGTAGTTTTTGCATGAAGTAACAAACATCCGTCCTCACAAACTTTATATCGCCTTTATAATATTAAGTAGAAACTATAAAGAATAGTAGTATTTTCTCAATTACAGAAAAAAACCGACCAAAAGTAAAAAAGCAATTTTGTTTACTTGGATGACATAATTTTTTTCAGTTATTTTGATTTAAAAACCAAACTACTGAACCGATTTTGATAAAATTTCAATGGGACTAATCTGACAATAAATCCTTTCCAATATATAAAGAATTTTCAAAATCGGTTTACAAATGACGGAGTAACAAGGAAACAAACAAAAAAAAATACCATCCGAATTGAGAACCTCCTTTTTTTGAAGTCGGTTAAAAAGTGAAATAATCATATCTCTGAAATAATGATCTGTCATAATGAAAATTACCTCTTCATTAACGTTTTTCTGTAGAAACGGCCGTGGGCCTTTGTCATCGCACCACGACATATTTTCGTTCCACTTGCTCCGACACACGTTGTACAAAACATCGTGTGGAGGTTTCCTACTAAGTACTATTAAATTTTAACGACACGACGTGAATATCGCTCTTATTGGTCGTAAATATGGCGTGGCGTCTAAGGGCTCTATCTATCGCACGCTTTGTTGATAGCATGCTCACAGTTGTTTATTGCAATCGTATACTTGTCAACGTAAACGTGTGGTCCAACTGGCACTCTGCAATCGGCATGCTACATTGCATTTGCATGTGGTTGTTACTAATTATTTTACGAGCTGGTCGTTTGCCTGATGGTAAGCATAACGCCGGCCCATAACAATTGCAACACAAAGGCCTGCGTGGCACTGCAATGCACTCTTTACCCTGAGAAATTAGGTATTAAGTCTCATACCTAAGCCCTGTAATGTTGCCAGTGGCAATTGAAGGAATACATAGTTTGTTTTATTTTTGATTTTTCACACTCGCTCTAAAACGGTGAAGGAAAACATCGTGATGAAATCCGTATGTTCATGAATCACAAAATTCGAGGACATGTGACATCCGCCAAGCCGCACTGGGCCCACGTGGTGGATGAAAGCCCATATCTCTCTCTGCAATTGCAGGGCCACTCCTAAATTTGAAACATAAAAGCCTGCGAGGCACTGCAGTGCGCTCGTTATCCAGTGTTAGTTATTAAGTCTCATAAGCCCAGTAGTTTCACTGATTATTTTGCCACAGCTCAAACCGGAACAAAGTAATTCTTGTACATTACTGCTTGGCGGCAGACTACATGTGCAAAGCGGAGGTACCCGGCCGGACACTCGCAGAAAAGTGAATCATACCACCTGGTAAATGACGATTAAACATTTCTTTTAGTAATAACGTACTTACAGGTAGAAAAAATAAAGATATCAGTAGGTAATCTTAAGGTGCCCCTTCCCGGCCCGCCTAAACAGAACGCAAAAACGGCCTAAGGGCTTGTTGGTTCATCGAAGAAAAACAGGCACTACGGAAAAAGAGAGACAACGGTCTTCGGTTGGCATTCTGAAAATTTTGAAATAAATTTCCAAAGACAATTGCCGAAGAGAATTTTCGTACGAGCGTTTGTATGGCGGGTTGAGACCTCTTAAACGCAAATGCTCTAGCGACCGCTAATGTAAGGCAAAAGTACGAAGCTTCATAACTGACGTCCACCTACATTGCGTAATCGGTCTCTTACAATGGGCCCAAAGTTGACGCCTAGACGATACATCACTCCTAACTCTGACAACTAAATTACCCACAAGGAGAGTACGGTCAGCATGCGTGATCGAGTCCCCAGAGCTATGGTCAACTTTTTGTGCAGCACTATTTTAGTACAACTGATGTACGTACAAGATTTGAAATTAGTTGATGCGAGTTACCACAAACAATACCGTTTAGACGCGTGTTTAGCTGGATAGTGTCTTAGGGGACCTTAGACGTTCAAGCAAACGTACGTTTGCTTGTCAGAATAACAACGCTTTTGCGTCAAGCGCGGATTTCGTGAAACGTACGGTTGCTTGAGCGTCTAAAGATAAACGTCTAAAATGATTACAAATGTCACAGAATGGAGTCGGACACCGGTTAGAAACTACAAATCAATATTTGTGGTTGCAAATATTTAAACATGCGGTTGAGGCGTGTTTAGGAGTCAGACACTGTTTAACACGTGTTAAGGGTGTGTTTATTTTTTTGCAGTAAAACCTCTATGACCGTGTTACCACAAAAAACAACTTTTAGACGCCTGTGTAGCTAGACAGTATCTAAAGATAAACGTCGAAAATTATTAGAACTTTCACAACTATGTGGCTTATGATAGACGAGTGGCGGCCATATAAAACTTTTTTATACCGTAGGTATGGTAACGAGAAGTGTGACAGGTCGTTTGTCTGATGATATAAGGTTCTATCTTGAACTTTGAAATACAAAGCGCTACACGACACTAGTAGGTACGCAAATTATCCTGAAACATCAGGTAGGTATTAAGTACATCTCTATGCACAGCACTTTCATTTCCATTTCTTCTAGGTGTTTTGTCACGGAAATTGGATCACGGTAAAGTTCACCATTCACGATCGCTCCCATTCCATCGCCCCGCGCGTCTTGGATTGAGTGCCCAATGCCAATTTTCAAGCCCATAGACGGTCACTCCATTCCGGGCGCGACATCGTTCCATTTTTTGGTCATTCTGCGTACTTCTACGTAATCCATCTGAGATTCCCCACACACGAGTGGTTTTGGGAACGCTTGCGTGGAATGTTGTGTGCTCGTGTATGGGGACAAAATGCATGATTTGAATGCATGATGGCCACGTGGCCCGGGTAAGAATATTACCATCCCATCACTTCCCGTGAGTGCTGTGAGACCCGGCTACCAGAGTATGCAGGTATCCAAGGAACGAGCAGAAGCATTCTCCTTCGTCATCATCATAATCTACTGTGCTCATCAAACCGGAACACAGTAATGCTTGCACATAACTGCGCGGCGGCAGACTTCACGAGTAAAGCGGTGGTAACAACCCAGATCAACACCCACAGGAGAGTTAATCCTACCACCTAGTGAACCTTGACATATAAGACCTAATTCCTGATGTCTCAGGTGTCAAGCTCACTGCAGAGCCTGGAAGGCCTTTGTGTTTCAAAGTTATGATTTGGTGTTAATACATAGGCAGGTGTTAGACGCAGCCAACAGGATTCGAATCCGCATCTTCTGTTAATCTAGATCAGACGCTTTAAACCAAATAAGCTATTGTAAAAATCGATTTAAGTGATGCAATTCTTGATTGCGATGATACACTTTTTTCGGGCTGAGCGCCTTCTGCGCTCTCCAACAGTCCGGTGAGGCTGTAGAGGTCGCAAGACCAACAGCACGGTCCTTCAAAAAAAAAAAAAAAAAAATTGCGATGATGAATTTGCTTAGTTTGAATTGTAACTTTAAATATATAAATTTATTTTACAATTAATTAGTTATATTTTGATGTAGTATTATGTAGTCGCTGGTTCATACAGGCATTCGGTCCGATAAAGGAAAAGTACCTAAGCGTAAAAAACGAAGTAAAAGTAAGATGACACGCCGCTGACCACAAATTATCGCCACATCCCACGCCGGCCCCCTTCTCATCGAATTGAAAAAACCATTTTATTTCAACTGCGAGATCTTTATTCTCAATTACGTTGTTAAATTTATTTTTACTAAAATTACACTGCATTTTGAAAAATAAACAAACCGGCATTCTAATTTCAATTCTATTTTTTAAATGTTAAAGTTACAAATCGATTGCTGCGATCCATCTTCAGAAGATTTCGTAACTCGCACGTGATGCAACATTGTTGCAAATTGTAGTTTCATAGCTGTGTTATTATAGCAATTATCATGGGAGTAAAAACAGTTGAAAAATACTCGATTATCACTTGATTATGGCTCAAAGACATTCAGGTGTCAACGGTTTTTTGTTTTAAATTTTATAATAACTCACCGGCATTTTTCACTCGTGGTAAAATAAATTTGAATAACTTGGAGTTCTTCATTCAGTTTTAGTAAGACTAATAATACATTATTGTAATACATATGGCTAAATGTCGCGTGCTTAAATCATCATAATATTATAATTATTATCATAATTATTGTAAAAGTTTTGTCATTTTATATGTATTCGCCTCACGATGAAGATCTTATCCTACTAATATTATAATTGCGAAAGTTTTTGTATGTGAATGTTTGTTACCATGTGTCTCCTTAACTAATTAACTGATTTTGATGAAATTTTGAGTTTAGGTTGTGGAATAACACATAGGCTATAAAGATATTTATAACACGCGGGCGAAGCCGCAGGCGGAATTATAATGGCTAGTGAAATTATAAAGCAAGAAACGAGTTTTCATGCTCGTCTGAAAGTTTGACAGCGCCTATGTCGAAACTTATTTCTCTAGGTCCTAGAGCATTTGCATTTCTAAGTACCTACCTCCTAGAGTCTTGTACCAATCTTAGGCGCTGTCTTAAATGCTTAAGACGTGCCCTAACATTACACCGATATCGCAAATCCTAACGATAAGCAGGCGTACAAATGACAGAGTCAAACAAAACTGTCATGTCAACTTAAAATTCACGCTTATGCAATTTCGATTTTCAGTGTTAAAACCAACTAAAACACATAGAAGTCCGTTATTTACGTAACGTCAGTCGTAGGACTATCTTAACGTAAACTGGTTGGTGCTTAAGTCAAGACTTAGTTCAAGTGTTGCTTATATACGTGGTATCATTTGACTTTAATGCAGATGGGCATAAAAGTAATTTGGTTGATCTAAATAGACCAACTAAATCTTTAGGTAAGTACCTAAAGCTTTAGGACTGGATTATTTGTCTCACAATCTGTACAGCGTCACTGATGCAACTCAAAAGATTAATTACCTTTTCTAAGAATACAATCTTAACTACATTTCGATCATCGCCATTTAACATACGGAGACGTAAATAGTCACACCGACCATACACCATAAGAGTATACGCACTAAGACCTGGCACCCAATTTGTATGACTGACATGACAAATGTATGAATTAACTTCCACTGAATTAATCGCTACTTTGTTACATATACTACAAACATCTCTGACAACCTAGAAAAACAACTGCACTGCCAATTTGAACTGTAACTTATCAACCATAAAGACTACAAAACTTGCATCTAAATGTTTAGTTTAGTAAGGCTGGTTTTCTAGTTATATGTACCATGTGGACTTGCATTTAGCATTATAATTTATTTGAAATACCTATGACAAGAAAGACTAAAATGATAACTGTGGTGATTTAGAGGGAGAATTAATAAATAATAATTCTGTAGTGTTTGTCAGTAGTCATTTCCATACTGCATGAACTAGGTTTCAATTACTTTTATTACTAAGCTAGGGTTATTGTATAGGAAGATACGTAGAGACTGGCTTCAGTATAAAATAAAAAGTTGTTTCTACTATAAAAACAGGTTAACGCAACACAAACATCAACAAAACCAAGTAAATTATCGTGTTAAATTTACCTGTAATAAATAACAATTTTCTTTTAGTTGATTTAACTAATCTTGTCTGGTAGGTGCTAACTGTAAAAATAGGTTGAAAATAGGTAGAATCAACCTAATCAACCTCTTTGGTTTTTCAGTGTATACTTAATTAGAAAAACGAGCTAAATGTTTTTTTTACTATTTGATAACGAAGAAGTTGCTCGAGAGAAGAGAGATCTTAGCGGTCTTTGAGGGAACGAGGCAAGCTGGTCTTTTGGCTGATGGTAAGTATAATGCCGGCTAATATCAACTGCTGTCCCTCTCAGAACTTTGAAACACGAAGGCCTACGCGGCACTGCAGTGCTCTCGTTACTCTGAGACATTAGGTAGGTATTAAGTTTCATAAGCAGGCTTATAACTGGCTACTCTGCTCAATGTTGCTAGGTGTGTTTGTGCGTTTTTTGGTTTGTCCTTCTTTCACGCAACAACGGAACAAAGGGTCGACGTGATTTTTGGCATAGATATAGTTTATGGACCGGAGAGTAACATAGGCTAATTTTTATCCCGGAAAAATGCACGGTCCCCGTGGGAACGCGGGTGAAAACCGCGGTCTGAAGCTAGTTGTGAACAAATACATGGCATGTACCAATAACCAACATGCGTCCTGATTCACCAACCGATAGACAGTAATTAATTTGATAACAACGCAAAACAATAAAAAAGCACTTCTAAAAAACAAATGAAGCACAGAGAGAATAGACACTCCTGTCAAATTAGCTCATTATTTCTTCAACGTCGATAAATACATGCTAAGAATACAAGCCATTAGCTACATTGTATGTTGGATTCCAATCAGCAAATGTTACAGGCGATTCGACACAAGATACCTAACTAATACTATACCTATAGTACTGTAAATAGTCTGCACAATGTATCCATACAGATAAATAAAATTGAAGTGTCTGTTTGTAATATCAAAATAACAGTTTTTTACTAAATGCGTATGAAAGTATGTAGGGTACCTATAACAAAACAACGATTTGACGGCTCTGTAGCTAAGTTGGTAGTAACCCTGCCTGCGAAGCGAGGGGTCCCGGGTTCGATTCCCGGCCGTGGCAGATTTTGTGTAAACATAAAATTTGTTCTCGGGTCTTGGATGTTTGTGATGTGTATCTGTGCGTGTCCATGCCACCAGGGAATCCTAGTGCGGGGGTATGAGTGTAAGCGTTTATTATTATTATTATTATTATTATTATTTTTAAAATTTTTGTCTGTCTGTCTGTTTGTTCCGGGTAATCTCCGAAACGGCTGGACCGATTTTGACGGGACTTTCACTGGCAGATAGCTGATGTTCCAAGGAGTAACATAGGCTACTTTAATTTTAGAAAAATATGTAGGTTCCGCGCAAAAAAATAAAAACCATGTAATCCAAAATCTCCACGCGGGTGAAACCGTGGGGCAGCAGCTAGTCTGCTTATAAATACTAATACTGTAAGCAAGTCACCAGCTAACATAAGAGTTAACCCTACCAGGGCATAGGGTTAACTCTTCTGCGAGCGTCTGTGGATAGATAACTGTTTTGCATGTGTCTGCCGTCAAGGAACGTGCAATATTAGAGTGTGCCGGTTTGATGAGCAAAGTAGTCAGTGAAATTACGGAGCTCTTGAGACTTTTTTTTATGTTATTTGGTAACGAGACGAGCTGGTCGTTTGCCTGATGGTAAGCATAACGCCGGCCCATAACAATTGCAGTGCCACCCAGAACTTTGAAAAACAAAGGCCTGCGCGGCACTGCAGTGCGCTCGTTACCCTGAGACATTAGGTATTAAGTCTCATAAGCCCAGTAATTTCACTGGATACTCTGCTCATCAAACCGGAACACAGTAATGCTTGCACACTACTGCTTGGCGGCGGACTTCACTCACAAAGCGGTGGTAACAACCCAGACGGACACTCGCAGAAGAGTTAGTCCTCCCACTAACAAAATTATAATTTATTAATAATAATTTATTAATTTAACAACAAATAATACCTGCAGGGTTATTTTAATACACTCGGAATGATATCCGTTTCGGTGATCGTTTATGTTTCGTAATCGCATCCCGTCAGAGAAATTTCCCGTAAGTAACAAACGTAAGAAACGAACCACATGTCCCTAGAATGCAGAACCACTAAAAATAACAAATCCCTACATACTTTGCAATAGATATTTCAATAACAACTGCGGCGCAAGTACGGATCTATTCGGGTCGATAATATTCGACAACATTCGAGAAAAATGACAGTTCAAATCGATAAAGTGGGATTTATCGAGCCTCGAAACTATCGACAAAAGTTATCGAAAAGCTAGGTCGAATCCAAAGAGAATATAGAGCTACTACAATACTTTACGATCAGACTTCGGTACTTGCAACATTCGATAAATTTGTCGAGTTTTTCGGTTCGACAAATTTATCGAACTGACTTCCGTACTCGCACCGATAACTCGCAGTTAATTATATTAAGGGCCGGAGCCTAGATACTAGTATCGAATGATTAATAACATCGATACATCCCTATTATTCTCCGTCTGTTCTGTTATAGCCGGGTAAAGATAAATCATGCATTATAATTTTTCAATCACCTCCATTGCAACAACTTTATGAAAAAAAAAGATAATTAAATCCTGTTACGCGGTACAGTAGAAACTATAGAGTAGTAATATAATAAAAGGGTGGAAACACTGTCGAAGAAATAGGAAAATAAATACAGCGTAAAAATTCTCCATCGTATTCTGATAGGTACAAATTACAATCATTATTCATTGAAAAAATTAAACGGTGCTATCGAGATTTCAATAAATTACCGTTTTAATTGTAACCTACCTCAGCAAGAATATCATGTTATAAATATAATGTTGTGTTCAACCGCTATTTTATCTTTTTAATTTGTAGAAACATCATAGCTTGATGATTTTGCTCGTGTTTTTGTTTTAAATGCATAAACGCAAGACGCTGACTGCATCTTAAGTCACATTATATTTTATGTAAGTCTAGCTGCTGCCCAGCGGTTTCACCCGAGTGGAGATTTTGGATTACATGGCTTTTATTTTTCTGCGCGGAACCCTAATTCTTTTTCTAAAATAAAAGTAGCCTAAGTTACTCCTTGTAATATCAGCTATCTGTCAGTGGAAGTCCCGTCAAAATCAGTCCAGCCATTTCGGAGATTACCTGGAACAAACAGACAGACAGACAAAAATTTTAAACATGGTTGTTTTGTAAAAGTTTCCCTATATACTTTCATATGCATTTAGTAAAAAGCTGTTACTTTCATATTACAAACAGACACTTCAATTTTATATTTATATAGAATACGGAAGAACATTTTTTTTTACGGTAAAATGCTCTCCAATCTGTTTTTTTTTTAATTGATGTCTGTGTTTATGACATCCCCGAGCCAAATTTCATGCATTTCGGTTTACAATAGTAAGTGTTGATGTGATGGTAAGATAGACTGCAGCGGGCTGACTGAAGAATTGCAACCTATTTTCTTAAGAAGGCTATGGCATCCAGCCAAAGAAAATCGTACAAATCGTTGAAAACTTTTTAATATAATTACATCGTCACTTTAGATCAGGGGATTGATTATTGAACGAAATCACCGGTGACAAAATTCTCAGCGATGACTTTGAAATCACTAATTTGAAATAGTCGTATTTTTGAAAGTCATACTCTTTTTACCATGCAACTATTTCTCAGTTTTGATCATAGACAAACTTATGATTGTGTGCTATTCATTTTTTTTTTTACTTCAAAATTCGCACTGAATACTCATTACGAGTGGAGACCCCCACTCGTAAACGATATCATAGTTATCACAGTTTTACACCCGCTGTGATTAAAAAATACGCCTTTTTGTAAATCAGTGACTACTGGTCATATCGCTGATATTTAATCACTCGGTGACATTCAAAAATTGCACCCCTGGTGTGATACGCTAAGTCAACATATCAAATGCAACAGAAACAATATTATTTCACGTTTAAAAAACAACGATTTACTAACCATTGTCGGGTGTTAAAACTTTACGACCATCATCAAAGTAAATGTAACAGCCAAAGCTGCAACAATTGGCCTAATTGGCGTAACTCAAAATAGCAGAATTAACAGCATCAAAAATAGTACATTAATCAATCTCAATTGAGAGCCGGGCTTATCAACGCTCGCATGCACTTCCTTTCATTGTTTTAATCTAAAAATCAACACCATTGAAGTTGGTCAAGCGAAATTCATCTCTACACATAAAAAAATAAAGTTTAATTCAAACGTTAATCAATAACCTTGTCGGCATGTCCATGACTGAAACTGGGATGATATGGGACGTTGAATATTGTGTTGAAACTATTGCTAAGCGACAGAGTTTAGACCTACTTGCTGTGTATGTCATGGCAAATAAATAAGAGAGATAAAGTTCAGTCAAAACTCATATAGAAACAATTGAAGAATCGTGTTGTGGTGTGGTTGGTCTTTTTCATCTTGTAAACGCAAAAATAATTGTGCTTTTTATTCGCTTCGCAGGATATACCTTTTTTTACGTTATTCCTTCGATCGTTCTTGGCCACAATCAGGTGACTTCTTTGGGTAATGGAAATGTCCTATGTAACCTAAATAATGCGTTCAGAATAAGGAACGGGGCAAACAGTTCCACAGCACTTAGGCTGCAGGAAATAAATGGACAATATTATTATATTAAGATCTGTGCATTTTACATTGGATTTTTTGTATGCTATTTGGTAAGGAGACGTGCTGGTCGTTTGTCTGATGGTAAGCATAACGCCGGCCCATAACAATTGCAGTGCCACTCAGAACTTTGAAACACAAAGGCCTGCGCGGCACTGCAATGCTCGTTAACGGGGTTATTTTCGCAGATTTTCAACATGACGAAAATGAGTAGCAGAATATATTCTCGCTACAAACTCTTCCCTGGAAGGAAAGTATCAGAGAATGCTAGCGTCATACTTGGCTCCACAACTGACAGAACTGCGGCGTCGAGCATTCGCTCACAATTTATGGTACATTAATCACTGTCGTTTGGCACGAATGTCGGACATCGGTACCCTGCGCTTCAAAGTAAGGAATCCTATATGACGCTTCTGGTATTCCTCGCGTCTAATTTTGACAGTGCCCTAATCTGCGTCAGTGAAGCAACAAAAGTGTCATGAAATTGCAACATAAGATTAGTTTTCTTGAATTATTGTTTGTCTGGGTATCCGGTAATCCTACTAATCCTACTAATATTATAAATGCAAAAGTGTGTTTGTTGGTTTGTCCTTCTTTCACGCAGTAACGGAGCAACGGATCGTACTAATTTTTGGCATAGATATAGTTTATGGACCGGAGAGTAACATAGGCTACTTTTTATCCCGGAACAATGCACGGTTCCTGTGGGAACGCGGGTGCAAACCGCGGGCAGAAGCTAGTCCATATCCATACTAATATTATAAATGCGAAAGTGTGCTTGTTGGTATGTCCTTCTTTCACGCAGTAACGGAGCAACGGATCGTACTAATTTTTGGCATAGATGTAGTTTATGGACCGGAGAGTAACATAGGCTACTTTTTATCCCAGAACAATGCATGATTCCTGTGGAAACGCGGGTGAAAACCACGGGCAGAAGCTAGCAAAGAATAAAAGCGTAAGTTGCACATCTCAAGCTCAACAAAAATAAATTTAGTACCTTTACCCTACTCTCATTCAAAACTTCGAAGCGCTTGAGCGACACTCATTATAATTTAATTACTTACATGTACAATATATTTTTTTTATATCTTCAATTTGTTTATTCAATGCGAGTCATTGAGGAACTAGATACTTCTAATCAATGGTGCGAGTATAAAGACCATTCTTACTAACGCTACAATTATTTCTAGTACCGTTTTTTTTATTTCAAACATCACTATCATAACGACATATTCCTAAAAACGGACTTAGATAAATACTCTTATCTTTAAAAATACTGTATAGAATTAGGTTTTATTGTTGAAATACCTACAGGTCTAATATAAAAAAAATAAATATAAAAACGTATATACGCAAAACAGATTGGTTTTATTTCATAAAAAAAAACAGACAGGGAACAGACAGGGAACAGACAGTTATCGTCTAGGCAAGCATGTCGACCGCATCGTCGGTTACCATCAGGTGATATTGCCGTCAAACGCAAGCCTATCAGAATTAAAAACAAGGAAAATAACATAACATCAATTCTAGATAACGTTAACTTTGGTAACGAGACGAACTGGTCGTTTGCCTGATGGTAAGCATAACGCCGGCCCATAACAATTGCAGTGCCACCCAGAACTTTGAAACACAAAGGCCTGCGCGGCACTGCAAATCGCTCGTTACCCTGAGACATTAGATATTAAGTCTCATAAGCCCAGTAATTTCACTGGATACTCTGCACATCAAACCGGAACACAGTAATGCTTACGAACTACTGTTTGGCGGCAGACTTCACTCACAAAGCGGTGGTAACAACCCAGACGGACACTCGCAGAAGAGTTAGTCCTCCCACTAACGCACATGACACATTAATAACAAAAACTGTTGGTCAGTGCGTATATTCTTCGTACCATACTCGTTTATCAGACCCATTAAGATAACACAGGATTCCACGAGTGACCTCAAAATGCGCATCCATAAATAGATGTGCCCTAGGTCACATGACATGTCACCATTACGTAGATTAAAGACGGGCGACGACGGGCCACTTTATTATAGGGGTCGGAATTGACTTTAACTGGAGATGCTAACACCCGTATGTTTAAGACTTACCTCGACTGGAGCAGTATCTTCAAACGGATTTTCTTTTTGCGACTTAATGCTATGAGTCATTTGTTTTAACCTTCTTGAGTGCTCCCTTGGGGTCTATATGAATAGAGCATTTTGAATTTGAATTTGAAATGCGTTACCCTCAGTTTACGTATAAACTAGACTTGAAATCTGAAATAAAACTGTTTGAAGAAATTTGTCTTTAGGATTCCGCGACGTTGGTCAAATAAAGAAGCCACATTTT
Source organism: Crocallis elinguaria (assembly GCA_907269065.1). Lineage (NCBI taxonomy): Eukaryota > Metazoa > Arthropoda > Insecta > Lepidoptera > Geometridae > Crocallis > Crocallis elinguaria. The sequence continues at coordinate 22,053,494 of OU026072.1, read as the reverse complement.
CAAACTCTTATTATAATGATTTTGGCATGTTGGTTATAAGGAGAATATTAAAAGGAAGACACCAACGCGAGAAACCATTTGAAATAGCGTAAATACTAGTACTATTTATATAAGAATCATCACACATACACACAGTGTCTTTTCAATTGTTGAGACAGACAAAGATGGACATGATAATACCTATTTTTAAATTGTTTGAATTTTGAATTGCACATTAGACTATTTATGGCTAGATATTATTAGGTTAATAATTATTATTATTATTATAAAGCATGACAAAAAATTAACTTTCAATAATGTCGTCCATTTTGTTCCACTCCAATATCTTGCATCGCGGCAGTAAACTCTCAGCCGTACCTATTCCTTCGTCAATTCCTCAACTTCCTAGCATGTTACTGTATCTATGCCTCAAAAAAAATGCCCTCAAGCATACTTGACAAATTGTCTACGAATACGGCGGTAAGAGATAGGCCCGTATCATTAAGAAATCCCGAGGCGATTTGTCTTGGACGTTTTACGTGTTTTCGTGTAATAGCTGTATTTTTATAGGGATCCAATTTAAGATTTTAAGATTTGTTTTATAGTTGTCAATCTGTTTTATAATGCTGATAGCATGAGACATGAATTTTGGATCCCTTACCGGCCGCTTCGATAATTATATCAAAAACTTGTCTATTTTTTTACAAGTCTTCAAAATATATTCCATCCCTTTCTCATGTTCTTAGTATAGAAAGAGAGAGTGGAACTAAAATTAGATTTAGGTTTTACGCAAAATGCCAGAATCGACATCATTTATGAATTCCAGAGTACTGAAAAAACACCTGCAAAGAGTCCCAGGTTCAATGGTCGGCGCCCTCAGAAACCTGTCGACGAGAAAAGTCGATGTTGAATATTTTTGTTATGTTATCTGTGTGTCCATACCACCTGCAACACAGAGAATCCTAATGCAAGAGTATATAAGAGTTAAATAAAAATAGTAAAATTGTGTTAACTCTATTAGTACTAGCAATGAGTTGAAACATAGCACATTGATGCAGAAGGTCGGGTGGCGCGTCAATTGCGCCGGCGCCGCGCCGGACGGGTTGATGTCATTGCTCATGCGCCGGTAATTATGCCACCGGCCCGGATTAATTGTAAGGACGGTCGGCTACTGAACGATAGATTATAAACTTACTTTACCAACTTTTGGATTGAGCGAGAAGTCTCCTCCAGTTACATATTAAGTTAGTAGCAACCCTGCAAAACGAGTTGCCCCGGGTTTGATTTTTTTATAATACTGGACAACGAGACGAGCGGGCCGTTTTCCCGACCCCTTCCCATAACAATTGCAGTACCACCCAGAACTTTGGAATACAAAGGCCTGCACGGCACTGCAATTGCACTCGTTACCCTGAGACACAGGTATTATGTCTCATCAGCCCAGTAGGTAATTACATTGATGCTCGGGTGGAGCAAATATTGTTTGATGAACATAAAGTTTATTCTCGGGTCTTGGATTTTCAATCGATTGGATGTCAATGCTACCTGCGACACTGGGAATCCTAAAGCTCGGGGAATATGAGGGTGTAAGCATTATTTATTTATTTATCTTTTCGGCCCTATACAAACCTCATTTATTTCTTTCCTGCCACCTTCACGGCTCTGACCAACGTGTTGGTGGTCTGCTTGTGAGGTTCCATGTTCACGTGAATGCACCTTACTATAGTAAAGGCGAAAGTATGTTTGTATGTTTGTCCTTCTTTCACGCAGGAACGGAGCAACGGATCAACGGATCAACGTGATTTTTGGCATATAAGATATAGTTTATGGACCTGAGAGTAATATAGGTAGGCTCGTTTTTATCCCGAAAAAATGCACGGTTCCTGTGTGAAAACCGCGGGCAGAAGCTAGTAAAAATATAAGTTAACATACTTAAAAGCAATTAGAAACTATAATAAAAATAAAAACGTTTTTACGAACTTATTGATCGGACGACTCCGCATCGTCGGTAGTGTGCGCTCAATCCAAGATTCCCTGAAGTGAATTGAACTAATCCATTACAGTGTTGACGACCCCTGCAAATTGCACCGAGCTAAATGAGACTTGTTACGCACACCTAATTGTATATCTACTGGTGTTACGTCTTTCTATTCATTTACAATCCGCGTAAAGCCGGCCGTACACGCGTATACGCATGTTTGCGTTTTGCAGTCAAAATAACCATGATTTTGCAACAAGCGCGGCTTGATGTAAAATGATCAAAAATCTACGAAACAGACAAGAACAGCAATATAGTCAGATAGCCTCTTTCTCTCCCTGCTTATAGGCTCAAAGTGACGACGGTTCCGCTTTACGCTACATACGAGTACATTGCTTGCGCAACACCACGGATTTTTAGTCCGGTGACGCTGTATCAGTCCGGTGACGCAGTAAAGGTCGCAAGACCAACAGCACGGTCCTTAAAAAAACATGTATTTACTGCGGCAAACCAAACGCGACACCAAAAAATATTAGAGGCCAAAAAGCCGGACCTGACAGTTTGTTCTCTGCCTCTCGCACCCGTTTTACCAACCCGTGCCGCGCTTCAACCCTGCACATAATATTGCGAATTTTAACCCGGTTATGGCAAAACTATAAGACTGGAGTATTGTGCGGACTTACACCGTCATTTTTCCACTTTTCCACACTGTTTCACTTATTTGCCTAGCATCTGGAAGGAGAGTTCAGACGCAAACTCCAAAAAGAATGCGGGTCAAATGGAAAACCTCCGTATTTTGAAAAAGAAAGGACTACAAACCAATACTATATAAATAAGATTATATAAAGTGAGTAATTTATAGTTTCAATTCCGCGATAAATTATATTATATATCGCGGAATTGAAACTATAAATTACTCACTTTATATAATCTTATTTAAAATGGATTTCCGCAAAGTAACGCCTGATTCCATCAAATATCAATACTATATACTTATATTACTACCTATATTATCATGACAAGTTTTTGTACTACGAATTAATTTATGAATATTAACCAGCGAAATCATTAATGACATTGTAAGCCACGCTACGCTTAATTGCCTTGTTAATTGTCCTTCATTAGTGTCCCATGATATTGTTGACATTTACAACGACTACTGCAAAGAAACACTTTTGTACTTTGTCATAATACAAATTGTACTCTCTGATGGTAGGAGGAACTCTTCTGCAAAAATCACCAGACAGAGTCTGCTATTGCATAACATTTGCTTTAGGCGGGATCTGCTCACTGGATCGAGGTCCACGATCCGAAGGTCCTCTCCACTGAACGACATTATTTCTCAAGAATGATTCGTGAAGCGGTTGAAATAGAAAACATCGCAATTTCAACAGGGAAGGTTGAAGGTTAAGTTGGCGGCGTCATGCATTACCGAGCATATAATATGAGACTTAAAACACTCTGGGTAACGGGCACGCTGCAGTGCCTAGGCCTTTGTTTTTCATTATTCTGGATGCCACTGCAATTATTGTTTTCTGTAGACGTAATGCGGTTCATTACGTCTACGAAAAACGATCTCCTCGCCCCATCAAAAAAGCTTAAAATATAAGTATTGGTTTATGTGTCTACAACAAGGTTCTAAAAAGCTTACCGTATTATTATAGCCAATGTAGTTAGTACCCGCTCAGTTAAAATAACTAGAACAGCTCGTTAGTTAGCAAATACCTGTATATTTGTATAATATACGAACGAAAAGTATAACCTGATCAATTTTTAAAGGCGTCGACACAAGAAATCTATAACTAAATAAATAAATAACCACAGTACCATCCAAAAAATGTATTAATTAATAGTTCTGTGAAATTGTTCGTATTTATAACTTCGAAAGCCCGCTACAGTCCCGCAAGAACTTGCGAGAATTTCGAGAAAAAACCAGCACGACGTGTAATCGTTTCCCAGTATTGTTCTAATTATTACGCCTTCTCGGTTCTCGGCTTCTCATCCGAGAACGTGCCCACATTCTTGGCCTTTCTTGTGTTCTTGGCGAGACTTGTGCTGCTTTAGGATTACGAGAAAAAAGTTTGTTTTGCTTCCGTACTCGCATCGCAGTTACCTACTAATTTACGACCGCTAGCACTTTTTTCTATATAGGTACTATCTACTACCTAGGTACCAACGTTATGCGCTTTCAGGTTAGGTATTACCCGTGGTCCCACTGTTTTGAACCACTGGTAGGTCCACGGGTAATTTTAATTCCCGGTAGCCGCACTGCACTTGAGATTGAATTTTGATCAGTTTCAGTGGGTCCACGAGCTTTTTATCCATGGACCCAATACTTAGCTATATTCCCAGCGTATATTTTGTAATGATAACATTCAGTCAGTCACTCACACTCAGTCAGTCGGTCTCCGAAACGGCTGAACCGATTTTGACGGGACTTTCACTGGCAGATAGCTGATGTTATAAGGAGTGACTTAGGCTACTTTTATTACGAGGGCGAAGCCGCAAGGCACAGGTAGTATATCTATATAAACAACTCTAAAATAATCTTCTCTAACTTCTGGTATTTTTGTGTAAGAATTATACCTACTTACATTTTTTTTAATCACAACTACGGTAAACTATATAAGGAACTTTTGGTGCTTCATACCCTTCAAATTTACCACATTTCCAACTCAATATTCCTTTGTCTTATTCATCAATTATAATGGAACTTATAAGTTAAAAGCAAGGCTGTTCAAGTGGGTTGTTAAATCGTCATTTGTGTAAGTAATCCATTTTTGATTAATCCTCGGACAGGATCTGAAATTGGCCAACTAGAAGGGGAACTATAAATATGACTTAAGGTGTGTACACATATTACAAGAAGAATAAGAATTGTTGGTTCGATAGCTTATAAGTCTTAAATTTGACCAAATCAAAATAAAATTTCCCCAAAAACAAAGCTTGGCCGACTCACCCGCCTGCCGCTCCAGACTCCAGCACTGTCCCGGGACTTCCTGATAGGCTTCCTGGCTCCTATATTGCACGAGCACTGTTTTTTGGTTCTAAATAATATATTGTACCTAATGGTATTTTTGAGTTTTTTAGCTTTTCTGTTTTCTTTTTTGTTTTCGGAGCGCATTCCTCGCACTCGCTATGCAAAAAGTGAGGTTAGTTCGCGCCGCTCGCCTGAGGTGGCGCGGGCGTTGCAAGATGGCGGTTTGGCGGGAGTTTTGAATCGGGCCAAGTCCCTACAAGAATAAAAAATATTTATTGTGAACACTAGCAGTATAAATAAAATGTCCAAGTAATACAAACTTATTAAACTAATACAATGGTGTCGCGTCTGTAATCTCATACCTAAGCCTAATTTTAGTTTCAATCTCTCTTTCTACAAAAGAACATGAGAAAGAGTTGGAATATATTATACACCTGTCAAATTAATTCACTTGCTTGTGTATAGTGTAAATTTAACGGCTATGAATATAACGGCGTCTAATTTATCAAGGATGGATATTTGACAGCTCTAAAACTAAATTTAGATCTCTCAAACATCTTCCATCTCTTTCTCATGTTATGTATTAGAAAAAGAGAGAGCGAAACTAAAATTACATTTAGGTATGAAATGGCAAAATCAACACCATTACGAGTATCACATTTCTTTGTACAATATCAACAAGACAAATACACAAAGACATCTAATTTAATTAATTACAATGTACTTGTTTGAGGCACCCGCAAAACTTCCCATTTCTCTTTAAGTCTTTATACTTTTATGCCCATAAACCTTTGATTATTCCAACGTTAATTTGAGTCTTTTATTTTCCGAAAAACCCATTAGAATTGGTTTAAAAAGCTATTAGGATTGTTCGCCTCCGGGCATACTAGGATTTGAAGACGTACCCAGACGTGTAATTTTCGCGTTACTTTGTAATATTCAGCTTATCATATTCATTACACATTCGTATATGTAAAGTTTAACCATATTTAATGATGGGAATAACTGCGAGCATCAGTCTATGTGAGTACCAGTGTGTGAAGTAGTGTGCTCCCTTGATAGGGGCACCACAGACGCTCAAGCAAACGTACGTTTGCTTGCGCTGCCCCATTGACCGTACTGTCTTTTCTGGCCGTCTAGATAAAATCCACAAGCTTCTTTTTCTAACGCCAATCCAATGTGTGAGAATGACATTAGCTTGCGAGATATGCTGTTTTTAAATTGGTACATGGAAATTGGTCGAAGGTACTGGCATTTTACTCTATGGCATTGGCATTAGCGCGAGCGGAAAAAGAAACGTGTGAATTTTGTCTAGAGGGCCTAATGTCTCAAGGTAACGGCATGCTTACGTTAGGCTTGTAGAAAACAAGTAACGGAGTCCAAATTTTATTTATAACACGTTTTTATTTTATCATAAGCACGTTGAGTCCACGTTTCATCGAATCAACTATATAAAAACCGTTCAATTAACGCAAGCAAGTGGTGAAACTTGACTAAATTCGCGAGCAAATTACACCCAAACACAGTTTTCTGGAAATATGCGGCAAGACTTGCAGCGACGGATCATTGGCGAATTTTTTTGGTGAAACCACTGCACGCACTCCACTCAAACATTTTAATTTAATAAATTCGTAAATCTTTGTGAACGTGCTGATATTCTTCAGCGCTGTGAAGACATTTCAACTTTTTACTCGAATAACAAGTATTCCAACAGAAATGTAAGAAACACTTTCGGATACTTACTGTGTTACATTTCCAACGCCGAAAGAATTTTATGTAATTACTAGCTGCTGCCCGAGTTTCACCCGCGCGGAGATATTGGGTTTCATGGTTTTTTTTTTTTTTGCGCGGAACCCTAATTCTTTTTCTAAAATAAAAGCAGCCTAAGTTACTCCTTGTAACATCGGCTATCTGCCAGTGAAATTCCGATTGATCCCATGGAAATTTCATCAAAATCGGTTCAGTAATTTGTCACCGAAGTCGGTTCGACGCTTTTTTAAAGCAATTTTTTTTAAGTTCGATAGCTGGCGATGTGGTTGTACATGTTGAATATGCTAGACCTACATTAGGATTGGTTCTCAAGTTTAATTGCCCGAAAAAGTCCTGTTTGATACGTCCAAGCTATAGACACATATTCGAATCAAATTTACGCGCTATGTGTGCGTCAATCAATACAATGGCTAGCGTTAAACAGTGGTGATTCACTTAGTAACTACACTGCACAGAGTAAAAAAATTCATCCATTGAAAGCCTGAATTCATTACAGATAGCCGGACTAGCGCAGGCTGTAGTAGGCTAATTGAATCGGACGTAAAATCGATTATCGGCCGGCGGCGTGCAAGCGCGCCCGCCCGACGTGCACGAAGGATTATCTCCGGTTATACAGTATACATACGGCTTACAGATGAATTAATGGGTCATCTTTTTTTTATACTAATTGATAAGTAGACGAGATGTTCGTTTGCCTGATGGTAAGCATAACGCCCGCCCATAACAATTGTATTGCCACTCAGGACTCTCAAACACAAAGGCTTGCAATGCGCTCGTTACCATGAGACATTAGGTATTAAGTCTCATAAGCTTAGTAATTTCACTACTTTGCTCATCAAACCAGGTGACAGTAATGCTTGCACATTACTGCTTGGCGGCAGACTTCACGAGCAAAGCGGCGGTACCCCGCCAGACGGACGCTCGTAGAAGTGTTAGTCCTATCATCTAGCCCTACAATATTTTGGATATTTTACAGACTTGAACTTGTTTGTCACTGAATAACACAAAACAAATTTGAGTAAAAGGCTCAATAAGTCAATAAGTCCATGTATTTCATTCGCATTAAGTCTGTCATCATGTCATTTGCTACGTACTCTTTCCTGCCTCCCGTGAAACTCTTGACTCTTCATCGCACTCAATACTGAAGGTGTATCTTTGAAGCGATGATGTGTCAGTGATAATGACAGCGGGTGCAGGTCGATGATGGAATCCTACAATTCTTGATGCAGCAACAGAATGGTGGTAGGTGCTCCATTTGCTAGCTCCCATCGTCGAGTTAAAAATCTGTCTCCAAGTAGCGACGCAAAATTGCAAGTCTCTCAGTGTTCTACAGGATACATTTTGGGGAGTGTGCGACAGAATTACACAACTTGATTCCAGCATCTCCATTTTTCCAACGGACGTCTAGAGGCACGGCACTGCGTCACCCATATATGGTTGATATCCCTCCTGTCCGTACCAAGCGTTTTGCTTCAACCTTCATTATACGTACGGCTAAGAAGTGGAATTCTTTGCCAGCCTCTGTGTTTCCTAATAGCTATAATTTGGGAGTTTTCAAGTCGAGAGTGAATAGGTTTCTTCTAGGCAAGCCTGCTCCATCGTCGACCGCATCATCGCTTAACATCAGGTGAGATTGTGGTCAAACGTAAGCCTACTATGGTTAAAAAAAAAAACCAATCAGTGTTTTCCAGCAGCTGTATTTGAGAGCCAGTTCTAAATGGTTCTAATCTAGGTCTAGCATGGCATCATCAGGCAAGATCGTGGTCAATTGATAAAGCCTCTAAGTATAAAAAAATGTTTGTGCGCAGTGCTATTGCTTAGTTCAGTTGAAACAGATAAGGAAATAAGCCTGCTAGATAATATGCAGTAGTTTTCATTGTCAAATATTCACAAATTGTTTCATCTGTTTTTCACACATATACTACAGTCCAATGTAACCCAATCCCCTTGTGCGTTGGGTCTCACCTTTCGCTTTTCAATCATGCCCGTCGGCATTATAGCTGCTGTTGTCGATTCTGTGGCATCAAAAATTTGGATGCGATGCTGCTGCCTGCTGGCTTTCGTACTCGGACCGTAGGTATAAATTACTGTTGCATAAACTGTGCCGGTTTGACTTCTGGTTCCAACTTTGACTGAGCTTTGTACATTTTGGGACGCTCGGTTTACGTATAACGTACCAATTTACCGAACGTACTATTTCTGTATATCTCGATTACTAGTGTGGTAACTTTTTTTTCATGTTATTTGGTAACGAGACGAGCTTGTCGTTTGCCTGATGGTAAGCATAACGCCGGCCCATAACAATTGCAGTGCCACCCAGAACTTCGAAACACAAAGGCCTGCGCGGCACTGCAATGCGCTCATTACATTGAGACGTTAGGTATTAAGTCTCATTAGCCCAGTAATTTCACTGGATACTCTGCTCATCAAACCGGAACACAGTAATGCTTGCACACTACTGCTTGGCGGCAGACTTCACGAGCAAAGCGGTGGTAACAACCCAGATGGACACTCGCAGAAGAGTTAGTCCTCCCACTAACTGGTTCCAACTTTGACTGAGCTTTGTATATTTTGGGACGCTCGGTTTACGTATAACGTACCAATTTACCGAACGTACAATTTCGGTATATCTCGATTACTAGTGTGGTAATTTTTACAGAAGATTGTGTTGCTGATGAACAATGTAGTCTGTGAAATACTAGGTATATAAGGCGTAATACCTGATGTCTCAGGGTAATGAGCGGAATACAGTGCCGCGCAGGCCTTTGTGTTTCAAACTTCTCGGTGGTACTACTAATGTTAGGGGCTGGCATTATACTTACCATCAGGCAAACGACCCGCTCGTCTCGATATTCAGTAGAAAAAAAAAGTGAGATCGCACACAGTAATATAACTTTTACAAGTGGTCTTCTGGGCCGATTTCAAAAGGCGAGTCTTTTGAAACCATCTGATGTTTTCTTGATGTGGATGACGTAGGGTCACGTGACCGTTTAGCGCGCCAAGTATTAGGTGTCCCTTCTGCTCTTTTTCTGTTTTGTGCCTTGGGGCCTATGTAAATATTTTTAGTTATTGAATTAGAACGCCTGTTTTTTTTCAATTCAATTTACGAAACAATTGAATTGAATTGTGAACTGTATTGTATTATTTCTATCTTGTCGCTCGTTCATCGATCACTATTGTCCCATTCTTCGCGGTATCTGTAATCAGTTACAATGATTCAAATTGTTCCAAATAAGCTTCACTCCGTAAAAAGTGCCTGAAAGTAAAACTACGTAACTTAAAGCCTATAGACCACTCAGACAGTATTTAAAAACACAGAAGCTAAACTTGATTGTTCAGATGACACGAAAAGGTCTTATTCACAAAAAAAAACAAATTGATATAAAAAAATTTATTTGAAAGTAATGCATGAAAATTAAATTAGTAATTGATAGTTATTAATTTTAAATTTACTGTGTTCCGTTTGGATGAGCAAAGTAGTCACTGAAATTACTGGGCTTAAGAGACTTGTAATGTCTCAGGCTAACGAGCGCACTGCAGTGCCGCGCAGGCCTCTGTGTTTCAAAGTTCTGAGTGACACTGAAATTGTTATGGGGTGGCGTTATGCTTACCACCAGGCAAACGACCCGTTCCTCTCGTTACCCAATAGAATAGAAAAAACTTACAGCCATTAAGTATATGAAATTTCATCTGATTTAAAACTACAGATGTGACAAAAATCTATCTGCTTCTTCTATCAACTATTCAGAATTGAACAGTAGATGACACGTACATCATTAAAAACCACATCGTCATCTTTACGATGAAGGGGGATGTTGGGCCAAGTATTAAAAAGAAATATAAAGATATAAGATATTAGAAGAGATATAAAGTTTGTTTGTTTGTTATCGCTAATCTCTGGATTGAGATTGAAGAAAATCCTCCCAAAATTTTTTTCACGAGATCAAATGAGTTTGTAAACTAAAGCTCTATAGTATAGTCGTATATAAAAAGCCCAATTATGGAGCTAGGTCACTGTGTTCAACTGCCCGGAGGCCTTGGTCCCACACCGTAATGGGAGAACCATGGAGCAGTGTCAAATTTCACTATCCATTTGCCACACCGAGCGACAGTTTTTATTTGTTTTAACCCTCATTGGGCCGATGAATCAGATGGTTTTTTATCCTGTTTTATAGAATGAATATGAATGATATTGCTGTCTAAGATGCTGGAAATAGGTTAATATGAACAATTGAGGTCATTCTGTCGTTTCATACCTACGCTTAATTTCAGTTTCGCTCTCTCTCTCTCTTTCCAATTTATTACATGAGAAAGAGATGGAAGTAGTTTGACAGATCTGAATTTAGTTTTAGAGAGATCTCAGTTCGGCCCCCACCAATGACTTAAATATCAATTTATGTTAAGTCGGATTTACCTCACTCACTCTAAAACGGTGAAGGAAAAGATCGTGAGGAAACCCACATGTACAAGAACCACAAAATTCGAGGACATGTGACATCCGCCAAGCCCCACTGGGACCGCGCGCCCTGATGTGGTGATAGATGGCCCATACCTTCCCTCTAATAGAAGGACGGTATCCCAGCAGTGGGAGAGTAATAAGGCTGATGATGATCACAACTATTATCAATACATAAGTCGCAACCTTTTCTTTCTTTCTTTCATTACGTCTAAGCTCCTCTTATTCCATTTCGTTTAGGCATGTGAACAGTCTTGGTGACAAAATTTTAAGCTATCCGAAGGCGTCTAATACCACGCCAGTTATCTTACGATAGTGATACTGTGCCGTAGCACGGTAACGTTCAGTAAATACACAACGGTCACACATGCAAGTGTGCGCGAAATCGATAAAGTTTATCGATCGGTGAAGAACAATAAGTCGAGCTACGATATGAACGCTACCTCTAATTGCTCACAACGAGGTTCGCCACGTTTATAACCCAATCTGCAGGTACTAATAACTTTTCTGTGTCTGCAGACTTTTATAAGACTTATGACTCTTTTATAATGACCGCTGCCCACCCCGTCGCGGCGCATCGTGAAGATGCACTGGTTGATTCTGCCACCATTTGTCATACGACTATATACTGACGCTGTGATATCAGAATGATTTTAAAATACATTGCAAAATGCATTTCTTTTTCATTAAAGTGCGGTCCGATTGTTAGCGATTTTATATTGTGTTTTTAAAAGTGACCTCACCTCGAGTGGTGCCATCAGCTGCCGCAAAATCATTGAATTGCTTTTCTGTGACGTTTCCAACGTAGAACTCATGGGAGTTGTTAAGAATGGGCGATTATAAGAATCTGTTATGTATATTTATAATATTTTTTTCAGTGCTTAAAAACGCTGCCTTCTCCGTTAACGCTTCAAGACAACCCCTAACATTGATCACATAGAATGTAAACAAAGTTTACATACACAAACATTCTGCTGTGATTTAGTTTAGTACATGTCGGTTTCAAATCGCCACCGCCCACGCTTCCGCCTTTGCTACCGCTATCACAAGCACCCAACCCTGCAATAGCACAGAATGGCCATCCATCATTATTACATTGTGCACGCTCGACGTTGTCAATTGTAATGATTTATTCTCTTGAACCTTATTCATAAATTTATCTCTATAATTACTTTGAAGCGATGATGCCTACAACGAGCTAGATACTTTGGTAGAAGAAAACATCGCACAATTATAGAACGGAGATAGGGCATTTTCACTCAAGTGAATATTTGTCATCAATTGTTTCGGTTTCACCCAATTCCTAGAGAAACAAGTGCATTTTTTTTTTTCGCAAAAAAATAGCACCTTTGTCGCCCTCCGATTCATAAATCACCCTGTATCCAAAAAGACAGTAGCTGCTCCGTTGCTGCGTGAAAAAAGTACAGACCAACAAGCAAGCAACAGCATTAGCAACAATACTACACCGTATAAAGTCTGTTAAAATGTATTTTAAATTTAACGTTTTTAACAGAACACAATGCGTTCAGGACGCTAATAAGGCGACCCCCATCGCTAAGTTTAAGGTCAGGCTTCACTAATCGATTAAATAAGTCCGATCGCTCAATGGACCGGTTAACTTGAGCCGTGTATAAACAGCTTGAAGTGCCCTACGAATAGTCCTCTATAGGGGTGTCATTAATGCGTTTTCTGTTATTTGTACAGGGTCAAATCTGAATGATAAATCCTTTGATGAGCTAAGAAGTCGTGCTCGTGAAGTCTGCCGCCAAGCAGTAATGTGCAAACATTACTGCGTTTCAGTTTGATGAGCAAAGTAGCCAGTGAAATTACTGGGCTTATGAGACTTAATACCTAATGTCTCAGGGTAACGAGCGCACTGCAGTGCCGCGCAGGCCTTTGTGTTTCATAGTTCTGAGTGGCACTGAAATTGTTATGGGCTGGCGTTATGCTTACATCAGGCAAACGACCAGCTCGTCTCGTTACCAAAAAAAAAGAGATTTCTGATGATTTATTAATATGGATGATAAAGAGATGGATTAAAGAAAACAAAGTAACTAAAATCCAATTAAGTGTTAATTTAGGTGTTTGTTCTTGCTAAGAGCGATTTCTTTAAAATGAAGATATTAACTTAAGAGAGTAGTAGCATAAACGTAAAATGATTTTTTAAATATAAATTTTACTTATCCATCTTTCTCTTTACCTTCAGCTCTCGTCTCAGAGACAGTTTACTAACTACAATGCTCTTCACATTGATACATAGTATCTACAGCTTACATGTACTTAGTATTCAAGCTGTGTGCGAAGTGACAAATTAAGGAATATACCAAAAGTAACCAACAATAGTTAGGTTCATAATGAAACATCAAAGGACGTTAAGCTTTAATTACTCCACATATAAACTCTTAACAGTCAACCCTACTTGCAAATCAATCACTGTATCGACGGGGTGCGCACTCAATAACCGAGGATTACCGCATCTTGAGCACCGGCCCTAAGTGGCGCTCAATTGGTTAACTATTTAGCGGTGATTGGGAAGCTGTGTAGGCTTAATGGACGATCGATGAGGGATTTAACTGTCTAGAATAATACACACTCAACTAAGAAGAAATAAGAAGATATTGTGAAAGTAAGAGAGAAGAAAAAAGATATGTATATTGTTAAACTGATAACTGTGGTGTCATACTAAAAACTGATTTTTGTTGTATTTCAGGTACAGCAGAAAGTACGGTCAGAAATGAGAAGAAAAATTGTAAAATTATCACTAAATAACAATATTGTATAGTTAAATTAAACAATACTCTAGAATAATACACGCTCAACTAAGAAGAAATATTCTTGGAACTACGAAATAACTAAAGAACTGTGGCTAGATAAAACTTAAGCTCAAAAATGTTAATGATAATTAGTAGTAATTATCTATAATCCGAAACTTAAGGTATTTTATAGGACGTGGAGAACATTAAAATCCATTTGACCACGAGTTAATCTTAACTGAATAGTTAGAATTTCGTTCAAAATGGTTGATGTACTCTACCCTCATACATACGATTTCCACTCATCATCATCAGCCGGAAGACGTCCACTGCTGAACATAGGCCTCCCCCATAGAACGCCACTTGGATCGGCTACTCGCCTCTTGCATCCAACGGTTCCCCGCGGTTTTGACAAGATCATCGGTCCACCTAGTGGGGGGCCGTCCTACACTACGTCTTCCGGTTCGTGGTCGCCATTCGAGAACCTTTCTTCTCCATCGGTTATCGGTTCTGCGAGCGATGTGGCCTACCCATTGCCACTTCGAGAGCTATGTCGGCGACTTTTGTTCTCCTGCCGATTTCCACTGCCGCATTTTAACTGAACTCTAGGAAGAAGACCTTTGTTTCGCAGAGAACGTCTTCCAATTGGCCATGGATATGATATTTTCAAAACAGATTCTAACAAACAACAAAACTCCTTTCGATACACTTTATCAGAAACAAAATACAGTAAAATATTACCTGTTCCAGTTTATTTCAAGCCAATAAAAAACCAGAACCACATAAATTTGTATCTCTTAGAGACAGAGCCCCATAAAAGTTCCCATAATCATAATATATTGATCGTCTGGCCTTAATCTTGCATTTTCACATCATCTATTTATATACTGGGTGGTCTTTATCGGGAGAAAAAGTGCCAAGTCCATAAGTTACAGCTAGTTTACAAATAAGATAGAACTAAGTTTCACCATAGAGTTTACAGGTGGTTATAGTTAAACAGCTGACCGTGGTTATGGTTAAATCACTGATTGTGAAATGAAGTTGACTTTTTTAGGTTTACGATATTTCGCGTGGAGTTGCTATGATTTTGTTTTTTAGTTATTGAAGGCTGATGATTTGACATACATTATATTCATACAGTCAGACATACATACATCAGACAGGTGCAGTGGGCTATCAATAATGTTGTGGGTTCGCTAGGTACTTTAGAAGATTTTATCGAGACTAAAATGAGAGTATATCTACACGATCAGCGGCGCAAGTGCGGAAGTCGGTTCGATAAATTTGTCGAACCGAAAAACTCGATAAATTTATCGAATGTTGCGAGTACCGAAGTCTGATCGTAAAGTATTGTAGTATATATTCTCTTTGGATTCGACCTAGCTACTCGATAACTTTTGTCGAAAGTATCGAGGTTCGATAAAAGTCGATAACACTCACTTTATCGATTTGAACTGTCAATTTTATCGATCAAAAAGGACCGTACTTGCGCCGCAGAAAGCTTAATGGTTTTTGACTAAGTTTCATATGAGGAATAGACTAACTCATTCGTTTCAATACCAAGAACGTAATAAAAAAAGAGAAAAATTTTTCGGATCGATGTTTAATCAGCCGTTCAATCTTCGATATCACAGGTCTTATTTGCCGTGTACAAACAAAGCACTTAGCAACTTTTTAGTAATGAGAAGTGACAGTTTCCTTAGCTGACTTCTCATGCAACCGAGCATGAAATGCCAGTGCAGAACACTGCGGACCTTAATTACATACTGCCATACAAGGGCCCTAGAGCTTCTCTACTGCTTTCGGGGAACAACCAACATACAAAAGACCTATATCTCTTACCCTGCCATAAAAAAGACAGCCTTACAACAGAGGCAACAAAGCTTTGAATCGTGTGAGCAGACGTGTACGACAACAGCTACACATGGATGACCGTCATGGGAAAAGACTATTGTGACTTGCTGACGATTCGACATTACACGTCAATCAATTTTGAGTTTTAGTTTCACAAAGCTACGGTTCGTTTTAGGGTGTGGTTTTAGCAGTTTCTTTGGACAATTAATTGGAAAGCTATATTGGCAAATACAAGTGGCAATTTAGACGCGACCGCAAGACGCGCCCTGAGTTTCTTTACAGCGTCTTCAGACGTTTGAAAAGAATGGCTTGGAAAATATCAAATTATTTTTATTTATTTTTTGTATTTCTCATTGTAGTGTGCAAATAAAGAGTTTATCTATCTATCTATGTATAATTCTTATTGCTTCAAGATTAAAACTTAGAATTATTTGCCTAAATATTGTTAGTACTTTATTGTCAACGTATCTTAGACCACAAAGTGCATACCTAGATTACAATATATTAATAAGGGTAAAAAGTTAATTTAGGTGTTTGGGAAAAATGTAAATTATACATATAATTATCTATAGAAATAAATAAAATTGTAATGTCTGTTTGTAATATCAAAATAACAGCTTTTTACTAAATGCATGTGAAGAAAGTATGCGGTACCTCAAAACACAATTTTTAAAATTGTTGTCTATCTGTCTGTTGGTTTGTTCCGGGTAATCTCCGAAACGGCTGGACCGATTTACATTGAACATTACATTGGTAACATTGGGATGTGACTTTAAACCGTAGCAGTAGCAAAACTATACCAAAAATAACACAATAATGCTATCCAGTTCTATATATTTTTTAAACGAGGCATTCGTCACGAATTCATCTGATCAAGTTTTTTCATTATAAAACTAAAACAAACATATTGGAATATTTTAGCTCAAAAAGAATAAACGTAAAATTTTAAAACATGAAATACTGATGTCTTTTTTTCTATATTATCATTAAGTAATTTTCTTGCTCATTACGCCATTAACAGAGCCATAGCATAAATAATCCGATAGTGAAAATTCGTAGAACGGAATAGTTCACTTACGTTTCCTATTTTAATTAATGGCTGGCTATGGATCACCGTCATTAATTCCATTTCAACGCGACACAGAATTCTGTGAAAACGGTAATGCCGCATTATAAAACCCGTTCTTTGTAAGGAGTAATTAAATACACAGTTATTATTAAGTTTTATAAAATGTGTCTGCAGCTTAGTTTGTGATACGCTTGTGGTGTGTTGACTGTGGAGCGTTGTGGGAGCGAGTGTGGCCGAGCGGGAACTTGTGCGACTTTCAATCCAACGCACCATAGTTCGAATCTCGACTCGGCCAGCACCAATGACTTATATCAAGTTATGTGCGGATTATTCACACTCGCTCTAAAACGGTAAAGGAAAACATCGTGAGGGAACTCGCATTTCAACCACACAAAATTCGAGGACATGTGACATCCACCAATCCGCACTGGGCCCGCGTGGTGGATTATGGCCAATATCTCTATCTCTGGGAGAAGGCCGGTATCCCAACAGTGGGAGCGTAAGAGGCTGATAATGTGTTGACTGCGGATGTACCTATTTATTAAAAGTGAGGTATCTCAGGACATTAAGACTAATCCATATTTGCAACAAAAGGATGTTTACAAAACAGTATTAGCTATAGTAGTAAAAACAATTGCTTTAAAAAGCGATGAACCGACTTCAGTGAGAAACTACTGAACCGATTTTGATGAAATTTCTATGGCACCAATCTGAAAGTATAACCTTTCAAATAACAAAATAATTTTCCAAATCGGTGGTTTATAAATGACAGAGATATGAGGTATCAAACATGAAAAAAAAACGAAATGATAACCTCTCCTTTCTTAGAAGTCGGTTAAAAACAAAGCAACAGTGTTCTCTGACCATTTCAAAGAAGAAATTACTGCGAATGCAGGTGTGAAATCTGAATCGACATCTAACCTTATCATCAGCCGAAAGATGTCTACTGCAGAACAAAGACCTCCCCCATAATGAGGGGCGTGTTGCCTTAATACCCCACGCTTGGCAGGCGTCTTGGTGATCTCAGCAGATTATTATGATGACGGAAGAGAATGCTACTGTCTATTCCCTAGGGCCTAGACATTCCCTTAGCCGGCTGTTATAGAGAGTTGTGTGTGGTACCTAGCCACTACTAGCCAGCCTAACACGACAATATCTGTCACTATGTTGTAGTTGCTTCCCAATGATTTCCATCACCAAAAAACATATTAAGCTCATTGTATTCGAGCTTTCAACCTTCAAATCTGTGAGCGGCCATAGTATCCAGTAACAATGAACACGAAAAATTAAATGAAAACGAAAATTGTTAATTTACCTACAAGGAATATCCTTGCAATGGGAACATTGTGGTCATTGAAGCGTATAATGTTCTACTGGCGGATTAAACTAGCCGTATAACTGTGTTAATGACTCAGGAGTCACCACCGCTTCAAAACTAAGATAGCGAGTGCCTACATTTCGAGCTGGTTTCCTCTTAACGAACACCCACGTTTTGCCTCAACAAAAAACGCTCCGTTTCCTCCAGAACAGATTTAACAACAGCATCACGATCTCAAATTGCCGACACCCGGCTAATGTGCACCGCTCCTTACCGACTTCTGTGAAGCGGCCTCTCATTCTCAGGCATTCGTAGAAACAATCCCAGCTACCAGTCGTGTGTTATTATCCTTAGCTATTAGGCACGCCGCGGACGGGCCCAGGCTTAATAGCAGGTTGGCTTGTTGAAGTGTAAAAGGGCTCTAGAAACGATACTTTGACGTACAGGAATTTTTAGATGAGGCAGAAAGTGAAGGGAAGTGAATGATTTTGGAAAAAAATCTAGTGTTTTATACTTTTTGCTAATGATATGAGCATGTCAATTGCTGGCTTTGCGTTTTGATAGTAAGCATAACACCATTTCATAACAATTTTAGTGGCACTCAAAAATTTGACACATAAATGCCTGCACGGCACTGTATCGGGCTTGTTACCTCAGTTTTTATGTTAGTGGGAGGACTAACTCTACTGCGAGTGTCCGTCTGGGTTGTTACCACCGCTTTGTGAGTGATGTCTGCCACCAATGTGCAAGCATTACTGTGTTCCGGTTTGATGAGCAGAGTATCCAGTGAAATTACTGGGCTTATGAGACTTAATACCTAATGTCTCAGGGTAACGAGCGCATTGCAGTGCCGCGTAGGCCTTTATGTTTCAAAGTTCTGGGTGGCACTGCAATTGTTATGGGCCGGCGTTATGCTTACCATCAGGCAAACGACCAGCTCGTCTCGTTACCAAATAATATTAAAAAAAAATAGTTTTACTGACTTATTCTTGAAAATAATGAAAAGAGAGCTGAAAACAAGTAGTATCTAGCAGTACTCGTAGATATTTAAAAATATTGTTGTAGAAACATGTGTGATTAAAATAGATTAGTGAAATCCCTCATTCATGAGGGAGGGCTATGTTCAGCAGTGGCTGGTGATGAAATGGCTAAAATAATTCAATATCTATAAGTTTTTTTTTTATATTACTTGGTAACGACACGAGCTGGTCATTTGCCTGATGGTAAGCATAACGCCGGCCCATAACAATTGCAGTGCCACCCAGAACTTCAAAACACAAAGGCCTGCGCGGCACTGCAGTGCGCTCGTTACCCTGAGACATTAGGTAATAAGTCTCATAAGCCCAGTAATTTCACTGGATACTCTGCTCATCAAACGGGAACACAGTAATGCTTGCACACTACTGCTTGGCGGCAGACTTCACGAGCAAAGCGGTGGTAACAACCCAGACGGACACTCGCAGAAGAGTTAGTCCTCCCACTAACAAAAGTTTCTGCAGAGTATAAAATGATAGCGTTTTCTGATCGTTGTAACCTGGGCTTCTTCAAGTCACGAGTGAACAGGTACCTTCTAGGTAAGCGTGCTACATCATCGACCGCATCGTCACTTACCATCAGATGAGATAGTGGTCAAACGCTATTTCCTACTAATATTATAAATGCGAAAGTTTGTGTGTGTGAATGTTTGTTACCGTGTATCTCCGTAACAACTAAGCCGATTTTGATGATAATTGGAATGTAGACAGTTTAGGTTCTGGAAAAATGCACAGGCTATTAAGATATATACCACGCGGGTCGAACCGTGGGCAGAAGCTAGTAATGTATAAAAAAGTAATTACAAAATTACTTTAGAATTGATAAATTATGCAAAAACATATAGGTTCTTACCACAAAAAAATTAAACACTCGTTAAACCAGTGTTAATCTCTGTTTAACGCCTAAACATTGCTTAGTCGTGCGATTAAATATGAGCAACCAGAAATCCTGATTTAAGTAGTGCCTAACCATTGTCTAACACAATTCTGTTGTTACATTTCTAATAATTTTTGACGTTTATCTTTAGATTATTAATTAAATTAATTAATTAATAAGAAGACACTGCAGTGCATCGGGGATGTTCACTGAAGCAATAACGGATGGCTTTTACGCCATTCTGCGTAAAAGAATTGCTTCCCTGATGCAGAGAGTCAGGAACAGCCCCAACAGCATCTTGAAAGCACTAGCTGATAGACCTGACTGCTCTATATGGAAGCACTGGGTGAGTGCTCATGTAGAGCAGCCAGGTATAACATAAGTTGGTATTGTATGTGTCCGTGTGTTGTGTTTTTTTTTTTTTTTTTTTTTTTTTTTTTTTTTTTTTTGTTGTTTTTTTTTGTTGTTGTGTTTTTTTGTCGTGTTTTTTCAACTTTTATTTTATTTTAATATTTCACTAACAATAGGTAATAAGGTGTTTTACTAACAACAAATATGGATGTAAGTCCGAAATAAAATTTTATTATTATTATTATTATTATTATTAGACACCGTCTGGCTAAACAGGCGACTAAAAATGTTTCTTTTGTGGTAACACTAATAAAGTTTGCTTTGGATAAACCCTTGTATAAGCTATTTTCATAATACCTACTCGTATATTGTACATCGATTTCTATTTTTTCAATATAATTTATCGCTTTTATCAAACTTTTCTATCTCTCCGCCTCTCGTTATATTAAACGAGTAAAATTTACTAGATCTTTATAAAATTAAGCACATACGCGTACCGGCGGCGGGTAACAACTTTCGAAACATATAATCTCATATAAAAAATCTTAGGTCTGACAAATGTAATTACAAGAGTATTACTTGAGGCAACAGAATGCCATGTTAAATGCGATATTATTGATAGCGTGTACTTTGTTACCAGCTGTAAAAATATGGAAGCGAAACAAGTGATAATTGGAAGTATATACGATTATTAATTTATGGGTAGAAAGGAGTAGTGATGTGACATATATTTTTTTATAATAATAAATGCTGTACGGCGACGAAACGAAAAGGTCCATTGCAACGCCTGTCCAAAAGCAATTGCAGTGCCACTTAGGACTTTAGCACCTAGATGGAAGCTCATGGATGAGTTAGTCCTATCTGGTAATCCTGTGTCCTGTACTGACTATTTTGATCGTTAAAACGGAACACAGTAATGTAAGCAGGGCCGGATTATCCATAAGGCAAAGGAGGCAACTGCCTAACGGCCCAGCACTGACTAGGGGAACCCCGGGAAAAAAATGAAAATGTTTTAAGATATGTATGTAACAAACCCTCAATGGCAATGTTATTAATATTGCGTCGTTTTTTATCTTATATAGTCATATTTCAGTACATTTCAGGGCGCATTTCAAATTATTATAGCATAATATTATTACGGTTAGAGAAGGGGGCCCGAGACGTACATTGCCTAGGGGCCCGATATGGTTAATCCGGCCCTGAATGTAAGCACACCACTACAGCTTGGCAGAGGATTACACGAGTATTATAATAATAATAATAATAATAATAATAATTTATTTCTCTCTAAAAGACTAAAGTAACATTGCATGTACTTAAATAACTAAGAGTACCTCTTAAATAAACAAAGCATAGCAATTTGTAGTTCAAATTATACTTGTTAGGTACATGTAGACAGTTATAGGTTGCAAAGAAATATAACTTGACCCTTACGTAAGGTTCTATGACCTAGCACATACGTGGTTGCTCTTTGGTTGAGTATTGTTATCCAACCAGACATATGTTCGTAGAGGAGTTAGTCCAACCCCTTTTTTATTTAATACCTCTTTTCATAGTCTCTTCTTTTATTATTTGACGGCTCCGTAGCTAAGTTGGTAGTAACCCTGCCTGCAAGGCGAGGGGTCCCGGGTTCGATTCCCGGCCGGGGCAGATTTTGTGTAAGCATAAAGTTTGTTCTCGGGTCTTGGATGTTTGTGATGTGTATCTGTGTATGTCCATGCCACCTGCGACACAGGGAATCCTAGTGCGGGGGTATGAGTGTGTAAGCGTTTATGTTTATGTTATGTTTATATTCTTCCCAGCACAACATTAATCGTCATTTATAACGTTGTTGTAATTGCAACTGGTAACACAGGCTCCGATGTTTAAAATCGCGTAGTTTATTTTGCGAACATTGTAACTGATGGTTACCGATGGACATCTCAATGCGACCGTTTAGGGTTGCCATTCTCAATCAAAATTTAAATTAAATATTTTTTAATAATTTTTTTTTACGACAGCATCCTACTATATGACAACGAGCTGGCCGTTTGCCTGATGGGAAGCAGAACGCTGGCCTATAACAATTGCAGGCCAGTCAGAACTACCTACAGTTTAGAATGGGCCTGGTTTTCTTCTATCAACGAATAAGCAGAAAGATTTTAGTCACATCTGTAGTCCTAAATCAAATGAAATTGTTAAGTACTTTTCATACTATGGTTGTAATTTTTTTAATTCTATTCTGAATCGAGATGGTATAAACGTAACTCCACCTCATATCTATTGCACTGCCACTCAGAACTTTGAAACACAAAGGCCTGCGCGGCACTGCTTTGCGCTCGTTACCTCGAGGCTTTAGCCTTATTTTTGTCACCACAAAAAATAACTTTCATACGCGTATTTAGCTAAACAGTGTCTAAAGATAAACGAAATAA
Organism: Crocallis elinguaria; assembly: GCA_907269065.1. Lineage (NCBI taxonomy): Eukaryota > Metazoa > Arthropoda > Insecta > Lepidoptera > Geometridae > Crocallis > Crocallis elinguaria. The sequence continues at coordinate 22,030,661 of OU026072.1, read as the reverse complement.
CCATACGAATAAATGTCACAAGTTAAGCAACGGCTAATCTGTGTAACAATCACAGATAGATACTTCACATTTAAACACGCGACTAAGGCATGTGGGTTAAACATGCCTTGGTCGCGTGTTTAAATCTGAAGCATTTATTTGTGAGAAAGAAAAGAGAAAGTTCAACAGGTGTTTAGGGTATGTTAATTTGTTTGTGGTAAGACTACAATTAACTTATTATATCTCATAAGCCCAGTGATTTCACTGAGTATTTTAAGACGGAACACAGTAAAAAACTAACAACCCTAATCAAGGGTTCCCGGTGGTCATTTCGGATCGTTTCAATAAATGCTCACATTCGATTGTCGCTTGTTATCCAATTAGGGATCACTGATTACGCAGATAGTCCGCTCCTTTGGATTTCGCACCCTTAAGGTCTACAACCACTACACTGTAGCATTCCAAAAGTAAGTTTCTCTTTGAAAACACTAAAGTTACAGCTGTGAAGTGAGATCCAAACTTACAACCTGTAGGGCTAACATGCGCACCGTGACAAAATTTTCTCGAAGCTTATGTCGTGCATTTGTCTCATGTTCGCGAGAGAAAGAGCGAGACAAAACAGTAGACAAAATTTTGTCGTGGCGCGCATGTTAGCCCTGCTGGGCCAATTGTTTTCTTTGTCTTCTACTGGCTATCCGCGTCGTCCGTTAAGGACGACGATGATTCACGTCTTTTTCTTTAACTTGAAAGAAAATATTATAACAAAAAATTGAGTTTTTCGTAACGATATGCATACCTGCACAAATAAATACTAACTGGTGCTATACATAGCATATATATCTATTCACTTTTATCAGAAAAACTGTATTTTTTTTAATCAGAAAAATGTACTTTTTTTCTTGTGCTATTATGCCGCCCAGGTTTTAAAATTGGATTAGCCAATATACTATTACAGACTTACAGTAGCTCATTTGAGCCAGATTGAGTCCGCAACTGTTTCTAGTAATTTGCGTTCCAGGCATATTCCATGAATATATAGGAATACGTCATCAATAATATTGCATGTCTGGCAATTTGGAAAATCCACTTTACGCATTAAATACAAGAATTATTGCATGGAATGTGTCAGCATCTGAGTCTTAAACTAGTTATAATTTCTTTTCCATTTAAAATGGAATTATCAATTCAGAGCGAACGGACCATACGGTATACCTTTCTCTTTTGATCGTATAAAATTAATGCAATCATTTTTTTTTAAATTGCTTTAAAAAAGCGAAGAACCGACTTCAGTGACAAACTACTGAACCCATTTTGATGAAATTTCTGTGGGACCAATCTGAAAGTATACCCTTTCATTTAAAAAAAGAATTTTTCAAATCGGTTTATAAATGACCGAGATCTGAGGTAACAAACATAAAAAAAATACCCGACGAATTGATAACCTCCACCTTTTTTGGAAGTCGGTTAAAAAGGGTACGTAATTTTGATGTGATATTGGAACAATATGGGAATACCGTCGGTTTTGTCACCTACTTACTGTACTTATTATCACAGGTAATGATCACAGCACAATATGCAATAATATATGATGCATACCTTTGTGTTTGAAAGTTCTAACTCACACTGCGATTATTGTTAGGGGCAGGCATGCATACTTACCATCAGAAACGACCTGGGGTGCAATTTTTGAATGTCACCGAGTGACTAAATATCAGCGATATGACCGATAGTCATCGATTTACAAAGTCGTATTTTTGAATCTCAGCGGGTGACTAAAATTGTCATACCTATGATATTGTTTACGGGTGGGGGTACCCATTCGTAAACAATATCATAGATATGAGTAGGTATTTAGTGCCAATTTTGGCTAAAAACAATTTCCAACTTAAAAAATAAAATTGAATGGAACACAATCATAAGTTTGTCTATGATTAAAGCTGAGAAATAGTTGCATGTTGGTAAAAAGGGTATGACTTTCAAAAATACGACTTTTGCAAATTAGTGATTTCAAAGTTATCGCTGAGAATTTTGTCACCGCTGATATCGAAATCACTCGTGACATTCAAAAATCGGTCCCCTGTTCGTCACGTTAACGAATAGTATAAAACGAAAAAAAGTTGACTGTTCTGATGTGTTCTGACTGCTCTGTGGTGATGATGATGAATGGTGTTAGATGGAGAGTAGAAACGCGGCGTCCTTGAGTTAGCCCCACGCCATTTTTAGGGCTGAGCGCTCTCCCACAGTTCGATGACGCTGTAAAGGTCGTTAGGGGCCAAAAAATGGCACGATCATAGCATGGTACTCCGTAGAGGATGGATATCTTTATATTAATTGTGTTTATTTCCATTTACCGCCCTTTAAGGGATGACAGGAAGACGTTTGGCCGATTATTGAATGCCAGAGCCGAGGTATACTTAGGTTGGTCGAGTAAACCAATTTTGGCGAGTTTTTCTTCGTTCCTCTTTGGAAAAGGTTTAGTTGGAACCTGTATTAATTATAGTATTAATAAATGTTTATGACAGTTGATTACGGATGTGCGGATATCATGGAAGATAACATCGGGATTTGGTCAACGAATGTCTTTGAGAATACCGTCTTCATTAACAAAGGTATGTGCAAAATATCATCATGATTGGATATCGTGAAGACATCGAAAAGTTGATCTCCAGATTTGTTCTTGATAAACAGACAAACAGAAGTTGATATTAAATCAAAACTTGTTAAAAACCGCGTTAGTTGTAGTTAGTTTGAAACGACGGTAAGTCTACAGCAGTTCTAAACTACGTTTAGCATATCCGTCTTTCTCCAAATCGTCGTGTAAGATCATCTTACTGTCTAATAATGTGAAAAGTCAAATGGAAAATTACATGAACTGGCAATGTGTCCTTATTATGAAACTTCATTTCTTTGAAGTTGTCGCGGCCTGACATTCGACCGCTTCAACAAATTCAAGAACATTCAAAACTCCCGCCCTCGAGAACTCACAAGCGAGTTGCATATTTATTTTTTCAAACCACCGTCATTATTTTATTGATCTACCTTGATTTTTGTATAAAAAAACTACCTCAATCTAATTCACGCAACACGACTTTGTACTCGGCTTTAAATATTCAGTAAATCATACAATCAAGCAAATTTCGGGTTTTATTTCTATATGGTAAAACTCGCAGTGTCTCCCGGCGTAGACAGAAGTGTTCCATTACTATCCCCAAAATCTTTAAAACAAATTCTTAACAATCAATTTGAACCCATTACAAATAAACATACCTCGACCGAATCTAATGACACATTCGGCACAATGGGAGCTCCCGGCGCCCGCGGAGACATTGTCCCGGTAACGGGTTCGAACCTCGCACTAATGATTTCTATTGTGTGTCTGGTGGGTTTGTATCGTGGGTGGTGATAAAAGAGCGTATATATTGAAAATTTTAGTGGCATCAACTAACGATTTACTTAGTCGATAAGAAATTGAGTAAATGATGCCTTAACTTTTTTCTGTTTTAATCAATAATCAATTTTTTAATAAAAATATTGGATTAATTCTTATTTGGTGTGACGGAGATTTTACTATACTACTGTATAACGAGACGAGCGGGTCGTTTGTCTAATGGTAAGCATAATGTTAGCCCATAACAATTGCAGTGCCACACAGAATTTTACCTTGAGACTCTTGAGAGATCCGAGTCTCATAAGCCTAATAATTTAGAAACCCTTTCGTTTTGAAGCGATAATAGCGCAGCGAAATTGTCTTCCAATCTGTAGCTCGGAGATCCACTATTCTAACTTATACAGATGTTTGCAATTTGCATTCAAAAACAAAGTGCTCGATTCCAAGGTGTTCAAAGTTCAACGGCAGATTGTATTCTTGATAAATCCAAACTTTTGCGGCTTCTTTGATCATTTATCATAATTTCCAGATATCGTCTTCCGAAGACTGTTCCAAGGCAGACAAGACAGCGTGCGCTAGGAGAAACGACTTAAGATTGACTCATGCCAAGCAGTTCCAAAGAGCGTTGATAAACCATGGTAGGTAATAAGAAAATTCACTCTGTATAGACAATACATCTAGCAAATAGCTATACGGTTTTTGTTTAAAAATACTTCAGCAACATATTTTTTTATATACATTATAGGCTTGCGTTTGACCACTATCTCACCTGGTGGTAAGTGACGATGCGGTCGATGATGAGAATATCGTCTAGCACGCTTACCTAAAAGATACCTCTACAGTCATGACTTGAAGAAACCCAGGTTATAACAATCAGCAATCAGATTCGGGCAAAGAGTTCCTCTCCTTCACGGTACGCCAAAATGTAGAAGCATAACGTACCTATATCTTTTAGTGTCACCTTTCATCACATCTCATCATAAATTCAACCTGTTTCCCGTCTCTTACATTTCCTAGCAGCCAAAAAGATATAAACAACACCTTCAAAAACGCTGCTCTACCAAGCCCCTACAATCCCTACATATTGCAGCGACAACGCAAGTGTCCCGTGTAAAAGAAAAGCTAAAAAACTTACCGCACTCAGACTGAGTGAAAAACAGAACCGAGAACCCTACGGTACATGACAAAAACTCCTTTTGAGCCCGTCACGAGTGCCACCTTTTTTATTTTTTAATCTCATTTCTTTTGCGACTTCATACCTGGAAAATGTGAAAGGGTTTTCAGACGCCACTTCTGTGGGTATGAATATGGAAGCGTAGGTAGATAAGTTGTGGCAAACTGGTTTATTACTAGGTGCTTCCCGCGGTTTTACCCTCGTGGATATTCCTAAAGGAACTGTGTATTTTTCCAGAATAAAAAGTATATGTTATTCTCCGGTCCACTAAAAACGGTTTCGCATTTAAAATAGTACCGATTTTAGTAACATTAGCATGTTGGGAGACTTTTTGCTATACTTATCTCAAAAGTAAAAAAAATAATGTTGAATTTTATTAATTTTCTAACCTATAAAACAGTAATATTTATAAGAGTAAAAGTTAGGAAAAATGGATCTATACTTATTTCACTTTGTGTTGGTATAAGGTGGAAAGTTAAACGTGAAATTAAATATTATTTCGTTCTGTGAGGGACTATGGGGCTATGTTCAGCAGTGGACGTCTCCCGGCTGATGATGATGATCATTGTGTTTCTACATAATACAGTAGTAAATGTCAATACTTTCACTGATCAGTAGGACGAGAGACACAATCTTGATCATACTCTCAAGCACTGCAACGGTGCCATAAAGTATTGGCTCATCACAAATTCAAAACAAACTAAACATACTAAGCCATGGCAAATATCCCACTCCATAACTCTCCCACTCCATAACTCTCCAAATATAACGTCAATATCTGTGATAAAATCCTAACACAAAGCAACGAAGTGAAAAGTACTCGGCAGTACACGGCTTGTAAATTTGAAGAGCCGGAAACCAAAACTAAGATAGCCTGTAAAGACCACAGCAAATTATCATAAGTAAAACGTTATTTCCCTCTAGCCAATTGTGTTTCGACAACACATGCCTTTAAGAGCCCACATACACGAGCACTCCAATCTACAACATTCCAATCCAACGCGACGTTCCAAAAACCGCCCATGTGTGGGGCCGTGTTTTATTTTCAGATGGATTACGTGGAGTGATAGAAATATTAGAAATCCAAACGTTCCAACTCATCGTTAGTGGCCGATATATTCGATCCATTTCGCGTTCAGTTGGCAGTACGCGAGACGCAGAATGACCGAAAAATGGAGCTATGGCGCGCACGGAATGGAGTGCCAGTCTGTGGGCTCGAAATTGGACCATAGTTTCCCTCAATTCACGACGCGCGGAGCGATGTATTTGGAACGCTCGTGTATGGTGAACTTTACTGTCGAATGCTAAGCACACAAGCGAACTGCATTAGATGCCATGTCATGCCGCCAAGCGGTTTAAACACGCTCTTACTTGCCCACTTAGATACTCGGACAACGTTTACAAACATACTTAGCTCTGCAATCAAGCATTCCGCGAACTTGAGTTAGCTGTACACAATTTGGAAAGTAAATAATCAGGTTTGACATAAATATTGTGAATAAAAGTATTATTAGCTGGATTTTTGGATTATCTCTCTTGTTGCTGATGATAAAGCCTGACTGTGTTACCACAAAAAAAAACACTTTTAGATGCCTGTTTAGCTAGACAGCGTCTAAAGATAAACGTCTAAAATGATTAGAAACGTCACCACAGAATTGAGTTAGACAACGCTTACACACTACTTGTGCTCATATTTACACGCAACTAAAGCATGTTTAGGGGTTAAACACTGTTTAACACAGGTTTAAAATGTGTTTAATTTTTTTGTGGTAGAACCCTGAATGTGCCGCTATTTGGTGCAATTTGCTGGATAACTATTGTTATTTGTTTGTTATGTCGTTCGGTCAGAACAGGACAGTTAGTGTAAGAGCACGGCTACAAATCTACCGTAAGCGTTTCCACTACATAGATCAGAGAAAAAGAAAGGCTATATATGTTCTGTCTGAGTTAACATTATAATCGCTGTAACATTGGCCGTACTTACGTTTTTACACGACTGCACAAAAGCAGTGTTCAGGGTTCATGTATGTGAGTTTCTTTATTCCACCGTAATTTGTAAATGCCTGAACAGATTATCGATGTATGGGGTATCGTTACAATCCTTACATCATTCCGAGTGACACTGGCTAGGGCTGTCGTGTTTTTTTTGTTTTAAAAACTATTGAGTGTGCTAGAAAGAAGTTTTCCAGTGAAATGAACATCTAAATATAACCTCATAGATGTTCTAAAAATAAAAAAAATGGTTTACAATCTCGCGACCTAGATAAAGGTTGATTAAATAATCTTGATCCTAATTTTCTATATCATAACTAGCTGCTGCCCCGCGGTTTCACCCGCGCGGAGATTTTGGATTTCACGGTTTTCATTTTTTTGCGCGGAACCCTAATAGAATTTGCAATAAAATAATATTGTGGCTATAAATTGGGATGTAAGCTATCCTATTTTTTAAGTTAGATCAAACTGCACACGGTGTGCAAATTTGATTAAAATCGGTAAAGTAGTTTAGGAGTCCATCGCGGACAAACAACGTGACGCGTAATTTATATATATTAAGATTAAAATAATAGTCTACAATGCAGACTTCAACCGTACTTAGACCGGACTTTAAATTATTCACAAGCCTTATGTTCCTGTGATAAAGATAAGCTCCAATTAAACCTTGAATCAAAGCCGAGAACTTACGAGAACACCTACACGCAATAAGGAGCAAAACAATAGAATAATATCGGTGATAAATATCCAATTCCGATAATATACCTGATTGAGTATTGCGATATATCCTGCGCTATCTAAAACAATTGCACCCGTTTTCTTATGAACTATCACGAATCTGCCGCTTTCTGTCGTTATATCTGATAGATAATCCATCTTGGTAGCTGTTTCTGGCTATCGCGATATAGGGAATGAGCTAGATAGTATCGAGGCTATTGTTTGTTGGCCTATATCGATATATCAAAACTCCCACGGTGTTCGGTCTAATGGGTGGATGTAGGAGGGAGCGAAACTTCCTTCCTTATTGAAATTTGTGCAGCAAAATTCAAGGATAGATGACAAACCGCTCGTCTAACTGTCAGAACTTTGTTGAGAAATTTGGCATGGTTTTGTATGGTGGCAGAGCATTTTCTCATTCCAATCTGGCAGCGATCATTGTATTCCGAGAGCTTTTGAGTGACGATGTGGTCCAGGGGCATCACTCCGAAAATCGAAATTCGAAGCTTAGGCTGGCGGATCGCAGTTTTCTTACAACGAAAGATGAAAATTTCAAGCTGTGAACATCAACTCGAACGTTGGATCCGAAACACTTTCAAAGAAGTAAAATTGCGATCCGTCAGTCGTTCGACGTTCGATTTTCGGATTGAGGCCCTAGAGTAAAAAAAGGTACTGACACTGTGTGAAGGAGCTTAGCCTAGTTGAAGTAGCTTTTGACGCTTGGAAATGTATCGATTGAACCCTTTTTAAAACATAAACTCTACACATTTTGCACTGCATTTCCCGTCGCATCCCATTATTTTCTCATTCGCCATTCCCATTTTCTTTTTCGCTGCATTAATTTTTCTTTTTAAGTTATTTCTCTCCCACTCCACGCAGCGTCCAACGTATAAAGAGCTCCGAGATCAGACAGCCTGTGTTTTATACCGAGATTTTTTAAGATCGTGTGTGGGAGGCGGGTCTAGTTATGCCGGTTGTTCGAAGTAGGCAGAAACAAAAGGTGGTGGGACGTATTGCTTGTTTTCTCGCCGGGCTTGTAACCGAACCCTCTCATTTGCGCCTCTTTAAAAATGTAAGCACTTCTAAAGACCGCAAGACAGTGATTTCATATAACATAAATGACAGTACATACACTATCATGATCCATATTCCAATCGTTACTTATTCGAACAATTGTATTAAATAATACAAACATACGTTTTTTTAAATGCGATGTTTTCTTTATATAGGCTTGTTGAAAATCCATCGCCCATGTTTTTATCAAGGGTCCACGGTAATATATTCTTCGCAAACTCACAAAAAATCAATCGGAATTTCATAAACTCGTGATGTTAAGACGGTTTAGGCAACGATTCATTCGAAGGCAAACTCTTGATTGACCGCTGATAGAGGTATTTACAAGGTTCAGTTAAAATCATAAATCTTCCTTACATGCACTTCGTAATTTGTATGTTTGTCGTCTGCCGCAAACCAATGAAATGCTTGTTTAAATACTTCAAGCATTAGTGTTAAACTTTCCCTCCCCTAGTGCCGAGGTTGAGTTTGCTCTGCGATTTTCAACGCATTCCCGGCATTCTACTGCTTTTCTTTGCAAATAGTGTGGTTACTGGAAATACTTTCACTGCTAATGATCTTACTACTGGTCTAGTAATAACCTTGCTTTCGAATATCAAATGGTGGTAGACGAAATGAATGGATTTCTAAAGTCACAGACTTACAGAATAGTCACACACATTGTGAAGTACTATTTGTCACCTTTCGGTGATGCTTTAAAGGTTGATATAAACAGCAAGGCCCAAAGAAAAGATATCCCACCTTGACATCGTTATTATCAGCCTCTTACGCTCCCACTGCTGGGATACCGGCCTTCTCTAAGAGAGAGGTATGGGCCATAATCCACCACGCGGGCCCAGTGCGGCTTGGTGGATGTCACATGTCCTCGAATTTTGTGGTTCTTGAACATGTCGGTTTCCTCACGATGTTTTCCTTCACCGTTTTAGAGCGATTGTCAATAATCCGCACATAACTTGATATAAGTCATTGGTGTGGGCCGAGTCGAGATTTGAACTATGGTGCGTCGGATTGAAAGTCGCACAAGTTCCCGCTCGGCCACACTCGCTCTACACACATCTGACATCGTACGGTGTTCGAAATTACTAACTTCTAGAAATTCTCAAATTTTTTGACCTCTGATGTTACTTACAGTCGAGGCATGATCAAATTATCAATGTAATAACGTTTTAAACATGTTTTAAAAACAAGCACAAACATATTTTTTCAAGCAGTAATTAAGCTTACTAAATTAAATTCTTTTTTATCACGGATTATTTTAATTGCCAATTTATCGACACTTTGAAAATTGGAGTGTTCTTTCTTGATCACAGCAAGGCGAAGATAAACATTAGCTGCAGAATTATGTCATGGTTTTAATTATTTTTTTGGTTTCAAATGAATGTTATCGTTTCTAGAAACGTGTTCAATATTTTAGACGAATGCAATGAGAAAGGGGATGAGTTGAGGGAGTACCTATACCAATTGAGAATACTGCCTTATTAGAAGTCGATAAAAAACAAACTGAACAACGAGCGCGATGCAGAGCTACATTGTGTTGCTGCGCGGAGAACTTTTTGGCTTATCACCTAGGTACCATTTTTGTATTATTTTACAGGTCGTGCCTCAGACGTCGCAACACCTTTTCCTTCCTAAAAATATTCCCAACAGCCACCACACATTACCCCCCTAAAAAGCGACAAACAAGCTTGTCTCAGGCGAGATTGGTCATCCTCCGATGCGGGGTCACGAACGCGCCTGACTTCGCACTCATCGGATGGAGGGGGTTAGCCACCCTTAGCGCCGAGCCGAGCTTGCTCTGAACGGATGAAGGAAACGAGGTGACATAGTTGAGATTTTTTTTTAAAGTAAGTTGAACATTTTGCCAGGTGGTAGGATTATCTCTTTAGCGAGTGGCTTTGCTCGTATAGTCTGCCGCCAAGCTGTAAAGTGTAAGCATTGATGTGTTCCGGTTTGAGCAAAGTAGTCAGTGAAATTACTGGGCTTATGAGACTTAATACCTAACGTCTCAGGATAACGAGCGTGCTGAATTGCCGCACAGGCCTTTGTGTTTCAAAGTTCTAAATGGTTATGGGCTGGTGATATGCTTACCACCAGGGAAACGACTCGCTCGTCTCGTTATACACCAAAAAAAATTTTTGGTAAGAACTACTTCGATGGTAGTGAATATATTTTATAACTTTTGACTACACAAGATCATGATGTTAGAGTATCATGATGCATAGCATGGTAGTAAACTGTCATCACCATGGTACCACCCTTAAATAAGATAAGTATAACGGTTATACCAAATACCAACTGAACCGGTGTGTTCCGTGGCAGCCGCCCTTGAGACCCCAATCATATTAGGTTTAGATAAACCACCTTCAATCAGGAGGGCAATCGCGTTAAAAATTATCAACCAAACCGCTACTAAACCACGACCGCATCACAGCTTTTTGACCGTTTCGTATCGCGCTAATAGTTTTACCAAAAGTTGAGACGTTTCTCGACAACAACTGACAGTTAACGCTGTCAAATGAACGGCAATATCGAATTCCACACGCCTGAACCGAAACTAAACAACAGTTGGTATCAATCTACAACCAAATCATAACTGTACGCTGTCATTTCAAATTAGCGCGATCGGGCCCAGTTCGTTAGCTATACTTTAGGCGCTCAGCACACGTGTTTTCAGTTGCGACTATTGGCAACTCGCAACTAGCTATTTTCATATGTTTTTCATATAATTTTGAGAGACTGATTAGTAACAATTTTCTTAAAACTGGAGGTTACCATTAGTAACTGGAGGTTTAGCAGGTTATAAAGGGCGACAAGTCTTTTATAACAGCAACTCAATCTCATATCCAAAATTTCTTTCATCCTCACTACCTAACGCCGAAACAGCCCCTTGTCGCGGCAGGTGGGACGGCGGAAGGGGTAAACCTACCCTCCTTTTGTATTACACGCGAATGCTTGACGATTTTTCTCCTCTTCGCATTTCAGCTTGAATCCCGACATAATCCGTCTGCGAAGCAGTCGTAAAAAATTTACACCAATTTGTGACACCGTCAAATTTAAGAATAGTAGTGCTCTGCCTTGTTATCTGTATACCTTTGAGACTTTTTACACTGAAAACTCAAAATTCTGATGTGTTTATTGTAAATTCTGACCGCGGCTTAGCCCGCGTGGTATATATATTTATTGCCTAACGTTACCTTGGTTTAGTGTTGGATTCAAAAAGCATTTCTTTGTATGATATTTTTAAGGCGTAATTGATACATTTAAGTAGTTTTTATTCAAAATCTTTATTTTTTACAAGCTTTTTTAACTTGTAATGTTTATTTGTTTAGGTCAAATCTTGCAAGATAAAGACCCACTTCCCGGTGATCCAATGAGCCGAAATTTTACATACATATGTTAATCGGATGACAATGCAATATAATGATGTCACAGAGCTGATCTGATGATGGAGCCGGCCATGATGGAGGTGGCCACAGGAACTCTGTAACGAAACGACCTAACCCCATTTAGTTTGGTCTCGTTTGATTTGTCGTTACAAGTACTCTAATCCTAGATGATGGAGCCGGAAGCTGACTAGAAGATTACCACTTACTATTTTATAAAAGCATATCAGAAAAAAAAATCCACAAAAAACTTGTTTTAAACTAGCTTTCAATATTCATGTATGAAGCAGATAGGTACCTTTATTTTCGGAAGTCCGATAAAAATAAATGAGAGCTTGAGAACGAAAGGTTTGTCAAAGCCTCCTCATATAGGAAAGGATCTACCCAAAGGAAGGAACTAGTCACCCACAACACCGGGTATCCTAGTGTGGGGACTAGGACTGTAAATTGTTGTAATAAATTATGTTTTGTGAATAAATCTTTTATTTATTTATAGTATTCTGCATTGCACCATACCAAGCTATAAACCATGCAGAAGCAAGCATAACCTATCCAACGCGCCATCCATCTCTATACCAAACTCACTCTTTCTACCCTTAAACTGAGTGCACCCTAAAATTAGGGGCATGCACTATCTCAGGATCGGACGACAGAGAGCCGGATTCGCTGTCGCCTTGAGCACCCTGTGAGTACCCAGTGGGTACTGACTGAGTGCCGCGCGAGTATCGAATGAGTAGGCGACGAGGGCCCTCGAGAGTTCTCAAACGATAGACTTTGGCAAGAGACTCGAGTCTCGAGGATGTAAATGTGGTCGGAGTCTGAAGGTGATTTCGTGTATTTCTAGGCCAATGCTTTTTGTAAGTAATCGTACATGGTACCCTTGAGCTGGTACACACCATTATTCACACAGTCGCCGAACGCCTTTTGTTAGTGGAAGGACTAACTCTTCTGCGAGTGTCCGTCTGGGTTGTTACCACCGCTTTGCTCGTGAAGTCTGCCGCCAAGCAGTAGTGTGCAAGCATTACTGTGTTCCGGTTTGATGTGCAGAGTATCCAGTGAAATTACTGGGCTTATGAGACTTAATATCTAATGTCTCAGGGTAACGAGCGATCTGCAGTGCCGCGCAGGCCTTTGTGTTTCAAAGTTCTGGGTGGCACTGCAATCGTTATGGGCCGGCGTTATGCTTACCATCAGGCAAACGACCAGCTCGTCTCGTTACCTAATAACATTAAAAAAAATACATTTTTTATTACATTTCTCAAGATTCTAAATTACTTACTAATAATAATGTTACCTCATCATCATCATCATCAGCCGGAAGACGTCCACTACTGAACATAGGCCTCTCCCATAGAACGCCACTTGGATCGACTACTCGCCTCTTGCATCCAACGGTTCCCCGCGGTTTTGAAAAGGGTCATCAGTCCACCTAAATGTTACCTGCTTTGGAGTATTTCATGCATGATGGTAGGGTAAAATCATTTTCACGGCTGCTTCCAGCTTGAATATTATATGACTGACTACGTTTAACCTACAAAAGCTAGATTAACTAATCCAATTAACATCAACATCAGCCAACTATAATTTCAAAAATAAAACCTACTGACGAAATACAAAATGGTAATTTATTCATTTGTTAGCCAATAACTCGAATTAAATAAGTTAGCTCGGGCTGGCGAAAAAGTACCTAGAAGAAGTAATTACGAAAGTTCAGAGTGAGTTTCATTTCCAACTATCAACGTAACATTACAAAGCTATTCGAATAGAATAATCACAATACATCAAGTTGTTTGCACATGCGTGCGAATAGCAGGAAACGCATTGAGCGCTAAATTGAAAGCAACATGTACACATATGCGTGCCTAGCTGCCTAATGATTGGGCTTTAGATAATTTATTTAGCGGTGTCTTTCACCAGGCGGTTTTAGAAGTTGATATGAAGATGTAAATTTTAACATCGGTTTTATGATTGTATCAGTGGCTTTTGTCTGATTTTGGGTCAACTCACAGCGAGCACCGAAGGGAAGCGACGCGGCGCGCACTTTTAAGAAAGTAGGTGATAGTTTAGTTGAACTATGTTTTGTCTTTGTTGTTCTTTGACCATTTTGAACTGAATCGAAAAAGACACAACATAGTTCAACTATTCAACCGTTTAACGCTGTTTATTAATAAGAGCCGAGTCGATTATGCTGTCATGTACCAAACCTAACTTTAGTTTGTCTCTCTCTTTCCAATAAAAACATATGAAAGGGATAGAAGAGTTGACAGGTATGAAATATATCCATCCGGTTTGGGTTTGAAATTCCACAATCAACACCTGTTGTTGCGTCATTTCGGGTCTCGGTGTGACCTAACTCTTTTTATAGCTGTGAATTCTGAAGAGTTTTTTACAATACCTACCTACTTGTTTCATGCACAGTGCCTTATTGTACTATATGAATGATTAAATACTTTCTTCATCAGTGTTAATACAAAATGGTAATGTCAGAAAACTTATGACAGCATATTCTATGTGACATTTGAATAAAAAAAGGAAAGTGTCACGACCCAATCGGACGAGCCTGCAATGCGCTTGTGTTGCTTCTTTTACTGCAGGGTTATGCAATCTGAGGTGACTTGTACAGGATAAAATTGTTATGTAGGGTGTAATTATACATCTATGTTTTTATCTTTGTTAGTGGTAGGACTAGTTTTAGTGTTAGTGGTAGTGGTAGGAAAACTCTTCTGCGAGTGTCCGTCTGGGTTGTCACCGCTTTGCTCGTGAAGTCTGCCGCCAATGTTGAAGCATTACTGTGTTCCGGTTTGATGAGCAGAGTAGCCAGTCTAATTACTGGGCTTATGAGACTTAATACCTAATGTCTCAGGGTAACGAGCGCACTGCAGTGCCGCGCAGGCCTTTGTGTCTCCAAGTTCTAAGTGGCACTGCACTTGTTATGGGCCGGCGTTATGCTTACCATCAGGCAAACGACCAGCTCGTCTCGTTACCAAAGTAGAATAAAAAAAGTGTAAATTGTCCATACTGCTGGGCCCAAAGGTACAGGTTATTATCAAAAAAGGTTGTTGTGGTCTATTGTAGCCGTATAGATAACTCAAATATTTGAGATAACTTTCTCAATATAAAGCTGGCCCGTTTTTCTGTAGGCACATATTCAACCTCCAATGTAAGTAAACCAACCCTACAATACGTCCATCAAGGCGTGAAGAAATCGTGAGGAAAACGGGAAAAATCCGCGAATCGCGTAAAGGGTGGCACATATGTCGCCGAGTATATCGAGGCGTCGCGACGCATGGGCGGGGCGAGCTCGATACCTACTTTTTCTTTCATCCATTTATCCCGTGAGAAGCAAATTTCAACAGCCTACTGCCCATCGGTTTTTTTCTGGCTGTTATAGAAAAACTTCATATTTACTCGGTCTTACGAGGCGTGGCGTTGGTCTCAAATCTAATTAGAAAAGAAAAGAAAAGAAAAATGTTTATTTGTAGCAAATAGGTACATTTTAAAAGACAATTAACAAAAATAACATAGGCACACGCTATCCCAATAGCTTGGGTATGCGTGAGCGTTATCTTATAGATATCCTACCAAATTACCATAAAATTATTTTAAATTGATGGCTTGACGATGGATGGTTGTGAAATTATCCACCGATTCTGGGTCAGAATCAGTTTGGGGTTCGAATCTTACAACGAACTTGTGCTTGTAGTGAAAAAAACCGTAACGCGCAACATATACATTGTAAGGGTATTTTCAAGTGCGTTTCAAATCTAATTTACATAGAATGATTTTAAATGGATGGCTTGATCATGGATGGTTGTGAAATTGTACGCCGTTTCTGGGTAATCAGTTTGGGGTTCGAATCTTACAACGAACTTGTACTTGTAGTGAAGAAAAACCGTAACGCGCAACATATACATTGGTGTAAGGGTTTTTTTCAAGTGCTTTCCTGGCTAGTTACCACTCTCACTTCTCGGTGTGTTCTGCCAGCCGCGCCTAAGGCGATCTATCTATAAGCGATCTATCTATCTAAGGCGATCGTCTATATACCACCTAGTTATACTGAGAAACAGTACCTTGATGTTTTAGTTTGTTTAGAAAATGTTGTGTGTCAATATTCGTCAGTCGATGTTGTTGTTGTCGGTGATTTTAATCTTAACTCGTGTAATGCTTCTGTTAAATGCCAATTTGATTGTTTTGTTGAATTTTGTAATTTAAGACAGCACAATGGGATCAGTAATAAGTATAACGGTATATTGGATTTAGTTCTGTCTAATGTGACAGCTGAGAGGCTGAGTGTTACAGGCTGTGTTGAGCCGCTGGTGCCTATAGATGCGTACCACCCACCATTAGCAATTGAAATATCGATGCCTTGCGGCTCGTTTTCTCATCGCCAAGCGCTATCTTTTCCACCACCAGTGACCTGTCAATCTCCTAATTGGAATTTTAAAAAGGCGAATTTTCAAGGATTATATGCTGCTTTAGGTAATATTGATTGGACTGACGTGTTGATTGAAACAAGTGTTGATTCTGCTGTTGATTTATTTTATTCGAAGTTAAATAACATTATTAACGAGTATGTGCCCACGAAGAAGTCTCTTAATTATTGTTCGACCCAGAAATACATTTATCCTACGTGGTATACTTCAGAAATAATTCAAAATATTAAAACTAAATACTTTCACCTCAAGCGTTTCAAATCTGATGGACTTGAATTTAATCAAGAAATGTTTAAATATTATAGAACAAAAGTAAAGAAGCTAATCGATGTTGCTTATGACGAATATATTCGGTCTATTGAACGCGGTATTCGCCAGAATCCCTCTAGTTTTTGGACTTACGCTAAAAGTAGACGTAACGACACTATGCAACACCGTCGATATATTTACAACGGTAAAAATGTTTCAGGACAGGAAGCAGTTGATGCTTTTGCTCATTATTTTAGCTCCGTGTTCTTGAATGATGCTCCAAAACTAGATGTTCAAACAGCTGAATGTGCAGCTCACAAATTTCCAAATTTTAGTTGTGTGTCAATGACGTGCGTCACAGCCGCTGATGTGCGTCGTGCAGTCAGGAAACTTAAGGGTTATTCGGCTATTGGTCCAGATGGTATACCTGGATATCTGGTTAAGGATTGTATTTCTGTACTGGAGTCACCGCTGCTACACATTTACAATCTATCTTTACAGTCCAGCTTGTACCCTACACGGTGGAAAGTGACAAGAGTTACTCCGGTGCCTAAAGGTGGCTCCTCAGCAGATGTTACGTCGCAAAGACCTATTGCCATACTTTCTAATTTTGGTAAGATATTTGAAACCATAATAAACCATCATATCACTGCTCAAATAAATCCTCTCATTGATGACTCACAGCATGGTTTTCGCCGAGCGCGGTCTACGACGACGAATCAAGTTGTGTTTGTCGACTACGTGACAGCCCAGATGGATAGAGGTATGCAAGTAGACTCTGCCTACCTGGATTTTAGGAAGGCTTTTGATGTCGTGGATAATGATGTTCTGCTTTCTAAGCTTTCTTGTCTCGGTTTTTCTCCGAGTCTTCTATGTTTTTTCGCCGATTATTTGAAAAATCGTAGGCAATACGTCCAACTAGGTAACTACTTTTCTAGTGAATATTTTACGAGATCGGGCGTCAGTCAGGGATCGACGTTGGGGCCTTCTCTGTTTCTGATGTTGATCAATGACCTTCCTAAGGTATTGAATGCATCCAAGTGTTTGATGTTTGCAGATGATGTGAAACTTTTTAATGGGATCAGCAATACTTCGGATTGTGAAGTCTTGCAGCGGGACCTAGATGCAGTTGTCGAATGGGCTAGAGTCAATAACTTGCAGTTCAACGTATCTAAGTGCAAGATAGTCACATTTTCCAGATCACCTTTACCAGTTATTTATGGATATACGTTGGAGCAGGATGTTTTAGAGAGAGTAGGATCTATTCGTGACTTAGGTATTATAATGGACAGTGCTCTTAATTTTGGTGAACACATTACGACCATATGCAAGAAAGCCAACAGAACAATGGGGTTTATTACTCGAACTGCTGCCCAGTTTCGAGATATGAACATTCCCATTATGTTGTACCATGCATATGTTCGTAGTTCACTTGAATTCGGTTCAATAGTTTGGGATCCTAAAACCAAGACGTCTACTATCATGTTAGAGAGAGTGCAGAGGAAATTCGCAAGGTACCTCTATAAAAGAACCTACGGATATTACCCCTTTCTTTTCCCTTCATTATTTGTCTCGGGAATGGTAGGTCTTGAGACTTTAGAACTTAGGCGTAAGCTCTCACTGGTCTTGCACTACTGTATGCTGATGCGTAATAAAGTTGACAACCCCTCTGTGCTGGGCGGCGTAAGCTACTATGTGCCACAGAACTACGTCCGCACTGGCCAACGTCGCCAGCATCAGCTGTTAGCGATCCCACCCATGTTGCATACGTGGCACGCACGTAACGCACCAACAGCGAGGGCAGTTGCACTAATTAACCGTTTTCTGAATGAGGTCCAAGATGTCGATATACACACTGACCCCATTTGCCGTATAACTACTTATCTTTTATTTTATTTAAGTTCTGTGTAGTAAATCTGTATTTATATATCATTGTGAATGTTTTGGCTGATGTAGCTGTAAGTTTGCAATTGATTGATTGTTTAATAAATAAATAAATAAATAAATAAATAAATAAATCTAGGTTCCCTTTCTAGGTTCAACGAATAACCTATCCCTGACCACATAGTCACTTTAGATTTGTTGAGATAATTGACAGCCGTAGGTACTCATTTCGCGACATGCAGACGATATTTTAAGAATATTCCTAATTCCTGTGAGAATATAGAAAGCTTACTTTGAATTTGAAAATCGTATAGATGTAAAATATCTGTAGTTCTGCATTATTACGGCAGCGAATGGGCGTTCGAAAGTACCAAAACCATAAAATATAGTTTACGCTGGTCATTTTATGCTGGGCAAAGGACAAAAGGCTAAAAGGTCCAAGGAGGCTGCAAACTGACCCCGCGGTTAATAGAGGAAGCCTAGTTATTTGCATATTACATACGCTCACTCAACAAACCACCATGTCGCAATTAGGAATAAGAAGAAAAGGTGGAATAGTGACCAAACGCTAAACAAAGATATAAAAAAACACGATGATTTCAGAATACGACAAACATTTTTTTTTTTTTTTTATCCAAAATAGGCTAACGTTTGACCACAATCTCACCTGATGTTAAGCGAAGATGCGGTCGACGATGGAGCACGCTTGCCTAGAAGAAACCTATAAAATATTTAAAATAACCTGTCCTTATAGAATCAAGCACTCGATAACGCATGTGTGAATTTAGCATCGCCCAGATTGATATGATGATTCTTATGAAGCGCCGTACGGCTGATGCATGGCCGCATGACTCTGATGCAGCATTCAAAAGATTTGACACATGCGACTGTGCCTATATAGTGAGTAACTAGTTACTTACTGCGGTTTCACCCGCGCGGAGATATTGGATTTCACGGGTTTTATTTTTTTGCGCGTAACCCTAATTCTTTTTCTAAAATTAAAGTAGCCTAAATTACTCCTTGTAACATCAGCTATCTACTAGTGAAAGTCCCGTCAAAATCGGTCCAGCCGTTTCGGAGATTAACAGACAGACAACAATTTTAAAAATGGTTGTTTTGTTATATGTACCGTACCGTATATACTTTCATATGCGTTTAGTAAAAAGCTGTTATTTTGATATTACAAACAGACACTTCAATTTTATTTATTTGTATAGATTAATCAACAGTACCAACAATAGAATTACCAACTGTACTAATTACCCACAAGAAAATTATGTGTTATATTATTAATAGCAAAAACCAGAAATAAACAGATGGATCCGGTATTATTCCGTAAAATCTATAAAGGGGTCAGCAGGAGGGTTCAAGTTCATCAGAAGGCGTTCATTAGGGGAAAAATCGATCACACAATGGACGCAGAAACAGGGGCGAAATGGTAAAGAATGTCCTTGCTTGAATAAGGAATATGTACACAATATCAGTTGGCTCGATCATTGTTTTTAGTTCATTCTCGTACTGTTATTTGGACAGAAATTGGGCTCTTGAAATTTAATAAGAAGAGTTTTTTAAAAAGAATGCCGTGACGAGTTTCTTGCCCTTCTTCTTGCTCGGCCTATACAAATTTGGAACGGGCACGGTGGGTTTCTGGAAGATTCGTTGACTTTGAGCACGGATTGGGTCTGTTGGTGTCTTTGTCATTTATTATGTTCTGATAAAGACAGCATTAGTTTTAGTCTGTGATTTGGGTAGATGAATGTTGCAGAGGCCGGCTGTTAGAGTCATTTTAACTTTCATAAGTGCTCCTTTGGGGCCTATTTGAATAAAGACTTTTGAATTTGAATTTTGAATTTGAATATGACAGTACAATAATTACTCTTTATTGAACAACAATCAAAAATTTACATAAGAGATATAGGTATAGAGAGATGAGAGATTTAAATAATACCATGCATATCTATTGTTGTAAAGATAATCTCATCTAGGCTACCCCGTGACTACGGACACTGTAAAAGAGTTCAAAATTTCGGGAATTAATTTAAATTTAATAATCAGTAATTAATGCAAACTATAAGCGGTATAAACTTAAATAAAGTCTGAAAATCTGATGACACACTTTGACTATATTGCGTTTGAAGTCTGTTTTTAACCGACTTCCAAAAAAGGAGGAAGTTATCATTTCGTCGGGTTTTTTTTATGTTTGTTACCTCAGATCTCGGTCATTTATAAACCGATTTGGAAAATTATTTTTTTATTGGAAAGGATATACTTTCAGATTGGTCCCATAGAAATTTCATCGAAATCGGTTCAGTAGTTTGTCACTGAAGTCGGTTCGTAGCTTTTTTATTCCGATTAACCGACTTGCCAGTTTATCATGATCGTTGATGATCATTGGTGATGATAAACTGTTTAAAGCAGATGTGTAGGTACACTTTCACTATAAATAAGGCTAACGACGTCGGAATTTCTTTTAGAAAATTGATAACTTATTGATACTCAAAAATAACAAAAGAATAGCCTAATTTGCTTGCTAGCTCGTTAAAGCTACCTAAAGCGAAGAGTCCGTATCACAGGTGGCACGGACACACTGTACCGCTGCCGCGCTATCCCGGCAGCATCAGCGGTAGGTATGGTGGATAGCGGCTGCGGTGACACGATGTAGGAACTTGATGTAAAACACAGTAGTAGTTGATGAATAAAATATAATCTCGTACGGTTTCCTTGTCGTTACACAAAACAATTTAAAATTTCTTTGTAGGTCTTCACAATATTACGTTTTATAAAAGCACTTCTTCTCCAAACATTTAAGCTATGTAAACATTTTTATTATACTATTTTCTATTGTTAAAAGGTAACTAGCTCTATTTCTTGTAAGGTCTGAGTCAGAATGTGGCAATGAGAGGACCAAGCGAGGACTGATGGATGTACGGGAGCCGAAAGAAAAGTCAGACGTTTTAAAATTTGAATTTAGATTTGTGAATGGACAGTGTGAATGAGAAAAGAGGTGAAATAATGACGAAGAAGGATGACATCGTTACAATACCCCCCCGCCCCGGTGAAAAAAAAATTAAGCAATAATTTTTTTTTTTAAATAAAAAATTTATAGAATAAATGGTATGATATGAAAAAAAATTTTGTGGGTGTGTATGGTATTTACTATGGGAAAATTACAATAGATCCAATTCCAGATGCATACAAGCTTTCATAAATCACTCATATATTCATCACCAATCATTGTCTTTTTTTTCCATATTATGGGAAAAGAAAGACGTCTTGCAATAGAGTAAGTTATCAAACTATATTTAACTTACTCAAGGAACTGATCCACATTAGTGTAGGCTTAATTAATCAGTCACAACCCGCTGAATTAAGTAAAGATGATAAAATAGCTACAAGGCTTATTTACTGAGTTGCTAACCGCTCTATATACAAAAGATTGCCCTAAGAGCAGAAATATTAAGGCACCTACGACATGTCTGTAACATGACAAAAAGGTAAGTAGGTAAGTATTTGATTTGCATATGCAAAACGACAAGTTAAAATAAAATGACCGAGGCTTATTTAACGAGTTGACGCCGCTCCTATTTTCAAACTTAAGTTTGACCAAAATAATCAAAAATAAAATACAAAACCTTACAAGGTATTAGGAAGAATAGTTAATAGTTAGAAGATTGCGTAAGAACCTATTAAATATTAAGGATGATAATTAATCAATTCTTTATAATATTAATGACTCCAGAAAGAAAAAAAAAAAAAAATGAATGACATAAAAAAAATCAATTAAAATAAAAGAATGTGTCTCAACACCTTAAAAATATTGTTTCAAGTTTAAGTATATTCATTATTTACAACTTGGTATTTATTTTAGTAAATACGTGGTATTGGTTTTAAGTCTTTAATGTGCCAACGTCCTAAGGGTCTGCCAGATAAATCCTTAAGATCATAAATAAGTGGCGAAATTTTTGTTGCTATAATACATTTAATAAACTTGGGTGCTAATTTAGCACAAAAATATTTATCTGATGAACTTATAGGATAATTACGTTTCCATACAACGTCACCTTGATTAAACTCTAGATTCTGATGATGTTTATTATAAGATCTAGCATTAGTTTCGTGAGCGTGATAAAGTCGGGCTTGTACCTCTGCAAACACTGAACTTAATTGACCAATGTTGTCTGCATATACATCTCGTGGGGCAAAAATTAATTCTTCAGTTAGATCTGAAGTATTATAGACAGATCCGCATGAAACTAATTCACGGCCAAATACTAGAAAAGCTGGTGTAAATTTTGTAGTTTCATTCACAGCGGAATTAATGGCAAATTGAATTTTGTTTAGATGTAAATCCCAAGTACGATGATCATTATCAACAAAAGAAGCAATCGCAGTTATAATAGTTTTATTATAACGTTCGACAGGGTTAACTTGTGGACAGTAACGGGGTGTGTAATGAATTTTTGGAATATTGTAACATTGAAATAAATCATGAATTTCGTTGCTAATAAATTGAGGTCCATTATCTAATATTATAGTTTCAGGAATTCCATAAGTCATAAAGACCAAATTTTCGAGGATGTGTTTAATTATAGAAGTAGTGGCACGCTTGATAGGGAATATAAGACAATATTTGGAAAAACAACAAGTGACTACAAAAATGAACCTGTTAAGTTTACGTGTCATTGGAAGTGGGCCGATAAGATCGATAGAAATACTTTGGAAAGGCCGTGAACAATGCTTAGGTCTACCCATCAGACCAATGGTATTTTGATTCTGATGTTTATATGCAAGGCATGTTTCACATTTAGAAATAAAGTTAGCTACATCCTTATACATTCCTGGCCAGAAGTATTTTTCTTTTATACGATGATACGTTTTGTATGTACCAAAATGTGCTGCTGTAGGCACAGAATGGTTCTCATCAATAATGGAATGACGATGTTCTAATGGAATTACTTCTTTCCAGCTGAATTCAGAATGTATAATATAATTTGACCTGGAATATTTGTAAAGTTTACCATTGCGAATCATAAAATTAGGAGTTGATGTTGGATTTGAACTACATTTTGAATAAACAGTTGTAAACCAAGCATCAGAAGTAAGTGTAGGGTCATAATTAATAACATTAATTGGTTTGATACGAGACAGTGCGTCTGGTACAAGGTGGTCTTTGCCCTTTTTATGTTTGATGTCAAAATTAAACATGGACAAGCGTATGCTCCAACGAGCAAGTCTGCCAGTAGGATTATCTAAATGTAAGAACCATTGAAGTGCCGAATGATCTGTATAAATAGTAAACTTTTGGCCATTGTCTAAATAGCAACGCCAATGTTCTAGAGCTGTGATAACACTTAAAAGTTCCCGTTCAGTGATAGAATAATTTCTTTGGGGGCCAGAGAGCGATTTGCTCATGTAAGCTATAGGTTTTTCGACACCGTCAAAATCTTGAGTAAGCATTGCTCCAAGACCAAAAGCAGAAGCGTCACAATGAACAGCAAAAGGTTTAGTAAAATCAGGACAAGCTAAAATGGGAGTACTGATCAACGCTTGTTTAATTTTATTAAAAGCGATATCAGATTCAGAGGTCCATTTGAAAGGAGGTGCTTTTTTACTTGTGGACGTAAGTTTAGTGAGAGGTGCTGCTAATGTGCTAAGATTAGGTACAAAACGTCTATACCAACTAGCAGTACTAAGAAATTTTTTGACATCTCGAGCTGATTTCGGTGCCGGTATTTCTAAGATTGCCTTAACTTTATCGGGGTCAGTATGAAGACCTTGTTCGTCAACAACGTAGCCTAAATACTTCAATTCTTTCCTAAAAAATGCACATTTTGGAAAGTTGACAGTTATATTTGCTTCTGAAAGTTTGGTATGCAATTTATTCAGTAAACGTATGTGTTCTTCGTAAGTATTTGTTGCTATTACTATATCGTCTAAATAACAGAATATAGAGTTGTCAAATTCATCCGATAGAAGATTATCAATGAATCTTTGTTGAGTAGCAGGCGCATTTGTAAGACCAAAAGGCATAACCTTAAATTGGAATGTTCCACGACCTGGAACGTGAAAAGCAGTCTTAGGTCTGTCCTCTAAACGTAATGGAATTTCCCAAAAAGCTTTAGCAATATCAATTGAAGATAGGTATTTAGAATCTTTAAGATTATCAATAATGTCAGAAATAAATGGCAATTTGTAAGCATCTTTTAAAGTTATATCATTTAACTTACGACTATCAACGCAAAATCTCCAAGTTCCATCTTTTTTAGGAGTAATAATTACTGGGTTAAGCCATGGACTTTCACAAGATTCAATGACGTCAAGTTCTAGCATTTTATCTACTTCGTTTCGAAGAGCTTTCTGTTTTTCAGGAGACAAACGATAACATCGCTGACGAATTGGCGGATGGTCTCCTGTATCAATATGATGTTCAGTAAGATGTGTTTTACCTAATGGAAGTACATCTGTAGATATGCATTTAAATTTCTCTATAATTGCGTTTGCAAGCAACGATTGTGTATCTGTAAGACTATCGTAAGCTTTCAGTTGTTTGTCATTAATAGTAGTATTTATAATAAATGCAGGAATGTTAGAAGTTTTACGCATGCTAACATTATTAAGAATATCAGGTGCAATATGGAATGCTTTCCAAAAATCAATCCCTAATATAAGAGGCTGAGTAATAGTTGGTATTACATGTGCAGTAATTATACAAAATTTGTTCTTGAACAAGACTGGTAGCTTGATGATACCAATTGAGTGGATTGTTTGACCATTCGCTACAGTACCAGTAACAGTTTGGCCCTTTTGTAATTCTAAACCATGTTTAGTTAATATTTTGTGAGAATTATTACCTAATATTGTTATAGCACTACCGCTATCGAGTAAACCATTAAGTACTAAATTATTAACCTTTATCTGAAGATATGGTCGTTCAAAATCAGAATTGTTATCAAAGAGGAGCGTTGAAACCTTGTATGCATTAAAGTATATACGAATATTATTTAACCAATTATTCCAATCTAATTTATCTAATTCTAAATCTCTGGTTTCACGTTCCTCCCTAATTAGTTTTTTTGACTGGATTTATTACAATTTGGACAGTTAGTAAAAATAACATCTTTTTTACCACAACGAAAACATATTTTGTACGAGTGAGGACATTTTTCTAAAGTGTGACTATCGTTTCTGCAACGAGGACAAAGATATGTTTTGGAATTAATTTGGAAAACAGGTAAAGAATTGGGTTGCAAATTCGTTTGATTAAAAGGATATTGCGGTATATGTTTCGTTGCACTAAAGGTTGTAGGTAATTCGCGTTGATTACAAGTTGTAGGTAATTCGCGTTGATTACAAGTTGTTGGTATTTGCTTGGATTCGTTGCAAACCCCAAACGCAGACATGTTGGATTGTGATATTTCGATACAGCTCTCATACCATTTGCAGGATTCAAATAAAGTTTGTATTGAGGTAAGGTCATTTGGCGTTAGCCTTTGACCGTATTCAGAGCGCAAGTTACGTCTGAGTGTATCTATTTTATTTTTTTCCGTTAACGGTTCATGTAATTTTAAAAATAATGATTCCATTTCAGAAAAGTAAAAAATTATCCGCTCATTAGGTTTTTGTTTACGATTATCAATTAACTTTTTAACTTGTAGTCATAATCTGTTATTTCGAAATCTTTTAGCAAATTATTTTTAAAGGATTGCCAATCTTTGATAGTATCAGAGCGAGCTCGAAACCAGTCTAAAGGTGTACCAACAAGAATATCATAAATGTGATTAAATAACTTGCTATCTGAAATATTCCTAGCAATAGCAAATTCCTCAACTTTTTGAATAAAATCATTTGGGCAAGTGTCACCTTTATAAGAAAAACGTTTTATTTCATTCGACGACTTGTTGTCAGTAATATTAGATAGTTTCTGAGTAAGAAGGTTAAAATATGCCATTTGGCTGTTGGGTAAAGAAGGTTGTATCTCGGTAACATTTTGTGTAGATGTTGATGGCAAGTTTTGAGATGCGTTCGATTCAAGCATTTCGAAACGATATTGTATTTCTGAAAATTGTTCAGAAATATTTTTAAAGATTTGTAAATTCTCAGCTGAAAGTTCGGTAGATATATCCATGTATTTTAATCTATTTTTAACATGATTAATGTACGTAGCATTCTTATCTTTGCGGATAGGGTATAAAAATATTCGCGCCGAAAGAAATGTTACACATTTTCTTACTTCTTCAATATCTTGTTCGAAAGAATAAGGACTTACTAAATCATCTTGCAATGGGTTTTGTAGCAAAGGTAAAAGTAAGGATCGTAGCTCATTCGTTGTTTGACTTTGAGTAACATCAATGCTGCGCAGTTTCAACTCGTAAATAAGTTCTGGTTTATTTAGTAGTGTAATATCCATCTTGCAGCATTAACTTTAAATATAGTTACTTACCAAAAAAAAAAATATAGTAAAAATCTATCGGAAATCAATAAGTAAGGTTGTTCAGGAATTGTTAGGAAATAAGCAGTAGTAGGGGTAAAATAAATGCCTATGTAACTATTATAGAGAGCACGATAGTAATAGAAGGAAAAAAATGAAGTGAACTAGGTACGGATATAATATTTATGGTTATATATTAATTTATGTATGTAAGAGTTGTGTATGGAAGTCTTCAACTACCAAACGCACTTACGTAAACCTCGAGTCGGTTTCTAGAGAACCTAGAGGTTTACTTGTCGCACGATGGTAGTTTGCGTGCCGCGTATACTATAGGATACTCTCCTATAGCACGCTGTATAGTCAGTGCTAATCTAAAGTTGAAGTGACCAAATGGTTTTAAACACTACAACTGTCGAAAAGCTTATGTAGATTACAATGGTAATCTTGGTAAGTAGTGCCTGTATGTAGGGGTGTAGCGTAATATGTGGGTAAGAGTTTTGAAAAGTTCCGTGTAAAGTTTAATGTACAATGTTTAGTGTATTAATACCTTTATATTATGTACGTACCTCTTTTTGAAAAAAGAAAAATATGAGTAAAATGATTGAAGGTGATTGGCATGAACAAAGAGTATATAAGATGAATGAAAGTCAAATTCGTGTCGTCACTGTAAAAAAATTAAATATTATAAAATAGTCAATAATTGGGGCCGAAAATAATGTTCCAAATTAACAAAAATGTTCACGTTGGCCTAGTGCCGGTTTGAATTTTGAAGAAAATATATGCACTAATTTTCTGTCTTCTGGGTGGGTGTCTTCAATGGTCTTCAGATGATGTAATGCAGGGCTGGATTAGCACGTATGGGCGCCAGTGTACCGCTGCCGCGCTATCCCGGCAGCATCAGCGGTAGGTATGGTGGATAGCGGCTGCGGTGACACGATGTAGGAACTTGATGTAAAACACAGTAGTAGTTGATGAATAAAATATAATCTCGTACGGTTTCCTTGTCGTTACACAAAACAATTTAAAATTTCTTTGTAGGTCTTCACAATATTACGTTTTATAAAAGCACTTCTTCTCCAAACATTTAAGCTATGTAAACATTTTTATTATACTATTTTCTATTGTTAAAAGGTAACTAGCTCTATTTCTTGTAAGGTCTGAGTCAGAATGTGGCAATGAGAGGACCAAGCGAGGACTGATGGATGTACGGGAGCCGAAAGAAAAGTCAGACGTTTTAAAATTTGAATTTAGATTTGTGAATGGACAGTGTGAATGAGAAAAGAGGTGAAATAATGACGAAGAAGGATGACATCGTTACAACACATAAATACACAACACAAACATCCAAGTCCCGAGAACAAACTTTAGGCCCACCACACAAAGTTTGCCCCGGCCAGAGATCGAATCTAGTGCCCTCACTATGCCGGGTTACTAGCAACTTACCCACAGTTTAAATAAAGCAAAATCTCTCGCCATTTGATTGGTACTATAACGTATCATGGAGTAGGCAATCGCTGCAAAGCGAGGTCTGCTAGATGGAGCTACGGCAGTAAGCCGGAAGGAAAAACATCATACCAAGAATTTCGCAGTCAACATTGATTGCTACCATAGCCTAGTTGGTTAAGGCGCCTGGCCTAGATAACCAGAAGACGCAGGTTCGAATCCTGTTGGAAGCGAAATTTTTGTGATGTATATATTTGCGTGAACATCCGCTAGTGTCGGTAAACACTATAAAATATATTTTATAAAAATTACTCGTACCCACAAATCCGTATTTCAAAACAACCTCATCTGCTTTTTCCCAGCTCTGAAACACCTCACATAAACTTGTGAACTAACAATGTGAAACCCACCGTCTAATTGAGCTATTTGACCGCTCGTTCTGCTTTGAAGACATGTATTTAAACAGTTTGAGTAATTTTGATGTCTTAAAGTTCAGACTTGATTGCACATAAATTGTATGATGTGCACTTACAACGTTTAGTTTCTCTGCTACCGCTATGATATGTAATGTTTCCAATTTGGAACGGACACGGTGGGTTTCTGGAAGGTTCGTTGACTTTGAGCACGGATTGGGTCTGTTGGTGTCTTTGTCATTTATTATGTTCTGATAAAGACAGCATTAGTTTTAGTCTGTGATCCGGGTAGACGAATGTTGCAGAGGCCCGCTGTTAGAGTCATTTATTTTAACTTTCATAAGTGCTCTTTCGGGGCCTATTTGAATAAAGCATTTTGAATTTGAATTTAACGTTTGAAGCGATGACGAATCAAAGTTGAAGTGATTGTAATAAGTACCCTATTACTTATGTTACTCTTCGATTCATAAACTATACATATATATGTATATGATGTGAAACACATCGATCCGTTGCTCCGTTTCCTAGTGAAAGAAGGACAAACCAACAAACATGCTTACATTACATACTTTTGCATTTATACGTACACATACTAGCTTCTGCCAGCAGTTTTCACCCGCGTTCCCACAGGAACCGTGCATTTTTCCGGGATAAAAAGTAGCCTATGTTACTTTCCGGTCTATAAACTATATCTATGCCAAAAATTACGTCAATCCGTTGCTCCGTTGCGGCATGAAAGAAAGATTAATCAACAAACAGACATACACACTTTCGCAATGATTATAGTACGGATAAGGGTAAGTATATCTAAGTCAAGCCAAAGTCCATCAACTCCGTGATCGGTCACCAAAACAGCTTAATAAAATGTACAATATACATTATACTTTAAGTTTACGTTAAGCATTCACTAAGTTAATGCAATTAACAATTATTCATGATAACTAAATAATGATAATTATCATTAAACATGATCATCGGCTTAACGACATGATCATGCATCCGACCTATTCACTTAATACAACCAATAAATAAGACCCTATGAGAATCTGCGTAATTGACTACGTCGTAAACTAATAGTTAGTTACTACTTAAAAATAATCTTCATTGCGTATGACATACCTAATTGACAAACAATCATTTCATTTTTCGAGATTGAGCTTTCGTTTAAGATAAACATCCTAAGACAATTATGGCACTGCCTTCACTGCCTTCACTTGGAGAGAAAATTCTACGCGTATACATACATGGTAAGATTGTAAAGTAGGTTTTCAGCAGTGGGTGGAAACGGCACGATTAGAGATATCGACGACCGAACTGAATTTTCATTGCACACATATCAAAACGACCTAACCCTCTCATACTCTTCATGACATTGTAGCCCTTGTAGCTTACGATTTAGAGTTGGTTTTCTTTTGGTAATAGATGGTAGATAGTGTGCAACAAGTTTTGGTTTAATATGGATGTGAAAGGGGAAAGCACATGTGAGGGGATTAATGTATGAAGGCGGGAAATTGAGGAAAAAACGAGATTTTTCTATACTGCTCTACTATTGGTGAAGATGTTTGTAGGTAGGCATGGGTGACGTATGTGTATCTCGTTTGTAATCATGTGATAGATATACCTACTACCTAAACCTAACCTGTCCTTCTTTCACGCAGCAACAGAGCAACGGATCGACGAGATTTTTGGCATACATATAGTTTATGGACCGGAGAGTAACATAGGCTACTTTTTATCCCAGAAAAATGCACTGTCCCTGTGGGAAAGCGGGTGAAAACCACGTGCAGAAGCTAGTATACCATAAGTATACGACATCGATTCAATCAAACAAACAAATAATCTACGAAATCCCTGCAATATCTACGTTTCCACTTTACATAACAACACATAAAAATAAATGGATGCTCTCCATATTTTTATCACAGTCTCCCAAGCGATATTAAAAACCTCTTAGCAATATCGGAGGTTCATTCTCAATACATTTCATATTTTTCATACGCTAGCAGATGACATATCACACCTCTGGAGATAAAAGAACCTTCTTCTCGTACTTTATGTATGAAACTTACGTCATTTTTCTGCTGGTAGATGACATATCACAGCGCCTCATAATTTCATTTCTTGCTACACAAGTATAGGTTTAATATTTATAGAGGTAAGGTTGGTTATTGAATGATAGAGAGAACAATCCCTCTTTTGAGATTCCATACGATTTCACCGAGTAATGATTTGCCTAGTAATGAGGGAGACGCGCCAGTAATATTCTGAGAGGAAACGCTTTGATTAACTAAATTGTGGATGAGAAATTTTGATTTCATATTTTGTAACGGAGTTATATCTTATACTTTCAGGTTAAAAAATAGGTGAATATTTAGTTCATACAACTTTGTGAAAACTCTATTAAAAGCATAAAATAAAAAAGATATAACCACACTTTTTAGTAAGAATAAACACAGCTAAACCAACTAACAAACCAAAGCAAATATATAGTAGATATATTTAACGATAATAAGTCTCGAGTTTTAAAACCGCGCGTTTATTATAGTACTCCATCTACAGATTATTAAAGCTATTAAAGCTTTAGTGATTACTATTAAATGTACTGCTATTTCCAGTGGCGTATTTTAGGATTGAGCGCCATGGGCCTGCAGGCCCTGCCGTCGCCGCGCCGCGCGCCGGCCGCGTCGGTCAGTACATAGGTACGATAGCCCCGCGTCTTGATGTCTATCAAACTTACATCCACGAGCCTCCACCACCACCTTAGGAGATTTAGGCTCTTATTAATAAACAGTCTTAAATGATGGTTTAGTTAAACTATGTTTTGTCTTTGTTGTTCTTTGACAATTTTATACTGAGTCTAAATAGACAAAACACAGTTTAACTAAGTATTCAACCGTTTAACGCTGTTTATTAATAAGAACCTTGGTTAGGTAGTCTTTTTTAAATTTGTTCTGCTTGCACCGCCCCTCGCCGCCTGCCGCCCCGGGCCATGGCCCTGGCTATTTCACGTATTAAAAGAGTGCCTGGGGACCCAGCTTCACTATTGTTCCTTTAAATATCTCGATTTTTCCGATGATAAGACTCTAACAGATCAATTCTAAGATTACTAAGACGCCTAAAGATATTTAATTTTCTTCGTCATATTTTTACAAAGTACAAATTACAAAGTACCTACAAACTCAAATCATGCTATTTTCTCTTTTTTGTGTACTATTTATGCCACTTAGCAAAAAAAAAAACAGTTTTTAGACGCCTGTATAACTAGACAATGACTATAAAGATAAATGTCAAAAATTATTAGAAAACTCACAATAGAATGTAGTTAGACAACGGTTAGGCACTATTTAACTCAAGATGGTGGCTCATATTCAAACACGCGACTAAGGCATGTTTAGAATCTAAACGCTGTCTAACACATGTTTTAGGGTGTATTTAATTTTTTGTGGTAAGACCGTTAGTATCTTACTGTCATATGTTGTTAAGTTTAATTACGCCTTACGCCTAATAGCTATCCTACATTTTCGATTCCGTGGAGGAAAACGTTCGTCCTTCCGGAGTTTATTATTTGCTGTTATTGCTTCCATACGTCAAACAGTCTTACGCACACAATTATACGGAGCTTTGTACGATGCCGCTTGTCAGGTTTTACAACTTTAATTCCGGTACCTATATTACGGGAAAGTTTCCGAGAAATGTTAGTTGACACCTTTTTGGGACTAAGCTAGGTTTAGAATGCGACCCTTTACATAGTACACTCGGTATACACTGAGTGTACGGTGTTTTTTTTTTACGTGATAGGCTTGCGTTTGACCGCAATCTCACCTGATGGTAAGCGACGATGCGGTCGACGATGTAGCACGCTTGCCTAGAAGATACCTGTTCAATCTTGACTTGAAGACTCCCAAATTGTAGTATTCAGGAAATACAGATGACGGCAATGAGTTCCATTCTTTCGCTGTCCGCATAATGAACGTTGTAGCGAAACGCTTGGTGCGGATAGATGGTATGTCAACCATAAATGGGTGACGAAACTCCGTGCGTCTTGTCGTCCGATGGTGGAATGGGGATGGTGGAATTAAATCGAGTAATTCCATAGCACACTCTCCAAAATGTATCCTGTAAAGAGTCGGAAGAGTGTGTAAAGAGTCGTAGTCGGTGTATACACCGACGTTCTATGTGTGCACTCGGTGTCTCTAATTGTGATATTTATTGTAACACGACAATTAGTGTCGCTACGCTGTAGCAAGCGTGCTACATCGTCGAACGCATCGTAACTTAATATCAGGTAAGATGGCAGTAAAACACAAGCTCATAAGTTACGTAGAAAAAATTCACGAATCCTTTTTTTTGCGATTTAACTTCAAATTTACGGTGTTAGAATTTTTTCATTTACTTGTGCTAGAAGATTGCTTCTTACCAACTATCATCATTATACGTCAGCCGGAAGTACCCTATAGGTTTAGAATCCATTACGAATGTCAACTCTCTAACAAGAGGCGATCCATCAGCTCTTCTCAAATAAATTTTGCCTCGCGAAGCCCAGCAGTACTTGTAGTTATTTTGTTTCGCGAACTCCCTGGCTAAAAAGAATAGTTTCTTCACCTGCACAGTCAGGCTTTCAGAGATAAAAACTGGCTTAGGTGGGCCCTGGATCTTTAAATTCGAGGTATTAAATTTATTCGTCGTATACTTCCTGTTGTAGTCCTTGACTGCACCGATTATTTTGTCTCTAAGGATGACCGTGGACAAGTTAGCCACTATGGGTTGGTTTTTATCATTTTTATTATTTATGCGATAAATATCACGTACTTGTGACGGCTGGATCGGTAAATTAACGGCGCTTCCCACTGCGTTAATGATTTTCAAGAGGTCTTCCTTTGTTTCGCTCGATGTCTTTGGTACATTGCGTACTTCGATGCTTGAGCTGTGTATGCTCCGCTCTACCTGTTCTAGTCTAGCCTCCAGAGTTTCTATATATTTACGATCTGCAATCCGTTCTTGTTCCATGGTTTGAACCCTTAAGACCATTTCTTCATATTTTTGTCCAAGGAAGTCTATGGAATTAACAATCTCTTTATTTTGCTCCGTGTGGGTGCTTATACCAGCTTGTACTGTTATCATAAGGGCAGTAAACTTTTCGTCTTGCTTTTTCATAAGCGCAGTAAATTTAGCGTCTTGCTCCATCTGAATCACAGACAACATATCCGCAATTTCCTCTTTAGTAGTCTCATCATCTCTTCTACGCTTCCGCATCGCTACGTTGGGATCACTAACTGCGTGGTCGCGCGTCAATGAAGGCGCAGGAATCGTATCGCGGCTCGTAGATGAGGCGCTAATATTAGTATCTGACTTACAATGCGATATCGACACCGCGACAGGCGATGCGGGCGGCGGAGTACGTTTCAACGGCATCTCGAGTGATGACGAGCGGCGGCCACTGTACCAGGCAAGCAGAACGCTCTAGTAGTGCGCTTAGGGAGCAGCTGGTTGGTGTGCGTATGTTGGCTATGTGCGCCGTGCGCAAAGACCGGCCGGTACACTCAAACAGCAGCAGCAGGTTAGTGTGCGCCCGATGGTTATGTAGCTGTGCGCGAAGACCGGTTACCGCAACACAACACGGTTGCAGATACCGACGTGTGAGTGGTTTAATGAATGATGCACTCACCGATATGCGCACACAAAGACGATACTTAGAGAGCTCCTTATTGTTTTATGCACTCCTATTATTCCGCACTGTTTTAAACGCGAAAATTTTTAGAAATATGAAATAAAAATCAAAATAGGGGACTTGTAAAACACGTATGCACAGTGCAGGGGTCCGGGGGAGAAGGGAGACCTGAGTACTTGTTATGAATTTCAACATGATATTTTTACGTGTTCCTGATAAAATGGTCTTGACAGACCAATAGATAGACAGACAGGCGGACGGACCACGAAGTGAGACTATAAAGGTTCCTTTTTTCCTTTTAGGGTAAAAGGAAGAACAGCCAAATTTGGGTTAAAAGCTTCACATTTGATTCCCACGAAGACAAGACCCTTTATGTTTTCCACGTCGAGCCTCCTCGACTAGCACAACTCAGAAGTCGGCACAGCGACGTAACTTTAAACATCATCGGCAACTTTCATCTCATTACGTCGACATCTCTCGAAAGCAAGCATTGTCACAAAGGCGGTAACATTTTTCATAAAATACTTGTCAAAATGCCTCCCACCGGCCCCGGGCAGTAACGTAACGAGTGCCCGTGTATGAAGACTCTTAACACGAAAGCCACTTCACTTTACCCCGTCTCCTTCTCACACACAACAACCAAAAAGGACGCAAGACGCACTCCGTCATATTTTTCCCTTTACCACCCCCGCCATCTGAAGCGTTCCTTTACATAAAAGAGGTTCTCGAGAAAATAATAACGGGACTGCTCAAAGGGCACCAACTTTCGCTATTTCCAAGCTTTGATTTTGGAGTTGGCAAAGAATTTTCAAGACCACAAAGGGAATTTTGTTGGGATATTTAGGCAAGGATTTAATTTTGGAGTAAATGCAGTTCCAATGCTGGCTTTATGCCGGGTTTTAGTGCTGGTGAAGGTTTAAGAGCAATCGTGATGGAGGTTCTGAGCAATTGATTCGGCGCTGTGTACAAATTACTTGGATACATGAAACCTTTCGTTTATTAGCGAAGGTTTTAACAGTTTAGAAGTATCTTTACTGAAACGATCAAATTAAACAACTCGGTTTTACGACCATAAGTACTAATATGAGCACATCTTCCCCTGCTGGTGGTAAAGTATTATCTATACATCTATAAAAATAAATAAAATTGAAGTGTCTGTTTGTAATATCAAAATCTGTCATTTTGATATTACAAACAGACTTTTTACTAAGTGCATATGAAAGTATGTATACGGTACCTATAACAAAACAACCATTTTTAAAAAAATTGTCTGTCTGTCTGTTTGTTCCAGGTAATCTCCGAAAGGGCTGGACCGATTTTGACGGGACTTTCACTGGAAGATAGTTGATGTTACAAGGAGTAACTTAGGCTACTTTAATTTTAGAAAAAGAATTAGGGTTCCGCCCAAAAAAATAAAAACCATGTAATCCAACATCTCCACGCGGGTGAAACCGCGGGGCAGCAGCTAGTGTCTTATAAAGCAGAAACCTCTCTTACTTTAAACAGCAAAACTGTCCAGCTCTGCACTGCTGAAGATGTAAGTTTCTGATAAATATGTCCTGTAATTTTCCAGTCATTACTCTCCTAACTTTGCAAGTTCAGATCCCAAACGATTACGACACAGTAAAATTAATAAAACCTGTTCAAGATTACTTCGCAAGAAAATTAAAAGTTCGTACGTCGTAAATCCTGTTCGTATCTCGTAACTTGAGCACGCGAAAACATCTCCACGCGAATTTTCTTTAGACGAGAGATTTTATGAGGACAAATGACAAAAATACTCAACGTTTCATTGTGGAACTTGGATGCTGGTGCTCGGAGCATTTTTGTGCTCGGAGCTTCCCTATACATGTGTACAGAAGGGCGAAGTTATTTGCCTTCGCTTCTCTTCCGTCCATTTGGCCCCTTCCTCCCCCTGGCTTCCGGTTCCCATATTCCGCCTACCCCCCAAACACCCGAAACTGAGCAAACAAAACTGTGCTCTAACTCTTTCGCGAAAGGATTGTATTCTCTCAGCGTTCGGTCACTATTTTTCTCTTGCCGTCGAGAGCAACGCGACACTTTCACGTGAAAAAGAAATGGAACTCTGTGACCGTGGCACACATCTGAGTTTGTATTAGTAGCAAGCGGTGCGTACGTCGTTATAGAAGTGGGGCATAGGGGGTACGGAGGTGAGAGGAGGGCACGGTCCGTACGAAAAACATATTTTTCAGATAACGACAATGAGAAAGGAAAATATTCAGATGAAAATTCTCCGATACGGTGCGCCGGGTGCGCCCGCGTGGAAGTTATTAAGGGGGGGCGTGTGCTACTTAACGATATTTTTCGACATGCTTTACTTTTATTGCTAACTCACGCTCCGATATCGGATACCCGTTTGTCGTATATCAAAAAAGAAAACTCAATTCTGTCGTATGAAAATTTACGTAGCGAAACGTGCCTGAGAATATGCTAAGATCGGCCTTGTCAGCAATTTCTGGCGTCACTGCGTATTTTTATGAATTCTTTTAATAATTTAGTGTCTGAAGGATTTTATTTCTCGTGTAAAATTCTGAAGAATAACTGTCGCGACGGAATAATATCTGAGAAATGATTATCCGAACGATTTCCCAGTGGGGTATTAAGTAATGCGATATTAGCATCCCTCGCTGAAAAGAGACGAAAGCATAGAATAATCTGTTAATTGGAGAGGGACGGAGCTAAAGGGGACGATCTTGTCTAAAGGACATTGGCCTCGGGGGCACGCAACCGTTGATTCGAACTCCGTTTTAATTCTTTTTTATTAATTATACTGCGCACACATGATCTTGGTAGTTTAATATTCATGAACAAGGATGAGGCAAAAATTTATAAATATTCTGTAGCACGTACCTACGGATATTTTATAGTTCTTATACACAACTTTAGACTTTATTCTGCAACTATGTACTTAATATTAACGTATCCATTAAAGACATTATTTAATTATTTTTTTTTTTATGTTATTAGGTAACGAGACGAGCTGGTCGTTTGACTGATGGTAAGCATAACGCCGGCCCATAACAATTACAGTGCCACTCAGAACTTTGAAACACAAAGGCCTGCGCGGCACTGCAGTGCGCTCGTTACCCTGAGACATTAGGCATTAAGTCTAATAAGCCCAGTAATTTCACTGGATACTCTGCTCATCAAACCGGAACACAGTAATGCTTGCACACTACTGCTTGGCGGCAGACTTCACGAACAAAGCGGTGGTAACAACCCAGACGGACACTCGCAGAAGAGTTAGTCCTCCCACTAACATAGTTTTAACCATCTGTTTTGGATGTTGATTAAATAAATGTAATATTATGTACACTGGGATAATAACTAACTATATGTGTAAATTGATGTTAGTAACTTTACTAGTGGGAGGACTAACTCTTCTGCGAGTGTCCGTCTGGGTTGTTACCACCGCTTTGCTCGTGAAGTCTGCCGCCAAGCAGTAGTGTGCAAGCATTACTATGTTCCGGTTTGATGAGCAGAGTATCCAGTGAAATTACTGGGCTTATGAGACTTAATACCTAATGTCTCAGGGTAACGAGCACACTGCAGTGCCGCGCAGGCCTTTGTGTTTCAAAGTTCTGGGTGGCACTGCAATTGTTATGGGCCGGCGTTATGCTTACCATCAGGCAAACGACCAGCTCGTCTCGTTACCAAATAACATAAAAAAAACTATGTGGTAGGACTAACTCTCCTGCGAGTGTCCGTCTGGGTGGGTACCACCGGTTGGCTTGTGTAGTCAGCCGCCAAACAGTAACTATTTTGCTAGCATTGCTGTGCTCCAGCGTCTCAGGATAACGAGCGCACTGCAATGCCGCGCAGGCATTTGTGTTTTAAAGTTCTGAGTGGCACAATAATTGTTATTGGCATTACTACTTACCATCAGGCAAACGACCTGCTCGTGACCTGTCCAATAATTTACAGAAAAATTGTACGTTAACAACAAGTTGCTACAATAAACTAAGGACTAGAATAGACGTAAAATTTCCTAGTTTGTGTCAATCTTTATTTCTAAATCAAAATCATTTATTTTACTATATATAAGTATATATAATAGTAATATATTGTAGCCCTGCCCCTGGAGAAGCGTTAGCTGTGGGCTAGGATACAGTTCACCCCCAAACTAAGTATAATCACTTTATAAGTCCTCACCTTCAATCAACACGATTTTCATTCTACTAAAATCACAACAATATAACAAACGTAAATCATAAATTTGCAAGTATCAAACCGCTTCGTGCCACCCCAAATCTTAAACGGCCGTCCCGTCGACTCATTAAAGACCTTTTTCTCAAACTCTCTTAACGGCCAGCCCCAAACTCAATGTAAACTTGGCAATGGGGCGAACTAGGTCAGGCGGAGCCTTAATTTTTTCACCGAAGGTCGGTTATAATCAATAGGGAGGTTTACGGTGGTAATTAGATTTTTGGGGAATCGATTTTTTTGGGGTAGGTCGGGATCGATAAGGTTACAGCTTTGTGACGTAATTAGTGGATTTTACGGGGTAAGATGGGGTGGTTTTTAATAAAAGCAAGACCGATTGAGTGAACTTAGACTTATGTTAGTCTTCTCATGTTTAATGTCTGCGCAATATTTGAAAGCTATATTCCACACTATCCTTTCGGCCTTTGATCTTGCAAGATGTTGAAACTTCGTACCTTAGGTCTTTCCTGGGAACTACAATTTGGACTTATTGACGGAAAGTCTAGGCACCACGCTGACCAAGCCTCTGGCATGTCAGATATCCGAAGACGGCAGTGACTACTGGACCATCGGCCGCTTTTCACCCATAATATACGTCACCATGCGTACACAGCAGAAGTAAATGTCTTTTCTATGTCTTAGGTAATGTGTAGGATGTATTAGTTTAGCTTTCATCAAAAGAATAATGACAAGTTATAAGTCTGTGGCAGCGAGCTTAAATTTAAAATAATCAAGACGTTTGGAACTCAGGGCA
Source organism: Crocallis elinguaria (assembly GCA_907269065.1). Lineage (NCBI taxonomy): Eukaryota > Metazoa > Arthropoda > Insecta > Lepidoptera > Geometridae > Crocallis > Crocallis elinguaria. The sequence continues at coordinate 21,991,458 of OU026072.1, read as the reverse complement.
TACATAAATAAGAGTGAATAGTTAACTAAAAGATTTAGATAATTATGTTGATGGGTTTAGATACGTCTAAAAGACGCACTTAAAATAAAACGTAGAGTCAGGTACAAGAATAACTGACCAATCGAGTTTTTAAACATGGCAATAATTTTAAAAGTAACTAACATACAATTTGAAATCTGAGTTAATGTTGCAAAAATCTACTTAATAAATTCAATGACTAAATTGAGCGAGTACCTATTCAATTACTTGATGAGTATTTTATAGCTTTGTCTATTATGTTCGTTAAGAGGCGGTGAACGGCAAAGCAACTATTTTCGGCCGCACGTAAACGATTTTTTAGTCATGAAACACTAAGAATTTTTCTTTTATTTTAATTTATTATCAAAGTAAAGGATTCCTTTTATATTTTGGTCTTAGCTGAAACACGATGGTACAATTTGACTCGATGGAATAAAAATGCATTTTCGTCAAAATCAGCATTTTTGGGTTCGCAGACTAGAAAAGGGAAATTCCTTGAATTATTACTAAAGTTATGTTAATGACACTTTATGTATGTATTGTCCATTAAATATCTAAACAACTCCTGTTTCTTTTTTAAGTAAAAGAGTACGTAGGATCTAAAAAACATTTCATCTTGCAAAAGAATTTCACTAAAGCGCGGCCGATCCACTGCCCCCGGCCCCTTATGTCGCAGACCGTATTTTCTAGAAAAGCACGTCCGATATCGGTGTCGTTAATGGCCGTTATCGGTGTCCAGTCGGCCATCATTTACAATCGATAACGATAGTCCACTGATTGGACTTCAGGTGTAGAGACTTATGACTTCCTCGTCTCATAATATAGTTGCTCTAAGACGAGAGATGTTATATGTCGTATAAGTGTTGTGGCTTTTTTTAAAATTATATTGAGAAAACACTTGTAAGCACGGCCTATTTCTGCTCTCTACATACATCTTCCAATGTTAATCATCTTTGTATAGTAAAAAAGTAGACATTTACTCCAAACTGTAACAAAATAAATACACCATTCAAGAATTTCGCAGTCAACATCGATTGCTCCCATAGCCTAGTTGGTTAAGGCGTCTGGCCCGGTTTGCCAGAAGACGCAGGTTCGAATCCTGTTGGAAGCGAAATTTTTGTGATGTATATATTTGTGTAAACTGTAACAATACAAATAAAACACTTTTTAATGTCTAACTTTAAACAATAATATAAATGTATACACAACTAGCTTCTGCCAGTGGTTTTCACTCGCGTTCCCACAGGAACCGTGCATTTTTCCGGGATAAAAAGTAAAATATGTTACTCTCCGGTCCACCACTGACTACTTGTCAGTGAAATTATTGGGCTTATGAATTCTTTATGCGCGAGCGTAACGAGCGCACTGCAGTTCCGTGCAGGCCTTTGATCTGAGTGGCACTGTAATTGTTATGGGCTAGCGTTATGCTCACTATCCGTCAAAAGACCTGCTCATCTCATCACCCAATAGTATAAAAAAAGCTCAACATAAAATAGACACCAAATAAGTCAGTTAAGAGTCACTAGGCGTGTCTAAACTTAGAGTAAACATAAGATTGGTAGAAAATGACGAAGCTCAAAGCAAACACTATCTCTGCGACTCTACGAGCATGCATCCGAATGACTCACATTAGGTAGACGTTATATAGAGTTGATTTCAACTTTGTATTAGATGAAATAATTTGCGTATTCCACACTGTTTGTATACAGAGATGAGAGAAATTTAAGGTGACAGGTAAGTACAGATAGTAAAACAGATGATATTATATCATCTTCTATTCTATACAAATAAATAAAATTGAAGTGTCTGTTTGTAATATCAAAATAATAGCTTTTTACTGAATGAATATAAAAGTATATACGGTACCTACAACAAAACAACAATTTTTAAAATATTTGTCTGTCTGTCTGTTTGTTCTGGGTAATCTCCGAAACGGCTGGACCGATTTTGACGGGACACTCACTGGCAGATAGCTGATGCTACAAGGAATAACGTAGGCTACTTTTATTTTAGAAAAAGAATTAGGGTTCCGTGCAAAAATATAATAACCATGAAATTCAATATCTCCGCGCGGGTGAAACCGCGGGCAGCAGCTAGCCGCAAATAACTGTCAAGTGCCAATTTATTAACTGACCATTCTAACACTTACTACTTTGTTTAAAAAAATGTTTTTTTTTATTCTACAGGGCTAGTTCCCGTTATACTTGTGATTTCTTCACACTCATACTGGCAATACAACAACACAAACACAACAACAGGGAGTTTTGTCGGGAATGCGAAAATGTGCTGTTGTTGATTTTGTGTTATTTACTAAAACCTATGTTTCTTCGAGTGTTAATGTGTAATAATGGTGGATTATTAACCATTAAGTGTTCGTAAACGTGCATGAGTAAAAGGCAAATAGTACAAAGGCGAAAAACGTGTATTTTCGGATTCTATCCAAAACTCCATAGAAGCTTCCGTAAAGTATCCACCGCTTTACTGAAGCGTCACTTCGACTCGAAAATTGTTTCTAATATTGCGACTTAAGGACTATGTATCCAGGTCAAGAAATAAATTATAAAAAAATAATAATAAAAAAAAAACACACACACACACACAACAAAATTTGAATAACAAAGTATACGCAATATCTAGTTTTTATCAATATAATCAATTATATTCCCTTAGCTAACTTTTGATATTTTTTATTATTGTGCTTACTAAACATCCTGTTTATCCTGAAATTAGTGAATCTATTTTAAGATGAATGCACAAAAAAGGTGTGTAATGTTTTTATTAAGGTGCATGTATGTATGTAAGTTTCTTTATCTATTATTATAAGGGGAATCGTTAGAATCCTTACATCATCTCATATTCATATTCAATCATTTATTGCATCATATGTACATTACAGAAAGGTCTTAGATTAGTAGGTGAGCTTACATATGACCCTAGTTAGGGTATAGCAACATAGGTGACGAGCGGGCCGGTCCATTTTACAAGCATAGTAGCAAAATTTTCTTTATGAGTTGTTACTATTTAATTGTGGGTCATTTAAGTGTGGGTCTCGAGTGACACTGGCTAGAGCAGTCATATTTATGTAACTTTTGTTAAGTACATCGACTTGTTTAGTTCAGCGATATTATACCCTTTAAAATCTTTTTTGCCAATTGTACCCTTCACATCGGCCATCGCCTTGCAATACACTCGTATTGACCGTTGGCTCAATACCTATATTTGCACCCGGCTACCGCATTCCGCCTTAAAGCAAATATTATACGTAGGCTTTGTACTTTTCAACACACCCGCTTTTTGCTACCGGTTGAAGTGCAGTCTTTTTTGCTGGCGGTAGGGATACCCTGTATAGTGTATAAAATTTTCGTTGAGTAACTAAAATAAAAAAATATAATCGAGAGGTTATTATTCAACAACATTGCTTCTCCTTTATTACAACAATTACAATTTATTTACCAACTAGCTTCTGCCCGCGGTTTTCACCCGCGTTCCCACAGGTACCGTGCATTTTTCCAAGATCAAAAGTAGCCTATGTGCCTCTAGTCCATAAACTATATCTAAGCCAAAAATCACGTCGATCCGTTGCTCCGTTGCAGCATGAAAGAAGAAGAAACCAACCCACCAACCAACAGATAAACACACTTTCGTATTTATAATATTAGTAGGATTAGGGGACAAGTAGGAAGTAGGATACCTAATTAAATAATTACCATACTCATTGAGGTGAAGACTATACGCAAGCTTAAAATACATAAGGTAGCAAAACTAATATGCAGATAACATCGTTAATTTGTTTATGGTGTTTTTATACTATAGGACAACGAGACGATCCAGTCCGATGGTAAGCACAATACCTACTCATAAAATTACAGTTGCCAGATCTTTATAGGGCTTGCAGTGCGCTCGTTACCCATGACATCAAGTTATTTTGGACATGTAGGTAGCTTAAACCCCTAAAGCGTAGACTTCGTCTTATATACCGTTTAGACAGCTAAAGTATTCAACTATTTAAGGAATTCAATACTGCGTTAAATGATAGACAATTGGAGTAATTTTTCTAGGGACTGAGTACTTCATATTTTTCGTATTGTTTAGGGACTGAGTTTTTCTATTTAATTAGACGTTGTTCAGGCCAATTTTTCAATACAAGGTTTCATAATCAGATCAAGCCACTTTTTTGCTGTCGCTACACGCTTGAGTGACGAGTGGGTATACGGGAGTGATCATAAGTGCGTCGGCAAATATGGACCTCTAGTGGTCCATTGTGTCCCGTTGTGATGTGCAAGTCATCGGGTGATAAGAGGTGGGATTACATGAGAATTGATTTGAGACAAGTTTGATGAGCCTGGTGTTTGAAGAGATTCGGCGAACTTGAGAAATGTAGTGAGATGTTTAGGCAGTTAGTGAAATTACTTTAAAAATACCTAATGTGTCAGCATAACGTGCGCACTCCAGTACCGCGCAGGCCTTTGTGTTGTTGAGTTCTGGATGGTACTTACTGCAATTTTAATGGGCTGATGTTATGCTTACCATTAGCCCAACGACATGCTCGTCTCGCTATCCAATATAATATAAAAAAACAGCGATTTGTGAGCGATAATTTTAGTTTTTAGGGATTGAGTTTCTGCCGTCGAATTTCTTGCTCTATATAGTGTAGTAAGTGTAATCTTATACACACAATAAGAGAAGCACCTACACAAGCTACACTTGATTGTTTTGTTTTTGACAGACTCTACAATTTTTTACTACGATTTAAAAAATAAAGTTATAAGAGATATAAATAGTATTTTGGGAACGTTGCCTACTGGTAGCGGATTATTAGATTAAGATTGTAAATAGGTAGATTGCTTTGTATTTTATTTAGTTATTTTAGTTTATTTTAGTAGATCGTTTTTGTTCTCATTGTTATGAGTTGCTCAAGTTGTGTGTGTCCTACCACTAACAAAAAACCAGGATAAAACTATCGTCTGGCTTTTAAACTATGTCTATGCAGAAAATTAAACCGATGTTTAATGAAAAAAAAAGTATTTTAATAAAATAACACTCGAAATAATAACGCTTCCTTAAAATTGCTTCTACATTTAAATTTAAATGAATGTATTGCAATTTTATACTAAGCTGTGTTTTATAATAAAATATTTTGTTATAAACGTATTCCTTCGTAACGAAGTCAAGTGTTAGGAAATCCCAAAATTAAATAAATTCAATGCCAGGGTCAAGAAACTAAATCCAAATATTATACTAATGATCTTTACGTAAGTATCTCAAGAATTTAAGCATGGTTTGCATACTTAATAAGTACCGGGTATTTCGTACATTTTTCTCGGAACGAAACGTCCGTTAGTTTAAGCCTGTCGTATAAGCTCGTACAAATATTTCTTGAACAAACCCATGCCGTGGCTCATATTTTCATATCCATTACACATAGACATGTTTTTGAAGCAAACACTAGTAAGGGTCAGGTCACACCGCGACGCGAAACGACGCGACGCGACGCGGTGCGCACTTTTTAGGATAGCGATACAATGTATGTAGAAGCTACGATGGCCAAGTAGTAATGATGTCAGCCGCCGATCTGCGCTGGAGCTTTCGTGACGGGAAGCATGTATCCAATAAGTGCCAAGAACGCTTTTTTGGGTATAACAAAGTAGCTAAAGGTATTTTCATAAAATCCCTAGTAAAATCTGTATGTGTATGTATTCAGGTAATTAACTAATTAGTTATCTAATTTTTAAGATTTTGTAGCATAAGGGTGTTTTCTGTCTTATTCGGATAAAGGTGCGGTTGCGGATTCTGTCCGCATGCAGTTGGTCCGCAATCCTTTTTTCTTCAGTAGCTAATTGTCGATCGGTGTTAGGTTATGTTGATCGTGGCGTCCGGGTGCGGAGCGCCTGACGATGCAGTTCTGCATGCAGATGTAATCCACGCCCGCACACGTATCCGCATAAAACAGAAAACACCCTAATATTGAAAAATATAAAAATTAGAGGTTACCTCATGATTTTTATATCGAGGAAATTTTATTATTTTGTGTTTCTGATTAAGGTAAACCTTGGAAATATAATGAATTTATACATACTATTTTTAAATTCCGGTTGAATTAGCCCATGCAAAATCGAATCGAAAAGTTAAACTCTGCTTTATACGCCGTCCTGTAAGTATGTTTAGAAAAAGAACTTGCCTATTTACTACACAAAAAGGTTCAAATGCGTGATGAGACGTACTTGGATATACATATTATTATATGAATATCTTATCCAGTTCGCTTTCACGGTCTCACTAATATAAGAACTTTTTTGTATACCTAGCTAAAAAGTTCTTCATTGTATCGCCATCTTAAAAGGTGCGCGTCGCGTCGCGTCGCTTCGCGTCGCTTCGCGTCTCTGTGTGAACTGACTCTAAGCATATGAAAGTCAAATTTACATTACAAGCTAAACATGAAAACGGCATAAAGTTCTTAATTTAATTGATAAATATGGTCAAATAGTCAATATGTCAAGCTGAGGAGTGTTGAATCCACTCTACTGGCTTTCGATTGTAGGTTTTTTAATCTAGAAGTTAGCACTTGATCACTATCCCACTTGATGCTAGTGATGGCATGCGGTCGATGTTGGTAAATAAACTAAGCTAAACGTAAAATACGAGTAGGAACAGGCTTTTAAGAGCGATTGCCAGATCACAATGATAGGTTTCAACGTCACATTTTTCACAGCTAGCTGCTTAAAAATAACACCATGGTACCTGTCATGCACTGATAATAAAAGTAGGTGGATGGTAATAAAACTAGTATCCTTCTGGATAGCTACCACCCTGAAGTTGAAAATCGACCACCAAGGCTATCATAATGCATCATAGTCATCATGTTTTAAATCATAAGCCACATCAACAAATTTAAGATCAGATAAGATAAGATAACTCAAAAAAATACTCAGATAAAGTTAAGTATATATGAGTAGGTGATATCAAGTTGACAGGTAAAATGTGCAAACTTAGGCAAAACTTAAGTACACGAGATCCTAGGTGCTAAGGCTATTCTGCGAGTGCCCGCTTTTATTACTTTAATTACTGGGTTTCAGGGTAACGAGTGCACTGCAGTGCTCTTGTATTCAAAATTTCTAAGTGGTAACTATTGCTTTATGGGTTGGCGTTACGTTTACAATCAGGCCAACGACCCGCTCGTATCATTACCCAATAGTACAAAAAAACAAGTAGCAACTGCCATAGCTCAGTTGTGATAAAAATATGAGCCTTATAACTTACCTATTCCATCAAGTATTTGTTTTTGTCTTGATGACTTAAAAGCAGATACAAAGTAACGTCAAGCACATTATTGCAAAGGCTTGTATACATTTGCACAGGAACGGTAAACAAATGCATTGCAAATAGTCATTTATTACTGCAGTTAGGGTATTCATTTAGGTCTTAGTTCCTCGGACCGATTCATAGTTTTTAATACCTTCTAAGATAAATATTTTTATACTATTGTATAAGGAGACGAGCTGGTCGTTTGCCTGATGGTAATCATAACGCTGGCCAATAACAATTGCAGTGCCACTCAGAATTTTTAAGCACAAATGCCTGCGCGGCACTCCATTGTGCTCGCTTACTTGAGACATTAGGCACTAACCCCGCCCAATAAGAGATAAGCTGTGGTATAAACTGATCTGTCAACTTCTCGTTGACAGAAGCTGTTACGTGAGAATGAGACAAAACACTTTCTAGTAATAGTAGGGTTACTGAACCTTTATGAATAAGGGGGTAAGTCTCACAAGCCCAGTAATTTCACTGACTAATTTGGTCATCAAACCGGAACTTAATAATACTTACACATTACAGCTTGGCGAAGCGGTGGTCCCCACAGACGGACACTCACAGAAGAGTAGGTAAGTCTACCCGATCTCAATTCTACTAAACAATGATTTCAAAATGACAATTTCATCACAATTCACCACAATTTCGTTGCCAATGGTTTTACTCTCATTTACATTTTATTCTCGTATCATAATCGTTTTCCTATGGTAGCCTACGACAATGGTGTTCATCAATAAACTATTGTTAATTTTCGTATGCTCTTCATAAAAGTGATCATTTTGCAAGGAAACCATTGTCATTTTTAACCATTTGTTTAGTATAATTGGGGCCAGTGAAATGCTTGTCTCAATTTTCCCAGTAAATAATGGTAGCCCTGACTGCAGGCTACCATTATTTACTGGGAAAATTGTAGCCCTGACTGCAGGGGTCCTTTTACGTATATAAATGCCCAGCTTTGGTCTAATGAGCCCCGAGTGGAGCGCAGATTGTGTTTCTGTTTATGGAAAAGTAGCTATTGATATGGCTTATTTGAAGTAGGAATGGAAAGCTTAATTAGTATTGTATTGATTGCAAATTGTAATGTGCAACCTATGTTGCGTTGCGTTTGTTGCATGTACATTATTTGTATACTTATGGCATTATGGCTCTGATGGCCACGTCTAGTGGATGCTTCTAGCAGCCACGTTCGCTGGACCAATGTGCGGCTACTCTGATTTAGTATGTTTTGCACATTTATAATATGCTGATTTCCTTACATAGAATTTTGTTTAGAAAAATTGGTAAAAGGTCGGAACTGATTTCAATGACAAACTAATGAAAGGAATTTGTATGACATTTCTATGGGACCTCTGAGTAATCTGTAACCTTTCAAATAAAGAAAGAATTTTCCAAATAGGTTTGTAAATTGCGAAGTTCTGAGAAAACAAACACAAAAAAACAACTTCTCCTTTTTTAATCGGTTCATTTACAATGTTTTTCTCTCATTGTCGGATTCCAGCCACAGACCAGCAGAGTTATTTTAATTCACTCGGAATGGTATCTGTGACAGAAGGGACTTTCTTGATCGTTTATTATCTCGGAAACACATCCCAATAGAGAAATATTGACGGAATTTTATCCGTGTTTATGCAGCTGACTTGTCGAATCTAAACGGGAAATTACTCTGACAGGAATTGACAGGATGCGTTTCCGAAATATAGATACGAACAAGAAAGTCGCTTCCGACACGGATATCATTCCGAGTGAATTAAAATCACCCTGCTGTAAATCATAAGGCGAGGCGAAGGTGAAGGTGAATTTAGTCATCGAGCTATCATCACTTCACCTGCCCACGAAGTTTGAAGACCATCAATAAAATAATGATCATGCCGTGCTGCATCCATAAAACATCCTAAAACGCCGCTTTAATTACTGCTCCCAATAATTTATTAATTAAAAAACATTTTCGTATACAGTAGACTAGCTATTAAGGTTACTATTTGAATAAAACCTTCTAATTAAAATTCCCCAGCTTCGTTTAACCGGATCATTACCGTATGGAGGTCGTCTAATGATACGAACTAATGGAAAAAGCGCTGCATATTCTGTGTGCTCTTAATTGTTAATTAATGGTAATGAAAAGCTTAATAGTGATGGCTCAGTGGTATTGACGTCGGTCGCTGAGCTTCGAATCATAGCAAGATCTTGAGCTTTTTATACTATTGGATATTGAGACGATTAAGTTTACCTAATGGTAAGCATAACGCTAGAACGTCAGAACTTCGAGACACAAAGGTATGCGCAGCACTGCATTGCGTCGTTACGCCGAAACATGAAAGCCCAGTAATTTCCACATGACTGCTTGGCTCATCTAACAAATCCACTGTAATACTTGCACACTATTTCAAGCATTACATACACAGCGCGGGGGAAACCTATATAATTATATTACTCTACGGCCCATAAATTTAGCAAAAAAACCACAGCGATCCATTTCTCAGTTGCTGTGTGAAATAAAGGCTCGACTAGTTGGTAGGACTAATTCTTCTACGTGTATCCGTCTGGGTTGGTGCCACCGCTTTGCTCGTGAAGTCTGCCGCCAAGCAGTAATGCGCAAGGATTACTATGTTCCGGTTTGATGAGCAGAGTAGCCAGTAAAATTACCGGGCTTATGAGACTTAGGTATGTACCTAATGTCTCAGGGTAACGAGCGCACTGCAGTGCCGCGCAGGCCTGTGTGTGTCAAAGTTCTGAGTGGCACTGCAATTGTTATGGGCTGGCGTTGTGCTTACCATCAAGCAAACAACCGGCTCGTCTCGTTATCAAATAGTATAAGAAAAAAGACACACAATCCACCAAACACGCTTTCGCATTTATAATATGACTAAGAAAAGTAAGGTGAAGTAATTGAGAAGTCGTAATATAAAATTAGGAGAACATTTCACACATGAAAAGTTTATCTATAATGTGTCATTTGTACCATGTCATCATGTGACAAGAATTAGAAAACTTTACAGCGATAAAATTGACGCGAACAGCCAAAGTTAATTCTCAACTCAAATTAAATTCTAAATATTCACATATTAAGTTTTCAGGGGCCCCTTAGATCTTATAATAAAATAAAGTTGGTAAAGAGGCGTCCAATGAGGACTTAGAACTTTGCACAGCTTAGAGTATAATTTAAAAAATACTGTCACTAATCTTAACAAACTCTTTAGCAATTATTTTGAGTGCACAAATAAAGAAGCTTGACTAAATAAATTATAGAGGCCCCTTGTTTCGGGGCCCCACAAAAATTGTTCCTAGTATGTACATAAGTACACTGATAATATTATTTTGTTTTAGAAAGCAGCATATTTTGTTCGATTTGTAATAATTAATGCGAAAATCAATATTCCACGATCGCCATCTCCAACATAAACACGTATTACTCACGCAAACACACACACTACACGATGGTAGATTAAAAAGTGAGTACATATTAATAATCCTACTAATATTATAAATGCAAAAGTGTGTACAATGTACATGCCCATAGTTAAATACAAAACTGTAATTCATTCATTTATTAATGTATGACACAAAACTAGCTGGTTAATAAGAGAAGCCACTGACTCCTGAAACACAGTGAATAGGTACTAGTTCGGGAGGCTATGGATTCAACATAATGTGTAAATTTTTTTGTCTAAATAAATGATTTGAAATGATTTGATTTGTGTTTGTCTGTTTGTTGGTTTGTCCTTCATTCACGTTGCAACGGAGCAACGGATCGACGTGATTTTTGGCATAGTTATAGTTTATGGACCGGAGACTAACATAGGCTACTTTTTATGCCGGTAAAATGCACGGTTCCTGTGGGAACGCGGGTGAAAACCGCGGGCAGAAGCTAGTTATACTTAAATCTTTCGTTTTTATACGGAAAAGTTTAAATTAAATTTATTTAGTTTTCTAATAAAAACTGACTCAAAAGAACAATTAGCTCATGTAGAGCGCTAGCCTAGGGCCCCAGCATAAGTGCCCCACTTTGCACTGCTATCGCCTCTGTTGCGAACAATATTAGAAGTTCGCGCGACTTGAATCAATTTGGTTCGTTTGCCGTCAAAGAAAGAATGTCTCATAAGTCGCGTGGAGTGGGAGATATATGCCGTGGGACTCGGGAGGCTTCACCTCTTGTTCGTTTTATCTCAGCTTTTTTAATTACCAACAGCCTTTTGTAATATAAAGACTGCCTTTACGTCGAGAACTAGTTGATATTGCTTCTAGTTGCGGCCCGCGCTTTCACCCACGTGGCGATTTCCACAGGAGCAGTCCATTTTCTTGGGTAAAAAGTAGTTTGTTAGTGGGAGGACTAACTCTTCTGCGAGTGTCCGGCTGGGTTGTTACCACCGCTTTGCTCGTGAAGTCTGCCGCCAAGCAGTAGTGTGCAAGCATTACTGTGTTCCGGTTTGATGAGCAGAGTATCCAGTGAAATTACTGGGCTTATGAGACTTAATACCTAATGTTTCAGGGTAACGAGCGCATTACAGTGCCGCGCAGGCCTTTGTGTTTCAAAGTTCTGAGTGGCACTGCAATTGTTATGGGCCGGCGTTATGCTTACCATCAGGCAAACCACCAGCTCGTCTCGTTACCAAATAGCATAAAAAAGGCATGGGCTATAAGCTATAAAAGAAAAAATCACTCACGCAGTATCTACCTATACCTACATAATAGCCGTATCTTCTTCCGCGAGTTACCCCATAAGGAATGTAATAAAGTCCCGACACACGCATTATCCACATACGCCCCCAACTCTTTCCGTTTTTCCCTGTTTTCCCGATATCGTTCGCCAATAGTGTACGTGTGTGGGCGGGGCGAAAGCAGTTTTATTGCGAATTCTTTCTTTGAGAAAAGTCAGAAATATGCGAGCCGAGTTCTGAAATTGTTTATCTATGTATGTAGTCAACGTCCTAACGCGTAGGTAGTTAATTTATTTCATTTGTTACGTTACGTTAAGGATATCTAAATACTTAACGATAAGTACAATAAACGTTTCATAATTTGTCAAAAGAACTTAATTTTAAAACCTATCGACATGTTCTAAATGCTTTTTTATTCTAAGTATAGGTACTTATTATAGTTATTCATCATATTCGACTACAGATCTGCTGCCTTATCAGCTAACAATCTCGTGTTCGTTTTCAATACCAGACCGATTAAAACCAGCGGTCACTAGTCTTCGTGTGGAAGGAGTAGTATAGAATTTTCGCTGGTTATTAAAGAAATAAGCTCTTACAAAACGAAAAAAAGCGAAAACTATTGACAACTCTTTCCACACGAAGACTAGTGACCGCTGGTTTTGATCGGTCTGGTATTGAAAACGAACACGAGATTGTTAGATGATAAGGCAGCTGGTAAGATAGTAGTCAAACGCTAACGTATCGAGTGTTATAAAAAAATAAGTGACAAGACTGGTTAGTCACCTGCCAGATTTTAGGTGCCATAAAATCACCAATATCCCTAAAAGCTCTCTTTCTCTCTCTCTCTAGATCGACCGAGAAGTCGAATTCTACCTTGATTTGATCTAATCTTCCGATCGTAGATTCGACATTGGGACCAGCCGTAAATGGGAGCGATCGATGTTGACACCGAAATTCTTGAGATAAATTAGTTCTTTCGGCTTAGAAGCCGAATCCGAGTCGAGACTAGTCGCATGTTGTTAAATCAAAGCACAAAACCGAATGCGCAACCCAAGATCTGTGGCAAAAAAGTAAAGGTAATTACGTAAAAGTCTGAAAACTGCACCCTATAAAGCTGCACACTGAAAGCAATAACGAAGATATAACCAAAACTATAAAACCTACTAAAAGACGCCGACAAAGGCTAAACAGTTTGTTAGTGGGAGGACTAACTCTTCTGCGAGTGTCCGTCTGGGTTGTTACCACCGCTTTGCTCGTGAAGTCTGCCGCCAAGCAGTAGTGTGTAAGCATTACTGTGTTGTGGTTTGATGAGCAGAGTATCCAGTGAAATTACTGGGCTTATGAGACTTAATACCTAATGTCTCAGGGTAACGAGCGCACTGCAGTGCCGTCCAGGCGTTTGTGTTTCAAAGTTCTGGGTGGCACTGCAATTGTTATGGGCTGGCGTTATGCTTACCATCAGGCAAACGACCAGCTCGTCTCGTTACCAAATAACATTTAAAAAAAAAAAGATCTGCGGCAAAAAAGTTAATTACGTAAAAGTCTGAAAACTGCAACCTATAAAGCTGCACACTGAAAGCAATAACGAATAAATAACCAAAACTATAAAACCTACTAAAAAACGCCGACAAAGGCTAAACACTCCGAAACACGATATTACACTCTTCATAAAATATCTTAACACCAAAGTAGAAAAAATATTGAAAACTTAGTTTCGTGACTCCGTATGAATGAAGGGTCTTGTAGACTAGCATGATATTGCGAAAGTTCTGGAAAGAACTTTTTATTAACGAGCGAGGAAGGCCTTTGTTCTACAGCACTCCTTTCTAAACACTTCTTACACGCGAAAGTTGTAAACTCGACACTTTATTGCATCCTGGGATGTAAGACTCTGCTCACACTTAAGGAAAAAACTTAGTTATCACACATTACTGTGTATGGTGGAGATTTTTATTAATTGTCCAATAATGTAAACAAACTTGACAGCTCACCAACCATACGACAGATAGAAATTCTAATTCGAATCATGTCATTGGTTAGCGGATCGTTTCTCGGATCACTATTGCTGTCTTTGGTTGGCATCCACCCAGTTTGTATACATTATTGGGCAGGTGTAGAAAACCAGAGCATTGCTAAAGTATTTCATAGCATCTTTAGACAAAATTCGATAGACGTATTTGAGAGTATATCATAGTAATATAAGCCAGGAGCACTATTTTCCATATTTACCTGTGTAACTGGGAACGCGTCGTTTAACAATGATGGTACATTCCACAACGGCCTTTTAGTAACTCTTTTTTAATCTCGGTAGGTGAGACTACTATGTCAAGACTTGCTACTTTTTTCCCAACCTCTCCGGCACCGGGGCCGAATACAGGGAGCATCTGCTACCGGGCCGAAGAAACGAAAGAGATGCCGTCCACATCGGTGACCTTCTCACCGGGGCAGATGGAACTTATTTTCCCAACCACCCTGGGCCACCACCGGGGCAGAGGCCGACCAGCCGTGCATTTTACATGGTTGTATGGCCCGTGACTTTCTTGCACGTTTATAACTTTTTTTTACTACTGGATACCTGATATTCATAACACCAGTCCATAACAATGGTTGTGCCACTCAGAACTTTAAATTGCACAAAGGCATTGTACCAAATTGTAATAAGATTTATTTTTTTATCGTAAATGGCATTTGATCGTTATATTCACTTTATATTCAAAATTCGACAGCGAAAGACTATCTTAGCTATGTATTTCTATATATGTGGGTAGTTCATATAGGTATATCCCAATTAAATATTTAAAAAAAAATATTTTTATGAACGCTGCCTAACGGTGAAATCTACAAACGTAGTAAAATCGCGGAAGCTTTCTATTTGTTCTCTGAAAATATTTTCACGTTAATTCAACTTTTTACAAACATTGTGGTACCTTTCGGTATCAAAATAATTCAATTTTCTACTAGTAAGCAAAGAACTGTCAAGAATGGTTACGGCGAATAAGGATTAACATTTTTTTGCTGTTGGTTGGGTCTTATGAGAGAGAAACATTATGGAGAAGCTTTGTGCAGTCGAAGGCAAACACGAAATAATGCTATTACCTATTGTAGCACAAACTCATAAAATAATAACAATGACTATATTTTAATATATTATAATAATACTAGCTTCTGTCCGCGATTTCACCTGCGTTACTACAGGAACCGTGCATTTTTCAGGAATATAAAAAGTAGTCTATGTTACTCTCCGGTCCATAAACTATGTGCCAAAAATCTCGTCGATCCCTTGCTCTGTTGATACACAAAAGAAGGACAAACCAACAAACGTACAAACACACTTTCGCATTTAGTATAATATATTAACTTGCGGTTAAGTTAACCTGTTATTGCAAGCGTATAAAGGAGAATTAATTATGCAAAATTTTATTATTGGCTACCATTTTCATTCTATTTGTACTGGAATACTGTCCTCAGTAATACCGCACTGTTAATCTAATTGTATACTTACTTTCCCTAGTCTATGATTATTGGAAACTTTTCTGCCTAGGGTTGTCTGTACACTGAAAAAACTAATTAGCGGAAAACTTATTTTGCAATTTCAAAAATAACTCAAATTTGGTTAATGGAACCAAATTTTGGTAAAATTTACAAAACTTGTTTAGTTTCCCTAAAAACCCAGTTAAGTTAATTAACAGTAACCTAATAATTGGCTATTAATTACATAATGAACGTAAACCAACTCGTATGGTAGCAAAGAATAAAACTGATTACCAAATAATAACTAAAGTATGACCACATTAATTACCAAACTGTTTTATTATTGGTTTTTGAAATTGGAAATTTGCATTGAAGAAGAAGCATTTAAATTTTACGTCAAAATTCTACTATACAGAATTTCCGCGCAGCCCTAGATCAGCTGATTCACTTGAACTATATTGAACTTTGTTAAATGATAATGTTGATTACAAGAGACTTGGAAACAATTCCAGAAAATGCCGCGCACTTCACGTTTGATGTGAACTATTTTTTTGTATAGAAATTTTGAATGACGTATTTCCAAGGATCTCACAACTTGTCGACAACCATGGTCCTAATCACCCCCATCCGGGATGACAAAAATTCAAACTCACCCTGTATATTTTAAGGTGTCTAAACATGTGATCACAACCCTGTATTCATCTCGATACTTGATAATCATCTACCGCTCTCAAAGAACGCCGCAGCAGTTCCAATCCACTCAGACCAATCTAAATAAAGCTAACAAGGTAAACCGACGTCGAATGAACGAGGTACGTACATTCGTGGTCTCACTGCTTTATATTATTTTTCCGATGCCTTCCACTCCTAGTCTTATATTTAAAGTTCAATTTATATACGTACAGTTATGTACACACATTTCGTTTACTTGTCTCGTGTCCTTTTCTGGCGCATCTGTTGTCCCTTTCCAAGGATTTCCAAGCGCCAAATCCTACTTATAGCGTCTCTTGGCTCAGCTGAAATGGATTTTTTCTGAAGTGTGTAGCATGACATGTTTTGGTACTTTGAAAAGTATAAATAAAAATTGATTTAAAAAAAGCGGGAATCAACTTCAGCGAAGATGTCACAATATAATATGAAATTTCAACCCCCATTTTTTCACCCTTAAGGATCGTATTCTTTTATAAAATTTATTAAAGGACCACCCTTGTGCGTTGTGCGTTGTGATCATACTCATGAAAAAAGGAACATTAAAATAATCGAGTAACATACACACAAATAAATACAAACGGATCTACCTCTAACCGACAGATATAATTGTTTGACGACGTCAAAGAGTTGACGTCTCTACCACGTACTATAGCGGGCTACTCAAAAAGCACACTACAGCAAACGTGCTAGTTATAGATCGGAGTTCACCAACCATCTTGAACCGAAGTTCAAGCATGAACTATGTTTAACTCATGACCCGAGGTTCACGTTATAGCTTAAATTATTTTAAACTAGCATTTTGACATCTGCTATCAAAGCTAGATCTGAATAGTTCTTGAACCGCCTATTTGATAGAATTTGCGCGGTGTACAGTAAAATATATAGATTCAGTACAGACTAGGTTTCGGCATTTGATCGCCAATCACGTCTTTTATTTCACATTTGGTGAACTGCAACCTTAGCGTCGTATATCTAAAACGCAGTTTTCTACGTAAGATTACTAATCAAGTGATGTAACTAAATCCATAAAACATCGCCTACATGCTCCACAGTCGAACGCCACAACAACAACAAGCCATTTCCATCTTGCTAGCAAAACAATTGCCAATATTCTAAGTAAACCGAAAACAAATCTTGTTTAGTAATCTGAGGAGAATATTTCGCCTCGTGTCGGCAGCGCGCCAGAATGTTGTTTACTCCAATTTGTGGTGAACGATGCCATTGGTAACAATGGCTAAAACAATAGTGGCTAAATAGAAGTTGGCGAAATAGAAGTTAGAACTACAGTTTTTTTTTTTTAAAAGAATGCTGAGATGCATTTCTTGCCCTTCTTCTTGCTCGGCCTATACCAATTTGGAACGGGCACGGTGGGTTTGTGGAAGGTTCGTTGACTTTGAGCACGGATCGGGTCTGTTGGTGTCTTTGTCATTTCTTATGTTCTGATAAAGACAGCATTAGTTTTAGTCTATGATTCGGGTAGATAGATGAATGTTGCAGAGGCCCGCTGTTAGAGTCATTTATTTTAACTTTCATAAGTGCTCCTTTGGGGCCTATTTGAATAAAGCATTTTGAATTTGAATTTTATTTCATTGTTTTAAGTTTTAACTTCGTTTCATGATAATGGACGGACGGATTAATGAACGGACAGACGGACTAATGAACGGACGGACTAACACTACGAGGCTATCTCGGCTTCTATCCATCTGGAGGAGTACACGGCTTTCCTCATAATAGTCTACCGCCAAGCAGTAACGCAAGCATTACTGTGTTCCGGTTTGCTCAGCAAAGTACCTAGTCAGTGAAATTATGCTGCTTATGACACTTAATGCCTAGTGATTCAGTGAAACAAGTGCACTGCCGTGCCGCGCAGTAATTTTCCAAGTTCTGAGAAGCACTGCAATTGTTATAGCCCGGCGATATGCTTACCACATCAGGCAAACGACCGGTTCGTCTCGTGACCAAAATAGTATAAAATGTTTTTGGCAATCCATAATATTTGCTGAAATACCAGCATACAATTCAATCTTAAGGTGCGTATTTTCTCGCCACATAAACGTCTTGATAAAATATATTGTTGATCTCATTGGATGGTGAGAAATATTACACTATTCAACTACATATATATGTTATTAATGTGAAATTCACACCTTCAAAGTATCAAAATGTTACAGCCTCATAAAATAAGTTACGTCTTGAAACGTTTTATGATCTATATTGCTATATAGAGAATTTACCACCTAAATTATATGTTAATAATTATTTGTGCGCAAAATGACTCGTTTTTTGTCTATTTTATAACTTTATCTAAAAGTCATTAAGTCCTATATATGACGCTGCAAAAGGAATCGTCAGAAATCTAAATATTGTAAAATTCGAATAAAACCGTTAAGAGTTGTATAGTTTAATTTCTAAAGTATCAAGTCAAATAAAGCGAAGTACACAAAGTAGCGCCACGAAACGCACTGGAAAGATATTTCTTTATACCGCGCGACGCCACTCCTGGGAAATACACGCCTCTGCCATAATGTGACGTCGTTACGCGTTGCTGCAATGTGCTCCTAGCCTTATTTTGCGTAGAACTTCTTTTGTTCCCATACATTTTATTTACGAAGAACTTTCTAAATTTTTTAATGTTGTCGATGAACGTCAAACAGTCGAAGCATCAACGTGGCGGCCCCGTTAGCCACAGGGGTTGGTAAAAAATCCCGCCAGCAAAACGACAGGCCCTGGGTTCGATTCCCGGCCGAGGCAGATTATGTGTGTTGAACAAAAGGTTTGTTCTCTGGTCTTGGATGCTTTTGTTGTGTATTCAAATTCAAATTTAAAATGCTTTATTCATATGGGCCCCGAGGGAGCACTCATGAAGGTTAAATGACTCTAACAGCGGGTCTCTGGAACGTTCGTCTACCCGAATCACAGACTACTTAAAAGTAATGTAATCTTTATGTGTCTATGCCACACAACGAATCTTAGTGCACAAATTTGGGTATATAAAAACACTATATACAACACTGCTATTTCAGTATATAGAATAGTACTCTGTGATTGCTAGGTTATAGAATGAAATAAGCGAAGGGTCTTATAGTTTTTTCATATTATTGAATTATCTTGCAGTAATCTTTCTTTGGATTCTGTTCACGTCTCAATATTAACATTATTTTAGGACATTTATTAGGATTGTATAAGTAAATGTAGTCACGAGCTATTTTGTAATTGTAAAGAGACGTAATGTGCATTCTTCAACGGTTTCTCAGAACAAGGTGTTAAAAGAATTTAGCCATGTCCTACTGAATGCTAATGCAAAAATGTCTGCTAATTTTTGGGGATCCCTTGATCGTAGTATACGTTCAAATTTACTCACTTGTTGGTAAGCGACAAAACATGCTAGCCTAGAATAGAAGATTCACATCAAAATTCTAGACAACTCCTTCCAGCCGAAGACCTAGTGACCGCTGGCCTTAATCGGTTTGGAGTTGAAAACGAACACGAGATTGTTAGCCGGTAAGGCCCCATATCTATCTATGATTTACATAAGTGTTGTTGTATTTTGATTTGGAGGACAATTACTCAGTTAAGTGACGATGCACTTACTTATTGTGCTGCTATATTTATATGGGCTGGCGTGGCGCTTACATACCTCACTACTAAACAATTTTTTTCTTGTTCTTCTATTTAAAAGTCTTCTATAGAAGAGCGAGTGTGTCCGAGCGGGAACTTGTGAGACTTTCAATCCGACGCACCATAGTTAGAATCTCGGCTCGGCCGCACCAATGACTTATATCAAGCTATGTGCGGATTATTGACACTCGCTCTAAAACGGTGAAGGAAAACATAGTGAGGAAACCGGCACGTTCAAGAACCACAAAATTCGAGGACATGTGACATCCACCAAGCCGCACTGGGCCTGCGTGGTGGATTATGGCCCATATATCTCTCTCTCTGAGAGAAGGCCGGTATCCCAGCAGTGGGAGCGTAAGAGGCTGATAATGATATAAAAGTTTATCTGTTCAAATAAATTAGGTAAGCTAAATTAGGTACAGGATACATTAAATCAATTCTGTACGGAACCTTTCCGCTGGCATATTAAACTCACTTACCCATTATTTTAATAATTTCATTCCCCGTTTTAACGATTACCATTCGCTAAACGAGACAAATTTTAATCGGAGGATGTACTTATGCAACCTGTGTAACGAGCCGCCAATTTGGTATTCACTATTGTATGGTAATGATACAGTTTTTAAGGATTTTATTAGAAAGCCTTAGGCGAAATACGAATGGATTTTTTTTCGATAATTTAGTGTTTGACCTTGTTTCTATTAGACAGCGAAGCTGGTCTTTTGCATGATGGTATAAGCATGACGCCAGCCCATGACAATTTCTGTGCCACCCAGAACTTTGAACCACAAAGGCCTGCGTAGCCGTGCAGTTTGATCGTTACCCTGAGACATTCAGTAGTCTTACCACAAAAAAATTAGACTCACTTCAAACCTGTGTTAAACAGTGTTTAATTTCTAAACATGCGTTAGTCGCCCGTTTAAATATGAGCAACCACAAATCCTGATTTAAGTAGTGTCTAAACTCAATTCTGTTGTGAAATTTCTAATCATTTTAGACTCTTTAGACACCGCCTTGATAAACTGTCTTACCACAAAAAAAAATTAAAAATATCCTAAACAATGTTAAATAGCATCTAACTTCTAAAAATGCATTAGTCGCGTGTTTAAATATTAACAACCACAAATCTTCATTTAAGTAGTGTTTAACCGTTGTCTGATTCCATTCTGTTGTGACATTTCTAATCATTTCAGATGTTTATATAGCTTTAGACACCGTTTAGCTAAACAGGCAAGCACTAGTAAATATCCTACAAACAAACAAAATAATAATAGTTAAACGCTAATTTAACGAGTAATAAAAAAACTCGAAAAGTATAACTTTTTCCTGACTACACCCAAGCAATGCGTGTCGTACAAAGCAAAATCCCAACTGTTCCGTGAAAATTCTCACACAGATGTTGAAACATCACTCACTACGCGTTCCTGCCGCTTTTTACCAACGATCCCTACAAAAGCTTCCTTCTACACATAGCGAAATTATGATTTCCTCAAACAATTAAGCCCCGCAAATGATCGTTCAAACAGAAGTTCTTCTCGGTTTTTATAAACAGGAGCTCGTCGGACGCTCGCTAAATTGTTTGAGTAATTCCTTCACTAAGTTATAAAGGGGACCGCTAAGTATGGGAGCAAAGTTGGCCTTTCTGCTTCATGATATTGTAGGACTTTTATTGTAGGTATGTTTTGATTTTGTTCATTGGGTGATGCGTTTAAAACCTAAGCTAAAATCTGGTGACTCAGTGGTGAGGTTACTCGTTGAATCGTGAGCTTCCGGTAAGGGAAAACATCTTGATGCAATCTTAGCGTGGTGGCAAGGCATTTTCTAGGGCTCATCTAGCTAGCTTCCACCCTCAAAATGAAAATCTGTCACCTAATACCTGTCGGTGACACAGAACAATTAACTCCACTCTGAAGGAACTCAGAGTAGACCAGAGGCTTTTCACTGCATGCCTTCAGCGGCTCCAATATTTTGATCATAAGGTCCGAAACCCGCTGATAATTATGAAAAAAATATGCTGCCACGAATGGTGGAAGGAATACGAACGGGGTCGGAGCCCGAAAAGATGGTCTGATCAGCAGGCATATTTCCAACTCAATCCGACAGCTTTCCGTTCGGATCCACATTATCCGTCTCAGTCAACTACATACAGGATGACAGAGACGGATAATGTGGATCCGAACGGAAACCGGTCGGAATGAGTTGAGAATACGCCTGCAGATGGCTGATCAACTAGGCACCAAAATCAGTAAAGCTCTTCTGCACTGCGCCACCGATCGACACAAGTGACACCAAATAGTGAACGACAGGCTTGGTCAGGCCTCATGATGCGCGCCAGTGAACGAAACACTAAAAGAGAAGAACCTGTCGGTATGCAAATGTCTTATAAATAATTCCTGTCACAAAATTCCATATTAACACTGTTGATGATAACCTAATTTCTCAGGGTAGCGAGCGCTCTGTAGTGCCGCGCAGGCCTTTGTGTTTCAAAGTTCTGGGTGGTACTGCAATTGTTATGGGCCGGCGTTATGCCTACCATCAGGCAAACGACCAGCTCGTCTCGTTACCAAATAACTTAAAAATATAAAAATAAAAAAAACACTAAAAACCATTTCTAAGAAGCCATCCAGTCAATGATTTTTGACTATGAACTAGTAACGTTTGAAACTACTTTTCTTTATAAAAACTATCGATAAAAGTTCTAGTAATCGCCAATGCAACATTTATTACAAAGTAAATTGATAATCGATATTTAAAAAAAAATACTTTCTTAAATGTCGCCTCAAAAATGTTTTTTTCCACAGATAAAAAGATAAAGCTGTAGATAAAAGCTATTTTTGAGGCCTGGTAATGAGTTTAACCTTTATACGCCTTGACGCTTATAGATAATTATTAACCTTTCTCTAAATAACACTATAATTTTAACCTGTAGGCTGTTAGATCGATGTACAATAATTATAACTTAGACTTTATTGTATAAATTTATGCTAATATATGTAGAATAATATACGTACGTAAATTACTATAATTATTACGTGAACAGAATTGCAACTGGGATGCGCGAACTTCTGGGCAAGGAATAAATGTTTATTACTAGTAATTATTCAGCGTGCTTTATCCACTAATTTTAGTAACTTTGCTAATAAACCGGAACACAGTAATGTATGCACACTACTGCTTAGCAGTAGTTACAAGTAAAGAGATACGAAGATTCCGTGTTGCAAGAGTCAAATACAGATACACAACAAAAACCTCCAAGACCAGAGAATAAACTTTATGTTCATGTCACAAAATCTGCCCAGGCCGGGAATCGAACCCAGGGCCCTCGCTATGAGTAACTACCGACTTAACTATGGAACCGTCAATCCTAAGCTGAGTTATTCCTACCACCTTATAGTTTGCTACCCGTACTATAATAAATATGAAAGTGACCAGAAGCTAGTATTAATTAATATAATAAGCCAAAAAGTAACACACTTCTAAGCTTAAGCTTAAGCTTTAACACTAAAGTGTTTATAGTAAAGTAGCTTCTGCCCACGGTTTCACCCGCATTCTCACGGGTAACCGTACATTTCCGGGAAAAAAGTAGCCTATATTACTCTCCGATGCATAAACTATATCTATGCCAAAAACCACGTCGATCCGTACCTCCTTTGCTGCGTGAAAGGACAGACTAACAAACACACTTTCGCATTGATTGTAGTTAACCTGAGAATTCCATGACCTTACTTTGCATGCATGTAGTACATAGCCCTTCTAAATTAACCTTTTAATGCGCCTTGTTTATCACCTAGTTTTTAGATTGTAAATTAAGGCGCTGTCGCAACTCCGCGTGTTTTGAAGCGTTTATAACGTGGCCCTACTGTGACTTAGTAGGTGTGTAGGAAGCACACCATGCTTGGAGAAATTGAGACAAGAAATAAGCAATGAGAAACAATGTTTGAATAATGAGAAATGCGTAAAAATATAATAAAAGTTGGGTTACTGACTAAAATTATTGTAAAAAGGTAAGTAACCTTTTTACAAAAATTTTAGTCAGAGCCATTTGCCACTGGGATGACGTAGATAACAGGAAGAGATGTTTCTATTGCAAAAAATAATATTGGCGAACTCTTCACGTTGCCATATAAAACACAGAAAAATAAACTGAGCCATGAAAACTAAGCCAAATTTTAATTATAAAAAATACATCATTTATGTTATGTGTATATTGTTATTGGTAAATAGATAAGCTGGCAAAGAATTTCACTGTTTAGCCATCCGTATAATAAACGTGCGATTAAAACAGTTTTGGTATGCACAATAATTAGAGTACAATGCCCATGTTAATTTTGTCCAAAATAATCATAGAATCATGGTAGTCCTACTGACCAGCCAGTATTGTCGCAAGTCGCAACATTGTTGCAAACCCCCGCTGCTTGATGCACATCCATCCTTAACCTGTTATTAAGTTTCCCTGTGGCTGTGCTCGCGTGACTTCTTCACACTGAGTGTGGCATTTACGATGCTTTAAATATATTTTTAAAGTTGTTGCTTAATTAGTGTTTAGAGATATAGTTATTTTGTAGTAATGAGAGGATGATCTGGTGGGGTTAGTAAAAGAATACCGCGTTGAACATTCATTGATGTAGTCAGGTGAGAGTATGAAAATGTGCAGGCATATAGATAGACTTTACTATGTATGCAGAAATTATTGGGAATATATATTCTCATAATAGATACATTTGCACACATTAATTACAAAAACTTCCTTTTAATTCTAATAGTTCTCATCTTCTTTTATCTTCTATTAGTGATTTTCCCAGGTAATCGGAATAATTGCAGTTTTTGTACCTTTCGCATTTATTTTAGTTAACCTGAGACTTCCATGACCTTACTTTGCATGCATGTAGATGGTACATAGCCTTGCTAAAGTAACCTTTTAATGCACCTTGTTTATCCCCTACTTTTTTGATTGAAAATTAAGGCGCTGCCACAACTCCACGTGTTTTGAAGCGTTTATAACGTGGTCCTACTGTGACTTAGTAGGTTTGTAGGAAGCGCACCACGCGTCATTTTTACGAAATCGGGACAAGAAAAAAACAATGGGAAAATTGTTTCCCGTTGTCATTGTCATTCACAGTTGAATTCCAAACTAATTTTTGAAATAATATGTGGACCGATGTTTTGTTAAGTGATTAAAAGTTTTGGTATGCGATAAAAACAGTTTTGGTATGCACAATAATTAGAGTACAATGCCCATGTTATTTTATCTAAAAAATTGTAGAATCATGGTAGTCCTACTGACCAGCCAGTATTGTCGCAAGTCGCAACATTGTTGCTGACCCCCGCTGCTTGATGCACAACCATCCTTAACCTGTTATTAGGTTTTCCTGTGGCTGTGCTCGCGTGACTTCTTCACACTGAGTGTGGCATTTACGATGTTTTAAATGTATTTCGAAAATGGTTGCTTAATTAATAGTGTTTTACAGATATTTATAGTTATGTTGGAGTAATAAGAGGATGATCTGGTAGGTCACTAGACCAAACTAGGCTAAAAGGATAATATCGTGTTGAATATTCATTGATAAAATCAGTTGAGAGTAGGATATCGTGCAGGAGGCATATTATAAGACTTTAGTATGTTTGCAGAAAATATTGATAGATATTATTGGGAAGATATATCATCTTCTAATAGATAGATTTCCACACATTCATTACAAAAGCTTCTTTTAACTTCTAGTAGTTCGTATCGCTTAAAGTGATTCTGCCAGGTAATCAGAATAATTGTAATAGTTCACCACGAAAAATAAAACTATAAAATCACTCCTTTGACCATTTTTTATATATATAGTTGTAACAGGTTACAAGGTTAGGTAACTAGCATTTGACAACATCCGTCCTATTTATACGGTGGTTTATCTGAGTTCTTCCTCTGCGTGTTTTTTGTTTATTTTATTTTTTTATATAAACCTGCTGTAAAGGCTGATATAAAGGCTGTTTATCTATCAACCTTTATACAATGTAACCGTACGGCCCTCGGTTGCGTGTCATTGATTCCACTGTTTCATATTACCAAATGGGTCGCTAGAATGACTGCATTTTCATCTTCCCCTCATTTTCATATTCAGATACAAAAAAAACATAAAGTTGAGTGAAGAGCAACCAAACAGTGTTATCTAGTCGTGTCATCTTAAATCTAAGCGAACAACCAATCAAAATAGATTTCAGGATTTTGATCACATTTACTCTCCCTGGTTTTATTAAATTCCGATAAAGATTCGCAGTTCCAGCATCCGCGCAATAAAAAATTTCTATTTCTCGCAATTTGTCCGCGCTCTGGACCCGTACAGATGTTCGGCGGCGCTCGTTTTGTACACTTTTTTTTTCTTTTTATGTTTTTTCTCGTTTTGTCTGTTATTTCATTTAAATTTCATTTTGACAGCGCACCGGGGTGCAGTCTGCGCCCGGCGTTATATTGCAATATTTACCTTTTTATGTCGTCCGTAGGAGATAGGTGTTTTAGATAAAAGAGTTATTTCTTTGTAAAATCAATAATGTAGGGCTCCAATTTCTGATAGCAGCAAAGTGTTCATTAATTAACTAAGAGGCATAATTACGATAAATGGCATTCGCTTCGAAGCGATTCTGATTCTGCAGTTGTTATTAACAAAGTTTGTAAGTACTTAAGTAATTGAGATAAAAGTTGACAATGGTAACCAATGTTCATTCTGTATAACTCAAAAAAAATAGTTTCATAACCACTGCGTGTTCAGTGCTGAACCCGTAGTAAATACGCGGTGGTGCGCAAGTAATGTACCTATAGTAGCGTAAAGCGGAGCAGTCATCACTTTGAGCCCAGGCAGGGAACGAAAGAGACAGGCACTATCAGGCTTGTCTATTTCGTGGATTTTTAATGGTTTTACATCAAGCCGCGCTTGCGCGTCTATTATCTCGTAATCCGCGCTAGTTGCAAAATCGTAGTTATTTTGACAGCAAAACGCAAAGATGCATAAGCGTGTATGGCCAGCCTAAGCCTTATTTCATTCATCATGCAATGAATCATTGATCAATAAAATGTAATCCGCCATTTTCTTTTATGAATACATAAAACATATCGCCTGAATTAATCATAAACTTAATGAAGCTACTTGTTAAGCACAATTTAAGTTATGACTTTAAACATGGGCACTAATGGCTTTGAAATATTACCCTCTCCATATCAGAATATGAGGATAACTCATACTTATGTTAATTTAACATCATTTTACAAAAACATGCTCAATAAATCAATACCAGAATTGTAGAGAAATGTTTGTATTCCAATATATTTCGCCCACTTTGTAATATTATCGTAATAATATTTTATGCATGAATTATTTACTCTTAAATCAAATGTGTGTAGTTTTCTATGGATTAATTTTATTTACGTTGATAGTTTGTGTTTGATTTAATAGTCACATACTTACTACTGGCAATGTACTTTGTCATGTCATGTGCCTTGCTGTCAATTTGAAAAGGCAGGGATCTGTTCCTGAATTTATAAAAAAAAGTATCCTATTTTTTTTTTTATGTTATTTGGTAACGAGACGAGCTGGTCGTTTGCCTGATGGTAAGCATAACGCCGGCCCATAACAATTGCAGAGCTACCCAGAACTTTGAAACACAAAGGCCTGCGCGGCACTGCAATGCGCTCGTTACCCTGAGATATTAAGTCTCATAAGCCCAGTAATTTCACTGGCTACTTTGCTCAACAAACCGGAACACAGTAATGCTTGCACACTACTGCTTGGTGGCAGACTTCACGAGCAAAGCGGTGGTACTAACCCAGACGGACACTCGCAGAAGAGTTAGTTCTACCACTAACGAAAACAAACTAATATCTAACGTTTAAGCGTGGAGGAGAAATCCCCCTTTAGAAATTAATCCTTGCTCAGTCGTTTTTTCCTTTGTAACTAAAAAAACTTTTGCAGTTACTTTGAAGGATCATAAGATTAGTCAGTCACTTGAATCTGTCCTCTTTAAGAGCTATTTTAAAGTCGTGCGTCATTGCAACGGCAATGTAATGCTTAAGTAGCATTGACGCATACGTATACGTCAATCCGCACTAGATTAACATCAAACTAAACAACTAATAATTTTGGTGACGACTTCATTAACATTAATCACAGATAGACACACGTCACAATTATCAAAAACACGATTGTTTAGAGCAGCGGTTCTCAATCTTTTTTGGGTGACGGAACCCTTTTGGAAAGCGAAATACTTGACGGAACCGTACAATAAGACAATAGTTTTTATTTAAAGTGTATTCTTTATTAATAAGCATAATTACAGTACCATAAATTTTTTTCTAAATTCTTGCGGAACCCCTACAGGACTCTAGGGTTCCGCGGAACACACTTTGAGTATGGCTGGTTTAGAGTATACTGTAAGAGTAAAGGTAGATCATGGTGTGGTGCTGGGTGACGTCATAGCGTAGCCGCTATGACGTCACGAGGTCAGCACTACGCCGTAGTCGTCCCAGCGCTGCGCAAGGGGAAGACGCGGGGAAGGACGGCAGTCCTCATTGAACTACGAGCGATAATACACGTGTCAATTATTCAAACCGAGTGTCTCATTTCTGGACCTAACAATACATTTCGGCTGCCCGCCGTAGGTATTGATTTCCGAACCAACTTCTGTTGCAGAAAAATATGCTTACATCAGACTGCCTTTGTCTCCGACTGGAGATATAGAAGCTAGGTTAGTATGGATGTCCACTTTGATATACAATTTCGGAAAAGTTTGTCTAACATGTTAGCGATCGCCTTAAATTTGCCGAGTTAGACTTAACACACATAAAACTTCTTGGACCTTTTTTTTTAAACTATTTTGCTCTGCAAGCTCCAGGGCTCGCACCCTTTGTTTGGTAATTAAATTATTGTATACAGAAAAATTCCTTACTTATCATCAATTTAACAAAAGTAAACTTACTCCGAAAGCCTAAGTAAAGTGTCGGTCACATACATACATACATATATATAGTTTTATATAAATAGGTACATATAAATACCTCTTGCAGCTTAGTTCTTCTATCACTCGGCAATTTTGAGGTCCCAAATGGCTAATGTATTCATATGTAAAGTTAGAAGACAATCCGACGGCGGAGAAGTTGACGGCTCCGTAGCTAAGTTGCTAGTAACCCTGCCTGGAAAGCGAGGGGTCCCGGGTTCGATTCCCGGCCGGGGCAGATTTTGTGTAAGCATAAAGTTTGTTCTCGGGTCTTGGATGTTGTGATGTGTATCTGTGTGTCCGTGCCACCTGCAACAAGGGAATCCTAGTGCGGGGGTATGAGTGTAAGCGTTTATTTTTTTTTTAATTTTGTTTAGAATTAAGATAATTTTATTTGCCACGCCCTGTTAGAGTCAGCCTGGTGTTCATTGACGAGTTACCCAGATCAAAAATCAAATCACAAAATTTTCATAACTGATATAAACTGATCACATTACATGAATCACTGAATGTTAGTACAAAATAACGGGAAAAAAACCCACTCCAAACCTGATTTATCATAAATAAAAAGTCAGTAATTTCTCAAACCTCATTCTAAATTAGCCCAATACAAATTACTATAAAACGAACACACCCACACAATCAGACCTTCCTACGTAAAAACATAAATGTAAATTGAACCAGCAATGTCATACAAATGAGATATATTAATATCATCCCATTAATATTAACTAATAAGTATGTGTAGGCTGAAACTGGCAAGAGTTCAATATTAAAATCTCAATAGTTCACACAGTATTATGTTAATTTTATCGAAAGTTTAATAGTGTGGGTAAAAAGATGCTTAACAATATACACCGACGGGGAATATCCTAAAAAAATATGTTGTTATGTTTTTTTTTATGTTATTTGGTAACGTGACGAGCTGGTCGTTTGCCTGATGGTAAGCATAACGCCGGCCCATAACATTTGCAGTGCCACCCAGAACTTTGAAACACAAAGGCCTGCGCGGCACTGCAGTGCGCTCGTTACCTACCCTGAGACATTATTTATTTACTTAATCCACAGCTCTTAATAAAACTTAGAACATTTTATTGCATGCTTAACTTACAGCCAAAGAAGTATTAACACTCATAAGCCCAGTAATTTCACTGGATACTCTGCTCATCAAACCGGAACACAGTAATGCTTGCACACTACTGCTTGGCGGCAGACTTCGCGAGCAAAACGGTGATAACAACTCAGACGGACACTCGCAGAAGAGTAGTCCTCCCACTAACAAATGTAATTGGATGTTAGTTTATATGTCCCTCTTCACGAATCTACAGAACGGATTTTGCTGAAATCTGGTGCGCAGATAAATTTTGAACTAGCGCATACTTTCATCCCTGAAAATACATCGTTTTCGGAGGAAGCGATTGGCGAGTGAAACCGCAGGGAGCGACTAGTAGTAGTATAATGATGGCTGCAAATTGTCTTAGCTTATTAAAACAGAATATGTTTATTAGTATGAGTTGGATTAGTTATTAAAGTATAAAATTATGACTCTATAAAACTTAGTAGCTTATAGCTATATAACTATTAAACTGAACTTCATTATAATATCTCGGTTTTATGTTAATGAAATGTATAATCATTGACGTAAGTTGTTGAACGTGTAAATTGTAAATAGTTTTCTAATGAATTGAGTATAAACGAAGCCCAATTTATTCACACTTTAACTCATCATAGATGACTAAGGATCGTGGAATGAGACGCGTATTTTGTGATGTGAGTCGCACGTTTCAAAAACGCGTAACTTCGCTACAAGAGGACGATCGATGCGTTTGCAAAGTAATGTACAGTCGCCGACACACTTTCATATGTTTGAATTTCTATTACGATTATACCTCATTCGTATCACTACTATTGTAACACATTAGCGGCGCAAATACGCAAGTCGGTTCGATAAATTTGTCGAATCGAAAATACTGATAAATTTATCGAATATTGCGAGTATCGAAGTCTGATCGTAATGTACAGTAGTAACTCTATATTCACTTTGGATTCGACCTAGCTATTCGATAACATTTGTCGATTGTGTCGAGGCTCGACAAATTATGTAAAAAATCAATAAAAACTACTTTATCGATTTGAACTGTCAATTTTATCGATCAAAACATCCGTACTTGAACCGCAGAGGCGATTCAGAATCACGACTACGTGTGCACTAGTTAAACAACATCATCATCTGTGTGTCATGACTCATGAGTCATGACTCTAAAAACACTTTTCAAAGGTTTAACTACTATAACCGCTTACTAAACATTAATAGCTTTACATTTTAAAGTCCTACTCCACTCAATTGAAGCCAAGTTACAGGATTTGCCAGAAAAGGATGAGGCTATACGGGCAAAAGAGACGGACGACATAATCCACTTATACGTCACGGTCGGGTTGCTCTCATACATTTTTAGTGGAGAAAATTCGGGAATACCCTTAATGCATATTAAGCCCGGGCCAGAGTTATTTGCCGGTAGGTATCAGGCGGGTATCAGGAGGTATCAGGGCGGGCGGCTATTGAAATGAAATTTTCCGCCGTGTAGATTTTTGGGATAACGAAGGTCCTGTACACTTTTGCGAGTACTTTGTAGGTAAGAATGTGACCCTTCCCGGGTCGGCAGGACGGATTATTGTTTCAAGTGCCTTTTTTTAATAAAGCGAGCAAATGTGGGATGTACGGGAGAGGGTTTATTGATTTGTGCACTTTTTGTCCGTCTGAGCTTTGTGTTTAATATTTTATTAGTATTAGAGATGTCTGCGCTGGGAATGGTTCCCCCTTTTTCATTTGTTTTTTCATTAAAAAGAAGTGCATAGAGTCATAGACTGTTTGTTTGGCGGACTAATGTTAGTGGTAGGACTAACTCTTCTGCGAGTGTCCGTCTGGGTTGTTACCACCGCTTTGCTCGTGAAGTCAGCCGCCAAGCAGTAATGTGCGAGCATTACTGTGTTCCGGTTTGATGAGCAGAGTAGCCAGTGAAATTACTGGGCTTATGAGACTTAATACCTAATGTATCAGGGTAGCGAGCGCACTGCAGTGCCGCGCAGGCCTTTGTGTTTCAAAGTTCTGGGTGGCACTGCAATTGTTATGAGCCGACGTTATGCTTACCATCAGGCAAACGACCAGCTCGTCTCGTTGGTAACGTAACATAAAAAAAACTTGAAAATGTAGCTTGAGCTACTTCTATGTGTCTACCAGTCTGCGAACTAAAAGCTAGTTTTAAAGTCTTAACTATAAAAATCAACGCGTCTACCACTTATTGAAATTAGTGCCTACTATGTTGCTGTCAAAAGTTCTTAATTATACTAACACGGTATTTGATCGAATCAGGTGGTTCTCTGCGGAAGTCCATTTTAAATAAGATTATTTATGTAACACGGAATGTTTTACTGCTTTTAGGTCGGAATTCACCAACCGTTTTGAATCAACGTTCAACTATGAACTAGGTTTAGCTCATGAACCGAGGTTCATGTAACTTCAACTTCGGATTATTTTAAAGAGCATTTTGACATCTGCTGTCAGAATTGAAAATTGAACGATCACTTGAACGTCGTTCATTTTACTGTTGATGAACTCTGACCTTAGAATGTAATGAGTACCAACTTCGGTACCTATCGGTGTGTTCCATGCACTTGAGAGCGAGTTCGAATCTCGGTTTTGCATATTATTCGCCATAATCAACCACATCGTCGCTTAAAATCAGGCAAGATATTTGTCATAAAATCCTAACTACTTTGTGAAATTAATTATTATTTAATTTATAATGATAATACGTTTATTTTAAATCAAAATTTTCAGCTTACTGGCTGCAGTAAATAACCACTTTAAGTACTACAAAGTACCTCAAACACCACTTGTTAGACTTGCCAATTTCTTCTGCAAATACACTCAACTTTACACTTGTTAACATAATTCGCATTTAAATTAAAACCTCAAACATTAAAATGTTTCAAGGAAAAAGGTACCTACCGATGTGAGAAAAATCACTCGAAATATCAACCGATCTGAACTGATTGGCTAAGACTACAGTATTGTCCGTTCATCTTAAAATTGCACTTTGATGAGTCGATCATTTCACGAGCGATATATTGACTAGATCGTAGGTAGGTACCGACTACCACGACACTATAATTATGTCGCGTGACCCGATGACAAGCCATCATCGCGTTTCTAATTCGAACCCACATGAAGTAACACGTGACTTTAAGCTTACACTTTATTAAAAACTAGCTGCTGCCCGCGGTTTCACCCGCGCGGAGTTATTGGAATTCATGGTTTTTATTTTATTTGCGCGGAACCCTAATTCTTTTTCTAAAATAACAGTAGCCTAAGTTCCTCCTTATAACATCAGCTATCTGCCAGTGAAAGTCCCGTCAAAATCGGTCCAGCCGTTTCGGAGATTACACGGAACAAACAGACAGGTGGACAAAAAAATTAAAAAAGGTTGTTTTGTTATAGGTACCGTATATACTTTCATATGCATTTGATAAAAAGCTGTTATTTTGACATTACAAACAGACACTTCAATTTTATTTAATTATATAGATTAAAATTATGTACTTACATTTTGAAACTACTAAATCCACAAATCACAAACGATACACTCTTTTGTTTCTGTTCTTGCATCCAAAGGCTTCTTCAATCCAACTAAATGTCTGCGTTTTCAGACTTTTCATCACTTTTCCTCTTCACTCTGCGATACAATGCAGAATAAGAAGAGAGATATTGTAAACAAGTCAACATTCCTGAACAGCTCCTTTCTAAAGAAATTTGATCACGTTTGGGTCGAGTTTCTTTGGATATTTTCGGCTTCACTCACAGTTCCACAACTTTTTACTTGAACAGTGGGTTAAGATCACCGTAACTGTCAAACCCAAACAAAACTTGAAAACACTATGGAGTTAGGTGTTTGCAAACGTTTATGACTTAGCACACGGAGTCAGACGGGTTTCGTACAGCTCCCAAAGCCGGTGCTCCGAAACTGTTTGCTACAAATACTAAATTTAATTTAATTTAATTTAATTTAATTTAATTACGAATGAATTAACATTCTTTAAAATTTTTAGTCTGGCAGTGTTTCTCCCACGACACCCCAGTCAGCACTGGTGAGCTAAATGAGAAAGGTTTTCCTATTTCTTTCCATTCGAGAGAGAATATAAAACTCTTTTTCGCCTTTTTTTACTTCCAACTTCGTCTTAATATGCCACCCGCTTGGACCTTGAATCACAGATGGAGGAAGCTTTAGACATGGCAAAGAAATCGGGATGTCTTACGTCGCTCGATACGCAAAACATCGGCTTGCTGTGTAACTATTGTCTGATCCTGTGCCTGATTTCATAATTGATCTATAGGTACAAAATTGTAACCTTACGGTATAAGTGATTAAGGTTTTTATAGAATAGGTACCCCGAAGTTCTCGGAAATGGTTAGCTATAAGTTGCTAATTCAAACTAAAGTTAAAAAAGACACTGGGACGATTCTAAAAAATTAAAAGTAAGATGACCGCTGTACAAAAAACACGCCTACCATTACATACATTTTAGATAACTTCAGTAAATAGGCAGAACCTTAGCATTTTTTGTATACCAACATACATCATTTTTTTTTCAACAATGAGCCGGTATGTTTCTTGCTCTTCACTTGTTCATACTCCAATGCTGGCGTATAAAAGGTAAGTACTACCTTTTTGTATTCCTCAATTCGAAAATGGTTAAAGCTGATTAATCATCTAAAAATTATCTCGTCGATTGTTTTTGGACCGGTAGATACGACTAACGCTGGCCATACATGCTCAGGTATACCTGTGTAGGTGTGCCTGCGCAGGTAGACCGTAGCTTGTTTGGGTTAGACTGTACAAGTCTGTTCCCATACACGCTGCGGTCTACCGGCGCAGGCACACTTGCACAGATAGACTTCTCCTGTAGTGTCTCCTGGCTTAACACAGTTTTCTTTCTGACATTGGCCGGTCTAAAAATTAGCCACTCTGCTCCAAAGGGGAGGTTGTGTTAATCGCGGGGGCCCCGTCTTCGTTAGTCTAGAATTAATTCGTTGATAAGACGCCGCGCCTCCCGGCGCTGCCGCTTTCTCGGGGCCAGGGCTGGCGCGTGGGAAACTGGGGAAAACTTGAGAAACCAAGAATAATCATTTACTTGACATCCACAAAAACAATAGGCCCTCTAAAATACGTATACGTCTTAGTAAAAATTTGCCTGGGATTTATTTATCTCAATTTTCGCCACTCTTCTGCGAGTGTCCACTACTGCCACCGATGCTTTACTCGTGAAATCTTTCGCCAAGCAGTAACGTGCACGCATTGCTGTGTTCCGGTTTGATGAGAAGAGCAGTCAGTGAAATTGCTGGGTATATTTTAGTACCTGGATGTGTTAACGAGCGTTATGCAGTGCCGCGCAGGCTTTTGTGTTTCAAAGTGCTGGGTGTTACTGCAACTGTTATGGGCTGGCATTTTGCTTACCATCAAGCAAAAAAATTATCATGATAAACAATAAGTATCAAATTTATAAAAATCTATTTTCAAAAAGTTTTGTATCAACCGGGAAAACTCTACGCTCGCAACCCTGAAATCCAAGAGCAAATTAAAAAGACGACCACAATCTCGCCCGAGGGTGGGGAATCACCCCCAACACTGACCCTTTTTAATGAACATTGCACTTATCGCTATCTCACTTCCTCCTTATAATTTCTCTGAGAGGACACTTTCGCCATCCCGCTCTGATACTGAGAATCTGCTATGATACCGATTGTCAGCGCTGCATATTTACGTAGAGATTTTCTTCCTGAATTTCCGATGATTTTTGCTTCTGGATATCGCGCAGTACAGCGTCTTTTGTGACATCTGCATGTATGGTGGAGATTTTCTTAGTTGTCCAATAGGTAATGCAAATAACCAACCAATGATAAACTAGATAGAAATTCAAATTCGATCATGTCATTGATTAGCGTTCGGATCACTATTGATGTCATTGGTTAGCATCCGTCGTGTTTGTTTACATTGTTGGACAAGTATAGAAAACCAGACCATAGGTGTGACATCGTGCCATGATAGTGACAGGTCGTTACAGTTAGTCTATAGCGGCTATGCGGCTATCTTATAAATGCTCTCAACGCAACTGCCAAAACACACCGATATGTGCTTGGTATTTTCATTTCGCGAGAGGTTTCTAGCAAGAACTACAAAATGCCCTACCACAGTGTTATGGTTGCATCACAATATTTACTTTCACGGAAAGCTCAAGTTAAGAATAGAATAAGAATAAAAAACATTTATTGCCAAATATAACATTTACACAATTTTGAACACAATTAAGATTGATTTAATATTATTTCGGCAATAGGGGTAGGCTCAGCTCTTTGCTGCGTAGACTAACGTCTAACGCGTCTAAGCAGCAGCTGGTTTTCAGCATACCCCTCCGCTCGAACTCAGGTGTTAGTCGAGTGATGTAAATAGTTAACAAGCGGGTCATAGAAAACAAAATATAGTTAACAGCTTCGTTTTTACTAATTATATGTACTTTGACTACCCGTTCATAAAGTATTACCGTATTTACCATAAGGCCAAAAGGGCCATGGCCCGGGCGGCAGGCTGCGAGGGGCGGTGCAAGCAGAGGAAATTAAAAAACCCTACCTAACTAAGGCTCTTTTTATAAACAGTGTTAAACAGTTGAATACTCAAACTGTGTTTTGTCTCTTTCGATTCAGTTTAAAATTGTCACAAAATAATAACAACAAACACAAAACATAGTTTAACTAAACCACCGTTTAACACTGTTTATTAATAAGAGCCTAAATCTCGTAAGGTGGGCGTGGGGGCACGTGGGGGTAAGTTAGGTATATACCTATTGAAAAGCGCGCGCGGGCGCGGCGGCGCGGCGCGGCGCGGCGACGCGCAACGGCAGGGCGGCTGGGCCTGCCGGCCCAGGGCGCTGAATCCTAAAATACGCCACTGAGCCCATAATATCGTACCTTCGACCTATGGATCAGCAACTGACGTCACTACTATTGCGTCATCAGCGCTTCACCGAACTACCATCACATAATTCAGACATTAATTATTTTCATGTAAAACCTATATAAAATAACGATGCATATCATAACCGCAATGATAAGTTATCGAAACCGTTATCTCCCCGACAGTACCCGCTAAATGCAAACATGTTTTTAATTGTACCGCTTGAAATAATATAGCTTTATTTGTACAATTACGTACAAGAGTAGTTAAAATTGTGCGTTCACTAATACACCTCGACATTGTTTAATGTCTTTATAATTAACAAACTCGAATTGCCTTTGCTTTTACGGCGATGAGTTTAATACGGAAAAGTTGAGAAGATAGTGTCGTTTTTAATTACGAGTCATGGTCACTGGCTGGGGTGAACGGTTGTGACGTGTATACTGTACATTTCGTTTAAGTTTGATTTGAGTCGCTGTTCGTCGTGTTTTTTGTGTTCTGTTTAAACCTTAATAGGTGTAACGCCAACTATATTCCTCCCCAAATTTCTGATTATTCTCTCTTATTTTAACTGACTTCCAAAAAAGGAGGAGGTTCTAAATTTGGTTGGTATTTTTAATGTTTGTTACCTCAGATATCCGTCATTTATAAACTGATTTGGATTTGTTTTTTTAACGGATATTCTTTCATGTTAGTCCTATAGAAATTTCATCAAAATCGATTCTGTAGTTTGCCACTGAAGTCGGTTCGTCGCCTTTTTAAAGCATTTTTATTGTTACTATTTCCTCTTGTGACGTTTGTTTTAAAAAATTTACTGCAGACCATTGAAGATTAACCTTAAAATAAATAAAAGAATAAAGTCGAAAAAATGTAGTAACTTCTATCGGCAAAACATAGGAAAGTAACAAAATAACAGTATAAACATGAATGCCTATACACTAAGATTTCCTATGTGGCAGATGGCATGTATACACTCACAGGAACCTACACAAGATAAATATCCAAGACCCGAAAACAAACCTTATGCTCACCACGCAAAACCTGCCCCGGCTGGAGATCGAACCCGGGCGAACCAAAATCACTTTGAAAGTAGGGTTATCAAAATTTAGTCACGGAGCCGTGAGCCGTCGTAATAAGAATCATCCGTGGCTGCAACACTAAAAGGTTTATTATGAAAAATATGTTCCAACGTCAACGTGACGTGTGATAGGTGCCTATTAAAATGTTAATTGGTACTTCAAAACGTATATTTAAGAGTTCCACCGGTTACACAGAATAATTTACGTAGAACATTTTCTAATTTCGTGTCCCTACAATTCATTTCTTTAGCTGATCGAGATAGGTAAATGAACAGGTAATGATTCCATTCTGGAAACAAACAGTTAATTTTCCGTAGAATTAGTATAGTTAGGTAGCTGCTTATTAGCGGAGTAATAAACTGGTTAGGTACGTAAATTACTTTGGAATTGGACGGTGCATCAAAATGACTTCATTTAGTCTAAATTACGGACATACGGCGATATTGAAAAAAAAAACAAATGACATCTACTTTCGAAAACTATTATGCCCTTTTTCACTAACAATGAATAAGGCGACGTCTACGTAACTCCTAATGTAAGTAAAGTCCCAAATATATACTTCGCTATAGTCTTTAGAACAGTTCTACAGGTTGGTGAAACGATCTTTTGCACTAAGTAAGTTCTAAATATTTAGGCATCCGATTTTGGCGTCTCCTAGGTTTGGTGAAAACGGGCATTAGTGTTACATCAGTGATATGATCAAAAATGATGACACTTGAAGCGTATAAATAATATGTACCAAAGTCAAGTCAAAAATCGATTACAGCCTGTGGTTCCAATATTTTCAATAATAGAGACAAATCAATTATTATAATAGATAAAAAAGAGAAGCATCTGGCGTTAACTATAAACTGAAGTCAATTGATTTATTGGAACACCGTTTTTTATCTGTTTATACCTTTATAAAGATAGCTGTAACGATATCATATTACAATAATTGTTTATATCTGCATCAGCTGGCAAGACAGTAGTAATAATAACTCACTATCACAATAAAATTGCTATAAATAATTTTATTCTCTTTACACCTGTATTTTTATTAATAAAAAGTATATTTATAGATACGTCAAAGATATAATTTTTATGGCAGTTATAGTTGATATCGTAACTTATAGTTAGAAACGGAAGTACATAATACTAGTATGCATACTTTTATATTATACTTATATTATAAGGCCCGCTTAGACAGACCAAGTTGTCGAGCTAGTTGCTAATCTATATACAAAAAATAAAATTGAAGTGTCTGTTTGTAATATCAAAGTAACAGCTTTTTACCAAATGCATATGAAAATTAAACGGCTCCTATAACAAAACAACCATTTTAAAAAAAATTGTCTGTCTGTCTGGCTTTCTCTCTGTCTGTTTGTTCCGGGTAATCTTTGAAAGGGCTGGGCCGATTTTGACGGGATTTACAATGGCAAATAGCTGATGTTATAAGGGGTAACTTAGGCTACTAAACAATTAGGGCTCCGCGCAAAAAATTAAAAACCATGAAATCCAATATCTCCGTGCGGGTGAAACCACGGGCAGCAGCTAGTACGGGAATAAATTACCACTAGTGTGATATTCCACTCATGAAACTTGACCTATGAAACTGAAATTTGGCAGGTTAGGAGACGTCGGTTAAGAACGTATTTTGCGACAGGGCTGAATTAAGGGGGTCTAAGGGTCATAAGTTTATATTTATATATATAATATGATAGTTATAGCTTTTAATGTATCATTATGTGGTAATCGTTAAGTAAATTGCGCAACCATTTGTCCACAATCGTAGATGCCTACCTGTTATAAAAAATAACAAATGACTAACAAAAAGTTAAACTTTTCCAACACGCCGCATAACCAGCGGTTTGGTTAAGGTGTTCCGATACCTATCATCGGCCAGCAATTTATAAAATAAAAACCCTGAGGGCTCTTTCGTAAAAAGTACTTTTAAAAACTCATTAGCTGTAAATATTGATCGGAAATTGATTTTTAAAAACGCCCGAGGAGCCAAGTGTTGCTGACACCTGCGCATGTGAGCATTTTTTAATGTATAGTTTTTCAAATGACTTTGCGAAACATTTTTT
Source organism: Crocallis elinguaria (assembly GCA_907269065.1). Lineage (NCBI taxonomy): Eukaryota > Metazoa > Arthropoda > Insecta > Lepidoptera > Geometridae > Crocallis > Crocallis elinguaria. The sequence continues at coordinate 21,951,553 of OU026072.1, read as the reverse complement.
CTTTGTACGTACATTTTTTTTGTTTTGTTGTGATGTTAATAATTGCAAGTTTTGACACCTCTTCTTGATTATACCCGTTTTATAGATAACGTGAAAGTAGTAAGGGTTCTCTGCTTTATGTTGCTATTCGTTGTTTTTTTTATATTGTCTTTGATTTTTATATTATTTTGTTTTAGTACAAAACCAAATAAGTATTAAATTAGTAGCCAAAATTTGACTGAGCTTTAGCAATAATGTGGTCATAAAACTATGATCCTATAATCAACTTTGATTCCGATCCGCCTGCTTTATATGAGGACCTAGGCCTAGACAAACGGCACTTCGCTTCGAAGCTATTATTATTTTCTAGTGCGTGTCTGGCTAGTTACAACCTTGAAGTTGAACCACGCTCTATCGGTGTGTGCATTTGTGAGACTTGTCTAGATTTAGCATATTGATCTTCAGCCACATTGTTTCTAATCAAGAAACAATTGTTCAACGCGTACTAGCAAAACTATTTTTTTCTGTAGATTATTTCTTTAAACGTAGGACAAGTTCCTTGCTGCACTAGGTATACAATATAATACGCCTCAGGTCTAGAATATAAAGTTTCTGTAATAGCAAGAAGTTATTATTTTTATCCATACCCTCTTAGCTTGTAATAGCACTTGCTGAGTTCATTTGCTAAGCTGCGATAATAATACAAAACGCCTGCAGTATGGATTTCATTAACGAAAATTTTACTATTAGTAAAGGTTCGATGATATCAAAATAGTTTACTAGCAATTTCAAAGCGGGCTAGAAGAATCAAATTGCTATATTCCAGTTCGATGAGCAAAGTAATCAGAGATTTTTTCTTTAATGTTTTATGGTAATTTGTACCGGACAAACAGGAGTCGAAGTTAGATAAAAGCTTGTAAACATACACTGGCATACACGGGCAGTTTGGCGACATTTAATATTCTTATGATATATTGTCAGAATTAATAGTTTCCACCGTAGATCTAAGTGAGAGAGACTCCATACTGACTTCACGTAATATACTTTACACAAGTACTAGAATATAAACATCAGAGGGCGTGGTTGGTGCATCGCTAATAATTACATAGATATAGTAAGTAAAAAGGTACATCATGCGACGAACTTGTAATTATAGAAAGTTATTCCAACATTTCAATTATATTTCTAGCAAAGGTCGGAGTAAGCGTTGTGTTTCGCAGGAATCAGTTTTTTCAACTCACTACGTTTTAACGACATCGACAGTGTACAAATTGATATAAAAATGTTGTATATTAATTGCCCATTAAAACTTATATAGAAAACTTTCTGTACTTCAGCTATAACACAACAGATAATCTTCAGCTTAGGTTAAGGTATCTGGTTTATATTTAAAGAGTATTTGGTTTGACTAATTATTAGGGTACTTGATTTGACTTGTTACGAAGCGAGCCGATGTTGAACAACTTCCACTTCGGTCGACTTCGTCATTCCGATAAAAAGTAAACATGGTGCTTACTATGCTGGAGGAGATATCAGCAAAGGCCGGCAGTCTGTATCGGAGGTTGGTTGGGTAATGATACCTTGCCGCCACTATTGTGGAATAACTAAAAGTCTAAGTACGATTATAACTTATATGTGTTCATGAGAAATATTTTGAGTCAGTTTGAAAAAAGAATGCCGAAGAGTTTCTTCTCGATTCTTCTCGTTCGGTGTATGCCTACTTGGAACGGGCACCTAGAGATTCACACCCAGAATATTCAATGGTAAACAGAGTTTTAATACAAATCTATTTATCACATTCGAGCACACAAAACAGTTAAAAAGCAAAAATATTTTTTACAAAAAAAAGAAGAGATCAATGTAAATAACATAGATTATTTCCATTGACAAATGATTTATCAAAACAATAAAAATTAAGGCCTCCAAGTATTTATCTTGGCTTAACCCGTACATTATTTTAACAGCAAAATACCAAAGCTCTTTAATTTAAACAGCACATTGCCCCAATCGTAAAAGAACCCCTACGCATTATCAAACCGTTATATTTATTAAAACATCAGGCTGTATGTCTGTTTGCTTATAACTTGAGGAGTAGTATATTTTTAACCAACTTCTAAAAAGAGGAGGTTCTTAATTCAGTTGTACTTATTTTTTAATGATTGTTATCTTAAAACTTAATAAAGGCATTTAGTCTCTTAAAACTCCGTTATTTATAAACTGCTTTGGAAAAATCTTTCTTTTTTTAAAGAATATTCCAAGGAAATTTCATCAAAATCGGGACAGTAGTTTGAAATCGATTCCCGTTTTTTAAAAGCAATTTCACTTGTTAAATATATAAATACAGAATAATACAAGCTATGATAGCTCAAAGGCAGTAAATCCAACTGCCGTAGACCAGTGGTCCGAATCCTTCAAACTTGTCCAGATGAGGTGGCTCACTCGCGAGTCGAGTCGCGTGTCCCGAGTTATGATAATGTCAGATATTTTATATATTTGGTCAGTGCTGTTGGTCTAACGACTTTTGCAGTGTCGTCTTCATGAAACAGCTTTGCATGTCACCAAACAGACGTAAATCTAGTTTCACTTAATAGATACGGCTAATGGGTGGAATTCTTATCCGGCCTCTGTATTTCCCAATAGCTAAAAATTGAGTTTTCCAGACGAGTATAACCACATTGTCGCGAGATGGCGGTCAAACGTAAGCCTATACGAAAATAAAAAAAACGATTTTGCCTGAAATATTATTGATCTTCAAGCCCGAGCGATCAGAGTCGCAGGCAAAGCCTATAGCAACCATAAAGACCCCTACGCACGACCAAAACAGCACCCAAGCGAGTCATCAAAATTTTAGCACGTAGCGAACATTGTTTCATTTTATTATAATATTCGTTATTAAGAGCGTAAACGTTGTCAAGATGTGCTCATGATGGAGAAGTGAAGACCTCCCTGAAGCGAACACGATCACCTGAGCGCAGAGACGAACTCAGAGGCCATTAAAATTAAATTAAATTATAAAATCATTTTGTAGAATTGATTAGTATATCTATACATTATATAGGTGTGATTTAAGTGATAAATTTATAAGTATTTTTAATATAACATGTTTATATGAATAATTGTCCGGTAAATATTTGTAAGTTATAGGGACGTGTAGGTACCTAAGCCTCTAGCCTAGTGCTCCCTTGACATGATCGTGACCGACTTACACTCATATTCTTAATCATAATACAAAACGTTCCTTAAGTGGACCTAACTCAAGGCTTCCTTATAACATACATTCTCCAAAAATTCTCACATTCGATATTTTTCGATGACTGTGGTTCAAGCGTGTTATTCACGTGTAAGTCTATCTACATTTTTGTGTTTTAAAGACAGCTAAGTACATCTCAATAATATAGTCGCTAACATCATTCGTTGTTATAGTTCAGTCGATTAGACCGTCTATTATATAGCCCAGTAAAAAGAGGACGCGGGTTCAAATCCTAAACTTTTGAGGTGTTTATTTTTACATAAACATCCTATATATTATTTCTCAGCAAATTATTCGGATATAGAAACATTACTCAACATAAGTACTCATACAAAATTCCCCAGGGTGTTAAAGAATGCCTCAAAGCCTGATCAAATGGTAGCTGTAGTATAAATCCGGCCACTTGCAACGGCGTCAATGCCGATCCCAGTTAAGATACAAAAGCTCCATTCAATCAAGATTATAGCTCGTAATGATACGCAATTATCATTTCGATAAAGTAACTGATTTATCTCTGCCCTGCACCGGATGGCGTGTCGCATTCGGGGAGCCGGCTGGACTGTAGGGCCTTATATATCATATGCCAAAGATATGTGAATTTCAATAGGCGGGCACTAGATAATCTAACTATAACTATAAAGGTAGTGGTAGCGTCACGTCAGACCATGCTATGGTTGCAATATGATATTTTCCTCGAATTTGAACCATATACACATCAGCCGTGTTATTATCTAAGTACAAACATCCTTGCAACCTCGACTACATCGTTGAAACAACGACGAGTTTATAATTTGGTATTCACTAAGCTAAAGCTACAAAGAGTTAGGTACTAATTTATTTAAAAAAAGATTTAGAAAACTTTTAATTGACAAATGTTATTATAGTATTAATGACTTCCTCAAGGATAAATTTTAATAATGACTGTAGTTATTATTGTATGCAGTATTTTGTATTACTAATTTGGCGTCTTTGTTTTGACATTAAAACTTCTTTTTTTACATTTTTATACTTGTAAAAAAAAAAAAGTTAAATCATTAATTTTAATTAAAAAGAATGTTTTTTTTGTTATTGTATTTGAAATTATTGAAGTTTGTTTCATTTATATATAGAATATGTACCTAACTTAAAAATGACAGTCCGCCTCTCAATTTGTACGCCTACATATGAGGCAAAACATGATGAACCTGTAATGACTATAACATCGATGTACCCACTTATATAATTTAAAGTTGGTATAATACTCATGTTTTATACAAATAAAATTTATCTTATCTTATCTAAAAAAAACGCAACTAGCGCTTCTATGATGTTGACGGCGATTAATGGAACTAATGTTTGAAATTAGTTCTGTGAAATTACGTCGTCACTAAGCGTTATTAGTAACGCTTAGTGAATTCTGAAAAAAGTAACGTTGTTTGCAAGGACGATATGGACGATGTTACATCCGTGAGCTCGTCGACGATCGCAACGGCGAAACGTACTTTAGACAATAACACGGCAGATCTGTGGCGTTTGGATGCTTATGTTTTCAAACGTCACTCGGTTACTTTAAGTTATCTGTGGTAGAGCTATCACTTTTCAAAACTCAGATTCCAAAACGGATAACAAAACAAACATTTTCAAATTTTTGTCTGTCTGTCTGTTTGTTCCGGGTAATCTCCGAAACGGCTGGGCCGATTTTGACGGGAGTTTCACTGGCAGATAGCAGATTTTACAAAGAGTAACTTAGGTTACATTTATTTTAGAAAAATAATTAGGATTCCGCGCAAAAAAATTAAAACCACGAAATCCATTATCTCCGCGCGGGTGAAACCGCGGGCAGCAGCTAGTCGGATAGTAAAGGCAAAAACAATTACAGAATACGTTACTACTTACTGTTCTTCTGCCAACCTGCTCGCCGTACAACAAAATAAGAAAATGGACGAATGTCTTGCACTTCTCGAGCGGTTGTGTACTAGATATGTATTCCAAATGCATACCTAGTCATTTAACTTTCATGAGTCTCCTGGGGCCCAGGCCATATGAATGAAGAGTTTTCAAATTTGAATTGAACTGGTTGTGGAATTCGACGTCCGCGTCTCTGATTTGCGTCTTTCTACCGTATATATTCAGAATCCTCATTAAACAAAAATGACTGTACAAAATCTCGAACGTTCAAACACATTGAAATAACTGCAGTTTTGAATGTTACCTGCATCGAACACAAATACATTTTTCCAAGTCATTATTTTGGATGAGTCAGTATGTAGTTGTTATTTAAATTAAATGGATACGCCGATGTTATGGAGATGAAGTGAATCATTTGCTGCAATGCTCAAGGTTATTTACAGCGTCATATCAACTCGTATACGAGTATACGTACCTACCTATATATTCACGACCTTCTAGATTTGTCTACATAGCTAAATAATCAAAAAGCAAGCTTTGACTTGTTAATACTCCACAAACGTGATCTGAAGTTACCTTTTTTTAACCTACAATGTAACTGAAGTTACCTTAGACAAGCAAGTAATTTGCTTGACATCAAGCAAATATGATAATTTAGAAATGATATTTAATATGAGAATTGATATGATTTGTATTTACTCTGAGGCTTGATAGTAAGCTTATCACCTAACAATTGCAATGCCCGCATCCAAAACTTTGAAATACAAAGGCAGCAAGCAATATGCTCGCGGGTAACGAGACGATCGTGTAAGACATCAGCGGCGCAAGTACGGATCTTTTCGATAAAAAATTCGATAAAATTGACAGTTAATATCGACAAAGTGGGTTTTATTTGATAAAATTGACAGTTAAAATCGATAAAGTGGTTTTTATCGATTTTAACTGTCAATTTTATCGAATTTTATTTATCGAAAAGATCCGTACTCGCGCCGCAGATACTATAACTCCATTCGTATTACTAATAAATACGCTCATCAAACTGGAACACAGTAAAGTATACGCATCACTAGTGCTTGACAGCAAACAAGGCGCTGGTACCCAGACTAGCTAAAGAGTCCGCCCTACCACTTTGTACTTTAATGCAATTAAATGTTGAGACTACGGTGTCAATTCTATCATTTCATACCTAAACTAATTTTAGTTTCGTTCTCTCTCTTTCCAATACATAACATGAGAAAGAGATGGAATATATTTTAGACCTGACAAATTAATCCACTTGCTTGTGTCTAGTGTAAATTTAATGGCAATGAATTCAGTGGCATCTAATTTATCAATATTGAAAGATATTTGACAGCTCTAAAACTAAATTTAGATCTGTCAGACATCTTCCATCTCTTTCTCATGTTATGTATTGGAAAGAGAGAGAACGAGACTAAAATTAGTTTAGATATAAAATGATATAATTGACACCTATATCTGTGTAAGCAATACCACTTTGCCATTCGTTTCAAGTAAAAGTGCTTCAAGTCAGTTTGCAAACGACAACTGCAGCGGCGCGCACCAATTACCTCTAAATTATTCTGAGCAGGTGTATCGCTTGTCGCATCACGTGTATTCCCTGTCCATCTAAATCCTTGAATTAGTACCTCCAAACAGCCACTGGAAAGCTAAAGCGCAGACTCTCCGCCGCCGGCCCTGCCCGATCTTATCACCAACGCAAAAATCAAATGCAGTCTTCAGAAAATAATTTGCAGAGGTATTACAATAATTTATAGCTTTATTCGTATCGATCGCCGCGCCGATACCTACTGCGTAAACATTGAATTTTAAGTATAAACCTTCGAGTAATGAACTCACGTTCTCTCATTTAGTGTAGGGTGTAATTTTGTTCTGTTTGTCTTCCGATGGGCTTATATATGTAATTTGTGGTTATTATGTAATGCTAGTCGAGCGTTGCTGCTTTTACACGCAGCCAAAACAAAACGTCTCTAAAGGTCCTTTTTTTCGTCGCACAAAACTGCGTTTTCATAAATATTCCCAGCAAAAAAATACCGTAGTATATAGCCAAGTTTTTATAGAAAAGACATATCTATAAAATATTATACAGAAATGGTCCAGAATCTTGTAAAAAAATTGCCAAAAGGACTCCGAAAAATTACTTTTGTCTCGAATTGCGTAACGTAAAAGAGAGAGCCTGCGAGAACTATGCAGAACTATACACTTTTTCAAATTCAAAATTCAAAGTGCTGTTCTAATCGGTAGTTGAGAGTTAGTTTGTGGTTAAGTTACATCTGTGTGGTTGTACTCGGTAGCTGAAAGTGTTTGTGGTTAAACTGGTTGACTGTCGTTTACCAGCTCGAGATACTCGTCAACGACCACAACCACTGTCTGAACCGAGTCATTTGCTTGAGAAGTGACCCCGAATTGCGATTTGCAAGCCGAAGTGGTGAATTGCAGCGTCTTGCATCCAGTAACCGCGGTGTAACAATATTGACTGGACCATTCGTCAAAATCGTTACGGACACTGACGGTAATATAGCTTTTACGTGTAAAATAATACGAACCATTTATCATGATCCCGCATAAAGCGAGCCGAGTTTATCATAACAAGTACTGGATCAATCACATCGTGAGACGACTTTCACTCGGCATTCATCTTCGACCGTACTTATTATGGGACGAAATCGATTCAACGCAAACGAGATCTGGATTCCCGATCCCATAAATCTTTTTTGCGGATGCTTGGGGGCGCGGGCGCTCTGTAACCGATTAGTAGGTGCGCCTCTCCGCGAGAAACAATTTTCAATGCATTATATAGTAATTTATGACTTCATCGGCCGATCTCGAGGTCACGACTCGCGTGTTCGAGGCGAACGTGAGGCGAGAACAAATCGTAGGGGTCGATGCTTGATTGTCACTTGTTTTGAATAGATGAAACGTGTGAATCGAATAGACAATAGTAATTGAATAGGACAGCGGTATCGAATGGTAGGGAATTTGTTTATAATATTAAATTACAAAACGGTTGGAGCAATCCGTCTTGTGAATGCGGCTTGTAAAAACTGACGCTACTTTTCCGTTATTATCATAACTAAAGTTCCATAGACTTACATTGATAAAGACGGAGTGTTTAAGCGTGGACATAATCTACGTCTCAAACTATAGAATTTTGACATATGAAAGCATGAGTCTACGCTTAAACTCGTCTTAGAAATTTGACATGTGGAAGCAAGATTCCACGCTTACCGCTCGCCAGCCCATTCCATTTGAAGGTGGTAAATACCTGCAGTAAACCTAGCAAATAGGTAATTACCACCTTCAACCGTAACTTCACTTAAGATCCGGTGGGATTTAGTTTTAAAATGCAAATATCATTTATCAAGAGTAAAAAACCGCACAGGTCTCAAGTGCGGCTTTTAAAACATACCAATAAGTGCTAGGCGATATGTTTCTAACTTGAATTCAGTTTAAGATACACGCCAGCACTAGAAAATACGATATAATAAGTTCCGTAATAATAATTTCTGAGCGGGTCGGCTTACTTTCATGCCGTCACTAGATGGTGCCAAGCACGCCGCCGTCGGATCTTTATTTTTCTATCAGTGGTTACTACATTCTTATTAACGGCATAATGACGTAAATCCAGCGTTGAATAAATTAATACTGTTTTGACTTTTAACCCATCATCAAGCTTAATGTGGAATGAAATATCTGTTTCTCAGTCTCATGCCGCATTTTTTATAAAAAAAAAAGGCGCGAGTCTTTCCGAATTTCCGGTTCGAGAACAGCGCAGTGAATGAATAGGGCATTTAATTTTACGGCGTCGACAATTGATATAATAGCTTCATTATAAGTGTGGTTTGTTGAATTTAATGAGAACAGACCCATACTGTTGTATGTGATGTAGCGGATACTGGGAGTTAGGTGTTGTCGCAATTTAGAACCGACTTGGCGTCGTGAACATCTTGTTAAATTATTTATTCAACTTATTTAATATTTTTTTAGATTATCCTTCTAATACCCACCCATGACTCATAAATTAAACTCCAGCGACACTTGACTCAGTGTCGAGTCTATCAAATCTGACGTCTTAGGGGCACCTTAGACGCTCAAGCAAACGTACGTTTGCTTGAGCGTTTAAGTTGTCCCTTAGGAATCTGTCAAATACCCAATCAAAGGTTTTCCTTTGATTGTGTTTTCCCATAGACATAGCACTGAATCGATCTAGTTTCACTGGAGTTTCATTTATGGGTACGAAGGTTAAGCTTGACTTAGTACTGACTAGACTAGAGACCGACTACGAAACTGAGTAGACTAAGTACTTACCTAGTTATTATGAGTAAAATTTTAAACAGGCACCTAAATGGGACCAGCATAGTAATTTTAATTCACTCGGAATGATTCCGTGTAGGAAGCATCTCCCAAATATAAACAATCAGATACCTACAGTCGCTTCCTGCACGGAATAATTCCGAGTGAATTAAAATTATCCTGCTTTATGTAAAAAAGGGGTCCCTAACAGACACACCCATTACGTCACAGTGTGACTCATTGGGATTTTTAAATATGGTTATGATCTGATGAAGAACCCAAATTAGCGTGTCAGAAGTCAATTTTCCACTTTTTGAAGAACAAGCAAATACAGAGAATCAAATTGATCTTCCTGGCTTTCTTATTCCTATTTATAGTAGGTAAAGGTAACCCTACACGTAGTGATTATACCATGTCTTTTTTAAATTGTTTGTCGTTGTGTTGTTTCTATTTTGAGACACTTCAGATTGTTCTCAAGTTACATTTCCTGTGTCCTAGTGTTGAATGATCGGCCGTAGCATCGAAACTTAATTGGTTTCGGATTACGGATATAGCAAAAAATACTTCTAGTTCAGTTTTATCTTCCGTAAAAAATATAGTGTTATCTCAAATGTCTTCATCGTTCCATTTTCAATACAACCTAAAAACTCGTTCGTTTTAGCAAAAAACTAGTGAAATTATGAGACTAACTGGTAGGACTTACTCTTCTGCAATGTGAGTGTACGTCTGGATAGGTACGACCGATTTGTCCTGGGTGGTACTGCGATTATTATAGGCTCACAAACCACAGCTTTGCTAGTGAAGTCTGCCGCCAAGCAGTAATGTGCAAGCATTACTATGTTCCGGTTTAATAAGCAAAAACGCCAGTGAAATTACTGGGCTTATGTGACTTAATACCTAATGTCTCAGGGTAACGAGCGCCCTGCAGTGCCGTGCAGGCATTTGTATTTCAAAGTTCTGAGTGGCACTGCAATTATTATGGGCCGGCGTTAAAACAATTTCATTGTTTCATTCGTCCAGTAATATCACTGACTACATACCTTTCAAACACAAACACGGTGATGCTTGTTCACAATATAGCTCATCTACATAACAGCTTAACGAACATTTTGGTGGAACATGGCGTTTTTGTGTTATACATGGAATAGTCAATCTGCAACGCAAGAGGTTCCCTTCCTTGGGATATATATATAGCTGCTAAGTTTCACTGAGCAATGCAGTTACTTCCATTACTGCAACATAGTCGTTCACCGCTTGTATTCTTGATGTAGTACTTAACAATTAATCATGTCATAAAAACAACGTTTAATAGAATATTTATTGGACTGGTTATCTGTAACCATTATTATTGAAGTTCCTAGAGCGTCCAGTGACAAGTTGGCCTTGTAAGTCTTGAAACTGTTTTAAATTAACTAGCAAATTTTCAAGACTGCATAGTGTTTTTGAGAGAAATGGATGGAAACGGTGGGTTTCTGGAAGGTTCGTTGACTTTGAGCACGGATTGGGTCTGTTGGTGTCTTTGTCATTTATTATGTTCTGATAAAGACAGCATTAGTTTTAGTCTGTGATTCGGGTAGATGAATGTTGCAGAGGCCCGCTGTTAGAGTCATTTTAACTTTCATAAGTGCTCCTTTGGGGCCTATTTGAATAAAGACTTTAGAATTTTGAATTTTTGAATTTTGAATGCTAAAAGAAACCACCTGAAAAGGCTACTTAAAATTTTAAAATCTCTAATACTTTTTACACGACTGCAAAAAAGGAGTGTAATGTTTTATAGGGTTCATCATGTAATGTATGTATGAGGTTTTTATTCCACCATAAGTTTTAAATGTCTAGGCAGATTTCGATGTATGGTGTATCGTTAGAATCCTTACATCATCCCGAGTGACACTAGCTAGGGCAGTCGTGGTTTTTGTTTTAGTTTATTATGTTAAAAGATCGGGCGCGTCGTTCCTCTCTATTTGCTTCCCAGATGACCGAAGGAAACGTGTTTGTCGGTCCCCATATTTGACAAGAACATCAAAATCCCTCGCAGTCTTGAAATTCGAGACTACAGTAAATTCTACCTAGTTGGAGGCCCTAGTACTAGGTACAGTCAGGCGCAATTAACCAATCTCACACCTTTTCCGCGGCGCACCGCAGCCCCATTCGATTTTATCGTGCAATTAGAGATCATAAAATCAGTAGACTACGGTCACTGACGAGAAGTCGAAGCGATGTGCTTGCGTTTTTGAAATCGTGACCGGCATTCCTACAAAATACAGGTACGCAATAAGATGTATTGATGACGTCAGGACAACAATAACTTTGCAGTTCTGTGCGAAGAAGACAATATTTAATTTTCTAGGCATTTTCGGCATTGCTCTCTAGGCAGAATCCTAAAAATGTCTAAATAGGTTTTAAGCACCTAAGTAATTTCCTGAGTCGCAGATTGCATGGGCACAAAGATACCTACGCACAAACATACAAGACCCGAGAACACTGTGCTCATCACACAAAGTTTGCCCAGGCCCGTGATCGGGGCCGGGGATCCTAGCTTTGGCTAGGCAGAGTTACCACTTGCGAAAAACTTAGCCAAGGTGTCGAGGACGAACAGGCATCGAGGGAGAACACTGTTAGTTTTTTAGTTTGGACGTCGGCATCATTAACCAGACTCTAACGTAACAACCACACTGCCCACGCAGTGGATTTTTAGCAACGTAAAAAAAATAAAGTTAGACTACTTGTCGTCAATATCTCAGGTCATCGCACCTCAGGCCGGCCCTGTCAACGACATAGTCTAGGATGCCTCGCGCACCTCCGCCGATATTTAAAGCGCTTTAAAAGTAAGATTAAACGTTGTCGCCGCTGTTTTTTGTGCCATTAACAACCGCCATACGGATTATAGCACTTTTTCTCGGACACCATTTTAAAATAATAAGCACTACGTTTTCAAGTAACAGGACTATAAATACGAGTGCTTTAGCCGTAAAAAAATAGCTAGTACGTTTCATTACCCCTACGATGGAGAGAAAACGTTTTTTAATGCTTCTGTAGTATATAAGTGGGATGTTCGCAACGTCCCCGCTGACGTCTTCACGTTGGGAATCTAAGTTTCCAGCGTCTCCACTGCTTCAACTAGTGGTGGCGATAGGAAATACACCGTATAAAAACCACCTTTAATACATTGTAATTTGACTCTCCGTCGTCGCCGCCCTCGGCACACCTTAGGGGAAACAGACGATCCCATCGCGGCCGTTGTATAGGCCTCGCTGGGTTCGCCTGATCTGTCAAATCCTTTAGGGCTGATCGCCTTCCTGCGCGGCGAACTTCCACCGTTCGGTGACACTGTAAAGGTCGCTTGACCTTTACACAGTTCTTAATGAAATCTAATTTGAAGCGTCCATGCCACAGTGTGATAGTTATGTGGACAGCCGATCCTGCGGCGCAAGTACGGATCTATTCGGGTCGATAAAATTCGATAATATTCGATAAAATTGACAGTTCAAATCGATAAGGTGGGATTTATCGAGCCTCGAAACAATCGACAAAAGTTATCGAAAAGCTAGGTCGAATCCAAAGAGAATATAGAGCTACTACAATACTTTACGATCAGACTTCGGTACTCGCAACATTCGATAAATTTGTCGAGTTTTTCGGTTCGACAAATTTATCGAACCGACTTCCGTACTCGCGCCGCAGTTGATGATTCGAGAAAACATCACAATGTAAATATTCCTTCTCTGAGCTGAAGCTCATTCGAACCCACAACCAATGAATCAACAAATGATTTTACAACCGTATTGAGCCATCACCATATCAAACAAGTCAATGTAACAAAAGTTACATAAAAAACACGACTGCCCTAGCCAGTATCACTCGGTATGATGTAAGGATTCTAACGATACCCCACACATCAAAATCTGTTCAGGCACATATAAGTTACGGTGAAATAAAGGAACTCACATACATACAAACATGAACCCTAAAAACATTACACTCATTTTTTGTGCAGTCGTGTAAAAAAATATCCAGATCCAATTTATCTAGGTTTAAACATGGGCCCCGATCTCGCTAATTTGAAATGACAGCGTACAATTATGGTTTAGTTGTAGTTTGATACCTACTGTGATTTAGTTTCGGTTCAGGCGTGTGGAATTCGATATTGCCGTTCATTTGACAGCGTTAACTGTCAAGATTCGTCTCAACTTTTGGTAAAACTATTAGCGCGATACGAAACGGTCAAAAAGCTGTTATGCGGTTGTGGTTTAGTAGCGGTTTGGTTGATAATTTTTAACGCGATTGCCCTCCCGTTCACCTTCTAACGTCAATATAGCAGTATCAGCAAAAAGTAGCATTTACACAAGTAAAACTTGTGTGAATAAGTAAACATGGTATGCTATTTTTGATCGGTGTTTATTTACTTACACAGTTTTGCACTTTAGATTCAAAACGTGTATTTAGATAAGAACACCAGTAGACGATTAATTAGCTTTTTCATTAATTATACATCAATTCAATTTAACAGTGAAGTCGTGACCAGATAGCATCAGGCTGCCTTTCTCATCTCTTCTTATGAATGAAACATGGTACTCAAGCTGTGTTTTAATTTCCAGTGATTCGAAGCTGTGTTTTTATGCCCGTGTGGCAAAGTAGCAGACGGCCCATCTGATGGTACCTACCTAAGCAGCTACCCCCGCCTATGGATATCTGCAACCCTCGGGGTATTATTGATATGTTGCCAACCTCTAGAGGTAACACCTCAAGACTCTATTCGCCCTTCTTTTGAAGAGCCCCATGTTGTAGCTTGTCGGAAAGACCGCAGGTGGGATCTCATTCCACAATTTGCATATCCTCGGCAGAAAAGATCGCGAGAATCGTAGGTACAGTATGATATTTCTTTGAGCTTTCAAGCGTTGGTGGCTAGTACGGTGATGACATCATGATGCCGGCATCAAAAAGTTGTTCTGAACACTCCATGTCATAAATGCGATAGAAGATACAAAGAGACGCGATATCGCATACTGATCAGCTCAAGATGTTCGGTGAGCTTGGGGTCGTCGACAACTTTTGTTATAATTGTAGAGTTGTTGCTCTGCTCTGTAGTGCATCAAGAGGGTAAAGTTGATATTTGGGTGCGTGGATTTGTCGCACTTAATCAGGGTTTTAGTGGTATTGCGGTTGTAGTGGTTGTCTGGTGGCTCGCCTGGCTGTAGCGAGCATTAGAAAATGCCCTATCACAGTGCATTCAAATTTTCACATCCCTATTTCGAAACTTTAATTTTGTTTGTTTGCCCTTCTCAAAGAAGGTAACGAAGAAACCAATCAACGTGAAGTTTTGCATAGATATAATTTATGGGTCAGAAAATGTGACATAGGCTACTTTTAATCCCGGAAAAATGCACAGTTCCTGTGCAAATCTCCATGAGAGTGACACCGGTAACCGAAGTTAAAGTTTGGTCAAAGATTAAGCATTGCCATTCAACGTGGCAATGCGGCCAGCATTTTGGGAACGTTGCCTACTGGTAGCGGATTATTAGATTAAGATTGTAAATAAATTAGTGTGTATTTTATTTAGTTATTTTAGTTTATGTTGTTTACTTTTTCTGTTATTATAATAGTAATTTTGTATATTAATTATCAAAATTGGTTTATAAATGACGGAGTAATGAGGTAACAAACATTTAATTCTTCTTAAAATAGAAGGATTTATGTAAGAGTAGAAGCGTCAGCATATAAAATCTATAATCGGATTATCTTGACGTGAGTCTGTAACTCTATACATCAGTTATTATGATATTAATGAAGCTATAAATCACCACACACTCATTCATAAAGATAAATCATTTTTTGTTGCTGAGGTGTGCCTAATTTTACATACGTCGCCTATAATGGGTTTTTAAGAATTCCATTTGGCCAAGTTTGATACACACTTACACCACTGTTTTTATGGATTGTAAAACTGTTCTTAGACTATTGCTAAGCTTTGTGTCATATTTTTTTATAGTTCTCTTGTGTAGTTATTAAGCCCGTGTAGTGAGAAAGAATGAAAGCATTAATCCTGATTAATTCTTATTATACACCTTACAAATACAATAAAATTAATTACAGTACATTTGTGCTTTACAAAATTTTGAACGATATTTTTTTTCTCGTACGTATAAAGTTCGCTTTATGTTAAGCGTAAAGCCGGCAATACATGCTCATGTAAGTTTGCGTTATGCTGTCAAAATAACCATGATTTTACATCAAGCGCGGATTACGAGATAATAAAGTGCAAGCGCGACTTGATACCATCAAAAATCCACGAAATAGACAAGAACAATACGCTCAGTATTCCAGTGAGCGGACTAAGTCTGATGATGATGATGAAAGTTAGTGTTTGATCACTATCTAATGTGATGAAACGCTATCTAACTTTTAACATTTTGCGACGAAACCGTTGTCATATTTTTACACCATTTGTTTAGTAGATTTAGGACTCGAGCGATCTCTCGCAGTAAAGTAAGTCCAACTGCAAATAGTCGGGTTCGTCGCCACAAATCTTTTACCGATAATGTAGGAGAAATTCGTTTTCCATCCTTCGACATAACAGAAATGGTTACAATTTTCTCCTTAATAGTTAATTATAACAAAGTTAACATTACAATTGGTGCGTTTCTCGAGAGTAATTGCTCGTTTCTGTTCATGTTGGCGCACGCAAGTGCATCATAAACTTGATGGATGGCCTTTACCACGAGGCGTTATGTAGTGCACAAACTGATTTTATGAGAGCTATTCAAGAGTTTCTGGTTTTATTCTTTTTGACGATTTGTTCATCTTTCTTTATTCTCTTGTTAGTTCAAGACTGTTTTGTTGCTGGAATGAGTTATTGTCGTTGAAATTGAGGCGTGGATCGCAAGTTGGTAGTCTACAATGAGATTTCGGTGAAGGGAACCCCACTGTGTGTTATTCTATTTTCAAATCTCCTGACGACCCCAAGTTGAAAATTTATTGTTTGTAGCCTTGCACTTATCAGTTAGTGTCAGCATTGGTATTTGAACCCCAGTTCCCATTTATGGTTTCATCATCATTCAGATCTTACCCACTGCTGAGAATAGGTCTCCCTTTAATTTCATGTTACTATTGTTTAATCTTCTCTGAATACCAGGTGAAATAGTGGTCCAATTTTTAACCAGTCTCTACAATGCATAAAATCATATAGTCACTGAGATCAAATGGCACATGGATACTCACAATAAGTTGGACAAAGTAAAAGGTCCTTAGAAAGTTAATACCCCTGCTGTTCAACTCAAGGAAAAAGACAGACAGACAGACAAAAATTTTAAAAATGGTTATTTAGGTACCGTACCTATATACTTTTGTATGCATTTGGTAAAAAGCTGTTATTTTGATGTTACAAACGGACACTTCAATTTTATTTATTTGTATGTATAGATGTGAAAAGAAGTACCTCGGACTCTCTGTGTGTACTTAGAACTGTTGCTAGCGTAAGCTAGTGCCAGTAAACATGCTATTTACTGTCCCATATCTTCGAACTTGAAACAGACAGACAGACAAGTGACCACAAGTTGTCTACTCAATTAGATAAGCCCCACAGATTTGTAATATAGTAGATAAGCCCTGCTTTCAGAGCCACCCAGAATTAAAACATTAAATCTACATAAACAATAAATGCACACTTCACAACATTCTTTATTTTAATACTTTCATCGATAAAATGAATGCTAAAGGCAAGTTCCACCTACGAACAAGTGTGTCCTACGTGTGGGCCCACGCGGTTGTAAACACCATGAGTGGATTCTTCCGTCTATTGAGACCCAATCGTGTTGTTATTGCATATTATTTGCTATTGTGTTAAAATATTAGGAATTTCTTAATGTAGTATGTGTTTTGATGTAATTATTTTTATTCTACTGTGTTTTATCAATTCATCAGTGTAATTTTATTAATTTGAAATTTTATTTTAGTTTTGTTGCCTATGATTAATTTGAATTTTTAGTATGTGTAAATTAATGTGTTAATTAGTGTAATTGGCTGCGACCGTTCTAATTATCAATAAATAAATAAATATATGTGCTAGGCAGCTAGACAATAGACAAACTTCTCGCTGTCGCCAATATGCCATTGTAACCTTACTAGGGCTCACACCTTCAATATCCCCATGTACTAAAACGGAATTCAAATTTTGTGATGAGGCGCGTCAATTCATTCAACAATCTAAGTAAGTACGTCTATTTCTCACTTGATTCAGTAAACTCAAATTGCTCAAGTGTGAATTATTCGACAGCCTACCAACACATCCCACTCAGGCACTTGCACAACGAACATAAATTCAACGTTTGACACGTCGCCTGAGCATAACCTTTGATATCAATCGATTCGCATTTCGAAATATAATTTACAATAGATTTTACAGCCAACATTATTGACTCTAATTCGGTGGGTGCCAAGAAGAAACCTAATGTATACGTGCTGACAACAATGCTGTTTTGTAAGTAGTAAAGTATTCAGAAGTAGTAACGTATTTAATATTGATGAAATCTATATAAATGTATCAATAAAATGTATGATAAACGCACCAGGCGAGACGTTAAACGATCATTAACAGTTGTTTATGATTAGCCAATGTGGACCGTAAAGTAATGCAATGCAGATCAGATATCACAATGAAATAAATCCCTACTTAATATTATAAATGCGAAAGTGTGTTTGTTAATTTGTCCTTCTTACGCAGTAACGGAGCAACGGATCGACGTGATTTTTGGCATAGATATAGTTTATGAACCGGAGAGTAACATAGGCTACTTTTTATCCCAGAAAAATGCACGGTTCCTGTGGGAACGCGGTTGATAACCACGGGCAGATGCTAGTACTTGCATAAATGTAACAGTAAAATTAAAATCAGTCGTTGTGAGGCCTACATTTATATTTGGTTTGTTATCCAACTGTTTTTGTATCTAGGTTAGATGTAGTATTTTTTATGTATTAGGTAGTTAAATCAGTCGTTTACATTACATCCCTTTAACGCACAGCTCCAGAAACTTAACGTTAACATATACAATATACAACCATATAAGACAAAATCTCTTACAGTATCTATATCCTGCGGCGCAAGTAGGGATCTATTCGGGTCGATAATATTCGATAAAATTGACAGTTCCAATCGATGAAGTGGGATTTATCGAGCCTCGAAACAATCGACAAAAGTTATCGAAAAGCTAGGTCGAATCCAAAGAGAATATAGAGCTACTACAATACTTTACGTTCAGACTTCGGTACTCGCAACATTCGATAAATTTATCGAGTTTTTCGGTTCCACAAATTTATCGAACCGACTTCCGTACTGGCGCCGCTGCTCATATTATTGTCCCATTCACCTATATCTAAGCCGAAGCTCATAATCCGATGTCAAGCCGTGTCGGGACCCACGCAATACAACCTCTTGAGCATTGCCGGTATTCTAAAGCATCGCATTACTTGAGCATTGCATCGAAATAGCTGATTTGTTGACGCTGCCCACGTGATGGTACTCGACACTCAACCGTGCGAACGGCTGGTCACGAATTCTTACCATTGAGGACAGTTGAGGAAAGGCAGAAGTCATGGTTCAATTGGGATGTTGCATGAAACACAAAATACATAATTTTACACAACTATATAGATACATCACATAACTTTCGCTTCCAACAGAAGTCGAGCCTTTCGCAGGTTCGGCTGCAGTGCGCTCGTTACCCTGAGACATTAGGTATTAAGTCTCATAAGCTCAGTCCTATCACTGGCTACTCTGCTCATCAAACCGGAACACAGTAATGCTTGCACATTACTGCTTGGCGGCAGACTTCACGAGCAAAGCGGTGGTATCAACCCAGACGGACACTCGCAGAAGAGTTAGTCCTACTTACCACTAACAAAAAGTTTTGTTTAAGTACCCCCCAACTAAGGATGGAGCTGCATTCGAAACCCGATAACTTTCTGACATAATTATGAAACCGCTTCAAAAAGGGCTAGTTATACCCTCAAATTATCATTGCGTGTACGTGATAAGTTCCTCCACTGGTACAGTCTACCACTCGTCTACACTCTTCGACCTTATTCCCGGAGTATAAGGTTTAGTATGTGTGATGAGATTGAATAAACTTTTGTTACGAACTGTTCACGAGTGTTATACTATTGTGCTGGGTTTAAATCCTTCTAGCTAGTAAGTCGAGTTTACTGGAGTGTGTAATTTTATCGTGCACAGAGCTATCCTATTTTATGATCCATCACGTAACGACATCAATTTGAGTATGACGCGTGATGTATAGACGTCAACTCAATTAGAAGGTACGTAGAATGGAAATCTCATTCAAACTTTTAAAAAATCATCACAGTCCAATCGCTGGACTGGATAGAGTTTGATTCCTATTTCACCTTGAGCTTGATTTATTCTCATTGGAGTCATTAAGGATTTCACTGTGGATGTATATGTCAAAGATCATCTCGCTGCCAGACTGTCAACGCTGGAATTACCTTGTTTTTGCCGTAAATCAGCATTCCACACATCGTCAGCATCACCTGGCCTAGTCGTACATCTTCTCGTCTAATTTCATTTGGCTATAATTGCCAGGAAGTGCTGGCAATTATAGCCAAATGGATTATAGGAATAAGTATTCCAGCATATTGCCTAATTTCAGTATTCCAATATATATCAAGTCTCCAGTGCGACTTGCAATTATTCTGCACCAGTGCACTGTCCAATCTACTAACCCAATCCAAACGCACCAAAGCACGAAGACGGCACGGTACCAGCAACAATTCCCTCTTATGGTAATTACACACCATACGAGATAAGTACTCTGATAACACGCCGTAACTTGTAAGCAGTTATGAAAAGTACTGAGCTCAAAAAAATGACACGCAAACTATATTATAGAACGAGCTGATTGTGTAATTGCTATCTTAAATATCATAACAGGTATGATCGGGATATGTTGATTATTTGTTGTGGAATGTTTATCTTCGTATACCCGTTGTTATATCTAATCGTTTGTTTGTTTTGTATAAGTAAGTACGACGAAGGCGACGCCCGCGCCGCGCCGATGCGCCAAAAACAAAAGTGACTCATATATTGTATATAGTGTCTTTACTTTTAGCAGTAAATCGGTCACACATCCTACCACTGGCGCAAGTGCGGCACTTTGGGATCCATGTCGATCGATAAATTAACAGTTCGATAAGATAAAATTAGAAATAGCTAGGACGTTGTTGATTTTTGTCGAAAACGAAACACAACCTTTTCCCGAGAACGAATCCAATCTTCGAAACTAGTTTTGCGACGACGGCAAGTTCAATTTTCATTGCATTGACCGAACAACTTATTTTGAGAAGTGATTTTCGTGTAAAAACCGTGGCGAACGATAATAAAACCATTTATACATAATAGGTTTCGTTCCATAAACCAGTCTTCGAATTGTGAGATGCGAATATTCATATTGAAGAAAGTAGATTCGGCTTCGTTTCGTTTTCGAAAAAATCAGAAGCAATCTATCTCTAATTTAAATTTTCAACGATTCGAACTGTCAGTTTTATTTATCGAAAAGATCGGTACTTGTCGTCTTAAAATTTCTCCGAAGATTATGAATGCCTAAGTTATGCGGATGCACTTTTCCTAAGAAATACAGGTAAAATAATGTCAAACTAAGCTTAATCTCCCAAATGTATATAGAAGTACCTGTAGTATTTGTGATAATTGCACAAATCACAATGAAATAAAATTAATTAAATCGATAATTTTATTTAACAAGGCAATACCGCCAGCATGCTGGGTACGCTTCCTACTGGTAGTGGGCTAGAACATTTGGATTATCTATAGGCCTACTAGGGCTTGTAGATTATCCAACTGTTTTTGTAGCTAGCTAGGTTAGATGTAGTGTTTATTTATGTATTAGCTAGTTAATAAAGGCATTTAGCCCGTTAAAAAAAAATTAAATCGAAATAACCCTCTAATTAGGATGTGACACACTTACAACACCAAATGTGTTGCTATAGATATTTTCTCGTGTAGTCTCCAGTCATTTAAATATTCAGTCAACCAAAACTACTCTGATTTCTTTGTTTAATTTTTTTTTGTGTCTAAAATTCACAAGTAAGTTGTGTATAGCTTTAATTGGATTTTGGGTGTACAGTGTTATATTACAAATAAGTGTTATTCAGTGTACAATTCAACCTATTATCTGTAACTGTACCTATATAAATAAATATAGCGTAAACAAACGGTCTGACAGTACTATCCAACGCTAGCATTAGACCAAGCAGACAGATCCCGTAGATATTAAAAACATGGGCGTGGATTAATTAGAAATTTAACCTGTTAATAAATTACCGATGGGCCGACGCCACCCAAGGTGTGGCAACACTCACCATTATTTCCCCAGAGAAATAACGGCACTGTCGTGTGTTGCCAGCGCGTCAACTTTTCGGATATTTTTGGAACGCAGTCTACCTATATTTATTATTATGACGTTTACCCCGAAAATATATTGTCGTCCATTAACGTCTAGGCGCTACCGTTTTGTTTATTTTCACTAGAAACTGATTTTAATTTTCGGATATACGAGCTTTAACTTAAGAGTATAATGGATACGGTCCAATATATTTAAATTAAGTGCGCGAGAGCCCTACAATAAATAATTACAATTTTGTCTCGCTATGTCTTCGGAATTAACAAAAGTTATAGCTTGAGTTCAAAGAAGTGGAACAGTATTTTTTCCGAGTTCTTTTTAATTGTTTGAAAAGTTTTCTGTGAACTAATTCATGGTGTAACTGTTACGTTATTTATATTTATGTATATTAGCTGTTGGAGAAAGACGATGGGGCCGTAACGTGTAGTAGGTAGTAGAATTTAATACAGTCTACCTAATATATACCATTATTTACTAATTCTATTTTGTTGTTATACCACAAAAATATTAGACATATATAAAACAAGATCTTTAAACTCTAGCTAAACAATTTGTGATAATAACGTAAACGATCACATCTATAGGTACAAATAAATGAAATTGAAGTGTCTGTTTGTAATATCAAAATAACAGCTGTTTACCAAATGCATACGAAAGTATTACGTAACCTATCACAAAACAACCATTTTTAAAATTTTTGTCTGTCTGTCTGTCTGTTTGTTTGTTCCGAGTAATCTCCGAAACGGCTTGACCGATTTTGACGGGACTTTCACTGGCAGATAGCTGATGTTATAAGGAGTAACTTAGGCTACTTTAATTGTAGAAAAATAATTATGGTTCCGCGCCAAAAATAAAACGCATGAAATCCAATATCTCCACGCGGGTGAAACCGCGGGCAGCAGCTAGTATAAAAATATACCTGAAATATACATACCCCTTAGCCCTTACTAGAATTTCCGATATCTATAGAATTAAAAACTACAAAGAAACTCCCAGAACATCAAAAAGAGGAAAAAATAAGTATTTGTTTTTATTTCCAGTCAATGCACCGTGCATTGTGACCTTTGGCCAAAGCCGCCAAAGCGATCTTATCTAGACAACATTCGGATCGAAATGACCTAAAGTTTAAGACTGGACACGTAAACAAAAATCTGAAACGGAGGTCAAAGAATCCTATTTAAAAAATCTAAATACTTTTTCTTTTTTTTATGTTATTTGGTAACGAGACGAGCTGGTCGTTTGCCTGATGGTAAGCATAACGCCGGCCCATAACATTTGCAGTGCCACCCAGAACTTTGAAACACAAAGGCCTGCGCGGCACTGCGCTCGTTACCCTGAGACATTAAGTATTAAGTCTCATAAGCCCAGTAATTTCACTGATACTCTGCTCATCAAACCGGAACACAGTAATGCTTGCATATCACTGCTTGGCGGCAGACATCACGAGCAAAGCGGTGGTAACAACCCAGACGGACTCTCGCAGAAGAGTTAGTCCTCCCACTAACAATACAAAGACGATAAAAGTGACGTGACTTTGCTTTTTAAAAGTGAAATTACATTATTTACTTATCACATTTATACTTAGCTACTTTTACAACTTTAATGTAGACGATTGCGGCGCAGAGATCCGTAGAAGTTAATCTGTGGTAGAAGTGAAAATGAAACGATGAGTTCTCTTCACAAAAGGTACCACGCTGCTGATTGACCTGATATTTATTCTTCGATAAATATGTCTCGGAGTGGATAGTTATAGTTACGTACTATAACTATCCACTCCGAGACATATTTATCGAAGAATAAATAGATAGTGGATAGTTATAGTTACGTACTATGTACACATATTTATCGAAGAATAAATATCAGGTCAATCAGCAGCGTGGTACCTTTTGTGAAG
The DNA here is from genome assembly GCA_907269065.1 of Crocallis elinguaria. NCBI lineage: Eukaryota > Metazoa > Arthropoda > Insecta > Lepidoptera > Geometridae > Crocallis > Crocallis elinguaria. The sequence goes on along the minus strand of OU026072.1, from coordinate 21,927,810 downwards.
AGAACTCAGCGTTTCATTTCGAACTCGTAGTTTCTCCCATCACTGACGCATTGGTGCAGTGGACAAAGAAAAATTAGTCATGCCACTCACAGCCAGCCACAACTAACAATAAAAATAACTTACCCGCGCTAATGAGCGCATTGAACATTTGTAACTTTGTAAGTTATATCCATTACCGCATATTGTGTAAGATATCATAGTTTATGGTGACATATAAAAATGTCTGAAAACCGGCAGCTGTAGAATTTAAAAGTACTATTTGAGGAGTAGGCGAACAAAACGTTACTTTTCCACTTTTAATTTATTTACAGAAACTAAAAAAGTATTTTGAAGGAGTAGTAGTGTTTTGAAGGAGTAGTTGTGTTTTGAAGTCGATTTTCTACCATAAAAAAAGCTTTTTGTCGAGATTTTAACGCATGAAACGATGTGTCTCAGGGTTGCCAACACGAATCAATAAAAAAAAGAAAAATGTTAAAAAATGGAAAAGTGACGTTTTGTTCGCCTACTCCTCATTTGTAAAGTGCTAATTAATTTTTGCTCTATCGTTTTAGCCTTTCTAAATGTTAGCATTTGACGATTTTGTGATCATGTTAAGAGGCCTCAATTCGCCATACTTTCTATACGAACGCTCGTACGTGATTAAAGAGTTGTATCAATTTTTTTCGCCAATACCTCTGATGTTCAGATGTTCATTATGTGCATGGTGGTGTCTACTTAGCAAGAAGTGAGTCATATACTTGTTTTCCACACGACCTTCACTAGCTGTATTATCTTTGATAAACATTGCCGTGTCAATCAACGAGGTGTTCCTAGAACTATTTCCATTTATCGCTGATAAGGACATATCGCCTGACCAGTGTTAATTGAGTGATTCCTTCGTTGATATGCGATGTACACATAATATGTATGAAATCTCTGGTTAATTGTAGGCAGCAAGATTTAAAATCAAAATCCCCCTTCATGGGAAGGCCGATGTTCTTCAGCATTGGAAGTTTTTCGAAGCATTTGTCTGATGAGTCCGAAATACGCTTCAATAGACTACTATAAATTAATTTTAGTAAAAATATAAACGAAGACCGCAAATCTGTTTTTTTTTTTATTACTCAGCTACTACAAAGCCAAGGGTAAAATGTTTAGTTTTTTAAATTTCGATAAGTACGTGAGCGTTTGGCAACCTGATGCTAAGTGACGATACTATAGGCAAAGGGAAGCCTGGAATGGCGAATGAGGTATTGATGGGATGTTTTCTTTCATCGAAAGTTCGAGTTTATTCCCGTTCCAAAAGTTCTCGATCGGTTTTGTACTTACCCCCTAGAGTAATTTAATTTAACTTTCATGAGAGCTCTCTTGGAGAACATGTAGATAAAGATAAGTGGGTGACATTAATATCAAATTCAATGTTGAATCACTCAACTCAACCAACCAGTCCAACTCTCACCGCCACCCGTATCCCAAACGAGGATGACGCACTTGCGTCGAGTTTTACTTTAACATTTAAACATGACTTCTTCATTAATCAATTCTTACAGGTCACTAAATTGAAACACGATACTAAAGACTAAATCTTTGAGCTTTTCTTGAAAATGTCCGGTGTAACGCAAGCTTTCTCCGCGTCGAGCGGCGGCTGTGCAAAGTGCGCGGCCTCTTTGATCTGAGATAGCGGCGCGTGTGATGTCCGAGCGAGCCGCGGTACTGTGCGCTAGAGAAGTGTTAGCTATGTGTAGAAGTGATTTGCTAGTGCGCTTGGTAAGAATGTAAGGGAATGGATTATCTGGTTGAGAGAAAACAAATTCCTCGATAGCTTGAGACTATTTTCAGAACCTATTTATGTCAAAGACAAAGGAATTTTAATAAACACTTAGGCTTAGGTAACGAGCGCACTGCATTACCGAATGAAATTACTGGTAATTTCACTGACTATCTGAATATCTTAAATAATAGGTAGGGTTCCTACAATGGTTGGTATTACCGCTTACAGCTTACTCTTCCCAACTAATGGCCTTATTCATAAACGTTCAGTAACTTACTTAATTACTAGAAAGTGTTTTGTCTCGTTTTCACGCGTAACAGCTTCCGTCAACGAGAATTTGACAGAGCAGTTTAAAGCATAGATTATCTTATTGAGCTTTTATTAATGAGGGCGTTATAAGACTTTAACAAGCTGTCAAGGGATTGATTGAGCGTACTTTATAGCAGTAACAAATATTTTTAAAAATAAACTAATTTTTTAATTATTAGTTTTTGTTGTTTTCACCTGTCTACTCATCTGTACACACTATGTACACTGTGTATGACAATATTCACATAACGCAGTGCCAAAAACATCGTTATAGAAATAACGGTGTTCCAACGACACCGTTGGCTCGCACTTGTGAACAAAGTGCTTTGTGCTGGGTAATTCTAGAAGCCGTTTGGAAGTTCTTAGTAGCGCATAATAATCGTAAAGTATGTGAAATAAAGTTAGGTGTAGAATAAGCTTTGCTCACGAAAATGGCATGTTACTATTAGCATAGCACATAATTTTTAATGCAGGTCTAAATTAAAACACGTAAAACAAATGTTGTTGACGTCCAGCGGGGTGATTTTAATTCATTCGGAATGATATCCGTGACGGTAGCGACTTTCTTGATCGTTTATATCTCGGAAACACATCCTGTCAGACAATTTTCCCGTTTAGATTCGACAACTCAGCTGCATAAACATGGATATAATCCCGACAATATTTCTCTGTCGGGATTTGTTTCCGAGATATAAGCGATCCAGAAAGTCGGTTCCGACACGGATATCATTCCGAATGAATTAAAATAACCCTGCTGGAGTTGATTGACCCACTTTTGGGATAACATACCTACCAATTCAAAGTCAAGCTGTACCTATAGATGTTAAGATGTTAACACGCTAGGCGCTACATGAAAAATCTTATAGGAATTCGGATGGACAGACCGTGAAGTAACAGGAAATTTAAAATAGTATAGTTATACTATTTTGTAATTTTAGCTTGGTTTGGTAACTAAGCATATATTTTTAACCGACTTCAAAAAAGGAGGAGATTCTCAATTTGTCTTTATTTTTTTGTGGCGATGTTACTCGATTTCTCCGTCAATTCTCAACCGATTTAAAAAAATATTCTATTTGTAATGAGTAGCGTGTAGATCATAGCTGGTCCATTTAATTTTTTTACTAATGACGGTGGAAAAATGTGGGATGAAATTTCAAATATTGCGATGTTTTGTCGAAGTCGGTTTCCATTAAACAATTTTTCCCAAATATCTTAGTTCTGATCGTAATGACTCCCAAAAGTTAGTTGTTTCCATATTTTCCTATAACTACGACTGTTTATTTCGTTAGTGGGAGGACTAACTCTTCTGCGAGTGTCCGTCTGGGTTGTTACCACCGCTTTGCTCGTGAAGTCTGCCGCTAAGCAGTAGTGTGCAAGCATTACTGTGTTTCGGTTTGATGAGCAGAGTATCCAGTGAAATTACTGGGCTTATGAAACTTAATACCTAATGTCTCAGGGTAATGAGCGCACTGCAGTGCCGCGCAGGCCTTTGTGTTTCAAAGTTCTGGGTGGCACTGCAATTGTTATGGGCCGGCGTTATGCTTACTATCAGGCAAACGACCAGCTCGTCTCGTTATCAAATATCATAAAAAAAACTAGGATTGACAAGATTAAAACTACCTAATTTTACACTATATATAGGATTATAAAGTTGACTCGTTGGGCGACTCCTCAGTAAAGGCAGACAAGCAAATCTTCCTTAAATCAATTAGAGTAATTGTTGATTGAAAGCAACTCCAACCAGGCGTGGCAAGTGGCAGCGAGATGCGATAATGAATACCCACCATTCTTGTTTACAGTTGTTACAAGTTATTGCTTCATTTATCTTTTGTGTTTTTACGACGCGGGCCCGTTTCCCCATAAAACCTCCGCGTCCGCAATTCACCCACTTTAAACATCGATTAAAATCCTATAAGCCTATCCAAGGCCTATCTAGAGAATCCGCTAAAGATTCCCCATAAATACGAGTAGCCTCAATTTGTCGACCGTAAAGTTCTTTACGGTGCAATTTGTCAACGTCAGGCCGCAATGCGAATCGATGCATTGGAATGGATCGATTGAGATCGATATCTCGATTTGAATCGATGACGATTATCCGATTGCGGTTGATTCGATATGATCGCATGCATGCGGCAGTGCCGGTCGAGGAAGCTATGTTCGTATGCAAAGCGACGGGTCTGTTTGTTCAGATTTTGAATATCAATATGTAGTTGGTACAGTGCGGAATACAGATTCGGTATCTAGCTTGTCATCAAGTGGGGCTACACGATTGTAATGATTAAGGTGTCGCATATGTTAGTGGGAGGACTAACTCTTCTGCGAGTGTCCGTCTGGGCTGTTACCACCGCTTTGCTCGTGAAGTCTGCCGCCAAGCAGTAGTGTGCAAGCATTACTGTGTTCCGGTTTGATGAGCAGAGTATCCAGGGAAATTACTGGGCTTATGAGACTTAATATCTAATGTGCGCACTGCAGTGCCGCGCAGGCCTTTGTGTTTCAAAGTTCTGGGTGGCACTGAACTTGTTATGGGCCGGCGTTATGCTTACCATCAGGCAAACGACCAGCTCGTCGCGTTACCAAATAACATAAAAAATAATATATGTTTTACAAAGTTAGAAAAGACTGGTCAAGTAATGGCTATCATGTACGGGCCATACATTCATAATCAAGAGCGTGTACATGTACATGTGGTAAGCTTTTGGGTTCAGCGGCGCGAGTACGGAAGTCGGTTCGATAAATTTGTCGAACCGAAAAACTCGACAAATTTATCGAATTTTGCGAGTACCGAAGTCTGATCGTAAAGTATTGTAGTAGCTCTATATTCTCTTTGGATTCGACCTAGCGTTTCGATAACTTTTGTCGATTGTTTCGAGGCTCGATAAATCCCACGTTATCGATTTGAACTGTCATTTTTATCGAATTTTATTATCGAACCGACTTCCGTACTCGCGCCGCAGGTCCATTCCCATGCTCAATTACCGCCGGTTCAGCTTAAATTGTAAACTTTAAATGACTTTTTAACCGACTTCCAAAAAAGGAGGAGGTTATCAATTCGGTCGGTATTTTTTAAATTTTTTTTATGTTTGTTACCTCAGATCTCCGTCGTTTATAAACCGATTTAGAAAATTCTTTTTTTATTTGAAAGGATATACTTTCAGATTGGTCCCATAGAAATTTCATCAAAATCGGTTCAGTAGTTTGTCACTGAACTCGGTTCGTCGCTTTTTTAAAGCAATTTTTTGCTTCAATGAAAAATTGCAAATTTCAAAAACTTGTAAAACCAAATGTTGTTAACCTCCAGGAGTAGATTTAATAACATACCAGTTCAAACTCAGGCTGCATAAATACAACAGATTCTTCACAATTTGTAATATCTTACAAATGGAAAGCTGATGATTTATCAGTAATTTCAGTTATATTTCAAACTAGCTTCTGCCCGCGGCATCACCCGCGTTCCCACAGGAACCGTGTATTTTTCCGGGATAGAAAGTAGCCTATGTTTCTCTCCGGTCCATAAAATATATCTATGCCAAAAATCACGTCGATCCGTTGCTCCGTTGCTGCGTGAAAGAAGGACAAACATACAGACACACTTTCGCATTTTTATAGAAGCTTATCAACCTCAATACATTCTAAAAATGATTTTTGATGAGCAGCAAACCTCTCTCCGACAGTATTTGTCCCGTATTGATATTTAAGATCAAAGAAGCTCAGAAACAAACTATCGGCATAACGTCTAGCGAAACAGAGTAAACGAGCAGCGTAGACCACTGATTAAATTATCTCTAAACGAACTTTCAACGGCGATGCACATCAAAGTGGATGCAGTGGAGGGAGACCAGTAGGAAACCAGACTAAACCAGTTATTAATACCTATCAAGATGCTCGACGATGAAAACTGGCAAGGTTTATCATGAGCGATGTTTACAAATGAAATTCTAATTTTATACAATATTGCGATTGTGATTTCACGTCTTAACAGCCATGCTCAAAGTGTTTCTCGCATTTCGTTTTTCGGTGCGACCCCTGTTTTGATTTATATTTCAGTAGTGCAGCCATACTCAAAGTGTGTTCCGCGGAACCCTAGGGTTCCACGATACACCAGCAGGGGTACCGCAAGAATATAGAAAAAAAATTTTGGTACTTTTATTATGCTTAGTAATAAAGAATACACTTTTAATAAAAGTATTGTTTTATTGTAGGGTTCCGTCAAGTATTTCGCTGTCCAAAAGGGTTCCGTCACCAAAAAAGATTGAGAACCACTGCAGTAGTGTCTTAAATATTTGAATTCGGCGACACGTTGACGTAACACTCTCATCCTATACGATTCAAATGTGAGCTGGATTTAGGAGTACCTATTTATGTAGATTGTAGGCATTTTATATTTTCGTTTATCTCAACCTAGACTGGGACGGACTCCGTCCTCCGACTTTCCGGAATATTATCACAAACGTGTGTGAACATTATTATTGATATGTAAATGAAATACGTGTGTGAATTTTGTGAATCAGCGCCTCGCCTAGGCATTTTTAAAATAATACCAGCTGCCTTCGTATTGTTTCTCGCAAGATATTAAAAAGTCGGTGTTAAAAGTTACATAAAAAAACACGTCTGCCCTAGCCAGTGTCACTCGTAATAATGTAAGGATTCCAACGATACCCATCCAAATCTGTTCAGCCATTTAAAAGTTATTATGGAATAAAGAAATTTACATACATACATGCACACTAATAAATACATTACACTCCTTTTTGTGCATTCATATAAAAATAGATTCACTAATTTCAGGATAAAAAGTATGTTACACTCACTCAAATATCATACATACAACATACATATCAAACATACATACATACATACATGAACCTAAATAAAAACATCACACTCGTTTTTTGTGTTGTCGGTAAATAATAAGTTTTTGTTTAATCTTTGATTGTTGTCAATACCAAACTACTTGTTGCCAAACTTATGCAATCGAATTGTGAAAGTCGACGTACGGCCCAGAAATGAAAATGTTTGAGCATGGCTGGCCCAGGACACGGTATTATACGTGTAGGTACTGTGTCTAAGATCTGCCAGGCAGCAACGTTTCCATGTCGTGTCTTGTCAAATCAGCCCAATTGAATAGTCTGTCTGTCTAACGGACCAGTCCATCTCCCGTACAGGTGGTATTTAGCATAAACGTTTGAAGATTATTTCTAAAGATATCCATTGGGCTTGTATTCTAAGTTGGAGATGATATAAAGATTAGAAAATTATATGAATACGAATATAGCTAAACTAGCGCTATTTTCTAAAAAAAATTTTTAAATCATTATTCATAGTTTCCGACTGGTTTTTCGTTGACCGTTGTTGTCTGTGGGTGGCCGTGCGAGGTGACCTAGTACGAAAGTCGTTACCAAAGCTTTTTTTATTGTTTTCGTTTGACCACTATCCCACCTAACCCATAATGACGATGTGGTCAAAGATAGTTTCACACTAAACTTTGAATAGAACTAGCTCTCAAGAGCAATATCATCAACGTCATTTTCATTAGATAGAAGACGTCCACTGCATAGTACGCCATTTTGAACGGCTACTTGCCTCTAAGAGAATGGTTTCTAATATAAAAAAGCGATTACAAACAGATATTGAATTTAATAAATCAGTACATTCTCCAAGAAAGATCAAGAGATCTCCTAGATAAGTCGAGGTAACGGACAAAATGCAAAATAACAACTAAATAGCACATTGTCACGCCGCAAGTTGCAACTCCTCAACTGTCACATGTCAGACGCTGTTGTTATTATACGAGCGACCACAGTTGCTAGGGCTGTCGCTCAAACAACAATAACCACTTAACCTAGAACAGCACCAGGATCCGTGTCACTTGGCAGAAACCCAAGTGATTCACTTGCCAATGCATATTTATTATTGAAACAATGCGCTGACGCATCCTGCCCGCTTCCTTGTGTACAAACATACTGCGATTTATGATTCAACATGTGTCTGACTACTCTGACTATATCGCGTAGTTTTAGGGTAAATATATTAAAAGATAAAAGGTCTGAAGATTACACGTGTAACCCGATTTCTACTGGAAATACTGATGGATTGGACATCTAGAGTAAACAATGGAGGCGATTTATAGATTTCTGTGATTCACGACAGTGACGGATGGTCGGGGAAGTTATTTTTGACTGATAAAGTAGGTTTTATTCTCTAGTTACAAGAAGCTCACTATAGTAGTGCCTAGACGGAGTTTTTCTTTCATTTAGTTTGAGCACTTTGAGACGCATTTATATTACTATGCAAGTGAGATATTTTTCGTGCTCACCTCATTGCCAGCATCTGTTTCTCTTGAATACTACAATCTGGGAGTCTTCAAGAGACGAGTGTTCAGGTATCTTCTGCGCAAGCGTGCTTCATCTTCGACCGCGTTGTCGCTTAACATCAGGTGAGACAGCGGTCAAACGCAAGCCCATATGCCATAAAAAAACCTAGCTAGCTAATTCATAAAAATCGGGCCAGCCAATTTGGCTGCCAAAAAAGCCAGTTTGAGAGCATGTAAACTTCTAGTTTAGGCGTATCTTCTATCTTATATAGGGAACATCGCCATCTTAAGACGCTGACAACATTCAAATAAGGCAAATATAGGCTTGACTTAAAACTTTTCATATAGTGAAATCTAGAAAACTGAAAAGTCGTGAGAGATTGATATGACTACTCTGTAAGAGGCTATTTGAGGAGTACCTATAGCACATCAGTTATTCCGCCGAGTAATAACAATCAATTTCTGACAATAGTTACCTTTTGTAAGAAAATTTCCACAACAAACATTTTCACTGTAGGTATTTCACCTTATCGGAATTTTTTACGTTGCAGGGATCCTCTACGCTAGGATTCACTGTGTGTCATGTGGTATGGTCACACACAGATAGATATCACATACATCCAAGAACCGAAAACTTTATGCTCAACACAGAAATTTTCCCCACCCGGGGATCCAACCCCTAAACCCTCACCACTTGCTTTAGCAATAGGGTTACTACTAAACTAGCCACAGAGCCGATTGATTTTGATTTGAAAGCAGAAATGGTACTTATACGGAATGGTATTCAGACGGCACCGTGACTAAGTTGGTAGTAATCCTGCCTGCAAAGCGAGGGGTCCCAAGTTCGATTCCTGGCCGGGGCAGATTTTGTGTAATCATAAAGTTTGTTCTCGGGTCTTGGATGTTTGTGATGTGTATCTGTGTCCATGCCACCTGCGACACAGGGAATCCTAGTGCGGAGGTATGAGTGTGTAAGCGTTTATTTATTTATTTATTTACGACTGATGGTCTCAACTCATGGATATGAAACAGTTTCCCCTAGTTATCTCTGTAACTTATAATTAAGTATATCCCTTTCAACCTTGGTAGATTAGGTATGCAAAACTCATTAGTATGGTATGCAACATTCTTGCCAGTTCAAACAGCATTCTAAAGTTTAACGTCATACTATTAAAACCCTTCATAAGCCGCATGTAAAGTACCAGCGGCGCCATCCATCAGACAACAGTGCCCACTTAATACCATAAAGTAGTATTATGTAAATTTAACTGTGTAATATGTATGCAGTGAACAAAGACTGCAAGAGGTTAGTCGTTGACTACTCTACGACTAAGTACACCCAACTGATAAACAGGGCGTTTGATTTGTTCTAGTCATCCGAAAATGCGGCATCGATTTATGACTGCAAATCGCTCGTTACTCAACTCTTTCACGAAATATAAAGTCAAGTGTTGGTCCAAATTCAAATGTTTGAGCAAGTTTTTGATGGACTTAGTAGCGAATACGACGCTGTGGCGTTTTCAAATTAAGAACTGCGTGACGAAGCTTTGGATTTCGATGTTGATAGTTACCGAGAACTTTGTGCTTCAACTTGGGGAATTCGAGTAGCTGCCCAGGCTTTCTGAAAGGGTATAAGGCTGACACACATTTGCCACCGAATGCTATTAACGCGATCGCAAGTTGCGGACAAGGTTTTTCATACATTTTGTGGTCGACCACAAGCATCGGCTTCTCCCCGCCTGAACAAAATAGAGAAGGAACCCATTCGGAGCGCTTGGGCGCGCGCCCGAGCGAGTCCGAGCTCTCTCTATTTTATGGCTACCGTAGTGGCTGCGACTGGAAGCTTGAACCACCCGCTGGTAGCCGCTGTCGGTGGCCTAATGTGTGGCCATTAAAAATATCGCTAATATGCTGCCTACACCAGCCCTAACATCAGTGCAGAGGCGAAAAGATTTAGAACGCCTGTAATAAGAGCAACACTGTAGCAGAGTGTTAGAGATATCAACCGCTGATCCTTAAGTTTGATGGTTCGATTCGACAATGAGGTTGAGCTTTCGAGACCCAGTTCTATTCTAGATTTAGCGTGTTCATTATGTTCAATCACAACGTCACTTATTCTTAGGCATATTGGGGGTGTTAGACCTGCTCTGTCGTCCCGCTTGGGGTGTATTGTGCATTTCTCTCTCCCGGCGTATAAGCCACACCAGCTCTCTCATATCAGATGATATAATGGCCTTGGAAAAATGGAAATAAAAAATATGAACAGATCTAGTCCTTTCTCAAGCCAGTACAGTCGGCTTCAATCTCGTTCACTCATCACAATAATCGCGATAAATTACTCTTTCGAACGTTTAGAAACTTTGAGTTAAGTTCTATCCGTATCGAATACTGTTAGTACTTGGTGAACCTTGGCGCAGTCATTAGCGTGATGTATGCACAGTAATCCAGCTGTTTATGGACCATGTCAAGTACCCAATACCACGTTATCTATCTCGTAATGCAAACCTAAGTGGGCCACTAGGATTTCTCAGCAACCTTTTAACATTTATTACCGCCATGTTTGATAATTTATGTTATTGTTGCTGTTCAACTTTAATTGCCATTTAAATGCTGACTATTCTAGACTCATCTCCAGTAAACATTTCGCAGATATCCAATTTCTAGTATGTTACTAAATATGGAAATGAGACTTTAATTTCTAACGCTTTCCAACATAAACTTTACTCGATTCCAATATTACACAGATTATATTCAATCGTAAATGTTAAATATTCTTGGATGTTATTCTATAGGGCAGTAAAAAGGTATCGTTTCGGTATTAACTATTATATAATATATTTAGTGCAGTGGCATCAGTCGGAGCACGAAGATGTCGTCACGATCAGTAAAGTCGATCGTATCGAGACTTGACTTGTCGAACAACTGGAGAACGCGGTCGATGCTTGTACAGATGGCACGGCTGTAAAATTAATAGCTAACAAATGGCCCCGCGCTCTCCCAGCACGACCGAACATCGGATCTTACTTATTTTATATCGCCGAGCATTACTGGCGACGCTGCCCTAAATGCACCTCCACCTTAAAAGGAAGCGAAATGCTGGAAGTAAATCGCTATATTGTTAAAGTAAATTGGTATTTTACAACACGAAGTTTCGTGTGGCGTTGCCTTGTAAGGTGGTTCCGGCCGTGTTGCACTTGCGCGCACCTCTTCACTTTTCAACGTATTTTGAACTTTATAGCGCAGGTAATAGACAAATTGTAACAGTTTTAGGATGAAGGTAGATTGAAGAGTGGGTTGGGTCTAAAATTAAATGTCATTCGCGTTGACATGGCGGTCGTAATAGCGACATCTAGCGGCAGGTCGCGAACGAAACGTGGCCATTATAGCTGTTCAAAATAACCGTCATTCAACGAAGTCCGTTTTGGAAACCTTCGCTTGAAAAGGTATGATGGCAGGTTAATCGAAGTGATGCGATGAAGGGCAACGATGTCTCACTTTCTAAATACAGGTGGAGCAAAAAGCACGCTCAATTTATTTTCCTTATTATCTCATTACTTCTTCGAAGCGTTTGTAGCTTGTCGCCTTTAACCATTATAATTATTTGCAAGTTAAATACCAACATATTTTACAATAGCTGAACCAACTAACTCAGGTTAGTTTATTTAATGCAGCACAAAATGTCTCCGGGATCGACACAGCTTCATGAATAATTCATGCCCACTGAAATGAAGACATAATATACTGCTAGTTTAAATTTAATTACGTATAAGTAAATAACTCCCATATCTGGCGAATGCAATTTTCTGACGACCAATTTTTTTAACCATCATAATTCAACCGCCGAGTGGTAACGGCATTTTCACTGTTGCAAATACCTACATTTATGAAACGAGTTTCATGTTGACGCCTCGCTACTGCACCTCGCCCGCTGCGTTTTACAATGTTTACGTTAAATTTATTAATGCTAACGTACAACGTAAATATAGCTAAGATATAAACACATAAATTATACGGGCCAGAAACAACTGTCAATTAATATAAATCCCGCTGTAATACGAATGCGCTGCTGGGGCTACACTGCGCCTACATCTATCGCCGATAATAATTACACTATACGTAGGTGTTGCCACGTTTAGTATAATTATCACGCGATGGTTACTATAATTTGTCTTTCGCTTTTAATTTTGATCTCTTGGAAAAGAAGCATTAAAATACAAATAATTAAAAAAAATAGACACAGTAAGTGAAGTTGGCACATCCAAAAGAAATATTTAAAGTTTATTCCACAAAGCAGATTTATGTAATAACTTGTGTAATGTATTTAATCATAGGTTATATTAATAACATCATAAGTGCTGCTATGTAGAGTAAATTACAATAATCGTGTACTTAGAGCAAAAAGTTCATCAAAGTTGTTTACTAAGCAAAAAGTAAATCAGTAAACTCACAAAACGGATAATAGAGACAAACACGTAACAGTTTTGTCAATAGTAGACAATAGTCAACTATTCGATATTGTACTACATTGTACAAAACTAGCGAGATTTAAATACAATTATTACAATAATTGTATTTAAATCTCGCTAGTTTTCAAGATTGTGAATACCTATAGTTATAAAATGAATAAGAACGCCTATAAACACCGAATCAAACAGCGTATTTATCGCGATAATTATCAGCCGAAGAAGTCGACGAAAATGTAGCTCTGGCATAACTTTGAGTAATAATAATTTAGACACGTCGAACGGAAAATAATGGTCCGTCCGAATGCATAGGAGTTTCAGTCCAGTAGGAAATGGAAGCTGCATTCTTCGACGATCGCAACCACCTGGACTAAGCAATAATTTCCCTCTCACCACTATTTCACGATATATTTTGCCCGTCATTAAGTTATAGACGACTTGATGATAAACACCGCATGCGCCACCTCTAATCATAAGTTTAATTAATCATAAGTTTATCGCAACAATAACCTTCGGCATGCACCATGCCAATAAAATTAAAATTTCAATGTTAACATTCAAGCCGTATTATTAAACAATCCATACAGATAAATAAATTGAAGTGTCCGTTTGTAATATCAAAATAACAGCTTTTTACTAAATGCATATGAAAGTATATACGGGACCTACACCAAAACAGCCATTTTTTAAATTTTTGTCTGTCTGTCTGTCTGTTTGTTCCGGGTAATCTCCGAAACGGCTGGGCCTATTTTGACCGGACTTTCACTGGCAGATAGCTGATGTTACAAGGAGTAACATAGGCTACTTTTATTTTGGAAAAAGAATTAGGGTTCCGCGCAAAAAAATAAAAACCATGAAATCCAATATCTCCGCGCGGGTGAAACCGCGGGGCAGCAGCTAGTTAATTAATGAAATAAATGGAAGGCTATGCAACATAACTTATTAGTATTAAGTACCTATATAACTTTTATTGCACCTAGGTTTAATGTATATGTGTTTATTTATGTGTTAGCTAATTAATTGTTGAAATAATTATTACTTTACCATCCAGGCCTGAAATAAAACAAATGACGGCCGAGTAATATTGAAACTTTTTTTTTTTAATTTTTTTTTTTATGTTATTTGGTAACGATACGAGCTGGTCGTTTGCCTGATGGTAAGCATAACGCCGGCCCATAACATTTGCAGTGCCACCCAGAACTTTGAAACACAAAGGCCTGCGCGGCACTGCAGTGCGCTCGTTACCCTGAGACATTAGGTATTAAGTCTCATAAGCCCAGTAATTTCACTAGATACTCTGCTCATCAAACCGGAACACAGTAATGCTTGCACACTACTGCTTGGCGGCAGACTTCACGAGCAAAGCGGTGGTAACAACCCAGACGGACACTCGCAGAAGAGTTAGTCCTCCCACTAACCACTAACTGATTTTAAAATGACAAAACAACAATAATTATTTTCACAATAAAACCAGCAAAAAGGGATTCTTTGCAGGTTCCCGGCTGGCCGTTGATACAAACAACAAGGAGAAAAATTGTCCAACGATCATCATCCAAGATATTTAAGACGTGTCAAATGTCGATTCATAATAAACTACTTACAGTTTATTAAATACTAACTGCTGCCCGCGGTTTTACCCGCGCGGAGATATTGGATTTCATGGGTTTTATTTTTTTGCGCGGAACCCTAATTCTTTTTTTAAAATAAATAAGCCCAAGTTGCTCCTTATAACATCAGCTATCTGCCAGTGAAAGTCCCGTCAAAATCGGTCCAGCCGTTTCGGAGATTACCCGGAACAAACAGACAGACAAACATTTTAAATATGGTTGATTTGTTGTAGGTACCGTTTATACTTTAATATGCGTTTAGTAAAAAGCTGTTATTTTTATATTACAAACAGACACTTAAATTTTATTTATTTGTACTATAGGTAGATAATATAAGATATAATCCATACTAATATTATAAATGCGAAAGTGTGTTTGTTGGTTTGTTCGTTTGTCCTTCTTTCACGCAGTAACGAAGCAACGGATCGACGTGATTTTTGGCATAGATATATTTTATGGACCGGAGAGTAACATAGGCTACTTTGTATCCTGGAAAAATGCACGGTTCCTGTGGGAACGCGGCTGAAAACCGCGGGCAGAAGTTAGTGTGACATAAAATTGACATTGACAGCTGTCAGTAAATTGACAGCTGTCAATGTTAACAGGTTGATTTAATTTGACAGATCGGTTTGACGGTTCCTGTGGGAACGCGGGTGAAAACCGCGGGCAGAAGCTAGTATATTATAAGAGCTGACCTGCATCACTATGCATGCATAGTATTAGGAAATACTTCGAACGTACGGTTAAACGATGAAAATGGTATTGTATCTATACAAATATCTCCTGAGATAAGATTAAGAGGTGTGTTTAGAAACAAACCTATCGTTATTGAGGAATTGTACCTAAACGGCATTAGCGTAAACAAGTATTCAATAATACACCATTAAAGGCAACCTGCGGGTCAACGATAGCCTAAGATTAGCATCGGCAGTGTTTACCTGCCTGTGTTTATCTTGAAGTACTTCGAGTAGGTTTTGATATTAGTATACCTGAATCCCGCGGCTTCGCCCACGTAGCCCAAGTTATTGTTTATAACATCAGCTATCTGCTAGGGAAAGTCCCGTCGAAATTGGTCCAGCCGTTTCGGAGATTAGCCAAATCAAACAGACAGACAGACAGAAAATATTAAATACCTATCGTATTTTTTGTTATAAGTACAGTGTCTATATACTTTCATATGCATTTAGTAAAAAGCTGTTATTATGACATTCCAAACAGACACGTCAATTTTATTTATTTGTATGTATAAATAATATAATAATACTAGGCTGCAACGAGCGCACTGTAGCAGTGCAAGGCTTTGTGTTTCATAGTTTTGGGTGGTATACTGCAATTGGAACCTAATATCCTACTTCTTACCATCCTACTATATCCTACTATCCTACTATATCCTATTATCCTACTATATCCTACTATCCTACTATATCCTACTATCCTACTATATCCTACTATCCTACTATATCCTACTATCCTACTATATCCTACTATCCTACTATATCCTACTATCCTACTATATCCTACTATCCTACTATATCCTACTATCCTACTATATCCTACTATCCTACTATATCCTACTATCCTACTATATCCTACTATATCCTACTATCCTACTATATCCTTTTTTTTTTTTTTTTTTTTTTTTTTTTTTTTTTTTTTTTTCCCGTGGGGAAATCCTCATGGATACCTCTCTGCTGCGGGGGCGACAGAGAGGTTATGCCAGATTCCTACTGGCTAAAACCCCACATTTGTCCTCCTTACGCCCTATTGGTCGGGACTACGGGAACTCTTCGAACTCTTCCGCGGTCCCGACGGCGCTGGTCTCCTGGACCTCAACCCTGGCGGCGATTTCGTACCGCGCGCGTCACCTCGAGGCCCGATATCGAGAGTAAACACCCCCGTGTTCACCTCTCGAGCCTCTAGAGTCAAAGTAGGAGTAAAACTCCTCCCCTGACCCCATCCCGCATGCTCATCACCATTACGGGCAATGTGCAATGCAGGGTTGCCTCTCCGAGTATCCCAATCTCATACCCATAAGGGGAGAGAAGGACAAGTCCACACCACCCTACTTCTGTATTTACCCTCGTACTTTAATTAACCACGCTTTGCGGGCGACGTACACCTCGTGCCCGCCGCCCAGCCTTTATTACGGAGGATGAAAAGGGGTAAAGAAGCGCCCTCTTCGACGCCCCGCTCTCTTCTTTCGCATTAGGAGGTCAGAAGTGAGCTCACGCTCTCTCTCCGCAGCTTCTTTCTGACGCATTACGCGCTCACAGAAGGATACGGCCTCATCCCATGACCTCTCGCTTCCGACGATTGATTTGATCAAGGTCGGAAGGGAGAGGTCATTACCAACAGCTACGACGAGGTCGCAACGCTCGTTGGCCCAACCTGGGCACTCCTGAAGAGTGTGCTGCGCCGTATCCTCGACGCAACTACAATGGTGGCATTGAGCAGTCGGCTCTCTACCTATACGGCAAAGGTACTTTCCAAAGCAGCCATGCCCGGAAAGCACCTGTACCAGTCTGAAGGTAAGAGATCCATGAGTTCTGTCCAACCACTCCTCAAGGATCGGTCGGACAGCCTCAACGGTTCCTACGCCAGCAGTCGGCTGGGCCAACCGTTCCTTCCATCTATGGACTAATGCCTGTCGAGCATGGAGTCTCCACATCTCAGTTTCCCTCGAATGAGGATACTCTCCCCGGATCCTACTATATCCTACTATCCTACTATATCCTACTATCCTACTATATCCTACTATCCTACTATATCCTACCATCCTACTATATCCTACTATATCCTACTATCCTACTATATCCTACTATCCTACTATATCCTACTATCCTACTATATCCTACTATCCTACTATATCCTACTATCCTACTATATCCTACTATCCTACTATATCCTACTATCCTACTATATCCTACTATCCTACTATATCCTACTATCCTACTTCCTACTTAATATAATATTATAAATGCGGAAGTGTGTTTATACGTTTGTTGGTTTATCGGTTTGTCCTTCTTTAAATAAATAAATAAATAAACGCCTACACTCATACCCCCGCACTAGGATTCCCTGTGTCGCAGGTGGCATGGACACACACAGATACACATCACAAACATCCAAGACCCGAGAACAAACTTTATGTTTACACAAAATCTGCCCCGGCCGGGAATCGAACCCGGGACCCCTCGCTTTGCAGGCAGGGTTACTACCAACTTAGCTACGGAGCCGTCACGCAAAGGAGCAACGGCTCGACGTGATTTTTGGCATAGATATAGTTTATGGACCGGAGAGTAATATAGGCTACTTTTTATCCCGGAAAATGCACGGTTCCTGTGGAAATGCGGGTGAAAACCGTGGACAGGAGCTAGTACCATATATTGCATGTATTTTGCTCTCCCAGAAGCCTATAGGTCAGTTTTCCCTTTGTTTAAAAAGCAATCATTATTGTTCCGCGCATCTGCTCTCTTCCAAAGTGCGCACGTTAATGGGAAAACCTCATTGCTTGCAACAATAATCCTAGCCCTCATAATTGCGCGTCGCCGGCTCTCTGGGCGTCAAAGACCAAAGGGCAACTTTCGACACTCGACGCAGACCCGAGACCTCAGTCGTAAGTACCAAGACATTGACTTAAGTACCAGGGCTTTGTCTCTACTTTCACCGAAGATAACCTCTACGCCAGACCTACAGCATTATTTTGTAAGGTTAGAGGTGCCCATATATTTTTATTAGATTACGTGTAATTTTAGATAGACCCGGCCATTAAATTATGTATCCACTTTATTAAAGCAAACATAAAATTATAGTTTATTAGAAAAGCGAACCACGAAGTATTGAGTTTCCAGTTATTATATTATATTCTGTTTGAACATGGTGAAAGACGTACGGTTATAAAGGTGCAGGTACTGATAAATAATTTAATTAAGGCGCTATCCCGAGTCACTAACATTTATCATTCTGTCCTCTTTAACTAAATTATTACGCGCGCGCGATGTTTTTTCCCTTTTACATCAATATGTAAAAGGGAAAAAACATCGCGCGCGCGTAAAAATTTAGTAAAAATCCAAAAAAGCATGATTACTTACTTCCAAATCAGATGCCTAATCGAAAATGTACCAAAACTAAGTTTTTTGTATCATTATATAATACGTAAACTCTTAGTTTTTTCTATATACGTTTATAAATAACAAAGATATTTCATTTCAAACTTACTTTTAGAGGTAACTTTGTAATTTTTTTGTCCGGTAAATTTGTTAGAAACTTGTTTTGTTTACAACAAGATTATCGGTAATATGATGAATAATGACATATGTTTTCCAGTGCCTGAAGCTCATCTGATTTTGCTAACAAAATTTAGCAGCAGTATACGTCTTAATAAATTGTCTACAATGAATCTTAGCGTGTTTTTAATTGACTTCAAAAGTTTTCAATTTTATTCAGTTTGTTTCAACAAAGCAATAAAGGCGGTTATCGCTTCATTTTATCTGCCAGTTGGAAGTTGGCTGCCGGTCTTCAATTAGCAACTCACCAAGACCTTACCAGCGCCATCTTTCCATCAGCACCTGTAATCATTTTAAAAAATGCATTCATAAATAATGCGCACACGAAACAAATTATGCTAATATTTGATTGCGTGTTTACGACGTGGTAATTATTGTAAATACATATAAACCCCTGTATTGTAGGCAGGATGGCAGGTCATCATACAAATGCTCAATTACTTGTGAAAATTCTCAATCGTCAGTATGTATGTACAGTCGCAGTAAAAAGTCCGTCGCCATTAGGTCTATTTTTATATGCGTACTAGCTCTTTTGTGTTAAGACTGTGTAAATACAGGAGACAACACACAAGATATATCTTTAGCTGAGGAATCGATATCCACTATCCACCATCGTGCACCAACCAAATATTAGATCGATGATGGACTCAACTTTTAAAGTGCTCCAAAACGATTCCGATTTTGAAAAAAAATATTAATTAACAAAACATCAAATCAAATAATTTCTTTGCCAAAATACATGAAAATTAGGATCTTAAAATTAATTGCTGGTACAGTGTATTTGGTCTGCAAGCAGACGTGCAAATGTTTTATAAATAATTCTAGTTACAAAATTACATATATTCTTTAAGACTATAAAAACAATTTGTAAGAAGCCATTCGTTAATGATTTTTTAAATTTGTTACCGTCTAAAATCTTAATGTCATTAGGTAAATTATTATATATTGACTAGCTTTTGCCCGCGGTTTTCACCCACGTTGCAATATTCACATGTTGCAAAATTCACGGTTGTTGTGGGACAACAACCGTGAATTTTTCCGGGAAAAAAGTAGCCTATGTTACTCTCCGGTCTATAAACTATAACTAAGCTAAAAATCACGTCGATCCGTTGTTCCGTTGCTGCGTGAAAGATGGACAAACCAACAAAGCAACAAACACACTTTCGCATTTATAATATTAGTAGGATTAGTAGGATAGTAGGGTATACACATATTATAAACATTTCTTTTGTACCTACAAATCTTTTCGGGCAGGAGGCTGATATAATAGGTTAGCGAACTTTGCTCTTTTTTGACGGGAAATAACGTCGATAGATGATCGATCAGAGCTGAAATTGCTCGTAATTTTTCGCACCTGAGTGTTCGACATTGATTAATTCACATAAATTAACTTCTAGTTTTTAGAACAACAGCACGAATAATAAACATTCGCACTTTTGATGAATGACAACCGTACTTCGGTTTCCATTGAAACCTTGGTATAAAACGAAGGTTTTACGTCAATTTACCAGCTGCGAAGGCTGTTTACTTTAAAGGTGTTTAGCTGGAGCTAGAGGGCCGGGCGGTACGTCAAAATGAAGCATTCATGGCCCGCGACAGAGGCACGCATCTAAAGGCCGGATATATAACATGGCCTGCCTTAGTAAGGCCAGCAAAAATATATTGTACCAACATTTATTTTTATTATTTGCGATTTATAAAGACGCCAGTTTGCTATTTAATAATATTAGTTTTATAAGTGGCTGCAAAATTTAAAAGACGCTCGTTTACTATTTAATAATACTAGTTTTATAAGTGGCTGCGAAATTTAAAAGACGCTCGTTTGCTATTTAATAATACTAGTTTTATAAGTGGCTGCGAAATTTAAAAGACGCTCATTTGCTATTTAATAATACTAGTTTTATAAGTGGCTGCGAAATTTAAAAGACGCTCGTTTACTATTTTTAATAATACTAGTTTTATAAGAGGCTGCGAAATTTAAAAGACGCTCGTTTACTATTTAATAATAGTACTAGTTTTATAAGTGGCTGCGAAATTTAAAAGTCGCTCGTTTGCTATTTAATAATACTAGTTTTAAAAGTGGCTGCGAAATTTAAAAAACGCCCGTTTGCTATTTAATAATACTAGTTTTATAAGTGGCTGCGAAATTGAAAAGACGCTCGTTTGCTATTTAATAATACTAGTTTTATAAGTGGCTGCGAAATTTAAAAGGCGCTCGTTTGCTATTTAATAATACTAGTTTTAAAAGTGGCTGCGAAATTTAAAAAACGCCCGTTTGCTATTTAATTATACTAGTTTTGTAAGTGGCTGCAAAGCTTCGAAAAGACGCCAGCTTGCTATTTAATAATACTAGTTTTATAAGTTTCTACGAAGCTTCGAAAAGACAGCAGTTTGCTATTTAATAATACTAGTTTTATAAGTGGCTGCTTAGCTTTGAAAAGACCGCCAGCATGCTATTTAAAAATGCTCGTTTTATAAGTGGCTGCTTAACTTTAAAAAGACGTCAGTCTTGCCCAGTTCCCTTTTGCAGTCATATTGTTATTGCAAACTCTACACAAATCTATACCAAGAACAGATTGAATCGTGCGCCGATGCAGTAATAAGTTGCAATCAAACAGAGCCTCGAGCGACCGTTTCGCGCGTGAATGATTTGTCATACTCGTGAACGGAATCTATTCGTGCTTGATGCAACGCATTTAAATAAACTGTCAATAATGAGATATTAAAGGGCTACAGATTTACCAATACGGCTGTACAATTGTAGAATATGGTGCATTGAAATTAATTTGAATGTCAGTTCTTGTTATAATACGTATTAAAATTTCTATTTCCAACTAATACATTGTTTTCCATTTGCATAAAAAGCTTTCATACATTTTTCCCGCTATGTTTATAGCAATTGGTAATATTTTAGATCGACCTTGAAATATATTATATTTAACATTAATGTAGCAACTATATATTTTTTATATTATATATTCTATTGGGTAGCGACACGAGCGGGTCGTTTGCTGATGGAAAGCGTAACGCCGACCCGTAATACATAACATAAACATAAACGCTTACACACTCATACCCCCGCACTAGGATTTCCTGTGTCGCAGGTGGCATGGACATACACAGATACACATCACAAACATCCAAGACCCGAGAACAAATTTTATGCTTACACAAAATCTGCCCCGGCCGGGAATCGAACCCGGGACCCCTCGCCTCGCAGGCAGGGTTACTACCAACTTAGCTACGGAGCCGTAATAGTTACCTATATTATGATATACGTGTGCTAAGTTGGTCTCTACACACGAGGTGTCATTGTTCGATCGTCGATAGGAAAGCCGAGTGTGTTATGACAGCACACGCGTATCATACGTCGCTTTTCAAAACACTTGCGACGATATAAACTTTTATTGACTTGTATTATTTCTTATTAACGTTTACAGAAAATGGCGCGCCGCGCTAGTGATGCGCGGGTAAAGCGAAGGCGCGAACAAAATCGACAAGGGCCAATATCGAAACTACAATAAACCGAATGTTTTCCTATAACTTATTGTGAATAGGTAATTTAATAAAATGTATACTTTTTTAGCCGCATAATACGTACTTAATTAAATAAAACTACAAAAAAACATTCGAGTAAAAGCAAGCGCATCGTCATTTTCAACCTTATTTCAATACAAAAAATAATAGGTACCTAAAGACTAATGTCTCAGGGTAACGAGCGCACTGCAGTGCTACGCAGACCTTTGTGTTTCAAAGTTTTGGGTTGTGCTGCAATAAGGGCTGGCGTTATGCTTATTATCTGATAAGCGACCTGCGGCGCAAGTACGGATCTATTCGGGTCGATAAAATTCGATAATTTTCGATAAAATTGACAGTTAAAATCGATAAAGTGGGTTTTATTCGATAAAATTGACAGTTAAAATCGATAAAGTGGGTTTTATTGATTTTAACTATCAATTTTATCGAATACTATCGAATTTTATCGACCGAAAAGATCCGTACTTGCGCAGCTGCTAGTCTCGTTATACAATAGGATAAAAAAAGTCAGATCTATATCTAGCTATAATGCTCGTTGTTTATTTAGAGTAGCAACTAAAAGAATATTCTTTATACCCTGGGGTATCGGTAGGCACCTGCAGTACTGAAAAGCAATGATTACAATGCATGACATTGAGTACTGAGGGAATGATTACCCTGGAGCTGGAAGCGCGAGCAGCTGATTCAGCCCCGATCAGCGTGTCATCGAGATAGATAACCTCCCATTGAAGAGCATTCAGAAATTAACATCGTCTTATTTGATAGTGGAGGAGCTAGTGCTCTACATTATTATCTATGAGTTTCATAAACAAAAAAAATCCTCATATCTTTTGTGGCGTTTCAAATGAAGTCGAAAATGTGATTGGAGGTGGTATTAAGGTAACACCGAGAACACAGTAGATATCATATAAGCGTAAATATCTATTGTGACGGTAAGCCCAGTCTTACCCTTCTATGCAGGGGGATAGCTGGCTCTGAAGTGCGGTAAACGAAACACAGCGAGCGATAGACATGTAGCGGTGTAACCTACACTATATATTTTATCCCATTTAATCTTTGTATTAAATCTAAGTACTTACCTTTTGTACTATAATTATTTCAACTACTTAATATACATCTAAGAACTATAAAATATTGTATACTTACATAGGTAGAATAAATAGTGTTAATATAATATCAATATAAAAATATGTTTATTTTGTATAGTAAATAATATTACGGACGGACAATTGGTCAGACCGATCTCGTGTATATAGCGAGTGCGGCCTCCCACTCGTCCGACCAGTCGGGCGGCGCGGGCGGTGACGTCGGCGCATGCGCAGGCGCACCGCGCCGTTCGCCAGAGTCAGCTGTTCGCTCTGCCTTGAGACGCATGCCGCTCGCGCTCCCGATATTACGTAGCTTCATGTTGTATAAGGGCATAACTTTACGCATTACAAAAAAAACAGGATATTTACCGTGGTTTTTATTGATTGACGAGTTCCCCGATAGTGCATAGCTACACTGGTGACCCCAAAGAACACAGAATGACCGAGCCAAAGGAACAAAGCGTTACCGGGAACCCGTGCGACGTTTACCGTGTCGGCGTCAGAATACCGCCATTTTATCCAGAAAAACCGGCACTGTGGTTCGCCCAGCTTGAAAGCCAATTTGCGTTGGCGAATATATCGACAGATTCAACACGTTTCCATTATGCCATGGGACAACTGGACCCAATATACGCAGCAGAGGTCGAAGATATTATAACGGCACCTCCTACCGTCAATAAGTACGAGCGTCTGAAAACGGAGCTAATTAAGCGGCTGTCAGCATCAAGGGAACGAAAGGTTAAGCAGCTGCTAACGACCGAGGAGCTGGGGGACCGAAAACCATCCCAGTTCCTACGTCATCTGCAACACCTCGCGGGGCCAGGCGTCCCGGAAGAGTTTCTGCGGACAATCTGGACGAGCCGATTACCCAGCAGCACCCAGACTATCGTGGCTTCACAACCAAGAGCTTCGCTCGAAGAGGTCGCGGACTTAGCTGACAGGTTACAGGACATCGTACCCGTCAGCCCCCAGGTATCAGCGGCAACAACATCCAAGGAATCTCCCGCCATGGTCAGTCAAATCGCAGAATTAACACGTCAAGTGCAAGCGCTATCAAGCAGACTAGACAGAATGTCACGTTCGTCAACGAGAAACACGTCTAATAATCGCGGCCGATCCCAGAGTTCCAGAAGATCCCAGTCGAACTACAGAAAATTCCCGTTATGCTGGTACCATTCGAAGTTCGGTAACAAAGCGAATAAGTGTGTAAAACCGTGTGATTTTTCGGGAAACGCGTAGGACAGTTCGTGATGGCGGCCGACGCCTGTCCAATTTCCGGTCGCTTATTTGTAACTGATCAACGAACAAAAATACAATTTCTTGTAGATACCGGGAGTGATTTGTGTGTATTTCCTCGATCAGCTATCAGGGAACGTCGCGAAAAAGCCGATTTCGATTTATGTGCAGCAAACGGTTCCGTTATTAACACATACGGCTATGCTAATTTAATACTGAATATAGGTTTGCGCCGCGACTTTCCCTGGCAGTTTATTGTAGCCGATGTAACTAGGGCGATAATAGGCGTGGACTTTTTATCTCATTACAATTTAACTGTAGATGTGCGAAATCAACGTCTAGTCGACGGCAATACAATGCTTGCTACCACGGCTTTGCTTGCCAAGATGTCTGACGACGTTTCTTCGGTTAAAGTTATGTCTGGTGAATCTAAGTTTCATGCTATACTAGCACAATACCCCGACATCACCCGCCCACCTGGCATACACAACACACCAAAACACAACACGCTCCACTATATTCGCACCACAACTGGACCGCCGGAATCTTGCACACCACGAAGGCTGGCACCAGATAGGCTTAAAATTGCTAGGGCGGAATTTGAAGCTATGTTACAGATTGGAACCTGTCGACCTTCAGAGTCACCTTGGGCGTCTCCATTGCATCTTGCGCCTAAGAAAAATGGATGGCGACCCTGTGGGGATTACCGCAGGCTTAACGCACGAACGATCCCAGATAAGTACCCAATCCGCAATATTCAGGACTTTGCTCATAGTCTAGCCAACTGTACTGTATATAGCAAAATTGATTTGACCAAGGCTTATAATCAGGTGCCGGTAAACCCGCCTGATATTGCCAAAACTGCCATCACTACACCATTCGGTCTTTACGAGTTTCCGTATATGACCTTTGGCCTTCGTAACGCGGGGCAAACTTTCCAACGTTTTGTGGACGAGATGCTGAGGGGCCTCGATTTTGTCTACGCATTTTTAGACGATATTTTAGTATTTTCAGCGGACCTGAAAAGCCATGAAAAACACTTACATCAGGTATTCAGTAGGCTCAAACAGTATGGTATGGTCATTAATACTAACAAGTGCGTATTCGGTGTTTCCGAAGTTGAGTTTCTGGGATATCGCATCTCGGTGGAAGGCACACAACCTTTACCTGAAAAGGTGGAAGCCATTAAAAATTTCAGCGTCCCTAAAACGGTGAAGGAGTTACGTCGCTTCCTAGGTATGGCAAACTTCTATCGCCGATTTATTCCAGATGCAGCTCAACATCAAGCCCCATTGAATGCTCTCTTGACAGGGTCAGTCAAAGGCTCACACCCCGTCACATTGGGTGAAAAGGAGCTAGAGGCCTTCCAAGCTTGCAAACAGGGTCTATGCCAGGCTGCTATGCTGGCACACCCTGATGTCAACGCTGAGTTGGCCCTGGTGACTGATGCCTCCGACACTGCGATGGGCGCGGTCTTGCAGCAGAGGAACGGTAATACTTGGCAACCCCTAGCGTTCTTTTCCAAGAAATTAAGCTCCGCTCAAACCAAATATTCCCCATATGATCGCGAGCTTCTCGCTATCTATGAAGCTATAAAGCATTTTAGACATATGGTCGAAGCTCGGAATTTTGTCATTTACACTGACCATAAGCCTCTCACATTTGCCTTTACCACCAGAAAAGAAAATTGCTCACCCAGGCAGTTTCGTCACTTGGACTTTATATCTCAGTTTTCTACCGACGTCAGGCATATTTCAGGTCGTGATAATGTAGTTGCAGATCCTTTGTCCCGGATTGAGGAGATTGTACAACCGGTTGATCTCGAAAGGTTGGCAACTACTCAAACATCTGACCCTGAACTGAAGCAGCTCCTCAGTGGAAGTACTTCGTTGCAACTGAGTAAAGTCAAACTGCCTGGTACGCACACTGAGCTTTTCTGCGATATACGTGGCACTACACCAAGACCTTACGTAGCCAAGGGCATCCGGCACCAGGTTTTCGAAAGCCTACATTGTTTCTCTCACCCGGGTGCCAAAGCTACAATAAAACTGGTCACTGATCGATACGTGTGGCCAGGAGTTCGTAAGGACTGTCGTGAGTGGGTACGTAGTTGCTTAGCGTGTCAACGGTCAAAAGTGAATAGACACGTCTTCTCACCACTAGGCACATACGCCTTACCTCGAGGCAGGTTTCGCGATATTCATATCGACTTAATCGGACCCCTGCCTATATCACAGGGTTTTCGTTATTGTCTCACGGCAATCGACCGATTTACTCGTTGGCCTGAGGTAATACCGATACCCGATATAACCGCCGAGACAGTCGCGAAGGCTTTACTGAACGGGTGGATATCACGTTTTGGTTGCCCATCCAAAATCGTAACAGACAGAGGAAGACAATTTGAATCTGTTCTGTTCGGAACTCTTTCACAGATTGCGGGTTTCGAGCATAGACGCACTACGGCTTACCATCCTTCATGTAACGGCATCGTGGAGAGGTTTCATCGGCAGCTCAAGGCTGCCATAACCTGCCATGCAGATAGCTGTTGGGTCGAATCTCTGCCTTTAGTGCTTCTAGGTATCAGAACTTCATTTAAGGAGGATATCAAGTCTTCGTCTGCAGAACTCCTCTATGGGGAACCGTTACGCCTGCCGGGTGACTTCTTCCAACCACCTGATGATGAATCGCTTGACGTAACAGACTACGTGGATCGAATACGCAAGTTTGTTAAAGACTTGAAACCACAATCTACTTCACGTCATAGCGGACATCACTCTCCGTTTGTATTCAAAGACCTGGCTACATCCTCTCATGTCTTCCTTCGTGATGACACTGTGGCTGGTTCGCTGAAACCTGCTTACAAGGGACCACATGAAGTACTGCAAAGAGGAGATAAAGTTTTTAAAATAATGGTAAACGGTAAGTCGGTCACAGTGTCTATCGACAGGTTGAAGCCTGCCTACATACTGCTTGACCCAGACACCACAATATCTCGTTCATCACACTTACCCACACACACGCCCACACAAACATCTTCTCACAACCCAAGCCATGACACTTCTAAAACCGAAGGTAACGTAGTCAAGACAACTAGGTCTGGTCGTGAGGTAAAATTTCCTGACTTTTATCGCCCGTAGGGACGGTCTCAGGAGGGGGGTGGTGTAGCGGTGTAACCTACACTATATATTTTATCCCATTTAATCTTTGTATTAAATCTAAGTACTTACCTTTTGTACTATAATTATTTCAACTACTTAATATACATCTAAGAACTATAAAATATTGTATACTTACATAGGTAGAATAAATAGTGTTAATATAATATCAATATAAAAATATGTTTATTTTGTATAGTAAATAATATTACGGACGGACAATTGGTCAGACCGATCTCGTGTATATAGCGAGTGCGGCCTCCCACTCGTCCGACCAGTCGGGCGGCGCGGGCGGTGACGTCGGCGCATGCGCAGGCGCACCGCGCCGTTCGCCAGAGTCAGCTGTTCGCTCTGCCTTGAGACGCATGCCGCTCGCGCTCCCGATATTACGTAGCTTCATGTTGTATAAGGGCATAACTTTACGCATTACAAAAAAAACAGGATATTTACCGTGGTTTTTATTGATTGACGAGTTCCCCGATAGTGCATAGCTACAGACACTTGACTATAATTATTGATGACAAACTTACAAAGATTGTCGAATTAATGGGATAAAGTAAGATGTGGTGTGGTACATGGGTAACGCGTCGAAAAGTGAATTTGTAAATTCTTAAGAGAAAAGTGTATGCAAAAGCGGCAACATATTATAAAATGTCGTGAAATTACTCGTCTTATAAATTTATTTACGTACATTTTCGGACGAAGCACCGCAGCTGGCCTAAGATTAGTTAAACGAACAACTCGTCACGTAAACAAATTGAACACAAGCTCTGACACTATAAACTGTTAACTATAAAGAGCATAATAGAACCCACTCTTAAAAGCGCATAATAATGGTTTATAAGGAGTTTGATCTTTAAACGGTTATAATCGTTTGCAAATTGTTACGGAGGGATAATACGAGTATATTGGCTAATTGGTTGTGGTTACGTACTGGTTACTATGATTGTATGTCGTGCCTGGAATTAGAACTTGTGGTTTATTTTGCAGTAAACATGAATTATAATTGTTAGAATTATGTATTAGTAGCTTTTGCATGCGGTTTCACCGACGTGGAATGACACAGAATCCCACAGGATTTGTACATTTACCTGAGACAACAAAAAAGGGAGAATATATATTTTTCCAAACAAGCTTATATAAAAGACTTAATTGTTATTGGGCTATACGTGTCTAGTTTCGTTACTGAGTTCTTATCCAGTTGCCTTCCAGCTCTACCATCAGACCAGCTCTGGGACATCATTGTATTGTATTGTCATTCGATTTACATAATTATGTAGTAGGTATGTACCTATGTAAAATTTCGGCTTAATCGAACATCAGTCGGTCAAATTTAGCTTAAAAAATTTGACCTAAACTTTTTTTTTATGTTATTTGGTAACGAGACGAGCTGGTCGTTTGCCTGATGGTAAGCATAACGCCGGCCCATAACAATTGCAGTGCCACCCAGAACTTTAACACACAAAGGCCTGCGCGCGGCACTGCAGTGCGCTCGTTACCCTGACATTACACTAACAAACATAGAGCGA
Source organism: Crocallis elinguaria (assembly GCA_907269065.1). Lineage (NCBI taxonomy): Eukaryota > Metazoa > Arthropoda > Insecta > Lepidoptera > Geometridae > Crocallis > Crocallis elinguaria. Next base: position 21,898,540 of record OU026072.1, on the reverse strand, counting down.
GTGTGGCCCAGTTTGTTTTTTTTTTTTTTTGTGGATTGCGTTTGACCACTATCTCACCTGGTGGTAAGTGACGATGCGGTCGACGTTAAATTACTTATCAAAATTGGAATTTACAGTTGAGCTGCACCCCGCAGTTTTACCCGCATGGAATTTTCCACCGGAACTGAGCATTTGTGTTCAATGAAAAGTACCTAGCCTAATCCATATTGGTAGGTACTATATATATAGTCCATAAGCTAATGCTATGCAAAAAATCGTCGATCCGTTAGTAGACCCCGTTATTGCGTGAAAGAAGGACAAGTTATACTGTTTTTGGTTACATGGTTTTGCATAGTGTTTTGTAATCCATACTTCCATACTAATATTATAAATGCAAAAGTGTGTTTGTTGGTTTATTGATTTGTTGGTTTGTCCTTCTTTCACGGCAGTAACGAAGCAACGGATCGACGTGATTTTTGGCATAGATATAGTATATGGACCGGAGAGTAACATAGGCTACTTTTTATCCTGGAAAATAGCACGGTTCCTGTGGGAACGCCGGTGAAAACCGCGGGCAGAAGTTAGTGTGTCATAAAATTGACATTAACAGCTGTCAATAAATTGACCGCTGCCAATAAAGTTTTATAATGTTGACAAGTCGATTTAATTTGACAGATCGGTTTGACGGTTCCTGTGGGAACGCGGGTGAAAACCGCGGCCAGAAGCTAGTATTTTTTATAAATGGTCATAGATAGATAGATAACTCTTTATTGTACACCAACATAATACAAAAGTGAACATAAATAAATAAGGTATATTAAGTACAATGGGCGGTCTTATCGCTAAATAGCGATCTCATACCTACGTAAAACCAAATAAAGCATTTTTTCCTTTCTTCCGGTTCACACCCTCCATGGTTTTTGGTTTGATAACATGCACAGCAGTTTACGTGGCCGCATGACTGTATACAAATGAGCTACTGTTCATGCCAGGGTACACTGCGCCATTATCTCCGGCCATAAATCATCTTCGACTCAAATTGTTCTCATTTCACACCAAATAAGTTAAGCGGGTGCGCAAGCGCAGGCAGCTCGCTATTATCGATGGTAATGATATTCAGCGTTCCGCAAGAAGTTTGCAAGGTTTTTATTTTAACGATTATTCATAAATTGATTTAGATTATAATATTGTGCTTGGGCTTGGCCGAATCATTACTTCGATAATTCCGCAATTAAGTGACTAATTTCCGAATTAATTTGACGATGAGTTTATCTTTTATTCTATTCTATTAGATAAACCAAAATGATCAAGTCAAGGGACTGAGGTTAAGAATACTGCATTGCATGTTAAAGATCTCTAATGGTAAACAAACCAAGCAAACTAACTAAAAGAAAAGTCTCACAAATGCAACAGAAATGGTAATTTTATTAAATTTAATTTTTGTCGCTGCAAGATTAAAAATAAAACAAAAATTAAATATTACGTTCCTACCTAAAGAAAGGTAGGCTGTCACGCCCGTATCATAATTAATATAAACATTTTTAACATTTACATGCCATTTCAATTTGATATTTTCAAAAACAAACCCTGTAATTTTAGTTACCTAGACACGGAAAGGTCTCCAGTTAATTTTGAATCGTGCACGGAATCCTATCGCTGTTACCAATAAATGTACAATTACGATAAAAATTTAAAAAGTATTGGAAATTAACAACGTTTAACAACCTTGTCGCAATAAAACATGTTAGTAAGCTCGCCGAGTAGTGAAAGAGATGTCAAAATATTTACTGCGAGAAAGTTCTGCAGAAGCTCATTCATGCACTTGCATCGGGTTGTCAAAGTTTTTGCTGTAGTAATTATGTAGAGGCAGGCGTGTGGTAAAGCTGGAAGCTCGCCAGTTTATTGTACCCACATTTACACTGGCACAGTGTCACTACCTATCGTTAATTTTAAAGCTGTGGGTAACGAAGTAAAGACAGGATTACTCTTTTAAAAATAATTATATAAATAAACCACCTGTGCCTCGCGGCTTCGCCCACGTAGCCTTAGTTACTCCTTGTAACATCAGCTATCTGCCAATGAAAGTCCTGTCAAAATCGGTCCAGCCGTTTCGGAGATTACCCAGAACAAACTGGTGTCTGTTTTATCAAAATAACAGCTTTTTACTAAATGCATATGAAAGAATAGACGGTATAACCTATAAGTAACTATATAAATAAACAATTTTTAAAATGCATCATTTCAAAACTCATTAGTGTGGTCCACTGTGGTGGTTATCCTACATCCTTCCTACTAGTCCTACTTCCTACTTGATATGGTAATGCGAAAGTGTTTGTCTGTTTGTTGGTTTGTCCTTCTTTCACGCAGGAACGGATCGACATGATTTTTGGCATATACCTAGTTAAATTTATGGACCGGAAAGTAACATAGGCTACTTTTATCCCGGAAAAATGCACGGTTCCTGCGGGAACGCGGGTGAAAACCGCTGTCAGAAGCTATTACAAAATAAGTGAAAACGTCAGGTGAACTAAAAATTTAAAAATTACCTAGCATGTCCAGAACTATGTCTTGTAATTCGAATATTATTTAGGAATAGATGTCAAATGCGAAATTTTGTGAGGATGCATTAATGGATTTTTGTTACTCTTTCACGCAAAAACTACTGAATGGATTTCGATAAATCTTTATAGTAATATAGCTTATACATCAGAATAACATATTATACATATATGTATAAAACTACAATTTATTAAAGATGTAGATATTCCGCACGGGCAAAGCCGCGTACGGGAGCTAGTTCGTGCATAGACTCAGCGCATAGACGGAGCTTTCTTTGTCGCCTTCAAGGTATAAAACTGATCACCTGCCGCTACAACAAGATAGGGATGATCTTTCAGAAAAAAACGATATTTAAATCGATGCGTAAATAAATTCTAGAATAAAAATGATTAGAATATATCAAATCATTCGCTTTTTAAATATTTACAAGATACAATGGTGGTCATTTCACTGGTTCATTTATTGAAATGTTCATTTCAAAAAACTTTCAGTATGAAGTAGAGTTTGGATTCATTAGTCCGACACTGTTTTGCTGTATATTATTTATTATGAATATTTAGAATTAAAATCATTTATATTGATCACAAATTTATACAATCAAAAGCCGTACTATTCGTACTATCCGTACTTTTATAAATGCGAAAGTTTCTTTGTTTGTTGGTTTGACCATCTTTCACGCAGGAACGGAACAACAGAACGACGTAATTTAGCATAGAACTTTGTGGACCAGTTAGTAACATGACGTGTTACTTTATTCCGGAAAAATGCATGGTTCCTGAGGGAATCCCTACACGAGTAAAACCGTGGGCAGCAGTTCAGTTTTAAGAATCTTTATTTCTCATTTAAGACTAAGTGTCACTTACATGAGAAAACAATTAATATTAATAAGTACACTATTATCGTCGTCCATAACAGGTGCTATGTCGGTTGGCGCTAAATCCAGTCGAGCGTTAGTGTGTTACATCCACAGATCTCTTAGGTACATCTTACTATTGAGTACGTACTATGTACTTAGCTAATCCCGACTTGAATGCACGAAGCGTCTTCGCAAGTTAGTCAAAATATAATTAGACACATAGAAAGAGAAAGAAATTATTGTACGCTGGTTGTCAGTTTCTATTATCAATACTTAACATAATAAATCTAAAAGTAACAACGTCTGTCTGATAACTCCCATTCGATTCCTTAGCAGTTTAGCAGTTACGAGGCTAAACTACTGAATCGAATGCATTTAAATTAGACAGCAAAGTCAAGAGATCCCCCAACAGATTACTTACCGTACATAAACAATGTAATTATTCGATAAAGTTTGAAATCGATTTTAACACAGTCTAGCCTAATCGATATTGCGATTAATCTCCAACGTGCATCCCTACCACCTTGAATTTACGACTTATTAGACAGATAAAACACCTTACCTTAGAATTAACGAGCTTTCTAAAATGTTATATGCAAATTGACACATAAATAATACGTATGAATTAATGTCTTCCATTTCACTACACAGCAACTTCTTGAATGAGACAGTAGTAATAAAGCTTATCATCTCTATTTTATGTTACGACTCCTTGGTTCAAATACTTGTATTTGAGTTTGTTTATGAAAATATTAATACTTGTGTAATGTGTAGGTGTATATAGTGTCGGCTTATTAAGTATTTTGATACAAATTTCCTAAGCCCCTTTCTCACTATCAATGGATAAACAAATAGGCTCTTATTAATAAACAGTGTTAATCCATGGTTTAGTTAAACTATGTTTTGTCTCTCTCGATTCAGTTTAAAATTGTCAAAGAACAACAAAGACAAAACATAGTTTAACTAAACCATGGATTAACACTGTTTATTAATAAGAGCCATAAAGTCCAACATCCGAATAAACTGATGCAGTGAGACACTCGAAATGTTTATTGTAATACTCGCTTCTGCCCGCGGTTTTCACCCGCGTTCCCACAGGAACCGTGCATTTTTTCGGGATAAAAAGTAGCCTATGTTACTCTTCGGTCCATAAACTATATTAATGCCAAAAATCACGTCGATCCGTTGCTCCGTTACTGCGTGAAAGAAGGACAAACCAACAAATCAACAAATACACTTTCACATTTATAATATTAGTAGGAAGTATGATTAGTAAGATTGTAACAGTTAGTTCTTTTACCTACACGGCTAACGTGTACCTAAGTATTTTTGTAGGAAAAAACCAAAAGAAGATATAAATTGTTAGTTTTTTTTTTTACTCTTACACTCGTACCCCCGCACTAGGATTCCCTGTGTCGCAGGTGGCATGGACACATACAGATACACATCACAAACAAGACCCGAGACCAAACTTTATGCTTACACAAAATCTGCCCCGGCCGGGAATCGAACCCGGGACCCCTCTCTTTGCAGGCAGGGTTACCTACTACCAACTTAGCTACGGAGCCGTCTAGCCGTTAAAACTTTATAGTGTTATATAGAACAGAATAATTCCATGACACTCGCAGTTTCCACACGTCGCCACAATCAGTCAGGCCGTGCAGGTGCGCACTGGCAACGAACACGCATCTACCCTCATCCGAAAAGAGATTACATCCAATCTATAAACAATCGAAAACGTTCTTTAAACACTGGAGTTTAGATCGATTTTCAAATATAAAAACTCATCTGTATTACCTTCTATTTCTTCCCTCATTATTTTATCGATGCATCGTCACAAGCGGTTGCGGTAGCGGCTATAGAATGCATTTCGTAGAGGATGATAAAGTGCAGTACATTTTATACAATTAGCCACTAAATACCGGAGAGGCAACACGGAGCTACCGGGGAAGCATCCTGTCTCATTATGCGTATGGTTATAGGACATGGAGAATTGATTAATATCTTGGAAGGCGTTTAACTTAAACTGTTGTTTTAGTTTATCGAACTATGAAACCTTTTTGATAAATATACTAGTTCTATCAAAAATGTGGAAGATTTCATTGGTATTTTTTTTTCAATAATGGTTGCTAATACTCTGCACGAGATTTGTATCGATTTTCCTACCGAAAGGAATCCTAGTTTGAGAAACTGAATCTGTTAATATCTCTATCAACATTTTCTGAAAACAGTGAATATCAATGCAGCACATAATGATATTGATTCTCCTACTTATTTGGTTGTGGAACAGAAAATATCTATATTTAATATTTGTCTGTGTTATTCATAAAGTACATCTCATGATAGGTCACCTCCACAGATCTCTTAGCAAACGTACGTTTGCTTGAGCGTCTAAGCTGCCCCTTAGTCACCTCTAATGCAGTGCTGGTGAACATCACGTGCTTAACGAAAACATTTTGCTGTTTTCTTGAACGTGCATTTGTTGCAATATCGAATTATGGTTATTCCGAGAAAGCCCTTTTATCCGTTACATGAGATACCTACGAAGGCTTGTATTAAACACCCGTTATTTCCCACTAAAACACATAATTCAAAAGGCAGCCTACACACGGCGCGATGCGACATCGCTCTGGACTGTGTATCTTACGATGGGGACAAATCAAAGTCGCTCTGCTAACTGATAATAATATTATGATTATAGACTTGGTATTTGGACAGCCCTGTAACAGATAAATATCCAATTGTTTTTATAGTACATTACGATATTAGTGCGTAAAGATGTTATAACCAATACGCACGTATATCGTACGACGTTTTTTAACACACTTGCGAGTAAACAGGAAAAAAAAACATTTAAATAAACTCAATCTGTGAATGCACACTGTTGCTTTCCCGCCATTTTACCAGCGCGCTTGAATAGCAACAGCGCGCTGCTCACTAGCTGGAGTGGTGCGGCGGCGATCAGTTCCATATTTGAAATGGCAAATAATACTGTTATGGAATTTGTATGGACTATAACTTAACTATTTGCTTTGATAACACACGCGTTTTTTATGACCCGCTTTACATATTTAAAACCGGTGGAATTATATCAGCTTTACGAGAGAGGGTGTTAAAAAAGTAATTTATTTTATTCATGCATTTCATTCCTAAGCAATTTTTTGTTTCCTCGCTTTATCCAGCAAATTGGGAGATTTTGTTATTTTTTAATTTTAGTTTAAATAATCGATGGTTGGATCAGTACATTCTAAATGTTTACAGTTACAGTTGTTTCTTCATAATTTCAGCTATCATTTCTAAATCCCAGCGCATCGTGGAAACGGTCCTTAAACGTGGATTTATCTCATCAGTTTATCGATTCGTCACAGACTACCGTAGCTGGCATGCAACAAATTAATTTCTTAAGCCATAAATAAATATTTAAAATTATCATAAAACCAGGAGCAGCAAAGCATTCCACAGCCACTCGCTTACCTGTCAGTCCTCACCCGCATTCGTATCGTACGAAATAGCATCGCTACGTGTAAACAGTCCCTTATCATGCATTTATCTCATCGGGAACTTACCGATTCGCCACGGCAAGCCGGCGCGGACGGTAGGCAACAAATTAACGTCTCAAACAATAAATAATTGTTCTAAATTATCACTTGCAAGCCGTGCTACATTCCGCACTACTCGCCGCAAAATATGAATGCAGTCGATAAATACTTAGATGAATTGAGGAAGCTCTACTTAAATCGTAATGCTGGTCGAATGAAATAAACCAGGTTATTCTATAGCATAAATACAAGCAGATATATATAAATGTTGTTTTTAATCACTACATGCATTTTTTTGCAAAACATACACATAATACTCCTTCTCACTCACAATTTTGTATTCATATTTTTATAAGTATTTGTTTTTACCTACCTCAAGAAGGCAATTTCATCTGTACTACTACGATGAAAGAGTCCTGGGTTCCATAATACGGGTCTTGAGCCGAGTGTGGGAACCAGGTGCTCCTCTACCCTCAAATTGTACTAAGCCTTTCACCAAATAAACATTTTTTTTTTTTTTTATTTAGGCAATCCAACAGCGTATTACAACAAAAATAATAAACACAAATAGTCTTAAAACATGGCCAAAACAGGATTACACAAGTAGGTAGAAATTAACTAGTGTGTTTAACAGGCTTATTAGTCAAAATTAATTAGTAGACATTTAAATTAACAATGTGTGTGTGTGCGTGTGTGTGGGAGAGAAAATTTTGTAATATTATTATCATTTTAATGTCGAGGTTCGTCATCAATGGCACAGATTAGTACTATACCTATGGTAGCTATGGTATGTAACATGATGACGATCCGTACGAATTATAAAATACCAAGCCTATAGCAGCGCAATAAGATTGAGCACTTGGAACCTGCCAGTGCAGCTAGTCCACTTATAAAAGAAAGTTGCCATTAAGATTTGTTATCCAAGGCTGCAAACTTCTTATTTTGCGCGAGTACCTACTTGTATTGAAAACTGAAGAAGCAAAAGAGTCTTGGATTGAACCACGAGTGAAGCGAAAGTGAGTCGTTAAAAATAGAATCCTGAGCATAGTGAGGGTTTCAAAGGTACTTAGGTAGGTACGAGAGGCAAAATAACTTTGCTGTCGAGTGAAACACACAATTTTTCAGTCACTGCAGCGAGGAAAGGTATTGTTTATCTACTTAATTTATCATTTGAAATCTGTTTGCAAAAGTGCTTTTTATCCACTAGCGTGGAAAAATTTGAAAAACCTTTTCGAATTTGTGTTTTCACCAGTCACCTTCGACCACGTCGTCACATAATAAAACAATGTGAGGTAGGGTGAGGTAATAATGATAAAACTCTAGGCTATCGAAAAAAAAACATTTTAGTACTATAGGTACTTACTTTAAAAAGCTTCCAGATTATCTTGACACAGCCTCATCCGCTGGCACGAGTCACGACCCTCAATCGAGTAGAACGATCAGATTGCCATTATAACTAATGGCCGATTGAAATTTATCGCTTACCATTTACCCAATCAATTTGTGCGACCATCGAGTGGCAGAGTTCATAGGGGCAATTGGTAATTTGTTATTAGAGCCGTATGAGAACACAGAGCCGCCTTCCAATAAATTTTGACACTATTTCTTTAGATCCTGTGACATTTAGAAAGCAAGGAAATAATTTATTTCGGACGGTAGTCTTTTGTTTCTTCATTTTAAATCCTTCTTGGGGAATCCGAGCTAAACCCAAGCTATCGTAGTCAACGCAAACCTGCAATCTTGAGATTTCAGTGAAGGAAAACATTGAGATAAAAACATATCGTAGTAGTAAGGTTAATGCTCGCTTAGGTAAAAAGCAGGCGTAAAAGTAATAATATCCTCAATCCAACACTGAAGTCCATCGTCATTACAAAGTATTCTAAGTAGTTTACAGGATTAGCATAACTATACGTGTAAATTGTTGTTGTTGATTAGCATTACTGTACGTAATAAAATTCTATGACGTAATCCTATAAAAAATATTTTTTTTGTTATTGACATACACGAACGTACAACTTGCTTCTTTAGTGACGATGCGATCGAAGAAGTTGAGCGTGATAAAGCCTAACCTGCTCTCATGTAAACTTTATTTTCTAACGGAACACGTTGCAATAAATCCACAATACTAACTAACATAGTATTCGAAATTTCTCTAGTCATTCTAACTCATAGGAAGCTAAAACAAATGACTAGCTTTAATGTTAATTCAACTTGCGTTCCGCGTCTTAATCGCTTTATAGCGACCGTAGATATTGCATTTTATTTCAATGTTCAATTTATAGTGCATTCAGTCATTAAAAGTAACAGCCATATTCTTAGAAGGCTCTTCACAAAATCACTTCTCGCTCGTTCGAGGAAATCTTTCGTGTCATTTTCTAGTGTAAAATATTCTTTTGACTTTTAAACTGTGGAAGACGTTTTTATTGTTTCTGTATTTAATTTGATCATTAATATTCAAACAAGGAAATTATATAATTACAATAATACACAAACTGCATGGGAAAAATAGTTTTATCGTTTAAATAATAAGTCGTCAATCTTGGCGGTGATCTAATTCGTGTGTCAACCAAGGGTCCGGTGCCTGTCGCAGAAGGTCGTCATTGCGACAGCTGGTGCAAACTGAAAAAAAAAGATTTTAAAGTATTTTAAAAACAAATTCCCCATAATATTCCGTTGTTACCGGTTTACAATTATGAATACAAAATTTCAGCTTATTCAGTTCCTTCAAAATTCAGTTGCAAAATTTTACCCACCCATTCTAGGTTACAGAAATACAAACAAGTAAATAATGCTTGCAAAAAAGGGCACTTACTTAAAAATTAACTTAACATAACAAATGAAAACAATGATTCGAGAGCATTTTCCATAAGAATCCCTTGATGGCGTTTGAGCCTTGAGGACGAGTCAAGGAACTGAACGACGATACAGGCGCACAAACCTGGAAACTAAACAAATAGAAATAATTTCTATGAATATTTAATGCTGCAGCAATAAACCGAACATGTATTTGCGCAGGTTAATGTTGCAGTTAAACGAAGTTACGAAAATACATTAATAAGTTTTGTATAGTATAATCTATACATCTATACAAATAGTGTCTGTTTCTAATGTCAAAATAACAGCTTTTTACTAAATGCATATGAAAGTATATACGGTACATATATCAAAACAACCATTTTTAAAATTTTTGTCTGTCTGTCTGTCTGTTTGTTCCTGGTAATCTCCAAAGCGGCTGAGCCGATTTTGACGGGATTTTCACTGGCAGGGTCTCTGGCAGGGTTCGGGCCTTTCATTTCAACATTAATGGACCGTTAACTAACTAAGCTTTGATTTATAATTTAATTTGATTTGTAATTTAATTTGATTTATAATTTAATTTGGTTTCTTTCTTTTGTTTTAAATTGTACAATTATGTGTGGTTTTATATTATGGGTACATGTTAACCTGAAATAAATTGATTTTGTTTATTTATTTGTTTAGAATGCCATAAAATTTATTTACGTCTGTCTTCACCACAGACTTAGATTATTCAGGCAATTATCTAACAGGACGCTACCTGACTATTGAAAAATCGGTCCTTAGGGGTATTAAAAAAGAAAATATCCGCACTCACTGGTTCTTCTAATTTGTAGGTATCCAATTAGTATGAAGGAGTGTGCCCATTGTCCAAGCCCACGATACCGTCCGCGTCAGGAAGTCACGTGCGAGATGTCATCGCATCCACCCGCCGCGTTGCCTGGATTTACACTTGAGATGGAAACTGATAGAGTCTGATTACTGAGAAAAATAATAGATAGATAGAAATATTCTTTCTATACGTATGTCAGATAAAAGCACTTTTTTGATCACCGCAAAGATTACAAGAAAACGATATCGTTAGGTATATGAAGAAGTGACACTGTTTTTCTTATTGGGCAACGGTCAAAAGACCGCTCTCTCACGTGATGATAAGCGATGATGCGGTCGACGGTATGCACAGAGTCTGTGACGATATAGCATGTTTCCTTGAAGGCACCTGTTCACTTCTCTTAGGCGATACGTATTGACTATTGATTGGTATCATGGTTGACTCGCTTTGGATCACTGAACAATCAAAGTTTTTTTTTTTGTTTTAATTGATAAGTCATCCTTTTTTTATGTATCAGGTAGTTTTTTATTTTATTTTATTAGGTAACGAGACGAGCTGGTCGTTTGCCTGATGGTAAGCATAACGCCGGCCCATAACAAATGCAGTGCCACTCAGAACTTTGAAACACAAAGGCCTGCGCGGCACTGCAGCGCGCTCGTTACTTGAGATATTAGATATTAAGTCTCATAAGCCCAGTAATTTCGCTGGCTACTCTGCTCATCAAACCGGAACACAGTAATGCTTGCACATTACTGCTTGGCGGCAGACTTCAAGAGCAAAGCGGTGGTGCCAAACCAAACCAACACTCGCAGAAGAGTTCGTCCTATCACCTTATAGTAGGTAACCCAAATGTTTTTTTTTTATTTGAGCACTGCAGTTTAACGACTAAAGAAATGAGGTCAGTAATGTGGATGTACATATGTTTACCTATAGTAGGTACATTGATTTTATAGCTGTCCTACAAGAAACGTCTTTAAAAAGTTATCATCGCTATAAAATTACTTGGCAACACTGGCCGCGACCGACGCACCATTGTCTGCAATGCACTTGCAGATCTCCGATAAGCCTTTATTACCACCGTTAGCGACCGATGCACGTATAAGGCCTCACCTTAATGTATTCATTGAAATATTCGCCTAGTGAGACGTCCCCTTAATGACTGCGCGCGCTATCGCTCATCTTTTGCATATTTTCACGTCACTTGAGTACAGTCGAATGCAAAACCTGAGCATGGTGGTAGGGATTTCATTGTGATCGTGGCTATTGTCTGGCTAACTTCTACAACATAATTGGAGAGAACAAAACTCAAAGATTCCGCTTGCGTGGCTACGTGCAGAGAATAGAGGATCGCAGCGTCAAAAAAGCATATCTTGGAGCGCCAAGTGGCCGCCGACCTGTCGCGGTCGGGCGGCCCAGATATCGCTGGAGTGACGTTGTAGAGGGCAGATCTGCGCGAGCTGGGTGTTGCCGACTGGCTAGAGGCAGCGCTGGACAATAAATGGCCATCACTTGTGTTGTAGACCAAGATTCATTTCGGGACGCTGCGCCTGAAGAGTAAGAATTCTTTAATCAGCTAGTTCATGCATGCTCTAAAGTGGAAGAACCCCTCTTACCCAAGCTTAAACTCTGCCAATGTTTTCATGTCCCCGAGACATAGTCCGTTTTGCTACAGCAACCTTTCTTATTACAAGCTTTTTTTTAACTTACAATGTTTGTATGTATTTTATTTTTCGTTAGTGGGAGGACTAACTCTTCTGCGAGTGTCCGTCTGGGTTGTTACCACCGCTTTGCTCGTGAAGTCTGCCGCCAAGCAGTAGGTAATCTGCAGGCATGTGTTCCGGTTTCATGAGCAGAGTAGCCAGTGAAATTACTGGACTTATGAGACTTAATACCACAGATTATTTAGCCTGCTTAATACCTAATGTCTCAGGGTAACGAGCGCACTGCAGTGCCGCACAGGCCTTTGTGTTTCAATGTTCTGAGTAGCACTGCAATTGTTATGTGCCGGCATTATGCTTACCATTAGGCAAACGACCAGCTCGTCTCGTTATCAAATAGTATAAAAAAACTATTTATTATGACATTATATCTACATGACCGTATGCTAGTAGCATAGTAACTGAAATTAACCGGCAGTCCAATTAGGCACATCAGATGAGCCTGCACAGCTCTGACAGTTGACGAGCTGATACAAACGTGACGTAATTAGCCCTTTGTTTCGTGTTATTACCTATTTAATGACATTAAAAACACGCCAACTCAGGCGCAAAATATACACATGTCGTATTGTTTCGTGAGATCGTTTGTTGGTAATAAATTAATGTGTCTTTTTTGTACAACATTTTCATTTTTTACGTAAAAATTAGCGTATACCTGTAGACTAAGTAATGGTTTCATATTCATTTATTTTGCGTGAATTAGTTGCCCCTTTCAGGCATCGCAAAAACGGTGATAACTAGAGCTTAAAAATGGCTTTAAAAAAACGGCGAACCGATTTCAGTGCAAAATACTGAACTGATTTTGATGAAATTTCTATAGGAGAAATCTGAAAGTATATCCTTTGAAATAAAAAAAGAATTTTCCAAATCGGTTCATAAATAACAGAGTTCTGAGGTAACAAACATAAAAAAAAAATACAAAAAGATCGGTCGGTTAAAAATTAATTTTTTTTTTTTAGGCTTACGAACAAAACTGAGGATTTATTTAATAAATAACTACCTAATACATGTTTATATAGGTACTGAAATTTTTTCGTAAACACACTGCTCAGTTGGTTTCAAATTCCCAACCAAACCTGCAGATTAATCCCGTGTACAGCTCGCCGTAGCTGTCAAACGGCCATTACAATTGTGTTATACTTGTTTGCGAGAAAGATAATTACTGAAATGGCGCGGGTGAACCGGACTAATTGAACAAAAAGACTGCCCGTCTACCCCGGCGCAATCAACCCGGTAAAATGGCGGGTAAAAACTGCCTGCTAGCATCAACCCACGTCAACTGGCCAATTATAGGAGCCACGGGTCGCGTATACACCACTTAGCGGCCCTGTTTAGTTGACGTGGACATGGAATTCTAAAATACCGCTGGGGTTCACTGTGGTGGGCTTTTCTTTTTTATGATATTTGGTAACGAGACGAGCTGGTCGTTTGCCTGATGGTAAGCATAACGCCGGCCCATAACAATTGCAGTGCCACCCAGAACTTTGAAACACAAAGGCCTGCGCGGCACTGCAGAGAGCTCGTTACCCTGAGACATTAGGTATTAAGTCTCATAAGCCCAGTAATTTCACTGGATACTCTGCTCATCAAACCGGAACACAGTAATGCTTGCACACTACTGCTTGGCGGCAGACTTCACGAGCAAAGCGGTGGTAACAACCCAGACGGACACTCGCAGAAGAGTTAGTCCTCCCACTAACCTAAAATATAGGTAGATATCTAAGCTCTTTATTGAAACACCAGTCAGTGATATTACTGAAAATAAGATCAAAATAAAATGTCTATATATACAACTAGCTGCTGTCCGCGGTTTCACCCAAGTGGAGATATTGGATTTCATGGTTTTTATTTTTTTGCAGAGAACCCTAATTCTTTTTCTAAAATTAAAGTAGCCTAAGTTACTCCTTGTAACATCAGCTATCTGTAAGTGAAAGTCCCATCAAAATCGGCCCAGCAGTTTTGGAGATTACCCGGAACAAACAGACAGACAGGAAAATATTTATAAATGGTTGTTTTGTTATAGGTACCGTACTTATGTACTTTCATATGCATTTGGTAAAAAGCTGTTATTTTGATATTACAAACAGATACTTCAATTTTATAAATTAATTTATATAATTTATATAAAATACGACATAAAAATGATAGAATCTTAGAAAAGCACTCTATAGCCTTCACCTCTTATAACAGCATGGCCATTAACAAAATATGTTCAGGGAACAGAATGTTAATCTTTATGAGCTATATTATAATTTATAGTCTTCGGACACACTGCATGTTCAAACTATCTTTCGATGCCTAACATCACCATTCATCTACTTATTGAGGTAATCTGTAACTATAAAATATTCAATGTAATAATTTCCAAATGGCTTGACAGCGAATAGGTACGATTTTCTACTGAGTATTAAGTATAGGAATTACTCGCTAATTATACGACTTCACAAAACAGTGCAGAGTGAGTGCGTGTATTTATGTGAGTACTTTATTCCACCATAACTTTTAAATGCTGGAACTGCGGCGCAAGTACGGATCTATTCGTGTCGATAAAATTCGATAAAATTGACAGTTCAAATCGATAAGGTGGGATTTATCGAGCCTCGAAACAATCGACAAAAGTTATCGAAAAGCTAGGTCGAATCCAAAGAGAATATAGAGCTACTACAATACTTTACGATCAGACTTCGGTACTCGCAACATTCGATAAATTTGTCGAATTTTTCGGTTCGACAAATTTATCGAACCGACTTCCGTACTCGCGCCGCTGATTTGGGTTTCGTCAGAATCCATCATCCCGAGTGACACTGGCTAGGGCAGTCGTGATTTTTAAGTATGTAACTTTTGTTATATCGACTCGATTCAAAATTTGTCTGAGTTTCAATTGGCTACTTCAGAAAATAATATAGGTTTTTTCCTGCGTCATTACCTCTTGCCTATCCTATGGTTCATCATTATCAGCCTCTTACGCTCCCACTGCTGGGATACCAGGCTTCTCTCAGAGAGAGAGGTATGGGCCATAATCCACCACGCGGGCCCAGTGAGGCTTGTTGGATGTCACATTGTCATGTCCTCCAATTTTGTGGTTTTTGAACATGCGGGTTTCCTCACGATGTTTTCCTTCACCGTTTTAGAGCGAGTGTGAATAATCCGCACATAACTTGATATAAGTCATTAGCGCGGGCCGAGTCGAGATTCGAATTATGGTGCGTCGGATTGAAAGTCGCACAAGTTCCCGCTCGGCTACACTCGCTCTTCCTATGGTTATCTATCACTATACTTACCAACAGAATAGATTTACGGTTTCAGATAAATTTTTTTATAATCATTTCCATTATCATTTTTCGAGACCATCCTCACCCTGACCTTCTTTTTATAGAAATGTGTCGTGACAAACAAGCAAGCAGCCCTGCAGTATAATTACCCCTGCCTATGAACATCTGCAATACCAGAGGCATTGACAGCACGTTGCCTACAAACTGCCGACAAACATTGCTTTTTAGGCGTAACCTAGTCCTCTAATTCTTCGTAAGTATTATTATTATCATATATTTAAATGATTGAATAACTATCATTATAACTAAGTACGTAATATAGTGTCAGTATAAATTTGGGAATGCTAAATATCTTCAACATCGTAAAATGATTTCCAAGTATTATCACAACCCTTTCATTGCTGATCCTCACGTCTGCGCCATGTTAACCCCAACCAAAACAAGCTCGAACCCAAATCGAACGTTCTCCTTTAAACCGAACAAGTATAAACCGAAATATCAATTCTATAAACAGAGCTCATTTGAGCCTAACGATTCACGTTCCACTAATGGTATCGTCGAATGGGCAAAATATCTGATGCAAAATGCCAAGAGGTCAGATCCAGCAACCGAAGTTAAAACATGAACCAAACATAGATTTGTTCGTGCAACGGCGGTCATTACGGACCGATGATCGATGGATCGAACTTGCACGCTTTTGAGCTTTCGCAACACCTCGCTCTCGAAGGGTCCCAAACTCGAAAGGTCGTGACTCGTGAACCTTTCTATTTGATCTGTCAATCGACTCGAGACTTGACTGCGAAGACATATCGCATCGAATCGTCGAATCGATTTAACGATTCCTAACCTTAAGCTGTAGTAATAATGACGCGCCAAATAGAAACATGCGCTTGTAATGACTCGGGCAAAGTTTAAGTTAAGTTAATGTCCGTGACGTGTGAAGCGCCCAGTTCATTATGCAGACAAACAAGACGAGATGTGTTTAAGATGTTTGTTTATAGCCCGTAATGTTTCTTCGGCCTTAGAAAGTACTTTGTTGTGTAGAATATGAAATGCCAATAAATCCTCTTGATTATTTTCAACGAGCTAGAACTGATGGGCATTAACGAAGATAAAGAAATTCCTTATACTTAAAGTGACGAAAGTGGCAACCAATAATTGAGAATGTGAAGATCAGACGAAACGGAGAAGCAAGTACCTATACAATCATTAACAGGTACTAATTTGGAAACTTGTTTTAAGAGCCGTTTGCAGGTGCTAACACTTAACACCTTACGACAGTAATCTCGCGAAACTAATTATTGGGCTAGCTAAAAAGGAAGTGTGCGGAATCCATTATGAAGACCGAAAGGTACGGCAAGAATTTCCGCAATTAAAAAAAATCTCATTTACTTCGATTTCCGTACGTGATGCGTCGCGCGATGTCATGTCCATCCGACGCAATGCAATTGCCAATTACGCGGGAAACTGCAGCTGCTGCCAACCTAATAAAGCTAACCTAACTTCTTTACTACGGAGGAGATAGTCATGCAATCTCACTGATTGTGGATGTGACCGAACAAGGTGAATAAAACTCGATCTGATACCTAAGTATCACGCATCGGTGACAAATCAGATTTTCTAGGAATCTTTCTCGCTATGGTTAAATTACTTTTGCTCAAATACAGACGCAATTACGTGAGATAGGAATGGTAAAGTGGAAAGTTAATTTTGTATCGACCACACTAGAAAAAGTGAAATAAAACAGTTGAATGTCGCAACTAACAGGGCTTGCGATCCTTGGAAATACAGGTATCATTCTAGAACTATCCATCTTTATACGGTTATATAGGACTGCTGCAAACCCCTGTAAGTAATATTTTTTTATGCTATTTGGTAACGAGAGGAGCTGGTCGTTTTCCTGATGGTAAGTATAACGCCGGCCCATAACAATTGCAGTGCCACTCAGAACTTTGAAACACAAAGGCCTGCGCGGCACTGCAGTGCGCTCTTGACCCTGAGACATTAGGTATTAAGTCTCATAAGCCCAGTAATTCACTGGCTATACTCTGCTCATCAAACGGGAACACAGTAATGCTTGCACATTACTGCTTGGCTGCAGACTTCACGAGCAAAGCTGTGGTAACAACCCAGACGGACACTCGCAGAAGAGTTAGTCCTCCCACTAACAAAACCACTGATCACTGATTTGCGTTAGAACAGCACCTGCTACCGATTTAACACCAGGTTGGTTCGATGCGGAAAGTCTGAACAAACGACCGAGCTGCAGGCCATATCTTTATAATCGCACTCTGTAAGGAAGTTGTCCGTAGCACTTAGCCAAGATCCTGATGATTGCTTAACCCCAAGGCGAGGGTAACTAATTATTCCGTCCGGGCCCTACACTGATGGATGGCACACATTAGAGATAGGCATGCAGATAGATGGCGCGAGGGACGAATAAATCTTTGGCGTTTGAGGTTCCTGGAGGGAACCGGTCGCGACAACCCTGCGAGGAGTGGATGATGTTTATCAATACTCAGGAAGCTTAAGAGCCTGTAAATTACTAGCTCAAACACTGTGATTAGTAATAGTGTAAGGTTGTAGTTTTTAACCATTTGTCTTATGTCAAATTATAACGCTTTATTGAAATCCAAGAACTGAGTTTTCTAACGGTTAATATGAGTTGAACAGCGTTGGACGATGATGATAAACCACAAAATATGACAGGTTAATCTCTGATCAAGAATCTGAAGATGTTTTTAACCATTTGTCTTATGTCAAATTATAACGCTGTATTGAAATCCAAGAACTGCGTTTTCTAACGGTTAATATGAGTTGAACAGCGTTGGACGATGATGATAAACCACAAAATATGACAGGTTAATCTCTGATCAAGAATCTGAAGATGATTTAAAGACTGCTATCTGTGCACGGCTAAATCTTATGCAGAATCACGAATAAATTATTAAAACTGTACGTAGGTATAATAGCGATCCGAATTTTTGACGATTCCGAAATCACGGACCTCCTAGAGCTCTAGCTAAATATGGAGTCTAAAAATGTTTTTTGTGGTAACACAGTATTATATCTGGTAGTGCGCTAGAACGTTTGCATTACACATACTTACACGGCCTACAATGCCCTATAGATGATGTAACAGTTTTGGATTATTTAATGGTAAATACGTACTTTTGTTAGTGGGAGGACTAACTCTTCTGCGAGTGTCCGTCTGGGTTGTTACCACCGCTTTGCTCGTGAAGTCTACCGCCAAGCAGTAATGTGCAAGCATTACTGTGTTCCGGTTTGATGAGCAGAGTATCCAGTGAAATTACTGGGCTTATGAGACTTAATACCTAATGTCTCAGGGTAACGAGCGCACTGCAGTGCCGCGCAGGCCTTTGTGTTTCAAAGTTCTGGGTGGCACAGCAAATGTTATGGGCCGGCGTTATGTTTACCATCAGGCAAACGACGAGCTCGTCTCGTTACCAAATAACATAAAAAAAAAGAAAGCAATAAAACTTACGTCCGTTTAGTGAAGCGATATTGAGGTCGAGACTTACAGACACATTATCCAGATGATTATTGAAAATCATCTCGTTAGCGCGTTCCGACCTGTGAACCGATCTTATTAGCATGCCTAATGTAACAATATCAATAACTCATTGAGATTAGCGGACTGCCATAAATACAGCGCAAAGGTCATCTCAACATTCTGCTGATGGCTAGAACGACCGGCTGGGACTAACTAGGTGTTGCTTTACGATAAATGCTATAGTTGAATTAACGAGGGGCCATAAACAAAAGTTATGTATCTGCTTTTGTTTATTGTAATCGTTTAGGTCCACAGCTGCGGAAGAGATAGATTTGAACAGTGACAAGCTAATGGATAAGCAGATGCCTAACTTTATTGAATTCTAAGGTCTTTCGACAGAATTGTCAGAAGGTTTCGTACTGACTTTTTCGTGTCTGACTTTTATGTACGTTACGGGGTTTGATTTATGAATGTTATGGGTGACTAGCTGCTGCCCGCGGTTTCACCCGCGTGGAGATTTTGGATTTCATGGTTTTTATTTTTTTGCGCGGCACCCCAATTCTTTTTCTAAAATTAATGTAGCCTAAGTTACTCCTTGTAACATCAGCTATCTGCCAGTGAAAGTCCCGTCAAAATCGGTTCAGCCGTTTCGGAGATTACCCGGAACAAACAGACAGACAATAATAATAAGAATGGTTGTTTTGTTATTGGTACCTTATATACTTTCATATGTATTAAGCAAAAAGCTGTTCTTTTGATATTACAAACAGACACCTCAATTTTATTTATTTGTATAGATATTGGATGATTCAAGAGAAGGTATAGTAGATTGCGTAATCAAATTAAACCTTTAAGTTACTAACTTTTCACATAACCAAACCTTCATCCTTCTATTCGTGATGCTCCAGTCAGCGGATTCTCTAAAGTGCAACTACTTTGAGTGTAGGTATACAACTTGCAAACTTTTCTTAAATATTGCCTTTCAATTTTGCATAGAAGAAGCCGAAGAAAGGACTGTTGCAGATGAAGTTACAATTTTGTACCTATGCTATGTCCTGATGGAAAATTTAAAATTGAGAAGAGAACTTCAGAAACAGTCAAAGCAATAGTCTTTACAGAATCACACTGTGATCCGCCAAAATAAAGCTCTCCATCTTTTACGTTACAATATTATTCATTTCACAGAATAACATCCAATATCAATATTTAAATGTCGAACTATTGATTTCCAAGATTGCTTCCACATCCGTATGGTTCTTGCATATAATGCATGCATGCCGAGAGTTGCCAGTACAACCACAGAATAGATAATAGTACAAATGCAACGAAATCGTACTCCCATAATTGCTATAGTATATCAAAGGAACTGCGACCGCAGGCGTTCGTCCCGGTTCCCGACTACGTTAAATTATGGTCACCGGTTAAATGAATAATGATGTGTCATGCCGGATAAACATATTAACAGATGCTAGTTCTATTGGAGTGGGAGCTACCCACCGATGAATGTGTACCTATAGGTACCGTGAAGGTGGTTAAGACGTTTTGTTCTGAGTAAAATTTGCCATTACTTTGAATTTGGATTTGACCGTGAGATATTTTGTACAGAGTTCTCATTCTCCTGCTGCGGCTCGCATTCACCAGGTGTGAACAAAGTTGTTAAAATTAATAAGTAAATAATTTAAATTTAACTTAAAAAGTGATGTACATGAGTTAAATACTAGAAGTAAACATAAAATTGTTGTACCCGGGTTCAGATTAAGTAAAACTAACAAATCGTTCCTGGCAAATGGTGTCAGATTCTACAACAAAATTCCTAAAGTATTAACTGAATTACCACAAGGAAAGTTTAAACGTATAGTCAAGAGTGTATTAATTAAAAAAGCGTATTATAAAATTAAGGATTATGTAGATGACAAGGATGCATGGAGGCAAACAGCTCAGGAGCCTCCTGGCGACTACTAAACTTTAAATTGTTAGTTGTTAGCATTAGAATTCAAAATTCAAAAATCGGCCTATACCAATTTGGAACGGGCACGGTGGGTTTCTGGAAGGTTCGTTGACTTTGAGCACGGATTGGGTCTGTTGGTGTCTTTGTCATTTATTATGTTCTGATAAAGACAGCATTAGTTTTAGTCTGTGATTCGGGTAGATGAATGTTGCAGAGGCTGGCTGTTAGAGTCATTTTAACTTTCATAAGTGCTCCTTTGGGGCCTATTTGAATAAAGACTTTTGAATTTGAATTTGAATATAAGTTCTAAGTTAGGCCGGATTATAGATGCAGTTACTCTGTAGAAGTATAACGCAGTAACGCCTCTGTGTTTTTCAATAGCTATAATCTTGGTGTTTTCAAGACGAGAGTGAATAGGTTTCTTCTAGGCATCGTCGACCTCATCGTCGCGGTAAGATCGCGGTTAAACGTAAGTCTTTTAAATAAGTCGATATAACAAAAGTTACATTAAAAAATTCGACAGCCCTAGCCAGTGTCTCTCGGGATGATGTAAGGATTCTAACGATACCCCACACATCAAAATCTGTTCAGGCACTTAAAAGTTATGGTGGAACAAAGAAACTCTAAGAACTATGAGTCACCAAACATACACAAACATGAACCATAAAAAAATTATACTTACTCGTTTTTTGTACAGTCGTGTGATAAAAAAAATGTCGTCGTCATGTTTGTTTACATTATTGGATAACTAAGAAAAGTTCCACTATAGTTGGATAGATATATAGATACGTATATAAACTCTTTATTGAAACACCACAGTAAAAAGAAAATTTAAAAACAAAAATCTTAATAACTAAGTGTCACAATGGGCGGACTTATCGCTCATAGCGATCTCTTCCAGTCAAACCAGAAGCTAAAGTAAACAACTAAAAGTTTGGGATGGTGGTTTTCAGTTGTAGGTATGGTTATTATATTGGTGGTACGAGCATGAAATAAATATGTTTGAATGTAAATTAACATAAAAATACATACTATACATATAATAAATACTTACATATATATAAACAATACATTAAACATACATATATAACTAAATGAACTATACAAATAGACCTGCTTACATATACTGCAGTTATCTACGACGACAGCTCTCAGTCCAAACCAAAGGGCAGTTTTAATGTAAGAGGAGACGTCGCAAGATCGGGCTCGGTTATGCTTGTTACTGCAACTATGTGTGCAGATGTAATTAAGATAACTAGATGCTTTAAGATTAGATGTGGTATTTCTATGATGGATTTCTGCGTGACACGCAAGACATAGCTGTGATTACTTATAACCATAACAACGATTTCGACATAAATGTCATGGGCATGGCTACAAGAATGAAATAAAAAATTATACAAACAAGGTAGCGGAAATTACTGTTTCACAAGTCACAGCTGGTTGCGAAACTTAGCTGCCAACGCGGCCGAAAGGGGTAGTTTATTAAAACTATTTAAGACTAGCTGTGCCCCGCGGCTTCGGTCACGTAGCCTAAGCTACTCCTTATAACATCAGCTTTCTGCCAGTGAAAGTTCCGTCAAAATCAGTCCAGCCGTTTCGGAGAGGAAAAAACAAACACAGACAAAAATTTTTAAAATTGTGTTTTTGTTATTGGTACCGTATTTACTATCATACGCATTTAGTAATAAGCTGTTGTTTTGATATTACAAACAGACACTTCAATTTTATATATTTGTATAGATTAGAGATTGTTAAAGATAATTTTTTGCCAGACGTAGGTACTTAATGTAAGTAGGTAAACTTCTACTATAAACTCGTCAAATTTGTATTTAAACATCATTTTATGCATTCGCATAACGAACAAAGAAAAGCAAGAGATATTAATTAAAATACATAAATACCAAATACGTTTCAATAAGACCGACATTCGTTACAGAAATAGCAATACTATTAAGTAATCACTTGCTTATCTATTTCCTAGTCCAAATGTACCATAATGGGCGGTTTAAATTGTGTCTGGACGAACATTAGTTGTAAACCACCTCTTTATTACATTTCTGAAATACCAAATACTGTAACTGCGTTCATAGAAATTGCATTATTATTAAAATTACGCGCTTTGTCCATTTACTTTAAATTCTGTGTGTACTTTACTCTAATTGCATTATTAAAATGCCAGCAAACAAAACAAGACTTCTGAATTGTTTACCAAGTTTGATACCGCATTACGAAACTTTTGAATTATGTTTTAAACCTTAGTAAACTTAAGACGTTTTCAGTATTTAGTAGCCCCGCCTTCTAACAGCTTCAACTTCAACTCTTCTTATGTGGCTTCTGTGGAGGTGCAACCACAATTTCGCCATTCTAACAGCTTAGGGCCGATTTTTCATTGCACTTTAACGGACTGATTGCTATCCAATCAATTAATTTTCGTGTTTTTAGTGTGTTTTTCGGGTCTTTCATTTCAAAATTAATGGACCGTTAGCTAACTAAGGTTTATTTCTTTAGAATGGCATAAAATTTATTTACGCCTGTCTTCACTACAGACTTAGGTGATTCAGGGACTTATCTAACATTGCAGGACGCTATCTGACTATTGAATAATCGGCCCTTAGTTCAATAATACGCTCTTAGTGAGAGCAACACGTTTTTAGTGAGAACCAGCATGGACTTCGTCATACTGCATCACAAGTAAGACGTTTTATTTTACTTTTAAGTTATTTTTAAAGATCTCTAATCTACGATGTTGACTAAAATAAACGTATTATTACTGTTATTATTTATTGCCCTATGTAAGTATCTCTACATGATAAAAAGCCGATTGCAAACGCATTAGATTTGATTTATTAACTTAAAGACCTTCAGCCAAAACTGCGTGGTAATCAACAAGCACATTACATTCCAGAGATAACTCTAGCGCAAGACAAGACAACATTCATAGAAACCGAGTTACAAAATAAACCATTGACCTGCTTCCCAAGCCCATCCCACACGGCACATTTACATTGCATTCTACAACCTTGTAGGGATGCAATTGTGTTATCGATAGTGACAATCGATATTCTTTAACACAGCATTAACTATGCTACTCATATCGTAGCATGCAGTATTCTTATTACGCAGTTTATATCACTGTTCTGGTTTTATAAGCAAAGTAGCCTGTGAAAACGGGTGTAAACGGGTTTACGAATAAATAAGTATTTGAGTATTTGAAATTACGGAACATATGAGAGAGGATAACGCGGGCGCTACAGTGTCGCGCAAACCTGTTTGTTCCAAAGTTCCGGGTGGTACGCTTCAATAGATACGGGCATGGACTGTTATGCTTACCATCAAACAGACAAACGATTTTCTCGTCTCGTTTATTTTTAGCATATACAAAAACAAATACCATTAAATTAGTTGTCATGCTTTTACTTTTTTTGAAAAATGAAACTAAATGTTGTGAAAAAAGATACGAACTTCGATACTGTACGAAACAATTGTCCCTTGTTTCGAATAACAACTTTTAATAAAATTTTACTTGAATCCTACTTATATTAATATGACAATTAAGTACCTACTATCCCATAAAGTTAAAAATAATGCCGCCATATCGATCCGGATGATTCGTGTAACGCAGGGCGGGGTTAGAACCAGCCCATGTAACTGACACGTGCCCTGGAGCTAACCCTCACCCGGCCACCTGTCCGGTGAGCGGGTGTGGTGAATGGTTATGATTGGAGCGCAGGTCGTGTTGATAGTCATAGCAAGCCTGTAGAGTCTCCTACACGTGGTTGCCGCCTGTTTTTGGTCTGGTCCCATCCGGAACAGACGTAGCAGAAACTCTACAGACGCTACCCCAGGACTCCCTACCTATCCACACTCCCAATCCGGATCCTTAACCCTTCCTAGCCCAATCCGCTACGAGACTAGTGGTTATGTCGTCGTGGACCGATTATCCCCCATAAGAGCGATAACGGGAGGAGGGAGATAACCACCCGCGTGTTCTATGCTGCACGTGGCATCCCGTAAGGGCGGATGCAGCTGACCTGGAGGCTGAGCGATGAGTGGTCACGCAACACTCCTCTTTGGTGCGAATTTCACCCGAGACGGGAGGCCATAGATTAGCCACCTATGGTCATCAGCAATGGACGGACAGCCTTCTGCTTCCGTCTGGCGAGAGGGGGCGGTCAATGGGGCCTGCAGTCAGCGGAGCACGCCTTTCTTTGCGTTGTCGGCGCGGGATTGGTGGCGTCGTGTGGACTCGTGGGTAACGTGATCGGCCTCTCTATACCTGCCCGGTAGCCCTGATGTCGTAAACATGACATCCCCAGGTGCGGGCTCCGTGGAGGGTGGGGAGCCGGGCAGATGAAGTCTAAACGAATATCTCAATGGATACTTCAAATTCGACAAACAAACAGACAAATACTCCCGTAACAGGGAAATCAGCAACCAACCTCGCGGAGTGCTTAGCTGCTCCCGGGGAAACCTCTGCTGGCTGGACGCTCGTAAGAGCGAAAGGCAAAGGCAAAGGCAAAACAAGCAAACCAACAGACCAAACTCCTTCTGCTTCTGGAGTCCCAAGAGCGAATGCTCAAAATCCGGTGATGCCACAGGTCTCACTGGAAGGACTAACCAAGAAGCAGAAGAACAGGGCAAAATACAAGCTGAAGCTTGAGATGCGCAAGGCGGCACGCTCCGAGGAACCGAGGCCAATGGCTAAGGGACCTTCAGGAGAAGTTTTGCAACCGAGCGAAAGTCCCAAGCCAGCTCACCAACAACGGGACTACAGACGAGCTATCCCCAAAGCCCAAACCGCGAAGACAGTTGCCGTGGCTCAACCCAAAGAGTATGCTGCTCCCGCAGGTAACAGAGGCAGAGGGTTTAGCTACAAACACGACAAAAGGCTAAACAGAGGGAGACAGGCGCTCATAGCGGTCAGCAAGTCGGCTCAGGTCCCAGCTCATACCGAACCAACTAAAAGAGCGCGTCTCGATGATACTGTATCCCCCAGAGGGGATCATAAGAAAAGCAGGTTAGACAGCACTCGTCCGGCCCCGACCAGCTACGCAGAAATTGTTCAAAACAAACTCTGTGTAGCAGTCACGAGAGACGACAATAAGCAACTTACCGAGGACCAAGCAACAATGGTGAAGCGGTTCTTGGAGGAGAGACTCCTCCAAGACATTAAAAACCCCGCCATTGAATTCGTACCGAATTTTAAGGGCAAACCCATCTACGCAGAGGGGGCCCTGAAACTCTGGTGCGAAAACGACGAAACTCACAACTGGTTACAGTCAGCATTGGACAGCCTTCCAGCAATAGGCAACCCAAAATTGGTGGTAAAGAGGCAGAGCGAACTGACCAGAAGAATCCACGCCGCCCTGTTCCTACCAGATTGTGTAAACTCTCTGGAGGACACTTGCCTAGTTCTGGACAGCCAGAACAGGTGGGCTAGCGTGAAATCCTGGTCGGTGTTCACCCATACCATGCAGGCCGACGGAACACGATTCCTCACTCTGGGAATACCGGAGAATGTGGTTCCGTTGATCCTGAAAGCGGGTAGGAAGCTGTCCCATAATTTAGGAAGCGTGTACATGCGCTTCTTCTCAGCAGACGGCACGCTCACGGATGCGCCACCGACAGAGGATACCCCTGCTATAGAGGCGCAACCAGTGGCGGCTGAACGCAAACAGGCAACAGAGGCAATGGACACAACGGCAGCAACCACGGTGCCAACAGCCCAGGACGTACAGCGGCAGTCGTCCCCGGTAGCATCCACGTCCAGGTCAACAGGGGAGAATATTACCGAGCCCCCATCCCGACCCGTAGCGTGGAGTGAACTGGTGGATGTCGAGTTGTCGGAGGAGGAGGGTAGCCTTCTATATGATGGTGACCCAAACCTCCACGACATATAACGTCATACAAACAAACCTCCAGCACAGCCTCACTGCTACGGCTAACCTGCGCAGAGTGCTGGGGGTAAACAACGGGGAGACCATTGCCCTAATCCAGGAGCCGTGGATCAGGGCAGGGCGCGTGTGTGGTCTCAGCAACTTAGGGGGTAAGTTAATACTCGATAGCACTTGCAACAACCAACGTGCGTGCATTTATGCACCGCGACAGATCACAGCAGTGCCTCTTACTGAATTTTGCTCTAGGGACATGGCAACGGCCAGACTTAAGGGTATAACGGAAGAGGCCACCAGGGAAGTTGTCGTGTCGTCAGTCTACATGCCCGCTGACGAGGACATACCACCGAAACACACCACGGACCTGGTAAGATACTGTGAATCAAACAACTTTGACCTTATTATTTCAACAGATACAAATGCCCACCACCCACTGTGGGGCATGCCAACAGCTAACAGCAGAGGAGAGGAACTGGTAAACTTTCTATTCACTACTAATCTCTCCATTGCCAACATAGGTGCGGAACCCACCTTCGTAACAAAGCGATGCCGCACCATCATCGACCTAACATTGGTCTCAGGTAACAATCCCAGCATTATTAAGAACTGGAGAGTATCTGATGAGACATCCTGCTCCGATCACAGATGGATCAGGTTTGACCTAAAAGCAACTATTACAATCCCAGCACCCTCCCGAAACCCGCGCAAAACTGACAAGGTAAAATTCAAAACCTCCCTTGCTGATTGCCTAGGTAATGACACATCGGGACAACAATACAGCAACACCATCGAAGTAGAGCAGGCGGTGGTAAAATTAACAGACGATCTCGTTAACAGCTTCGAGAAGGCCTGCCCACTTACCATCCCTCGTTCGGATAAAGGGGGCAACCAAGGCTGGACCAAAGATCTCGAGAGATTACGGACTAAATTACATCATTTATTTAACAGAGCCATGAACACCTACGAGGATGAGGACTGGGACGAATTCAGAAAGGCGCGAGCAAAGTACAAGAAGCGCATTCGGACCAAGAGTAGGAAATCATGGAGAAAATACAGTACAAACATAGAGTCAAATTCACAAGCAAACAGGGTGAGAAAGATCCTGTCAGCGGACTCAAATCGCTGCATTGGCTCTTTAAAGAAAGCTGATAATACCTACACAAAGACGGACGAGGAAGCTAACATCCTACTACTGCAAACCCACTTTCCGGATTGTCAAATAAGTTCGACACACCAGTGGAGCGTGAACAATGCGACACTGTGTTCGGACAACGACTGGTCAGTGGCCCAAAAGGTAGTAACACAGGATAGAGTTAACTGGGCGGTTAACACCTTCGAAACCTACAAAACACCCGGCCTAGACGGTATCTTTCCTGGCCTCATACAATGGGCGGGGGCCCTTATAAACGAATCCCTTACCGACATCTTCAGAGCATGTCTAGCACATCATTACGTCCCTTTGGGCTGGAGAGAGGTAAGGGTATTGTTTATACCGAAACCGGGTAAGAGCGACTACACCGAAGCAAAGGCATATAGACCCATCAGTCTAACCTCCTTTCTCCTAAAGACCTTAGAAAGGCTTTGCGATCGGTACATAAGGGATAACATACTGAACTTAGCACCCCTCCACCCACAACAACATGCATACAGCTCTGGTAAATCAACGGAATCAGCCCTACATAGAGTTGTATACACTATAGAACGAAGCATAAATAACAAAGCTCTATGTCTAGGCGCTTTCATCGACATTGAGGGTGCCTTTGACAAGACAAACTTTAACAGCATTAGCATAGCCCTTACGAAACATGGGGTGGAATCTACAATAATAGAATGGGTCATCAATATGCTACAGATGAGAGCGGTACGCATCGACCTTGATGGTGCGACGAGGGGAGTGGTGTCAAGAGGCTGCCCACAAGGCGGTGTCTTGTCGCCACTCTTATGGAACATGGTAGTAAATGACCTAATCACCAAACTGAACACCCAACGATTTTTCACGGTAGGTTATGCAGACGATCTTGCCATACTCGTCCCAGGTCTTGTTGCTGGAGTAGCATGTGACCTCATGAGAAATGCGCTCAGGATCGTCGAGAGATGGTGCATAGAATTCAGACTTACCGTGAATCCGACCAAAACCGTTCTGGTAATGTTTACAAATAAGCGAAATCTAGGGTTGTACACCATACCTTCCCTCTTTGATACACAACTAAAATTGTCGGATGATGTAAAATATCTGGGCGTCACCCTCGACTACAAGCTGAACTGGTCCAAACATTTCGATAACAAGTTAAAAAAGGCTACCATATCCTTCTGGCAATGTAGACGTATGATTGGTAAGACTTGGGGATTGAGCCCTAAAATAACCATTTGGCTCTACAATACAGTAGTGAAGCCCTCGTTAACCTATGGTGCAATAGCCTGGTGGCCCAGAACCAAGCAAATTACAACTATAAACAAGTTGCAAAAGTTCCAGAGACTAGCCTGTGTAGCGGCAACAGGCTGTATGCGTACGGCCCCCACGGCAGCACTAGAGGTACTTTTAGGACTCACACCCCTGCAATTTTTCATCCAGCAGGAAGCTGCCATGTCCGCATACCGATTAAAAGCATTAGATCTTTGGAACTATGACAAACAAGCCACTCACACAAATATAATGAACACGTTTGCGGATGCAAACTCACTTATGCACTCTATCTATGATAGAATACCCAAAAAACATACATTCTCTAAAATGTATACAGTACAGCTATATGAGGAGCCTAGTGACAGTTCTGGTATAAATGAAATTAGAATATATACAGATGGCTCTAAAACGGCAACAGGAACAGGGTCAGGAACATTCTCAGATGATCTCAACATACATACAGCAGAGGCTCTGGGTGCGCACAACTCCATCTTTCAAGCGGAATGTGTAGGTATCATCCAAGCAGCTCGAGCAATACTGCGCAGAAAGGTAAATGATTTAAATATCAGAATATTATCAGACAGCGCAGCAGTGCTACGAGCCCTGAACAGCAACGTCCACACAACGGGGCTAACGTTACAATGCCATGATCTCCTGGATGAGGTGAGTAAATCAAATACCATTACTCTCCAATGGATCAAAGGGCACAGTGGCTCCAGAGGGAACGACGCAGCTGATGAACTGGCAAGAAGAGGCTCTAGCATGCACCCCGTTGGGCCAGAGCCAATGATCCCTCTGCCTTTCAGCCAAATCCGCCTCTGGATCCGCCAGGTAGCTATGCAACATCATCAAGAATACTGGGCAAATCTAAAGGACTGCAGGCAGTCAAGGGAGGCACTTCCGGTTCTAAACCGGAGGTACTCCCGAAAACTCCTCAACCTAAGCAGGGACAAACTCCGACTGATAGTTGGGATAGTCACTGGACATTGCTCACTAAACAAACACCTCTTTAACATAGGTGTTACCAACAGCCCACTATGCAGGGGATGCATGGAGGCGGAAGAAACGGCCAAGCATGTGCTGATGGAGTGCACGAGCTTGGCGTCTCAACGAGCATTGTTCCTCGGGTCACCGGGAACACTCCGGGAAGCCTGCACCGGCGTCAGCGAGCTGCTGGCCTTCCTGGCGGACATCGGGTGGTTGGAATAACGCGCACCACTCGCTCACGCAAAAAGGGCCGATAAACGGCCTAGTTGCGGAAAAGAGCCCGCGCACCAAGTACCAAGTACCAAGTTCGTGTAACGCATTATTATCTCCATTAATAATTATATTCATCGACACGGTCAGTGAAATTTCTCTGATATTATCACCAATAAACGTTCAGTTATTAATCTTTTTTTAATTATGTTTAATAATTAAGCCAGAGATGTACCTAATCGATTAATTTCATCGATACTTTCGGTTAAACGCGCATCTCTAAAGCCTGGTTACGAACGTTACTGTGTAATATCGTTACTAGTATCAAATAGATTTGTAGCTGAATGTGCGCGAGCGCACAGGTAATCTTTAATTTATAATTGCACAGAGCAACGACTAATCTGTTCATTAATTAAACAAGTGGGTAAAGCCAAAGGACTATTTACCTTTATACAGTCATATATATAGAAACGCTTTCGATAATAAGCCAAAGAAGAACAAAGGACGACGTCGTGAATTTATTTCACTTTGAAAAATTAAATGGTAAATACTAACATGGAATTACTTGTTTCACTATTGCCTATGGCTATTACGTCAACTGATCCCGCCATAAACTGAGCCCGCGGGATGAGTTGACAAATTCATTATACTACCTATATATAACACATAATAATTCCAAACTTAGATATAACTCTTCTCGTTCCTTCTTCCTTCTCGTATAGGTTACGTACATATATCGTCAGCCTGATATTATATTATACTAGCTGCTGACCGCGGTTTCACCCGCGTCCCTCCCCGCGGATTTCATGGGTTTTATTTTTTTGCGCGGAACGCTAATTCTTTTTCTAAAATTAAAGTAGCCTAAGTTACTCCTTGTAACATCAGTTATCTGCCAGTGAAAGTCCCGTCAAAATCGGTCCAACCGTTTTGGAGATTACCCGGAACAAACAGACAGACAAACAAAAAATTTAAAAATTGTTGTTTTGTTATAGGTACCTTGTATATACTTTCATATGCATTTAGTAAAAAGCTGTTATTTTGATATTACAAACAGATACTTCAATTTTTTTTATTTGTATAGAGTACTATAGATATTCTGTGTTGGTATCAAGAATGTTCGCCCAAAACCATTTTCGATAAAAGGCCTCAGACAGGCAAATAATAAAAGATAATAATTACATACGTGCCGTTCGATTTAATTAAATAATAATTTAAATGACAACAATAATTGCTATTCCTGGTAGTAATAAATTCAATAATAGTATTTATTCTAATGATATAAATAATAAAAGGTCAGGTTAGTTCGTATTCATAACTCGTTACAAATAATAACTATTACTCTCTATTATCTATAAATAAATACTCAATACAATGATATTATCTTCACTAATATCATAGTATCTTCATTATGGTCAAATGCCGATTGCTAATGGACTGCCCTTTTGTTTCGTTCGACGTTAACAATATATAAGTATTTTCAATTACCCGTAATGGAAAACCATAAATTATAGTACTTAAATAGATATAATTCATATTGTAGATAAGTTATTTCAGTTTTGCCAATTATGGTTTAAGTTATTGTTTTGGTAGTTCATGTTAAAAATGTTGCAGTTTGATAATAATTTCTTAAAGTATTTAAGTGTACATATTAACATACATTATTTTTCAGGCATATTTATTTACTTGAGTTATTATGAGTATAAACATAAACATAAACATAAACGCTTACACACTCATACCCCCGCACTAGGATTCCCTGTGTTGCAGGTGGCATGGACATACACAGATACACATTACAAACATCCAAGACCCGAGAACAAACTTTATGCTTACACAAAATCTGCCCCGGCCGGGAATCGAACCCGGGACCCCTCGCCTTGCAGGCAGGGTTACTACCAACTTAGCTACGGAGCCGTCAACCGTATGTACCTATAGTCCTTCTTTCACGCAGCAACGGAGCAACGGATCGACGTGATTTTTGGCATAGATATAGTTTATGGACCGGAGAGTAACATAGGCTACTTTTATCCCGGAAAAATGCACGGTTCCTGTTGGGACGCAGGTGAAACCGCGGGCAGAAGCTAGTTTCTCATAATTCAGAGATTCAGCCTAGTAAAATCTAAGCTATTTACCACCAAACCACACCACGTGCGACCGAAACACACATTTCTTATCTAACCTAACCTAACCTAACCTAACCATTTCTATAAAATTCATCACGATTAAACACTAAGGTCATGAGTATCAAACTTATGATATTAACTTGACTTTCCAAATCACAATAATAATTGCAACTGCCATCAGACTGTACCAAAGCGGTGTTCAATAATGGCCAACAGCAACACATGACGTTGCTAAATACCACCGGAGGCAGTCGGATATTCAATTTAATATCAGACGGCAGATTGTAAGAATGGGAGCGCCCCGGGCCGAGGCAAAGGTTAGCCGCAACACGGCCGAGGCGTTGGAAATGTGGAACTACTATCATGTCGTGTGTTAGAACCTACTGCTACTTATATTTGTTGTAATGGCCATTCAGTAGATCTAAGCATCTAGTCCTAGTGCGTGAAGGATTTTGTTCTAACTGCGGCGCGAGTACGGAAGTCGGTTCGATAAATTTTTCGAACCGAAAAACTCGACAAATTTATCGAATGTTGCGAGTACCGAAGTCTGATCGTATTGTAGTAGCTCTATATTCTCTTTGGATTCGACCTAGCTTTTCGATAACTTTTGTCGATATTTCGAGGCTCGATAAATCCCACCTTATCGATTTGAACTGTCAATTTTATCGAATATTATCGAATTTTATCGACCCGAATAGATCCGTACTTGCGCCGCTAACACAGTTAACAGCCGCTGTATAACAGTGAGGCGATGTGGTGCCTATTTTGGTTCGTGAAATACGTGTCTTTGTATGGTCAGACATTTTGATATGGATGGAAGTCGATACGTAACGGTATAAGAGATTGCCTGAATGATAAGATTTGAGAAATTGAGTGACCATTGCAACGCTTTATGCGAATTCGCCCGAATAAAGAATATTTGACATATCCAGAACCATCTAGCTTGAAATTACGCAGTCTCTTCCACTTTACACAAAAATAGGCACTAAAGATACCATGGATTTTGGGGTCAGATTTCACAAATACTTTGCCAATTATAAAATTTTCTCCAGTAACTATATAAACAACAAAATGCCCTAAATTTATTGGTAATTAACGTCTTTGTAAGACAGATAGTTATGGATATTTACAGGTCCGAAAAGTACGGTATTTTAGCCAAAAAGCGCGGAAAACGTATATACGCTCCGTTCAAGCGCCGTAAAATCGTATTAGACCTCTAGATAGGAATCATTCTTATCTTTAAAATCTAAGTGCAACTGCTGTGCAGGCAGCATTCCAGTATTTATCGTATCTGTTATTGATTTGTATGTATGCGGATGTAATAACCACAACGGTGAGCCACGACTATAAATAATAAGGGTGATATTAGATGGTTTACTGCATAGCTGCTGCTGTGCATCAAATCTAACTTTTCTGCGCGTGTCTGCCTGGACGGATACTACCGCTTTACTCGTATAGTTTGCCGGCAAGCAGTAGGTAGTCTTCAGAAAATAATTTGCAGAGGTATTACAATAATTCATAGCTTTATTCGTATCGATCGCCGCGCCGATACCTACTGCGTAAACATTGAATTTTAAGTATAAACTTTCGAGTAATTAACTCACGTTCTCTCATTTAGTGTAGGGTGTAATTTTGTTGTTTGTAATGGGCGCCTTATATATGTAATTTGTGGTTGTTATGTAATGCTAGTGGTCCGTTGCTGCTTTTACACGCATTAAGGCGCGGCTAATACAAAATGTCTCGAGAAGTCCTGTTTTTCGTCGCACTAAACTCCGTTTTCATAGATATTACACGCAAAATAAAATAAAGGTAATATGCAAACAAATCTTAGTTATCTACCGATTTTATACAGTTATTTTTATTGTATACCTTATCCTAAGTATAGCCTATCACTCACGTTATCCATAATAATTATTATTTTTGTCCTGTCCGTCTTTTTTATCTTCGTTTATTTTTTACCTGAAATGTGAGTGCTGAATAAATGTATCTTATTTCTCTCTTTCGGTATAGTTTGCCACGAAATAACTATGGAATTATTTTTAAGAAAAAACATGACGACTTAAGTAAACGATGGAAACAGCGAGGTGGATGTACTTTTATTACAAAAACTGCACAAAGCATCCACTTCGTAAATATTAATAAATGTTAACAACGTTGCTAACTGCGTTACATATTTATGACGAGCATTTATTTCCTATTCCGACATGTAGTCTTTTAACTTATCTGGTAAGTTAAGAGACTTAAATGGTAGAAAATAATCCGCTTGCAAATATTGACCATAGTATTGGCGCTTTTTGTGTTTCACGACATGCGACTCCACGCTGAGAAGCTTATCGATCATCAGAACGAAAAACAACAATCGCCTCTTACCTGTTGCCTACCCTTCAATTGTATTTAAAAGTAGGAGTAAAATATAGTTCTAGTTGACAGGCACGCGCATCGGGGGGTCAGACCGCTTTTCTTTTGACTGATAGTTTTGCCAGCTCGCACAGATTTACCCAAAAGAAAGGGAGTTTGTAGTTGTGTAGAATGTTCGTAGTAGATGATGCGATTGTTTGAAAACAGTGAATTTTCTACAATAAAGTATTGAAATATTAAAATCAAATAAATAAGACAAGGATAGACAATATTTTTCACTGATTAATGGCATTAGGCAGCTGCGAGCAAATGAGAAAACCCCTATACTTTTGAGTTGCTAACAAGAAAATAAATAAAATTTCGCTCCTCGTTTATATATCCTGTGTGGCCCGGCCCTAACTAGGATCGATAACGATTCGTGAACCGTGGTCCCACACTAATATTAGGTTCAAAACAGACAGACTGAGCAATTGCACTTTTCTGAATCGTAATTTTAAACTCTGCTAAGTAGTCTGCTGGAAAGTCTGCTAACAAGGATGTGAGCAGACTTTCCGACTGCTACGACACAAATCTTATCTATATTTCGGGAAATGCAACATTTATTTAAAGGTATTTCAAGCTAACTGTGCAGGCAACATTGTGAACAAATGCGGTGTTATCCTTTCATCGGCATTCTGCCAGCGCTTGACGAGTGCATTATTCAGGATGGCATTATACCGTACGATCTTTAACGCCGGCTACTAAAGGCGCGCCGGAAAAAGTAACAATGTCGTACCTGTTACATGACAAATTGGAACTATTAGCGGCCAGGCTCTGAGCTGCTTTTGGTCTATAAGGTAGGGTTACCGCTTATTCCCGGTTTTGCTTATGCTCCGCTATAAAGTTACACTCTTATTTATTAGGTACTAAAGTATATTGTTTTGCATCTTTATCATGATTTATATAGGATACTGTAACACTATCTTACCTAATAGATAATGGTGTTCGGAATTGAAAAGCCGCTGGCTAAATAAAGGTGTTCTTGAGAACGGGCTGGTGTAAGAAATGTACCTCGAATCTGCAAAAGGTTCCTATAGTAAAGACAAGTTGACACTCTTACAAATTTACTTAATTGACGTGCATTAGGATAGGTCTTTAAAACAACTAAGTATGTTACTGATAAAGTCGCCAGACAAAGGAATTGATTGTTTTATTATTGGATTCTTCTAAGCTGCAACCCTACGGTTCAACTATGGACAGTGTTTGTTATTCAGTTCACGGCAAATGTCTTTTTGCCATAAAAGAGCTGCGCCGAAGCGGTTTCCATTTAGGGACACACACAAGACACAAGTGGCCACTCTAGCGACAGCACGACTCTAGTGGTAGCTAGGGAGCTACCAGATACAGCGCACTCTTAATAAAATACTGACCTAATTCAAAATCACTAACTTTTGGCAATTGAAGTGTAACTAGCATTTTTTTTTAAATTGCTGTAGAATTAAAACTATATATCCTTATAATAATAAAATAAAATACCTTACAAGCAAATTAGGGTTGTTTTTTATTAGACTAGGTTATCGGACTTGCTTTTTTAGGTCGCTATTTCACTATAACTCATTTTGGTCAAATTTTGAGTTCGGTCGATGTTTTACTAAGGGTGCGACAGGTACTTGGCGTATCCGCATACTCCTTTACTTGTCGTATAGTACGCGAAATATTGGTGACTCGGAATGTAATTGTTAGTATTGAATAGATATTGCTGCATTTGCGCCGGTCGTTACACAATGAAGCTGTAAAGTGTATGGACATAATTTGACGTCTCAATAAAGCCCGGTTTGACTAACAAAAGGTTTGAGTTGTCTTGTCGACGGACAAGATTGAGTTATAATATACGGACTTCTAGGCTGCTTTGGAAAGGCCTCTGTGTTGCCATATTATTCAATTTACCTACACTCAAATTATAAGCGTAACATTTTTATGTTTTAAGGAGCGGCTAAAGCAAAACGTCCGAAAAGTACATTAAATTTATTAGTTTTATCTGTGTCGATATTTCGCTTTAGGTATATTTATTTCCTGGATGCAGTCTAAACGTAAAACATCTTTATCAAAACTTCTGAATAGAGACATTTGTATGTATCATAACACACACACAGACACACACAACTACTAAGATATACTACGTACATGCACAGGCCCAATAAGTAGCGCCCTTTTACAGGCAACCTAACCGATACCGGCACGTTACAAATGTTACAATCACAACATAATCACTGCGGCACTTTGTCACAGTAAATATGCAAACAGAACCTCAACCACAGGCTAATAATTCGAAGAATTCTTAGTACCACAAGGTGCTCAAGTGTCGTGTCGTGCGTCGAGTGTGCATGCCTAATAGACCTTTACATGCAGATTTATGTCACAGTAAGTTTGTATCGAGGCGTGGACGGCTTGAACTCCCTTATATGAGCACAAGGTATTTCTGTAGGTGTGTACTTGATTATTTGAAGGTCTGTGGGTAATGGGTACTACTGGCTTGATTATATAGGAAACCCATTTTATGTTGTTTAGACTAATAATATACTTATAGTACATAGATATATAGGTACTAGCTAGGTACCTGTACCTATCATATTGCCTATATCGTAATCATTAGGCACTCAAATAAATAGAAATTAAGTTTAGAACTTACATATGTATTATGTGTCTTGTAACTTGTGTAATAACACCGTACTAACCTTATCTACCTTCTCTTATTACAACCCATTTGGATGTCATGAGATATAAAAAAGCACATACATGAAACCTGAGCTAACGTTAGTAGAGACGATTCTTGAAACGCGGGCTCAACTTTTACGAGGTACGTTTTCACGATAGCTTGTACTATTATCTATTCTGTGACGTGCCAACATATAGGTATGTACTTAAGATACGGAAGCTTCAGCGCGTGAATCTACTCACACTAGGCACTTTTTTACAGAGATATTTATCGAGGTAGATAAGTATTTATCTAGTTTGATTTACAATCGGGTCTCGAGAGCGGAGAACGCGATTTTTATATCATTGCTTCAAAGATTTATTAATGAAGTCATAACTTTCTGCGTTCCACGCGTTTAGTTTCTTTATCGAGACGGATTTATGAGTCGACGGTTTTGAATTAATGCATTGACATACAAATTATAATACTGCTTGGGTAAATTCACACCGAGACGCGACGCGACAATACCATCCAAAAACGTAAAATTTTAGTGCGAGAATGCGTGGATTCTGGATACCTACGTCTCCAAATTACGCGTTGTGCGTAACGCGTCGTCAACAGCTTTACGCCCGCGCCGCCCGCCGCCCCCCGCACCGCGCCTCGTAGTATGTCTAAACGCCTTGTGCCGCTTCGTGTCGCGTCGCCTCTCAGTGTGAACCGACCCTAAGGCACGTTATAAAAAGTTCAAAGAAAGATGAATGGACGTGAACAGTGATAAATATATGAGATTGTTTTTTTTTAAATATATAACTTCTTACTGTCACTTTCGTAAAACATAACTCCCAAAAACAATATCGAAACGTATCCTATCCTACTTCCTTTCTACTAATATTATAAACGCGAAAGTTTGTGTGTGAGTGTTTGTTACCGCGTATCTCCGTAACTACTAAACCGATTTTGATGAAATTTCGAATAATGTAGTAGGAAATGGCGTCGACTCTAACGTTTCAAACATAAACCTAATTTTAGCTTTACTGTCTCTTTCTAAATGAGAACATGAGAACGGAATAGAATCTTTTTTAGACCTGTCAAATTAATCCCCTTGCTTGTTGTATCTAGTATATTAAACTTAGCGGCCATGAGCTCTATAGTGTCTAATGAGTCAAGGAAAAAAATTGATTTCACAGCTATAAAACTTAATTTAGACCTGTCAAACATCTACCATCCTTTTCTCATGTTATATAATATTGAAAAGAGAGAGCGAAACATAAATAAGTTATTGATTGTTTTTGTGACTTCAGAGTCGGCAGCATTATAAAGCGATAAATAAAAAATGTAGGTTAAAGTTGAGAGAATTTATATAATGGAATATGAATAACATGTCAATATTTATAAAATATTATAACATATTAATCTATGTTAACTAAATCTACATTTACGTTAAAGTGTCCGTTTTCTAAGTCGCAGGCCACTTGGTAGCCCCACTCTTCTGACACACTCACTGTATATGTTTGTTTCTGAAATAAAAAATAAGTTAAGTTAGAAAATGGAGAATAGAATCTGATGTCAGTGTGTCCTGGCTGCACTTGAGAGCCAGGTCTAATCTAGGCTTAATATTCGGCACATTTCGTTGGCAACGTCCCTGAAGATAGAGCGAGATAGTGTGGTCAAAAGCTAAACCTATCCAATTATCCAGTATAACAAAGTAAAGATTAAGGGGCAAAAAACGGCGCGCCGCTATCTCGCACGCAGATAAATAATCACTTATATAATTATGAAAAATCGCATTCGGTGAAGTTGCTGACAATAACATTACAAAAGTTTAACAAAAATTTTGAGCCACTGTTTTCAAACCAAAAAATGGGATATGTTTGCCCATTTTCATGTATGAAAACCTGATCGGATCAAAATGATACTTTTGACGTACCTTTGTAATGTTATTGCCAGCAACTTCACCGAATGCGATTTTTCATAATTATATCAAAATATTGATTATCTCCAAAAATGTTGAGATGCGCGAGCGAGAAAGCGGCGCGCCGTATCCTGCCCTTAAGCACATATACGAAAAGAAGTCTAGTATACTTACAAGTATTTTAACAGCTTGTCTCGTGTGAGGGTCCCACTGCACTCGTCCGCGGACCACTCCGAAGTCTGCAGCGGAGTCCGCGGACCCCGCGTCCCCCATGTCCCACTCGGCCCACAATGCGAAACCGTTCACTGGGTACGCAGTATCCTTTTTTATCCCATTTGAGTGACTATGGAGAAGAAACAAATCTCAATACTGTTTATAAACGCTTAAACACTCATACCCCCGCACTAGGATTCCCTGTGTCGCAGGTGGCATGGACATACACAGATACACATCACAAACATCCAAGACCCGAGAACAAACTTTATGCTTACACAAAATCTGCCCTGGCCGGGAATCGAACCCGGGACCCCTCGCCTTGCAGGCAGGGTTACTACCAACTTAGCTATGGAGGCGTCAATTATTCATAATCACCCTTATTATGCTTCCACTGCTGGGATACCTGCCTTCTCTCAGAGAGTATAGTGCATTTGAGTAATTCCGAAACGCAGAATATTCTGATGAAGACCCGTTTCTACTAAACACGGCAAACTTATTTGTTTAGCAACATTTACCTAGCTGTCATCTGCTTCCCAGGTAAATGTTGCCAGACCAATAAATATTACCCCGTTTGGTAGAAATGGTTAATTATCGGAATATCCCGCTTGCGTGCATGCACTAGGTATAAGTATACATTTTTTTTTAATTTAAGAAATTATTTTTTGACTGTAGATTGGCCTGTATGAAAATAATAACTGTACTTTTACAACCAAAAAAATGTTAATTTGGATGCTGAAATCAGACAAAATATGTTTTTACGGTGTGAAACTAAACATATCTTTGGTGGACGTCTTCCAGCTGAAAATGATGAAGTGTGTAAATATTTGTCCTGATCCAGGAATCAAACCAGCAACCCTTGTGTGCTACAGAAGCTAAGCTCATTGACCAAATATACTAAACTACTGGCTTTGTCAATGAACTTCATCATCACACGGTCGGAAGATCAACTTACTTCAGTGTAAAAGAGCCGTCCGCTGCATATTTGGGTTTTAAATCTTCAAAGTTGATGCGCAAGAGTTTCTGTGGCAGTCCACTGCTTCGACAAGGGTATTCCCACAAAGGTTG
Organism: Crocallis elinguaria; assembly: GCA_907269065.1. Classification (NCBI taxonomy): domain Eukaryota; kingdom Metazoa; phylum Arthropoda; class Insecta; order Lepidoptera; family Geometridae; genus Crocallis; species Crocallis elinguaria. The sequence continues at coordinate 21,857,681 of OU026072.1, read as the reverse complement.
AGCTTCAATTTCCTCATCACTTACTATTCGAGAATTCTGTAAATAAAATAAATATTACTTGAAAATAATGTAGGTATACAGTCGGTCACAGTAAGTAAATAATAAATATCTAAGGAGATATTTATTTTTGTAATCTCCTATAAAGGGCTTTTTCGCCAATTGCGAATATGCCGCCCTATTATTTTCACCTAAGCTATAAATAAAAACTATAGAGTAAAGGAGATAATAAATATTTTCTTAATAAACTTCATGTAAAAACGACATGGAATTAAAAAACATAATTTTACATAGTTTAATAGGTTTGTAGCACTTATTTTACTTGTTGTAACACAATATAGGCCTGCATTTGTTCACTATCTCACCTGATGGTTCGCAACAATGCTGTCGACTATGAAGCATACTGCTTGCATACATATTCATTGAGGAGTTGAAGAAGCCCAGGTTATAAAGGTTGAAGAAAACAGACTCAGGCAAGGAGTTCTTTAGCCCATAATACATCCATGTAATTTCATAATTATGTATATGCTTACCTCTACAAGACGATCGAATATCGACATATCAAATCCTTCACACCTTCCTAAAGGCACCCTGATCTTATGAAGGTCCAAGAACTCAACCGGCATCGCCCAAAGTTCAAAAGCTTTTGGAATTATCGACACACCTTCGTTCAAATACTTCTTATACTTATGCAGAATATATGCAGTCTTCAAATTCTCCCATGGCAAAATTGAAGAGCTTAAAACAGGATCGCATATCACATTAGTAATTTGTTTCAATACTTCTTCGTTTAATTCTGGTATGAATTCTATATTTTCAATATTATTTGTCTTGATATAATCTTGTAAGATATTAATATTAAATTGTGATAGCTCGTGAATGTAGACTTTCTTTGCCATTTTAGCTGCAAGTAACCCTAGTAGACTGCTTCCATTCAAATCTAAAATCACTGCATTTTCTTTTATTTCTTGTTTCAACTGTTTTTTCAACCTTCTGCTTTGTATCTTATCGTTTATGTAAGACACGTGTGTTCTTGACCAGGCCATGTGCACGCCACATTCGCAGATTGGACGTTCGTAATGATGTTTTGTTTCAAGATTTTCTTTCTCTAAATAGAACCATAGAGAATATTCGTCTTGACATGAGACGAGCGTGATTTTTGCACCTTTTTTCACTGGTAGTTCTTGGGGCAGGTAGTATACAGCTTGCATCCAGTGGTCGCGCCAGGGTATAGAGTCTTCTGGTCGTTCGGCCGCCATGGCGGCGGTAGGGTGATTCCACCATGGGGCACAGCTGAGAATTATTTTTTCTGAAACGAAAAATAAAACCAATATTTGTATAACTTTGAGAATGCAGCTGTTTATTTTATTAGTGAAATAATTCAAACACCATCAGGCAAACGACCAGCTCGTCTCGTTATGCAATGATATAAAAAAACTTTTTAGAATCTAACCAGTGGTTCCAGAGATTAGCGGTAACAAACAAACAAATAAACTTTGTGTCTCTATAATATTAGTACACTATACACAGGGGCGTATTTACCCTAGGGCCAAAAGGGCCATGGCCCGGGGCGGCAGGCTGCGAGGGGCGGCGCAAGCAGAAGAAATTTAATAAAGCCTACAAGGCTCTTATTAAGAAACAGTCTTAAACGGTTGAATAGTTCAACTGTGGTTTGTCTCTTTCGATTCAGTTTAAATCTGTCAAAGAACAACCAAGACAAAACATAGTTTAACTAAACCACCGTTTAACACTGTTAATTAATAAGAACCTAAATCTCATAAGGTGCTCTTAGGTGTAAGTTTGATACACATCAAGACGTGGGGCTTTCGTATATACTGACTGGCAGAGGGCGGTGGGGCCTGCAGGCCCAGGGCGCTGAATCCTTAAATACGCCACTGACTATACAGATGTAAAATATCGTGAAACAAGCAACAAGCCATATTACATGACAACCAAAACTACGCCTACTGTGTTTCTGTTTGATGAGCAAAGTAACCAGTGAAATTAAGGGGCTTGGGACTGTTTTAGGGTATTTAGTGCACTGCAGTGCCATGCAGGCCTTTGTGTTAAAAAGTCCTGAGTGGCACTGCAATTGTTAATGGCTGGCGTTATGCTTACCATCAGGCAAACGACCGGCTCGTCTTGTTGTCAAATAGTATAAAAAAGAACATAAATCATTGCATACAAACCTTCAGTATCCATATACAGCTCCCACCACATAAAGACCATCTGTGCTTTACCGTCTTTCGTCGCAGTGAACTGGTGTTCAACCCTACGGTTCTTTACTAGAGGAGTCTTGCCCGACCAGTCATAGTGGAGCACCGGTATTTTGTCAGAGAGCTCATGGAAGCTGGAGCGATGCACCTGGGACAGCTGGATGTCGTGAACGGCGGCGGATCCAGCGCAGTCTTTCATCTGGAATATTTAGATTTCCATGTCAAGTAGATAGATTTTTCCTTGCCCATCTGTGATTAAAAATTATAATTATGATTATTTACATTAATATTTTTTGTCATTATTTTTTCAAAGTGAAGAAGCTTTTCTGCAGCAGGTTTTTGAAGGCGGTCCAAAAGGAATAGGTTCTCTGTGTATTCGTTTTTTTTGTTTGTCTGTTTTAGTTTGTCTGTGTATTCGTTTTTTTTTTTCAGAGGAAATGTTACTCTATTTCTCCACCAAATGTCAACCAATTTAAATGATTCTTTTATTTTATGAGTAATAAATATCATCAAAGAATACGGGTGGTATTCTTTCAAGAGTGGGAAAAGGGGGTGAAATTTCATTCAAGTCGATTGCAACTTTTCTAAAAACCCTTTTTTTTATTCCGTATTTTAGTGTTAATTGGTCCTCATTATACTTAAATAACATTTAGTCATTTTGAAAACTAAATCTGCCACTGCCTAAACAAATAACACATCTTTCTCATGAAACAGGTTATGAAAAACAAGTGCAAGTACAAGATTTAAATGTAGTACAAGATTTAAATGTATGACGGCTCCGTAGCTAAGTTGGTAGTAACCCTGCCTGCAAAGCGAGGGGTCCCGGGTTCGATTCCCGGCCGGGGCAGATTTTGTGTAAGCATAAAGTTTGTTCTCGGGTCTTGGATGTTTGTGATGTGTATCTGTGTGTGTCCATGCCACCTGCGACACAGGGAATCCTAGTGCGGGGGTATGAGTGAAAAAAAAAAAAAAAAAAAAAAAAATACTTTTACTACCTTTTGCGGAGTCTTCAATACTAAATTTAGCTCCTGAGCAGTCACATCTTCAATTTTATTCCAATTCTGTAGGAAAGGGCACTCAACTACTTGTGCATAGATGATTGCAGAATCTGGGATGACAATGCAGTCCTTTTCTAGTAAGAACTTGTGTGCATGTGAAAATGTAGATAATGCACCTGGAAGTGACAACAAATATCTATTCATAATTAATTTAATTCTGAGCCAGTACAACCGAATCACTAAATATTATAAATTAAAGTCCTCCGCCGCTGTGAGTTTGTATTTGTTTGGGGTAATCTCAGAAACTACTGTACGGATTTATATACGGTTTTCATCAATAAAAACGATTATCTGAGAAAGTTGTAGTCATTTTATCTTGCATGAGTGCTCCCTTAGGGCCCATGTGAATAAAGAATTTTGAATTTGAATTCGACAAGCACTTTTCTGTTGTTAAATTAGTAGATTATTATAATACTATCCCACTCAGCTGTGGTCTCAGCTTACCTTCACCAATTAACTCTGTATCAAACACCTCAGTGACTAGAATGTTTGCCCTTTCTGTCATGTCACCATTGTCTCCAACTGTAATCTCTGTTGACCGTTTTGGAATGACTTTTATCTTATCTGCAACACCATTACATGCCAGTATTTTGAGACAGCAATCAGCCATGGGTTTGAAGGCTTCACATGCGGTGATTGTATCAGCTCCGCATTTTACTGCCATCATTGAGAGAAGTCCAGTGCCTGTGCCTGGAACATTAATAATTTGATTAAATTAGTATTTTAAAAAACAAAAAGTTGGTATAGTAAGTTCAGACATGACATGACTATTGCAGAAATATGTCAGAGAAATTAGTTCCCTCTGGTCTATGCTTACCAATATCCAAAACATTCGCCTTCTTTCCGTCTTTGTGCATTTTTTGGATGGCTAATTGCAATGCTCTATAATACATCTTATTTCTTTCAGTATCATGAAGCATATCAGCAAATGCTGAACGTGCGATCTCTTGATGGTAATCATATTCATCATGGTCCACTCCGACATCCCACTCCGTACTCCCTGTTAAAGGGTTCCTTTTTTGCAAGAATACTTTCATATTTGTTTCAGGAACATTACCACTCATTTTAAATCTGCAAAACACTATCAGTCAGAGACAACTTACCCTATCACTTTTTTAGTGTATCAGTGGTGCAAGTACGAAACTTTGCAATCCATAGTAATTTAGATAAATTGACAACAATTTCGATAAATTGACAGTTCGATGTTAAAATTAGAAATAGGTAGGTCATTGTTTTTTCGAAAACGAAACGGAACCTTTTCCCTCTAGGATAAAAAATAATTTCCGAAACTAGTTTTGCGACGACGACAAGATTACACAATGAAGTTCAATTTTCGTCGCATTGAGGGAATAACTAATTTCGTGAAGTGATTTTCGTATGAAAACCGTAGTGAACGACGATAAAACTATTACAATTAATAATAATATGATAAAATAGTCGTCGTTCCCCAGTCTTCGATTGTGAGATGCGAATTGCGAATGCGAATATTCACTTCCTAATTCATATTGAAGGAGTCGACATTGTTTCGTTTTCAAAAAAATTATGAAGTACCTACCTATCTCTAATTTAAATTATCTCTCAATTTTATTTAACGAAAAGATCGGTACATAGGTACTTGCACTGCAGTAGTTTTAATAGTTAGTATTACATATTCTATACTCTCTGTGAAGCTTACCTCTTCAAACTTCTAACTACAAAATTGCTACAAAGTTTCTGAATTAAGATTAAACTCATTAATGCGAGCAAAATCTACAGTATTTACTATTTATAAAACCCATCTCAGTTTTAAAAATAAGTTCTCATCATGAATAGAGGTAAAAAATTAAAAATACATAAGTAAGGTTATGAATATAACCTAAAAAGTAAATCAGAGTTTTTGACATTGACAAATCGACAATAGACAATGTCAAAACGACACGAATAAATTCCAAATACTGGCGCCAGCTTATTTATCCGAATTTTGAAATTTCAGAATTCGTTAATCGTTTCTATGTTGTCAGCGTTTTATTTCAAGTTTTCAAGAAAAACATGCTGATACCGAAATAGTTTCAGCGTTTTTTTTCCGCATTCTTAATATTCTGTCACGTGACTTTTCACAATATAGTGTCATTCCCATACATTTTTCTTTACCGTAGGCGTGAACGAATCACAGACTTTTATAGTAATTCTCTTTGATTCGTCTATAGCATGTCTATAGGCTGAGGCTCTTTAGTGCCTATGAATTAGCCAGAGACAGCGGAATTTTATTTTTAAACGTCACCGTTATGTCAGTCAGACTTGTGCTGTCAATCCGATAATCTTTCATTACGACGTTTTTCTATCATGGCGGCCGCCGTAGGTAGGATTTGTGGGGCACGTCTTTTCAAAAATTACGGGATAGTGGGACCTCAGGTACAGAATACATTCGTATAATGATATCTATTTCATCGCTAAAATAATTACATCTTATTATAGTGGTCAATATGTTAGTATGGTTAGAATTAGTGGAGTTAAAAACGACCAGGAAAAGTGGTGCAATTTATCAGTTTTTTTAGTTCCTCAAAGCCTTTTAGCTCTGTTTTAGTAATAACGTGGTCAGTTAAGACTAACTACATAAGGATTGTGATTCTGAGTGGTTAATAAATATTCACGAATGAGTGATAACCTATTTTGCATTATGTAACTGTTACATAGGAGTTTTAATAGTGCCCATGAATTGCAGGTCTGTCAGCTGTCCACCAACACTCAAGGATGGACAAAAAGTAGAAAAGTGGTAAGTAGCATATTATTCTTATGAAGTAATTGGTGTCCAATTTAACTTGTAAAAAATAACTCCCAACCTTGACATTCTGAAGTGCAAATGAAAAAGATGTACATTAAGTGAAACTTCTCATTCTCTATAATCTGTTTTGAAATTAAAAATTAACTTCTAGTAAACTATATAATGTATTCACACTGAGAACTCCTTATTGGTTAGTCAACAGAACACACTTTTTATTTTCTTTTTCTGACTTTTCGTAATCTAAGATGTTACCAGACTTTATCAGGGATGTCATCCAAAATAATTTAATTATTTAATTCTGATATGAATACCAATAGCTTAAAATGTTACAAAACAGTGAGCCAATTACTTACAGGTCCTCATGGCTTAAAACAATATAAAAATAAAAATATATACAGTGTACACATAATGTATAAATGTGCATAAGTACTTATACATCACTGAAATACATTACAAAAACCATTTTAATCAAGAATTTCTGTGCAACTAATGTCTAGCTGATGTGATAAAAGTTCAGAATGGAACTAGGTCAATATCATAGCACTTAAGTATTAAGAGTATTCAAATTTTTATTTGCTCTCCATATTATGCACAAATTGTCTATAAAGTAGTGTTTAGAAAAGGTATTTAAAATGATTTTAAAAATAAAAAGCATATGTTTCTTTCCAGTGGTTGTCAACACTGGGTGTGGTAGGTGGCGGTGTTGGTGCCCTCCTCTTTGCGTTAGAACAGTCGGTACAGGCATCAGGCAGCGAAGCTCACCCCTACCACCAACCCTGGAACCACGATGGCTGGTTCAAGTCCCTTGATCACGGCAGGTATATATTACATTTACTATATACTGTATTAACCTTTCAAGAATTATTCACAACATCATACATTATAACAATATTTACTGTGATTATTATTAGATGAAGAGCACATATGATTTAATTATAATGTACAATATTCTTTTTCTATGCTCAATAGGTTGATTTCATCGCAATCTCACTGTACACATGTTGAATACTTTTGAAGAAGCCTATCTTGAATTTGGGTTGACTTGAAAATGCAGCTGTCCGAATAATTCTATTATTTAAGACAATTTTGAAAGTTAAAATAATTTTCAAGTATGTCACGTTTGGTGACAAATATTCTACTCAAAGATATAGCCATGTAAGCACTTGTAAATATGCACCACATTATAATAACAGCACTATGATAGGACTAACTTCTCTGCAGGTGTTGATATCTGTAGAAGCCTGAGTGCAAGCTTTACTATTTCTATTTGATGAGCTAAATAATTCATTGTGATAAATATTGTGCCTATTAAACTATATGTGATGTAACAAGCAGAGTCATTTTCAATTGCCTTAGTATCTTCCTTATCTGTAATCCATTGCAATTAATTAATAATATTTCTCTATGCAATTGAACACTCCATTGGTATTGCCAATGATTGTATAGTAATTTAACAAAAAATATATTCATGACTGATGGCTCTAATAGTACCTCAGTTTTTTTTCACAAATAAATATATTTATATTAATGCACTATGACATAAAATCAGCACATTACAACAAGATTAACTGGAAAATAATGCTTTGTAGTGCTGTTTGTCTAATAACTAATTACTTAATAGGTAATTTCTTTCTCTATCCATCCAATATTTAGAATCACTGACACATCCTTATCTGAATTTGTTGTATTAGGTACCTATAGCTCCAGGGTCATCCTATAATCAAAGTCTTTTGATAGGGTTTTGACTTCCTAGCCATAATTTGTTTTTTCTGTTCTCATCTAGTGTCCGCCGTGGCTACGAAGTCTATAAGCAGGTGTGCAAGGCATGCCACTCATTGCAGTACATCGCCTTCCGTAACCTGGTTGATGTCACCCACACGGAGGAAGAGGCCAAGGCGGAGGCGGCCGATGTATGTCATTGTATACTCATTATATGTTCGATCTGGAAACTAAATGGACAATCTTTGAATTTCCTGGATAGTTTTGATTATAGCCTGTACCAACTAAATATCTAAGCCACATATTTAGCAGATACAAGCTACGCTATCCACAGTTTATTTTCAAAGCCCTAGCAAATTTTTGTAACCTATTACGAAAAATCTTGGCAGTCGTCAAACCATAGACAAGAATATACTAACAGATTTATATACAAAATTAATTGATAAAATAAAATCTATATTATCTAATGTAAATTATATTCAGCAAGATGCAGTCTATTATCTATATTTCAACATATTGTGTACATACAGATTACATCTATACTGTACATACAGAGGCAAAGTATCAAAACAAGGTTTTTACAATCATAGAATAGGGAAGGATCCTAAGGACTGTGTAGGAAGATTTTCAAAAAACTCCAATAAATGGATGTCTAGTAAGGTTTCCCAGATACTGACCTAAGTTTACTTAGTCTAAAAGTAGCATACTATTATGAACTCACTATAATATTATTATGATACTTTTTAAGTGACAATGATAGCATGAAATCTTGCAAATGTTCATGAAGGAGAAGTTATTACTTTAACAGTTCTTATTAAACTTTTTATAACAAATTTTTCTCCTGGTCTACCTTGGCATTTAATATTCCCACTTCCCACAGCATGTATACCTTTCTCATCATTCTTTCTCTCGAAATGTTACTTATTTTATATGGACTACTTTATAGTACTAACTTTACAATTTGTTTACCATAGGTGATGGTGAAAGACGGCCCTGATGAAGAAGGCAACTACTTTGAGCGGCCTGGAAAGCTCTCTGACTATTTCCCGTCGCCATACCCCAACGAAAATGCTGCCAGAGCCGCCAACAATGGTAATGTTTACTTCTATGCTCATAGTTTATAGTAAAACTAGGTTCTGCTGCGCTTTTCACCTGCGTTCCCACAGGAACTGTGCATCTTCCCATGATAAAAAGTAGCCTATGTTACTCTCTGGTCCATAAACTCCGATCCATTGCGCTGTTACTGCATGAAAGAAGGACAAATCAACAAACACTTTCGCATTTATAATATTACTAGTAGGATAATTTATTGTTGTTTAACTACACACACCCGGTTGTAGGACTAACTCTTCTGCAAGTGTCCAACTGGGTGGTTACCACCACTGTGTTCATATAGTCTGACACCAAGCATAAATGTACAAGCATTACTGTGTTTCAGTTTGATGATCAAAGAATTGTATGTACATAGGGTTGTGAATTATTAAAACCACTAGTCTTGTTACGCAAAGGTATTAAAAAACCCACTGGGGAAGATGTTTTGGCTAAACCCTGACCAATTTTTTCCAACAAAAAAAAAACTAAGTAACAATATAGGTTTGTTAGTGGGAGGACTGACTCTTCTGCGAGTGTCCATCTGGGTTGTTACCACCGCTTTGCTCGTGAAGTCTGCCGCCAAGCAGTAATGTGCAAGCATTACTGTGTTCCGGTTTGATGAGCAGAGTATCCAGTGAAATTACTGGGCTTATGAGACTTAATACCTAATGTCTCAGGGTAACGAGCGCACTGCAGTGCCGCGCAGGCCTTTGTGTTACAAAGTTCTGGGTGGCACTGCAATTGTTATGGACCGGCGTTATGCTTACCATCAGGCAAACGACCAGCCAGTCTCGTTATCAAATAAAATTAAAAAAAAAAAAGCACAGTTGTGGTCAGTTTTATTGAAGTTAACAGCAAGCGTCTATTGCAGTCCTTCATCAGCATGTGTTGTCTATCCTTGTCGAATGCTCGCAGAGAAGTTGTGGTCAGCCACGTTTTTTTTGCATGTATGCCAGTATCAGTCACGGTAACGGTTAATATATACATTTACATATAAATGTAATAATAAATGTAAATTAACATACATTAATTTAGATTAAGATTGTAAATAGATTTGTGTGTCTATTATTTTGACCAATAAATAATCTCAGATATGTGACATTCATACATACATAGAATTGGTACTGACCATTTAAACTGTACCGATTTGGTCAAAAACTCCATCTGCATATTTAATTATATGTATGTATATGTGACACTTTAGTTAGGCCTTTGGAGTAGGTATACTTTTGTGAACTGGATAATATTTTACGAAATTGTAATAATAATAATAATCATTTATTTCAGATAAAATCCATAATACAGTACACAATTAAAATAAATATTAAAAATTAAGATATTCAATTTAAAAATAATTTATATACCAAAAAAAGGGTACAAGCCCTGGAGCTTGCAGAGAATAATTTAAAAAAAATCGTTAAATATTTCCAGGTGCCTACCCCCCCGACCTGTCGCTGATCTGTTCGGGGCGCAAGGGTGGCGAGGACTACATATTCGCGCTGCTCACGGGCTACGTGGATCCACCGGCTGGGGTGGTCCTGCGTGAGGGTCAGAACTACAACCCGTACTTCCCTGGTGGCGCCATCTCTATGGCACAAGTATTATTCGATGAGGTCAGTACTGCTCTTACTCCATCAATTTTCATTGTACGCTTTTATTTAGTGACTGACCGAAAGTCCGGTTTCGGTTTCGGCCAAAAAAATGGCCGAAACTTTGGCTGCGCCGAAACTTGAGTGTTCGTGAATTATCATGGCCGTTCGACCAACTTCGCGGGTAACACGTGCTCGCCCTATCTGAGTCTGAGTGAATGAAGTTCAATTTTAATTACTTTTACCGAATAACTCATTTCGCGAAGAAACGTTGCGAACGACGATATAACCATTTTGAACATAAATATGTAAGTAAATAATTAAAGTAGGTAGTCTTCAATCCATACCATTCTTCGAATAATAATTATTGTGGAATGTGATTAGAAGGTATATCGGGCTCTTTCGTTTTCTTTTTTTTTTTTTTTTTTTATTCAACAAAATCCACATCTCTTATCCAATTAATTATTAGGACTTACATCTAAAACTTATCGCCAATAATGGATTTACATTCTATGAATAATATTTGTTACTAGACAGTCATCAGAGAAGAAAAGTAATAATAATTATGGCAGTTATGTATAATGGAGGCGTGTGTAGTGTTAGGGAGTGTGTATGTGAATGCTTGCGTGTGTGTGTGTGTGTGTGTGATGTGTGCGTGTGTTTGTGTCGGTGTGTGTGGGTGCGTGTGTCGGTGTGTGGGTCGAAAAAATCATCTATTTCTGTCAATTTTATTTAGTGTAAAGATGAAAACCTTGCACTACTAAGTTCAACAGTTAAAATAGGATGTTGCATGAAACACAACATACATTTAATTTCTGTCATTAGACAGTTTCAAGACCTTTTATTTTTACATCTTTGTTTTGACATTATAATTTAAAGAAAGAAAGGAAGAAAACATATTTATTCGTGACCACTTAAACATAGAACAACAAATAAATAACAAAAGGAAAAAAATAAGTGTCACAAAATGGTCCCAACTCAGCATAATGCTGGTTTAAAACCAATTTTTTCAATTTTTATATTTGTCAAAAGAGGTCAAATAATTAATTTAAAAAGATAGTCTTTTGTTATTGAATTTATTTTAATTTTCTATATTTAATTTGAAGTTATTGAAGTTTGTTTCAATTGAAATACAGATTTTGAAAATTAATAATGACAGTCCACCTCTCAATTTGTACGCCTACATATTAGGCAAAACATGATGATCCTTTAATTAATGATTATAACATCAATGTACCTACTTATACAATTTTAAGTTGGCATAATACTCATGTTTTATACAAATTAAATTTATCTTATCTTAAGAAGATCACATTAACATAATAAAAGTGAAATCACAAAAAATATATAATTTCCGCAAAGATCTAAAAGTGCACTGCATCTAAAAGTGCACTGCATCTAAAAGTTTCCCAAATTCAACAATTTTTTTTATCATCCATTAGTAATTTAAATAATACCATCAAATTCTCTACATTTTAATGAATAAAAAAATATACGATAACTATGTACTTAAACGCAGTTTTTCACGGGCAAATCAACAAAATGCATGTTTTACGGCTTTCCGGCCGGATGTTCTATCCAATTTGTATGGGGCGTTTTAGCGCTCAGTAGAAACGCCCGACTTTGACTCTCATTTTTGACGTTCGATTGCCAGTTTTTTCGGTATAGTCATTAGATTCTCATGAGAACACGAATTGATAAGACTTCATAGAGAAAAAATGGAGTCAACATCCCTATTTTCCTAAATATTTAGTGTGAAAAGTTTTGTCAAAGCGAATGTGTTAATTTCCAGGCGGCCGAGTATACGGACGGCACGGCAGCAACATCGTCACAGCTGGCCAAAGACGTCGCGACGTTCCTCCGCTGGTGCTCCGAGCCAGAGCTGGACGACCGGCGGCTCATGACCATCAAAGCATTCGGCATGTTCTCTATACTCGCAGCCGTCGTCTACTACATGAAACGGCACAAGTGGTCTACCCTCAAATCCAGAAAAATAGCCTACAAACCTGTCTCTAAGCAATAAAAACCGCCACACATAAGTAGCGTTTTAGACAATTTTTTTTTCGATAGGCACAGTAACATGATATGTTTATAATTAAATTAATTTATTTTATATACCGTCGCGTTTATTTCCATCCTGAAATCGTGTTACCATATAATATGTAATTATTATAGCATTTCGTCAACGAGTGTTGATATGCGCAGTCAAATTATCTTATGTAGTTATTTAATGACTAATTGATAGCTGTGCTTGTGATCTCGTTCACGTAACTGTGAACAGTGTACAGTTGAATAAATGAGTTATTGAAAATCGAAATTATCCGTCTTTTAATCTGAAATGTCCTGTCCAAAGCACTGATTTGTTTTCAGATAGTGTTCACATTTTTCATCTGATTGTCTTCCGTTCAAACTTAAGTAGCTTACGTAGTTAGGTACTAGTCATAGGGGCTCCAAGAAAGTTATATTATGTAGAAATGCTCATTCTGCTACAGCCCTTCCACCAGCGCAAAAAACATCGTATCGCATCGCGACAACAACGCGGACGTCGCAACGTGCCACGATCCGACAACGTCACAGGATATGCCGCCGCTGGATGATATTTATGTTAGTCAAATGGTCACAGTCAGTGATGTCAGCGCCGCGCACGCGCACGTATTTTTTTTTTGTATAAAACATGACGGGTTGTGCTATTAATTTCTGCCAAAACCACACAAAAGTGAAAGACAAATACAAATTAATACATTTCCACAAATACGTATGACAATTGCCCACTTTAATGTGTTTCTAAGCAAATATTTGTATTCAGTTTAATTGGTTAGGTACCGATCCGAACCGAGGACCTTAAAGTCACAAATTATATGACCTTAGTTGCTATCAGCACATCGTGCTGTTTTTTCATACGATACGTGCAATTTTTTTGTACATTGTACAAATGTTACCTATATTTAGGTGATTTTACATTTGTAAAATTAATTTTATTTTCATAATATAAATCGGACCACAATGTTGGCTAACAGATCAAATTGATATAGTACCTTACCTACACTAACATAAAACTTCGTTCGTATAAGGCAGTGAGAGCAAAAGAAATTGCAAGAAATGGAAAACATTACATACTACTAAATCTACCAATAATAAATAATATTTCTGTAAGTAAGTTTGTTCATTGTACTCGTATTACCAACACCAACAGCTATCAATCCACAAACTACTAAGGGATACGTATCAATCAGCTTTTACACACTATTGCACGGGTGCCAATCTTGATACAAAATATACTCGCCGTAGTGTCTATGGCTCACATATAGAAAATGACAGTCCATTGCCGCCATGTTTGATTTTTATGTCAAATCTTAATTTGTCAAACCTAAATAAGTAAATAACCGCCATTACAGTTTTAAGGTTGATCGAGTGAAGTTTTGCGTCGATTTAATTCCGTACCTTACCTCTCAATTTGTGAAGCTGTAATACAAGTAGCATTATGTACAACAAGTGCTGTGTTGTGAATTGTGCTAGTAGACGAAAGGACGTCAATTTGCATAGATTTCCAAAAACTGAGATAAGACTCAAAAGTGGTTACAGTGTAATCAATTCTGAAAATTTAAGAAACTTGAGCTTCGAAGATCTTCACAAGCTGTTTGTATGTGAAAAGAATTTTGAATAAAGGTTTTTCACAAAAGCACTGCAGAGGTCTCGTCTGCGTATCCACGCCTATCCAACGTTATTCATTGATGAAGAGATAACTAATGGAGCTCTGTGATGGAGAACATTGTGATGTTGTTTCTGAATGCATTATTGATATGAATCTGCGATTAACTGTTTTTAACTGGTGCAGTGTTATCAATAGAATATTAAAAGGCACAGATGTTTTTAGGTTAAGAAATAAGTTTGCCTTGCATGCAAGAAAAACCATATAATAAATGTAAAACAAAATTGAAAAATAAAAAACTAGTGAATATACTATGTAGTTTTTTTATATTCTAATCCTAATTAGGGATATTACTATATATAGTACTGTGTTAGGTACCTACTGGCTATAGCCAGTAGGTACCTAACATGGCAAAAATACCTGAACCCAAAAAGAAAAAAAATGTAATTGCATAGGTAAAAGACTATTCTCATTCATACAAAAAAAACGAAGCAGTTGTCAAAATCTATATGTGAGCCTCGTTACGGCGATTTTTTTTCTATGAAAGTCATCCGTCTGATCCTCTCAGTAGTCTGTGCACTATTGGAAAAAATATCAAAGGTTACTTTTTGTCCTAAGCAGGTAACCTTTCATAAAACCCGGCTGGCAACATTGGTCTATTGTCTATGTCCAACAATCCATTTTCCAGGTCAAGAAATAAATTTTAAAAAAGTTCATTATTTAGTAAAGTACTCTGTGCTACCAAAGCTCAAATGACAAATCTAGAGCTGTAAAAGTAACGTGAAATTGTGTACTCGTATGTATCGTTACCTAATCCATTGGTATTCGTTACTTTCGTATCGTTACGTTACTCGTTACTTCTGATACAATTGACTACATTATGAAGCACCGTATCGAGTCGTATCGTGTATTGAACTTAGCATCATGCGTTGTATGGGTTCGGATAACGATCATACTTCTTCTTCTTCTGTACATAACGTTTCGTTACTTCGAGTCTGTCGATGTACTCGTTACTGGAGCTGTAAAAGTAACGAGAAATCGAGTACTCGTATGTATTCGTTATTGAAATCATAAGTACTCGTTACTTTCGTATCGTTACTTTTGATACAATCGAGTACTAGCAAGAAACATCGCATCATGTCCTGTTGTTTGGTATCATTAAAAAGTAAAAGTAAAAAGTTATTTATTGACATAAATAAATATTACAACAAGTAATGAATCCATAGGCTCCCGAACTAGTAACAAAGCTGTGTTTCAGGAGCCAGTGGCTTCTCCCATTATGTGACACTACGATAATTATATTATATAATGTGTTAAATAACAACTTATTACAAAAATAAAACAAAATTAGATGTTTTACTATTACAGATGTACATAAGAAGTAAAGTATTTAAATTTATGCCGTTCTACTAGAAGTGTGTGTGTGTGTGTGTGTGTGTGTGTTGCATGCTGCTTCAATTGTTCATTGTTTCATTGTATTCATTGGTATGATTTCGTTCGTATTAAGTACTCTCGTCTTGTTATACATTTAGATATAGTGAATGACATTATTGGCACAAAGTAACACCATAAAAAATCCTTAGTAAAATAATGAAATCAAAAATTTTAAAAATAACAGTAGGTATTTTAAGGAAAGCAATCCCTGGGTCATAATATTATATAAAAATTTGTTTTAGGAAAAAGCGGGAACCGACTTGCGAAAATGTCGTGAAATATGCATTATTATCACCCATTTTTTCACCCTTAAAGATGGTATTCCTACATAAAATTTATGGAACCCTACTCATGAAAAAAATAATCATTCAAATCGGTCGACAAATGGCGGAGATAAAGAGAAACATCGCCACAAAAAAAAAATCAGGCGAATTGAGAACCCTTCTGCTCCATGTTTTGAAGTTGGATAAAAATATGAACAATACGAAGCCATGATGCTTATTTCTCACTCGCATTCATCTATCGCTGGACAAACCGTTTCAGTTCACGCATCATGCGTTGTATTCGTACGGTTAATTAATCAAACTGACATCATACGAAACATACGAGTAACGAATTGAATTTGTAAGTAACGATTCGTTACTTTGAATCTGGCGATGTACTCGTTACTCAGTAACGAATACATACGATTACTCTACTCGTTACTCGGCAACGAATACTTACAATTTGCTACAGTTCTACTCAAATGTGAAATGTCAAATTATCCAAACCGGAATTATTATATATATTTATTAATATTCGCATTTCAGTCTTCTTTTTTGTTATCTAACAAAAACGGTTATGAATAATGAATGCCATAGTTGGCTTGTGCCATTTCTGTGAAGCTCATGGTCCTCGGCCAATATTCTGCACATTTACGACGGTTAACGAGGAACATACAACGGATTCTTCAAAGTGTGCAGTTCAATGCAATGGATGCACTTCTCTCGGTCCTGAGACAGTTCTAGTCTCGAAAGATGATGACGGTACTCTGTTCTGCAGTAGAGAGTCTGTACCTAATGTAGATGTGACCGCATTCTTGAGACAGGCAGCAATTAGAAGTATTACATGTGAAGTAAGTACTACCCAAGTCCACACCAATCCGATCTATATAGTTCTGAAATCCTAAATTGATTGTTATATTTTTTTTTTTAAAAACTCCTTGATCCACATTAAGCTACTGTGCAGGATTCACATCACATTAATTGTGGCCAAAATGTTTGGTTATAGATAGGATTTAATAGCCCTGTTGTTCCTGAAATTAGAGTGGAACTAATAGATTTTTTGGTTTTAATTTCTTTTAATTCCTGATGCTAGTTACAGGTTATTTATAGTTGTTAAGTACTAGATTATTAAGATTTTCCAGAAAACTTATAAGCTTCACCACCTTTTAGGTAAGTTGGAGCAAAGAAGGTGGCATTGTATATTTCAGTGACACACAGGGCCATGTCCTCAGCTTCACATTCCAACTGCAAGACACTCGGGCGAGAGGTCTCAAGAGATGGTTCTCCATTGTGGTACTGATGAAAGATAAGATGCTTCTGCTGAATATATCAACTTTACTGTCAGAGCACATGCAGAAAATATCCAAAGAACTACAGCAATTAGCTGGAGCAGTATTTGATAGTGAACAGGAGATTTGCTCACAAAGAGCTTTGAGATTGAAAACTGGCAGGAATGACTTTGGACAGTCACGATCTTTAAAACAGCTAACAGGTTAGTATACTTTTATGACCAGCCAAAGTTATAAAACTTAAGTCACATTATCACATTGCAAGTTCTAAAAAATATACATTTAAAAATGTATCTGGTGATGAATGACAACACTTATTATTGCTACCTATTTTGTTCATAGGTGATGAAGAAGTCTTCAAAAAACTCCACTCCCATTTCACCTGGATGCTCCAAGCTGGTGCTCACATTTACTCTGAAACATTGTACTCCAGTCAGGACCTTCTTAAAAAGTTAAATCCACAGTCCAACAAAGGATCCATATTTGAACCTAATGCTTGTTCTGTGCCGAGTGATGAAGATTGCATGCCTCTGAGATCTTTAGAGAATCTGCTATCGAAAGCAGTTTTCAGAGTTTTAATGTATTGTATACTGACTGGAATAAATGTAGGTACTCCTATATTATTTTATAGTCCTGAAATTGGTATTTAAAAGTTTATTGAACCTGTACTTTATTTTTCTAGCCGAA
Organism: Crocallis elinguaria; assembly: GCA_907269065.1. Lineage (NCBI taxonomy): Eukaryota > Metazoa > Arthropoda > Insecta > Lepidoptera > Geometridae > Crocallis > Crocallis elinguaria. Next base: position 21,839,927 of record OU026072.1, on the reverse strand, counting down.
ATATAGATGCTAAGCTACTATGAAGTCTGTCTAAAATCTTTACCTCTAATTTACAGATTTGCATAAAATCCAGTCACAGAGACCCATATTCCATTACAAATGGACTTGCAAGATTAGTACCACAGATTAACAGAAATAAATTACAAGTAGATGGTAGCAATAGTAACGAGCCAGTTACATCAAACAACTGTGTTTTAGAAGAGATGGAAAACAGCAACTTCTGCTTCAAATGGTCTGGAGCATTACCCGCAAAATGTATGATATTAAGTTATAGTTTATGTCAACCAAGGAATATAAATTTTAAAGTGTACATGGCGCTGTAAACTAACACTTTCACTCTGTCTAAAAACAATCTGAAGGCACAGTTTTTTAAAAATAATGAGGGAAAAAATATTTGTCTTTTTCCTCTAGGTCCAACAATAATGAACAGAGTAGAAAGTGCAATGAGTAATGAAAAATTCTGCGATGCAGTGCTTCACCAGCATATCAAGTCCTTACAACTAGAATGGCTTGGGTAAGTTGGAATAACTTGTTGGAGTAACCAACAATTGCTACATATTATAAATTAAAGTCCCTCTCCACAATGAGTTTGCATTTGTTCAGGGTAATCTCAAAACATACTGTATGGATTTTCATATGGTTTTCACCAATAGAAAATACCTGAGAAGAATATACACTTAAGTTTATGAAAGTGTTGTGAAAAAAGATATGATTATAATGATAATTGTGAATTATAATCAGAAAAAAAATTGTCCCGTCTAAGTTTGTGGCGTGTGCTGCAGAAATAGAGAAGTTACACGAAAAGAAAAAATGTATTGGTAGAATAATTCCTTTTAAACATGTAAAAAAGTCCACAATGGAATATCTATCTTTTACAGACAACTTAAACATTTTGCCGATTTTCTAATTAGGTCTAAAATAATGTTTTCGGTGAAGGTGATTTTTAGTTGATTTGATTGATAGTGTAATTTTTCAGCCACAAATTAAAGCTGGCACTGGGCATTTTGGCTTAGCGGTTCAAGTGAGGCAATGCAAATAATAGTTACCATGTTTGCATCGGTATATTTATTTGAGACATTGGGTCTGTGGCCCCAAAAGCTCACTGTATTTACAAAACGATTGAAGCATGTGCCTGACATGCCGGTAGTACTTAATTGGCTCCTTATAATCAATCAGTATTTCCTGTTAGGAAATTTCTAAAATATTGAAACTTGTAGGTTAGTTGTGTATACATACCTATATATATATATATATATGACTGTAGAATTTAGATAAAGTAATGTTTCATTACAAGAAAACTGTATATTGGTAACCACAACAAATGAGCAGACATTTTTGCATGGCATAAATAATGTATAACTTAGCTATAAATAATATTGTTCACAGATTAGCCAGGACAGTAAAAGCAGCAATAGAATCTTCAGGAGCTAAATCAGATGCAGTTGTGAAGTTAAAAAAAGTTCTAGGAATCACACAACATGATGAGCAGTTACTTAATTTTTGGATGTGTGCATTTTGTTGATTGAGCAATACTATTGTAGAGTAGATGTAAGAATAAATCTGTGATATTTTTGTTTTAGTTTGTGTTCACATTCATTCATCAATATTACCAAATCTGACACAGCTTTCTGTTCAATTTGCAGCAGTTGATATGACAGGAACAATATTAAATTATTCTGAATTCTGAAAGCAGGGGGAAAACTAGTTCCTACAGTAAGAGATGAACATAAGAGGTAGATTAGATCATCAAAGTGAATTGAAAATAATATGTAAAATAAGTTTCTTTTTTGGGATGGAAGATAATTTCGGTCTACTGATGTTAATCTGCTGTGGCTAAATGCTACTATACCCTATCATATACTAATTCAATTTGAAATTATCCCATTTAAAAATATATAGGTAATTACAGGAAATCTTTCAGAAATAATACAACCAAAACTAATTTGTAGTCCTTATATTTAAAAGATTACACGTTAGAACGACGGCTGGGCCGTGCCTTCTCGTGTCCCTTAGAGCGCACATAGGGCTTGGTGTGCGAGCGTGGGGCTCCAGGAGCAGGCCCGAAGTGCCTGACGGCCTCACGGGCATTGCGGCGTCCCTGAATTAAAACTGTTTTGCGGCCAGTGGGGGCACGCAGAGCCAACTGATCAAAAGTCAGGATCTCACCTGAAATGACATAACAAACAAATTATTGGCTTATTTTTAACTTGAGGTTGATAAATAGACTACCCTACTATTATGAAATTATTTTTCAGCATGTGTCAAACGTTAGCTAAAACGTTGGATGCTCATTGTAGAATTTGAACCCTTAGATCAGCGTGGGCAATCTAGCCGCACTGAGCCACCAACAATTCAGAAACCTTCAAATAATACTGGGGTCATAGTAGTGCAATGCATGCATTTCAAGGGCAAAAAACCTTTAAGGAATTATTATGGTTATATTGTATTGTACATCCAGAATTTAAAAATCTGAATAATAATATTTATGTAATTTACAAATATGGAAGAAAAAAAGAGACTATCACTAGTTTTATAACAAGATAAGAAAAGTTTTAGTATAAAATAATCATGCATGAGACCAAAACTAATAATAACATACCATAAATCATTGCCAATACCTATTTGGGGAGGTTTTCATTATCTAGTAAAAGTTTATGATGATCAATGTTAGTTCCGTTGGGTGTATGGTCAAAATTGGTTTAGATGTTAAAACAACAAAAGCATTTTAAACTAAAATAACTCAATCTCTTTTGCATATAGTAAATAAATTTGTATAAATCCACGAATGAATGAAATAGCCCCTTACAATTTCGGTTTTGAAGGGGTGCTGGAATTACATGCAATGTTTCACTGTAAAATAATGTATGACATGCACAGTTACAATTTACAGAAAACAGATACTCATGTAAACAGTGAACTGTTAACCATTATAACATTAAACACAAAAAATTACTGTAACAGGAGTATAGAGAAATAGAAGATACCTATATTACCTAGTCCTAATAACAAATGGTTATTTCATTAATAAAGTGTACAAATGTAGATATTGAAAATTACAAACTTTAATTTGTTGAATTTCATTACTTTGTTTTATATAGAAATTGTACGAGTTTCCTTGTATTAGTCAGCAATAAATAGAAAGTTATATAAATGTAACAAATAACCTCAACCTCAAATAACCTACTTTATAACCTCAAATCAACATCAATACAAAAATAAACAACTTACCTCCGGCAGCCAAAATGCGTGCGCGAGCTTTCTCAGTAACGTGGAGAGCGGCCACGGTCAGTTTGGGTACCGTGTACAGCCTCACGTCGTTGGTGATGGTGCCAACGACCACGGCGATTAGGCCCTCGCGAGTGGGCTTCTTCATGTGACGTGCCAGGCGGGATAGAGAAATTGGGGGTCGGTTGATACGGCTCATAAACAACCTCCTCAGAATGATCTGGTTGAACTTAGCATTTGTACGCCTGGCTAAGTATCTGTATAGCTGTCAACAACAACAATAGGTTAGAATCTCCAGAGTTGAATGAAATTTTCTCTTCAATACTCATACATCATAACGATGTTATGTAAAAGTTGTAAAACATAGAGGGAAGAATTAGAACACTTACTTTTACAAGCAATCTCAGATACACATCCTGAGACTTAACTTCCGTGCGCCGGACTTTCCTGTCGTGTTTATGGTTGATGTCGATACCCTGAAATATGTAAAGTAACACATTTTGATTTCACTGCATTGACCGAAAAACACTTTAAACTTTCACCACACATCATTTTCACTTGGATTTTCCCTGATTTATTTTAATTTTCCATCATCGAACTCACCATCTTGACAACCGGATGAAAAAGAGACTATAGACAATAACAGATTTTGACAGCTAGGGAAAATGTTACCCATAAAAAAGTTTTAGAAAAGGCAATAGACAAACACAGTATCTTTAAAAAAAGGTAATGATCGGTTGATAAATAAAACCTTTCGATGGCCGTCAAATTTTGAATTTTACTATCTCATCTATTGAAAACAATTGAAAATTACATTATCATCATGTCTGTCATTCTGTCATCGCGACAGATAAACAAGTTTCGACCGCCGTTTTTTCGAAAGGGATGGAATTTAATACGAAACACCGAAAATTATCAAAAACTAAAAATTCCGTTCGTTCTACTTCATCCACGAAACCGCGTCTATCAAAAAAGAAGATAGTTACACGAAAACGAAAATGCGTGTGCCTCCCTGAAAATTATTCAATAGTAGAATTCCCGTCAATATGGAATGAACTACGACAAAACGGCCAACTTTGTGATGGCTCAATCGTATGTAGGGATATGAAATCTATACGTATTCATCGGGCAATACTTTCAGCTGTAAGTCCATACTTCAAAGCTATATTTATAAATTCTTTGAAAAAGGGGGAGCCAGAGGAAACTGAAGTATGTGTAGACGTTCCAAGTTTATATGTGAGTCTAATCCTAGATTACGCTTACACTGGCACTTGTAAAGTAACTGCAGAGAATGTAGAATATTTATTACCATACGCAGATCAGTTCGATGTGGTTGGAGTTATACAGCTGTGCTGTCAGTTTCTCCTGCAAGAATTAAGGCCACACAACTGTCTTGGAATTTTTAAATTCGCAAAATACTACTTTTGTGGAGATTTAGAGAAAAAAGGAAAACTGTATATAAGACAGAATTTTAGCAGAATTCTTAAGGAATGTAATGAATTTAAATCACTTACACATGAAGAATTAGAAGACATTCTGAGAGATGATGAGTTGAATGTTAGAAATGAAGAGGTAGTATTTCAAGCTGTGAAAACTTGGGTTGAACATGATTTAGAAAATAGAAGAATTTACATTCCTACCCTACTTTCATGTGTACGGTTTGGCCACATCAGCTATAAATATTTTAAATCAAAAATATTGCAATGGCAACCTGTTGCAGATGATGAGGTAAATATGGTATTTACGTAATGATGGTATTTTATGTAAAACTCCAAATATATCTTCAATTGCAAAATATAATTTTGGATATGTATGATTTTCTGAATAAAACTACATACATTTTCAGTTATGTCAAGAAGCTCTTTACCCAGCAGTAGTGTTCCTTACCCTTTTGGACTCAAGACCAGGCACGGAAGCTGATCTAAATGACCCCTTAGCAAGGCCTCGGATACCTTTCGAGATACTTTTTGCAGTCGGTGGCTGGAGTGCTGGTAGCCCAACGAGTTTTGTTGAAACCTATGATACAAGGTACAGTTCACACTAAATTTAAAGCCGGTCTGAGTACGCATGTGCTGCACACGTTGGACCTATTTAAGAGGAACCAACCGCCATACTTTCTATACAAACGCTCGTACGCGATTATAGTGGTGTATTAATTTTTTTCTTTGAATGTTTTCAACAAATAGGTATCTTGTGCATTATATGGAACCAAAAATCATTATTATTATTAAAATTATTATTTATTATTTACGGAACCAAAAATTTAAAATTTTGACAATCCAATTCAGTAAAAGCCTTAAAAACCGCCTTTTTAAACAAATTTTACCTTGACTTTGGCCGTTCACAATATTCTCATAAATGTAAAAATAAACAAAACACTTCCATGGAAACCTTGAGCATGCAATGGAGATTTTAACAACTTTTTTTTCATAAACCGTTCATAAAACGTATTTCCTGGAACAAGTTTTAGAAAATTACCAAGTACTAATTGTCTTCGAAAATTTTCTTTGGAAATTTATTTCAAAATTTTCATAATGCCAACCTAGGGCACTGGCGTTATCTCTCTTTTTCCGTAGTGGCTGGTTTTCTTCGATGAAATACAAGCCTTTGGGCCATTTTTGCGTTCTACTTAGGTGGGCCGGAAAGGGGCACCTTAAATTGGATACCTACCTAATGCTTAGGAGTTGTAATATTCGCACCGGCCAAAAAGTTAGATTAAACTAATGTTTGGGCAAAATAAAAGATTTTTGAGCTTTATTAAGTAATAATATTATACAAAAATACAAATAACGTAGGTAATTAAAACCCGATATCCATGAAAACAGAATTAAAAACAATGTAAATGCAAAATCGATCGATTCTATTGACAATATTTTACTGATAAATTGTCAATGGTTTGCTTATTTTGCCGTTTCCGGTTGCCAAATGTTTTGCAAATTGGCGCGTATTTCAAACTGTAATCACTAGGTGGTATGGAAGGAATCTTCTGCGAATATCCGTCTGGGTTGGTACCATGGTACCATCGTATTGTCGTGAAGTCTGCTGCCAAGCATTACTGTGTTCTGGTTTGGTGAGCAGAGTAGCCAGTGAAATTACTGGGCTTATGAGACTTAATAACTCTAGTCTAGTCTCAGGGTAACGAGCGCACCGCAGTGCCCCGCAGACCTTTGTGTTTCTAAATTCTGAGGGGCACTGCAGTTGTTATGGGCTGGTGTTATGCTTACCATCTGGCAAACGACCAGCTCGTCTCGTTATCAAATAGAATTTTAAAAAAACCTAATTATTACCAGGGCCGACCGCTGGTTTCTCTCCATCCACATGGATTTAACTCCTCGCGCATACCATGGTCTTTGCACGCTACACAACCTGATTTACATGATCGGCGGGTTTGACGGCAGTGATCACTTCAACACGGTGCGGTGCTACGACCCAGTTGCTAACACCTGGCAGGAGCGAGCGTGCATGTACCAAGCAAGGTGCTATGTCAGCGTTGTTGCTCATGGTAAGAATAATTACTAAAGTATAGTATACATTTCAATAGGGATGTTGACTCCAATTTTTTATGTCAATCAATTCGTTATCTCTAAAGAATCAAATGTTTCGAAAAAACATGAAATCGATCAAAAATGAGAGTCAAAGTCAACCAAATCAATCTGGTCGGTTTCCTCACGATGTTTTCCTTCACCATTTTAGAGCGAGTGTGAAAAATCCTCACAGAACTTGCTATAAGTCATTAGTGCGGGTCGAGTCGAGATTCGAACTATGATGCGCCGGATTGTAAGTCGCACAAGTTCCCGCTCGGCCACACTCGGTCTTTATAGAGTATACAGAATGAAATTAATTAATTGAACCAACAGATGGTCTAATCTACGCACTGGGGGGATACAACGGCCGCACTCGGATGGCGTCAGTGGAGCGGTACTACCCCGACAAGAACCAGTGGGAGATGACCACTCCCATGAACAAGCAGCGCTCCGACGCCAGCGCGGCCTCTCTTGGCGGGAAGGTCAGCTTTAGGCCTTTAACTATATAAAATAATAGGTCGGGGAAAAAGTTCCTTCGCATTTTTTAAGAAAATTCAAAACATTTTTTAATATAGTTTATTTACATTTAACTAAAGTATGTAGGTACCATTTTGTTCGATAACTTTTTGCCATCTTGTAGGTAGGGACATGATCCCATTGCTATATAAATTTTGGGACTTCTGATCAAAATACCGCGACAAGTGGTTTTGGCAGTCCTCTCGTGATGTTAACCTGACACTGCCTAAAGAATTCTGAAGAGACCGAAACAGGTGGAAATCTGAAGGTGCAAGGTCAGGACTATACGGCGGATGCATTAACACCTCCTAGCCAAACTCTCTTAATTTTTTCTGAGTGGCTAAAGATGTGTGAGGTCTAGCGTTATCATGATGAAAAACCACACCCCTTCCTGTTGATTAATTCTGGCCGCTTTCTCTCAACTTCTTGCTTTAATCTCATCAGTTGTTCGCAGTAGAGTTCAGAATCGATGGTCCTGCCTGGTGGTAACAGCTCATAATGAATAATGCCCTTCCAATCCCACCACACACACAGCATCACCTTGTTGCGAGTTAACCCGGGTTTCGCCACAGTCTGTGAAGCCTGATCGGTCTTTGACCACGACCTTTTTCGCACGTTCTTGTCGTACGTGATTCACTTTTCATCACCAGTTATCAGCTTCTTCAAAAATGGTTCGGTTTCAATATGTCGTAGTAAAGAATCACAAATGAGTACACGGTTCATTAGCAATTCATTAGGTTTCTTTCAGTGAGCTCGTGAGGTACCCAAATATCGAGCTTTTTTGTGTACCCAGTTTTTTTCAAATGCGCCAAAACTGTTTTGTGGTCAATTCCCAGTTCTTCAGCTACGTCGTAACTACTGATATGCCGATCTTGTTCCACTTTTTCAAAAATGGCATCCATTTTATCCGTAATAGGGCGACCAGAGCGACGTGCATCTTTGAAATCAAAATTTCCGGATTGAAAACGCTTAAACCAAATTTGTGCTACTCTCAGAGACACTGCACTAGGTCCATAAACATCGCAAATTTTTTTCGCGGCTTGCGTTGCATTTTTACCTTTTTTGTAGTAAAATTTTAAAATGTATCGAATTTCTTCATTAGATTCACTCATTTTGACAGTACGAAAAACAAATGAAAATCACACATTTTCCTAATTTGAATTTGGAATTATGTTCTATAAAATTTAAACTTTCATATGATACCAAAACCAGCCAGATACAAATACTATAGCCAAAGAGATTTTATTACAAGTTCATACATACTATAATGCGAAAAGACTTTTTCCCCAACCTAATATAATGAAGATTTTTTTTTCTTTGCCTGACACGGTTTTTGTATTTTTCAATTGTCACCTCATCAAAGTAAACGGAAATTAATATTTTTTAATTAAGTATTAGGAGATTGGTTAAAGTACCTTCAGTTTAAAAGGTACTCTGACTGAAATAGCGATGACAAACAGATATACATCGTGGGCGGCTTCAACGGTCAAGAAGTTCTAAGTTCAGCGGAAGTATATGACTCTGAGACCAGACAGTGGAGCTTCATCCGGTCCATGCTCAGCCCTCGGTCGGGCGTCAGTCTCATCGCGTACCGAGACTGCCTCTACGCCCTCGGCGGATTTAACGGATACAGCAGGTTAAATACAGGTAAGGAATATATATTTCTCGTTAGGTAAACTATTTATCTTTGTTACTAGGTCTAGAATCCCGACTTCTAGGTGTAAAATCGAGGCGTAAAATCCACGCGCACACATCCGCTCCGACGGGCGGCGGTCGGAATAGGACTGACTCATTTCACTTGACTCGTTTAGAGATCGAGTCAACCACCGGATAAGGTTAATACACTAGATAGTGTTAAACTGTACTTTAGGTGAACTATGTTTTGTCTTTGTTGTTCTTTGATAATTTCAAACTTAATAGAAAGAGACAATACATCCTTTAGCTATTCAACCGTTTAGCACTGTTTATCAATATTAAGACCCTCATATGTGATTATGGGATATATTTATTGTGATAGGCATCTGAAGTACCATAAATTAGGTAGTCTGCTTGTATTTCATGTGTGACAAATAATGACTCGTCATTATTTTGCTACCAAAGGTCAGTTGGGCGTCTGACACGGTGATCCGGTACACACGGGTTCAAATCTCATTGGTGGTGATAATTTTTGTAATATTACATGAGAACGACCTTTTACATACGGTACTCTATGTACTATGTTATTATTGATATAAGAGCAGGCCCAAAAGCCTATGACGGGGCCACGAGGAATATCCTGAGGAGCCCTCGCGTGAACAGCTGTGGCTGGACCATACGGCGGAGGTTTAAGTGGGATATAGTCAACCGGCTTTCAACGCCGGCGGTCATTCTCACACTACTTTTGCGTTAACTGATTTTCTCCACCCAAAAAGAGAGAAAAGCCCCATAAGCCTCGTATAGCATGTACCCATTAGTAAAACTTTATTTGCAGGTGAAAAGTTCAATCCTCAGAGAGGTGGAGATTGGCAGGAAGTCACTGAAATGTTCAGCGCTAGGAGTAACTTCGCCACGGTCTTACTTGACGACATGATCTTTGTCATAGGAGGATTCAACGGTAAGTGCACAATCATACATCTGTCACTAGCCTTTGCCCGCAGCTTCGTACGGGTTGAATCAAGATATCTAATGTGTAGCCTATTATAACACTCAGAGATACCTTGTAATGCTTTCCATTAAAATTAATAAAAGTTGCGTTCCAGACGTATACCTAATATTCAATTCCGTAGAAAATAATCCTGCCAGCGCTTATGTCTAGTGCTGGCGTTATAGTCCAAGGACTTCCCAGCTTACTATAGTCTTCTATTCCTACCAGGCTCGACCACAATACCTCACGTGGAATGCTACGACGGCGACTCGCTTGAATGGTATGATGCTGCTCCCATGAATCTGAACCGATCAGCTCTAAGCGCCTGCGTCCTCGCAGGCTTACCCAATGCTCGATCCTTCTCCTACCTCGCAAAGGCAGTCCCAGCCGCGGGAGCAGACCAGGTCCATAACTCCTGATACATCAGAAAAAAATCTACATATAACATACAACCCACGAAAATCCTTCGCTCGATTTCACAGCTTGATATACCTCGTACCCCAAAGTGATCGCCCATGATGGTGTCTATATTGTGATATTTTAACTCTGTGATATTTGTATATAGGAGTTTGGGAATTCCATTTTATTTGTATATCGTGGATCATGGTGGACTATAGAATATTTTATTGTACAGATCACGAATCATTGTTTAAAATTTTTTATTTATCGTTTATGTGAATTTGAGGACGCGGGACGGTCCTAATCGACGACTTTAAAGTACCCTCAAATGTGTACAGATTTTTGAAATTTGTTTAGCGAGGGATTTGTAAATTTTCCAGTTTTTTTTTCGTATGTTCGTTTAAGATACCTTTTTATTTCATATTTTTGTGTACAGTCGCGGCCAGGGTCAATCGGAGTTGTCGCGTTTTGTACGTTTTCTATATCGCGACGGCGGCGGCGTTCGTGATACGGCTTTATCTGTGATATTTTTCATGTTTTTTTTCTAATCATGAGAGGAAATCGAAAAAAATGTAAAATTATTATAATATAGTTTATTGAAAAATTTACCGTACCTGAACGAAGATAATTGATAAATTGACAAATAAAGAAAAACCAAAACTATTTAGTTGTTTTATTTGAACTGCAGAATTCGACCGCTATGTTAGCTGGAGTAGTCTTGTTGGCCAGGGGTAACCTCCACGTGGTGCACCCTGGGTATCTGCCAACAATCTCTCAAGTAGACAATCTGTCACCTGTTTGTTCGGGCTTCGTTCATCGCATCACTACGTGTATGATCTGAGATGAGAATTGGGCCCTATTTTGCGTACTATTTTTAAGCGTCACCGAATGACTAAATATCAGCGATATGGCCGATAGTCACCGATTTACAAAAAGTCGTACCTATTTTTTAATCTCAGCGGGTGACAAATTATCGATCATTACGAATGGGTACTCCCACTAAAATAGAATCTAAGAACGCAATCATAAGTATGTACGTTTTATCTATGCTCAAAGCTGAAAAATAGTTTTATAGGTAGGTACACTTTCAAAAATACGGCTTTTGCAAATTAGTGATTTCAAAGTCATCGGTGAGAATTTTTTCACCGGTGAATTCGAATTCACTCGTGAAATTCAAAAATCGCGCTCCAGGTGAATCAATGATGGATTTGAATTTAGTTAAACTTAGTTTCTTTTAAAAGTTAGCCTGCTATTTAGCATCCCTATTTTGATTTTTGTGGTGCTGACCTATTTTAAAAAAATGAATTATTGCACACTAGCTTCCGCCTCGAGTGGTATATATCTTTGTAAATTGTAGTCTATGTGTTATTCTGATGTACAAGATATATTACTGTAGTGTCATCAAAATCCGTTCAGATAGTTTTTGCGTGAAAGAGTAACAAACATCCATCCTGCGTCGTCACAAACTTTCGCATTTATATGAGTAGGATAGGATAGAAAGGATAGTGTAAATTCGCGACAAGAGTCAGGAAAACGCGCGCACCACAAACAACACATTGTATCTCAAACGCGTGAAACAACACGCTGGCTGAAAGCCGTTTAGTCACATGTAAAAACAGCCTCAATCAACGTACCGAAGCGAGAGTGGCTCTAGCCGCTATCGTGCGTATATTTACTACGAAAGGGGGAACGGGTGACACGGGTGTGTCCGCTTCCCTCCCCCCTCACTCCCGGCGGATCGACCGCACTACAGGGGTGACTCTCGAGGAAGACGCATTAGGGCGCAGCATTTCTTCCCAAACAAGAAACTTAACAATGGAATCGCTGAAAGGCAAGGTCGCCTTGGTCACCGGAGCCGCTTCCGGCATAGGACTAGCCTACAGCGAAGAATTACTCAAACAAGGAGCCAAGGTTAGTTTCTCGAGTTGCACGTAAAGGAAATGAGTTTCCTTCGCGCATGTCGCAGCACCTAATTCTGGGTTCAAGGCAAAATAACTGTTGAATGACGTGGCTTTTATTTGTTGTATGTAAATAAATAATGAAAGATCAGGCAGAGTAAGGTGAAAGTAAGGTTGATTTAAATACTTTTTTGTAGAGAAGTGCAGTTTTTCCGCCCGCGGTCGTGCCTATTGATTTTCGCCAGCGCGCTGTCGCTTACGTTTTGGTTTTCCTTTTACTTCCTTTGTGTTATTAAATTTAGCGTTAGTGAAAATTTTAGTTTGTTCATTGGCAAATGAGCTTCTAAAAGAAAATCTTATATGAAACTGATTAGAAAATAAATAATATACAGCGTAGGTTTGAATTTCCATGTAATTTTTAGTGAATTCACATGGAACTTCGATGGATTTGGAACGCTCGTGTATGGCGAACTTATATGCGACGAATACGGTGAATGTATTGAGCATTGCAGATGCAAGAATACAACGATAGGGTGCTTGGCGATAGATTTCCAACATGAGGGTCCTAGACAGCTGGCTATTAGCTAGCCAGGGGAGCACTAGAAAATGTCCCTTCTACCATGGTTTGGTTGCATTACGATGATTTCCTTCACCGAAAGCTTATTCTAGAATTCGAACCGCCGATCTACATATCTACTACCACTGAGCAGCATCAGTATCGCTAGCCACAGAAAAGATAAGTCTAGTAGCTTGGGTTAGGTATAGGGTTGCCATGCGTCCGGACTTTTCTGGACATGTCCGGTAATATAAGTCTTTGTCAATATATACAATACAAGGATTCTAAGCCCTCCGGAATTTCCAAAATTTGCACCACCCTTAGTCACAGCTAGCCAAATCAGCTCTATCTGGTTACTAATAAACTGGGTTTTTTAAAACAATTTGCAGGTGTCGATCTGCGACATCGACTCGGACAACGGCGAGCCAGTCATCGACGAGCTAAGCGCTAAATATGGCCGAAAGAATGTTATGTTTAACCGGCTCGATGTGACCGATTATCCGCAATTTGAAGGTAAGATTTTTAACAACACGACTGTCCACAAAAAAGGAGTGTAATGTTTTCAGGGGTCATGTATGTATGTATTCTTTATTCCACCATAACTTTTTTCAGGGGTCATGTATGTATTCTTTACTCCACCATAACTTTTAAATGCCTGAACAGATTTGGATGTAAAGAGATATCATTAGAATTCTTACATCATTCAGGGACACACTGTGAAAAGAGCAGTCGTGTTTTTAATTTTTTTTACTTATAGGTACTTTTGTATCTAGCTATTTCCCGCGGCTGCGCACAAAATGTAGCCAAATGTATATCGGGGATAAGGCAGCTTTCTATTAGTGAAAGAATTTCTAGAATCTGACTTTATTTTTATCCACGACGGAACGGAGAAGGTGTATGCGTTTAGGGCGAGATGTACGTTGTTTGTTTGTTTGTTTTTTTTTAATGTAAATTGTTATTTTCTTCATATTTTTGGTGTTTACTAAAAGTTGAGAGTTAGAATCGTATTGTATCAGTTTTGAGACTACCTTTGACTGAATTTGATAGTAAAATTGTTCCACAATTACAATAATTTGTGTAGGTACCTTTAGGTTACTTGCTGGTAAGGTGCAATGTACGTACAGGGCTTTACAGAAAAGTAAAAAACAATAATCAAACCTATTCTTTTTAATTATTACGTGCAACTAACTGGTGATATTTAAGACTAAAATAAAAACTTAAAATATTCCTTTTTTAAATTATCTCAATACGTATTTATTTTTACAATAGGTAGTTTTCAAACATTGAATGATCATTAATCTTGGACCAAATCGTAAGGAGCCGGCTGGAAACACCGGACGTGTTATACGTTTTCAATACAGGAATAATACGTCGAGTATAATACTCTATTTACGGATAGTTATTTTTAACACTAATTTAATGAGTTCAAGCGGGATTTATTGGGATACAGATTCTTTTAGTAACTTAAAAAATGTAAATTAAGTAATTTTAGGGTTCGATTAGTAGGTCGACTAAACTCTTCTGCGAATGCAATGTACGTACCGGTGTACCCACGGGTACCACCAGGGCCGTAAATAGGGCGGGGCCACTGGTGCCCAGGCACGGGGCGCAAAACTGACCAGACCTGGGTTAGATTAGAACATTAGGGCGCAGTTGTAGAAGTTAGCACCGGGCGCACAAAATAATAATAATATATCTTTATTTCAGAAACAGAGATACATAGTTAAAAAACATAAAAAATAAGAAATTAGATAAAAATTATACCACCTTATTAGGTGCCAATAGCCACCCAACATTGATATGTGGCAAAAGGCTAGTAACGGCACTGGCTACCAACCACCGCTTTGCTAGTATAGTCTGCAGCCAAGCAGTACATAACGTGAAAGCGTTACTGTGTTCCGCTGCCTTATCAGCTAAAAATCTCGTGTTCGTTTTCAATACCAGACCGATTAAAACCAGCGGTCACTAGTCTTCGTGTGGAAGGAGTTGTCAATAGTTTTCGCTTGGTTTCGTTTTGTAAGAGCTTATTTCTTTAATAACCAGCGAAAATTCTAGACTATTCCTTCCACACGAAGACTAGTGACCGCTGGTTTTAATCGGTCTGGTATTGAAAACGAACACGAGATTGTTAGCTGATAAGGCAGCCGGTTTGATGAGCAAAGTAGTCAGTGAAATTACTGGGGTTATTGAGACAGATAATACCTCATAAGTCTCAGGGTAGCGATCAACGATCGTAATACAACGAGCACTCTTTCAAAGTTGTGAGTTTTCAAAGCAATGCCTTACCCTCAGGCAAACGACCCGCTTGTATCGTTATCAAGAAGAATAAAAACTACAAGTATTTGAAACATGTCTGGGTAGTGGAACTTACGTATCAAATATACTAATATAGAAGAAGAAGTAATGAAACGAATGCATCCATAATTATAATCACACATACTGTAAGTAGGTGCTAATAGGTACCTACCTAACGAGCGAACATCCTATGTCTTGATACATTAGTAGCGGTTATAAAACTGAGAACATAATGATGAATGATTTTGAATTGTCCCTAAACTTCTGTAGAAAAATGATAGTGTAATTTTCTTATTTTCAGAGGCTTTCATCGTGACTATGGATGTCTACAACCGACTTGACATAGTAATCAACAACGCTGGCTTCATGAACGATCGGTTGTGGGAGCTGGAGGTTGATGTAAACGTGGTATGTTTGCAGTTTTTAGTTTTTTAAATAGAGTATGTTATCTTCTATCATACTTACGAGAGTATAAATCATGAATTTGCAATTAAATCTACTCAAAATTGTTATTAAATAAATAAAAGCTTGTAAAATAGCAGGAACCGACTTCGACAAATACCTATATAGCGATATATGAATTTCATCCACTATAAATGAATAAAAAATGTATGTATACTTAAACGCAGTTTTTCACGGGCAAATCAAGAAAATGCATGTTTTTAGTACAGCTTTACGGCCCGCGTAGAACAAGTGACGTCAGAGGTTCTTTGAATGGGGCGTTTTGACGATCACGATCAGTAGATACACCCTACTTTGAGTCTCATTTTTGACCTTTCTAGCGTTCGATGTCCAGTTTTTTCGATACAGACATTTGATTCTCATAAGAAAACGAATTGATTGACATCATAAAAAAAATGGAGAACGAATTTACAGAATAGGGATTCAACATCCCTATTGAGAACGTAAACTCTGTACGTAACACTGGCAGGACAAAGGTACCCTGAAGAAACTTACGTTTACTTACTTACGTTTCCAGAATGGCGTAATCCGTGGAACTCTCCTAGCGCATCGCTTCATGGGCAAAGACCGCGGCGGCCAAGGCGGCACCATCATCAACACTGCGTCCACGGCCTTCATACGGCCTCAAGTGTCTGCGCCGATCTACACCGCGACCAACTACGCCATTGTGGGACTCACTAGAGCTTATGGGGTAAGTGATATGGTGGAAATCGGCAGTTAGAATGGGGAAAAAATTAAATTAGAGTAAGTTACTTAGTTCTTGGTTTTATCGAAAATGAAACGAAGCCGAATCTACTTTATTTAATACTAGCTGCTGCCCGCGGTGTCACCCGCGTAGATATTGGATTCACGGGTTTTATATTTTGCGCGGAACCCTAATTCTTTTTCTAAAATAAAAGTAGCCTATGTTACTCCTTGTAACATCAGCTATCTGCCAGTGAAAGTCCCGTCAAAATCGGTCCAGCCGTTTCGGTGATTATCTTTACTTTTTTTATAATGATCCTAAACTTGCTAGGTCCTTACTTCTGAGCAGAGATCTTGTGACCACCCATCCATACTTCATCGAGAATAATCAAAATGAGGTCGATAATGGTATATAGATAAAGATCTGTGGGTATAGGTTATTAGCTCTTATATAAAAAACATTTTATAATTCGATGCAGGATCAATATCACGTGAATCGAACGGGAGTGCGGACCATGGCGATCTGTCCGGGACTGACAGACACCAGCCTGGTCAAAAATATTGGGAAGCAGCTGATGTCTTCAGACTACGAGGTCGCGTGGCAGAGGGACATCGCCAATAGCAAGACACAGAGGTAAGAACCAATTATAATAGCTTTCCACTTCAAGAAAGCACATGCATTAGACCCTGACCTGATGATTCTTTGAACTATAGAAGTCCCACAAAACCCGGACACGGCCTGCGCGGTACTAGAGTGTACCCGTCGCCATGAGACTAGGATTTAGATCTCTACAAGATAACAAAAAGTACTTGTTTGCTATTTGGAACAATATAAGTTTTTAAACTTTCATGGTCACTAGCACAAGAATTAACTTTAGTAACGGGATATTTACCGTGTATTTTGTTTTGAGCACTCGATATTTCGGCACTATTGCAAGCGCCATGTTCACGAGATTTGTAACAAATACTTGTAGTTTCTATAATAACTGTAAAATTTTGCAGATATGTTATAATTTACCTACCCTCTTTTTGTTATCAGCGCGGACCACGTAGGCCGGTCACTAGTAGAGATCCTGAACAAAGGACAGAGCGGCTCGATATGGGTGGTGGAGAACAGTCTGCCGGCGCGGGAGTGGCGCGGCTAAGACACCTCTTGCATATACAGACACATATGGACTGGTGAAATGATGACGGTATACAATAAAGTGACGCTTGTAACTTATATGGTACGTGAAACAAACATTTCAAGTGTGCTCTGCCCATCGAGATAATAATCCCGAGAGATGAAATGCTTTATACTGTACTATCCGATCTCAAAATTGATTTTGCTATAACAAATATCAGATTATCGAATCGGCGCGAGGCGGTGGCTTAGCCAATAAGCGGCGCGAGTACGGATCTTTTCGATAAATAAAATTCGATAAAAGTTATAGTTAAATTATAGATAAAATTGACAGTTAAAATCGATAAAGTGGGTTTTATCGATTTTAACTGTCAATTTTATCGAATTTTATTTATCGAAAAGATCCGTACTTGCGCCGCAGAGCGCATTATGTCTAGGCAAAAATGGTGGAATTTATTTCGTGCAAACCAAACCTCACTGCACCTCTTGAGGTTAGAATCTCGATGGCCCTGCCTTAGGTAAATTCGTAATCTTATTATCCGCAGTTTTACTACGATGGTAATTTTTTGTCAGTGACAAAAATATGTTCACCTATAATTATAGTATGTAGTCGTATGTAAATGTTTTCAAACGTAATTTCGAAGACAATACAATGATAATAATTGTGATACCAATCTTGTTGATGATGGAACTGTATGGTGGGTAATGGTACCCTGGAATGGCTAGTAAGATTAGTATTTCATGATCGCGACGAAATTTGAGGTCCTGTAGAAAAAAATAATAGTCTGTACCTTTGTAAATCTATCAAAATTGCGAACTATTATATGAATTTTCCATACTTTTAGTCTAGTCTAGTTTTGTAATAGATACACCTTGATGAGTGATTTCACGTACCACACAAGAATTGCCATTTGTAAGGCTAGGTATGTAACTCTAATGCTAATATTTAATCTTCTTATGATAAGGATATCTTATGTTTGGGTCTGTTGGTGTCTTTGTCATTTATTATGTTCTGATAAAGACAGCATTAGTTTTAGTCTGTGATTCGGGTAGATGAATGTTGCAGAGGCCCGCTGTTAGTCATTTTAACTTTCATAAGTGCTCCTTTGGGGCCTATTTGAATAAAGACTTTTGAATTTGAATTTGAAGGTGTACTTTAGCAATTTTAAAACTATGTAATATTTATATGGCATGTTCATATGTAATGGGACGAGTTTTATGATAACTATCTTCATGAAAACCTGCCTACAAAAACCATTGATATAAATGAACGGTGGAAATGCAGGAATGTGTAAATATGTTATGTAGGAATAGACTGTGCAAGAAACGGCGATATTTTTTAATAAAAATATATTTTAGTGATCAAGAGCAACCCTACATACTTTTACCCTGTATAATTGAATTTGTATACTTAGTATTTTATAAACAAATGTATTAGTATACTGCTTTCAAGATGTGTTACGGATGTGAAACATTTTGTTGTTCTGATAAATTCATTATTAGGTACTTTTACATGTTTTCTAACATTTTTATGAAATTCGTTTGTTATAAATGCTAATGCGAACAGTACATTGTGTACGAGCTTGTCTTATTTGCATTAAATTTGAAATAAATTAAACGAGTTTATTTCAAAAAAATAAAATAACCATTTGGAAGATTTGTAGTAAATGTATATTTTCATATCAATACAATCACCAGGTACAGTTTTGGATTACAGATTTTACAAACATTTTTGTCAAAAGTTTAGTTTGCAATTTTACTTGAAAAGGACTTTACGATCTAATAAAATATACAATTTTTACGACAAATGATTCCAATTCCGAGAACGAGAGAAAATGAAAATAGCCCTTTTCAGAACTCGTATATCCTAATAATTTAATATAATGTGAGAATATATCGGATCACTCTTGTGGTCGTAAATGGCAGTATCAGTATGACGCGATCCATCCAACACTAACATTAAGTTCGATAGTGGCACCGCCATCAGACCGCGCCAGCAGTCCTACTATCACATTTTATTTACTATAATTAACAATAAAAAGACAGTCGTTTGAACACTTCCAAGTCATTCACTTATCAAAACTTAGCATCGTTGCATGCATTAAGTCCCAGTAGCCGGCAGCCGCACAAGCGATCAGCGAAGCTCCCTCGAAACTTAAGTTTGCTAACCCGTATACAATTACCAGCGTGTCAACACACATGAGTAGGACTGCTTCGTAACTCAATGTCATTGCCTAGTAAATAAAAATGGAAGTGCAATGACCCTTTGGAAACAATAAAACACGTCGATATTCACCTAACATTCCTTACAACTTTCAATAGGCACATACGCACATAACAGGTGAGAAGCTTTAGGAAAATATATTTAATTGGGCACGACGTAAATAAAGATTTAGTTATACTATGCAACTCTTACATAGCCTCGAGCAATTTACAATAAGAGGCTCCTTTACATGGCTTACTGTTTCAACTAGACATTGACATCTACATTTTTTAATTAATTAGCCTAATATCATTCAGTTTTCGGTCGACGTTGTGACAATAAACAATTTGTTTGGTAGATGCCAATGCCCATCGTGAACGAGTTGGCTCGCTACAATTCATAATTACAATACATTATCTGAGAGCAGGTCTCCCACCGGATGAAGACTTTGTTCTGTCGCATGCTTACGGGAAATTCCTTCTTCCACCTTCCAATTACTGGATACAACACTATCACACCAAAACTATGTCCTTCTGCTTGATGCCACTCCACATTATAACTTCCCGATAAGACTGAATATTTGATTACTTTTAAACTCATTCGTAATCACCGACACTTTTCCGTTACTTTCCGTTTGTGATTAGTCCACGCGATAATAAATTAAGATTCAGTGTAGTCTCCACATCTAACGACTTCTACTTAGCTGAAAAGAAAAAAAAATTGGTGTTAACAAAGGCTGGCGCAAACATAAAAAAGTAGGGTGATGCTTCCAAAAAGGGGAAATTCATGTAAAAAAAATTCTGGGTGAGTTTGAAACACAAAGACCTGCACAGCACTGCAGTGCACTCGTTACGCTGAGACATTAGGTATTAAAAGTCTCATAAGCCCAGTCATTTCACTGGCTACTATGCTCATCAAACCGGAACACAGTAATGCTTGCACATTACTGCTTGGCGGCAGACTTCACTCACAAACTGGTGCTAACAACCCAGTAGGGCTGACATGCGCACCGTGACAACATTTTCTCGATGCTTATGTCGTGCATTTGTCTCATGTTCGCGAGAGAAAGAACGAGACAAAACAGTAGACAGAATTTTGTCGCGGCGCGCATGTTAGCCCTGCAGATGAACACTTGCAGAAATGTTGGTCCTATCACTAACAGAATTCTCCGAATTATCTTTTAAAATGTTGAAATGCGCGAGCGAGATAGCGGCGCGCCGTATTAACATTTAGCGGTAAGATGCGGGTCCTACCTCTCGAGTCGAGTGTCGAGTGTCGCTGGCTACAGTGCGGTACTATATACCTGCGGCGGCGGGCGGCGGCGGCGCGGCGGCGGGCGGCGCGGCGCGCGGCTGGTTGATGCGCAGGGAGGCGGGGTTGCCGTTGTTCATGTTGTTTGGACGCCCGCGTCCGCCGCGCATGGGCCGCCAGCTGGGGAAGTACGACATCCTGCATATTAGTTATGGCAACTGCTCTCTGATGCTACAACAATGCGTATGCTAGTAATGGACTCTTTTTGTTTGGGTGACTATACTACTATTATAATACGAAAGTGTGTTTGTATGTTTTTTGGTTTGTTGTTCTTTCACGCAACAACAGATCAACGTGATTTTTGGCATATATATAGTTTATTATGGACTGGATAGTAACATAGGCTTTTTATACCGGAACAATGCACAGTTCTGGTCCTGTGGGAACGCGGGTGACAACCGCGGCACGTGGCACTGAGTCTAAGCAGTGCTATTCAGTGTGGCAATACACCAACACATCCAATCCATGCTCAGTCAACGAACCTTCCAAAACTCACCATGCCTGTTCCAAGCTGGCCCAGCAAGATACTAATTGTCTTGACATTCTTTTTAAAAATAGTTTTTACAATGATTCTAATGCTAACAATCATGTTTAAAATTTAAGTCTATATTTTCGCATTCCTGTAAAATATAAAGTGAGACTCACTGCTGGTGGTGGGGGTTGTGGCGCCAGTTTCCGCGGCCGCGCCAGTTTCCACGGCGCGCGGACGCGACGCCGAAAGTTTCCGAATTGAGCTTACGTTCCGTCCGCCAGTCCGTGCGCTGGCTGTGCCCCTTTGATCTGAGAACCACAGATTATTATTACATCTTATTACTCCAACGATTTAATCTAATAGGAAAATAGCCCTCAACATTCACTAACCAAAGTTAAAGCCTTGGTAAAAATATGGTCTCATAATATTTCTCAACCTTCACTGAAGGCTCCTAAATACTTTTAATTTAAATTGTCCGTATAATAGGATATTATGTTGTAAATAATTTACCAAAACAATGTAGCATAGTAACTAACAAAACTTTTGCAGACTCACCTCTCAACCGCCTCGCAGGAGATATTATCAAAGAAGCTCTTCGTCTTATCATATCCAGTGTACCCATCGTCATCAACCTCGGGCTCTCCAGCACCCGTCTCATTTCCTGAGTCATCCTTCTTGTCAACTTCGACTTGCACCACAACAACATCCTAGTATTAAGAAAATATATTATAGTGAGAAACGCAAAAACGAACAAAATCAGCGGCGCAAGTACGTAATCTTTTATGGGTCGATAAAATTCGATAATATTGATAGTTCAAATCGATAAAGTGGGTTTTATCCATTTAAACTGTCAATTTTATCGAATATTATCGACCGAAAAGATCCGTACTTGCGCCGCAGATTCGTGTGCGCAGAAATATCAATTTGAGAAGGCTGTAGGTAATCTTTTAGATAACTAGCTTGGACGGATTGGTGAAAATTAGCCGCGTCAGTTGGCCCCAGCCGCCATTCAAGTAATATAGATGTGGCTACATTTACAAGTACCTAAAGAATGGGTACAGCAGTTATAAATAGGCAGATCGCGACAAGGTGGTATTGGCCGGTAATTTGAACTTGTTTACGACTTGCCGTTTGCCGCTATGTGCGCGTGCACAATAGTACTGATAGGTGCAAATGCGAAAGTGTGTTTGTTGGTTTGTCCTTCTTTCACGCAGCAACGGAGCAACGGATCGACGTGCTTTTAGGCATAGATACAGTTTATGGACCGGAGAGTAACATAGGCTACTTTTTATCCCGGAAAAATGCACGCTTCCTGTGGAACCGCGGACAGAAGCTGGTGGTTTATAAAGTCTTCTATAAAATTGGAACTAGAAAACCAAAATGTATTTGAATTAGCCACAGTGATCTTGCACAATAAGACAAAATAAAGGGACTAGCCTAGAGTATTGTCTGTTAAGCTTCGCCGTTGGTGTGTTCACTTTCATTTTAGCAACATACATGCAGTCAGAACCTGACAAATAAATTAAAGAACAGGGTCTGCCCTGTTCTTATTGTTATTATTATTGAGTTAGTCCTACAGCTAACAAAACTCACCTCTACTTTAACCGGCTCGTCACTGATCTTGGTCTTGGCCAGCTGGCTGCGCAGCTCCTCAAACTCCGTGTTGGCTTGTTCGAAGTCGTAGTCGTTGTCGAACTTTAGCGTGTTCTTGTTCCTGGGCACGAACCCGCGGCCGCGGCCGCGCGCGCGTCCCCGCCACCCGCCGCGGTTGTAGTTCTGACCCGCGTTGTTTATGTTGTAGTTTTGACCTGTGGAATATGTTAGACAATTAAAAATAAAACATTTTGTTTGTACATACCGTGCCATGCGCTTTGATTTGAACTACCTAATCTATACAAATAAATAAAATTGCAGTGTTTGTTTGTAATATCAAAACAACAGCTTTTTACCAAATACATATGAAAGTATATACGGTTTTTTTAATTTTTGTCTGTCTGTCTGTTTGTTTGTTCCAGGTAATCTCCGAAACGGCTGGGCCGGTTTTGACGGGACTTTCACTGGCAGATAGCTGATGTTATAAAGAGTAACTTAGGCTACTTTTATTTTAGAAAACTAATTAGGGTTCCGAGCAAAAAAATTAAAACCATGAAATCCAATATCTCCGCGCGGGTGAAACCGCGGGCAGTAGCTAGTCTATATATATTAGGGCTTGCATTCGAATATTCGAATATTCGAATTATTCGAATAATAAACTGGTTCGAATATTCGAATACGAAAATAGTGATATTCGAATATTCGACCAATTTCCTTTACACTAATTTCAGAACTCTGATTTCCACAAAATACAATTTTAAAGTTGCACGGCAACGTCCAAGCAACCCGAGCGTTGTTTGGATGTCGCTCCGCTGATTATTATCGCTGTGACGCGGGCTACACGACCGAGACAGGATTCGTCATCAAAACTCGGAAGCGCTTGGGCACACTCGGAGGGTCTCTGGTGAGGATGAGGATGACAATGATGACAGCCTTAATTCAGTCAAGGAAGATTTATTCCTTATGATTGTGCCTTTCGATCGGTATCATAAAAATACAGAATGTTTATTTCCTACATTTGGCGGGTTCGATTCCCGGCTCTGGCAAGTGACTTTTAAGAAATCTTTGAATGTAGTTATTTTTATATCTTAAAATAAAGAAATGTTTCCTTTGAGTAAAATTTGCTAACACAAATATTTAGGGTACTTTTCCTCCAGGGGGCATTGGTTTGGTACATCCTGTATATTTGCAATCATCTGAAATGTTCCTTGAAGGATGATTCAATAGCCGCTTTAAGTTTCCTTAGGTCTCACTTCGAAGGAAAACGTTAAAGATTAAGGCAAAAATAAGACTAAAAATGCAATTAATTTTTGTGCTAAGTGAGCCTTTTGGCACATCTTTCAGTGGTATCCAAGACTTCAAGCTGGTATTTAGCTGAACCATCCGACAGGTGAGAACAATACTCCACACACGAACGGACTTGAGCTTGATACAAATTAAGTTTGTCCCGGTGTGAAATACTGCCTCACCTTCGCCAATATGCCAAGCTTTCTCGCAGTTGAGGTTAGATGTGAGTAAAACACCTAAAAGCTCCAGATGATCGGTAATCGGCAAGGATAAATATTGGAAACGGGGTGTCAGAAGGAATGTACATTCGATTAGCAGAGAACAGACACGCCTGGGTTTTCGAAGTATTGAACAAGATTGGAGTCGCCCCAATCGGACACTGCCTTTATGAAAAATGAAATGAAATGAAAAACATTTATTTGTAACAATCAACCACTTAAACCTTAATTACAAACACGGAAATTGTTACAATAGGTAATTGTTACAAATCGGTCCAAACTCAGCATAAATGCTGGTTGACAACCAGCGCTGGTCTTCCGTGTGGACCGGTTAGTGACGTCACGGCACGTATACATCAAAGAGTTAAAAAGAAAGTTATTTTGTTACATTGACCACAATAATAACACTTTAGTGTCAAGTTCATTCGATCAACCATGGCCTTTCTAAGAGACTGAATCTGTGCACCGCTTGTTCATGCATTGGATATAATATGTATCTCTCTTCGACCGCGATATCGTCTGAATACCCAAAGATACCGAGTTTAAGCAGATCATTTATTTGGAGCAGAAAGTGTGCCGGAGAGAGAGAACTGACCCCTGAAGAGCCCCGGCATTAATTACCAACTGATCAGACGAGCAGCCCTCAAGAACTACTCGAATTAATCGATTTCTCAGGAAGTCTGATATCCATACCTATAAGCGGGTGGGTATACCCTACGTTGGAATCTTACTTATAAGGCCATCATGCCAGACCCTATCAAAGGCCTTAGAGATATCCAGAGAAACGGCAAGCGCTTCTCCGTGCTTCTCGATTGACCTCGCTCCAGATGTGAGTGGCATACGCAAGAAGGTCCCCAGTAGACCAGTTTCGGTGAAATCCGAATGGCTTTTCACTGAGGAGATCATTTGCTTCGAGGTATGCCAGGAGCCCATTATTCAGCACACGTTCCATACTTTGTAAAAATATGGAAGTGACCGAAATGGGCCTGTAATTTTTGGGGTCGGCACGACTGCCCTTTTTAGGCACAGGCTGCACGTTAGCAAGCTTCCAAGCTTTAGGTACTTGACCAGTCTCAAGAGAGCGGCGAAAGAGACGTGTCAACACAGGAGACAACTCAGGTGCACAGGTCCTCAGAACAATAGCCGAGATACCGTCCGGGCCACTGGCATTGTTCACGTCCAGATTGCATAGCGTTATCCAGCGCGATGGTGAGGTAAACCGTGATGTCGGAAATAGGATAAGCGCGGGTTGGATTAAATGGAGATAGCTCACAGGAACAATCTGCGATCCAAGATTACTCCTCAAACTTAAGGGTAAAATCTATAAAATGGCCATAAGACCTGTCGTAACGTACGCATAGTAGTGTAGAATCATCTGAATGAGAGCGGAATCATCCATGTAGCGGAAATGCGAATGTTGAGATGGATATGTGGAGTGACAAGGATGGATAGGATCAGAAATTAATATGTCAGAGGAAGTTTCAAGGTGGTGTCTGGAAGTAGGTTGTCGTGGTACGGACGTCGGACAGGTCATGCGGAGAAAATATTGTCATATTGCCAAAAGAGTGCTTAGTATGAACGTAGACGGATGTAGGGGTAGAGGAAGACCAAAGAAAGTATGGATGAATTGCGTGAAAGATGACATGTGTAAGATGGCATGTGTGTGAATGTCGACACTGAACAATTCCCAAGTAAGCCCATTGGCTTACTTTGGCTAAAAGGCACTAAACGCATTAAAATAAAGACATGATTAAAAAGTTTTTGATTTTTTTCTATTATTCGAATAATATTCGAATAATTCGAATAGTATCAAAATAAAAATCGAATATTCGAATAACAAAATTTTCGAATATTTGCAAGCCCTAATATATATACAAGTAACTTCACTGATTCAAATAAAACCTGTATGCGTCACTGGTGCGTATTTTTACAATGCCGAGTTACAAAAAAAAGTTTGAATAGGCACAAAGCGAAAGTGGAGTGAAAGCGAGACGCCGACTGACAGTCCAATGGGGCAGAATGCTTTGTTGGTGATTCGTAATTACGGTTAGTCAATTCTTCTTTACTGTGTATAATAAGGCCATTTGTAAATTTAGATCATCAACATTATTGTGTGAACATTGTAAAAACTAAAATATTTAAGTATAAGTCTAATAAGTTTTAAGTAATAGTACATTTGAAAATCATATGCATATTAGGTCATAACTGCTCGTCTCGTTAAAAAATTGAATAAAAACAAATCTGCCTGATCTTATTTTTTTATTGTATTTAATCTGCACTGTTCTATCCACTGCTGGGCAAATACCTCTCCCATTTGATTCCCGACACCTATTCTGATGGAGTTTGGTGCCATCTCTGGCCACATCTATTCATATTCATATTCAATCATTTATTGCATCATATGTACATTACAGAAAGGTCTTAGATTAGTAGGTGAGCTTACATATGACCCCAGTTAGGGTATAGCAACATAGGTGATGAGCGGGCCGGTCCATTTTACAAGCATAGTAACAAAATTTTCTTTATGAGTTGTTACTATTTAATTGTGGGTCATTAAAAAAATCCGTCAAGCTATAATAATAACATTTGTCATTTAAAAAGTAAAGTAAAGTCTACAAAGGCAAGATCAAATAACTACCATAAGAAAAATTTCGTGTTACATGAGACATTTAGAAATTAGAGGTTTCGACTTTTCGAGCAGCGTTTGCATGGTAACCAAAAAATTAAGGAATTCAAATTACCAGGTTGGTGGTGGTGATGCGGCTGCACCTGCTGCTGCAGCGCTGGACCCTGTCCAGGCTGGTGCTGGTGCTGCGTGTGCTGAGAGTGCTGGTTGTGCTGAGGGTGCTGGTTGTGCTGATTATGCTGGCTATGCTGGTTGTGCTGCGGGGCGCCGCCGCTGGGATACCGCTGGCGATTGCGCGAGTTAGCGCGCTGCGTGCGGTTCTGTTGTTGCTGTTGTTGTTGTTGCTGCTGCTGCTGCTTGGCTTGGTTCTGCGCGCCCGTGCTACCACGGCGGCTGTCACGCTGCTGCCCAGACCCACTTGCTACGTTTCCCACCTGAGGATTTAAAAATGTATTTATCTCGTTTCATATTTCATAGAACTGGTCTATACTTTTTGCAAATAAAAAGAACAAAAAGGAATTATTTGTCACTCACAAAATAAAGTACACACACTAGCTACAAGGCGGGGCGGGGCCACTTTTCTCCAAACTGAATAAAGTTATTTAAAAAAAATCTCGGGAATTAACTACTTGTTTTATAAAATTCAGCTAAAAACAAGCACAAGTTACCATAAAGACAACTAAGAACAGAAAGAGGTAGTAGGTAAATACTTTTCTTAAAACATTGTCTCAGAGATGAAATCATGAATGTAGTCATTACTTTTTTATCATTCCATTGTTTGCAATAACAATTTAGTTATTAGATTATCACACTACACATTTTATTTGATGTTATTTGGGAACATAGACTATAGTAGAGATGTGCTAAACTAAAGGACTTATTACATTATGTGATGTTCAGACTGTCTTACTAAGAATGTCTGTTAAATTGTGTAGTGTAATTAGCGTTAGTCTGTTGGTGTGTTGTGTTGTTATCCTGTCTTAGTAAGACAGCCTGACAACAAAATTCCTTAAATTGACTTCTCAGACTAGTCTCACTTAAAAACCTTCAACAACATACACAAAAAAAACTGGAATAAGTGCATCATTGTCATAATCTTCGATCAAATGTTTGATCCTTGATGATGTTCCTAGAACTTTGATGAAGTCATCCAAGTTCTTTGATCAAATGCAATTTGGACAAAGATCTTTGATGAGTGGAATATCAGCCTAAAGATCATTTTTTTAAAACAATTAAGAAATCAAACATTCATTCTAACCAAATATTCAACTACTTGCTCACCTGGGTTCCTTGATCAGCAGTAGGGCTCTTTCTGTGAGAGCCAACGGCAGGGGTGTTAGACCTTGATGCATTCTGCTGAGATCCTCCTCCAATGAGGTCGAGCATAGAGCCTGAATCATAGATAAAGAAGTTTTAAAAATGTGATTTACAATGCAACCTACCCCAAATTCTGATAAGCTAGTTGATGGCTGAATGTAGAATAGAACCAAATTGAAAAGGATGCTTCATTTAGTCTGCAAGGGAGCTTTTAAATAGTGGATAAGCAAGTGTTTTATTTCAGTTTGAAGAGCAAAACAGTCACATGAGATTATTGGGTATATGTGGACTTCCACAGTTTAGTATAATATGATCTCCAGATGACACTGTTACTGTCAGGCTCTACGTAAACAACCTGCTAGTTTCAAGCAATATAAAAAAAAAGTACTTTTTTTTTTTTATGTTATTAGGTAACGAGACGAGCTGGTCGTTTGCCTGATGGTAAGTTTAGTTTTTAAACCAGATAATATAGATCTTATTGGGCAAAAGCTGGATTGCAATGAAACTTTAATAACATTCTTTTGACCTATTACATACTTGTTAAGTTATAGCATTATTTCATCAGTTAGAAAGTGTAATGAATCTGCTAAGTGTAATGAATCACAGACATGTCAAGTCTAAGCTCAAGTACTACATAAGATTTATGGTACTTTTTTTCAAATGCAACAAGACCTGTAATGATAACAAACATCACATGAAAACAACTTTGAATCAGAAACTTAAAGAGAATCTGATAAGTATTATGCTAATCAGATACTGATGTATACAGCCAATTTATGTGATATTCTGCCATTTTAAATAAACATTATTACTCTCAAGTTTCTGAGACAAAGTTTGAATTTGGTTGTGACATGTGAATACAAACAATTATTTTGTCATAAACAGAGAAGCGATATGAAACTGTGGATAAGAGGCTACATACAGTCAAAAGCAGAGCATAGAATGGCATTGGCATGTGAACCTATCTTATAATGTACCCTAGCATATACTTAGATATTTCATAAAATTGTTTTTGGCAAGCAACAGACCAAGGGATGTATGCAAATTGCGATTTTTTTAAAACTATATTATTCAAATATTAGTCAATCCATGCATTGAATCATTGTTAGTGTTTGTTTCAACAAAATTCTATTGTCTGACATAAAAGTTAAATTTATTAGAAAAACTATGTAGATATAAAATTGTATCAGTTTGAATTAGACTGTAATATTAAATAAATAAGAAAATATGTTTATGTTATTTATATACAGATAATTTTAATATCAGATGTTTATTTAGTACAAACCAGTTGTAATCAATATAAATAATAACTACATAAACAAGATAAGAATAGATAATGGTTAAAGCAGGAAGGAAAAACAACAGGTGAAATTACTATTCTAAAGGACTATGCATGCAAACAACCAAAACCAGGTTAATAACATTACAGAGACCATATTCAGATACATTATTCATATTAGAATCTCATGTAAATCTACTTTGTTTACTTGCAAATGACAAAGTTCAGTAAACTCTGTAAGAATCTGATTATGACTCAGCAAAAATCGCAAGGTGGCATGTTGAAGCTAAAGCCAAAAATATCCACTGAAAAAAACCTTGGTCTTTCACTTGGTTGGAGTGGTGAATTACTCCTGAGCCAATTGGGCCCGCCGAGGGTAGCTGGGGAGACAGGTCCACAGATGTTTGCGAAGACAACTCACTGGTCTTGTTGAGCTGTGCATGCACACCTCCTGGGAAGCCCGCCATGGGATGGTACTGCGGGTAAGGTGTTTGTCCAACAACTGGATGGGAGAATTGCCCTGTGAACTGGCCCGGTGCACTACCGGCACCCAGTGTCGGCGGTACCGACATCTGCATGATCGCAGGGTCATTGGGCAGTGAGGGTACATTGTTCAGCACTCGGATGTCCTTAATGTCAGAACCACGGAACAAGATGTAGTCATACACCTGACTCTGTGGTGCCACGGGGTACTGCGTTTCACGGTCCTCCGTGCCAAATGATCGCACTGTGCAAAAGAAAAACAACCATTTAACTGTAGGGAAAGTATGTGGTGTTGAAATTAAGATTTATTTATACATTTTCTGCAATGATATTTAATCTTATATGCTGTTGTCTGTGTATTATTTATATAGCTGTTAAACCCTAAAAATACAATTCTTGTTCTATGTGAATAACAATAAATTTTACAAACTACCCCCAACTTATGTTTTTTAAGTGAATTTTGTTCGTATAGCCATAATAAAAGAAATGAAGCAATTACAGTTCTTACATAGAACTACGTTTCAGGTGTATTAAGTGAAATAAACACGGCATCAACGTCATCAATGTGAAACCGCGGTCACAGACCCAGCTTATGTTTTCACTCTGAGGGTAGAATAAAAACAATGTGCTTCTTTTACTATCGCTAAAAGAACAAATTTAGAGCAAAAACGTACAGTAGCATTACTGGATGCTTTCTCAAACAATAAACAACAAATCCGTTTGAACTATAGGAGGGAAAAATAAAGGAGGTTCTGCGGTAGTTAGCCTAGATTTACAGACAAAAAAGACAGCGGCAGGAAAAAATACGAGCTGAAAACATGATATGAACATAAAAACATCTAGGACAGGAAAGAAATGAGAGGATAACAGTATCCATTTGTCAACTTACCGCTAGCCAAAGCGATGGTACATTCCTGAGGATCAACCGTAAAAAGCCGGCCTTCGTAACGAATGTCAGCTTTCGATATTAGGCTTATCTTGGAGCCTAATTCAGGCATTCCAGTACTCATAGTGTCACTTTAAAAATAACTCTCCGATGACAAAGATTTTTTACGATAACGTCGACCGCAAAATTTCAGCCACCGAACAGAATTACTGACATGAAGTTGGCAGCAAGCGTTGCGTTTACAAACAGCTGTGTGAATGGAGGGAAATTTAAATTTGGTTTATTTGATTTTTTAAACAACGTAATTTCGTTGAAAAAGTGTGCAAATCTAGTTGAAAATAATTAAATAAATAACCTCTTTTGGTGTTTACTAGTTCTATAAGCGAGACCAACTAGAAAATTATTCACTTAATTACGACACCAATCAATTTTATAAAAAAAGAAAATAGAAATAGATATTACAATGTTGCTAGTATTCAAAATGAAATGACAAGCGCGTTTATAACTATCTTCATGGTGGTTCTATTCTCTATGGTTGATAGATGAAATTATTTTTTCTTACGGTAAAAGATTGAGAATGTCTGTATTATGACAGAACTATAAAATCGATCGATTTGATATTACTATATTGTCTGTGTCAGTGCTTGATAGGCTAATAATTTATATTGCTGTCATTGGTTCAGCTTAAATCGGACAGTTCAAGCAATGTCAAAATTGTCAACAAACTTGAGAAATCCGTTACGATATAATATGTCGATTTCCGAAATTTATATTCTTATCAGTTAGACACTGTTTCTAATGTGTTTTTGTGGCGTAGCTATGTGCTAAAACGTTTCTTTCTCACAAGTGATTTATGTTTTGACTACTGTGATGTTGGAAAGTCCTATCACTTCAACTCCTGGGCCGACTCGGATGAGTATTGGCGGGAGTAGTAACAGTTCCGCTAAGAGACGAAGTCTCATTCCTCAAATACGGAAGACTCTCAATCGAGATGAGGTTTGTTATGTGAAATAATGATAAAAGCTAACTATTACGTGTATAAATTTATGCGACGTGAAAATTATGAAGATATATAGGGTAGTGTTGTTCATAGATAGTAATATCTATCATTTCAGTTTATTTCCTAAAAGACAATACAAGTATGTACGC
This sequence comes from Crocallis elinguaria, assembly GCA_907269065.1. Classification (NCBI taxonomy): domain Eukaryota; kingdom Metazoa; phylum Arthropoda; class Insecta; order Lepidoptera; family Geometridae; genus Crocallis; species Crocallis elinguaria. The sequence goes on along the minus strand of OU026072.1, from coordinate 21,807,798 downwards.
GATTCTACATTCCTATATTTAGAATCCTTGGTAGTTTGTACCTTACGGCACTAAACATAAATTCCATAACGATTGTAAAAGGTAACGAAATTAAAAACAATAATGGCAGTGCTATGCTTTCTCGAGCGATCGAGGATCGTCTGATGTTCCTTTTTAGTCCTACTGTGCTCTCAGCCCTATGTTAGTTTTTGGACTGTCATCAAAAGAAATAAGCCTGAATGGAGGAGCAACATTGAATAGGGTCCGCAGTCCCTACCTATGTACCAACCTCTCCCAAAGAACTCAATGCTCCAGAGCTAAATTAAAAATAGAATACTTGTTTATGATAGATAACAAATCAACACCTTCATCTCCATAGGAATGTAATGATGATGATGCGGAAAGATCATCTCTTGTGGCCTCAGAGAAAGCAGTGGCAACATCCACACCAGCTTCTCCTAGGAGTAGTCGGGACACGATGACATCATCACCACAAAAAGAGCATTTTCAAGGATGTCTCAAACTTTATGCCGAAAACGTAAGTATTAATTAAGGATGTAGATACATAATGCTATTATATTATCTATAAAGATGTATTTAAAAGAATGATTTTTGTATAATATAAAAAGTTACATAAGAAACCTTTTTCTTGGTTTCTAAAAATACAGCTACGGTTACTGAGTGGATACTGATTCAATCAAGCCTTTCTTTATTTTGTGATGTTACTATAAAAATAATACTATTTATCAATATTATTGCATCTTCTACTACTTGCTAATATCTAGAAGATAATAACTCAAAGTATTTACTTAGTACTACTACTACTATGTATATTTATGTCTACTACTATGTATATTATGTATACTATGTATATTTACTACTACTATATGTATTTTGCACCTACCTCCTGAGGTAGTCTAAAATAATCTAGTAAGTACTTCACACGCTAATAACTCACTATGTATAAAATATTGTTTACAGAAAATAACAAAAGACAATGCGTGGAACCTACAACTGATAGACTTTATGACGACCATGCTGCGGCGACATGACACACGGATGGAAAACCTTCAGACTGCCTCCACAATGGTGGATGCATCAGCGAGGATATACTCGTTCAGGGTAGATGCTGTGCATTATGATGTACTGAAGATGGCTGGTGGGTTAACTAAAGTTGCTCAGGTAAAAAGTACAATTTTTACATCTACATGGTATCTTATTAGGGCATTGTCTAGTACTCTTCTTGCTAGCTACCACCCCCAAGCTGTACAACACATTTAAACCAAGTAATCAAACAGTAAAACAGAGTCAAGAACAAGTTGATGTAACAAAAGAAACATAAAAAAAAATATGTTTGCCCTAGCCAATGTCATTTGGGATAATGCAAGTATTCTGATGAAACCTCATACATCCAAACCTGTTCAGGCATTTGAAATTTACGCTGTAATAAAGAAACTTACATACATAAGGTTCATGACCTTAAAAATATTACACTCCTGTTTTGTGCAGTCAAATAAAAATTCAAACTGCACATCTAGTTCCTAGAGTTCCTAGACACTTGAAAATAACCTAGACTAGCTGCTGCTTGTGACTTCACCCAGGTGGTGATTCTCACAGGAACAGTGCCTTTTTCCAGAAGTGTAGCCTTTGTTACTCTCCAGTTCATCAACTATATCTGTGTCAACATTCACATCAATCCGTTGCTTTGTTCCTTAAAGAAAAACAAACCTACATTCTTTCGCATATATTTCATAGATTTATATAGCAATGAGCCATCAATTAGTAATGTGCACATGTATTACCTCCTGTGTCCCGGTTCAGTGACTTAAGTAGGCAGTGAAAGTATTGAGCATTTATGAGAAAATATGTAATGTTTCAGGATAACAGGCACATTTCAATGCCGCACAGGCCTTTGTGTTTCAAAGCTCTGGGTGACACTGCAGTAATTCAGCAGCAAACAATCTGCTCATCTTCTTGTCTTAAAGTATAAAAAATGACCAATCACCATTCGGGAAATTACAGGGCCACTGCCTCTCATTTTAGAAATTACAACTTACAACATAAACTTCATTTCTAGACAAAAAGAGGCAAGAAAGATGATGACAACATACAAGATGACGATGCAGTAGATAATGATGCTCCTGCAGCACCTGTTAAAAAGAAGAAAAAGCGCATTAAAGGGGCCATTGCTACCAACCCTGAAGTTTTCAATGGAGACTTTGATGCCAACGATTGCATAGGCAAGTATAAGAGTAAACAAATTAATTTTCAAAATACTATATTCTCATAAGCCTCAAGAGAGCACTAACAAAAATTAAATGATGCTAGTATCCGTTCCACTTGTAGGAGGAGAATGACAAAATAGAACCTTTCCAGCAGTATTTTCTGGTATATGTTGTTTATAGTATTATTTTTTTTCTTAGTACTACATCAGTTTGCATTCATTCATCTTTGTAATAAATTATAATCAATAACTTTCTAATTTATTTCAGATCCTTTCTTCGAAAGACTTTCAGCGACAACTGGTGACGTTACATCTTCCAACCGAGCTTTTAACGCGAGTTTGCCTATGGATGATAAAACACTAGCCTTGATACTAAGGTAACCGAACTACAACTGGCGATTATTTCCTTATTTTCATTATTATAGATATCCTAGGACAAGGATTCCTTGTAAAGATCATGAGGGATCCATGAAATTACATTTGTCGGATTATTTTTGGCTGTTGAATAATTTCACAGTTACAAATATTATTTTGGAATAGTACAAAAAATAATTTGCTGAGTCCTCTCATTTGTGTCATTCCCTCATGCATGGGTTCCATAAAATAACAGGGATTTGTTGAGAGTTCTTTTACCTAGAAAGTTAAGGAACTGCTGTTCTAAGAAACTGTGACATGAGTGGTGTAGTGATCTGGAGTTGCAAGAGTAAATGGAAATAAGAATAACTATTGATTTTGGATTTTACTTTTTTCTAAACACATTCAGGATGCATTTTGTTTATAGTTCACTCAATAGATTAGCATTTGACCACCATTTCTCCTAATTTTATCAAAAAATATTAAAATACTCTTAACTCTGTAGCTTCAAAGATCCTCACAGTTAAATTTATTAAAATGTAAACTCTTGTTCTAGAACTGACAACCCATTTTTAGAGCAAATTAAAGAAAACATCCCTGAAGACATTGATCTTAGTGAGCGCATTACTTTGGCGGCCAAACTGCTGCCGGCGTTCACTGAAGATGACCACATCTGCGAGCCATTCACAGGTTTCTCTATTACAAACTGGGACCCAGACTCTGAAGAAATGTAAGTACAATAAATAAATTAAACACCTATGGGTACTATTATAAGATGTTAGATAGTTACTATTCAAATATAATTTCCACAAAGATAACTGCATCTAAGAGTTACCCGAATGTAACGACTTTATTTATCATCCGATAAAAATATAAATGATACCATCAGATTCTTTATATTACAATGAATAAAAAAAATTATGACAACTATGTACTTAAAACACAATTTTTCACGGCCAAAATCATCAAAATGCATGCGTTTAGTTTAGTTTTACGGCCCGCATTGAACCAGTGACGTCAGATGTTCTGTCAAATTTGTAGGGGGCATTTTAACGCTCAGTATCAGAGTCAGAGTAGTGCGTATCGACTCTGACTCTCATTTTTGACGTTTCTAGCGTTCGATTTTCAGTTTTTTTGATGTAGAGATTTGATTCTCATGAGAAAACGAATTGATTGACATCATACAAAAAATGGAGTCAACATCCCTATTACACAACCTCCCTATGTTGTATAAATTGTGTCAATATTTTAGATGACAATGTAATTACTTCCAGTCAAAACCCTGCTAGCAACTGGGTGGAAGAGAACCGGTTGAATCTGTCACAGCAAGCATTAGCATTCGACGTCAATGCTGAGGTTGAGCCTATACCGCAAGATGAAGCGCATAACGATTTATATGGTAAGTCTTTGTAAATATAAATCAGAAGAAAAACATGCAGTGTTAAAACTGTATATCGTTACTTTAAAACAACGTCAATTTTTAAGCAGTTTGATGCAATGTTTCTAACAAAAAAATCCTTACAATGAGCTCAAGGTGACCGTGTACGAGTCAATGCGCCTGCGTGCTATCGATTCGCGTGGCAGTGTTCTTAGCTCCTCAACAATATCTCGGCCACAATCAGACCCAAAAATGAATCAGTGGGTGGTATTAGTAGGGTTGCCAACTTTTATTAGAAGAAATAGAGTATATCTGATTTCAAAGGAGGTAAATAAAGAGTACGGACTTCCAAAGAAGAGTATCATTTATTTTATATTTTTAAAAAGGTATTTTTTCGATTTCGATTTCGCACATAACAATTTTTCATGGTTCAAAACACTTCTCAAAACAACTTGTGACATGACATTAGTGGCTGCGTTCAGAAACGTCCGAATGTGCCTTGGGGAATTGGGGATACCAACATAATAGTCGATTTTTTTGGTTATGATAATGGGTTTGCATAATATTACATGACTGGCACTAGTACAGTAAACATTGTGTAAAAAAGAGTATTTCATCATACTCTATTAATGTTATAGATTATAGAGTACGCCTACATGATATAGAGTACAATACTCTATTTTAGAGTACGGTTGGCAACCCTAGGTGTTAGCGAGTGTTGACGTGTAGTGTTTGTTTCCAGACGAGGAGCCGCTGGGCGGCATCGAGAGCGAGGAGGAGGGCGATGCGGCCGTGGCGGCGTGCGTGGCGCGCGCGGCCGCCGCGCCGCCCGCGCGCCTCACGGACATGCGGCCGGGCGCCGGCGCCGACGCGCGCCGCGAGTACTCGTACTGCGGCGCCATCGTGGCCGCCTGGGCCGGGCCCAGCCACTGGCGCCTCAAGAACAACCGAGGTACACCCGCCCTACTGTGTACACTGCGCCGCCCGCGCGCCTCACGGACATGCGGCCGGGCGCCGGCGCCGACGCGCGCCGCGAGTACTCGTACTGCGGCGCCATCGTGGCCGCCTGGGCCGGGCCCAGCCACTGGCGCCTCAAGAACAACCGAGGTACACCCGCCCTACTGTGTACACTGCGCCGCCCGCGCGCCTCACGGACATGCGGCCGGGCGCCGGCGCCGACGCGCGCCGCGAGTACTCGTACTGCGGCGCCATCGTGGCCGCCTGGGCCGGGCCCAGCCACTGGCGCCTCAAGAACAACCGAGGTACACCCGCCCTACTGTGTACACTGCGGCTGGCCGTGGACAGGAAAACATCCAACCATAACATCATGTTAGGCCATTTTATAGTGCTCCCCTGGCTAGCTACCACTCTCAAATTGAAAATATTTTGCTCCTGCCTGTGTCTTCCGGCAGCTGCGCTCTAGAGCCAGGCTCCAGCTCTAATTCAAGCTTAGGTTATTCTTAGTATAATTCGCTATCGACCACGAGCAAGCGAAAGCAGTCATATCACGGTCCAATGCTAACCAATGTCCTAAATAAAAATTCGATTAACCATCCGGACCTCAAAGCTTGTCTCAATAAAAGTTTAATTACAGCTTCGAAAATGTCGGAGCGCACACAATCCACCGCCGGCCGCCTCACGGTGGAGGGTCCCCCCAAGAAGCCCCCGCGGACGAAGCGCCAGCTGGACTTCGTTTGCGCGGGACTCGCATTTGACGGGCGCTCCGAGCCAGTGGGGGAGTACGAGCCCACACTCCCCGCCAAGATCATGATCAGCAGGAAAACCCTCGCCACGGGACATACATGGAACGAGACTAACTTCAAGACGCCGATAGATAGGTATTACTCGCGGTTGACTTTTACATAATTACTAGCTTCTGTCCGCGGCTTCGCCCATCCTCACAAAGTTTTGTATTCATAATATTAGTAGGATTATAATTTGTTAGTGGTAGGGCTAACTCTACTGCGAGTGTCTATCTGGGTTGTTACCACCGCTGTGCTCGTGAAGTCTGCCGCCAAGCAGTAATGTGAAAACATTACTGTGTTCCGGTTTGATGAGCAGAGTAGCAAGTGAAATTACTGGGATTATGAGACTTAATACCTAATATCTTGGGGTAACGAACACATTGCAGTGCCGCGCAGGCCTTTGTGTTTCAAAGTTCTGAGTGGCACTGCAATTAGTATGGGCCGGCGTTATGCTTACCATCAGGCAAACGGCCAGCTCGTCTCGTTATCAACTAGAATAAAAAAATGGACTCTGCATCCCTATTATAACTCTCCCTTGTAATACTATTTTCTCTGATGTACCCAAATCCTTCCCCCAGGGGTCTTGAGGAGTCTTACTTCCGGAAGCTGTTCCTCCGCCGCAACGTGATGATGCTCCGGAAACGGGACGAGGAAACGAGCAAGCGGGAACCAGAACCAGAACCAGTGACCTTGGAGGAAGCTAGAGATTACGACTACAATAATGAAAACGACGCGTCCTACTGTCCGGTTAATATGCAGGTTTGTTTTATTTACATTCAAAGTAAAAAAAAAGTCAAAATCATTTATTGCGAGAATGTTGTACAGATTGGTGCCAAATTCGTGGATAAAAGTTCAGAACATTCTACCATAACCATGGCGATTGACGATGGGATTCTTATACTGTGTAAGGCCCGCAATGACGACCCGCTTGGGGTGCTTTGTGCATTTTTTTATGCTATTTTATAACGAGGTGAACTGGTTTGCCTGATGGTAAGCATTGCGCCGGCCCATAACAATTGCAGTCCAACCCAGAACATTGAAATACAAAGCCTGCACGGCACTGCAGTGCGCTCGTTACCCGGAGCCATTAGGTAAAGTCTCATATGAGCCCAGTAATTTCACTGGCTACTTTGCTCATCAAACCGGAACACAGTAATTCTTGCATATTCCTGCTTGGCAGCAGACTGCACGAGCAAAGGAATGGTACCAACCCAGACGGACACTCGCATAAGAGTTAATCCTACCATGATACTGATGTTAAGCATCTCTCCCCTGTGAAATGGAAATTTATTCGTAGTACACCCAAGCAAGGTATCTTGATGATCACAGTGTGACTTACCGTGAAGAATGCTTCCGCCCATTCCCTGTATATTCCCTATCTTATGATAACCATGGTAAGAGAAGGGGTGATGCAATTTTTAGCCAGGACCACACGCCTAATGTTTCAATAAACCACGTTTCTAAGAAAAGTAATTATCAGTTTTGTATTTAGGATGGTGATGAGTGGGGCAACGAGGATGGGACAGCTGCGGGAGCTCTGCACGAACAAGTGAAAGCTGCTGAGCTGGAGGAAATTGGAGAAATGCTGGAACCACCCAATAAGGTAATTAAAAAAAAATCTCTGCTAATCATCATGGGAAGCTGGTTATTTCTTAGGCAGCTTGAAATATACTGCAAACCCTTTTTTCACCACCACCCCCTCAAACCCCCCCCCCCCCCACCCTCCGTGTAAATATTATTGCCGCCCGCCAATTTGTAAGAACCTTCCACAAATTTCGACGTGTCACTACATGTCACTGTGGTTCAGTTGATTCGAGCGTTGTTCGTCCGTTGCAAGTCAAAGCTGGAAGCGGGTTCGAATCCCCAACAGCCTAATAGATTTTGTGACCTCTAAATTATCTAATATAAATTTCCCCCTGACGGCATCATGCGTCATTACAATATGGTGTCATGATGTTAGGTCCTGTGGGTAGAAAAGTGCCCTGTGCAATGATTCCCAGCCTGCATATTATTCCGTTACCATTACTAACGACTTGTTAGTAACAGTGTAAGTTCTGTGTGCGGACTGCAACTTGCTAGTGGCGACAACCTCTCTAAAAAAAAAATAGTAGTAGTTATCTATATCAAAATCGCGCGATATTGTGGAGATCTTCATTTTATTATTTTTTTTTGCACTGTACAATACAATGGCCCGCTTGAACGTGGAATGTAATTTATTTACTAGCTGCTGCCCGCGGTTTCATCCGCGTGGATATGGGATTTCATGGGTTTTATTTTTTTGCGCGGAACTCTAATTATTTTTCTAAAATTAAAGTAGCCTAAGTTATTCCTTATAACATCAGCTATCTGCCAGTGAAAGTCCCGTCAAAATAGGTCCAGCCGTTTTGGAGATTACCCGGAACAAACACCTCGCTTTAACTTCATTCACAAAAGATTTTCATTTTCAGGTTGCCAAAATCTTCATACCATACGCCATGCGGGCGAAGAAAGTCGACATGAAGCAGCTCAAACATTGCACGTGGAAAATGCTCACCGAGAAAACTCCGGAAGGGGAAAAAGAAGACGTAGCTGAAACTACATTTTTCACAGTTTATTCTCGATTGCCTAGCAAGTTGTCGAGTAATATGAGAGAGTCGCTCAGTATACCTTTAGCTTTACTATCCTTATTACATCTTGCTAATGAGAAAGGTCTAGTTTTGGAAAAGAGAGAGGATCTAAAAGATATAGGCATAAAGGGGCTCATAAAATAAAATATACATAACGTACATTTTGATAAAATTTTGAATCCTGTTGGTCGTTAGATTGCTTAAAAATTTTGTACCGATTTTAAACTGTTCCCAACTTTGTGAATTATTTCCTAGGCTGTATCTAAGTGATGGATATCTCTGTACATTAATGTGAATGAAATACTAATATTTTGCTTAGAGTGTCGAAACATTGTATAGATGTTTTTTATATAATTTGATTGTTTACTTCGTATTGTAAGAGATGTTGAATAAAATATTTTCAACTACAAATATCTGTTTTTTGTCAATTCATAATCTACACTAGGTTCATTGTTACATAGATCTTGGAAATCTTACGAAAATGTATGAAGACTACGAATAGTCACTATGCATGGGTTTTATATACTTGTCCAATAATACAAACAAACCATAAATACTCTAGGAAAAGACTCGGTGGATGCCCACCAATTATAATGATCAGACCAATGACATGATTCGAATTTGAAATTCTATCTATATCATTGGTTGTTGAGCCGCGTAGTTTGTTTACATTATTGGACAACTAAGAAAATCTTCACCATACATGGTGAAAATCAGGTTGTTCCTAATGATGAGCATGAGTCATGACAGTTTAATCCTAAGTATGAAGATATCCACAATCAACTAATAATAATTAACAGAACCAGTCGTTACTTGGCGGAATTCGGAGATAGGAAGGCAAACCTTGCAATCTGTTTGGTCTATCCCCCCCCTAGGGGGGACCACGGGGGGACAGCTGGTAGGGTCAGATGGAATAGCCCATAAAACGGCATATGTTTGACAGCCGCTCCGTCCGATGGGGAAATGAGACCACTCGCAACGTACCATTTACCAAGATGGAAGAAAACTTAACGTACGTAGGTATGTGTAATCACTTCGAGCTGCGAGGAACATGGTCCCACAACTGCACTTTACTGTACCCAAGATTTTTTATTACACTGTTTGATTACCTATACATTTCTGAATTTCAATGAAGTTAGCGTGAGAGTAGCAATAAAACAACGTAATGCTTTATACAAAGCTTTATTTACTTAACTAATAAACATTTTGCAAACATAACTGTCGGTTAAGGTTTCGTTTACTATTTAATCAATATGAAAATAATTGTTTTTAATTCAAGACAGTATAGGCACTAATATCCCCGTCAACCCTATTATTATTGCTCAGCTTGATACGTTACAATGAAATAACTCGAAAAAAGTGCTTCATTCTCCCTAAATTTACTTGAAAATGGGTACATACACTTAGCTACCACTAACCGCAGGACGAACCTTTATTATTTCGTTACATAATGAGTATTAATGATAATAACATGAATATAATGCGATAAATAACTGTGTGAGATAAAGCAATTGAGCTACTGGAGGGACACAATATAAACTACCAAAATAAAAATACAAAAAAAATAGACATGACTCGAGTATGTCCAGCATAGAAAAACTGTCTTCTGACTCAATCGCACACTTACAATAACAAAACTGAAAAAACTAACCAATAAACAACACTCAGCGCTCTTAACAATTAATTGTATGAAACATAGAAAAAGATAAGCGACCGGACTAAGCACATTCAGTCGTTTCTCACTAACATTAATTTTAAGTTACTGGTAAAGTAAGATATAAACTAAAGGAAAACGTATAGAAACTATCACAAGGAAAGTTACTGTCCTGTTGTTGTAAACTCGGCTACATTTAAAAATGTAATATATCAAATCTTTAAAATAATAACATGTAATGGAAGTAAAACATACACATTACAAGTTTACTACTATGTATATACTTTTGTATTATGTTATGGCATTTGTTACTATTACTATACTGCCGTCCTAGCTAAGACAACCGCAATTACAAGTCGTCCAATTTACTTACGGCTGTTATGTTTAGTATTATACTACGCATAACAGCCGTACGTAAATTGGACGACCCACAATTACGGTTGTCTTAGCTAGGACGGCAGTATACATATTTTTAAATGCAGTAACTGAGTATAAACAACAGGACAGTGCTTGTCTTGAGTCTCTTACTAGGAGTCCCTAATTGCGAGTTACACCTATAGTATCACCAGATTACGGGTGTTAAAATCAGAATAAATATGTTACAGCATATGTAATAAAACAAGAGAGCCTTTATATTTCAGATTCCGTTTCCGACCCTTTTGTTTCAGTTATTAACTTTTCAGACGCTTTCCCCTCTTTGTCTGCCTCAATTACTTTCTTTTCAGGAGATTGTGTTTTCGGTGAACCTGGACTTGTCATATCCGGCGATGACTCAGAACTTTTCTTTTCAGGCGATGACTCGGTACTTTTTATTTCCGGTGATTGTTCTGTCAGTGATGCTACGGAACTTTTCTTTTCCGGCGATGACTCGGTACTTTTTATTTCCGGTGATTGTTCTCTCGGTGATGGATCGGAACTTTTCGTTGCTGGCGATTGTTCTGCCGGCGATGACTCGGTCCTTTTTATTTCCGGTGATTGACCTGTCGGTGATGCCTGGGCGCTTTTCATTTCCGGCGATTTTCTTATCGGCGATGACTCAGTGCTTTTTATTTTCGGTGATTGTGCCGTCGGTGATGCCTCGGCACTTTTCATTTCCGGCGATTGTCTTGCCGGTGAAGATTCGGTACTTTTAATTTCCCGTGGTTGTTCTGTCGGCGATGCCTCGGAACTTTTCGCTTCCGGTAATTGTGCTGGCGGTGATGACTCGGTGCTTTTTATTTCCGGTGATTGTTCCGTCGGTGATGCCTCGGAAATTTTCTTTTCCGGTGACAGTCCAGTTATCGCCGACTCAGGCGTTATATTTCCTAATGTCGTTTCATTTTTAGAAGATTCAATAACCTTCTCAATTGACTTGTCTTGGTCACTGCTACTCGCGTAACCGGTTTCAGTATTAATCGAGTCTTTGGACTCTTCTCTTTCGGGCGATTTTATTGTATCGTTTGAGTTTTCTAGTGTATCCGAAGATGTATCTTTTTCAGGCGTAGTTGGGGTCTGAGTTTTGACACCCTCGTCCAACGTGATATCATCGCTTAGGTTGTCAGCATTAGCTTCGAAAGACTTATTTTCAATAACCGTACTACTGCTGTCAATGCTTTCGTTGAGATCGGGTTGCGAGTTATCGAGTTTATCAGCGTCAAAATCTTCTTCGGCGCCATCAAAATATTCATCATTATCTACTGCTTCGGCATCGTGTTCCTTCACGACTTCATCTCTTGACTCAAAATCACTACTTTCTGTAGCGTCTTTTGGTTGTTCAACAGCATTAAGAACTTCCTCCGGTTTTTCTTCATCTGTTTCACGGATAGGTTCTTCTACGCTTTTAATTAATGAATTGCTTTCACTTACAACAGGCACAGAAGAAACAGTTTCTTGTGCGCTTTCGTTCTCAACGTTGGTTTCCGTCGAAACTTCTACAGGTGCTTCCACGCTTACGGCTTCCTCAGCGAGGATAGAGACCAAGTCTTTACCACCAACTATCACTTTCACGAGGGTGGGCTCCTTGGTGCTGTCCAAATATTCGATTCGGAACGTGACATCCTCGACGGCAAAGTCGTCCAGTTTGTTTCTACCGCTCTCGTGCAGGGATCCATCCTCGGGCGCCCCCGCCAGGCGGCAGCACTTGGCCAGCGGCTCCATACCCGCGAGCTCGGCGGGCAGCCGGCGGAACTCCTCGCACCGCGCCTCGTTGCCGTAATCGATGAACTGCACACGGTAGCCGCCGTCACAGAATTCCAGAACCTTCGCTCGGTACCACTGCTCATCCTCGGCCCAGTAGGCGGCGCAGACCGAGCCCACTTCCAACTCAACCGGCTCGTAGTCCGCGGCGGCCGCCAGCGCGTCCGTAACGCGGCCCACGGCTGGCAGCGCCGTCTCCAGATGCACATAGAAGTCGTCCAGCGACTGTACGTAGCAAGCCTTGGCATCGGCGCGTAAATCCTGCCCCGTCGGCGCCGGCCGCTCGGCCGCTTGCTCCTCGCACAAACCTACCAGCTCCTCAGTCACGGAGCGACCTTCCAGATACAGCTCCACAATGGAGATATCACCGGAAGCGATGAACTGCACGTTGAATATGGTGGCGCCCTCTGCCGCCAGCTCGTTGAACTTGATCTCGGACTTGCGCGACCAGGATTTGATATCGCGCGGCTTCTGCAACGCGCACTTGCGCGACAACGCCGGCTTCGCTTTCAACTCATCCGGCAGGCTGCGGAGCTCGCTCGCAATGGACGCGTTGCCGTAGTCCATGAATAGTACCTCGGTGCCCTCGGAGCCTTCAACGATGACCTGCGCGCGGTACCAAGCGCCATCTTCAGGGTACTTGGCAGCGCAGATGACGCCTTCATCGCGGTCCGCGAGCGCGGGGAAATTCTCCGCATCCACCATAACGGCCTCCATGGCCTGCAGTTCAGGCGTGGCCGACTCCAACTGGACCCAGAACTCTGAAGGCGAGTTGACGTGGCTAGCGAAGCAGGACGGTAAATCGCCGCACTCCGCGGCTTCCGAGCGCGCCGCGTGGCCCTCGCTCACTAGTCGGTCCGTGAGGTTGGTGCCCCGCACGAACATATCCACGTACGTAGTAGCATCCTTAAGCACGATGAGCACGTCGACCGGCGCAGACGTATCACCGACAAGCTGCGTGAAATGCTCGGAGGCCGCCTCGGACCACTCGCCAGTGCCGGTGGGCACCGCGTTGACGCTCGCCTTAACGGCGTACCGCTCCACCGCGGCCAGACTCTCCGGGATCGTCTTGATGAGTCCGGGCTGGTTGTCGAGCACGTCCGTGTTGCCGTAGTCCACGAAGCGAATTGTAGTGATGTCCGCGTCGGAGTCCAGCACTTCTGCGCGGTACCACTGCTCGTCAGCGAGGTATTTAGCGACGCACAGCGTGCCCATCTCTCGGCTCTCGATGTCCGCGTACGAGTCGGCGCTGGCTTGCAGTTCCGCCTGTATCTCTTCAATCTTGTCGACGTGGTCGGCGGCCTGCAGCCAGAAGTGTCCGGGGGTGTCGATGTGGCTTATGTACATCTGCGTGCAGCCGTGAGGGAGGGAGACGGGTTCCTCGACGGGCGTTTCCTGTTTCGGTTCTTCGACTTCGCCGGCGATCTGTGGCGTGGCAAGCTTCTCGTTGATAAGCTTCATAGCTTGGTCCACTCCGTCGAGGTGCAAGTTGGCGAGCCAGCCGTCGGTGCCGAAGCTCAGCGTCACTTGCACTTCCTTCTCGTTAGTCCATTCCGTGAGCTTCGCGAGCGCGTCGTCCTGTAACGCAACTAGTCCCAAGCTGGCGACTAGCGCCAGAGAATACGGTTCGTAGAACTTAGGATCTAGTTTCTTGACGGAATCCTTGGCGACGGTTTCGGAGTTTCCGTAGTCTGTGAAGTGGACTTTCACTTGGGTGTCGTCGATTGTGACGACTGTGGCGCGATACCAGTTGCCGTCCGTGGATTTGACCGCGCACATTGCGTCTACCTCGAATTCTGTGAGCGCCTCCGGAGTTCCTGATAACCAAAAGACTTAGTTAATACGATCGTATAACGATAAGTCTAAAGTACCTAATTCTAAAACATACAGTCAAGTTAGGTAACTTTGAATACTTTTCTCAGATTTTTACGGGTATCAAAATAAAAATGTAACAATCTAACTATGTCTTATTGATTAATTGAGTGTTCTTTTATAACCAAATTTAGAATAATTTAACTAAAATGTTGAATTAAAAAAAAATAGTTGGGAAAATTATGTTTTATTGGCAGTTCAAAGTTACCATCAGTATTGGGTATCTTTGAACTTCGATATTTTGGACAGCGAAAACTCTTTTTATTGGCAATATAACTGACTGGGGTAAGATTGAACTCATATTTTGAATGAAAAAAACATGGATCTGTCAAATTAAATCAACTTGTCAACATTATAAAACTTCTTTGACACCTGTCAATTTTATGTCACATTTAACACTAAGAATGTTTGGTCTTTCACGCAAAAATGTTATTTCCTCGACGGACGGCAGCTTTATATAGGCGTGGCGCATAAGGCTGTGTGCGAATTCTTCGGCAGCATGGTGGGAGGTAGTCGTGCGAGTGAAACAGTCGATGTGCGAGCGGGAAAGTATTCGAGGGCGCGCGGCTATAATATATGCGCGCTACAAATGTATATTTTTCTAAAAAAAAAATTAATCTTCATACCAGTTTTATTCAAAGTTACCCAACATGACTGCATCTAAAATGGTTTTATGGTCGGTTAAAATACACCATACTAACCTTCCTCGTAGAACTTGTACAGATCATCCAGCAACTGCGCGAGTTTGTCTCCATCGGTGGACTTTTGCAGATAAAATTCGTTGAGGTTCTCCGCGTGCGATATGTATGCCATGCCGAAGTTGTAATTGAAAACAGCGCGCATGCACAGTGGCGCCACCTCGTCGTAAGCGCCTTCATCCGGCGAGAATATCGCGATCTTCTGCCCTGTGGTGGCGTCGTATAGGGTTGACACCAGCCTGTATAAAAAAAAATGATTTAATAAAAGCGACGACCCGACTTCAGTGATAAACTACTGAACCGATTTTAATGAAATTTCTATGGGACCAATCTGAAAGTATAAAGCACAATTATTACGTAACAAGAAACCAATAGAAAGAACCAACAACAAAAACTTTGAAAATTATCACTAGAAACGGGATACATATTTACCATGTATATTATTTGATTTGAGTTTCCGATATTAGTTCTCCCGTGATCATGGCGTTTGCAACAGCGCCGAAATATCGGAAACTCAAATCAAATAATATACATGGTAAATATCCAGTTTCTAGTGATAATTTTCAAAGTGTTGATGACCATGACAGTTTAAAAACTATACAACAACAAAAACTGAAACAAAACCACTGTAGGCGACACATATAATTTATATAAAGGCTTCCAGATAAGGGGGGCTAGCAGCGGGGTAGCAGGGGTACAAATGCATGTGATTGGTCAGTGCTTGACAGTGCATGATCTGCTCTTAACCGGCGCACCGAGCCACACCGCGATTATAAATAATTCTTTTCTGTTGTAATTTACCAGTACTTTTGCTTTAATATAAATTTATCTACCCTAAACGAGTTCTTTTCTCCGCAATAAACTATCAACAACAACCACTACAAAATAACAAGATCTTTAACAACAACACATACATAGCAAGATACACTCGATCTCGGACATTGGAACCAATCAACAGACAGAAAAAGAAAATAGCGGCGATTGCACAAAATGTTTCAAATCTCTGCTGTGTTCCTAGTCTAAGAAAAATAACTGCACGAAAAAACTTTCTTCAACTATAGTTTTGTTTAAAATAACAATCTTGAAATCGATCCATTCAATAATTCAAGTTTATTATGTAACAATTTAAAATCAATTAACAATAATGTCTATCATCAAATTATGGATTGTAATCCCTTTGTTTACATCAAATATCTAACATTTTGAAACAGATTATAGTTATTTGATGGAATCAGGCGTTACTTTGCGGAAATCCATTTTAAATAAGATTATATAAAGTGAGTAATTTATAGTTTCAATTCCGCGATAAAGAATGTCTAATGGCCTAAGTTCGATCTATACTGAATGATGGCTTTGCCAACCCTTACTGGTTATACCCAGTTACTGATGGCTTTGCCAACCCTTACTGGTTATTCCCAGTTTCTGATGGCTTTGCCAACCCTTACTGGTTATTCCCAGTTACTGATGGCTTTGCCAACCCTTACTGGTTATTCCCAGTTACTGATGGCTTTGCCAACCCTTACTGGTTATACCTAGTTACTGATAGCTAGATAGTTAGAAATATACTCACGTAATCCCGTCAACATCATTGACGTATATGATAAGCTTGTTGGCTGTCAGCTTCGTTCTCATCTCTTCAAGAGACATGAGTGTCTCTGACTCGGCTGTGTAGTTGTTGAGACAGCACTTCAAAGCTTGGTAGTAATACACGCTCAGTTCCGTGGGCAGAACCATTATCTGGAACAATGTGATATGTGAATGTGTGTGTGCTATTGAACAATAGGAATGTTGAACCACAAAATACATAATTACTGTCGTTATACAGGTTTAAGAACATCACATTAACACAATAAAAATGAAATTCACAAAAAATATGTAGTTGCCACAAAAATAAAGCATCTAAAAGTTTCCCGAATTCACTGATTTTTTTATCATCCAATAGTAATTTAAAGTATACCATCAGATTCTTTATATTTCAATGAATAAAACAAAAATTATGACAACTATGTACTTAAAAACACAGTTTTTGACGGACAAA
The DNA here is from genome assembly GCA_907269065.1 of Crocallis elinguaria. Taxonomy (NCBI): domain Eukaryota; kingdom Metazoa; phylum Arthropoda; class Insecta; order Lepidoptera; family Geometridae; genus Crocallis; species Crocallis elinguaria. The sequence continues at coordinate 21,791,075 of OU026072.1, read as the reverse complement.
TCTACAAAATGAGTGTTTTTAGTAAAGCTTTACGGCCCGCGTTGAACAAGTGACGTCAGATGCTCTGTCCAATTTTTATGGGGCGTTTTGGTTTTGGCTCAGTGTACGTCCGGCTTTGACTCTCATTTTTGACATTTCTAGCGATCGATTTCCAGTATTTTCAATATAGACATCTGATTCTAATCTCTGATTAGAAAACGAATTTAATGACATCATAAAAAAATTGAGTCAACATCCCTATTGTTATGTTGGGCTGGCGTTATGCTTACCATCACGCAAACGACCAGCTCGTCTCATACAATTTAATAAAAAAAAAGTATTTAACATATTCATCAAAAACTAAATTATCTTACGTTCTCCACAGATGTAGTGATCTCATTTCCATAGTCCGCTAGCAAAGCCTTTATGTTGGCTGAGTCTGTCGTGTCCTGTAATACCGCTCGGCAAACTTTGCCATCATGTTTCACAGTACAATGCGTGCCTTCTGCAATGAGTTCTGGGGACGGCGGGGTCAGCTGAAAAAGACATACAATACATTAAATTGGAATGGAAGGCACACCGACAAGACCAAAGTTGTTAAATTGTGAATTAATGAAAACATAAGTACAGTAAGAATAACAGAATCTACAACACAATGTAGTTTCTGTACCATATTTATTTTTATAATTCAAGCCTACAAGTGTTAATAAAATTGTTATTATTTAATAAGTCTAAAATATGTGCTTGGTTTTTTTATGAATTATTATATTACTAGCTGCTGCCCCGCGGTTTCACCCGCGTGGAGATTTTGGATTTCATGGTTTTTATTTTTTTGCGCTGAACCCTAATTCTTTTTCCAAAATAAAAGTAGAGTAACATTAGCTATCTACCAGTGAAAGTCCGGTCAAAATCGGCCCAGCCGTTTCGGAGCTTACCCGGAACAAACAGACAGACAGACAAAAATTTAAAAAATGGCTGTTTTGGTGTAGGTCCCGTATATAATTTCATATGCATTTAGTAAAAAGCTGTTATTTTGATATTACAAACAGACACTTCAATTTTATTTATCTGTATGGATTAAGTTACACTATAGAAATAAGTATATTTATTTATCCATCGTATTTACAATGTATTTTCTGCTGCATGTCTAGCTAGCTACCTACGTCAAGTTGAAATTCACCAGCCAACCAGGCTCCTATCGGTGTGTACATCATCATTTAGTATTATAATTTATACATATATAATGTCGGAATTTTTACTGTTTCTAAAATCCAAACTGATATAAGATCAATCTTTACAACGAACTTATAGACAGATTGATTTTGACCATAACATTGCTTTAACTATAGATTCCTTATTGTGGTCAGCCATATATCATCGATCTAGTCTTGCTTATTGTTTTTTAAACTCTCTATTGGTCACAGTTATTTCCCAGAACTGGGTATATACAACATATCATGAAAACAGCGAGATACTAACCCCGAGAGATGAAATACTGTAGTACTATCCGATCTCACAACAATGTATTGATTTTGCTATAAGAAAAATCAGCGCTCAGCGTATCGGCACGAGGCGTGGGCTTAGCCAATCGGCGGCGCGAGTACAGATCTTTTCGATAAAAAAAATTCGATAAAATTGACAGTTAAAATCGATAAAGTGGGTTTTATTCGATAATATTTACAGTTAAAATCGATAAAAAGGGTTTTATCGATTATAACTGTCAATTTTATCGATTATTTTTTTATCGAAAAGATCCGTACTCGCGCCGCTGAACGCATTATATCTAGGTAAAAATGGTGGAATTTATTTCGTGCAAACCAAACGTCACTGCACGCACCTCTTGAGGTTAGTATCTCGATGAATGAAAATCACCACTTACCTTAGTCACGTCAAAGTTCGCGATAGTTTCTTCCACCAACGACGCTTTTTCAATGTCCAGCTGAACGGAAAAGCTCTCGAACGATTCCACGTGAGTAACGCGGCACAGTATCTGCTGGCCGACGATAATTGTCATGTCGATAGGCTCGTCTGAAAGATAGCATACACTTCAAGTGCCAACTTTCGAACACATCCTACTAATATTATAAATGCGAAAGTGTGTTTGTTGGTTTGTCCTTCTTTCACGCAGTAACGGAGCAACGGATCGACGTGATTTTTGGCATAAATATAGTTTATGGACCGGAGTTTATGGAGTAACATAGGCTACTTTTTAAAACCACAAAAAATGCACGGTTCATGTGGGAACGCGAGTAAAAACCGCGGGCAGAAGCTAGTATAATATTAGGTTGGGGAAAAAGTCTTTTCGCATTATAGTATGTATGAACTTGTAATAAAATCTCTTTGGCTATACTATTTGTATCTGGCTGGTTTTGGTATCATATGAAAGTTTAAATTTTAAAGAACATAATTCCAAATTCAAATTAGGAAAATGTGTGATTTTCATTTGTTTTTCGTACTGTCAAAATGAGTGAATCTAATGAAAAAATTCGATACATTTTAAAATTTTACTACAAAAAAGTTAAAAATGCCACGCAAGCCGCGAAAAAAATTTGCGATGTTTATGGACCTAGTGCAGTGTCTGTGAGAGTAGCACAAATTTGGTTTAAGCGTTTTCAATCCGGAAATTTTGATTTCAAAGATGCACGTCGCTCTGGTCGCCCTATTACGGATAAAATGGATGCCATTTTTGAAAAAGTGGAACAAGATCGGCATATCAGTAGTTACGACGTAGCTGAAGAACTGGGAATTGACCACAAAACAGTTTTGGCGCATTTGAAAAAAACTGGGTAACAAAAAAGCTCGATATTTGGGTACCTCACGAGCTCACTGAAAGAAACCTAATGAATTGCTAATGAACCGTGTACTCATTTGTGATTCTTTACTACGACATAATGAAACCGAACCATTTTTGAAGAAGCTGATAACTGGTGATGAAAAGTGAATCACGTACGACAAGAACGTGCGAAAAAGGTCGTGGTCAAAGACCGGTCAGGCTTCACAGACTGTGGCGAAACCCGGGTTAACTCGCAACAAGGTGATGCTGTGTGTGTGGTGGGATTGGAAGGGCATTATTCATTATGAGCTGTTACCACCAGGCAGGACCATCGATTCTGAACTCTACTGCGAACAACTGATGAGATTAAAGCAAGAAGTTGAGAGAAAGCGGCCGGAATTAATCAACAGAAGGGGTGTGGTTTTTCATCATGATAACGCTAGACCTCACACATCTTTAGCCACTCAGAAAAAATTAAGAGAGTTTGGCTGGGAGGTGTTAATGCATCCGCCGTATAGTCCTGACCTTGCACCTTCAGATTTCCACCTGTTTCGGTCTCTTCAGAATTCTTTAGGCAGTGTCAGGTTAACATCACGAGGGGACTGCCAAAACCACTTGTCGCGGTATTTTGATCAGAAGTCCCAAAATTTCTATAGCAATGGGATCATGTCCCTACCTACAAGATGGCAAAAAGTTATCGAACAAAATGGTACCTACATACTTTAGTTAAATGTAAATAAACTATATTAAAAAATGTTTTGAATTTTCTTAAAAAATGCGAAGGAACTTTTTCCCCGACCTATTATATTGTATACATACTTATATACTAAGCTATTTGTTAGTGGTAGGACTAACTCTTCTGCGAGTGTTCGTCTGGGTTGTTACCACCGCTTTGCTCGTGATTCTGCCGCCAAGCAGTAGTGTGCAAGCATTACTGTGTTCCTGTTTGATGAGCAGAGTAGCCAGTGAAATTACTGGGCTTATGAGACTTAATACCTAATGTCTCAGGGTAACGAGCGCACTGCAGTGCCGCGCAGGCCTTTGTTTCAAAGTTCTGAGCGGCACTGCAATTGTTATGGCCCGGCGTTATGCTTACCATCAGACAAACGACCTGCTCCTCTCGTTACCAAAAAAAGTTTACCTTTCAAAGTGACAGACGACTGGTGGTCCGACGCAAGCGCCAGTTCCTTCTCGACCAGCGTATCGGCAACACTGACTCCATTGTTCCACAGGGATACCTTGAACTGCTCATCAGCTAACTCCTGGAACACGCACTGGTACCTAGGCGCGTTGAAACACAAGTCTATCTCCGTATCAGCCTTCCATTTCCCATCCTTAGGCGCGACTCCGATCAACGAACAGTGCGCCGCCATCTTGGGAAGCTCCATAAGCTGCCTATCCATCTGCCATATATCCCGGACATCCACCAGCTGCTTATTCCCGAAATCGACATATCGGACGATGAATTTGGAGAAAGGTTGGACGGAGACAACCGTAGCTCGGTACAGGACTCCATCGGCAGGATAACGCGCCAACACAGATGCTCCAATCGGGACGTCTCCAGCGTACGGCTTAACCCCTTTGTAAAGCTCGGGGATTTTATGCATCATCTCCAAGAACTTCGGTTGCAGAGCCAGCACCTGGGTGTAGAAGCTCTCCGGGGAGATTATCCACGTGACGGAGACCTCGTGCTGCGTCCCCAGCTCGATCGTTGGCTCCTCGAAAGCAGTTCCGAGAGGGACCGGGTCGGCGATTTCCTTGTATTGGACTTGGGTGAATTTGCTGCGGGATTTGAAGGGCGGCGCGCGTCCCATCTTTTCGCCGCTGCCTTGAGAGCGGAAGCTCTTGTCGGATTTGTTGTCGTCGAATGTGCGGTCGGCGCGGTCGGTGCGGTCGGTGCGGTCGGTGCGGTCGGCGCGGTCGGCGCGGTCGCGCGGCGGGAAGTTGCTGCGAGGTCTGCTCTCGTGGCCGCCACGCTCGCTTCTGTTTCCAAACTCTCTGTTGTTACCGTATTCTTTTCTGTCTTTGTTGCCGTACTCGTTTCTATCTTTGTTGCCAAAGTCGTTTCTGTCCTTGTTGAAGTCTCGTCTCGGGCCCTTGTCTCCCCAGTTGTCGCGCCTCTCCCCGCGGTTGTCGTTGCGGTTGTCGTTGCGGTTGTCGTTGCGGTTGTCGCGCCGGTCCGGTCGGCCGTCTCGTCCTCCCGAGCCCCCGGTTCTGTTACCCCAGTCGTCATTCTTTCTCTCCTCGCGTTCCTCTTGATTAAACCTGTCCCTGAAACAGTATAAAGAAACAATTAAAAAAAAACGACGCGATGTTAGAAGTTGGTTAGTGACAAATGATTGTTTTTGCAAAGAAAAGGCCACTGTGCGATGATAATTTAATACAGCATTATGTGAAGTATTAAAATTTAAACATCTGTACAAAATTACGAATAGTAGCTACTGTGCAAACCAAAACCACACAAAGCTAAAAACAACGAATACAATATCAAATCTTGCCCAAACCGTGCTGAAACGCAAACATAAGTATAATTTGTTGGACGAGACACTGTGCAGGAATGTCGTGATTATAAAAAAGAGAGCCAACAGATATGCATTGAGAACGCTCGATACACGATGCGCAAACCAAGCGTGACGCAAGCAAGTGGGGCGAGGTAACAAAAACGGCGCTCAAACAACTATCAATGCTTTACATCAGTGTTTTATTTGTTTAATTTGCTTTTGATGTTACTCTAAGGGTTTCGTAATTTACAATATGTAGGACGCTAAAGGTGAAATCTTTAAAACGTACTTTCATTATTTCCAGCGAATAGAAAAGATATATTCAACAGGAGAGTTAACGAAATTAGCATTTACACTTGTGGATAGAAGAACCATAGAGACAATAAGTTCTAAGCCAATGTTGCTTCTACTATAGTAAAACTCGATTTAACAAGGCACAAAGCCAAAGTACGCTTTGAAGACTTTAGCGCAAGGTGTAGTTAAAAAAAGAAGAAAGCTGAAAATGCTGAATATAAGCCTAATTTCTTTAAAAATAAAGTTACCATGACATACAGTAATTTATTTAATACTATTTGGATTAAGAGACGAGCTGGTCGTTTGCCTGATAGTAAGCATAACGCTATACCAGCTGTACTTGACCATATCGTCACTAACCCTGCTCGCACACGAGCCTCGCGCTACAGCCACAAAACGCCGCATCTCGCTTCGTGTAAGGGGCACCTTAGACGCTCAAGCAAACGTACGTTTGCTTGTCAGAATAACAACGGTTTTGCGTCAAGCGCGGTTTTCGTGATACTCGAAATGCGCGCTTGACGCAAAAGCGTTGTTATTCTGACAAGCAAACGTACGTTTTCTTGAGCGTCTAAGGTGCCCCTAAGCGACGCCGACCACAAAACGCCGACACAAGCTTCATATGGCGGCTTTTTGTGGGTGTAGCGGGAGGCTCGTGTCCGGACAGGGTTAGATATGAGATAGCGGTCAAATGACTATCGAGATCAAGAAACAAAAGATGTTGCGTTAAAAAAAACAATGATAAACTAAAATTTTTATTTAGCATCAGTTTTAGTCTGTTATTCGGGTAGACGAATGTTGCAGAGGCCCGCTGTTAGAGTCATTTATTTTAACTTTCGTAAGTGCTCCTTTGGGGCCTATTTGAATAAAGCAATTTGAATTTGAATTCCAAACAATATAGACATGAACAAAAAATTAGCACGCAAAACATTTTCAACAACGAACTAAATGCATAATAAATCAGCTCACGCTATGATACAGTCTAGTATGTTAAATTAGACGAAGCATTAATGTTGACGCGTGTGAAAGCTGAAGACGTTGTGACAAAGCGTTCGTGAGTCGCAGTACCGTCTCAGTCTGTCTTGTATCGATCCTCGGGGCGCGGTCTGAGTGTCGATAGAGGCCGCCTCTGCCGCCTGCCTTAGCCTCTTACCAACGCCAGAGTCCTTCTTCCAACTAGGCCTCTGAGTCTGCCCTCTATCCTGTGGTTCCCTAGGTTTTCTTCTGTCGAATGTTCACAACTGTCATTGTTATAAAAACAGCCTATGATTCTTGCTAGGGAAAGTAAGTGAGCGGTTTTGATTAGGCTATGTCACGCGATGTTAATGTCTGTGTAACAGATTTATTACAATCTGAATGCAAGTTGAAAATAATGTTTATTTCCTCTAATTTGTTACTATTAAAGCTATAGTCGATCATATTCTTTGACAATACGTGTAATGATTAGTTTACGCAATAAACTAATTTATTCTCATAAATCAGTTTATTACTGTCCTCAAGGGTATGTATTCTGAAATGTGACAACGAGGTGTTCGAAAGTCTACAATGCACTTGAGTTTTCGATATAATCAAACACCGTGATCAAACATAACAAGGTGGTACGTCAATTTTAATCGACTTTAAAAAAAACGAGGTTATCAATTCGATATGTATACGTATGTAATATTATTGGAACTGCTATATATTCACATATGATAACCTCTTAGGGCTTCCAAACGAATATAAAAAAACAAGTCAATGTAACATAAAAAAAAACACGACTGCCGTAGCCAGTGTCACTTGGAATGATGTAAGGATTCTGACGATACCCCATACATCCAAATCTGTTCAGGCATTCAAAAGTTATGGTGGGACAAAGAAACTCACATACATGAACCCTAAACACATTACATTCCTTTTTTGTGCAGTCGTGTAATAAAGGTGTATGTATGTTAGTCCACGCATTTCTCCGAAACTATTAATCGGATTGTGACCGTTTCTTTTGTTGGTTTACATTTATTTCAACGAAGGGAACAGCGTTAGTTTTATCAAAATCGGTTCAGTAGTTTAAAGGATATGAACCATAGTGGTTATATGACGTCATAGTGTAACTTTTGTTACATCGACTTCTCTTCGCTTAGCTGCCAAAATGGCAACTACCCTCAAATTAATAATCTTACGCCAAGTACGCCCAGCCTCTGTCGGTATGATCCGGGAGTTGAGGGCAAGCCCTTTCTAGATTTAGCCTATTATCCATATATTACCAGTTACCGCTATCCGGCCTCATTGTCAGTTAAAATCAGGTCAGTGTGATCTAACGCCTAATTTTGTGAGGACTATGCACCTAATCAGCGGGCGTATTCTCAACTCCATCCAACAGGTTTCCGTTCGGAACCACATATTTCGTCCCTGTCATCCTGAATGTATATGACTGAGATGGATAATGTGGATACGAACGGAAACCCTGTGAAAACGCCTGCTAGAGTAAGAATGGCACCGAAAGACGTGAACGACTATAGCTTTATTGAGCTAACATCATACATAACCCTACAAAATTTGACAAAACAATAATTACCACATAGTATGTACCTATCTCGGTTGTTGTCTCTGCTATCCCTGTTGTTGTCTCTGTTATCCCTGTTGTTGTCTCTGTTATCCCTGTTGTTGTCTCTGTTATCCCTGTTGTTATCTCTGTTGTGTTGCCGCGGTGGCGGTTGGGTATTGTTCTGAGCAGGGGTCTCTTCCCAGTCGTCGTCTGCGGGAAGGGGCGTGGTTTGCGCGGCGGGGGCGGAGGTGTTATTCTCCCACGGTTTAGGACCGCCGCGTCTAGAAAAATGTTTAATTAAAACAATAGTTTTGTAACTTAGTTATATTTTAAATTTTTATGGTACACGCGGAAATACATGAAAAGAATGATGAATGTTAATCTGGCGAGAAAGTATGCATGGTAAAAGTAGCATTCCCTTTATCTCCGACTGGTAAACGTCGCATAGGGGCAAGTATTTTTACTAGGTGGTAGGACTAGCTCTACTGCGAGTGTCCGTCTGGGTTGGTACCACCACTTTGCTTGTGAAGTCTGCCGCCAAGCAGTAATGTGCAAGCATTACTGTGTTCCTATTATAGTCATCCTATAGTATTTTGTCTTTGTCAATGTCAACCGTATCCGTATAGCCGTTTTGGCGTGATCATACTTCCCCAAGTACGAAACAAAGATAGTTAGGGTGGAAATAAACGTTAACGTGTTCGGCAGTTAAATCCCCAAACCTAGTTTAAACTGAAGTTTAATTCGAAGTTTAAGCTATATAAAACTAGTCATAATCATGGTCATGGAAGAATGCTTGCTTCCCGTGCTTCCCGTGGCCCCAGCATAAGGTGCTGTGTATGTTTTCGTCCCCGGAGGTTTTAGTGGGTATGGGCCGGTAGTGGAAGCCGGCTGGAGCCCCACACTACCCCCGTCCATTGCACCTCGGGCGGGGGTGTGCGTAAACACGTTTCCTCAGGGCAAAAAAAAAAGGAGAACATAATCATGAAACTTAACTGAATAGTAAACTAAAAAGGTTAGTACACTCCAACCTCATTGAAGTTATTAGACTCACCTTTCGTTCCTATCATTCCGATCGCCTCTTTCGGGTCTCCCGCCAAACTTCTCACTGTGCCGGCCGGGGCCAGATCTGTCGAAGCCTTCTTTGTTGTCTCTGTTGACAATACTCATGTTTGCTACACAAATAATCAAAGCATGCCTTACATACCTGATGACTTTAAACGGTTCCTAAACATTCACCAAAACAAAACTTTTAATGTGCAGTTTAAATAGAATTTGATTGATAACGATACATGCTTGACAAGACATGCTCATGTAAATGATTAAAGGAATACAATCATCGATTGTTCAATTCCGATTTCCCACAAATTGCGAGAGCAAACGTTCAAAACCGCATATTACATGCACAAAGAGGCAGAATAATCCAAGCTCCGTAACCCCTAACTGTATCCACCGGCAGTCTAAACACAGGTTCAATATCTCACGCATAAAAAGCTGCCTTATACACTAAAAAAACTAAGACAACACTGAATTTTGCGTCCCTCCCACTGTTTTATCACTAAATGCACATTACCTATACATTACTGACACAACTCTCAACTGCTCAAACCGAAATCAAACTCCTAACTTCGAGTTCAAAGAACTGAGACCAAGGTCAAAACTTCCATGACTCAGAAGCCCATTATTACGGTGTTTTTGTAATATAATGTAAAAAAAATAATACGTGCAAGCGTAATGGATAGATTCTTTCAGTAGTTTCGTGCGCTTATCTCTTTCTACGGTTATCGTGACAGGTTTTTGACGCGAATAAGTATAGTAAGTTCTTATGACGTATATAACTATAGATTTATCTATCAAGTAGCTCCTCATTCCAGAAAATTATACATATAAAATGAATCAATAATATAAAATGAAGTGTTAGTTAGTGATAGGACTAACTCTTCTGCGTGTGTCCGTCTGGGTTGTTACCACCGCTTTGTGAGTGAAGTCTGCCGCCAAGCAGTAGTGTGCAAGCATTACTGTGTTCCGGTTTGATGAGCAGAGTACCCAGTGAAATTACTGGGCTTATGAGACTTAATACCTAATGTCACAGGGTAACGAGCGCACTGCAGTGCCACGCAGGCCTTTGTGTTTCAAAGTTCTGAGCAATTGTTATGGGCCGGCGTTATGCTTACCATCAGGCAAACGACCAGCTCTTGTCGTTACCAAAAAAAAACACTGGTCACTAATTGAAATTAAAAAACTTTAGGCGCGAATATCTCGAAACTATACTTTTTCGAGTTATACGGTTCTCTTAGTTAGGACGGCTGAATTAGTAAGATATAGAAATGCCACATAAACATTTAATGGTAGGAAAGAGAGCAAATCAACCAAGAATCACAGAGTAATTTAACTTTCATGAGCGCTCTCCTCGGGCCCCTTCTAAAAATGAGCTTGAGATTCAAACGCATAAATAAAAAAAACAATCATGAAATGGAACAAAACTCTTGAAAACATGAACAGAGGAGGTACACATTGGAGAAAAAGACTATTGGATAAACAAGCAGAGTAAAAGAGTATTCTCCGTTTACTATGTCCTGACCTATGACTAAGCAATGCATATTCCTTTGCTTTAAATATTCTGAAATATTCTTAATGGCGTATAATAATTTAGAATCTCTATAAACCCTGGGAAATAAGAAACGATCCTGGATTGCAATTATGGATAGATAAGGTACGTAGCCATGCCAATACTTAATCGCAAACAGATGAAAAAAATAACAACCAATGACTGCTAAGGATAAAGGATTGACAAGTCCATAGATAATAAAACATATAAGGATATAGAACAAAGCAAAGCCAAAGACGCAGCTCTCGAAAATATGCGGTGCACCAAGCAGTATATTAGCAAAGCCATGAACATTCTTAACAAAATACGAAGAGTATTGTTAAAAGCGTGACAAGGAGTCCTCACTCAAGGCAACTTTTTCTTTCGCTTTTAGCCAGTTCCAAAAAGTTGAGGACTCTTTATCTCAATGTAATATAAGATCTTTGGATTACTAGCACGAATATAGATAGGAAATTTAATGGGATTAATCAATTGGAAACATTGGTGAATGAACCAATAACGTAGTGCAAATCGCAATCGATCCAATGTCTCCATACATCCAAGACCGATTACAATTATTATGAATTACAAACCCAATAAGGGTTAGGGCGACCGACGGGTCACTAACCTTCGAAAACTGCCGCCTCTTTGCGGGAAATCCTCGTTCGAATCTCTCGGCGGACGGCGTGAATCCTTGAAACTCTTCTCTCGCCGGAAACCGCCCCTGCGGTCCTCGGGCTGACTGCCTTCAGGCGAGCTGAAGGAACGGACACTCATTGATCGCTAAAGAAAAAGCGACAGCTCCAATATGCCCATTCGACATGTTTTCTCGCTCTGCCCTAATGGCAGCACATATACGCTCAGCTATAATCACCAGTATGATACTTCATCAAAATAAAAAAACGACAAAATACTGAAAAGACGACTGAGACATTACATTTATACGGTCTTACCACAAAAAAATTAAACACACTTTAAACTTGCGTTAAACAGTGTTTATCTCATAAACATGTCGCGTGTATAATTAACCACAAATCCTGATTTAAGTAGTGTCTAACCGGTGCCTAACTCAATTCTGTTGTGACATTTCTAATCATTGTCGACATTTCTCTGTAGATACTGTCTAGCTAGTGATGTTCTTGATTAGTTAAGTATAAATAAGTACATAACTGATGAAGGTTTAATTAAAACCAGAAAAATGTGCAATTCGGCAAGAGCATATATACAACAAGCAACGGCTGAAAAAATAGAAGGATGGAAATCCTTTCTCCAAACCTTTTTTTAATCTTAAAACTCGATTATAGTTGTAAAGAGCGCATGAAACAGGCGAAAGTGGAAGACAAGGTGGATGAAAGTTATTAATGAAGAAAGAGTGACTAGTTTGCAATGATAAATAAAGTGGCGTTTACTCCTCTCTGGCTATACCACGTCTTGATACGACGACAGCAGCAGCAGTAGTAAACCTATTCAACAATATGGACAGTATAGACCTAAAATAATTTTAGTCAACATTCTTGGTAAAATATAAGTTATATTTCTACAGTTAATTTTTAATTCAACATCGCTTCAGATAAGTGACTCACGTAGCGCGGAAGCTGCCAGCTCTCTGTTGGAAGTCTTCGTTCCCATCAGTGGGATGGCGCTCGTCTTTGAAACTCTTTTCTCTACGGACGCTCCGTTTGCGGCCGTCGTCAGGAACGCTGCCTTCCGGGGAACTGAAGTTTTCTGGGGCATCCTTGCGGCCGGGAGTAGTTGCTTTAATCTAAACAAAACGTTTTTATTTTTATCATACTAATTTCGTCCAATAAATAAATGCTTACACTCATACCCCCCGCACTAGGATTCCCTGTGTCGCAGGTGGCATGGACACACATAGATACACATCACAAACATCCAAGACCCGAGAACAAACTTTATGCATACACAAAATCTGCCCCGGCCGGGAATCGAACCCGGGACCCCTCGCATTGCAGGCAGGGTTACTACCAACTTAGGTACGGAACCGTATAATAGTGCACAACATTAAATTTGCGTTACAACAACAGAACATTCTCGGAAACAATAATATACATTATACACATTACGCGATCACGAGGGAAATTGTGCGGAATAATTTTTTTTGTTTCTTTCCAAGCTACACAATGATGTCAATTCTATCATTTCATGCCTAAACTAATTTTAGTTTCGTTCTCTCTCTTTCCAATACATAACATGAGAAAGAGATGGAATACATTTTAGTCCTGTCAAATTCATCCACTTGCTTGTGTCTAGTGTAAATTTAATGGCAATGAATTCAGTGGCATCTAATTTATCAAGATTGAAAGATATTTGACAGCTCTAAAACTAAATTTAGATCTGTCAGACATCTTCCATCTCTTTCTCGTGTTATGTATTGGAAAGAGAGAGAACGAAACTAAAATTAGTTTAGGTATGAAATGATAGAATTGACACCAATAGCTGTTTAACTAACTAGCTACCGCCCGCGGCTTCGCCCGCTTATTATACAACTTTATAAATTGTAGTCTGTGTTATTCTGCTGCATAAGCTATATTAAGCTTATGCAGCAGAATAACACATATACTACAATTTATAAAGAAGTTTCATCAAAATCCATTCAGGAGTTTTTGCGCCCATCCATCCTGACAATCTTTCGCGGAATTGAAACTATAAATTACTCACTTTATATAAACTTTCGCATTTATACTATTAGTACTTATAGGGTGTCATAGAATATTAAGCCCTATTATCGAACAACCTACTAGCTGTACTTATCTAACAGCGGCGCAAGTACGGATCTATTCGGGTCGATAATATTCGAAAAAATTGACAGTTCCAATCGATGAAGTGGGATTTATCGAGCCTCGAAACAATCGACAAAAGTTATCGAAAAGCTAGGTCGAATCCAAAGAGAATATAGAGCTACTACAATACTTTACGATCAGACTTCGGTACTCGCAACATTCGATAAATTTGTCGAGTTTTTCGGTTCGACAAATTTATCGAACCGACTTCCGTACTCGCGCCGCGGATCGGCTAATAAAGCAACATTATAATGTTATCGAAAAACCGGTCCGTTCCTTTGATAAATCATTGTTAGCTTGGCATTTACGTACGAGCACTTATACGTACTTTGATTAGGTACCACGCTAGACCCCGGAAGTTGTATGAGACAAAAGTCATAAAAGCAAGCCGGAGACCTTCCGGCGGCCTAAAACAATTCGACATCAGAGCTAGCTACCATGAAAATGACGAAAAGAAAAATACTATAAAACTTAAGAGATCTTAACTGGGGATCGTAACAGACTGATTTGGCTCGTCTATCAAAAGAATCCAGAGCACCAGCGCTGAACTTAATACACGTACTTCACTTGCACATTACTGCTTGGCGGCAGACTTCACGAGCAAAGCGGTGGAAATAAGGACACTCGCAGAAGAGTTAGTCCTGCCACTAACGAACATTATGGGAGATAGCGGTCAAACTTTTTAATGTTTCCGACATAAACGACCTGCGGCGCGAGTACGGAAGTCGGTTCGATAAATTTGTCGAACCGAAAAACTCGACAAATTTATCGAATGTTGCGAGTACCGAAGTCTGATCGTAAAGTATTGTAGTAGGCTCTATATTCTCTTTGGATTCGACCTAGCTTTTCGATAACTTTTGTCGATTGTTTCGAGGCTCGATAAATCCCACCTTATCGATTTGAACTGTCAATTTTATCGAATATTATAGAATTTTATCGACCCCAATAGATCCGTACTTGCGCCGCTGTACATATAATATCGGTTACTAGAGCAGTTGATTATTTACGTAACAATGTTGAGTTTGCTTTTCTTATTGGTTACAAATCGACGCGTGCTAATCAGGGGTGTAGGCATGCATGCAGCTACAAAAACTTCTCCGGATGGCCGAGCAAACTTCAACCAACTTTTTATCGTAGCAATTTTATTTGCTACCAAGTTACGTAGTGTAGGTATTTAACATATTTTATGTTACGGACTGAAGAACGATGAAAGATCTTATTTTCTATTCGATTGTTATTCTTGTATCTTTAGCTTGTTGAAACGAATCACATTTGAGGATTGCAGGGTGATTTTAATTCACTCGGAATGATATCCGTGTCGGAAGCGACTTTCTTGATCGTCTATTATCTCGGAAACGCATTCCGACAGAGAAATATTGTCGGAATTATATCCGTGTTCATGCAGCTGAGTTGTCGAATCTAAGCGGAAAATTTCTCTGACGGGATACGATTACGAAATATAAACGATCAAGACTGTCGCTTCCGACACGGATATTATTCCGAGTGAATTAAAATAAACCTGCGGGTCTTCTCGAAAAAATATATCACGCTGAATCAACGGGGATGAATCGTATCGTATATGCCTTTATACTTATAGTAATATTATTTATAGAAGTAGGCACATTTGAGAAATAAATACGAATCGTATTAAATCACAATCTAAAAATAATAACGATTCGTCGATGTGTGAACGTGTCGTTATCGGCTATAATTTTGTTTACTATCGGTTGGCTTTTAATGTAACTGGCCGAAAATGTAGAAAAAAAAAACGAGTTCGGACATGCCGATCTTAATATTCTTACATTGCTTACCTCTTGTGAGCTCCTGGGCTGCGAAAGCTGGTTCATCTTCCGTGCCACATCCAGAGGTGGTGTGACTGAGTCATCTAACAGCGTCACAAGCATGGTATCACTGGATAATACACCGACAACATGGACAATGAGGGTCTTCTCTAAGGCAAGCATTTCCAGCTGGTTTGAGGTCTTTGTTTCCACTGGTCTGTTTTCGAAGCCCTGTAGTAAAGAAAAGATATAGTAAATGAATGTAACATTATTTCTACCTTATTTTTTCTGAATAAATGCCTTAGATTAGGATTTTTTTTTTCTAGTCATACCAAATTCCAATGTAATGCATTCTAAAGGCCAGCGCAGATCAGCGGACGGCGGAACATGGTATTTTAAATTTTCCAACGTAAATTAATACATATCTAATGATAACAAGATACAGATTCCTAAGCTCAGAGACCAACCATGGAGCATGAAAGAGGATTTCTGCCTGGGGTATTGAAGACCACGCTGGACGATACCGCGGCAGGATGTGATGGCATGCGGAGTGACGCGAAGTCGTGCTACGTTATGCGCCAGAGTCCTAGTATACCATCTCGGGGGAGACACAGTGCAAGCGCAGGTACAAACCATCAAGATTAACACTGCTTATTAATAAGAGATTTGGTGTTAAATGTCTTATTGTGCTCCTGTTAAGCTAGAGCGATTACTGATTTTATAAATACTTAAGCTGTTATCACAGAGCTATGAAAACACTCCAATGCCTTGTAAATAGTTTATTTTCGATGGCCTACACGTAAGTACAATGCTTATTGGCGACATTGCAAGTCATAAAGGTTTTTATTCTGGACTACCAATTACTACAGATCTTTTTCTGGTAGCAGCAGAGCTAGTTTTAATTCATGATGATACTAAAATAAAGACATGGGTAGTCTTATCTAATACCCCTTTTATTATACTCTCTTGACACTTCCTAGAGCAAAAGTTTTATTTAAATTGTCTCTGAAAATTTATGAACATCATTTACATTGTTACTAAACAAAAATGAATGTTATATGATTATAAAATATAATGATTGATATTTAGCATTATCCGAAAATACTGAATGGAAAGTCCATTTATAGTCAGTGCTGACTGCAGACAGTTACCTAATTGAGAAGCAAATGCTAAATGTGCAATCATGCAGTTTCGGCGCACTTTCACTTCGTTTTAGCGCATTTTCAATTTAAACTGAGACAGTGATCAAATTTGCAAATATTTATTGAGGTCATCAGTCTGTAGACTAGGTCTATATTAGCTTATGTGATGTGAGTCATTATTTCAGTCATCAATAAAAATATAACAAGAACAGAAATAATGGAATGCATTGTTCAAATAAAACCTTACTTAGCAAACTTTAAGAAATGTTTATATTTCAACTTTAACTTTTCGATTTTTCTTTTTTCTTTTAACATTTTTAATTCCCAATTCTGAAGGAGGGATGGAGAAGGACAGGCAGCCAGCTGTAAAAAAAATGCCAAAACATAAGGGCAGTAAGTTTATGAAAACATACTGCACCAACCTCCTGTAAAATAGGACAAGGGTAGGAAGGAGAGATTATCATAATAATAAAAATTAAAGCATTCCATACCTTCAATGCACACTTCATAGCAACAGCAGGCAATCTCATTAGGTCTGGTGTAATGGTCCTGAGGTCTGATACATCAACTTCCTGTTCATTCCCATAGTCTACATATGCCACAATTATCTTGTCACCTTTTACATTTCTAACACGGGCTCTATACCAGTTGTCATCATCAGGGAATCGGGCACAGCAAGATGCACCAACTGGGAGCTCTCCTGGTGAAGAACTGTTCAGACAATGGGCTTTTACTGCAGTCATTACGGCAGTCAAGTCATCAATCTTGTCAGAGAGCTGGATGTAGAACTTTATGCAGCTATCTACATAAGAGACAAGGGCAGAATGCTTTTCTCCCATAGGGAGCATTCCCAACCATTTGAATTGCAATTTGTCCTTCATGTTTACCATTAACAGGTCTAGTATGTTTTTATTGTCTAGATACAGTTCTCCATACTGGATCAATGGTGGTCCTTCTGGAACCACAACTTTTAGAGTCAAAACTTTTCCATTGGCGAGTTGCTTGAATGTCTCGATTAGGTGTGGACCCTTATCCAATTTCTTGACTCCTGATAGGCAAAATCTCATTGCAAACACATTAGGCTTCACAAACTCTTCAGGGATATCAAAAATATCATAATATGATACCATTTCTGTGTCCCCAAAATCAACAAAGAACAACTTGCATTGGGAGCCAGATAAGTTCATAACAATAGCACGGCAGATTATACGATCTCCTGACATTCGACCGAGGCAGACAGTGCCAATCATTGGTGGTTCTGGCAGACTGTGATGTGGTCTACGGTTTATTTCATCCATCATGTCTTGCAGTTTACTAGCATCAGTCACCAGCTGCACAGCAAACAGTTCAGGCCCTTCCTCAGCAAATGAGACAAATACTTTGTGTTGAGAATTCACTTCCAGTAATTTACTTTTGTAAGTGGTTGATTTTTTTGGTGATGCTGGCTTAGAGGCTCCAAATGCTGTTACTGTAGTAGGTGGTGGTGTAGTAGGGACTAGTCCTGTTACTGGACCAGTAGCATGTTGCGGTTGCCTTATTGGAGCTCTTAAGTTGACATTTGTCCTTGATGTTTTAGTTGGTAGTAACCGTTTGCTAATTAACAATGGTGTTGCTGGAATGCTACCATTGAATGGTAGACCAACCGTCTGCTGCAAGCGCATTGCTGATGCAGGATTCGCAGGAAAGTTCTGATTTATAAGAAACGGAACATGTTCCGAAAAAGCTGGAGTATCATTTAAACAGTTTGACTGCCAATTTGGCATGTGTTGGTTTTCTGACACTTGCAAAAGAAGAACCTCTTGTTTTGCTATAGATATGGGCATTCCAAAGCGAATTGTAACAAGATGGGTTGCTAGATCATTGCCTTTGAATTGGATGGAGATTAGTGGAAGGCTTTGAGTATGTACATCAAGAGTTACAGAATACTCAGAATAACAGAGCAAGCTCTGGAGCTTCATTAGCATAGGTTCCTCCCACCTCCCTGATGGGTTTATCACTCGAGACAAGTAGAAGTCGGTGGCTTGCCCTTGCAATTGTAGAAACAAAGGGTCATAGTTGTCCAAAAATCTTATGGTGCTCAGGGATATCATATCTTTATTGCCAAAGTCGATAAAATGTACTCCAACGAGGCCTGTAGCAATGTTGGTCATGTTGATAACTTTTGCTCTGTAGTACGTACCATCTTTGTATTTGGCGGCACAAATAACGCCTTCTTGTATGGCACCCGGAGTAACAGCTCCTATGCCTTTTTCCAAGTTTTCGCGGGCTGTTTGGAACAAGGACTCAATCATCAGCGAGGCCTGTTGGTCAGGCTGCCCACTTATCCTCAGAAAGTGCCCCTCACCGTCCACATGGGTCACGTAAAGACGAAAAGCTCTCGGAGTTTCACTCGACAACGCCATGGTGTAGTACAAACTAAGGTAGATATCCAGGAAACTACAAGTTTTCACTCACATAACTCTTGAGAATACAAACGTTTAATACGTTGTATACTTTCCCTACACTCACAAACAACAGCAAAAAGTACTCTGTGCACAACACCGACCGCTTTCTTTCCAGTTTCCGTGCTTTTCCGTTTATTACTTTATTCAAAGAGAATACAAACGTTTACGCACAAACTATATAGAGATAACGTACTACCACAGAGAATAAAATTTTAATTTCTTGATTATTTATATGGCAACTTGTTCATTTGTTCAGTGCAAATAACTGGAGGATTGCTGATACCAAAAACGCTGTCCAAAAGAGACTAACTATTAAGGAGGTGACTCTTTCTAAAAGGGCGACCTTACTTTATGAACTAAACGGGACAGATTTGAGACAATTTATTGTAGTAAAAACGTATCTATTTGATTTGAATTATTTAGTACCCAATGTCTCAGGGTAACGAGTGCACTGCAGTGCCGCGCAGGCCTTTGTGTTTCAAAGTTCTGGGTGGCACAGTAATTGTTATGGACCGGCGTTATGCTTACCATCAGGCAAACGACCAGCTCGTCTCGTTACCAAATAACATAAAAAAAATAAAAAAGCAATATACTTACAAGCGAAACCTACCGAGAAAAATAATCACTGTTCGAAAGAAACAGTAATACCAGTGAATCAGAGATAATATTGCTATCTTGTTGATCAGAAAGAACTTTCTCTTAGTTGCTTCTTTAGGTCACATATGTATGGGTAGTAAGTCAAATAATTGCACTATTTTTTTTAACAAAAACAGTTTTTATTAAAAAAATACATTGCTTTCTTAACATGTTTCACATCAACATCAATCACATCACACTGATTATATCCTGTCCTACTAATATTATAAACACAAAAGTTTGCGAGGATGGATGGATATTTATTCTCATTCACGTAAAAATTTCTGAACGGATTTTTATATATATTTCGTCATATATTTTTCGCCATTTTCGGAAAGAGTTCTTACTTTAGGTAAAATATTTGTATATTTTCGGCTACTTCCTTATACCTTGAAGCGAAATATTATTAAAAATTTCATAAAAATAATAATTTCAATATTTTTTGTTTTTTTTTAAATATGGCGGAAATGCACCCGTAGATACTTACATGGCTGATTTTAAATGAAAATCAAACATTACTGTGACTTAGACTGCAAATGGCTGCATTGGTTGTTGAAACCATCAAGAAAATAAACATGCTCATGCTTCGTCGATTTAACATTAAGTTTATTCATTCAATTTTCTATTCGGCCATTGACTACATGACTTAATTTTTTTCCTTAATCTGACAACCTTATTTCAAACCACTTCGCCTTGGGGAAAAATAGACAAAAGAATGCAGAACAAAATTTTTTTTTGGTTGACGTTACGTACTGCTATAATGCATTTCGTGTCTTTCACGTCTCTTTCCATTGGGTAACTCGCTCTCACAAATAAGGTGGAGCAAAACATATTAATATTTTATTATTTATCAAAATAACGTGAATATATCATACGAGTGGAAAGTAATCCCGTGTGACTTATTTTTCTGTCCCGATTTAACACGCATGAAGGCATTTTTGTTGATAGTAGGACACGACGTTCAAGACTATTATCTAAGCAGGATGAAAGTACAAGTGTGCCAGCAGACACAGTTGAGTAGGGCCAGCTTTGAAATGGTGTCACTTGTCTACGCTCTTTCAAAATATCTGTCTAAATAATTATGGTTTTGGTCTCTTCTTCTTTCTTTATTTCCTGGCTTCTGTGGAATGTTAACCACAATTTCGCCAATGTCAAGTAGGTAGGTATTGGGCTCATCTTTTAGGAAGAAATTATTTTTTATGAATATGACGTGAGTACACGTCATTCACCTTAATATAGTTCATTCATTCCTATTCGCTCTCGGAACTGTCAAAATCCTAGACAGAGAAGGTAATAGACGACTAGATAGCTTGCATCTCATTCATACAAGAAAGAGAACCACTTATGCATACTTCATGTAAAGAAAAGAGATAGAACGATATGACTTTTTGTTTCATGTCACGTGCCGGTTTTTCCAAGGTCATTCACACTATTGTGCGAAACAAACATTGACAGTTCGCCCTATATTCTGGAGTTCGCCGCAGTTTTGACGCTTTTATTAATTGAAACCAGACTGTGAACACGTTTTATTACTTCCAAATTGTGAATAACAATTTCCCTAACAAATTTACTATGGGAAAATGGTTCGGTGCAGTGTGTTAGGATGCAAAAGTGAAAGTGAACAAAAACTTCCCGATTTGTCTTTTCACTCGTAAGTACAGTACTTTTGGATCATATTTAGGCTTCAAAATTGATTGTTAAACATATAAACACTCTAGACAACAACATTTAGAATAGAACTTTGTTCATTAATATGCAATAAAGTTGAATTCAATCAATGTTAGAATCCTTCAACCAAAAAATATCTCAGTTTGGTGTTGCCTGCATTCGAAATTATTTTTCCCCAGACCACGTATTTTTATGTCATATAAATATATAAACACTATACAAATACTACTACACAAATAAATAAAATTGAACTGATTAGACTATACAAATAAATAAAATTGAAGTGTCTGTTTGTAATATCAAAATAACAGCTTTTTACCCAATGCATATGAAAGTATATACGGTACCTATAACAAAACAACCATTTCTAAAATTTTTGTCTGTCTGTCTGTTTGTTCCGGTTAATCATCGAAACGGCTGGGCCGATTTTGACGGGACTTTCACTGGCAGATAGCTGATGTTACAAGGAGTAACTTAGGCTACTTTTATTTTAGAAAAAGAATTAGGGTTCCGCGCAGAAAAATAAAAAACATGAAATCCAATATCTCCGCGCGGGTGAAACCGCCAACATTATGGTAAAAAGTAGCCAGTAGAAAAGTGTGACAATGTGACTTTGAATGAAAGATGCAATACAGAAATGAACTAATAATGAACCGTCTGATTGCAGTGCTGTAATATAATTGTTGTCACCAATTCCCTTGAAGTAGCTGAATGATTTGAATGATATTTGCATTAAGTTCTATAACCACGAAAGCAAACTTTAGATCGCAAAAAATGCAGTTCGTATAGGGTAACGCGTAGGCTAGTTAATTACAGAACAGGGGACCTATTTTTGAATGTCACGAATGATTTCGAAATCACCGATGACAAAATTCTCAGTGATGACTTTGAAATTACTAATTTGCAAAAGTCGTATTTTTGTTAGTCATACCCTGTATACCAATCATGCAACTATTTCTCAGCTTTGATCACAGATAAACTTATGTTTGTATTCTATTTATTTTTATTTTTAAGTTGGAAATTGTGTTCAAGTCAAAATTGGCACTAAATATTCGTACCTATGATATCGTTTACGAATGGGTACCCCCACTCGTCGCATAATTTTAGTCACCCGCTGAGATTCAAAAATACGTCTTTTTGTAAATCGGTGACTATCGGTCATATCGCTGATATTTAGTCACTCGGTGACATTCAAAAATTGCACCCCATAATTTATCTCTAGATAAATTATGGAGTAAATCTGGCATTGCTAAAAACCAGGGTGATACTTTTAAACGACAGGCCACAAGGAAATATGGCTTTAATAAACTAAAGAATTAAAGATACCTACATTTTATAGAATGACAATATAAGACAATTTCAATACTATGTCAATATTTTTAAATATAATATACATTATCATAGAGCAGAGTTAGAACTCTGTGTGCTCTAAGGAGAATACATATCACAGGGTAAACGTTTTGATATGGCAACACCACCCAATATCGTTCTATCTCACATGCGGCACGGAAACCCGTCGTCTATAGATAGTCCGTCTACGGTCAAAATGGAGGAAAAATATGATGTACAAAATAATATCTCCTCAGTAGTCTGTCAAATAAAAATAACGTCCAAAGAGAATATAACGTCTTCGGAAGAAAATAGTGGCGGCCAATAAGTAGTCTGTGGGCCAATCTAGCTAACATATACATATATAGTAATCTGTGGGGCCAATGCAATGATTATATTTATTTATCTTAAAAAAATATTAAAATTCTTTTATATCATACCCTATATAGGTAAATATAATTTGTGTTTATATCGAAGCGAACAGAATAAGCCTCCGTAATGTTTGAAACTTGTTCAAAAAGATACATGCTTCTCGGGACAGTACTTTTGGGAGTGTAAGTTCTTATGCCCTCTTTTAAATTAGCTTTGTTAGCTCAGATCAGCTAATTTTGTATTTTTTTTACAGATTAACTGTCGTAGTGCTTATATTAGAATCGCACTTGGCTGACACATTATCTGGTAACCATCGAATGAAAAATAAGACGTTTCCGACCGAAAACAATTCAACATGCTGGATGCATCAGCCTTACTCTATTATCAACGAATGTCATCCTTGTTCAGGTCTTTAAAACTGAATCTAATATTCCTATAAAATAATATCATATTAGTCGTATCCTTGACAAATTATACATTCCTTTCTCTTTTAAGATTTCGAGATTCGAAGTAAGAGCATAGGGGTATGCATCCATACAAGTTTCAAGGAAATATTAAAATGTGAAAATGGCGAAACTGTAACCAGAAGGTGAGCTAAGACCCATTAATTAATTACAAGCTTGTTTATAAAGTTTAGTACATGTGTTTATGTTTTTTACTAACATTATTATTCTTTTTCAGCTGTGATAGAGTTGCCTATTTGGAAGAGAGGGCTTATTGGAAGTTTACAATCTGGTCTTTTGTAATTGGAGGAGTGTCATCAATAGCAGTCATGTTAAGGTTACGGGTTTTGAACTACAGAGCTAAGAGGCGAGCCTTGCAAGCACTTGCAAATGGATCCATGTAGATAATAGGTCCTCTATCTTTGCTGGCTTGAAGTAGTAGCAGTATTGAAATGGTAATACAATAATATAAATCTTAAAATAAAGTAATGTATTAATCAAATAGCACTTTCAATAGTTCACTTATGACTTTAACATTGACACTGTTACCCAGTAATCTAAAACATTGTTTAGTTGACACAGTTGTAGGAAAATTGTAAGTTTTAGGGAATTCCATAAGCAATAACAGTTCTTGTGGTGTAAAAAATCGAATATTCAATTCCTTCAATGCACTTACAAAATCTTCACTCCCAGGTTCAAATAAATTCGCTTTTTCATAGCATTTTTGAACCACATCTGGAGTTTCTTCAGTGAACACTGAACCAGTACCATCCATGTAATGTGAATATGCTTTTGTAAAACAACATGATCTTCTGGAGCCTCTGTGACAGATATCAAATACTTTCCCTCTTTTTAAATGTTTAACTGGTACCAGATATTTGTCTGACACAACATCTTGTAGTATAGAGTCTAGGATGTATGGTGTCCCATAATCCTTAGGTAGACTGGTCATCTGTAACAAGCAATATAGATTGTATGGTAATAGCTCTATTTACTCCCTGTTTCATTAGAGATATGTTAGTTCATGTCTATACAGGCCTTGGCACCCTTCATGTAATAACATAATTAGAATATTTAACATGCAATTAAACTTTGAGATCTGACTACTAGAAGCTTTTTTAAATGATTAATATGAGGTGACTTACAAATTCATCTTTTCTCTTAAAATACCAAGAGGTATTATTTTTTCTAGCAATACAATAATATCTCAGTCGAGAGTTAGGGACACCAACAGATGTAGGGCAGAGAAGAAACTCTTGGTAATCAAAATTGCATTCTTTCAGCTTATCGACAAATATGTTTCTGACTGTAGACAGTTCAAAACCCTTTACATTTTCCATTAAAATATATTCAATATTTTCCAGCTCTTGTAAGATTCCAATTAAATATATGAATGAGTTGGTTCTAGGATCATTATAATCCAGATATTTCCCATTTCTCGTGAAGGGCTGGCAAGGTGGCGACATCAGTATTGTGTTCACATTTAGTTTTTTAATCTCAGTAGGAGTGAGTGATTGTATGTTTCTGGTTAAAAGATAGGTACCAGGGAAGTTATGTAGGTACACTTTATTGGCCACTGTGTTGACATCTATTGCTGCACATATTTCTCCTTGCAAACCAGATTCTGAAATGAATGGTTAAATACAAATAAATTACTTATGGTGTGGCTCCACAGATACACATACAGAGGCAATCTTATTCGTAATATAATTTCCCCATCAATACTGCATCTAAAAGTTTCCCGAATTCAACAATTTTGTTTATCATCCAATAGTAGACTATGTTCTTTACATTTCAATGAATAAAAAAATGTATGTCAACTACTAACTACTTAAACGCAGTTTTTCACTGCCAAAATCAGCACAATGCATGTTTTAGTAAACTCAAACGTAGAGGCAATTTCAAATAAGCTGCCCTAACATAATATTGATGGCAATTATTTACCATAATACATTGAAGTTGACAATAATACTCTCTAGCATTATGTTCGCCTCAACCTTAGACAATTTCTTTATAAGGATAAATAATAAATTTGTATACTAACCATTCCATGCACAGTGCATGCCCCCAATACCGCTGTAAAGTTCTAAAATTTTGTTAAACATTTCCTAAATTACCCTGAAACCAGTGGAAAATATATTTTAGAGTCTGTAGTACTGTTTATTTTATACTAGTGCTTTAGCTAGTTTTTTATGTATAGTGTTTTTAATTACAAATAAATAGACATTTAAAATAAAGTACATTCCCGTTCGTGACTCGTGTTGTGCTCGTGTTCAACTGTTCACAGAGTCTGTGTCACAGAGTACATTAGTCTCGTGTTGAACGAAACCACACGACCACAGATAACTATTTAAATGAAACCACAAAACGACTGAATGAATGAACAAAATGGAACCACAATTAATGACGAGTTTTATAGCCGGTTTTAACAATAATTTATAAAGAGAAACATATTTACAGATTTGTGCTGAAAATATGAAAAATCAGTGAATCACAGATTTGAGATTACCCCTTGGCTCTTATTAATAAAAACTTTTAAACAGGAGTTTAGCTATGCCAAACTAATAAGAGATACGCACTAATATTTTTACCTCAATGGGGATGGGGCTTATTGTCTATGGTTTATGCAAAAAAAGGTAGATTATTTTTTTACCTGTATTTAATTTTAAAATATTGAGTGTCAAACGTCTCAACTCTCGTCTCTCACGTCACGTTGACGTCAGTCAATCAGTCATGGCGGATCCAAAATTTAGGAAGGACGTGCCGAAAGTTATCGAAGGGGATACAGTTTCGAAAGATCATGTTTATCTCGAGGAAACATTTTACATTCTCTCCAAGAAGAATTCAGTGTTTCGTGTTCGATTAACTTCTAAAGGTTTATCTCTTACAAAAGAAACAGACGGCAGTTCCAAGGAGCAGACTATCTTGCTGCGCGATATAATCGGCAGTAAATGTATGAGGAGCAAAAGACGGCGCACTGGAGCAAGTTCGTGCGTGTGCAGCTCGCTTGTACCTCACCAGCAGTTAAAGGTGGTCGAGGAAACCAGCGGTGATCTCGACGAGAACGATATCAGCGCTTATCTGTACATTTATGCTTACATACTGAAACGTAGCCGCCGCACCTTGAAAAGAGAGAGGACAACAATAACACTGCGTTTCAGATCTTTCGATAAATATGAAGATAATAACAAGGAAGCGCAGAAGTGGCGGGCAACGATCAAATGCTTGATCACCGATCAGCCGATCGTCCCCGTACCGCCATCAAACGATAAGAAGTTGTTGATACTTTTGAATCCGAAATCAGGTCCAGGAAAAGCCCGGGAGCTATTTCAAGCAAAAGTGGCACCTTTACTGCAGGAGGCTGAGATCCCTTACGATTTGCATGTAACGAAGTATGCTCAGTATGCGCGAGAATTCGTCCGCACTCGCAATGTGTACAACTGGCGCGGTGTCGTTGCTGTGGGAGGTGATGGAGTGCTGTTTGAGATCCTCAATGGGATGTTTGAGCGGCTGGACTGGCAGCAAGCCTTGGCAGAAGTACCACTGGCTATAATGCCCTGTGGATCTGGGAATGGGCTGGCTAGAACTATTTGCCATCTTTTCAAGTAAGTGAACATCATTTAGTAGAAATAATGCTAAACTATTCTATTCTCCTATTGTTTGCTTTTTGATGTTAATATAAAAACTATGTAAGGTAATTGGGAACACAATTCGTTTTATTTCATACGGACAACTTAGAATAGAATACATGACATATAAACAATCTAGTTGCTAGGTAGCAGTTAGCAATTATTGTCGATTATATTAAACCTATTTGATGTTAAAGAGGTCCTACATCTCTTAACTTTTAACACCCCCACTTAATCCACAATATTTTGCGCAAAATTGCTGTTTTACCCTAGCGACTCCCTTGGTCAACATATCGGCAGGCATAAGGGACGTTTCACAATATTTTATATAGATAACCCTTTGCTCTGCCAAATCCGTCATTGCTTCCAACCACAATTTTTTGTCTGAGCGCTCCATGGCATCTTGAACCGATACAGGATCAGGAACATCAGCTACGTGAAAGTTATAGACCATGTCCTTTTCTCTTTTGGGACGTCTATCTCGAACAGGGTAGCGTCTTTCAGTAGGAACAACCACATTATTTGTAGGATCAGCAACATTCGTGTCAACTT
This sequence comes from Crocallis elinguaria, assembly GCA_907269065.1. Classification (NCBI taxonomy): domain Eukaryota; kingdom Metazoa; phylum Arthropoda; class Insecta; order Lepidoptera; family Geometridae; genus Crocallis; species Crocallis elinguaria. Next base: position 21,763,626 of record OU026072.1, on the reverse strand, counting down.
GATCCCGCAAAACTTCTGTCATGGGATTCTCTGAATCGACAGAATCGAAGAAGTTATCTCCAGAGTCCGATTCAAGGGTTGAACTCGATGTACTTCCTTGACCATCTACATATGCAATCGGACTCGACGATCTAGATTCTTCTCCAGTTTGTTCAATTATGACATTCGGCCTAGACACCGGTACCCCCACTGCAACAGGTACAGCTAACCGTGGTAGCTCTGATTCAGTGATGGGACGACTAGCCTCAGGAATGTCATTTTGTAGAAATATGTCCACAAAATCGCTCTTAGAAACAATATCTCGTTTCTCCTTTACCATCGGCACACTATCGAAAATTATTGCATCTTTCTTTTCGAAGAACGTTGCATCTCGAGCAAAAACAACTCGCTTTGGATTGTTCATGTTTATGAATCTGTAAGCTTTCTGATCCACACAGTAGCCAGTCATAATCATTTCCACAGTTTTCGAATCAAATTTTCGCCGACTATTATCTTTCACCAGTACTTGAGCTTTACATCCAAAAGTCTTCAAGTGTGAAAGATCCACTTTGTTGCCAGTGAACACCTCTTCTGGAACTTTTCCGGTTAAAGCCATAGTTGGGGATCTATTTTTTAGATACACCGCGCACCCAACTGCCTCGCCCCAAAATCTTTTGTCCAGATCAGCATCTTTTATCATACACCTGGCCTTTTCAGTTACAGTTCTAATAGTTCTTTCGGCCACTCCGTTTTGCTGACGTGTATGAGGAACAGACCTTTGGTGAACTATTCCATGAGCTTTCAAATAGTTTTGAAAGTCATTGCTGGTGTATTCCGTGCCGTTGTCACTTCGCAATTTCTTTAATTTTTTACCTGTTTGTTTTTCAACGAGTGCCATAAATTCCTTAAATTTAGCAAAAACTTCAGTCTTGGACTTTAACACGTAGCCAAATGTTTTTCGACTATAGTCGTCCACAAAGATCAGAAAATATCTATTTCCGCCCCATGAATCTACTTCCATTGGACCTGCTAAATCTGAATGCACCAGTTCCAATAACCCCTGAGCTCTTTTAGCATGCTTCCTCCTCGGAAACATTTTCACACACTGCTTACCTTGGCAACACTCTACGCATGGTTCCTTGTTCACCTCCCCAAATGAAAGACCATCCACCATGTCTTTCAACCTGACCATGAGTGGTCCACTCAAGTGACCTAACCTCCTATGCCATAATTCATATGCACTTGGAGCACTTGGAGTATCTAAAGGAGTAGTGAGAACCATCGCTGCCTCTTTCGGATCTAAAACATATAACCCTTGTTTCAGTGGTGCTGTAAACAATGGTTTACCGGTTAGGGTTAAAGAATCATTCATAAAAACTTGACAACATTTGTCATCGAAAACAACAGTACAACCTTTATGACACATTTTACTCACCGATAATAAATTAGTAATAAGATCCGGTAGCAACAGAACATCCTCAAATCTAATTTTACGCCCCATTGCAAAAACATCCCCTTTAAACTTAGAAACAATTTGTTCATTATTAGCAGTAGTTATATATTTTGAACTACCTGCACAAACATTTTCAAGTATATGTTTTTGTGACGTCATATGTGATGTTGCCCCCGAATCTATAACCCATTGGTTGGGTTCCGCGGTCGTTGACAAAAGCGATATAAAATCTTTATTATCAAAAACTAACGACGCATTACCTTTAGTGCTATTTTTAGAACTAGTACTATCCTGGGTGGTACTTGTATTGCCCTTACTGTCTTTAGACTTGCGCTGCTTACACTGCCACTTATAGTGACCCTTCTTTTTGCAAAAATGGCATATTACATCCTTTTTGCTGTAAAGCGCCGAGTCTTCTACCTTCGCCGTGTCACTTGCACTCTGCGACGGCGTAACTATGTCTAGTTTCCGTAAGCTCTCCTTTAGTAGCGCTGCCATCACTGTCTCCGTTGAAATTTTCGTACCCGAATGCTCCAGTGTCATAACAAGCGGGTTAAAATCGTCTGTTAAGCCCGCCAGCATGATAATTCCGATGAACTCGTCGTCCAAACCTGCCTTTATACTTATCAACGATTGACTGGTTGACTGGATCTCATTCAAATATTCCTCCACATTTCTAAACGTCGACAATTTTACGTTGAACAGCCTGCGCAGTAAATATAGACGGCGCATCAAGCCACTGTCAGCGTATGCCCTCTTCAGCGCTAGCCAAGTATCTCTAGCGGTTGTCAATGCCATTATCATAGGGAATATATTCTCCTTGCACATTAGGCATATTTTACTCCTAGCTTTAGCGTCTCTTTTCTTCGCTTCGGCTGAGTCAGGTATAAAATGTTCATCTAAGCATTCCCATAAATCCAGGTCGGTTAGCAGCATCTCCATAGCAAAAGACCATGTGCCATAGTTGGCTTGACCGGCCAGCTTCTCAATATTACAAGTAGCTTGTTGCATTTTAACAACTGAATTTAACTAGTAGGTACTGTACAGCTTACCCATAGCTTTTATCACACGCAAAGCATCCAGAATATTTCTGGGCCCATAACCTGATGTTAATATAAAAACTATGTAAGGTAATTGGGAACACAATTCGTTTTATTTCATACGGACAACTTAGAATAGAATACATGACATATAAACAATCTAGTTGCTAGGTAGCAGTTAGCAATTATTGTCGATTATATTAAACCTATTTGATGTTAAAGAGGTCCTACATCTCTTAACTTTTAACACTTTTACTAATTAATGCTTTTGGAATCAGGTGTTACTATGCAGAAGTCCATTTTAAATATGATATTAGATAATGTGGGTAATACATAGTTTTAATTCTGCGATTAGAATGAGCCTAAGTTTAATCTATACTGAATTTAACCAAACATAATGCGCTATGCTGGACAACAAAACCTGGGTTAGTTTGTTATAAAAGAAAAAAACAATGTTTGGAACACCTCGGTAAGGCGGATGCAATGCATTTACATTGGGTGCATTGCCTGGGCCATGCGGGGCAGAGGTTCAACCTGCGAGGTGGGCCTTGAGAGGCAGACAATGATGGGTGACCAAAAAAAATCTTATCTGTAGCACAGAACATATAATGTGCCTGTAAGTAGGTAAGTGATTATGTGGTCAAAATAGAGTCAAAACTACACAATATACTAAGGTAGACTTATTTTTAGTTATTAGTATAGTATAAAGAATTCTATATCTGCATTTTAAAAGGGGATAAACTGAAAACCTATAGGTTGGTTGATCACGATAATAGTTAAAACTATGTAGAGATCGATTTTCTAAATGAGAATTGCTAGAGGGAAAAGCAGCAGGAAAACTATGCAGCTGCGCTTACAATAATTTAACCACATCACCACATAAGATCAGTGTGATAGTGATTAAATAAAATGATTCAAAATAAATGAATAAATAAATGCTAACATATCAATAATAAGGTAGGTACATCACATGCCTGCTGGCGAAAGACTGTGTAATGTCAATAAAAATCGTAAGTATAATGTAATAAATTAAGATTAATAGATTAACACAGACCAACTTTACAATCTTACTAATTATTTGGTATTCTTAATTATGGTTTATAAACTAGATCTAGAAAAACAAGCAGTATACGATAAATTCGTAGTCCTTTCGAGGTCATGCAGATAAACCTGGTTGTGGCATGTATAAATAAACAACAGGTTTTGTCATGCATAAAACTAGTTTCTAGGTGAACTGGACATAGGTCTAGTGCTTATACAATCTAAATACTACATACTACAAACCAGAGCCAGAGTGGAAATAAACTATTGATTAAAATCTTCTGGATACTTACCTTAATTGATGTTTTACCTTATATTTGCTAGTATTTTTTTTTTCTAATGGCATCGCGATTTCATAGCGTCCTCCTTGAAACAGCCGAGAGTATTGGCGTAGGAATTTCAAAAGATATTAAGTCCGTTATCACATTCTGAGTAAGGCTGGAGTTACACCAGAAAAGCTTGGTGTGCTGAACAAGGCAAAGCGGTATTTCACGCCGAGGCAATGACTGTTGCTATACAAGGAACAAGTTTGTCCTCGCATGGAATACTGCTCACACGTCAGTGGCTCACACCTTTGGATCGGTGCACCTATAAATATCAACTCCAGTCACTCAACGCAATACAACGTATCCGAATTAACAAGTACTCAAGTGTCGGCAACGCCCGCAGTGTTGCAAATATCCATAGGCGACGGTGACCGCTTACTGTCAGGCGGGCCGTTCGCTTGTTTGCCACTCGTTTACATAAAAAAAAACAATTTTCGACCAAAAGTTCGATCGTCGCCAAATCCTTACCCTTCTCCAGGTGTATCTTGACCAGGTATTGTGACCTCTTTCTCGCTTCTAGCGCATCTCCTCGTCCAGCCAGTGGTCGTCTCTTCCGACAGAGTCTAGCAGCTGAATTGTTATCGGCAGAGCTCACCGATATCATGCTCTGGGCCGAATCCGATTCCAAAAGTCTCGTATACTCAACACAAACGGACTACTGGACCCTTCTTGCTCCTTGTGATCACTGGTGATTGCGCCATGTTCCGCTCCTCCACAACAGACCCTGGGGCTGTAAGAAAGCTAGATAAAGCTATGCGGTCTACTACTTACCTACTTTAGAATAGGTATACATAACGAGCATCCAACCAAGTAGACCAGTGTGCATGATTAACTTATATATCGTTTAGAATTTTCCGCGTGACAATTTCGACTAATTGAAATAGGCTAATTGATTTTAAAATTATTAAAACCAGTTTTTATAATCGTATTGTTTTAAAAAAAAAAGTATATAATAGGTAGGTACGAAATAGAACGAGAACTGCAAACTACACAAATTGGGAAAACTATTTCATCACCTATTCGGGAATGATACGAAATGGCTGAATCACTTTTGAGACTGCTGAAAGCTATTACCTACCACAAACCACAACTTCGCGTAACGCTGCGGTAAGGCAGCCCGTAAACGTAGTGCATGATTGATGGACAAGCATCAATCACGGATCACGCGAAAACCATAGAAAAACTACGATCACCTCTTGACGCGTATCGTACCGTCTGTCTAAGGTGAAGCTTGGTACAAATCTAGTCCGAGCTCTAACCGTACCACGATTAGAGGTAGTGCAGATCGGCACCGCAGCAGCTTCTACAATATGTACAAAATAACCCTTTTCCTTCAGATAAACAATGCCAAGTGACCTTTCGAATGTTAGCTGATACCCAATAAAGCTGTGACTATAGATCTTAATCAGCTCTTTGCTTTAGTTTAAGCACTTTCAACAAAACACACATGCCTTCTTATCCTTCAGATGGGTAATAGCTTCACGACCATTCAACTATGACGGTGTTGCGCAATAAAAACCATGCAAGATAGGTACATAAAATACACAGAATTTACATAAAATATAGATAGATGCCCGTATTTAGCAGTTATCACTACATATATACCAGATACCTACGTAATACACGTTCGTACGTGCAGCATAATTGCAGTGGCTTGTGACTCTCCTTTCTTGAGAGTTTGATACTATAATAGTAATAGGTAGTAATGTTGTTATACATTAACCTACTATTTACTTACTAACTAATACTACTACTACTTTACTAACTAATATTTGCAATGGAATGCGGTTTCGGTCTCCATATCTATACTGGGATCAGTGCAGTAAATAGGTTCTAGGCTACCACTTTTTGAGGAAATTAATTGTCTTTATAACTTAGGTAGATGACTTCCTGTGACGAGAGTCTTGGTTATGGAGCAGGGAGGGGGCCGCAAGAATACAGAATCAATTACGTATATTCACCTCACAAGCTCGGAAAGTTGAGAAATTTGAAATAACCAAAATCTTTCCTCGCCGTAGTGGGGTGCAAAATTATGTCTCGCTCGACAGCAAATTTATTTTGCGTCTCGTACCTTTGAAACCTTGACTGCACTCAGTGGTTATCCTTCGCTTACTCGGGCTTCAATACAAGTACTCGCGCCAAATAACAACTTTGCAGCCTTGCGTAGCAAAAAACTATTTCTACAAAAAACTTATTATGCTGCTTCCACACGTGCGAAGCCACGAGCTGATGAGATTATTTGGTAAGTTGCGAAAAACTTTGAATAAAATATAATTACACTAGTTGCCACAACTTGCTAAAATGATTAGAACCGTCACAATAGAATTGTTTCACTCACTCCAGTGACATTTTGTGTATTGCTCATCAAATCAAATTATCAAAAACTTAACAGCCATTTGTGACAGCCATAGATAACAGAGTATAATCTTAGACCGTACACAAACTTTGTTTCTGAATACGAATTCGATTGAGCGGCTTAGCTGATGCTTTGCTAAGACTGTTCTTAGGTCGTTTTACGTTGTTGTTTCTGAATCTTCCGTTAGACTCCTCTCTGAATCTTACCGTTTGGAAACTATTCCAGAAAAAGCCTACCTTTCGTTTGAAGTTGAATTTATTTTTTTGTATGGCGTATCTCGAAGGGAGATTCTCACAACTTGTGGACAACTATGGTCCTAACTACCCCCCTTCTGGGATAATATACCAGTTCAATCTTTTGTTGTATTTGTACAACCCCAGCTTGTTCTGCAGGATATATCGTTATGGGCCGGCGTTATGCTTACCATCAGGCAAACGACCAGCTCGTCTCGTTACCAAAAAACAAAAAAAATATATATATACGTCGAGTTGCCAATAACTTCGTAAATGCATTTTTAATTATTATTTATGTACTTTACGTATTATGTAGATAATTATGTATCTTTTAAGATTACGTATGTAACTCTGTTTGGTCGGTATAGCTATTGACCCATTTAGAAGGTCCAGTTACTTACGTAATTCCTTGCGCTCGCGTTATTAGGTTTGCACGACCTGACCTGGTTCAGTTATCACTTACCTAATTATAGTTTCCTCACTACAGTATATATACCACTACCTACATAGTACATATAGGGTGTGGCGTAAACAGTGGATAAACCTTTACCAGCTAGTGAAGGACATCATGGCTGTTCAGAAAATCAAAAATTATGTTCAAACAGTAAAAATCGCATAGTTTTCGAGTTTTTGGACATTTCTTAAATTTTTTAAAATTGTCATCCTGGCTCACTTTTTTCGGGGCCTTAATCACAACAACACAAGGAATTTTATAAGTTTTTTGAAGTGCATTCTTGGATAATTCTATCAAATGTGAATTTTCATTTTTGTGCCACAGGTGTAGTCTTTGTTCAGTGAAGTGGTAAACACATTTGTGTTTCACTTATTTTTTATCGTAAGTTTGAACTGTTGTGATGTAAAAAAAAAGTATGGTGACCAGGGTGACCAACTACAGAAAAACTTGCGTTTTTACACCACAACAGCTCAAACTTACAATAAAAAAATAAGTAAAACGCAAATTTTAAGTTTAACTCTTCATTGAACAAAAACTAAACCGGCTAGAAACTGAAATAAATCCACATTGGAATACAAATCGATGATTTCCGGATTTTTCTTTTGCCACTAAGTGCTAAGTCGAACGGGTTTGCAGTTTGCACTTATCGAAAAGTGCTGCAACTTCAGGCAACCATCAGGTGAACGACCAATGCTAATCTTGTCACTATTTAATTAAGTGCCTATTAAACATTTATTGTTAAGTACAATATTTAAAGTCTGAACTACCTTTTATAAGTGCGAAAATGTGTGTTTTTTATACGACGACTCATAAGCCCAGTGCTTTCACTGGCTACTTTGCTCATCAAACCGGTACACAGTGTCCTTCTTTCACGCAGCAACGGATCCACGTGATTTCTTGAGATTGTAGTTTATTGACCGGAGAGTAGCATAGGCTATTAACCCCGAAAAATGCACGATTCCCCGCGGTTTCACCCACGTTCCCACAGGAACTGCGCATTTTTCCGGGATAAAAAGTAGCCTATATGTTACTCTCCGCTCCATAAACTATATCTCTTCCAAAAATCACGTAGATTCGTGTCTCAGTTGCTGCGTGAAAAAAAAATGTTTTTATTTTATACTTATTATACTTATAACACAAAACAATAAAAAAATATATAATGTCTGTTAAAAATACATACAATGAAGAATAAATGTATTCATCACGAAAAGTGTAGTTTACTTAGGACATCAATCTGTTAAGCAGAGTACATTAACCATTTATATCTCTGTGATTAAATGATAACTAACATTACGGCGATGAATTAAAAAAAAATATTGATATTTTATTACAAACAAGATAATACAATAAAAGCAAACTTATCGCGAAACGGAAATCGATGTATAAATACTTCGATGGCGGATATAGTTTTATAATGTATCTACCAGCTTTTGCCCGCAGCTTCGCTCTCATGGACTCGGGATAAAGTGTAGCCTAATAATCACTCAGGGATAGGTAATGTAGCTTCCTATTGTTAAATAATAGGCTAAGACAAATGGTTTAATTTAATATTGATTTATTGAAATCAAGACAACATTATGGATGCTGCACAGTGAAAAAAGTGAAAGAAAAAAGTGTTGCCAGGCGGAAACTGGCCAAAGACAAAAAAGATATTTATAAATAATATTGCTATTATGCAAACTAAAAATAAAGCTAAATATAGAATTTATATGTTCTGTATTGAACACCTATAAATGAAATAAATTTTAGAATCCGAAGTAGTTCTAGAGATTAACGCTAACACACATATAGGTATACAATAAACTTTATTCCTTTTATAATATATAGCTAGCTTCTGGCCGCGGTTTTCACCCGCGGTCCGGAACCGTGCATTTTTCCGGGATAAAAATCCTATGTTACTCTCTGGTCTATAAACTATGTCTATGCCAAAAAATACGTCGATCGGTTGCTCCGTTACAGCGTGAAAGAAGGACAAACCAACAAACATTATTTTATAATATTAGTAGTATTATTATTGCCTACTAGCTGCTGCCCCGCGGTTGCAACCGCGTGGAGATTTTGGATTTCATCGTTTTTTTTGCGCGGAACCCTAATTATTTTTCTGAATTTAAAGTAGCCTATGTTACTCCTTGTTACATCAGCTATCTACCAGTGAAAGTCCCGTCAAAATCGGTCCAGCCGTTTCGGAGATTACCCGGAACAAACAGGCAGACAGTCAGACAGACAAATTTTTTTAAAATGATTGTTTTGTTATAGGTACCGTATATATATGTATATGCATTTAGTAAAAAGCTTTTATTTTCATATTACAAACAGACACTTCAATTTTATTTATCTGTATGGATAATAATTGTATAATTTGTACTCTTGAGTCTTGCTGTTTTTGCGGATAGTAATGTAGTAGATATATATTGTATAGTAGTACCCATACTATGTATATTACGGTCATAATGACAACACGTCAACCTATTAGTTCTTGGTCAAAGATCAAGAAGATTTTTTATTGGTCTTTGAATAATTGTTATTGATTAGTACTCGCGAATACTTTGATACTGACTCTTTGGGCCCCAGCCTCGAAATATATAGGTCTCTATGGACAATGGACATGCATTACTGAAATGTGTATTATCTACTAATCCGCGCTTGATGCAAAAGCATGGTTATTTTGACAGCAAAACGCATACTTGCATAAGCGTCTACGGCAGAGATGCACAGACCGCGGCCCGCGGGCCGCATGCGGCCCGCCGGTCGAATGCTGGTGGCCCGCCGACAGCAAAAATAATACTCTCGTACATTCGAAAAATATTGAATTCTATTCCAGAATAAAACCAAAAAAATATGTTCGAAAAGTAATTTGAATCTCGCGCGCGCGCTCTTACGTGCGCTTATCGGTGCTCCGTGCATGCGTCGGTAAATAAATTCTTTTTCAATTTTAATACATAATTATCAATTCTTTATTGTCTTTAATTACTTATACTTCTGGCGGCCCGCCATCAGTTCATAATTTGCCCGAGTGGCCCCTAGTCTTAATAAGTCTGTGCATCCCTGGTCTACGGTCTGCATAATGGCACCCAGGTATGACGTGACTGATTATGATTGTCTGATTATGATTGTGACTGTGATTTTGGATAAGGGAATTTCTCTTCTCAAAACTGATAAACACAAGATAAGAAACCACAAACCTCTTTCGCTCGTTAACGTTGCATAAATGAAAATAACTAAGAGATCTCTGAAAATAAAGCATAGAAGTTACAATTGTTTTGTGGGATATATTTTTTAGGGCTTCAATTTCTAACATTGTTCGATTTTAAAATAATAACACGAATATTTGCTAGTTAGGTCATCGAAACAAGAAGACTAGCTTTTAGTTAAATTTGTTTTCACTCCAAGATGTAGAAGATATTACAATATAAATAAACTAACAACGCAAAAAATAACTGACTTCATCAGTAAGCAAAAAAAACCACAATCATTGATAGCGTCTTAATTGCTTTGCATTCTTTTGTTAACAATGATACTTTTTTACGCGACTGCACAAAAAAGGAGTATATTATATATGTTTAGTGTTCATGTATATATGTGAGTTTCTTTATTCCACCATAACGTGTAAATACCTGAAGAGGTTTGGATGTATGGGGTATCGTTAGAATCCTTACATCATCCCGAGTGATACTGGCTGGGGCAGTCGAGTTTTTTATGTAACTTCAGGCATTTAAAAAGTTATAACTTTAAGGGCGGATCTTTCAAGAGTGAGATAACGTCCTTAGTCTAGCGTTAAAGAATCAACTAAGACTTATTGCTCTGATAGAAGAAATTTGAATCTTTCAAGTGACAGTTACGAGTTAACGGAGGAATAAAACACGTATCGGAGGTATAACTTTATCGGACTGTTTTATGGCCAGATAAGGTTGTTAGTCTCTCGTTAACTCGTCATGTCAAAGCCAAACTACCTTATCCTAGTGTGTTTGTCTGTTTGTTAATTTGTTGGCTTGTTTGTTTGTCCTTCTTTCATGCAGCAACGAAGCAAAATATCGAGGTGATTTTTGACATACTTATATATAGTTTATGGACCGGACCGGCTACTTTTTATCCTGGACAATACTCGGTTCCTGTGGGAACGCGGGTGAAAACCGCTGGCAGAAGCTAGTAAGGTTATAACAGTTTCTATAGATGTTAAATGGTTAATAATTGAGGAATATGATGATTACTGATTAGAATATTTTAGTTGTAGGTGCTAGGTGGTATGTGTCCCTATAGGTATGTGCTCACTCTACTAGATAGGAAACCATAAGCCCGAAGTCACATTAATTAATGCTCATTTATTACGACACACGTAAACATAAAAGCGAGGGCTGCCGGGCACGCGGTTGCAGGGTGGTGGTGCGACAGGCGCCAAGAGCGCGTTTTGCCTCGCTTGCTAAATATCAACCTGCAACGCATGACCCCACATCAACACTCCTCATTTTGAAAAAAAGTTTTACAGAAAAACAAATTGTTTACAATTGTAAAAAGTATAAATATAATTATATACAAAACACTGTAAACTTATAAAAATCTAACATTATAAATAATATATGGAAGCTGAAGTGATGTGACTGGCGCCAAGTGCGCGTTTTGCCTCGCTTGCAAAATATCAACCAGCAACGCATGCCCCCATAATATATTGTTCGGAATCGCACTGATCATTGGGAAGAATGCAAATGGGACGAAACTTATTTTGTTCATTGAGGAAATTTACAGCCCTTTTCTTTTCGTTTTGATAATTTTGCGTTCAGTTTTTCACTCATTTTGAATCTCACGGTAAAAACGAAATTCTTCTTTCTTTATTTCCTGGCCTCTGTGGTATGTTCGCCACAGAAAAAGCGATATTTTAAATCCAATGAAAAAACTCAAAAAAACAACAAGTAACCAACAGTAACCAAGGAGAAGCGGTCGCTATGCAAATAACAACACGTAGAAGTGACATAAAAACGACGTTTAACCAGATATGTTCCGGGCTGCCTCGCTCGCTTGACTACAGGATGGCTATATGTATTTATTGCAAATAAGAAAAGGATTCCAACAATATAATGCCAAGAAAAAACTTTTCGTAAATTCTCTGAATCATCAGAGCTATAGTAACTTTTTGGTGAAGGTAGACGTAAATAAATTGTTGCCATTCTAAAGAAATAAACCTTAGGTAGCTAACGGTCTGTTAAATTCGTATTGAAAGACCCGAAAAAAAATGACAAGCACATAACGGATCAATAAAATTTATCGGTTCACTAGCAATCAGTCCACTAACGCTGCAATTGAAAGATTGGCCCTTACTATACTATACATCCAAACCTCTTCAGGTATTTACACGTTATGGTGGAATAAAGAAATTAACCTACATACATACATGAACCCTAATACATTACCCTCCTTTTTTGGACAATCGTGTAAAAGTTAAAAACACGACTGCCGTGTTACTCGGGTGATGTAAGGAGTCTAACGATACCCCATAGGTATACTACATCCAAATCTTCAGGCATTTAAAAGTAATGGTGTGGTCGAATATTAAAATGTATAACAATATTTGCACACCTGCCTGCAGGTTGAATACATTGATCAAAAATATTGTTTAAGACCTTACGCTAATATGTATTCTAGCAAATAAACGATTTGATTTACACCACGTTTTGTGGGCAGTCGTGAAATAATTTTTAATTTAATCTTTAGAAGAAAAAAAATCCCAAATACCTTCACCTGTACTGAGGACTAAATAGAAATTATAACCAACTCCAAACTATATATTTTGTGTATACTTTTAAATTATTTTCAAAGATTATTCGCTATTCGCCTGTCATGTTAATATGGAGATACGTCTACACGTGACTGTACATGAGTATGTCGAATATCTCATCTCACCTGCCATTCGAATTAAATACACGTGTCTTAACACAATGTAAACAAAAAACATAAGACTTAAGAAAATAATCTATGGATTTGAAAAGCGTTATTTTACTAACTATCTGTAAATCTTTTCAAACAAAATTATATATATAATTACTTAGGTACCTAACTACCGAGTAAAGTATAAGTATATCGTTCGTGGAAAAATACCAACGAAATTGTATGACATCATTTTGTATGTATCTGGTTATTATAAGATGAGCCTGTCTATTTGCACCCTCGCCCCGGTCTCGCACTCACACCCTTGGATACCCTCATACTCTTAAAGGACATGGTCAAAAGTGGGCCTTGGTAACCGACAGGTACAATATATATATTAATCGAAAGCTAGTGTTTAAAGAATTATAAAAATATATATTAAATATTTTTACGCACCGCCATTTTTTATTAAAATGTGTTTTAAATAAATGATATTAATGACGGTAATGGCTAAAGCCAATGACGAAAAAAAAAACTGGCACTCTGACCGCTGACAGTGACATTAATTTATAACCTCAAATTGCGTATATAATAATTATTATTACGTACTTGCTTGAATTCATGAATTGTTTTGGACATTTTGGATGTTGTTGATAATGTATAAAACGAGTTTTTTTTTTCAGAGTATCAAGAAAACTTGGGTTATATTTGCACCTGATTTCAGTGAGTTGTGAAGGCTAGCCAGGCGAACTTTGCTTATACCCAAACCAGCTACCTAATCTTGGTCGTTTATTCACAATAAACACGCCTCTAAGACTTTATTTTTTACAAGAAACTATTGCCGTGATCTAAAGCTAACGTGTGTTACCTATATCGGCAGTTTTAAATGTAGGTGCAGTTTTTTAAAGTATTAACAAGTGCGAAATTACTCTCTGCCTACAAAATGTAATATGTAAATGGATTTACAAATAAAAATCAAGTTTTGTAAGAATCATTTTATTTATTTTCGGTGTCTTCCCTCACCAAAATGCCATCCAAAAATATGGCAGGTGGTAGTACATTATTTTGGAACCTAGCCCAACCCAGAAACCACACAATAGTCATTACATGTGCGCAGCTGCCCACAGTCCGTTTTCCGATTATACATGAGCAGTAATATTCTTCAATCTTTTGACACCAATCTTCACCATTTAAGTTAAGCAAAATATACTGCATGTATTGTTTGTTTGCCACATGCCGGGACCTGATTTTACATCTCAAGAGAAGTTTATTAGCTGCAAACCTTGTCAGATTGGTGTCAACTTCTACTTGAAATGAACCATTTTGGCCACTGGATACCAGTGCAATATTATCTGGTTGGACTGGCTCATTGGTGATGTTTGCATGAGCTCGCAACCAACAAGCATGGCATAAGAAAGGTTCATCCAGAATCTAGAATGAAAATACTTCATTTCAAAAATATAACATTTTGTAGTATTACATATTTTATATTCAATTTGTTGGTATAAAATTAATAATACAAGATCAGAGATGACACTGAAGAGTTATCAGGGCAGCGATATAATAAACTTCAATAATATAGCTCACACAGAGCTTCTGTAACTTTTTACTATTTGTTTCATTTATAGACTAGAAAACAAGGCATACATTAATTATACTACTTTGTTTAAAAGTCAATATCAACAATATTAGTACAAAATCTGTCGTGGAAATATTTGCGCTTCAATGTAGTTCATCTCTACACTTCTTTCATGTAATCTATGGCGACGCCTTCCATAACGCCTTCCCAAAGATGTTCCACATGATATGCAAACACATGTGTGTCCAACTTGTCTAGTAGGTGGACAATCACGAGACTGGAGACGTTTTTCAGCCTCGTTTGTGACCAGGTTAAAACATTCATGACAAAGGCGGTCACTATTGGTTACCTGCAATAAAAGTATTTTAATTTAATAGGCGCTTGATAATCCGGCTACCGAATTTTACTCTATATTGGATTGCTAGAACTGCTGAATTATTGGATTTGTATGTGAAATGAAAGGTTTATAATATGGAAAATAAATTCAACCTAATATCATAGATTATGCACTCTCCCACTCTGATAACTGGCATTTGGCTGTGTAAACTGCCGGATTATATAGCAGGTCACCTGAGTTGCTAAGTGCTGCACTACTGAATAGTATTAAGTATATAGTAACTGTTATGTATTTATAATTAAGTTGAGGGTATGATGTTTTCATGAATAAAGTTTAGTTTGCTTTTGGACTCAATAATGGCGTATCTTTTATTGGCGACTTCGGAAAATTAATTGTAATTGTGGTGAAATGGCGTCGAATGTTGCGAATATCGTGTTTCCTGGACAGTTTAACCCAAAATGCGATAAATGGTGCGATTACAAGGAACTTATGCTGTGTGCGCTCGACGCGGCCGGTTTCGAGGACATTGAGCAAAATAAAGCGCGATCTCTGTTTCTATCTCAATGTGGCAAAGAGACTTATAGCTTAATAGCATCGCTGCTAGTGCCGGCGCGTCCTACAAATGTTCCGTTATCGAAAATCCTCGCTGTTTTGGACCAATTTTATGAACCCGAAATCAATGAAATTTTACAAGCGGGAAAGTTTCATAGACGCTCACAGTTACAAGGTGAAAGCGTGCAGGACTATGTGGCCGCAATAAGTATACTAGGGGCCAAGTGTAAATTTGTGGACTTAAAACGTCAGATGAGAGACAGACTGGTTTTGGGAGTGCATGATGAACGTTTGAGAAGGGATTTGTTGAAGACAAAAGATTTAACATATGAGATGAGTTTACAGATATGTCTGAATTACCAAGCAACATTTCCCGACATGTACCCATATGCCGGCGAGTCTAAGCAAACTCACTCAAGTGTTTCCGAACCTATGGAGATTGGAAAAATTAAATCGACGGGATGTAGTCACTGTGCCAGACAACATAAAGCTGGGGAACAATGCAGGTTTGCAGGAGCGAAATGCTTTTACTGCAAAAAGACTGGGCACATAGCAGCTGCTTGTAAGAAAAAGGCTACAAGGGTGCACCAAGTGGATGAACCTGCCGCATGCAGTTCTGACATGTCTAGAGAAGAGGAAATGATGGGTCTTTATATGTGCTCTGTTGAAAATTATCAACCTCCAATAGTTACAGAAGTGCATATTGATGGTGTGAAACTGTCAATGGAGATAGACTCGGGGGCAGCCAGATCCATTATATCTATGTCGACATACCAGAAATTATGGCCTGTGCCTCCTCCTTTGAACCCCACGAATATAAAGTTGGTGACGGTTACTCGAGAAGAACTCAAAGTGGTAGGACTGGTGCATGTGCGTGTCTTACTTGGTAACAAGGAAGCACAATGTGAACTCTTGGTGGTAGCAGGGAATACACCAAATCTGTTGGGCAGAAATTGGTTCAAGTCCCTCTGCATTTCTGTGTCCGGACTGTGTTGGTCTGAACATATGATAACACCATTTATGGAGGAGTTTCCAGATTTGTTTAAGGAAGGACTCGGGAAGTATAAGGGTCCAGAGGTATCATTGCATGTACGTGCGGATGCGGTGCCTAGATATTTTAAAGCCCGGCCAGTTCCATTTCCCTTGAAGCAACAAGTAAATGAAGAGTTGCAAAAGATGATTAAAGATGGGGTGTTGACACCAGTCAAATATTCGAAATGGGCTACACCTATAAGGGTTGTGAAAAAGGAAGATGGTTCACTTCGTATATGTGGTGATTATCGCGCCACTGTGAATGTTGCTATTGATGTTGATACATATCCACTTCCAACATCTATTGAAGCATTTGTGAAGTTAAGTGGGGGTCGTGTGTTCAGTAAATTGGACCTGAAGCAAGCATATACACAACTGAGGGTAGATAAAGACACGGCTGAGCTGCTAACACTTAATACTCCTCTAGGATTAATGAAAATGAATCGCCTGGCATTTGGTGTAAGTGCAGCACCAGGAATATTTCAGCGGCTTATGTCGTCAGCTCTGGCAGATATGGAGGGAGTAGCTTGCCTGCTCGATGATGTGGCCATCGCAGGTAATAATATGGAAGAACATAACCAGAGACTGCGTATGGTTTTGTCTAAATTAGATGAAATGGGGTTTCGGCTCAATGTGAAGAAATGCATCTTTGCATCAGACAGCATCACTTTTCTTGGACATACAATTGATGCTGAAGGCCTTCACCCATGTCCAGCAAAGGTGAAAGAAATTAAAGAGAAACCAGCTCCTACAAACAAAGAGACATTGCGGGCCTTTCTTGGTCTCTATAATTTCTACGAAAAATTTCTACCAGACAAGGCAACATTCTTAGAACCTCTGTACCGGCTGCTGGAATCTAGAAGGCCATGGATTTGGACACAGAAGGAAGAAACAGCATTTGAGAAAGCCAAAGACTTGATCTCATCAGACCTCACTTTAGTAGGATATGATTTGAAGAGAGAACTGCTGCTCATATGTGACTCATCAGATTATGGATTGGGAGCCATAATTGCTCATGTTATGGATGATGGAGCAGAACGTCCGATTATGATGGCCTCCAGGACAATGCAACCGCATGAAAGACGCTATGGTCAAATTGACAAAGAAGCCCTGGCCATTATGTTTGGGCTTAATAAATTCCATGATTTCTTGTCAGGCCGTCGATTCTGTATAGTCACTGACCATAAACCATTGGTGGGTTTGTTCTGCCCTGTAAAACCAATCCCGGATCAAATTTCTCCAAGAATGTTGAGATGGTCTTTAAAGCTGGGCTGTTATGACTATATTATTAAATACAGGGCTGGAAAGCTAATTGGTAATGCTGATGCGCTCAGCAGGTGGACTGCACCTACAGCTGCAGGATTATTTGAAGAGCCCTTAAAAGAAGTACTATTGTTAGAAGAATGCCCTGAGGGCTGGAATTTGGATGCAGCTAGAATTGCAGCAGAAACAAAGAGGGATCCAGTGTTGCAAAAGGCCATGTTTCATGTTCTTCATGGTTGGCCACGCCACAATAATGATCCAGCACTACAACCATACTGGACTCGAAGAGAGGCCCTTTCGCACAGTAAAGATTGTTTACTGTGGTGCAACAGGGTCATTGTTCCAGCTTCCCTCCAACGGGAAGTACTGGAACTATTGCATACCCCACATGCGGGGATAGTCCAAACTAAAGCTTATGCTAGAGGATATGTTTGGTGGATGGACATGGACAAACAAATTGAGATGATTGTGGCTGAGTGCGAACAATGCCAGCTGGTAAGGAACAATCCCCCAAGAGACCCGCAGACCTGGATAATAAACGAAAAGCCCTGGAGTCGTGTGCATGTGGATTTTGCAGGCCCATTTCAAGGAAAGACTTTCTTGGTTTTAGTCGACAGTCAGAGCAAATGGCTCGAAGCAGAAATTGTGCCCTCAATGAGTAGTGGCACTGTTATAACAATGCTAAGGAAAATATTTTCATCACAAGGACTGCCTGATGTTCTTGTGTCAGACAATGGAAGGGCTTTCAGTTCAACAGAATTTAATGCATTTTTGAAGAAAAATGGGATAAGACATTTGTATTCTCCGCCATACCACCCTGCTACGAATGGCCAAGTGGAGCGGGCGATACAGACATTTAAGAATAAACTTAAAAAGTTAGAAAATTCACAGATGCCCTGGAGTGAGAAGTTGGCAAAAGTTCTGTTCTACCTAAGAACGGTGCCTAATAGCACCACGAATAAAACGCCAGCAGAGATGCTGAATGGTCGAAAATACAGAACTGCCGTTTCTAGGTTGCATCCTGAGAATATACCATCACGGACAGATACACAATTGGAAGCAGTGTCGCAAAATCCACCTACTAGATCCTTTCAGGTTGGCCAGCCAGTGCTGATACACATGTATGGGCCAGGTGAGAAATGGCAGAGAGCCACTGTGGATGCAATAGAGGGACCAAGCTCATACAGGGTGAGGACGGAAGGTGGAGAACTACATCGCCGACATGCAGACCAGATCCTGGCACGACCTGCACGGCATGAAAGAGCAACAGCTGCATTACCGACTGATCAGCGTCGCTTATCGTGGGACCGACCAGACAGTGATGCAAATTATGACAGACCGGTTGAGGAAGTGCCTATTGAAATACCAGCCTCTGATTTATGGCCTGATATCATTGGCATACCTAACCCATGATTATTTGTTGTTTGATTTCTTGTAATGTTTACTTGTATTGATCAAGATCATAAAAGGTCCTTTGAGGTTTTGCTGATTATATATTTAGCTTGCTTTTTGATTATGATAGAAAGATATGTTATGTATTTATAATTAAGTTGAGGGTATGATGTTTTCATGAATAAAGTTTAGTTTGCTTTTGGACTCAATAATGGCGTATCTTTTAGTAACTATATAGCTTCTTTACGAACAGAGTTAATTCGGTTAATGGTTGAATAGTTAAACGATGTTTTGTCTCTTTAAATTCAGTTTAAAATTGTCAATGAACAACAAACAAAACATAATTTACCTATAACCGCCGTTTGACTTAATAGTAAGTAACAGTACACTGTTTCGGTTAATACTTATAAAATGAAACTAAGTAATTACCTCACGTCCGCACCATTCCTCAGCAATTAAGACAAGCTCAGGACTAAGTTCTATAGCCCAGTACTACAAGTAAGTTCTATAGTACAGTATAATTGCAGGTTAGACCGCAAGAGTATACTGCAGTTTATACAAACAGCCATATTGACATCACTGTCTGGAATGAAATGATAATGCATTAAAATACTTATCTGTACACACAAAAATTAGAAGATCTAATTAATAAAATACTACTTTTTACATACATAAACAGAGTTCAGCTTGTTGTCCTTTCGAGAAGTCAATGTTTACAAACAACAAAGTGGTGAAGCGTCTTTTCGCGAAGAGTCAGCACTAGACGGAGGAGGACCGACTTGACTCAACGTACTAGGCGTAAATCACTCACAAGCACAATTCACAAGATAACGAAACAAAAGCGACGAAGGCCCTAAACGGAGGAAAACAAATTCACTCGACGTACTAGCTCGGCGCAATCCAAATCGTGATCGATCGTGATATAGAAGTTGAAATTCTTGAAAGTAAATAACAGACTTAAATAAGGATGTACCTACATGTTACGATTGTCTAATGTCTTAAGAGTATAATCGATTAACTTTGTATATGCCAAATCGATTCAGGCTTTTTGGGTGGGGGATGAATGGTATTATTATAGAATATAGAAGTAGTATGTATAGGATATTGTAAGCTTACAATATATTAATATACTTATAAAATGTAATAAGATAACATACAAACCCTAACACCAAAATATTTTAATTTGTTTACATTGATTCTGTCAGCTCTAGTAGATTAACAAACATTATTGAATTGTATTTTTTGTTATTATTGGTAGTTCCCGTTATGAGTTTTTACCAAAAAATAGCATTTTGAGGGTAACGTCAACTAAGTAGGTACACTATGGAGAAACGATCAAACTACCTTGATCAATTACTCAGATTCTCTCGTTGTTACCACAAAAAACAATTTAGACGCCTGTTTAGCTAGACAGTGTCTAAAGATAAACGTCTAAAACGATTAGAAATATCACAACAAAATTGAGTTAGACAACGATTAGATACTATTTAAAGTAGGATTTGTGGTTTTCCATATTTATACACGTGACTAAGGCATGTTTAGGAGTTAAACACTGTTTAACACAGGTTTACAGTGTGTTTAATCTTTTTGTAGTAAATGTCTATAAAATCGATTTATTTAATATTCGATTCCGGATTTCCCATTCCTAGGGCAACCATTCAATGGGGTTGCCAAGCATCGCTTAGTGATGCCAGTACACTTCCGTTCATTTTGTACTATATATTTTTAAAGCTAATATAATTAATAAATGGCGGTATTAAAAAATCATTTTCTGTGCTCAATATTATCTATAAATATTACACTACACATTAATATAAGTTTCGTTACTGTCGGTTTCCAAGGCCCACCCTCCATACAAAACCATGCCATGTCCTTTGGATTGTCTGTGTCGCATGTGACATTGACACACTAAATAAACAACACAAAAATCCAAGATCCGAGCACAAACTTTGTGATCACCCTTTTGCAGGTTTGCTAGTTACTACGAACTTAGCCAAGGAGCCAATAACAATTTAAGACTTGCTATTTTGTACTGTTGACTATTGCACAAGAATTTTTGATATGAGTTGACATCATTCTGCATTTGTAATTGAAATCGTCTTTTAATACCATTCGCATTAAAAGATCTTTTAAGTGTAAATAGTTGTGTCTTTTTGTATGAATCATTACAGTTTACACTAAGGCAATAAGTCTAATATCTTTCTTCATATCAGTCAGACATAAATTGATAGGTACCCTTTACAAAATCCAACAACTGTACAAGATAAAAACAAAACTCCTTGTTAATCTGTGAAAATAATGACTTGTTTATGTTGCGTAATACTACAGGTACATATTACCTATCATTGGAAAGAATATTATTCTGAACTTATTATTGGACCTTGGATTTAATATCCATGCATACTGATAAGTACGTCCCAGTTAGGTATCGCTGCGATTACATTGGTCTCGCCAGGTAATGAGTTATGCAGTGTTTCAGTCCGATCGCATGCGATTGGACTATACCCTCCACTCCATATCTACCCCACTTTCTCAATTCGCTCCATTCCACGCAAACGCTCCAAAAACCGTCCGTATTTGGGGAACTGGGGAATCACAGATGGATTACGTGGGGTGTCCGACATTCTAAAACATTCCAACTAATCGTATGTGGCCGATAGAACGATGCATTTCGCGCTCAGTTGGCAGTACTCGAGACGCAGCATGACCGCAAAATTAAGCGATGGCGCGCCCGAAATGGAGTGATGAGTGGGATGTGCTCAAAAACGCGTCGTGAATGGTGGAATTTAACATAGAATATGCACGAGCACGACCTGCCTTCTACTTCTAACACATAAGAATGGGCGCAAGTTGTGTACGGTTAGGTTATTATGAAAACATGTTGTCTATTGTAGTTATGATGCGTGCGCAAAAGGTGTTGACTGAAAGACGTTTGTTTTTAATTTAAGCAGAATTATTTTTTCCTGTCCGAGATTCAATTAACCAAGACCAAAGGTACCTACCTACCTTACTACTATACGCATAGTTACAGAACTTCCGTGGTGAAGGAACCGGCTGCTCGCCTGTGCTCGCTTTTCCTGCTTTTTTACGTAACGGTAATAATGTAGGGTACGGTAACTGCCCACTTGATTATATTCAGTTTTACGTCGTTGTATTTTTTTCTAGAAATTTTATGCAACGATCAGTCTATTACAGTATTATTCATGTTTTTCACCTTGAAAAACAAGAAACAAAGGCGAGTGTGCAATTAAAAAAAACATATTTTTATGCTATTGTATAACGAGACGTCGTCCTGGTCGTTTGCCTGATGGTAAGCATAACGCCGGCCCAAAACGTTTGCAGTGCCAAAATAAAATAAAAATAAACCGTAACTTTTGTTAGGCACTTACCAATACTTTGAAACTGGAAAGTATGATGATTGGTGACGTAAAGGAAAGTGAAATTATTGGGCTTATGAGACTTCATACCTAAAATGTCTATGGGTAATGAGCGCAATGCAGTGCCACTCAGGCATTTGTGTACCACAATTCTGGGTTGCACTGCAATTGTTATGGGCTGGCGCGTTATGCTTTTCATCAGGTAAACGATCGCCTCGTTACCCAATAGTATATAGGTACTCGTATAAAAAAGCTAAAATAACTTTTTTTTTTGTTTCAGCGAACCGTACATACCTCAAAACTTAACCGGTTTTTCAATGGCATTGGCAAGAAACAAATCGGCAGCAATGGATGTCGTCAGAATAGAAACAAAATCAAAAGTGAGTATAATACAGGGTGAGTTTCAATTGGTATGTTATACCGGAAGGGGTGATTAGGGCTATGGCTGTCAATTTTTTGCTCTAGAACCTCCCTTGGAAAAAGTCATTCAAAATTTCCAATAAAAAGTAAGAAATAACTTCAAACCGAAAGTGCGTGGCATTTTCTGGATATTTTTTTAAGTCTCTTCTAATTAACAATATCATTTGATAAAGTTCAAAATAGTTCAAGTGAATCAGCTTATCTAGGGCTGCCCGGAAGTTCTGTAGTAGAATGTTGATGTAAACTTTAAATGCCTTTTCTTCAATGAAAAATTCAGAATTGGGATGTTGACTCAATTTTTTTTATGACGCTAATCAATTCGTTTTCTCATGGAAATCAAATGTCTATATCGAAATAACTGGAAATCGAATGCTAACAACGTCAAAAATGAGAGCCAAAGTCGGGCGGATCTAGTGAGCGCTAAAACGCCTCATACTAACTGGCCATAACGCGTGACGTCACATGATCAACGCGGCTCGTAAAGTTGTACTAAAACACATTTTGTTGATTTTGGCCGTGACAAACTGCGTTTAAGTACATAGTTGTCATACATTTGTTGTTCATTAAAATTTAAAGAATCTGATAGTTTAAATTACTACTAAACTATTAAATTAAATTACTATTTCATAATAAAAACAAATCGTTGAATTCTGGATAGTTTTAGTTGCAGTATCTTTTTGTTGTGTTGATTGTGGAAATTATATATTTTTTGTTAATATCATTTTTATTGTGTTAATGTGATGTTCTTAAACCTGTATAACCACAGTATTTATGTGTTTTGTGTTTCATGCAACTACCCAATTTCAATAACTCGTAAAACAAATGTTGTTGACCTCCACGGGTACATTGACCCCCTTAGGGATAACATACCAATTTAAACTCAGGTTGTATAAACCTTATACTTGAAAAAAAAAACTGCAAAACATAACAAAGACTTGAAATTTTTTGTACGTCCAGCTGCCTTATCAGCTAACAATCTCGTGTTCGTTTTCAATACCAGACCGATTAAAACCAGCGGTCACTAGTCTTCGTGTGGAAGGAATAGTCTAGAATTTTCGCTGGTTATTAAAAAAATAAGCTCTTACAAAACGAAAAGAAGCGAAAACTATTGACAACTCCTTCCACACAAAGACTAGTGACCGCTGGTTTTAATCGGTCTGGTATTGAAAACGAACACGAGATTGTTAGCTGATAAGGCAGCAGATTGGGTTGCCAATAATTATTATACTCGGTAAATAATTATAAATTTAGGTTTAGGTGACGATTATGATACCTACCTACCTACTTTTTGATGTTTAAAGCTTTAGGTGCTAAATTTATTACATTGTATGCAGACAAATTTAATTCAACTACAAATATTATTTTTTAAAAATCTACACTTACGTAAGAACATTGTTTTTAGAACAATAAGTTATAGGCTTATTCATCGTCTGTCTTATGGTAATATGGCCGAATAGGAATTTTGATTACCTACCTGAAAGTATAGAAACATACCTATCCACTCTGCTTTTTCAAAACTCAGAGTTATGAAACCAGCAGAGTTGTAATGTTACTCCTTCTCTATTCAAATAAGTACAAAAAGCTGTCTTGACTAAGGAACGCGAGTTTTTGTATACTATTGGATATAGAGGCGAGCCAGTCGCCTGCCTGATGGTAAGCATAACGCTGGCCCGTAACAATTGCATTGCCAGTCGGAACTTTAAAACACAGGTCTGCATTTATTTAATCAGCCAGTTTAATTCTCATCATCAGCCAGAAGAAGTCCACTGCAGAACGCATACTATATATACAGGCCTACCCCGTAATGAGGGGCGGGTCACTATAATACACTACGTTTGGCAGGCATCTTGGTGATCACAGTAAATTTTGACCGATGACTAAAATGCTGCTTTTTTTTTATTTGATAACGAGACGAGCTGGTCGTTTGCCTGATGGTAAGCATAACGCCGGCCCATAACAATTGCAGTGCCACCCAGAACTTTAAAACACAAAGGCCTGCGCGGCACTGCAGTGCGCTCGTTACCCTGAGACATTAGGTATTAAGTTTCATAATAAGCCCAGTAATTTCACTGGATACTCTGCTCATCAAACCGGAACACAGTAATGCTTGCATACTACTGCTTGGCGGCAGACTTCACGAGCAAAGCGGTGGTAACAACCCAGACGGACACTCGCAGAAGAGTTAGTCCTTCCACTAACGAAACTCCGACTAACTGCTGCCTATTCCCTGAATATATTCCTCTAGCCTGCTCTTATTGACACCCACGAGAATAGAGGGTGGTCCAAATTCTACTGGTAGTGAAATTGCTCTCTTGAAGTTCTTTCTCCCAGCACTATTGAACGATACACACATATACCCGATTATTATACGTCACCTGCGGCGCAAGTACGGAGGTCGGTTCGATAAATTTGTCGAATTAACAAACCCGATAAATTTATCGAAAGTTGCGAGTACCGAAGTCTGGTCGTAAAGTATTGTAGTAGCTCTATGTTCTCTTTGGATTCGAACTAGCTATTCGATAACTTTTGTCGAAAGTATCGAGGTTCGATAAATTATATAACTAGTCGATAAAACCCACTTTATCGATTTGAACTATCAATTTTATCGATCCAAAAGATCCGTACTTGCGCCTATGTTACGTTATCGTACCAATTGGTGATGTCCGCTACAATAAACAAAGTGCTCACGGATGCAATTTAAGCTCCCTTCTCTGATACGGCAGCGTAATATCTGCACTATCTATACAAATAAATAAAATTGACGTGTCTGTTTGTAATATCAAAATAACAGCTTTTTACTAAATGTAAGAGTGAGTGTGTCCGAGCGGGAACTTGTGCGACTTTCAATCCGACGCACCATAGTTCGAATCTCGACTCGGCCCGCACCAATGACTTATATAAAGTTATGTGCGGATTATTCACACTCGCTCTAAAACGGTGAAGGAAAACATCGTGAGGAAACCAGCATGTTCAAGAACCACAAAATTCGAGGACATGTGACATCCACCAAGCCGCAATGGGCCCGCGTGGTGGATTATGGCCCACAGCTCTCTCTCTCTCTCTGAGAGAAGGCCGGTATCCCAGCAGTGGGAGCGTAGGAGGCTGATAATGACTAAATGTATATGAAAGTGTAAACAGATAAACATTTTATTCATAATTGTTGTATACGGTATCTATAACAAAACAACCATTTTTAACATTTTTGTCTGTCTGTCTGTTTGTTCCGGGTAATCTCCGAAACGGCTGGAGCTATTTCGCCGGGACTTTCACTGGCAGATAGCTGATGTTACAAGGAGTAACTTAGGCTACGTGAGCGAAGCCGCGGGGCACAGCTAGTTATCTTATTAACCGCAGTTATGAAACTTCACTCAATTGTATATACTCGCTAACGGTGGCACGCTTTTTTACACAGATCACATAAACAGTGGCGAACACGTTTTTGACCATCCACCTTTTTGCTTTGCAGATCATGTTTTCCTTCTTATCTGTCGGCTGGGGTCTGCTATCCGACATCGACATCGAAAGCGAGAGACTTCGAGCGATAGGCGGACAGAGATTCGCGGTGTGGGCACTCGCGAGACTACTCGGACTGAGGAAGTACAAAGGTGTAGTCAGTTACGCGAAAATAAAGGACGTCAGTAATATCCCTAAACCGAAACTGCCGCTCACCCTCAGTCACAGCGTCAGCCAGGACGGTGCGTTAGATTCCCCTGATGCGGAAGCGTTTATTGATTGCGACAACAGCTCGGGGGTCATGTACGCGGCGAACGGTAAGCAACATCAGAGAGTCGATTCGTGGTATTCGGTCAATTCTAGGCGTAGTGCGTTTTTCAGTACACGCGGTTCCGAGTACCACAGTGTAACAAGCAGCAGTTCTGAAATTAGGTCCCCTGTACACGCGTGCATGCACGGGCCCGGCTCTCACCTGCCGTCCCTCGTCTCTCAGTTGCCTTCTCATTGGGTCCACGAAGAGGGAGAATTCGTTATGGTCCACGTGTCGTATCAGTCTTATATCGGCGAAGATTTTTTGTTCGCCCCCCGCTCGCTGCTATCTGACGGTATCATGTGGATGTTGATCATAAAAGCGGGTATCTCCAGATCGCAGCTTTTAACATTCCTGTTAGGCGTAAGTAATGGCACTCATACAGAAATGGAGAGCGAATACCTTAAGATGGTGCCAGTTAGTGCATTCCGAATAGTGCCGGAGGGAACGAACGGCCACCTTACTGTCGATGGAGAACTTGTCGAGTATGGCCCCATTCAAGCCGAAATATTCCCTAACATAGTTAATTTATTAGTACCGGATACTAAATAAATTTTTATTTGCCAAAATGTATTATAGGGAAACTGAAACGACTGATTTAGCTGAACCGTAACCGAGCCGATGCACAAGAAAATAATGTACACGTTAATGAACGTACCATTCTGTAGCGGAAGATGTAAATAATAATTTACCTATGGTTGTGGCAAAAATATCTAGTTTAAATCCAATTAAATTGTTAAATCATTCCAATTAGGGGTTAAATGTGATGTATTTATTTAAAATGATTATTTAAACTTTGGTTTATTTATAATTAAATTGTGATAAAAATAAACTTTTAAGTTAAAAAAAATGTATACTTAAAGCTTTTGATATCAGCATATGTTTGCTAGTCAAAATTTTCAAACACGATGAATAAAAGTGCCAAATATTCTGCACTTTTGCTACGATTTATATCTATGTTATATGGAATTGAGAATAATAAAATAAATAGGTACTGTTGCAACTAATAGTATCTGCTCAAATATAAGCATTTTCTGGTTCTTTACTTACACGCAAAAGTAACGCTTGATAGCTCAAAGCAAACTTAAACTATTTATACAAATACATACATATATTATGTATATATAATTCTATCTTTTGTGTTGTTTATCTAAACTTGTTACGAAACTTTAGATCCGTTTAATAAATCTTATCATTACCCATGTGAAATTATTAATTTGTTTTCGTGTTTATGTTATCATAATTAATAAGCCTACGATAAAATATCTAAGATATAGTATGGCCTAAAGGCTTAATTTTTTTTTAAAGTCAAAATAATTACTTCAAGCTTATGAAACGGTGGCTAGGTTTATAGCTCTCATTACTTTAATATACATAATACATATAGTAATATTTATGTATTTTTATATACCTTAACATTATACAGCAGTTGAACCCAAATAATGTAGCATCTACACTTGATGTAATAGAGAGGAAGATTAATAA
The DNA here is from genome assembly GCA_907269065.1 of Crocallis elinguaria. Lineage (NCBI taxonomy): Eukaryota > Metazoa > Arthropoda > Insecta > Lepidoptera > Geometridae > Crocallis > Crocallis elinguaria. Next base: position 21,735,688 of record OU026072.1, on the reverse strand, counting down.
AGTTATTGAAATCTATATTATTATTATAATACTAATGTTAAGTTTATTTCGAAGACTGTAATATATTCTTGTTCCATTACTTTGTCGTAGTTTATAATAATGTATTTTCAATGTTTGAATAAATATTTAGTTATTAATAAAAACATTACTTGCCTAACAAATAAATAAATGTATAATAATATATAATATCGGGCTGTGGGAAATTTAGTAATATTTACGATGGGAAAATATTATTTTTAATTTTGTGCAGGGATGGTTGGTAAAAAAGTAATAAATGTATAGAAGCAGTATTAAATTTTAGTTAGAAGTTCTGTGATAGATATAATATTCTGCTCTGCCATTCATCTTTTTATGTGCATAATAATTAATATTCTTGTTACCACAGTGAAAAATTTAAATAAAAAATATACATACATAATATGTTTTATGTTATTTAATTTTGTACAGAAAAATGGCCATTTAACTATGTATTAATAGCAAATGTAGCTAGATGTAACATACATCAATATTTTTGTGAATCATATATTTAATGAAATATGTAAGTATGTATTTATTTCAAGTTTAATAATAATTAAACCAATAGCAAAAGGAGGAAAATATAATGGTTCTGCATTTATTTAGGCCTGATATTGTAAGAATTCAAATAAATTAACAGTGTAATTGGTAGCCTTTTTAACCGACTTCTAAAAAAGGAGATTCTCAATTCGGTGTTTTTTTTACGTTTCAGACCTCCTATCTCCGTAATTTTTAAACCAATTTGCTAAATTCTTTTTTATTTGAAAGGATATACTTTCAGATTGGTCCCATAAAAATTGGTTCAGTATTTTGTCATTGAAGTCAGTTTGTCGCTTTTTTATTGTTAGTGTTTAATTAACTCTAACTTTAATCATGCTTATTAATGTTATAATAAGACTTTAGTCGGGCCGTATTATTAATAATATAAATATTTAAATAACATTCCAGTGTTGAATTAAATTTAACGGTTCTATTGCATATATATTTTTTATTCCCGCCGTTTCTGGTAATTACCATCCATGTAGCTACCGCCAAATTTTTTGATACAGAGAAAATGTGCCATCTGACCATCTATAATTTAATTACTTTTTACTATAAAGAAGGAGTTGCTAGACATATATATACATTTAATTATGCACTGAAGCAGCATTTTACCACAATCTCACCTGGTGGAAAGTGACGATGTGTAGCATGCTTCCTCAGTAAATACCTATTCACTCTTGACTTGAACACACCCAGATTATATTTAGTCGCAAACACAGCAACGACAAGGTGTTTCACTCCTTTGCCGATCTTATAATGAAGGAAGAAGCCAAACGCCTAGGCTAGGATTCAGAGACGATTCTAAGCGTAGACTTTGGCTTCCATATGTCAAAACTGTATAGAATTTTGACGTATGGAAGCGTGAGTCCACGCTTAGATTCGTCTCTGAATCTCAGCCTTAGTCCAAATGATAGTGTTATGTACCCATGTGAGTGTACATAGAAAAAACAGTCTGGACTGGTCAACTTAACTAGTGAGATTGTGCTCCCGGATTTTGTGTTATATAATAGATAGTATTTCTACCATAAAAGGGTGGTGCGCACCGCCTAATGTCTGCTGTGTACGGTTGTAGAAAGGTGATAGAAGAAAGTGACTATGTGCGGTCGTGAGAGACACTATTGTTCTCAGCGAAAATCGAAAGACCACTCAATAAGTTAATTGTAAAAAGTCTATCTATGATAATATCTACCTACAAATTGTGCACTCACTGCAGTAGAATTTTTCCTAAAACCATGACTGAAACAATCATAGATAGGTGTATCAATACTATTTTTTTTTATTTTTATTTGGTAACGAGACGAGCTAGTCGTTTGCGTGATGGTAAGCATAACGCCGGCCCATAACAATTGCAGTGCCACCCAGAACTTTGAAACACAAAGGCCTGCGTGGCACTGCAGTGCGCTCGTTACCATGAGACATTAGGTATTAAGTCTCATAAGCCCAGTAATTTCACTGGATACCCTGCTCATCAAACCAGAACACAGTAATGCTTGCACACTACTGCTTGGCGGCAGACTCCATGAGCAAAGCGGTGGTAAGAACCCAAACGGACACTCGCAGAAGAGTTAGTCCTCCCACTAACTATTATGTGAAAGGCCTCAATTCAGACCCATTTTTGTTGTTTGCTTACAAAAATTTAACAACAAAGAAAGTAAATACAAGAATATATTTGTACACAAAAATTAATCTAAACTCAAACAAAATACATTAAATCTTAGGTCTTTAATAATTAAGGCTAGGTTTTTATAATTCAATCTTATTAGTTTACCTAACTTATTATGTTTACAAATTGCGAGTTCTTTCTTACTATATAGGCAGTTATAATTTTGTAAACAGTCTCCAAATGTACATAACAAACAGACAAATACAGATTAAGATAAGATTTATCTAAGTTTCAAAGAATCGAGGCTATCCAACAAGTTTTTCACCTCGCAGTCAACTTCTTCACGAGTGCTGACCTTCCCCAGTCTCTCTCGGACAGATTCCAATTCCCCTGCATCTGCTTTCTGTATTTTCATATATATTAGCATCATGTTGACAACCATCTCGATTTCTCCAATCAACCACTTGGAGCTTCCTAAGTATCCTTCACCACTGGTACACATTTGAAGCAGTTTCAGTTTGCTCTGAGCAAGTTGTATTGGGTTACGGCCATTTTTATCATTTGAGCTCACATCAGTGCCAGCATTAAGTAACTCTGTGACTACTGATCTATGATTAATGCATGCTGCAAGATGAAGAGGTGTGTTTCCAAGGGTATCTTTGATATTGGGATTAGCACCATGTCTCAAGAGCAACCGGACTACTTCAACAAAACCACGACAAGCTGCCAAGTGTAGAGGGCTTCTCTTGTGTTCGTCTGATGAGTTAGGATCGGCCCCGGCTGATAGCAGTTTCTCTACAAGCTCTGTGTTATTTGTGGAGGCTGCAAATCTCAGTTTCTGATTCCTAGATGAGCAAATTATACCACCATACCTATATTTGAGTCGACAGTGTCTTGCTTTAGTCGAACACTTGATTTTGCCGATGTGGTCATGTGGCTCTCCAAAAAACTCCACGGGCATCGGCTGTCCAGCCGTGTTTATTGGTATAGCAGGGGGATTAAATTCCAAATCGCATTTAGAGTGGTCGAATATCGGATTATCACTACTTTCGTTGCTTGTGTCCACTCCTGAGTCTGCCATGGCAACTCCTGTGTAGTGAGCAATTAGTTATGTGACATACCAAAAAGAAATATTTGGGCACGAATGTAAAATATTAGGAATACCTAGACCAGACAGAAAAAAGAAATTAATTCTTGATTTTCTTCAGTAAGTATCCACTATCCAAGATAGTCGAGCACAGACTACTTAGACCACGAGGATTATATTCTCTTTGGACCACGACTCTTTGCTCATTGCTCAATTAGAGATACCACAGACTACTTAGTATACAGAGTTAAAGACTACTTAGCAGTGTTACCATCTTAAAAATCTGATGTGCCGTATGTCACACTCTGAATTGACACATTTTATGGGAACAAAAACGAAATTGCCGTATCTCAATATTTATTTTAAAAATGTCTATTCCTATTTGTTTCTTCTCCTTATAGGTTTCTTATTTTTTCTATTACCTAAGGTTCATGTTTATTTTAAGTAATCGAAACGATAATATAAGAATAATGCGTAAGTAAAAATAATAATTTGTTCCTACGCATTGGTCACATTAAACATGGAATTATTTCGCTCGGAACCGTAACTTATTTTGATCAGTTAAATTACGAAAGAGCAGTAAGAGCACTAGATCATATTGAAATCGTAGGTGAAACCATTTAAAGATGGTCACACTATTCAATCAAAAATCAAGCAGTGTTACCATGATGGCAGCTTTCTGCGATTTTTGTCTATTTGAAACTTAAATCTTCAAATGGCAGATTATGTTAACGATTTCCAAAATGTGTCAGGGGCTCAGGGCAGATATGGGAGTATTCAACACAAGAAATTTATATAAATTTCTTGATTCAACAATTATCAGCTGTATCTGTACATATATCTTGCCATTTTTTTAAATATATGGTTAAATCTTATAGGGAAATGTTAACAGGAACACGACAACTGTGCTGCCTTCATAATAGGCAAATACGAGTTTCAAATTAATGTATGATAAAAAAACAAGGAATATGATACGAATTTAGACGCGTAAATGAATCTATTCAGTGTTAACCCGTATATTGCAAAGTACTCTGTGGTGTTAACTCAAACATTACATTTCAGCTGTCGTTTTTTTCATAATGTGGTCTATTTTTTAACGCATTAATAATAAAAAATAATAAAGAAAACGTGTTTTTGTTGTTTCTCATCCCAAAAATACACTAAAATACGAAAAGCTATCGAGTAAACAAGATTTTGGCATTTCTAGCCAAATTAGAGCAGATTCTGCAATTTTGAGATGGTCACACTGGAATCAAGTCAAATGAGATGAGTGACAGTGGTGTATTCGGCCTCGGAAGAATTTCAAACGTTTATTTTTAACATTTATACGGCGTAAATCTGTAATAAAACATGCAGCAAATAACAGTGTTTATGGTGAGTTTAAGCAATTATTTTTATCGCAGTTTCTGGTAATTTCGGTCGGGTCATAACCTCATAAGTTTTTTTTTGATAGGATATCGAGAGTTCGCGGTCCTACATTGACGAGATATATTCACCGGAGGCACGGAAGGTCTCCGAAGCACTGGTTACGTTGAAGAACTCCGTGATAGGCAGTAACCGGCAGAAGAGCTCTGTAATAGAGCAAGGGGTTGTACCGAGGCTCTTGCAGCTCATGTCGGACGAGACTCTTGATCCCAATGTTCGGCTAGAAGCTACCATCACAATAGGTAAAAAATTTTTTTTTTAATGTCCATGCTATTATATCACCCATATCTATTGATAATAAATCTTTGCATAATTATAATTTTTCTCCATTACTCAAGATCCATCTTACTGGCAACTATAACAATTATACTTACACAAAGATGTTTGTTCCATGATATATGAAACTGCTTATTTTATATACAGGTTCGCTAGCAAAAGGCTCACCAGAAAATGTAGCATCCCTAGTGGAGCATGGAACAACTGCTGCCCTTGTGGAGGTTCTCAAAACGGCCCCATTAGACACAAAGCTGGTGGAAGCAGCACTATGTGCACTGCGGAGTATATTTCTGCATCCACCGGCACCTATCTCTGTACTGCCCGCTGATATGAGGCTTCTGACAAGATTGACTCGTAAGTAAAAATTAATTCATTTATGTATTTTGAAACTACTTCTAAGCATGTAGATTAGGAATTATGAAATAAAATATCATTTCAAAATTATAAAATTTGTATGGTACATAGCAACATTTATAAAGACTTGTTACATTTTTCTCTGTAATGTGTATTTGTCTTCTGTTTCTAAAAGTGATTCAGGATTAAATTTTCGTAATATAAATATCATTTCCATTTACCAATCTATAAAATATAAGCCAGTTTTACAAACACATTGTAGTTACATCTACTGAAAGTATCATTGTGTGTGGTCATTAAATTTACAAAACACTGTTTTCTCCTTTCAGAGATAGCCCGAGAAGGTTCCCCAAATGCCCGAATCTGTGTAGTCCGCATCTTATCCATCTGGTGCTGCGGCCCCACCGAGCAAGAAGCTTTATGCCTAGCAGGCGCAACTCTAGCAGCGGCAGCTCTCTTACCAACCAGTAAATGCGCATTACCTATACCACTGAAGATTCTCCCCGCACTTGACTTAATATCAGCTATGGTCTTTGAGAATGCAACTGTGGCACAAGTGGCATTAAATACCAGGTAAATGATATTTTAAATTAGGTTATTAATGATTTTACTCCAAATTGAAAGAATGCATTCTTTTAAACTGTCATGGGCTGTTGGCTTGCCACTAACATGAAAAACAACTTTTACTTTAGGATCTTGGGAATTTACTAGGCGGTAGGACTAATTCTCCTTCGAGTGTCCATCTGGGTTGGTACCACCGCTTTACCCATGAAGTCTGCCGCGAAGTAGTAATGTACAAGCATTACTGTATTCCGGCTTGATAAGAAAAGTAGCCAGTGAAATTACTGGGCTTATGAGACTTAACACATAATGTCTCAGAGTAACAAACGCAATGTAGTGCCGCACAGGCCTTTGTTTCAAAGTTCTGAGTGGCACTGCAATTGTTATGGGCTGGCATTATGCATAATATCAGGCAAACGACAAGCTCGTCACATTATGAATTAGTATAAAAAAATCTTCTAAGAATGTTGACCTGTTACTCCAATGGTTAGAGCACCTAAACTTACCCACTCTAAAAATACACCCTGTATTTTAAAGCAATCTCTTAAGTAAAATTTTAAGTAGGAAGTACCAAATCGTCTGTGAGTGTGTGTCTGGGAAGGTACCACCACTTTGTTAGTGTAGTCAGCCGCCAAACAGTGATGTGCAAGCATTCTTCATTCTTATTCAAAGGAATGGACATCATTACATAACCAATACAAGATATTGCCACGAAAGATAGCGGAAATGGTGCTTGGCGATGATAAATTATCAGAATGGATGTGTGTACACACATTATCATTTATTAACAACCACTGAACTGACCTTTACCTTGTTAGCTTAGTAGTTAGTGCAAATTGTTGTATCTTATGTTATGATATTAGGCTGTTGTAAGTGTAACTTCATTTCCATTATAATCATTGTCATTTATTTATTTATTGCTAGACAACTTAGATCCATTTTGTTACACATATGAAAAAAATAAAGTTTTGTTGGTACTTAATACAAAATAGAAAACGACAAAAAAAAAAAACTTCGAAATAAAAAACAATTAATGAATGACTTGGATTCTATTTTCTGTGAAAATTCATTATCTTCGCTGAACTTAAAATGCAGCATCATCAACAAATATGGGAAATAGACTTAAAACCTTTCATAGTACAATCTTTTTATTTTGTGAGGGCGGACAAAATCGTATTTCTGAAAGTCATATTGTTTCCAGAACATGTCGCAAAATTTAGTTCATAGAAAAAATCCTTAAGTTACCTCTAAAACTACTTTTGCGATCTAAGTTTGTCTTGTATTTGACAACGTGTGGTGATAAAATTAAGAAGAATAACTTATCTTTTTTTATTTTAAGGCTTCATTGTTTTATATTTTCGATTAAATGTTTTTTCGTGGTTTTTCAATCTCGAACTCTATGCCGCAATAGTTACTTCTCTTTCATCGACTGACAGTGAACTTTATGACATTCTGCAAGACCCTAGACAGAGAAGGTAATAGACGACTAGATAGCTTGCATCTCATTCATACAAGAAAGAGAACCACTTATGCATACTTCATGTAAAGAAAAGAGATAGAACGATATGACTTTTTGTTTCATGTCGCGTGCCGGTTTTTCCAAGGTCATTCACACTATTGTGCAAAACAAACATTGACAGTTCGCCCTATATTCTGGAGTTCGCCGCAGTTTTGACGCTTTTATTAATTGAAAGCAGACTGTGAACACGTTTTATTACTTCCAAATTGTGAATAACAATTTCCCTAACAAATTTACTATGAGAAAATGGTTCGGTGCAGTGTGTTAGGATGCAAAAGTGACAGTGAACAAAAACTTCCCGATTTGTCTTTTCACTCGTAAGTACAGAGCTTTTGGATCATATTTAAGCTTCAAAATTGATTGTTAAACACATAAACACTCTAGACAACAACATTTAGAATAGAACTTTGTTCATTAATATGCAATAAAGTTGAATTCAATCAATGTTAGAATCCTTCAACCAAAAAATATCTCAGTTTGGTGTTGCCTGCATTCGAAATTATTTTTCCCCAGACCACGTATTTTTATGTCATATAAATATATAAACACTATACAAATACTACTACACAAATAAATAAAATTGAACTGATTAGACTATACAAATAAATAAAATTGAAGTGTCTGTTTGTAATATCAAAATAACAGCTTTTTACCAAATGCATATGAAAGTATATACGGTACCTATAACAAAACAACCATTTATAAAATTTTTGTCTGTCTGTCTGTTTGTTCCGGTTAATCATTGAAACGCCTGGGCCGATTTTGACGGGACTTTCACTGGCAGATAGCTGATGTTACAAGGAGTAACTTAGGCCACTTTTATTTTAGAAAAAGAATTAGGGCTCCGCGCAGAAAAATAAAAACCATGAAATCCAATATCTCCGCGCGGGTGAAACCGTCAACCTTATGGTAAAAAGTAGCCAGTAGAAAAGTGTGAAAATGTGACTTTGAATGAAAGTTGCAATACAGAAATGAACTAATAATGAACCGTCTGATTGCAGTGCTGTAATATAATTGTTGTCACCAGTTCCCTTGAAGTAGCTGAATGATTTGAATTATATTTGCATTAAGTTCTATAACCACGAAAGCAAACTTTAGATCGCAAAAAATCCAGTGGCGCAAGTACGGATCTATTCGGGTCGATAAAATTCGATAATATTCGATAAAATTGACAGTTCAAATCGATAAGGTGGGATTTATCGACCCTCGAAACAATCGACAAAAGTTATCGAAAAGCTAGGTCGAATCCAAAGAGAATATAGAGTTACTACAATACTTTACGATCGGACTTCGGTACTCGCAACATTCGATAAATTTGTCGAGTTTTTCGGTTCGACAAATTTATCGAACCGACTTCCGTACTCGCGCCGCAGTTCCTATAGGGTAACGCTTAGGCTAGTTAATTACAGAACAGGGGACCTATTTTTGAATGTCACGAATGATTTCGAAATCACCGATGACAAAATTCTCAGCGATGACTTTGAAATTACTAATTTGCAAAAGTCGTATTTTTGAAAGTCATACCCTGTATACCAATCATGCAACTATTTCTCAGCTTTGATCACAGATAAACTTATGATTGTATTCTATTTATTTTTATTTTTTAAGTTGGAAATTGTGTTCAAGTCAAAATTGGCACTAAATATTCGTAATGGGTACCCCCACTCGTAAACGATATCATAGGTATGATAATTTTAGTCACCCGCTGTAAATCTGGCATTGCTAAAAACCAGGGTAAACGTTTTTATATGGCAACACCATCCAATATCGTTCTATCTCACATGCGGCACGGAAACCAGTCGTCTATAGATAGTCCGTCTACGTGCAAGACAAAACGCTAAGCAGCTGCTTAACAAGTCATAGAGTCAAACAAAACTGTTTGCCAATTATTCAAAATTCGATGTTCAGTGTCAAGACCAACTAAACCACAGAGTAATACATAAAAATCTACCACACTTTCCTTCATTACTTACTACGTAAGTTAGTTCGTAAGAATCGTACGATTCTTACGAAACTTGTTGGTGCAGAGGAACTTGGTGATTAAATCAAGACTTAGTTTAAACATTACGGCTCTTATTAATAAACAGTGTTAATCCATGGTTTAGTTAAACTATGTTTTGTCTTTGTTGTTCTTTGACAATTTTAAACTGAATTGAGAGAGACAAAATATAGTTTAACTAAACCATGGATGAACACTGTTTATTAATAAGAGCCTACTTGTATAAGTTTTATCTTAGTTGACTTTAATGTAGACAGCGATTAGTGTACTATCTTCGATCACAATATCACTCAAAATCAAGTATGATAATGGGAAAATAACAGCCCAGGTTTAAAAAAGGTTATTCACAGAGGACAAATAGTTAGTGGCAGGACTAACCTTCTGCGAGTGTCCGTCTGGGTTGTGACCACCGCTTTGCTCGTGAAGTCTGCCGCCAAGCAGTAACGTGCAAGCATTGCTGTGTTCCGGTTTGATGAGCAGAGTAGCCAATGAAATTACTAGACTTATGAGACTTAATTCCGGGTAACGAGCACACTGCAGTGCCGCGCAGGCCTTTGTGTTTCAAAGTTCCGAGTGGCACTGCGCCGGCGTTATGCTTACCATCAGGCACACGACCAGCTCGTCTCGTTACCAAAGAGTATAAAAAAAACCTCTGCCAACAACATGCCAATAATAAAAGGAAGCAAGGAATAATAGAATTGTATTTGCATCACGATTATTTTTACCAGGCCTTATATTTCAGGTACGCAGACAAGTCGTTGCCAGAGTTGCTGATGTACCTCGTGGCTCGGGACAAACCGCTGCCCGTAGCAATGGGAGCGGCTCGGTGTCTCACATTCATACACCGCGCTGGGGCGCTGTCAGCTGAAGACAACAAGTAAAATTTATTTATTTATCTAATTGTTTCTTAATCTGACACTTGCCAGTTTTTTATAGTTAAGGACGAACTAGTCGTTCATTTCTCCATACAACCGTACTTGGGTGATTACTCCACTACTTGACGTTTTAAGTCCAAAATTAAGAATAATATCGATTTATCTCTTCGTTATCTAGGTCAGCCTGCTAATTATACAGAAAAAAAATAAGTGGCTTAAAAGTAATGAGCCTTCAAACATCTGTATGTATTTTAGCACGTATTTTAACGCAAGTTTGGACGTAAATAAATTACAAAAGGATTACGAAAACTCTAAAATAAGGTACATACTAACAAGCTTTAGTTTATTGACATTTCAAATAACTTTGGTCTGACTAAATACATTCAGTAGTTTTGTCGTAAAACCCCAAGCACCAGAAGCCAATTCGTACATTTTTGCGCGCCGGTTTTCGACGTTTCGATTTTCGTCGCGACTTTACGAGAGTGTGTAATTGTGTATGTGCGAGCATTAGCCTCATACTACTCATCGCTGCAGAGTCTTACCTTGTCCCACGAATGTTAGATGAAATAGCATGCATTTTAGCCGCGCCCACCGATGAGTTCGCTTCTTGGACTAGTAGGCTCTTAAAGATTAAATTTAGTGCTATTTGTTTTAGTTTATTGACTTTGACATAACATGAATTTTAATTATTTTATCATCCATTAATGAACTATCAGGAACGCATTGACTAATCGGCCGCACCATAGTTGCTTAGAATAATAACATATGGCTAACCTTGGCCAGACTGAAAACTGCATTGTTTTTGATAAAAGATAATTTGTGGAAGTAAATGTACCTTTATTTACAAAACCGGCCTGTTTAAGGTCTTTATTGTTGGTGCCAACCACTTTATACTAAAACTTAACTCATGTCCGTTCGTGTATGGAGTACTGTTCTCACGTTGGATGGTTCAGCTAAATACCAGCTTGAGGCCTTAGATACCATTGAAAGACGTACCAAAAGGCTCATTAGCAACGATACGCTGGTCGATGCCAGGCTCCAGAGCCTCGAGCATCGACGCAAGGTTGCTAGACTTTCTGTCTTCTACAGGATACATTTTGGAGAGTGCAACGATACTGCATGACTTGATTCCCCCTTCCCCTTTCCATCGTCTGACGACCAGAACTATGGCAATGCGACATCCGCTTATGGTTGACATTCCTCCTATCCGTACTAAGCGTTATACTTCCATCTTCATCATGGGGACAGCTAAAGAGTGGAACTCATTGCCGGCGTCTGTTTTTTCCTGACCATTACAATCTGGGAGTCTTCAAGAGACGAGGGAACAGGTATCTTCTGGGCAACCGTGCTACATCGTCGACCGCGTCGTCGCTTAACATCAGTGAGACAGCGGTCAAAGGCAAGGTCATATGCAATAAAAAAAACTTGTACACTCATCTACATGTTCTGACCCCTAATGAGGGTTCCTTGTATCCAGGAAACAAGATCTACTGTGGATAGAAAAGCATAATTTTTTACCAAAAGTGTTGAAATTTCAGAATAGTGTTCGGTGCCATGCCTTGCCTCGCTCGTCTCTGCACTAAAGACATGCCAGAGGATATAAGAGCGACTTCTGCTGAAACACTCGCATACTTAGCTGAGGTAACATAACGAATATGAATTAGTTTTGTTCAATCTTCTTTTGATCCCTTCGGTGCCGCAACTTGGGATGACTAGAATAGGGAATATAATATTATAACGACGGAAATTACGTATTTTGTGTTTCATACAACATCCGAATTATTAATAACCACAGGTAGACACAGCGCTACAGCGGCTAGCGGCGATATCAAACCACCTGATGACGTCACTAGCCGACATAGTGACGTGCCCATCGGCGGCGGCGAAGCAAGGAGCATTCAAATGCTTCGCCTCGCTCGGAGCCAACGACGAGGACATCCGGAAGAAGATTATAGAAACACACGGGCTGATGGTCCACGTCGTCAGCGGCATGAACAACACGGAGGCATCGGTGAGGAACTAGCGATAACAATCAGAGATGAGTCTAATACCCGTGTACATCTGCACTAAAGTCAACTAAGATAAAGGTGTCGATTCGTCATTTCATACCTAAATCTAATTTTAGTTTCGCTCTCTCTCTTTTTAATACATAAAATGAGAAAGAGATGGAAGATGTTTTTCAAATCTATATTGAGTTTTAGAGCTGCCAAATATCTTCCATCCTCGATAAATTAGACGCCACTAAATTCATTGCCGTTAATTTTACACTAGACACAAGAATGTGGTATAATTTGACATGTCTAAATTATATTTCATCTCTTTTTAATGATGTCATTTAGAAAGAGAGATTTAAACTAAAATTAGATTTAGGTACGAGATGACAGAATCGACACCAAAATGTAAATAAACAACGCCTAAACTAAGTGGGCACGATACGGCGCGCCGCTTTCTCGCTCACGCATATCAACATTTTTGAAGATAATCAAGATTATAATATAATTATGAAAAATCGCATTCGGTAAAGTTGCTGACAATAACATTACAAAAGTTTAACAAAAAATTCATTTTGATCCACTTAAGTTTTTAAACCTAAAAATGGGATTTTATGTTATGCTCATTTTAATATATGAAAACCTGATCAGATCAAAATTATAGTTTGGCCGTACCTTTGTAATGTTATTGCCAGCAAATTCACCGATATTGAATAAAATAAAAAAAAATAAAAAATAAAAATGCTATTTTTCATAATTATATTAAGTGATTGTTTACGTATCAACCATGTCATGATGGCATCACGATGTGTTCTGTTAATGAAATTTCAAGCTTATTAGCGTAGGATTGAAACCTTTGACTGAGGCAACATCGCCTGAACATCTTTGATTTTGTTTGAGATTTTGAAAAAATTAGACTAGAAACTTTCTAAGAACTATTCAAATTGTTTACAGGTTAGGTTAGCAGCAGTAAGATGTCTCCACTCTCTATCACGGTCGGTGCAACAATTGCGGACGACGTTTCAGGTAAATGCTATCTAATATTCATATCCAACGAAACGCATGTACAGCTGTACGGCCCGCGTTGAACAAGTGACGTCAGACGTTCTGTCCAGTCTGTATGGCGCCTTTTAGCCCTCCAGTATATACGCCCGACTTTGACTCTCATTTTTGACGTTAGATTTCCAGTTTTTTCGATATAGACATTTGATTCTCATGAGATTACGAATTGAATGATATCATAAAAAGAATGGGGTCAACATCCCAATTATTCCAGGACCACGCGGTATGGCGGCCGCTGATGCAGCTCCTCAGCGACTCCCCTGGAACTGAGCTGCTGACGGTCGGCTCGTCCACGCTCTGCAACCTGCTGCTGGAGTTCTCGCCAGCTAAAGAGCCAATGTTAGATCAAGGTTTGACAGATCGCTTTCTAGCGGAAACGAGCTGGAACGTTTTATTTAATATTAGCTGCTGCCCGCGGTTTCACCCGCGCGGGGATATTGGATTTCATGGGTTTTATTTTGATGTGTGGAATACTAATTCTTTTTCTATAATAAAATAACCTATGTTACTCCTTATAACATCAGCTATCTGCCAGTGAAATTCCCGTCAAAATCGGTCCAGCCGTTTTGGAGATTACCCGGCACAAACAGACACAAAAAATTTAAAAATGGTTGTTTTGCTATAGGTACCGTACATACTTTCATATGCATTTAGTAAAAAGCTGTTATTTTGATATTACAAACCGACATTTAAATTTTATTTATTTGTATAGATGGATCCGCATGGCAACACTATGTTTATGATGATTACATGTAATGCCACAGATTATTAACAGCTTCCTAAAATCCATTTTTGTTTGTATACATTCGAAATGTGAAAGAATTCCAGCCATATAGTGTGGTCTCATATCATTCAATTTAGTTCACCCCGAGTGTCGCAGGTATCCATAGGCGACGGTAGCTGCTTACCATCAGGCGGGCCGTCTGCTTGTTTTGCCACATATGGGAAAAAAAAGTCTAAAAATTGTCTAGATCTTTCATTTAAACTTACCACTAGGCAGCAACTATCTCATACAACTTTACAATCCTTAACAAATTATCATTAAATCAAGAAATGTATATATATCTTATATGCAGTTATGTAAACGATTTAGTAGTTAAAAAAAAATGTTATTTGAGTTTAGATAAAAAAATGCATTTTACAGAAATGTGAAAGTAGTTTGACAAACATTTGTGTCATAAAGGGATCCCTCCCTTGCACGAAAACTAAAACGGATAATAGAACCCAAATCCTAGAAATACGCTTATCATTGTTCAAATCTTGTTAGTCAATTTTAATACACTTCTGAATTGCACTGAGACAGTAGATTTAGTGAACTTTGATCACCGTTTTCTATGTCTCAAAGTTATCGAATTGACTCTCCAAACCCATCTCAAAAATACATGCTGTTTCATTTGTTGATATCTTGATTAACATATTTACAGGAGCTGTCGAAATGTTATGTAACCTGACGAAAAGGCCCGAGGCGGCGTTAAGGCTAAACGGGATCTGGGCACTTATGAATATGGCTTTTCAGGTAAAGTATCACTTCCTTTATTTGTATTAATTAAATCGGCTCGTCATTTCTTCGATGGATTTCTATAATATATCTTGTCTTTGGTTTTATTATACTCGTGCTTCGTCCTCGAGATTAGTAATATTAGATTTAGAAAATTATTAAACACAATGTAGTATCGCATAGATGGCACCACTTCCACACTATAGTTTAGAGTCAAGTTGCCTCCCCACTCTGGCAACTTGAATTTTTTTTTTTTTTTCTACCCACACCTTTTCTACTTTACTTTTCTTGTAGACCAGTCCGTCGCTCCTCATTCGCATTTTAGTGCTAGACCACTTCACTTGTTCGTTCAGGATTACGCACATAATAGGTCGAATTTATAATCGTGCCGAAGCGTGCTAACGAAAATAGTTTGGAGTTTTTAACAACAAATTGCAAAAATTAGTGAAAATTAAGTTAATTAAATTAATTAAGTGAGTGAAAATTAGTGATTGTCATCGAGCCAATATTCGGATACGTCGTCAAAGTCGTCGAGGTCAGCTACGCCACAAGGAACTCTAAAAGGTTAGTACCTATCTATTTAAAAACAACGGATTCCGAATGTATCAGAATAGTCTGCGGGACTTTTTCGACACATTCAAAGAAACCGTCAATATTGCTTTATCCCATTGTTTAAATGAATGCATCAGAGTAGCCAAAAGGGCTATCTCGCCGCATTTGGATTGTATTTTAAAACAATGGATTCCGAATGTATCAGAATAGTCTGCGGGACTTTTTCGCAACATTCGAAGCAACCTTCAAAATTCATCTATCCTATTGTTTAAGAAAATGCATCAGAGTAGCCAAAAGGGCTATCTTGCCGCATTTGGATTGTATTTAAAAATAATTGATTCCGAATGTATCAGAATAGTCTGCGGGACTTTTTCGCCACATTCGAAGCAACCTTCAAAATCGATTTATCTCAATCTTGCCGCAAAGGGCTATCTTGCCGCATTTGGATTGTAACGGCTGTAAAAAAGGCTAATTTACGAACTCGCATCAGAGTAGTTAGCAGAACTATCTCGCCGCTTTTTGAATCGTAACGATTATAAATGCTTAGTCTGTATAAATGCATCAGAGTAGTCGGTAGGACTATCTCACCACAATTACCGTCTGCAGAAAACAATAAATTACTTCAAACAGCCATATCCAATAACCCACCGGAAGCCCCGATTGCTTTATGTGGTCAAGATGAAGCCACTACTAACGCTGAAATCTTGTATATTCAAGGGGCATACCATACCATATAGGGGATAACCATTGAATACGGACCAGATGTTAACAAAGCAGTTGCAACTAGATTTACACACGTGCAACTTACGGGTTAAACAAAGATGTCCGTAAGGACCTTTTGAAGTAATTGTTAGTCCACAACTCAATGCTGAGATCAAGCCAGCAGTTTCCGATCAGGTTATTCAAAGACACAAAGCCATTGAAGCTTGACAGGAGCAGATTGCAGCCGGTATTTCATCCCCGGAAAAAGAATTGAAAGACCGGCTTTCTAATGCCAAATTGAAAATTCCTATTCGGTAACAACCTACCGGACATGATTAAAACAGCAAAAGCTGTTTCGAAATCTAGTTCGGACTTGAAACTAGAAGCTCCCAAGAGGAATAAGTCTTCGACATCAGCGACCACTTTGAGCAAGAATTTAAACTGAAGGCGAGGCCCTCAGCTCGCAGACAGCCGTTGGCCCCGCCAAAACGTCATCAGCCGCCTGCCACGCAGAACGCACCGCTTCTTGGGAACCAGTTTTATAAACAATGGTCTGTAATAACACGCGACCGTAAAATCTTATCGTGGGTAAAAGGTTATGAACTTGAATTTGATGCGACCGTACATCAAACTTGTTTACCCACTGCCAATAACTTTTCAGATACGGAGAATTTTCATTTGAAATATCTGCTAACTATAGGAGCTATTTCCGAATGTGATCCCTGTCCTGGGCAATTTGTATCGCGTGTGTTTTTGAGACCGAAACGAATGGCAAGATGAGATTTATATTGGATTTAAAAAATCTGAAAAAATATATAATCACACAATAATTTAAATTAGTGGACTAATATCCAGATACTGTTACGTAGCAAGCGTATACTTAAAGGATGCATAATTTTTAATTAAAATTCACGCTAATTCTCGAAAATATAGTCGTTTTATAATCGATGTTAAAATGTTTGAACTGAAAGTATTGCCATTCGATCTCTGTACAGCTCCGTTTGTATTTACAAAACTGATGAAACCAGTTGTGAAGTTTTTACGATCATGTGGGTTTATATCACCCTTATATCTAGATGATCTATTCTTAACTAGTTATACGTATCAAGAGTACATGCAAAATAATGAAACTACGCAAAAATTACTAAGATCGTTAGGATTTATTATCAATAAAGAAAAAATCCCGAGTAAAATTATAACTTGAAACCATCAAAAAACTGAAACGTTGTAATATAAGAAAATATGCGCAATTTAATAGGGTTATTAGTTATTCTTGCCCTGCCATAGAATATGGAATATAGAATATGGATGGTTATATACAAAGCAGTTAGAACGCTGCAAGTTCCTTAACTTGCAATGCTCCTGCAACAATTACAAAATATTTATGACATTACCGCAGTCGCTAATATCAGATTTCAATTGGTGACAGAATGTCATTGGTACATAGAACCTAGGACGATAGCTATATTAGGTTAGAGATATTCTCTGACGCCTCAACAGTGGGATGGGGGGCAGCTTACAATGGTCTAACCGCCAGTGGTAGCTGTTCTTATAGCGAGGGGCTACTACACATTAATTTTAACTTTTAGCTGCTTACTTTGCACTAAACATATTCGCAAAACGTTTTTAACATATAGCAGTGGTGTGAATCCCACAAGATAATTATTGTAGTTTAATATATCAAATCATCAGATAATATTATCGCCGATCAGGAATCCCAAAGAACCCATCCTGACGTAGAAGGGGAACTAACAGATACTGGCTATCAAAAATTAATTACTACCTTTCCAGCCCCAAAAATGTACTTATTTGCTAACAGAAGTAATAAAAAATGTGAAAAGTATGTCTCGTGGTATAGAGATCCCGAAGCTTTCGCAATAGACGCTTTTACTTTGGATTGGCCCCAAAACTTATTTTATGCCTTTCCACCTGTCGCTATCATACTCAAAGCTCTACGGAAATACATAACAAACAAAGCTGAAGGTATAATGGTTGTGCCTTATTGGCCTACACAACCAAAGTACCATTAATTTTGCGTCTGCTCAAGTCAAAATTAGTCAAATTACATTGTAATGATATTGTTATACCATATCCCAGCAACCGCAACGTTCAATCCCACCTTATCCTGGTTGCCGGAGCGTTATCCAGACGGCGTTGTCATAGCGATGCGTGCCAGTCTCCGCCTTAGATATCATGATGGCTTCATGGTCGACCAATACTTTAAACCAGTATAATGTCTGTCTTAAACGCTGGTATATCTTTTGTGCTGAAAATTGCATTAACATCTACGAACCGTTAATTCCAATTATTACTAAAATTCTCTCTAAATTATTCAATGATGGTGGTCAATACAGAACTATCAATAGTCACAGAGCTGCACTCTACCTTATTGTTGGAAATATATCAGACGATGATCGAACTTGTAGATTCTGCAAAGGCGTATATAAACTGAGACCACCGTTACCTAAGTATAACACCACATGGGATGCAAGCGTAGTTTTCAATTATTTAGCGTCCTTATTTCCTAATGAAAGCCTAACATTAGATCTACTTTCAAAGAAATGCACAACTTTGCTCGCACTCATGACTGCACACTGAGTGCAAATTCAAAAATTCAAAATTTAAAATAATTTATTGCAAAGAATGTAGCTAGACAAAAAAAAAACATGGTAATACATAATGTGTTCCATACAATCTACCTCATTTGGAGGTGTGCAATATTCGTGTTTACGATTAATTATATGTATGCAAACACTATCTAAATTTAAAATTGATCAATTAATAATCGTCGTAACGATCGTCTAACTAATCAAATAATTAAAACAAAAAAAATACTGAATTGATTAAGACGTCCAAAGTAGGTACGAAACAACCAACTCAGTGAACGGCCGGAAATATGTCCTGCAACAACACTAACTGCGTACATTGAAAAGACTAAAGTCTTACGAAAGTCTGACCAACAATTTTTAAGAATAACATACAGCTGGCTGGAGTGGCAATTCCGCTAGCTTTGCCAAATTTTACAACTTCCAGTTATCAATAATGAGGTTAACATGGCCTTAACAAGAACAATATGTCGTACCACGTCACTTGACTAAAATTAATTATACTTACAAATGTGATATAATAATACGTAAGATCCAATGAGTAGATTAACTCATACATTATGTAAATGGCCATTACCGATTTATAAATATAAAAATCGCTCTGCTAAATTGTTCATTAAGTTACGATGTTCCCTCCACTTGCTCTCAACATCTACATTGTGTTTAATAATTTTCTAAATCTAATATTACTAATCTCGAGGACGAAGCACGAGTATAATTAATGATTAAACGAACTTACCTGTACGTGAAGTTCTATCATAATTATACGAAGTGCTTCGTCCGAAGAGATTAGTAACACCCGCCCTGCCCAGAATAGCCCAGGAGTTGCGGAAACATCGTAGTTATCTAAACTAAATGAGGAGCGACGGACTGGTCTACAAGAAAAGTAAAGTAGAAAAGGTGTGGGTAGAAAAAATAAAAAAACAATAAAATCAAGTTGCCAGAGTGGGGAGGCAACTTGACTCTAAACTATAGTGTGGAAGTGGTGCCATCTATGCGATACTACATTGTGTTTAATAATTTTCTAAATCTAATATTACTAATCTCTTCGGACGAAGCACTTCGTATAATTATGATAGAACTTCACGTACAGGTAAGTTCGTTTAATCATTAATTATCCGCCATATTTGTTTACATAGTAAGACAGTTAAGACTTCACTCAACAATTTGGCTCAACAAATCATCATTGTGGTTCGATGGAGCAATGCCAGCATGTTTTAAACTTTAATAGTGTTACCACAGAAAAACATTTTTAGTCATCTGTTTAGCAAGACAGCGTCTAAAGATAAACGTCAAAAATGATTAGAAATGTCACAACAGAATTGAGTTAGACAACGGTTAGACACTACTTAAATCAGGATTTATGGTTGCTCATATTGAATTGCGTGACTAAGGCAAGTTTAGGCGTTAAACAGTGATTAACACAGGTTCAACGTGTGTTTAGTTTTTTTGTGGTCAGACCTAACAGTTATTGACTAATTCATACATTGTAATGGGATGTAACAGGTTGTTATGAATGCCAGCATGTTATGACAACTATTATTAGTAGCTGGAGTATCAAAATTACAAATATCGACATCGGCTTATATCCACAACTGACTATAGGCCTGGGCCTATAAAAGGACGATGTTTGACAGATCTAAATTTGGTTTTAGAGCTGGCAAAATATCTTCCACCCTTGATAAATTAGACTCCACTAAATTCAATGCTGTTAAATCTACACTAAATACAAGCAAGTGCATGAATTTGCCAGGTCTAAAATATATTCCATCTCTTTCTTATGCTCTCATTTAGAGGAGAGGTTGAAACTAATATTGGGTTTAGGGTATGTGATGACAGAATCGACATCAGCATGATATTAAACTGGTTTCATGTTTCCAGACAGAGCAAAAAGTGAAGCAACGCATCCTGTGCTGCCTCGGCACGGAGCAGATGTTCCGTCTGCTGGGCGACAGCGACACGCGCGTCATCATGAAGACTCTCGGCCTCTTGCGCAACCTGCTGTCCACCAAGCACCACATCGACGCCATCATGGCCGAGTACTCGTCGCAAGTGATGCAGGTACGTACTAGTGACATGAACACTCTCGGCCTCCTGCGCAACCTGCTGTCCACCAAGCACCACATCGACGCCATCATGGCCGAATACTCGTCGCAAGTGATGCAGGTACGTACTAGTGACATGAACACTCTCGGCCTCCTGCGCAACCTGCTGTCCACCAAGCACCACATCGACGCCATCATGGCCGAGTACTCGTCGCAAGTGATGCAGGTACGTACTAGTGACATGAACACTCTCGGCCTCCTGCGCAACCTGCTGTCCACCAAGCACCACATCGACGCCATCATGGCCGAGTACTCGTCGCAAGTGATGCAGGTACGTACTAGTGACATGAACACTCTCGGCCTCCTGCGCAACCTGCTGTCCACCAAGCACCACATCGACGCCATCATGGCCGAGTACTCGTCGCAAGTGATGCAGGTACGTACTAGTGATATGAACACTCTCGGCCTCCTGCGCAACCTGCTGTCCACCAAGCACCACATCGACGCCATCATGGCCGAGTACTCGTCGCAAGTGATGCAGGTACGTACTAGTGACTATTGGCACGAAGGCCTGGGGCTACTGTGGGGTGGGGGGTGTGTATTCCATACAAGCTGTATTGACGTGAATGTATTATGTTCCAGGCAGTGATAGTAGTGCTGGAGGGCTCGTATCCCGCGGAAGTGAAGGAGCAGGCTCTCTGCATCCTCGGCAACATCGGCGATGGAGAGAAGGCCAAGGATCTCATCATGGCCAACGAAGACGTCCTCAGGAAACTCGTCGATTACCTTGTAAGCGTTAACTAACCCATTGGCTTAAAAGAAAGGTTTATAGAATTTGAATTTCGAATATAAGTATTTTAATAAAGAATTTTTAATTTGACCTGTGACCACGAACGAACTCTTCGAAGGCCGGAAACTAAAATAATACAAAATGCGATAAAAATAAGGAAATTCTAAGAATACGGTTTCAAATAATTTTGAGGTTTCGGAAGTCACAGCAGCATCGTTATCTAACACGATTTGTACGTGATTATCACATGTATCTATCTATACATCGTGATAGACACACGAGACCAGCATGATAGTCGACATCTGTCGCAGCTATCGTGCGCGTTTCGTGTCAGAGACAGATATCTAAGTTGTTGCCTGAACGCCGACCGCTTTATATCGCACCTACACCGTTCGAGTGTAGACTTGACGCGCTCGTGGTCCCCCGCCCGCAGTCACACCCGGAGAGCAAGCTGCAGGAGGCGGCGCTGTTCGTGGCGGGCAACCTCGTGTGGCACGGAGCCGCCGGCGCCGCCGCGCGCCAGCAGCGCCTCGCCGACCTCGGCGTGCTGCGCGCGCTCAAGCACCTGCGCGCCAGGCCAGACGCCGCGCACCTGCACGACAAGTACGTACACACCGCACACTGCACACTGAGTGTGCACGAGCCGCCGGCGCCGCCGCGCGCCAGCAGCGCCTCGCCGACCTCGGCGTGCTGCGCGCGCTCAAGCACCTGCGCGCCAGGCCAGACGCCGCGCACCTGCACGACAAGTACGTACACACCGCACACTGCACACTGAGTGTGCACGAGCCGCCGGCGCCGCCGCATTTAACTAGGTAGAAGCCGCAACGCCAATTGGAAGAACGTTAAACCTACGTTAGAAATTCTAAAAAAATATCATTTATTTTGCCAGGAATCGAACCATATTTCGAAAAAATATGACGTTTTATCAATCATCGTTGCATCAATTATTTAATTAATCATCAATACTGGGTCTAAAATTTTCCATAATACGGTATGGCGGCGAAACAGCATCTCATATAAGTTTCTAATTTTTTATTGATAAATTTGATTAATGAATTTGAATTTCTTTTCAGGATTAAGGCTGCCCTGGCGCAGTTTAACGACTTCACATAATATCACAGGGGCCGCAAACGCAAACGCTCGCGCCGAGTGTGACCTTGCGTTTGCAGCGGACGTGAGTGTGTGACGTCACGGGAGGGGTGACGCGCGCTGTGACAGAATGTACCGAGACATCGACGATACCCTGTTTAGTCTAGGAATACGAATCATTCATTTTCGCTGTACAATTTTGACTGAACGTACCTACTGTTTCATATTCTCGTGTTGACATCATTTGTACTATCGTCTATCATATAGGGTTGCCAGGCCTAAAAATAACCGGACAAGCTGGAGTTTTTTTTTATGGCAAAGTGTAGTATGCTGCATAAATGTAAAGAGAATATAAAAGAGAAAAAGAAATATGCTAGTAATATATCAGTACATTTTGGTTAACCACAAATTTATAACCCAGTTTCAAGTTGTAAAGACTATCTTCGTCACTGATTCTTTCACAGTGTGCGTTAATCTCCGTTGCACAGACGCACCGAGCGCGTAAGCAGTGACTCATTTATTAGTGACGCTTGTGATTATAACTACAGTGAGCAATCCAGTCATAACATTTACGAGGTAAGTACAAGTTCGTGGTACTTCGAGCCGTAGAGTTGGGCACATAAAGTGCATTTTCGAATATAAGAAATAGTTATTGTAACGGTTAAATCCAAATATCTTCACTTCAATATTTCTTTATTGAAAATACACGACAGTTGGTATAAAGCTCAGTCTGTTAATTTTATGAGGAACAGAGCTTTTGGTAATGTTTTAAATACTTTGCTTGTCGTTTTTTCATTTTTAAGTGTTACAAAACACGGAAAATATTTAATCAATACTTACACAATCTCACGACATCTCTCCAAGGGGGAGTCGAAAAAATCGCCAAAATCACCTCACGTAAATGGACGCCCTCTTATCTATATTAAATCCAATGCGTTTTATATGACCTTTCCACACCTGTCAAGAAGCCAATTCTAATCTTCTTCGGTGCGATATTTGTAAAACAGATATATATTTTTATAATTGTATCCAGATATTAATCGATAATAGTGTCGTAGTCTTCTTCGCTATATGTTTTAACTACCTGTGGATGCGATTGGTGGCCGCATCCGGCCTTTGGCGACCGTGACTGGTGGCTGCGTCTAGTGGCTTAATTTAACCACTAATGGTCGCGTTTAGTGGTGTTTGGTGGTCAAGTTTGCGGCAGCTCTAGGATCACTGTTTACCGACTGGCTGCAAATGGAAGGTATAATAAGTCCGTTAATTTTTTTGCACATTACGTTGGCCTTTATCTGAATTTATTGTTTTATAACGTTTAAGTTATCCTTGAATAGCTCATTCAAAGATTCATCGCAACTATCAATCAGAGCTTTATAGCGATTGGGATAAAGAGAGCGCTTGCGATCTGTTAGGGAACCACGTGTTGAACTTGTACTTACTAACAATTAATAGAAACTAAGTAAGTTATTGTAAATACTTCGATATGTTGTTACATCGTGGAATGTTATTTATTAGTACACTATTGACAATCATCCGTAATCATCCATTGTGTATCTCTTCTATACTTTATTGACTGTATTTAAATGTATGCAACTGAATTTCTTCCTGAGGAATGAAACGTAATGTGATGTATAATATATGATCAAACGAACTTCACAAGCGAAGTTCGATCATTATTATATGAATAGCTCCATTCGCAGATATAGGAATTTACCTGTGTGAAAGAAGGACTACCTGGTATAAATATCTATTAATATATAGATATATCTGAAGAATGGAGCTATGAAATATAATGTGTTTTATTTGTGTATCAGCTACCGACGAACTTTGAAATTGTTTCTAACATACTTACCTGATTATAGCTACTACATACTAGCTTAATACCTAGGTAGGCACTGACACTTCTCGCATTATTTAGTTTTAAAAGACATTTTACACCTTGAACTATGCGCTGAATTGGGCTTAAGGATCTAAGTAAAGATAGTGGCCTCGATTCTGCTTTCCCTTAAATAACCCCTTCGCTCTCTCTTTTTAACAAATGAATTGAGATAGAGATGGAAGATTTTTCACACGTCTAAATATATTTTTGAGCAGTCAAATATCTTCCATCTTTCATTAATTAGACGACACTAAATTCATTGCCTGTCTGGCCAAGAAAGAAGAAAAAAATCATAGCCGTTAACTTACACTAGACACAATCAAGTGGATTAATTTGACAGGTCTAAAATATATTTCATCATATTCCCTCATGTTCTTATTTAGTAAGAGAGATTGAAACTAAAAATAGGTTAAGGTTTGAAATGCCCTGTGTGAAATTCGACACAGTTACCCTGCGATGCTTCATAAAATACGACATTCGACTCTCCTAAGTATGACCAACTTACGAACAAAGTAATTTCGAATTTCGTCGGAATGTATTGAACGACGGCGGTGCTAGATTATCTCAAAATTGTTTTTGTGAAACTAGCGAACTGTAGTAAAACTACACTTAGGTGTAATTAGTTAGTTTTTTTTTGTTGTCTATTACCGCGCAACTTCTTGTTGGTAAGCAGTGAAGGTGGAGCGGAGCGCTGTGTATTGAAATGAAATCATGCGATTTTGCGGGTACTTTACGAGAATCATGTTTTTCGATGGAAATTATATAATTCGATTATAAAAGACATCTTTTTAGATTTTTAGTGAAATTATATTAAAAAAATAATAAAATTTGAATTAGTACGATCAGTTTATATAAATCAAGGAATGAAAAGGTCTGATTGGTGGGTTTTGATATATTAGATATACCTAATGGGAAATTAAATCATTCCAAAATTTATTGCTCTATGTGCTCTCATGGGGTAGTCCCCATGGTTGGTTGTTTGAACGCCTGTGCCACAGGGTTACCGGTTCGTTCCCCGCATCAAGATATCAACAAGGGACACAAGTTCAAATATTTGATCATGATCTTGGTTTGTTGATCTGTTGGTTTGTCCTTCTTTCACGCAGTAACGGAGCAACGGTTCGACGTGATTTTTGGCATAGATATAGTTTATGGACCGGAGATTAACATAGGCTTCTTTTTATCCCGGAACAGGCACGGTTCCCGTGGGAACGCGGGCGAAAACCGCGGGCAGAAGCTAGTTACAAATAAATAAAAAAATACATTAAAATGAATTACGCTAAGTACGCTGCATTCGCTAAGAAATCGCACTATCTGTTAAAACATAATACTCATAGGTCTTAAGGCTGCGCGGTGCCATTATAATAGGTATGTAAAATTTAAAATAAAGATGAACTAACCATAACTTCTTAGTCAAAGAGCGGCGCTTACAATGAAATTCTATTTTGTTCATGGCAACTCACCTAGGAAACTAATAAACGATTTCTAAGTTAGAAGCATGCATCATCATTACCAGCCATTACACTCCCAATGGTGGAATACACTTTCTTTCTAATGAATCGATTGATAACTCAAACATAATTTAAATCAACTGGTAAAATATTTAAACGTAATATTTCATTCAGCTAAAATGGAATGTTCACGTATTTTAGTATCAAAAAGATGGCTTAGTAGCCACGTACATTTTGAAATTCAAATCAAATGTATTTATTTGCATAAATATGGATGATTTTGTGAAAGTGCAATTACAGCATCTACCTATTCGTATTTATTATATACGAATAGTGCTATACTATGTATGTATTGTATTTGAATTTATTCGAATGTTGCCAGGCTTTTAGTTGGCCGAGAGCCTACTAGTCCATGGCGCGAACTTATCGGTGGGCGCGGATAAAATACATGCTATTTCGTCTAACATTCGTGGGACAAGGTAAGACTCTGCAGCGATGAGTAGTACGAAGCTAATGCTCGTGCTTACACAATTACACACTCTCGTAAAGTCGCGACGAAAACCGAAAAGTCGAAAACCGGCACGCAAAAATGTACGAATTGGCTTCTGGTGCTTGGGGTTTTACGATAAAACTACTGAATGTATTTAGTCAAACCAAAGTTATTTGAAATGTCAACAAACTAAAGCTTGTTAATATGTAAATTATTTTGTAGTTTTCGTAATCCTTTTGTAATTTATTTACGTCCAAACTTGCGTAAAAATACGTGCTGAAATACAGATGTTTGAAGGCTCATTACTTTTAAGCCAGTAATTTTTTTTCTGTATAATTTGCATACTAACCTAGATAACGAAGAGATAACTCGATATTATTCATAATTTTGGCCTTAAAACGTCAAGTAGTGGAGTAATCACCTAAGTACGGTTGTATGGAGAAATGAACGACTAGTTCCTTCTTAAGTACGTATATGGGTACAATCCAATCTATCCAATATCCATCTTTAGAATGCAAATATTATTGGATACCAGCGTAGGTTTGTGTAACTGTGGACGGTACAGTGTGCTAAATGGTGCTACATAATGTATGTACAAATAACTTCACATAACGCAGCAATCTGAATGCCCGTAGCCTTACGGAGTCCGTACATACTTTTATTTGATAACAAGACGACCTGGTCGCTTGCCTGATGGTAAGCATAACGCCGGCCCATAACAATTGCAGTGCCACCCAGAACTTTGAAACACAAAGGCCTGCGCGGCACTGCAGTGCGCTCGTTACTCTGAGACATTAGGTATTTCAAATCTGAAAGTGCGCCCGTAGCCTTACGGAGTCCGTACATACTTCATGATATAATCGTTCCTTATATACTCTACACGCAGCAAATGTACGGTGTGCGCAAGTGTGTGAATGCCTTATATGTGTGTTTATTAATTTATGTGAATGTACACCCGGTTTCTGAATTGGTGAATCCATGTCAAGTAAAAAGAGCGGTGGTTAGTAACTGGGACTTATCTTTCATTTTATTTGGCAAATACGAGTAGCAGCAAATGAGGACCTAAGATAGTATGTAATTTTGTTCTTTGTTACCATTTGTAAATACTGTAGGTATTATTTACAACCGAAATTTATATCTAAGCGTTCTGTATGCATTTTTTAAAACTCGCCTTCTGAACGTTACGCATAATTATCCCGATTATTCGGGCCTAAATTAAATTATTATAACGGTTACGTAATTATTTCTAATGATTCAATGAATTAACATGAAAACAAAATGTGTTTTTTTTGTACCTAATACTTTGTTCGAGGTGTATAAAAGACGGAAACGTTAACAACAGAATTTTTTTTTCTACAGTGTTCGTTTTACAAATAAGCTCGCACTTTTGCTACTCTATTAACAAGCGTTACGGCTAAACTTAATAATCAGTCTTTGGATAGACGACTTTGTTAAAATGCGAATGTGGCCAGGTTACGTACTTCGTAAATCTGTGTCGCGATTGTTAGCAAATCGATGAATGGCGTGGCCTCGTTTGTAATGTCTGACCGTCTGACAATAAAGGGAATTGATATAGTCAGCGCACAGGACGCGCGAACGGTTCGCGTACAAGACAAATGTTATGGCACGAGCATTGGGCGTGACGTGCGTCTGCTATATTTCGTTAGAGAGTCATCATCGAGATACTAACCCCGAGAGATGACATACTGTACTATCCGATCTCACAACATTGTATTGATTTTGCTATAATTTATGTGGGATCGGAGAAATGAGAATCGAGGCTTTGGAAAACACTGACACGTTTATTTGCTTTTTCAGGCTTCAGAGTACACCGCAGATTGTTTAACACCTTTATGTTTTTTAATTGGCACACAGCCCACCTTTCGCTTCGACGCCATTTACAAGAGAGCGCTCATTCGCTGTCTCACTCACTTACTACCATCTCTTTCATATTCGTTTGAAAACATTGTAACTAATTTAATAAAAATATATGCGGTTACGTTCTAAAATGAATTTTAAATCCTACATTTATATCAGCGCTCAGCGTATGAGCAATCGGCGCGAGGCGGTGGCTTAGCCAATCAGAGCGCGTTATGTCTAGGCAAAAATGGTGGAATTTATTTCGTGCAAACCAAACGTCACTGCACCTCTTGAGGATAGTATCTCGATGCAGAGAGTGCTTATACATTTTGTATTGAACGCGCACTGGGCGCGCATTGTCCGCTTGCTACATCAAATGCCGTAAGAATGTCAATAAAGATAAAGGGTCTTACCACAAAAAAATAAAACACACGTTAAACCTGTGCTAATCACTTTTTAACGTCTAAACATGCCTTAGTCGCGCGATTAAATATGAGCAACCTCAAATCCTGATTTAGTAGTGTCTAACCATTAACACAATTCTGTTGTGACATTTTTAATCATTTTTGACGTTTATCTCTAGACGCTGTCTAGCTAAACAGGCGACTAAAAATGGTTTTTTTGTGGTAACACTAAAAAGATCCAAAGGTTGCTTATGAAGTCAGATTTTGGGTTAGACACGTTTCATAGTTCATTCTCAGTACAGTTATATGTTATGTAATAATAGGTTTCAATATAAAGAAAAACAATTTTTTTATTGATCTGATTAATGTTCATTCATTGTTTATGTAATTATGTATATGCACATCATGTAATAACGTATAATATTATATGCTATGTTATATAATAATCTTGTATATCTCGAAACGACTGATAGACTAACATGTTACTGTGTACAGTTTAAAAACTTAGAACGTTTTGCGAAAAGGTTTTCTTACCGTAAAATTTGTAAATTGTTACAAAAGAAACCATACCTAGTTTATAAAAATAGGAAACCTATTCGTAAATCGTTCGTCATTATAATTTATGTTTCTTCTTTGTTTTCTTAATTTAAGTTTTGTAAAATGGTAATATGCTTCTGAAATTACTTACCCATGCCTGGAAAAATAGTAACTTAATTGAATAAATAGTTTTAGTGGAATAGGTTTCTTCATTTTTCGAAGCATGGGTAGGTTCATCTAATTTTTTTCAACCGATAGATTTTCTTTTTTCCTCTTGACTTGTACATAATCGTAAGGTCTTTTATACTTTTCTAATAATATAAACAAATATGGCGGATGACCAACCAAAGACATGGATAGAAATCCGAATTAGAATCATCATTGGTTAGCATCTGCCGTGTTTGCTTACATTATTGGACAAGTATGAAAAACGGATCTGACTTCTATTCATGCCTATGCCTAATGCGTTATTGATGACAAAGTTTAGTTTTTCAAGTTAATAATGAAGATATACAAACTGATTTTTGTTGTTTCATTTTTATGGGCTTCATTACGAAAACTCTGGAATTGAAAAAGCACCACATGATGATTATAGACAAGCTTTCTTTATTAATATTTAATTTAATAGGGTAAGAGAGACCTACGACGTAAGTATAGCGACCACCTGGCGTTATGAACATAAACACTTACACACACACATTTATTATATCCCTTCACTAGGATTACCTGTATTGCAGGTGGCATGGACACACGCAACATGAACACCCAAGCGAACAAACTCTTTATTACAAAGTTTGCCCCGGCCAAACGTAATGGTGGATTACAGACACACACATACATACAAACAAACACACATACATGAACCCTAAAAATATTACACTCCTTTTTTGTGCAGAAAAATAGTGACAAATAAGCCGAACTATAAAGTTCAATTGAACTTTATATTTGTTAATTAACAAATTAAATTTAATCAAACTTAATTTGGTAGTCTGTAACTAAATTGGGCTTCACTTATATATTTAATATTTCAATTAGATTAGATTACCTACCTATTTACTAGGTCTGCAATAGTTATCAAATTATGCCGCTGTTCGTACCCGTCAGACTTTAGACTCGCCTCTAGTGAAATTAGCAACTGCACCACCGAATTGCTATTGTTCCACAGTCACATCATTTTTTTCCTCTACACCTATCTTAAATGACATTACGAAAAAATTCAGAGGTACAATGTAAACTTCCTATATCCTATAGGTAGATACCTACACTAGTATACGTAGATACCTACACTTTATTTCTCTAGTTTAAATGTTATACAAAATATTATATAATAGGTACCTAATATATGAAACATTCTCATTCTCTCCAGAAACCCTTAGCCTGTAGAAAATAAAATGCCAAGGCCAGACTGCATGGCATCGCCTTGAGGGCTGTTCCGATAATACGTCCGAGTGCCTAGCCTTGACTGAAGTTATAATAGAGGCACGTCTTTGTTCCGCGTTTACCCTTCAATTTAATGCTTCCTATGTTTTAAACGCTGCAGGGCGCGGGCAGAATCTAACTAGGTTTAAAACAAGAACTTAACATCCTTGGTTTAAGAGTAGGTAGTCTACGTGCGATATGATATCTATTGGACGACCGCAACAACTTCAAAGACAAGCCAGTTTCGCAGTTACCAGCAAGTTGAACGAACATTTCGCTTTATAACTCTAAAGTTCAGGGAAGTTCAAAATCTCTCGTCCTGTGAATTTACATGTCAGAGCGTCTGGTTAGTGCTTAGTTGAAATATTGGGGATATGAAGAACATAATTTTATATATACCTAACCTTGTGTCTAGGTAGATACTGTAGGTAGTATATGTACCTAGTACGTATATAGATTTATTTATTTTTTCAACATCTAAAATATAGATTTATTTATTTATTTATTCATTTCTATCTTACAGCTATCATTACAGGTCGTACCTAATGCAATAGCTCAGCAATTGATTTAATTTTATTTCCCGTAATACAAAATTCTTAAAGCTACAGTTGTGCATTCTCTCAGATGACAACTGAACAAATCTATTTCAAATAGGTACGTATATATACTGATGCCTGTAATTTTAGAGTGTTGTCTCTGAATTGAATGTACAAAAAAACTACCATATAAAAAGCCGTGATTTTTTTAAAGGAGATTGAAAATATAAAGTTATCACAAACTATTATCTATAGCTTACGCTTCACAGCGCTTTTGCATGTTCCCTAAAGCTCATTTATTTGCGACAACACAGAGCTTCAATGCAGATATTAAATCAACAACCAAATCCGAAGTTTCTTTATTCCCGAATCATATGAAACCTAACTCCAAACGAACTGCAGTCTAAAAGCATTTTCGTAGACACTCAAACATTTCCAGCTACCCGCATTTCATGGTAAACAGAAGTCTCTGTAGAAAAAACGTTTATGTACTCTGCACGAGTGTAAACAGTGGAAAGCGTAGAAGGGAAATGCAATTTGAAATGTGATTACTGCTCCCTTTGATGCTCGTCGCGCCTGATAGGCAGGAGTCGGCACCTGTCTCTGTTGTATGGCGCACTTCGATTGAATTTGTATGTTTTTTTACACACGATAGGTTCGTATTTGACCACTATCTCGCCTTATCAAGCCTCCACGAGCACTCCACTTCGCAAACGTTCCAGGAACCATGCGTGGGGAATCTCAGATGTATTACGTGGAGTGATAGAAATATTGAATTCGATACGATCCACTTCTCGCTCTAGACGCAGAATGACCGAAAAATGGAGTGATGCGATGGCGCGCCCGGAATGGAGTGACCATTTGTGTGGTCGAAATTGGACCATAGTTCCACCCCATCCACGACGTGCTGTGCGGAAGTGGAGTTATCGTGAATGGTGAAAATTAAGCGACGAGCTGGTCTAAGAAGGTGGAACTCCTCCCCTATATTATATATGTACTTACCTATAATAATACCTACCTACTATCTACCTACCTAATACCTATCTACTTATATAGACCCTTGTAGTAGGTATGCTACGCTAAGACCAGAGCATTTATTTCCTTTTAATAAGTGAATATAAACTTAAAATATTTCCATGTAAGTAAATATAAACTATTTCTATTGTCCCGAAAAGTTCTATTTCAAAATGTTAATCCGGTTTTAGACGAAGGCTAAGCTGAGTGGACGTTAATGGAGTGTTCCAGAGAGTTGACTGTAAGCTTCAGAGGGCGGTGCAAAAACTAATCCGCTTGTACAGCCTTGTTGTTTGAACCAACGTTTACGACAAAAACATTTAACTCATGTTTTGACTCATGTTTGTGTTGTGTACCTGTGTGTGCCACCTATACCTAGGATTACCCTAGATGCACTAGTGGAAATACTACTAGGTGAAATACGAATGTGTAAGCGTTTGTAACAAGAAACGGAACAAGTTTTCGCTTTTTTTAAGTTCCCAAATATTGTTCCCAATTATCCTTTGCGGGAATCAAGAACGCGCGGTAGGTACCTTTGCGTGAGAGGAGTTAAATTATTTATTTATTTAATTTTAGACAAGCAGCATGTGTGCTGATATGTCTATATTAAACAGTGTTGAAAGTCACGATTGTTCACTTTTGTAGTAAGGAAGTATTGTTTGTTCGTAACCAGTGTTGTCAAGTTTATTCTTAAAGCAGTTTATTGAGGATGCAGACACAACATCCTCTGGTAGTCGGTTCCAGTTGTGGACCACTGTGGAAGCAAGGAAGTGGTGTGCAGTATTGGTTTTTGATGGGGCACGTATTATTTTCGTCTGGTTTCCGCTAGAGGATTTTATGTTATTCCTTTAATATATATAAATTTTGCAAATCTGGTAGATTGTAATAGCCACATTGCCACATTTACATTGACATAACAGTTTCTACACAACGAGGGCTGTCGAATTTTCGATGATCAAGTAAATCCTTCATCGGACTTAACCTTAATTTTCAAGCATGAGGGGTAAAAAAAGCGTATTTTCAATTGGATTAAATTCTTAACGCCATAACAGCTTTATTCTTAATTCCATTTTTGCTTACAAAGAGGAAGGCCGGAGATTTAAAGCATCAAAGAGATTCAATGGCTAGCCGCACGGACCCTTAACGACCACAGCCTTATGATAAGTCCCTTATCAACAGTGAGTTCACTGCTCAACCCTCACTTGAGTCGATCTCATGGCGAGATGTATAGAGTAAAATTATACTTAGCTCAAATTTAATATTTTTTCTAATAGGGTTGACAAGTTTAGTATTTCTAAAACAATTCAGTTTATTAAGGTCATAGAAAGAAAATTAATATTTTTTCGGAGAGAAAACAGTGTTTTCAGCAGAAAATTTTTAAGGGTTGCGTAAGCTTCCACTCAAACCACATTCAAATGCAATTTTAGAATGTTGAATGTGTAATATTTATATTAGCTTTATTACTTTTTTTCGTTAGTAATGTACTGCTTTCCTCGTCTTTAAACGGCCATTATCTCAAAATTACTTAGTACTGATTTTACAATTGAGTTGTTGCATTCCTTGGAACTTGAATATTTACAAATACTTCAAAAAAAGGTGGAAGAGTTCGTAAAATATATAATTCTGAAAATGTCAAATGTGGAAAAATATGAATTTGGGCAATTAATTCTTAAGAATTCGGAAAACAAAAACTGGTAAAAATAAAAAAATTACTAAAATAAGAATGTGAAAAAACTGAGTCTAAACCTCTTTAAATAAAACAACACTAAGTAGTGCCTCTTGATAAATGTTTGCCAGCGCAGAAACCGTATATCGCCATGATAGCCCACCTAATGAAGAATTTGGAGAACGATCTCAAGTTCGTAGCTTGAGGATGAGGACACTTTACTAATACGGGTCTTAGGATATTTCTAACGAGCTTAATGTACAAACTTGGTAAATACTTTGAACTTTGCTAATGCTTGTTTTCTTTCGACCCCGTTTTCTTTATCAGATCGCAGAAGTTTCTGCAGCTAATTTCTGCTAGCTTTTTGTTATGGCTTAATGGCAAACATCAATAAGGAAGTGGATGTAAAGTACGTAAAGTGAAGGGAAAAATGCTTGCTAATCTCGCCAAAGTAGGGTGTTTTCTTATTAGATAACGTCACGTTGGTAAGAGGAAAATGCAAACACTGATCATAGGTGAACCATTATGGTCCTGTTTGGTATGCATACGTAGGTAGGTACCTGCTAGACTTTTTATGTTAGTTATCCGAAGGGAGTCACTAAATATTTTTTTGGGTTATTTGAAACTAGCTGCGCCCCGCGGTTTCACTCGCGTGAAGATTCCTATCCCAAAAGTAGGTAGGTACCTACCGTGCAAATTACGGAATAGAAAGTAGCCTCCGACCTATAAACTATTTCTGATCGATCGATCTGTTGCTCCGTTGCGGCGTGAAAAAAGGACTAACAAACACTAACAAACACACTTTCGCATTTGTAATAAGTAAGGATGACATCACCATGTACATTTCTAAGTTTCGTTCGGTTCTGCTCTTCTGCATCGTGTTGAATGGTTCTTACTTTTTTTAGTCGAGTTTGTCGTATCTTGATTGCGTGTATGGAACTCATCTTGCATCCTGCTTCTGCAACATGGCAATTTTCCTGTTAGGTCACTCACTGAAGGTAGTCACATAGCTAGGTACCTGTTTATCCTACATCCACAAACTCGTGAATGTCAGAACACCAGTTTCCCGCCGCTGCGCATTTATAGTGGTGATAAATCTCAACTTTGAGCCATAAATATGACGGGATAAGGCTCCCAAATAGCGCCACTGAGAAATCTTTTTTATTTATTCAGGCACGTAGACAATATTTATTGTATCCTCACCTAGCTAGATTTATAGGGTTTTAAAAATGTAAGTTGTAGTTATTTACTGTTTTAAAAATATGCCAGAAAAGCGGCCCTTCAACTTTTCGAAAAAACATAACTTAGACCAGTCAAAACCAGCAATAGTAGGTATTTAAAATTCTAGACGTCGCTTTCGTTCTCTCTCGCACTTTAGTATGTAGGTACCTACGTGTTCTACTGTTATCCTCACGTCAAATTCCTATTATAATTAACTTTATTATTATATAGTACAACACTTGCGTTTGTTTCGTCAGACTATAATGTTGACAATACCTTATGCTTTTACAGGTCTACAGTTCCCAGCGTGACAACACTCCTCACGATTATTCTATATATGGTGCATGCAAATAGGTCACAGTACACGCGTGACCGCGCATAGCACCACCTGCTCGTTATAAGTACCTACACATGCCACTGCATATTGTTGTCTCTTCAGTTAATGAGGTACCTAACGTATGTGAATAGCAGAAAGTTCACCTACAGAAAAAAAAGGTTAACTAAGAAAGCCTTGAAGAAGAAGTTGACGTGCTGATGTCTGTTCCTTGTTTAGAATACAGAAAGTGGTCACATATAAATAGTATATACCTATCTACAGTAAGTTTCCTATATTGGTACCTGGTAGCTCTACGTTGGACGCCACTTATTAAAAACTAGCTTTTGCTCGCGGTTTTTACCGCGTTCCCACAGGAACCGTGCATTTTTCCGGGATAAAAAGTAGCCTATGTTACTCTCCGGTCCATAAAACTATGCCAAATAAGAATGTCAATCCGTTACTATGTGAAAGAAGGACAAACCAACAAACACACTTTCGTATTTATAATATTAAGTAGGATTTCATTTTATAAATATACGTTATACAGTTCCAGCTTATTTCATGACCGCTACAACACAAGCTGATTCTATTACATAGCTTCATCTTCGTAATCAGTCAAAAACTCGTCTTCCATTTTTCTCGTTTTTCCTCGCGGCGTGTCAGAGAGCATTCTCCGCTGCAATAAGTTAGGTGGAACAAAAACAAGCGCCGCCCTGGCTTGGTAATGGACCATCAGGGAGATAAAGCTTTGTGACATGTATAGGGCAGTGATGAAGGTTCATTGAAATAAGCCGGATAAAAAATGATAAGAGTTTTGAGTACATTACCATTCTATCCCACCGTAATGTTGCAATTGTGCTATCAAACACTAATTTCAAGCACAATCTCACACGACACCGACTTGTGGTGCGTCATGACGATTTAAGCAACTGTGTTTTTTTACTTTATATAAGTGCACTAGCTTCTGCCCGCGGTTTTCACCCGCGTTCCCACAGGAACCGTCAAACCGATCTGTCAAATTAAATCAACTTGTCAACATTATAAAACTTTATTGACAGCTGTCAATGTCAATTTAATGTCACACTAACTTCTGCCCGCGGTTTTCACCCGCGTTCCCACAGGAACCGTGCATGTTTCCAGGATAAAAAGTAGTCTATGTTACTCTCAGGTCCATAAACTATATCTATGCCAAAAATCACGTCGAGCCGTTGCTTCGTTACTGCGTGAAAGAAGGACAAACCAACAAACCAACAAATCAACAAACCAACAAACACACTTTCGCATTTAAAATATTAGTATGGATTAGTATGGATTACTTTGAACCATTTCATCGTTTGTGACGAATTGACGATACGATTGAGCGAAGTTGTCACGCGGTAAACACAGGATGTAGGTGTTGATAGTCAAGTCATGATGCACGACAAGTCGCTTTAAGTCGCCTTAAGAGCTAACTTCATATGAATCAAGCGGTCTTAAAGTTCGTACATTTACGTCATACGTGTCCATTATTTAAACTTTACTTGTGAGTCCTGTGATTTGAGCAATTGCGTGAATTGTATGACCAGTGAAGTTAGGCGCATCGGACATCGATAAAGATTTATCGTGAATGTATTTTAATAAATATCTGTCCTCTTATCATTAGATTGTATATTAATACAATTCTAGTAGACCTAAGTACATAAATTTGGCCAAGACAAGATCTTATATCTCTTCCTCTTGTGAAAAGCTCTTACGAGTGTCACTGTTTTCCAGCGCGGATAGGCCGCTCCGTCGAATCTCTACCGACGAGCCCGCCCGTGGATAAATTGCCGCAGACAATGTCACAAAGCCGCCTCGAATGCCTGCGATGCCTCGTCTCGTCTGTGAACGAAATTGTAGTGATTTCGCTCAAATTGGGATGGAATGTGTACCACAAACGATACAGCGCCGTTCTTTGTGTTCACCGTGTAGGGTGAACAATGTTGTATATTGACTTTTTTTGTTGCTCACCAATGTTACCACGTATTTTTTGGTGAGAAAACAGTATTAAGATCACAAGGCTATTAAAAAGTACACATTTTGTGAGGTTGTGACGTACACAATCATCATAACACATCATGGACCATGGCTTTTGTACAGATACAGGGAATTCTAGTCGCAAGTATTTAAGTAACCGATTTGAGACATGCAGAAATATGTGGGCACTGTTTAATTTTTCTAAGAAATGATCTATGGCTGAAATTGAATTCGTGAATCATAAGAACTGTCGACTTATCAATACAGGTTATGGCTAGGTATATTATTAATATATTTACTGTAGTAGGTACCTACCTATGTAATATCAACATTTTACATAAAAATGTAAGTTCTGCAAGAACTTCTGTAATAATTTCAAAGAACTTAATTAAAAGATCGATATTATGTATTGCAGAGGAGCGGACACCCTTGCATTATCCACCGGGGCACGGGGCACGGGTCACGTCCCTACTTACTCCAGAAAGTGGGTCACACACAGCCGGGCCTGATTGTGTGTGTAGCTCAGAACAGATAAATTTGTAGATAGCTAGTAGGAAATTATGATACATAATATTTATTATCTAAATATAGGTGACTGAGCCTTGGTAATCTTTTTCCATATTGTACTTTAGATACACATATAGTACATTTAGGTACCTGTCCATCTGAAATCTAAATTATGACACATTTTTGAATTTCAAGGATTGCAATGAAAACTAAACTTTTTTTAAGCCTTATAAGATTGTATATTTTTCTAAAATTATAAGTACCTACCTTCCCTACTCAACTTGTGCCTAATTCAATTCAAGAGTTTGTTTTCTGTTAGCAACAGATGTCAAGCAATAACTTATTTCGAAATTGAAGTTGCGAACAACTTTATAAACATGGAGTCCTATTCGTAGCTATCTGTTATCTATGAAGGATCCATCTTCAGAAACTTTAGAACCTTTGGCATTAATAGCTTCTTTTGAATGAATAAGTTCTTTGACTTACAATCCATAACAACGACTTGGAATTATTTGCTAAGCTCTTAAATTTCTTTATTTTATAGGTAGTACAGTACGTATAAGATATTACAATGTAAATTAACTACTTACACCGGTGGGCAAAAACTTCTACCAGCAGTCAACGTCCGCAAAATACTGGCAGCATTGCCAAGTTGAATGGCAATGCTTAGCTTAGAAAATTGTTATTATAAAGTTCACCATACTAGTTGTGTTCACGAACATTCCACGCAAACGTTCCAAAAACGTGCACACCAGCGGTACTAGTTTCTTTTGCTTCCTTGCGCTGTTCTCGCCGCCTGTGCACTTCTTATCAACTAGGTAAAGTTCTATTCTCAGATCACCAACAACCTTGTCGCCACTATTAGATAGTAATAGTTAATAAATCAAAGTGCCAGATCCAGATTACGTGAGCAAGAAACATTAATATAAAACGCGAGCCGGCTGCACTCGCTCGCTCGTCCCTTCTGAATATTTCATCGCGATTTGTTAACATCTCAGCGGCTCGGCTGGTCCAGCCTCCAAGCAGGGGCGTATTTACCTTAGAGTCAAAAGGGCCATGGCCCGGGGCGGCAGGCTGCGAGGGGCGGTGCAAACAGAAGAAATTTAAAAAAAGCCTACCTAACTAAGGCTTATCATCTTATTAAAAAAAACAGTGTTAATCAACAGAATACTTAGTTAATCTGTGTTTTGTCTCTTTAGATTCAGTTTAAAATTGTCAAAGAACAACATAGTCAAAACATAGTTTAACTAAACCACCGTTTAACATTGTTCATTATTAAGAGCCTAAATTTCGTAAGGTGGCAGGCAGGGCGGTAGGGCCTGCAGGCCCAGGGCGCTGAATCCTATAATACGCCACTGCCTCCAAGCCCTGCGTATGTAAAACGGATTACGGTTTTATTACAGAAACGTGTGTCGAAATGTTTTGTATACTGTATAATTTGTATTATTTGTATTAAGAAATATAAGAGTAGCGCGTAGCAGAGTTTGTAGCAGAGAATGGTATGGTGCTGGGTGCTACGCTATGACGTCATGAAGTCAGTGCTACGCCGTAGTCGTCCCAGCGCTACGCAAGGGGTAGACGCGGCGAAGGACAGCAGTCCTCATTGAACTACGAATGAAAATACACGTGTGTCGATTATTCAAACCGAGTTGTCTCATTTCTGGACCTAACTTTTTTTTTTTTTTTTTTTTTTTTTTTTTTTTTTTATGTTATTTGGTAACGAGACGAGCTGGTCGTTTGCCTGATGGTAAGCATAACGCCGGCCCATAACGATTGCAGTGCCACTCAGAACTTTGAATCACAAAGGCCTGCGCGGCAC
The DNA here is from genome assembly GCA_907269065.1 of Crocallis elinguaria. Taxonomy (NCBI): domain Eukaryota; kingdom Metazoa; phylum Arthropoda; class Insecta; order Lepidoptera; family Geometridae; genus Crocallis; species Crocallis elinguaria. The sequence continues at coordinate 21,695,982 of OU026072.1, read as the reverse complement.
TGCAATGCGCTCGTTACCCTGAGACATTAGGTGTTAAGTCTCATAAGCCCAGTAATTTCACTGGATACTTTGCTCATCAAACCGGAACACAGTAATGCTTGCACACTACTGCTTGGCGGCAGACTTCACGAGCAAAGCGGTGGTAACAACCCAGACGGACACTCGCAGAAGAGTTAGTCCTCCCACTAACGAAACTCTACTTAAGCGGATCACATACGACCATGTGTTGTCTTCGTTATGCCCAAACAATGCAAAGCTAATATCCGCCAATACTAGCTACCAATACTGTATGATGTGTGACATGTGTTGCAAAAACTTTATCGTGCGTACTCCAGATACGTCGCTAGTAAAATCATGCGGTTTGCCCTACTATATTCAAAATTCAAATTCAAATTCAAAAGTCTTTATTCAAATAGGCCCCAAAGGAGCACTTATGAAAGTTAAAATGACTCTAACAGCCGGCCTCTGCAACATTCATCTACCCGAATCACAGACTAAAACTAATGCTGTCTTTATCAGAACATAATAAATGACAAATGACGATATCAAACCTAGATACTGTCAACCTGTACAAAACACCATGACGAAATGCTATCGGCTGTCCTAAATATTTTACCACGAAGGGCAGGAAATAGCATGGGAAGTCTATATGTAGTAGTTTGGAAGCCGAAGGCAAAAAATTGCAGAACGAGTGAATGATTTCGAATTTGCGAATTCGTTCAATTATGCAGCCAAATCGAGATCCTTAATCGCTACAGGAACCCCTATGTTACTTACACTTGCAATTTCACCATTCAATCACTTTCCAATCACTGTTAAACGACTACATTAGAACTGTATAAGGATTCAAGTAGTCAAGATGACCTAGGCTTTGTTGCAATTGGTTCGTCTAAAAGTCGTGTTTGACCCATATCAGATCCTGACCTCTACAGCCTACCTAAAATCAACTATAGTAGAGTCTGTTATCCGGCTAAAACTGGGGCACATTTAAATTTAATAAACTTACCTCCGCACCCAGAATAAATTCCATTAAAAAAACACCGCTACGTCTCGTTCCGCTCTGAAATTGTGCTATTTATAGCTTACTTGGGTAACATTTCAACAACTTTTATTATATAATAATAATATGTAAGAGATTTTTTTCGAATAATTGTTTTACGCCCAATTCAAGGTAGACATACGTCTACGTTTTGAGTATTTCTTTTTTAGCCGACCTCCAAAAAAGGAGGAGGTTCTCAATTCGGTGTGTATTTTTTTTAGTTTGTTACCTCAGATCTCCGTCATTTATAAACCGATTTGGAATTCTTTTTTTTATTTGAAATGATATTGCACTTTTAGATTGGTCCCATAGAAATTTCATCAAAATTGGTTCAGAACTTTGTCACTGAAGTCGGCTCGTCAATATTTGTAAACCAATTTTAGAGTGTTATTGTAAATTTTTGTCTACTTTATTAATTAATTATTTATATACAGGCTAGTCCACTTCAACATGAGGATAAGATGGAAATTGTCAATCTTTTGTTAATTGCACATTTAAGTTTACATATTTTTTTTGTATCTTTCAATAATTACTTTATACCTTCAAAGCTGACTGAAGACAATATATTTAACATTATTTTAATAGTACCTACAGTGTAACGAATGCCCAATGTTAGCCGTATTGACTTCACATTGATTTCGTGATTCCATCGGACATTACATTCACCTGCATCCCTCGGCCCTGGCGTGTATCGCTCTTAACTGCGACGGAGCGCTTTGATACTTGATAATCTATCACTTTAACAATAAATTAAACAGGCGATTCACATGTGACATGTGTGCCAAGTTTCAACAGAATCGGTTCACGGGTGAAAATTCAGTGGATGAACATTCATCCCCTTTTCTCTACTTGGAAACATTTTTTCAAATTATATTGTTATCCACTTTGAAGTATACCCATCTGATGAAAAAAAAGTTATGAAAAACAGACAACTCTGTACAAAGTAATGCGTGGTTCTGTGGTCACACATAAATACATTCTTATACATATAAGTACATAGCGTGGGGTTGAGAACCTTCGCCGTGTTTTAGCCAGTTAAAAAGAAACATGAAGCAATCATTGGAGTTTTGGCGGGAATGCGAAAATGTGCTGTTGTTGATTTTGTGTTATTTACTAAAACCTGTGTTTTATCGAGTGTTAATGTGTAATAATGGTGGATTATTAACCATTAAGTGTTCGTAAACGTGCATGAGTGAAAGGCAAATAGTACAAAGACGAAAAACGTGTATTTTCGTATTCTATCCAAAACTCCATAGAAGCTTCAGTAAAGTATCCACCGCTTTACTGAAGCATTACTTCGACTTGACCACGCCTAGACTAAACTTTAATTTAACGTGACTTTGACGACTTTCATTCACGACAACTAGAGATTTATTATATATTATTATTATTTATATAACTCGACACTGGCTAAATACGCTAATCGCGTGGAGCCAAAAACAAAACAAAAAAAAAGCAATCATTTTATCTGTGGAATGCCATTTGCTACAATTTTTTTGTTATTTTTACTTGGCCATACAGATTTGTAATATAGCAGCTTGGCCACAACTTTTTCTAATATGTAAGTTCTCGGTATTTAGTTTTTTCATATAGCCCAATAAAGAACGCCCAACGATTACTTACAGAAATCCTGGAAACTAACAAGGATTTCTTGTAACAAGAGAATTTGGAACTATGAGGGTCATCTATTGCAGGTGCGCCAATATAGCAGAATTCCTGTTGCGGGAATCAAACCTGCGAGCTTTACACACTATATAGGGCATAAGGGAAAAAATAAAATACCGAAGTAAATAAACAATTCATAGTTTTGAATATATTTAGATAATACTGTAGTGATTCAATGCAGCTATTAAGTTTTTGAAATCAAATCGAATATTGAAATCAAATTTATTGGGATTTCTAAACATATCTTACCAGAAATAATAATCAAGTATCAAAAGGCAAAGCTTCGGTAGAAACTGCATCTGTTTTGGTGATGGCATATTGGATTACGAGATTGGAATCCAGGCTGATTATTGGAATTTCCGTATGTCTAGTATCAGAGCAGATACCTAAATAGGCGAAAGCTAAAAAAAAGCCTTATTAACACAGTGACATATACATATAAACAGTATATCATTTAAATATATGCTACGCGAATATGCTTTTGCCGCACATTTATTTCAAATTCATTGCTGTAACAATGAAACCAAATCTCATCTAATTTAAAGCACATGAGTGTTTCACCACTCTTCGCCTGATGATAGGGTTGGAGCATAGGGTTGCCACCCATATTTATCAAAAATCTGCATTTTACCAATATCCTGTATGTGTGTTTATTGAGTTTCAACAGATTTCATGAATCAACATATCCTTAAAGAAATAGGTACCTAATAACGTGCAACACAATATTATTAGCTCCTGCCAGCGGTTTTCACCCGCGTTCCCAGAGGAGCCGTGCATTTTCCGGGATAAAACGTAGCCTATGTTACTCTCCGGTCTTTAAACTATATCTATGCCAAAAATCACGTCGATCCGTTGCTCCGTTACTGCGTGAAAGAAGGACAAACCAACATTTCAACAAACACACTTTCGCATTTATAATATTAGTAGGGATTGTAATGAGTTATCCGCGCGTGTTGTACCGACAGGGGCGTATTTACCCTAGGGCCAAAAGGGCCATGGCCCGGGGCGGCAGGCTGCGAGGGGCGGCACAAACGGAAGAAATTTAACAAAGCCTACTTAACGATGGCTCTTATTAATAAACAATGATATCGGTTGAATACTTACCTCAATTGTAATTGGTCTCTTTCGATTCAGTTTAGTGGGGTTATCGTATATACTGACTGGCGGCACGGCCACGGCAGGGCGGTGGGTCCTACAGGCCCTGGGCGCTGAACCCTAAAATACGCCACTGTGTACCGAGCCAGTGCCATTTTCAGGTTAGTTATTACTAACCTGAATATGCATATTTGCAAGAATTTAGTCCTAGAATTTTAGTTGGTTTTAAAACTACGATAGCTCTCAGTTGTAGTAACGTAGCCGATCTGTAGGAGGGCCATTCGAATCCTGTGATTCGGTGAAGGAAAACATCGTGACGTAAATATAGCATGGTTGTATGGCATTTTCTAATGCTCAATTTGCTAGCCACCCACCATGTTGAAAAACTCAAACACTTATCGGCATGTTTTAGTTATCTTGCTAAAAATAAGACTTATTGGCCTAATTTTAACATCAGCGCTGCCATCATGCCTCTCATATACGAGAAGGAAGGCAACTAGCACATTAACCGCATCAATATAAAGTCTATATTGGTGTATTTATTATAATACATATTATAGGAATAACACTAGTACTACTGGTCACCCTAACCGCGTTTGACATTCCAGCCAGCGCGCTCTGATTACCTCCGCAGTTTGACGACCGGGCGGGAATTTACAGGAATTTACCGTCAAGTGATAAGTGAAGCAGTAAACATGTGATTTTCATTTGTGGCAGCTATGCGGCAGAATATTTGTTGCAAAGAATAGGGAATTTATAACAAAAGATGAACGAAGGTGTATAAAATAACAAAAGAAATCCTCATAATGCCTTTGGAGGCATTAGTTGTAGAAAAATATGTATGAGTAGTTAAGAATAAGTAAAAATTAATAATATTAGTTCACCTGGCCACGGTAGAAGCAAATTAGTCGATGTAACAAAAGTATCATACTAGGATTCTAACGATACCCCATACATCCAAATCTGTTCAGGCATTTAAAAGTTATGGTGAAATAAAGAAACTTACATACATACATACACACACGTGAACTCTAAAAACATTACACTCCTTTTTTATGCAGTCTTGTAAAAATAGAGAGCAGGTAGAAGACTCTCTCTGTTTTATGGTAGACGATAGCGACATTAGTGATACGGTCCATACATTCTGAGAGGAACTGCAATTGCTATAGGCCGGCGTTATGCTGACCATCAGGCAAACAACCAGCTCGTGTCGTTATCAAATAGTATATTAAAAAAGTTGAAATAGTGGTAAACTACGGGTATCGCAGGCACGTTTTCCGAATTTATTTTTAAACATTATCAAAATGAACAAAGAACGCATTGCGTTTCCCATTTATTTATCCCAAGCTCACAGGCACCGCTTCAATTGTCTCCACACAGCCGCCGTCAGCTCTCCCATTGTCCCCACAAACAAATACAGCCATGAGCCGCGACTACTCGCGACACGCGAAATCATTTTTATTATTATTTAACACCCTGCAGTATACCGATGAGTCAGCGGTACAGCTGCACTTACAGCGTATATTTTATAGCATCTTAATAGCTTCACTTAAATGTTTTTTTAGCAAAATCAGATGAGCTTATGGCACTGGAAAAAATATACCTGTCATTTTTCATCATATACTGATAATCTTGTTGTAATCAAAACAAGTTTCTGACAAATTTCCTCGATAAAAAATTGACAAAGTTACCACTATACATAAGTTTGAAATGAAATATCTCTGTTATTTATAAATGTATATCGATAATATTAACTAGACTTACGTATTATTAATGACAAAAAATTTAGTTGTGGTCGATTAGGCTACAAATTATATAGAGATATTAGGCATCTAATTTTAAAATGTATTTTCAGGAAATTGCATGGCTTATAAAATTGTAATTTAATTACAGAATATCTAGATTTTAAGAGCTCTTTCCAAAAAACCAATTGATAGCCTGGTTAGTTTTTACATTTACTTTAGTACCAAAACGGAACAACTCTTTTGCGAGAAAGGCTGTAGGAGTTCAAAATTAAGCAGGATCAAAATTTTGATTATAGTTAGGTATTAGGTTCCATGAAATCGGTAAGGGCGATTGCAAATGGGTTAACATATATATTACATAATATGCCGAAAATATTGTATACCAGTAATTTTAGTACTTACTATCACCAGTAACAGCACTATTCGATATTTTAGTTTGCTACTAAGTAGAAAGATAATAATATGCCCACTTCAAAAGTTCTATTAGAAAACTATATGTAACGATACAAGAGCTACCTACTCATGCAAACTCGAGCAAGAGGTCCCTAACTAGTTAAACTACTTTGGCCAAACTTCGCGTCCACCGAGCCTCTTCCATATAATATATCTACAGTTATAGCATAGGTATTATTGATATTTAGTCAGTCCAAACTTGAATCTCTGAGGGAGATAGAGAGATTTATTCATCTCTCTAATAACATCAAGGCGCGCTTATGCGTGTAACCCGCTCGTAACCCGCGCTTGTTGCAAAATCATGGGTTTTTTGACAGCAAAACACAAACATGCATAAGGCCGGCTTCAGTGGAATGACACAGTATTTCTACCCATAGCGATATAGTACAATATTATATCTCGAACGTACCCATACATCTTTATCTATTTTGGCAACGAAAAAAAGGCAAGATCGTTTATCACAATATCAATTTCCGCGTCGGAGAGAAACATTGGATAAATCGATACGTAGGTGTCTATTCGCTCATACTCGTATGTAAGTAGACGATAGGATATAATGTTTATAATGATCTCAGTGCGCGTGGAATGCATTGCCTGTAGCTATACTATGTAGTGCAGTGCAGCAACATATCGCAGCGTGGTCGTAGGCCGTAGCTACACAGGCGAATCTCAATTCTATTCGCTTTTACGTTTGGTATAAGCTTTAGCTAATTGATTCGAATTCTTTTTTTCCACCTTTTGAAAGACCAATTATAACTTAGGTTCTTTTTCCTTAAAAACTTCAACACAGAGTAGACGATACTTTACTACAAAATTAAAAGTTGAGGACATTATCAACTTTGGTACAATGTAAGGTAATTAATTAATCTTGTCCTGAGTTATAAAGTTGTTTGTTATATATAAGTCTAGTAAATTAAAATATAAATTCGCTGTCGGATACCAACGTTGTTACAACTTTCCTTTTTTTTTTTATTTATTTTTTTTTCGCTTACACTCACACCCCCGCACTAGGATTCCCTGTGTCGCAGGTGGCATGGACACACACAGATACACATCACAAACATCCAAGACCCGAGAACAAACTTTATGCTTACACAAAATCTGCCCCGGCCGGGAATCGAACCCGGGACCCCTCGCTTTGCAGGCAGTGTTACTACCAACTTAGCTACGGAGCCGTCGTTCATTTAAGAGTTCGCTTCACCGGCGACGTCTAATAGACTTCACATGTAAGAGCAAAAGTCTGTATTACATGGCTTGATTGTTACACGTATGAATGAGCCGATTGAGAGGCAGTCCTAACCTAGATCTAGTCATCAAGCGTATTCACCACCTTCGATAGTGAATAACAATACGATAAAAATCCAATAAAACCGTGTTCACGTTCTTTCACATCGTTCATACATATTTTAGAGTTTTATTATGTTATTTGGTAACGAGACGAGCTGGTCGTTTGCCTGATGGCAAGCATAACGCCGGCCCATAACAATTGCAGTGCCACCCAGAACTTTAAAAACAAAGGCCTGTGCGATACTGCAGTGCGCTCGTTACCCTGAGACATTAGGTATTAAGTCTCATAAGCCCAGTAATTTCAATAATATCAAACCGGAACACAGTAATGCTTGCACATTACTGCTTGGCGGCAGACTTCACGAGCAAAGCGACGATAATCAACAAAATGAAAAACGTATCAAAAATGTGGAACGAAATTTATGAAACCATAGTGGAAATAAGTTGGAAAAAATCTACCAGTTAATAACGTCTAAGACAAAGACTGACTGTTCGAAGGGAAATGCTTATGGTGGTGTGTCTGTCGGTTGTTCATCTGCGGCATAATTTCATATATTATTTATTGTTGGCAATATAAACTACTGCAATTTTAGAATACATATGAATGTTTTACTGCAGCGTGCTTTACGGACCACTTGCATTTGATGTCGCCGTTTCTAGTGGAAAATTCATTTTTGATGGTCTTTTATAACCGAGTTGTAAGTTATAGCGAGGGAATACTAAATATATTGGTACCCAAAAGATGTTAGGTAAACCGTGCAAGTGCATACAACAGTGTCGCATTATTTACAAGGACCTGTGGCCATCACAGGTTACATAAACCTTGACGTAAAGAAATAAGGTTGAAAATGGCGATGCGTTTTGTTTTATTTGAACGTTTAATTTCGTAGTTTATATTAAAAAGAGACACCATTAACTTTATGTATTATTACATATGTCTTTAGAGATTATACATACTCGTATGTATGTCTTTAGAGATTATTAAATTTCCTTTCTTTTGGTTATAAAAAATATAATAGTTGTCGCTCAAAATTTTGAGCTTTAAGAGTCAAAAAAAATTTTTCGGGAGTATCTGCGTTTTTTTTCAGGATTCTAGGCCCTTTTTTATAAAATATTTTATATATGTCTGCATTTATTTTTGCTGGTAATATGTATGGAAACGAACATTTTGCGGCCTAAAATAGGACGTTTTGGTTCAGAGAGCGTCTTAAGACACTGTACTACTTTTATTTAGTAGTAAGTAGTGTACATTTCCACCAAATTTATTTAACTAGCGACATATCCACCGCATGGTCGAATGCGCGCCTATGTCTAATCCCTTGTTTATTTATCACGAAACCTAATCAGAGTAACGGGCGTGTAACAGCTTCACACGTACACGTCATGCGTTAGTGAAGTATCAGATTACTAAATCGGTCAACAGCGTACCATTGCCGTTACTATATTGGTCCTAAGCCAGCGATAAATGTACAGAGCAGGGAGAGTATTGGCGATGACACAGTGTCGGGCATTAGACCTCTGACGTAACGTACGTTGATTTGCGCGTTGTGGTGACCTACAGGGTGATTTTAATTCACTCGGAACGGTATTCTCCTTTTGCTGTGTTTACAGCCGTATCCGCTTCACAGGTACATCTAGCATCGGAAGGCAAACAAGACGGTCACCGACACAGCGATGCTCCGACAAATTTATGGGTGCACGTGCGACCGTAACAAAAGGGTTACCACACATTTTTCCATAATTATTACTCTTACTATTTATTTACACTTAGATATTATTTTTCAATGAAAGTGAATTTCAACGCATTTAATAACTAACTACACACATACAAAACAGTTTGACAGATGGAAGATTTTACTTGAATATGAATGGTTTTACATAAAAGTTAAATTATGTGAAATAGCTCGATTGTAGGACATTTTCTACTGCACGCCTGGCTAGTTACAACCATCAAGCTGCAGATCGGTTTCCTAGAACCTATCCGGCAGCCGCTTTTAATAGCGAGTTCACATTGTCACTTAAGAGCAGGTGAGATAGACTGCATCATTTTTAAGGGCTATCACCGTCATCACTACCACTACAGCCAGATTCAATGTTCTTAATGTTTTTGTTGCAACAGTTTGTGCCAACCCTAATACCAGCGCTGCCGGGCAGGTAACAATGCGAGACAACAGATGGCGCATGAATAAGCCAGGGGCGGTCGCGCTGAATATTTCAGCTGTGGATCCCGTGCCATGTCCTCTGCCCCTGCTGTTCTGTCTTTTTCTTTTGTTTTACAGGACTACGACCAACCATAATGAATAACGTACATTGGGATGTTAACCTTTGAAGAAGCAAGAATTTTTTATTGCGTTAGTGACTCGTGGAATAGTGAATTGGCATCGGATGTATTTTACGCCTATAATTGCAACGGCAATAAAACGTGGAGAAGCCAGTAAAAATAATGTCCACTTTCCGTATTCTATGACCCCTTTAAACATAGTCTTTGCTGGCCGTACTCAACAAAAGGGTATTGCGAACAAACTTGACGGACTGTAGGTATATGCTACATCTTTGCCTCTATTGTCGCTTATCATCAGGCGAAATATGATGAAAGGCGAGCCCGACCTACTATAACGAAGTATCTCAATTAATCTCGAGAAGCCGAGTGGCGTAAATAATATTCTGTGCTAGGCTATATAACGTCCGTCAAATTAGTTTGCGATATGGAGGAGGTTATTTTAGTTTACAGAGTATAGGGCGGGGTGTTATTCGAGTTTACTTGACAGGTAAAAATATAATAGGTATACGAGTATATACATTAAGTCAAACACCAGTAAGAGTAATCTCTTCCTTCATTCTGGGTGAACTGAAGGTAAAAATCTAAGAAAACAAGAGCTCCTTGTACCAGCAAAGTACATTTGGCATCATAACACATAAACAGAGTCGCGTCAGAGGCAGTCATAAAACACTTTCACTATTAAGAATCCTGTTTATAGCTCAGGAAAGTCCAAATAAAAGTAACTCGAGTGTGCCTCGGGTCACAGGGTTGAGGGTTCCCTAGGACTCCGGCGTTTTCGAGGTTCCTGACAAATCACCGCAATTCACAGGGATGCTTATGAGATTCTGTTAAGGACCACCCTTATTATGGAAGATAGCTCACTCGTGGTAATGATCCTTATTTATTGATGGCGGATAAACGTCGCTTTGTTGATATGTCAAGCTTTCTGGCAGACTTGTTAGATTAGCCACAAGCTCATAAAAACTAATTTGGGTCATCTTTAATAGGTTTTTTTATTCTATTTGGTAACGAGACAAGCTGGTCGTTTGCCTGATGGTAAGCATAACGCCGGCCCATAACAATTGCAGTGCCACTCAAAACTTTGAAACACAAAGGCCTGCGCGGCACTGCAGTGCGCTCGTTACCCTGAGACATTAGGTATTAAGTATCATAAGCCCAGTAATTTCACTGGCTACTCTGCTCATCAAACCGGAACACAGTAATGCTTGCACATTACTGCATGGCGGCAAACTTCACGAGCAAAGCGGTGGTAATAACCCAGACGGACACTCGCAGAAGAGTTAGTCCTACCACTAACAAAAAACCCTTTTTTCGTCAGGGGTTAAAAAAGAAAAGAAAACAATAACACAATTTAATCTGAACCCAGACGTTTACATTACCTCAGCACTATATAGTGTGCTGAAAGAAGCAATAAAGTAGGTTTAATTACCCGGGGCCGCCGGCCCTCGCCAGGAGCAGGCTACCTGCAGTCACGTGACACCACGAAGATCGGGGTACAGAATAAACCGGCTAATATTGGACGCTGGCTGTGTCCTCTAGGGACAGTCTTTATTAGGTAGAGAACATTTTAATGTGGATGTCAAAGACACTTAGGTTTACCTATATTTAATCACTATAAATAACATGTTTTGCTTAGATATGTGGTCAGATTAATAAAGGTACGGCGATATACACCATTGTAGCCATACAAATAAAAGTTCGTCGTATGTGTTTTAACCCAACGGTCCGATTCTCATTGTTCACTGTAGTTTCTTCGTATATGTAGGTTCCAGATTGCTAGTTTGTAGTTGAGTTAGCCAGGCGAGCAAAAGAAAATTTTATAAATTACTATAGGTACTATGTAAAAACGGCGTCTGAAGTCCATACACGATGACAATGCTCCCACGATATTCGATTTGTTATGTATTTTTTAGTGCACAAAAAATTACAAGGAAGGTCTTAATGTTAAATAGCATTTTCTACCAGTCACTCTAGACGCGCAGGAAAAGTGGGGGCGGTACAGTAAGGAGAAAAGTACCTACGAACAAATGTTAAAAAATAATAACGCAGAATCCGTAAATTGAAATACGGGTAGAGGTAAATAAAGAACAGTCCCAAGTTGTGCAGAGCGAGTACAATTATAGCTGTGCAAACCTAGTAATGCTACGGATTTGCTTGAATAAATAAACAATGCACTCGCAAATATATCAAATTCGACTACATAGGTTATACCACCAAGGCCTATCAAGCATTAACGCATATCAAACGAAAAGAAAGACACCATTTGCTCTTTATCAGTATCCCAAATATAAAAAAAAGAATTGAGCTTAACATTTCATCGCTTATAGAATGTCACCCCATACGAGCCATTTACCGTTAATTCCATATTATTTGTGGGCCAAAGATTAATTATTTTCGAACAATCAAGCCACTATTTCGATACCAAGCAATTTGCACATTTATCCATAATACACAATACAGTACAATTTATAGTACAGGCCAAATTGAAATGTTCTTCGAGATAAATTATATGGTACCTTATTTAAATTTAAATATGCAACACTATATTTTATTATCTTCTTTCATTTTATCGTCTTTCATGTTATTTTCCAATAAAAATTACATAACAGCAATTGTAAAATATACGCATGAAACTAAAGCTAGCGTTGGCGAGGCACCTGCGCAGTAATGTATTTTTGCTACTGCGTAGGTCATGTGGTGTTTCGCCAGCACTCAACTTCCTTGCCGGGTATTATACTTTACTAGGGATAGTACTTAATCCTGTTGAGAAAATGAGACGGAAGATGGCTTATATATGATGAATACACAGCCTACCCAATCGGTACTATTTTTTTTTATACATTTAAGAGCCTTGCTCTTGTCGGTGGAGTGCTTTCCATCTTCTCCTATCCTCCGCCAGGCGCTTGACCTCCTCATACGACACAACATCTACCGTCTCCCTGATCTGATCTAGATAAGATCGTCTCGGTCTCCCTCGTCCTCGACTTGCCTCTATCTTCCCTTCTATGATGGTCTTTATGAACTCATCGTGTCGTATGAGATGGCCAAACATGTTTCCTCTTCTGTTCTCTATCGGTAATCGGTACTATAATAAATGCGAAATGAGTTTGTAGGTTTGTTCTCCTTTCAGGCAGCAACGGCGCAACGGATCGATGTGATTATTTTGCATAGATATAGTTTATTATTAGAACCGTCACGTGGGTAAAACCGCGGGCAGAAGCTAGTCTTCGCTAGACTAAAAAACATACATTGCTACGATGAAATTCAAAGCCGCGTTTAAGTTTGCGCGTACCATACCTGGTGTTATGATGAACGAGTCAGAATTAATTAATTAATGAAAATAGCAGAGCTTGTTTATCCGATTGAAGGATAAATTGAGGGCTAGTATTATCAATCGAAATAATATTAAGCTTGGAGCTTAATTTCAATAGAAGTCTGCAAGGTGTAACGTAATGATTGATAGAACGATTTACCGACCTCGCGTAGGTCCTTGCAAAAAGAAAAAATTGCTTTAAAAAAGCGAAGAACCGACTTCAGTGACAAACTACTGAACCGATTTTGATGAAATTTCTATGGGACCAATTTGAAAGTATACACTTTCAAATAAAAAAAGAATTTTCCAAATCGGTTATAAATGACCGAGATCTGAGGTAACATAAAAAAAAATACCCGACGAATTGATAACCTCCTCCTTTTTTGGAAGTCGGTTAAAAAATAATAATATACATGACAAATATCCCGTTAATTCTGCTTGCTTTTCAATCAGAAACTTGCACAAGGTTACTTTTTCTAGCTACAAATAATGAAAAGGGTCTATTCCACTATAATCACCTGGGTGATGTGATTGAACATTCAACAGTTTTGATGTGTGTATTTTATTCGGCGGGACTGCAAATCAATCTTGCTAAACGAAAAGATAATAAAACTACAGCATAGAGCTGAGGAATAAAGGAAGATATTGTCCAGACAAGGCAATTCTGTTAGCTAGGACTTGGAGCTAAAGCTTCGTTTACACCGACAAATGCTGAGCCAAGGTATTTGATGGCTGAAGCCGTGGTCTCTTGATCGGATCGCACAACGCTGCGGTATGCGGTTTCGGACATATTTTCCTCTTACCGCTGACGAATACGCTACCGCTACGTCGGAACAAACGACTATTCTAAACTTTTCTTAGGATAAGATGTCTGATACTGCATACTAAACCGTTGTGCGTTACCGATCAAGAGAACACGGATGGCACTGCGATTCTAACGACATTCCGACATTTGGATTCGGTCGAGTGGTAGTGCCGACTGTGAAGTTTGTTTTGTGCTTGTCATGTGCACTGCCATGGTCGAGTACTTGTAAGATGTAAACTAGGCTTTGTTGTAGGTTGTGTTTAACATCATAGCGAGCAATTTTATTTGATTTAGCTGTTAGCAAGATGGGAAAACGAAAAAAGATGTAAACAGAGAAGAGAAATCCCTTCTCATAATATTATTCCGAAAGTTCGCTGTTTTATGAACTTTTGGAATAATATTACGAGAAAGGATTTCGCTTTTCTCTCTTAATGATGTTTTAGTCCCTTCATCAAGGGTTTAAAATTCTTTGTACATCAAGAGTTAAAAACGCGTTTACCTACCATTCTAGAGTCACCATCGTCAGATCTTGACCCAATTTATACACATCCATCCTGAGATACTGTATAACCTCTCAAATAAACCAATATTTATCAAAATCGATCTGTAAATTCCGTTATTACACTTAAAACCGTACCTACTTCAATAATGACCTTAATTGAACACCTTTTTTCTAGCGTCAATAGGTTTACACCCTAACATTAAAAAGTGTGGAAGTTTTGTAAAATAATGCTGACGAGGCGCGAACTCGCCTCGTTTTTAATAAAATTTAGAGGGGCGTCCTGTAAACAATTTTTCATAGCATGTCTCGTGCATCCTACATTCATTTTTCCGTTGTTTCCGTAATATTTCAGTGTAGTCCGGGCTGAGTAGATAAACGTTTTTATTGTATTAATGCACGTCGCTCCACTTTGCATTCGTGAATTTTAAAACGTGAATATAAAATGTTAAATCTCTGTATATCTGAGAGAGAAACTATGAATGTTAATACCTTGTCGTTGTCAGAAAATACGGATATCTCTTTGTTTTTGAAGGAATTTTACATAATATAAATTGCGGTAAAGTACTTTAGTATTCGTATAGGGTTGCATTACTCTGTATAGGTGTCTGTACAGCGTTATCATCACAATTTGCGGTTCGTTCTGCGGTATTCTTTATATAAGTTTTATATAGCTGGCTGCAATGATTGAATTGTTCGTGATGTCATAGCTGTGGGTTCCGACTGAAAATCAGTTATTAAGGTCCTTGGACCTTAATTGCATGCTGAGTCGGAACCCTTATCATGGCATCACGTAACATTGGGTTTTTTATTTATGTACTTGTCTGTCCCTTATTTTAACTTTTTTATGTATGTATAAAACTGTAATGTTGTGTGATGTCCCGATATAAATGTATTTTCTTACTTTCCTTCTTGTTTCCTGCTGGTGGCGGTTTGTTAGATGGAGTAGAGAGACTAAGATTGTGTGTTGTTGTTGCTCCTTTGGGGCCTATTCGAATAAAGCATTTTGAATTTGAATTTGTATTAGAGTTTTAGTCTTAGCTTTTAGACTGTCTAGTTTATAGCTAGTGTTTACGATAATTATGTTTTTTAAGGTAACTTTTGTTAGGTACGTGAACTCTTGACCGCTATCTCTAGTGATGCGTTCTAAGAAGTTGACATGCTGTTAAAGAATACGATATTACTCGTATGTGGGCAAGTATGGTTAAGTTTAAGTCATCGTGATGAGCTACAAATTGTTATCGTGTGCCAAGCGTAGACGCTTTACTTAGAAGTGATTGATGGACATTAGGATGTTGTTGATTTTTTTTTTTGATGTTATTTGGTAACGAGACGAGCTGGTCGATTGCCTGATGGTAAGCATAACGTCGGCCCATAACATTTGCAGTGCCACCCAGAACTTTGGGAACACAAAGGCCTGTGCGGCACTGCAGTGCGCTCGTTACCCTGAGACATTAGGTATTAAGTCTCATAAGCCCAGTAATTTCACTGGATACTCTGTTCATCAAACCGGAACACAGTAATGCTTGCACACTACTGCTTGGCGGCAGACTTCAATTGGTTACATTTTTCTAGTCCTGCACTGCATAGCACTTGTGATATGTCCGTGCTATAAATAAAGCAAATTAAAATTAGACTGCCGCCCGACTTCGAGATATAATAGTGGCCTACGTTGTTAAGCCGACAGCTTATTCCGTGTCAAAGTTCTTGCCCATTCATGTTTGTGCATTGTGCAGTAATTTACATGAAAGCAGGAAATTACAAAGGTCTGGTGTCAAAGGAGCTGTTTGTGGAGTTCACTTTCAGGAAATTTTAATTGAGCTGGGGTCGTTAAATGCTAGGGTGATAGCACTATATATAGTTACTTGAGTTATGCGTTAAGTTTTAAGAAGTTAAGAATTAGATAATATTTCTTGATAATAATTCTGCTCATCAAACCGGAACACAGTAATGCTTGTACATTACTGCTTGGCGGCAGGCTTCACGAGCAAAGCGGTGGTAACAACCCAAACGGACACTCGCAGAAGACTTAGTCCTACCACTAACAAAAAATAGACATAAAATAACAACATAAACTACTAACTACTAATATATTGGTACTATTGGTTTATAAGTACCTAATAACTGAGAGCCACCATCCCTTCCCACTTTTTATGTTTTTCTTTAGCCTTTGGGTTGTCTAGAAGATATCGCTATGAGCGATAAGACCGCCCATTGTGACACTTAGTTTGTTAAGAATTTAGTTTTAAATATTCATTGTACAGTGGTGTTTCAATAAAGAGTTTATTTATCTATCTATCTAACAACATAAAATAGTAAGGAAAAATCGCTTTCCGTTAGTAGTGTGACACTATACCAACTAAAGCGCCCCCTAGTGTATTCAAGCACGTTCCCAATCACAGGATTGCTCTCGGCCGGTCTCTGCTCTTTATTTATTTCCTACTTGATATATTTCCGCCACAATGCAGGATGCAAGCAGCCAATACTGATATTATTGCTTTTGAGATTATTGCAGCTATAAAACAGACGTATTGTTGTAGATATGCATTTCATTGGCTTTATTACTAAATCCATAAACAATAAAATATCTAACCTAGGTTTCGGATATTCATCTGACAACTTCAAATGCTTATCTATCAAGGATAAGAGAAAAAATAATTATCAGTCAGCCAAAACAGAGATTTTAGATTGTTCTGTCAGCATTTGTTGTGCGTCGGGGCGGCCAAAGTTACTGTTAGCATTAAAAAAATACAATCATAAGATTAGTCTTATGATTGTATTTTTTTAATATCGGCATGTCTCGATATCCTTCTTTCGGTAGGGTAATTGATCACTAAATATTATTTAAGTGACATTGTGATCAAAGGTACTGGTTTGGCCAAACAAACGGTCATACATTTATACACACAAACACATACGATTTCTGAACGCATCCTTCCCCTCCCTCTCCTCGACCTGTGAACACGCCAGCGCCATCTACAGTCCACTCTCGCGCACCGTTGAAAATCGTTAAACACCGCACCGCTAAATTTAAAAATAAATCATATCTATCGCCTAAACCTCTCAAGTGTTGTGAAAATTGTAGAAAAACTATTATAGTGCTTAGCCCAGCAAAAGGTTACCGAAGATTGACTGTGGTGTACTTGAACCAGCGCAAATTTCACCGTACGTGATACAGGTACCTCTTCCATACACCTATAATATCAACCATCCTCTTTCTTGGTCCTTCTCCCGCGATCCCATCTACAGTCCTCTTCTCAACCTACACAAAAATATACAATTTTCACTACATTTACACTTCATAAACTCAATTTTGGTCATTCCGCATTTCGCACGCCATTGTTCTAATCACGTCGTTGCATGTTCTAATTGCACACGGCAAATCCGCCATATTGCAAATCTTTTACATTTAATTTCTAATTTCCGTTGTTAATCTCGTTGTAACAATGGAAAAATCGGAACTATCGATTACATTATTAGACGCGAAAAGAAAAAGTATTTTTTCTATATTGCAAAATGCGTACGACTTGAGTACAAATATAACTACGCCCGAAGAGAAGCAGAGATTTCTTATTCGAACGAAAACGTTAGAAAATCTACGCAAAGAGTTTACTGATGTTATTCATGATCTCAATGAAGCTACTATGATAATAAACCCTAAGTTCGAACCCTCTTTCAAGCCCATCGAGGCATTTGATGAAATTTATTGTCATATCAAAATGGTAGAACAACAGTGCTTATCGAAATCTAGCTCAGATTCGATACCTATCAACAAACCTAAACACAAGTTACCGGTTCTCGAATTAGTCCCGTTTAACGGTGATTACACTAAATGGCCGCTTTTTTATCAAAATTTCAAAGAAATGATTCATGATAACGTACATCTCACAGACGCCGAACGAGTTCAGTATTTGGTCTCGAAATTGTCCGGAACGGCTTCCTCGATCACGGCGGGAATCCTACCTGTCGCTTCTAATTATCATATTTTATGGAACCTTCTCGTAGATAGGTATCAGGATGTACGTACGCTAGGAACTCAGTATTTAGACAAAATGTTAAAGTTCAAACCTATCGCTTCCGCCACCTCGAACAATTTAGATATATTTTCTGATCAATATTGCGCATCAGTTGCCGCTCTAAAGGCTCTGAAGATCGACGACTTAGCCGATTTTATGATTACGCACCTAGCTTTGAACAAACTCGACAAAGAAACTATTCACTTGTATGAACAAAGTGTCCGCTCGCAAAAGATACCTACTTTTAACTCGCTCGAAACATTCGTAAGAGAACAGAGTAAAATTATCTCCCGCACTCAATTAAACATAAAACCGCAATCCAATACATTTACCGCACCCGCTCGTACAAACACAGCCACTAATAAAAATAAACCTCTCCACTCATATCTTATGAATGATTCGAAATCTACCTCCAATCAGGAATCGAGCCCGCTACCCTCTAACGCATCCGCACCGCAAAGTTACAATAACATTTGCGTTATTTGCAAACAAGAAAAACACCCGCTTTATCTATGTAAAAAATTCGCAGAACTCGATGCTAACTCACGCTACTCGATTGTTTCGAGTAATGCATTTTGTAGAAACTGTTTAGGTTTCCACGAAACAAAAACATGCAAATCCTCAAAGTTATGTTTAAAATGTAATAAAAAACATCATACATTATTACACTTGGATAATTTTACATATCAACCTCGGAACGCAAACAACAATAATCATACGCATCAAAATAAATCAGTTCATTCGCAGCCGAACTCGCACGAACCCCGCGCCAATATCATGTCTCTCGCTAGCTCTGCCGCGCAGTCCGCCAGTGAGAGCGAGATAAATATAGTTCCCGCGAGTACGCACGCCGCCGCCGTAATGTCAAACGTCACCGAAAGTCTACCTGCTTTTTCTGTTCAGTCAAATAGTCAAACTACCTCACATAATTATGAAAATCAAAACAATAATTTATTACCGCATCATCACTGCAATTTGACCTCGGACGCTAACTCTAATCGCTATTACACTGAAGTAGTGCCGACCGCGAGTGTTCAAGTGATAAATAGTGAAGTAAAACCATCGGATATTCGTTTGTTATTGGACTCCGGTTCGACCGCGAACTTTGTGACTGAAACTTGTTGTAAAAGATTAAAGTTGCAAATAATTTACCAGCCTTCTTCTGTTCACGGAATAGGCATGGCAGTGAAACCAGTGTTAGGATACACAGTGATTGTGTTTAGATCGCGAATGGATGCGAGGTATCAATATTCTATCAAAGCCGCCGTCGTGGAGCAAATCACAGGTAATTTACCTACAACTCGCATTGATACTCGTATGTTAGAACATTTTAAAGACATTCCTCTCGCTGATGACTTGTTTTACATGCCGTCTGAAATTGATTGCGTTATCGGTTCGGGACTTTTCCCGCATCTTTTGTTATCACATAAGGTCGTGCATCCTAAGTCATCCGCTGTCGCGATTCAGTCCACACTTGGATATATAGTGATGGGCAAAGCTGAATGCCTCTCAAACTCGTCGCATGAGATTACGCATTCTTGTCACGCGTTTATTGTAAACAATAACGACGCCAAATTAGATGAAATGATTCAACAATTTTGGAACTTAGAATCTGTACCTACTCGTAAAATATTAAGTCCAGAAGAGCAGCAATGTGAACAATTATTTACAGATAGTGTTTCACGCGAAAACGATGGTCGTTATGTAGTCGCACTGCCCTTCTGTGATGATCCGAAATTATTAGGTGATTCTTACAAAACCGCAAAACGCCGCCTCTTATCGCTCGAGCGTAAGTTAGACTCGGACACCGACGTACGCGCCAGTTACAATGCTACAATGCAAGATTATATTGATAAAGGTTTCTTGACTAAAGTTTTAGACCCGCAACCGCCCACACTCGCTTATTATATCCCGCACCGCGCAGTTTACCGCCCCGAAAAAGATACCTCGAAAATTAGAATTGTTTTGGATGCTAGTGCCAAAACTTCTTCGGGAAAAAGTTTGAACGATATTTTATATTGTGGTCCGAACTTACAGACAAACATATTTGATTTGTTATTAAATTTACGTCTTTTTGCTGTCGCCATCTCAGGTGATTTAGAGAAAATGTATTTTCAACTTAAAGTTGTAACAGATCACAAACGGTTCCAGAGAATATTGTTCAGATTTCACGCTAATTCAGACCCTATTGAAACCTATGAGTTTCAGCGAGTCTCTTTCGGATTGAAGTGCTCACCATATCTCGCGATGCGTGTAGTCCGGCAACTTGTTCAGGATGAGTGTCACAAATATCCGGAAGCGGCTAGGGTTGCCGCTAACTATTCGTATATGGACGACTTTTTACACTCTGTAAAATCACCCTCGGAAGCGCTCGAACTTCATAACCAACTGGTAGGCATGTTCGCCAGTGGTTGTTTTAAACTCACTAAATGGATCTCTAACTCCCCGCAATTTTTACAAAACATTCCCGCAGATACGCGCGCCTCTAAAAACTTCGACTTTGGTTCTGAGTCTGAAACTAAAATAGTTGGACTCAGATGGGACCCAGTCAATGATTGTTTTAAATTTAAAATTAATTTTCCTCTCGACGACAAATGCACTAAGCGTATAATTTTGTCAAAGACCGCTACTTTATATGACCCGTTAGGTCTACTCGCGCCGTTAACTGCAGGCATGAAACTTCTGGTACAAGAGTGCTGGAAGCGTGAACTCTCTTGGGATGAAGATGTGCCCGATGATATTGCCCGTGCCTGGTTAACAATACAGAACGAATTCTCTGACCTCTCGCAAATATCAATACCTCGACATGTAGGTATTTTCGCTGACTCTTTCATCACTCTCGTGGCATTCGCGGATGCAAGTGAGAAATGCTACGGAACGGTTATTTACCTACGAATTGGTTCGCTTCTGGATCACGCCACCAGCGTGTCCCTGTTATGCGCTCGTTCGCGCCTCGCTCCCTTAAAAAAGGTTACTCTTGCTCGACTTGAGCTATGTGCAGCTCACCTTCTCGCAGTGCTGTTACAGTCTGTGATGTCGAATTTAGAATCGAGATGTAAAGTCAATTGCACACTCGCTTTCTCGGATTCTACCATAGCTTTGGCATGGATACAGTCCTCCCCACATAGATGGCAGACTTTTATAGCGAACAGAACATCTGCTATTCAAGAAATTATTCCGCCACAATCTTGGTTTCATGTTCCAAGTACCGAGAACCCAAGTGACCTCATCTCTCGCCCTGTATCTCCAAACAATTTGATAAACAATGAATTCTGGTTACAAGGTCCTAAATGGATTTCGTTTCCACAGAGTCAATGGCCTGTGAAATCTCTTACTAAGGAGAATGTCCCCTCAGATATACCAGAATCCAAAGTTATATCGTTACTTCAAGCCGCTAACATAGAATCAGATCCGCATCCTCTTGAAATATTGGCAGAACGTATTTCTAAATGGACTAAACTGATAAATGCAGTAGTTTATGTTCTCCGATTTGCCAAAATACTAAAAAGCTCTGGAAGTCTAACCGTTACAGACTTAAATATAGCAGAAATGAAATTAATTAAAATGATTCAAAACAAATATTTTGCCAAGGATATTTCTGATATAAAATGCAATAGAAATATACGCACAACGCTCCGCAAATTAAGACCTTTCATTGATGATGAAGGTATTCTTCGTGTAGGAGGGCGTTTACACCACGCACCTCTAACGTATGAACAGAAACACCCTATACTATTGCCCGCGAAAGACCGCATTGTTCAATTACTTGTTGAATATTATCATACTTCAAACTTTCATACTGGACCTAGTTTACTTCTCGCTCTATTACGCCATAAATATTGGATATTGTCTGCTAGAAGTTTTGTTCGACGAGTAGTACACGCCTGTAATTTTTGTTTTAAACATAGGCCCAAAGAGATTCAACCTCTTATGGGAAACTTGCCAGAACATCGTGTAACGCAACAAAAATGTTTCTCAAAATGTGGAGTTGATTATATGGGTCCAGTCTATATAACACTCGCTAAAAAACGCGGTATAAAAAGCCAAAAGGCATATGTCTGTTTATTTGTTGACTTAGTTACCAAAGCGCTTCATCTTGAATTAGTGTCAGACCTCACAACTGAAATGTTCATAGCCGCGTTTAAACGCTTTATTGCTCGCCGCGGACCAGTATCACTAATACTTAGTGATGGTGGAAAAAACTTCATAGGAGCTCGCAGACAACTGAACGAAATTTACTCTATAGTTTGCTCAGATGAATATAACAATGCTCTTATTAAAGAATTAACACCACAAAAAATTGAATTTAAAATCAATCCGCCTTACGCACCCCACATGGGGGGTTTGTGGGAGGGGAATATAAAACCGGTTAAAAATCATTTAAATAAGATAATTGGATCTCAAATTTTGACATATGAAGAGCTCAACACTGTGCTTATACAAATTGAAGCGTTAATGAACTCTAGACCTCTTTGTGTGCTGAGTAGTGATCCATCTGAGCCCTTAGCGCTAACTCCTTCGCATTTCTTAAATTTAACCCCTCTTAAATATATACCCGCTGAAAATCTAGATGATACCCCAACTAATCGGTTGCAAAGATATAAAATGCTCGATAAAATGGTCCAATCTTATTGGCAACGTTGGCATACAGAATACCTCACCTCATTACAAACTCGTGAAAAATGGAATATTTCCACCAATCCTATTAAAAAAGGCCAAATTGTTATTCTGAGAGAAGAAAAACTTCCCTTACTGTGTTGGCCACTCGCTGTGGTAGAGGAAACCTTTCCTGGAGCCGATGGAGTCTGTCGGGTAATAAAAGTAAAAACTAAAACTGGTACTTATATCCGCCCAGCCATACGAGCTTGCCCGCTACCAACTCAGTAGATAATTATGTAATATTAAATTAGCTTATTTAGATTAAATACATATAGTTTCATATAAATTTAAATTAACCTCATATATATCAATAAACTTAACCGCACTAATAATTCCTCGAATAATAATTCTCTTTGCTCTTTGTCATGTTGGAGAAACTCCAAGGCGGGGAGCATGGTTTGGCCAAACAAACGGTCATACATTTATACACACAAACACATACGATTTCTGAACGCATCCTTCCCCTCCCTCTCCTCGACCTGTGAACACGCCAGCGCCATCTACAGTCCACTCTCGCGCACCGTTGAAAATCGTTAAACACCGCACCGCTAAATTTAAAAATAAATCATATCTATCGCCTAAACCTCTCAAGTGTTGTGAAAATTGTAGAAAAACTATTATAGTGCTTAGCCCAGCAAAAGGTTACCGAAGATTGACTGTGGTGTACTTGAACCAGCGCAAATTTCACCGTACGTGATACAGGTACCTCTTCCATACACCTATAATATCAACCAGGTACTGTAAGCATAGAATAGGATATGTATTAATTCACACATTGTAACGGGATATTTACCGTGATTATTATTGAGCGATGAGCACCCGATATTTCGACGCTGTTGCAAGCATCATGTTCACGGGAATACTATACCTACTCGTATATATGTAGTATGTATGTGTACTCTATATATAGAATATGTAATGTAGTTGTCTGCTGCGAAGCGTGTACCTAATGAATAAAAACTATTAACAACAAAAGCAGTTAGCTAGCTAGGAAGTGTACCTAATGAGAACATAACCAAATAATAATTACTAACTTTTGCCAAGCTTCTGTGGGTACATCAGCATTGGCCGACCACTGCTCCATTTGCAAGTTCCAGTCCAATTCAATTTGGTGCCACTCGTCCAAATTAAGGCTCCCAGGTCCAACTTTAATGAACCGGTGAGTGAGCGCAGTGGCTGGTTAAAGCGGATAATGACTGCAATAATAATGCTATGGTTATGGTAGTGCGTTTACTTTTGGTTCATTTTGCATAATGGTGCAGTTTTGTTTTAGAGAATGACAATGTGGTTTCGGTGAGCGAATGCACACGTAAAGATAACTGTGAACTGTTATGGAAATAAAAAGGAATTGTATCTGAATTTTAGCACCAATAGCTATTTCTGTTTATTAACTGACTTCCTAAAGTAGGAGATACTTTAATTTATTTAAAACAATTTCATTATTTTTGGACCAACTCGTTTTTTGACATGATACAGTTACATTTATATTTGGTCAAGATCTAATGATGGAGTTCTAACAGTGATTAGGAAGATCCTCAAAGAGTTTAGAACTCTTTGAGGATCTTTTGGAGCTAAATTGATAAATTTGTTAACTAGTTCCTACGCATGACTCATGTCATTAACTAATGCCAATTACGACAGTTTGGGTTTCTATCGTGGTATAAACAATCTTGTCAAAGTTGTTATTTCCTGGAGCGTTACCTATGAAAACTTCAGTGCCACTTAGATGAATTATGCATTAAACGTTCCGCAATTCAATATTCGACTATAGTCGTGCAAGTAATCTCCAAAGTTTCCAGAGTCGATATTAAATTTTTAATTGATACAAAATAGTATCTGTCTTTCGCACTCTTGGAATAAATAACAAATTGTCATTGAGTCCGAAGCGGCGTCGTTAACAGAAAGCACGTACCAGGCGGACCCAGCACAAGGAACTTATCTCGAAAATATTACCGGTATTACCAGTATGGGGTCTACAGACAAAGAGTGATATTGTTTAGTTGTAGTGTTGTGTAGTAATTTCAGAAACTATTAGGTTTGGGACCATCGTTTATTTCACATTTGATGAACCGCGACCGTAGTGGTGACGGTTATGACTATGTTTCTAACACACACAAAAAACTGTTATATCTTGACTACCAGGCTTATTACAAACTAAACACACGAAACTCGTACAAAGGTACTTTGTGTCACTTTATAAAGGTTTAGTTGGCAGCGCTCTCCAAATAGCAAATCTATCCATACTGTTAATATTAAACCAAACAACTCCTAAGTTAAATTTAATGGCATGCCATATTGAACCTAATATTTTTGTAACAAGGCTCAAAATGGCTGTTAATCTTGCAGTAAAGGAAGTATAATGAACGTGGTTTGAGCTTAATGTCCTTACAATGTCTAGACCGAGATACGAAAAATTTAATTAAGTAGATTTGTCTTCGATAGCAGCTTTTTAAAACGAATTTCAGAATGCTAGAATTTAATTTACCTCATCAACCTTTTTCTTTCTCAAAAAAAAAAGTAGCTCAGAAAAACCCTATGACGAAGATTAGTAGATAATGGGTACTCAAGATGCAGAAATATTAAAAAAGTGAATTTGTTTTTTGTTCGAAAAATTGTGCTTCGTTGAGTGATACCATGATTATAAATAATCAAAGTTTGATACTGGCCGATTATTGATATAATAAAAAAAAATTGTTGTTTTCATGATTGTAGCAATTGATGTTACAAAATATGATATTTGCAATCTCACCTTGGAAATGCATTTGTAAAGCTCCATCACTTAGCAGATACACAGCGGCTTTTAGCCGATGCTGTCATAATGTCCTCGAAATATAATTACTAGGTTTGAAACCAATGATAAATATATTTAAAACCTTCTTGTTTGAAACAAATACTTGATACTGGCTGAATTTTTTTTTTTTTTTTATGTTATTAGGTAACGAGGCGAGCTGGTCGTTTGCCTGATGGTAAGCATAACGCCGGCCCATAACGATTGCAGTGCCACCCAGAACTTTGAAACACAAAGGCCTGCGCGGCACTGCAGTGCGCTCGTTACCCTGAGACATTAGATATTAAGTCTCATAAGCCCAGTAATTTCACTGGAAACTCTGCTCATCAAACCGGAACACAGTAATGCATGCACACTACTGCTTGGCGGCAGACTTCACGAGCAAAGCGGTGGTAACAACCCAGACGGACACTCGCAGAAGAGTTAGTCCTCCCACTAACAGAATACTGGCTGAATAAATATCAACTCAATAAAAATAAGATTAAAGAGCAGATAATTTTCTCTAGTTTAGAATACACAACTTCAAAATACACAACCACGTAGACAAAAATAAATAAAACCGTAGTTACTATGTAGACGGTACTACAGCGCTACGGCGTAGAGATTCGTAGTAGCTACGTAAAGTGTGCGGATGGCATTCCTCGGCGTGATTCGACGATCCCCGCATTAAGGGGCAGAATCCGGCGCGCCGCTATCTCGCTCGCGCATCTTAGCATTTTTGAAGATAAACAATCACTTAATATAATTATGAAAAATCGCACTCGGTGAAATTGCTGGCATTAACATTACAAAGGTACGGCAAAAGTATAATTTTGATCCGATCAAGTTTTCATACATGAAAATGGGCAAAACATAAAATCCCATTTTTAGGTTTGAAAACCTGAATGGAACAAAATGAAATTTTTGTGTAACCTTTGTAATGTCATTGTCAGCAATTTCACCGAATGCGATTTTTCATAATTATATTAAGTGATTGTTTATCTTCAAAAATGTTGAGATGCGCGAGGGAGATAGCGGCGCGCCGGATTCTGCCCCTTAATTTAGATTGCTTATAACTTTATCTACGTGGAGAAAGATAATGATGGAGGGATTTCCTTGTAGATGTTGTTCCATTTGTAAGAAAAGTGTTTATTATGTGTGCTTAAGTGCTTAAGGAGTGTACTGTTTTCAGGGCACATGTATGTATATTGTATATGTACTTACGTGAGTTTCTTTATTCCACCATAACTTTTAAATGCCTAAACAGATTTGGATGTATGGGGTATCGTTAGAATCCTTACATAATCCCGAGTGACACTAGCTAGAGTAGTCATGTTTTTTATTTATTTTTTATTCTTGTTTTAGGCTAACATACATATGGCTTATTGAGGCTTAAGACGTGCGTCAAGGAGCCTTTATCAAAGCATTGATATTTCTGAAAATGTAAGTGTAAGTACACTTGGAATACACATTGACGCACATTTCTTGAGTCTTGAGACACAAAGCATGTCAATTTGTCAATCGTACTACGTGTCACCGGTAATAAACTCGGTGGATATTTTCAAAGCTTTACCGAGAAATAGCATCAAATATTATTTGTTTCATTTTCACAAAATAAGTTCAGAAGACAAGATTAAAAACGGGTTAATACCGCTTTATAACTTCCGGATATAACGCCAATTACTCAGTTCGCATAATCCGGATGGCCTGACGCGGCCGGTTCTGATTCCGGATGTGGATGGCTTGAGTGGTAGTTCTGTCGCTATCAGATACCCGAATCAAAACGCAAGTTTGAAATAAACTTACTCTAATTGCAATAAGGTTTAAAATCTATCGAAGGAATTCGGATGTAAAGCGGTACATTTATTGGAATAATATTGGGATCAAAAGCTTTTGGAATGAATGGAAAAAATCTCATTTCAATATTGTCAGTGTGGTTTCTGGTTAATTTTCATGATTTTTATTTATTGAATGTTCAGTTATGATTTTATATTTAGTAAATCTCGCTCAAAAGATAGATAGGTAACTAGGTGCTTAGCATTTAATTATTCCATGTACACTATTTGTGCTAATTCCTAATGATGACACTCTCAGGGTAAAGGGCACAATGCAGTGCCACGCAGGTATTTATGTCTCTAAGTTCTAGGAGGCACTGCAATTGTTATGGGCTGGTGTTATGCTTACCATCAGGCAAACGACCAGCTCATCGCGTTATCCAATAATATGAAAAAACCACGGGGAACCGTTGGATGCAAGAGGCGAGTAGCCGATGATGACGATGACTGATGATGATGACTATGATGATGATAAAAATATACAGGATGGCTTACAACCACAATCATGTTTCTTCATTCCATCCTTATCGTGTGAAAAGCACCTTAGTGTTGGAATCCTAGCAAAATTTTGAATCTTCTCAAAAATATAAACTGTGGTTTTATGTTTGTTTATTTAATAATTGTGCAGAAATTTGTGTACATGGAATAACTTCTTGGTTAAAATTTTTAACGCATTTGAAGGTCGGGTGACGGATCCGTTTTTTGTATTAAGTGGGCACCAGATTCAAAATATTGTCGGATGATGTAGAGTCTAATAAAATACTAACATACGTTAAGGAAAAAAATAAATAATAACTTGGTTAATCCATTTAGAATGGTGTGGCGATATTTATTTTTGTAGCCAGTTAAAAAAGAAGCTAGACAAACATATCTGAGACTGTTATGAAAATATTACGCCTTTATTGTACACAATATTTATCTTACAAGATATAAATATCCTTTATTTATTACCCCGTATCGGCTCAAAATATCATATATAAATATAAAGGCTCGTATTTGCCACAAATACGATATAAGCCCATTTATCAATATGTCAAAATATGCAGCCTACACCTGTGTGGCTTCGGCCTAATTCTGACTTGAAGATAGTCGTTACGACAACGTAAAATGAGTTCTCATGAGTACAGATAAGGTGTGATTTTGTTATGAAAATGTGATCAGGGAAGTTTGGCACGAAAAACGGCGTGGAGAATCCCGGGAGATAAGCGCAGTCATCATATTTTGCCCGTTTTGACGGCGAGCCTCAAGAGAGGCGCTGTATTAAAGATTTTTGGTTGCATTAGGATATTACTTGGGAACATTAGGGTATTGTTTTACCTGAGCATTGGCTAATGTTGTTTATGGAATACCTCTAGTAGATGAGATAATAGTTTCTGTCACTGATATTAACGGCTAAACAATCACAATAAAAATACGTTAACATTTGTTTAAAAGTTTTTACGCGACCAAAATCTCTCCGGAACTTTTTGATGTGGTCGGAGGTAGTGCTTGGTCGTTTGATCGCTATTCGCTAGTGGATAGGTAGTCCACTCCTTCCGTCAGGGCCCCCGGGGCGGGGAGAGGTAAGCATGCAAAGGAGTTCCCCGGGATGTCCAAAAAAAAGGTCGTTTAATCAGCTGCTAAGGACTTAGTATAGCGAGCCTATTTCAGTATTTTATTAGCCTTTCCGTATCTCCTTTCCTTTCTTTCGTTTTATTAGGCTAATTTAATATATAGGTAGGTAGTGAAATGCGGGCCTTTGAGACTTGTGAACAAATGTCTCAAAGCTAAGAAAGCAGTGCAATTCCACGCCGGACTTGTTAAACTTTGCGTAGTTTAGATTTAATTATAGACAAACAAGCTTCTGCCCGCAATTTCACCGTTCCCACACGAACTGTGCATTTTCGGTTTACAAAGTTACTCTTCTCTAGCATATGTGACACTCCGGTGTATTTAAAAATATATCTATGTCAAAAATAACGTTGTTCCGTTGCTCAGTAGCTGCGTGAAATAAGGACCAACTAACAAACGTACAAAAACACTTTCGCATTTTTTATATAGGTAAGTATGGATATTGGTACGGATGTGATGTTTAATATCGAGCGAAGGATCTGTTTGTCTCTTATAGAACAAACATAATAAAGAAAAACATTTATTTTAGTATGAGTACATACACCGAAACGAAGTAGGGCATAGAAAAACATACAGAACATCAAAAATATTTAAATTAGATGTCATAAGTATAGAACTTAAAAGGTCAAATTTTTTAACAACAGTTTTGGTCTGTAATACGGCAATTACGAAGTTGTGCTGAAAAGGCTATGGCTCAGCATTAAGCTGTTTATAAATTACAATCAGCGCTGGTTTGTCGCTCGTAAGACACACTTCACTTTCCATCTCTAAATACCTGTGAAAGGCTATTTTCAGAAGCAAGGCTGAATACCGCCATGTCTAGACGAACTAATTTTAGAATGTAGGACAACAAAACTAGGCCCACACATAGCTTTTGAAAATAGGTACGATTCCGCGAAGTTTTGTAACTAGAGACGGGCGAGCTCTAGTAGTCGACGAGCGGTAGTTTACATGCCACAGTTAAGTGCGATTTAAAAACCCACCACGTTTACGTAAATATATACGTACACGTACAGATCAAAAATTTCAATACCAACGGGATTCGAACCCGCGTCTTCTGGTTACCTAGACCAGAAGCCTTACACAACTAGGCTATGTATTCTTGAGATGGTAACATCTTTCGGCTTACAAGGTAACAAAACGTTGAGTTTTTAAAACTTAAACTTTATTTGTGTATTTTAACACATTGCTTTTAGCATTAGGAGGATTAAACTTTTAAAGCTTTACCGGACCTCTAGTTGAACCAACATGCGTCTAAAATGCAGGCTTATTACATATACTTGGCATAAGTTAAAAGAAACCAGTCAGCAGGTTTGCTGAACTATAATAATTTGTATAAGGAGTTTGATGTAATGTTCTGTATTCTCATGTCAATTTTAATTATAACACAGTCATAGATAGTGGCTTCAAATCCCATGCCCACAGTAAAAACACTAAAATTGCAATTTAGCTCAGTCCAATTGCGTGACTTCAGATAATCAGGAATGATTGTAAAATAAACCTTCTTGAAACATTTATGTCTGGTTTTCCTTCATTTACCTTTAACAAGTCATTTACAAGTCGTATAAAAGTTATTGAATTTTATTACCATAAAAGAAAGTTGCTTATTTTAAGTAGAGTACTTTCAAAGAAGTATAAACTTGGTTCTAAAGCCAAGCCAGGGAGCGTTTATTATATGTAAGGAAACGTCGCCTTCCCGTCGGTCTAAATAACTTGTCGCTCACACAAAAGGGAAAATGTCAAATGCTCCGCTAATGAAGACTTACTGAAAACTTGGAAAATAAAAAATTTTGTACCTACATAACTAATAGGAGACGTTCACAGATGCTTTATTAAATAAGCTTTGTCACCAGTTGTAAATATACAAATAAACCGTTTGGTGTTAGCAATGTAAGATCATGCCGCGTTTCCGAACGAAAGAGTGTCCCGCCACCCGAGTTTTTCTGCCCTACGCCAGTGCTAGGGCTGCGAGCTGTCAAATCTAGCAGGCCACGGTGAAGGAACAACAGAGGAAGAAGATGAAATGGATTACGGAGACTAACATTATGATGCTAAAAGGAATATATGAGCTCTGCATACAAATGCATGAAGACATTGTTTTAACATTACTTAGAGTGGAGGTCATCCAATATAAGATGAAATTTATCATCATCTTATATTGGGCGTTCACTCTTTTCATCATCACCAGACCGTTGATCTTTCTCGTGGAGACCCTTTTTAGCTTCATTTTGGAGTCCTAAATATTCTTAAAAAGCTTCCTTATTTAGCGCTTGACTGTTCTGAGAATCACTTGTCACCAGCTCATCGCCACTTCATGCTTCTAATTAAAATTTAAGAACTATATCGGTAGTATTAACTTGTGGTTTCTTAGAGATAAAACGGACAGTTAAAATTACACTTTATAGACATGTATTCATTTGAAAAAATTAGTGAGTAATAAAGAGGAAAACGCAAACTACAATATACAGTTTCGTTTATATCAATACAGTCCTAATACTAAAACTGACAGCACAATAATTTAATACCTACCACTTTTACTCCTACGGTAAGTCCTTATCGGAGTAGGCTTACGCTACAGTTCACCTACAAATCAATATTCAGAAAAAGTTCCATTCCAACCACTCCCTTTTATAAACACAAACCCAGAAAAGTAGGCGCAGTCCCGTTGAGTTTATTTGTATAACAAGTTTTATATAGAGAACGCGTTTTGAATACAAATAGAGTTACAAAGGCGGGACGGACTCGTAAAATTATTATTTTCCATTCAGCGGGCCATGCGGCGGATCTCTGCCCCCGCACACTCGATGCTTGAAACAGATGATGTTGAAATAAGGTTAAGTTTAAAAAAGCGTTGCGTTTGCTTTTAGTTGCTTTAGTAGTTTTTATTTAATTAAGAAAAAAGGACATACCATTACCATTTTTAGTAGCCTGTTTAGCTAGACAGCGTCAAAAGATAAACGTCAAAAATGATTAGAAATGTCACAACCGAATTGTGTTAGGCAACGGTTAAACACTACTTAAATCAGGATTTGTGGTTGCTCATATTTAATCGCGCGACTAAGGCATGTTTAGGTGTTAAACAGTGTTTAATACAGGTTTAACGTGTGTTGTGGTTAGACCCATAAAGTTTACCTATATTTACATATTATGTCTTAAGATGTTTAAATTTAAATAAGATTTTTCAACGTTGGTAATTTATAGTTTTAATTCCGCGATAAAGAATGTTATATACTTAATCTTATTTAAAATGGATTTCCGCAAAGTAACGCCTGCTTCCATCAAATATGTTTAAATTTCTTATTTTTGGTTACACAATATCTGTCGCTCAAAATATTGAGCACTTCAAGTCCGAAGAAATTTTTCGGGGTCTTTTTTTGCGATTTTTTTACAAGATTATGGGCCATTTTTATACACAACACTTAACACTTGACTATACTACTGTATTTTTTTTGCTGATAATATTTATGATGGAAACAGACATTTGTGCGACGAACAACAGGACTTTTTAGGACGTTTTGTTTTAGGCTCCCCATAACAGGCACCATATCACGTTTTATGTCCACGTCTGCGATTGTTTTTTGTTTTTCAGTAATTATTCTTATTATTGTTTATTGATAAATCAAAATTGTCACCTGATTCATTAACATGGTTTAGTTTTCGGTTATCTATCAGTGCTCTACAGAAACTTAGAACTAATGAGCTTCTGTAAAAGTACAAAAAAGGTTAACTTATTATATTACGAATGTAAAATTTTACGAATTACTGTTTAATTATTTTATACCAACCACTCACGTATGGAATAAGAAAAGGCATCATATATTCGTGTTATTAAAAAGAAAGGATTAAAAATTATGGGTACTCGCTACGATTTACTATTGGTAAATGTATAAAGTGTGCGCAGAGCCCTAAGCCGGCAGCTCGCACTCGCCCAAAAATGGAAAACTTTATGAAACGTTGAAGAATAAAAATAACTGTAGTAGGTACCTCGTAAAATGCTGCAGATATCTCTTACGACGTTTTAAGAGGTGCTCCGATTTCTTTAACGTTATTGGATAACGAGCCGGTTGTTTGTCTGATGGTAAGCATAACGCCGGCCCGTAACAATTGTACTTACTTAGGTACTTCATAATTATATTGATGACATTTTTTTGTATGTCGACAATTTGAGATGCTATCTACTATAATATATTGTTATTCTAATTACTTTATTCTATGGCCCCTAAGAGAGCGTGCGTGAAAGTTAAATGATTCTAGATGTTCACTTATACAACCGTTCGATTTATGGTTCGTTGGTTGGGTGGTTTATAGTTTTTTTTAAATGACGGCTCTGTAGCTAAGTTGGTAGTAAACCTGCCTGCAAAGCAAAGGGGTCCCGGGTTCGATTCCCGGCTTAGGCAGATTTTGTGTAAGCATAAAGTTTGTTCTAGGGTCTTGGATGTTTGTGATGTGTATCTGTGTGTCCATGCCACCTGCGACACAGGGAATCCTAGTGAGGGGGTATGAGTGTAAGCGTTTATTATTATTATATAACATGCCGACCACAATAAACCTCAACGTCTGTGAAAAAGCGTCATAGTTCGCTCCATACGTTTCAGTGTCTCTATATATCGGTGAATGTACAGTCGTACACGTATCGGTGACGATATATTATTTATTATCGTGTCGGCCAATGATAACACGATTATACGGACAAATTAATCACATGAACGAATGGTTCCTTTCAAAGCCACAGTATGCATGCAACCCGAAGTATTCACGCAATTCCAGAAAGGCCTTAGGGTCTTTTTCATTACACAGACTGTGCATTCCGAGGCCGGTGGCAATTCGCGCCGTGGAGGCGCTACCATCGGTAGGTACAGCAGCCGGAGTTGATGTTAAAAAACCTCGTTAGAAAGGCAAGATACAATAAAAAAATGAACGTGTCATTGCCAATCCGAAAAGACCCCATTGTCGTAGGTATTCTATAAAACTTAAAAAAAAACATATGTATTACAAATTCCTGTTGGCCTGATAGATTCGTCCTAAAAGGGACGGTCTTGGTGAAGGGACGTCGATAGGAAGGACAGACATTGAATAGTATGGAAAATCGTCCTAAATAGGACGGTCTGGCAACTCTGGCCGAGTCAAAGTCACGAAATTTACTAACCTCTAAACGTAGAGAATTGTACAATTGCTTTCTCTACGTTGCATACAACCATACCATACTTATTTGTCGGATAAACACATGAGATTTTTTTAAGTTCGATGTCTATGGTCGGCGGTCACAGTTCATCAAATGTGAAATAAATGAAGTTCACGTGATCGGGGTTTAAATTCCCAAACCTAGTTTAAACTGTTAAATATTTGCTGTATCACCGCGCAAATTCGATCAATTCCGCGGTCTACGAACCATTAAGACGGATTTAGAGCCTTCTTTGATAGCAGATGTCAAATTAATGCTCGTTAAATCCAAAATTTAAGCTATATGAACTTCGGTATATGAGTTAAACCTAGTTCGTAGTTGAACTTCGGTTCAATGCTTGGTGAACTGCCACATTAATTGGGCCAAATTTTTTTTTCTGAATTTTTGCTAAATCCACTTTTTGTATTTATTTACTTGAGACCTGATTCATTCCGAAAGAAACGAAGGCGATAAATCCAATAGTAGGCCCCCGTTGGCCATTCCCGCCAGACTATTGCAATCGGATGAACCTCGCGCCGCGCCAATCATTCCAATCAGTTTTTCAATCATTTAGAGCCCTTCACTCGTCATTCCTTGTAATATGCTTTGGCGCATTTTCCAGCTCTCTTTTCACACACGAACGCATTTCGAAGTCGAGTAAACTCGGGTATGATTGCTATTTATTATATGATGTCCATTTTGTTTCAACAATTTTCAACGACAGAATGAGAGGTATTTCGGTCAAAGGTTTATACGCACATTTTTTAATTAAATATGTGTGAAAATGTGATTTTTTGTGTTTGGAAGCTTTCGATAAGACAACACGGTAACTAAAGTAACTTAACGAATCCTTTTGTCAATTCTTATTACATTCTAACTTATCTACTATTGTAGAAAACTAGGAAGTCACTTTGTTCAGATTCCCTGGTCGTGTAATATCCAGACAAGTATTATACACTCTTCGTGGCATCATTTCTTATGATCCAGTGAAATAGTGGCCAAATACGAGGGTTTTCTTCAATATAAAAACATAAAACTTAATACATTTGAACTAAAAAAAAATGAAAATGTTTAACCGGTTTGACTTTACTACAGCCGAATTTCACGCCGTCCGACGATTGGTCTAAAAACTAAATATAAGCTCACTAGTCATTTTTTGAAACAATTGTTTTGCTTTAATTTATGACCTCCAGTAACTGAAAAGTGTTTTGTCTCGTTTTCACGGGACACATGTAGCCATTGTAAATATTTTCCCAGACATGTTACTGTCTCTTATCAAATTGGAATTCCATAATTGCCAATACATATAATAATTAAGGCGCGTACTCACCGAGCAGGTAAGTGAACACGTGTCAAGTGTCGGCCGGTGTGCGACGGTGGCGCTGGCTAATTAAGCGAGCGAGCGCGAAGCCCATACGTCAATGTCAGACAGCGAGATTGCAGGACAGGAAAATTGAATATCGTGTAAAGGGCTCTTAGGTGATGGTTTATTAACACCGGAGCGTGGATGAAAAAGAGACAGGCAGGAAATAACTATCCGTACTTTTAAAAAAAAAATTAACTCTGTAGAGTCCTAGAACTTTCTTAAATGATGATGTTGATTGGTAGAAACTTAGAAACAATTCCAGAAAATACCGCGCACTTTATTTTGAAGTGAATTTATTTTTCTTATGGAAATTTTAAATGACGCATTTCCAAGAGAGGTTCTTACAACTTATCGACAACCATGGTTTTGGTCACACCCTTCCACCATAACATACCAATTTAAACTCACATTTATAGGTACATAAAAGGGAATCTTGAAAACTCTACTTATTAACACACAATAACCAAAAAATAGAAACTATAGGTAGGTACTCAACCAATTCACACATTATAACGGGATATTTACCGTGATTATTATTGAGCGATGAGCACCCGATTTTTCACCCGATATAGCGACTTGTTCCAACCATTATTATTCCTGCACAACCATGCATGGAGGGAAATAATAATGTAGAATATAATTGTAGATACATAGATGGAGGATTTAAATTATTTTATTGATTGTTTAAAAACATAAACCTAACAAGTACCTACTTAAAATACATACATTTAAGTGAGACCAATAAATAACCTAACAAAACCTCATAAAGTGGTCTGAGCAATACAATATTGAATCTGCCAATTGGAAACTGAAGAAAAAGGAATGATTGAAGTGTTTGCTGCCTTTTTGCAGCTAAAATATCTTATGAAAGCGAAAGAAGCTTTCCAATCTCTCAGAGCTACGTGAAAGCTACTTACGGCCGGCTGGACAGTTTGAGAACAATAGACAGAAGGGCAACTACATTCACAGATAGTCACTTATATTAACGCACTCGTCTATAAAAAAATGATTGTTGTTTCTTATCAATTCATTGACTAGCCCTGGGATGTAAAGATAATAAATATATGGTGGAATGGTTCTTTTATTAGGCACGTGTATTTATTTATCTCTAACTTTTATGTAGTAGCTAGTTAGTCAATTAACTTTTTGTTTGAACGGGCTTAGCCTTTATTTACTAGCTAATTCATAAATAAACACTGCATTTAATCTAGCTACAAAACAGTTAATTAATCTACAAGTCAGTGTAGGCCTATAGATTACTTAATGTGACTATTATTGAATAGGAAGTAAATTTTGTGTATGTATTATGTATTGTAAGATGAAATATACAACATGGTGTGGTGCTGTGGTGCTACGCTATGACGTCAGCAGCTACACCGTGAAGTCAGTGCTACGCCGTAGTCGTCCCAGCGCTACGCAAGGGGAAGACGCGGGGCAGGACAGCTGTCCTTATTCTACGAGCGAAAATACAAGTGTGTCATCACTAGAAACGGGATATTTACCATGTATATTATTTGATTTCTAGTGATAATTTTCAAAGTGTTGATGACCATGACAGTTTAAAAACCTATATTACACGTGTGTCGATTATTCAAACCGAGTGTCTCATTTCTGGACCAGTATGTATGACCACAATATTGTCCGTGTGGTCTCGGCGTGTACATAGGACCAACTAATCTCTGTTGGTGCCGTAAGAGGCGGCTAAGAGAATATCCAGGGACTTGGCAGCAGCAAGTCCTCGGTAAAAATTCTAAATCTACTGCGATCTTATCGATATGCCTAGATCACGGAACTGATCAGCAATATGCCAAGCGTGGTGCATTATGGTATCCCGCCTCCCTATAAGTTTATGAGGAGGTCTAGGTTCTGCAGTGAACGTCTTCCGGCTGATGTCGATGTATTTTTGTGGCACATACACGGCTACAGTTCTGTTGCTAAACACCTTTGTAATTAAAAGTCGAGTTTCCTTACTACATTTATATGTACAAAGCTAGATCCGAGTAATACCCAGTTATCTGAACAGCGAACTTATCCAACATACCTACCTACAGTTGAGCTACTCGCATGTATGCCATTCGCAGACGAGATTATTGGAAATATTTGATTCAATAAATGCCTCGGATATTAAAGACGAGATTAAATTGATATGGCATTTTGCTACTGAAATAATAAAATATTATCAAAACATTGGTAAATATGTGTGCCGAGAATGACTTGATGATAGTCTGTATAATAACTGGGCTTATGAGGCATGAAAACTGCCTCAGGGATACGTGCGCGGTATACTGCCGCGGCTTTGTCCTTCAAAGGCATTGTTATGGGAAGGTGTGACATATGCGTGACATAGTAGTAAAAGGAATGTTCTATTTACTCGTTAATGATCGTCGGGCGTAATTTATTTCCAAGGTTAAGTAATCCAGCCAGTGCTTGCGCGGTGACCAGTTGGACCAGAGGTGACTGTTCTCGTAAGACAACAACTACGCCTTCCGTAGCACGCCAGCACTATGTTGTAAATACCACATAGTGGTCACATATACACTTACACTCTATGTATGTTTTACATTTTCACTTCAGCTGAAAGACGTGACTCTTCTCCCGGAGTCCCCAGACACACAGTTGCGCAGTAAAGTACCGGCCGCCTCGTGCTAATTGATTGTTATGTCCATTACAATGGATTTTATAGCCTTACCCGCGCCCGCTCTGTGGCACTATATGTTTACGACTACAGCCCATTGATGTAGGAGGGGAGCTAGGGTGCCCTACACTACAATCGCTGTGGGCGTATGGTGATTTCTCACATTTTTCATAGAACGAATTCAAATGCCTTGTGTAATCTTAAAAATGTGTATAGTAACAAGAGAATAAAAATAGTACTAATTAAAAAAAAACAAATATCACTAATTCGAAGTTGCGACACTTTTGGTTATAAGTTTCGAGTTGGGGCAGCCACCTCACTATTCTGAAAACAATACCTTTTCAATACGACATTAGTCAATCATTTATTGCAATCATATACGAAGGTGGGACATTTTGTGTTTTTTCTAAAGTTAAAATAACATGATACTTATCAATATAAAATATAGCAACAACATATCATTGCGAACCGAAATAGACAGGTTCGCTTTGATATCTTCGGTTTTCTGATAGAACACAAATAGTTTCTACTTATGGAATAGTCCTTAAGTAGAACGTATTTTTAGTATCATTTTTCCACATTTACTTTTATAAGGCTCTTTGGTTTATATAATGACTAGTGAAGGTGGAAGCTTGAAGATGCTCTTACGGTAAACGTAGTTACATATGATTTTAGCAAGATCAGAGGCTATTGGAATTGGCAAATCTAAATTCAATTTCCGCAAAACAAAAATGGTTTGGTGAAAGCGAAGGTTTCTGGGATTACGTCTCTGATTGGATTACGAATGTTGTTCTTTGCATTTTTATATGAGTTCAATCAGGTACGACCATAACAGAAACAAGGCCAGATTGATAAAAAAACCACCATCGTATGGAACCCTCCAAATAGGTATACCAAATGCAATATCAAGAATCATATCGGAAATTAAAAACAGACATCTTCTACAATCTGCATGGCGGTTGAGTCTCAAGAGGATTCGTTGTGATGGAAATCGATGCACTTCGCAGGTACCTGCGGTACGACCCGGTGGATTATAATACAAACCAGGTACACAATAAAATCGTTTTTGCATAAATATTTACATGTTATTCCATCTCTTGAGATTTGAGAGTTCTTTTTAAAAAAAAGGTGGTTTCTGCAAGAAAAAAACCTGATATTTTAAAATTTACTTGTGGTCACGAACAACTGCTCGAATTGTCAGCAGTTAAAATTATGTTAAATATTACCAATATTTAAAAGTTGTTTATTTAACTAGAATACTACATAGAACATACAGTTCTTGTTGAACTTATGTCTCTCTGATATTTACATACTTTTTTCAAATTATAACTATATGGAATATTTATTATATCTACATTGCTTGTTCATATGGTTCCTAAAGAAAGCGCTCACGAAGATGAAATGACTGTAGATGCCTGTTCCAATCATCTTCGACCACATCATCATCTATTACAAATAAATAAAATTGAAGTGTCGGTTTGTAATATCAAAATAACAGCTTTTTACTAAATATATGGTACCTATTACATATCAACCATTTTAAAAGTTTTAAGCTGTCTGCCTGTTTGTTCCGGGTAATCTCCGAAACGGCTGGACCGATTTTGACGGGAATTTCACTAGCAGATAGCGTAGGCTACGTGGGCGAAGCCACCGGGTATAGCTAGTTTAAAATGAGTTTTGAAAGAGGTGAAAAATTACTGGTCTTATAAGAAAAACACCTAAATAATGTATCAGGGTAACGAGGGCACTGTAGCGGTGCTCAAGTCTTTGTGTTTCAAAGTTCTGAGTGGCACTTCAATTGTTACGGACTGGTGTTTTGCTTACATTCAGGTAAACCACCCGCTAGTCTCGTACATACCTAACACCCAATAGTATAAAAAAGGTTAAACGCTGACTTATAAAGGATAAAAATTCCAATTATTATTCCAGTATATCGCTTCTACCGGAACAAATACCATTCTAACACGATCACTCTTACATGGAAGTCCCGAGAGAGTTTCAAATACGCTCTTGACCTGAGATAATGCGATCAGGGACATGGAGTAGAGAATACATCGGGATGTATAGTGATACATTAATGTTACGTTCTTCTATACCGTCTTTTTTATCGTCATGAAATCCTTAATAACAGAGAAGTTGTTAAGGACCGGTTAATTAGGCCGATCTCCCAACTACTTACTTAACCTGACAGTGTTCCTCTTGGCAGTCTATTAAGATTGCATCTAGATTTAAAGTTTTATTATAAATAAAACTTCTATACTATTCTATACTATATGTTATTAGTTATATGGTGTAGATTCGTAACATCATATACTTTGAGCTTATTTATTCTTAATTATATTTCACTGTATTCTGTTTTGTGTATAATATCGTTTTCGCCTCATTTTGTAGTATATTCAGAGTGTCAATCCTAGTTAAAGTCAGAAGCAATAACGACGTGACGGGGATAGTAAAACATGAGTAGGCATAACTCATTTCTCGTCGGAGTAATGTGATTTATACATGTCACATCTCATCTGTCAGATTATAGTGAGCTTGGCTTTTAGTCTAGTTCAATTAGGTTTAAACATTGGAACCTGAAGCACAAAACAGCTCTATTTAGTGCCTATAGGCAGACAAGCTAATCTAGCCCGGCGGCAATGCCATTAAGCATTTTTTATACTCTATCATGTTTGTAGGTATCTAGAGTCTCAGTGATATAGTTACAATCCAATCACGTATTTCACTGATCAACCATATCAACAATCACGAACGATATCATTAACGCGCCTGCGTACATGTTTTCGGAATCCTCTATTAGATTTTTCTTTAAACTAATTTTCATTGGATACCCATATTTTTGTTTCTATCCAGTTTTTATCTATATAATATTTATATTAATATTTGAAAGAGATAAAGTATGTTTGTTTGTTTCTGTAATTTCTGTAAACTGTAACCACTACTGGTGTGATTCTAAAAAAGAGATAAAGTATGTTTGTTGGTTTTCATAATTCCTGTAAACTGTAACCACTGCTGGTGCGATTCTAAAAATTCTTTCACTAATAGGAAGCTACACTATCATTGCAAAGCTGTGCGTGGACAGAATCTAGTATCAAATAAAGTTATATGAAGCTATGCATATTAATGTTACAGATGTCATAGGTGTGGGTTCCGACTGAAAATCAGTTATTAAGGTCCTTGGACCTTAATTGCATGCTGAGTCGGAACCCTTATCATGGCATCACGCAACATTGGGTTTTTATTTATATACTTGTCTGTCCTTTTTTTTTTTTTCATCTTTTATGCATGTGTAAAACTGTAATGTTGTGTGATGTCCTGAAATAAATGTATTTTCTTTCTTTCTTTCTTTCTAGATATGCGATAACAATTACAACCATGATCGTCATTGCAGCAAGTGTGAAGAAAACAAAAATAAATCTTACTCGAGTTTTTCAAGCAACTGGGGTGGGCCCCAGTAATTATTTCGTGAAGCCTGTCTAGTCTATCAGAGCGCTTCCGGTGCCACACGAGCCCCGACACATGCCAATCTCTGCCGAAGTGTCGCTCGCTTGCCGGCCCGAGTGTCGGAGTAATTGCCTCATTTGATTACCTCTCCACTACGGGACGGATCAAACGGAGGTGTAGTGGTGGTATGGGTTCTTGTTAGTCTAATGCAGAACTACGTTTAACTCTAGGGACGTGTTCTAATTCAATTACGACAGCGTAATATTCGTGAGAATCTATAATTGGCTCTCCAAAGTTAATTTTGTTTCCAAAACAGTGACAAAAGTGTGACAGCTCACATGTCTTTTAAATAAATATCTTTTTACCATTGCCACTCGAAAATGGGCCTTTAATTCAATGATTACAATGAATAAAACTCACTTTTACTCACATGAGATTAAAACATTTTAAATTTAAAACAAGCACGAATCAATCAAAAATAAACAAAACGTATTTACCTACTGGCTGGCTAAATGGAGTTTTTATATTAAGCTATAATTTGATAAACATAAATACGATAAAGCTATTTATTTTTTCACAGTCAATGGTAAAAAGTAGACTTCATAACTCTAAAATACATGTCATAACTAAAAAATATATGTCAAGCTCCCTAAATTGACTTCTTCTCTGTCTTGCATTCTGGTGAAGCTCACTTTGATGTTGAAAAAAAGTTAAATTCAAAGGGATCAAAGTCGCTAGTTTTGAAGTATTTGGACAATTCCGGTGAGATTTTCAAGTAGTAAACAGGGTTAAAGTTAGGGTTGCCACTTGTAGTAAACATATCAAAATATACCTTTCATGTTTTGTTTACATGTCGCTTCGTACATACATAAATAAACACTGTACGGTCTGGTTTTCTATACTTGTCCAATAATCTCAACAAACTCGGCGGATGCCAACCAATGACATAATTCGAATTTGAATTTCTATCTACGTCATTGGTTGGTACGCCGCCAAGTTCGTGTGTATTTTTTGGCAACTAAGAAAGTCATCATGAATTATTTGTGATATTTTGTAAGAAAAAAAGTGAATTACTCAATATAAAAATCATGATAGGCCTCGACGGTAAATTTCATACAGCATACCAGGGCTTGTTAACGCTACCAAATACCATAAAAAATACCGTTAATTAACGTTAATTCCAAAGCGTTACCGGGCATAACGTTAAAAATATTTAACGTTAATAAGTAAAAACAGTATTCAACGTTACGAAGTAACGTTAATTTAAAGAAAATCAATCAAAATTGCGCTGTTGCCACTCCATGCATGGCCCCACTTCACGGCATTTTATTTTTATTGTGTTATAATGTGATGATCTTAAACTTGTATAATTGTGTTTCATGCATGTAGCAAGGATGTACCTTATCGACAAGCACCGCTGTAGCCTGTGAATGCATGTAACCAGGGCCGGATTATCCATAAGGCAAAGTAGGCAACTGCCTAGGGGCCCAGCACCGACAAGGGGCCCCGGACGAAAAGGGGGCCCGAGACGTGCATTGCCTAAGGGCCCCGATGTATAATCCGGCCCAGCATGTAACGCACGTGCAGTTATTTGTATTGGGTTCGCTAAATGTGACATTATATATTGTGTTGCAAATAATCTGTACCGAGCGTAAGTTGAAGCGAGATAGCGGCACAACGCAAATCTATCAACTAAAAACAAAAAGCCTCACGGTTTCTGCTAAAAATAAATTTCTCCATTATATAAAGGTCAACATCTCATATTGTGGTCAAACGTTAGCCTATTTTGGATAAAAAAAAAAAAAAAAAAATCTGCTAACCCTCATTTGCCCGGGATGTAGGATGTTGAAGTACGCCATACGTGAAGTGGCACTAATCGACGTTTTACGGATAGGCTGGCAGAATAGTAGGAACCTATTAGTAGCAGTGAGGGGAGGAAAGGGATGCCGTGTCTATTATACAGGTACTAGTGTAAGAACAGTAATATTATATTATACTAGCTGCTTCCCCGCGGTTTCACCCGCGTGGAGATTTTGGATTACATGGTTTTTATTTTTTTGCGCGGAACCCTAATTATTTTTCTAAAATTAAAGTAGCCTATGTTACTCCTTGTAACATCAGCTATCTGCCAGTGAAAGTCCTGTCAAAATCGGACCAGCCGTTTCGGAGATTACCCGGAACAAACAGACAGACAGACAGACAGACAAAAATTTTAAAAATGGTTGTTTTGTTATAGGTACCGTATATGCATTTAGTAAAAAGCTGTTATTTTGATATTACAAACAGACACTTCAATTTTATTTATATGTATGGATGTATGGATTAAATAAAACAAAAAGGCTATTTAATTTCTAACTTTTTATTTCCGCCCATTTTAGTTTAACAATAGCGCTAATTTTTCAAGATTGGTATTCAATAAAGTATTTAATTTCAATTATATTGACTTTTTGTAGTTTGGGTATACCCAAACAGTCCGGAAACGGTCTCGTATTTATTATCACTTAGATACAAAGGCAATGTTTAAACTAAAACGAAACTTTAAGGCTTTATACAGATAGAATTCGCTGTATATGACATAATTATTCGTTAAATTGAACAGAGTATTATTTTATTTCTAAAATCTTTGTTAACAACATTTTTAAATGCCACAGAACATAAAAAAGAGATAGGAAGGTATTTTGCTGCGGCGAAATTTTGTTAAATGTTTACAAAAGAAATTTGCGAAATAATTCGTAAAGAAAAGTTCAAATTTTAATTAAGCGAAACAAACGAGGCTACTCGGCTGCCCCGAGATGAA
This sequence comes from Crocallis elinguaria, assembly GCA_907269065.1. NCBI lineage: Eukaryota > Metazoa > Arthropoda > Insecta > Lepidoptera > Geometridae > Crocallis > Crocallis elinguaria. The sequence goes on along the minus strand of OU026072.1, from coordinate 21,651,509 downwards.
AAATGAATCATTTTTAATATCGGCATCGGCTGCCTTCACCACTTGACATCAGAGAACTTTTAATTTGTTAAAATCGTCAGGTTCTTTGAAACGAATCGTTTGGAAATAAGCGATATTTTTTGTTAAAGTAAGTAATGATTTTAAAATGTGTTAAATACAGCACAATAAAGCTTAATATTGATTCAAATAAAATTATGCAAATCAATAATTTATTTGCCAAATTACATGAAAATTAGGATCTTAAAATTAATTGTTGGTACATTGTATTTGGTCTGCAAGCAGACGTGCAAATGTTTTATAAGTCATTCTAGTCACAAAATTCCATTCCTTCAATATTTTTCCTTACCCCTACCACCAATGCTTATAAAAGCATTGGTGGTAGGGGTTCATTAGTAGGTAATGGCTAGCTATCACCCTCAAGTTAGAAATCTGTCACCAAGCACCTATCGGTATGTTTCGGCAGCTACAGGGGAGACTGCATGATTCTCTAATCTTGTGTATTCGCTATTTTCGATATATAACATTTCATCCACCAAGCCGCACTGGGCCCGCATGGTGGATTGTGGCCCATACTCTCTCTCTGAGAAGACCGGTATCCCAGCAGAGGGAGCGTAAGAGGTTGATAATAATAACATTTCATGCTCCATTTTTTAACCATTAGGTGATATAAATAAATAAATAAAACGACACAGACGGATTGCAGACCTTTTTTTTTTTAATTGGTAAAAAATGGTCCCGGAATCTCAGAGAAAAATCACATAAAATAACACGTACTTAATTACTTTTTTCTTCTCAATATTTTGAGCGACAACTATCATATTATTTAGAACTAAAAAAAGGAATCATCTAAAGAAATATTTTAAATTTTTTAAATGGTAGGTATCTCTTTTTCGTAATTAAATTAACTACAACAAAAATTGCTTTAAAAAATCGAAGAACCGACTTCAGTGACAAACTACTGAACGGATTTTGATGAAATTTCTATGGGACCAATCTGAAAGTATACCCTTTCACATAAAAAAAGAATTTTCCAAATCGGTTCATAAATGACCGAGATCTGAGGTAACAAACATAAAAAAAAATACCCGACCAATTGATAACCTCCTCTTTTTTTGGAAGTCGGTTAAAAATAGCGTTGAAATAAATGCAAACGCCATTTTCAACCTTATTTTAGTTACAAAAGGATTATACCTAATGATAGGCTTATCACTGGCCTAAAGAATAAAAAAAAACATAAATAGCAAAAATTGCTTTAAAAAAGCGACGAACCGACTTCAGTGACCAATTACTGAACCGATTTTGATGAAATTTCTATGGAACTAATCTGAAAGTATACCATTTCAAATAAAAAAAAAATTTCCAAATCGGTTTATAAATGACCGAGATATGAGGTAACAAACATAAAAAAAAATACCCGACGAATTGATAACCTCCTCCTTTTTTGGAAGTCGGTTAAAAACTCACCTAAATTATACGGTTACGTCCTTTAAACAAAAGAAAACAATATTACAAAAAGTCCGCTTATTCCTTGCTTTGGAAATTTATTTAACAAACGTCCGGGCATACTGGAGATATTTCTTCATTCTATTACTATAGAAAAATAAAATGCAATTGTTGTCGAATGCTTTCATCGAGAAATGAAATTACTAGGTTTGATACCGATAGACGTTGACTACATTTAAATATCTTGTTTCACTTTCCCTTACTTGATTGTAAACATTCTATTTTTGGAAGTTTTTAAGAAAAAATACTTTACAATTTGTTTCACCCTCAGCAATAGGCTCCCTTGGTGGGCCCTTGATTAATTATGTAATAACTTCGGATTCTTAGCTGAACAAAGTTTAAAAGTCAATAAGTCTTTGGAGTATCTTCTGTTATTTACATAATTAATAAAAAAAACCTTTACTTTTAGTGATTTTAAGTACTGCCCTTTCGAATTAGGAAATATTTACAAACCTAATAATATCCTGAAAAAGTTATTTAATTCGTTCATCAACTAGATTAATTTTTAATTAATTTCATTCGCACATTATATAATATTTATATAACTTTTACTTATACCACGTGGTAGGACTAACTCTTCTGCGAGTGTCCGTCTGGGCGGGTACCACCGCTTTGTTTCACGTGTTAGTCTGCCGCGAAGCAGTTGTGTGCAAGTGTTACTGTGTTTCGGTATGATAAGCAACGTACCATTTACCCTCATTAGTCAATGAGGGTAAACGGTAAAACGTATCAGGGTAAAGAGCGCATTGCAGTGCCACTTGAAACACAAAGGACTGCGCATTTGCTATGGGCTGGCGTTATGGTTACTATCAGATAAACGATCCGCTTGTCTCGTCACCCAATAGCATATTAACCCAACTCGTAGCCCAACTGGATTAAAAATAAATTAATTATTAATACCTTATCCATACATACAGATAAATAAAATTGAAGTGTCTGTTTGTAATATCAAAATAACAGCTTTTTACTAAATGCATATGAAAGTATATACGATACCTAAAACCATTTTTAAAATTTTTGTCTGTCTGTCTGTCTGTCACTCTGTCAGTCTGTCTGTCTGTTTGTTCCGGGTAATCTCCAAAACGGCTGGACCGATTTTGACGGGACTTTCACTGGCAGATAGCTGATGTTACAAGGAGTAACATAGGCTACTTTAATTTTAGAAAAATAATTAGGGTTCCGCGCAAAAAAATAAAAACCATGTAATATTAAAATCTCCACGCGGGTGAAACCGCGGGGCAGCAGGTAGTATTTATAATATAACTATTTAGAGAAAGGTTCAACGTTTCCGGTCTTGTTCTTGTTATTTAAGCCAAAAGATTATGTGTAAATAAAAAATGTCTATGCGAGAAAGCATTTCAGGAATTTATTTGATTGAGATAAGGGTGCGAAGTAGCCCTCTACACAAGAAGGGTGGGTTAATAAATTCCCTAATATATATCTCTTGGAAGTAAAAACATATTGTGTTACGTCTTTCTAAAATGCGTGGAAGATATTTTCTAACGTTTTATGCGTAATAGCTTCGCTCGAAGTTTTTAGATAAAAGCAATTGTTTTTAATTTGCATTTTTAGAAGAAATACACCTAATAAAGGTAAACTCAAAAAGCAAAATCTTAAAATACATATTTATACACAAAAAGTTATTAATTACGTATATACGTATTTATATCAAATCGAAACAATTTATTTGACACGTTTATAATTTTTGAACACATTAACAGAGCAATAATTTTGATAATAATTATAAACAAACAAAAATTTAAACAAACTAGTCGTTGCTAAAATGAGCCTCAGATGCCTAAGACCTTCTAAATCTATATGTCATCTAAAGCATTTTTCGTATCTCAAGTAAATTTCGATAACACCATTAACTACAATATTTAATCTATGATTACACTAAGCATTTCCTTCGCTGACTCTAAAATAATTCTAAAGTGCTTACAGCAGTTTTCAGGGATTTAATTTATTAATTTATCTGTTATAGTCTCGTTATCAAATAGTAAAATAGTATAAAAAATCATGAAAGCAAAGGGTCGTTGGTGCTATGTACATAGAAGTAATTTTGTGTCTGAACTACAGTATGTACTTAATCCAAGTACTTGTTCGCTCGACCGGTCCAATGTACAGATGTCACAATCCAAATAAAAGTATTAGGTTTTACGGTAGCCCACATATGGAATTATAACGACATCGCGTGAAATTGAACGTCTTGTTATAGAACATGAAATGTGTAAGTCCAGTTGACGTGGATGTGTATTGAATACCAATTTATTTCCTATTTTTGGGCAGTAAAATTGTGTAAACATACAAATGTTGTTATTTTTAGGCGTGCTGAGATTTCAATAAGATAATAATAAATATGCTGAGAAATTATAAGGCGTTACATTTCTGTTCAATTCACTTTTTTTAGCTGATGCTAAGTGTTATTTAATATAAAAAAAGTAAGTTCAAAATCAATGGCTCCAATTCCTCGCTACTTCTCCCCAATGAATCATGCTGGCGATCTTTGTGGCGAAGTTCGTAGTTGTGAACAATATATCACTGTCATGGGGGCGCTTGGCCATGTCAGTGAACTTATTTACCTGTATCAGAAAATAAATATAAATCACTTTGTCTCGCTTTCGAAATAAACATAAAACTCTTATATAAATAAATAAATATACTCCTAACCCTGCACTAGGATTCCCTGTGTCGCAGGTGGTCTGGACACACAGATTCATAACATCCAAAATCCGAGAGCAAACTTCATGTTCACGACATAAAAGCTGACTCGGCCGGGAATCAAACCCAGGACCCCTCACTTTGCAAGCAGGGTCACCAACTTAGCCACGAGCCGGATATTAATAAATAAAAAAAAATTCATACTTAATCACATATTATAGACTGTGATTCCTGAGTTCTGGCTAAGTATTTTTGTATCTGGGGAATCAGGACTTGCGAGGACTATGGTTCGTAGACACACGACAATTTATACTTGCGCGCAAATAGAAAGGAAATTTAATAATCTAAAAATATTTAAACTTTATGGTGTAGCTATTACATACTTAAATAAAACTATGAAATAACCTTCAACTAAAAGCGACCGCATCGCAAGCTAATCCTATCATAGAGCCGAGTCTCAAATTCAGCTACCAGAACATACTCTAAGATGGCGACCGGTATGAAACATTATAGCTAAGATGAAGATTCACACGAGACACAAAAAACCTCTGAGTCTATATTCCCAAATAAATACAAAAAATGTTTAAAACATTTCAAATCACGAGGCACCAGGTGGTAGGAATAACTCTTCTGCGAGTATCCGTCTGGTTGGGTGGTTACCACCGCTTTGCTCATGTAATCTGCCGCATTACTGTGTTCCTATTTGATGAGCAAAGTAGCCAGAGTAATTACTGGGCTTATGAGATATGATACCTAATGTCTGAGGGTAACGAGCGCATTGCAGTTCTGTGCAGGCTTTTATGTTTCAAAGTTCTTGGTGGCACTGCAATTTTTATGGACTGACTTTATGCTTATCATCAGGCAAAAGGTCCTCTCATCTTGTATTCCAATGATGTAATAGTACATTACGATATTAGTGCGTAAAGATGTTATAACCAATACGCACGTATATCGTACGACGTTTTTTAACACACTTGCGAGTAAACAGGAAAAAAAAACATTTAAATAAACTCAATCTGTGAATGCACACTGTTGCTTTCCCGCCATTTTACCAGCGCGCTTGAATAGCAACAGCGCGCTGCTCACTAGCTGGAGTGGTGCGGCGGCGATCAGTTCCATATTTGAAATGGCAAATAATACTGTTATGGAATTTGTATGGACTATAACTTAACTATTTGCTTTGATAACACACGCGTTTTTTATGACCCGCTTTACATATTTAAAACCGGTGGAATTATATCAGCTTTACGAGAGAGGGTGTTAAAAATAAATTTAACTGAATGTCCTAGTGAGGCACGGCCAGTGAAAAACGGTAAAACTATTATCGAAATACAATTTTGTCTAACCTCGACGTTGCATTGATCGAGTTTTAAAGAGGTGCTACGCGGCTCTACGAGGTGCTACGAGGGAGAATATGAACGTCAACCGGTCCTCCCTGGGGAAAGAAGACACGGGTCGTCCTGAACCCAAATCTCCCGGATCCTATTTGGGAAAAGCGGAAAATTATAGACTATTTTAATAACGAAATTGGTTTACAATGTAAATAAACTTAGGCTGGAGTTGTTCATTCGGGTTTGGGGTCGCCGGGACAAATACAATTAGTAACCGTGAGAATTTCGGGCCTTATATTAGATAATTTGAATACTCGTTAAACGAAAAGTTAAAAGCAACATAATTTTAGCTTGCTTTCTTTATACAGTAAACTAAACTAAACTATTAGGATTGGTATACCACAACAAATACAAGCTTTACTCATAGAGTTTTGGTTTTTTCTAATATTTTAAATAAAAAAGAAACTAGCTTATTAGAAGCGGACCTCTTTCTCCTCAACAATTACTTAATAAATTTTTACGCAATATCAGTAATTGGTTTATGAAAACATAATTGATCAATATCAATAATTTTATCTGAAAGCTTTATATTCTTTTCATCCTAATATATGTAGGTACTCTTCAAGATCGTTTACTCAGAGGTTACGTACCAATAGATGTATACCACATTTATCTTTTGCTAGTCCCTAATACACTTGAGAGGTCCCAAGTACTAGTGAATGGACCATGCGGCCCGTCCATTAGCGCCTGGAACTATGTCACGTAGTGAGCGAGTGCGACCTAGACATTACACCGCTTAGAATTCTAATGTCAGTCGGGCGTGCGGGTCAAGTGCTCGCTTTAGAGGTACGTATAGGAGCCACATATAGTATAGTAGCCCTAGTTAGGATGAATAAATGAGTTTGAAAAACCGAACATATTGGTGTCATTCAGGGGCGTATCCAAAAGGGCCATCGCCCAGGGCGGCAGGCTGCGAGGGGCGGCGCAAGCAGAAGAAACTTAAAAAAGCCTAAGGCTCTTATGTTAAACGGTTGAATACCTACTTAGGTCAACAGTGTTTTGTCTATTACGATTCATTTTATTACTGTCAAAGAACAACAAAGACAAAACATAGTTTAGCTAAACTACCTCCTGTTACCACGGTTGTTGTGGGAACGCGGGTGAAACCGCGGGCAGAAGCTAGTAATGAATAAATGTATACACATTCAAGCGCCCCTTCTATTATTATGCTATTTTGTGCGGGGGGGGAGAAGCCACCGTTTGTGATCGAGTGCGCGGGAGACGAGCCACAAACGCGGTCTCTCGACCGCCCAATTTCAGCCGATGCCATACAAAATGTATGAAATATCTAGTCTGCAGTTCACCCGGTGACCCAATGTGCTAATAAGCGCACAATACAGAATATAATCCATACAAGATAGTGAAGAAATAAACAAAAATTGGTGTTGTTCTTAATTACATTCCAAGCTCTTGAGTGCCTAATTGCGTAACAATAATAAGTATACAACACTAATAATAATTACATTTGCTCAATACATAAGTAAAAACAAACAAAACTGAGTTACATACATTATACTATGAAACGATATAAAATTAAAAGAAAATAGGTAGTTTGATTGTTTTTGAAAGTGAAATAGTTTATGGAAGATGTCCATGTCCTGTCAGAGACAATAATTTCATTGTAGATGTGACACATTCTGACTTTTGACGATGTATTAAAAGACGTAAAGACTAAGATATTGATGGAGTCAAAGAAGTATGCAAGGAAAGATTCAAGTGGAGCCCCTTCCTGTCTATCTCAAGATAGACAACGTGACGATACTACTGAATATATCATCGTAATTATCCAGACGATAAGATCATAGAGCAGATAACAGCACACCAAAAGTTTAGCAGCTGTCATACATATAAATCATCCAGCTATGTGTCCCGATGTTCAATCAAGAGATAAGCTAATTATTCAAATCTGACGTGTGCTATACCGTTCTGCTATACGGCTATACGGTCGCAATTCGTATGGCAATACGCGTGAAGTGAGCAGGAAATACGGTTAGCGAGCGGGATTAGATCGAATTTGTCCGCGTTCCGTACCTCATATGGTCGCGGAGCCGTCCGATGCAGGAGTACGACTGATTTTCCATTTACACCGAAATTAACGATGGTTTCGTTTGCATGGGTTTATTTACATTATTGTAAATCCAGACGTTTTCAGTATTGTAAAATAAATCTATACAAATAAATAAAATTGAAGTGTCTGTTTGTGATGTCAAAATAACAGCTTTTTACCCAATGCATCTGCAAGTATATACGGTATATACAACAAAACCACAATTTTTAAAATTTTTACCTGTCTGTCTGTCTGTTCTGGGTAATCTCCGAAACGGCTGTACCGATTTTGACGGGACTGTAACGGGCTGATAGCTTCTTCTTCTTCTTTTCGTGTCAGTAGTTAAACCTAGATTATCCCAGCTAGATGTGTGGTCAGGGCCACCGCATTATCCGAGGCAGCGGTGAGGTCCTCTAGTGTACAGGTTGTTGGGCACGTAGGGCATGACAATAAATGGGCCATTGTTTGTTTCGGGGCTCCACAGCAGCAGTGCTCCAAAGATAGCTGATGTTATAAGGAGTAACTTAGGCTACTTTTATTTTAGAAAAATAATTAGGGTTCCGCGCAAAAGAATATAACCGCAAAGTGAAACCGCAGGCAGCAGCTAGTCTATTATAATATTAAAAATAAACAAAAAGATTACAGTATTATTACTTATTAGTCATGTACATGACACATAATTGTAGGCAAAAAAAAAGAATTTTTAGTAGATATGAACAACATGAGCCAAGAGGACAGTATGTTACGAGAATTAAACCTCTAGCAGATATGGTATTTCGGTGTGATGTCGTCCAGCCATCGATGCGGTATTGTTACTGAGGAGCTACCTGATGAACATTGATTGGTGCTCCATCGGACTCTGAGCTGTGCAGCCCGCACACGCTAATTGGATTAACTACACAATGTAGAGCACTGACTAGGTACTTCATTGATGTAGAGGGTGGTACGACTGTTACTTGAAGCGAATCACATTGCGACTGTAATGCATTAAGTACGTCTAATGTTTACTATTAGTAAGATATTTCGATGAGTTAGAGTTAGTCATGTTGAGCATCAATCCGTTGGTCAGTGGTTCGGATCCTGCAATGAGCTGGAGGTTTCAGATTTGTACTAAACACTAATTTATTGATTGATATTTTGTAAAGGAGCAAATAAATAAAATGGGCGACGAACTCATAAAAAGTATAACATTTCAAAAAGGAGGCTACAATAATTTTGTTAGTGGGAGGACTAACTCTTCTGCGAGTGTCCATCTGGGTTGTTACCACCGCTTTGTGAGTGAAGTCTGCCGCCAAGCAGTAATGTGCAAGCAGTACTGTGTTCCGGTTTGATGAGCAGAGTAGCCAGTGAAATACTGGGCTGATGTCTCAGGGTAACGAGCGCACTGCAGTATCGCGCAGGCCTGTGTTTCAAAGTTCTGGGTGGCACTGCAATTGTTATGGGCCAGCGTTATGCTTACCATGAAGCAAACGACTAGCTCGTCTCGTTACCAAATATTAAGCATGGTTTTGTCTTTGTTGTTCTTTGACAATTTTAAACTAAATCGAAAGAGATAAAACATAGTTTAACTATTCAACTCTTTAATACTGTTTCTTGATTAGAGCCTATTAGGTGCCTATGTGCTTTGATTAAAAATAAGGTTTAGGTTAGTTAGGTGGATGGATAGTGGACCTAAAAGTAATTTACGTGCGGGCTGTCAACTTTGAAACTGAATTTAAATAGCTGCTTAGGCTGGAAATTTCGGTGACATTTGCGCCCATAAATAACTAAAGTTTAATGATAAGGTCTTTTTTATTAGTTTAATTATGCTCTGGAAGCTCCAGGGCTCACACCCTTTTTTTGCTAGTTAAATTATCCATACATACAGATAAATAAAATTGAAGTGTCTGTTTGTAATATCAAAATAACAGCTTTTTACTAAATGCATATGAAAGTATATACGGGACCTACACCAAAACAGCCATTTTTAAAATTTTTGTCTGTCTGTCTGTCTGTTTGTTCCGGGTAATCTCCGAAACGGCCGGGCCGATTTAGACCGGACTTTCACTGGTAGATAGCTGATGTTACAAGGAGTAACATAAGCTACTTTTATTTTGGAAAAAGAATTAGGGTTCCGCGCAAAAAAATAAAAACCATGAAATCCAAAATCTCCACGCGGGTGAAACCGCGGGGCGGCCGCTAGTTTGATATATAACAGTTCCTTAGAATATCATCAGGTTAAAAAAAGTATACTTACTTACTCCGAAGGCCTAACTAAAGCGACGTTCATACATACACATATAGATATAATTTTATATAAATTACAAATGTTAAGACTAGAGTATTTAAATCGGAGCGAACGAGGTCCCACAAGTCGCACCCGTTCACGAGTGTGACGCATGTGCCAGCCATCGCTCTCCTTAACCATTTTAGAGGGAAGAGGGCGACCCGCCACACGATGCCACTGCAAGTAGAGCCATTCCAGTGGCTATGGCCACTCCGGTTGTTCACTTAATTCATTTAACCTATATGAGTTGGTAACCTATATTAATTACATCCATTCCCGTCGCCGCCCCACCCCGTACAGACTCTGCGATGCCTCCGCCGCCACATGGTTCCCGTCTCGGATGGCCATTTTGAGGTTGTTGATAAGGTTACTTTTCCTGCAGTTTTTAGGTCACGATTTACAATGTACAAAGATACTTGCACAATGGAAACGCGGCATTAGTCTAATGTACATAAATTTGAAGCGAATAATTTATGTGAATTGAAGAGATGATAGCTCAGAGGTAGTGACGTCGGCCACAGATCTGTAGGTCGGTGTTTCGAATCCTTCAATCAATATTCCTTTGAGTTTTCAGTGAAGAAAAACATAGTGGTGCAACTATAATGTTGTGGTAAGGTATTTTCTGGTGCTTGCCTTGCAAATTTAACCTTAAAATGTGTATTGTGCACTATGTGTACCTAAAAAGTAGTTAAGCAAAACTGAAAAAATTAAGTCTTACAAAAATTCTATTAACGAATTATCTATACAAATAAATAAAATTGAAGTGTCTGTTTGTAATATCAAAATAACAGCTTTTTACTAAATGCATATTAAAGTTTAAACGGTAACTATAACAAAACAACCATTTTTTAAATTTTTGTCTGTCTGTCTGTCCGAAACGGCTGGGCCTATTTTGACGGGACTTTCACTGGCAGATAGCTAATGTTACAAGGAGTAACTTAGGCTACTTTTATTTTAGAAAAAATATTAGGGTGCCGCTCAAAAAAATAAAACACATGAAAACCAATATCTCCGCGCGGTTGAAACCGCGGGCAGCAGCTAGTTATGAATACTTCCTCTAATAACAGTCTGAAAACAAAGCTCTAAAAGGCATACCTACTTATATGAAGAAATTTGATGGATGACGTCGTCTCTTATAAAATCTCCGTATACATCCGTGAGAAAAAACAAAAGGGTATTTTCTCCTTCTTTCCTGTAACATCAAAAATTAAGTGGCCAAGATTGCTTCGGAACGAACTCGTGAAAGAAGGCTGAGGTCAAAAGGAACGTGGATTAACGGCCAAGTGCTTCGTAAATGTTGGCCGAGGCGCGTTCGAAATCTCGCCTAGGGATTTTAACTTTTTTATTTTACTTAAAACCAGTCGAGTGCATTGTAGATACGACTCCCACGAGCATCGGGCGAAATGTCGAATTTTATTTTCGTTTTGAAATTGTTTTTCTATTTGTGTTTAGGCTGTTAAGGATTTTCAATTGTATACTGTATCACATATATGGGCCTTTGCCCATATATGCGGGCGAGCGGGCCGGGCTTTCCCGGCCCGATCCAGCTTTTGAACCGGCCCGCGGAACACCACGGAACATCATAAGCCCAGTAACTTGGGCTTATGAGACTTAATACCTAATGTCTCAGGGTAACAAGCGCACTGTAGGGCCGCGCGGGCCTTTGTGTTTTAAATTTCTAAGAGACACTGCAATTGTTATGGGTTGGCGTTATGCATACCATCAGGCAAACGACCGGCTTGTCTTGTTATGGAATAGTATAAAAAATAATAAAAAGCGCTAGTTTTACCTTTCTGTATTACTAGTAGTGTAGTGTTTTGTGTATTACTAATAGTATCTCATTGCCTCAAAAGTACCTATGTTACTAATTGGAAGTGGAGTTGGCCTTACCAACTTAGTTTCAAGTAAGTTGCTAAGTGGGATTTGCATCGCAAAGCGTTGACAACATCCCTGAGGCCACGTCGCTACATATCTTTTACATTACCCAGGAACAAGTTACTTGTACTATATAGCTGTAATCGTTTGTGTGAAATGAACCATAGCTAGCTATAGGTGTAATGTCTATTCGTGAAAATATATACTGATGTGGTAAATACACTAATTTTACTGTATTTTGTTCCATGGATTACTATGTTTTAACCTAGGCATGCAACCGAGCCCACACTCGATGGAGTTACGTCGTTTCGTTACAGAATTGGGTTGTTGACTGTATTCAAATAAAAATATAATTTTGCCGCGAAACGGTAGTTTTTGTGACAGAAATCCTATTAAACACAATATTTTTGTTTATTTTTAAGGAATTTAATTTAAATTAAATAATCAAAATGTAATCACATCAATCCGAAGTCACGTGACCTAAAACGCCCGTGACGTCACTGTTTCAATCGGATGTGTATACCTATATTTTTTTTTGTTTTGTTTTTGGCTCCACGTGATTTGCGCATTTAACTAGTGACAAGTTATATAAGTAATAATATATAATAAATCTCTAGTTTTGGTGCATGAAAGTCGTCAAAGTCACGTTAAAGTTTAGTCTAGGCCTATATTACACATCTGTGGTCTAGGCGCGGTCGAGTCGAAGTGACGCTTCAGTAAATTGGTGGATAGTTTACTGAAGCTTCTATGGAGTTTTGGATAGAATACGAAAATACACGTTTTTCGTCTTTGTACTATTTGCCTTTCACTCATGCAACTTTATGAACACTTAATGGTTAATAATCCACTATTATTACGCATTAACACTCTATAAAACAAAGGTTTTAGTAAATAATACAAAATCAACAACAGCACATTTTCGCATTCCCGCCAAAACTCCAATGAGTATATAGCTCGTTGCGCTTAACTGCTTAGTATTTTAGAGTGATTTCTGTGATTATTTATCTGTGCTGTGAATTCCGCGCCTATTTTTCTAAATTTATTTCGACTCTTGAATATTCTCCCATGATGGAAAGTGGCTTCATAAAGGCAAATAATTCCAATTTGCCGAGAATTGATTGTTTTGCGGTGGCCAATTTCTTCTCGACAAACGATAATTTCTGCTCTGCTGAATTTAGAAATGTGAAGACCTCCGTGTAAGTACCTACTTATTATACCAAAAATCATTATTTTTATAACCAACAATGAATATATAACAGTAATCGTAGGTTCTAAGATCCAAAGTGTATTAATTAACCAAAGCATATATATAAATCAATAAGCTCAAAAAACTTAGAACTTATATTTTAATACATAACAATACTTATAGAGAAAGCATCGAATCAACTTGTCACTAAACGTAGCACAGACTAGGTAGTAGAGGTTATATTCTCTTTGCTTGTCACTTTACAGTGTTATAGAAAATTACTCTGTGGTAATTGAACACGTGACGTCACTGCCGTTTTGGAGCAAAATTTAAAACGGCATTTTAAATACATGATAATTAAAATATTAGTTGTTTTAAAAAGTAAATTTAAATATTTTGGGTTATATTAGGCCCATACGCATCGTTTTAAACACTTTCCCAAAATCAGTCAACATCCCTATTCCTGTGACCGCCTTCGGGCGCCATCATCAGACCAGTTCTGTGACTTTATATTGCACTGTCATCCGATTTACATAAAAAAATCAGCTCAAGGAACATCAGCGGCGCGAGTACGGAAGTCGGTTCGATAAATTTGTCGAACCGAAAAACTCGACAAATTTATCGATTTTTGCGAGTACCGAAGTCTGATCGTAAAGTATTGTAGTAGCTCTATATTCTCTTTGGATTCGACCTAGCGTTTCGATAACTTTTGTCGATTGTTTCGAGGCTCGATAAATCCCACGTTATCGATTTGAACTGTCATTTTTATCGAATTTTGTCGAATATTATCGACCCGAATAGATCCGTACTTGCGCCGCAGGAATTGTGTCAAATTTAGCTTTCAAGATTTGACCTAATCAAAGTAACATACGTACAACTATTGCATGTTAAATAAAAGCTTATAATAATAATAAATTTCTATCCTTACTACGACTACTAATACATTAAAGTTAGATATACGTTTGTATGTTATATAAGGACTAATTTCCACAGTAATTTCACTGGTTCAGAAAATCGTTCCGAGACGGCGGAAAGCCTTTTGCCGACGTATGACGTCACGAAGAAACTTCTTGCTCACTCGATAGGTAGAAGTTATTCGACATAGCAGTAATACCTATTGTTTGCTTTTATCTGGTATATTTTGTTCTGTGTATTGGAGATGAAATGGTGCGAAAGTTATACGTGGGATTTTGTCTTGTTTACTGTTTTGGTATTTATTTGTATTTCAGTAAAGCTTCTCGTTTGGTTAGAAGTGAACCCGCATGCAGAAAGTAGTATGATGAATACTGACATATGTTTTTCCAGTGCCAGAAGCTCATCTGATTTTGCTAAGACATCTTTTAAGTAAAGCTATTTAGCCGCTATAAACGCCTTAAAAAACATCAGAGTCGTCGTTGCCGAACGTTGCCAGAATAAATTAAGTAAATTTGTGACTCTCTATTAATTACCCCTTAACTTGCTTGGGGCAGTAATGACCCCCTAATGGACTTTTTGCCCGTTCGTTGCTTTTCTCGTACGCCTTTTTACTGCCCATTCAAAATAAAAATACATATGAAAGCAAGAAAGCTGAAATAAAATTATTCTCTAATTTAAAATTTGATATGTATATGTTTATAAAGTTTAAATTGAAGTTAATTTGGGAAAAGGCTATATGTAAACGTGCCATGTTAAGCGACCATCATTCTATAGACGTGTGGTATGATGTAGAGAATGTTCTACTTTTATATCCTGTCGTTTTCCTAAAGAATCACGCGCTAAGGCCTCCGAGTGGAGGTCGGCCGTTGCAGCATGGTAGCTCATATCCGGTGAACTAAAATACACTCATATATGATCGAAACCAAATGAAGCAAAAAGTAGTAAGTGTCTAACATTACTTGAATATAGCAGTCAATCTAGCGTAGCACACTTTTTATTCACATTTTATGTTTCTCGGAATTAGTACAGTTCCTATTACAACTGCAAGTTTGCAGTCGAAACCAGGGCAAGAGAAGTTTTACCCCTGAAAACGTAGTATTTATTTATCTATAGGGCAACATAATGCAGTGTAATACCAATGTTTTCAGTACTGTTTAATTCTGACCAAAACTAACTTGGATGACAGTATAAAACCAGCGTGGATTCGGTGTGGTTACAAAATATGTCATTTTTCATTATCAGCCTCTTACACTCCCACTGCTGGGATACCGGCCTTCTCTCATTGAGAGAGGTATGGACCATAATCCACCACGCGGGCCCAGTGCGGCTTGGTCGATGTCACATGTCCTCGAATTTTGTGGTTCTTGAACATGCCGGTTTCCTCATGATGTTTTCCCTTCACCGTTTAAGAGCGAGTGCGAATAATCCGCACATAACTTGATATAAGTCATTGGTGCGGGCCGAGTCCAGATTTGAAGTATGGCGCGTCGGATTGAAAATCGCACAATTTCCTGCTCGGCCACACTCGCATACAAAATGTGTACCTACTCCGAAAACTTTAAAGTACCTATGGTCATCATTGTCAAGCATCATAATTAATATCGTTCATTATATTGATTCTTATTTTCGGTTTCTTGCCACTAAGCACTAAGGTAATTTCTAAATGTGTTATATTATAGGTGAAAACTTGTAACTGGCCCGGTTTTTTAGTTCTAAGTTTTGTATTTACTGTAATTTGATAGGCTGTAAGTTTTCCAATGATAAATAAATAATAATAAATTAAAAAGTTAGCTATTCGTAGCTAACTACTTGTAATTTGATTGTAACATCATTTTGTAAACCGCACTGCTTTGGTTTCACTGAGTTTATGCGAACTGAACACCAATTCAACATTTCGACACCGAGTGAAGTAAGATCGATCATTCGTCGAACTTGCTTGGATTTAGCAGAATAACTCTGTTGTACAGCAAAGTGCCACTTCACCTATATTGTAGCATTGTATCAGGCCACCTTTCCGCCAGAAATGGCCGCATCCTCTACGTCTAGTAGCTCGCCGCTCCTGCCCGCAGCCCGAGCAATTTTCCTTATATTTCCAAAGAGAATGGACCATTTGCCAGAATATTCGCGTCTCTACCCGGAATTCTGGGAAAGAATTCAATAATGCGCCGCTCTAAGGTAATGTTTTGCGGCGGGAGTATTTTAGAATAGTTGGCGAGCAACATCCCATAATGTGCCGCGATGGTTATTGTTATTGCTCGGAGGCTCGTGACTAGACTTTGGAGTGAGAAATTTAATTTGATGTGGCTTTGTAAGTAAAGTTTTACTGTAAGTACTAATTTAAATCCATTTTCAGCGTATACATTATCAAATCAATTGAAAAGTAATTGTATATCATAAAATTAAACCCCCTGCTTAACTAAATGCATGATATGAGAGCATCTTAAAGAATATTAAAAAATACTAGTCAGTAAATAAAAAGACTTTTTATGAAGCACTAGAACACAGTTATTTGTAAATTAAAATTTGACCAAAAGAATTATTAAATTTAATGTTTTCCCTATTAATCTTTCGTAAAATTCTATAAAAAAAGGTAAACGACACTAAAATGGGCGTGTAAAAACTAGGAACTTGACCCGTTCACATAACGACACCCTTTAAAATTCCCACGTCACATGCTATCGAAACCCCTAACGATATAGTTAGCTTTGACCCCGTAAGGAAATCGATGTTCTGTCTCGTTTAATCTGTTTAAAATAGGCGACTGTAGGCACCGAAATATTGTAGGGTTGTTAATAAAACTACCACATGTTCCAGTTCGTCGACAGTCCTTGGGAGGAATATTGATGAAGCTGGACAGAATTACACGTGCTGTAAATGTTGTGTATAATCAGTTAGAGAAGGGTTTTAGTACTTTTATAGTTGGACTAAAATGCCTGTTAGAGAAGATTTTTAGTACTTTTAAAAATACTAAACTTTTCTCTTGCTGCTTAGGCAAACGCCCTTCATCGTGACTTTTACCAACAGGTGAAATAGTAGCCAAACACAAACCTGTATAAACCTCTGTTTGTGTGTCAACATGAGTCCTACAATAAATAACAACCCACGCGCTCCAAAACAAAACAAGCGAAATATCTAATTCGTACCAAAAATAAAAAGTTAACTGAAGAACATTTTTAATATCACACTTATTTGTAAACCACGCAGCAAAAAATCTCGTTAAAAAAACTTCGTCTTTGTTTGAAACAAAAAAATTCGTCGAATTCGACAAAACATCGGTCCGTTATTCGGACCACGGCATTCGGGAAGCTAATACGAAGCCATGAATATTACAATCACGTGCCGGCTTAATGAAACTCTTCTCTTATTCGTTTGTGATGGTATTCGCGTATGCAAGAAGCGAATGGAATCGAGTAAATTTTTAGGAGCTGAAAATTAAATGAGAGCTTTTCCTAACACTGTTCCCAGTTCACACTAAGCGAAAGAATCACGTTTGGGACGTAATCTATGTTATCTTTTGTTTTTAAATACGTACCTAGATACCTGCGTTTATTAGAACGTATGTACTATCCATAGCTACGATGGCTACGACTACGGCAATCGTAGCTTCCGTAGCAATGTAACCTATTCAGCCAAATGCTGACTTAGTCTTCACTCTAATTAGTTTGATTTGTAACTAACAATCTATGTAATAAATTGATAGAAGTCAATTTTAACTTTCAAATCGTCGTATCAAAATGAAACTTTGTATTGATATGTAGTTCGGATGGCAAAATTATAATTTGGTATCATGGATCTGATCTGATGGTGAAGCCAAGGAGGTGGATAGTGGAATTCTTCAGTGGCTACAAGTTGTTTAGGCTCATACGATCACTTTTGACGAGGCCAATAGATTGCACTTGATGCCGAGGTGCTGATCAAGCAGCCAGGCGGTGAAAGTGTGATTTTTAGGTTCTTAAAACTACATATAATTAACAAAAACATATTAACTGAATTCGCGCAAGTGATATAACTAAAACCTTTCCCCAGACTCTTCCTATTTGTATTCTAAAATCGAGCTCTACATAAGCAAGAACTTCACAGTAACATTTAAATGTCGCTGCCATTAATTTCAGAAAATCTATACCTTAAATTAACAACTATAACATAACGACAGAAGCATAAACAATTTCACGCAGTCACGTTATTAATATTTGCATAGATGCCGAAGGGTTTTGATATGTAAATTCCGGCGAAGCATTAAATTCGGCGGGGAGAGGTGAAGCGTAATAAAATGCTATAAACACGATTTACTGCACTTTTTCCACCCTTTCGAACACTCGTGTGCTTACACCCTCGGTTTTTGATTATTGCTGTCGTTTTTCATACCCTTAGTTGTTGGGCTTAGGTATGTTTATGACGTCATTTTGTATTCGTAAGTGCAATTGTTTAAAAGTTTTTGCGGTAATGTTACTCTGCACGTGATAAATTGTGGATCTGTGAAAGAAAGGATTTGGTAGCGTTACTTTCTT
This sequence comes from Crocallis elinguaria, assembly GCA_907269065.1. Lineage (NCBI taxonomy): Eukaryota > Metazoa > Arthropoda > Insecta > Lepidoptera > Geometridae > Crocallis > Crocallis elinguaria. Next base: position 21,633,157 of record OU026072.1, on the reverse strand, counting down.
ATAGTTGAAGTGACGGAGATTTTCTGGATAATAAATTATGTTCATCCTAATTACACTTACTTTCTAGGGATAGAGATTAATGACCTACGCGAAAGTGTTCCTTAATATTTAGTTAGACTACAGTCGACTGACATAGAACTACAAGTAATCTATAGCATAAATCAGCTCAGTGACCGCGCAAAGTGTAGACAAGGGAATGGTCTGTGGGTGTGTGGTGGGAAGGGAATGATAAGCTGGTTGATGCCACAGGCTCCAGAGTTTAGAGCATCGACGCAAAGTTGCCAGTCTTTCTGTTTTTTACAGGATATATTTTGGAGAGTGTGCACTGGGACTGCATGGGTTGGTGCCTCCGTCACCTTTCCATTTTTGGGCGACCAAAGGTACTGCATTTCGTCATCCATTTATGGTTGACATTCCTCCTATCCGCACTAAGCGTTTTACTTCGAACTTTGTCATGCGGACACCTAAAGAGTGCAAACTACAACCTGAGAGTCTTCAAGACACAGGCAAAAGGTATCTTTTCGGCAAGCGTAGGTATACATCGTCAACCGCGTCGTCACTTAGAGAGAGACCGCTATCTCAGTTGAGATAGCTGTCAAACGCAAGCCCATCTACTAACTACAAATATTGTAACAGAATTTTCCAATCACACAGTTTCAACCCAAAAATTGGTATTGGAAAAATCGACGTTCATAACCAACGCTGCAATATATGAGCGAAGCTATTTACTGTAAAATATATTGAAATAGTTTCGGCAAGGAGCCGTCCTAGCGTAAATATAAAGGATGCTACAAAATACCGCCCACTTGAAAATAATGATGCAAAAATAGAATTTTGTGCGCCGCTTGCACCTCCAGCGCCTGGCGCACTCGTTCATGGAAAATATGAAATATTGACTGCTGGCTACGGAAGTTTGCCAAGATAGAACATCCAAAATGTTAATACATATTAACACTTAATTATTCTCAATAGTAAGATGGGCAGCTCATCTTACGAGGCGTCAAGTGTGATGGAGCGGAGATGTAAAGTGTTGGCGAATAGTTACTGTTATTGACGTTAAGTGTTGAAAGCTTACTTAGCATACTGGCGAAATAATTTCAATTATTATATACAAGCCGCTGATGAGGTTCATCTATATGGTTTTTCTATACATGTTCATGCCACCTGTGACACAAGGAATCCTAGTGCAGAGATATGAGTAAAGCATTTTTTTATGTTACTGTTAGCGAGACGAGCTGGTCGTTTGCCTGATGGTAAGCATAATGCCGGCCCATAACAATTGCAGTGCCACTCAGAACTTTGAAATAGAAAGGCCTGCGTGGCACTGCAGTGCGCTCGTTACCGTGAGTCATTATTAAGTCTCATAAGCACAGTAATGCTTGCACACTACTGCTTGGCGGCAGACTTCACGAGCAAAGCGGTGGTACTAACCCAGACGGACACACTCGTAGATGAGTTAGTAGAGAGTCCCACTAACAAAATTTATGTTATGTTTAAGTTATGCTGTGGTGCAGTTGGCGACATGATGTGCAGGTAGTTGCTGTAAATTTTTGGGATTTACCACGTTATAACATTACATAACATAACTCTCCATGACCAACTCAACTGCATCAATTTCTATGTTCTAGAAGTTTATACATAAATTGCAGTGTATGCCTCCGCAGCAGCGAAGGCAATGCATCGCTCCGCTCCACTCTGTCGGTAAATCGCCAAAAGCCTCGATTGAATTCATAGCGATTTGATTGAGACGTGGATTAGACCGGGATGTATTGAGAAGAATGATCACATTTTGGTCCTAAAATATGCTTATTTAATTTTTGGTTACGAGTCACGACCCAGGTGATGAAATGCCGATTAAATCTGTAAAATTTCATTCAATTCATAGTTGTTGAAACATGATATCAGCCCTTTTTCATGCTAGAGCATTTTATTTACACCTTTAAAAACTAATATTATTAATGCGCCAGTGTGTTTGTTGATTTGTTGGTTTGTCCTTCTTTCACGGAGCAACGGATCGACGTGATTTTTGGCACAGATATAGTTTATGGACCGGAAAGTAACATAGACTACTTTTTATCTCGGAAAAATGCACGGTTCCTGTGGGAAAGCGGGTGAAAACCGCGGGCAAAAGCTAATATAGTAATAATTTGATTTATGTAGCCAAGTAACCGGTAATAAATGTAAAATGTAATATGTACAGAGATTTTATTATCACCGAATATATGAGAGTACCTACGAGTATATGAGTATGTAGGTAAAAATATTTGTATGATTTTTCCAATGTAAATTTTCCATATTGGCGACATTTTTTTTAAATTTTGTGACAGTCATCACTAATCAATTATCAATTGCCTGATTATGAATATTAATAAAAAAAATTGATGTTAGGTATGTGATTTTTACAGCCATATTTATACCGTATCCTCCTTTATAAAGATATATAAGTGCATCAAACAATTAACAATTAAAAAAAAATAAAAAATATATTAACTTAAAATCAAGGGTACAGAAATGTGAGAATTATAATAATTGAATTTTAAGCTAATACATAAACTAAATGAGTATTTTTTTAGTACGACTTGTTCAATATATAATAAATAATAATTAGTGAATAATTTTACATACAACGAACTGTTTTTTCACAGAAAGGGTGTAACAGGGTGATCCCTAATAAATTTGGTCCTAATCTGATGATGGAGGACAAGGGTAAAGTGAAAGAGGAGGGGTATATTAGGTTCTTAATTTGAAGTAATACAACAATCTATAACAATAAACTAAAACTTACTTATTCCAATTAGTGTTACGTAATAAAATGAAATAATGCAATGTGTTATAAATTACAATGCAAGTAAATTATACAGCGGAGAAAATAACTACCAGTACTTCTAATAATTACCAGTTCTGGTATTTCTATTAATTAACTTGCAGGCTACGCGATAAAAGCTTACTATACAGTCACGATAAAACGTTATAGATTGCTTCGCATGTACACATTTAAGTCGCACGTGTGACGTGCATTAGTTTATGCAAGACATATGTACCAATTTATAGTATATATACAAGTGTGTAAGCATGCATGTGTGTTATGCTTGCAGCATTCAGCCACTACGCGCGGTCATTCACTCAACTATGGGGCACTTTAGACGCTAATGCATGATTGATGGTTATGCATCAATCACGGACCACGCGCAAACTATGGACAAAACCGAGCGATCGCTGCCGCTTCTACAACCTTTACTCAAAAAAATTTTTTCACAACCACTGCGTGTTCAGTGTACAAGCTGCGCTAAATACGCGGTGGTGCTTGAGTGACGTATGTAGGTGAGCAGACGTCGCTTTGAGCCATGGCAGGGCTTCAAGGGATTGAAAGAGACAGCACTATGTGGCCGTATTGCTGTTCTTGTCCGTTTCTTGGTTTTACTTCAAGCGAGAGCGTGTATACACGCTCACGCGCTACTGGGTTCTGATTACGAGGTAGGTATTATATATCTCGTAATCAGAACGGTACCGTAACATACGATATTTTACTCAACGCAGTAGCTATAATATTCGCTGTGCGTGCTTAAGCTGAAAGGGTTTTTTATAATTACTTTTTTTAATTAATGATTAGTGAAATATTTTTGGCTGCCGCATCTGAAGTGTGAGAGGTCGGTAGTATATATAGAAAATCATCACACATCGTCTTTTAACCAATTAGTAAATGTTCTGTGCTTTAGCTACATATGAGAGTAATCAAACTTCAACCTATCAAAAGTAAAATACTTTTATCAGTCCAATAATATTTGCTAAAAAATCAGTTCAACAATATGAAGTCATAAAGCCCCGACGGATAGTGCGATCTCACCCCCCTGTTGAGCCATCAAACTGTCAGCGGCAGGAAGCGACTCACCTGCCTCGACAAGTCGACAACTGAATAGTACTACGTTAAACAACTTGGTACGAACGTCGGACATCATTTTAATGTAATATTCAATGAGACAGTTAATAGCTCTGTTTTTAAGTGAAGTAATAAGATTTTTTAGTGTATATAGTGCCATGGCGCTGTCGAAGTCATTAACAGGAAACGATGTTAAAGTTTATTTGATGTTCCTGTTGTATTACTAAATAAAACTTTTAATGGTGATTTTCTAATAATAGGTATCATCTTTAGAGATCTGTCTGCAGGTACAGAATACATATCAGTACAAAGAAATAATATAGTTTTGGATAGGCGTCTCATCTCAAGCAGACTTTATATGTTATAACTCAATGTAGATCACTCCAATAATACTTATAATGATAATTGCTATGTAACATTTCTAAATATGATTATTTAGGTAATCGTGACATCGTTTTAATTTACCTACAACTTACGGTAACTTAAGGTAAGTTGTAGGCAAAACTTATAACTCATATTTAGAAATATTATCAAAATATCATTATAAGTATTATTACAGTGCTCTACATTCGTGGACTGTTCTAGGTCTAACCAGAAGCAGCGCTTCGCATATAGCATATTACGGATTGTTGTGCTCCACGAAAACGTGAGATGTAGCACTTCACCAAACAAAACAGCCGAGGAGTTTTTTTGCCCTTCTTCTCGATTGGTTTTATGCTTGGAACGAGCATCTAGTCTTTAACTTTCATGAACGTTCGCTTGGAGGTCATATGAATAAAGGTTTTTTTCGAATAGTTACACTTAACCACCATCTCACGTGATTAAATGAAAATTTGACCGAAGCTATTCATACTTACTGTAGTTTAATCTGGACGTATAATACAAGTCGTTATCGTATGTGAAGCGATGATGACAATAATTCCAGTGGCGGTAGGACTACCTCTTCTACGAGTATCCGTTTGGGTTGGTATCACCGCTTTGCTCATGAAGTCTGCCGCCAAGCAGTACTGTGTTCCAGTTTGATGAGCAAGAGCTGGGTTTTATGAGACTTGTCTAATGTCTCAGGGTAACGAGAGCATTATAGTGCCGTGCAGGTCTTTGTGTTTCAAAGTTCTGAGTGGCACTGCAATTGTTATGGGCCGGCGTTATGCGTACCATCAGGCAAACGCCAAGCTCGCCAAGTTGTCAATTAATATAAAAAACACACAGTATAAAATATTTTGCATGGATACGCGTCCAAATAGAGAAACTACCCGTCCAAAAATACCCAGTAACATCTCCATACACTTGGTATTCCGTGGCGTTACAAAATAAGCGGACAGTTTACTCGCACAGGGAACTGAGATGAATATTGAAATATGACGATGCCAAGACTGTCTCCGTAATGTGAGGACCGCGGCACGGAAATGGTGTATTTATTCACTTGCTTTTAACATAATGGTTTCTGCGATGCTCCCCTGTCTCCCGTCTGCTTTGTTTACGAACAACTCGAAGACTTTGTAATACAGTTAAGATATTTTTCTGTAGCTCTTGGCAGTAACGTATGTGTTTTGTCAAACTTTGTGTTTTGTGTTCGTGGATTTGCACAAGTGCTGCCAGCTACGGTAGTGCTGTGGTGTATTTACAACATTTAAGCAAATCCAGTTACTAGAAATGGTTGCTTCTTGCATCTGATTGTCTCGGGGTTTTAAACTTTTCCTACTCACTACTTACTAATAAGCAAGACAAGAACCTTTTTATGGCTTGTATGTATCATCTCCCATAAAACAATTTTTAAAGCCAAATCGACCTCGCAGATAGATCATTCATTGTTTCATTAAAGGTTTTTTTACTCTTTTTATCACCAAGTCTTACCTTAAGTGATGATGTGATGAAAGATGGTGAACATGCTCTTACTTACAACAGGGCCCCGATCGCGCTAATTTGAAATGACAGCGTACAGTTATGATTTGGTTGTGGTTTGATACCAACTGTTATTTAGTTTCGGTTCAGGCGTGTGGAATTCGATATTGCCGTTCATTTGACAGCGTTAACTGTCAGTTGTTGTCCAGATATGTCTCAACTTTTGGTAAAACTATTAGCGCGATACGAAATGGTCAAAAAGCTGTTATGCGGTCGTAGTTTAGTAGCGGTTTGGTTGATAATTTTTAACGCGATTGCCCTCCAGGACTGGCTCTCAAGTGTATTTGGTTGGAACGTACCGACGGATTTTCAAAACGAGGTTGGTAGCTAGCTGCTAGATGTGCAGGATTTTCTTTTATTTCAACTATGTAACCACAACAAGTCATTTTCCCAACTAGATACTGATAAAACTGACGAGTAGAGCTTGAACTAACGGAAATGAATAATCATGAGGATATTGTATCAAAGGGCACTTATCCAGTAACTGCATAACCAAACCGTTTTCGTTAATCAGACAGGACCGATACAGCTCGATGAAGGACGCCTCATCGAGAATTAATAATCTACTTAGTATTCAACAGGCCGGGTGTTGGCTAAGAATAGTACCTGCACCCCATCTTTTTCGGCAGGTGCCGTAAGAGCCGGCAAAGGGTATTATCAAGCTTTTTTATATATTTTTTCACCCGCGCCGAGTTATTGGACTTCATGGTTTTTATTTTTTTGCGCTGAACCCTACTACTTTTTCTAAAATAAAAGTAGCCTAAGTTACTCCTTATAACATCAGCTATCTGCCAGTGAAAGTCCCGGGCCAAAATCGGCCCAGCCGTTCCGGAAATTACCCGGAACAAACAGACAGACAGAAAAAAATAATTAAAATGGTTGTTTTGTTATTATATACTTTCATATGCATTTGGTAAAAAGCTGTTATTTTGATATTAAAAACAGGCACTTCAATTTTATTTATTTGTTACGATAGGCTTGCGTTTGACCACTATCTCGCCTGGTGGCAAGTGACGATATGGTCGACGATGAAGCACCTAGATGATACCTGTTCACTCGTGACTTGAAAAAACCCAGTTTATAAAGATCAGGGTACACAGACTCAGGCAATATGTATCGATGCCGATGTCGCTTCGCCGTATGTCTGGTATAGACAGCAGTTTGCTCCAGGGTCAACTTCATGATCTACGAATGCGGTCACATAGAGGCTTGTCAAGTGTGGTGCATTATGGCTAAATCGCGCCAATATTGAAGGAGGCCGGTGTTCAGCAGTGGACTTATTGCGTGAACTAATTGTGTTCGGATTTTTGTAGAATTTTGTGGATTTTGGTAGAATTGTATTGATATAAAAATCTTTTTTCTAATACAAGAAAAATTCTGCCTATCCCTTTACGCCGCTGATAAGTGTATTCAGCTACAGAAATAGAAGACTTTTAAGAGTAGGATACTCTTTCAAAATATATAATAATAATCAATTCGAATTTGTTTACGAGATTGAAAAATAAAAGCCTGTTGGCGTTAACGTAAATAAACAAACATGGGGTTTTCATGAAACATTAAACCAGCAAGGGTTTGGTGAAACATTAATTAATTCTTTAGTCAAAGAGTTGAAAGAGTTGCTAACGAAGTCGTGTCGATTACATGTCTATAAATGTTAATAGGTATACTGTCTGTCTATATGGTGGATGAAATGTAGATGTGCTTTGAATTCTATCGATATTTTTTTAACGGAGGAGCGTCGATGATTCAATGAATCCCAACGAGTCACACTGTGACTCGTTGGGATTATTTTTGAAAATCGGAGGCTTATTCCTTTCTTCTATGATAGCCTGGTACTTCTGCTACAGTTATTATAATAGCATGAAATATTCAACAACCAGTATAAACTCTACCACAAATTCATTTCGTTTCAGTCGGGATATTGACTCCATTTTTTTATGATTTCAATTAGTACGTTTTCTTAATCAATTTATTAAATTCCATGCAAGTTTAAAAACTTATATTATTTTTCATCGTTTAAATCGCTTCTAATACATTCGTAAAAATATTTGGAGTTTAAAAAATAAAAGCGCGTTCCTGTTTAAATTCCCAGACACGAGTCTACACAAGTATGCAATATTTCCCTTTGGATTAGAGGCGTGACCCAGTTAGAGGCTCTGCCCCGTACCCCTGGGCTCCGCAACGACTGCTCAGAACCCTTGGCGGCTCAAATGGACCATTCGGAGTGGTTGATAGCTTGCTATTGTAAACATGAAAGAAATACGTTTGATATATATTCCACTTCTTTGGTAATGGTCGTATGCTGTGAGAAGAAATATAACTACCTTTTGTATGATGTGCTGTGTTGATTGTATCACCATGTATGAAATTTCATCCGACCATTTTTCCATTTGACGGCTCCGTAGCTAAGTTGGTAGTAACCCTGCCTGCATGGCGGGGGGTCCCGGGTTCGATTCCCGGCTGGGGCAGATTTTGTGTAAGCATAAAGTTTGTTCTCGGGTCTTAGATGTTTGTGATGTGTATCTGTGTATGTCCATGCCACCTGCGACACAGGGAATCCTAGTGCGGGGGTATGAGTGTGTAAGCGTTTATGTTTTATGGTTTTTTTATTCATAAGAAAATATACAGACTAGCTTCCGCCCGCAGCTTCACCCACGTGATATATCTTTATAGCCTACGTGTTATTTCAGAACATAAACTATCTACATTCCAAATTTCATCAAAATCGGTTAAGTAGTTACAGAGATATACGTGGTAACATTCACACAAACTTTCGCATTTATATATGTACCTACTCGTACTAGCTATGCCCCGCGGCTTCGCTCACGTAGCCTAACTTGTGACATCTGCTATCTGCCAGTGAAAGTTCCGTCAAAATCAGTTCAGCCGTTTCGGAGATTACCAAACAGACAGACGGGCAAAAATTTTAAATATGGTTGTTTTGTTATAGGTACCGTATGTACTTTCATATGCATTTAGAAAAAAGCTGTTATTTTTATATTACAAACAGACACTTCAATTTTATGTATTTGTATAGATTTTATACTTAGTTTAAAAAAAAGTTAAAATTTATAACAGTTTCTACATTAATTCTACTGCAACTGTTGAATCCAACTCAACATGACAAATACCCACATTTTACAGGATTATTTATCTTCCAAGTTCCAGCTTAGTGGCAATATTTTCACGTCGCATTTAACCACTCGTGCTACACCGAAGTGTGAAAATTTATGAAGAGCGACGTCTAGAAAGCGTACACAATATATACACGTATACACCTCCTGCCGGTGATCGATTCACCAGACAAATCGAGTTACTGCGAATATAGGAGCGACGAGACGAGGCGAAATTAAATCTTCAAACTGATTTTCACGCTTCGATAGTTTCATTAAGAAATCACAATATCCCGCGTTACGTTCCATTTCTTGCGATACGGCGGGAAACTTCGCAATTTTCCTCCAATAACGTTTTTAAACTTATTTTCTTCGTAACCAATTCGCCCCATTCCCATTTTGTTCGATCACATTTGAAAGGAAAGTTTGCTGTTGGGTGGAAATATGATTTCTATATTTCCAAAGGTATTTTTAAACATCATTATTTGTACCGGAAGGTCAATCCTAGCGTCCAATTCCGTGGGTAGGAAGCGAGCTTTTCGCGCCACGGTTTTGCTTTTTTCGATAGTTCAGACGAGGGAAAATATTTGACGTATTTTATGGAAATATCTATTGCCAGAGAAAATGCTTACTTCGTTAAAGAAGTAGTTGTGAAGTGATAACAACTTCTTTGAGCTCACTGAGTGCCTGTCTAATCCAATTGACCTAGGGATGATGGAACAACTTACTAATTGAATGTTGTTGTTCTAACTTTGGAGATTACTATCGCAGTAATTACCTAGTAAGTGTATATACAATACATTATTCTATTTTGCTGATATACATGGACTGAATACTAAAATAATGTACTTACATATATATATATATATTATAGGAAAATTATTTTACAAGTAACTACTCGTTAAACGCAAAAGCGCGATAGTTATTTGAAGTTTATAGCTAGGCTGCTTTGCGATTCGTAGCGAATCTAAGTAAAAGCAGGACGAAAACTACTCTGTGACTCTCTTTACAGTTGTGGCAACTATTATCTAATCTGTGGTTGTGTTCTAAAATCGTATAGGCCGGTAACGCATTTCTAATGCAGGAGAAGTTTCTTGCCCTTCTTATTTGGAACGGGCACGGTGGGTCAGCATTAGTTTTAGTCTGTGGTTCGGGTAATCGAACTTTACTGAGACCCGCTGTTAGTGTCATTTATTTTAACCTTCATGAGTGCTCCATTGGGGCCTATATGAATAATGCATTTTGAATTGAATTTGAATTTACGACGAACTACAGAGACACATTTACGCTAATATGTTAACTGCGTACTTTTAAATTATATTTAATAATTATTTAATTATACGTAACTCATTATAATGTTCGCAATGCATGCTTTTCGGGGCAGACCGAGAAAACAGAACGCCATCTCACTCTTTCCTTGCAAAGTTCTTTCGCTATATCTTTATTCATAAGTGCTTTAGGAGCCAATTTACAAAAACCTGTCACTATTTTAACAAATTGCACATGTGGTCCAACTTTGTAAGCTTGTTGCATTCTGCCAGTTTTTGGTCGCGCCTAAATTTATAAAGTCCGTAGCAGAATTGATTAAAATTTCTCAGCCGCGGCGTCTGAAGTTTTATTGCGTCATAATTGAGTTTTAAATTAATCATTGTTTACTACAGGCTTCAATTTTTTTTATTGATGAACATTGCCTTTTTCAGACAACATTTTTGAATGTATGTATATCGAAGAGTAGACGTACCTATCGTTGATACACCTCAGCTATCAGCTTCTACCTCGTATATTTTTAAAACAGCTTTCAGTTTGCTCTCGTCTTGAACAACCCTTCTAGCAGCAGAAGCGTCCAATTCTCATCTTCTTTCATCATCTACCTATCTCATTTAATAAGACTTATTACAAAAGTTATTTTAATATTAGAATCTATTAGCCTATAACTAAAATATATATAGCTCAAGTATCTTCAATTCCTTTTAAATAATTTATGTTAAAATAGTACCGGATCAACTTTACTACCAAAACATTGAGAGCGCAAGTTATTCAATTCTCCTGGGAAGTCAGGTTGGACAGCCCACTGACTCTCAAACCTCGTAAGAAAACGTAAATAAATAAGTACGGAACCCTCGACCTTGTTGCATCCTCCGTCCGCCCCATGACAAATTTATTTTTATTTAGGTGCCCCCGTTTCCCAAAATTATTCTTTAGTAACATTGCCCATGCGACTTCGTACGATGTATGTAGTTAGTTCATAGGTGTATTCGTACTTAAAATATCTTCGAGCAATTACCTAACATTTCATTGTAGTGCAGTTAAATATGGGTCTTTTTTTATTAGAAACCCCAAAAACCGCACCAAAATGAGTCCGTAGCGGGACATTCGTCACTTTGGCTGGGACACAAGCCCTCATATCTTAGAAGCCCAGTAACTTCACTGACTTACTTCATTGACTTTAGCTTTCAAACCGGAAGTAATGCTGGCACACTATTGCTTTGGAGTAGGTGAATTAAACGAACAAAGTGATGGGCCATGTAGATTGAATCTATTAACAGCAAAATATTCTACTACCAGAAAAATATTATTTCTGATGTGTAATTATTATATCTAATAATAATACCTACAAATAACACAAAAGGTCACTTAAAGTGGGAACGTAACTAAACTGGTGATAGTAATTACGTACAATCTATACAAATAAATAAGATCTGTGTGTCTGTTTGCGGACAACAGGAACGCGGGGCGGACAACAACATGTAAAATTTTCTCTCGTTAAATAAATAAATTTAAGTGGATAAAGTGATTCAATATACAAAACTATGTGTTAAATAACGTAAACAAAGGACAGTGACTAAAGTGAGATGGTTATTTGAGTGATTTTCGATAGTTAAATACTATTTTTAACAAAAATAGTTCAGTTAATTCGAAAAACCGTTACAAACATTTACCTTCGGCATACTACTTTGGTTAAACGCGTAAGCGGCTTCGAATTTCACGGCGCTTATGACCTTTTGCACTAAAGGATTTTTGTTTGAAGGAATGCAGCAAAAGCGGAACGCTTAGACTGCATGCACATCGCGTTTGTGGCAAATTTTATACGAGTATACATATTTAATTAGTAGTATAATACCAGACCGATCAACTCAGTCAAAATGAGAAACTGTACAGCTTGTTCCAAACATATAAGAATATCTGAGCTTCTGGATTGTACAAAATGCAACGGACACTTCCATTATTCATGTGTGAACATATCCAAAGACTACTACAGGGCTCAACTACATGACCTTCAACGAATCTGGACTTGCCCGGAATGTAAGAACCTCACCCGTCGTATTCGTAACGACGATACGCCAGTGCGCACGCACATCAGAACAACTCCTGGAACTCCTCAAAAAGAACCCACCACCGTCAATATTACAGAACGGAAAAAAAACGGTACAGTCAGAAACAAAAAGATTAATAAAGAATTGGAACTTAACAGTGACGAAAAATGTTTCTCCGTCGACGAGATTACTGGGGATACATTTATATTTGATACCCATAAGGATACCAGCATAGAGATAACCAGTGCTTCAACTACGCCTTTAAGTAAAACTATAAACATTGAACCGGCTACCTCACAACACTGCCTCGCAGCTGAAACTATTACACTGGAAAAATTCAGTTTATTACTAGACACCAAGTTAGAAAAGATGAAAGAATCAATCCTCATAGACCTCAAGAGTACGATCCAAGTCGAAATTAATAATGCAATTAAGAAAATTCAATTTGACGTGGATGAGAAAACTTCTTCTCTTTCTAACGCACAGGAACACTTAAAAGAAGAAATCAAGACCATAGATAAAAGAATCAACACCATTGAACAAGAGCTTCATAATCTCGAAAACACAAAGAAAATTGTACTTTATGGACTTCCTGAGGATTACCATGAAACAGAAAATGACTTATACATCCGAGTAAGTAGAGCATTTCATGATATCATGAACATAAACATAAATCCTTATATAGAAGAAATAAGACGTATAGGAAAACGAGGAAACAAGAGGCCATTAGAAATTGAGATAATTAGTAAACGAATGACGAAGTATATAATGGAAAACGCGAGGGACTTTAAAAATAGTGGATTAGCTGTTGGGATGTTTTTAGACGGTAAAACACTGCAAGATAGAAATGAGCTAAGGAAGAACTTACAGTTAGCTCGTAAAAACGGAAAACATGCCGTTATCAAGAATAATAAATTATTTATAAACGGAAAGGAGGTACTAAACACAAACTCAATCAATACCATTACAGCGGATGTACCATCGACTCAACACGAAGAAAAACTGGATAATTCAGAAGCAAAGAAACCACAACGAAATAATACAGAAATCCAAAATGTAGAAAATGAGGAAAACAAAACGTTTTTTCGTTAATAAAATTACTGCTACTTTTCAAAACATCCAAAGTATAGGCAATAAGTTACATTTAATTGAACAACTATTACTTGATATTAAAACTGATATAATATCATTGTCTGAGCTGTGGAAAAACGAGTACTTTTGCCAATCAATTGTGTTGCCTGGGTATAAAATGGCATCGCTTTTCTGCAGAAAATTTCATGAAGGAGGAGGAGTTTGTTTACTTGTTAAAGAAACGTTAGAGTATATTGAAAGATTAGACATTGTCAACGAATCCAAAGAATTTATATTAGAAATGAGTGCAATAGAAGTTCCTAGGATAAATTGTATTTTTATAGGAATTTATAGACCAGATCGTGATATTGATATTTTTTATGAACAGATTGCTAAAATAATAAACAAAATAAATAAAAAAGAAAAAACCAAATATGTGATTATAGGAGGAGATTTTAACATCAACATTCTGGATAAGTCTAAAAAAACGGAAGAATTTTTAAATTTCATGATATCTCTCAATTTACACCAATTAGTTTCAGAGGCTACTCGTGTAACAAAGTCTTCGTCAACATGTATTGACTTACTGTTTACAAATTATAGAGCTCTCATAAACAAAAATTTTGTTAAAGACTACGGTTTATCAGACCATAAGTCTATTAATGTACAAATAAATAATGAAAACCCTTTGGCTAGGAAGAATGCTACTTGGTCTAAACAAAAAAGGATATTTACAAATCACAATATACAATGCTTCAAAAATTCACTAAAAGATGTAAACTGGGACAATATTATTGACCAGAATAAAGATCTAAATGAAAATTACTGTTCATTTCTTACGTTAGTTTTGTCACTAATAAATAAATATGTACCAATAAAGCAAATAAAAATAAAGGAGATTCATAAAAAGGGATGGTTGACTAAAGAATTAAAAAACTCATGTATACATAAAAGAGCGTTAAGAATTATACTAAACGAAACCACAAGCCCCGTCATTAAAAAATACTTAAAAAAATATAGCAAAACATTAAAACGTTGTGTACGAATTTCAAAAAGAAATACACACATAAAACAAATGAAAAAGTCTGATAACAAAGTAAAAACTATGTGGAATATTATCAATACTAAAACTGGTAAAAAGAAAAAAATGCTGTACAAAAATATTACCTTAAAAATAAATAATGAAAACATTAATTGTCAAAAAACTATATCTAATTCTTTTAATCAGTACTTTGCAACAGTAGGTGAAAATTCAACTAAAGAAACACAGAATAAAACAGGACGTCCTGTTATAAACTCACCAACAAATTCTATATACCTACACAATATTGATCAAAAAGAGACGATCAAAATCCTACAAATGATGAAAAACAAACATAGTTGTGGTATAGATGACATTCCTCCAAGTTTAATAAAACAATGTGCAGAAGAACTTTCAATCCCTCTAACCCTTCTTATTAACCAAAGCTTTCAAGATGGTCAATTTCCAGATTTACTGAAAATATCACTGGTTAAACCGATTCACAAAAAAGGAGATCCAGCAAGCCCTAACAACTACAGGCCTATATCTTTATTGCCAACTTTTTCAAAAGTATTCGAAAAAGCAATGTACAACAGACTATATAGATTTTTAGAAAACCACAACATCCTTGATGACTGCCAAAACGGCTTTAGAAAGTCAAAATCTACAACGACAGCTGTATATAAATATATCCAAACTGCCCTCCAACATATAAACGACAAAAAATATGTCCTAGGACTACTACTTGACATGACCAAAGCCTATGACAAAGTGTCATATAAAATACTTCTGTCTAAATTATACGGCTCAGGCATTCGAGGACCTGCTTATCAATGGTTCCAATCGTACCTTACCAAAAGAAAACAAATAGTCCAACTTGAACACTATAATATACGAACCCATACTATTGAAACAATACGATCAAAAATTAAAAACCTAACTTGTTCAATACCGCAAGGAAGTGTATTAGGGTGTATACTATTTTTATTATACATTAACGATCTTCCGAAAATATTAGATAAAGAAATAACATTACCAATATTATTCGCGGATGATGTATCAATTTTAATTAAATGTGAAAAAACTGATAACCCAAACATACTACTACATAACACCCTACAAACTATATCACTTTGGCTTACAGAACACAATCTAGAGATAAATTACAGTAAAACTAAAGTCATGCAATTTAGATCCTACAATAACCCTCCCCTAAACATACACATAAATTATCAAAACACGCCTTTGGACACAGTAGAATCATTTAGTCTTTTAGGAATAAACATTGACACACACCTCAACTGGAAAACTCATGTTGAATTTATTAAAACTAAACTATCGAAATTCATATATGCCCTTTTTGAAATTAAATGTAGCACAGATACAGAGACGGCCTTATCAGCCTACTATGCATATGCACACTCCTGGTTAAAATACGGAGTGATGCTGTGGGGAAACAGCGTAAATGCAATAGACCTCTTTATTATACAGAAAAAATGTGTCAGAATCATAGCCCAAATAGATAACACCCAAAGTTGTAGACCCTACTTTACCAAATACAAAATATTAACACTACCATCTATATATATCCAAGATTTATGCACTTTTGTACACAAAAACAACAGCACTTTCATGAAAGTAGAGGACACCCACAATGTAAATACTAGACACAAAAATAGATTATATTTACCTTATTCTAGAATAAAAATGTTGAACCATAGCCCATATTACATGGCAGTCAAAATATATAATAAATTACCAACAGAAATAAAAAATGAAACAAAATTTAACGCATTTCATAATAAACTTAAAAAATTCCTAATTGTAAAATGTCTCTATTCAATAGACGAATATTTTGAATCCAGCAAATAAATTGATGTAGGATAAGAATCTTCAAAAAAGTATAGCATTTAACTTTAATTCTCTGTATAAGAATTTATTTTCAAAGTATTTTTTAATTTTAAGTTATCCAATTTTTATATATGATTAGCCATTTAATTTTAATTTTTAATCTTTAGCTGTCGCTATAACCTTCTTTGCGATGCCTGAAAAGGGCTACTAAGTCAAAAGATCTCATATAAGTAGAATAAGACCTTTGTACATACACTTAGTTATGCAAAATAAATGAATATGAATATGAATATGAATAATATCAAAATAACAACTATTTACCATAATACGAAAGTCTATACGGTACATAAAAAAACAACAATTTTAAAAATTTTGTCACTGTTTGTTCCGGGTAATCTCTGAAACGGCTGGACCGATTTTGACGGGACTTTCACTGGCAGACAGCTGATATTATAAGAACTTTTATTTTAGAAAAATAATTAGGGTTCCGCGCAAAAATATTAAAAACCATAAAAATCAATATCTTCGCGCGGGTGAAACCGCTGGCAGCAGCTAGTAATAATTATAAAGGTACTTTATACCTATACCTGTATATATTATATACTTAAAACAATACGCACACTGACCTCACGAATTAGGTGCGTGTTTCAAAGCAATATCAGGGTAATATAACTAACTAGATTTCGGCCCCACTACGTCCTAACACCCTCTTTATTAGTTTCTGTCGACATTATGTTTTCATTATAACAAGTGCTGGTAATTGTTTGCGAAGACACACAAAGGTCGGAATGGTTGGCTTGCTCGTTATCCACGAGATCTTTTATCAAGCCTTTAGGGATGATTTGTTTCTTGCCAAGAACTTGTTTCAGTTTCAGTTTGCAGAGTTAAACAATCGTAATCTTCCTTTAGATAAATTGAATGTCCTCTAAAGCGCTTTCCTAAAGCAGACACCATTAGAAAGCGACTAATGCCTTCTAAGTTAGTAAGGCTGAGATATACACTAACACTAAGCTATTGAGAAGACGCCTGCACAGAAACAGATAAGTATTTGAACGTCTTTTGGGCCATTTTAGGTATCACATATGCTTTAGGAGTTTTAACACAAGTATGTTACAGTATACGGTTTACATATCTGACTATGTTTTAACCAACTTTAAAAAAAAAAGGTTCTCAATTCATCTGTGGCGATGTTATTAGATTTCTCTGATTTAAATGATTTTTTGTCCATGAGTAGGATATACATATCTGGTCCTTTTATAAATTTAATTACAGAAAAACACCTCAAAGAGTGGGAAAATGGGGATTTTTTTTTTATGTTTTAGGTAACGAGACGAGCTGGTTGTTTGCCTGATGGTAAGCATAACGCCGGCCCATAACGATTGCAGTGCCACCCAGAACTTTGAAACACAAAGGCCTGCGCGGCACTGCAGTGCGCTCGTTACCCTGAGACATTAGGTATTAAGTCTCATAAGCCCAGTAATTTCACTGGATACTCTGCTCATCAAACCGGAACACAGTAATGCTTGCACACTACTGCTTGGCGGCAGACTTCACGAGCGCGACATTTTCAAGTCTGTTACCACTTTTTTAAAAGCGATCATTGTGATATTAAGACAAAGTGTGACGGCTTGCACAGCTGATGTTAAGCGTTGATGAGGTTGAAGGTAGAGTAAACACCCTAAATCTAGAATGGGAACTATAGCTCTCAAGTGCATCTAGCAGAACACACCGCCATTGTTAGTAAGATGATACAAAAAAAATAAACCACCGCGTCATGACTGTCCAATCGTCTAAAGTCATCGCCTGTAGTCAATGATCTACACATTTGTCATTCTCTTAGGGTAGCAGCTTCTCGCTGTCTGTAAAGTTAAATTCTAAGTTCTAGTTTGCGTCAGAGTTTAATATAAAGCTGTCTATCTATTACTATCTTAAACCAAGAGCTCTTCCAAAGAAACAACAGGCCAAATGCAAAGTACCTGTAAGCCAGAGACTAGAAGTTCGAAAGCAAACTTAGTTACAGGCACCGCGGAATTAGCTAAATAGGTACTGAGAGCTCGCCGATTGGCTGCCAAAGTTTCGAACCTAACGTTACCTAAGACTTACAGTTGAACAAGACTGGTCTATAGTGATGTGCTGATTTGAGAAGTGCCTTTTGAAAAGCCAAGAAATTCAATAAGCAACTCAATTAGGCCGCGCTTTAAATCATAGGCATTATTACGGAATACATATAGCCACTTGATTTTCAAAACAGTTTAGGTAAACAGATCGGTCGGTCCAAGCAAAATTGCTAAATTAAATAATAACAAAGGAACGACCACTCAAAATCATTCGTATTCATTAAAACTTTGCCAATAGTACTTACAATTTGCAAATCAATCTCGGCAAGTTATCCCGCGCACATCATAAAATCCCACAGAAAGTGGGTAGGTACTTAAACAAGACTTCGAAGACGTAATAATTCCAGTGCAACCATTCCCCCGTCAAGTATTATACGGGGGAGACAATTAGAGCGGAATATCGTTTAACGGAGTTGTGATTGACGCCAATTTCGCCCTCAACTGTCTTGAATTATGCAAACTCTTCATTAACTTTCATAAATTACTTTCGAATTTGGGACGGCTACCCTGAAGCAACACGTGGGTTATTTGCAATAATATTTTGTTACATTTTGGTTTTAGTTTAAAAGTTGTTTATTATTAAGCACCTAATTTAAGGGATGTCGATCTATGGTGGAGAGGTTAAAAGACGACTTGTTGGTCGAAAGATATTCTTTATGAGATTGAGCATTCAGTGAAGGAAAAATATGATTTTATGGTATATTAATTACTATTAAGTTGTCAATCAAAAAATATGATAACAAAGCTGTCATCAAGGAGGTACTTAGGTGTTCAAATACCTAGATGTGAAAACCAAATGCTGGTATTATGATAGCATAATACCAGCATTTGATAGAGGGCCAATCTATCAAGCATTCAAAGCTTAGCGTATTAAAATTCAAAAGCTTTTGCCGTATCGTCAACATCAGGCGAAATAGATGACTGAATGAATATATGTAATTATTGTAACAAAGCGCTAACATGAGGCGTTGTGTAAAAAGAGAGTGTACAGTGAAAAACACGAGTGCGCTACACTAACTAGAAGAAGAAACGTCAATAAAACACCACGTTCCCTGCATATACCTAGGTACCTAGTTGTATCTTTCCAATCTCGTACCAACAGTCAAGGGCGTAGCCAGAATTTTGTTGTAGGAGGGCTCCCGCACAAAATACGTTAGCTACCTACATATTACTTACGTAGCACCTTGTATAGCTACAAGTTTTGTTAGTGGTAGGACTAACTCTTCTGCGAGTGTCCGTCTGGGTTGTTACCACCGCTTTGCTGGTGAAGTCTGCCGTCAAGCAGTAGTGAGCAAGCATTACTGTGTTCCGGTTTGATGAGCAGAGTATCCACTGAAATTACTGGGCTCATGAGACTTAATACCTAATGTCTCAGGGTAACGAGCGCACTGCAGTGCCGCGCAGGCCTTTGTGTTTCGAAGTTCTGGGTGCCACTGCAATTGTTATGGGCCGGCGTTACGCTTATCATCAGGCAAACGACCAGCTCGTCTCGTTACCAAATAACATAAAAAAGGTGACTAGGAAACGGTAGGCCGTTTCGCCCCCGCTCAAGTCTGGGTACTTCAAATATGATCATGAGCAACGTGCGAAGAGAATCAGTTTTATTTGTGAATGATTCCAAATGCATTTTTTTATATATATTTACTTTTGCGGTTCGGTGAACGGCAAGCGCCACAGTCCACAATACTTGCTAGGTGACAGCCGCCCCCTTGCCCGTACCTGGCTACGACCTTGCCCACAGCCGTAACAGTAGCAGAGTTAGAGTCGTGTTCGACACCAAACACATCTTCGACATTAATTGAACCTCTTGAGGGCTGCATGCCTGCACCGACAACGTACCGCTACGGTATACATTTTATACGTGTACGTTTACGTTTTATACTGAGATGCTGAGACTGTTCTCATCAATCTTTTGTAAATGAGGAAGCTTGAAGCTTCTTATTTGAGCCTTTTGGGGTTGAGACACTTGGACCGTGGGGACCTGGAGCTCATCGAATTTTTAAAGACCTTTCAGGGCGTCTGGTCGAAGCCACACGTGACCAAAATGCTGGCCTCTACTTAGGTCAAAGATTAAGCATTGCCATTCAACGTGGCAATGCTGCCAGCATTTTGGGAACGTTGCCTACTGGTAGCGGATTATTAGATTAAGATTGTAAATAAATTAGTGTGTATTTTATTTAGTTATTTTAGTTTATGTTGTTTTTTATTTTTTCTGTTATTATAATTAAGATCTAGTTGATGAAAATATAAAACCCCTCTCAATGAGGAAGTATTTGTAATTAATTCAATCCCATCCGCCTAATATAGAGGAGGGTTGCCTACTACCTACCGCTTTCCTATCTAGTATCTAGTAACTCTGCCCGATAGGTACCTATAGCTATGTACCGTGACCCAGTTTCATAGTCTCTTGTCGGTTATCATATTTCAAAGGATTTCTCTATTATAATATACTGAATTGCTGCTTATACTTACTCGATTTCTAGCAACGATCGAGTTTGAATACAATTCAATATAGATACGAAGACGCTGTTTGTCAGCCGTTAGAAACAAAACAGCTTTTTTTATGTTATTTGGTAACGAGTCGTTTGGCTGATGGTAAGCATAATGCCGGCCCATAACAGTTTGCAGTGTCACCCAGAACTTTAAAACACAAAGGCCTGCGCGGCACTGCAGTGAGCTCGTTACCTTGAGACATTAGTAATTTCACTGGCTACTCTGCTCATCAAACCGGAATACAGTAATGCTAGCACACTAATGCTTGATGGCAGATTTCACGCGCAAAGCGGCGGTAACAACCCAGACGGACACTCGCAGAAGAGTTAGTCCTACCATAAGATTATTTCTACTTCTGGAAAACGTAATAAGTAATTATTTATTTATAGAGAATATTCATTGAAATATTTTAACTTGTTAATCAAGTGACCCTTACTGACCCAGTTTTCAGAACCCTTTGTTATCATCTTATCGTATTTCAGTGGTATTGGCGCGCGGCCAACTACGGTACCTCTCTCGCGGTTGTGGGCGAATTTCACGCCTTGTTTCATTCTCTGACTACCCGAGTTTTGGAATATTCGTTTTTGCTATTTTATTTTTTATTCATGAAGTCATTATCTCTGTTTTACCTACACAGCACCTACATAGGGGGATGAAGTGTCAGTTATTTTGATGATGTCGTAGATTTATATAGAAGGCATATATCTACCTAAATCCATTCATGAGTATTTTATAATACTGGCCTGGCTAGTTACCACTCTCAAGCTGAAAACTATGATGCTAATCCTTTTTGTTTCATCACAATATCACCACGATGCACTCACCGCGGCGTGTTCCGGTAGCTATACTTCCCTAGCCATCCATCTTCAACCAAGTCTTTGCTGGTCAAAAGGTACCTACTCGTAACCTATGGGGCAGTGTAGACGCTTATGCAAACGTACGTTTGCATAAGCGTCTACGGTCTGCATATTAGTAACAGTGATATGGAAGTATTTGAGCGAGTATGGTCGAGCGGAAACTTGTGCGACTTTTAATCCGACGCACCATAGTTCGAATATCTCCGCTCGCCCGCACCAATGACTTATATCAAGTTATGTGCGGATTATTCACACTCGCTCTAAAACGGTGAAGAAAAACAACATGAGGAAACCGGCATGTTCAAGAACCACAAAATTCTAGGACATGTGACATCCACCAAGCCGCACTGGGCCCGCGTGGTAGGTTATGGCCCATACCTCTTTCTCCGAGAGAAGGCCGGTATCCCAGCAGTGGGAGCGTAAAAGGATGATAATGATATGGAAGTAATCGAAATTTAATTGATAGTCTTCCTTTTTTAGTTCGAAATCGGTATTAAATTTAGTGTGAAATTCAAAAACACATTACAATACAAGATGAAGATACCAACTTCAAAAATAAGAGTACCTACATCCTGTCTGTTTTACGATGCTAGTGCTTTTGTCTCCTCCCTAAATCGCATACTTAGTGGACTGGGATAAAAGAAAATACAATATTCATTAAGAAATAAAAACTTTTATTATTATCAGTTCAAATATCGTATTTACATTTTTTTAAACGAGTAAAAGCACATTGTTTATACATTGTGTAAAATAATAGTAAAGGATAACTAAATCAAATAGCAGGACAATTTCATGATACGTAAAATAATAAAATGTAATTAATTATAATCATATAATGATTATAGCAGAGTCAAAAATAAAATAAAAAACTAAATCTCATTGAGAACCGATAAACGCAGAACTCATACAAAGGCAATGGCAACTCGTATAGGGCTGTAATAACTAGAAACTCGATTGCATATAGGCGTAGATTGTGACAACTTTTAACAAAAACAATCGATATTTTATTCGAATTGTTCACTTCATTAGTCCTGTCAAAAGCGCCAATACGTATTCGAGTCTGTGAAAATAATAACATATAATTAAAATCGCTATCTATATACAGAATTCGTTCCATCGTAACGCGAACGGCCTAACATCAGTTCTTCATTACACAAATGCAAGTTGTATACAATAGAATTTCGACTATTCTCTCGAAATATAAATGCTCCATCTGCTTACATTTATATGTTACATGGGCGGTGCCCTAGTGCCTCACTCAACGGGTGAAATATTAACTTCGCCTCCCTTACTAAGGTTGCGGCGTTCGAATAGAATGTGCGAAATACAACAAAAAAAAGGTAAATTATTCTAACCAATACAAAAAGACTGCTCAATTACTTTAAGCAATTTTAATTATTTTCCTTTTTTAATTATTGTCATAAAAAAGAACTCGGAGACTTCAATTAGGCATTTTTTTATTCCTAACACAAGATATACACACACACTTGTATTTCGATTCGATCCGAAGCCGCGACCCACCCACACAAACATAAAACTTAACAAATCTGTACATTGAAACTATTGCGTTTCACAATCTATACAATTTACGTACTATTTTGGTGTTCGGAACCGAATTTTATTGACTACTCGTAAGTTCAGAGGGCGGAACTCTTTTGTGACTACATTTTGTTGCATCTCTTTATTTGCTCGAGCAATTTTTTTGTTCAAGTCCACCCTCTGACCTTATAACGTTTCTAAAGCTCGTATTTAGGTATTATATTAAGTTGATCTATGCTAACTAGAATTTTATAACCCGTGCCAAGAGTGTACTGAACACGCCGACTTTGTTTGGTCAAAAACCAGTAAAGCTTTTCAAACACTTAAATAAAAAGAGAAACGTTAACGAAATCAATTTGTAAGTTACGTTTGAAAGTGAAAAGAATTACTACTATTGACTCACGACCAAAAAACAACAAGTAGCTCTACAGAGTTTAATATTATTTAAAAACATTATTTGAGTATAATAATGTAACGAAACTTTGAGTAACGTATTCCACAACAAATTCTTGTTTAGACTTCCCTGTCTTCTATTTATACTAATTTCAACCCATGATTCACTCGAGTCTACGCACTTGACCTACAATGACTCTGCACTATGGAATCCAACATCCGTTTTCCCTGACAGTCCAGTCCAGTAATCGAGTACTATGCCCAGTTGGCACGGGTCACACCGGCACATCAACAACTCTAGACACTTATATTATCGATTTTCTGACAGTGACAGTAATACAACAGCAGTGCAAGTACCGATCTTTTCGATAAATAAAATTGACAGTTCGATAGGTTAACAATTTAAATTAGAGATGGGTAGTTCTTGATTTTTTCGAAGACGAAACGAAGCCGAATCTGATTTCTTCAATATGAATTTTATGGAACGAAGACTATTTTAACGTAAATGTATAAATGGTTTTATCGTCGTTCGCCACGATTTTCACACGTAAATCAATTCGCGAAATTAGTTATTCAGTCAATGCAATAAAAAAAATTCACTGTGTATAGGAAATGCAATCGATAACATATTACAAGTAAAACTTGTCGTTGTCGCAAAACTAGTTTCGGAGAGAGTTTTCATTCTAGGGAAAAAGATCGCGTTTCGTTTTAAAAAAAAATCAACAACGACCTACCTATTTCTAATTTTAAGTTATGGAACTGTCAATTCATCGATCGCTAAGGAACGCAAAGTTCCGTACTTGCGCCACAGACTCGTCGTTTATCTAATAAGGCTCCATCGTGTATTCCGGCCTGTTTGTTGAGATCACAGTCGATTGAAACATGTACATTACCCGGAACAAGAAATGACACATACAAATGAAATGTAAAAACTGATTTTGGAAAAAAAACCATTACATTTAGTTTATCTATAAGCCTACATTGACTTTTGTGGCTAGGTTAGGTTAGATGTAGTAAGTAGTTGATAAAGCGTTTTAGTCCAATGGAAAAAAGAAAAGTTTAGATTTCCAAGTAGAGGTTATAATTAATCATACAACAAAAAGAAAATAGAATTTGAATAATACAATGTCACAAAAGAATCACAAAATACCTTTGTCTTATACAGTTTTCATACTTTTGGGATGTGTCATTCTTCACCGTATTTTACTATATTATGTAAGTTTCTTATCCAACTGCTAAAATCTCATAGTACATTTCATACTTCAACGAATCGAGTTCCTGCAAGACTACTTGCAAAATATACCACATTAGGAACAACTAGTCTTTTCTGCAAGAATTGAATAACTGAAGTTCAATATCGTCTTGTAATAAAAAAAACTATCTAATTGTCTATGGAACTAGAGCTATCGTCTTTTTCGTATCGAAAAAAGTTTAAATTATGTAGTAAAATTTCATGTTATAGCTATCGATTCTTATTAAATCATTCGTCTGCAAGACAAGAGTGAACAGGTATTGCCGATCGCACCTTCGCTTAACACCAGGTGAGATTGCGTTCAAAGGCAAGCCAATTTAAAAAAAAACACCACTTAAATGTGATGTAGGAGGTATTGTAATTAAAAATCGTGGATGGCTAATAGACAAAATTATCTTTCTGTAAACATTAACAATATCCAATTCCATAGACAATTATCAGTTCTTTTACATAATGAAGCGTTTACTTTAATGTATTTATTGTTGGCACAAATTGGTGTTACGTTTCTGCTACAATCTATTCTCCAATCACAGATACAAAGTCTAAACTAGACAAGACGATATACTGAGAGTTATTATTATAATTAATTTATATAGATGTTGCCAATGTGCCGGTTCTACATAACCACAGGTATAAACAGTATGGGCGGTACGTAGACCCGTTCTTATTTGCCAAACGTATAAACCTCATTGGATTAGTAAAGCAAATATCAGGGTTGTCAGTTATATTTTCTTCCAGTAAACAGCGCTAAACGAATTGATGTTATGTTAAAATAATAGCTTAGCTATATCCATATTGTCCTAGCAATCAGTTTGGTATCAGGGTCGTTTCACGTCTTGCGTACTGTCCATACTGTTACACTGTCCCATAACTTACAGTTCCTACCTTACAGTGAGGGACCTAATATTCGCTAACTGGTTAATTCCACTAGTCTTTAATCTAGACGGATCTAACTCGAATCTACGCTTCCTAGCCGGATCGAGGAGACTTAAAAGTTAATATTTTTTTTTTATAAATCGTCGAATTTCCTATCACGTTACAATTTACAGTAGGACGGTCCCACACTTTAATAAATTGAGATCTGTCAATACATCGGGAGTAAATCTGGCCGCGTATTCAAATAAAACTACATGTTCAAATGCCTGTTGATAAACGTTGATCAAGTTTAAAATTTACTAAAACAAAACACTGTATAAGAATAATTAGCTTTTATTAACTATTTTTTTTTAAATTTCCTTTATTTTTTTAATTATTTTTACTGAACATAAATTAGTAAAATAAACATTAATCAGTTCCTAACGCGTAGCTTTATTTGACAACGTGGCTTCACAAACACTATACAATTCTGGTGTAATGTTCAATTCACATGGTATCACTGGATCGCTCGCAAAGCAACAGAAGTCTGTGTGAGAAGCTAATGCAAGCGTGCAAACAGATATAACCAGACGACTCTTGCACAGTGTAGCAAGCAGTGGGAACAGTGTCTAGAAACGAAATAGACTGAACGAACATAGCACGCACTGAAATTCAGCCACAGTAAAGTGGCTAAAAAGTGCATGCCTAGGAACAAAGGTAGCTTATTAATATATTTTCGCCTTTCGGCTATCTTTTTCGAACGATCGGACAGCTAATGTCTAGGCCGGCCAAGTTACATTGCGCGTTCTGTACCCGTCTACAGAAATGTTGCTTCTAATATAATCACAATCTGATTCAATGTAAATACGATAAATGGAAACCCGATAGGTAAAACAAGTATCAAAATAATCAAAAACGGTATTAAACGAGTTTTCGCTCGCAACCCTTGCGAAGGGTTAGAAACTAAATAATTATCTCATCCACACATCTACAGCTAACTAGTTCCCTGCGATGCTAAATTCTAATTGTTCCCACTGCTTGCTATACTGTGGCTACTCCTTCCCGCCATACTAACTTTACTATTTGAGCACCGTGGAAGGAATGTGTGCATAAGATTGGGATACACCCCAACACTACCCAAGAGATGCGATTATACAGCGTCGTGTTATATGTACACAGTATTTTGCAGGCGTGTTAATATCGATATGTGTGTTTGTGGTGTTTAAGGGGCAGAATACGGCACGCCGCTATCTCGCTCGCGCATCTCAACATTTTTGAAGATAAATAATCACTTAATATAATTATGAAAAATCACATTCGGTGAAGTTGCTGGCAATAACATTACAAAGGTACGGGAAAAGTATCATTTTGATCCGATCAAATTTTCATACATGAAAATGGGCAAAACATAAAATCCCATTTTTAAGTTTGAAAACTTGAATGGATCAAAATGAGATTTTTGTTTAACCTTTGCAATGTTATTGTCAGTAATTTCACCGAATGAGATTTTTCATAATTATATTAAGTGATGTTTATCTTCAAAAATGTTGAGATGCGCGAGCGAGATAGCGGCGCGGCGAATTCTGCCCCTTAACATTGAAGGCTTTTAGTCCTTTACTAGAGTAGGTAGTTATACAATTTGCATAGCTTCTGAACTGACGTGATTTTTTATATCTTTTACTCTGTATCAATGGCACACGCTTTTAAAAACGTTGCGTACTTTCATGACACTTTATAACCCAGCTTATTATTCGAAGTAATAGAAGTAACGTTAATCGGAGGGGATCAAGTAATCGTATAGTTTTCATAAGACTGTATTAGAGTAAACATCATAGACAGTTATGCCTTAGTAAATATAAATAAACATCTTCAAAATTTTTACCAAATTATGAGCATATATTTCCAGTTTTTTTTTTAAATAATAAGTCATACTCTTCTCGATTATAGATATACATGGCACACTGCTCCGTTTATATTTTAAGATATACAAATACACTCGATACCTATCAGTTTACCTTGTCACCATAGAATAATTGAATTATATGGATGGATAGTCTCTTGGAAGCTTACAAGCGCTAAATACGAAACGAGACGTCGAAGCGATCGACGATCGACGATCGGACAACACAATCGGGGAGAATCGAAACAATCGCGAATACTGTCGGCGGCATTCGATGCCCGTCGAACACGTTTATTACACTAGACGAGAGAACTATCACGAAATTTGGTCCAACGTAACGAGTCAACCGGATTTCGACGTGATTAAAACTATAGGAATTGAAACGTACTAGCTAACGCACGTCGCCGGCCGGGCGCCGTCGCCGGTCCGGCGCGGCTGCGGCGCGGCTGCGGCGCGGCTGCGGCACGGCATTCAACTAAAGCGCGGTGCTGTCGGTGGGGTCTCACTTGATTGTCGCGTGCCGCGTCTCCGGATGTATGCTCACGCCCTCCACTGTGAAGATCGACACTTCTGTAACAACATAACTCTTTGTTAGTATCACGTTGCGTCGGAGAATAGATTAATTAAGGTGCCCCTTCCCGGCCCGCCTAAGTAGAATGCAAAAATATTGAAAATTAATTGTTGGTTCATCGAAGAAAAACAGGCACTACGGAAAAAGAGACACAATGCCAGAGCCTTCGGTTGGCATTCTGAAAATATTGAAATATAACTCCAAAGAAAATTTCTGAAGACCATTGAAGTGCGTGGTAATTTCCTAAAACATGTTCCAGGAAATACGTGTTTTTGAAAATACCTTACAAGTTTGTGAAAAAAATGTTTGTTGTTTAGAATCTCCATTACATGTCCAAGGATCCTATGGAAGTGTTTTATTTACTTTTACATTTATTAGAAAATTGTGAATGTCCAAAGCCAAGGTAAAATTTGTTTAAAAGGCTGTTTTTAAAGGCTTTTACTGAATTGGATTGTCAACATTTTAAATTTTTGGTTTCATAAAATCATAGATACACAAGATTCCTACTTGTTCAAAACACCCAAAGAAAAAAATTTATACAACACTAATTACGTACGACCGTTTGTATACAAAGTAAGGCGGGTTGGGACCTCATAAGATGTGTTATCTTGGATAAATCCAGTGTCAAGACTGGTGTAAAATAATATTTTTTTTTGAGTTTTGATGTTTTGGGTTGTTAGTGTTAGGTGTGTTGGTATTTGATTTTATTAGTGTGGGAGTGTTAATGTTTGGTGTGTCAGTGTTTGGGCTGTTAGTGTTTGGGATGTTGACGTTAAGGTGCCATCTTGTTGTAATTTGGGGTGTTAGCTTTTGGGGTGCTGGTGTTTTGGGTGTCATCTTGTAATTTAGGGTGTTAGCGTTTGTGGTGCTAGTGTTTTGGGTATCGGCGTTCGTCCGCGATGTAGTAGTAGTAGTATTTGAATGTTAACGTGTCTGCGTGTTGTAACTCGGAGCGTTGGTGTTTGGGTTTGATAGTGTGGGGGTGTTAGTGTGTGCGGGGCCGATGTTAAGATGTTGTTCTTGTGTACGGACCGTCGTGCAGGTGTCGCAGGCGCGGCGCCAGCGCGGCGAAGTAGGGCGCGGCGAGCGCGGCGGGCGCGGCGGCGCGGCGCGCGGGGTCGGGCTGCAGCAGCGCGGCGGCGAGGCGCTCGGCGTCGCGGCCGGCGTCGCGCAGGCGCGGGTAGGCGGCGCCCAGCGCGCGCGCCGGCCACGCGCCCCAGCGCGCCAGGTGCGCGCGCAGCGCCGCCAGCCGCGACACGCCGCCCCAGCTCTCCTCCGTCGGCGTGCCCACCACCTGCCGGCGAGGAGCGAACGTCACCGCGCTGTCTACAGGGGGCGGGTGGCCTGATACGAAACTATGAGAAACAAACTAATTTGGAACTAGGTATCTCTTGTAGCTTCAAACTCGTAACCGATCTATCTTCAATCTTCATAGTAGATAAAGATATGCATGATGAGTTTTGCAAGTGGGCGCGGATGGCTTAATCCGAAACTATGAGAAATAACGAAAAATACTGAAAGGAGTTTCGGGCTCGATTTTGATGAAAACTACAGCTTCATTGGATTTTTCGCATTTTTTTTTTCAAAATCTATAGGTTTGATTTCTTGCTTGGAATATTGATTTTTCAAACATCCAATGACGCGGTTTTAGTTTTCATCAAAATCGGCCCCGAGACTCCTTAGAATATTTTTCGGTATTCCTTATAATACCAGATTTGGCCATCCACGCCCATTTGAAAAATTCAGCCTCTTTCAGCTATCTTATTTTAAAGCATCTCAATCAGTTACTATATAAATATTAGGTTGGGGAAAAAGTCTTTTCGCATTATAGTATGTATGAACTTGTAATAAAATCTCTTTGGCTATAGTATTTGTATCTGGCTGGTTTTGGTATCATATGAAAGTTTAAATTTTAAAGAACATAATTCCAAATTCAAATTAGGAAAATGTGTGATTTTCATTTGTTTTTCGTACTGTCAAAATGAGTGAATCTAATGAAGAAATTCGATACATTTTAAAATTTTACTACAAAAAAGGTAAAAATGCAACGCAAGCCGCGAAAAAAATTTGCGATGTTTATGGACCTACTGCAGTGTCTGTGACAGTAGCACAAATTTGGTTTAAGCGTTTTCAATCCGGAAATTTTGATTTCAAAGATGCACGTCGCTCTGGTCGCCCTATTACGGATAAAATGGATGCCATTTTTGAAAAAGTGGAACAAGATCGGCATATCAGTAGTTACGACGTAGCTGAAGAACTGGTAATTGACCACAAAACAGTTTTGGCGCATTTGAAAAAAACTGGGTACACAAAAAAGCTCGATATTTGGGTACCTCACGAGCTCACTGAAAGAAACCTAATGAACCGTGTACTCATTTGTGATTCTTTACTACAACGTAATGAAACCGAACCATTTTTGAAGAAGCTGATAACTGATGATGAAAAGTGAATCACGTACGACAAGAACGTGCGAAAAAGGTCGTGGTCAAAGACCGGTCAGGCTTCACAGACTGTGGCGAAACCCGGGTTAACTCGCAACAAGGTGATGCTGTGTGTGTGGTGGGATTGGAAGGCCATTATTCATTATGAGCTGTTACCACCAGGCAGGACCATCGATTCTGAACTCTACTGCGAACAACTGATGAGATTAAAGCAAGAAGTTGAGAGAAAGCGGCCGGAATTAATCAACAGAAGGGGTGTGGTTTTTTTTTTCATGGTTTTTCATGATAACGCTAGACCTCACACATCTTTAGCCGCTCAGAAAAAATTAAGAGAGTTTGGCTGGGAGGTGTTAATGCATCCGCCGTATAGTCCTGACCTTGCACCTTCAGATTTCCACCTGTTTCGGTCTCTTCAGAATTCTTTAGGCAGTGTCAGGTTAACATCACGAGAGGACTGCCAAAACCACTTGTCGCGGTATTTTGATCAGAAGTCCCAAAATTTATATAGCAATGGGATCATGTCCCTACCTACAAGATGGCAAAAAGTTATCGAACAAAATGGTACCTACATACTTTAGTTAAATGTAAATAAACTATATTAAAAAATGTTTTGAATTTTCTTAAAAAATGCGAAGGAACTTTTTCCCCGACCTATTATTTGTATAGGCACTATAATGAGATAGTGCTAGCAAATTCTGGAAAGTTTAAGGACGAGTTTAGCAAGGTATAACACATTTTCTTGCCTGGAAGAGATCGCTTTTAGCGATAAGCCCGCCCATTGTAGCACTTAGTGTAAAATGTTTATGTTAGTTTTTTTATTTTTATTTGGTGTGTACAATAAAGCGTTTATCTATCTATCTATACCTTGAAGATCTTGTCGAGCTGGTCGTGCGTGTCCCGCACGCCGGGGAAGGTGGGCACGCCGCACAGCATCTCAACGAAGATGCATCCCACGCCCCACATGTCTAGGGACGTCGAGTACTCCGTACTGCCCAGCAGCACGTCTGCACAAAACAGTGGACAATTTTTGTGATGTATATATTTGCATGAACATCCGCTAGTGTTGGAAAACACTATAAAATATCTATACAAATAAATAAAATTGAAGTGTCTGTTTGTTATGTCAAAATAACAGCTTCTTACCAAATGCATATGAAAGTATATATAGTACCTATGACAAAAACACAGTTTTAACCTTTTTTGTCTGTCTGTTTGTTCCGTGTAATCTCCAAAACGGCTGGACCGATTTTGACGAGACTTTCAGTGGCAAATAGCCAATGTTATAAGGTGTAACATAGGCTACTTTTATTTTAGAAAACTAATTAAAGTTCCGTGCAAAAAAATAAAACCCATGAAATCCAATATCTCCGCGCGGTTGAAACCGCAGACAGCAGCTAGTTTGTAATGTAATATAGATGAATAGAACACAAAGGTGTGATTGAAATTATTTAAAGTTCCGTTGGGATCGGAAGGTTTTTATCTAGAGGGTTTGTCGCCACAGGCCGTGGCAGCCGCCCAAGCGCCGGCCGGAGGTGGTGGCCGGCGCCGACGGCGGCTGGGAATCAGTGCGCGGGGCGGTGCTCTAGCCTCGTGTACTCACCGCGCTATATGTACATGGCGCGTGATGCTGTGGGAGGCATTTACTTAAGGGGCATAATTCGGCACGCAGCCGCTATCTCGCTCGCACATTTCAAAATTTTTGAAAATAAACAATCACTTAATATAATTATGAAAAATCGCATTCGGTGAAATTGCTGACAATAACATTACAACGGTTAAAAAAATTTTTTGATCCATTCAAGTTTTCAAACCTAAAAATGGGATTTTATGTTTTGCCCATTTTCATGTATGAAAATTTCATCGGATCAAAATGATACTTTTGCCGTAACTTTGTAATGTTATTGCCAGCAACTTCACCGAATGCGATTTTTCATAATTATATATCTTTACAAATGTTAAGATGCACAAGCGAGATAGCGGCGCCGTATTCTGACCCTTAAAAGAAAATATAACTCTAATAATATCAATATTCCCTACTCATGTATGTACTTACCTACTATCACAGCATTAAATTTGCTTGTGAGATACGTTAAAAGACGAATTGTTCTAAGCGCATCCTTATTAAATGAGCGGCAGTTTCGAACAAGATAAGACAAGAACCTCCTTTAGAGGGCAGGACGTGACTTCCGTGAGCTGTGGCATACTGAGTGGTGATGAACAGGAACATACAAGGAAAACGTGGTTTTATATGATGATAGCAATAGTATGGTGCTTACCTGGTGGCCGGTACCACAAAGTGACGACCTCGTGCGAATAGGTGTGACTCGGCACAGACTTGGCCCGCGCCAGTCCGAAGTCAGCCAGCTTCAGCTCGCCGTGTGTACTTATTAATAAATTCTGAGGTTTCACGTCCCTGCACACAAAAAAAAATATAGAATCGATAAGATAAGTTTTATTGAAAAATATGTTTTTGTTATCGAACTAAATCCGCTTGTAACTTGTTGTTGTTCGAGTATAATCTGTTTTGAGTTTCCGATATTGTATTGTATTGTGTCTTCGAACAAGTTCAAAACTCCAGACACAATAAAATAATTTAATAAAATGTTAACACTTTAATCACATTTATATTCGAGAGATGAGAACCACATTAGTATACCGTCACTCCCAGCTCTATTATTATGTCATAAATTTAAAAACATAACATTGCTGGTCTAGTATAAATAGGTCAAAATAAACTTGCGAGATTTCACAATAGTGAGACATCTGAAGTTACACAAAAACTCTCAGCCAAATAAAATATCATATCTTTCTTCGCAAGAATATAATAGGTAACGTCAAAACTAATTTTCCTTCTGAAAAGTTTAATAGCGAAATAACGAAAGCTAATACAAGTTTTTGTGGTAACTCGTCTCCAGCCACCCGCGGTGTCAAAAGTAATAATCCAACGAAAGTTTCTACGACGAAGTCTTATTTGACGCCACTAAAAAGTTGTCTCGAAAAGTTATATTAAGGGTTTCGAAAGCATAAACAGCATAATATCGTGTTTCTGCTCTTTAAGACAGTTCGGGAGTATTATAGAATGGTATGTATGAGACAGAGGTAGCGACGGTTTTGAGTTTTAACTAACCCAGCGTGGTGGATTGTTTAAAACTTTTGTTTTAAAATGGCAATCCACTTAGTAAAGTAAAGGATTTTGTTTCTCTATATTACTTTTTTATCCTTTTCGTTTTGACCAGTTTTGGCCCGGATCTGAAATAAGGTATTTGTCATGTAGACTATACAGACACGGCACGGCGACGACACGGACAGTATAGTGGACAGTACCTGTGTAAAACTCTTCTCCGATGGCAATAGGCCAGTCCTCGCAGAAGCTGGAACATGAACAGTCTCACGTTGTGGTGATTGAGGCCGCCCGGATGCCTCTCCATGTACTGTGACAGATCTGTGTCCTGGACAAAAAGGATAAACTTTAGGCTCGAGGTCTGGCTACTTCTGCTGTAAGCTGGATATAATTTTAATGAATTCGGATTCAGTGGCATGCATCTGGAGATACCTACGTCCAGCGGTACACATAAAGGCTGACAGCATCAATAGTATTTTACACTCACTTGTACCTACAGCGTTCAATCACACTAACTTTTCTATACTATACGGTAAGGAGACGAGTAGGTCGTTTTCTGAATGCAAGCAAAACACTAGCTCTTAACAATAGCAGTGAAACCCAGAACTATGGAAAACAAATGCTGGTGTGGCATTCCTGGCACACCTTAAGAGGCTGCTACATGCCATACTTTCCATACAAACGCTCGTACGTGATTATAGTGTCCTAATAAATTTTTCTTTAGATGTTTTAAGCAAATAAGTATCTCTAGTGTTTAATATCTAGGAAAAGTGCTCTATATCTAGGATTCCGTGGGAGCAAAAATGTAAAATTTTGAGATTCCAACTCAGTACAAGCCTTCAAAAATCAGCTTTTTGGACAAATTTTACCTCGAATTTGGCCGTTCACAGTGTTCTCATAAATGTAAAATTCAACAAAACACTTCCATATAATCCTTGGACATGTAATGGAGATTCTAAATAACACTTTTTATCTATTTTTCTAAATAACATTTTTTTCACAAACTTGTAAGACATTTTCAAAAACACGTATTTCCTGGAACACGTTTTAGGAAATTACCACTCACTAATTGCCTTCGGAAATTTTCTTTGGAAATTTATTTCAAAATTTTAAAAATGCCAACCGAAGGCTCTGGTGTCGTCTTTCTTTTTCCGTAATGCCTGTTTTTCTTCGATGAACAATATAAAGCCTTTAGGCATTTTTGCGTTCTAGGATTTTTGCGTTAGGCGGATCATGAAGCTTCACCTTAAGACATCAGGAACAAATTGCCTGAATGTATAATTCACAAACTCACCACGAACTCGAACACGAATGTGAGCGTCTCGCGCGTGTGCACGATGTCGTGCAGCGTGACGATGTTGGCGTGCTTTAGCTCCTTGAGCAGCGAAGCCTCCCGTATCGCCGTGAAGGGCGCGCCCTCTTCTTCTTGCAGTCTGATCTCTTTTAGCGCTACCACTTGTTGCGTTAAACTGTTGAAGAGAAAAAGTTTGTATTTAGATTTACATTGATAAAGAAACTAATACCTTGTTACCACTATAAACACTTTTAAACGCCTGTTTAGCTAGATAGTGTCTAAAGATAAACGTCTAAAATGATTAGAAATGTCACAACAGAATGGAGTTAGACAACGGTTAGACACTAATTAGATCAAGATTTAAGTAGTGTCGCCGGTCATCATGGTCTGGAAGACCATCCCCTGTTAAGTATTAGGTATCATATATCTCAAAGACTCTAGAAGAAAACACCCATTTAAATCATAAAAGAACAACTTTTGCGTATAGTAGCATACATTATATACCTATTTATAATTTCCAAGGGTAACAAACATTGCTTCTAACAGTCGATACGACAAGATTATTATCAAGCAACTTTACATCTAGCATCAAAGAACACACGGATCCTGTAATTTAAATACACAATCGTACAGTATAATTTAAGATTATATCCGCGGTAGCTCTGTTACGAATGAATACCGGATTTAAGACGATATTAGCTATGAAGATAAATTAAGTACGATGTCATGATATGTATGTTTATGACCGTGAGCGTTCATTGCTTCTGGATAGAATTCGTAATCTTATGCTTTACGGTGCCGGCGTGAGCTACTTGATATCAACTGTGTCAATTTTGGTTGTTTTTTTGTGTGTGTTGGGTTGGGTTTGCGTTTGGGCACATCTCACATGATGAAAAGCGAGAATGAGGCCGAAGGTGGAACACGGTCCCCCAGAAAAAAACCTATTTATCCATAACAAACTCCCAAATTGTAAACATCGTGAAAGACAGACGACGGTAGCGAGTTCCACGCCTTTGCCGTGTGGCTGGCAAAATGAAAAAAAGAGAAAAAAAAGAGTTGGCAAAACGAGATGTGCTTACAGATGGAATATCAACGACAAAGAGATGAAAACTCTCTCCGCGTTGTCAGATAATAATGTATGTCGAATAAACAACCAGCTAAATAATTAGGCCACGGGGTTAGTACGTTTATTTATATACATTTATTTTACCAGTTTGATGTTTTAAGAACATTAATTGCATTAATTTTTACATTCAGCAGTTACAATGAAATCCGAGTTCCATTCACATTTTTTAAAAACCAAAACAACCTTATAGCTCAAGGATCGTAATTAAATTACCACCAGCAGCGTGAGAAAAAAAGACGTTGAAACAGTAATTCGTCGTCTCTCAAGACATAAATGGTTTACCTAATTACCGCTTTAAAATATGTAAACAAACTGCCAGCTTGGCTTTACGAGTACCAACGCCACCGACCTCTGACTTTTGCAATTAGGATGGAGGAAATTTACAAAATTGCTGAGTGTTCCTAAACTAATTTAGTTGCCAGCCGTTGCAGTGAGAATTTAATGCATAGCGTAAATAGGACTGGGAGTCTTAGTTAGAAATTACGAGTATGTATGTGATTATTAGGTACTTCATTGATGCGAATCGATGCCACAGAACACATTTTTACTAACTTAATCTCATTTGGTTTCCTAGCTGTAGATTACGCAGTTATTTACTTTAAGTATAAATAGTATAGCGCAGCAATTATGTGAACTCCCATATGTAAACAAGTCCCAAGTCAAACAGTCAGTGGTTTCATGGTACAGCATTTCAGACAAAAAGTAATATTTACGTATTATTAAATTATTATAAATAATTAATAAAAAAACAGTTAAGCAATGAGCAGTTGGAAAGTGTAAGTCAAATTTAAAAACACGTCTTTGTCTTGAAACCCACTGGTAATGAATGTAATAAAGGTCTTAGCTGGGCTTGTTACTAAGTTGAGTGCTAAGTGTAACCCTAGTTATAAAATTACAAATCCTCTTTCAAAATAAGGACGCTTGTTCAATATAATTATTAGAGTCCATTAATGTTCGTACAAGGAAATTTATTTCTGGCGTGGAAGTCACGATTTCAAAAGCAATGGCTTGCAGCTAGCTAGAACACATTACAGGAACTTGCAGCATGCGCATTCCTAAATACGAGTAGTACAACAAAAGCTTCAGAGCCTTTCGCAATCTAGAAACTTATTAATAACTAGCGGAGCCCCGCGGCTTCGCTCGCGTAATAAAAGTAGCATAAGTTACTTATAATATCGGCTATGTGCCAGTGAAAGTACCGTCTAAATGGGACCAGCCGGAGATTAGCGGAATGATCAGACAGACAGACCAAATTAAAAAAAATGAGATTTTGTTATAAACACCGTATATACTTTCATACGCATTAATTAAAAAGCTTGTTATTTTGACATTACAAACAGACACTTAACTTTTATTTATTTGTATGTATATGTATAGAATAGATGTAAAGATTTCATGTGCCATAATTTTTATTACAGAAGGAACTACTGTTAGCTATATAGGACATATACATGGCGAATGACAGAAGCTATAAGGCAGCATGGTACAATTACGGCTTGTCGGGGAAAGGTTTCAAAGTTACGAATACGACAATTTGGCGGGTAGAACACGCTTATTACCGGCGGGTGGAACACGCTTATCACCGCTCCGTCGGGACGGCGGTACTTTATTCAATATTCACGAGCAATGCACACTGCAAGTTACATTTGAGATGTAACTATTCTTGCTGCATATATGTTATCAGTTGCGATTCACCTGCGATGCACCTCAAATTGAGCAAATTTTCGAATATTAAACACTTCCAGTTTCATTGCAACGCAGTGTTTAATCCTCAGCCATCGTCAATTTGACATATCTGTTCAGCCAGAAACATAGGCATATTATTGCATCCTTGTGAGACTTCACAAAGTGGTTGTTATGACATCCAAGGGCTACGGAAGCAAATCGATTGTTTACATTCTCGTGACGAGTGACGACAAAGGCGGATATTAAAAAAAGACGCACAAAGAACAAAAGCACGCACGACTATTATATGAAAGACGGCTTGAGCATATATAAATGGTTACTTTTAATATGAATAAATTGAATACTCATAACATTTAAGGTTCATAATAAAATATAATATTTTTGCTAATTCAGATCAAAGGGACGATTTTTTTCATTCTGAATATAGTAAATAATAAGGAAAAGGTAAGAAAGAAGGAAGTTGCTGTGTTGCAGGAAAAGTAACAAGGGTTAATCTTAGGTAACCCCGCAAAATGTCCCAAACTCAACCAAGTGATACCGGAATCGAGTTAGAAAAAATCAATTAGATTTATTCTTATTACAATTTGTATTAATTCAAAAGGTTTTATACAAATGACAATAACAAACTAAGAAAGTTGGCTAACCTTCCACAGAAGAAAATTATTCTCCGGAACTTTAACTAAGAACCCTTGTACGAAATATTAAACAATTCGGAAGCCTTGTAATTTTAGAGAACAATTAATAAAGCTTACAGGCAATTATATTATCGTCGAGTGACAAGCGGTTTCGCTGTAAACGACTTATTCATTTTAATTTGAGTTTCTAAGTTAAGAAATAGGCGCTTCTGGTAACGACAGGAATACGACAAAGAACAATAGAAAACTAGAGAACCAAAATAACAGACATGGAGCACGTCAGTAAAATGATACAACAGTCAAGTTATAAGTACATGGAGCACGGAGCTTATATAAACTTCCAAATGAGTTTCTTTAATTTGGTAGCATAGGCTTGGTGACAATAAGTTTCTTGGCTTACTGCCTACTCCCTAATACGCACTCCTACGCAGTCACATCATCAAACATCTAAGACAACAATCATCTGTATAGCGGATAGCAAATTAACAACAGTAGTTGTTTTTTTAAACTAGCGACTCGCTCTGGCTACGCAGGACAGTGACAGCGTGTGCCTCATATCACGTAATGAAATTCCTTCTTTTCGACAGCGACCACAAAAATGCCTCATCATGAAGTTCAGTTTTGTTTCAGTTATTCTTTATAAAACTATCCCCTTTTGTCCACCTCCTTTTCCTGGCTATGGCCCGATTTTGCGATGATAAATTTTGAATGCAAAATAAAATTAAAATTTAACTAGACTTAAGAACACAGTTCGTTGCGTGGTGACTGGTGATACAGATTGAAAATCCGTTTCCTTATTAGTTGTTCGTTGTATAATGAATTGCAAATTGCATTTACTTCCTCCATAAAAGTAACATGCAGTATTTAATAACAGCTTCATTTTTATTTATGGTCAGAAAAAAAATAATGACTTAACTATTTCTTATATGACAATATGCATAATGCAAGTTGTGCAGGTTTGAGGTACTGAGTATGGTCTAAACTTTAGTATAATAAAAGCACAAGTTTCAAAATATTTTATTGCAGCTTCTGAAGCTTTTTTTGCAAAAATACAAAGACTTATAGATTTATTTATAGCGTACGGGCTATAAATATAACATACAACGCGGGCAAAGCCGCGGGCGGAAGCTAGTTAATACATAAAGAATGAGTGCCATCGAGCAAGAACTTGTGCGACTTTCAATCCGACGCAGCATAGTTCGAAAATCGGCTCGCCTGGCACCAATGACAGGTATATCGAGTTATGTGTGTGTTTATCACACTCGCTCTAAAAACAGTGAAAGAAAACCTCGAGAGAAAACCCGTATGTTCAAGAACCACAAAATTCTAGGACATGACGTGATATCCACTAAGCCGCACTGGGCCCGCGTGGTGGATCATGGCCCATGCTCTCTCTGAGAGAAGGCTGGTATCCCAGCAATAGAAGCGTAATAAGACTGTGATGATAAAGTCAATTAATTTTATTATTGTTGCATTCGAATTGAAACGTAATTTTTTAATTACCAAAATAGAAAAACTTCACGTTCTGTTTGACAGTGGCAATCGTTACGGGTTGCCGTGATGCTTCCCATCAGGCGAACGATTTACACGTCCAGTCAACTTGTGAATGAACTAAATTGCTTTTAAAAAAACGGGAACCCATTTTGACGAAAATATCGCGTTATTTTATGAAATTTCATCCCCTTTAGGGATTTTTCCAACCTTAGGGATTACAACCTAAAACCTTCTTTATCCACTAATCCGCACTGGGCCAGAATGGTGAATTGTGATGGGGGACTTTACTGGCCGTTTTGAAGACTATGAATAAGGGAAACAAACCGACTAGTTAAAGACGGAATATTCCATTAGATATGAAACGTAAACTAGGAGTCAATTTACTTTAAACTCCACTGCAATAGTTAGAGAGAGTCCCCAACTACTTAATGCAAATTGATAGCACTAAGTTAAGCATATAATCGCGTGAAGGAAGATAACCACGACAACGGGAGTCGTCGACTGACTCATCAAAAAGGATGCTAACGATTGTGTACTATTTGAAAGTGTTAAGTCATTGTGCTGCTAATTTAATAGAGCCTTCGTTATCTGTCGGTTAAACGTGTTAATTTATTATGTATGGTTAGGATTTTCGTATTGATATGTGTGTTTTTATTTTTAACCAGCTATTCCCGCGGCTTCACCGGACCTAAGTTATTGGTTATTACATCAGCTATCTGCCAGTGAAAGTCCCGTCAAAATCGGCCCAGCCGTTTCGGAGATTACCCGGAACAAACAGACAGAAAGACAAAAATTTAAAAAATGGTAGTTTTGTTATAGGTGCCGTATGTACTTTCATATGCATTTGGTAAAAAGCTGTTATTTTGGTATTACAAACAGACACTTCAATTTCATTTACTTGTATAGCTTAAATTGATATGGCAGCTTACTATAACGCAGAACATCCAATTCATCGCAAAATAAATAAAAAAAAACGATCATCACTCCATCTAGTTAAATCTAGTAAAACAACAATCAATCTCAAGCTTTCAAACAAGATAGAAAACAAAAGTACTCACTTGCTATATCCTTTATAAACTGTAGCGTAGGAACCCTCACCGAGTTGCTCGAGTTTTATGTAAGCTTCGGATTTCCCGAACGGAGAGTCGCCCTGTTGACGAAAACAAAGCGTTCATTCATCACTTTATAACACAGACGCTTCGTAAGCCCTTACCACGGGCTTGCGAAGAGTTATCAACTGTTTATTGGCGCTGATGGTACTGACAAGTACGGAGTATTTGTTAAGACGGTTTGAGTTATATGACTGTTTGTGTTGGATGTTTTTGTACTGAAAGGGGTTATCTAGTAAAGTCTTTTTGTTTTGATGATCAAATATAATTCACACGCTGCTCTTAATCCTAAGAGATCTGTGGATGTACCACACTAACGCTCGACTGGATTTAGCGCCAAGCGAAATCGCACCTGTTATGGACGACGATAATATTGTACTTACAAATATTAACTGTTTTCTCATGTAAGTGACACTTAGTCTTAAATGAGAAATAAAGATTGTTTAAACTGAATCTATAAATTGTATGCACAAGGGATCCAACTAACCAATATTTTACGGTCGCATTTGACGGGATGGTAGTAAAATCAACAATGGAACACCGGGAAGTGGGTCAAATTTAGCTTCCAAAATGTGACTCACACTAACAAGGCAATTTAAATAAAAGTTTATAATAAACATGGGTCTTATAAACAGTATACTAATTTTACTTAAATACTTTTACTCGTAATACAGGTGCCTACAGCTAAATTGCAACCGCGACAACATACGTAATATTATTCTTCGGGGCAACGTTCATTTTAAAGTTATTCTACTCTCTACCATCTAGGAGCACTATCTGTATTTTTAAATTTGCAACTCACTAACAAAGTATAACTTTTTCTAAAATCAAGTTGTTTACGTAAACTAATGGTAGGGACTCAGAGCTCTGTAGATGGTAATCCCAGCAATTTACGAGAGCCTGCGCCGTGCACGTTGAAAATGCTGATTTTAGGGCCGTCACAGACGCTGTATTACCGAATAAATAATGAACAATCTTCAATGAAACGATGAGTTTCCTCTCCATTCATTATAAGAGTGAAAGCTTTAATAAAAAGGAAGATACGTTATTAGCAAAGTTCGTCGTGACAATCGAATGTAGAGTATTACTGAGGGCGTGTTGAATGAACTTCTCTTTCAACTCAGTACTTCAGTAATGTCGTTCGTGCTTTCTTTCTCTCTTTTACTATTTTGTTATTCTGGTTATCGGTTGCTAATATCATTGATTGTTACGTGAAGATGTGATTTAAGGTAAATTTTTTATTTTATTTATTTTATTTGGTAACGAGATGAGCTTGTCGTTTGCCTGATGGTAAGCATAACGCCGGCCCATAACCATTTCAGTGCCACCCAGAACTTTGTAACACAAAGGCCTGCGCGGCACTGAAGTGCGCTCGTTACCCTGAGACATTAGGTATTATGTCTCATAAGCCCAGTAATTTCACTGGATACTCTGCTCATCAAACCGGAACACAGTAATGCTTGCACACTACTGCTTGGCGGCAGACTTCACGAGCAAAGCGGTGGTAACAACCCAGACGGACACTCGCAGAAGAGTTAGTCCTCCCACTTAACGTGGACACACTAATGAGGACTTGCTCTCAATACAAGCATCTCTATCTCTATACAAGCTACCGGTACACACATGAGGGTGTATGACATAGACATGCGAGCAAAAATACTACAAAATACACCACCGCTACCATCATTTACATAAAGCTAATTGGGATACGAGCCTTCGATCGCATAGGTTCAGCGGGTGAACTCATCGCCGTGTAGCAAACTTCGCTACAAAATAGCTTCGTTTTTGAACACGCAGCGTAACAGTATCTTCCTTTTTAATACATCCAAGCTAGCTGGATTATTAACAGGAATATTACGCGAAAAGCTTCACAACGTAAGGTAATTGCTCTATAGCGGCTGAATTATGGATTCAGAGC
Organism: Crocallis elinguaria; assembly: GCA_907269065.1. Taxonomy (NCBI): domain Eukaryota; kingdom Metazoa; phylum Arthropoda; class Insecta; order Lepidoptera; family Geometridae; genus Crocallis; species Crocallis elinguaria. The sequence continues at coordinate 21,590,207 of OU026072.1, read as the reverse complement.
GAGAATTACTTATAACCTTCGAAAATGTAGACTTGTAGCTACCGTTATCGCAGCTCATTAACTTATTACCATAAATGTTATGATAGGTCGGGTGTTATTAAAATCGCACTTGTGAATAATGTGCTTGTATTTTAAATTGAGGTCAAAGACAAGTGTGATTATTTGATCGGTGTCTCGTGAATTTGCACCGTATCTAATTCAGTGGGGACATATATTTTAAGGTTATGTTTAGATATATTTCTAGTAATGCTTGACTATCACCCTCAAATTGAAAACCTATCCCCGAGTATAGAGGTGTGTTCCGCCAGCTGCATTTGAGAGCCAATTCAATTCTAGACTAACTGTGCACCACGGCTTCGCCCACGTAGCCTAAGTTATTCCTTATAACATTAGCTAGATGCAGCAAAGCAGCAAGCATTACAGTGTTCCGGTTTGATGAGCAAAGTAGCCGGCGAAATTACTGGGCTGATGAGATTTAATACCTAATGTGTCACAAAAGCCTGCGCACTGCAGTGCCACGCAGGCCTTTGTGTTTCAAAGATCTGAGGGCACTGCAATTGTTATGTGCCAGCGTTATGCTCTCAGGCAGAGGACCAGCTAGTCTCGGTATCAAATAGGATAAAAAAAAGCTACCTGCCAGTGAGTCCCGTCAAAATAGCTATTTCGGAGCTAAGCCGGAACAAACAGACAGATAGAAATATTTTAAAAAATCTGTTTTGGTTATACATACCGTATATGTTTTCATTTGCATTTAGTAAAAAGCGGTTATTTTGACATTACAAACAGTCAATTTGATTTATTTGTATAAAAGATACAGATCACATCTACACTTATGACTTATTTTCAGGTGGGATAGTGGTAAAACGCTAACCGTAACTATAAAAAAATACTTAGCAAAAGACCAATTAAAAAATTAGGCGGGTTCATGTCTGTCAATCTTTGTTAAAAGTTTTCCTAGCCCCAAACAAAATATAAGCTAGTGTAACTAGACTAATATACCAAGTGCCGAAGGATCATAAGACTTAATGGTGAAACATTTCAGAGCAGCAGAAAATAAGTTCACCCGAACTGGGGGTTTATTGCTCGCCCGGAACTAACTTAGGGAACCGCCAGACGTTATTTATAAAGATTAGTTTATATTGTGAGGTATCGCTGCCCCGAAGTAACTGTCGGACAAGTGCGTTACCCACTACGGTACGATTTTTTTCGACTAATACATTCTCATCATTGTTAAGTGAAGGCCTACAATTGGGGCTTAAACTCAAGTACAGTGCAAAACACACAGACACACAAACACACAGGTGTTCAGACAATTTCTTTTACATGAGAGATTCCTACCGCAATTTTTAAGACTCCTTCATAGGGCATCACTTTGAGTCACTTTGACCATTTGAAAGGAAAAGTTACGAGTTTGGCGAAACAACTAACTGCCCAATGCGATGGCGTTGCTATCTATCCAAGCTCTAGTACAGTGCAAAACACAGACCAGTATTCACACAATTTTCTTTACATTAGAAATTCCAACCTCAATTTTTAGGACTCCTTCATCCCTATGAAGGATATAGGGCATCACTTTGACAATTTGAAAAGAGAAGTTACGGGGTTGGCGATATAGCTAACTGCCCCAAGCCATGGTGTTGCTATCTATCCAAGCTCAAGTAAGTACAACACGAAACACAGACCGGTATGCTCACAATTTTTTTAACATTAGAGATTCCAACCTCAATTTTTAGGACTCCTTCATCCCTATGAAGGATATAGGGCATCACTTTGACCATTTGAAAAGAAAAGTTACGGATTTGGTGACACAGCTAACTGCCCAATGCAATGGCGTTGCTATCTTTCCAAGCTGAAACTATAGATCGTTTCAATGCTTCGGGGTTTAAACATCAGGGTCATCGACCACACCCACTGCGTCTGAAATTCGACGTGCCCTCGCGAAAAGCTTCGTTGCCTATGGTTCCAAATCTACAAAACACACTCAGCCAGCAGTCTAGTATTACGCCTTACATGCGTTTCAAAATCGGATCGGATGCAGTGAGTAAAAGTAGGGTAAAACCCGGATAGTTGCCTCAGTGGGATACTTGCCGCAGTGTCTAATACACTATGTTAGGGATGTTGGGGGTGTTAGTACTTTACTATAATTAGAAGCCCTTCTACCACAGGCCTCGGTGCCATGTAAATCGTATGAATAGACGTACGCGTCTTGTCCGTGTGAGCAAAAAACTTCTGCGCCGAAACTTTGACGGGCGTCAAAATTATATTGGTCAGTAATTTTCATTGAATATTTTTTTAACTGACTGTGGTTTCGGTCAAGATTTTGTTTATTTGCATGCATTACAGTTTAAATTACCCTGTTTATTACGTTTTATTGTTACATAGTTTTTATTTATTTTGCAAATAAAAAGGGCAAGTATCCGTATCAAAAAGGATAGTTGCCCTATTTACCTTTGCGGATAGTCGCCCTTGGGGCAACTATCCGCAATTACAAATTCTTTAATAAAGCGAAGACTTTTTCTTTAGGTGAAATTCAGTAGGCGACGTTCCCAAAATACAGGCAGCATTGCCACGTTGAATGGCAATGCTTTATCTTTGACCTAAGTAGAGGCCAGCATTTGGAGGTTCTTTTTATTGTATTTTTATTTTATAGTTTAAAAAATTAAAACTGAAATACTTCCTATTTAATAATGTTAATTAATATTTTATTAGTAGATACTTAATAAAGGATCGATAAACAATAAAGACTGATTACTTAAATTGATATTAAATTTGTTTCTATCTAATAAAATCATAGTGTGGCGTCTATAGCCCTGCACGAGGCAAGTATCCCCCGAAGCATTTTTTCCGTTAGGCTACTATCCGCCACGGTAGGCAACTATCCCTTTTTTGAGAGGTCTAATAAAATAGGATTTACTCGAAAACCATATTAATTATGTTTACAAAAATAGGCTCCTATTAAAGATTAAAGACCTATGTTTTGACATACATGTTGTATTAATCGCAGTAAGTACATATTTTTGAATAATAGAGCCTTTATGAAAAGTGCGGCAACTATCCGGCTTTTACCCTATGTCTGTAAGTACACCGTTTCGTTTTCTTCGCGTGCGCTAATGTTACCTGTCTAAATATTTGAGTTAGCTAATGCGTTCTTCGAGTTGCTGAGTGCATGCGGGCTGCATCGCTGCAGTGTTGCCAGCTTTGTTTGAAACGTCTTAGTTCTTCCCTATTTATAATTCTAGACTAGCTGTGCCCCGCGGCTTCACCACGTAGCCTAAGTTATTCCTTATAACATTAGCTAGGTGCAGCCAAGCAGCAAGCATTACAGTGTTCCGGTTTGATGAGTAAAGTAGCCAGTGAAATTAATGGGCTTATGAGATTTAATACCTAATGTCTCAGGGTAAGTAGCGCACTGCAGTGCCGCGCAGGCCTTTGTGTTTCAAAGTTCTGAGTGGCACTGCAATTGTTATTATCCGGCGTTACGCTTACCATCAGGAAAACGACCAGATCGTCTCGTTACCAAATAACATTAAAAAATGACAATATTCACTAGCATCGATACGAAGTATATGATGTCTTCTTCATCACGTATAGATGTTATTCTTCTTCGTCTCGTATTGCGGTCGTTTGTGGTCAGCCCTAATGTCAGATTAAATAAAGGACGAAAATAAGAGGACTAAAGTGATTTCGAAACGATATTACCAATCACTGCTACAGTCTTATCTATTACCGTTTCGCTCTAAACTTCCAAGGTTCGAAAACTATACCGAGAGTATTAAACGCCATCAAAGAATATGCAATAAATTTCAGACTTTCTGTATCAGCTACGAAGAGTCTACCTCGATCGTACAATACATCAACGTCAGCGTCGTCCTCCTTATATTAGAGATTTGTATTCAACAACATAAACACTTTGCTACCTTGTCGCAATAGATATTCCTGAAGTATCATTCAAGGTATAAGACTCAGAGATACATCTACACTGACAGCGACAAGGTGTTAAAACGGTATGACAAACGAAGCTGACTTTACTAAGCGCGTGTTGCACGAACTCCAAGCTCGAAAGAGCTTACTACCTTATCGGAGTAAATAGTATAATGTATATTCCTTTTTATCGTCCAAATGGCGTAAAAGTTTCTTGTTGCGACAAGGCACTTAGAGTTAAGATATTAATACAGCTGAGGCGCCACGCACAGCCGCTTCGTATCATTTATCACTATTTCTGCTTTTATATTTATTTACTTACATATGACACGGGGGTACTGCGTAACGGTCTATATTGCGGACACAATTGCGGATATAGAGCACTAAAAGGCGGCATTTATCACGGATTATTGTACGTTTTAGATGGAGTTAGCTGTGTTTGTGGTCTTGTTAGCATAGAAATAGGATGTAATATGTTGATCTCTCAAATATCAACATGATATTTTAACGTTAGATCGCTTTCTATAAACAGTTTTTACTGCACCGTTGGGTTTTATTTAGACAACTTTTAAAGTAGACGGTAATATGAAGGTAAAAGGTTTATCCGGGCCATGATCCCGCAAATATTTGCGCTTCGTTTTTCGATAACCAAAAGATATATTGTTGCTGTTTCCAACCCTCATGAGTCCATGGGACTTGCTACGAATACCGAACGTCGAATCAAGTTATCAAACATAAAACAAAACACTTTCAAGGTAGAAAAACTGCAATCCAACAGCCGAACCTTCGACGTTCGTTTATCGGAGTAAGGCCCCATTGACACACCACGTATGCTGGCCATTGGATAAATGCTATTTTTTGTGCGTATATTATAATACATCATTCGCCATTGGTGGACTAATTCAAATTACGTTTTTTAATACAATCCCAGAATGAATTCTTACATATTTAGTCCTAATTACTCCAAGGTAGAGGCGATATGTCCTATTAGAATATGTTTGGTCAATTGAGAACAAGAAAAGAGTTTATTCGATAAGATGTAAGCATGCAGGCGTGTTTGACTTCTTGCACAAACAACTTATTATAACAGTCGTTAGTATAAGTTTAGTATTGTATGAACTTAGGACTTAGTGAACTAAAAGACTTCACTACTGCTCTGGCAACAGGAATATTAAGTATTTACTTTTCTGTTTAGATTACTTAAATATACTATTGTTCTACGTAATGGTATTCCTTTCAGGAATGTAACTTACCCCGAAGGCACTAAACCGCTTGGTGCGTCGACTTGAGTGGTCGTGAGGCCCGAGGAAAGCCTCTGACTTGGGCCTGGGTGGCCTCTTCGGTCTCATCACCACCCTCGCGTCTTCCCTCACACTCTCGTCCAGGAGTTTCGAGTCTGAAGACACCGACAACTGTCTTCGTACCCGGTACTCGCCGTTGCCACCTCCGCTCCAATCTGAGAACAACAATAGCGTTTATATAGAAAGCCTCTCTAAGTTTCCGGAGAACAGTAAATTGTAAAAGGCTTTAATTTTTTCCATGTGCGGCCTTGATACTGCTACGCATGCCATCGAAATGGTTTAATATTGTAATATTCTTATGATAGTTAACAAAACTTATACAAGCTACCCACTGAGCTATCTATAGCGTATCTCGAAGGCGCTGCGACAGTACGAACTTTTATGGCATGAGTGGAAAAATCCCGCGTGGAACACCCGGAAAACGAGTATCTAATAAAACAGAAAACTTAAATTTCACATTTTAAAACAACAAAAACATCACTTTCTCTGTTTTAATGTAACTACCTGTATAAAAAATAAAGAAAAGAAAAACAAAATTATAAGATAGCGACACGACAAACAACAAGCCTCCATTTCCCAGAATATCTCTCAAAGATACAGTTACTGTCGCTTCGTTCAATTTCGGTGTCCCCTCTTATCGCAAACCCATATTTGACGTAGCAATCTACCTACCCTAGCATTCATCCGCGGTACAAGCAAACACGGCCCCGCAATACACAAACATTTCCAATGAAAGCCTGCCAATTGACAGAATGAAAATCCCGTCTGAATTTCCCCTGCAAGCACTTAGCAAGCAAATTAATTCACGAGAAAAATAAAAAATGCGGCGTCGAACCGGCGTTGTTCGAAAGATTGAAAGAAGCTATTTTTCTCGCGTGCCGTCGATATTACGGTATCGAGCGGGAATCGAAGAGCTCTCAGTCAACGCGTTAACGTCACAAAGAGCCGGTATTGATGCGGAGCAAACGCGAATCGAATAAATCATTCGCAGACAACGAAATCGTTTGTAGAGAGCAAATCGATCGCGGGCACAATCGATCATGGTGATTAAAACGAGTGCAGAATATATGGTGTGGCCGCTGTTTGGCATACTAGCGCTGTAATGATATTTTAGCTGTCTTTGAAATGAAATGTTTACGGCTCATTAAGGATGCGCTACTTCCTCTTACGTAAATTTTAAGTGTTTTTTTTTTATTCCCTGCGGTATTTTCCGACCAAGGAAACGACCGAGGAAGAGAATTTATTTATGCCGCATATGAAAATGCTATATGATTCATTACTGTGCGGTTTGCATGCCTATGTTTTTCCCGTAATAAAAGTTAAGGGGTCTAAAATCGAATTACACGCAATCCGATGATGGGACGTGAATTTTGCGGTGCGCCTTATATCCCGGCCTTCGAAAGTGGGTCACGGGGTCATGCTGCTAACGTCTCTGAGGATGCAGGCAATGGAAACTCATTGATAATGTTACTAGAATAACTGCGGCTTGTAAAGTTTATTTGTTGTCTTCTGAATCATGAAGTTAGGCGACGTATATAAAAATGAAAATGAAAGCCGGCGAGCGCCAGTAAACTACCGTGTTATACTAAAACAAATTTCAATCCCTAAACCATTTTTAGCGTAGATGAAATTAAAGTTTACATTTGAATGGCTATTAAACTGGCTTTTAAATTATAACCGACTTCAAAAAAGGAGGAAGTCTCCAAATCGTCTGTTTTTTTTTTGTGGCGATGTTACTCGATTTCAATTGTAAACCGATTTGAATGATTCTTTTTTTATGACCAGGATATTAATCAAGGGTGTTCCTTTTAGAAATTGTATGAAAGACTTCCACCACCCCTAATGGTGGATAAATAGGAGATGATATTTCATAGATCGCGATAATTTCGTGAAAGTCGTTTCCAGCTTTTTTATTTAAAATCATTTATTTACTATAAATACTATCACTCAAGCAAGTATATAGTCTTCTTTGATACTATTTGATAACGAGTAGAACTGGTCGTTTGCCTGATAGTAAGCATATCGCTGGCCAATAACATTTGCAGTGCCACTCAGAACTTTGAAACACAAAGGCCTGCACGGCACTGCTAAGCGCTCTTTACCCTGAGACATTATGTATTAAGTCTCATAAGCTCATTGCGTATTGGAAACGCATTGGAAAGGGATCATCAATGGGCATGTTGGGAATTTAAATTTTCCCGTCGGGCCCAACAAAAGGTAACTTACAAACCGTACAGTCGACCACATTAGAACTAATTCGCAGTAAACATTAACCTCGAGCATGTTACCACAACTTAAAGGAAAGGTAATTTTGTTATTGTGATAGGTATGGCGGTAAGAGAACACGTGTTTGAGGAAAATTTAGAAACCCAATTAAAAATTTTGCTCGTTCTCCGCTAAGTTTATTAACAGTGAATTTCATTAAAAGATATATGGAATTTCGTATGTTTCAATTAATTTGTTTATTGAATTTTGCACCTTTATTTTATTTTTAACCCACTGTTACAATAAATTCGAGAAAAATGTTGCTTCAAACACGAAAGCCGAGAGAGAACAAAAATGAAAACGAAATAAGTGTCAATGTTGCCACATAGTGGACACGAAAAAACCCTAGTATTTTAGAGATGATATTTTTTAAACTTTAAATTTACCATGAAGAGTGCAAAGATAAACAAACCTAATTATTATTCTACTGCCTCATTTATCACAATTAGATCAGTAACAAATCAGAGGGTCTGAAATCTGAAATTCTGAATTAACATTTTCATCTGCTTCGCGGTCATTCTAACCACCTACCACGCCTTGAAAGCATCACATCACCATTAAAGCGTTGATATGCGGCCGTTTTAGGGGATGTAAATTGATGTAATTCGTACGCACACGTCAAATGGGCTTTTTACTACCGCGGCATTTTGATGATACGTTTCCACGCCATACTTTTCAATCCATTTCACCTCTAAGTGCATTGGCATAAAGTCGCATTTATAGTCCGTAAAGTACTTTACGCGATACATTCGGCATAGCGCACTACCACCGAGCGACCCACCTAAGTAATCTATCAAAACACAGTCCGACCATTTTGTCGTGAACGTGTCGGTTTTGAAAGCTAGCTGAAATTTGTATGTAAATCTCACAGAATACGTAACAGTGTGTAAGAAGCAGCGGCATACTGTGAGGTCAAAATAAAATTGTCACATTGTAAAGGACACGTTCACTTCGAATGGGAAATTTACCTATGTCATGTTTCATAGCGTAGCATAAAATGTTTATCGAACTCTAAATTCCCTGACCGCACCCGGTTTGAACTTTGCCTTATTTATACTGTGACTAGGGCTTTTGCCTAATGAAAATGGACAGGCGTCTTTTTAACAGTGTGACAGGTGTTATGACCGAAACAGAACATGCAATTAGGTTAATTATTATAAGGCTTCACTGTGTTTCCTATTTTACAGTCGTGTGAATTCGTTTGACTTTTATGAATATTTAACGTTAGTCGTAACTATATTTTTATTGATGGAGACGAAATATAATGTTATCTTATTGGTACTTAAATGTATGCTGACAACTTAGATGCGATGAAGACAGAATCTATATAATTTTGAAGAAAACATTAATACAATACCTACAAACTTATTGACACTAAGATGTCTTAAAAAAGGTTTTATCGCTAAAAGCGATTTCTGAACGACCAATGGACAACAATATTGAGTACCAGCTTCCGCCTGCGGCTTCGCCCGTGTGGTATTTATCATTCGATATTTCATCAAAATCAGTTTAGTAGATACGGAGATACGTTTAACACACATTCAGACACACAAACTTTCGCATTGAAAATATTACTAGGATGGACGCTAGCGTAGCAAATCTATATACTAATATCTAATCTTAATAATAAGGCTCCGTGTAGAAGACATTGGGCTCCAGATATGGAAGCGAGTATATTCGTAGCTGTCGAGAAGCGCACACAAACAATACGGAGTTTCATTTACGATATACGATGCCGAGAGCTATGGTTTACTTGTACCATATATTCCATATTCCGTTAGACACAATTTCGTGACATGTGACAGTGACACGCCCCAATTAGAAAACTTTTCGAATTAGCCCGGAACACCCCGCTACGCAATTAAATTAATTGTTTCGAGGAATTATGTGTATGCGGGCTCTTATGCTTGCACATTATTGCTTGGCGGCAGACTCCACGAGCAAAGCGGTGGGCACCCACCCAGCCGGACACTCGCAGAAGAGTTAGTCCTACCACCTGGTGGTGTTTAGTATTAGTATTTATAAATAGTTTAGGTAAGTAGCTACCTATTTGGTATTAATGCTACCACATCTATGCAAGCAAGTTAAGGAAGCAAGCTAGGAAAGGATATAAACACTGTCCAAAATGAAAAGGTTATTAGAGTACACTCAGGTATAATGTATTATATCAGACAGTTTGAATAAAAGTATATGGAAGCGCCTATTTTATACTGATCTTTATTACCTGTGTAATGACAACGCCACAATTTTGTTCTATACGAAAGGTAGGTGTTAGTGGGAGGACTAACTCTTCTACGAGTGTCCGTCTGGGTTGTTACCACAGCTTTGCTCGTGAAGTCTGCCGCCAAGCAGTAGTGTGCAAGCATTACTGTGTTCCGGTTTGATGAGCAGAGTTTCCAGTGAAATTACTGGGCTTATGAGACTTAATACCTAATGTCTCAGGGTAACGAGCGCACTGCAGTGCCGCGCAGGCCTTTGTCTTTCAAAGTTCTAGGTGGCACTGCAATTGTTATGGGCCGGCGTTATGCTTACCATCAGGCAAACGACCAGCTCGTCTCGTTACCAAATAACATAAAAAAAAAGTTATGGATCTGTCCGTGTACAAAGAAGTTTTAGTAACTCAGTACGACGCAGTAGTACACGATACCTCGAAGCTTCATTATAGCTCTAAAGGAAGCCGAGCCAACCCCAAGTTTAATGCCTTAAATACCTACCTAAGCCTAACCTCATCCTCATTTTAATTACGTCACGCGACCTTTGCACAACTCAATGGGAGTAGTCTAGTCATCTCGTGATAAATGAATTTTGGTGTGATCCAAAAATTCCGAAGCAGTTTTCTCGTTAATTAGGATGATTTATTTCACGAGACAAAGGATGTTTGGTATCGTTACGATGGTAATTTATGTTTAACTTTTAATTGGCACCTATAATTTTTGCCTGCCTACCTATGCCTATTATAGCTATATATACGTACCTATAGCTTTTAAAACGGAACATAATTATGAATAATCACTATACATCTGCCCGTCAATGCAATGCTAAATTTTATTCATGAACAATTAATTTTGAACCGACGACGGCGACGTCAACAAAAGCAATGCATACTAAAACTTTAAGCCGCAATAAGAAGCCCACAAACGTCTTTATACGGTTCACAACTGCACTGGATCAAAATAACTTCCGCAAGAGATTTTTAAACATAAGACAAAGAAAACAAACTGGACACGCACACAAACACAACCACGCGCGCACACACACACACATTACAATTATTGGAATCGATAATTTCAAAGCTTTCAATCATGGAAATGTAATTTATATATGATTTGATACGTGCTATGCCAACAAATACCGTGTGCGGAATTGTTTCCTAATTACAGTTCGAATGCCAATTTCATTAGGGGAGTGTCAATCGGGGATAATTGTTAATGGGTTTCGCGAGAGTGTATTGATTTGATAATTTTCACGGTATTAATTTGCTGTAAAGGAGAGACAGAGATAGAGAAACTGTATATTATAACGCCGAAACACACATTTTAGGAGTAAAACAATTCAACAATAAGAGTTAAACTTGGCGGTCGTATCGCTCAAAGCAGACAACCGTTTTAAAAAATGTATTTGAAGAATTTCATTTTGTTTCAAACCCTTGATAGCCTAATAACAGTGAGTCCATCAAGCGATCTATTTTATTAGGTCGAAGGCCCGGATTGTACTTTTTATAGTATACTATAGCAAAACGAGACGAGCTTGTCGTTTGCCCGATGGTAAGCCTAACGTTAGCTCATAACAACTGCAGTGCCACTCAGAACTTTGAGACAAAAAGGCCTGCGCGGCATTGCTTTGCGCTTCATTACCTAGCGACATTAGGTACGATGACCTTAATAAGCTTTCGGTAAAAATAACATCGTGATTCAACCGTAGTATGATAGTATAGGGCATTTTCTAGTACCTATATACAACTTACTACAAATCTCTAGAATCTAGATGAAAGTCCGTCACCAAGCACCTAACACTTGAGAGACACTTTAGCGTATTTACCTGCAGTATCCTGAGAACAAGTGAAATAGTGACCAAATCAATGTTTTGTTTTTTATAAGAAAAATTAGGCAGATAGGGTTATACGCGCTCCGGAAGTGATACATCAAAGCTTTGCTAATTAGCCAATCTGAGCTCAGTCATCGCATCATCGACGAGTTGAATGTATTTTGAGTATTGCATTTGCTTCCAAAAACAAAAAAAAATATGTGTGATGATTCTGCACAAACTACACAATCAAGGTTTCCAAAAGTCAAAGTGTACGGTGTCCTCAAAAATCCGAAATAAAACCAGATCTCGGGTAGTAAGAAAAAATTCTTTTATTGAAATAATGTGTCAACTGACATTGTCACTGGCGAACGAAGCGCTTGCGCGAGGCAGAAACAATTAACGCCACCTAGTTGCGAAAAGTGAACTAAACTTATATTAACATTGCAAATTATGTTTTATTTAACTTAGGGTCTAAACATCCCGCCCACCATGGACAGACTGTCCATTTAACAAACAAATAATGAAAACAAACTTAACTCTGATACAAAACAATGCTTGTCTAAGTGTGGGTACGGTAAACAAAATATTTAGTGACAATAAAATGAACAAACAACAAAATGTTTATAAAATCCTGTGTTAAAGGACTTGAGAAAAATTATCAGTTGACCAGTTACATTACTTATAAATTACTAAATAAAATAGTGGACTGTATACATAATACTTTAGAAAATGTTATCTAATAAAATAGAATCATTTAAGTTACAGGTAACACAATTAATTTTGATAAAGGTCGCTTTATGACATTAGTTTTACATTTTACGCTGACTACGCGCGTAAGCTTGTCCGAACCAGCATGTTTCTCTGTGATAATACCGAACAGCCATTTAGCTGGTGGAAGATCATCCTCCCTGATCAAAACTACATCACCTACTTTAGGCTCAGATACTTGATCTTTCCATTTGTATCGATGCTGCAGTTGAGTGAGATACTCGTGAGACCACTTGCGCCAGAAATTCTGGAGCATCCTTTGTGTGAGGTGCCATTTACTCAAAGAAGAAATATTAGTATCTTCATAATTTCTATCAGGGACTACAACCAATGGTTCACCTACTAGGAAGTGACCAGGTGTTAGAGGACATGGGTCATCCGGGTAAGTTGGGAGTTGGGAAATCGGCCTTGAATTAAGACACGCCTCAATTTGTGACAACAGAGTTGTCATTTCCTCAAAGGTGAGAGTGCTATTTCCTAAAATTCTTCGAAGATGGTGCTTAGTTGATTTAACTCCGGCCTCCCACAATCCTCCAAAATTAGGAGAATGTGGAGGTATGAAATGCCAACTAGTACCATTTGTTGCGAGCCAGTCAGCAATTTCAGGGTCTAGACCTGACCTTTCTGCATTGAACAACGCTTTCAATTCCTTGGCACTGCCTACAAACGTCGTTCCATTATCACTCCACATATCTGCTACATGTCCTCGCCTGGCCACGAAACGCTTGAATGCAGCTAAAAAGCTTTGAGCTGTCATATCACTAACTACTTCAAGATGAATGGCTTTCGTGGCCATGCAGACAAACAAGCATATGTAGCCCTTTGTTGAGTGATAGCCACGACCCTTTGAAAGACGAATACTTATAGGACCTGCGTAATCTACACCACTCTGAAGGAAAGGTCGGCTAGCCGTTACTCTTGCTTTGGGTAATTGGCCCATCATTTGCTGTTGAGACTTAGCCGAGTGACGAACACAAACTACACACTTCCTAACATGTTGCCGAACAAGACTCTTAGCATTTAAAATCCAAAATTTGGTCCTCAAATAATTCAGCATTAATTGAGGTCCTCCATGCAAAGTTCTCTGATGAGCATCAGCTATCAATAATTTTGTGAAGTTTGAGGTTGCTGGTATCAAAATAGGATGCTTCATGCCATCCTCCAGTTGCGCTTTCTGCAAACGCCCACCAACCTTTAACATATCATCAGCATCAAGAAACGGACTCAATGAGGTAAGTTTACTCTTCTTATTAACATTTCCTGTTTTCTTCACACTATCTATCTCTTCTTGAAAATAATACCTTTGGCACATTTTTATACACGTGTCTAACGCTTTTTTCAGTTCTTCAGCAGTTAAGACACCGGTGGTTTTAGGAGCCAGAAATCTTCTACAGTACGCGATGACCCTGGTAAGTCGATTTAAGGACGAGAATTTCGCTAGAATGCTATCTTCGACGTCTGGACAGGTAACTGTATGACTTTTTATTCTCTTTTCTTCTATAGTAGTATCCATTTCTTCCCTTTTATAATATATCTTTTTATGTTTCAGCCATTCCGGACCTTGCTGCCATAGCTGAAGCTGAGTGCATTCCGACGGTTTTACACCTCTGGATGCGCAGTCTGCGGGATTTTCCTTAGATGACACGTGCGCCCATTGATCACCATCCAAGACGGTAAGTATATCTGCCACTCTATTGGCAATGAACGTTTTCCATCTACTAGGGTGGCTCTGTAACCAAGCCAAAACGACGGAGGAGTCAGTCCAAGCATGCAAGTGCTGCTTCGGTATATCTAAAACATTTGAAACTTCCAGAAGCAGTTTTGCAAGCAACACTGCCCCGCACAACTCAAGTCTGGGAATTGACACTTGCTTGATTGGAGAGACTTTCGTTTTAGCTGTGACCAAATTTACGTGGATGGAACCACTTTTGTCAATGATGCGAGCATACACTACAGCAGCATATGCAACATTCGACGCGTCGGCAAATCCGTGTAACTCAACGCACTGATCATCAATAGAGGAATGAATCCAGCGTGGGATACGAAAATTGGTAAGTTGACTCAAGTCATTTCTGTAAGTAAGCCAATCCTTTAGCAACAACGGTGGCAGTTCCTGATCCCAGTCGATCCCTGAGAGCCAAATCTTTTGGATGAAGACCTTCGCTGTTATTATGGCGGGAGATATCCATCCGAGGGGATCGAACAACCTTGCGATATCAGATATCGCCTTTCGTTTTGTTACAGGTACTGCGAGTGGAGGAAGCTGAACCATATATTCAAACTCATCGGATCTTTTATTCCAGGTAAGTCCTAGTATTTTAGTTAATGTGTCTGTTTTTAGTTTCAGGTTTTCTTCGGCGACGTGTGTATCTTCCTTGATATGTTCCAGCAAATCACTACTATTGGTGGACCACTTTTGAAGCTGGAAACCTCCGCGACCAAGCAGCTCCTTCATCTGATGATAAACTTGAACTCCTTCTGCGTCAGTCTGGCATCCAGTCATCAAATCGTCAATATAGAAGTCCCTTAATACTCGACTCGACGCGGCTGGGAAATCTATTCCTTCATCGTGTGCTATTTGCTGTAACGACTTAACAGCCAAGTAAGGGGCGGCCGATGTACCAAAAGTGACTCGTACGAGCCGAAGATGCTGAAGTTCATCTTCTGGATTTTCTCGCCACAGAAGACGTTGAAAATCTACATCGGGTTCAGCCACCTTCACTTGTCTATACATCTTGACGACATCAGCGACAAGACATATTGGGAAGCAACGCCACCGCAACAAGATATGGCGCAACTCTGGTTGTAGAGTTGGCCCCACTAATAGATCCTGGTTTAAAGAAACTCCATTTGTTCCAGAACATGACGCATCAAAAACAACTCTTACCTTTGTCGTAAGTTTGTCAGTTCTTACGACCGCATGATGTGGCAAATAAACAGCATCTGATTTAGTTTTATCCGCGACCACCTCCATGTGGCCGAGGTTCAAGTATTCGTTGATAACATTAACATAATCCTTCTTCAAATCTGGATCCTTCAACAGACGTTTCTCTAACAAAAGAAATCTTTTGCAGGCGATTTGCTGCGAATCACCATACTTACACTGAGGATCCTTTGTGCGAAAGGGCAACCTAACTACGTAACGACCTGATTCGTCTCTTTGAGTCGTTTCCGAATACAATCTTTCGCACTGCTGCTCTTCTTCAGTTAAATGCTTCGTTGCAGTAAAATAATGCTCTGACTCAATCTCCCAAAAGTTCTTCAGAAAATCGTTGTCATCCGAATGAGTTGCGTGCATGCTAACTACATTGTGATACATACTACGTGTGTCCTTGTTACTACCCTCGCTTACTTCACCTGATAATATCCAACCAAGCTTCGTATTTTGCGCAGTAGGAGAACCTGGAGGACCTTTGATCAAGCCATGCAACAATATTTGGCTGTATACTTCTGCACCTAAGAGTAAGTCGATCTTATTTGGCGTCCCAAATAATGGATCAGCTAATTCTAAAGACGCGAACGAGGGTAACCCTTGTACGACAACTTTCCTTTCAGGAAGGAACGTCGTTAATTTATTCATAACATAAGCTTTGACCGGGATGACAAGACTGGGATCTTGACGGGATTGAATTCTGATGGAAACCATCGACCTACAAGCCAAAGATGCTTGGGGATCACCGCCTAGACCTGATACATAAGTTTTAATTGAATTTTTCCTTAACCCCAATAACTGGACTGAGGACTCCGTGATAAACGAAGCCTGAGAACCTTGATCTAACAAGGATCTTAAACAAACAGAAGTTCCAGTTATTGACTCAACGTTAACCAAAGCTGTGGCTAATAATACTTGACTACTAGCCTTTGCTAGACATGTCATGGCTTTGGTCGACTCACTTGGACAGGATGCTGCTTCTGAAGCAACGACATTCGGTCCAACATATTGATCTGGTTTGGCCTCATCATCTGACTTCGGAATATTTTTGGGATGGAGAAGTGAATGATGTTTCCTTTGACATAAACGACACCTTGAAGTTTGGCGACAAGAGTATACTGTATGGTTTGGATTCAAGCAGTTAAAACAAACCCTGCTAGTTTGGGCAAACTTACGACGTTTGTCAACATCCTCTTTAGCGAACCCTTTGCAGTTACATAATTTGTGTCCCTTATCAGAACAAAAAGGACAGCTTGTGTCTGGAGTGGTTACGTGTAATACCGTAGCACTTTTATTTTTATAGCTATTTTGCTTATTCATACTCTGCGAACCTATGCATTCCAACGCTCTGAACCTATTTTCTAAAAATGCTCTAAATTCACAAAGTTTAGGCAATTCCGTAGTAGAATCACTATTTTTCGTTTCCCATAATTTTCTGGACTCTGGATCTAGTTTTTGGCTCACAATAAAAATCACTAAAATATCCCAAGAAGTAATGTCAATTCCTAAATTTTGAAGCGCGTGCAAACATTCATTAGTTACATCCAACAACTCTTTAATTGCAGTAGACGATTCAGTAGTTATACATTTTTGGTTCATGAATCGTTTTAAGATACAATTCGCAAGAAACTTTTTATTATCGTATCTCTTCTCTAATTGAGACCAACATGTAACATAATTATCGGCCGTAATTGGAATGTGCCTTAATAGTTGTTCCGCTTCTCCCTGTAGGTGACCTTTTAAGTAATGAAGTTTTTGGACATCATCCAAACCTTTATTATTATGGACAAGTGACATAAACAAATCCCTAAAACTAGTCCATTCTACATATTTGCCAGAAAACGTTGGTATACAAATCTTTGGTAGTTTAACACTCAGACTGCTGTCTTCGCTACGTGAAGATTCATTAGTTGACGTAAGTGACGCCTTTAACCTTGACAAACATTCCATTAATTTCGACTTATATTCCACATAAATTTCTTCTAACAGTTCGAAAAAATCATTTTTATAATAATCCGATGCTTCTAATTCGCTCGGCTCGACTTCAAAAACAATTCTTTCGTGATTAGTATTAAAAGATTTCCAATACTGATCCAAATTCTCTAAGCGAGTTTCTAAGTAGGATACTGTAATTTTATCCTTAGATTGTTTACCAAAATTAATTTTAGCCTTTACAATTCTGTCTTTAAGATTTACTTGTAATCTCAATAATTTATCCATCTTGAAATAAATCACAAGTCCAACTCGATACGAAACGACTAAGTCCAAAAGACTTGTAAAATTCTACAAAACTAAATTGAAATTTTCTCAAATAAATCACAAGTTCAAATCGATGCAAAATTACTAAGTCAAAAAGACTTGTAAAATTTTACGAAACTAAATCAAAATTTTTCTAAGTGTTTCAACAATCAAATTCGCTATAAAATCGGGCATAGGTTCCCCGTCGGATCATATTTTCTTAAATTATTCTAAGTCCATGCACAAATATTACAAACTACCTTCAAAGTAAACTAATAGAATAATGTTAAAGTCTCTAAGGAATATCTTCAAACATTGCACTCGAAATAATACGAAAAATGAAAGTTTATCACTGCTAAGTTATAATGTTCAAAATGTACTCACGGTTTTATCCACTTGTATACGTAACTCACTCACACATTGACACTGGTAGCTTCACTGCCAGGGTATCCGAAAGGGTGCTCCCCTCACTGCTGGGATGTGCCACTCCTTGGCACAACTCGAAGAATCCACACGTACTTCTTGATCAGGCTGGACTAGGCTTGACTAGGCCTAGCTCCTTGCTCCACTGGGTCCGATGATGACGGTGGTCAGTGCGGCCTATCCGCACTAACTATTACACCTTCTGTGGCATTTGCCGCCACCGAAGATGGACTTGTCCACAAGGACCGAAGCTGCTAGCACGATATTACACGAACTAACGGCTGCCGATTCTGTGGCAAGCTGCCGCGTCTTCAAGAAGGGCGGACCCGTACACGTGCGGCCAACTTCACTACGGTGCTATCAATCCGGCTCCGAAGGAACATGTACGGTGTCCTCAAAAATCCGAAATAAAACCAGATCTCGGGTAGTAAGAAAAAATTCTTTTATTGAAATAATGTGTCAACTGACATTGTCACTGGCGAACGAAGCGCTTGCGCGAGGCAGAAACAATTAACGCCACCTAGTTGCGAAAAGTGAACTAAACTTATATTAACATTGCAAATTATGTTTTATTTAACTTAGGGTCTAAACACAAAGAATCACATTTCATTCATGGCACAGCGTGCCGTTTCTTAACATCGAATTTGATTTAGGTAATTCTTATACCTTTTTTCCTTTAAAGCGTCATTAAGGTTCAATATAGTTAGCAATTTTATTATTTTATTAGTTCAAGCTATTTTGAACCTTATCACAACTGAATAAGGGCTAACTGTTTTTTTTTTGCCGCCGGACCGACGTGGTTCCGGCCGACATTTGAGGGGTTAAAATCATTGGATGAAACGCAAAACTACTAAAAGTAAAAAAAAACAAGGGATATGTCGATATAGTACACCAATAAGCCCGCCAAACAAATATCTTCAAAATTTAAAATAGTCGTCAGATTGCGTTATGAATATAATATTACAATCACGGTCCCCATTAGTGTACAATGTACATGCTTATTTATTCATGATGTTTTATAAGATACCCCCTCGTGAACTAACAATAACTTATTTACATTTGAACCATGCGGCGAAGGACCGTCCCCATGTTTAGTCACTCTTCACTTTAAACAATTCGTCAATGGTTATGACTTGTTTTTTAATTATGTTTTTCCTCTTTATGACCACCAAAATATTTTAAGTGTACTTGTTTCTTCTGGGCAAAACAAAATCGTGGTGAAATTGGGTATCAAGCATACCGGTACGCATATATTAAAGCCATGAATAGCACAAAGTGAAATTGACTTAACAATTAACTTGTAAATAAGACTCCAGCGCAGTAAAGTTATCAAATTTAATAAAGCATGCTATCGCGTTACTTATTCGCGAACAAAGGTCGCTCGCTTCCTACAAGTTAGTTTTGTTAGTGGGAGGACTAACTCTTCTGCGAGTGTCCGTCTGGGTTGTTACCACCGCTTTGCTCGTGAAGTCTGCCGCCAAGCAGTAGTGTGCAAGCATTACTGTGTTCCGGTTTGATGAGCAGAGTAGCCAGTGAAATTACTGGGCTTATGAGACTTAATACCTAATGTCTCAGGGTAACGAGCGCACTGCCGCGCAGGCCTTTGTGCTTCAAAGTTCTGGGTGGCACTGCAATTGTTATGCGCCGGCGTTATGCTTACCATCAGGCAAACGACCAGCTCGTCTCGTTAACATATAACATAAAAAAAGTTTACTAATTACTTTGCGCGGAGTTTGTAAAGCACGTCAACAAATCTTTTTTACAAGCTTTTATTTAAAACACGTGTTTTGGTAAATAATACAAAATCGACGACAGGGTCAAAACCACATTTTTACGTTCACGCCAAAACTTTGTAGTTTTGTCTGAACAGGATGTTTCTGTCGACATATATAGACAATGGAGTGTCAGTTTGACAGAAACCGTTGCAAATTCTGACACAAGTTAAAATTCTGACATAATCCATTGTGAGTGGCCACGTTCCCGGCGTCATCAAATATTTGCCTGATGTGTGTATTAGCTCAGTGTCAGCTACGTCAATCCGACGATGTACGCGACGTACGGCACATTTCACCGTATCGTTTGTTTGGACAGCCGAGAGTCGGTGCCGGTGACTTGGTGTAGCTGTCACATAACAAGAATGTAACAAGTCACAAGGTTCATTTATTTACGTAGAAGAACCTAAGATAACGCTTTACGCAACTGGGCTACGCGTATGACCAACTGCTCATATTCAATTTTTTGTTGTTTTACTTTGAAAGTATCTTCATGAGTTGACCGTTCTGAAGATGTCTCTCTGATGAAAATAATAGCTGATATTACTTTTCTGTTACCGCGCAGCATAAAGTTTTGCCAATATAAACTTAGGGGCTTGTCAGAATAACAACGCTTTTGCGTCAAGCGCGCATTTCGAGTATCACGAAATCCGCGCTTGACGCAAAAGCGTTGTTATTCTGACAAGCAAACGTACGTTTGCTTGAGCGTCTAAGGTGCCCCTTAGCTATAATACAGATTGCACATGTTCCTAAGTTAAAATCGGAGCTTCGTTTCGCTCACGCATGCTCCGCTCCTTCCGCTCAAATTCTAATATTTACGGTAACATACGAGTAAACATCAAGTGACTCGCTGCCACGGAAACCCCTTTATACGTTTGTTTACAAATCCGCACAACAATGTGGAAAGATAGCGGAGTCAGGTTCCAAGATTGTTCCATGATTATTTCGCCAACCGTGAAAATATCGTTCAGAACGAGAATACTTTCGGTACGATTTCCTTATCGCAACAAAAATACAATTTGATCGCGAAAGAGCTTTGTGTAAACATCTCCCTGTCTTTTGAACGTTTTGTCCGCTTATAACCGTTCTTTCTATTAAACAAATAGCTCTCCTTTATCTTCTTCATAATGGAAAATAATGTAATACGTACCTCTTATTTTCTCGTGTATGCACGTTTAATATTACTTAAAGGATGTTGATGCTGTTATTACTTCTTAGTATCATTACATAAAGGTTTTATGTAGAAGGTGTTTTGAACCACCACACTGTCGAAAAGGAGCAATGGTAACAGTTTTAATGTCGGCAAACCACCAGGGCGAAGGCTAGTTCTATAAAACTGGGATTACTTGACCTCTAGTGAAAGATAAGCTTTCTTTTCATAGAGGAAACTTTTAGCACAGTTTTCGTAAGCAGGAAAGTGGGTGAAATGAGTTTCCGCAGCTATAGATATGATAATCTCAACTTAAGTGATGTCTTCATTGTCAGAGGGCAAATTAGAATGGGATGCCATGCTATGTGGGAGATAGCATGTTTATAAGGGCTAAAAGAGTGAGAGGAAAGTAATTATTATCACACATAAAAAGCCAGTTATAACAATAACAAAGTCAGCGTGGGATTAACTGTGTATATGTAACTAAGTAAATGATACTCCATGTTTATGCAGACTGATGCTTTTAAAATGTATTAGGTACTTTACTTAGCCAAAAGTAATTAGTAATGTCAATCACTTCTGTTCCTTAATAATCGAGGTGCCACCCACAGAGATTTGAACAAAAAGTCTTGCACGGCACTCTACCAGAGCTCGTCATTCTAGAAAACTGCTTTCTAGTAAATCAGTATTTTACCTTTCTACTTAAACCGCCCTTAAAGCAAAGAAATTAACACATAACAGAAAAAACAATTGCAATCACCAAAACGGACTCTCACAAAAGCCTACAAAATAATTGTAATTTCAAGGAAAAGTAAAACAAGATTTACTTAAGGGGCAGAATTCAGCGCGTCGCTATCTCGCTCGCGCATCTCAACATTTTTGAAGATAAACAATCACTTCCTATAATTATGAAAAATCGCATTCGGTGAAATTGCTGACAATAACATTACAAAGGTTATACAAAATTTTCATTTCGATCCATTCAAGTTTTCAAACCTAAAAATGGGATTTTATGTTTTGCCCATTTTCATGTATGAAATTTTGATCAGATCAAAATGATACTTTTGCCGTACCTTTGCAATGTCATTGCCAGCAATTTCACCGAATGCGATTTTTCATAATTATATTAAGTGATTATTTATCTTCAAAAATGTTCAGATGCGCGAGCGAGATAGCGCCGCGCCGGGTTCTGCACCTTAAGAGTATACAATCCCTTCGACCAGTCCTTATAATGTAGTACTCGTACACGATCGTTTAATTACACTCTTGTCGCATATTTTATTCAAACGCAATGAAATATGCGAGCAGGAATGCAAATTCTGTGTAAATGTTTAGTATACACATCTGGTGGGAGGATGGTGTGTATATGTTAATACTGTACTAGGGCAGTACAGAATCTATCAACAGACGATTTAACGCACACTAGTGCGTGAATATCATGGAGTTTCGCTGAGCTAAACACGCTTGCCGGTAAACAAAATGCTGGATATACCAAAATGTGTCTTAGAGAGAGCAGTGGATTTTTACAGTAATTTTTATTTTATTTATTTCGATAATCCAATAGCGTTAATTACAATTTATTTATGTTTTAATTGATAAAGATAAGGCATACATATACATTATACATGCATACATATATAAAGACAAAAATAAGGCCAAAAAAGGATTACACAACTAGATATTTACGAACTGTTCAATAGGGATGTTGACTCCATTTTATTAATGATTTCATTCAATTCCTTTTGTCATGAGAATCAAATGTCTATATTGAAAAAACTGGAAATCGAACGATAGAAACGTCAACAATGACAGTCAAGTCGGGCGAATCTAATGAGCGCTAATACCCCATACCAATTGGACAGAACATCTGACGACACTTGTTCAACGCGGGCCGTAAACCTGTACTAAAACATGCATTTTGTTGATTTGGCCGTAAAACAATGCGTTTAAGTATATAGTTGTCATACATTTTTTTGGTATTTATACTGGTCAAACAATTGACCAGTATTTTTTAAGCTTTGTAATGGCACTGCAATTGTTTTTATGAGCAAACGTAGCGGTGATCGTCACGTGAACGCTCATGCACGTGCCGTCCCTCGTCGTTTAAAGAACAACAATAACAAGATTTGTAATGGCACTGCAATTGTTATTATGAGCAAACGTAGCGGTGATCATCACGTGACCTCCCATGCACGTGTCGTCTCTCGTCGTTTAAAGAACAACAATAACAAGATTTGTAATGGCACTGCAATTGTTATTATGAGTAAACGTAGCAGTGATCGTCATGTGAACTTTAATGCACGTGTCGTCCCTCGTCGTTTAAAGAACAACAATAACAAGATTTGCAATGGCATTGCAATTGTTAATATGAGCAAACGTAGCGGTGATCGTCACGTGACCTCCCATGCACGTGTCGTCCCTCGTCGTTTAAAGAACAACAATAACAAGATACTGTTGTCGTAATATATTGTGTAGCTAGCGCCACGCTGTCCATATGACGCAGTGCAATTAGTTCTGTTAACTCACGCATCGTGTCATCGTCCTTTTTGCAACGATTTACAAGAGCGACCCAATAAAATCTGTTTTCGTAACGTGAGTCAACTGAAGTCACAATGTAGGTATGTAGGCAACGATAACACCTCACAATTTGGTTTACTTAACCAGCACTATTGGCGTAGCATCAATAATTATAAATTTGTTGTTTTAATTATTTTTTTTATGTTATTTGGTAACTAGACGAGCTCGTCGTTTGCCTGATGGTAAGCAATTGCAGTGCCACCCAGAACTTTAAAACTCAAAGGCCTGCGCGGCACTGCAGTGCGCTCGTGACCCTGAGACATAAGGTATTAAGTCTCATAAGCCCAGTAATTTCACTGGATACTCAGCTCATCAAACCGGAACCCAGTAATGCTTGCACACTACTGCTTGGCGGCATACTTCACGAGCAAAGCGGTCGTAACAACCCAGACGGACACTCGCAGAAGAGTTAGTTCTCCCACTAACAGCCGAAATATGCCAAAACATAATTATTTCAATTGTTATACGGCTTCAAATTTCGATATCGATCTGGGTCAAACGCAACGCGTGCCAGGATGTCGTTTCGCAATATGCACTATGAGTTTCCGTGTAGGAAGTAGGAAGATATATTGGGTTTTCGTAAGTATTCATAAAATTTCGATCTTTATGTGTTTCCCTTAGCGGGTTAGTAGAGAGTGACATTGGCAACATGACAACCGCATTGCGACAGTTTCCTGAGTACCCTCGGCACCCGCAGACAACGCATTGAGATTTGTCTCTCTACGAGATTAGACAACCAAACAATATAGGCCAAAGTAAGCCAGCGCGGTTCTAAATGTAAACATTTACGGCATACATTAAAAATACACTGATACTGTTTCCTGCTTAAGACTTCCATAGCAAGATATAAATAATCTGTGAAAATTTAAAGTATCTACCAAAAATGGTAGCTAAATAATGTTGCTAGAAGTTACTCTTATATCTAGCAGATTGGTTTGTCCCTTGATTGGTTTAAATCTACGAAGGTCCCAGAGACACTGGCCTGAAATATATATAAAGGGTAATGAGAGTGTTAGGTTCATGGTCGCTTACTCTTCATTGGGTGTGTAGTGTGTACCCACTACCCAATAGCTAATACAAGTAGAATTGCTTTTAAAAAAGCGGGAACCGTCTTCTATGACAATACCGCGATATCTGAATTTTTTTTCACCTTCAGGTGTACTTTCATAAAATTTAAATGGGAACAACTTGAGAGTTTACCATACAAACAAAAAAAAAACATTTCAAAATCGATCCACAATTAACGGAGAAGTCGTTGAACACATACATAAAAAAATATACTTACACAGTCGAACATATAACCTCCTCCTTTTTCGAAGTAGGTTACTAAAAAGGGGGCATACGTAGGCTCAAACGTATATTACATACCAAAAGCATCTGGCAAGTATGCTTAGGGTAACTGGTGTGTTTGTGTAAGTATTAAAGCAAGCACGTCTGCTTGCAGACCAAATACATTGTACAAACAATTAATTTTAAGATCCTTATTTTCATGTATTTTGGCAAATAAATTATTTGATTTGATTTGATTTGAAGTACTGACCATAGTGATTGTCTTTGTCGTGTGGGATGTTCCCGTTAGGCTCCAGCCGGTCTAGGCACTCCTCCGAGTAGCCGTTGTAAGGCAGCTTCCCTCGGCCACCGCCGTTTTGTTGTCGCCCGCGACATTCCCCGTTGTCACCGTCCGTTTCATCTTTTGTTGCTGTAACAAGAAAGTAAAAAAAAATGTAGGAAGATGAAATTAGGAAAACGTACGCTAAATCTTACATCAATTTATAGGCGTTTATAAAAAAAGCGAAGTGTTTGGTAAATTTATACGAGGACGGGATGATGCAACATGCTACCAATTAATGAATTTTTCACATCTCTTGTCCGCTTCGATAAACTTCAATGAATCTTAACAAAAAAAAAATCGCATTAATGAATACTTATGTCCATTCAACTCGTAATTGTATTCTAAAGCGTCATTGATCCGAAGTTTCCTCTTTATTGGGCCGTTAATGAAAAAAGCAAAAGTTTATAGAAAAAAGGTTTTCCGTCGAACAAAGTCCACGCGCCCTTTTGTTCGAACTCCAATTTCCTGGCCCTAAATTGATATATCATTGTTTCGGAGGGTGTAAAGGCTCGTTAATTAATTTATATTACGTGGATAAAGGCAGGATAAGGTGTGTAGTTGGCTGAACGCTCAGCTCGATGTACAAAGTACAAAGCCGCATTGACAGAAAGTTTAGGAAACCTCATTTAAACCACACGTGAATTTAACTGCGACTAGACCGAACATCACAAAAGACTTCCCTCACATTACGTACGGGCGGTGGAGCTATTAAATGCAGCGCCGCCGCCATAACTGTACCGAATCGTGACCATAAAGGTATTTCATTCAAAAACTTCTATATTCATACAGACACCAAAAACGCTCTCAAGATATTTATATACTCTACCGCGCTTGGAACAACGGTCAAATATATTATCTTACGTTCAATTTCGTTTGGAACGACCCAAAATATAGCTACGTTAAAAATACGAGAACTAGTAAGAGAAATATTTGACCTGAAAGCCTGAATAAATTTCCCGGGTGATTAAACCCTGAACTACCTAGAGCAAGAAATTAAATATTTTATGAAAGGAAAACTCAACCGCTATTCATTCTTTTATGAACTTTGATGTACCGTTCCAACTACATAGCGGTTTTAATTATATTACCGAGCGCTTAGTAAAACATATTGTTGGAGCAGTGAGTTGTTGCATGGAAGCTGTAAGGAGAATTAATGATATTGAACATTATTGTTGAGCTATGAGGGCTTTCGCTAATAACAATGTGCTCGTTAAGTATGCGTTACATGTTAGGGTTGTCATTCCTTATATTTTAATCCATACAGATAAATAAAATTGAAGTGCGTGTTTGTAATATCCAAATAACAGCTTTTTACTAAATGCATATGAAAGTATATACGGTACCTATAACAAAACAACCATTTTTAAAATTTTTGTCTGACTGTCTGTCTGTTTGTTCCGGGTAATCTCCGAAACGGCTCGACCGATTTTGACGGGACTTTCACTGGCAAATAGCTGAAGTTACAAGGAGTAACATAGGCTCATTTAATTTTAGTAAAATAATTAGGGTTCCGCGAAAAAAAACAAAAACCATGTTGTTGGTGATAGTTTGTTTGAAGAAAAGAACGCGTTTAGCGGGAAGATAAATTTATATTGAAAGCAAAAAATACTGGAAATTACAATAGAAAATAATTATTAAAAATCGCGGTGTGGCTCGGTGCGCCGGGTAAGACCCGATCGTGCACCGTCAAGAACTGACCAATTACAAACATTTGTACCCCGCTACCCCGCTGCTAGCCCCCCTTATCTGGAAGCCTTTATACAATAATTATGTGTCGCCTACACATGTATTCCAAAATCTCCACGCGGGTGAAACCGCGGGGCAGCAGCTAGTAGTTAATATTTGATAGTGTTTTATTGTAATGATCGTAATTTTTGAAGGTGTTCTAAAACTACTTTGAACGTGAGTTTTCGAGGACTGTTTCACTTTATTCTTGTATACACAACGTAAACAAGATAAAGTATCAAATGACGTAAATATAAACCTGTTTCATATAAAATTTTGGTCCATATCATGAAACTACTGAACCGATTTTGCTGAAACTTCCGCTGTTCCCTAAGTTGAAGTAAACGGAAGCCAAAAAAAAGAACGGTCATAAACCGATTAATAGTTTTGGAGAAATGCGTGGACAAACATACACATACAGTCATACACCTATACAATTTTGTATATTTCTTTGGAAGCCCTATTAATAGATTATCGTATGTGTTATATATTGCAGTTTCAATAATATTACCACATTTTTTGAATTCGGTTAAACATAAAAAAACACTGAAGGTAAAATGGCTGTATTAAATAATAAGTGCAAATATGTATTATTTTTTAGAGAAAGTTGGCAGCCCTATTGAGGAAACAAGCAATGAGCAAATTCCTCATAATGAAGTGCCAAATTTCCCGATGAGTGAACCCAATTGTCGTGTCAAAAGCGGTATACGTTATGGCAGGACAATTTACTGGACGGCTTCGGACTTTTGGACGGCGCAATGTTAAACATTTACCGTCGAAACGGTGGTTTTGCTTATTTGGTTTTCACAGACTGCTGTTTCATTCAATTCTACTGTTTCGATTGGTACTATTTTGCGTAGTTATGAAAACAATATATCTATTTTTAATTTGGTAACGAGACGAGCTCGTCGTTTGCCTGATGGTAAGCATAACGCCGGCCCATAACAATTGCAGTGCCACCCAGAACTTTGAAACAAAAAGGCCTGCGCGGCACTGCAGTGCGCTCGTTACCCAGAGACATTAGGTATTAAGCCTCATAAGGCCAGTAATTTCACTGGCTACTCTGCTCATCAAACCGGAACACAGTAATGCTTGCACACTACTGCTTGGCGGCAGATTTCACGAGCAAAGCGGTGGTAACAACCCAGACGGACACTCGCAGAAGAGTTAGTCCTACCACTGACACTATCGAATCTTTCTAAAATCACAGTACACTAAAACAAATATCTAGTTGTTTTCTATTAATACGTAATTATAATTGTGCGTAAACTGTCGTGTTCTTTTTGTTATTTGGTGGATGCTCCATAAAGAGTTTCTGTATTATAAGCCAAGCCCCCTTTTTTAAGGAGGTAAAGAGGCACACCACTTTGACTCTATCTTTGCACATTTTTTCAGTTCATCCTCTTAAATGGTAAAGTTTAGTAAAGAGGCACGTAACCGGCGAAGGTGCATAAAAAATTGATGAATGTTGATGTAGCGACAGAACTTCACGAATAAAATATGTAAAGATAGAGTGTGCTCTTCTGTGTCGTTCGCCGAAGGTTTATTTTATTTTCTACTAGCTGCTGCCCCGCGGTTTCACCCGCGTGGGGATTTTGGATTACTTACATGGTTTTTATTTTTTTGCGCAGAACCCTAATTATTTTTCTAAAATTAAAGTAGCCTATTGTTACTCCTTGTAACATCAGCTATCTGCCAGTGAAAGTCCCGTCAAAATCCGTCCAGCCGTTTCGGAGATTACCCGGAACAAACAGACAGACAGACAGACAGACAGACAGAAAATGGTTGTTTTGTTATAGGTACCGTATATACTTCCATATTAATTTAGTAAAAAGCTGTTATTTTGATATTACAAACAGTCACTTCAATTTTATTTATCTGTATGGATACGTACCAAGTAAAGTGTTTGCACAACGCCTTTGGTCTTTCTAATGAGCTTTGGTCTAACATGGCCTCTCAAAACGATTATACAGTATTTATTTTTCGTTATTCATTCAACATGCTGAAAACCACTTGGGACTTGTCCAATTTCATCCTGACAACTTGACGATACGTTCACTTATTCCAAGATGTGGAATAAATAAGTAAATGGCTGAATAGACGGTAATCTGCATAATATAAAGGCGTTAGCAACACCCGCTCTCTAGACAGGATATGAAGCGACAACTGGTGCAAAGGGACAGACAACTTTAATTGGTTCTGTCGCGTCGGCGCTAAGAGGAAATTGCACGTTGCAAATTAAATAGCGGTTCAAATGGAGAAAGCCGCTTTACATATACGGTACCTATGCACTAACCCACCATCCCTTCTTATTATTATAAATGCGAAACTGTTTGTGGAATCATTGGTTTATTATACTTTCACGCGCAGCAACCGAGCAACAGATCCATATGATTATTGACATAAATATGGCCGGAACGTGACGTAGGCTACTTTTATCTATAGAAATACATAAAATTGAGGCATCTGTTTGTAATATCAATATAATAGCTTTTTACCAAATGCATATGAAAGCATATAAGGTAAGGTATAACAAAACAACCATTTTTAAAATTTTTGTCTGTCTGTTTGTTCCGGGCAATCTCCAAAACGGCTGGGCCGATTTTGACGGGACTTTCACTGGCAGATTGCTGATGTTATAAGGAGTACTTAGGCTAAATGGGCAAAGCCGCGGGGCACAGCTAGTATATAATAAGCTCACGATATTCACATCAAGTTATGCGAACAATTAAGCCGAAATGCGGTTGCAAATTACCGAATTAAACGTACACCCCGTACGAATTAATTATACATTCGGTAAATTCCTGTTTCGTGCGCCCCCAAAACGAAACGCCATCTGTCGGCTAGAGGAGTGGGACAACTTTCTTGACCAAATAAACATTTGCTGCCAGTGTTACCAGATTGGGTAGAGATTAGCAAGGTGTTGTAGAGTAAGATCATTATAAGACGGCATATTTACCTAACAAGAGTACGTAACGAAATTTATTTGTTTTAATATTTGGAAATGACAGTTAGTTTATTGTTAAAACTAGTATTTTCAGTAGAATTTGGAACGATCTGGATAACGTATCCACATCTAAGCGCCACAATAGTAACACTATTCAAAAAAAATAACGAAAATATTCCTAAATTACCGTACGATCGACCCAACACCAAAACATTAATTCCTACTATCCTTACTAACATTATAAATGCGAAAGTGTGTTTGTTGGTTTGTCCTTCTTTCACGCAGTAACGGAGCAACGGATCGACGTGATTTTTAGCATAGATATAGTTTATGGACCGGAGAGTAACATAGGCTACTTTTTTATCCCGGAAAAATGCACGGTTCCTGTGGGAAAGCGCGTGAAAACCGCGGGCAGAAGCTAGTATATACATAATTTGAGCCACAGAAGCTCGCCACTCGAAACAGCACCTGAAAATATTCGCACAGAAAATGAAACACCGAGCTTTGTGTTCTCTCATATAAACTTCGAAAGGCGAAATTGCGAATGCAATCCGGAATAAACTACAAGGCGTAACTTTTGTCTCAAACATTCGCGATTTACATGCAGCTGCTGTAGGGTAAACGCTGGTAATGTCGTCAATGTCCCAATACTCGTCAGATTGTAAAAAAAGGCCAGTTACTTATTTCAAACGAGAGCTTGATAAAATATTTTTATAGCAATATATTTAAAATAATATACTTCATAATTAAAATGGCACCATTTAGTTATATCTATAATGGTTCCGGAGAAATGAGCTATCAAAGTTAGCGATTTTGAAATTTGTGTTTTTTTGGAAGTTTAGTAACTGAAAGTGTAGCCCTGCGCACCACTTTTGTTTTCAAGTTTCACAGGACCAGTAGGCCATTTTGGCAAGTGTGATATTTTAGTGAAACGCTCAAGTTAATTTTCTAACGATATAACCTATAAAATTGTGCTATTTTTATTATTAGCTTCTTATTTATGCGTATGACAGGTATTCGTACTTAAAATACCCTATCTGACCCAATACCCGTCAGTATTTATATTATTTTGACGGTAACTGGGACATGATTAACAAAATGCGCGTAATATCGTCATTGAGTATATTTTGAACCTTATTGTGCAGTGATACGGTTTACGGTTTTATTATAGGGGGGTGGTGGCGGTCAGATTTTTATTTGAGTATATTAATTGAGGGTTCGCAAAACTATTACTTTTATTTTATTTAAAGATAATTACCTCTATAATCAAGTTTGGAATTACGGTTACCGATAAGACCGCCTCTATTTTTTTTCTATAAAATTATAGTTATAATAAGTACATACAATAAAAAGTTTTCGGTTTTTCTTTTTTGTATATTTTGTAGGGGCATGCGTTGCAGGTTGATATTTTGCAAGCGAGGCAATACGCGCAATTTGGCGCTAGTCGTACCACCACCTTGCAACCACGTGCCCGTACGGCAGCGCTTATTCGTATGTTTTGTATGGCGTAGTTAAAACAATATATGAC
The DNA here is from genome assembly GCA_907269065.1 of Crocallis elinguaria. Classification (NCBI taxonomy): domain Eukaryota; kingdom Metazoa; phylum Arthropoda; class Insecta; order Lepidoptera; family Geometridae; genus Crocallis; species Crocallis elinguaria. Next base: position 21,559,022 of record OU026072.1, on the reverse strand, counting down.
GTAACTTCGTGCGTATGACTTTCCCTGCCCAGTAGACTGAGCCCAAATATAGGACACTTAGATCGACCACTAAAATTTACATGTACTTCCCTGACCCATCATTAGTATTTTATTAAGTAAAGTAATATTTAAACAATAGTAATGAGTATGTAATATCAAATTATTTTATAAAATATTATACATATCAAATTACTTTATAGCTAATGATGAAAATTACTGTTTTCCATATTTATTTTTAGGTTATGTAAGTAATATAATATTCAATATCATGGACGACTGCGCCGAGAGACTCGGCATAAGCTTCTGCAATGCGGGAGCACGGAAATATGTTGCAATATCGCCAAGCTTAGCCTCTCTGCTGAACGGAAGCACCACCCGAACGAGCATGAAACGTAAAATGTATAACGCGCTACCTGTGACGGAAATAGCAGACCACCAATATCGATTAATGCGGTCAAGAAACGACGATCGCACTATTCGAATGGGGTGAGAAGACTCCTTTTGCTCAGGTATCTCTCAAAACTCACTCTAACTCAAATCTCTCAAAGCTCTCAAAACTCGGAGAGGCCGAACCAGTGGCGCGAGTACGGATCTTTTCGATAAATAAAATTCGATAAAATTGACAGTTAAAATCGATAAAGTGGGTTTTATCGATTTTAACTGTCAGTTTTATCGAATTTTATTTATCGAAAAGATCCGTACTCGCGCCGCAGGTACGGTCAACACACCCACAAAGTGAGACTACTCTCACCGTGTGTTGACCGTCTACACGCAATGACAGTCGAGTACGAAAAAGGCGAAGTCGCTGACCACATCAGCCGCATTAAAGCGTCCATAAATCATGAGGTGGACGTGTACGAGAACAGGAGGGAAAACCTAAGCTTTTGCGCTGAAAACATTTCGCAGAATTGTCAAAAGACAAAGAACTGCCACCGGAACCGTTCAACAAGGCGGGAAATCGGTATCCTTTTGGGGCGGTATAATGATTGGTGCTAGAACGACATTGATCCCGTATCGTGGCTGGATGACTGCAGCTTTGTACCAAACCATTGCTATTGATGGAATTGTCAGGTCATTTAGAATAAACCATGGTCCTCGATTCGTATTGGTTGACGATAATGCACCCAGCACATCGAGCTCAACGAATCAACGCTACTCTGCGTGAATACGACATTACCAGAATAGACTGGCCTGCCGGCTCGCCTGACTTAAACCCGATAGAACACGCGTGGGATGCTGTCAAGCGAGCTGCTTGGAACCGTCAGCCACCTCCCCAGACAGTGCCAGAGATCAGGGAAGCCGTTATTCAAGAATGGGACAGGTTACCGCAAGAAATGCTGAATAACTTAATTCTCAGCATCCCAAGAAGCATTGCCGCATGTGTTCGAGCCAGAGGAGGAGTTATCTTATACTAAATAAAAACAATTGAATAATAAATGTTGATAATATTTAGTTAAATCCTCTTTTTCTTTCAATTATTTAGTAGTCAAAATTGTACTAGGACTTTTAAATTCAATTTTAGTTAATAAGAAATAATTTAAATTTTTTTTCAACAAGTGTATCTTTTTATAAAAATATGTTACGTAAGCAACAATTCTTTTAAAAAAGTAAAATTAAAAAAGAAACATCTTGATAGTTATCTCAAACTTTATTTGACGTGTGTATGTAAATCGGATTACAATGCAATATAATTATATCACCGAGTTGGACTGATAACAGGAGCCATACTACGTAAATCGAACATCGAAGCTTCGGCTGACGGATCGCAGTTTTCCTACTATGAAAGTGTTTCGGATCCAACATTCGATTCGATTTTTGCACTTGACATTTTGTCTTTCATAGTAGGAAAATGCCGATCCGTCAGCCGAAGCTTTAACGTTCGATTTTCAGAGTGAGGCCCCAGAGCCGGAAGGTAGTAACGTATAGTATAGTAACGTTGTAACGTAATGACATAACCCCATTGAGTATTTACTTCAACTTCAACTTCTTCTTAATGGCTTCTGCAGGGTTGCCGCAATTTCGCCAATCTCGCGTGGATAGATCGGGGAATAAACGAAGATTGAGTATTTACAAGAATCAAACGAACCTTAGGCGATATTTAGGATGCCGATGATGGAGCCGGAAGGTGGCAACGAGACTACAGAATCCATTACGTATTTTACAAAAAGCTTTTCTGGAAAAATATATTTGAATATTTATTTATATTTTTTCACAAAAAAACTTGTTAATACAAAAACAGCTTGATTAAATTGGTTTCATTTGGTGCACTAAATAATATTCTTTAATCTTTTTTTGTCCTAGGCATTCGACGCGTTTGGTTATTCTGGGTATATTTTTGCCCTATATTTTTAATTTTAGGGTTATATCGCCAAAAAACAATTTAATAATGAACCTTAATACCAAGGTTACAGAGTTCAAAATAGTGGTAAAAATTGACGAGTTCTGGGACAATTTGACGAAAATTAGGACAGATCTGACGGATACTGGTACAATTCACTTATTTTTCAGTTTTTCAATTATTTTAATAACTTGTGTTTTTTTTATCGTATTAAAAATATGTTTACCGAAAAGAGTTATAAATAAGTAATCACGTCAAAAAATTTGATATTTCTAAGTTAACAAACAGAGACGAGGCAAAGCTGCAAAGACAGCTAAATTCAGAAACTGACGAGTAATGGGACGTTTACCCTACAGAGAATTTGGATAGCTCGTTCTACGTAGAGACATCCAGTGCACAGTGGCTCGAGCGCCTCGGGGCTGTAGCTTTAATTGAGACGCGGTTGAGCATTCCACACGCGAGCGTCAAAGCAATTTTTGCCGGCATTTCTTTTCGCCACTCCGCCACATACCGTACATTGCATCGGACGCGTACACACGAGCAGCGAAGAGCACTCGACCGGTTCAAACGGGCACTGCGCGCGCAATAACTCACGATTATCAGATTACATTATTGAAATAGTAACCAGTGCTCACACGGACGATAATTCGTGCAAACATCCCATGAATGCAGCGTTAATATCTTGGCAAAACAATCGTTATCGGTTTTTTCCGGGTTGGATTATCGTGGGATTAGAACAAAGTCGGGTACGAGCACGTGCGGGTTGCCGCTGCGATAACTTTACACTTATTTTTCCAATACAGAGACGTCGCAATCTGACCCCAATGACTTCATAAATAAGGTGCACAGATTGAATAGTAGGTACAGTATACGAACACGGCAGTGTGTGAGATCGGTCATATGTAACGTGCAGCAGAGAACAATGCATCAAGCACGGTGCGCGTTCGCGTGCCGATACGACTCCGTTGTTTCCTTCAGATGCAATTAGATATGGGGCCGTTTCCTTGTTTTCACCTTCCCCCGTTTCCGGCAGCGAAACTCTTTATCGCAACAGTCGATCGATCACAATTTCCCCACGTCTCGGGCCCCGTGATTTGTCAAATGGGATTGCAATTTCGTGAGGGGAAAATCTTAGCAAAGTAAATTAGTGCGAAGCAACTGGCAATCTGCGACAGTTTGAGAAATCTATGGGTCGTAAGCGTCACTATGTGAACCACCCTCTTCCCGCTTGCATTAGACTTATTCACACATTATAACGGGATATTTACCGTGATTATTATTGAGCGATGAGCACCTGATATTTCGACGCTGTTGCAAGCATCATGTTCACGGGAATACTCTGCGTCGCAACAGTGCATTAGACTTGTCAGCGTTGTATTATTAGCTTGCGTCAACATATGGACGCGTTAGCATTAGAGAAGTCCAATTAATTATTATGTCACGCATTTGCGCACGACTAGAAACGAGAAATACAGAAGCGACAGTAGCTTCTAAATTTACAACACAAATGATAACTTGTTACTTTCTTCTGCTGATCGAGCTATTGTCTTCCGAGTTTTAAAGTCAACTCCGGTTACAGTAGTAACGAGCGCGAGCGGTCGTAACGTCAACTTGACTCATAAAATAACACCACAATCACGAATTCGACTCGAAAACTATTCGCCTTGAGGTCATAACACACAACTTAGGTGTTTTATTGTAGTACGAAAACGCAGCAGCTAACAGTGACTCAATGTTAAAAACTGCAAAGTTTTTTTATGCTATGTGGTAACGAGACGAACTGGTCGTTTGCCTGATGGTAAGCATAACGCTCGTTACCCTGAGACATTAGGTATAAGTCTCATAAGCCCAGTAATTTCACTGGCTACTCTGCTCATCTAATCGGAACACAGTAATGCTTGCACATTACTGCTTGGCGGCAGACTTCACGAGCAAAGCGGTGGTAACAACCCAGACTGCAAAACTGCAAAGTAAATCGACACTCGTGCGCTTAGACTAAATTGATACTCAACCCCAACCCCTAGCCCAGCCGGCTTGCTACAGGGATTAAGTTATTATTTTGTCGGCTTCATTGTTCGCGCATAAGGAAGATATTTTCTTTAAACTGATAATTATTTTAAACTCGTAAGAAATATCGCTATCTACGGGTTACGCGAATTTGCGATCATTTAGCGAACGTAAATCCAATCGAATTGAGTTCTATAACAATAATATATTGTTACTGTTTAATACTACTAGTAGAATAGCAGTGTTTTTAGAGCACTAAGTAAACGAAAGTTCTACATTAGTTTGTATTAAACCACGGCGGGCGGAGTAAGATAATATTTGCATAGCCGTCCCTAGGCTGTACCCGCTGTTATTGAAGCATACATCGTGAACAGAGCTTGAATTTTATAAGCTACGGCGTGTATACACACAAAGACGAGATTATATTACGCCATGATAGCATATTCTATAGAAGGAAATATGAAACGAGTTTTTGTCCGCGTGAATTTTGTATTTGCACGTGACAAAAAATGTAACGTTTAAATCCGGGTATTCTAGTTGTTATATTTACTAACTAACATAAAGTACTTTATTCCAATAAATTTAGCATAAGTACTTGAATTAACAAACTACGCTCTACTATGATGTTTACAATACAATTTATAGATATTTATAATTTAACAGCTTTTTTAATCTATACAAATAAATAAAATTGAATTGTCTGTTTGTAATATCAAAATAACAGCTTTGTACTAAATGCATATGAAAGTATATACGGTACCAATAACAAAACAACAATTTTTTTAATTTTTGTCTTTCTGTCTCTCTGTTTGTTTATTCTGGGTAATCTCCGAAACGGCTGTACCGATTTTGACAGGACTTTCACTGGCAGATAGCTGATGTTACAAGGAGTAACTTAGGTAACGTGAGCGAAGCCCCGGGCCACAGCTAGTTTAAAATAACAACCTTTAATATGAATTTCTTTTTTAGAAAATGTATGCCTCGAACGAATTCAATGCAAGATGTGTGCATTTATTTCTTTAAAACCATTCCATGTACAATCCCTACTCAGAGAAGCTTATGTCATCTAACCAGTTTCAAAGAAGAAAAAAACGTATGTAAACAAGATTCACACAAAGAATTAACCACAAGCGCGGATTGTATTGCATCTTATAGGTAGTAGTCGTATAGGTAGGACGGTGTCCTATTGCGGAAACGAACCGCATGACCGCATGACCGACGGCCTTGCCCGTTGCGGACTTATAAATAACCAAATATGTATACCATAAACATGTCACAAATATGGATGATATGAATATTCGACTTTTCTCAAGGGAGCAAAAAGCTGCCCCAAATGGTCTGTAATTTTATAGCTATTTGCGTCGACTCAAGCTTCGAACTAATACTTAGACCGGCCACACATGCTATAAAGCAATCTTGCGTTTTGCTGTCAAAATAACCATGGTTTTGCAACAAGCGCGGATTACGACGTATCACACGCGCAAGCGCGGCTTGAAGTAAAACTATTAATAATCCACGAACAAAACAAGAACAGCAATACAGCCAGATAGTGCTGTCTCTTTCACTCCTTGCCTGGGCTCAAAGCGACGACTCCTCCGCTTCACGCTATATGCAGACCGTAGACGCTTATGAAACGTGCGGATTTCGAGTGTCTCGTAATCGACGCTTGATACAAAAGCGTTGTTATTTTGACAAGCAAAAGCACGTTTGCATAAGCGTCTACGGTCTGCAATATACATCACTTGCGTACCACCGCGTCATTACCGCGGCTTCTCCACTGGACACGCAGTGGAAACTATTGTATTTGAGTAGAGGTCGTAAAAGCGGCTGCAGTGCGTCTCTTTCACTATCTCTAACCGTGGTACGTTTAGCGCTCGGACTAGATTTCTACCAACCTCCACCTTAGACGATACGATATGCGTCAAGCGGTGATCTTGGTTTTTCCATGGTTTTCGCGTGGTCCGTGATTGATACTTATCCATCAATCATGCATTAGGTGTACGACCTGCTTTAGACAGAGTGGAGAGTAGGAACTAAAAAAGTAAAGACTAGATTTCATCAAGACTTATGAAAGAGATTAAAATATGACAAATGATTATTTCTTATTTGAACTCAAATAATGTGGTTAAACCTTGAGATAAAATAATTATGATAAAAGAGTTGAGCAGAAGTTTGTAAGTAGGAAGTAACAAGTTTGTAAGCAAATAAAGATGGTGAGATAACATTATATAACAAGCATGTAAATGTCATTTCCGACGTTGATTTAATTTATAAAATAATCGAAACGCCACTTTGCGGAAACAATCTTGGAGTTATTTACTAAGTACCTGCTTCAAAAGTTAAAGCATTTGGAGGGGAAACGTAGATAAATGTCAAAGAAACTGTAATAACTAAATTCAAAGAATAAAATTCCATAAAATTCCTTTGGTTCTTTGTAGAAAATGTGTATTCATTAGTAACTTGATTCAAGGCGAAGAAACAATTTTTAAGTCACAGAATATTAATAAGTCCAGTCCATTAGCGCTGGGCCGGGAGAAGCTCAAAGAAAATGCAAAAACATTTCCAATTGTCCTTACGACATTAAGAGTAAAAAGGTCAGACACTTAATTGATGACAACGCAGCAAAAAAAATGATTCAGTTGTACATATATAAAATATTTCTGTTAAGTTCTTCAGTAATTGATAATTAGCAGAAACACAAATATATAATTTTGAATCTTTTTAATTCTAATACGATCTTACTATAACAATAAATAGATATTCTAACGTCTAGTGAAGATGCGGGTGACTAAGACACTGTAAGGGTTCACTGAGATAAAAAAAAGTTAAATCTATCAGACACCAGCCTTCTCACATTTTAAGCCTAAAACTCGCAGAGTAAGCAATAAGACTTATAAATCTACTAAATTTTTTTTTATGGCTAAATGCCTTTATTAACTATACATAAATAAACACTACATCTAACCTAGCTAGCTCCAAAAACAGTTGGATAATCTACAAGCCCTAGTAGGCCTATAGATAATCCAAATGTTCTAGCCCACTACCAGTAGGAAGCGTACCCAGCATGCTGGCGGCATTGCCACGTTGAACCGCAATGCTGATCCGTTGAGCCAAATAGTTACCAGCATTTTGGTTACGCGTCGCATCAATCAAACGCTCTGACAAAATTTTGAAAATATTATGAGCTCCCGGCCCCCACGGACCCAATGTTTCAACACCAAACGGCTCAAATATGTAACCGCTCCCGAGGTTAGCATATTTGCGCCGCTTGAGTCGCTCAGCCGAAGAAGCCGCGCAATTTACTAAAATCTACTAAATTGATTTTAGTAAACTTTGTGACATTAGACGGCGACTAACTTTACACTAGTCTAAGGGTCTAATCTAAGGCAAGGTCAAGGTCTATGGAAATTCTATAGTCTAGTAATCCTTGACTCACATTCAATGCTTCCTAAACATAGCATTTGAGTAACGTCAAACTATATTATGAAACAAACCAAATGGCACGATTTAGAAAAAAAAATAGTGTTAAAAAGCGGTATACAACTGTACATACCACATCAAACGAAATCCAATGCAAAGCAATGATTGTGTTCCTCTAAAGTATATTAGGTTACTACAAACTTATTTTATTAACTTCATCTGTTAGGATTTATGTATGCGTCTAATATTGCGAAATTTTACTCATTTGGCTTTGATGACAAATATATAATTAGTTAAGTAGTGGCGGGCGCAACAGGATAGTAATTTAAAACTAGGTATTAATATTTCCATAATATAATATAAAAATGAGGACGTGACATGACATATGTATAAAGTGTATAAAGAGCAGAATGTAGTAAGCTATTTGTAACCGATTCTGAAGAATAACACAATCAAGTTCAGTAAATTACTGCCAAGGAGCACAATGTTCGATAACAAAATATCACAAAAGACCCTCATAACATCATCGGATAAAAAACAAAGCACAAAAGTAGTCATCGTCAACCAAAGGGTCATGCAAGAGACTCGTCATCAATATTAATCCCGTAGCCAGCCAACTGAGAAGTGAAGAGGGTGAGACACGCGTCAGGCGACGAGGATCAGGATAGTGGAGTCAGTCAGATCTCATTAGGTATAGGGATATTAGTATGCATGAAAAAATATTGAAGTATTATTGAGGGTATGAAATACATGTCAACTTTGAAGGTGACTGCTACTTATACTGTCACATTATTCGCAAAAGTTGCATGTGGCAGTAATGGTCCATGGGACGCCACCTGCTTGTTGCCACACGACCGATGACAAGGTAGAAGTAGACAGGGAGGCAACGCGTTCAGAACCTCAGCATATTCGACTAAGACGCAAGCTATACTAACAAAATTTTCGTTTTAAATTTTATTGGTTACTAGCCCGCGTGGAGATATTGGATTTCTTGGTTTTTTATTTTTTGCACGGAACCCTAATACTGTTTCTAAAATAAAAGTAGCCTAAGTTATTCTTTGTAACTTCAGCGACCTGCCAGTGAAAGTCCCGTCACATCGGCCCAGCCGTTTCGGAGATTACCCGGAACAAACAGACAGACAGACAAAAATTTAAAAAATGGATGTTTCGTTATATGTGCCGTATATACTTTCATATGCATTTGGTAAAAAGCTGTTATTTTGATATTACAAACAGACACTTCAATTTTATTTATTTGTGTAGGTAGATAGATAGAAAATTCCGGAATTTGTCTTTAAAGAACAGTTAGAAAGAAGATATTTTAGAATATGTCGCTTCGGTGTAGTGGGCCGGGACCTTCATTTGTTATCCTCCTACCGCCGCTCGCAGCGCCGGCGTCCTTCACAGAACTTGAATAGTTTATTTATAGACTATTCAATGCCAAGCCTTTTGGTTTCAATTCGTAGGCTAACATTAGTTCCATTACGGAGTCCAACTCCAGTGTCAAAGTTGACGAGGGTCGGTGCGGTCAGCGCTGCTTTCAGCGTCCGTGGCTTATCGCCGGGTGCCATCGGATCGATGACGCGGTCGGTTCCACCAACTTGCTGGCTGCGGGAGCTACCTGCGGCGGAAACTTCGCTAGATTGCGGCTTACTCGATAAAGTGGTTTTGTTGGTTTAGGAAGTTAAGGATTTATTTTCGTTCGATGAGATTTGGTGAAGACAATTTAGTTTCGTGTTAGTTTTACGAAATTTGAGAGCAAAAAAGATTTAACGCAAAGCAATTTGGATTACGTACCGTTCTTAATATCAATTTTGATCCTATTATTATTTAGGCGCTCTTCTGCGAGTATCTGTCTGGTTTAGTACCACTGCTTTGCTCATCAAGTCTGCCGCCAAGCAGTAATGTGCAAGCATTACTGTGTTTTGGTTTGATGAGCAGAGTAGTAGAGTATTTCTGGGCTTATGAGACGAGCGCTTTGCAATGCGGCGCAAGCTTTTGTTTTTCAAAATTCTGAGGGCACTGAAATTCTTATGGGCCAGCGTTACGCTTACCATCACGCAAACGACCGGCTCGTATCGTTACAAATAGTATTAAAAAAACAATTAGACTTTTAAACGAGCAAGTTTTGTGATGTTGTTTTTCTAAGCTCTGAAACCGTTTTAGTGAAAAATTGAATAAAAAACATTTGCAGTGTTTTTTGTGACAGACGAATGTAATTTTGCGAAACTTGAGAATATAAGCAAAGTTATGTAGCCGAGGTATAAAAATAACATGCATTCCCCTCTGCAACCACACAACTTTTAAACAGCGATGAACACTCAACACTACTCATTCGAATAAAAATTAGCAACATCATCTCCTCTCGCTCGCACGGGTCAGACGCAGCGCAAAATTTTAACTAAATTAGCTTTATCTCTTACTGGGATTGTGGCTCACAAGTCCCATTTAGGCGAACTAAAAGACTGGCGAGGCGTCATTGGGCGGGCTAAAAGGCTAGCGAGGCGTCATTTCACGATACTTTCCCCGTCGACGGCGATGTAGGTCACCCTGTACAGAGTAGCCGCCGTTAAACCTGCTCCATATATCTAGAGTGTGTCGGCATTGAGCTAAATCTTGCTGCAGGACGTGCGCCTCGAAAATACGTGATTTTTTACGTGACTTTTTGTAAGGAATTTTTGATTAAATGTTATTTTATGGCGAGAAAGGATCACCAAACAGCGTAAAAGCGATATTGCTGATTAAGTAATTCCGATAACCTCTGACCCCTATACTGCTGCTAACAGTATATAATTAAAACTTGTGACAAACAGAAAAAACAATTCAATAAAGAAAGATTAAATAAATCCAGGTCCAGAACCGTTCAAAGCCGGTGTGGTCAAAACGATTTACCCGAGTCGTTTTAGAATTATTTTCTGCTAAATTCCGTCAAAGAAAGTATCAACTCCAACAACTTAACTCTTCGACTTACCAACAATACAAACTGCGTGCAACAGATTAATAGTTCTTCTTAGTTTTTGCTGGGCATTAAAGTCGGGTGAGTCGAGCCGACTCGACATTTGCCACGGGAAAGTGATTTGTCGTTTGAAAGCGGATGAGTTATTTCGGTTCATGCCGTTCATTTTAAATGAAAACTACTTTAAATATTTATGCCATCAATAAAAGCTGATGGCATGGATGAATGACCAATTTAAATCTGTTCGGTTCAGTGTACGGTACCTGATTAACAAAAGGTATTATTTACCCCCTAAGCGCCTTTTTGAGGCGCCCGCAAAAATACTCCCTTTGCTACTGTGAAGCCCTAAAGAACCCTTCTAGGATATTGTACACTCGATAAGGGCTCGTTCTGTGAATGAACATCGTCAACAAACAACAATAACGCGATAAAGCAAATATTGGCCGATAAAACCGCCTCTCGGGAGACGTAACCGGATTTCAAACTAGGGTTCTGTAGTCCCCAAGTAACCAGAGTGGAATAGAGCCTTATTTTACTATTTAGTTTAAGGAATATATTGTGCATGTATTTGGTAGCGTTCACCCAAGGCCAAGCTACTTCCAACGGGGTTCGCAAATTACACGGCCGTCATGTGCCGCCAATTACACCGACTCCACATTCCCGACCGCTAAGCGGTCAATTTACATACGGCCCGATAAAATTAAGGCAACTACATAACCCAAACATAACCGTGAACATCCCCGTAGCAGCCCGGGGCAATTCTAGAATCCATTACGTAATGTGACCGACCTATATTCAGAATGGGGATTAGGGTGCGCAACCGGAAGGTTAAACTTCACATAGTCGTTTCAGTAGGCCGTAAAAGGCCGCTAACTGCTAGCTTATCTTGAAAATTGCTCGTTTGAGCGGAGACGAATGTTCAAAATGCTACAAAGAGATCAGTGGGAAATTTAGAAATATGAATGAATTAATTAATGAGAAGCCAATGCTTCTCATTAAGATACAACAATTTGTATCTTAAATCAAAATGGAATCGAAAATAAATCTGGTTTCACAACCGATTACATCAAACTGATATAAACTGGAATGAACTAAGTTTAGCTGAACGTGGGCAGAAAAACAAAATTAATAACAACTTCTTCGTCATTGTCATTTCTAGTTATTATCTATGACAGCAATCTTTAAAAGTTTGATCAAAAATCTAATTTGCTATCAATACAAATTGTACGGAGCGTACTCTAATAAATAATTTGTCAGATTAAATTATTACGGTATCGCGTCCCTATACTCCGTACATACGATAAGATACGAGTATCTAGTTCGTGCCTACTAAATTTTAGCAAGTTATAAAAACACGCTCTCGTGCCTTCGTGGTCTCATTGGATGAATAGAATAGAATAGAATAATTTTTATTGCCAAAAAGTTAACAAAATTAACACATTTGTATGGTACATAACAGAATTTCTTATTTGAGAAAGCGTTTACGGTGTGTCCCAAACTAAGCACTAGGCCTGTATCTTGGGACACAGTGTACGGATGGGCTCATAACTTTAGGCAGCTTTTAGGTACTATATTTTTTATTGATGTTATGTTATACCTGTAAGTGATCGATACTCGGTACTTCTACTTGATTGCCTTGAGGGTCAAAGCTAAGGTTCTTTTATAATATTTACAGTTCACCTCTATTTTTATCCCTAAACCCAACGCTCTGTGCTTAAAATATGGACGAAAGGCCAGCGTCGATGTCTATCTACCTATTAATTTTTTCTAACTTTTAAAGTTTTAATTTTGTTTTTTATTTTGAACTTTTTAGATAATTTCTTCTTTTTCTATGACCCGAGTTCACCTACTTCAAAGCAATCGTTTCAAAATTCAAAACTAAAAGTGTCAGGCAGGCTAGTAAACATTTTTTTAAATCGTTCCTCCTTATTTATGATAAATAGGCATTTTATTTTACTAAATTGTTCACAATTAGTTATGTTATAGATACGAAAATATTCGGTTTATTATATCTTTAACATTGGCTGTTTGTCGATTTTGTTCACACCTTGTTTTCACCTGCGCGCATTACTGGCGCGGCGCGCGGCTAATAATCTGCGACGCGCCATTATCCGTAAAAGTTAATAACAATACAAGTCTGTTTATTTCCTCGCAAGTATGTTGAAAATTGAAATACGTCGTATGAAACACGTGTGTTATGTTGGTCATACACACGCAAGTCTAGCCAAGTGCCTCAAGGCGCCATACCCTAAGATAGAAACGAACGCTAAAACAGTTTATAAACATAACAGTACCTATAACAGTTTGTAAATTTAGCCGTACAATTAAGCCAGTAAAAAATACAAATTCATCAAGAAAATGGCTTCTAATATCAATTTTTTCTGCGTTGGTTTTTAAAATCAAATAATTTTTCAGGCAGGTCTTTTTTCATAATTTGATAGCTTGATATTGCGTTCAGAAGCTTTAACCAAGCTATAGAACGTAAGTAATTTTTTTATCGTACAATGTACATAGGCTCTGCGCTCCATTGACTTGGAAACTATTCCCCCATTGCTCTACAATAACTAGAACATCGGATAAATTCATAGGAAACAACATGACCAATATTTTAAAGTTGTTTCTACTACTTAGTAACCGTTGCATTGATAAAAAAATATATAATTTCACAGCTGCATTCCTTCAACACTTGTATCAATAAATAGTCATGCTATTCCATTTATTTCGGTTAAAAGAAACGCAGGCATGCGTCCGTGTTTTAACAAGATCGTAACCGTCGAACAACTTCAAATAAAATACGGCCGAATGGAGATATTTGATGAAAGAGTGAAGAGACGGTAATGACAAAACTTTTACAAATGATGTCAACAAACTAATAAACTTTCTCAAAGATGAGGCGGGCGAGGAGTCAGGGACAGTCGTTAACCCGCTGTAAACAATTCAGGCCAAACAATCGGTACGACGATAGAGGGGGCAATTTAAGCAAACAAACTGACGGTACAGCCGGGGCACACTTGTATGACTCACAAAACAAAAAGCATCTGTGCCAGAGCCACGACTTTCAAATTAGCATCAATTTCGAGAGACTTTACTGAATTTGCAAACTAGTGTTAAAAGTTCTATTTAAAGATGATAAAGCTATTAATAGATATGATAAAATTCATATAAATTCCATACTAATTCCGGACAATCTTGATAACATTCCAAGCAAAGTTGCATCTAAAACAATAAATACGTTCGATGAACCCAAATAAAATAGAATTAATGACATTTGCGAGAATAATATAGTAGCAGAGCCTCAAACGTTATAAAGGGCATTAGTAGTAAATTATAGAATAAATCGTAAATCAATGAACGATAAATTCAAGAGCAGACTAGTTATGAACGCTATAAATTCCAATGGCTCGGGGCAACCGCGCTGCAATATGCGCTTTGTTAAAGGGAAGTTATAGTAAATACCATTTTATGAAGGCACGTCAGTCAGTAAAGGAAACTCTACTTACAAAAACAACAATAACGCTGCAACACATTTGTATATTTGTATATCCCTACTTGATTTGGTCATCAAAATGATGTCAGCAAGTACATCGAACCCTACACACGACTATTACCAGGCGCTTACGTAACTGACCGACAGTTGAGCAACAGACAATCGAAGGCAATAAAGAAGAAAACATTCTCAAGTGGGCAGGAATCACTATTAATGTTACATTAGTGGCACAACCGCTGTGCAACAATTGCAGTGAATTGAGCACGTCAAAAGAGGGACTACACGGAAGGGAAATTAACAAGGCGGGCTGAACCGTCGTGAAATTCAAAAAAGTTAGAAGAATGCCGTCAACGCCTTTACACAAGCATTTGAATAGGTTGACGACAATGGGGCGGGTCGACAAAAGGCCGTTCGCTCAGTCCAGGCGACACCGTTGTGTAGCAGGGAAACAATAAGTTATTCCTGTGCGGTCGAGTGACTCAACATACCCGCATATTGTGATGTAATAAGCATGCTGTAATATTTCAATCATATTCCAACGTTTCCAATAGTTAACGGTTGGCTCGAATATAGACATTTTAAAGCAGAGTCCATCAATATAGAGTCTAAGGCTGAGATTCAGAGACGAATCTAAGCGTGGACTCACGCTTCCATACGTCAAAATTCTATACAGTTTTGACATATGGAAGCCAGTCTACGCTTAGAATCGTCTCTGAATCTTAGCCTAAGACATTGCTTGGAATAGTACGGAGTCAAGGAACCAATAAAGGAGTCCGGCCGCAGGCGTCGTCGAGAAGCCAGAACACGTCAGGGCAACCAGGGCAGATAATATTATCAATGGCCAACGAGGAAGTCAGCTATCAATCAACCAGCAGATAATGGAGATGTTGAACCCCCGTGCAACTCCGGAAGCAACCGTTTCGAACACAATAAGTGAGCATATCAGCAGCCCTCTGCATTATATTATTTAGGGTCACAAGGTAATGGCGTTGTTCCTGCTTGATAAAACCAATAAAGCGTGACGTTTAATCCACCCCTTGAAATTAAAAACAATATATAGGCTTTAAGTATTTGTGAACAAACACAAAATAAACCAAACGAACAGCTGATGAAAGCACAGGACATGAAGAAAAAAACTTTGATCTAGATAAGTCATTTAAGAGAGACAGGAAAAAAGTACAAATAAGGCCAGCTTCTCTTAATTAGCAGTTAAATATAAGCGGATTGGATAGTTATCTACTGAAAACACGGTGTCGATAGGAGCCGCCATGTACGGCTCGAGGCATGTCTATAGAGCAACTTGTAATGATCGGTTGATTCATACCTCGAAGGTCGCCTGACTCCCACAGCGCGGTACTTCCTTTGTGATTAAACATTTAAGATTATCGTCATTAGTATTATGATGACTGTAGTTAAATCACACTTGTATTGTACAGGTGGTGTATCAGATACAGCTGCCAAGTAATTTGCATTTAAGTTCATTGAAAATCTTATTATAATTGATGCAATTAAACTAAATTAATTCTCGTAAATAAGATATAATTATAATGTGGGTAATTTATAGTTTTAAATGTGCTACATCGCGGATATCTTATTTATAACTAGCTGTAGCACGCGGCTGCGCCCACGTAGCCTAAGTTACTGATTATAACATCAGTCATCTGTCAGTGAAAGTCCCGTCAAAATCGGTCCAGCCGTTTCGGAGATTACACGGAACAAACAGACAACAATTTATAAAATTGTGTATTCGTAATAGACACCGTGTATACTATCATATGCATTTAGTAAAAAGCTGTTATTTTGTTTATATTACGCAAAAGAAACAGACACTTCAATTTTATTTATTTGTATATATAGGTAGATTTTCGCAAAGTAACGCCTGATTCCATCAAATATTTTAATTCTCGGACCCAATAAAAAACTCAATTTCTTCTTTGCTGATACACCGACATTTAGGCCACGAATTTTAACTTCCTCAATTATTATTTACTAGCTTCTGTCCGTGGTTTTCACCCGCGTTCCCACAGGAACCGTGCATAAAACCGGAACCGGAATAAAAATTAAGTAGTCTATGTTACTCTCAGGTCCTTTACGGCCCCTGTAGATACGTCAGATGTTCTGTCCAATTTGTGTGGGGCGCTCAGTAGATACGCCCAACGTTGACTGCAATTTTTGACGGTTCAAGCGTTCGATTCCCAGTTGTTTCGATAAGTATAATAGACTTTTGATTGAGAAAACGAATTGATTGACCATCATAAAAAAAATGGAGTCAACATCCTTACTGTCCTCGTGCGGAGCACTAAAATGTACAAACTTAAAGTAAAAAAACTGAAATGGGAACTCTGTCTGATATTATGTATCGTTTGAACTGTCGTTAGACCACTTTATTGTCTGATATACTTAGTTCAAACGATTTTTAATTATTTTCTTGGTTTTTATTGATAGGAGTTATAGTTCTGTGTTAGTTCTTAATTTTTATTACGTGTACCTAAGTTTGTTAGGTCCTAGATGACTAATACCTACAATTATAACCAACATCTCTTATAATTACCACTTCTAAGTAAGAAACAATGATAATATATTAAGAGTAAGACCTGGTTTATTACAGTCAGTACTAAAGTCAGTAGTTCAAATGATTCTGAAACAATCGGCTGTAAGATGACGTTGTATTATGGTATGGTTTAATGTTCTAGTGATATTCCATTGTAATGTAATGTACAATAAAATGTGATTCAATTATGTATCCAGTTATAGAGATCGTGACGTTATCAGCCTTTATTTATATTACATAAACGGTGATTCATACAAGTTGATAGGAGGGACGGACCTCTAGATGACCGCTTCGATCTGTAATAGGTATTGATACTTTAGGCTATCTTATAGTCCCGTTATAGACTAGATATCCAGTATTCAGTACTCGTATGTAGTAATATTATAAAGAGGTAAAATACGTTTGTTTTTTGTTCGTTTGTTACCGTTATTTATTTATTTTTATGTCATTTGGTAACGGGACGAGCTCGTCGTTTGCCTGATGGTAAGCATAACGCCGGCCCATAACAATTGTAGTGCCACTCAGAACTTTGAAACACAAAGGCACAACTTTGGCACAATTTTGAAAATTATGTACTAAACAATAATTTTCACAATTAACGGAGAAATCAATGAACATACATATATTATATACTAGTCCATATCTTGCAAACTACTGAACCGATTTTAATGAAACTTTCGATGTTCTTTAAGTTAAAGTAGATGTGAGCCATTAAAAAAGAATGGTCACAATCCGACTAATCATTTCTGAGCAATACGTGGATAAACATATATATACATATTGTTACAATCATTATACACCTATAACATTTTTCAAATTTGTTTGGAAGCCCAAAGAGATATATCATAATATGTTGAATATATTACATAGACATATGTCGAAATAATGTTTTGGTGGTCACTCCTTTTTTTAAGTCGGTTGAATATTTATCAATATAAGGACTGGTATCACTAGATATTAGCCCGGAGCCGATACTGAGTACGTAACCCTACGTGTGTGTCACCGTATTTACGATGCGAAGCCCATTTGGAAATGGAATTGTGTGCCTTATCGCTTGACCTTCGGCGAATTAAAATAGATTATGTTTGTACACAATAGAACAATTCGTTAAACAATTCGTCAATAGAACCTTCAATTAAGGAACACAAAGATTTGAATGAGTGACGTTGCTTTAAATGTTTCTGTAAAAAGTACACTTCTCAGAAATACATTTTACTTTTACAACTAGTTGCTCCTACAAAAGTAAAATCTCTTATATTACGATCATAAAGATCATGTGAGACAGTGGCAAAAGCAAAAGTTAACTAGAAAAAATAAGAAAATATCGTAAGAGATAAATGAGTGTCAAATATAAGCAAAGTAGCAAAAGAAGTACAAGACAATGTACAGAGTACAGAGAGACAAGTACAAGACATCAAGCGGCACCGCTATAAATAACATTAACGGTCAAATCGTAACCACTGTGTAACAACCTGTAAACAATAACAAAACCCAAACAACGAAACGTTTTCCAAACCACACACGCAATCATATCGTGGCAGTAAAGATAGTAAGATAGTAAACATGTTTTATATGTGCACGCAAAGTACACGTAATACTATGAAACCACTCTAAAATCATAAACAACGTCAGCGAACAAAAACATTGTGGTAAATGTTATAAGTACAAAAAATATATAAAGTACGCTAAGACTAAAAAATAATAAAAATTTAGAAGAAGCGATATTATGTCAATGAGGTCTGAGCCTCTGTATATCGACGGTTCAAAACCTTCAATCAACTTTAAGTTACAATGAAAAACATCTTGGTGAAACATATTTGATGGAATCAGGCGTTACTTTGCGGAAACCCATTTCAAATAAGATATACAAATACTAATTGCTGGTTTTATAGTCCATCGTTGCGAGCTCAGGAAAGTTTTTTATTTTATAACAAACTAACCCAGGTTTCGTTGTACAGCGTCGCGCGCTACGTTTGGTTAAATTCAGTATAGATCGAACTTAGGCCATTAGACATTCTTTATCGCGGAATTCAAACTATAATTTAACCACTTTATATAATCTTATCTTGATGAAACCAAAGCAAGTGGTGTGTCATAAATCTTTTGAAAGAGAACCATATCAGATCAAATTGACTATCAACTACCAAGCCCAACACAATATCGTTACTTTGCTGAACATAAAACAAAGTTAAAAGTAACAATCGGTTTCGGATTTCTGTTTGCCGTAATAAAAACAGTAAACCTAAACTAAAAAAAACACAACGCGATCTAAAAGAGCTATTAAATCACGCCAAACACAGAGAACCCCTTCAAAAGACACGAAACAGTCGTAACGCGAGTCTTTGATCTCACCATTAGTACAGAATAAATAATAGTACAAGTACATTATCCTAACAAGTACCTGCATATTCAGGAGATAGATACACACATTGAAGAGGACGTATTCGGGGGAACGATGAACGCATCGGTGTAAACAAATTCGTACTTGAATAGTTTGTAACGAATAGTTGACTTCCTGCGGTGGCATCATGAGCTCATGATCGTTCAACTGAATCGGTGTAATGACTGATAAGGGAAGGGCGGGGCCGGCCACCGCTACTGCGTTCTCTAATCTGATGAAATGTTCTATTTTCGATTACAGATGAAACCAGAACTGAGATAAATATTTATGATAAGTACCATTACTGATAAAAGCTTTGAAGCAATGATGGCTCAGAGGTAGTGCTAGTGACATTGGGTTTGTTGATAGATGTTTCAAATCCTACCCTGAGCATGAGTTTTAGATGAAAGAAAACATTGTGGTGATCATAGCACGGGCATTTTTAAGTGCTCGCCTATTTAGCTACCATCCTGAAATTGAAAGACCAGAGGGCCGCCTATGAGTTTTGCAACAAGTTAACGTGTTCTACAGTGACCCCGTTTACACGGATTTTGTATGAAAAAATGTACAGCGTCCCTAGCGCCGCGTTTATAAACTATCACAAACGCGGTCGTCGCGTAAATGGATTTTAACGGCGAAAAATAAATACCGATTTTCACACTCGGCGTACTTGCCACCGAATAAGTAATAGTGCGAATAGAGATCAAGCGCTAACCTATCGGCTGTTCAAAAAAGTCAGAATTCATTCAATGGAAGGAATATTGACAAACGATAAAACTTTAGTCCCTAAGAGAACAGAGTCGTTACATTATTAGCTATGAGATTAACGCTTGAATAAAGATTTAGGCTAATAAATCAGTTTTGGGAGAATTCTAACGTAACACAAAGTGTGTTATAACAACACACGTTTTACATAATCCCGTCGGTAAAGCTCGTTAATCCAGTAAATCTTTAAATCCCGTTGCTAGTCAGATTTAAGACCTCACTTATCATAAGGCAAACAAACACGGACGCGGCTGAAGTAGTGGCGTTATTATAGCGTTCATTAGCTTGGCAGTTTTATTTTAGTGCTATTCATTATGTTTTTTTTTTTTTTTTTTTTTATGTTATTAGGTAACGAGACGAGCTGGTCGTTTGCCTGATGGTAAGCATAACGCCGGCCCATAACGATTGCAGTGCCACCCAGAACTTTGAAACACAAAGGCCTGCGCGGCACTGCAGTGCGCTCGTTACCCTGAGACATTAGGTATTAAGTCTCATAAGCCCAGTAATTTCACTGGATACTCTGCTCATCTAACCGGAACACAGTAATGCTTGCACACTACTGCTTGGCGGCAGACTTCACGAGCAAAGCGGTGGTAACAACCCAGACGAACACTCGCAGAAGAGTTAGTCCTCCCACTAACAAATAAAAACAACAAATGATAATGAAAACACTATTTTCTGAGTCGAAAAGAGCATGTACAGATGATAAATGAGCCCCTGCGATATCATCACCTACTTAGTTTCGTACCTTAATCCCACCAACATATTTTCCTTACCTAAATATCTCTATCAGCCATCATCTCCGGATTCAGTTTTTCACAACTATTCACTCCTTTCTTAACACATGTCATGTCATCACTTAACTATCAATCAATAAATATCAGAGAATATTTCCAGGAAATCTATCGCCATTTGTAGAAAGTCGAATCATTCGCAACTTTTTTCTGATATCTGGTTACGTAAAAGGTTAAATTCAGAAGTCATCATAACATATTTCAAATCGCTAAACTGCGCTGCTTCGAGTATTGCAATATTGCAACTATTAGGTAACTGATGTGAAACTATGCTTTGAGAAGAAAATATAAAAAAAAACTAAGTGAGACGTGATTCCAAAAATGTTGTTACATACACTGGAACTTATCGAGAATAAGGGAAGTAAACTGTGGAGCAAAAATAGCAGGAATTCCTAAAAGGCGTTCAATATAGCCGATGTTTACGTTGTTAAAATCTCTTGGGGTAAATGGACCTTTAAGGAAAACAGCTTAATCGATTCGTGCTCTCGGGCCGGGAGGAAATCTAAATACCGATAGATTACAACGAGCAAATATAGAGCTAAAGATAGGGACAAAAGGTAATCACATAAGAATCGTAAAAACAAACATTGTTAAAGCAATACTTTAAAATACCAAAGGATTGCAGCGAAGGTTAGAGGGCGTAACAGTCTTAAAACTTAACGAGTGGTTGCAATTAGTCAGTGTTCACCTATAAGGTACATTAAACCAAAAGTAATTGACTAGCGTGGAAATCTAAATATACGATCGTCGGTAGCTCGTTTCGTAACAGCAATAACACGTGTACCTATAGCACTCTATACTAACATGTACGGACTTTGAAATGAACATGTTCTATTGCCTGCCCAAAAAGGTTAGGCAACATGAGACTAGATCTTTATAACTCAAGGTGAGACTGCAATTCTATGCAGATGACGTGAAATGTTGCGTCAATAGTGCTAAGATGTTTCTTTATGTACCGGTTATTTTGTTTTGAACAACAAAGCTGTAGATCACATTTTTATAACTGTACTTATTAAGGCTTACGTTGACTGCTATCTCACCTGCTGGTAAGTGACGATGCGATCTGCGATGAAGCACGTTTTTGCCCTAGAAGATTCACTCGCGCCTTGAAGCAACCCAGGTTATAGACTACAGTTATCGGGAAACCAACTCACGCAGGGAGTTCCACTCCTTAGCGGCATAACAAATGTTGACGCAAAACGCTTATTAAGTAAAGGTCGAATATCCAACATGTATCGATGGCGCTTGGCTGAAAGTCAGGTCTTCCGATGATGGGGGAATTAGATCGTGTTATTCAAAATCACATTCGCCAAAATGTATCCGATAAAAAATCGATGAGCTAGCAACTCTAATAAGGCGATGCTCAAGTGTTTGAGCCTTGCCTTAACTAACGATTCATTACCAATGAGCTAATTCTATATTAAATAAACAAATGCTACTGTCTCTTGTTTGAAGTAACATTCATGTAAGCTATAAAATATTCCTTATACCATAGGGTCAGTTTATAAAGGTTCGGGCAGATAATAAAGACTATAAAACTAATCGTGTTTGCTCAAAGTCACATGAAAACAAACATTTGCAAGGGTGTCTTCTTGATTAGTTTTTCGAAATAGTTTCGCAGCGAATGAACTGAATTAACTTTTACAATCTAATTTGCTTTATAGATTTTATTGTTATCCAATTAATTTTTTATGACTTCTAAATACTAGACATTAATTTTGACGCGAAGCACAATTACAAGAAGGCAGAATATGAATGGACCATAATAGTCAATATGTTTTTTTTAAATACAGAGCTACGACAATCAGAATAAAAATAAAGATGAAGAAGCATTTATAGATTTTGCTTAAAAGATAAGGAACTAGGAAGATAGTATGCATATTGGAATATAACGTAGGCGTCTTAACGTAACCTATCTTGTTTATTTAGCACGGTTTTATGATCGCTTGTTAGTCGAAGTGTTGTTAGGATCTAAGAATTTCGCCCACACGGGAACCGACTACAGTCTCTAGTTAATATACTTGATATAAAAACACAAGAGCAACGACAGTTTGCATAACATGCAGGATATAAAGCAGTGAAAATCAAACAAATTAATAAAATCGGACTGTCTGTTTGTAATGTCAAAATAACAGCTTTTACTAAATGCATATTTTTTTAATTTTGTTTATGCCATAGGTGGCAAGCAAGCAGACGGCCCGCCTGATGGTAAGCAGCTACCGTCGGCTATGGATATCTGCAACACTCGGGGTATTACTGATACGTTGCCGACCTTTGAAGACTCTGTTCATCCTTCTTTTGAATGTAAAAAATGAAAGTATATACGGTACTTATATAACAAAAAACAATTATTATAATTTTTGTCTGCCTGGCTTTTTGTTCCGGCTAATCTCCGAAACGGCTGGATCGATTTTGACGAGACTCACTGGCAGAAAGATGATGTTATAAGGAGTAATAAAGGTGACGTGGGCGATGCCGCGGGGCACAGCTAGTTATTCATATAGTTACAAACTAAAAAAACAAAAGTTGCTTAGACCAGGATTATGATTATTTTAAGGATCTATAGTGTCGATGAAGTTATATGCCGATTAATTATTAGTTAGTGCCTTATGTATAGTGGCTCAATTAAAGTCAATTTGTTTAAAATATTAGTGTTAAAGCGTTCATAAACGACATACGAGTTATTTGCTTGTTTCATATTTTTGCATTAAAAAATAAGGTCCTGAAGATGAACTTCATTCGTTTCTTATTACTTATCACATCTTCGTATTTACAAATACATATCTCTCATTCATTTAAAGCCGATAAAAGTCATGCGAATTTAACCCTACTTACCAAGATGCCTTTCTTTACTCGTCCTTATTTGTGGGCTTTTACAAATAACGTCACCTCGTGTTAAAAATACCTATTAAAATACAACGATCACGAGATACATAATATTTCGATGTTTATTCTTGTTATTAAATGTTCACACATTACATTTATACAGTCGCCGAAAATAGACATAATTGAGGCATGGTTTACCTCAACAAACATCACAAAAATATCTTAATTAGCACTTGTTAACTATACCAAAATTAGAAAAAGCGATGACGCTAATGGGGCGTATAATAAATACGTCAACTGATCTCCCTTGGACTGAACCCGCGGGGTCAGTTGACGTGATGCCTATTTTGAACTGGTCTACTGGAGCCGTTGACAAATTTTGAAATTTGTACAGACACGGAGAAAAGTTTTTGACATTAATATCACTAAAACATGACAGCGCAGCCGCAGACGCATTGCTAACATGCTTTTTCGTGTAGCTTTATTTTCTAATTTTGGTTAATTGGGTTCTGCTCGATGAAACTTATTTTATTTTTATACATTTTGTTAATATAATTGAGGAGCCGTGAAGAATGACAAGAGGAATGGGAAGCCTTTGGTCTGCAGTGGGACAATCACGGCTAATTAAGGATAATAATAATTGTACTGTGTGGAAAGAATGGCGGCGACGCAACCGAGTCAACACCTGCTTCAAGATTTTTAAATAAAGCGGGATAAGCTGGTTTAAAGTCATCAAAAACATGACAGGTTCTGGGGTTTCCGTGTCACTCGGGACAGGATGATGTAAGGATTCTAACGATACATCCAAATCTGTTGAAGCGTTTAAAAGTTATGGTAAAATAAAGAAACATACATGAACACATTACACTTCTTTTTTGTGCAGTCGTAACAAGACCAGAGAATTAAGTTGAAAAGAAAATAATAATTGCAGGACACTCGATGATAGATGTAGAAATGACACATCTATGAGTTGAAGCTGAACATGAAATGTTTTATTTTGCTGCTATAAGTATAAAAAAACTAAACGATAATGATGAAGTAGTAGTTAAAATAAATACTTACACAATCTGCCGAAGCTAAGAGAGAGGCGCTTTCTGAGCTTTTGCATTTTGCTCATAGCACCACCTCTCTTTTCTCTCATTGTCACGCCTGAAAACAAACAAAAGCTAATGTTAGTTCATGAACGCCTTTATAACTTAATACATAAAGACTGCAGCTAATCTGCAAACACGGTTAAGCTATACAGTCCGTTCTAGGTTTATAGATAGTGCACGCATTCTGTAAACACATTTCGAACCTCACATAGCTGAATCCACGGGATACAAATTACGTAAAACCAAACAACAGAAAATATTCCGTAAAACTCAATTTCGCCTTCACGACTGACTGACGAGCGTGGTTGTGAATTCGAGTTCACTTTCGAATTTTTACAAAATGACTGTTAATCTTAATGACGATGTGGTTGAAGGTGTTGAACAAGCTAAATCAAGAATAGAGCTTAGTTCTCAAGTGCAGCTGCGGAATACACCGATGCGAGCTTGCGTCGACAAATTTACATCTTGAGAGAGGTAATCTAGCAGAGAGTTGTTTAACCAAAAGCACCAATAAGTTGCATTAAAGCCCAAATAAACGAGCACTCCAATCCACAGCATTCCAATCCAACGTTCCAAAAACCGCCCGTGTGTGAGGAACCTCAGGTGGATTACGTATAGAGTTATAGAAATATAATATTACATAAAATACTAGAAATTACAACATTAAATACAATATACCAGAAATTACAACATTAAATACAATATTAGAAATCCAAAGTTCCAATTCATGCTTAGTGGCCAATACCACGACCCATTTCGCGTTCAGTTGGCAGTATTCGAGACGCAGAACGACCGAAAAATAGAGCGATGGCGCGCCCGGAATGGAGTGCTCGCCTGTGGGCTCGAAATTGGACGATCGGCATCGCATCAGTACACTCAATCCACGATGCGTGGAGCGATGGATTTGGAACGCTCCTGTACGTGGGCTATTAGATCCTAAGCACTATACAGGCAATGTAATACGCGAAGCACTACGTTGATATTCATAGAATTTAATACATGGCAATTTTCTAGACTAAGCGCTCCGTCTTCGCTTCGTCGCTCGCTGAATAAGCTAACATGATTAAATTTAAATTGTTTTATGATAAAATAGAGTCCTTAGTTACGATAATAGCTTGTGACGATAATAAAATATTTTAAGTTCTAATATTTTAGTAGTGTTAAGTGCTCGTTGATTCGCAGGTTGAGCGTTCGTTAAAGGAAAACATAATGATAAACCATGGCATAGTAGGACATTTTGCAGTTGTTCGCTTGGTTAGGACCTATGAAAAATTAAAATCTTTCCCTAAGCCCTATCGGTGTGTTCCAGAGTTGTTTTTGAGAGCAAATTCTATTACCACATTCAGCCACGTCATTACTTAAGATCAGCTGAGATTAACTGCTAATTTTTCGACAGTAAACAAACTGAATGTAAATAAATGAAGTGAATTAGTACATAAAATATTTAGACCAGCCTTGTAACAATTTATTTCAGTAATTGCAAGATAACCGAGTAATTATTAACTTATAACGGATAACGCTAGCTTAGCTGATATATTAGCGGAGGTAAAGAACGTTATGGAGCAAGTAATTGCACATGTAAACTTAGAGACACGCTAGCCCGAAACAGGTATTTAAACATCCTGTATAGAAACAAAAGTAGCTATTTGCAACCTACATAACAAGCACACGTTATCTTACGACACCAGCGGCGCAAGTATGGATCATTTTGATCGATAAAATTGACGTTAACATTACTAATGTTTGTACTGCGTTATAGCTTTATTACCAACGTGGTCACATGACCACGTTCATAGCTAACCTAACCTAACGTTTACTATAACGATACGGTCACAGGCGTCACAGCCACAGTTAGCAGCAAACACTGCAACAACATAATCATTCGTTTGCAATATAAATGAAAATGACGCTTGCCGAAAATAACATCAAATATTTGCAAATGTCATGTAGATAAACATTAACGGATCACATGACCGTTCGTGTGTAAACATTTTTGCATCGCGTGCTTGTTAATATGCCGAGTTCTAATTATTATTATTTTTTTATGTTATTTGGTAACGAGACGAGCTGATCGTTTGCCTGATGGTAAGCATAACGCCGGCCCATAACAATTGCAGTGCCACCCAGAACTTTGAAACACAAAGGCCTGCGCGGCACTGCAGTGCGCTCGTTACCCTGAGACATTAGGTATTAAGTCTCATAAGCCCAGTAATTTCACTGGCTACTCTGCTCATCAAACCGGAACACAGTAATGCTTGCACACTACTGCTTGGCGGCAGACTTCACGAGCAAAGCTATTAACTACACTTTAGTTAATTAGAACTCGGAAAAGTGTGCTTTGGAAAAATTCCCGCCAAGGTGCTAAGGTGTTCTATCGGGAGTTCTGTAATAACATGAAAAGTTTGAAAGTTGGGTTGGGCCGACATTAATGCGATAACTTTGAGATTAGCCGTTGCGTTAACCGTTTGAACAACTGTACGGTTAGAAATATTAGATTTAACTCCCTTGTTACCACAAATAAACGCCCGTTTAGCTATACACAGTGTTACAACAAAAAAGCCATTTTTTAGTCGCCTGTTTAGCTAGACAGTTTCTAAAGATAAACGTCAAAGAATTGTGTTAGACAACGGTTAGTCTAAGGCATGTTTAACCCTAAGCTTGAGTTCAAAACATATTTAGGGTATGTTTAATTTTTTTACGGTTTTTTCCGGTCAGATAAACTTTGTGTTTTTAATAAAAATCGTATAAAGAATTAATACTTATAGTTAGCCTTTTATTGATAAAACCTTGAAAATTTGTCGCCAAGCATTTATTCTGTCGCACACATTACATTTGTTTATTGTTAGTTTTCTATAATATCGTGTAATATGTGTATAGTATGTGTATTCGTGTAAGATGGTACATGCACGACAGACAGCCAAAAGATAACTTGTAGACCTAACACCAGTTATTATTGAGGGGTAAAAACACTTTTGGTAACAAACGTGTAATTACATTTGTTTATTATAACAGTCGCCTGAAAATTCCGTATGAGTAAAAACGTAATGACGCTTATCTTGAAAACTGGATGTATCATTCTTGGTTCAACAATGATAATGGTACTTATACTGAACAAATGTTGAGATAACTCTTCGTGATTCAACAATGATAATGGCACTTATACTGAACAGATGTTGAGATAACTCGATGTAACCAAAGTTACATACGAAATAAACACGACTGCCCTAGCCAGTGTCACTCGAAATGATGTAAGGATTATAAGGAAAGTTATCGTGGATTAGACCAGGATAACTTTCTTTATAGAAACTCACATACGAGGGGCTAGTACTGTCTTAAACCAGGGGCCAGGGCTCATTTACTTAAAGATCAGGAACGCTGACTTAGACTTCGAGGGTCTTGATTTCTTGAAGCTTTTTGACGTGAGACTTCAGGATGCTCACGGCAATAGGGATTTTATAATGTCATGTAAGGGCATGACATATATTTTCTAATGCCTGCTTGGCTACCTACATACATGGAACCCTAAAAACATTACTTTTTTTTTGTGCAGTCATATAACAAGTACGATTTCCTGTTTGATCATGTGCGTCAATTCCAAAAAAATAGTAGCTCAAAGTATACAAACATAAATTTTGGCCAATATTTATTTAATTCGTTTATTGCTTACTGTACAAGGCCTACACAAATAACATGTAGTTAATACTAATCACGATTCTTCAATTATAACAGGCAATCTATTTTGATGGATGACTTTAATAAAGAACTAGCTGTGCCCCGCGGCTTCGCGCACGTAGCCTTTGTTACTCCTTATAACATAAGCTATCTGCCAGTGAAAGTCCTGTCTAAATCGGTCCAGCCGTTTCGGAGCGGGAACAAACAGACAGACAGACAAACATTTTACAACTTGATTTTTTCGTATAAGTACCGTATATTCTACTTTCATATGCATTTAGTAAAAAGCTGTTATTTTGACATTACAAACAGACACTTCAATTTTATTTATATGTATAGATGTATAGATATGAGTACTCAAAAGGGTAAACAATGATTTTAACTACAGGCTTATGGCGCTCTTAGTCGCTCAAAGTATGGCGAGGACGAGAGTACAGAAGGGTGCTTCGTAATTAATCGCTTACTTCTGTGGATAGCTATTACTTGCGTCGACAAACTTTACCGAGTACTTTACCCGAGAATTTAGAAGGGAGAGGTTATGACAGATACTGTTGTTGTTATGGACAAACTGTTATTTGATGTTAGCAATTTGTGTTGCTTAAATAATTTATGTGTGAACGACATAAAATCTTTGGATGGACTTTTTTGCAATATGAACATAACCCCGTTATGATCTGCTTCGTCAATTCCCGTCCCAAATAACTGTCAACGGAACAATGACGTGACTTCAAATCTACTTATACATGTTTGTAATGTCAAGATTGTTCCAAAGAATGCGCACGCGCATTTTTTACTCATCAGTGTTTTACCTTTAAAAAACGGCTCAACAAACTTAAATGTTCGAAATCTTTTACTAATCAATATTTTGACGATATTGTTTTTTTAAAAAAAGGGGGAAATCGTTAAAACTATCAATTCTCACTTCGCAATCAACCAGGACAGCGCACGGGAATGAAAAAGCGTTGAAATACAAATGGTTCAGTTAATGAATGGACGCAATCCGTCCGGTCAGCGTTGGAATCGATTCAATTTATTCAGCAACAATAGACTAGATAGAACTAGAACTATCAATATTGGTCCGTTTTCGTGTGAATTGTTGAAGGCTTTACAATGGTGCAGGCTTGAAGTCCATTGATCAATTTGTACTATTTGAGTAAGGGGCAGCGTAGACGCTTATGCAAACGTACGTTAGCTTGTCAGAATAACAACGCTTTTGCGTCAAGCGCGGATTTTGTGATACTCGAAATGCGCGCTTGACGCAAAAGCGTTGTTATTCTGACAAGCAAACGTACGTTTGCATAAGCATCTACGCTGCCCCTTAAAGTTTAACATGGTTATCAAGAACCAAGGTAACATGGTATCCCGGATTTAAATTGGAGGAAGTTTAATTGTTTTTGCTAAAGTCCAGGTAGTTTTAACGTTAAAAACCAAATTTCATTTTATTAGTCGTGTAAATTTTGTGTTACCAAAAGAGTCCAATCGAGTAAGATGTGAGTTTGTTTTGCAATATATCTACTGGTTTTAAGTCGATTTGATTCAGTACCCCAACTATCAAATTATATCACGTGATATAACCGACTCGCATACGATAACCAAACTCGTATAACCAAGGCACGGGGCTCATAAAGTGGGAAAGTTTTCCAACTTTGACATATACGAGGACATTCGGATGGTAATGACTGGACGAATGTTCATTGACGGCTTGCCAAGAAACGGGGCGCCATCTCGACGCCAAGCTGCGGGATTCGATTACAACCTCAGCTAAAAACTTTTATTTTCAAACTAGCTTCTGCCCGCGGTTTTCACCTGCGTTCCCATAGGTACCGTGCATTTTTTCGAGATAAAAAGTAGCCTATGTTACTCTCCGGTCCATAAACTATATCTATGCCAAAAATCACGTCGATCCGTTGCTCCGTTACTGCGTGAAAGAAGGACACACCAACAAACACACTTTCGCATTTATAATATTAGTGAGGATTTGTAGTCATATAGAAGGGAAATTAAATATCAAATGAACTACCTGTGAATCGCATGCAGCAATAAAAAGGCTGCAGACGGAACGTTAATGCAATCATGTATTAACACACTACCCTCATTATCATGATTTAATAGCAAAATTAAGAGATATATTAGTTTAGGAAACGCACATACCCGTCAAATTAAAACGTAAACTTTACGTTCAGTACGTTCAGGAATTTATATCTGGTTTGCTTCAGTGCACAGAGATATAGCGATGTGTGCTTCAGTGATTTGGCTCTAGGCCCGATGCAAGAGATGCAGTCGTTCCGTTTTATCACAACGAGGATGCGATCTCACAGTGGCCTAGAAACCGCAATCGCAACTTACTCTCTCACAAAGTGCTAAAATAATATGACTAATCGAATTTTATTACTTGCCCAATGGAAAATTTTATGGAGCCACTCCGATTTCCAATTTATTGGATTTACCGGCACGTATACTCGTTTATCTGTGAAAACAGATTTTATAGCATTCGTAAATGCATTCGAGAATATTATGGATATAAATGATTTATATCCATAATATTCTCGAAGTCTGCCGCCAAGCAGTAGTGTGCAAGCATTACTGTGTTCCGGTTTGATGAGCAGAGTATCCAGTGAAATTACTGGGCTTATGTGACTTAATACCTAATGTCTCAGGGTAACGAGCGCACTGCAGTGCCGCGTAGGCCTTTGTGTTTCAAAGTTCTGGGTGGCACTGCAAATGTTATGGGCCGGCGTTATGCTTACCATCAGGCAAACGACCAGCTCGTCTCGTTACCAAATAACATTTAAAAAAAATCTAGCATACATGAAAATATTTACTTCATGTTTGAATACACGGGGCCAGTTTTTACCTGACGAGTCAACATGATAGTCGTTTAATTTGGCATCTAACAGAAATATGAAGTATTGATTTATAGTAGTGTCGTGATAAGGTTTAATATTCAGTGAGAATTACGGACAGAATTGGGCGCCACCGGCGCTGGCAAACAAGCTGCACAAACACAACCACCATGGACAAACATTCCCGCTGTCACCGCTATCTAATCTGGCGAGCGACACCAACAATATTGTAATGGATGGAGAATCTACGC
Organism: Crocallis elinguaria; assembly: GCA_907269065.1. Lineage (NCBI taxonomy): Eukaryota > Metazoa > Arthropoda > Insecta > Lepidoptera > Geometridae > Crocallis > Crocallis elinguaria. The sequence goes on along the minus strand of OU026072.1, from coordinate 21,527,638 downwards.
ACGTTATGTAATATGTGGGCCGAAAGCCTTGCTATCATTTCAATCTTACAATGTACTTAATCAAAATACTAGCCGGACACAGAGTCCACTTCATGACGCTGAAGCACCTACGCACACATTCGCTACGTGCAATAGTGTTTACCCGCTCGGGTATCGATACTAGTAATCGGTTGCGTCACTATTCTGCAATTTCAATTCAACCCGTGCTCACGCGCTAATCTCCAAGTACCAACATGGAGCAGATCTTGTCGTCGGAACGTTTTTATGTGCACATAATCCCTCGGATTTAGTAAACGGTAGCCATTTAGCTGCCAATTGAGGGCTATTATCCATTATTAATGATAGAGGAGATCGCATAACGCTTCAGCGAGGGTCGCTTATGAATTTAACGACTCATGAATCAGTCGCTGTATATGTGTCCGAGTTAACAAAACTTCCTGGGTGTGGAGCTGTGGAGGGATTAGTTTGGTTTCCTACCACTTGCAAATGTTTTCGTTATCATAAAAGGAATGACCGTCACCACAAACGAACAATTACTCAAGGGTCCGTCTGGGTTGTTACCACCGTTTTGCTCGTGAAGTCTGCCGCCAAGCAGTAGTGTGCAAGCATTACTGTGTTCCGGTTTGATGAGCAGAGTATCCAGTGAAATTACTGGGCTTATGAGACTTAATACCTAATGTCTCATGTCTTAATACCTAACGAGCGCACTGCAGTGCCGCGCAGGCTTTTGTGTTTCAAAGTTCTGGTTCAAAGCACTGCAATTGTTATGGGCCGGCGTTATGCTTACCATCAGGCAAACGACCAGCTCGTCTCGTTACCAAATAAAAAAAAAAGAAAAGAAGCAAATCCAATTGATAAAAGTTATAGAACGAGTGTTCAGTTGTCGACATCGATTTTATTAAGACCATTCATTTCATAGCATTATTATAGCACATAAAGGTGAATAGCATTATGGTCACTATCCGCTTACCGCATGTACCTGGCTTTTCCTTATCACTTTGAGTGTATATATTTAAGCAGCCATAAAACATTTATAGTATTTTGGTAGTTCAAGGGATCCACGTAAGGAAGTGAGTGTTTACTTAGGACAGCCGTAAGGTTTCTACTCCAAAGGTACAAACAGAGTGTTATCTAAGTGATGGGTTGCTTCCGAGAAGTTTATATCAGGAAAAAATGAGTCATAGAAAAGGAAATTGTTTTATTTTTGGTAAACAACTCATTTTTTCTCGCGAATTACTTTTGGCATTTCAATTATTCTTATATCTGTGTGTAGGTAGGTAGGTATATTTGTTGTTAAGAAAGACTCCTGAGATACTAAAGTTCTTCATTTGGCGCATTTGATGTAAACACTTGTCCGCAAATACCCACATTGTAGTAATTCACTAAAATTTAGCCAGTTTTGTTATTGTAGCTGTTTAAAATAAAACACATTAAATATAATCTGTTTTGAGGTTGCATAATTATTATTAAGTATCCTCTTTTCTTTTTTTAGCTGTTAGTTTGCCCGATGGTAAGCATAACGCCGGCCCATAACAATTGCAGTGCTACTCAGAATTTTGAAAAAAGGCCTGCACGGCACTGCGATGTGGTCGTTACCCTGAGACATTAGGTATTAAGTCTCATAAGCACAGTAATTTCACTGACAGTAAATACTCTGCTCATCAAACCGGAGCGCAGTATAATGCTTGGCGGCAGACTTCACGAGCAAAGCGGTGGTAACAACCTCGGACGGACACTCGCAGAAGAGTTAGTCCTACCACCTAGTAGGACACAACTCTTTAGCACACCTCTTGGTGTGAGTTCTTGTAACCTACATTCCGTTGAACGGCGAATTGTTTAACTCTAATATATTAGCTGTATGAAATATATAAAAAAGAGAACATTATAAACACATGCATAATAATAATTCCAAAATGCAAATTAAAACAAGAATCAAAATTATTAATCGCTATTAAAAAAAGAATTACATTTAAATTATCTTTTATCATATCTTGGCTATTAGTTCGTTGGAATTGAAGATTGACAAATAACTTCTGTATACAAAGATGAAACGTGAATCAAGTTTTAGTAAATAAAAATAATAAAACGAACAAATCTGTGGATAAAAGCGGCAGTGACGCGCTGGAAACGATGCAAAATAACGTTTCCGCGTGCCGGGAGTGTCCAATGAACTCGATACCGCCCACGCTCTGGACTCCGGCAGAGTTGACATCGGGCTAGCCGGAATTATGGAGAAGAAAAAATTAAAATTATAAACGACCATAATTGCGATGTGATCTGGTTTACAGCAAATTACTGTATTAATATATCAACATAAACTATTGGATATATTATGGATATTCAGATACTTATTCATGTTGAAATCATAGATTTTTTAGTTATACTACCTACACGTTTTCATTAAAAAAATAATTGAAAATAAATTTCATATAGGTTACATACAGAGATTACAGAGTCGATACTGTGACAGCAAAAGAAACATTAATAAATATTTTACATATTACAAAAGGTGAGTAACCAATTGAAAAAGTAGAGGGAAAAAATTCTGATAAAATTAGGACGGCAAATTCACACCTAAAGAAAGCCACATAAGGAAAGAAAAGGAACATATATTATTTCGCCGCAACCATTGACCCAAATTATGCCACAATACAATAAATTACACCACGCTTGGCTACTCTATTCCACACCCTACCCGCATTTACAAGCGACAAATATCCGAGCAGACCCGTAGATAATAGACCTCCATAGAAAGAACCGTACGGAACCGACCAAATAACCAGCCTACCGCTTTGATTAATTAGCCTATAGAATATACATACACGAAATTTTACTTACAGAAAAATTATAAAGGTGAACATTAGGTCGAGCATAAATGGCGTGATATAAATAACACCCAAATTAATTTTATCAACTCTGACCTAAAACAGCAGTTGTTTCAAAACAAGGACGCTTGTAGATTAGAGACGATGAGAATCGAGCTTTCGACACAACAGCAGACAAAACACGTAGGTGACGAGACGAGATAAACCGCCCACAGATAGACCGTGAAGAATCAAGTTTTATTTTTACTATAGCGTTACAACAGGCGCGTAGGCATTTTGAAAACATTATCGTAACACCCACAAGAAAAGCAATACACTCGGACATGTGATAGAAAATGTACATATTGATACTGACATTGGATTGGACAGAGGTGTCTTAATCAATAGTTCGGGGTGTTACCGAAATCTATGTTACAGTAGGTACACGACATGTGACAGACAAATGTTTCTGTTGTACTAAATAAACTGTCAAAGGCGGAAATAGACTACCAAATTAAAGAGCTCAGATGATTGTGATTGTGAACACATACTTCATCTATCTAAAGGACTTGTACCTTTAAAATTAACTTTATCACTAAATATGTATTTATTTTGTTGTTATGGTCTCAACTTCCAAACTGAATTAAACCGAACTAAAACGCAATTAATTCTAAGAAAAAATTAATTAATTTAGATAACCTGAATGCCTCGAATAATTATAACCCGGAAATTACTTCTAGAAACAGCATCGTTATCAAAAGTTCAAACATTGCAAACTCCGATCGATTCATACTAAACTCCAATCGGAATCACTGCTATGCGGTTGCAGAGCTCGACTAAGCAAACTAGATGCAACAACTGTGACAAAACCTGATCGGTGCTGGTTTGTCGCGAGTGGAACGTGCGAAAGTCGTTCGTCGACCTTGCCGTGAGCGTCGTCGCGGTGCGCCCGCGTCGGCCGCGTGCCATTCCACCCACTGCGCACGAGTGCACCACAATCGGAGACGCTGGAGCATTGGTAAAACAGTCGCTGTTGGACATTGTACCAAAACCTAAACATGCTTGAGTATCTTTAAAGAGTAATAATCATAACACTCGTTAACATATAACTACGAAATAGAACGTTAAAACTCATATTGTAATACAGTAACCAGAAAAAAATCATGTAAACAGAACAAATTATGCACGGCAACCTAAAGATAATAATAATATCAAACTACAACTACTATCATAACGACAAGTCTCCTGAGGAGGTGGACCAGGTGGAGGAAGACCACTGCATTCTATCCTTGTATACTTGGTCATCTCTTTTCATACATTTACCGGGTAAGTGTAGGTACTCTTTATTAAAATTTTATCAATTATCATACTTGAGTACAAATTTTGCTAAATAATAATAGAAGTACGACTACAATAGTTAGCAAAACTTAAAAAAAAAATTACGCAATTTTACTTAATTAAATTACAGGTTGTTATGATAATAGTGTGGGGACAGCGCACAGCGAGTGGAAAAGACCTTGAAACTTGATAAGGAACAAAAAGCACTACAAAAAATATTTAGTATGCCAACGATGAATGACAAACGAGCCAGAAGCGGTGGATAATATATTATGACAGCAGAAGCGCCACTCGCTTAACCATCTAGCTGTTGAAATAGCATCGAAAATTTGAACGCTGGCCAAGAGTACAGCTTTACATACAGGCAAGACTAATCGAGCATGCAACAATATTCAGCGATCATATGAACTGGTCAAACGTTAACAATAATATTTACATCACTTATTATGACGTGTTAAATTTGTATTCTGTATGCGATAAAGATCAGCACCCAATGCAGTTATGATTCAATAAACTATTCTATAGAACAAAGCGTTTGCTAGGAAAATTATTAAAGCTTACACAATGAATATGCTAAATATGCTGTTAAAACAACGGTACAAGAAACACTTGAGTCAGCGATCAACATAACGCTTCCTCAAATGATGATGGCCGTTCTTAGCATATTAAATGGGTCTCGTAACGTTTACTCACATTAATGAGGTCTAATTGATGATTCAAACGAATAGCAGGCACTTAAAGAAGTTGCGGCTGATGAATCATAATAAAGTAACATCATCGATTTGAACATTACCATGAATGACAGAGGCAGATGCAGTTCTATTTATAGTTATGGTATATTATTAGTCAGCAAAATTGACATTTGGTTTATAGACAGTATTGCAGGAAGTATCGGATACCAGAGAGGTAGTGGTGTTACACAAACATTGGTTCATGAGATATATTATCTACTAGATCTAAAACTTTATTTCTATTTTCATTCATTTTAACACATTTATTATTTAGTCATTTTGCTTTTATAAAATACGTTTCTAGAAAGACTCGTGTACCAAGCAATTTATATTTAAAAACGAGGAATCTTATAAGCACTTTCTTTGACGATCATTACTTAAACAAATAAGTATAACCGTGATTAAGAAATCAAGATCTAAATTAGTTTACATTTTACTAAGCAGTTTGCAAAGATAATTTAAACATATCATTCGCGGTATTTCCTACGGTAATGTAAACTGTAATTTTTGGAGGGTTTTTCCGGTAATTTACGAATTACCTAGATTATTCTGGCTTGAATGTCGTTTCTGAAATAAACCGAGATTGTACACGGTACAAGAAGCATGGGTAATGAGTAGCGACATTATAACAATGGTTATTCGTGGACCCGTGTAACGCGCTATTAGGGGCAAGGTATTTCGACTCAAATATAACTTTAGAATAGCATCGCCTGAACTAAAATCTGTTATATCGAAATATAGCAACATCATCAGCGATTTAATAACGAGGGACAAATCCGTCGAGCTGAGAAGTGTCAAAAGCGACGGTGGAATATTAATTATTGACGTCGATTTTAATTCCCGTACAGAGAACCTGGTGCGCACCAGGTGCCCTGTGAGGCCTCAACTTCACATTAGGTACATTTGAATCGACGCCTGATACGAATAATAAAAATAGAATGCTAATGCTCAAAATCGTGAGTTATTTATGCCGTAGATTCGTGGTCAATGGCCGTCTGCTTATTTTTACTTATGCTAGTAATGAATATAACGATCAGTGTCAAAGAAAACTATATTACGCGTGAGAAGGGGGATCGGTTCGGTTCGATATTGAACGTGGAGAATCTTTAACAGAAACAGGACACTGATGAAAGATTTGGTTTCGATGGTACATAATTAAGGAAGTCAGCACGAAGACGAACGCAACGCAATTTCAGTAAAAACAATTGAATCAGTACTTATTCTATTTGTAAATACGTTTTTTTTTTGTCTAATCTATTTTGAAACGAAATAGAAATAGAAGGTAGTTTCTTTTTTCCAAGCGCGAGAAGCGAATGCAAGCCGGTCGCGACCTCGAACCTGTGACCCTGCATACAATGCAGGCAATTGTAATGTAAATGAGGATTTAACGCGTTGTGCCATCACGGTTGTGGTACCGATTGTTAAGAGTTAGTGTAACGGAGCTGTTATAGCTACACGTGATGTGGAAATTGCTCTGAAATATCTAACAAAGGCTGCTGATCCATTCCACCCACTGACTAGATTACTCCTTGATTCCACCCTAAATTAAGTGCCTATTATGTTAAACAATAAATTGTTTTTTTCTTTCTACAAACTTATCTTTATTATCGCGACAAGCGTGTAATTTGTGAATTAAACATTAAAATTTAAAAAAAAAATCAAATTTTAAAACAACCTATAAAAAACTGTTTTCGAGTTTCGACCCGTTCATTTGAGATTTATTTACAAAAAATACTTCAATAAGAAAAGTACTAAATAAGTAAGAAAAGTAGAAAGCGAAACAACACTCACGCACATCCACATGGCAACGGTAATAACGATCATTAATTTAACGAACACATTATAAAAATGAGTGAGTTCTCATTAACCAACATTAAGGTCAAACTTCTTGTCAGTGATTAACGAACTTACATGACAGATAAGATACGTCTTGGAAGTTTGCTCATAATTACTTATCTGGAGGAAAACATAATCTAAAACGCGACATTTATTTGAATAACCTGAAAATGTCACGTATGAGCGATGCATGAATGAAACATCAATTCAAAACAAGTTTATCGTTGGAAGTTGGAACATCAAAGAATTCAATGCCTTTGGAAAATAACGTGATATAACTTCGCTTTAACGTTTTGTGGCTTTGTAATTATGTCTAAAGGCAAGTATGGGATAAATCGTTTATTACTTGCACATCACGAGCTTGACGCTCAACGCTGATTTATACAACAATACACATCTCGTCTTTTCAAACGGAGCGTGTTCATGATTTCGTGATGAACTCAAGATCTGTATCAAGCCTGTATTATGATAAGGTGTTTGTTTCTAGTCCATTATCTTTCTTTAGTCAGGTTAGTGTTTCTATGTCAACAAGTTGGCAGTTGTCAGCATTGCTGGACGCGACTGGAAAAGAAGAGCCGAGGATTGGGCCCAGTAGCGCGCTTTGGGAGATGCCTTATCAGTGGACTGACAATTATTATGATTAAAGTAATACCTTATTAGGTATTCGTCGGAAAGTGTTACGCATAGTTCGAGATTCCTTATTCCTCGTCATAAGCCCGAAACCAAATTTCAATATCACCTAAGCTGGACAAATCTTAGCGACTCCGTAGAGTAGGATAATATAACATTTTTAATTAATCAAATTTCGTGTTTAATGTATTATCGTTAAAGTTGGGCACCAGTACCGGAACTACAATAATGTAGTTTAATAATTACTGCTATATGCAGAGACGGCCGACGACCGAGGCGTGTTTAACTCGCGAGAGTTGGAAGCCGGGCATGTTTAGCTGAGCGTTATCTGCTCTTCCTACTCTACTGACTTTGGTGTTATTATATCAATAACTATTTATAACTATCAAACCTGTTATAGTGAGTTTTCTACTACTACTACTACTACTACTACTACTACTACTACTACTATTGGTTTTTAATACTATATTTTTATTTCATGCTTGCTAGATTAGCGTTTCACCACTATGGCTCTTATGACGTAGTCGACGATAGAAATGACGCTAAACATAGATTAGAACAGCCTTTCAAATGCAGGCGGATATGGCCACACAGAAAGGTGTTTGGCGATTTTCAACTAGACGATGGTGTTAGGCGAGCACTAGAAACGCCCTATAAACATGCTAAGGAATTCCGGCTAACTAAGCGACTATACAGATTTGACAGACTATCTTAAAGCAACACTAATAGTTCTTTCGTAGACTCTACAACTTTCTGTATCAAACGTAACGTAGGCACTTGTTTATTAACATCGATACGTTCAGTCACGGCAGGCAGACATAGAGTAACAATAGTTTTCATATGGTCGTTAGATGCTGGCGTGAGCGACGAAGCGTGCCTTACGAGCGAAGCCGGAGCGTGGCCAGCCAAGCGGCATCTTATCCCTACGGACTTTGCTTTAAAGCTGGCGATATTAATGTATCAAAATGAATATAATTCTTTACTAACAGCACAGCACTATATTAACTAGCTATGTGCTTGGTCGGATTTATCGTCGACAGTCGGCATTACATAGACCGCATCGTCGCATACTATCAGACGAGAGCCAAATGTGAGCTCATAATTAATAATAAGATAATACCGTAAAACGGGGTGACTTTCAAATTACGGGGCGTCTTTGATGATTACTACAATTTTTACTTTTTTATTTGGTATTTCACTAGTTTCGACACGCAGATTGTTAAGTTTTTTGGGTTGGCTGCACTGACAGTTCTGCCATCTTTTCCCAAGAGCTGTGCGCGCTGTTGTTGTCAAACAGCCGGTAAAAAATTTTTAAACTTAGTATAGAATTCAGATAAATTTTGTGACCTGCCTTTGGGGATACTATAAGAATCAGTCGAGAAAACAGGGGCAATCAAAGCGACCCCTTTTTCAATATAAGGTTGTTAGGCCACATTCTAGTTTTTTACTCTGAAAGTATAAGTCCTAAATTTTTTTTACTGTTGTATTTAAATCTGCATATCAAGTCGTCATTATGGTATTTGTTTCATAATTTTAACTTTGAAAATAAAGTACATAGTGAGACGCGTTTTAATTTTAAAATTAATCAAACTAACCCCGTTTTACGGAACTTCAGCTTTACAGTGTTTCTACTAATACAGTTTTCAAATTATAAGTTAACGTTTGACTATAATCTCACTTGATCTTCAATGATGATAGTATTATGATCGCAGATGGTAAATACTAAATACGCTTAACCTAAAATAAGAACCACTCACTATATTTGTGAGCAGTTATAAATAAGGCTGAGAAAAGTGTTATTTTCTGACATGTGCAAAGCTTTGTCTCTGGTTAATTTTTAACTTTATCTTATATTTGGAAGCAGCAATATTTGTATTTCACTATTATATAGTATAATAACAATCAGACAAAGTAACAATAGTTTTCATCGTTAGTTGCCAGTGAGGCTGACGAAGCATGGTTCGCGAGCGACGCTGGCCAGCCAAGCGTATTCCTCTCTCCCAGCGGGCTCCAAAGTTATGGGATTAATGCGTTTATACCAAACTTTATGGTTGAAACACAATATTATACTGGGGTAACTTCCATTCACTTTTGATTAATTGCAAATTCTTATGTACGTACACTTGCAATTATTTCGATTTATTGTTTTATTCTCGATAGTTTAGCTTTTGACGGCTATCTCACCTGTTTTAAGTTACGTTGCGAGCTAAGATCATGGTTATTCATGAATCATGCTAAATCAACGGACCTATAAAAATATCTTAGGGATCAAATAGATTTAACATGTCTATGAATCATGAAATTAGTAATCGTGATGCCCTGAAAAATATAAGTAAATTGAAATAGACATTCATATCTTTTCACAAAATTTTGTTGATAAAATACAGGAAACGAAATAAGCCCAAGTGGAAGTCGAGGTCCCAAATAACGACCCTACTTTACATAAACCTTGTAAAACTGGCTTCATTCGTAACCCTGAAATAGAATACACGCACATGAAAGGCGTACAATCAAAACCGAACACAAGATACGGGTTACCGTAACATACATAAGGCATAAAACTTACGGTATCAGGGAGCTAATCAGTGAATCCCATCATCAGTGACCGAGCAGATGAAGGCTAACTGTACATGAAGATAACACGCTTGCCAACGTTAGTTTTTGCCGTCTTGAAAATTACCTATAATTGCATCGAACAACTTCCCTGTGCCGGACGTAAACACGGTCTGTAAGATACGATAGTAGTACGTGATGGTAACCAATAACCATTATGCTCTTTGATACGTCGCTGGTTCGCAAGGTCTAGCGTAATTAGCTTTTGTTCCATGTGACATTGATGTTGCTACACGCTCACTCACAGACCGTTAATACATAAACAAAACATCTTTGAATAATAAACTTCATAAACAAAGGGGATTATAATAATATGTACAATCTTTTCAAACATTTTTAAGTGCGCGATTTTATTAAAAACGTACAACAAAAAACGTATTTTACAACCCGTTCCAAATGTAAACAAGTAAGAACGATAAGTTGCCGAATGCAGCTATGCATATTGTGTGCATCTTGTCGACTGTTGGAATCGTTGAGATAAAACAAAAACCAGACTAGCCAAGCGGGAACCACAAGGTAGACAGTGGCCATTGGCGGCAGACGGCACTTAAGAAATTCTAGAAACAGTATCACGATCATTGAAGTGTCTTCACACACGCACTTATCTGAAGCATTCGTGTACAAAAGTTAAATACAAGCGAAATTAAAGAAACAATTTGTTGAATATATGGCTCACGTGAAAATATGAAGCTCTGAAGCGGTGTGTTTTCTTAGCAAGTCTGACGAGATGCAATGAACGTACAGTTCAATATGTAATAAATACTGATTGGATTCACAGCCAGTACAGGAAATTAATCGTTCTGTTGTACCGGTCGTCGACCCTTGGCGCCGGGCGCACCTGCGCTTGCGACGTGCTGCCTCACGGAGGCGGATGCCTCCAAGGCCGCTAGCTTTTGGGCTCTGACTCATTGGCTCTTGCAAATCGGCCTACTAGCTTTGTGGCACCATTAATACCCTTCAAAAGGACCAGTGAATAACAGGCGCGCAGCTGTCGCGCGTTTCCTGGAACCTTCATAACCCAAGCTACTTCCTTATCCCTCATACAATTCTTCGAACACTATATATATAAGCTTTTGTTGCATTCGGCAATAAAACTAAGAAAGCGTTTAAAGCTGGTTCTGTTTTGACAGACGAGTTGCTAATGAATGCAAGTTGTTTGCAGAAAAAAGAAAGTTATACTTTCACAGACACATCTGAGCGAGCATGTTAGGTGTGAGCAAAACACTGATGCGTAACTATTAATATGAGTTTTTTGATCTAACATATTTACTACCTTGCTAGAATCAACTATGAAACAAAAGTTAGTTCCTTAACGCTTATTAGAGCTTGATCAATGAACTACATGAACATTAAACGTTTTGTTCGTAACGACTAAACTCAGGTTTAGCCGTTAGAAACAAAAACACCAACCACTTGACCTTTGCAGAAACAGGTAATAAGATTTCAGTTGAGATTATAAAAAACGTTGCAAATCTTGCAGCGTTATTCGATGATTCATCGACGAAACTGATTATTACAGAATTCTTGTTTTATGGCCCCGATTTTAAATCAAGGATAAAATTTTATAAATCAACATAAAATTGACGGCATTAGGCTTGCATAACCGGTAAGCTTGTTACATAAATAATAATAAATACATTTACTCGCAGAGTTAAATATCTACTATTCGATACGGTGTTTAGTAATACTCGGTAATAAGATAAACACGCGTTGTTTTGAATCACTGTAAGTGCTGCACCACTCTTGTTACACGGAAAGCTTTTTAGCCCTTATGTATCGAACACAACACAATACTAGCGCGAACCTCGGTCGTACTATAGACGACATTGATATGCAGGACATTTTAAACAACGCTAATCACATCATTGTTATGATTGACATACCATTCTATCAGTCGTAACTAAGTACTGCCACGACTATCAATATACTCCATTGTTGTGACAATGCTACATTAATAGTAAATATGAACACTGGTTGGATTACCTTCAGAAATCGTGGGCAGGACGTTGACGACGTTAACAATCCCGACGCTTGTTAGTTGACTCATTCACCAAAACTTGAAGCGAGAATTCCAAGAAACCACTACCTACCAACGGACTGGTAGTCGCAGAACTAGCAAAAACCGAAACAATACGGTCACACAATAAACATTTATTATCACGTAGCCCACATAGATAAATTTTGCTTCTAAATTAAATTAGCACGTATGATTTCAGCATGTCTTTTAAAGTCGGCTTATAAGTTGCTGTATAAAGTGGTCAGAGCGCACAGTTTTTCCATAATACACGAGAGAAAAGGTAAACTATCACATGGGAGCGGCCTAGTTGTTTTTTGTCGCGAATGTATGCGCGTGCGCCGTGATGTCGTCGGTGCGGAGCGCAAGAGACAACTGGCGACCCGACCAGACAGACGTACAAGCGAAGCCAACGCCCGTTCACCAGTTCACCTACTCTTATCTCTCGATGACGGTGTATGGTACTTGCTTATTCGACTCCGCGCTCACTTGACCGGTTTCTCGCACTGCATCGACTGTAGCTTTAGATGTTATTGCGCATGGAATTGCAACGTGCGTGAGGAAAGGAACTTGTACCGAGACTTTAATGTCATCTGTTAATCATTTTGACGATAAAAATAAAATGTATTTATTGAAGTAGATAAAGCGGTTGATTAATGTGACGATGAAGTTTATGTTTTAAAAAACAATAATATTATTTTTCTGAAAAATGTGCGTATTTTATGATGCTTTGGACAGATAAAGCACAAAGCTCGCCTAAAGAAAACTGTTTAGTGTTGTTGATCCCCAAAGAGTATGAGTATATTATAGTATACAGGCTGATCCATCAGGAGGGGTCTACCTAAGAGGTATACCGATTTGTGTGCACGAGATATTTTAAGTTTTAAAATCAATAAAAATACAAATTGGATTTTAGTTATGAATACAAGGTAAGTAATTAAAATTTTCATTGAACATACTTTCGCTGCAGTAACTACCATACTCGTAAAATACCAACCATTGTCTAGTTTCTTGGCAGAACTACTCACTTCAATTTGTTTTTCGCTTATGAAAATATCAATAACTTAACACAAAACGATTGTTTGCAATAGTTTTGCATTTAGAAAATGAATCAATTTTTTACGACGAAAATATTCGTAATAGGAATGAATCTGAATCAAAATTGTTAGGCATAAATATGAATCATATTTGTTTTGTTGGTGTACAACTACAGATGTAGGTACGCAGAAAACAGATTAAAGTTATCCGGTGACACAAATTTCTATGTAATGAAAATAACGATAAGATAATAAAATATTGTGTACCTACAAGTTGTAGGTATGCCGGACATATATTTGACGTATAGGATTGATTAGAAATGTGTTTTTTTTTAATATGTAACGAGTGACAACTGCGTGTCGTTCGCCTGATAATAGTAATAAGGATCACGTCACGACTCTTTTTTTATTCCATAGCCATATCAGTCTATTTTGTGGCCATACGGTCTGCCCTGGAGGCCTACCACCTTCTCAAAATTGTAGTCCGAATTTTTAGTGTAAGGTTAAAGTAATACCGATCTAAAAGATGGTGATAGATCTCCTGTACGAGTTTTAAACCTTACAATGCCATGTTATTTCAAAGATATTTTTATGTGTTTTTACCTTCAAAATGTAACTTTATCATAATACAGAAAACGTCTACTGCTGATCATCGGTTATTAAATATCCCCCCAGGAAAGCGGAATTTTGCCACGCTAAACAGGCGTCTTGGTGATGGCAGTAGATGTTGATGATGATGTTGACCGAGGATAATGTTGCTGCCTATTCCTTGAACATTTCCTTTGCCTAGTCTCACGGGAAGATAGGATAATGTTACTGCCTATTCCTTGAATATTTCCTTTGCTTATTGTTGCTGCCTATTCCTTGAACATTTCCTTTGCCTTGTCTCACGGGAAGATAGGATAATGTTGCTGCCTATTCGTAGAACATGTCCTTTGCCTAGTCCACGGGAAGATAGGATAATGTTGCTGCCTATTCCTTGAACATTTCCTTTGCTTAGTCTCACGGGAAGATAGGATAATGTTGCTGCCTATTCCTTGAACATTTCCTTTGCTAAGTCTCACGGGAAGATAGGATAATGTTGCTGCCTATTCGTAGAACATGTCCTTTGCCTAGTCCACGGGAAGATAGGATAATGTTGCTGCCTATTCCTTGAACATTTCCTTTGCTTAGTCTCACGGGAAGATAGGATAATGTTGCTGCCTATTCCTTGAACATTTCCTTTGCTAAGTCTCACGGGAAGATAGGATAATGTTGCTGCCTATTCCTTGAACATTTCCTTTGCTAAGTCTCACGGGAAGATAGGATAATGTTGCTGCCTATTCGTAGAACATGTCCTTTGCCTAGTCCACGGGAAGATAGGATAATGTTGCTGCCTATTCCTTGAACATTTCCTTTGCTTAGTCTCACGGGAAGATAGGATAATGTTGCTGCCTATTCCTTGAACATTTCCTTTGCTTAGTCTCACTGGAAGATAGGATAATGTTGCTGCCTATTCGTAGAACATGTCCTTTGCCTAGTCCACGGGAAGATAGGATAATGTTGCTGCCTATTCCTTGAACATTTCCTTTGCTTAGTCTCACTGGAAGATAGGATAATGTTGCTGCCTATTCCTTGAACATTTCCTTTGCTTAGTCTCACTGGAAGATAGGATAATGTTGCTGTCTATTCCTTGAACATAGCCTTGCCTTGAACATAGTCTCACGGGAAGATATATGGGGTGGTAGTAATAATAGCCGGGACCACACGACCCCAGTAGAGTAGAATCCAAGCATTATGCTTGAAGAGCCAAATTCTATAGATAATAAATGCGTACGTGGTTGGTTTGTCCTTCTTTCACGCAACAACGGAGCAACGGATCGACATAATTTTTGGCAATACATAGTTTACGGACCGGATAGTAACATGAGGTACTTTTTATCGCGGAAAATGCACGGTCCCTGTGGGAACGCGGGCAAAAGCTAGTAGTTAAATATTTTTTTACCATAGGCGTATAAGAACTGAGAGCCTAGACAAAGTCGCTTTCTACAATCGTTATCGATACTAGAAAAGTTAAATATGTATGAAATTGACAGAAGGATTCGTTAAGTTCATATTATTATGACTGATCGATTTGTTTTAGTATGAAAATTGGGTCATCAGCATATTCAATAACCAAGTTGATTATAAGCCATAAGGCCACGCTTGTGCTGCTCACGTTCTACTTATAGAACATTATCATTAGACTAATAATAATAGAAGAGGTCAGGGAGTGAGGTCTATGGGTCTGTAAAATTAAACAATATAATTATTATCGTTATGCTGCTTTATATTTACTGAAATTAATTAGCAATAACGTCAAAATAAAAATATGAACATTCAACGATACAAACAATCCTATAGTATAAATACTGAACATAAATTTATTTATTATAGACGAGCAGATGTGTGATGTGGTTCTGAATGAATGCTGATGTCTATATCATATAGTCCATGTCCAGATGTCCATATCACACTGCGCGTTCGAGGCTAAGACAAATATTTAGACTGGTGCAATGTTCATTGTTTAATGCTTTGCTGGCTCAACGAATCAGGCACTGCTAGAGGCAATTCCTCCAGCATGCTGGGTACGCTTCATTATTTAGTGCTTTGCTGGCTGAACGAATCAGGCACTGCGAGAGGCAATTCCGCTAGCATGCTGGGTACGTTTCATTATTTAGTGCCTAGCTGGCTGAACGAATCAGGCACTGCGAGATGCAATTCCGCCAGCATGTTGGGTACGCTTCATTATTTAGTGCTTTGCTGGATCAACGAACCAGGCACTGCGAGATGCAATTCCGCCAGCATGCTGGCTACGCTTCATTATTTAGTGTTTTGCTGCGTCAACGAACCAGGCACTGCGAGAGGCAATTCCGCCAGCATGCTGGCTACGCTTCATTATTTAGTGTTTTGCTGCGTCAACGAACCAGGCACTGCGAGAGGCAATTCCGCCAGCATGCTGGGTACGCTGCCAACTGTTAGTGGGCCAGAACATTTCGACTATGTATTTATAGGCCTACAATTGTTTTTGTAGCTAAGTTAAATGTAGAACTATCAGTATTGTGTATGTAGATGTAGTATCTAGTTAATTAAGCTTTGAACATACAAGCCTTATTATAAATTCACCCTTTATTCGTATATCCGGTGTTCATGGTAATACTTACACACCACAAAGGCCTTGAGAATAAATATTATGACCTAGAATGGATGATCGATATTGATTTACCCTACCGAAGTTTTCATATCATTAAACTTTCAAGGAAACCTTCGGAACCTGACTGTATGTAAGAAAACGAATAACATTAAAGTTAGAACTGATTTGAAGACATTGATCTGATCATTATAGGTAACAAGCGCTTGGTACATAATTATATCCAGTAGGTACTAAGTACCCACTGAATTTATAGTAATATTAGATTAAATAAAAACTACCTATTTAAAAAAATGTAATCAGTAAAATACCAAACTAATTAAAACCAATTTAATATATAGTTAAGCAGATCTTAAGTATACACCAGATGCTACATCCGATTACTTAGATTAAACCTCCTTTGAATAAGTAACTCCATACTTAAAAACTCCCGACTTTATTGAAGTAGCCATAAACAATTTCAGCGTAAAATAATTTTACAGCGCCATAAAAGGTAAAGTACTCACTCCTCTTGGATGTGTCGAAGTCATCTTCGAGGCCGTTGCACGTCCTGTCTCCATCGTACTCGTAAACCTTAAAACTGTCGAAGGAATACAGCTTGACGGTTTTCTCTCTGCTCTACTAAAACTGGATTTCTCGCTACAACTTATAGTCACAAAATACCAGTATGTAATTAGAATCGATCACAGTTAGGCACCAATTTTCAATGTTCACGGATCAATCACAAATCGTCACTTAGATGGTATCAATTGCACAAACAAGTGCCGATAAAATGTCAAAAGTTTCGTCACCAGCGAACTATGTTTACAAACGCCGGCACAAACTTACGAAGATGGAAGCGGGCTTACGCACGTCGCTATTGTTATCGGAACAATGGTTTTATGCCGAATGCCGAAGAAACCGAAACTTGAGAGTGTAGAAGTTGGCACCTCGCGATCGGGAGACGGCGGCCGAGTGGCAGGTACGGGAGCGCTCGCTAGGGCGGGCGCGTGTCGTCTGGCCGTGGCCGGGACCGCGGCTGCAATCCCCGCCGCGCCGGCGCCAGGAACTGTGTCAGCAGACGCGGCGCCCGGAGCACCCCGGACACCCCAGCCTCTAACGGATACCTCGCTAGTGTTAGACGCATCGATAGTTCCCGTGTGCATGCCGATAGCTCTATGAATTTTTCATCAATAATGCTGATGGCACTTTAGCGATCGAAATTTTTTTAAAGTAACTAGTTCGAAGCGGAGGACCTTATGGCAATGAATATTTAAATGTATTTTACTGACACATTTTTGTATCTATCTTGTGAAATGGGAGCACGTTTTTGCTTTCATTGTCTAATAGGTTCGCGTTAAGCTATGCCCCACGTTAATTTAAATATGCGTGACTTTTGTAGTGTAACGAGAATACAAAGTCAAAACTGCAAAATCTACAGACAAGACCTATTAACAAGTATCATCAGCAAACTATGAACATAACGGGTTACACATGCTACCGTAATTTACTGAACATTACACTATAAACTGCATCGAAGCATAATTACCCAGTAACAGCCCGGCCGGGCGGCTGCAACGTTAGATACCTTAATGAGGTTCTTAATCACGATACAGACGTGTCTGCATTGAGATGGAACAGTATATATTTATATAAGATCCACTATAAAGCGAACTTAGACTTTGCTCGGCCTTAGGGGCAGCGTAGACGCTTATGCAAACGTATGTTTGCTTGTCAGAATAACAACGCTTTTGCGTCAAGCGCGCCTTTCGAGTATCGCGAAATCCGCGCTTGACACAAAAGCGTTGTTATTCTGACAAGCAAATGTACGTTTGCATAAGCGTCTACGCTGCCCCTGAGCTTATAAACAATTTAAGCAACACAAAGCTCACAATGTGAGGTTTAATTTTATATATAAACCGACTGAGAGCTAGTTTTAATTTTACTCGATTGCTGTATTCAACATGAATTGCGAGCTACGACTGAGCAAAGTCAAATTACTGTCTAGATTTCACCCTAATGTTCCTTCAAACATTTCAGCGAAGCGTAAGTACCTTGAAACTAAGAGATCTGTGCTTGAAACCCAGGAGTTTGAAACAAAACGTTTTCGCGGGAAAACGCTGTATAAGAGTAGTGTAGACTTGTAGAAGTTGATAGAAGCCAACAGCAAACTTTCTTATTACTCCCTACAACGTGCGATTGTAGCCAATATCACAAAACAGAGTGTACTGAGATCGTGATTATGCTACTGTATGGAAAACAAGCGAAACAAAACAAGCTGAAGCCGAGTCATTGCCGTGCACTATCTCAACGATTTATTAACTGTCTTTAATAGAATGTGCAACAAATATAAGTGCAGCTCATCAAAGCAATACTATTTACCAAAAATTAGTATTGATACGTATTGTGGCGCTTCGGCCGCTTACGAAACTGGAATTTCGAAACTAGTTTCGACGAAGACTATTTTTGTACTCGTGCGTAACTGGTTTCGATGGAGTCTTTTGTATACCTACTTGTACATAACATATAATTATAGTGTGGTCTCGTCGCTCGGCTACTCCTATCCTCTCTAAATGGTATCAGATTTATACTGAGATAGCCTTAACCCTATATAAGTATGAAAGGAAGTTTCGACACGATTGCCTGGGACAGGTATAAAAGGAACGCATATTTTTTTATCTAATAGATACCTATATCTCACCTCACTTATCTCGTACTGATCGACCCCTGACATTTGAAGGCGAGCACTGCCGGCGGGCACCAACCTGGGAAATGATATTTCTAACTAGGACACGCTAGTGTTTGCGCTGGTCGCTTATTAAAGATTCGGTAAGGCAGCCCTCACACCTAATTCATGATTGATGGATTAATTTTACATTTTAATAGGCTAACTTTCGATCTGTTTCTCACTTTGGTCACAGAATAGATAATTAATGTTAATTTTGTTAGTGGGAGGACTAACTCTTCTGCGAGTGTCCGTCTGGGTTGTTACCACCGCTTTGCTCGTGAAGTCTGCTGCCAAGCAGTAGTGTGCAAGCATTACTGTGTTGCGGTTTGATGAGCAGAGTATCCAGTGAAATTACTGGGCTTATGAGACTTAATACCTAATGTCTCAGGGTAACGAGCGCACTGCAGTGCCGCGCAGGCCTTTGTGTTTCAAAGTTCTGGGTGGCACTGCAATCATTATGGGCCGGCGTTATGCTTACCATCAGGCAAACGACCAGCTCGTCTGGTTACCTAATAACATAAAAAAAAAAAATAGCTTTGGTCGAAGATGGTAGGAACCACGCGACACACGATGGTCTCAGTTGGGAGTGGGCTTTCAAGTGCAGCTGCCGGAAGCTATACTTTATACTAATATTACACAGGAGTATATTTTGTTTATTATGTATATTGAGTTTTTTGTTTGTTGGTTACCGCTAATGTCCGGAAGCACGGGTCCAATTCTAAAAATTATTTCACTAATAGCTTAACGATTTCTTTCACTTGTACTATTAAGTGCTAATAAGAAGCTACCTGATCCCTGTGTTGCATAGGCGAGGTAACATAGTGATAATCTTATGCTACCTCCACGCGTGCAAAGCCGCGGGCAAAAGCTAGTTGAACTAATAAATCGTCAACTGCTTCAGCTACTTCACCTTTGAAGACAGAGGCTTTGAAGCCAATACGCTGAGTTTGCACAATGCTTTCCTTCATCGAAAACTCAAGGTCACTATATAATAGGGTGCAAAACCTTGTTCTATTTTAGGGGATAACCGATCGCTAAATTATGTTCATTGCAAAATCCTCCTAAGGATTTTCTTTACGTTACAATTTGATATTTCAGCTTTTTCTTTAAGCGTTTGCTGCGAACACGACTCGAAATTATTTGCCTGCTGTTGTCGTTTTCAATTTAGCAGTAAGTATAGGAACGCGAAGCTCAAAGCTAACGCTCGAGGTCAGACCTGTTCAGTCCATAAATATGAAATAATAAAAAATATATTATTCCAGGATGGGTTCAGAAATTGGAATATAGTTTTTACGAATACTTTTGCTATTGTTATTTCAAAGAAAATTAATTTAGTATCTCGCTCTGTGAAGAAACAGTACCTATTATGTAGTATCTATAATATTATAGTTCATTTCTAGTGCTCACCTGACTATCTACAACGTTCTACGTGAAAATTTGTCGCCAAACCGTAAGGCGGCATTAGACGCTAATGTATGTTTTTGCTACAAGCACGGATTTGAGGTATTACACGGCTCAGGCGATGCGCCGGAAAAAAAACGCATCGCCTCCTTCTCGGGAGGGCCCTACTTAAGACAGGTGCGGGACGCCGGATGCTCCTGCATTCGGCACCCCAGACCCTCCCAGTGGAGACGGGAAGCGAAGACCACTTCCGTCTCCATGCTCTTCAGAGCATCCTCACTACCCAATCACTAACCCTTACTGAAACTAAACTATCATAGGTTCCCAATCGATTCCAATCAATTGTGTACATATCTAAAGATAAATTATTTTGGTTCAGTCCAGGTCTAGGCACAACATTTCTCCAAATAATAAGATGTAAAAAGCTAGACGTTATAGGCCGTAGATACACTGGAGCTTAAGTGGCATCCCGAAGAGTTATACTTATCCAGCGTAAAAGGTCAGGCCTCTAGCGACCGCTGCAGAAGGAATACTAGATAAAAGAAAAAGGTAGATCGATATATATATCAAGAGCTCGACACGCGACTTAAGGATCGAATATTTGCGGCAACCTTGACCTGCCTGAGGGTAGCAAATCGTTAAATAAAGGTTAAATGTCACGATAGACAGTGAACTTTAACATTGCGAAATTTACATTTTGCGAGACGTAGCAAGCAAGGTTAAAAAGCTTTAAGGTTTTAGCTCTGAGAGAAATGAGAGGGAGGAGTCACATTGCACGGCAACTTTTTGCTGCGATAAAGACGCACTTTTCGCACAAGCGCGATTAAGAGGCCTTTCTGAGATCTAATAATGGATAACATAAAAAAAATGGGCGTTAACTTTTGGTGAAGGAAAACAGCTCAGGTTGAAAATATATCACCAATTGGCGTGTTCTAGCAGAAAAAGCAGTGAGAGAAAGTCCCTATCATATATTCTCTCTTACTTATTATCTCTTACTTATGATCACTTGTACTATTATGTATTAAGTGGATCAGGTGAGATAGATAGATCATAGAGGTCAAAGGTTAAGCTAAGAACAAAAATTTAAAAAGAATTATATATATGTGTAATAGGTACATAATGTAAAAGTTTTTTTTTATACAGCATAGGCTTGCATTTAACCACTATCTCACCTGGTGGAGTGACGATGTGGTCGAAGATGTAGCATGCTTACCTAGAAGATACCTGTTCACTCGTGATTTGAAGAAATACAGGTTATAACAATCAGGAACCACAGACTAGCAAGAGTTCCACTTCTTTAGCAGTATGCCAAATGTCTCTACAGACAGCGTTATGAGTCTACACTCATAATGCTTTGTGCATAGAGGTGGAATATCAACTATATATCAATATTCTTTCACCATTGTCAGTTTGTCTGATGATGGAAAGGGAAAATTAAGTGGTGTCATTCTGAGTTACAGTAGATATTGATGTTGCTCTGACAATGGATATAAAATTAATTGAGATCATAGACATCCCTAAGTTTGTCAACTATCACATCCCATGAAAAAACATGTTCTAATCTAAGTGCAATTTTTATGGGTGCAGGTGTGAGTTGTAACACATTTAATTTATCATCAAGTGAATGGTTTGTTTGTTGTGTCAAAAAGAGAGCTAACAATTTTGAAAAAAAAAAACTTAAATTAAGTATTATTTTTTATGTTTAAAATCCTTGATTGTTACTGTTACAAATTACAATGTCTCTTTTAATACACTCTAATACTGTTGGTAACTTATTTAATGTTTACACGAGAACTTAAGTTGCCATACATATTACACATATGTAGGCTTGTAGTATTATTTAATTATATTAAAACTCTAAAACAATAGAAATATTGAAAAACATTATATCTGTTTACTTATTTTATATTTCCTCAGAAAGACTAGACTTTACTAGACTACTAGAGGTTATTACTTTGTTTTGACAATTTTGACATTATTTTATATGTTGACGTCAGAATTTCGGAGGTGGTTTGCTGCGTTTTTGTAGCTTTATTTTTATTTAAATGGTTTATCCTTAATATTTTTAATTTAATGGTAATAATAAATAAATAAATCTTAAGTATGTAATTCACTTATATTAAAATTACTTCATCAATGTTTAAATTTATTTTCCAAATGTTTTCAAACACATCTATTCATTGGATAACAACAATTTCTCTTAAAACAATAATTTTAACAACATTTTTATTCTCAGGCTCTTATAAATAAACAGTGTTAAACAATTGAATAGTTGAACTATGTTTTGTCTCTTTCAATTCAGTTTAAAATTGTCAGTTAAATAAACTACTATTTAACATTGTTTATTAATGAGAGCCTTATGTAATTGTGCTGTCTTCAGAACCATGGGTCTCTGCAAAATTTCAGCATGATTAAATACTAGAGTCAGTGTTATTTGTATTTGCTAAATAGACACACAGGAATAGAAAGTAAATAAAGGCTTGTATAAATAAGCTTAATTAAAACGAAACCCAACTATGTCATTCCTGGGTGGCTGGAACAATGCATGCAACTCACTCACATAAAAAGGGCTGATTAACAGCCTAGTTGTGGAGAATAGCCCAAATACTATGTCATTCTTGCATATCATCAGCAGCATATATCTACAATTTAACACTTTTTAGAAGATCCACATTTTCAACACAAGCACAATATTAACAAATTAAGTAGGCACCTACTTAACATGGTTTAAAAATTATAAACAATTTTCTTTTGACGATTCCTATGACATTCAATAAATTAGGTAAAATTATGTGGCTTATATTTAAAAACATACCAAAGGCATGTTTAGAGTTATACCCCATTTAACACAGGTTTAAGGTGTGTTTAATATATTTGTTGTAATAAATTTTTTATCTATCTATCAATGTAACTTGATTACTTTTTACTTTTTTCTTTTAGTAATTATGTACACAAAAATTTAGAAGATTTTACATAAAAGCTGGTGCAGGCCTATTAAAAGGTCTGGACTGAGACAGCAATGTTGTTTTTAACCCTATCTATCATGGGTCAATAAGGCCATAACAGATATGGACTGTAAATGGCATAATATTACAGACTTTAGTATTAAACTAATTATCTGTATACTGCTAATACTAGGGTGATAAACTAGATTAGCCAATGAATGATTACTTTAGGCCACTTAGAAAACAATAGCAAAATTACAGATGCACTCTTGAAAAAATTTATTTTGCCTACTTTTTTATTATTTTTCATACAAAAGTGCAATGTAATTCTACTAAGGCTTGGGACTCACTGGAACAAAAACTATTCTACTCTAATTATTATACCTACCCTAATGTTGAGGGCAGGAACTTTAAAACTAATTTAAAATTTTTCAAACAATGAAAACATGTTCAATATTTCGTTGATTACCTACAAAACTTAGCTAAAAGAACGAAAATAATGTAAATCGCGTCAAACCTATGTAAGCTTGAGTAATATTTAATAAAATATGAAATGACAGCATAAACTTACCATCTTTGACATTCCTCGAAGACTGTGACGAAGACACTTCGGGAAGGGGAATAGTTTTATTATCACTAGCACAATACATTGTAATAATGTCCACACGAGGGGCTAATAAGTCACTCTCATCTAGCAAGATTGTTCATATTAAATATCACATCGAATTGAAAACACGATACATTCGCAAACGCGAAACACGGCAGCCATTCCACATTCCGGTTGTAAATATTCATAGACAATATTTCCACAGATGTTTATTATTTATTTCTTTTAGAACGCTTTCATTTTGAATGTATAGTTGTCACCAAGAGAACTAAGAGACTAATGGACTTATTACACCACGCATTATTCAAAATATAGTCTTACAGTCTACTTTTCTCCTATGACCGAATAACAGGCTAAATCTTATTACACCATACAATTTAACGGACAGTCTCAGTAAGATAGTCTGAAAATCACGTAGTTGGCAACTTGGCATACATTTCCATACAGTTTATGAACTGGGCCATCCACTATTCATAAGTGAAGTATTAAGGTTTTGCGTGCACTATTTACTAAATTATTTAATTATACATTTTTATTCTATTAGTTAACGTAACAATCTGGTCATTTGCCTGATGGTAAGCATAAGGCCGCGCGCCGGCCCATAACAATTGCAGTGCCACTCAAAAATTTGAACACACAAAGACCTGCGCGGCGCTGCATTGAGCTCGTTACTCTGAGACATTAGATATTAAGGCGCATAAACCTAGTAATTCCACTAAAACTACTTAATTAAACCGGGTGCAACCGAACGCTCTACCAACGACTTTAGTGCCCAATAAATAACGCAAAATACCGAGAGTTGTTTCCAATAGGATTAACCAAAAAAATATCAGCTGCCATAAAATGTCAAATTTCTTAATTATCAATGTCAACTCTTCAAAGTTGACAATCAAATGACAAATCTCCAATCCAATCCAATCAAAAACTCCCACAGAGCAAAGACAATTTCAGTCCATATCTCAACTTCTCAGATTTTATCATTTTAGTTAAGTTTTTCGTGAATTTCGCGATTTATTTATTTTACAGGAATACATTGGCTCAACGTGGCTGAGTATAAAGTTCCAATAACAATAAACATGATGCAGCATCAGTACTGGGTAACAAAGAAGACTGTGTTGAAAAAGTTGGGAACCAAAGAAGATGAGTGTATCGTTGCATCCGACGCTGAATTAGACGCGAAACTAGAGCTATTTCGATCAATATCGGACAGTTGTTTGCAGTTACAGCGGGTTTTGGATCAATATCAGGAAAGGTTGTGTGTTTTAGCTCAAGAGGAGAACACTTTGGGAAAATTTTTACGTGATGCTGGGAAGAACTCTGATGGATCGGGTAAACACATGGTGTCGGCGGGGAAGGCGATTTCTTATTCAGGACAGCAACGTTTATCAGTGCGGGGGCCGTTGTTGAGGCTTTATCATGAAGTAGAGACGTTTCGAGGCCGCGCTGTGAGCGATATGCGGGCAACCGTGTCTGCTATGGAAAAGGCCCGCATTGAGTACCGCGCAGCTTTGAGTTGGATGAAATCTGCGAGTGCGCAGCTCGATCCCGACACGGGACGTGGTTTAGATAACTTTAGGAAAGCGCAGAGGCAAGTGCGCGAGAGTAAGAAAGTTTTCGATAAGTTGACCCTTGATGTTCTCCAAAAGGTAAGCTACAGTCATTTCTTTTTGTCTGAAATCAAATTACAGATGTAAAAGATTTAAACCTGCCATAAGATATGCAGACATGCCCGGTCCAATAACTGATAAATATAAGCAAACCTAAATTTAAAGTTGTGAATAGTATGTTACTGAGTCATGAGTGTAATAATTTCTCAACATTCCAGATCGATCTTCTAGCTGCAGCAAGATGCAACATGTTCTCCCATGTCTTATCTAACTACCAGACATCCTTCATGAACTTTGTGACCAAAGTGAAACAAACTCTGGAGGCAACTGCTGACACTATGAAGCTAATACCGCAGTATGAATTCTGTGTGCTAAAAGAGTTATCGCAGACATTAGGAGACGGTGTGGAAGGTATAAATGAGGCTAAAGATGTTGTGCCACAGGATAAAGATCAGATGCTTTTTTTCCAAGTAAGCTATCTATTATAAGCTACCTCAATGCTCTGTGTTATCTGTTACACTATAATAAAACTGCAATAATTTGTATAATAAAAATACATGTTACATAATCATTATTATGTTATTACTATAGTCAGGAAGGTTAGCATCATGAAACAATGTTGTAGCCTAACATAGCTCAAAAACTACTATACTATAGTTTTGCAAGTATAACGTGAGTTGTATCATCCTTTTTGCTGTCTTACCCGAAACAGACTGGTCTTGGTGACAGTTGTAATAATTTATTTATGATAATTCAAAATAATGTTTATTTCAATAAAGCATCTTATTTTTATTCAGGATGATTACAAAGATGAAAGAGATGATAACAGCAAATCAACACAACCTAACCAACCTACACCGGAACAGCCAACCGGTGGTAAAGAAGAAGAGCCCACAAATATAAACCTTATTGACACGGGTTCAGAAGCTGGAACTAGTTTGGAGAATTTTGGGATAAGTGCTGACTTGGCCGGGCTACGACTTGATTGCGGCGATATGCCCGCTAACTTTGGAGCTTTTATGCCTTCCCAGTTGTTACAAGTGAGTATACTTTACTTTATAGTAGTCAGGAAGGAAATTTGTTAATATATGCTTCAGCGGTGGGACATGTGGTATACAATCCATTTCATACTACCTTCTTGCTAAATTGTGCCATTCATTTGTGTATCAGAGTCAAGATGCCTCCGTAAAGTGTGAAACTAGGGACTCCATATTATGGAGTCACAAATTATGAAGCTCATAGTCCACAAAACTCAGACTAAATACATACATGTCCATTTTTCTTCAATTTAAAAATTTCATCCTATTGGGATTGAACCTAAAACTCTGGGTAATATCAGTAGAGTCCAACACAGGGGTTAAGCTATTATTGTACTAAATTTCAGGATATGTCTTCACCAAGCATGCTAAAAGGGCCACTAGCACCGTTAAACAAAGGACCAGAAACTCTGCAGGTTGCAAACAAGCCAGCCAAACCTGTTCCAAAGAAGGAGGACAAAGCAGCCTGGTTCAAGTTGTTTGCTGAATTGGACCCTCTTGCTAACCCTGACAGTATTCCCGGATCTAGCATCAGTCAAAGTCATGCAGCCTAATCTTGGAGAGCTATGTTTAGGATGAAGAGACATCTGAAATTATTTTGGGTAAATTACATTATTGTTTCCATTCTATACCTAATTATGAGAGGATGAGGAATAACTAAGTTATACCCTAATACAGTCCTGCTTTATTGCATAAGGACTTAGAGGACTTTCTGGATTAATTAACATTTGATTTAAATATAGAGACCTTAATTCAATGCAATATTTTTAAACATCAAGCTAACAGCTCAGAAAATTGCAATATCTGGATGTAATGTACAATAATTTTATACCTGTCCAGTACTTCCCATAGGTATTTACATTAATTTTTGGTAAAATGTCATAAATATATTCTTTTTTGTCTCAAAGTTCTATAATATTGGGGAATAGTTAGAGAAAGTATTTGTATATGTATTATGCCCGTGCTATTCTGCTCCGGATCATAGACACTTATTTTGATTTTTAAAACTGTAGGTGCCTAATTATATAAAATAAAATAACTTCTGTGTACCTATGTAATTTTATTCAGTATTAAAATCGGCCGTTATTTTGCTGTTTGCTATTGTCTCAGTGTGGCAACTTAAAAATTTATTGATTTAAACTCTGACTGACACATGATTATTGCCTACCTACTTAATTTAATATACTATTTTAATCTTACACTCACTGGCTTGCTATTATTTATTAATTTACTATGTGTCATTTCCAAATGTACTTACCTAACTATATAAGTGAATAATATACCTAATATAATTATTTAAATGTAATTAATTATACCTAATCTAGGTACCTACTAACAGTACATTACTGTCGAGGCCGGAAAAGCAAATGACGGTCAAGGAATATTGAAGTGTTTTTAAGTAGGCCGTTAATTGTTGTTTCAGCCAGACTTGTGTAGTGCTTTTCTCCAACTTGCGAGGAATCCAACTAAACATTCACAGTAAAACTGTCAGGCAATTTCTCATTATTGTCGTGTTATACATTGCCGGCCTATTACGTCGTTGAAGACCGAAAAGACCCGATTTCCGGTTTTGATAAACAATGTTGCTATTTCCGAGCAAGTGGAAGAAAATAATATTACGTAAATTCCAATGTACTATTTTGCTAAGAATTTTTTATTATTTAGAAACTTTTTCTTGTGTTGATTATATTTTAATAGATAGAAAGTTAAATATATTAATGTAATGTGTGTGAGTGATCACATGATGGGAATGAATATATCCTATAACCTACCTATATGCTTGCACTTAAGATTCAGGTGGCTTAATGATTATGTATATTTGCATGATACTATTGTTGTAATGTACTAAGCAGTGCAACGAATATTATTATTATAGCCCATGGTTTATATTGGAAACACTGGGAGAAGTGAGGTGCAGTGCATGGGAGTGAGTACCATAGGTCTACTACTAGTCACTAGTCTATGGGACTGTGGAAGTGAGTGACCTATATAATATATGCCTTGGTAAAGATACTAATTGCACTGGCACTCCCTGAGCTGCCCAATAATAATTAATAAACTCTATATGAAAGAAGATAATATAATTATTGATAGTCAAAGCCAGATTTTCAAGGACAGTTTTTTTTCAATGGGCTAATAGTCTATGTTTCTAACTACCCCCTACATTATAATAATTGTTATAATTATGTTTGATTTGTCTGTTAGTTAGTTCTTTATACTACCTACATGCGGTCACTAACAAAATGTACCAAAGATTTTTTTGCTAAAAATAATTAAATATGTTGTTATCTAGTCAAAATGATCTGAAATTCTGAATACTATTTTTCTATGTTGTATTCTATAAAATTGAATTGTTATTTTTTAGTTCAATATGTTTTATATCCTTGTATGTAATAGATAGACAGTCCATGTAATAGATAAGTTTTGTACAGTACCTTTATTTTCTACGAAGTGTATAGGTACTTAGCTGTAATGAATTTAGTGTGCACTATCAATGCTTTTAATTTCGTGATTATGTGTACAAAACATGTGATTGGTAATAAACATTCCATAATATTGTGTATTTCACTATACCCACTTATTAATTATTATATCAAAAAACTATATTACTTAGGAAGAGGTTTTCAGTTCGTCTGTATTTTTTTTATGTTTGTTGCCTCAGAACTTCGTCATTTATAAATCGATTTGGAAAAGTCTTTATTTGAAAGGATTGGTATACTTTCAGATTGTTCACCAAAATCTGAATTCTGAACCATAGTTAAGTCATTGAAGTCAGTACTCAGTTCCCGCTTTTTTAAAGCAATTTTACTTGTTTTTCACCAGGGGCCTATTTCATAAAAAATATTAGTCTAATGTTATGAGTATGAGTCTCATAAATTGTATGGAGAAAAGAAAAAAAAAGCTCATAATATTAGAGACTAATATTTTTTATGAAACAGGCCCCTGGTGATACGAACTCTTCTGCGAGAGAACGTCTGGGTGGCTGGAGGGTGGGTACCTACCACAGCTTTGCTTGTGTGGTCTACACCCAAACAACAATGTGTAAGCATTACTGTGTTCCGACTTGAGCAAAGCAGCCAGTGTAATGTAGTATTATTTCCTCTGTGAGTGTTATTCACAGATTAGTATATATGTAGCTAGGTGTAATTACTGAGCTTATGAGACATGCCTATGTCTATGAATAGATTAGTAATTGACTGGGACCACGGATTTATATACAAACAAAGTCTACTTGATTCCACTAATCAGTATATAAATATGTTATGTAGCTAGCTACTTGATTCCAAGGTGTTCCAAGTTTGTGTGTACCCCATACCCGAAGAAGAAAAAAATACCTAGAAAAAAATGATCCATGGTCTCTTCAGTAACAAAAAAAAAGAAAGACCGTCACTGTCAGGTCAGAAAAAACTCACTCATGTCACTCCCAGATGTCTGTCAACTGTCACTGTCAGGCATTTGCAACTTGATTCGAAAACGCAATTTTCCCCGTGATTGTAAATCGTAATTTTAAATTTATTTATTGTATTTACTCGAACGTGTAGGCTACAAAATAATAAAATCTTACTCTTCAAATAACAGAGAATTCACTAGTGTTTTTTAAACATTTGTGATCTGTATTCTTTGTTTGAAAAATGTTCAATACATGTAAGTTTTTTAACATCTAACATATTTTTTGAGTAAAGGTCAAAAATAATTATATCATTATATTTTCATAGTTCTACGATATCTGGGTGCTGAAGAGCCGCCGACGAAAGTACTAGAAGTACGTTCAGAAAGCTATGTTTCAAGGCCGATACACTATAGAGAAGAATCGATATTGCTTTACGGCCCGAAAACACCTAACGACGGGAAGAACTCTAAAGATAAATATTACGAAATAGTGCTACACAAGCCATTCACAGAAACCTTGTACAGGTCAGCGCAAGTATAACATTTCATTGTCAACATATATAATGTATATGTGGCTCATAAAATCTTATTGCATATATTATTGCTTTGCATCATGCTCATTTGTTTTGTTATATCTTCACACTCAGAGATAAACAATGCCACATTAGAGCTTCTGGCTCCTAGTTTTGGTTACAATGAATGTTAAACCAAAAGTGCAATGCAATAGACACTAAAAATCAAATTATTTCTCTGTGTTAACCTACTGATGAGTAATATAATGGGAACTTTACACTGGTTTATCTTATTATTTCGAAATTATTTCTTTGTAATTATTAATGTTCATCGTTTTATTCCAGTTTTAATACTATTATCTCATCCATGTCCTAGTTCATTACTATGATTCATTTAATTCCTCAACTTGAACTAAATGGATCAAAGGTCATGGCCATTTCTATCAATTATTGCTACTCTTGTGAGTAGCTCTAAAATTCTATGAATAGCTAGATATTCCCACTCTATTGCGTACCCTCATTAATTAATAGAAAGTTAGAGAGCACTTATCAGCTTATTTACATTTATTTTTGAATGTTTGGTCATGTGTAATTTGGATATTTCCATTATGAAGTTTCCTTAAATTTTGCTGCTTACAGTTTCCTTGTAAATACAAGTTTCCTTGTCTTTTTTTGTTTCAGTTTATTCCGAGCAAGTGACTTGGAGACTGCTGAAGAAAAATTTATAGTTTACAAAGAAAGAATACCAATATTCATTAAAATTACAAAAGAGGTAAGATAAAAAAAACACCAATTTAAAGAAGACGCCTAGTTTTTTAATATTTTTTGTTTTATTTATGAGCATAGTTGATTATGTGAATTTTTTTATTTTTTGTGACGATGTTGTCAACATTAAGGCACTAATGTAGGTTGCTAATGTAAAGCAGGAATAGCGTTGCTGAGAGCACTTCTGCATAACTACTGGGTAAATACTGGTGTGCGGAAATGCAATCTCAAGCAGGATGTCAGTACAGGACCTGCTGACCCACATGTAATATGAATAAGAAACATAATGCATTTTGTCCAAATAAATTTATTCTAAAATGGCTTCAAATAGTACTTTTCATGGTATTGTACAGCGATAGGTACTCTGTTCATCAAATGGGAACTTTGCATTTGGTGAACATTATGTTTTATGGGTGAAACAAAACATCATCAAAATAGCCCTTCTGGTTGAATATTTACATGTGTATGAGTAAACTGTAGGGATAAAGGTGAAAGATAACATGATATACATGAGTGAAACAGTACTAATGACTAACTACAAAATTATCTAATCTGGAATGTTTACTTTCAGTAAAACATGTACAATATTATAGTTATCAATCTATACCAAATATTTACATATCAATTGGTAAATCAAAATAAATTACATTTTCAAATAATAACAACATATTGGGAGGGTTTTGTACAGTACAATATTGTTTTCTAATGATTATAATGCACTGTCATAATTTTATATAAAACTTTTTACTAAAAATATAATCACTGTGTGCGCTCCCCTTAGAAGTGTCATTTCATCTCCATTTTATGCTAATATTCATACCTCTCATTATTTGCAGTGTTCAATAACCAGCCTACAGAAGCTCTGTGACACATTATCGGAACACCAATCATGGTCAATAGCACATTTGGCAGCCCACTTTGGGATCTACGAACTGTTCAACAGCGAGGAGGTTCAATCACATATGGACGAAGTGGATCCAATCACTGGCACTACACCACTCATGGTAAGTAAATAAATAACACCAACATACTTATCAAGTTATTGACTACACCACACAGGCTGAAGTGTATCAAAAGCTTTAATATTTGACGATTAAGATATTGTGAGAGGTTCCTAACCCAGGTTTTAGGCTCATGTCTCACAATGAGCTCGACTGCCGAAGGAAAGGATGGTAATATTTCTGAGTGTGTGTATCTGTGTATGTATGTAGGTCTATTATAGGCCTATATCCTTCTGCGTTCTCCACTGTACAGTGACGATGAAAAGGTCAAATTGGCTGGCACATCCTATTAAAAAAAAGTATTTTTTATTATTATTTATTATTATTATTATTATATTTATGATCTGTGTTCTTTATGCGACAGGTGGCAGTTCAAACATGCAACTCCCGGATGGTGCAAAGCCTGGTCTCTCTAAACTGCTCTCTGGACACCATAGATGTGAAGGGAAACTCTGTGTTTCATTACGCTGCAGGTAGCAACAAGGAGATTATTAATGTAAGTCGTTTTAAACTATATTTTTTTAATTATAACTGGGTTTAATATAGGTTTGGGTATGCTATTCACACTGTTACTATCTAATTACACAGAGCGTGTAGACACTACATTAGTTGTTATATCTGTTTGTGACATTTTTTATTCTATTGTATGGAAGTATATACGGAACTTATAAAAAAAAAAAAATACTTTATAATTTTTTTATCTGTCTGCCAGTCTGTTTGTTCCGGCTAATCTCTGAAACGGCTGGACCGAATTTGACCGTAATTTCACTGGCAGATAACTGATAATAGAAGAAGTAATTAAGGTTACTTTTATTACGTGAGTGAAGCCGCGGGGCACATCTAGTTTTCAGTACATCATTAACTTCAAAGCCAAAAAAATACAATACAAAGTCAACAAATAAAATAATAAAACAACAAAAACAGATATAAAAAAATTAACATTGATAAATTTTCTATCTCCCCAGGCTCTAGCGGCAAAGAATGTGTCAACACTGAATGTGTATAACAAGCAGGGCTCCACGCCTCTACACATGGCGTGTCACGCCAACGCACCAGAATGCGTCCGAGCACTCATGATGGCCGGAGCGGACGTCAACTTGACAGCTACAAAGCGCACGGGATCACTACCAGGTAATATACCTATACCCTGTTCCATAATCTTAGATATTTTATATAAACAAAGAAATGTCACGAAAGTCACTGTCAAAGTGACACGCCAGTTGGCCAAAACATTTTTCATGTGTGAAATATATTTTAGTTTCTATTTCCCCCGGCTTTTCTCTTGCGCGGCACAATTATAACGTAACGAGAAACAAATAACAAGAACCAACTACAAAAACTTAAACAAAACCACTACAAAATAACAAGATCTTTAACAACAACACATACACAGCAAGATACACACTCGAGTTCGGAGATTGGAACAGATCAACAGACAGAAAAAGAAAATGGCGGTGATTGTACAAAATGTTTGAAATCTCTGCTGTGTTCCTAGTCTATCTAAGAATAATAACTGCACCAAAAAAACATCCTTTATAGTTTTGATCTTATCGTGGCATAAAGCAGGCGGTGGAGTGAAGCACTGTACAAGTGTACAATGCGTCTAAGCGTAGAGATGTCTCGATGCGGAAAGATATAGGAATCGATTATATAAATTAAATTAGAAATTGTCACTGCCGAGTCGAATGTCAAGGTTAGAACCTCCAATAAAATCAATACAATACATAATAACAGGTAATTATATCGATTCCGGCTAGTAGGCGTGATCCTATTATAGAATTCATTGTGTGATTGTATTCCTTACGCAGTGGTTGTGTCACTACCTGAATAAAACATGAATTGCGAAGAAAAGATTTCGGAAAAGATACTAGAAATGAACGCGGTGTTTGAAAGTACGTATGGGCTATTACTCGATTATTGATCTTTGATAAAACGGAAAAGTGTTTGGTTCCGTTTTTTCTACGAAGTGCATCATCAGACCTAACTATTCTTCCATCCTTCTCTTATTGGTATGTGACCAGGGGCATTACCGGCTATAATCCCGTGTTCGTTTTCGCGTTTAATCTCTAGGTCTTCGGCTGGAAGGTATAGTCTAGAATTTTCGCTGGTTATCATTTTAGAACGAACGTTACGACGAACGGTACGTTGGCCGGCCTGTTACTTCGTTTGAGGACTGAAAAGACCCGATTGCCATATTCTTTTTTTTAAATAATGAAGCGATTTACACACTAGTGAGAGAAAATTAGGACCAATAAACTATTTCCAGGCATAGTCGGTGACATCCTTCAAGACAACCAGTCGAAGTTGTACCAACAGGATATGAAATACGGGGGCACGCCTATCCACTGGGCGGTCTCCAGGGAAGTCATCGAGGCGCTAGCAGATAAGAACTGTGATATAAACGCGCTTAACTTCGACGGCAGGACTGCTCTGCATATGATGGTGCTCAGGGGGAGGCTGGAGTGCGCCATTGCGTTGATGTCTAGAGGTAATTCTGGTTTAAGTTCGCTTATTTTTCTTAGAAATACTTCATGAGTAAGAGTTTTTTTTGGTGCTATTGGTAATGAGACGAGCTCGTCGTTTCCCTGATGGTAAACTTAACGCCGGCCCATAACAATTGCAGTGCCACTCAAAATTTTGAAACACAAAGGTCTGCGCGGCACTGCAGTGCGCTCGTTATCCTGAGACATTAGGTAATAAGTCTCATAAGCCCAGTAATTTCACTGGATACTCTGCTCATCAAATCGGAACACAGTAATGCTTGCACACTACTGCTTGGCGGCAGACTTCACGAGCAAAGCGGTGGTAACAACCCAGACGGACACTCGCAGAAGAGTTAGTCCTCCCACTAACAGAATAGTGGTCAAGCACTAACCTATAAAGACTAAAACGAAAAACAAATTATTTTCTAGGTGCGGAACACTCGATAGGAGACAAAGAAGGCAACACTCCACTTCACCTCGCCGTGAAACACACAAACATAACGATGGTGCAAGCACTGATCGTATTCGGGGCTGAGTTAGAAGCTAAAAACAACGTGGGGCACACTGCGAGGCATTGTATACCTAGCGAGATGTCTAACAGCAGCTATGATAAGATACTCTATGTATTGCATTCGGTTGGAGCAAAAAGGTTGGTATCGACCATAGACTAAAAATAAATATTTTTACCGCGATTTGCCTAAATCTCATCAGGCGAGGTTACACACTACAGAGGTTCTAGTGTGAGTTTTGCAACAAGTTAACGCATTCTACAGTGACTACGTTTACGAATGATTTTGTATGAAAAAATTTACAGCGCCCCTAGCGCCGCGTTTATGAACTATCATCGCGCATTTTTTTGTATGATGTTTACTCGACAAACGCGTCGTTCGCGTAAACGGATGTGCGGAGCAAGTACAGATCTTTTCGATAAATAAAATTCGATAAAATTGACAGTTAAAATCGATAAAACCCACTTTATCGATTTTAACTGTCAATTTTATCGAATAAAACCCACTATCGATTTTAACTGTCAATTTTATCGAATTTTATTTATCGAATAGATCCGTACTTGCGCCGGTGAACTGTGAAACTCACAATGAGTATAGAGATGTTTGCGTGCATGTCGCTGTATCAGTTCTCTTTGTTTTTGACATGTGTCTAGTGCAAAGCCAGATTTTTCTCTAGATATTATTCTCTATGGTCATATAGATCAATATTAGCTTTTCCACTTTTTTTAAATTGTTGACGCTTTTTGTCTGCGCAACTTGTACTTGAGTACCTACT
Organism: Crocallis elinguaria; assembly: GCA_907269065.1. Classification (NCBI taxonomy): domain Eukaryota; kingdom Metazoa; phylum Arthropoda; class Insecta; order Lepidoptera; family Geometridae; genus Crocallis; species Crocallis elinguaria. The sequence continues at coordinate 21,491,727 of OU026072.1, read as the reverse complement.
GTACTTCGCAAGTCTTAGTTCATAGAATCGGATCTCAGTTTATAACCACGACTCACATTATTCTATGCTTAATAATCTTTTGACAAATTAAAACTTATTATTCGTGTGTTTAAAAATAAATTTTGAATTAAAGTATAAGTATTGTAGGGCCGCAGTAATACTCATAAATATAAACTTTCGTAAGCCGGCATCCCAGAAACAATTGCAATTGCAATACAAAATCTTATTGTTCTATTGCCGGGATCCACGGAAACCGAAAGGCTAATTTTGTATGACGTTTTATTATACTTCCATTCGCTTTGTATACTTATCCAGCAGGGCGTATCAAAGAACGCAAAATATTACCGCTCGAATGACTAACTATAGTTAGGTAGTCATCTACTGAGCACGTTCATTGTTCGGTGCAACTCAACCGCGCGTCTCCATAATCAATTCAATTACATGTTCTCAAATAGTTATCTGCTATAAAATCATAGAAATTTGTTTGAATGAAAACCGCGCTTAAGGTAATATGCATGTGGTTTAAATTCGTTTGAAATAATTTTTCTCCGAGTTTATATCGTCCTGCAGGGCTAACATGCGCGCCACGACAAAATTTTGTCTACAGTTTTGTCTCGCTCTTTCTCTCGTGAACATGAGACAAATGCACGACATGAACATCGAGAAAATTTTGTCACGGTGCGCATGTTAGCCCTACTGACAATACATATAAAATATAATTTTCTCAGTTAATGCCTTTTTACCGGAACACAGTAATGCTTGCACATTACTGCTTGGCGGCAGAGTTGACGAGCAAATCGGTGGTAACAACCCAGACGGACGCTCGCAGAAGAGTTAGTCCTACCACTAACCAAATACAAATTCTCATATCAGATTTCTGTTGATTTTCCACAGATGCCCAACCGCCTGGACCAGTTGCCCACCCAGCTGTAATGCCCGTGGAGACTATAATGGGGTCCCTCCGCCGTCCGTGGCTCGGGCCGCCACGAGAGAGCTGGTTAACCAGATGTTATCAGTCGCTGCTATGGAGAAAGCTGCTTGTTTCGAATCCAACCAAAAGCGAGGCCGGTAAGAAAGAAAGAAAGAAAGAACTTAACTTAACTAACAAATTTTCTTAGACAAATGGCTTAATGATCCTTCCGACTTGGCCAGTTGTTCACCTGATGGCAACTCTTGCGGGATTAAAATAGGGTTTCGCACGTCGCTATTGTAGTCATGAGGGAGTTGAATAACCAGATATAAAGAAACAGTGCTCTTTTTAGTTTAGACAAATGGCGTAGATATCCCACCGACTTGGCCAGTAGTTCATCTAGCAATTGGGTCCCTCACAGACAACATAGACACACGGGATCTGGTATTTGGTAAAGATTGTTTTGTTACATACAAAGATTAAGAGTCCGTCTCTCTAGAATTACTTGCTAACCCTACTGGTTAGTAGGTTTTGCATGCTGACTTTTCTTTAAGCTATTTGGTAATGAGACGATCTAGTCGTTTGTCTGATGGTAAGCATAACGCCGGCCCATAACAGTTACAGTGCCACTCAGAATTTTGAAACACAAAGGCCTGCGGGGCACTGCAGTGTGCTCGTAACTCTGAGACATTGGGTATTAAGTCTCATAAGCCCAGTAATTTCACTGGCTACTCTGCTCTTAAACCAGAACAAAGTAATGCTTGCACATTACTGGATGGCGGCAGACGTCACGAGCAAAGCGTTGGGAACAACCCAGATGGACACTCGCAGATGAGTTAGTCCTACCACTAACAAAACTAAATAAAACTTAACTAAGCAGTTTAGCTAGTCGAATAGTATAAAAAACTACTGTCGTTCTGTTATATTAAATCGGCATCTTATCTTACTTTCAGTCTTCTCTGCCTCGATGGCGGCGGCATCCGAGGCCTGGTCCTCGTGCAGACACTCCTGAGCCTCGAAGAAGCCATCGGCTGCCCCATCGTCCAGTGCTTCGACTGGGTGGCCGGGACCAGCACCGGGGGGATCCTGGCCTTGGCTCTCGCCAGTGGGAAGTCTCTCAGAGACTGCCAGAAACTGTACTTTAGGATGAAAGAGTTTGCCTTTGTGGGCATGAGGCCGTATCCTTCGGAGGCGCTGGAGACTATACTGAAGGATTGTTTAGGTAAGCCGTAGAAAACCTGCAGGGGAGGGCATTTACTGGGATTATTGTCTGACCCCACGAATGTCCCCCATACTGTCTGCCGAGTGGGGGACGTTCGTGGGCGCAGTCAGTAAAAATACTAATAATATCTTTTCTAGTGCTCTCCTCGCTAGCTAACACACCCAGATTTTAATGTTTTCAGTGTTCATGTATGTATGTGAGATTCCTTAGTCCACCATAACTTGCAAATGCCTGAACAGATTTGGAGGTATCTATAGAATCCTTACATCGCTCCGAGTGACACTGACAGATGCTTTTTTATTTTTTTTTAATTTAGTTTTTTAAACTACATAAAATAATTATTAAATTTCCAGGTACAGAAACAGTAATGGCGGACATTCAAAAGCCAAAGCTGTTGATTCTCGCCGTGTTGGCCGACCGCAAGCCGGTGGACCTCCACATATTCAGGAACTACAAGTCTGCTGAAGAGATACTTAACGAACACAACGGGACCAGCAGTAAGTAAGCAGAGGAATAAGAAACTCTTTTTAATAGCCTTTTCTATTAATTAAATAATTATTAAAATAAAAAAGAATCACAAAATTCGGGGACATGTGACATCCACCAAGCCGCACTGGGCCCGCGTGGGGGATTACGGCCCGTACTCTCTCTGAGAGAAGGCTGGTGTCCCAGCAGTGGGAGCGTAAAAGGCTGGTGATGATGATGTAATGGTGTGTCGCAGGCCCACGCGTGGACGCGGGTGACAACACGACGGTGGTGTCTCTTCCGTCGCCGCCGCCACCAGAGGAGCAGCTGGTGTGGCAGGCGGCGCGGGCCACGGGGGCTGCGCCCTCTTATTTTAGGGCTTCGGGAAGGTATGCATACAAATCTTTTCACTCTCGTCTTGATAACTCCCAAATTATAGCATGTATAGAATATTGCTTATGTCAGGACAATTTTGGAAATAGATTAAGCAAATAGAAACAATGTTACAATACGATGACGGCTCCGTAGCTAAGTTGGTAGTAACCCTGCCTGCAAGGCGAGGGGTCCCGGGTTCGATTCCCGGCCGGGGCAGATTTTGTGTAAGCATAAAGTTTGTTCTCGGGTCTTGGATGTTTGTGATGTGTATCTGTGGTGTCCATGCCACCTGCAACACAGGGAATCCTAGTGCGGGGGTATGAATGTAAGCGTTTATTTATTTATTTATTTTATTTAATAAAGTTTGTATTTTTTCCAATAATCAACGGATTCGACTCCTGGCTACGAATATTGATTTTTCAAAAATCCAACGATGCAGTTTTAGTTTTCATCAAAATTGGGCCGGAGACTGCTTTGAGTATTTTTCTGATGTATGAGTTTTAAGGACGAACTAGTCGTTCATTTCTCCATACAACCGTACTTGGGTGATTAGCCCGCTGTTAGAGTCATTTATTTTAACCCATCCAATGTCGAGGGTCCCAAAGGGGCTGGCGCGGGGGAAACAGGTAGCCTTAGCAATTTTAATAGCAATTTTATTAGTTCAAGCTATTTTGAACCTTATCACCACGGAATAAGGTCTGTTTTTTTACCTACGTGGTTCCGGCCGACATTAAGGTTCAATATAGTTAGCAATTTTATTTATATACTTTCATAAGTGCTCCTTTGGGGTCTGTTTGAATAAAGCATTTTGAATTTGAATTTGAATACATAACTTGGATTAAGCGACGTCTTACTGGTCTTGTGTATTTTTATAATAGCTTCTGTTGTTCTGGTGTTGTTTGTAATAGCTTCCGTTCTGTTTCAGATATTTAGACGGTGGTCTTATGGGCAACAACCCCACTTTAGATGTGTTAACGGAACTGTCAGAGTTGCGGCTGGCGTACCGCGCCACTGGGCAGAGCGAACAGGCCGAACAAACCAACCTGAAGATTGTCGTGTCCTGTGGCACAGGTGGGTACATGATTTCATTACCTGCAGGCATATTCACAACTCAATCCGAAAGGTTTCCGTTCGGATTCACATTATCCGTCTCAGATTATCAGAGTAAGGCCCCAGGGGCCTTACTCTGATAATCGAACGTCGAAGCTTCGGCTGTCGGATAGCAGTTTTCCTACCACGAAAGTGTAGGAATACAAAATATCAAGTACGAATATCGAATCAAACACAAAACAATACATACACTAAAACACTTTCATGGTAGGAAAACTGCGATCCGACAGCCGAAGCTTCGACGTTCGATTTTCGGAGTAAGGCCTCTGTAATCTACGTTCAGGATGACAGAGACTAATAATATTTTTTTTATGCTATTTGGTAACGAGATGAGCAGGTCATTGGCCTGATGGTAAGCATAACGCCGGCCCATAACAATTGCAGTGCCACTCAGAACTTTGAAACACAAACCGCGCAAGCACTGCAGTGCGCTTTATACCCTGAGACATTAGGTATTAAGTCTCATAAGCCCAGTAATTTCACTGGCTACTCTGCTCATCAAACCGGAACACAGTAATGCGTACTTAAAACTACTTGGTAACTGGAACAGAAATTTATATTTAACTAGTTTTTTGTTTTAGGTAACAACCCGGTACTAAGGATAAAAGACTATGATGTGTTCAAGCCGGAAAGTTTGTGGGACACAGCGAGACTGGCCTGGGGTCTTACTGCTATCGGAAATCTGCTCGTGGATCAGGTAAAACTACTGTTTTAAATTCCTTTACTTATGAAATCCAATTTTTTAAAATTTATATTCGAACAACTTCGATGTGTCCCTATCCAATCAACAAAGAATTATCGAAATTGGCCTACTCGAACTCTATAAAAAGTTATATATATTTTTCGTCGATTAAAAATTAAATGCCGTATTAGCACCACTGCTAGTCTATACATACAAATAAATAAAATTGAAGTGTCTGTTTGTAATATCAAAATAACAGCTTTTGACCAAATGCACATGAAATACGGTACCTATAACAAAACTACCATTTTTAAATTTTATGTTTGTGTGTTTGACTGTTTGTTCCGGGTAATCTCCGAAATGGCTGGACCGATTGTGACGAGACTTTCACTGGCAGATAGCTGATGTTACGAGGAATAACTCAGGCAACTTTAATTTTAGAAAAATAATTAGGGTTCCGCGCAAAAAATAAAACCCACGAAATCCAATATCTCCGCGCGGGTAAAACCGCGGGCAGCAGCTAGTACGTCTCATGCGAAAAGTTAGATCACCTCTGTGCGACGTGTGCGGCCGAGAAGAGGATGCATATCACATTTTGATGGAGTGTGTCCGAAATAAAGGGCCTGGACAATTATTATTTGGTGACAGTTCCATTGGATTATGCAATAGTTATTTGGCTTGCCCATTGTCAGATAAAGCAAGAATGGTACTAGACCTAGTAAAAAGTGGCTTAAATAATAGATAAATCTGTTGCTTGTTTAGGTATAATTATGTACCACATTGTGTAATTTTTTTTTTTTATAATTTATTTCTTGACCTGGATACATAGTCCTTAAGTCGCAATATTAGAAATAATTTTAGAGTCGAACTGACGCTTCAGTAAAGCGGTGGATACTTTACTGAAGCTTCTATGGAGTTTTGGATAGAATACGAAAATACACGTTTTTCGCCTTTGTACTATTTGCCTTTCACTCATGCACGTTTACGAACACTTAATGGTTAATAATCCACCATTATTACACATTAACACTCGAAGAAAAATAGGTTTTAGTAAATAACACAAAATCAACAACAGCACATTTTCGCATTCCCGCCAAAACTCCCCACATGGTGTAATAGTTGATTGTGTTGCCATATGGAGCGGCATATTCGCCTAAGCGAAAAAGCTCTTTAAATAAAGATTAAAAAAAAAAAGCAGCTAGTACACAATAAAATTTGTTCCAGGCAACACAAGCGGACGGCCGAGTGGTGGAGCGGGCTAGAGCCTGGTGCAGCACCCTGGGTGTCCCGTACTACCGGTTCTCTCCGACCATGTCCAAGGATATTGCCATGGATGAGAGGAGCGACGAGAAACTGGTCGTTATGCTGTGGGAGGCGCAGGCTTATATGAGAGAGAATAGGGACCGGATTGCAGAGGTCGCTTCGTTGTTAGTCGATGTTGACAGTAAGTAGAAGGAAAAATGCCTTTATTTAAAACTAGCTGTGCTCTCACGTAGCCTAAGTTACTCCTTGTAATTTCAGCTATCTGCCAGTGAATTTTTTGTTAGTGGGAGGACTAACTCTTCTGCGAGTGTCCGTCTGGGTTGTTACCACCGCTTTGCTCGTGAAGTCTGCCGCCAAGCAGTAGTGTGCAAGCATTACTGTGTTCCGGTTTGATGAGCAGAGTATCCAGTGAAACTACTGGGCTTATGAGACTTAACCTAATGTCTCAGGGTAACGAGCGCACTGCAGTGCCGCGCAGGTCTTTGTGTTTCAAAGTTCTGGGTGGCACTGCAAATGTTATGGGCCGGCGTTATGCTTACCATCAGGCAAACGACCAGCTCGTCTCGTTACCAAATAACATAAAAAAAAAATATATTGCATATGGTAGACATTTCTTGACACACATAGACTTCCGCTTTTAAAGCATCAACTATCATTGTGTACTAGTATGTGCCTAAACGAAAGCACAGACTGTTTAAAAACATTAAACAAGGTTGATGTACTCCACGCGTACGTAAATGAGCGCACGCGATCGTGTTTATAAACGATATTCGTTCGTAACTTTGTGTTAAAAAGTCAGATAAATAAAATAAAACAGCAATGGGGAGGCACAGGCAAAGCTAATCTCAGATGGCGCCACCACCGCTGATGCTTGTCATTGATGTTTACTTTGAGGGTTAATGAATTAACCCTTGAAATGTCACGGGTCCCAAAGGGGCTGGCGCGGGGGAAACAGGTAGCCCTTCATCACCGGTGATGATAAGGTTCATCATAAATTAGCAATTTTATTAATTCATAAAGTTAAAGCTATTTTGAACCTCATCACCACTGAATAAGGACTAACTGGTTTTTTTACCGCCGGGCCTACGTGGTTCCGGCCGCCATTAAACTATAACCGGTAAACATGCTCGCGTCTTAGAAATCTTTAGATTTGAATGGGCAGTACATAACCTAGAAGAATAATTGGTTTCCAATAATTTTTGATGAGCAATGCTTCCACAATTTCCGTTTTTTCTCGTCAGTAGGGAAACGTGTGTACCTTAATTTTACACTGAATTGCACTTACAGAGACATACTTTATTGCAAAGACATTTTTTTGTTTACTTACTAAAATTTTATAATGAAGTTTCATAGTGAAACAAGACCAGCGATAATGCGCCACCTAGCGGGATAAGTAAGCAGTGTGGCTCTCTACTCACATTTTTTTCTTCTTTACAGATGCGGCTAAATTGAACATCGCAAGAAACTAAACGCACAAGGATTAATAATAAAATAGCATAGCATAATCATAGCCTTTCAATGTGACACTGCCTGAAGGCCTTAGAATTGTACATAGCGTATATAAAGACAGCTAAAAATAATTGCGCTATCGATTAATGTTTACATTATAATGTTATAATAATCTCTAAATGTGAAGTATTGGCAGTGGAGCATAACATGTCATTTACCATAGGTTTTGTTAGAATCTTTTAATCTGTTCGTGGGAGGACTAACTCTTCTGCGAGTGTCTGTCTGGGTTGTTACCACCGCTTTGCTCGTGAAGTCTGCCGCCAAGCAGTAGTGTGCAAGCATTGATTTCAAGGTTTGATGAGCAGAGTATCCAGTGAAATTACTGGGCTTATGAGACTTAATACCTAATGTCTCAGGGTAACGAGCGCACTGCAGTGCCGCGCAGGCCTTTGTGTTTCAAAGTTCTGGGTGGCACTGCAATTGTTATGGGCCGGCGTTACGCTTACCGTCAGGCAAACAACCAGCTCGTCTCGTTACCAAATAAAAAAAAAATGGTGGTGATTTCTTGTGCATATTGCATATCCTGCGACTAAATTTTAATTTCATTGAAACTTTACGAATGAAACTGAGTTATAAGTGTGATTGCGTAAGTTATAAGTTCAAATGCTTGAATTAGGAGTTTGGTTTTAACGAAAAGATATTGACGCCGTGGCCGGTTTTCCTGAATAATACAATTTGAGAATTTTTAAAATAAGAGTGAAAAAACCTTCTGGGCAAGCGTACTACATCGTCGACCGCATCGTCGCTTAACATCAGGTGAGGTGGCGGTCAAATGCAAGCACATACACAGTATATGTATTGTTAAATCCGCGGAGTCGCGAGGTGCAGGGACACTAACATTAAAAGAGCGGGCTAGCAACGCACTCGTTTATTTTACGAGGCAGAGGTGCGAGCGCAGCCGCGCGTACTTACGTAGCTAAATACATAACATGTATACAAAAAAATCAGGGACGCTACCAGTCTATTGTTATCTATCGCTCTCAGGTCTGGGTGATATTTTTGGGGAATAGAATGGGGATAGTGTCCAGCAGGGCTAACATGCGCGCCATGACAAAATTTTGTCTACTGTTTTGTCTCGCTCTTTCTCTCGCGAACATGAGACAAATGCACGACATAAGCATCGAGAAAATTTTGTCACGGTGCGCATGTTAGCCCTACTGGCCTCATAATGCACGAGAGCCTTTTGGTAAAAGACATGTCTCTGCTGCCATTATTAATAAAAAAAACATTAATTTTTTTTATATAAGCAAGTATTTTCGCGGGTAATTCCGAAAAGCGTGATATTCCGTTCATTACCCATTTCTACCAAGGCAAATACCAGGCAATATTTACTTGGGAAGCAGTTTTTTATGGCAGCTAGGTAAGTGTTGCCAGGCCAAGAAATATTGCTGCGTTTAGTAGAAATAGGTAATTATCGGAATAGGTATTCCTCTTTTCGGAATTATCCGAATGCAATATAATTACAGATCAAGGAGCATGCTTAGGATATACGGCGGATTTACTTTGTAATGACTACAAGTGATTATTGTTCGTAATTTCTTAGGTTTCTGCGATTGTTATACATTGACGGATAACTTTAGACTGTTTTTATACAGTATATTTAAAATTATTTAAATTCCTATCGTTCCGAAGACATTGCAGTGTTTGTGGTCACAGACTTAGAACTGACCGGTTTCATGTGACCGCGAACACTCCAAATCTTACGATAGGGTCGGGGGGAAAAAATTAGACGCGATACAACCGTCAAAAGATTTTTAATTGAATCTGTTTAGCTTTTATAATTTAGCAGGGTCTTAGCAATATATTAAGTTTTCCTGTAAAAATATTAGTTGAGATTAAAGGGATTACATTTTTTATGTATGATTTACCCGAACTGGGGTTAATTTTTTTTGTAGGTACAATGTTACCATTAGTAAAATATTTAGGTAATGTTACAATAATTATAACAACGTTATTGTTGATTGTTTAAGATTTTATTTATTTATGTTATGTTGATTAATATGTATTTATGAATGTCTCGCAAGCTTTAATGCCAAATGTGGATACCAATCGACACTGATTATATTTATTAGTTAAATTTTCAAAGGATTCTTTTGAATTTGTTTTAGTTTGTATTTCTTCGTAATTATACGAATAATTATATAAAATTGACGTGAAGCTTATGTTTTATAAAATATTGCGTAGGTGTATACATGCAGTGATCTATTAAATAAATAAATAATTAACTACTATAGAAACAGGATGTTATGTAGGTACTTCAATGCGGTTCAGCTATTTTATTTCACTCAGAAAGATTCCGTGTACGAAGCTACTTTTTCTGATCGATTATATTTTTCTGAATTGTATTCAGTCAGAAATATTGTCGGAATTATATCCATATTTGTGCTGCTGAGTTGTCGAATCTAAACGCGAAATTTCTCTGTCAGGATGCGATTCCGAAATATAAACAATCAAGACAATCGCTTCCGAGACGGATGTCATTCCGAGTGAATTAAAATTAAGCTGCTGGAGTTCGTTGTAGCTTAGAACACGGTAAAATGCTGGTGAAGAAAATGGTCAAGCGTTTTCCAATAACACTATCAAATTATTTCGTTCCACGTTTTTGACATCACTAAGCTTTTAAAACGCAAATATATTCATTGTATTACGCACTTTATTAATGTGCTATGAAATTTAAAAAAATGTTATAACTAAATTATAAGTGCAATTCGCTATCTAAATGAAGGCTGTAATACTTGACATATAATAATAATCTTGTAAACGTGAATTATTAAAAGGCTGGGTTTCTTTACTTTTTGTGATAAACTGCTGTTTTTGTGATTTTAGCATATTTTGTGATGCAGTTAGTCAATGGACTTGTTTCTGTAGCGCGTAACGGTTGTAGGTTAGATTCCCTCAAATACTAAAAAAAACAAGTCTGGGTGTTTTGGGGTCGTGTGTCTCGTAGTTCTTGATTCTTTAGATAAAGGGAATCCTAGTTAGGGATCAGAGCCTATGTAGGTGACCGTAGGACGTTATTTTCAGTTATTTATTTCATGAATGTTGTTAAAGGTACGCTACTATTAACAAGTTATGACCAGCCAGACTAACATGCGCAACACGACAAAATTGTGTCTACTGCGGCGCAAGTACGGATCTTTTCGGGTCGATAATATTCGATAAAAATGACAGTTCAAATCGATAACGTGGGAATTATCGAGCCTCGAAACAATCGACAAAAGTTATCGAAACGCTAGGTCGAATCCAAAGAGAATATAGAGCTACTACAATACTTTACGATCAGACTTCGGTACTCGCAAAATTCGATAAATTTGTCGAGTTTTTCGGTTCGACAAATTTATCGAACCGACTTCCGTACTCGCGCCGCTGTTTTGTCTCGCTCTTTCTCCTGCGAATACGAGACAAATGCACGATATAAGCATCGACAAAATTTTGTCACGATGCGCATGTTAGCACGGCAGGTTTAGAATTTTAAATGTAAGATTTTTAAAGATGTCATAAATATAATCCTTATGAGAATAATTGAATGGAATAGACTAAAGACTCTATCACAATATATATCTGTTAAATAAGATTATATAATGTGGGTAATTTATAGTTTCAATTTCTCGATATTTAAAATGGACTTCCGCAAAGTAACGCCTGATTCCATCAAATATATATCTGTTATACGCGGGAGAAGGCATGATTTCACGCGGGAGCCAAATCTAAAAGGTCAATCCTCTCACAAATAACCATTGTGGTCTCGCTTCTCTCATTACATATGGTGGGTCCACCTGCTTTTCCTATACGACCCACCCCGTCTTCCAAACGAAACTCTATTATCTTTATTATTCTTTCAATAATCCTCAAAGCACCAGTAGTTTCTCAGTGCCGCTTCGCCACGGCAAGCCTACCTTTACTTCCTCTACAATTTCCTCACCTTTTCTGCACGAAGAAACCAGGGACGGCCCTCGTGTCCTCGCTCATATATATATCCCTACCCTCAGAAAAGCGTACTAGTCTTATCTATGGTTACAATGTGGCCAATACAGAAAATGTCTAGAATGAAACAACACTTGTTTTTGTCTATGGTTACAATGTTGCCAACACAAAAATATCTAGATATCAATCATGCTTGTCTTTTCCTAAATTTGCAATGTTGCCATCACTATAAATATCTATTAGTCAAAATTTATTCGATCACCTAATAAACTGCATTTCGCGACTAATGCAATGGACGCTTATGCAACAGCAGCGCAAGTACGGATCTTTTCGATCGATAAAATAGACGGTTCAAATCGAGAAAGTGGGTTTTATTGATTTTTTATATAATTTATCAAGCTTCGATACTACCGACATAAGTTATCGAATAGCTAGGTCGAATCCAAAGAGAATATAAACCTACTACAATACTTTACGATCCCACTGGTAATCGCAACATTCGATAAATTTATCAGTTTTTTCGATTCAACAAATTTATCGTTTGGGCTTCCCTACTTGCGCTGCAGCTAGTATAATTATTATTGTAACGATTATAATAAGCTTTAGCTTTATAATAAAATAGTACATAACGTAGATTCGATGTGAGTATATTGTGACCATGTGTGGTGTATGTTAGTATAATATATTATACTGTTCGAAATGTTACGTAACTATCTAATTAAACTTTATTAGCATTATTTATTCTGCACACTACTACAGTGTGTACAGATTTGTATTATCACAGACAATATTTATATGCATACTTTACGAGTGCACAGTAGTTTCACTTCGAGTGGCAGGGTTTATTTTAGCTTTAGTAAAGTACGTATAGTACTAGACAAAAATATGGCACGCTGGCAAAAACAGTTTTTTTTTTAAAAAGATTACGCCATTTTTTTTGTAATTTTATCTCGCGACATTTATTTTTTTTGGTAAGAACTTTCATAACGCTATTAAAAATTATTTACTAATTATTTTAGCTTGGCGACACAAATAGAAAGTATTATAAACTTGAACAATTACTACAAATTTGCCGGTTTTGTTTTGTACAACGTGCCATATTTCAGGACAGCAATTATAACCACTTTTGTGATAACTCAGTAGTCAGTATATTTTCTACTATGTTGGTACCTAAATGTATAAATAAATTTGGGAAAGCAGCACGGATGTTTCAATTCAAACACATATTTAATTTTTAAGCTTTTTATTCATTTTATATTAAAACTTATAATATAATCACTAATGGAGGCTTATACAAAGACTCAATAATATCACATTTCTGATGTGGATATTATCAATCCACGAACTAAACTACTGGTATAACTAAATTCTCTATCTACGCTCTAAGTACCGCCAATACAAGCCAAATAAATAGAAATCTAGAAATATATGATTTGCCTTGGTTGATACAATAAACATTTTTAAGTACCTAGGACACACAGGCGTAATCGAAGGCGATAGGTTTGAAGTTCGTTCACTAGTTCAAGTGAGTTCACTGACGAACATGCTAATAAAAGTTTGATTTCACAAATGTCGATTAGCTCCCACTTTTTTTTTCTATCCACCTTGATCTGAGAGATTGTCCAGGGGACCGATTTTTGAATGTCACGAATGATTTCGAAATCATTGATGACAAGATTCTCAGCGATGACTTTGAAATCACTAATTTGCAAAAGTCGTATTTTTGAAAGTCATACTCTGTATACCAATCATGCAACTATTTCTCAGCTTTGATCACACATAAACTTATGATTGTGTTCTATTTATTTTTATTTTTTAAGTTGGAAATTGTTTTCAAGTCAAAATTGGCACTAAATATTCGTATCTATGATATCGTTTACGAGTGTACCCATTCGTAAACGATGTCATAGGTACACAGATTTGTTTAAGTCTGTGTACATAGGTATGAGAAGTTTAGTCACCCGCTGAGATTCAAAAATACAACTTTTTGTAAATCGGTGACTATCGGTCATATCGCTGATATTTAGTCACTCGATGAAATTCCAAAATTGCACCCCTGATGAGGCGTTTTACGAGCGAGTCGACTGTCGCGTAAAACTCCTCATCTGAACAAAGTAATTGATGATCTGATCGGCGGTGAACACGCTGAAGCTAGAATAACACTGGCTGCCGGAACCCACCGATAGGTGCTTCACGACACATTTACAACTTGAGATGTTAGATTACCAAGCATGCACAATAATAGGTTACCACTATTTTACCTATTGTACTGTGTTATCTCTTGAGAACATCATCCTCGACTTTGGAGAAATTCAGCCTTCCTAGAAATTTAGTGGATAATATTATATCAAAAGTAACAATTGCTAGCTAATAAGCCAAGCGAATTATTAAAAAACAAAGTACATATTCGTATAATAGCGGAACAAAATGTCTACTGGTAAATATACTCTTCCGGGCATGCCAGTTATAAACACTTTGCGTGTGTAGCTTGTGTATTAATAAAGTTGGATTTCGCCAAACTCGTGGAGATTATTCTAAAGAATAAATACGAATACAGAATTGAAGGTCGCATGTATTCATAAAAATAACCTTATCCGTTTTGGTGTAATCCAATCTTAGTGTAAAAATTATGTTTTACAAGCCTTTGCCGAATATAGTTCCTTTTAGGAAAATAATTTGGAATAAATAAGTACAATCTTAAGTAGTCGTGTGAGATTCTACTAATAAATAAGTTTTTTTTTGCAAAATTTGAGAGTACAGTCAGCACCAAAATAACTATTAACAAAATTTACTGTTGATAATCTTTGCTACAAAAATAGAAACACGGATTTGACAGATGTAACATAAGCATACCTCCACATGCATGTTTTAATTATACGTAATGTTGCCCAAATTCTTTTTAGAATAATTCTATACATAAACGAATAATTTGTTTGCAAAAAAAATGTAGCTGAGAGAAAATAAATCGAAATAGAAAAAAATTCTTACGACTTTTTCTGTTATTGTGGTCGCGTAGGTACTTAGGTAGGTATGTCTAGTTTTTTGAAGCCTTTTGTTTCGTCTGTCAAACCTTACACGATTTAATCTGACTGTAAAAAAAGCAATATTTTTCAATATATTTATAGACTATTGCATTTTGATAATTCTTTTTCTATATTGAGGTACTTTCATAAATAGGTAACATTAGAAAATATAGGAACGCAATTGCCTTAATGCTAAAAGCCGTTTTCCCTTGGCTTTTTCCATTCTGGACGAAATAATATAAATTTGAAAAAGTATGAGGCACTACAAAATAAGTATTTGTTGAAATTAAAACTGCGTCAGCTGCATTTATAAAATAACTAAGTACACTACTAAAAATACATAAATATAGATGTTAGAAACACATTTTTTTTCTATACTTATTTTAATAAACATTGGTCATTTTATTGTTCATATAAAAATGTTATTTTAAAATATATACTTGTAAAATAATTAAACAAACATTTATTAATTATTTCATGCACTATCAAAACTGATCCTGAGTACCAATATTATAAAAAAACTCTAATAAGTAACTACATCACTACACGTAAGTATGTCAAATTAAAAGACAGTCAAACAGAAAACTATTAAAGAGTATCCATAACTAAAATAAAAATGTCAATAATTCAACTATCCTAACCAGCTGACGTAGTTTTACTTACAGCATGAATAAAATTAAAAATAACATTTAAAACTAAACGGGCAACCATTTCGAAAATAAACATTTTTTGTTTTAACCATGGATCGAACCAGAGTGGCGTCATTGCCTCTATCTTTAAAGGTACAGTTTGCTACAAAATGTTCTTATAGCATAATTAAGTTTTGCTCACTCATTACAAAAGTTATAATTAGTTAACAAGTCTTTTCCGAAGTGTTAAAATTATGGAACACATTTATTTTGTTAATAAATGAAATGATTCAAAAAACAATGAACACAGACGCGGAATAGACATATTTAACAACATGATGTCAAATAGTTAAAATATTTCACTATTTTTTATATAAATATTTTTGGATATTTTGGTAACGCTCATCAAATACAACTAAAATCTTGTACACTTTGGTACACAAATTAAATGCTCTATTAATTTATATATTTTTCGCTACTAATGTTTTTCAGCCATAAAATTAAAAGATTTTGGCACTGATATTACTTTATAAATATGAAATAACGAAAAAATAATATGATTCTAGTTTAATTTAGAAACAGGCTAAAATTAACATGATTTGGTACTACAAAATATAGACATACATAGTGTTACCACAAAAAAACATTTTTAGACGCCATATTTAGCTAGACAGTGTCCAAAGATAAACGTCAAAAATGATTAGAAATGTCACAACAGAATTGTGTTAGACAATGGTTAGACACTACTTAAATCAGGATTTGTGGTTGTTCATATTTAATCGCGCGACTAAGGCAAGTTTAGGCGTTAAACAGTGATTAACACTGGTTTAACGTGTGTTTAATTTTTTTGTGGAAAGACCCACAGGCTCTATAAATTTATGCGTTGGTATATTTGGTATTATGAATCTCTTTACTTTGAAGGCACGTGGTGAACTTGCAGAAAAAATGTGAGTTAAATGTTATGTCAGTATCTACCAGAACATGAAAATTTTAGCATTACTCAGGTTTACAAATAACGATATGCCTTTTTCAATTAAAAAAACCAGTAACAAATCTACATATTTTTTGCACTCAGGTTTTAGCAATCACACTGCCTTTGACCGCAACATAAATTGCTTCAAATGGCGGCCGCTTATCCGAATATCACAATAAGTAAACCTTTAGCACAATATACAAAGGGACAAAGATACATTTAAAAATTGTGCATAATAGAGGGCGCGACGACACGAATAAAATATGCGTTCACTTACTAATTTATTCGTTTCAGAACAAAAGTTACTCAATTGTCCATACTGAAAACTTTGATATGTTTGGTATAAATTGGTTTGATATCTAATGTCACTGATATTTTCTTTTATATTTTATGTCACTTTTGTTTTATTAACATCGCAGAATAATCAAATTACAGTACTTAATGTCTTTTTGGGACGTCAAATATATAAAAACTTTTGTCCCTAATGTATATTGTGCTTCGAGATATTTTGCCAAAGTATCAATTAACTTTTTATTGTAGTACCTAGTTGCAGAGGCGGCTTTAGGGATGGGCAAGCTGCCCCTAGGCATGCCGTCGCTCTGTGACTGTGATACGACAAAAATACACATAGAAAAACCGTATTTACAATAAAGAACTATTGGACATACTCGTGCATACTTTTTGTTTTAAAGGTTTCAGCTATTATAAACACAAGCTGATATTGTACAAAATATTGTCAGATCGTTAAGACTACTTTGGTCTAAGTAGTTCAAGTACTAACTACGGTATTGTTCACGATCATCGTTTCATTCCTAATTCGTGAAATCACTACATTTGTAGCAATCCAATGACCTTTATATACGTAGTTATGATAATTATTACCTCTTTTCTAGATAGCACGCAATATTCTTACACGAATATAATATATCAATTGTCTTATATTTTGAATGTCAAGGATACTTTTTTGTCATTTGTCATGTCACGGTTCACAAGTGCAAGGCGATGTGCAAGGGGCTAAAAGTTCAGTCGTTTTCTAAGGCCGTCTCTTATCTGGTTTTAATCGTATTCGATGACCGTTCTAATAATCGTCTGGATACTCCATGTTTGCGATTAAGTTCTTCTTTTCATCTTTGCCGGGCTTTGAGTCGAGTAGCGTCGGCCGTATGGTGGATCTGGGTTCGAAGCATGGCTGCAACAAAGGTTACAATTATGAATTGTGTGTTGTTACGTTTTTGAATTAAATTTTGTGAAAGAAAATGTTAATTTGTGATATTTGAACACATGTTTTACAATCATAGGTATAGTCGTATTTTTGTAATAATAAAATTATGTTGACGTGTTTCTAATTATATTAATGTAAGTAGGTATATTTGTCGTTTGCACATTTAAGTAGACAATGGTCGGGATAACATTTTCTTCCACTTACATGAAATGATATTAGTTCTATCTACATTTATTTTGCGAAAGTAGTATTTAAGGTTCTAGAAATTTAATGAACACTTATAAAATATCCGTAACCTCCATTACTGTCTTCATTTTCTACTGAGATTTATTAATATTGAACTAGACCTTCCCCAGTAGGCATAAGTATAAATAAGTATATTTAAAAATGAACTTTGTTTATGTGTTGTTTAGTACCTAATTAGTATTAGTTATGCAGTCAAAAACATACGCAACCAATTAGATTAGGACTTGATGAATGTACCTATATGCCCCAAAAGCGCAAGACATTTGAAACGATAGATTTATAAGATTACATTTACGAATAGGCTAATTTAGAAGTGTTAATATTTAGAGTAAAAATCTTAATATCCGACACACAAAGACACTCAAATATTAAAAACACTGTCAATTTTCAATCCTTACTAATAAAAGTTGTGAACGAACAAAATAAATCTGATCACTAAAATATAAATATATCTCTCGAACCTATTTTGTGCGTCACATTACAAGTTAACGAGAAAAAACAAAACATACACGTTTGAGATTTTTTTATTTTTATACATAAATGCGTATCTAGTTTAGTTACTAAATTCACAACGTTTTCAAAGTCATCTTTAGTGTCAGATTGACTTTGTAAAAAATGCCAGAACAATTTACTATCTTAAAGATAATAATATACTACGGTTAGTATGGCAGTGCACCCTTAGCATGCAGGGTAGGCGTATATTTGATCAAAATGTGAACCTGCTTGTGAATTGTCAAGGAATCAGCGTAGCTCAGTGGGCCATGCATTATCAACCTGTGTTCAAAATATTTTTAAAAATCTTATTCGAAGGTTTCCGGCGCCGTTTATGGCGCATTTCTACGTCAAAAATAGCATTATAGGTACGATGCATAACAATAACCGATTGTTTATGTACCCGTTCCATAGATGGCGCGATAAAACTTCAGTTAAGATTAAAATATAATATGGGTAATTTATAGTTTTAATTCCGCGATAAAGAATGTCTAATGGCCAAAGTTCGATCTATACTGAATTTAACCAAAGGTAACGCGCGACGCTGGACAACGAAACCTGGGTTAGTTTGTTATAAAATAACTTAAGTTTTGATAAGTATACTTGTTATTAACCAACAATCTGAGGGACGTCACGTGACGGTAATAAAGTACATGCATCGTTCTGTTGACGCAAACGTGCAAAGGACATAATAATAGGTACAACTGTCATTTATGATTACTTATTAACTAGCATATATTATGTTTAAAAAATATGTTTTTATTTAAATTAAAGGTTACTGAACGAGCCGGTCGTTTGTTTGATGGCGAGCATAATGCCTGCCCATAACGGTAGGTAAATTATGAAACACAAAGGGTGCTAATTATTGCAATGAGCACCTGAGACATCAATTGAATAAATATACGTTATAAAATATTTATGTACTTAATGAAATTAGTGATATTATTATTGGATATTCAATTTTACTACACATCATCATATATTTTATATTATAAGTGACAGCGCATAACTTATTGTAAATATTTATTATAAACACAGTATTGTTTGCGATATTCTGTCTGGACCAGCCGGACTTCTGTAACATTTAGAGAATTTAGTTTTGCAAATGGAAACACACTAAAAGGAGTTGGATTAAGATATTATTAAATAAGTATATATACTTATATAGATGCATATATAATTCTGTTGATTGGTAGGCAAATTACCTACATACTTATACTTCGTATAATTAAAATATGCGAATGAAAGATAGTTTTGACAGTTTTTTGCAGCAACATAGTAATATTTATTATTTTGGGTAACTAGCTAACTTATAAAAATATCATAACTACCTAGGTATATTAATTAATTTAGTAGTCTACGTGCAAGTGCGTAAAAGACATGACTATACATTTACATACATTCGTCAAACCGATAAAACAAATAAATTATAACAAATAAAAACAGCTTTTTTAAAAATATTATAAAAAAGCTTTTCCCTATATTGTCACCAGGTTTTAAACAAATACAAAGATCAGCCTATTCCAGCCATAGGAACCGGTTCAAATTCAGTTGTACAATTTGACCCACATATTCTTACTAACATACTAACTAGTGAAGTTAGATAAAAGCTTGTAAAAACAAATGATAGTAAAAGTAATGCTGTACTTACAGTTTCGCAGATGTTCATGTTACAGCAGTTTTCGATGGTGATCTCGCATTGGTCGGGTCGCGCCGTCATTGGAGTTACGTTCTTGTTTACGATAATACGCTTCTTGATTCTGTAACCATAATGATATACGGTGAATGACGTATCTTGATTCAGTTGAATATGAAATGTAGATTGTAGCGGTTATTTTGGGACTACCTAGTCTGATATTTTTGGTTTGCGTAGTTGAGGGCATTTTGTATGTATTATTCCTGATTTATATGGCTGACCTATAACCGCTCTTATACAATACTAGCTGCTGCCCGCGGTTTCACCCGCGCGGAGATATGGGTTTTATATTTTTGCGCGGAACCCTAATTGTTATTCTAAAATAAAAGTAGCCTAAGTTTTTCCTTGTAACATCAGCTATCTGCCAGTGAAAGTCCCGTCAAAATCGGCCCAGCCGTTTCGGAGATTACCCGGAACAAACAGACAGACAGACAAAAATTTTTAAAATGGTTGAGGTACCGTACTATATACTTTCATACGCCTTTGGTAAATAGCTGTTATTTTGATATTACAAACAGACACTTCAATTTTATTTATTTGTATAGATATAGATGTCGTTAACATCTATCGGTATGTATCGGCATTTCAATAGTCTAGAGCAGCGGTCTTCAACGTTTCACAAATCAAGAGCCAAAAATATTATTTTTTCTGCACAGCGGGCCGCACCATAGGTATTTTTATAAGGATTTTTTTATTTTCAATGGTCAGGATGATTGAACAAGTGGATAAGTAGAAAACATTTATTTATTGCGCCAACGTCAACAAAAGGGGCAAATAAAAATCAATACAATGCAATTGGAGAGTGCTGTTGGCGGGCCGCAGAAAATATATCGTCGGGCCGCAAGCGGCCCGCGGGCCGCGGGTTGAAGACCCTTGGTCTAGAGACTAGAGTTTTCAATAATATCGTGTTTCAATAACTTCGTTGTAGCGTTACGTGACATTTTGCGAAACTCTGTTTGTCGTTTATTTGTTTAGGACTCATTTTCATTGGACTTTTTAAACTGTACCAAATTTTAGTATGATTATTCTAAGGATAACATTTAGGAATGTTCAGAGTAGAGCGAATACATGGCGAAATAACAACACACGTGTAGCCACCGGTAAAATAGAAGAAAAAAATTGCATACAAAACACGTAATGCTTACTGTTATAAGACTCTAGGCTGGAGCCTTTTAAAAAAAGGAATTTTAAAATAAAAACATAAATGAATTTTGAGACAACCGTCGGATTTGGAAGTTGGATGAAGACTGAAGGGAAAGGTGGTTAAATCAGACTCTATTGCAATAAATGATGACTTGTCTAGAAAAGGTAAGTAGTAGACAATAAGGGGTACATAAAATATGTATAACATTACGCACTTAGCTGGTATATTAAGCTAGCTAAATTTATTAAGAATAATACAAAACTTACCTTGGACGTTTTTTCAGCTGCAGAATTTTCGTGATGAGCATAGCGCTACCTAAACAAAGCAGGCCACAGAACACTCCTAGCACCATAATAATGGGGTCTCTAACAGGGTCCCAGCCATCATTGCAGCTGGTGGGCATTACAAATTCTCCATCAGTGGGACTGAGATGTTCCGATGAATACATTAATGTCTTTGTCACATTTTGCGTACAGCTGAAAAAGTGAAAATGTGAATTTAATGATTGTAAATAATTTATACATTGTAACGGGATATTTACCGTGGTAATTATTAGCTGGTTAGCTCTCGACATTTTGACGTTGTAGCAAGCATGTTCACGGATATAAAGTAGTGAATAACCGTGAAAGTTAAAAAAAATTGAAGTTAAGTAAATAATTTGCAGCAATATCAATGTCATAGTGCAAACTGTTTCACAAATGTAATGTTCCTCTAAAACTTACATACTATTAGAACCTAATATTCAATGCTTTTGTTATTAATTATTTCATCATATTTTATTAAAATAATCTCACTTCATAAATTCGTAATGAGACTGCAGTACTCGACGAATGCCTTTGAATCCTTAATTATTTTGTTACTGTTACGATGTTAATTTACACTAGTATTGTACATGTTTGTATATTTTGTTATGTCTAAATAAAGATCTTTTAATTGAAATTGAATGTCATAGTCCGAGGGAAATGGGAAAACTACTCACTTTATCATCAAATTAAAAATTCTTTATTCATACCATTATTTCTTTATCAATACGCTTTTTCAACTAGCACATTTTTAACTATAATAGAACAACAATCACAAACTATAATTAAACAAAATGAAAATAAAACAAAAATGATTGTGGTGTGGAGGTACGAAAGGCACACGGCACATGCGCGCGCGCATCTCAGAAACTCTCGAGCATACTTGGTGGTGACGACAAGTGGCAGGAGGGAGTACAGGCACGTATACCCTGGGCCAGATGAGCCAGATCGTGCGGGGCGCGGGGTACGAGGAATACTACTTGCTACATATAATATGTGATTTTTATACAGCATCCTTACTTGCAAGGCTCAGTAACAACGACCACCGTAGGAGTAGTTGTGGGTGTTGTGGACGTTGTGGTGAAGACTTTCTCAGTTTCACATCTTGTTCCTTCATAATCTGTGGCGCAGCTGCAAACAGGTTTTTGTTCCTCATTTAAAGTGCAGAAACCGTGGTTTAGGCAATAACCGTGGCACAGGTTTATTTCGCACCGGTGCCCTGTATAACCCTCTTTGCAACTGAAATCATAAATAAATGTTAAATAAGTCTCGAAGTCATTTATGTCAAATAAATATTTTACAATTTATAGTCATCTAAAGTGTCAATACCTGCAGATAGGTTGTCCTATTTTTCCTTCAGTAGTGAGACTGCAATCACCTTGGAAACAAAAGTTCTGGCAGACAGAAATATCGCATCGCTCGCCTGTGTATCCAGGTGTGCATTTGCATTCTAATTTCCCATTGACCTTGACCCCGTGGACACAGAATAGTCCCATTTCTGGTGGAACACTAAAGGAGTCGTTTATAGCAGACTTGTTCTGAGAAAGACTTCTTAACTTCTCACATTCGGGCACTCCCTCTGTCTGGTCCTCTATTTGGTAATTGGCAACGATGCCAAAAGGCACTTCATTTCGGAAGGTGAGATATTCTTTGGGTTCTTGGTTTTTCTTGTGCTTTGGCAATTTCCAAATGGTTTTGAAACCCCAATCGATCCAGTAAAGGGCATCTTTGGAAACCGTCAACGCGTTGGGTTGGTGGTGTGCTCCTACCAGCATTGTATCACGGTTGTTTCCTTCTAGGTCAGAGCTTTCGATTGAGTAGTGAATGCCTTCTTTGTCATCTACCCAGTATAGCTTCTTGGTGCTTTGGTCCACAACTAAACTTACTGGCATATATATATCAGTGTTTACGACAACTTGCCTCTCGGATCCGTCAAATCGAGCTCTTTCTATTGTAGGCTTTGTGACATTTGTGTTAGTCCAGTAAACGTACCTTAAACATAAAAAAACACCCATTAATATCCATTTCTGATATACGTACCTGTTTACTACCAAAATTGCGATTCTAGATATAACTTACCCTCTACAACTATCAACCGCAATAGCTCTTGGAATCTCGTCATCCATTTTGAATAAAAGATTTCCATAAGGGACGTTCTTGGAGCCTGGTTTTAGAGAAATCCAGAAAATACTCCTCTCACTGGAATCAGTCCAGAATAGCATACTCGTATCGGAGTCGAAGGCAAGCCCCTGGATATTTTCAATGGACCTCCTCCTGACCAAGGACTGATATTTCTTCGTTGCTAAGTGATAGCTGAATATTGACGCGTTATCATTCTGTTTGTCGACGAACAACATCATGTTATGCACCGCGTCATAGGCCAAAGCCGTGAGATCTCTGAATTGCGAGCCTACATTTTCGGTTTTTGTTTTGTTTGTGTAAAATTCTAGTTGGTCCCCAGTGGTTATTGCTACATCTGAAACAAATAGAAAACTTCTTTAAGCATAGTAAATTAATCTGTTGAAATAAAGACTAAGACTAAATAAAGACTATGTATAATATTGTATAATGCAGCGCAAAAGAAGTTTTGCAATGTTTAAATTTTTTGGGCGAGTGGCATTATCACTGAGTAAACAATAAGCATACAAAGAATCTCAATTAACTCGCGACGAAAGACGTGAACAATTTTTCTCTGTCTTTAATAAAATTTTAACTTCAATTGAACGCGTTATATAAGAATGCATGTGCCAAAACCGTTTCCGATACATAGTTTGGCAGCCCGTTAGGCGGGATTTCGTCCCGTGACCGCTCGTCGCAATGATTGGAGGTTAGTCACATTGCCGCTGCCGTTTACGTAATCTCTCCTACCATTGCCCACTGTTGTTTGCTTGCGCTGTGACGTCACAAAATTAGATGTATCGAAATGGAATGTTACTTACTGCTGCCAAGTGCTCTCGCTACCGTTTGTAAACACTAAACGCTAAGCGATATGAATCAAAGGGAAAATAAATATCAACATTGCATTGTCTTCGAAGATATATTTTTATTGTTGTAGATTGGTTTTGGTTGATACTGGCATGAGTTTCTTTGTGGGCGACCGTAGACAGAATCGGTATTTGAGGAGCGTACATTTAGTTATTTTTATTTTTCATTCTCGTGAACATTTTTCAAGGTAATCTTTCAGATAATCTACACGGCTATATATATTAAATTAGATACAGATAAAAATAAAATGCATTGTGATTACATGGCACAGTTGCCTAATCTATTTTGCCGTCGATTTTATCTGTTATCCTAGACTTCCTATCTTACTAATATTAAAAATGCGAAAGTGCGTTTGTTGGTTTGTCCTTTTTTCACATACTAACAGAGCAACGGATCGACGTGATTTTTGGCATAGATACAGTTTATGCACCGGAGAGTAACATAGGTTACTTTTCATGTATGTATGTATGTGAGTTTCTTTATTCCAGCAGAACTTTTAAATGCCTGATGCACAGTTTTCGGTGTATCGTTAGAATCATCCCGCGTGACACAGATAGGGCAGTCGTTTTTTTTATGTAACTTTTCTTACATCAACTTGTTTTTAGAGGTAATTTGTAATTTTTTTGGTCAAGTAAATTTGCTAATAACTTGTTTTGATCACAATCATCAAGATTATTAGTTATATGTTAAGTGAATATTTTAAACATGTTATATGATGAATAATGACAATTTTTTCCAGTGCCAAGCTCATCTGATTTTGCTAAAAAAACCTTTTAAGTTAAGCTATTTAGCTGCTATATACGCCTTAACTACTAGGCTTCTTATATCCCAGAAAATTGTACGGTTTCTTTAGAACTTTTGTGCGTTTCCCACGCGTTAGCCACGCGCAGCAAGTTTCAAATAAGGTCATGGACTTATCTGAGAACACACGCAGCAGGGTGGTTTACAAGTTACAACTACACGATACTTCTAAGAAGGTTCTTGTTATAAGCGTTTCTTTTTATTTACTGTGTAATAAATACCTAGTGACGAGGTTATCTTATCTCCACAAAACGACGTCACATACAAAAATAAAAATACGAAAATAACGCAAACAACGTGAGGTTCTGTTATATACTGCCTACACAGAATTGTATATTTCTTAAATCAATGTTGGTTAACATAAATATATATCTAAGACTAGTATAATATATAGTATTTAAAAATCTATTTGACCATTGTATGTAAAATATACCATGTTTTTTTTCTGCAAATAAATAATATTTATTTATTTATTTATTTTTTTACTTTAATTAAAACGGCATGCACCAATGGGGAGGCACAGGCAAAGCTAATCTCAGATGGCGCCATCTCCGCTGGTGCTTGTCATTGATGGTTACTTTGAGGGCTAATGAATTAAACTATAACCAGTAAACATGCTCGCGTCTTAGAAATCATCAGATTTGAAATGGTCACTACATATCCTAGAAGAATAATTGGTTTCCAATCATTTTTGGTGAGCAATGCTTTGATCCACAATTTCCGTTTTTTCTCGTCAGAAGAGAAACGTGTGTACCTTAATTTTACACTGAATTGCACTTTACAGAGGCATACTTTGTTGCAAAGGTGATTTTTTGTTGATTTACTAAATATTATAATGAACTTTCATAGTGAAACAGCACCAGCGATAATGCGCCACCTAGCGGGATCAGTAAGCAGTGTGGCTCCCCATTACAATAATTAAAGATAAACACACAGATAAGACAAAGACACAGCAAAATATTCAAATTGGAAGAGAAAATAATAATATAATAATAATGTAATAATATCTATCAATATCTACTTAAAGCTATAAATTATTCATGTAAGTTAAAATAATAAATTGTCAATAAACTACGCACAATACATAAAGACATAAACAACTATATACAAGTACTCACACGCACATACTTCGACTCGCAATAACGCAAACATTCTAACATTATCGCCTGCCATCCATCCGCAAACAAGTCACAGTCTGGATTGGCGGCCAAGAGAGTGTTAAGAGCGGAGAGTGATCGCGGTACGGGCGAGTTGGAACGCGCCACAGTGCGACACTGCGGAACGTTGAAAAGTGTGTGTCGCCTGTTGCGACTGTAATTGTTAGGGGTAAATAATCGACATAGTTCATCATGTAAATCGGGCGCATCAACTATGAATTTAAACAACAAAATATGAATTTATCGTCGACTGAAATTTGCTTCGACGATCTTTTTACAATTTAATTTCCTATACATTGTATATATATGTTGTACATATAAGTGTATATATATGTTGTAAATTTCAACGAGGCAATGCCGCCAGCATGCTGGGTACGCTTCCAACTGGTAGTGGGGCTAGAACATTTGGATTATCTATAGGCCAAGCCTACTTTGGCTTGTAGATTATCCAACTGTATTTGTAGCTAGGTTAGACGCAGTGTTTATTTATGTATTAGCTAGTTAGGCATTTAGAAATACGAAGAACCTCACTTGGAAATACAACATTAAAAATTTCCTTATAAAAAATTATTTACTTCAAACGTGAAGTTTTCGGCATTTTCTGTAATTCTAAGTCTCTTCTAATCAACCATAGTTTAAGTGAATCAGCTGATCTAGGGCTGCCCGGAAGGTCTGTAGAATTTTGACGTAAACTTTAAATGCCCTTTCTTCAATGAAAAATACTGAATTTCAATAACTCGTTAAACGAATGTTGTTGTCTTCTACGAGTAGAGTCCCTTGTCAGGATAACATACCAATTTAGGTAAACTCAACTTGGCATAGCAAATATATACGTATTTTTGTATAAAAAAATACCCGTCAGATATCAGAGAAAGGTTATCGCTTATGGGTTGAAACGAGTTATCAACGTTATCTCATGGAGTTAATATGCGAATACATACCTACATAATGATACTTGTGATTGCTGTCACCATAGGGTATCTCAGGTTATAGAAAACAAAACTGTGGAAAATATTATTTAACAATGTTTATGTGATTTCTTATCTGTCAGCGTGATTGCTGTTTTTCTATAATCGAATCATTTAATGTTATCAATGAGACTACGTGACACTTCTAGAATATAAATAATGATACTTTGAGTTTTATGGGTCTTGGAATTGACGTCTTTGGAACGAGCTAAACTCCGCTACTCGCGCACTTTTTACTATAGGTACAGTTAATAGTATATGCTTTATATACATATTATGTATATAAGTTGGGTAAATGCCCTTGCCATCTAGCTGGGCAGCGCGGCTAGCATTTTGGGAACTCTGCCGGATATCAAGGATCGTTTGAAACTTTGAACTATCTTTAAACTGTTTTATTGTTAGACAATAAAATGGGTTACGTATTATAAGTATCTAGCTTAGATTTATAATTTTAATTTAGATATTTAGATTATGGCTTGTATGTACTTATCTTTTAGTTTAGTTTATATTGTCAATAAAGATAATCATTTGGATCTTATGCGTCTAGTCAATAGGTGGGTAACTATAGTGAACAAAATCACTGCAGGCGGAGCTGTGTGCTTATAGTGGAACATGAAATCATCCTATTTATTAGTCTTATAATAATTAGATCAATGGTTGATCAATCGATTACAAATAATACAATCAAGTTTTTTTAATCTCAGATTTTTAATGACCTATCAAATTAGAACTGAAATTGTAAATTAGATTTAATTTTTTAAGTAATTAAATGCGGAAAATTCCTAATCAATTAAACTCGATTGTTAAGAATCTTATTAATCATGTCTCTAGAGTTTTCTACTTCTACATTATTTGTACGCAAATATATAAGAACATACGGGTGTCTATATATACCTATAGTATAAAAGCGGAAGGTCGACTCACTGACTAAACAAGAAATCTCGAAAATTACTTGACGTATGAAACTGAAAGGACATGGTCAAAAGTGGTCCTTGGAAACCGACAGATACAATATATATATCAGTCGAAAGCACGTTTAAAAAGAGTTCTTAAAATAATTTTTTAATTTTTTTTCGCACCACCGTTTTTTAATAAAACAGGGTTTAAATAAATGGTATTAATGGATGTGTTGCCTTAGGCCAAAACCATGCGACGACAAAAAAAAAATACCACAGCCAATCAGAAACCAGATCGTTGGCCTGACGTCACGTCCGGCTGATACGTAGTATCCGTTTGTACTCCTAGTAGTAGTCTATGAATAAAAGTTGTTTATGGTAATCACAGCAGAATAAGGATGTGCCTACATGTTACAATTGTTTTCTTCTTATGAAGTAGAATCGATTGAGTACGATATCGATAAGCTTATATCCGAAATCAATTCAAGATTATGGGGCGAATCAAAACGTATAGTTAAATATCATCTATTGGGCTATTGACTATCGAGTATCGATTATCACTGACTGTCAATCGATTAATGATATAAAATAAAGAGGTATATTTTATCAACTTATAGTAAATAAGGTCTTAATAAAATCTAAAATCTCTTTAACTTGTCCACATAGACTCTAGTTCAAACGAAACATCATGCAATTACATTTTTTTTAGTACCTATTACTGGGAGTTGCAGTAGTGTTTTACCCAAAAGTGCTTTCTTGAGGGTAATGTGAACTAAGGCTTTTGCTTGGTGGTAAGCAAAACGCTGACCCATAAAAATTGCAGTGCCACTCAGAACTTTAAAACACAAAGGCCTGCGCGGCACGGCACGGCATGCAGTGAGCTCGTTACCCAGAGACATTACGTATTAAGTCTCAATAGCCTAGTAATTTCACTGGCTACCTTGCTTATCAAACAGAAACACAGTAATGCTTGTACATTACTGCTTGGCGGCAGACTTCACTAGCAAAGCGGTGGTACCAACCTAGTGAGCATTTTTAAAGTAAATAATTAACCAAGTTTGTCTCTTTCGATTCGTCTAAAATTGTCACTGAACAAAACTTAGTTTAACTAAACTACCGATTGACATTGTTTCTTAATAAGTGTCTATGCGATTATATTATTATATTGTTTCTTAATAAGTGCCATTTGAGAAACGATTAAATTAGCTCAATATAATAATTTATTCTCTATATCAGATCCATCGGGATAATCGATTTTTTTATGATCAATACATCCCTAGGGTCACTCACCATGGGGCTGCCAAGCTTCAATTAGTGATGCCAGAACCATTTTCCTAATTTATACTATGGATTTTTTAAACTAATATAATTAATAAATGGCGGTGTCAAAAAATCATTCTTTGCGATAAATATTATCTGCAATTACTATACTACACATTAATTTAAGTTTTATTAATGTCGGTTTCCAAGGACCACCTTCCATACAAAACCATGCCATGTCCTTTGGCAGATGGGTTGTTTATAGGTAGGAGACGTCAGCTAAGAACGGATTTTACGACAGGGCCCAATTAAGGGGCTCGAAGGGCTATCGTAAGTTTACATGAAGTCTTAAACTACTTATTACCCTTGCGAAGCCGGGGTGGGTCGCTAGTTTTTATATCTAATTAAGCTTTATGACGTTGAGTTAGTATTAAACCTTAAAACAGTGCTTAAACCTTAGAGGTCATTTCTAGAATCATTATTGATAGTACAATTTTTTTTTTCTAGGCCATATTGACTTGACGCACTGCAAACGTAGTCCAAATTTTTTTACCATCTTCAAAAAAGGAAGAAGTTCTAAATTCGGTTGTATTTTTTAAATGTTTTACCTCAGAACTCCGCCATTCAGAGTTGGCCATTATTTATTTAGAATAGCCATTTTCCGATTTGGAAAATTCTTTCTGTCCGTTTAGAACAGACTTTAAAACATATTTGTCCATGAAAAAAGTACGTGCAGAAATATCCGGCTACTACATACTTCTAAGACTACTAGGAAATAAAGCCGTTGTTAAGGCGCTTGCTAATTACCACAGTGAATTATAAAGAAATGAATCATACTATGTGGTCGTGCAACGAAATTACGGAAGTGTACCCCAGCTTATACCTATACGCGTGATAGTTCTCAGATAAGTTTTTGCTCTAACAAGTAGAACGGGCGGGTCATACTTGATATTGTTTTTGCACTTGTAGACTGTTAGTGAAAGAAAGTTGTATTGTCATTGAATTTAATTAAGTAAACAGCTTTGGGACGTAAACATCTTACTAAAGTTTATGTTTGTTTGTTACTCAAACATACGTCCCAACTGATTTTTCTGAAAATTGCTATGGCAAATAATAAGTAGGTACTTAAGATTAATACATGGGTCCATTTCTTTCCGGAAAATTCTGTTCCGCAGTCGCGGGGCGCAGTTTTGAAGAAGTTATTTTTAAATTTACTCATATAAAATTGTCTTTTAATCAGATTTGGTCTTATTTATATAGTTTTACTGATCGAAAGGTCAAACCATATGTATACCATACCATACCATACCATAAGTATGTAAGTATTGAAAACAATTTTTCCTGGCGGAGGAAACTTTAGTTTTCCATCATCTATACAAATAAATAAAATTAGAGTGTCTGTTTATAATGTCAAAATAACAGCTTTTTACCAAATGCATATGAAAGTAGGTACCTATAACAAAAACACAATTTTTTTTTAATTTTTGTCTGTCTGATTTTTCCGGGTAATCTCCAAAACGGCTGGTTCGATTTTGACGGGACTTTCACTGGCAGATAGCTGAAGTTATAAGGAGTAAATTAGGCTACTTTTATTTTAGATAAATAATTAGGGTTCCGTGCAAAAAAATAAAACCCATGAAATCAAATATCTCCGTGAAACCGTGGGCAGCAGCTAGTTTAGAAATAAAGTAGGTTAGTCAATTCGCAACCCACACAATACATATGAACCTGGAAATCCCAAAACATTATCCTATAGCATTGCCTCATTATGTTAATGATTTTCTACATTTGAGTGGAGAATATTCAACAGGCGATAAGGGCACTAAAATATTCCGAGTGATATTATTCTTACCATAGATTATTTGGATTTATAGTCTTTGATTCTTACAAAAGTCACGGAAACCACGACGAAATAAAACCTACATTGACATAGACAACAAATTCTACTAAACAGGTTGTATGTGACGCAGATATGGTTTTTTTACATTTAATTAGTGACCAAAGGCGTAGACAATACCTGGAAAGAGTACTAGTATCTACTACTTATAGTATATCAGTGATTTCGATTGCGTCATTAAACATATTTTTTCTATTTTGTATCCTTAATTCTTTAGGTTTTGATGATTATTACGTACTCATTTAATATAACTTAAACATGTTTATCGCGAATATTTCATTTCCTACCCGTATTGTTTTTTTATCCTGTTTGATAAGCAGACGAGCTGGTCGTGTGCCTGATGGTAAGCATAACGCCGGCCCATAACAATTGCAGTTCCACTCAGAACTTTGAAACACAAAGGCCTGCGCGGCACTGCAGTGCGCTCGTTACCCTGAGACATTAGGTATTAAGTCTCATAAGCCCAGTAATTTCACTGGCTACTCTGCTCATCAATCTGGAACACAGTAATGCTTGCACATTACTGCTTGGCAGCTGACTTCACGAGCAAAGCGGTGCTAACAACCCAAACGGACAGTCGCAGAAGTGTTAGTCCTACCACTAACGAAATGAAACGAATTAAATTTACAATAAAAATGGAAATTTCTAAATCATATCTATTATCGGAATAAGACCACAACCATCTAAGTTAAATTATTAGTGTTAAGAAATAACAGGCGTACCTAGGCGGATATATTTTATTTCTAAGTAAATACCCCGATGACAATATTATATAAATTATTCAAAATACACGGAACTAGTGCGGCATTAATAATAATTTTAACAGCCAGAGGTACGATATAAATAGATTAAGTTTATATCCGGACATGTTCAATGAAAGTGAATAAAAATAAAGGTCGGTTATTCACCGCTCAAATTTTAAACGGACATAATTTGATTATTGAGATAAGATATTTTAACGGCTACAATTCTTTAATGAATTAGTGTATATGTATACTAATGTTATATATAACTAATCTACAAAACAATTGGATCATCTACAGCCCGTTGTAGGCCAATGATGAATGAATGATGATGCATACAAATGATAGCCTACAAGTAAGCGGCGCACGGCGTACCCCGCTTATTCGAGACATTGGCATGTGTAGAATTGCAATATTATGGAATTTTCTACATAATTTGGTATGATATATTGGTAGCATTGATAAGAATCGTTAGCGCCAGTTTATAGTCGATGGCATTTTTACCCATGACGGAACGGAGAAGGTTTAGGGCGTTTAGGGTGAGAGGCTGTTTGTTTGTTTGTGTGTGCACACGAATGTTCCTATATATCTCCGGAATGTTTGACCGATTTAGATACGGTTTTCTGTATAGGGTTTGTTATTTTTTTTAATTTTCCCATTTATTACCCGCGACGGAACGGAGGAGGTATATGCGTTTAGGGTGAGAGGTTGTTTGTTTGTGTGTTTGTTTGTTAGTGTGTGCACATGAATGTTCCCATTTATCTCCAGAACGGTTAACCACAAAAGTTTATCATTACCTACTTACAATTTTATAAATAACCTGCCACTGTCTTAGTAGCAGAGATCTTTAACTAGGTAGTCGTCATTTATACCTATTATTTTTGCACATTTTTTACACCAGTGTGATGTATAAAAAGGTGTCATGTTTATTTGATAGAAGGTCATAAATATGGAATCCACTAGATCAAGGCTGCCCAACCTTAGGCCCGCGGGTCACAATGTGGTCCGCAAACCGCCGCGTAAACGATATGTATTGCAAGTTCTTTTATTGCACAATATCTTAATTTAAGGCTTATTGTTAACAAAACCAGCAAACATATGAACTATAACTGGGTCAGATGGCCGCCCGCCTGTGATTTCTGTATCAACAATTTTGCCCAATTGTTAAAAAGGTTGAGCAGCCTTGCAAACAATTGAAAGATCGAAAACTCTGAGGCAGATTCAGAGTCGAATCTATGCGTGAAATCACGCTTTCGTATGTCAAAATTCTATACAGTTTTGACACACGGAAGCAAAACTGAATCTTAGCATTATTCTAAGCTCAGCACGTTACTAGCATCGATTATTATAATAACAGTACCAATATCATGACTACGTATCTCCTGTCCAAACAATTCAAAACTAGACGCCACCAAATTTATAGCCATTGCACTCATTCACATTGGTCACATTTTCAAATTAATCGACTTGAATGACAGGTCTGAAATATTTATATTCCATCATGCTCTCATTACCTTCAGTAGACAGAGACAGTGTTAATTTGCGAGGAATACAATCAGAGCCATTATTACTGATTACAGTATAGATACTATACTAATTAGGACAAGTATGTGACATTACGATACGCCACCGCCATTATTGCGCCACGAGGTGAATTTTGCAGGTATCAGGACAACCTGATGACTGCAAAATTTACCTTGCTGCAATGCCTGTGGTAGGCTTTGAAGCAAGGCGGGAACCATCTTTACATCTTTCATTCGTAACAGCTTTCCCACCTACTGGCCAATAAAGCATATAACGGAAGCATTATCCTAACGTCGCACTCTTGATAAAATACTGAACTAATTCAAAATCACTAACTTTTGGCAATTGAAGTGTAACTAGCTTTTTTTTTAAATTGCTGTAGAATTACAACTAAATATCCTTATAATAATAAAATAAAATACCTTACAAGCAAATTAGGGTTGTTTTTTATTAGACTAGGTTATCGGACTTGCTTTTTAGGTCGCTATTTCACTATAACTCATTTTGGTTAAATTTTGAGTTCGGTCGATGTTTTACTAAGGGTGCGACGTGTCTTTATGAACCTAGGTAAGTATCTAACAGTAATACACTTATCAGATCAGTGTTAGCTTACCCCCATTGTTTCCCCCTACTTCCCATCACGGGGCCTACGTGACACGAAGCACGACTGTCCAAGAATCATGTTACAAATTTTTTGCTGTCTTCAATTAATAGTAGAAATGTCGTCGTCAAAGCGCTTGTCTGTTAGTACGTTGTTTATTTTAAGGTGTAATTTCAAGCCCGCCTTTTCTGTTGAAGCTCAAGTGATTGTTTTCAGCAGGTATTATGTTTAGGAAGTAGTAGTATTATTGAAAAGTTCATTCTGCGTTCCGAGAACTATTTTTTATAATAGATAGAAACGACAGGTTAAGAGATTCGAGTAATTCTTGAAATATTACTAAAGGAAATTGTTGCTATACTTTTTCAAGCTCTCGCGAATTGCATTTAACTTCGTTTATAGCGAGATCATTAAAACGTCGTTGGTCAAATGTTTATGACTAAATTTGATATTAATTAGTGTTTACATAGTCGGATGTCCATATATAATCATCTCTAATGTAAAAAAAAACACTGCGCGCATTCTTTTCGACCAGTTTATTTTGTTTCTACAATCGTATGTTATATTTGATTTACGTATCTTATCAGAGCTATAAAACATTCACAGTGACTTTTCTGAACTAAAATATAGATAGTAAAGTATATGCCATATTTTATCATATCATAATACCCACAATGATCATCACACTTATGCCCTTTATTAGTTAGGATTTGTAGTACCGTGTATATTAGGTAGTTAGGTAAATAGATATACATATAATAATAATTTCCTTCCTAATCATACTTGCAGAAAAAATAATTTCATACATTTCTGCCCTTTGTACTACCACTAGAATAATCTAGGTACTAGTACTAATCTTCATCTGAAAGTCACAATCTCAGTCTGGTTATGAGTTATCACGATAAACTAATGAACTGATTGAGTATTTTGGCAGAAATCAATTCCTTGCAGTCATACCGACTGCAAGGAAAGGACATAGGGAAACACCTAGTCCGTACCTGCTATAATAAATGCGAAAGACTTTGTACGTTTGTTGGTTTGTCCCTCTTTCACGCAACAACGGATCAACGGATCGACGTGGTTTTTGGTATAGATATAGTTTATGTAGCGGAGAGTAACATAGGCTACTTTTTTTCACGGAAATATGCACGGTTCCTGTGGGAACACGGGTGAAATCGCGGGCAGAAGCTAGTAGGTTATATATAGATTAAGACATGTACCTAGGTATATCTAAATAAGCGTAATTAACTGTGTACAGGTACACGTTATGTATTTATTTTGTATCAATAACAAAATTAACTCATAAATCTTATATTTTATGTACATATACTTGATAGTATTTCTTAGTTTTTTACTTAACAATTTAAAAATAATAAGATATATTTATAAATTTATTAAAAACAATATCTTTAGATAACAAATTCGTATTGTAGGTGTCTACGTGCGGGAAAACCGAAACCGTACCAAATACCTAACTACATTTAATTGAAACGTCAATAATTAGCAATCTTTATTCGATACCATCCTGACCTTTTTACTTGTAAAATGATACCTACAATGTGCCCACTTTATGTTATCACTTATCAATCATTTACAACTAGCTAACAATTTTTTTAACTATGTCCGTTTGAAAGGTCAAAAGAACTTTATTATGACATCAATTTTTTTTAATTTTAGTGTAGTTTTACGCACAAATTGTGTGTCTCGAAGCTTGGCCAGATAAAAATGATAAATGTGATTGAAATCACAAAAAAATGGATTCATGGTACCTGTGACACAGAATAGATAATAGTAAAAGAACTGTGATAAGATATCAATTTCAAGGTGAAAAAAATGCAATGAGCAACAATTTGTTATTTTAGACGTAATTAATAAAATTGTCAACACATTATCAGCTTGTAAATACGTGCAAATAAAACTGAACAATCCGTACTGTAATAAATGCGAAAGTGTTTGCACATTTGTTGTATTGTTGGTCAGAGTGGGAGGACTAACTCTTCTGCGAGTGTCCGTCTGGGTTGTTACCACCGCTTTGCTCGTGAAGTCTGCCGCCAAGAAGTAGTGTGCAAGCATTACTGTGTTCCGGTTTGATGAGCAGAGTATCCAGTGAAATTACTGGGCTTATGAGACATAATACCTAACGTCTCAGGGTAACGAGCGCATTGCAGTGCCGCGCAGGCCTTTGTGTTTCAAAATTCTGAGTGGCACTGCAATTGTTATGGGCCGGCGTTATGCTTACCATCAGGTAAACGACCAGCTCGTCTCGTTACCAAATATCATAAAAAAAAAGATGGTTTGTCCTTCTTTCACGCATCAAAGGTGCAACGCGCAACGGATCGACCTGATTTGTGGAATAGACTGACGCGTGCCCAGTATATAATAGCTTGGTGGATGTCGCATATCCTCGAATTTTGTAGTCCTTGAACATGGGGATTTCCTCACGATGTTTTCCTACGCCGATTTTAGAGCGAGTATGGTAAATCCGCACATCGATGCTGTGGCCCTTCTGGGATTTGAACTCAGGTGCGATAAATAGAAAATCATGCTGATCAAGCTCACACTCACTCTATCATAAAGGTACGAATAAAATACCTATTAAACGTTAAAAGACTAAGCAAATATTACTTTTTTTTATGCTATTTGGTAACGAGACGAGCTGGTCGTTTGCCTGACGGTAAGCATAACGCCGGCCCTAAACAATTGCAGTGCCACTCAGAACTTTGAAACACAAAAGCCTGCGCGGCGCTGCAGTGCGCTCGTTACACTGAGACATTAGGTATAGTTTAGGTTAGGTTAGGTTAGTCTCATAAGCCCAGTAATTTCACTGGCTACTCTGCGCATTAAACCGGAACACAGTAATGCTTGCACACTACTGGTTGGCGGCAGACTTCACGAGCAAAGCGGTGGTAACAACCCAGATGGACACTCGCAGAAGAGTTAGTCCTACCACTAACAAGAATTTAAATAATTGACACGAGTATCAAAGGCTGATAAGATTAAATTATGAAATAAGAAAAAGTGTAGGCAAGCAAAGTTTTGTATAATTTCCGCTAAATCTAAGAAAACAATAGTAATACTTTTTAGGAAATTTATCAATGGTCCCATTGATTACAAAGTACATTAATTCTAAAAACAATTATCGTACAATTAATCTAATAACAATTATTGTCTCAGTAATTATCTAGATTCTAGATTATGAACGATTGCTACTTCTCACGGTCATTTTTTTTTCAGTTATATTTATTCGAGTAGCGAAGAAAAAATAGATGACACGGACAATATTGAAAATATTCGAATACTTCTTCGAAATATTTGCTTGCCGAAAATCGCAGATATTTTTACTCTCATTCTTATTTTAGTTTATTTCTATTTTTATGTTGTGAATAATTAATTACGTATATATTATGTTTTTTATAAATAAACACTACATCTCACCTAACAACAACAACAGTTGGAAAATCTACGTCTAAGTTTGAAATGAAATATCTCTTTAGCAACGAAATTCTTGAGATGATAAGTTCCATCAAATCTATTTACTTTACAACTAGCTTTTTCTTGTGGCATCGCATGCGTTGAATCAGTGTAAAAGATTTCCTATTATAACTCCTTATTAGTGAAAGGATTTTAGGGTTCACAGCGTCACAGAATTGTTGGATGTTGATAACTGGCAAAGACAAACCAAAATGCCGTTTCTTGACCATTTTTCTTTTAAACCGATCACTTTTTTAAATTATTTGTGGAGCAAAAGACTTATGGCCTCTGATACTTATTGTACCTGAGAACACAATGCACATTTCGGACACAATGGCAGGAATTAGGACACGGTCAGTTAAATAATTTGTGTCTAGCATTCTGGCGATAATTAAGCTGAGTACTTGAGCCCATTTTTTGTGATGCTGTGTTAAAGACGTGGCATAAGGCATTGTCGTTAAGATTTTTCATCTTTTTTTTTTTAATATTATTTGGTAACGAGACGAGCTGGTCGTTTGCCTGATGGTAAGCATAACGCCGGCCCATAACAATTGCAGTGCCACCCAGAACTTTGAAACACAAAGGCCTGCGCGGCACTGCAGTGCGCTCGTTACCCTGAGACATTAGGTATTAAGTCTCATAAGCCCAGTAGTTTCACTGGATACTCTGCTCATCAAACCGGAACACAGTAATGGTTGCACATTACTGCTTGGCGGCAGACTTCACGAGCAAAGCGGTGGTAACAACCCAGACGGACACTCGCAGAAGAGTTAGTCCTACCACTAACAAAATATCTTTCTTTCTATCTATATACTCTTATAAGAAGTTATAGATACAAATATTGGTACAGCTGTCCCAATTGAATCCTTAAACCTTACAGAAGTCCATCGATTCGTATTTAATAACTAAAGTACGCATTGATTATAATATAATGCATCAGCTGTAAAAAATGTTCCGAATAATCATTGTAAACAAAATAAAATAACATCGTCCGGTCCGACCCCAGCAAACGAAAATGAATTTTAAAATGTTCATTGTGAATGTTGATTATATCAGTGACCATTTAAAAAAAATAAAAGTCAAGAATGATTTTCTTAATTCGACTTTATTTTTTATAAATAATTATATATTGTAATTTAGATTTTAGCCATCATAGATGGATTTGATAAAAAAAATATTTATCATATGAAAAGTTATAATTATAGAGTTGTGCCAAGCATTTGATCTAAAGCTCATGTTGAAAATTAGACAGAGGAAGGCGGGTTTCAGCCTAATTAAAACAATCAAGATTGAAGAGAAACATTAAACACAATCAACGCATAAATCACACGCGTTCAGTATCTATTGTACTAAACGTCAAACAGAAGCAGACCCATTCAATGTATTTACCTAAATATTTCTTTATTGACCGACATAGCCTTAATTGTCTGTACTTCGCACAGCCCTATTTCAAGTCGACCGATCGCAGAGTTCGACGACTCCTTCTTACTTCAATGAACGGCGTTTTTAAAAACTAGCTCTGGACCGCGGTGTCACACACCTAGACTCCTACATTTTTCCGGGATAAAAAGTAGCCAGTCTCTCTCCGGCCCATAATAAAATAATCTCTATATAAAAATCATGCCTGTCTATTGGTCCCTTGCTGCGTGAAAGGTCAAACCAATGAACACGTGTTTGCATTTACAGTAGTGATGGAATACATAATAATCAAAAACTACTACGGCGTCGGCAGCTACGATATAACTAGTACTTTGTCATTGAAGGTGGTTCTCGCCTTTTAAGGGGCTAGGTTACCCAAAAACGACTACTTTCTGCTCCTAAAACTCCCACACGGCTTGGTTTAACGCCTTGAAAAAAATACTACCTGAATGATCAATTCAAGGGCATTAAATTTGATTGATTGATTTTTTTGTATTACCATTACTTATGGCTTGAAAAAATATTTAACAGCATGCTATTTTAAAACTATTTTCCCTAAAACTTCTAAATGACTTAGACGTTTGGGATTAATTTTACACCAAAAAATAAGGAAGAAAATTTTCTATAATTCTTATTGATTAAATTTGTGCATAGAGCAATATTTCGCAAAGAAATTATCAAAAAACTGAATTCCAAATGTACAAGTCTCAGAGGTGCTCTGCGCGGGCGCGCGCGGCAGTCATGCACTGGCATTCAGACGGGGAGGTTGTGTCGCTCGTTGCTCTGCTCACGCTGTCCGCCGACGTTACATATTTGTGTGCGTGAATGATATACAATACAAGTATTTGTTTTCGTGTGGGTTTGAAGCTTGCTCAAAGAGTAGCGTCTAGAGTGGTGAAATCTGATTCATTCCGTGATTTGCGCGTGGACACTCCTCGCATACATATTGAGTGGGTTACATTTCTGATTACAATTTCTTGTTTACGTACATCATTTTTACGAGTGGCAAATATATGTATTGGTAAACAAAGGAATATCGGGAGGTTGAGAACCGTTATAGAAAATACTGGAAATGAAATTGAAAAGTAAAATTACTGGCCTTATAAGACTTAATACCTAATGTCTCAGGTTAACGAGCACAATGCAGTGCTGCATATTTTTGTTTTAAAGTATTGATTGGCACTGCAATTGTTATGGGCCGGCGTTATCCGAAAACTGTAAATATGTTGTAATTGCAGTGCCATTCACAACTTTGAAACACAAAGGCCTGCAGGGCACCGCAGTGTGCTCATCATAATGCTGGCCCATAAAAATTGCAATGCTTCACAGAACTTTGAAACACAAAGGCCTGCGCGGCATTGCTCTGTACTCGTAACTAAGTCTCATAAGCTCAGTAATTTCGCTGGTTACTTTGCTCATCAAACCGGAACATAGTAATGCTTGCACATCTGCCGGCAAGCATATCATGCTGTTCCGGGAGAAATCAAGGACCTACCTTGGACACGGTTTTGGCAAAAATTGAAATGTTGGTTGCATGAAAAATATTACTATACTATAGCTGAAGTTTTAAAGTAATTTATTTGACCACTGAATTTCTAGAATTCTATTTAAATTATTGGTTTTATTTTTGGCCACTTTAGTATAATTAATAAGAAAAATAATAACATTTGATAATATAAATAAGTACCTATAGGAAATGAAATATGAATTGTATTACGATTATTGTGTCATTAGTTTTTTGTAATATTTTAAATTCAATGATAGTTAATTATTCTAATATTTGCATGCCACAATGTGGTAAAATGTTTATGATACTTTATATTTTCTATACCTGTGACCCGACACTATTGTTGTCACCAACATTTTTAGCAAATAAATTATTATGATTAGGCTTCATGAACAAAGTGGAAACCCAGACGGACACTCGCAGATGACTCGATACCTCGTAAATGACACCAAAATAAAAAACACGACTACAAAAGTAAAAATAAAAACAACCCGAAAATCATTTATTTACGTACATGTTAATTTTTGGGTCAAAATGTGTAACAAATTTCAACTTTACGGAGCAAATTGGCTGTCTGTACTTTTATTTTAGTCCAGAGCGATATTTTGAGATCAATCTCAACGTTGGATAATCTCATGTGCGTCCGTACCGTTTATTTACGAATAATAATGATCACTTCAACACTTCATTTCAATGAAAAACTTTCCACTAAATGTATTCAAAGAATTATAGGCAAAGATGCCGTGCGCGCGTGCGGGTACCGCTTCGTAGCGGTTCATCCGCGTGTTCTATGACGTTAGGTTTTGCGATGTTCTTGAAAGACGTAGTGTGGACCGCGCGGGGGAAGTGCGCTTGACTCCACCCATTCGAGCAAGGTCCTTGGCCCGTATAACGTCCTTAAAAGTAATTTTACTTGTTTATTTAAAAGTAATTGTATGAAGGTACGACGAAATTCATTTTTAAAATTACGAATTAATTTGCTTCATGTAAAAATTTAAAATCAACGCTTGGGTTAACGCATTTTTCATAATACGTTGCTAAAGTTATGTAGCTAATAAATAAATACAGTAAGAGTAACCACGTCAAAACCATTTTCATGTAATGAAATAAAACCATGACTTACAAAAACAGTTTGATTAGTTTGCGGTGATTTAAAAACAAAATCTGATAATTGATTGGAATCTGGTTTTGATCTTCATACAAAGAGTAGTTGTTTACTAAAATATTTAACATAAACGGCAACATACATAGTTATTATATTATTTGACATTATGGTCGTTTTTTTTTTAATTTTACTTATAAGCGGCAAGTACCCAGGTACAATGGTGCCAATTCTGTTGGCACAATTTAAACTAAACTAGACTAAAATTTAGTTTAGTTATGTCAAACGTGGTTTGCTATTCAGGAAAGACAAGATTAAACTAAAATTTAGTTTGACAACACTATAATTATTTTAGTTACTTAATTTAGTCTAAGTGGTCATTTATCTATTCTGTTGTACCAAATTTACGTCTAAAATTAGAGACGTGAAACTAAAATCGGACTAAGTTAGTTGGCATGAAAATGAACGCGGACTAAAATTTATTTAGTTATTTCACCGCTATTCATACGAAATTTTCGAGTAGTTTTATCGTCATACGTGTTTGTGTTGCCTTGGAACAAGTAATTTTATATATTTTGTAATAAGTACCTACTCTACTACACATAATGGCGGAGTATATGATGGTTGTTGGTGGCTCTTGTAGATTCATCGGAAAGATAAACTTTCTTTTACATCTTCACTTCAACTCTTCAAGCGAAAAATTCCTTACCAGGTTGGTAGTTACAGATTATATGTACAACAAAATATTTTACTGAAAAGCAATTGTAGATATTAAAAATACAGGAACTTACTCTTCATAGAAACTATCAAGAACGAATTCGAATGGAAGGTTTGCGGGTTTGAGTTCGGAAGTATACCAATCGAGTTGTGTTCAAATTTTTTTTCACAGGTAGGTCTTTTTATAAGAAGTCTTTAGTAGGGCTTGCAAATATTCGAAAATTTTGTTATTCGAATATTCGTTTTTTATTTTGATACTATTCGAATTATTCGAATATTATTCGAATAATAGAAAAAAATCAAAAACTTTTTAATCATGTCTTTATTTTAATGCGTTTAGTGCCTCTTAGCCAAAGTAAGCCAATGGGCTTACTTGGGAATTGTTCAGTGTCGGCTTTCACACACATGCCATCTTACACATGTCATCTTTCACGCAATCCATCCATACTTTCTTTGGTCTTCCTCTACCCCTACATCCCTCTACGTTCATACTAAGCACTCTTTTAGCAATATGATAATATTTTCTCCGCATGACCTATCCGACGTCCGTACCACGACAACCTACTTACAGACACCACCTTGAAACTTCCTCTGACATATTCATTTCTGATCCTATCCATCCTTGTCACTCCACATATCCATCTCAACATTCGCATTTCCGCTACATGGATCATTCTCTCA
The DNA here is from genome assembly GCA_907269065.1 of Crocallis elinguaria. Lineage (NCBI taxonomy): Eukaryota > Metazoa > Arthropoda > Insecta > Lepidoptera > Geometridae > Crocallis > Crocallis elinguaria. The sequence continues at coordinate 21,448,814 of OU026072.1, read as the reverse complement.
TTCAGATGATTCTACACTACTATCCGTACGTTACGAAAGGTCTTATGGCCATTTTATAGATTTTATCCTTAAGTTTGAGGAGTAATCTTGGATCGCAGATTGTTCCTGTGCGCTATCTCCATTTAATCCAACCCGCGCTTATCCTATTTCCGACATCACGGTTTACCTCACCATCGCTCTGGATAACGCTATGCAATATGCACGTGAACAAAGCCAGTAGCCCGGACGGTATCTCGGCTATTGTTCTGAGGACCTGTGCACCTGAGTTGTCTCCTGTGTTGACACGTCTCTTTTGCCTCTCTCTTGAGACTGGTCAAGTATCTAAAGCTTGGAAGCTTGCTAACGTGCAGCCTGTGCCTAAAAAGGCCGTCGTGCCGACCCCAAAAATTACAGGCCCATTTCGGTCACTTTCATATTTTTACAAAGTATGGAACGTGTGCTGAATAATAGGCTCCTGGCATACCTCGAAGCAAACCTGAGTGAAAAGCCATTCGGATTTTACCGAAACTGGTCTACTGGGGACCTTCTTGCCTATGCCACTCACATCTGGAGCGAGGTCAATCGAGAAGCACGGAGAAGCGCTTGCCGTTTCTCTGGATATCTCGAAGGCCTTTGATAGGGTCTGGCATGATGGCCTTATAAGTAAGCTTCCAGCGTATGGTATACCCAGTCCCACCCGCTTATGTGTATGGATATCAGACTTCCTGAGAAATCGATTAATTCGAGTAGTTCTTGAGGGCTGCTCGTCTGATCAGTTGGCAATTAATGCCCGGGCTCCTCAGGGGTCAGTTCTCTGCGGCACACTTTCTGCTCCAAATAAATGATCTGCTTAAACCCGGTATCTTTGGGTATTCAGACGATATCACGGTCGTAGAGAGATACATATTATATCCAATGCATGAACTAGCGGTGCACAGATTCAGTCTCTTAGAGAGGCCATGGTTGATCGAATGAACTTGACACTAAAGGCAGTGTCCGATTGGGGCGACGCCAATCTTGTTCAATACTTCGAAAACCCAGGCGTGTCTGTCCTCTGCTAATCGGAGTACATTCCTTCTGACTCCCCGTTTCCAAGATTTATCCTTGCCGATTATCGACCATCTGGAGCTTTTAGGTGTTTTACTCACATCTAACCTCAACTGCGAGAAAGCTTGGCATATTGGCGAAGGTGTGGCAGTATTTCACACCGGGACAGCTACTAAATTTGTATCAAGCTCAAGTCCGTTCGTGTGTGGAGTATTGTTCTCACCTGTGGGATGGTTCAGCTAAATACCAGCTTGAAGCCTTGGATACCATTGAAAGACGTGCCAAAAGACTCAGTTAGCACAAAAATTAAATGCATTTTTAGTCTTATTTTTGCCTTAATCTTTAACGTTTTCCTTCGAAGTGAGACCTAAGGAAACTTAAAGCGTCTATTGAATCATCCTTCAAAGAACATTTCAGATGATTGCAAATATACAGGATGGACCAAACCAATGCCCCCTGGAGGACCCTAAATATTTGTGTTACCAAATTTTACTTAAAGGAAACATTTCTTTATTTTAAGATATAAAAATAACTACATTCAAAGATTTCTTAAAAGTCACTTGCCAGAGCCGGGAATCGAACCCGCCAAATGTAGGAAATAAACATTCTGTATTTTTATGACACCGATCGAAAGGCACAATCATAAGGAATAAATCTTCCTTGACTGAATTAAGGCTATGTCATCATTGTCATCCTCATCCTCACCAGAGACCATCCGAGTGTGCCCAAGCGCTTCCGAGTTTTGATGACGAATCCTGTCTCGGTCGTGTAGCCCGCATCACAGAACATATAATAATCAACGGGGCGACATCCAAACAACGCTCGGGTTGCTTGGACGTCGCCGTGCGAACTTTAAAATTGTATTTTGTGGAAATCAGAGTTCTGAAATTAGTGTAAAGGAAATTGGTCGAATATTCGAATATCACTATTTTTGTATTCGAATATTCGAACTAGTTTATTATTCGAATAATTCGAATATTCGAATATTCGAATGCAAGCCCTAGTCTTTAGGCCAAGTTTCAAATTGCGAAAACAGACAGTGTTGCCAACTTTATTTTAACGAACCCACTAATTGTGGTGTCGTTACCCACCAGAAAACCACTAAATTTGGCGATCCCTCAAACCACCAGAAAACCACTAACATATTATGCCAGGCAGACATGCTTCAAAATATTATTTGGAAATAAAACATCAATTACCGGCTGTAATTTATACTATAAAATTATAGTTTATTTTTGTTAACAAAAAATAAATCCTTATTGACATTAGTCATATCTTCGGAAGAAGTGGGAGGACTAACTCTTCTGCGAGTGTCCGTCTGGGTTGTTACCACCGCTTTGCTCGTGAAGTCTGCCGCCAAGCAGTAGTGTGCAAGCATTACTGTGTTCCGGTTTGATGAGCAGAGTATGCAGTGAAATTACTGGGCTTATGAGACTTCTCAGGGTAACGAGCGCATTGCAGTGCCGCGCAGGCCTTTGTGTTTCAAAGTTCTGGGTGGCACTGCAATTGTTATGGGCCGGCGTTATGCTTACCATCAGGCAAACGACCAGCTCGTCTCGTTACCTAATAACATAAAAAAAAAGAATAGGCTTCTTCTACAATTTTTTGAAGATAAATTTCTTTATTCCCATATTTTTGTACATACTACGATATTTGGTAATAATATGTAGCTATTGCAGCATCTTCCCTCGCGTTTTAAACTAGTACGGACTGCGAGAATTGAAGATAGCAGATATAACTTCATTCGGTTTCTGATAAATAATCGCTAATGCATAGGAAATAATCACAAACACATCTTTTCAATTCAAACTAAACTTGACGCACGGCAGTATTCATATGAATAAAGTCCATAATCAAAATTATTCAAGAAATTGACAAACTGTTTTCGGGGAATCCCTGAAAACCATCACCTCAGTTCTGTGTTGCCTACACATCAAAAAATATACACTTGTACTGTAATGTGAACGTTCAAGTACTTTCCTATATTTAATTCGTGCTAGTGGTTAAATGGGACCTTACCACTAACTGAAACAACCTAAGCCACTAAAAAAATCCACTAGCCACTAAAACCAAAATTTGCCCACTAAAAGGTAAGCCTAAACCACCAGATCTAGTGGAAAATCCACTGAGTTGGCAACACTGAAAACAGATAGTTTTGGAGAAATAATTTTTCAAAAGTTGAAGTTAAAAAATTTATGTTATCTATGGACACAACCCTTCCGTTTTACCTGCTATAACACTCGTAAAAAATTCGTATATCGTAAAAAAACAACAAACGAGTACCGACGAGTATACTATGTTAATTAATTTGTGGTAGGTTTTAATAAAAGTAATGCTAAGATTTATTATTGAATCTGCCAATCCTGAATTAGGTTAATTACAGTCACATATTATATACACGAACGCTAAAAAAATTACACTCCTTTTTCGTTAAATCGTGTAAAATGATCGGTCCGTCAAATCCATCAATTATAATGTATAAGTATTAATTAATATTCGACACGCTGGCAACTCTAACAATTCAATTTAGTGTAAATTTGGTGCTGTCAATACGGTGACTAAATTTAATCAGACCGTTCATCAGAATAGCTTTTAGAACTCTCTAAACTAAATTAAGAAATTTTATAGTTTAGTTTAGTTTAGTCAGGTGAACAAGAGAATTGGCACCAATATCTTAAATCGTCCATACTAAGTACGTTATTTATCGTAGATATTTTACTTTACGCTTTTTAACCCAAACCAACGGAGCGAAATTATATATATATGTGTGTTGTCTTTTAACTGTATACCAACAACATTGGCGTTTTTTTAATCAAATGGTAGTATATTATTGACTATTCATTTAACGTTCTTAGAATCATTCATGGCCCAATCATTAAATCCTCACGGCCCAATTTGACTTGTAATTTGTCGTAACAAAACGTGTGTACCTACAATACGCCTTCTTACCTTGCAATTTTGCTGACTCTTAGTGACTCGTAGTTCGTAACGACAAATTAATGTAAATCGTAGAGGCTTTTACGATAGCTCAAAGATTGTACAGAAGGTTTAGATAAAGTCACTTTCTACAATCGTTAGCGATTGTAGAAAAGTGAAAAGTGTATGGAATTAACATTTAAAAGATTCGTGAAGCTACCATGGTCACCATGTCATTTTACATTTCACAGATATTTATAGTGATATCGCAGAACATATAGGTTCTTATTAATAAACAGTGTTAATCCATGGTTTAGTTAAACTATGTTTTGTCTCTCTCAATTCAGTTTAAAATTGTCAAAGAACAACAAAGACAAAACATAGTTTAACTAAACCATGGATTAACACTGTTTATTAATAAGAGCCATAATGTACAATGTCACGCGTTTTATCACTTTTTTAATCTTTTTGTTCATACGTTGGTTACTTTAACAAACTGTCCATACTGTTTTAATTATGTATTGTAAACAGTAACAGCTGACTTTGACATAGCAAAGTGCAGACATAAGAAGTGTATCCTTGAGCGCCGGCGCAAGGTTTAGCGGCTTTATTGCAAATTGCTACTGTCACGATTTTGTTAATGTGCATTGCAATTTAATATCGTTTTGTCATTATAAAATATGGAGTAATCATGTGTGTATACGTGTTAGCCAGTAACTTGAAAATGCTTTTATGTTAGTTATGATCATGGTAGCTTGCTTAGGAAAGAGAGTGGTGGTCCTAGGTACGCAGGTATAATATTTTTCCTTCCCAAAAATCAGTTGGTTTTTTCAGGCTTTTAATGCCTACAGTGTTGCAGATCAGTGCAATTCTATAGCAAGGTATTTGTGGGTCGAATTACATCAATGTATGTTTTTTACACGACTGCACAAAAAAGGAGTGTAATGTTTTTAGGGTTAAATAACTCATAGCTATCAGTATTTTAAGATTTTTAACCTTTTATTGTTAAGTGTTAAGCAAGGCTTATATTCATACACCTCTATATTTTTATTCCTACCACCTCCACGACTTTAATTAATTTCATAGTACACAGACACACAGGAAATTCCTTGCTATTTGATCTTCTATAAACTTCTGGTCTCCTGGTACATTAAATTCAGAAAGCCAATTTTTTCAGGCCTCTTTGCAATTTATAAAAAATATTAAATCCGAAATCATTCAAAATAAATGGCTGCTGATCTTTATACCAAAAACTACATATAGAATTTAAACCCAAAACTATACTTATATTTCGAGAACAATGGGGTTTGGAGGTATAAAGCGTAACTTGTTCAGTTAGATGTTAATAATGTTAAAACTTTTTAAACATTATTAAGTAATAATGTATTAATTTTCAGCCATACGTCTATGCCATACCTATATGGTAAATCCCGGCCTGCGGGCCGGATGCGGCCCGCTCCGGCTTTTGATCTGGGCTGTGGCCCGCAGAACATCACGGAACATTTTATAATTTCGCGCGAACAAAACTCAGTTCACACCAACTATCACAGTGAGAATAGCATTTTTCTAGCTAGATTCTAACAACCAGGCTTACAGATGAAAATTTGGAAAATGCCTGTGTAGGTGCAAAGTGTTGGCGCAAGATAGTTTATGTCAGATACACACCTGACATTGATTATCTTATTTCTCAATTGCAAACTCAAGCTTCTCTAATGAGAAATTTATAGTTCCGCCGATTAATGTAACTTTAGTAGAATACTTTATAAATGTATAAAATAAATCATATTTATTTTCACAACTACCTGTTATCCACGGCCCGCGACTTCATCAACATCCTAAACTTTAGCCCGCAACTTTCCAAAGGTTGCCCATACCTGAACTCTATGCTATACAGGTCCCTACCTCCTTAATAATGAAGTAGCTAAGTACTATTAAAAGTACTTGCGATGGTAGGTATTCTACTTCATATAATATAACTAGCTGTGCCCCGCGGCTTCGCTCACGTAGCCTATGTTACTACTTGTAACATCGGCTATGAATCGGCAAATGAAAGTCCCGTCAAAATCGGTCCAGCCGTTTCGGAGATTACCCGGAAGGAACAGAAAGACAGACAAAAATTTTAAAAATGTTTATGTTTTTCGATCCGTGTATACTTTCATATGCAATTAGTAAAAAGCTGTTATTTTGATATTACAAACAGACACTTCAAATTTTATTTATTTGTGTAAATTTAGAATAATTAATTGAATTTCAAACACAATGTATGTTATATATTTTCAATGAATAAATCTATATACAAATAAATAAAATTGAAGTGTCTATGTTACAAGGCTACTTTTATTTTAGAAAATAACGTGGGCGAAGCCGCGCTGCGCAGCTAGTAAATACAATACCTACAATACCTTACGAGTATTATTTTGTTGAAAGTCAAAAAAGACGAGCGTTAACGTCATGTATCTAGGTAAGTAGGCAATACCTAATAATAAAATTATCATATATATGAATTAGATGCTAATTATTGATACTAGATATACATACTATATTAGTAAGTAGCAGTAAACATATAAACAAAATTAACATACATTATAATATATGTTGTACGTATTATCATCATACCTATTATTATTTAATAAGTTACTGCACGCGACAGGCTGTGATGCAGATAATTAAGTAGATATAAGGTACTATTAAAAGTATTTAATTATTTATTCATACTATAATTAATTATGGTAGTACTTCATTTTAATTAATATTTTGAGGGTAAGGTTATATGAATGACAATTTGGAAAACGTATTTTAGAGTCGTCGAACGTATTTTTACTAAGTGCCTATCGAAACTTTGAAATCAAAAATATTAAAAAGGCCAAAATGAAGTCAAAATTGGATACTTACATTTATATGTAATTATAATTGTATATAATAATATTTTTTAAATTAAAATTTAAAAATGATTGTTATAAAGATTGTAAATTCTGCGAAATAACGGTGCGTTTTGTATCAAAGTGGAGTTTTCTCACGCTTTTCCAGATTTCTGGAAGATAACGCGACCGAATATCGTGAGCCGCGTGACGCTCGCATTTTCTCGAGCGTCGCGCGCTCCTGAAATCGGCCGGGTATACGCGGCTGGCCTACGTGACGAGCGGTCCCCCAGCAATGGCGTCGTGTCGCCAAACGAATTGCCACCTTATTGACATATCTCAAAATCAAACCACACTATCAACCTTTCAAACCATTTAACTCTTCAACAAACCCTCACAACACAACATAAGAAAATATTCATCATTATGTAACAGCGAAAAATAGCACGTGTCAAGGATCAGCTGATATTTTCGAAATACTCACCCCAAGAGTGGACTACGCCGATCGACAATGCGGTTAAGGCGAGCAAACACTGCGTTTTGCACATCTTGTTTCATAAATATGTCCAATTATTAACTTAAATGCACGTAAGTTTGTGTAGCGTCTGCGAGTTTCAGGCCAATGACGTTTGGAGGGCGCGACACGACCGCGCCGGACGCGTGTCAAACCGAAACTAACTGAATAAAACGCCGGCTTGCCGCGCGATGCCGAATTCTAAATAGGTTCATTGAAAGATATTTCGCGCATGCGATCACTGTCTTATCATTATCACATCACTACGGCTGGCCTTCGGGACACCGCCGCTTCTTCCGTAGTTACTGCACCCTTATGATGGCTAATTATCTGATATCGCTCAAGTGTATTTTGATTGTATGTGGAGTAGTGGAGGCGATTACTACAATAGTAACTGTGTAGTACTTAGTCAGTAAAATTTTTTAGATTACCGCTGATCGTTTATGTAGAACTTTCTTTTATTTTCTAAACCAGACTAGGGCGTCTTTTAGCTTCCAACGCTTCCAACATAAGAATTAAACGCGCTCGATTTTAAGTGATCTTTATTTGTTGAAAATCACTTCTGTTTACATCGCGTATTATTGCATTATTTTTAAAAATAAGTAAGTTCCAAGACGATAAAAACGGTTAAATGTAATAATCGCGAAAACCTAAGAAAATTCTATGAATATTTGCTTTCAATGAAATCGCCTAAACTAGGCCAATAACAAATGTGTTTTCGAAGATTCACCGTGCATAACAATTGTAATTAGTAAATAAACGGATACAATTATTAAAAAAAACGACTGCGCAGAGCGAAGGCTACAGAAACTACACTTTGCGAATCTCCTAGGTAACACTGAAATCAGAGCGAACAAATGAATGATAAAAGGTCATCAATGCCATTTTTTATTTAAAAGGTTTTGTTTAATTTTATTTTTAATTGAAAAATTTTTAGTTTTTTTAATTATCCATCGCCTAATTTAACTTATTTATTGCTGTAAATCATGTGTTCTATATTCTATACTGTTATTTTGGTTGCAGTACAATTTATATTGTATTAAAATCAATGTGGTAATAATTTAAAATTATCTGTTCCATTTAACTATAAATATTGAGTTCATTGTCAGCCTTATTACACCAGCAGTGCAAGTACCGATCTATTCGATAAATAAAATTAACAGTTCGAATGGTTAAAAAATTAAAATTAGAGATAGGTAGTTATTGATTTAATCGAAAACGGTACGAAGCCGAATCTACTTTCTTCAATATGAAGTGAATCTTCGCATCTCACAATTCGCAGACTGGTTGATACTAGAACGACATATAAATGTAGAAATGGTTGTATCGTCGTTCGCTACGGTTTTCACAGGAAAATCAATTCGCGAAATTTGTTATTCGGTCAATGCAAATGAAAATTGCACTTCATTGTGTAGGAAATGCAATCGATAAGAGATTACGAGTAAAACTTGTCGTCGTCGCAAAAATAGTTTCGGAGATTTGTTTTCGTTTTCAGGAAAAAGGTTGTGTTTAATTTCGAAACAAATCAACAACGACCTACCTACTTCTAATTTTAACTTATCGAACTGTCAATTTATCGATCGCTATGGTCGCATAGCAGTGATTAACATTGACGAGTAGGGATGGCCGACTAAGCTGAGGTCTGTGACTATTAAATAATGTGTGATAGAACTCGTTCTTACTGAACACGTGAGACAGGGTTTCCAAACCCGTTTTTAAATTAAAAGATAAGTTGTTAATACGTTTTAGAGTTCTTAATTCAGTGACATAAAAATCTAGTCATACAATTCGTAAACTGCGATGTTTGTCATAATAATTTTTACGTAATATATGCATCTCAATAATTTCGCCAACAGGATTCGAAACTGCATCTTCTGGTTAACTAAATCAGACGCTTTAACCAACTAGTCTGTGTGAGAGATCGATGTTGGTTCCGAAATTCTTGAGATGTTAGTGGGAGGACTAACTCTTCTGCGAGTGTCCGTCTGGGTTGTTACCACCGCTTTGTGAGTGAAGTCTGCCACCAAGCAGTAGTGTGCAAGCATTACTTGGTTCCGGTTTGATGAGCAGAGTAGCCAGTGAAATTACTGGTCTTATGAGACTTAATACCTAATGTCTCAGGGTAACGAGCGCACTGCAGTGCCACGCAGGCCTTTGTATTTTAAAGTTCTGGGTGGCACTGGAATTGTAATGGGCCGACGTTATGCTTACCATCAGGCAAATTACCAGCTCGTCGCGTTACCAAATAAAATAAAAAAAAACAATTTCACTTATTTCCCCGTTGTACCGTTTACGTCCTTGACTTGCACCATCAATGAATTACATGTTAACGAACTGATTGCTATTGAATCAATAAATTTTCGCGTTTTTCGGGTCTCTCATTTCAAAATTAATGGACCGTTACGACTCACGTGAGATACGGAAAGGAATCATCAGACAGTTTGTAACCACCATGCACTACGTTCCAAATCCATCGCTCCGCGCGTCGTGGATTGAGTGGAACGATTGTCGATTGGTCCAAACTTCAATTACGAGCCCACAGACGGGCATTCCATTCCGGGCGCTCCATTTTTAGGTCATTCTGCGTCTCGAGTACTGCCAACTGAGCGTGAAATGGATCGTTGTATCGGCCACTAACGATGAGTTGGAACGTTGGATTTGGAACGTCTGGATTTCTAATGTTTCTATCACTACACGTAATCCATCTGAAGACGATGACGCTGCGGTCACCAACTTAACCACTTACTTAGGTACATTACTAAGTATTCTGTGTCTTGTAAACATTAACTTAATATCTTTCTTTATTCTCTTGTCTCAAGATTTTTTGTCGATGATAAAACTATACCAAAGTTATTTCCGGTCACGATTTTTACTTCCTATGTCACTTCCTGATTACAGTTTCCGAGTGTATTAAATCAAAGATATAGTAGACTGGTTTGCTTTGTCAATGGATTCTGAAGTTATGATGACTCAGTGGTAGTCGCTAATTAGTAATTCAAGGGTTCGAATCCTGTAATAAGCTTGAGCTGTCGATGAAAGTAAATATTGTGACTGGACTATTAATTCTCCCCTGGCTAGTTATCACCCGTTACACCCCCATAGTTGACACGTCGCAAGACAGACGTCAGGTACAGCGAGGCTTGAAAGCCAGCCTTAGAGGAAAAATCGTAGTATCCTCTAAGAAGCCAGCCCAATAGCTTATATTATATATATTCTGTGGTATTACGATACAATGTGTTATCAAACGCTAAGCTACCCAGGTGGAAGGACTAACTCTACGGCGAGATGTCTATGACTGGTTTTGGGTGGGTACCACGCACCGCTTTGAAATTGGGGGAGAACTCGGTGGAGATACATAAAAAAATAAATACAGTCGAAGAATAGAACCTGCTGCTTTTTAAGTCGGTTCAAAATATTATCCCAAGACAAATCACCTAATTTATATTATTTTTTCATGCGTAATAATTGTATTCAAATAGATAATCTTAAGGCGCCTACCTCAGACAAAAACCTTCATCATTCTGTCCCCTTTTGGTCGGTTCAGTCGGTTTGCGTTGATGTAAAGAGAAGGAAGATCGCGCGCACCACTGTAATTGATTAAAAATCCATAAAGGCATAATTACCTCAAAATTAGATGCCTAATCGAAATTTTTTTGTCATACGTAAGTATTGCTAATTTTATCCATAAGTATACATCTATGAAATAACAGATATATTTCTTTGTAAACTTATTTTTAGAGGTAACTTGTAATTTTTTTTGATCGACTAAATTTTGTAAAAACTTGTTTTGATCACATCAAGGTTCGATAGCCTTGTAATATGAAGAAAAATTACTTTTATTTTCCCCAGCTCCAGAAGCTCACCTGATTTTACTAAAAAACCTTTTAAGTAAAACTATTTAGCTACTACACGCCTTAACTACAATTATTCTACGCGTAGACAATTAAATATTTTATTCAAAACATGTTTCAACCTTGAAGTTTGCGAAATGGACAACCAATAGGAAACAAAGTAACTGGTTTGCTTTTAATTATAATGCGTAAAACAAATATCCTCTGTATAACTGTAACAGGAAATGGCGTTTCTTTTTTTATATGTTTCTTTTTTAATTGTAATAAATTTAATGTAACACACAACGATATCATTACGTAGGTAATTGTGATATCATTTTGATACGTATCAGTAACCGCAAAGGACTATGGTATTTTTTCCTATGCTTTTTTAATTAATATAGTTTTAAGAGCGTTTACGCCTCACAGTTTTTCATAATATTTTTGAAGTCCAAACTCTTCGTAATTAACCGATTTTAGTGTAACTTTATATTCATAAGTCAAGTCCATACGAAATTAAACCTTTTAAAAATGTTCTCTACTAATAATTATATTCAGATAAAGTTGTATCTTTGTTTATATACTATTTGATAACGAGACGAGCTGGTCGTTTGCCTGATGGTAAGCATAACAATTGCAGTGCCACTCAGAACTTTGCAACACAAAGCCTTGCGCGGCAATGCAGTGCGCTCGTTACCCTGAAACATTAGGCATTATGTCTCATAAGCCCAGTAATTTCACTTGCTGCTTTGCTCGTCAAATCGTACACAGTAATGCTTTATTACTGCTTGGCGTTAGACTAGCTACGAGAGGTATAGTTTCATTATAATCGGCTCATTCATTTCGGAGAATTTGGACTCTGAAGTTTGTATGAAAAGCCATGAGGTGTACCTAAACCCTCCTTTGAATATTCTTACAAAAGAATTTTCGAACGTTTCCATATCGAGGTACTTAAGTATTATAGTTTTAGGGCCTTACTTATAAAGACTGTATAACGGTTGTATAACACAATGTTTTTTCTTTGTTGTTCTTTGACAATTTTAATCTGAATCGAAAGGGACAAAACATTGCGTAACTATCCCACTGTTATACAGTGTTTATTAGTATACCCTTTTTTATTATTATTTTAATTATGCTCTGCAAGCTCCAGAGCTCGCACCTCTTTTTTGCAAATTACATTATTTAATACATAACAATTCCTTACTTAAAATAATACATACTCCGAAGGCCTAACTAAAGTGACGTTCATACATACAGATCCTACTAATATTATAAATCCGAAAGTGTATTTGTACGTTTGTTGGTTTGTCCTTCTTTCACGCAGCAACGGAGCAACGGATCAATGTGATTTTTGCCATAGATATAGTTTATGGACCGTAGAGTACAAGAGGCTTTTTATCCCGAAAAAATGCACGGTTACTGCGGGAACGCGGGTGAAACTGCGGGCAGAAGCTAGCATCTTATAATGAGAAAAATGTATAGCGATAACAAGGTTATAATTATACTTACCAATACCAAAAGCAACTGGATAAACCTACAGATTATGATTATAAGGACTTCATTATGGTGTACTCGTAGTATAAGGCGGTTCTGTTAGTCGACCCGTATGTTATCTTGTAACTACTTTGTTGTACCTATTTTAGACCAGAACATATAATTATTTTAGTCAACTGGAGCCAGGGTCACCAGAGTCATCTATATTGACTCCTCTTTGGGTAATCACGTTATCAGTCTAGTAGGTTAGGGATAAGTCGTCTAATCCATAATACCAATACCAACGTAATAACGAAATCAATATAAATAATCAATTACTTCTGAGATAATAAGAACAAGTAAAAATAAAAAAAAATCAGACGAATTATTGTCATCGTTTTCTGTACGACAGTATAGGTTAATTAGGTTGACGAAAAAAATAATATGATTAATTAATGAGAACATTCTCAATTTTAAGTGATAATTGATAACTGGTGATTAGTATTAAAATATAATATAGGTAGATACTTATATGATATTTAATTTGCGACTCAAAAAGACAGTTTTCATTTTTATTTCTGTAGGTTATGGTGCCTCGCATAGCACATTACTTGTAGTGGTAATGGGCATGCGGGATGGGGTCGGAGAAAAGGTCTCATTAGACTTCATCAATTTTAAAAATGTGACTGTGGGTATAGCGCCATCTGCCAAAAGTGTTCTGTACTACTACTGTGCTACATTAGGTAAAGAACTCTTTTCTAATCAGAACCAAATCACCGCGACGTATCTACGTCAGTCGTCTACTTTAGTAATTGTTACGAACGTGAATAACTAGATGGAGCCACCAGTAAAGCTTGTTTTAGGCTTCGACACTAGGCTAGGCTTTAACAAGTTTTCATTTAACTTCACATTGCTTTTATGTACTTAAAAGTCTATCTTGGATCTATCCTTGCAACATTCTCAACCAGTTTCTCTCAACCGATTGAGTTGAAATTTAATCCTATTGACTTTATTCTATATTCAATATAGCGGATAAGACAAGCTTGTGATTTATTATTTATCTTAGCCACCCCTTTGACCTGGGTATAAAATGAAAGAGCTTCACAACGAGAGTACGACAAGTCAAATGACGTGTGGTTCCACCATTACGAAATTTATTTATTAGTATAGGTTTATTAGTATATATTATATACTGAAATTTAAAATGGTGTTGCATCAAAACTAATCGAGAACTTTCCTAATCATAAAAAAAAAACAAGTCTGCATCATAAAAACTTAAAAAACATATGCATTTCTATCCTCCGGCAGTCGGGTTAAAATTACCAACAAAAGAAATACAGAACAAAAATTAATTGACAATGAGAAAAAGTTCACACGTGCTTCCTTCCCCGGGGTGGAATACATCAATCTATGGATTATAATATTATACAGTATAATAATGAATAGAAATTCAATTTTTACACGGCACTTGCTAGACCCCTAAGGACATAGCGCAATGCTAGGGGTGTCTTTTGTAAAAAAGTTTATTCAAAGGCCAGGGGACCGATTTTTGAATGTCACCGAGTGACTAAATATCAGCGATATGACCGATAGTCATCGATTTACAAAGTCGAATTTTTGAATCTCAGCGGGTGACTAAAATTATCATACCTATGATATCGTTTACGAGTGGGGGTACCCATTCGTAAACAATATCATAGATATGAGTAGGTATTTAGTGCCAATTTTGTCATAAAACAATTTCCAACTTAAAAAATAAAATTGAATGGAACACAATCATAAGTTCGTCTATGATTAAAGCTGAGAAATAGTTGCATGTTGGTAAACAGGGTATGACTTTCAAAAATACGACTTTTGCAAATTAGTGATTTCAAAGTTATCGCTGAGAATGTTGTCACCGCTGATATCGAAATCACTCGTGACTTTCAAAAATCGGTCCCCAGATGTTCGACTTTCGAGGCTTGGAAGCTATTCTGACTAATTTATTTTCGTGACATTACAAGCCTATAGGGAGTAAGTACAGAGTAACAACTAAATCTATGATTTTTATGCTAGTTGGTAACGAGACGAGCTTGTCGTTTGCCTGATTGTAAGAATAACGCCGGCCCTTTTCAATTGCGGTGCCACTCAGAACTTTGAGACACAAAGGCCTGCGTGGCACTGCAGTGCGCTTGCTACCCTGAGACATTAGGTATTAAGTCTCATAAGCCCAGTAATTTCACTGGCTACTCTGCTCATCAAACCGGAACACAGTAATGTTTGCACATTACTGCTTGGCGGTAGAATTCACGAGCAAAGCGGTGGTAACAACCAAGACAGACACTCGCTGGAAAATTAGTCCTACCACTAACAAATCAATGAATCAAATTACAGTCCTTTTGTGTTATTATTTTTTTACAAGCATTTATTTGTATGCTATGTTTAGGTTTAGGCAAACGACCCGCTTGTTTCGTTAGCCAACAGTATAAACAAATAGAATCGATTAATACCAAAGCTATTTTTAGCTCCATATATACGTAATGCCCGTGTGGCTATTTATAAAAAAAATAAGTACAGCTAAAAGCCAAAAAAGTTATTGGTTTGACAGTTACATGTGGAATTTGGCACGGCTTCGCACGTTGTATTATTCCTGAATGGTATCATTTTGTTTAAGCCTTTAAAATTATACTTAGGTACATATCACAGTAATCCTGTAAGAAATAAATTAAATTCAAAGTATTGTATTAAAAACTAGCTCCTGCCCGCGGTTTTGACCAGCGTGGAGATATTGGATTTCATGGTTTTTATTTTTTGCGCGGAACCCTTATTCTTTTTCTTAAATAAAAGTAGCCTAAGTTACTCCTTGTAACATCAGCTATGTGCCAGTGAATGTCCCGTCAAAATCGGCTCAGCTGTTTCGAAGATAACCCGGAATATCTAAATATCTATACAAATAAATAAAATTGAAGTGTCTGTTTGTAATATCAAAATAACAGGTTTTTACCAAACCCATATGAAAGTATATATGGTACCTATAATTAAACAACTATTTTTAAAATTTTTGTCTGTCTGTTTGTTCCGGGTAATCTCCGAAACGGCTGGACCGATTTTGACAGGACTCACTGGCCCATAGCTGATATTACAAGGAGTAACTTAGGCTACTTTAATTTTAGAAAAATAATTAGGGTTCATGGCCCTTTTGGCCCTAGTGTAATATGCCCCTGACAGTATGTATGATACGAATGTAAATTACAATAAGTGCTTACACTTTTTGTGTACATATACTTACACGGCTTGGGGGTACCTATGCAATCAAGAAGTTCGTAGTGTAGTATTTGTACCATTTTTGGGTACATTTTATTTAGACCTCGGACCAACCCAAATCGTTTTCTTGCAAACGCTTAAGTTATTGGAACTCAGTTCGTTTAAATAACAAACCCTCCCATTTCTTTCTCCGCCAATCTAAAATTCTAATTCGATTCAAATTTCATTCATCGTCTATCGCGTAATGAATAAAAATCATCTTTTTAAAGGAAAGATAATCCCTCTTTGATTGCGTATACTTTACTTATTCCGAGCGCGCAAGCCAATAACTTAAGAAAATCATGGCATAGGTAACCAATCAAAAGCTTATTATACTTATTATGGAAGGTTTCTTGTACCCGTGTACCCTGTAGGTAGCCACTATTTCAATTGATCGGTTTAGTTTACTGACTAACCAGCGTAAGATGAGCTCTGAATTTTCTTAGTCCTTAAGGACGGAGGTTGACTGACAAAATATCACCTACACCACTTTCAAGTTAAAAATTTGTCGCCAACATCGAGAAATTCCTGATCCCGGTCGCCAAGCACCTACCTATCCTATCGGTCAGTGGCGTATTTTAGGATTCAGCGCCCTTTTTTTTTGCAATTTTAAACTGAAGCGAAAGAGACAAAACACAGTTTAACACTGATCCTAAGATCAGTGTTAAACTGTGTTTAACACTGATAAGAGCCTTAGGTAGTCTTTTTTAAATTTCTTCTGCTTGCATCGCCCGCGCCCCTAGGAGCCTGCCGCCCCGGGCCACGGCCCTTTTGGCCCTAAAGTAAATACGCCCCTGCTATCGGCTCGTGTAGACTACTGCTTTTGTGACTCTTGAGAGGCAGTAATTTTATTCTTATCGTGTTTACTTATCCTTGGCAAATCGTGTAAAAGCGTGGTCAAACACCAGCCTATAACATATTAAAAAATATTACTATCCCGCCGTCACGAAACAAAGAAACAACAACAAATAACAACTTGCTGTTATTTTGTTATAGGTATCTTGTAGGTTATTCGATTCTCCCGATCTTTTTGCCGAGGGCAACATGGGGCTCTTCAAAAGAAGGGTGATTAGAGTCTTTAAAAATCGGCAACGTATCAGCCTGTGGTATCAGCAATACCCCGAGTGTTGCAGATATCCATAGGCGACGGTAGCTGCTTATCATCAGGCGGGTCGTCTGTTTGTTTGCCACTTAGGGCATTAAAAAAAGCGTGCTCGACTCACTTACCATCAGATGAGGAAGGCTGTGGTCAAAGGTGAGCCTAGATTTTTTTAATTTATACTGATTAGGCTACCTGATGTAGGCTTGCGTTTGATCGCTATCTCACCTGATGTTAAGCGACGATGCGGTCGACGATGTAGCATGCTTGCCTAGAAGGTTTCACTCTCATCTTGAAGACTCTCAAATTGTAATATTCAGGAAATACAGGCGCCAGCAAAGAATTCCATTCCTTCGCTGTATTATATATAACTAGCTTCTGCCCGCGGTTTTCCCGCGTTCCCACAGGAACCGTGAATTTTTCCGGCCATAAAAAGTAGCCTATGTTACAGACAAACACACTTTCGCATTTATAATATATAAAGTATGAAGTAGGATTATACATATATATGAAAACAAACGCAATATTGCCAAGATCAGTGAGCCAAGATGAGTTCAAGTCAGGGCAACGCCCTGTAGAAACTCTACAGGGGAGGGCTACTATAAGTACTACACTACTAGGGCAGTCAAATACTCCGAATGCCCCAAATTCAATCAATCAACACCCCCCTTAAACTTTGAGGCTGTGGTATGTCAGGTGTCTTGATACACTGGCCAAGATAGAGATGTCATAACTAACCAGCGCCTACAGAATTTAAACGAGCAATATTCGAGAACATTCCGTAGAATTTCCTTAGTGCTGTTCCTTGGATATATTTGCCCCGTATTTACATTTGGGTCAGCTTTTTTCCCTTTTTGTGTGGGGTAGATAATTTGTTAGTGGTTATTACCGACTTGTATTGATCAAAATTTGAGATTTTTTTTTCGCTTTGGAGAGTGAATGCATCGCGTCAGTCATAGGTGATAGGAGAGATTAAGGGAATGATCCAACAAAAGAAACTAACAATAGCTAAGTTGACAAAAAACGCCAAAGCTCAGAATGAACCACGCGCTTTTTTTCTCAAACCTTTAAGCATCACTTCATCAGCGGGAAGACGTCCACTGCTGAACATAGGCATTAGTCCCCCAAAGAACGCCGCTTGAATTGGCTATTCGCCTCTTGCATCCATCGGTTCCCCATGGTTTTGACCAGGTCGTCGGCCCACACAGTGGGGGGCCTACACTACGCCTTCCGTTTCGGTGTCACCGCTCAGATTGTCTTCTCAATTCGCTAACATCGATCTCTGCCGGTACCTTCAAATTACCGCTACGCGAGACAGTCAATCACCTCGAAAGTAAATTAGAAATTAATAAACAAAAACCATTACCAAAACACATTTTCCCAAATTCCAAGATCCGTTTCCACCTCAATTTCAACATTTCCCAGGTGTTTACATCTGGAGTACCTTTTTTTTTTTTTTTTTTTTTTTTTTTTTGGTAACCAGTGGGAAAACTCCTTTATGAGCCAGCCCCCCCGTGCCGGGGAAGACACGGGGGGAGTGTGGGCTTCCCGCTCGCCCACTGCGCAGCGGACTACCCACCAAAAACCACACCGGACGTTGTACGGCTTTGGCCTTTGGACGGGGTCGCGGTGCCACTTGCGCACTACACGCGGAACCCCGTCAGCCGTCGTCCGCCCCTCTGGGCGGACCCGCCTCGCGGGGAGCTCTGCTCCCCCGCTCGGCTCGGGCGGCGCGCCCACGCTAGACGCGCCGCCCCCGCCTCGGGAGGGCCCTACCTATGAAAGGTGCGGGACGCCGGATGTCCCCACATCCGATGCCCCAGGCCCTCCCGGAGGAGGCGGGGAACGATGGGTACCTCGTCCCCGCCTCCGTGCTCTCCTGAGCGGAAGAGAGAGGGGGTCAATCTCCCTCTCCCGCTCATCGGTCTCCCTTTGCTCGACAATAGTCTCGCAAAAGGAGACCATGGCGTCCCAGGCCTGCTCGCTGTCGACCATCTTTCGCAAGACGGCCTCCAACGAGAGGTCCGGGCCCACGACCGCGACTAGAGCTCGTCGCGGTCCATCGCCCCCCGGACATGCCTCCAGTGCGTGGCGCGAAGTATCCTCCGCGCAGCCGCACTGGTGGCATGCCGGGGTTGCCTCCCTTCTCGCCACAAGGTGCAGGTACCTCCCGAAACAACCATGTCCCGAGAGGACCTGCGTGAGGCGGAAGGTGAGGCTCCCGTGCCCTCGCTGGGCCCACCGTTCGAGTACGGGACGGATCGCCTCCAAAAGCCGGATGGCGCCGTCCCCCCTCCGTGCAGGCCCCGCGAGGAGCCTCCCCCTCCAGGACGCCAGGGCCGCTGTCCTGGCGTCCTGCCTCCACCGCACCACCTCCTGTGGTGCGGGAGGCTGACCCCGCTCACGCGCCTGCGCTCGCTGCCAAAAGACCGAGGACAAAACCTCGGCCTCTAGGTCCCATGGAAGGGACCCGGACAGCGCGCAGGCGACCTCGTGGGAGAGTGTCCGGTACCCGCGGCACACTCTCACCGCCATGACCCTCTGCGCCCCATGAAGGACGGCGGTCTCTACAGGCTGTAGAGACGCCGCCCAGATCGGGGCCGCGTAGAGGGCCATCGAGCGTACCACCGCTGTATAAAGGCGGCGGCAGCTCCCGTCTCCTCCCCCGAGGTTGGGGAGAAGCCGGCTCAGCGCGGCAGCTGTCCCTGTGAGCTTGGGGGCGAGCTGCCGTAGGTGGGCACCGAATTTCCATCGTCGGTCGAGGACGACGCCGAGATATCTCAGCGTCGACCCGACCGCGATGGTGACCCCGCCCACCACTATCGTGGCGCCTGCAGGTGGCGCCCTCCGAGGACCATGGAAAAAGATGGCCTCGGATTTCCCGAGCGCCACCTCCAGGCCCAACCTCCTGATCCTGGCCACGACCGCAGCGACGCCGGCCGTGGCGAGGATCGACGCATCGCGATACGTCTCCCCCCGGGCGGTAACGAGCGTGTCGTCGGCGTAACAAATGACGCCGACGCCACGCAGGTTAGCGCCCCGAAGGACCCAGTCGTATCCGACGTTCCACAGCAGGGGCCCCAAGCAGGACCCCTGCGGAACGCCACGCACGACCGGGCACCTTCCCTCCCCCGCCGACGTCGGGAAGACTACCTCTCTATAGGAGAGGTAGTCCCCCACGAGGCGCTGCAAGTACTGGGGTACCCTGTGGTACCCCAGCGCCCCCCTGATCGTGGTCCACGGGAGGGAGTTAAACGCATTGGCGATGTCTAAAGACACCGCCAATACACCCCCGCCCGCGGAACACGCTTCCTCGGAGAGGTCGCGGACACGCGCTATGGCATCCACGGTCGAACGACCTCTCCGGAAACCAAATTGTGTGTCGGCCAAATTCGGGCCGACACAATCTAGATGTTCGACGAGGCGGGCAGCTACTATTCTCTCCAGCAGCTTGCCCGCCTCGTCCAACAAAACAATGGGGCGATACCCGGCGGGTTGATCCGCCGGGCGCCCGTCCTTTCTGAGAAGGACGAGCTTCCCCCCTTTCCACCTCCGTGGGAAATGACCCTCGCGTAGGCAGCGGCTGAAAAGGTCTTTCAGCGGCGGACCTAGTGCCTCCTGCGCGAGGGCCCACGCGCGACCGGGGATCCCATCCGGGCCCGGCGCCGTGTTCTTTGCCCTCATTTTAAGGACAGCCCTGCCCAGCTCTACCTCCGAGACTTCGGGCACAGGGCTGTCCTCTTCTCCCTCCTCGTCCATGGGTGCTGGCACCGTCATTGGGGGGCTGAACTCGGTCCCCGGGTCACCGGGGAACAGGCCCTCCACGACCCTAGCCAGCACCTCCGGCTCGAGCGTACTCGTAGTGGGGGGGGCCCAGGGGCGCAGCTTGCGCCGCACCAGCCTGTACGGCCTCCCCCAGGGATCCTGCTCCAGGGTTCCGAGCAGGTCCCTCCACGCATCCGCCTTCGCCCTTTTTATGGCCCCGCGTAGCGCCTTCGACGCCTCTCTATATCGCGCATAGAGGGCGTCGGAAACCGGCGTCTCGCGCCGCCGCCGCCTCCGGTACCGCTGGTACCGCCGCCGCCGTGCTCTGCACCGACGGCGGAGGGCCGCGATCTCCTCCGACCACCAGTACATTTGTCTCCTGGTCGGAGGAGCTCGCACCCGAGGCATCGCGGCGTCGCAAACGCGGGCCATCGCCTTACACACGGCGTCGGCCTCCTCCTCAACAGTCCCCGGCACCGAGGACTGGCAGTTCCACGCCTGGACTATGGCCGCCTCTTTCAGCAGGTCATAGTCCAGGCGCTTCAGCGCCCAGCGCCTTTCCCTCACCGGGGGGGCCCGCACATCCAGGGCACTCGCGGACGAGGAAACACCGAACCGGATGTACCGGTGGTCGGACAGTGTTTCCTCGTCCACCAGCACCCTCCAGCCATGCACTCTGCGCGCGAGCTCGGGGGTGGCCAAGGTCACATCGACCACCGACCCCCCCCCTCGCCGCACGCAGGTTAACTCCGACCCCCGGTTGCAGACACAAAGCCCTATGCCGACCAACCATTGCTCTAAGGCAGTGCCCCTCGCGTCCGTCACCGGGGACCCCCAGGCGGACGCTTTCGCATTTAGGTCCCCGAGGACGACCACGGGTCGAGGACGGCTCCGCGCGACCCAGACTCCCACCTCGTCCAAGTAGTCCTCGAATTCGGCGAGGGGCCTGTTGGGGGAGAAATATACTCCCACAACAACCACCTTGCCGACTCGAGCCACTACAAAGCCGCCCCCCCTGTGCACCACGTCGATAGGTGGGGAGCGCGCCGGCGATTGCGTTGTGATCGCCACCAAGCCGTCGCGGTCCCCCGCCCAGTCGGTTCTGGACGGGACCGCGTACGGCTCGGCTATCACAGCTACGTTTGCCAACCACTCCGCCAGGGACTGCAGGAGAAGATCCTGCGCCCCAGCGGAGTGGTTGGCATTCGCCTGGAGGAAGGAAAGGGCCATAATTAACCCACCTCCATGGTGACCGTCTGCCCTGTGGAGGGGCCGGCCGGCTGCGACTGGGCCGTGGCCTCAGCAGCAGCCGGCTTGCTCTTCCTGCCCTTTTTCTGCGGGGGCTTGACGCAAGTCTTGCCCCCGGAAAGGTGGTCCGCTGCCAGTCCCGCAGCTGCGCACACGCTGCAGCGCGGGAGGGCGGAGCACCCGTTGGCCTTATGGCCGTTGCGACCGCAGCGATAACATTCATCGCTGCGGTCGACCTCCGACTCGCACTGGGCCCTGACGTGGCCCAGCACGAGGCAGCGGTAGCAGCGGCGCGGCCGCGGATCGAGAATCCGCACCTGCGCCGCCACCCACCCGACGAGAAGACGGCCGCTTGCGGCAATCTTCTTCGCGGCCGTCATAGGGCACCGCACGAACGCGGTGCCCATTCCGGCCGGGCCCTTTCTGATTGCGCCGGCCTTAACCGCCGACGCAGGGCAGTCTCCCTGTGCAGAAAGGGCCGCCGCCAACTCCTCGGGGGTGACCGAGTCGTCCAAACCGGTCACACGCAAGTCTGCGGTAGTGACCGGTCTGGAGATGTGGACTTCCTCTTCCCCCTCGAATACCTCGCGCAACTTCTGCGCGAGGACATCCGCCTTCTCCGAACGCTCCACACCGGGGACCTCCAGGATCCGGGCCCCCGTCGCCGCCGCCCTCATGCGGAGGTGAGGAGGGACACCGATATCCTGGAGGTTTATCATGTTTTTAGCACGCGTCAGGATGTCCGCGTACGTTAGGCCTCTCTCTGCCGCCCCCGGTTGCAGCGTGATCACCACGGCTGCAGTACGGGGGGGGCGCAGTTTTGCCGCCTTCTCCTTTGTGGAGGGCGGCATCTGCCTCGGTGCCGGCGTGGGCTTTGGGGCCTGCGATCTCGCAGGGCGAGACGCTGCCTTCTTCCCCGGGCGCTTCGGTGCCGCCTTCTCAGGCGCCACTGCCCTGGTGGGTTTTCGCGCCCCCTTGCGGACCACCTCCGTCCACTTCTCCGCCGCGGGAGCTTGTGGACGGGGGGCCGGCACTGGGGTGGCGACCGGCACCGGGGCAGGGGCAGGGGTGCTCTTCCCCTTCCCCTTACCCTTTCCCTTGCCTTTCCCGCCCTCCTTGGGCGCCTCCTTCGTTACCGAGGCGCGTGGTGGAGGGGGGGGAGGCGAAGGGGTAACCTCCATAGGCGCCGGGGCACCAGCTTCTGCTGCCGACTCTCGTCGTCGGTCCGCGGCTAGCGGGGGCCTTAGGCGCCTCTCCGGGAGCAGGCGGTCTTGGAGGCCCTCCAGGCGGGCATTGAGCATTGTGCCCACCTGGATCATCACCTGTCTCATCAGCTCCTCGGATGAGACGGGGGCGACAGGAGCCACCTGCACCTGCGCCGCGCGCATCTCTGCCATCTCACGGCGCAGCTCAGTGAGCTGCGCCGTGAGGGTCTTGTTGGCCTCTGCCAACAGCCTCACCTCCTCAGAGACTGTGCGCGACTGTACAGCTTCAAACGCTAGCTGCACAGCGCCCACAGCCTCCTTAACGTCCCGAATGAGGTTCCCTTTCAAATTCTTCGATTTGGTGGCGACGGAGATTATGGTCGAGAGAGAACTCTCGACCAGCTTCGCCACCGCCCCCAAATCGGCGTCCGCCACGTTGACCCCTTCAGAGACTCTCGGGACTTTCGCGAGGCACGCCACTCGCTCGTCCCGCCTCTGGGCCATCTCAGCCATGAGCTCTTGCTCCGCCTGGAGCTTGAGCTCTTCGCGTTTCGCTCTATTGAGCTCGTCCTGAGCTTTGGCCAGGCCTACGTACTGCCCCGTTGTGGGCGGGCGTCCGCGGCGTGGCCTTGCTGCGGCCTCCTTCCTAGACGACTTGGCGCAGTCGTCGTCCGAAGTGGCCCCCTCTCTTTCTACACTGAGCCGGCGTTTCTTCCACCGTCCCGGAGTCGAGTGTCGCGAGGTAGACCCCGCCGACTCAACCTCCATACCGGACTGGTCGGAATCCGACCGGCTCAGCTCCCTTCTCCTCTCGACTTCAGCCCTCTGGGCCTCGTCGCCAGTTGACGGTCTCTCCGCTTTGATGCGGGGACTCTCCTCCTCCACCGTTCCAGCTTTCGCCGAACTCCTCGTCACTCTTTTGTTGTTTTTTAAAAATTCTTCCATACAGTTCCCACGAGTATGGGGGAAATACTCCGTCGACCCGGGCAGTGCCCCCTGTACCCGGGCAACCCTACATACTGCGGAGGTCGGGCTGTATCCGCAGGTGACCTCTAGCAGGCTGATGCTCACTCCCCAGCCACCCCCTCGGAGGCGCCCCGCGCGGTAGGTCGACGCGCGGGACCTTTGAGTGATTTTTTATAGTGGTTGACTCCACGCGGGCCAGCCAATTAAGGCAAGCCCCTCACCAGCGCGGCGAGTTGGCCGACGGTTGGCATAATGCCTGTCCGACCGACTGTGCGTTAACACAGCCGGCCGAACCCGCCGCCCCCGACCCGCGTCACCGCTACCCAGCTTACCGCCGGGGCGCCGACCGGGACCCTGTCTACGACCATCGGTCTTTCGACCGAACCGACTCGTCTGTGGCAGAACACAGACACAACACACAAAACAAAACACAACAAATAAAACAGAACACAGAATCAAAAATACAATACACAGAACCAAAAGAAAACACAAAGACAAAATAAACACACAAATTTGGAGCACTCGCCAGTACCAGCAAGCGCAGCCCGCGTCCCTCTCTCACGAAAGTGAGAGAACGAAGCGAGCGTACGCGTACTGCCACCGCGAGGCTCCCCCTCTCGATGCATCTTTGCGGCGATGCATGGTCCGTCTCACAGCACCCCACTGGCCTGCCGTGCTTGCCGCATCCACTGTCCTCTCTGAGAGCAGAGAGGTACTTGGAGCGGCGACTCCCCCCGTTGACCTGCCATTCCCGGCGACAGCCGCAGCGCCCATGTCTTTCTCTCACGAATGAGAGAGAGACAGGGCACCAACGGACCGCCACCAGAAACGGCACCACCGCAGAGATAAATATATAAATACGAATAATAAATAGATGCTATAAATACATAATAAATAAATACAGATAGGATAAATACATAAACATACATATACATAATAAGAAGGATACGCGGCGCCCGGCGTTTCAGTTACGTCTATTTCTGAAGGAAATAGACCAATAACAGGCAGCAACCACGAGAAGGATAACGCCGAACTTGCCTTGGGGATCTACACGACTGTTGCGCTCTCCCCCAAGACCAAAGCCTCCTCACTCACCGAGGGATGAGTGAGGAAGGTGAACGTCTATCCAAAAACAAGCAGCGCGAGACTGCGAGCTGGGCCGAAGCAACCACTAATTGGATAAACGTCCACCCGCCCACATCTGGAGTACCTATTCCTGTCGAGGTAGCCTGCAGCCACGTGCGCGGCCGTGACCACGTTAAAATATTTACGTTTATGGTCGGACGACCTTTTTTTTTTTTTTTTTTTTTTTTTTTTTTTTTTTTTTTTTTATGTAATTATTATACTCTGCAAGCTCCAAGTCTCGCACCCTTTTTTTGCTGTATAAGTTATTTTTACATTATAATTTCTTAATATATTATTACTTAACAAAAGTATACCTTTTTTTTTTTTATTTTTTTTTATATACTTTATAGGCTTACGTTTGACCACTATCTCACCTGGTGGTAAGCGACGATGCGGTCGACGATGAAGGCCTAACTAAAGTGTTACATATTATACATACATATTATTAAATTAACATACTATTATTATTATTAAATTATACATACTACATACTATTATTAAATTTATATAACGGATCGACGACGGTCGGACGACCTTAAAGAATACCGTTATTTGCCTCTGGAGCGGTAGCTGTGGCCTCGCCCTAAGCAATGGAATATTTAAAAAATAATGAAGATCCTAAGAGTTAGGGAAATAATCAGCAAATACGCTTCCTTATTTATTTACATGAAAATATATTTACCTACTATTCAAATTAAAATTACTGTTTTCGCAACCCCAGGGGAGCGCTCATGAAAGCTAAATGACTCTTCCCGTTCAATTTAAACACTCGTTCAGAAGAAGAAGGACAATAAACTCATTGGCATTAATTTCTTCACATGTATTTTTTTATACCTAAGATATTTTAATCTGACAGATTGTACCTAATATGATTGAAGCTGATATAACCGGAACTGAAACCCTTACTCGATACAAAAGTTATAGTCGCCTTAACTTTGCGCACCATGGAGGCTATCAACTAAGTAGGAGCTACCGTATTCTCTTAGTTCGGAGTTACCAACCATTTTGGACCGAAGTTCAACTATGAACTAGGTTTAACTCATGAACCGAGGATAATTTGAAACAGTATTTTGACATCTGTTGTCACTACTAGCTCTTGAACAGCTGATCATGTTAACGTAGTTCAATTCATTTGGTGTACTCCGACCTTAAAATCCTCTTTAATTCTCCAGTTCTACTCCTGGAGGTCAACAGAATTCGTTTTACAAGTTTTTAAAATTAGTCATTTTTCATTGAAGAAATAGCAATTAAAGTTTATGTCAAAATTCTACACAGAAATCCGGACAGCGCTAGATCAGCTGATTGATTTGGACTATATCGAACTTTGTTATATGATGATGTGGATTAGAAGCTGAGATTAGAAGAGACTTAGACTGAGATTCAGAGACGAATCTAAGCGTGGACTCACGCTTCCATACGTCAAAATTCTATACAGTTTTGACATCTGGAAGCCAAAGTCTACGCTTAGAATCGTCTCTGAATCTTAACCTAAGGCTGAGATTCAGAGACGAATCTAAGCGTGGATTCACGCTTTCATACGTCATAATTCTATACAGTTTTAACATATGGAAGCCTTAGGCTGAGATTCAGAGACGAATCTAAGCGTGGACTCACGCTTCCATACGTCAAAATTCTATACAGTTTTGACATATGGAAGCCAAAGTCTACGCTTAGAATCGTCTCTGAATCTTAGCCTTAGAATCGTCTCTGAATCTTAGCCTAACGCTAAGATTCAGAGACGATTCTAAGCGTAGACTTTGGCTTTCATATGTTAAAACTGTATAGAATTTTGACGTATGAAAGCGTGAATCCACGCTTAGATTCGTCTCTGAATCTCAGCCTTAGAAACAATTCCAGAAAATGTCGCGCACTTCACTTTTGAAGTGAATTTTTTTTTTGGATAAAAATTGGGAATAACGTAGTTTCAAGGGAGGTTCTCTCGTGTAGAAAGCCATGGTCCTAATCATCCCCTTCCGGATAACATATCAATGAAAACTCACCCTGTATACAGTGATTTGTAGGTATTAGTTTCTCAATGGGTATATACAAAAAAAAATACAACAGGATTAAGATTAATGAAACTTCGAAATGTTACCTTGAATTAATTTATCTATAAAAAACAAGGTAGTGTAATTGTAACTAGTGCAGAAAAGACGTGTTCATAACATCTTGAAAATATTAAATAATAAACAAACAAATTATAGCTTTTCTTAGAGTAAAAAATTTTTGAAAAATATGTTTCACAATGTACATTTTCAAATTAACAAAGTTTATAGACCTTAATTACCGCAAGCAAAAACACAACTTTTCCTTAATTCCAAATATACACTCGAGGAAATTAAGGCCATTAAACCGCGAACATAAATCTCATTTAAGATTTTATTCTAGCACGCGGGCGGATCTTTCAAAACAATTGAAACTCGTAATATCCCAAAATACAAAGCAACTCGAGTGTGGTAGAGTTTTAACTACCAATTAACCACCCTATAATTAGTTGCTAGTCGCGGAAACTTAGAACTATGTCATTTTGAGGAGTTGATGCATGTGCAATGAAATGCAGTTTTGAAGACTGAGCGTGTGTTTTGTTGCCGTCTCTCTCTGCCCTGTGCGTTTTGATCAAGTGTGAATGAGTAGGGGTTATCAGGTAGATTGTGTGAGCACTGAGCGCGCCAGTTCGCCCGTTGATGCAGTATCGTAGAGACGGGCAGAGGTGGCGAACGTTTTTCCGTTCTTTTTATTCAGCTTACGTATTTACAAACTTTGTCGTGTTTTGTTTTTTTAATATGACACCTTCCGGCAATGGACTTTATGAACGATTGTAGTGAGTTAGTGACCAACTAGTTTTTTTTTCGCGTAAACAATTTCATTGTTTTAATTTGAGTGTAGTTAGCTGGTGTTAACCTTGTGTTTGTTGATTGACGTGTGGTTTTTCGTCGGAGTTTATTTCGGCGCGTATGATGTAAGCGGAGGAGGTTTCGGGTACGATTCCCGTTTCATGCTGTGCTGAGAGCAACATGCATACTTCTGTGATGATGGTAAGTTAATTTAAAATAGAAAACGACTAACAGTAGAACTAGAATTAGTGTGTTAGGAGCCAAGTGGTGCAAGAATTATACTTTTTTCTGTTTACTAGACAGAAAAGTTATATGTAAGTACTAATATAACTTTACAATGTTCTGCATAAATATATGTAGCGATAATCGAACCTGCAATCTCGTAATAAATTCAAACTTATCAACTTATTAAGTAAACTAGTACATATTATGCTGTTACTAGAGCTCTCGTTACGTTGTCATCGTGCACAGCCCACCATAAAATATTTTCAATAAAATTTCGTATAAAACTGTCACAAAAAACCTAAATATGAAATTAAATAAGGCTCTAGTACGGGTATGAAGTTCATCTGAAATTTATTTGTGCATTTGTGCAATAAATAATTATAAGTAGTTTTGTTTGTGC
Source organism: Crocallis elinguaria (assembly GCA_907269065.1). NCBI lineage: Eukaryota > Metazoa > Arthropoda > Insecta > Lepidoptera > Geometridae > Crocallis > Crocallis elinguaria. The sequence goes on along the minus strand of OU026072.1, from coordinate 21,420,048 downwards.
AATGGATAATTGTATATCTATCTTGTTCCGTTGGTATTCAAATCAAATATGTTAATTGCAACTAAAGTTTTTTAAATTACAGCTGTAGTGTTTAAAATAATTATGTCAGTAAATAATGATGATTAAAACGTTTAAAAAATGCCAAGGAAATATTCTAATGACTGTTTCTCGAAGTCCTAATAATAGAAATAACTATTTTATCTGACCTTTGTTTTAAATAATAACTTTAGATTGTATAAATATGCAAATAGGCACAGATAATTTTAATATAATAATATTCGAATTATTGAAAAATAATAATTATGATCAATATTTTGCAAAATAAAGTGTCTACTCGTTTGTAGAACTCTTGACCAGATATTTTTATTTATTTATTTAAGTATTATTTTTAAAGCAATGTTAGATTTTTGAGCATGGATATATGGTTTGAACAAAATGTTGGTATTCAGGGGTATTTCCGAGTACAGAGGGCCCAGATCAGATATGATTAGCTTAGATTTGATATCTGTTTCTAAATCGCATAAGCGACAAAGTATTTTTTTGGTAATGGTAGGGCCATTAGTTAAATAAGACGATGATACTTACCAACGGTTATAAGAATAATAGGTTGTTATAACGCAAGTACAAGCCAGTATGGGAATAATTGACCACATGCGGAGTTATAACGTAAACAGATTTATTTTTAAACGGTATGCTGTAACTGGGTTTAATAAGCTCACGCTGGCACAAATAATGTAGAGGCTTGCCTAATTAATAGTAATTAGGTCATGTTAAAATAAAAAAATAATTACGATAACACCTAACGATGACATAGTACTCGGGGTTTATGCGGTTCAACCACTAACTAGAATTTCTCAGACGGAACCCGGACATGGAATAAAATTAATTGCGTTTTTTGATGTTCACAAATATTTGTACGGTTGCTTGTCAGTTACGGGAATTGGAGGAAGTTCTCAATTCGGTTGATTTTTTTATGTTTGTTACCTCTGAACTTTGTCATTTATAAACCAATTTGGGAAATTGTTTTTTTGATAGGATATAGGACTTCTAAGGTACTTTCGTTTTTTACTGTCAATCTTCTTCTTAATTTTTTTAAGTACTAAAATAAATGTAAGAAAGTATGCCACTGTGAAGTGCATTTCAGTGAAAAAATATAGGTACACACACTTCCCTTCTGACGAGAAAAAACGGAAGCTGAGGATCAAAGCATTGCGCATCAAAAATTATTGGATAACAAATTCTATTCTTCTTCTAGGTTATGTAGTAAGCATTTCAAAGCTAATAATGTTTATGACTCGAGAAACTAACCACTGCGGCGCAAGTCGAATCTTTTCGATCGATAAAATTCGATAAAATTGACAGCTCAAATCGATAAAGTGGGTTTTATCGACTTTTATATAATTTATCGCTGCGGCGCGAGTACGGATCTTTTCGATAAACGAAATTCGATAAAATTGACAGTTAAAATCGATAAAACCCATTTTATCGATTTTAACTGTCAATTTTATCGAATAAAACCCACTTTATCGATTTTAACTGTCAATTTTATCGAATTTAATTTATCGAAAAGATCCGTACTCGCGCAGCTGATACAATCGACAAAAGTTATCGAATAGCTAAGTCGAATCAAAAGAGAATGTAGAGCTACTACAATACTTTACGATCAGACTTCGGTACTCGCAACATTCGATAAATTTATCGAGTTTTTCAATTCGACAAATTTATCGAACCAACTTCCGTACTTGCGGCGCTGGCCAAAGTAAACAACAATGACAAGCAGCAGCGATGGTTGCGCCATCTGAGATTAGCTTTGCCTGTGCCTCCCCTAGGGAATACAGTAGACCTAGGTTCATTATTTTACTCATCTATCGCGAATAAAACAGATTTATATTATATTTTAAATCGACCGTAAAACAAAATACGCTTAGAATAAAATTACAATAGAGTGAGTCCTCATTAAAATTCAAAGCTAGATGTAAATATGAATATTTAAAACCGTATTTACATTCGATTATGTCGTTATATTCATTCGGTCCCTGACGCCCTGTTATCTAATTACCGGCAGTTGTTCCAATAACCTAATTATTATTTATAGTTAATTAATGCACGTTAATTTAATAAAATAATACTGCTTGGGACAAGCGTGTGAACTAATAAGTAACCATTTCCGCTCGTTTGTGTAACCTTCGATAGTGGGAGGACTAACTCTTCTGCGAGTGTCCGTCTGGGTTGTTACCACGGCATTGCTCGTGAAGTCTGCCGCCACGCAGTAGTGTGCAAGCATTACTGTGTTCCGGTTTGATGAGCAGAAATTACTGGGCTTATGAGACTTAATACCTAATGTCTCAGGGTAACGAGCGCACTGCAGTGCCGCGCAGGCCTTTGTGTTTTGAAGTTCTGGGTGGGACTGCAATTGTTATGGGCCGGCGTTATGCTTACCATCAGGCAAACGACCGGCTCGTCTCGTTACTAAATAACATAAAAAAAACTTTTTCATTGTAGAGGTAAACCTCCAAGCTAACATTTCTAAAGAAATGATGGCTCATTGGTATCGACGTCGCCAGACGATCTGTGTGTCGATGGTTCGAATCTTATAATCGAGCTTTCTTAGATAGAAAATTTAGTATTGCAATAGTTGTAATGCAATTAGTAGAGCGTTTTCTAGTACTTGCCTATAATGGCTACATAAGTAAACGTCATACGCTCCGTATTACGCGAAAAGGGTTTTTTTTTATTAGAAAAAAGGGCTTTTTCGCTTATGCGATTATGTCGCCACACCAAGTACCAAGGAATACGCAGCGTACCTAACGCCACGTATTCCAGAGAAAAGTATATAAGAACTTTCTTAACTCCCTTATCTCGGACGAAGCACCCTGAACGGCAAATTAGAACGAATGGTGTTGCCAACTGTTCCCAACTAACTACCAGACCCGGTCTAGACATATAAATAAAGATAAAGCGTCTGCCTGTAATTCCCAGTAAATAAACTGCATTTTGCGCCGTGCTGGAACTAGAATAGTATAATGGTAGTTGGCGGAAAGTTTCGTGTTTTGGCCTAGTTGGAGTTTTGCTTTCACGTTCTGCATCTATTGAGCAAAGCAACAAAAAAGAAAGAAATAAATATCATTTATTTGTGAGAATTTAAGACAATATACGAGCTACATACAAAAATATATAGTTTTCTTCAAGTTTTCTCTGTACATTAAGAAAATGAAAAACTAATGGCCATACATCCATAGCCTATAAAAACCATAGACAATAGATGATTATTGTTTTTTTAAATTTATTTCTTGACCTGAGTACATAGGCTTTCAGTCGCAATATTAGAAACGGCTAAACGTAGATTAGAACTGGCTCTCGAAACACACAGATAGGTGCTTAGCAACAGATTCCCAACTAGGTGGTGATAGCTAGCCAGACATGGTGAGCCATCGCTTCACGAAAGTTAAATGTCTCTAGGTGCCCGTTACACGTACCAAAAACCTATCGGGAAGAAGCGAAAGATATTTATCGCCATTATTTTTTCCAAACTGTTTCTCTTTTTGAACGAGGAGACGCTATAACCATAGACACAGAATAAGTAATAGACAAATACATACACACAATTCATCACAGATAGTTAATAGTACATTTTTACATCACAATTATGTATCATGTTACGGCATCATTACCTCGTTGAAATTTGCTGTATAGGTACTTAGCACTTTATTGAGGAGCAAGGTTAGCCATATACGAGTACCTACAGCACACACTACTACATATAGGACATCTAGGCACATAGACTAGCCCTAAATGGTATTTGATTGGCGGCTTGATAGACCTTGTGCAATAAGTTTACTGCCATGGCAAACTGCAAGCTGCAAGCAATTGTATTTATGTAAGTAAGTTTAATTAAAACTTTATTTATTTAATTTATTTTAGGCACTATTTTTATTATTACATATCACTGCCATTGTATTTAATATTTACATTAACTTAAAAAGATTGGCAAAACTTCACTATGGAAACATAATTTTCATGTATTTCCAGGAACCTCACGTTAAGATTATAGTACTATAACTTTCCTAGGCACAAAGGGCACATCTGTATTTTTAGGCCTAACTTTTAGCCGACAGCCTCCATGTTGTTAACAACTTTTGTTTCATATAAATTACCTACTTGACACTGGTTGAATGCACTTAACTATCCGTGTGTGTAGTCAAAATTTAAAAAGTATATTAAAAAAAACAATTAATGACGAACACTTTTCTAATCTTACACTTTGATCTTAGCCTCGAAGCCTAGAAGCGAATAGTTTCTTCGAATTTCAAACTGAAAATAAATTGAAAGCTGTGGAAAATTCGCTATTTATTTTGCAGTGGCCCTTGTGTTTATTGTACCAATTTCAAGTAAAATCAAAGATTGGATTGAAATTATGGTAGAGTTTTTAAAATAGATGACAATATAAAAGTAATTACTTCTTATGGATCAACAGGAATACAGCTATTTAGAAGTTCGTGTATGTAATTATGTTTGAAAGTAAACATTCTTAAAATAAAAGAATAATAACGCGCTATACTTATCTCTCACGGCTTTTCCAACGTTATCAATGCATCACGTGATTTTAAAATATTGATTAGAGCCGCTTTTGTCTGTGTTCCTAACGACCTGTATCGGAACAATGTAAAACCTCTTATCAGACTGTCAAGTGTAAAATAAAATTATAATCATTTTTCATTGTAATGGTATTGTTGTTTTACCTAGTGTCACAGAACATAATATAATGCGAGCTGTAGGATTTGTTGATATCCTAATTAACTATGATGTAAATACTATCACTGGCTCACGGTCACACCATGCTTTGCAATAATTATGTTTGCTTAGGAACTCACACCGAGTTCCGCATAACCTCCGCCTTCCACACGGCGTCCGTCTACTCGACCACAGACTATACCGAGAAAGTACCGCTTATGTCTGGACCTCTCATATGTCACTGTCAATCTCATCTGCCACTGTCAAGTATGGCCAACTGCTTGTGTGTGTGAGACAGTGTACTATACCTATTTAAATAGGAACAAACTACAAACACTACACTAGTGTTTAGATAACTGCATGGCGGTGTGTCGCGGCTGCTCGACCGATTTTTTTCAAGGGTATTAGCTGGCAACGCGAACACTGCAAAATGACCTAACATCATACTATGGCTTCATCAAGGTGTTTTCCTTTACCAAACCTTTCTTTTCTACGTCGGAAAAAAAATATGACTAAGTATTTTTTCTGTTTCCTCTCTTTTATGCTATAGTGATGTTCCAAAACCTATAATTTAAGTCTCGGAAACATTCGATTCGTTTCTTACACACTTCACACGGTCAAACTCACTTTTACTATAGTTCCCATGTTTGCATAACTTTCATAATTGCGCCGATTGAATCTAATTGCCGCGAAATAGCCGCAACGGTCGAACATTACAAGCACACACCGACCACTTACATAACGGTCTGGTGCAAAATAGAAGCATCGCAGGGCGCCATATATTGTCAAAAGTGTCAAAACAAGTGGTAGGGTTGTCCTGTGACATTTTATTTCGATGCGATATCACCTTTATCTCGCCTAGACAAACAGCGTTAATCATTCAAAGGCGATTAATTGAAGTTGGTATAAAATTGCGATAAGTATTTTAAGTTACCACGGTCAAGCCACCTGCCAAAAAAAATGTGATCATGCTTTCATCATGATGTTTTTTCACCTTTTAATTCTTAATTAAAATTATGTTTAAGCCCAAGCTTTAACCTATTATATAAGACTACGAATCTATCGTGAAGCCATTATCACTGCAATGAATCAAATCAAAAATGTATGCTTACGACGAAACGAACAAGTCATTGGCTTGATCTTAAATAAAAATAAATAAGAATTGAAGAAAACCGTCTTCACCTCGGGGTCGAATCGTTTTCATTTCCAGACAGACTATTTTAAGACCTAAGACTTAAGTACATATAATTAGACACTTTAACATTAAGGCTTTGTTACACGATGTGCGGTCGCCGAGCATAGGTACAATACTAGTTTGTGCGACGAGCGGTGCCTGTCCGGGAGAATTGTTATGAACTGACAGCTACGGTACGGGCTGTCATTTCTATGTCAAAATTAAACCGTCTGGATGCCACGCCGCTCGGTGACCGCTCGACGCCTGTTTCCATGGTAATTTGTATGACATAAAAGCTGATGGCGACGAAGGTATAAGTTGAACACCCGGCAGGGAAGTTGAGCGCTGGTGGGCACCAAGTGAACTGTGTTGTACACAATTTATCGCACATTTTTGTAGTGAGCATACTACTGTTCCAATACGGTTATTAGGTCAGCATATTTTTATCAGGTGGAAGACGTCCACTGCTGATCATTTAGGCCTCTCAAAATTTGAGTTGCCATAACATACCACGCTTGGCAAGTCATAGTAATCGCAGTAGATTTTGATATTGACCGAGGAGAATGGCGCTGGCCATTCTGTAGATTTTTCCTTAGGCGAAGATTCAAAGCTTCATATCTAAGAGTGGACTTTTGATTCCATATATCAAAACTGTATAGAATTTTGACACATGGAAGCACGAGTCCTACACTCAACTTTCGTTCCGGGCGTTAATTTTTCGTAGCAAAATTAAAACAAAGGAAAACTGGTACTGTGAATGTTCGTACAAGCTTTATTTAATTAGAAACCATTTTCACCTTTTATTTGACAATGCAGTTACAATGCAGTGACAGACAAATCTTCTAAACAAGAACGGTTTCTATGTATATTTGAAACACTGTCACATATATTTTTGTGCTAGTATTGATAGATTATTACCAACCTCCAATCTCCATCAATCATCAGGGTTAATTGAGCACCGCATCGTCTTTGGATCTAAAGTCCGAATGTCTATGTACATTCGATACCTACTATACACCGAGTGTCTACATACACTCGGTGTATAGTATCGTAGTCTACACCTACCATAACACATTGCAGTCTCTACGTGGCTGTTTTTTAACTTTTTTATACACAGCATTCCTAGTCGTGATTATATCTTAGATATTATTGTATTAAAACGCTCGCAGACGTGCTCTGGGAGTGAATAACCTTCCGGATGTTTTTAATGGTTGAATAAAAACGCCCGCGTGCCTTATAAAAATAAATTTTAAAACCTGTCATTACTCAGACAAATTATTTTAATACTTTATTGCACAAAAGAAATTTACAAAAGGAGGACTTAATACTATAAGTATTTTCTACCAGTCATCCACAGAAAGTACAAGAAAAGAAGGAAGTGAGTGTGCATGTATTGACCATTCTGCAAACCAAATGTGAGATTTATTATATTAAAACTAAAGAGAACAAAACAGACAAAATATTGGTACATTTACGATTAAAAAAAAAAAAAATACTTAATATAAATATGTACATACTTAGCTAATTAAGTATCTGTATATATTATGCAACATTATACTTATTACTAAACACAATTACCTAAACAATGCACGAGATCTGTTAGATTTTTGAAGCGGTGATGGCGTAGGTTGTGACGTCGGCTGCCGATCTGTAGTTCTATGGTTCGAATCCTGCAATGAGCTTGCGATTTCGGTAACGAAATACATTAAACTAATGCATTGCCAGCTGCCTTTTCCTTAACCGCTAGCAAAACCACAAAAAACATAATAGTGTATGTGTGTTCTTTCTCAATAACAAAACTACAAAAACGTATTAGTGTGAGTTAAATACACAGTAAAGTAAGCAGCCCCTTGGGTCCTTGGCTATAGTTCCCATGTGGGGCCATAGTAGAGCTTTACAATGGCGTCCTCCCTCAGGCTAGTTTAATCCATCGATAAACACAATAAATTTCTCTACAGATGGTCAAATGGACCATTTTTCCCATAGCGTGGTGATTCATTTATAATTCTAAAGAATTCAATTTCATATTAGAGTAAGTAAGTATTGTGAAGGTTAGGCTCAATGGATTATGAATAATAGTGGTGGAGTTTTAGCGGGAACGTGGAATTTGGTAGTTGCATGAAACACAAAACACATAAATACTGTGGTTATACAGGTTTAAGAACATCACATTAACACAATAAAAATTAAATTCACAAAAATGTATAATTTCCACAAAGATACTGGATGTAAAACTTTCAAGAATTCAACCATTTTTTTTATCATCAAATAGTAATTTAAACTATACTATCAGATTCTTTACATTTTAATGAATAACAAATGTATGACAACTATGTACTTAAACGCAGTTTTTCACGGCCGAAATTAACAAAATGTGTGTTTTAACTATACGGGCTGCATTGAATATGTGACGTCACGCGTTAAGACGAATTAGTATGGGGCGTTTTAGCGCTCACTAGATCAGTCTGACTTTGGCTCTATTTGTGACGTTGTTATCATTCGATTTCCAGTTTTTTCGATATAGACATTTGATTTTCATGAGAAAACGAATTAATTAGCGTCATAAAAAAAATGGAGTAAATGGTATAGGCGTTGGTCTACTTATCTGGCACCAGATATGAATAGTAGTAGTTCTAGCAGATTTCGGTTAAGCTCTATTATTTGAAACAGTTTTAAATTGGAAAATTATATTAAAGTTCTAAATGAAAATAACGAACGGAATGACAAATTGAAAGCCGACGTCAGCGGTAATTCAATGCAAATTCTCCCGGTCTTGCTTGAGTGAGCCGCGACAAAGATAGTCAGTTGGTTTTAACTTTAGTTGTGTTCAATTGACCGAGTTAAAAGACATACTTATGGTACAATGGTACAGTGAAAAGAAATATTGAGACACTTTTTATCATCGCAAGCAGCAATCGCAGTAACGTTCCCGCAATCGAGAACACAATATATTTGTATCGTTTATACTTATAACTTCATCAACTTACTTTGCGGCATGACATGTTAGAACTTTTTTAAACTTTCATGGTCACTAACACAAGAGTTAACTTTAGTAACGGGATATTTACCATGTATTTTATTTGTTTTGAGCACTCGATATTTCGGCACTGTTGCAAGCGCCATGTTCACGAGGAAACTGAAGTTACTGCGGGTAGAATTGTAGACTTCGATAAGGCTATGAGCAAACGAACCGGTCTACCTTCTTTCGTTCGCGTTTTTTCGGCTCGATACCGTTACCACCAACACAAAAGTCACTCGCAACTCGCTGTTTATCTCGACAGACGTAACTTACGGTATCTGCTCGCGAACTTATTTCGACACATTTGTAGTTTTTTGCAAAAAATGGCGCTTGCAACAGTGCCGAAATATCGAGTGCTCAAAACAAATAAAATACATGGTAAATATCCCGTTACTAAAGTTAACTCTTATGTTAGAACTTTACTCAATGCTCGCAATTTTTTACCATTCGTCAAAGAGCAATCTGTATTAAGTATTTATTTCCATCCTTATTAAACACTCCCATCTATAACGATTATGAAGCATTGTTGGCTCAGTCAGTGGTAATGAGATTGCTTACGTAACGACCCTAGGTCGATGATGAACGTCCTGTAATGAGATTAGGCTTTTGATGAAGAAAGGCATCATGATGCCAGACACTACGTAGTCACAGATCTCTTATACGTAGTAGAATTGGCCCGCCAAATTCTCTCCCCGCGCTGCGGTTTTGAGCTTACCGCGAGGGAACTTGTCGATCTACGGTATGAAATCCCCATCCGGCTCAATCAAACACTTCCTGAGGGGCCGTTAGATTAGACAAGTGCATGCATATTGAAGTCAGCTGCACTAGCCTGCATGTCAAGTGGCCTGTGCATTCCACAGGTGGTCACTGACCTATCACCTGTTATTTCACTTTCAACCTTTTATCTTCAAGGAGGGACGCGAGTGTTTTCGAAAGACGCGTTCTTCATTGTCGACATCATCGCTTTGCAGGAGAGGTGGTGAAAATAAAATAAACTACTGCTATTATAACTGCGATATTCCTGGTGCGCCGGGGTTCTTCTCTCCTGACTTCCGTATGGTGACGGCTATGAGCTAAGCAGAGGTAATTACTGCTTGGTGTTTTAGAGCTAGTCGCCAAAGATAGTTCCATCGACTACTCCAATTCGGAGCGGGCGGTTCTCAAAGCAAACTGAGGGCAGTTTACTTTGAGAACCACGTCCGCTCCGTCATAGTCATTTAGTCCCCTAACTATAATATCCGTTGAACCAAAATGACCACAGAGAAAAAAGGCCAGGAAGCAAATCCTCCTATTCTTATGGCTGAGCGCCTTTTCCCCAACACCATTCGATGACACTGTAAAGATCGTTGTGATGCCACGCTCCTTTTATCTAGAGGAATCATTGGCACTTTTGCTATTGGAAGTCGCATAGCAAACGTAATATCTATCTAATCAAATAATAATTTCCAATAAGAACGGTAACTACAAAACTCAAATGCTAGGATATTTCGGTTCCCTTATGAAATATGTAAATGCATTTATAATTCAAGCTCGAGAGATCCCGGGTAATCTCGGGGTAATGCCGAGTTATCGACTCGAGTGGTACAAATGCAAACGTTATTAACTTTCTCGGGCTGTTAGGGATTAAAAGGCATAAATAATAAGATATATTTTCTACTCTTGAAAGGTTAGTTTTTAACCTTTATCTCACTAGCAGTGCTAGTACCGATCATTTCGATAAATAAAATTGTCAGTTCGAATGGTTAAACATTTAAATTAGAGATAATAATAATATGTAGTTCTTGATTTTTTCGAAAACAAAACGAAGCCGGATCTACTTTCTTCAATAAGAGAATATCATAATTCGAAGACTGGTATGGAAGGAAGACAATTTTAACATAAATGTATAAATGTACCGTCGTTCGCTATGATTTTCATACGAAAATCACTTCGCGAAATTAGTTTTTCGGCCAATGCAATGAAAATTGAACTTCATTGTGTAGGAAATGCAATCGATAACAGATTACAAGTAAAATCTGTCGTCGTCTCAAAACTAGTTTCGGAGATTAGTTTTCGTTCTCAGGAAAGAGGTCACTTCGAAACAAATAAAAGGTAAGTCATCATCGCTTAAAAAATGTAACTGTTGTATATTTTCGTTCGTTCGTAGTTTTATTTATTTCAATAATTAATACCGCGTTACTTTGCGGCATCCATTTTAATATGATTTTTGGTTTATTTTATCCCGCAGATGCTAATAAATGTGCTTAGAAAATATTTAACTTTTACTTCACCTTACAACATCGGAAAGGGCCCGTTTCAATCTATGTGCAATGCACCCTGCGAATAGCGCCGCCCGCGCCGCACTTTTGCAAGCAGATATTCGAATGATAAACAAAATTTTTCTTTGTGTAGTGATGTGAAACATTTTGTGTTTCGCTCGGCAGCAAAGTTATTTTGCATCTCGTACCTTTGAAATCCTCCTTACCTCGCTCAGGATTCTATCTTAGAATCCTTCGCTTCTAAATTGGCAACAGTGCTTGCTAATTGCAATGACGTAGGACTGAGACTAATTAGAGATAAGCAAACTGCATAGCATAGTCTATTTGAATACATTATGTCTTTCTATCTTGAATGGTTCCTAGATTTCCCAGAAGATCCTTTTTTCCTACAGGAGTTAAGTAAATAATACACATCACAAATTTTGCTACTGGTGGTGTTGTGACACAACATTTCGTAGTAAAAGCCTGTGAAATGAAAACGGACGATCTTTTGAGTTAAAAGCGAACGAAATAATTATTTTATTTTTATAAGATGATTACGGCCATCATTTTTAATTTGAGTGAGTGGAATCAGGAAAATTGTGCTCGTGAGATGAGAAATTGCAATACACCGGGTTCTTTTCTTCGGGTTTCAATATTCATATTCATATTCATTTATTTCATAACAGAAAATGTTACAGGTCAACAAAAAAGCACACTACATAGTCCACATATTAATAATTAACAAGTCAAATCAGTAAAAAATGGAATTTTTCATTCAAACAAAGTATTTTCAAGCTATGGCTGAGATAGGTTATTTAACAAATTCATCAAATGTATAGAATGTTTGCTCAGTAAGCCATTTTTTTTGTTTTCCATTTAAATGAATATACTTACTCAACACGAAACATAAGTATATACTTACTCAAGCCAAATAACAATTTTGCAGCATTGCATAACAAGTAACTATTGTATGTACCTATATCAGAAGTGACATTAATGTAGCAAACACCAACCATAAGCCATACCTTCGTCACCAAGTAATTTCATGGTGTACGGCTATCAAGGCCATGGCTCGAAGCTAGACCGAAATCTAAACAAAATTACATCTGATGCCAAAAGCAGTTATTATTTATTGAAACACCAGATCATTAAATCAAGGTTGTTGCATGCATTGCAAAAGATAAATCGGTAGGCTAGACAGACCTAGCTAAAACTTGAAAGTTAAATACCAAGGGCAATTTTATGCATCAGACGATCCGCATATTTAGAAGCGTCGAAGAGATAGGCTGTAATTATTAGCAACGCATGATTTTGCCACGCGTTTCGGAACGGAACGTTTTTCCGCCTTGCGATCTGTCAAATCGCGATGGTCATGGTGAATTGGTGAAGCAAGAAAATATGGAGACTCCTTCGTAATCCATTTGCTCTTTCTATTTTTCCTTGCTTCACCAATTTGCCACCACCGTCTCGATTTGACAGCTCGCAGGGCGGAAAACACACTCTTAGGGGCGTCGCTCACACGATCAAGAGTCGAGTCGTTCCGAAACGCGAGGATTTTCCTCGCTAATATTATAAATGCGAAAGTGTGTTTGTTGGTTTGTCCTTCTTTCACGCAGTAACAGAGCAACGGATCGACGTGATTTTTGGCATAGATATAGTTTATGGACCGGAGAGTAACATACGCTACTTTTTATCCCGGAAAAATGCACGGTTCCTTTGGGAACGCGGGTGAAATCCGCGGGCAGAAGCTAGTTCTATAATAATTTGTATTACCTACAAACATAAAAGCATGCAAAAAATCCATCAAATAAATAAACTAACATATCAAGCAAGAGGAAAAATTAACAGTTATTGTAAATACAAGTTCTAGTTTAAAAAATCGATGACCTGAAACGTTTCACAGAACAGGTAAATATGATGCACTAAGATGATGTAACACACGATAAGTCAACACTGTTACCTGACTTATCATCATTCGATAAGCCTATAGTATCGAGTATTTTGGGCCGGACCGATAAGGAAGTCCGCAAGGACATGCCTTCGATAATGTGCTTCTTAGATAGCATTGTTTGCAGTTTCACATTTATCGAGAAGTATTTGTGTTCAATGATGAAACCTGCGTACCAAGTTTCATCAAAATTAGTTGAAAAATGTACCAACCTCCGGACCGATGGAACCAAATTCGCCAGTTGTTGTTCGCTTTGCTCTCTCTGTCAACTAATAGGAATCTTCGTTATCCCTGAGTGCTATAGGCGATATATTTTGATATCACGCATGCGAAGGGACGGGAAAAAGCTAGTACCTACTACCTACTATACGCTCTTGGAACTTGTATTGCCACTGCGAACAATTAAGTCAAGGTCTATCGATCTACCTACTATAAAATAAGCTCCAAGTGCGTATTATTTATTCTGTGACTAAGTTGGACAAGGAAAATAAAACCCAAGAAACAATTAGTAGACAAAAACTAGTGATCGGGGGTTTTTTACGGTTTGAGGCCGTAAGGAGTGTCTTAAATTTAGTAAAGACACCGTTTTTAGTTCCTACATTTAGGTATCCAATCAAGTTACAATAAAGTCGAGTTTTCGTTGAAGAAGAGCAACGTGAAGCAACAGCAGTAGCGTATTTTAAAGTGCTCGCATAGCTAGTTACCACCCCCAAAATGTAGATCTCTCGCCAAGCATCTAATTATAGGTGTGTTCCACCACCTGCAATACACTTGAAAGCCAGTCTTATTCTAGGGACCATTGTGCCTACCTAATTCGACCACATCGTCATCATCAGGGCCTCAATTCGACTAGTTGGAGCTATTCTGATGATAGAGCCAGGAGGTGGATAGGGGAAATCCTCTGTTACCCTCTTCTGTAAACCCCTCGAGTTTGGACTCATTGATTCGTTTTGACGTATCCATAAGATTGCACTTGGTGTCGAGGATCTAATGATGGAGACAGAAAGTGGATAGAGGAACTCTTCAGTGGCTACTAGCGTAATTATTTATTTTTTTACACTACATAATTATAATTATGGTAAAACCGAAGAAACTCTGTTTGAGCCTGATAATTACTCGCAAGTTTGAGTAATTATCAGGCTCAAACACAACTGTATGAAGTAATTCCTTAATTAGGAACCTCATGCAGTTCCGCTTATGTTTCAATGTTAACGAATCAAATTTTAAAAAGTCCTTAAAAAGTAGAGGATGGTCTCGATTTCCGTCAACGTTTCATCCCAGATGTGAATCGACCAAACACGGGCGGATGCAGACGCGCTTGTCGACTCTAAAATTAACACCTCACGTGGAAGGAGCGAAACGGAAAACGTAAACAACCACGTTTGGGTAAACGTTTCAGTGTCATAGATTAGATGGATCACGATCGTAGGTTGCACCTGTAAGTATGTATGACATTTTTATATTTCGACAGTCCGGTGACGCTGTAAAGGTCGTAAGAAGAACAGCACGGTCCTTCAATAAAAAAAATACTTCGTCAACTCTGCAATCCGCCTGGGAAGTGTATGTGTAGTAGCCGTGTGGTCAAGGCTAAGGTCGCGCGGCCATATAGACGCAAATGCACGTTTGCGTTTTGCCGTCAAAATAATCATGATTTTGCAACAATCCACGTAACAGACAAGAACCAATACGGCCAGATAGTGCTGTGTCTTTAACTCCCTCGAAGCCCTGCTGTACGTCGCTTGCATATCACCTCGTATATTTACCGCGACTTCTGCGCTGATCACGCAGTGCACCACATTAGACGGCACGATATGGGTCAAGCGTTGACCGTGGTTTTTCCATGGCTTGCAAAAGCAATAATTACCAAAATGAAGTCAAAGATATGAAGAGTGAAATATTATATGAATTTTTTATAATTGCTGAGAAATGCGAATGAAATCGCTTGGCGTCAGATTTTCAACTTGTAGGCGGTAGCTAGGCCCATTGCAGGATTCAAATTCTTGACCTACGGCATCAGCAGCTCTCTCCACCAATACACGAACTTGTACAAAAATGCTAGCAAAACTGTTTTTATATACTACTGAACAACGAGTCGAGCTGGTCATTTGCCTGATGGTAAGCATAACGCCAGCCCATAACAATTGCAGTGTAATTCAGAATTTTGAAACACAAAGGCCTGCTTTGCTCATCAAACCGGAACAGATACAAATGCTTGCAAATTACTGTTCGGTGGCAGACTACACGAGCAAAGCGGTGGTGCCCACCTAGGCGGACTCTAGCAGAAGAGTTAGTCCTAAGACCTGGTACAATCTTTCACACTTCTACAGTCTTTCAATAACATTCCCAAGTATGAAAATTAATGTCATCATGATCCAGATTAAACTTAATTTTAACAGAATTACAGCTATTTTCTGTATAAAACCGAAATTTAACATAAAACGGGTCCGAAATTTCATTTTTTTAGATCTGAGTAGTGGCCATAAAATTGTATTAAAAAGATCGTCCGTGGCGATATGTCCGCCCATTGCATTAATAATAATGTAAAGATCACGTTTTGTTATAATTATTTTACTGAATTAATCTAATCAAAGTAAAGCCGCACCTTACTCTCGCCGGCGTAGAACCGTTGCGCGTGCATCGAACAAAGTGGAACAGTAGTAGGCACAATCACAATGATAGATAGTACTCCAGTGTAGTAGAAGAATTATCCTGTCGCATAGAGAATAACACGTATTTTCACGAAATAAAAACTGTTTATGTTTATTTCAAAACTAGCTGCTGCCTCGCGGTTTCACCCGCATGGAGATTTTGTATTTGATGGTTTTTATTTTTTTGTGCGGAACCCTAATTCATTTCTAAAATTAAAGTAGCCTATGTTACTCCTTGTAACATGAGCTATCTGCCAGTGAAAGTCCCGTCAAAATCGGTCCAGCCGTTACGGAGATTACCCGGAACAAATAGACAGACAGACAGAAACACGAAAATTTTAAAAATGGTTGTTTCGTCATAGTTGCCGTATATACTTTCATATGCATTTGGTAAAAAGCTGTTATTTTGATATTACAAACAGACACTTCAATTTTATTTATTTGTATAGACAAAGACAACCACTTGAAATTGAGTAAAAAATATTAGTTATCATTTTACCTGTCAGGTATGCATACCTGCGTTCTTATCTAGCGTTGCACGCCTGTACGTGACTTATCACTTCCATAAGTACATAACTCATAAGGATATAGCTGTATCTGCTACTAACCTAGTCTTACTCATAATGAAGGGTTTGTAACATATAAAATTAGTAAAGCCGTCATTTCTACGAGTTTTAAGGCGCTGCGCTATATGAAGCAAAACGTCCTGTTTTTCGTTGCACAAACGTCCATAACATTTTACAGAAATGATCCAGAATCTTGAAAAAAAAACCGCAAAAAAGACCCCGAAAAATTTCTTTTGTCTCGAAATGCTCAATATTTTGAGTAACAAATATCATATGTTTTGAAAGCAAAATAATGGAAAAATACTCATCTAAAGATGTAAATGTAAAAATATTTAACTTTAAATTTACAAATCTTTTTCTTAAATAAATAAAAACTACGAAATAACATTCAACTAAAACAAAACGAATCGCTGTTTTCAACCTTATTTCTTCATAAAAGGATTATCATAAAGATGGCTTACTACAGCCCCTTAACTTGATACTTTCCACGGTGTTACTAAATTCAACTAGGTTTAAAAAAGTTACGCCTAGAATAACTGCACAGTATTACATAAAATATCCCGATTCGAATATCCTGACATTCGATTCGATTGTATTAAATGAAATAAAAAATAAATATACTGTCTGAAAGATCGCGTCCGATACACGTTTCAAAAATGAAAGAGTCATCACAAAACAACACCTATTTGTATCTAAATAGCAAGAATTTAGAGTTCCGTTTTGTCATACCACTGTGTCATTCAAGATCCCACTCAATCTGTGACTTATAGGGCTGGGAATAGACCGAGATGCGAGCTACTCAGCGATGACATGACGAGGCAATGTTATACCTAGACGAAGTTTTCAACAGACTACCCTTTATCTTTATAAATAGGGATGAGATAGTAACTAATAGCACATAATCCTACTATAATTATAAATGCGCATGTTTATGTGTGCGTGTGTGGCTCGTGTGTGTGTGTGAATTGTTACAGCGTATCTCCGTAACAACTAAATCGATTTTGATGAAATTTGGCTTGTAGATAGTTTAGGTTCTTGTATAAAACATAGGTCATAAAGATATATACCAAGCGGGTGAAGCCGCGGGCAGAAGCTGGTCCTAGAAGTATGTCCTATTTTTGACTTTAGTACAAACTATTACACAATTTGTGGGCCTGTCAGTCCAGCCCACACTTCCAGCTATGATATCACCCTCGACGACCATGCTCGCTTGTTTACGATGCCTTTATGTAGGTCTCGTCTAATTAGGAAATAGGGTATTGTGATTCAAATTAGAGCTAAATGACGATGATTGTTAGTGAAGTTGTCTATTTGTCTGTACCTAGGTGATATCAGTCATATTTACAGTAGGTAGTAGAAGTACTATCATATACAATACTGCTAGAAGTATTGAAAACTACAATTTATAAAGATGCGAACTTATTAGGTACTCTTATGGCAATGTTATGTATTCACAGCTGCAAATAACGAGTGAGAAATGAAATCATACAAGGTTCTTTGAACTTGACCTACATTTAACTTTAACAGAGGTTTTATAATGCCGAACATGTGTCACTTTTGTCTACTGTGTCTCTGGAAGCTGATATCTCACGCGATGACAACATGTTCATTCCTGAAGTACCTACGAAATTTTGGGTTTCGTTTCACGCAATCGGTACTCTTGCCCCGTTTCCGATGTTTGTCATTTGACAAAGCGAGTGTTGTACAAGTAGGTATTCTAATCCATAAAACACACGTTTAAAAATTTTGATTGTATTGGTGTCGTTCGATGGCGTAATTTTGGATTGCTTAATAGGAATAGATACCATCTGAACCTAGGCTCTCCGGGCGATTGAAAAAGGAAGTAAACTCGAACTTGCTGATGAGTGACAGAGATAGATAATGCTAGTTTTACCTATCGCCACAGAACATATTGCCATCGCAATATACTGCAAACTCGTAATAACCCCTAATACGAGTTATTAAAGTCAAGTTGTACTAACAAATGTGTAGATTTGGCCAGCGTTCAATTTAATTTGAAACAGCTTCTGTTTGTTCATTGGTGATTTTATAAAGAGCTTTTAATGGCCATAGTTCCCGCAGCAGTTTATTGCATTCTTCATTCTAAATTGGAGTTCTTTGCCAACGTTATTTCATGTCCTTGTAATAACTCCTTTTATTCTACCATATTAACCTACTTTAAAATTGGTCGGTTTTCTGTATACTTACATGTTTTAGATATCTTTGACATCTTCTTCTTAGCGTGTCGATGGCAATTAAATGGTCGCAGCCCAGAACTTGGCCACGTCACGCCACATCTTTGACATGAGCAGCTTTATTCCATAAAAGTTTTTTTTCAACTAAACACACCATAGAGTTATAGTAATGTAAAAAAAGAAAGAACACACCCTGGAGTTTTGGCGGGAATGCGAAAATATGCTGTTGTTGATTTTGTGTTATTTACTAAAACCTATGTTTTATCGAGTGTTAATGTGTAATAATGGTTGATTATTAACCATTAAGTGTTCGTAAACCTACATAAGTGAAAGGCAAATAGTACAAAGACGAAAAACGTGTATTTTCGTATTTTATCCAAAACTCCATAGTAGCTTCAGTAAAGTATCCACCACTTTACTGAAGCGTTACTTCGACTCGACCGCGCCTAGACTAAACTTTAATGTGACTTTGACGACTTTCATGCACCATAACTAGAGATTTATTATATATTATTATTTATATAACTTGACACTGGCTAAATACGCAAATCACGTGGAACAAAAACAAAACAAAAAAAACACACCCTGGATACGTACAACCCAAAACTGACAGACAACTTTACACTTCAGAAGTGACGTTTTATCTTTTTTTATACATTCTAGACAGCCACTCAGAACTTTAAAACACAAAGGCCTGCGCGGCACTGAAGTGCGATATAGTACTATCAAATAGTCCAGATGCGTTAAAAAAGTAACAACCGATCGTTGCTTTTTGGCACGCAACATCACGAGCATATACAACAGACAATCTCGTGTGTTTGTAGATATCTGGCTGCGTCTATTTTAAACCTGCGTTGCGACACGAGGGACAAACAAATACATTTTTTTTATGACGCCAGTTTATTACTGCGACCTTCCCGGCGCGGCCCTTGTAGGACGCTGTTCTGTAAGCAATATTTCATGAGTAGCCATGAGAACACAAAAATATGTTTGTCTGGTTTATTCTGGTTCTGCAGTAATATTTTCTTAAAATGAAAAGCCTGTGCCGGGCTCAGTTGCCTGGCGTATTTTACTATAAACTAGCTGCTGCCCCGCGGTTTCACCCGCGCGGAGATATTGCATTTCATGGTTTTTATTTTTTTGAGCGGAACCCTAATTCTTTTTCCAGAATAAAAGTAGCATATGTTACTCCTTGTATCATCAGCTATCTGCCAGTGAAAGTCCGATCAAAATCGGCCCAGCCGTTTCGGAGATTACCCAAAACAAACAGACAGACAGACAAAAATTTTAAAAATGGCTGTTTTGGTGTAGGTCCCGTATATACTTTACCGTATATACTTTCATATGCATTTAGTAAAAAGCTGTTATTTTGATATTACAAACAGACACTTCAATTTTATTTAGTTGTATAGATTCACTACTAATACGTTTAGTTGGCAGAAAAAGGAAAAACTCTTATCTTTGAATGGAAGTTGCAATGAAAACTTTTAAACGGGCGTTGGCTCATTCAACTCGTTGAACTCGTTGAAGGAGGATTAAATCTAACAAGGAGCTTTTGGTGAACGAAAATATCGTGATACTGCAGAGGTGGTACAAGTGAGATAATTGTCAAAAAATATTTTGTATAGGTTATGCAGTGACTAGGAGTAGTTCCTCAAAGAGGTTATACGAAATATTTTAGGCCTATAGACAGAGAGTTAATAAAATCGGTACTCGGAGTGTGATCTGTGTCAATAACAATATCATACGAGCATGAAGTAAGGCTTGCATTTATGATATGTATAGAAAATTACAGATTAGTAAGTATGTACTGAAATTTGAAAATGTATTACTCTAAAAACGGCGAAGGGAAACATCGTGAGGAAACCCGCATGTTTGTCAACCTAAATCACAAAATTCGATTACAACATGTCATATACACCAAGCCGCACTGGACCCGCGTGGTGCATTATGGCTCTCTCTCTTTATAGAGAAAGCCGGTATCCCAGCAGCGGGAGCGAGTGGATAATCACTAAAAATTGGCGATTAGGTACTTATTACAATTTAGCGTCAATTCTTTATGCATAACATTGTAATAAGTATAAAGAAACCAGGCACCTCTTTGCTCTTTGACTTAAGTGTGTTGGTTTACTTGTCTGTTTTCTAACATCTGCAAATGTTTATACATGTGTCTGTCAGGCTTTAACTGGTTTAAAGCAGATTTTTTTTATTTGTACTTGCTGGTCCAGCAGGCATATTCTAAACTCAATCCGACCGCTCTCCGTTCAGATCCGCATTCTTCGTCTCTGTCATCTACATTCAGGATGACAGAGACGAAGAATGTGGATCCGAACGGATACCTGTCGAATTGAGTTTAGAATACGCCTGCAGGTTAGGAAGTTGCAGGAGTATACTTTTGTACGTATCGTACAGGCTCTTATAGGCACACGATAATGACGTGTCGTAATGACGACTTGACAGACAGGCTTGTAGTAAATGGAAAAACTGGCACAAATCGGCACTAACACAGCCAAAACTCAGCATAATGTTGAAATTTGACTTAAACGTCGGTCTTCCGTTGGGACCGTTTGGGTGACATCACTAGAATAAAACACATACAAAGTTTACACACAACAAAATATGTAAGCATACATTTATAAGTATGGTAATTAATTACCTGCGTATCTACTCTTATTACTTATTACCAGTTTACATCACTTGGTCATGGTAGATGCTCGTATAATTTCTCTCGCACATACGACTAGATTTCGATTTCACTGCTCTCGCGCGTGCCACGGCGTGGAATAAAAAAAAGTTTACTTTTATATTGATGTGTGAAATCATGTGGAATGAAAACACGCACTGTGTTGGTATAGGTATCGCTTGCTTGCTTGGATTAATGGATATTTTTGACACTTAAATACGATTTCTAATAAAAAGAACAATGTATTCTTTTAAGGGGCAGAATTCGGCACGCCTCTATCTTGCTCGCGTATCTCAACATTTTTGAAGATATACAATCACTTAGTATAATTATCAAAACTCGCATTCGGTGAAATTGCTGACAATAATATTACAAAGGTTAACGAAAAATTTCATTTTGATCCATTGAAGTTTTCAAATCTAAAAATGGGATTTTATGTTTTGCCCATTTTCATGTATGAAAACTTGATCGGATCAAAATGATACTTTTGCCGTACCTTTGTAATGTTATTGCCAGCAACTTCACCGAATGCGATTTTTCATAATTATAATATGTGATTATTTATCTTCAAAAATGTTAATATGCGCGAGCGAGATAGCGGCGCGCCGTATTCTGCCCCTTAATGGATGTAGATATATATCATATAAACTCTTAATTTGCACACTATATTGCACATCACACTTTGGAGACGTTATAGATATACCATATCCTGTCATTGATAATTATTAAATCCTTAATCTCCATCCGAAAGCGTTCTCTATGATTCCATATACGCATTCTGCCCCTTAATGGATGTAGATATATATCATATAAACTCTTAATTTGCACACTATATTGCACATCACACTTTGGAGACGTTATAGATATACCATATCCTGTCATTGATAATTATTAAATCCTTAATCTCCATCCGAAAGCGTTCTCTATGATTCCATATACGCACTCTATCTATCTATATATTGGAATCTCTTTGGCTTTCAGTCACGCCATTGTAACCAAATGAGTTCTTATCTCACATCATACGTCAAACATAATCGAAAGGGTATTATAATTATTACTCTACTTACTGGTTTGTCAATCACACTTTCGCTTATGGTTGCCACTTTGACCAAAATCAACTCGATCGTTATTGGCTGGCGTTATGCTGACCATCAGGCAAACAACCCACTTGTCTCGTTAAGAGGCTGTTTACATATTTATACGAGAATTTAAGATTTCAAGCACCATATTTACCATTATGTATAGGAAATAATTTTAGATTGTTGAATAAGTGTTACAAATAGAACATCAAAAACTTGCGTAAATCATGCCTCAACGGGTTCTCGAGTTGCACTGATCGGCACGCGCTTGTACATCGCAATGTATTGTAATTTAGAGTAATGCTAAGTATTTTTTGTGCTAAATCAAATAGAGGGATTATCAATAAAAAATCACCAGCAGACTTATTAAAGAACATACTTATTTTGATATAATATTGTGTTTGCAATTACGCTTACTTCAACACAATAAATCGTGGTAAACTGTCGGTATAATTTGAGGAAACAGGTTTTAAAATTAAAAACCCTCCGTCTTTAATTTTAAAAATGAAATTTCTGGTAATTTAAATATCTTGATAAATTTTATAATGAAAGAAATAGTAGCCTGAAGTTGACCATTTATTGAATTTTTAGTAAAACTATGTGCGGGAGACTTATAACTACAAAATAAATAAAGTAATATTTGTAAATGTGTTATATTAAGAACCACTAAATTAGATGTTTCTATTTTTAACACTTGTTCAACAATGTAAAATTCTTTCCTATGATAGTAAATTAGGCGCTTGTAATCTTAAAATCTGGGATTTGTTTTTAATAATAGTAATGTAGGCATAATCAATAGCCTGCTGGCTTCCCCACTACCTGAGGATGCCAGGAGGTTATTAAGAATGTATGTATGTGTATTGTAATTTTTAATTTTGTTTTTTTAATGTGTTAAGTTTTTTTAAGTTGGTTAAGAATTTAGTTGCTAAAATAAGCTGATTAACTCACGGGGGTGACATTATCAATTTGTGATAAAACCCCTTTAAAATTAATAAAGATTAAAAAAAAAAAAAAAAACTTAAAATCGCGCACAAAAATGTAAACCGTATAACAATAGTAAAAAAAGCTGTTTTAATGCCGCGTCTCTTTATTGCGTTAAGCTTTAAACTTTAACGTGGCAGCCCTACGAGTCACTCTTAATAACAGTAACTCATCTGTGACTAGATTCGAAAGCTGACTGACTACTTCACTTACTTCCGACATGCGACTTTCAATTAACTTGTTTTAGCTTGTTAAATATAGACATTAGCAAGCATTAGTGTATATTAATTCGTATAATTATTTTAAAGTTAAGATATTTGGAGTATAAGTGCATTTAGTTAGGTATATTTTAGAATGGACTGTGCATATCTTAATTAAATGTTATTTATTTATTTATTTACTTAATCCACAGCTCTTAATAAAATTTAGAATATCTTATTGCATGCTTAACTTACAGCCAAAGAATAGTGATCAAATGCGTTTCTTTATAAAGATTAACATAGACAATAAACTATTTGATTCTATTGTTCTGTTTCTCTCTCATCTTTCTTCACTGATGAATAATCAGAGACTATTCTTTATATTTTACTGAGAAAGCTCATCTAGATAGACGTCATAAACCAGTATAATACAAGTTTTATAATTGATTATAAGCCAAAACCATCACACAGAATATACATTATACGTAAGCAGATATCCCGTTTCAAAAAGCTGGTTGTCTCAGCTCTTATCTGACAGGCCACACTGACCTGCCACACCGGAAGCAGCTCTTCTATGGAATTGACCTACTTACTTAAATTATACTGTGAATACCTTTGAAAGAATGAGGTCACTGGTTGGTCAAAAACACGACTGTTATTAAGTATCGAGACTTTTCAATAAAATACAGTTAAGTAATATTAATTTTTATTTTTGCCAGTATGTTTAAGATTATGTAGATATATACCCACTTTTTTCGAACCTTTATGTTAACCTCATTATAAACGCTTATACACTCACACCCCTGCTCTAGGATTCCATAAGCAGGAACACACAGATAACACAAATATACAAGACCCAAGAACAAACTTTTATGCTGATCACACAGTCTTTACCTCCATCAAGTACCATAAATTTTTGTACTCGAGTCTATTAAATCTGTCGAGTCAAATTTAAATTAATGATGGTATCATTATTATTTTCTTTATTTCTCTTTGATCTGTGTTTTGCATTTTTGCATTGCATTATTTGTAATCGTGTATGGGTTTATTGCCTGAAATAAATAATTTTTATTTTATTTTTTATTTATTTAATTCTTTTCGATCCTAGACAGTTGTAGTGATGGTATGTCTACCGC
Source organism: Crocallis elinguaria (assembly GCA_907269065.1). Taxonomy (NCBI): domain Eukaryota; kingdom Metazoa; phylum Arthropoda; class Insecta; order Lepidoptera; family Geometridae; genus Crocallis; species Crocallis elinguaria. Next base: position 21,395,448 of record OU026072.1, on the reverse strand, counting down.
TAAAGAACTTTTAGCAACATTACCAGTTTTTTATAGTGATTTTCTCTGGTTATCCCAGTTTTCAAATATACAGTAATGTTTATTCACTGCCGCTTGACTGAAAGCCTTACAACTTACAAAGCGGACTCCTCGAATAGCCTTTCAAACTAGAGTCGGTCGTGGTCATTAGCCCTATTTTGTTTCTATATATATGACAAATTAGATGCTAGGAAAGTTTATACTCATACTTAATTTTATGGCATCTACATTTTTTCCAAACAAATTTCGTGTATACACGCGAGTATACCAATCGTTATTCTATTCATTAAAATAACCATTATCTCATTTCTCACAAAGCGGACCACCCATATCGTATCTCACATTAGAGTCAACTCTGATTAAAAATAGCACTAATTGATGCATAGAAAGAACTGTAAAAGTAAGATAAATATTTTATTTAGAAGCGTCTATGTTTTCATAAACAGATTTTATAAATTCAAAGCATCCAATCAGCCGCCAAGCCACGTTCCTAATGACCGACTGGAACACCATATTCACCGTTGCAAACCTGATATCGTGTGGTCATATTATCCACTTCATAAGGTGACCTGCCGGCAGTAATTAGTGCAGCAATGTAGGGCTGAATATGACCACTTATGACCTAACTATGGCATGGCTGGAGTATGTAATCTAGCTTCGCTTGGCTAGTTCCCAATTACCAAAGTGGACGGGTAGAAATTTTCATTTTATAGAGACCAATTTTGGCGTTCATTTGCATTAATCAGCAGAGTTTGTGTTTGTACCACTGATATAAATACTTTAGGTGTTATAAAATATATTCTTATATTTTTATATTTGCTGAAAATTTGGATGTAGTCATCCGTCGAACAAAGGCATATCGAAGGCAAGATGCAACGAATGTCGTGTAAATAAAAGGTCATGATGTCATGAAAATGTTATGTAAGCAGATTACATTACATTTTGAAGATAGAGCATAACCAGGAAGAGGTCAGAACGAGAGAAAAAGAGAGATTCATATATACATAGCAATATATCAAACTTTTCGGTTTCCTCTACTTCTATAAACCTTTTGTTTGAACCCAATTTTTTTTGCAAGCCCTGACTTTGCTGTCATATCTAACCGATGAAATCTGGAATATATGAAGTAGTAATATTTCAAGTATACTTAGTACCGTTAGCAAAACAGTCCGAAAACCTCATCTCCGTTAAGTTATCCAAACAAATGAGTAAGGTGGCATTGACACACCAGCCGTAACATTGACCTTTTGAGCTCAAATATCTCCGCAGCCCTGTCCTTTAGTAACATGAAATGAATATTCCGGATGGAGTGATATTCTTCTTTTATTTATTTAATACTTCTGTACAAATTTGATGGAAAGTATTACTTATGAACTAGTCTTTCAAGATGTGAGAGAAAAGTGGTACGTGCAGCGTAGAGACAATTAGTAAGATTTGTCAATTTTTATACTATTGGGTAGGTAATGGGACGAGCGGATCGTTTGCCTGATGACAAACATAACGTCAGTTCATGACAATTGCAGTACTTTGAATCACAAAGGCCTGCCTGGCACTACATTGCACTCTTTACCTTGAGGCATTAGGTGTCAATTAAGTCTTATAAGCCCAGTTATTTGATGGGACGACTTTACTCTAAATACCGTTATTAGTCTTCTAGGTCGTAAAGTAACGTGGTACGTGCAGCAAAGAGACAATTTGTAACACAAGAGAGAAAGAGTTGGACGGCGAGTTTGTTTTGTTTGTAATCGGTACCAATAGCAATTAAAATTGATACGATAATAAACATACATTGAAATTTTAAATCTGAAAAGTTTTCAACAACTTTCATAAGTATTACTTATGATTAAACGTACTGACGTAATTCAACTTTAGTACAAGGCCGTGTCCGCACAGGTAAGGCGATGGCGACGGGGAGGCGACTCAGTGAAAACAAAATCTTTTATAAATATACTAGCTGCTGCCCGCGGTTTCACCCGCGCGGAGATATTGGTTTTCAAGGTTTTTTTTTTGCGCGGAACCCTAATTGTTTTTCTAAAATTATTATATAAATATGAGTATTTAATCTATTTCACTGGACTGGATAACTTCCAACGTAACTAACATAGTTTTTATTATAATAACAGAAAAAGTAAACAACATAAACTAAAATAACTAAATAAAATACACACTAATTTATTTACAATCTTAATCTAATAATTATAATTATATAATATGTATATAATTATCCACACTGAATAAAGTAGAAGTGATCAAACATCGAGAAATTTTGCCTTAACACTACGATCACCGACGAAATTCGGTGACTGACCGCCACTGTAGTACGGCCACCTTTTTTTCGCGTTGCTGTTGCCGTCGCCGTCGCCTTACCAGTGCAGCCACAGCCTAAACATAATCATGTTGACAACATCCGTTCCTCGTTAATGTTTCTCCTGTATTCAAACGTTTAGCAAAGTTTCAGTACGTTTTCATGTAAATCGTAAACGTTGGTCACCCTCTGTGGGAGCATAATTTGTCTCATTACACGAAAGCTTCGGAACTTGTTTATTAAGTCAATTTGCTACATTCTCCAGCTTACAACTGTCGCAATTAAGCACATACCGAAAAGGTGTCTTTTCCAGCCGTTTTAGTGTCGATTGTGTCGTCCTTGGTTACAACAGTGCGTGAAATTGATGAAGTGTTTTTAGTTAAATCTGTGAGAATGGTAGGTAGTTTATGAGATTTTCATAAAATGTTGAATTTTAGTTCCTAGTTAGAGTAGATTCTCTAAAGTCTACTCTAAGACGGCTCCGTAACTAAGTTGGTAGTAACCCTGCCGGCAAAGCGAGGGGTCCCGGGTTCGATTCCCGGCCGGGGCAGATTTTGTGTAATAAAGTTTTTTCTCGGGTCTTGGATGTTTGTGATGTGTATGTGTGTATGTCCATGCTACCTGCGACACAGGGAATCCTAGTGCGGGGGTATAAGAGTGAAAGAAAAAAAAAGTAAGTAGTTCTGAAACAAGCATAGTTCTTAAGTTTTTAGATACTCTTGATAAATCTCATAAATAGCATGCTGGAAAATGCTTATCTCTAATTAAATGGAAAATCTTAACTAAATTGATAGTTAAATCGGACGTATTTCAAAACTGATTAATATCGAAATTCGATTATAATTTTTATTAATTCAAAAACGGAAGTATGATAATGAGTTCTATTCCATACACTTTCGACATACCTTTCTTTCACACTATCCTTTATCCTTGAAACTAGAGCAGCCGGGTGCAGACAATCGCCCGATAAGGATAGTGCACACTACTGCACATAGTAAACACATCCATTACAGATAATGCGCCTTTCACCACAGGTTGGGTAACAGTTTCTTAAGCCAAGGAGAGATAATGAGAGCACTGCCTGCCGTGTGTGCTCGCCTTATAAGCCACTGTAATGTCTCTAGGATCAGTTCAAGTGGCAATGCGCTGGTCGTTATTTCTGAAGAATTTCATAGAATGGCGTGTAGGTAAGCAAAGCGAGTAGCCCATTATTATTATTATTAAAAGGATGAGCGGGTCGTTTGCCTGATGGTAGGCATAACGGCAGCTCATAACAATTGCAGTGCCATCCATATCTTTGAAACATAAAGACCTAAGCTGCACTGAAATGCACTCGTTGCCCTGACATGTTAGGCTTATTATAGTATTGGTTAACGGATGAGCTGGTCGTTTGCCTGATGGTAAGCATGTCGCATAAGCCCAGTCCGCTCAACTCATCAAACCGGAACACAGTAATGCTTGCACATACACCTTGGCGGCAGAGAAAAGTTTAGCAATACTGAAACCACGTCTACAGGCGCCCATTTAAATTCCACGAAAACAGAATATCACAAAGTTGTTTAACTAAGGAGTTACGGCAAGTGAAAGTTTTCCTAAAACTGACTTAGATGCACCCCTGAAATCAGCTGGACAAAAGGCAGTGAAGGTGCGGCGCAGCGCGCCACCGTGCACCGTCCTCGCGACTCGCGAGCGTGTGACTAGTGCACGCTGCACGCCCTCCCGGACCCACACCTGCTCCTAATGGGTCTTTCATTATGAAGCCGGAGGGGTGCTGGGATGGGGCAGTGGTTATTGTCTTGCGTAGCTCCTTGTACTTGGGATTAGGGTTGTTGAAAAAACCAGAAATATTTTTAAATTTCACTTGTATATGGAACACTTTAATTGTGATTTCAGTTTAAAAATTAAGCAGGGTTCCTCACTAGATGTTCGTAAACACATTTCAGTATTGCCTCCCTTACCCTTTGCTGTTACACTCTGTATAGAATAAAAGCTAAATAAAAGCTTGTAAAATGTAACTCTGTATGAAATAAAAATCCAACGCAAACTGGAATTCAGTGGCAATAAAATAAACATTTTTCTCATTGAAATAGCAAATACAGTCGGCAAAGCATCCTCTAGATTTCAGCTTAACACAATCTGCATAATTGCCTAAGCAGCAAAAAGGCAAACAGCGTATGGTACATTTACATAATGTGAGGGATCAACAAGGATTAGCATGTGAAGCATTTTGCCGATGTTGTTTGCTGGGAAGCGCCACGTGGGACTGTATGCTGGAGAGAAAAACATCTGGAGGAAATGCAAAAGATTATGCTTCTAGTCCCAGTGATATTTGATAACTATTTTCTTAGGTTGTTGCGATTCTTACATATAGAGTTAAATAATTACACATTTGAATTCAATTAACATTGAGATAGGGTCAGGGAAACAAATTATCAGCAAAAAACCCTCTACTGTACAAATTTGCCTCGCCAGTGATACGATGGCCCGTAGATATGGAAATCAGACAGTTTAATCCGCATCCAGGTAGCTGAATGTAACCTACGTTTACTATCTTCGGCATACCTGTCCCATGTGTCAGAGATAAGCAAAGAATAAAAATGCAGAAGCGGAATTTTTGGCTTGCACGAGTTATTTTTTTGGGTAGTGTATTAAGTATATAGTGTCAGTAGGTGCCTTGGTGGTGTATTGTCTTACATACTAGGCTATGTTTGTAAAATATTGTATGGTTTATTCAGATTATTTGTGATTTAAAATTACTACGTATAAATATTACGACATTGGACAGCGTCCGTAGCAAAAAAATAATTCTTAATTATATATCGTCTTCCCTATTTTCATAAACGAATCGTGTCCTCCAAACCTAATAGTGGCCACACACCTTAATCGCCATATAATATTTTCATTTTATCTATTAGATAACGTAATTAAGGCAATTCATTGTGAGTATGAGCGTAAGTTCATTGATAGATCAAGATCCCTCCGATGTAAAAACAAATCTTTTACGCACTTAGTGCAGGCTTATTGCATACGAACATGATGACCTAGCAAGTTAGTATTTATATCTTAATAAACAACATGCGACAGAAATGACGCAATACCTTAGTATTGCGTCATTTTTTGTCGATCGTCAATCTCTTTATGCAGTTTTAATTTAAACATTTTTGGTTTTTTTTTCTTAAAATAAAAAAACAAATTGACTAAAAATTTATTTACATATTAAATAAAACACTTCTTTAAATTTCGTATATATTCTACCGTTGATAAAAAAACCAAAAATATCTAAATAAGGTTAATATTTTCAACGTTGTCTTCTAAGAAGACGTTAGCAAATAGGTACAAATAGTTACTCAGATGCATACCATCTGTTAATTCAGTATTCACATTACACCAATCATTAGAACCTCACTAACCCAAATGCAGCTACATAGGTTACCTATCTACCGTTATAGAACCCTTATTGAGAGAGACATAAGGTTCAAAATGTTCTGAATGCTTCTATCTAGTCGAAGACAGTATTGAGGACGTAGACTTCCTGTGTTGGACCTGCAATAGTCATTACGCATTTTATTACTTATTGTGTGCTAAGATTCGTTATTGGTTGTATTGCAACTGATTTTTAATAGAGATTGACGGAAGAGGTAGTGTTTAAATTTTATTTAGCTGCCACCAGTTGTTTCTCCCGCGTGGAAATTCCCACAGGAACTTACTTCCGGGAAAGCCTATATCACTCTCAGGCCCATAAACTAGCTATATGAAAAAAATCACGATCCTTGCTGCGTGAAAGAAGGACAAACCAACAAACCTACAAACACATTCATATTTATTATAGGGCACGATAAATAAATTGATGGGTGCCGAGATGGAAAGGTGCCGAGATGGGACTAAACTAGTACCTTATATAGGGAAGTACGGGTAGTAGGGAGTATCTCACTCGGTCTTTAAAAACGATGTGGTGGTTCATAGAATCTGAACAGGCTCTTATGCGGCTGAAAACAGGGTTAGGAACGTTGTTGTCACTTATCTGTATTATGCTTACATACATACATAGGCTCTATCTTTTTGCCCAATAACGTATTTTTTTATGGGATAACCAGTCGAGCACTTTATGCTATTTTTGTTCTCTTTATTATATAGGTAGGTGCTTTTATTATTTGTAGTATAAACTTCGCCGATACTAAGTTTCAGAGAGGTCGGCAGGCATTGTTGCAAAGTAAAAAAGAAACTGTTATCGTTGAATATTCCTTATCCTTCAACAACATTCATCAATCATGGACTTCCTGCGATAGCATGTCATTACACTTTACCTAACCATATACCTCTCGAAAGTGACAATTCAATCGTTATTTAGCTGACATTAAATTGGTACCTTGTTGAATAAATAAAGGAGCTATGAACAAGAGCAACCATTTAGGTTTTTAAACTGACATGGTCAATTGGTCATCAACACCACAAACTATATAGCAATGATCAACACTACGAACAAAGTCAGATTTAACGGCATATTTACTTATATTATTTGTATTGAGTTTCCGATATTTCGGCGTTGTTGCAAGCGCAATGACCACGAGAGAACTGAAGAACTGCGGGTAGATGTTAATAACTATGGGCAGACGTAGCGATCTACTTTCTTTCTCACTCGTTTATGACGTGTATGGGGCAGCGTAGACGCTTATGCAAACGTACGTTTGCTTGTCAGAATAACAACGCCTTTGCGTCATGTGCGGATTTTGTGATACTCGAAATGCGCGCTTCACGCAAAAGCGTTGTTATTCTGACAAGCAAACGTACGTTTGCATAAGCGTCTACGCTGCCCCTATCATTACCACTGTACACACTATCACCACAGAACATATCACTATGAACTCGGATCTCGATACACTATACTGACAGTGTCATCTCGTATAACCGAAACGGTGCTATTTCGAATATAACTGAACTCAATACAAATAATATACATGGTAAATGTCCCGTTAATTCTGACTTTGTTCGTAACAACCATTTAACCAAAAATCTATCTAGATAAGAACAACACAGGGCGTTGACGCCGCGCCTGACTTTGTCCTACATTCACTATCATTGAGCGAACGCTTTGTGCAAATAACAAAAGAAAATAACTAAATTTACAATCTCGAATGTTGCCAAGTGTTTTTAAGACATAAATTAGGTCATTCAATTATTTAAACGTTTTGAAACTTCGGACTTGAGGTATATAAATAATTTAAACTTGTTTATTTATTTAAAACTTGGTTGCACTTACAGAGTTTCTTCAAGACTTTTGAATTAAATAACTTTTGACTTTTTTGCGTATGTATATTTGTCGTTGTTGTAATATTTTTACTCTTGTTAGTCACATTTGACTATTATCTCATTCTTGATCTCCTCTGTGATGAATTAGTCGAGGGTGGTAAATATGATAAACCTAGAATAAGAGCAGACTAAACAACTGGAACACATTGTAACGTTCGTAGTCACAAACCCTCTTATCACAAAAATCAATGTTTAGACGCCTGTTTAGCTAGACAGTGTCTTAAAGTTGATTTTTTTTATTAACTATTATATTATATTTTAACAAAATAAACTAGAATAACTAAATAAAATACACACTAATTTATTTACAGTCTTAATCTAATAATCCGCTACCAGTAGGTAACGTTCCCAAAATACTGGCAGCATTGCCACGTTGAATGGCAATGCTTAATCTTTGACCTAAGTAGAGGCCAGCATTTTGGTCACGTGTTAAATTATCTTATTTATCTTAAAGTTAAATACTGCAACACAAATTTCACAAGTAAAATGATTAGAAATGACACAACAGAAGTGAGCTAGACAATGTTTAGACACTTAGACACTTCTTAAATAAAGTCAGTGGATAATGATGGAAAGATAAACGTCTAATGTCAAAACAGAATCGAGTTACACAACAGTTAAACACTTCTTATATCAAGGTTTTTGGCTGCTTATATTTAATTTTAAAGCGTTCAAGAATTAGGCAGATATGCGAATTTCATTAGGAAGTGTTTGAATTTTGTGTGGTAAGACCGAAATAGTTTAGACGTTGTTTAATTCTCAATGTGTAATAATAGTGAAGACTTAAAAACTTAGTTAGCATTAGCAAATAATAGATAATAGTTGGTATTCCTAGGTATTTATTAGGTATCCCAATTCTCCACCCATGACACATAAATTTTGGGTAAACCATAAAATAATTTACGACGCGAAAATCGGGCAAATTAATCTATATTTTTTGTTGTGAAACAATGAAGCCGAGTAGTAACCGTAAAGGGTCTTATTTATATGAGGTTAATATACCTAGGCAGTGACAGGACATTTATTAGACTACTTCATGACCTGGACTTGCCTCGTAAAATACAAGTTAGTACCTTTTCGCTTGAAATATTCAATAACCACAGGGTTGCCGAGCCTTGAAATACGAAGAAAATAAACGACGTTTGCTAAGGTGGCAAGATCGAGAGTAGGTAGTTATTGGTGGAATAAATGTCTTTCTCGAAAGATATTGACAAATCAGTCAATGATAAGGCTACAATTTCATGCTAGTGCCGTATAAAATTGAAGTTTCTAGCAATAAAAAAAAAAAAAGAAACGGCCTAACCAACCGTAATTTTTTAAAAGTTTTGCGTTATATAAACCAATAAGGCAAACTTTCCACTGACCTATATGACTGACCTTTTAATCTTGAAATTTGACGTGAAAAAGGTTCTAACACAAAGTATAAGATAATATCCAAATATCATTCATGATGCTCTCGGATTTTTATACAGATTGAATGTTTTGTTAGTGGGAGGACTAACTCTTCTGCTAGTGTCCGTCTGGGTTGTTACCACCGCTTTGCTCGTGAAGTCTGCCGCCAAGCAGTAGTGTGCAAGCATTACTGTGTTCCGGTTTGATGAGCAGAGTATCCAGTGAAATTACTGGGCTTATGAGACTTAATACCTAATGTCTCAGGGTAACGAGCGCATTGCAGTGCCGCGCAGGCCTTTGTGTTTCAAAGCTCTGGGTGGCACTGCAATTGTTATGGGCCGGCGTTTTGCTTACCATCAGGCAAACGACCAGCTCGTCTCGTTAACAAATAACATAAAAAATAAAAATAAAAATGTTATAGCATTTCATTCATAATACGATTCCATCAGTTCAACATTGCTAAACGGTTTTGGACGTGATCTTAGTCTGAGAGAAAAAAAAATACAGTCATACATAGATGACCTTTAATCCATCCGATGAATGAACTTGCCAGCCCTAACCGCACGCCCCTATTTTTATTTATTTGAGGGAACGTAAAACTTTTGGGCAGTGGAATGCAAGAACAAAGTTTCCCTTTTCGGGCAAGAGAGGGCAAAGCAAGTTCTATTGATTTTTATATGCCCGCCTTGTCCGGACCCATCTCAAACTTGAATATTGTGTCAAACATACAATAGGTATATTAATGTTACGTTTTTTATCTTGTTTCGTCTTATTTTATTTAAGCTATTGTTGGACTTTACGTCGAGATACTTTTTAGAGGAGTTCTTGAGACGCTGTCTGAGTATTTGAGGTTCTTCCGCTTCTTATGCCAATCATCTTTCAAGTTACTTTTATGATTTTGCTATATTCAATACTAGTTCTTGTCTACGGCTTCACACTCGTGGAATCGATATAAAATGTAGCTTATAGCACTCAGGGATAATGTAGCTTTCTTTTTGATTTTTTTGAATCGTACCGGTGCTTCCAGCTATTAGAACAAACTTACAATAAACATTTCAGTTTTACACGACTGCCCTAAAATGAGTGTAATGTTTTCAGAGTTCATGAATGTATGCGAGTTTCTTTATTCCACCATAACTTTTAAATGCCGAAAGAGATATGGGTATTTGGGTATCGTTAGAATCCTTACATCGTCCCAAGTGACATTGGCTTGGGCAGTCCTGTTTTTTAATTTTTTGGTAGCTTCACCTTTTTATTATTTAGTAGCATCTCTAGCAGATTGGACGCGCTCTATTATTTATGTTAGTCTATGGGACTTGGGTTCTTATCCTTAAGGAAACATTATAAGATTAGCGTAGCATGTTCAAACCTTAACAACCACAATATAACAGTGTCCCAAACCGATATCGTGGACCATGGCGTCCCCTGGAACTACCCTCTTAAGGAATGAAACATTCAAAACAGATCGGCGGAAAAAGGAATACTCTAAGGCAATGTGGGAGATAGCAGATGCTATTATGTAGGAAGGATAAACAAATAGGGGTAAGATATACCCTGAGGTAGGGCTGTAGGTAGGAGGAAATTATTGGGGGTGTTGTATCACAATCCAGCTAAGTTACACTAACAAATCAGGTGGCAGGACTAACTCTTCTAGGATGGGTACTACCACTTTGCTCGTGTAGTCTGCCGCCAAGCAGTAAGCAGGAGTGTGGCCGAGCGGGAACTTGTGCGACTTTCAATCCGACGCACCATAGTTCTAATCTCGACTCGGTCCGCACCAATGACTTATATCAAGTTATGTGCGGATTATTCACACACGACGGCTCTAAAACGGTGAAGGAAAAGATCGTGAGGATACTCGCATGTTCAAGAACCGCAAAATTCGAGGACATGTTACATCCGCCAGGGCGCACTGGGCCCGCGTGGTGGATTATGGCGCATACATCTCTGAGAGAAGGCCGGTATCCCAACAGTGAGAGCGTATAAGATAAGCGAGAGAGTTTGAATAATGATAATATAATTTGTGATCCTTAGAACGGCCATGGTCAGACAGCGCCAGAGGGTGGAATTTACACGGCCTTCATGGTGTGATCCATTAACATTTCATTCGCGCCAGACACTGTAGCACTTTTGAATTTATAATGTACAAAATGTCGTTTTATGCAAGATTAATGGTTTATGAATTTATGATAAACGCTTACTTTTATAGTAAATAAGTATTTCTTTTTGATGAACGGTGTTGCATTTCTCTAACTTCTAGGAAAACTCGAACATTTGCAATGCAATAATTTGCCACAAACAGCATATAGATTAGGAATGTGCCTATCGGAATAAGGATAATATCTGGATGACCAAATTTCGAAAGGTGTTTAAAACAAATTTTTTTTTGTATAAAGTAGCCTTTTTTCAACAAATACAACAACAACAACTATATGGGTAAACTCGTAAGAGCTGTTTACATACATGAACATCTAGTCTCTAATGAAGACATTGCACTCCTTTTTTGTGTAGTCGAGTAAAAAAGCGATATCTTTTATTCACTAAACAGATCTGAAAAAGGACCGTCGAATTGAAAAACGGTTTGCTTTAGAAAGCGGTTAAAAAGACCGCGTTAATTCCTTCCTAATAAAAGTAATGCATATACTATCAGCTTCCAATCAATACGGCCTTGCGTCCAAACAATCAATCAGAATTTATGTGGGGACCCTTTTGGCCCCTATTGACCGATTTAAATCGTCCAGCATAGTTAGAAGTTTAAATTTCATGTGACTGCTACTGGCCGAGAGATCTCAGTACGCTGGTGATGCAATCAACATTTTGATAGCACGCATTTTGTCGGAATGCGGTTTTTGGTCCTTAGGTTGTTAGATTCGAAGTTATCTAAGAGGGTAAATGATTTTGTAACATTTGTTGATATCCTATAGTCACTTTGTGCACCACTTAGGTTAATGTTTCTGTTGTTTTGTTCTAAGATACGTACCTCGCACACGCTAAAAACTTCAGTCTATTTAGTTTTAATTTGCAATGTTTGTATGATATTATGTTGGTTTGTTTAGGTCAAATTGTGCAAGCTAAATTTGACCCACTTAGCGGAGTTCTATTGAGCCGAAATTTTACATAGGTACATATGTTTTGGATGACAATGCAATATAAGGATGTCACAGAGCTGGTCTGATGATGGAACCGGAAGTCGGCCAGATGAACTCAACGTAACCCCATCAAGTTTGGGCTCGCTTGATTAGTATTTACAAGTGCTTTGATCTTAGGTGTCATCCAGGGACCTGATGATCTGAAGGCAGAAGGCAGGAAGGTGCCCACAATACCAATTACGTATTTCATAAAAATGTGTCTGGAAAAAAATATTTTTGTACAATAAACTTATTTTAGGATAGGCGCGGCACATACCCAGTTCTCTTTACTAACTTCAACCACATCGTCTCTCATCATCAGATGAGGTAAATACTGTTCAATTGACTAGTACTTATCCCACCCATCATGATAGCATGATGGGTGAGATAAACTTGATAGGTCAGCATATAGATGCTACCTTTTTTTTTTTATTTGGTAACGAGACGAGCTGGTCGTTTGCCTGATGGTAAGCATAACGCCGGCCCATAACGATTGCAGTACCACCCAGAACTTTGAAACACAAAGGCCTGCGCGGAACTGCATTGCGCTCGTTACCCTGAGACATTAGGTATTAAGTCTCATAAGCCCAGTAATTTCACTGGATACTCTGCTCATCAAACCGGAACACAGTAATGCTTGCACACTACTGCTTGGCGGCAGATTTCACGAGCAAAGCGGTGGTAACAACCCAGACGGACACTCGCAGAAGAGTTAGTCCTCCCACTAACCAAGCTCCCTCAATCGCCTTCGGACCCAGGTTGGTCGCTGCAGGCATAACTTAGCCAAATGGGGCTTTATAGACCAATCTTTGGAGCACTGCTGCTGTGGAGCCCCGAAACAAACAATGGTCCATTTATTGTCATGCCCTACGTGCCCAACAACCTGTACACTAGAGGACCTCACCGCTGCCTCGGATAATGCGGTGGCCCTCTAGGTTTAACTACTGACTCGAAAAGAAGAAGCATATTATAGATGCTGACCTATCAAGAAGAAAGATACGAGCTTCATAGAACGTGGTCGAAGCCCTGTGGCTTCGACCACGTTCTATGAAGCTCGTAGAACGTATAGCTCTGTAGCTATAAACACAAAGTAGGTAACAATCATTACATAATTCTGCACAAAGCGCGTTACGTAAGTGTCGGGCCGTATTAAATTTTTACGTACCCCATTCGGCCGTAGTGGCAAGGGTTCGAAGTGCTGAATAAACTAGCGGGGAGCGCGCTAAATGGTACATAGTGCTGGTACATACAACTGCTTCCTTTTCATTGAGATGCTGGTTTCCTTTTTATGCTCTCTGGCTTAGAAGGAGGTTTTGAACAGCCATTTGTAATTTTTTACCTTTTGCTCTTGGCCTTTATTATTGAAAAAAAAAAGTTTATCAGCTCGATACTCGACGAATTATTTAATGTATAGGTTTGTGGCTAAACACTGCAGCAGTGGGCTGATTGGTACTGCTATCCAATATTATAAAAAAGGCTAAAACGACTTGAAGATTCACCAACTGTTAAGTGCGGTGTAATACAGTTTGATCCGTTGAAACTTAGGCTTATTTCTACAAAGAAACTACAACATTTAAAAAAAAAACTTTCAGTGATATACATAAGCATATAATAATTTATTCGATTGAATAAAAACGGTTACATAAAAACAACCACTTATATTAATTATATGAAGTCATATGTCAAATAAAATGCCAATAAAAATAATAAATAAAAAAAAATCTAATATACTTACTACCAAAAGTATGTACTATCATAAATAGTTTAAAGTTTGTTATTTTGTTTGTTTGTTACCGCTAATCTCTTGAACAACTGGTTCGATTTACAAAAATATTTTACTGATGGAAGCTACGTTATCCTTGAAGCATAGGTTACATTCTATCTTGAATCCACGCGAGCAAAGGCTAATTATACAATATTCACGTCACAAACGAAGTGTAACGAGCGCACTGCAGTGCCGCGCAGGCCTTTGTGTTTCAAAGTTCTGAGTGGCACTGCAATTGTTATGGGACAAACGACCCGTTCGTCTCTTTTTTCAATAGTATAAAAATAACCGAATAAAATTATTCAATATTTGTGTATAATTGCTTTTAGTAACCAAGATCTCTTAATTTGTTTCAGGTAAGCGTTGGTTCGAGTTTCACAAATTAACGATAAACGCAGGTACCTATACTTAGCAATAGGCTAGCTAAAAATAATCTAAAGTGCGGTAAGGTATTTAAAAGCAATAAAATTAATTTCTAACTGAACCATCAAACACTTCAACGACCTGCAAATGACTATAAGACCTAGATTAAACCTGATATTGAACCTTAAGACGCAAGATCGATTGGAGCATTTCCCCGTTCCCCCTATTTGAGGCCCAAATTAGTTTTACAAAAAGAACTCGCGGTAAATCTACAATCCAATATGGGTACAGAGATTCCCTCACGCGGCAGGCAATCTCTCTGACCCCGGCATTACCATCGAAATTCCCTAATTTACACCCCGTAATGGCAGCCCTACTCAGAATTGTGCTTTGCACACATAGTGGGGTTACCATAATTGGCTCAGTCACAGAAACACGGGTTGTAGTTAGCTGACTCAAGATTTTAGCTATGGTATTTACAGTAAGTTTTTATCTGCTCCTAAAAAGGGTAGTGGAGGTTCGGTTCTCAATTAGAATTTTTATTTTTGTAGTAGACAAGGCAGAGTGTTAATAGGAGGGAACTAACTGTATTTAAAAACATTTTAGAACGTAGAAAGAGTCAAAACATTTTGAAAACAATGCTGACTAGTATCTTGCTCTTCTCCTCGATTGGTTATATACTTCGAACAGTTACGTAGTCATTTAACTTTCACGAGCGCTCTCCTCACGCCCGTGTGAACAACTGTTTACAAGTTTCATGTTGAATCTAAATCATTAGATCAACTTTAAATCACAGTTAATAATGTTACAGTTACCACCACATTTACTACTGCGTATGTTGACCATCTTTAATCTCCGATAACAACTTACCGAGCGAAAAGCTCAAGTGAGCGAGTGTGGCCGAGCGGAAACATTTGCGAATTTCAATCCGACGCACCATAGTTCGAATCTAGCCTCGGCCCGCACCAATCATTTATCAAATTATGTGCGGATTATTCACACTCGCTCTAAAACGGTGAAGAAAAACATCGTGAGGCAACCGGCATGTTCAAGAAGCACAAAATTCGAGGACATGTGACATCCACCAAGACGCACTGGGCCCGCGTGGTGGATTATGGCCCATACCTCTCTCTCTGAGAGACGGCCGGTGTCCCAGCAGTGGGAGCGTAAGAGGCTGATAGTAACAACTCACCAAGAACTCACAAATGTATAAAACATTCGTAGTACCGCACCCGCCGAAGACGTTACTTATTCAGAGCTGTTTCACGCAGCGCCGTGCCTTATGCAGATTAGTTCCCCACCCTGCTACAGAGTATTTCACTGAATAATATCTACCCCCAACAACCCCTCCGCTCGGTCAGTTGAAGGGAAATATGTTTTGTAAACAAGGGAGCCGGGAATACACAGGTATTTTATCGGCCAGTAAAATACCTTTATAGAATCATAGGCGAGGCTCATTTATTCAGGTTTCAGACTAGGGCAGAGATGAATTACGACAAAATAGGAAAGGAAACAAGTCGGTGTAACCAAAGTTACATAAATACATATAAATAAACCAACTTCATATAACATTTTGGTCCATATCTTGGAAACTACTGAACCGATTTAGATGAAACTTACGCTGTTCCCTAAGTTGAATTTAATGTAAGCCAATAAAAAAACGATCTCAATCCAGTTAACTAATATTAACCTCAAACTCTCTAACATATGACAGGTGTACCGCCAATAAGATTCACAGACCACGACGACGTTGACGTTGACATCCGAAATAAACGTCAAATATTACGAAACATTAATCCATCAACATAAAAAAAATGTTTTAAACACGGCCCGCCCACTACATCGAATGTACACTAAACCTTTCATAAACAGGTATGTAATTATAATTTCTTACTAATTTAAGTCCGCCTTTATGTGATCGTTAATAATTTCACTTTTAAATGTCTTTACCGAAAACCCAAGTCAAAAACATGATTAAGCGAAAGTGTTGAGTCCGAAATCAAACCGGTAGTACTCGTAACTCTACCAGAATACCTACTTGTTGAAAAATGGGAGCTTCATTATCATAAGTACAGTTTTATTCTGCGCTGGACACTGACAGCTGACAGAGACATACGGCGACGTCGATATTTCGAATTATCGATATTTCACGATAAAAGTTTAACGACGATTGCACAACCATATAGGGTTGAGATTTTGTCAACGTTTTTAACGATGCACTTTGGGAGATTGTAGATTTTGATTTGACATTTTCAGATTTATTATAGTAGAACTTATCTACTTATATATATGTATACAAATAAATAAAATTGAAGTGTCTATTTGTAATGTCAAACTAACAGCTTTTTACTAAATGCACATGAAAGTATATACGGCACTTATAACTAGAACAAAATTTTTAAGTTTTTTGTCTGTTTGTCTGTTTGTTCCAGCTAATCTCTAAAACGGCTGGACCCATTTTGACGGTACTTTCACTGGCAGATAGCTGATGTTATAAGGCGTAACTTAGGCTTTACTTGGTCAAAGCCGCGGGGCACAGCATGTTCAAAATAGACCTCTTACAAAGAACTTTGCAAGTAGGTTTAAATGCCACGGGATGTAGTACGCCGATTTGGAAGGCGTTTAAAGCTCTAGGACTCACTGCCATTGCTAAAGGTAGATGTAATACTATTAGGCATATGACCGCCCGTCTCATCTATAAGGAGCATAAAAAATCCAGCTCAAAAGCAAAGGACAGATTTGAAAAAGGAGTTGTCATTGCTTTTGCGTAAAAACAAAACGTATGAGAAACTAAAACTTGAACAGAATAAAATGAGAATAATTTTTTTGCCCTGTGGCAACACTGAAGATCAGCTGTTAAATATTTTGCTGTGTAATAATTTTAAGTTTTTATTAGATTTAAATGTAGTTTTGCTGTTCTGTGTTGTTTATAAATGTGTACAATTAACCTTACGAATGCTAGTGAGTTTAAATTCATGTGATAGAACGATCAGTGAAGTTATTTGGTAAAATCAAACGCCGGACCAAACGGGCGAATTCAAACTGACGTGTGACGTCAATTGGTTGCATTGGAAACTTATAAATCCTGGGAAGTATTGTGTTATTTAACATTCCTGACTTCTTCTCTTCTCGATACCACTCACATTCATACACTGGCCTCACTTTTGTGAGCTTCGTCCATAATCACACTTCGGCCGCGTTACATCTCGACCTACTCGACAAATTGTGGGAGTAGGCTTGAAGAAAATAACACTGGTCACATACATGTTTAAACTGCAATTTTACACTTAGGTACTGTGCCCTACTTACCCTGATAAACAGGTTTGGTGTCAAACTTTGTAATGTGTTGTTAGACCTTTGAATAAATTACCAGTTTCCAGTAATATTTTGGATTTATTTTTATAAACAGAGATCTAAATAAAATAATACATTGTACAGTTATACACAGGTAAAAGTTTCGAACTTTTGTCTGTCTATTCTCTGTCATTGCTTTGTTTCTAACTTAAAAATTGTTTTATATCTCTTTTGTTCTTTAAATTTTTCTGTTTCAATTTCCCACTTTTATCTGTTGTACTGTGCAGAAGGCACTTATTCTCATCCCTAACTTGTTTTATGTCTAGGATTTGGCACTAAACTTGAGTTAATATCACATATTACAGTAAAACCTTAAGTTACTGTGTTATCTAAGCACTTTTAATTGTTTTCCAGTGGCTGACCACGCGGTGCAACTTAAAATGACCATGATGACTAGAAAAGCCACCGCGAAGGACATGGAGTCCAAACTTAAGGCAGCACTCCTGGAATTGAAAGATAGCAACAAGCTTCGTGACCAACTATTACAAGAACGTGAAGATAGCGAGGCTGAGATAGTGAGAATCAACAACAAAAATACCCAACTCAAGAATCAGCTCACCGAGCTGGATACATTGTTGGAGGACATGACAGACCAACGGGACCGGCTTCAAAGTTCTCTAGATTCCACCAGCCAAGACCATGAGTGCTATGAGTCAGCTTTGTTGCATATAAAAACTCAAAACCAGGAGCTGTTTTTAGCAAGAAAAAAGATTGAAGAATTAGATAGTTTAATTAAAGACAATTCCTCTTTAAGTACTTCAGCTTTGTACAATGAGTTGGTAACCTGTGGGGCTAACATACCACTCATTGATCTCACTACTCCAGACTCAAAATTCAAAATCTTGCATACAAGTGGATCAAATAAAATCAAGAAATATCTAAAACTAAATAGATTCATAAAAAAGGCTCAAAAAACACTTCATTCTTACAGAAAGTTTCATAAAACATTACAATTAAGGAAAGATAAAATTGATTTAAATATTGAGTTACAATCATGTTATAATTTACTAGGCCGGAACTCAAGAGAACTAGATTACCTAACGGCAAGAAAGGATCATCTCATGAGATCACTCAATGACCTCACATGCAAATATGAGCAATCACAACAGCAATATAGCCAGTATGTTGCCTCCATGACTAACATACTACAATTGAACACAACATGTCAATCAAAAGATATGTGTGCTAAGTGTGGAGACACATCCCTCAATATTCCAGTGTCGGAGCCCATTATGCTACCCAGCAATAATGGCTCTGGCCTGATGCAACCGCTTGAAGTAGGAACACCTACACTGTCTGTGTCTTTGGATAATCAGTCTGATACTTGCCAGCAAGCTGGGTACAGACCTAGGTCAGTACTTTATTCAGACATGATTGGCACTGGTATGGGCATGATTCTGAGCAACTATCTTGAGCAAAATGTTACAAATAACTGCTTACCAAATGCCCCTATCGGACAGATTATCCAGATGATTGAACATGACCATTTTGACAGGGATACCTCACTCATTGTACAATTAGGAAATAGTTTAAGTATACATAAGAGAGATTTAATTAAGCTAATTGACATGTTAACTGTTAAGTTAGAGTCGGGTATGAGGAAGATAATACTATGTGCTTTCCCATACTCATCTAAATTGACGGACAAACAGAATAATGACATTTTTAATTTAAATATGACATTGTATAATTTGACATATCGTCATAGCGACATATTGTATTTTGACATTATAGCATTATATTTATTAGTGAATTTACTTTGACTCAGGATACATTGTACCTGTCAAAATTTAATAAAATAATTATTGCTAAGTTGTTAGCATTTAATATTGAGAACTCCGTTATATGTAGTATAACGCAGACAAATGACAATCTCATTGTTAGTAGTGTTACTAATGAGAGCTATTTAGATCAAGCGTCAGGTTACAATAATTTAAACTGACTAGTCCGACAATGGAAAAGCTCAATACCCCACATGTAGTACAAGTCAATAAAAGCATTTCCAGCAAAAAGGTAGATCCCGTTATTTGTAGTGATTTACCGACGACAGAGAAGCATCAAATGCAAAGTAATGAATTAATTTTATATCACCAAAATATTAATCGCTTCTCAGGCAAAATTCTAGATATCGAGTTATTGACCGATAAGTACAATCTAGACATTTTATGCTTCTCTGAAACATGGCTGAAGCCAAATACAATGCAATTCCATGTAAACAACTATGTAGTCGCCAGTACGTTCAACAGGGTGTCTGCCGAAGGCGGGGGCTCAATAATACTATTGAGAAATAATTTGAAATTTAAAGAACGAAGTGACGTAGTGGCTTGCTCTGTGGAACGAGTCTGTGAGGTTGCCTGCGTTGAACTAGCTGGATATATAATTTTATGTGTGTATAGACCTCCTGCATCTTGTTTTTCCCACTTTTTACTGATTATGGAAGAGATTTTAAGAAAAATATTTAAATGTAAAAAAAGTATATGTGTTTGTGGTGATTTCAACATAGATTTATTAGGACAGTCATCAGATAAACAAAAATTTGTGTCCCTATTTGAGTCATTTGATTTGAAATTTCTGTTTACAGAACCTACTAGGGTATGTCATTCCTCTGCTACCTGCATTGACAACATCGTTGTTAATTTTAGTGTTAAACAAAAAAGTCTATTAACTGGTGTTAGATCCGACCACATGGGACAGAAAATAGGCTTAGAAAATAAAACTAAATCTATAGACGCTAAGATTGAAATACGAGCCCTTACAGATAATAAATTAGAAATACTAAATGAAAACATAGATTCAAGACTAGCCCTCGCGCATTTTCCACTTGAAGACCCAAATGATATCTATGCAATGTTGTCTACAATTATTTGTAATGAATTTGGCAAAGTGTGCCCCAAGAAAACAGTAACAGTAAAGAACAGATTTCAATTTAGTGACTGGGCCACTAAGGGTATTAGAAAAAGTAGAGATGTTATGTACGAATTATACTATAAAAAATCACTCACTAATAACAAAAAATTTCACGAATATGTCAGTCAATATTCAAAGATTTTTAAACGCGTATGTATGCAAGCTAAATCCAACTACATTAGGGATAAAGTAACAAAATCTAATAATAAAATCAAAACTGTTTGGAAAATTATTAACACAGAAACTGGTAAAAATAAAAACAGAGATTGTGAATTTAAACTAAAAATTAACGATAAAGTAGTTACTGATCAACTCGATATAGCCAATGAGTTTAATAAGTTTTTTACAAACATACCATTGGAGGCTACTAAATCACTAGACTCTTCTCCAGCAAAAGCAGAAATGCTTTTGCAAAACAGCTTTTCTAAATTAATTCCGGATTTTAGTTTTCGTTACATAACAACCACTAGTATCAAAAAAGCGTTTAAATCTATCAATGTGAAAAACACCGAAGACTTGTGGGGTATATCGGTAAAAGTAATAGGATCCTTAATTGATACAATTGCGCCCTATCTAGTTATTATTTTTAATCTTTCTATAGATCAGGGTGTCTTTCCTGATCTAATGAAACACAGTAAAGTCACCCCTATTTTTAAATCTGGTTGTAAGGACACCCCCTCTAACTATAGACCAGTTTCTGTACTTCCAGCTCTTAGCAAAATCTTTGAAAAAATTATATTAGAACAGTTACTTTCACATTTCAACGAGTATAGAATATTGCACGGTCACCAGTTTGGTTTCACGAAAGGCAGATCAACAGTCGATGCCGGAGCTAAACTGATGTCCCACATCTTTGAAGCTTGGGAGAGTTCACAGGATGCTATTGGAGTATTCTGTGACCTCTCCAAAGCATTTGATTGTGTGGAACACAGAACGCTTATTAAAAAAATGCATCATTACGGCGTGCGTGGGACAGCTCTTGATCTTGTAAATTCTTACTTGACGGGTAGACAGCAGAAGGTTGGCATCGATAGAGTAACATCTTGTGGTTCTTCAGTGAAGATAGGCGTGCCGCAGGGATCAATACTGGGCCCCTTTCTCTTTCTAGTATATATAAATGACTTACCCTTTATGACAGACCATATAGCATTGGACATAGTTTTGTTTGCTGATGATACTTCACTCATTTTTAAAACTGATAGGAAAGACAGTGAACTAAAGGAATTAAATGATAACCTTGACAAAATCTCAGAATGGTTTGCTGCTAATAATCTACTACTTAACGCTAGTAAAACTAAATGTATTAAATTTTCACTTCCCAACGTACCACACGTGGAATCTAAAGTGGAATTGGAAGGCAGCAAACTTGACCTGGTGAATAACACTGTATTCTTAGGATTAACTATTGACTCCAAAATGCAGTGGGGTCCTCACATCAATGCCCTATCGGGTCGTTTGAGTTCCGCTGCATTTGCAGTACGTAAAATTAGGCAGCTGACTGATGTGGCGACGGCAAGGTTGGTATATTTTGCATATTTTCATAGTTTGATGTCTTATGGCGTCCTACTTTGGGGATCTGCTGCCGATATAGATACCATTTTCATATTACAAAAGAGAGCAGTACGCGCCATCTATGACATGGGTCCACGCGAATCTCTAAGAGACTTTTTTAAAGAAATAGGTATTCTAACCCTGCCTTCGCTATACATTTTGGAAAATATAATGTATGTACGGAAGAATATTACTAAATTTAACTTAAAAAGTGATGTACATGAGTTAAATACTAGAAGTAAACATAAAATTGTTGTACCCGGGTTCAGATTAAGTAAAACTAACAAATCGTTCCTGGCAAATGGTGTCAGATTCTACAACAAAATTCCTAAAGTATTAACTGAATTACCACAAGGAAAGTTTAAACGTATAGTCAAGAGTGTATTAATTAAAAAAGCGTATTATAAAATTAAGGATTATGTAGATGACAAGGATGCATGGAGGCAAACAGCTCAGGAGCCTCCTGGCGACTACTAAACTTTAAATTGTTAGTTGTTAGCATTAGAATCATTGTAAAAAACTACTTTTTTTAAAAAGAATGCCGTGACGAGTTTCTTGCCCTTCTTCTTGCTCGGCCTATACCAATTTGGAACGGGCACGGTGGGTTTCTGGAAGATTCGTTGACTTTGAGCACGGATTGGGTCTGTTGGTGTCTTTGTCATTTATTATGTTCTGATAAAGACAGCATTAGTTTTAGTCTGTGATTCGGGTAGATGAATGTTGCAGAGGCCGGCTGTTAGAGTCATTTTAACTTTCATAAGTGCTCCTTTGGGGCCTATTTGAATAAAGACTTTTGAATTTGAATTTGAATTTGAATTTGAATTTGAATAAAACTGAAGCAGCGAGAGCGAAAACTAGACACGTTTTTGTTTACGTAAATTGTGATTGGATAGTTTTGCTTGTCTGTCACCAATAGACCCATCTAGATTCATGGCCTTTTCCAATTGTTACTTTCAAAGTTTCAATAAGTTTGAAGTTGAGAACCTAAAAAAAAGTTGAGAACCTTTTTATCTGAGCAAATTTTAAATTCTGAAAGTTCTAAAATCAAAACGCTATTGCTGTACTTTTAATGTAATTATTAGTTAAATTTCAGTCGCAACGTGGTCATAACACATTAATGTTTTTACCTTGTCATCAATGTGAACGATGGACGACAATTTTATTTATTTATTATTATATAACTTCACTTTCTCCTTTTTGTGAGACTACGTACTAAAACTTTACGCGAGGTTCCTGGGATTACAAGAAATACAACGTACAACGTACAATGCACGGGTTTGGACAAACCAGATCGATGACCATTACGCTTCGTGCCCAATAAAACCTCCGTTTGCAATGCTCTTGTTTTTTAAAGGTTAACATTTCAGAAACAGCAATTTTATGAATAATGAACCTAAAACAAACAAGTAACATGAAACACGAAACGTTTTCCATCGTCATTAAAAGTAGTATCAGTGGATATGTTTTCCTGATTCGGTTAAGATGGCTGCAAAGCTCAAAGGCTTTGAGCTTATTTAAATAAGGGGGACATATTAATGACCAGTGGCTTGGTATTCCATGGCATAGCCTTTTCTGATTACTATAATAACCTACTATAGTTTCATTACGAATATTCAGATCGGAAATGGGTGCATAAGATTGGGAGATTAACATATAATGTATTAGTGTGTATTTTATTTAGTTATATTAGTTTATGTTGTTTACTTTTTCTGTTATTATAATAAATGTATTAATAATGTACGTATTTATAGGTATTATTAAAAGACAATTTTTTGTTGTTAATTTCATGATAAATAAGCACCATTTTTTTTTGGTTTTAGAAAATATGTAGTTACAGCAAGTGAGATAAAGGATGCTACTTTTTATTTATTCTTCAAATGGATATGCTTCTAAACTCTAAAATACCATTTTATTTAAACGCAATACCCTAAATACACTGAAGCCTCAAACAAACAAAAACAAAATACTACAAACACATATCAATCTGCAAAAACAATTGCATAATCCACACGCAGTTTCAGTGAATCACCTGATTAAGCAATAATTCTTGCATTTATTCACCTGAAACTGAAACACAAAACAACAACGACAGAAAACCTTATCCCAAACACGAAGCAAGCATTCAATACATTTAACACTTCACCGAGTTAGGGTAAAAACGAGGCCGGTTTTACCCCAATCGGCCGATACAGATAATTTAAATTAGAATTTATTTTATCGCCTCTCTCGCGAAACTTTTTTGATTTATTAACGGGGTCCGAGTGTCACGGTGCGTTTAGTGCTGGTGTTCCGAATTGGGTTTTCGCACAGCGACTTTCGCAGTTTAGACTTATAATCTGTGGTTTTATGTGTTTCGTGGAATTATCGTACTTCCTACTATGTATACTTAATACTAGCTTCTGCCCGCGGTTTTCACCAGCGTTCTAACAGGAACCGTGCATTTTTCCGGGATAAAAAGTAGCCTATGTTACTCTCCCGTCCCTAAACTATATCTATGGCAAAAATCACGTCGATCCGTTGTTCCGTTGCTGCGTGAAAGAAGGACAAACCAACAAACACACTTTGGCATTTAAAATATTAGTAGGATACTTAGTAGGATTATAAATTCGAAAGTGTGTTTGTTGGTATGTCCTTCTTTCACGCAGCAACGGAGCAACGGATCGGCGTGATTTTTGCATAGATATAGTTTATGGACCGAAAAGTAACATAGGCTACTTCATATCCCGAAGAAATACACGGTCCTATGGGAACGCGGGTGAAAACCGCGGCAGAAGCTACTTTATTATGTAATAAATACTTAATCATACTTTTTTATAGGTTCAGGCATTATAGGTATTGGCTTTTGTGGCGTGCACAGAGAAAGTTTTCACTATAGTGCTTACTTTCGTAATTGTTGCTCCGTAACAAGTATCTGATTATTAGTTAAAAAAATGTGTAGTATACAAAACAAAAAAATCAAAAGCTTTTCAATACTTTTCGTTTTCCGTTGGTAGGTCACCTATAAATGGAACTCGAAATCCATTTTATTCGGAGATATTAGGTAGGTACCCAGTAATTTCCCTGATTACTTTGCTCATCAAAACTGAACACAGTAATGCTTGCACATTACTGCTTGGCAGCATACTTCACGAGCAAAGCGGTGGTAACAACCCAGACGGACACTCGCAGAAGAGTTAGTCCTACCACCTGGAGTATGGCGGTCAAAATGTAGATAAAGTACCGTAACGTAGATGAAATCACCTGAAACCACTTTAAAACATGTGTGAAATTACTTCTTCATCTTCTTCCTTCTGTACTACGTACGTTTTATACGCGTTAACATTCATAGATTCTCTCATTATACTAACAAGATTGTAAACAACCACAAACCACATCGTCAAGAAACCGTTTAATAGAAACCTAACTCCATCAAAACAACTCAGCGAAACTAATCCATTGGGCGGATCTCGCTGCGATTTCGCTGTCGACAGCTATAATCTTGGCTTATGAGCCGATCTGGCTCATGTACATCATCAGATACCTTCAGAACCCCCAATAAAATACAAAATCCCAACCTTAACTACAGCAATATAAGGTTGAATCTCGTAGCGTACTTTAACCGCGAGCAAGAAATTCCCGTGAACACTTTAACCACGTCACGGGCTATACTCAAATCCCTGTAAGTTACCAGTTATGTAATAATAACTAAGATAAGCTAGAGCACATGTTTAAGTATCAATTAAACGGTTAAATAGTTTACGGAAGTAGTTTGGGGCGATCAGGGCATTCGTATGGATATCGGATTACGAGGTTGGTTATGTGAAGATGGTTAACAATCTTAATTGATAATGATTTTTTTCTCGTTTATTGATAGTTTTTGGTTTGTTGTCTGTAGTAAATGTTGATAGTGTTGTACATGCAATTAAAATAAGAATAGAACAACTAAGTACAGTATAGTATTATAGTCATCTGCAATGCAAATATCTCTAGGACGGGCTCTCAGCTAACTTCACTATTTTAATTCACTCGGATTGATATCCGTGTCGGAAGCGACTGTCTTGTTCGTTTATATTTCGGAATTGCATCCCGTCAGAGAAATTTTCCTTTAGATTCGACTACTCAGCTGCTTAAACAGGGATATAATCCTGACAATATTTCTCTGTCGGGATGCAATTCCGAGATATAAACGTTACTTAAGAAGTCACTTCCTACACGGAATCAATCCGAGTGAATTAAAATCACTCAGCAGGTAATCTAAAAATGATCAAATTGTTTTTTTTTCTATAGGTGTAGTAAGCAGTAGTATTTACGTAGTAGTTGGATAATTTGTTAGTTGTTGGACTAACTCTTCTGCGAGTGTCCGTCTGGGTTGTTACCACCGCTTTGCTCGTGAAGTCTGCCGCCAAGCAGTAGTGTGCAAGCATTACTGTGTTTCGATTGGATGAGCAGAGTAGCCAGTGACATTACTGGGCTTATGAGACTTAATACCTAATGTCTCAGGGTAACGAGCGCACTGCAGTGCCGCGCAGGCCTTTGTGTTTCAAAGTTCTGAGTGGCACTGCAACTGTTATGGGCCGGCGTTATGCTTACCATCAGGCAAACCACCAGCTCGTCTCGTTCCCAAATTAGTAACATAAAAAAAGACGTTTTGCCCGTTTAGAAAAAATGAGGTTCGGATTGCAAGTCTCCTTTTATAGCCACTTAAAATATTCGAGACGATCAGCATACCTACACATAATATACAGGTACGCTATAACAGATTACCTATTTAAAATGCAACGCGAGATATTCCACCATGAATAATGCAGTGTAATGAAATTACAGAGCCTGCGATTTGTAATGAAGGCGCCAGACGGATGCTGCAGGAATCCAGACAGATATAGGGTTTAAAAGAATGAATGCTGATGTTAGGGGGAATTAATTTTCATAATGGGAGGAGGGGAGGAAAGAGCCCGTAAAATTCTGATGATATGCAAATCCTGTTTAAATACCAGGGCACTTAGAATGTTTCTAGAATCTCATCTTTTTTGTTTGTAACACTGGCCAGTTGTAATATATTATAAAAGTATAATTATTTATAAGTAAAAATTCGAACGTTCCAATTTCAAATTTCCTTCCATATTTTCATTTATATTCTCTTTGATTTTCATATGAGCTCATTTGCAAAATCGTGTCTCTATGAAAAATGGAATCTCACTGAGAACATTTTTGCGCCATGATTTTTTACGATTTTAAAATGTCGCCTAAAACCGGAGAAATCTTTCAATAGACTTCAAATGGCTTTTTCGGATAAGGACCCTTCAAAAGCAACTGTGTACCACTGGTATAATGAATTTAAGTGTGGTCGGCTATCTTTGACTGACGAAAAAAAAAGTGGTCACCCTGTGACGGCACTTACAGAAGAAAACGTGCTGGCAGTGAAAAAATTAATTCGAGAGAATAGGCGTATAACATACGAAGACATTCAGCAGACGTTGCAGATCGGATCGGGAAACATTCACGAGATTCTCCACGTGCACCTTCACGTGAGGAAGATTGTATCCCGCTCGGTACCGCACAACCTCACTGAAGCTCAGAAGCAGGCCCGCGTGGAATGGTGCCGTGATATGACGGTTAAATTTGACGCAGGCTCATCTCGGCGTATTTATGATATCGTCACAGGTGACGAGTCTTGGATTTATCAATACGATCCAGAAACTAAGCGCCAGTCAATAGTGTGGCTGTTTCAAAATGAACCAAGACCTACCAAAGTGAAGCGGTCTAGAAACGCAAGCAAAATTTTGATTGCTAGTCATTTCACTTTAAGTGGATATCTGGTGTCAATTTCTTTACGGAATCAAAGTAGCATCAATGCTGAGTGGTATACTACAAAATGCCTACCAGAAGTGTTCGAGGCAGTGAGCAACATGCGACCGAAGAGGGGGTTCCGCGGGCTACTGCTCCAAAATGACAACGCACCCGCGCACTCGGCGCTCAAAACTAGGGACTCCCTGGATAGCACACCGGTTAAACTTTTAGGTCACCCACCTTACAGTCCTGACTTGGTGCCGTACGACTTATTTTTGTCCCCTAAAATAAAAAATGTACTGAAAGGAACACAGTTTTCGTCGCCGGAAGATGCGCTAGCGGCGTTCGAGCCGGCTGTAGAAGAGGTGTCTGAAGAAGACTGGAAAATCTGTTTTCAGAATTGGTTCAGATGCATGAAACTTTGTATAGACGCTAGTGGAGAGTACTTTGAAACGATTTAATAAAAAAATTATACCCTATAGAACATTTTTTTTTAGTTTCTAGAAATATTCTGAGTGTCCCACGTATGGATATTCCAATGCAGACCTATTGTTTGGTCATCCCAAGCCGTGAGTTTTTAGCGTTGTTTTGTAGTGAAAAGCTTGCAATCAACTCTTTGCATAATATGTAACTCTATAGTCTATTACTAGGCGTGACAGTTACCTTCAGGCTGTGAATGGCCTGCTCTTTTCATTATTTAGTTTTTTTTACAACGGGCTAGTAGACTTTTTTAGCTAGCTAATACGTAAATAAACACTTATTTAATTCCCATAGGGGCACATTAGACGGTAATGCACTATTGTAAAACCACGATCCACTTCTACGACCTCTACTAAAAAAAGTTTTACAACCATTGCGTGTTCAAAGCAGAATCTTGGCTTTGAGCCCAGGCAAGGCTTCGAAGGAGCGAAAGAGCCATCACTATATATGGTTGTTCTTGTCTGTATTTTGGTTTTTCGCATTTACTTCAAGCAACTACTGCCGCGCGTGAGCGTGTAACCTCATAGTCAGCGCTTGTTATAAAACCATGGTTATTTTGACAGCAAAACACCCATAAGAGTTTAATGCCGCCCTTAGTCCTCAATATGGCGGCGCTGGTTTACGTTTGCGACGCAACACCGTGTCAAAGTCCAAGTTTATTTCCCCGTCGCCAGTCCCTCGCCATTTGCCCCCGTCAGCGTATAAAAATAGCGCGTCAAAAATGCAAGCTCGTACGTAAACAAACAATACTGTTGTGTTAGGGGCTGTGTTGCCATGTTGAGCTATTTTATTCCTGAATTGGTAGAATTATTGGAGCTTTGGAGAAGTTAAGACACGTTTGCTTATTGCGTAAGACATTTTTAGTGCTCGCTACCTTCAAATTTAAAATCTGTGGCCAAGCACCTATTAGTGTGTTTTTTAAAAAAGATTAGCGTTTGACACTATCTCGCCTGATCTTAAGCGGAGATGTGGTGGAAGATGACGAGTACGCTAGACCTAGACTGACTCTAGTTCAGCTGCCGGGACACACCGATAGGAGCTTGGCGACAGGTTTTCAATTTGAGGGTGGTAGCTAGCCAGGCGATTACTAGAAGTGCCCTACCACCATGTTATGGTTGCACCATGATATTTTCTTTCACCGAAAGCTCAAGCTGTAAGATTCTAAGGCTAAGATTCAGAGACGATTCTAAGCGTAGACTTTGGCTTCCATATGTCAAAACTGTATAGAATTTTGACGTATGGAAGCGTGAGTCCACGCTTAGATTCGTCTCTGAATCTCAGCCTAAGATTGGAGCCACCGACCCTCAGAACTGTAGCCAACATCACTACCAATGACCCACCATCGCCAGCTTCTACACAATATTCTCCATTTTCTTAAGATATCAATCAATTCGTTTTCTCACGAGAATCAAATGTGTCCATCGAAAAAACTGGAAATCGAATGCTAGAAACGTCAAGAATGAGAGTCAAAGTCGGGCGTATCTACTGAACGCTGAACGCGTGACGTCACATTTTCAACGGAGGCCGTAAAGTGCACTAAAAACATGCATTTTGTTGTTAAAATTTGTCACACATTTTTTTATTCACGGAAATGTAAATAATATCAAATAGTACCATATAAATTATTATTGGATGATAAAAAAATATCGTTGAATTCGGGAAACATTTTTTGACTTTTATCTTTGTGGAAATTATATTTAATTTCTTTTTTATGAATTTCATTTTATGATGTTAATGTGATGTTCTTAAACCTGTACTACAGCGACAGTCATTGTGTATAAAGTGTTTCATGCAACATTTCTATTCAACATGTAAAAAACTAGATGAACAGCTTCCTAAATTTTTTGCTTGAAAAAATTGGGCCGTTCAAATCGAAAATTTTCATCTGGCAACACAGTTTTTACACGCCGTACGGCCCGCCGTGACGACGTCACTTGCGCCATAAAATTTGAGCGAAATGGCGGGAAAACGCCAACTTTAGCCATTCATAAAACCCGGCAATGAATGAGTTAGAAGCCGGGGCGAGGCTAACAGCCAATGTACGTAAGGGCGCCTCCACACCTATTCAGCTGGACAAGTCTACTAAACCAATATATTTTCAGTTACATACAAAAATGATCCTGAGTGACTGAAAAATAAGCCTTAATGAGAGCGAGTGTGGCCGAGCGGGCACTTGTGCTACTTTTAATTCGATGCACCATAGTTCGAATCTTGGCTCGGTCCCACACCAAAGACTTATATCAAATTATGTGCGGATTTAGCACATTCACTCTAAAACGGTGAAGGTGAAAAAACCGGCATGTTCAAAAACCACACTCGAGGACATGTGACATCCACAAAGACGCAAATGGCTCGCGTGGTGGATTACAGCCCATAATCTTTCTCTGAGAGAAGGACGGTGTCCCAACAGTGGCAGCGCAATAAGGCTGATGATGATTTAACTTCGACTCCTCCTTGAATACAAGTTCGAAGTAGTTTAGTATTTTTTTTTTTATGTTATTTGGTAACGAGACGAGCTGGTCCTTTGCCTGATGGTAAGCATAACGCTGGCCCATAACAATTGCAGTGCCACCCAGAACTTTAAAACACAAAGGCCTGCGCGGCACTGCTGTGCGCTCGTTACCCTGAGACATTAGGTATTAAGTCTCATAAGCCCAGTAATTTCACTGGATACTCTGCTCATCAAACCGGAACACAGTAATGCTTGCACACTACTGCCTGGCGGCAGACTTCACGAGCAAAGCGGTGGTAACAACCCAGACGGACACTCGCAGAGGAGTTAGTCCTCCCACTAACTAAATCGTCGATGAACCAGCCATAGCTGTGTTGATGAAAAAGTGATGAATTATCTTCAGAAAATTATTTCAATGTGGCCACAAAAACACGTGTAGAGACACCCTTATATTACAAAGGGTGGATGTAAATCAGGCCCAACCCGAGTATGATGTGCGATATGAAGCCCTGGATAAAGCCAGGCTAAGGGTATGTGTTTCATAATGTGTGAAAGATAACATGTTCAATATATTTTTCTTGGAATATTGTATGGGAACGTGGCGTTATGTTAGGGTAAACAGATCGTTTATAATAAATCTTATGAAAAGAGTATGATCTTTAGTAAGTGGGTAAGGGTATCTATACTAATATTAGAAAGCAGTAAAGTTTGTAAGTTCTTTTGTTTGTGTGGTACTGCTAAGTTCTGGAACCGCCGCAAAGATCCGATTCTAAAAATTTTTTCACTATTAGGAAGCAGCTACATTATCCCTGAGTGCTATAGGCTACATTTTATTCTGATTCAACGTGTGTGAAGCCGTGGGCATACGCTAGTTTTTTTGCAAAAAAGTAGAGAGCTTATATTAAACGTTGTCTACTTTTAAAAATAAATTT
Organism: Crocallis elinguaria; assembly: GCA_907269065.1. Classification (NCBI taxonomy): domain Eukaryota; kingdom Metazoa; phylum Arthropoda; class Insecta; order Lepidoptera; family Geometridae; genus Crocallis; species Crocallis elinguaria. Next base: position 21,363,728 of record OU026072.1, on the reverse strand, counting down.
GAAATGAAATATCTGTTTTATTTATAAATGTATATCGAAAAAATTAACAAGTCTTACGTTTTATGTAATGGTAAAAATTTAGTTGTGGCACATTTTAGATTAGGCATCTAATTTTGAAGTAATCACGCTGTTTTGGATTTTTACTCAATTTTCACGCGCGCTTGGTCTTTTTTCTCTTTTACATCAATGCAAACCGACAGTATGTGTAAAGAAGACAGAATGATAAATGTTAATAAATCGGGATACTGCCATAAATTTACACATCGAATGACGAGACGAGCTATGCTACGAACTCTATTGCAATTTCATCTAGATATTTGTAGTGATGTCAAAGGTACGGAACACGATGAAACTTAGAAAGAGGATTGGCTATCAACAATAGTGCGAATGCAATAACACACCCATAGTAACTTACGTACTTCACGCCAGATTTTCGCCTTTCTTATTTGACCACTTTCTAATCTGATCAGATGTGTTCTGAGATGGTGAATATGCTAAACCTTATATTGGGAGCTGGCTCCCAAGTGCAGCTTTCGGAATACCGACACCGACAGATGCTTGGCGAAATGTTTTTCAACTTGATGGCGGAAGCTATCCAGGCAAGCAATTGTACTACAACCAAGTGAACATGAAAATGATACTTGACTAGGTAGTCGCTGGGAAATGTCTTGCCACGATGCACCAATATTTTAGAAGCCAAGAGCTTGAGCATGTAATACTTAACAACAGCAGAACCTCTTTGCAAAAACGTACTGTCAAATCCCCTTTGAATCTTTGAACATGTCCAAAGAAATCGTGCCAGCTGCCACAACCCATCCTCAAAAGAGCACACGAACAATACCGAGTAAGATCGGCCCTGACATATACAGTAACTCGATCCCTCGAGAATGCAGGAATGTGTCCGCAGGGCCGATTGCGAAATGTTACGTGCTACGTTCGGTGGCAGGAGTTCGGATCATTCCCTTGAAATATGTGTCTGATCCACTTAGGACACCTCACTCCTGGCGCTACTAAATTTGTTTGAACAGATATAGTTCAATATATTAAACTAGCTTGTGCCTGCGACTCCGCCTCCGCCGAATAATTAATTTACAAAGAATATTTCATTCTTCAAGATATCATCAATCTCCATACTTTTCTCGCTAATAGTACAGGTTGCATGGCGTCTAGCCATCGTACAGAGAGATTGATAAGTCAGGCTTTATCTTGCTTTTATAAGCAAATGTCAACACAGTAAAGGCTGCAAATGATTTACTGACGGACAATGTCCGACGTGAGCATTGCTGACTACTTGTAGGTCATCATCATCATCAGACGGAAAATGTCCACTTCTGAACATCGGCCTCTGCATAAAGAGGGGATTTCGCCATAATCCACCATGCTTGGAAAGAAAGAAAGAAAATACATTTATTTCCGGATAACTCAACATTACATTAGATTACAATAAAAACACACAATTGAAAACTAACAATACACAATGTAATGTTGTGATGTCAGGAAACACTGGCAGAAAACGTCAAGCAACGTTTAAAAGCCATAATCTGAAGAAGAAGAAGAAGCAGAAAATGTCTAGGAAATCGTATTGAGTAATGTGATGAAATACTTTTTAGTATTGAAAAAAAAACAATAATAAGTAAATGCGTCTTTTCTTTACAGAGAAAACGGGTACCGGTTTAATTATGATGTATTCATAAAAAAACATACAGACACCATTATTCGTGGGGTCCTCCCATTTCTTTATCTTCGTAGATCTTGAACAAATTTAAATTATTTAAAAGTGTCCACTCTGAAAGCATAAGCATATCAGATGCTAAAACATGGTTAATTTGATCGAATCGTCAATTTCCTCAGTTTGTAAATCGATTATAAGTTACTATGTCACTTTCGTAAGATATAAGTTTTTCATTATCAAGCGATTATTATGAAACTCCTTACAATTACTAAATCGCAAGCGAAAGCCCTCCCTTAACATTTCCGATGAAAAATACTATTCATTACACATAAAATGCACTCTCTACAAATACATAAATCTAAAAACCTCGTGTCTCCGTATTCGCACGTAACCTGACTCCTGTGCCACTTTACAAAACCACCTGCTAACTCACGACATGACCGTCGGTTGACCATACATTACCGCACCGTCACAACTTCACAAACTACAACCACTCGTAAAGCCAGCAATGGAGAAGTAACAAACCGTAAACACCTATTTTAATGCGAACTTAATGATGTTGAGTAAGAATTACGTGTACCATTTGTGGAATATGGGTTACTCAATGAAACTGTGTACAAGTGTTGTTTGGCTCTATATGGTGTTAGTTTACTGTGTTTATCATTGATCAAGATTGATTAGTGATAATTACTGTTGTATATGGTGGGATGAATGGATTTCAACAGTTGTTTCTGTGATCAAGACCTGTTCTACAAAATAATAATGTTTGTTTCTATGGTGTTTATTTCGTGACCTTTGGAAAGAGTTTTCTATTTCTGCAGCTCTCAATTTTTTTTCGTTTTTATATTTTTTGCTTTATATTTGCCTCATCCATTAAAATAGATCTTACAATTAATATAAAGCGTGTTCTGTTTTGGTAGTTAGTACCTAGGTCCTACAAATAAGACCTCGTATGAAAAATAAAAATTGAAGTTCCCAGTAAGGAAAATATTACAAGTGCACATAAAAACAACTAAAAATTCACATGAAAACCCGCATTTTTGCAAGTGGCCTAAACTAACCAATAAGCCAATCACACCCTCAGTAGATATCACCGAATTGCTTTCCACTGAACCGTGGCCGCATCCTCGTCCGATTTATTCAGGTGTGTAACAGCCTAACAGTTCCCCGGGGGTAGTCGGGAATAACCGGAGCATGCGCGAAATAACCGGAAAGATCCCGGTATTGGAAATAGTTGTATAGATTGAGACGCTTACCAGTTTGACACGGGGAAGCTGATGCGACATCGGGAAAATAGACACAGCGTTGGGATTGAAAACACATTTGAGATCTTTATTTTGAGGCATATCATTTCGAGTATCACGAAATCCGCGCTTGACGCAAAAGCGTTGTTATTCTGACAAGCAAACGTACGTTTGCTTGAGCGTCTACGGTGCCCCTTAGACCTATACTATGATAGTAATAGATCAGTGCTGCTCAGCACTGTGCCCACGAATTTCATAAACGCATGTAAATTTGTGCCGTACCAAACATATTTGATAATAGACATTAGTTCTGTATTGTAAAAGAGTTCTAATTGCTCACGATATTCCACGATAAAAATAAGTTTCTAATTGCCAAAAGAGAAGAGTTCCACTATCCACCTCCTGGCTCCATCATCAGATCAGCTCCACGATACCAAATTATAGTTTAGTCATCCGAAGTACATAAACTCACAAAGTTTCCTTTCGATACGACAATTAGAAGTAGGAGAAGTCAATTTTAGAACAGATTTTATAACATTATTTGTTAGTTAGTTACAAATGAAGCTAACCAAAGCGTGTTAAAAAAAGGACGAATACGGCTATACCTAGATAACGACTGGCTCCCAACACACCGATGGGTGTTTGACAGATTTACAATAACAAACTACTTTTCACATCCCTATTTACCTTGTCACCTTCACAACAGACTCTTTTTAGCTCCCGTGCAAACGGTACGTTAATAAATCATACCATTTTTGGCAGTTCACGTGACGGGAATATCATTTCCGTTAAGACATAGCCTCTCGTCTCAGATTTCGAAAAAAGTACAGACTCTTTATCAACCTGTAGAGGGCTTTTTAGTTATTAAAATGTAGATGGGGTTGGGAGTTGTAGTCATTATTACACGACTGCACAAAAAAGTAGTGTAATGTTTTTAGGGTTTATGTATGTAAGTCTGTATGTGAGTTTCTTTATTCCACCTTAACTTTTAAATGCTTAAACAGATTTCGATGATGCAAAAATATAGACTGACGTGGGAATTGCTTCAGCCTCTCTCCATAACATATTACCACACATGCGCAGACACTACGAGTACATGTCCAATTGTCCATATTGTCCATGTCCACGCTGACCGCTGTCTATAGACAACAGGCTAATTCCATACAAAAATGGCTACCATTCGTCACCATTCATTCATCATCAGCTGGAAGACGTCCACTGCTGAACATAGGCGTCCCACATGAAATATTAAATAATCCGGAATTTTTATAAACCTCTCACTTTATGTCCGGATTTAACTATTGTCGATGTAATAACCCTACATACAAGGAAGCGTGTATGGAAAGACCGGTCCACGCAATAAGAAAGGGAGAGCTTCACTTTCCCACATAAATCAATGGTTTTTGCAGTAGCCGTGAATGGTATTGGCCTTGATTGGTATTTGTAGAAGGGTTGAAAGAGTGGGCTTTTGAAATCTCCTTTATAATTGCTATAGATACTAACAAGTTACATAAGAACATTTTCATTCGAGCTAATGTGGCCTGCCCACTGCCATTTCAACTTGCTAACTTTGAGAGCTATGTCGGTAAACTAGTAATGGTAGAGCATTTTCTTGTGCTCGCCTAGCTACCTACCTCGTGTTAAAAATCTGCCGCCAATCGCCTATCAAATAATAATTTGCATTTGATTTCGATTTATGACATAAATTCAAGTCAATTTTTAAACGTATTTCGCTTAGATTTTCAGTTCATAATGTTATCACAATAGAGTTCAACTTACAATAACATTGTCATTTCAAGCAACATTTTAGGTATATCAGCAGAATTTCAGGTGTGAGTGTGACAATTATGAAAGTAATACCTGGTAATAATACTAAAATTGACTATTTTAGTAACGAGATTTCAAGTTATTGGACCTATAGATTGTAGTAGATTAAAGATAACAAATGTCAGTTTTAGTACCTCCTAATTAATTGGAGTACCGACTCCAATTAATTCTAGACCCATTAGGCGCTAAGTAATTGGTAGTTGCAAGACCTAGGTTGAAGATTTAGGTGGCGTTTGCACGGATACTTACGTACCATCTATCCTGGTTTTGGCTGTTTAGAATTTGCTAAAGTGTTACCTAGGAGTTGCTCTACGACTTTCCTTAGGGTCTTAATTCTCAGCAGGAATTCTCGCTTTAGGAACCAATAAATAAAACTTTTTAGTTTTCGTCATTTTACGGCATCTTTTCAAACTCGCTTTTTTGTTTCAGGTAAGCTGATAGACGAGTTTCACAAAAACTGAAGCGGTAGGTATAGCAAAAACTAGTTAAGTATACCAATTTAACTATATTAAAAAAAAATGTTCACTGTTTCTCGGAACTTTCTTTTAGTCACGTTATTAACCGTGAAGTAACGTTTCCGTGAATTTACGTTTTTTGTAGAGTTAGTAAAATGTTAATTAATTACGGTACCTAATTATTTTTATTTGGCTGGTTCTTTGAGTAACAATGATATAGCTATACTAAATAGCGAATAACCTCTTTGGACGAATCTTACAACCTTATGATTCAGACCTAGGTGTTGATTGAGTCGTTTCAAACTTAAATCTTTTTTATTTTGGCTCTCTCTTTCCACTAACAAACATGAGAAAGGGATTGAAGATATTTGACCGGTCTAAATGTAAGTTTGGAGCTGTCAAATATCTCCCATCTTTGACAGTTATGACGCCACTACATTTATGTTCAATAATTTTTTTAGATTATTGTGGATTAATTTGACAGTTCTAAAATATATTAATCATTTTATCATGTTATTAATTAAAAGAGAGGTTTAAGTTTGAAACGCCAGAATCGAACACTCAAGCCACTATTGGTCAACGTTGCTTTTACTGGCTGAACATCAACTTGTTGCCATCCGTATGTACAATAATAAATGCGAGAGTGTGTTTGTACGTTTATAGCTAGCTTATAGATAGCTTAGGTTGTAGGGACCGACCTTCACTCCGCCGTCGAGTTTCTTGTCCTTCTTCTCGATGGTGTAGGCTTTGGAACGAGGCAACTAGAGTCATACACACCTCACACACATACACGAAATTCCGCGAGCGCCCACCTCGGGCCCGCGAGAAGTAGCTTTAGCTACATTAAAGCCACTGGTTGCTGAAACACAGTTTTTACTAGTTCGGCAGCCTGAAAGATAATTTGTGCAAAAAGTTATGACAATAAATGATTTTTTACTTTACTACTTTACTTTAAACGGTTGCATTCGTGCGGCCGGGGCTATTCTCTCCCGATCCTCCCTTTCTCACGGCGCGCGGCGACGGCCCAAGCCGAGGTCCGTACCGACGTGGTTCGATCCCACGCGGTGCCCTTGCGCTAGTCGCCAAAAACACACTTTTTTCGGGATGAGCGCCTTCTGCGCTCTCCAACAGTCCGGTGACGCAATAGAGGTCGCAAGAACAACAGCACGGTCCTTCAAAAAAAAAAGTACGTTTGTTGGTTTGACCTCTTTGCACGCAGCAACGGAGCAATGGATTGACGTGATTTTTGGCATAGATATAGTTTATGGACCGGAGATAAACATGAGCTTTTTATACCGGAAATATGCACAGTTCCTGTGGGAATGTGGCTAAACCGCGGGCAGAAGCCAGTTAGAAATATACCGTGTTTACACAAAAAACCACTTTCAGACGCCTGTTTAGCTAGACAGTGTCTAAAGATAAACGTCAAAAATGATTAGAAAAGTCACAACAAAATTGTGTTAAACTAAAACTAACTTAAATAAGGATTCATGATTGCTCATATTTAAACAAAGGCATATGTACGAGTTAAACAGTGTTTAACACAGGTTTAAAGTGTGTTTATTTTTTTTTGAGGTAAGACCGATATTTTTCTAATTCATACCTAAATTATCTTTACGAAAACGATCAACGATAAATAAACAATACCTACTATTATCCAATTTAGCTTACCACGTACAAAGTCACATTTAACTATCACACGGTTTTATAGTTGTTTCATAAACCGTTTTCTATTTAGTTATGATAATGTGATTTGAAATCAATTTCAATAAATAACACGTGAGGCCTATTCATTAAAGAAAACGTATAATCTGGATCCATTGACCTCCGTTTTTAGGGGTCCGTACATCGATATGGAAAAAACAAAACCCTCATGTTTCTCGATCACCAAACTTCACAGAACCAAAAATTAGTTGCAGCTTGTGCGTGGAATACCGTACCCGGGTGGTGGTTGGTTTGATTCACTCATTACTTTGTTGTTAGTCTGTGAGTTGTGGAGTCACATAGTGGTAAGGAACCCGGAACCCTAATAGGAGTTATAGGGTCTCATTATTGTCCATCTACTTGTGCGTCTGTCTAGCACCGGCCCTGGCCTTTATTTAGATAGAAAGAGACTGTATTTAGCGCGCTTTTGTTGACTTTTAAGATCAATAATTATATATTTGGTTTTGTTCAAAAAGCAAGTTCTTTCTAATAACAACGTTTTTCTGCGTTTAAATCCGAAATGTTCTTCCAAAAATTTCTTTTCGCTTACAATTTGGTGACCCGTTTCACTTGGCGCCTAGAGCGATCACTAGGTCAGACGCTATATATATCAATGTGCTTAAAACGGTGTACGGTAAAGTGTAACACAGAAAATGTTAATGACTATAAGTTGATGTACCTATGTACGGAATCCTTGGTGCGCGAGTTTTTAGCACTTGACGCACTTTTTCTAGAGCACTCGATAACTCGTGATCTCATTTGAACGAGCCACTCATTCAAGACGTAGTAGTTATATTAACAATTCGATATGGATATACAATAGGCCGCCCCTTATTTGTCGGAGTTAATAAGAGTTTGATTAATGAAAAAATACAGGATAAATGGTAACCGATGTGAGATTAGCCGGAACAAACATACAGACAGACAGACAAAAATTTAAAAAGTGTTTTTTATTTTATGTACCTTATATAGTTACTTACAAATTAATTTAGTATTCATATCGTATAAACATTGCTTTAAAAAAGCGACGAACCGACTTCAATGACAAACTACTGAACCGATTTTGATGAAATTTCTATGGGACTAATCTGAAAGAATATCCTTTCAAATAAAAAAAGAATTTTCCAAATCGGTTTATAAATGAAAGAGATATGAGGTACTAAAAAAAAACCCACCGAATTTATAACCTTCTCCTTTTTTGGAAGTCGGTTAAAAAGCTGTTATTTTGACTTTACAAACAGACATATCAATTTTATTTATTAGTAGTATAGATTACTTTGTTTTAACGTTATGGCTGCAATGAAAGCAAGCAATATTAAATAATAAATAAATAAGTATATTTGTTAAATACTTACTTATGTGATTTTTTTAAGTGTATTTGTTACACATATACTGTTTTGTATTAATTGATCATAAGCGCGATTATTATTTTAAAGTAGTTGTTAGTTTTCCTGAATAATGTAAACAAAAAACACTTTTATCGGTCTGTTTCGATTTGAGAACCATCTCTAATTTCGTGTATCTATTTACCGTCAAGTGTAAAAAAACTGTCATTCATTCGAGTCACGAGCGTCATTACGCGTAGTGAATAGTGTTGTCCAATATGGCAGCACTGTAATCGATAGTAATTTAATCGGATCGAGTACTAACGAGAGGTCCGAGTGCTTATATCGATTCGTCACAGCAATGTTTCAATGCCACGAGCCACATGTTCGCATTCACATTGTGAACATACAGCTGCGAAAATATTTAAATACTTACAACGTGTCTTCTGAGCAACTTTTAATATTTACTTTTGAGTGCGGTGTTTCCATGTGAAGTTGCAATTGTGGCTTGATCTTTGTAGCTATTACTTTTAAAAAAATAGGGATCGACTTTGACTCAAATATCGCGATATTTGAACAGCAACAGGGTTACACTCATTACACATGGAGATTGTCACACTAACCTTGCATTTTTCCGGAATAAAAAGCCTGTGTGTGATATAAACCTCCATAAATGTAACATCACATGTTAGTGGGAGGACTAACTCTTCTGCGAGTGTCCGTCTGGGTTGTTACCACCGCTTTGCTCGTGAAGTCTGCCGCCAAGCAGTAGTGTGCAAGCGTTACTGTGTTCCGGTTTGATGAGCAGAGTATCCAGTGAAATTACTGGGCTTATGAGACTTAATACCTAATGTCTCAGGGTAACGAGCGCATTGCAGTGCCGAGCAGGCCTTTGTGTATCAAAGTTCTGGGTGGCACTGCAATTGTTATGGGCCCGCGTTATGCTTACCATCAGGCAAACGACCAGCTCGTCTCGTTACCAAATAACATAAAAAAAAAACATTATTATCGGCCTCATATGCAGACTGTAGACGGTTATGCAAACGTGCGTTTGCTTGTCAAAATAACAACGCTTTTGCATCAAGCGTCGATTACTAACAGTATGATTGGATTTAGAAAACAATCGATCACCACATTTTTCATGACAAACAGGAGTCGAAGATAATTAAGTCGGAGTTCACCAAATGTGAAAGGATAGACGTTCACGTGATATTAAGTTCAATTCAACTGCGTATGTCAAAATGCTCTTTAAATAATACCGATTTGAAGCTATAGGAACCTCGGTTCACGAGTTAAACCTAGTTCAACGTTGATCTTCGGTTCAAAATGGTTAGTGGACTCAGATCTTAGAAATTTAAAATATTCGTAGCTACGTGAAATGACAAACCCACAAACACGCTTTCGTGCCTAGAGATATCTACAATTGTACATAACTCGTACGTAAGTACATAGCGTACGTAAGCACGTTCGTGTTGAACTAATCTCGCCGCAATAGTTATTGTTAATACATACCTACTTAATATCTAACTGTGAGGTGTGGTGAGGTGAACGAACTCAGAGCTCGACTTATGTTTTGTGTGTGGTAAGGCTTATAAAAAGTTATAGTACCTACTGCAAAGATAATTAAAGCTTGTGGCTGTGGTTCTTTTTATATTAATTACTGATGTTTTATCATGTAACTTGCTAGAGCTGGGTGGCTGCACACGTCAGCTGCAATTTGTATCATACAGGCAATGATTTTAGAAGAATAAAGAGGTGGCTCTACTAGGTTCTACTATAGGTGGTAAGACTAACTCTTCTGCGAGTGTCCGTCTGGGTTGGTACCACCGCTTTGCTCGTGAAGTCTGCCGCCAAGCAGTAGTGTGCAAGCATTACTGTGTTCCGTTTGAAGAGCAGAGGAGCCAGTGAAATTACTAGGCTTATAACACTTAATGCCTAATGTCTCGGAGCAACGGGCGCATTGCGGTGCCGCGCAGGCGTTTAAGTTTCACACTGCCGTGACTCACAGTGTGCTTGTTATCTTGAGAAATTAGGTATAAAGTCTCATAAACCAGTAACTTCACTGACTACTTATGATGCTTTTAAAACTTTTAAATGCAAGCAATATTGCCTATATATATATATATGATTGAAGCTAAAATTAATAATATAGTTTGGAGTGGTAGTATTAAAACGCATTCACAAAAGGACAATTATCACCTATTAAAGGACCCACTATCACTGAACTAATCGTTCATTGAGTTCAATACCAAACTGATAATGCGAGAATACACGATAAGATTAGTAATAATTGCGAAAATATAACAAATTACAAAGTTGATATTATACGAACTAAACCTTTCTCTGTATTTCTACTTTTATCGCAGTCCTTATTTAATTGCGACTAGCTGTACCCGGCGGTGGCTTCGCCCACGTAGCCTAAGTTACTCATTGTAGCATGCAGCTATGTGGCAGTGAAAGTCCCGTCAAAATCGGTCCAGCCGTTTCGGAGATTACCCGGAACAAACAGACAGACAGATAGCTAACAAATAATATAAAAAAGTAGGATTTTTAGTATTATTTATAAGTACGCAAGTGAGTGTGCAATGGTACTGCATGACTTGATTCCCCCTACCCCTTTTCATCATCGGACGACCACCCGTTCGATCCTCCTTTTATTTCGACCTTCGTCTTGCGGGCAGCTAAAGAGTGGAACTCAATCTGTTTTTCCTTAACTCTACAATCTGGGAGTCTTCAAGAGACGAGTGAACAGGTATCTTCTGAGCAAGCGTGCTACATCGTCAACCGTATCGGCGCAGACAAACGCAAGCCCATTTTCTATAAAAAAAAAACACGCCGGGCATTTACATCACCTAATTTCATAAAAAGAATGTCATTGAAAAGAAGGAAGGGTAAGTATACCGCGTGATGGTTCCCTAATGTAAACGAGCCTTGAGGTCAGGCGGTCTCGTTTCGGTGCCTATAACGATTCCTAAGGGAAGCGGTTTGGGTGTTAGTTTTAGCTTTAGTCCCATTTAGTTTTAGTGTTATTGTAGGTTTTGTAAGTCTCATTCGAGGTGGGTTCACGATCAACATATTGAGTGGTTAGACTTCCTAGTTATATTATGAATTGAATTGAGTGAACGATAAAAAAATCGATCGAGAAATTGATACTAATTCAAATTCTACGATGACCTTGAAAATCAGCACGTAGGCGATTTACACCGTGGTCCGAACTACTCATGGTGTGAAACGACTTAGTAGCCGAATTTTCAGTGAAGGAAATGATCGTGTTGGAGGAGGAGGACATGGAAAGTAGGGCATTTTCACCTTTGACCACGTTGGCTTAAGAGCGTTTACGCCTCACAGCTTTTCATAGAAATGTTCGAATCCAGAACCTCCGAAATGACCTATTTTAAAGAAAGTTTATACGCAATAGGTAAGCAAAATACATTGCTTAATTTAATAAAAGTAATTTTTCTGTTTGTACGAAAAACTTAAAAAATACTTTAATTTAATTTTAACTTTTAATGGTCTTTATCGAATATGTTCTCTAGGTCTCCACTAAATATTTAGCTCTATTTATCTTGCGTATTTGCGATATGAAATGCGAAATCGCTTTATTCATTTCGGAAATGTTGAACTTGTTTAACAATATTTTTGCTAATAGATATATTAGACTATTCTTTAGAATATAAACGTTTGTTGGCGAACTCGGAACTGGAGGGCAATCGCGTTAAAAAATATCAACCAAACCGCTACTAAACTACGACCGCATCACAGCTTTTTGACCGTTTCGTATCGCGCTAATAGTTTTACCAAAAATTGAGACGTTTCTCGACAACAACTGACAGTTAACGCTGTCAAATGAATGGGAATATCGAATTCCACACGCCTGAACCGAAACTAAACTACAGTTGGTATCAAACTACAACCAAACCAAAACTGTACGCTGTCATTTCAAATTAGCGCGATCGGGGCCCTGATATCCTAATCTATTGTTTCATTTAGTTCAACGAACAAACCCGTCATTGGACTGTCAAACCACAAACAGTAGGACTGTTGCCCTGTCCGCGGTGTGAATGGTCATTTAGCGGTCAATGTGTGTAACATCGCTTTCACATTGGCGCGTCTCTTCAAACCAATGTCAATGTCAATGACATGCAAATGTCACTTCTGTCAAGTCTCCTTTTTCTTTTTTTTTTTTTTTTATGCCATAGGTGGCAAACAGGCAAACGGCCCGCCTGATGGTAAGCAGTTACCGTCGCCTATGGATATCTGCAACACTCGGGGTATTACGGATACATTGCCGACCTTTGAAGACTCTGTTTACCCTTCTTTTGAAGAGCCCCATGTTGAAGCGTGTCGGAAAGGCCGCAGGTGGGAGCTCATTCCACAACTTGCATGTCCTCGGCAGAAAAGAGCGCGAGAAACGCACGCTTACCAGTAACGCTTTGTTAAGTAGAAGTGATTTTGGCACTTGCACAAAGATTATGTACCTACCTACATAAATTATAGTTAACCGAAGCCAGAAATTAAAAAGTTGATGTTATAAATTATAGTGATTTAAGAGACGCGGCTGAGTTGTAGTGGGAGCACCAGTCGATCTGTAGGTCATAGGTTCGCTTGAGCTTTTGTTGGCCACGTCGCGTCCGTTGAACACAACGTGATCACACCGTGATCATGAACATAGCATGTTACTGCTCGTATGACTAGCTACCACGTACAAAATGAAGAGCGGTCGCTTAACGCCTAACGATTTCTTTCGGCAACATATTGTGTATACAGCAGAATACATCTAATTTATAAAATAGTTGCAGTCCATTATAGGCCTTTAGATAATCCAAGTATTGTAGCCCCTTCGCGGTTCGCGTACTCAGCATGCTGGCGTCATTACCCCCATTCGCTGAGCTTTAAGGGGCAGAATCCGGCGCGCCGCTATCTCGCTCGCGCATCTTAGCATTTTTGAAGATAAATAATCACTTAATATAATTATGAAAAATTACACTCGGTGAAATTGCTGGCATTAACATTACAAAAGTACGGCAAAAGTATCATTTTGATCCGATCAAGTTTTCATACATGAAAATGGGCAAAACATAAAATCCCATTTTTAAGTTTGAAAACCTGAATGGAACAAAATGAAATTTTTGTGTAACCTTTGTAATGTCATTGTTAGCAATTTCACCGAATGCGATTTTTCATAATTATATTAAGTGATTGTTTATCTTCAAAAATGTTGAGATGCGCGAGGGAGATAGCGGCGCGCCGGATCCTGCCCCTTAAACCTCTAAGTACCAAAATTGTTATATTATTTAATTGGTCTAAGTTCAAAACTAAACAACTGAATTACTGCGATGCAATTACAGCTTTTTCCTAAGTTACTTTCCGGCTACGTAGTATCTCACCAGTGAGTGGGTTTTTTCTTGGCCACGTTGCAAAGTGGCTAAGAAAAACACGGGTTCGCTTTCAAAGCAACCGTTTTAACCCGCTAGGGATGAGTGTTCCTGTAAATAAAGAAAGATGTAACATTAATGCTTGGGGGTGAGAAACTCTGCATTATATAATAATGCGAAACTGAGCATCTAATATAAAGAATGGAGTAAAATATATTATAAAATGATCCATTTTTTTAAAAATCGAATCATTTTATCTATCTATCTATCACCGCCTACAAATATCTTTCATCATCATTATTCATTAGCAGCCGGAAAACATCCACTGCTAAACATATTTCTCCCCCATACATGAGAGGTTTGCATATGGCAAACCATGCTTGGCTGGCGTGATGGTAAAACAAACATACTTACAAAAAACTTTGCCTTTTTACAATATAAAATTCTGGTATACATACTTAGTTCTCTTGAGAACCACAGGAATAAAAAATGCAGCTTGTATATCCCGGCGAACTATGTAGATGGACCACGGACAGGGACGCATATAATAGTATCTATAGAAGTGGAGGTCAATTTAAATGTTTCCTTAAACCTACTTTCTATTATAAGTATTTTTACGCACGCATAAATACAATTTCTATACTTACACGAACGTAATTTGTTCCCTGAATAATTCATGAGCCGAAAGGAGTTAAATCCACGTGTGTTGCCGCACCTACTTTTCAATATTCCCCTCACTCGCTGGTATATAGGAGAGTAGGTGGCCTTGTATGGAAAGGAGTTGGCATGCATTGGTTGTGAGGAGGACATTTTTAAGGCTTGAAGTGTAACTGGAAGTGATTTCGATTTACATCAATTTTGAAGGTATGCGATACTTCTTATAAGTAACTTTTGACTACTTCTGTGGTACAACATGGAGGAGGGTGCTAACGACCTAAGTTTTTAAATATGATAAACTTGAACTAGCAGTGTTTGACGAATAACTTATTCAAAAGCAAAAGGTGAGAATAATTTAAAATTAGAAAATGAGGCAGGTACAGACATGTAGAATTGTCAGAAAACCCGATAGATACTTGGCAGTAAATCATTATTCGTGTGGTCCCGGCTTACAAACAGGACCATCCCATATCTTCCCGTGGGTGGCGTAAGAACCGGCTAAGGGATATCCAGAAAATGCTACTGAAACAACTGCGTTTACCAGGACGAGTGCCAAGCGTAGTGTATTATGGCAACCCGCCTTCCATTATTTGGAACGCCTCGGTTCTGCATGGGATGTTTTCCGGCTGATTTTGATTGATTTATTTTTTCTTCATTTTGAACATAGCTACTGCACCTAGCCAGGAGAAGACTAAACATACACTATCATAATGCTGAATTCGCGTATCACTACTCAGTTTCATTGCTCGTCAGTCTCGCAGGTTCGATTGCCGCAAGGTTAGTTTCCTTATGAGCTGTAAAAATTGAAAAGTAGCCACTAGCCATCTATCTAAGGCACTTGCTCGCATTCACAAGACTGAACTGAAGAAAAACTATAACTCACTTTCAAAACAGTATCTCTCAAGTAGTATATATATCTCACAAGCCGGTCACGTGCCCAACACGGACATTAAGAAACGTCAGCTGCAAGCAAATCCAGCTGTCGGCAACAGACGCGGTTTTAGCACGAACACCAGTCTTCGCCGGGTGGAAATAAATGGAAGTTCTTTTAAAATAACGATGATATATTATGCGAATCCGCCCTCTATTATCATTTTGTTGATATTCATTATGTTGAATGTTGGATTGAAAAGGACGCCTCTGTTATCAACTATATGATGATGATGTTCTCCTTGACGTGTCCAGTGTCCACCAACGGCGAACTCTGTCAACTTCGCTTACGTGACCGTATCTATTATGTCTAGCAAAGCCTAACTTTGGCTTGATGCAGGACTTATGATGGCTGTTAGCTTAAAAACCTCGATGAAAAACGGTTTAGTAGAAAGAACCGCCCTGAGCCTTCCTTTACTTATTCTCCAACTCATCAAGTTGCTAATTAGCTCGAAGTACAAAGCGTTGATGGCTGATTGTGAGATCTGTCGATTTGAGGGAATATGGTTTAAATGCTATGATGGGCTTGAAGTGTCAATGCTGGAATACACCATGGTACAGTTGTTATAGTATTGTGGTAGGAAATTGTAGTCTGGCTGGCTACCACCCTCAATCTAGGTTCAACGCAATTTCCACCATCGTCACCGATCTGATTGATATGAGCACAATGGTGTAAACGATTGGGATGGCTGGACGGACTAAATAATTTTATAAGGGTTTCTATATGTTTACTAAAAACAAATGAAGAACAACCTACTTTGAACAAAACAGCTGAAGTTTTAGCGATATATTTATACCAACATATTTCGGTACAGTATTTTATGCTTTTGAGTGTCAATGAGATTGGCCACTTGAAGTTTCCACGGCCGAAACAATAGAAGTTTCCAGAACTGTAAACAAACACCGTCCGAGTAGGAGACAACAAAACAAACAGTAACCTGAGCAAACAGGTGGGCCGTGTGATGAATACCAATATTTGTGGCTCAGAATTTTGATGGAGGTAAAATATTTGACGTGTTTATTGTTTTTGTTACAACTCCCACGGACACGTGTCCTGAGTCCTGACACTTCTGATCTACGAAGGTTCTTTTGAACTTTCTCGAACTGTAGGTACTCATGAATTTGAAAACAAATATGACCTACTTATTATACTATTGGATAATGAATCCTGCAGAACGCTTGTAGGACCTAACACTTTTGTGTGCGTCTGTTCATGTGTTAATGTGACTTGAAGTTATCAAAATCGTAGACTTAGGTCTTATAGCACAAAATATCAATCAGTTGGTATTGCGGTCAAAAGCTGTTGACTAACATGACTAAAAGAAATGACACAAAAAAAAATCAGCCAAATTTTTACATTATGAGATTCAGAAGCAATCGTGAAAGAAACCTCACGTTCTAACACAGCGTAGCTTCGTCTTTGTAAAAAGGAAGACAAATATGAATAAAACCACATGTGCATGTAAAATATACTAAACTACAATACGCAGTATGTAGATTTCTAACCCAGTACCCTCAGCCGGTCGAGGTCATTCAGTAACCATACGTGCTAAGGGTGCAAATGGACTCCTTATATTGTGAGTTACGTGAGTTACTTCGTCCCGTTACGGGTTTAAATGGATAGATCTTTTACAATCACGTACATATTTACCCTGATTACTTATATCGCTTTTCTTAGTCACGATCTGTTAGCTTTTGATTACTATCTCACTTGATAATTGATGTATTTGAAGTGGCGAGCTCGCTAAATCTAGAACAGATTTGCCTCACAAATGCAGCTACCGGATAACACCTATAAGTGCTTGGCGATCTTGAGGATGCCAGCTAGCAAAAAAATACCCCGCATCACGATATTTTTCTTCACCAACGTAGAATTCTAGACATAGATAATCAGATTCAGAACATTCTTCACTGACAATTTTTTCTTAGCCAGTTAGACTTAAAAAATTCAGTCAAAATCATTCATATCTCGATGAATGAAGACAGTGAATATTTTAAATCTAGATTATGATTTCTTTTGAATTAAAATAAAACAAAATGTACCTACTCGACAAAAACGATTCACAGTTGTTAAATTCAATTAGTAATAAAGAAATAAGTAATCTCTACAACCTAAAAAACACTATTGTATGTATCGGTCTGGGTATCTAATAACTATATTTTTTTCTGCTTCAGGCTTCACTTTCCATTAATACTTTTACTGTAATTTCGCTAGCATTAAGTCCAGTATAATAGCCACAGATTCTAGGTAATAGACGACCAATATAATACAGTCTCCACATCAAACTCTTCATTTCATCACGTACGACTTTCTTGCAGAAGAATAAATAAACGAATAATCTGGACATGCCATCGGCATCGCCTATGCCTGAAGAATTAATAGAAACGAGAATGGACCAGAAACGGACGCTCTACGTGATACTACGTTATTGGTTCTCGTACAGGGCTGCCTCTGCGAAGATTTTCTCAACTCACTTCACAAGTTAGTCAAATAAGTGGGTCAATGGGTCATAATAAATATATAAATAAAAAATGGAATCTCACTATAACTAAACAGTTATTTGACTTATGGCCGATTTTTCAATTGCACTTTAACGAACTGATTGCTATCCAATCCATTAATTTTCGTTTTTTTAGTGTGTTTTTCGGGTCTTTCATTTCAAAATTAATGGACCGTTAGCTAACTAAGGTTTATTTCTTTAGAATGCTATACAATTTATTTACGTCTGTCTTCACCACAGACTTAAATGATTCAGGGAATTATCTAACAGGACACTCTCTGACTATTGAAAAATCGGCCCTTAGTAGTGAGATCTCATAACCACTGCTGACCATACCACTTATTGGACAACCCGATCCAAAGGTCAATTACGAATCATGTTTTTTTACTTGATATGTCAGCGTTAGACTACTCAAATCTATCTCAAATCATCTAATTTATGATGTGGTCAAGGATGCGGCGATTAAATATCCTAAATGAGCTTGAATTTTCCGGTGAAGGAAAACATGGTGATGCTACTACAACATATAATACAATCACGAACTGTAACTTAAGCGTATTTCTACTTTATTCATCATATCATACATCATGGTCACGTTTTTAGTTTCATTTCATGTTACTGTTCATGACAGTGTGGTAACCAACTGTTATAAAATCACTCCTGAACCCGACGTGCATGTGTGAAAAGTGTAAAATAAGGAGAAAAAACACGTGAGTGACAACCCTGGTTTCATATATCATTTTATTGCTTTTCGATGCGGCTTTCTGACGCCTCTGTTCATTGTTAGCTCATATTGGATGTTATTGCAAATAGAAATTAGTTTTAAGGTGCCTTTGGTCGACCTGGGAGACGTTTAGTCACCGCCGCGCGCCATATGAAGAGTTTGGATAACATATATTGATGAACACCGAATAAATAAATGCATTTGCCTACCACAACAATTCTCTCACTGGCACTTATTATACGCACTGAGACTGGCTACTTATTATACGCAATAATTACCAGTAGTGGTTTGCTAGGTTGGTACCACTGCTTTGCTCGTGTATTCTGCTGCCAAGCAGTAATGTGCAAGTTTTACTGTGTAGGTACCGGTTTGATAAGCAAAGTAGTTAGTGAAGTTACTGATGCATATGAGACTTACCTAACTTCTCAGAGTAACGCACTGCAGTGCCGCGTTGTTTTTTGTGTTTGCAAGGTTTAAGGGGCACCTTAGACGCGTGCATTTCGAGTATCACGAAATCTTAACTCTAACGCTTGACGCAAAAGCGTTGTTATTCTAACAAGCAAACGTACGTTTACTTGAGCGTCTAAGGCGGCACTGCAATTTATATGGGCTGGCGTTATGCTTACCATCAGGCAAAGGTACAAGTAAGAGTCGGGCTGCAGACCGCAAACTGCAACCTCTAGCAGCAAGTGACACTACAGGTTTCTTACTCTCTACTCTCCCCCTGGTAGAATATCTTTATAAAATGCTCTACCAATTTAAAAAGTTAAATTATTGATCTCGCTTCTTCTTAAGCTATCGGGATCAATAGGTTTTTAGCCCAGAACAGTACGATGTCTCGTCGATTTGTTTATTCATTTGCCTCACCTTCACCTAGATATTAAATTTTAACCTCGATCGAGTCAATGTCTCGCATTCGGAACAGGTTTACCTACTTAAAATCACTTTGAAACTTCTCTTGATTATGTGAGCATGAGAAATTTGAATAGAAATGCATTAACATAAAAATATAACTAATAGCTGCCCACGGTCTCACCCGCCTGGAGAATTCGACAAGAACCGTGAATATACTTTCTGGCAAAAAGGTAGCCTATGTCACTCGTCCCATAAACTACCTAATAAACAAAAATAAGTTTTTTCAGATAAGCTTTTATAAAATACGTAATCTATACATACAACTAAATAAAATTGAAGTGTTTGTAATATCAAACTGACAGTTTTTTACTAAATGCATATGAAAGTATATAGGTACGGTAACTATAAAAACAACCATTTTTTAAATTTTTGTTTGTCTATCTGTCTGTCTGTCTGTTTGTTCCGGGTAATCTCCGAACCGGATGGGCCGATTTTGACGGGACTTCCACTGGCAGATAGCTGATGTTATAAGGAGTAACTTAGGCTACTTCTGTTTTAGAAAAAGAATTAGAAATCCGCGCAAAAAAATAAAAAGCATGAAATCCAATATCTCCGCGCGGGTGAAACGGCGGGCAGCATCTGGTTGGTACTATACTCTTCTGGATCCATCATCAGAACCAGACATCATCTAGGATCAAATTTCCACAGACGAGTAAGTATACTCGTAGTAGGCAAGCAATGAGGAAGTAAACTAACCACGTAAATAAGGTCGCAGACGCTATAAAATAACGCATTAAAAATATCACATGAACTCATTCTAGGAACTAATATTAGGTAAAGTGATTTTCCACGGTTTTTCTCAGAGCCTTTGCTGGTACTTGTGCTATGTAAAAATATCAGCGTTATACAGACCGTAGACGCTTATGCAAACGTGCGTTGGTTTGTCAAAATAACAACGCTTTTGCATCAAGCGCGGATTACTAGAAAACTTTTCTCCGTGTCTGTACAAGTTACAGAATTTGTCAACGGGTCCAGTATACCAATTCAAAATGTGCATTACTTCAACTGACCCCGTGGGATCAGTCTAAGCGGGATCAGTTGACGTAATAGCCACCCATCAACATAAAACTTTTCTTTAACATAAAACACTTTATGTTAAACTTCAAAACATTATATAATTCTTGTATACGTTAACGAACGTAACCACCACTGTTACATAATGGCGTAGGGCAAAGGGGACGAAGGAAAGGAAACACAAAAAATGACATTATCAAATTGGTGCCTAAAAATTCTCATTACTTATATTTTACTACTATATTTTGCCCACGGCTTCGAATCGTGGTATCCTTTCACGCAGTAACGGAGCAACGGATCGACGTGATTTTTGGCATAGATATAGTTTATGGACCGGAGAGTAACATAGGATATTTTCTATCCCGGAAAAATGCACGGTTCCTGTGGGAACGCGGGTGAAAACCACGGGCAGAAGCTAGTCAGAATATACATAGCTTGGCACTCAGGGTTAATGTTGGGTAATTTTTCGAATTAGGCCAGTCGTTACATAGACTAGCGGTAGGTAACAAGCAAACAAAAATATATATACAACAAACTTCACCACTGTATTAATAGTAGTATAATATAAAATTTCGCTTTACTCATATAATAATAAAAGTCGTTCGTTAGACACCACCAACACAGGAGAAAGAAAAATTTAGAAACAAAAGGGAAAGACGAATGGCGTGGGCGTGCAGCTTCGAACTGACAATGATGATGAATGACAAAAAACATCTTGAAGGTAAATTCGTAATTTTTGTCGGACTTAGGAGAATTCATGTAATTTTTTGATGAGCTTTAAAGCCGCTGTGACGACGGCGTTAATTAATTATTAACGAGACGTAATTTTATAAGGAAATTTTATGATAATGTTGCCAGATGTTCAGCTGCTTTTTTAGGGAAGATTATAATTTAAAGCTAGAAAATCAAATGATTTTATAAAAAAAAAAACATCTTGGTTCTTTTGCTTTTTGTAGACAGTATTGGTTCGATTTACGAGGTGGTAGGACTAACTCTTCTGCTAATTTACCTCTGGATGGCTCGGCTAGATACTCGTGTCGTCTGCCGCCGAGCAAGTAATGTGGAAGCATTAAAACTCGTGGCAATTAAACGGCTATGCAAAATTCATTTTGAGCAAAGTAGAAGCTATAGATTATAAATACTACGTGTAATTATGATGTAACACATTATGATAGTTAAGATGAACTACGTTCTTAACGTAACCATTTGTACGTACTAACTCTTCGACTTAGGTCACTAGCTTCGAAAACTCGCCCATAATTTTTTACCGACTCAAAAATAATTTAATACCGACCATGAAATTGTGCGACAAAAAAAACTTGTAAATGATCGACTCATTTTTTGTTACTCATTTTGTTTAGGTTTGTTAGTCTTTGCCCTTGAGGTTTGCTTGGTGTATATGATAAGTATACCATATTTGGTACGCTTTGACTCACACAATTCATACACGCTACTTAATCTTTGAGGTGAGACTTAGGCTAAGATTCAGAGACGATTCTAAGCGTAGACTTTGGCTTCCATATGTCAAAACTGTATAGAATTTTGACGTATGGAAGCGTGAGTCCACGCTTAGATTCGTCTCTGAATCTCAGCCTTAAAGGCCTGCACTCACGATTGGATAGAAAATTGGGGCATCTTAGAACTTATCTTTGTGTTCTTCTTTCTCTCCCTCTCTGTTCTCTCCTTCCTGCCCTTGTCCCATTTAACATGAGGTCAGCACAGTATGTCTTTTGTAGTGTAAGTAGCCTATGTTAGTCTCCAGTCCATAAACTATATCAAAATAAACATAAACTATGTAAAAAATCAGGCGATCCGAAGCTCCTTTGTCCTTTGTTGCGTGTAAGAAGAACAAGCCAATCACAATCAAAATCAAAGACAATCCACACACCGACAGACTAACAAACACACTTTCGTATTTACTATAGCGCAGACGGATAAGCTGATACTCGTAGCTGTGCGTAATTTTTCTAGGATAGGTATGTACTGGGTACAATTTATTCCGTACTATAATAAAAGCAAGTGTGTTTGCACGTTTGTTGGTTTGTCCTTCTTTCATACAGCAACGGAGCAAGGGATCGACGTGATGTTAAGCATAGACATAGTTTTGGACCGGAGAGTGACATAGGATTTTTATGCCGGACAAATGTACGGTTCTTGTGGGACGCGGTTGAATCCGCGAGCAGAAACTAGTCCATACAGGTAAATAAAATTGAAGTGTCTGTTTGTAATCTCAAAATTTTTACTAAATGCATATGAAAGTATATACGGTACCTATAACAAAACAACCATTTTTAAGATTTTTGTCTGTCTGTCTGTCTGTCTGTTTGTTCCGGGTAATCTCCGAAACGGCTGGACCGATTTTGACGGGACTTTCACTGACAGATAGCTGATGTTACAAGGAGTAACATAGGCTACTTTAATTTTAGAAAAATAATTAGGATTCCGCGCCAAAAAATAAAAACCATTTAATCCAAAATCTCCACGCGGCGGGTGAAACCGCGGGGCAGCAGCTAGTGTAGAATAACTCCAAAATACTGTGTCACGCCCACTATTCATCAATTCGCAAGATTAATTGACATCATGCGTTATGAATCGTTTTCTTAATATTTTTTATTCAATCGCCTATTGTTTAACGAATAATAAACAAGTTCGAACAATCTTTCCTTGTAGACGAATTGATAGGTACGTAACTACAGTAAGTAATTTTATTACAATGTCTAATATATTTTATGAATAAAATGAAAACTTAACAATTGAATTCAATTTATTAGTTTTGCTTGCCTTCGACGAAAACTTTCAAGACAGAATGTGTTCAGGTCAGCCTCGATCAACACAAGAAGGCAACGTTTATTATTTGTTAAGTATAGTTTATATGTTTTTCTAAATGTTAAGGCATCGTTATATGCCTGAAGCATGCCTGTTATGGCATAAGTGAACATAAATATCCATCGTGGTAATCACCTGCATTTTGGTTACATCTGGATTCAACAGATATTCTGACAACACTTTAAAAGTCTATGTGAATACGTATAAAAACTAATAAAAATAAATAAACTCGATTTTGTTCATCCGAGGCCGATGATCATTCAATTGCACATTACCGAACTGATTGCTATTGAATTGATAAATTTAACTGATCCATTACCTGCTTAGTGTTTTATCGGGTCTTCCATTTCGATATGAACCGTTAGCTAACTATGGTTTAAACCTTTAAAATGACAACAATTTATTTACGTCTGCGTATTCACCACAGGTTTAGTATGGTTGTGATGATTCAGGGAATTCTCTAACAGGACGCTATTTAACTATTGAAAGATTGACTCTGAATCATATAAGAGGCGAGATGATTACTATCTGTATGTGTGAGACTATTGTATACTAAGCGTAAACGCGATTACCATATAGTAGTGATGTACCCAGTGGCGTATTTTGGGATTCAGCGCCCTGGGCCTGCAGGCCCCGCCGCGCCACCCTGCCGGTCAGTATATAGTCCCTCGTCTTGATGTGTATCAAACTTACATCCACGAGCACCATACGGCCTTATTAATTTATAGTGTTAAACGGTGGTTTAGTTACACTATGTTTTGTCTCTGTTGTTCTCTGACAGTTTTAAACTGAATCGAAAGAGACAAAACATAGTGGAACTAACTATTCAACCGTTTAACACTGTTTATTAATAAAAGCCTTAGTTAGGTAGGCTTTTTAAATGTCTTCTGCTTGCGCCGCCCTTCGCAGCCTGGCGCCCCGGGCCATGGCCCTTTTGGCCCTAGGATAAATACGCCCCTGGATGTACCACAAGAGATGTGGTAGTAGTATATTCGATTAGCACGTCATCTGTTCAGCCCACGTATTACAGAGTTGAGTTTAGTCATTAGCATAAATTACAATTGTGTTATTCCCTTTACATCTCAATGTCACTAAACTTGTTCCAAAATTGAAATCAAAATTGCTAGGGAATACGCAGTAACGTGACTGGGCATACGTCTTGGTTTTGTTGAATTATTTGACCTCAACGTACTCCACGATCTTCGTCAATGAGTTTAGATATGTTGACTTATCGAACAAAGCTGTTGCCAAAACTCCAATGTTCATTTATAAAATATCCTCCTTACTTCACTAGATTGCGTTTTATTTGCGACATCAGGAAGTGACTCCAAAAGTAATTACGAAAAACCAAGTTAGAAGAATAGGTGAGGAGCCGCCAACTTGACGACCGTTTAACTAATGAGAAAAGGGAAGTCCTGAACTCCCTTAAGCCTCACTAATGCCCCTCTCGATGTAAAGGTTAATTTTTGGAAGTTTTGTTCTTAAAGAGAATCTAAAGATCTATGAGGCCGAAAAAAAATTGCTTAGAAAAAAGGTGTTCTTTTTTCTTTCGATTAGTTAATAGTCAATGACATTGAGCTAGCGAGTTTGAACATGAGCTAGTCAGCTAGTTAGCTAGTGAGATTGATGAGTAACAACACATAATCAGATAGAGCTAGTCAATATCCATAACACTGAGCGAGTTTACTCGCAAATGCACACCAGCTTCTAGCTAGTAAACACGTTCAATGTTCTAAATCGAGCCATTAGCGTTTGTCGTCACAAACTTTTCTCCGTATCTGTACAAATTACAAAATTTGCAATAGGTCCAGCGACCAGTAGACTAATTCAAATTATGCATTATGTCAACTGACCCCGCGGGTTCAGTCCAAGCGGGATCAGTTGACGTAACAGCCCAATGTGGACACGGTTAATCTAGAATAGAACTATGGCAACACTTTTACCAGCTGCTTTCAACTGATCTCATCTTACAATAATTGTTTTTTTCATGTCATGCCTCCGGGTGCGTTTGTAATAATCCTTTGTTACGTATATATTTCGCGCCATTATTCATCGAGGCAGTTTATTAAACGCCAGAAAAACGTGCGAATTTCATGTGGATTAGCCGTGTATGATTTTGATGTATTCTGTTTTTGGGAGTAACTGGTTATAGCCAGTTTTTCGCGGTGACTTTGATGCTGTTATTTGTTTACTTCTCTAATCTAACACAAAGTACATATCGACGCCTCCCGGCAGCTGCCTACTCGAGAGCTAGTCTTCATTTTAGGTTTAGTATGTAGCCCATAGATCCAAATCTGTTCGGGCATTTACAAGTTATGGTGGAATAAAGAAACCACATACATACAAACATGAACCCTAAAAATATTACACTCGTTTTTTGTGCAGTCGTTTATAAATAATCAATCAAATCTCTTGACAACTGGCGGAGTAATCAAGTAACATCGCCACAAAAGAAAAATACAGTCAAATTGAGAACCTCCTTCTTGTTTTGAAGTCGAAAATACTTTCAGTTATGTAATGCTTTGCATGTTCATTACTCAAATTTCGTACTCAAAAATCAATATGAAAATATTTTGTGTGGGTAATTTTTGTCCCGAATTTACATTTAGAATCTTCACCCCGAAAAAAAAAACAGTTTACCTTTTTTGTTACTCTTATTAGGTTAGAATTTGATCATTGTCTCAACGACGATTCCAGCGACCTTAAATAAAGATGTAACACAGATGTAACTTAGAGCCCAAGTAAGAATAGGTAACAGCTGTTCCTACGTAACTCAATAACGTGTACAAGTCATTACAAGACAGATAATACCGATTAATTTCTTCGTTACGTAAAACCGGTAGGTACGTTCTAGATCCTCTTTTATTCGATGATTGGTAAATGTTACATAAATTCTGCCCTTTGGGACGGTATGTCACAGACGAAATTAATATCCATTTCATGCAATTTTGCAATTGGTTTTAATAACGCAATTACTTTTGCGTCCCAATTTTTACTGTTACGAAAAGCCTTATAAAATGGATTATATTATTAAATGTATTATAATTGTTTGTGTGTGTGTACGTATGTGTCCACCACGATCGTATTGTCTATTGTGGTTGTGGTTGGGGCTTGATGGAAATCTAGTTCGAAAAAATTGTTTCACAACCACTGCGTGCTCAGTGCAGACGCCGCGGTAAATAAGCGTTGGTGCGCAAGTGATGTATGTAGCGAAAAGCGGAGTAGACTAAGGTTCGACAATAAAAATGCAACGATATCGATTTTGTGAGTAAATCCCCAGGAGATATGGTTGCGTTCATAACGTAGCTCGACTCACCATTATTAACCAATCGGTAAAGTAAAGCAAAGTTCAGTCAATATTTGGATGGGTGATCGCTATGTGGTATTTACAATTGAGGACAGCGGCCGATAAAACACATCAGAAGCCTTCGAGCGTTTGTTGTCCGATCCCGAACCTTCAACGTCGTCGTGCGTGAGTCAGTACGTACGACATATTATCGAAGAATAAATATCAGGTCAATCAGCATCATCATCATCATCATCACCCTTGTGAAGAGAACTCAGCGTTTCATTTTCGCTTCTACGGATCCCTGCGCCTCAAAAATTATTACGCTAGATCTAACCATTGCATGCAAATACGTGAAGGAAGGTAACCCACGGTAAAACGATAGCAGCCTCTCAGGTTTAAAAATCAAAATATCTCAATTTATAGTGAAAAAGGGATTTTTACTGCGAATTCGTTTAAAACATGAATGTCTGTACCAGGAATAGCAGCCGTGATGTATCATAAATACCTAAATATGTTTAATGTCTAGACGGTAAAGTTTAGTCACCGTCTGGGCCACTCACACTTTATTTCACACTTGTGTTTGTACACTGGAAATGTGCCGTAAATATAAAAATACTGTAAAAAGATCGTTATTCAACCAAAGAGAATAACGCTACGATTTCAACCTTATGGCTTAGGTGCTAACTTTATAGTAATATGGCGTCGGGACTCAGTTTAGGCACATTTTAACGTAATCCACTTGACTTTTTTTTCCTTTTGTTTTGTGTCCACGCTATTTGCGTATTTAGCCAGTGTCAAATTTATAAAGCTCAAGATTGATTAAGCTATAGGTGTTACAAGGCGAGCCAAACTCGCTTCCCTTGCCTTATCTAGTCGACAGTGTCAACTGATTGAAACCTATCGTTTATGAAGTCTATTTTATTTCCCACCTAGCTCCTAAGATTTCCACAGGAAATGCACAAGGAAATGCATTTTACAAGAAAAAGTAGCATTCTAAAAAGTATATCATTCTCGGGCCCGTAAAATCAATCCTTATGCAAAAAATCATGTCGATCAGCTGATTTACTTGAACTATGTTGAACTTTGTCAAATGATAATGTTGATTAGAAGAAACTTTAAAAAAATTGATTTATACGAGAGAGTCAAATATACAATTATAAAACACGACTGCCCTAACCAGTGTCACCCGGGATTCAAATTCAAATTCAAATTCAAAAGTCTTTATTCAAATAGGCCCCAAAGGAGCACTTATGAAAGTTAAAATGACTCTAACAGCCGGCCTCTGCAACATTCATCTACCCGGATCACAGACTAAAACTAATGCTGTCTTTATCAGAACATAATAAATGACAAAGACACCAACAGACCCAATCCGTGCTCAAAGTCAACGAATCTTCCAGAAACCCACCGTGCCCGTTCCAAATTGGTATAGGCCGAGCAAGAAGAAGGGCAAGAAACTCGTCACGGCATTCTTTTTAAAAAAAGTAGTTATTTACAATGATTCTAATGCAACTAACAATTTAAAGTTTAGTAGTCGCCAGGAGGTTCCTGAGCTGTTTGCCTCCATGCATCCTTGTCATCTACATAATCCTTAATTTTATAATACGATTTTTTAATTAATACACTCTTGACTATACGTTTAAACTTTCCTTGTGGTAATTCAGTTAATACTTTAGGAATTTTGTTGTAGAATCTGACACCATTTGCCAGGAACGATTTGTTAGTTTTACTTAATCTGAACCCGGGTACAACAATTTTATGTTTACTTCTAGTATTTAACTCATGTACATCACTTTTTAAGTTAAATTTAGTAATATTCTTCCGTACATACATTATATTTTCCAAAATGTTTAGCGAAGGCAGGGTTAGAATACCTATTTCTTTAAAAAAGTCTCTTAGAGATTCGCGTGGACCCATGTCATAGATGGCGATAGATGAAGTAAGGATTCTAACGATACCCCAAATATGTTCAGGCATTTAAAAGCTATAGTGCAATAAAAAAATACGCACAACATAACTACAGCTTTCTAGCCCCGATCGGAGATCCAGGCTGATCCAAGACGAGATGAAAAGATGTAGTGCAAAGGGATATGAGTGAATGCCGGTTATCCAATCAAGATGTCGAGGATAGAGTGAAGTGGAGGAAAAATATACGGAAGGCTGACCCAACCACCACGTTAGATATATATCTAGAATGAGAGAGAGAGGGTGAAATAAAGAAATTCACATACATACATGAACCCTGAAAATATTACATTCTTTTTTCAGGCACTCGTGTAGAACTGGACTTATTTGCTTACGAAACCAGGGCTATCAGATATCCGACTCTCCATGCAAAAAACACAATGTACTCCACAGTTGGCTGAACGAACAATACACCTTTGACATTCCTGCAAGTGATTAGACAGACGACATTGGTTCTTGGAACCAACGGCTTTGATATTAAGGTTGCTAAGTCGCGAGCTGCATGTTTAAAGAACAGTTTCACTACTTTTAGTAGGTGGCAGTACTAACTCTTCTGCGAGTGTCTGGCTGGGCAGGTACCACCGCTTTGCTAGTGTAATCTGCCGCTAAGTACTAATATGCAAGCATTACTGTGTTCCGGTTTGATGAGCAAAGTAGTCAGTGAAATTACTGCACTCATGAGACCAACTATTAATGCCCTTATTGATAAACGTTCCGTAACTTACACTTTTGTCTCGTTTTCACGCGTTACAGCTTCCGTCAACGAGAAGTTGACAGAGCAGTTTAAAGCATAGATTATCTTATTGAGCTTTTATAGTATTTTTTTAAAATATCCGCCTTAAATTAATAAGTAGTAAAATAAAAACGTCCTCATTTTCCGCGGAGTTCGGACCAACTTTAAATTAATATGGAACTATACGGAAACTATTCAGCGTAACTGCTGCCGGCATGCACGGAAAACCAATTATATCAGTGCAGAAATTAAAATTAACTATACACACCATTTACATGGAACTGGAAATATTTAATGTTTATTTTTTTAATCTTTTTAAAGTTATCTGTGTCCGTGTTCCAAGAGTATAGATAATCTGCCGTGTATGTTTCATGTAATGATCGGCGAAATAATTTCCTGTCTCATCTTGTTTGGCACCTAACAACTTGGTAGAATGCTTCAGACAGGAACATAATACCTAACTGGGCCATAGCCCGAAGCCATCGTTTACCTGAACTGCTACAAAAGAGAGAGGCAAGAAAAAAAGATAAAAGCTAACGATGGTGCCATTCTGGTCTGAAAATTTTCTACGTAATTAGGGATGTACGACGTTAGTGTAAACTCGATACTTTACACGAAAGAGTTATTTTAAAAGGCTTTAATAAATGTATTACAGTAGTTTTGTAGAATTTGATTCTTACAAATCTTTAAAAAAACTTTTCTTTATTTTTCAGGTAAATTCAAGCTTCCTAAGTCCTTACAACATATTGGGCAGTCTGCAACATCTTCGTTCCAAAAAATTGCAAGTAACTATAAATAATAATAAATAAAGTAAGAATTAAGATTTTTATTATTCATTTTAAACATTTTAATATAAGCGAGTATAAATGCTCCTCTCTTTACCACAAAACGATAATAATACATCTCTATGTGCTGCCGGATGACAAATCTTTAGGTATACCTACTGAATTGTATTTCGCTGCTACTGAATACTTCGTTCGATACTTTCTTTTGATAACTAGTGAGTAAAGTATCGATATCAAGTATTATTATCTATAAGTACGTAATTTTATTCAACAGCCGTATAAATCTTGGGTAATGCAATTTGGCTGGAGGCTGCAATGAGTTTGTAATGAGATGGGAGATTACCTTTCTGGAGTTTGTTTACATTTTTCGTTGGCCTCAGTAAAATTTTAATATTGCTTGTAAATTAACTATATTAACTGTGGAGGAAGGACAAAAGATTTCCTCTGGAGTAAGCGAAATATAAGAGGTTATCACTTATCAGAAAATTAAGGATTTTGCGATTGTTAAAAATGCACGGAGGCGTAGCTCCTGAGTCTCCTGGTTTCTACTTCATAGGCTCCATTTTTATTGAAACTCTGCGATAACAACATTTGAAAAAATCTTTTAAAATGTGGAAACAGACTTGGGTGAAGATATAGCCATGTATGAAATTTTAAGGGGTGGTATTCTGTCATAAAATGTTTTAAAAGATCACCCTTGAAGGTACTCTACTCATGAAAAAAAGAATCATTAAAATCGGCTGATAATAATTGGAGGAAAAAAGAAAAATTTAGATACTTCTTGTTTTAATAAAGGGGTCTGCTAGTTTCTTGCCCTTTTTTACGAATCATAGTCATTTAGCTTTATTGGACGCTTACCTCGAGCCCAAATAAATAAAGAATATTGAAATTGAATTTAGTATAAGTACGTAAAATAACGATAAGTTTTCATTTCTACACTACATTTACGATTACTTGTAATAGTATCGCATCGTCTAAATCCTCCCTTACAAACTATTCCAGTCCCTGAATCAATTAGGACACCTAGTTTGCCTCGAGGCGGATATACGAAGGCGTCGCAGGTAAAGCAACTAGTGAATTAATTAACTAGATCTAACCGGATTAATCTGGATTCGTCTAGTGGCGCCTTTGAATCCTCTTTAGAGGCAATTTGTCCATTAAGTTGAGTTTCGAATGTAGGTATGGTAGG
Source organism: Crocallis elinguaria (assembly GCA_907269065.1). NCBI lineage: Eukaryota > Metazoa > Arthropoda > Insecta > Lepidoptera > Geometridae > Crocallis > Crocallis elinguaria. The sequence continues at coordinate 21,332,598 of OU026072.1, read as the reverse complement.
TACATTGTAAATAAGTATTACCTTATACGACTTATGTTCGGTGACATAGGTTCTATAAGAGTACTTTTATTTTTGTCGTCGACCTTTTATTAGCGTGCTGTTGTGTGGCTTTGCTGGGTTATCTTAAAAAAGACAAGCTTGATTTTATTTTAACTTATGTACATTTTTTTATTAGAAGTGAAAGAATCCTTATAGGATCACTCATGAGTTAGTCTGTCCGTCTGACACAGACACTTTGTTCCAAATCTACAGGATGGCTTAAGTTTAAATTTGGTACTCATATGAATTTCTGTGACCGAAACGCGGACATGTAACGTAGTTAAATTAATATTTAATATGGAGGCCACTTATGGGGGACTAATTAGTATTAAGTATTGAAAATAAATAGTTATAAAATAATTTAAGAAAATAAATGAAAATTAACCATCTCGCATTATTTCCAACAATACTAATCCTACAATTTTGAAATTTAGTTCTTTCCTTATAGGTAACAGAAAAACCTATAAGAAGTCTATGAAAATAACAAGGTAAATCTCTCAAAATCGTGCGTACAAGTTAATATTCGCAGGGAATTAGTTTTTGAACTATAATGTTAAGTTTGCTTTGACATAATTGGGCTAACACAATAGCTATATTAGAGCTAAAATAAAAAATAGAACACATGTTCTATTTTTCATGTGCCAAAAATGATTTTGTGCTGTTGCCTTTTGAAAATCTATATTGTATGAAGGTATTCAAAAGGCACCACACGGTTCCCTACTAATTTAGCTCCGGCACATGGCCGCCCAGAATTAACATCAATTGATAGATACATAACCGTCGTTGGACCTTTATTTATGGCCTACGACAATTTGATTTGATTGCTAATGCTGAGCTGTCTGCATGTCCCGGTTTCCGTGGGATGTCCCAATCGACTCAATTATAAAAAAAAACAGAATAATTTCTCACCTCTATATTCTATATTAACCTCTATATTAACGTTGATAGTGATGAGGTAGCTCAGAGGCTGTAATTTAAGTTATAATTGACTAGTTGCTGCCCGCGCTTCTGCCCGCGTTTTGGTTGCCAGGAACCGTACATTTTTCTGAGAAGAAAGCCTATGTCACCATCTGGCCCATAAATTATAATTTGAAAAATATCACGTCAATCCGTTTCTTCGTTGTTGCGTAAAAGAAGGACAAACTAACAAACACAGTTTCATAAACCTAATTGAACACAAGATAGTCTCAGTATTTTAACACTTTTATTAGCTTCACTTTTAACTAAATAACAAACAATGTAATTTAATTTTTAAAAGTCAATTTTAACCTTCTAATTTCTTGATTAAAACTTTCGTAAGTATGACTCATATTTATATATATTTATCCGGATTCACTTACGTGGTACAGCCGAGCTTCGCGACGATTTCCCGACCGTGTCTACACGCGCAGCAACCAGTCGGAGCGTCTGCGTGTAGCTCCGTTGATGAAGAGGTACCGAATACCTCGAAACGGGTTGGGCAATCGTCGCTAAGCTCGGCTGTACCACGTAAGTGAATCCGGTTAAATATATATTACTACTTCTATTTGTCGTATCAAAATGAAACTGTATGTATAAGTATGTAGTTGAGGTGATCTCATGATGTAGCCAGGAGGAGGGTAGTGGAACTCTTCAGTGGCTACAAGTAAACACTCACATGATTCGTTTTGACGAGTCCAATATATTGCACTTAGTGTTGAGATTCTGATGATGGAGAAAGGAAGTGTAAATGTGTTTTTTTTTAGTTTCGTTAAAATACTTACATATGATTACTTTTGGAAGGTCCTCGTAGTTGTAAATCAATGCCTTAAATTAATAAGGAACTTTTAGTAAGATTTTTTGCGTTAAAATCATTTATAAGCATCCCGTTTTGTGGATCAGTCCCAAACTTTTCATTCAACGCTAGACAACCCTAGTAGGCTATTCGAATCACGAGATTTCCCGACCGTCTCTTAACCTTTGAATAGAACTAATTTCTGCTAATAAATATACTTACGAGTAGCTGGGTAGTAGTGCGGAGTGGAAGATAGATTGACTCAGTGATTGGCAGGGAGAAGGGCCATCTATTTCCCTACTTACAGGTTGTGAGGGAATCATAGAGATTGATGCATTCGAGTAACAAGATTAAAACTTTTATTACGTATATTAAAGATAATAGTCATCTCACAGAAGACGTTGTGTGTGCAATCTCAATAAATTCTTTTAAAAATTTTACTTGACAACTAGTTACAAACGAGCAATACTTCCCTGCTACAAGATAAAATTATTTTACAACAAAAATAACCGATTAACTTTAAACGGCCGAACAGATTTTTTAATAATGGCTAATAACAATCTCGATCAAGTCACATTTCGAACAAAAAATTAATCAAAATCGGTCCATTGGCTTAGGTGATGATGCCTCAGATATACATACACGTGTTAAACTTCTAACAATCCTTTTTGCTTCGGGGGTTAGTAATGAACAATCAAGTGACTTTAGTCTTGAAAGCATTTTAATCTTAGTAATTTCATAGCTTCTTCCGATTATTACAGATAAATTTAACAACTTATAAGTTTTAACGTATATTTTATATCATTGTAATCACCGACATTTCGAACATTGCAGTAGATAATATTCACGGTCCCAAGGAGACGACGGGAAATAAAATATCAATATAAACACAGAATACTACCACTACTCAATGATTATCAGCGGGGTTAAAAAGGCCACTTTGCCCGAATCATATTATGATCCATTTCATGAATCGTTAAAAGTTGTCACCGAAATGGAATTCATAATGTGGTTCACTTGCTGAATCATTGCAAGAAATCATCATCTCGCAAAATCATTTCGCTCACGTGGAATCAAGATGAATTGTAGCTTATAGCACTCAGGGATAATGTATCCCATTAGTGAAAGATTCACGGCATTCAAGAATCAGATCCAGAGCTCAGAGGTTAACGGTAAAAAACAAAAAAATTAACTTTTCCTCTTTACAAGATGAATTTAGATATAAGAATATTTTCAAAACAAAAGGTCGGTACCAAGGGTCGGTTCAGACTATCAAACACCGACGTTAATAAAATTATTTCGAAAATCGGTTACCTATTGGGCTTTGTCACGGCACCATGATGCATTTTACTATGTTTATACAATCATCATGCTCAGTCTACTTTGGGGTTGGCAGTGATAACACCATTTTAACTGTCTTCCTTGCATACGTATTTCGCATCATAAATATTTTATTAGAGACCTAAACAGTACGAACAGCAGTACAAGCTAAAACCTTTCCTACAAGAGGGTATTGGTATTCGGATTTCGGAAATGCCTAAAGCACCTTCCCATCTCTAAGCTAAAGAGAATATAGAGAATACAGCCTCGCAGAAAGTATGAAATAAAATTGAAAATATAATATTTCCGATGCCTTCGGCTCCAGGAAGGTCTAGCCATAAAGATGGCGATTCCATTTGATTGGAAGTGAGGGTCCTGTGATATGGGGGTATGACACCCTTGGAGTTCGTTCGGAGTCATATTGCATACTTTGGCGTTTTAACGAAATTGGACTCAACTTATTTATTGAAATCTAGCGCTTCGCAGACTTTTCGTTTTGTAGGGTTATGTTGGATTACATGTTCTTACAACTGAAGTGAATTTCACGTACAGTGGATTGTTTCTTGCCGCGTAAATATATTTAACCAGTACGCAATGCAAAACGTATTTTATCTCTTTTTTGTGTGTCTAATTCGACCATAAATGAACTACAAAACATTGTTATCCGTACTTCCATATTTATATAATAAATCCTACTAATCCTATACTATCCTACTTCCTACTGATATTATAAATGCGAAAGTGTGTTTGTACGGGTTTGTTGGTTTGTCCTTCTTTTACGCAACAACGGAGCCACGGATCGACGTAATTTTTGTCATATATATAGTTTATGGACCGGAGAGTAACATAGGCTACTTTTTATCCCGGAAAAATGCTCGGTATCTGGGGGAATGCGGGTGAAACAGTGCGCAGAAGCTAGTTATATATATCTCAATTCAGTCTTCTCGATCACGAGAAGAGAATTGGAATTATCTCTCGAACGTTTAAAAAGTATTCGCAAAAAGCAACTTCTTATGTAAAAAATTCCTATAGTGTTCCCTTATACCTGAGTACCCAAAAGAAAACAGATAAATATTACAGCAATGATCATTCTACCGCAAAACGGAGCTGGTGTGATAATACATCTAACTAGAGTACCACCCAAATTTTTGTACTTGTCTATCTTTTATTCCTAGAAACGACCTATTTCTTAAAGTAGCGGACTGCCACTAGCATTAAACCCTTATCACCCCGTCTCTAAAATTTAACAACCATTTCCTGCCGAGTTAGGGAAACCTTACAAAAAGGACAACACTTTATAAAACGACACTGATACCTACTAGATACAAAAAGTAAGTAAACAAAGCTAGCCCGCGTGGTAGTGTCGTTGTAGGCGGTTGTAGCCCAGAAGTGGCTCTGGGCGGCGCTTCCTGCCCGCCCTAGCTTATCTGCGCCATTGTACCGTTCCAATATTACGTTGGAACCTTCGATAGCCGCCTTCCTGTAACGGGTTGGGATTGAACCTTTATAACTTGTTCCAAAAAATCTTGTGATACAAAAGATAAGGATGGCGGTTAACCTACATTTCTTTGTTAGAATATTCAAGGGTACTGTCCTATGTTAAGGTACGGTCTGATATTTGCGTGATGTCTGTACTAAACATAGTACCTATATTATCTACAACTTTTTACGATTTAAATTTCAATATGGATTTGTACTTTGAAACCTTGTTTTGTTCCAATTTGTCCATAGTATAGACACAGTTCGGATGTGGAATCGATAAATAATCGAATTTCAGAAATATATTTCATAAACACAACTGACTTGTTTAATGTCAAACTCAACTCAAATATTCTAAATTAGGTAGTCTTCAGATTCTGTAAAAAATAAATATAAATGGTTTTGGTCAGGCTAATTAACTTTAACCTACAATATAACTGTTAATTAGAGACATCAAAATGTCTAAGCCTTTACTAAAAAGTAAAAAAAAAAGTTTATTATCACAAATAAAAATTCATTATTGCCATCAGGACGGTACATACATAAACGCTAGTCATACACTGGTCATACTATTTATTCCCCTGTATGTACTAAGAATCCCTGTGTCACAATTTGCAGGTTGCATTGACGCACACAACCAAAGGCCCGAGAACAAACTTTATGCTGACCACACAAAGTATACCTAGTCCCGGAATCGAACCGGGGTCCCTATTAAGGGGCAGAATCCGGCGCGCCGCTATCTCCCTCGCGCATCTCAACATTTTTGAAGATAAACAATCACTTAATATAATTATGAAAAATCGCATTCGGTGAAATAGCGGCGATCGAGCGAGATAGCGGCGCGCCGGATTCTGCCCCTTAATCGGGGTAACTATTAACTTAGCCACAAGATCGTCATGAAGCGGGGATTCTAGCCTAACTGGAGCCTCGCTTGCCGTTCCCAGCCTCTTGAATCTAGGTAGATAGGTTCGGAGTGCAAAACTATCTCTCTGCTCCGCGTTTATGATACAAGCGTATCTTGAACCGACTTGGCAGACCGGAGGCCGCAAAAAGCGAGACAACGATGCTAATTAATGTTCTTCATTTTCAGGTTCTAGCCTCAAACAAATAACAGTTTACTCTGAAATCCCGCTAATACTATCTCTGACAGCTTTATCAAAGGCACAGTGCAACATACATGCAGATATCGGACTCTCCGCCCGAGCACAGAACACTTCTCTAGGTCTGTATAGGTTCCTACGCGATGTATCATCATCAGCACATATAGAGCTCGTGTTGGTTTAGAAGTCTAGAGCTTCTAAGGCTTAAATTTTTCTCACATGGTAAAAAATCTATAAAAATTAGATTTATGGAACAAGTGTTTAAAATTTACTTAAATGTGTTCAACTGCCTATCAAAAGAAAAAAGATGATACAAACATCATGTAATTCTCTGACAACGCAGTTTAAATAGATACTTTTAGTGTAATTTTATCCAGTTTCTTTTATTTTATCAATCAAATTAGCTTAGTTATTGGAATAGAAGCTAGAACGTGCTTTTGTTTCCAAGTAGTTCCTCTGTCAACTCTGCGCTGTGATCAAAGCTAATAACATTATGACGATATCTCAGGTCTTCACCACACGTAGGCCGTGCGATGGGCCGCAATTTCGCTCACTCCGGTTACTCGACTTCTTTATTGCTGTGACGATAACGTCTTATTTACTGTGCGAGAGTAAATCCTAGCTCTTTATTGTTCATGTTAGAAAGCTTTATTGTTTGGCGGGATTGCCATTTGACTTGATTTGATTGGTTTTTTGGAATTTCGTTGGTGGATATTTCATATTACATATATGTGTAATTTAAATATTTTGGGCAATAAAACGGCTACCTAATATCTATATAGTATAGGTATTAGGTAAAAGCTTTTTTTATGATGATCTTTACCAAATTTTTTTTTTGGATTTATTGTAACGCGCATTGAACGAACGTGTGTGGCGTAAAGAGTGGATAATCCTTAGCCAGTGGGTGGGGGAAATCAAGACTGCCCGGAAAATTAAAATTTGTGTTCAGTAAAATCGGCATGGTATTCGAGTTTTTGGACATTTTGTAAATTTAAAAAAATCGACACCTTTGCTCACTCTTTTCGATGCCCTCATCACAAATTGAAAAAAATTTTAGTCAGCCTTTCCAATTCTATTATTGGATAACAGTGCTATCAAATGTTTACTTCCAGTTTTGTGCTACAGGTTTAGTTTTTGTGTAGTTAAGTGTTAAAGTTGAAATTTGTGACCCTCTGACATCTGTGACCCTGCATTTTGTATCCAAACCCGACAGTAATGCCACGGATCACTGACGCCTAATGATACACTAGGCCCTTAACATCCGGGGAGGCCACCATCTTTCACAATTATTTCCCTTATACTCACAAAGAATTACTTACTATTACAGTACACAAGAATCCCATTAGGGCACTCGTTCTACTTCCAATTGTAGGACTTACGACCTTAAAACCCTCGGGTATAGTCGAAGAAACCAGTGCTTAGCCGTTTTGATTGATAGTTTCACGCCTGTGGTATACACATCTTTTATCCGAAGTTGCGTAAACCATCTATTACAAAAATTGAATATTATGATTCTGTTGCTAAATAGGGCAGACTCAATAAAGCCTACATCCTAATAATTAATAAACAATATCATAGGTAACCTTGCTATAGGTTGATTGATGACTAAAGACAGCTAAAAATGGGCAACTAGGCGTAGAAGTAAAATTCTAATCCAAATTCAAAATTATTATTTCACATGCGCTCCAATGAGAGCACTCACGAATGTTAAAATAAATGACTATGTACCCGTTCCAAATTGGTATAGACAGAGAGAAGGTAGAATAAACATAGAGTAAATTGAACCTGTCTTCGTTTTTGCGATTTCATTTTGTAATGTATGATTTTCTAATACCATTGTCATTGAGTTTGATTCTTTCATATTAGACCTTAAATTAAAGTATAATAGACGGACTTGTCGCTAACAGTGATCTCTTCCTGTCAGTATTATGTTGCCCAATAAACACCTTTTGCATTGTTTTTGATTTAGTTGAAAATAATTTGTAAACATTAAAACCATCAATCAATCGTTTTCATTCTCCTAAATCGTCGAAGGCACAACTAGTTATTACCTCGACTGTACTTCGCAATAGAAATGACGACACGTCTGTGGACTCAATGAGACATCTGTCTACAGAGCCGCCTGTATTGTATGCAAATATAGAGAACAATTCGCGAGAGAATCGATTATAATTCGTTTTTAATAGGTCGCGAGCGATGCGACGCATAAATCGAGTTTTGATTCGGATATGATTGCGCAGATGAATGCCTTTATATTTTTAAAAATTGGCGGTTTATTAATGAAATGAAAGTTTATTTGCGCATAGCTCTTAAACTGAGGCTTCCTTTCTTGAACAGATTGGGAATGTACGACAGCTCGGTGGATCTACATTTACGTATTTGCTAAGGTTAACTGGAAGAATCGCTTTTAGCGATAAATTCGCATATTGTCCTTTAGTGACAAGATACTTTGTTGTCTGTACTGCTGTTAATATTTAGTATAAAATACAATTATGAAATACGTATTTTGTATTTTATTTTATTAATTAACTATAATATAAGCTAGGCTTTTTATTAAGTTTGGCTGTGGTCTGTCTGAACGAGATCGCTTTGTTAGAAGAGAATTATTAAGACCATTGTTACACTAATTTATTAATTGTATTATTTTTATTTTGGGGATTTCAATAAAGAGTTAAAAATCATAGGCTTTGAACGTAGCAAAAAAAAATATTCAATCTCTACTCGTTGTCAACACTACCAAAGTGTTTAACAATTTTTATAATCTACACACATACTTTATTCGGCACTCTCATTTATAGCACGAATAACTATAAAATAAGTTTTACTCGTCTATAAAAAGACATCTCATCTAAAAGGGGTCAAGTACCTACTAAAATTATGTTTAATAGTTTATTGAACTCATTACACTATAAGGAGTAATATACTTTAAAGAGTAATAATTATCAATAAACAAACTGTTAAGATCAAATAACAATTTCAATAGATACCTACTGATAATATAATAACTAATTCAATAAGTACATAGATGGGTTGAGCCGTTTGTTCCGAAACGTCTAGACGAATTTGGGGCACATCTTTGTTATAAAAAACCTAGGTAAAATATAACATATCGATAAAGCTATTCGAATAATAAAAGTATCGAATAAATGTATCGAATTATTCCAAATATAAACCATTCTACATTCTGCTACAAGAAAGCTGCAATATTGACTCCAAGTCTCGTATCATAAGGCCTATAATTGCGTATAAGTTTAATAAAGTATTCTTAGCGAGTTTTTATACTGGAAGCCTTCAGGGCTTGAATACTAAAAGCGTTTTTATAATAAACGGAAGAGAGTAATGAAAGATAATTATTATTTGAAAGCTCATTATAATTCTCTGTAGCTTTTTTGTATATTGTTGCCGAAAGTCTTATTGTCATATTTTCCAATACCTTGTATTAGATCGATTGTAAAAATCGCGTAATGGATCTAGGCCGATTTATACCGTTTCTGGTCGGTCGAAAGAGAAAGCGAACGTGAGAATGCTGGTGAGTGACAGAGATAGCAACAGTGGCTAGCTTCACATCTTCCTCGTTCATCTAGAAACGTTGAGAATTTTTTTTTATTCTCGCATAGAGTTTGACCATCTCACAGGCGTCTAGACAGTAACAAGTGTTTGTAGTTTTTTTGCGCCAAACTCATAATGGCTCTCGGATTACGTCACAGTTTGCACAAACCAAAATCTGTGTAGTTGAGGTTTGAGGTGCTAAGCATAGAGTATACGAACTGAAGTTGTTTTGTATTGCAAACTTTGACGTGACGAGCTCCGATTGTCGTTCAATGTCACGTTACTAATGGCTGCAATTTCACAATTTTATTTCTCAAAATATAAATAAATCCTTAATATTCTAGTCAATACGATAGACATTTTACATTTTTAGACCTGAAACTGGCATAAAAAAACCTATATTTTTCTAACTGTCAACTCTATTGCAGCTGCAGTAAAACGCCAATAGTTGCTTGGTGACAGACTTCCGTGGTAGCTAGCAAGACGAACAATAGAAAATACCCAATCACCAAACTAAGGTTGCACGATATTAGCTCATTTAGATTCAAATAAAAGCTCATTATAGGTAATATCAATAGCTACCATCAAAGAGGTTTTCTATTCCGTATATACTATATAGGTATGCACATTACAAATAAAATAAAAAGTGGGTGCGTAATAACAATAAAGTGAATATGCGTCGTAAAAACAGAGAAAACACGTAAAAATTCATACTCCCGTTCACAAATGTTTCTTCTATTATGAAATGAATTTTCTCATAAGAATAATATTGGGAGAATATAAGATTTTATTAGAATAGTTCCTGGCGCGTGTTGTATTCCGAAGCACACTTATGCTATGTTTGTAAAACTTTGCTTTGTTCTATTTTTTGTATTACTTTGGTTTAAGTACTGAGACATATTTTTAACTTCTGACACAACTGTCTGTCTTTGGCATCGTAGCCCCTAAACGGATTGACCGATTTTGATTTAGTTTTTTGTTTGAAATGTGACTTGATTGAGAGTGTCTTAAAACTCTGTTCTGTCTTTTGAAGATAATCGGCTCTTTCAGGCGATAGTTTTTTTTTTAATTTTATGCTGTTTGTTTTTTATGTTTGTAGACGTCATAAACAATATTGACAGTTCCCGCGTTGTGGTTGACTTTTATAGCGCCAAGGGGTGCGGGGTCATTTCCGGATACGGAATACATAGAAAAGTCCAAGTATTTGTTCCGTTTCGGGGTGGATTATGATCCTTGACTTAGCTCCTGCTTCTAGATATAGGAAATCCTAGTTAGATGTGAGAGTCTGCGTATGTAATAATTGAATGGTATTTCTCTTATTCATTCTAATAAAGGAAGTGATAATTAGAGGACAACAAAGTGTCCCGACCAGAAGCATCCCCTAAGATATGCGCAAATGTCTCACACGTTATATAGTAATTTCGCTGACTACTTTGCCTTTTAAAACATTATCAGTCTTACCCTTTGAGGAACTACTGTCACCTCCATGGTCTAACTCAATTCTGTTGTGACGTGTCTAATCATTTTAGACGTTTATCTTTTAGACACTGTCTAGACCCCTGATTTAAGAAGTATCTAACCGTTGTATAACTCACTTCTTTTCTGCAATTTCGAATCATTTTACTTGTGAAAGTAGTGTTGCGGTGTTTATCTTTTAGACACTAGCTAAACAAGTGTCTAAAACTTGTTTTGGTTGTAATATGGTATATAAGGTATTACGTTAGTCGATTTTGTTTAAAAGTGTCATAATATAATTGATATATCTTTCTTTCACACTGATCGAAGTTATCTTTCTGCTTTCTCTTCCAACTTTATACTGCTTTAAGAAGTTATGCAATAAACCAAACGTTTCCATTAAATAAAATATATTTACGCCTTTGCTCTACGCTACTCCTAAATCCCTCGGGTATTTTATTGTAGTGAATATCAAATTCCTCAATAAATCTTGAGGGTGCACTTGTAATAAAATTTTTGGTAGGCACATGTGTTTAACTCAGGCCGCAAGCTTTCCGCAAACGCAAATTGACCCTTAAACTAACAGTATGGGCGCTTTGTTTGACAGGAGATAAATAATTCAAATTTAAAGATGGCGTATCCACCAGGGTATACTATCTTTTATTCTAGATACGTTAGGGTTTGAGCACTATGTATAATAATCCTAAGAAGGTTTTTAATATACTATAAATCTAGAATTAGGTGACTCTCAAATGCAGCTCCTCGAAGACACTAGTTGATGCTTGGTGAGAGAGTTTCGGCAAAATAAACAGAAAAGGAGAAAAAAAATTAAATGTCACTCTAATTGGCTTGATGATTATAAAATACATACATAGATGTCTGTGAATATGATTAAATCCTCCTTGTAAATTCATCATCACTTGGAAGACCCCTACTGCAGAATCTAGGCCTGTTCCATAATTGGTTGCCATAATACACCACGGCTGGTAGGCGTTTTGGTGATCGCAGTAGATTTTGATGTCAACTGAGAAGAACACAGCTTCCCAATCCTGGATATTCCATTAGCAAGCTCTTATGGCACCCAAGAAGAGATGTTATGATCCTGTTCACACGCAGGGAACACACGGCCAAATACTATGTTAAAATAGGTTAATAAAGTGCCCTTACTGCATTAAAACATACGTACCTATTTCACAGACGCCCAGAGGCATTCATAAAGTTTTTTTATTTATTTTATGTGGACGACCTCATAACCTACTTAAATGTAACAATGTGCTTACAATATCGATATTTTAATAGCTTTCTTACCCACAAAGAGGAAATGCAAAAAAGTACTGTGAAAATTAGATAAAAACTAAGTTATAAGTTAATTCTCTTTCATGTACATTAGTCTATTTGACAGGATAACAGTTCCCTATAGTTTATAAAATAAAATCTATTTTTTTCATATTTCAAGCGCTTAGTATATATCAAACTAGCTGTGATTCGTTTCGCCCATGTAGCCGAAGTTACTCCTTATAACATCAACTATCTGCCAATGAGAGTCCCGTCAAAATTGGTCTAGCCGTTTCGGAGATCTGCTGGCACAGACAGACAGCCAGAAAACTATTCTAAAATTCTGTTTTAAATACCGTATATACTTTCATATACGTTCAGTGGGTCTGTTGGTGTCTTTGTCATTTATTATGTTCTGATAAAGACAGCATCAGTTTTAGTCTGTGATTAGGGTAGACGAATGTTGCAGAGGCCCGATGTTAGAGTAATTTATTTTAACTTTCATAAGTGCTCCTTTCGGGCCTATTTGAATAAAGCAATTTGAATTTGAATTATAAAGCGGTTATTTTGACATTACAAACAGACGAGTTAATTTTATTTATTTGTATAGAAAATACGCTATAAAACTATTGTATTACAAAATGTCACTTCATAAAATATACATTAACTACCCTTAAGCTAAATATACATTTTGCTAATATGTAAATTTTGCTAGTTTGTAAATTTTGCGGGTGGTTGCCATTTTGAGTGTCGTAGGTACCTACATTATAAAACGTAGGCATAACAAATTACATCGCAAAATGATCACATTGGTGAAGACCTTACGAAAATTAACAATGGTTTATTGATAATCGCCATTTTGCTCTACAATACAGGAAGTGCCGAAAATGATCATTTTGCGACGAGATTATTGTCATTTTTAAACCATTTGTTTAATAGAATTAGGGCCCTAGTTTGTAATAAGGACTATTTCTCTGCCCGTTCCCAGAAATCTCTTGACACACTCCGTACACTGTATTCGTAATCTATGAGTTTCTTTAACATTTAGAACGTTCTACTAACTAAAACATTCCAATACAAACAACGTCTTTGTTCTAAAATTACCCCAAGACAAAGTAGCCACCAAAATAGTTAATTTCGTGTAGATAACGCTGACGCACTTGTTCACTATTATAGAAGCTTACTTTGCTGATGTTGATACAATGGTTGATATGAAAACAATGGACGGTTCCGGCGTGCCATTCCAAACTAAAATTAGATAATGTGGTCTCTGTCACACGTCAAAATATTATTAGATGTGTGAGAGAGACGAGCTTTACATTTTAGTTTTATTAGTTAGCAGACTGAAAGAACTGTCTCAAAATGAAATAAAAACCTCTCACTAAATATAATTCTACTTTCATACAGCATCTGCCACATAAATTGTAAGGGGTGGCAGAGGATTGCATTGCATAACTCTTTTTACGGTAGGTAATTACTAATTAGCAGAATCAGCAAGCAAGCAAGGAATTCTTAGAAAATCTGGCTTTGAATATAGTCTGTGGGGAAAAAATGATGAATAAAAAGTTATTTTTTGTAAAATGCGCTGAAGTAAGGATCATGACACGCGTCAAGGAGTACGTAGGTACTAGAACGTATTGTTTCTATAATTATGTTGTTCATTCTGGTTTACAATAAGGTAATTTGTATTGTTATACAATTGAAAGAGCACTATGTATTCTCAAATCTTCTCATAATGGGAAATAACTCCTGTAAAATACAAATATTATCTTAATAACAAAATTTCTTTAAAAAAGCGATGAACCGACTTCAGTGTCAAACTACTGAACCGATTTTGATGAAATTTCTATGGGACCAATCTGAAAGTATACCCTTTCAAATAAAGAAAAAAAAATCCAAATCGGTTTATAAATGACCGAGATCTGAGGTAACAAACATTAAAAAAAAATACCTGACGAATTGATAACCTCCTCCTTTTTTGGAAGTCGGTTAAAAATGTTCGTCTCTAACCGTAAACCCATGTAAGTGCAGGGTAACATAATTTCATTGGCTATAAAGATTTTCAAATAGAAACCCACAATGTAACTGGCGACGCCGAAACTCAAAGCGTTTATGTTACAACTTGTCAAACAGTAAGGTGCCTAGAAAACACATACTAGAAAATACTTACTTAAGGTAGATACGGCTTTTGACGGAACAGTGACTATGTTGGTAGTTGGTTTGTATAAGTCCACCTACAAAGCGAGGGGCTCAGAGTTTGAGCAGATATTAGATTCCAGCCAGAGCAGATTTCGTGTAGTGAACATACTATACATACATTATAGTTCTACTGACATATAGTTCATTTGTTTATTATTTGTGATGTTTTATTTCTTTATCTCCATGCTACCTGCAGTACAGAGAATCCTAGAGCAGGTTTATGAGTGTGTAAGAATATTTTGTGGAAGCAGGATGCATAATATACTAAACTTGCCGATAATATCCTTCCCGAGTTACTACCTAGTTACTTAATCAAACAAATCTATATTTATTTAAAACAATGAAATAAAAAAAGGTATGACGCTTAATAAACAATGTCACAATCAGCCCCAGTCTCCCCTACAGTGTTCTGAAATCGTGTTTTTCACAGCGATATCAACAAACTCCTAAAGTTCTGCGAGTAGTGTGCGGAGTTGGTATCCTCTATCCACCCAACGTCCTACTTCTGTACAAAAATCCTTGCTAACTTTGTTTTAACTGTTGACTTTGTCGGACGCTTTGTAGTAGTTTAATACTAGTTGTTATTAAAAGTATTTAAACCAAGTGTGCTAGCGCAATATCTTTGCTTGAATCCCATTTTTTTACCCCAGAAACTTAAGTAAAGGTCCATTAAAGGCGTTGTAGGCGGCGCCAGCTCTCGTTACTCTGATTATCTTGCTTAAATTGTGCTATTATAGTAATTTATGTCTCGTTGCGACAATATTACGAGAGAAAAGTAATTTTTGGGGTGATTACATTGATAAATATTTAACATCGCAAGCCAGACAAGAAAATATGGCAGGATATAAAAAAGTTGGGTTCTGAACTTGTTTCAGCCTTTTTACTGAGTGCACAACATTAAAAATATAAAATCTCGATGAATCCTTTGAGATTCATCATTGTTAGACACCAACAAGATCGAATAAGGAGACGCATTATATTAATTTAGTTAATATCTTAAAGATTCCTCTTCGTTCTTTTCTTTTATCCCTGGAGATAATTTTAACTTTTGAGTTAGTTATTAATCTTTTATTTATCTTACTGTTCGTTAGTAAAAGTTGTTAGCAAAAATGTTCGTTACACATGTACGTACATATTTCTCTACCATCGTTCACAAAAAAGAACAAAGACTACTTAAAACCCAAAAAAGCACGACAGGCAACTTGGCTGTGTCAACATCATTACAACAATGTAAAACCTCTCCGAAAATACCAGTACATTTCTCACATCCTGAAAACGTTATAACAAGAAATTGACAACGCTTTTACCGTCAGCCAGCATGTTCGAGACTTCGAGTCGAGCCCTTTTCCACCATTAGGGAACCCATAAAAAACAATAGTCGTCTTGAGTGCACCGCGGACAGCGCATTAGCACTAATGGGCTTATGATGTCCCTTCCGGCTGACGTTGCACCCGTCTGCAACCGCCGATGTAGTCGAGTAGGCACGACATGCATCGGAGTTGTGATTAGCAATTAGCAACATTGTTCGTTTGTCATTTTTTTTTATCTTATTTGGTAACGAGACGAGCTGGTCGTTTGTTTGATGGTAAGCATAACGCCGGGCCATAACAATTGCAGTGCCACCCAGAACTTTGAAACACAAAGGCCTGCGCGGCACTACAGTGCGCTCGTTACCCTGAGACATTAGGTATTAAATCTCATAAGCCCAGTAATTTCACTGGATACTCTGCTCATCAAACCGGAACACAGTAATGCTTGCACACTACTGCTTGGCGGCAGACTTCACGAGCAAAGCGGTGTTAACAACCCAGACGGACACTCGCAGAAGAGTTAGTCCTCCCACTAACATAAGCCTTTTTGAACTTCCAATAAATCCTGACTTCTAACTAGGATGCTCTGGGAATTAGGAACTATGAAGACTATTGCGAGATAGAGCTATGGCTTGTAAGCCGAAATAAGTCATCTCAAGAATTTCGGAGTCGACATCTATCACATAGCCTTGATTGGTTAAAGTATACTGAGCCAATATCGCTTCACAACTAAAACGTAACGACATCAACCAAATTGAAGAAACATCATAGTTATTTATCTAAAAGGCAGTTTGAAAGTCTAGGGAACAAAAGTTTGACGCATTTGGCAGCCCCGAACCATTGTTTCCAAACAATGCTACCACTTTTTAATTAGGACCCCGACTTAATAGGTACCGCCTTAAAAGTGCCTACATCCAAAATTAAAGAAACAAGTGCTGGGAAAGCGATAACTAAACTTGGTAATGAAAAAAGGCTGAGCTTTTCGTGACAATACAGGATTAAATAAATTTTAAAACCTTGACCGTTTTGCGAAATTTGTTGCTGATTCTGCCCCAATATTTTGGTAATCAATGCGAAATTGTGTTTGTAAGTGTTGGTTTGTTCTTCTTTCACGCAGCCCCAACCACAACCACAATAGACGATACGATATGCGTCAAGCGATAGTGGTTTTTCCATGGTTTTCTCGTGGTACGCGATTGATGCTTATCAGTCATTAATTTGGTGTGAGGGCTGCCTTATCCTGAGATATTGGTTTTAGCGTACCTATTCACCATCATCGACCACCAAGCGAGGTAGTGGTCAAACGCTGACCTGCCGAATAAAAAAGTATGACCTTCTGTAAAACACGTTCCAATTCCGAGTTCAGCAATTCCAGTTAATTAGGGATTCCGTTCAATTTTGGAGTTAAGCGCTTAACGATATAAGGCGACCCTTTCTGCAGAAAAGCATTAAAAATTAATACCTATTATTCGACATTCTTGGAATTTTAATCCTATAAAAAAGGGAAAAAAGCTTTTATAGAAAGGCTCTCTGGCTTTGATGGGAGATCTCGTCTTGAGATTGTGAAGGTGTTTTAACAGAATAAATGTGATAAAAGTTAAAATATATTTAAGTCGTTTTTGTTCTGGCATCGTTTTTCTGGCTGTATTGACAAACTTCAGAAGAGAAGACAGATAACTACTTGGTTCGCGAAAGAAACAACGTAAAACTGTTTTTAGGGTTCCTTGAAATGAAAACAGCGGCAGACTACACGAGCAAAGCGGTACCACCCAGACGGACAGTCTCAGAGAGTTAGTCCTGCAATCTGATGATGCAGGTTGCAGGGCACGCAGAGCATGACAGTATAGATGGGCCATTGAAGCCCCTATAAGCCAAGTTATGCCTGCAGCGGCCAACTTAGGTCTGGAGGTGGTTGAGAGATTTGACATAGTTACACCTACATAAAAGTATGGAGGTCTTTGGAGAGAGATTTTTCATTTGAGAACTTTACCTACGTGGCAATAGATCGTAGACGGCTTCTTACACACTCACACTTTCGCGTTCTCTTTCCAACTCTCGAAAAGCATCCGGCCATCTGTTTGTGCAACGCAATCAAATTAGGTAACAGTTCACAGTAAATACGCAACATACAATACTGAGCTTGCAAATTTGATTGATTTTATCGGCCGCCTGCAAACATTTTAGTTTTGAAACGAAATCCGATCGGCCACGTTTTGTTAGCGTTTGCATTTGTTTTACTATCCGTGCTGTTGAATACAATAAATACATTTGAAGCTCTGTTGTAAATATATTTCAGTTACAATTTGAAACTTCGTGTACCCTAATTTTGTTATTTACTTACGTTCGTGCCCATGAATGAAACTCCAGCTAAACTGGACTCAGTGCTAGTCTATCAAATCTGATGTATGTATTAAGAAACTGTCAAATACATAACCACAGAAAAACCCATGGACTAGAGCACTGAGTCGAGTTCCTCTGGAGTTTTATTTATGGTTACGAAGTTTGGAGTCTGAAATGTCTCACTGTAGAGTATGCAGGCTCTTTAAAGGGTCATGCATCTTTCATTTTTTTATTATTCAATCGTAGTTGTTCCACTGCAAAGGGTCCTGTCTTTCTTCCATATTATTCGTACGCTTTTCACATAACTGGGAATAACCAGTAAGAGTATATAGCAAAGCCATGAGTAACTGGGACTAACCAGTAAGAGTATATTATGGCAAAGCCATCAGTAAGTAAATTCATTATACTCGTAGATCGAACTTAGGCCATTAGACATTCTTTATCGCGGAATTGAAACTATAAATTACTCACTTTATATAATCTTATTTAAAATGGATTTCCGCAAAGTAACGCCTGATTCCAACAAATATAAAAAAGGTGGAAAAATGGGGGAAGAAATTTCAAATATCGCGATATTTTTCGCCGAAGTCGTTCACCGAAGTCAATTCCAAGCAACTCTTTGTTCTTGATAGGTGCCTACTCGGTAATTTAAAGATGACACGCGTGATTGACTACATTTATTAGTTACTAGCTTCCGCCCATGGCTTCGCCCGCGTAGAGTATATCGTTATCAGTTGTAGTATGTGTATTATTCTGATGTATAAGCTATATTACTGTGAAGTTTCATCAAAATCCGTTCAGTAGTGAAAGAGTAACAAACATCCACATATTCATCCTCACAAATTTTCGCGTTAGTATTTATATACTTACTCATCTCCTATAATATTTGTATGTTAAAGCAAGCAAAGTCGCGGTTATAACTAGTAGTTGTTTACTACGAAGCCAACACCCGCTCGCCTACTTAAATATCACTCAATTAGATTAAGAATATGCTTATAGGTCAAGTACCTAAGTGACTCTTGAACATGAAATTAAGCATAACATTTTGTTTCAGGTAATATAATCAAGATCCGATGAAGATTCTCTAAGCCAGCAGGCATAGAAGACCATTATCAGAATATATAGCCAGCTGTGTCACATGGAAGCCGGCATTACCAGAATGGTAGAGTACCTCATTTTACCTGAAAATATTAGTTTGGTGTCGTAACTAACGTGTTCCGGCAGTTGCACTTAAGAGGCAGTTCTTAAGAGCGTTTACACTCCACGGAGTTTCATCATCATCATAATCATCAGCAGGAAAAAGTAAACAGCTGAAGTTCAGCTTACCGTCTGAAGGGATTTTGTCGTAATACACCACGCTTCGCAGGCGACTTGGTAATCGCGGTAGATTTTGATGCTAACCGAGGTGAATGCTGCTGCCCGTTCCTTGGATATTCCCAGCTCTTGCGGTACCCACGTGAACTAGAGATACTATTCTTAGCCGGGACCCACAACAGGCTTTTCATACACACTATTAAAAAAATCTCCGAAATAAATGTACCGATTATGATGAAAGTTTATACGCAATAACATATATAGATCTAATTACTTAGTAGAGCACGTTTGTAAAAGATCTAGTTTAAAAACAGTTAATTTTAATTTTCTGAGTGTAAGTAAGGATAAGTTAAAATTGTTCTAATTTCTTTTAAAACTCTTTAATCTTACTTCTTATTATAAATGCGAAAGTGTCTTTGTTGGTTTGTTGATTTGTTGGTTTATTGGTTTGTTGGTTTGTCCTTCTTTCACGAAGCAAAAGAGCAACGGATAGACGTGATTTTTGGCATGCGTAGATATAGTTTATGGACCGGAGAGTAACATAGACTACTTTTTATCCCGGAAAAGGCAAGGTTCCTGTGGGAATGCGAGTGAAACCGCGGGCAGAAGCTAGTAAACCATAACCAATAGGCCAAAGATGACATCACATCAAACAACTAACGCTTAACATTACATAATACAGACCAGTATTCCTACATTGGATTTTCAACCACACCTCCCTTTATCCAAAGCCATAAAAATATGCCCCACATTTGTAATATTTAAAACCTGTCGTAAATGTGTAGCTTGCAGGAAATATAGCATCAACTTGCACTTTATGATATTGCATCCGCTGAATTTACAGTTCCAGCTCAGCCAAGATTTATATTCCTTCTACATGATCCGGTTTCTTCGCGTGTACGTTTTCGTGATAAGAATTTAGGAATTTACATTATTCTGAAAATGCAGTGGCACGAAAACGTCGTTTCCCTGAAGGCTAGTGCCATTCCTGGCTACGAGCCCACATACACGAGCACTCCAATCCACATGAACATCCCAATCCAACGTTCCTAAAACAGCACGTATGTGGGGAATCTTAGACGGATTACGTAGAGTGATAGAAATATTAGAAATCCAAACTTTTCCACATCCAAAGTTCCGAATCATTGTTAGTGGCCGATAAGACATTCCATTTCGCGCTCAGTTGGTAGTACTTGAGACGCAGAAAGACCAAACGACTGGAGCCATGGTGCGCTGGGAATGGAGTGCCCGTCGGTGGGCTCGAAATTGGACCATCGTTCCATTCAATCCACGCCGCGCGGAGCAGTGGATTTTGAACGTTCGTGTATGTGGGCCTCTAACGATACGTCTACGCGTCTGACTAGACTCACGCCTTCCTATACGTGGTGATACTATAGGAACTTTGAATAGCTAAGTCCAGCGTACCACTTCACACTACCTATTCTCTAATACTATTTTCTACTACTATACGACTGTGACCCTACAATGAAATCATATTTTAATACCAATCTAACAGATTTAAAATTTCTTTCTTTCTTATTTCTTATCCAGATACATACTGAACAAATAGTAAGTACAAAAAACAGATCGAATTAAAAACTCCCTTTTTAACGTCAGTAAAAAATTACAAAAGAGATTAATTAAAAGCTGTTTCATTTGGACCAAGTTAATAAATCACGCGATACTAAAGGTCACAATTTATAAGGATACATAGACATTTTTCACACCTCCTAATGCAATGCCGGAGCCTAACCATGAATCAAAATAATCTGACAATATTGTCGGGAGGTAAAAATAAATTCTCCATGTCGTTTCAACGCGATAGGGTGGGGAGTGATCACAGTGTTAGCGGGTTACATTTTTTGTTTATTTTACCGTTGGAACAATTAAGGGACATGATATAGCAAGTGTGGGCGCCGCCCGGGCCGCATTCGAGACAAACCTGTATATCACAAAAATCAGGTGTTTACTTTTGTACCATCGGCAGCGATAATTGCTTCGAATTGGGATGTTGACTGATTTTGGCAAAGTGTTTAAAACGATGCGTATGGGCCTAATATAACCCAAAATATTTAAATTTACTTTTTAAAACAACTAATATTTTAATTATCATGTATTTAAAATGCCGTTTTAAATTTTGCTCCAAAACGGCAGTGACGTCACGTGTTCAATTACCACAGAGTAATTTTCTATAACACTGTAAAGTGACAAGCAAAGAGAATATAACCACTACTACCTAGTCTGTGCTACGTTTAGTGACAAGTTCATTCGATGCTTTCTGTGTATGTATTGTTATGTATTAAAATATGAGTTCTAAGTTTTTTGAGCTTATTGATTTATATATTATATGCTTTGGTTAATTAATACACTTTGGATCTTAGAATCTATGATTACTATTATATATTCATTGTTGGTTATAGAAATAATTATTTTTGGTATAATAAGTAGGTACTTACACGGAGGTCTTCACATTTCTAAATTCAGCAGAGCAGAAATTATCGTTTGTCGAGAAGAAATTGGCCACCGTAAAACAATCAATTCTCGGCAAATTGGAATTATTTGCCTTTATGAAGCCACTTTCCATCATGGGAGAATATTCAAGAGTCGAAATAAATTTAGAAAAATAGGCGCGGAATTCACAGCACAGATAAATAATCACAGAAATCACTCTAAAAATATACTAAGCAGTTAAGCGCAACGAGCTATATACTCATTGGAGTTTTGGCGGGAATGCGAAAATGTGCTGTTGTTGATTTTGTGTTATTTACTAAAACCTTTGTTTTATAGAGTGTTAATGTGTAATAATAGTGGATTATTAACCATTAAATGTTCGTAAACTTGCATGAGTGAAAGGCAAATAGTACAAAGACGAAAAACGTGTATTTTCGTATTCTGTCCAAAACTCCATAGAAGCTTCAGTAAACTATCCACCAATTTTCTGAAGCGTTACTTCGACTCGACCGCGCCTAGACTAAACTTTAACGTGACTTTGACGACTTTCATGCACCAAAACTAGAGATTTATTATATATTATTATTTATATAACTTGACACTAGTTAAATGCGCAAATCACGTGGAGCCAAAAACAAAACAAAAAAATATATAAACCCATTCCGATTGAAACAGTGACGTCACGGGCGTTTTAGGTCACGTGACTTCGGATTGATGTGATTACATTTTGATTATTTATTTTTAAATTAAATTCCTTAAAAATAAACAAAAATATTGTGTTTAATAGGATTTCTGTCACAAAAACTACCGTTTCGCGGCAAAATTATATTTTTATTTGAATACAGTCAACAACCCAATTGAATAACTATTGTGTAGGCTCTCAGCAGGCTTATTTTAATTCACTCGGTATGATTCCATAAAGGAAGCGATTGTTTTTGATCGTTTATATTTCGGAATCGCAACCCGTCAGAGACAATTTCCAAACGTTTTAAATAACTAGCTTCTGCTCACGGTTTTCACCCACGTTCCCACAGGAACAAAAGTGTCCGGGATAAAAAGTAGCCTATGTTACTCTCCGGTCCCTAAACTATATCTATGCCAAAAATCACGTCGATCCGTTGTCCCGTTGCTGCGTGAAAGAAGGACAAACCAACAAACACACTTTCGCATTTATATTATTAGTAGGATTAAATAAATTATAAGCGATCAGAAACAGACGCTTCCTACACGGAATCATTCCGAATGCATTTAAATAACACTGCAGGTTAAACCATCAGACATCAATATTTTCATCATTCACATTCATACCACTGCTTAAATTTTCAACGTGATTGTTAACACGAATTAAGTTGGTAATTAAACTGGGTAATTATAATGATCCGCAGACTGTAACGAGGCTCCAATGAACGTTTGTTCGCGCTTCACTGACTTCTAGTAATAACAGTTAGTGAGAGTGGCTAACTACTTCATTGATTAGATGAAAGTGATTCGTTTCACTGTTACTTTTTTTATGGCTGAAGACTGAATAGGGTTCTTAGGTTTAAAACTACGAGGACCATGGTCCTATAAAACTGTAAAATTCTTGTAGTTATTTGGTAAAGAGACGAGCTGGTCCTTAGCCTGATGGTAAGCATAACGCCGGCCCATAAAAATTGCAGTGCCACCCAGAACTTTGAAACACAAAGGCCTGCGCGGCACTGCAGTGCGCTCGTTACCCTGAGACATTAGGTATTAAGTCTCATAAGCCCAGTAATTTCACTGGATACTCTGGTCATCAAACCGGAACACAGTAATTCTTGCACACTACTGCTTGGCGGCAGACTTCACTCACAAAGCGGTGGTAACAACCCAGACGGACACTCGCAGAAGAGTTAGTCCTCCCACTAACAAAAGAAAGAGTTCCAAAAAGGAGCAGGTTCGATCAGCTTTTAGTAAGTATAAACTCCACAATTTATGAATCAAATTAATTTTTATTGTTTTTTAATCTAAAATAGTGATTTATATTTGAATTCGACAACAGCCAGATAAGGTAAGTAATATTTGCGCTTTTATCGGTGCAGAAAAATATTTCAAAACCGCAATTTTTACGCACTATAGATAAGTATATCAGCGTTTTAGTTAGATTAATTATTTATCCTTAAGTTTCAAACCTTATAAGATAGATAAGTAAATAATTCTTTATTATGCCTACGTTAATACAACAGAAAAATTTAAACTAAATACCTAAATAACGTAGGAGTCTTAACGATTAAAAGCCATTTCGTGCAGACAAAGTAATCTTCTACAGCTATAATTTTTACACGCTACCACTCGCACCACACCTCAACGTCCGCGACTGACCTGCCCGGTCAGAGTGCGTGCAGCCACGCCCGCAGTAGGGTTTCTTTATCAGCACGCTTATCGCCATTGCTCACACCGCTGATATTATGGCCCCATATTAGTAACTAGGTCTTAGGTTACACTGGCTTTGACTTTAAAGTATCTGTTCAACTAAATAGAAGCTTAGTGTAAATGAAAACAAGACCTACGATAGATGTTTGTGCTAAGTAGGTATAAAGTATGTCAAACTTTTTGGCCGCTGTGAATATTGGTGCATAGTTAATTGTAGATCCAGTAGGGATGTACAGTCAGCTGCAATAGTATGTATACTTTCAGACTTTGTAATAAAATAAGTGTACTGAATTATATTTCACAATGAATTCATGCCTACGTATATAACACCGTAATATAACACCTAACACAATATAGGCTTATTTTCGCAAAACAATTTACTTACATTACTTAAATAAAAAAATTACTTATGTTATAGATTGTTAAATATTATAGTAGCCGACTATAAGAGTGAGAGGGACGGAGCATACTCAGGCCTATCATAAAGTTCGCTCGAATAATACTTATATTCTATCAATTCCATTCATAATATGCCTAACGAATGTATTTTCTTCCTTTTCTTTCTTTCTTTCTTTCGTTCTAATAGTCTGTTTATCACATTATGCCTACAACAAAGCTCCTCGTGCTGTCATAAACAAATCTGCGGCAGCATCGATGTGATTGTAACTGCCGCCCACAAATACAGCGTGGAGGCAGTGGCAACGGCAGAAGCAACGTGCTTCTCATAAATAAATAATGATCTATCTCGACTTCACATACTATATTTTCATCATTCTTCATAACATATCATGCTAGGTAAATTAATTACAGTTGTAATATCATTACCCAAAATACAATTAGATTAGGAATTGTATCTTGCGTACTACGCCATACGTGCACCACGCTATAATTATCTGGAACACAAGTGATAATTCTCCCACGATGGAATACAAGACAGGCCAACTAATAACACGTCAGCGTTGTAATCCGTGGTATAAGCCTACATATTCATTGTTTTCTTGCCTACGTGTGTATCGGTTGACATAATAAGTTTTTTAGGAACCCTTAGTGTCGAAATTATGGTGTTTGTGGGTTACGTTGGCTATGTGTAATCGATTTTGCTTTGGTTTTTTTTTATGATATTTGTAACGAGACGAGCTGGTCGTTTGCCTGATGGTAAGCATAACGCCGGCCCATAACAATTGCAGTGCTACTCAGAACTTTAAAACACAAAGGCCTGCGCGGCACTGCAGTGCGGTCGTTACCCTGAGACATTAGGTATTAAGTCTCATAAGCCCAGTAATTTCACTGGATACTCTGCTCTCTCTGCACAGTAATTCTTGCACCCTACTGCTTGGCTTCACGAGCAAAGCGGTGGTACTAACCCAGTCGGACACTCGCAGAAGTGTTAGTCCTCCCACTAACAAATTTTAACTGATTTTATTATCAAGTAGCTGTGCTCGCGGCGCCTCCCACGTAATTTTCTAAACTAAAAGTAGCCTAAGTTACTCCATAAAACATCGGATATCTAGTCAAATTAAAAATAACGTGTATCGGTTTATTGTAACGGAAATTACCACGCACTAATAATTGTCTTCGCAAATTTTCTTTGGAAATTTATTTCAAAATTTTCAGAATGCCAACCGAAGGCTCTGTCTGGCGTTGTCTTTCTTTTTCCGTAGTGCCTGTTTTTCTTCGATGAACCAACAAGCCTTTAGCCCATTTTTGCGTTCTAGGTTTTTTGCGTTAGGCGGACCATGATGAGGCACCTTAATTGTAATAATAATATTGGAAAACATACTGCTACCATATTCAAAGTAATGTTATATAATATAATGTATAATTTAAGCCTACGACGGTTTCTACATTATGCACAGGCTCCAAATAACACACTTTGCATAGTTAATAACACCATTTTGACATTAATTTATTACCGCAACAAAATAAAGCCATGCTTTTTTTTCATTATATCCGTGACAAAAGGTTTATTATCGGTCAATCAAAATTCGCTAACAAATAACAGGCACCACACTTTCCAGCTCTCGACAAAGCTACGTTTTCACTCATTTTCCTTCGCGTGTCACCGCTCATTGACATTATAATATAATGCGACAGTATACTATAACTACTAACAGTACATTAGGTTCATACGAAAGACTACGCGTACAATACGTGCAATGGCTCAAGGCTGAACGGAGCTCTGGCTCTCTGAGTGATTGATTAAAAAGCGATCATGTACATACAGATAAAACTTTATTGACATAGAAGCTGTACATCGCTAAATTTACGAGTCAGCCTAAAATTAGGGCTAGCGGTTATACTGACAGTTGCTCGTGAAGTCTGCCGCCAAGCAGTAGTGTGCAAGCATTACTGTGTTCCGGTTTGATGAGCAGAATAGCCAGTGAAATTACTGGGCTTATGAGACTTAATACCTAATGTCTCAGGGTAACGAGCGCACTGTAGTGCCGCGCAGGCCTTTGTGTTTCAAAGTTCTGGGTGGCACTGCAATTGTTATGGGCCGGCGTTATGCTTACCATCAGGCGAACGACCAGCTCGTCTCGTTACCAAATAATATATTTAAAAAAAAAATAGTCTGAAAAGTGATAACTACGGCAAAAATCTGAATCAGTCTCTGTGTTATTTATGTGTTGATTTTTTCTTGATTAAAACCTATTAACTATTAAATAATAAAAATACTCAAAGATTGAAACATATTTTAGTATAAATACGTGAAATAATTCTGTTATTGCCTATATTATGCAGTAGGTAGTCATGAAACTTATAGAAAGCTATTCTGCCAAGTCAGCTTATATAAGCCTCAAAAAAATGTTCAAATCTGTGTCACTGCCAATACTTATATAGATTCTAAATTACATGCTTGAGTGTACAGTTGATATAATGAGGTGGAATCACGAGAGACTAGCGAAAATTACTTAGCAAATTACTAGGATTGAAGCATGACCCACGTGACGCTTCGTAGCACTCCCATATAGTAAAAGTGATTTAGGGGTACATGTTAACCTCGTTTTGTAAATAGTTTTAGAGGAAATCTACATTCTATTGTCGCATTCTCTATTCCACATTAGTTTTACAACTTTTCAATCATTGCCCTTGATCATATTATGTATCTGGTTTTTCTACCTTTCCTGGGGTTGGGAAGTAGAAAAAGTGGATATTACGTAAGTAATTTTGAGTCTCGGCTTTCTTTCCAATTGTCCAGATATCAGACAGACTACAGGGCACTTTTAGTCAGTAAATTTTTTTTCCTTTTATGAGGGCACCATTTAGCCTTTGATATTTAGAGAACGTACTATAATAAATCGAAGGGTCTGTAAATCTGGCCGCTTTTGTTTCCATTATGTACATATTTTAACTTTAACAGTCCTTCTTATCCGTTTTACTCTCAACAATCAAGTCCTATTTGTAGGACATGAGGACAAGGACCACGGTCCACAACATCCAGATACTGATACATTTTTAAAACTGAGACATAAAATTTAACTCGCACCCAAACCAGGCTCGAACTTCTTTAACGATTTGTCGTCAGTTCCTACTCCCTGAAGTTTCCGAGTTGGCCTTCCATAACCTTAGATGTCAAGATTCTACCTGTATCAGTATCCAAGAAATGCTTGTTCAAATCAAAAATACAAACCGATCATAAATGGCTTCACAACGATGTCAATCAGGCAAATAGTTTCCCAGCGCCGTGTCAATGACCAGCGAATCAGTTTAATACCTCTCACGTACGCTTAACGATTCCGTATCGGAGCTGTGCCAGGCGTGGGCGAGAGAAATGTTATGCCCAGCTCTGGGCCTGTTATTGTGACGATGGCCATGTTCTATCTTTAGGATGAGCAACCGCTGGTCAAGACCAGGTTGTTTATGTCCGAAAAGTAGACGTTAAAGACCGGGTGGATTTGGTTAACGACGATTCTTAACGTTTCAACCAATTGCCTCCATAAGCTTCAGATATCGAAAGTCTGCAGCCGCGACATGTGTTAGATTTAGACGCAGTGTGGGAAGAGAGCGGGGTGGATCAAAATGCACTGAAGGCGTGGAATAGCATGTGAAAATTGTAATTTGTGTTACTTTCCGTTCCTCCTGCCGCGTCCAATATCCGCAAATTACTTGCAACCGTTACGTAATTGTTGATCTCAAAAAAATTGTGTAGAATAGTATAAATACTCATTATATTTCGTAACAAACCATACCATTTATAACACAGTATGAACAAAATCACTGAGAGAACATTTAGAAAAAAGACATAGAATAAAATACTTAAAGAAAAGGTCTGACGTAAAGAAAGCTGGAACGACCTAACCAAACGGCCTACCTATTTGTTATTGTTACCGAACCCAATATAAACCAACACTATAATATAAGCCAGGTAATGTGGAGCGTGGAAATAAAACCTAAATAACCTGAATTTCCACACAGATTCTCATCTCACCGAGAACAGTCCTAGGCCAGCTGTAATAGCTGTCCTGGAATTATCTAATGAGAGGTCCACCCGGTATGTGCGGTCTTGCTGACCAATTCGGAATATTTGGGAAATTATTCGGGATATTTGCGACGTGATGGGAATTTTTGTTTAGCATTTCCATCGGTTTACGGGTGAGATTATTTTGGCTTTATGACAGTGATGAAGTGTGTGGGGTTGGGAATATTGAAGTTAATTTTTCCGATGTTTGGCAGCTTGAGTGATGGAAGGCAATTAGAGGCTTGTGTCGTTTGGTCGTTGATATATATCAGTATACGACTATATCGTCGTATACTTAGGATCTTATTAATAAACAGTGGTTTAGTTAAACTATGTTTTGTCTCTGTTGTGTTTTGACAATTTCAAATTGAATCGAAAGAGATAAAAAAACTTTTAACATTGTTTATTAATAAGAGCCCTAGTTTTTAAATTATACAAGTTCTTAAGTTATTTTTAAAGGTCTAATTGATAGGTCAACAATGGACTTCTATCGCGGAAGGGTTGCGGGATCAATTCCTACAAAGGGATACTTATTTCTACAATTAAAAATTGTGCCAATAATGGTTCCGTATCTAAGTTTGTGACAAGGAAATATGAAGATGGTAAGCTAACGCCAGCATATAACAATTGCAGTGCCACTCAGAACTTTGAAATAATGCTCTGCAGTGCGCTCGTTCTCATAAGCATAGTAATTTCAGTTCGTTTGATCGGTCTTTCACCACAGCCCCATATGGCGAAGTTTACGGATAAATTAAAAAAAAGCGATGAACCGACTTCAGTGACAAACTACTGAACGGATTTTGATGAAATTTCTATGGGACCAATCTGAAAGTATATCCTTTCAAATAAAAAAAGAATTTTCCAAATCGGTTTAAAAATAACGGAGATCTGAGGTAACAAACATAAAAAAAATACCCGCCGAATTGATAACCTTCTTTTTTTGGAAGTCGGTTAAAAAACCAAACCACTTTCAACATAGTAAAATCCAACGTAAAATGACTTCAAATCCAGCACCTGGCCATTCGTTCTCGGGTTATTTTAGTTCGGAACTGGGGCGCCCACTCGACCCAGTGTGCACTAGACTTCCTAGCGAATGAAAACATTCCATTAGTACAACTGTAAATCAGGTGGGGTTCTCTCTATTTAGCTTTGAATTAAATATGTTTGTGAAAAGGTTTTTCTTGCTCCATCTGGGACTGTATGTTCTAGATTTTACGCGCATTTTTTTAGTTTTCCGCACGTCGAATAAAAAACAAAATTGTAACGGTATTACCACAAAAAAATTACACTTCAAACTTGTTTTAAACCGCGTTTAACTCCCAAACATGCGTTACTCACGTGTTTAAATATGAGCAACCGCAAAGTTTATCAATTTCAGGCGTTTATTTTTAGACACTGTTTAGCTAAACAGTGGTAGGAAAAAACGGGCGTTAGCCTTTTTAGCTCCCGCCTCATATCATGTACGTGATCCGTCGACTAGTATAGGTAAAGTATACTCCATCATGCTCCTAATGACCCTGAAACATGATGCCAACCTGGCACACATCCGGCTTTATATTATCGTATCGGTTTATATTATATCCGGTCTAAAATCATATTAGGGTTACTATACACTTACTCGGTGATCCTAAATTGCGGTACCGAACGAAGTACCTAAAACTAAATTCGATCTTGTGCCCACTCTACTGCACGAACTATAAACCATCAAACGATTGTCAAATTGAAATTTTCACACATTTCTACCTTACTCCTGTAGGTACTAAACGTTGCTTGTGTTCGTAGCTGTTGATTGGGTGTTACTACTGCGCTTCAGGAATCAACCGACAACGTACAATGTTTCGTCATCATCATTATAATCATTCGGAAAACATCCACTGCTGTAAATATAGGACTCCACTCTATAGAACTCCACTTAGAACTTGTCTCTTGCATCGAACGGCTCCCCGTGATTTTGACTAGGTCCACCAATCTTAGAGCAAGCGCACAACGGGCCACCCAATGCGGCCAATAGACGCAGCCACTAGACTTGGCCATCAGTGGGGTGCAGCCTCCAATCACAGTTACTGATAGCCACAAAATAGTGAGAACAGAAGCGGCGTTCGGGCGCTTAGCCGTCCTTACGCGCCCTAGCGCCCCGTCCGTTCTCTCTATTCTGTGCGCGCGGAGAGAAGCCGGTGTTTGTGGTCAAGAGTGCGCTCGAGGTGGCCACCGCCTCAGGTTGTAGCTCCACCGAAGCCATTCGAACGTTCAGTTGGCGCCGGTGATGTATGAAAAATATTGTCCGCAGATTGTCCAATGTACGGCTGAACTTACTCTAAGATTTTTAGAATCAGCCTTTTCAGATATTATAAACTATTTCTAAAGAGACCGCCATATTTGAATAACTGCATGCATTACTAATAATATTTATTACACTACCGCTTGCATTCTAACGAGTGCGTGCATGGGAAACTACGTCACATCCCGCTTGTCACGCACACGTGCGAGAATTCTCTGGAACATTCTCTAAGCTTTAATTAGAATGTTATTGTAAAAATGAAGAATGTTTATATGTGCTACAGTCAATTTATAAATATCTTGAACGCATTATGTTTTTTGCTGTGGAAAGATTAATCAAAAGAACCAGGACAAATTTTAGCAATAATGATCTCAAAAATAAAAGTCTGGAGAAAAAAATGATTATGAATAGCTTTATTATAATAGCACTGATGTTAACTCAGTGGTGGTGAAATCGGCCACCAATATGTAGGTTTGGAATTTTAACCTAGATTAAGATTTCGTCAGTGGAAAACGTCGTAATTCAAACATAGCTTGGCATTTGTTCCGCAAATCCGGAACGAGCAGATCCGCAGGAGAACGAAAGTCGCCGACATAGCTCTCAAAATTAACAGGTAGAAATGGCAATGGGCTGGCCACATCGCTCGCAGAACCGATAACCGATGGGGAAGAAAAGTTCTCAAGTGGCGGCCACGAACCGGAAGACGTAGTGTAGGCCGGCCCTCCACTAGGTGACCTTGTGAAAACCGCAGGTAACCGTTGGATGCAAGGGGCGAGTAGCCGATCCAAGAGGCATAGGGGAGGCCTATGTTCATCAGTGGACGTCTTCCAGCTGATGATGAAGATGATGATGATAGCATGTTAGTAATTATGTTAGTTGTAAAAGTGAGACTTACATTTTAAATTCAAGGAAAAGTCACTTATTACTCTGGTACCGGTAAGCAAATAATTTGTTAGTGGACACTTCGAATTCGCATTACAAAACCTTTGTCAATTTTTTGGGAATCAAAACAAAGACTTCAAATAAAGGTGAACGTCCAAACGCCCTGATTCATATTTATTTACAAGCCTTCTGATGGCATTGTGCTTTGTCAAATAAGTGCACCTGCTAGCAAATACTTCCATTTCGAAGAATGATGCTCGTCGTCATTTATGTCCATTATTGTTACATTGACTTGGACTTGTACAAGATGCACCTATAAAGGTACTTGGAGAAATTGCACAATCAAAACATACGCTGGAAGATGGCGTAAGAAATGGGTAATGACCTATCGTGCGTCACAATGATTTTTATATACCATAATATAAGCAGTGATTAGGGATTAGTCGTTCGATGACTACAAGATAATGAAATGAGAGGGTACTTGCTTTTTGGTAGGCATATCGCCTGTCCTAATTTATTGCAGTGCTTCCCAGAACTATGAAACGCAAAGGTCGGCGCTGCACTTCAGTAAGCTCGTTCCCTGTGAAATTAAGCTACTTAACTATGTATCTTTAATATTCTGTAGTTTACTTCTAATATTCGCACCGCGCACGCCTGTCAGCCCTTAGTGAGATATAGTCCGTCAACATCACTTGTGGTGAGAGCCCTCTGTCGAGATTAAATGAGTACAAATGAAGCCGTATCCTGACTTTATAATCGTCTATACAAAGCTTTGTCGCCTCACAACTTTCACACACACGCATTTTATTTTTATCTTAACCGACCTAAGTATAATGATTTTCAATCTAAAAAGTTTGTTTTTTGGTATTGACATTGAAACCTTGCTGAGCTAAGAATTGTGATCAAATACCTTGACTAAAACGCACACGTAATCGAAAAGCAAACTCACGAGAAATAGCAACAAAATCCTCTTTGAAGACCGCATAAAATAAAGCCGTGGGATGACCGATAAGACCGTAATTTATATATTTTATCTTTATTTGTGTATTCGTTAATTTATTTTTGAATTATGTATGTAGTTTATAATAGTATTATTATTTATTTATTTATTTTATAAGCATGTGTATATATATATATATATATATATATTTATATTTATGTGTATATATATATATATATATATATATATTTATATTTATTTATGTTTGTATATTATTCTTATTCATTTTAAATAACTAGCTAAGTATTTTATGTATATTGTATTCTGCCTCCTATTTTTTAGGCCTTGGCTGAAAATCAGCGCTGAAAGTCTTTTGACAATCAGCTTATTGCTGAGCCACGGCCTTTTCAGCACTTCTTTGTTTTTTGTTTGTATTTGTAGGTAATGTCTTAAATTGTATGTGTATATTCTTCTCGTGTATGCTTTTCTATATTTACATTGTATGTATGTGCTGAATAAATGTTTTTCTATTCTATTCTATTCTATAAGATAGACAAAAGAATGCTTTCACTGCTTGTGCGACTAGTGTTGCATAATGTAGGCAAATTAGCCTTCTTTGCCTTTCTGACAGTTTAATGATGTATTACTAGTACGTTTCATTGCGTTGGTATTGGGCCACATTTTGGGGTAATGAGATCGAATATAGCCGCGTAAGTGCTTTAGCTTTACCCAAATTTATTTTTAACTAGCTGCTGCCCCGCGGTTTCACCCGCGTGGAGATTTTGGATTACATGGTTTTTATTTTTTTGCGCGGAACCCTAATTCTTTTTCTAAAATAAAAGTAGCTTGAGATACTCCTTGTAACATCAGCTATCAGCCAGTGAAAGTCCCGTCAAAATCGGCCCAGCTATTTCGGAGATTTCCCGAAACAAACAGACAGACAGACAAAATATTTAAAAAATGGTTGTTTTGTTGTAGGTTCCGTATATATGCATTTAGTAAAAGTCTGTTATTTAGATATTACAAACGAACACTTCAATTTTATTTATTTGTATAGATTAATAAACGAAACATCTGATATATATATCGTACACTGGCCTCACTTTGACACTTGCAGAAAAACGTCAAGCAGCGTTTAAAAGCCAAAATCTGAACGAGAAGAAATGAAACATCTAACATTTTAAAACAATTTCGAGCATCCCCTACGAATTTGCTACCACTTGCATTTACAAATTAAGTAAATACTGAGTAGGCACCAACAGCAACAACACTAAAATCAACGATTCGTTGACCATTTCACGAGCTTGCTCCAACAACAGGCTCTCTGTTTGCAATTCGCTTGATTTTATGAACACTTTTACTTTGAGTAGATTAGGAAAACAGTTTCAGGGTGTTTCCGAGCCACACTTAACTTTATTAAAGAACTTCAAACTGTACAATGTCAAGACTGTCGCCAAAACTTTGGGGAAGAAAGAGCGTCGGACCGTTTTCGTTCTTTTTTTTTTTTGTTTTTTTATTTGGTAATGAGACTAGCTGGTCGTTTGCCTGATGGTAAGCATAACGCCGGCCCATAACAATTGCAGTGCCACCCAGAACTTTGAAACACAAAGGCCTGCGCGGCACTGCAGTGCGCTCGTTACCCTGAGACATTAGGTATTAAGTCTCATAAGCCCAGTAATTTCACTGGATACTCTGCTCATCAAACCGGAACACAGTAATGCTTGCACACTACTGCTTGGCGGCAGACTTCACGAGCAAAGCGGTGGTAACAACCCAGACGGACACTCGCAGAAGAGTTAGTCCTCCCACTAACATAACATATTCGTTTTAATTCGACCCATGTATAAAATATTGTCATAGATACTGTAATGCAAATTAATTATTATAATTTTCTGACTAAAAAGTCTCTTATCACGCAGCAGGTTAGGGACGCTGCAATGACCTATGATTGATTCAACTGTTTTGAAGTGAGTTTTATTTGTGAAATATATAAATGTTGGTTTTCAAATAGTCGTCTATCAAAGTCTTTCAATGAACTTGTAAAAGATAGATCTATCATCTAGTTATTTCTATAGAAACTATGAACTTTTTAAATTCATGCCCGTTTTCACTAACGACGAATAACGAGACGCCTAAGTAACTCCTAATGTAAGCGAAGTCCCAAATATATAGTTCATTATAGTCGTTAGGACACTCCTAAAGTTTGGTGACGAGCATAAAGATTTTAAAACTAACACAATGGTCTAATCGCGATCTTTTGCAGACAAGTTATATAATTATGAATGGTATTGGGACAAACTTGATTAGTACATAAATGAAAGTAAAATTAAACTAAACACAAAAGTATACATTATGAATATTTAAAACTAGTGACACGCCAAATGATTTTCCTGGACGAAACTTAGCGGCATGACTCTTTTTAATCGACCGTGTAAATAGACGCACGGTAAGTGCAGATTTATTTATAAAACTTGGCATCGGCGGATTATATCAGAACCCAGCTTCTGCCCGCCTGCGTTCCACAGGAACCGTGCATTCTACCACTGCAAACGGGAAAAAAAGTACATTTGTGATACATATTGAGACGGCTCCGTAGCTAAGTTGGTAGTAACCCTGCCTGCAAGGCGAGGGGTCCCGGGTTCGATTCCCGGCCGGGGCAGATTTTGTGTAAGCATAAAGTTTGTTCTCGGGTCTTGGATGTTTGTGATGTGTATCTGTGTATGTCCATGCCACCTGCGACACAGGGAATCCTAGTGCGGGGGTATGAGTGTGTAAGCGTTTATGTTTATGTTTATATATATAATACCACCATTGATTGTGACCCGCGTCTTCTGGCTATCCATGCCAGACGCCTTAACCAACTAGGCTATGGGAGCAATCGATGTTGACTGCGAAATTCTTGATATGATGTATTTCTTTCCGGCTTACAAGCCGTATGTATATATTTGTGTGAACATCCGCTAGTGTCGGTTAACACCATAAAATATATTTCATAAAGACTATGACCCGGCTCATCATTTCACATCTTTTCCTGGACAATGTAGTCATCCAGTACATCAACAATCCGTCTGTAATTTGGCCCGAAACCGGATCAGTTCAGTAGTTTTATTGTGCAACCCAAAAACCGACGGAAGCGAGCTTTCATAGGTTTATTAACGCGTCTGAAGCGCTCGGGAAAATAATAAATAACCCGAGGTTGTCTAGCGGAAGTTCGCATTTGTAGGTGACAGGTCGTGGCAGGGACATTTTAAAAAAACTATTCTGGTTTTGGTTGATACTGAGCTTTTAACTACGGACTCTTTTTATACTCTTTCATCTCTCAAAATTTTTTTACTCTTGTTAGGTTCGCGTTTGATTTCATCTAAAGTGGTGATGTGGTCGAAGATTGTAAATACGCAAAACCTAGGTTGCTTCGTGGATGTTCCCATCATGAGGGTGGTAACTAGCCGCATGAGTATCATTAATTGTGATTATTCAGGTTGTTTTTGTTAAATTTCTTAACTAACCGCTGCCCCGCGGTTTTACCCGCGTGGAGATTTTGGATTACATGGTTTTTATTTTTTTGCGCGGAACCCTAATTATTTGTCTAAAATTAAAGTAGCCTATGTTACTCCTTGTAACATCAGCTATCTGCCAGTGAAAGTCCCGTCAAAATCCCGGAACAAACACACAGACAGACAGACAAAAATTTTAAAAATGGTTGTTTTGTTATAGTTACCGTATATACTTTCATATGCATTGAGTAAAAAGCTGTTATTTTGATATTACAAACAGACACTTCAATTTTATTTATCTGTATGGATTCGGTTACCTGAAACAAATATTACGCAAACACATCAGTGCCAAATAGTGCAAAATATAAATGACAGTTCCACGCAGCACTCCACGTTTCAGTATCTCAGAAAATACCCAGTAATTCACAGCTTTTCATTTAAAGCACCAGCTTTCACACTTTTATGCTGAGCTTATGAATTAACCTCCAATTTTACCTCTTTTTTATAAGACTTCCTCTTAATAAACACCACAGCATACCAGCATGATAAATACCAACAACATTAGCAATTTCGAGCGGAAGCGTCTAGTCACTCCTGACAGTTGTCAGTTCATCTTGTCAGGATCATCTGTCAAGTGACAGATGTGGCATTTCGGCTAATATTTAGGCTGGATTGATCGTCGAAAGGATGGATAGTGACGTACGCTGCGGGTACATATGGGAATATATTTAATAATGTTATTGTGAGAAACGAATATGCTGCAGGCCCAATCAAAAGGAAAAAACGACCTTGGGTGTTTGGCATCTGCTTAGTATCTTCAACCATTTTTTAATGCAAGTATTTGTGATGATAGAAATTGAGTCGTCTAATCATTGAGCTCATTACCAGACTTCTCTGAAAATGTTACGCTCTGTTGCTCCATGATATTTTTTTTTACTATTTGAAGACAAGACGAGCAAAGAGTTTAATTAATGTAATGCAGACCGTAGACGCTTTTGCAAGTTATATGCGTTTTGGTGTCAAAATAACCAATGCTTTTACATCAAGCGCAGATTACGAGATAATACACGCGCAAGCGCGGCTTGATACAAAACCATCGAAAATACACGAAATAGACTAGAACGGCAATACAGCCAGATAGTTCTGTCTCAAAGCCCTGACTGGGCTCAAAGCGATGACTGCTCCGCTTTACATTACATACATCACTTGCGCACCACCGCTTATTTACCGCGGCGTCTACACTGCATGAGCACGCAGTGGTAGTAAGTGGTTTTGAATAGAGGTCGTATAAGCATAGGTAGAACTGGGTGCCGTGCTCGGACTAGATTTCCATCAAGCCCCAACCACTACCACTATAGACGATACGATTAGGCCTTACACATTAGCAATGTGTAATTGAGACCATGTGTGTCGTGAAACAGCAGTCACCTGTTTCACCAGAGGGCTGGTCTGCCTAAATGTCTCTTACCATCTCTAAGCTAAGTTTCATCGTCCCGGCGTCAGGCCAAATGTCCCGCCCATACTTAGTTTAAGTACAACAATTAACATATTTTCAATGTAGTTTCGTTAGGAATATTATATAATAAACAGTCCGATGACTTTCAGTGGAGATCGTTTTGAACAGAAATAGATGCGCTTTGTGGTATACAGAGTTATCTTGACGTAAACAACGTCTTCTTTGATCGCATTCGTGGTTTACAATTATAATTGAGGACAAGTAAGCAGTAGAGAGTATTTTCAAGTTGCTACATTTGTTACATTTGTTGACTCTTGTCTCTAAGTGATGCTCATCATTGTAATGTACCTAGTACCTATCCTTTTGTACTTGACCCAATTTTACATTTGACTTAGAATTTCGAACTAATAAAAACCTACGACTATTCTACGTCCATATATGAATGGTTTTTTTTTAATTTTCGATAGGATATCGGTTGATCATCGTCTCATCTGATCCAAGGTGATAATGTCGTTGATAGTGGTGAACATGCAGTGCCGCGCAGGGCTTTGTGTTTCAAAGTTCTGGGTGGCACTGCAATTGTTATGGGCCGGCGTTATGCTTACCATCAGGCAAACGACCAGCTCGTCTCGTTACCAAATAACATATAAAAAAAAAAAAACATGCAATCTAAAGTAATAATTGCTCTTGCCGGTGTCTCCGAAATGGCTGGGCCGATTTTGACGGGACTTTCACGGGCAGATAGCTGATGCTATAAGGAGTAACTTAGGCTAGAGAAGAATTAGGGTTCTGCGCAAAAAAATAAAAACCATCATATCCAATATCTCCGCGCGGGTGAAACTGCGGGTAGCAGCTAGTTAAACATACAATTATTCGTAATACATTCAACTTGATTATTGTTTTAAAATGAGCGAGCAACCGAAATTGGGGTACCGTACTGAACTCACCCTAAGGAATTTGACTTCATTATATTTACCT
The DNA here is from genome assembly GCA_907269065.1 of Crocallis elinguaria. Classification (NCBI taxonomy): domain Eukaryota; kingdom Metazoa; phylum Arthropoda; class Insecta; order Lepidoptera; family Geometridae; genus Crocallis; species Crocallis elinguaria. The sequence goes on along the minus strand of OU026072.1, from coordinate 21,294,136 downwards.
TCGTTAATCCAAGACACATTTCACTAACAAAGATTTATTGTGCGACATACATAATCACAACAAAATCCCTTCCAAGGAAGGATACATACCCACCGAGCTCGGAAACTGATGTTAAGATACAAAATTAAATAAAGCTTCTTTGCTTTACTTTTTACATAATCTCAGCTTAATTTAAAAATTAAATTGGAAGAAATGGATGCCTTAGATAAATATAGCGTTAAAAGCGTATAGCGTATAAAAAGTAGCCTATGTTACTCTCCGGTCCATAAACTATATCTATGCAAAAATTCACGTTGATCCGTTGCTCCGTTACTGCGTGAAAGGAAGACAAACCAACAAACACAGTTTCGCATTTATAATATTACTAGCTTCTGTCCGCGGTTTTCACCCACGTTCCCAGAGGAACCGTGCATTTTTCCGGGATAAAAAGTAGCCTATGTTACTCTCCGGTCCATAAACTATATCTATGCCAAAAATCACGTCGATCCGTTGCTCCGTTACTGCATGAAAGAAGGGCAAACCAACAAATCAACAAACCAACAAACACACTTTCGCATTTATAATATTAGTAGGATAGGATAGTAGGAAGTAGGATAGTAGGATTAGAAGAATAGTAGGAAGTTGGATAGTAGAATAGGAAGTAGGATAGTATAGATGAGTTGTTGCATTTTTTGTCTGTAATGACTTTGTTTGTAGAAATGATGATCGTGACAGTTTAAAAATCTAAAATTTTGTAGTAAATTTCCGAACTTCCGAGTGAGTTTCCACCCACGACTCCCTATAAAATTGTAGTGTAGCAAACAAACAAAAGTTATTAGTATACACCGGTCATAAACATCTCAATGTTCTCACGGAAATAACTACGCGTCAGTACCTATATATATAGCTGAAATCAACTCTTTGAACTCTGGCCTATTTCGATGGAGGGTATCGGCCGGGGCAAAAGTGAGGCTGATTTTTCAGAGGTGATTAGCCAGATTACAGATTAGTAACATGAATGTATCCAGAGACAATAAATAGTCTATAATGATCACGGAGAATCACGATACCGTTTGCTAGTGAAGTCTGCCGCGAAGCAGTAGTGTGCAAGCATTACTGTGTTCCGGTTTGATGAGCAAAGTAGTCAGTGAAATTACTGGGCTTATGAGACTTAATACCTAATGTCTCAGGGTAACGAGCGTACTGCAGTGCCGCGCCGGCCTTAGTGTTTGAAAGTTCTGAGTGGTACTGCAATTATTATGGGCCGGCGTTATGCTTACCATCAGGCAAACGACAAATTGTTAGTGGGAGGTCTAACTCTTCTGCGAGTGTCCTTCTGGGTTGTTACCACCGCTTTGCTCGTGAAGTCTGCCGCCAAGCAGTAATGTGCAAGCATTACTGTGTTCCGGTTTGATGAGCAGAGTATCCAGTGAAATTACAGGGCTTATGATCTCAGGGTAACGAGCGCACTGCAGTGCCGTGCCGGCCTTAGTGTTTCAAAGTTCTGAGTGGCACTGCAATTGTTATGGGCCGGCGTTATGCTTACCATCAGGCAAACGACCAGCTCGTTTCGTTACCAAAAACATAAAAATAAAAAAAATTGATGCACAACGCTCCATTAGGTTCCAAAAAGATTAGATGAGTAATATATCAACCACATTCTGTTAAAATTTAATAAAGTGCAAAGTTAATTTAAGACTAATCGAATAAAGGAAGCACGTTAATTTGTTTCGACTTAACGCGACTCACGGCGGTCTAATAGTACAGGTGTAACTGTCATGTTTAATTACTATTACTATTTAGCTATTCAGCGAGGTAATGTCGCCAGCTTTTTGGGCACCCTACCTGCAGAAGGCGACCTTAATGTTGTTTTTTATTTATAAGGTTTTGTTTAATTTTGGTTTTAATTGCAAGTCATGTAAAAGAAAAAAAATAAACGTGTTTATTTGAATTCATTTAGAAGCCTTACACTATGTTAAAACAATAAAAAATAGGATTTCTCCGTTACAGTAAAATAGTTTTAGCTGCCATAATATGGTGGTACTTAATATAATCAAAGTTAACTTGATTACACCAAAAATCTAAATAAGTATTTACTATGCATGCCGTGACGTATTATGTGACTACTACATGTACTACAAGGACAAACATTAAAATTATATAAGAGATGAGAAATATATTTTAGTATCTATTATAAAATATGGTATCCAGCACAAATGTGGCCACATCGTCATTTAAAATAAGGTGTGATGACTGATGTTGGTCCAAAGCGAATCTCTAATAAAAATGATGTGCCTACCTAATAATATAATATGTATCTATCATCAATGTACCTATGTACACATATCTATAAGTAATTTTAAATGACGCACGCTCCCTACCTTTCTAATACAGAGGGCGCCTAAAATACTGTGTGAAGGGAGAGAATGTAATTAATTTGGGATAAAGGATCTTTTTCTAAATTAAATGGATCACATGTGTGGGTAGAAGGAATTATTTTGGCTTAGCAACTTCGTGTGTTCTACGTATAGATCTATATAGCCATATTGAAGGCGATGATGGACTAAATGGAATAGTTGGCCTCATCAGCAAGCTCAAAGTTGTACAACGAGCTATGGAGAGGGCTATGCTCGGGGTTTCCCTGCGCGATAAACTCCGAAACGAGGAGATCCGCAGGAGAATCAAAGTTGCCGACATAGCTCTCAAAGTTAGCAAGTTGAAATGGCAATGGGCAGGCCACATCGCTCGCAGAACCGATAACCGATGGGGAAGAAAGGTTCTCGAGTGGCGACCACGGCCTATACCACCATCGCGATGAAGAATAGCTCAACAAAATGAATAAACAATAAATAGTGCATAAACAACAAATTTTATTGTTTTACTAGTGCTATGTAAAAAGTTTGAAAAAGTCTGAGCGTTAGGTGAAGTGGTACTAGCTCAGTGGCGTATTTTAGGATTCAGCGCCCTGGGCCTACACGTCCCGCCGCCCTTTTTTTGACAATTTTAAACTGAATCTAAAGAGACAAAACACAGTTATCATTAATAAGAACCTTAGTTACGTAGTCTTTTATAAATTTCTTCTGCTTGCACCGCCCCTAGAAGCCTGTCGCCCCGGACCATGGCCCATTTGGCCCAAGGGTAAATACGCCCCTGTACTAGCTACATTACTGAACTTGTAGTTGTGGATACGTGCCGTCTTTAATTGCGAAAGGTAGAGATACTAACTCAGTATCTAAATTTATTTACACAGCTGAGATAGACAGAACCTATTTAGAGAATTCCGCAGCATCCGTGCACTTGACTCACACATCCACAGGTCTACGTACATGCCAGTTTATATTTGGATCTCCCTTCGATGTAGCACTTCATTAGACTGAGAAACGGAGATGAAAATTGCGGACAGAGCTCTTTGATTTTAATGATATTTAGCACTTACCTAACTACTTGAGAGATTATGCTATACTCACCTAAAAGCTACTTAGTAGATAGATGATGAGGCTTGCATTTCACCTCTGTCTAAAGATGGATTGACGGAGGCCATGTTTGCCTGAAAGATATCTGTTATTCTATATTTCTTCTTCCTAGGTTGTATTGGTTGGAAAACAAATGCCAGCGAAGAGGTCTGCTTCTTTGCTGTAACACGTAATAAACGTAATGAACCCAAACATATATTAGCACTGTACTGACGCAAAGTTGATGCAGTTACTCCTGTCTCCAACATAATCCGCCACTCCACACAAAAACCAATACTTAAGTAAAAATTTATTATAACCAATAAACCATTTCTATTCAATTTATTGTACTGGTGAACCTGTTCTAAGTGTCTGTTAGTATATATCGGAGATACCTCATCTTCAACAATAGTAAATTTTTCTCTTTGAGACTTGCTATTCTCGGTTAAAACATGTGACACTAAATGTAGAGTTCTTATCATTACATACATAAATGTATTATTTTCTCTTCTTACAGATCTTGTCTTTACGTGTCTTTACAACAAGACCGACTGGAAAATTTAATGCATAAGTAAAAGCTTTTGCACATTCAAAGAACAAAACGCTACTAAGTTTAGATATTTTTTCTACTGTCATGTTTTTTAACTTTATATTTCTTTTCTTAACAATTTCTTAACAACGAGGTGTATTTTTATCATAAAGTGGCTCTGGTAACGATTTTTTATAAAGCTTTAAAGTGAGTCGCGTCTCATAATATTATCTAACAAACATTTCAATTGTTTGGCTTGGTCAAGAATTAACAGGGCAAATTGTAAAGGCGTAAAATTATACAAATAAAAATTGTGCTTGCTTGACCGGTATCCAATAGTACATGTAAAAAAATATTATAATTTATTTATATTCAAAAAGACATATTTTTAATTCATATGGATCAACAAGAAATGTGAGATAAGATACATGTCATATTATGCTACGTGCTCATTTCATACAACCGATAGACAAGAAGCACATCGGCATTATTTGTAGACAGCCTGTAACCCCAGATTGAAAATCTGTTTTTTTTACATTCTTATTTTTACTGACCATCTAATTTTCTTTTTCTCAATGCATGGTAATATATGTTTTTTTTTCGGTTGGATCACCTTTGACCGCAAGCTCACCTATTCTTCAATTTCAATATCAAGAAAAATATACCTTGATTTTTATATTATTTTAGACATACGGTTTAGGTGAATAAAAACGTAAAAGTACATAAGTACAAAATACGGTAGAGCCCTCAAGATGACATGCAATTCTAGTTTTGCGTAATCTGCGTGTAAAATTACGCAAATTTTGAAAACTCTTGCGATAGTGAAAATCGGAAGAAACTTTTTTGATGCATATGAACGGAACATCCTTAGTGGCCAGGCGCGGTGTCAGTATTTTTAACCATCCTGAAGCCTTCTGACATGACTTAGGAACTGTTGTCTTACAAGTTTACAACTGGAACTGAGGGCTTACTATCTACTCCTCAGCACGCTGACACTCATTTACATGGTGGTTGCGTGGTCACCCATACAAGTACTAACCGCAACGAAAGTTGTTTAAGTTTACCTTTGCATGCAACTTTATGAGCGCTAAAATCTCTCCCGACTGACTACGGCGATGTGGTAAGATCAAAGCTGTAAGTGTAACACTCTTGTTTAAAAGATGCCTGTCAAAAAATAAGGAAGCATGATTTTTAACACGAAAATAAGCTCAAATAATCTCCCAAATTGACACACAAACACATGTGCTCTCTGTGTATTAGGATCAGCGTAGTCCGAGATATGGCCAAGATCAACCAGCATGCGAGTGAACGCGCGCGCCGCCGCGAATAGACGTGCGCGCGCAGGACGGAATTATTGGACTAAATAAATATATTTAAAAATGTAAACTAATAAATCGATTGATGAAATAGTGCTAGTATAAATATATGTGTATTTTTGTGACTGTAAAACGGACAAATTGTGCTAAAATAAAACTAGTGGCGATTGTTTCGTTTCATAATAATTCAGCGGCTAATAATCCGTAATATTCAGACCGAGAGTTTTTGAAGTGTTAACACGTTGTATCTTATTGAACAGTTTGTTGAATATGAATATTGAATAGATTAAAATATAATGCGACCTTGCAATTATCAAATGGCCTAATAATTTCTGTTCTTATGACGGCCCAATAAATCTGTGTGCGTATGATTTATCACATAACGATAATTACTTTTAGATAAAAATAGTACCTACCTTATGAGAGCACACAAGTCTATATTATTAACATACTGAAAACTTGTGGTTATTTATTCGAACCGTTCTTGTGCCAGAACATCGTTTAGTGGGTGTTAAAAATATTGGTGTTGATGATAAATATACAGTTTATAAATATTTTTATGTGGTGGCGATAAAAATGGTTGCTGTGGTCAGCGAGAGGTCTAATAATGACTATTTCAGATCGTTTTTACCTGTAAGTTTCATTACTGTTAGACCTTTATTTTACATAGCACATGTACCTAAATTAAGTTAGTGGTAGGACTAACTGTTACTGGTAGGACTAACTGTTAGTTGTAGGACTAACTCCTCTGCAAGTGTCCATCTGGGTTGTTACCACCGCTTTGCTCGTGAAGTCTGCTGCCAAGCAGTAATGTGCAATCATTGCTGTGTTCCGGTTTGATGAGCGGAGTAGCCAGTGAAATTACTGGGCTTATGAGACTTAAGAATACCTAATGTCTCAGGGTAAAGAGCGCACTGCAGTGCCGCGCAGGCCTTTGCGTTTCAAAGTTCTGGGTGGCACTGCAATTGTTATGGGCCGGCGTTGCGCTAACCATCAGGCAAATTACCAGCTCGGGTCGTAACCAAGTAACATAAAAAACACACACACCGCTATCACATCTAGGTACTAATAATATATAGAGGCAGATAAAGTTTGTGTTTTTGTTTGTATAATCTCTGGAACTACTGGTCGGATTCTAAAAAATCTTTCACGAATATATTATACATCGTATCCTACAATAGGGTATTTGACTCCATTTTTTTATGGTGTCAATCAATTCTTTTTCTCATCGAAAAAACTGAAAATCGAACGTTAGAAACGTCAAAAAATGAGAGCAAAGTCGAGCGTATCTCTACTGAACGCTAAAAAGCTTCATATAAAACATGCATTTTTTGACGTTGGTCGTGAAAAACTGCGTTTAAATACATAGTTGTTGTACATTTTTTTATTCATTGAAATTTAAAGAATCTCATGGTATCATTTAAATTACTATTGGATGATAAAAAAAATCGTTGAATTCTGGAAACTTTTCTGTATCTTTGTGGAAATTATTATAACTTTAAATTTATACATAAACAGTTATATCAACTTTGATCAAATTTAACGAAGGAACTATAAAATTTTATAACCAACTAACAATGTCAATCAAATTTTAATTGTTTTTTTTTATTGGTATTACTTGAGATACTTTTTTTTTAACGGGCTAAATGCCTTTATTAACTAGCTAATACATAAATAAACACTGACTACATCTAACCTAGCTAGCTACAAAAACAGTTGGATAATCTACAAGCCCAAGTAGGCCTATAGATAATACAAATGTTCTAGCCCACTACCAGTTGGAAGCGTACCCTACATGCTGGCGGCATTGCCTCGTTGAACCGCAATGCTTGAGATACTTGACCTTGATACATGTGGAACTGTGTATGTGTTATTTATTAAGATGATATATCTGTGCGATAAATTGTTTCTTTATGCCTTACCGCAACAAATGGAATTTTTGTTTAATGATATCTCACATTACCACCATACCCTGTATCAGGCATTGGATCTCAATTATTAGCTTCTCTTGTAACTAACTAACAAACAAAGTAAAGAAGTCAATTTTAACCTACTTCTAACTGTCGTATTGAAATGAAACTTTGTTTATATATGTAGTTCGGATAACAAAGCTATAATTTGGTATCATGGAGCTGACCTGATGATGGAGCCAGGAGGTAGATAGTGGAACTCGTCAGTGGCTACAAGTAAACCCTTCGAGTTTGGACTCATGTGATTTGGCGCGTCCAATAGATTGCACTTGGTGTCCAGGTTCTGATGATGGAGCCAGAATGTGGAAGTATATTTTTTGATAATTATATGTACTTAGTTTCTTTAAACTACATATAATTATTTTAATATTCAACTCATCAGTTTTGGGAGGTTATTAAATGATCAAAACAATTTTTAAATAACCGTGAACTCTTGAGTTCTTCACGATACGAGATAATTTTTTAAATGTTTTTGTAAACATATTACACATTTCCTGTTTATTTTTTACTTCTGTGAATCAGACAAAAGAATGAAATAATAGCTCTTTAGCACGTAAACATTTTTAAATTTTGACATACGGCCAAGAGGTTGTCCTTGAACAGAATACATTTCTAGACAGCAAGGCGAGATTCCCCTCATTTTATTTACGATTCTGTACTAAATATCATATTTTATTATCTTTATAAAAGATGAAAATTAAATTACTCGCGAAAGATAATATTTGTGTTTGGGCTAGTTCGGAGGTCGAAATCAGAGGAAAATATATTAATGATGATGTTTAGATCATTTTGCTGTCTATAGATCTAGTTTAAACGATTTTATATAATATATTGATAGTAAAGAGTGTCGTTTTAGTTTTTATTTTAATTTTTTTATTTTTTTATGTTATTTGGTAACGAGACGAGCTGGTCGTTTGCCTGATGGTAAGCATAACGCCGGCCCATAACAATTGCAGTGCCACCCAGAACTTTGTAACACAAAGGCCTGCGCGGCACTGCAGTGCGCTCGTTACCCTGAGACATTAGGTATTAAGTCTCATAAGCCCAGTAATTTCACTGGATACTCTGCTCATCAAACCGGAACACAGTAATGCTTGCACACTACTGCTTGGCGGCAGACTAAATTAAAGGTATCGGATGGTAATTATTCAAGATTTACCTGTTAATTTTTTATTTTTATTTTAGCCCTATTCTAGATTAAACGTGTTTACCACCTTCATCCACGTCATCACTTATGATAGGTGAGATAATGGTCAAAACGCTAACCGGTCGAGGTTAAAAAAAGAAACATTCCTCTTACTGAATGAGTTCCTGGCCAGACATATAAATTATTCAGAAATCATTTATATTATTTATAACTATTATCCCATGTGTTAAATTTATCGCTACTTTAAAGTGCTTATTTGTTTCTTTTCTCAATTTCAGGCTGTCAACTCCCCACCGGTCCCACATCGGGACGTATCAGCATCGACAGCATCCTACCGACCCTACAACGAAGAGTACGCTGCCGTCCAACGTCGTGTCGACAAACCAGCTCCACCAGAACCCGAACCTGAACGCAAGAAGGACAAAAAATGGTCCATCGGTAAACTATTCAGAAGAAAAAAGAAGGATGAAGAAAGCTCCTCCTCAGAAAGCGATGAAGGAGTCAGCACAAAGTCCCCATCAAGAAGAAAATCGAAAAAGAAGAAGAAAACGCCTGCTGTCAATAATTTTGATCATATAGTGATCAGGGATTCAAGACGCGCACAGAGTCTAGCCAAATCAAAAGTTCGTGATGCTTCCGATGATGGCGTACTGTCAGACCCGTCTGCAGGATTTATCAATTATAGAGCTAAGACTCAAGAACTCTACGGTGCATCTAAAGAATCACTTAGTCTTAGAGATGACAGTACGAGTAGGTCCGGAAAATCTTTTCTAGAAACACCATCCAGGAAAACAAGAAAAGGCAGATTGAAAGCTCGAGTGGAAGCATTACGAAATAGTATGAAAGAATCGAGCAGTGAGGAAGAGTCATCACTCAAATCATCAAATTCGTCGTCGATGATACGGTTTCGGAGTGAAGACTCGTTAATGAGATCTCGTGATAGTTCTCTCAATAAAAGGTCAAGAAGCGCGAGAAACGAAAGATACATAAAGAGATTATCAAGAGATGAAGAAAATCAATTGAATAAGGAAGCTGAACTATTACAGCAAGGTTATACAAAAGCAGAAGTGGAATTGTTGACACGAACACCTACGAGCCAAAGTAGTGGATACGGTACCTGTAAGCGTGAGCAAACAAACAAAGTGAAACCAGAACAGCTTTACGCCAATGACGCTAATTGCCGCCCCATGAAATCTGAATCAATTTCATCCTTTCCATCGACTACTCAGAGCTACCCATCATCAATTAACTTTAATGCCAAAGTTAATAACGACCATATTAACTATTCCATCCAATATCCTAACAATAACATAAATCGCGAAAGAGATACGATTTACGCTAATAATAACAGAGAAAGGAGTGTTAGTAATCATTATGAAAGTCCAGAAAACGTCATATGTGTGAAATTTCCATTGGGGAATGTCACTAATGTTAAAAGAGAAGAAAAATCACCTCCTGTGCCGCCCCCTAGAGATATGCAAAGGAAAGTTACTACTCCTTTATCAATGTATTATGAAAACAATCCCATCATAACTGATCGAATAAATCATTGTAGTCATAATAAAGTAGTACACGGTGTGCCCAATAATGATTTCGAGAGAATTATGCGGCGAAGTCAAGAAAGAACGCTACACAATGGGTTTAATGGGCTGAGACGACCGATCTCAAACTCTGAAGATCATATTGCTATGCAAAACAATGAATACATGCAAAGCTTTCAGTATAAATCTGAACAACCTCGAAGGCCGGCTTCAGTGTCAGCAGAACCGAATCATTATGGCATATACGTAAATTCATCACCTTGGCGTAAACCACATCCCGTAAATAATATTGTGAAACCTGAGCCCAAGCAAGGGAAAAATGATTTCTTATACTATGCTGACCAAAGTCCTAGATCTAGAAGACCTATTAGTATTAAAAATAGTCAGAATGGACTTGATAATAAATATTTAAGTGACTCACAAGCTTCTCTAAATGTAGCTGACAGCGTATACAGAAAACCTCGAAATGCTTCTGATTTTTGGAGAAAAATTGATGACGCTGAAAGACAGAAGCGAAGTCAAAATACGTATGCTAATTCTCGAAGCAGTAGTGACTTTACTAACACACCATTGACAAGAACTCCGTCCTATATTGAACATACCAAGCAGAAGCAAGATAAAAACGATATTTTGAATAAGAATAAACCTAGTTTCCGCAGCGCATCTATTGATACGACAGATGATGCTAAGATGTGGAAAGCAACAACTGAATACAAGCGATCCATTACTGTAGAAACTCCAAATACTGTCACGTCGCCAACAACCAAGACCCATGTGCGACATAAATCTGACACGTTCGTTCCTAGTACATACCAAATGACATCCGACGATGAAAAAAGCTCTGAAAGAAGAAAGTCCACCAACCTTGACGACGCTCTCAACGAATTGGAAGCAATTTATAACAGCTTAGGCTTAGGTGATGAAGATTTGTTGGACAGAGCGGAACGTCGAGAATTGATGACTCCGAAATATAACGACCATTTCAATGACTGGAATGGGAACGACGACGAAGTGCAACTGCGAAGTCAGCCATCTACACCACTGAGACGAGCCTCTAGAAGGTCAACTCTTCCAGATAAGTTACAAGATGATATGGCATTCCGAAGAATGAACTCGTTTAACAAAGAGAAACCTAATAACTACAAGGAAGCTCAATCTCAAATAAGTTACATGTTAGCCTCTCCCGTATACGTTCCTTATGCATCAGACGATGACAGGAAATCAGAGCGTAATGAGCCTGACATAGTTTACGATGATGTCGTTTACAGAAATATAAAACAAACAAATAGTAGACTAAAAACGTTAGATCCGCAACCACCATTTGGAATACCTTTAGGTCCGGTTTCTCCAGCTCCACAAAGTGATTACTTGCACGCTGTGCCTGAAATTAAAGGAAGATCAAGATTTATACCAAAAAGGTCACCCGATATTGTATCAGATGATTTAGCATATAGGAGTTTACGGAAAGAACACAGACATTCTTCAGTTTTTAATGGCGAAGATTACAATAGTCATATGAATAACAATCACAGCAGCTACAGTGAGATTACAAACAAAGAATCTGCGGCCACACTAAAAAAGAAACGAGCAGTAAGATCTTTGTCAGCCAATATTTTTACGATGATTCAAAAAGAAATTGATGAAGCGTTAAATTTAAGCAAAGTGGCCACTATACAAAAAACTCAAAGTAATAGCGATGTTATGAAACGACTCCGTGATACTTTTGAGAACAACGATATTGAAAAGGATCACTATCCCCGAAACAAGGTAAAACAAAGGCACAATACTGTCAATCTATTTGTCAATAACATTCACGCACCTTCTCATCATTTTGCAAAGGACGATTCATTCATTCACAAAGACGATAAACATCTTGCTAGGCCACCATCTTGTGATAAGTCCAAAAGTTCATCACCATCAAATAGATCTCCTCAGGCTTCTAAACGTTCATCCAAGGATGAATTTCAACATGTTCTCAGCATGCTTGCGCAGGAAGCAATGGATACTAGTAACAAATTAGGCGTAGCTTTAGCGGAATTGGACAAAAATCGTAACGCTACTGAGAAGAAAACAGATGTTCAAACTAGAATATCTGATAGCCGATTGAGTTTTCTTAATGGATTAACTGAAAAATCGGATGATCCACAGCCTGAAGTAAAAGTAGTAAATGTAAGTTCTGAAGTAGTACACGAACCTAAAGAAGATGAAAATATCAAGGAAAGCAAAGATTCTAAAGCTAAGAAAACTGAAGATAGTTTACTAGCTATATCAGATCAGCTACATAGAGTTGAAGGTCAGCTAAAGCATAGTTTTGAAAAGGAAGTTAATTTTGAAGACGAAAGCTTGAAGCTTTCAGATTATGTATCAAATACTGAGGAAAAGATGAAGGCTCAAGAAACTACAGTTCTGTTACCAGAAAATAAATCAATACCTGACGTGATTCCACCGATAGTTCAAAATGACGCATTAAAAACAGATAACCATAGTGGTAGTCAAAATAGCGTTGAAATTAAATCTAAATTGCCAGAAATAAAATCAACAAACCCATTTTTAAACATGGACGGTAGATTAAAAGAAATCAATGAAATAAATGCTTTCAAAGAGCTTAAAGATGGCATTTCTGATTTGATAGCTGGAATAACGCAGGTAAATGAAAAACTTTTTCTCTCTAAAGGGTCTAAACCGGAGCACAATGTCCCTACTCATGAAAAGGTATCTGGCATTACCGAAGCCAGTGAAAGATTGAGCCAAGCGACACAAAATATCGGTAGACAAGAAGTTCCTAATAGGGTTTCCGTTAATCTATCAATATACGAAGATGACTTAGAAATAAAGAAGGATGCGGCCGATTCGACGGAATATAATTCCTCGGAAGAGTTAGCCACAATATTCAAACTGGACAGTAATAAAAAAACGCGAGCCGCTGCGAATGAAAACAACAACGATGATGAGAATGAGGTTCGTGAGGAACTAAGTTCCCCTAAGTTAGTACAGACAATGAATCAGCAGCTTAGAAGGCTCTCTGTAGACCACACAGACGATTGTGCTCCTAGTCAAAGCAACTCACTGCCAAATAACGCTGTGCCGTGGAGGGCTATGAGGCAAAATCATAATTCACAAAAAGAAAATCGAGGTACGTGGTCCACATTCATGCATGGTATTCGGTTTTCATTTTAACAATTTTGCATCCAGCTTTTATCGTTTTCATTTTTTGTTGTAGGTTTTTATTGATTTTTAGCGTGGATGCTGTGGCTAACGATTTAAGGTGGCGTTTCGTTTTGCACACGACTGCGATTACGTGCAACAACAACAATAATTACAATGCTCTCAAACAGAGTACGAAGAGTTTTAAAAGTTAAACAAAATGCGTTACATTCGAGCGATGATTGCACAGTGACTACTCCAATACAGTTGCAGCTATTATTTAGTTTTAATGGTCTGCATCAATGCCATCAATAAAATATTTTTTATATATAATTCTGTGAAAGGAAACAAGTCAATTTTTTTTCTTATTGTGCTTTTTCTATTTATAAATCGAAGTCACTCAAAAGTCGCAGAGTTTCGTTGTTTTTTGCGTAACGCCAAAACAAGCGTTATTTACAGTTGCTTTTTAGTCGTGCAAACCGTAGTCGCAATAACAGAAGAACGAAACGCCCCCTTAATTATGACTTTTGTTTTTTATATTTTGCGTTGTTTGTTTGTATCACAGGCAGTAGTGCGCAGTCGAAGTGCGATTGGCGCGACTCTGGCACGCTGATGCTAGCTTGTACGTACACCCTGATGCTCTCGCAACAACTGGCAGACCTGGACTGGTTGACAATGCTCGGCTTGCTGCTCGCAATCGTCACTATTGTTGCCATGCTAATAATTTAATAACCTACGGCCTGAGCTAAGTTGTAATCTCCGCATAATTTTTTTTTAATATTGCCCATATCTTGTAAATCTTTATTATACAGGATGTTAATTTTAAATGAAGAGATATTTAGTAATTTCACGAAAGAAAAACTTTTTATAATTTCAAAATCCATCGACATTGCAACTTTGCCAGGTCGCCTGCTATAAGACAAATAGTTTTTCGCTGTGATAGAGATTGTACTTGTAAACGCTCATGTTTTTAAGGATTTATATCCTTAATATCAATTACAAATGCCTAAAAAGCGAAAAACAATCTTGCTTGCACCCTTTTTATATAAATTATAGCTAGGTTACTTGTAGCAATAGATAAGTAATATCAAAACCGGTTGGGCACAACGTTGTAATCCATTTCATTATAAGAAAATTTAAAAGAGGATCAAAGATAAAAATATATAAACGTTTCTCGAAATAGTAACCTTGAAAAAACAAATAATCTTGCCATTGGCTCATTGATGGTCAAAGATAACAAAATGACCGATGCCATGGCAGTATTCATTATCTATCGTCACAAGTTATGCGTCGATCATCGTTTACATGGACGTTTGATATACCTACATTCATGGTCGTTGAAAACGGATCAACGATTTTGAAGGCATTACATAAGTTCAAAGCTTCATGTACTTTCTTAATGCATACTTAGTTTATTTAGACCTAACAGAAAATATTTTTAACTATTTTGAAATCATTGCAAATATCCATATTTTACCATTATTTGTTGTATTTTGTTTAATATCTCTAGATGTTTTAAATTTAGAGTCTACGGCATGCTGTATCATTAGACAGACTTTTAAGCTGTGGACACAACGATAATAAAATAATAACAACGAAAATGCTCTCACAAAAATATGAAATAAAAAGTATTTTTTAGGCTTTGTTCGTGTTTCCATAGTTTATTTAGGCTGAGTAGATAGCGATTGTCAGATATCTATTGAGGCACTCTTACAAAATGTATTTAATTTTTTCAAAAATAATATTTCTTAAAATCAAAGGGAAAATAAAAGAGCGCATCAATTCTTATTTAACAATCTCTACAATTATTACTTGCACTGTGTAATTAATATTTTATTCGTTTTAAGTTTTCGTAGTTACCGAAATTAATCTAACTTTAGTTACTAAAAATAGAATTAACAGTAGCGAACGAAGATGATATTATGAAGTTTATAAAATCGCATAAATGTTTGAAAGTTCTGTAATATAAATCATAATTAATATAAAATAAATAAATATTATATATACTATACAATAGAAAAAAATCTATTTTAGCAGCACCTATATTATTATATAGGTGCCGCTAAAGTAGAATTTTTTTCTGTTTATTAATCAACTCTACATTCAATATTTTAATTCAAGATTTCAAATAATAATACTTATAATTATAACGGCACTAATTATTACTAGCGTGCTGCCATCCTAGTTCATCCATTAAATATGTTTAATTAATTATTAATACAATTTAATTATTAGTATTAAAATTGAAAATTCTGTGTTCTACGAACTTACGTCTGTACTGTGTAAAGTACGTATATTTTATAACTTTTAAGACTATCTTTAGGTATTTAGCTGTGATGTCTATACACTACTTTAAATAATTATAAAACCATCAATTAAGGAAATTAATTTGTAGACTAAAATCGGTTTATAAAAATTAAGGATGCCATTTGTGCCAAACATAAAATATTTCTTCAACGAACAAAAATATTTTGAAAGTAATCAAAATTGTCAATTGAAATTAATTATTAGTACTAAGAAATTCTAAGAATGGTTAGGAACTTAGGGTTAATTACTACTGTCAATAATTTGCATGCACGTTTTTGTTAATAAAATATCTAATTGTTTTTTTAAACTTTGCATGGAATTTTGTTGTGTGTATATTACTTTATATTTGAAGCCTATGCTTAACATTATGTATGCCCATAGAAAACGAAACAATTTATTGATATTATATTTCTGTTTTCTGAAATTAGTGCGTGTACAATTAGTATTACTGACTGACCTATTGAAATTATTGCATTTTGCCAAGTGCCTAGTAACTTATAATTACTTACCTACCTACCAACAAAATTTTAACATAGAGAACAATTAGGATTATTATTATGATTATTAAAATAAATAAGACATTACTTAATGATAAAAAAACGAATGCAATGCCAAATTTTTCATCAACATACCAGGCACTTTTTTTTTATTACTTATAACAATTTTGCTCTGCAAGCTCAAGTGCTCGCACCCTTTGTTTGGTAATTAAATTATTTTATACGGAACAATTCCTTACTTATCATCAATTTAACAAAACTATACTTACTCCGAAAGCCTAATGAGTAGGTACTTTAAAACCACCATTTTAAGTATTTATCACCTATACGTACTTAAAAATATAACAACGAAGACTGATATAAAGAAGCAGTCTTCTTTAAATCAGTGGTTATAACAATAGGTGAATTAGGAAAAATAAAATTCTTCAGTCCTTCCTTTGTTACGCTCGGCTCTATCACTTTATCTCAAATTTAAAACCAGTCAGTATTTACCCGTGAAAAAGTAATAGACCGACGGCATTACAATCAGATTTAAAATATTAATATTAATTGCAACACATGACGATAAAATATTTTTAATAAGACTTCAAAAAACAAGCATCAGTAAAATTTTTTAGAAACTTATCCCAATTTATATCTAATTGTATTTTTCTTCTAGGTGAAAATTGATTGCCTCCAGTCTTCAGCCGCCAGCGTTTAGATTTAGAATAAATTAAGCTATACCTACTTATATTTTAATTTTAAGCTACCTTTCTGTACTCTATACTATTATTACATTTAAACTTTACTATGTTTACGTAGAGGCTTCCAGTTACATATAAAAGAGCGTTATTTATATGAGAAAAAATTATAATTTAAAATAAAATGTTTCAGTTTACTATGTGATTTTATTTTAGTTTAGGTACCTACCTGTTAACATGCTGAACTCTGAAGCCCTTCCTCCGGGTGGTCAGTATCATAGATGCCGTTAGAGATAAGTAGGTACAGAAAGCACATAGATGTGTGTGTGTGTGTGTGAGTGTGTGTGTGTGTGTGTGTGTGTGTATACCTAACAATAAAATTCGGACGGAACGTATAACCTACCTAACTAACATGGATGGTGGTGGTGGGAGTCAAGATATTTATGATTATAGATAATGGGTGGATAACACTATGTCGTTATGGGGGTTAGGTACCTATTAGGATTCCTATTGTTGAGTAAGTATGTCAAGGAAAACAAATATATATTTTTTTTTATGTTGTTTGGTAACGAGACGAGCTGGTCATTTGCCTGATGGTAAGCATAACGCCGGCCCATAACAATTGCAGTGCCACCCAGAACTTTGCAACACAAAGGCCTGCGCGGCACTGTAATGCGCTCGTTACCCTGAGACATTAGGTATTAAGTCTCATAAGCCCAGTAATTTCACTGGAAACTCTGCTCATCAAACCGGAACACAGTAATGCTTGCACACTACTGCTTGGCGGCAGACTTCACGAGAAAAGCGAATATTATTGTGATAATATAATTATGAATAATAGCTAGGTAGTAGCATAGATAAAATAAAATAATATGGTTGTTTATATTATATCAGCTTCCGTCGATTTGGGTGTAGTGTACTACTATACATACATTACTTAGTACTTATATACATTAATGATTTTTCCAGATTAAGTAGGTAGAGATGGTGGTATGTACTTCAATTACCTATCTGTAAATATATTTTTTAGTTGTCAAAAACGCCATCTATGAAAAAAGGTTCGTACTACGATCAGAGTTTCAAGTTATATATTTTTAGGTTTGAAGTTTACCTAATAGATAGTTGAATGGCTACCACACAGATGGCAGTGCAGTCGTAAAATAATACAACAGAAACGAAAATCATTTTCATATTTATACAACGTACAACTTAAACCAGTATCTATGTACTTTTTTAAGAAGTAACTCAACGTTAATAATAATTATTACTGTTATATTATGCAAAAAATATCTGGAACAAAATAAGGGAAATGAACCGAAGCGTTAAAAAAAAACAAAACTGTCAAGTGTCAAGACATGAGCAGTATACACATCTGTCAGAATTTTCGCAAGGAACGTCTGTGTTGTGATTTTTATTTTCAAAATAGCTAGATTTACCTTTATTTTGGACCGTCTTAAATAGAAATATTGTGTGTGATAGCTAGTTAATGTGAAATTTTTGTAGTTAGTCTTTAAAAAGTTTTTTACGCCTTTGCACGTGTAATTTTTACGAGAATTTTGCCACAACCTACTTTGTTCCTGATGACCTGACTCGAACTGTGATTGTTTTAAAAGGTAACGGTTTTGCATTAAAATTATTATTTACGACCACTTGTGTACTTTAAAAGTAAACTAATTTGTGTGTTCATTGTATCTGTTTTCAGAAAGCGTTTGTTTTGCTTTATTTATCTTCCATTGATAATCTTCCGCTATTTTCTAACGTTATTTTATAGATATTATACCTTTTGATGTGATTCATACTTAGTCAATTTTATAATAAATCTAACAAACAATACGTCGAAAAAAACTTAAAAAAAAACTTTTTTTTTATAGAAAACGGGCTTGCATTTGATCACGGTCTCATCTGATGTTGAGCGTCATTATTACATACTTTTAAAATACATAACATGGTTCACGATACCTGTGACAGGTTTAAATTCATGTGACTTTTTTATGTAACTTTATAATTAGTAACCATGTTAAATTAACCCACTGCACTCGGGCTATTCATTATAAGGTTATAATAATTATTGAGCAAGTACAGCTCCTTTGTAATTGAATAGTGTGGTTTCAAATTTATTTTTATTAACAAATGATAGTTACACCGTTAGTTACTTAGTCAATACATTACACTGAGCGAGCTTACTAGTAGATAGTTAATTTTTAAGTAAAAAAAAAGTTGTAAAGCCATTTACAACTCTCCACAGTTAACAAACAAATTCAACAGCTGGTAGGTAGTATGTACAAACTTAATGTCAGAGCCTTAACTCACATTACTTTAAGTGATGATGTGGTCACTGGTCTATGATGAATAATACACTAAATCAGGAAAATGAACTGACTCTCAATAGCAGTGTCCGGAGAATACTGAGCAGTGCATTGTGAGTCATTTTTCTTTTGGGGGGTGGTAGCAAGCCTGGTGAGTATGAGAAAATTCTCTGCTAAGGTTGTATCGCAGTAATCTCCTTCATCGAAAGCTCATGCCTCTCTAATTACGGATTGGCGGGCAATCTCACTGCCACCAATGCTTATTTGCTGCAAGACTACAGAGTCTTGCAGCAAATTAGCATTTATAACAGAAATATAATTAGTCATTGTTGGAATTGTAAGTTATTTTAATAATTACTGTTGAACGGTAGGCTCTCTCGATACAGGCTTGCCTAGTGAGAGAGCTGACTGGTATTTATATTTTTACAATAATCTGTCTGCAAAAATGTATACTATCCCATTGCTTTTAGATATGAATGTTAGAGTAAGTCATCTGTATTTATTTTTGTTGTAATAAAAAGTATTTTCATTTTCAACTATTATAATAGTTCAACAATAATTATTAAAATTATCCAGAAAATAACTTACAATTCTAACAATGACTTATAAATTATATTTCTGTTATAAATCTGAAAACTTCAAGGTCTATTGTAAGTTATCACTTAACACAAGACTATGTAATCTTGAATTAAGTTTTAATTTATCAGTTTTATCATGGACACTTTGTTATGTTATTAATTAATCTGTAAAAACTGCATTATGACCTTATCAGCAGATAATGCATTTACAACTAAAGTATTCTACCAAGTCATTGTTAGATAATCTATACAAATAAATAAAGTTGAAGTGTCAGTTTGTAATATATATCAAAATAACAGCTTCTTGCCAAATGTATATGAAAGTATATGTGTTGATACTCATAACAAAAACACAGTTTTTAAAATTTTCATTCTGTCTGTTCCGGTTAATCTCCGAAACCGCTGGACCGATTTTGACGGGACTTTCACTGGCAGATAGCTGATGTTATAAGTTCATGTATGTATGTGAGTTTCTTTATTCCACGCGTTTTGCTTCAACAGCTTGTTTTTATATACGAACGGTTAAGGAGTGGAATTCTTTACTGGCCTCTATGTTTCCCGATATATGTAATTTGTAAGTTTTCAAGACGAGAGTGAATAGGTATCTTCTAGTCAAGCGTGCTACATCGTTGACCGCATCGTCGCTTTACGTCTGGTGTGATCGTGGTCAAACGTAAGCCTATTTCAAATAAAAAGAAAGTAGGTAGTAGATTCGGCTTGAGATTCATTTTTCAAAAATCAAGAACAACCTTCTTCTAGTTTAAAATTTTTAACGATTCGAACGGTCAATTTTATTTATCGAAAAGTTCCGTACTTGCACTGCAGGTGTTAGCAGACGGAAAGTCAAGAGTAACAATTTAGTAATCACACTTGGAAGTGATAAATCCCCTGTATCATTAGGTTTCGTCATGGGATCTAGGACCCCGGTCTAAATTTAGAACAATGGATCCAAAGCTAAATTTAACCTTTAGGAAGCGTTGAGGCCAGGCTTGTTATTGACCAGGCTGCAAGCAGTTTGTACTGGTTACCCTTTGCCCTATTAAGTGCTCCTTCTACGCTGTTAGTGAAAAGAGAAATTGTTAGTGTGCTCCCAGTGTTTGCCTTTCTATCATAATATCCAAGTTTTTTTAATATTATTTTACAGAATCCGTATGTACGTATATATAGGTTTTTAAACTGTCATGGTCATCAACACTTTGAAAATTATCACTAGAAACGGGATATTTACCATGTATATTATTTGATTTGAGTTTCCGATATTTCGGCGCTGTTGCAAACGCCATGATCACGGGAGAATCGCCATGATCAGTTCTCCCGTGATCATGGCGTTTGCAACAGCGCCGAAATATCGGAAACTCAAATCAAATAATATACATGGTAAATATCCCGTTTCTAGTGATAATTTTCAAAGTGTACGTATATATCCTATCCTACTTCCTACTAATATCATAAATGAAAAGTTGTTTCTACGTTTGTTGATATGTTGGTTTGTCCTTCTTTCACGCAACAACGGAGCAACGGAACGACATGATTTTGGGCATAGATATAGTTTATGGACCGGAGAGTAACATAAGCTACTTTTTAACCAGGAGAAATGCACGGTTCCTTTGGGAGCGCGTAAAATGAAATGCTCATGTTAGAGTTATAAAATGTTACAATGAATGCTACATCTATGTAATACTTATATAGCTGTCATTGTCAAACGTCACTATGGCATTTTTGACGTTGAAGGATGTGCTCAACTGCAAACTATGAAGTTTCCCTTACCTGTTCTCGCTCGCTTATGATATGTAATGGTGCCCCTGTAGTGTCTCGTTTGAAATACAGAACTACTATTGAAATACAGAAAGAGCTGTTTTTAATTACCATAGCCCGCTAACAGCTTATACAATACAATCGTTTTCTTGTAACAGTCCTACTATTAGGACCATGGTCAATAAAGATTTGCCCGTGGTACCTACCAGTAGGACTATGTAGTAGGACCGCGGGCAATGAACCGTTCTTTGAGTTATATAGGTAGGTAAATAGGTACAATTCATAAAAGAGTGTAAGTAACCGGTGAAAGTGCTTGAAAAGATTGATGGTTTTTGTAACAGCGAAAGAAGTGTGTAATACATAGTGAAAACATACATACATACATACAAACATAGTGAAAAAGCGTCCCCTTATCTCTAGCTACTTTCACGGATTTGGCGTGATGATTGTAGTAGTAGGTACAGAAACATGATCTAGAAAATGAAGATCGCTTCAATATTGATCGTCTTCTGGGGGATAATGAATTAAACAATATTTAATTAGCTTCATTATACTATGCATTTAAAGTAGCATGCTTGAAGAAGAAAATCAAACAAAAATAAAGATCGATTTGACCTAGTAGAAAGCGTCAAAAATGCAATACCAAAAAAGAAATAAAATTAATATGTAACAGTCTACAGGGACCCACACGGTAAGTATAGATACATATGTGTTACATAATGAAATGTCCAACCTATAAGTACCTACCTGTTCTATTTTGCATTCAAATTATTTCACCTATATTTGAGTTTTGCGCTAGATAACTTGCTCAAGATACAGATAATACAAGGTCTACTTATCTTATCATGTTTTTGTACAGAGTATCCATTTTATTTACCTACTTTCTAGGTATTGTTTTCTGGAGATAAGATCTATTTGTCCAAGGTTTTGAAGATGGTTAGCATCGCTTTTCAGTTGTTAACTAATTATTATGGAGCGCCCTGGAAGATGTATTTGTTATTCAATAAGTTAACCGTCTGTAGCATCGTATTGCTGGAGAGTGGAGATTCACAATGATCTTCAAGTCCCTGGCACTGCATCTAGGTACTCCTTCCTTCCTTTTCGTATAGTCGTGGCCAACCCTGGTGTTAGAATTCCAGCAAACCAATTTGACGCATTTATAACATAAAAGAAAATGAGAAGAGAACCATAGCCAAACCTTTACTTAAATGATTCACGAAAAAAATTTAAAATTCGGTCCAGTTTTGTAGGAGAAAACATGGGAATACTAAACGTTGATTTTGTCTACTTTTTGTATAGGTATAATCGGTCCGAGCTGCTGTTGTCCCTATCGCGCTTTTCAGGGCACAGGACGATGGAAATATATTTGTTAGTTATAACTATTATCTAACTATAATGTCCTCTTAAGTCCCGTTCTTAAAGGAAACAATTTACATGAAAAGAAAGAAAGAATGTGGGTTGACGCTATACTAATGATTTACATGCGAAAGTTTTGATTCTTGTTTGTTACCCAATCATTTCGAATTGGATGAACGGATTTGGCTGAAATTTCGCTAAACAATACAGAACACTTTAAAGTAACATCTAAGTAGGTAAGTAAGTAAGTAAGATCTACGTAGTAACATCTAAGTAAGTAAAGTGAACGAGAAACAAAAAATAATAGAAAGATCCTTATATTGAAATAAAACAAAACACGTCCGCACCGTCCATATATTGAGAGCAGCGAGCTCCCTTCGTTGCTCGATGATTGAGAGAGAAGAAAGAAACCACAGATTATATAACATAATAAAAACTTATGCATATACACAGATAAAAATTAATAAGTAAATTAATGTTTGCAACAAAAGTATCTCGGAAAAGTACGGCTTTTCAGCGGAAAACCAGTGAGCTGCGAGTAGAGTCGCGGGGCAGTAGGTTTCTCTTATAATTTTAGAAAACGCAGCGACGAACGGATCCGGCGATTATTGCGGAGTATATGGATATGCACATGGTCACACTCCGCCGAGCGTTGCGATCGTTGCACTGACCGTTACGCGCTAACAGCAAGGGTTGCCACTTAAAAGATAAGGCACTACTAGAACATAATAAAACCTCTTCAAATGTTAATAAATGCCAGAACAGATTTGGATTTATGGGATATCGTTAGAATCCTTACATCTGCATCATCCCGAGTGACAGGGTTAGGCCTGTCGTGTTTTTTATGTTACTTTATGTATCATCGACTTGTTTATACCGTATACTGTTATTTTTCAATTGGCGGTCATTCGCAGTGTCTGTCATGTAGTAATAATAAACAGTATATTATTAAATACGAGTACTTACGATGATGCCCAGTGAAATTACTGGGCTTATGAGACTTAATACCTAATGTCTCAGGGTAACGAGCGCAGGCCTTTGTGTTTCAAAGTTCTGGGTGGCACTGCAAATGTCATGGGCCGGCGTTATGCTTACCATCAGGCAAACGACCAGCTCGTCTCGTTATCAAATAATATAAAATGATTTATTAAGAAATATTCCGAATTGATAATCCTACGTTCTTACCCACAGAAGGCCTTGCGTTTCAGACAAACCCTGAAAATTCGATAATGGTTTTGGGCATCAACTTTATCGTGGATAAGTTTGCGGTCAGCCTTAGACTAGATAGGTAGCTCTCTAACATGCAGAACAATTAGATTTTAAACATAGTCTATCAAGTATGTTTAAAATCGGACGTATTGTCAAATTATTAACCTTAGATGCTAATCCGTATCCGTACTATAATAAAAGCAAAAGTGTGTTTGTACGTCTGTTGGTTTGTCCTTCTTTCACGCAGCAACGGAGTAATGGATCAACGTGATTTTTGGTATACATATAGTAGAGACCGGAGAGTAACATAAGCTACTTTTTAACCCGGAAAAATGCGCGGTTCCTATGAGAACGTGGGTGAAACCGCGGCAGAAGCTAGTTTCGAAAATATTGTCACACGTATTTTCTTAACCTGATGCGAGTTCATGACCAGTCATGGTACATGGTCCTGAGGAAAACAAAAAATTACAGCTCAATCTCCTGATTGAGATTACGTTACCCTACATAATAGCCACTAATAATGGTCAAGAATAGGACTCGGCTGAGGGCCAGTGATTGAGGCGTGAAAAGAGGTAATAATAAAGCTTATCACCGCACAAACATAAAACAGACAAGCCTTAAGTACGTTTTTGTTAAGTATGTTAAGTAAGTTTTGTTAGTGGGAGGACTAACTCTTCTGCGAGTGTCCGTCTGGGTTGTTACCATCGCTTTGCTCGTGAAGTCTGCCGCCAAGCAGTAGTGTGCAAGCATTACTGTGTTCCGGTTTAATGCGCAGAGTAGCCAGTGAAATTTCTGGGCTTATGCGACTTAATACCTAATGTCTCAGGGTAACGAGCGCACTGCAGTGCCGCGCAGGCCTTTGTGTTTAAATGTTATGGGTGGCGTTATGCTTACCATCAGGCAAAAGACCAGCTCGTCTCGTTACCAAATAATATTAAAAAAAACAAAAAAAAACAGACAAGTCTTAAGTATCACTCCGAAGAAAGCAAAAACGGCAGCACTTATCTTCGAAATGCCCGAGTCTTTTCTCTATTTTGCAACTCATTTCTGATGAGCGATCGAGTCGCAAAAACCGCAAGTTTCGACATACTATAGCTGTAACTAACGTGTTTTCATTCCACATTCTCAACTGCGATAAATCATCCAGAAAAGCCGGTCAACCACAAACTGGTAATCCCGATATCGTTGAAAAATTATGACCATAAAAGTCTTTGATTACGTTATTAAATAAAATACTAACTAAATTGAATTCAATCTAAAACGAAAGTTTCTTCAGATTTGTTTAATCTACTCGTTTATACTTTGTGGTGTGAAAACTCAGCGCTTTAATCTCGATTAGTGGGTCCATCGTCCATTTGTTAGTTTTTGACCTTGTTTCTTATTACAGGCCGTCGGTCTATATTTTACGGCGAAGGTTTGCCACATCGTCCCCTCCTTGTACGAGTCGCTCGAAACTAGCTTCTTTGATCCGTGTCTAGCACGCCATCCGTGAAGCATATATAAACAGTAGGAGAACTAATGTACGAGATTATCATGAATCTAATCGGTAAGATCAGATGAGATAACGTGTCAAGAGTAAAAAAAAGTACTAAAACTCGGTCAAATTAAAAATTAATACAATATCAATTGGCACTTGTTCACATTGAAAAGTTGAAAACTGATTTGATTTTTTAATACGGAATAATGTATGTAATGGAAATATTAAAATATAAGTGGATTTACTAACGGGCTTCTCGTGAACAATGCCCCAAGAAGTAGTATATCAAATTAGGTAGCCGGTTGATTTTAAAAAGTAAATAGGAAATGGCACACACGAAGGTAATTAGTAACAGCTTTCTAAAAAGCGACTTCAATCGGTTAGACATTTGAATTTGGTTCAAAACTAGCGAACTAGAAATATAGCAGAACTAATACGAACGCCCTTACTGCTTATTCATTATAAGCACAATTTAGATTACTTCTTGCTTCATCGAACTGAACTATAATCCATTGACAATAAATATCGAAGTTCAATACTAGATTTTATTCTTTTTTTTTGCGAATATCTATTATTGTTTTTTGTAACCAATGCAAGTGGGGTCTAAATAAGGTCAATGCTATTTGTGCCATCAGAGAAAAATATAATTATAAAGAGGCTAAGATCATGCTGTATTTGTCTGATTAGTATTCCGAACAGTTTGTAATTTTAAATGTATTGTTTTTTTTTGTTCATTCATCGACGTAAAGTTCACATCGAGTGTAGTTCATACCACAGTTGATTACAAAATGCTTTAATTAATTTAATATTTAGGGAGCCCGATTAAGAATATTTATAATGCCATATCCAATGAATATTATCAATGAGGTTTTTTACAGTACAGCTTTCAATATAATCTCTAAGTATAGGTTAAAAATTAGATTTTTCAATCCTATTTTAATATAATACTCTCTGCTGTTGACTGTAGAGTTATTTTTTGATAATAAATATCTTTTGATAACAATATAGAATTTTCTAGAAATGATCTTATATTATTGTAAGTAGGTATAAAATTAATACGGTAGGTATGTTGCTATTTTTGACCGTTTATTGCCGAAAACAAAAAAAACACGAAAAATACAACTACAACTTTGATTTACTATCTTATTTTTTATTGCATCGTTTTTATTTGTTCCAAAGCTAACACTAAAATTAAATGTGATCTTCGTATCATATGTCAACGTTCTACGTAAAACAGTTCCAGAATAAATATCTTGGAATAGGGTGACGAACCGACTCATATAGGAGTCATATATTTTTTAGATACCTTAGTGATCTTTTAGGCGTTCCGTCCGGAACAATAAGCGCCCGGACAAGCTAGTTATTGTAGTTGTTAGTGGGAGGAACAACTCTTCTGCGAGTGTCCGTCTGGGTTGTTACCACCGCTTTGCTCGTGAAGTCTGCCGCCAAGCAGTAGTGTGCAAGCATTACTGTGTTCCGGTTTGATGAGCAGAGTAGCCAGTGAAATTATTGGGCTTATGAGACTTAATACCTAATGCCTTAGGGTAACGAGCGCACTGCAGTGCCGCGCAGGCCTCTGTTTTTCAAAGTTCTGAGTGGCACTGCAATTGTTATGGGCCGGCGTTATGCTTACCATCAAGCAAACGACCAGCTCGTCTCGTTACCAAACAACATAAAAAATAAATTAAAAAAAAGCAAATATTTGGAACATCGAACGCGAACGAATCTCGGAATTCACGGCTGGCGCGGTGAGTCGGTGAGCCAACGAATTCCTGTGTGATGTTCCTGGTTCCACGAAAGGGCAAAGCTTATTGGTCACGTAATTGGACTCAGCCGAGATTGTAGCCGGTTGTAAACAGCATTACTGTTGTAATTGGAAATCGTAATTGAAATACCTGCACGGAAGAGTGAGACAGGCTTACCTGTATGAAATCACTCGCTACTCACTCAATTGTCCCTTTACCGTCGCTTAAATCGGGCGAAATAGTCGGTTCAAAAACGCCTAAACTCCACATTTTATTAGCGAAGACCGATTTATCGAATACCTTTAAACGAGCAATTTTATTCTTGTAAGTATACTAAATTTCTTTCAGCTACCTATCTCGGAAAAGGCTCTAACGGTTTGGGTGAGATTTGTATTTAGATAAGGTTTTGCTTTTTAAGTTTACCTATAAATTTGTATTCCTTGTGAAAATACTATTTCAAACGTCAAAAAACTATTTTTTTAATCAGCGAAGCTCGGGCAGCCTTGGTTGGGTATCTGTAAAAATGAAATTTTACACAATAAAAGTTTGTTTAAGAACACCGAGTGGTAACCCAGATATGTTTATATAAATCAACATTTCAGATCACAATATCATTTTTAACACGTCCAAGTCCAAAAATCGTGCGGCAATATGCAAACTGTAGAGCGAGCCTTCAAAAAAGTACAAAAAATTTGTTGAGTGTAGAATTTTTGTATTCAAAAATAACACCAGTCAACGAATAAACTAAAAATAAAAAACTAAAAACGATTTGTAAAATAAAGAGTAAATTCTAATTAATGTTACAATTCTATAACTAGGTATTTCTCGGATACTAGTGCGTCCAAATCTATCTAGATCATCTAGAAATCTAGACATACACTCAAAGCTAATAACGGTAACAATAAGACTACATAGAAATTTGTGAATAGGACTAAAGTCTAGCCTGGGCACCTTTTACTTTCTACAGCAGTATATAAACATAACTGCTATAATATAAGACTCCTCTTGGGACATTTTGCTAGTTTCACAATAGGTAATGTGTTCCGTTACAAAGGAAAGAGAAATTGTCCCGTTTAGGACAGGTAAATAGTTTAGTCTAGACACTCTTGAAACCTGTGATGTTATTACGTTTTTTTAGATTTGTTTGTATCAACATAATGTTCGTTTCCTTTCCACTACAACAATTCCATAAAGGTGATGCTATACCTGATGTTTTTCTATTTTGTTTCTGGTCTTTGGGGAGATTTTATTTCACGTTTTATTTGTGTTTTTTATTGTAGATAACTTGGTCATTAGGGTAATGCGTGCCATTTCTAATGAACTTTTAATTTATAATCTTCTATCCTATATTATCAACTAGCTGCTGCCCCGCGGTTTCACCCGCGTGGAGAATTTGGGTTTACATGGTTTTTTATTTTTTTGCGCGGACCCTAATTGTTTTTCTAAAATTAAAGTCTAAGTTAGTCCTTGAAACATCAGCTATCTGCCAGTGAAAGTCCCGTCATAATAGGTCCAGCCGTTTCGGAGATTACCCGGAATAAACAGACAGACAGACAGACAAAAATTAAAAAAAAATGGTTGTTTTGTTATAGGTACCGTATATACTTTCATATGCATTTAGTAAAAAGCTGTTATTTTGATATTACAAACAGACACTTCAATTTTATTTGTTTGTATGTATACTGTATACCTAGATGTTGTTGAAGCAAAGGCTCGATCAACTGAAGAGTCCGATGACATGTATCCCGATGATAAACATACGTAGCTATAGTTTTCTGAGTCCTAATTGTACTCGTCAGCCCACACTGAACGGCAAAACAAGTCTCTTACGATAATCATTTCAAATTATAAGGTGTATGATACTTTGTTTATACCAGATGTTAGATAGACGGACTTTCTCCATAATTTAGTCTTTAATCAGACGAATCGGTGCCATCTTGTGAATTAATCGTTTCCTAATCGTGTTCGAAATAGATTTCTTCGTTTCAACCTACAATATTATTAAGTTAGTCGGAGCTCCTTAAATGTTAGTGCTTTGCATATGGAGATTAGATAATGTCATGTTTTAATTTAAACAGCCGTAGCTTACCTAGTTTATTTAAAAATAGCCATCGCAGAGTACATTGTTAATCAGGTCTTACACTGCTGTGAATTTGTTTGTCATCCTAGAGATGTTGGGTTCAAAATTTTCATACTCGTTCTCAAATAAAAATATATTTTACGTCAAGTACGTGATTGCTCTGTTTAGTTATCATATCTTTATAGGCGTGATATTTGTGTATACACATATTTTGCTACGTATAGAATGATACTCTTTAGCTATATTTCCCTTTAAAAGTAACATAATCTTTGTTTTGCGTCCCTGTTTCGCAAATCCATGTTTATCGCGATTTTCTTCGAAGACACCACCGGTCGGATCAGAACCGGCTTCCGCGTGACGTGTTCAGAGTGCGACTAATGGGCCGCATCGTGCCAGTAACGCAGCTCGCGTCGCGCTAACAGGTGCTATCGGTACCTCCACCGCTGTTCTGCCACCCTGGTACCCCGATCCACTCTTAACATAAATACGGACTTTGAATTTTGGTGTTTTGTGCGTGCTATTTCTGTTTCATCCAACTCCCAACTTTATATAGCAACAGGTAACAGTTTTTGGTCACAATATTTACAACAAAAGCATGACTGTATTTACCAAGTTTGACAAGTTTATCCTTATGTAACAAACTCAATCAAAACTGCCTTGACCCAATCTTGATTCATCCATTCTAGAGAAAGTTTCTTCCTAAACTGCTGTTTTATTTGCTCAAACAATTTTATTCGTATTTCGCAAGTCTCAATATCTTCCGTTTTAAGATTGCTTTCCCTTGTTGTCTGAAGCTTAAACTTTTGATATACTTTGGTGCAATTTTGTATGTTTATGCAAAAAGTTCTTTGACTTTCTTCAGATAATGTAAACAGAATTGAGAGCATTTTGTTGCCTGTATTATGTTCCTTTAGAATATATTACTGATATTGAATTTGAAATTTTCGAACATATTGATATAACCACTATATTTAGATGCGGCCTTTAAAGTTACGAATAAAATAAATGCAACAGCGACGCTCGGATTGGTAAGTACTTAAATAGCCGAGTCATTGAACTTGACGGTGACTTGATGAATGTATTAACACTAAAGTTTGTATTGCAGAGTTAATTGCAATTTTGAATTAAATACGTGAATAACAGCGTCGTTTGCTTAGATTATTTGGATAGTGAAATAAATGGATTTATAGAAAACGCGTTCTTGCGCAAGAAAAAATACTGTATGTACAATTGTACATATATACGAATTTAATGCTATTTCAATTCTAATTCTTTTCAAAATTGTATATAAGTCTCTAGCTAATATTTGACGTGAATGCACTATTTGCTATGAAATCTGTTTGTTTAAAATATTTCAGATTATTCCTATTCTACGTACTAATCGAACCTACAAAAAATATTTTAAGTTGTCGTCAAGTCGCTAAATTAATTTTATTTCCACTTCAAACAACAATCCGAAATCGGATTAAGATTGCGTAACATTTAGCACGTATAGTTGAGTGGGTATCAAGATTTTATCAATAAAGCAACAGAAGTGTGTCGCGAACTTTAATCTTATGAAATATAAAAAGCTTTCAGATCAGAATCAACACAATATTAACGAGTGTTTAAGGAAAGCGTGGCATTGGAAACTGTAAAGGTTGTGTTTAAATTTTTGGAGCATCGGATTCCAATTGTCATAAAGGTACGGATCCTTATCTTTACCGTTATGTATGTAAACGTATATCGACTACACAATTATTATATAGACTGAAAGTGAACCAATAAATGTTTTAATGTAGTTAATTTATGACATAAATTTGAGTTTGTGTGTGATGTTATTTATAGACGACCAGTAAAAGTTTTCGAACGTTCTTTTGATAATTATGTGCAGTAAATGGCACGTCTTTCCTAAATTGTATGGCCGCATGACCCAGCTGGCAAATCAGTGGCTTTAAATAATTGTCAACAGCGTAAATCTAAAAATACAGATGATTCTAGAACTGTTGAATCATAAACAACATACAAAGGTTTCTGGTACCGTAGAAATTGTTGACGCTAAAGCGTGAACAATTGAAAAATCTGTATAAACCTGTAAATTTAACGACTGATAATGCACATCAAAATATTGTTGTTCGGCTGGTAACATGTAAAGTGATGCATCACGATTCAATGTAAAACTTGTGTAGAAGATATACGAGATTACAGACGTGTATTTTGAGTTTATCTTTGACGTTTTCGTGTCACCTTTCGAAGACAAACATCATAACTGTAAATCGAGTATGGATCCTGGAAATTTCCATTTATCGACTGACCTAACGATTGTAAATGTTTCATAGGAAAACGACTCATTAATTTAGTTCCTGGAATCTTTGCAAGAGCAGCTTGCCAATCGAACCGATGTTTTCGAAACATAATATTCTTTTATAATTGCCAGCAGAATCGATATTTCATAGCCTAATAAAGCCAACGGTGCCCAATGTCGTCGTGTGCCAAAAAAGTCCGGTCCAACTCCGAGGTTCGAGTTACCGTATAAAAATCGTGATTCTCCAAGGCGAAGCTTTCGATAAACACGGCCCGTATTATATTTATTTGTCTGGGGTCTGATGTAAGACGCAGTGCGCTTCGTTACGGGCGAACAGGAATATTGGTACCGTCTGGTGCAGGTAGGTTATTGCGGAGAGATAAAAGTATTGTGTAACGAGTATTGACTTTTTTGGAAATCGCTTTTTCTTCAAGATAGATTGGCGTTTCGGTTAATTTTATTTTATGTTTGTTACCCCAGAACTTCGTCATTTATAAACCGTTTTGTAAAGTTCATTCTTTATTTGAAAGGATATAGTGGCAGATTGGTCCCATAGAAATATCTTCTAAATCGGTTCAGTAGTTTATCATAGAAGTCGGTTCCCTCTTTTCTAAAAGCAATT
The DNA here is from genome assembly GCA_907269065.1 of Crocallis elinguaria. NCBI lineage: Eukaryota > Metazoa > Arthropoda > Insecta > Lepidoptera > Geometridae > Crocallis > Crocallis elinguaria. The sequence continues at coordinate 21,262,162 of OU026072.1, read as the reverse complement.
TTCGTATTTAGGTTCACCTGAAAGTTATGTTTGAACCTCTTCTTTTATAATTATAATAATATTTCCATCGACATTAAGTCATCAACATTTGCATAGATTTGGTTTCGGGAAGTTGAATATTTTTGGCTTCACTTTTGTTGGTCGTCATATTTAATCTAACCCAGATGTGCCTGCAGACATAACTGTCTCATACGCCTCTGAAGTCAGCCCATCGCCGGTTTTCTCTGAGCAAAAACCCGAGCAACAAGTCCCTGACTCACTCGCTAGTCTCGCTTTAACCTCGATTTCAACTACGTGATCTCACTATCTTTGGAATATGAATTTACATTTCGTTTTGTAATTCACAAAATAAACATAACTTGGCGAAACGTTCCTATTTTACTGTCATCAACATCCCACTGTACACACTGAAATTATCTTGAGTAATATTCCATTTCATGAGCGAATATGACAACAACACAGTTTGTGACGCCTGATCTCAACTCATAATCCTTGAGTAAATAAAGTTGAAGTCTGACGTAAACTTTTTATAATGAAAGCCACTAGAATCGTCCGTAGTCTGATCGTTGGCGGCTATCACATTAATGAGACGTGCAAATATTGACAAGAAGCGTTATCATTCTGTCTGTAATGTTTAGTTGTTTCACTTTCAAGTAGGACATATGTAGATAAATGCATTGCATAGATAACAGATGACGTAGCTGTAAGTGATTGGTAATTGTGATTAATTACTTTCAGATACACATAGGTTCTAACATGTGGTCGTGACCTTAAATTCCAAGGCACGATAACGTTTTATGAGGGTGACATACTTTTGTATATTGATAAGTACTTTTCAATCATACCAAAACAATAATTATGTACCTACGTCGTAATCATTATACTACTTATACTAAGTTTTAGTTTGTTCCAATCGTCTTTCAAAGGTTAACGCACTAAGTGCCTAAATGTCCTGTGAGCTGCCTCACGTTTGGCGAGGCGAGGTTCCCAATTTTTTTTTTTACTAAACTTCGCAGTGACTTACCTGACATTTCAATCCTATAGTCTACCTTCTTAAGCTTTAGGATTCTAGACTTTGTCGTCATGCAGAGTCATGTTGAATCTAGCTTTTTCATTTAACTCAAATGCAAATAGATTACTCGCCAATTTACATCCATCAATATCGTTCAACAAATAATTGTCATGATCAATCACATGACATTCATTTATATCTCCGCTCGGTACGTTTACCGTTTGAGCTAAATTAATTGAACAATCATTTACACTCTTTTCTCGTCGATTCGCCATAAAAAGATCGAGCAAGGTGATCTGAATTCATTCGAGGTCCATGTTAATGTGATTTTTTCGATAGCGTCGATGCGTTGTGAATGGCGATTTGTTTCATTAAACCGATTTTTACGGTACCGGCCGTGGATCTTTTCTTTCTGGGATCAATTATAATTGATCCGCCAATGCTCCGAATCAGTTTCGGTTCATTTGGCAGAATGATTTCTCCAGAATGAAAGTCACTAAAAGGCTTTCGGTGTATGCTTTCGTTTAGTATAATAAATATTGATTTAATTGTAAAGGTATTTTGTGTTTTTACTTTTGACTCTTACACTAAAAATTGTGCAGGATGTATTCGGCCTTTTTAGAAATCCTTTCACTGCTCGTGCTAAATAGTTTTTCTCTTATCATCTAATGTTCTGATAGTTGTTTACTACATTCTGTTTTTCTCATCTCCGCTATGCGGATCTGGTGCATTGAACACACAAGCGATCACCATTATCGCGTCCCGTACGCGCGTGTGAATCAGACTGAGGGAAGCACGCGATTCATTTGTCCCATTTGCGGCTCAGCCGAGTGCGAGGCGTTATTAGGGGTACGCGGTTCAACTAGCTTCAGGGTTTTTGCATGATTGTGTATATAACACTAGCTTTATTGAATCTGTTACCAGTTAGGCGTTGGACATCTACCTTGCTCTTCGTCTTTCTTTTTTTCTAGCTGTCGATAACTTACAAGTGTGTTTGTTATATGCCATCGACCGCATCGTTGCTAGAATTTAGGTGAGATTACGATCAAATACAAAATTTACGATATCTAATGAAAACACCTATAACATCGTCATAATTATCATCAATCAACCTGTATGTAAGCTACTCTCAAAAACACGCGTACTGCTAATTTTAATCCAGATTTACCAGACTTGCATTATGAGTTTACTAGCTTCCGCCCGCGGTTTCGCCCGCGTGGTATTTATCTTTATAGTCTATCTGTTATTCCAGAACCTAAACTATCTAAATGACACATTTCATGAAAACGGACATATGTACGTGGTAACAAACATTCACACAATTTTCGCATTTATAATATTAGTAGGACTACTTCCAATGTTCTTTTTTTAAATTACTTTTTTCTCTTTTTTTGCCGATCGCATAATTATGTTTATTTTCTTAAAAATTGTTGAATAAATGTCGTCTTTGATAGTTGAATATAAAATTAAATTGGTCTGTTCGCACTTCCTACATCCGTGCAAGTTTTGATTTCTTTAAAAGTGCAATTTATATTTTCCAATAGCATATTTGTGTTCTTAACTCAGGCTTCTTAATTTTTATTAGCTGCACGAAGACTTTATAAGTCGATATGTTATCACCCACTTTCCTTTCTCTTTGTCTTTTCCCGGAGACATTAAGTTTGAATGTAAGTTCGCTACTCCCGACGATAGCGGGTGACCCATTTTTCTAAAACGTGATAAGAACTTGCAAAAATAAAGATAAAATTCTTTCTAGTGACGTTATCTTGAATTGACTGAGTGGCAACGAACCGACAATGGCATTGCTTGTAAAAGTTGCTTGCGTTATAATATGAGTTTTTTTTTATGATATTTGGTAACAAGATAAGCTGGTCGTTTGCCTGATGGTAAGCATAACGCCGGCCCATAACAATTGCAGTGCCACTCAGAACTTTGAAACACAAAGGCCTGCGCGGCACTGCAGTGCACTCGTTACCCTGAGACATTAGGTATTTAGTCTCATATAGACGCAGTAATTTCACTGGATACTCTGCTCATCAAACCGGAACACATTAATGCTTGCACACTAATCCTTGGCGGCTGACTTCACGAGCATTCTTATATATTCTTAAATCGGGCTTCTTGAAATATGCCTTGAATAACTTTCCGTTTGTATGGATGTGCCGTTGTAGCCTTGTCTTGTTTATTAATATTTATGGCTGACCAAGTTAAATCTAGACTCTTTCTTGCAAGAGGTTATTCTGTATAATACCTTATTAGCAGGCATAACTTTCCGCGGGGTCGTAATCCATCCAATCTTCTTTTTCAACAATGTTACGAAATATTGTGAGGAACAGATGTTACATTGTCCCTGTAAACGTCCAGAAGTTACCTCAAGTATGACGCTTTAATAAGTAAGTTTAGAAGCTATCTCTGTTGGGACTTGGGATTACGGAGCAGTAACTTCGGAATTCGGATAGACGACACAGACAGTTTTAAGCTGTCTAGACTTGTGGATTTGCGCTAGCGATGCTTATTTAACTTTACTGAAAATGCATTCTGCAGAATATTATAGCTAGGGATATAATGTATTATCGGGCATTGTCTGAACTATGGTCTAGGTCAAGATTTATCCTTTGTGCTATTGTCTTTTCTACTTCATGCCCTATGTAAGTGTAGTCTTGAATTTCTGATCATGATGCAAAATGTAAATGTCTTCTTGATAATCTTTTAAATAACTTCTCACCAAGACGCGATAACTCGCACGGGTATTTCAACTTGTTATACATGCGTAAACATTAAGTACAATGTCAATGCCAATTACAGTTTATGCTGTAGACACCGTCTCTAAGCCTGGCGAGGTCGTGACTGGTAAGCGGTTTCTAGCTTCAAAGGCTCCACCTGGTTTTACCATCCGCAAGCCAATGTCACCTTTACTTTCCACGCCATAGAATCCACTTTAGATCGTATCATGTGGCTGTTGTAACTATGTAAATATGAATCATGGTTTGTAAGGCAATAAGGGAGGATTAAATACCTAATGCAAGCGTTTGTCATTTTAGTACAATCTAACTTTCTTTGTAGAGCTTAGTATGGAATTACTTGACTATGTCTTGTTCAGTCGATGTTGTACTACGAGCCGAGATGCTCCGATTTTCGTGCCATCAAATAGTAATATTCTCAGCCGGTTTTCACGCTCTGCGGTATTGTGGACGAAAAGATAGGTCGAAGCTTCCCGAACGCTGCCCAGCCGAGTTGGATTATTTGTCGAAGAATTAGTCTTACCACCTAGTAAAATACCACCTAGTAAAATACCACCTAGTAAAATACCACCTAGTAAAATACCGCCTCGTAAAATACCACCTAGTAAAATACCACCTATACCTATCAGTGTGTTCCGGCAGCTGTACTTGAGAGCCATGTCTTAATCTGGGTCTAACGTATTCGTGATTACCATGCCGTCGCTGAGGTAGTGTTCAAATAAATAAGATCATAAAAAAAACAGACAAGTGCGAGTCGGACTCGCGCACCGAGGGTTCTGTACAAACTTGCAGGTTTGTAAATATCGGTACAGTTACATTCATCAAAATAATTAATAAAAAAAATGTAAATGTAAATTTACGGGTTTCAGATTTTTCTTTTTACGTGTGCTAAGTATTACAATCATAAAGGTTTCTAACATTAATTATATTATCAGTTTGGCCTTTTCAATCTCAATTCTAACTGTTATAATAGTTTATGCCAGCAATTTGACTACATACGGTTATGGAATTCATTTCAAATCTCGATACACACTTGATTTATTAAGCCGAAGGCCAGTTGCTCAACCAGACCCCTATTAATGTAATTAACGAGTGCGGTTAGTGAGGTTACCAGCAGATAAGCAGCTCTTTTATTGCACTAACCGTTTGTAATGAAAGCGATGCGTTCACCGCTTATTTGAGTGACATACTAACAAAGCTAAGTACTGAGATAAACGACTCAAATTTCTGATTCATGATCAAGTCATAAACTAAGAACTTTACGTCTCACATTGTGGACAGTCCGTCTGAATGTTTCCACAGCTCTCAGAATTTTCTAAGCTGTCCGAATGCTTGTGACATGCTTTCGACTTTTATAGAAAGATGAAGTCGTCAAATAAATTTATTGGCTTTATGAAATTTTATGAAATAATGAAGCAGCTGCCCTCGGTTTTCACCCGCGTCGAAATTTGCACAGAAACCTTACATGTTTCTGTGATAAAAAAGTAATTCTCCAGCCCATAAACTAGCTCTATGTAATATTAATAATCTATAGTTTAAAGAAACTAAAAAACACACTTCTACCTCATGGCGCCATCATCATAACCTCGACACCAAGTGCAATCTATTGGACTCGTAAAAAAAAAACATATGAGCCCAAACTAGAAGGGTTTACTTTAGCCACTGAAGACTCTAAAGAGTTCCATTATCCACCTCCTGGCTCCATCATCAGATCAGCTGCAAGATACCAAGTTATACTTTTATCATCTGAACTACAATATTATGCATACAAAGTTTCATTCCGATACGACAATTATTAGAAGTAGTTTAAAAATTGATTTCTAATATTTTTTATTAGATTGTTTTAGTTAGGTACAAGTGAAGCTAGTAAAAGTGTATTAAAAATCCCCCCATAATCGGTCCATAAAGGCTTAAGATATGATCGGAATTCGCTTGGTAGACGGTTAAAAATCGTTTGCATCAGCTTCTCTGTTCCGAACAAAGATTTATGTAAGGTCTGCCCGCTATAATGTAATTTAGTACTTGATGAGAGTATGATATAGATAACTTGTGAAATTTAGCACTTCAACAAACAAGGAGGATTACAAAGTCAGTGTCAAAAAACCACCTCAAGAACGTATGTAATGTTGAATGCATGTATAAGTAACATCCTCTAACCACTTAACAGGCAGAAAATATTACGTATCGTAATATCATTTCTATTCATCACCGCCATATAGCGGTCCATAATGACAGTAAATGATGAGTTCACATTCACACTGTTATGACATACCTCACCGTAGGTAATCACTAATCATCCTAGGTAGAAACATATACGTTTCGTAAGCATAACTTTATACTTGCGTCAGGACAATCAATGTCATTACAATAGAACAAAGAGTGCACTGGACTCGTTTAATGAGAAACCACAACGTATACATCATTGTTTATATTACGAGATTCGCCCTTCGACCTTTCAGTGTTACTCATCTCTGGGAGCTGATGGCAGCTAAAGTTACACTGTCCTGTGTGAGGACGGTACTAGCCGCGAACATTTGCCACACGAAATTCGTTGTGCATGCACCCGCGAACTCAATTTTCGACAGCTAAACTTTTTTTCGCAAGCCAAATGTGCGTTCGCGAACCGAATGCTCCCGGTGAGTACGTGTGACGCACGCGTGTACCGAAACTTTCTTTGGAGTTTATAATATTATTGTTTTCGATCAGGGCAGTTGTATAGACAATAGTGGTAAAACAAAGAGTGGTGGGAGGCCTCGGCCTTTTCACCGTAAAATAAATATCATTGTAAGTGTTCCGAGATTTGCCTCTTCGGCCTTATTGTTGTAACGTTACGCATGCATTTGCATGGAAGTTAGAACTGATGTGACTTCTATTACTGTGTAATGTGGTTAATCTACATATATAGAAACAATCGAAAGGTCACTGACTGACTCGCTGACTACACAAGAAATCTGGAAAACTACTTGAGCTATGAAACTGAAATTTGGCAGGTAGATAGTTTATAGGTAGGAGAGGTCAGCTAAGAACGAAGTTTGCGACAAGAGGCCGCATTAAGAGGTTCTAAGGGCTCGTAACTTTATGTTACAATCTTAAACTATTACCCGTGCGAAGCAGGAGAAGATATAAGGAAGAGGCTTTTTGTATGAAATTAAGCCTTGTTAGCATGTGTCTCTATGCGTCGAGCTAGAAACGTAATTTTTTACAGCACTATGTCAGTACTCAGGGCATGGGCTTAGTAGGTATACGACCTGAACACACGCCGTTTTTGAGATAAAGAGTCTTGAAAGACAGACAGGTGGACAATAAAGTGATCCTATTTCCTTTTGAAATAGGAATCCCTTAAAATGACTTGTCAACAACACTATGAAATGTAATTGAATATGACAACAGCTCCCACACGTACAGTTTGATAACTTTGCTCCGCATGCCCTCGTATTTGTCACACAGACGCGCGACCTGCGTTTAACGCACAGCTGACACGTTGTTACCCTTTACGCCGAGTGTCGTGTTACAATTCGAAATGTGTCAGTAACTGAATCTCAGCAATTTGTGAGCGAAAGCTATTCGATGAATCGGTATAGATTGCCGTACATTACAGTAGGCAGTAGTTTTTTTTTGTACTATTTGATTTCGACACGAGCTGGTGTTTGCCTGATGGAAGCATAACGCCGGACCATAACAATTGCAGTGCCACTCAGAACTTTGAAATACAAAAGCCTGCGCGGCACTTCATTGCGCTCGTTACCATAAAACTTTAGGTATTAAGTCTCGTAAGCCCAGTAATTTCTTTGACTAATTTGCTCATCAAACCGGAACACAGTAATGCTTGCACATTACTGCTTGGTGCCAGACTTCACGAGCAAAGCGGTGGTATCAACCCAGACGGACACTCGCTGAAGAGTTAGTCCTACCACCTAGTGCAACCGAGTAATGCTTGCATCTTTAATTTAAAAACTGACAAACGTAAACATACTCAATCCCAAATCCCAATCAATACTTATTCCTTAACCAGGAACAGTTTTTCCCATACAGCCTAAGAATTAATATCATTTATCTTTTATTCCAGGTTCCACGCCCACGCTAGCCTTAGTCTGTGTTCGTCACTGCCAACTATTCCGCCCTCAAGCGCGCCTAATGCCGCCATGCTAAACCATATCCACGTTAGTTATAAGCACCCTCGACTGCATAGGACGAAGTGCTGGAGCACGTGACGTCATGAGCACCCAGGATGAGGCCCGAACGGCCAGGATACAGAAGTATAAAGAAGAGAGAAGGAAACAACTGACTGCTAAGACGGCGACCCTGTTCTCTGCTAATGTCACTGAACGGTGAGTTCTGTTCACTTCAAACCATACATTCTGTTTCGTTAATGGTTCATTTCATAGACTTAATATGTGTTAGAGTATGTGTTGTCATAAACATCAAGGATGACATTTCAGTGGGAGAATAGAGAAATACATGTATAAAATACTAGGTATTTTCTAGATGAGCGTGCTCGATCGTAGACCGCGTCTTCGCTTAACATCAGAAAATAAGGTCAAACGCAAGCTTATAGTGTATAAAAATATATATTATAAGAAAGGCAAAACCATAGGCAGCCAAGATTTTGCCTTAATGACGAGGTATTTTGTATGAAGTTAGTAAAGCTTGCTTAACAACTTCTTTTATTTTGTATATCTGCTAAAAAGCCAAGGCAAATTAGATAAAATCGTGAAAATAATTAATGTTTACAAACATATGTATTCAAAGTTTTTAATTGATATTGTTTCATAGCGTGCTTACAAAGGTAATAAGACTGAAGTTAACATTAGCTTACATTACTCTTTCAAAAGAACGTAATATATACGATAAGGCAGTGATAATGTGTGTAACTTCCGTTTCTAAAATGGAATTATTTTCAATTCCAGGCGTCCAAGAAAAGTGTCAGATCGTCCACCATCAGATGAGACTGTAGAGCACCTAAAGTCTTCCTCGGAGCTTAATCTTACAACGGCTTCGACTTCAGTGCCTATTAGAACAACCCGCGCTTCACGCTTGCGAGCCGCCGCAGCACATCATTCCGACACCTTACCTTCAAAGTCTAATAGAAGCTCTTCAGCCCAATCTTTACTAGATGAAACCAAAACAAAGACTAAAACATCAAAAATAATAGACAGAGACAAAATACCCAACAGACGACAAAGCCACGAGAAAGAGAACGTAAAAAGCGCAACGACTAACGATATTGGTGCTATTAAAACGAAACCTAAACATTCCATTAATAAAAATATATTAGAAAAAGACAAAAGTAATTTTATAGTGACTAGTCCTAAAAGCAAGAATGACGAGAAATTTAGTGCTAAATTGAGGAATTCCATTAATGAAGACAAGAAAACGAAAGAAGACAAGATAAATTTACACGTGAACGGTGTGGAAGTTTTTGACGACATAGTCGGTGATAATAGTTTAGAGAAGGAGAAAATTGAAGATTTGTTTAACGACCTTGTTATTAATGGCGTAGAGTTGAAAATCGACGATGAAGACACAGGGCTCATAAATAGTCACGTGAATCCTGCCGACTTCGCCAATGAGGCAGTAGGTGTTAATAGTTTTGTGAAGGTAGAAGATAGTGTAGTGCCAAAAGTGGGAGATGTAGGTGGGTTATTGGGTGCAGTGTGTGTTCGTAAAGTGGAAAGATTCAGTGAACTGCTCAGCAATTTATGTTCACCGTGTGAAGCTGATTTGCTTTTTGAGGACATTCTGGTGGAGAACGGGACCAACGGCGAAAGTACTTCGGTAAGTTTTAATTATTGTTAGCCACAAATTAATTGCAATATAGATAACGAACAGAGTGAGTTACTCACAATCATCATGTATTAAGAAAACATCCGTGTTTTATGTTTGTCCCTTTGCGCGAATCAATCCCGCAATCCTAACGCGCTACAGAATTAAATCTGTTGACCTATCAACTACACCACAACTCACAAGACTGTTGTTAGTAAAAAATGCGATGGACAGATTACTTAATTGCTCTTTAGTAATATGGTCCCTTTAAAAAAACTCAAAACTGACTTCTACCTCCTTATCGGAAGTTCATCAGATTTTATCTAAATTCAAACTGGATCGTCCTTTTTTATGCTATTTGATACCGAGACGAGCTGGTCGTTTGCCTGGTCGTACTTAAGCCACCCCATTAATAATTGTAGTGCCACTCAAAACTTAGAAACACCTGCGTGGGATAGAGCACTGCATTGAGCTCGTTACCCGCTCGTCTCCTTACCCAATAGTAAAAAAAATTAGAGCCAGCCAGAATAGCCGCTCTAGTTCATAAATCATTAGTTAAGATCAGGTGAGAACAAAATAGGATGCTAACCTATCGCACAATCATACGCTTTTTTATTATAAAATTTTACTAACATTACAAGCATGGATAGATAGGTAACGCAACTAAGTTAGACAACCAATGGAGATGGAAATTGAATAATCAGCAATGACGTGATAATCCTAAATTTTCCTAGGATTTATAGTTTGGTTTAGTCGTAATTCTTCACAAACTAAGCTTCACATATGCATTAATTCTTTCTTTTATAGGAAAACGAGGCGAGTGGGTCATTTGCTTGGTAATAAGCACTACGCCAAATTATAACAATTGCAGTGCCATTCAGAGCTTGCATGAGTTCTGTTTAGTGCACGTGTTTTTTGTTTTACTGGGATGAACAACGCCATCTAGTTTCAGATTTAGACAGCAATGCGCGGCACAGCGATGCATGATAGCTTGTGTGGCCGAGACAGCTACTACGTAAAGATTTTTTACTTTAGTACAATAGGCGACCCTATCGCTAAAAACGATCTTACAAACTTTCGATGGAGAGTCTTGGCCTATCCTTTTTTGTTTTTTTTTTACGTTTGATCGCGGTTCAACCTTATTTTAAACGCGACGATGTCCTCGACAGTGTAGCACCTAGATGAAATCTATTCACTCTCGTCTAGAAAACTCCCAGATTATAGCTATTGGGAAACAGTGGTAGGACTAACTCTTCTGCGAGTGTCCGTCTGAGTTGTTACCACCGCTTTGCTCGTGAAATCTGCCGCCAAGCAGTAGTGTGCTAGCATTACTGTGTTCCGGTTTGATGAGCAGAGTAGCCAGTGAAATTACTGGGCTTATGAGACTTAATGCCTAATGTCTCAGGGTAACGAGCGCACTGCAGTGCCGCGCAGGCCTTTGTGTATCAAAGTTCTGGGTGGCACTGCTATTGTTATGGGCCGGCGTTATGCTTACCATCAGGCAAACGACCAGTTCGTCTCGTTACCAAATAACATTTTAAAAAAAACTTACGATTGATTAGTAGAAAGTTCGTAAACGGGATATTAGCGCATATATACAGACCAAATAGCGAGAGGCCGGCAATACGCTGGTATTAAGTTAATTAGTATATTAACTTAACTTAACTTAACCACTTAACTTAACTGCCTGGGGGTCTGGGGGTTGTCAAACGCTGCCACTTTATGCAAACAGGTCAAGACCCCGACTGCATATGGGTACGCCGTCGTGAAATTGCATGTAAATTATCGAACCGCGTTAGCACCTACTACGGGAACTACGAGGTCTGCATGTTAAAAGCTCACTCGTGAATGCACGGAGCTGAGCTAGTCGATAAGATTGAGCGAATATAGTTTTACAAGAGATGATATTTGTCGAGCAAATAGACTTTCTAACATTCACGTCTCCACGGCCGTTTTCATTAGCTACAATACTTTCGGAATATAATTATCTATATCTATACAAACAAATAAAATTGAAGTGTCTGTTTGTAATATCAAAATAACAGCTGTTTACCAAATGCATATGAAAGTATATAAGTATATACGCTACCTATAAAAAACACTCTTTGTTCCGGGTAATCTCCGAAATAGCTGGACCGATTTTGACGGGAATTTCACTGGCAAATAGCTGATGTTACAAGGAGTAACCTAATCTACTTTTATTTTGGAAAAAGAATTAGGGTTCCGTGCAAAAAAATAAAAAACCATGAAATCCAATATCTCCGCGCGGGTGAAACCGCGAGCAGCAGCTAGTTTATTATAAAAGCAATGCCTTTAAAATCATCACAATATTCCATCATATTAGCCTATTACGGTCTCACTGCTGGGACACAAACCTTCTCTCAGAGAGGGAGAGAGAGGAAGAGAGAATATACAATAATCCACCACGCCAGTGCGGCCCATGTTGGATGATCTTGGCCAGTTGATGGATATCACATGTTCTCGACTTTTGTGATTCTTGAACTGGTTGCCTACGTTCCGATGTTTTCTACCACCGTTTTAGAGCGAGTGTGCTTGTACGATATAAGGTTTTTTTAATTTCCGATTGTTAAGCATTGGATCACTACCTAACTGATATTACACACACATTGTGCAGAGTATAATATTAAGTAAATGTTTGCTGTTTCAAATGTTAAAAATAACTAGTTAAATTTAACGACATTGACACAATAAACACTGACAAGCTTGAAGACGCAATTACTCATCCCAAGTTTTTATTCTTATGACTCAAAAACCAACACTATGATGAGGGCTATGTTAAGACGAGGCTCTCAATATAATTTTCCCACGTTTGCTCCGCCTCCACACCCCGCAACGCGCAACAAGCACTGCCGCGCCGGAGCTCACACCCCGCTAATATTACGCGGCGATAGACCACTGCTAGATCGCCGCGGCCCGAGCCGTTATAGCGTGAGCCGTTCTCGGTTGCGCGCTGGAACGTAGATGTCATAATAGAGTTTCCTTACCCTTGAATACTTTATTATTATAGTATATATTATTTTTTAATTTCAATAATAATGCAATGTTTGATGGTTTACGCTAACGCATATATTCCGCCGTTTTAAATGATGGAGAAAATAACTAGGTAAATCAAATCAATAAAAATTGAAAAGCGGGAACCGACTTCGACGAAAATATCGTGATATATGAAACATCCCCCATTTTCCCACACTTACTGATGGTACTCTATACAAATAAATAAAATTGAAGTGTCTGTTTGTAATATCAAAAAGGACGAATTGACAACCTCCTCCTTTTTTGAAGTCGGTTAAAATTGTACTCATGAGAAAAAGAATTAATGATTAAACGAACTTACCTGTAAGTGAAGTTCTATCGTAATTATTCGAGCTGTTTCGTCCGAAGAGATTACCAATAACTATTAATACACATGTAGTTACACCGTACGGTGACGCCAGTTTGCACTGATAGTTGAGAATAATTTTTTTTTATGTGGGTGCTTTATTTTTGTCCTTACACCAACTAGATAAAACGTCATTTAGTTCAGAGTTTTGAGATTTTTGACACTGGGTTATTAGGGTTGGGAGGGTTGGTAATCTCTTCAGACGAAACAGCTCGGATAATTACGATAGAACTTCACTTACAGGTAAGTTCGTTTAATCATTAATTATCCTCGCTGTTTCGTCCTCGAGATTACCAATAACTATTAATACAAATGTAGATTTTGAGAGAAATATATAAGATCCGTTTACTTTGTGAAAAATCTGGTTTTATTGACACAATAGATCAATTATTATAACATTTGTTGAGATTTACCCCAAATAATTATGTTATTGGTAGAGACTACCTGCTAATGATGAAACTTAAAATATATATGCCAAAATCATAATATTGAACTAGTGTTCTTGTAATACTTCTGATATAATTGTTCTTGCAAAAGACATATCACCTTCAGACACAATAGTCTTATTATAGAATTTTCCAAATGTATTGGAACTACCGCTCCAGCCAGCGGTCTTCCTAATCAAATCAAGATTAATACCTAATTTTTTAGCCTTAGATGTAACTGCATGTCTTTAAGAATGTGCTGTAAAAGTTGACACATCTATACCACATTCATCAAGGGTTTTTTAACCCACCTACTCAAAGTTTGCGAGGTTACTTTATGGTGTGGTCGTTTTAGACTCACGAAGAGGCTACTATGATTTTTTCGTAAGGACTCAGTCGCATTAAGGTATGCTTGCAAAGTTTCGACTGGACATATTTCGGGTTTCTCGCGAAAAAGAGGTAACGATAAAATAGGTTGTGATGAGCCAATACGGGATGTCTTAATGAGATCAGGCATTTTAATTATTATGTGATCAGAGAAACGTTCAATATTATTAATATCAATTTTAGAGAACGTCTGCATTCGATGTGCTGTGACCAGAGCAAAAAGGGTTATTAATTTTTTAGAAAGATTTTCTAGACTTATTGATTCGTTGGGATACCAGTTAATCATATGATTCAGTACTAATGATGTATCCCATGTTAAATTATATTTTGCTAAGGGGGTTCGTAATCGAAATACTCCTTTAAAGAACCGTTTGATGCTATCATCAGAGCCAATTTGAGGGCCAAGAATTAATGATAATGCTGATCTACAAGTATTCAGTGTACCGTATTGAGCTCCTGAATCAAAAAGTTGCGTAAGAAAGGCTATCACATTAGAAATAGACGTATCAAGAATGTCGTAATTATTAACTTTACAAAAGTCAAACCACATTTTTAAGCACGTGTCATACTGTCTGATTGAGTTATCAGATAGAGACGCTATTATTACGTGCACAGACGATTGAGGAATTTGTCTCCTTAGAATGGACGCCCTGATAAGACTCCGGCAACCAGTGTAAGCCGGTGGTGCACTTGACGATTGCTGGAATGAGACAATATAAGACTAACACTAGGGTGAAAATAAATTAATTTTGAAACTAGAAATTTCTTATATAAAGGGAACCACGGCTACGTAGGCCACCAAGGAACTACAACAATACCAACAGCTTTTTCTTTCTTAATTTTACGTAGACTTTTAAGTATCATCGTGAAAGGTGGGAAAGCATAAAAAAAATTGCGACCAAGATACAGTAAAAGCATTTGTAGCGAACGCGTCGGGATCCCTATTCCATGAGATGTATTTGCTGCACTTTTTATTAAGTCTAGTAGCAAATATATCAATTTTAGGTGTTCCAAGTTCATTGACAATTTTATTAAAAGCAAAGCTAGCAAGTTCCCACTCATCAACATCTGGGTGAATTCGTCTAGACTCTGCATCTGCAATCGAATTCTCTGCCAAACTTATGTAATAAGCGAAAACTATTATGCGCCTTAATTCACACCACTGCCATAAGTCTCGTGTAACTTGCGTAAGATGTGGAAATTGTACGCCACCCATACGGTTTATGTACGAAATGACGGTAGTATTGTCAATCCGAAGCAAAATTTGACAATCAGATAAGTCCTTGGCAAAAACTTTAAGAGCAAGGAATGCTGCTCGTATTTCTAAATAATTAATATGTTTTGCACGTTCTAACTCAGTCCAAGCACCGCTTGCAGTTTCCCTACCACACGCGGCGCCCCACCCAGTAGTTGAAGCATCACTGAAAATTTCCAACGAGTATTCATCATATTTAATGCTATTAACAGATTTATCTAAAGCCCGAGAGAACCAGTCAAAATCGGGTTGCAGTGTGGTTGGTAAATACATATATCTGTAGTAATTGTCTGGGTCATTTAATAGATTTAAAATTTACATCTTTCAAAACTTTTGGTGTAAGCCCTTTTAAGTACAATATCCGATACAGCTGTTTTAATCTCCGGGTTGAGAAGCGGAGCATCAATAAGAGTACAGTTGCTGGGCGGTAAGTATTTACCCTGCAGGTCTTTGCGAAGTTCTTTTGATAGGCCTGTCGTCACAAAGTGTTGAAGCCGTACTGCGAGATCGGGATTAATTTCTTTACCATACGACGTAGTTATAGACGGGTCATCACCTAGTAACTCGAAAATACCATTGTCAGCGTCTGGTTCTACAGCCAATTCCTCCTCCGGTTCGATAAACGGGGCCGGCACAGCCGGCACACAAGCGCTCGTAGACGGCGTGGGCTCGGCACTTGTTGAAGGGACGGGGTCAGTATTTATAACTGTAGGCGCAGACTCGAAAATTTCCACTTCTTCATTCACAAGAGGATCAATTTCGACCGTGGAGTCGTCTGAAATTTTGAGTTATACGAAATAACCGCTGCAATGTGTATTATATGTAGGTAGATATCGAATTATAAGCCATAAAGGTATACAAAATTATTTCTATGACACCTAAAGCCATAGATAAATATGGAGCCGATCTCAAGCAATCTGTTCTTAGAATTGGATAAAAAGATAGGTAGATAACCTATGATACTGTAAGTAGCTGTATTTTTAAAGTTAAAAAATAACTAGCTACATTGCCGCCGCCAGGACGGTGCAGCGCCTACGCGCTGGATGCGCGGTGCGAGCTTAGGCTGTTACGCCGATAATTTGGTATGCTATTAGTTAACGTGATTATATCACCTAACTGTATACATACATAATTAAATTCTGTTACCGTATTGCCAATGATGTGAAGTGATAACACAATAACACTGGCTTATCATGTAACTGCCTACTAATACTAATTTTATTCCAGTAAAGTGTAGGCCACCCTTCCTCGATTGACCTTGTTACCGTATTGTCAGCGAAATGATAATCCTACGAGGATCGTCTAATCATATCACTGACTTATCATGTAACTGTCTGAAGGGACATTCTTTGTATCAAATCATGGAGAACTAACCTTCTTTGTCTGCCAACATTGTGTCGTCGACATTAGGTCCAGAACTTGTAGAAGACGAGGAGACATGCCGCTTCTTACGGCTACGTTTAAGTTTTCTTTCCAGTTTTTTTTAACTTTTTTGCAATGTACTCGTAATTATCGTCTTTCGAGTGTTTCCGTTTACCCATTTTTTACCTGGAAAACTGACTAATGCTGAAAAATGTACTAACTGGCGGAGCACTGCACTGTGAATGAAGTTTTATCTAGTTGGAGTAAGGAGGAAAATAAAGTACCCAAATAAAAATAATAATAATTGTAATATTCTCAACTATCAGTGCAAACTGGCGTCACCGTACGGTGTAACTACATGTGTATTAATAGTTATTGGTAATCTCGAGGACGAAGCAGCGAGGATAATCTCTATCGGTTGACTATTTTATTACGAGAGAAATCGAGAAACATCAAACAAATACGAAAAACTATGAAATGAGAACCTCCTCCTTTTTGCAGTCGGGTAAAAATTGTACTCATGAGAAAAAGAATCTCTATCGATTGACAATTTTATTAGGAGAGAAATCGAGTAACAACAAAAAAATACGAAAAACGATGTATTGAGAACCTCCTCCTTTTTTGCAGTCGGGTAAAAATTGTACTCATGAGAAAAATAATCTCTATCGATTGACAATTTTATCAGGGGAGAAATCGAGTAACATCAAAAAAATAGAAAAAAGGACGAATTGACAACCTCCTCCTTTTTTGAAGACGGTTAAAATTGTACTCATGAGAAAAAGAATCTCTATCGGTTGACTATTTTATTAGGAGAGAAATCGAGAAACATCAAAAAAATACGAAAAACTATGAATTGAGAACCTCCTCCTTTTTTGCAGTCGGGTAAAAATTGTACTCATGAGAAAAATAATCTCTATCGATTGACAATTTTATCAGGGGAGAAATCGAGTAACATCATAAAAATAGGAAAAAAGGATGAATTGACAACCTCCTCCTTTTTTGAAGTCGGTTAAAATTGTACTCATGAGAAAAAGAATCTCCATCGGTTGACTATTTTATTACGAGAGAGATCGAGTAACATAAAAAAAATAGGAAAAAGGACGAATTGTCAATCTCCTCCTTTTTTGAAGTCGGGTAAATATTTTACCATGAGTAAAAGAATCTCTATCGTTTGACAATTTTTAGGACAGAAATCGAGTATCATCAAAAAACAAATACGAAAAACGGACGAATTGTGAACCTCATCCTTTTTTGAAGTCGGATAAAAATTGCCAGGAATATGACTGGGTAATAGGTATATATGCCAAGAAAAATAATCAGACCATAACTCCGAGTAATTACATCTTTGCTTCTCTCATTTTTCTTGCACAATCTACCAAACGGTTCTCTCTTTTGCGAACATATAATTTCTTATTGTCCTTGTTCCCTATTGTAATATCGAAAGTTGCATGCTCGCTTGTGACAAAAACAATCACAGGTCCACCCGCATCGGCGCACGGCGCTATACTGAGGACTGCTCGCTTCGGATAACTATTATAACGCGAGGTGCCAGCGTAATAAGGTCGAATTTAGTGTGCACTGTTTGAACACACTTTAACTCAGAACTAAATGACGTAAGTCTCAAATCTAATTTATTTTATTAACAGGTTAATAATTTTTCTAGGTAAATTTTGTCTTCGTCAGTAGATAGTACAATATATTTTCTTGGTGTGAGTAATTATTTTGAAAATAAAATTTAAGCCGTTGAGTAAAAAAGTGTATTTTACACTGAAAAAAGCATAATTTTTGATAAGAAAATGTATCGAATGAAAATGTATCAATCGTGTTTTTGTCTTCAATCATAGAGAGATAAAGGTCTCATAAAACATACATGTTAGTTTCAAGTTGATCACGTATGTGGTTGACCCAGCATCTTGGTGGAAAAACCCTGAAATATCTGGAGTAGCCCCTTAATGAGCCTTACATCACGGTGTATAAGTATATACACCGTGACAACTATGTAATTTTCTTATTATATGAACACATTACTTCGCCTTGGAGACCATTATGGACTGGTGGGCCACCTTGATTCTGGGACCTTCGCAGTCAATATATCCAGCATATTATAAACCCAAAAAAATTAACACCTTCGGGCTCTCAAAGTTTTATCCGACTAGTTTATGACTTTAGTAGTCTATTACTCGATTTTAAGCAGTTTCTGTCTTATAAAGGCACCGAAAATGTATCTAAACATTTTTAGAAACAGAATGCGTGTTTTTTTACTCAAAATAAACCATCTTCAAAATCATACTTACCAGTCTAAACTGACCGATCATACGGTGCTTAAATTTTAAATTACTATGTAATTTTGACACATTGAAATATACGAAAATGTCTGTTTGAGTTGGTCAAGTGCAACACCAATTTTGGTATCAGCAACGGCTACCAGGTAATCAATTTTGGTATACCATTCTATTGTTGTGGGCGACCTCGCCTCCCCATGGTGAGACTTATTTGGTTGCGTCGACTATAACTGTGACGATGATGACCAACTGGTTGTACAAAGCTATCTTTGTCGGGTATATTGTTTGCCGTATTCGATTGTATATTGGATTGTACTGGTCTTGTTGCCTTATTATTTTTAACACCCTTGCTCAATGTGTATGTTTTACGTGTTAAAACCTTCCAACTTGATCTCACACGCTTCCACAGTCGCCGCATGGATTTGAAATTCTGCTCACATTTCAATAGTAGTTGATAGTTTAGCAGTTTGAAGATCTGATCCTTTAGTCATGGTTTTGGTTTTCACAAAATATATAACGTGCTTAGAATCGATACAATCGGTGCGTGGTATATGATTGAACGAACCTCACAAATGTTCTGTGATAAGAATAACTCCATTTGAAGATAAGATTCTAATATTACTAGTTTGTACATATCTACTTAGGTAGGTAGATGGATGAATATAACAGGTGGTATATTCACCATGCTATAGGTAGTTACTTACAATGAAATAATTGAATAGTTTGTTAATGGTACAGTGCTCATATTGCAGCTGGGTTCAGTACCTCCTTTATTCAGAGCAAGGAGTAGTTTTTATAAAACCACAGATCAATCGCTTGCTTTTGTCAACACTGCGGTGGATCTCGTGTATATAGCAAAGGTTGTCGACTGGCTAGCGTGTTTATTATATGATACAAAGATGGAAGTGGTATTGGAAAATATTTTAATCAATAACGCATTACGAAATGGTGAGTTCTGCTCGGGTGCTCTAATTGCTGCTGCGTTCTTGCATCTCTTTATTGTTGTTTGTTGTAAGGGTATATTCAGACACGGAAACATTTCATATACTCGTATTTACGAAACCTTTTGGTTCGGGTCCAGTGGTTCAAAATCGTCTTTATGTTTTCGTAGGGTTTTCTTTGAAATTTATCATACCTGCACAGTGGTTTGGAATTTTGTAGTGCTGGCTAGCTAACACTTAAATTGGAAATCTAATCATCAAGCACTTAACGGTTTGTTATTACCCTGTACACGTGAAATACTGGTTGCTGGTACATGGTGTTTAATATGATGGACCTTCAACTATGTCATTTATCATTTTTATCACAAACATATGACTTAAATTTCAACATTGTATTGTACGATAAACCTCTCTGATTGATGGCAATAATGAATAATCGCTCACAAATCTATATTGGAATATATACGCCCATGCATTATACATTATCTGAAAAAGTAATCTCACTGATGAATCTATTCTCATATATATTGTATGAGATGAGATTCTGACGTTCGTGATTGGTTTCGCTTTGAGCGAAATCTTTGTTACACAAAAAGCAATATCTTGTGAATTTGCTTAAATCTCATTTAACAAATTTTACTAGAAGTTGATATTAATGAGAAAATATCTTAGTACGAAATCCCAACTCAAGGCTATCATCACCGTCATGATATTTACTTTAATCATTAAGTCCCATATACCTAGTCCCTTCCGAATTATTTATCGCATCTTACGGGGACACCACTTACTGATCGATTGAGATTCTCGCTTAGGATGCGCTTTTGAAACTACGCATTAAGTTTTCCTAGCAAAAAATTACGGCAAGGATATATTTGATGTTTATGATTAAAGATAGATTCCTTTATACTGCTTCTTATCATTATTCTTACCAGTGGTACATGCAGTGTGCAATCTCGCATTATGTGGCGAGGTCAGGAATAGTCACAGTTAAAATGACGGCTCCGTAGCTAAGTTGGTAGTAACCCTGCCTGCAAGGCGAGGGGTCCCGGGTTCGATTCCCGGCCGGGGCAGATTTTGTGTAAGTATAAAGTTTGTTCTCGGGTCTTGGATGTTTGTGATGTGTATCTGTGTATGTCCATGCCACCTGCGACACAGGGAATCCTAGTGCGGGGGTATGAGTGTGTAAGCGTTTAAAATAATATAATTCATCACTGATATTATAAATCTGAAAACAATCGCCGTCTGCAAGAGCAGACAACATGTTCAACGTCAGGGTTAAAGTATTGAATCGATCGAGTTTAAGTTTAGGAAAGATGCAGCTTAAAACCTAAGGAAGGACGTAAGCTAACATACAGCTAATATATACAATAAAACGACGTCGTTACCTATAGGTTACAACTAATAAAAACAAACAAGTTGGCGAGTTCTTCATCTTTACTTCCACTTGAATTTCTAGCTTGGGGCAAGCGCTAAATGAAATGTTAATTGGTACTTTTTTCAAACACTGCTGACTTTTGTTAGGTACATACTTTATGTTAGATAATGTTTTTAGAAGATTTCTTACTGCAAAAAGACATATTTGGTTGAACTCGATTTGAGGATATTAATTAATATTCTTTCTGTGTCAGTAAAATTATATTGGTTGTTCGCGTCGTCTTGTCTGTAAGAATACATCGCTTTATTTTCTGATCAAAGAAAATAGTTTTACAGTGAATGTAAAATTGGAGTTCTTAAAATCCTTGAACGCCTCTGCCGCATTATTGAATCGTTTTCGACAATTTAAACTCAATAAAAGTCTAGCATGAAAATATTTCAATTCAAATCGATACCCCACAACAAATTGACCTCACGAAGAGGGTCTTAATTTCCGTATCAAATCGCGTTATTTTCCAGATTAAGTAACAAAAGACGATAGTAAAAACTGCCACTAATCGAATAGCCATGAATGAAAACGTGCCTTTACGTGATATCGCGCCGTAACTAACAAAAGTGAAAGAGTTGCGCCTACGCACGACACAGTCGCCTTTGGTGGTACTTAGTTGGTAGTATGTTTCGCGCTTGCCTACAGTACGGTCCGAATGGTGCTTATCGCGATTTCTAAAGTATAATACGTCTCTTAATCTTAGTAAAATATACATAAAAACATACTTTTTATTATTACGCGTTGTGCCTTTGTTTAGCTTTGGTGTTCGTCAATCAGCGCAGATTTTTTGTGACCATATGGATGTTATTTCTAAATACCGGCTATTTTAAACTATTAAAATATATATATATTTTACGTTTATTGTGATATGGCGAATAGTGTGATGTGATGAGTCAAAATATTGGTGAAAAGTTGATGGAGTGAAAACGGTTTCACGGCTGAGTGTTAGAGGAGTGCTGATGCAAACGTGTTGAGATTTCTTGTTGCTCTTGAGTTGTCGTTGAGTTATAACTATAGATCGATCGCTATCTCAGTTAGTATAAATACAGGTAGTTTTTGCTGTCAGGGTATATTAATAGAATTTACAACTCACTTGAATTTTGTGAAATTCGCTAGTCGTGTTTGTTTTATTAGATTCATTCTGGTCTTATGGATTAAAAAGTCATGATAGAAAATTTACATACGTACAAAAAAGCGTACTAAAAATAATTCAATTGAAAGGAAGTCGGTCTCAACATAAAACACCGTTTAATTAAACCATTATTGGCTTGAGCTTTGTGATTCTTGGTTCAGAATTTAAATATTGTGTTTGTTAAACATCCTTGAACTCTAGTTCCGGTGTTACATATTCTATGACATTGACTCCTTCGTCTTGATACGGCGGTGGTTGTCGGAAGTGGTGATTAACCTCGTAAGGTGTCAGAACCATGTAAGGGCTAATGGCTGATATTCTATGAATAACTAACGAATAAATAAATTATGGCATAAGTGTTCATCAGATATCAAAGGTCGTGATATAAGGAAGATACTGCGTCAAGTATAATATCATAGGGTGATCTAAATTTGAAAATTCAACCCTAAGGTATCTATCGGGTGTTCCAACAGCAATGAAACTAGTTCTATTTCGACCACGTCGCGGTGTAAGACTGAGCTACGCGAAACTATAGAATATAAAAATAAACAACAAATACAATGTAGATGAAAACCCAACTTTATAATCCGCTAGCATTTGCTATGCTACTAGCGAATCTGTTGGTCATTTATTTTGCATTTCAAATCCCAAATCCTCATCCTCTGATAAAGGATTGGCGCAATCCTTTATCAGAGGGTAGCTTAGCCAAAATGCTGGTGCTTTGTACATTTTAAAGGGATATTTACCGTGTAGTTCGCTGATGAGCTGCCGATGATATTTCGACGCTATTGCAAGTAAAGTTAAACTAGAAAGTTAAAAAAAATACGGAGGGGCACTGCCCTGTTACCTTGCCGAATTTCCAGTGATATTACAGGTTCTAGTATTTTCTTGTAATTAAACTATATAACAATAACAAACACAGTTTTGGATCTTGACTGGCATTGTCTTGTCATGAACTTTGTAGAATTATAAAGTAACAGAAGTTAGTGTGGAACTCTTGCTAATTTACGTCTGAGTAACTCCTCTAAACCACAATAGCGGCGATGCTTAAATTTTCGGACAGCTGTTTAACTTTGCACAACTTAGTTTGGTAACATTTCAAAAGTTTCCAAAGAATCAAAATTAACTAAATCGGAGCTAAGGAATACCTTAAGGTGGGAATATTTTCGCATAAGATCAAATGCCATTAACTTTTTGAAGGTTTTGAAAGTTCAACCCTTTTGAAATAATCGTATCTTCTAGATATAGTGGTGCAGAATCGCAGACTGGAAATCTCTATAGACACCGCACAATACTACACTTTTGTTTGACACTTTATCATTTTATCAACAGACGATTAGTTCACGTAACGTACGAGTAGTTTATCATCAGTGGTGTTCTCGGATCGCTATAGCATGGAGTCTTTCGAAAAGGTTACTAAAAATCTTTTAAATGCTGACAACGTATCTGTGATACTCGATGGATACAGATATTCATAGACGATTATATACAACAGTATAAAACTGGTTCTCAAATGCAGCTGCTGTAGAACATCCTGATGTTCGCTTGGTCACAGCTTTTCAAATAAGCGGTAACTAGCCAGCGAACACTAGAAATATGCTCTACCTCCATGCAAAATTCTATGCACTATGCATAAATCTACTGGACAACCGGATGTCAATTAACCCTTGCTACCTTATACTTATCGTTCTTTAGATCTTTGATACTTTACACTATTTGGTAAGGAATAGGGACATACGAATCAACCAATAACCTTACTACATTCCTAATCTAGCCAAATTTCCTATAAATAAGAAATGATACCAGAAATTAATAAAATACGTAGTGTAATAACGCAACTATTCACAACTATATATTGTATTATATTCAGAATCATATTTCTGTGCAAAATTTCAACATATATGGTTATCGGAAGGTGGGTGAAAAATCGATCACCATAAAAATCTTGTTCCTGAAAAATAAACAAACAGGAGTAACAGTTAAATAAAAGCTCAAAAAAGCACACTTTAGGCGTCCATCGGCGTTTCAGTCAGTGCAATAAGTTTCTCATCAATCAGTTGACAAATGAGACCGAAGAGTTCTCACCTTCTCACAACAAGATTTATCCATTATCAATCCCGTTTTCAATTTAGTGTTGGCAATCTTATCTATTTAGTGGAGAGTTGAAAGTCTTTCCAATTTAGTTGTCTTCTTAAGTTTATTTTAGTGTTTTATTTAGTTTGAAATGACTGCTTGTGTTTTTGTTTAGATTAAGATTAATGGATTTTCGAATCGCTTTCGAGGTTTATTGGCTTCTGAGTTTTATTATCTTGGGACAGATGTGTCCAAATTCAAAGTGTATAGATTACTGCGATGTCACCCAGATTTATCAGGTATCGAAGCAATGCAGTATCTAAGTAATGATGCATGAAATAAAAGTGTCGTATCCAGATAAAAGTTTAAATTAATAATTTGTTATTTTAATTTGTCCTACTGTTTTTATAGATGAACAAATATGTACCTATATTTTTAACCGACTTCCAAAAAAGGAGGAGGTTATCAATTCGCCGGGTATTTTTTTTTTAATGTTTGTTACCTCAGATCTCGATCATTTAGAAACCGATTTGGAAAATTCTTTTTTTATTTGAAAGGATATGCTTTCAGATTGGTCCCATAGAAATTTCATCAAAATCGGTTCAGTAGTTTGTCACTGAAGTCGGTTCGTAGCTTTTTTAAAGCAATTTTACATTTTAATTCCTGATGTTTCGAATATGTTGTAGTGCTCGTGGTCACAGATACCTGCTACGATAGAAGTTGCAAAGAACTATTATGTTATGCTTCGGTCACTAAATATATATATTATATAGCTATCATTATAGTTAATATCATTACATGTACCATATCAATATGGTTTACATCTGGTTTTCTGAAAGACATATTATCGCTATAAGACTGCCTATTGTACTCGTACTATTTTATTGTTCTGATATTTTTTTTAAGATTTTCATGGTTTAATGTAGGTACCAATTAGTATATTCAAAATTACACGCGTAAAAGTTTGTTTTGATTTAAAAGTAGCACGTGGGATTTGGGCACGTATATTCTCTCAGTAATGATATTATCATCTCCCATTCAGACTGGATGGATTTGTATATATATATGTAATAGAGTTTTAACGATATTTTAACATCATGTTGGATTTTACTGAATTACTTAGTTGTTTTGTTTAGAGTACACATTATGTATTCCCTGAGTACAATTCTGGGAACCCTTACATTAGGATTGGGGTCGTACGGTACCTGAATTTTAGAGTTTTGTTAATTTGTAACTTTAAGTGTTGAATATATAATGAAAATAGAATATAATATAATGAAAATAGAGTTTCTGGTTTTAGCAATTATTTTCATTATTGTTTATCCTGAACCCAATATAGTAGGAATTAATGCACCAGGTTGCCACGGCGACGTCGCCAGCTAAGTATTCCAACAGTTAAGATCAAATTCGAAACTGCAAATTCGAAGTGAGTTAGCTGCCATATATTTCATTTTAATTGTTTAGTCTTTCCTTTGCTTATCCTTAATAAAAGCATAAAATTCACACATACCTACATAAACAATCACCGCAATGAAACATATAATCGCTCAGCATTAGCTGAGATAACGCTGCAACGGAAAGGTACCAAGAATATATAAAATGGGGGATATTTCCCCTCAATCAAGATATGTTGTAAAAAGTGGGCATCACGCCTCTCAAAATCTGGAGAGATGTACCCCAATCCATAACTTTGAAGTGCATCGTCAGATCTTTAACGCAATTTGATTAACACGTTGATTTAATTAGGTACTTAATTAATGAATGTAATTAAAAGAAGTTTTGAAAATCTGTTTCAACAAATTAATTAACGATAAAACTATAATTATCAATTTGAAATACGATGCGTAGGCATAGATTCATGGCCTATAAATCTGACTGCGCCCTAGTTTATTCATCTAAGCATTGATAACTAGCTGCACGAATTTGCATTACGTGGGTAGGTTGCTTAGAATGCCTCAAGTTACCTAGACCGGACATTCTATCTGCCCGTGAAGGCTGCGCGGCTACTTGTGAGATGTGACCTAAAATCTAGGTTTCGAAATATCTAGACCGATTTGTTTATTTTACTCGCACAGTTGAGTAGGAATAATAGCGAAGGTTTCGGGTTTCATGTTGTTTGAATTATTCGTGATCTTTCTGTATTATTTGTTCGTTTATTGTCTGATCCCAAAGGCTATTAGTGATTGTTTTCAGTAATTATACATTTCCGTGCTTATATGCTAAAGCAAATATTTCAGTTACGTTTCACATTTTATTTTTTTTACTTGAACATCGGAAAATGTTGCCACGTGTAAAATGTAAATCCAATTCTGAACCCGGGATTTGTTATCTTTAAAAGCTTTTTAATCAATCCTGTGGGACCCGCCCGCAGCTATAGATTGCGTGGCTCGCATTTGCACAACTGCTGTCCGATTTTTATAACAATGT
The DNA here is from genome assembly GCA_907269065.1 of Crocallis elinguaria. NCBI lineage: Eukaryota > Metazoa > Arthropoda > Insecta > Lepidoptera > Geometridae > Crocallis > Crocallis elinguaria. Next base: position 21,235,539 of record OU026072.1, on the reverse strand, counting down.
ACTATTAAATTCAATCCGATTTATTCGATTTCTCGATGACGTATGTACCTACCGATTTCATTTTTTTTCCAATCTGGTTCTCTACATTTTTAAGTGTTTACCAAGATCTGCGGCGCAAGTACGGAATTCGGTTCGATAAATTTGTCGAATCGATAAATTTATCGAATGTTTCGAGTACCGAAGTCTGATCGTAAAGTATTGTAATAGCTCTATATTCTCTTTGGATTTGACCTAGCTTTTATATAAAAAGTCGATAAAACCCACTTTATCGATTTGAACTGTCAATTTTATCGAATTTTATTTATCGAAAAGATCCGTACTTGCGCCACAGATGCTGCTCGGCACATATGGCGTTGAAAGTCTGATTTCTACGGTTTCAGAGTTTTTTTATTTTCTTTTACTAAGTTCTTCGGATAAATACTTTCTTTAACAAGGTTTAACAATGCTAAAGAAAGTACCTGTCCTAACGCCATCAACTTATTTCTCCACTTTTCTATTCGGTTCTGACCTCGTCTATGACATTCACCCTCGCTTACCGCCTTTTGCTTACGTAATTACTTGTATTCGAGCTATTAGAAGATTTTCTCTTGTTCCATGATTGCCGAAACCAATCTGCTGAAGCCATTTGCGATAGGGTCAAGTTACCAAGCCTTTGAACATTGAATTCTTATCCCCTTTGAATTTCAGCGTCGTTAGGGCTCAAAACGCTTTGAAGAGAAATTTGCGAAGTTACCTCTCAAGGGTGGTTACGTGTGCCAAGTTGGTAATAAGTCGCTTACATAAGCAATATACGTGCTCTGAAAACTAGGTGACACATCATATTCGAGAGGTGTGATACATTTTCGTATAGACAGAATTCAAGTTTCCTTCAGGCACAAATTACTAAATAGTTACTACATAACTTTAGGTCTGAAATTCTGAATAGAGCTGTTATTTATTCACGGTTCAGCAAACTATGGCTTTTGGTACGAAGACATGGATAGGTAGACGGCTTTTTTCTACTAGTACTATTGGATAACGAGACGAGCTGGTCGTTTGCCTGATGGTAAGCATAGCGCCAGCCCATAACTATTGCAGTGCCACCCAAAACTTTAAAAACACAAAAGCCTGCGCGGCATTGCATTGCACTCGTTACCCTGAGATATTAAGCATTAAGTCTCATATGATGCACTTCTTTGGTTTCTCAAATAGGTAAGGTTTAAGCGATGATAGCTCAGAGGATGATGGATCCAGGGTAAATTTTTTGTGCTGGCCTGGCTAGCTTCCCACAAGAACAATATTTGTCGCCAAGAACACAGGTGAGATCACAGAATAGGGTTTCTCTATTCTGCGGGTAAAACGCAACCCTATACAAAAAAAAAATGCCAACGTGTCTACGATTTATCCTTAGTTATACATTCTGTGTTGTAATTTTCTTATTAATTATTCTGATGAACTAAATTTTTATGATTATTTAAATTAATAGCATTAGGGACATAACACGTGTCAATTCGAACTCTTATTGCAAGTGATAGTGATTGTAGTGTTTTCAAAGTCGCAACAGTGATAGTGATTGGTGAATGCTCTTGATTCTTATGTGACATCATAACACTCATGAGAGTTGCCGATCAATATGAGGATCTACTTTAAGGACTATAAGGCTAAAGTGGTAAGTTGCAAAATTATAATGTACTACTGCCCGTGGTTTATCCCGCGTGATTATTCCCACAGAAACCGTGCATTTTTCCGGGATTGAAAATAGCCTACGTTACTCTCCCGCCCATAAACTATATTTCGCCGTTACTGCGTAAAATTACTTAAAGGCAAACCAACAAATACACTTTCACATTTATATATATATATTTTTTTTTTTTTTTAAACGGGCTAAATGCCTTTTTTATCTAGCTAATACATAAATAAACACTACATCTAACCTAGCTAGCTACAAAAACAGTTGGATAATCTACAAGCCCTAGTAGGCCTATAGATAATCCAAATGTTCTAGCCCACTGCCAGTTGGAAGCGTACCCAGCATGCTGGCGGCATTGCCTCGTTGAACCGCAATGCTGATCCATTTCAATTTATATTAGTACAGAATGTGAAGTATGTAACTTTTTTTATCGGGTTCCGTAGTGGAATTAGAAACCTTTATAAGATCGTTCTGTCCGGCCGTCTGTCCTCGGTTTGTTCCACCGCCATAACTAAACAATAAAACAAAAGTTTGTTGCATGCCAAGAAAAAAATGCTCAAAATTATACCAGAAGCGCACGTAGAATTAGTTTTTTTTTAATGTTCTTTGGTAACGAGACGAGTTTGTCGTTGGCCTGATGGTAAGAATAACGCCGGCCCATAACAATTGCAGTGCCACCCAGAATTTTGAAACACAAAGGCCTGCGCGGCACTACAGTGCGCTCGTTACCTGAGACATTAGGTATTAAGTCTCATAAGCCCAGTAATTTCACTGGATACTCTGCTCATCAAACCGGAACACAGTAATGCTTGCACACTACTGCTTGGCGGCAGACCTCACTCACAAAGCGGTGGTAACAACCCAGACGGACACTCGCAGAAGAGTTAGTCCTCCCACTAACAAAAACTACAAAAACTAAGTGTACGTAAGTAAAAAATATCATTGACCTAAAGATAAAATACGTTTATGAAATGTACTCGTACCTACTTATAATAAAAGAATTGAGAAACCGAAATGTTCTCAAGGCTGTCTGTGAACTTTGTAATGAGGCGATTAATTTCCTAAGGTTCTGCTTCAGGTTCTGTGAAAGGCTTTGATAGCCTAAAAATACCAAAATAATTATATTATATATGAACCAGCTTCTGACCGCGGCTTCGCCGGCGTGGTGTATAATATATTTATAACCTGTGTTTTTTTTATGTTATTTGGTAACGAGACGAGCTGGTCGTTTGCCTGATGGTAAGCATAACGCCGGCCCATAACAATTGCAGTGCCACCCAGAACTTTGAAACACAAAGGCCTGCGCGGCACTGCAGTGCGCTCGTTACCCTGAGACATTAGGTATTAAGTCTCATAAGCCCAGTAATTTCACTGGATACTCTGCTCATCAAACCGGAACACAGTAATGCTTGCACATTACTGCTTGGCGGCAGACTTCACGAGCAAAGTGTTAGTTCAGAACCTAAACTCTATCTAAATTCTACATCGGGGTATACACCGATTTTGATGAAATTTAATATACATATACTTGAAATTTAATAATCTACTTTTAGAGGCAATATACCCACTTGTTAGTTAATGAAATACCTACTTATTCGATAAATTTTTTTTCACCGAGATCTCGTGACGACGTGGTTTCAACTATTTTTTTGAATAACGTGTGACCGTGTGTCACTGTTCGCTACCTTTGAGTTGTGTCGCTTCCCATGCATTCCCATATCGCTCCTACTGTCAGTATGTTGTTCTTTGCGCGCTGTTAGCCCCCATATCTCTAAAAGATTCCGTTGTGTACCTAACTCGTTTCGTCTGGAGCTAATCACAACGTAGGATTTATCTGTGTTCCTGACAAGCTCAGCCTTGTTCTGGCTTTTTATGTTTAACTTCTTAAGGCTTCGCGTAAGCCCCTTATAATTCGAAAGGAGTGTCTTGGACGTCTTTGACCTGTTTTGGGATTTGTAGTCTTGTAATTGGTATTTAATCTGTGAGTTTACGACTGTCAGGAATACTAAAGAGAAGGTGAAATGAAAAGGAGCAATAGAGAGGGCTTAAATGGACTGGAAATTGAATATATGATATAGGTATATAATATCTCCGCATATAGACATGGAAATCAATGAGGGCAGCTTTCTGCGGCTCCCACCGGTACCGTTCTGTAACATTGTATATTTTGCTAGAACAGCACAGTCCTTCAAAAAAGATCCTCTATTGTGTTTTTTTATGTTATTTGGTAACGAGACGAGCTGGTCGTTCGCCTGATGGTAAGCATAACTCCGGCCCATAACAATTGTAGTACCACCCAGAACTTTGAGACGCAAAGGCCTGCGCGGCACTGCAGTGCGCTCGTTACCCTGAGATATTAGGTATTAAGTCTCATAAGCCTAGTAATTTCACTGGATACTCTGCTCATCAAACCGGAACACAGTAATGCTTGCACACTACTGCTTAGCGGCAGACTTCACGAGCAAAGCGGTGGTAACAACCCAGACGGGCACTTGCAGAAGTGTTAGTCCTCCCAGTAACAAGAGACGTTTATGACTTCATGCGCAAAGTAGTCAGTTAAATTACTCGGCTCATGAGTCTTGATACCTGATGTCTCACGGTAAGGAGCGCACTGCAGTGCCGCGCAGGCTTTTGTGTTTCAAAGCTCCAAGCGGGACTGCAGTTGTAATATGCTGGCGTTATGCTTTCAATCAGGTAAACGACCTCGTCTCGTTACCTTAAAGTATAAAAAACGAAGCATTACTCTAAAAGCAAGCACAGCTAGAGTCCGCCTGTTTTCCTTTCTTCGCTTTAAAACTCGGAGCGCCTTCCCAAAATACCATTGCATGATATAGATCCGTGTATATTATGTTTGCCTTTCAGGGATCTGTCGCTCATAGATGATACATCACGTAACATTTCATGTTGATATTGCTGGTTATTACTGATTGTAAAAAAATAATAATAGACAATCTAGAATTATTGCTAGTATAATACTTAAAAAAATGTCCCATTCGCTCACTCTTTCACTCTTTTCTCGTATTTGCTCTATCGAGTATGAAAGAAAGCCCGAGTCCATCAGCAGTGAAAATATAAAATAGGTAGTCATTTATTCTGTTCCTGTTATTTTGTCGCGTTATTACGTCTGTCGATATATACACAAATTACTCTCTAAATCTTAGCCTAAGGGTCTAAGCGTGGACTTTTTGCGTCCATGTGTCAAAAATAACTTTTGTTGTAGCAGTGGAAGTGTAATAGGTTGATGATCGAAGTGATAATGATGATGATCTCTTCTGTTCCAGCGCACGGCCCCGGAATGCACGCCGCCGTGCCGTCGCGCGCAGCCCGCGCCGCGCACCGTCAGCACTCCAAAGCGTCCGCCTTCTGCCACTGCGGCTGCTTCCACCGATGCTGTTGGTACGTTAACCTTTATTTATTTTCATTCAAAGCCTTTTCTTTCTTTATAGGAATTCTTTAGGTAAAAGTTTTTGTTGAAACGCAAACTGTTCGAGGAGATTGTAGTGAATATTAAATGTGGCATTTAGCTTTTTGTTTTTTAATAACATTTTTTTAATATTGCTGAAGCAATGTTCTGGTTTCCTAAAGATGGGGCCATGGTATTGATAGAACCTAATTACAATAATCAGCTTCTGTCAGTCTACGATTATAGTTTAAGTATTCTACTTGGAAACGTATTCGTAAAAGAGGAGATACAAGGCAGATTGTATATTTTACAGATCTTTTTCTTAGCGTATCATTGATTCGACTCTTTTAAATTACTTACGTTTGCCAAATGAGTCGCCAGAGTGACCGCATCCCCGTTTGCGTCTCACTAACTTTCATCGTGCAGGTGGCGGAGAAGATGGGACATAGACTGGTTCTCATTGTTCACAGAAATGACTGACTCCGGCTTTGAGCCGTCATAACCAGAAGTGTCTCTGCTGAGGAAGCGTAGTTGGAGGGTACGGGATGTATTTTTGCCCAGTGACTCAAACGTGCCTTGCTAGGGTCCAAACTATCCAAGACTGTGGTTACAGATACATGGCATGCAAGCAGTAAAATATATAAAAAAAAATACTGTGTATGGTCTCTCGAAGAATAAAGTACATGTTTTATACATACTTGTAGTACCCATGTATCTGTATGCTATGTACTCTGTCTTGTATCACCTCTTATGGGAATACGTTTCCAAGTTTTGTAACGCTCTACCGCATCACTTATTTTGAAAGTCTGAGATAAAAAGCACTCTCATCACGATGAGATCGAGGATTCGTTTAAGCTTGTAGTGGAGCAACTCTAAAAGATAGATCACTTTAAGTAAAGCTTTAGATATACATATATAATAGGTATACATGATATTCAATTGAATGCTGTTATTATTATTATAATATATTTCTCTATTTTTCTTTGATCCGTGTTTTGCATTTTTGTATTGCATTATTTGTGATTGTGTATGGATTTATTGCCTCCAATAAAGAATTTTATTTTATTATTTATAATAAAATAAGCCAAATAGAAATAGAATCGGAATACTTCAATAATTTTTTAATGTCTTTCAAGACAGGATCTGGTATTCAAATTGTAATGAGTACTCAGTACATATGTATTTCGTAGTAATTACGCTTTTACTCCCTGCGACATAAAAGTCTACCAATTTAAGGTCTCAATTAGAAGTCTGTTGATTAACCTGAAACGAATAGTTTAAATAGAAACTGCAAAGTAAGACATTACAATGTTGAATTCACTCAAGCATTTATATTTTAATTTCCAGTATTATCCCGGCTTCAGTCTTAATCTAGCTGAAGAAATTAAATCCAATGCAAATACTTGCGCTTTAAATTTAAATAAATGCGGGAAAAAACTAGCGCAGGTAATGGTTATTCCCACCATTTCTTTCAATGTATGACTCCAGTATATTTGCATTTTAATTATAGCCCATGTCCTATATTAGTTTTTGCAGGAATTACTTTTTCAAACAAAGATTTAATTTTAAACTGAGATAACAAAGCTAAGAGATATGCGTTATAAACTTACGGGCAAGACTGCGTACACTTTGACTTTTCTCGTCACGCCTCGTTTGAATGCACGACACTGCCGGGTTAATTTGTCAACGATGTCCCTTCAAAGTGTGAGCTAGCCTCACACACTTCACTTATATATCTCTCAAACAGCGAGTAGTCCGCAAAACTGTCTGAAAGTTCATATGTCGACCTGCTGTACCTACCTATATTACTACACGACATGTAACACATCTGTGCCATTGCTGTGCTTTGATTTGTCGTTATTCGTCATTATAGCCGATATTGCAATCTGTCAAATATTGTCACTAACCATCAGATACTATGTTCTTGTTTTGTACAACTACACTAAATGCTAAGAGTAGGTCGTTCACCTAATATATCATAATGTTTTCAAAGAGGTGTGCAAAACTTACAAGTATACATACTATATTATTCTAAGAGAATGTGCGCAGTTCCGTAGTATTTTTGATGCGCTACATTGTATATCCACTTTTGGGAATTGGTTTCCAACGCTTCACTCTGAAATAGCACTCTTATTTGAAAGAAACAACAGCGCAACTAAAAATACAAACACAATTTACTACAAATATAACATAACGGAATGAAATTCAAACATCAGTTAATAACAAAAAAAAATGAGAAATATAATTCCGTTTATTTTAAGGAGTATTACAATGTACTGAGTTCGCTGCGGTGTTTTCTTTTGTTGATTTTATAATGCAAATGCTTCAATTTCGTGAAGTATGCTTTTAACAAAGACGCTTGTTTTGAATGCGGTTTGCGATCCGCGGTCGACGGGAAGGGTTTATGGGTAGGAGACGTCAGCTAAGAATTTTGTTGACGACAGGGCCGAATTAAGGGGGTCTAACGGCTATCGTAAGGTTATATGAAAGTCAAACAATTACCCATACGAAGCCGGGGCGGATCGCTAATATATTATATAAATTTGTTAAACATTTTTAATGTTTCCTACATTAAGTTTCCTCGTCCTTCAAACTTGCAGGCTGTCTTAGGAATTGGTTTTAGAAATTCCTTCACGGCGATGATAGGTATCTACTTATGAGTTTATTTTTCCTTTGTCAATCTCAAAATGAGTTAACTTAAACCTTTTTTTAAAGAACCTCGCTCTTCAGAATTATTTATACAGCTCCAATGAATGGTGCTTAGATCAACAAATGGGAATATCCCATTTCACATTACCACGCGCAGTGAAGTCGGGTACTGGCAGCTTCTATCAGTCACTCATCAGCATGTTTGCGTTCTATTTCTCTTTCTAACCCTTGTAGAGCCAGTCCACTGATTCTATTAATAAATCATCGTCAACTCTGACCATGACCGTATAGTAATTCGGTTTCATCTTGCGCAAGACCTCCTCAGGTGTTATTGGCGTTATTGGCAGCCGTTTCTTTAACCTTGTGCCTCATTCAATTAGATCGGACAAGGGTATTCCCAACTGGGACTATAGATATTATTCTTGCAGAGGGATAGTGAATTGCTTAAGTACTCCTTAGTGTTGATGATTAATTGCTTATGTGTAATGCCACAACCCTAACTTGGCGGTGGCGATTTGAGGAACTAAACTGGCTGGAATGAGGGGGAACATTATGTTGGCAGATCAAAAGCAGACAATTTGCACATAACTGAAACTAATATATGCCGAGACATGAAAGGCGCACTGTGATCACTGGAGAATGAATACAGCAAAAATGCTGACATTGAATTTTAATGCCCGTATGTCTTGACAGAGGTAGTTATACCTCATAAATCGCAAGACAATCTAGGGTCGTGACGAAATCCCGGTGTATTTTATTTGAAAAAATAAATATTTTACAAATTGTGCCATTGTGTCAACACAAGATCATACTGACTGTAACTCGTTTTGGACAAGACACCCATGTTCCTAAGTAAGAAAAGTTAAAGCACTTATTTCCCAGACTGCTGCTAACTCAATAATTTACCAATAAACGTCACTAACAATCCCTTTGAGCGATCGAGTCGATCGACAAACTAAGTAGAATATCTTGTTAAAGTTCACTATATCTTAGTCGCGAAGGATGTCTGCCAAGCTCCAGAATGTTACCTACGTTACCTAAATGAAGCTCCAACGAACCTCAGGACTCTGCTACTAGACGAGTCTATGGTAATTGTTTTTTTTATCAAGTTTCCAACTCTTTGATTTGAATCAAAGCTTTTAAAATTGGCGGCAGAGGTAGTCCGCGTAGACTCGAAAGTTGATAAAAAAACAAAACCCATAGACACCAATTGCCATTTTTTCTTATTAAAACTTTTTATTTACTTAAATAGTTTTTAAGTTACCAAGTCTAAAAATATAATATTCTTTGGCTATGCCGATGTGTACAGTTACAGATTTATTGTCATTATTTGCTTATCTACCTAAATGATTTAGATTCATTTGTTACATCTTGCAACCTCTTTTCAATTCACTGCTTGAGATCAAAATAACGAACGACAATCGACAATCGGAAAGCTATGCTTATCTTGCCTAATTAAAAGAAAATGTACACATTAATTGGTTAGAAAATGAACTTGGGGTGCGTGTCTGCGAATTTCGCTTCGTTTATTATCAATTAGAACAATCGATGTCGAACGTGATGCTATTTCTACAATTCATACTTAAAAGTGAAAGCTATATCGTAATATGCATTCTTGAATAAACTTGTTCAAGAACACGTTTATTTTAATGTACGAATGTTTTCTTTAGATCTAAATCAAACAGCTCAGGAGCCTCCTGGCGACTACTCTTACTTACACTTAACTTTAAACATGATTGTTAGCATTAGAAACTTTTTAAAAACTATTTTTAAAAATAATGCCGACGAGTTTCTCGCCCTTCTTCATCGGTCTATAACAATTTGCAAGGTGCTCCCTTGGTGCCCATGTGAACAATTTTGACTTTGAATAGTTTTGTCTTCTGGAAACGGATTTGGATTTGATTTCTGTTATTTGTCAAATCAGGCATAGGTACTTAATTTTATCTTGGCCGTTTTTGATCATTTCGTTTATGCATTGAGTAATAATTATAGTCTACTTATTGCTCTCGTTCATTCCGCGTCATCTTTCTTCTCACAGACATAGTCTCACAGTTAAGGTGACAATATTCCTAGGAACCTGTGTGTTCTGGCAACAGCACTTGAGACCCGTATACATTGTAAACTTAACGTAACCACTATAACTTACCGACATAATTTAACACCAGGTGAGCGTTCACACTCATTTGCAAAATATGTATTCAAAAAACATCTTTATACTGGCAGTTTTTATTTTGTGAACTGATGTCATAATCGGTTTCGCGATCGTTCTTCGTTCGGTGCCTTTGATACGAACTACTAGTAGTAGACGCCTGTAGCTTTAGGGATTTTTAAAACAGCAAAAGTTTAGGTATATGTGCATCAGTCATTACTTAGCTTTACCGTTCTAATTTATTATTAAAAAGGCTCCATTTCATAGACCTTGAGGTAGACTTCCTAACTTAGAAGTACCAGGCGAGCAGCGAGCTAACGGAGTTCTAAAACTCACGTTGGCGTCGTGAATAATTTAGAGTTACATGTAGTGTAGTGGGATCTGGAATATTGTGAACGTGGCCTCCACTTCAGTGTGCTATAGGTACTCAGAAATATATGGGGCAAGGATGTTTGCTTAGCCATGCAGCCGTTCATGTACATGGCATACACTAGTTGAAGTTTGCACTCTACTTGTTTGCAGTGTTATGCCACCTGCTATCAGAGTACTAGTACAACATAGAATAACACATTATGAATGTTGTCTCTTTGACTCGATAAAATTGAAAGCTTTCATTTTAGTACCTTGTTAATTTACAAATGTTGCGCTTCTGAGATAACTATTTCCTGCTCTTTTATTTATCAAAACGCATTATTTATGGCCGCGTAAGGTGTTTACATAATATTACAATTTAATTATGCTCAAAGCAATAATGCGTCACACCGGATGGAACATTTCTCTCGTGCCTCTAGTTCGCGGATTGTCAAAGTTATAGTTTTGAAATTGTAAATGAACATGTATGAATACATTAAATAAACGTCAGAATTTATTCAACAATATTACATAAATATATTACAAGATAAATTGGGTGGATAATGAATGATTAAGAGTAAGGATATTAGACAAACGGTCCTACAAAAATAGCCCTTTTTTAACTTCTTTCTATGAACAGTACCTAGACACTAAAGAAAGAAAAAAAATAAAGGTATATTTTACTATAGATATACTAATGTTTTATGTATGACGTGGTAATGTGATAATCTTTAAGCAAATCGGTAAGTACGTATGACGCATAGGGATTAATGTACGACGTACGTCCTTCAGAATTGCCCTAATATTGTCTCAACAGTTAAAAAATTAGAGGCACACAAAAATCTAGAAGCTGGGGCCAAGTTGAGCAAGGAAAAGAAAAGACAAACAAGCTAAGGCAATAGCTAAGAATCGTAGCGAGAGACAAAGTATAAAACATTATTAACCCTCTGAAAAATTAATTCTATTCGCCTTTCCACGGTTGGCCGTTATCCTTGGTAATGTAAAGTGCAATGTTTTTGCCATAAAACATGATTCCTGAGTCCTTTTACGAGTCATTTTATAGCGCCCGTAATGCATACCTTTCGAGCCCTACAACTGTGAGAAACAGGTGAGGCGTTATTATATTTGACGTCAAATATTTTTAGACCCAAAAATATCACGTTTTTAATATCAAAACAAAGGCACTTAAATATTATTAAGGCAAGGCGCGCCGGGAAAAATGAAGAACCACAATATTTTTCATCTTTTTCTTCCTCTGAGATATGGAAAAGGTAAATTAAATTTATCTTCCAGCTGTCTTATCCGTTTCGCACGTATTTTTACTTTGATATTATCCGTTATTTGAAGTCATCAGTTTTCAAATACACGTGGTTTTGCTCAGAATCATCAGCAGTTACGATTTGTTTCCTTAACATTGTCCGAAACAATTTCGTTATCGTTAAATGCTATTTCAAAGTGATATTTTAATAATTGAAACGGTTTATAAAAAAACACATTAGAAATCGTAACATAACCCAAATCACAATATGGACTGTACAGGGTAAGATATCCGCTTGTAGAATCCAATCTAAGTAATTGGATTATGAAATATTTTTTTATACCAAAGATATCAAAGCATATTTCGACAAACACAAAAGGCCATCTCTAGGAAATGCTTTAATTTTCCAACACCCAGTGTAATAGCCACAGTATCCCTGTAATATCAATGCTGAAAATACCAGCTGAGGACCTTGACCTTCGACCTCCAGTCCGAGCCTGGGGTAAGTTCCCCGAGGTCACAATGGAACGCAGTATTAGAACCTCTGACAAACTATATGATTAGACGCACACTTACGTACAAAGCGTGACATCAATAGCATATAAAGTTTTAGAATCTCTCGTTTCCCGTCTGATTAACGTAGTTCTGCTCCTGATAATTAAATACATTGATTGCTATGATATCAGATTTACTAAACTCATATGGCTTATTGTTAGTAGAGTGTGTGCTTTTTTAACAGCTTCTCTTCTTAGGGTGCAGTATCAAATCTGAAATAAAGTTTACATGATCGACGTTCAAATTCCGAAACCTAGTTTAAACTGAAGTTTACCGCGTAAACCACCGCGTAAATTCGATCACATGAGACAGCTCACGAACCTTTCAAAGCTTTGACAGCAGATGTCAAAATGCTGCAAAATAATCCGAAGTTTAGGCTACATGAAATTCGGTTCATGAATTAAGCCTAGTTCATAGTTGAATTTCGGTTCGAAATGGTTGGTGAAATCGGACCTTATATTGTTATAGAGTCCGAGTGAAACAGTGCGACTGTTAGTACTGTTTTTTCTGTGCATAGGTCATGCACAGACTCCCAGCTAAATGGAGCAAGGTCGAGACCTTTACCTACCGAGTCCTTGAAACGATAGAACAATTCAATAAACATGTTCTTTCAATTCACATTAAGTGCTTGTCTAGATTTAACTGGCATTTGCTTTTAACTATTATTTCGATTTAGTGAGCTCAAAAGTTGTTTAATTTTTATTCTCTTTTGTTTGTTCTAAGCTGCGCTGCGCACATAGGGTGCTGCTTTTATACTCTGAAATACTGAAAGCTCCTAACATTTTCATGTTAGTCAATCAAATTGGTATTGTAAGTACTCCATCATAATGTTTGTGATTTTTAAGGTCTCTATTATAATAATATAAACAAATTATAGCGGATTGCAAACTACACATAGATCATATAATTATGATGATCCAAAAATCATTATCGAGGTCTCTGAAGAAATAGTTGTAACTGTTGAACAGCGTAAAATATCCATACGCCATACTAATATTATATGTGCGAAAGTGTGTTTGTTGGTTTGTCCTTCTTTCACGCAATAACGGAGCAACGGATTGACGTCGTTTTTGGCATAGATATAGTTTATGGACCGGAGAGTAACATAGGCTAGTTTTTATCCCGGACAAATGCACGGTTACTGTGGGAACGCGGGTGAAAACCGCGGGCAGAAGCTATTATATTTATATAAACAAAAGCTACATGTCTTAATAAAACACTTTTATATTCAGCGAGTAAATATTACTCTACCTCACGAAGTGAAGTTAATATTAAGTTCTTAATGTTCAAAGACGCGAGTCTCCTAAGAGTTGGAATCGTATAACTTTTAGGAGTGAGATATAAACGTTTAGATTAGACGTAGTTTCGTATTCCCTTGGGGTTCCTTAAATTTCGCTGTTTTATAACTTCTCCGAGTTACTGCACAGTTGGATATTAGAAATACGTGGGTAATACATGTGATATAATGACACAAAGGCCTATAAAACGCCCACGTTTATTTGACCGTATGTGAGGGCTAATTTTTGGGCGTTCGTAGGCGTTTTAGGAGTTATTGTATTATCAACGCCTACACAATATTGATCTAATACCTATATTGTTTTGAGTATGATATTCAGTCTTTTTAGCGTTCCGTACCTCAAAAGGAAAAATGGAACCATTTTGCAGTAAATTTATAGTCTCACTTTGTTGTCCGTCTGTCTGTCTGTTAAAACTGGTGTTCAAAACCTATAGGTTATATCCAGTTGACCTAAAATCATGAACTAGGCAAGAAGCAATGTCGTATAACACAAGTAAAGGGAAAAATCCGAAAACCGTGAAATAGTTGTTATATAACAAAAACCTATATTTTAGTGAATGTATAATTAACGATTCCCGTGATGGAAGAACGGTTTACATGCTAAAAGTTTGTACGGAACCCTTGGTGCGCGAGTCCAACTCGCAATTGACCGCTTTTTATCTCCTATCGATAATGATGTATGGACAAGCTTGGCCTATAAATGGACTACCTGTCAAATGCAGGTGTAACAACACATTGATAGGTGCCTGGTTTTAAATTGGGAGTGGTTGCTACCTAGATTGTACTAGAAATTAATCTAAAATCATGTTATGGTTGCATCAAGATTTTTTTGCTTCATTGAAAGATCAAGCTAATTGTAGAATTCGAACCTATATATAGATCGGCGGGCGATCTCAACACCACTTAGCCATCATCGCTTCAAAAAAAGTATTCCATAAGTACCTATTAGCTTATAAAAAAATCGACTATAATTTAGGTATTATTTTCATTTTAAGCAAATTCATTCTAGCTTCCTAACTGGTTTCTTTTAAGTTCACACAAATATATACATCACAAACATTTCGCTTCCAACAGGATACACGGCTTACGGCTGGTAAGCCGGAAATAAATACATCATATCAATAATTTCGCAGTCAACATCGATTGCTCCCATAGCCTAGTTGGTTAAGGCGTCTGGCCCGGATAGCCAGAAGACGCAGGTTCGAATCCTGTTGGAAGCGAACTTTTTGTGATGTATATATATTTGTGTGAACATCCGCTAGTGTCGGTTAACACTGTAAAATATATTTCATATTGTTTTAAGTTTATTGTACACGTTTTAAAATTAAATCTCGAATAGTGCGTATGAGTGAACATTATGTTTTATTAGCGTAAGCGATATCTCTTTTTCAATAGACTAACCTCACACATACGAGGTTCAAAGGCACGAAGGGTTGTTCACAGGTTGTCACGTGTACCGTCGAAACAACTCCAACGTACACTTTAAGACAGTGATTGATTTTGTTACAAACTCAAGCCGTGAGAGTTTGTGTTCACGAACCACGTTTGAATTTCTACAGAATATCTATAATCTACGGTCAGGTGCTCTTTTTTTAACGTTTCAAACAAGTGAAATGTGTTTTTGTTTCAAAGTTCTGAGTATGTTATGCTTACTATTCATACAAAACTTAAATTAGAAATCATGGATGGCAATGTGGTTAATAACATACCTAAAATTTGTATGTGACTTCTCGTTTGAAATGCAGATCATAATACGACGCGCCGTGAAAATTCCTATAAGATTATTTATGTTTAAGTACTGACACACACTTATAAGCATGCCTAAAACCAGCAAGCTCTGCAGCTGTTCACATTTACTAGCTATTAGCATGCTAGTCGAAATTGTACTAGCATGCTCTCATATTAATGAATATGTTTGTCAGTACCTTAAAGAATTTGATCTAATGTGGGAGTGGGCTTGAGTAAATTCAGACCGTTAAAGCTGTGTCGCTGTTTTACACCATGTTTTTGGAACAAAAGCTGACACATTGTTTAGGGTGACCCTTGCGCTCACATCAAAGGCGTTTGCTCTCTCGCCGCCACGCTGTGAAACTAAACCGTTTTGGGCCATTCCTTTGGGAATATAACGGTTTGAAAGTGTTAGGGATGACTTAAATGATTTAATCGCTTCACAGTTTTCAGTTTGTAAGTTTGACATCTTGTTTTAGTAGTAGTAGTAGTTAGTGTGAGAGTAGTTAAATAATAAAAAAGCATATAAAAATACAGTAGGTATATGCACTGAAGAAAGTAAAAAAAGTTGATTTTCTTATTGGCAGCGTTGGCACCCTTGTTTCAAGAAAAAAAAAACAGTTGCCCAATAATAAACACCTATGAACATCGATTTAGAAAACCGATCTGACTCGCGAAATCCTCAATGAGCTTAAAAATGCGGGTTCAATGTCTCAAATGTCAATTTTTTGGAAATATTTTACTTAAATACAAATACAATCATTTCGAACAAAATGGAGGGCTCGAGCGATTCCAATATACCTATTTCCATAATGTCTGTACATCCTAACAGCATATAATGCGAAATTCCATTCGATTTAACATAGCGTAACATGTAAGCGAGCTTCGAAGGTCGACTGGCTTGTTCTGCCCTTATACGTGAATAGTCACTAAAGTCAAACGTCTGTGAATCACTTGCTAAGCTTGTGAATGTGAATTATTATTGCGTTTCCTCTAGCTGTAGAACTTGAGTTTGTATGTCTTCAAAATTATCTGTAAGCTTTTACCTTGTAGGAGAAATGCTGGAGGCTATTTTTGGTTTTATCGCGCTGCTGAATTATATGTTAGACTTAGGTCTTTCAATATTTACTAGTATATCCCTATTTGAAATCAGTTGATTCAAACTCACGCCTGTTTTATTCGAGACAACTCACGCAAAAATTCGTCATCAGCTGGAAAATGTCCACTGTTGAACATCAGTCTCCCACATGAAGGGGGATTTTGCTATAAAGCACCACGCTTGGCAGGCATCATTGTGATCGCAGTATTGTGATGTTGACCAAGGATAATATTGCTGCCCATTCTCTTAATATGCCCTTAGCTTAGTATTATGAGATAATACAAGCGCAAGCGCGGCTTGATGAAAAACCATCAAAAAACCACGAAATAGACAAGAATGGCAATACGGCCAGATAGTGATGTCTCGAAACCCTGCCTTGGCTCAAAGCGACGACTGTTCCGTTTTCCGCTACATACATCACTTGCGCACTACCGCTTATTTACCGAGGCGTCTGCATCGAGCACGTAGTGGTAGTGAAACAATTTTTTTTAATAGAGGTCGTAGAAGCTTATGTATAAGTGGGTGCGCTCGGATTAGATTTCCATCAAGCCCCAACCACAACCACAATAGACGATACGATATGCGTCAAGCGGGGATTGTGGGTTTTCCATGGTTTTCTCGTGGTCCGCGATTGGTGCTTATCCATCAATCATGAATTAGGTGTAAGGGCTGATATAAAGTTTGGCGCGCGTAATTTCGCTCCCTCTTTCGCTTTCAAACACTCTAAAAGCCTGTGTTCAATTCGGCCTTAATATGTTACACGTACTAAAGATAGCACTACCTCCTTTAAAGTATACATATGAAAATCACACGAAGAAAAACACTTTATCACAACCCAAATCCTCGACAGAACCAGAGGCCGAAGCTAGCGTGAAATAAACCTCAGTTTATAGATGATTTATGTCGTGTACCGATAAAGCCGCGAATTACGCGAGTTCCCGACGTGCTTCAATCTATTCTGCGAAGACTGACATGACGCGGGGGTTTATCTTTGACGCTTTTTCTGGCACTTTTTTGGGCTTAGCTTTCGACATAATTATCTACAGTCATTTTGAAATGTAAATGGAAATGAGAATGTGTTCAAATATAATATTGTGTAACAGGTCGTGTTGTATAACCGCCGTTTAAAAATCTATAGAATATCTTTTAATTATTATTTTTTATGATGTTTCAAAGTAGTCAACTCTTGAGTGACGCTCGCGTCTAAAGTATGTCCAATGGTTCGCAAAATAGAATTGTTCTATTACTTATATCGTAATACTATCAACTCATCATTATTAATTACTCGTCAATATGTATCATTACATATCTTATACTATTTACCATCTTTGATGATGATGACATAAATGTGGGTTACTTCCGTTGAAACTCTTTCAAAAGCTTTTGTCACGTTGTCCAAAGGGTCATGCGTAAAATATGGACAAGTGTTTTATAATCAAAACTTTTTTTTAATTTACAACTTGCGTAATTTTTTTTAAATTAAATAGTAGCCGTAACTTCACCTTATGTGAATGAAATAAACAACGATTTTTTAAATTTTCATACCCTTTATTCCTATTGACTCTTGACAATATGTTGATGTTACATTGCTCCGTTACACAGTAAGTCCATTATCACCTAGTTGTTTTTTTAAGGCTTCGGCACACCAAACGCAGCGCGTTTTGACTGCGGGCCGCGCGTTTGGTGTATACGGGCCTTTAAAGCTTTATTTTAAACTCTGAAAGCATTTCATCTGACACTGATCCAATTACTGGAATTTAGAATTAAGCGCAATTTTTCTGCCGATGCTGTTTACTTGAGGTTGAATATCTGATTCTGTTCGTGCAGACGTGTCAGGAAAATTTAATTCAATTTTGCAGAAAATGCTGACGTTTCGGTTGAATATATTTTTTTCTGATTGAAAAAAAAAACATTTAGGGCGCTTATATATACAATAATTTTCATTAAGGTCCTATCATATCATCACTATTGTTTCATTGATGATATAATTTTCTTTATCCTAGTAGTGAATTAGATATTATACTAGTTTTGTTTGTTATCCCGGTTTCTGAACGATTTCTTCACAGTTGTTTGCCTCGTTTTCGCGCGTAGGAATTCACATAGACAAGAAAAAAATAAGACTCATTCAGCTAGCTAGTATCAGTTTAACACCAAAGCAGACCTAAAATAACTTACAATTAGACTCACGCTTGTTCTACAAAGATAACACAAATTATTCTGGAGCATATTTTGATTAACGGTAATTTACGCGATATGAGTAAAGTAAATAAATTAATAATATTAGTATTATATTATTTAGAGACCATTATATTTATAAAAAACGTAGAAATGAGGTTGCCATAACAATTTATTTGATTGCGTTATTGTCAGTGTAGTCACGTAGCAAATGCGTTATTACTTTTAGAAGGTATTTGAATATCTCCACAGGGACTCGTTTCTGTTGTACTTACTCAAGATTATAAATAATAAAAGCCAGTCATTTAGAAAACGTAATATAAGTATTATGTACTTAAGTACAAGTAGCTATATGAAATTGCTTTGGCTGTTTGGAATGAAATATGAAGAAAATTAAAACTATTTTTTTTTTAAATCCATATTTGAAACAATATTAGGTATGTACCTACCAATAAGTATACATAATTATTATTAAACGTAATATAAGTATTAAGTACCTACTTGAGTACAAGTAGCTATATGAAATTACTTTGGCTGTTCGGAATGAACAATGAAAAAAATTTAAACTATATATTTTTTTAAATCCAATTTTGAAACGATATTAGGTACCTGCCAATACGTATACATAATTATTACTAGATATTATTTTTAATTTATTCAATTAGTTAACATTAACGTTTCTTATTTTTGTACGCGTCCGTCAAATAATAAAAAAATCTCAAACACATATAAACGATGCAATTTATATATTTAGTATATTATATGTAACTTAACTTTTAACTAGCCATAAGTGAATTAGAAACGCATTTAATGTTGTTAGTATTCGATGTTAGTTCTCCCGAGATAATAGAATAAAGAGAATTTGAATAACTTTGCTTGTGTAAATTATATTCGCTAAATATTGTTTGATACTGAATACTTTATGATTATTCTTAAGTCAATTTCGTTTAACTCTGTGCTTTGAGTTTTGGCAGCATCAACAAAATTTATATTTTAAATTTAATAAAATCTGAGAATATGATCTATTTTGCATGAAAACTTGTTGAACGCTTGCGTCTCGAAAATTCTAATTTACATAGTTCGTTGACACTTCTCAGGTTTGATCTTGGAACACGAGATATTTTTAGTCTTCGTACGATTTTGAACTTTTTTTTGTGCATTTTTCTCCATGGGAGGCAGGTTTTATTTTTGTTATTAGCGCGTATGTATTGTGCGTTAGACAACTCGACACGTGTATGTATCGTAGAACTAGAAAGGCACGTGCGTCGGCGTTGCTCGGGTCAGTCGATGCGGTTCGTTGAAGCGCGCGCTTATCCGCTTCTCATATCGATTTTGCCGATTTAAAATCGATTTAAAACTAAAACTGGTCTAACTTTAGTATTCCGGGATGTTTATATTATTCGGAGTGGAACGGCGAAATAAATATGTTCGAATGTTTCCTCGATGTGAAAGCGCGGTCATTATTCACGCCGATTCCGATGTTTCCCAAACAAATGAGTAATTAAATCGTGTAATTTCGGTATGTTGTTCGCTTCCACAGCCGGGCATGTGCCAAGCGTTCGGGCGCATTTCTTTAGTGTCGAGCGATGACACTGATCCGTCCGTCTACCCCGCACTGTTTTTATTAGTGTTTGATCGTCCAGCGCGAGAAAACAATGAACATTGTCGTACGTTCTTGTTTGTGTTCTACAGTTTACTCGTAATTTTCGGAACAACTTTTGGGCAATTCCTCGCGTGATTTGTTTGCGTGTTCGCGTAGTATTCAAAGAACAGTGTTGTGTGACAAAATGGAATCGTTGTTAGTGCAAGACGGACCGATAGTGATATCTTGGATTGTTTTTCTTTTGCTGATCTGTCGGTGTTATTATCAAATTGTCTCGATTCGCGTGGCAGGTAAGTTTACAGCTATAACCTTGCTCAATACCTATATTTTTTCCTATCCACTTTCTTATATAAACTAAAAAAAATTTATTAATTAATTTAATTTAATTTTTTTAAATGTTGTTGTTTTTAATAAGGGTAAGCGAGTTACGTTTGATAACGATATTTGATTGACTGACAGTGGTAACTTCTGGCTATTTTTTTCGCTAGCAAATTTTCGCCTCCTTATTTTACTTAATGTGGCATAAGGTAAGAAGAATACACTAATTATAGTGGTGTCGATTCTATCCTTTCATACCTAAACCTAATTTTAGTTTCACTCTCTCTTTCCAATACATAACAAGAGAAAGAGATGGTAGATGTTTGACAGATCTAAATTTAGTTTTAGCGCTGTTAATATTTTCCATCTATACAACTAATCCTTGATAAATTAGACGCCACTAAATTAAATTGGCCGTTAAATTTACACTAGACACAAATAAGTGAAGTGTATGATTAATTTGTAAGGTCTAAAATAGTCTAGGTTCGAATCCTGTTGGAAGCGAAATTTTTGTGATGTATATATTTGTGTGAACATCCGCTAGTGTCGGTTAACACTATAAAATATATTTCATAAGGTCTAAAATAAATTCTATATGTCTCATTCTCATTTAGAAAAATTGAAACTAAACCTAGGTAAGGTTTAGATATAGGATGATAGAATCGACGCCAATAACTACTTGTATTAATGTAATTATAATTATTGATCTGCATTTTACTTGGCTGATTGTTATTGGGAAAAGAATAGGTTCCTTCGTCATAATAACTGCGATGCACAAAACTATTAATCGTGAAACATATGTTCTTCCAATAAAAACGAAAACAATATCCGCCGATGAGCGCATTCAATTCTAAAACAATGCGTATTCAATAAAAATGATATAAAACTGTCGTAGATTGAATTATTGATTTGAAAAATAAACATTGCGGTGCTACGTATCAAAATAGTAGAGCAATAAATCTAATATGTATTTGAGCATTCTGTTCGCGTGTCGATTCTATCAAACATTGACAAACATAAATACGTTACGTGGTTAGGATTAAATAGCAATATTGCCGTTAGAAGCTCAAGTGATTTCAAATGCAAGAGAAAGCAGACCAGCTGCCTTATCAGCTAACAATCTCGTGTTCGTTTTCAATACCAGACCGATTAAAACCAGCGGTCACTAGTCTTCGTGTGGAAGGAATAGTCTAGAATTTTCGCTGGTTATTAAAGAAAAGCTCTTACAAAACGAAAAGAAGCGAACACTATTGACAACTCCTTCCACACGAAGACTAGTGACCGCTGGTTTTAAACGGTCTGGTATTGAAAACGAACACGAGATTGTTAGCTGATAAGGCAGCTGATTTTGTTGCGTTTGTATAATATTCAAATGAAACAAACTATTTACTTAATACAAAAATAATCAGTGTTTACAAAACCACTTTTTTTCGCTATAGAGCTAGCGGGTCGTTTACCTGATTGTGAGACTAAAATAGCCCATAACAACTGCAGTGCTCCACCCAGCGTTTGTTTAACTTTTTTTTTTAAAACATGTTTTTATTCTTATTATAAGCTATTACATACGTCATTTGAATTGCTCGTCAAATCCTTTCATTTGTGTTCAACCCATGTCAAGAAGAGGTTGAGAAAATAATAAATTACTTATTTTGCCGGGTTTCCCATAATGTTGGATTTTTAGCCTGACGCAACTGAAATAGTCGTGCCTTGTCACTAAAACCAAAAGTGTGTGTTAAGTTTCAGCTTATTCGGTTGAGAATTGGTTTAAAATTGATTTGTAATATTAGAACCATATATGATAATTAACGAAGTTATATAAAAACAGGTAATAGACTACTGTTATGATATTTAGATGAGTACCTAGTAAATGAAGCAATAAATAAAATGACATAAATTTTTGGGAGATTTTACACAGTACCATCAGTCCCAAACCAAGCAGAGCTTGTACTATGGGTACCTACTAGACAATTGATGTTACTCATATACTTTTTTTGTAAATACAAAAAGATGGCAAATGAAAAAAACAAAAAAAAAAACAAATGTTGGCATATTTTAGTGATCGTCTTCCCTCCAGTTGAAAAACCTGTCGACAAACCTTTATATTTGTGTATCACGGCAGCCACTCTTAATTGTGATGCAGGCCCGAGTAGAAGGCAAACGAAGGCCTGACCGAAGCCGATGACCAACTCGCTTGACCGACCCCATCAAAAAGTCCACGTAATCCAGCATGGTGCAGTGTGCTCGCAATGACACCAAACGCCAGACATGACAAATGTATTTCGAGACGACCAGCAGCCCTGGCGACGAAGATGCCGATTCGTGTACCATTGATACAACCACGACTACTCTGGCAAGAGTGCACGACTAAGAAGAAGACTCTTGTGACCCAGTTTCCATTCTAAGTTTAAGGGCATTCACCCCTTCAAGATTCGGTGAGGTAATGGTCGAAACTCCAACATATGAAGGGTAAAAATAGGATACCTGCGAGTGTAACCGCAAGGTGCAACTAGGGCGCAACTAGTTACATGGTATACATATTATGTTGTTATCTGTGCGCTCCATCAACGGTACATCATTGTTATGACCGTGTCGTTCGGACGTCAAATAGGTCGGCCATTAAAATAGATACGGCAACGTGCTGATCTAATTATTCAAATATGCCCTGCGTGTATACAGGGTGCATTTTAAAGCGACCACCTCCAAGTTATAAGTCTGTCGCCACTCGCCAAGCACTGATAGGCGTATTTCGGTACCGAAAACAAGAAATCCTAGTTAGTCTATTTACGACGTCTATTTACGCTATACGATTCATAATTATCATATCTTTAATCTCATCCCACTATAATCGGTCGCCTTCTCTGTATTTACTCTGTTCGCACATTCCGAAACATTGTTTTGTTATTAGAAAAAGTAAAATTGTTTCATATTATAAAGTCGTATTATTTCCACCCTGTATAAACACGGGTCATATGAAAGTTTACACACTGTTTGTCGGGAAGCGGTAAAATTTACAGCGGCGGTGCGAATAGATATGACACCATGTGTGCGTCGAGTAGTTTTTTTTGACGAATTATAATATATAAATTTCTATCAGAGAATGGAGAAAGGTTTCCCTCTGCCATCGGGTAAGCAAATAACACGAAAAGTATTCGGAGCCACGCAAAAGAGTTCGTCTAAGTACCATTACAATAGTTTGTTATTTTTCCTATTTTTTTCTTATTTTTTAATCCCTTTTTATCCTACTAATATTATAAACGCGAAAGTTTGTGACGATGGATGTATGAATGTTTATTGCTCTCTTATACGCGAAAATTACTGAGCGGATTTTTGTACATGCCAAAGAAAAATATAAACAAAAACATACTATAGTTGGTATTTAGATTTGTATAACAAAACAATACGTCTCTCATCTGTTACGTGTTTTCACACGTAAGCTATGGCGGAGGAAACTCAAAATAGAGACAACAAATTATAACAATGTCCTTAGAGTTTTTATATGGCTTTGTTTTGTGATGTTTTATGCTGTATTCATGAAAAGTTTATCTCCATAACATCAGTAAATTTCCCTGTTTAAAACAATAACTATTAATTCGTTCTCTAAACTTCAAAACAAAAATCTTAATTAGATCAAATAAATAAATAAAAATCTAATCTCGGTGATTTATTACGCGAAACATTACATAATCGCGGCCTACTTCCTAGCTATAACACTGTTATTTATAACGTTACTAAAGGTTATTTTGATCTCAGTACAAAATATATATCTTTGGAAACATTAGACCTATCTTTTGAAAACTTAAATTAAAAACTTACAAAGTTCTGGAATAAAGATGGTTAAAGATCTCTCAAGGGGGAGAAGTTATGAGTGTTACCAGGGGCGTATTTAACCTAGGGCCAAAAAGGCGATGGCCCGGGGCGGTAGGCTGCGAGGGGCGGCGCAAGCAGAAGAAATTTATTTTATAAATTTATTAGAACCACCTTTGATATAATACTAATAATATCCTACTCATAAAAAATATTTGTGAGAAATCATGTAACATCGCCACAAAAAAATACGGACGAAATGAGAACCTCCTCCCGTTTTGCAAGCCGGTTAAAGAATAAATTAACTAATTAAAATATGATATCTTAGATACTAATTAAACCCAGTACACCAACGCGAAGGCTAAACTTTCGTTCGCACCTGCACAAATGGCAACGCCCTCAAATGCCCTCGCTTAAATCTGAGCTCACCCTATCCGAATGCGCCAGACGTCTCGTCGCTCCGCAGGGTCGCGAATATAGGTGACCCGCTTTGCTCGCTTAGCTCGCTCTGCTGCGACCAATGTATTACAAAATTGCATACTTTGACATTCTGCGCAGTCGTGCTACATGTACTTGTGTTGGAAGTTGAAATTGCGGTTCGGGTACCGTAGTTTTCTATTCGTGCTTGCTTAGCTTGAAAATTTAACTTATATAGTACTAGCTTCTGCTCGCGGTTTTCACCCGCGTTCCTACAGAAATCGTGCATTTTCCGGGATAAAAACTAGCCTAGGTTACTCTCCGGACCCTGAACTGAACTGTACCAAAAATCACGTTGATCCGTTGCTTCGTTGCTGCGTGAAAGAAGGACAAACCAACAAACACACTTTCGCATTTATAATATTAGCGGGAAGTAGGATCTATATTATTTTGTAGCACTAGCTTCCGCCCGCGGCTGCTCTCGAATGGTATTATATATCTTATAAAATGCAATATCTGTTATTCTGATGTTTAAGCTACATTACTGTATAGCACATACACATACTGCATCAAAATCGGTTCAGTAGTTTTTTCGCGAAAGAGTAACAAACACATCCATTAATCCATCTATCCATCCTTCCATCTATCGATCCATCCATCCATTAATCCATCTATCCATCCATCCTTACAAACTTTCGCGTTTACAATATTACCTAGTAGGATAGGATGTGACCTATTTCGCTCGCTCTAACTGCAACTAATAACTGTAACGATCGCTCCGTGCGATTCTGGTATGAATGCTTGTGTTGGTAGTTGAAATTACTCTTGCAGTTAAAATTACTTTTTTTTGTTAGGTACTGCTTCATTTGCCACTTTTTCTATAATAGATGAGACGAGCGAGTCGTTTGCCTAACATTTAACTTTTTGTGATATTTTTTTTGGATATTAGTTGACCAGCGGCGCAATTACGGATCTATTCGGGTCGATAATATTCGACAAAATTCGATAAAAATGACAGTTCAAATCGATAAAGTGGGATTTATCGACCCTCGAAACAATCGACAAAAGTTATCGAAAAGCTAGGTCGAAACCAAAGAGAATATACAGCTACTACAATACTTTACGATCAGACTTCGGTACTCGCAACATTCGATAAATTTGTCGAGTTTTTCGGTTCGACAAATTTATCGAACCGACTTCCGTACTCGCGCCGCTGTTTCGTTTCTTCTGTAACCAATTTACTGTAAAGTTTTAAAGGTACCTAGTTTTAGCTCATGTAACAAACTTACTTATGTAAGTACCTGATTTTGGTTGGACTATGTTCACAGATTAGTCATAGATTCTCTTCTTTTTGTTTTTAAATGAGCATTTTTTTTATCAAAAGTAGTCAATTTTCAACCGAACACAATTTCATCAGACTTGCTAAACGCGCTTTCAATTTTTAAATCTTAGATAAACGCAAGTATGCTTGCAATGAGGCTCCTCTGTAAAATGCAAGAGCATCCAAACCGGACTGCTTCCAATTAGACCTGCCCCATCCTCCAACTAAAGATAGCAATGCAATGCTTTTAAAACCCGCATCCAATTTGAAAGCAAAATTCCATTTTTAACCCAAGATCGGCAGTGTAAGAACACTTTGAGGAGAGTGCTCGGCATCTTCCGGGAAATGCTTAGGAAACTGACTTAACGAAGCGGCGGCGGCGTCTGCGAACTTCCGATGTTTATCAATTGGACCTGTATTGTGTACCATTGCGAGGATAAAATTTGTTATATACTACTAAGTAATAAGATGAGCAAGTTGTTTGCCTGATTGTAAGAATAAAGCTAGCTCATCGCAGTAATTGCAGTGCCACCCTGAACTTTGAAACGCAAACATAAGGTCTACGTATAGGTAATTTGATCTAGGGACTATTTTAGGTTGTTTAAATAGAAATTCCGGTTTCTCAGCTCTGAATAATTTATCAACAGTTCGTACTGCCTACCTGAACCTTAATAATGTTGATAGATAGAGGTCACGGTTCTAAAATGGTTGATGTTACTCAGATGCGTCGCTGACATAAGTACGTCAAATCAGCAGAAAGTGCTTTATGGATCGCTTACATACTTGGCGTTAAAGAAGCAAATACTTGATACAAATGTGACAAGGTGGCAGGACATTTTATAGTATTCGCCTGTCTAGCTACCATCTTAATGCTTGTCTGCGTTAAAGTCAACTAAGGTAAAACTTATATATAAGCAACACTTAAACTAAGACTTTACCAACTTCATCTGCACCAACCAGTTTACCTTAAGATATTACTTCTACAACTGACGTTTCGTAATTAAAGGAATGAAATGTACGAAAGTGTGGTTATGTATTACTCCGTGGTTTAGTTGGTTTTGACACTGAAATTCGTAATTGCACATTGCACGAGCGCGAATTTTAAATAATTGACATAACAGTTTTGTTTGACTCAGTCCAAGTGACTATTTTAAGCGTCTGCTTAAAATAGGCCTGCGTTAGGACTTGCAAACTCGGTGTCGAAAGTCAGGGCATGTATTAAGCATACTAAGATTGATGCAACGAATTTTACAACCCGAAGTACCTCCTAGAGAGCTAAGTGTCGACTTAGGCGCTGTCACACTTAAGAACAGACGCCAAGCACCTATCGGTGTATTCTGGGAACTACACTTTAATGGCGGCCCAGTTTAGTGAAGTCCAGGTTTAGAAAGTTCTAGGTTTATCGAAGTTGCATTCGACCACATCATCACTGATCCAATGAGATATTGGTCACTATATTCGTCATCTATCCAAATATTCAATCCGAAGATTATCGATTGATCGAGTTCAGTCGGTACTCGGTAGTGAGCATGTATCTACTCCAAGACTAGAGTAAAGCTTAAACAATTTAAACCGAAATAGTTAAAGTTAAACTATTTCAGGCCCACTGACCGGCTCCAGTTTGTAATGCGATGCTGGCGGACTACCGGTATCAAGTAGCCAAATGGCTTTCTATAAATAACTACTACAGTTATTTGACCTGTACTGTCGCGTACAAAAGTGCCTTTTTCAGATATTTATTTCGAGCTTTAGTCGAAGTTGCTCTTTGACATACCTATTTAATTTCTGAGGAAAAATTAATAACACCAATACTGTACTTTAATAATGACTTATGCTATTACACTGTAAAAATAATTAACTTCAATATAATGCAAATTTAGTAAGAAATAAGTTTTGTCGTTTTTATCGTTTTTAAAAGATATCCGAACTGTTTTATTCATATTTGAAGATATTTAAGTGTTTTAAATGTTTTTAGAAAGGTCATTTTAAGGCTCAAGATAATGATGACGGCCTCCAATCGTACGACCATGGATGAATCATACTTTTTTGCTGTTTTACAAAACAATAACTTATTGTTTTGTAAAACAGCAAAAAAGTATGAAAGTAAGTCTGATACTTAGTTTTTGCAAGAGTTTACTAAATGCAATCAAGTTTTCTCTCATATCAGTGCCACTGAACTATAGTTTTTATTTGTTATAAATAAAGCGCCTAGTAAATAAATGAAAGTACTTCTCTTCACAACTGTACTAGTTCAGTTGCACTTATCGCAACGCTTACGTTACGGGTTTTCTTAAAATAATTTGGATTTTTTTAATTCAAGTAAAAATGTTTACT
Source organism: Crocallis elinguaria (assembly GCA_907269065.1). Lineage (NCBI taxonomy): Eukaryota > Metazoa > Arthropoda > Insecta > Lepidoptera > Geometridae > Crocallis > Crocallis elinguaria. The sequence goes on along the minus strand of OU026072.1, from coordinate 21,207,409 downwards.
TTTCCCTTTCTCATCAAAGGATTCGCTGGAGTTATGAATTATGAACATAAATAGGATTAGAAGACGTAAGATATAATAATATCATATTGGCATTAGACTTTTGATGTTAATGTGTTTGAGTAGAGTTTGTGTTTGGAATCTTTACGTTTGTTCTGCGTATTTTTTTAAATGATCTTTCTACAAGTCTAATTAGAATGTATTATAGTATAAAAATAAAACGTTTGCAACCAATGGATACTTTAATAGTAGTACATTGTATAGATTGTATTGTCATGTCTGATAACATATGGAGTTTTGACTATTTAAAAATTTATCTAATTATTATTGCACATACAACCGTACGTACGTCCTTCCTTGGGCCCTAACTTACTTCAGTCAAATTGTAACTCTATCGGTTCAGTATTTAAAACATGAAAACACAGACGCTCATTAAGTCTCATAAGCCCAGTAATTTCACTGACCTTTGCTCATCAGACCGGAACACAGTAATGCTTGCACATTACTGTTTGGCGGCAGATTACACGAGCAAATCTGTGTTACTCAAACGGACCCACGCGGAACAGGTCCTACCACATGTGAAAGCAGACTGCTTAGTTTAAACTTCCTTTCAAAACTTCCGATATCCTCAAATGCAACATCCGCAACTGCTCTTTGGGCTGGTGACGTCACAGACCACGACGGCCTTCGGGGTCGGTCGACGACCCCGCCTCGCGTCGCATAGCGACTTACCGTTACGACCGTACCAATAGTATCGACGCCGTATGAAATGTATTAGAATGACGTTTGTTTGATGATAGATGTTTTTTTTATTATCGTCTAGCGACCAATGATTAAAGAAAAGTAGGAATCTCTTTGCTTGCGACCCGCCCCGGCTTCGCACTGGTATATTTTTGACAGTGACAGCAAGTGCCTCATTTCAGGTAATGAAATTGCTTTTTTTTGATAGTGATAGCACATAATAATATGCCTCATCAATAAACCTCAGTTTTGTTTTTCCTAATTATGAAAATATCAGATCATGCTTTTTATTTGCGAACGAAAAAACACGACAAAAAAAGTTCTCAAGTGATGCTCCGTCATACTCGTGGCAATTGATTTTTGTATAAGTTGGTTCCAGTATCTCATACCTGATGCTTAGTTTCAATGTGTATGGTCCTAAGGTGAACGTCGTTTGTGAACAAGCTAGCCCTAAAAAGAAATGTTTCTCAAGTGCTGCTGGAACAATTTTTAATTTGAGGGCCGAAGCTAGCCAGGTGACCAGTGGCAAATGCCTTAACATCATACAGTCATTCTTGTAGTGTAGCGGACAAGCCTGAGGAAAGTCATCTCGATAGAATGGTCAGGGGCCTGTTTCATAAAAAAATATTAATAGTCTAATATTATGAGTATTAGCCTCATAAAATGTATGAAAAAAAATACTGATAATATTAGACTAATGTTTTTTATGAAACAGGCCCCTTATAGTACGAAGGATTGTAGGAGTGAAGGATGGTACCTATTTAAAAATCTGACTTTCAATTAAAACTTAACTACGATAGCATGATTTAATCCATTTGGGTTAAAACTAAATTATACATTAATTAAAATCATTTTGTTCACGTTTAAATTAATTTAAATATTAAAGTGGGTTTCACCAAAGTTGAATAAATTAATGAATCTAATCTAGAACCATCAGTTTTTTTCATTGTTTGAACACATTCTCATCTATAAATGGAGATGTATGTGGAAGAGGGTGGGAAACTCACTCTTAGGGGCACCTTAGACGCTCAAGCAAACGTACGTTTGCAAACAACGCTTTTGCGTCAAGCGCGCATTTCGAGTATCACGAAATCCGCGCTTGACGCAAAAGCGTTGATTCTAACAAGCAAACGTACGTTTGCTTGAGCGTCTAAGGTGCCCCTTAGAATGCTGGAACATATCGATTGGTGCCCGGTAATATCGGTATGATATTTCAACTTGAGGTTGGTAGCTAGCCGGCGGGACACTAGAAATGTAGCTTATTCATAAGATTATTCATCTGCCTTTATTATTTACATTTAATGTAGAAAACATTAATCCTTGTAGTTATACCGCAATATAGAAAGAATTAACTCATTATGAACCGCCAAATATAATGCGCTCCCTTTTTCATTAACTTGGGGTTTTTTAATTATTTTTTTCTGTAAATTAAATTATATTCGACCTGAAAAGCAATAGTGTACAAATATACCTGTGTTTAAGTAACTTTTCAATTATTTACACGGCTAAAGCTATAAATAGCTCACTTATTTATTTCTACCGGAATGAAAGTAACAACAGATGCTTGTATTTCAGTCATTCATCAGCGTATTAGTATCCGCTTTATTTTTTTTTATGTTATTTGGTAGCGAGACCAGCTAGTCGTTTGCCTGATGGTAAGCATAACGCCGGCCCATAACAATTGCAGTACCACCCAGAACTTTGAAACACAAAGTCCTGCGCGGCACTGCAATGCGCCTGCTACCCTGAGACATTAGGTATTAAGTCTCATAAGCCCAGTAATTTCTCTGGCCAATCGGCTAATCAAACCGGAACACAGTAATGCCACACTACTGCTTGGCGGTAGACTTCACAAGCAATGCTGTGGTAACAACCCAGACGGACACTCGCAGAAGAGTCAGTCCTCCCACTAACATACAATAAGAGATACAAGTGCTAAAGATACAATAAAAATGTACATAGTGGCGTGTCTATAGAGAATTCCAGCTACTTATAAATCAGTACTTTAAACTTGGAGAATGTAACATTACCATCTAGAATCTAGACTACAAAGGAAATAACAATAAAGCGAGCACTAAGAAGCTTTTGATCTATAACAAACTGATTCCTTTGGGAGTGTTCTTGTACCGTATTTATGCATGAAATAGACAAACAAAAGTAGAAAATGTCCTCTTTGAATAATATGTCCCTAGCTGGTAATTATTACCTACCTAAAATTTATAAAATGTATTGACGTATTTAAAACTAAGTTTATGAATGAGTGGGTAGCATTTATTTTAAAATTCTCAAACTAGATACTTTTACAAACTTTTGTTATGAAAGTATTTAAAATTATGTAACATTATTTGTCATATTGTAAATTATATAACGGCGAACATGTTAGGTAATTTTCACTGCTCATTATAATATATCTATCTATTGGCCTCGTTATCTACTCGTATAGTATAATAAATATGTAAATAATTTCTCATAGTATTTTTATACAAGCATTTTTATAAGTACTTTACTGGTTGTCTGGAAGAGATCGCTGTGAGCGATATGACACTTAGTAATTGACATCTTAAGTTTTTAATATTCTGTTTATATATATAACCAGTAAGGGTTGGCAAAGCCATCAGAAACTGGGAATAACCAGTAAGGGTTGGCAAAGCCATCATTCAGTATACCTAGATCTAACTTAGGCCATTAGACATTCTTTATCGCGGAATTGAAACTATAAATTACTCACTTTATATAATCTTATTTATTCTTTTTATAATGTGATGTTCACTAAAGTAAAATCTTTATATCTACATCGTTCAGTAAAATAATTCCAAAACATTGTTTACTTCAAGTGTTCATAGTCTTCTCGTGATCACAAGCAATGCATCTTCATCGAAGCGTCGAGGTACCCAAATAAAAACCTGTGTTATTTTTTTTAATGTTATTTGGTAACGAGACGAGCTGGTCGTTTGCCTGATGGTAAGCATAACGCCGGCCCATAACAATTGCAGTGCCACCCAGAACTTTGAAAAACAAAGGCCTGTGCACGGCACTGCAGTACGCTCGATACCCTGAGACATTAGGTATTAAGTCTCATAAGCCCAGTAACTTCACTGGATACTCTGCTCATCAAACCGGAAAACAGTAATGCTTGCACACTACTGGTTGGCGGCAGACTTCACGAGCAAAGCGGTGGTAACAGCCCAGACGGACACTCGCAGAAGAGTTAGTCCTCCCACTATCAAAATATCGTAATTATAAAGTACTTAAACAATCTATTGTTTAGTATAACAAATGTCAGCAGGTTGGTGATTCAGCTAAATCTATCGCTAACATTGCACACACCCTCTGCTCCGTTTTAACCCGCTGCAGCAGGGTCGGCATTAATTATAAGATTATTCTTGTCACTGCAGTATGCGGCCGACAACGGTATTTTGGTCTTCCGTCGCATTCTGAACGCGCCCTGAAATTTATATGAAATTGGAGTAGACACAACGCGCTTCTAACTTTGTAACGTTAATTGAATTGTAAACTTGAGTAATATCAGGGGCCAAAATGAGTAGGCGATATTTATCAAACCACTAGCTTCTGCCCGCGGTTTCACCCGCGTTCCCACAGGAAGCGTCCATTTTTCCGGGATAAATGTAACCTATGTTACTCTCCGGTCCATAAACTATGCCAATAATCACGCCAATCCGTTGCTCCGTCGCTGCGTGAAAGAACGACAAACCAACAAACAGACAAACACTTTTCGCATCCTATGCCAAAAAACATGTTGAACCGTTGCTCCGTTGCTGCGTGAAAGCAGGACAAACCAACAAACGTACAAACTCACTTTCGCATTTGTTTATAGTACGGATCAAAGCCAGGATGGGTCTGTTGGTAGTGACATCAACAAAAGATCCATGGTTTGAATCCAACGTGTTTGAGATTTCGGTGTAGAAATGTATTAGTAATGCTATCAAAATTGTTCGTGAAGTCTGCCGCCAATCAGTAATGTGCAAGCATTACCGTGTTCCAGTTTTATGAGCAGAGTAGCCAGTGAAATTACTGCGCTTATGAGACTTAATACCTAAAGGCTCAGGGTAAAGAGCGCACTGCAGTGCCGCGCAGGCCTTTGTGTTTCAAAGTCCTGAGTGGCATTGCAATTGTTATAAGCCGGCGTTATACTTACCATCAGGCAAACGACCAGCTCGTCTCGTTATCAAATAGTACAAAAATGTTTGACCAGTTACTAGTACGTCAATCCGGGTAACATTGACAGGTTTCGAGCACATTTTTGCTTGTATGATTTTGGTAATAGGTATAAGACGTAAGTTGTTAAGTATATTTGTGTTCTGAGATCGTGAAGAATATAATTCTAAAATTATCCGACTTTTATTAATAGAAATTATAAAAGAAAATTACAAAAATATGGTATGGCAAAGTTACCCCCCCTTTCTGGGTAACTTTGACAGTAATTATGGTTTTCACTAAAATCGCTTTTTATTTGTGTTTTGAAGATTCTGGGTATCTTTGATCAACGTTTATAGGTTCTGGGTAGCCATAGTGAAAAATAAAACCAGAACAAAATAGACAAATAGTTATATTTTATTTTTAAATTGCAACAAAATTGAGATCCAATCAACTTGACATTGAGCTTCGAATTATTACCGATACAATAAAGAATGTCAACCAAAAAATAATTATCTCTTCAATTTTATAGTTACACTTATCCATACAATTTATTAAAACTGGAATTTGAAAATAATTATCTGTATAAATATCTGTATTTTTTTCATATTTTCTATCTATTAAGAAAACTATTACAAAAAGTCAATATTTGCAATTTTCAACAAAAAATAGGCCTAGGATAGAAAAAGAAAATAGTTTTTTATAATTAAACTCAACTTGCATGAAAATCAGAGTATTTCACCTCAAAAAATTACTCGCCACATTACCGCGGTTTTCATTTTGAAATAATAGATGAATTAAGTTTGACACTTAACTTTTTTTTGTGAAGATTGTTTATGGAGATGGCAAAGAATAGATTTGTTTTTGAATTTGGTTGTGGTTTTGTTAGTTTCTATAGTAAAAAAATAAAGAATCATGATAGATCAAAAGTGCCAAAGTTACCCAGATTGTCAAAGTTACCCTGAATGACTGTACTGAAATCAGTTTTGAATAAGCTTCATAATAAACATTTTACAGAAAAATACCGGGTAAAAATCGATATGACTTGATTTTTATGCCCAAAATCTGTCTAAAAGTCATATTACTTTGAATGAGATGCCTTTCATTGCAGACGATCCCTGTCGGCGTAATGCGAGTCCGTTGACTCTTCTCGCAATAAAAGTCGACAGACGTTTTGAAAAAGGGCTTTTCATTGTAATACTAATAATGCCTGTCCCACACCTGCGTCTATCGCCACGAAGTTTCATCTATTGCGATAATGGACGAAGCGTAGGGACAATAATTGTCATGCGTTGTTCGAACTATCGGACCGCGTGAAGATGTGCAACTTAAAAAGTGGATTGCCGATGTTTAATAAAGTAGTTTAAACACATCAAAGGGGTTTAGCGGCTTCTAATTGAGTTGGAGCTTCGTTATGCAGGTTTGGGAGTCTTTAAATTGCTCCATTATCTTGATAAATATAGACGTTAATAGCGCGACAGATATTCGAAGCGCGTCACGCAGGTGTGGGAGAAGCATAAAATAGTGCAAAATGTTCAAGACAGGCAGAATAGAGTTAGTTTAAGAGTAGGAGAGTGACTAGACTGAATAGGCTACTTTATAGTCGGAAAAAAGGCACGATCCTTTGGGAATCTCCACGCGGTTGGAACCGCAGGCTATAGCAAATCCATACTTATTTTTCATATATAAATAAAAGATAACAATTTATAAAGATAATTATATATCACGTGGGTCCAGCCACCGGCGGAAGCTAGTCATAGATATTTATAATCAGTAAAACACGCTAGAAAATGCCTTTCAACCATCGGTTGCATCGCAAACGATTTCTCTCTCCGAAAGATCAATCACGTTCTACAGGATGTACATTGGGCAGTTGGCACCTTTGACCCTCGCATTAGGGCTCACACAATTAGTCATCTTCGCTATGACTGTGGACTTCCTAAAAGCTTTCAAATTGTATTAAAATGCCACACAATTACGCTTCCCCAACACGATTTGAACGGGTTGCTTCACTCCATGCGAAGGTCAAGTTAAACAAAACATGACCTATCAAAAGCCGCGTGGTGATTGATGTTCGTGGTTTACCATAAATTCTTTTGTTTTTTTTCAATACAATGGATGGCATAGTTAAAAATAAATACCTAAACTGCAAGCGACGGGTGGCATGAACTATCAGTCACTGATCCTATTTGGACAGAGTCGATTTTTCTTCCTTACGTTATCAATAATAAACTTACTTAATCCTACTAATTAAACCCTTATGCAAGGAATTTCCTGTGTATATGTAATATGAAATTCTGCTCTCCTGATCTATTCCTCTTAGTCCTAAAAACTAAGAATGTTAAATAAAAGCTGCCCTTTTGTTGACTGTACGAATGTTTCTTGGAGGTGGTGTAGGAATAAGCCATATTATAAACTCGAAAGTTTGTGAGGATAGATGAATGGTTGTTACTCTTTCACGTAACACTACTGAATTGTTTTTATATTGAACTGTTATTCTGAAACATAAGCTATACTATTACTGTAAAATTTCATCAAAATCCGTTCAGTAGTTTTTGCGTGAAAGAGTAACAAACATCCATGCATACATCCATCCTCACAAACTTTCGCGTTTGTGATAATGGTGGGAAGGATAAAAAATCTACCCCATGAAATTTTAATTTGAGAGTGAAGAAAGACAAGCTTTGGCTAGGAAAAATATACAGACAAAAAAAAGAACTTTTCCACGTAATTGTAATATCTTTCCATAGGCCTCCGTAAGAATCAAAACACTTGGTTGAAAAATCGGCAAACATACAGAATGCGCAATGGATGGGCTACTCTCTACAGCCATGAATAAAACGCCGCCGTTCAGCCTGCGGACTGCAGTTTTCATACATTTTGTATAATATGATCATATTATGGTCCATTTCATATAAATCGTAAACAAGATGAGTAACTTCATAAAAGATTCTGCTATTGGTTCTTTTTTTGTACACATTATCTGTGCGAATGAAGAAAACATTCCAATCTACGTTATCTACGTAAAGCATTCGACTCCCGACCGGCGACACGCGCATACGCAAGAGTGATCCAAATACTGTCATTCAGGAAACACGCGCTTCCTTGTTTCCTCTCCCGCGCCGCGCCCCGCATTTTTTGGATTGTTTTGTGCCTACTTATATGTGTTACACGAAATATAATCAAGCCCGCGAGTGCGAGTTGCAATCTGGTGCACTGGGACTTTTGGATGCCTGCAGGACGTCTGGATTGGTATGTACTTTATTTAATCAGATTTTTGTGTATAAATTGAGACCATCCATCCGTCAGGCCTGTTGGGAACCTCCGCACCTACCTCTGCCCCCGCTCAAAAACACGTCAAAAATTTGAACTCGAGGCCAGCCCGCATCCGCGCGGTGGAAACCTTATTTTCATATTTTAGGCCAGTTCTGGTCTTCCGCAAAGAATTTCCGCCATCTAATGGTCCTTCTTGAACCGGATCTCGGTTCAAATTTGTGTTTTTTCTAATATCGCACGGCCATATTACCGTCCGTCATTTTAGTGACCTATCGTTGCAACTCGTAATTACATCATAAACCAGAAACTTATTTTCTTAATAACCGCTTACTGTAATATATACCTACTTAAATTATTGTATCCAATCGTCAAATTATTTAGTATTCGCATTTAGTTTGATATAACTCGCATTCAACCGCATTCCAGTGTATCTACCTGCGCATCTTTTTCATTCACAATGACTACCGCCAACGAACAAAAACTAAAACTTCTAGAAAGCCAACGCGAGCTATTTTTCGAACGCATTCAAATTATATATAACAACTCATGCTCTGATTTAAATGACCCAGTTGAATTAGACAATTTTTTGTGTTCAGTTGAAACATTAGACGAGGTTAGAAACAGTTTTCAACAGTCAGTTAAAGATATTAACGCAACTTTGTTAAAAATAAACAAAGACGCAGAGCCTGATTTTAAAACATGGCTTGCTTTTGAAGAAATATACTGTCGCATTAAAAGAAAACTTACGGAATATAAACCGCGCCGAGATGTTAAATCAGAAGGGCAGCCTTCAGCTTGCCAAACCCAAAATGGGGTCAAATTAGCCCGCCTCGAAATTTTGGAATTCAATGGAAATCCAAAAGAGTGGCCTTTGTTTTACGCCACATTTCATAACGCTGTTCATTTAAACGCATCATTAACTGATACTGAACGCATGTATTATTTGATAGGTAAATTAACTGGAAAGGCAAGATCTGTTTGTACAGGGATAGTGCCCTGCGCTGAAAATTATTCCGCAATTTATTCCGCACTTATAAATAAATATGAAGACAAACGCAGTCTCGCTGTCTCATATTTAGACGAAATATTCGCATTAAAATCTATCACTTCGGCAACCGCAAATAACCTAGAATCTTTTATAGATCAATTCGCTAACGCATATCTCGCATTAAAAAACTTAAAGTTAACTAATTTATGTGATTTTGTTTTGTCTTACACAGCGCTGCAAAGATTAGATAAGGAAACAGCTCGTTTGTTCGAAATGGAGAACAGAGGTAAGTAACGAAATCCCTACGCTGGATAGCTTGATTTCTTTTGTACGCGACCGCATCAAAATACTTAATCGCACCGGTGATAGCTCATCTGGTTCTAATGCTTCGTTCGCGAAGCCTAAAACGCAAAATTATAACGCACAAAAGAACAATGTTCGTTCTTTTGTAGTTAACAATAACAGCCGCGAAACCTGTTCGTTATGTAATAAATCTGATCACGATCACTTCTATTTATGCCCACAATTTCAAACGTTATCTCCCCATGAGCGTTATAAGTACATAAAAGAGTTAAATGCATGTATTAATTGCTTAAGTAAAAGGCACACCGCACACACATGTAAGTCTTTGACCTTATGTAAACATTGTCAACATAAACATCATAGTATGCTGCATTTTACGCAAACGAATAAGAAAGAAACGGGATCTTCTTATCAGCCGCTCGCCCCGCACCGCGCGTTTACATCAGGTAGTCGTGACGTCGCGAATAATAACGACCGCATGCCGCCCGCTTCTACTTCTCACAATCAAGGAGACAATGTTGTTTCGCTTTGTAGCATGACCGTGAATTCTAACCGCCCGCGAAAATCCCAAAGTGTATTACTGGGTACCGCTATAGCTGATGTTAAGTGCCGTGATGGTTCAGTAGCTCAAGTTAGAATTTTAATTGATAACGGATCGCAAAACCACTTCATAACGCGACTCGCCTGTAAAAGGTTAGGTCTTCGCATTTTTAATGGTTGTTCTGAAAAATCAGTTTTGGGTATAGGTAACAATACTCAGGCTATTTCTGGCATTTGTGACGTAACTTTATTTTCGCGCCACGATTCAAACTTCTGCTTGCATATTCAACCGCTCGTACTTAAAACTATTTCAAGTGACCTGCCCAGCTGTGCGCTTGATATTTCCGCCGTCACTTATTTATGTGACATACCGCTCGCCGACCCGCACTTTAATGTACCCGGATCAATCGACATTTTGTTAGGTTCCGACGTATTTATTGAAATCTTAAGAACTGGAAAAATTCTAGGGCCGCCTGGAAACCCAGACGTCTTAGAGACCGCATTCGGTAATGTAGTTATGGGGTCAGTAACCTCGCTGTCTTATCGCGATAATGATGTTGCACCACGAGACGTTCACAACCGCGCCTTTTTCTCATCAAGCGATGAGTCGATAGAAGCGTTAGTCGCCAAGTTTTGGCAGCTCGAGTCAGTACCGACTAAGAAGCATATTTCTAGGGCTGACCAAGAATTTGAGAATTTCTACGTGTCTCATACGCACCGAGATATTGAAACGGGACGCTATGTCACCGCTTTACCTTTTTCGCAACCTTCGTCTAAGCTAGGCAACTCATTAGCAACCGCGACGCGCCGCTTTTCTTTTCTTGAACGTAGGTTCCAGTTAAATAACGCATTAAAAATCGAATATGATAACGTAATGAGAGATTATCTTAAAAATAATATTATTTCACCCGCGCCCGCTTTAAATACTGATCATGACTATTATGTCATTTCGCACCACGGAGTCTGCCGACCAGACAAACCAGTTCGCATTGTTTTGAACGCGAATGAAAAGTCGAGTGATACAAACACTTCTTTGAATGATTGTTTGCACTCCGGGCCAAATTTACAGGCCGATTTAACCGCGATCATTTTAAAATTTCGACTTTTTCCTGTAGCTTTGACTGCTGACATTAAACAAATGTTTTTGCATGTTGAAATTAGAGAAGAAGACCGCCGCTTTTTAAACATTTTATATAAATTTGATGAAGACGATTCAGTTAAATTGTATCAATTCAACCGCGTATGTTTTGGTCTACGCTGTTCGCCTTATCTCGCGATGCGAACAGTGAAACAGCTCGCTCAAGATGAAAATGATTTTCCGCTCGCGTCTGAGGTAGCTTCCAATGACCTGTACATGGATGACCTAGGCTCCTCGGTAGCCACAGTTTCTGATGGGATTCAGCTAGCCCGCGATTTAATTGATTTATTTAAACGCGGCGATTTTGACTTAGTGAAATTTATGAGTAATTCAGCTGATGTCTTAAACTCAATTCCGCAAGAAAACCGCTTATCATCAAATGTGGAATTTGACAAGGATGATAACTTGAAGCTTTTAGGCTTATTTTGGTCACCATGTGAAGATGAATTCTCGATCGCGCTTAAATTCAATCCGCAAATTAAATGCACTAAACGGCTAATGTTGTCTACAGTAGCAAAATTATGGGACATTAGTGGTTTTTGTGCGCCCGTAATATTATACGCGAAACTTCTAATTAAAGCTCTTTGGATAGCTAAAATAGGTTGGGATGATCAACCGCCACGTGACATTTGTGTGGCCTGGAACCGGTTTCTAAGTGAACTTCCCGCGCTAGAAAACTTTAAAATACCGCGCTTTTTAGGTATTGTTCCCGACTCACGCGTCATTTTGCTAGGTTTCGCTGATGCAAGTGAACGCGCGATGGGTGCTGTCGTATACATATGTATACAAACCGCGAATAAACCAAATGAGGTTAATTTGATTTGCGCCAAAAGTAAAGTCGCACCACTTAAAGTTGTGTCTTTAGCCCGCTTGGAGCTCTGTGCTCTGCTACTATTATCGAAGCTCCTTCGATTTGTTATTGAAACTATTTCGCCCCGCTGTCACATAGACGATATTTTCGCGCTCACCGATTCAACGGTGGCCCTACACTGGGTTCATTCCGCACCGCATCGCTTCGATACTTTCGTTGCAAACCGCATCGCTCAAATACAAGAAAATCTCGATCCTAAATTTTTCTTTCATGGAGAAGGAATACATAACGGAAGTGCAGATTGTATTAGTAGAGGACTCTTCCCTTCTCAACTATTGAATCACCCGCAATGGCTACATGGTCCATCATGGGCTCGCGAAGATGTGAGTACTTGGCCAATACGCAGATTTACCTTTGATTTACCATGCAATGAGAATGGTTTAGAAATTAAAAGAAATACAAACGCTTTTCTAAGTACCGATGAACCGCAACCATTTCTTTGCTCGCTTGCAAAAAATATATCTTCTTGGTCCAAGCTTCTCCGCGTAGTAGTCTACATATACCGCTTCTTAGGAAAAATTCCGCGTTCCGATCGAATGGAACTATCGCATTTACAATACGCCGAAACTGCTATAGTAAAGGCTCTTCAACTGCAATATTTTCGCACCGATATAAGTGCTCTTTCCAAAAATAGCAAAATATCAAAATCGCTTATACCGCTTTCTCCATTTTTGGATAGTGATTTACTCCGCGTTGGTGGTCGATTAGGGAAATCGTCACTTAATTTTGATGGAAAGCATCCGATATTGCTTCCCAAAAAAGATCATATTGTTGATCTTATAATTAATTTTTATCATCGCAAATATTTACACGCTGGTCCGCAATTGTTATTGTCATTAATAAGACAAAAATTTTGGATAATTTCCGCCCGCAGTACAGTAAAACGACGTTTTCGGCTTTGTAACAAGTGTTTCAAAGTTAGCCCGCGCGCTGAGGCACCTTTTATGGCCGACCTCCCCGCACCCCGCGTCAATGAAGCCAAACCGTTCCTCAATACGGGCGTGGACTACGCTGGTCCATTGAATATACTGATAAGCAGATACCGCGGCGCTCGTAAGGAAAAGGCTTACATTTGTTTATTCACTTGTTTTGTATCGCGCGCCGTCCACTTGGAGCTGGCAGTAGATTTAAGTACCGATTCGTTTCTCCGCGCATTTCGACGTTTCATATCCCGACGTGGAAATTGTACCGCGTTATTTTCGGATAACGGTACTAATTTTACAGGGTCGAAGTCTCATCTCGATGACTTAAACGCATTTCTTAAATCGAAAGCCTTTTGTGATTCCTTCGCTGAGGAAACCCTAGCTCAAGGTGTATCGTGGCATTTAAACCCGCCCAGCGCTCCCCATTTTGGAGGCGTATGGGAAACGAACGTTCGCAACGTTAAAAACTTATTGAAACGCACCATAGGTGAAGTCTTGCTCACGTATGAAGAGCTACTTACCGTTCTCACACAAGTTGAGTCTGTACTCAACTCGCGACCTTTGACTGTGTTAAGCTCGGATCCAGCAGAGCCGTCAGCTTTAACACCCGCACATTTTTTGACTTTTGGTCCGTTAGGCTCCTTTCAGTCAGATTCGCATTTTAAACCTATGCCGGTAGATTTAGTACGCAATAAACATTTAATTGATCAAATCGTTCAGAGATATTGGAACCGTTGGAGGCGAGAGTATCTAAATACCTTACAAACCCGCACTAAATGGAATACTAAATCTAACCCGGTGACGAAAGGAACCGTGGTTCTTATTAAAACGGAAAATTGTCCGCCGTTGCAATGGCCTCTGGGCATTATAGAAGATGTACACGCTTCTTCAGATGGTGTTGTAAGAGTTGCAACGGTACGCACTAAAACTGGCACTTATGTCAGGCCTGTAGTAAAACTATGTGTTTTACCTACGCAATAAATAATCGCATATTTATTGTTTCGCACACCTACATGGTGTATCCTTAGTTTAGGTATTAGTTTAGTTCTTAACCTTAGAGGACATCTATGCATTTCGCTAGATGGACTATTCCCGCATCCGCATTTTTTTTGAATAGTTTTTTTGTACATCCATGTGTTATACAGGATGCGCTACCGCACCGCTTACTTATTAGGAACATTTAGTTTCCTTTTACTCTCTTTTTAGTTCAGGAGACCTCTTTATCTCCTGAAGGCCGGGGGGATGGTTCTTTTTTTTGTACACATTATCTGTGCGAATGAAGAAAACATTCCAATCTACGTTATCTACGTAAAGCATTCGACTCCCGACCGGCGACACGCGCATACGCAAGAGTGATCCAAATACTGTCATTCAGGAAACACGCGCTTCCTTGTTTCCTCTCCCGCGCCGCGCCCCGCATTTTTTGGATTGTTTTGTGCCTACTTATATGTGTTACACGAAATATAATCAAGCCCGCGAGTGCGAGTTGCAATCTGGTGCACTGGGACTTTTGGATGCCTGCAGGACGTCTGGATTGGTATGTACTTTATTTAATCAGATTTTTGTGTATAAATTGAGACCATCCATCCGTCAGGCCTGTTGGGAACCTCCGCACCTACCTCTGCCCCCGCTCAAAAACACGTCAAAAATTTGAACTCGAGGCCAGCCCGCATCCGCGCGGTGGAAACCTTATTTTCATATTTTAGGCCAGTTCTGGTCTTCCGCAAAGAATTTCCGCCAGCTATATTTGACGCTTAATCAATTCCTAGTAATGTGAACCATTTTACGAATTTTCATAGAAAACTGTCAAATATATTATTTATTGAAATGATTCGACGCAGAGTCACTTTATGAATACCCTTTAGGTGACCACTCGACGACTTATGAAATGGATCATAATAATATGATCCTATTATGATTCGGGCAAAGTGGCCTTTTCAGCCCCGGAAGGGCCTACATCCAAGTTGTAACATTTATAGCTACAGATGTAGTATTTAAAAATATTTGATTACGAATTTGCGTGAGTGAATTACGGAAGCCCCAACCAATAAAATGGTCGGCATTCTTTATTTCGGGACAATTCTTGTCTGCCCTATTTAAATGTTACGCGATGGGAACTGCGCTTCTGAAAGCGTGCAGCTTTTACGATCGATTCGAGTAATTTATACGGCTGTTGGTTCATTAGGTTGACGTTATTGCATAGCTTTTAATGCAGTAAAAGCTAGTAAACATTGCCTTAACATTTACTTTTATAAACTAAAAATTCTGCTATCCTAGGGCCGATTTTTCAATAGTCAGATAGCGTCCTGTTAGATAATTCCCTGAATCATCTAAGTCTGTGGCGAAGACAGAAGTAAATACATTTTATGACATTCTAAAGAAATAAACCTTAGTTAGCTAACGGTCCATTAATTTTGAAATGAAAGACGCGAAATACACACGAAAATTAATTAATTGGATAGCAATCAGTTCGTTAAAGTGCAATTGAAAAATCGGCCCTTAATCGATTTATAAAATACCATTAAGAAGACAAAGACCCAGTCTAAAAGAAAGGCAGCAATAAACAAGCAAAATCATTATAAAACAACCCGCCTGCATAGAAAAGGGAAGTTTGGCGAACGCCTACTAACGAAGTATGAGCAATGTACATTTCGCTGTACTTTTTATATAACTCCCACGTGTTCATAGTATCACGTTCACCCGCGTAATACATTTTTGTTATTTATATCCTGTGGTATAAGTTACTCGCCTTGTAATCACGTAACTGGACCTGCTTACTTTTTAATTGGGTTCCGTCCTCATCCTGATATACTTATACGTACCTAGTTCATAAAGGTCATCAATACCACAACTAAATACCTAATTTTATTTCTAAATAAGTTTATGCCACAGTATCGTGGCAACAATAGGAATAGCAAAAGTAAGATAATGATATAGGTATAGATAAAGCTCAAAGTTTCGTTTGAATACATCAACAAATCGATGCGAGTGGAAGTCATAGAAAACTCTCGTTCTAAAAATTATTAAAAAATTTTTACACGTCGTCATGCAACTATCGGTGGGTTCCTTCAGCTACTCTTGAGAGTCAGTTCTCGTTCTAGGTTCAGCAAATTTTTTAGTAACCTCCGACTATATCGTCACTTAACATCGGCCCTCTAGACATAATCCATACGCTTCTTTTCCCGCTCAGGCTAACGCCAATACCATAGAGGAAAAAGCAAATACGACCAATTGCCATCTATCAATTTCAAAACAGTCACCTGACATCTCGTAAGCTAATGTCATTTTTAATAATAATTATTCTCTATATAAATTAGTGGGTTATTAGACTGACTAAAAGGGCAACCAGAAAGGGGAACACGATCGAACATAACAGTGTTTGTACGGGTGTATTGACTGGTTCTGGGAAGCTCTTGTCATAAAAGGGTGCTCGAGGTCTCAAGTGCGAACTGCTAAGGGCTCCTATAGACTAACAGTCATTGACACGAAGGGCTGGGCCGTTGCCCGTTACACGCCTTCGTTATTTAGATTGCTGTGGACACTCACTTAATTTGTAGACTAATTAAAGTTAAATAAATCCTCGAGTTGTGTTTAGTTTCCATTTATAATTGACGTTGAGTTTTAATGGTTTGAAAACAAAGACTGTTTGCGCAGAAAATAATATTTAAAAAAAAAGCGTTTTGAGTAAATAAGTTTCGATCAAATTGCGATGTTTACTAATGATGATGGAGTGTGTGTCTGCTTTTTGCGAATAACACTATACCAAAATTCTAGCAACTGTATTGGTTAGAGAGAACTGAGTTAAAAATTAAGTTGCAAAATTGAAACTCAGAAACAGCGTTTAATCACTATAATACGTAAGATTATGTAAAGTGAGTAATTTATAGTTTCAATTCCGCGATAAAGATGAACTAAAAATTACTCACTTTACATAATTTTATCTATTTATTTATTTATTTAACATACCTTTTCCATACATACATTTTAACCATTTAAAATGGATTTCCGCAAAGTAACGCCTGATTCCATCAAATACTATAATACGTATTAAGATTACAGACATATTATACAGGTGGATATAATATATATCGAGCATATTACCAGCAGCGTTGACAGAAGAGAAATAGGTACGAAAAAAAATCTGATAAAAAACCTTTTCCTAAACTTAAGCTTTATAAATAAAACGTTTAATTACATTTCATACAGCGGATATAACGTATTAGTAATATTCAAATAGCTTCTCTGGAACGGAAATTATTCGCGTTTCCATCCTGTCCATATTTCAAACGAGATATACCCAAATGTGTTTGCGTTCACCGTTAGTGGTGTTCAGAGCTAAATATTATCTTTTTCCCACTTAAATTGTCATTATGATAAATTATCGTATACTAAGATAAGTTTCAAGTGGAACTAAGAAACAAATGAGCATAGAAACTTCTGTACATATATCTAACACCTTCATGAAGGGAAAAGGTCGCTGCTCCTTTCTTCTGTTCGTGTTTATAGACAGTTTGAAAACAAGCTAAACGGCATTGAAGTGTCGTGCCGTCAATGAGCAATAATAATCCCCAATGTACTCAACGTTGGAGTACTTGCTCCACGCCCAGTTTAGTTTTAAAACACAGCTCTAGATGGCTCCTTCCGTAAATCTGATCGCCCCAGTGTCAAAGGGATTGTCTTTACAGAGCGACGTACTGTCCCCTAAATTAGCTGAAGTATTCCCCGCAAATTGTATGTTATGGAAATCCGGCATAAAAGTTTTTCTCCCAACATGTTAGTGGGAGGACTAACTCTTCTGCGAGTGTCCGTCTGGGTTGTTACCACCGCTTTGCTCGTGAAGTCTGTCGCTAAGCAGTAGTGTGTAATCATTACTGTGTTTCGGTTTGATGAGCAGAGTATCCAGCTAAATTACTGGGCTTATGAGACTTAATACCTAATGTCTCAGGGTAACGAGCGCACTGCAGTGCCGCGCAGGCCTTTGTGTCTCAAAGTTCTGGGTGGTACTGCAATTGTTATGGGTCGGCGTTATGCTTACCATCAGGCAAACGACCAGCTCGTCTCGTTACCAAATAACATAAAAAAAACATACAAAATGTGTAGCCGTTTGCTGTACATAATGCGAGCGTGCTATAAAACACGTTCTTGACAATACAAGTTTTGCAGTTGGACATGACCTAAATAATAATGGTAGCGAGCGATCTATTGTTCCGAGTGGGACGTACTGTACTGTACAGGGAAACTGCTGAATATGGTGTGATATATATAAGACTAGCTGCTGCCCCGCGGTTTTACCCGCGTGAAGATTTTGGATTACATGGTTTTTATTTTTTTGCGCGGAACCTAATTATTTTTCTTAAATTAAAGTAACCTTTGTTACTCCTTGTAACATCAGCTATCTGCCAGTGAAAGTCCCTTCAAAATCGGTCCAGCCGTTTTGGAGAATACCCGGAACAAACAGACAGACAAACGGACAAACAAAAATTTTAAAAATGGTTGTTTTGTTATAGGTACCGTATATACTTTCATATGCATTTAGTAAAAAGCTGTTATTTTGATATTACAAACAGACACTTCAATTTTATTTATCTGTATGGACTAGCTTCTGTCTGCGGTGTTACACGCGTTCTCACAGGAACCGTGCATTTTTTCGATATAAAAACAGTTTTCCAGGCAGGGTCACTTGCCTGATCATCACCTGATCGTCATCAGCTCATCTATCTCGAAATACATTAATAATGTATTCAAATACTTCTGTAAAAAATATTGAAGTGAACCGATTTAGTAATTTTAAAGTATTTTTTAAATATCACTTTTTCATAACGTCATTTTCATAATTCTGGCTGTGTTGTTCTTTCAAAGTGTTTTTCAAATAACTTGTTGTGATACTAAATTAATGGATGTACGCGAGCTGAATGATAACTCTGACGTATATTTTCGTAAAACGTTATGGAGGCACTGACTTCACTTTACAAACCCCTTATTAAAAATTGTACTTTTGCTCTGTAGTGTATTTAATCAAGACTTCATATTTCTAAAACCGTTATTTCCTTTATAATTATTATCTCCTTACATCGTTGCGATATTGCCCCTAGAAATAACCCAAACATAATTTTTTAGTTAGGTTTAGCTCAGCTGCCGCTGCCAGACAATACTGATAAATTGTGACAGGTTTTCGACAACAAGGGGTAGCTAGCCCGGGGAGGCCTTTGAAAATGTCCTCTCACGGACAACACGATAGCGATCAAACGCAAAACTATCAGTAGATAAATAAAAAGTCCTCTGTTCACAAAAAAGAATGCCCTTGTGGGCTGTCAGCAGGCATTATTTATACTAACTTATATTTGTTAGTATAACAAACTTATTTTAATAGCAAAAGATAACGGTACCAACAAAGCAACAACATTTTTATCTGTCACACGTGCTATTTTTAGTATCCGATAATAAATCCCATAAATTCTCAGTGATAATGCGGCGGTGAAGGCACATAAATATGGCAATGCTAGATTAAAACCTATTATTTTGACAAATGTTCTCGGACGACACAGTGGATGTCGTTAATCGTCGTTACTGTGTTTAGCAAGCACGCTTATACGGGGTTAATTTTTGTGATAGGTGATGACTGGACCCATTTTTTTTTTCTTTTTTTATGATATTTGGTAACGAGACGAGCTGGTCGTTTGCCTGATGGTAAGCATAACGTCGGCCCATAACAATTGCAGTGCCACTCAGAACTTTGAAACACAAAGTCCTGTGCGGCACTGTAGTGCGCCCGCTACCCTGAGACATTAGGTATTAAGGACGAACTAGTCGTTCATTTCTCCATACAACCGTACTTGGGTGATTACTCCACTACTTGACGTTTTAAGTCTAAAATTAAGAATAATATCGATTTATCTCTTCGTTATCTAGGTCAGCCTGCTAATTATACAGAAAAAAAATAAGTGGCTTAAAAGTAATGAGCCTTCAAACATCTGTATTTTAGCACGTATTTTAACGCAAGTTTGGACGTAAATAAATTGCAAAAGGATTACGAAAACTCGAAAATAAGGTACATACTAACAAGCTTTAGTTTATTGACATTTCAAATAACTTTGGTCTGACTAAATACATTCAGTAGTTTTGTCGTAAAACCCCAAGCACCAGAAACCAATTCGTACATTTTTGCGCGCCGGTTTTCGACTTTTCGGTTTTCGTCGCGACTTTACGAGAGTGTGTAATTGTGTATGTGCGAGCATTAGCCTCATACTACTCATCGCTGCAGAGTCTTACCTTGTCCCACGAATGTTAGATGAAATAGCATGCATTTTACCCGCGCCCACCGATGAGTTCGCTCCATGGACTAGTAGGCTCTTAAGTCTCATAAGCCCAGTAATTTCACTGGCTACTCTGCTCATCAAACCGGAACACAGTAAAGCTCGCACATTATTGCTTGGCGGCGGACATCACGAGCAAAGCGATGGCCCTCATTACTAATCATAAGTGAAGCTGTGGTCGAAGGCGATTTGCGTACCCTACATTTGGGTTGGCTGGTCCTGCTCAAGTACGGCGCGGCGCTGGAAACACATCGATAGATGCTTGGTGACAGATTGAAAAAATCTAGATTCCAACCTAGAGAGTAGGTACAAGCAAATACCCAGCAATTAACATGAAGTGGCTGCATCACGATGACTTCCTTCACCACATGCCTATAAGCACATAGTATCATCGACAAACGAATCAGGAGACGACTTCGCTGCCAGATTAGCCATCACTTTTTAGTAAATAAAAGCACTAGTAAGCCGTTAAAGTCCAACAACATTACTCTATACAAAAGCTTAAAACTTCTCCGAAATGCTTCGCAACTGGCTGGTTATAGGTACACCTATTTCAAGAGCTCGCTCCTAACTGGAAATAAACACTCTTCATCTAAAAGAGTGAAAATAAAAGAGGTCAGCTAACTGGTTAGAGGGTATCCGCGGTCGAGCGCCGCAAGTTCTATTGCCGGCCGCTGGGCCGTACATTTGTACGTGGTTTTCTAAATTGTCGTTTAATCTATTATCTGTGATTTTGCACGAGCAATTGACCTTTTGTAACTGCAGTTTCAGTCGACTCAAACTTAGTTTTTTCTGTCGCGCTTGTGGTCGGTTAGTATTTTTTTTACGTAAGTACAATTTCACGTTTTGGTAAGGTCCTTTTATATCCAGCAACATCTCGAATTGATAGTTACTATTTTTAGCTAGAGGACGTCCTGATTGCTCGCCAGTACCGTTCCAAAATATATCCTAGCCCCAAAGCTATTTAGTTCAGAAGTATTATTTAAAGCTGTATTATTATCTTATGCAAAAGTTAGAAAAGATTTGTAAACGTGATAGCTGATTTATTGTGCTAATGTGAAATGTGCCAGAGACACGATCTGCACATTTCTGCATTATCCGTCCAGCTCATCCTACCCTTGTGCAGACACCGCGGCTAAGCCGATAATTGCTTCGGTAACGGCATTTTCACGAGAATTCGCAACGCTTCGCTTTGTCATTTCGAGTTTGAATGATACGTTCAGATACTTTGCTGTGCTGATAGTTTGTTTTGATACCCCTGATTTTATGATTCATCGCATAGTCAACGTAGGTACATCTAATCAGGACTGTCAGTTTATCTGATAGATCCGATATAAAAGAGCGTTGCGAATTGTGGCGATAATCACGTCCCCTCTCAGTAAATCTCCAGAGTAATAAAACTTAAAAGTAAGGTATTACCACTGAATCAGCCGCCGGCTGACATAGTTATGGCATCTGGCGTCCGCACGTTGTTCACCTCGTTACCGCGTCCACAATTCGATTTTATTGTTCAGAGCACTTGCCTCGTGTAAATTGGATTCCTGCTGCATTGAGGGCACTCGTAAAGCGACACAGTGATGTGCACATCAAGTTTCACTTTTTTTAATTATTGATGAAGATCGACTGATAAGGGTTCAGTGGTCCCGAGTCACAGATGCCACATCAATTAGCCTGCCAGCCGAGCTGTCGTACCTCCTCCTCGCACCTGGTGGCAGTCGTGACGAGACGAACCGGCCGCAGCCAGTCATCAGTCGGCCGCCGTCGGGGACGCACGCCCTTTGTCCTCCGCGACGACGAAAGCCGAACGCGACCCTTTTAAATCTTTAAATATTTTTAGTACACGGAAATCGCGTGTCGTCAGTTTTGTACCAATAGAGGAGTGCACACAGGAAGTTTGTGCTACTTAGCTATCGAACGTTTTTCGTCGATGTGATTGTTTACCGTAATGTCATAAGGTGAGTTTGTTTATACGCCGATCAGCTGTGGAACCTACTTATTCTGTACTACAGACTGGCGTGTATGAAACTCATTCTACCAATGAATTCTAAAGCAACCCAGTGTTTGTTTTGAATAATTATCTTGTTTTGAGTACGCCACGTTTGAATTTATAAACAATCTTATGATGTTGAAAGAGTTTTGATATTACGTCGATTGAGAACGTGTTTATAATGTTACGAATATAATATAGTACAATCACATCATCCGTGGTTATGCTACCAATGTTAAGTAAATAATAGACACTGTTTGTGTAAAAAAATGCGACGCGCTCGCATGTTATTACAGGCAGTGTTCATCGCACATTCCATTAATTACCACGAGGAATGTACTCATAGGTACTTTGAATTTATTAATTACACTTTAGCAACTGTTGTATCTGTATTTACGATCGCAATTTAGTTAACTAGGTACTTATTGGAAACAATTTGTTACAAAAGTATAACAGAATTAAGTTTCGCCGGTTTTTTTAGTGGTAGGACGAACTCTTCTGCGAGTGTCCGTCTGGGTTGTTACCACCGCTTTGCTCGTGAAGTCTGCCGCCAAGCAGTAGTGTGCAAGCATTACTGTGTTCCGGTTTGATGAGCAGAGTAGCCAGTGAAATTACTGGGCTTATGAGACTTCATACCTACTGTCACAGGGTAACGAGCGCAGTGCAGTGCCGCGCAGGCCTTTGTGTTACAAGTTTCTGGGTGGCTCTGAAATTGTTATGGGCCGGCGTTATGATTACCATCAGGCAAACGACCATCTCGTCTCGTTACCAAATAATAAGGGAAAAAATTTTGCAAAAATAATGCGTTTGAATTCATTTTGCAACATAATGTTAAAATTTTAAAATGTGTAAGTAGAAATTTTGCCATCTAATGTAAGGCGTAAAGCTTAACTTTTGTAAACTTTGGCACCCTTTAAATTATGTAAGATGAAAAAAATTTATAATCGTTAACTGTTTCGTAACCCGTTGTAACTCTGACGGAAAATTCTAGAACGGTTCTTTCAACTCGTTAATAATCCAGCATTAATATGGAAATAAACTTGAGAATTACTGAATTATAACTAGTAACTAAGTAAATGCATACAAATGTGCAAGTGCTAATTTACATGGTGTTTATCTTAAAATAAAGTATTGAAATTACAAAACATTTCTTACAAAAAAAATCCAAAACCAAAATCAATAGTTTCGCAAATTCGCAATTCCATCATTATCAAATCTAAAAGTCCAAGTTCGATTCATCATGGTCTACGTTTAAAATTCGACGAAAAGCTCACACATAGAACCTTAGTCGAAAATATAAAAAAAATAGTGTTAAAAATACACATCGTAGACAAAATCACTCGTAATCTTATCAAAGATATACTATAGCTATCTTTATTGTGCTGAATTGCAATAACTGATCTAGACCGTATCTACAGATTGATAGTATCCTTCACAAGAAAATGCTTTTACATTTAAAATACATTGGAAAATGAAGAACAATCCTACTTCCTATACTAATATTATAAATGCGAAAGTGTGTTTGTTGGTTTGTCCTTCTTTTACGCAGTAACGGAGAAACGGATTAACGTGATTTTTGGCATAGATATAGTTTATGGATCGGAAAGTAACATAGGCTACTTTTTTCCCCTTAAAAATGCACGGCTCTTCTGGGAATGCGGGTGAAAACCGCGGGCAGAAGCTAGTATTTTATAATAGAATATAGTTTAGACTTCGTAGAGTACCTACGCATAAGTATTTGCGAGGGCCAGGTAGATATATATATCTACCGTCAGAGGTTATATATCTACAGTCTATAATTACGGTCTCAAACCTTCCTGCATCAATGCGAGTACTCTGGCCTGTTTCACTGTGTGCCCTGGAACATGATTTTCAAACTCAATAGTAGATTTTCCATTTTCGTTCTCATTTTTTCGAGGTTACTCATTCACAGATACATAAAGGGGATCATTATGTCAATTCGTATATTCGTTCATATCGTTATGATCATTATTTACAGTCTAATTAAATTACAGAAAGCTTACCATTACCATTTTACATTTTACCATTTTAACCGCACTTAATTGTACCTTAACTTCTTTCGTAGAATTCCTGTTTATTATTTGTTTTGCTTCTCACATGCAATAATATACATTTAAATTTGTAGCTCACATATCGATACAGAACATGTGTTGCAATTAATGTTAAAGTGTGTTTACATTACTATAACTTTAGTAACGAAACGTTTTTAAATAACCCCACCTATTTCGCTTCAGTTGTCATCACTGAAATCCTCTTCGAGGCAAACATGCTGTTGAGAACTGAAGCTATAGTTTTAGCTTTTAGTAATAAAATTCGCTGGTGTTCTGGTGGTAACTCTTGACATCAAGCAAAAAAAACAAAAGAAAAACTATATAGCTATAAAAACTAAAAAAAAAACAAACAGTACAAAAGAGTTGCGTTCAGCACACATGCATCATAGTGAAGTATAAACCATTAATTTATATACTATCTAATCTCTTTCCAAAATCAAACATGTTATTTTTATTCACTTTTTCCGATTACCATCTTCGGAAAACAAAATATGTATCTAAAAGTGTTTATTTATCGTTCTTCAATAGCTATAAATATAGACCTGCACTTATTGACGTTAATTGATTTACTCGAACAAATGTATACTTACAAATAAATAAAATTGAAGTCTCTGTTTGTAATATCAAAATAACAGCTTTTTACTAAATGCATATGAAAGTATATACGGTACCTATAACAAAACAACCATTTTTAAAATCTTTGTCTGTCTGTCTGTTTATTCTGGGTAATCTCCGAAACGGCTGGACCGATTTTGACGGGACTTTCACTGGCAGATCATTTAAAAAAAAAATTAGGGTTCTGCGCAAAAAAATAAAACCATGACATCCAAAATCTCCACGCGGGTGAAACCGCGTGGCAGCAGTTAGTACTGCAATAAATATTCTGTGATCATGCTCGCTAATGTTATTTCTCCCGCAATTACTAGCATAATAATATATCACTTGGATCTTGCTCTCTACAGGGAAATTATTAAGCCGCGGAAGAATTTATGTTAACACAACTAGATGTGTCTAGGCGTTAATACATTTATTCGAAAAGGTTTTATGTGCAAAGCACGCTGTCACTGAAAAATTGTTTTCTATTTTGTTACATTGACGAATTGTTTTCACTTGAATGGTCGCTTGAAACCGCGATGTTCGTTCTTGCTGCTGCTAGTACAGTATGTAATGTTCTCGATAGCAAAGTATTACATGTGCAGGGAGCCCGTCTTAATGATTTCTATTTAGATGAAGTTCTTATGAACGGTGTTTCAAATCCGAAACTAACTTTAGTTTGTAGGAACGCTCACCACTTTGTTATGTTCTTATAACCAAAAGCTGTTTTATGCCGTTCTTACGGTTTCATTACCACTAGCATATTGCGTGTTACACCAGCCTTAGTATTACAAAGAATGGTTCTCACGTGATTCAACTCCGATTAAATAACCCGATAACCTCATTCTATGTACTACAACCTCTTCGAATGTGATGAAAATTTTGGCTCTATTAGTATTGCAAATGCAGTTGGAGAAAAACTTAACGTAAACTTTACATAAGAATATTAGATAAAAACGTGCGACTCTTTGGTGCTATGTGTTGAATGTTGATGTTTCTGTGAACTGATTTATAACATTACGAACAAAATCAGAATTAGCGGGATATTTACCATGTATATTATTTGTATTGAGTTCCCGATATTTCGGCGCTGTTGCAAGCGCCGTGTTCACGGCTTTTGTTCGTACTATTGATGACCATGACAGTTTAAAAACCTATATTGATTTATTACATCCATACAGATAAATAAAATTGAAGTGTCTGTTTGTAATATCAAAATAACAGCTTTTTACTAAATGCATATGAAAGTATATACGGTACCTACTACAAAACAACCATTTTTTAAATTTTTGTCTGTCTGTCTGTCTGTCTGTCTGTTTGTTCCGGGTAATCTCCGAAACGGCTGGACCGATTTTGACGGGACTTTCACTGGCAGATAGCTGATGTTACATGAGTAACATAGGCTACTTTAATTTTAGAAAAATAATTAGGGTCCGCGCAAAAAAAATAAAAACCATGTAATCCAAAATCTCCACGCGGGTGAAACCGCGGGGCAGCAGCTAGTTGTTAATAAAGCCTGACGTATATGGTGTCGCCAATAACAACAAAGGCGAGTAGAATAAAGCCTTGGTCGTTGACAGGTCAATCTTTTCTTTTTTTTTCTTACCGCTAGCCAAAAGGCGCGCGTGAAGTGTGTCTGTGATATTGTGGCAACTCCGCAAAGGCCATTAAAAAGTTGTGCATAATTTTCCGAATTTCAGATTCGCACTGATATTAATATGGTAACAAATTAAATGTCTCCCGCAATTCCGGTGCCAAGTCCTCCAGAATTTTTTCGTTTACATTTGGCGGCTTTAAGTGGTTCATGATGTTCCGTTTCCTTCGTAATTATTATAATTTATTGTGAAATAATGTGGAATGGTTTGACATAACTGTGATTGAAAGTCTTTAAGAGTTGGTTTTAAGTTTTATCTAAATTACCGCTCTTGGTTAGCAACTTAAAAATAAGATAAACCTGCTCGGTAAAAAAACGCTAAAACACAACTCGGTAGGTGAGATAGAGGTTATAAGACGTACATTAATCTATTGAATGTTAGAAAAATTCCAATAGCTAAGTGAATCATTGTAAGTCTTGGCCTCTGAATGCCTTGTCCTGTGCAACACCAAGAAAGTTATTCTGGAAAAGCGAATCTAAGTTTGTACAAATACAATCCATTGCGTTACTCTTGTCACGCACAAGGTCGGTGTTTTTGCATTCGAAATTACAAAAATCGTGAATAAGCAATTGAAATATGAAAATCGCTTTAAAAAAGCGACGAACCGACTTCAGTGACAAACTACTGAAGCGATTTTGATGAAATTTCTATGGGACCAATTTGAAAGTATATCCTTTCAAATAAAACAAGAAATTTCCAAATCGGTTTAAAAATGACAGAGATCTGAGGCACCAAACATAAAAAATAAATTAAAAAAAAATACCCACCGAATTGATAACCTTCTCCTTTTTGGAAGTCGGTTAAAAATACGATATTAACAATTAGAAATGAATAGAACAGAACAATATATTGCGTATATAAGTATATTTCGTTCTACCTACTTGTTTTGGAGAGCATCGATCGGTGCCTTAAAATACCCAGTTAATCAACAACCAGTGGCACTTAGACTTAGTAATTTAGTTATGAAGTGAAACGGTGCCTCTCTCGATATTATATACTGTTACTTGGAAAGCTAAATATAGTTTGAATGACATTACACTTAGAGGCTCAACCTTATCGCTACATATAATAATTAAAAATTATATTATGTTATCAAGCAGAGTGAAATTTCATAGTGCTTTGACAAAAGAAACTGAACAAAGACATTTTCACTGTCGTAGAAAGAACTACGGGTCAAACAAAACAATATTTGCATTCCATAAATAGCAAATAGATCATTACGTGCCTTTATTCATACGATTATGTCATCAATATTCTAAACATCCATACTAATATTATAAATGCGAAAGTGTGTTTGTTGGTTTGTTGATTTGTTGGTTTGTTAGTTTGTCCTGCTTTCACGCAGTAACGAAGAAACGAAACGCGTGATTTTTTGCATAGATATAGTTTATGGACCGGAGAGAAACATAGGCTACTTTTTATCCCGGAAAAATTCACGGTTCCTGTGGGAATGCGGGTGAAAACCGCGGGCCGAATCTAGTCTTATTATATTTCATTTATCAACGAATACATATATTTGAGTTAAGATATAATTGTCGATAAATGAGGAATTTTGTAGATTTTGAAATATATTTATTTACCTCTTTTTCTGACACCTACATACGAAAAAATACCGTCATTACAATAAATGCTCTCAAAATAAATTCAAAATAAACCTATAAATAAAAAGAGATTTAAAGAAGGAAGAGATAAGTCGCGTTGCAAGTAATTGTTAGTGATAATTATAGCGCATGCATTCGTGTGCCAAATGCAAAGGAAATGTCGGTATGCCAAGTTTTTGTTTTATGTTTGTCTACTCTGTAATCGTAGTCAGATCATTTATTGCATCTACTCTTGCTTGTTTCATTAGTTTTCACATTAAACGCTTTCCGTCACTTTACCTTCGGACACCATCGTCAGATCGACCTAGTTTATGCTACCACCGGGGAATTATATCTGGAAACATTATCAACTAGCTTCTGCCCGCGGTTTTTACCCGCGTTCCCACAGGAACTGTGCATTTTGCCAGGATAAAAAGTAGCCTAGATGTTACTCTCCGCTCCATAAACTATATCTGCCAAAAATCACGTCGATCCGTTCCTCCGTTACTGCGTGAAAGAAGGACAAACCAACAAACACACTTTCGCATTTATAATATAAGTAGGATTTATTGTTAGAATACAATATTTTTTTCTTTTTTGTGAAAACAATTTGCTTCAAATTGTAATCTCTGAGTGCAATATACTCATTTGACTCTCCAAAGACACTCTTGCCCCTTGTCAGAAGTAACTTGTCTCATTAAAAGTTTACACAAAGTCTGAAACTGTCTCAGTCTCAATATTATCTACCAATATTTGTTTCTTTTCAGTAATGATTTTAACTTTTACTATTAGCTAACAAAATCTGACTCTTATATTGTAAGCAAATAGATAAATAAGTTCAAAATTATTGTTAACCATAACTTAGTTCTGTTGTTGAAAGTCAAACTGTGTACTTATGTCAAATTATTTTTATCTTAGGTTGGCCCGCTGCCTGAGGATCTGATTTATATTTCTAAATGTCATACTATTTATAATAAATAAGAAATCTTAACCAGGGGCTAAGGAATTCTAGATCTTCGCAACGTGAGCGAATAAAATCAAATCACGTTGGAAATTGTATTCATAATAGGGCATCCCCTCCTTTCACACAATCCTATTTAAATATATAGTATCAGACGGTATCAATGCAACTGTTTATATGCATAATACCCTTTCAATACTAAAGTTTCCTAACAAACAACTGTTACAAGACGAGGATACGGAATCACAACCTATTGAAAGAATAATCCCTATACAAAAGTTCAGTGACATTGAGCTTGATCCATGAGATCAACGAATAGATCACCAATAGATCGTGTTCACATATTTCTGAACAGGTTTCTGGCTGGTCTAACATATCTTTGTATGTTTTACTCCTTTGGGTATTTTTCTGGGTAGCATTAATTTTGGGTTGTTTTCGAAGTTTACTTTCATCACAAAGGCAGAAAACCATAGAGCTAACTATAGATTTCTCTAAGCCATAGCGTATTTTAATATTATATCGAAATACGCAGTCGACTAATTTTGAATAATTTTTTGGATCAATAATATGTTCGGTCTGGTTAGAAGAAATCAACGAAACTTAATATTGCTAAGCTGCGGTGTGCAAACATTAAACTTGAGCTAAGTCTGAGCGAAGTTCACTCTACAAATTTCACCCTTAATTGCAATTCTAGATAATATATTAATTTAGTTTATATGTTAGCAATATTGATTATTCAGTATTCTATGATCCAGGCAAACGTATAAATATCGGTTTCGAAATTACTTGCATAAAGTTTTATCACCTTAGATGCAGTTTTACCGGTTTCTATCATGGGTTATTTCCATTATGTAAATGCAGATTTTATGTTATTATCATGCTTTTAGCATTAGCACCATCAGTATCGTTTTCAAATCGTAGCTGATAATCAGCGTCTATAATGATTTTGAAACTTGTACTTGTTTTATTGGATTTTGTGTGATTAATGACCTTGACCTTGACATTAAATAGAAAATTGCTTGATATAATATTGAAACGGCTTGATTTGCTAACAAATTACCAATTTTCTTCGTTTGATTAGTTACATTAACAAACAAAAGGTATACAAATTGACGTTTTGAGCTATTACGTATTAATTGCCTTCTCAGTTAATTTATCGTAAGATTTGTAATATTTTGTGTACCCCCTTATATATTTGTAGAATACTAGCTGCGGATTGCGGTTTCACCCGTGTAGAGATTCCTACAGGAGTCGTTTTTCTAGATTAAAATTAGTCTAGATGTATGTCATTCTCCGTGGCTCATCAATTATCTGTATGCAAAAAATCGCTTCGGTCCGTGTCTCCGTTGCAGCGTGGAAATAAACAACATACACACATTCACTTTAACAATGTTAATTGGTTTTCTAGTTAGGGATTGAAGGTAATATATACATCTATATTTATACACAGATAAATAAAATTGAAGTGTCTGTTTGTAACGTAAAGAACGTAAAGAACATATAAAAAAAGCATTTTTTTTTTAATTGTTGTCTGTCTCCTTGCAATTGTTGTCTGTCTCCCTGTTTGTTTCGGCTAATCTCCGAAATGGCTGGCGACTTTCACTACTACTTTAATTTACTAAAAATAATTAGGGTTCGCGTAAAATAATGTGCGCATGAAATCTAATATCTCGTCACGGGTGAAAATGCGGGCAGCTAATTTAAAATAAGTAAGTATATTTATGATTTTATCAAATAATGCTACTATTAATTATCCATTCATCAAAGTGAAGCTCCTTACCTTATCTCCCTGTATATATAAGTAGTCGGAAAATTTCAGTAACCTATAATAAGCTTAGTTTTACCTTGATTTTGCTAAAAGTTAAAGGTTTCCTACATGTTCAAGGTTTTCTTTTTGTTCGCAACACAATAACTCTCGCCTTGATCACCCTAACATTATATTTACTTGTATTTTCCACGTAAGAACGCCCTGTAGATAAGTTAAGCTTGGAGTTGTGGGCTGAGGATCTCCTTACACTGATAAGGAGGTGAAACTTAAGATTGTCTTTTTTAAGATATGATGGATATTTTAACATGCTCACCAAGTCACCATATTTATACATATAATCACTGCTATTTATCTTGTATTCTAGTTATTTTGTTTCTAGTTAGGATCTCCGGGAGATCCTAACTAAGATTCCCTGCACATATTTGTTCCGCTACGAGAATCGAACCCTTACACGGTCCAGAACTTAAGTTCATCAACCTATCAACAGCTTTCTGTGTTTGTAACTCACAGGCAACCGCTTGTAACTATTTGTTATATCAAGTAATGTTTTGATAACGTTATACGTTGCCCTATGTTAACTCATATCGGGAAAATATAAATTTCTACTGCTTGTTTAAACGTGCTATAGTTTCGTACTTCGTTATTATCGTAATAACTAAGAATAATATTCATGACGCATAACTAAATATTTACCATAATCACCTAACTATGAGGTTGTTTAATAGTGGAGTTATCCGTATCCGACTCGTAACTAAACTAAACATGCTCGTGTTTAGTTAAGTTGTGAGTAGAGGGAATTATTTTAATTAATTTTAATAAATATCTATGATTTTAATGGACAGCTCCCTTTGCGTAGTGGTTTGATGGTTGATTGTGTGGACACGGTGGAAACTATTTGTTTTGTCTATATAAACGGACGCCTTCCACGATATAGTAATTTCTACAAAATTATTATGTACTAGCTGCTGCCCGCGGTTTCACCCGCGCGGAGATATTGGATTTCATGGTTTTTATTTTTTTGCGCGGAACCCTAATTCTTTTTCAAAAATTAAAGTAGCCTAAGTTACTCCTTGTAACATTAGCTATCTACCAGTGAAAGTCCCGTCAAAATCGGCCCAGCCGTTTCGGAGATTACCCGGAACAAATAGACAGACAGACAGACAAAAATTTTACAAATGGTTGTTTTATTATAGGTACCGTATATACTTTCATATGCATTTAGTAAAAAGCTGTTATTTTGATATTACAAACAGACACTTCAATTTTATTTATTTGTATGGATTTATTTTGTCTCTTAAGAAACCACGGCCAACACTACGGTTTAATTAGATATTTCTCGGATCTCAGTTCACATCCGACCGGGAGGAAATCTCAGTTGCTCGTTTATTGCTTGTGCAACGGTGCAATCGTTTTCGTATCATTGCTTCTACGGATTGCAGTCTCGATGTGCGACATTCGGTTAAAGTAGCAATGTGTACACGACAACCGATGTAATCCGGTGAATCATCACAGCAAGATTTTTAAAGACCTACCCTCTTAGGTACTATCTCATTCATGAAAAACGTATTTACAACCATCAAGTAACTAAAATGTATTTTTATTAGAAGCTGTAATGAATAGGCATCTTTATCAAGTCTATTCTAGTTGGTACCTATAGTAGTATAGCCGTGTTGTGGTTACGGATAGACATTGTTACTACAGATTTATTATTTTGGATTTATTAGTTTGTTTTATAAATTAACTTTGTTTGCCGTTCTCGTTTGACACATCAATCAAGTTATTTCCATCTTCTTTTCTAGTATTCTTTTTGAACAAACTGCTTGCGAAATTAGTATCGCTTGAAAGTTTCATAACAGGTTTATGCTAATTTAGATGTACCGTAAAGTTTGCCATGCATGTAAAATTACCATTTATATAATCCCTGAAAATGTAGTTTGACTTTAGCGAAAACCTTGAACAGTGAGTGCTTTTGAGGTACTCAGCGCTGACACTTTGGGGACGTTGCAGCACAGCGACTTATCATAATAGGTCGGGGAAAAAGTTTCTTCGCATTTTTTAAGAAAATTCAAAACATTTTTTAATATAGTTTATTTACATTTAACTAAAGTATGTAGGTACCATTTTGTTCGATAACTTTTTGCCATCTTGTAGGTAGGGACATGATCCCATTGCTATAGAAATTTTGGGACTTCTGATCAAAATACCGCGACAAGTGGTTTTGGGAGTCCTCTCGTGATGTTAACCTGACACTGCCTAAAGAATTCTGAAGAGACCGAAACAGGGGGAAATCTGAAGGTGCAAGGTCAGGACTATACGGCGGATGCATTAACACCTCCCAGCCAAACTCTCTTAATTTTTTCTGAGTGGCTAAAGATGTGTGAGGTCTAGCGTTATCATGATGAAAAACCACACCCCTTCTGTTGATTAATTCCGGCCGCTTTCTCTCAACTTCTTGCTTTAATCTCATCAGTTGTTTGCAGTAGAGTTCAGAATCGATGGTCCTGCCTGGTGGTAACAGCTCATAATGAATAATGCCCTTCCAATCCCACCACACACACAGCATCACCTTGTTTAGAGTTAACCCGGGTTTTGCCACAGTCTGTGAAGCCTGACCGGTCTTTGACCACGACCTTTTTCGCACGTTCTTGTCGTACGTGATCCACTTTTCATCACCAGTTATCAGCTTCTTCAAAAATGGTTCGGTTTCATTACGTCGTAGTAAAGAATCACAAATGAGTACACGGTTCATTAGGTTTCTTTCAGTGAGCTCGTGAGGTACCCAAATATCGAGCTTTTTTGTGTACCCAGTTTTTTTCAAATGCGCCAAAACTGTTTTGTGGTCAATTCCCAGTTCTTCAGCTACGTCGTAACTACTGATATGCCGATCTTGTTCCACTTTTTCAAAAATGGCATCCATTTTATCCGTAATAGGGCGACCAGAGCGACGTGCATCTTTATGATCAAAATTTCCGGATTGAAAACGCTTAAACCAAATTTGTGCTACTCTCACAGACACTGCACTAGGTCCATAAACATCGCAAATTTTTTTCGCGGCTTGCGTTGCATTTTTACCTTTTCTGTAGTAAAATTTTAAAATGTATCGAATTTCTTCATTAGATTCACTCATTTTGACAGTACGAAAAACAAATGAAAATCACACATTTTCCTAATTTGAATTTGGAATTATGTTCTTTAAAATTTAAACTTTCATATGATACCAAAACCAGCCAGATACAAATACTATAGCCAAAGAGATTTTATTACAAGTTCATACATACTATAATGCGAAAAGACTTTTTCCCCGACCTAATATATAATTCTTTACGTGTATCACATGGTAAAACAAATAATGTTAAAAGCGTTCCGCTAGAATATTCTCAAAGTTACGGTTAAATAGAAGTCGTAAACGCGTTATGGGTTACCGTAACTGCGCGCGTTAAAGATATCTATAAACATTTTTACTCTTTAATCATGGAAGATATTTCACGACCTTCTCTTTTATACAAATGCTAATAACTAAGCCTTAATTAAAGCTTTATTTATTGACGCAACGCAAACTAATAATCTTGAAATGAGAGAACGAAAAAAACATAAACATAAAGCTGTAAGAAACCACGTTGGTTTCTTACAGCTTACAGCAATAACAGTGGTTCAGTTTTGTTTTTACACGCAACAAAATATGTTTTTTTGGGAACGTACGTCTGTATTTGTACAGCTCGTACGTTTGCCAGGTTTTAATACTTCGTTTTGGAATTTATGATGCGTGCCACGAATGCTACTTTAGGTCTAGGGAATAGGGTTTGTTTTGACTTACCTAGATGTGAAATTGAATGTAGTAACTGCGTATTACTTAGTTGATGTATAAGGCCGTTAGTCAAAACCTGACTATTCATAGACGCATTGATATACATAATTACATATAGTATAAGTACCTTTGATTAGCGATGCACATTCAGAAGACCACTCAATAGCTAATTAATACTAGTGAATTAAAAAACATACGTTTCAAAGAAGAGGTTATATTCGGTCGGTAAGTTTCAAAGGGTTATATTGGGTCAGTAAATATTATTAATAGAAAAGGATGTTGAAAACTAATTAGTTTCGGACAAGTAGTTTTACCCTCACGCCTAAAATTAGGATAAACGAGATCCGAGGTGAAATGATTAATTATTCAATGATATTTAATACAGACCCAATATTCGTAAGTTTCTCGGATCGAGCTTAGTAGAATTATCTACAAATAAATAGTATAGTGAAGTAGATAAGTACAAGTTTTTTCCACTTTGTCGTTTAAGTATCCTTATTTATAGGTTTCGCATAATACAAAATGAAAAAATAAATAAGTATATAACTTCAATAATTAAGACTAGGCTGCTAGGCGCTGTCGAGGATATAGAAATGCTTGCCACAGCACTACTGGAAGCTCCAAAACCCATAAAACGGGGTCAAAATACCGTTTACGAAAACGCCGACTTGCAACGAGCCCTAATAAAACATCACGTACATGACCCGGCGGAATAAGCCACGTTGGTAATAAAAAAAAAAGAATATATAGCGATCTTTTCAATACCACAATATTTTGGCAGATGTGGAACAACATGTCCTTATAAGCATCTACCTTAGATGGTTATAAATATCAACGCAGATCGTAAGCAATCAACCTCGTTATTCTATTGTAAGCATTTGCTCCCCAAATACGAATACGTTTTGTGTAACTTCAGAAGGATACCCTGAAAGCGAAGAAGATACTTTCGCAAAAGTAGGTAGTCATTTGATAATTAGGGCAGATTTGAAAATTCTGAAATATGTGATACTGCTGCAACAAGTGAGGACGTGGGGGCAATACAGTAGTATAGGGTGCATATGATACAGTATCAGAAATACATTACGCTACACCTCTAAAACCCATCCAATGTCGAGGGTCCCAAAGGAGCTGGCGCGGGGGAAAAATACCTGTTTCCCCCACCTTAGCAATTTTAATAGTAATTTTATTATAGGTCAAGCTATTTTGAACCTTATCACCACTGAATAAGGTCTAACTGTTTTTTTTTATCGCCGGACCTACGTGGTACCGGCCGACATTAAGCGTCATTAAGGTTCAATATAGTTAGCAATTTTATTATTTTAAGCTATTTTGAACCTTATCACAACTGAATAAGGGCTAACTGTCTTTTTTTGCCGCCTGGCCTACGTGGTGCCGGCCGACATTCGAGGGGTTAACATCCTACTTTAGCCGCACTTGATACAATGACAGTGCAATTGTATATTATTATTATTGGCATTCGTTATGCTTACCATAAGGAAACGTTCCTCGCGTTAATTAGAAAAAGATTGTCTCAAAAGTTTTGTATTTGATCACCATCTCACTGAGCATTAATGACGATGTTGTTGGAGGGTAAACAATAGTAAACATGCTCAATGGGTAACTGGAATCTAAAGTGCTTTAGCTGAAGTGCTCGTGAAGTCTGCCGCCAAGCAGTAGTGTGCAAGCGTTACTGTGTTCCGGTTTGATGAGCAGAGTATCCAGTGAAATTACTGGGCTTATGAGACTTAATACCTAATGTCTCAGGGTAACGAGCGTACTGCAGTGCGCGCAGGCCTTTGTGTTACAAAGTTCTGGGTGGCACTGCAATTGTTATGGGCCGGCGTTATGCTTACCATCAGGCAAACGACCAGCTCGTCTCGTTACCAAATAACATAAAAAAAAAGTGTAACACCTCTGTATAAAGTTATATTTTTTGCAACAACATTAACCGTACCATTCGATTTCATCCTACAGCTTTCTTCATAAAACTTTTAACACTCATTACCGTAAATATTTGCGCATAGGGATTGCTAACTATAGTAAATAGACCGTTTCTCTGTTTATCCAATCTGATCAATTATTTCTTGTTTGTATTGCTGAAATAACTAGTGGGGGAGTGGGTTCCTCTGGGAAATTGGAGGTAATGATGCCGATTTGTATAATTTGACCGCTTCGGGTTGCTGTTTGCGGAAAAATAATAATAAAAATAAGATTGTAACAAGTGTCTGCATCACGGCGTCTTCTCGAGATTTCTTTTAATTCTTTTAAATTATTTCTTTACTAGCTAC
Source organism: Crocallis elinguaria (assembly GCA_907269065.1). Taxonomy (NCBI): domain Eukaryota; kingdom Metazoa; phylum Arthropoda; class Insecta; order Lepidoptera; family Geometridae; genus Crocallis; species Crocallis elinguaria. The sequence continues at coordinate 21,170,454 of OU026072.1, read as the reverse complement.
TGCCCGCGGTTTTCACCCGCGTTCCCACAGGAACCGTCAAACCGATCTGTCAAATTAAATAAACTTGTCAACATTATAAAACTTTATTGACAGCTGTCAATGTCAATTTTATGTCACACTTACTTCTGCCCGCGGTTTTCACCCGCATTCCCACAGGAACCGTGCATTTGTCCAGGATAAAAAGTAGTCTATGCTACTCTCCGGTCCATAAACTATATCTATGCCAAAAATCACGTCGATCCGTTGCTTCGTTACTGCGTGAAAGAAGGACAAACGAACAAACCAACAAATCAACAAAACAACAAACACACTTTCGCATTTATAATATTAGTATGGAGTATCGATTGCTTTTTTATTCTAGATGTCCAACCTAAACTAGGTCTTGTTTAATTCAGACAGTTGAATAGAGTAATAACCGCGCAAAAGCATATTTTAGTGCTTGTGCGAACCTTCCTTATTTTTCCTTTCAAAATGTATTCCGTACCCTCTTCTATGCCTACTTTAGGGTGATGAATGTGATGCGAGCTTAGGTAAGTAAAGGTTTATAGATAAATTCAGGTCTAGATAAGTACTATTGACCGCACAGACCTGATAAGACTAAGGGCTTTAAGATCAGTCGGTCTTAAAGGCCTTAGTATTATTTCAATGATATAATTTATGGGGCCTAAAGTAAGAAGAGTCAGGATTAAGATCGGCTTATTGACTTATCTCAGTACCCCGTGTCCCGTTTAATGCAATGCGATCAGCTTACTCAAAAACTTTCTGGTGAAGGATTTGCCTCATATTCTTGCACATTCATAAACCCCCCTATGGGAACTGCTTTATTTACATTTTTGTTACGATACTACTCGTAATAATATCAAGCAGTAGTGTGCAAGCATTACTGTGTTCCGGTTTGATGAGCAGAGTATCCATTGAAATTACTGGGCTTATGATATTTAATACCTAATGTCTCAGGGTAACGAGCGTACTTCAGTGCCGCGCAGGCCTTTGTGTTTCAAAGTTCTGGGTGGCACTGCAATTATTATGGGCCGGCGTCATGCTTACCACCAGGCAAACGACCAGCTCGTCTCATTACCAAATAAAATTAAAAAAAAATTGTTATTACTAGTGATCTTTCAATTGCATATTTAGTAATAATTAATATTAAACCTAACCGTCACATTAAAATGTGTCAATTTCGTACATAAGTTTTAGTCATTAAGCCCCGAGTTTACCAGCGTTTCATCCTCGCCGAACCACTGATTAAATATTGGTGGAGTCGGTCCTTTAGTGTTGTGAAATCAGTATGTAAACATCCCCAAAGGATTAACTACAACAATATTACAAGGTATTAGTTATTAATTAACTATTAGAAACCAATTATTTATAACAAAGTTAGTTATTGTAGTTAAGATTAATTATCGGGGGTAAATAACTTACGGCGTGAATGGGTTTGGCTAGACACTTGATTCGACCTGTAGGTATTTTATCCGGTAGACGTTTAAATTGAGTTTAACAATAAGGTATAGGAATTTATTCTAAAGTATGGTCAAGTTCGAAAATTTCGCTATTTTAGCGTGTTAAACCACATCGTATCATATCATTGTAGTGACTACCATCAATCTCCATTTGATATTTACTTAGTTGCCACAAAAGTTCTACAAAACTAAAGAAATAAAGGAAAAAAAATGTTACTGAAAAATGTACCTAAGTAAATGTTTTTTGAAATCATTTCGCAACTTTTTTAGTTTTATACTATTTGATAACGAGATGAGCTGGCCGTTTGCCGGATGGTAAGCATAACGCCGGCCCATAACAATTGCAGTGCCACTCAGAACTTTGAAAAACAGAGGCCTGCGCGGCACTGCAGTGCGCTCGTTACCCTAAGGCATTAGGTATTAAGTCTCATAAGCCCAATTTCACTGGCTATTCTGCTCATCATGAAAAATCTGCTCAAAATGTCTGACTGTGGTAAAAAGTACATACTTACTTGATTTTCAGAATTTAGCAATGTAACATATAAGCACAAACGCCCGACTTAAAGGGATACAAACTCTTGACCCCTGTGTCATTACTTTCCTACGACCAAACTTACCCTTAGCCTTTTTTCTCCAACCCCGTCTAACTTCGAGCTTTATAGACATTTAATTTATTATTAATCAAGCGGGTCTTGTCATTCATCTCTAAAATATACATAAACTCTGCATTACATTCAATTTAGTGCAGAGGTCTTTTACCCCAGTTCAGGGGTTGATCATTTGGGCTGATGCTCCTGAATATATTGTTATTTGGAAGTTCAAATTTCGTTTTATTATTTTTAGGTGTAGCTTATCTTAACTTAATTATATTCGATGAATAGCACCTGAATTTGGTTATTGAACAATCGGAGAAGGGACCCGCTTTGAGGACGGTTTCTTTGATGGTAAATGACGTGTGGATCGAAGATGTCGTACATCGTATCCAAACAATTCTTGGAATGTCTAGCTCAAGAGTATTGAACTTTTGAATTTTTGCATCAATCCAAAAAAAGCCAATGCTAGGTTTTTTTCTGGTTATTGTAACCAATAACCAGATTAACTGTAATATTATGCATAGAATTGGGAGAATAGAATTGCGTCTACTCAGTAAACAGTTCATCTTGATTAAAAAAGTAGAATTATTTATGGCATAGTGGTATGGGGATTTTCTACTCTAGAAAACATCGTCACTTATTATTAAGAGACGATAGTGGTCGAAACAGTTATCTTGTCTTAAAAAAAGAACTAGTAAGCATCACGTCGGGGTCGGTGTAGCGAAGATGAAACCAAAACATTTTGACGAGCACAATCTTCAGACGTCACCTTGAGTTATCAATAATATATACAGTGAAATGCTAAAATATAAATCGATTTGCAGCTTTACACCACGCTTCATTGCAGCGCTGCACAATATAAACTGTTATTTTCATCACGTTCCGCCGTTACCGGACGAATTATTAGTGCTGGGGTAACTGCTTTACGACTTGGGAATTTATAATGTACGCTTCCTTTTGCCTAATGTTCGGATGCTGTGCGCAGTTCTGTGTAATTAAGTCTTCGGTTATGTACTAGCGCTTTATTTTGCAGAAAACGATTCTTGTGTAATAATAGAATGTTTTGTTACGAATGATGGGATAAGCACCTCTCTTGCCTTATGGTTTGCGTTACGCCGCCTCGTAACTTACTCTAAAAATACCATTCAGAGATTTGAATGACAAAGTCCTGCAATGCCACGTACTTCTGTCTGGTACATCAGGTTTTAAGTGTCATATTAGTAGTGTTTCAGTTGTACAGACATTTGACTGGCTATGATACCAAAAAGGGCAGCTGAGGACACTGTAAACGGTTGGAAGCTTCTGCTTGTCGACATGGTAACAATTATTATCATATGAGGAATAGAATCCGATTCGCAGCACAGGGAATGAACTCCAACCACGTGGTAAAATATGAAAAGTGTGTTCCCGGCTGGTTTCGTCCACGGCGACTGTATTCAACTCCATGGTCAATGTCGTTATCGTTATTACTAATGCTTGTTACATTCTCACTGCTGGGACTAAGTCCTTCTCACACAGAAAGAGTATGGTGCCGTAATGCACTATAAGTCTCGATAACGGATCATATTTGTATGCGTACAGCATAAGTATGTCTTTGAGGTCTGTCTAAACAACACTGAGTAATAGAAAAAACTAAACTTTTAGAAGAAATTTGCCAGATTTGGAAAAAAATAATCGTATCAGTATTTTAGTAATAATTACGTATTTATTATCAGTTCAATTGCTATGTTATTTCGTTGTTGGACCAACATCTGATTATTATAAATTATCATTGCGCAAATTACGTTACTATAATTTAGATCATAATTGCTTCGACAATAAGATAACAATATAATTAGCCAAAAGCGGTCCATTTAATTAAGTCATTGAGCTTAGCTAGCAATTACTTCTCAAAACCTTTCTTTCAAGCGTCATTAGCTGCTTTTTAATTAGATAAATTATAGAATGGGTTTGAACTTTGCTTTTTTAATCACGGGACTCACGATTATATTTAAATAAATGCAATGAAAGAAACTAAAACATTTGAGTTAAAACGCGAATAGGATCGCAATAGTGACTTGGCGCAATACTACGAATTGGCTCGTTGAGTACACGTATATTTACCCTTATGAAACTACCAAACGTTTTCCAATCCCTCAATCATTCAATCGTCTCCTCCAAACGTATCTTTCGAAACTTAAAATGCTGTGCTTCTTCTAACATGAAAACGTATGTACTTTCAGCTTAGCTACACAGCGGCTCTCTCCCTTTCATTTTCAAAATCCTTTCACTGCACTTAGAGCTCTTTCTAGTCAACAAAAAATATGTGAAATATCGGCATTGTCAAACAAAATACAATCTATCAAAAATCATTCTACTCGTACTTTTGTTTTAGAGCCGTAGTGACTACTTTTTGTAAAAAACAAACTTAAAAAGGCTGTGTATCTCTTTACACAAGCTTCTTTTAGGCCTTTTGTTCTTCAGATAGCGCCATTAGAAAAACATAACACAGCTGCGGTGTTCAACTGTTAATAGCTAGTAGCTACTTATGCTTTGCAAACGCAGGGACGTCTTATAAGTTTAGTAACAATACAGTTACGCCACTCTATCAACGCAAAAAGTCCGATGTCATGGCCCTTATATATATTTTTTTTTATGTTATTTGATAACGAGACGAGCTGGTCGTTTGCCTGATGGCATAATGCCGGCCCATAACAATTGCAGTGCCACCCAGAACTTTGAAACACAAAGGCCTGCGCGGCACTGCAGTGAGCTCGTTACCCTGAGATATTAGGTATTAAGTCTCATAAGCCCAGTAAGTTCACTGGATACTCTGCTCATCAAACCGGAACACAGTAATGCTTGCACACTACTGCTTGGCGGCTGACTTCACGAGCAAAGCGGTGGTAACAACCCAGACGGACACTCGCAGAAGAGTTAGTCCTACCACTAACAGTTACTACACTACCCTTATATATCATTTACGAAACTTTAAGCAAGAAAGTAACTTAATAATGTTCGTTCAAATGAGTAACATTTGTACGTCTTATTGCGGCCTTCAATAGTCTCAATACACAATAGAATGAAACACTTACGCTTCATATCCTCGGAAGTCATGTGGCTTTGTTGACAATAAATAGCTGTGACAAATTGGTTTTCGCTGTTGAAACTTTGGCTTGATAGACAATATTATCGTCTATTAATTGCATCCCGGGGTTCCACACACAGTTAAGCCTGTCTTCACAATTAAGTTAAGGAACAATTACAAATTACCCTGCTCTAAGTATTTGTTTATCCAAGCTATTGTCCAAATAGTAGATTTTATAGTGTTAACCATAAACATAATAGAAGGTAAATGTACAAATTTCAAACGCGCCATCGGGACTTGAACCCTGTGTATTTTGGCTTTCGTTGCCAAACGCTCGCTCCCATCTGAGTTATGAGCAGATAAAGTGTGAGGCCACACGGATGCGTTGCGGATTGCGACGCCTGATGATCATTTCCGGGTGATATCACCTAGGAGATCATAGGCGACACTTTAGTGTCCTTCGATCACCCTTGAATATAGTCACCTAGGTAATCACATTCGACTCCTTTCCACTTCCATTTATTATGATGGTGCGTCGTCACAACCATACATGCCACACCCATCTAGCGGCCTCACTCTTAAAGTATGATTTATCTTTCGGTATTATACACCTACCTACCAAATTTTAGCCAAATCACATCAGAACCTACGCATTGACGTGTGTGCTCGCCGTGTTGCTAGGTTAGTAAAATATGCCGTAGTTGAAATTTTAGTTCTTTATGGTTTCTTTTGTTTTCAATGTGAGGAAAACCGTTAAATATTTACGATAACAAACCCTGTAAAAAAAAATCTTGGAGTCCGCCGTCAAAGACTCATTCTTTACTGTATTGAAGTATTGCGTTTCTTCCATGTCTTTGTCTACTTTCAAAAAAGGGAAATTAACGTTCTCAATTAGAGCCATTTTTTTTAGAAATGTTAGGTGAAATATTCGGCATAATATAGACCGTTTAGAAAAATATTTTTTTACTGAAAAGAGAAAACTCCAAGGTCCTTTATTAATTTGATCAATACCTGATAGAGTACGCTTACATTAGGCGATAAAAGGTATTTTTCATATTTCTAGGCTAGCCGAAATTAAAGTCCTAACAGTTGTGTTTATATAGGCGGCTATTATCAGGTCCTTGCCTTCCACGGCCCGTAATCAACCCCGCATGTGGGATGGTGAGATTTCTAGGAACGGAATGTAATATGTACAGTATAGCAATTAATTTTAACTAGTGGTTTGTTGGCGTATACCAAATGAATAATGCTTTATTCTCTTGAGTATAAAGTTAATATTACTATTCAAAATTTTGCTATAGAAAGTACCGCACGTATACCTTGTTGATATTATCATACCTTCACAACCATTTTAGATTGAGTCATGGCCAAAAGCGTGTAACTACATAGGAGAACTCATAACAGGCTAGAAATTTAAAAATACTAAGTTGTAACTCCACATAAAAGCATAAAATCAAAGATTTGAATACCTATTTGATTATCTAAACGGATTGATTTATGAGACCTTCTCTTCTGTCACATTTAAGGTCAATGGAGAGTATACCTTTTTACTAGTAGAAATTCAGCTTGGTTACAAAAAGGGCTGGTTTAAAAAAATCACCAAAATACCTTAATTTTTAAGTGGCGGTAATAAGTCATCTTGAAGTATAATCCTTTTGTAAAGGAATAAGTTAGGTTGAAAATAGCCATGCGTTTTTTTTATTTAAACGTTATTTCGTAGTTTTTATTTAATTAAGAAAAAGAGACCCCATTGATTTTTAATATGTTTACATAATATTACATGTTTTTTAGATGATTAAATTTCCTTTCTTTTGATAAACAAAAAAACTATCATAGTTATCGCTCGAAATATTGAGCATTTCGAGACAAAATAAAATGTTTGCGGTTTTTTTTTTCAAGTTTCTGGACACTTTCTGTGAAATATTTTATAGATAAGTCTTTTCTGTAAACACTTGGCTAAACCACTATTTTTTTTGCTGGTATTATGTATGGAAACGGAAATTTGCGCGACGAAAAACAGGATGTTTTGTTTCAGAGAGCGCCTTAAGATTAAACAATTCCTGAAATTAATATTTTATTGTTTACTTGAAATAAATTCTAGACAATACCAACTGTTATTTTTAATGCCTATCTTTGAAAGCAATCAACTTAAATCGTCGAAAACACGACCACATAAATAACACACTAAAGACAAATTCAGACAAAACTACCGCGATTGTTCGTCTAATTGAATAATCGATTCATTCATACGGACCAGTTATCAATCAATATAACTAGATAAAAATGCAAAATGCTTGTCGAAGTGCGGAGGACATGAACAAATCAATGTAATCCAATGATTGGATGTCGTCGTACTTAATAGACGATGTATCGGACCGGTTGGTAATCTCATCTCCGGTATCAGTATCAGTAACATAGGTTGATGAGGCTGGCTTCAGTATTACCAACATCTATTCCGGTTTTTACTTAGAGCTACGTAACTAGTTTTTTCCCCTCACATGTCCGCATGCTTGACGTCTTGTAAAGTCATAAATATGTCCATAATTCACTAAATTCTGTGGTTTTGGCAGAAGGGTTTTTCGGTCAGATAATGGATTAAATATTGTTTAGCTGTTGGTGAACCCAAATTTCACCCCAACAATCATTTAATGCTTAAACGATTGTTTAGAAGCCGGTGAACTCAGGTCTTAGATGTCAAATGTGTGTTTTGTAAAAATGCATCATTTCCTTGTGGTTATAAGAAATAGGCGGACAAAGCCGGATTAAAATTTATCTGTGTGTTATAACTGGACCTACAATTAGTATTGCAGAGAACTCGCACCAGGATTCACAGCTGCCTAAAAGTTTTGCGTAGGTATATTGTACTAAATTTGAAAGCCTGTTCAGCCATCATGCAGTGATAGCGTATAGAGTAACAGGATTCTGTCCGAACAACCTACGCTTTGTTTCTTTAAGTACGAACTTTAGTATATTAGCGGAAAGTAGATTTAGAAGTTAGTGTGTCAGTGTTCGATACGATCAATCTCTATCAACATCTACCTTTGTTTGTTAGATGTCGGTTAAAAGGAAATTCGGATAATCCAATTAGTATAGTTTCTCGATACACTCGACTCGTGCAAATGCGGTTTGCATTTGCACGAGAGAGTCTAGTCAGAGAGTGCAGCGTTGCCACACCAGATATTATGGTGTACCTATATAAGAGAAAACATAAATAATGTAAAAGCAGTGTCGTAAAGTGATACGTTGTATGATTGCAAGTCGTGACTCGATAAATTGTTAAATAGGACTTTGACATGCGATGGGATAATTGCAAAGTAATATTTAATTTCCAATTAAAACCTTATTTCATCCTCGGATTTCATCAACAAATTTATCGAAATTTACATCGATGTAAATTTTTTAGGTACTTCAAATAGGCTCAATTGCTAAATGCTATCTTATATACAACCCGAATTCATTCATTCAAACTTAATAAAAAGTAAGATGTATGAAGGTCTCATAACATTAATGTTTATATACGTGTTAAAGAAAAGATGGGTTTTATCATAGCCCATCACCAAATGTGTCTATACCTATTTCAATAACGTGTATGTGTGTGTACGTCTGTGTTCGTGTGTTAATGTAAGTTGAGTCCAGACTGTAAGGCTGATATTCAGAGACGATTCTAAGCGTAGACTTTGGCTTTCATATGTCAAAACTGTATAGAATTTTGACGTATGGAAGCGTGAGTCCACGCTTAGATTCGTCTCTGAATCTCAGCCTTGGTGTATTATGACTATAGGTTTACTGTTCGCTGTTATATTGAATCGGATACGTTCATCCATTCAGTTTTATAACCCTTTTTATTGTACTCGGTTTTACTGTTAGCTCTTCACGTGTGAACCTCTGTTTCAATAGATGTGGTTGGTCGGTACTAGGTGTATGTGTGGGTAAATGCGTCCTTTGAGAATTTGTTAACACGCAGCAATAGTTCTTGAGAATGTTATTTGTTTTACCTACACGCAGCAATAGTTCTTGAGAATGACATTTGTATTACGTTAAGGGGCCTCCTATACGTATAATTCTTTTGTATTGAAATAAGGTTGAAAATGGCGATGCGTTTTCTTTTAGTTGAAGGTAATTTCGTAGTTTTTATTTAAATATTTAAGAGACACCATAAAGTTTAAATATGATATTATAAGCAAGAACAAAATATAGGACTATAGCCAAGTGCTATAAAATATTATATAGAAATGGGAATCTTGTAAAAAATCACAAAAAAGACCTCGAAAAAAATTATTTTCTTCTGAAATGCTCAATATATTCAGAGACAACTATAATGTTTTTGTAACAAAAAAAAGGAAATTTAATCATCTAAGGACATCATGTAAAACTATTTAAACTTTATGGTGTCTCCTACGAAATAACCTTCAACAAAAATCAAACGCATCGCCATTTTCAACCTTATTTCAATACAAAAGAATGATGCTTAAAAGAGCGCCTTAAGAAAATTGTTACTTAAAGACCAATGGCTTGATCTGAAACAAATGATTTTTATTTATTTTTTTAATTTTTAATGTTGTCTTGTGAAACAATAGGTACTACTTGAGGATTTAAAATATGTACATGTTTGGATTATAAAGCAAGCTAAAACATTATTATCTATTGTGTCGCTCAATTTTGCTTATCAAATTCTGCCATATTGAACTCCAGTTAGTATTCTTATCTCAGTCGATAGACCTATTCTATGCTATCTATAAATTAGGTACGTGCCTACATAATTGTTTGTAATGGGCAGTGCTATCACTCCAATAAATTGTAAGTCATATGCATTAAATTACTTTTATCAGTCAATAGTCATAATAAACCTCATAAATTATGACTGTGTGTTCCAGACATGCTCAACTTTTTTATTTGCTGAACGCGTCTATAATAGACTTGCATGTGCGGGCCGCATTGTGTGGCGACTTAGACAACTACTCCTATAAATGACCGTCAGCGTTTAGGCAAACTAAAAAACACTACATGGCAAATTGATTTAGCGTTAAAAGCAAAATGGTTGATAATATCTTGCAGTTCTTTAAATTAAATCCAAAAATCTAAATAACCACAGGTCGGCCTATTTACTGGTCTTGTCATTTGAAGACAAGTAAGAAACGCACTAGCGTACGTCTACTAGGACACAGTGTCCAGCCTGAATGTTTCTAAAGTAGCTGATCAGTAAAAAACTACAATGAAATCTTCACTCTATTTACACGTTAAATTAAAACTTATTCTTAAAACTTCAGAACGAGCTTAATTTACTGCATTGTAACAAAACTGATGGACTGCGGGCCTCTGGTCGTGAAAAAAACTCACTACGGGCCAGCGTGTTGAACACTGCTGACTTAATTGGTCACTTCCAGGTACTTGGAGTGTAGCCAAGAAACTTGCGTACAAATACAAACATACAGCAATACATTATATATTTATCGATGTGTTCTAGTTCACTCGTAGAATTGATTGGGAAAGCAATAGGCAGGTATCGAAACTTTGTCGACGTAAGATATATGTTAGCGCGGAGTTGTGCCTAACATAGCCTTTGTATACTTTGAGAAGAAAACTAATTACATTAAGTACATTTCCGCCTACAATTGCCTTTCCGATTATTAACATAGTAAAACAACTGAATTTTCGAGAGACATTCTTAATGATAGAAAGATAAACAAAGATAAGCAATACAAATACAACCTTGTGCATGCAAGCATGTTATAGTTTCTGATGTAGACAATACTATCGCCTGCTGCTTCGCTCGCGTGGTATATATCTTTATAAATTGTAGTCTATGGGGTATTCTGATTTACAAGTTATTTATATTACTGTAAAGTTTCATAAAAACCCGTTACAGTAGTTTTTGCATGAAAAAGTAACATATATTCATCCTCACAAACTTTCGCATTTATAATATTAGAATTAATAACGTTTTTTAAATGCCTTGAATAATGATAGTTTTTCTTTTGATCGCCATCTCCTCTAATAAGCTTAATGCATGATAAGATTAATAAATCATCTGATTTTAAGTGAAAATCTGATCAAAAGAGGTAAAAACGCTAAAGAGCTGAGGATTAGCTTTCAAGTGCATTTTGCATACCGGAAAACGCTGATAGGTGAGCAAAACTGGAGGGTGTGATTACATAACGTTGTTTTATCCTTCATCAAAAGATATAGAATTTGAACCGACTGAAAGATTGACTGCTACTGTCGAGTCATTGTCGCTTGAAATATATTTAGTTCACACCTGTTTGACTGACAATCAGAATGTGTTCGTCATCCGTTTCCTGTTTGACCAACCCTGTATAATTGGTCACACGTCACGCGCCGATAACAATGATACAATGTTTTAACATCAACGACCTGATGACAAAGTCAAACAGTACCCATAGAAACTGAGATGGCTCAGTTGATTTGTACTCCGTGCGGTGATGACGCTGCAAAGGTTGCGAGTTGATCTATATTAATATAAAAAATATATTGCTTCAATCTTTGCCAACCCTACACATCCTCAGGGAGAGGTCAGTAGTGCGGTGCGAACTTAGTCTTAAAGCGTTAATTCACGTTTAATATGTTCTGCACTCCGCCGATAAGCAACATTAAGTTTAAGTTTCAGCTATCTAGCCGAATACTATCTTGTTCCATAAAATTCTTCAACGTCGCTGAACTGCAGCGTAGAGGCATTATAAACGCGAGCCAATTTCATGTCAAAAATAAAGTATATTTTTTACTTATTTATTTGTTGGTAGCTAAACGCTGCGTACCAAAATTTCCGTTAAAGCCGTGTCATGCAAAGTCAAGGGCGCGTCCAAACGTCTAGGTGTATTGTGTACAATTATTGACGCGTCGGGTCTGAGCGTTTGCCGTGACACTGTTATATCGTTATTAAATACCTTACTTACTCTTGAATGTTCTTCAGCATATCCGTCACGGAAGTTAAGCGCTGGTGACGCACCACGTAAATCGTATGTTACAGTGCACGGTGTCTCCCTAGCGCTCATCTACCGTGCTGACTATTACCTATGTGTATACCATAGGTAGTAGGTGTATAGGAAAACGTATAAAATATCCGTATTTTGATATTGTTAGCAACTCCATACTTTTTAAACTACATGTAAAAAAGTTACATCTGTCTCAGACTGCTTTGGATTTATATTATAACTAGCTTCTGCCTGCGGTTTTCACCCGCTTTCCCACAGGAACCGTGCATTTTCCGGGATAAAAAGTAGCCTATGTTACTCTCCGGTCCATAAACTATATCTATGCCAAAAATCACGTCGATCCGTTGCTTCGTTACTGCGTGAAAGAAGGATAAACCAACAAACACACGTTCGCATTTATAATATCTATATTAGTAGGATTATAATATTAGTAGGATTCTAAAAATCAGTGGCGCTGCCTATTCAACATCCAGAGTTACCTAATATTCACCGAGCACTGTATTCTAAACCCTTCCTTAACTAATTCTACAAATTACATCCCAGCCTGTCAATACATGAACGTACGGGTAATTGAATCTGTATCGTATAATAGGCACGGTTCCATCAGCTGTATGTCCAACATCCATGTTTATAATAGGGTTGTATCTGTCAGGTATCGATATATATGTGTACATGTATCGCGTCGAGACGCCCAACCCTATTGACTGATCACTGTCCTATCGGCCTCCCGTTCAGGCCATTGACATCGTGTTGTTAATATTCAGCTGTTTCGGGTTTTCAGATTTGCCGTAAGTACGTTACGTAGTAGATCAGAAAAGCCTACAACAATTGAAGTTAGTCAAATGGAATAAAATGCTTCTCGCTTAGCTCCGCTCGCAGTCGCTTAACGTTCCCTGTAAGAATTTTGTATTTTACATCTAGAAACAGCGTTTCTTAATAAATAATTTATATTGTTCAGTGGATCTGGTACAAGATCGCAATTTGTATTGAGAACAGCAAAGGAATAGACAACCTTGCTAGCTTGTTTTGCAATAGTTCTAATCTGAAAGTCTTCAAGGCACGAGTAAACAAGTAACCTTTAGGCAGGAATCTTATGTAGTTAATATAAATCTTTAATTCGAATTCAAAATTATTTATTCATATGGGCTTCACAAGACCACTCATGGAAATTGAAAATGAATTACTCTAACTGCGTTGTAAGTTGTAACCGGTTACAAGTATACAGTATGTATATAGACTGATCGAGAAGGGCAAGATTTCGTCGATATACTTTTCAAAAAGGTTTGTACAATGTTTTTAGTTTATTTTATGATTTTGATTATTTACTTTATGTTGTGATGATATAATAAAATTATACTTTTGTTCTTGCCCTTCTTCTTGATCGGTCTAGGTATACCAATTTGGAACGGGCACGGTGGGTTCGTTGACTTTGAGCACGATTGGGTCTGTTGACGTCTTTGTCATTTATTATTAACCGACTTCCAAAAAAGGAGGAGGTTATCAATTCGTCGGGTATTTTTTTTTAAATGTTTGTTACCTCATATCTCGGTCATTTATAAACGAAGAAAAATTCTTTTTTTCTTTGAAAGGATATACTTTCAGATTGGTCCCATAGAAATTTCATCATAATCGGTTCAGTAGTTTGTCACTGAAGTCGGTTCGTAGCTTTTTTAAAGCAATTTTTTGTTCTAGATAAGGACAGAATTAGTTTTAGTCTGTGATTAGGGTAAACAAACGTTACACAGACCCGCCCTTAGAGTTATTTATTTTAACTTTCACGAGTGCTACCTATATGAATAAAGCATTTCGAATTTGAGTAGTTTGGCGATAGATGTTACGAGTACAGAGTGTTATCTTTTTTTTATTCTATTCGATTACTAGTTACGAGACGAGCCGATCACTTGCCTGATAGTAAGCATAACTCCGGTCTATAACTTTTTCAGTGCCACTCAGAACTTTGAAACACAATTTAGGCTTGCCCGGCACTACAGCTTGCTAATTAATCGTGACTCAATCCCACTGTAGAAAAAGTCCAACCACCTGAAGTCGGGTTTATCTTGCGATTCGCTTGCCCGGCGAGCTAGAATAAATTATTTCTTTATCCGACATTATCTGTCGTATATTGGAAAAAATATGGACTTATTTATATTTAGTCCCTCTGATGCCTGTGATTTCCTATCGACTTCCCAAATTTCTGACCCTTCGACTTTTAGATAAGCCTTTTTAGGGAATGATAAAGTTGGAGAAGCTCATTAGAAAAACTTTTCGTAAAGGCCTAAAGCAAACGAATGCAAATCGAAGGGTCACTTGAGATTTCCATATCGCAAACCGGTGGTTCAAGTCTTATGTATGCAGATAAGGTTCTCAATGTAGATTCATTAAAACGAACAAAAGGCAGACAATAATAAATGTTACACTATTCATTTTGTACCAATTTGTTGAAACTTATAATTAGCTCTCATTGTCATATCTCATTGTATTTTGTATGTATGTACTCTCATAGCTAGGCGAGTAGCCGATCCAAGTGGCGTTCTATGGGGAAGGATATATAATTATGTTCAATGGGGTTCAATGGGCGATCTTATTGCTACGCAGCAATCTCTTTCAGACTCTTATATATATACATTCCTTACTAAACATAAGTACGATAGCTTCACGAGCGATTTCCAAGCTCTCTTTTTTTAGTCTTAGTTTTTTAGGCAATAATATAAACTAAATTATATAAATAACTTAAGCAGCTTACAGAGAACAAGGTCGAAATTTGTTAGAACCTAGACTTAATTATTGTTACATCGCGTTCATGAAGTACTATTTCAGTAACGTACCAATTGGCTTTCACTTTGAAAGCTTCTAGTTCCAATTGTAACGACGAAGCCCTTTGATTTTACTAAGTTCTATTCTTGTTGTTATTTGGTTCTCTTCACAACAATAAATATACAGGTTGGAATTTTGAGACCGGGAATTAAGGCTAACTTAATAACTAACCTTAACCGTTGTCTACCGCAAAACGGTCGTTAACTTTTCAAGACATTTTCACCCATATTACAAGACATTGTAAAAAAATTAAGTCAGTGATAAAATTGACAACATTTTTTTAATCTTTAATTATTCTGTTTCTTATACTTAGGCCTATTTGCACCAAAAGCTAGATTAACTAATTCAGATTAAGATCAACATCGCTGGATTAAAAGTAAAAAAAGAACGTAATGACGTAAGACAAAATGGTAATATATCCCCATGTTAGCAACTAATTCAGGTAAGATGACTCACGTTGGCGCAAGTGGTCCTTAAAGGATCAAAAGATTATTGTCAGACCAACTGTAGCCAAGATGTACTTATCCCATCCCATTAATTTTGTAAGAAATTATTATCCTTTTATGGTACCTACTCGTAACTACCTTACTGCCCGGTCTCAAAATTCCACCCTGTATATAAGTATTACAAATATAAACAATATACTGTATAATTAAAAGTAATTCGCCGTTGTCGTAATGTACGTCAAATAAATGTATAACTCGGACACGCTAGCGTAATGCGAATTAATTCATAGTTTCTATTATAAGTATTATTTCAACGCAAATTTGGTTAAACCACAAGGGTAAATAGATTGTACGGTTTTTTAATTTTATAGTTAATACGCCTTGGGAACACAGTGAATCGCTGTGGTGTTTTACAGGTCCGGAATAAGGATGTTGCATGAAAGACAAAATACGTAATTACTGTCGTTATACATGTTTAAGAGCATCACATTAACACAATGTTAGTGATAGGACTAACTCTTCTGCGAGTGTCCGTCTGGGTTGTTACCAACCGCTTTGCTCGTGAAGTCTACCGCCAAGCAGTAGTGTGCAAGCATTACTGTGTTCCAGATTGATGAGAAGAGTAGTCGGTGAAATTACTGGGCTTATGAGACTTAATACCTAATGTCTCAGGGTAACGAGCGCACTGCAGTACCGCACAGGCCTTTGTGTTTCAAAGTTCTGAGCGGCACTGCAATTGTTATGGGTATGCTTAACATCAAGCAAACGAACCGCTCGTCTCGTTATCCGATAGTATAAAAAAAGGAAAGGCTATTTATTTTCCCAAATTCATCCTCAAGTGTCCTCTAACGTCACAATATTTTAACCACATTTATGAGTGACATTTGCGAGGGCTACGACCCTGTTACTGCGACACATTAAAACACGTGAGATAGCACACCCCT
The DNA here is from genome assembly GCA_907269065.1 of Crocallis elinguaria. NCBI lineage: Eukaryota > Metazoa > Arthropoda > Insecta > Lepidoptera > Geometridae > Crocallis > Crocallis elinguaria. Next base: position 21,154,180 of record OU026072.1, on the reverse strand, counting down.
AATGAATATTTCGTGTTTGCCTACGCCCTCTGTTAAAGCATTCGACCTGTCAAAGGCAGCAATCAAATTATTTATCCGATACGTTTATGAAATATTTGATGGCAATCGGTTTTGATATTTCATTTCATATGCCGCGGTTTGGATTTATAGAAACAATTTTGTGGATCAATTTGTGTGACGATTTTTACTCTTGAAATCTTTACGAATGGTTCAGATGATCCATGATCAACTTGTGACTTTACAAAATAAGACTCTTCCAAGACAAAGCCTCAGATCAAAGAAGTAATTGCTTAAGATACAAGCCTTTTAAGGAAGGATAATCTAAAACAAGGAACAAACTTTCTATTTGTGATATTATTACAGGTTGGTCTTATCTCCAAACTACGACTCATCTACAAACAAAGCTTTACTAAAATGTATTGGAGTAGGTATTTACGGTATATTTCATCTATTTGCCTCTTGGGTCTTGCAAATACCGCGTCACAACGCAACTTACAAGGACATTGAAATCTGTAGCCTTTGCAGATATTCAGCTATAATCTAGTTTTTAGATGCTAAGCGCATTTTCAAGGGAAACTTTAAGCATTTCTGCATTCAAATTATCTGGAGATTTCTAGTTTTCGTCTTATTGCCCTAGTTTCAACATTCATTATTTTTTACGGCGTGTGCTTTGGAAAGTGAAAAGTGGGGCGTTTTAAAATGGAGGAAAATTTAAAGAGTGCAGTTAAGTTTTATTTTCTAGATTATTATGCAGGGTCAGGTTGTGTTTAAACTGTTCGACTTACGTATTTAGGTCGAATGTTTTTCTTTTCATAATGTACATACTTATAACTTTGTTTTATCTAGTTAGAAACTAGAAGCTTTCTTCAGTTGTATATGAATTTTTCTACTAGTCATTTGCTCACAGATTGCCTTTGAGGTCCTTCAACCGTAGGTACTTATAAACAATTTGAATATGAAGCCATTTTACCTCTAAACAATTTCTAGGAAAGGATATCTATTGAAACGATCATAATTATCTATTTCAGAGTATATTATATACCCCTCGAAAGCTCTAATTCCATCGTTCTTGACATATAGATAGAACATTTTGGATATTTGTTTTTTTTTTTTTGTTGTGATCATTGTTTCCAGAGTGTATTTTTGTATATTTTGTCAACACCCCAGATTTGACCTCAGCACGCACTGCTCAAAACTTGCCTGTAAACACTGTTATATTCTGCTATTGGAATCTAGAGCATATTTTTATAATAAGGATTTAACAAAAACCGGCTAGAAAGTTACGAAAAACATTGTTTCTGAAAAAAAAAAACGAAGATATTTTTTTATGAATAATATTCAACACGACGTTTCGGAGTGAGCGCTTCATGTACCTACCTACATTTAGGTGGAAACCAATTAATTATTGTCGACGTTTTTTTTTGAATAACTTTGCTAGCGCACAATGATGGATGGAGATCTAAAGCCTTATTCCAGTATTATGAAAACAAATTCAAGGGGAAAAAAATAATTAAAGACGTATTCTTGGTATAGGCGACTTGTTTTTCTTACTTGTTGTTTTCTTTTCATTTGATTACGTAGAGCTCGTGTAAGTTTCCTTTATTTTTTCCAGTGGAAACTTTAATTATGATCACTGTTTTCGTGATTGCGAAAGTCGTTAGTATGAATTGTTGTGGCCTCGCTCCGAATTTTAGCCAAATTAAGATGATGCGTTAATTATTCTCATGTTTAATGATGGAACGTTTTAAATTACTCAGGGTTTTGGAAAGATGAGCATTCAATTTTACAAACATAATGAAGTAAACTATTTGCATTATACAAGGTGTTTCAAAACTCGGCAACAAAAGAGTACGTCGTTTTTTCAAAGCTTTGTAGAACAAAAGTCGCAATAAGGGGGGTAGAAAGAAAACACAATACAGGAACTCGTAACAATTTATAATAATGGAATTTAACTAATGAACCGGTTTTTAATCACCCGTTACTATTCCAGCCGCGATAGAATTTAATTGAGTTTGGACCCTCAAGGACATTTAATTAGGAGATCACTTTTGTTTTTCTTTGATTGCGTCTTGAGTGAAGATGAGGCGTGTACCGTGTAATAGCTGCGTTGTCCGGCTTGTGTTAGCTTTTTGTGAACAAATAATTCTGTTCAGTTTTCACCCAAATCAAATTACTTAAATTTGTAGCGCTTTTTTTTCGTTGTTTGGGCTCGGTACAATTTGTACATGGACACGTAACAACTAAGACTTAAACTAATGGTATTTAGGACCTAATAGAACTGAAGGTGATTTTAACCCTTTAACGATATTTATATTAAATATTTTATTAAAATGCGAAGTACATGTAGCTTTTTAACATTATTCTCTCTTGAAGTTGAAATGATGTCGACCCTTCCTCTCCACTACCAGATATTTTTTTCTACCGCTCTTGTAAGCACCCTGTGTAAGGGCACAATGCAACTACTAATGGATTGCGAGGGTACTTGGCACGTGATGTCACCCCAGCGTCGTATATAGGTCGAAATTCGCGTGACCCGACCTCTGCAGGAAATGGTTAAACAGCCACATTTAGACGCTAATTGGAGTAATTGCTGGAATGGTTAGAATAAGTTTTTTCCGTGGGAGGCTTATGAGCTGTTTTAGAGGTGGTTATATGACTATAGGTCGAAAAGTTCAGTCACTTTCGCTTTATGCGTGACATGAGAAGAAACTTTGCTTAGATTCAGAGTGAGTGGCGAATTTTATCTTTCGCCAACATCTCATCACCATGCGCCGCAGTGATAGTGACTGACGACGGCGAATGGTGGGGATAGTCACCGTTCGTTAACGATCGCAAATATCTATTATGTATCTATTTTTGAAAAAAATCAAAACAAGTTTTTTATATTAAAGTATCTTTTACAGGTATTGTCTTCAAAACCAAAATCTATAAAGCGCAAAATTTGAGGATATCGGGATACGGACGAAAAGTCAATCACCAGTTTTATTACTTACAAATAGACAGAAGTATCTGATCGTAGTTAAATGAAAACTTGTAAAATAAATATTTTTCTGGATTACTGGAAAGCCCAAGTACATTCGAGAAACTGAAAAATGTTGGGTCGAACCGGGAGATGCAACCCGTAGTTTTTAGGGTTGGTAGGTCTATAATAAACTGAGTTTCAGTTTCAGTACCGACAATATTTACTGACATTTACCGCAAATGGAATTTGTACGTCTCTTATCTTCATCCTTAACACCGGGTTAAATTAACTTCAACTGACAGGTGTTAAAGCAACCGGTAAGGCTGTAATCTAAGCTACAACGGCGAACGTCAAGTGTCATATGCAAAAATAATCAGGTATCAGGTGTCTGCACTAATGGACTGTGATAAGCTGAAAAGCCTTCTAATTTGTAGGTAAAATGGGACACAGTATAACTAACATATTCAGTGCTGAAACTACCCTAGTCCATGGGACTTAATCTTAATATATATAAATTATGCGTCACGTTGTTTGTCCGCGATGGACTCCTAAACTACTTCACCGATTTTAATCAAATTTCCACACCGTGTGCAGTTTGATCTAACTTAAAAGATAGGATAGCTTACTACTAAATTTATAGCCGCAATATTATTTTATTGCAAATTCTATTAGGGTTCCGCGCAAAAAAATAAAAACCATGTAATTCAAAATCTCCACGCGGGTGAAACCGCGGGGCAGCAGCTAGTATCTTATATACCAGGGTAACGAGCGCCACGTGTAGATGTGGTGGCACGTGCAGTGTCACGCATGACTCTGTTTCAAAGTTCTTTGTAGCAGTGCATTTTTATAGTCATGGTTTTAATGCTTACCTACCTAACCCTTTTGGGTAGGATCTGCTCATCATATTAGGGAAGGATTTGCTCATCATATAGAGGGCTCCGTAGCTAAGTTGGTAGTAACCCTGCCTGCAAAGCGAGGGGTCCCGGGTTCGATTCCCGGCCGGGGCAGATTTTGTGTAAACATAAAATTTGTTCTCGGGTCTTGGATGTTTGTGAGTGTGTGTATCTGTGTGTGTCATTGCCACCTGCGACACAGGGAATCCTAGTGCGGGGGTATGAGTGTAAGCGTTTATTTATTATATTATTATTTATATTACCTAGGAGTATAAAAATGGCTGTTGATGTACATGCAAAATAAAACCGGAACATTTATGTTTTACCGATTAGTCAGCCCCCGTGGTTTTTAGTTGATAAGCCAACATCTAAATGTTGGCTTCGGCAGAAATCCATAGACCTATGTTGGCTTCGATATATGTATAAATTGCGCTTTGTCTGGTGGTAGGAACCAAGGTTCCCTAAACACGGGGAATCCTAGTTAGGGATTAGTGGCTGTGGATCGTGGGCGATGTTAATTATATTATATTTTGTGCCATCACCATAAAAAATCAAGTGATACAGATCAATTGGGATGTTGACTGTATTCAAATAAAAATATAACTTTGCCGCGAAACGGTAGTTTTTGTGACAGAAATTCTATAAAACACAATATTTTTGTTTATTTTTAAGGAATTTAATTTTAATTTAATAATCAAAATGTAATCACATCACTCCGAAGTCACGTGACATAAAACGCGCGTGACGTCACTCGCTCAATCGAAATGGGTATATTGCTCTTTCTGCCTAGTATTTTAGTGTGATTTCTATGAATATAGTTATCTGTGCCATGAATTGTATTAAGCGCGTGACGTCACATCGACCATGTGACCAGTATTGGCGTTTTGAAGCGAAACTTGAAATGGCATTTAAAATACATGAAAATTAAAATATTAGCTGTATTCAAAAAGTATTTTTAAATATTTTGGGTTATATTAGGCCCATTACGGTTACGGTTAAAGAGTTTATTTCTCATAAGAATTTACAAATTCACTTTCTGAGAAAAACAATTTTATCTTAAATATTAGGCCCATTCGCATCGTTTTAAACACTTTCCCAAAATCAGTCAACATCCCAATTCAAACAGATCTCGCAATGAAACCTATTTCTCGCGTCTCTATCCTAAAGACGTCGATTTAGTCATGATCTACATCAGACACAACTTTTCTCCTCTCTGCTATGGTTTATGTTGGTTGAGTGTCTCAAATAGCGGGCGCCATCTGGCCGCTTATCCGAAGTTTAGAAACTGTGTTACACTGTGACAAGGACGCTCACTTTCACAAGTATCCATTAACGTAATATCCTTGCTCCGAATAGTGAGAAAATTCTTTTCATAGCAGAAAATTACGTTTCATTAACCTAGTTTTCGGTGTTATTGGTCGAGGTAATTTGTCTTCGCGTCATTGGAGCGTCTGGATATTTGTTTCTTTGTTGATATATTCTATCTAATAAAATTATAATACAGTCGAACTGTACCTATGCTTTTACATCTAATTAATGACTTGAATTAACATTTGAAACTTGTAAAATGTTGACTGACACTACTCATTTTAATAGCTTTACTAATAAACATCAGTATAACGGTTGAATATAGTTTGTCAATGTTGATTCAGATTAAAATTGTCAAAGATTAATAAAGACAAAACATTGTATAATTACTATACCTGTTAATTAGGCTCTAAGTCAAAGACTTTGGGGTCCGCTGATCAGTAATCACTGATCACTAATGTGTTCATGTGTCAGCGTTACGGATGTTCTCCCTATCACACGGCACGATTGCGTTTTATTTTTTATCTATAGCATAAAAAAACAAAAGAACTCACCCGTGATCGTGCTGTCCCAGACCGCATCGACCACAACCCGGGGTTTTCCACGTGATTGCTGTTGACGGTGATGCGTATTAACGGTGACGTTCTATTTGTGAGACAAATGTGGTCTGAAATATTTGAATTTTTTACTGTGTCCAAATAAGAGTTTTAGTAAAAAACCTCTGCATTTTCGATTAACTAAAAAAGTTTTATTCTACTTTAAAATAAGGGGGCATCGTAAAGCTGGCAGTGTAGCCTAAACAATAATGTACAAAAGTTCCAAATTCAAATGATTATGTTCTTGACCAATACATGAATATTCATTCAAAGAAAGTTCAGCTTAGCTTGGAGTTAATTTTTCAGTTCTTTGGTGTTCATGGGTTTAAACTTTAAACTGTACGATTTCTCTACATAGGCTCACAATGGCAGTGTTCCGAACTAAACACGATTTGCATGGTTTAAATTTAGAATATCAGTATGTTATTCGAAAGCTTAAACTATCCACTAAGGAATGGTACTTTTTGTTTTTGCAGTCTATTTCTAGATTTTAATAACTATAATATAATGAAAGCATAACCTTATATAGAGGTGGCTCGATTTTTATTTTATGAGAACTAATTATATAGGATATACGTAGTTTAGATATTATGTACCTCGTAGATTTTCTAATATACGTTAGTGTTTGCGATCCTGAACTGTACCACTCAAAGCTATGATAAGTGGTTCCAACGCCAAGTGGTCGTCATACCTCCGTTGAAGTGATTTATCATGCCGTGCCCGTGACGTCCTACATAGGATCTGATATGAATCAAGTATCAACTTGAGACGACACTGTGACAGGTTGTAGAAACTGATCGGTTTTGGTGGTATGTGCTACACTAGCTCTTACCCATGGCTTCGCACGCGTGGAATCAGGACAAAATAGCATATAGCACTCAGGAATAAGGCAGCTTCCTATTAATGATTTTTTTTTTAAATCGGACTATTTATATTGGTTCCACGGTGTTAGCGGTAACAAACAAACTTAACCTCTTTATAATAATTATTAGTATAGATGTAGGTGATAGAGGATTTTTTTCCACGCAATATTTGAAATAACTTTGGAGTCGTGACTTAAATCCGTACAACAAAGCTAAATCGCAAAAGATACCAATCCCATAAACTCCGTATTCCAAAATTCTTAAGCGTGCTGTTTGGGAGTTGGGACAAAGAAGTTTTTTAGTTACCAAATATAACAAAAAACAAATGCTTCCTACATTACTTTAACAGTTTATTTTACTAGGCAGTCTTAGCTTAGATGAGAATACATTGTCGAAGATAAAGAAAAGAAGAAGGTAAAGAATATATAGGTACCGGTGTGGGAATGTTAAATCATATGCATTTCTTGCACACGTGACCGTCTTACAAACGAACACTAGACAAAATTGTTATGTTACGGTTCTTAAATATCTTCAGGCTTTTCACCGCACGCAAGATGCGTATATATTAGTGGACAGTAAGGAATCTGGCTCAATTCTGAGGTTCTTACTAATAAACAGTGTATAACGGTGGTATAGTTACACTATGTTTTGTCTTTGTCGTTCTTTGATAATTTTAAACAGAATCGAATGAGATAAAACCGTGTGTAACTATAAAGCTGCTAGTCTTTGGCGCTGGCAGATATTTAATCGGAGTGCACTAAACATGAAACTAAAGAAAGTTAAAAAAAACTCCTCGTCTATACTACACAACTCTGTCGAAACTCGAATGCCTTGTGTTGCTCTCCCACGTGAACTATAATCGTGAGTGAGGCCGCATCTATGTACAATCTGTACTGACTTGCTACGTACTGCGATAGTACAATGCGTCACCTACTTACGTTAACAATGGCGCTAGTGGCCATATCGCGCTAAATGTCACACGACCCTGCGGTTGCGCAGTCACTGAACTCCATTAGAACAATAACCACGTGCAGGTCAACAATTTCCGACTTCCGCGCGAACAAATCCATTTGTGCTATTTTTGCACTATGTTTATTTTTTATATTTATTACAGTAGGTATTTTTGATGTTGTGTACTAAAACAAGAATTTGTTTGTTCCAGGAAACGCCGCGAAATCGAAAAACCGTCGATCCCTCGAAGTTTCACACCCCAAGACTGAAAGCTCACTTCCGTCTTCCAAAGTATCTCCTAAATCTACAATTAACTCATCCTTCGGAATCAAAACATCTCATCTTAAGACTTCACCTAACGCTTCGGTTCAAAAATCTAACGAGAGGCGACGAAGCACTGAGGTTGGTTCAAGACCAAGTTGCATCCCTCTATCCAAAAAACCCTCTGAAAGAACCTTTCGACCATCCACATCCCCTGTTAAGCAGGACTTAACGAGTGGTACAATATCGAAACTTGATCCTAAAGCCAAGCTGGAATCACCTAGAAACAAACAGGTTTGCAATATTCCAGAGAAAGCAAAGAGTGACACGGAAACTAATCGAATCGAAAGAAGACATCGAGCTCAAAAAGATAGTGAAAGTCTTAACGAAAAATATCATAATTCAAAGAAAAGACTGACTAGTTTAGAAAATAATTCTCCAAGAGACACGAATGATGCTAGAAAAAAGGTTTCGCCTAAAAACGTATTGAAAGATCCCCAAGCAGATAGTAAACGTGGAGTGAACGCTTGTGGAACAGAAAATTCTAAAGTTACTATGAAAATGTCGACACTTCACGAAGTGAGACCACACCCGAGTAGCTCTAGACTTTCTCAGGAAATGGATAGCTTAGCCGCGTTGACTAAACAAACATTAGATAGGGTTAACAAATTGTCGAATAACTTAAATACTAATAAGTTAAACTTAGACACGCCTGAGCCGCGCTTTGATTCCTTATTTACATCGAAATCCGAACAAAGAATTAGTAATCATGCAATCAATTACGGCCTTAAAAACGACAGGTCTTTTTCTCACAGGGGAGTGACAGAGAGGCTCAGAGATATAGACACGGCAGCTCAGAGACTGATTGACTTCGAAAAACAGAGTGCAATGTTTTCTGATCTCAGTAATGATACGTCTAGTCAAAACCGCCGTCTTGAAACGACGTCGACGTCCTGTTGCCTTACGCCCGTGTCTATTTTAAAGCGAAAATCTATTCACGAAGATAATTCCGCGTCTAATGCTTCAAATCAAGCGATCGCTTCACCACCAGTCACATTTTCGCCGAGCGTTATAGAACCGCGCAACTGCCGATCGGACAGCAGACAGCGCCAAGGCATTCTCAAGAAACGTCGTAGTTTAGACGAATCACAAGTTGCCCGAAGACGTTCCTGCAGTCCTGAAGTATCATTCGCCGAAGATGGCTCCGTCGATACAAATAAACCAATCTTAAAAAATAGGAGATCATCGTTGGAAGACATCATTAGAAATCGATCGCCCGATGGACAAATTCAGGGTATTTTAAAACGAAAAATTAGCAAAGAGGAAGATCTACATAACGATGAATTGTCCCAGGGATCGCCAGAACCCCATGGGATATTGAAACGAAAATCTAATTCGAGTTCAAGTAGTAGCACGGCGTCGTCTCATGTATCTATTGCTCAAGCGGTGTTGTTAGCCGCAGCAGGTGGCGCTGAATTAGTCGACGATGTGGAAAAAGAAATGGTCAGACCAATATTAAAGAAAAAAAGCTTCTCTGAAGAACGTCCCTGTTTAGATATAGTTCCGTGTGACACACCGAGACCGATCCTAAAGAAAAAGTCAATGGAACACGACGAATACGATTTCGATCTGCCGAAACCGATCCTGAAAACTTCAAAAAAGTTATCCGGCGACGAAGGACACGCTTCTAGTTTCGATTTGAGCGAAGATGACAGAAGCTCCCGGCGACCGTCCCTTCTCAGGTCGCGGACATCAGATCATTCAGGATCAGAGTGTGAGACGGCAATGAGACCTATTTTAAAGCAGAGAGGTTCGAGCTTGACCAGGGAACGCAGCCAATCGCCGCGCCCACGGCTCTCGTTTTGCGCGGACAACGATGCGAACATTAGTGTGACGAATTTCAGTGGCGACGCGGGCGAACTGCCGGCGGCTGGACCGCGACGTATTTTGAATCTCGCGCCCGTGCCTGCTCCCGCTCCCGACCCGGAAGGGAGCTACCCTAGTGCCGTGCTCCGCCGGAGAAACCTTCGACCCAAAACGAACGCACGATCCAAGAGCCTCGCCTGTGACTTCAACGACGAGCTGCTCTCGATCCTGAACAACCGAAGACTGAAAGTTGACGAAAACTGTACGAACGGCCGACACGATTGGCCACGCGACCAACAATGCGACTCCGATCCTAATGAGAAGTCATTTCCTTCTATCGCGTCAAGAATAAAGACTATGGAACAGGCCCTATCTCCTAGAGACCGACCGTCCACTTCGAGATCGAAGACACGAGATAAAGAACGCTACAAGACCCAACCTATCACTGTCGAGGAAATGAGGTTGATTGCTTCCAGGTAAGCGTTGAACAGATGCCCTAACCTTAATTCTAATCCTATATTTTTACCCGCGAACTGTTTGTTTTCGACATGTGAAATTTGTATTCATTGCATCTGCCGCCGGCGATTCTATTTCCTACACGAGACTGCACAAATACATTATTCATTCGCTACGTCACAGTGAATAACACCGAGCGTTGTTTTCATTGATCTGGTTCGTTTTTGCGATGATACTTTCCAGCTTTGTAACTTGAACCTATATTTGGTCGGTTTTCACGCTTGACCAGTACTTAAACATGTTTTTGTGCAAAGGTGATTGTGCCTTATGCCGGCCCCCTTGTCAGTGTTGTGGAACCGAAAGTTGGCCAGCAGCCATTATTTTGATGGCGAGCGTGGAGCGTGGGCCGGCACTAAATGTTTTGTTCCAAACACTGTAGCTTTCCTGTCCATGTGCATTACTCATTAGAATTCCTAGTGGATTCTTTGTTGATCATTTCCAGTAGAATACCCGTTCAATAGAGTGCGAAATTGATTTTGTTCGCATATTGGCATCCTCTACGCTTTTGTATTAATAGATATCTACTACCTCGTAGTTTCAGCCGCCTTTTCTCAAGATTAAATATTAATCAGCCTTCAGAGCACCTTAATTGTGTCGAGAAAATTGTCTATTGATCCATATTTTATAGGTGAATGGTATCGATTCTGGTCGGTTATTTCTGTAGCTCAGAAATAACATTTACCTATTGAGAAGCTTTCTTTCAATTTTCAGTTGAAATTGTTTCGCCGGTCATGAGTATTTGTTTCTATCCTGTTGAAGGCCCGATCCTTTCATTGAAAACATTCGGATGTTTTCGTAATTAGGTATAACATGTTGTAAGTAAACAGAGCTCGTGTTAATTTTATGTTTCGGTTATCTGACATCATCTGAGTTCGCTTCAGTTTACAGTTTGAATCACGTTTCGGACAACGGCGTAAGGGATATTTGAGACGAGAAATAGCAAGTGTTCTATTTCTTAAAATATTGCCTTTGTGCTTCTGAAACGATGGATACTTTCTTGCTCCATTGGCCGATATTTGGAGAGTAAGTCGCAATACGATATTAATAGTAACCGACATCAAAAAAGGAGCTTCCTACTTTTCGACTGTGTGTATTTCTTTTATGTATGTCATAGATATCTCCGTCAGTTAAAGATCGATTTTGAAAATTTTTATTTTACTTGAAGCTCTCGATCCCATATACGTTTTTTTGAAAGAACTACCCCTAATGATAAAAATGCGGGATGAATTTTCATAATTATATTGCAATATTTTCATCAAAGTTGGTTCCCGCTTTTTTAAAAGCAATTTTAATTTTTATGTTCTTAAATAGAAGCAACTAGTAAAATGAACGTGGTCTTCGATAAATAATATTGGAAAACAAGCACGATGAGTCATTGACTTAGTAAATACCTATCAAGTTTTGCTGAAAACAAATGACAGGTGTCATTTGTTTTCGCGGAAAAACTAACTAAGTAATTGGTACTTTGAATAAAAACGTGCGGTTTTTGTAGCGTATATCTTATTATAATTTTTATGTTTTACTTTAATTCAATTCCCTGTCGTGGTGATAGGCAGACATCTAGTCTAAATAGTTGACTTTATAGTATTTTGTTTTACATAATAATTGTAGAAATATTTAAAATGACAAACGTATTAATTGGCAGACAAACAGACAGACTACGGACCGGCAAGACAGATACGGGCAACATATAAAGAGCCTTGTTGACTTCTTACGAAATGGCCCGTCATATACTTACTTATGTACTACATATACTTATTTATGCCTACGTCCATGTCGAACTGGATTTGCTGCTTGAAAAATGTAATTCACAATCAAAAATTGATGTGTTTGTTTGTGAATTGGCATAAATTTATTTAGAAACTAGCTGCTGCCCGCGGTTTCATCCGCGATATTGGATTTCATGGGTTTTAATTTTTTGCGCGGAACCCTAATTCTTTTACTAAAATGAAAGTAGCCTAAGTTACTCCTTGTAACATCAGCTATCTGTGAAAGTCCCGTCAAAATCGGTCCAGCCGTTTTGGAGATTACCCGGAACAAACAGACAGACAGCCAAAAATTTAAAAAATGGTTGTATTGTTATATTATACCGTATATACTTTCATATGCATTTAGTTAAAAGTTGTTATTTTGATATTACAAACAGACACTTCAATTTTACTTTTTTTTTTTTAACGCTTACACACTCATATCCCCGCACTAGGATTCCCTGTGTCGCAGGTGGCATGGACACACACAGATACACATCACAAACATCCAAGACCCGAGAGCAAACTTTATGTTTACACAAAATCTGCCCCGGCCGGGAATCGAACCCGGGACCCCTCGCCTTGCAGGCAGGGTTACTACCAACTTAGCTACGGAGCCGTCCATTTGTATAGATACAGCCGCCAAAACATCTACGCCATAAACTAGTGCCCCTATACATCCATTTTAGGAGCGATTTAGGTCATTCGTACAAAAGTGACGCAGTAATTTAATATGCATTAGAAAAATACCATTATTATACAGGTAGGTCGAGTCGTCAGGGCATCTAGATTGCTTTATGTGTAAAGTGCTTGCGTCACGATGATTCTTTACTTTACATTTATAAGAGTAGGTACCTACTATGATCTCGCAAAAGACCTACTATTAGTAGTAGGGCATTCTTTGTTCAGTGGCTTTGTTTTATTTTGAAGACTGAAATTAATTTGATATAGCTTTATATTCCTTTTTCTCTAAGAAGACACCAATCTCAAAGTATGACCAGATTTGATTACATGTTTGTCAAAATCTAGAACTACCTATCTCTACGATCTCATTCGAACTGTCAATTTTATTTATCGAAATGATACTTGCACTGCTGAGCATGTTTGCGCCTGTATGTTTGATCATATCGAAACCAAACTACAATTTTACATGAAAAATACGATACTTGTGACTCTGGTTTTAAAATACACTGTGATCACCGACAGGTTAGTAGGAGGACTAACTCTTCTGCGAGTGTCCGTCTGGGTTGTTACCATTGCTTTGCTCGTCAAGTCTGCCGCCAAGCAGTACTGTGCAAGCATTACTGTGTTCCGGTTTGATGAGCAGAGTATCCAGTGAAATTACTGGGCTTATGAGACTTAATACCTAATGTCTCAGGGTAACGAGCGCACTGCAGTGCCGCGCAGGCCTTTGTGTTTCAAAGTTCTGGGTGGCACTGCAATTGTTATGGGCCGGCGTTATGCTTACCATCAGGCAAACGACCAGCTCGTCTCGTTACCAAATAACATAAAAAAAGGTTATGTTGAACGGCTGTATACCCACTTTTTTCAACGATCCTTTAGGTACGTAAACCTAAGACCGATATGACGTCACGCATTATAGAATAATATAATGTTATGTGACACACGTGAAAGTGGCTTCATTAATTTCTCATGTTGCTTCGCTTAATATTCTGGTACTTATGAATAATCCCGACTATGTGTTAACGTCGTTTATTTTATGTTCATCATTAGTCCCGCTGCAAGTTGTAAACCCTCCTTTTTAACATCCTTACATTATCTTGACATGAATGGATGTACGCAGCGCTTGTAGCATTGTCCTAAAATATTGCGTACGCTTCAAAAACAGATGATGATAAAATTATCTGATGACCTTGACTCGATGCTGCTGATTTGTTTTATTTTTCTTGAGCTTTTGACTAGTATCTCAGCTGTTGGCAAGCCGCACGCAATGTGGGCGAGGGTGAGGTTCGCTTGCCTATAAGAAATAATATGTAGGTACAACTAGCTGTGCCCTGCGGCTTCGCCACTTAGCCTAAGCTACTCCTCGTAGCATCAGCTATCTGCCAGTGAAAGTCCCGTCAAAATCTGTCCAGCAGTTTCGGAGATTATCCGGAACAAACAGACAGACAGACAGACAAAAATTTTAAAAATGTTTGTTTTGTAATAGGTTTTTTTAATGTTATTTGGTAACGAGACGAGCTGGTCGTTTGCCTGATGGTAAGCATAATGCCGGCCCATAACAATTGCAGTGCCACCCAGAACTTTTAAACACAAAGGCCTGCGCGGCACTACAGTGTGCTCGTTATCCTGAGACATTAGGTATTAAGTCTCATAATCCCAGTAATTTCACTGGCTATTCTGCTCATCAAACCGGAACACAGTAATGCTTGCACACTACTGCCTGGCGGCAGGCTTCACGATCAAAGCGGTGGTAACAACCCAGACGGACACTCGTATAAGAGTTAGTCCTACCACTAACAATACTACCATGAATACTTTCATATGCATGTAAAAAAAGCTGTTATTTTGATATTATAAATAGACACTTCAATTTTATTTATTTGTATAGATATTCTCACTACTAACTAAAGGCTCACTAAGTTTGATCGCTAGATTGTATTTGGATGCTATGTCCCAAAATTTCAGGGCGATAAAGAATTACTTTCGGCGTTAGCACACTTAGTTCATACTTTTCGACGCTTCTTCCTTAAGGTCTCCTTTGGGTATTTTCTTATCTCAGTATTTTCTAACTCTGAAAACTTTCTTATCTTTGGATAGCTGGCTTGGATAGTGTAACTGAAGCCACGCTATTTCTCTACTGAGTCGTATTCGAGACGAGGATCGGCGAAGGTTGGTTAATGACGAATATGCATTTAAAATTTATCTCAATTTTGTACCTAAAAAAACAAACATTGATTGCGAATCTAACGTGCCATTTTAAACTGAATTTAAAATTAATGCAACATATAAAAGAACATCACATTAACACAATAAAAATAAATTCACAAAAATGTATAATTTTTACAAAGATACTGACTGCATAAAAAAACTAAAATTACCAAAAAATTTCCCGAACTCAACGATTGTTTTATCATCCAATAGTAATTTAATGAATACCATCAGATTCTTTACATTGCAAAAAAAATATATACGACAACGCATGTACTATATGGTAATGTACTTAAACGTACTTTTTCACAGCCAAACCAACAAAATAAATGCATGTTTTAGTACAGCTTTAAAGCGTTGCACAAGTGACGTCAGATGTTCTGTACAATTTGTATGGGGCGTTTTAGCGGTCTAATGAGCGCCGATAATATGAGCCCGACTTTGACTCTCAGTTTTGACGTTTCTGGCGTTTGATTTCTAGTTTTTTCAATATAGACATCTGATTCACATAAGAAAAAGAATTGATTGACATCATAAACAAAAAAGGGGGTTAATATCCTTATTGTATAACTAGCTACTGCCCCGCGGTTTCACCCGCGTGGAGATTTTGGATTACATGGTTTTTATTTTTTTGCGCGGAACCCTAATTATTTTTCTAAAATTAAAGTAGCCTATGTTACTCCTTGTAACATCAGCTATCTGCCAGTGAAAGTCCCGTCAAAATCGGTCCAGCCGTTTCGGAGATTACCCGGAACAAACAGACAGACAGACAGACAAAACTTTTAAAAATGGTTGTTTTGTTATAGGTACCGTGTATACTTTCATATGTATTTAGTAAAAAGCTGTTATTTTGATATTACAAACAGACACTTCAATTTTATTTATCTGTATGGATTTGTGTTAAAGCTGCATAGTGAAATATGTAGGTTTGACCTAAATAAAATATGTAGGTTTTACCTACATATTTTATTGTCTGCCAGTCATTACTGTTAACGGGTGTGTTAAAATGTAAAGGCAAGGTTATTTTAAAGTATGTTGTTAGAGATATGGCTCATGACAACCTAACTTTACTCTTTAATTGTTCAGAAGTTAGTAGTCTAGTAAATTTATTTTGTTTTAAAATGATTGCCAAGTTTATAGGTTTAAATGTTCAGCTATATTTGCTGCGGTACCCGCTGCGCATTATCATGCGGTAAATATTTACCGGAAGCCATGTATATTTGGATGTAATTGGTTTCTTGAAAACGGTATAAAACTTATTACAATACACGTGTAAGTTTAAGGAATATAGAAACCGAATTGAAAAGATCTTGGGATAATTCGGGGAAATTGAAAGAGGGCATTTAAAGAAATCGAGCTAAATACGGTTGACTACGGACTTATCTAAATATTAACAAGGATATATTTGTGCTTAAAAACTATAATAATCACTAAAACAGAATCGTCTTAGTTTCTTTGTCACGGTTCAAAATTTTAAGCCAGTAGCTGAATCAACATAATCTATATCTATATTATCTATACGAATAAATACAATTGAAGTGTCTGTTTGTAATATCAAAATAACAGCTTTTTACTAAATGCGCATGAAAGTATATACGGTCTTATAACAAAACAACCATTTTAAAATTTTTGTCTGTCTTTCTGTTTGTTCCGGGTAATCTCCGAAATGGCTGGACCGATTTTGACGGGACTTTCACTGGCAGATCGCTGATGTTACAAGGAGTAACTTAGGCTACGTGAGCGAAGCCGCGGGGCACTGCTAATCATAAATAAAACATAAAACATGACCAATGATCTAATCTTAACTCTGTAGGCCCTTGTCTTTTATGTAATGTTTGGCAACCACTGTCCTATTTCGGTTGTATCTATCTCACTTATTTATTCGCGATGCCAAATCCGAATGGGGAACTGTTCAGGAAATAAAGCACCATTTCGGTGTATCTTGATAAATCACCCTGGCTTCTTAAGTCGTCAATTGTTTCATAGATTTTATTTAGTTGTGTCCTGACGACACGTCTCACTTCATTCGTTTTTATTCTTTGATGATCATATTTTGGAATTTGATGTGCTAATCGCCAGTACGAGTATAGGATTATTAGCAATTTTCATTTAGGCTTTTAACGTTATGTCTGTCATTATGTCATACGATTTCGTTGTTTGAAGTTATCAGTTGCTCATTATTTTTCCATTCTGAATTTGAATAAATCTTCGAAAATCGGATTGTTTTGAATTTTCTTGCGTCTTAAATCATAAGGCACACATGTTTCAACACTCGGTGTACTCTTTACCTTGCCATCACTGAATACATGAATCTCATCTACTTATTCATGTCGTGGCATTTTCCTGTTCCATTTGCAGGCTTTCACGTCACACTAAGGCGTATATTATGTTTCGTGAACCGGACCGAACCAATTCTGGTTCTATTTTCTGCAATTGCATTAATCTATCGTGATTAACATCAATTCCGGCTGCAGTCGTTCGAGTGCCGATGTTGTCTTGATGACGGAAATAATCGCTCCAGCCGCTCAGTGGGTCAAGCACTATTTCTGGATCTGTTGTGCTCTAAAGCACGCTTGAGTGGTTTTATGAACGAGCGATCTGGTGCGCCGAACTCGACGCCCTTAATGCCATCGATACTGATGCAACTGCCGGCTTTGAAATACTATAATTGATTTGAGATATTGAATAAAATTGTTTGGAGTGACTCGCATGGTGAGGTGTTCTTCAGGTTGAACGGCGCACGCGTCGATGTAGCGCGGTTTATTTACCTTGTTTGTTTAGCAATTGTTTAATTTGCTAAGCCGACCCCTCAAGGTCTTCCTAAATATATTGGAACGTTAATCCAACGACATGATCTATATAGGAATGGCAGTAAATCGTTTACGGATCGATTCACCTAATCGGCGACCCCGGAAACGAGAACAGACGTTTATATTTAGATAATACTTCCAATGGTGTCAAACCACCCTAAAACGATCTATCGGCGACGCCAATCGAATCATTCACGCCATAATTCATCAAAATTTATGAAGGCGAACTGAAACATCTACCGTCTCTGTCTTATGTACGGCGGCGATCTACATTAACGCGTTTCTTTTCTCATTTCGCAGCTTGGAGCCGGGCCAAGCGAGTTTCCAAGCGTTCGGCCAAGCTAGCTGTAGTTTTCCGAGCCGAGCCGTCGAGTCCGGTATTGCTCCCGTCCCCAGGAGTCCGTTTCCCCTCCCAGGAGAGCCCGAGAGGGATCCATTCACTGACTTTGCGAAGACATTGGACTCGCCGCCGTTCGGGGCAAGCTCGTTCACTGTGAAATCGCCGACTACGAACTGCTTCTCGGACGGTGGAAGTGCGAAGGACGACAGCTACGGCGAGGCTATCTTCCTGGACTTCGCTGCCGAAGCAGATAGGAAGCAATCCACCTTGGACGAGATCGAACGAGAAGTGAACAAGGTCCGCGTCGCGCTTGACGAGGACAGCCGCGCTTTGGAAGAAGACGAGCGCCATCAAGCTGAAGCGGACAACTGGAGCCTCAACGTGTCGTGTGACAGTGGAGTCTACAACCGAGCGTCGTCGAGGGACTCTGGCCCGCAATCCGGTTAGTATAGTATAACGAAACTCGCTAATCACGCTGGTTTATTAAACCTATAAACTTATTTTTAACGGAACGGACGCGTGTTGTTCCGATGCTCGTAGCTTTGGACTTATTTAGTGCGTTACTCAGTCACAACTGCTTCTGTCATAAAATAAACATGTGAAAACGATCAGTCGATCGGCCCGCATCGGCTTGCGGTTTGTTTACGTTGTGTTTGGTAAAATTAGATTTACCGAATGCGCCGCTATTCGTATTAGGTCGGTTTTGAAAATAAACACGACATAACCTTGTGGAATGTCTCTCGGCCCACTTATTTGGGTCAATGTGATGAATGTTCTTTGTCAAAAATGGTTTTGGTGCAGGTGTGCTGTTTACTATCCCGTTGCTAGCTTCACTTCGTTTGAAAAGATCATTGACATTGAATTTGCTGAGAAAAAACAGATGACGCTTTACAATCAGAGCCAAAAAGACTGAAGTACATGTATCTGTTCGCTTTAGTCCTAAATACATTACAAATGGTGCTTAGTACTTATTGCTTGCGCAAGCAAGATTCTCTAGATCTCGATTAACTTTTTTCAGTTAAAGCAAACGATGTAAGCTACAACAAAGATATTGAGATTGAAACAATATGGCGGACTACGTTTGGCGTATTGTGACGTCACGTATTTTATGATGCCGTATCATCACCATAGACTACCTCTTTCTATACCACATAGAAAACATTCTAAAGTTTTTTCTAATCGCGTTTCAGGTGAAGAGTTAGGCTTGATAGAGAGCCAGGAGATCCGAGACAACCACGCTTCCAACAGCAGTGGCAACGAGTGGTCGTCTCCGACCATAGAACGCAACCTGATCACTATGGAGCGCGCCAGAAAATCCACAGAGAACGAGGCTATGGGGAGTCCTGAGCCAAGCGATGATGAGAATGGCACAGGATTTGCGCTCGGACTGGCTAAGAGCAACAGCGTGGTGGCGAGAGCTAGCATGTGGCAGCAACTTCAGCAGCAGGCTAAAGGTAATTGGGATTTTGTTTTACTGTCTGAAACTTAGTGTTTGAACACTATCTTAAGCTTCTTGTCAGCAAATGCTTCCCCAACGAATGTTCCATGAGAGACTTGAGGGAGGCTACAGACAAGGCAATAGACGTGGCCACTTAGTGAGCCCAAAATAATATATCTTTTTAAGGCTGAATTTTGTTAACACGAAAAAAGAAGAAGCAAATGCTGACAACCATTGCGGTTGAAAGCCAAACAGGAGCACGCGTTAAGAAAACTTTAATTACTGCGTTATTTCTTGATGAATAATTATTTAAAAAATATAATCCTCAGAAATGTATAGCGCATACGCTAAAATAGTTAAAAAAACAAATATCTGTTATGTAATTGATCAAGCGACATAAATTGACCAACGGCAATTTTACTGTATCAATGCAAGCATTTCTCATATCTTCTTTATATTTAACTAAAATGTTTAAATCTTTCTAATTCCAGGAACGCCCAAGCCACTGCTACGCCACAGCCGCTCAAAAGCTAAAGACAATCCCTCTGTGGCCGAACGGTTCAAAACCCAGCCTATTCATTTCAAACCCCCAGAAGTTGTCGAGTCGCCGGACAAACCGTTCTCTCTCGCTCAGTCTAAGAGCACTGCCAACGTGTTAGACAGGGATGAAGATGGTGAGTGAAGGCAGGCTTGTAATGTAGTTGAAAGTTATAGTAGGTGACCTAGCTGGCATCCGGTTTTTCAAAATTTACATTTTTAAGATGTAAGAACAAAACCGTAATTTATGAACGAAAATATTTTTTTTGTAAATCATAGACAATATAGTATCAAAGACACAAAAAAAACTGTTCAAAAACAAATTCGATATTAAAAGAACGTCCTCATTACAATTTCGTTGTTTACACTACGAGCAAATAAAAGTCATAAAAGGAAACAAAAGATTAGAGAGTCGACAGTGTTATGAGTTATGACAGACAAGACAATATTTAGTGAACATTCATTAACTTGATTACACGTTTCAGGTATCAGGCTATTTACTTAGCTCAGTGGTTTAAATACCACTGAACTAAGTTGCAAATTATTGTATGTCTAACATTTCACTGCTAAGTTTTATATATCTTCCAGTTAGCTACCAAAAGCAACGTGATTTGTTTGTAGAATAATTATTATAGTGTGGGTAGAATTGCGTCACTTAGTCCTAGTATTTGAGATCTGGTATAAAAGCTAAAGAAAGAAAGTAGATATTGTAAGCGGCAAACAACTTAAGTACTGGCGTGGCACCACGTAACTTGCAAGACATGTAATGCGTCGCCAGTGTAAGTCGTTTTCTGTTTCCAATAGATATTTTATCGAGAGAGCCTCCCAGGTCATTCTGCAAAAACATCCCACTTTATACAAATGAAATCAGTTTAGATTGTAATTTAGAAGAAAACTTTTGCCTACTGACTTATTATGATGGTACCGATTTCAATTATTTCTACCTCATTGTTAGACGCATAATTTAAATGTTTATTAAAATGTTGCTATCGTTTTCATGTAGTTTGTCGTGCATAGGCTTCAAAGCATTATTACTCTAATGACCAAATGAATAAAAGAAGATCTTTCTCTCTTAGCAGAACTTTAGTACTGCCGAGAAAAACAATCCACTTGGCGGTTTTAGTAGAATGTTCTGAAGCCTTACCAAACTAGAACGTTGAAATGTAATTTCGTTCAAGCATTTTCCTTTTTCAAATCGATGATTCGAAAGCATGTAAATTGCATTACAATCATGGATCTACGCTCCGCTTTCTGTCTTATGATCGTCGGCTTTTCTTTTTTGCATGTCCTCGACTACTATGTGTATGTCCGGGCTATTACGCACACAACCGCACAATATGTATGTAAATACGCACATTCACCGGTGGCAGCTAAGTTAGACGAGGACGATCCGGCGAAAATGTCTTTAATGGAGAAAATGAAGATGTTTAACTCGAAGTTGACTCACAAACCGCCTGTAGCTGGTCTGCCGAGAGGCCGCGACGATCGCACAAGAACCTCAAGGCTACGGACGATGCCAGTACTTGCTAGTCAAGTGCGGGAAGCTTTGGAGCAAAACGAAAGGCTAACCAAGTCTTTGACCCACGAAGATGTCCCGAGGAACCCTGATTTCGCCCTGAAAATGGAGCTTTTCCGTTCTGCGAGCGCTAAGAACACGTCGCTAGAGTATCTAATGCGGCAGAACTCAAAGTTTAGAAGCTTAGGTCTGATTCCATTTTTTGGTTGGTTGTCGATTTTCGCTTGGGTATTCGCTTGGACCGGTACTAATCACTAATGGTAGTTTTGAGGCATGCTCGTTTGATTGCACGGTTTGACTGTTACCTACAATGCGAAGTGATTTCATACTGATTTCTGTATAAAGTACATCCAGTCGTTTTTTATACTTGTTCAATAATGTGAACAAACGGCGGGTGCCAACTAATGCATCAATACTGATCCGATCGCGAACCAATGACATAATTCGAATTCGAATTTCTATCTATGTCATTGGTTGGTGATCCGCCATATTTGTTTCTCTTATTAGACAAGTATAAAAACACGGATCTTAGACAGATTGGATATGATTAGAGTTACGTTAACGCTATAATGATTCAGTGGTAGCGGTTTTTCGTTTCTCTCGCACGCTACCCTGTGTTGCATTTTGCAAGGTAAAACCTTATTATATTCTAATATTAGTTTTGGTATGAAATCATTTCAATTATTCCTGGTAACAAGACACGTTTTTTTGATAAGATCTTGTACTTTGATTTAACAACACAGATGTTGTGTAATGCATTTTTATTTGATTTTTGTTTTTATAGGTGAAATGTTGATATTGCACGTATGGCTGTAACATTGAAGCTTGATTGAAAGTTTGTGTCTGAGCATGGACTTTATAACAAGATGCTTTCTAAAGAATCGTGGCACTTTCTTTATATACACAAGAGTGATATTATATACGACGCTAGTACAATTACCTACTTATCAATTGGCTGCTTGCGATCTACTTTTTAAATCATCTCATTTGATTGGTTCACACACTTCAGAACTCTGTTACCCAATCAATGATGATCAGCCAAGCCACCGCTTAAATACTTCTTAACATATTATGTAATCATAATTATTAGCACGAAACGTATTGCTTGTACGGCACGAGTGAGGAGGATAAAAAAAAAGCAGGTAGGTGCAGTACACGCAATGGATCTTGGTCTTTGTGAAGCTACGGGGCGACTATCTTCATCACGCATCAGAATGTTTGCATTAGCCATCTCTTTCTTCAACTTTGAGAGGCGGTTTGCAGCCCGTTCGCGTTCCATTGCGCGTCCTGTACCCTTGATGAGAATTTATTGTGTAGTCGTGCTAATATGTCCAGGTAGGTACACACTAAGAATAAAATCCTTTTGGTTCAGATTTACTTCCTTTATTTTTTCAAATGTAAGTTGGCCGTTTATTTTCTAAGTTGCGACACACCTTGATTTTTGGTCAATTTACTACATTGTAATGTTTAAAAATACTTGTTTTAAAACTAGGGATAAGGGTTATATAGGTAAGAGGACACTATTTTAATGTTTATATTGTTTTCTAGTCTCTATGAGTAGCGTCTTGTTTCTCGTCGGTTGCTCAATCGACAACATTTTCAGTTTACGTTTTAGTTGAATACTTAAAATAAAAGGTTCCGATTTCCTATGGGTGAAACGGTGTCATAAATCACTGCTATTTATTTAGTTCATAGCGAGTGACTGTTACTTGAGTAATGTTTATTTTGAGCTCGATTACACAGTTAGTCATCCCGTAACGTTTGGGCGATGTTAGTCACTGCTTTAATAGTTTTTCTTTGGACTTTTCTTTGGAAGAAATACGGTCATTGAAAACACGATCGTAAGATATAATTATATACTCTAGAGTAGGTGTTTCGAGTATGAGCTCGTCTCGTTGTTTCCGAACAGATGCGTTCTGGGTGAAGAAATGACTCGCTATGGGAAATGTTTATGAGAATAAAGTGAAGAAAAACCGATACAAGTAATCCGTGCAATCACAGATCGTATCGGCAAACCTTATTCATTGGCTGAAATAAATTAATGGTGTTCTTACCTAATTGAAGTTAGTCCGAAAAAGACAACAACAAAACACAAAGAGACTATAGGAAATCCCACTTGGATCATGATAAGATGGACTTCACTAGCGTATAAAGGTTGCAGTTCTTAATAATATTGTCCAAAACAAGAGGATTCTGTATCTGGATATTGTAGGACCACGACTCTCGTAGTTCCTGATTCTCTTAATACAGTTAGGGTTTTTGTAGACCTTGACCAATTTAGGCCTTCAACTCTAATACTGTTGAGAAAATATATTCAAGCCTAAACATTGTAAATTAGTAATGGATGTAGATACAACCTGTACAAAGACATATTTGGGTGCTTGACTCACACTGGTGCGCCACGGGCTTTATCATCTTCTAGAACTGGTAACACAACCGTCTTCTCTTCCAGACCTTGACGAGGACTCACCAACGGAGCGGGCGCAGAGGATGATCACGCCAGAAGTCAGGGGCATACTGAAGTCAGGGTCGACGATGGTGCCGAAACCCAAGACTGCACTGGCTAAAGGGGAAAGCTCTGAGGTTAGTAAGGTAAAATGTAGATGTGTTTCTTTTTATTTATTTTTTGTTTTTTGGTCAGGTTATTCGTTGCATTATTATCGCACTTGATGTTAGTAACGACATGATAAAAAGTGGTACACATGATAAGCGTAGAATGGGGACGAGCTTGAAAATACTGCTATAATACGGTAGGTGGAGTTAGTTATTATTTAGTTTGTCGTACGAGTTGGGAAACAGTCGAAATGCACCAAGAAAACGAGATCAGGAAACTGATTAGATGCAAAAAGTGACACTATTGAATGTTGTGACGAAAAATGCGAAAATGATGAGTGGTCACCTAAAATACGACGTTAGTGCTTGATAATTTTTTTACATGCCAGCATAAGACGATGCCTTACAATTGTTTTTCCTGGTTTTGTTCTGATTTAACACTATGCTGTAACGGTCGCCTTAGTCATCAGACAAGTCAACCTTTGTCGAACGCTAAAACAAACAAAGACGTAGCTCTTTAAAATATGGGCAACAATTTTTTTCTTTCGATTTTTAGTAATTTTTGACAATTTGTTTGATTAATATCTTTTCGCAGTGATTAGATTCACGATCAACTGAACAGCTTTTAAAGATATACGTTTCGTATTTTATTAATAAATCTTTTTGTACTGTTGTGCCTCTGTCTAAAGTCTTGTTAATTTCGTTTTGAAAATGTAATTACTTAATATGTTTAATAGCGGGATCAGATATTTAAATTGCTTTATGTCCGGGGAATAGTAGCTGGTGATGGGTTATAACTTGTAGGTGAGTGCTACGAATATCTCACAGCTTTTCATCTACCAAGGAACCTATATAACACTAGAAGTAGGTATTGCTTATGGACCTTAAAACTTTTTTTGTTACACCATATGTTCCCACATTTGCTAATATTTTGGTATGATTCCAATAAGTATCTCCATACCGATTGACATTCATAAGGCCATAAGGTTGTCGCATTTAAGAAATCAGTACTTACCTGAAACATAGCTAAACCACAATGTAATATGCCTAAAACAAAATTTATGAAATCCTGATCTTCTATCCTAAAATTCATAACCGTTACCATGACGGTTTAAAAAACTGACATAAATCTTATTTCCAGGGTCTGAAAGACGAAGGCATCGACAGCTCGTCAGAAGACGAATCAGTATCCGCTTCCACCGTCTCATCGTCCGAGAAGAGCTGTTCATCATCAGACAGCTCTGAGGAGCTACCGGACCCAAAACCTCGCCGCTTCCAACGGAAGAACAACAAGCTCAAACCGTCCAGAACCGAGTCAGATATACCCAGAAACCCAGACCCCTTCCCTCGCAAGATAGGTTTGCAACTACCAGCCGCGAGCGAGTTCAAAGAGCGTCTAGCACAAGCTAAGAATCCTGATGTTAAGATACCAATGTTGGCGAAACTCGGTCGCAAACCGTCCGAAGATGCGAAGAAGGAAGACGATGCGGCCAGATACAGGCGGTTCGTCAAAAAGGTTCGTTTTGTTAGTGGTAGGACTAACTCTTCTGCGAGTGTCCGTCTGGATTGTTACCACCGCTTTGCACGTGAAGTCTGCCGCCAAGCAGTAATGTGCAAGCATTACTGTGTTCAGGTTTGATGAGCAGAGTAGCCAGTGAAATTGCTGGGATTATGAGACTTAATGCCTAATGTCTTAGGGTAACGAGCGCACTGCAGTGCCACGCAGACCATTGTGTTTCAAAGTTCTGAGTGGCACTACAATTGTTATGGACCGGCGTTATGCTTACCATCAGGCAAACTACCAGCTCGTCTCGTTACCAAATAGCATAAAAAAAGGTATGAAAGATGTTTGGTTGTACCATAACTTTGGTAATTGTTATAAACAGAAAGCTATGTTTTCAAACAGTTTGCGAGCAGTTCGCTTACCTGATTGTAAGAATAAATTATTACATCACCTAATAATGGCAGTGTCACCTAGAATTAAAAAAATACGTATACTGGGTACTGGCACTCCAGTGCGCTCGTTACCCTGAGAAATACAGTACAGTCTTCGAAATCCCAGTTCAAAATATCTCGTGTATAAAAGACCACCTACACCAAGATCATGTCTCTTTAATTTTATTCCCAAGCGAATAAAGTTCTACTTTATTACGCTACCAACTCACAAGAGTAGAACAAATTACTTTAGGTGAAGTTGCCATGGTACATAATTATTGGTTATTGTCAAGCAGGTGCATGGTGTATAAAGTCCCTGAGTGACAAAAACAGTGGTGTATCTATACAAATAAATAAAATTGAAATGTCTGTTTGTAATATCAAAATAACAGCTTTTTACCAAATGCATATGAAAGTATTTGCGGTACCTATAACAAAACAACCATTTTTTAATTTTTTTCTGACTGTCTGTTTGTTCCGGGTAATCTCCGAAACGGCTGGACCAATTTTAACCGGGCTTTCACTGACAGATAGCTGATGTTATAAGGAGTAACTTAGGCTACTTTTATTTTGGAAAAAGAATTAGGGTTGCACGCAAAAAAATAAAAACCATGAAATCCAATATCTCCATGCGGGTGAGACCGCGGGCAGCAGCTGCTGCTGCCCGCGGTTTGCATGGAGTTTTTTTTATAATTTTACTAGCTGCTAGTAAAATTATAAAAAAAATCCACAGATCGACGAGCCTGTACAATTAGCGAAGCTTCGAAGGCCACAAGACAAGCCAGTGCAGGTCCAGGAGACGCCGCCGCCTGTTATGAAGATATCTGCTTTGAACCAAGTCGCTAAAGCCAAGTTCTTTGGTATCGATCCGAAGAAGGAAAAGAGCGTCGAAGAACTAGCGGCCAGTGTTAGAAAGTACATTGCACCGGTGAGTAAAACAAACATGTTATTGAAACGATAGTCCTATATTAGTCAAGCTGGAGGAAAATATCTAGCTTTTTAGAGTTCCGTACCTCAAAAGGAAAAGAGTAACCCTTTTAGGATCACTTCGTTGTCCATCTGCCTGTATATCTGTCTATATGTCAAGAGCCTTTTTATCAGGAACGTGTGGAAGTTGAAATTAATATCAAACAGTCACTAAAGTTAATAAAGGCATTTAGCCCATAATATGAACATAATAAAAAAAAAACAGTCACTTAGGTCTGCAATCCGTTGGAGCTGTGAAATAATCAAATTTCTAAGTCAACGCCATCAAAAGATATGGCCGTTTATACCGCACATTTTTACACTTGCAAGGGAATCAAAACCTATAGGGTCAAAAACCCTCGACCTGACCTAGAATCATGAAATTTGGCAAGAAGTATGTCTTATATTGTAGTACAAGTAAAGACCTCTCGGTACTATAGACGAGTCTACAGTACTGATAAAACCAAATATTATTTGTTGTAGATGAGCAAATCGATATCAATCCACACGATGGAGGTGCCTGGTTCCGGAAGCGACGGCGAGAGCAGCGGCGGCCGTGAAGTGCGTCATATCAACAGCAGAGTTCGACACAGGTATGTGTTATTAATATTTATGCTAGAATAGGGATGTTGACTCCATTTTTTTACGATGTCAATTAATTCGTTTTCTCGTGAGAATCAATGTCTATATCGAAAAAACTCAAAATCGAACGCTAGAAACGTCAAATATGATAGTCAAAGTCGGGCGTATCTACTGAGCGTTAAAACGCCCCATGCAAATTGGACAGAACATCTGACGTCAGTTGTTCCAAGTGTACTAAAAACATGCGGTTTGTTGATTTGGCAGTGAAAAGCTGCGATTAAGTACGTAGTTTTGTCATACATTTTTTTATTCATTAAAATGTAAAGAATCTGGTAGTATCATTTAAATTATTAATGGATGAAAAAAAGTTTTAAAATTGGGGAAACTTTAACAAGCAGTATCTTTGTGTAAATTGTATATTTTTTGTGAATTTTACTTTTATTGTGTTAATGTGATCTTCTTAAAACAGTATAACGACAGAAATTATTTATTTCATGTTTCATGCAACATCTCAATTAAGAAATAGTTGAGAAATGTATTGAGACATCAAATGGGAAAAATGACAAAATGATTTTTACTATGTCTGTAACCAAAAATGTTTGTAAATGGTTCTTCCCTCGTGAAATTAGGATAGAAAGTAGTCTTTAGCATTCAGGGATAATAACCTGTTAGTGAATGTTTTTTTAAATACGATCATTTAGATTAACAGTAACAAACAATAAAACAAACTTGACCTCTTCATAATATTAGTTTATATTTAAAGGCGAACTGCCTTTAGCTCATAATCTGCTCGAGCAACCGAATAAATCTGTATTTACATCTCAAAAAAAAAAAACAAAATGCTAGTCAACAAATGAAAGCGAAAATAGTGCCTGCAATAAAAGAAAATGCCCGTAAGTCATTTAATGCACCGCTACCCTCGATCTCTGCTCAGTGCTCACTCACTGGGTAATTGGTGACTTTCCTCTAACCTGCAATCATATTGCATTCGTTTTAATTTGTTTTTTACTCGAGGAAAAGCGGTGAAAAACATCTACGTAATATCTTGTACAAATTTGTGTTGAGGCCCCTTTTTCTCAATAAAAAACAGCGCATTTAGTAGTAAATATCTGCAGGTAAAGCTTCCGATGAATTTAGTGAGCATTATTTACGCGGTTCTCATTTGAATCCATGATGGTCCAATATTGAGGTAGGCTGACGATCTGTTGAAAATCTTTCGCCATGCAAGCATCTATCGAAAGAAAGAAAACACATTTATATGTGACAACTTAACTGTTAACCTAAGACAAAAGCAAACGTACTTAAATATCGAAAGAAAATATTGTTTTTATTAATTACTGTAACTTTGAATGACATTTCGCAGCACTGCATTGCGCTCGTTAACCTGATACATTAGGTATCAAGTCTCATCAACTTATTTACTATTTGCTCTTATAGGCTTATATTTCAAACTTTCTAGTCCACTATTTGCCAGCGTTACAAGAACTATAATTCTGACTAAACGTTATCATCACTAGGGCCTTCTTAACATGGGTTAGGAACACAATAAACACTCTCTTATTTGTGCGTGAGATAACACACTTACAAACTCCATAAAACCCGATTTATTCGAAGCAATATAATTAAACCTGAGCGTTCTCGCTACCGTATTTTGATTACACCCAACCACGAATACTATCTGCGCAGTCTTACTACCAAAAATGGGCATTTCTATTCAACCTTATCATGCTCATGCTATTAGAGGTCGTATGAGAAGCGAATAAGGTTGATTATTGAAAGTACAGGAAGCGAATCGACCGAGTAGCACAGTTACTTCTTTGCGAAATGGGTAGGAAGCCGGCACGGTACCATGTATGGTGAAATGTGTTGTACAAGTTTATTAGATACTACTACTTTGTGAGGAAATAAAATTTAAACGTACTTTTTAATCAACGTCGGATTAGGTTTAACAGTCCCACGTAAATCTGTTACCAAGCATCGCTCAGTTCTTCCTTCTCGAGTAATAGGTGACCCAGCCGGCCCAGCTTTGCAGGGCTAAGATGCGCGCCATGACAAAATATTCTCCACTGTTTTGTCTCGCTCTTTCTCGTGCTAAGTCACAAATGCACGACACAATCATCGATACATTTTTGTCGTGGCACGCATAATTGCCCTGCTAATGTCAGAAATTACAAGCAGCCCAAAGGCTTCTGACTTAGCTTACCGACTGTTGTCTTTTGACAACATCCGTTGTTGTCAAAAGCAAAACCGCCTGACGTGCCTTCCGAAGCGCGGTCGTGATCAATTGTAAATACTACGTAATACACCCATCCAAGTACTGACTCTACCGAACGTTGCTGTCAGTACAGATGAGTGACCGCTATGTAGTATTTACGAACTAACGTATGAACGAACCGTGAGTCGAGCTACGCTATGAACGCTTTGCGTCAGTGTTTTCCGGTAGCTCCAAATTCCAAATTCTTAGCTTAGCACGTTTTTTTTTTTTTGAGTTGAGAAAGTGATTGAAGCTGGATGGGAAAACGGCTAACGATATACACGTAATTCCCATCCTTGCTGAAAATGAAAGTGATGGAAATGGGTTTAAATGGGTGTTATGGGGGGATGTTAAAACCCTCGACGACATCGTTCCTCAACGTAATCAATGGTTAAATTACGAATTTTCACGAGCACTATTTTGCTGTGTCGTCCATATTCAAACCTCGCACTCTCGATACGCCCATTCTAAGTAAGATTATTTTGATAAACATAACGATCATTAAAGAATAAAATTCCTAATTGTGAAGGCATGAGGTGCACAGGCCAATCCATAGGCCAAAGCGTCGAGTACCTTACAATGAGTTTGAGCTCTCGCTGAATTAAAGCATCTAGGATATATGAAGTTAACCAACATAAAATAAAAAACAACCGAATTGAGAACCTCCTCCTTTTTTGGAAGTCAGTTAGAAAGGAACTATCAATATATAATTAGGTACAACCGTGTTTTTACTTTTTCTAGTACTAATACAACCACTACCAATTCCAATGAATGCCTAGAAACGGAACTAAAGCTTATTGTGCAGGTTTTGTACGTGCACTGAATTGGAACATTGTTCAACTATTACAATGGTCATGGAGGTTTTCAATGCATTATTGATTGACTCGTGAGAATTCACTGATCATGCCACCAAAGTACGAATAGTAAATTTTGAATCCGTGCGTTCATTATAACTGACCTACTTTCAATGTTTCAGAATTTGCAAGAAAAATCTTCCAATTTGAAAATTGTTTGACACTTTCCCACCGGTGTGTTTAGCAAATGCTCAGGGTTTTTACGTTTTACCTTGCATCAATCAAAAAAAATCATCAAAGAAAATAATGCCAATTTCTTGTAACAAGAGAACTTATTCACTCGAGTTACCTTGTAAAACTTCGTTATAATATTGATCAATAAGCATCATAACAATAATTCTCATATTATAAGCATCTGCGCTCTCAATTAAATAAAATCTACAAAATAAAAACAATTAAAATAATGCAATTATCTCGAAACAAATGCAACCCATGTTGCTATCGAGTTACTGTGCACAGACGCAACTGGGTCAAGTACGCCACCGGTTGGATGCGCGAACAACGAGCCAGCGTGAGCCGCAATGAGCCACAATGAGCCGCAATAAGTTGCATCGGTTGCATAAACTCGGCAAAATTACGTTTAGCAACTTAATCACTGCCCAACTTGTTGAGTTAATGCAGTTTACTTGCTAGCTAATGTAGACTACTTAGGATGCTTTAAGTTAGATTTTCTCATATACATTTATTACAAGATACTGCCCGAGGTTTTACTCGCGTGTACATTCCCACGGGAACCCTGCATATTCCAGGATAAAAAGTAGCCTACGTTACTCTCCGGTCCATAAACCATCTCTATGAAAAAATTCACGTCGATCCGTTGCTGTGTGAATGAAGGATAAACCAGCAAACATATCTTTCGAATGTTCGGTGTATTATGACTCATACCTACTCTTTCTTAGAGAAGGCCGTTATCTCAGCAGTGGGAGTATAATGATGATGATTGTCTTCTGAACCAAAGGCTTTTCTAAATGTTGGTATGATTGGATATCGGGGAGTGATCGAAAAATTTAACGCCAGATGTATCTAATCATGTGTGTAGTAAAGGTGAATATCGCCCGTGAAGAAAGAAGAGGTTGCGAATAAACGTGAAAGGTTCTATCTGTACCCCTATCATGGGGTTTACCTGAAAATCAGCGTCGAATGTGTTTGTGCACTCAGCTATTATTACTTCGGCGCCAAAATGTGGAACAGTTCCGGAGAAAATCCCAAACTGTTTCGGAGGGAGATTAGAAATGGAAAGGTTCTCTTTGCCTATATACCCGAAAGAGAACTCGGTGTGATAATTAAAATTGTAGTAAATTAAACTTTCTAATCATAGGCATACGTAAAGATTTCCGTTATCATAACTCATTAGACAACACCAAAATAAATCTTGTCAATTTCTCTACCAGAATTATCATCTCATTACATACATACTTACGTATTTATACATCGTTGGGTATATATGAGGTTTCAATAGTTTCACATAATGCCAGATGAGATTAGATCGTTCGTTATTAGATGCAGTTGGAAAAAGTTTCCGAGAAACTGTTTTACTATACGACATGTCGTCAAATTATTTAAATGAAATCAAGCTCTGAATTTGTGGTTTTTAATGTATTAAAACTGGCCCCTTAATCATCGGTTTTATTTATGACTTCGCGTCGTAGAGGTCAGGTCGAGGCCTACTTTATTTGCTCGCCTGCTTTTTTAACATTAATTAGCTATTTGTATCGCAGTTCTTTCTTGTTTCATAAAATTGGTTCTTTTCAAAATTTTAAAGTAACTTTTTTGATTTTATTATGAAGAAGTTTACACTTACAGAATAAGGTACTACTTCAATTACTATGTACTGAGACTATAAGAAACAAAAGATAATGAGACCCGATTGCCTAGTGTAAATTAGTATACATTTCTGTGGCGCCAAAAAAGATTTATCTCAGCATAAAAGCAGATTCGATTTTACTATCTTCAGTATAGCAAAACATTAAAAACACGTTTTAGTTTGCAACCTTAAAATGACTAGGCATATGAGACTTGATACCTGAAAATGAATGAATGAAATGATCTATTTGGTAACGAGCACACTGCAATGCCTTGGTGTTTCAAAGTTCAGAGTAATAGAGGCTGGCTGTAAAAAAAAATGTTAAAAACCTTAAAATAGTATTTATGTCTGTAAATACATACTGCGCCGACCCCAAAATGAGACAAGGACAGGAAGGTAGAGAATCGTATGCGAAGACCCTGACCGCTAACTCTTGGATTGCCTGTGTCTAGGGAATTAGAAATCAGGAACTACGAAGAAAACGGCCCCGAAACACCACGAATGGAACAAATCTTGCGATTTTTTTATGTGCATAAATATCGGTTTTGTAGTGGGAATCGAAGCCGTCAATTATCTTCAGGTAGGTATCGTTCTAATTGTGTTTGTACGATAAGTCTTTCACGTAAAATTGCTCTTAATCTACTAACTACACTCTACCGCAACTAAGGACCTAGTTAGCTAACTTCTACATCACTCCATTTAGCCCGAATCCACCAGTTAATTACTCCATCAGTCACGATTGCACTCGCTCCGGCCATTGCCGTACCTCGAACGAGGTCAGATTAACTGGAAAGTGACAACCCTGCCAGGTGGATGACCTCGTACATCAACAGAGATGTGTGACTCATAGGTCAGTTGTGCGGTATGAAGGAAAAACTAAAAGAAACAAGACAATCAATTTAATTAGAACAACAAAGTTGTTACCTAGAAGAAAAGTATTGGAAAAATAAATTACACGTTTATAAACTACTAACATCATAACTGAATAAAACATTACAAAGCAAAGCGATTGTTGAACTTAATCTTTAAAACTAAAATATACACCAACAAGATTGGTGAGTATGGGGATGTCTGAAACACTAAAAGAGCTAAAAAAATTGCGTAACCAAGTCGTCGATTTTAGATTAAAAACTGAATTCAAACATTTTGGAAAGATCTTATACATGTCTCTGAAATTGGACCCGCACTTTTACATCATTTATCTTTTCGATTCGTTCTTCATTTATCTTCTTCGATTCTTCTTTTGATATATATTTTAAGTATCAATATCCTATATATGAAAAATAAAAAAATCATGGTTTGAAAAACATATTTTGAATATTGTCGGAAAAAATAGGCCTTCAGTCAATAGATTGTTCAATTGGTTTTTTTTCTGGTACATTTTTACGCTTTTAGAGTCGCACGGAAGTCGCACGAAAACCGGCAAATGACGGTAAACCGTGACCTGCCAAGAGTGACCTACTGTTGGAAATGGCTCCTGTTGGATGGACCCCGTTATCAAATGTGATGAATGACTCATTCATTAGGCATTCAGATTGCTCTTAAATCGACAGTTATTTATCTTTCTTTTTTAAATAGCTGCTTAAAAACAAGAGCTTTTACCATTAAGCTCATTTATTTAGTTGTGATCTCAATTAAATTTGGTCAAGAAGTTATGATGTTAAGTCCTTTAATCCAGGTACTAAGAGAGGTATCTTTCCGCTATAATAAAGAAAAAATGTGCAACTAGACATTTTATCTCCGGTTTCTTAAGTTGGAAGGTAAAAAAACTGATTCTGAAATTGAATCAATTTTCAATGCATAGAATACATTACAGTTCGGTGTAATATTGTGTCTCCAGAAGTGAGACAGCTTATGACAGATTATGAGCTTTTCTCCTAAGTCAAGTCGAATTGTTTAAAAACAAAAGAACGGCGCTATTCTTTTGTTTAACCTTCAAGCTAGCGTGGAAGCATAAAGCATGTTACTTGATATGTTACGCGCACGTGTCATAACAAAGTGTTATAGCTTTCGGCCTCTCTAGATTGTTATCTAGACCACTGTGCCGCTGTTTTATGTTATGAAATTGGCCTTCTGATATTACTTTTGCATTTGGCGTGTCGTAGACTGTTTGTTGTTAATTTCCGTAAACTGGACGATTTGTACAGCTTAGAAGTAGCCTATCACAGTGAGTGTGAGAAAAGATTTGAATTTAACTTATTTAAATACAAAAACAGATGGTTGACCCAATTAGGTACAGATAGGTAGTGCGACGTTATGCCCATATATTGTTCCGAAGCATCTAGATCTACTTTAGAATAGCGAACAGGTATAAAGGAGTGGAACGCACTTTTAGTTAAGGGTGCTGGATGATCCATATTCATTGTCATCTTTATTGCAAATATGTCTATTGTAAATCAGGTCAATACTTTCAAACTGTATTTCTGGGAAAATAGAGATACAGTCAAGTACACTACCTATAGTATCTGCAAATGAAAAAACCGACTGCGATAGTGTTGTCTTTTACTCCGGTTCAATTAAGTAATATTTCCCTTAGAAGAAAATTTCTACATGGTTTGGATACAAAGTACCTAAGTCCCATCGAAAGAGAAAGAGAGAGCCTAATTTGTCACGACACTGATACAACGCCTCAAATCACGCACCCGCTGTCTCCACAGCTATTACATTGCACAATGCCGTACAATTTGTATGGTACAACACAATAGGCCAGCACACGAGTGCCCCACAAACCCGGTATTTTCACAGATTTTATAGTAACTAGTAGAAAACCTGCGGTTCGTAAAAAAAGAGTAGTGATAATATTTACATCTTTAATATTGTAGAATATAAATTTAATGTACAAGCATTACTGTGTTCCGGTTTGATGAGCAGAGTAGCCAGTGAAATTACAGAGAAAAATTATGAGACTTAATACCTAATGTCTCAGGGCACTGCAGTGCCGCGCAGGCCTTTGTGTTTCAAAATACTGAGTGGCACTGCAATTGTTATGGGCCGATGTTATGCTTACCATCAGGCAAACGACCAGGGCCCTATTTAATAAAGCTGACAATTGGACATATATGTCAAAAAATGACATAATTGTAGAATTGTCACGCTTAGGCTGTTTAATAAAAGTGACAAATATGTCAAAAATCGACCGGTGAAATCTTGACATATTTGTCATCTAAAAACGTGTTTAATAAAACTCGACATATGTCAAAAAACCACAGTCAAATTTAATCTGACAATAAGAAAATTGTCGTGACAAATTTGACAATTTTCCACCATGACAATTTTGTCGCCTGTAAGTTCTTCTTCTTCTTTCTTTATTTCCTGGCTTCTGTGGTATGTTCGCCACAATTTCGCCAATGTCAAGTAGGTACTATGATAGACGATCAAACAAAGGAGATTCAGTGCTTGGAGAGAATAATTTGGTCGGTGAATATGAAAACTAGGGATGAATTTTACATCTGAAACAAAATACACAACAAATATGAATACACTACCTACTACATATTAATAACATGAACATAATTATAGTTATGAATCTATGGATGAGAATCTATGTACATCTGAATTACAATTTAATTTTATTATCTCTAATATATCTACACAAAATATTTACAAATGGAGTAAAAACCAGAGCGAGAAGACATAAGTTTTATTAAACAGAAAAACTGTCGAATTGTCAGTTATTGACATATGTCGGACTTGTCGGATTGTCAGCTTTATTAAATAGGGCCCAGCTCGTCTCGTTACCAAATAGAATAAAAAAAATTGCGATGAGAAGTATTGAAAGAATTATTGAAACAAAGCACCAATGTTGAATATCTTTGCAATGCAATTAACTCGATACGGTTTTTAAGTTTCCTGTGTCTTGTGCATTGTTTCTGTCGTGTATGACGTTACGCGATATGGCATCAGACTTTTGGTTTTTATTGCATATCGTAATCATAACTAGCTATCGTATTCTAATGAAAGTACTTATACAAAACGTATCAAAAGGGTGATACAAAGACCACTCATATGAAGGGATATGCGTCATGAATATAAGACAAAATAACTTTCACGCGCGACTTTGATTATGCCATCTTGCAACGATCACTTCATTGACGACGGAAGTACCATTTACCATCTGTAGAGGTTACTTATTGTGACGCCCGCGCATGTCAAGTCGCAGAATAGATGACAGTTACTTAGTCAATCTGACCACAGAATATAAGGAAATGATTAAAGCAGGCGTGGTCACGCTGCTCGCGATCTAAGCGTAAGGTGAACAGCTATTTTCTTTCCCGCATCTATCATACATGTAACCAACATGTACGTGTTTATTTGACAGTTGCGTGTGTAACACCTTATTACCATTTGTGCTGGATGCATCTATT
This sequence comes from Crocallis elinguaria, assembly GCA_907269065.1. Classification (NCBI taxonomy): domain Eukaryota; kingdom Metazoa; phylum Arthropoda; class Insecta; order Lepidoptera; family Geometridae; genus Crocallis; species Crocallis elinguaria. Next base: position 21,117,371 of record OU026072.1, on the reverse strand, counting down.
TTCAAATCTTTTAGTTTTATAAAATGTAGTGAAAGATAACAATCACAGCGAAACGGTGTTGGCGGTACGCCATTTGTGAGCAAATAATTTGCGGTTCTTCCTGAATTTCATGACTGTTGAACAGTTACCTTTTACTATGAGCCTGATGTTTATTAGCTACTGATCACAGGTTGCTTAGATATCTTCTAAGCAAGCGTGCTATGTCGTAGACCGCATCGTCGCTTAACATGAGGTGAGATTGCAGTCAAACGTAAGCCATTATAAAAAAAAACACTACGGATCGATATGGGCGACTTCATTACTTTAAGCCATAAATCCTCATCGATCCAAAAGAGATATTACTTGATTATCCTAATAAGAAAGAGAGCGCGTGAGAAAAGATATAAATACAATATGATCGCACAAAACAAATGACTTAACATTTAACAATATTCAACTCGCTACTCGCCGTAACTCGAACAACACCAAGTATAGAATAACGGCATCGGAATTACCACACTACGTGACTCACACAGGTGTTTCCATCGCTATGAATTTTCACATTGATAGTCTAAGTATTTCGGAAGAACTACTGCTTGTAGATTACTAATCTTCATTCTTGCAGATGTATATGAATTCATGTGCTAATTGTTCGTTAGATTTCTTTTTTATTTGATCGGATAGGTTTTTTAACATGTGGGTAATATTTTTCTGTACTAACCTCCCGCTTGAGTTCAGTGACGGGGGGAGAATGGGAATCACCGCCTGCACGGCGTCCTACCCAGGAGGAGGTCTCCACCTGATTTTATGTAGCGTCTCATTCCAGGTTTATCATCAACCATGTGGTTGACTGGGTTTCAAGTGCAGCTGCTGAAACTCACCCATAGGTGCTTGGCAACTTGAGAGCGACGCCTAATCAGATATTAAGAAATAGCGTATATATAATACAAATATTTTTTATTTTTTTTTATGTTATTTGGTAACGAGACGAGCTGGTCGTTTGCCTGATGGTAAGCATAACGCCGGCCCATAACAATTACAGTGCCACCCAGAACTTTGAAACACAAAGGCCTGCGCGGCACTGCAATGTGCTCGTTACCCTGAGACATTAGGTATTAAGTCTCATAAGCCCAGTTTGAGTTTAACGTAAAAAAGACAAAAGGAAAATATTGTTGACCATAGTTTAATTGCTTTTTCGATTATGGCCAGGTATGATAGCGGAAATGGTTATCTGGGGCATTGTTAAATGTCTAATGAATATAGTACATATTAAAATATCGTAACTCATCCCATTATCATTAACCATCAGACTATTTTCGTCCATTGATAAACTTAAGTGCTGATACCACAGTTGATACTTTACTGAGTAACCAATATGAACGAAAACTAATACCACAATTTTTTAATTTTTGCGTATAAGCATTCTTCTGAGATTGTCCGATATTCTACATGCGATACAAAATCTTATTTGCTGTAGTAATATAGTAGTTTGCAGTGCAAAATTTTACGTACACACTGAGTCAAATTTTTCTTTATTTTAAATATAATGAGGCCTCCCATCCATACAGATAAATAAAATTGAAGTGTCTGTTTGTAATATCAAAATAACAGCTTTTTTATTAAATGCATATCAAAGTATATACGGTACCAATAACAAAACAACCATTTGTAAAAAATTTGTCTGTCTGTCTGTCGGTCTGTTTGTCTGTCTGTTTGTTCCGGGTAATCTCCGAAACGGGTGGACCGATTTTGACGGGACTTTCACTGGCAGATAGCTGATGTTACAAGGAGTAACATAGGCTACTTTAATTTTAGAAAAATAATTAGGGTTCCGCGCAAAAAAATAAAAACTATGCAATCCAAAATCTCCACGCGGGTGAAACCGTGGGGCAGCTGCTAGTTTTATATAAAAGTTGACCAAATTTTAAAAACAGAGAGCAACACAATTCTGCTTTTAAATTTAAACTAGTAATGATAAGACCAGTGTAACTAATAACACAATATTATACCGTGAATACTATGTAAGTACATATGACATACACATGTTGGACATAGATTAACTAGCCTAGGTTTCTTCCGTTATGACCATAATCTAGCAGGAAATAGCTACGGAATATACCAGTAGAGAAACTTAATTGTGCATTGAGTGTGATCTAATAGAATTCCCGAGTTTGTTTTTTAAGTAAGCTTTTGATCACTATCTCACCGTGACTATGTGGTTGAAACTGGTAGGTACTATTAGAATGGAATCTCATTATCGATGTTATAGATCACCTAGAAAACTCACTGTCACTGAGGCATCATCGCGGCATCGAATTATATTCTTCGCTTGATGTTCTTAAAACAAAAACAGAACTCAAAATATTTAAAACAAACTGCATGCTTATGAGAAGCCCAAACATAAACAAATTCAATACGAAAACAACATTCAACATAAACATTTTTTAAACAGATAACTGTAATGCACTCTCTGTTGCAATTTTAAACATTGTGGTGCAGTCAGACTTCCCCTTGATGCATGTTTTATGCTTTACATTGCGCCACAAAGCGTACTCCTAATGGCGTCTGCTTCAGTTATTTTGCTCGGGACCCGTAAACCCCGAAATGTAGTATGTAGCCTAGAAAGTGGTTAGCAGAACAAGCTGTTCTTTTCTGAAAAACTAGTTTACAAAGACTGGAACATCGGAATTCTCAGAACACTGCCTTAAAGAATAAACTTCAAGTTAATTCGTTTGACCTCATGCACAACTTTACAACCACTCCAACAAAATATTTTTTTTTTAATTATACTGTACCCTAAACATAATTTGATGTCATTTGATATCAAGACTTATGATTAACGTGGTATAAGACTCTCAGGATTTAAACGATAGGACCATAAATCCGCATAGGAAATGATGATTTCAAAAGCACCTCCTCAGATGTTATCGATCCTCGGAACCCATAAAACACAAAATCACACGACCCTTACAACAAAATCGTCTAGACGCAGTCTAGACAAACTTTATTATAACAACATACGGCTTTGCCGGGGCGCTGATCCTGGAACAAAGAATCCGAAAACTTGAGTCAGAAAATCGCTTTGGGCGACTAACAATTTCGCTGTTTTACTCCCAATTCAGTTACTCTTACTATTTGCATTTGGAGATGAAACTCCTGTGTGAATAAATCTTCCTGGCTAGACAGATTCTAGTCACGTACGGCAGAATACTTTAAGTTTTCCTGACTGCATTTCGAAAGTGAATTCTAAAATAAAACGTCTACTGCAAAAGCGACCCTTTCTGTACAAAAGTATTGCTGTCACAGTCGTCTGAGCATTTTGTAATGACCATTTTCACTAAATAACAGTACTGTGACGTTAGGTGACGTGTTTTTGCAAATCGGTTGTAAAATCAACAAGCCGTAATACCATTCAACCGAGTAGCATTGCGTCATTGTCGACTGCGGAAACGGTGATCTTTATTTTCTGTATAGTAAGTGTCAAGTATCGTAATTAGAAAATTAACAACTTTCCGTTTCGACAGAACTGTGCGAAGCGTAAACTCTTTACGCTGGTTTGACACACTCGTGCGCAATCGTTATATGAGTTACGATTTCGATTTATGTAGGTTAATGGTTATGTATCTGATAGTGATGGCTCAGCTAGTTCTGTCCGTATGCATTCGACTTTATATTTAACAGGCGTGACCTCTTCTCTCCACAGATTAATATCACAGATTACTATATATGTAGCTTGATTAATATTATATATGTAGCATATGTAGCTAGCTACACCTCTCTTTGGTTGCACAAGTGTAGGTACTACTTGGCATAGAGTAGTACTATAATAAAAGGAATAGAGTGCGCTCGCTACTTGGGTACTACCACAGATCAGTATATATTATATGTAGCTAGCTAGGTTACTCACAAGCCACATAGCTAATAATAATAAAAAAACGGAACAAAGGGGCTCTTTCGACTGCCTGGATTGACTATAAGAAGGCCTATGATTCAGTGCCTCATTCATGGTTGGAGAGGATTTTAGAGTTGTATAAAATTGATACAACTCTGAGAACCTTTTTAAGCACGTGCATGAGACAGTGGACCACAGTCCTTCGTCAACCAGGCAGTGGAAATAGCCCTTCTGGTCCGGAGAACTTTATAAAAATAGAGCGAGGCATCTTCCAGGGTGACAGTCTAAGTCCTTTGTGGTTTTGTCTAGCTTTGAATCCTCTGAGCACTTTGCTGAGAGATTCAAGGTTAGGCTGCAAGCTTCGTAGAGAGGGTGAGATCATTTCTCACCTGCTGTACATGGATGATCTTAAGCTATTGGCACCGAAAAGTCCAGACTTGATGAAGCTTCTAAAAATTACTGAGATTTTTAGCAGCGCCATCAAGATGGAGTTTGGTGTCGATAAGTGTGCGGTCATGCATGTACAGCGGGGGAAAGTTGTAAATTCTGATAATTTGCAACTTTCTGAGACAATGACACTCAGATCTCTCTCTGAAGCTGAAACCTACAGATACCTTGGTATGTCACAGTCGTTGGGTATTACGGTAGGGGATATTAAGCAGTCGGTGAAGGAGCGTTTCTTTTGTCGCTTGACAAAAGTACTTAACAGTCTTTTGTCAGGTGGCAACAAGGCGCGCGCCTTCAACGGTTGGGTAATGCCTCTACTAATATACTCCTTTGGCATACTAAAGTGGACACAGACTGAGCTGGACTCCTTGGATAGGAGGGTCCGTCAACTGCTCACCTATCATCGCATGTTACACCCACGCTCGTCTGTTATGAGACTGTACATTCCGCGGAAATGGGGAGGTCGTGGCTTTTTGAATGCCAAGACGCTTCATAACCGCGAAGTGTGCAGCCTCAGGGAATATTTCCTTAACAACGAGTGTGGGATGCATCGCGATGTGGTGGCAGTTGACAGAAACCTCACGCCTCTCTCGTTGGCAAACGAGAATTGGCACAAACCAGTGGTGATGACCACTGAGGACCGCAAGGAAGTATGGAAGGGCAAGGAGCTGCACGGGCGGTTCTATCGGGCCTTAACAGGGTCCGATGTGGACCTGCTCGCGTCGGTGAACTGGTTGCGTTTCGGTGACCTCTTTGGGGAGACCGAGGGTTTTGTCTGTGCAATTATGGATGAAGTTATCAAGACGAATAACTACCGGAAATATATTATGAAAGACGGTACGGTCGACATCTGTCGGGCATGCCGCCGTCCGGGAGAGTCTCTTCGTCATATTATTTCCGGTTGTTCTCATCTTGCTAACGGCGAGTATTTACACAGACATAACCTTGTAGCCAGGATCATCCATCAGCAAATTGCCCTTCAATACGGCCTTGTCGAGTCTGAGGTGCCGTACTATAAGTACGCACCCGTGCCAGTTCTCGAAAATGGCTGTGCATTGCTCTATTGGGACCGCTCTATCATTACGGACAGGACTATTGTTGCCAATAAGCCTGATATCGTACTGGTAGATCGGTCCCAACGCCGGGCAGTGCTCGTTGACATCACCGTTCCCCATGACGAGAACCTCGTGAAAGCCGAGAAGGACAAGCTCAGCAAGTACCTTGACTTGGCTCACGAGGTAACCGCCATGTGGAATGTTGATTCAACGATCATTGTACCGATAGTTGTTTCGGCGAACGGCCTTGTAGCGAAGAGCCTCGACCAACATCTCAAGAGGCTCTCGCTAGACGGTTGGATCAAGGGTCGGATGCAGAAGGCAGTGCTCCTTGACACGGCACGTATTGTCAGGAGGTTCCTCACTCTGCAGCCCTAACCACCGGTAGCTTGGGCCCTGCCCCGCTGCCGGCGGCACTCTAGGTTTAGGTTTTTTATAATATTTTGTTTTTATAGAAATATTGTAAAAAACTTAGATTTAAGTTTAAAATGAAATAAAGTGAATAATAATAATAATAATATATATTTATTAACTAAATGATATACAAAGAGATATATTTGCTTCGATATTTATTACCTCTTCACTAAACTTATGTCTGTTGTTACAGGTATGTATCACTGATCGAATATGAATTACTGCTACTTTAATGTAAGTATACAATAAATTTATACAATTGAATAATGCCCTTATTGTTTGACGTTACAGTTCAGTGATTTCCTCGTATATTTTCAATTGACAATCCCGTGAGAAATTTAAAAAATCACACGATTTTTAACCCAAACTGTTTAACCATAAACTGCCTTCTTTTATTTACCTCTATAGGTTTCGGTCCCGATTTACCGATCGACGATAAAAACTCGATCGTGCTGTCTGCCACATCTCGAGTTGTACCCACGCGTTTTTCCCACGTTTCCTTGTCTATAAGTCACGACCTTTTTACTTTGTAACACTTATTCACGGAGATAACAGTTTTGTGTATAACATTACTGTTTAACGGCCCTTTCGATGTATCAACATTCTAATTTCTTTCCTCGTTAAAACTTGTTTACAGTTGCTACTTATACCTTTTGGTATTTTGACGTTTCAATCTTTTTCTCATTAATAATAGTTATTTCATCATCCTATAAGAATTTACTATATCGTTAAATATTTTCATATAGGTACAAACATAATTTTAAGTATCTACGTCTGCTAAATTTAAAAATCAAGTATACACTCTTAAAGTATATTATCCAGGTACGTCATTTCTATAGAACGTACCAACTATATGACGTTTCGCAAGCCCACGTGTGCCGACACGGCTGAGGCGACGTCCAAAGGTCAATCAGTGAATAGAGACGCTCTGGCAGATGCTTTGCGCACAATACCTCTATTTCATAATAATAACTCGTATGTATTGTACCATGTGCCTCTAAACTCTTAACATTTTCCTATATTTCTATCGTCTTGTCTTTTGTATCTAGTCCAGCATCGATAGCTTATTTAACCTCGGCTGTTCATTCATCGATAATATCGATACATAATAAAAGAGCTTTTGTTTCAATAGCTCGTGTTATCTTACTTTCAGGATGTTGTTAAGATACTTGTTATTTAATACGAGGATACGTATGTTGTTCTACTTCCGCTTATCTATTAGTGTTGTTCTTAATGTTTTCGGTCGTTACTTTCTGCCTGGAATTTTTTACCTTATGTATGTTTTAATGAAGTTCAAAAAAGCAGGATGTTCTCAGTTCTATTTTTTTATATTGTCTTCAATTGTATATATTATGTACATACATTTCGTATTTGCAGATTTGTACTACTTAATACTAATATAAATTAATACATATTACAATAAAAAATGGGTGTAATTACGGGATGATTTTTAATAAACACTTAGAAGCTAACATTACACTGATATCCCATCTAGTGTTAGGTAAAGAATAGGGTCGAGTTTAATTTTGGTCCAAATCTAAAGATTAGCTCCGGACGGGCAGCCAGTTTTCCCCTTTTTTTGTAAAGATTCTTGTTTAACTTTTAAAATGTGGCGCAAGATGGTTATATGACACAACAGAATTGCGTCTTGCTTCACGGAAGCCCATGAGATTTTGGGCATTGCATTGTTACCATTGTTCCCTAAACCGGCTGGTTTTGTCACAATTACTGCCTTCGTCCGTTACGTTGACCTGGACTTGTTTTTGTTAGTATTTTTTTTTCCAAGAAACAATTTGCTTTCCATTTTTGTACCTGCAGCGGTCCAGCACATTTTATTTGTAAAGTGTTAATTTAGTTACTGTGAGATATTACTTGAAACGACAATCTCAGTATTCCCCAGAAAAATAAACGAAAACACTGCAGTGACGTCAAGATAAGCAAGTCAACTCTGAAGCACTGTTTGTGTTACGCATGCGAAATGGAACAATAATTATACCGTTGCAATGCATCTCGTCCAGCTCACGAGAAGATTTAAAGACGTGTTGTTTGTTTACTTATCGTAAGACCATGTGTAGGTAACGGGCTGGGGAGGCGGCAGGCAAGACTTACTGGCAGCGAGTCAGTCGCGCGTGGAACGCCCGTACGCTCGGACGCTCTGTGCCCGTTCTCTCAACGTGACAGCTGATCGCGACCTTTCGCACCACATAAACAAACATCACATAAAATACACACAAACGTTGATGACAGTGATGTGGTAGACGACGAGGCTCCAAGCACAGCTGACGCTGTAACGCGACAGGACTCAGATCGATATCCTGAAAACGGTCCTGCCCCGGCTCAACGGCCTAGCAATATTTACGTGCAATACATTAAATCATTTGCAATAATTTAGTTTTACCGTGTAACTGCAATAGTTCGTCATACAAGTGCAATAAACGTGAGAATGGATTTCCTTGATTGACGTCGATCTGTTGGTTTTGCTGCTTCTACAACAGAATTGTTTGGACCGTGTGAGTACGCTTCAATATTTACCCTACGAGCTTCGTATGCCGGTCTGTTTTGTTTACAGAATGATCTAACATGTTCTAGCGTTATCAATATTGTGTTTTTGTATAATTCCTTATCAGTTTCTCACTAAATGTGACTAATCAAACCTGTTTTGATTCGTTAATCGATTATTATCTCTTTTACAATTTGATTATACGAAAGTTGGGTTCGATTCGGTTTGGAACTTCGCGTGAATAATCGCAAGTCGTGAGTTTATAGTTTTTGCATCGCTGTCTCGTTTCGGATTTACCAAATTACGCACATGGTGTAGAACGCCCGCGGAGGTTTAGTTAGGGGTTTTGCGCAAATCAATTCTTCTGTTCGTTTCGATTGTGCCGGGATGTTGTATGTGTGTGTTTGCACACCCCTGGCGTCGCCACCGCGTCGCGACGCCGACGTCCCGGGGGTTGCCGGGTTGCCTGTGAACTTGAGGGGTGCGTTACCCTCCGCCTTGAGGGCGCTGCACTGCGGTCGAACGACCTGCGCATTATTAAAACTTCTCAAACTCCATTGTTAAAGGGATTTATGTTTATATATAGATAACGCGTTCAACTAAGTACTAAAGTTAGCTAATATTAATAATAGTTGTCGATGGCTGTGTCTGAGCTATTACGAATCACGCTACAACCATTTGCTTTATTGATGGAAGACATTATGAAAGAAGTTATAAAAAAATATTTGGGGTGTTTCATGTTTATGTTCATGTTTTTGCATACGATGTTAGTTATGAAATAACAAAATTGTAGATTATGCAAATGTATACCGAAGAGATTAAATTGATAACCGATTTGAAATTGCTAGTTTAAAAAGAGTTGTATTGTACTAGAATAAATATTTCAATCACTCTTATTCGAAATTTAAGTGACAATTATTATATCAAAATTTGATCTCAAAGTCACAAGAAGCCTTTTGAAACCTTAAGAGTTGTTTGTACAACTCAAATTTTCCGTCCGTTTCCCAAACACTTGGTTGGTAAGTTGGTATGGTCGCATTCACTCTATTGTCTTTTAGACTGCAAGTTCATGTGCTAGATTCTTATCGTCTTACACTCGCGTGCAAATGCAATGCAATGAATAACTGGAGTAATACTGACATAATACATTTCACGCTCTGTTTGCCACTATAGTGTTGAAATTTGAAATAGTGCGTATTTCGTTCGTATCGGTTCCTTATAGAATTAATATAATTATCCGTTTTTCTTCGGTGTTAATTTCATCTTTAGTATTAACTTTTATTTTACATGCTTTTTTTTTCGAAATGATATTATACTGTTACTAAGTAATTTGTCTAGTATGTTCTTAAAGTAATACATGCATACGAATTGTATAACATTCGTCGTTATTAATTTACTAGCTGTGCTCCGCGACTTCGTCCACGTAATAAAAGTAGCCTATGTTACTCTTTTTATTTTTATTTTATATGGTAATGAGACGAGCTGGTCGTTTGCCTGATGGTAAGCATAACGCCGGCCCATAACAATTGCAGTGCCACCCAGAACTTTGTAACACAAAGGCCTGCGCGGCACAGCAGTGCGCTCGTTACCCTGAGACATTAGGTATTAAGTCTCATAAGCCCAGTAATTTCACTGGAAACTCTGCTCATCAAACCGGAACACAGTAATGCTTGCACACTACTGCTTGGCGGCAGACTTCACGACTTCACTCTTTATAACATTAACTGTTTGCCACTGAAATTCCTGTCAAAATGGTCCAGCCGTTTCGGAGAATAGCCGAAACAAAAAGACAGACATAAAAAATGTGTTTTTTTTCTTACAAGTACCGTAAATACTTTCATATGCATTTAGTAACTGTTATTATGACAACAAACAGACACTTAATTTTTATTTATTTGTATAGATATTGATATTTCTATACTATATGTATAGATTATTCCCGTTTTGTTTAAGTTTTTATTATCTTTGTTGCATTTCATATCTATACAAATAAATAAAATTTAACTGTCTGTTTATAATATCAATATAACAGCTTTTTACCAAATGCATATGAAAGTATATACGGTACATATAACAAAACAACCATTTTTAAAATTTTTGTCTGTCTGTCTGTTTGTTCCTGGTAATCTCCGAAACGGCTAGGCCGATTTTGACGGGACTTTCACTGGCAGATAGCTGATGTTATGTTATAAGGAGTAACTTAGGCTACTTTTATTTTAGAAAAAGAATTAGGGTCCCACGCTAAAAAATAAAAACCATGAAATCCAATATCTCCGCGCGGGTGAAACCGCGGGCAGCAGCTAGTTAGTAATACAACTACATTATTTTTATTCTAAATCTGATAAGGATGTATATAATTATATAATAATTATGTGTACGTGATGTGAGTAATTTTCCTTGATTCGGTTGATTTTAGTATCCAATACACGGTTAAAGGCAGCAACTTTCATTATAGCTTCACCGACTGCACTTTTATCACTTAATTTTATTGATGTACGAAGTGTTAGTAATTTTCTTCGAACGTGTGATTTTAGCCCTCCATACACGACTTGAGTCAAAACTTTCACTATCTCTTCAGTGACTGGAACTGAACTTTTATTACCTATATTTATGTTTTTATTTTGATTACTACTTTCTCACGTATCAGTACTCTTTATTTACAACAAGCAAGTTGTATTGTTGGTTACCTACTTCAAACTCAGAAAACTTTCTGGTTTCAAAGCAAGTAATATGGAGATAAAGTGAATAAAGGGTACTTAAACCAATGAACTAGTAGCAATATAAGATAAAAATAACAAAACTTTTACTCTTTTGCGTCTCTAACTTTCAGTTCCTCAAACGACGTCAGTGGAACGGGACAAATCTACCAAACTTTTTGATAAACGTTTGTCATACGGCCCGATGCTATCTGATTCTGAATAGCACGCGACCTCCGTTGAGATCGACAACTTTCACTGTCTTGAATTATGTATCGGGAACTAGTATTGTCCAATATTTAAATGACGCTTTTGCTTCCATAGCTGAATTCACGCTTCAGTTGTAGATATCAATAGTTTAATTAAAATAGCACACCATGCGCCTTATTTTGAGATATTTTTAGTTTATGTACACATTTTTAGAAATATTTGACAATGCTGTGAATACCATGTTAGGCGATACTTCTAAGAGACGAAATAAGTCACCGACACTTGACAGGGATCAGTCACAAGAAAAGTTTTCTCATCTCGTGACTTCTATCAATGCAGCGTGATTAAAACTTCGAATTAATTTCAAATGAATACTATGAACAACTCGTATAAGTAGTAATTTGGGCAAAACACACAATATTTGCGAAATTATATAAATACAAACATAAACCGTTCAGAAATTCTGAAGCGGTCGCATGATGTCAAGTTCCTTATTGTTGGACTCTCATTCACGTCCGGGCACGCGTGATGCCAATATGTAGCGGAAAGTGGTCAGATCTTTCCGACCTTTCAAGTTTCACTATTTTTTGTATTCAGGGAAGTTCTCAAGACGTTTAAGAAAGTGCATTTCCCGCAGATTAAACCGTCTCTGAGCATACGTAATGTGCCCTTATCACTTTTCCGCATATTTCAACATTAGCTACACAATACCTCTCGTTTGTTTTTTCCTTGATATCTGCATTGTGATCGTCTACTACGTTAGTTTATGGTTGCCGGTTAGGTACCTGACGCATTCTGTGGTCGTGCGATCTTAACCGTGACACCGCTTTTTTCTTTCTATCATTTCACCACCAATCTATTTAAATTGAAATTTGTAATCAATGACATAGAGTTCATAATCCATCTTCTCTGTAACTAGTTACGTGGAATATAAAGTATTCATTGAGGACTATTAAGTCGCCAGTTATAGATAAATTATGTTAGTTTTTGAGTTGGTTTTAAAGGGTCCGAATGATTGTGACATATTTGTTTTACCATAAACCTTTATCGGTAATGTCATCGAAACTAGTATTGTAATGGGTTCGACACGTTTTCTTTTTATAACTTCTATACAAAAGCGATATTATATGGTATAATTATTCCTTATATTTACTACATTCAATGTCAATTGTAGCCAATGAATTCCAAGGCTACCCAGATCATGTTAGGTACGTTCCGCTTTGGCTGTATTTGATTAAGTTTTTCTAACTGTGACTATAGGTAACGGTGATATTTTGTGGTTAAATCATGGACCCACGAGAGTAATTCGACGCTGCAAGGTTGGTCACGTCTTGAGCGTGTAGAGCTATGATTTGCGCGGTGATTGTATTTATTAACCTTCATGAGATGTCGCTTTGTTTCTACTTTGTTCAGTTTGATCTCTTGTACATATTACTCCTAGTTTTACTATATACTTAATAATACTTATGCATCATCATTGTATAAACTCTTGGTCTCATCAAACCATCTGTCATGTAACAAGTGTAACTTTGTGCTTTACGTATCTAACGTAATCGTATAATTATTTTTCCGTATGATTATGTTTAAATATCGAATCTCTTACCGTTATTAAATCAAAATTTATCTACAGTAATAATAATTATAGTTACTAGAATAATATAACTAACTGTGCGCATGTTGCACCAATAACCGTTAGCATAAATCTTGGATATGTTTTCAACCTATTACACCATTGCTATCTCTTGACCTGTCAACTTTGACTTGGCCTTTCTTGGCTTTACCTGCGACCTTCTCATTCCTGTCAGAGCTGGTTTACTCACCTGTAATTGAATATTTCATTCTGTTTATCGCATCAGATATCACAGCAAATTTAAAATATATTTTATCTAGAATGTGTTTAATCTTTTGAAGTCATTCCCTTTGATGTCATTCAAGTATTATTCAATGCTCCATTGAGTACAGATTTCACAATTTTACTTAAATCTATATATTTCTGCAGTACGTTTAAACCACAAGCTTTTGGCTAGTAGACTCACTATCTCAATAGGTAAGTACCTACACTTGGAGCACGTAAGAAGTCAGTTCATCCTATAACTGGATCTCAAGTAATTGCTATTCAAGAGTGATCTACAGGCTCTTCGTTTCAAGGATCGTGTTTCAAGAGTCCAAATCCATGAGTGGTATCTACTAGGTACGGTTTTAACACACCTCACCTAAACTAGTAGTGTGTTGTTTTGGTGACGCTCCCGCTTCGCAGTCGCTCTCGTTGTTCAGGTGTGGCTTTTGTTACTAGGTGCGGTCCAGAATTAGTATAATGAACTCCGGAATTGTCGCGGCAATTAACGTTAAGTCTGCTTCCGGCGCGCTTTATTTTAGTACTCGTGATTGATAGGTGCAGCAGCCCCTCAGCTTTAGTTATAGATAAATGAGGGTGATCTATTTTCTAATATTTAAAATTGTCCTGATGTGTAGTAGTAAGTCTAAAGCAGATTTCAGAAATAGTTTAACGTTCAACATCGATTTTTTATTTTGATATTTAAGTTTTAGACTTTCCAAGATAAATAAACGTATTTTTTTTAATCCTTTGTTCTTCAAAATAGCAAAGTAATTTCTGTCTTTGGTATCGTAAATGAAAGTATTTTTTGTTTTGATTAAAAGTTTTAATTTAATATGATTTTATGTAGGTAGCCATTTTTGTTCTTGAGTTTTAGTTTTTTCATGTCATGTGAACTATTTTTATGAAAATTATTTTGGCTTTCTTTATAAGGCAATATGTTTGGATAGAGCAGGTGAATAGATTAAGGTACCATGTACTTACCTACTGTATCTCCAATCTCTACTACTACTATAATATAATACAATAACTTAGGTATATATCTATTAATAGTTTGTGTAGGTATATTTGTCAGATAAGTAATTTAAACGCTATTAGAATATCATTAGGGATGTTATATTTACGAATTTACGATCCGTCATACTTACGGCTGTTTTTGCTACCTAATCGCCTTTATAATAATCGAATCAAGCCGGCCGATCCCCGATAAACCAATCCATTACCGTCGCGTTTGTTTTTTCTATAGCTTACACAATAATTACTACCACATAGGTGTGTAGTTATCCAGACGTTAATAAGCGAATGTATCGAGAGAAATGTTTTTATCGATACCGGGGCACGCCTTTTCGTGCACGCGTGTATTGGCGAATGTTATCTCGATTAGGGTTGCGAATCCAATAGTTTATTTTACGAGCGCTTTAATCGATATTCCATAATAGGCTCATATTTTTATAATACGTTGCATGCGAGACAGTGTGTCTTATACAAAAAAATACCTTTTTAACTGCTACATACTTTAATGTCTTTAATTACGTAAAACAATTGAGTTTGTTGAATTCGATCAAGTTTTTATTTTGTAATTGGAATTACAAGGGCACAGTATAGATTGTACCTTTGTACTTAGCCTTGAATACCTCTCGAATCGTATTTTTTGAAATAAAGAACGGAAATAAATAATTGTTACTAGTATTTGAAAATAGTTGTGTAAATAAAAAAAATCAAAGAATGACTGTAGGGAATATATCTGATTACCAAGTTTAATAACCGTTCAGCTAACCACAAGGGGTAAAGTTTTGCCAGTGAAAACTCGACACCTTTGCAAATTGAAAAAGTTAAACAATTATTCTGTGGTCGATACAGAATTATTATCCAGGTATCACAAGTTACACTCTGTATTAGTTTTTAATGTTGACACAATCGGTAATATTCACAATAATTTTATTTCTACGTACGTGCCGTATCTTTTTGATTCTTTATCACTTGTGCACACAGTACGTCATATGATTTATTCATAGCGAAATTGTGAAAAACTTGTCCGATTAAAATATGTAAACGGAAGTTTGAACGTTATGCATTGTACCTATTATGGCTATTATGTTGTGCTATATTTTTGATGTTACGTCATGAATTCGTTGTACTACCAGCTGCGACCTCGAAATCTAAAAAAACATAGATGTCTAATAATATTCTTAAGCTGGTTTTTGTCTCCTATTTAATAAATATTCTAAATTTAATAAAATATATGTATGTATGATAGATAGAGCAGTATGGTATGAGATATACATCACACATATTGTGATATATCTCTATCTTAAAGTTGATCTAAGAAGCATAATTAATATATTTTTTACATTTAAGTGGTTTGACCATAAGTTTTTTTTTAATTTGGACCTATTTTTTCTGCGATATCGAGGAGGTGAAGTCAAGGCCACCTCTCCTCGAGGTTTCATTCCTAATTAATTGTAACGACTTGTTGAGTCATACTACTCGTATAGAAGTAGATAAAGTATCTCTTTCAATTCGTCTAAAAAATATGGAGAAAAGTAACAAGTAAATATAATATTATAAATGCGAAAATGTGTTTGTTGGTGTGTCTTTCTTTCACGCAGTAACAGAGAAACGGATCGACGTGATTTTTGGCACAGATATAGTTTATGGACCGGAGAGTAACATAGGCTATTTTTGATCTCGGAAAAATGCACCGTTCCTGTGGGAACGCGGGTCAAAACCGCGGACTGAAGCTAGTTCACATATATATGCTTGGTAAACTCCTTGAGTACTTTGCTCATCCAAATGAGAACACAGTAATGCATGCACACTTATACTGCATAATGGTAGACTACACTCGCAAAGCAGTGGTATAAGGGACTTCTGGGACCAATTCCACCACCTTAGAAATGTTCACTAATATTCTTATACTAACTCTTTCAATTTTTTTTTTAATTTTGTTACTTTACACTCTATGGACACGTGGTCCATACTCTTATAAGATTAGGTAACTCTCTCAATTTAAATGTAGCGATAGGTTTATAAACAGCGAAGCGCAAACAAAAAAAATATTATAAATCGTACAGTTATTCTTTTTGCGTATTGAGATCTAAATAATGTTTTATAATGTACTGTACCATCATGATACTAAACCGAATCTCTGATCTAGACCATTGCGTCCAATTAGAGTCTTACATTTGCTACCGTGGTTTTTCCGCTGCGCCCGACCGCAGTTAATTCAGTCTAAAATTACAACAGAACGTGACTCGTTGCGATAACAGACATTTTGCTTGCACACAATGTTATCCAGATTCTGCGAGTTGTATTTTGAGATACGTCTTTATCGTACCTAATTGCTTATATTTTTTATCATAGGTATTAGTTGCCACTGGAATTTTGCGATGTTAAATAGTCTACAATTTTGCGATGTTACTTCGAATTTCAAAAACGGTGAAGGAAAACATCGTGAGGAAACCGGCATGTTCAAGAACCTCAAAATTCGAGGACACGTGACATCCACCAAGCCGCACTGGGCCCGCGTGGTGGATTATGGTCCATACCTATCTCTCTGAGAGAAGGCCGGTATCCCAGCATAAGAGCGTAAGAAGCTAATAATGATGCTTTGAATTTTACCCGTTCACCATTAGCCGGAAGACTCACGCTGTTAAACATAAGCCTGCCCCATTACGTACCCGTTATATTTGTATAAATAAGTTTTAAATATCAAATTATAGTGAGTGCTCTTTAACTTGTAAGGTCAGTTTTTGGTTCGGAAAACTATGTTTTTGTCAACTTTTGTCTATGTAGATGTAGAAGGAATATCTCCTCCATTAACAGGCAAGCCAATTGTAATGTGAAATTAACTGGAAAAAAAATAGGTAAAAGGTAGCTAGTTCTGTAATAGCAGAACCGGTATATCAGTGAGACGAGCAGTCTTGCGCAGATTTTTGTCAGTAACTGATATTAGACGTGAGTCGTGACTGGGTATTAACACTAATGCTCCTCACTTAGTTATACTAAAAAAAAGAACGTAAAGACAAACTTTTCTAGTTGCAATATCCAGTTTACATTCTATTTTTATTTTAGGTACATCCACCTAATTAAGATAATTATCATAACCTGTATACAAAGTTCTGTTGTGACCTTGACTATAATAAAACATATATTTACATATATTAATTCACATTGAATTTTAATATAATGACAATGAGATAAGTAAATTAAAACACTATTTCTATGGGTCGTTAATCACCGGACATAATATACTACCTACGTTTTAGTTGTTTTATACAACCGTTTATAATTATGTGAATATGAGAGTGAAAAGAGGTCGCTTGGAAACTAATTGTAATTAGATTTCCAAATTTAAGCTAAGGCCGGTTTCACCAATCCTTAGAAACACCTACATCGGATTCCTAAATATTTATTTAGTATTAATAAACAGTGTTAAACGGTGGTTTAGTTAAACTTTGTTTTGTTGTTCTTTGAAAATTTTAAACTGAATCGAAAGAGACAATACATAGTTTAACACTGTTTATTAACAAGAGCATTAAGAGTTGTCTAACCAACTCTTGTTCTGGCAATCTTTAGGAGTGTTCTAACGACATTATGAAGTTCATACTTAGGACTTTACTAACAAACTTTGCAGGCAAACGACCAGCTTGTCTCGTTACCAATAACATAATAGAATAGTACCGACATAGCTAAATTACAGCGTTTTTAATTTCACTTACCTACCTATGATAGTAGATATTAATCTTTCACGCAATCACACATATCCACATGTTTGTATGAACAGTGACTAGATAGCCGAGGTCAGTGCGAATAAAAGAGTTTGCCTTTTGTTTGCCCATTTCCGTTGTTAGAAAGCGACTTTCACTTATGATGTGGTGCAGTTATGATGGGGTCAAAGGGTTCACATGCTGTCCTGATTTAGAGCGGCACACATTGTGTATGTTGTTGTATAGAAACGTGAAGTTTCGTGACATAAATGAGTGAGTTGCTCAGTGTTAGTGCGATCGCGTCTCCGATCCTTAGGTCGAAGGTTCAATTCCTGCTCGAGGATTGGCAAAGAAAAAAATTGTGATGCAACCATAGCATAGTGGTTCGTATTTTCTAGTGCTCGCACTGGCCAAATACCAATTTTATGCAGAAAATCTGTTGTCAAGCTTCACTTGGGAGCACAGACCATTAAACCTATAGACTCCGCTTAGCCGGTCAGTACCCTGTTCGTCAAGGTTAAGCATTATCACTGCTTAACGCCGCCCAGCCAAAGCCATCACCACCTTCGTCTTCACTCGTCTGATGTATGAGTTTTAAACTGATCAATCACAACATGCCGTCTTCCCGTACCCCGCCAACTTTTGATGATTGTGTTCTCATGCAAAACTTGGACTATGCGTCGTCTAGGGTGACTGGTCTGTGCTTGGGAGTCAGTCTTTTTCTGGACTTATCGTGTTCATTTAGGGCTAATTGTCACTTACGATCAGCTAAGTTTATGCTCAAACGCCTATAATATAAATAAAACGTCGAATACAACTGGTTCAGTAATTATATTACGGTCTGGTTTTCTATACTTGTCCAATAATGTAAACAAACTCGGCGGATGACAAACAATGACATGATTCAAATTTGAATTTCAATCTATGTCATTGGTTGGTGAGCGAACCAATGCAAAGCATCTAAAAAAAGCTCCACCATAGATAGTTCCAATTTCGGTATTCGCACGCAGCTTATAACACCTCCTAAAGCAATGAACCATTTGGTTAATTGCTAGCTAACATAATTGTTCTCAAAGAATTGATACAATCTGATAGGACACAACACAGTGTGGTAACATAGAGAACAAACGAACATAATCGCGTTAGATAACGTGAATCATTACTACGAATAAACATACGATTGTGAACCGTGTCATATGATAATAGCACAGTGGTGTTCGGTAAGCATGCGGTACGAATTATGAATGATAATTGTGTGAGGATAATTTGCATACGTTGTGATTGTGATACGGTATTAGTTTTGAAGGCTTGCGAACTGAATCGAGGTGTGTTCTGTTGAATGAACAACTCGCTTGTAAGCAAAGTGCAAACATGCACTTTCCAATGAAAGACGTGACCATAGAATTTTAAGATTTGGCTTAAGGGCTGGTAAGCTTTTTCTAACCTTTAACCTTTTTTTTCTAAATGTAATTGCTGTGCAACAAAATGAACCCTTATACCCTTATTTCGGCTGGTTTAATCTAGGTCTTAATAGATAGCTAATTTACTGTTATCTTTATATTCATACCTACTAATAATATCAACCTGAAAGATTTCAGATTTCACATTCTAACGTTGTTGCTGTGAAATATAAAATGTATTGTTGCCGTTACTGAGCTGCAGTTGAGATATTGTGATGTTGAGATTAAATTTGACGCTGAAATAGCTTAGAGGTAATGAAAGGAAAGCTAGTTTATTTTTTCGAAATAAATTGCAGGATTACTGGTTTGTCCGATTCAAATTGTGAAGTATAAAAACTGCCGCTAGTTTGCCATACTTGGGTTAGGCTGCTTGCCCAATGAAGCGTACCGGTGCTTACGAAATGTAACAGACGGAAAAAGATTTGAAATTTTGTGCAATTCCATTAGTTAAAATTTCCCAGCTCAACTGAGCAATATTCAGTAAATAGGTTACTGTATCAGCCACAGTATGACGAGTCAGCTCACACTGAGACGCATGAATCACAAGCCCTATGCGGAAAACCGTATAGGTCAAACCATTCTTGAGATAGATGCGAACGTTCATGTGCACACAGCACATGCATGTTAACAAACAAACAAACAACCTCTCACCCTAAACGCATATATCATCTCCATACCGTCGTGAGTAAAAATAAACTATTTAATAAAACGTTTCTAATAACACCGCGGCATTGTTATCTACACAATATACAACCCGTTAGGGGATATCACGCAGTCATGCACTCAACGTTATTAATTACGAACCTGTGTCCGTGGCGAGGTAATCTATCTTATCAACAATGGTCCGATGTTGTGAAAGCCGTGATGCGAATAGGTATTTGCTACTCATGCTACTTTTGGCTGAGTTGATTGGCGGCGCTTAATCATTCGTGCCTATGCATCACCGCTAGTGCCCTTCTCATTTAAAGTCGTAGGTTAAGAGGCCTCAGTTGTCTTGCGTTGTCTGTTGTTGTGCGTTGTCTTTCTTTTTCCGTAGTGCCTGTTTTTCTTCGATGAACCAACGAGCCTTGAGGCCATTTTTGCGTTAGGCGGGCCATGATGAGGCACCTTAAGAAAAACTTCTAAAACAGCAAAGTTATTCGTAGCCTGGGAATGACTTTGATTTATTCCTCTTTTTTCCGTTTTCGTGAGATTCTATACACGTTTTCTTGTTATTAGAGTTTAGACATTCGTAAGTAAAATGCACGATTGAAGTGTGCACAATCACAGTAATCATGTTCTCCAACACTTCTAAAGGTATTCCTGTCAATTTTGAGACTATATCTAGTACCTAGACGACGCCCACACTTTCTGTGTACATCGTAACCATACTCTGCCTACATATATCGTTATCATCTGCAGCACATTCATTCAATTACATTTCAAGACCTGTTCAGCGAAGATTTGTTGCAGGTACTGTTTCAACTCGATAGCAAAAGAGCTTCGACCGTTTACCAATAACTAAACGTAAACAAAAAACAAGTGTAGGTACAGTGTACTTGAATAAGTGGGCTCAGGGTGTGGGAGGCAGGCGTCCTCCTAACTGTGGTTTAAAAATGGAACGCATACGACGCGCGTAGGTTATCTGTGCCTTTGACTGTTACTGCTGTTTCTACGAAGGTTACAGTTACGTTTGTATTGAATAGACGTAGTAGTCTGATGTCAGTAGCAAAAATATTTCTGTACTTTGTTAAATTTAAAAAGAAAAAAACAAATTACGCATGATAATTTCGTTAGGACTCTAATTTTAATCTTATCAGTATTCGAATTGCAATGCGTGTATTTTACATTCTAGTTAAATTTAAATTTAGCTTTTTACATAACTGACCTGCTAATAAATATTTATCTACGATCGTTTTTAACTATCGCCATTGTTAATAAAATACTGTTATTTTTAATGTTCACAATTTATTTGATGTTTAATTAAGTATTATTTTAATTTTGTTCCGTCACACCAGGGGGCTTAAGACAAGCTGCTTTCAATTTATTTTTATTTTCCCCCGATGGACATTTAGTTTTGTTTATCGCGGTCGTAAGCTATAGAGTTAACTGTTGATGTTCTGCCATATAATTTTCAATATTATCTTTTTTATTTAGGTAGGTATATATAAAGTCTATCGCTGGCGAAATTGCTTTTTTAATTCTTTTATTTGGTTTCACGGCTGTTATCAATGGTTGTATTCGAATTTTTACTCAGTTCTTGCTAACTAATGGTAAGCGATGTCTTTTCCGATTGGGTCTATTTTATTTTTGACTACTGTAGGCTGGAGCCACCTTCGATAGTGGACTGTATTTATATTGTAGGGGCGCAGGGCAAGGACGCATCCAGGGAAAAGCCTTAATTCACACTTAAACTTTATATTTCCAGTAATTGTAAGTTGTACATCGTAGCACAGACACGGATCAGTAAGAGAGAGATTATATATTGACATTGACAGGTGTCAAAATATTTTATGTTGCCAACACTACTCTGATCAACATTGTGTCCAGAAATAGTGTGATAGTGAGTACGCCCGTCGATCTGTAGGTTGAGAGTTCGTATCCTACTACAATGAACTTGATCTTACGGTGATGAAAATTATCGTGATGCAACATAGCAGTGGTAGCGCTCGTCTGGTTAGCTGCTACAACCGCTCCGCTCGGTGTTCGGAATAAGACCGACTCATTCGACTCCACTCGTTTAAAAGATCGAGTCGACTGGATAAAGACAATACACTACAAACCCCAAAAATCTATCGCCAAGCTCCTGTCGGTGTGTTCTGGGAGTTGCTCTCGAGAGCGCGTTCTATGTTGGAGTATTTGCCAACTAATTTCGACCACGTAGTATTGACTAGGTGAGATAGTGGCCAATAAATGCTAACCTATCTTACTATTTTATAAACAGCTTGAAGCTTCACTTTTATAACCACTTGCAGTAAGGCATAAGTATTACCAAGCTTAATCCCGCACAAATATATTGCAGCGATGTAACTTTAGGACAGGATAAGATGATACGTAAGAACAAATAATTACTAGCTTCGCGTACATCTTTGATGAATGATCTCAGACCGAAGCCGGTTGGATGCGTACCACCTGCCAAGACGGCTTAGACGGAAGATGAATGATCAGGATACTTTTAAAATTACTATCTAAAGAGCCTTGGTTTGTTAGATATACTTACCTACTAGTAGATTGGTATATTAACAAGTAAAATTTATTTTAAAAGAGCGGAAACTGACTTGTGTGACCAACTACTGAACCGATGTTGATGAAATTTCCATGAGACAAACTGAAAGTATATCCTTTCGAATAAAGAAATATTTTTCCAAATCGGTTTATAAATGATGGAGGTAACAAACATAAAAAAAATACAAATTAATTGAGAACCCCCCCCCCCCCCTTTTTTTGGAAGCCGGTTAATGATAATGGTTTCAATATGATCACAAAATGAATTTATCATTAAATTATAACCTCGTTTTTGACTATTTGTTTTGTATTTTTTCCCTGATCGGCAATATGAATAAAACCATATTAATACATGATGCATCTATTACTGGAGCGAGACTACGTTTCACCTACGAATAACACGTCATCTATCTATGTATGATATCTATCATAGTAAGTACCTAAAATATTCCAATACAGAATCCTGTATTTTTTCTATTTCAATATTTTTTGTACCAAATTCCGTTTGTTTTTCATCCATCGTAATTACACTTCACAAACCAGCTCAAAGCCTCCCTAACTATTAAGACATTGGCTAACTTAAGTTTTAAATTTAGTAGGTATGTTTCATAATTGCTAAGTTGTGTAGGCCTGGGTCCTGTTTCACCATTGCTCTAGAATTTAGATTGTCGTTTATTTCATTCGACGATCACAGCTGTTGACATTTCGTTGATTTCATAAACACCTAGATTAGACCAGATTTTTATTAATTCGTTAAATTGAGTTTGCACCAGCGGCGCGAGTACGGATCTTTTCGACAAATAAAATTCGATAAAATTGACAGTTTAAATCGATAAAGTGAGTTTTATTCGATAAAATTGACAGTTAAAATCGATAAAGTGGGTTTTATCGATTTTAACTGTCAATTTTATCGAATTTTATTTATCGAAAAGATCCGTACTCGCGCCGCAGATTTGACTAATTATAATTACGGTGTTTTTTCTCTTTAGTATGTTGTTACTATTCTTTCTGCCTAATAAAATCATCTTTCAACCATCAAGGTCGTCTATAGACTACCCGTACCAGGTGGGTAACATACAGAAGTAATCTGGGCTATAGTACATCATCTGAGCTTTGCACATGAAGTCAACCGCTAAGCAGTAATGTGCAAGCATAATTGTGTTCCGGTTTAATGAGCAAAATAGTCAATGAGATTACTGGGCTTATAAGACTAGCGATACCTCAGGGTAAAGAGCGCTGCATCAATGCAGTGCCACGCAGGCCTTTATTTTCTGCTCTGCAAAGTTCTGGGTGGTATTTGAAATTGTTTTGTGCTGCCGTTTTGCTTACCATCAGGGAAACAACCAGCTCGTCTCGTTATTCATTAGTATAAACAAAAATATCTATATTGAGAGGAGGACTTTTGGTATTCCAGCTCATATCACTTCATTTTCGTATTAACTACCAAATAAAATTGTCATCTTATTCTGTAGATGTGAAATAGACCTTTCCAGTCAGTGTAGGTCTTATAGACTTGCCGATATTCGAAAGGCACCTGTTATCGATTGCGAAATAGTCGCGTGGGAGAATCGGGTTACGAAACTGGACCCTTTAAAACTCTGAGGGGATTATAAATTGATTTCTTGTACGTGCGACGACTTTGTAAGGTGTGCGATGGTCAGATGGGTCTTTCGTAAGACACTACCGCATTCCGATTCCTATTAGGTTGTGATTAATGCGTTGATATATTTCTGGTTGCGAGATTTTGACGAGTTAGGGATTGATTGCTGGATGCGTATTTGATTTAGATAATATCGCGGTAGTCATGGAATTTTCAAAGCCAATGTGTGGGCTTATAACAAAAGCTTCTCTCACATCAAGTTACTTAAATTGTTGAGTGTCATGTTTTTATTGTACTATAAAAGTTAGCGTTCGACCGATAAATGACCTCATTTTCAAATGATAGTGAGGTAAGTAGGATGCGTTAAACCTAACGGGGCTAGGTCTCTGGTATTACTCCTCGAATACACCGATAGTTGCGAAGCGATAGGATTTCAACTTGAGGGTGTTCCAGGTTAGTACCATAAAATGTTACCGAAAACCATGCTGTGATGCAACCACATGTTTTTCTTGACCTAATTCTCAAGTCAAACTCATCGTACGATTCAAATCTTTGACCTATCCTATTGGTGTTTGGTCTCACTACCGCTAAGCCAAAATTAATTGATCGCATCAAATTTCCGTCTTTCACTTTGTTTTCTTCATTATCACCCTATTCACCCGGCTTAGTCATTATACAATCTGCTACTATATCGTGTCTTGACGTAACCTAAATTGGATGAATCAATTTGTTGGTAAACAAAGGCAACGACCTCCAATTAGGTCTGACAGTCTGTTTGCTAAATCGATCTGACCCTTTGGTATCGTGATTTTATCTTTCGTCCCAACCTCAATAGTTCGCAATTAGAAATAACTGTCCGTCTTTGTGTTTTTAATTGAGGAATTGCTAATTGCTCGACCAATTTTGGAGATGGTTTTTTTCATTTCGTACCTCGGAATGTAAACACGAAACTGTTACATGGGATCGGTAGTTAGTGAAATTACTGGGCTTATGAGACTTAATATCTAAAGCTTCAGATAAAGGAGAGAACTGCAGTGCGACGCAGGGCCTTGTGTTTCAGAATGGCAATGTAATTGCTGCTGATAGCAGGCGTTACGCTAACAATCAGGCAACCTTGTAGCATAAAAACACACTGTTGTCAAGTGATTCATACTTTTAATTACGTAAATTTTATCATCAATTACGGAAAGTACATAATTGATGAAGCTTTCCACTATAACTTGACCTTTTTCAAATGCAGTTAAGTTGTTCTCAGAATCAAAATTGACTGCAGACACGCACGTACTGCAAACTGGGTTCCATTCACACTGTTTTCCTCATCGTAAACAATATTCGTATGAACACCTGTTCTCGATTTCATGAACATAATGACCTCCGTCCGTACAGGTTACACATAACATTAGTCATTATAATGACTAAGGGCTGGTTATCATTAATCATTCCTTATCTGCGTTTCGCCTGTTTGATTCGCAAGTGATTTTATCAACTCTCTAATGAAAAGATCCATTAGTGCTTAGACCTATGTTAACGCAATATTTGCTTTTAGGTGCTATCCTTAAATAACTTTTATTTTGTTGTATTAACAGTTTATAATATTACTTTTCCAAATGGTATATTATTTTTAGGTATTTAAAAACCATGTCAGAAACCTTCAGGCGGCTCAAAAGTCTTGCCACCAGGGTTAGCCCTGGTGGCAAGGCTTTAGTGTAAGGGATGTGGCTAACCACTAAAAGGAATATTACACTAAAAGGAAGAAAGTCACTTATAAATAAATATATTATGGAAGTATGACTTCCAAATAGGTGTGATGATGATAATGACTCCCCAAATTGGTGCATAATTGTGTAAGGATGATGTAAAATTGAGTTAATTATTTTTATTTCGTAACTGACTATTATTGTGACCATGACACATTATGTGTAATGCATTAGTATTTACTGTAATTTTATTCTCATAATGGTTATGTTATATCATTTGAATTAAATGTACTGCAATGCTCAAAAAATTTAGTTAATCCTAATTATAACCTATACGCTGCCGCCCGCGGCAGAAATAATAGTAGCGTAGTAAGAATCGTCTTTATACTCGCATCATTGATTAGAAGTATCTAGTTCCTCAATGACTCGCATTGAATAAACAAATTGAAGATACAAAAAAAATATATTGTGCATGTAATTAAATTATAATGAGTGTCGCTCAAGCGCTTCTAAGTTTTGAATGAGAGTAGGGTAAAGGTACTAAATTTATTTTTGTTGAGCTTGAGATGTGCAACTTACGCTTACGCTTTTATTCTTTGCTAGCTTCTGCCCGTGGTTTTCACCCGCGTTCCCACAGTGCATTGTTCCGGGATAAAAATTAGCCTATGCGACTCTCTCGTCCATGAAACATCTCTATTAAAAAAATCACGTAGATCCGTTGCTCCGTTGCTGCAGCAGAGAAGGGCTAACCAACACACTTTAGCATTTATAATAGTGAGTGTGACTGGCATCACCGTAGTGTAGAAAAGAAAAGATTTTACTGAAACGTAATCCTCAGCGATAAACACCAAGATGGTGTCACATACAAATATTAAAAGGCGTTACCTACGTATTTACTACGCACACACTTAAATGTAATACTAAAACTTCAACCATGCATTATCTAAGGCTATGGTTTTGCTCGTAAACATTTTATAGGCACTTCTGTATCATTCGCTCTGTGACATCAAGGCCGCGTGCGCAATACTTTATCAGCAGATTACTGATGCTGCTTGCATCATAACGTACTAAAACCTGAGTAGAACAAGTTTTGCGTAAACATTTAAATGTTAATACGAGCTATTAACAAAATATCCTACTTTTAAGATGACATCAGGTATGTAAAAGATGTAATATAAGTACAGTTTTATTCAGTACTACTCACTAATTTGTAAAACAAAACCTAAGTAATAGTTAGGTATGTCGTCGTCTCAGATGAGACAGTGCCCCCAATTCTAGCACGTAAGACAGTAAAAGGAATAAAAACTTATTTAGATTCACAACAACATTATATTATCAAGCCAGTATCAAATAATAATCAATAACATAAAAAGATACAGCATATACCATTCGTTGTTTCAGATTTTGTCATATTATTTGAAAAACTGTTTCTTAAAAGGCTAAAACCAGTTATAGATAGAACTAATCTTATACCAGATCACCAATTTGGCTTCCGTCAGAAACACTCCACTATAGATCAAGTGCATAGAATTACAAATGTTATTGAAGCAGCACTTGAAGAAAAAAAAGTCTGTTCCACTATATTTCTCGACGTAGCCCAAGCTTTTGATAAGGTGTGGCATAAAGGCCTCATATTCAAGCTTAGAAAGATGCTACCAACACAATTTGCTAATATCTTAGAATCTTATATAACAAACAGGGTATTTAGAATAAGACAAGAGGATGCCTACTCAGAACTGAAAGAAATAAAAGCTGGTGTACCACAAGGAAGTGTATTGGGTCCGGTCCTGTACCTACTATACACATGTGATATACCAGAACTAGAAAATAATACCATTGCAACTTTTGCTGACGACACTGCCATAATGGCCTTAGGAAGTACGCATGAAGAAGCAGCTGAAAAGGTGCAATCAGCTGTCAATAGAGTCTACGACTGGACCAAAGAATGGAGGATTAAACTCAATGAATCAAAGTCTATTCATATAGACTTCAGCAATAAAAAACATCAGTATTCTCCAGTTTATATTAATAATAAACTAATTCCATATGAGAATACAGCTAAATATTTAGGCATGACGCTTGATGCAAAACTCCGCTGGAAAGCCCACGTCAAAAAGAAAAAAGATGAGCTAAATCTAAGATTTAAAAGACTGTATTGGCTACTTGGAAAACAATCTAAGCTGTCCACACACAACAAACTTTTGCTATATAGACAAGTCCTGATGCCAGTATGGACTTATGGAATACAGCTATGGGGCTGTACCAAACAGAGCAACATCTTAATGATACAGCGATTCCAGAACAAAGTATTGAGGGAAATTGTTAATGCACCTTGGTACGTAAGAAACGACAACCTCCATCGGGACCTAAAAGTAGAGTTTGTTGACAGCATTATTAAAAAGTATGCAGAAGCTCATCAACATAGACTTCATCATCATGTGAACGTCGAAGCAATTCAGCTTCTTGACCACACGGAAATACTGAGAAGACTAAAAAGAACAAAACCGTTCGAATTAGTGTAGTGTATAGTGTTAAAGTGTTAGTGTTATGTAGTACAAGTGCTATATGTAAAGAACACATGAACAAAGTGTCTTCCCCTTAATAGAGACAATAGGAAAAGTGTTAATGGACACTTTCTTAGACAGTTGATTTAGAAGTTTAAGTTAAATTTAAATTACTTATTAGCCCAATTTGTGGCTAGATTGTATTATAAGTAGGTAACGTTACAAAACGAAACCTAGACAAGGGAAAAAAAAAAAAAAAAAAAAAGATTTTGTCATCGTGCTGTACATATTCATAATTGCTTTAATGTATTAATCTCTCCTACTTTATCTCAAAAGCTTACCAGTTCCTTTGCGCGGTAGTTTAAAGGCGCATATTTTGCATTGCTAGATTTACGCACCAAGGCCGCAAGTCGATTAATAATGCTCCTTGCGTCAGATAGTACTTTGCTAATGGAGTCTGGGGATTAATTCATAGACAGACTGATTGTTGAAGTGAGATAATATAACATGTAGTTGGGTAGTGAACAACGGTATGTAGGACTAACCGACTCACTAGCATGAAGGACTAACTCGACTTTAACAAGAATACGTGTAATTGTGACCGTTTAAATTCAGGGGCCGTTTAATCTGCCGCCTAGAAGTCAGTGCGCAAGCCTTGTAAGCAGCTGTGCCGCGCATGACTTATTAATTAAAAACCCTTGACATTGCAGTCAGTATTGGCAAGCGTGATTGATATTAAGTATCAAGCGATTATACCGTTCTTGCTTCGTCGCCTAATTGCAAAAAAAAACTTGTTATTATAATTTTGTATTTGGATGGGCTAGTCTTTGACCACGTGATATTAACTGATGATGCTATTGAATAAAGAGCATCGCGATGTTTTCCTTTACCGAAAACTTAACCTTACTTTTCATACAGATGTAGGGAACCTCCTCGTATGGAAAGTAAGATTGAAAAAAATCTATTAGAAACAACAGATTGCATGTGTACTCACTATCACTGACCCATCATCGTACTGGGCTCATACTTTTAGTCTGCCTAACTGTAAGCCAGCCTGCTGTTCGATAAAATAACAAAATAATTCAAATGTATACAAAAAGTAACATTGGAGTAACCGATTAAAAATACCGGAAATGGCAGCGAATGTCCAAATTGCGATTTCGAATTTCGGCTGCAACCGCACTAATAGCCAATCGCGGCCGCACTAATCCGATTTGCGGTCAAGCACGGTTGGCCAAACGTTGGGAAAATGGCCGGAAAACGGCCGGCGTCGGTACGGTTCACCGCGCTCGGAATCGGCGACTGATCTGGGGCCTTACTCCGTAACGAACGTCGAAACCTCGGTTGACGGATCGCAGTTTTCCTACTATGAAAGTGTTTTGGATCCAACGTTCAATTCGATGTTCGCCCTTGACATTTTGTCTTTCATAGTAGGAAAATGCCGATCCGTCAGCCGAAGCTTCGACGTTCGATTTACGGAGTAAGGCCCCTGGTAGTGTTACGATTAACCGGTGCGACTATTGGCACCATTTGATTGGCACGGTTTTCGTTTCAAATCAGTACTAATTTGGATGCGTGTAGTGATAGAGCAAGGAGGTTAAACCTACTCCATAAATCGGTCCTAATGAACTGATGACGATGGCGAGATTATAATGTAGAAGAAGTGTCCCCGTGGAGTCATAGTACAGTGAATTCTTATAAACCAAAAATTTTTATTTTGGTTTTGGTCTATAGGTTGCCGTCAGATTTTTGCATCTCGATTCATGTTTTACGATCACCGAAAATTGTCGCTTATTGTAGGATTTAACGATTCAGTGGGGGGCCCCACTAGAGCTCAGCCAATATAGTTTCAATCCAAGATGGATTGAGGTGATTTTTTTTTGTAAAATTCGTTTCTATTTTTATTTTACTGACATCGGAACTACGGAAGTTCAGTGAAAGTGTAACAAAATAGTCTTACCCAACAGCAATCAAATAAAAACAAGCTTGTTATAGATAAAAAAACTATCATAACAAAAACATACCAAAACGGTCTTTTAAAAACTTGTTTAATAGCAAAACACTCGGTTGATAGGCAGTTATAAAGAGAAAAGCTATTAAAACTTCAAGGCATATTCATTTCGCTAATTACCAACTCGTTATTAACTTCCTGACCTTTTAGTATCAGACTTTATTGGCAGTAAAATACAACTCTAGATTTTGACACAGCATTCTCTAGTGATTTATTATGATACTACCTAGCTCCAGCCCGCGGTTTCACCCGCGCGAAGATCTTGGATTTCATGGTTTTATTTTTTCGCACGGAACCTTAATTTTTTTCTAAAATAAAAGAAGCCTAAGTTACTCCTTATAACATCAGCTATCTGCCAGTGAAAGTCCCGTCAAAATTGGTCCAGCCGTTTCGGAGATTACCCGGAACAAACAGACAAACAGACAGACAAAAATTTTAAAAATGGTTGTTTTGTTATAGGTACCGTATATACTTTCATACGCATTTAGTAAAAAGCTGTTATTTTGATATTACAAAGAGACACTTCAATTTTATTTATGTGTATAGATAATTTGTTAATTTCTGTAGTGAAAAGGCAATAAGGTCTGTATTTTGTTTTATAATTTTAAATTTGCAGTTGAAGCAAGCTCCTAGACTCTAGGGCTAAGATTCAGAGACTATTCTAAGCGTAGACTTTGGCTTCCATATGTCAAAACTGTATAGAATTTGGACGTATGGAAGCGTGAGTCCACGCTTAGATTCGTCTCTGAATCTCAGCCTCAGTCCTAGAGTCATTATACTTTTCATGATTGACTTGGAGCTTAGATAAACTTTCACATAGGACTAGTTATAGTATCGCTATCTATATCTATGTCACCTTCAGTATTATTCAAATGTTCCAAGCGAGCGGCCAACCGAACAATTGCTCACGCCACGGGATCCGGTATTCCAGTTATTGGTGCATCGCATGTTATGTCACCGCCGTATTTGCTCCAAGGCGAGCTCGGAACAATGCGATTTGTGTGGAAACTATAGTGTCTATTGTGTTCGCGCATCGGTTACCGTACACTTGTCGATTGCAATGATGCCTGAACGCTGCGGCCTTTTGTTAGGTAATCAGAGGCAGTAAGGGTACTGTGATATCTACTAATTTAAGTTCTTGGATTTAAGGCCAGGGCCCTATTTAATAAAGCTGACAATCCGACAAGTCCGACATATGTCAATAAGTGACAATTCGATAGTTTTTCTGTTTAATAAAACTTACAGGCGACAAAATTGTCATGGTGGAAAATTGACAAATTTGTCACGACAATTTTCTTATTGTCAGATTAAAGACTGTGGTTTTTTGACATATGTCGAGTTTTATTAAACGCGTTTTTAGATGACAAATATGTCAAGATTTCACCTGTCGATTTCTG
This sequence comes from Crocallis elinguaria, assembly GCA_907269065.1. NCBI lineage: Eukaryota > Metazoa > Arthropoda > Insecta > Lepidoptera > Geometridae > Crocallis > Crocallis elinguaria. The sequence goes on along the minus strand of OU026072.1, from coordinate 21,085,762 downwards.
ATATATTTGTCACTTTTATTAAACAGCCTAAGCGCGACAATTCGACAATTATGTCATGTTTTTACATATATGTCGAATTGTCAGCTTTATTAAACAGGGCCCTGGATACTCCGCGTCGCTTTCTCGCTCGCGCATCTCAACATTTTTGGAGATAAACGATCACTAAATATAATTATGAAAAATCGCATTCGGTGAATTTGCTGACAATAACATTACAAAAGTTTAACAAAAATTTCATTTTGTTCTACTTAAGTTTTCAAACCTAAAAATGGGATTTTATGTTTTGCCCATTTTCATGTATGAAAACCTGATCGGATCAAAATGATACTTTTGCCGTACCTTTGTTATGTTATTGCCAGCAAATTCACCGAATGCGATTTCTCATAATTATATTACAATATGGATTATCTTCAAAAACGTTGAGATGCGCGAGCGAGAAAGCGGCGCGGAGTATCCTGTCCTTAAAGTAAACCAAATTATCATTATGTAGGCATACAGCTCAAGGGGAACGACAGCCTCCCACCGACAGATCGGGAGTGAGGGCGTGCGGCAACTTCTGTGCGCTACATTTATTAAAATATCGCTTACTCTATTGAAATAAGATTAAACTTCAAGACTGCTATTTTGAGTGACAAGTACAGCCGATTTTCCCTGATAATGAAAGCCAAGCCTGTTCTCTAAGTTAGCAGAGTGTATTACAATTAAAGAGTACGTAGTAAGTGATTACAGTTTGGGGATTGTTTTTAAAGGCTGTTTTTGTATTTTAGCTCTCCATAAATTTTGGTGAGAAATCATATAGTATCGTAAATTGATTCATGTTAGCAGGAAGCCGCGTTCTGATTTTTGTATTACTTTGAAATGTCGGTAGTCTAACCCTTACTATATTTATATCATGAGTTCTTACTCCTATTGTTCGATATTTTTGAATAGTATTATGTTGAACGTTGTGTGGTCTAGCAATTGCGTTATCAAATTATAGATCTTTTTGATGATATATTTCTGCTCATCCTCACTTTGTGCTTTGGCCGTAATAGCTATTGCTTTCGAAAAATATATTCGAATAACGCAATTATTGTCTTAATTCTGTGAAAAAAACCTTTACGATGAAAACCTGGTGACCTTTCCATAGTTTTACTAATAGAGCTACGCCCACTCGAGTTCACATGGTTAAAATGTCTTTGTTTTTCTCTGTCTTTTACACTTTCTTGATGATACAATTCAAGACGTTCCCAGTGTAACTAATACGTCGCCTTCTTCCTCACATCGTATTAGTTCCTTGCCATTTACTAAGCATCGTAATCGGATACTCCAGCACATAGTGTAGATACCCAAGGTACTTAGATATCCCCGGAGTATAGTTTTCCACTTGTGCAGTCGTGTGCAGTCTGCAGCCGCTCTGTCCGGCTTTAGTGCCGCGAAGCCAGTGCAGTGCTATTTATCCGCTGATGTTGCTAATATGCAATTAATTTTATAAGGCTTGAAACTTATGATTAAACCTAATGGGTTTACGAGACTTGTTCGTTTGAGCTGTGACATTTTATTACGAGCTTATTTGTTTAAAGCTTTTGTTATTTAGTTTTATCCTGTCTGACTATCGATCAAATAGAGGCTATGAAGACTCAGTATTTAGTAGGACTGAGTCTTTTCTGCGAGTGTCCGTCTGGGTTGGTACCACCGCTTTGATCGTGAAGTCTACGGCCAAGCAGGAATATGAAAGCATTAGTGTGCTCCGGTTTGATGAGCAGAGTAGCCAGTGAAATTATTGGACTTAATAAATAATAATGTCTCAGGGTAAGGAGTGCGCTGCAGTACCGCACAGGTCTTTGTGTTTCAAAGTTCTAAACGGCACTGCAATTGTTATGAGCCGGCGTTATGCTTACCATCAGACAAACGACCAGCTCGTCTCGTTATGAAACAGAATGTAATAAAATAAGCGACGTCGGCTGCAGATAAGTAGACTCAATATTATGAATCCTACAACTAATTTGAGAGTTCCATGAAGGAAAACATTTTCTAGAGTTCATCTCGCTAGCGCGAGTTGAAATTTTGTCATCAAGCGCCCATGGATTTGAACCGACAGCTGCATTTGAGAGCCAATCCCGGGTTAAACGTATTCATCACCTACGAGCATTCAATATCTTTCTTTAAAAAAACTCATTTTATATATCTTATATATAAAGTCTTCTTCTGAATTTTTGTTACGAATAGAACAACGAAGCGTCACCAAGAACCGTTCCAGGCCTTATTTATTAATTCTATCAATGTCCTAATTTACTTTTGCCCCTTTCTCAGCTTTGGTTCACACTGTAATAAAGCGTTTGGACATAAAAGCAAGAAATACGTTACGTATTTATCGATTTGTTACACATAGAAAGCTTAACATGTTTCCTAACCTCTGTTTGGGCGTCTTTATTACGTCCGTTCTCTTTTCCTTTCGCCCCAATTAAACTCTTTGTTTGTCGATGACTAATTTTATCTATTGTTTGTTTCAGGTATGTATCTGCCATAATCGATTAATTGCATATGATATGTTATCAACGGGATTAAGGTTAGTAGTTCTTGCAGTGCTTGCAGTATGGCCTGGAGTGACTCAGGTAAAAAAAAATTATAAATTACGTTTCATTTTCAAGATGGAAATTTTGTCGTATTTGAATGCATTCGTATCATTTGAATCCTGTGATCATCTATGATTTGATATTGATAGGAGAACAAATAACATTTCGAAATTGGTTTGGTCCAAAATTCAAAAGTAATTTATAATAATTATGTAATCATAACAAATACATAGTTTTTTCATGTTTGCTGTAAGCGATAAGTAGCTATTACGATATATTGATATTACTACACACTTTTTTTTTTTTTTTTTTATGTTATTTAGTATCGAGACGAGCTGGTCGTTTGCCTGATGGTAAGCATAACGCCGGCCCATAACAATTGCAGTGCCACCCAGAACTTTGAAACACAAAGGCCTGCGCGGCACTGCAATGCGCTCGTTACCCTGAGACATTAGGTATTAAGTCTCATAAGCCCAGTAATTTCACTGGATACTCTGCTCATCAAACCGGAACACAGTAATGCTTGCACACTACTGCTTGGCGGCAGACTTCACGAGCAAAGCGGTGGTAACAACCCAGACGGACACTCGCAGAAGAGTTAGTCCTCCCACTAACTATTATAAAATAGTAATTTCTCAGAACAAATCCAGCTGAAGTCGTTAAATTCAGTTAACTGTAACTTTCCTTAACTAAATATTTAGCATTAATGTGTTATATGTTTGTTTGTCCAACCAAAGGGCTTCTACGACCAGGCCTAGCCTCTAATGAAGCAAACGCGGTTACTTGTTTACAAGACAGGTCGTGAACCCGAAACTAGTAACGGTTACGTCACGGATACCAATTACCATACCTGGCTATGTAAATGTACACAGAATAGAAATTGTAGCCCAGTGAATGAGCTACGTACATTTTCACCGACATCGACGTAAAGCTAGCATAGCAATTTAGACAGCAATTTACTCACGATGACTGAAGGTTTTAGTTTTAGATTTTAGTATTTTTCAAATTAATAAGTATGTACCTACATTTTGTGAGGGCTTTATGTACTTTAGTGAAAATTTGGCGTTGCATTAAGGGAAAACATCTCGTGTCGCTAAGCAACTTATCCCACGAGATGGCGCTGTTTCTCCAAAAACATTTTTTTATTTATTTTACTCTAAGTAGCGAGAAATAAACTCATTTTAGGTGATTTTGCCGGATTATCAATTTGTTCTTAGCACATATCAAACATAGTTGAACCCATTGATAACTACACTTTTGAGAAAATGTTAATCAAAACCACACTCCTGTATATGTAAATGAACGACACACACACATGCAAATGGGAAAACAGTATTATCGGCACAGATATTATCGGTATACTAAAATTTGCCGAATTATAAAGCTACGAATTAGCGCAGTTGTCACAGCGATTTGAAGAACCAGAGTTCGAATCTGGAATACTATAGTCTCATTTTGTGCAGAAGAATATTTTTTTAGACATTTTGGTTATCTATTGCACTTAGTAATAATAACAATTACCTAGTTTTTGTGCTAGATTGAAAAGTAAAATGAAAGACTAGGTAACGTTTAAAAATATTTAATGCGTGTGTCCACTTTAGAGATGAAGCATGTCGCCTATTTTTGCTACTATAAAAGTTGTTTATTGTTATTTAGTTTATTACATAGATTTTAGAATAAGTGAGACAACCACCGCCAGGATAAACTCTCCATCTCTCTCAATTTCTACTACTCTTGTGCGTTGGGCTGATGAGATAAAGCACTCCAAATAAAATCTCTTCATTTTGACTCTTAGCTGGCTCTGTACCTGGTAATAATAAAGTGTGATTTTTTTATCTTCCCTCTTTGAATACACGTGGATTTTATTTTCCTTGGCAGCGCTTGCGATATATCTTCGATCAACCATCAACGAAGGAAAGCATTTTCATTCTAAAATCGCTTCTTCATTTGTAATCATGCCATCTGGGCTTGCTCCTAGAAACCCATATCCCTCGTTGACATAGAATCCAGAAGGACTAACTGCTTTTGAAAATTTTCAGCAAAACTAGTTCATTTTAGATTCATTTTGCTGACCGGACACCATATCCGTTGACAATTACTTCTTGGACGTTTTCAGGCATGGTTTGCTGTGTTACTGCTCTATTTTGTGTTATAGTCAACCTCAACACGGATCCGTCTTGATTTTCTAGCATTTTTTATTGTCAAAGGTAACACATCAGAACTTGAACTGGGTTTGACAAAAAAATCTAAGCTGAGCTTAGCTAAGATGTTTTTCGCCATGCGTCTTCCCGTCTGTAAAAATGAAATAAGTACCTGCTTAGTATCTCAGAATTCAAAAAATTTGTTCCATGTTTGTTTACATAGGTTCAATACTTACGAAACTTCGTCGCCATGGAAACGCTTGAGCTGACCACGAACCTATTTTCGGTTTACTTTTAGGACAGAATGAGTTTTATAACACGGTTTTGAGCTATTAGGTCTATTCATTTTGCTGTTATAAGAGCTGGATGATGAATACAAACATTATGCTGCAAAATACAAACACTAACCTAAGCTAAAAACTGCGAACTGAGAACACAACAAAATTTGTATTTTGTGTTGCCAGTACGTTACATTCAATTTGACCAGTCTACTGCGGCCAAAAGTAGTGTCTTGATTGATTAGGTTCGCGTACTGAGTATTGTTACAGTAAAATAAAAAATACTATTGTTATTTAAGTCACTTGGGCTCATAGCTGTGTTTCCCGATAAAGCTTGCTAGGAAATTTTCTTTAATAATAATTAATCATTTATTATCCCCATCATCACCCTGAACGTGTTCTTTGTTGATAAACTTGAAACCCCCTATTTTTTTAAAGCAAACGCGTCTATAATACAAATTAATGGTAATCTCTATGAAAAGGTCCTAAATAAAACATTCATATAGCAGGAGAGTTACGCGATAATGTCATAAGTTACTCAAAATGTTACACTCGCAAGGTCTGGCAGCACTGAGTTGTATAACTCTCGCTTATTTGAATTGTTGTCTTTTGTGGTTTTGATTTTATGTCACACGGAGCGGCAACGTCGCACGTTGCTATATAGCGCGGCTCTGCTCTCGCAAAGTAATGTATGCTCGCTTGCACGCACAATCTGACAACGCACGTTGCACGCACATCATGAAAATGTAACTCACACTACGACCGCGTGCTATATAATATTGTACCACTACAAACGTAAAATTTGTCGAAATATTAGGCTAAAAAAATGTACTTCCAGGCTATTAAATCATAATATTACTGATTTTGCGGCTATATAAGCTTAAATTAGGGCTATGTTAAGTCATTATGAGTTCAAAATAACAGCAGGACACGTAAAAAGGTCATGCAAAGTTTGTATGGTAAACATTTAACCTTAAGCGTTCAAAAAAACAACGTTAGCAATTATTAATGTCAAACGATAATCAGTTAACAGACCAAACAGAATTGAAAACAACATAATAAAAAAAAAAAATTTTTGTTTTTATTTCTTGGGAGGGGTTTTGGTTTTGTTTGATTCGGAGGAATAATAATTACATGTGTTTCATAACAATATCAGTACTTCACAATAATTTACAATATTGCGTAGTCGAAAACTTCGTAGTCGTTCCTTCGTTTATGCTTGCATGTGTGCGTAAGTGTTAATATCGTTGTTTCCCATACATTAGTCGCTGTCTTATAGTTACATTGTGGTTTATGTTAGGCGGGGGCGTTTTATTACGTGAGCGAGCCATGCGCTACGTGACAGTTAATTTTAAGCATTGTACGTGTAGAATGTCGTCCATTCCTTGACAGCTACCTCTTAACTGGGATAGTGTAGGTCAGCGATACTCAAAGTGTGTTCCGCGGAACCCTAGGGTTCCGCGATACCCCTGTAGGGGTTCCGCAAGAATTTAGAAAAAAAAATCATTGTACTTTCATTATGCTTATTAAAAATTAATAAAAACTATTGTTTTATTGTAGGGTTCCATCATGTATTTCGCTTTCCAAAAGGGTTCCATCATCAAAAAAGATTGAGAACCGCTGGTGTAGGTGCTACGGGATTTTTCGAAGTGATGACGAGTTGATGGGCGTGGAAGTGATGTCGCGATTTAGAGCTTTCGGAAAATGGAAACGTTGTGATGCATTTTGAGGGCAATTCTATTTTCTATGATCATATTTCCAATTTCGGCTACAGTAATATAGCGGAGAACCTCGTAATAAGAAATTCAGTTTTGTTTTATGCCGAGCAGGGGCCTCACCGCCTAACAAAATCGTGTTCGTTTTCAACTCCAACCCGATTAAGACCGGCCGGCGGTCGCTACGTCTTCGGCTGGAAGGAATTGTCTAGAATTTTCGCTAGTTTTCATTTTAGAATGAACGTTATTAAGGAAACAAGTTGTTACAAAACGATAACTAACGAAAACTCTAGATAATTCCTCTCAGCTGAAGACTAGTGACCGCTGGTTTTAATCAGTTTGGAATCGAAAACGAAGATGATTGCCGTTAGCCGGTAAGGCAGCATGTCTCGTTCCTGATAGGTTTGTGAAAGAACTCTAAAGCCGACCATACACACTACAGTCTACCAGAGAGATCAACCTGTGCCAGTGTACCTCTGCGCAGGTAGACCGGAGCGTGTACAAACATACAACAAACTTATCACTTTTTAACCGACTTCCAAAAAAGGAGGAGGTTATCAATTCGTCGGGTTTTTTTTTATGTTTGTTACCTCAGATCTCGGTCATTTATAAACTGATTTGGAAAATTCTTTTTTTAAATGAAAGGGTATACTTTCAGATTGGTCCCATAGAAATTTCATCAAAATCGGTTCAGTAGTTTGTCACTGAAGTCGGTTCTTCGCTTTTTTAAAGCAATTTTTATAATAGTATAAAATATGCAAGTATTAACAAGTGTATATATTAATATATATTTATTTCTTCTCCATAAATACTATTACAAACAAATATAGTGAATTTTTACAAAAATTACATTAGCTAAACTTTGAAAATCTCCGCGTGTTTTACAACAAACATTATGCAAAAGCAGCCTTTTAGATTTTTACCCCACCAAGTATCGCTACTGCCATTAACTGTGGCGTCTGCCACCAGGTATATATACGAGTAGATATAAGCAGTTGATTCCCCGCGCTTCACCGGACCGGAAGCGAATGCCCGGATGCGCACTGCGGCTGGCAAAACTTGCATTTATACATATAGTAGCAACAGTCTAGATCGGACGCTCGAGGGTGCATAACGGTAATTAAGTATCGAGATATGCACATGATAGGACTTGACGTTCATCGAAAATTCTCGCTGAAAATGCACGGCATGAGCTAGCTTATACCATCATTTACATAGATACCGATCTACCAATTTGTTTTATTTTGTTTTTCAAAATCGTGTCTCACAATTAAACTTTCATATTTGGATTGGGGATGTATATGTATGAACAAAGGTATTGAATAAAATGTTAGGTAGTTATACCTACTGTTCTAAAATAAATGTCACGATTGGGAGATACATGCACATAAACATTGAAGACTTACAAATAAATTCGATCTTCAAAGCGATGTGATTAGAAGAAAAAAATGACACCGCTACAGTACAAAAGTTTTCAAACTCCATTGTTCATTTTATGGAGGTTGGTAAAAATCGCGCAGGTTTTTCATACAAATGTACAAATAGACATACATTTTTCAATTACTCATAGAGGAGCTTATATACCTTTTAACAGACAACCCTTTCCTCTCCCGTCATGCGGCTGACGTTCCAGACGTATTACGTTTTTAGGGTTCCGTATGCGAAGGGACATCGACATTTGATGGGGCTAGTAACCGTGCATAGACACATTCTGGGAATTTACGTTTTTGATGACGAAATAGTAGTGAAGCCGCCTCGTGATCAAATAATCTACTTATCTAGACTAGACTTTAAAACATTCAATAATAAGATTAAGCCTCTTGGTGAAACATAAAATAATTCATCATGAAATTGTTGTTTAGTATAGTAACTATTTTATGCTTAGCGTTTTTGTATCACATAATTAAAGATAATTATTTTCATAGATAAATAATGATTTGAGAAGCTCAATGAATGTGGTCTAGAGTTCTAGATTATCTATTAAGGCATTTTTTCTTAATCATCGCGTTGAGAAGTCCAGTCCAGTCAATTTTTTTCATTTGAATTTAGCGCTGAACCTACCGAACTTTTAAGCAAAACCTGACTCTCACTTAACGGGATTTTTATTTTTAATCTCAGTATTTTCTCCATTTCCAAGATGGCGGCCGTCTTAACCAAAATGTCTGGGACGTCAGCACGCACTTGGAACCCGTTCATGAGAAGTTTACGCTCTGCGAGATATAATTAAAAAAAGATTGGTTTTCATGTATAAAATTGGTTGCCATCAGAAATGTCGAGAGAGGTTAGATGCAAACTTTACGGGGATGAATTATGAACTATCTCCGAAACTATGAATTATAGCTAAGTATTGAAATACATCGTTGTTTTGTTGAGTCGAATCCGTAAATTTTGAAATAAAAAATGTTTTTTATTCATTAGGGGGATGAATGAAATTTCGCTTCTGAACTATATATACTTCTGTTATACTCGAAAAATATAATGTGATGAAATTACTCCGTATACCTACCCATTTTAAGACACACCTGCGCGGTTTAAGATAGCACGTCTATCATTTTAAAGCATGCGAACTGCTCGACAATCCTGTGCTATGCATACACACTAGTGGAACTTATAACTGTGTGATAACCTATGCTAGGTTTTAAAGTTTATGTACTTATACACGGACAGGTAAGCTTTACAATAGGTACGTGGTTGCGAATCATAGACTACGTCGACGACAGTAGACTTTTTAAATGAATTTCTCAAGCACATTAGAGTCGTCGGTACGAGAGTACAGCATAAAAACTTTCGCTACGGAAAACACTCCTGTTTGGCTTCCACATAATCACATATATTCTGTTACTAATCACACAACCGGAACAAAAAAGCAGGAAACTTACACGTCCAGATGTTTGCTTAAGTGCGGCAGTAACTAAGCTCGTAAACGATATGGTCTTGTTAGTCATTTATTTGATTGCACACTTGATGCTTTTTACACTGTGCCATCGGCGACTAAAACATGGTTTTGGATAGTAAATTATAACATATAAATAACACAGTACATTGACTTTGCTCGCGTTTGCGTTCATATTTGGGCAGCTTTGAACAACTTTATGGAAAAAAAGAACTCAACGGTGTAAAATTGTCTGTCTACCCGTGACCACGAAAACTTTAAAACGATAATGGTTCAGTAATTATTGTGAGCTTTCGGTAAAGAAAAACAGCCCGATGCAACCATAGAATGGTAGTAGGGAATCTTCTAGTGCTAGCCTGGCTAGCTACTACCTCTAAGTTGAAAAGTTGTCGGCAAGCATCGGTGTTTTCCGGCAGCTGCACTTGACAACCAGAAAAAAAACTTACTAACCAAAGAAACGAGTGTGCGAAAGCGGTTCCTATTTAAAGAAACCTCGAACGCCTAACTAAGTATCATAGCAACATGTATTTCTTTCTTACGTCCGGCGGTCGTCAGGCGTCCATTGCATCTGATGAACAGGTATTCCAACTTTCAACTATCATTATTAACAAGATGGTTAGGATTACTTGAATGCGCATTAGATGTCTCTGAGAAATCTCTAGAAGGGAAATAAACATACTACAGTTACTTACGTTTGCTTCTATTTGCCGGTTTTTTCTTTAGTACAAGAGTGTAAATCAACCTGAATAAAATGTAAAAGGAGAGAAGGAGTTTTGAAGAAAGGAGTTTATATTTTATAAATTTAGTAAATGAAAGGTATTTTTAGTACCATTCTAGAGTACCTTTTTTTCTTTAGAGTAGCACTTTCTTAGCTGAACTTAAGCGACAGTGAAGATCGAAGATAGTAATCATGCTAAACCTTATGAGGAATATCAAGTGCTCATTGACTAAAGTCTGGACAGGTTTTTACTTACAAACTAAGTAAGTAGTATTATAGAAGTCACTAGTCAGTGAAATGACTTGCCTCACGAGACTTATAATGTCTCAGGGTAACGAGCACATTAATGCAGTGCCACGCAGGTCTTTGTGTTTCAAAGTCCTGAATGGCACTGCGATTGCATGCTTACCATCAGTCAAACGACCCGCTCATCTCGTTATCCAGTAGTATTTTAATACTTTGAATAGTTTTTTAATCTACAATTTATGTCTAACAAATGAACTATATATTATATCCATATCTTAGAATAAACATCCAATTTCGCGTTCCAACTGTGAATTCCTATTGTAACGCCGGCTACTGTTATTCTTCTTATGAATTTCATATTTTCTTTCATGTCATACAAAGAACGCAGTCTGGGGAGGATTTTTAAGATTGTTGTTTCCTCGAGTCCTGCGTAACTCAGTGTTCAAGTTCCACACAAGATATTCTACATTTCTAAAACGTCCAAGTAAATTATGAAACTAAGTGTTTCTATCTTATTAATCACATCTTAATATACCTCTATATATATAAATTACGCGTCACGTTGTTTGTCCGCGATGGACTCCTAAACTACTTAACCGATTTAATCAAATTTGCACACCGTGTGCAGTTTGATCTAACTTAAAAGATAGGATAGCTTACATCTCAATTTTTTATGTATACCTACAACCCGTGCGAAGCTGGGGTGTGCAGCTAGTTATTGTATATAAATCTACAGCCCACCATCTATCTATTTGTCGTGTCTCTAATATTTTCTACACCATACGTTTAGTTGCATGTCTCGTTAAAACTAAAAAATCTGTCCAACCTTTTTAATCAGTTAATCAATTAGTTTGTGTAAATCAATTTGTTGGCACCTCGAGTGGAGAATTGTTCTCTGGGAATGTAAGGCTTACCTACATGGTGGTTGCGTTTGTTGACCCGATGTTTAAAGTACCTACACCCTATATAACCCTTGATCGGCCTATACTAATTTGGAATGGGCTCTTAGAGTAATTTATTTTAACCTTCATGAGTGCTCCCTTGGGGCCTATAGAGCATTTTGAATTTGGGTTCTAATCTACATATGTGCCGAATTTAAACTCGATCCGTTCAGTTTTTTCTAGCCGTCAGAAGGCAACAAACACGTTGTTCTCAGATTTATAATTGGTATGAATTTTTCGTTGGCATAAGTCTCGATCAACCCTAGCTTCTGATTTCCAGAAACCGTGAGAGTTTGCGTACTACCAAGTGCAATATACTGTTTCTAAAGTCTAGACGAAGGGGAGACGAGAATGATGAGGGGAAAAGGCTTACGGTTTCACTGCATCCTCAGTCTCCGCAGACGGTCTTGTTGTTATTCCAAATAAAATGTTTTGTTACACGTTTTTCCGTACTATTGACGCTATTTTTGCGTATTTTTACCTTTTTAACCGACTTCCAAAAAAGAGGAAGGTGGGTATTTTTTTGTTACATCAGATCTCTGTCATTTATTAACCGATTTGAGAAATTCTTTTTTTATTTGAAAGCATATATACTTTCAGATTAGTCCCATAGAATATTCATCAAAATCGGTTCAGTAGTTTATCACTGAAGTCGGTTCGTCGCTTTTTTAAAGCAATTTTTTTAGATACCTTTCGTATTCTAAGCTACATCTATTACTTGATTAAATCAGTTTTATTTTTATTCTTACGTGTATTGAAGGAAAACTTGGTCTTTATTTTATTTGTTGATTAAAATCATTGAATTAAATCATCATTTAATCTACCTACATGACTGTACATTTATATTTTATTGATTTTATCAAATGTAACTAATACATACAAATTAATGAAAACTTAAATGAGTGTCCCCACTTAAACAATTAACCTCACTCGAACATTTCAAAACGCAATAAACTTAGCATTATTTAGGTTAAGTAGTGTCGCTTAGTAATGTCAAGGAATAGGTGCCAGTTATAATTAACCTCAGGTCTAAGCTATGAAGTTATTTTAGAAAGTAGAAAATGAGAGTTAAGAGACATACGTTTGGTTCACATCTGAATGTTCAAATCGAAAATAGATATAACCAGCTGTTTTCATTGCCAACTGTTCATCATATCAAATAATTGTTGGGCGTTTATTATTATGCTTGCACGTGCCAGTTGGATTGTGGATGTGTATTCATAACCTTTCTAAAAATCAGAAAACTATATTCAATATATTTTGCTAGTATATCTTTAGCAGATTGTTAAAAAAATAATAGATCTGTCGATCGAATCAACGATTATAACAGACGCCGAGCACGTTAAAAACATTAGTTACGGACTTACGGAGACGTTAACGCCCAGATTTAAAAAAATTCCTTAGAACCAACTTTAAAAAAAAGGTTACTTTAATAAACAGCTAATGCCGAAAACTGTAAAAATTGTTGAGATAGACACGAACTAGTTACATTTCGGTTCTGTATTCAATTACAAAAAATCAATGGAAGAAGAGAAAAGTAATGAACAGTACATAACAAGTCAAAAGCTCTAGTACAAATAAGAAGCGTCCTCATGTAAAAATTGTTGAAATAGACACGAACTAGTTACATTTCGGTTCTGTATTCAAATACAAAAAATCAATGAAAAAAAAGAATAGTAATGATCAGTACTTCACAAGGCAAAAGCTCTAGCACAAATGAGAAGCTTCCCAAGTTATTCGCTTCAGTGAGAGGGATGTGAAAAGGGCGCAAGGTGATTAACGCAGGTGCCCTTTTACATATGGTAACGAAGGGACGAGATGTATGGATGTGGAAAGTAGGCGGTTAGGTCGATGGATGTGCTTACTGCTCAGTACGATTTAGGATACGAGGATTAGAATTAAGATTTCTTTGTGTTCGTTGCCGGAAAGATTTTGCGAATTCATTGTAGTGGATCTGTTGGCTTAGTATTGAATTCAGTTTAAATTCCGATTCAATATCAATTCATAATCGCGTCAACAGTAGCAAAATTGTGATAATTTCATTTAGTTTTTTTTTAATGTTATTTGATAACGAGACGAGCTGGTCGTTTGCCTGGTGGTAAGCATAACGCCGGCCCATAACCAATTGCAGTGCCACCCAGATCTTTGAAAGACAAAGACCTGCGCGGCACTGCAGTGCGCTCGTTACCCTGAGACATTAGGTATTAAGTATCATAAGCCCAGTAATTTCACTGGATACTCTGCTCATCAAACCGGAACACAATAATGCTTGCACACTACTGCTTGGCGGCAGACTTCACGAGCAAAGCTGTGGTAACAACCCAGACGGACACTCGCAGAAGAGTTAGTCCACCCACAAAATTCCAAAGTGCCATAGAATTCGACAAAAATGGGGTCACCGAAGTCGAGGAGTACAAACTGCACGAATTAGATCCTAATCTCAATTTACGTTTAGAATCGAGTGTAAGGAGTAAGTAGTCCTGGGGCCCGATTCTCCTATTTCTTAAGAAAAACGATAGACAAACGATACAATTTCAATTCAATTACAATTTTCATCAAAATCGGTATTCTACTAATTTCACAAACGATTCCGATTGAATTGTAATTGTCTCGTTTATCAATTGTTGGTAGAAATATGTTCGGTGTGACCATTCAAATCATAATCTAAGCTCCCATAGCTGATAGACAACATTTGAAATCTATTTAACACAATATCTCGTGTTTTTTGTAATAAACATTTAAAAGCAATATTTCTTTTATGGTAATAACTATTTCTAATGTTGAAAAACATATAAAACTCAACCAAAACATGATTTTAGTAAACAAAAGTGTGTGGTCGGCATTATTGGCTATCATAGACAAAAAATAAAAACAAACCAGAAGTCAACGTCACGTCAGTGTCAAATCAAAGTTCAAAACACGGGTATAAATCTGTCTAAGAAAAACACTAGACACGAGAAACGTCACAGCAAAAAGACATATGACATTTTGCACCCCCCGCTCACTTCACTCCCCACCTCTTGACGTCATCTTTAGAGCCGCCGCCATATTTGTTACCATTTGAAGTCATTGTCGTCGTCATAACACATTAAAATCTCTTTGCAGACCACTCATACTTATTGTCATTGTACTGTCATTATTAAATAAATTATATCTTAAATTTCAATATTACATATTGTTGTCGTTGTGTTGAGTGAATTGGTAGCTGTGCATCGATTAATTTTCGTCTATTTTCTTTTCCACATCTATAGCAACCAACTTGTTTGATTAATTTTTCGAAATGTATCACAAATGATGTGTACCGGGCTGCGTAAGCCCTCGAGATGCCTGTATTTTACACAAGTTACCCAAAAGCGAGGAAAGGTTCCAAAAGTGATTGGTTGCCATCAACTGCGATTCTTTGCGAGTGCGAAAGAGCTCACTGATCTACAAATATGTCCCAAACATGTTGAGGCACGATTCGTGACATGAAATCATATCTACTGAGCAGTGCTTATCCTACTTTATTTATACAATCGGCAATTCGCAGTGGGATTTCATTATCTCTTGAAACTAATGGTAAGCTACCCACATTTCAGTTACGTTCCTAATAAATCATTCATATTATATTATACATTCAATTTTCGATTTATTAATCTTCGTTTTCCAGAACCCATGCACTGTACTGATGACCATCAATATGCTGAGAAAAGGACTGTAATTCCAGCAATGCAAAGCAAAGCTCTGAATAAATATAAGAAAAAATTGAAAAAGAAAAATAAATGATTGAATACAAAAACGTTGTTTTACTGAATTTTAAAGAAGTAGGTTAGGTAATATTAAATAATGTAGTGAAGGCTGCTCTTTATTAGAATATTGCATTAGCTTAGGTAAACGTAAAATAAAAAATTAAAAAAATGTCATACATCTTTTTGCTTCAGCCAATCAGAGACGAGAGCTCGTGTCTAGCGACGGATGTAGGCGACATGTCTATCTGATACCCTATATAATTTGTGGTTCAAAATAAAAGTCGTAGAGTTCATCAAGATAACAAATTTCTAATTTAATTTTTTTAATAATTTGTATTATTTAATCCTAATTTATACAGTAAGCAAGGCCTCCAAAGCGACGTCACCAACAAGACAGCAGCAACAAACTCAAGGTAAACAGTTGTTCATCATAATTAATACCAAAAGTTCATAGGACTGGATTTGGTTTACATATTTTGATGAGATTAGTTCTCAACTTAAAGAACTATATCTGTAGTATGACATTGGAGTATTGTTCTTGATAATCATATGAAGTAGAGCACAAATTCCAGTTATCAATATTAAGTACACATACATATGTACACATTCTTTAACATGTATTTTTTTTATTAGATTTGGACCGTGCACAACTGGATGCATTTCAAATTAGGCTTGAACATATTGAAGAAAGGCATGCTGAAGCCGCGTTAAGAACAAGCAAGGTAAGGGAATAACAATGTAATTTGCTTAAAAGTAACTAGCTGCACCCCACATAACGAAAAATGATGACGAGAAGTATCCAATGTCGTTTCTCAGGCTTCAAGCTATCTTTTAGCAAATTTCATTAAAATCCACTCAATGGTATTTCAGTCTTTATGTTACATACTGTGATATTCCTACAGGAGAGGGAAATAAATGTTTTCACAAGAGTTTGGGAACACAGCTGTATTTGAATGACAGTTTTTCTTATATCTACTCTAGACTAGAATAATTAATAACTAACTTACATCTTACCTACTATTTACATAATTCATACTTAATATTTAAGACCTGTCCCAAATATACTACTCATACAGACATTATTTTTCATTTGACTGCAAGATGGTAAGTGACAATGCAGCAGAAAATGAAGCATGATTGCCTAAAAGATATAATGATTTAGATGTACTACTTTGCCAAGTAGGTATATGTATTCTTTATTTTTTTCAGAGCTATGAATAGGATGGCTGCTGCTCTTAAAAACTATTGCCTACTTTTACTACAAAACAATATAAAATCTTAATGGAGTTGTCATGTCTATTTACATTCTTTATCAACAACAGTTATGAATGGTATATTGAAATACATCTATAAAAATAAGAGAGACAGCACAACTATGGGACCTATTCAGTAGTTGACATGCATTTTGGCTCATTACGCTCAGCATATCAAAATACACACAGAACTCACCCTACAAGAAAATTGTGAATTTGTTTTTGTTTATTTTGTTGTTTAAAAGTTTATTTTATTTTCAGAAACATCACAACGACTAAAGGAAAACAATAAATACACTTTGTAATATTTTTTAATAAATATTGTTACTTATGATAATCTTTTTTATTTCAAATACCATCAATTGATCAATGTCAAAGTATTTATTACTAGCTTCCGCCTGCGGCTTACATCTTATTACATTGTGGCCTATGTGTTATTCTGGTAGCTATATTACTATAATTTCTTCAATATCCGTTCAGTAGTTTTTAGTGAAAGAGTAACCAACATCCATACTCGGAAACTTTTGTTCTTATAGTAGTAGTAGTATAATAGTAGTATAAGGTAGGCAGTACTTTTACAAGTTCAGATTCTAATTGCTTTATTAATATAGGCCCTAAAGGAGCACTCATGAAGGTTAAAATAAATTACTCTAACAGTGGGTCTCTGTAACATTCATCTACCCAAATATTGCAGGTAGATAGGTGCTTACTATCATCACGTTTAGGGAATGGAATCCCTTTCTGTTGAAGTATCGCTCTTCATGCACATGGGGCCTTAAAATTGCAACATGCATCCCATCAATGGAGGCCAGCACATCCGGAATAGCAAATTCCAGATAGAACCTAAAATTAAAGTACAATGAAAATAAAGCTATGGGCGGGTTATTAGTCCTATTTAAAATTGGAATAAGTATCAATTTTTGCATCTAATTAGTTAACCCTCAAGACAGTTGATATCACTTTAATCTTCATTCTACAAATAAACAAGACTAACTTTGTTTTTAATTTGTTTCTCTCCTCCCATTGTGTTGGCCATTTAACATATTTCCTGTAAACCATGCTGAGTACCCCAGTCACTTGTCTCACAGCCCGAGAAACTGTTGTCTGCAAGACATTGTGGAAGGCACTCTGTCCCACTAATGTCTGGTAGGACCCTGAAGCCAAGAAGGCCAGTGTGATCAAGACCTGCAAAATAAATGTGATTTCATTTGTGTCTACTTATAAATCTTTAGTAATAGGTAGGTCACCTTCATTTATTTACGTTAGATTCGTTAAAAAAGTGAATTTGTTTGTTGATCTTACCTTTATCATGACCGGTATCCCATCGGTCCGGCGCTCTTTTGGAGAATGGGGAGTCAGCTCTTCCGCTAGATTATTTAGGTACGGTTTCCTTGCCGAGACGAAACGTTGTAATGAATTCCGTCTCGGGAAGATCACAGAAGGGATCTATTGTGCACCGCAACAACGCTCGAGCACGGCGACGACTTTTGCGCTCCGAAACTCTGCGTTGGCGAGCATTTATGCGATTAGCTAAACCAACTACCATATGCCAACGGATAATGCGACTCATTTTCAATTGGTATGATATAATTGTAATCCAGAAATTGCAGTGGAAGACGGAAACGCTACTGTAACAATAGCTAAAAAGCAACCTTTGCAAAATTGTTTAACAATTGTGTTTTCAAAGACAAATAACAATCGGAAGAGCTGTCAAAAAATAGTAGAATACCAATTTTTCACCACCACAATAGACAATTCATAAACGATTGATTAAGAGAATACGAAAACTATAACCGAATTTTGTATTGTTTTTCAATTGTCACAATTATTAAACAATTGTAGTGTTACCACAAAAACCATTTTTAGTCACCTGTTTACCTAGACAGCGTCTAAAGATAAACGTCAAAAACAATTGGTTTAGTAGAATCGGGGCCCTGGACACACTCGTGCTTTATGTGACTATTTTAAAACTAACTTTATAAAAAGTAGTAGATTATAAAAAAATTTGTAGAATAGCTGCTCTCTTAGTAAATAACCTACAAACAAGCCTATATAAGTATTTCCTCTACAGGAAGCACCCAGCTTCTCATCTATTCTGTGTCATTACCAAAACATACTCCTACGTACACGTATCCTTGTCAACCACAACAAAGCTATCTTCATTAGCACAACCGTATTGAGTCTCTCCGTTCATTCCACGAGATAACAAACGCTTTTCATCACTTTGAGCTTTTCAGAGCGACAGTACAAAGTCGCTCTTTCATGGTCTTCCTTTGCAGGGGAAATATCAACGTATACTGACGCGCGGAGGAGTGTCTAAGTTGCGATTTGAATTGAGACGAAGTCAAGAGGAGTTTTGAGGGTATTTGTTTGGTATTGTGAATATAGGGGACGTGTGGGCATGTTCGAGTAAAATTAGATATGCGTGGGTTTTTTAATTTATTCGGGTCGGGTGTGGTTGTATTCGTTCTTTGATCTTAGTTGTAAAATTACTAGTAATCAGTGAAGTTACTAGGCTAAATGCCCGCGGTTTCACCCACGTTCCCACAGGAACCGTGCATTTTCCGAAATAACAAGTCTACGTTGCTTTCCGGTCCATAAACTATATCTATGCCAAAAATTACGTAGATCCGTTGCTCCGTTGCTGCGTGAAAGAAGGACCAACCAACTGACTATGAAACCAACATACACTTTCGTATTTATTATAGTACGGATGTATATGCTTAATCTTTTCGTCGATGAAACAGTCGTTAAAGAAAATCTCAATACTCATTTTAGCTACTTGAGACTAAAGCTATCCAAGAACCAAAACTAAAGGCCAAGAAGACGACAGCCAGCCGCTATTACTTGCGGCGACGACAGCCTTAGTGGCTGCAAAAAGCCAGCTTAAAATCATTATCTTGTATGGATGCTGTATGAAAAGCTATAAATATCAGTTATAAATTTTACCTCTACCCCATAGTTTCATAATATCGTAATAGCTGTTATTTATAGGCCCTATCCGTACATATAAGTCAGTCGGTGACAGGGGAGGTATCTGATGTTTCCGAGTGATATAACAAGGGCGTAATCAGTAAATTGTGGGGTGTGTGTGTTTAAAGTACCTAAAGTAAAGTAAAGTAAAAAGTTGTTTATTGACATAAATAAATATACAACAAGTAATGAATCCATAGTTTGAGTTTGACAATGTAGTTATAACCATAACTACATTTTTAATGTTTTTGCTTTAAAGTTGCTGTTAAAGTGTTTTTTAATAATGTTTTTGCTTGTTGCATAACAATGCAACAAGCAAATTAAAAAAAAACCGCCTGCATAATAAAAACTGAAAAGAAAGGCAAAGGCAATTTATTTTTGCTACGAATAAACTTTTTCTTTTTTTCTTTCTTTCTTTTTCTTTCTTTCTTTCTTTCTTTCTTTCAAATATTGTACTCTAAGTCACACACACAATTAAAACGTAACTAATGACACCTATTAAAAATCGATCATCGACTCCCGACATCAGCTAGAGCTAGTTTAGAATAAGATAGGCGCCGCACGGGTTAGAAGAGAGAGAGAACCAAAACGGCCACACGAATACAAAGAGGCCACCGATATACGAAGAAAGTATGGTGCGCTACCGATTTTTATTTCTTGAAGGTTAATGTTTGGACTGTTTCACCATTATCTCGGTAATCATAAATGATGATGCGGTCGAGCAAATATAATAAACTTAGTTGGCTATGAAGTGCAATTGCACACAGACTTCAAACAGATTGTCAGATTTCCAACTTGAAGGTGGAAGGTAACCAAGCCAGAATCACTAAAAATGTCCGATGCTATAATTGCATCATAATAGGCTCCACCAATCACCATGCTAAATTGCTTTCCTTTAAAGAAAGCTCAAATTTTCTTCTCAAATTCTAGTCTTATGTATAAATTGTAAACATTAATATTTTTAAAAGTAAAATAAAATTAGATAACAATCTAGTTTAACAATGCATTTAAAACAAATTAAAATTGATAAAGATATTAATTTATCAGGGCCTAGATATAATACTGTTTACTATCTTACTCCATTTTAGTCGAGCGTATAGTGATAACACACTATTGTATATTTAGAGAATTAGTGTAACAAAAGTGAATTTGAAGTGCGGTCTTGTATAGAGATACTACGCGGTTAAAAGTGCAAGTTTGATTAACAATCTAGTGTATATTTATTATTTATGTGTTTTTATTTTTAACAGTGAAACTTACATCATAGGGAGTCGAAAGTGTAACGTTTTGTGGCAAATATGACGATTGATAACAGACACGAAACCTAAAGTAACTGATAGTAGACATCGAGCTTTCAAATTAAAATCCGGTGGAAAAGTTCTTGTCTTGAGTAAAAAATTGTTATGCCCGTACGCGAGTGTATCGTCCGTGTTTCTATACTTGTTCAACAATATAAACAAACTTAGCGGATTACCAAACAATGACATAGATAGAAATTTGAATCATGTCATTGGTTTGCGATCGAATGACTACTAATGTCATTAGTTGGTATCAGCCGAATTTGTTTACATTATTTTATAAGTATGGTAAAGTGAGCCATATCTATTTTACATATTAGTGCATAATATAGGCAGCGGGCTAGAAAGTTAAAGTATATTTATTCCTTAAAAAATTCTTTAAAACCTAAGGCCGTGAAAATTCCAGCATAATTGTTGAAAACGGATATTAAGAAGTGTAGCAAAATCGATTGCTTTCATCACAGGAAATTAATTCCTTGGAGCTACTTCCCCGTACAACCCTAGTGAAATACCTCACCTGTTCATCGCTGACACTACTTTCAACGTTTTCTGACATCCCTATTATTAATTTTAAATTCTCCCGTTACTCCTTACATCCATCGTAAATTTCTATATCAGCTGCAATTATCTTATGAATGACCTATTGATGAGTTCAAACTATTATTTGTCAATTACCTCTAAACTTAGCTTAGGAGCGTTTATATCCTGCAATATGCAATGCAATATGCAATATGGATATATGTACAGCAATATAAAGTTTCGTTGAAATAGTCTTATTCTTTTTAAAGATTAAGAACTTGAAAGTTTGTATGAAAAGCCGTGGAATATAAACGCTTTTAAGTTTAACCTTAGGTTTGAATTAAAGTGGTTGTTCTCAAAGCGCTGTCTATCTATAACATCTGAGTGTTGTCTGACACTTATAATAAGGCAGAGCATGTACGAAAGCGATCAGTAAATAATGGTAGTAGTTAAATATAGCAATCACTAGGTCTATTAACTATCTCTAAATCAATAAACACTTCACCAAATGACTACCTATTTAGTATCTTTATGCAACCCACTTGCGACTGAACCCGAAGGCGGTCATTATGGTCGCTACTCAATTGTTATTAATGTTCTATAATCACGAACAACCGTGACCATGCGCATTATATCTCAATTATATGATTTATCACTTAAGTAACACAAGTTAGAGACCCCTTAAAATTAAGCTGCAGCTCAAATTATACTGGTTGTTGAACAAAATGTGAAGAACTCAAAAACTTACATCGCTGTTTGTATTACAGCTCTGAATATACTGGTTCATCAGTTCTACAACAACCATACATTAACTCAAATTAAATTTCTTATAGCTAGATTTACTTGTTGAACTTTATTTGTTCATAAGTATAGATAACCACTGGCAATTATATAATAACTACCATCTGTAATATTTCGGTCTGTAAGGTAGGTTTACGTATTCTACCTATAATAAAATTCTCAGGATAGAGTAAGAGAGTTTTAGCTACACTGGTGACTATTCACATAACCACTTAAGAAGGCCTTTTATTACTTTATGCTTATTAACGCACGTATAGGTTTAACTAAATTGGTTTTATGCTATTTCGTGTATAATTTTCCACTACCCGCCGATGACGCTAACAAAATGCAATTCGTTTCAATTACATTGAATGAGCTCCTTCTATGGTTTCTTCACAACGTTAAACGATTTTCATTCTTAACTTAACACTTAACAGAGTTCAAATTATTATTAATTATTGTTAGTTATGCTGTGATTAAACTGATGAAATTTATCGTTTATTCTAGACCATGTATTCTAATAGGAACTGTTTTGAACACCAATCGTGTCTTTTTATTTCCTATACACGATCACATGTTCATAATAATGGAAGATAATAATATGATAAGATAATCTGTTTTATCTGTATGCATTAATTAACTCGTTATCTGCACTTTTATGAAGATACCAATGGCAAGGAAAATTTCGTTCGTAAATAAATCGTGTGATATAAACGTAATAAGACAACTGCAATCTATGTGCATAGGTACACATAGAGCTTAATTAATTGGTCAAAACTATTTTTTTTTATGTTATTGGTAACGAGACGAGCTGGTCGTTTGCCTGATGGTAAGCATAACGCCGGCCCATAACAATTGCAGTGCCACCCAGAACTTTGAAACACAAAGGCCTGCGTGGCACTGCAGTGCGCTCGTTACCCTGAGACATTAGGTATTAAGTCTCATAAGCCCAGTAATTTCCTGGATACTTTGCTCATCAAACCGGAACACAGTTATAATGCTTGCACACTACTGCTTGGCGGTAGACTTCACGAGCAAAGCGGTGGTAACAACCCAGACGGACACTCGCAGAAGAGTTAGTCCTCCCACTAACAATTATATTCTTAAATATATATACAGGGTGAGTTTGAATTGATGTGTTATCTCGGAAGGGGGTGATTAGGACCATGGTTGTCGACAAGTTGTGAGAACCTCCCTTGGAAAAAAGTCATTCAAAATTTCCAAACAAAAAAGAAAAATTTTCAGTCGTGAAGTGCGTGGCATTTTCTTGATTTTTTTTTGTAAGGCTCAATAGTCCTATGTATTGTATATCTATTACCATCGCATAGAATTCGGTTAAAACAACAAAATACAGTTTCACCGTAGTAAAACTAAACAGCCTGTATTATTTGAATTGCCTAGAAATTTTCCATAGACGCCAGACGGTCCGGCATTCATTCTAGAAAATTTCACGACGCGGGTATGTTCAGGGAATCTCATAAATTCGCAATCAAAAGCATGCAGTCGAATTCCGTCACGAGTCCGGTCCACGTACGTTAGCTATATAAACTTTGTACAGAACTGTATATAGAACGTGCCGATATGTAAAGGGGGTGTATTTTGTCGAGCGTATGTAGTCATGTCTATTTCTTTGGCACGATGTGTAGCTAAAATGGTTTTACGGATTTTAACATATAAGGTGCCATTAGACTCATTAGATTTGTTTTAATTGTGAGAGTGACATAGGGTATCATATTATATTATATGTACTGATTCGAAAATATGTTAATTTGTTGCGGAGCTCTTGCGCGGCCCAAGCCGATTTTTTTAAAGAGAGAGAAATAGGGAATGGACATAACGGGAAAACACGGATAGGCTAGTGCCCTCAATCGAACAAATTGTGTCAATTCGATCGACGCAGTCTGTGTTGTAACAAATGACACCATAAATACGTATGAGAGACATAACATTGTTAAGTACTAAAATTAGTTAAGTTATCAAATATTCTAGTGAAGGTTTCGTAAATTTGAACGTCATATAAAATCACCTTGTATACTTTGCATTGTCACGGTAAAGCATTTTCCGTGGTCCTTCCGGAAAAGCCGACATTTCGGCGGTCGTATTTCAGCCTCAAGTGGGCGCCAGACTGGCTGTAGTGTTACCATAATTATAGTATTACCGTGGAAGAAATGTACGTTGTCATTTGCCATTTTTTTCGTTACTACGTTGTTTTTGTTCTTGATTTTGAACGTTGATTCATTTGAGATATAAGATACTTATATACTTTATTATATTTATTAATTGAATAATAGTTATGATAAACGTAAAAAATATATACATTTCCATATAAATTTTCTCAAGTCCATAAGTGAAGTAAATACCTGATAGAAGAAATCCTAGTAAAAAAAGAACAAAATTGCGCTAAAACTACCTACATTTCCTATAGTGCTGGTCACCCCAATTTTGGTGTTGATGCAGTGGCCATCCTTAGGCTTCATAATTTATAGCCACGAACTTGTGTGCGTGTGTAGTATAGACGATTTTGTGCAGTCGCCGGAAAATTAATCTGCCATGTGCTTACTCTGTGTGGCAGTTTTTTTACAATAGCTATAAGTCCGTGTTGTTTTTCTTAAAACTATAACTATATTATTACAGTATTTATATTAGTACATCTCATCGCGAATGTACTAAAACTTCTTAATAATTTTATTTCGACCTCAAACCTAATACATCGCGACATCTTTTACGATAAAATGATACGTATGTCCAGGACAATACAGACGGGCGATGTCCTAACATTTCCCACGTGTGCGTGCTAAAGTTCGTATTGGTGCTAACAGTTGTGTCGGTGTGTGTGTTTCAGAGGCTTGTGTATGCGTTTGTACACTGGCGATCGCCTGCAAACCAGGAAATTGATAGTTCACCTGACTACGTGTGGTTAGATACATTTATTCATGCAAATGTTTATTGAATTTCTGGAATAGTGACGTGAATATTAAGGCTAATCTGGAAATGTACAGAATAAACATTTTGTCGCTGGCAATTTTTAGTGTGAATTA
The DNA here is from genome assembly GCA_907269065.1 of Crocallis elinguaria. Taxonomy (NCBI): domain Eukaryota; kingdom Metazoa; phylum Arthropoda; class Insecta; order Lepidoptera; family Geometridae; genus Crocallis; species Crocallis elinguaria. The sequence goes on along the minus strand of OU026072.1, from coordinate 21,060,686 downwards.
TTTTTGTCAACTACGCTTTAGAGGAAGGAATGTAAATAGATGAAGAATGATGGATGTCACTATATATTACTGGAATCTCCGAAACGGCTGGACCGATTTTGACGGGACTTTCACTGGCAGATAGCTGATGTTACAAGGAGTAACTTAGGCTAATTATATTTTAGAAAAAGTATTAGGGTCCCGCGCAATAAAATAAAAACCATGAAATCCAATATCTCCGCGCGGGTGAAACCGCGTGCAGCAGCTAGTTTGATAATATAACTAATCCTGGGAATAACTATTTTGATTGCTGGTACAACCATCTAATGAGTGAACTATTTGTGATTGAACTAATGATTTCAATCACAAATATTCGTCTCAAACCGACAAATAGCATTGTTATATTCAAATTAGTTCAATGCTTTCAATCCAAAGAGAGATTAATGATGAGGGTTAATCACACTGAAGTAATGTGTTTGTCGTACACAGAATCATAATCCCATTAGGCTCGCACTGTTGGGCGCCGATCTTCGTAGAGAAAGCGAGAGGTCTTTAAACTCTTATTTTGATTGGAGAGCTTTCAGTTTTGCTTTGTCCGTAGTTAAACCAGTGTTGCGCATTAATGAGAAAGGAGTCTAACAGGCTCCTCGCTATTGTTTGCTGGCACAATACCGTCTGAGTGTACAGCCTGCAGCCTAAGTTCGGATGTTATATCCTGTATTGTGTTCGCACCGTTGTTGTAACATGCTGAACGGGTTGTATATTACAACCTGTAGACAAAGTTAGGAGCTGATATCCTGAAATATGTTTTAACTCTTGTTGTTGATGAATGGTAGGCTGTACACACTGTACACGTACAGTATACAACGTGTACCTAAAGTTTAGTGTTTGTGTTGCGTGTTGAAAGGAAGGTTGTATTTGTGTTTGCGATTTTGGGATTAAATGCTAAACTTATGAATTTCGTTGTGTTGTTGAAACTGATTTGGCCAAGTTTTTCGTAACATTAAGAGTGGCATGTTAATTTTTAGCACAGAAAGACCTTTTTGAAAATATACACAATTCGAAGTGCCGCTGCACCAAAGCGACTAAAAAAATGCTCTAAAATAAGCTGACGTATACAGTAAGCTTCTCATTTTTTGGTCAACGGCTATCCTATTAACAATGCCATAGAATTAATAAAGTGAACTGAGCACATAACAAAGTAACTTTTAGCTGTTAGCAAACAATGAAGCCGAGCGATTCTAGAGTGTAGTAAGTCAGAAAGCTTTTTGTAAAATTTGTTAAGCGCTGCAAAATTACGAGCTGTTACTATGGAAACTCGATAGAACAAAAAGTTAACAATGACTAACTAGTTGGGGCATTTATTATATTAATTTCAACGAGGCAATGCCGCCAGCATGCTGGGTACACTTCCAACTGGTAGTGGGCTAGAACATTTGGATTATCTATAGGCCTACTTGGGCTTGTAGATTATCCAACTGTTTTTGTAGCTAGCTAGGTTAGATGTAGTGTTTATTTTGTATTAGCTATTTATTAATTATTATCATATTATTATTAAAACTGTTTCAATCAATTTCATATATTTAGTGATACGTAATTATTATTTATTATTATATGATTAAACAAACTTATCAAAACAAAAAACCCACGAAAATTGAAGTTTAACGAATTTAAATTGTGACTTGCTTTATTTTGTGAAATATATTTTTCTTATTATTTTTACTTAATGTAAAAACTAAATCCAAAATATAGAGAATCATATCCAAATTGAAAAAAAATGCTAAATATGAATAAGGCGAAAACAAATGGTTTGGTACACCGCCGCCGCCCGCCTAACGACGACGTCCTCCCGCCCAGGCAGTCTCGTTTCGTTCCCCGCCTAGCGCGCGCGTTCGCAGCCTTCCGCTAACGGCAACGCGTAACGTAACGGCGCGTTATTTCTCCTTAAAACTTGCTTAGACTGTGCGTGTATTTTGGAATCGAAGTTATTAAGGCACGAGGCACGATAAGGTATCTTGAACATAATTTTTATTTATTATTTGATTTGTAACAATGTTTTAAATACCTAGAAGCCTGGAATGCTAGATGAAATTTTTAAACTACGGTACCATATGTGAACAATAACTTGAAATGTTTAAATTCATTCAATACTTTGTTTGAATTAATTGGTTAGTTAGAAAATTGCAGTGGCATGAATGCCTTTGGATGAGAATTTATATTACAAATCGCTTTACTATACACACAATCCCATCTATATCCCAACTATATATACCTTTACATAATCCTTTATATGTACCTTTTTTCACTCAACTATTGCAATACAATGTTATCAGCTGTAACCTTTAACGACTCTAGGAAATATAATTTGTCATTGCACATTGTAAGTGGTGACTGCATAATGATGCCCTTTTTTGTTAGTTTTTGAAAAAGAATGTACGATAAGTGAGATCGGGAGAGAAGAAAAGAAGAAGACAATTAAAAAAAAAGCTATTAGCTTAGTTAAGATTAATTGCTTCTTTGATTTGATTCAGCTATCTAAGAAATGGTACATATTCAAAATTGTCTTGTGGTCTACTGTTTAGTGCTTTAGTGCATAAGATGAGAATTTTAGAAAAACGTACGGGATGTATTGAGTTTTGGATTTTAAATAAGGGGACTGGTGAATGATAGTACAATTAAATAATAATACTTATTTCAACAATTAAAATCATAGGTGCGGTGCGACCTGAATTCAAACAACCGATTAACATACCACTACCATTAGTTTTTATTCATTCAATTGTATTCAATAACTCTATTACCTACACTTAAAAGATTTAAGATCCCTTTCTAAATTCATTCTGCTTTGTGTTCTTTATGTCGTGTTTGTACAGCAACCAATAACGAAAAAAGTGTTTTGAATACGTCTGTCATGCTAGATAGGGTAAATAAAATGAAAAATATCAAGTAGGACAGGATAGTTCCACTCCATTGGTTCATAGTTCCAGCCCGCTACCAATAGTTGTTTCCTCTTGTTGCCATTGTTACCAAATAGTTTCCACTCTTATCGACTACGTTCAGAAACAACTCGATCGCAGACCTGCCCCCCTATTCGCTAACTTTTACATTTCTAGTGATCAACCGAGTCTGGTTGTACACCGACATTTGATGTCAACTGATTTATCATAACTTTGGTATTGCGTATCACATTGAGTGGTTAACTGGTTATAGTGACTAACGGTGTCTTTCAGGACGTCACTAGCGCAACACTATTTTTTATCGACTATTATACGACTAAGTTGTTTAATGCTTTTTGAGGGTTATGCGTGTAACATTTTGAGGACATTTCATTTTAGACGGTATACTTAAGATAAAGTGGCGGTAAAATAAAATCACAGACTATACTATAAGTATGTATGGTAAAATATATGTAAACTCTTTGGGTAAAATTCATAGTAATTCATTACGTAATCTTCATTCGAGCACCATTCTATTAATTACCTACTGTTAAAAGTTAATCAAGTCAAATCAAATCAAGTCGTTTATTTGCTAGTATACCATCATGTTAGCGCATATTTTTGATCTATGTATTCAACCTGCAGGCAGGTGTGCAAATATTGTTAGTAAAATATTAGAAATTTGGTGAGAGTAAATAAAGTAAGTAAGTTATGATACCAAATTAATAAAGGAGGCCAATTTAAAATCTATAGAAATAAATAAAATTCAAGTGTCTGTATGTAATATCAAAATAACAGCTTTTTACTAAATGCATATGAAATTATATACGGTACCCACAACAAATCCACCATATTTAAAATTTTTGTCTGTTTGTTCCGGTTAATCTCGGAAACGGCAGGACCGATTTTGATGAGACTTTTACTGGCAGATAGCTGATGTCAGGGGCACCTTAGATGCTCAAACAAACGTACGTTTGCTTGACCGTCTACGGTGCCCCTTACAAGGAGTAACTTAGGCTACGTGGGTGAAGCCGCGGGGCATAGCTAGTATTATCTAAAATTATTCTTTATACTATTGGATAACGAGACGAGCGGGTCCGTTGCCTGATGGTAAGCATAACGCCTGCCCTTAAAAATTGCAGTGCCACTCAGGACTTTGAAACACAGACCAGCGCAGCACTGCAGTGCGCTCGTTACCCTGAGACATTAGGTATTAATTGTCAGCATAAGCCCAGTATATTCACTGGCTACTTTGTTCATCAAACGGGAACATAGTAATGCTTGCAAATTACTGCTTGGTGGCAGATTTCACGAGCAAAGTAGTGGAAACAACCTAGACGGACACTCGCAGAAGACGTAGCCCTACCATCTAATCATAAAATATATAGCAATAAACACTCCAGCATCACAATCACAACAAAATCGTTGTTGTCGATCGACGGTGTTAATCACTCGAATTTATAAAACACTGCTTTTGGGTAGTGTCTTTCACAAACCTCGGTGATTAACAAATTTGATGTCCACTATGCTTACATAATCGCAATTTTAAACTATCGATACAGAAACATCTGTCAAAATGAGTTATGGTGAGTAACAAGTGACTAACCGCGAAACTCGGTGCTCATGACGTCATCCAAGTTGATAACTGAGGTTAGCCAATACGAAACTAGCCGTTTGACAGTTCATCGTTGTACACTTTGCCAAGTGATCATCACTTTGGGTTGTCAACCGAGATACGGAATAGCCCGGCTGACTCGACGTCGTTCTGTCAGTTACTAATCAATCCCGACATTACGCTGTCACAACTTTGATTATTTATTGTTTACTCCGATTTTAGAAAAATATTCTTTATAAATCGATAGTGTCTACGTTTGATGATTCAATATGTGTTTCGTTGAGAACTCTCCAAGTTATATACAGTTCGTTTGTAAAAAAATTTGATTAACTTTGGCCGTGGTTTGTGAGTGATCTGTTTTAAAAATGTTGTCGGTAAGGCCTTTGGAGGATCGGCTGTATAACTTCAAATCTTTGAAGGAGCAGTTCGAAAAGTCGAGGTAACTTTGCAGATGTTTTTACGCTTTTACTTCTTACGCTTTGACGGTGAAACGATCTGTGATATTGTTTGTAAAATAATGTTTGTGATGTTTTTTTGTTATTAAGCTTTATTTGTATAAGCTTTGGTCAAAGGCTAATTGGAAATTAGTGTCTTCCTACGCGTTCTACCGTATAACTGCCCACGCCTTGATAGAGCTTAGAAAGTCTGTTTCTATGTTGATTATTTAGTAATAGTTATAGGTAAAGATGTGCCTGTAGTCTACGAAAACAAGCCTTCTAGACCAAATAAATAAGTCCCTCGTTATCTAATCTAATAGTTCAGTATTATCGAATAGAATGGACGCGAACTTGTGCAGGTGCACCAAATGAAGTACTGTTACCTCCTCGAAAAGTTTTGTCATGAATAAACAAAATGCATACGCCTTCTTGATACTGGCTGGTGGCGTATCAAAATTCTCAATCAAACTCTTTAGCGAGAGAACAGTCAGAGATAATCTCTTATGACATGTGTGGTCTATAAAGCTCAACAGTAGCTTTATAGATTTTACAATTAAAACAAAATTAATGTACTTCTGTTTGTTTGCAGGCTCAGCGGCGGCGTTCAGCGGAGCGCCACGAATGCCGACATGCCGAACCGAGGGAGCACCATCGCTGAAAGGTAATACCACTATGCGTATTATGTATCTCTCTTATAAAACTACAAGTCGGCAGAAAGTATATTTAATACAATGCTTCTTCATGCTCTTTCCATCACTTTTACTATCACAGATAGACATGGTCACTTGATCAGCACCAACAAAGATATCTACACCTTATTATATTTACTAATCATATTACTTAAAACTAATTTCAAATTCAAGATTCCGACTTTCAATCACCGGGATATAATCCGTATACTACTATAATAAATGCGAAAATGATGTGTTTATCGGTATATCGGATATCATTTTTAGCATAGACGTAGTAAGTCTCTAAGCCCAGTAATTTCATTGGATACTCTGCTCATCAAACCGGAACACAGCAATGCTTGCACACTACTGCTTGGCGGCAGACTTCAGGAGCAAAGCGGTGGTAACAACCCAGACGGACACTCGCAGAAGAGTTAGTCCTCCCACTAACAAACTAACTAGCTGTGCCTCGCGCATTCACCTACGTAGCATACTCCTTATCCAGCTATCTGCTAGTGAAAATCTTACCCAAGCAAGCCTTTACCCATTGCTCTCTAGCATGCTTTACAGTATCGTACAGATCGTACAATTACTTATTAATAAATGTCAGTATTAACTGATCTGAAATTCAGGAAAACAATAAGGATAAACACGTCAGTACCTACACATGAATCGTGGAATGTTTTTAATGTAAGTGATACAAATAGCACAATTATATTAATCTGTATTTCCTCTCTGAAGCTGAACAGCTTAAGTGCACGGTTAAATTAGCAATTTGTTAAAGTGTCGTTGACTTTATGCACTTGTCTGTATATACTGTGTAACAAGTACCTACCTACATTTTGTTTAATATTTTTTTACTGCTACTCTTTTCCTGAAAAAAATGCACTGTTCCGGTGGGAATCGCTACGTAGGTGAAACCGCGGGCAGAAGCCAGTTAAAAATAAGCGCAAGTATTTATTCCGCGCCTAGGTGTTGTTGACAATATTTCTCATAGTTGCTGATTTTTAACCGACTTCCAAAAAAGGGGGAGGTTCTTAATTCGTCTGTATTTTTTTTAAAGCGAGTATCAACTTCGCCTTAAATATCATCCCACTCTTACGGGTGGTTTTCTTTACTCAAATTTACAATATACACACACATTAAAATCGCTTGAGATTGGAGTATCATCGCCAAAAAAGGACGATGACGATACAAATAACCTTAGTTAAATGTCCAGATCTACATTTGTAGATACGTAGAGCCGGCCACTAAACGTAATAAATTTTGTTAGTTGTTAAATAAAAATTCAAAAATTACATGTAAGAAAAAAAAATCCTAGTTTCATACTTAATACCAGGATAATTTCATTCGTCTAAATAACTTATAATTCTATTTGTAAATGCGTAGGTGCGGTAATGTTTTCCTTCAGAAACTCTAATGAGTTTCACGAAATACTGGAACTTTTTATGAGCCATAATTGAAATAATAAAAATATCCCATCTTCGGGTTAATTGTTTTTTACCTTGAACGAGGCTTATTACGTTGGTGATTAGGAAATGGAGAGTTCCTGTTAATGATTAAATTGCGCCTAGTATATAGTTGTATTCTAAAAGATCCCCGCGTAACGCTGTGATCGTTACTTATTTGGTACATAACAATCATCGATGATTGTTTGGTGACATCCGTAGCAATTAATGCAAAAAAGTAGCGCACCGATCGTGATCGGTACAATTGGGATGTTGCATGCAACACAAAATACATAATTTCTGTCCTTATACTGGTTTAAGAAAACATTACTTATTGCAATAAAAATGAAATTCACAAAAAAATATAATTGCCACAAAGATATTGCATCTACAAGTTTCAAGAATTCAACGATTTTTTTTTCATCATCCAATAGTAATTTAAATGATACCATCAGATTCTTTACATTTCAGTGAATAAAAAAATAATGTATGACAACTATGTACTTAAACGCAGTGTTACGGCCAAATCAACAAAATGCATGTTTCTAGTACCCGCGTTGAACAAGTGACGTCAGATGTTCTGTCTAATTTGTATGGGGCGTTTTAGCGCTCGTTAGATACGCCCGTTTTGACTCTTATTTTTGACGTTTCTAGCATTCGATTTCCAGTTTTTTCGATATAGACATCTAATTTTCATGAGAAAACGAGTTGAATGCCATCATAAAAAAAATGTAGTCAACATCCCAATTGTACTGATCGGTGCGCTCTACTAAAGCTCTAGCTAATTAGCTAGAGCTTTTGTTTTCCAGCCATCGCGATAACTATAGCAGTCCGGTAAAGACTGAAGACTATAAGAGTACATCCCGCTATCACCTACTGCGGTCTGCCTCGGCCACTTGATGGCTATTTTGGAGCGCGGCTCTTCTGGCATGCGGCAGACATGACATGACCAACCCAGTTCCATTTCAGTCCTAGTGGATTATATTATAGTTTCAAACTTTCACGGTTATTTCCTCGATAAATTGTAGATAATTTTCATCTGCGGCCAAGCAGTAATGTGCAAGCATTACTGCGGTCCGGTTTGATGAGCAAAGGCCTCAAGCTGGTATTTAGCTGAACCATCCCACAAGTGAGAACAATACTCCATAGACGAACATTTACTACTTAGAGTTGAATACATAATAGTAAATGGTCTATTTTAATTCTCTGGATTTAGTTAAGGGTGTGTTACTAATTGTTAAAACATTTTACTGTTCGGTAAGCTTTCGAACTACTAATTAGTGACGAGATAAGAAGTGAAAAGAAAGGGACAAAGTTATTAAAATACCACGGAACAAAAGATTAAACTATAGACAAAATATGGTATGCCACTCGGATATCTTTTCTGTCAAGCGTTTATGAAGATGACTAATGCATAAAAATTACGTATCTTTTAGGACATAAAATATCTATTATGGTTCTGGTATCTTAAGTTGCTAGTTTCTTAAGTTGTCGCAATAATTATGCACTTAAACAACTTTTTTCAAATAAGGTTTGTTTTTTGCTCTCAATTACAAGTTAGAGTCGAACCACTATCTCATCTAATTATAAGTGAAAATGTAGTTGAAGGTATTGATCGTTTAAAACTTCGCCGGCCCATAACAATTACAGCACCACTCAGAACTTTGAAACACAAAGGCCTGCGCGGCACTGCAGTGCGCTCTGAGACATTAGGTATTAAGTCTCACAAGTCCAGTAATTTCACTGGCTACTCTGCTCATCAAACCGGAACATAGTAATGCTTGCACATTACTGCTTGGCGGCAGACTTCACGAGCAAACCGGTGGTACCAACCCAGACGGACACTCGCAGAAGAGATAGTCCTACCACGTAGTAAGTAACTGATTCTGAACTGAAGTTTTACCTTAGGTTTTTTCGAAAAAATAAGTCTTAGATGATTTCAAAATGTTACGTAGTTCAAAAACTGTGACACCATGAATGCTCGTCGCTGATCTACACCCTGATTCAATAAATGATCGGAGTGGTCATGAACCTTTATTATATTGTCAGCAAGTCTGAATATTATGTATGCATAAGATAAGGGCTCTGTTCTAAACCTATGACAAGTAGAAGCAATAAATATTTGACTGATTGAGAAGGGCATGCAACTCGGTTGACGTTATCTATGTTTATCTACTTATAGGTAGCTGTAGTATCTATTGATGAGTTCAATAATTTATATAATTGTTATGACAATTTGTTGTAGAAACAAAATAGATATAGGCTTTTGTTTTTTTGATAACAAGACGGTCGTGGTCGTTTGCCTGATGGTAAGCATAACGCCAGTTCATAACAATCGCAGTACCACCCAGAACTTTGGAACACAAAGGCCTGCACGGCACTGCGTTGCGCTCGTTACCGTTGAGACATGAAAGGTACAGTACAGTGAACATGTACCTTCTGGGCAATCGTGCTACACCTTCGACCGCATCATCGCTTATCATCAGGCGAGATTGCGGTCAAACGTGAGCCTATCGAATATAAAAAAACTAGGTATTAAATCTCATAAGCCAATGCAGTAATTCCACTGACTTTTGTGACTGACTTGTTTAGTACGCTCACCGCTTACAACCATATCGTTACATCAAATCAGGTGATATAGTGACCAAACGCTAACCTAAGGATTAAGGAGAGTAGAAAATACCTTAAATGTAGTGAAATTATTCAGTGCCTTACGAGCGAGACTGTACATTATTGAAGGATATTTCACTCAATTTAGCCATATCGCAAAACTCTTTGTGTATTCAGTCAGCTAGGTACACCTAGAATAGTCAACAGTAACACCGCACGGGTTACCTACTTTCTTATAAAAATTGATACCTACAGTAGTTCGATGCTCGCATTGCTTCGGATTAGCCTGATGGTTCCTATGTATTCCATCCATTGTGCTTCGATTTACTGCAATAGAATCAATTGCGCACTGCAATTTCGCGCAGGCCTTTGTTCTGAGTGGCACTGCAATAATTGCAGTGCCATTCAAGACTTTGAAACACAAAGGCTTTCGCTGTCGTCTTGTGCCTATTAGAAAAGTAATACTTTTACAGCAGCTTCACGATATCTTTCTTACAAATTGATGTTTTAACAAATGTAGGTTGAACGTAGGCCTGAGTACACGTCACATAAATTGTTGCTTTGTTCTTGATAACGTGAGCTAAACTTACGTGAATAATTTTACGTCAATTCTTTGTTACTTCTTTATCGTAATGTCGAGACAGGGAACATGACTTATTGGCATAATAAATAACTCATTATGACTTAACTGGGCATTAAAAAAAACAAGTCTAATTACATGATTATATTAGGGTACAACCAAAGTACTTGCAGCTAACACTCGTCTTTTAAGTAAGTTGCTATTTTTCTACAGAACATTTTGTAAAACTTCTTATTAGAAACAAAACATTTTTTATGATTGCATAAAGGTCTACAACGGTGCGTATAAGGCTTGAGTTTGAAATGGTAGATTATCCTCAAAGAGGGGGTCAATCTACTCCTGGAGGCCAACAACATTTGTTTTACGAGTTTTTGAAATTCGGAATTTTTCATTAAAGAAATGGTATTTAAAATTTACGTCAAAATTCTACTAACAAACACCTTCTTCAAAAATGAATATCAGTAATACGTAATAATCCATGATGTGTGTATTGGCAAAAGTTTATAGTGACCACGTGATATTAAATGACATTTACTAGAAGGTGTCAAGAATAGGGTATTAGTCATCACAAATTCTAGAATTTTGTGATTAGTTGATATATCATCTCCAAATTTACCTATTTATTATACGAAACTCTTTAAATAGCAATGATTTGGAACACTAAACTATCTATAACCCTGAACTGTGATAGTGCAATATTCATGGTTTTTTATTAACTTACTTCCAGGTTGGCAGCACTGCAAGCAGCTGGCGCGAATGACTGGCGAGCGAGGGTGTGCCGCCTCAGTCCGGAGAGGGAAGACTCGAAGGCGATAGAGCGGGTCAAAAACAGGATCAATGTAAGTAGTAAATTTATTTATTTATTAAAAAAAATCCAAGAATTGATCTAGGTACAATTTAGTGTAGGTAAGTAAGGCGTTACAATACAATGCAACTAAAAACTAAGTAAAAATTTAAAAAAATCCAAGAAATGATCTGGGTACAATTTTACGTAAGTAAGTAAGGCGTTACAATACAATGCAACTAAAAACTAAGTAAATATTAAAAAAAAAATCCAAGCAATGATCTGGGTACAATTTTACGAAAGTAAGTAAGGCGTTACAATACAATGCAACTAAAAACTAAGTAAAAATTAAAAAAAATCCAAGAAATGATCTGGGTACAATTTTATGAAAGTAAGTAAGGCGTTACAATACAATGCAACTAAAAACTAAGTAAATATTAAAAAAAAATCCAAGAAATGATCTGGGTACAATTTTACGTAAGTAAGGCGTTACAATAAATACAATGCAACTAAAAACTAAGTAAAAATTTAAAACAATCCAAGAAATGATCTGGGTACAATTTTAGGTAAGTAAGTAAGGCGTTACAATACAATGCAACCAAAAACTAAGTAAATTTTTAAAAAAAAATCCAAGAAATGATCTGGGTACAATTTTACGTAAGTAAGTAAGGCGTTACAATACAATGCAACTAAAAACTAAGTAAATATTTAAAAAAAAATCCAAGAAATGATCTGGGTACAATTTTACGAAAGTAAGTAAGGCGTTACAATACAATGCAACTAAAAACTAAGTAAAAATTTAAAAAAATCCAAGAAATGATCTGGGTACAATTTTACGTAGGTAAGTAAGGCGTTACAATACAATGCAACTAAAAACTAAGTAAATATTAAAAAAAATCCAAGAAATGATCTGGGTACAATTTTACGTAGGTAAGTAAGGCGTTACAATACAATGCAACTAAAAACTAAGTAAAAATTAAAAAAAAACCAAGAAATGATCTGGGTACAATTTTACGAAAGTAAGTAAGGCGTTACAATACAATGCAACTAAAAACTAAGTAAAAATTAAAAAAAATCCAAGAAATGATCTGGGTACAATTTTACGAAAGTAAGTAAGGCGTTACAATACAATGCAACTAAAAACTAAGTAAAAATTTAAAAAAATCCAAGAAATGATCTGGGTACAATTTTACGAAAGTAAGTAAGGCGTTACAATACAATGCAACTAAAAACTAAGTAAAAATTTAAAAAAATCCAAGAAATGATCTGGGTACAATTTTACGTAGGTAAGTAAGGCGTTACAATACAATGCAACTAAAAACTAAGTAAAAATTTAAAAAAATCCAAGAAATGATCTGGGTACAATTTTACGAAAGTAAGTAAGGCGTTACAATACAATGCAACTAAAAACTAAGTAAAAATTTTAAAAAATCCAAGAAATGATCTGGGTACAATTTTACGTAGGTTAGTAAGGTGTTACAATACAATGCAACTAAGAGCCAAGTAAATATTTCGTATTATATTTTTCTATAAAACATCGCTAATTTTCTATCCCCAGCATAAAAGCCTCTGAAACTAGCCATACTGAAGTGCACTTTAGAGCGTGTAACCTTGCAACGCTTTGACGCCTGCTCTCGACCGCTCCAGGCGCGTCGGCTCTTCACTTTCTATTGTGGGATGAGTTACTGCATACTACCTGTAGGATATATGAATAGCGTACTTTGAGTGTGCTAAATACCTTTAGCGGGCTTGGCAGATGTGAAAAATGTGTATCGCGAAAGTCTTTATGCGCCTCTAGTTATGATTGTTTATTTTACTTGCTTAGCAAATATGGATAATAGGTGGCCCCTTCGCCTTTCCTACGGATTATGCCATCAGTTTTGACCAAACGAATATGGGATCGCCCTTGTGAAAATACTGTAATCAAACGAGAAATGACGACGAGTACGGCATGGATATCCCGCGTTATATGTAATACATACATAATGCGAGTCAAATTAAAAACCTGAACCTAATGAGGCAGTTCTCATCTTATATGTTTATGTAGTTTATCGCAACTGCAGCTGCGAGAACACATAAATAGGCTAATTTGTGTCTTGAGGCTGGTAGCATGCAGACATGCCCTTGAAAACCTACAAGCATGCAAAACCGTCATGTTCAACTTCCAACTGAACAGTAATGTAATGCCAGTTTTTATTATTACAAGCTTTTATTTAACTTGCAATGTTTGTATGTATGTAAGTATGTATGTATGTTTGTATGTATGTTTGTTTGTTTAACTCAAATATTGCAAGTTAAATTTGACCCACTTCCCGGTGTTAGATTGAGCCGAAATTTTTCATACATATGTAAATCGGATGACGATGCAACATAATGATGTCATATATCTGGTCAGATGATGGAGCCGCAAGGTGGCCATAGGAACTCTGTATCGAAATGACGTAACTCCATCAAATTTGGGCTCGTTTGATTTGTCTTTAAAAGTACTCTGATCCTTGACAATGTTCAGGAGGGTCCTGATGATCCAGCCGGAAGATGGCCACAGGAACTCTGTAACGAAACAACATAACCCCGTTCGGCTTGTTTAAGTTGTCTTTACAAGTACTCTCATCTTAGATGATGTTCAGGTTCTTGATGATGAAGCTGGAAGGTGGCCACAAGATTACAATACCAATTAAAATTATTTTATTAAAGATTGTCAGGAAAAATATATTTTTCCACAATAAACTTTTTATGAGAACTAACTTAGGTTATATATTTTTCTAAGCAAGCGATCTCTATTCCTGGCGACCAGCCAAACAACAAAACACGACAGGGTATAAATTCCTAATTTCATATTAGACATAAAATCGATCAGCGTTGGTGCCATTCAAGGTCGTATTTCTCGTGCCAACCTGTGATATCTCCAATTCGCTTCCTACAGCGGTACATTATACCTTATATAGGCTGGCATGTACTGACGTTTCTAGTGTTCGATTTCCAGTTTTTTGATATAGACATTTCATTCTCATGAGAAAACGAATTGGTTGACATCATAAAAAAATGGAGATAACATCCCTATTCCCAATTCTGACTGCAGATTTATTTTTAATTCTTTTTGGTAATGAGACGAGCTGATCGTTTGCCTTATGGTAAGCATAACCCCGGCCCATAACATTGCAGTGCCACTCAGAACTTTGAAACACACGTGTGTAGTGTGGCACTGCAGTGCGCTCGCTATCCTGAGACATTAGGTATTAAGAGGCTGCTACATGCCATACTTTCCATACAAACGCTCGTACGTGATTATAGTGTCCTAGTAAATTTTTCTTTAGATGTTTTGAGCAAATGGGTATCATGTGCTCTATATGTAGGATGATAATAGGATTCTGTGGGAGCAAAAATGCAAATATTTGAGATTCCAACTAAGTACAAGCCTTTAAAAATCAGCTTTTTTGGACAAATATTACCTTAACTTTGGCCGTTCACAGTGTTCTCATAAATGTAAAATTCAACAAAACACTTCCATATAATCCTTGAACATGTAATGGAGATTATAAAATATAACAAACATTTTTTTCACAAACTTGTAAGGCATTTTCAAAAACACGTATTTCCTGGAACAAGTTTTAGGAAAGTACCACGCACTAATTGTCTTCGGAAATTTTCTTTGGAAATTTATTTCCAAATTTTTAGAATGCCATCTGAAGGCTCTGGCGTTGTCTTTCTTTTTCCGTAATGCCTGTTTTTCTTCGATGAACAAAAAAGCCTTTAGGCGATTTTTGCGTTAGGCGGGTCATGAAGCGGCGCCTTAAGTCTCATAAGCCTAGTAATTTCACTGACTACTCTGTTCATCAAACCGGAATACAGTAAAGCTTGCGCATTACGACTTTGGCGGTAGACTTCACGAGCAAAGCAGTGTGGTACCGACCCAGACGGACTAGGGTTTTAAGGAGATGACGAAATTATCTTTAAAATAATCCGAATTTTAAGCTATAGTTCAACGTTGAACTTTGGATTAAAAAGATAAACTCGGACCTAAGTGCGGTAAGAATGAAACGAATAGGTATTATGCGTGCAGAAAGAATCCTAAACGAGTTTAATTAGTTAAAACACGTAATTTCCGCGTTAACTATTCGAATAATTAAAATTTTAACAACCCTCATCGCGAGGGTGTGACTTTTCGTGCGCGAAATATTTAAATATGCATGATATATCCGCACTGTTGAGTTAGGGAGTGTTTATGTTTTTAATTTCTGATCTGAAAAAGGAGGTGGTTCTCAATTCGTCTGTATTTTTTTGTGTGTGTGTATTTTGCTCCATTTCACTGCTAGTTATCAATCGAATTATATACTTCTTATTATCATGAGTAGGATTTTCTCTATGGTGGTTGTTACTTAAATTTTATGAAAGAATAGCAATAGTGGATCAATGAGGGATGAAATTTAACTTGCTTAAGTATAGCGAATACTTAAATTGGGTGAGGAGTATAATAAGTATTGCAATAAAATAATTCGGATCAACCACGTATCGTGAAACGGGCGTTACTTCCGCTTCCGTCACTGGCACAATCCCAAAAGATAACAAACGAACGGGGTCGCTGACCCAGTGGCCAATGTCACGCATATCATAAAACTGAATCACCTTCACGCACTACTGTATCTACTACTTCATAGTTCATATCTGCCGCACTGAACGGTACTGTGCCTCTACTAGCTGTTACTTATTCTGCGATGCTTCTGCGACTGCCAAGGGTAGAGTTAAATTATCAGATGACTCTATAATGCTTATTAAACAGTTCTCCTTTAATCAAATAAAATAAATAAGTTTTCAAACATATACTTATCTAGCTTCTGCCTACTGTTTCATCCGCTTTCCCACAGGAACTGTTCTGGAATAAAAAGTAGCCTATGTTACTTTCCGGTCCGTAAACTATATCTATGCCAAAAATGACGTCGATCCGTTGCTCCGTTGCTGCGTGCGATAGAAGGTCAAGCGAACAAACATACAAACACACTTTCGCATTTATTATAGTACGAATAAGTAAAGTGAGATTTGAAATGAAACAAAACTGTTTGCTACTGAAAGTTGGAAAGGTTACTAAAAAAAACTCTTTTTATGAATATTGTTAAACAGAAAATGGGTTGATCTGGCGAAGTGTTTATTGATTCTTAATAGGAGACACAAATCGCTTATAAAATAATAAAAAAAAACAACAAAAGAACCAGTTCCCATTATTCCAATCATTGATCAACAAACATTTACAAACCGTCAACAGTAAAATCAATCGCAGATGAAGGCAGTCAAAAACACATCACTAAGCGACCCCTAATCTGTCAATGTTTGACTTTCATTTTCATTATTCGCAAAACCTGTTAACATGCCGTCCATTAAGATCTAATTCGATTCCCTGTCCCCTTTGTTGATTGATTGATTTGTTATCATCTATCGATCACTGTACAGTACGTCCGTTCAGTTTATGCTTTAGTTTCGTTAGCTATGTTTTCACAATTTTGTGAAAGGTTGGACTTCATGTCACTGGTTGCGATTTTGGGAATTATATTCGATCATACTATCAACTACAACATGCAAGTGCTATTTTTAAAGAAAATAATTATATCTTGTAGAAACTAAAAAACATATTTCCACCTCCTGGCTCCATCATCAGAACCTCGACACCAAATGCAATCTATTGGACTCGTCAAAATGAATCATATGAGCCCAAACTCGAATGGTTTGCTTGTAGCCACTGAAGAGTTCCACTATCCACCTTCTGGCTCCATCGTCAGATCAGCTCCATGATACCAAATTATAGTTTTGTCTTCCGAACTACATATACATACAAAGTATCATTTCGAGACGACAATTAGAAGTGGGTTAAAATTGACTTAATATTTTATTACATCGTTTGTTAGTTAGTTGTGAAACTAATAAAAGTGTATTAAAAAACTGTTTACTTTCGCCCTTCTCCTAGTGTTGCCACAATTAAAACGGATCTATCACCCTGGGCACATTAATATTTTTTTTTTTAAATAATAAAAACAACACAAAGTGAAATATAAAAATTAAAAAGAGCCGATTATCTTAAACGGCTGAACAGATTTTTTGTATCATTGCTGAGAACACTTTCGATCAAATAACCTTTCAAAGAAAAAAGCAAAATCAAAATCGATCCATCCATTTAGGAACCACGATGCCACCGACAGACCACACAGATACACATAATACACTCGTTAAACTTACCCCTCTTTTTTTGCGTCGGGGGTTAATAAATAGAAAAGCCTGACCCCGAGATTCACTACGCCCTCTAGTAGCACAGCTAGAATGATTCTCCTAAAGTTCAACGTCTATTTTTACACAAACAACATGGCTATTAGTGATGTAGCTCAAATACCGGCTTTCGACCTTTACGAGGGTATTGTTTTAAGCGTGTTGTAACTAAAGGGTGCCGTCGCATGTACGTTGACCGAAATAGTCGCGATGCATTTGTTGGTTATTATGAAAATGTGCCTTTTTTATTTTATTGGTAACGAGACGAGCTGGTCGTTTGGCTGATGGTAAGCATAACGACGGCCCATAACAATTGCAGTGCCACTAAGTACTTTGAAACGCAAAGGCCTGCGCGGCACCGCAATGCGCTCGTTACCCTGAGACATTAGGTATTAAGTCTCATAAGTTCAGTAATTTCACTGGCTACTTTGCTCATCAAACCGGAACACAGTAATGCTTGCACACTACTGCTTGGCGGTAGACTTCACGAGCAAAGCGGTCGTACTAACCCAGACGGACACTCGCAGAAGAGTTAGTCCTCCCACTAACAAAACCTGCCTGTGCCTGTTTTAATTACGCCAGCTTTGGTAACAGTATGGCCAAAGAATATATAATGTAAAGGTAATAAAGTTCGTAATCGCTTGGTACATATCATATTATAATCATCTTCCCTTAAAAAGTATTTTTTAAATATATGAAATAATGGCTTCCAGTGGTAGAAGGTTAGTGAACCTTCTACCACCAATTGGAAACCCACGATCAACGAAACGCTAAGTGTAGCGTTTCGTTGATCGTGGGTTTCCAATTCTAAGCCACAGCTTTTACCTTGTAATTATAAGGATGTGGTAGGTTGTGGTTGTCTTCAGCTCTTACTAGCTACAGCTACGCGTCAATGTTATATACAATAATAAATAACTAAGTATTTAAGTTAGAGGTATTTACTGTCTGAAAACGTAGCTATAGGTTTGTTTCCAAAGATTTTTCATTCAATTAAAAATAGTGATTATCTTAAAAGCAAACTGATCTATTTGACAACAGATACCTCTATTTTTAATTTAACTAGGGTCAAACTGGAGCTAAACATGTTTTTAAATTAGGTCTCTAAACGCAAAATTAGATTCAGCTTGTCTCGATTTACGAATAATTTCGTAATTTTCAATCTCAAAATCCATTAGTATTTTCGTAATGCCAAAAAGAATTTGTTCTCTATTTATTGGAGCGTCAAATTGAATTCACCCTGTTTCCCAGGATGTCATTATTAAATCAGCTACCTAGCGCCATCTATGTTTACTGACAGAAATGAAATGTGAACAGCGACGGTGACGCCGCGGGCGGTCGCGTAAACGAGTTACGTTGCGCGCAAAACGGATGAACGGATATTTACCTTCACCGTGCAAGCTTGGATTTTATTTTTCCGTATTTTTACTCATTTTTTTCTTCGAACATCATACTCGTTGTTGTTAGTTTGTGTACACTTCGCCAATGTTTTTACTTTTTTTTAAAAGATCCTTTATTATTGAACTTTTTGTATTTTTATTTCGGTATAATATTTACACATCGTTGATATAAGACGCTGTAAACATAGTTTCGTAAAAATACCAAATGCTAAAGCATTAAACACCTTTCCTGCCAAATAAAAATATTTTGGTTAATATACACACTCTTATAAGCTGAACGGCTTCCTGCTAAAAAAAACGGTCCTCCCTGTGGTTCTGGGGGTAGTGCGGAGGTTGCTCAACAACACGTAGATCGTGTGGGTTTGTAATCTATCCATACTTACTATTATACACGCGAAAGTGTGTTTGTTGGTTAGTCCTTCTTTTGTTCTTCCTTCTTTTAGCAAAGGGGCAACGGATCGACGGGGTTCAAATACTAACCTGTCAAAAACTTTCAAACACGATATTTCTGTTTTCGGTTGTTACAAGGAGTTACGATACATTCGGTAGCTTCGAACCCTGAAAACTTTTCGAATCGTTGCGTTGATTACAACGCATAAATCAACTTACTATTCATTAACGATTTCTTTTAATTTGCCTCCAACGTTTACATTCTAGGCCGCGACCGCATAATACAAAATAGTATCATGCACGCGTCCTCAATGCCGTAAATGGCTGGTGTCGTGCAACCCTTGCCTTATCTAGCGTTTGGTAGAGGTCGCCACTGGTAGGTTCCAGGTAGTTAATCCGATTATGCCTAACACTCGTTTAATTTGTTTACGTCCCAGTTCCATTAACCTACGTGGGTATTGCGCTCGTTAAACTTAAATATGCCTCAAATTAATTTAAAAGTTGAGCGCTGGGCTTGTTATTTTTATATTAATACAAACAGTAACGTTTAGCGGAATCGGGACGCTCGATTACAGAGTTAGTATGTACTCGCCATAGGGTTGTTTTTAAACGTTAGTTAAATGTTTTTTGGTTGTATAGAACGGTCCTATATAAATAAAAAAGGTCCCAATACTTTAGTTATTTATTCCTGATTGTTCACTACTTCGCGCACGCTTGGAATCTGTATAAAATATAACTTATACCACTAAGGGTATTAATATGTCTTTCTTTAATCAATGATTTTTAGATTAAAAATAAACTTTACCTTTTATAGCACCAGTGTAACGAGTTGAAAGTCTACATCAATTTATTATTTATTTATAGTATTGTGTAGAAAATTATTATGTGTATTTGCCGTGATACTGTGAAATATTATACTGTACACCAGATGGCCTTGTCGACCGACTATTCAAAGATTTATTTATATCATCATGTTATCTCAAATCTATTAGATTAAATAGCTGCTTTGAGAATACAAGGTCTAAAACTGAGAGCACTGTTCTGTTCAGTTTTTTGTAAAATAATTTAAGGGTTAATCTCACACTGATTACTTAAAGGCTCTGCTAAATGTGTGACATCATTATGTATATTCTAATAAAGAAATGTTTTTAGTTAATAACCAATATAAAAACCATTAGAATGAAAGCCTTTTAAAAGTTTGGAGTGTTAGAACACTCCTCGCGCTATTCTTCCAGATCTGAGCCAATGACCTACAGTTTTTATATCTTTGTATTTACTATCTATCAATACAGATCGCCTTGAACGAAATAATGCATCCAATAACTGTACGGCTGTTGATGGTAATTAATATAACCTTCAAATCTTAATGGTGATTAATGAATGCGATCTCACGGATAGATTAAACGAGCTTATAAACAACATCTCAGATAAATGTTGTGATACGAAAACTCAACTAACGATAGAAATTAGACCGATAAAAATACAGCCTTCAACCTATTAGATAAACTTTTTTATTATTCGGTACCTCGAATTAAGAAACGAAATCCTGTAAGAATCAATTTGTAGTGTAAGGCACTTAATTTCATGAGGATTTGAGTTTTATGGAACTTTGAAACACGAAGTTCTGCACGGCGCTGTAGAGCGCTCGCCACCCTTATTTCTCATATGCCCACTAATGTCACTCACTAGGTACTTAGCTAATGTTTTTCAAAACGGAACACAGCAATACTTGCACACTTCTGCTTAGCGGCAGACTATACGTGCAAATCGGCGTTTGTCATAATTGTTTTTATTTTCCTAAGAAAATAATGATTGAAATCAAAATAGTCACTGAGAGATAAACTAGTCACATACACGTAAATATATACATCACAAAAATTTCGCTTCCAACAGGATTCGAACCTGCGTCTTCTGGTTATCTAGACCAGACGCCTTAACCAACTAGGCTATGGGAGTAATCGATGTTGACTGCGAAATTCTTGATAATATGATGTTTTTCTTTCCGGCTTACATGCCATAGTAGTCACATACAAGTATCTGGAAATGACATGGACATATTTCTGTGTCGGTCCCAAGAAACCTCTAAGAAATTTCAAAAATGCTGCTCTAATTTATTGTGTTGTAAGATTGCAGCGAGCCATGTACGCTAGTTCTGACTCACATTCGCGTTGTATAGCAGCTACCATATCATTTACTGAAACACCGACATTCTGGGAAACATACTTATGTATCGCCGTATATGTCTATCAGTCTTTGGAAATCTTTTGTACTACTATTATTATGTCGCCTTCCTAGCCGAGTAATATACCTACGTAATATGCATGTAGTTATTGTGTTTTTTACATCTCCAATTATAAAATTTTTAGTGTTTACACTTTAATCTATGTATTTTGTTTTATTTTCGATAAGCTAATAAGCGTTTGATTACTATTTCACCTATGACGAGGTAATCGAAGATGGTATTACCATGAACTTAGAATATGACTGACTCTCAAGTGCAGCTTCCGGAACATACCGATAGGTGCTTGACGCTAGGTGCTTTGATATTTATCTAGAAAGTACTTTACCACCATGATAATATGGTTACACCACGATATTTTCTTTTACCGAAACCTTAAGTTCATTGTACTACGAGCCCCGATGCAAAATAGTTCGTCTAGTGTGAAATTTTCTCTGTGAGATTTTTTCTAACTTCATTATTTTTGTATATCGATATAAAATATTAAGCTGTTCTACTATCACATGTCGCGTTACTTATGCCATTTTTTATTTATGAACCAATAAACTATTTTTGCTTTTTAAATTTATACATATCCTGTTTTAAATTCGAAGACGTTATAAGCAAAATAGTTCGTCTAATTGTTAATCGATGCAAAAGAGTTCGTCTATCGGTGAGTTAAATAAGATTATTCCGCTTTGCTCAATTATGTTGCATAATTTAAATTTGTAAAAGTAATTCTCTATCATTTGTCCAATGAGACAGTATAAATTCTGAAAATTTTAGGTTTTTCATTAATTTTCAAATAACAATAGGTCGTGGCAACCCGTGTGTGAAGAGCTTCGAAAGCGAATAGTTTGTGGGGTCGATGCTGGCAAATCATGTTACCAAATATCTAAAGACTTGATACTTCCCATGTCTACAGTCCAATCTATCATTCAGCACTATAAAAAGAATAAAACGACTTCTTGTTTGACGAAAACAGGCCGACCACGCATCACAACTGCAGTAGAAAACAGAATCCTGAAGAAAATTATCAAAAATAATCGTCGTGCTCGAGCTGGAGAACTCACGGTGCAATGTTAGGACATGATTCACAAAGACGTCTCAGTTGATACTTGCAAAAGAGTCCTAAAAAGAATGGGTTACGGATTTTACACCGCTAAGGAGAAACCACTGTTGACTGCTGTACAAAAGAAAAAGAGGTTGAAGTTTGCTCGTGATCATTTAAATTGGACTTTCGATCAGTGGCGTAGTATTATTTGGAGTGACGAGTCCAAATTTGAAGTGACAGTCGGCGATGAAAGGAAAAAAGTGATTCGGAACAAAAATGAGTAATTTCATACTGATTGTCTCAAACGCAAAGTGAAGTTTCCGGCGTCTATTATGATATGGGGCTGCATGTCTGCACAAGGTGTTGGTAGTATGCAGTTTGTGGATGGTTCTATCAATGCTGCAAGGTATCAAAACCTTTTGGAAGAGAATTTACTGCCCTCTATTATGTCACTTAAGCATCAAGATTCCTTCATTTTTCAACAGGATGGTGCTTCCTGCCATACTGCAAGGACAACAAAGACGTGGCTACTGGCGAAAAGCATCCCTACAATCGAATGGCCATCTAACAGCCCGGATTTGTCGCCGATTGAAACCCTATGGTGGAAAATGAAAAAAGTTCTCCGTAAAAATCCATCAAGATCGAAGAGCGACTTAAAGGCTAAACTCTTGGCTGTCTGGGAGTCAATTACGCCTGAGGAGTGTGCAGCGTTGGTTGCAACCATGCTTCTTCGTATTAAAGCTGTCATTGAGAGCAAAGGCGACATAACTAAGTGGTAGACGAACTATTTTGCGTGAGTGACAAGGGTAGACGAATACTTTTGCGTTATGTTTTTTGGAATATTTTTTTAAATTTTTATGTTATGTAAAGTCATGAAAGAATTTCAGTTATGTTAAAATAAACTTTAAAATGTTCCTCAAATTGTGGTTTACTTTTTATTAAACGCTCTTAATTATTTTACCAATATTTACTTTCTATATTTTACGCTTTGTACTACTTTCCATACTAGACGAACTATTTTGCATCGGGGCTCGTAATCGAATCGAATCGAACAGATCGGCGGCCGACGACAACACCAGATCCATCATTGCTTTCAAAGAACTCAATAGATGTAAAATGATCTGACATAGTGAACACATTTAATTTTAAACAACTGTGACATTCAACGCATCAGTCAAACAGTGCCAAAGGTGGACTTGAGTTATGAAAGTGTCCCACATAACGATTTTGGCGATAGACGACGATGCTAAAAATACTTTTTGGCCACTGCAGAGTTAGTGTAAACTCAATGTTTCTGGAACGAATGATGTTACTATTTCAATCTATTGAAAGAACCATGTCGTAGTTATAGTTCAGACAATTTTATGACGATATCAACGTTGCTCATAATTATGTATGATTAATCATATGAACATTATCTACCAGTGATCAATAAAGTATAGGATAATGAGGATTAAGGCGTGCATCAAAATGCTTAAGTATTCTAAACAAAGAAATAGATAAAGATTTAAAAAAAATCTTATCATTTGTCGTTTTACTATGTTATTTGCATTTATACATATACCTTATGACCTTTGTTTATGCAGACAATATTTGCAACTATAATAATACTTGTGATACAAATATATGCAAAGAGCATTCCTTACATATAAATAATGAATATTCATTTAATTTAACATTCAGTAACGGGTAATGACTAATCGAGAAACGACCGATTTTATACAAAACAAGTGCAATTATCTTTCGCTAAATTTTAAAATTCGCAAGTGTGTGGCTTTTGATATATATTGGACAGACTTACCAAAAGGACGAAGTTCTCATTTCATCTTATATTTTTTGTGTCGATGTTACTCTATTTCTCCGTCATTTGTCAACCGATTTAATTTATTCTTTTTTTATGAGTAGGGTATACATCAAGGGTGGTCCTTTAATAAATTTTATGACAGAATACCACCCTAATGATAAAAATAAGGCAATGGGTGAGATGAACTGCATCCTCGGTTTTGTCGTTTCATCATTTTTCTACGAACGCTATGGTTACAAATTATAAGTTTACCTATTAATATGAGCAAAATCGTATAAAACATATTATTTACCTGCGGCGAAAATGTCAACGTACTAGCAAAAATTCTAAATTCCGTAAAAGGCACTGTTGATACGACATTAGAATATCAATTTAAGTCTTGTTCACTATGAGAATGTGACACTGTTTAATATTCTTGTAACATTTCTGTAATAATATTTAACTTTTTCTCTATAAATAATGTTAGTTTCTCACGAAATTAAATTCCGGCATCGTTTTACATTGCATACATCCGTAATACTCAAAATATATTGTCTGTGCGTTCGCAAATTAGTTAAATTGCTTGTTTAAAGAGCATTACGATCACAGCTCAAGGGGTTCGCGTACAGAGCCCACTGTTTTACGACCCTGAATAAAGACAAGCATTGTGCAAAATCTCGAGACTTTCTTGCTTCAATCGTAAATCCGCTTGCACATAAGCATTTCCGGGAAACAATACAAAAAAGGTTAAACTTTCATGAACAAAAAGTGGTTTCGCATTGCACATACGATTAAGCATTCGACAATGACCCACCTGGTCAGCGAGACGAACTGGCACCGTCAGTTGTTTTGGCGGGCTCGCACAGTGCGCGCGCGCAATCGGTACGACGTGAAATTCTAAATTTGAAAATACGCTTTCACTTAAAAACTCATCGCCTCTACCCGAAACAGTGTTAATTCGCGTAGTTTTAATTGTTCCCACGTTAATTGGCGCTCGAGACTTTCGTTCGCTTTTTATCTTTACGCGTGTGATTACCGTCAGCGAAAACTTCACTTCCGAAAATAAATTGTTCGTTAATATCTTTAAACTTGATTCCTATAGCCTCGTGTATACTCAAGTGTGTGTTTTTGTACTCGAATGTTCAATTGAGACTAATGACCGCTTACACAATTTGAATTCGAGGTGAACTCTATTATTATGCCTATTAAACTCTTCACTTTTCATTATCACCTTGTTATCGCAGTTATCTTTGCTATCTTCGTTTTTGACCTTGATATCTGCTATAGTTTTATAATATAACGTATGTCGTTGTTTGAGTAATAATCCTTACTAGTAATAAACCTTTTCATTTGCAAACATTTTATTGCAATCTATTCATTTCGTTTCCAATTCTCTATGGTGGTAATCACAACTTTCGCTCGTACATGTGCCATTCTATTTTTGTCTGAATATAATTACATTCTTTGTCTACGCGCTAGCTTGTAAACATTCAAGTCCTTGATTGCGCATCATTTGTATTCAATGGAAGCCTGAGACTCCGTTGTACTGGTGTCGTTTGTATGTCAAGTATCGTAATTGTGATAGATCCGTCCCATATGTCATCCTTTACCGTTCTCTCTATTGATGTTTATTACTTGTTGATTGGATTTAATGTATGGCTTAGGGAATCCTTTTCTTATTTTCCATTAAAAATCTCTGCCGTCGAATTTTAAAACGTGTTCTGGTGTTTATTAAAAATAGCATCACAAGCTAATCATCTCCAAATCGTGCCCATGTTGTAAAGTAAATTAGTTTCAAGTTTTTGCTCACTTCCACATTAGGTGAGGACAGGTTACGTATTTGGTGTACTGCCGTCTGTCATTCGACGCTATTGCGTATCAGAGGCGGATAGTCTGATGAACCGAGGATAACAGCTTTATGGTTTTCCTTGTCTTTATTATAAATCACTTTATTTACCTGGATGACCAAGCTTCACTATTTTATCCCGTTTTCCCGAAGATGATTTAAAAAAAATCGATTAATGCCGATTGATAGAGCAGCTTCGATATACCGTTTATGTAAACATGTCATTACTGAACTCTGGTATACATAACATTATTGAACATTAGCTTTTTTAATAGTAAAGGATACAAATACACCAATGTTTCCTGGTTTACATGTATGAGGAATAATTTACAAGGATACTTTGTGTTATTTGATAGCTGTTTGTTCATCTACTACTCTGAAAATAAAACCTAACAAAATAAATTAATTAATGTATATTATACACAATAAAGTACACATAAAATACTATGATTCGGCCAAAGTTGCTGCTCTGCTGGTTTTGCAATGTACTTGTTCTTTCGTTTAGTTCTGTTCAAATTTTAAAGCTTATTAACTTACCTCGGCTTTTAAGCTCTTGAGACAAAGGTCCAGCCAAGAAGTCTGCTACAGCCTCCGGTCAAGGCTTAAACCTGTGGCGCACCCAACATAGTCAGTTTTTCACAACGCGAGATGCGTCATTATTGTCGCTACTGGTTGATAATGTTTACACACATTCTAGGGACCTGCGCGTGAGTCACTTAGTACCGTGTCCGCTGCCAGATGATAATGACGACGATTTCTTATGTTTTAGTACATAACCGACCGCCGCCGCGCGAGCTTTAATTCTTACGCTTTGTTTATTTTATTTTTGTTTGTAACCTATGAAGTTCTTATTTTCAAATTCAAGCAAGTTATATGTTTCATTCAGTAATATATGATTCCGAAGTGCATTATTTATTGAATTGACACATCATTACGAAATGGAGTGCGAAACCGTCGAGGACAGTTGAGTGTATCAATTCTAGCCAGTGTGGTGATTGGATTGCAATTCAAAATGATTTACGAATCTATCATTGGACTATGTGTGCTGTTTTATTTGTTGTGGAAATTTTTGCTTCCGAAACAAGGGCAAATTAAAATAGAAGGATGCGAAGAAATTCAAGACTCACTCACGAAAGCTGAAACTTCTTCGACAATTAAAAAACAAACTGTATTAGTCGATACTAATGCTGTAAGTTTATTGGAATCAGCGCCTAATAGTCTTCATACGAGAACACAAGATGTTGAAAAGACTGCGAAATGTTCCAATGAAAATATCACAGACGAAGAAGAAAAATATTCCATGACAACTAATGCAAATATTTGTCAATTACTATCTTGTAATGCTGTAGTCGAAAATATTGAAACTACAGAAATAAGTGTCTGTGAAAAAAGGGTGAAACGAGAAAGTCCACCGAAAGAAAGATTTGCTGAATTCCTCGAGAAAACATTTAGCGATGACAAAATTCAATCTATCATTCAGAATCTATCATTAGACAATGCTGAAATATTCAAGGATTATTCAACAAAACAGGATGATAGCAAGTTGAATATAGAATTAAAACCACTTATAATTGAAAGTAACAACACCATAAGTGATAAGGCTGTGAAACTACAGCAATCAATAGATGAAATCGCTGACAAAATAAAACTGTTAAACAATGTTAACATTTCAAAAGATGTAATAGTTAGAAATGAAGATTTACAGTCCAAAGATGAGTATTCAAACGAAAATCTTCTATTACCCAGTGCGATCAAAGCTAGTTTTAATCAAGCACAAGAAACATCAATTGAAAGTAAAACCCATGAAAACAAGCCTTTGTTGAAACGTCTCCAAAAACAGTCAGGTTTACCATCGGGTCTCAACTTCGGGTCCGTCATTGGAGAATTGAAGAGTAGAACTAAAAATGCCAGCAATGGGGGCTTGAAGCCAGTTTTTAAGAAGTTTGACATCGATGCTGATACCGTGGATTGCACTCAGGTTAATAATAATGATTTCATTTTTATCAATCACAAATATTTCACCATCATAAAGTAAATAAATAAATAAATCATTAATGTAGGTACTATAACCAAGCCTGACTTAATTTCTGAACATCAAATGTGATGACCATACGAAGGTCTTAAAAGACTTGATTTCGGGCCATAGTAAAAGGAATGTCTAAAATTCAACGATTAAATATTTCCTAGCTTCTGCCCGCGGTTTCACCCGCGTTCCCACAGGAACCTTTTCCGGGATAAAAAGTAGCCTATATTACTCTCAGGTCCATAAACTATATGATAAATCCGTGGATCGGTTGCTGCGTGAAAGAAAGACAAACCAACAAACGTACAAACAAACTTTCGCAGTTATATGTATAGTGCAGATGATATATACTCTATATAGCGAAAGTTAGCTCGCTGCAAGATTAACAGCTAATTTTTTTTTAATAACAACAACGAGATTCGAGCTTATAATTAAATTATGGACTTAAGAATAATTTTGTCTAAAATTGAGAAAAGTGTTTGCTGTATGAAGGTTTTTGCTTACAGACACAGTCGATTGACAATAATATGTAGAACTGATGTTCTCTAATCTAAATACAGGTAATAGGGTTTCAGAAATAACTTCTGTAAACGCATTTTGTCACGTATTTGTGACAAGTCTTATCGTAACGAAACATAAAACATACGCTATATTTTTTAATGAATACAAATTTTGTATAGACAGTTTTTTTTAAATATGCTTTTGATTTTCTAGAACCAATAATAATCTGTGATTGTGATTATGTCCTACAACAGATTTAAAGTTATTATAGTTTGAAATTAATATGTTACAATACGCTACTACAAACAAGTAAGGTAACAAGTAGACTAGTATATAGGCATTACCAAGATTTGATAAGTATGTTTTTTTTTATGTTATTGGTAACGAGACGAGCTAGTCGTTTGCCTGATGGTAAGCATAACGCCGGCCCATTACAATTGCAGTGCCACTCAGAACTTTGAAACACAAAGGCCTGCGCGGCACTGCAGTGCGCTCGTTACCCTGAGACATTAGGTTTTAAGTCTCATAAGCCCAGTAATTTCACGGGCTACTCTGCTAATCAAACCGGAACACAGTAATGCTTGCACACTACTGCTTGGCGGCAGACTTCATGAGCAAAGCGGTGGTAGTAACACAGACGGACACTCGCAGAAGAGTTAGTCCTACCACTAAGACAAACAGTTATTATAGTTTGAAATTAATATGTTACAATACGCTACTACAAGTAAGGTAACAAGCAGACCAGTATATAGGCATTACCAAGACTTGATAAGTATGTTTATATACAAATAACAAATGCATAATCAGTTACACAACTTGCGTGACATAAATTAACCACCGATGCATGAACGTGGATGTGTAACGCGACACCCGGAGACCTCGTAACAATAGGTTTTATAATTATATTATTAAGGAAGCTGGGTATCGTTGTTTCTCATTATTATCAAACGTATCTGATTTCTGGCAGTCGCAATTATCTTGTGATCCAACGCTGGATCTAGATAAATAACGTAGTCTGTATTCTTTTGTTACTCGGGAGCGGGAATTACTTAACAGTTATTTGAAAAAATTAAAGTCCTCAAACTTTTTACTAGTTAGTGTTTAGTTTTGTCTCCTTTCACGACGATAAAATACTTATTTTAGCTACTGAATTAAGAAAATTACCAGACTACCACCTACCTTCTCAAAGACTTATATAAAAAAATAAAGTAGGTAATAGAATGTATTAGTCCAAATGCAGGCCAAACTGTTTGGCCGGTGTGAATTTGAAGCTTTTTGGCTGGTGCAAGTCCTGAGCATTGGCCAATTGTAGGTAAATTCCCGATTTTGTTAGTGGGAGGACTAACTCTTCTGCGAGTGTCCGTCTGGGTTGTTACCACCGCTTTGCTCGTGAAGTCTACCGCCAAGCAGTAGTGTGCAAGCATTACTGTATTCCGGTTTGATGAGCAGAGTATCCAGTGAAATTACTGGGCTTATGAGACTTAATACCTAATGTCTCAGGGTAACGAGCGCACTGCAGTGCCGAGCAGACCTTTGTGTTTCAAAGTTCTGGGTGGCACTGCAATTGTTATGGGCCGGCGGCGTTATGCTTACCATCAGACAAACGACCAGCTCGTCTCGTAACCAAATAACAAAAAAAAAAAAGATAAGAAAGAATGAGAGGGGTGGAGCGTGTGCATACCCAGTCTGACCGGTAATAACGTTTGCGCGAGTAGTAGGTACTATAAACACTGTCAGATTACAGAGCTAGGATGTATGGCGAATTTACGAAATTATACTAAATCCTTATCATAATGAAAAACTAGGTACAGAAAACAGTATAGGCAATATTTATTTAAATTTAGAAATATTACTATTTTCCTATAAAAACTCAATGACGTTAGCATTGTAGTGATACATGGGAAATTTGGCATAATTATTGTGTATTGTTACAGGAATCTCTAAACAATGGCAACGGAGAGGATAAAAAGAAGGCGCATCTCGAAGAGAATGAGCTCGGGCCGAACATCCTCGCTGACAGACGGACCAAGTTGGAAACCGCCGCTCAAGTAAGCACCTACTCAAACTTTGATTGTAATAGTGGCTCGATTGTGGAAATCAATAAACAACACACAGACAGACAAAATCTTTAAAATTTGTTTTTTATTTTTTGTTATTATTATTATAGTTATTTCACATTATGCATTTAGTAAAAAACTTGACATGACAAACAGACATTTTACTTATTTTTATAGGTGTGTAGAAGATTGGATAGATTACAAGATATTTTCAATACAAAAACTATTGCACACCAAAACGTTATAAATTTCAAGCAGAACATCGTAAAAATTTAAAGTGCAATGGGATGCCTTATCGCTTATTTAATTACTTTTGTATTGTTTAACCACATACAATGAAATGTCAAAGTGCATACCTCGCGTAGTCAGGCTCTGGCATACAAACAATCTGTGTCACAATATAATGATACATGCAGTAAGGACATTAGCTTTAAGCGGAACGATTTAACTCACATACTTTAACCGTAGTCTGCATCATGCCATTTTCAAAATGTATTACTCTCACATTCCAAAAAATTCCGTAGATGATGGAGAATGTTTAATTATAGAAAAAAGATGTGTCAATAGCCACGCAGGCTAGTCACATAATACCCTAACCCCGATCACCTCACACGAGGTAAAATTAAACATTGTAGCAATGGTTTTGTTCAATATTCTGTGCATATTTTTTAACTTCATCCTGCCTTTGCGGGTTCACGTATTCGTGTGCATGTGAGGGACTGAACTAACAGTATTTTTAAACAGTGATTAACAAGATATAGTCTTGTCGGATTTTTTATGGTTGAATTTGACAGCTATCGCAACAGTCCCTACTGCAGTTACGGTATCACTATATAGTCGTTGCGTAAACATGGTTTTAATGTTTAAATGGTCAGCCAAAACGAGTCATAATGTCAGTAAACCATTATACATCCAAATTCGTTTACAATTTAAACAGCCGTTTTAACTGTCCATTAATTTACGATAAGGTGCGAGAAATTACTTTAGCTTGTATTCACTTTACGCTTTAACATCAAATAATTCACACCTCGAGATAAGAATCGAATCGCCTTCTCTCAATTTGTGGTCAGAGTGCATCATTCGGATGTTTACTGGGATGGTTTTGCCAGATATATTTAAATTTCGATAGATATTTGAAGAGCTTACAAGCTGAATTGATTATGTAGTGAAACGTGGTGGTGAGGGGGGGTATCGCACTGCATGTGGGTTCGAATCCTACGAGCTTGAACTTCTGGCGAGGGAAAACATCGTGCTAAGTAGGTACCACCATGGCATGGTAGAGGGGTATTTAGCATGGTAGAGGGACATTTTCAGTGCGTGCTTAAAATCCACCAGTCATTAACGAATAAGTCATGAATGAATAAGCGTGTAATGCTTGCCATAGCCGTTGTGCCAAAACAATGGCAAAACTGACGGCAAAACCATCGTGTAAGGCCTGCCTTATAGCTCATACGTCACAAATACGTTAGGACCATAGGTTGGTTGTTATTATTACTCTTGGGTTTTATTAAAAACCTTCTTGACCTTTCACGTTGCAAAAATAAACAAAAACTTCGAGTACACATGTTAACAGCCGTATCCTTAAGTTTACGGCATTGTTTAAAGATCAAGGGTACTCATTTTTGGTACCTACAAAGAGCCAATTTACTGCCAAGGCAACTTCACGAAACTTTAGGCTTTAAGGTTTTGTTGAGTATTTAAACGTATTTTATACCTTTAAAGTTTAAAACATCGGTCTTATAGTCATGAAATTCGCTTAAAAAGAGGTTTATGGAGAAGCTTGCAAGCTTTATTTCTCTATAAAATGGCGTAGTGTGAGTGACGTATGTTCTTTTATTTCTAACTAGCGGTTTTACCCGCGTAGAGATATTGGATTTCATGGGTTTTATTTTTATTGCGTGGAGCCCTAATTCTTTTTCTAAAATTAAAGTAGTCTAAGTTACTTCTTGTAACATCAGCTATCTGCCAGTGAAAGTCCCGTCAAAATCGGTCCAGCCGTTTCGGAGATTACCCGGAACAAACAGACAGACAAAAATTTAATAAATGGTGGATTTTGTTTTAGGTATCGTATATACTTTCATATGCATTTAGTAAAAAGCAGTTATTTTGATATTACAAACAGACACTCCAATTTTATGTATTTGTATTATTAGTATTTATATAGAAAAGGACCAGTTTGCCAGTGCGAACACTCATTTTACTCTCCTACCAACAGGACAGTGTAGTAAGTATATAATTTAGTCTAGTTTTCTATAATTGTCCAATAATGTAAACAAACTCGGCGGATGCCAACGAAATGCCTTCAATAGTTATACGATCCCCAACCAATCACGTAATTTGAATTCGTATTACTATCTATGTCATTGGTTATAGTGTTCTGCCGAATTTGTTTACATTATTGGACAACTAAGAAAAATTGCTTTAAAAAAGCGATGAACCAACTTCAGTGACAAACTACTGAACCAATTTTGATGAAATTTCTATGGCACCAATCTGAAAGTATATCCATACAAATAAAAAAAGAATATTCCAAATCAGTTAATAAATGACGGAGACATGAGGTAACACATAAAAAAAAAATTAAAAAAATACCCACCGAATTGATAACCTTCTCCTTTTTTGGAAGTCGGTTAAAAATATGCATACCTGCGTGTGTTATAAAAAACTGCGCTCTGCAGATTGCCCCCGAATCGATGTTAAAAGTAGCCTATTCCGGTTAATAAGATCTCTATACCGAGTTTCATGTAAATCGGTCCGATAGTTTCGGCTTGATTAGTAACAAACATCCGAACTTGCGCGTATATCATTTGCTAAAATTTTTTTAAGTGAAGCTATTTAGCTGCTAAATTACGCCTTAATTATTATTTTATCTATTGTTTAATTTAAGATGCTCCAACAGAGAGTTCTATCTGATTTCTGATATGCAGTCATGAAAAGTTTCCTGCACTTTAGATGGGTGTCATCATTTTTTGGTATAATCGTACGTTCGTAACCTCACCCACGCAATCATGAGCCGTGCCATTTGACTACCTCATCTCATAATATTTGGACCTCACCCAAAGATGTGACCGTTCAATTAATTGTTTAATGCTACGTGCAATTACTTAGAATAATGAGTAACTGGATACAAAACATCTGTGATTCACTGACCGCACTACGCCTGCGCGGGCAAAAGCATGATGCGGTTTTGAAGTCTTCCCTGTATTGTGAACGAATTGACCATGATTAGGGTTCAAAAGCCTTTTTGCACTTATCCATACTTTTTTTATATAATAACTGTGAAATGTGTTTGTACGTTTGTTGGTTTGTCCTTCTTTCACGCAGCAACGGAGCAACAGATCGACGTGATTTTTGGCATAGATATAGTTTATGGAACGGAAAGTAAGATAGGCTTCTTTTTATCCCCGAATAATGCACGGTTCCTTTGGGAACGCGAGTGAAACTGCGAGTAGAAGCTAGTGACGTAATAAATGTATCTTTTTTCTATATGTTAGTGGTGTAACAAATGTTTAAGTCTTTTTTGTACTTTTTAGTGATGTAAAAAGCGTCGTTTGCCCGCCTTGAAACGGTCACAGTGCCATCCAGTACTTTGTATTGCTGCTTGACAATGGCGATAATTTACGATTTTCCGATGACGAGTTTTCATTCCTTTTAATTAATAATTAATCAAGATTATTCCAGATCTAATCAAATATAAAGATTGTGAAATGTATCACACTTCATTATAAACCCTCTGCATAAACGTTAATGTCTATTAATGGAAACTAATGCTATAAATTGTTAAAAAAACCTGGCTGTAACTCACGCCATTTGTCGATATTTTCGACCTAGGTTTCGAGCGTGTCCAACACTTCCTTAGGGAGTGCACGCAATGATCTCGCCGGTTTTTAACCGACTTCCAAAAAAGAGGAGATTATCAATTCGACGGGTGTTTTTTTATATTTGATACCTCATATCTCTGTCATTTATAAACCGATTTGGATTTTTTTTTTTATTTGGAAGGGTATACTTTCAAATTGGTCCCATAGAAATTTCATCAAAATCGGTTCAGTAGTTTGTCACTGAAGTCGGTTCGTCGCTTTTTTAAAGCAATATAAAATGATGTGATACTCACGAAAATTTTAATAGTAAAATAAACTAATGTTGTTTAATGAATGTGTATAAGTAGCAATTGTTTTT
This sequence comes from Crocallis elinguaria, assembly GCA_907269065.1. NCBI lineage: Eukaryota > Metazoa > Arthropoda > Insecta > Lepidoptera > Geometridae > Crocallis > Crocallis elinguaria. Next base: position 21,025,929 of record OU026072.1, on the reverse strand, counting down.
TTTATTTTTCCAGGGTTGGCGGAAGCGCGTTCCACAGACTGACGCGTCACTGTTCACGGTTGCTGGGCGGCTGGAGCGCGACAAGGTGACGACCACGACGCCGCCCCTGACGCCGCCGCCCGTGCCGGTTGCGCCGGTCATCGCTTCCCCCGGTGTACCACCGCCTAACAAATTCAGGTAAATCGAAAAATATTAAATTAAAAATATTAAATTCAAAAATATTTTACTAAACACTTTTTTTCTAATATTAGACAACGAGACGAGCGTGTCGTTTGCCTGATTGTAAGCATAACAATTGCAGTGCCACTCGGAACTTTAAACACAGAAGTCTGGGCTGCACTGCATCGCGCTTGTTATCATCAATCATTAGGTACCTAAGGCTGAGATTCAGAGACGAATCTAAGCGTGGACTCACGCTTCCATACGTCAAAATTTGACTATACAGTTTTGACATATGGAAGCCAAAGTCTACGCTTAGAATCGTCTCTGAATCTAAGTGATGTACATGAGTTAAATACTAAAAGTAAACATAAAATTGTTGTACCCGGGTTCAGATTAAGTAAAACTAACAAATCGTTCCTGGCAAATGGTGTCAGATTCTACAAAAATTCCTAAAGTATTAACTGAATTACCACAAGGAAAGTTTAAATGTATAGTCAAGAGTGTATTAATTAAAAAAGCGTATTATAAAATTAAGGATTATGTAGATGACAAGGATGCATGGAGGCAAACAGCTCAGGAGCCTCCTGGCGACTACTAAACTTTAAATTGTTAGTTGTTAGCATTAGAATAATTGTAAAAAACTACTTTTTTTTAAAAAGAATGCCGTGACGAGTTTCTTGCCCTTCTTCTTGCTCGGCCTATACCAATTTGGAACGGGCACGATGGGTTTCTGGAAGGTTCATCGACTTTGAGCACGGATTGGGTCTGTTGGTGTCTTTGTCATTTATTATGTTCTGATAAAGACAGCATTAGTTTTAGTCTGTGATTCGGGTAGATGAATGTTGCAGAGGCCGGCTGTTAGAGTCATTTTAACTTTCATAAGTGCTCCTTTGGGGCCTATTTGAATAAAGACTTTTGAATTTGAATTTGAATTTGAATTTGAATAAGGCTTAGTCTCATACGCCCAGTAACCTCACTAACTAATTTGCTCATCAACCCGGCACATAGTGATAATGTACATTACTGCTTGGCGGCAGACTACACGAGCTAAACTGTGGTACCCGCCCAGACTGACGTTCGGAGAAGAATTAGTCCTACCATCTAAAGTAAAAAACTCTTGAAGCGTGACAGGTCAAAAATATATTTCATCTCTTTCTAATGTTCTCATTAAGAAAGAGAGATTAAAACTAAAATTCGTATTAGGTATGAGATGACACAATCGCCACAAATGTTTCGTCGTTTTCGATTTAATTTAAAATTGTCAAAGAACAACAAAGACAAAACATAGTGGGCCTTACCACAAAAAAATTAAACACACTTTAAACCTGTGTTAAACAGTGTTTAACTCCTAAACATGCTTTAGTCGCGCGTTAAAATATGAGCAACCACGAATCCTGATTTAAGTAGTGTCTAACCGTTGTCTATCACAAAATTTTGTTGTGACATTTCTAATCATTTTTGGCGTTTATCTTTAGACGCTGTCTAGCATAAATAGGCGACTAAAAATGGGTTTTTTGTGGTAACACTATGTGTAACTATACCACCGTTATACACTGTTTATTAGTAAGACCAATACTGTATTTATAAAATTTAACTCTTTTTCTAACTTTAGATCTCGCAAACAACTCAATTCGCCGACGAACGGTTTCGCGTCCGGTCCGCTTCGCTCGGCGTCGTGCGCGGTCGTGAGCGCGGCCGCCGTGGAAATTAAACCGAAAGAAGTCCAACGGCCGGACCGGGAATCTTTTAAACGCAGCCATTCCGTCAGCGAGAGCATCAGCAGGGCTGATGAGAGTAAGTGTCTTTTTTATACTATTGGATAGCTAGTATCCGCTATCTCGCTCGCGCACCTCAACAGTTTTGACGATAAACAATCACTTAATATAATTATGAAAAATTGCATTCGGTGAATTTGCTGACAATAACACTACTTACAAAAGTTAAAAAAAAAAAACATTTTGATCCACTTAAGGTTACAAAACTAAAATTGGGAGTAAAAACCTGATGGGATCAAAATTATACTTTTGCCGTACCTTTGTAATGTTATTGCCAGCAAATTCACCGAATGCGATTTTCCTTAATTATATTAAGTGCTTGTTTATCTTCAAAAATATTGAGATGTCCGAGCGAGAAAATGGTGCGGTGTATCCTGCCCTTAAACGAAAATCATTTTTCCAATATAATAATAACCCTATTATATAAAAGTCGCGAAAGAATTTACTCTCTTTATTCTATTCCGCTCGCTTCGCTCAGGCTGATTGAAATTATATTTGATCATGAAAATGAAACATTATTATAATTTTTTTAAATATGCTCATAATAAAATCCCTATATAAACATCTGTTTTTTTGTATTATAGAAGAAGACATATCACCCGGTGCTGAGAAGACCGGTTGCTCGGTGCGAGTGCCGCGAGCAGACGATGAGACCTTCCATGCTTTCTTTGCACCTCTCCAGCATCAGGACAAACCACAGGACAACATCGACAGTGGAGACGTGGACCTGGACGCCATTGATAGTGGATCGAGGCAACTGTAAGTAGTTTTTAACCCCCGACACAAAAAGAAGGAGTTTTATAAGTATAACGATTGTATCTGTGTGTCTTGTCTGTGGAACCGTAGCTCCTAAACGTATGGACTGATTTTGATTTAGTTGTTTTTTTGTTGGAAAGGTGCTTTGATCGAAAGTGTTCTTAGCTTTGATTCAAAATAGTCCGATCAGCCGTTTGAAGATAACCGGCGGGCGCCTTTTTTATAAGTAAGATTTAAAAAATGAAAGTTTTTTCTTTCTTTTATAATCGACACATCATAAAAAACAATCACTCTAGAACCTGATTTCGATTCCCGATCGCTTATTGATTATTATTACATATTGTTTTGGTTTACAGTTGGATAATCTACAAGCCATTGTAGACTTATTGTACATTCTAGCCCACTACCATTTGACAGTGTATCCAGCATGATCGGCATTGCCTCGTTGGGTTGCAATGCTGATTGATATTAACAAACTGATAATTGGATAGTTTAGTATCTAACTATGTATCATTTTGTTCACAGCCTCGCAAACGATTGGGCCCGACGAGCGAAGCGCGAGAGGCGCCACGTCGCGTCACGGAACCCACTGAAGGCTCTAGCCGCCAGGACGGATCTCAGAGAGGAGTATGTCGCGCTGCCTTCCACGATAAGGGACCAATTTATAAAGGAGAAAGGTAAATATTTTGTAGCACTTCACACGCACACACGCATGCGCAAACTCCCCCCTCTCCTCCATCTACCCGACACTCACCCGCCCACCCCACAATGACACACCCCACACTGACACACCCCACACTGGCACACCCCACACACACATCGCCCCACACACACACAGACACACATACACACCACCACCCCCACAGGCCCACACATTGTGACTGTTGACTGAGCTTTATTATTCAATGTGAAATGACATTAAATTGAAATCTCATTACTAAATTAAATGTAAGTAAGAAACATTATAAGACAACGTTTAAAATCTGAATTTTGCAACTGTTCATAATTAGAAATATAATTATTATAATTTAATATTGTTTAGAATTATTTGTTATTTCAAATATTTGCACACTAGAAGGTTGAATGTTTTTGGGTATTTTTATATTGTTTACCATCATACTATGACAACTGCATTCTTCAAATAAAGAACTTTGACATTGACTTTGACTTTGACATTTCAGTGACAGCAAATTGCGGTCTAGCGGCTGAAGCGCTCGCAGCATTGGCGACTAAAGAAGACTTCTCTAACGTGGCGCTGCGTTCCGCTGCCTCCGCGCCCACCGCCACGCACGGGACTAAACCCCTGATGCTTTTACACGTCAAGGGAAGGAGAAGAGTTCAGGTACAAAAAAACACTTTTAGATCCCTGTTTAGCTTACAGTTAGACTGTGGTATCGATTCTGTCGTTTCATAACTAATCCTAATTTTAGTTTCTATCTCTCTCTTTCCAAAATATAACATGACAACGAGATGGAGGATGTTCTACCGATCTAAATTTAGTTTTAGAGCTGTCAAATATCTTCCATCCTTGATGAATTAGACGCGTCTAAATTCATTGCCGTTCAATTTACACTAGACACAAGCAAGTAGATTAATTTGACAGATCTAAAATACATTCCATCTATTTCTTGTGTTCTCATTAAGAGAGAGAGATTAAAACTAAAATTAGATTTAGGCATGAGACTGAGAATTGACACCAGTGTCTTTTTGTGATTCAGTGACAGTTGGTAATCCTCATGCTTGTTTATATTATAAGACAAGTACAAAAAGGCGAACCTTAGTTGTTACTGAGGATTTCTTTAAATCACAATATTTCTTTGTGCATCCTCTTCGATACGATTTTTCGATCACTTCCAAGTTGAAATTTTGGCACAGACGTTTTGCTCTGATGTCAAATGAATTGAAGAATAAACAAAAGCGGTTTTAAAAAAAATATTATTATGCAATTATTAGTTTTTGCTAGCGAAATAAGAGTTGGAGAGGGGTGTAACATTAAATGAGCTTTTGTTAAATATTAATAAACAGTATTATTATACCGTGGTTTAGTTAAATAATTTATGGTATTTGACAATTTTAAACTGAATTGATGCCTCAAAATGGTCTTGTCAACATCATAATGAAACTATTTGACATTTTATTTTATTATTTTGTAAATATTTTTGTTTGTTTATTTCAGACTCGGTTAGTGGAGCCGGTTCACACGAACGTGAACCGAGGCGATTGCTTCGTGCTAGTCACTTCAGATCAAGTGTTCTTGTATATGGGACATTACGCTAATGTTATTGAAAGGTGAGAAGATAGGGTTTTTTATTTACAAGTTTTACTCTTACGTATTTTTTATTAGACTACGGAATTTCTAGGATCATAACTCCACAACTCCAACAATACTAAACGTGATATGAGGCTTAATGCCTTATGTCTCAGGGTAACAATTTCACTGCAGTATCGCGCAGGCAGTCGCTGAATACCTACTATGACTATCTTTTATGGTAACATCTGAAATGTATTATAATATTGTGTATTCTTGGAAATATAAATTGATTTGAATACTCAGCATCCTACTGCAGCAAAATGTAAATGAATTACTTAAATAAAATGTACAGCGCAACAATGTCTATTGCATAACCATTTGTATTTATAATAAACTGAACATCAGGCAAACGACTTGCCTTATCTTGTAGGATAAAAAAATCATTCAGCTGCAAAAGAAACCTTTTTTAATTCTATTGAATAATGATAAATTGATAAACTATAGTCCATATGAAAATGTTTCATAACAATTAGTTTCCTTTCAGAAATCGCAGCACTGACATCGCTCTCCATATCCACAACACAAAAGACCTCGGCTGCAAAAGCACAACGGGACTCATCAAGATAGACGAGCAGACCAAGAACTACACCAACAAACAATGGAACCAGTTCTGGTCTCTGCTCGGAGTTACCGAGGGCATTGAAGACTACAAGCCAGTAGAGACGGGACACGCTGACGAAGATGAAATCTTCGAATCTTGCATCGTCCAAACAAACATGTGCTACGAAGTCATGGATGATGAACTAGTTCCGATAAAGGAGTACTGGGGACAGCTGCCCAAAATCGCTATGCTTAACCAATCCAAGGTGATTGTCTTCGATTTCGGCTCGGAAATGTATATCTGGTACGGGAAGAACGTTTTGCTGGAAAGTAGACGCCGCGCCGCTCAATTGGCCCAAGAATTGTTCGATGAAGGTTACAACTACGAAGAGTGTCATATCAATCCTCTGAACGCTGCCACGTATCAAGGAGCGAGAGGCGAGGTTTCATCCCCCAGCAAAGTATCAAAGTCCAGACCGGAATGGGCAATCCTGTCCAAAATCACGCAACACATGGAAACTATACTATTCAAAGAGAAGTTCATAGACTGGCCCGATTACAGTCGAGTGATCAAAGTCAAGCCGCAGGAAAATAAGCCTAACTCCGTTGAAATAACGCCGTGCGACGCTGAAGAAATGTGGTCGAACGAGTATCAAGACCCGGATCTCATACTAGAAGGGTCTCACATCGGCCGCGGCACCAGCTATTACGACAAAGACGAAATGAGGCACTACGATATAAAGACCAAATCGGTTTGCAAATGGGTTATCAGAGAATACGACTTCCAAAAGGTCGAAAACGACACGGACATCGGAGAATTCTTTTCAGGCGACAGCTATATTATACGTTGGGAGTATCAGATCACTATGACCGGGAGAGAGTTGAACGGGAAACCGTCAAAGCACAACGTAACCGGTCGGGACAGATGCGCCTACTTCTGTTGGCAAGGAAAAGACGCTTCACCAAATGAAAAAGGCGCTGCGGCGCTTCTAACAGTCGAATTAGACAGAGAAAAAGGACCCCAAGTACGCGTAGCTCAAGGCAACGAGCCGCCAGCTTTCCTCAACCTTTTCCAAGGGAACTTAGTCGTACACCAAGGAAAGAAAGACACCGATAAGAGTCGGTACAAGCTTTTCGTAACGCGCGGAAACCTATCCAACGAGGCGTATTTACTCCAAGTGCCGTGCTCAGTGCGGCAGCTGAGAAGCCGTGGATCTCTACTCCTAGCCGATACCGAAACTGGGTGTTTATACATCTGGCACGGATCTCGGAGCCTTAAGCACACCAAAAGCATCGCGATCGAGTTAGCGAACAAACTGATCGCTCGCAAATCGACGTACCTATTCGGTGCGGAGGAAATAAAGATAACCGAAGTTAAGGAAGGCGAGGAACCTAAAGAGGTGTTGGAGGCTTTAGGGGTGGCGAATAAGCAGCATTATAGTTCGGTGCTGAGCGGTGGAAAGGAGTGTAGTGATGTGACGCCGCGTTTATTCCATTTCACGGACCTGGGCGGGCAGTTTGAAGCAAACGAGGTGTTGTCGCCGTTGCGCCATGAGCGTCTAGTGACACCCTTCCCTTTTGAACAAAAGGAGCTGTATTCGGCTTCGCAACCGGGTGAGTTTACAGTACTACTTTAGGGATGTTGACTCCATTTTTTTACGATGTCAATCAATTCGTTTTCTCATGAGAATCAAATGTCTATATCGAAAAAAATGGAAATCGAACGCTAGAAACGTCAAAAATGAGAGCCAAAGTCGGGCGTGTCTACTGAGCGCTAAAACGCTCCATATAAATTGGAGAACATCTGACGTCACTTGTTCTACGCGGGCCGTAAAGTTGTATTAAAAACATGCGTTTTGTTGATTTGGCCGTGAAAACTGCAACGGCTTGCTACTAATTGGGCTATGTTAAGGAATACGAAGTAAAAGCCGATGCCTAATATTTATTGTGCAGTATTGTACCTTATATCAATCTTCATTCATTATATCACTGAAAGTATTTTACTCACAGTTTCTGTTGTCAATATCAAAACATTCAAGTGTCACAGCGAACGAAATATTGACAGATACGTATCATTGTTTCCAGCTCTATTCCTACTGGACGACGGGATCGCAGTGTGGCTGTGGCAGGGCTGGTGGCCACGCGGGGAAGATGGCGAACTGGAGCCCGCGGAAAGAAATGCAGGTTCGTTACTCTCTTTCTCTCTCGCTCTTTCGAGTTTTTATAATAATAATCTTTGTTTTCAATGGGGAGGCACAGGTAAAGTCAATCTCAGATGGCGCCACCATCGCTGGCGCTTGTATTTGATGTTTACTTTGGGGGTTAATGAATTAATCTATAACCAGTAAACATGCTCACGTCTTAAAAATCATTAGATTTGAAACGGTCACTACATAACCTAGAAGAATAATTGGTTTCCAATAATTTTTGATGAGCAATGCTTTGATCCACAATTATACCAAAACGGTGTACGTTTTAAGGGTTTTAAACTATCACGATCATCAACTTTACGAACAAAGTCAGAATTAACTGGATACTTACCATGTATATTCTGTTCTGATAAATGTTCAATGTATGTAATGTTCATGTATGTTCTGATAAAGACAAGCATTAGTTTTAGTCTGTGATTCGGGTAGACGAATGTTGCAGAGGCCCGCTGTTACAGTCATTTATTTTAACTTTCATAAGAGCTCCTTTGGGGCCTATTTGAATAAAGCGTTTTGAATTTGAATTTGAATATTATTTGTATTGTATTCAGTTTCAGAACTCAATCATCATTCTCCCGTGATCGTATCGCTTGCAACAGTGCCGAAATATCGGAAACTCATTGACAAGTAGTCATATATTTTTTTTTTATATTATTAGGTAACTAGACGAGCTGGTCGTTTGCCTGATGGTAAGCATAACGCCGGCCCATAACGATTGCAGTGCCACCCAGAACTTTGAAAAACAAAGGCCTGCGCGGCACTGCAGTGCGCTCGTTGCCCTGAGACATTAGGCATTAAGTCTCATAATAAGCACAGTAATTTCACTGGCTACTCTGCTCATCAAACCGGAACACAGTAATGCTTGCACACTACTGCTTGGCGGCGGACTTGACGAGCAAAGCGGTGGTAACAACCCAGACGGACACTCGCAGAAGAGTTAGTCCTCCCACTAACAAGAGAGATACTACTATATGAGAGATAGTAGTCATATAATATTACATATTGTAAATATCCAGTTAATTCTGACTTTCCGGTGTGTGTCGTTTGAAGGCGTGGGCGCGTTCGCGGGTCGCTGGCAAGCGATGCGCGCGGCGGCGCTGCGCACGGGCGAGGCGTACGGGCGCGCGGGCGGGCGCGGCGCCGCGCGCGTGGTGGCGGCGGGGCTCGAGCCCGCGCCCTTCTGTGCGCTCTTCGACGCGTGGGCCGAGCACGACGCCGCTGCGGAAGCCAACATAGCGGTCAGTACACTCACTATATAACAAGTGATAAGCTTAAACTGTGGTGTGGGATTTTGATGCTAGTTTTTAAGGACGCCGTGGGTATTTGTAATATTTGTATTTATATATAACTATATGTATGTATGAACGCACTTTAGTTAGGTCTTCGGAGTAAGTATACTTTTGTTAAATTGATGATATGTTAAGTAAGGAACTGTTATATATAAAATAAGTTAATTAACCAACAAAGAGTTCGAGCCCTGGAGCTTGCAGAGCATAATTGTTATTAAAAAAAAGAAAGGACGTTGTTTTTATTGTTTTTTATTCATTTTAGTGCTATTATTATATAATGCCGTTACGAATCAACCGATTTACTTGAACTATGTTGAACTTAGTTAAATGGTGCTGTTGATTAGAAGAGACTTAGAAACAATACAAAAGAATGCCGCACATGCCGTTAACAGTGAATTTATTTTTTTGCATGACGTATTTCCAAAGGAAGTTCTTACAACGTGTCGACAACCATGGTCCTACTTTTTTATTTATTTATCTTCAAACATACATAGCCCCCCTCCCCGTCATCACCCCCTTCCCAGATAACATATCACTTCAAACTCATTCTGTATAGTTAAAGCTCCAGGAATGCGCGCATATAACTAAAATAGCGGTATGCAAGCAGTATACTAATATAATAGCATTGATTATAATAAATTAAGTACCAGTACTATGGCTCTAGAGGCTTGAAAAAATAACAAAAATAATACGCATACCTAGTCTTGTAAAATATTCTTAAATATAATTGGTGAAAGGTTGCTGAGGTTTGTGGTGATGGATTGGCCAAAGGAGAACAGACCTCGAGGACTGGTGCTAGCACTTTATAAGTTGGCATATAAAGTGCTGTATATTTTCTAAATGATAGCCTCCGAGCTGTATTTCATACGTCATTGGACTTATCTTCTGGTGTGTGCAAGAGGATTCGATTCCCGCAAACGGAAAGATATTATTGAACACAAAAAACGCTTCTGGGTGTTGGGGTTTCATGGAGTTAGTAAGTATTCAACTCCAAGAAGATAACTTTCTTCTTTCAGACACATTATCGTGATTCACAGAGAAAAGTCCAAATATGTTTTTATTTAACAATAATTCTTAACAATTTTCGTGACATTTTGTCCACTATCAAATGCATAAAAGATGCGTAAGAGTTGTTAAATAATTATTTATATATAACACACGGTGTTGGGATTATACATTTTAACCCTTCAACATAGAAATACGCGGCATTACAAAAACCCGCTATCCCCTATACAACCCCGCTATACAATCCGCTTGCACTATCGCTTATTCGCACTGTAAATTACAGCACGGATACAAGGCAGGCGAGATATTGTCCGGGGCGTGCGAACTGTCGCGCCTCAGCTGTCAGGACGCCGTCCTGCCGCTGGCGGCGCTGCAGCGGCGCCCGCTGCCGGACCACGTGGACCCGCACCACTTGGAGAGGCACTTGTCATCGCCTGACTTCCTGGTAAGTTCTACGAGGTGGTTGGCTAAAGTATATATAATGTCGTCAAGACATTGTTGGCTACTAGCAACTCTGCAGTGGAGACTGCTGTCGGATCACGTGGACCCACGCCACTTGGAAAGGCACTTATCACCGCCACCAAAATGAGAGGGGCAGGTAAGATTCAAGACATTGTTCTGCCGCTAGCGGCGTTGCAAAGTAGGACATTGGCAGAACACGTTGACATTATTGAAAAGATACCTGATGATGATTTCCAAGCTTACATTACAAAAACTGTATTTTTTATACTAAGTATAAGACGTAGGGTGTTGCCCTGAGGCTTCATAAATACAAGCATTTTTGTTACGTTTCGCAACAATCAGTCGCAAAAGATGCTATTTTTAAAAATCATCAGCGTTCAGCTCTCAGCCTCAACAGAATCATACTATGGTTCAAATGTAATAAGTGGCTAGAATACTTGCGCCGCTTGAGCCGCTCCACTAAAGTAACTGCAGCGCCGGGCCTTCATTTGTGTCTCAAAAATATCAGATGGCGCCTCAATTTCCAGAAATAGCCTACACCAGAACACCACTGTATTTCCTCGGAAACATTTCTAAATTCTATTTTTTATTTTCCAGGAGGCTTTCGGAATGACCAAAGAAGAGTTCTCTGGAATCCCAGCGTGGAAGCAGACCAGCATGAAGAAGGAAGTCGGCCTGTTCTGATCATCCGGCCAGGTACTTCCACGGTCATCAATAAACACTTCCCGGTAGCGGAAAAAACCTCATACGCACTTGTATCAGGGCTCAAGATATAATGGTGTACTTATTAGTTAAAAGTGGTTACCATTCATGTCGGACCTACGGTACTTCGAGCAGAGACGCCTACGTATATATTCGACGTACTCACATAGATTAGATATTTTGTACAACAGCAGCCGTTTCATACTTTTTTACTGAGAAATATTAAAGGATTTGATACGATATAAAATTAAGGAGCACGCTTAAATTTTCTATAGTAGGTAATACATTTTTTTAAAACTAACGTTATATATAAACTTTGTATTCGCGCTGGTGATATTTTCATGTAATCGCCTTAGATATAGTTTTACTTACGACCTTTTGATGGATTTGGATGTTGGAATTGTTACGATGTTGATATATATAACAATTGCCGATTGTCACATCTGAAACATCGCGCGTTGTATATAAATATTTTAATGTTTATTTATTACGTAACCCGCTCGTTTAACTTTCAATTGTTTTAACCGCGCATGTTTGTGTATGTACCGTTTAGTTTTAGTATTATATTTTATGAAATTACGCCGTTTTAGATGTGACAAAACGGCTGTTTTAATGGTGATATTTTTCGATGTAGCGGCCGCGTGTTATGTCACAGCGGGTTACGCCAAAGATTTGATGTTTTGATGTTGCATTCGTGTTTTAACAACCCCTGTTGCATAACTCTCGATCGAGGAGCGCTTTTTTTTGTAGAGGATTATGTATCTGGTCAATGGTATATGTTAATGCTAGAATATACAACGTTATTGTATTCGCTTTAGGGTAGTTACTATGCGTTCTTCAGTGGTGAGATAGACTTTAGAACAGTTGTGATATTTCGTTCTCGTACTTACTCGTATCTTTCCAAGAGTTCTGATCTGTCTCATTGCTGCGGCGCTCTTTTAACACATCACATATCTACTCATTGCTATTTTTTTTTCGTACAATGCGTTAGGGGGACCATGATAACGTCTTTGATAATAAGTAACGGTAACACGCAGCCTTGCAACACTTTCTCCATAATATACGATTGTGTATGCGTGAGTGTTGCGAAAAGGGTTTGCTACATTTTCGCTTAGCTTACAAGTAGCGTGCTACTTATTTTGACCACGCTGTTTGACTATAGAAATGGACATTTTGTTGCCAAAATTTGACTTAAAAAATATTATTTCAACGCGCGTTTTGTAATTTCATTTAAAAGTTGGATGCCAGTGTAATTTTATGAGGTGCTGTGGTACTTACCGGTGGTAACGATTTTTCTAAACACGACCAACGCAGACATCCTCTTCTCTATTTGTCTAAATGTTGATCATTTAGAAGAAAGTTGCCTTATATTATTCGATTTTAGTTTTACTCGAATATCGATTATTTATTCGCTTAGTCGACGTTGACCCGTATAACGACTTCCTATTTCAATTTTTATACCGTCGGGATGTATTGTACAATTTTAGATACCTATTTATTTTTTGTAACTAATTTAACGTTCGATGATTGACGGTATCAAATGTTGCCAGTATTTTAAAGTTTTTACTGCCAATGAGTAGACTAACCCTAACAATCAAGTCATACTTTTAACTTTTACAGAAAAAAGATATAACCTTTATTATTTATAACCCTAAGGATGCATTTATGGCAGATCCTAACGCGGGCCTACCGTGACATTAAGGCTGATGGCACACTTGGACTAAACATATGCAACTTATCTGATCTCCTTTTGTCTTTACTTGTATAGTTTATCTCGTCATTTTGTGCTCTTAACAATAATAATTGTAAGTGACTGAGAAAAAGATTTATAAAAAGATCATTTAGTTTCCTTGTTTCTTCACGGTGTGTCCCCGGCTCTAAAATGTACTTCTCAAATTCAATGTTTATTTTTTCGCTTTGGTTGTGTTACTATAACTATAATTATTATATTGTATTTGAGATTTATTTTGTATGATAATAATGTAATAAATTGCTAAATTTGATGTTTGTCTTTTTATCACCACCTGTGTGTCAGCACTTTTAACACAACCCTCGAGTTCAAATGTCGACACGTAACGCGGGGGCCGTAAAGGGGGGAAACAGTTAGCCTTTATTCAGTGATGATAAGGTTCAACATAGCGTTTATAAAAATGTCTCATAAAGTTAAACCTTATCACCACTGAATAAAGACTAACTGTTTTTTTTTTCGCCGGGCCTACGTGGTTCCGGGCGACATTTCAAGGAAAGATTTTGTTTAGTAATTGGGTCAAATTTAATGTTGCCTAATATTATGCATGTTGTCGAGCATAAAGGATAGTTATTGAAATAAAATAACCGTGTTACCACAATAAAAAACAAGTAGTTTAGACCCCTGCTTAGTTAGACAGTGCTTAGACACTGTTAGTGTTACCACAAAAAATTCATTTTTAGTCGCCTGTTTAGCTAGACAGTGGTGTCATTTCCATCATTTCATACCTAAACTAATTTTAGTTTCGCTCTCTCTCTCTTTCCAATGCATAACATTAGAAAGAGATGGAATATATTTTAGACCTGTCAAATGAATCCACTTGCTTGTGTCTAGTGTAAATTGAACGGCAATGAATTCAGTGGCATCTAATTTATCAAGATCGAAAGATATTAGACAGCTCTAAAACAAAATTTAGATCTATCAGACATCTTTCGTCTCTTTCTCATGTTATGCATTGGAAAAAGAGAGAGTGAAACTAAAATTAGTTTAGGTATGTAATGATAGAATTGATACCAGTGTCTAAAGATAAACGTCTAAAATTATTAGAAATGAGTCACAACAGAATGGAGTTAGACAACGGTTATACACTACTTAAATGAAGATTTGTGGTTTCTCATATTTAATCATGCGACTAAGGCACGTTTAGGAGTTAAACGCTGTATAAGCTGATTTAAGTTCAGTTTTATTATTATGTTTTGTCATCAAATGTATCAACATTAATGTCTCAGGTTTAGCGAGTGCAATACAGTGCCGCGCAGACCCTTGTTGTGTTTCAAAGTTCTGAGTGGGCCTGCAAATGTTATGGGGTGTTTTGCTTACTATCAGGCACACGACACGTGACACGTCTCGTTAGCCAGTCGCTTAAAAAATAGAATATAGGATGCGTTTGATTAAAACATTAAAATTTTGCTAACTCCTACAGATAACATAAAAACACGTGCTAATAATGCGAAGCAGTCTCGAGCTTACAGACGGTCACTCCATTCCAGATACACCGTCGTCCATTTTTCGGTCATTCTGCGTCTCGAGTACCTACTGTTAACTGAGCGCGAATTAGATCATTGTATCGGCCCACGATGAGTTGGAACGTCGAATTTGAAACGTTGGGAAATCCAATATTTCTCTCATTCCACGTCTAGGTAATCTATCTGAAATTCCCCACACACAACTATTTTTAGAATGTTGTGGAGTGAAACGTTCGTGAATGGTAAAATTTAGTTAAAAATGTGTACTGACCTCATATAAAATATTAGCTAGTTTTACGGATGAGAAGTAATAAATAGGTATCTAGGTTTTAATTTAAAAAGCTAGGTTTTTGTATTTATGCCTACGTTTGTTTACAATTCCTTAAAAACATGTACCTATCCCCCTTACCTACTCTCTTTTATGTGCCCGACAAAAAAGGTACCTAAAACGATCGCTTTCACGACGAAAGTACAAATCTAAATTTAATAGAAATCATCTGTCTATCAAGGCTAGTCCTCCAAATTGCAGTTCTATGGTATCAGTAAGTAATAGCTATTAGTACGAGCTAGCGGGAATTCTCTAGAGCTGTTTTATCAAGATTACTTCTGGCAAAAAGGTAAGCGTCAAGACGCTATCTTTTCTTTAAGACTAATGCTCTATGTACCTATGAGATCAGCTTAGATAAACAGCAAAATTAATTGTTCACGTTCTTAATCATCAATTGTTGATGTTATATAAAATATAAAAACAGAAACACCAGCTTTGTTGCCTAACACAACGAGAGGCACTATAATGAAAATGGGTTTGTTTTCTTTCAAAGAAGCGTCTTGTTTATTTTTTATAATTGCAACAACTTTTATTACTCTCGCTTTTGGCTCTTGGACGGCCAAGGTGTGGTACTAATTCTGCCTGTGAGCTGTATTTTTGCTCAAACCACACGTTTTATACTGAATATAGGTACTTGTCTGGCAATCAATTATAATTAAACCTATTAATCGTATTGTCAGGTCCCTCACTCTGCAGTCCTAACCACCGATAGCTTGGTCTTGGCCCCGCTGCTGGGGTTTTTTTGCTTTTTTATAGTATTTTATCGTAGCTTCTGCCTGTGACCTCACACAAATCAAGACTAAATGTAGCCTACAACACTCTTTTTTTATACTATTTGATAACGAGATGAGCTGCTTGCCTGACGGTAAGCATAACGCTGGCCCATAACATTTGCTGTGCCACTCGGGACTTTGAAACACAAAGTCCTGCGCGGCAAGTCAGTGCGCCCGCTACCCTGAGACATTAGGTCTCGTTAGTCTCATAAGCCCAGTAATTTTACTCGAACAGTTTCAAGAGAGGTGAAACAGGCGTGTCAACACAGGAGACAACTCAAGTGCACAAGTCCCCAGAACAATGGCCGAAATACCGTCCGGGCCACTGGCTTTGTTCACGTCCAGATTGTCCCAGCATCTAGACGCGAATATTCCGCAAAAAGAGAAGCAAACAAGTTTGCTTTCACTTCAGCAGTGTGGGCTAGTGTCCCAATTGGTTTCAGCAGTGGAACTCGATCTGTAAGTTTTAACGTTAATTTCTTTATGCATTATTTATAAATAATAAAACACCAATTGGATCAACGATATTATTCTCACTCATAACCAATAAATAAACATATTTACAAAATTGCACAAAGTGATCCTATCGTTACTTAAATCAAAATCAATAAAACTAAGCGATAAATTACAATCTACCTATATTTCGTGCTTTTCAAATCAGCATTCCTTACGGAAGTGCTTATGAATGCTTTTTTAGCTTTCAAAATCTATGCAAACAATCTGATGAGGCGTTTGTATAAACTTTTTTTAGCCTTTTCTGCCTCTTCGGTGTCTTCAATATCTTCGAGCTCTTCTTGCCTACCTTCCTCTTCGAATGCTTCTTCCTCTTGTCTTTCTGCCTCTTCTGCTTCTTCTTCTATTTCCAGGTTTTCTTCGTACTCTTCTTGCCTCGATTCTGCTTCTAAATCTTCGTCATCTTCATCTTCCTCTTGCTTAACGTGTCTCTTGGTCCTTTGAAGTACATTTTCTGTTTCTGACGCGTCTTCATCTTCTTCTTTCACCTCCACTTCGTCAATAGATTCGTCTTCGTTAGAGGATTCTTCTTGTCGTTTCTTTTGTTCGAGTTCGCTATCATCATCATCATCATCTATTTCTTCTTGATGTTTTGATTCTTCTACTTTATTCTCGTCTTCTAATTCTTCCTCTTGCTTTTTTTCTCCTACTTTCTGATGGTTCTTATGTTCATGATCACGGTCATGGCCATGTTCATGGTCGTGGTCATGTTCATGGTCATGGTCATGGTCATGGTCATGGTCATGGTCGTGGTCATGGTCGTGGTCATGGTCATGGTCGTGATCGTGATCATGCTGGTCTTCATCAACTTCGTTTTCTTCTTGACGTGAATCTTCAATGGCCTCTTCATCACTATTCTCGCTTACCTCTTCTACTTCTTCTTCATCATCACCATCATCTTGCCTAACTTGTCTTTTAAATCTTTTTTTTAATTCTTCCTCATCATCTGTTGTATCATCTTGTTGCCTTTTACGGTCTTCAATTTCTTTATTTTCGTCTTCAAGGTCTTCTTGCTTCTTTTTTTCTTCCAGTTGATCGTCTTCATCTTCAGCCTCTTCTTGTCTTTTACGTTCTTCAAGTTCCTCATCTTCTTCAGGCTCTTCCTCTTGTCTTCTGCGCTCCTCTAGTTCTTCATCTTCATTTTCTTCTTGTCTTTTACGTTCTTCAAGTTCCTCATCTTCTTCAGCCTCTTCCTCTTGTCTTCTGCGCTCCTCTAGTTCTTCATCTTCATTTTCTTCTTGTCTTTTACGTTCTTCAAGTTCCTCATCTTCTTCAACCTCTTCCTCTTGTCTTCTGCGCTCCTCTAGTTCTTCATATTCATTTTCTTCTTGTCTTTTACGTTTATCTTGCTCTTCCGATTCTATTACAACTTCTTCCTGTCTCTTTTCATCTTCTACCTCATCTTCGCTTTCGTCATCTTGTCTTTTTTTTCCCTCTACATCAACTTCTTCGTCGTCAACGTCTTCTTGCCTTTTGTTTTCTTCTATTTGTTCTTCTTGCTCATCTTGTTTAAATTTTTTTGCCTCCTCGTCCTCTTCGGCTTCTAGATCTTCTTGCCTGGGTGTTCTGTAGATTTTCGCAAATCTCTTAAGAGTTTCTTCTAACCACTCGTCGCCTGAGCCTTCTTCCGGTTCCTGAGATTCAACTGGTTCTGAGTTTGCTTCACCCTCCTCTACATCACTTACAGGATTTACTAAAGGTTCAGGTTCCACTTCCGGTTCGTCTTCTTCAGGTTCAGGTTCTACGTCGGGTTCTTCTTCTTCAGGTTCTGGTTCAGGCTCGGATTCTACTTCCGGTTCTTCTTCGGGTTCTGGTTCAAGCTCGGGTTCTACTTCCGGTTCTTCTTCTTCTGATTCTGGTTCAGGTTCCGGCTCGGGTTCCGGTTCAGGAAGAGGATGAGTTTGGCAACCTTCTGGTGGTGATGCTCTATCGCAGACCTGTAAGTGCAATGAAATAAATTAGAAATCGTTGATTAAACAATGCTCGCACCCTGCACGGCCTGTTTGTTCAAAGCATCCTTTGATGCTTTTGTTTGTATCAGCATACTATTTTAATGAGCGAACTTTCGATGAATAAAAGCATTATGAAGTCAGACCAGGTAGCATCCGTTCTAGCGCAGTGCATGCCAGTTCAAGTCAAAAATGTTATCTCCAACACATAATAATACATTATAATACAAGTGTGCTAAGTTACCATGCGTTTCATATGACGTTTTATAACCCACTTGCGAGGAAATAAACAGACTTGTATTATTATGGCGCGCGCGCAGGCTTTGTTTTGTCCGCGCGCTGCGAATCGCACGCAGGTGATAGCAAAGGCGCGAACAAAATCAACAAATAGCCAATATTAAAAATATAATAAACCGAATATTTTTGTATTTATCTTGAAACCGGTTGAGCAATCGTCGCGAAGCTCGGCTGTACCACGTAAGTGAATCCAGTTAAATGCATATAAATATGAGTAATACTTACGAAAGTTTTAATCAAGAAATCTTATTGTGAATAACTTAAGTAATAAAATAAAATGTTTATTTGTCATAATTAAAGAAGAAAGATTTTTTTTTTGGCTCCACGTGATTAGCGTGTTTAGCCAGTGTCAAATCATTTAAATAATAATATATAATAAATCTCTAGTTTTGGTGCGTGAAAGTCGTCAAAGTCACGTTAAAGTTTAGTCTAGGCGCGGTCAAGTCGAAGTGATGCTTCAGTACAGCGGTGGATACTTTACTGAAGCTTCTATGGAGTTTTGGATAGAATACGAAAATACACGTTTTTCGTCTTTGTACTATTTGCCTTTCACTCATGCACGTTTACGAACACTTAATGGTTAATAATCCACCATTATTACACATTATTTCCTTACATAAGGTAAGAGTTGTGTGTTGAGTGCGTGTCGAATTGTATATATACCTGCTCTAGTTCGTTAAACCAGGTGTGGTCAGGGCAGATCATGAGGTAAGAGCGACCGGCATAGCACTGGTAGTACTTAGTGCAAGAGTCGATGTTGGCGATGCGAAGGAAGTTCTCCTGGCCGGCACAGAGAATCTCCGGGTTCTGTCTCAAGCCGATTGAGAAGGCGGAGGTGCCCGCCAGAGCTGCCGCGCAGCACAAAAGCCATAGGGCTGCTGGAAATAAATATAAATAATAAAACAAGAACGCCCTACACTCTCAACACTTAGGATCTATGTATGTTTTTTTGTACTTATTGGGAACGAGACGACATCGAGAGGTTGTTTACCTAATGATAAACTAGCCCATTACAAGTGCAGTGCCATCGCAGAACTTTGAAACACAAAGGCCTGCGTGGCATTACATAGCGCACATTGAGCCTCATAAGCCCAGTAATGTTACTGACTACTTTGCTCATCAAACCGGAACACAGTAATGCTTGCACATTACTGCTTGGCGGCAGACGACCTGAGCTGTAGTGACGAGTAAATGGTATCCATCGAGATGGATGTTGGCAGAATAGTCCTACTAGAATTCTCTGTATCTGGAGAGTCAGGATTTATGATAACATTTCCTATCAATATTCCAATAAAATCCAGTGCTCAACATCAGTCAAGTACGATGAAATATCTAGTTGAGCTTTTTTAACACTAATAGAATATACAAGTGTATCTTACGTACTAGAGCAGTATTCTAAGTTAAAAATTTATCTTGCTCGAACACATCATCTCCTAACAACAAATTGAGTGATGAAACGCTGCCTCGAGTAAAAATAGACTGTTATTTTTCATTTGAGCGTTTCTTTTGTACATTTTGTAGTTCTGAAAATGTAATTACCCTACCAAGTAGTTACTTCTGTGTCTCTGTAGATGCTCTTCAGACTTAACTATTCTAATCTCATAGGTACCTACCTCTTACTCGTAGTACTCACCTTTTACGTAACTCTAGATTACATAATACAACAACTCCAGATATGGAACTGTTGAAGTGCTCGAGAGCAGTGAGCACAAAAACGCTAGCAATTATTTTTCTTATTACTATTTATTTTATGTATGTTTGTTTGTTAAAAATATTCCTAAAACTTCATTTGCATTTTTCACTCAAAGTGACCAGTTTGAAGACAAATGGAAATAAAATTGAACATGGAACGAAAGAAATATGAACCATTCACTCGAGTGACCATTCCTTTAAGTGAACCGTCTGATATCACCTTCATAGTACCTAATATGTTACATTCAAATACATACATATTGTATTTCCCTATTGACGACCCTTTAAAATATTCCTAAAACTTCATTTTATACGGCAACTGTGACGCATGAAAGTGCAGAATGGTTCATCGGGCGTAATAAAAATGGGCGATTGCTACATGCAAATGTAAAATGAAAATTATCGAAAAAGATTTTTTATTCTACCGAAAGCGCACTGAATTTGCGAACGGAAATTAAAAATAAATACCGCTTTGTGGAGGCAGCTCGCAGCTAACGAAATTCAAATATAGAAACGCTGTCCAGACGTTACACACAAAAATCAATTCTATTTCAATTCCAATACAGTACCATTATACTCGCCCTCTACGTCTCGTAGCACGTGATCCGTAGACCATCTACACACATGATTTCAGTTTTAACGAAAATCAAACACTAATTTGTTGCCTTAAAAACTACACTTTAAAGGCAAAAAAAGGAGAAAAGGATTTTGAAAACTTACTGTTCATTTTGACCGCACTGTGTCTAGTGCTACTGTTGCGATCGAAGACAAAAGTAAGATAAAATAACGAAAGCCTTCAATTTTATCGAGATCATCGTATCTAGCGGTTGTGATAAAGGCAAGTGGTACAGCCAGATATACGCGAGATATTGTCGATCAACCGCTTATCTCCTTAAGCCGCGTTCTTGTTGGCGCGACTCAATGATCACAGATGTCGTTCTACCGGAGGATTTATTATTAAAACTGTGAATGCAGATGCTGACAATGCCCGTCTCGGTGTCGGAGCTTTATGGAAATACGTTTGTTATTTAGCTGGAATTGAATAATCATGATTTGCAAATTATGTTCAAGAATCTGAAGCCAAGTTAAGTTTTGTGTTTTGGGGAATTTATAAAATTACATTTACCTTGAACTAAATTGTATCAGAAATGTAGATTTTTTTATTAAAAAGGTCAGTAAGTGCGCTTACGACTTGAGCTTTAAGGCTTATATGTAATTCTTACAAAGAACTAGGTAAATATTTTGGATGGTGGTAAAGCGTTGTTTACAAAAAATACAAGACGGAGACAAAAAATTAACACAAATGATTCACTCAAAAACTAAGAATTAATCATTAGAAAGAAAGAAAATACATTTATTTCAGGACATCACACAACATTACAGTTTAACACATACATTAAAACAAATGAAAATACGGGACAGCCAAGTACAAAAATAAAAAACCAAATGTTGCGTGCAGATGCCATCATACAATGCAAGGGAGAAGTTGCATGTGATACAGGCAATAAAAAAGTATTAAAGGACAACCCTAGAGGACAACCCTATGTATTAAAACATTAAAATCGGCTGAGAATTGACGGAGAAATCGCCAAAAAAAACGAACTGAGAGTATCGTCCTTTTGTGGACGTCGGTTGTTTAATGTAAAACAAATCTACTTATTAGGTATGTTTTATACTTCATGTCGTCATGTTGTAACAATGAAACCGTTATTAACAATTTCTTCGGTCAAGTTGTGACTTGAAGCCTTGGCCCATGTCATGTGAGTGCACACGAGATGCTTCGTGTTTTCTTCGTGTGCTCGTGGTTAAACGCTAAATCATGTGTCATTAGCATAACTACAAAACTACGGTGAGATCAACTGCTCAAGATAAATGTTATGTTACGTCACTAGAAACTACACGGTTGTGACATATTGACACAGAGTTCACACAGCGACGATGGCTAAGTGCTAGTGAGGTGGTCGATCTGTAAGGCGGTGGTTACAATCATACAATGTTCGTGAGCTTCAGTGAATGAAATCGTGATACCATCATAGCATGCATGGTATGGTATAGATAGAAAAAAGCTAGTAAACGCACCACCGTTTACTAGCTTTTTTCTATCTATACAAATAAATAAAATTGAAGTGTCTGTTTGTAATATCAAAATAACAGCTTTTTACCAAATGCATATGAAAGTATATATACGGTACCTATAACAAAACAACCATTTTTAAAATTTTTGTCTGCCTGTCTGTCTGTTTGTTCCGAGTAATCTCCGAAACGGCTGGACTGATTTTGACGGGACTTTTACTGGCAGATAGCTGATGTTACAAGAAATAACTTAGGCTACTTTTATTTTAGAAAAAGAATTAGGGTTCCGCGCAAAAAAATAAAAACCATGAAATCCAATATCTCCACGCGAGTGAAACCGCGGGCAGCAGCTAGTTTTTAATATGAGTGGGTATTAATGTTCTGTATTAATGTAATAAACAAGTCGATGTAACAAACGTACATAAAAAAACACGACTGCCCTAGCCAGTGTCACACGGGATGATGTAAGAATTCAAACGATACTCCATCTCACATCCACATTTATTCAGGCATTTACAGGTTATGGTGGAATAAAGAAACTCAAATACATACAAACATAGTAC
Organism: Crocallis elinguaria; assembly: GCA_907269065.1. NCBI lineage: Eukaryota > Metazoa > Arthropoda > Insecta > Lepidoptera > Geometridae > Crocallis > Crocallis elinguaria. The sequence continues at coordinate 21,003,319 of OU026072.1, read as the reverse complement.
GTTCATGAACCCTAAAAACATTTCACTACTTTTTTGCGCAGTGGTGTAAAAAAATTTAGAAACATTTTAGTATATATCTTAGATATAACCAAGATATCGTAATTTTTTTCTAATCCTGATCTTAACTCAATATTTATATACTAGTAGGTTATTTTGTTAGCGTAGTAGGTAGGTGTTGCCATTTAGGTACCTCAAACAAATAGGTGTAATCTGTCAAGTTATCCTCTTCCTTGCAAGAGATTTTTACGTCGTTTATATCGTTTTGTATGTAGCTTAAAATAATATTAACCCTACTTGCACTTAACTTGTACTTGCATGTACCTGCAATAAATAGCTATACATCCTACTTGCTACCTACCTATCCTATATTACCTATTCGTAATTAAATTCAAAATTATTTTTATTAGTCCGTAGAAAAGGCTATGGCGAAAATTAAGAGCCAAGCAATGACAGGTATTTTACTAAAATTGTGCATGCAACAGTGTCGAGGGTGCTCATCGCTAATAATCAATTACAATGTCTGCTTGCACATTACTGCTTGGCGGTAGACTTCCCGAGCAAAGCGGTGGTAAAGCAAACCCAGACGGGCACTCGCAGAAGAGTTAGTCCTACCACCAGAAATTTATTTGACAGCCCACGTTGTGTGTTAATATGAGACCTGATAGTCATTGCTTCATAAATCTTTTCCAAGTCATTGCCAACTTTTGAATACTTTAGAACGTCAAAATAAAACACTGCAACGACAAGATACTAATTCTGACAACAATTTACATAAGATTCGTGAGTTTCTGGGTTTTTCTCCGACAGTCATCAATGGCATTGGCAACCCACCTATCGGGTCTTATCAGGGCATATCAGAAGAACTTCTGTCAACGTGCGATATGATCGAGGACGAGAAATTATCAAGAATATTAAGCTATATACACATTGGTCGTACGTGACTTACATACTTAAGATTCTTAAAAAGTCTAATATGAGGTCTTGTTGTCCTGCGTGGATCAGTACACTATTATTTAATACCGGTTTAATACCTAGGTATATTTTTAGTTATACCGTTTTAGTTCCCTCGTTTATATGTGGCCTATCGGCCCACACCGCTACCGCTGGCATTGTAATGGACAGTAAAATTACAATCTCAAATTTGATCGCCTGGCAAAAAACTTGATACGTATTTTTTTTTTTTTTTTTTAATGTTATTTGGTAACGAGACGAGCTCGTCGTTTGCCTGATGGTAAGCATAATGCCGGCCCATAACAATTGCAGTGCCACCCAGAACTTTGAAACACAAAGGCCTGCGCGGCACTGCAGTGCACTCGCTACCCTGAGACATTAGGTATTAAGTCTCATAAGCCCAGTAATTTCACTGGATACTCTGCTCATCAAACCGGAACACAGTAATGCTTGCACACTACTGCTTGGCGGCAGACTTTACGAGCAAAGCGGTGGTAACAACCCAGACGGACACTCGCAGAAGAGTTAGTCCTCCCACTAACAATAATTGATTTCAATTAATAAACAAAAGGTTTCAATTAATAAACCTTCAATAGATGAAGCTGGACTCAAGGTAACGCTTGTACCTTGCTAAATATTAAATGCATATTTTAACCTAACCTAAGCTGTCAAAATTGTTTCAAGAGACTTGGCGTTGAACATGTGGAAGAGAGAAGATTTGTTGGGAACATTTGGTGTTCAGCTTGAAATGTATGTAGGTCATTTTGTCGTACAAAATGGTATTAAGTCTAGAATGTTTATTTTTATTTTTTTACGCCTATCGAATGATCTAAGCAATGATGTTGTGAACGAAGATGATGAATATACTAAAGCTAGATTAAGATCGGCTCTGAAGTGCAGCTGCGGGAACACATCGGTAGATGCTTGGCGACAGATTTTCACCTTGAGGATGGTAGATAGTCAGGAGAAAAGCAGAAAATGCCCTACCATCATGTAAGCTCTCGCCTTTTCTGTCTAGCGCTGTTTAACCATGTTCATGTCCTTCCCGTAAAGTTATCGTGCCGGTACAATTATGTATCTACATATTTTATTTTTATAATTTATTTCTTGACCTGGATACATAGTCCTTAAGTCGCAATATTAGAAACAATTTTCGCGTCGAAGTGAATCTTCAGTAAAGCGGTGGATACTTTACTGAAGCTTCTGTGGAGTTTTGGATAGAATACGAAAATACACGTTTTTCGCCTTTGTACTATTTGCCTTTCACTCATGCACGTTTACGAACACTTAATGGCTAATAATCCACCATTATTACACATTAACACTCGAAGAAACATAGGTTTTAGTAAATAACACAAAATCAACAACAGCACATCTTCGCATTCCCGCCAAAACTCCTGTATCTACATAATTTTAGTATGTTTGCCAGTGTGAACGTTGGTTTTTCCCAAGATCACGTATGGCACAATCGGGAAAATTTTATTATCTCTGAATAGATACACTTTTCAAGTGTACATAGGAATTTTTATTATTTACTTTTTGCAGATTGTCAATATTGTCTTGGTTTGTTGCAGTAAAAAATCTGGAAACGGGCGATCCTTAAAGCTGCGTTGATTTTTTTAATACGTTTGCCTGATTAGGTAATATGACTACTACTTACAAATGACAGACATAATTAAAAACTCGTCTATTTATACGTATATTTATACATCATGTATATCGCACTTATAAGAAATATAAGCATAAGTCGCACGTTGAAGACCCCTTTTTCTTCATTTCTTTATACTTTCTAAGGTAAAAGTGAAAAATAAACGAATGAATAAAATCTTAAATACACCATGTGACCTCGCAGGAACGTTTTGGTAAATATTTAATTGTAAACCTGAAAATGCGCTAACCGTGCGAATGGTAACCTTTCTAAATTTCAACCACTTTCCACATTTCGAAATTAATTTATGTGGCTCAACTCTTAACGCTGTATTTCATAGTAAAATGTATTATTACATGATTGAACTTAAATCGAGAAAATACTTCAATAGGGAATATGCAAAAAAAAACGTAGTTAATAATGGTTATACATTTTTAAGAACAGCTTTACGGTCCGCGCCCTCACATGTTATGCCCAATTTGTATGGGGCGTTTTAGCACCCCGAACTTTCGTTTTTGACGTTTCTATAGTGTTCGATTTTCAGTTTTTTTTGATAGGGTTCCTGGCATTCCCACGCACGATCCCTGGCCTAAACGGTGTACGGGCGCAAGAATTACTGTATTCCGGTTTGATGAGCAAAGTAGTCAGTGAAATTACTGGGTTAATGAGACTTAATACCTAATGTCTCAGGGTAACGAACGAGCGCAATGCATTGCTGCGCAGGCCTTTGCGTTTCAAAGTTCTGAGTAGCACTGCAATTGTTATGGGCTGACCCGCTCGTCTAGTTACCCAATAGTATACAAAAAAAATAGCGGAAGTGTTTGTTGGCCTTCCTTATCCTTCTTTATCCTTCTTTCACGCATCAACTAGCGAAGGATCGATGTGGGTTTTTGCATGGTGAAAAGTAGTTTATGGACCGGACAGTGATGTAGGCTACATAACATATATCTTGAAAAAGGCACGGGCGAATCCGCGTATCGCAACTAGTTGATGTATTAGTTTTGTAAAAGAAAAGAGATTAATAAAAATAGATTTTATAAATAGAGATTATTAGAAATAGATTTAAGGTCTTTAAAAAAATGATCAGATAAATAATACATCAGTGTTACTCGTATTTCTCTTTCGTCGCTAAGACATTTTAGACCTTTGCTCGACAGATGGTGAAATGCTAAACTTATACCGTGTTACCACAAAAAACTACTTTTAGACGCCTGTTTAGCTAGACAGTGTCTAAACATAAAAGTCTAAATTATTTGGAAATGTCACAATAAAATGGAGTTAGACATCGGTTAGACACTACTTAAATCAGGATTTGTGTTTGCGCATATTTAAACACGCGACTAAGACATTTTAATCAGTTAAACCGTGTTTAACACAGGTTTAAAGTGTTTTTAATTTTTTTGTGGTAAGACCGATAGGCTCTTTTTAATAAACAGTGCTAATCATTGGTTTAGTTAAACTATTTTTTGTCTTTGTTGTTCTTTGACCATTTTGAACTGAATCGGAAGAGACAAAACATAGTTTAATCGGAATACTGCGATCGGTGCATGGCAATTGGTTTTCCAAAGGAGGATGGTAGCTAGCGAGGTTAGCACTAGAAGATGCCCTTCTACCAAGCCCGTTACTACCAACTTAGCCACGGAGCCGTCAATTTTTGTTACGTCGTGGGTCCATGGTCCTCGAAGTTACTCCCTAGATACAAGGAATTCTAGTTAAAGGGTCGAGGTCTGTGTTTATTTTATCACATAAATTAAATAGGTCTATCTTGTCCGTCAAGCAAAGCAAAATAATGAATTAGTTTCCTACCACAGCGAATGAGCTAAAACATTAACTTGAAATTCCATGAATTTTATAATAGAGTGTTTCTACTTTGGGAAATAAGTAAACCCTAGGAGTCCCTTCCCGTTTGTATAAAACTAATCATAATAACTACAAAGGTAATATACAGGGTGAGTTTGGATTGGTATGTTATCCCGGAAGGCAGTGATTAGGAACATGGTTGTCGAAAAGTTGCGAGAACCTCCCTTGGAAATAAGTCATTCAAAATTTCCAAAAAAATAATTAATTCAACTCCAAACGTGTAGTGCGCGGCATTTTCTGGAATTATGTTTAAGTCTCTTCAAATCAACATCATCATGTAACAATGTACAACTAAACATAGTTCAAATGATACTGATGATACTGATCTAGGGCTGCCCGAAAATTCTGTAGAACAACTTTACCTGTTTACAATTTCATCATCAGAATTCCACTGCTGGGATACCAGCCATCTCTTATATAGAGAGTATGGACCATTATAAGCCACCAAGCGAGCCCAGTGCGGCTTGGTGGATGTCACTTGTTCTCAAAGTTTATAATTTAATAAGCACAAAGGTAAATGATACCGTAGGCAAAACATAAAACATAAAATTGCTTTAAAAAAGCGAAGAACCGACTTCAGTAACAAACTACTGAACCGATTTTGATGAAATTTCTATGGGACCAATCTGAAAGTATACCCTTTCAAATAAAAAAAGAATTTTCCAAATCGGTTAAAATAAATGATCGAGATCTGAGGTAACAAACATAAAAAAAAAATAGCCGACGAATTGATAACCTCCTCCTTTTTTGGAAGTCGGTTAAAAACTTAAATAGCTCAAATACTTGGAAGAAATACAGAATGTTTCTGAACAGAGAGCTCTTTACATTACCTATGTCATGTTTATTGAACGACCGGAAATTGGCTTGATTTCTGCATTGTCCCGTTGTACAAAAGGTCCTTTTGTTGTCTTGTGTTTGTTTACCTACTGACTTTTAAATATCTAATAGTTTAGAAAAGTAGTCGAATTTGCACGTAAATATAAACATATTATAATGTCTGCTCGATTCTTTTTTTTAACGAAGAAGATGCGTGTACGCTTTCCGGTTAGCTGGGAAAGAGGCCAAGAGGGGAGAGGTGTGCCATAAAAAAAATAGTGCTCTAGTGGCATTATTCAGGAAGGAAACAGGGTTTGTATGGACTAAACGCTGACACTGCAGTCTTCTTAACTCCCATACTTTGAGTGAATAAGTATTTCATTCATGCAACCAAACATCCATCCACATACAGTAACGCATGCAGCATTGTACTGTGTTCTGGTTAGCTTGGTTACGTTATATACGCACTTCCTTATCCACATCTAGGTACTTATCGTACCTAACGATTTTAATCTATTTAAGTGTGCATGTTTCTCACTGGATCTCTTGACTCATGTGATTGTTGATACAGGTATAAGTAGCTAAGACTATATGACGGATAACATGACACGCAATCGATCTTCAACTCGTTTTTGTATGGGCTATTGGGTTATATGCAGGGGCGTATTTACCCTAGGGCCAAAAGGGCCATGGCCCGGGGCGGTGGGCTGCTAGGGGCGGTGCAAGCAGAAGAAATTAAAAAAGACTATCTACCTAAGGCTCTTATTAATGAACAGTGTTAAAATGTGTTTTGTCTCTTTCGATTCAGTTTAAAATTGTCAAAAAAAAGGGCGGCGGGACCTGCAGGCCCAGGGCGCTGAATCCTAAAATACGCCACTGGTTATATGCTCTGACAGCCTCTACGGTCTAAAGAATATTAGGCTTGTATAGTGAAAAAGGTTTGGGCGCGCGATTCCAATGATTCTAATTTGTGCAATGGAATTTAGAATTGAAATTTAGACGCCTGTTTTGCTAGCTAAAGATAAACGTCTTAGATGATTAGAAATGTCACAACGGAATGGAGTTAGACTTCGCTTTGACACTAATCAAGATTTGTGGTTGTTTGTATTTAGAAACGCAACTAAGGCATCTTTAAGAGATGGACGCTATTTAACACGTTTAGAGTGTTGTAATTTTTTTGTGGTGAGACGGCCATTGTTTCATATCTAAGTGATGTTTACTAGGTGGTATAGGAATAACTCTTCGGCGAGTGTCCGTCTGGGTTGGTACCACCGCTTTGCTCGTGAAGTCTGGCACCAAGCAGTAATGTGCAAGCATTACTGTGTTCCGGTTTGATGAGCAGAGTAGCCAGTGAAATTGCTGGGTTTATGACCCTAATTATATCTCTCAGGGAACGAGCCTTCAAATTTCTGAGTGGCACTGCAATTGTTATGGTGCTTACCATCAGGCAAATGACCAGCTCGCCTCGTTATCAAATAGAATAAAGAAAGAAAAGTGACATTTACACACACGTTTGGAACACATTGTCTGATTGTCTAATAAAAAAATCTGAAAATTGCGTTACTTTCTAGAGTAATGGGGTAATTACTCTCCACCTTTACGATCTCATAAGCAGAGTAACGACGGCACTTGGAGAACTGTTAATTATTCTTTTTATGTGACAGGATTATCATATCCCTCTTATTAACTTAAGTATGAAACTGTGTTTACTAACACAGTCCAGTACGAAGGAGGTTTTCTTACACTAGTTTATTTTTATAAATCCTACTAATATTATAAATGCGATAGTGTGTTTGTTGGTTTGTCCTTCTTTCACGCAGTAACGGAGCAACGGATCGATGTGATTTTTGGCATAGATATAGTTTATGGACCGGAAAGTAACATAGGCTACTTTGTATCCCGGAAAAATGCACGGTTCCTGTGGGAACGCGGGTGAAAACCGCGTGCAGAAGCTAGTAACTCTATATTTACTCATGTCCCTGTGTGTATCCCACTTGCGATACCAGGAATTATAGAACCCATTGCACTAGAGTTTTTGAGAAACACAAAGTACACACAAAGTATCTACACAAGTTTTACGTTTTACGGGATATCCAAATGTGATTTTTTTAGATAGAACCCAACTATAAAACAGCTCTATGCAAAGTGTTTATTGGAGGTACAATTTATTTTACCTGAACGGATAGCTTTTTTAGTAAAGTTAAAGTTGGATACTTTAGGAAGCCCTTAAAATTTACTTAAATCGAATTTGCTGAATAATTACCTCTCAGTTACGCGTAAATCTTAATATAAATGCAAAATACCACTTATAACTTCAAGAATCTTAGATAAATTGATAAGTGACTCTTAAAATTGCAAAGATTGGTATCACGCACAAAATTTAAACGGCCTCTCAATCAATCATCAAATGTGAAACTATATTTGTTGTGCTAGAATTGTTTCTGGGATTTTTTTGTATATTTTTACCGACATTACATTAGGGCCTAGGCTATTCATTTTTAATGTTGTGTTCGGTAAAACTATGGAGATTGTTATATTAAAAATTGTTTTTTTTTTTATGCTATAATAAAATTACCGTACATACTTTTATTTAGCAAAAAGCTGTTATTTTGACATTACAATCAGACACTTCAATTTTATTTATTTGTGAAGATAGTTTGCATTATTTGTTCAGAAATAATTAACCTATTTTAACGATGGTTTTTAGTTCGTTAGGTCAATTATTATTAGTAAGTAGATACTTACCAGAAGATAAGTGTCCGCAGAAGCGTGTCAGCGCACAATACTTTTTTAATATTTGGAATAATTCCATCCATATGACTCCCGATAGGGTTCTGGTGAAAGTTATTTCCATAACTGTTTCGCCTAATAGTAAAACACTAAACTACTACACTAGCTGCTGCCTGTTTTTACCTGCGCGGAGATATTTGATTTTATTGATTTATTTTTTGCGCGGAACTCTAACTATTTTTCTAAAATTAAAGCCTAAGTTACTCCTTATAACATCAGCTATCTACCAGTGAAAGTCCCGTCAAGATCGGCCCAGCCGTTTCGGAGATAACCCGGAACAAACAGACAGGCAGACAGAAATTTTTAAAATTGCGTTTTTGTTATAGGTACCGTATATACGTTCATATGCATTTAGTAAAAGTAAAAATTTTATATTACAAACAGACACTTCAACTCTATTTACTTGTATAGATAGATTAGTAATAATGACGCAAGTCATGTAATGGATATGTCACATAATTATAAAATGTCTAACTCATCATTATAATAGAAGGTAAAATAGGTGTTACACATACGAGATATGTAACAGGTCTAAGTTGAAATCTGTTGGTTTAGGTTTTAGTTGATTTTTATCCGCCGAGTTTGTTTACACTGGACAACTATAGAAAACCAGACCTTAGGTCGTAGTTGTAAACTATATGAACTCAGCTCGATATTATTGAACAAACTTGAAGTAGGTATCTTTTTATTTTTATTTTTTCATTTGCCTTGTAATATGTGTCTGACAGTCAGCCGACATAAATTTGACGAGCAAGTTTACTTATTGAAGAGCTTATTCCTTCCTCTGTGTAGGTAATACGAAGGAGTAAGCTCTTCGAGCCATAAGTGCGCGAGCTTATACGCATGTCTGCCACTCCTCATCGCCGATAAACTTATTCTATGAAGTGAAAGTTCACGTACAGTACCCCCGTTTTGACATAGGCGAGTAATTATAGTTAGGTACTTGTATTTAACGCTTGAACAGAAGCGTAAGTGAAAGAGTCATATTTTAGTAGCACATTTAAGCCAAAAAATAATATATTCTTTTCTAACCGCGTCTGTTTCGCCCGCGTTCCCCCCACAGGAACCGTGTGATTCTCCGGGATAAAAAGCATATTATGTTACTCTCCGGTCCATAAACTATGTCTACGCCAAAATCACGTCGGTCCGTTGCTCCGTTGCTGCGTGAAAGAAGGACAAACCAACACAAACCAACAAACTTACAAACACACCTTCACATTTATTATATAACTAGCTTCTGCCCGCGGTTTTCACCCACGTTCCCACAGGAACCGTGCGTTTTTTCGGGAAAAAAAGTAGCCTATGTTACTCTCCGGTCCATAAACTATACCTATGCCAAAAATCACGTCAATCCTATAATAATATATATCTAATATATATAGATAGGTAAGTATTGCAAAAACTCCAAAGAAACCTCTTTGGCAGGAAATGGAACCACTGAATATTTGATTTATCGCACCTTTATTAAATGCGTATATCACTTTTATAGGCTACCATAATTTCTACAGTTGTTTTTATTTTCTTGTTATTAAAAAATCGAATTATTTGACTCGCTCTCTGATTTTAAGGCATTTATAGCAGCTAAATAACTTCCCTTAAAAGATCAGATGAACTTCTGTCACTGAAAAAAATGTATGACTTTATTCATCATATTATCGATAACCTTGATTTGATCAAAACAAATTTTTACCAAATTTACTCGATCAAAAAAAATTACAAAATTACCTCTAAAAAGAAGTTTGGAATAAAATATTTCTGGTATTGATAAAATTAACTAGGCTTACGTATTATATAATAACAAAAAACTTGGTTGTGATCGATTAGACATCAAATTTCTAAGTAATTACGCTTTTTTTGGATTTTTACTCAATTTTAGCGGCTCGCGCGATCTTTGTTCTCTTTTAAAACCGACTGACATGGTGGCGTTGCTGTACAAACACTTCAACACTTCGATATACCTATAGTCAATTTGGCATCGCTGCAAGGACCGCAGTACCGCCCAAGTCTCGATAGAATCGAAGGCTTTCTCATAGTCCACAAACGCCAGACATAGCGGCCATACCTATCTAAAACATAGTCTATGTCTAAAATGATTAGAAATGTCACAACAAAATTGAGTTAGACAACGGTTAACATTTCTTAAATCAAGTTTTATGCTATTTACTTATATTTAAAGACGCGACTAATTCATGTTTAAAAGTTAGACGCAGATTTCATCCGTTCAACAAATGTTTAGGATGTTTAAATATTCTGTGTTAAGACCAAACAACAACAATTAGGTTTGAAACGCTCTGGTCGGCTTTCCCACCCAAAGGTCCATTTTCTCTAAATAGGTAGGTACCTCACTCATCGACAAAAGCCTCAAAGCTTCATTAAGCGAATGAAAAATCTATGAAGCACCTGTTTAGTTTATAGAGCCATTCAGTTTTATCGCAGCTCGCCGGACCGAATATATCGTAACATAAAATCCTGTCACGTGACCCGAACGCTGATGCGCAAAACCGTATAAAATCTATAAGATACGGCCTCATTGTTTTATACGGTGTACGGGGATTAGTGATAAAATATACGGTTAAAATTTAAAGTTCAGTGGCACGCAAGCCCGTCGCACGGTTGGTTTTTATGATTCGTAGGACTTATCGTGACGTTTGGTCTGAGTTACCATAATCGTGGGTTTTTATACCTGCAGGCCAGAACGCCTAGGCTAAGTCACATTGCAATCGTTTTCAGAAGCCGAGAGTCTTTGAAACCGTCTGACATTTTCTTGACGTGGGCGACGTAGAATTACGTGATTATTAAGTTCACAAAATTTTGAAAATATATGTTTTGTCACAGCGTCGGCCTCAATTGACCCAATGTTTATGTTTGACTTTATGTAAGTACATTCTTTAACATACAAACGAAAAACTGATCGCCCGCCCGTCTTCTCAAGGATTCCGGAGAATTCCGACGGAAGAAATACCTACCTACATACAAGGTGCACAAAATTCTATTCTGACCATTGCAGCGGTGTGTATTGTCTCTATAAAGTGTTACTTCATGCTTTGTTTTGTGTTCATGGCGATAGAAGATATCCAACTTCAAAGTATTCATTACTCTCCTATAGCACAATAAAATGAACTTCCACCTTTCCATGACTGCGTCACGAAGGTTTCCTTAACCGAAAGTCAAAGCACAGATCGGTGGATGCCACCACTAACACTGATTCATCACCATTTCAATCGCATATGTTTTCTTCCTACTCATTCAGTGTCAGTCACGATATACGAGTCCATCAGCATTACACGGGATGGCACTCGCGACCTTATAGTTCTAATTTTAAGGACGTTCGCTGCATGCCGGCAAATCATTGTTTATGCCGGTTTTATATATGGGACAAGGTTTAACGTTTTGCTTGGCAACGTTTAAAAAACGAACGATAATGTTAAGATTTGATGGTCTGTTATGAGAATAATTTGGGAAGTAAGTACAGAGATATGGTACACAGGCGAACAGATATTATTATTTAATACTCGCCGCTGCCCGCGGTTTCACCCGCGCGGAGATATTGGATTTAATCGGAATCCTACTTCTTTTTTTAAAATAAAAGTAGCCTTAGTTACTCTTTATAACATATGCCAGTGAAAGTCCCGTCAAAATCGGCCTAGCCGTTTCGAAGATTACCCGGAACAAACAGACAGACAGACAAAAATTTGAAAAATGGTTGTTTTGCTATCGGTACCGTAGGTATATACTTTCATATGCATTCAGTAAAAAGCTGTTATTTTGATGTTACAAACAGACACTTCAGTTTTATTAATTTATATATATTTACATAAATAGCCCGGTAAGTGTGGGTTAGCTCTTTAAGATCCAGTAAAAATGCAACATCTCTCGTCGTTTGATTGGTCGAGATCATAAATAAAGCAGTCTACCCCGTCATCCAAATTGGCAACGATCGTATGATGCGATTTCGGTGTGTTGCCGGAACACACCGATAGGTGCTTGGTGATACATTTCCAACTTGAGGATGGTAGCTAACCAGGCGAGCTCTAGAAAATGCCCTACCACTATCAGAAGTGCTTTGCTTCCCTAGCTTAGTCGGAAGATAGACAGTATACTGGGAATTGAGCAAAAATGTGGCTTGCCTTGAAAGTTGTTTACAATGATTTTGGACAACTGTCCGCTAGTATTGCATCCCTGTAAATTCGGGAAAGCCTCTCTTAAGACAATCCTTTTATAAAACAGCAGCTGTCTAGTTACTGATAAGAGATAAGAACACCCTCAATAACAATGGTTGTATTCTTTGGAAAATAATTTCCGTTTTGTACAGGAACGGTCTTAAGATTAATTTTTGGGGATCCTTATATAATAGAGCAGTTACAAAATGATAATATATTTAAAAATATATTATATTATATAGAGTTGTATGTATTGTAGACTTGTAGCTATTGAGACTTGTAATTATTGAGTCTACAATCTACCCGCAATAACTTCAGTTGACTCTTGAACATGGCGCTTGCAACGGTGCCGAAATATCGAGTGCGCAAAATAAATAAAAATATCCCGTTACCGAAGTTAATCCATATAGGATCACCTCATTGTCCATCTGTCCGTATTTCTGTCAGTCTGTCTGTGTGTCTGTTTCTATCATAAAATCTCTACCTACTACAAAAACATAAGATACTATTTCAGCGGTGCTAAAATATAACGCGTCTAAAATATAGGAAACATTTTTCGTTTCATTTTTTGTAATACCTCGGGCGCCATGTTTATTTACTTTGTCCTTCCTAGAGGGATCCCCTAGATTATCACAAAAGCTTTTACCAACTTTTCACTCAAGGTAGGTGTCACAAAAATATGAGTTAAAAAGCTTACCTGCCCGTGCGATATTGTAATACCACAAATAGAGATTAAATTGGATAAGTTGACTGAATTTGAAATTTTAGTTTAATCCTAATACGGTCACTTTATAAATAGCAGCATCTTTTTTAAAGAATAAAGTTGACGAGATCACCGTAATACCTACCCATCTCATTTGCATACAAACTTTGTTAAGGCGATATCCCGAATCAATGGCATTCATCATTCTGTCCACCGACAGTGTGTCTTTACACACACTGTCGGTTTGCACTGGTGTAAAAGAGGAAGGAACCCCTAAAATTGAGTAAAAATTAAAAAAAAGCGTAATTACTTCAAAATTAGAAGTCTAATCGAAAATTTACCATAAACATGTTTTTTATTATTATATAATACGTAAGTTTTGTTAATTCTATCAATATACATTTATAAATAACAGAGATATTTTATTTTAAACTTTTTAGAGGTAACTTAAGGTATTTATACGTATGTTACTTTTTTTGATAAATTTAATTTGGTAAAAACTTGTTTTGATCACATCAAGATTATTAGTAAAAAACGGTCCCAATCCGATATACACCTATATTTTTGTTTTATAAAAGTTTGTATGAAATGTATATAAGGATTTTCATTTATCATAGTAACCAAGGCGACATTAGTCTACTATTGATAGCGGTGTAGAAAGTAGTCACCATGGCAACATCTCAATTTCAAACAGACTTCATGGGGTAAGGACTGTAGATTTAAAATCATTTGTCTATGCCCGTTGCTACAGGATAAGTTTGTCGATGGGAAAGTAATAAAGTCAAGACATAGGTAATACAAGTGGTTAAGTACGTATTAGTATTTTTTGTTATGTTATTTGGTAACGAGACGAGCTGGTCGTTTGCCTGATGATAAGCATAATGCTGGCCCATAACAAGCAGTGCCACCCAGAACTTTGAAACACAAAGACCTGCGCGGCAGTGCGCTCGTTACCCTGAGACATTAGGTATTAAGTCTCATAGCCCAGTACTTTCACTGGCTACTCTGCTCATCAAACCGGAACACAGTAATGCTTGAATATTACTGCTTGGTGGCAGACTTCACAAGCAAAGCGGTGGTAACAACCCAGACGGACACTCGCAGAAGAGAAGAGAAGAGTTAGTGCTACCACTAACAAAATTTTCCACGCAAGCACACAATACAAGTTTCTTAAACAAGAACAGAATGCAACGAGTTAGTTCTGCCGTAGTATAGCTCGCAAGCATCGTACCATCGCATCAGGTAATGGACTTTGCTATTGTTTGGAAACAACACAAGTCCCTTTGTTCCCGATATGTCATACTTATAGGATACTTATCTAGGCATCACCTACCTAAGTGTTGAAGTGGTCAGTATTTTTAGTCTTTGTTACGTATTTTCACTGAGTTGAAAGATTGACACGAGAAGCAAAGCAAAGAACAACATAATGGTTTTCAAAGACTGTTATTCTTTGAATAGACAGACTTATGAAGAGCTGTTAAATTTTCGTAATTTGAACTTTAAAAAATGGGACTTCATCGTGCTAAAACATAACAGAGTATGGATACTAAATTAATTGAGTGGCTAATCTTAAATTATGGTTACTTTACTGTGGGATTTAATCACGCTAATTTTGACTCTAGTTGTAATTATCGTGGTCAAGAGAGATTGAATCAACAAATTACAAAAGCAACACAATCTATATCTATACATACACAAATAAATTAAATTGAAGTGTCTGTTTGTAATATAAAAATAGCAGCTTTTTACCAAATGCATATGTAAGTATATACGGTACCTATTACAAAACAACCATTTTTTATTTTTTTGTCTGTCTGTTTGTTCCGGGTAATCTCCGAAACGGCTGGGCTGATTTTGACGGGACTTTCACTGGCAGATAGCTGATGTTACAAGGAGTAACTCAGATTACTTTTATTTTAGAAAAAGAGTTAGGGTTCCGCGCAAAAAAAATAAAAACCATCAAATCCAATCTACACGCGGGTGAAACCACGGGCAGCAGCTAGTATAAAATAAAATAAAATAAAATTTGTTGGCTTTCTGTCTGTTTGTTCCGGCTAATCTGCCAAACGGCTTCACCGATTTTGACAGGACTTTTATAAGGAGTAACATAGGCTACTTTAATTTTACATGGGCGAAGCCGCGGGGCATAGCTAGTAACTGTATAAAACTTCAACTTGACATGATCAACAGTTTCGAACAAAATGCCTGTGACACTGAGGCATACGTAGAAACCACACCATAACGGTTTTTTACGTCTGTACGTACGTACTTTTTAGGTATGAAACGTCAAAAAGGATAATAACCACAAAAACTGATTTAAAACCCGTTTCACTGTTTACGTTGCTGAAAATAGCTTTAACACTCTGGTCAGCACCCACGTAACAAATACCGTGGGCTATACTTACCTATACTTAGTGCTATTATTACTTCCATCATCAGAATCATACAAGAAGGTTATAAAAATTTTCTGTACCGGTGCAAATAAAACAGTTTCGTCATTTTTGTCGCCCACACAGTAGGCCTACGTGTTCTCAAGACAGTCTATTACATTAAGGCGTCTATAGCACCTAAATAGCTTGACTTAAGGCCAGGACTCTGCGCCGCTTTCTCGCTCACGCATCTCAACATTTTTGAAGACACAAACAATCACTTAATATAATTATGAAAAATCGCATTTGGTGAATTTGCTGACAATAACATGACAAAAGTTTAACAAAAATTTCAAACCATCACTTAAGTTTTCAAACCTAAAAGTGGGATTTTATGTTTTGCCCATTTTCATATATGAAAACCTGATTGGATCATAATGTTATTGCCAGCAAATTTACAGAATGCGATTTTTCATAATTATATTAAAATAATTATTATCTTCAAAAATGTTGAGATGCGCGAGCGAGAAAGCGGCGTGGAGTATCCTGCCCTTAAAAGAGATTTTTTTAGCAAAATCAGATGAGCTTCTGGCACTGGAAAAAAGATAATATTTCATTATTCATGATATTACCGATAATCTTGTTGTGATCAAAACAAGCTTTTAACAAATTTACTCGATCAAAAAAAAATGTCAAAGTTACCTTTAAAAATAAGTTTAAAATGTAATATCTCTTTTATTTATAATTGATATACATTGATAGAATTAACAAAACTTACGTATTATATAAAAATAAAAAACTTGGTTGTGGTACATTTACAATTAGGCATCTAATTTTAATTTTGTGTTTCAAATTTCTGAGTGGCACTGCTATTGTTATGGGCCTGCGTTATGCTTACCATCAGATAAACAACCAGCTCATTTAGTTATCAAAAAGAAAAAAAATAATATCTCAGGCTATACCGATCAGAATACACAGACTCAGGCCAGGAGTTCCACTCCCTAGCTGTATACGCATAGTGTAGATCGACGAACGGTGGTGAACACGCTAGTCCAAAAATATAATTGGCGCTCAAGTTCAGCTGCAAGTACACAATGATAGATACATGTCATTACATGTCGATAGGTGCTTATCAAGAAATTTTAAACATGAGGGCCAAAAATCCCATTCAACCTAAAGTGACATGGACGTGTTATTACCAAAAAGGGCTGACGGCTACATAACCAAATGTATAGGTTAACCTTTCACACCCTTCCACTATTTACTTTATATGTACGAGTACAATCTATATACCGGATGTCAAAAAAGCCTTAGGCTGGTTGGTTACCTTTGTCTTTTCGGCGTCCGCATAAATCTGTCCAAACGTAAGACTTTTGCGTTTATGATCTCGGTTCAAGAGAAATAATCTCAGGTAAAATACCCTACTATCAACAATTTGATTCAAGATTTCTAAGAATCGGAGGAGAATTACAAGAAGTCGAAAAACTTTCGAGAAACCAATCATATTTTTATAAAATAAATCCGCCAAATGCAAAATCTTGCTCGTCGAGGGTTCCGAACCAGCAGTAACATATAATATAGCACTACGCTTTAAATAATGGGCTTATAAGTGTCTATATAACGTATAATTTGAGCTTAGAGAAATGGCATTATCTAGGTTGATTAAGGCGTATATAGCAGCTAAAAAAAGGCTTCACTTTGAAGGTTTTTTAGCAAAATCATTGGAGCTCCAGGCACTGAAAAAAATATGTCATTATTCATGATATTACCAATTATCTTGTTGTGATCAAAATACGTTTTTACTAAATTTACTAGATCAAAAAAGTGACCAAATGACCTCTAAAAATAAGTTTGAAATGAAATATATCTTTTATATATAAATGTATATTTATAGAATTAATAAGAGTTACGAATTATATAAATTTTCGATTAGGCATCTAATTTTGAAGTCATTATGCTTCTTTTGGGTTATTACTCAATATTAATGGCGCACGCGCAATCTTTCTTCTCTTTTACATCAACGCAAACCGATAGTGTGTGCATAGAGGATAGAAGGATGAATGACATTGACTCGGGGTACCACCTTAACATCGACCTGGTAGGTACCAACTCAAGCTAAAAATGGATCCCAAATGGATGTCATGGTTGTTTAGAAAATGGTTCCTTCAAGAGTCCGTTTTCCTATTTCGTGACCCTAAAAACGTTAAAAGGGAAGCCAGATCAAGTTAGTATAAGTTGCCAACTGATTGCAAGATTTTCTTTTAAAAAGTTTCAATCAATGAAACTGGTTACGCTAGTTTAGGGTTAGCAAACTTCTTCCGTATTTATAGAGTAAGTAGCCTCCGCCCGCGGTTCTTACCTGCGTTCCCACAGGAACTGTGCATTTTCCGGGAAAAAAGTAGCCTATGTTACTCTCCGGTCCATGCACTATATCTATGCCAAAAATCACGTCGATCCGTTGTTCTGTTACTGCTTGAAAGAAGGACAAACCAACAAACACACTTTCGCATTTATAATATTAGTAGGATTAAGGATAGGAAGTAGGATAGGATATGAAAACTAACAATACTAACTAAAAACTATAGTATTTTTTTAGGTTTTCGCGAAAATATTTTCCCGGTTGTACTTATCTATGAAGGAGGATTATTACATTTTGTTTGTGTTTATGTATTGTCGTGTGTACCCATGATTTTAATTCGATGAGATGTTTGTCCGATGAAAAATTTATTAATTTTTTTATTATTGATAGGTTAGCTTAAGATTTTACCTGATCTTTTCTCACGATGTTGACCGCCATCTCACCTGATGTTAAGTGACGACGCGGTCGACGTTATAGCACGCTTGCCCAGAAGATACCTGCGATGAGAGCCAAAATATGTCCGACTCCTCATACCACAGCGTTGTGAATTGTGGATTCCGATCAAGAATCCGCGGCCGCGGTTTTTTGTTCGTAGGCTACTCGTGTTAATAATATTAATGTGAGATACCGCCCGTGCCATGGTTATTGTAGATTTTACCCGTAATATTCATAAACTACCAACCACAAAATAAATTTTATGAATCCAGTTTGCGTATTATCACTATTGCATATTTTATCTTGAAGATACGAAATATTTTCCATATTTCAACACTAAACATTTAAAATTTGCATGAATAATGAAAAATATGTAAACAAGCATTTGCCCAGACAAGATAAGGAAACGTTCTTAATCACCTACCCACTTGATCTCATAGTACAAGACCTCGTGTCACTTTTGATTACTGTTAATATTTCCTGAGTATGCTTTTATCTTTTTTCAGCAGATATCAGAATAAAAAAATTATTATACTTCTTTACAAATTAAACATTCTACTTTATTAACATCTTATATAATTTTTTCTATCTTAGTATACTACAAATCCAACCATGATTTTAACTACAAAAACTAAAATAGGTCTTGATAATACACCAGGAACTACAAAGACCGTGGTCAAACACAATTTTCTATGATTCAAGTAATAAAAAAACCGCCTCGTTAAAGCATTGAATGGGTACGTAACCTCTGCACTCTGCACAACGATCTTTTACACATCGAGGCTGGGAATTCTTGAGATCGCAGCAGTTTGTGTCTACGTATCCAAATATATAAATATAGACACAAACGATGATGTAAATAGTGTTTTCATAGGTTTTAACAAGATTACCGATTGAAATTAAAAAAAAAACGTTTTGATTCAGTTGACGAAATATCGGGAATTAAAATAACGTGACAATACGCGATACAAACCGTTAAACATTATTTAATTCAAGATGATGTTAGTCTTTTACCATTTTGATAAGTAATTATAAATGACAGCAGCTCCCGTAGCACGGCTAACAAAACAAGATCTCATCATCTTTAATAAGTAAAAGCTTCAAGTCGTAAGAAGCTTAAGTTATGCCTAGAACGAATCGCGTGCCGTGATACAAATGTAAATTATTAAAAAACTTTCTTAGTAACTTACAAAAGTTACGTTCAAAAAGATCTGTGAAGTAACATAATTTCGGAAAAGTTTATGAAGCCGACAGCGGAAGTTGAAGATGTCGTTTGTCTGTTTGGTCATTCCCAGATTTTTAACAAACATTCTTTGTTCAAACAACAAATGGAAATTTCGCAAGTCATGTTTTTTTACCTTTTTCTATTGGTGGTATATACTATTGAGTAACGAGACGAGCTGTTCGTTTTTCCGGTGGTAACGTCAGCCCAATTGTAGTGCCACTCAGAACTTTGAAATACAAAGGGTAGGCCTTTGTATTATAAATTACTGCGCTTATATATAGCTGTGCTTAGATAACTAAGCACAGCTATATATAAGCGCAGTAATTTATCTGGCTACTCTGCTTATCAAACCGGAACACAGTAATACTTGCACAGTATTGTTTGACGGCAGACTTCACGGGCAAAGCGATGGTATGACTAACTCTTTTGCCCGTTTTCTCTAACGACGAATAGATAAGGCTAAGAGGTAAGGTTCAAGGTAAAGCTTGTAAAAATAATTTATTATTAGTACAGCCTAACAGATTTACTTGAAAGGATACGGGCAGTCAACCACAGCCAAATCACATTTTATTATAATCCTTACAATTTTCTAACATTTCTGCTCTAGCCGGCTAAAATCCTGTCTCAACCAGCTTTCAAAGCCAAAGCTTGTTTGATGTGATTATTATTTCAGCTTCCACCAGAACCTGGAACCTATAATCAAGTTAAATGCTCCTTTAGAACGTGGCTGCCGGGTTATTGATTAAAATTGATGTCAATTTGCAACCATTATAAAACGAGCCGTATTTACGATATTAAAAATAAGCTTTTAAAAAATTAGATTTAAGTGGTAACTGCTACTTAAAAAGAAATGCGTGGACATGTGAATGACATCCACCATGCCGCATTAGGCCTGCGTCATAGATTATATGCTGCCTACTACATAGTTTCCACCCGCGTGGTAGGTATTTATCTTTGTAGCCTATGTGTTATTCCAGAATCTAAACTATTTACATTCGAAATTTCATCAACATCGGTTTAGTAGTTACGGAAATACGTGGTAACCGACATTCACACACACAAACTTTCATATATATAATACTAGCTGTGCCCCACAGCTTCACTCACGTAGCCTAAGTTATTCCTTGTAACATCAGCTATCTGCCAGTGAAAGTCCCATCAAAATCGGTCCAGCCGTTTCGTAGATTACCCGGAACAAACAGACAGACAATTTTTTTTAAATGGTTGTTATGTTATAGTTACCGAAAATTAGTAGGTATGTCTGACTGTCTGTGAAGACGTATTACGCTGAAGCTTGTATGTTTTTCATGTCTTCTAAATCCACGAACCTAGTAGGATGTCCATGTCGTTCCAAAACTAAAGGATTATTATATTGAGGTGACACAGGTATTGGAAACTCCACATGTCACCTCTCACAATCCTCATAAGACATTCCAATGTCGCAATATCGCATCTGAGCTGTATGAAAGTTACCAGTACTTACTATAAAGCCGAGAGATATTAACACTATTGTTATGAGAGATGTTAACAACAACCGAGAGATATTAAGAAATTCCTGTGAACTGCAAATTATCTATCTTTCTCGTAAGTTAGTGACACAGATGTGCCATAGATATGACACGAATTATAGCTAGAGTTGGGTAATATACGAATTTGAGGCTTTTGAAAACACGACACATGTCTGCAGTGCCACGATAGTTCGTCAACTTTATTCATAATACTATTTCGATCAGTTACTACTTTAGAAAATATATTATTATTTCGCGGACGATTTCGCCTACATTGCGTACTGGTTGGAGTGTACCTATTGTGGTTTGTGCATCTATCCAAGCCCGCCCTACATGTAGTAGAGCATAAAAAAGATTGTGAACCTACGAAACTAGAAATGAATTCTTAACGTAGGCTACGCAGATAACTAAAATTAATATGATACAAGCTTATAGCTTGTTATAGCTTTTGTAGCATGATATTTATTTGTTTATATTATCTCTTTATGCATTTAATACGATTTAAATCAGAGAAACACGACATTGGAAGAGACCGGTAAGGTGAGGTTTTTATACCGGTTATAAATTGTGCGGGAAGCGGGATATAAACCTCAATTAGTGCATTGCGGAAACTACCAAGCATGTGGGGCTGCACGGCTGGTTGAACTGGGTGTAACATCACAACGGGGAAGAATTGTTTTGACTTGCATTTCTTTTAAAGAGTGGAATTTGTTTAATCGAGAAACATACATATATGCTTCAGAATATTTAATAGCTTGAAATATTAAGGAGACATCGGTAAGTGCCAAGACATAAAACTAGGCACAATGACTAACTTCCACTAAAACATGCAAATGGTATAGGAAAGTACAAGTGCGCCAACATGTTATGTAATAGTTTTATGACGCGCCTTGTGCCTAGAGTTCATCGACACCATCTTGTAGAGACTGCGCAGTTTAGCGTTTATTTTTTTATTTTATTCAATATCAAGGGCAACCTTTTATAAATTTCATGAAAGAATAAGGGTGGAAAAATTGGAGATAAAATTTGAAATACCGCAATATTTTCACTGCAGTTCGTTTCCGCTTTTTTAATAGCAATTTTTAATTATTTGATTGCATTATAGTTCAGTTACATCTTTTTTTATTTGAAAGGATATACTTTCAGATTGGTCCCATAGAAATTTCATCAACATCGGTTCAGTAGTTTGTCACTCAACTCGGTTCGTCGCTTTTTTAAAGCAATTTTTTTAGCTTCTCTGGTTATCGTCACCATATGCTGTGTCGTGGCATCCGTGACTAAAGTTATTCTAATTCTTTATAGTATTTTTATATTTCGAAAGTAACAAGACGTGTCTTGGTCTGATGCCAAGCGTAAGCAAAGAATCACAATGCAACTCAGAACTTTAAAATGCCACACAACTTGCACGGCACTGCTGTGCGCTCGTTGTCCTATGCCCAGTAAGTTAGGGATTTGATCAGTGTGCATTAGGTATTAGGTCAGAGAAGTGTTTTTACATTGTGATTACGGTAAAGTGTTCTTAGAAGTATAATAAGTTTGCCACTAATGAAACTACGTATGTATAAATTTTAAAAAGATTTTCAACGAGTTTTTTGCCTCTTCTATTCGATTGGCCTATACCTACTTGGAAGTGACACATAGTCAGAAAAAGAGGTATAAAGTGAATATTAAATGTAGTATTCCTAACATATACTTACAACAAATACGTTTTCTATCACTGATATTAACTTTTCCGAAAAGTAACTATTAGCATAAAATAGTTTAAATTTTAACTATGATTAAAAATTCACATATTATAACGGGATTATTCGTCCACAATACCGCAGAGCTTGAAAACCAAGGTTTTCAACCAGTGTGTGTTGCCAGTGATGACATATGGCACTGAGACGTGGTCTCTTACTGTTGGCCTCATCAGTAAGCTGAAAGTTGCACAACGAGCTATGGAGAGGGCTATGCTCGGGGTTTCCCTGCGTGATAAGATCCGAAACGAGGAGATCCGCAGGAGAACGAAAGTTACCGACATAGCTCTCAAAGTTAGCAAGTTGAAATGGCAATGGGCTGGCCACATCGCTCGCAGAACCGATAACCGATGGGGAAGAAAGGTTCTCGAGTGGCGGCCACGAACCGGAAGACGTAGTGTAGGACGTCCCCCCACTAGGTGGACTGACGACCTTGTCAAAACCGCGGGGAACCGTTGGATGCAAGAGGCGAGTAGTCGATCCAAGTGGCGTTCTATGGGGGAGGCCTATGTTCAGCAGTGGACGTCTTCCGGCTGATGATGATGATGATGAACGGGATTATTCCCGTGAACATGATGCTTTCAACAGCGTCGAAATATCGGGTGCTCATCACTCAATAATAATCACGGTAAATATCCCGTTATACCTAATATGGGAATTAGTAAATAACCGTGATAGTTTAAAACAGTACGATTAAAAATTACGGTAGATAAATAAAACAACATCATTGATACCCGATTATATTTTATTTCCATCCAAAACTTTTACATTGGTAATTAACAACAAACTAGGTACATGGGTATCCAAACATTCAGCTTTTGAATGATTTAATTCCCTAAATACATTTAATAATTACATGTATGTATGTAGAGTGAGTTAAAGAATAGGAGTAGACTATAATACAAATCTTTTCTATGTAAATTGACATCAATAACTCTACCCAGCCTGATTAATAGTAATAAAGAGAAGTAGCCTTTCCCCTAAAGTATTTAAAGTTTTGTCGAAACACTAAAGCTGATATCTAACTAGTGAATTTTAATAGATTTTGTAGATTATACAACTGATTAGCAGAAACTTAAAGGGACAAAAAGACAATCAATGGGATATTTATCACGTGTAGGTACGTTTTAAGTTTCCGAAATTCATCATAATTGTGTTTCATTGTGTTTTTTATTCGCAATGTTACAGGACTATTTTGCAGAAGTATTCAATACTTTTTGCGAGTATTTAGTAGCATTTGGTCAGCCAACCAATATATTTTTTTTTAATTTGTCTGTTTGGTTTGTGTATGCAGGCCGTAATGTTTCGTTTTAAAAAAATATGGGTGAAACATAACTTTTCAATTTTGTTTACCTAATCCGTTATTACATTTAGAAACATATAATGATTAGGTAAAATAATTCACTTTAATTACTAACTCATTACTTGGAGGTTACTCCAAGGTTCTATTCCAAAGCTTCTGTTAAGAAGCTTTGGAATAGAAGCAAATACACATTGAGATGTTCGAATTCATGCTAGTTCTTATTGTTGGTGTTTTTTTTTATGTGTCATTATGTGTATTTACTATTAAAATCTACTCATAGTCATTAGTTTAGAGAAAAAAGCTCCAGCAGCATAAAGTTTGTCCAGCCGTTTCGTGTATAGATAATAGATATCCATATATTTAATAAAAGCAATTTAAACGTAGGTTGATAGAAGATAAGTCAAAAAAAGTATACATTTTTTTTTACTTGTTCAGCTCGAATATAACATGTTTCCTATTTATGTTTCAAAGTTGCAAATGCTGCTACATTTGGATTAAAGTAACAGCTAACATTAAATTATTTAAGTCTTTTACCTCTTACATTAGTTTCGAATGCACGATTACAATCATAACGGACACAGATATCAATTCAAAGATTTTTTTAAAGATTTAAACAACAAGAATTTATTCTATTCTCTTTATTATACACTCTATGGACAGAAAAATCTTACGCCATAAAGTTAAAAACTATTTACAAAGACGATATAATATTCAAACAACATTTTAATACTAAAATAACACTTTGTCCGCGGAGTAATAAAACGAAAGCGTATTTTTTTATATTTCCATTTGCTTGAAGTTATACATTTCATATCACAGTACGTTACATGCCTGTAACACAACATTATAATAATAAATAGAGTATTTGTGAAACCAATATCGAGGTAACATTGTAACAAGTTAAATGAGGTTTTTAACCAAAAATATATCGCATTTAAGCCGTGTTCCTGAGTAGTTCTTCCAATGATAGCACGCCGTCCTGTAACAATTTTATAAAGGTTAAAAACGGTCCAATAATAAATCCAGTAAACGGTCCAATAAACGGTCAATGTAGTATTCAATTCCTTCATCTACGGAGCGGCAGATGAATTCAATATCACGGAGCCCTTTAAAATTTAATCATCATTGGCAACCAATTAAACATAAACATAAACATAAACGCTTACACACTCATATCCCCGCACTAGGATTCCCTGTGTCGCAGGTGGCATGGACATACACAGATACACATCACAAACATCCAAGACCCGAGAACAAACTTTATGCTTACACAAAATCTGCCCCGGCCGGGAATCGAACCCGGGACCCCTCGCTTTGCAGGCAGGGTTACTACCAACTTAGCTACGGAGCCAGGTATATTTATTGTATTCAATTAATTCTTTAGCAAACATATCAAAAATGTACATGGAAGAACTTATTGCTACATAACATTTTACCAGTCATCCTGTACGTGCTAGAAAAATGGTGGTGGTGCAGTAAGGAGAAACATAGTAAAGACATAATATGTAAAAGTATTTAAACTTTATGGTGTATCTTTTTCTTAATTCAATAAAAACTACGAAAAACCCTTCAACTAAAATAAAATGCATCGCCATTTTCAAACTTATTTCATTACAAACGATTTATAGCTAAAGATGAGCTGATCAAACGTTAACCAATCGAATATAAATCAATATAGTACCTTTTATGTTTTTTGGTAACGAGACGAGCTGGCCTTTTTCCTGATGGTAAGCATAACGCCGGCCCATAACAATTGCAGTGCCACCCAGAACTTTGAAACACAAAGGCCTTCGCGGCACTACAGTGCGCTCGTTACCCTGAGACATTAGGTATTAAGTCTCATAAGCCCAGTAATTTCACTGGCTACTCTTCTCATTAAACCGGAACACAGTAATGCTTGCACAATACTGCTTGGCGGCAGACTTCACGAGCAAAGCGGTGGTAACAACCAAGACGGACACTCGCAGAAGACATAGTCCTACCACTAACACCTACTACATCTATCGAATAGAAATCAATATAGTACCTGGTTAGCATCGATGAACTTGCTGACGACGGATCGCGTGAATTCCGGGTGGTTCAACATCTCCATCACGAATAACTCCACGGGGATGCTGCGAAACATAATCAGATTAGAAAATGATGTAAGAAGAAATTTCAAACCGATGCGAATTCAGAAAATCGTAGAAATCTTAATGGCATTCCGTAACTTTTGGAGACTCTTTGACTTATTATTGATAATTTTTAACCTGGTTTATCCTGCTGTAAGGCAGAGGGCTCGTTAGCTTGCTTCGACTTTTCGGAGTTTAAAATCTTTTTCGGTTCAGACAAAAAGTATCCTGGTTTTCTATACTTGTCTAACAATGTAATGAAACTCGATAGCAATAGTTAGATCGCTAACCAATGATATGAATTTAAATGACTATTTTTGTCATTGGAGAGCCATCAAGTTTATTTATATTATTGGAAAACTAAGAAAATCACACCGACAATTGGACCCTTTCGATGCCTTGTCGGTGCCCAGCATCGGTCCGACAGTTCAGTCCGATCGACCGGACGACATGAAGTAAGAAGCCAGTTGCCTCCACAGAGGTGTCGTTTAGAAATCTTGCACAGCTGGAACTCGGAATAAGTTCAAATTTATTCGAACACAAGATGGAATACGAAGTTGAATTGAACTTTTTACGTTTTTTCAGAAGTGTTGCTTTTTGTGACTGTACACAAGTTTTAGAAACCTCAAACAACCTTAGACTGTCACAGTATTTGTTCTAAATCAACCGGGCTACCAGGGCAACAAGTGGAGTCGGTATGGTAGTAGGAGTATTTTTTTTTATGTTATTTGATAACGACGAGCTGGTCGTTTGCCTGATGGTAAGCATAACGCCGGCTCATAAAAATTGCAGTGCCACCCAGAACTTTGAAACACAAAGGCCTGCGCGGCACTGCAGTGCGCTCGTTACCCTGAGACATTAGGTATTAAGTCTCATAAGCCCAGTAATTTTCACTGGTGTATGGTTGGAAAATAAGGCGTTAGAAAAAAATAATGTCTAATAAGAAGATCGGTTCAGCAACAACATAATGTCAGAAACAAAACTTTTTTACTTTGATGATGTTGCCTGACGAGACAAACAAATTACGCCGATAATTGCAGTTCTTCCCAGAACTTTTAATATATTTAGTCTTGCACCGAATCTCAGACGTTTAATAACTTTAATGACTACTGTGCCTAGATCGCATAGCGTAATTTTAGGTCTGAGGTCTAGATGATTGCGTGAAATGTCATTCAGAATAATCTCGAATTCATAATATTACTCGTATTAAAATTATTAGTTTAGAAAGTAATTTTTTTGTGTTTGTTTTTATCTTGAA
Source organism: Crocallis elinguaria (assembly GCA_907269065.1). Lineage (NCBI taxonomy): Eukaryota > Metazoa > Arthropoda > Insecta > Lepidoptera > Geometridae > Crocallis > Crocallis elinguaria. Next base: position 20,976,084 of record OU026072.1, on the reverse strand, counting down.
GCAAATACCTACAAGTCGATGTAACAAAAGTTACATAAAAACATGACTGCCCTAGCAAGTGTCCCTCAGGACTATGTAAGGATTCCAACGATACCACGTACATCCAAATCTGTTCTGCCATTTAAAAGTTATGTTGGAATAAACAAACTCACATTCTTACATATATGAACACTAAAAACATTACACTTCTTTTTTGTGCAGTCGTGTAAGAATAGAGTCACATTGATTTGTCACTGAGGCTTTGAAATTCAAACCAGAAAACCTTATTTTGACGTTTATTGTTTGTTGTAGAATTCTCGTAGTAACAAGTCTACGGAATGTAATTTCGTAGACGCTATCATCTACGAACGTCAATACGTAGTCGAAAATGTTACTGCAGCACTGCATTTTTTGCATGATTTTTAAAGTGTTAGTTGCATTATGAATTTTTACAGATTTATACCGGGAAGTGTCCTGGATATATACTGAGATGTCATAAGACATGTCACTTCAACTTGAAAGATCGGAAACTACGACTGCATCATACAACAATAGAACAAAGTAATTAGTACCTTTTAGTTTGAATTATTTTATCGTTCGAAATCTTTTTAAACATTTTAACACTACGGTGTTTTTTAGATCTTTCGATTATCCAAATCTTGTTATCATTCTGAAATACGTTTAATAAGTTATACACAAGAAGAAAATCAACAAAAGTTTTAACAATTACTTTGTAATGTATATACCCCAAATGTACGCAGTTTTTAATTGAATCTAAATCCATAATCGGTTTTAAATTTGCCCAAAACATTCCTACTTTGGCAGAATTATTAAAAACGTATTTGTAAAGACAAACTTAGTCTGAAAGTTCACGTTTACAGGTTTGCACCTTAACAATCCCCCGGGTAGCGGGGGCGAATTTTAACATGGGGTTTATCCGGCCAACCCCTCCATTTCAGGAAAAACCTTTCTACGTTTCATTTGCCACGATCAATGTTTGGTAGAAGTCACACCTGTTTGAGAATAATTATTGTTTTCAAACCGGCTTTTAAACGAAAAAGATTCTCCTATATACGAGTAGACAGGTATATTTTTATTTATAACTAGCTGCTGCCCACGGTTTCACCCGCGCGGAGATATTGGATTTCATGGTTTTTATGTTTTTGCGCGGAACCCTAATTCTTTTTCGAAAATAAAAGTAGCTTAAGTTACTCATTGTAACATCAGCTATCTGCCAGTGAAAGTCCCGTCAGAATCGGCCCAGCCGTTTGGGAGATTTACCTGGAAATAGACAGACAGACAGACATGGTCTAAATGGGGAATGTGTCCGACTTCTATAGTCAAAAGATGATATAATTTGATGTTTGTAACCAAACTAATATTAAAGACCGAAGTTCTACAGCTATTTGGTTCGTGGTTTGACAATGGTCCTCAAAGTTTTGGCTGTTTAGATCTAAGGAATCAAAGTTATGACTCAAATAAAACTATATGACTATGGGGTCATTGGGTTTACGTTATCCATATAGGTACATATTATACCTACTTAACTAGCTTAGTAATTATGAAAAATATGAACATCTTAACGCGTATGGTTCATTTTGTGTTTCTCACCGAACAATAATGATCCCCACTGTTTCTGTTTTATTTATTCTTACTTTTGCCTTAGGGTTGTCTGGAAGAGAGCTATGAGCAATAAGACCACACCATTATGACACTTAGTGTTTAAGATATTCCTTTAAAGTATTATACAGTACAAATATTGGTGTTTAAATAATCAGTTTATCATTCTTATCTATCTTTATCATTCATACATATAGTTTAGGAAAATATGATAAATAATGCAAACTTTTCTTATATTAAAAGTTTTTGCCCAATAATTTTCTAAAAAAGACAGAGAAAAAAACAAGTTGTTTGCTTACACCACAAGGTAAAGAAAACTCCGTTTAGCTGACGGTAAGCATAATACCTATCATAATTATTGTAGCGCCATCCATAATTTTGAAATACAAAGGAATGCATGGCACTGCAGTGCACCCGATACCCTGAGACACCAGGTACAGAATAACATATGCCCAATAATTTCGCTGAATACTTTGCTCATCAAATCGTAATACAATGCATGCACACTATTGTTTGACGACACAAGCAAGGCTTTGGTGCTCAAGACGGACATTCACAGTTCTACCTGGTAAAAAAGGTTCACGTAATAGTTTCAACTTTAAAGTAAATAAGTGAGCGACCATTAATTTATAGGAACAGCAATTCCAATTATTCCAATGCTTAATTGCCACCAAAAACGCTCAGTTGCAAATTAGCATAGTCAATTTGTATAACACGATTCAATTAATTTCAGGCTTGTTAGGCATCCGCAGTTAATAAATTAAAGATATTAATAGGAACTACTTATATTATTGACTTGGCATAATCCATACTCCATACTAATATTATAAATGCGAAAGTGTGTTTGTTGTTTTGTTGATTTGTTGGTTTGTTCGTTTGTCCTTCTTTCACGCAGTAACGAAGCAACGGATCGACGTGATTTTTGGCATAGATATAGTTTATGGGCCGCAGAGTAACATAGGCTACTTTTTATCTCGGAAAAAACGCACGGTTCCTGTGGGAACGCGGGTGAAAACCGCGGGTAGAAGCTAGTTAATTTTAATTGCAATTATTTACCTATAATTTAAAACGTCATGAAGGAGGCTAAATTACTTTAAAGACAATAATAACCTACTTCGTTTCAAATACGAAAATAGATATATACTAGCTTCTGCCCGCGGTTATCACCCGCGTTCCCACAGGAACCGTGAAACCGATCTGTCAAATTAAATCAACTTGTCAACATTATAAAACTTTATTGTATATATAATTTATTGTACTAAATACTACTATAGAATCTACTTATTTTCTCGTAAAATATATATATATATATATATATATGTTGTTGTATATATATATATTTTACGAGAAAATAAGTAGATTCTATAGTAGTATTTAGTTTCAAATTGATCAAACACAAAGGTAAATATAAATTTGGATGTAAATTATATGACATCGTACAAGAATGAACACGGTAAACATATAAAGTAATGGCGTAACAAGGCAATGTTTCAGCGAAATAAGAATGTAATCCTTAACATATTGTTGCCATAAGTCCTAATTGTTTATGTACCTATAACAGTATATTATAATAAAAAATGTTTCAATTACTACTTTTGAAACTAACACATACGGTAAAAGTCATGAAATTTTGAACAGAAAATATCTACATCTGGTTCCTGAGCAATCAGGGCGTTCAGGAGATTATTCCACCATAACTTTTAAATGCCTGAACAGATTGTGATGTATGGGGTGTCGTTAGAATCCTTACATCACCCCTAGTGACACTGGCTAGGGCAGTCGTGTTACTTTTGTTACATCAACTTATTTTTGCCATTTTCTTTAGGCTTCACGTGGTTTGTGAATTGAGACAAATTTAAGCAATATAGTACAGTCAAAGAAATAAAACAGGCAGATAACAGCTTGAGGAGTAGTGGTTAGAGCCATTATCGATACACCACCCACCTCTTGTATATTAAGTAAAGACGTGGGATTGAGATTTCACGCAAAGTTCACCGAAGTCATGGTTGGATTCAGGTAATTTTAGTGGTGGGCTTCTAAATTAGTAACGTCTTTAGAACAATATATCGACTGATTTGAGCAACTATTCAATGTCAAGTTCTCGTCACTATATACGATCAATGCATTAATATCGAATATAGTGAAAAACATGAGATAGTAAATTCTATTTAATAATTGATCGTAAAAAGTTTAAAAAGATATTTCAAGAAACTTCAACAATGCAGCCATAAGTGTGAAAAAAACGATTTACTTGTAAAAGTAAAAACTGTAGTTCTTTATAAGGGATTATATTTTATTATTATTATCTTCTTCTTTCTTTATTCCCTGGCTTCTGTGGAAATTGTGGTTAACATTCCACAGAAGCCAGGGAATAAAGAAAGAAGAAGATAAGGGATTATGATATGAAACAAAAATGTTAATACCTTTCGATGGTCTTATTGTCATCAGCATTCTCCATGGTTTCCTTTTCGGGCGCAGATCCAAGAATTTCCAAGAAGTCGTCGGCGTCCAGAACTAAAAAATAATAACGTTTTAGTAAACACATTAATCGACGACGTGACCAAAACGCTGGGTTTTTTTTAACGCTTTTAGTTTAAACATCGGTTGCGACGTGCAGAAAAGTTGCCAGCATTTTGGGCACGTTGCAGAACCTCACGCAATCAGTGCTTGAGTTATCTTTGAAGCATATTATTGCTTACAGATAGTAGGTAAGTACATAATGTAAAAAACTGATTAACTTTAATTGTAAATATTTGTGTTATTTTTCAAATTAAAATTTATGTTTATCTCTAGATTTCTATGTACAGTAAAACGGTTAGTTTTGAACCAGAATTTACACACACAGGCCGTTCACTAAAAAAACTTTTTACAGCTTAAAAGCGTATCTATTCTGAACTTAAAAATCTTACCCTCTAAAAGATTAAAAAAACGAAAAAGTATCGTTGTGTTAGGCACTTTGTTTATTTTTGGACGGAAGTATTTCTAAAACCAGTCGAGGCACGCGTTTATTACTTAGAAAAAAAACAGCGAGGGTCTTTTTAAGCAGCTTCTTAAAAACCCTGATTACTCTCAAGTTTGTGACCCAGACCCGCATTGTTTTAAGTATATAATTAAGGCCTAAGGCTGTGACATTGTATCCTGACCGAAGTAAATACGTAAAAAATATAAAACGAAAAGTGTTAAAAAACTTGGCACACGATAAGTTGTTATAGTGTCATGTATGAAGCGTCTCAGATCTTCATGTGAATTATTCTACTTTTTCATTCCTGTCCTCATAATATATGGACAATTTAGGTTATTTATAAAGCTGCTACGGCAACTGTTGCCGAAAACTGGAATAATTCACTTATTCACATAACTTATTTAGGGACATGGTATCACGAAAATGCGGTACCTTTTAAAATCTTTATATGAGATGCCTTGAATATTAATCACTGGCGCAACAATTCATTCTTGTTGTGTGCCAAGATTTTTAGTAATTAATCGTATTTGTTTATTTTCTTTCAACTGTGTCTTTTGACTCTTGAAAATATTATCAACTAGCTGCTGCCCGCAGTTGCACCCGCGCGGAGTTATTGGAATTCATGGTTTTTATTTTTTTACGCGGAACCCTAATTCTTTTTCTAAAATAAAAGTAGCCTAAGTTACTCCTTATACCATCAGCTATCTGCCAGCGAAATCCCGTCAAAATTGGCCCAGCCGTTTCGAAGATTACCCGGAACAAATAGACAGACAGTCGGACAGACAAACAATTTAAAAATGGTTGTTTTGTTATTGGTACCGTATATACTTTCATATGCATTTTGTAAAAAGGTGTTATTTTGGCATTACAAACAGACACTTCAATTTTATTTATTTGTATAGATAACATAAAAAGACACATAATCTAATCATGAAGTACAAATTTGTTGTTCATTCATTTCATAAAAGTGACCTATGGTTGTAATTTCATAAAAGCCCATTGACAGATCACAGCGGAAAATGGAGCAGCTGTAAGATGGAAACGTGACTCAGTAAATTGAAAATAAACAATTACGATCAATTAGCCGTCTGCATTTATATTAAACTTTTGTACAAATACAACAAAATATATATAAAGGTCATCGGCGATGAAATTAGTATTATTTTTGTACAAAAGTATTATTTACATATGTAATTTAGACATAACTAAGCCTTATTTCGTTAAAAAGCACCTCCAATTAGCATTGAATATAAGTATATTTATATAGACACATTCACAGATCTTAATAAGCATTAGGTACAAGCCCTCTTGACGCTATGTATACAAAGGAAGCTTTTACCAGCCACGAGAGACGAGTTATTCTTTTTCAAAAGACTATAGCAAACAGTTCGTGCGACAGGTATATAAGTCTAAACAGTAGCGAAGGTTGGCTCGGATCGAGTTACGCACATAATATACACTAGCACACAAACAGCTTCTTTACAGCGCTGTTTCTTCACAAAAAGCTATAATACAAACAGTTTTGTTGATGTGCGCAAATCGAGAATGAGAAAAGAGATGCCATCGTAAAGCAGTGGATTTAATTTTTGTTGTCTTTTGATAAATAACTGGTCGTCATTATAAAAATATGTCAAAAATGTCACGCTCGCAGAATTCAAGGATCAGACTCCCAAATTATTTTAAAAAATAAATCCGTTTTATAAACATAGATTTGTATTGTATCTATATTAACAATGTCAGGAGTATTCGATTGCTAGCGATGATATTTTTAAAAACCCAGGCTTTTGCGCTACTGTTTGGGCTTATGTACTGTGTCATGGAGGTAAGTAGTCCTTACATTACGTCTTTAGTTCAAGTCACCTTCGTGTTTTCCCATTCTTTGAGGAAATGAGGCTCTTAAGAGGCTGGTATCTGACTTTCACACGCGTGGTGGAGATATAGCATCATTCAAGGTGGGCCCGTATTTTCTTTAAATAGCTTATAAATCTACTTGAGAAGCTTTTAATGAAAGAATGAAGTAGTTACATTTTTTCGCCATGAAAAGATATGTAGTTTTTACATTTACAATGCTTATTTCCGCCACAGGTAAATATTTACACAAACAAAAAACCAAGCTGGCTGAAAACATTGTGATCAACATTTTGTATTGTTTAACACATTCACAAACTATGAGTATGTATGGTTTGTACTGTAATGTATCGTATGGTTTTAGTGTTATTGCTTTTAGTTGCGTCACGTGTTCAAGCGAGTATTGCATGTTTATGCCCGCCCAATATGTCATGTCGTGGGCAATCCCTGAGGTAATGTTTGCTTTTACCTCCTGTAGGTAGCTTTATCGATATTGCGGCAATTTTAAGCCGGTTTTTCACAGATTAGACGATGACATTTTTTAAAATTTATACCTCCTTCATTCCCTTCTGTGCGCTTGCCATAACCCCTCGCGATAAGAATGTTTGAGTTGGGCCTGAAAGTGCCCCTGGTCACTCTAATTTCCTCTTCTGTTGAAATTTAAGCCAAACACTTTAGTAATTATTTCTAGAAGCAAAAGCTCACATACATTTTAGTTTACATACTTTTATGAGGCCAGGTAATTGCATATAGTTTTTATTTTTAAGCATTATGGGCAAGTAGGGAGGATACTCCATTTTTAAATGTTCAAGCGTTTCTAGTGATACTTCTTTACCTTCGTTGAAATTCTCCTCACTACCACTTCGCTTGCCAAAGTCATAGGCTACCAACAGATTGCTCTTTGGGTTGAACTTCTTTCGTGTTGGTGCTTCAAAGTTAATTTCTGTTAATTATGTTAAATGTTCTTAAGAATAGTGTGTAATAACTTAAATTAGCCTTAATACTAAATTTGTTCGTATTTGTTAGGGAACAAATGATTTCAGGCATAATCATACAAAATATTTTAAAATTACGGATTTCTGGAACTAAAGTAAAATTTAAAGAACCCAATGTAATTCGTAACATTTGGATAATTTAGAGCGCTAAGTACATAAACGGCATGTTTTTAAATAAGCTGCCCTTGCAGGTTTAGAAAAAAGTTTAGAAAAACATGACTGCATCATAAAACATGTGACTTCATACAGTTGCCAGCGTGTATTCAACTGCGCGCATTCGTTTGCAGTCATACTTCGACAATAGAAACGACTACGCTCGACTGTTAGCTGTTGAGTTCGTCAACTATAAATGTATTTACAAACAATTCGTTCATGCGTTAGCGCTATTATAAGTTTCTTCAAAGGTAAGCTGTTATAAACATTGGCCTTATTGTAAAATAGGAACCTCTAAGTCAGTGTTCCCTAATTAATACACGCTTTCACAATTACAATACATACAAAAAAACAATAGGTAACATGTAATTTCACACCAGTCAGGTAGGTATTTACGAGGTACTCGACACTTTGTTCAAGCGGAATTGAATTACAAGTGTCGCATTGTCTCGAGGTAATCCAAACAACTCGATTCCTTTCAGAGTTAATCCAAAAGTGTGAACATACCTAGTAGTAATGAAAAAACAAATGACGAAATAATAATTCACTTAAGTGCAAGAGTCATAATTGTGTTAAGCTTCAGTACAAATCAGTAAATCAATAAATCAAATAACAACAAAACAATAATAAATTACAAGTCAGTAAATGTGTGAAAAGAACATATTAAAAAAAACCCTGATCTTTTAAAAACAACTAGTACCTAATGAAATTTTTCACACCCATGTAATTGTATACACATTTTTATGTTTTGTGTCATGTAAAGGATCTTCGACCTACGGATTGAAGATAATCTCAATACGACTGAGCTACCATCGCTTCAAATCGCTACTCGAAATCGAGATCGCCTAGAATGTTGATGAAGTCCCTGAGAGTATTGGAAGAGTCTTTTTACAGATGTAAGGGACAGGTAATATTATGCTTCACACGTTTGGACTCCCTCTGAGTATAGTCATTGAATTCACTTCAATGTTGCCATTCACACAACAAGTTTTCCACTTTCACAAACACCAGAAAAGCACTGCCTTTCAGTACCAGGCTTCATTCCAGTTCCAAAGGATTTCAGCTTTTACCATTATAAATCCATTCAAGCTTCGACTGTGGTTAGTACAATATATAGACAGTAAGAGCTGTAAGAAAATGTGATACGAAGAAAGGGCCTTGTAATAAGAACATACTATTGTATTTTGAAAAAACCCAATAATAGATTTTATTTCTTTTTTATTAAAAATAAATACTACTTATAGACATTAAAGAACTTCAAAACGTTATTATGAGAAATTTACAAAAAGATACATCATTCTACGGCCACACATTTTTTTAATTTGTATTTGGTAAATTATCAAATCAATGTGTCACTAACAATACTGACTTACGCACTCTGAAGTACACAAGTACACGGAATCTTGGCTGTTAAATCTATACCGCCAAGACTCGAGCATACTTAACATGCCCTGTCAGCGCTACCACACCGCCCTTACTGTCCATATATGGTCGTAAGTCCTGCTCAGTCGCATTCACATCACGTTGTAAATAGTTTTTATACCTTCGCTGCCCTCGGAAGATCTTTTACCAAAATCCCTTGCGACACTAAAGGTGGGACTCTTAAATGTAGGACTGCGGCTCGCTCGTTCTGATGACGATTGATGCTCTACGTTTCCTTTGGGAGGTTAAGGCTTTGTAAATGCTGGAGATATGTGGTAGGACAAGGCTTTGAAAAGATGGGACAAGACATTGAAAAGGTGAGGCAAATACGTCACACGTGAATGAATATGTGTTAATTAATTTATTATTTTCTTTTGGTAGGAAAATATTATTGTGTACATATATAAAATTTAGGCACTTGTTAGGTGGATCGGCTATGACAAAAAATCAATTAACGTTGATTACTATTTTAAAGAAATACCTATTTAACATAATTATTTCTTTCCCGCATATTGCTTTCTCAATAAACCCAAAGAAAAAAGAATAAAAAGAGTATCGCGCATTTAAAATACACACTAACGTCAACAATATTTTTGTGGAATAATATACTTTCCAAACAAGCTTTTATAAAATACGTAATTGGACCTGTAATATCATGGTCTCCTTCCGGCTCCATCATCAGGACCCTGGACATGATCTAGGATCCGAGTACCTGTAAAAACGATTCAAACGAGCCTAAACTTGATGGGGTTACGTCGTTTCGTTACAGAGTTCCCGTGGCCGCCTTCCGGCTCTATCATCATAAACAAACAAACATACATACATACAAGTTAAATAAAAGCTTGTAAAATAGAATTTTCTGATGGTATTTTTATGTTTTAGTGACCCAATTTTAACGGAATGATAACACACCCAAACTAAGTACAATTTGAGTAAATTGTATTCTATCTGCTACCACAGAATAAGTAATAGTACGTAAAGCTGCTACCAAAATCTCCCCTACAATATCCTCATTATTTGAATATAAAAGAAAGGAAATGAAAAGGTAAGCAGCGAGTATAATATTCATAGCAAAATTATTTGGCCCATTAGCTCCAAGACGATCTTAAAATGGAGTAGCTGGCGCGTCGTTTCGTAGCTGCTTTTGCATCTTTAACGTTTCCTTCCCAAGGTTTCATAGTCAAACATGGGGCGTTTATAGTTTCCTCGTGCCCATCCGTTTATTTATAGCTAGCTGTGCCCCGCGGCTTCGCCCACGTAGCCTAAGTTACTCCTTGTAACATTAGTTATCTGCCAGTGAAAGTCCCGTCAAAATGGGTCTGCCGTTTCAGAGATTTGCCGGAACAAACAGACAGACAGACAAAAATGTTACACATTGTTTTTTTGTTATTGGTACCTACCGTATATACTTTCATATGCATTTAGTGAAACGCTGTTATTTTGACTTTACAACAGTATACAATATAAGTCGTCTTACTTTCCACCACAGATGAGCGACCCGCAAAAATATTTTTTTTACTCCTCCAACTCTCTTTTCAAGTAGGCAGAGAGTCAGCCTTATAAATTACCCTACACGGAGCAACCTCGGCTCTCGACGTATAACGGATGAGTAAAGAGAGACTATTTGATAATTAACATCGGTCAGTTAATTAAGCTGTATGGGGATCCGGTGACGTATTTGCTCGGGGAGTGTCTTTGTGACCATTGACCTGACATACCACGCAAAATGTCGGAAATGGTCGTAGCTTGGAAACATGATTAGACGTAAGTGGAAATGTGTTAGCGTTTTGAAATGAATTTAGTTTATATAGTGGGTAAAAAATAAAAATAAGATATTACAAAAGCGAGTGTATTTATACTATTCTAGTGTTATATTTATAGTGTTATAATGTCTCAATTAAAGTGAAATAAATAAATATGTACATCACACATTTTAGAGCAGGAGAAAAAAATATCTGTAAAAAAGGTGTATTATTTAAATAAAGGAAAGGAATCGATTAGAAAATAGTTAATGATTATCAGGCGATTCTTGGGATTACATAAAAAAGTTGTGGTTGACGTTAACATCCACTTAGACAAAGCGTGGGGAGTTAGGTAACTCTCTCTGAGAGAAAGCCCTTGTCAGATCGAACCTAATAGACTAATGACTCTCAATTTGACTCGTGTTATTAATGATATTATTATTTGACGACATAATTATATATACGACTACTTTTAAAAATATAATACCAACGATGAATTACGAAATGCACTTCAAAAATAAAACAAAATTACGAGACTATTGTCTGGAAATGAAAATAATTAAAAAAAGGTTTAACAAGACGTCGTATTGTTGTAAAACTAAATATTACGGGAGACGGTTAAATCAATGAGACATTGATTCCACAATACTTACGCTCAGTCCTGGTGTGGGGTCGGTCGCGCTTGCCGAAGCCCCTGGCCGTCATCATCTCGACGTTCTTGAAGCCCCGGGTTGGTCTCTGCTGCTTAGTCCGCACCAAGCGCCCATCTGGGGCACCGTCGGCCAGGCAGAGGCATACTGCCGCTACCACCACTGCCAGTTGCATTGAGAGATTCATAACTGTGAACAAGCAGATGAGGGAATGTTAATTTCGTCTGATCCCGGTGTTACGTACGAAGTTATACGACAACGAGATACTAACTTTTAACAAAAAAATTTTTTTTTTGACAGTCAAGGAGAGTCAAGTCACGAATATTCGTAGCACAATGTTTTTTGTTTTTAAAATAGTAAAAAGTGTCAAGTTATTGTTTATTGGCTTGGTTATTATTCATAAGTAAGAAGTAATCATTATATAAATGTTAGTAACACGCAAAACAGTGAAATAGTGGAAATAAAAAGAAAAATAATCAAAACAAAGTGAAGGATAACAATTTGTAAACAAAGCAATATTATGTTTCCAATTGCAAGTACTGGTAGTTTTAACCAACTGAGAAATCAAAACTGTGAGTTAATATAGATATTTCAATTAAGGAACAGTGAATTAAATTTTAAATAAAAGTGTTTTAATAAATTTTGTTAAAATCACAATTATCATAAATGTGGGGTATGTTGAAAAAAACATACCGTTTTGAATAACGCTTACCTAACAATAAGGTAACTGTGCAACAATTTCGAAGCTTCTATTAACAGACAGTTAGACCAGTGGTGGTTACGCTTGACTGACAATCCGAAGAGCCAGGATCGCGTCTAGTGAACCGCATATTGATTTTGCACTTCCAAAATTTATTTAAATTTATTATTGACTTAATGTTACTTTGAATAAAGCATTATCTTCAATATGAAGACTCGGCAGGCCAGTGTCAAGGACTTAGAACTTAAATTAAAAACGACGCTACAAAAGTTAGAAAATGCCGATAAAATGAATGATATATTAATACAGGAGAGGGAAGACAGCGAAATCGAAATTAAAAATGTTATTATAAGTAACACTCGATTGAAAACGCAGCTCTTAGATTTGGACACTCAACTCATTAAATTAAATCAAGAAAATGAGAAGCTACAAGCTGTCGTAAATATTCATGAACAGTGTAATGTCACGATTGACTTGGCTATTGAACGAATTCAAGATTTACAAGGGCAGCTAACGGACTCAGAAAAAAAAATAACTGCTTTAAGAGACGATATTCTGTATAAAGAACGATTAGAAACTTCTAACATGTATAAAGTATTAGTGGAAAACACTTCAGTAGTAAGCCCTACTTATACGATAGACTTGACTCGAGACAGTGACAACAAGGAACTTAATATTAAGCCAGATCAAGACACAACACGACGTAGTGTAACAAAATACCTAAGACTTAAGAGAGTCATCAAAAGAACCAAGAAACAAATACAACGAAACCGCACTAAAATAAATAACGTTTCTTTAAGAAGGGAGAAAATTAATCTTATTAATGACGTTAAGAATTACAAAAGTATGGTCGAAAAATATGAACTGGACTATACTAATAATTTAGAGAAAATAAAGAGCTTAGAATCTGAATTGAATTTATTAAATAATAACTATACTTTGGTAGAGAATGAAATGAAGGGATACGTTTCAAAGATAAACGCTCTAAGTAACTTAAGCTGTGACTGCAATAGACCTGCAGAACTAACAACGCAGCAGCTGCCTATTTATGAGGAGAGAAACCGGGGCGAAAATCACCTATTAAACATAGTATCCGACCACGAAAGATTTAAGATAGGTCTTCTCGAAGAACCAAAAAACAAACCGCAAGCTGAATCCCCAATTGCGAAGGATGTTGTTCATGACGCTACTACTTTACTCGGTTTTAAAGACTGTAGTAAAATTTTATTATATTCCGATGGTTATGGTGTCGGTATGGGGCGACGTCTCAAGTACCTCACCAAGAAGAATGTACTAAATGTATGCAAACCTGGTACATCTTTAAAAGACCTTATCAAATGTGTAAAAGACGAAAGCGAACACTCGCAAAATAGTGTACGTGTACTACTAATTGGCGAAAAATCGAAGCTGACACGCAAAGAATATCAAATTTGTATAAACTTACTAAATGAGATAAGTAGAAAAGTTATGATAATAATTTGTACACTACCATACGGTAAAAATGATAAATACAATAACTTCTTACATCGAATAAATACTGATTTGTATAATTTGACTTGCCAAAATGATAATATACATGTGTTAGATATTAATTCTAATACTGACATTTTTCAATGTGAACGATTTTCTTGCGATAAATGCCATGACATTATATCAAATTTACTTATTTATAATATTGACACACCTTTTGGCACGACTAAAACAGTTATAGATATTATAACAGATGATATTTATGATTCTGCAATCAGTACAAATTGTAATGGCACTGTGAAGCCTGTACCTTTTTTAGACCAGTCTCATCTACGTCAAGTATTTCGATAGTACATCAAAATATTCAAGGCTGTAAAGGTAAAGAGTTGGAGATATCTCTATTTTTGGAAAACCTGAACACTGATATACTCTGTTTAACTGAGAGTTGGTTGAAATGTGATGATGTATTGATTGAATGCACAGGTTATGCTGTGGGCAGTATCTTCTGTAGAAAAAAAGCTATCAGAGGTGGCACACTGATTTTAATAAAAAATGGAATTCAGTTTAAAAATAGGGATGACATTAATAAATTATCTATCGAGCGTGAAATTGAATTAGCATGTATTGAATTGAAAAATTATGTAATTGTTAGTGTTTACAGGCCACCTTCAGGCAATTTTAAGGTATTTGAATTAACAATGGAAGATGTACTGAGGCGCACGTGCAATAAAAGTAAAGAAGTTATTGTCCTTGGTGACTTCAACATTAACTTCTTAGTGCATTCCGCTATAAGAAGTAGTTTAATTAATTTGTTTCTTTGTTTTAATCTTTTACATCAGTTTGACGAACCTACAAGAGTTACACAGTCGTCTTCCACATGCATTGATAATATTTTTTGCAATTGTGACGTAATACAGAAACATGTCTTTCATAAGCTAAGCTCGGATCATTCTGGACAAGAAATCGAGATCCCGTTAATTAAAGAAAAAAAGACAACATATGTAAGAAAAAGGATTATAACTAATAAGAAGCTTGAGTTATTTAATGACCACGTTGCGAGTGACCTTGAAATATTAAATTTGGATGTAACTGACTCTAATAGTATGTATGCAGATGTATTTAATATAATTAAAAATAACTTTGATTCTCTTTTCCCAATTAAAACATTTGAATCTAGGGATAAGCTAAAGTTTAACGATTGGGCTACTCGAGGTATTAGAATAAGTAGAGATAGACTATATGATCTATATAGTGAAAAAGTCTATAACTTTGATAATTCTTTTGTAAACTACGTAAGACGATACAGCATTACTTTTAAAAAAGTTTGCGTACAGGCTAAATCTATGTATATTGCCAAAAAGATACAAAACTCCTCAAATAAAATCAAGACAGTCTGGTCTGTTATAAAGTCTGAGACCGGGAAAACATCCACAAAAAAAGTAGATTTTCAAATAAAACACAAGGACTCTCTTGTGTCAGATAATCTTGAAGTTGCAAACATATTCGCAGACTTTTTTATAAAAGTGCCGACTGAAACCACAAAAAAACTAAAAACAAGCCAAACAGACGCAAATAATTTCCTAAAGAATAGTGTTAATGTAGTTCCGACTAATTTTAGTTTCACATCAATAACCGCGACATCAATTTTAAAAGCATTCCGATCCCTAAACCAAAAAAAAACCGAGGACTTGTGGGGAATGTCTGTACACATACTCAGTTCTATTATCGCAGAGTTGGCTCCATACCTTGCCACAGTATTTAACACCTGTCTAAATGAGAATGTGTTCCCGGATCTTATGAAATTGAGTAAAGTGCTACCTTTATACAAAAGTGGCAATGACAATGACCCCGGAAACTTTAGACCCATCTCAATTTTGCCAGCTCTCAGTAAAATCTTTGAAAAAATATTACTTACACAATTAACTACATTTTTTAATTGTAATAGACTTTTATACAATAAACAGTTTGGATTTTCTAAAGGGTATTCAACAATCGATGCAGCCACCAATTTCTTAAATAGAGTTTTTGAGGCCTGGGAAAATTCCCGAGATGTACTAGGAATATTCTGCGACTTGTCGAAGGCGTTTGACTGTGTGCATCATGACATTTTACTCGATAAGTTATCACATTACGGGGTACGCGATGGTGCACTTCAAATTATGAGATCGTATTTAAGTACCAGAGCTATGACTGTTGACATTAATGGTGTGCTGTCGAATGCTTTTGACGTGAGTGTGGGGGTTCCTCAGGGATCTATTCTGGGGCCGTTTTTATTTCTAGTATATATAAATGACTTGCCCTATTTTGCTGAAAAGTTTACACAAATAATTCTGTTCGCTGATGATACCTCATTACTATTTGATATTGACCGAAAGACCGCAAACACAGAGCATATCAATCAGGCTCTTGATAATATATTTAAGTGGTTTAGTGCTAATAGTCTAGCACTAAACACAAACAAGACGAAATGTGTTAGATTCTCTTTAGCAAACTCAAAATTAAGACCTAGGGTAGAGTTAGATAGTAATATCTTAAATTTAATACAGTCTACAAAGTTTTTGGGGTTAACTGTAGATGAAAAACTACATTGGGGAAGTCATATAGATAAATTGTCTGGAAAATTGAGCTCTGCTGCATTCGCAATTAAAAAAGTACGGGAATTTACTAATACACAGACAGCTAAACTTGTTTACTTCGCTTACTTTCATTCTATAATGTCATATGGAATCTTGCTTTGGGGAAATGCAGCGGATTCAAATTCTGTGTTCATTTTACAAAAAAGGGCGGTTCGTGCAATTTACGGACTTGGTGCCAGAGAGTCATTGAGAGAACTCTTTAAATCTATTAATATTTTGACAATGCCTTGCCAGTACATTTTTTCTAATATTATGTATGCTCGAAAATACTTGGACAATTACACAAAAAACAGTGACAGCCATGGTCATTTTACTAGAAACAAAGAAAAACTTGTTCTTCCAGCCACAAGACTGGCAAAGGTTAATAAATCTTTTTATGTAAATTGTATAAGATTCTATAATATATTACCAAATTGCGTGACTGAATTAAATGAAAAAGCTTTTAAATTATTTGTTAAAAAGGTATTGCTTCAAAAAGCATATTATACAATTAAGGATTTTCTAAATGACAAATGTTTCTGGCAGGATATTAATATTAACAATGTATTATGAGACGTATAATTTTGTATTTTATAAAAAAAAAAACTGACTTTTTTTGACATTTTGGTAATATGTATTTTTAGTAATTTTATTATTTTTAAACAATTATATACTTTAAAATAATTGTATTATGTAGAATTTGTGTTGACAATTCATAAGTGTACTTAAATGTTCCAATTTGAAATAAATATATGAATATGAATATGAATAACCCCGAGAGATGAAATACTGTACTATCCGTTCTCACAACATTATATTGATTTTGCTATAACTCATATCAGCGCTCAGCCTATCAGCGCACGGGGAACCGGCGCGAGGTGGTAGCTTAGCCAATCAGAGCGCATTATGTCTGGGCATTATGTATGGAATTTATTTCGTGCAAACCAAACGTCACTGCATCTCTAGTGGTTAGTTCTTCGTTGGTATACGACTACCTCATCTCATTCCGCGAGTACCGTAAGAGCTGTTTGAGAGAATAGTCGGGGAATGGACAGAAATATTCTCCTCGATCGACAAAAAATCTTCTAATATCACCAAGATGCTAGTGCATTATAGCGTGGTGTATTATGGCCAACCCACCCAAATATGGAGCAGCTATTATTATTAGAATTTTTCCGTTCCTTTCAATATTCTAACTCGGTGTATTCTAGGTGGACCATAATCCACCACGCGGACCCAGCGCAGCTAGGTATATTATAATACTGTTATTAATATACCAGAAAAAATAATATCGTATGTTACCATATAAGATTTTCTAAATATCCGAAGAAAAATCTTGACATTAATAAAGCCTAACGAATTTTTTACACATGTTATTTAATTGTAGTAGTCACGTACTAGAAAAGCTGTTCTAATAATAATTTACAGAATTACAACATAAAAGAAGTTCCAATTAACTTGTTAGCTTACAGTAGTTAAATTTTTCAGTAATTCTGAGGGGAAAAAAGCATTCAATCTAATTATAGACCTGCAATATTGTTTTACCAATCAGCAAAAGCTTAAAGATATCAAAAAACAAACTTAAAATTAACTTCCACACTCGTGACAACTTCTGTTTCTGCTTAGTTACAAACTCTAACTTCGTAGGTAGAGCAGTATAATGGAAACTACTCAGCTGTTAAGTATATGAGCTGTGTTTATGAAGAGAGTGCATTATATTGGCAAAATTTACGTACAATGGTTGCATAGACTAATCTTTTTAATCGCTTTTTTATTTATAAGGTAATGAGACGACCAGGTCGTTTGCTTGAAGGCAAATAATACTTGATTGTGATAATCGTAGTGCCACCCAGAACACTGATACAAAGACCTGCGTGGCTCTGCAGTGCACTCATTATTCTGAGACATTAAGTAAAGCCCAGTAATTATACTGAATACTTTGATTATCAAACCGGAAGACAATAATGTATGCAAACTGGTCATGGTGGTTGTTGGTGGCATGAACAGTGATTGGATTTAGTCTGAGCTAGCCATGCAATTTATCGATAGGTCCCAGAAAATATATACACAGAAAGTTTTCGGTTCTTACCGCTTTCAAATGTTTATTTAGATAAACTACCGATTTTTTTTTAATTAGTGAAATTGCTTTAACGGAATTGTAAATTGTACAAACTTAAACGTTAGGAAAAGTTTCTCATTTTATTATTTTATTTGAAAATATACAATCCAATAACAATTTGACCTAGCAATGAACAGTTTTTTTAGGTGCTATATTATAATAATTAATATAATTATTAACACACAAACAAGTTAATCGCTAATCCAATGGCGTGTAATCAATCCTAAACGTTGAATCCCGTCGATCATTTAGATCGAATACATTAATCTTAATCTCTGTGTGATCTGTGGTTGAGACCCATAGACATGAAAACTAATTAACTAATAATGCTGAAGTTTAACTTTACACATATCCAACGTTTTGTAGAAACGTATGTGGTTGGTATATAATAGTAAATACCTATATATCCAGTTGGGTTACGTTACAGTTAGTTTTTAAAATCTACAATCGTTTTGTAAGTCAGTAAAAATAAACATTAACTTTATGTTTGTAATTATGTTCTTTTTTACATTTTTTTATACTCTGTAGGATATTATAGCGTTTGTTCTCTATATAGCCTAAGCGATGACGTGACCAAGTCAAGATGGCGGATACGCTAAACCTATATTATGACTGGCTCTGAAGTTCAGCTGCCAGAACACTGCACTGATAAGATGTAGATAGGTGAAGTGCTTCGTAAATAAATATATTATTTTTTATTATTCTCATAATAATCATTGGTTTTGATAAAGGATGGTCTTCCATTAGGTGGACTGGTCGGCCATTAGCTGGTTAACCGTTGCTATGGTTGCGCAAACGTTCAGCAGTAAACTAAAACCCCCATCTGACACCAGCTGTGATGACCAAATACGAGAAGGAAGGAAGAAAACATTGCTTTGAAATTTGGACCAAATCTTGGTCAGCAAGTGCACGACCACTTTCATAATTTTAAAACTATATTATAACTTTCACAAAACACGACAATGAAGATTTTACGGTCGCGAAGTGTCACGCCCACTTTAAAGCACATTAGCTACTTAAAGTTTCTCAACCGTGACAGTGCAGGGTTGCTACTTTTACAATAAAACACAGTGTTGTAATAAGGAAGTTTTGTCTTTTTTTAAAGTGTAGGGTTCCCTATAGTGGGAAAATAAACATGTAAAAGAAATAAAAAGTAATTATTTTATAGAACTATTTACTTTACTTTTTTTAACTAGTACAAAAATAATGGTCGGAAAAGACGTAGATTGGGAATTACAATCTGGGAGTCTTCAAGACTAGCGTGTGTATCTTCTAAACAAACGTGATATGCCACCGACCGCATCATCACTTAACATCAGGTGAGATTGCAATTAAACACAATTGCAGTATAAAAAGATTTTAAAATGTGAACACCCTAACTTTAAGATGATCTAAATTCGAAGTTAAAGTGATTAAATAAGTTTAAGTGGGTCGTTCACTTGCGGGGTAATTACGAAGTTAGTACTTACACAGAAATTAAAGTGTTGGATACATAACTATTCTATGCACAGATGAGAGTACTAAAATATAGCAAAGTAGAATTGCATTGGAATAATAGGCATATTCTAGTTAGTTATATTTTAGTTAGCACTGAAAAATGGTCAATTTTTAGTTGGAGTTCTAAGGCTTGCGTTTATAATATTAAATGATACAACATGTTGCTTTATAATACATATAACATCTACTCGAAGGTGTATAACAATCAAAAATTAAGCGGAAACATTAGTATCCATGACACATACTTTACTTGAATAAATAGAATAAAATGTCTTGTTTTACTCGGCGATATTAAATATGCCTGCGGCACAAAAAGAGGGCGCGCAAGCAATTTAATTATAAATGGTTTGGTATGCCTTGCTTTATTAACCTTTTAAAGTACGTACAACTCGACGAAAATAACAGTTAAAAGGGCTATCTATATAGGTAACGTTTTTTAGTTGGTTAGTGGGAGGACTAACTCTTCTGCGAGTGTCCGTCTGGGTTAGTACCATCGCTTTGCTCGTGAAGTCTGCCGCCAAGCAGTAATGTGCAAGCATTACTGTGTTCCGGTTTGATGAGCAGAGTAGCCAGTGAAATTACTGGGCTTATGAGACTTAATACCTAATGTCTCAGGGTAACGAGCGCACTGCAGTGCCGCGCAGGCCTTTGTGTCTCAAAGTTCTGAGTGGCACTGCAATTATTATGGGCCGGCGTTATGCTCACCATTAGGAAAACGACCAGATCGTCTCGTTAACAATAAAAAAAACTTTGGTTACTGATTGTCATCTGCAACGACTATGACGATAGAGTAAGGTTAGAACTAAATTGGTGTTAAAGGGATTGAATTTATCTTACCCCGAATGTTACCCCAACAGAAGTCCGTCTGATAGAGATCACCAACATTTGTTTTACGAGTTGTTGAATTTCGGAATTTTTCATTGAAGAAATGCCATTTAAACTTCACGTCTTTTGACGTAAATTTTAAATGTTATTTCTTGCAACTAAAGAATTTTTGGGCAGCCCTAGCTGATTCACTTGAACTATGTTGAACTTTGTTAAATGATGATGTTGATTAGAATAATTGACTAATTGTTAAAACTATTGTTTGTTGTGGCCCAAAAAAAAACAATTTATTTTATAATTTTTCTGTTGATGTTGGCCAAAGCTAGTAAGTTCATTTTACATTGGTACATTCCGACTTGATATTGAACCCCTAATTTTAAAGACTTCTATAATATTTAATTAAAAATAAGGACAGTTTTTGAAGCTTTTAAAATAAACGATTACGTTTAATTATATATTGTGGAAGAGTCTTTAAAATTAGGGATTAAATGGTATCAAACGATTCTCCCTGGATCAAAGTTCGATTTATCAAATTAATATCCACCTACGTAACCTTTCAGTCACACCTTTAATGTTGTTATGACAAAGACGAATGTTCTAAAATCGTCAAGTTTAATATATCGTCAATCAACTTAAAACGATTATATTCGTGTCTCAAGAAATCGAGGTCTAAACCTACGTGTTTCTTTCGCTATTCCATTTGGGCTTCAAGGCTTAGTTGGCAGTATCTGCCTGCAAAGCGAGGGGTGTCTGGATCTTCGCCCGTGGCAAACTTAAGTATAGCAAAGTTTGTTCTTGGGGTCTTGCATTTTTCAAATGTGTTTGTCACCTGCGACACAGGGAATCCTACTGCAGGGTATGAGTGTATAAAGCGTTAATTATATTTATTTATTTCATCTAAAGATTGGTTTGAAAGTATCGTTTTAAGTAACAAGTCATGTGATGATGACATCTATTGTGTCTCAATTCGATTTCCGCATTAATCTAGGACTCTGCTTAAAATAATAATAACACGTTATACGTTACAACCACTTATTGTATGTTACAACTACTTATCGTACTACTACTTATCTTAAGTTACAATGATATGAGCTACCACTTACGTCAATACCGTTCAATCTCAGTCGATCCATGGGCCAGATCCACAATGGATCTAGTGACATTTTATTTTCTTACTGGATCTGTTTTCAAAGACATGACACAAAATGTATCAAATGTTGTGCTCAATAGATCCTAATTACGTTTTCATTTACTTTCTATAAGTACGATAGGATTTGATCAATAATGGCTTATTAATCGTAGTTTTGACTTGTAATTGGCATAATTCACAAACCATGTCTGGCCATACAAGAAAACGAAAAAGAAACGTCACGAGTTGTTTGTTTAAGTTAAGAGATGATCCATGAAGAGGTGGGAAATTCGGAAATAAGTTTTTTTTATTTTAACTTCATTACGATAATTTTTTTGAGAAAAACGCTCAATTAAGCTGCTTTTAAACTCTTAATTTGGCTTTGAAACTAAACCAAATGTAAACCAAAGCCAAATTAAGACATTACAAGTAGCTTAATTGTTTGTTATTCTCAAATATTTTGTCGTAACGGGATTAAAATAGCAAAAAAACTATATTTTTCAAATAATTTTATCAAATTTCCCGCCTCTTACGGACCTTCCACTTACAAAGGTGAAGACAAACTAGGCCTATAATTGAACACTCGTTTCCCTGTAGAATTTGACCCTAACACAGTTCGCAATTTAGACCTTTTGCTTTATATAACCATTTACATACATTTACGTTCACAAATGTCGAGACGTAACAAGAGGTTCGAGGTTCCTTTCAAGAAGAATCCCTTTGTCAAACTTTCACGTACTTTCTACCTTTGAATTAGGAGATTTAAAATATCAACTTTTAAAAAGGCAGCTGTTATATAATAGATGTCTTATAGAAGCCATGTCCTTTATTTTTATTATTAAATTTTTTATTTTTATTTTTGCTTATTTTCTTGTAACATCCACGATGATTAGTTTTTTATATTTTTTTAAAGTGCGTTAATATTACTAGGTGGCTTTACTGGGTGGTAGGCCTAACTGCGAGTGTTAGTCTGGGTTAGTACCACCGCTTTGCTCGTAAAGTCTGCCGCCAAATAGTAGTAATGTGCAATTATTGTGCAAGCATTACTGTGTTCCAGTTTGATAAGCAAAGTAGCCAGTGAAATTACTGAGCTTATGAAACTTGATACCTAATGTCTCAAGGTGACGAGCGCACTGCAGTGCCGCGTAGGCGTTTGTGTTTCAAAGTTCCGACTGGCCGGAACCTGTTATAGGCCGGCGTTATGCTTAACATCAGGCCAACGGCCGCTTTGTCCCCTGGGGGGACAGATCAGGGGGGTAATCGTTATCAAATAATGTTTAAAAAACCTGGGCCTCCTTACGTTCAGAGAACGCTATCAGATCAAAGCAATGCAACTCGAACAAAACGTCGAAGTAATTAATAAAAACCTGTATTTTTAGTCACATTCTTACGGGAAAGAATGTTCTCGAATCGCGAAAGGTACTATTATTATTAGGTTTATACTAGTCAACCGAAAAAGCAAAAAAGTATACCAAAAGCGAAACATCGATAAAACACCAACGCAGGTCAATTTCAATACGAACAGCACGGCGTAATTCGATTTGTTGACGGATATAGAATGGACTAGTTTAGTCAGGGATTAGGGCTTCAGACCGTTGCTGATCTATTCCGGCTTGCTAGGAGACGAAAATAGGTAGACTTTACGGACGGTATTTCTTACGGAAAGTAAACAAGTTAACAAAAAGAAAGGAAAAAAGGAAAGTTATGAAATTGAAATTATCGGTGTTTTCCATAGCATTTGACAACATTCACACAATACTACTGTAATGTAGTGTTATTACACTTTATTGCATACCAAATATTCACCCTTGAATTTAACAAAACACGACTGACCTAACCAGTGCCACTCGGGATGATGTAAGGATTCTAACGATATCCCATACATTAAAATCTCTTCAGATATTTCAAAGTTATGGTGGAATAAAGAAACTCACATACATACATATATAAACCCTGAGAATCCTTTTTTGGCAGTCGTGTAAAAAGGTTGTCCATAAATAGCAATATAATTTTGTTTTTGTTTCCATACTATGAAGGACATAAACATACATTATCCGATATAACACAAAAATATCTTAAAAGGGTTGCCGGCTCTAAATTAATATCTTCTAACATAACCTTCATATTGAAGCCCCATTGAGAACTTTCCGAAATCTAATAATACGCCGCAAGGTTGACCGAAACGGAATTTAATCACTCGAGTTCATTCAAGAGTGTTTCCACAAACTAAGATGCCTCGTGAATAAGTTCAAAGATCAACGCAGTACATTATGACAAACAGTATCTCAGGCTTCTATTAAAATCGACAAATGTGTACTGGAGAAGAAGAGTAAGAAGATCGGGCTCAAAAGATGGTGCGACTTGCGAGAAACCTGTGTCCAGTACTCGACAGATGTAGGCTGATTATGATGATGATAACATTTAACTACAAGATTTGAGCCTGCGTCTTCTGGTTATCTAGACCAGACGCCTTAACCAACTAGGCTATGGGAGCAATCGATGTTGACTGTGAAATTCTTGAGAAGATTTTTTCTTTCCAGCTTACAAGTCGTAGCTCCATCTAGCAGACCTCGCTTTGTAGCGATTGCCTACTCCATTGTGATACTATATTTACTACGAGAATATAATTTACTGTTTATTATTATGTGTTTATCATTATTAGTTACTGCTAACTTATCAGTATGACGTGGAATAGGTCTCACCAGTAAGGTTAATTGATTTCGATGTTCGAAAATAACTTAGTTTCATCAATTATACTAAAGGTAATTAATGGTTCTTTCGAATTTAATGAAAGATCGACGAAGCGTGATGCCTCAGCGGTTTTGAAAACATCTTCAAAGGAAGCCTATCGGTTCAAATGTCTTAGCGTTTTGAATTTAGAATTAAGAGGAGACTTTTTTATTGTCATTTTTAATAGGATAGCGTAGACCGGAAGCTCTATGAATAAAAGACCGAAGTGCTTTCAAGAAGTACAAGTTCTAGTAAAATTTTACAACTCTACAGAAATATAGTTTTTGACATTGTATCTATTCACCACTTATCCCACTAAAACTTCCCTGTTTCATTTCCTAATACCACCTACACGAATTTTCCTGGAACCACCCCACCACCCCATAATTAGCCCTGTACAACCCTCGATACTGTATTTGACACGATACACATACCAATATTGATACGGGACAGCTTGTCTGCACTATCTACGTAACACTAAACTAGTGACAACATTCAGTGCGAGCAAAGTTAGGTTGTGTGGAAATGCAATGCCAAACTTGATTATAATTACTATTGATATTATATTTTACTTGAGTCTGAATTGCACAGAACAAAATAATAATCTTGTCGGTGATGGGTTCTTTCAAAGCGAAAAGAACGCGTTTAGGGACACATTTATATTAAAAGCTAAAATTCTGGTGAATTACAATGAAATAGAATTAATAGAAAAGGCTAGGTGCGCCGGTTAAAATGCAGATCACGGGTCAATAACTGACCAATCACTACCCGATGCTTGCCCCCTCGTCTATAAGCCGATTTAAACTTTGATCAGTCTTAGGCTAGATTTAGAGACGAATCTAAGCGTTGACTCAAGACTTGAGGCAATTAAATAAAAATATTTTTATTACAAAAAGGCTGAATCTAAAAATATCAATTAATTTAAACATCTAACTTTAAAAAGTAACATAAAAGCGTATATTTTCTAATTCAATTTCGTCAGACGGAAATAGGGTGTCACACAAATTTAACGAAAAATGTCGAAAAAACGTCGAAGATGCGTCCCAAACTTGAGCTTCTAAAAATGTTTGGACACACATTATTAGGCACAGTTCGTTCAAGTCAGCGTTCATTTACTTCAAAAGGCGTGCAATCAACAAAGCGGCAAACTTGAGGCAAAGTAGAATCTTAAGCACATTAGTACATTTACACATTCACGGATGTCGCTAAGGCGAGAATAAATTGGATGACGAAACGAAAATAACCCGAATAATATAGTAAATGAACATAGTACCCTGGACAATTGGACATACCTAGAACTTAGCGCCAGGGAAGAATTTAGTATTGAAAACAATTGAGAGACGAAGATAATTTCTCGGACGAACATCCATTATTGATTAACCTAAATCCATTGTCTTCCTAAACACGTTCTTATAGATTACTACGCACCTACGTGCAGGTTTAAATCCTGATGGAAGCCAACTTTTTGAGATGTATTTACGTGATTACTACGTATATACTCGTACAGATTATGAAGGCGACTTTAACGGGTCCGTACTTCCATTTTTTTCAGGACTTGAAAAGTCTATTTAGAGGCAAAACAGGCTTATGCAACGCTTAATAACTAAATGATAACGTATACTATATGCTGAGACCATATGTTAACAAACGTGTACTTAGCGTTCAGAATATTGTTATATCTTCAGTAAATCATTTGTGAACTTACTAGGCTTATGAGACTTAATACCTAATGTCTCAAGGAAACGAGCGCACTGTAGTGCCGCGTAGGCTTTTGTGTTTCAAAGTTGTGAGTAGCACTGCAATTGTTATTGGCCGGCGTTATGCTTACAATCAGGCAAAGGACCAGCTAGCCTCATTATGAAATAGGATAAAAAGAGATTATGAGATCCAAAACACAATAAAAATGGAAATTAAGAAAGAGTACTAAAGTATAAACAAACGCTATATACAAAATATATTTTACTGACCGTTTGCTTCGACCAAAAAGTGTATGAATAGAATACAATAAGTCTGAGAGTGACTTAAAGCTGTTAAGATAATTCTCTTAAATAAAAAAAAGAACATAGCTCACGAAAATTGTTTTTAAATAGAATCCACTTCATGACACAGCTCTCAGTCCCAACACTTCATATTTTGACTGAAATTGAATGAGGTCAAGAGTTTGTAAAACGAACAGGAAATTTGGCAGTATCCTCATTTAGAAAGTACTTCACATTAATTGTCCGAAAAACGTCGTATTTTTACAGTTTTTAATCGATTTACGGATTAGATCTACTTCTATAGTGAGAAGCGAAGCGCACTATTGGTTTTGAGGACGCGAAACTTTTGTATAAAATTAACCTAAAAAAGGATGTATAAAAGAACCAGTATAGCCGCGCAAGAACTTATGTGATTTTCATTCCGATGCACCAGATTTTGAATCACAGCTTGGACCTACACTAATCTCTTATGAAGTAATGTGTGGGTTTACGACACTCCTGTAAAACACTGAAAAAACATCGCGAGGAAAACTGCATGTTCGAAACCTACAAAATTTGAGGACATATGATATCCACCAAACCGCACAGGGCCGTCGTAGTGGGTTATAGCCATACTCCGAAAGAATTACTGTTTCCAGTGGGAATATAAAAAGCTGCTGATAAAGGCTTTTTATTGCGCTAAGCTTCTAAGAACATTTTTTGGTAAACAGTTATTATAAACTGACATAAATCTTTACTTCAACTCTGTATCTCAAAAGTTATGTATTCCATAAACTTGGTATTAGGAGATTACCTTTTATTGAATCTGACCGGTTTCCATCACAGTGGAAAATTTAAACGAACATTTTACGAGACGACCAATTCAATCACTGAGGATGACCGCTAGAATCCAGTTTGCGGTCATAGGGTTGTCATAAAATACTTGCAAAAGGTTTGTCGTAAGTAATATTGTCGTATTTCCTTTATCGATGTCATCTTTTAATTGATTTGTGTTGCGAAATCTTATACGCTTATTAGGGCTGCCAAATAGTACGACATAATGTACTTACATAAACATTTTTTCTCATGTTTATAAAGACATAATGATTTCGTTTTTCAAGCTTCATAAGTCGTTGAGTACTTTCAGTATATCTTCAAAGTAGTGAGCGGCAGCCCTGTTGATGATAATTCGTAGACGTTATCGGCTACGGCGACTTATTCTGTTAGGTACTTATCGCTCGTTTGGGGCGGCCTCACATGGAACGTAAGTAATTTTAGCGGTAAAAGTCCGAGGTGCTACATGACGGTGTGAACGTCGTTCGCGTAGTCGCAGCCCTATTAAGCACATGTGACGTAACTACGTTAGACGAAATATTGAAAGGTTTTTTGGTATTTTATTGGTAGACGTTGGCCAAATTTTATACAGCTGCGCTTATCCCGTAAGATGTTTTTATTTTATGGACTACTCATTGCCAAAATTGTATATTGTTTTGTACAAGAAGATTCTAGTTATATATTGTTAAATAACCGACTCGCCACAGGGAACCGTTCCCGCCACGTGCGTCGTGCACTCGTTGAGGAGGAGCGTCGGACACGCTCGAAACCTAGGTCGAAAATATCGACAAATGACGTGAGTACCCAGATAATTAACAATTTATAATGTGCGATACTAATGAAGTTTTTTGAAAAGATTCTAGTTTATAGAATTTTTCATTTTCGTGGGTGTTACATTTCCTTGAATTTTAATTTCTTTTTTTTTATACGTGCGCTGTCATTAGACTACTACAGAGACGGTGGAATCAAAGATGTTCAACACGTTAGGCCTCGTCCAGAGTAAGGGCAAAGCGCGGCGACGACGGCGGGCGCGAAATATCAAACGTAAGACACCACCATATGTGGCCATGGTGAAGTAAACTGTGGCAGCCGTGGCGACGAGAAACGGCTCCAAGTGAGGTAAGCATATCGCCAGCCCATAACAGTTGCAGTACCACTCAGAACCTTGAAACATAGAGGCCTGCGCGGCACTGCATTGCGCTCGTAACCTTGAGACGTTAGGTTTTAAGTCTCATAAGACCAGTAATTTCACTGACGACTTTGCTCATCGAACCGGAACACAGTAATTCTTGCACATTACTACTTGGCGGCCGACTACACGTTAAAAATTGTGGTGATACACACGCAGACGGACACTCGCCGAAGAGTTAGTCTTATCATTTCATGTAATACTTTTTCAAATTACATTTCTGCCAATACTCAAATTCTAATTACTCTAAGCTTCAAACAAGGAAGAGGGAAGCAGAGAGTTGTAATTACACTAAGTGGTACACACACCATAAAGTTGCTGTTTTGCGCCTACGAGTGTACATACAACCTACTTACACTTACTAACTAATGGCTGTACTCCCCAAGGAAATATCACTAATGAATAAAGTGATTAAATTGGACCTTCAAATATTTGGACACGCTAACAGTGACAGCTGGCCCAAGTGGGATTTTTTTATAAGTATTCAAAACCATATTTTGTGTACTAGTGTCGCGTCGATCCAAAAAAGTAACAACAACCTTTCCTATTCAATAAATAAGTAGTTTATCAAGAATTAATTAACATTTTGACCATCAATAAAATCTGCAGATTATATTCATCTGGTCTTGTCGCTAATTTAAATATAGTTAGTAGTAAAACCGGATATAATAATGGTTATATATACTAGCTAGTTAATAAAGACATAATGAAAAAACAACCGCAATAATTGTATCAATTTATATTCATTTTTAGCCTATGCAAAAACGGTTATTATCACAGAGTAGTCGGGTATTGACGAATTTTTTTTCATTGGATAGGTCAAAATTGGTCTCATTGAAGTTAAAAAAATCGGTAATTACTTATTAAAACGTTTTGTAAACCTAGCTGCAGTATAATATATTAGCAACTAGCTTCTGCTCGTGGCTTCGCCCGAGAGATATATATCTTTATAAATTGTAGTCTATGTATTATTCTGATCTATAAGCTATATTACTGTAAAGTTTTATCAAAACATAAAAGAATTTAAACCATTTTGACTGATACACTGAACGGAGAGATAGATCCATCTCAGAAAACAGATAAAATTATGTCAGTAAGTCAAAAATGACAAAACCATCCTTATTTATAGCCACTGCTTGAGAAATAAGAAAAGCTTAGAACAATATTATCAGATGGATAATATTGTTCTAAGCCTTTGTTGCTGTTCATCAATTTCTAAAGCATCCAATAATTTCTCCGATACTAGCTCTACAACATAAATGGATATAGGCCATTTTTAATATACATAATATCGTAGTTATACAAGTTCTCTATTAGTAGTTCTCATCAAGTTTTGCTACCGATGCCATAAAACAAACAAGTTCGCTAACGAAAGGATACCATTTAAAAGTAATCATAGAACTCTACGTGCAACTTTGGATTCGACATAACGTGGCTACGAACTACGCCGTAACCATGCTACGAACTTCTTCGTAGCCAGACAAATAACAAGTACTCGTAGCATTACAATTTTATTACTTTTTTATTTGATAAAATTATTATGTAAATATTAATATGTAAGAACGTTGATGTCACCTGACGTAAAGTTACCATGTGACTAAATTTCTCAACCAACTTTTTCCTGGAAGGATACTATTTACTTTGGACTTGAAACTCCCATATTAGGTAGGTACAGGTATCTATTAGGATACGCAGAATCTGGCATAGATAGCCACATCTTACTTAACCTTCCATTTATTAAAAGTTTTACAATATAATATATATAAAACACTTGGTTTGGACTATAGGAATATCAACGATGAATGTATATGGTCAGATGGCCAACTAAAAAAAATGTAATGTAAAATTAAAACAGCAACAAAATAAAACGCTCTTTTGATAACTTTAACAAAATACTGACCAATCACAGAAATTGAAACTAGTATCGTCCAACCAATATTCAAATCAATTCAATCCCCAGGTTCTGAGGTACGTATTGGAATGAAACAATCAGACTGAGTCCATGGAGTAATGAAAATTGGGGCCAGGCAGCTTGCTTGTGTTTGTGTCTAAATATGGATATCTTGAGATTAATATGCAAGGAGTTGTAGGATATGTTTGTTTTTGTATGAAGTTTGGATTCAGTAGAGGTTATTCAAGATAAATGCAGTGCCTCGCAAGTCACAGGCCTTTGTGTTTCAAAGTTCTGAGTAGCGCTGTAATTGTTATGAGCCGGCGTTATACTTACCATCAGGCAAACCCGCTTGTCTCATTAATCAATAGTATAAAAATAGCTAATACCTACCGTATTCATTATCCAAAATACGAGTAGCATTGTACTAGTTCAGTTATACTAGGATATAGAGCTGTAAGAAACCGTATGTATTCGTTACTGAGTAACGAGTACATCGCCAGATTCGAAGTATTGAATCGTTACTTACAAATTCAATTCGTTACTTCGGTATGTTTCGTATCATGTCAGCTTGATTCGTTATCCGTACGAATACAACGCACGATGCGTGAACTGAAACGGTTTGTCCAGCGATCGAATGAATGCGAGTGAGAAATAGCATCGTGGCTTCGTATTGTTCATATTTTTATCCAACTTCAAAATATGAAGCAGAAGGGTCCTCTATTCACCTGTATTTTTTTTGTGGAGATGTTACTCATTATCTCCGCCCTTTATCGACCGATTCGACTGATTTTCAAATTTTTTTATTTCATTATTTTACCAAGGATTTTTTATGGTGTTACTTTGTGCCAATAATGTCATCAACTATATCTAAGCAAGACGAGAATAGTTCAAACGTTAGACAATACGTATGTACCTACATTTATATATTAGTCATTTTACGAAGTCAGGTAATCGTAAGTTCGATACTCGATTGTATCAAAAGTAACGAGAAAAGTAACGATACGAAAGTAACGAGTACTCATGATTTCAATACCGAATACATACGAGTACTCGATTTCTCGTTACTTTTACAGCTCTACTAGGATATGCGTTTAAACTACGTGCGCACGACCCTTGACCGATCGCCACTCACTTAGCACAAGTTAGCTCCCATCGAATTGCTGAGCCGGTCTCTAATCGTCCATTTGCATTTTAGTAGCCATCGGTCCTCGATTAGTTGATTAAATTGTACTTGTATGCAAGAGTTGGAAATGGATAAGTAATTCATTTGGAAATCTCGGATGTGAAGTCAATGCAATGGGCAAAATATGGGCTATTTCTACAGATTTAAACAAGTTTATATTTCGATCTCTTTTTTTAATTTGTTTGTATCAGTATGTTACGTGATATCTTCGCCATTTATTATTTGTTTTTTTTCCTGAAGAGAATGTGAAAGGGCCCGGGCTTAGAAAGATCAGTTGGTAAAGCAATGGAACGGATTTAAAGGTTGCAGATTCAAATTTTGATAACATTCTTATTTTTCTTTTCGAAATGTTTTCTATTTTCTCGTTTCATTTGTCTGTTATTCGATTCTTCATAAATTAGACGCCACTAAATTCATTGCCGTTAAATTTACAGTAGACACAAACAAGTGAATTAATTTGACAGGTCTAATATATATTCCACCTTTTTCTCATCTTTTCATTTAGAAAGAAAAATTGAAACTAAAATTAGGTTTAGGCACCAATCGACACCATTATTTCTACGGTGGTCCTACATGTAACCACGTTCCTAGTGAATATTATAGAGTAGGAAACAGGTAAGTACTTTATAATGCTTAGTACACAGTTAACTAAGCTAACAAGATTACAATTACCATTAAAAGCGCACTAAGTCTCCGTTAAGCGCAAAGTTAAACAACAAGACTTGCTCTAAAGTTAGAAAGAACGTTCTCACAAAACTTCCAACGTTGGTTTGTGCTGTGATATAAAGTAAATAACTAACAACTTAACTCTAACAATGTTAAAACTAACATCTATTAAGTTTTCAGATTTAGTTTCAGATCATTATCTGAATGTATCTATAACGCAAAATACTTCAAGAGTAATATAAAAAGGGTGTAATGGTTTAAAATAAAAGGGGGAAAACCACTTCACTTTCGGGTGCACTACCAAATTTTAATCATATTATACATGAGGATCAATTGAAATACATATTTTTTTACTAGCTTCTGCCCTCGTATTCACCGGCGTTTCCACAGGAGCTTTGCGCCTTTCCGGGATAAAAAGAAACCTATGTTACTTTCCAATCCATAAAATATATTTATGTCAAAAATCACGTCGATTCGTTGCTCCGTTACTGCGTGAAAGAAGGACAAACTAACAAAGGTACAAACACACTTTCATATTTATTATGGTACGGATTGGCTTTGTATACATATTTTAGTTTATTTTTATGATTTTTTTTATTTGTTTCACGTTGTGAATAAAATATTACTCAAATTAAATGTTGTGTAGGCAAAAAAGATGGATCTCCACCCTAAGGTAAATTTAACTTTAAAATTTCCTTTATTGTAAAATAAAGAGTTTTCTCATTGTATTTAGATGTAAGGGGTGGTTTTCAATAATATATCATTGTTACACCCTACCTGTCCTAAATGTGTCTCACAGTCGTTTAGCTGACTCCTTGGAGCTAACTGCACAGAGTGATTAAGGAAACTATCTGCCTTGAATATTTAACTAACTAATCGAGTTTCCTTTGAGTAATTAAGGTATTTCGTTGTACCAGAGGCTTTGAAGCTTGAATTTAATTATAAGCCGATTGTACTGTAATTAGGTGAAAATAATCTGTTTGTGGTAAGTATTTACCTTAAGATGCTCAGTATTGTCGTAGTAACAGTATTTGGGATGTAGATTAGATATTTAATGACCGACATGGCTGACAGTTATGGCTGATATTAACCATTGACGGCTCCGTAGCTAAGTTGGTAGTAACCTTGCCTGCAAAGCGAGGGGTCCCGGGTTCGATTCCCGGCCGGGGCAGATTTTGTGTAAGCATAAAGTTTGTTCTCGGGTCTTGGATGTTTATGATCTGTATCTGTGTGTGTCCATGCCACCTGCGACACAGGGAATCCTAGTGCGGGGGTATAAGTGTGTAAGCGTTTATTTATTATTATTTTAAAACGTTCGTAAATTTGACAAATATTTTTAAGCAAGAAATTTAGCAACTGTCGTGGAATACTGTAGGTATGTGGGTGATTAAAGTCAACAATAATAATAAAAAAGTTGCCCCTGTTCACCTAGGTGATTTAATTCCAAGGTGAACACAGGACACTCATTATGTCGAATCAATTCACCTAGGTGATATGACCTAGGTGAAATGAAGACATTATAATTTCCACTTTGTTCAAACAGGTGACATCAACCAGGTGCACTTAGTGGAATTTACACCTATTGTCCAATGAAAATCAATTCGTGCACTTTTTTATATGTAAGATTTTATTTTTTTATTTTATTATGATAAGGTAATTTTGAAAAATATAATTGAGTAGAATACTATGAAATTTTCGTCGAAGTCATTTCCTGCTTCTTGAAAAGTAATTTTTATCGTACTGTTTAACCAGACTCTGCGGCATGTAAAACTTCGCTTGACCTTTTATTGCCCTATTTTCAAAGTGCATAGTTGGATTAAACTGATATGAACCATAAGTACTTAGTTCAATGACCTACCCATAAATGGCTCATAAATAAACCCTCGTCTATTAGTTAGTATTTATGTTTCTATTAAACTCCTCGTTACATCTGCAGAAACCCGAACATATAGGAAACAAAGATAATCCGATTAGGGCGACATTAATACAAATTTACATAATATTTGGTATGGATCCTATTTGTCGCAAAAGACAACCGGCGAAATAGTGCATTTCAGTTAAATAAATTTGAACTTTTCTGTGTTACAATCAGAAATTTAACGAGAAGCGATATGAAAAAAATAAAGAAAGTGTCGGCACTCTCACAACAAAGTAAATCCGCACTAAATGTGAAAGTTTATGCATAGATATAGTTTATGGATCGGAGAATAACATAGGCTAGTTTTTAACCCGGAAAATGCAAGATTCTTGTGGGAATGCGGGTGATGCCGCAGACAGAAGCTAGTAAAACTTATCGAGAACATAATAAAACACAGTTAATAAAAGGACACAACAGAATACAAAAATTGACAAGACACAAAATTTTAAACAAAATCTACAATGATATAGCGCCGAAAAAGATTCAACTCAGCATAAATACCGTGTGCATAAAAACACTTTTTTCAGGTACCTACATCTGCGGGTGATGATAGAGGGATACGGGTGTTAATCTAAGCACATAGTTAAAATACATCATGGAGATTAAATATTGTAGATATAAATAAAACAACATATAAAGTAATAAAATACTAATACGTACTATAAATAAATTTGAAAATTATGTTTGTATGTTTGTTGATTGGTCCTTTTTTCACGCAGCAAAGGAAGCAACGGATCGGCATGATTTTTGCCATAGATATAGTTTATGGACCGGTGACATAGACTACTTTTTTTACCGGAAAAATGTAAGGTTCCTGTGGAAACGCGGGTGAAAACGCGGGCAGAAGATAGCAATATTATAATAATATTACCTACATAATAAGCTAGGTTATACAGAAGCTTTCAATATTAGAATTAGTCAATATCTCCAGCCAACGTCTGCGTTTCTCGATAAATATAATCTGGGAATCTTCAAACCGAGAGTGATCACAGATACCTAGCCAGTAGGTACTTGAAATGTCCAGCCTTACAAACTTTCACGTTTATAATATTAGAAGAATAGTAGGATAGGATAAAACAAACATTTCCTATCACCAACAATGTTACAGTGTCTTTTCTCCTCTGCGACTTCAAAAGCAAATATTCACCCTTCGTTTGGGGTATAAAGGATTAATAACATGATACTTTGCTGGCCCTTGTCTTAAGTTTTGGCATGTACGGTAACAATATTTGCGATCATGTTACTGATATAAATATAGATATCTATTGTATTTAACTATTAACATCGACTAATCTATGATTTATTAAGAAAATGTATTTTGAAACCGAAATATATATAAACAGCATTATCTGCAGTCTGTACTTCCATATTAATATAAATGCGAAAGTGTGTTTGTTTGTGTGTTGGTGTGTCCTTCTTTCATGCAGCAACGGAGCTACGAACAGTTAGACGTTATTTTTGGCATAGCTATAGTTTATGGACGGGAGAGTAACATAGGCTACTTTTTATCTAGGAAAAATTCACGGTTCCTGTGGGAACGCGGGTGAAACAGCGGGCAGAAGCTAGCAACATTATAATAATATTTACCTACATAATAAGCTAGGTTATACAGAAGCTTTAAATGTTAGAATTAGTCACTATCTCCAGCCAGCGTCAGTGTTTCCCGGAACGGGATAATCTGGGAATCTTCAAAACGAGAGTGAAGACAGGTAATTTATCTATAAGCACTAAGGTAATTTTTTATACCTAATATATATATTACAGGAAACGTATTTATACAGCATTATCTGTAGTTAGTACTTCCGTACTAATTTCGGTAATAAGCGTTTGCTTTTAATTGAACGTTTATTTCGTAGTTTATAATTAATTCAAAAAAAAGGACACCAATAAGTTTCAATATTATTACATATCTCTTTAGATGATTAAATTACCTTTTTTTCGTTACAAAAATATAATGATTGTCGCTCAAAATATTGAGAATTTCGAGACAAAAGAAATTTTTAGGATTCTTTTTTTAGGTTTTTCATGAATTTTTTTTCTGGGCCTTTTTTATAAAATACTTGGCTAAAGTACTGTTTTTTGCTGATATAAATATGTTTGAAAATGTGCATTTGTGCGACGAAAAATAAAAAAAATTGCTTTAGACAGCGCCTACCACGATAACGCTGCCAACTAGTAGTGGACTAGAGCTTGGATTATCTTTAAGCCTACTACGGCCTTCAAATGGTCCGAATTTTCGTATTTATGTAGTAGTTAGTTAATTAAGGCAACCTGCCCATAAAAAGGGACATTTCTTTAAATTTGCCAGGTCTTCGGAATGTTTTCCTCCTAAAGAAAGTCCTTGGATATCGATTTGACAGCTGCTCTCTCACCTGTGAAGCGATCTATTGAAGACTATGTTCGATTAAGAGTATTGTTCGTGTTTCAACTCCACGTTCATTAATTACATTTTCAGGTAAGCGCCTTGTCATTCTCTTTTAATTGAATATTGGAAACTGAGCGATCTGATGTAGCGAATTTAGTCATTTTATTTTTGAAATACTAAACGAAATTATAGGATTTTAAAATCAGTTTAAAGTTACCCGTCGTCAATTTGTGAGGTTAGGCTTCTGCACTGAATACGCAGTGGTTGTAAAACTATTTTTAGTAGCGGTCGTACAAACTGTGTTGATGGTGATTTATTCAGTTTTTTTTAGTAGAGATTGTATGTTATTTGGTAACGAGAGGAGCTGTTCGTTTGCCTGATGGTAAGCATAACGCCAGCCCATAACAATTGCAGTGCCACCCAGAACTTTGAAACACAAAGGCCTGCGCGGCACTGCAGTGCGCTCGTTATCCTGAGACATTAGGTATTAAGTCTCATAAGCCCAGTAATTTCACTAGATACTCTGCTCATCAAACCGGAACACAGTAATGCTTGCACATTACTGCTTGGCGGCAGACTTCACGAGCAAAGCGGTGGTAACAACCCAGACGGGCACTCGCAGAAGAGTTAGTCCTCCCACGAACTGCTTTGATGGTGATTTCCTGGTGGTGGTGACCCGGAGAACTTCCACTGCTGAACATCGGGCTCCCCATAAAAGGAGAATTTTACGAAAATACGCCATGCTAGGTAGGCGTCGTATTTACATATATTACATACGTATTTGAACTGAAAAAATCTGAACCTAATCTTTAACTTTGGCCTAATCGATAAACAAGCATTCTCACGTGGATTTGTTCACGTAAATCGAGAAACCCCATCCTTCCTTTTTGTATTCGTGGTAAGAAAATGTACTTACAAACTTTTTACAGCCAATAAACGAAATCCACGTGAATGAAATTGTGAAAGACTTGAGCACAATATTTTTCCGTAAGTATCTGTTTTTGGTAATGCTTAATTGGTTTTTTAATTAGTTCTACTTCGTCTATACTAATATCGAAGAGGTAAAGTTTGTTTATTTATTGCTGCTAATCTTTACAATCTCTGGTCCCATTACAAAAATACTTTCACTAATAGGAAGCTGCATTAACCCTGAAAATTTGGTCTAGATATCCCACGTAAGTGGAGGCGCGTGCAAAGGCTAGTGTTACATAATAGTAAAACAGTAATAATAATAAGTAGTCCATCTCATCACTACCGCCCCAACTCATAGTTCATTCATAAAAACCAAAAACACCTTTTAATGTTAGCTACAGTACCATAAATTCCTATCAAAGGACCTGGAAAAGACCCGAGACTTAAAATATGACCATAAAGGTACAAGTCCGAGACGGGTTACAGACCGCAACAGCTGCAAAAAGCAAGCGATACTACTGGTTTCTATGAATTTGTAAGAAATATTGCAATGTCGTCGCGCTCGGAATCAATTTCATAGAAATTCATGTCGCACTTGCTGTTTGCGGTCGCAGTTTTTTTTTTCACAGTCTTATTTAGCTACAATAAAATTAGTAGCTTATTAGTAATTACAGCAAAAAAGCGCGTAAAACAAGTTTACTCACTTATTGAAAAAAATCTCATAACTGGAGACTTTTAACCACTTTCAAAAGTTTTTGTATTTTGCTTCGCGAATGATTTTCAAGAGCGGAAGCTAGCCCAACGTTCATTATAAAATACAATCACAGTCTGTAGCCAATATTTTACACATTTATTTTTTCGCCGCCTCAGACGATCCTTTTGCTAGCCACACATTTGGCCAAGATAGTAGACAGATGGTAGGCGTTTGCGGTCTGCAGCTCTTCTCGGCGTTGTACCTTAACTTTTCATAACTTTTTGGTATTTTCTGTTGCTCTTTCTTATGACTACTAGCAAATACTGACTGCTACCAAATACCAACGTTTATCCCGAGAGCTACATTTGAAGTACAGTTAAAATTTTCAGATTACTGAACCAACATTAAATTATGATCATATGGGATAGGTCAAATGTATAATACCATACCAAGAACATAAAAATAGACCTTTAATAGATACGATGAATTTCCTTTTGTCACCAGTGACATAAAAATTTCTACCTATATAATATTATCTGTTCAGGCGAACCTGCATTTTCAGTGACCTTTCGCTTTTTAAAGAACGGATTTTAAAGAAGCCGGAGTAGTACTTGACGCGAAGAAATGTAGATGAACAATAGAAAGACATTTTGCCAAGATGTGAAAGCGGACACTCAAAGGCTTCCGCTTGGATTTCTCGTTTG
The DNA here is from genome assembly GCA_907269065.1 of Crocallis elinguaria. Classification (NCBI taxonomy): domain Eukaryota; kingdom Metazoa; phylum Arthropoda; class Insecta; order Lepidoptera; family Geometridae; genus Crocallis; species Crocallis elinguaria. The sequence goes on along the minus strand of OU026072.1, from coordinate 20,937,311 downwards.
CTATTTTACCGTCTGATCTATTCGAGTTCCTCAGTGATATGTGAATTTAAGAAAACAAAATGAACTTGATATCTATTTACTTCAAAGAATTTAAGGAAGTAGTATTTCGAAAACGAAACGAGAAATATATAGAATCTGTAAAGAAAAAAACGGACTCTTATCAGAATTTGAATACTTATCACCAGTTTTGATTTAATAGGATCAGTGACAAAGCGGTGAAAGGCGGTGAACATGTTAACCTAGACAAAATAGGACTCGCTCTCAAGGGTGTAGCAGCTGGATTGGAACACAGCGTAGCATGCCTGGCGACAGGTTTTCTACTTTAGGGTTTTAGCTAGCACCCTAGAAAAGGCCCTAAATTCAGCAAAAGCTCAAGCTCGCTGTAGGATTCCCACAAAGCTTGGCCACTGCAGGTGTAACAGGCACTTATAGGGCTCTGCTTTGTGATACCCCGGTGCAGGCGATGGCTTATTTATTGCAATGCCGTTCCTATCCCAACAAATATTCGATGAGGAACTTGATGGAGGTCACTGCCAAGGCAATAGACGTACAATTTTCTTTTTACAGGCTGAATAGGTACTATCAACACGAAAAAAAAGGAATCGAAACAGGACCTACGCATTCACAGACTATATATATTACTACTAAGCAACCATACAATAAATTTCCTGAAGCTAATAAGAAGTCTTCGAAAGTAAGAAATACGTTAGGAATGAATTGACGAATGTAAATTTAATCATATTTTATATCTTTGTTAAAACTTTTGTAATTTGCTCATGAACTCTTGATTAAATAGTGACTTACATTGAACACTCAAAACTCAAAATTTATTCCAAACGGCAATATTTAGCGTCTTAACAAGTCATTAACAGCTCTCATACACAAAGTAAAGTCTCATATAAGATGCTTGGAAGGAAACTTTAGATTAGTTTTAGGTAATCTACTTTTCCTCTAATAACATGGTGCTTGAATGTTATATAAAGAAAATAATTAAACAGTATCTCTACGATGAACGAATACCACCGAGAGAACCACCAAAAAGCTTAGATTCTTAGATGACGTCTCCTACCTGCCAAACAGTTTTATAGGTCAAGTAGTTTTTGAGATTTTGTGTGTAGTCGGTGAGTCGGTGACCTTTCTATTATATATTATAAGGAACCTTAAGTCAAAGGCTTAGCAGATCGGTCTCGGAATCTTAACTTATCAATCGGGAAGAGACAGTCTATGCTTTGGTATCACCCCAATGTTTTCTTCGATTAGGCAGGTGACTTGCCATTGGACGTTGCGACGCTTCACGTAGTTTATTAATTTTTAAATTGGAAAACTAATGTAAAAGGTTAACTAATGTATAATCATAACAATGCCCGTCAATATTATGTTTGGAGCAGACTATTTTAAGCTCCCATTATGGGCAACTAAGTCGATCTATCAACGTCATATTATACCCAATGTTTGTAACTTGGTTTATAAGTTAATAACTACGTTGGCTAATCATTTCTAAATATTCCTGGAATAAGCGTAAACAAAAGTCTAGCTTAGGAAAAAAAAATCTTCAAACATTCTCTACCGCTTCGCTCGCGTAGCCTGCCGCCAAACAGTAATGTACATTGTACAAGCATTACTCTGTTCCGAGCTAATGAGATTCTGATTCCGATGAGCAACGTAGTCAGTGAAAATGCATAGGCTTATGAGACTTAATACCTAATGTCTCAGGGTAACGAGCGCACTGCAGTGCCGCGCGGGCCTTTGTGTTTCAAAGTTGTGAGTGGCACTGCAATTGTTATGGGCCAGAGTTATGCTTACCATCAAGCAAACGACCAAACAGTATAAAATAAAGTTTTGAAATGCTATACGATAATGATAATGAACGGAGAGCCCTTGAAAAATATTTGAAAAGTGAAGTCCGCTCTTTGTCACTGACCACTAGTGGCGGCCGCGAGTGGCCTATATGCAGATAAGTATGTCTTTAGTATCATCGAAGTGTGTTTACTATTAAGTATTTTTTCTGCACACCTATCTACGAAAATCTACCCCATATAACTGAGTATGGATGTCTACACAATGCTGCATATACAATACTCTTGTGTACATTTTAAACAATATTTTAGCTAAGAACCAGCATCTCCATGACATCAGCGGTCCATTATCGTATCAAATTTTATAAGAGGGGAGGAAAGATTTTTGTAAATCATCGCTACGGTAGAGAGACTCCTTACTACACAATACCGCTTAAGGTTTATTTAAAACGTGAATGTAGGTACGGTTCAAAAAGTTTCAAGAATGAGTCACAATGATAAACAACGTATAACGATATACAAGCCCTGAAAGTCGGTTCTGAATTGACAGCCAAATCAATTTCAGGAATCTTAAAAGTATACTTTTTCTTCCGAAAAAATTTCAAGGGAAAAATTAAAGTAACTGGTTATTGCTAAATTATAACGGGATTTTATTTTACCGTGGTTACTATTTAGTGGTGAGCCAGTATATATCTCGATAAGATGCATAAAGCTGCGACTAACCAGTTTGTTTAAAAAAATTTTAATTAAGGTAAGTAACTGTATTAGTTTGTGAAATTAAAGAATATTTTATGTCGTTTTGTTAGAATTAATTTTACGCCCTAGATAAATGATAGTGTCACCACAACTTTGGTACACAGAACGTACGTAATTAACTTTACTCAATGGTCACTCATATTTTTATAAGGCAAATGTTGAGTTTATTCTAGTCAAATTTCTTTAATTGCATTTATAGGCGCTTATTCGTTAACTACTTGACTCGATTGCTTCAAAATGATTAAATACAGTAAATCATCCTCGCCACGAGTCAAATGGCAAAATATCTATCGAAAATAAAAATATAAATAGTAATAAACAGTAAGCAGCTGAAATTATAGGGACATACTACCAGTTCCATATTTTAACTAATTAATAAAATTTTAACTAATTTTAAAAGCCTCATATATTAAACGCACCTTTATCCTATCATAAACATCCTATTTTTTTGTCCGTTATAATGAAATTCAAAAATCCTTCAGGATGCACACGTGTGCATTCTACCAAATACATCTCATTTGATTATAATACCCACACCTACACGAAAAAGTTTACGCTTCACTAATAAATAATAACACTGGATAATATATTCACGTCCACTTTTAGATTGCTTTGTCTAAAAAGGTTTCCGTTCGGAAAGGTCTTAACTGGCTTTATTTGGACCTAGACTGCTCAATTTTTCATTTTTAAGTAACAAACAGTTTTTGCTGTTAAAATACCAATACAGTATCAAACACGAATACTACCATAGTGTTCATTAATATGCAAAGCAACGCAAAGGCTCTCACTCTCCGTATAGGAATATTTTTTTTATTTTCCGCAGGTTTTTGCTGTAAAGCTCGCAAGAGAAAACGGCTATGCATACTAATATTTTCCAATAGAAGAGTAAAAGGCAGGGCGAACATACCAGTAAAATAGTAATATTCGTATCAGCTCCCCTTTTCTCGAAATATGAATGTCTGAACTTTGGTGTGGTGTCTGAACCTTAACTGATGAGAAATAACGATGTATTAAACAAAATGGAATATTTTTCTCGGCAAAATAGCTCTGCCTTCCTGAAGCGTTGAAACATCCTCATCGAGTTACGTCTATGTTGAGCTACAAAAGGAAGGTGCCCTTTTGATGGCAGGTGTTTTTAAAGTAATAAGTACTTACCTGTAATACGATTCTTATAAAAGGCAAAACATGAATGACAAGAAATACTGTGTGAAAAATGTAAATATCTGGAAATATAAGCTGTAGGCTTTTTACCTTTGAAATCAAATAATACGTGTTACTCAAGGATGAGAAAGCAAAGACTACGTGTAACCAGCGAAAATGTTACTAAACATAAACATAAACGCTTACACACTCATACCCCCGCACTAGGATTCCCTGTGTCGCAGGTGGCATGGACATACACAGATACACATCACAAACATCCAAGACCCGAGAACAAACTTTATGCTTACACAAAATCTGCCCCGGCCGGGAATCGAACCCGGGACCCCTCGCTTTGCAGGCAGGGTTACTACCAACTTAGCTACGGAGCCGTCCAATAATTACCTACCTAATATTACTACTATACAATAATTACCGTTTTATAAGATTACTACATAAAATAAAGATAAAATATTATAAAATAATGATTTTGTGTACCTATACTGGACTGTATCGTTAATTTCAGTTCTTCCTACAAACAACAGTATTTTGTAATACTAGTAACTAGTACTAGTGCTGTAGTCTCATATAACTCATTAACTCGGCAAAAGAGTTGAGTTTCGTTTCAAAGTGAAACTTCCTGGTGCAACTCTAGTCGGGAACGAAGCCCGAACTGGGAAACTATCGCTTTGATTATTATAGGTCAAGTTTCATTAGAAGAATACGACGAAGAACAGCATATTTTACGCATTATTATATAAATCCCTTTTGTCTATTTATTTTGGTTTTGTTTAAATATTGTTATGATATAAAATATATGTAGTGCTTCAGATAAATCTTTAATAATACAAAGAAGAAATGTTAAATAAGAGTTATTATACGACTGCACAAAAAAGGAGTGTAATGTTTTAAGGGTGCATGTACGTGTGTATGTATGTGAGTTTCTTTATTCAGCTATAACTTTTAAATGCCTGAACAGATTTGGATACCTATATGGGGTATCGTTAGAATCCTTACATCATCCCGAGCGACGCTGCATGGCTAGGGCCGTCGAGTTTTTTTATGTAACTTTTGTTACATTGACTTGTTTCTCTCTCTTCCCAAAGTTCACTTATTAAATACTAATAATATACATTCCGATTTAAAAGAGCATGTACCGTTGGGATATTAAACTCAAGTATGTTCTCTGACGAGGCTAATGCTGCTGTCTCAATAGTAGAATTTTTAAAGGTTTACGTGACTTTATAGCGTAGTGGTTCATCCGTACATCCTTACAGATCGACTTCACGCTCAACAAGCTCATTTGAGCTAGCGCAGTTGAGCTGGTAGCTCAGTTAGCGTTACATAGTGTTAGTTCCAGAATTGAGACACCCGGTTTGAATAATTGACACGTGTATTATCGCTCGTAGTTCAATGAGGACTGTTGTCCTGTGCCGCGTCTTCCCCTTGCGTAGCGCTGGGACGACTACGCCGTAGCACTGACTTCATGACATCATAGCGTAGCATCCAGCACCATACCATGCCCTACCTTTATTCTTACACTAGTTACGCTCAACTACCCGCAGATTAGGGAACTGTTATGGTTGTCCGTTGTCAAATAGTCCGCTTGACTACTATTGCAAGATTTATTTTTAGTTATATCTGATAAGTAATGATAATAAATACTATTACATAAGCATGTAAGTAACTTGTATAGTTCGTTACTCTTTCGAAAAAAACTAAGACCGTTTGCAATATACATTGCAAGGTCTGCTTGATATATCTGTTCTTATGAGCCTTAAATTGGATTTAATGTTTTATACTATGTAAACACAGTCTAAAAAGTTACCATTTTTTCCAATGTATATTTAGTTTACTCTCAAGCCTAACCAGATAACGGTTAAATAAAAAACTGCTATTTTTGTATAAAAATATCGTTTCTATCCGTTACCGTTAAAATAACGTTTCGTGAATTCAATTTACATAAATTTAAAATGTAAATAACTCGTTACTGTAAAAATAGAAATTTATAGCTTTACTAGCTTCTGCCCGCGGCTGCGCCCGCGTTATGTTTATATATTTATAGCGTAGGCAGAACCTAAACGATCTAATTACTAAATTTCATCAAACTCTCGGACATACGCGTGGTAACAAACATTATACACACAAACTTTTGCATTTATAACATTAGTAGGATATCATCTAAAGCCATAAACGCCAACCTTAATATGTATTCAGGACTGGACAGAAAGAATAGAAATTTAAAACTAAACAACATAACAAAAGTATGGATCAATAAACATAGCTTCTTTGCTTTTCAACAGCAAATCTACTTAAGCATATTTTAAATGAAATAATATCAACTATATTTAAACCGGTAGTAATTAGTTAATCGGTCACTACGTAGTCAAGATCCAAGATTTGATAGAAAACAAAGGCGTCCCAAAAAGATTCCATTCTAAAGATCAATTTTATTGTAATGTTTACGATGTGAAAATAAGTGACATAGACAACAACCTAGGTATAAACTTATACCTAGGTCTAAGGTTGTCTATGTCACTTTATGTTTGCCATTGCGTTTGTTTTTCTTGACGTATAACATTGTAATGGTCAAATTTTGTAAATTTCAATCTGTATAATTAAATATTATATAGTAACACAACCACATTTTACAAGATATAAAAAAATAATTTAATACGCTTATACATGATATTTATATTTTGACCAAATTAAGAAAATATGTTTGATATAAAAACATAATTGCACCTAGTAAATTTTTTATTTTCTTTGCTAACAAAAAGTTCTAAAAGCGGGGGCAAAATTTAATCACAAACAAACAATGCTTTGTCAATCAAATTAGCCGTTTGTCCAATTTCCGGATTCCATTTTCTCTAAAAAATTCGATTAACTTTACTATTTTCAGTATCGGACCTTTTCCTAAAAGCTTTATTTTTTCCTTATATTTTCCGATACGTTATTTCATAAGATAACGATTTTGGCTTCACATTACGTTGAAATATAGGTTGTGATGTTACCAAATTGAATACTGACTTATTTTATTTATGATATTACCAGCTTTCTATCTCAAATATCATATAATATTATGGAAAAATGGAAAACACAAGGCATCTGCTGAAAGTAATTCAATTCTCTTACAAAATAAATATTACCTATATTATTTTATTACGAGATTTATTAGGATCAAGATTCTTTGCGAGAATAATGCCCACATAGTAACTCTACCGACGTGGATTTAGCATTTCATAATATCATGTTACTGATAAGTAGATATATTATAATATCTTGTCACAAGAGAGGTGGAGTTTCTACACTACGGGAAATTGTGGTTCAAACACTTAAAACCATCGTGTTATTAATCTTCTTATGTTGCATTATTGTTATGAGAATTGCCTCTTGCCCTGTGCATGATCATGTGGTAGTCAAGAGCGAGCACTAGTCCTACCATTTGGTTACCTAACTATGTTTTTGTTGCTCTAAAACTCATGATGTGACAAGACATGAATATTATAGACATCAGTGTGAAATGACCAGAACAAAACGTACTCGAAAAAAAGCAGATTTCCATAAAATCTACCGAGATTGGCAATGTGCTAGTTTTATAAACTGAAAAAGATAAATAGGTGACAGTTTCAGGATAATTCGTTAAAAAATGCTGAATTTTTAGAATTCTCAGAAGCTCGACTGTTCCTTTATAAAGTTTTGAACAAAGGGTAGCCACTGGAAGTAACAATATGAATGCTTTCCAACATTAAAGTATTTTTCAGACAATAGTTTCAGTCCAAAGTTTCTATATAATTCAACTACAAGAACCTTCTTCGAAAACCGATGTAACATTTGGTGTATGTCTGCTTAGTAGAAACACAATTTATTCATAGAAGTTATTACAACAGAAGAGCGATAACAACTAAAGTTATTTTGTAATTTCTGGGATTGTTAATTTACACAGAAAAACTACTATGCATAAACATATACTTCCTTAATTTTATGTACCTACGTCTAATTCGAAATTCTCCTTCTGATGTTTTCAATTTTTACTTCAACTATAACATTTGGAAAGTACTTTGTAATCTTGTTCAAATTATCACGACAAAGGTTAAGCCCAAGTTGAAACCGTAGTTATGTTAAAAAGGGCTCAAGATGTATTAATTAATCTCCCAAATAAATGATCGATTTAATGAAACTTTGTAAACATAAGCAAGATATATGGATCTAAATAGTTAATAGAGAACATTTTTAAAATGTCTAAACTAAAAAAAGATAATTGTAATTTTCTGTTTGTTTAGAAAATATAAAATTAGTCTAATTGAATTTGAGTGCTCTTTTCACTGCCCTAGTTACGGCACTAGTCACGCTCAACATACAAATAGGGTATCACAAGAGGTAATCATGGTTGAGTACGAATCATGTTACACAAACGAATTAAAACCTATAGGTACTTTATTAAGTAGATAGTAATTTTAAACAGATCAAGACCGCTTCTCCATTTTGGGAAGGGTTAAGTTCTGTTTTGCACGAATATTAGAAAGGCTGTGTTTGAAAGAAAACGTTTATGTATGAGAAATACATATTTAGTTCCCACGCAAGCTAAGCAAACTTCGAAAGTACCGTTGCCTTCGGCCAATTGTCTGCTCGAAGTATCGAAATAATATGCGGAGCAAGAACAATACTAGTCTATTGTAACTTCTTTGTCTTTAGATTTGTTTTTAGTTAAAGAATGAGATTTTAAGCCGAAATAGCAGTTGTCAAAAGAACATTTTTCACAGCTAATAATTGACAAGATTTGCGTATACGCTCGCCTGATGATATGTAACACCCTGGAACATGTAGGGTAGGTAAAACCAATTAAATAAACAAATAAACGGTTCATCTAAAAGGGTAAAAAAAAAACAGAACCAGTGATTACTTCTGGGAATTTTCCTCGAAAACCGGTAACATGATTATACAATTACCTATTCTGATTCTAAAAATCAACTTTATTTTTTTAAATAAAATTATGAAATATTGAGTATTGGCAAAAGGAGGAGTCCGTACCATCGCAATAAAGTTATGAAAGAGAATCTCGATCGCCACACTGTCGGCATGTTTAAGCATGCTGTACTTGAGAGCTAGCCCTACTCTACGGCGTTATGCTTACCATCAGGCAAACGACCCGCTCGTCTAGTACCCGTTACTCCAATACCACAAAAAAAATGTTTATGTATTACTATCGCATCTTCACTTACATGATACAAAAAGCTCTAAACAAGAACAATAATAATTATTGTTTAGAATATCTATAACCACAACCGATTCTACGACTGTGGTTTATTTTACAATTGATATGCTAGCGTTTGGCTGCTATCTCGTCTCATCTAAAGGGATGCGTTTGACACATATAAACCTCTTTCTATATACATAAACCTCTTTCACACTCAATTAATATTCTTGAAACAAAAACAGTTGATAATTTAAAAGGTATATTAAAAACAACAAACCTGTAAACCAAAAAAGAAAAATTAACAATGTTTTATCCTATATAAACCGAACCTCGTTTTGAAGCAAAAGCTTTTACGCGAACAGGTGAAGGATGATTATATTTGTATGAAATATATTATTATCCATTTGCCATATTGTCACGTATCTTTCCTGTTCCTCCGCGAAGATATAAAAAAGTTTTCGGACGTCACGTCGTACTTTTTCTCTACCATTGTTGTGACATTGTAATTCGGCAAATGGGATGTTATATATAGTTCTGTACCTTTAAATAAAAAAATTCAATTACACCGCAAAAATTAAAATATAAATAAATCAACAATATCCTAACCGTGGCGTTACTATTCATCAACAGCCTATTCCGCGCTTCTACTGCCTTACATCAGAGAGAGAGAGAGAGAGTATGGGTATAACCCATACTCTACTTGCGCCGCAGTTTCCACATTAGCTCAAGTCATTGTGATGGGTGTAAATTCATTATCGTGTATGGATCTAGGAATACATCATTGAACGTTTATTTCGATTTTACCAATTTCTTGAAACCCCTCTTTCTATTCTCATTATATTGTCTTTACGAGGTTGTACACTTGAAATAAATACTTGAACAAATAAAATCCACGTTTAATAAATCCGAATATCAAAGTATAGAATATTTTCAATTGATTTAACATTGTAGAGTCCTTTCAATCATGAATTCATAGAAACAATGTTCAAACAAATTTAGAAGAAAGGTCTGTCTTACAAATAATATGTTATATGTATATTCATGTATCCCACTCGACTAGTATATGGAGTGGGCGGTAGATTTATTTTTTTCTTTTGTTTATTACAGTATGTGTAATCTCCAATATAAAAATACAGAAACCAAAATCCCGGAAACCACTTGAATAAAAAAAGAAATTATCTGAAGTGTATCGTATGTTGGATCCGATCAAGGGTCCGAAAAAACTTTGATTATGTTATAGACTCTTGCTTAAATGCTTGCTAAGTTTATGCTAAACTTCAAAGTAGATATACATTTATCACCCTAAGCCATTACATTAAATTTTTTCGGCGCAAAGCCCATTCATTTTTAAATTATTTTTCTTTTTGATCCCAGGAATGTCATACATCTTTATTTTCTTGGCGAATACACAAAGAAGTATGCACGAGAGTAAATTATACGTACCTGAGGTAAATAACAATTACCACACGAAATGGAACTTCGCACAGGTAAATGGCTTCAACGTTGACAAACATATTCTCAACTCTTTTTTTTCATTTAAGCCTTCTTAATCAAGAACCTTGAGCCCTAACTAGACCGTACACAGAAGGTTGAATCGTAGTGAGAGATATAGGTACTGACACGACTGACATACTGACAGGAAAACATATAATTGGTCTAATTAAATTTGAATGCTCTTTTCACTGGCACTGCCCTAGTTACGGCACTACAGTCACGCTCAACATAGAAATAGGGTATCACATGAGGTAGAGATCGCTGAGTATAAATCATGTTACACAAACGAATTAAAACCTATAGGAACTTTATTAAGTAGACAGTACTTTTGACAGGGTCCTTTATCTTTTCTAATATTGTGTCCTGTCAAACGAGCAACGACCTAAACAAAATATAATATCTAACATCCGGTAATCCGGTGGTGAAATACGAGTCGAAAGTAAACAACAAAACATAATAATCACAAACGTACTAAAGAAAAAAAAAAGAAAAAATAGCAAACCAAGTGGTACGACTTACTTCTCTACGTGTGACCTTCTATGAGAGTATCATCGCTTTGCTTAGGTAATCTACTACCAAGCAGTACTGTGCATGCAGTGTTATATTACGGTTTGATGAGCAAAATAGTAAAATTACAAGGCATTTGCAATTCGTTACTCTATAACGAACGCGTTGCAGTGCCGTGTAGACCTTTCTGTTTCTATGTTCAAGGTGTCACTACAATGTTATGAGCAGGCTTTATGCTTACCACCAGACTAAGCTGCCTGCCTGCTCTTCTAGTAAAAATACAGTTCATGTCCAATTGTCCATCGTAACGAACGACGCGTCGTTATCGTGAGAGAAGCGAGAAACCGCCGAACTGTAACTAAAGCCATATTCACAACTTTTCTTTTTCCATTGTTATACCATTAACAGCTTTTTCCTTATCAATCGTGAATCGCCAGCCTCGACAATAAGCAGGATTCCTGTCAGTCCGCTCCCATTTGTAGGACGGATTTATTTATAAAACTTTACCTGTCTGGGAAAGGTTTGCCCAAATTGCGTTATTATTTACCGACATGATTTTTTCCGTTCCTGTGGCTTTGCCATTACTTTGCTATAGGTATCTGGACGGCAATTCTAATTTACCGAAGTGCGAAGTAACGTGTTTTGTGTCAATCGGTTGGTACACAATTCAAACTGCCGAAGTTTTGTTACGCATTTAGTAATGGTTACAACGCGAGTGCCGATAAAAATTATGAGTAAAAACTAGAATTTGTTGAACTTCAAATGTTCGGTCTTATTCTTATTGTGAACTAGTATGTGATTAGGGACATGGTTGAAATGGGTTCATACTTCATTCCGAGTCGTTATTATCGAATGGATCAAATTGGATAGGTAGATTAAGAATACCTAGATGTTTCGGTGCACTGAATTTTGCTATACTATTGAATAACGAGCGGGTCGTTTGCCTGATGGTAAGCGTAACGCCAGCCCATAACAATTGCAGTCCCAGCACCCAGAACTTTGAAGCCCAAAGACCTGTGGGGCACTGCGTTGCCATTGTTACCCTGAGATATTAGGTATTTAGTCTCATAAGCCCAGTAATTTCACTGACTACTTTGCTGAATAAACCGAACCACAGTAATGTTTAGCATATTACTGCTTGGTGGCAGACTACACGAGCAAAGCGGTGGTACTCACCCTGACGGATACTCGCAGAAGAGTCAGTCCTAACACCTGGTATTAGTATTTTTCCTATATTGGCGTATTTTGGAAGCTGTACTTGAGAGGACTGGCTCTGTTCTAGATTAAGCGTATTCACCACCTTTGAACAGTGTCAGCGTTTTTTGCCGAATTCTTAATTTTTCGAATTCGTTTTTTTTTCGAATTTTTTCATTATACCTACACATCGGCACTTCAGTCATGTTGCAGTCATTTAAACTTTTCAGTCCTTACGTTTTTTATTATTATTTTAATCTTCAGTTATTTTAGTTAGTTAAGTTATAATTCAATCGAAATGATATCCGTCTCGGAAGCGACTGTCTTGATCGTTTATATTTCGGAATCGCATCCAGAGAAATTTCCCGTTTAGTTCGACAACTCAGCTGCATAAAAACTGATATAATCCCGACAATATTTCGTCGGGATGCGTTTCCGACATATATACGATCAGAAACCATCACTTCCTACACGGAATTATTCCGAGTCAATTAAAATCACCCTGCTGATCTCGATTGCCAAAGTGGTGGATGGTCAGGGTAAGTGAGCTAAGGCATTCAAATAACTCGTATCAAGGGATTATAATTTTATTGTCAGACTTAAGATCTTTAAAATATCAAAGTGAAACTTATAGGTCGTTTCCAAAAGAACATGAAGAAGGAGAAAGGATATTGGTTATCTTGTGCAATAACCATCTTGTAAATAGAATAATACACTTGTTTGAGATTTCATAAAATTTAATATAGGTATACCTATATATAATATAGGTAACATAAGATTTAAAAGAGGAATTATGTACACAAGTACGTACTTACTGTACGTAACTTTTGAAGTTACCTATATTTGTTGAATACTATGTGAATTGTTTAATAATGTTACTTACTTCAAGGTAAGTTCTAAAGAATTTGAGACGGAGGTTGAAGGGATAACTTCTTTGAAAGTAAATCTCGAATACAAATGAAATACACACTTGAACTGATTTCTGGCGATTCAACTTCGCAATTTAGAAATAGTTTCATGTCTAGTGAATTACTTGTTGAGTTTCAAAACTGAAGTTCAAATTCAAATTCAAAAGTCTTTATTCAAATAGGCCCCAAAGGAGCACTTATGAAAGTTAAAATGACTCTAACAGCCGGCCTCTGCAACATTCATCTACCCGAATCACAGACTAAAACTAATGCTGTCTTTATCAGAACATAATAAATGACAAAGACACCAACAGACCCAATCCGTGCTCAAAGTCAACGAATCTTCCAGAAACCCACCGTGCCCGTTCCAAATTGGTATAGGCCGAGCAAGAAGAAGGGCAAGAAACTCGTCACGGCATTCTTTTTAAAAAAAGTAGTTTTTTACAATGATTCTAATGCTAACAACTAACAATTTAAAGTTTAGTAGTCGCCAGGAGGCTCCTGAGCTGTTTGCCTCCATGCATCCTTGTCATCTACATAATCCTTAATTTTATAATACGCTTTTTTAATTAATACACTCTTGACTATACGTTTAAACTTTCCTTGTGGTAATTCAGTTAATACTTTAGGACTTTTGTTGTAGAATCTGACACCATTTGCCAGGAACGATTTGTTAGTTTTACTTAATCTGAACCCGGGTACAACAATTTTATGTTTACTTCTAGTATTTAACTCATGTACATCACTTTTTAAGTTAAATTTAGTAATATTCTTCCGTACATACATTATATTTTCCAAAATGTATAGCGAAGGCAGGGTTAGAATACCTATTTCTTTAAAAAAGTCTCTTAGAGATTCGCGTGGACCCATGTCATAGATGGCGCGTACTGCTCTCTTTTGTAATATGAAAATGGTATTTATATCGGCAGCAGATCCCCAAAGTAGGACGCCATAAGACATCAAACTATGAAAATATGCAAAATATACCAACCTTGCCGTCGCCACATCAGTCAGCTGCCTAATTTTACGTACTGCAAATGCAGCGGAACTCAAACGACCCGATAGGGCATTGATGTGAGGACCCCACTGCATTTTGGAGTCAATAGTTAATCCTAAGAATACAGTGTTATTCACCAGGTCAAGTTTGCTGCCTTCCAATTCCACTTTAGATTCCACGTGTGGTACGTTGGGAAGTGAAAATTTAATACATTTAGTTTTACTAGCGTTAAGTAGTAGATTATTAGCAGCAAACCATTCTGTGTGTTTCAATGTGGACGTAGAATTTTTTACGCTGAAACCATCGATTAGGAAGTAATACAAGTTTGCCTGATTACACAGACTAGTAAACCTAGACGCCGCATAATCCAATTTTTGAATGAGAACACAATCGTCAAATGTTGACGGGGGACGGGGGAAGATGGCGTGTTGTGATTGGTCACTATAAAACTCAGATGAGTGAAGACGGCGTGTTGTGATTGGATAGGAAGGGTGGCGTTAAGCAGTGATAGTGCTTAACCTTGATGAGCAGGGGTGCTTGGCTAAGCGGAGTCTAAAGGTTTGATCTGTGTTTCATAGTAATCAAAACGTCTGCCCATATATGGCTTTAATCACCGACACTAGAATTGCTAGTTTTTATCGAATAAACTCGTTTGATAATTTGAATAGTAACCGCGCTACCACAAAAAACATCATTTAGGCGCCTGTTTAGCTAGACAGTGTCTAACGATAAACCTCTAAAATTATTAGAAATGTCACTACAGTATGGATTCAGACAACGGTTAGACACTACTTAAATCAAGATTTGTGGTTGTACATACTTAAAAAAGCGAGTAAGGTAAGTTTAGGGTAAGATACACGAATCTATAGTATATTATTAAATACCGATTTATGCAAGCCAATTTATTCTGAAAGTGATGCTCTATTGGTTTTAATGAAATTCACGCGCTAAAGGTCTTTTTACGGTCCAATAAATCGATTGAAAATGTTCCGTGATGTTAAAAAAGTCATTTGAACTCCGGTAAGGGACCTTTTTAAGGTAATTGTGACTTTAACTTCTATTTAATTCTTATAACAAAATAATAAATTAAGATTAATTATATTTAAGCTATAACTTAGATACGGGAATTCAACACCACTCAAATTAAGTAATTCGACTGTGTTTGTCTGTAATTTGTTGTATAAGTATTTAGCGTAAGACATTAACGGTATTACCACAAATAAATTAACACTCTAAACAGGTCACATGTTAAACAGCGTCTAACTCCTAAACGCATGTAACCACGTGTTTAAATGCTAACAACCACAAATCTTGATTTAAGTGGGGTCTAATCGTTGTCTAACTACATTCTGTTGTAACATTTCTAATTATTTTAGACGTTTATTTTTAGACACTGACTAGCTAAACAGACGTCTAAAAAGAATTATTTTTATGGTATCACGGAATATGTTATGCAGTATACGGATCAGCATTCCTATCCAACGAGGCAAATACCGCCAGCATACCAGGTACGCTGCCAACTGGTAGTAGACAGCACCACTTGCACTTCGCAGATTATAAATAACGTTTTCGTTCTAATAATAGGCAGTTAATATAGGGTTTTAGTTCTAAAAAAAGCATAATAAATTAAGCGCAATAATGTAACAACAGTTGGAGAAGATAGAAATAAATAGATTAACTGTACCACGGGGGCGATCTGTCTAAATACATTTAGAAAGAATAGAAATAATAGAAAGTTGCATCAAGTCAAATGCTTTTGATCCTATGCGAAGCCGCGGGCAAAACCTAGATAAGCAGGAGTGATTTAATCAAACACTATAACCAACTGTTTAAATTAAACCATTAATTAATCCAGGTTTATGATTAATCTTTGCGTATCCGAGTGTGTTTAGTAATTTAATTAGTAAGCCCTGTTTATTTAACTCATTGGTTACATTGCTTTCCTTTAGTTCAGTAAATGGAATAACAAAGTCTTAACTTAATGATAATAATAATCATTATTAGTTTGACTTATATTACGGTCGGCCTGAATAAAATGTCCTATTTATTAAACTGTGAATGTTACGTTACGCCAAAGGCAAATCTATACAAATAAATAAAATGGAAGTGTCTGTTTGTAATATAAAAATAACAGCTTTTTACCTAATGCATATGAAAGTATATACGGTACATATAACAAAACCACCATTTTTAAAATTTTTGTCTGTCTGTTTGTTCCGGGTAATCTCCGAAACGGCTGGGCCGATTTTGACGGAACTTTCACTGGCAGATAGCTGATGTTACAAGGAGTACTTAAGGCTACTGTTATTGTAGAAAAAGAGTTATGGTACCGCGCAATAACTTAAAAACCATGAAATTAAATATCTCCGTGCGGGTGAAAACGCGGGCAGCAGCTAGTTTACAATAAATCCACGGTTAGAAACCACTGATTTAGAAAATCATAAAATTCAGAACTGTCATGGTCAAACGCTGCTACAGTCTGTAGTAAAAAAATACTCGCACAGGCTTCTAACAAGTACTTTTACTTCTTCCTGTCTACTAGCCCCGTTTCGGGATCGGGCCTTCAACTCTCTCGTGGCATAAGAGCCGAATCAAATCACTTAAACTTGTTTCAAAGTCTTAATATATTGATAAGCTTGGTTCATCATCGCTTACCAATAGGTGAGATTATACAAATGCAATCCCACAACTTATAAAAAAAGTTAATGGGCCGAAGCTGCTCCTCAATGCGGCTTCCGATCGCATCTCATGTTATCCATATTTACATCGCCAATTAAAACTCTTACGCAAAAAGCAAACTTCTTCTCTCTAGAGACCTACAAAACGAAGGGTTAGAAAAATGTATTATTTGTTTATTGTTTGAATCTCGCACATTTCCGCGCATTTCTGTGTTTTATTGGATTTTTTTATTTTCGAACCCTTGTCTTGTCCAAAACCGACCATTACGTACTAAGATAAAGTCCCATTTTATCATGTTTGAATTCGTGGTTTTTCACATGTTGTTCTTAATATAATTTTAACCTATTGTTTTTTTCTCTGAATAATCTTTTTATAAAAAGAATGTTGCAGTTGAATTGCAGTTACAGAAGGGAACCGTTATTTTTTTGTTTTATAGAAACATTTTTGTTTGAAGAAAGATATTTTGTTGAAATTATCCTTGAGTTGAAATTTTAAAACTTCCATTCAGCGATAACCAGCCATTAATTACTTTCAGTATAAGCAGTGATGTAACTATTGTTTTCCATCATTTCATGTTCAACGTAACACGTGATTCGATTAAGTGGTTTTTAATACAAAACGTGACTAAATTGCCTTTAAAACTAACATTTATGTATGTGCCTCGTTACGATGCACTATGGTCACTTGGAATATGGTGACCAGTTATCGTATGTCAGAACGACTTGAGCTAACCTTTTACTACTTTTTAAATGACGCGATCGAAGTCGGTGGGCTTCAAATCGTGCGACTCGTTATCGTATGTAAAGTGCCAAACTAAAGGAACTCAAACGTGAACCAGAAAAAGCGTGGTTAATTTGTATCTTGTAGTTATTACAACGATAATTGTGTGTCTTTAGACTACATATTGTTTTTTAGACTTTACCCAAACTATTTCCGTAAAAATATAAGTGGTTAAATTATCGTATAATGACAAAGACAGTTCTCATTCTATAGAATATTTATTTAAATAAAAATAACTAATAACTTCCGCTCGGTGATCATGGTCCTATCGTCTTAGGCGTAATTGTATTCAATCGACAAAGGAAAAGGCAATTCCCTTAACAAAACTCAATGTTTAAAATTAAAAGAATTATTTTATATAATTATATAACCTCGGGAGCGGTTCCATATTTGAGCCGTTTGGTGTTGAAACATTGGGTCCGTGGAGGCCGGGAGCTCATAATATTTTCTAAATTTTGTCAGAGCGTTTGATTGATGCGACGCGTAACCAAAATGCTGGTAACTATTTGGCTCAACGGATCAGCATTGCGGTTCGACGAGGCAATGCCGCCAGCATGCTGGGTACGCTTCCAACTGTTAGTGGGCTAGAACATTTGGATTATCTATAGGCCTACTAGGGCTTGTAAATTATCCAACTGTTTTTGTAGCTAGCTAGGTTAGATGTAGTGTTTATTTATGTATTAGCTAGTTAATAAAGGCACTTAGCCTGTTAAAAAAAATTATATAATATCTTTAACTTCCGGACCTAAATAATAATATATTTATTAATGCATGAGGCACATAAAAAATCTAAATTAAAGGTATGGACTTTAACATTAAAATATAAATTATAAGGTATTATATCCTTTAGTACTGTCCTGTAAGATTAACAGCGTCTAGAGAAACTTCCATGGCCATGCAATACTGAGATGTAATGCTAACCATATTTGCGTTTTTTTTTTCATAATGACGGGATAAACTTGCTTCTATTTTATTAAGTTTGTCGAATCAATTTCTACACGATACGAGCTATAGAAGATAAAAAGTAATATTACAAAATTATCTTCTTCGGCAAGATAAAAATCAAAATTATTCATTATTATTATCAAATTTGGTTACACGATAAATCTAGAACTAGGACTGGGTCATGTCGAAACATAATAGATAGGTGATTCACAACGACTTGAGCTTTAAAATTATCACGGTGAAAATTAGAAAATGTTAGATAGAAGGATTAGAAGATTGCATCATAATAAGAACCGAATCAATTTGCTAGATTATTTATATTAAATTTGTTTAATTAACTCTTTATTGCTTAGACAGCATTATCTTTCTATTTTTTATTTTCTTCTCCAATTAACCAAACATGGTTCAAGAAAAACGTAAGTATTACATCAAAATTGATGTCCTCTAAGTTAAATTGTTCAATTTAAGTTCAGTAACAAGAAATAAATGACATCACAGAAAAAAGCACAACTATTTTAGTCCTAATTAAAAGTCAAGATGTATGTATGTATTCTATTGGGGGCCGTCATTACTTTATCTTGATTATTCATTTTTACCTTGCAATATTGAAAACGAATCCAAGGAGGCTCATGGTAATGACGTCGAACACCGACTACGCGTATGTTGAGGGTTTTAAACCCTACAAAAGCTCCAGTTTTCGTAAGGAATTTTAGTAACGCAACTATAATACGATAGAATGATAGTTAACCCGGACAATATTACAATATTTAGGTATTTTCCGGGTTAAAAACCATCCTAAAAATGAAAAATCGGTCATTAAGCACCTGTGTCCGAAGTATCCCGGCAGAAGCTTTTAAAAGCTAGTCTTATTGTAGATTTCTGTAGCCATAAACGACCACGCGGGCCCATTGCGGCTTAGTGGATCTCACATGTCCTCGAATTTTGTGTTTCCTGAACATGCGGGTTTCCTCACGATGTTTTCCTTCACCGTTTTAGAGCGAGTGTGAAGAATCCACACACAACTTGATAAAAATCATTGGTGCGGGCCGAGTTGAAATTCGAACTATGGTGCGTCGGATTGAAAGTCGCACAAGTTTCCGCTTGGCCACACTCGCTCTAAACCTATCGCCTATCGAGAATAAAAAATGACTGGGTTTGCGTTATTTTAACGTTACTTTTTTTTCTGCACCGAGATAAAAGCCGTTTTATTTATTTTACAAACTATTTTTAAAATGCATTGATATTTCAACTTCGAAAGGTTATATTACAAATACGTGCCTACTCTTAATTATTTTTAATGTATCAGAAGCTTTTTCACGTCAACGTTGATACCTTTTGTTTTATCCACCTAATCCGTTAGTAATCAGGTCAGTTAGCACCCTTGCAACATTAACTAGGCAGCGTTTATATATTAAAAATAACTTCATCGAAACAAAATTATTCTCACAAATTCTTTGTAATGTGCACACAAAACAAAAAAAGTGATCACTTTCATAGTTATTATACTTTATTTCTATAATTTCTATAATTTCATTTCTATAATACTATTCATTTCGTTTCGCTAAATATTTAAATTTTAGCCGCCATTCTCTATTCTTTTAAACAAAAACCTTTTTTGTTCAAATAAGTACATAGATAAAGGACCAATAACTATTTTGTGCGGCATTTATTTGAAAAAAAGAATAACTTTGTAACAAAATTACTTATGAATATAAATGCAATTAATTTACTCGTATATTTTAAGATGCATGTTTTGGATTGTAGACGTATATTGAAATAGAATAACCGGCATTAAAATTGCATATTAATAACCAAAAGGTTGCAATAAAAGTGCGAGCTTAGAAAATATTCTTTCATATTGAAAATATAACTCACCTGCAAGTTGATTAGTCACGGGCAACTCGTCACGTCACAACACCGACTACTGCGTTACTGTTACTGCGCGTGTTCCGCGCTTTGCCGATAGGACTCAAATGGCCACTAGGACCGTAGCGACCCCGTTATATACCCCTGCGTAACGGGTGGTAGTGGCTACGAACGTAGCGGTTGGTGCTACGGTGCTACGCCGCGCCCAACGTAGGCGTGCGTAGGCCCCATGCTACAGCAATAATTTGGGTGGCTGAAGATAGATTACGCATGAACTATTAAGTTTTAATTTCTCTTAATACTGGAGAGTTTAGATATCACAGGTAAGATTTTATATTTTGTTTACGAAACCAGACGTTGTTGTCCAAAAATCAACTGAATCATTTAAACTGTAGCGACACATTATCGCACATGCATTGTAATCTGCTGACACCAGGGATTGCAATGCATGCGGCGAGAGGTGCAGGCAGTCGTCATCCACCCGGCACGATAGCACCACGTAGCAACACGTAACAACACGTAGTACCACGTAGTATCCCGTAGTTTAACGTAATAGTATAACATAGAATAACGTAGTACAATAAACCAATTGATTATTACCCGTGCTTTTCATTGAACAGACATTCGGATAAGTAGGTAACCGTATCATATTGGTAAACTGGTGACCCCGCAATTTTCGGGTGGCGGCTCATATTTTTTTGCTATCGTGCCCGGTCAATTAACCGTTCTTTGGACATTTTCTTTGAACATTTAACGTAACACGCGAACATTAAATTGTGTTGGTGGACCTTGTACAAGTGATTGTTCGTGCTGTAATAGACATTTATCGTGTGGTTTTTACAAACTACAATGCTGCCTACACCTCTACTGGGACAGGGCCCTGCGCCCGGGCCGATGGCTGGTCCGGCGCCCGCCCCCGCAACCCAGGTGAAGGATGAGATGCAGTCGGACGTGGCTGCGATATCTGTCACGTCCAGAATACCGGAGTTTTGGGCTGATCACCCGAGGCTCTGGTTTCTCCAGACAGAGGCCGTATTAGCACAACAAAAACTTTCGGACGAGGCGAGATATAATGTAGTGATCACGAAGCTGTCGAAAGCAGATATACAGCAGGTGACCGACATTTTAATGTTACCACCAGAATCGAAAAAATTTGACGCCCTAAAAGAACGGTTGCTGGCGATATACGAGGAATCGGAGACGCGCCAGGTACAAAAACTTATCGGCGAGATGGAGCTGGGTGAACAGAAGCCTTCGCAGTTATTACGGCGAATGAGGGACTTAGCTCGTTCGCGAGTACCGGACGACACCCTCAAAATTTTGTGGCAAGGCCACCTACCGGCGGCAGTGCGCGGTATCATCGCTGTGACGGATACCAGCGAGCTGGATGTATTAGCTCGCATAGCGGACAAGGTCATGGAAACGGCCGTGCCCGCGGGCGTGGCAGAAATCAAGTCCGTCGCGTCGGCAGCCCACTCCACCAGCCCAACGGATTTGATCATTAATGAAATACGAAAAATCAATAACCGGATCGACAATCTGCAGAAGACGTCTGCCTGGCAGGCCGGCAACGCTCGACCATCGCGTTCCAGAGGCCGCAGCCAGGCGAGAAGTACTACTCCCGCAGCGGATACCGCAGCGAAATCGCGGAGGCCGGACTGGAAGTGTTTCTATCATTTCCGGTATGGGGCGAGGGCGCACAAGTGCGTTCCCCCGTGCAGCTGGAAATCGGGAAACTAGAAGAAGTGCAGGTAACGACGGAGCCCTGTGCTAGCGCGGACAGTAATAACCGTCTTTGTGTTACGGACCGGACAACCGGTTTACGCTTCCTCGTTGATTCGGGAGCTAATTGTTCGGTTCTTCCAGCCCGTAGGTCAGTGTCTTGTGTTAACAGTGCCGGTTATAAATTATACGCTGCTAACGGAACGGAAATAAATACTTTTGGTGTAAAGACTCTAGTGTTAGATTTCAAAATGCGTAGACCGTTTCGTTGGACATTTGTGTTAGCAGCTGTTAATCAACCAATTTTAGGTGCAGACTTTTTAAAACATCATAAACTTTTAATAGATTTGAGTAACCGTAGACTAATCGATCAAGTTACAAATGTTAATATTGTAGCCTCTATTGTGTCTTGTTCTCAACCTACTTTAAGCACCTTAAATGAATCACATCCGTATTTTAACCTTTTGTCTATGTACCCTGATATAACGAAGCCTGTTTCTTTCAAGGATGCCCCTAAGCATTCAGTGTTTCACCATATAGAGACGACCGGGCCGCCCGTGCACGCACGCGCCCGCCCGCTGCCTCCCGATAGGTACAAAAAGGTTAGTGAAGAATTTCGTACTATGCAGGAATTGGGAATTTGTCGACCTTCGAGGAGTCCGTGGTCCAGTCCGTTGCACGTAGTTCCGAAAAAGAACGGAGAAATCCGTCCTTGTGGCGATTACAGACAACTGAACGCGGTTACGAAGCCCGATCGCTACCCAATTCCCCGTTTACATGATTTTACTTATATCTTGACAGGAAAGAGCGTATACAGCAAAATCGACGTAAATCGCGCTTATCACTGTATTCCTGTTGCTCCAGAAGACGTTGAAAAGACGGCAATTATTACGCCTTTCGGTTTATTCGAGTTTCCGCGAATGTCATTCGGATTGCGTAACGCAGCACAATCTTTTCAGCGCTTCATGAACAACACAGTTTTACAGGGACTAGGAATCGAACGAGACGACGGAACTTTTGAACCTAGTTCAGAGTTCATTTTCTGTTATATCGATGACGTCATAGTCGCCAGTGAATCGAGGTCACGTCACGAACAACACCTAAAAGTCTTGTTTAAACGACTAAATGATTTTGGCATTACAATTAATTTATCGAAGTGTTCGTTCGGTCAGTCAAATATTGAGTTTTTAGGTCACGAGGTCACTGTTGAAGGTATTAGGCCGGCTCTAGACAAAGTTAGGGCCATAGTTGATTTTCCTAGGCCGGATACCGTGGCGGGACTAAGACGTTTTATAGGTATGGTGAATTTTTACCGACCACACATGCCGAACGCTATGGCTTATCAAGCCGAGCTTATTAAACACGTCGGCGGTGCGAAGAAAAATGATAAGTCACTAATTGAATGGGATGATACGGCCGACGAGGCGTTCTTGAAATGTAAGCAGAGTCTCCAAGAAGCCGCGACTTTAACTTATCCCGTACCCGACACACCCCTAGCTCTCATGTGTGATGCTTCAAATTTCTGTGTAGGCGGTGTGCTTCAACAATTAGTTCAAGGTCATTGGAAACCTTTAGGTTACTTTTCGCGAAAACTGACGGACACACAAACAAAATATAGTACGTACGATCGCGAGTTATTAGCAATTTATTTGGCTATTATGCATTTTAGGAAGACGTTTGAAGGTAGAGCGCTTACCATCTATACAGACCATAAACCTCTGACTTTTGCATTTTCCAAGTTGGCTAGTAACAAGGAAACGCCACGCAGAACTAGACACCTTATGTACATCAGTGAATTTACGACCGATATTCGTTTCGTTGTAGGCAACGATAACATAGTTGCTGATTCGCTAAGCAGAATAGAGACAATAACATGTCCAGGTAGCTTAGATTTCGCAGAAATTGCAACCGCCCAGTGTGCCGATGCCTATACGACACATTGGAAACATGATGCAAGTAGCAACGTCAACATTAAAAAGGTATTTGTACCTAGTATTGCGACCCACATTTATTGCGAAGTGTCAACCGACAATATTAGACCGTATTTACCAGAATCGTTTCGTAAATTAGCGTTTGACTCGGTACATAATTTAAGTCATCCCGGAATTAATACCACGCGTAAGCTGGTGAGCCAGCGTTTTTTCTGGCCGGGTATAAATAAAGATGTTAGTAGATGGGCGAAAACTTGCATTCAGTGTCAAAAATCGAAGGTTCAACGTCACACTGTATCGTTTTTAGGTCAATTCGAACCAGCAGGCCGTTTTGAACACCTTCATGTTGACATTGTCGGGCCACTGATAACGACATCTGATGGGTATAGGTATTTACTTACCATTATAGATCGCGCAACGCACTGGCCTGAGGCATTTCCGCTTAAAGATATAACTGCAGAGACAGTAGCCAAAGTTATCTACGACGGATGGTTTACTAGGTTCGGAATTTGTAAGTTTTTAACTACCGACCAAGGCCGCCAGTTCGAGAGTGGGCTTTTCTCTGAGTTACCTAAATGCATGGGCGTACATAGGATCAGAAGCAGCCCTTATCATCCACAAAGCAACGGATGCATCGAACGTTGGCATAGATCGCTCAAAGTCGCTCTCAAAGCTCGTCTAGATACTACGTCATGGGTAGATGAGTTATCAACCGTTTTGTTGGGGCTCAGAACCACGTTACGTAGTGATTCAAATCTTAGCGCCGCGGAATTAACTTACGGATGCACATTAAGATTACCGGGCGAATTTTTTGTGTCAGCGAGATCCGAGTCTTTAGATCCATGTAACTTAGTTCATGACGTACGCGATAGAATACGTAAGTTGAGGCCAGTTCCAGTCAGACAGCGAGATTCTCGGACTTTATTCATCCACCCAGATCTAAAGTCCTGCGAATATGTTTTTATTAGGAACGACACAGTACGTAAGCCTTTACAGCCTCCTTACGACGGCCCTTTTCGTGTTATTAGTAGAAACGACAAGGTGTATAAAGTACAATTACCTAATAGACAACTTAATGCGTCTATTGACCGCTTGAAACCGGCTTACCTGCTTAGTAATGAGCATACGGAGAAATCCGACGACGCTCATCGTAAGCCTGGTGACGTGACGGTCGACCACGCTCAGGCCACATCTAGTAACTCTACTTCATGTAAACAAACTCGGAGTGGTCGAACGGTACGTCCACCGATACGATTTAGCGACGATATGATTTGATGATTTTTAAATTTTTTTTACTTTAGGTCTCTAGAGTATTTTTGGTTTTGTTTTAAAAATTTACATTTGTATACCTACAGAGTTTGATCTACTTATACATTTTTTTCATTATTTTTACAACATTTTACTCGTGCTAACTTTACATATTTTTTTATTAGTTAAGACTTAGTTAATGTGTAAACGTCCGCATGCACGTGAGCGATGTTATTGTAAGCTCAGCACTCTAGATGTTGTTTGATCGGAAATCAAATCGGTGATTATACACTATTTATTTCTTTTCTGGTCAAAGTCTAAGATTTGTCCTAGAGTTGCTGAAAATGTAATCTAGGTTAAGATAATTTTACCTGTATGGACTTGATTTTTGGAAGAGCATTTATTGGTGAATTCTTGTGGTAGTAACACGTTACATGATATTTATGAATATGGGCAAAGCTCAGTCGAAGGAGGAGCAGATTATAATTGCTCAAAACTCCACGGAAGTAGAGGCCCACATGTCACGGCAGAGCATGATGACAATGCTAATTGTCGGGTTATTGCTGTTCGTCGTGGGGTGTTCCATGATCCGAAAGGTTCGAAGAGGCGTTCGGCGGCAGTTCAGTAGCCGCATGAGAGCCTGGCTCCGAGAAGAAACTACGGGCCCGGCACCACCTCTTACCCACGTGCAGGTGCTCCAGCCGGTAGCAGCACCAGCCGCGGTCACGAATCCCGCGCCTGTTGCTACCCAGTATGCGTGACGAGTTTGTGTGTGTAACCACAGTATACCGGTATACTGTAATTGTGCATTTATCCAGAAATCATGTCCAGACAGTGTGTAACTGTGTATTGTGTAACTGTAAGAATTTTTAACCTGATTTTGTTTTTTACCCTAATTGTGTAGTTAACTTTTTTGTGTACATGTTATCGTGCCGTGCCCCAATTTTTATTTATATTTGTAATTGTGTTGAATTGTAACGATAATATTATGCGCACAAAATTCAATGTAGTAGAGTGCACCGGGTGATACGGCGACCGGCGGGCGATCATATTACCGCGCGGTCAGCATGTCACCGTAGTGCGACGACGAGTATGCTCCGTTATTAGAGCCTAGTTTTTACCTTGAGTTTTGCGAGTGCATATTTTGATGTTTTTTATGTAACTTTTTTTTAATTTTTAAAAGGGGGTGGTTGATGTAGCGACACATTATCGCACATGCATTGTAATCTGCTGACACCAGGGATTGCAATGCATGCGGCGAGAGGTGCAGGCAGTCGTCATCCACCCGGCACGATAGCACCACGTAGCAACACGTAACAACACGTAGTACCACGTAGTATCCCGTAGTTTAACGTAATAGTATAACATAGAATAACGTAGTACAATAAACCAATTGATTATTACCCGTGCTTTTCATTGAACAGACATTCGGATAAGTAGGTAACCGTATCATATTGGTAAAAAACCAAGGTTTTTTTAACAGGTCTCTTCGGCCACAGGTGATTAATATGTCAGATGTGCACAATAATATGTTAATTATGACAAAGCGATTTTTAGCCGACGTAAACTTTTAATCCTTTAAGTATTCGAATTTGGATGTGGCTCAAGGTTTCAAATGATTTCTAAGATAAGTTAATATAAGATTAACTTATCATAGAGTGAGATAATTTGTTCAAAAACTTAAGAATATTAACAAGGCGCACCTATTAATATTTGGTTTTATATAAAGTAAAATAAAAGTGTTTACCAACCATGACCACTATGAGTGATATCTACTTATATATTGACAATAATTCTGTGTAATTATATTTTTTCCTTTTTAATACCATGTTCATTTGATACTAGTTTTGACGTATGTACTTCTTGCTTGGATAATTATTGTTTAGATAAGGGTAATTGTTCAATATTTGACAGAGTCGTTGTAAAAGTGTAATTTAATTTTAAAATTAAAGAGCTCGCAACTTAGTTTGAAGTTAGTAAGTTCTGGGTGGCACTGCAATCGTTATGGGCTGGCGTTATGCTTACCATCAGGCAAACGACCAGCTCGTCTCGTTACCTAATAACATTAAAAAAAAAAAAAAAAAAATATCTGTCCACAGTTTATTTAGTGAAAATATATGTTCAGAACTGTGTATAGTAGCCTAAATGGCTGAGTAGGTAATCACGAACTTTGGCGGGCGCAGTACATGAAAGATCGACGGTTTGCTATTATTACAGTCAGCAACAAAATAATTTGATATAGCTTTGAGGAGCTATGTATAAAAAACACAAACGTAAACGCTTACATATTCATACACCTGCACTAGGATTCCTTGTGCTGCAGGTGGAAGGTCCCTAAACAGATAAGCCGCACAAACATTCAAAAACCGAGAATCAACTTTATGCTTAACACCAAAATCGGCTAGAGATAGGAATCGAACCCAGGTCTCGCTTTCCAGCCAGGATCGCGGCGCATTAACACATTCATTCGTCATTGGAGTTTCGTTTTTAATAACGTTTTGTTAGGAACGATTGTTATATGTCTAAACCGAATCGTGATTTGGCGTCGGTACTAATCGGTACTAATCGGTAATCGGTACGTTTCCAGTCGGTATACTTCACCACTAACTTCCTATGTACGAGCACATAATGGGGCCGATGGAAATTTTCACCCCGCTATGTAAATCAGTGGGCCCGATAGGAGTTATATTCCCAACGTTCCCGTTGTTTGAGATTAGTGGGGACGTTGGAAATAATCCCAACAATTGTATAAACAAAAATAAGTATATTCCTAACTTTCCCCCTAACCTCACCACCAGTGGGGACGTTGGGAATTAAAATTCCCATCGGCCTTACTGTGTAAATCAGTGGGCCTGAGAGTAATTTAAATTATTCACGTCCCCATTGGTAAAGTGGTTAGTGTTAACACCATAACAACTACTGGTTCCCTTAATATGGTTCGTTCCAGGACGAAAATAAACGAGAACTCTAAACAATTCCTTCCAGCTGAAGACTAGCGACGGCTGGTTTTCATCGATTTGGAGTCCAAAATAAGGACTGTGGTTATTAGCCGGTAAAGCCGCTGGTTCGATGAGAATAGTAGTAAAATTACTAGGACACGTGAGATTTAATAACGAGGCTGGTCAATTGTCTGATCTTTACGCTGGCCCATAACAATCGCAGTGCCACTCAGAACTTTGGTACAGAAAGGCCTGTGTGGCACTGAGATGCCCTGAGACATTAGGTATTAAGTCTCATAAGCCCAGTAATGTCACTGGCTACTCGGCTCACTGAACACAGCAATACTTGCACATTACTGCTTGGCGGCAGACTTCACGAGCAAAGCAGTGGTACCAACCCAAACGGACACTCGCAGAAGAGTTAGTCCTACCACCCAGTAAAAATGTCTCAGGGTAACGAGCACAATGCAGTGCCACGGCCGGCCTTTGTTTTCTTAGTTCTGGCCTTCTGGGTGGAACTGCAATTGTTGCAATTTTTATTCGCAAACGTCATGTTTGCTATCTGGCAAACAACCTCGTCTTGTTATCGTGTAACATAAAGAACACCGCGATCCTGCTGATTACAAAAATATCTTACAATTATTAAGCAGTCGAAACTTTTCGTTTTTTTTTCAACTTTCTTTGTTCTCTAAATTTAATTATAAGAGGTACCATTTAGTTAAAAAGCTATAGGTACCTAATAATTAAAATTAATTGTGTAGCTAGATTTTAATTATAAAGTTTATTAATTATATTTTTAAGGTATTCCTTAGAAAGTGGAAAGCGTCTTAATGTCTGGAACGTCTTGAAACCCCTCACGGATACCATCCGCCACAAGGGCAGCCTGTTGGACCACAGCTAATGACGCCGAGCGAACTAAAACATACTGGGCTTACCAAAAAAAAATGAAACACACGTTAAAACCTTTGTACACTGATTAACGCCTAAACATGCCTTATTCGCGCGATTAAATATGAGCAATCACAAATCCTGGTTTAAGTATCAAACCGTTAATGGAGCGTATGCCACATAGAAGCCCAAACCTGTAGATGAACATCCCTATGAGCCGTGTCTATCTTTTGGGCCACAGAAGTCAAAAGAGAAGATGCAGAAAATGGACCATAGCAGTCTCCTCAGTCAACATTATATCCTACTTCGATCACCAAAGCACCTGCCAAGCCCTTACGAGGGAAGCTTATTTTCAGTAGTGAACGTCTTCCAGCTGATAATGATGATGATTAATGGATGTAAAATTGGATGCAAATTAAATCCTACTCGGTTCGTACCTAATTGCATAAAAAATATATCCATTATTGCGAATAACGAAACAAGGAAGATAATGATTCCAAATAATATTATTGTTATCTCTCTATTATGGAAATTCAATCAGGACGTGTTTTGCTTATTGTCTTTTACATTTTTGCTATATGTTTTGTTCGTATTTATCTTTATTATTCCAGAATAATTTATATACCAGTTTTTAGACAGCTCTGAACGGCGAGGCGTGACCGCCTTACTGCTTCTGAAAAGGGTTGGACGAAACAAGCCCAGATAGATTAGACAGATAAGTATATCTGGAACGATTCAAATTACACATGCTGGAATACTGAAGACACCATTCAATCGTAATATATAAAAAATATATAAAGGATTCAGAACACCAAAATAACAACCGCTACACTTTTCAAATTAAAATTATAATAGGTCGGGGAAAAAGTTCCTTCGCATTTTTTAAGAAAATTCAAAACATTTTTAATATAGTTTATTTACATTTAACTAAAGTATGTAGGTACCATTTTGTTCGATAACTTTTTGCCATCTTGTAGGTAGGGACATGATCCCATTGCTATATAAATTTTGGGACTTCTGATCAAAATACCGCGACAAGTGGTTTTGGCAGTCCTCTCGTGATGTTAACCTGACACTGCCTAAAGAATTCTGAAGAGACCGAAACAGGTGGAAATCTGAAGGTGCAAGGTCAGGACTATACGGCGGATGCATTAACACCTCCCAGCCAAACTCTCTTAATTTTTTCTGAGTGGCTAAAGATGTGTGAGGTCTAGCGTTATCATGATGTTAGCGTTATCAAGAACCACACCCCTTCTGTTGATTAATTCCGGCCGCTTTCTCTCAACTTCTTGCTTTAATCTCATCAGTTGTTCGCAGTAGAGTTCAGAATCGATGGTCCTGCCTGGTGGTAACAGCTCATAATGAATAATGCCCTTCCAATCCCACCACACACACAGCATCACCTTGTTGCGAGTTAACCCGGGTTTCGCCACAGTCTGTGAAGCCTGACCGGTCTTTGACCACGACCTTTTTTGCACGTTCTTGTCGTACATGATTCACTTTTCATCACCAGTTATCAGCTTCTTCAAAAATGGTTCGGTTTCATTATGTCGTAGTAAAGAATCACAAATGAGTACACGGTTCATTAGCAATTCATTAGGTTTCTTTCAGTGAGCTCGTGAGGTACCCAAATATCGAGCTTTTTTGTGTACCCAGTTTTTTTCAAATGCGCCAAAACTGTTTTGTGGTCAATTCCCAGTTCTTCAGCTACGTCGTAACTACTGATATGCCGATCTTGTTCCACTTTTTCAAAAATGGCATCCATTTTATCCGTAATAGGGCGACCAGAGCGACGTGCATCTTTGAAATCAAAATTTCCGGATTGAAAACGCTTAAACCAAATTTATGCTACTCTCAGAGACACTGCACTAGGTCCATAAACATCGCAAATTTTTTTCGCGGCTTGCGTTGCATTTTTACCTTTTTTGTAGTAAAATTTTAAAATGTATCGAATTTCTTCATTAGATTCACTCATTTTGACAGTACGAAAAACAAATGAAAATCACACATTTTCCTAATTTGAATTTGGAATTATATTCTTTAAAATTTAAACTTTCATATGATACCAAAACCAGCCAGATACAAATAGTATAGCCAAAGAGATTTTATTACAAGTTCATACATACTATAATGCGAAAAGACTTTTTCCCCAACCTAATATATTGCTAGCTGCTGCCCGCGGTATCATCTGCGCGGAGATAATGGATTTCATGGTTAATCTTTGTTGGCGCGGAACGCTGATTCTTTTTCTAAAATAAAAGTAGCCTAAGTTACTCCTTATAACATCAACTATCTGCCAATGAAAGTCCTGTCAAAATCGGCCCAGCCATTTCGGAGATTACCCGAAACAAACAGACAGACAGACAAAAATTAAAAAAATGGTTGTTTTGTTCTATAACAAAACAACCTATGTACCGTACGTAATTTGATATGCATTTGGTAAAAAGCTGTTATTTTGATATTACAAACAGATACTACTTCAATTTTATTTATTTGTATTGATATAGATTGTTTTCGAAGTAAAAAAAGTTTAGAAGTATCTTGTCGTATTTATATGTTGACGGTACGTTAAGATACCTCCATTCCGTCAGGTAACTTCGTTACTCATGGACATCGACGGTCGCGGCCACCTGCAATATATTTGGCCTATTAGGTATTTATTTTAGGAAAACCACGCATTGCCTTTTTGAATTGATTTTCCCAAACTGCATATATTTGGTGAATGTTGACGGCATAGAAGTAAAATTAGTAGAACCACAGACAAGCGGCGTGTGCAAGCAGCGCACTGACGCCATAAACAAAACAAGCGTCCCGCGGCCGCCTCCCTTCCCACCCGTGCAGTGTTGCTATGACCGTTATTATTTATCCGTTTTTGGGGTACACATTAAATAAGATATTAAATTGTTATTCAAATGACTTCCAAAATATTTTTTGATTAAAAGCTCGGCTGAACCACGTAAGTGAATCCGGTTAAATAGACATAAATATTTTCCAAAATATTCTCAAAACTTTTATCTTAACATAGTTAAAATCACAAGAAAATGTATTTTTTTTTAATTTCCCGCTACTCTCGTACCTTTCTTAAACTATGTTTTGTCTCTTTCGATTCAGTTTAAAATAGTCAAAAGGCAACAAAACAAACGTAGTTTAACTATATTTATTTATAACATAATTTAAATATTTTTTTAAATAATTATATCCTGTTATAGATATCAGATTGGAATGAAAAAACAATTTATTACAGAAACAAATTATCATAGAAAGGCAGGTATGATATATATATATATATATATCATACATATATATCATATATATATATATATACATATATATATATATCATATATATATATATATCGGAGCAATGACGTCACAGGCGAGCTTCA
Source organism: Crocallis elinguaria (assembly GCA_907269065.1). Lineage (NCBI taxonomy): Eukaryota > Metazoa > Arthropoda > Insecta > Lepidoptera > Geometridae > Crocallis > Crocallis elinguaria. The sequence continues at coordinate 20,904,939 of OU026072.1, read as the reverse complement.
TGGACGGTGTAAAATGACAACAATCAAAACATGTTAACTTTGGTTTACTAATAAGCGTTTAGAACCATAAATTACTCATTGGATTGTTAATAATTTCACTTAAACTTTGATTAACTAATTAATGTTTGTGAACCATTAATTACTCATTGAATTGTTAAAACTAGACAAATGATTGTTAAACTGAACAAATTCACTGTAAACACATTTTTTAAAAGATTGCCGGCAAGTTTCTTGCCCGTTCTTCTTGTACGGCCTATTACTTGGAATGGGCGCCTAGAGTCATTTATTTTAACTATCATGAGTGCTCTCCTGGGCCCCATGTTAATAAAAAGTAATGAATTTCAATTGAAGATTAAAATCTAAAGTAGAATGACAAGATCTAACAAGTTTTATAAAGATTCTTTGTCACAATCTGTTTTGCTATAAATACGAGCGACCGACTGTTGGAAAAAGCAGTATTGCGCCTACCGTCGGACCGTTCAGATCTCCCATATAACCTTGCCGAAATAAATGGTTGAGATAAATCGAGCTTCTACGAGTTTTCTTTCTACGAGGGGTGAGCGGTCACCATGATGCCGAAGATGTTGACGTCACCGGTGGTGACGTCACCGTTTTTAAAAAGACCCCTGGACTCGCCGCCCCGTCATCAGAAGTGGGATTGGAACGGAACAACCTAGCTTTCCAATCCTAGCCTTCTCACCCGCTTGTCACCTGAAGGACCAGTACAAATGGGCAATGCAGCCGAGCCCAGTCGCAGCAGAGGTCCCCACATCGGACACCAGCTCCTGAAGATTATGCTGACACACCACCGTATTGGCGTGAGATGACCCATCACTACCAGCTCCTGAAGATTATGCTGACACACCACCGTATTGGCGAGAGATGACCCATCACTACCAGCTCCTGAAGATTATGCTGGCACACCAGCCGCGTCCGTGGTATCTACACGAACGGGTCAACACGTGCAACCAAACCAAGAAAAAGGCGATGGACTCATGACATCAGAATACAGGTGAATCGTAACTTTTTCTACCATATTTTAACTTTAGACTTGCATGCGCATAAACGCAACTTACAACTTACAAATAATCCAAGAGATTACTTCTAATTTCACGAGATTTCTTAGTTTCTTGAGTTTTATTTTTAAAAGTTTTTCACGAGATACCCACAAATACCAAAAATCTACGAGTTATCCGTGTGCTGTCCGCGAGTTATCCCGAGGTATCCGCGAGTTATCCCGGGCAATCCACGAGTGATCCGTGAGTCAATCCAAGTGATAGCCGTGAGTTAATCCAAGAGGTAGCCGCGAGTTAATCCAAAGAGATAGCCGTGAGTTAATCCAAAGAGGTGGCCGCGAGTTAGTCCAAGAGATGGCCGCGAGTGATCCGTGAGATGTCCGACGAGATATCCGACGAGATATCCGGAGATATCCGATGAGATTGTCACGCGATTTCCACGAGATATCTACGAAAATCCATACCTAGTAATTCTAACCCAACTTAATAAAAAGGCCTCCAAATCTTTTCAAGTATGGCAGTGTCTTTAATCGACATCACAATTCTTAATTATTATTATCGCTGATTATTTGTCTTTGAGGTATTTTTGTGAATCTTGTGCAATTTATTCAAGGCGAAGTGCCTGTTTGTATGCTAGTTTGAAAACTTAGTGGCACTAGCGTTCATTAAGTTCTTTCTATTCCGGTACGCGTAAATACGCGATGTGGTAGTTATCAAAATTCATTGACGATACTGAGCTTTCATTGAACTAGATTCGCAGCGTTAGCAACAGCGCGGGGACTGTTACGGATAAGTGATATTCGGTTAACAATTCGGGATCTGAATTATAAAACGTAATAGTTTTGAATCGTCTGTAACACTGTACAAATTATTTCATTCCTTGTGTACCCTCTATATTCGTCATTTTAAATTATTTTATTCCTTGTGTACCCTCCATTCCCGTCATTTTCAGAGCCTCTGCGGACCACGGTCATAACAATAAGGCCCAGACCGCAGCATCGACCTGTATCCCATTTCCTTTAGAGCCTCTGTGGACCACGGCGTACAAGACCGCCCAGACCACAGCAACATCCCTGTCTCCCAGTCTCCATGTCTACGAGAATTTAAAAATCATGCAATGTTGCGTGGAGCATTTGCATTGAACCTATAATAAATCTATTCATGCAATGATGCGTGGAGCATTTGCATTGAACCTATAATAAATCTATTCATGCCATGATGCGTGGAGCATTTGCATTGAACCTATAATAAATCTATTCATGCCATGATGCGTGGAGCATTGGCAAAAACAAATACACACTCTGCTCACATTCCCTTGAGCATCAAATTTATTTACGTTTAACTACGAATGTTTGCATGTGAACTGTTATGTTTACAGAATATTATTAAGAAGGTACTAAAAGTTGGCTGATAATTTTGTTACATGAATATGGTTTCACTCTAACATAAAGTTAAATCTTGACAATATGGAAAATAAGCAATGTAGCTTAATTTATGCAGTGATGAGAAACAAAGTTAACAGCTAGTGTACCGGTGTACGGGTACCTACCTCAAAACCAAATTTCTAGTTTTCAGAAACACCGTGCCTGGTGCAGAGCGCGCACCACCTGTCAGAATGGCCGAGTCGGCGCGAAGCGGGCTACGTCTACGGTGTTGAGCAGGACAATAGGAAACATAACATGTTTACCTACTTTGATTAACTAAATGTTTACCTACTTTGATTAACTAAATAGTTTGCTCATTAGATTGTCGAAACTAGATAACTTCACTGTAAAGATAATTGATCAAAGAAAAGAAAGCAAAAAGAAAAAGAAAAGAAAAAGAACAAAAAAAAAAAAAAAAAAAATTTTCTTTTCTCTTAAGAATGCAAACTATTACTCTTGCAAACTTAACTGCAAGCAACGGTGGTTGCTTACAGATACCAAACTCAGAAGAAAACGTCTCATTGTTTCAGAACATAACTGGACTGGTGCAGAGCACGCACCATCTATCAGAATGGCCGTATCGGAGCAATGACGTCACAGGCGAGCTTCATGGACGGTGTAAAATGACAACAATCAAAACATGTTAACTTTGGTTTACTAATAAGCGTTTAGAACCATAAATTACTCATTGGATTGTTAATAATTTCACTTAAACTTTGATTAACTAATTAATGTTTGTGAACCATTAATTACTCATTGAATTGTTAAAACTAGACAAATGATTGTTAAACTGAACAAATTCACTGTAAACACATTTTTTAAAAGATTGCCGGCAAGTTTCTTGCCCGTTCTTCTTGTACGGCCTATTACTTGGAATGGGCGCCTAGAGTCATTTATTTTAACTATCATGAGTGCTCTCCTGGGCCCCATGTTAATAAAAAGTAATGAATTTCAATTGAAGATTAAAATCTAAAGTAGAATGACAAGATCTAACAAGTTTTATAAAGATTCTTTGTCACAATCTGTTTTGCTATAAATACGAGCGACCGACTGTTGGAAAAAGCAGTATTGCGCCTACCGTCGGACCGTTCAGATCTCCCATATAACCTTGCCGAAATAAATGGTTGAGATAAATCGAGCTTCTACGAGTTTTCTTTCTACGAGGGGTGAGCGGTCACCATGATGCTGAAGATGTTGACGTCACCGGTGGTGACGTCACCGTTTTTAAAAAGACCCCTGGACTCGCCGCCCCGTCATATATATATATATATATATATATATATATATATATATATATATATATATATATATATATATATATATATATATATATTATATGACTAGCTGCTGCCCGCGGTTTCACCCGCGCGGAGATATTGGATTTCATGGTTTTTAATTTTTTGCGCAGAACCCTAATTCTTTTCCTAAAATAAAAATTGCCTAAGTAACTCCTTGTACCATCAGCTATCTGCCAGTGAAAGTCCCATCAAAATCGGCCCAGCTGTTTCGCAGATTACCCGGAACAAACAGACAGACCAAAATTTTAAAAATGGGTGTTTAGTTATATGTATCGTATATTCGTTCATATGCATTTGGTAAAAAACTGTTATTTTGATATTACAAACAGACACTTCAATTTTATTTATTTGTATAGATATTGTACAATCGACACAGAAAAACATAGGACTGAGTGAAGTTTGGCTAAATACTCTTTGGCCAGTTCTATTCTTATTTTAATCGCATTGTAGATTATATTATGTCTAATTATTTGAATAAATACCATCGCCTTGTATTATCTGTGAAAGGACGGTGCTGGCGTAAATCGCATTGTGTACATTTTTTTGCACGATGTGTCATTCATTCAAACGATTGTCAATAGACGGGAAAGTGGGAAACCTAATTGAATTTAATGGCAACCCAACGCCTCTGTTTGTTGTCACCGGTTTTGAATATAAATATTTGCATAAAAACACATCAAAGTGAGAAATATGTGATACGTACTTGTGGAAATGTATTATTTTGTGTTTCTCTTTAACCCTCGTGTTATTTCGGCAGAATTTAATCGCACAACTCGTCATATTTTCTCAATATCCGTTTCGTGTAGTGACGTGTGCGGCGCTGTCAGCACTGACTGACGTAAATGGAGTTAGTGTGAGTCCTCACTCCTTTATTGTAGCATCATGGTTTATGCCCGTATTGTCTATCTGCTAAGGTTTATAATCAAAGGTTGACGGTTAGGAGCGCTACTTGCAGTGTTTGTATTTGTAAAAGAATAGTGTTGTATTTTTAAAACACCGATGCCATTATAGATTTCTTTTCTTTCTGCCTGCATTCTGTCAGAAGGCAAAATTTTTAAAATACGAGTACCTACTTTTATTAGCATCACTTGTAACTAACAAACAATATACAAAAATCTTAGAAGTCAATTCCTACTTTTACTTCGAGATCCTACTAATATTATCCTACTAGTATCCTACTAATCCTATCCTACTATAATATTATAAATTGATTTGTTGATTTGTTGGTTTATCCTTCTTTCACGCAGTAACGGAACAACGGATCGACGTGATTTTTGGCATAGATATAGTTTATGGACCGGAGAGTAACATAGGCTACTTTTTATCCCGGAAAAAGGCACGGTTCCTGTGCGGCTGAAAACCGCGGGCGGAAGCTAGTGAAACGATATACCTATCTATATGATGTAGTTCGTATAGCAAAACTATAATTTGGTATCATGGACCTGATCTGATAATGGAGTCAGGAGGTGCATAGTCGAACTCTTCAGAGGCTAGTAACCCCTTCGAGTTCATATGATTTGTTTTGAAGAATCCAATAGATTGCACTTAGCGTCAAGGTTCTAATGATGGAGCCAGAAGGCGGAAGTGTTTAGTTACTTTAAACTATACTTACGTCATTCTTTCATCGGGTTCCTCATTTTCCACTATAACTTATCTTTAAGAATAATGAACGTGTAAAAAAATTATAATCAGATTCCCGATTGGGTCACGCTTGTTTCTGAAGTGTCTTTGTCATTTGAGCCTTTTGTAACAACTTTCGAAGTCCTTAATGAAGGTGAAGAGACTTTTTTAAATGCCTTAATGCGTTCCCGTTTGATCATTATCTCACCTGATTGTAAGATCAGGTGAATACTGTGACTTTATTTTTGGAACATCTGAAATATGTAATATTATGTATTCTTGCAAATAAATGTTTGATTTGATTTGAAAATTCATTTTAAGAACTTTTTAACCATTATACAGAGTTACAGTTTTGAGACAACCAGCACAACGTCGAGAGCATATTTGCTCTTTATAACAAGGCTATAAAACATTAAGTATACTAACCTTACCTTATAATTTGGTTGCACATCAAGCCCTATACCCCTAGGGTACATATAAATTGACTGGTTATAGTATGACCACGACAATGAGTATCTAAACTTGTAAAATAGAGCTGCATTACATATTTTCCAGTTTAAAACAGATTGACTTTGTGCTATATTAGTCTACAAAGTATAAACGTGTCTTATACATACAGCGTTCCTTCTTAAAAATTACTTAATTAAAGATATTTTTTAATTATTATTTTCGAACTGGTCAGTTACCAAAATCTTTCAAAAAAGAAAAATAATTATACAAAACTAATAAAATTTCAAGTGCAATAAAATTGGAGATAAGGCTCAATGTGGTTACACTATAAGCCCCATTGTTAACTTTGATTCCTCTAGGGTATCTTGAGTACACACCGTAACATAACTTGAGCTGTTTCTAACAAAACAAATGTAGATAATTGAAGACATTCGTATTAACACAGTTAATTAGTTTAGTACTTGACGTTAAATTTAAATATATATTTTAGTCTGTGGTGATGTTAAGGTAGGTATGAGAAATTATCCTGGAGGGAGCGGCTCCTCACGGGGCCCGCACGGAGGGGGGACGGCGCCGTCCGGTTTCTGGAGGCGATCCGTCCTGTACTCACTAGGTGGGCCCAGCGAGGGCACGGAAGCCTCACCTTCCGCCTTACACAGGTCCTCTCGGGGCATGGTTGCTTCGGGAGGTACCTGTGTAACGTGGCGAGAAGGGAGGCCACCCCAGCATGCCATCAGTGCGGCTGCGCGGAAGATACTGCGCGGCACGCACTGGAGGCATGCCCGGGAGGCGAGGGACCGCGACGAGCTCTAGTCGCGGTCGTGGGGGCAGACCTCTCGTTGCCGACCATCTTACGAAAGATGGTCGACAACGAGGAGGTCTGGGAGGCAGTGGTCTCCTTTTGCGAAGCCATTGTTTTGCAAAGGGAGGCCGAGGAGCGGGAGAGAGAGAGGGATCCCCTCTCCCTCCCTCTCCGGAGAGCAAGGAGACGGGGGCGAGGTAACCATCGCTTCCCGTCTCCACTGGGAGGGTCTGGGGCGCCGGATGTGGGGGCATCCGGCGTCCCGCACCTATCATAGGTAGGACCCTCCCGAGGCGGAGGCGATGCGCTCGTGTTCCGGTGCATCGCCTGAGCCGTGCGGGGGAGCTTCCTCTCCCCGCGAGGCGGGTCCGTCCAAAAGGACGGACGACGGCTGACGGGGTCACGAGGAGTGTGTGTACGGGCCCGTGACCTCGTCCGTAGCTGAGCCGACAGGAAAAATCCCCGGTGGTTTTAGTGAGTAGGACGCTGTGCAGTGGGCAGGCGGCGAGTCCCACACTATCTCCGCACTCCCCCGGGTGCGGAGTTGTGCGTTTCCCCGGGATACCAAAAAAAAAAAAAAAAAAAAAAAAAAAAAAAAAAAAAAAAAAAAAAAAAAAAAAAAAAAAAAAAAAAAAAAAAGGTATGAGAAATTATGAATTGTGGCGTAATTTATCTCAATTAGGTACTAAACTTAACTAGATTTAAAAAGAAGCCAACAAAATATTGGTAATGTTTGACGCTCAGTGACAGTCATATTTTTAGTAATTCAATAATCTAATCACAAATTAGTAAGTGGTATTATGAAGATTTTTAAAAAACATGATAGGTTTGTAATCATTAAAACGATAACTTCTTTATGAAAAGTACGAGCAGAATGTTGGTGCAGCAAACACCAAATTGCAGTAAAATGGCATCATTATTTGACGTTAGATTCCATTAAAAACTATCTAATTTTTTATACATAAAATACCCATTTATACTGCCAATACTTGCGAGTTCATTCTGAAGTCAATTAATAATATTAACATATTAAACTTCACTTATTAATATTTCAAGACATTATTCTATACATATGGATTTAAGTTTATCCAATAACGCCCACTGCAAAACACGACCAGGATCAAGTACAGACAGCGACAAAAGCAGCTGAAAAATTGTGTAGGGACCTTACATATTACAAGTTGACAGTAAATTATGTAATATCAAATTCAATTTAATTTACGTAAACCGACATGTGTCAAACTCAAAATCAAAGACCTTTATACACGACTGCATAGAAAAGGTATTAATGTTTTTAGGATTTATGTTAGATATGTTATCCTTTTAAATAAAAGGATTCCACCATAACATTTAAATGCTTGAACAGATTTAGATGTATGGGGGGGGGGATCGTTAAAACCCTTAGATCATCCCGAGTGACACTGGCTGGGCAGTCGTGTTTTTTTATGTAACTTTTGTTATTATTTCCCTTTTGTCTTCATCTCTGCTTTACTCAAAATGTTCTTGAATATATCGTTGAATGAATACTATTTACAACTAGTTAAATAATCTTTACATCTGAATTATTAAACAAAAAAAAATAGTATTAATTAATATGTAACATCTTTTTATTTTTTATATATATACTAATAGGCTTGCGTTTGACCACTATCTCACCTGCTGGCCTAGCATGGCAAAGTAGCAATATGGCGCGCGCGCTACGACAAGATTTCTCGCGGACGACGTTTTAGTCGATTATGCTAACATGGCAAACACGAGAGACTATTATCTCTTCGAAGACAATGGACGCCAAACCAGTGCTGCCATGTGATTAGCAACACCGGTTTAGTTCATTCAATTTGTCTTATTTACTATAGTTTTATTTAATTTGCTGTGTGAACGCGTTCATAACAATGACATTTTAGTGAAGTTGACAAGTAAATATCGGGAATATGACTTTTTTTGTTTTTTTTGTATTTGGCTCCACGCGATTTGCGTATTTAGCCAGTGTCAAGTTATAATAAATCTCTAGTTTTGGTAAATAAAAGTCGTTAAAGTTTAGTCTAGGCGCGGTCAAGTCGAAGTGATGCTTCAGTAAAGCGGTGGATACTTTACTGAAGCTTCTATGGAGTTTTGGATAGAATACGAAAATACACGTTTTTCATCTTTGTACTATTTTCCTTTCACTCATGCACGTTTACGAACACACATTAACACTCGATAAAACACAGGTTTTAGTAAATAACACAAAATCAACAACAGCACATTTTCGCATTCCCGGCAAAACTCCGGGAATGTGACTTATCTGGCTGTTGTGAATTTGAATTTTATTTACACACTATCATATAGGAAATAAAGAAAGAAGAAGTATTAGATTATTCCACATAAGAATTGAGTTGAGTTAATTTGATTATTATAGTTATTTACTTTAAAAATTGCTTGCATTTTGCCAGGCAGAAAAATGTGAGTAAAACGTAAAGTAAACACTACTAAGTAAATAATATCGTTAAACTATGTCCGAGATCCCAGTACATATAGAAAATGTAGTCTCGATGTCGTCCATAAAATTTTAATGTTTTCTTTTGTAAATAAAACCAAACAAATATCTAAATAAACAACTGTTACAGCTCATTGTGACATGCAAATATTAGAATAATTAACTATCCTTGAATTGAAAATATTACAAAAAACGAATGACACAATAATCGTAACACAATTCATATTTCATTTTCTATAGGTACTTATATATAATATCAAATGTTATTATTTTTCTTATTAATTATACTAAAGTGTCCAAAAATAAAACCAATAATTTAAATAGAATTCTAGAAATTCAGTGGTCAAATTAATTACTTTAAAAATTCAGCTATAGTACATATGTATAGTAACATTTTTAATTTTTTATTCGTCCCTACCTACTTTCCTTTGAATTTTGCGTCGCTCGCGCTCTTCATTTATAGTTAAAACATAATTCTAATATGGTACTGCCATTATCACGCTTTCGGACACAGATCAGTATGTATGCTTTCGGAGATAGTCGTTGGCAGTAATAGTCACAGAACAGAAACACAAATTATATAGGTATCAGGGTATCACAGAACACTAGTTACCGTGTTACAGTTTTACTCGTCTTCAAAAAGTTCGACGACAAACTACTCGTCAAAAGTAGACAAATAATGAGAAAACTTGACGCGCCATGTTAGCGTTTGTCGACAAAAGAGACACAGATAATAGAACCGTTCGTGTTTGTCGTCATATGACAAAACGAAACGACAAACTCGCTAAGCCATGTTAGCGGTTGTCGAGAAGACTAGTTATCTCTTCTTTCCACGAGATAACGCCACGAGTAAATTTTGTCACGGTGCGCATGTTAGCCCTACTGGTGGTAAGTGACGATGCGGTCGACGATGTATCACACATCAATAGCTTCCTTCCTTCCTTCTCATATGAAACATGGCCAGCGGTTATCCCTTGGGCCGGAATTTTAAGCCGCCCGAAGGTATCTGACCATGGCTATTGGCTCAACGACTGTTTTCTTATAAGCCGATTTTTAAGTACAACTAATCCTTTTCTTGTGAAATAAGGTTGAAAATGGCGACGCATCCGCTTTTAGTTGAATGTTATTACATAGTTAAAATTTATTTAAAAAAAAGAGACACAATTATAAGTTTAAATATTTTTACATATCTCTTCAGATGTTCATTTTTTAGTTACAAGAAATATGATAGTTGTCGCTTAAACTATTTAGAATTTTTTTTTATAAATTTTTTTAATAAGTCTTTTCTTTGAACACTTGACTATACCATTGTATTTATTTTGCTTGTAATATGTATGGAAACGGATTTGCGTCTATATATTAGGACGTTTTTCTTTATACAGCGCCTTAAGCGCGAATAAGTATTTATAGATATGATATAAATATTATTATTCAATAAAAGTAATCAGTAGGTAATAAGTAGGTACTATAGAAAGAATAATGTAATCCAATAGATATTTGTATGCTATTGATTGGCAAAGACATGTGCACGTTTTACATTTAAGAGCCTACTAGTCCATGGAGCGAACTCATCGGTGGGCGCGGCTAAAATGCATGCTATTTCATCTAACATTCGTGGGACAAGGTAAGACTCTGCAGCGATGAGTAGTATGAGGCTAATGCTCGCACATACACAATTACACACTCTCGTAAAGTCGCGACGAAAACCGCAAAGACGAAAACCGGCGCGCAAAAATGTACGAATTGGCTTCTGGTGCTTGGGGTTTTACGACAAAACTACTGAATGTATTTAGTCAAACCAAAATTATTTGAAATGTCAACAAACTAAAGCTTGTTAGTATGTACATTATTTTGGAGTTTTCGTAATCCTTTTGTAATTTATTTACGTCCAAACTTGCGTTAAAATACGTGCTAAATACAGATGTTTGAAGGCTCATTACTTTTAAGCCACTTATTTATTTTCTGTATAATTAGCAGGCTGACCTAGATAACGAAGAGATAAATCGATATTATTCTTAATTTTGGACTTAAAACGTCAAGTGATGGAGTAATCACCCAAGTACGGTTGTATGGAGAAATGAACGACTAGTTCGTCCTTAAGACCTTGCATGCTGTTGTTTTTTTTCTGACATTGTATGCTATTTCCTTGTCTTAACAAATAAATAATCTTTATCTTTATCTTATCTTTATCTTAACTTACCCTGCGAAGCACGATTATAACGCTCAGTTGTATTAAGTACCACAGTCACAGCGATCACTCATCATTTATACATAGCTTAATTATTTATGTTAAAAGCTGCATTAAGTCATCCCTGCAGCTTGTCATGGGAATGTTAACGAAGCTTTAGTACTGCCTAATGGCATACTTCAGTGTAGTTTATATTTAAACCATGCTAATAGCGCCTCGGGATAGTTTATTGTTTTTGGATGCGTTGTGGGTAGAGTAGAAATGTTTACTCTTCTCTTACGAACATTTCCTAGAAATCCTAAGATATTCTACGTTATTATAATGATAATATAAATATTCTTGTGTCAATAATATATCCTATATCCAACAATATATAATATTATAAATGTGAATGTTGGTGAGGATGGATTGATGTTTGTTACTCTTTCACGCAAAAACTACTGAACGGATTTTGATAAAACTGTATAGTAATATAGCTTATACATCAAAATAACACATAGGCTACAATTTATAAAAATATAATATACCACGCGTGAGAAGCCGCGGGTGGAAGCTAGTATATATATTTATTTCGCGTATCTCGGAAAAGACTCTAACGATTTTGATGAATTTAAGGTTTTTCTTTTTAAGTTTACCTATACAGTTGTATTTCTTTTAAAACCGTATTTTTACCCAGCAGTTACCTATTGATAATAATGTAGGTAGTATGTCCTCAGATCCTATCGTGGGTCTCCTGGTGTAATTTGACCCTTCGATAACGACTAAATGCCGTTGGTATAGTTTTATTCACGTCCTTGTCAGTATATCTGCTACCTAAGATTAAATAGTCACACAATTCACATAATTATGCCTACGTATTTGATTAATAAAAAAAGGTTTATCTTCCACCGACATCTTTCCTTCGCCTACGAAAGAAATAAAAATGTAATCAAGAAAAGAACTACTCTCCACTTCCAGCATAATTATATTGAATCCAATCGCTCAGCAATGAGTTATCCATCAATGCGACCGTGGGGGAATGAGAACAACTGGATGAGATTGCGACCCTCTAATCAATTAGATGGGAATCACCCATGGCCCATCGATAGCTAAATAAGTTGATGGGCGTATTTCTTTCCTATTAACGGAGATAGACTTTTGACAATAGTTTAGTTTTATTGGTTACTAGCTGCTGCCCGCAGTTTGACCCGCATGGATATGTTGGATTTCATGGGTTTTATTTTTTTGCGCAGAACCCTAATTATTTTTCAAAAATTAAAGTAGCCTAAGTTACTCCTTGTAACTTCAGCTATCTGCCAGTGAAAGTCCCGTCAAAATCGGATTTCGCAGATCGGAGATTACGCAGAACAGACAGACAAAAATTTTAAAAATGGTTGTTTAATTATAGGCACCGTATATACTTTCATATGCATTTAGTAAAAATAACATTTGGATTATCTATAGGCCTACTAGGGCTTGTAGATTATCCAACTGTTTTTGTAGCTAGCTAGGTTAGATGTAGTGTTTATTTATGTATTAGCTAGTTAATAAAGGCATTTAGCCCGTTAAAAAAAAGTGTTATTTTGATATTACAAACAGACACTTTAATTTTATTTATTTGTATAGATGTAAATATCAGCCTGCAATCACAGGGATTGGGTCTTTTTTTATTCGCGTAACGTAGAGATGATTTGACCGGTGTGTTCCGGATACTTCGCTGCTAAGCTACCATGCAACTATCCCCATACCTTATGGTGTATTCCACCAGCCGCAGCCGCCAAGGTCCTGGTCTATCAGCCTCTTACGCTTTCACTGCTGGCATACCGGCCTTCTCTCAGAGAGAGAGAGGTATGCGCCATAATCCACCACGCGGGCCCAGTGCGGTTTGGTGGATGTCACATGTCCTCGAATTTTGTGGTTCTTGAACATGCCGGTTTCCTCACGATGTTTTCCTTCACCGTTTTAGAGCGAATGTTAATAATCCAAGTAGGATTGAAAGCGTACAAGTTCCCCCGCTCGGCCACACTCGCTCTAGTCCTGGTCTGGGCCTGATCTAGCGTATGCATACCACATTGTTACCGTGATCAAGTGACATAGTAAGTATTGGTCAAAAGATAATCTACTGAGTAAAAACAATACTCTATTTGTATTTTTGACGTTTAATTTATAACGTGCGGATGAATATTATGTAACTGTAGCACGTAATTTTTTAATAAATTTATTAAGTACGATGATTGCGTGCTGGGAATTGCGTGAAACTCATTTTACGTAAGGACCTACGACCTACGTATTTGACTAGATTAATTTTGCAGATGATAAAGTGTTTTTTTTTATTATTTACTGTGTTACCACAAAAACCATTTTAGTCACCTGTTTAGCTAGACAGCGTCTAAAGATAAACGTCAAAAATTATTAGAAATGTCACAACAGAATTGTGTTATACCACGGTTAGACATTACTTAAATATAAATAAATACGTAAGTAATGTAAATGTATATAAAACTATGTTCATTTATGTAAGCAACTGGAGTTGTCATGCTCACGAAAAGGATTCTGCTCGCGGCGGCATCGTGTGGCGGGTCGCCCTCTTCCCTCGGTAATTGTTGAGGAGAGCGATGGCTGGCACATGGGTCATACTCGTGAACGGGTGCCGCTTGTGGTGTCTGGTCAACTCCAATTGTAATCCTTCTGTTGTCTTGTAATTTAGTTCTATTTTAATTTAGTTTAAGACCATAGTTCCCGTCGTGATGTTTTTTCTTATTTTAATATATGACCTAATCTTATAAGAGTATGGACCACGTGTCCATAGAGTGTAATGTAACAAAATTAAAAAAAATATATATAAATAAATAAACGCTTACACTCATACCCCCGCACTAGGATTCCCTGTGTCGCAGGTGGCATGGACACACACAGATACACATCACAAACATCCAAGACCCGAGAACCAACTTTATGCTTAAACAAAATCTGCCCCGGCCGGGAATCGAACCCGGGACCCTTTGCTTTGCAGGCAGGGTTACTACCAACTTAGCTACGGAGCCGTCAAATCAGGATTTGTGGTTGCTCATATTTAATGGCGCGACTAAGGCATGTTTAGGCGTTAATCAGTGTTAAGCACTGTTTAACGTGTGTTTAATTTTTTTGTGGTAAGACCAATCTATAAAGAAAAATCTATTTATTTATACTAGACGGAATGACGCTCGTTATGGAACTTGGGACGGCCTTTGGTGTGGGAAGCTACATGCGTCCACACCCTTGCACAGTCGTATCTTCCTGGAACGCAAAATAAGGCTGGGTGCATATACGGCGGCTAATGGCACAAGTATTCTCAAGCCTTTTGGGGTTGAAACGCCAGGACCGTGGCGATCAGGAGCGCATAAATCTTTCAAAGATCTTTCGGAACGCTTAATCCAAGAAACACGTGACCTTTACTGGGCTCAGAGCATGGCCATTCAACGTGGTAATTAGAGTATGGCCCAAAATGCTAGCAGCATTGCCACGTTGAATGGCACTCTAATACATAAAGAAGCTTGGCTGACTTGGGTAAACGCTGTCATGGCACAATAAACTCCAAGAGATACGTCAGTGCAGGTGTGCGTCACAGTTCTCCCGTGATCATGGCGTTTGCAACAGCGCCGAAATATCGGAAACTCAAATCAAATAATATACATGGTAAATATCCCGTTTCTATTGATAATTTTCAAAGTGTTGATGACCATGACAGTTTAAAAACCTATATTGCTTAAACATTGTTCTGATACGCGTATATTAGAAACAGTTATAAACGTTCCTGTCTATACTTAAACAAAATCAAGTTTAGAATGATTCCCCGATAATTACTAAGTTGTCTTTAATTCATGGTAATTAAGCTACAGGTATACGTGGGCAGAGCCTTTAAACGTGGCTTAGATTTATGGACGCTAAATCGACGTTAAATAGAACCCAGTAAAGGCCCAATTGGGGCTTCCATTTTATTTTAAGACTGCTTGCTGATTTAGGAAATTGTTAATTCAATAACTCTTTAAGTGTATTTTTTTAGGATTCAAATTACCGTCTAAATTTAAAAAGGCTCATTGATTTTCCATGATATTATTGAAAATCCATGATATTATAAGGAGTAACTAAGGCTACTTTTATTTTAGAAAAAGAATTAGGGTATCGCGCAAAAAAATAAAAACCATGAATTCCAATATCTCCGCGCGAGTGAAACCGCGGGCAGCAGCTAGTTGAAAAATAACGAAACATACGAGAAAATTCATAGTAGTCAATTTTAGAGTCAATTTTTAAATTTAGGTGATATTATATAATATCTACCCTGCACGGAGGTTGTGCGCTGGCACCGGCGAGAGACCACGTGGCCTACGGAGTACCTACACGATTTTTATGCATCTTCCAAGCCTAAACCTATTTCAAAGAATATATGGCACAGTCGCCTGGAGAAATAAGTATACAGTCCATAATTTTTAAACTAATGTTTGTGAGGTTGATGAATTTTCGTAAAGGTGTTCAGTCTGCACTACTTACACCCAAAAAAAGATCTAAACCCATGTAACCATTAAGTTGCACCATTTTTAGATATAAGTAATCATAATTTTCACAAAAAAATAAAAACTATGAAGCGTTTCCTTTTTACTGCACGTAACTCTATACTATGAAAATGAAAAGCCAAGCCGCTCCAAGCATACACTCTACTCGAACATTATTGACAACCTGCCTACAACTCAGACCAAACAGCTATAACTTCTACTTCTAGTCAATCTAAAATTGAGTTCTAAGTGTGACGGATTAGTGATTAAATTTGATCGGCATCCAAAAATAAATTTAGATGCATTTGAGGCACTGTTATTATCTTGTATATCGGAGTAGGTATGCGTTGGGAAACAAAGAAAAACGTATTTACGTAATAAGCTTTCAACAAGGCCGGAGAATGCATGCGGAGAAGAATATTTATTGATTTCCTAAGAGAGATACATCCCCTGTTTTATTACTTTCAGATTTCTTCTACACTATTATATGTCAACTTCGTTAGCTCCAAGTGGCATGTGAGCTGAAATGGGAGCAGAAGAGTAATTTTTGCACATTCTTCCTGGACGCATTTAAAAAAACCATTCGAAAGCCTCACCACATCCTGCGCAGCAAAAAAAATTGCTTTAAAAAAGCGACGAACCGACTTCAGTGACAAATTTATATGGAACCAATCTGAAAGTATATTCTTTCAAATAAAAAAAGAATTTTCCAAATCGGTTAATAAATGACCATGCATGATGATGAGATATGAGGTAACAAAAATAAAAAAAAAATACCCACCGAATTTATAACCTCCTTTTTGGAAGACGGTTAATAATAATGCGATCAAAATAATATACTATTTTAAAGCATAAATATGTTCATAAATATCTGATGCTTTCTCCCTTACTCATTTTATTACAGTCTTTTATCTGTAAGTGATGATACCGTGAAAGGAAAACATGGTAAGGAAACTCACATGTTCAACAACCACAAAAATTCGAGAACATTTGACACCACCAAGATCCACTGTGCCCGCATTATGTATTATGACCTATAAATACTATCTCTCTGGGAGAAGACCGGTATCCCAGCACTGGGATACCGGTATGATAAAACCGGCAGTGTATGATGATGATAATACCATTTTCTATAAGCAAACAATCTGAAAACTAAAGCTGGAAACTAGAATAGTCGAAATGATATTTGGTAATAACTACGCTATATCTAATCGATTATATATTGAATTTAAAAAAAATACAGTTTATATTAGTTATATTATTAACATTATAAACGCAAATGTTTGTGAAGATGGATATATGGATATTTGTGAGTCTTTCACGCAAAAACTACTGAACGGATTTAGGTGAAACTTTACAGTTATACATCAGAATAACACATGACTACAATTTATAAAGATATATATCACGTGGGTGAAACCACGGGTGGAAGTTACTAAACATACTTAGGTATATAGGCTAATACGAGTAGTACAGAATCATCTTGTATTACAAACATGTAATGGAAAAATATCTAACCGCGTTCTAAATTCAAAGGTGGAAATAGCAAACATAACCGCCCTAAATGTATCAATGAAAAAATATTCAACATCCACAAAAAGGCGACATCACGTATCATCAAAATTAGACGCTCGAAGCAAATAGTCCAATATTTGTTAAGATAAGAGGGCGGCAAATAGAAACTTGTGATTTGCCGTGGGCAGGTAGATAAAGCCAAATCACGTTTTCTGAGGCAATTCTGCAGACTGTGACACATCTGTTTTGTCCTGCCCTAATTATTTTGTAGATCTATCGTGGCTCAAACAAAAGCAGAGAAGGAGGAAAATCTACGTCATTAGCAAAGGAAATAGAGATGTAGACTTTTTTAGTAATTACTAATTACCTACCCTAAAGGTTTTTTGTTGTTAAATTAAATCAATTAACGCTACTTCCTTCGTTATTCGTGCTCCTCAATCTGTTACTGTGGCCTTTTTATTTTTTAAAATCGGTAGGTTAGCTTTTCATCACTATTTGTGATCACTATCTTTATATCTACTATACTATACTTCTGACTATATTAATGATGATGATCATATGCTATACCTAGATTATAACTGACTCTCGAGTCTAGCTGGCGGAACATACTGAGGTATGTGCTTGGAGAGACAATTTTCAAGTTGAGAGGGAGCTAGCCAAGTGAGCACTAAAAATTCCCTTCCACTCAATAGAGTGGCAGGGAATTTTTATGGTATTCCTACTATCCTACTTCCTACTATATAATCCATACTTCCATAGTAATATTATAAATGCGAAAGTGTGTTTGTTGGTTTTTTCCTTCTTCCACGCAGTAACGAGGCAACGGATCAATGTGATTTTTGTCATAGATATAGTTTATGGATCCGAGCGTAACGTAGGATACTTTTTTACCGGAAAAATGCACGGTTCCTGTGGGAACGCAGGTGAAAGCCGCGGGTGGAAACTAGTATCACAATATTTTCCTTCACTAACGTCAGACTGGAACACATCACACTGGAAGACTAGACAGAATAAGGTGAAGGTAAACAAGAAGCTCAAGGTAACAAATGCGTTATACAGATGACATCACTTTATTTGTGAAAAAGAGCTTAGGGAGAAGCTACTTCTCAAGACGAAGCATTGGAGCTCTAATTAGGGACAAATATGAAACGTTACAATACCAAGATGAACCCGTGCGTTGGTTTGGTAGGGTAAGGTGGTCTGAGATGGCATAGATTTTGAAAAGATTGATTTTTATTAAAGTTGTAACCAAATTGAAATAAATAGCAATACTGTATCAAATAGTGGTTTATTATCATTATAAACACAATCACAAAACAAACTAAAACTATTATTTCTTTGAAACAAAATAAAATTTAAAAAAGTTTTGAAATTCCATCTCACCCAACCCCTATGGGTAAGATGGCATACATCAAACCAGGGGCGTATTTACCCTAGGGCCAAAAGGGCCATGGCCCGGGGCGGCAGGCTATGAGGGGTGGCGCAAGCAGAAGAATTTATAAAACCCTACCTACCTAACTCTTAAGGCTCTTATTAATAAACAGTAGGCTCTTATCAATAAACAGTGTTAAACGATTGAATACTTAGTTAAAATGTGTTTTGTCTCTTTCGATTCAGTTTAAAATTGTCAAATACCAATAAAGACAAAACATAGTTTAACTAAACCTCCGTTAAACACTGTTTATTAATAACAGCCTAAATTTAGTAAGGTGGTCGTGAGTGTGCGGCAGGGCGGCGGGGCTTGCAGGCCCAGGGCGCTGAATCCTAAAATACGCCACTGCATCAAACGGTAGGCTAGTGCCTAGCCATAAAGTAGTATTTATTGGCAAACATCACATATTATTACATTGTCATGTTTTGATGTGCTTGGTAATTCAATGCACTCTGCGTGCCACCATTATCTGGAGCGGGAATGACTCTAAGGCTCCATGCAATAAATGCAGGAGGTCTTCATCTGCCGAGGCGACAGTTCTTCCTTTGTCACTAGAAGCTGCCAAGACGATTCTTTTTTATTTTATAGGGTTGATTTCCTCAAATTTTCTGGGTTTTTTGATGGCTATGCCATCTCCACTCAGTAGGTACC
Organism: Crocallis elinguaria; assembly: GCA_907269065.1. Taxonomy (NCBI): domain Eukaryota; kingdom Metazoa; phylum Arthropoda; class Insecta; order Lepidoptera; family Geometridae; genus Crocallis; species Crocallis elinguaria. The sequence goes on along the minus strand of OU026072.1, from coordinate 20,885,559 downwards.
TAAATTAGAAAATAAATTGCACTTATTTTATTCATATCAAATCAAATCAAATGTATTTATTTGCATAATTTTACAAACTACATAATTTTGTTAAACCCTTCGTTCGTATTTGTTATGCTCAGCTCTAAAAAAACATAGACAGTCACCTGTTAACTAACATAGAACACCTAGAATCATGTTTATTCTTCAGCAAGAATACAATTTCTTTCGAGCTATTTTTATCAAAATCGACGTGGTGTCCGCCTCGATCGTTCTCGCTCATTGAGGATATCTCTACCTAGTCTGTGATTGAGGATGGGCCGGTCGTGACAAGTTGCCGTTGTGCATGTAGGTACCTGTGCATGCAGTGGCGCCCCTGGATTTCAAATGTTCGATATTTTGCTATTAAGCCATCTCAACCACTATGCCGCCTCAGACCACATTCCCCTACATACTAAGAAGTAAGATAGTGAACAGCTGTATAGGATATTTTTTTTATAGTATAATGCTGAACCATTATACAGTTCACTCAGTCTGCTATTTTTTATTTTATAGGTAGGCTAGCGACCGCTGGCTTTAATCGGGTTGGAGTCGGAAACGAAGACGGAGATATTAGACGGTAAGGCAGCTGTGAGCTGATACAAATTACAACAATGTGCTAAACTACATTTGACTAGTGACATCTGTTGAAATTAGAACTTCACTAAAATAATCAAACCTGAACAATGAGGCATCTCTAGTATGCCCGTGGAGGTATTTTATCGTAACGATAGATGTCGCTACACTGAACCTTATATTACATAGTACACCAAATAAACTTTTGTACTTGTCTATGGAGAGATAGCGTACATCCGTTAAGGAATGACAACATTGCGATAAAAATTATTGTCTATTTCTCAAATCTATGGTACAAATACAGTGGTGTGATTGGCCAATCTTCTCCTTAAAAATGGCGGGTGTTTTGTCACATCCTGTTGTGTGTTCGGGTGAGTGCATGGCCTCGACGTTGATCCCGTTCTAAAAATTGTATTTTCGTGACGCCGAAATTGTTTAGAAGTGATATTTACGGCTTAAAATTCGTGATGGTGTTCCATAAAAGGCCATGGATTTGATGAAAACGGTAAGTGTAACCTATTTCCCGTAAACTTACAACATTTTGTTTGGCTTTTGTTTCTTGTTTTGGTGATATTGAAACTGGCCATTACATTAGAAAAAATATCTCTTTCCAGAAATTGTGTGCACGTGGGAGGTAAGTGATTATGTATACAATAAATATATGGTGTCCAGTTTCGGGTTTACGCAATATGTATCACCAATTACTTGATTTGTCAATACATTGATGGCACCCGGCAACCGAGCGTTGTTACGCCATCTTATAGTCCTCCAATTGTTCCGCATATTTTGCAGCTTTGCGTTAGTCCAAGAGAGAAATTAAAAGCTGAATATCATGCTTTAATCGCAAGCCACACAATAGAAGTCACTCACACGGTCATTGGTTCTAGGTATGTCATTTTTTTCACTATTGCATCGCATCATGACTTGACAAACCACATGTGCCATGGTTTTGTTGTTGTTATTTAGCTAGTGCCGATATTATTTCATAGTATATTTTGCACGGTGGATGGTTTAGAGCTTTATGTATTAGATGTATGACCTGTGCTTATTTATCTAGAGCCTTCATCTCTTCCGATAGGTCTCCTTAAGATGATAACCTATAAATTTGACAGATTAGTGGAAGTCCTACGTTCATAGTGAATGCTTGTCCATTTGGAACCTTATTTCAAGGTTACTTTTACGCAGTTCCAACTAGGACTGGACGCAATATACACCGGAAAGTAAAGTAGCTATTTCCAAGTATAAATTGTGAAATACTCAAGTACCTGCAGTCTGCAATAGCAAAAGTATGATAAAATCAAACATTTTAATAGTCACAACCCACATATGCAGGTGTTGCTTCATTGACATAACTTCCTTCTTGTATGGAGAAAGGGCCAGCCCTAATATCTTAATTTGCATAACTGTTGAGCTGTTGTGGAAAGATCATGTATTTATATTTCAAATAGGGATCTATACCATTATTTCCAATAAATCTTTTTTGGCAAAGCAAGAGAGAAATGCCTATTATATTTATGATACATAAGTCTTCAAGTTGCAGAGATTGCAATAAGAATATTTTATAAACATAGCAACAATTCAGTGTAGCTAGAGATTACATTATATTCTAATATTTATCCACAGCTGATTTTATAGTTTTAAAAGCATTATTTATGATTTAAGATGAACCTACTGAACATATCATAACTGTTACTATAATAGTCCACCAACAATCATTCATGGTATGTATGTGATATGGGATTATGTTAGAGGGTTAAGACGCCAGTGTATTAACGATCTCACAGGCAATTCCATGCTACCTGTATACTTCCTTCATGTCTATTTCACTCCTCCATTACTGCCATAATCATATTGTGAATGAAATTGAGACTATTATTATAAAAGTAGAGACTGGATTATATGCAACTTAAAATATGCATAAATACACGAAATATGCACCAGAATTGCTAAAAAGTGTCAAAATATGAATTTATAATGCAAAACATCATGCTAATGCAAAACATTAGCATGATTATTAAAAAAAACAGTATATTCCTCAATGCAAACTAAGTACTCCATTTTCAACTAGATATTATAAATTTTGTTCTTGTAAACATTAAAATCAAGTATTATTCCAAATGTTCTGGATTTAACCCGAGGGACCTTGGAGTTAATTATACATGTAACTTTTTTCATCACCTAAGATTTATCTAAAAGCAAAGGGTTGGACTCCCTTTTATTTTATTATGGAAAACATGCCCAAATATGCTCAATCAGAAGATTTTAGGTAAAATATGCAATAGCCTGAGAAATAAACCAAAATATGCAGGTATCCTACTAATATTATAAATGCGAAAGTGTGTTTGTTGGTTTGTCCTTCTTTCACACGAAAACGGGGCAACGGATTGATGTGATTTTTGGCATAGATATAGTTTATGGACTGGAGAGTAACAAGCTACTTTTTATCCTGGAAAAATGCACGGTTCCGCAGGCAGAAGATAGTTTGTATATAATCCAGTCTTTGACATAAAAAAAATCCTTTCTTTACTGTATATCAACAGGGATAGTACAATAGCATGTAACTTGCTCTGTGAAATACCATGAACCAAATTTTACAGGAGGGTGAGAAATCTTAGTATCCAATGTGAAATAATAAGATATTAATGTACTTGTATTGTTTTAGTGCAAATGTACAACTTCCTTATGTTTGTTTTTTTTAATATGACTAGTGGATCAGGCCAATGAGTACTAGTGCGGTAACTCAAATTGACTACTTTAGTCATTTACATGGTATTTTACAGAGATAGTTATGTGCTAACCCCGACAATATGTATGTATACTATATCTACCCTTGCAATGTTGAAACAATCAAATCCTGGTTCTTGGTGATAAGTGTTATATTCCTTTGTATGTATTGGTGAGTGGAAAATTTTAGGTTTCATAGTTAATGGATATTGAGAGATAGCATCAATCATATTTCATAAGTTACCAAGCAAACATGGTTTCAGGTTATACTGGATTATCCCAAACTGAACTTGTTTTGTTCAAGGTCCAAAGCCGATCCATTACTTGAAATAGTACATTGTTGACTATTGGCTGGCCTCTTACAATGCACAGATTGTTAAGTGAAACCTGCTCAATAGTGTGTCAAACAGACTTTTAGTTATAATTATTTTGATTAAATTGATTGCATTTTTTATCTGTGACACAAAACAAACTACCATTTAATATGTGGTGATATGACATTATACTATAATCAGCAATCTTTCTACCCATATAAATTGTAGCTTTTGTAATATCAATAGACAATACTGAATGATAACTATTTTAGTTTGTATTATAAACTCAACTCTATAGTTTTACATATTATTACAGTCCTGGCATTGTCTGGTACAGATTAACTTATTATATTCTGAAAACAAGTCAGTTTAACTATGCACAAACATATACATACAAATAAATACTTAGTTAATACCGATCTTTTGTTCTTTTTGCCACACATATCTTAATCTCTTCTCTGGTTTTGGACAATGTTAGTCCAAGTGTGGCATGCATTGGGATGTTAGATATAAGAGTATACTAAACTTGAGTGGGGTGTTACAGGAATATGAGTTCCTAGACTTAACTGATGTGAAGGAAGCGGACTGGAGCAGTCTGCAGTGCGCCTTGTTTAGAAAGCCGCCTGAACCTGAGAACTCGTTCAAAATTGCAGCGGTTGAATCTTCTGTAGGTAAGTGTTTGTTTGAGTGATTTGGATTTGTTAGGTGTAGAGATGTGATCTAATCAAAGGCTCTATTTGTGAACCAATTTACCGCTAAATCAATTTTAAGGTTTGGACAAGGCTACTTTAAAGATTCAGCAGCATTTATTCATTTCATTAAAGTTTAAACCCCCGGATTAAATAAATTCTTAATCCGGATTATTTAGTCTAGCTTTTAGCGCAAGTGGGATTTAATGTAAAGGGTGGTGAAAATTTGCTCCTCTAGTTAACCTTTCAATGTAATATAACTGCCTATAAGATCCATCCAACTTATTAATACGTGTGTGTGCGCGACATCAGATCTGTCGTCGAGCAGCAGCGTCTCGGGCGCGCCACCGGCGCCGACAGTGTCTACCAGCGTGGAGAGCTCGGGCGGCGAGTGTGATATGGCGCCCCACTCGCCTGCGCGTGCCGGCGCCGGCCCGCCGCACGCGCCGCCGCCCTACGCGCAGCCGCCGCCCGCCTACCCGCCGCCGCACCACCAGTGGCCCGTCGCGCCGCCCAATGTATACGTGAGCCAAGTCACCGCCAACGTCAACGTGCACGGTTACATGGGCCAGTACTACCAGCCGCCTCAGCCGCAGTACGCGCCCGCCGCCGCGCCGCCAGACCGAGCTGCGCGCACGCACCGCCGCGAGCGCCGCGGCAAGCGTGCGCCCTCGCCGCCGCAGCACGCGCCTTACTACCTGCAGTATCCGCAGTACTACCCGCAGCAAGCGCAGGGCGCGCCGCTCTACCACCTGCCCATGTACCAGCCGCTGGTGTACGGACCGTACCCCTACCCGCCGTACTACCAGGAGTATCCTGTGCCGGTGGATGGCGAGGATAAGGGGCCTGATGACTACCCGCCCGAGGTGGTAATGGAGCAGGAGGCGGTGGATGCGTACTACGCCGGCGCGCATTATGCGCCGCCGTACGCGCCGCCCGAGCCGGGCTTGGAGTACATCCCGCCCGTGTACCTGCCGCCGCCGCCGCACGCGCAGCCCGCGCCGCCGCCGCATTACCACCACGCCGTGCCGCAGCCGCACCAGTTCAACGTCCACGCGAAGAATTTCGTCGCGGGACAGAGCAAACCGTTCGTGGCTCAGGATAAGATCCAAGAGCCTCGGTCGCCCCCCGCCGCTCCGTCCGTCTCCGCCGCGGCGACGAATGTCGACTCGCTGCCTTTTAGAGATCTCAAAATCGCCGGCAAAGGCCCCGGCAGCCCGAAACACAACGAACGTCCTATTGACGTTCCGCAGAATAAAGCGACTACGCCTCCCGGTGACAAGCAGCCTAGCGTGCCGAAACCTGAAACGAATAAACCTGCTTGGGCGCCGGCTGATAACAAGCCCGAGGTGAACACTGTCCAGCCGCTATCCAAAACTTTCGTGCCTCCGTTGCCAGCACCGCAGGCTGCCGCGAACAAACTCCCTCCGACCGTTAGCAAGCCGACCAAAGGTCCAGCGGCGCCGTTCTCGGGTGGCAAGCCCTCGAAGCCCCTCGTACCGCAGACCGTGGTACCCGTGCAGCAGGCGGCGTCCACACCGAAGGCGCCTTTCGGCAACAGGCAAAAGCGCGATGGCCCCGCGCACCGCTCGCCGTCCAGCGAGCACGCAGAGAGCGCCGAGCGTGCCGCTGAGCACGTGAAGCGCGAGCCGCCGCTGCCGCCAAGCAAAGCGCCGATGCCGATCTCGATAACGCTGCAGCCGATTGCCGCCGGGCAGCCGCTGATCGTTGCGAACAAGCCGCCGTTCGGGCATTCTAGGAAGGCGGCGTTGCCGGAGCCACCGGCGCCTCAGCCGCCGCCGCCCGCGCCCACTGCTTCAGACTTCCCTCCACCGCCCACGCCGCGCAACCGCGGTGAGCTACCGCCGCCGGTCGCCGTGCCGCAGCCGCAGCCCGCGCCTGGCAAGTCGTGGGCGAGTTTGTTCTCTAGCAAGCCGTCTGCGGCGCTATTGACGGCGCCCGCGCCCGAAGAGCCGCCGAGTGCGCCGGTGGTGGCACCGCCCGTGGGACTGCAAAAACCAGTTGCGAAAGTCCCGCCGTTCGACGCGTCACCATCACTGCAGCAGGTGTCAGCGCCTGATAAGGCCTTACCGACGCCGCGGCCCTTGCCCACGCCAGCACCGACAGTTTCAGTGGTGGCACCTACGATCTCCTACTCCGAGAAGACGTCCGTGAATGCAGTTAGTGCGACGAGCGTCGTTCAAACGGCTGCGAGTGTGGTGTCCGGCAAGCCTGCAACGATCCAGCCCGCGGCTGTCGACGCCCCGCTTGCGCCTAAAGATACCACTTCGGCGCCGCCCCTTCCGCACCCGTCTCCGTTTAGCGACGATCCCAATTCTTACAGGATGGGAGGTAAATATACCTTTTTCACTATTAGTCAAGTCAGTTGCCAAGAAGTAAAATTAGATTCTGCTTTACTATAATTTTTGCCTTAAGATTTGATAATTTGTTAGTGGGAGGACTAACTCTCCTCTTTTCCATATCTGTAATAATGATCTCAATTGATAGACGCCAACATCTGTGTTTCAGAGTTCCTCTCCAAGTACCAGTTGGACAACCGGCCGGTGTCTCTTCTGCCCCGGGGGCTCACGAACCGCTCCAACTATTGCTACGTGAACTCTATTCTCCAGGCTCTGATCGCTTGTCCGCCGTTCTATAATATGCTGAAAGCGCTGCCGTACCAGACGCGTCGCGGGAAATCAAGCACGCCTGTCATTGATTCCATGTGAGTATATCCCTGAAACTACAGTTAAACTTATAAAAGATTCGCCCAAAAATCAATTGATTGGAAATGTAATTAATTTGTCACTCCTACTAAGGTAACATAACAAGGTCCAACCATTTGTGCATATTGGATTCGACCGTTTGAGCAAGAATGCTCGATTGTCTAGGATCATTTAAGTGTTTCTTTCGATATCATAGCGAAAGTGTGATAACGTAGACGCATGACACTGGTGGACATTATTCTTGGAATTTCGGTGAGTGCCCTGTCTGATAATCATTCAAATCAAAGCAACCAATCTTCTCTCAGAAAGAGACAAAGTATGGGCCATAATCCACCACGCGGGCCCAGTTCTGCAGGGGGATGGCTTTTTTTTTCTTTTGAAACGCTCTGCAAGCTCCAGTCCTCACACCTTTTTGGGTAACAAAACTAATTTGTCAATAATAAATAATATTAATATGGATATTTAATCTGAAATAAATTAATTATTTTTATTATTAATAAAAAAAACAAACCAAAAAATTATCATTATTGCAGGGTGGAATTGTGCTATGAGTTCAGCCCGCTTACAACAGCAGGACGTAATTCGCGAGGCATCGCCGCCCCCGCGCCCGCCGTGCCTGCGGGCCCTCCGCTCGAGGGCGGCGCAGGGCTCCGGGTGCTTCGAGCACTTCGCCCCTTCCCCGGCTCACAGGAGGGCCGCCAGGAGGATGCCGAAGAATTCCTGGGCTGCTTGCTCAATTCGCTAAATGATGAGATGCTTGAGGTGAGACATTCTGTATGATTATTGCGATCAGTTCCAACTATACATGCTGTTGGATGTTCTTAATGTCAGATAATTTCTTATTGAATTGGTACTAAAAGTATATGTATCACCCATTTAATGGCCAGTTTGAGTATTTACTTGCTCTGCTCCTCGTCTACTGTCTTGAGGACTCACTAATATTCATGGCCAAAAAGTTTTTTTATAACTAGTTCTCAAACCCATTAGAAATTCTAGATCTTATTTGTATCTTTTTTGTATCTATAATAAGGTGATATTAATTTCAGTTGATAAAACTTGTGGAGCCCGAAGAACCTAAAGACTTGACCAGTCCCCCCAATGGCGTTATCGCACAGGAACCTCAGGAAGAATTTGAGGATGATTCAGATGAATGGAAGGTACGCTAAATAAACAGGAACAGGATTGAAGGTCCTTATGATTCCTATAGAACTAAAGCTAAACATTATATTAAGAGGAGCTGTGTTCAGGAAGATTTACTACTGTATCTATTTTCGACTGCATTGTGAATTTTTCCTATTACTAAAATACTTATTCACGGATGCATGTGGATATTTTAAAACATGTTTTCAGTAGAGGTCATTGTATGAACATTGATTCTACAATGCTCTTTGATTTATCACTGTATATCTGAATATAGTTTGCAAATTAGCATGACATGACGCATGAGCCAATTGAGATTTAACGAAGTCAATTGCTTGAATGGTGCATACAAATTGGCAACAATATAACTGACTTTATTGGACAATGCATCAGCATACAATCCTTTATGATTCTTGATTGATCTATTATTGGCTGTTTTCTTATGTTAATTTTATACACATGTTTGAAGTACAAAATAAATTATCACTTTTTTTTATTAATTAATTTTGCTAGCTTACAAGTTTTTTTTTATTGACAATGAAACCCAAACAATTTTAGAATTTGCTTTTGATCTGGATGTTTTCAAGTGTTTCGAAAAAATCACCATAATATGAGATATTTTCACGCAGCAACGTGATATATTGCATAGACGTATTTTATGAGCCAGATAGTGACTTGTGCTACTTTTAAATTGTGGAAAACTGATTGATTCCGGTGGGATCTTCAAGTGGTCGAAGCCGTGAGCCCCCCATCTAGTTATCATTGAATAGTCACACACGCACGCAACACACACACACACACACCACTGAGAAATTTTACACTATAATAACATATTACTAGAATATTCTAACTTAATTAATTACTGTAATATACCTTCATTGGGAGCACTGTCTTCAGGGCCATAGTTCACGCTTTCCAGGAGACAGGGTACCATCTGTGTTTAAAATTTTTTGTTGTGAAATAAATATCATTATAGTTACATGTGTATCTCGTCTCCTGAATAGTGTTGACGTTACTTCTTTATTTAGTTATATTTGTTTTGTAGGTTATGGGTCCCCGCAACCGCGGCGCGGTGGAAAGGAGCTGGGCGGCCCGCCGCACGCCGGTGGCAGACATATTCCGCGGCAAGACTAGAGTCCGTCTGCACCGCTCCAACCATCATGATGTCACCGATGCTGTGCAACCATTCTTCACGTTGCAACTTGATATCGAGGTGATTACCCTTAGTTGCAGACAGCTGCTGCACTCTGTGTTTGTTATTCTGAGAGATTAGCAAAGCAAAGATGCGCACCGTGAGATAATTGTACATCTTCACGAGGAAATATGTCTTCGCGAGTAATTTCTCATGCAGATGTGTTACAAATTCAAAATAAAATAGGTGGAGCAGTGCAGAAAAATTATCTATGGCGCATGGTATGATCAACATCAAAGATCTAACAAATCACCAGATGGAACTTTGTCTACCAACAGAGTTTTAGAGATTTTGGTGGGTAATATGAAAATTGAAACACCAATTTACTGCACATTAAATGTTCTTATTTAAATGAATTATCTCAAACAACAACTTGGTGTAGGGGTTAAGTTTTGGCCCTGCCAGTATTGTATATGAGTATGTTTATGAAACAAGTAATCAGTGTGTTATTTATCCGATACACTCACAATTTAAATGATTATTGATCTTAAATTAAAAAATTGTTCTACTTAACTGGTGACAAATTTGTTCTACCCATTTTGGTTAGTCACAGAAGTAAATTATTTCATTTTTAAATAGCACAATGATGTAATTTATTTTTCGTCTCTGAAAAGTGTTAAACACTTGATAATGTGGACAACTTCAACTGAGTAAGCTTCACCAGCTCAAAAAACACTTGCAAAATGCTTGCTTTTACTAATCCAGCATTACTATTTCAGCGTGCAAGCAGTGTGAAGGATGCGCTTGAACTTCTCGCTGGTAGAGATGCATTGGAGGGAGTCAATGATGCGTGGCAGCAATTGTCGCTGGAACAATTGCCAGTGGTATTACTTCTGCACCTGAAGTGCTTCCAACTCGACTCTGAAGGACACACTGCCAAGATTGTGAAAAATATAGACTTTCCCATTGATTTGAAGATTGATCCTAGTAAGTTGCCCTTTTATAGTTGGATACTTATTATTATTCAAGCTCCAAATTATTTATTTCTTTTGAAAATAGGGACAAATAAGACAAAATGATTTCAACAGGTCTTCAAAGCTTTTTATGCTATTTGGTGAAGAGACAAGAGTTCGGCTGGATGTTAATTACATGCCTGCATATGATAGAGACAAAACTGCATTAGATTTTGGATTTCAAATCGCAATGATTGTAACAGAAAGTGTTGATGAAGTTGATGGTTATGTAAGAATACTTTAGTCCATATTGTCACCTTATATCTCTTTCTCAATGCAGCCATAACAATACATATTTTGCTCTTACTATGATGTCAAATTTATTTTTCGTCTCTCAACATGTGAAAACACATCCATGTGGACAATATTTACTGAGTAAAACATCAATAAACTACTAATATTACAGGATTCCCTTGCAAAATGTTAAAAATCATGATTTCTTGCAGAGGTTATGTCGACTAAGCTAAAGTACACAACCAAGCAACGTGTCTACAAGCTGTTTGCTGTAGTATACCACGAGGGTGTGGAAGCCGTAAAGGGACATTATCTTACAGACACCTACCATGGACAAGTCGGTTGGATCAGGTAAATATATATTTGAAATATTTTATTAATTAACAGTGACACATACAAATTAAGCATCAAGGAAGCTCTTGGAAGATGAATAATGCTTACAGTCTTACCACAAAACAATTAAACACATCATGCTAAACAGTGTCTAACCCCTGAACAACCACAGTCAAGCTGGAACAGTAAGAAGTTGTATGTTTGTTGCTACAAACACTTCAATTTTATTTATTTGTATAGATTATCATACAATTTGCTATATATTTTCTTACAATGATGTCAAATTATTTTTCGTCTCCGACTGCGATAAGTCACAAAATGTGGACAAACTTTACTGAGTTCCTGACCTTGCACAAATTAAAACTCCCAATTCGAAATCCGCTCAATCTCACCCCACTTTCAGATATGATGACTCCACGGTGGCGCAGGTGAACGATGCCCAGGTTTTGAAGCCTAAGGCTCCCCGTATGCCGTACCTTCTCATGTACAGGCGGCACGATACGTTGCCGCCGCACCGCGCTGCAAAGCTCGAGTGAGAGGAAGCTTCGCGTCGCGCGTACCAATTGCTGCAATATGCGTGGTATGTGGGCGCACTTTACAACCTACGCATGCAACCCTACATGCAGTGGCGGTGAAGAGATATGTGAACTAATTGTGTGTAGTGCTTCATCGGTGAAACCATTGGACTTTAAGGGTGTATTGAACACTGAAGTGTATTTATTAAGATATAATGAGGCTTTGTTTGGTTACTTTTGTGCGCAAAAGTTCACTTTTAATGTATAGTAGTCATCAAGGCTGGTTGATTTATTTTTGCGATTCAAAATTTACTTTTACTGTGGCCTGTTGATATCGGACAACATTTAACAAATGCTTTGTGTAAATAATTTGTAAAAATAAGGTGGCAAATAGGATGGATAGTATTTGTATTGGATGAGTGAAGTGTATGTATGAGTTGGCGGCTATATAGCATAGTTTACATGCAGCATTGTGATCAATTTTGCCAATATCACGTAGTATTATGATAGCACATCAAACGAAGAAGATTGTTCAGTTCAGGAATTGATTTGGCATAATGTTTAAAACATTTGCATATAAAAGTATTTTGATTTTTGACAGGACTTTGTCAGTGATTATAGTGCAAATTATGTCAAATTACAGCAAATTCTGCAGTCCAATTTCTTTTATATTTTGATAGGAGTCAAAAGATTATTGTAAATATAGGAAGGAGTCAACAAAAATTATTGTAAATATATCTTCTTCATTTATAATTTTGAATCGGAAAGCTTATGTAAATGTATATTTGTTAGTTAATACTTTTTCAAATTTGTAATATAATGGCCAGTTATTTTGTTTAACTATTATTTCAACCTTTTCTGTTATATCTTTGTACTTCTTGGTAAAAAATAGTGTGGCCTGCCTAATTTTTTGAAATTATATGTGTACAGTATCACATATTATCTTAAGTATTGTGTTAAATATTTAAACTAGGATAATATGTAAAAAAAGATTCTAAAATTTTTCTACTTTGATTTCACAGAGTACAAAGCAAAATTATTATGACAGCAGTTTTTTCATGTAACTATGAGATAATAATAAGTCAATAACTCGAAGTAAGCCATAACGATAAGTTTGTAAAATATTTGAAATAATTTATAAGTACTTATAATTTGGGAGTCACTTAGTTTCTGTTCATTGAGTAACTAATTTCATAAAAAAAAAACAATGATAGTTAAACAACCTGTATAAGTGACTTCCTTAGCGACTAATTAATAAGAACTTGACAATATGGAATTGTGTTTTAATAAATTTCAAAAATGTAAAAAAAAATATTATGTAGGTTACTACCAATCGGAATTCATGATACATATTAATTCTTAATTGTCATGTTTGGTATAAATCAATTAACTCGAAAGGTAAATTGAACTGATAGTAAGTACAAAAGTTACGATATTGTTGTGATATTAGTAGTCTGATAAAAATACCAGTGAGAGTTTCCAGTGAATACTATTAGTATTTTACGGAAATAAGGTATTAAGACTGCAGGGGTGGTAGGGAGAATATGTAACTTGAATTGTTTGTCCTAGAATGTAAAGGTTGTATGGATCACAAGACAAGACAGATTGGATACTACAGTACAACCTAAATTTGAGTCGTGCACAATTAACTTTTGAATTGAAATGCATAATTATGTGTGGCATCTTGCCAGATGAGAATGATTAGTATCAGATCAGTAGTTTCACAAGCCATCACAATACTAAAGGTAGAATCAGCTAACAATCTCGTGTTTGTTTTCAATACCAGACCAATTAAAACTAGCGGTCACTAGTCTTCGTGTGGAAGGAGTTGTCAATAGTTTTCGCTTCTTTTCGTTTTGTAAGAGCTTATTTCTTTAATAACCAGCTAGAGGACTAACTCTTCTGCAGTGCCGCGCAGGCCTTGTGTGTTTCAAAGTTCTGGGTGGCACTGCAATTGTTATGGGCCGGCGTTATGTTTACCATCAGGCAAACGACCAGCTCGTCTCGTTACCAAATAAAATAAAAAAAAAAAAATAATAACCAGCGAAACTTCTAGACTATTCCTTCCACACGAAGACTAGTGACCGCTGTTTTTAATCGGTCTGGTATTGAAGCTGATAAGGCAGCAGATTGGTTCCGCATGAATCTGTGTAATGTACTAAAAAATATATAATGTCCCACGTCAACAAACAGACCAAGACACTAAAAATTATGAGCTATATGGACCGTAATATTTGGACAAGATGCTAACATGAAATTTAAACGTAACTTCTTTTTGTAGTAGTGAAATAAATTGTATGTGTTTGTTAAATATTAATTATCATAAGTGTTATCTGCCAACTGGTAATGAACAGTTAGTACTGGGGTATGACTGTGTAAGCATTGTTTATCGTGGATCAGCGCGACAAACAATATATAGAATACTTAGATTATCTTATAGAGATTATATAGTCTTTGAAATCCCAGCATACGAAAGGTTATATTGAGGTCTAGTGGCCAATAAGTTGTCGTATAGATTTTGTTTAGGGGGAATAAGTATTTTTTAGCTATAGTAATTCAGCTAGATAATAATGCATAGATATTAATATAATATGTTTAGTAGGGCAATATACAATAGTTAAATTTATAGGAGTAGTAGTTAGTAATTAACAGAATTATTATTTCGAAACTGTTGATGCATTCATCAGATGTTCTCATACATTCAAATTCTAAATTCTTTTTTCTCAAGAGCACATAAGTTAAAATAAGTGACTCCTGACTGAATGAGTGCCCATTCCAAATATACAACTGCTTGAAATGGCAAGAAACTCATTTTCATTGCAAGGGACATGGAATCATTTATGAATACCATACTACAATAATTCCGAAATTTGTACGTCTGTTGGTTTTTCCTTTCACGCAGCAACGGATCGACGTGAGTTTTGCCGTAGATATAGTTTGTGGACCTATAGATGAGTGACCTAGAGATCGAGTGAGTTAAGTTGGACGGAGAGTAATATAGGGTACTTTTTTCCCCGGAAAAATGCACGTTTCTTGTGGGAACGCAAGTGCAACCGCGGGCAGAAGTTAGTACATAAATAACTGTACATAGGCAATGGTAGGCCTCGTATTAATACAATGCAATTTATTGTATAAATGGAGTATCCATTCTGTCTGTCTAAACTGCACAAGATATGTAAACATTACAACTTCTACCGAAAACAAATTGTTTTTAGTGTTTTATACATAGAATGGAGAGTTAACGCTAAATAGTGCTGGGAACATTCTTTTTAAGAAGTAATTAGTGTTTACATATCATTTGAGTTTCTACTGTGAACGGTGTGTTACGTAAATGAAAAGGTGCTTAGAAGGACTGATGGTTTTGCACCGAGTGATGTGCCCTTGGTTACATGTGATATGGAAAGCTTGCGGACATTACAGATTGTCTAGTTTTAGCAGTGTATAAATATTGTTGTAATTATTTTAAGTGTTAAAATATATCTACATATTATCTAGACGTTGGAGAATGTTTTTAATATTATTTAAATTCATTGAGGTCTAAATGTTTCTAAGTCTAAATTCTCAGTGGTAATATTCTTAATGGTATGAATGCTTTTTACTATTTTGCCAACCATAGCTAACAGATCAGGAGGTCTAGACAAAATTACTTTCTGCATTCTTCTTCTATTTAATGCCGAAAAGTTTAAAATGTATGGAATTGACATAAGAATTTGTTAATGAGAGAATTAACAAATCCTTATGCAATGGGGAGATACATTGCTTATTTCTTCCGCTAATACCCGCTTGGCGCATTATCGCGTGTGTTATTTCGCTGTCAAACTTCATTATAAAATTGATGTATTTATAAAAGTATGCTCCCATTTAGTGCATTTCAGTGTAAAGATAAAGGTACATACTTTCCACTCTGACGAGAAAAATTAGTTTTGCATATGCCTCCTACCCATTGCAGAAAGTCGTGTTGCCTAAACCCCTAGTTCAAAAAATAAAACCGCGCAAAAGTTGTGGTAAAATCGATTGTAAGTGTATCTCGATATTGTAAATGTTTTCTTATAAAATTAAATATTGTACTTATAATTTTCCCATTCTTTATCCCATTGAGCTTTTAAGTATGCGCTTTTTAAAAGACACTTGTGTCTTTGTAGAGTATTTAGGCTTATCACAGTGAATAAGTATTTGCAAATATAATTTGCACTGCCAAACATGGGCGGATCCAGGGGGGGCCAGGGGCTCAAGACAAGACCCCCCCCCCCCCCCCAAATCATCTGAGTTCACCCGTGAAACACGTAGTTGAGATACGAGTTTGTGGTTTGCGTGTGCGCAAGCTGCGCTGCTGTAATTCGCTATTCAAATGTTTTTAGTTATAATCGTGCCTTTTTTTTGTCTGCCTCGGTCAAATTTTGAAAGAAAAAAAACTAAGTACCTGTAAACGTAAACAAGGAGATTGCGAACTGTACGTACCGTGTATATCATGGATTCTTGTGAAGGCCTCAAATATATTTTTTTCTATAATTTTAAAATAAATAGTTTTTAAAGTTAAGAAAATAGATGAAAATGACACTTTCCCCCCTTATCTTCGAAACTATTGATATGCTGTAAAAAAATCTTATAAATTACTAGCGTCTGCCGCGGCTTCGCACGCGTGGAATCTGAATAAAATGTAGCCTATAGCAGTCAGGATTAAAATTAAAGATTAAAATTAAAAATGAAAAAGAGACTGCATCAATTAAATAAGCAAAATAGAGCCTACTCCCACCTAGGTCAAGCCCCCCTCAAAACAAATTCTGGATCCGCCACTGCTGCCAAATATC
This sequence comes from Crocallis elinguaria, assembly GCA_907269065.1. Lineage (NCBI taxonomy): Eukaryota > Metazoa > Arthropoda > Insecta > Lepidoptera > Geometridae > Crocallis > Crocallis elinguaria. The sequence continues at coordinate 20,869,337 of OU026072.1, read as the reverse complement.
AAAATTTGTTGTATGTAACTATTATTGGTGTTTAAAGTGTCTTGATTTATAAATAAGGTAGTGTATAGATGCATAACTATGCTGTGTAGATCAGTTAATTTAAATCGAAAGTGAACGGTTTGATCTCACTTGTATTGTTGTTCAAAAATTATCAGATATTTGGTGTACGGTTGTAAATTTCCTTATCACTTGAGGCAATATATATCATGCCTTATTAAAATATTTGTGTGCTAATTATATGAAAATTGACCAAATATTGTTTGAAAATGCTTCTAGCTTTTCTACGTAAGGTGTATAGAAAGTTATAAAAAAAAAAATTATGATATAAATCCGACACCATTACGAAAAAGTATAAATTATCTTGCACTTGGTTATTGTGTCCAGTTAATGTAAGTTTTAAAATTAGCGATTAACCATAATGAAACGAAATAGGTTTAGTTGTTCAGAGTTAACTAATAACTTGCTAAACTTTTGATATGTGTAACTGGGTTGTTGTTGTTATTAGTTAGTATTTGGATTGTGGGTAGATATTAGAGTATATAGTGATTTTACCGGCAATAATGTGTTTTTGGACACAGCCACTGTTAAGGCACCCAAACACCAATTAAAATAAGCCAAAATATAACAATAGACTTAAAATTTACATTTCTACGAAACATTAATTCTCGTTGTAACTAACGCTAGAACACTTCAGTAGGGCTATTTTAATTTACTCGGAATGATATCCGTGTCGGAAGCGACTGTCTTGATCGTTTATATCTCGGAAATCCAACCCGACAGAAATATTGTCGAAATTATATCAGTGTTTATGCAGCTCAGTTTTCGAATCTAAACGGGAAATTTCTCTGACAGGATGCGATTCCGAAATATAAACAATCAAGACACTCGCTTCCGAGACCGATATCTTTCCGAGAGAATTAAAATCACCCTGCAGGCATGTACTAAGTATAAAGTTTATGAAACTCGAATTTAGTTATTATTTTTGTGTCAAATGTCTGAACCCGATGCGCCTAGTGTTAGTGACAATGTTGGTATCATCAATGCTTTTTTAGATTAACAGTTTATGATTATTTATTGTACTTTCGAATGAATCATACGAAAACACCACACAATATGCACAAATAAACATTGCCTTAGTCTTAATGTTCCTTTAACGGTAGCAATTATATAGTATACATATAAATAAATAATTTAAACTGCCGTTTTGTGTGTATGTGACGATTGATTTGTAATATTTTTGCATGGGATTTATTAAGTCGAATTATGAGAAATACGAATTTGATTTTAAATAGTTGTAATAATTATTATCTTGTCTCGTTTTAGTCTCCTCCAATGGAAATGTCCTAATTTATTTTTCGTATAAAGGCCTACTGATTGTTATATTACCCCTTAATGATATAGATAATAAAAATCGTTTCAAATAACTTTTTTTTTAAGTCTGCTTCTAGAGTAGTTGATGGTTTGAATGAAGTAGAGTAATTGCCATTAATTTTATTTCCTACTTCAGTCCTAATCGGTTATATGAATTGTGAATGAAACTGGAATCGTGAACTAGAGTAGTTTTATCATTGTTTGTGGCCGTGAAGGTATTTTACAAGATCCTTAAGTAGTCTGTGTTTGCGAGTGTTGATGGATTTGACATAGACAAACATAGCTTGATTGAAAACCTGCTTGTTCATACCATTTGTGGAAAGGAGGCTTGTTTTCTTTAAAAAAAAAACTACTATTCGTCAACTTGTACGATGTCATTTGACTAAACAGCGTTCATTATTTATTTCCAGTCAACATATTTTATATTTTCGTTGTTGAAAATCTCTCGTTGTCAAAAACTTATATCAGTAGTTATTTATCAGGCTGATATTTTCTATTTTTGTAGTCAATTTAAAAACACTGCCTTATGAAAGTGCTGTGTAATGCATGATTGAACAAATTCTGATGTGTTTGTGTAAGAATAATAATTATTATATTACGCATTTTATTATAACTGCTTAAATGTCTTTTAAACAGGCAACTACTATTTATATAAAATACTTGTGCCCTGTCCAGTTCGATTAATATGACTAATTTTTTTCTAAAAGTATGTGATGTCAACCGATTATAATCTTATGTCTAGTGTTACGTACTATAACTATTGTGTATCTCATTTTAATTAATTAAAAATAACACTTATCTATAGTGTGTAAAACCGTTTTAACTTTAGTAAATGTTCCTGAATATAGTTTTATACTAACAGATCAAAGTTGTGCGTTGTTTTGTTTTTCTCACGTTCACAATTATCGTCGTTTCAGACAAATAATTTTGCAAAACTAATTGCAAATGGAAATCTTGCTATATCGAAATCTTTTGTTTACGGGAGCTTAGTGTTAGGTTTTGTGTAATTAGTTAAGATTATTGTCAAATTATGATCAGCTCTCTGTTATGGTGCAAGCGTAGTTTGTGCTAGGTGGAACCTCTTTTTCACTAAATCAAAGCGACGTGTCTACTTTGTATGGAACTTAACGACATTGGCTCTTATTAAAAGACAGTGTTATATGGCGGTTATGTTGTTTTGTTTTGTCTTTGTTGTTCTTTGACAATTTTAAACTGAATCGAAAGAGACAAAACAGTTTAACTATTCAACCGTTCAACACTGTTTATTAAGGGGCAGAATTTGGCGCATCTCAATCTTTTTGAAGATAATCATTAACGTAATTATAAAAAATCGCATTCGGTGAAATTGCTGACACATTACAAAGGTTAAACAAAACTTTAATTTTGATCCATTCAAGTTTTCAAACGTAGAAATGAAAACTTGATCGGATCAAAATGATACTTTTGTTGTACCTTTGTAATGTTGCCAGCAACTTCACCGAATGCGATTTTTCATAATTATATTCAGTTATTATTTATCTTCAAAAATGTTAAGATGCGCGAGCGAGATAGCGACGCACCGTATTCTGCCCCCTAATAAGAGAGAGAGATAATTGCTTTTATCCCAGCAAGTTTGCGTTCACGGTATCTTGAAAGTTTCCTTCTTGAAAGTTTCTTTCTTGAAAGTTTCTTTCTTGAAAGTTTCTTTCTTGAAAGTTTCTTTCTTGAAAGTTTCTTTCTTAAAAGTTTCTTTCTTGAAAGTTCTTGAAAGTCAGTGTTCCGGTTGGTCTAAATCCGTTGTGTTACTGTAGTTGTGTGAATGAGCTTCGTATTATTTTAACATCAAGACCTGGCACAAACGCGCTCGTATAGTAACTCCGTTATATTATCATGAGGGTTTAAAGCGTGTGGGACAAAATCTAATCAATAGTTACTATTACCACTTTACCTACGTCATTTTGAGAACAAGTTTTCATTGATAAATCAACAACTCTAGTCTCATAGAATCGTTTATACATTTTGGTGCAAATCATTTTATATTTTACCGTCGCAATTTTACAAAAAGTGCTTGGAATTTCAAGTCATAAAGTGCAATAAGTAAAAAAAATCGACACACGGGGTAAATTATAACGTTTGGCGGTCTATTTACTTACATTTTAACTTTTTAGAAATGTATGTATGCTTATCGCTATTTTTATATGAGAATTTCAATATTTAAGTTACGTTTAATTGTAGTTTTAAGTTCCAAGGCTGTATTAAAAACGATGGAGTGTTTTTTCCCGAAGTTAACATCAGATTTTTTAACCCGTTGATTTTTCAAGTGTGGGGTGTTTTTTTTGCATTAATGTAAACGTGCTATGGTTTGATAAACGCGCAAGTTTTGGTTTTTACTAAATTTTTGAACCGAAAATATACAAACTTTGCATCTGATGAACACTTCCCATGTTGTGTTTTAGGACAAGTTGTTCCGTTATCGTCCCTTAACATGTGCTTACATTAATGTAGAAAGAAGTCTTACTTACACCGTAAATGTATTATGAAAAAATGCTCCCGTTGATCGTAATAGATGATGTCGAATACCTACTATAGAACAGTATATCTTTGAGTACGATAGTTCTCTTTATAATTGAGTAAAGACCTCATCAGATGATGACTGAAGATTCAGTGTGGAACTTTTTTTAAATCCTAAAGAAAAAAAAATCTCTTGTCCTGCGCACGAGTAGCTTCGGTCTGAAAAGTTCTTATAAGGGTCACCAGATGGCTTTGAAGAGATATATTAAATGATAGAAAACCTACTAAATATTAATTAAGCAAGAGTCTAGAGAACTTGTTCACAGGCAGCCACATGCGGCGCTGGTCTCGCCTATTTTAAACCTCGCGCAATTACTTTGTTCTGTAGTAATGTCAACTAAGACAAAAAAATAACTTTTGCTCTTATTAATAAACAAAGTTTAAACGGCGGTTTAGATAGATAACTGTTTAACTGTGTTTTGTCTCTTTCGATTCAGTTTAAAATTGTCAAAGAACAACAAAGACAAAACATAGTTTAATTACTAAACTACCGTTTAAGACTTTATTTAAGAGGGTTTGTTTTATACACATTAGATTTTTTATCTATTAGGATCAGCTTCCTAAGTTATGTATGTGAAAGTGACTAATTTTAAAATAATCCTTTATTTTGGTAACGAATTGGTGTTATGAGAACATTGTGAATAAAATATATGGTGTCATTCCTGAATTTTGTTTTTATTTCTTAAATCCGCAGAGTTATTATATTTGACAGTAAACGTAGTTTGGTATGTTTTAGTATAGGTACTTTAACTTTTAAACCAAACTACCCTTCAGTCCAAAAAAAGCAGCAGCGCAAGTATGGATCTTTTCGATCGATAAAATTGATAGGTCAAATCGATAAAGTGGGATTTATCGAGCCTTGATACAATCGACAAAAGTTATCGAATAGCTAGGTCGAATCCAAAGAGAATAATATAAAGCTTAAACTACTTTACGATCAGACTTCGGTATTCGCAGCTTTCGATAAATTTATCAGATTTATCGTTTGGACTTCCGCAATTGCGCTGCAGGTCGAATTAAACCAGTTTGTTGGTGATCGTTAGGTATTTAATTTTTTAAAGTGTTTATAAAAAAACAAGTTTAGTAGAAAATAATATAATGTGATATAAAGGTACCTAGGTACACTAATCGTATTACACGGCACTGGACTCATTTTTCGTCTTGCACAATATTCTGAAACAAATTGCAAAATTTCTTATAATACCTACATGAAAATAAAAGTTAATAATAGATTAAAACCAGGGACGGCTCTGTGGCTAAGTTTATAGTAACACTGCTTGTAAACCGAGGATCCCCAGGTTCGATTCCCGGCCATGGCAGATTTTGTGTGATGACCTAGACAGGTACATAGGTATCTACTTGTAATTATGGATATAGGTACATACCCTGGTTCGGCATTTGAAGATTACATAAAAAGCCATGCAGACCGTTATAGGCAGGACTGTCAAAGCGACCAGGAACCACCCTGCCACCGCCTCCGGGGGCGGCCACAGACCCATACTCAGCGAGAACATAACCTGAAAAAAGAACGATTTATACATTACCTACCACTTTTTGAGGACCTACCACTATATACTTGCACCTACTATTATCTATTCTTTGGTACTACTTAGTTTTCGCTAACTGACCTGTCTGCTGCGACCTTTTTTATTCTCTTTGATAACGAGTCAAGCAGGTCGTTTGCCTGATGGTAAGCATAACGCTGGCACATAACAATTGCAGTGCCACCCAGAACTTTAAAACTCAAAGGCATACCGCGGCACTGCAGTGCGCTTACCCTGAGACATTAGGTATATGCCCAGTAATTTCACTGGCTACTCTGCTCATCAAACCGGAACACAGTAATCCTTGCACACTATACTGCTTGGCGGCAGACTTCACGAGCAAAGCAGTGGTAACAACCCAGACGGATACTCGCAGAAGAGTTAATCCTACCACTAACAAAACAACTATAACTATCCACAAATTGCAAGCCACAATACCTATTACTACCCTCAAAGTTGAGCATGTTTGTTATATCATTAACTATCTATTTATTTATTTTTAACTATTTACCATGAGTAACACAGGCGAAAGCGCCCAGCTGACTCTCATGAACAAGTTAGGGTATTCTCCAATAGCAAAGTAGACTTTCTCGCAGAAGGCCGACTGGCCGTACACATAAGTAACGACCGCGGCCACTGTGGCCGCGATGGGGACGCGCGGCTTGGACACTGGCCAGTTGAGCAAGAAGTCCAGAATGTATTGGCCTCCCTGGGAAATAGACATCAATAAGTACCTACGGCACAGTAATAAATGGGGTGCACTAAATATTCTAAAATCGTAGAAAATCGTACTACATTTTCACGAGTTTAATCCATGGTGATGTAGACACGCAATTTAAAAAATGACATTATTTAACAAAGTTCAACATAATTCAAGTGAATCAGCTGATCTAGGGCTGCCCGGAAGTTCTTTAGTAGAATGTTAAATGCCTTTTCTTCAATGAAAAATTTCGAATTTCAAAAACTCGTAAAACAAATGGTAGGTATTGACCTCTACGAGTAGATCGACCCCGTTTCGGGATAACATACCGATTTAAACTCAGACTGTATAAAGGTAATTGAAAAATTAACAACTACAGACTTACCTGAGTGCATAGCGTAATAATTCCAATGAATCCGAAAAGTATACAGATGAGAATCAAGAAAGCCCAACTGATCTTCCTTATTGACCGGCCGGTGAATGTTGACATCACTGTTTGCACCAGAAGTGCCTGTAAGTAACTTTTTTTATATACATTACCGTTTGACGCAAGTGACGATAAATGGTCGAAAACTACGTCAAGTAAACTAGGTAATTCTTGGGTCTTTGCCCGGAACTTTCTTAGGCGCTGTAGCCAACATTAAGAAGTCCTTTTTTTATAAGAACTAGTAAACTATGCGTTGGTCGGTAGTGAGTAGATGGACTATTGTATGAAGTGAGAGAAATGCCTGGACTATTTTAATGCATTTTCGGATGTCTTTAAATCGGTCTTATGGGTGAGACCAAATAAAAACCAAGTTTAAACCAAATTGTCTCCAGTAGGTAGGTATATATACCTACTTATATAACGATACATACCGCAGTAGATAGAGAAAGAACGAAGAGCGTGAAGAATATGAGCGCAGACCAAAACTGACTGCCCGGTATCCTCGCCACGAAATCAGCCCACAGTACCAAAGCCGACGAAGATTCTGAAAAAAAAAAATTATTGGATAACAAGACGATCCGAGCGGGTCGTTTGCCTGAATCATAACGGCAGCACATAACAATTACAGTGCCGCGGCCGAACTTTGAAACACAGAAGGTCTGCGCGGCACTGCATTGCTTGCTTTCTGTCTTGCTGCACGTGGTCTCCACTCTCTCTTACCGGCAGTAATGTGCACGTCCCCGTCGTAGTCTCGCAGCAGCGCCGCGTGCGCGGCGGCGAGCAGCAGCGCGCTGCACGCGCACGCGGCCTTGCTGACGAGTAGGGCGCAGATGGCGGTGCCGCCCAACGCGGGCCGCGGTGGCCGCCGCGCGCCCAGCATGCCCAGCGACCCTTGCGACACAGACATCTCTACTAGAGAGTACTCGATCGCTGTACGCCACATCTGCGTAATATGATCGTTTTTACTAGTTTTATACTAATATACCAGAGTTATATTAATCGAAGCGAATGAATTCTAAAATATTATCAGTGCTATTATAAATGCGAAAGTGTTTCTTGGTTTGTGTGCGTTGGTTCGAAAGTGTTTCTTGGTTTTGAATTTATTATAAAATGTTGCCATATTGAACATAACAGTGTACTTATTGCAACAAAATGCTGAAACTCGTTCTAAAAACAACACTTTAGTTACAAAAACTTTTATTAAAAATAATGAGGTAATAAAGACAGTGTAGGTACCAACCGTAATTCCTTCAAAGAGCGTGCCCCAATCGCATTTCCTGAAGATATCCCCAGCGCCATCTAGCCTCGTCACGCCGATCGCGCAACACAGCAGCGTGAAGAACGCTAGCACGTCCTTGAATAACACCAGCTGGAATTGGAATCATATTTTCAAAATCTTGTTTCATTTAAGTTACGCTTGGAGAGATATTTATATAGTGCCTCGGCTTTCGCAAGGGTAGCTTTTAGACAGAACACGAGTTTTCGTTTTTTACAGTGGCAACAAAAATTTCTCATCAATGAAATGCTATTTTGTTTTTCTTATAAATAGATCCAATATACTGACTGAAACTGTCGATTTTAAAAAAAAATTCACTCCTACATAATTATATTGTCTTGATAATTACGGATATAACAAAAAAAAACAGCCCAAGTCGAGCCGTAACGGCTCGACTTGGGCTATTTTTTTTGTACCTACCTAAAAATCAATTGAAGTCTGTGGGAGCATCATTTAAGAATAAGACTTGAGTTGAGATACGAAGGACCGGACGAATGTTCCATAGACTAACAGAAATGGCAGCAACTACTTTTTAGGTCGGAATTTCTGTTTGTTTAGATGATATAGGTAGTAAAATAACCAAATTCATAACATGAAAGAACTCACCTTAGAATAGCTATAAACTCGTTTGATAGCGATAAAGTAGATTAGAATCCAGCAAATGATGTAGTAAGCCGCCAGCTCCCACACCACGTTGCCGAGGCCGCCAACCAGCCCGTCAGCTTTCATGTCCAGCACGAAGTTGCTGGAATGTGGTAAAATTGGAAACTAAACGCTACCCCAAAACAGTACGCTTCATGAACGGTTTTGATAGAAGTCTGACCAAATCAAATCCATAATCCGTATGAATGCGAAGGAACAATCATAATCTGGTTTGCGTTTCTTTCATGCAGCAACGAACTGACGTGATTTTTTAAATACATGGGTATAGTTACTATAGAAACGGAGAGTAACTATCCTGTTTATAAGTTGTTTTTATCATGTTCCTGTGGGAATCACTACGCGGGTGACATCGCAGGTAGAAGCTAGTACATTAGAATAATGTGAAAAATGTGAAATCTTTTTATTATATTTTGACGGGACCGATTGAGTTTAAATTTACCATATATAGAGATAGATTGGTAGGTATATCTGCTTATAATGTAGTTATCGTTTCGAAAAGAAGAATAAAGGGCTATTCAGACACAAGTGCTATTTATTCGCTACCGCCTGTGGACTACTGTGGGTAAACTGGGTAGGTAGTGAAACTTTTATAGTTCGGAAATAGTTCCGCAAACTGCAACAGGTTCCGCAAAAGCGAAAACATTTCACTCTGACACGAAATTTCATACAAATACCCGGCGGAATAACGCTCGGTATTTCCCTCTTATACCCACAGCGGTAGCGAATAAACCCTTAATCTGGTCCTGAACCTGGTCTGAGTAGGCCTTTTAGCTGCGGGCACGCGGGGATGGGCGCTGACTGCGTAAGGCACCTACGGCAGAAAAGATTGCAACGAATGTAGTTGTTACTAACTAGTAAAACGAATGTGCAGGAGTCAAAGCATTCTCAGGTAGTGGACGGTGGCGCGCTGCGCATGGCGGATTTGCAGCAGCAGCGCAGTGCAGCCACGGTAGGAAGGAGTGCAAAGAGTGGACGAGTAGGGCCAGGCAGCGGGCGCCGATTGCGCTGGCTGCGAGAGCGGTGAACATGCAGCATCCTAGCATGGCGAAGCCTACACCTGGTTATGTAAACATTTTCAATGAGACAGCGAATCATTTATTGCAACCCTTAAAAATATTTATGTCATAATATACCAATATGGCATAAATATTGGTACCATATTTATACAAATCCTTTCTTGAAAGTGTTCATTTTAAGAAATATTAAATTACATTAATGTATCCTGTAGTATCCCTGCTATAACTAAGTTGGTAGAAATATATAGCCAAAGTAAACATGTAAGGAAATAGAAAACTAAATTAAAGTAAGTATCCAATACCTCTAGCAAACGGGGCAAGGTCCCAGCAGTTCAGCACTCCCTTCTTGGTCAACGCTGATAATGCCAGCTCTAAGTATAGCATGGGGTATGCTATGAAAAGGCTGCAGATGTTGTGCATCATCAGGAACGGGACCAGCCTCCTGAGGTCGTGCACGTACGGATGCCAACAGAACTGGTACACGCCGATGCATGACGATATTACCAGTTGGCGGTATGTGATATTGTGACTCCATCTGTCTTCGATCTGGTTCAAAACATCACAATAATATACATTGTTAAGGTAACTTCAACTTTTTCTTTGAATGGCTTCTGCAGGGTTGCCGCATTTTTGCCAATGTCGCGTGGATAGATCGGGGGATAAATTGATAGCCCTATTAGCGTGTTAATGACCTTCGACCGCATTGTGTCATGCTTGAGTTTAAGATTTGGGATATCGATGCTACGCGAATGTTCGACGGTGTAGTACGCTTGCCCAGAAAGCCCAGGTGTTCACTGGTGCCTTCGAGACTCACAGAATGTAGTTTTCAGGAAATACGGCATAGAATTCTATTCAGTCCACATGATAAATGACGAAGTAAAACGCTTGGTACTGATAGGAAGAATCTTGTCAACCATAAATGAATGACGTACGTCTTCGTTCGATGATAGTATGGGGAAATTATGGAACACCGCAGTCACACTCTCGTCTCTCCGAAAAAATACTAAAGAAATAGCTAGATAATGTGAATGACGTACTTATATACTTCACAGCGTATACTTTAGTAAGTTTTATAAGGCACTTATGTCTTTACGCTCCTAAAGCCTTTCAGGGGCCTTAATGATAGTAAGTCACTAGGGCAGGCCAAACTACAATTTGCCAACGAAAATGAGGATTTAAAAAAAAGAAAAAGAAAAAGGATTTAAAAAAGTTAAAATCACCAGTTGGTTATCTGTGGAACTAGCGTCTTCAGTATCCGATACAGTTTTAGTTCTTGTACTCTGAAAGGAAAGCACGGTTGAATAAATAGTTAAATACTTAAGTAGGTAAGTATAGGTATTGTAGATCTGTGGTCTAGGTACATAGGTACATATAGCCTGAGTTTGAATTGGTATGTTATCCCGTAAGGAGGTCAATGTACTCCTGGAGGTCAACAACATTTGTGTTAAGGTGAAAATACACGGTTCAACCAAATTGAATCACTTTGGTTGAATGGAGCAGAAATTAAAGGAATGCTGTTGTTGCAATGACATTGAATGATTCACTTATAAGTTTACATGGATCAATTTGGTTGCTTCATCCAAATTGAAAGACAAAAGTGAACCGTGTATTTTCACCTTTACGACCTTTTGAAACTCAGAATTTTTCATTGAAGAAATGGTATTTAAAGTTTGCGTCAAATTCTACTACAGAATTTCCGGGCAGCCCTAGATCAGCTGATTCACTTGAACTATGTAGAACTTTGTTAAATGATGATGTTGATTAGAAAATACTTTTAGAAACCATTCCATAAAAAATGCTTTAAAAACGACTTCAGTGACAACCTACTGGACCGATTTTGATGAGATTTCTGTGGGACCAATCTGAAAGTATATCCTATCAATTAAAAAAAAGAATTTTCAAATTCGGTTAATAAATTACGGAGATCTAAGTTAACAAACATAAAAAAATACACACCGAATTAAGACCCTTTTAGTTTTTTGGTAGTCCGTTAAAAATGCCGCTCACTTCACGTTTGAAGTTGATTTTTTTGTATGGAAATTTGGAAAGATGTATTTCCAAGGGAGGTTCTCACAACTCGTGGACAACAGTGGTCCTGACACCCCCTTCCGGGATAATTAGCATACCAACTTCGATCGGGATCAATTTCTATGCATACCAATTCAAACTCATAAATAATATGTAGATATACGGTACCTATAATGTTAGTTTTCACTATTAGAGCAATTATATAAAGTCTAGTATAACTTACCACACTTTCACTCATTTATAACAAATGATATAAGAACAGTAATTGATTATTTTCTAAAATATTTACCACAAAAAAGGCATATAAACATTTAAAGTCAATTTGAAGCTTAGAAAAACTGACAGACATTTTCCATCACAGATATTTTGATCAATCACAAAAAAGGATCATCTCACTTCAGAAAAGTTAATAATAGTGCAAAGTAGCAAAACAATCATGTTGCAACCACTAGTCAGGGGCCTGTTTCATAAAAATATTAGTCTAATATTATGAGTCTTTTTTCTTTTTTTTGTATACAAAATGTGACGCTAATACTCATAATATTAGACTAATCTTTTTTATGAAACAGGCCCCTGATGATAGATTTTCTAATTTTCGCCGGGCAATTTTTTTCTTCTTCTAATAACGAAACGAACAAGTTGTTTGCCTGATAGTTAGCATACCTATAACGCCAGCCCATATAAATTGCAGTGCCACTCAGAACTTTCTTTGCTCATCAAACAAGAACACAGTAATGCTTGCACATACTCCTTGGCGGCAGACTACGAGGCAATAACGAGCAAAGCGATGGTACTCGTCTAAACAGACGAAGAAGAGTTAGGCCTACCACCTGGATTGTTCTAACTTTCAAACTCACGTTTAAAATTTGTCACCTACGCCTATAGGCGCAGCAGTCGCTATTGAGGGCCAGTTTTCAATGTAGGTTTAGAGTTCACGGCATATTAGTTGACCAATATCCCTCGAATGCAAAATTACGAGAAACCCACTGCAGGAACCAGGAACTAACCAGTGGACGTTTAGCGCAAAATTCATCGCTTCACCATGGCTTCACCTCTGCCAAATACAAAGACACAACTACTTCAACTACACAAGCGCCATCTCTTTCTGAAATCTTACAGACATTCTCATAATTATTAGCATGCTTAAAAGTAGCATGCTCATGTCAACCTGGCCCTTTAGACAAAAGCCACTTAGCTTCTTTTTCGGCACACGCTAACGCGCGTACAAAGTATGGGATTGACGTTATACTGTAAGGGTAGGATATTTTTTTTTAGACGGCTCCGTCTAAATTTGTAGAAAGTAATCCTGCCTGCAAAGCGAGGCCCGGGTTCTATCTTCGGCCTTTGTGTCGAGCATAAAATATGTTCTCGCGGTCTTGGTTGTTAGTGTTGTGTATGTATATGTGTATGTCCATGCCACCTGCGACACGGAATCCTAGTGCAAGAGTGCAAGTGTGTAATCGTTTATGAATAGGTAATCAAGTGAAGTCCTAAGAAATTAAACACAACTTTGTTAATATAACAAATCTTATATTCAAATAAGACATTATTCTATCTAGCTTTACACCGTGGTTCTTGCTAAATAACTAAATAGCTCGCACCAAACAACAATCTAACATTTTTGGCTTACTAAAGTGATAAAAAACTAGTAAATGAAATAAATTGATACTGTATTTCTTGTATAGAACTCATACATAATGTATATAATAATGCACGTTTTTAATAGAAACATTGAAAAGGCAAAGACGAATCTAAATAATCTTTTTCAGCAGGTATGTACTCTATTTAAAACGGTATTTCCAGGTTGATCAACGCGTATTCAACTTTGGCCGATCAGATAGATACATAATTAGTTCTCTAAGGCGCGAGTTCATCAAAAGAAGTTCTAATTATAAACAATCGTTTAATTCAAAAATATTATTCAAAATTAAACGATTGCTTCGAATTTGGTAAACTCGGGCTTAAATCAACGACATAAAATTTAATGATGTTCTACAAATCGAAAAGGAGGTTTATAATTTATCGTCTACGATTTTATCGTTACGCACGTTACAATTTACAATGTAGAGGCACGCATACTGCTTATTTATCCCACTAGGTGGCGTATTATCGCTGTTGTTTCGCTGTCATACTTCACTATAAAATTTTTGTAAGTAAACAATAAAATCGCTTCTGCAATTAAAGTATACCTCTGTGAAGTGCATTTCAGTTTAAAAATAAAGGTACACACGTTTCACTTCTGACTGGTTAGATTAATAATTCATTAACCCCCAAAGTAAATATCAATGACAAGCACCGGCGATGGTAACGCCATCTGAGATTAGCTTTGGCTGTGCCTCCCCATTGGAAAGAAAACTGTACGTTCACGTCATGATCACCTTATAGACCGCAAATTAAAAGTATCGTAATACAATTCACTGCATAGATAAACAGGCGTCTAAAAGTGTGTTTTTATGGTAACACGGTAAGTGTCTACTTTTATGTCAGTATGACGAAGTAAAGGCCGCAAATCAATAGTGTTCCTGAATTCTCGAATTAAGAGCCATCAGAAAGAATCTTAGAATTAAAGAATACGCACGCTCGTATTGTCATACGAACTGCGAAATGAAACTTCTCTTTGTCAACACAGCTCTTCTTGGTTCCGCCTCATTTGATGAACTTTTCATTTTGAAATTTGTTGGTCTTACCACGACTTGTGGTCGTATTTTTCATATTGAAAAATGTTACTTAGAATTCGCCCATCAACTACAAAAAAAAACGATAAAATTATTGCTAGACTATTCTTAATAACTTACAATTTCTAAAACCAGTGACGAGGCTAATAAATTATGCTTAAAATTTTGTAGAAACAAAATATATAGAGCAATATTATAGTGGACATAATTACTGTAAAAGTCAGGCTATGCATGTAACATCACAATTCATAGAAAGCCTAAATCTAGACGGTTCAAGAAGTGATGCATTACACTATGTGATAACACTAAGTACATGTGTTATATGTCCTGTAGGGTGGATCTTAAGAGGATCCAACCCGCCATACTTTCCATACAAACGCTCGTACGTGATTATAGTGTTGTATCAATTTTTTTCATTGGTTGTTTTGAACAAATAGGTATCTTATGCATTATATCTAGGTTTTTATCGAACTAAAAATTGAAAATTTTGACAATCCAATTTAGTAAAAGCCTTAAAATACAGCCTTTATAACAAATTTTACCTTGACTGGCCGTTCACAATATTCTCATAAATGTAAAAGTAAACAAAACACTCCCATAGGAACCTTGGACATGTAATGGAGATTCTAAATAACAAACATTTGGTTAACAAATTTGTAAGGCATTTTCAAAAACACGTATTTCCTGGAACAAGTTTTAGGAAATTACCACGCACTAATTGTTTTCGAAAATTTTCTTTGGAAATTGATTTCAAAATTTTCAGAATGCCAACCGAGGGCTCTGGCGTTGTCTCTCTTTTTCCTTAGTACCGTAGTAGTGTTTTTCTTCGATGAAACAACAACAAGTCTTAAGGCCATTTTTGCGTTTAACTTAGGCGGGCCGGGAAGGGTCACCTTAATTAATTAATCCTAAGTCTGTTTTACTTCGAATAGGTTTAACGTTAGTGCAAAATACTTATTTTAGAAGCTCCATCTATCGGGTAAATGGATTAGCACAATAACAAATGGGTAATGCAAGTATTCAGAGTTAACTTCTCTATATCAAAAGGGGCCAAAGTATGCAAAGTAGGTGTGCGGGGACCGCAGTGATGAGCTAACGCAAATTTATACACGATTTATGCAATAAAAGTTAAGTAAATAAAGTTAACGAATATAGAAATTGATGGAAGGGAGGTGAAATAATGAGGTAAAAAAGCTGTAAGAACTAAGAAGATAATTGCGCGTTTTTAGTAGCAGTTTTTTTTTGTTAACTTTTTGAATTGATTTTTGAGCATCTGAATAATAAAAAATACACAAAAAAAAACAATTTAAAACGTTAAATCGTAAGTATATTAATTTGCAATATGTAACCTTGTATTTTTGGACTTGGCAGGTTTGATTAGCGTACATTTTTATTTATTACATTGAAAGGAAGTAACATATTGCACTTGAAATAAACTTGCTGAACAAAATCTCGGAATCAGGTAATGGGATTAACCAATTTTTGTTAGTTGAAATTGTTTACATAATTTTCTAACACGGCAAACATAAGCTCAACCGATAATAGCGCATATGAGTAACAATATTTGCTTTTAATTATAATGAAGTTATTATGAGTAAATACTTAAAAAAATACAAAATACTTAAATGAAACATTTACAGTCTAGTTGGGTAACTTGGAATACTTTTCTCAGATTTTTACGGATATCAAAATAATTTTTTTTCAGTCGTATGTCTTCTTGACTAATAAATTTAATTTAAATGTCCAATTTAAAAAAAGGTGGAGATAATTACGTTTTATTGGCCGTTCAAAGTTACCATCACTGGGTATCTTTGAACTTAGGATATTTTGGACAGCGAAAACGCTTTTTATCAACAAGTTAACCCATTTTTTGAATAAAAAAAAACATAGAGATCTGTCAAATTAAATCAACTTGTCAACATTATAAAAAGTCATTGATAGCTGTCAATTTTATGTCACGTTAACAGTCAGAATATTAGGTCTTTCCGTTTCACGCAATCATTAATCTTTTTAATGAAAATTATTTTCAGAAAAAATTAAAGAATCTTCAAACCCGTTGTATTCAAAGTTACATGGAAATTCAAAGATACCCAACATGACTTTAGCGCATGAAATGAAATAAAACGGAAAAGTAGCATTTAAAAGTTGACTTAAGCATTTCGAAATTTAAATCAAACTCAGCTGTTTAGACCCATGTAGATCATTTCATTTTTACAAGCGTTTATGTATCTTGCAATGTTTGTATGTTAGTTTGTTTAGGTGAAATCTTGCAAGGAAAATTTAACCCACATCCCGATGTTCGGTTGAGCCGAAATTTTACATACATATATGTAAAACGGATGACAATGCTGTATAACGATGTCACAGAGCTGGTCTGATGATGGAGCCGGAAGGTGGCCACAGGAACTCTGTAACGAAACGACGTAACCCCAATGAGTTTGGGCTCGTTTGATTTGTCTTTACAAATATTCTGATCCTAAAAGATGTCCAAGGTCCTGATGATGGAGCCGGAAGGTGGCCACAATATCTCAGTACCAATTATGTATTAAAAAATATATTTGTCAATAAAAACTTAACTACATTTGGTTATGTACTGTTTAGAGAATTAATCAAGGTATTTAAAAAAAATATTGGTAAATATACAAAAATACCAAAGTTTCTATTGGATATGAGAAAGAGATGGAAAATATTTTAATTGACTTGTCAAAGATTTAATAATACTAAAAAGCTACGAACTTACTTCAGTGACAAACTACTGAATCATATTTGATGAAATTTCTATGGGATAAATCGGAAAGTATATCCTTTCAAATAAAAAAAGAATTTTCTAAATCGGTTAATAAATTATAGATATCTGACGTAACAAACAAAAAAATACACACCGAATTGAGAACCTTCTTTTTTGGAAGTCGGGTAAAAATTTGTTCGTTAACAATAAAGTCGGAGCCATCGTCCTTTCGTCTCTATATCCGTACCTATTACAATAAATGCGAAAGTATGTTTGTATGTTTGTCCTTCTTTGACGCAGCGTCGGCGCAAAGGATCGACGTGATATTTTGCATATAGATAATTTATGGGTCGAAAAATAACATAGGCTTTCTATCATGGAAAAAAGCACGGTTCCCGTGGGAACATCCACGCAAGTGAAACCGCGGGCAGCGGCTAGTTTTATTAGAAATGTTGAGTATGTAAATCTGGCGTTCTCCATTCTAGCTCTTATATTAGGAGGACCTTATAACACATGTCTTAATCATAACAATAATATTGGTGTCTATTCTGATGTTTCGAAACTAAACCTTATTTTAGTTTCACTCTTCATATGAACATGAGAAAGGGATGGAATATATTTTAGACCTGTCAAATTAATCCACTTGCTTGTATCTAGTGTAAATTTAACGTCTATGAATTTAGTGGCGTCTAATTTGTCAAAATGGAAGATGTTTGACAGCTCTAAGCCTAAATTTAGACCTGTCAAAAATCTCCCATCCCTTTCTCATGAAATTAAAACTAGATTTAGTTTTGTGACACAAGAATCGACACCGGTCTAACATAATCATCTAAAATTACAACTAGGATACCTAAATTCTAGACATTCAGAGTAAATGTAACAGTCCGCTTTTATATTGTGAATAACATATTATTATTTGCAATTTAGCTTTTAGTACACTGTAGCATATATTAGCCCGTTACGCTCCCACTGCTGGGATACGAAAAGAGAGAAAATTATGGGCTATGTGTGGCTTGGTGAACAGTATGAATAAATCAGTATGAACAGATAGATCCTCTTGATATTAACATTTACTTTAGCAAACACAAATACTGATAAGTAGTGTCTAATCGTTGTCTAACTCAATTGGGATGTTGACTGATTTTGGGAAAGTGTTTAAAACGATGCGAGTGGGCCTAATATAACCCAAAATTTAAAATTATTTTTTAAATACAGCTAATACTTTAATTTTCATGTATTTTAAATGCCATTTCAAGTTTCGCTCCTAAACGCCAATACTGGTCACGTGGTCGATGTGACGTCACGATTCCTGGCACAGATAACTATATTCACAGAAATCACTCTAAAATACTAGGCAGAAAGAGCAATATACTCATTCCGATTGAGCGAGTGACGTCACGCGCGTTTTATGTCACGTGACTTCGGAGTGATGTGATTACATTTTGATTATTAAATTAAAATGATATTCCTTAGAAATAAACAAAAATATTGTGTTTTATAGGATTTCTGTCACAAAAACTACCGTTTCGCGGCAAAATGATATTTTTATTTTAATACAGTCAACATCCCAATTCTGTTGTGACATTTCTAATCATTTTAGGCGTTCATGTATAGACACTGTCTAGCTAAACCGGCATCTAAAAGTGTTTTAAAAGTATGTGTCCCAGCTAACTGTACCAGATGAGTCCCCCTGATATACCTACAACATATTTGTAGTCAAGTTCAACTGACCTGTTCATATGACAAAAGGGACTTTTGAAAGAGAATGGGGAGGCACAGGCAAAGCTAATCTCAGATGGCGCCACCACCGCTGATGCTTGTCATTGATGTTTACTTTGAGGGTTAACTATAACCAGTAAACATGCTCGCGTCTTAAAAATAATCAGATTTGAAATGATCACTACATAATGTAGAAGAATAATTGGTTTCCAATAATTTTTGAAGAGCGATGCTTTTATCTACAGTTTCCGTTTTTTCTCGTCAGAAGGGAAACGTCTGTACCTTTATTTTTACACTGAATTGCACTTTAGAGAGGCATACTTTATTGCAGACGATTTTTTGTTTACTTACTAAAATTTTATAATGAAGTTTCAGTTTTTTTTAGGCAAACGACCAGCTCGTACGGCTTATTTGGTATCGTTTGCCTGATGGTAAGCACAACGCCGGCCCATAACAATTGCAGTGCCACTCAGAACTTCGAAACACAAAGGCCTGCGCGGCACTGCAGTGCGCTCGTTACTCTGAGACATTATATAATATATCATATCAAGTCTCATAAGCCCAGTAATTTCACTGGCTACTCTGCTCATCAAACCGGAACACAGTAATGCTTGCACACTACTGCTTGGCGGCAGACTTCACGAGCAAAGCGGTGGTAACAACCCAGACGGACACTCGCAGAAGAGTTAGTCCTATCACTAACAAACGCACCAGCGATTATGCGCCACCTAGCGGGATAAGTAAGCAGTGTGGCTCCCCATTGTAATTTGACAGCATGACAGCAGATGTCACACATATTTGTATTTCAGCTACAGTGTAGTAAATAGCTACATGTCATAATCTAGATGCTGAAGAGATCACCGGCGGAGGGCAAAGGCGCCAGGGCTCCGGTGACATCGGGAAGGCGGGACACGTCCGGCATTCGTTCTATATGGGACCGCACTTCCGCCTTCACTTCGTATAGCTTTTGGAGCTTTACGTTGTACTCCTGTAAAGACAAAGACGGTCTTATCACAAAAATTGTATAAGTATTTTGAATATGTATACTTTTTTTATAAATAAACATAAATAAACACTACAACTAACCTAGCTAGCTACAAAAACAGTTGGATAATCTACAAGCCCAAGTAGGCCTATAGATAATCCAAATGTTCTAGCCCACTACCAGTTGGAAGCGTACCCAGCATGCTGGCGGCATTGCTTTGTTGAACCGCAATAATGCTGATCCGTTGAGACAAATAAGTAATCGACGCTCGTTCCTTGGAAATTGGGGTGGCCACTAACTCTTCTGCTAGTGTCCGTCTGGGTTGGTACCACCACTTTGCCCGTGAAGTCTGCCGCCAAGCAGTAATGTGCAAGCATTACTGTGTTCCGGTTTGATGAGCAGAGTAGCCAGTGAAATTACTGGGCCTATGAGACTTAATATTTAATGTCTCAGGGTAACGAGCGCACCGCAGTGCCGCGCAGGCCTTTGAGATTCAAAGTTCTGAGCGGCATTGCAATTGTTATGGGCCAGCGTTATGCTTACCATCAGGCAATCGACCAGCTCGTCTCGTTACCAATAACATAAAAAAAGAAAACACAGCGAACGTCATAGACAACTCATTTCGGCCATAGAGTTTGCTCCGAGTCGTACCTCTAAACGAGTCTCAGTCTGCAAATACCATTAAAAAAAGAAAAAAAAAACAGCGAACGTCATAGACAACTCATTCCGGCGATAAAGTTTGCTCCGAATCGTACCTCTAATCTAGTCTCAGCCTGCTTGGCCAGGTCTCTCTGCGCTTGAGCAAAGTCCCTCAGCATAGCGGCGACCTTCCGCCTCTTGTCCAGCTCCTCAGATAGCCTCAGATTGTATTCGGCGAGTAGTTCCACGGCAGAGTTGACTACTGCACTAAGACTCAGCGCCGATTCTTTATCTGAAATCCATCAACCAAATTCAAATTGCTTTATTCATATAGGCCCCAATGGAGCACTTACGAAAGTTGTAATAAATGACTCTAATAGAACGGGTCTCTGTAAAGTTCGTCTACCCGAATCACAGACTAAAACTAATGCTGTCTTTATCAGAACATAATAAACGACAAAGACATCAGAACATAATAAATGACAAAGGTGGGTGAGTACTACCGCTTTGCGCTCCTGTAGTCTGCCACCAAGCAGTACGTAGGTAATGTGGAAACATAACTGTTCCGATTTGATGAGCAAACTAGTCAGTGAAATTACTGGAACCTAATGTGTCAGGGCAGCGCGCGCACTGCAGTGCCGCGCAGGCCTATGGTTCAAAGCTGCGAGTAGCACTGCAATTGTGTTATGCTTACCACCAAGCAAGCAACCCGATCATCTCGGTACTCAGAAAAATATTACATGCAGTACTTGATTACTCTTTGGCAAATATATGATAATGAGACATGGTCCTCAATCAGACGGACTCTTGAAGAGTAAATCCTACCACCTTATTATACCATTATAAATAATATTTATAGACTCGGTATCTCCATCTATCCATATTTTAACTGTTCCTAAAATCTTATTTATCAGTTTTGATTCCAGAACTAACGTTTCTGTCCGTTAGATTAGCTACCTATTCATTGATATATATTGATAACAATCTAAAACAATGAACATCACAATAAACGGAATATTTTTCTTACGTATTATTTGTTTTAAGATTCTGAAAGTCAGTCCGCTACGTCTGGACGTAACATCGTGTACCGCTACTTCCATTTGTCGCTGATCATGGCGCTTACAAGCGCTGAAATACTGGAAACTTAAATAACACTTGATGAAAAGTCCGTTTATTGTGACAAATAATCACGTTTAAAAACAATCCACTAAATCCTATTTTAAAGATCTCATGGAAACAAGACACGAAATTATTAGCAAGTAATACCTATCACTTTTAGTGCTTCAATAAAAAAAAAACAATAGCTAAAATCATTTTAACAGCTTACCGCTGTAAAAATGATTTTAATTGAAAATCTTCTTAGTTTTCTTAGAACTTTGATTGGAGGCTGTCAATTTCCTATTGTGACTTTGTTCATGATAGTGTGTAAGATATAATGAGAAGTGATGAGATGTATATGGTAATGAAGCTTTCCAGATGGGTAAATTGTCAATCTTGTTAGTTAGTTTTCTTAGAACTTTAATTGCAGACTGTCAGTTTCCTATTGTGACTGTGTTCATGATAGTGTGTAAGATAAAATGATATGTGATGAGATTATTAATAAGGTAATCGACCTTTCCAGATAGATAAATTCATAATCTTGTTAGTTAGTTTTCTTAAAAACTTTAATTGTAGACTGTCAGTTTCCTATTTTGACTGAGTCCCTGATAGTGTGTAAGATATAATGAGATGTGATGAGATTATTTATAAGGTAATCAACATTTCCAGATAGGTAAATTCATAATCTTATTAGTTAGTTTTCTTAAAACTTTAATTGAAGACTGTCAGTTTTCTATTGAGACTGTGTTCATGATAGTGTGTAAGATATAATGATATGTGATGAGATTATTTATAAGGTAATCGACCTTTCCAGATAGGTAAATTCATAATCTTATTAGTTAGTTTTCTTAAAACTTTAATTGAAGACTGTCAGTTTCCTATTGAGACTGTGTTCATGATAGTGTGTAAGATATAATGATATGTGATGTGATTATTTATAAGGTAATCGACCTTTCCAGATAGGTAAATTCATAATCTTATTAGTTAGTTTTCTTAAAACTTTAATTGAAGACTGTCAGTTTTCTATTGAGACTGTGTTCATGATAGTGTGTAAGATATAATGATATGTGATGAGATTATTTATAAGGTAATCGACCTTTCCAGATAGGTAAATTCATAATCTTATTAGTTAGTTTTCTTAAAACTTTAATTGAAGACTGTCAGTTTCCTATTGAGACTGTGTTCATGATAGTGTGTAAGATATAATGATATGTGATGTGATTATTTATAAGGTAATCGACCTTTCCAGACAGATAAATTCATAATCTTGTTAGTTAGTTATCTTAAAAACTTTAATTGTAGACTGTCAGTTTCCTATTGTGACTGAGTCCCTGATAGTGTGTAAAATATAATGAGATGTGATGAGATTATTTATAAGGTAATCAACCTTTCCAGATAGGTAAATTCATAATCTTATTAGTTAGTTTTCTTAAAACTTTAATTGAAGACTGTCAGTTTCCTATTGAGACTGTGTTCATGATAGCGTGTAAGATATAATGAGAAGTGATGAGATGTATACGGTTATAAAGCGTTCCAGATGGGTAAATTCGTAATGTTGTTAGTTAGTTCGTTTTCTAAAAACTTTAATTGGAGACTGTCAATTTCCTATTGTGACTGTGTTCATGATAGTGTGTAAGATATAATGATATGTGCTGCATTTTATAAGGTAATGAAGCTTTCCAGATATGTAAATTCATAATCTTGTTAGTTCGTTTTCTTAAAACTTTAATTGCTGACTATCAGTTTCCTATTGTGACTGTGTTCATGATAGTGTGTAAGATATAATGATATGTGAATAGATCATTTATAAGGTAATGAAGCTTTCCAGATAGGTAAAATCATAATGTTGTTAGTTAGATCGTTTTATCCTATTGTGACTTTGTTCATGATACTGTGTAAGATATAATGAGAAGTGACGAGATGTATATGGTAATGAAGCTTTCCAGATGGGTAAATTGTCAATCTTGTTAGTTAGTTTTCTTAGAACTTTAATTGCAGACTGTCAGTTTCCTATTGTGACTGTGTTCATGATAGTGTGTAAGATATAATGATATGTGATGAGATCATCTTATAAGGTAATCAAGCTTTCCAGATGGGTAAATTCATAATCTTGTTACTTAGTTTTCTTAAAACTTTAATTGCGGGCTATCAATTTCCTATTGTGACTGTGTTCATGATAGTGTGTAAGATATAATGAAATGGTGAGCTGGAAAGCTTCATTTAGGTAATGAAGCTTTCGAGGTAGGTAACAAAGTGCATTTAGTGCCAGTAGTATGTGCTTTTTTCTTCTAATAATATAGTGGTGAGTATTTTTTACTAATTACACGACTGCACAAAAAGGAATGTAATGTTTTTAGGGTTGTGTTTTATTGTTTTTTTAATGTGAGTTTCTTTATTCAACCTTAACTTGTTTATGTTGATGTGCTGATGGCAGATTTCGATGTATAGGGTATCGTTAGAATCCTTACATCATCCTGTGACACAGGCTAGAGCAATCGTGTTTTTTATTTATGTAACTTTTGTTACGTCGACTTATTTTTTGGATATAATCAAAAATGTCTAAAATCAGTGATTTCTTATATTACAGAACTACATAAGTAGTCTTAAATCTTGTAAACAAGAAGAAATCTCAAAAGTAAATTAATTTTATGTATTCCTCGATTTAATATGGATATTTATTTATTTATTTAACAAACTTTGGTGAGTTTCCAATTAGCTCACCAAAAGATCAAAAATTTGTTGGTGTGATCCAGCATAAAACTAGAAGGCCCTTTACACTATCATCAAAACTAGTATTTTGTTTTTGTAGTTGTTTTCAACTACACTCAAGCACGCTCATATCACACTACACACAAATAAATAATGTTTAATTAGCTTTCTTAGTACTTAAAAAACTTTGTTACGTTTATTTTTAAGTACCTACCCACTTAATTTAAGCGGATTCTATAAAGTAATTTTTTTTTTAACTTTTATAAACTATGTTTAAAAATGAACCTAAAATTGTCTCGGGAAGGAGTTTGGTATGACATACTACAGGTTAATCCTAGTTTGGGTACCAATTACCTTCCCAGGATTTATATTAACTAGCATAATTTAATTTTATGACAAATTGCATACTGTTTAATATTAGGTTCATGCTTAGTTATGGAAGTTTGTTAAAAAACAATAAAAATAATTTCATTTTCATTTAATTTCATGGGAAAGGCAGATTGAAGTCACAGTTTATGTGACAGTTAATTAAAAAGAAATAAGGTACCTACGAAATGATAGAGCAATCATCAATATGTATAAAAATAGGTGTGTGGGTGTTTGATTGTGTTGTGTATGTATAAAAACATGATACATTCAAGATGTATTCCATTGTTATACTGTTGTCTTTTAAGATATCAAAAACATTATTTACCTAATAGGGCCTAAACTGAATAAATAGATAGATGGATACACACAAGTTTTTATTCCAAAAAATAACTTATAATAAAATACACAAGTTCGAGAGACAATGCACTAATTATTCTTAAAATACAACAATAAAGTGTAAAATATTTACAAATAATATTACAAAATGTTTTTTTGTTACAAAATCACAACCAGTCTTGCGTATGTTATTCGATCGAAGAAGACATATTTACAATATTTATTACTTTATTCTGCACTACAGAATACATTGCAATTATTTAGTAAATAACACAACTTAAAAACCTGACCGCGTAAAAATTGACCGGAGGAGTAATAGCTGCATAAATTTCTCATTTATTTATTAGAAAAATAATGAACAAAAGCGCGAGCGAAGCAACCCCTAATAAATAATTCCAATCTAAAAAGATAGGCTGACCTGACTTGGGTTTAACTGAAACCTCAAAATAAATCATGCATAGAGATTGTATACGACAAAATAAATAAGACAAGCGCATAGCAGTGTATCACTTGAATTAGGTACCTAATCTATATTCTAATTTCTTTATTCGCATATAGACCTCAGGAGAGCTCTCATGAAAGTTAAATTGATCGTCCATTACAAGTATACAGCTCAAGAGGGGAAAGAAACGCGTCGGCATAAAAAGATATGCTCAAACCATTCTAATGCACCTGTTTTAGAATAGCTCAAGCTAAAATGTATATTATTATACATTATTTTTCGCAGCCTCGTAAAAATAAAACACATATAGGACACTTACAACAAACTATCATCATAAGCTAAGTTTTAATTCAGTCATCCTATAGTTAAATACTACCTAAATTCCACCTAGGGCCTTAGGGGCTTAGCAGATCTTGAGTTCAGATAAATATCAAGTACAAGTTTTCATTAACGGTTACCAATTGCAGCAACAAAAACCAATACAATTAATGATCATTTGAAATCGTCTTGGTTCTAGCGAGCAATCTATGCTGATTTTTATCGTTGTAGCCGACATTTGCCATTTTCAGCGCAAATGCTCAATTTAAACGCACCTCAACCTCCTAATATAACTTTGTTAAACGAACTTGGTGAAACGGTGTCCTGAGAAACAGCTGTAAAAAATCGGCGTAGCTTTACCAGATGGCTAGAGTGTTCATTAATCAATTTGATGCGGAAGTAGGGTGTCATTTTACCTTCTAACTTAGACAATAATTGTATTTCGGAGACTTCTGGGGGCAGGGAAGCGATACGCTCGCGGACCGCCTCGTCGCTTGAAGCACTTTGTTCCAACTCTAGCAGCGCCTGGAAAGTGTACGATGGTCATGTTTAGTTGGGAGCTCTCATGACAGTAGTCGTCCAAGCACTGAGACCACGGTGCGAATGCGATAGCGTGAATCATTTCAGAACGTGAAAAAGTGAGTTAGCAACTGAGCGTACCTTTCTTATTTTAAACGTCGTAAGCGCCATCTCACAAACTAATTTGTAAAAAAATAACGAATGTAATTAATGGATTTCTGTCTGACAAGATTTCAGGACATACAGAATATAATTAAGTAAAAATCAAACAATGAAATAAATGCTTGGGTTTTGCAGATGTGACCAAAAATTTGAGTAAATAGAGCCAACTTTGTGCATTTATTCTATAGAGAAAATTTTATCCGACCGTGTTTTCGTCTGACGAGATTAAAAAAACACATCATCTAAATATGCATTCATAAATATCAGAGATTTAGCTTCCTAATGGAATGAGTTATGGTAATTCGAATGAGCCGTTTGTTTTTTTAAGTCCCGCGTTCAAATTCGCGGTAGAACGTGCGATAGCATGTATTTATTATTATAATACTTTTCTCATGTTTTTTTAAAGAGAGAGCGATCAAGATAAGTATAACGACAAAGATGTAGCACGCTTGCTTTGTAAGTGAAAACTCCATAAATCCTTTATAAATACTTCTGAGAGGCGTTAAACTGGAAGCACCTTAAGGAGCCTGCATCCAACTTACTGCGACAGATCTGTGTTGGAGCGTAGTTGTAGTGATCCGCCTAATCCACTTTTATAAAAAACAAAAGATAAAACCGGGCCACGCTTGCCCAGGCGAAGCCTTTTTTACACGCAAACACTGCAGCACAGCACTTAGTATTAGGATGAATGCACGCCTTCTCTCGTCTTTTTAAGGATTTATTAGAAGCACTTCTTGGCTTATAATGTACAACACGCAAAATGTACATTATATCAAATGTACAAAACACTAAAATAAACAAACGCAAAATGTACAAATGCAGAATGAGCAACACGCAAACTGTACAGTACGAAAAAAGGGATGAGAAATTTTTTTCTGTTTAAAAAGCGTATATAGAATTTAGCGTTTGTAGTATATTTTTTTAAATGTAAATTTTACGTCTGTGCATTCTAGTTTGCACTTTTTGCATTTAGTACATTTGCCGTTTGTGATTCTACACATTGTACATTTATCATAATGTAGGTACCTTTTGCGTTTGTACGTTTCGCTAGTTTGTACATTTTGCGTGTTGTTCATTATAAGACGGAGGGTTTGAAGCATCCTTAGCTTGTCTGCTACATATTGCCGGCGCATAAGTTCCAATTTATATATTGGATGTGACGTCCGTCTGTCAAAATTGGAATTTGGGGTATATTTACTGTGATACTTGTTTTTATTGCAGCACATACAAGTAAAAAACTAAAATCATTCTATTATTGAGCTAGTTTGGTACAAGATTTAATATAATTATTTCTTTATAGACTATAAACTACTAAAGTATAATAAAAGTAGATTGTTACGATTATGATATTCATCTTGATCAAGGTGACATTTTGATGTACAAGGTGATTTAATTTTTCTTTTAGCAATTTGTATTATTTCGTTTTATAACCAGTTATTACTTTATTTCATACTTTTCCATAGAGGTTGAGCATTTTCATGTTTCTGCTTACACAGCTCACCCTCATATAATAGATAGATATGTTTTCGTCTGCTAAATATGGCAGCCAAAAAGCCTTTTACATTGCCAATAATAGTAGCTCATATGGTAGGGCAGGGGCATTATTCAGTGGATGTCGAGTCCCACCTAAATATGAGACTAAATCACAGTCATTAAAAATTTGCCATATTAAGCCATCAAAAACTTATTAACTATAAAAGACTCTTCTTTGTTCATGCCACCTGCGATACAGGGAATCCTAGTGCACTGGTATGAGTGTGTAATTGTTGTTTGTTTGTTAGTTGTACAATAATGTAAACCACCTTGACAGCTCACCAACCATTGATATAAAGAGAAATTCAAATTCCAATTTTGTCATTGGTTAGTGATCAGATCACTATTGCTGTCATTGATTGGCATCCATCGAGTTTGTGTACCTTATTGGATAAATATAGAAAACCAGATTTTAACTGTTCATCCAAAGCTGACTAGCATTACAGTTACAAGTACATTGCATAAAACCTTCTGGAATATTATTCTGGCAGAGATTTGTAAACGGTAAATGCCCAAGAGGACACCTTATGTAAAGATTTAAGGTCCTGCTTTAACCCAGATTATTAGGGTTTATTTCATCCCCAGTCACTGTCTTGATCTCAAATTCATTCCTGCATTCATTAATGAGAATTAAAAATCTCCAAGAATGCACAGTGGCATTGTTTTTTAAGTGCTCTGCCTGTAAGCATTCTTAGCATCTTGTGCCAACCTTCGACATGTCCAAAATAGTCAGGAAAGCTACTCCAAATGTCCATCTTCCCTTTATGACAGAATATGAGGGCATTCACAAAATCACTATCATCTGATATGAAAATAGCTCAAAAACTAGGTTATAAAGTTTGCATTATAACTTATTTTTAGAGGTCACTTACCCTGATCAGCTCTTCTGGTTCTGGTGGGTCACCGGGCGGTGTCTTAGGGCTCAGTGTAGTGTGGGTCTCAATATGGCCATCCACTTCAACCTTTGTCTCACTGTGACGTCTCTCGTGCTTAGGCTCCCTTGCCTCACGAGCTTCCACTTTAGATTTTTTCTTTGGTTCCTCAGACTCTCCAATGACCTCCACATCGATGGACTTACGCTTGGTGGTTGTCTTAGCAGCTGGTATTGCATCGTTGGGATCAACTGTAATTAAAATAAGCGACTTAAAAGTTGTTTTGGGAATCAATTAGATTGCTATTTTGCTACTTTTTATATTATTTGCTATTTAGTATTGTCATTTCTTAAACACAATGTAGTTGAAGCTGGTAACAAACTAATTCAGTGGTTTCCAAAGTTATACCAAAAGCAATCCAACAAAATTAATTTCAAGTTCAAGACCCATCCATTGCAGCTACAGCATTTTTTCGTTGATATGTATATACATGCACAATGTTACAAAAACAAGCTTAGATCAATAATCATAAAGTTACTAAATATATACAATATTTCAATAAGAAGATCTCACCTGCAACTTTGAACTCTTGTATTTTTGCAGCGTCAAAAACCCCTCTTTCTTGCCATATGTTCAGTATACGATGCAGAGAATGTTTGGTTTTTGTGTTGATCCCAGTTTTTGCCATGTGTTTGAACGATTCCACTAGCACTTTGCCAAACTCCTGGCCATATTCCGGTCCTTTCTTTTTACTGTTTTGTATCACATCATTGGCAAGGTACATGAATGTAAGTTGTCTGCCATCCTTCACTGTAATTAAAATTGGTATCTAGTGAAATATTAGCACAAATAAAGGTAACATTTTTTACTTTTAAAGCATTAGCAAATATATTTTTTTTCACACTTCTTTTTTGTGCTCTCATGTAAAAAATCATAATCATTTAATTTTACTATATTATTAAAATTGGTCATCCATCTATAGGTATGTTCCTGAAGTGGAAGTTGTAATAACAATACAGTACCTACTACCTACATTGCTACTGTAATTTACTAAACAAGCCTGACCTTGGTCATGTCATCATTATTGCCATGAATAGAATCTCTATTGATCCTAACACAGATAGACTCAAAAACTAGTAGGCAATTATAATATAGAGAAATTAATAGGTAAATATATTGTAGAAAATATGATCTTTTTATCTATTAGATTTAGAAAATAACATCCTGCATATTTCTCGACGGACGAAACCTTTCATTACAAAAACAATTTGATTTTACGGAGTTTTCAAGTTCATTTCATAACAAACTCGCGAAGTACAAAAATGTAACGCTCCTAGGCTATAAAAATAAAATTTGTAAGGTTATGTTAGGTTTTACCTTTGAGCAATTCTTTGAACCAAGTTTTCACCACGGCACCATGATGTTTTCTATGATGAATCAACCACAAGGATAGTGTCTGGATACTTTGTTGACTTGAATTCAACTCTTGGAGCTTACGTACCAACGCGTTTTCCGTAAATCCGGCCATGATTTACGAAAAATTAAACAAATAATGCTAAATCGCTGGACTCACAGGCTGATGCAAACGTCAACCATAGATAATATATATAACGTAGAACGCAGAAGTGACAGAACGCTACGCCAAAACGTCACCAAATCACAAAATAATTTTTTTTTTTTTTTTAACTGGCTAAATGCCTTTATTAACTAGCTAATACATAAATAAACACTACATCTAACCTAGCTAGCTACAAAAACAGTTGGATAATCTACAAGCCCTAGTAGGCCTATAGATAATCCAAATGTTCTAGCCCACTACCAGTAGGAAGCAAAGTAATAGTACTCTGTGCACAAAATGCGCTGATTCAACACATTGAGTTTGACAGACTTTTGAAGTTTGGTTATTTGAAATGTTTGACATTTTTAAGATGGCGTTGGCAGTGTTGAAAAAACGAAGCGATACCAACGCCATCTATTACATATTAATATGTAATTTTATCATTTTAAAATTGTCCCTATCTGCAGGGGTTCCCAACATTTTTATTATCACGCCTCCCTACTTTTTAAAATGAAAATGCGCCACAGAGTACTTTTCTACATAAATGCGCACGCCCCTAATTCATTCTAATTTAAGGGTGTTTAAAGGCGTTAAATATTAGTAAAAACCCCAGTGAAATACTTAGGTACCTACATAATAACTACCTTGATTATTATATTTCACCCACATTTAGGTAGGTATAGATTTATGTAAGTAGGTACTCTTACTTGAATGTTCCGGAAAACGTTCATAAAGACTATCCTTAATTTTTGAAGATATTTTCACCTGCATCCACAAATTTGGAAAACATGTAGGTGCAGTCATTTTGAAAATGGGTAGTATACCTACAAAATAAAACCTTTTTTTTGGTACATATCGATTCTGTTTCTTATGCATGCCGTTAGAGTAATTTATTTTAACTTTCATGAGTGCTCCCTTGACCTATATGAGTAGGTAAGCATTTTGAATTTGAATTTGAAGTTGTGATTCGATTAGTTTCAAAAGCGGCAATCTGACTTCTCAATAACTATTGGTACTGGTAGGTAGGTACCTAAACGAAAAAAACGTAACGTCGTCATTTTGCTCATAGCATCAGGCATTGGTACGTTTATTTATTTTTCAAGATAAAGAGACGATACCATCCTTTTATTAAGGGGTCCATAACATGTTCATAATTATAGGTAGGTAATTGCACTGCCACCAGAACTACTTAACTACCTATCTAAATATATATATAGATATAGTTAGGTACTAGGTACGTACCTAAGCAGTTTCAGTTACATAACCAAAACATACCCACGCCCGAAAAGCGCATCAAAGTGTCTGCAAACCTTAGGATAGAAAACGTGCCATTATAACAATCACATAGGTACCTACCTACCTACAAAGCTTATTTATTAGGTATCTACTTCACATTGAAGTGATCATCATAGATAGGCACTATAAAATATTAAGCATAGGTAGGTAACATACTTTGTTAGCTGGGTGCCATAAATACCCATCAACCGAACGAATAACAAACCAACTTTTTTTTTCAACCATGTAGCTCGGACGAAACGACGGCACTTGTTACAACGGAAGATGACATCGGCCGGTTCACGTCAAGCGATCACGCGTCTTTCTAAAGGCACCTGCGCCATCGCAGCCTCGGTGTAAGTAGTTGTAGTACTAAAAGGCTGCGGCGCACGCGTCCCAACGACCGCGGCCGGCACCGCGCGAAAATGATATCGAGCCTATAAATTCGAACATTCAAATTACGAACAGTAGCTATTTAATTATATTTTTAAATAAATTTTCTTTACTATTGAGTTTTTTTTATCAGAACGCAAACTTTTTTGCTTTTATAAATTCTGTGCGTTTTGTTGCTGTCTTTAGAAAAATTGTAAAAATGAAGTTATTTTATAATAACGTTTCGAGTGTGCTGCTGATTTGCCTGGTGGTTCTGGCGAATGCCCAGAGGGCGTCTAATAACCTCAGAGATGTTGGTAAGTACCAGTTTAGGTTCTAATTCGCCTAAAGTTCGTATGAAGTTTATTTACATTTTTCATAAAGGATGTTTTAGACGCTATACCTATAGGTACCATAATGACGTTCCTCCGTCATGTTTCGGGAAGATAGAAACGCTACTTCATTGTAATCCTGCATAGTAAACACTTCTTTCGTTAGTAAATCTAATTGTTCTAAAAAATATAGACACCTACTTTAAACACCCGCACGAACTTTACGCGTAAAGTTTGGCGAGTTGCATGGTGGTGGGTCATTTTCTAGTAGGGATCTGCTTGCCTCACTAGCTACCACCCTTTACTTGAAAATCGGTCGCCAAACACCTACTACTTTACAGGATACAAGATAAGGCTACCTTTGTTGTTGTTGCCAAAGATTGCACCTAAGTTAGTCGCTCTATATTATACATACCTATAAGTACCAGCGGCGCAAGTACGGAAGTCGGTTCGATAAATTTGTCGAATCGAAAAACCCGATAAATTTATGGAATCTTGCGAGTACCGAAGCCTGATCGTAAAGTATTGTAGTAGCTCTATATTCCATAACTTTTGTCGATTGTATCGAGGCTTGATAAATTATATTTAAAGTCGATAACACCCACTTTATCGATTTGAACTGTCAATTTTATCGAACTTTATCGATCGAAAAGATCCGTACTTGCACCGCAATACCAGTATTGTTTCTTACCAGTATAGCTCTAATAGCAACGCGTACTTATGGCTCAGCATCCTGATTTCATCTACTTCATTAGTCAAGATGTAAGACTTAGTTCATTTTTTTACACCATAGTGCATAGGTACTTAAGCAAGTAAGTACCTACTACTTTAAAGAAAAACCAAAAACTTTCATTTTGTTTTTGATAGGTTTTTTGCTGCCTACTATCTCACCTGCAGCGCAAGTACGGATCTTTTCGATAAACAAAATTCGATAAAACCCAATTTATCGATTTAAACTGTCAATTTTATCGAATAAAACCCACTTTATCGATATTAACTGTCAATTTTATCGAATTTTATTTATCGAAAAGATCCGTACTTGCGCCGCTGATTTTAAGTAACAATTTGGTCGAAGGAAGAAGAATAATTATCTAATCACACCAATAGATGATTGGTGCCAGATTTTCAGCTAGCCAGGCAAACATTTGAATACTGCTTACCAACATATGCATTTGAATTTTTAATGGTTGTTTTCACGTAGTATATTAATTTACTTTATTACGGATATAAGACTCTACAAACAGTGACACTGTTTGGTAGAGTCCAGGTTCAGTCTTATATAGGAACCTAAAACCTAGTAGGTACTAGGTATCTATCTTAAAATCATATCCTAGGTATATTATATAGGTCGAAGTGTGAGAAATTAATAAAATTATTGTAACAATAGGTACGCAAACGCGAAATTATACAAATAATTAATGATAAGTAGGTACTTATACCTATTAATTTTTTCTACCCGATTATGGAGTTAATAAAATTAAGGTAAACAATAATTATGTTGATTGCCTTAGAATCGGACGATGACACCGATACAAGCTAAATGTTAATATATTCAAAGCGATCGTTCTATTTTAGAATACCTACTTAATATATTACAGAATTTATGGAAAAAATAAATTATTTGATAAGTAATTAAGGGCAGGGTACTCCGCGCCGCCTTCTCACTCGCGCATCTGAACATTTTTAAAGATAGTCAATATCTTGATATAAGTACTCGTAATTTTGAAAAATCGCATTTGATGAATTTGCTGGCAATAACATTACAAAAATTAAACAAAAATTTTTTGATACCCATTTGATATTTTGAAATAATTATAATTATCGTAAAGTATTTCAAAATAATAAACATATTTTTGGTAGGTGCTTATTTATAAAGTGAAGCTCCATTTTTATATGTAAGAAAATTTACGTCTGTAAGTATAAGTACTTGGAGATGGTCATTTAATTGGTTACGGAACTCATATTTTAGAACTTTATATAAGTGCAATAAGTAGTATGTTTTGCTCAATAAAAATAACGAGTGTAAGTAATACAAGTAGTTAAAAAAATCGTTACATAAATCCGCGAACATAACACCGCGTACGAAAATAAACCATTTCGGATGGTCCGCCGATCTCAAAACCACTTTTACTTTCCGAGACAGTGGGTGTGATTTCTCCTCGACTGTTGACTCTTTGAATCAATCGTTTTTGCGAGGACATGATGGTAACAAGCCATTGTATTTTAATAGTTAGATTGTCACTACTGGTTTGAGGAGAAAATGTGACATAATTTCGATCTTGGTCTATAAGGGCTCTTGTCTCACCGACTTGAAATGTATATGGTATAGTTAATTCATTTGACGATGGTTGCGACGTCGCCATGGAGACCCAGTGAGGTAGGGCCTACTTCTTTCTAACATCGATGGGTAGGGCCTTATTGTAAAAGTATTTATTGTCTCAAATCAATTTAGTACTTCAATACATCTATATAGAAATTAAACGACAACACGGTTTGCATAGAAAAGCTACATTAATCATACGAGGGCATTGATTAGGAAAGTAACTCGATTTTGGTACGAGGGATGACGAATAGAATGAGGTTTCCAGGAATTGTTTTTAAAACGTGAATCATCCTATAGAAATCCTTCTCTAACAAGTCACCGTCTGAGACGAATAGAAATAGCATTTTTGGGTGATTAGCACCCGTAAATGATAACCAAGCTCATCTTCACCGGAGGAGACGAGCTGGAGTAGGATTTCTATACAACTGATACGCACCCCGCTAGACATTCAATAAATTACTCCATCTGCACTGCAGGACTCATACTAATATTCAACTTGGCCAAAAAGTTTGGCTTGCAGCGTTACAAAGTATTAGATCTGTTTTGCCTTCCAAGTTTGGGCAAGCCCGTGCATTCCGGCGGTTTTCTAATTATCAAACAATATAAGTGTACCTAGCCTACGATCATAGCAGAACGTCATTTTGGAGGACAATGGGTGGAAATTGATGGCACTGACCATTTCAATGAATTACAGATAGGTAGATGTGCTCAACGACCTTGCTTTCAAATGAACGAAGATTATGTATACCGGACAGACCTCCTACTTACATAATTTACGTTCAGATCAATGTTACCAAGGTCTGGTTATCCAGTTCCCATAAACAGAAAATGTGATATTTGATTTGAATTTATACTTATATTTTTATACAATGTACGAGTAGGTACTTAGGTACCTAGATCAAAATTGTACGCCGGTAAATAAAATAATCTAGAATATATTTGGATGCATCCCCATTTACATGGAAAACGAGGATGACGGTGTGGAAGAGGTCTTTAGTAATTAAGTTGACTTTTTATAAAATATTGCACCTCTTGTAATTTTTAAATTGTTCATATGATAGTTGATCGTAATATAAACTCTAAACGAAAATTATTTCGGGTACCGTGCGAAAAAAAAACAAGAGAACCCTTCACTGATAAACCTAATACGCATTAATTGGCCGGTGTTTATTTTTGAGAACAACTTGATCCTTTGGCGAAATCCTACTACTTTAACAAAACATCATTACTTATATCTTTGTTTCCTATATTTTTTTAATTTATTTTGTAGGTATTTTCTGTTTTCATATACATCCAAAACCACGTCAACAAAAACCAATTTACGAGTAAATCCCTAATCTAGCAACACAGAATCAGATTAAAAACGTACCATTCATGGCATATGAAATTGGTTTCCCGGCATACATACCATATCGAATGCCTATGGTAATTTAAAAAAAACCATTCCTTTGCGTAGATAATTTCTCGTCACATAGCCGTTTCATGTTGATACTACATATAATTGAGTCATGTTGGTCACGTTCTGATTGCCTTGTATCGATTTTTACCTAACGAAATTGAATCGATTTGACCTAAGTAAGAACTAATTTAAATAATTGTCTGATGTAGTGGTTTAGCAAAATTCACTCAGAAAACTTTTTTTTTTACTATTGGATAACGCGACGAGCGGGTCGTTTGCCTGATGGTAAGCATAACACCAGCCTATAACAATTGCAGTGCCACCCTGAACCCTGAAATACAAATCTGTGGCACGGCATTGCGCTTGTTATCCTGATCCATCCCAGGTATGTCCCAGTCTCATAGCCCAGTAATTTCAACAAATGATTTAAAAATGACCAATTTGGACATTTTTCGACGAAACCATTGTCATTTTGATGAAGAGCATACGATAATAGGACTAACTCTTCTGCAAGTGTCCGTCTGGGTTGGTACCATCGCTTTGCTCGTGAAGTCCACCGCCAAGCAGTAATGTGCAAGCATTACACTGTGTTCCGGTTTGATGAGCAGAGTAGCTAGTGAAATTATATTTCAGGGTAACGAGCGTACTGCCGTGCCGCGCAGGAGTCTGTGTTTCAAAGCCTTGACCAACGGGTCGATCTACAATCCGCGTGTTAATAACACAATTTGATTCGACGAAACGTCAAACTGCAGATATTGTTATTGACATGCTCCAACTGAAATAAACTGTCATTTACGAACAGAGGACAATCCAAAGTTGTGATCCCGACCTCCGAACGATTCGACGTATTTTTAGATGCCAATCTCGAGCCATGGTTGTGTTATTAACAAGTAAAACTTAGAAATTAGATTAGGATCGCTTATTAATTTCGGGCGTTAGTGTTGACGTTATTGTCATAGGCGACCATAGACAAACAATTGTGCTATAACGAAAGGGCCTAGGTATAGTGATCGTTGATCGATCTATACTCATTGCGTTATTGAGTAGCGTTCTTCGGCAACGGTGGTTGAAAGCCTACATTTATCGATTCATCATACTGATAAATAATCGATTTTATCATGACATATAATTAAAATATTATTTCTGAAGCTCCTCCTGTCTGACTCAGCTGTCGTCGATGAGCGATGAAGCAAACATCCGCAAGATGCGTACGTTGACACGTATGCGCTGATCGGAAACTGGATTCGATTTCCTCGAAGCCAAGAGTCGTAATCGTTTTTGAAAGTTTTATTTTTACCTACGTTTGTGTCACTCGAATATCTTTAGCGAAGTTTTATGGTCCGTACCTACCCATATCTGCTCCTTTATAACTGGCTCAGAGTGGCTGGTACAGGATACGTAAGAAAGAAGAAAGAAATGAAAAAATGTTTATTTGACACAACAGAATTAAAAGGACTCTAACACATAATATATAGGTAAATGAAAACAAACAAAAGGATACACGTGATTAAAAATACTTATACTAGAAACTTGCGCCATAAAGGATCATTCTCAGCATGAAGCCGAGTGCAGGAACATTCGACACTGATAAATCCGGCGGGTGAAATTAATGTGCCTCAACACGGCCCGCCTATATAAGTAGAATGCAAAAATGGCCTACAGGCTTGTTGGTTCATTGAAGAAAAACAGGCACTACGGAAAAAGAACGACAACGCCAGAGCCTTCGGTTGGCATTCTGAAAATTTTGAAATAAATTTCCAAAGAAAATTACCGAAGACAATTAGTGCGTGGTAATTTCCTAAAACTTGTTCCAGGAAATACGTGTTTTTGAAAATGCCTTACAAGTTTGTAAAAAAAATGTTAGTTATTTAATGTAATGCTTCCTTTGAATTGCTTCCATAAAATCCTAGATGTAACGCACGAGATAACTATTTGTTCAAAAAACCCAAAGAAAAAAATTGATACAACACTTTAATCACGTACGAGCGTTTGTATGGAAAGTATGGCGAGTTGAGGCCTATTAAGGGTACGGAAATACATATGAAAATAAACTAACTTACCTACTATACGTGCATGGACCAATTTTTATTTGATAAAATGGTAGCTAACCCTGCGAGCACTAGCCTTATGTTGTAAATCCATCGCTAAGTACTTATATTAGTGTGTTCCCAGCTCCGGCAGTTGCTGAAGTAAGAGATCTGTTCTAAGTTTTGCATTTCAGCTTGTTGCTTCTAAGTTCAGCTTTGACTACATCAATAAGATCAGGTGAGATTTTTTTAATTTGAAATAGTCTTTCGTTTGACCACGATCTCACCTGATGTTAAGCGGCAATGCGGTCGACGATGTAGCATGCTTGCCTAGAAGAAACCTATTCACTCTGGTCTTAAAAACTCCCAAATTACATCTATTGGGAAACAGAGAGGGCCGGCAAAGAATTCCACTCATTATAGCCGTCCGTATAATGAAGGTTGAAGCAAAACGCTTGGCACGGAAAGGAGGGATATCAACCATATAGGTACGTACGGGTGCCGCAATGCCGTGCCTCTAGTCGTCCGTTGGTAAAATGGAGATGCTGGAGTCAAGTTGTGTAACTACGTCGCACACTCTCCAAAATATATCCTGTAGAACACCGAGAGACTTGCAACTTTGCGTCAATACTCATGACTCAGAAGTGATAGTGGTCAAAATCTAGCCTATAGAGTGTAGAAGCAATTCTAAAGCACACATACCTATGATGACTTGTGTTGTGATTGAGTCGTGAAAGTTGTATAGCTAGACACCTTTTTTCTACACATTCTTAAGCTCATACTTATATCAGGTTCTTTGAATCGATAGGTAGTCTACGGCAAGTACCTACCTGCTTCTACTTTATGCAAAATCTCGAGTACCTTCTTAGCGTTCTAAACCTCAATAAATAAATAAATAAATAAACGCTTACACTCATACCCCCGCACTAGGATTCCCTGTGTCGCAGGTGGCATGGACACACACAGATACACATCACAAACATCCAAGACCCGAGAACAAATTTTATGTTTACACAAAATCTGCCCCGGCCGGGAATCGAACCCGGGACCCCTCGTTTTGCAGGCAGGGTTACTACCAGCTTAGCTACGGAGCCGTCAATGGCAGTGTAAGTACCCCAATGGGAGAGTAGTCCTTATACCCCTTAGGTATATTACATTTTCCTCCATTCTATTGAATAACGAGACGAGCGGGTCGTCTGCCTGATGGTAAGCATATCTGGCTAAGCATCAGGTTACTACCAACTTAGCTACGGAGCCGTCAAAATCTATGAATGTTTACCAACTTCGATCGCATCTTCACTAGATCAGGCGTTAAAGTGGTACCAACCAAGTGTTATTATATCTTGATTAATGTTTTAATCCGCCTGTCATCACCCGCAGGGTTTACCTGAAAACCAGCGTCGAGTGTATTATGCACACGGCATTTATGCTGAGGCGAATCCTTTTCGGCGCCACATCACTGCAGATGTTTTTTTTAAATTTTGTTTCCAGTCATTTTTTGTATTGTTGTTAATTTTTATCTTGTCATTTTATCCTTTTGTTCTATTTAGTTTGTTGTGAGAGTGCCGAATAAATGTTTTTTCTTTCTTTCTTTCTTTCTTTATAAATAAATAAATAAAAAAAAGTCTTTATTTCAGGCATGAAACCCATACAATTTAAAATCTTACACATATCAATTTACAATTAAGAATAGGCGATATTATTATAAAATAAAATAAAATGAAGTAAATTAAATAAAAATAAAAGTAAAATCATTTGAGATAAAAAAAAATCACAGTCATTTTCATTTTAAAAGCTAACATATCCAGTACATTATTAAATATATTTTAAAGTGTTTACCGACACTAGCGGATGTTCACGTAAATATTTATGCATCTCAAAATTTTCGCTGCCAACGGGATTCGAACCTGCGTCTTCTGGTTAGCTAGACCAGACGCCTAGGCTATGGTGGTGTTTATAGTTCGTGATTCCCTACATGCAGGGATACCTAGTCGGGTCTATGTAAGTGATTGTTAGGCGTTATTTATTATTCTTTTTCATAGACATTAAAGTCACGACTCTGACAATGACCCCAAAAAATTTACATATAAATATAATCTATATTCTAGATTAAACTAACTACAAACATTGAACCTGTAGGCGTTACAAAGACGCCTACTATTGAGGTGCCAAGCCGTCAATCTCTTATAAAATAATCTCGTATAATAATAATAATTCCATTAACGCGTCTTGAAAGCGATATCTAGCATTTTTAGTATTCAAAATTATAGGTGTTATTCAGTTAATTATTTTCGATTGATTTTGTTCAGAATCTTTGCAAATAAATCATTAACCTTAAGAAGGTTAATTCAAATAAATCATTAACCTTCTTAAGGTTAATGATTTATTTGCAAAGATTCTGAACAAAATCAATCGAAAATAATTAACTGAATAATAAAACTAAAGAATAAAAAAGAATAAAACTTAAGAAGGTTAATGATTTATTTGAATTAACCTTCTTAAGGTTAATGATAATTAATGATGAAAAAAATGTAGGTATTTACTGCAGCCGACTGTACTCTCAACCTTCATTCTCAACTTTCCCTTAAAACTAAATTTGTTACACATACATATACATGTTATTAATTAATGAAGAAATAGCCTCTGTAAAAGCGCAATACAATTAAATTATAACGTAACAATATAACTGAGTTATAGGTGTTATAACGGTTTACATAATGTTACGTTTGGCTTACTGGCGGAGTTGAAATCATTAACCTTAAGAAGGTTAATGATTTATTTGAATTAACCTTCTTAAGGTTAATGATAATTAATGATGAAAAAAATGTAGGTATTTACTGCAGCCGACTGTACTCTCAACCTTCATTCTCAACTTTCCCTTAAAACTTTGTTACACATACTTATACATATTATTAATTCATAAAGAAATAGCCTCTGTAAAAGCGCAATACAATTAAATTATAACGTAACAATATAACTGAGTTATAGGTGTTATAACGGTTTACATAATGTTACATTTGGCTTACTGGCGGAGTTGAAATCATTAACCTTAAGAAGGTTAATGATTTATTTTAATTAACCTTCTTAAGGTTAATGATAATTAATGATGAAAAAATGTAGATATTTATTGCAGCCGACTGTATTCTCAACCTTCATTCTCAACTTTCCCTTAAAACTAAATTTGTTACACATACATATACAATTATACATGTTATTAATTAATGAAGAAATAGCCTCTGTAAAAGCGCAATACAATTAAATTATAACGTAACAATATAACTGAGTTATAGGTGTTATAACGGTTTACATAATGTTACGTTTGGCTTACTGGCGGAGTTGAAATCATTAACCTTAAGAAGGTTAATGATTTATTTTAATTAACCTTCTTAAGGTTAATGATAATTAATGATGAAAAAATGTAGATATTTATTGCAGCCGACTGTATTCTCAACCTTCATTCTCAACTTTCCCTTAAAACTAAATTTGTTACACATACATATACAATTATACATGTTATTAATTAATGAAGAAATAGCCTCTATAAAAGCGCAATACAATTAAATTATAATGTAACAATATAACTGAGTTATAGGTGTTATAACGGTTTACATAATGTTACGTTTGGCTTACTGGCGGAGTTGAAATCTTTATTTTGATTACAAAAACTATAGTTGAAATTGGCGTCGCGAGGTTTTAAATAGAACATTATTTATAAACCGAGGCTTACCTTTTATGAGTGTT
This sequence comes from Crocallis elinguaria, assembly GCA_907269065.1. NCBI lineage: Eukaryota > Metazoa > Arthropoda > Insecta > Lepidoptera > Geometridae > Crocallis > Crocallis elinguaria. The sequence continues at coordinate 20,827,631 of OU026072.1, read as the reverse complement.
CCTAAACCACTTTTTAAATAAGGGCTTATAATTGGCTATGCCTTTTAAATATTTTAAGTCTACCTAACATAAAATTTAGCTAAGGTGTAGGTACCGGTGCGTTCCAGCAGTCACAGACAGAATGAACATGTACGGTCGTACCACAAACAAAAAATTAAACATACCCTAAACCTGTGTCAAACAGCGTTTAACTCTTAAACATGCCTTAGTCTCATGTTTAAATATGAGCAACCACAAATCTTGATTTGAGTAGTGTCTAATCGTTGTCTAACTCTCTTGTGACGTTTCTAATCATTTTAGACGTTTATCTATAGACACTGGTGCCAATTCTCTTGTTCACCTGACTAAACTAAACTAAACTATAAAATTTCTTAATTTAGTTTAGAGAGTTCTAAAAGCTATTCTGATGAACGGTCTGATTAAATTTAGTCACCGTATTGACAGCACCAAATTTACACTAAATTGAATTGTTAGAGTTGCCAGCGTGTCGAATATTAATTAATGCCTATACTTTATAATTGATGGATTTGACGGACCGATCACTTTTAGACGATTTAACGAAAAAGGAGTGTAATTTTTTTAGCGTTCGTGTATATAAAATGTGACTGTAATTAACCTAATTCAGGATTGGCAGATTCAATAATAAATCTTAGCATTACTTTTATTAAAATCTACCACAAATTAATTAACATAGTATACTCGTCGGTACCCGTTTGTTGGTTTTTACGATAAGTATACGAATTTTTTACGAGTGTTATAGCAGGTAAAACGGAAGGGTTGTGTCCATAGATAACATAAATTTTTTAACTTCAACTTTTGAAAAATTATTTCTCCAAAACTATCTGTTTTCGCAATTTGAAACTTGGCCTAAAGGCTTCATATAAAAAGACCTTCCTGTGAAAAAAAATTTGAACACAACTCGATTGGTATACATCCGAACTCAAACCCGCAAACCTTCCATTCGAATTCCTTCTTGATAGTTTATAAGAAGAGTAAGGTCCTGTATTTTTAATATCTACAATTGATTTTCAGTAAAATATTTTGTTGTACATATTATAATCTGTAACTACCTACCTGGTAAGGAATTTTTCGCTTGAAGAGTTGAAGTGAAGTTGTAAAAGAAAGTTTATCTTTCTGATGAATCTACAAGAGCCACCAACAACCATCATATACTCCTCCATTATGTGTAGTAGAGTAGGTACTTATTACAAAATATATAAAATTACTTGTTCCCAGGCAACACAAACACGTATGACGATAAAACTACTCGAAAATTTCGTATGAATAGCGGTGAAATAACTAAATAAATTTTAGTCCACGTTCATTTTCATGCCAACTAACTTAGTCGGATTTTAGTTTCACTTCTCTAATTTTAGACGTAAATTTGGTACAACAGAATAGTTAAATGACCGCTTAGACTAAATTAAGTAACTAAAATAATTATAGTGCTGTCAAACTAAATTTTAGTTTAATCTTGTCTTTCCTGAATAGAAAACCACGTTTGACATAACTAAACTAAATTTTAGTCTAGTTTAGTTTAAATTGTGCCAACAGAATTGGCACCACTGTCTAGCTAAATAGGCGTCTAAGTTGTTTTTGTGGTAGCATGGTCTAAGTTAATCATTCGTGATGACGTAGTAGTCAAACGCCAAATCTATCAATAATAAAAAATGGTAATAAAATGTCTAAATCACGAGTAGGTACTCTAGCGCAGTCATATTTATGTCGTACATACACTTCATTTGTTTGCATTTTTTTCATGACATGAATGTCAATCCTTACTATGAATGTCATAAGTGTAACTACTGTACAAAATACTGCGTCTCCTTGCCAAAGTCTAAAATTGAAAAAAAAAAAAACCGGACGCATAATCTATATATGAATTTAATTAAATTGCTTTCGGTGCCATTGCATGTAGTGTCTAAATCGAGTCTAAACCTAGCTTGGCACGAGAGCCGCTCTACAAGCTGTATATGGGTACCTACTAAAACATGCATTTTGTTGATTTGGCCGTGAAAAACTGTTTTATTCATTGAAATGTAAAGAATCTGATATCATTTATTACTACTATTGGTTTCACTACAAAAGCAAAACCGAGAAGATTATAATACAATTCAGTAAAGCTCGCAATGTTTCAAGTAAGGGAAAGTTTGAAATACATTTCTGTGCGTGGGCATAGCAAACTGACTCTTGTCACTCGCTCCCTTAACCCGTATTGAATATTTAAATTACGCATCTTCGCATTTATTTTTATCACGTGCATTGCAAAACTTGTAATCGTCATGTTTATGACGATTGTTAACCTTTTAAAGAAATATTGTTAAAAAAGATATCATCTTTATGAAATATATTTTATAGTGTTAACCGACACTAGCGGATGTTCACATAAATATATACATCACAAAAATTTCGCTTCCAACAGGATTCGAATTCGAACAAAACGATTCGAATAAAGCGGGTCTGCTAGATGGAGCTACGGCTTGTAAGCCGAAAAGAAATACATCATATCAAGAATTTCGCAGTCAATAGTGATTGCTCCCATGGCCTAGTGGTTAAGGCGTCTGGCCCGGCAAGCCAGAAGACGCAGGTTCGAATCCTGTTGGAAGCGAAATTTTTGTGATGTATATATTTATGTGAAGATATCATCTTCCTATTTATGGTACCTATTGCGATATCACATGAAAATGCAGAAACGCTTAACACTTTCAACAACTAAGTTAATGAATCTTTTATTACATATTGAAAAGGTCGGCTGAACTAGGTACTATTAAGATTATTATTATACATTTTTGATTGACTTTTTAACACTGCGAGAGTAAATTAAGCAATCAAAATATAAGTACTACGAGTCAAGGTTTCATCCGCATTTGGGATGGCATAAGACTTACTTAGTGTTTTCTTATTTGGTAACGAGATGAGCTGGTCGTTTGCCTGATGGCAAGCATAACGCCAGCCCATAACAATTGCAGTGCCACTCAGAACTTTGAAACACAAAGGCCAGCGCGGCACTGCAGTGCGCTCGTTACCCTGAGACATTAGGTATTAAGTCTCATAAGCCCAGTAATTTCACTGGATACTCTGCTCATCAAACCGGAACACAGTAATGCTTGCACACTACTGCTTGGCGGCAGACTTCACGAGAAAAGCGGTGGTGGTAACAACCCAGACGGACACTCGCAGAAGAGTTAACTTACGTAAAGTCTTCAACTCCCCTATACACCTACAAAAATCAAAGCCATGGTTTACTATTCTGAACAATTGTATGGTACGTGTTTTAAAGGTACATGCTTGTATTGTATGTCTATAACTTCTATAGGCTAGCGAGTTAAACTAGGTCAGTTCCTGCGTTTTGTGCCGAGATGGCGTACTGCGATAAAAATTTATAGTATTACGTTTAAGTTAAATGTAATTGGACTGAAGACTTACTTTGTGCCTATTCTGGTATTTTTATGTACGTTTCGTGATCATTATTCGTAACTCTAAAGTAATTTATGATTGAGAAATGATTGCGAAGACAGTAAAAATTTATTGTAATTAATATATTAATTGGTATAATCCCATTTCGTAAGGCAGGTAAGGCTTTTATTACTTGACTGTAGTGTCAACTAATGTACTTTAAATTGTTTATCTATGGCAATCGTTAACTTTCTTCGATATTTAAATTGTTTTTTATTCTTTCAGGTAAGTTGCAGACAAATTATTTAGACGAAGCTATTGCCAAACGAGGTTGGTATCAGGTACGTTATTGAAACAGAAAACGGATATTATGTTTTCTGACTTCAACCACCGTTATTAACTTGCTTTCTTGTCTGTTGAATCATAAATCAAAATTAATTTCAGAAGTCGGAGCTAAATAACGATAGCTAACATTGAATATAATATAGGAAACTAGGTAGGCATGATAGTAAAATATCGTCCGTGAACTTCTGAGATTTTATATCTGCTTAAACACACATATTTACAGGAACATTAAATTGATTTCTTTTTCAGAAGTTCAAGAACGATATTTGTATTAGCAGATAACCTGCTACTGATTCCTAACTTCATAACTGAAACTAATCTAAATCTTACAGGTACAAATCTAGAGTACTTTCACGCGCAGATAATTCGTTAAGATATATCTATGGACAACTAGAACAGACAGAACCTGTGTTAAGATCGATTGCTACAGCTGTTTCGTGACTGGTCTCAGGTTTTGATTCCGGTACAGATATCAATTAAAGGCAAATATAAAAATTTTGAAAAGCGTACCAGGTGCAGTATACCAATGCACCTGCTTAATAATTCTAATATGAATAACTGCTTGTAAAAGAAGATATTATGCATCAATAATAAATAAAAAGCAGGTAGCAATTTTCATCGTAGTGCATGCAGAAGTACTTCGCACTCTTAATAAAATACTGACCTAATTCAAAATCACTAACTTTTGGCAATTGAAGTGTAACTAGCTTTTTTATTAAATTGCTGTAGAATTAAAACTAAATATCCTTATAATAATAAAATAAAATACCTTACAAGCAAATTAGGGTTGTTTTTTTATTAGACTAGGTTATCGGACTTGCTTTTTTAGGTCGCTATTTCACTATAACTCATTTTGGTCAAATTTTGAATTCGGTCGATGTTTTACTAAGGGTGCGACTTCATCTCTTGCCCATATCTGATCCAATACAATTTGCAGTATCCTGTGAGGGCTTTGTAAAGAGATACGTTCAAAGATAACAGTTTATCTAGACGCAAGATCTTCGCGAACGAGTAAAAGCACCTTATGAAACTTCTAGAGCTCGTACTATACTACCTATATTCAACTTCAAAATCGAGTCGAAAAGGTTTATTTTTAAATAAAAATATTTGTTATTGTAAAAAAATAACGTATTAATGTGTAATTTACGTCTTTTAATTTCATTACCAACTTTGTCGTAAACCTTCGTTTCTGTTACGTGTTAAAATATTCATATTTAATATTCCGGAACGTGCCAATATTTTGCAAGACACTGTATGTAAATTACAGTAACTGCACTGTTCGGTTTCTCGTGCATGCAAGTTGATGTTTATTCCCATTTTATACTTGTTTATCTATATTGCAATATTTTCAGGCGGAAATGCAATCAACAATTACAGTTCTACTGAGAACATTGCAACTCAAAAGCCAGCATTGCAGTGCGCACCTTAGGCTGGCCATACACGCTTATGCCTGTTGCGTTTTGCTGTCAAATTAACCATGATTTTGCATCAAGCCCGGATTACGAGATAATACACGCGCAAGCGCGGCTTGATGTAAAATCAAAAATCCACGAAGTAGACTAGAAAAATACAGCCTGATAGTGCTAGCTCTTTCACTCCTTGCCTGGGCTCAAAAGACCACTGCTCCACTTTACGCTACATACATCACTTCATCACTTACCATCACATATTTATCGTGGCTTCTGTACTGAACAAGCAGTGGTTATGAAACTATTTTTTTGAGTAGAGATCGTAGAAGCGGCTGCGGTTCCTCTCATTCACTATACCTCTAACCGTGGCGTGCTATGGTCAATTGGTTAGTGCTCAGACTAGATTTCTACGAAGCTCCATAGACGGTACGATATGCGTCAAGCGATGATCGTGGTTTTTGGTCTTACCCATCAATCATGCATTAGGTGTACGGGCTGCCATGCGTTTTGGCAATATTTATCCAAATTTCACTGACTACTTTGTTCATCAAACTAGAACACTATATAAACATTCGTCGGCAGTGCTGGCAAAAGAAAAAAGATGGAAAATTTAAGAGAAAAGAGGGTATTAGTAGAAAACGGGATCAATATTACTTCAGCGCTCAGTCCCTTTCAATGCAAAGTTTACGAACGTTTTAAATTCCAAATACAGAACTAAGTAATAAATGTACATAATAAATGTAAACACTTCCACCCTATTGCAAACGCTCTTCACAACACATTAAAGTTATTAAAATGATTAACTAGATAACAATGCGAAATACAAAAAGATCGTCGTTTATCATCGCATCTGCGCAACTTTTCGCAGATGTGTAGTGTAATATTTGTAACTGAGCGCGCAATGATTGATGTACCAGTTGGTATTTTGAGATTTGCTCAACGTTTCGTGCTACACTAATTTAGGTTTGATTATTAGTGGTAATGCGAGTGTGGCCGAGCGGGAACTTGTGCGACTTTCAATCCAACGCACCATAGTACGAATCTCGACTCTGCCCGCACCAATGACGTATATCAAGCTATGTGCGGATTATTCACACTCGCTCTAAAACGGCGAAGGAAAACATCGTGAGGAAACCCACATGTTCAAGAACCACAAATTTCGAGGATATGTGACATCCACCAAGCCGCACTGGCTCCGCGTGGTGGATTATGGCCCATAATCTCTCTCTGAGAGAAGGCCGGTATCCCAGCAGTGGGAGCGTAAGAGGCTGATAATGATAACGATTAGTCGCTTGTCGTAGGCAAAAAATTTGAGCTTATTAACTTAATTACCTAATTATTTTAATAAGCTCAAATTAACAAGGATAATAAGGAATTGCAAAGAAACGCGATGTGGAACGTAACAGAAGAGTTAGTCCTACTACATGTTATATTCGCAAAAATATATTAGTCACTTACACAGATCTAGTAACAACGGTAATAAAAATTGCAAGAGATAGATACTCGCAGCTTGTAATACTTAGTATTTCCTAGACTATTTCATCGAGCACTTGAAAATAATTACTCGAAAACAAACTATCACAGCGATCGTGAATAAATTAACGACCGTCTCGGGAATTGTTTACAACACTACCACAGATTAGGTAGTAGTCACTTAACGCGCATAGAGACTAAACAGATATAGCAGTACCGTCAGATGGAAATTACGTACTTATATAAAATCCTTTGGTCCATTTACATAAAACTATTTTTCATAACTAGTTATGAAACATTTTTTCTTCATTGATTCGTAACTAGTTATTAAAAAGGATATATTTTAATCTAAGTAAATAACTATGTTTCATGACCAGCTACAGTCTAAAACGGATAATATTGTGTTATTCCAGTAACCAGGAACAAAAAAGGCTTATTTTTTTAAGCTGCATGAAAATTTAACGCACTTCTTTTTTCTGAACAAAAGTGGATTGGAAATGATTGCTGCAAACATATTCGGAAGCTCATTAGCAATCCGTAAATCAGTAGTAAATATCGCAGGCTATAGAACGCATCGAAATTGCACCAGTTAGCTGTAAAGTATTATACATAATTAGTATGATTTATGATTTCACGAACATTCTTCAGTTTATGGATCGTTACAAACTAATTGACCAGGCCGTCAAACATAAACAGAAAATTGACTTGACTTTTGATAAAAATCCAAGTAAAATTCACTAGTATCATATCATAGTATTCACTAGTAATCGCATACGTGGTGTATCACCACGTATGCGATTACCTTTCCTCATAATCATCAATCCTTCGATTTAAATAACCAAGGGGCTATTTCTCATGATCCTCCAACTGCACTAAGACTTAAGCTGTTGTCCGTATCAGATAAAATGAATCGCTAAGTAGGAACTCTCACCAGGAAGAGCTGAGTTTAGCTTACATAACTAAAACTAGAGCATAGGCTTTACAATCTATAAATTGAAGACCGAATCGGGGAAGTTGCATTCTCTTGTTTAGATTTGGTCAGTATTTCTCAAGCAGAGGTGGACAACCTTGTCCACCTACAATAATAAAAAAACAATTATATAGACAATTTCGACATAAAACCATAGTAAATAAATAATTATTATAGATAAGTAATTTGGCCAATTTGCGGTTTTAGGCTTTTGCTATTATTCACGGTGAGCAGACGGTGAGTGAAGAAATCGTGATGTAAAATGGTGTTGTTGTCATTTTTTACACCATGACCCATCTGTGACGTGGGGTCACAAAGTTGTCGAATAGAAAAATATATTTTATTTGTGCCATCCGTACGCGTAATGCGAAAGCGTTGCTGTGTTGGTTTGTTAGTTTGTCCTTCGCTCACGCAGCAACGGTGCAATGGATGGACGTGGTTGTTAGCATAGAGATTAGTTTATGCACGGGAGAGTAACATAGAAGAAAGAAGAGAATCTCCACGCGGGTGAAACCGTGGGCATCTAGTAATATATCTATCTAAGACTAGCTGTTGCAAGCGGTTTAGTGAAGTTTGTCACGAGAATCGTAATTTTTCGGGTAATAAAATTTAGCCTATATTACTCTCTGGCCCATAAACTAATCTCTATGCAAAAATCACAACAATCCATTGCGCCGTTGCTGCGTGAATGAAAGATAAACCAACACATCTACAAACGCAACATATCAACAAACTACGCTAAAATAACTTTTTATATAGTAGATGATAAAATAACTACATCGAATTACCATCTCAAATTGCTTAAACAAGCAATTTATATTCATACATCACAATATTATAAAAATTACATTTGAGATGCGTGACGCTACCTGCTCTACTTCCTAAAATATTTTTATGCTCTACTTTTCTCAAACAATGAGGTAGAGTTGAGATCCGTACAACCTTCTTACACTATTGCGACCTAAACCCACTGGGCTCGGAGGGCACTACCAAAAATGTTGGAAAAAAAATGATGCTCAAAAAAGGGAAAACCAAGAAATACATTTTCGCATTTATACAGCTGCTGCCCGCGGTTTCACACGCGTGGAGATTTTGAATTTTATGGTTTTTATTTTTTTGCGCGGAACCCTAACAGAAATTGAGATGTAAGCTATCCTATCTTTTACGTTAGATCAAACTGGACACGGCGTGCAAATTTGATTAAAAGTAGTTTAGGAGTCCATCGCGGACAAACAACGTGACGTGTAATTTATATATGTATATTAAGATGAAAATATTTTTTAAAATTTTAGCGCTAGAGGGATATTCGCGTAAGTAGGTATATGACATCTACATATACATCTCGATTTTGAGATGAATAATATTTAAGTGAATAAGTACTGTAGTGCCTATATTAACATGGCAAGGAGAAAAAAAACCACCTTGTAAGTATGTCTAAGCTTGGTGGGGATCCACCCTTCTTGCATATGTATTGCGTAAGGATTCATGTAGGTATGCCATAAAACATTGAACTTACATTGTAAACAATGGTTTTAGAGCCATTTGAGGAGAATCTGATAGTTTGGACATTTCGAGCATTATGGTAATGTGTCTGTTGTTTTGGTTATCTAAAGCTTTGACCGAATAAGTAGCGGTAGTCATTGCACAACATGTTCTATTACCTTTAAAAAATACTTAAAAGTTTAAACCATTTCGGGAAGATTGAAAAGAAGGAGTTGGGTAGGTACTACTCAATTCAGCCAGTTTATCAATTTTTGCTGAGATTTCTGTTTCTTAAATCTATTCCATGTATTTAAATAGCATCTGTATATAAAGCCCGGATTGGTATTTTATTATCTGTTAGATTATCGTCCCAGATTGGTTCAATTAATGAACTAGGACGTTGGGCGATGGAAATCAGTTTTCCACTGTGTTTCAGAGAGCGACTATTTTAGATAATTAAATCTACTACTAGGTGGTACTGGGTAGGACTAAGTCTTCTGCGAGTTAGAGAGACGAGGTGGGCTGCTCCTTTGCCTGATGGAAAGCATAACACCGGCCCACACTGAAAAAGTCTATAGTAGAATTTTTGAATGTTAGTTCTATCATAGCTAAGTAAACATTAATACTAGTAATAGCATGCCATTTGATCCAGCATAGGAAAAAAAATTTCTACAAATAAGTTGTTTCTACCATAAAAACAGGTTAATGCAACATAAACTTTAACAAATTCAAAGTAATTTTGTCAAATTTACCTTTAATAAATAACAATTTTTTAAGTTGATTTAACAACTCAAACTCAGCCTGTATAGTATCTTCCGGGATAACATACAAATTCAAGCTCATCCTTTGTATTATATTTTTATAGGTAGTTTTGTTCGTCACTGGATTTTGTTTCCATATGTATCCGCTCAGTTAACTTGCACCAACCTTTCACTCATTATGTCAACATGCCCAAACCAAAAAATATTCCCACTTTCATATTGGTGCCCACACTTTCACTTATCCTGCCACACCACTAATGCCCTTTTCGATCAGCAAGGGAAACACTATATGCCGTATGCTACTTTTCGATGAAACCGCTTACCACATTTCCCTTGCATTCACTGTTCATTTCGCAACGCTTGTGTTCTTTGTGATATTTATTGAAGTCGTTTTTTACCATTCAGGTGACAGGGTTGTTTGCGTGAAGGTAAGCCAAGCTCATAACAATTACAGTGCCACCAAGTTCTGGCCAGAACTTAGAAAACCGGAAGACAGTATAAATCCTACTTGTATTATTAGGTATCTATAATGTGGTAATACTTGCAAATAATTGCTTGACGTAGCACCTATCTCTGTTACCGACAGGCAGTGTCCCATAGCATTACTCCACATCTTCAGTCCTCCTCACAATATAATCTAATTAATTAGTACCTAATAATTATGCACACATTAGATAAAACGACTAGCTAAGCATTAGCACGTGTTTACGAAGTTATTGACTTATTTACCTACGAAAATCGAGCCTATTGACAAAATAAACCGATATAATATAATCGGTGAAAGCTGTGCTACTTGTACAGGCATAATAAGTAATGCTACGACGTTTAATTCTACGCGAGTCAAGGGCGCCAAGGACGGTAAAAGTTGATATTAACTGGTCAGAGTAAATCCTGACCCAAACTGAATAAGAGGGTTGTTGCAGCATTATTATGAAATAAGTGCACATGAATGCAGTGAATGTTAAAAGTAGGTATTTTTAGCGAATCGTTCACGGTCATAGCCTACTTAGGTTCTACGCACACTCGATACTTTAAGCACTGGTAATGTAGAGTAGGCATTATTCCCTTTGAAACCCACTGCAATTGTTTAAAACTTAAGCGAAATTTGGCTTATGTAATATCAAGGAAATATCAGTCGTTTTCAAAAAACTTGCGACTGAACTATTTTGAAACCGTCTCTTATTTCCATGAGGCGGGTGACAAATGCCAGTTTTCACGAAAGACGAATAAGGTGACACCTAACTAAATTACTCCTAATGTAAGTAAACTCTTAAGTATAATGTTAGAGCACTCCTAAAGGTTGGTGAAACGATTTTTTGTTCTAGGCAACTCCTAAATATTGTATGCATCCGCTTTAGGCATCTCCTAAGGTTGGTGAAAACGGGGAATGGCCTCACATGACTATTAAGTACCTACTAAAAGTATCCCTTCTGCTCTTGTCTATTTTGTGGTATTATGATGAACGCTGACAGCTGATGTTGCGAGTTAACGCAGGATCTAGGTAGGTATTACATAGCTTTTATTCTTGGCAGCTCATGCATGCGGCTTGTCCGTGATTAAGATATCGTATTCCACAATAGTGTACCTACCTAAGGACATCATAACTTTGCTTGCTAAACATACCTCAAGGTATGTTTAGAGCAAAGCTTTGCTATACCTAAATAATGTAACTATGGATAGTGGGTACCACCGTATTGCTCGTGAGTCTACCGCCAAGCAGTAATTTGCAAGCACCGGTTTGGTGAGCAAAGCAATCAGTGAAATTACTGGGCTTACCTATAATATCTCAGGTAACGAGCGCAATGCGGCGCAGGCCTTTGTGTCGCAAAGTTCTGGGTAAAGCACTGCTTATAGGCTGGTGCTATGCTTAGCATCAGGCAAACGATCAGCTCGTCCCTTTATCCAATAGGATAAAAAAGAAATGAATACAACATGTAAATACATAATGTTTGCATACAAATCGGTTGACCCAGTCGGTCACCGGTCATCGCTCGCTGGCGAGATTGCGTGCATGAATTATTCTGGCGGTCACGTTACGAGATTGACCTGCCTGCGACATGGAATTTTGGCGAAATAGAATTATATAGTGACCTCGCACTACATAATACGACGATTTGCTGGAACTTTGCTCAAAGCGTCACACAATTTATAATGAGTAGGCATGACCGTATCGTTTTCGAATATGCTAAAGATTTCATAACAAAATCTCTAAAGAAACAAACACAATAGGTTAGGTTGCTTCTTTATAGATTTTGCTCATGGAACAAATAAACCTATCATTTTTGTACAGATGAATCGTTGGTGCACAAATATTAATTACTAGCTGCTGCCCACGGTTTCACCCGCGCGGTGCTATTGGTTTTCATAGTTTTTATTTTTTTGCGCGGAACCCCAATTCTTTTTCTAAAATAAAAGTAGCCTAAGTTTCTCCTTATAACATTAGCTGCAATCGGCCCAGCAGTTTCGGAGATTACCCTGAACAAACAGACAGACAGACGAAAATTTTAAAAATGGTTGTTTTTTTGTAGGTACCGTATATACCTTCATATGCATTTGGTAAAAAGCTGTTATTTTGATATTACAAACAGACACTTCAATTTTATTTATTTGTATAGATGTTGCTGGTTGCAGTAGTTACACCCGCCACCCTTACACACTGATCACACAATGTCTACATATTTTTTTCTCTTACCACAAGTTTATATGGACATAAATCACGTACCTAGTACTGTTACTAATGACACTATTTCCCAATTTTAACAATGTCATTGAAAATTCTGCCCTAATTACAATTCAATTTCCCCAATGTCAAATTTCAGTGAGACCGCACCTTAATTATAACCGGCCACGTGACGGGATTGACCTGGCGGTGACACGGAATTGAGTTACCGGGCAGGTGCCCGGCACGTGAGCACCGAAGGTAGGGCTGCCATTTCGAAAGTCCGGACAAAAAGCCGGACATTCATTAAATATTCTGGACTGTTGCTAGTAAGTAGTACTAGTACCTAAGTATTAGAAAATGTAGTCGGAAATCCTAACTATTAACTAGCACTAGTTAATAATTAGCCGCGTGGAGATTCCCATAAAATGTGCACTTTTTCCGGGGAAAAGTACGCCGATATGTTGCGTGCTACCTATGTTGCTGCATGACAGAAGGACTAACCAACAACACATTTTGGCACTTATACCTAATATTAGTATTCATTATAATTGGATTATAAACGTTTGAAGTTTAGTAAATACTTATTCGTTTATTCCGATTTAGTTAAAACATCAACATGTTGTTCATTTCAATTTTAGCATATGTTTAAGACAGCCCAATAAAAGATCTTCACTATTTTTATTTCTCTGAAATTTCAGTAGGAATAAAGTTCGGTCAAGTCCTTCAGATACATTCACGAAAAATAAAGAAAAACATTACGAAGGAAATGTCCGGACATAAATCAGAGTAAAAGACTCTGAAATATTCGTATGGCAGCCCTACGCGTGAATTTATTTAGGGTGGCAGGTAATCCGATGAATTGCTTATTATAGTGACAGAGTGATAGATTTTAGATTTTAGACAGAGTGTACACTACAAAGTAATGTCGTTTGCAGTGCAGCAATGCTTGATATGTAATTAGAAAATAAAAAGCTCAGCTCAGGGGACCGATTTTTGAAAGTCACGAGTGATTTCGATATCAGCGGTGACAAAATTCTCAGCGATAACTTTGAAATCACTTATTTGCAAAAGTCGTATTTTTGAAAGTCATACCCTGTTTACCAACATGCAACTATTTCTCAGCTTTAATCATAGACAAACTTATGATTGTGTTCCATTAAATTTTATTTTTTAAGTTGGAAATTGTTTTAAGCCAAAATTGACACTAAATACCTACTCATATCTATGATATTGTTTACGAATGGGTACCCCCACTCGTAAACGAAATCATAGGTATGACAATTTTAGTCACCCGCTGACATTCAAAAATACTACTTTGTAAATCGGTGACTATCGGTCATATCGCTGATATTTAGTCACTCGGTGACATTCAAAAATCGGTCCCCAGGTGGTACAAAGTCGGCCGATGATTCGACGACACGTGAAAAAACGGGAAAAGAGCTATTTATTGCTCTTTGAGTAAAAGCGGTAAAAGCGCTTTTTTCTGTGGCTTTAATACGGTTAGCGTATTGTGCCAGATTTATGTACAAACCATCAGGGAAAAGGGCAAAATCCAACGGAGGTCTGCTAGTAAAATGCTCAGCAATACATATAAGGCTTATGGTAATAATGTTAAGGCTTATGATAATGATGTTAAGTAATATTAGGCAAAAGATTTTGTTGTGGACTGATGCACCAGGATTATGATAATTATTATACAAGCCCTGTCAAATCCGCGGAGAGCCGTTGGTTGCAAGAGGCAAGTAGCCTATCTAGTGGCGTTCCATGGGGAAGGCCTATATTCAGCAGTGGACGTCTTCCGGCTAATGATGTCGCAGGCATGCCTTGTCGTCAACTGCATCGTCACATACCAATATAAGACTATTTGGTCACAATCATACAAGCTTATTCTGCGTAAAATACTAAGATGTATCTCTAAGTAACTTTTAAACTTTCGCGATTCGAGAACATTGTTTACTTTTAAGAACGGCAACCTGTGTTTTATCGAGATTAAATCCCGTTCTTAAAAGTAAACAATGTATATCTAAGATCAATTTCCTTTATCCTTTGTTACCTTAAAACACTGTATTAAGTAAACATTGTTTTTTACCATCACGGTTATTTCCTTAAATCTGACATTACAACGAGATATTCACCATGGTCGTCAATTTATAAAAACCACGGTGAATATCTCGATATTATTATAATGTATAAAACTCTATTATCTCCAAAAGTACGGACAAACTCCTCTTAACATTGACCAAATGCCCTAAAATGCCACCTCGATGTTCACATAAACATTAATATTGCATAAAACTGTAATACAATGAATATGTTTAACACAAAAACGTGTGTGGTAACTACAGAGCTAACATAATTTCGGTAACAGCATCACCGAACGGTCGAAATCGCCTCGGGCAGCTTTCTCTGACACAAACCGGAATCGTACTTAGTGTAATATTTAGAGATGTGACGCAGCTGTTGGATAGTTTTCAGGAAAACCACAAAGAAAATATAATAATAATTACATTAATTACCTATTATTTAAATTTTTTACATATTTTTACCCGATAACAGCAAAGCAAAAACGAAGAGTTATTTGTTTTTTCGAAGCGATTATGGTAGTTACTGCGGCCGCTGAACTGTCGGTCGGTGATTCGAACCCTAGAAAGAGCTTGAGCTTTCGTTGAAAGAAAATTTTGTATAACCAAGGGATCTGTGTAGAGAAAATATCCAAATGTATCTCCCAGGGATTTGTGTGGAGAAAATAACCAAATTAACCCCCCCAGGGGTATGTGTGGAAAATGTATTATCCAAATTAATCCCCCTGGGGATCTGTGTGGAGAAAATATCAAAATTAATCCCCCAGGGATATACTAGTAATGAGGGTCTAAAATTGTCATTGCCGTGATAACATTTTGCACTTTTATGATTTATTCTAATTTTTTTTAACTTAATGTGACCTAAAGTTTGTGAGAATTAATGGCTTATATATCAGAATAACACATAGGTATAATTTATAAAGATATATACCACGAGTGCGAAGTTAGTCAATGATATAACAACGCAGGAGTGATTCTTATTCTCAGACATTAACTATTAAACTTTTGGTTTAATGCATTCCAATGGAATAGAAAACACCTGCTGTCGATGGTGTAATTACATTCACCGACAATAAAAAAAACATAGTCATAGAGGTGCTAATTATTCTGTAAATAAGATCCGGTCGGTGGCTTTCACTTGTCGCTAACGTCACTCCACGTGTTAAACTGTTAACTAAATAATTTCATATCCTATAACATTGGTAGACGCCCAGCCGGGTAGATTTTGGTTTGACACAATTTATTTACAAAGTCAGCTCATTCAGCCTACGGCACAGATATCTTAGCCTACCTACGGGTACGAGGGGCCATACTCTAAAAATCGAATGTCGAAGCTTTGGCTGACGGATCGCAGTTTTCCCACCATGAAAGTGTTTTGGTGTGTGTTTTGTTTTGTGTTTGATTTGATGTTCTTGGTATTTTGTTTTTCTAAACTTTCGTGGTAGGACATCTGCGATATAATGACAGCCGAAGCTTCGACGTTCCAGTTTCAGAGTAAGGCCCCTGGAAAAGATTGTTGCTTCGATAAGGCTTCAGGGGAGCCAAGTGGACGGAGAGGGCTATGTTTATACTTAATTCACAAGAAAGTATTTTATTCTACTGAATCAATAACGTAGTCTTGTACAGTCATACTACGCATTTATTAGTGTTGTTCGTATGAGTGAGAGAGTCAAGTTTATATTTCTGTATTTTTTATCAGTTACGGTGTAATGAATAGTTTTTTAATCAGAAATCACTCCAAGGATTCATTGCTCATAGTTTTGACTAAAGGTAATCGGATGCTTCATTTAGATATTTAGGTAATACAGATTTTCAATGTTAAGACCTATACAACAATTTTCTATACTTATGGATGCCAACCACAGCAACAGTGATCCAATCGCTAGCCAATGACATGATATGAATTTGAATTTCTATCAATATCATTGGTTGGTGAGCCGTCAAGTTTGTTTATATTATTGGACAAGTATTGAAAATTGTCGTAAACAAATCATAATTTTGAACATGGAATCTTCAAGTTTCTGTAAAAGCGTACACACATAGGCGAAGATGTTTAAAAAGTATTTTGTAATATGTCGAAACACTGACTACCTACTATTCGTTCTAACGAAATCTACCATATACTGGTTGATGCATCAACAAGCTTTTAAAAAGAAACCACTGAGAAAGGTCCTTAATGGATGTTACTTTGGGTTAATCAACTTTCTTTTTCAACTATTGACCGCAAGCTGTATGTAAGACAAGAAAATATTTATTATTAAATTAGCTCAAATAAAATTCACAAAGTTATAAAACTACATGTTACTATTTTCCATTTTGAAAGCTTTTACTTGCTCTTGGTACATCCGATGTTTTTCTTCCAATGTCTTCAAAGCAGTCGAGGGTCTTACTCCTCCAACGTTTACCATGAAGTTAATTTGGAGTGGGGGAATTTCACTGCTTTTATTAGTGTTGATTCCTTTGTTCCTAGCTTTCGACTTGGTTCTTCCTTCTCCCTCCTTCTTTTCCGGCTGTCTTTTATTTTGGGCTGACTGTTGGTAGTTTGTGTTGGTGGTTCTTTGATTATTACCACTCGGTTTTTCCCTTGGTATCAAAGGCTTCGGATTTAAAACTTTGTACCTTTTCACATCAGCGGACTTCGATTTCGAATACAGCCTGTTTATCATTTGGGAAGATTTTTGTTGATCAGATTTGTTTACTAAATATGAAGCATTAATATCATTTTGACCTCTATGCTCTCTTTCTGGAACCGGCTGTCGTTGTCTTGATCCAGATAAGTCTCTTTCCAGTTTAGTCTCCACGTCTTTATCTACTTGGAGAGACTTCTTGTAGATTTTAAGCCGATTTTCCATTCTTACTTTCTCGGAGTACCTTTGAAGACTTCTCGCTCTATCCAACCTTGGCTTAATCCTTTCCATGTCAGGACCTAGGCCACCTAATTTGACATTATCGAGTGGAGGGTCTATTGTAGCTCTCCTTTCACGGCGTCGAGGCTGTGATACTTCAGAAACGCTTCTGAGATTTTCAATTATCAGATCATGCGGAGACTTACCATTACCTCCTGCACCTTCGGCGTATTGAATATCTTCATAGGAGTTGTCCATATAGTTATCAAGTGACATTAGTTTTTCATAGTACATTTCATTATAGGATTCTGTGTTGTAAAAGTCAGGAACGGGGCTGTTCGCCTCGTCATTGATACTTTCTCTCTCTGTGTCACCAACTTCCGGTGATAAAGAGCGTATCTCGTGTTCAACGGGTTTCTTCTCAAGTTTGTGATTTGGCGTTATTTGCTTACGAAAAATCTCCAAATATGTATTACGTCTGGCCTTGTTGTAGTTAACAAGATAGCTTGAGTTTTGTCCGTCCGCCATCATTCCGTCACTAGCTCTCCCTTGTCTGCATCTTCCTTTTCTATTTTTATGTTCTTTAGGCACTTTCATTAAAACGTCTTTCTCATAGAATGGCACTAGGATCGTATCAACCTTATCTTCCAAACTTCCATCTTTTATTGAAGTTTTTCTGGTGAAATCTTCTTCTAAGCTATCGACGGATAAATTTGTACTAGAAATCGAATGATTGATTTGTTTGCTCATTTTTCGAGATGTAACTGGGGAAAGCCTTTGAAGCCTTTTTTTGTTGATAAATAGATACGATGTTTCCATACCGTCAAAGTGACTTTTTGTGTTACTGTTTTTGTGTTATCAGCAAAGAGAATATAACGCTATGAATTAGTTACATCCAAAAAGTTCGGAAACGAAGTTACTTACATTTCACCAAAGTTATTACGGCCGATCTTAAGATTCAAACTTTTAGCATATATGACGGGGCGGCGAGTCCAGGGGTCTTTTTAAAAACGGTGACGTCACCACCGGTGACGTCAACATCTTCAGCATCATGGTGACCGCTCACCCCTCGTAGAAAGAAAACACGAAGTAGCTCGATTTATCTCAACCATTTATTGCGGCAAAGTTATATGGGAGATCTGAACGGTCCGACGGTAGGCGTAATACTGCTTTTCACAACAGTCGGTCGCTCGTATTTATAGCAAAACAGATTGTGACAAAGAATCTTTATAAAACTTGTTAGATCTTGTCATTCTACTTTAGATTTTAATCTTCAATTGAAATTCATTACTTTTTATTAACATGGGGCCCAGGAGAGCACTCATGATAGTTAAAATAAATGACTCTAGGCGCCAGTTCCAAGTAATAGGCCGTACAAGAAGAACGGGCAAGAAACTTGCCGGCAATCTTTTAAAAAATTGTGTTTACAGTGAATTTGTTCAGTTTTACAATCATTTGTCTAGTTTTAACAATTCAATGAGTAATTGATGGTTCACAAACATTAATTAGTTAATCAAAGTTTAAGTTAAATTATTAACAATCCAATGAGTAATTTATGGTTCTAAACGTTAATTAGTAAACCAAAGTTAACATGTTTTGATTGTTGTCATTTTACACCGTCCATGAAGCTCGCCTGTGACGTCGTTGCTCCGATACGGCCATTCTGATAGATGGTGCGTGCTCTGCACCAGTCCAGTTATGTTCTGAAACAATGAGACGTTTTCTTTTGAGTTTGGTATCTGTAAGCAACCACCGTTGCTTGCAGTTCAGTTTGCATTCTTTAAGAGAAAAGAAAATTTTTTATTTTTTTTTGTTCTTTTTCTTTTCTTTTCCTTTTCTTTTCTTTTTGCTTTCTTTTCTTTGATCAATTATCTTTACAGTGAAGTTATCTAGTTTCGACAATCTAATGAGCAAACTATTTAGCTAACCAAAGTAGGTAAACATTTAGTTAATCAAAGTAGGTAAACATGTTATGTTTCCTATTGCCCTGCTCAACACCCTAGACGTAGCCTGCTTCGCGCCGACTCGGCCATTCTGACAGGTGGTGCGCGCCCTGCACCAGGCACGGTGTTTCTGAAAACTAGAAATTTGGTTTTGAGGTAGGTACCCGTACACCGGTACACTAGCTGTTAACTTTGTTTCTCATCACTACATAAATTAAGCTACATTGCTTATTTTCCATATTGTCAAGATTTAACTTTATGTTAGAGTGAAACCATATTCATGTAACAAAATTATCAGCCAACTTTTAGTACCTTCTTAATAATATTCTGTAAACATAACAGTTCACATGCAAACATTCGTAGTTAAAAGTAAATAAATTTGATGCTCAAGGGAATGTGAGCAGAGTGTGTATTTGTTTTTGCCAATGCTCCACGCATCATGGCATGAATAGATTTATTATAGGTTCAATGCAAATGCTCCACGCATCATTGCATGAATAGATTTATTATAGGTTCAATGCAAATGCTCCACGCATCATTGCATGATTTTTAAATTCTCGTAGACATGGAGACTGGGAGACAGGGATGTTGCTGTGGTCTGGGCGGTCTTGTACGCCGTGGTCCACAGAGGCTCTAAAGGAAATGGGATACAGGTCGATGCTGCGGTCTGGGCCTTATTGTTATGACCGTGGTCCGCAGAGGCTCTGAAAATGACGGGAATGGAGGGTACACAAGGAATAAAATAATTTAAAATGACGAAAATAGAGGGTACACAAGGAATAAAATAATTTGTACAGTCTTACCGACGATTCAAAATTATTACGTTTTATAATTCGGATCCCGAATTGTTAACCGAATATCAATTATCTGTAACATTCTTCGCGCTGTTGCTAACGCCGCGAATCTAGTTCAATGAAAGCTCAGTATCGTCAATGAATTTTGGTAACTACCACATCGCGCATTTACGTATACCGGAATAGAAGTAACATTATGAACGCAAATGCTAGTGGCAAACGCGTTTTAGAATTAACTAGCATACACACAGATTCACAGGAAAAACGGTAATAGTTTCCCAACACAAACATCGAAGTTCAACTTAAACCAAACAAAACAAACTTCACGCTCACCACACAAAGCTTAACCCGAATTAAGAGTTGTGATGTCGATTAAAGACACTGCCATACTTGAAAAGATTTGGAGGCCTTTTTATTAAGTTGGGTTAGAATTACTAGGTATGGATTTTCGTAGATATCTCGTGGAAATCGCGTGACAATCTCATCGGATATCTCCGGATATCTCGTCGGATATCTCGTCGGACATCTCACGGATCACTCGCGGCCATCTCTTGGACTAACTCGCGGCCACCTCTTTGGATTAACTCACGGCCACCTCTTTGGATTAACTCACGGCTATCTCTTTGGATTAACTCGCGGCTACCTCTTGGATTAACTCACGGCTATCACTTGGATTGACTCACGGATCACTCGTGGATTGCCCGGGATAACTCGCGGATACCTCGGGATAACTCGCGGACAGCACACGGATAACTCGTAGATTTTTGGTATTTGTGGGTATCTCGTGAAAAACTTTTAAAAATAAAACTCAAGAAACTAAGAAATCTCGTGAAATTAGAAGTAATCTCTTGGATTATTTGTAAGTTGTAAGTTGCGTTTATGCGCATGCAAGTCTAAAGTTAAAATATGGTAGAAAAAGTTACGATTCACCTGTATTCTGATGTCATGAGTCCATCGCCTTTTTCTTGGTTTGGTTGCACGTGTTGACCCGTTCGTGTAGATACCACGGACGCGGCTGGTGTGTCAGCATAATCTTCAGGAGCTGGTAGTGATGGGTCATCTCTCGCCAATACGGTGGTGTGTCAGCATAATCTTCAGGAGCTGGTAGTGATGGGTCATCTCACGCCAATACGGTGGTGTGTCAGCATAATCTTCAGGAGCTGGTGTCCGATGTGGGGACCTCTGCTGCGACTGGGCTCGGCTGCATTGCCCATTTGTGCTGGTCCTTCAGGTGACAAGCGGGTGAGAAGGCTAGGATTGGAAAGCTAGGTTGTTCCGTTCCAATCCCACTTCTGATGACGGGGCGGCGAGTCCAGGGGTCTTTTTAAAAACGGTGACGTCACCACCGGTGACGTCAACATCTTCAGCATCATGGTGACCGCTCACCCCTCGTAGAAAGAAAACACGAAGTAGCTCGATTTATCTCAACCATTTATTGCGGCAAAGTTATATGGGAGATCTGAACGGTCCGACGGTAGGCGTAATACTGCTTTTCACAACAGTCGGTCGCTCGTATTTATAGCAAAACAGATTGTGACAAAGAATCTTTATAAAACTTGTTAGATCTTGTCATTCTACTTTAGATTTTAATCTTCAATTGAAATTCATTACTTTTTATTAACATGGGGCCCAGGAGAGCACTCATGATAGTTAAAATAAATGACTCTAGGCGCCAGTTCCAAGTAATAGGCCGTACAAGAAGAACGGGCAAGAAACTTGCCGGCAATCTTTTAAAAAATTGTGTTTACAGTGAATTTGTTCAGTTTTACAATCATTTGTCTAGTTTTAACAATTCAATGAGTAATTGATGGTTCACAAACATTAATTAGTTAATCAAAGTTTAAGTTAAATTATTAACAATCCAATGAGTAATTTATGGTTCTAAACGTTAATTAGTAAACCAAAGTTAACATGTTTTGATTGTTGTCATTTTACACCGTCCATGAAGCTCGCCTGTGACGTCGTTGCTCCGATACTATAATATACATTATACATATTCATATACTTATTCAAACATTTGTATAGATGTGAATTTTGTTTACACCATTGGTTGATTCTTCAATTTGTTTCTAATAAACCCCAATCCATAGATTGGCTAAATTTAAACATATTTGTAATAACCTCGACAGTCTTATAACCCAATATGTAAAATTATTGCAGACTGTAACAGGTAAAGAGGTTCGATAATCGATTCCCGTAATAGGACAAACGCATGTTTGTGCAGTGTCTCGTTGTTATGGGACCATGGTCCTAGTTCTACATTCCTCAGATACAGTCCTATAGTTAGGGGTCAAGGTCTGCGTATGTGATTGAGCAATATAAGTATATTATCATATTACTACGTTTGTGATGCCCTACTTCCAGCCGGCACGCGCATATAGAAATGCTACTTCAGTACGTCTCCGTCATCTGAGGCGAACTGATTCGCATATTTGGACGATAAGCACGTAGAAATGCTGCTTCCTAACATCTCAAGCGTTGATGTACTAGCATAGAATTTTTAAGTTAACACGCATTTTGATGAACCCTTATTCTATTCATCATGCTCGAGTATTTTGGAGTAGGGTTCGTAGTAGGTATAATATTTATAGTATACCATCATAGCATTTCTAAATTTTACTTCATGAATATCTCTCGTTCTTTTGTCGTCTGCCTAATTGGCGTAGGATTATTTTACTTTATCCGTCGAGTACTGGAAGCATGGAAATTGATATAGGACGAAAATGAGAGAGGTATTGAAGTAGAATTTCTGTGTGTTTACCGTACGGAAATGCAAATTCAGATTGGGTCGTACTGAAGTAGCATTTCTGTATGCGCAGCCGGGCCGCCGGAGATCTGCAAGCAGTAGTTGGCAGCTCGCCAGTCGGCGGAGGCTAAATTGCTTTACGCGGAGTAGGATCACATCGCTAGGTTAGCGATTTCATAGAATATTCATGGAAATAAACGAAATTTTGCGGATAACATTTTTTACCTAACTATACCTACCTATGTACTTCCTTACTACTTACTTGGTACATTTGCGTGTATAACCTCTTTCTCAGCTCAGCTGACAAAAGAGGCAATTATAAAACCATGTCGTAATTTGTAAACCTTTTGTAGGTAGGCTAGCTGTAAGAACCGTTTGGTAAGTATTATGGCCTTGACAGTAAAATTATCTGCAGACGATTTCAAAAGTCTCTGTGAAGACTTTGGAAGGGCGTCAGTAGGTGGCTTAATATTTGCCGCTGTAGTTATATCTAAACGGACTACAATTGTATGCGTCTGCCATTGCGAGCACTGCCGCAAGGTCGTGCAATAACGCCCAACAAAAAGACAAGTCATTGACCTCTATATTTAGGGAATCATGACCTGCGAGAGCCCTATAGCTCCATAGCACCCAGACACATAACAAAAACTGGCCTTTTTAACGTATGGATAAATATTTGTCCCAAAGCAAAAATCGAACCCGCAACCAACCAAAAAGTTAAGCTGCCCCGCTTCTCCATCTCTCCACGGAGGCTGTCAGATCAATGTTTATTACATGTGTACAGAGCAAGTTCATAAAAATCAGTGTTTCAAAAGGAAATGGTTGGAGATGTATTGTCACATATTTGCTTCATGTGTATGGTGGTATATTTACTTATTCAATTAAAATACATTGAGGCTCATTAGATACACGATACTTAGTATTAATTAGTATCTACTTACTGCCATAGTTACTCATTTAAGAGAATTTGAGTTGCTAAGGCTCTTGTATGATGTATTCGTTGTTATTGAGTTGAGAAAAAAACGGTAATTAATTCAAAAATAATAACTTTTTTTATGCTTATTGATAACGAGACGAGTTGGTCGTTTGCCTGATGGTAAGCATAACGCAGACACATAACAAATGCAGTCCCACTCAGAAATTTGAAATACAAAGGCCTGCGCGGCGCTACAGTGCTCTCCCTACCCTGAGACATTAGGCATTAAGTCTCATAAGCCCAGTAATTTCACTTACATTACGACTTATGTCACGTATTCGCCGAGCATTGTACAGGTAGGTAGCAGCTCTTTGTGTAGTACATTCTAGAACGCTGAGTAGTGATTTGACTAGACTTTAGAATAAACAACCCTAGCATGTACCTACAGTGTTAAATATTCTCACTGACTGCGGGGCTGCAGTAAGAGGAAGACAGTCTACCTTTGAATCCAGTTCACTTTATACCATACGACATTTGGGTGTTAGATTGCACCAAAATTCAAAAAGTAAAAACAAACTGAAGCCTGCATTATTTTTTGCGACCTATTTTTGCCTCGGTCAGCGTACGTTGCCAAACTAAAATATCCCATTAAAAATATTATGATCCTTGTTAAAGTAAAAGATAACCGATCCAGTCGCTCGAAGAAAGGCTTGAAGCATTCTCCAACAATGTTGAAATGGTGCCAAGAAGTATAAATCACTATCGAGACAAAAGCAATTTTATGTGCAGTGATAACTCTTACTAAATTGATTAATGTTAGTGGATAATAAACACTGATTTCATATTTTAAGAACCTATTGTCTGTTTAACACTGTTACAAAGTATTTTTTATTCTTAGGTTTTTGGTTTATGATCTTAATATAATCACAAACACTGTAAAATGTTCGAAACTTTGGGAGTTGAACCATTTTAACCTTACCGTGTTCAGTGTTCTTCGACATGCACGTCGTTGCGTGTCACTTACGAACAGATGAGCTGTCAATCGCTAAATCTTATGCAGACCTAAAAAAATTAAATGATTTCTAATGACCGATCACGTGAGGCTATTCATCCTATGAATTCACTGAAAACTTATCCAAAAGGACCATAAAGGACAGTAAGGATCTTTCACTTTACTTTATTCAGTCTGTGGATATCCTCTGGACAAAAGTCTCCCGCAGTTTCCTACTGTCTCGCTCCGCCGCAAACTAATCCTCTTGGAAGGCATCCAACTCATGCACGTAAATAATAACTTCACTAACAATGTTAATAAGTGAAATTCCGAAATGAATTCCCAAATGGAATAAGTACTAATGTTAAATTCAGCATATCCAGCAAGCCAGTTCTGAGGCAGTAGTGCATGTCTAATTCCTGTATGGACCCTAGCCATTATGGAGGACAGTGAATTGGGATCACACGCATTCAAACAAGAATTGCAGAGTTGCGATAGAAGGATTTCGTTGAGTGCTCCTAAATTGTACAGGATTTAACGTTATTCAAGTCCATGCATCTGGTAACAATTTACTTACTGTAATAATTCGGGTTTTCAAGTCATGTATTGTTTGCAGTTCGAAAATGTGCTGGGATAGGTACGTTGCTTAAAATTGTTGTCTAATAACTATAACAGCACAGAACAGAGAACAAGATAAGTCGTTATCGTGTGGAAATGCCTAAAACTAGGAATGAGGAAAATGGGAATTAAAATTCCCACTACTTTGCACCACTCCACTGGGAACCAACTAGGGTCCCCAATTTTGCATAACATCCCCACAGGTTGGTGCGGGCGTTGGGAAATATACCAAAAATAGCTATTATATGTAGGTACATATACGAGTATATGTCATATAGGACATACTGTATGTTTTACCTAAAATTAATTAAATTTAATTACTGTACTTTAAACCAAAACACATATCTTATTACGGACTGAAAATTAGTCCTAAATCTTTAGAGATTAAAAATCATTAAAAAATTAGCATTTAAATTAAACGGTAAGTAATAATCGTTAAATCATTCATCATTTCGAATGCAATGGCAATGTTGACGACGTCGTGGGTGTCTTATCTGACATCTAGGTGAGGCCGTCAGGAGCTATTGTTAGAGAATGTTAACATGTTGTCTTAACTGTATCTGATGACCGCCAAAAGAATATGTATCTGGAATAGGCGGGCATTAATCTCTCAAAAGTAAGGCGTGATAAGGCTGTTGATGATGATTATTCTCTCAATGTTTTAACAAACCAATCACATCACGTTCCAATCAAATCAATCATGAAAGAAAAAAAAAGAAAATCCATTAATTTGACACTCATATAATCACGTACAACAATACATTAAAAACAAAAGAAATAAAGGAAACAATACATACGTATGACATAAGCTTTTTCCCCCTTCGGAATAATTATGTAATCAACTCGTTCTATATTATAATCTAGCCATAGAACTAATAAGCAATTTAAATTTTTCTTTAATTTCTAAATCAGATTTTAAGATTTTGTATAATAATAATTTTCTTACGGAAAAAGCATTCATTTGTAACACATATAATAACGTGCAACAATACATAAAAAAAAAACAAAAGAAATAAAGGAAACAATAAATACGTATGACACAAGCTTTTTCCCCGTTTGGAATAATTATAGAATCAACTCTTTTTATATTACAATCTAGCCAAAGAACTAATAAGCAATTTAAATTTTACTTTAATTTCTATATCAATATTTAAGAATGTGTCTAATAATGTTTTTTTTACAGTCTCATTAATGAATTCTTACTGATTTATTGCAATCATATGTACGTTACTACGTTATATAATTATGGAGATGTTGTATTATTAGAAAACTTCACATAATATGACCCTGATTGGGTATAGCAACACAAATTAACAATTACGGATAGCACAAGTGCCTTGGAATAATAGTCAATGTTCTCAAATAAGTAAAGCTCAATTGAAATCCATATAGTGATATGGCTTTCAATTGAGTTTTACTTCTTTGTTTTTTAATATATTATTAATTTCTGTGAAGTGTTACAGAAATTATCAGGTGGTAGGACTAACTCTTCTGCGAGTGTCCGTTTGGGTTGATACCATCACTTAGCTCGTGAAGTCTGCCGCCAAGCAGTATTGTGCAAGCATTACTGTGTTCCAGTTTGATGAGCAAAGTACTCAGTGAAATGACTGGGCTTATGAGACTTAATACCTAATGTCCTGCAAACCTCCTTCATCGGATCATTTCGGTACCTACCCGATAGTATAAAAAAATCTTTTAAACAGTACCCTCACATTGTTTGTTCAACAACTGCAAGTAAATTACAATTGCACAGTGTTTATCCCCATCTTCATTACATTGAAACATCACTCCAGTGTCATTCCTAAGATAGCTCTCGATGGTCATCGGTAGCCATCACTGACATTTGAAAGGAACCGGAAAGCTTAATATGTAGTCAAAGACTGGCAGAATAATTAAGACAGCGCGCTTGAAACCCGCTAGTAAAGCTATTATAGTAAGCCAGTTATTATTGAGAAATGTCTATTTTTTTTTAATAATTTTATTCGTCTGTTTATTTTTTACAGTGCACTTTAAATAATGTACCAAAAAAAACACTGTCTGGTTTCACTTGGTACACATAAAGAAGTAAAAGCCTTTTCCATAACCTTTTTACATCAAAATTATACCGAGAGTATTATCGTCACTTAGCAACTAACTAATAGCAAGCTTAGGTTAAAAAAATGGGCTCCAAAGTATGATTTTAATAACATAGTATTATGATAGTAATTAATTTTACTGACGCTTAACGTTGTTGCTTTCAAAAAGGCGGGAGCTGTCTTCGGCGAAAATATGGCTGCATAAAATTTCATCCCCAACCTTTCCACCCTTAAATGGTATTCTTTTATAAAATTTCATTAAAGCACCACGCTTGTTAAATACCCTACACATGAAAAAAGAATCATTTAAATCGATTGAAACTTGACAGAGAAATCACGTAACATCGCCACAAAAGAAAATACACACGAAGATACACCACCTTTTTTGCAGTCGGTTAAAAATAAAAAACAGCGTTAGTCATGTGTAAACTAAAAAAAGAGTACACGTATGCAATGCGGATGTCCGTTAGGTATCTATAAGCTGGCGTACTTTAGTGACATCACTAGTGGGTTTCAAGCGCTCCGTCTACATAAATGTTGCTCTGACTCGATAAGTGTAGTCTCATGGCATGGCGTAACTCCAAAGGTGAACTGGTGACTAGGTGATCCTAGTTTGGGGTGCTCAAGGACACCGGTCACTATGTCACCACATTCTTCAGTTTTAATCATCTCAAAAGATTGAGACGTTTTAATTGGTTGTCTATTGAGATGTTCCAAAATTTACGACTTTCTAGTTTTTACAGGTCCTGATTTTTATAGCTATTTGCAGCGGCTTCGCTTGTTGGATATTTTTTGACAAGAATGGTATTGAAAAAGGATCTGATGGTTAAATTTAACGAAGACCCAGCCTATATTGAGGTTCGCCACCATATAAAGAAACGGAAAATAAATCCCATAGGTATACCTATTTATTTATTCAACGATCATTTTAAACATCTACATCGATTTAAGTAGAGTCTAACCATTATCTAACTCCATTCTGCTGTGACATTTCTAACCATTTTAGACTTCTATCTTTAGCTAAACTAGCTAAACAAACATTAGGAATTACGACGAAAAATAGGCATGCCATTGAACCAAAACTTGTGATTTTGTGAAATTATTAAGTTTTATTGAGTGGTAAGAATCGAGCCCTTTAGCGCTATAGAAATTAATTCTATCAACCTACCCACTACACCATGGATGATGTCAATAATTAAAATAACAATTTTTATAATTAGATTTTCTACGATGATCGTATACATCCTGTTTTAGTTCACATCTTGCGTATCTTTACGCATGTGCCAATGCCAAAAGCAGTTGGCCTTCTAGAAATGAGACGAATCTAGTTTATTATTAATATTGCTCATTTATACAAATTAGAACCCATTAAAATATGTCTAATGATGATTATACTATACCTACTCGTATTTTTGGCAGATAGTTGTATTACCTAGATAAATGTTGCCTTGTGTGTTACTAAGTTAGATATATGTAAGAGATGTGAGCAACGTAGTCAGTAAAATTACTGGCTATTTTCTAGGGGTAGGCCAGGCCTACTCTTCAGCGAGAGTACGTCCGCCGGTGGGTTGGTATACCACCGCTTTGCTCGTGAAGTCTGCCGCCAAGCGGTAAAGTGCAAAAGCATTACTGTGTTCCGCTTTGATGAGCAAAGTAGCCAGTGAATCACTGGGCTTATGAGAGTTAATACCTATAATATCTCAGGTTAAAATAGTATAAATATAGCGTGTGAGTAATCAAAAACTATTACACAAACTTTAATAATGAAAATAATTTGGAAGTTTAGCAATTTATTTTAAGCGCTGTTAAACCAAGGTTTACCTTAGCATGCAGGATAAGCGGCCAATTGGTAGTAATATCAGCGAAATAGGATATACTATGTAATTTCGCTGATTATTATATAACAATTTGGATTATTTATATATAGTCCTACACAATAGCCTGTAGGATTGCCCCTTGTTTGGAAAACAACTTTTAAGATAATTTATTTGGACTAACACCGTGTTACTAGCGAATCGTCTAAAAGATTACTTACAGAAATTATAGCTCATTCTTAGTACAATACGGAAAGATACAATGTAATGGAATAAAAATAGAAAACTATTTAATGGTTTTGTATCATGGTCTATTGCAGACCTTAGACGCTTATGCAAACGTACGTTTGCTTGTCAGAATAACAACGCTTTTACGTCAAGCGCGCATTTCGAGTATCACGAAATCCGCGCTTGACGCAAAAGCGTTGTTATTCTGACAAGCAAACATACGTTTGCATAAGCGTCTGAACTGCCCCTCTATGGAAGTTCACTTCATAAGTTCCTTGATAATAGGTATACCTAGGCACTGTCATTTTACAAATAAGTAGAAATAAAAGCAAAAAGTCACATTTAGATCAATAACACGTTTTTCTACATAGCCCAACGCAAACATTATACTCGTAAAGCATGCAGATTGCATATTTTGCACAAAAACAAAAAGATATCCGGCACAATGTCAAATGGAGTGACATGTTAACAATTCTACATAACATAATATTTAAGAACCTACGTCATAATAATTTTTTTTATGATATTAGGTAACGAGACGAGCTGGTCGTTTGCCTGATGGTAAGCATAACGCCAGCCCATAACGATTGCAGTGCCACCCAGAAATTTGAAACACAAAGGCCTGCGCGGCACTGCAGTGCGCTCGTTACCCTGAGACATTAGATATTAAGTCTCATAAGCCCAGTAATTTCACTGGATACTCTGCTCATCAAACCGGAACACAGTAATACTTGCACACTACTGCTTCGCGGGAGACTTCACGAGCAAAGCGGTGGTAACAACCCAGACGGACACTCGCAGAAGAGTTAGTCCTCCCACTAACGAAAATAATATGTTTAGACGTGGTGCAAACAATAATAAGTAACACATATTAATAATAACTAGTTGTACTTTACGGACTTGAGTTACAGTATTTTTAAATTTTTGTACTTTTGACACTATATCTCACTTGATGATGGTGAATCCTCTAACGAATGCAGCGAAAAACCGTTTTAACCTGATATTTAGAGCTATCAGTACATTATTTCAAAGACGTTAAAAAAATAAAAACAAATTCTGTCAATCTCCAACATTTTCCCAACAATCGAATTGATTGACATAATAATTTTTTTTTTATTTGGTAACGAGACGAGCTGGTCGTTTGCCTGATGGTAAGCATAACGACGGCCCATAACAATTGCAGTGCCACCCAGAACTTTGAAACACAAAGGCCTGCGCGGCACTGCAGTGCGCTCGTTACCCTGAGACATTAGGTATTAAGTCTCATAAGCCCAGTAATTTCACTGGAAACTCTGCTCATCAAACCGGAACACAGTAATGCTTGCACACTACTGCTTGGCGGCAGACTTCACGAGCAAAGCGGTGGTAACAACCCAGACGGACACTCGCAGAAGAGTTAGTCCTCCCACTAACAGTTGAGACACTAACATAAAAAAATTGAGTCACCATCCCTATGTTGAAACTATTATTTAGAAGTAAGTGAACTCGGGTCGTAGACAGTAAATTAGAAATACTCTAAAAGCTTAAAAAAAAGAAATCAAAAACATTTGAAAAAACCCACGACGGGTGTAAACGTTGTAATCGAAAAAGATTTTAAATTATTTTCTAGAAAAACCCCCCACTAAAAGGGAAAGTAACGAAAGATAAGTTAAACTCAAGAAAATCCGTACTAGTAAGTATGTATAGCTATCTCTCAATTCTTGTCTTTATTACTGCATTAACCAAGCCATTTTTTTACTTACACACATCAACAATGTTATTTTGATTGTTGTGCGACGTGCGCATTTGACAGTTTTTGGTTCCGCTCAAGATACAATAATGCCTAGTTTAGATTACAATCAGAGAAAAAATTAAAATATCCGTGACAAAAACGAGTATAAAGTAAACCAAGAGACCGCAGGGCGCAATCACTATATGCGAAGCGTGGTCCAGCATTTAACTCCGACCTCCAAACAAGAAGATAGTGTTGCAAATAGATTACAGGGCATTAAGAAAATGTTGCCTGTGATATACACTACCTATTGTCATCTAAATTGACACTATTTTATGGGACCTTGGCCTACATGAAAGGATTTGACTAGAGTATCCTAATTTATGTCACCTTGTTGGACTTATTGGTTTCATTACATACCTACCTGATGCATGACTTAACGTGTTCTACAGTCAGGTGTGAGAATAACTCATATTACAGCATGCTATTACAGTATTCATGAATCAAACAAAGACAAGGGGTGTAATTTTGACGAGTAAATCAATTCTAAAAATCGAACCGTAGTTTTTTTTAATACTATTTGGTCGTTTGCTTAGGCAGACATAACGCCGGCCCATAAGAATTCGTCTGAATTAAGTTTCATCTTACGTTGCAAGCCATGAGAGAAATGTATGCTAAATTGGCTCAAGAATACTTTAAAAGAAGAAAACACGAAATTAGCTGCGGACGGAAAATATTGAGTAAAACGTAAATTTCTGTCATCTATGAAGTACTTGCTCTCTGTACTATGCTCGTGAAGTCTGCCGCCAAGCAGTAGTGTGCAAGCATTACTGTGTTCCGGTTTGATGAGCAGAGTAGCCAAATAAATTACTGGGCTTATGAGACTTAATACCTAATGTCTCAGGGTAACGAGCGATCTGCAGTGCCGCGCAGGCCTTTGTGTTTCAAAGTTCTGGGTGGCACTGCAATTGTTATGGGCCGGCGTTATGCTTACCATCGGGCAAATGACCAGCTCGTCTCGTTACTAAATAACATTAAAAAAAAACTTTCCTAAAGCGCATCAGTGGCCAGAGAAGATCGCCTCAAACATACAAACTTTGTCTCTAGCATATTAGTAATAGTATAAATATGTTTGTATGAATAAAGATGTAAGAAAATACATTTCAGTACTAACCAAGATGAGTACCTAGGTTACATCCATCAAAAGTTCAAGTTCGGCGCAGTTGATCGATTACTGTTGCGCAACAATGTAGTGTAGGTATTAAATCTTTGTGAACAGTGCACAGTGTTCAAACTGTAATTTAGTTATTTCTTTTGTTATTTGGACGTGAATAGCTACTACAAAAGGTACACTCATATTTTAATGGATTCATATTGATTTAATGTAGTACCTAACAT
Organism: Crocallis elinguaria; assembly: GCA_907269065.1. NCBI lineage: Eukaryota > Metazoa > Arthropoda > Insecta > Lepidoptera > Geometridae > Crocallis > Crocallis elinguaria. The sequence goes on along the minus strand of OU026072.1, from coordinate 20,794,972 downwards.
AGGTATTTCTCTTTTAAATTTTTAGGCGTTGTGCGACCTGCCGCTCCACTAGTTGAAGGTTTGAACCCCGTAATGAAATTGAGCTTTCTGAGAAAGGAAAAATCCACGATGCAACCATAGATAGCATGGTGGTAGAGTATCTCTAGTGCTCGCCAGACAAATCCTCAGGAATCAGGAGGAACATCTGTTGGCAAACACCTAAAGATGTGCTCTGGTATCACTCAATTCGAAAAGTATAGGCATCTATAATAGATGTGTCAATTTCTACAAAATATTTTATCCCATAGATATCTATAGGTATCACAATTTAATTCCTCCTACTTGATTTACGTTACACCAATTGGATCCACCTTCTCAGATCAACATTCTCAGATCACCATAATTAGAAAACAATGCATCTCCACAAATTGATACCATCTATTAGCAACCTCTTCGTTAAGTGAATGTGAATCTCGATCGGTGTGGCAAGAACTTGTTTTATCTGAACCAACTTATAATACACACACACACAAACAATAGATTAAAAGAAGGATGCAGAGCACCGCTATAGAGACAACTACAAGCGATGTGCAACAAACAATAAGCGATTAGTAGGTATACAGATGACAGACGACAGACCACTGAGCTTCTCAAGGCGTCCGCTAGGTCGAGATAAGGAAGGGAGAAATTTTGGACGTGGATAATTCAGTTGGCAGAGCGATGGAATGGTATTCCACAATTTAAGGTATGCTTCATTTCTAAACTAACATGTTTCAAAAAGTTTGGGTGATATTGGTGATGATGATGCTCAAGTGGGCTTGTGGCATTATATAGCCAGTATCTGTTGTTGTTGTTACGTAAAATAAACATTACATTATAAAAAAAACAGGTTGAATCATAATAGACAGTCAACAACTAATAACCTACTATGACATAGTAGACAGTCAACAACTAACATCCTACTGTTGATGTTGACTGACTATGTCATAGTAGGAAGTTAGTTGTTGACCGTCTATACCCACTATGCAATATTGTAAATGCAAAAATGTGTTTCTTAGTTTGTTCCAATTTGGAACTGGCACGGGGGGTGTCTGGAAGGAATTCACGCAATAACGGAGCAACAGACCGACGTGATTTTTTGCATCGTCATAGTTTATGGGCCGGTGAGTGACATTACTTTTTTATTCCGAAAAAATGCACGGTTCCTGTGGAAATTTACACGCGAGTGAAACCGCGGGCCAATTACATTTAGTCAACCAAAATAAAACAACATATTAAAGTAAACTTATAATAACAAAAAGAAGTGGTGTGCTTCTCCCGCGTCCCCCTCAAATAGTGTTATTCTGATGTACAAGCTATATAACAATAGTTTTGCTACAAACATCCATTCATTCATCCATCCACTCTTACCAATCGCGTTTGTAATTTTTTTTTTAATATTATTTGGTAACTATGCGAGCTGGTCGTTTGCCTGATGTTAAGCATAACGCCGCGCCGGCCCATAACAATTGCAGTGCCATCAAGAACTTTGAAACACAAAGGCCTGCGCGGCACTGCAGTGCGCTCGTTACCCTGAGACATTATAGGTATTAAGTCTCATAAGCCCAGTAATTTCACTGGCTACTCTGCTCATCAAACCGGAACACAGTAATGCTTGCACACTATTGCTTGGCGGCAGACTTCACGAGCAAAGCGGTGGTAACAACCCAGACGGACACTCGCAGAAGAGTTAGTCCTCCCACTATCAATACCTAGACCTAATCCAAAATCACTAACTTATTTGGTCAAATTTTGAGTTCGGTCGATGTTTCACTAAGAGTGCGATATTAGTAGGACCCTATCAGACCAGCCGACAAATTCATCAATTTGTAAACGACAGTCTAATTGAAATACCGCTCAGTCGGATTCGAAAGCTTGTTGTTAAACAATACGCTGTTAGCTAAGAAGCGAACTTGACCCACATCCGCTTCACGCTTCGAGTAGCATTGGCGATTAAAGCATTGAATCGAACCTACTATTATGGGTTATAGAAGCTAACGGAAGTTACGTTTACTAAACAAAACAGTTATTTAAAGCAAAAAATTAGAATGAACTAGCTTCTGCCCGCGGTTTTCACCCGCGTTCCCACAGGAACCGTCAAACCGATCTATCAAATTAAATCAACTTGTCAACATTATAAAACTTTATTGACAGCTGTCAATGTCAATTTTTATGGCACACTAACTTCTGCCCGTGGTTTTCACCCGCGTTCCCACAGGAACCGTACATTTTTTCAGGATAAAAAGTAGCCTATGTTACTCTCCGGTCCATAAACTATATATATGCCAAAAATCACGTCGATCCGTTGCTTCGGTACTACGTGAAAGAAGGACAAACCAACAACACACACTTTCGCATTTATAATATTATATAGTATGGAAGTATGGATTTATGGAGGAGTTGCAAGCGAAGACGATTTTATTAGCCAGTAGGGATCATCACTTGGATGAAAATTAAATATAATGATCAAATGCTAAGCTGTCACATATAAAAAACTGATAACCACCAATACAAGCCTCATTCATCAAATAAATAACATCATATCAGAATGATCATACACAGCTATTTCGTTCACTTTCTCTCAACAAAGATATCATTTTCAATCCATTTTCGATGCATCAAGGTTGACAATTGCCTGAACTGTTTTTTCCGGTAGGTAAAACTTTTGTATAGGCTAAACAAATTGGGTGGTAAGTGAAAAACAGCTGTAATTACAAAGTGAGAGCCCAATGGAACTATTAACGTAACGAAGTGGGTGCGACTGTACGGTTTTATGAGCTGCAGACACGAAAATCGCCAAATTGAGGTAGCTGTTATCATAGCTAGGTTAACATACAATTTGACTTTGTTTTACTGTGACCTCTATCTCACCCATTCATACATCATAATGAGATTTTATCACACTCGTTTTAAAATGGTGAAGGAAAACATCGTGAGGAAACCAGCATGTTGAAGAACCACAAAATTCGAAGACCTGTAACCTGTACGCCAAGCCGCACTGGGCCCGCGGCGTGGTCAATTCATGATCGTTCCAAATCCATCGCTTCGCGCGTAGTGGATTGAGTGGAAAGAAGGTCCAGTTTCGAGCACACAAACGGTCACTCCATTCCCGGCGCGCCATCACTCCATTTTTCGGTCATTCTGCGTCTCCAGTACTGCAACTGAGCGCGAAATAGATAGTTGTATTGGCCACACACGATAAGTTGGAACGTTGTATTTGGAACGTTTGGATATTGTTATGTGCCAGCGTTATGCTTACCATCAGGCAAACGACCGGCTCGTCTCTTTACCAATAGAATAAAAAAATCCAATATCCCTATCTCTCCGCGTAATCCATCGGAGATTACCTGATTCATGGGCGGTTTTAGGTAACGTTGGCGTGGAATGTTGTGGATTGGAGCGGTCGTGTATGGCGGCTCTGAAGCCTCTCTCTCTCTCACACACACATACACACACACACACACACACACTCACTGAGAAAAGGCCGGTGTCCCAGCAGCGGGAGCGTAATAAGGCTGATGATAAATGGGATATTTCTTGATCATTATTAAATAGAATTGGTAAAGGAAAGTCGTGATGCCACCATAAATCATTGTGGTAGTGTAGATCTAATCCTGTGACGTACCACCGTATAGTTGAAAATCTGTCACAAACCAGTCATCGATGTGTTCCAGCTGCACTTGAGACCTGAGAGTCAGAGCTAATCTAGGTTAAGCATATTTGTCTTCTACCACATCGTCGCTCAAGGTCAGGAAAGATAGAGATCAAAAGCTAACCTATCCAGTATAAAAAAGACGATCAGCATCCAATACTTCGACATTGTTACAAACTTTATGAACACAGAAATACTGAATGCACAAATTAGTTAATAACTGTGAATATTTAAAAGAGTGTCTGACCTGAAGATGTTATTAATAAGACAAAAACGGGTCTAGCGCACAAATTAATATCAAAATGTAATTTTGACTTAGCTGACGTTTCGATCAAATTGCATTGACCGTGGTCACGAACAACGCAGTCATTTGTGCGCGATTAAACTCGTTTTTGTCTTACTAATAATACTAGCTTCTGCCCGCGGTTTTCACCCGCGTTCCCACAGGAACCGTGCATTTTCCGGGATAAAAAGAAGCCTATGTTACTCTCCGGTCCATAAACTATATCTGTGTCAAAAATCACGTCGATCCATTGCTCCGTTACTGCGAGAAAGAAGGACAAATCAACAAACACACTTTAGCATTTATAATATTAAATAAATAATAAATAATAAAATCTTTATTTGAGCTATATACACAATGAAAGAACAGACAAAATATTAAATATTTGACAAAAAGTATACAAAGGTAAGGTAAATATTAGTGGGATAGTAGGATGTACTTATTCAATTTGCGAAAGTTTAAAAAATACTTATGACAAGATAGCCTGGAATGATAGGTAATAATTGGCTATCAGCTGCGGAATGCATCAACAGATGCTATTGGATACAGGTTTTACAACTGTGTAGCCAGTTAGGCAAGCACTAGAAAATATCCTACTGACATGTAAGATTGCATCAGGCTATTTTCCTTTAGAGAAAGCTTAAAATATACGTTGATGTAACGTTTATAGGTACACATATAGGCCCTCCTTTTCTTCTTACTATTTGTCGACAACCATGATCCTAATCACCCCCTTCCGGGATAACATACCAATTCAAACTCACCCTGTATACACGGTAGTTCTGGGAACGGTAGACCTCTTAAGGACGAACTAGTCGTTCATTTCTCCATACAACCGTACTTGGGTGATTACTCCACTACTTGATGTTTTAAGTCCAAAATTAAGAATAATATCGATTTATCTCTTCGTTATCTAGGTCAGCCTGCTAATTATACAGAAATAAAATAAGTGGCTTAAAAGTAATGAGCCTTCAAACATCTGTATTTTAGCACGTATTTCAAAGCAAATTTGGACGTAAATAAATTACAAAAGGATTACGAAAACTCGAAAATAAGGTACATACTAACAAGCTTTAGTTTATTGACATTTCAAATAACTTTGGTCTGACTAAATACATTCAGTAGTTTTGTCGTAAAACCCCAAGCACCAGAAGCCAATTCGTACATTTTTGCGCGCCGGTTTTCGACTTTTCGGTTTTCGTCGCGACTTTACGAGAGTGTGTAATTGTGTATGTGCGAGCATTAGCCTCATACTACTCATCGCTGCAGAGTCTTACCTTGTCCCACGAATGTTAGATGAAATAGCATGCAGTTTAGCCGCGCCCACCGATGAGTTCGCTCCATGGACTAGTAGGCTCTTAAGCACAAACTTTTTTCAACAATTGCGTTCAGCAAACTCACCCTGTATACACGGTAGTTCTAGGAACGGTAGACCTCTCAAGCACAAACTTTTTTTCAACTGTTGCGTTCAGCAATGTACATCATGTATAATCGCGAACTCAAACTTTTTTAACAGTTGGTTTCAGCAATGTGCATCATCCATCTTGAGAAGGTGTACTCTGTATTGTGCTGTACTCTGTATTGTAAGATGATGTTTAGATTTAATTATTCAATACATCATCGTGTTGATCCATAATAATCAAGTAATATTTTTAACCCCTTTCGAATTTTTTTCTAACTAGTTCTGAATTGAATACCAAATGTACCTATCTGCCAAATATTGTCAAAATCACAAATGGCGCCGCAGCAAACTTCATCACCTTTTTAGGGTAAATAACCCTGCAACCAAAATCGCTGACTACAATAAAAACTATGAAACTGTAGAACCTGTACACCAAGTTTCCTCAATATTAGTTGAAATATACGACGAGGTATTTACGTTCACGAATATAAAAAAAATATAACAACATTATACGGAGATCCACCGGTCAAATGAAAGCAAAATTGGCCAGTTGTTGCAAAGACTTCTCTCGATTCGCTCGTTCGATCAATTATTAAGAATCTATATACCGTTAAATTATACACAGATGTGAGGAGTATGTGTGACATACTCACATACAATGTGGGATACTTTATTTTACATATGTATACCAGTTAGGTACACGTATGTAAAATAAAGTATTAACTGGGTTACCATGATTTATTGCCTAAATAGCTTCTGCCCACGGTTACACCCACTTCTCACAGGAACTGCGTATTTTTCCGGGATAAAAAGCTTATGTTACTCTCCGGTTCATAAACTATATTTATGCTAAAAATCACGTCGATCCATTGCGCCGTTGCTGTGTGAAAAAAGGACAAACCAACAAACGTACGTAAACACACTTTGACATTTACTATAGTAGGTACGGATTAAAATCCCAAAATGTATCAAAGTACGGTACTACCTAAGGTACGGTAAGGTAAGGTACCGTAAATAATCATTGTAAAATATATGAACACCATTACCTACTTATAAATCTAAGTGAGCTACCAGCCTTATAAAATGATTGCCAAATAAGATCATAAATCCTGTAGATATCCACATAAATAAACGGGTGATCGCATTTCCTTGGAATCATTATTCCAAGAAAATGCGATCACCCGTTTATTAAATATATCATTATATAGGTATTAACCTAACAGTATCTATAATTAGGATAAGATTAAGATGTAATAAGTTAATAACATAATCTGCCAGGAAAGCTTAAAATATCAAATTATTAACCAATTATTTAATCGTAAATAAAACTGTTAATAAAATTTCCTGATTTAATAAAAAGACTCACGCCTCAAACAAAAAATACAAAACATTACAAAAATGGACATCGATTAATTTAAAAATTCGCCATAAATATGTTAAAATTTATCAACATTTTTTGTACACTGTTTTAAGGATAATTCACTGCATATAACAATGAATGTTAATGGCAAAAACGTCTTAATAACATTGTTCGCATAAATTGTTGTAACTTATTGTTATCCGGAATTTATAATCTTTTGTAAATTACTTTTAATTTCTTCAACTCGAGTGAATAGGTATTTTCTAGACTGATAATATACATATATCTAACATCAGGCTTGTTAGGGGCAACCTAGACGCTCAAGCAAACGTACGTGTGCTTGTCAGAATAACAACGCTTTTGCGTCAAGCGCGGATTTCGTGATACTCGAAATGCGCGCTTGACGCAAAAGCGTTCTTATTCTGACAAGCAAACGTACGTTTGCTTGAGCGTCTAGGGTGCCCCTTAGACAAAAGCCACACACTTCATTTTCCGCTCACGCTAACGCCGCGCTAATACAATGTATCGGAATGACATAGGATGTGAAATGTCACGTATGTTACTGTAAAATTGATGGATGGCACAGACCATTAAACCTATAGACTCCGCTTAGCCAAACACCCCCAAGGCCAAGATTATGCGTTATCACTGCGTATGGCAAATTCGGTAAACCAATCACAACACGCCGTCTTCCCTCGTCTGATGTATGAGTTTTAAACTTCCCTCGTCCCCCGCCAACATATTACGATTGTGTTCTCATGCAAAACTTGGATTATGCGGCGTCTAGGTTTACTGGCCTGTGTTGGATGGTAATTGATCGTATTGGCTGTTTACTCTATGGTATTGACGTGAGCGTGAATGGAAAAAGAAGTCTAGAGGGCCTAGTCACACTCAAGCCTATAAAAAAATGTGTTTTCATTTCTGTTGTATAATGTATGTATTTAACTAGAACTAAAAGCATTCCTTCGATAAAAGTTGCTGTTGATGAATATTTAAACGGTTAAGTGTACAAAGTATATTTTTATAATAAATACGATACAAAGGTAGGTTTTAATGCCCATTGAATTTTTATACGCTGTTTTTTCTGTATGTAAATTTATGTATCCATACAAACTATATCAATAACCTCATAATAATGTAGAAAAGCTGAAGTAGGTATGCGATGATTAAAATATTTCATATAGACATTTTATAAAAGCTGTTAGGTAAGTAATTAATTTAATGTCTTAAATTCTTTTTCAACACCAAACAGGTTTTTTTATTAACTTTAGTATTTTTAAAGTACTGAAATAAAATTATCGCCTTTTACACGGCCTGTTGAGCTAAACCTGTCTCGAATCCTTTAAATAATACAATACTAGGTACTACTTACTGAAATAAATAAATACAATCTGTCACAATAATTTTAATTGATTATACCACAGACACTTTACATATATTATTATAACATCGGCTTGGAGACAGCGCTATCTGGCCGTCTCGCAATTCTTGTCTATTTCGTGGTTTTTTGATGGTATTGCATCAAGCCGCGCTTGCGCGTGTATTATCACGTAATCTGCGCTTGATGCAAAAGCATAGTTATTTTTGCAGCAAAACGCATACTTGCATAAGCGTCTACGGTCTGCAAATTACCTGTCTAGGTTAATTATTATCCTCCTTCGACCAGATCGTTATTAAGATGAAACGAGATAGTCAAATCTATAAAAAATAAATAAAAGACATATTAATCGGAGATCGTATCTGTTTATTAAACGGTAGGTTTTACTACCACTTGTTGACAGCAAGACGTAAAACTAATTTTACCAAGAACGTAGAAAGTTAGGGTTGTCACCAAAATAGAAGTAGAAATGATACAGTTAATATCCGTAAAATTATAACTACGAGTATAATAACTGTGATAAATTTAATAACGACTGTGATTTTTTTAATTATTCTTGGAGTAATAAGCAATTACTTTATGTACACAATAAGATAATTTACTTAGGAGTTTTAGGTAGTACACCATATTTATTATTATAATGGAGAAGGCACGTATGCATTTTTCAAATTAAAAAAAAATAGAGTGCGTGGTCAAATTGGCGGGAATCAAAATTTGATACTCTATCGTGTATGATTTATATAAGTATTGTTTTTTCGCAAGTTTAAGATACGTACTAAGTAATGAACATGTCTCAGACGAAAAAAAAATTAACGGTCTCACCTCAAAAAAATATTTAACACGCTCCTCCTACACATGCCATAGTCGCTTGTTTAAATATGAACAACCACAAATCTTGATTTAAGTAGTGTCTTAAGATTGCTAACTCCATTCTGTTGTGACATTTATAATCATTTTAGATGTTTATCTTTAGACACTGTTTATAGCTAAACAGGCGACTAAAAGATGTATTTTGTTGAAACACGGTAAGGGCCTCAATTAGTTCAAAAATATTATTTTTTATTATTTTAGAAGCATAGACGGATAAGACTCGGCAGTCAATTGCTTTATTTCAAGCCGGGACAGTAATGTTCTATTGTGGCACCCCTATCCAACTCTTAACAATAATAGCCAGTAGTACTCGGGCGAATTCGTGACTGGTCCGCCTCGGTAACAGTTTTGTTTTTTATTATTGTTACATTTCATTCTATTTTTATCTACTGACGGAATACGGTAGCAATCGTTTTCTTTCATCAGGTAGGTAAATTATTTGAAGTTTTTGTAGTAAATATATATTTTCCAGACAAGCTTTTATAAAGTACGTAATTGGTATTGAAATATTGTAGCCACTTTCCGGCTCAATCATCACGGATCAGAGTACTTGTAAACACAAATCAAACTAGCCTAAACTATGACATCATTATTAGTGGGAGGACTAACTCTTCTGCGAGTGTCCGTCTGGGTTGTTACCACTGCTGTGCTCGTGAAGTCTGCCGCCAAGCAGTAATGTGCAAGCATTACTGTGTTCCGGGTTGATGAGCAGAGTATCCAGTGAAATTACTGGGCTTATGAGACTTAATACCTAATGTCTCAGGGTAACGAGCGCATTGCAGTGCCGCGCAGGCCTTTGTGTTTCAAAGTTCTGGGTGTCACTGCAATTGTTATGGGCCGGCGTTATGCTTACCATCAGGAAAACGACCAGATCGTCTCGTTACCTAACAACAAAAAAAAAATGACCAACTATAGCATCATTATGTTGCACTGTCATCCGCTCTACATAAAATTGTCTCAATCGAACACCGGGAAGTGGGTCAATATAAGCTTGCAAGATTTGACCTATGTTTGTACATACAAACATTGCAAGCTTTTAAAAAGAAGCTTTTTTTTTGATGATGGCAAGATCAAATACGTGGATTGATAGTCCAACGAGCTTGAGCGGCTATTGAAACAAAACACTGTTGCGACTGATGCGAATAATATCGAACTAATGGATACACAAAGAATCATTTAAATTTTAGTGGGGCCAATGTTAAATGGAAATTTTTTAATTGAAACCTAGAAAAGATACGACTTTGGAGTGTAATTCCAGGAAGATAAGACTAGACACGTTTCCGAACTGAAAATGGTAGGTACGCAAGTTGGCAGTATAGAAAACCCTATCACCATGCTTATTGATTGCATCGCGATTTTAGTTTTTATGGAAAACTTAAACATAAATAAAAAAACACAAACGGGAAAGTACTTGTATAGGTACAAATTAAAACAAAATGTATTGAGTTTCCAGTTCAAATCCTAGACCTAAATTATAAAGTGAAAAGGAATATTCTTCGCTTTTATAACGAGAGGAAGTAATACGATATTGCTTTGTCATGTTATAAAATAGGAGAGCTCACTTTATCTTTGGAGTTGGAACTTGACCAAACTGATATAGGATATATCTCCTTGGGATAACAATCTTTATGTTTAAAAATAATCCACGGATGGGACACAATGAGACAAGTTCAATAAGGTAAGATGAGGTAAGGTCATACAAGGTCTGTATTTTTCCTTTTCAAAATTTAATGCAAACTTTTTTTTTATGTTATTAGGTAACGAGACGAGCTTGTCGTTTGCCTGATGGTAAGCATAACGCCGGCCCATAACGATTGCAGTGCCACCCAGAACTTTGAAACAGAAAGGCCTGCGCGGCACTGCAGTGCGCTCGTTACCCTGGGACATTAGGTATTAAGTCTCATAAGCCCAGTAATTTCACTGGATACTCTGCTCATCAAACCGGAACACAGTAATGCTTGCACACTACTGCTTGGCGGCAGACTTCACTCACAAAGCGGTGGTAACAACCCAGACGGACACTCGCAGAAGTGTTAGTCCTCCCACTAACAAAAACAAACTAACAAAACTCCCATAGTTTAGGTTTTTTTAATTCTATTTGATACCTAGACGAGCAGGTCGTTTGCCTGAAGGTAAGCGTAGCGCCCACCCATATATAACAATTGCAGTGCCACTCAGAAATAATTCAATAAAATGCACTGCATACCGTTTAAAAAACCATTTTGAGCTTAGCACGCCACCGTCACTTATTATCAGGTCCTATTTTATTCAGATACCTATTCAGGGGTCATTCGTACCATTGAATGATAAAACAAAACCAAGATATCAATAAACCCATAAATAAAATGAAACGCCGTTATTTTCTTCGAGTTTGCTATCCCCATTTATTATTGTCAAAATATGTTGTAGATTTTTTTTTGGAAGATAGGTCATTGACCATTTCTATCTCTCGTATGTTAGTAAATAAATTATGGTGTAAAGGTCCTCTCCATACGAGTTTTAATAAATAACTCTAATTTTATGTAGTGCTAGCTGTTGCCCGCGGTTTTCACCTTCACATTTTTCCGGGATAAAAAGCCTTTGTTACTCTACGGTCTCTAAACTATATCTATGCCAAAAATCACGTCGATCCGTTGTTCCGTTGCTGCGTGAAAGAAGGACAAACCAACAAACACACTTTCGCATTTATAATGTTAAGCGGGATATTATACGGATCCACGTCTTAGACCAAAGCATGTTCTTGCGGTATTATATAAACTTAAAATGTAGGTACTTGCTTAAAACAATACATCTTGTAATTAATAAGAACAAGCAGGTACTTTACACCTTGAAACCTTCTTGAACAATTCAAGGTATCTCTTCTAACGTATCCTGATATTCCGCGCCCTGCAATTACACAAAATACAGACAGATTTCGCTTCCGTACATTCTTATATGAACAGCATTGTATTTAGTGAATCGTGCGTAAACAAAAGATAGATTGGATTTATTCCCTTCTTTCTTAGCTAAGGATTCCTTGCACACGGTAATTAAATAGCTTGTAGTACGCGCGTATAAAGCGAATCTCCAGTGCTACTATTGTCTATGGGTTTTGGTTATTTTTTATCAACTCGAGTAGCTCGGCACACCATTGCGCTCGTTACCCTGAGACATTAGGTATTAAGTCTCATAAGCCCAGTAATTAATAATAATAATAATAATTTTTTTAATAACCAAAATAAAATGACAAGTAGCACAATAACAGACAATTATTATAAAGTACAACACAAATAAGCACTGATTTGATGCAATGAATTGGGTAATTACTAGTTACTATAAGTTAATTGTCCTTGAACATGCTAACATAAATGAAAAGATAAGCCTCAGATCCCTAAGCTAAGCAAAAGCTTGTATTATAGGGGTCTGTGCTCCCCCAACTAAATTGATTATAAATGATATCAAAATAACAATTGAAGTAGAACAAATAACAGTGCAGTATATTATTATGTAGTTGAAGTAATAAGAATACTTAGTAAATTACATTATATTAAATTCTTATATTCTTCAATTAGGGTTAAATTATTTACTTCTAAACAAAACAAATTTCACTGACTACTTTTCTCATCAAACCGGAACACGGTAATGCTTTCACATTACTACTTGGCGGCAGACTTCACGAGCAAAGCGAGGGTACCCACCCAGAGGGACACTCGCAGAAAAGTTAGTCCTACCACTAACAAAAGACAAACATAAATAAATTGTTGCCATTCTATAGAAATACCACATATAAGTATATAACACCTAGAAAATCAATAGCATTAATCGTTTTGAAGCGAATGCCTTTTATCTATACGCCCTCAGGTGCAATTGTAGAGTGAGCTTTCAAATAATAATTATGTTTTAATTTATATTCTCTACACATATTAAGGATTGTCCTATATTTCTGATGTATAAAAACTATTCAAGTGCTTTCTGGTGACTTTGATACACATTTTTTTTCATTATTAGGTAAGTATTTTTGATAGTTAACTGTGACAATATTAAAATTAATAATATCTGCCCAATTATTTAGTGAATATGTGTCTAAATACGAAAAATTTTGAAGACGATATTGTCTGCCCATCTATTTTATTATAAATACCTATAATACAAAGGTACAATTTGTGTTCTTATTTGTTAGCCGATCGTTGACATTAAAAGTTAATGACCTGCGAAATATGTTGTTTTTGTTTCGAAAAGTTTTATTATTATGATTATTTATGAGATGTCAGACACGTCCAGATTCTGCCCAGAGCTCATTTAAAACAGCATTAATCCAAATAAAGTTACTTATTTTTATTTACATCTTTTGTTATCTTAATTTAAAATAAAATTGATGCACTATATTAATAATGTCCAAAGTTTCGACATCTACGACTTGATCTTTGATGCAATTTTAATTGTTTTGTTTATGAGGACCAACGAAGCTGCTTTGGTACAGAACATTTCTCAATTAAGTCCTAACTTCCCGCCCGAGAAAGGGAAAAACGAGATAAAAATGACTCCGCTCCAAATTCTTCCCTTTCAATTCAAGTCCTTCCATAATTTCCAAAGAAACTGATTCGCGCACAGTCATTTTTATCTATTTTCCCTTTCTCCACAGATATCCAAGAGCTGGCGAGGCAAAACAAAATCACGAAGCAAATTCTAGAAGCCTACATCCAGAAGAAGCTTGGGCTTCGGAACAGCTACGTGAGAGCGCCTTCCATCTCCGATATTCTACCGATGAGGATGCTTAACGAAAGTAGAAAGAAACAAGAACATGCACCTGAAGAACCAGAGCAGGATTACCAGCAGGAAGAGGAGCAGGAGGAGCAGGAAGAGCAGGAAGAGCAGGGTCAGGAAGGCCAGGAGTATGCAGAAGATGATAGTTTACAAAGCGTGGAGAGCGAGCAGATTGACTCTATCTATGATGAAGGTATTTTGGCTTTTTTTGTGATCAAAACGTTTAATCGTATAAATGCATTAATGTTATCTAATCTAAGATGCATTTATAGCCTATTATCATTTAAAAACATTATAATACCGATTGACATGTGAAACCAGAACCTAATTTATTAGCTCTAAGAATTACTGTAAACTACGTGGGTACTTTATTATCTAGGGCTAAACAAACTACGAAAATATTTGCATTTTTCGAGAATGCAATGTGACATTGTTGACGTGTATTTCGTCGGATGACCAAACGACGTCTGCGGCGCAAGTACGGAAGTCGGTTCGATAAATTTGTCGAATCGAAAAACCCGATAAATTTATCGAATGTTGCGAGAACCGAAGCCTGATCGTAATGTATTGTAGTAGCTCTATATTTTCTTTGGATTCGACCTAGCTATTAGTTAAGTTTTGTCGATTGTATCGAGGTTCTATAAATTGTATAAAAAGTCGATAAAACCCACTTTATCGATTTGAACTGTCAATTTTATCGAATTTTATCGATCAAAAAGATCCGTACTAGCGCCGCTGATGCGTTATAGCTATCTAGTTGCATTTTAGTGCCCTACGATTTACTCACAGATTTGAGCGCTGACCCGAGATCCTATTACTTCCTTAATCAATGGTCACATCAAAACAAAATTTTGTAATACTTTTTTGCCTCTGAATTTGAACTTTGCGTGACTAAAGTTCATGGTAACGACACGCAAATATTTTGTTTCATAGCGCTATCCTAAATTGAACACCCATTATGTATAAAATTGGACAGAAATTGCGGTCAACGGTTTGGAGAACACTTCTCCGTACCCTTTAGTTAACTAATGTCATTATTAAGTGCTATAAGGAAAAACTTAATATTTGTGATGGTTATAGAAAATACTAAAATATTTTAAAGAAACGGCCCAGAATTAAAAAAAAAAACTCAAAAAAGACTCCAAAAAATGTCTTTTGTCTCGCACTGCTAGCAAGCGACAACTATCATATTTTTTATAAACAAAAGAAAGGAAATGATATTTAATCATCTAAAGGCATATGTAAAAACATTTAAAGTCAATGATGTCTCTTTTTCATAATTAAATAAAATCTACGAAATAACGTTCATCTAAAAGAAAACTCATTTTCAATCATATTTCTCTGCAAAAGAATTATACCTAACGTTAGGTTAGAATTATACCTAAAATTTTAGGTATAATTCTTTTGCAGAGAAATATGGTTGAAAATGAGTTTTCTTTTAGATGAACGTTATTTCGTAGATTTTATTTAATTATGAAAAAGAAACATCATTAACTTTAAATGTTTTTACATATGCCTTTAGATGATGCTAGTCACAGACCCTTAAAACTAAAGTATTACAGTCGATAGGAGGCGCTTGGGCACTTTTATTTCAACCATCTTTGCTTTTTTACTCATATACTACAACATACAGGTACCTACTTATATTACTCAAGCAATAAAATGCAATTAAAATAAAATATTTGTGTATGAAAATAAAAAAATATTTGCACGGCATTGTGGACTCAATTATAATTAATAACTAGATTTCGCAACTTAGCCGTGATGCTTAACTGCCATCCCAAATATTTGCACCAACGCAATTTGAAGCAAAACCACCCAGCGACCCAAATTGTGGTCATGCAGTGCAAACACAATGTCAAAACATTTCATAGTTTGATCAAACATTTGTTAAACCATGAGCACCATGGTCACATGTGGCAACCTTTCAGTTGCTCAAGTTGAGGAAATTCTGGAGATGTGTTAAAGTTACTAATTTTTATCAATTTGCAGTGAGCTGTGAATTTGACACACACTTGAGACTTGTATGTAAATTAGTGCAAACCCGTTAGCCAATGATTTCTAGAGTTTTCACACAAGTTGTTTTTCCCCTATTCAAGGTTTCATCTTAGTAGAGTTACTATTTTTATTACAGTCTTTAAACCTCTTTAGATCAACTATCAAAGAATGTGTCCATTTTTACACTTTTCTCATTGTCTCTATTAATAAGGGGAAGATTGTTCATGAGGTGTTCTTTACATAGGACTTTAACACTGCACTAATTCAAATGGCTTTATTCTTTTTAGTCTTCGCACTATATCCCTGTGGTCGTACAGCTGGAATACTTCGACGTTCACATGGTGATGTCTGTGTTGGTCAACTTCTGCGTACTTTTTAATAACTTTAGCAAAGAACTCTAGAAATTATCTATGTAATGCTATGTGCATCTTGAAACATGATTATTTTTAAATATTATTTTCCCATACGCTTCTCCCTTCATACTGGAACTTCCTAAGGCTTCAGTGGTAGTGAGAAACTCCGCCTATCCGGAGTTTGCGGTTTCAAATCCTAGATAAAGCTTGCACTTTTTTTGCATGACAAATGTATCCATATTATTGTGGAAGGTCTTTTTCTCACCTGGCTAGCTTTCACCACTAGTGCTGCATTATATTGCAGCACTAAATTGATATAGCAGTGATCATCTTCTGGCTGATGATGATGACCACTCTGACACTTAAACTCAGGTTGGTATCAGGTTTGGTAGATAGGTATAATTGACGCTTGTTTATCCAAAATTAAAATAATAAAAACAAAATAGATATCATTGGCATCAGTATCAAGAAGCCCTACCGGTTTTGATTTAGATTTTCGTGATTACATGATTGGTAAACATCTACCACAGAAGCCCCATCGAACCCCGTCCTAAATGCCATGCTCCAAAACCTTTCCACCCACTTCCTAAAGTAGGTTAGTTACAGTCAAACAAATTTAATTAAATGCAACATCTGAAATCTAAACAGCACTAATAGCAACAAACTAGATCAAGAATATTTGCTTCACTTTTTAAGCGATTCTGATAAAAGTGAAACAATTACAATTAGTACTCATTCAGAAATTAATAAATAAAAAACTACTTATTGAAAAATAAATAAACGTCATGTTGAAAATACGGTGGCTCAGTAATAAGCGGATTCGGAAGCAAAACCTAGACAGAGGTGCCAAACGGGGATGTAATTTACTATACTATACATAGAAAGTTTGTCAACTCGTTCTTGTAAGAATATCGATATGTATCTTATAGGATATAGGTAGGAAGTTTCTAGACTTCTTTTCTTGCATAAAACCTGGTAAAGAAAGTGCTTTGAAAAAAAATACCAATATATCACCTGATCTTAATTAACGATTCGAAATCTTGACGATTTCATGACTCTCAAGTGCAAGTCCTGGAACACGTCCTTGATTACCTACGAATCAGCAGTAGGTAGCCCTGACCATTGAGCCAACGCCAATTGTCGAAGCTTGAACATTTTCCTATCCTCCTTTTACAGTCCATTAATTCTCTTCCCAACCAAAGGCTGACTGGAAGAAATATAACCTTTAGCAATAACTACACCCTATGTGCTTTAATTTAAGATAATTACTGTGGTTAATGTCTCAAGTCGTATATTTTTATGCTATTTGAAATTTAAGTTCGTCTTTTAAAGGAATTCTTTAACGCAGGCTGTGCACACATACAGCAAGCTAAAGCTGTTTGACTGTACTAACAAAAGTGAAACAGCTCGATCGATCTCACATCTGACATTTAGACTCACCTTGACAAGTTCAATGCTACGACCGCCGCGCTGTAAACTATTGCAGATGCGCACGACTTGCCTCGTTTTCATTCGCCAGCTAATTATACTACAGCACTCGCCAAACTCAAACACATGTCCGAAAACATTATTGTTTTATGAAAGGCCCTATCTTCTAACGCTTCAATAGATCCTCTCCATCTAAAGGTTGCCAGGTAATATTTTACTGACTAGGCCGTATAGTAACAAACTGTAACAAAAGTTAGATAAATTTAAACAGACTTCGTACAAGTATAATATTTTGATCCATCTCGACCAAAACTTTATTAAACTGCTGAACCAATTTTTTATTTTCCTAAGTTATAGTAACCGCCAATAAAACAGAACGGTCACAATACGATTAATAGTTTCGGAGAGGACAAAAATACATTCTATACAATTTTACATATTTGTTTGAAGTTGAATAGATTATCATAATATATTGCAGCTTTAATAAAATTACGTACATATACGTGTCAAATTGATAACCTCTTTTTTTGAAGTCGTTTAAAATTATTTAAAATTATTTTGGGCGCGGATCGCCTCGATTCACTTCAAATATATCACTGTCAAACAGTTAAAGTGCTTAAAAGGCACTGGAAAAGAGAAGTATGTCATAATATTATTATTCTGTTCCGTGTATAAGTCAATAGTACCCTGCCTACAAAGCAGAGGGCCCTGGGTACGGTCGCTAGCCGTGGCAAACTGTGTGTGGTGAGCAAAAATATTTTTTATACTATTTGATAACGAGACAAGCTGGTCGTTTACCTGATGGTAAAAATAACGCCGAAGCTTCGACGTTCGATTTCCGGAGTAAGGCCCCTGGACTGGCTCTCAAATGCAGCTCCCCGAACACACCGGTAGGTTCTTGGCGACGAAACTAGAAAATACCTTGCCCCCAGGTTTTGTAATAATAATAATAATAGTTTATTTGAACTAACAATAAACCTCGATACATCGAAGGAGTGATCTGATCTACCTAATACAACAATATTGTATTGTTGTTGATGCCGGATGCAATATTGTAAAATTGCATCTGGCATATGTATTTCCTGGGATTTGGATTAATTTGGATCGTCGCTTACCATCAGGTGAGATTTGGGTCAAACGCAAGCCTAACCTATATATAAAAAAGTATCAAATTATAAGTCTCAATTTTCCCAGACACGCAAGGTTAAAAAACATTAACGTCAGATAAATGCCCACATGATATTTTATGGTATCGCAGTTGATTATAGATGCTAGCTTTAGAACGTGTTTAATCATCAAAATAAATATGGACACTTAAAAATTACCATAAATATGTAAGTAAAGGTCATGAAATCATCCTAAACCTGTACTGCCAGGTTTGCGGGGCATAATCTCCCGTCACGGTAATTATACAATAGCTTTAATTTAATAAAACGTGGTAAATCACCTTCCACCGTCGCGTCGTATCGTGAATAAACACGAGTAAATGTTACGGAACCCTTGCACACATAAAAAGATGGAAACATATAATAGGGATGTTGCATGAAATATAAAATACACAATTACTGTCTTCATACAGATTAAACTACCTCATATCAACACAATACTTTTGATTACAAGATTTTTGGCATAGATATAGTTTATGGACCGGAGAATAACTAAGGCTACTTTTAATCCCGAAAAAATGTACGGTTCCTGTGGAACTCGGGTGAAAACCGCGAGCAGAAGCTAGTCGGTTTATAAATGACAGAATTCTGAGGTAACAAACACTGAAATAAATAAAAAAAAATACAACTGAATTGACTGAATTGAACTGAAACTGAACCTCTCCCTTTTTTGGAAGTCGGTTAAAAATCGGATTTAAATATAAAGCAACTGCCAGACAAATTTATATTAAATATACAGTGTCATGATGGAAGCTATCGCAAGAATGACATTCCGTTTCGCATTGCATTTACGGCGAGGCATCAGGCTGGAAATCTCATTTGCCACAATTTCCCTTGCGAGTATTCTCAACGCTCCACGACGGAAAACATTAGTACAAACATTGCTGAATACAAAACAGAAAATAAAGATTTTTGAGTTGAAAAAAAAATCACCTTTTGTGTGTGATTTTTTAATTAATACTAGCTGCTGCCCGCGGTTTCACCCGCGTAGACATATTGGATTTCATGGGTGTTACTTTTTTTTGCGCGTAACTCTATTTTTTTTAAATTAAAGTAGCCTAAGTTACTCCTTGTACAATCAGCTATCTGCCTGAAAGCAGCCTGAAAGTCCCGTCATAATCGGTCTAGCCGTTTCGGAGATTACCCGGAACAAACACCAGACAGACAAAAATTAAAAAAATGGTTGTTTCGTTTTAGGTACCGTATATACCTACTGTCATATGCATTCAGTAAAAAGCTATTATTTTGATATTACAAACAGACACTTCAATTTTATTTATTTGTATAGATTAGGTATCGAGACGAGCTGGTCAGAAATCCCCTTTGCTTCCTCTTTGAGCGCCGGAAGAAGATTTATGGACAGCAGTTCCAGAAATACCCTGCGCAGGAGGTTATCGGAATTTTGGACTAAGCCGCTACTGCAATGCCACCCTGAACTTTTAAACAAAAAGGCCGACGCAACACTAGAGTGCGCCCGTGAGACATCTAGTATATGTCAAGTAATTTCACTAACTTCTTTGTTCACAAGCAAAGCTGTGGCACCCACTCATAGAAAGATCCCCGCAGAAGGGTTAGTTCAACCAACTGGTACAATTATAATACTATTTGTTGGTGATAGTTTGTTATGAAGAAAAGAACGCGTTTAGCGGGAAGATGTATATTCAGCGCGCCGCTATCTCGCTCGCGCATCTCAACATTTTTGAAGATAAACAATCGCTTACTATAATTATGAAAAATCGCATTCGGTGAAATTGCTGACAATAACATTACACAGGTTATACAAAATTTTCATTTTGATCCATTCAAGTTTTCAAACCTAAAATGGGATTTTATGTTTTGCCCATTTTCATGTATGAAATCTTGATCGGATCAAAATGATACTTTTGCCGTACCTTTGCAATGTCATTGCCAGCAATTTCACCGAATGCGATTTTTCATAATTATATTAAGTGATTATTTATCTTCAAAAATGTTAAGATGCGCGAGCGAGATAGCGGCGCGCCGGGTTCTGCACCTTAAGCAAAAAATACTGGTAAATAACAATGGAAAATAATTATTAAAAATCGCGGTGGGGCTCGGTGCGCCGGGTAAGAGCCCATCGTGCACTGTCAAGAACTGACCAATTACAAACATTTGTACCCCGCTACCCCGCGGCTAGCCCCCCTTATCTGGAAGTATTTATACAATAATTATGTGTCGCCTACACTATTGATACACATCCTTTACTGATGAATTATTGGCTGACCTCAACCCACTGAGCGATAATCGCTTTGATCGCTTCAATTCGCTTTCCAACCAGGAAATGAGTATAAGTATTCCGGGACGCTGTGGAGGAAATCTGAATTGATATTGACAAGTCTGGCAAATATGACAGCAGCAGAATTTAATTCAAGCTACGAGTGCCATTGCGAGGATTATGACCCTATATCGATATATAAAAATAATTTATTCCGATGCTCTTAGTTCTTCACGTTTAATTTCACCAGTTCTCCTTGAGAAGGTCAGTGGAACTGCATTGACGTGCGGTTGTTAAATATAGGTAGACCGGTTTCTGTTGATATATTAATAGCAAAAAAACAATAGCGTACTATGCAATATAGAATCTAAATTCGATATTTTATTAATTGCTCTATTATGACGGAAAAAGTTGCGTCACGTATTATCTTGGTGGTCTCTTTTCGATAATGCGTATTTGAGAAGCGCTGTGGCTAGAGTCGGAAAGATTTTCTCTTTTTTTGTGTTGTGCCAGCATCACTTTTGATTGTAGAGTGGAAAATAAAATTCGCTTTACAGTCAGTCAGTTACCAAGCAAACTCATTTTTACACTTTAATTATTATAACCTTGAGTTTTGAAAAATATCTGTTCATAGAAGTGAAATAGCTTCTTTTATAATAGACAAAACAAGTGAAATAACATACACAGACGTTCGCATGCTCGGCCATGGTTCCTAAGATATTTGTCATATCAATTTGCTCATCACTAATGATATTTTTTGTTGCTATTTGGTTTTTGAAGGCTTTATCTTTTCAGGCATTGTTACTGCGATATTCACGCTTCAAATGTACTGATTGGAGCACAGGATTGGAGCTATCGATAGTAACTGTAAAAAATCGTGGCAAAGCTTCCGTGTCTTCATCAGCTTTAGACAATAACTTATAGAAAGAAGTGTGCTTATTATTTATAGGTCCTATACCTAACAGGGACCATCCTGTTATATAATATGAGCTAAATAATATAATACAATAATTAAATTGTATCTCATGAGTAATTACGGTCAAAACTTAATACCTAGGTGAACTAAAGGTGTAACACAAAACTATAAAGCAGACTTTAAAACATAAGTTTAGAAACTTCAGCGAAAATCAAAACAAAAGAAAAATACAATCAGCCAGAATGTAGGTTGGGTTTTGGTAAAATAAAAGCTAAGGTGCAAGTTGCACATATCAGTTATAAATGTTCAAGTGTCGGATCGAAAGTTGTTTTAGCGAACGAAAGCAAAACTGAACAGCCTACAGCTACGTCCACATTCCAGATTCAGTCAAAATCGCAGTCAAATAAACCATACAAACATACAAAGCGTATGTGTCAAAAGTTGGGAAGGACGCCTTAATTTGAATGGAAAACTGTTTAACTGGAAGTTTTCTTTTTAAAAGGCTAAAATACCTTTCTTTTGGATTCCATTTAAAAATACGTCATCATAAATATCATACCTTCTGTCGCAAACTTTCCAACCATTACATGGTGGGTACGTACCTTTTGAAGTGATTCAGAACTGTGGCACTATAATGTTAAATCATTACGTCATAATTTCCTTTCCTCTCGCAAAGCGCTCCAGTTTGTACAACGGCACAGATAAGACAGATTGGTGCTTTCGCCGCGAAACTGCTTTGATTCGCGTCGCGCGGTATTATCTAGCTTCCTGCCAATCCCGACTTCACCACTGATCTTGGAGCTAAGAAAAATCTAGCACAAATTAAACAGAGGTACTGCTTGTGCAGAAATATTTCACGGTAATATTTGCGTTTAAATCAGTGCATCCGCTGAGTAGAGCATCAAGCACTTTTTTTTGGAAACGAGACGAGCCGGTCTTTTATCTGACGGTAAGCGTAACGCTGGCCTATAACAATTGCAGTGCCACTCAGAACTTTGAAACAAAAAGGCCCACGAAATACTGCAGTGCGCTCGTTACCCTACAGTGAATGGCGTTACACTATAAATTATTGGATTTTTTCCCATCAAATGACACTGATACGCCGGGTGTAACTCGTTGAGAAGCCTAATCGTGAAAAAGGTTGCAACTGGAGTAATAGCTTCACTCGATGAGCAGTAAAAAATCTCAATATTTCTCACACAGAAATTATTTTGCATGATTTTTTGTTAGTTAGAAGTAATATATGTAGAATGGAAACTTTCATCATCAAATCATATTTTATTGTGAAAATACGTGATACGAGCAGCGTTAATCTATTGCATCATTATAAATAGGGGTAAATAGGCGCATTAAAGTTGTATGATCAAAAACAAAGCAGGCGGTCTTGTTCAGTCTGTTTGAACCAGACAACACATGGTACGTAACTAGAGTCACGTACTCACGAAGTCACGTTTCACGTGAAACCACAAACTACCTATGACAAGTGAATTAGCTTATCAATTCTGTGGACACTAAGCTACTTTTTTTTTAAATAAGGGAGTAACAGCTCAACATTTACATTAAATACATACAAAGCACATTCACAATAAAAAATTTATCGGTTTTTTTTTATTTATACATATACATTATACAGATTACGTTTTTCTAACACGTTACAAATCAGATTATTTTATTTTTATTTTGTTTCCTAATTGAATTCCTTTTTCAACCAATAGCATATAAAAAACAAAGTGCGTGGTCAAAATGTCCAGAACGAAAACTTTTTTTAACTTGGTATTTAATAATGAGACGAGGTCGTTTGCCTAATAACTAGCCCGTAACAACTGTAGTGCCACTCAGAACCTTGAAATACAAAGAACTGCGCGGCACTGCAGTGCACTCGTTACCCTGATTATCGTTATATTAGGTAGTAACTAGCTATTAAGTCTCATAAGCCCAGTAATTTCACGGTTGAACTAATAAACGCAGTGTTCATTCATTGTGGTAAGCCCATTATGACACATTATTTCCAAAATATTTGCCTCATCTATTTTGACATACTCGTTGAAAAAAAGACGTTTCCTAAAAAGTGCAAAAGGAGCGTCGTCAGAACGCGCTGACCTATTTCCGCTGCCACTAAAGCTCTGTTCACTCACACCCACTTCCCACCAACCACGGAAACTGTTAACAAAATATCCGCAAATTTTAAAGGGAAAAGAACGGCGCAGAATTAATTTGGAGATCCTTATTTACAAAATAATGTGACACTTAAATTTTATAAAGCGTTTCTACTTCTATTTAAAAGCTAGGTTTTTCTTCAAGTGTATACGAAAATTATTTTAATTTAGTTTAACTGTTTTTTTTTCTCACATCAGTTTACATTACACACTATGGTGTACATGTGTGTGATTGTCTATTATTTATGTTCCTGGCCATCAACAATTATTTGTTAACACTCACACGCTCTTAAGTATATTCTACAAAGAAAAATATTTTAAACAAATAGTTTTAGGTATGTAATGTGATATAACATTTTGACTGGCTATAAAATGTATGTGTATACCACAGATAACTCTATGGTGTATACTCATAAGTTGGCTACGAATAAGCATATTTTATTTCTTCTTTTTTTCCTATGAAAGTAAGTTAAGTATAATATTTTTTCATGCTTACATTCAATGCACATTTTGCGTAGGATATGTTTTACTAAACCTCAGCGCGAAAAGTATCCGTATATTTACAGCATTAGACGATAAGTTACAGGCGCCGACCACCAACCGGTTGCGAGACGTCCGCACTCATTTGCCAGCGGTAATGGAAACGGAAATGTCATAAGACTGATTAAGAACAAATCTGTCCGGGAAGAGGGACAAGATAGCTCCCGGCTTAAATTGACAGACGCCGTGGGAGAGAATACAAAAAAGTAATAAAGATAATTGATTAAGTAATTGCGTGAAAAATGTTTTTGTCGCCTCATCCTGGAAGAGTTTTTGAAGTGTTTTGAAGCGATGATGCTCAGTAATAGTGACGTAGCTCGGTCGAGGGTTCGAATGCTACAATAAGGCTGAGCGTTGTGTGTAGGAAAACATCCTGATGTATTTGTGAGTGACGACGAGGCATTTTCAAAGGTCGCCTGGCTAGCTACCATCCTCAAGATGAAAGACTGTCACCAAGCACCTATCGGTGAGTTGTGACTCCCTCTCTCTAGCAGCCAGTTCCTTTCCTAGGTTTTAGTTCTTTTTCTAGGTCTTTTTTGGTTTTGGTTTCACGTTCAACCGAATCTTCTCATAGAATCAAGTTAGATAGTGGACAAATACTTTCGCTAAATATTCTTTTAGATGTTTTTACCGACTACAAAAAAGGAGGAGATCTATATATTTTTAGGGTTCCGTAACTCAAGAGGAAAAAGAAACCCTTATAGGATCACTTCGTTGTCCATCTGTCTGCCTGTCTGACTGTTTGTCAAGACCGGGCCTACCTAGCTTAGGGTAGGTGTTTCCCGTTGACCTAGAATCATGAAATTTGCCAAGAAGCCACGTCTTATAAGACATAAGTAAAGGGAAAGTCCGAAAACCATTAATCTTAATTTACATCACAATAAAATTACCTATACGGTTTCCCAAAATAGACAAATTTCGGAAACTTAAAACATACTTGGAGCAGAGGGAAAAATCTTCGAGACTCGATTCCTATGATGGACGAACTATTTACATACCTACAAGTTTGTACGGAACTCTCAGTGCGCGATGCCGACTCGCACTTGCTCGGGTTTTTAAATGTATGTTCACCAATTTCTCCGTCAATTGTGGACCGATGTTAAAAATTCTTTGAACATAAATATATTTTATTATGAAAGAATAGCACCCCTAATGGTGGAAAAATGGGGGATGAAATTTCATATATCTTCTATAATCGAAGTCGGTTTTTGATTTTTTAAAGCAGTTTTACTTGTATTTTTTCTTTAATTCTGGCTTCGAACAATATAATCATCGTTAGGTACATAAAAAAGCGATGCATACCCTTTTGGAAAGTCTATTCTAAAAGGAGCGAAATTGTAAATTTCACTCAAAATTACGTAAATTGCTGCAATTGCAACGTTTACGGGTATAATGTTGTCCCACTGTGTACCTCGAAAGCATTTCTGTGTAAAAAGGAGCATCGCGACGCTCTGTGACCCATTTCCTTAATGCACCGTATCTACTTGTGGACAGAAGGACCGATTTTTCATAACTACAAGTCTAAAAGTGAATTTGTAAAATATTTGAAGGAATCAGGCGTTACTTTGCGGAAATCCATTTTAAATAAAATTATATAAAGTGAGTAATTTATAGTTTCAATTCCGCGATAAAGAATGTCTAAATGAGTCTAAATGAGTATATGGCAAAGCCATCAGTAAGTAAATGAGTATATGGCAAAGCTATCAGTAAGTAAATGAGTATATGGCAAAGCCATCAGTAAGTAAATTCAGTATGGATCGAACTTAGGCCATTAGACATTCTTTATCGCGGAATTGAAACTATAAGTTACTCACTTTATATAATCTTATTTGAATTTGTAAATTTAAATAAAGCCAAATATCTCGCCATTTGATTGGTTGATTAAAGTATCACTGATATAGTAAGCAATGCCTATACAGACCAGGTACGTAGATACTTCTTACTATACGTTGTTTAGTTTTCTTTACTTTTGTATGATGCTGGTGTAAAATAAAGAGTTATCTATGTATCTGCGCCACTTGTAGAACTGTAATTACGATTTCGTAAAAGCGGCCCCCTGTTTGTTTACGTGGCGGCACAAGAGGCTAAAGCCGCGACCACCGCGATTATGGAAAAAATCCGCGCTCATTTGCAACCAGTATTAAGACTAGGTACCGGTATTATGCCTAGGTTCCGGTATTATATCTAGGTACCGGTATTATAGAGCTTTGTACCGGTATTAGTGACGGGTTGTTTAACTTACGCTCATTCAGGGAAAATATTTTACAGGCTATAGAAAATGTGACTGGCAGCATAGTAAAAGCTTTCATAAAAGCTACAACTCGTTAAACAGCGAGACTAAGGCATATTTTGAAGTAGTTTTTGTGCTTGGTTTACTTGCAGGATAATAAGCAGTTTTATACCAAAATAATGTAAAAACAAGATAAACCTAAGCCTGTTACTTCAAGCGATGATAGCTCAGTGGTAGAGACGTCAGTTGTCGATGTCATGTCGATAGTTCAAATCCTGCAATAAGCCGGAGTTGTCGGTGTTCTCACATCTCTCACAACCGTAGCGTTGATGGGAAGGCATTTTCTATTGCTCGCCTGGCTAGCTACAAGTGCAATCCTCAAATTAAAAACCTGCCGCCAAACACGTATCGGCTTGGATTTGGCGTTATCTTCAGTCACATCATCGCGAGCTAGTGGTCAAATGCTAATTTAGAGTATAAAAACATACTAATACAAAATAATTCGCAATTGGGATGTTTCATGAAACACAAAATACATAACTTCTGTCGTTAAACAGATATAAAAAAAATAGTTTACACAAATATACTTCATCTAAAAGATCACAAATTCAACATTTTTTAACATTCATTAGTAATTTAAATGATACCACCAGATTCTTTATATTTAAGTGAATAAAAAAATGTACGACAACTATGTAACAACTATGTACCAAAACGCAGTTTTTCACGGCCAAATCAACAAAATGCATGTTTTTAGTACAGCTTTACGGCCCGCGTAGAACAAGTGACGTCAGATCTTCTGTCCAATTTGTTTGGTGCGTGTTAGCGCTCAGTAGAAACGCCCGACTTTGACTCATATCTTTGACGTTTCTAGTGTTCGATTTCCAGTTTTTTTTCGATATAGACATTTCATTCTCGTGAGAAAACAAAAATGGAGTCAACATCCCTATTATAATACTTACTACTATATTAATAAATCAGGTTTTAAAACAAAGCCAAATAAAGTGTTGTTCACAAGTTTGTTTGGTTTGTTGCAGTCCGGAAGAAGTACCAGATCCCACCGTTCGAGCCCGAGCTGGAACCAAATAGCTATAATCGTAAGCAGTAATCTATCATTTATTTAATTTAACTAGGTACGTTTTATTCTAATCAACTTGCTTCTTTTACTTTCGTCAGTATTTTAATTTTAGCTTTTCTTTTTAACGGACTAAATGCCTTTATTAACCGACTTCCAAAAAAGGAGGAGGTTATCAATTCGGTGGGTATTTTTTTTTATATTTGTTACCTCACATCCCCGTCATTTATAAACCGATTTGGAAAAATATTTTTTAATTTGAAAGGATATACTTTCAGATTGGTCCCATAGAAATTTCAACAAAATCGGTTCAGTAGTTTGTCACTGTAGTCGGTTCGTAGCTTTTTTAAAGCAATTTTTTTAACTAGCTAATACATTGTATTAAGACAAAAACGGGTCTTTTCGCGCACAAATAAAATCAAAATATAATTTTGACTAACCTCGACGTTTCGATCAAGTTGCATTGATCGTGGTCACGAGAAGACTAATTGAAATTATATTTTGATTTTATTTGTGCGCGAAAAGACCCGTTTTTGTCTTAATACAATGAATTCAATTCGCGAAAGTTTAAAAAGTACTAGCTAATACATAAATAAACACTGCCTCCATCTAACCTAGCTAGCTACAAAAACAGTTGGATAATCAACAAGCCCAAGTAGGCCTATAGATAATACAAATGTTCTAGCCCACTACCAGTTGGAAGCGTACCCAGCATGCTGGCAGCATTGCCTCATTGCATTGCATTTCATTTTAGCTTGATATAAAATATGGTCACATTTTCTTAGGTCTTCGTTTTACAAATTTAATTAAACAACTTTTAACGGTGTATATCAAAGTAGCTTCGGACGCTAACATCTCGCAATATCTCGCAAACCTGCTGTGTAAATTAGACAAAAGCGCAGAATTAAAAAATGAACGTAGGTATCAATAGTAAGAATAAGTAATACCTACTACACTCACACAATAAAAAAAAAAGATTTGTAGATACAAATTTTTCAATGAGAAATGAATAGAAAAACAAAATGAAAACTGGTAGAAACTCAGCTAGGAGCATCCACTTTAGCGATAATCCCTGGATTTTAAAAGGCATAATTATCCATTTAAAAAATAACTGCGTAAAACAACTATATACTTACAAACTCGATCTTTGGTCTTTAGTTTGTTACCCTGCAAAATGCGTATCTACAACCTGTTCTCTGCAATTTCTCCCGCAAACCTGTAGAGTACTAGTATAGATAATCAGGACTGACATTTGAGCCACCTGTATCCAAGGTCGCTACTCGGCAAGGCTTCAGTGCATGCTATCAGGTTACTCGCTCCGACAACGCCAAACGCAGGACTTTCGTGGCAAAATGTAGTTTGAATCGACTACTTGTCCATGTTTCCTGGCGTAAAAATTAAAATCTTAGGTTTTAAACAATTTCATAACTTTTCTAAAGACGACTGCTATTTACGCTATCTAATACCATGAATAGGTACCACAAAGGCTTTGAAACGTCAGGATAAAAATAACATCGTCTAACAATTAAATACACCAGACCCATAAAATATTTGTCTCATTACAAGGACGGTGGACCTCTCAACTATGGGCGATGAATTAAATTTTTTTTGACTAACTTGGTCCCCAGTAAGCACTCATGAAAAATAAAATAAATTACTCTATAAGTGACCGTTATCTTATCATCAAAAAGTCTACGTTCGTTTTCAATACAATTTTATGGTTTGTGTAAATACTTTAGACATGTAACGAACTGAGTATTTGTACTATTTACTATACTGAGTATTTGTAGTATTTGTAAGTAACGGGCACTTGCAAATACTCAGTTCGTTACTTATGTGATGAACTAAGTATTCGTACAAACCATGAAGTTGTATTGAAAACCAACTG
The DNA here is from genome assembly GCA_907269065.1 of Crocallis elinguaria. Lineage (NCBI taxonomy): Eukaryota > Metazoa > Arthropoda > Insecta > Lepidoptera > Geometridae > Crocallis > Crocallis elinguaria. The sequence goes on along the minus strand of OU026072.1, from coordinate 20,765,280 downwards.
CTCATAATTCGTTCCAAATTGCTGTAGACCGATCAAGAAGATGTGCAAGAAATTCATCGGCAATGTTAAAATGCCGAATTTGTTACAATGTCTAGATGTTAAAAAGACCACTGATCAATAAGAATTAATACATGTATCTGAATGTCCAATTTGTTACGTCTTTCACTTACATTACCCAGTGACCCGCTCATGTTATATGTCAATTTAATCGTAATTGTGCGCTTTCAATTATCATGAACCTTATAAACGAATGCCTAAAAAACTCAAAGACTTTTGCAACTACTTATGTGTTTAACCATTGCGTTTGTCTATGCGTAGGCTTTTCTTTTTCTTATGAAGAAACTATTACACAACTGTTCAACTACACAACCTAACCGTCAAAGACACAACTCAACTTTCAATAACCTAAGGGTCAACTACACTGCCAAACTGACGATTCAACCCTGCGGAGCGCCGCTTCCCACCCTTACTCATGAAAAAAAAGAAAAGGAAAAATATATTTTTACAGACAAGCTTTTATAAAATTCGTAAGTAAGTAAGAAATTGTGTATTCTTGTGGCCACCTTCCGGCTTCATCATCAGGACCCTGGACATCGTCTAAGATCAGAGTAATTGTAAAGACAAATAAAACGAGCCCAAACTCGATAGGGTTACGTCAATTCGTAAGAGTTCCTGTGGCCGCCTTCCGGCTCTATCATCAGACCAGCTCTTTGGCATCATTATATTGCATTTCATGCGATTAACATATGTTTGTAAAATTTTGGCTCAAACGAACACCGAGAAGTGGGTCAAATTTCGCTTGTAATATTTGACCTAAACAAACAAATTGTAGGTTAAATAAAGGCTTGTAAAAATACTGTAATATCTGTCGTATTTTCAATTTTTAATAACATTGATTTTATAATCATCTCCCATCACGTCATCTAGAGTGTTAGCCAATTTTGAGCGTTTCTAATGAGGAGACCTTTTTCGACTCCCATATTATGGATGTCAAGGACTCGAGGAGCTGTAAATAAGTAATTGATTAAAGCACTTGAAAAAACGCGTAATTTTATTCGTCTGTAATCGGCCATCATGGCTCATCAGTCTCACCATCGTGTTTGAGGTAAACGATTTGCACTCAATAACGAATTGTCGTGCGTCTCCACGTCTTGAGCTACTTATTTACTTTTTTTTTACTTTTGATTTGTATTGTAACTTTGACCACAATATCAACAGATATAATGAACTTCTTACCCTTCACAGAAGACGTTCATTGATGAACATGTAGGCTTCCCCCATCGAACGCCACCTGGACCGGCTATTTGCCTCTTGTATCCAACGGTTCCCCGTGGTTTTCATCAGGTCGTCGGTCTATCTTGTGGGGGTCCGGCCGTTCACTACGTCTCCCGGTTTGTGGTTGCCACTCGAGAACTTTTCTTTCCCGTCGGTTGTCGGTTTTGCGAGCGATATGGTCTGCCCATTGCCATTTCAACTTGCCCTTACTCACAAATAATGTAACAAGTTCCAAAGAATTTCTTTCCGTCATTCTACATCTATTTTATACTTAGAGTCAAACGCTAATTTATCGCATTAAAAAAATCATGTCGACAAGATGGACGACAAGTCATTACCGTGTGCGAAGTCGTCTTAGGCGCAGTCACACGACATTGCGTCGGCAGAATACGTTGCGATCAGAATCTTGCAACATACAGGTTGCGTGCTAATTATAGTTGTTTTAAAAAGTCAAGGGCAAGATGCGATCTTCAGAGCACTCTCGGCTCTATCGTGCTCTATCGATGTTTGATACATTTGTGGAGCTGAGGTGCCATTCACTGCGCTGTAGAGGATACCTATCTATTTGTTTTATTAGCGAGTTGGTGTTTTTTCTACACATTAGTGTGAAGCAAGAAGGTTTTTGAAACTTTGTTTGCGTACAAGTTGTCGTAGAGTTAAGTGATATATCTTAAAATATTACTGTAGCTGCAGTCTCTATCACAATTCACAAACGCTTAGATATAAACTTGGTCTTTTTGAGTGATTATAGCTCTTAGGCTGAGATTTAGAGACGAATCTAAGCATGGACTCACGCTTCCATACGTCAAAATTCTATACAGTTTTGACATACGGAAGCCAAAGTCTACGCTTAGAATCGTCTCTGAATCTTAGCCTTTGGTAGTGTCATTTTCTGGATGAATGGTTTGATCAAAATTCTACAAGGAAATTGAGCTTTCATTGAAGGAAATCATGATAATACGCTCATATCGTGATTGTGGAGTCTTTATAGTACTTTTCTGGCCTCCGGTCTGTAGGTCAATGGTTCAAATCCTATGATGAGCTTGAGATTTCGGTGATGGAAATCGTCTTGATTCATGTTCTAACAATATCAAGTTGAAAATCAATCCCAAACCACTACCAGTATTTTTTGGCAGCCGAAGTTGAGAATCAAGTTCCATGTGACTCAATGGTAAAAAACTCTACCGTTTACACTGGATTGTGTGTAACTTGAAACCTCTACCACCTTTGGCCACGTCATCACATAAGATCCGGTAAGGTAAATCGAGAATATTATTTTTTTCCGTTGCCTAGGTTTCGTTTTGTAACGTAATATACTTATCTAGCCATAAATTGGGCTAATAAGTAATTTAAATTTAACTTAAACTTCTAAATTAACTATCTAAGAAAGTGTCCATTAACACTTTTCCTGTTGTCTCTATTAAAGGGAAGACACTTTGTTCATGTGTTCTTTACATATAGCACTTGTACTACATAACACTAATACTTTAATACTACACACTACACTAATTCAAACGGTTTTGTTCTTTTTAGAAATCGAGAATAAAAATGTTCTATCATCTACACCTACGTATAATAAATGCGAAAGTGTGTTTGTTGGTTTGTCGGTTTTTTGGAATGACAAATCTGTCTTTCACGCAGGTTTTTATACCTATGTTAGATATAGTTAGCGGTATAGCATTTATTGCTGTAGTAGCTAATAGCTGTTTAAAATAATGATATTATGTAGTTTCAAGAAACTAAAAAACAAAATTCCACCTCCTGACACCATCATCAGAACCTCGACACCAAGTGCAATCTATTGGACTCGTCAAAACGAATCATATGAGCCCAAACTAGAAGTGTTTACTTGTATCCACTGAAGAGTTCCACTTTCCACCTCCTGGCTCCATCGTCAGATCAGTTCCATAATACCAAATTATAGTTTGGTCATCTGAACTACATATACATACAAAGTTTCATTTCGATACGAAAATTAGAAGTAGGTTAAAATTGAGATCTAAGATTTTATTACATTGTTTGTTAGTTAGTTACAAATGGAACTAATAAAAGTTTGTTAAAAATAGTATAAGACATGAACAATGAAATAGTATTAGATATCAATAATGTAAAAATTGATTAAATAATCCTGCAAATACCCTGAGAAACCTGTGGTCCATAAAACATAATATTGGCTATTGCAAAAATAACTCAAAGATCTGTAAAACAACTTGCATCTTGCAAAGGTTAATTGACTTCCTCTCAGCAAAAAGTAGATCGTTTTCAAAAGAAATAGCAAAAGTATTTCCAATATCTCTGAAGGCCTTGGACTTTACAGGACGTTGACTTGCGCACAGGGCTCTTGGATTACTAAGTATAATAACTTTCCTGACATTTTGCTAAATGCATTCTCTGCAGTATACGGCCTATGCGGGGGCGTATTTACCCTAGGTCCAAAAGGGCCATGGCTCGGGGCGGCAGGCTGCGAGGGGCGGAGCAAGCAGAAGAAATTTAAAAAAGCCTATTTTAAAGCTCTCATATTAATAAAAAGTGGAATACCTAGATCACTGTGTTTTGCCTTTGTCGATTCAGTTTAAAATTGTCAAAGAACAACAAAGACAAAACATAGTTTAACTAAACCACCGTTTAACACTGTTTATCATTAAGAGCCTAAATATCGTAAGGTGGTCGTAAGGACTCGTGGCTGTAAGTTTGATAAACATCAAGACGAGGGGCTATCGGCGGCGGGACCTGCAGGCCCAGGGCGCTGAATTCTAAAATACGCTACTGTGCCTATGAGTCAGTTAATTACAGAGCAAAATATAAAGCATATCCCTTTGTAATGAATGATCTCACTAAGATCAGTGGTCAACCTTTGGGAAAATGCATTAATATAATGCCTACTATTTATTATGAATGCAAGGGTAAAGAGATATATGTTATTGGTTTGTCCTTTTATCGCGCTAATAATTTATAAAATAAAATTTGTAAAACTAAAAGCTGTAATAGCTTTTGTTCAGGATCATAAAATTTTATTGTTAATGTCAAATTAATGTCAATCAAACAATGTTTGTAATGTAATATAAAATAAGTTGTTTTAGGGGCACATTAGACGCTAACACATAATAGATGGATAGGCATAAATCATGGACCACGGGCAAACCATGGAAAACTGCTTCCTCCTCTACTCAAAAAAAGAGTTTCACAACCAGGTATTTATTTATTTATCTATTAAGGTAATCTTTCGCAAATTGTCACAAATAAATGTTTTCTTTCTTTCTTTCTTTCTATACTAGTAAATACCTATTCTCTCTACTCTAGTGGCAACGAACGAGTGTACTCTACTAGAGTGATTAGATATTTACTGAGATAGCGTGCTACACCTTAGTCAACATCACCACTTCACATCAGTTGAGATTTTGGTCGAACGCGGTCCTATAGAACGATGTAAAAAAAAGAAGACAGGATGGTAGGATCATCTACAGAACTGCTTCACGCTTTCGTCTACATACCAGCTAATCAGAAATTAACTACATAATCATTAGCGTTTTATCTTCGGTGTTTCGCCCATAATCTCTCAATTTCATGATGTAGAAATTCCCAAAGCTTCACGCAGAGTAGGTCAATCGAAATTAAACTCCACTGGTATTCATTTGCGCCATCTTCGCGAGCCGATAGAAGCGCTGACCACAAAAATGCGGCTCTCCGAAGGTTGCATAAAGCCTCTCTTGGTTTATCAATGTTGCGCGTTAGTAGAACCGGCTCCTTCGCAGAGAACGCGCACGACAGACGCGCGCGCGCAACCGTTTCAAAACGTTCGAAAATTAAAAACTATTTAGTTCTTTTATCAACGAATGGTATTCTTTTCGGCCTAAATTCAATTCGAATAATGAGGTGACTGTGAGTGAAATTCGGGAACTTGTTTTCGCGATTGTTTTGTTTGGTTTTTTTTCTTAATTTTTGCTGATTTTGCTACAAAAAAAACGTTTTTTTAATGGAATACTGTCTCGCATTCGACCTTCACGTTAAAGTTCAGAATGTGGTGTCATCTAAGTGTGCAAAAGCCTGTTTTATTGAATATTGGTTTTAATAATAAAATTATATTGCTGCAACGTGACTAAGTTTAAACGAGCTACATTTTTTATGATAGGTATACTATAAATATGTAATGTGTATAGTAGATTTGCAAAATTAGATTATTGGGTTATTATTGTATTGGATCGCGCGTTGATGTCTTTTTCACTGCGTAAACGCATTATACAGACGTATGTTTTACGAAATAACTACCATACAATTTATGGTTCATAAATATCTTAACAAAACTACTTATTTATCTCTATATTATTACCAAATCAGTGGAATTAAATGCAGTTTTAGCGTAATATTATTAAGTGAAAAGTATATTTGCTCAAGTAGAAACTTACGCCCATCACGGATATAAAAATAACATTACACTTTCTCTTTCAAATTAAAGGTGTTGCTCATTAACGTAATCGGTTGACTTTAATCATGTACATGACATGTGTACATAATACTTATGTACCTTGAGATTTATATGAAATAACTTTGAAGTTAGTATATCTGAGGCCCCTATCTCTTCTAGTTCTTTTATCTTCTTCTTTCTCTTTCATATTAGAGCTGTTCATCGAATTTAATTGGGTTTTAACCATTCACGTAACATCACATACGTAGACACCTATACATAGATATATGAGATTAGTAAAGTAGCTAAGATCCGTAGATCTTATATGTCTCTTATGTTTAAGAACCTAGTCAAGATCAGTTATTGTTTAAGAACCTAGTCAAGATCAGTTATTGTTTAAGAACCTAGTCAAGATCAGTTATTGTTTAAGAACCTAGTCAAGATCAGTTATTGTTTAAGAACCTAGTCAAGATCAGTTATTGTTTAAGAACCTAATCAAGATCAGTTATGACTTTAGCTACATGTACCGTAACCGGCCAACACCTTTTAATTATTATTATAACCTATACGGGTATAAGAATAGTATTATTAAGATGATCTCTCAGTACCTTGTCGTAGTTTTCACTCCTTCCTCTCTAAATTTATTAATACAGACAAGATGGATGCAGTTTACGTTCACCAGTTGAGTTTTATTTACGAGCTTTCACCGACGTGGAAATTACCGCAGGAGCCGTACATTTTTACAAGCGTTGTTAACTTCGATGGATTGTTAGAAGTTGTATTTAACTAGGACGACCTTGGTGATACATTTTCAATTACTTTCCGATATACAATCAGAAAACTTTACAAAACTACGCCGATTCATTGCTCCATTTTTAAAAAGTAGGTAAAACACTGTCGCGTTTTATTATAAAAAAGGAGTAAAAAGTAGGGATTTAACATCTACCACATGATTTCTTGTCTGAATTTTAATATACAGGTAGAGTGAAGGAAATTCTAATAGCCTGTGAAATTAAACCGGACGGACACCGGACGGTGGCCGGACGTCATCGGTCGGCCACCGCCGTATCAGATGCCACGGCGTAATTCACTAATGTAGAAAATTTCATAACGTCATAAATGCATTTGGAGGTTTTGCTGCGTTTTGCAATCTTACGGAATCAATATGTATGAGAAATCTCGTGTCTGATTATGAAAATACGGTGATCGTATATTTTAATTGGCAAATAAGGTAAGGATGATGTAGGAGAGGAAAGGATGGTGCATGAACAACAAGAAAATGTATTGTGGACATTAAAAAAATTATCTCCCTCTTGATTTGCTTTGGACCAATATCTTACTCTCGGTAGGTCTTGAGTGATCCTGACGATTGTACCCCGGAGACGCCGACGGCTCAAGCCGAGGTCACACGTCGTGGCTCACCCCACGTGGTGCCTTTGAGCTAATCGCTACACCTCATTATGTAATACTGAGCGTCATTCGTCAACACCGTTCAGTGTTGCTGTAGGGCTCTTAACTAACACGGTCCTTAAAATAACGAACTAAATCTCAAGAACGTCTTCCTTGCACCGTAGGTGTAACATACGCAAAGGTGTTCGACACTTTCAGCTGCATTTTCATCTTTCATTCATCAAAAGCTCAAGTTCATTGTGAGATTCGATCCCTTGTCCTATACAGACCACATCACTCTCACTGAGCCACAGATGCTTCAAAATAAAAAAACTGTTTTTAATGCCTACTATCACCACGCCAAGTCTCTTACGGTAACCACTTGACTTTGCATACTTCTATTTTCTTAAAAGTGGAACAAACCAATAAGATGAAATAAACTTTGGCGACGCTGGAATGAGGATTCAAAAAAATAGATTAACAGCCCAATCATATGACTCAACGGTCATGACATACATATATTTGTATTCCTATATAATATCTGATTGCAAAAACAAGCTTGTAGGGTATTTTTCAGTGCTCTTCTGACTAGTTATTCTCTTAATATTGCTATCCTACGCGTGATAATCTATCACCAAGCATCTGGCGCCGCTCTTGATAGCCAGTTTCCATCTCTAGGTTTATCGTACTAAACACACCATCATTTAAAATCATGTGTGATCGATGTAGTCAAACGCTATCCTTTCAACAGGAAATAGGATGCCAAATTGAATTCATAAACACCAAAAATGTTAACAATAGAGTACCAAACAAAAGTGTTGAACATCAACTGTCAAAGAATGTAAGAGATTCAATTTCTCAATACATTTGAAAAGGTGACATTTGCATCAACTTTTTTCCTTTGCAATGTTACGAGTCGTAGAGGTCAAAACTTTTACAACGTACAGCTGACTAAACGAGATAGGCAACATTGAACTCTACCACCAAGTGCTTTTAAGGTAGACTATTATTTGAAAAGATTTAGTGGCCAGTTCGATTGTCAACCAGTTGATTAGTAAGCGGTATTATTTAATTCGGCCTGAATATAATTATTGCTATGATGCAATAAAAGGGTTATGTCTATTGTGTCTGGTGTCTCAGGGCCTGATTAAATAAATTATTAAAGCCTGAAGTTGAAGTACTTGAAGGCTAATGTAAATATAACTTAGAATAAAATAAAATATACAATAAATATTATTTTTCAAGCATTTATCAAGTAATAGTTTTCTTAATCATTTATGTATGAAGGTAGTCAGATTGTATTTTTTTTAAAACTCCGGCAGTTTTTTATATAGTATAAAAGCCATACAAAATATAATGTTGTGTATTAATCCATCTAATCAGTACTGCAATAAATGCAACAGTGTGTTTATCTGTTTGTTAGTTTCTCTTTCTTTCACGCAGCAACGAAACAACGGATCAACATGCTTTTTGGCATAGATATGTAGTTTATGGACCGGAGAGTAGCATAGCCTACTTTTTATCCCGGAAAAATTCACGTTTCCTGTGGGAACGTGGGTGAAACCGCGGGCAGAAGCTAGCCATAATATAATTGCACATGTTAAATATCCCGTTAGTAAAGCGTAACATAATTTAAATGCTCCCCAGCCACAGACAAATATTTACTAAACACAATCTTGTTGCCATAAAAGTAATTTGGACTCGTGCAAATTGCCAAATCGAATAGATAACACAACCTTTAGGCAAAACATACACTAGTACTAATAAACAGGTTCCGGATGGGTCGATTTAGAAGCCAATTTTAACAGTTTTATTACCTGAAGGCATCTGACATTTAAAATGACTCATTTTGTGATGCTTCGCTGCATATAATTTGTAAAATATGTGAAGGCTGCACCTTAACACTATTTTTACTAAGTTAATCCGACGTCGAAGTGATTTAAAGCTTCCTTTTCTGATCTGTCATCAAACAATTGTTACAAAATGCTAACTACTGCTTAATAAATTTAAACAAACGTGCATATTTGTCAATCCGTATAAACTTTACACAGGCATAACCTTACACAAGGTTGACCGAGACAAATATATCAAATAAAAAGTAAAATAAATATTTTATAAAGGGGGAGAAAGGTTCTTGACCTTTCAGATACAACTTACAACCTAGGTAAATATCAGTAAATAATAAATCTTGAAAAAAAGTGTTAAAAAAAGGAATTAATCTGATAGATATTGTAGAATGTATATAATCCTAAAAAACAATTGTTTCTCTGATAAAAATTGTTTTTATATAGTATACTAGATGCTGCCCGCGGTTTACCGGCGCGGAGATATTGGATTTCATGGTTTTTATTTTTTTGCGCGGAACCCTAATTCTTTTTTCTAAAATTAAAGTAGCCTAAGTTATAACATCAGCTATCTGCCAGTGAAAGTCCCGTCAAAATCGGCCCAGCCGTTTCGGAGTTTAACCGGAACAAACAGACAGACAGACAAAAATTTTAGAAATGGTTGTTTTGTTATTGGTACCGTATATACTTTCATATGCATTTGGTAAAAATCTGTTATTTTGGTATCACAAACAGACACTTTAATTTTATTTATTTGTATAGATTGTTTCTGATATGTTTCCGTCCGTTGCTAATCTTGAGCTAAAATTCAAATTTAGTGCTAAAGTTAATCATACACTCGTGAGCTATTCTAATTACTTTATTCACTTCATCTAGAAGTGAATAAAGTCATTAGAATGAAGCTGAATAAGCGATCACTTTAGCTTATTCTAATGTGATCATATTAAACTTAACATATTTATTGATCTCTGTCTGCATCGAACAGGCTTGATGTTCTTTACTGACTTCTAGCAGTATTACAAACTAAAGTTATTGCAAAACATGCGCCTTTTGATAGGGATAAAATGCGGATTTCTACACTTAAAATTTTACATAGTATTATTATAGGAATTAAGATTATTTCTTATGTGTATTTTATAAATCTGTGTGCAGATCTTGAATGCAATCAGAAAACATTCAAACATTTCGGATATTTTATGTAGAATTTGATCCTAGTCTGGGACTACACTCGACGTATATACTCTTATTCTGGTCACCACAAATTGTGGCACGAATGTAGTACTTGTGACCGCAAAACCGACCAGGGGCCTTACCCCGAAAGTCAACCGTCGAGCCTTCGGGTGTCAGATCGCACTTTTTCTACCATCAAAGTGTTTCGGATCCTACGTTCGGTTCTGCAACGTTCGTAACTTAATATTTTGGCGTCCGGTGGTAGGAAAACTGTGATCCGTTAGCCGAAGCTTCGACGTTTGGTTTTCGGAGTAAGGCACCTGGTGTCTACTCGTACTCTATTAAACGAAGTAAAAGCAAACAGACGTTTGTCAATTTTAAAATTTCACTTGTATCTAAGTTTTACGAATTAGAGACAGTAGCAAAACTCTCGCGATTTCGAAATATGACCTGTTTAACTTGGGATTTGGTTTTATTTGAGTTCTGATCTCAGAAAACGAAAGACGTAACTTCTTACTTCAGTGAGTTAAAGTAGCTTTGCATGTCTGAAAGTAGCCATCATGGCTCGATCAAATCAGATACAGCATATTTCAAACTGTGAGTCAGTGAGTCAGCTCCTTTCAAGTAAAACTAAACAATCGCTTATTTACTCATACACCTTGACTATCTACCTATTTCACATGTAGTATAGACATACCTACAAACACAACATCCAAGAACTAAGAACAGTCTTTATGCTCACCACACAAAGTTAGCCCGGGCCCCAATTTACAGACAAGTTTGATACCAACTTAAGCACGAACTCTTCAAACCGGAACTGGAAACAAAACTGACCCCAGATTAAATCAACTATTATAAAATAATCGTGCGAATTTATGCTCATCAAACCATAACAACTATTCCACATTGAAACTTCTTTAATTTCCTCAATGACACCGAAACGCAATTCAGTACACAACTGACTCACAATAGGTCATTATGTATTACAGCTAATGACTTCAGGTTGCACTAATTAAGCGTTACAGAAGATCCTAGATTCATCTCAGACTAGGCTAACTAGACTGAACTAGGCAATCAGAGAATCAGAAACGTAACCCAGATTGTATAACGCTGCGATCTTTCATTTGTTACCTTTTTACGTAATATCACGACCGGATAAGGCTGATCTTTATTCACGGATGGTAAATAAAGAGTACGCGGAACCGGATGGGTATTAACTAGAAACATTTTTATGTGTGTCAAGGTTGGAATAGGGGTCTCGTTACTTTGGTTTGTTTATGATTACTACTTACTCAGGTAATAATTATTCTTTGATTATGAGGTTCACGTTTCACGGTTTAAATATCTGATGTAACTGGGAGAAGATTCTGTAATAATTGCCATTAGTAAAAAAATTAAAACGGAATGCCGATTTCAGTCTTCTTATCGTTGATTCGTTGAATTCGTTCGTCAAAGGTCTGACTACCCTTTCAGATCATAAAAACTTACAAATCAGTTAGTTCACACTTTTCTTTTATCCATCTTGCAAATTAAATTGGCATTCTTATTGTAAATGAGGTACTATTATTTATTTATTTATATTGTACTTAATTAAATAATTAAACTGGTTGAATGTTTAATTTGCCTATAATTATCTAATTAAGTACCTACACTTCCATCTAGTAGTGTAATTTGTAATACAAATGCATTCTAAATGATTTACTGATTACAACAACTTATTTGATTATTATTTTCATTATTATCTATGTACTTAGATGCTAATTATGTGTTACCACAACGGGGGTTCCCGATGCTACCATAGGCAGTTACTTATTCTATCTAATGAAATAATGGATGTCCACAATGACGCTTTAATTATATTAATATTGATTGATAGCAAATATTTGGAATGTCCGATCATCAATATTAAGATAAATTACTGTCACTAGAGAGATCTACGTTGCTATATATAAACTGCTAATCTAAAACGCTATTTACGCTAACACAAAAAATATATCGACAAATGTATTTGCGCTATGTGATTTCACCGGTTTTCCCAGTACTGGGCTGCGTTCACTGCCTTTAGACGAGGGTGTTCGGTTGTATTTTACCTTCGCAGGAAAGTCCCGAACATTTAGAGCGTTTGTACAAGAAACGTCGACTATGTTGTCAATTTTGACACAAATCTTTTTCCCGCCAATCGATTTTAAATTGTTTCCTTAAATTTTCGCGGTTCTCCCGTGTTCCCACAGAAACCGCACATTTTTCCGAGATAAAAAGTAGCCTATGTTACTCTCCGGTCCATAAAGTATATCTATGCCAATTTTTGGTCGTTTTTCTCCGTTCCTGCGTGAAAGAAGGACAAACTAACAAACACACTTTCGCTTTTATTATAGTACGGTTGGTAGAAAGTTGTAGGATACCTTATCAAGTTATCACAGTTTAAAACCTTCCCAAGGTTTACGAATAAGACTTCGACGCGATAATATACCATATACGTCTTGAAGCCGTAACGCACAGCTAAAATTCCTAGGCATAATAGAATGCTAATACGCTTTTGCATAACTTCTTCATCAGATAATTGAACACATTGATGACATATACTGATTACAAAAATTTAAATTCAAGAGATTACAATTTATTTATACGCGTAAATGACTACAATTTCTTAAAAAATATTTTGCTTTACATTATCAACGTCTATACTTATTTAGCAATCAGTTTAAAAATACCATCGACTGAGTTAGTGACTGGATCTAGCACACATTTCCTCGTTAAGGGACTCGCTAGCCACCTCATTAGGGAAACCAGATCTTACAAATATTATAAGTACTTAACTTAGGCAGCATTTACATGATAAGATGCGATATCGTGCCGTGTTATAAGATTTTGTTATAAGCTCTCTTCGTATTGCAAGTTCACGCAACTTCTAATATCGTAACTTCAAAGCCAGTATTATTATAAACAATATGTGGCGTTATCGCTTAAAACGATGGCGTTAATGTAAAGTAAAATTAATGAATGAATTGTTTATTACTATCATTACCATTTACAATAACTTGTAACTAATGGTAAAGCGGACGCGGAATGGAAATAATGTTATTCTTTGGCTATCAAAGTACCATTCACACGCGTCTTTTTTATATAGACTCTCTTTTAACACCTGCATAACGTACAATGCTATAAAAAGCTGCAACCCTTATAAAGTAATATAAACTGACATCGTACGATATCGCAACGCTCTATATAAATGCGTCTTAAAAAATACTTTAACGGTTTCCGTTTTTAGATGTGTTTGTAATACTTCGTGATTAGACAAATTTTTTTTACAATTAAATATAGTGTAATTAAAATAGAAGTGTAATAAATATAGTGATCGAAAATGTGGCAAAGGAATGTCTTGTGCTGCGTGCTGATGATGAGCTGGATTGGAGACTCGAAGACGGTCACCTACCAACAACAGTTGGGCAACAACGTGAAGTCAGGTATATCTATATTTTAACATTTATTAGCTTCACTTGTTACTATGTAACGGAATCTTGGTTAACATACTTCTAATTGTCGTACCGAAATGAAACTTTTTATGATATTGTGGTGCTAAAAAGTACAAAGACAAATTGTTGATTCATATTCGACTCTTTTTTGTACTTTTTAGCACTACATACATTTCAGGATTTAAATAAGTTTATGAAAATGAAATGATCGCAAAATTTTATGATTTTTTATTAACATTACAAACATACAAAAGAATATAAATACCTGAACACAATAAATAAATGTACATCTTGGCCTAGTGCATAACTAAGAACTCTGTAAAAGTGAATGCCTAAAAACTCTGTGTTTGTTGTAGGAAGTACTAACTGACGGGCAAGAAAATGTTAGTAGCTTAGTAGCTAATCTTGTCTTTACAATATATTCTTTTTTTTTAATACAACAGCAACGCTAAATGCATTACAGCTGCATACAGCTTCTATCTTTGAATGAACATGATATGAATAGTTTTTTTTATTTCTTGATGTTAATCTTTTACGTACATAGTAAGTCTCAAATTTCCTACAGCAATCAGCCCTCAGCTATCCGTGTGAAAGCCCTACGTTACACTGCAGGTTGCCCTGAATTACGACACAGTGTTTGTCCTCAGACATGATAAATATATATTTATAAATCGCGAACAATGCCACATTGTATGAATTAAATGAAGCAGGAATGAAACGCTATCGGCTGTCATATAAATCGACGAGTACCAGTCTTGAGGCTCTTGAGCTTTATTTTAAATTCAAAAGTTGTTCGTGAGATGTTCGAATGTTCGAACTTCGATGTACGAATAACTTCACGTCTACAAAAACAATGATGGAACATGTATGTGGAAATTCACAATGTTTATGTCCGAGACATGACACTTTTGCGTCATTTCTAATTAGGTTTTCCCCAAGAAAGTTTTACCCAATATAAATTCCTTGGTTTTCCCATCTTTTTCTTCATCAATTGAAAGTTACATATTTTAGGTTTGATGTTATTATTACGCACACTAACAAAATTTTTATTTTTGTCTTGCGGTTTTGTACAGTTCCGTGAGAATTACGTGTTACTTAAAAACTAGAACTATTTTATTTCTTAATAATAATATTTTTTTAGTAATATTGTCTTTTTATATCCATCAACATCGTCGAAGTGCATCACTAGGACTGAAGTCCTAGTGATCAGCCCAGTGATCAGTAATCAGCCCAAAGCTCTCACTTAAATTTGGTGAACCAAATTTAAGTGAGAGCTTTGGGCTGATTACATTTTTTCTAATTATATACTTAAATAATATCGAAAATATAAATAATAAATATATAGGAAATAATATCGTCACGATAGAAACGAGAGTTAGATATAGAATAATATAATGATTTATGATACAGAAGAAAGCAGTTAACACAGTAGCTGGTTCAAAAGAAGAAATCAACTAAATTACGAACTTCTCATATCATAACGCTATCGTGCGATATAACCTGTTAAAATTTTGCAACGTATTACGAGTGTGTCCACGATTAGTGTACTGTCCAAACGATATCGCAAGGTCGTTCTTACACATCGTGCATTTTTGGCATTGAATAGCTGTCAAGAAACTTCTTCGGCTTTGCACAACAAAACCGCGAGATTTTGATTTAATTAGCCACACTTGAGCAAAAACCTTGACAATAGCTTCTTACCAGCTCATTTTACTTAGCTATGGGTATATTTGTTTGTGTGCGTAATGGTCAAATTGATGTTGTAATGGAATTCAATTTAGAATCTGCATTGCTGACCTTTGTCGAACCGCAGGGTTTGCCAATATACGTTGATGGGTAAGCCAGATTGCCTAATATCCTGAAAGAGGACAATACGGCCTTGTTTTATCCATATTCTATAATAAATGCGAAAGTGTATTTGTACGTTTGTTGATTTGTTCTTCTTTCACGCAGCAACGGAGCATATACGGTAACATACCTATACTACTTTTTATCCTGGAAAAAGGCACGGTTCCTGTGAGAACGCGGGTGAAACTGTGGGCAGAAGCTAGTATATTTATATAAATTGAATTGAGAAATTTAATATACATTGTTAGTAATATATTTACAACCAATTTTATATGCACTGCCGCATAAAATTACCACTTTACACTAAGGCTACTCGTATCTGGAAGATAATGCATGAAATTCGCCTATGTGTACAATTTTGTTTGTGCAAATATTTTTTCTCCATGTACTAACCGGGAATTTTATTTTTTATTCTCTATAAGGCTAAGCTTAACCGATTTTAAATTATTATGTGTTTGAAGTTGATAACAGGAAATACTAGGTTCTAATTGGATCTCAAGTAGGTACAGACTTTCAAAATTGTTAGAACTGTATACAAAATAAATGGCATTAATTCACTCGCACAGTACCTCACGGTACTTAGACGAGTGGGGAATTTTCTTACCGACATAAATTATTCAATTAATGCCTTAAACATGAGTCAAACAAACATTAACCGCACTTATAAACATGAAGAAATAAGTAATAACCATCATTGTGAATAAACCATTGATTAATTATTTAACTAACGACCGATTAAATGTTGATTGAATCGGGCAAGATAGATCTTAGTGAAGATTAAGAAATATCTTTTACTATACTTACACTTAGTAACTTATAAACTTTCGCGATTCAAATACATTGTTTACGTTAGGAACGGAACTTAATTGCCCTAAAAACCTGTTTTAGCGCGATTAGGTCGCGTTCTTAAAGTAAACAATATCTTTTTTATGTATCTTATTCAAAACATTCTATTTTCTTTGGTTCCAGAATGCTCGAGCTGTCAAGACGACGAGCTCGGCGTGACGCGATGGACGATGCCGCTTCTCAAAACTGGGGAGAAGCGGTACTATTTAGGAATATTTTTCAAAGTAAGTTTTTTCATAAATACGTGCTACAGAGTTTATAAAGATTCTTTAACGTTTTATGCGTCGGACCATTGATAGTACGTTATGAATCTGACCGTGGTCATTTTAAGCGTTATTAGTTGTATTAAGAGGTTTAGTGCTTTTTATTTATTTTTTGTAGATTTATAGCGTTTGACCTGCACTGACTAGATTTTTTTACCTGTAGTGTGTCCATAATGACACCCTTAACGGTAGTCAGTCAATGACTCGCGATCCAGCTGTCTATACCTCGCGCACCTCGCGCATCCGTATCAAGCCTGCGGCAGATGTGGTGGCTCTGCTTTGTAATAATTAAGGATATTTTGATGATATTGATGAGAGATTAAAACCTTGTATACTGCCTTCTCGGTCTAGTCAAAAAACCAAAAACAAACTAAAGTGTCCATCGTTAAAAGCAAGATGACATAAACCCGGATATTATAAGATGTTATACGACCGGATCCTGCAAGATGATGGAATTTTGCAAAAATATAATAAGTTCATATCGGTTTAAGGTCAACACGATAATTAGAAAATAAATTAATTTCGGGCGATTATAGAAACTTATTAAATTGCCTATTATAAAAATCCTTGCACTATTAGATATTAAATACAAATGATGATAAGTACATAATTAGCCTTGAACTATCATGAAAATCAAGTCAACGTAATACCTATTAATTTACAATGTAATCAGGTTTCAGTTCCTAATTTTACTGTGGGAATATTTTATCATTATTATGCTAATTTTCAGTCATATATATCGAGACACTACTCCGCCATAGACACATAAGTTAGCCAAAAGGAAAGGTTATATTTTTACATGACTGCCCAAAAAAGGAGTGTAACGTTTTTAGAATAAATCATGTAGGTATATGAGTTTCTTTATTCTAACATAACTTTTAAATGACTGAACAGATATGGATGTATGTGGTATCGTTAGAAACCTTACATCATCCCGAGTGATACTGGCTAGGGAAGTCAAGTTTCTTAATTTTTTTAATTATACTTGTTATCAGTCCATGTTTTTTTTTGTATTTTCGTATCTTCTACCGCAGCGCCTAAACTAGTCATTCGATTTTGATGAATGAGGTGTCAATCGAATACTAAATTATCGTCCTAGTGAGAATAGGCTACATTTCATCAATATGACGGATGTTACATCCAAAAAAGTGAAGGTGCCTGAAATATTTATCTTCCGCGTCAGGTTACAATTTTTTATTACAATTATGAGCAGTTGGTACAATTTCGTGATTTGTAAATATACTCAGTCCGTTATAATTTTGAAGATAAAATTTAGCAGTTTGTATAATCTATCTATACGTTAATAATTACTCGCAGTGGGTACAATTTCTTAGTTTGTACAAATTCTTATTTCGTATTAATTTCGATAATAAGATTTAGCAGTTTGTTCAATATGTAACCATTTATTAACGGATAAAATGACTGGCTAAACGACTGACTAATATATCAAAAATAGGGTTCAAAGTTATATCGAGTATATAGATCACATCAACGTCGAACAAACTCCTGGGTTATAACAGATTTCAAACTTTTTCTTGTCTTGTCATATTCTTTGTCTTGTTCTGGGTTATAACAGATTTCAAACTTTTTCTTGTCTTGTCGTGTTCTTTGTCTTGTACACAGTAAATTCGTGTGTCATCGATCAATACCAAAAGTAGCAAAATATCTCAAAAAAACCCATATTACAAAATCCAAATGGATCCGTCATCGATTACGTCCATTCATACGTCTTGAATAAAGCGCCCGAAGCGACGCGATGACAACGCGTCAAGGTCCGCTTTCACAAAAACGTACAAAGCATAAAACATGCTAATATCATTTTTTTTTAAATCTAGCCCCAATATTTTATTTTTTACTGTAGTAAGTCCAGTTAGTAAATAACCGTGACCTACATTCAAAATCTTCTATAAGTAGGTACTTTTATATTGTATTATTAAATTTACTGCAAATTATTTAAAGTTACGGGTAAAATAAATTTTGATAACCAATTGAAAAGCGTCAATGGCCGTCAGTCTTCTTCCAAATTTCGTTCTAGCGATCTAGCCAACCTATCAAAATCCTAGGCCGTGGTTTGAATTATTTCAAAACATTTTACGTCTGAATTGCACGGTTGTAATTTACGCAACATTGTGCATTATGTTCTTGTAACACAAGACTTGTGTATAAACATAGACACGGCCCCACCAGATGGCATGTCGTTGATTGATACAGGCACTTTCCCTTTCATCCGGCACGTGGTCCGACGGCGGGTTCACCTTTTTTACAAGTCGCTATTTAAAATGTTTCACTTTCATTCAGTCGCTGTAATCTGTATCGTGTATGTGCCAATTAAATGGAATTCTATGTTGGTAATTAATCAACGGACAAAAACTCTTTGTTCTACACGTTTAAAATCTTTTTCTCTTCGTAGTTGCACCATTTTAATAGAGATAACAAACCTTTTGTTTTGTTCAATAACAGTTTGTATAATATCTATTTTGGAAGTTAAGTGTTAGGAATTATTGCCGATTATATATGCCTTTACTAAGTGGTGTTTAATTGGGTATAGAGTTGTTTATTAATAGACATGGTGTGGAATGCTTAATGGGAAATCTCTATTATTCGTTTTGTGTATGCTTCCCCTTGCTACAAACCAGTATTGTGAAGTACTACGCACATTGTGAAAAAAAGAATGGTATTTTACTGTAATGAATTACTAGGCTTATAATACTTTATATCTAATGTTTTTAATACTTTTTGATAACGATACAAGTTGGTCGTTTGCCTGATGATAAGCATGACGCCAGCCATGGAAGGCTACAGATTAGAAAACTCCTCAAGTGTGTGCATTTTACGTTCGAAGAGGTCAAAAATCGTGTTCCAAGCTCATGAATTTCTTGCTCACAGTTTCCGCGGAATTAGGTCGCGATGCCGATGAGCTGGAAGTACGCGGGGCTGCATTTGTAAAACGTAACTGTATGCCCTGTGTGTACGCTTGGACGTAGAAAAGTTTTTACAGTTGGCTATCAAAGATCAGAGGTAGATACATTTATTTCAAACGCTAAAGTCGCACGCGATTAGGTACTGAGTTTTTTATTTGAGTCATTTTTTCCCCGACTGCCGAGAGTATACACATAATACATAATATGCATTATTTATGTAGGTATGTTTTTCTTCAGCACGTTTTATAGCCTAAATCGGATCTTAACATACGAGGAGTCACAAGATTCGTTTTAATTGTGACAAAAACTTTTGTACAATTAAATTTTTCTTTCTCATCGGTTTTAATTACGCAGGCGGATTTTTGTTTTTTTTTTTATGCTCGGGCCACATTTATGTCTGTTGTAAACCTTAAGTGTAGCCATATGACTTATCATTATAATTTGGCAATGGTATTTACGTTGGCGTTTGACGTTAGGCAATAGCTTGGATGGCGATCTTGTTCTTTGGCGCTAAACGCTGCGCGTGGTGGGTTATGGGGCAGCTTAGACGCTCAAGCAAACGTACGTTTGCATGAGCGTCTAAGCTGCCCTTATAGCCCATACACTCTCTCTCTCTGAGAAGGCCGGTATCCCAGCAGTGGGTCAATAATGCTGATGGTGTCTCATATGTGCGTTCAAGCTAATCTAATCATCTTCACTGTTACATTTGTAACGAGCGAAAGCCACAAAAAATGACATCATTACAAGAAAAAAAATAGAAATCTGGACCAAAAAAACTCACATCACTTTTGTTATGAACATAATAATTTAATAATGATGATATCGTAACATGCAAATGACTCTATATCTAACAACCATGTCATTTAGTCGAAAGGCACTGGCTCTGCAGCGCAAGTACGGATCTTTTCGATCGATAAAATTCGATAAAATTAACAGTTCAAATCTATAGAGTGGGTTTTATCGTTTTTTATATAATTTATCGAGCCTCGATACAATCGACAAAAGTTCAGTCAAAAGATAAAAGTCGAATCCTAAGAGAATATAGAGCTACTACAATACTTTATGATCAGACTTTGGTACTCGCAACATTCGATAAATTTTGCAGTTTTTCGATTCGATAAATTTATCGAACCGACTTCCGTACTAGCGCCGCTGCCAAATTTTTTTTCTAGCGGTAATAAACATTTGGTACTTAAATATCAATAATACGATCAATAATTATGGCTAATAATTTGTAACACTAATTAATTAGACTAATGGATTTAGCATCAAATGAGTTAAGAAATAACTTAAGATGACCTTTCGTGGCGCAGAGTAGGCAACACCCAAAACTAGCAACTAGGTGTTTCACATCTTCATAATAGTACTATTTCGTTAACGTAATAATGAGTTTTAAAATGACTGGTCGATAAATTGTGTCATCGGTGTATGACGTAGATAGATTGTCTCACTATTGCATAAATTAGTTAGCAAAATAACGATAAAGTAATCATTAATGCTTATAAATATAATTATAATTACTCCATAGTTATTAATTGTTTTATAAATTGAAGCTTACGTTAATAGCGACCATAGCTCAGTTGACAATAGAGCTTTTGGCTCGGACTGCCAGTACTCCCGCGGGTTGATCAAGATTTATTTTACATCTATTTATAAATAATTAGATTCTACCCTCGGTTTTCACCCGCGATCCCATAGGAACCGTGCATTTTTCCGGGATAAAAGTAGCTTATGTTACTTTCCGGTCCATAAACTATATTTATGCCAAAAATCACGTCGATCCGTTGCTCCGTCTCACTGCGTGAAAGAAGGACAAACCAACAAACTTACTTTCGCATTTATAATCCTACTAATATCATAAATGCGAAAGTGTATTTGTTGATATGTTTGTTTGTATGTGTGTTTGTTGTTTTGTTGGTTTGTCCTTCTTTCACGGAATAACGGAGCAACGGAACGACGAGATTTTTGACATAGATATAGTTTATGGACCGGAGAGTAACATAGGCTACTTTTTATTCCGAAAAAATGCACGGTACCTGTGAGAACGCGGGTAAAAACCGCGGGCAGAAGCTAGTAGTAAATAAGTGGGAATAGGAAAGTAGGATTAATGAAATATAATAACGATTCCAACATTTAAAAATATTTTAACACACAGCCATAACATTATCCTATCGTATGTTCCCTCTATTAATAACGTTTTCCGAGTGATTGTGTGTAAATAAGTGACCGCAACCCATATGTATGTGCAGTGTGCACCTGTTTAAAGAATTCCGAGTGTTGAGAAGTTACCTCACTGCATTTCTTAGCGAGGCTGTGGCAAACAGTTAATCATGTTATTTGCGAGAACAGGTCCGTTCTGTAGGTATTATAGTTTAATAGCTACCTGTTATCATTGGACATGTGACTTTCTTTCCTTTCAAATTGATAAAACATGTTTAAAGTTCAATGCTAATAACAAAGATATCGTAATTTCTACTAAATAAAATAAACGTTTGATTTTTTCGAAATTTGATACTGGCAACACCAGTTAAGCGAATGTCAAAAACGGAACGCGGAATTGCTTGTCTGTATTTGTCAATTAGTAAAAATATTGCCAAATATAGCATAGATAATAGAAAATTAGAACGTATTTTTAGCAAAATTGTATTCGTGGACAATTCAGGGCCCAGAATAGACATCCCCCTTTGGTTAAGAACTAATGACGGTCTCCGAAAATGATGCGATTAAAATCACTATATTACACATTAAAAAACATTAAAAATGACTAACTTCACTATTACACCAGCTCTTAACTGACGTTAAGTGTTACACATTGCGGTCGAAGGTAAATAATACATCAAAATATTGAATCTCAGTCAGAATGACCGAAATCTCTAGCGCTATAATACTTAGTGTAAGTAAAAACTTTCTCTGCGACCGGTTGGAAATGAAGTCCACTCGACGATTGTAGGTACAATTAGTTGTAAGAAACTTTCTTGGAACCGAAAGAACATAGAAAACGTTACAGCCATTCCAAAAGTAGCTGTTATACTAATGACAGTCAGAGTATGTATCCTGTAATGTACCTAATATTACATGATATATTTTTAAATGAAATTTAATACATACATTTATGAGATTGGATGTGGTATAATAAGCTGGTATAGTAAATTTAATCTAAAGAGGTGTGGCTACCAGTAACAGCACTTCTTTATACCAGTACCACTTTGTACCAGTTTCTGCCGTGCAGTCCCTAAGCACAGTAAGATGGATTTTGTCGTTTTTCAACCAAAAATGCATACTTCATGCCTATTTCAAGGCGCATCTAATCAGGTGCGTTTCTTCTTATACCTTCTTATATATGTTTGTTTATTCTTTATACTAATACCGGTACCACTTTGTACCAGTTAAGTAGCTCTGCGATTGGAAGGCGCACCCAGCCACAAGTGGCCGCGACTATTTGCTGCGTCTAGTGAATGCTTTCGGTAGCCCCCATTGTGCTGCAGCACTAAATCTTCTGCGAATGTATGCCTGTGTGGCTATCACCGCTTTGCTCGTGTAGTCTACCGCTAAACGTTAATGTGCATGAATTACTGTGTACCGATTTGATTAGCAGTTACTGAAAATACGGGGCTTGAGAATTAATACCTAATCACGACTCAGGCAATAAATAGAGTGCCGCGCAGACCTTTGTGTACTAAAATTATAGGTTGCACTGCATTTTTACGCGTTGATGTTACGCTGACCTACCATCATCAGGCAAATGACACGCTCTTTTCGTTATACAAGTTGCTTATTTCAATTAAGTTATGATAATGCGATATTGAGTAACACTAATGTAGCAAAATAAATTTCATAAGGCCAAATAGATATTTGGCCTATCAGATGATATCAACTTGAGTTTTGAACAGCAGTATGGGGAACTACGTGGTATTAATACCTGATACCTGTTTGTGATATAAAGATCCTTAGACCACAAAATACTATTGGTGTTTTTTGGGTAGACTGGCCCACAACGACGTTTTACAATGTGGCACGGAACCCTAAAACTAGTCCAAGCAACAACAACACGAACAAATTTGTAAAGCATTTCTTACGTTACGTAACTGAACCTCACAATTTCTTCGTTGTCATAACACCCATTGTTCTAAATTGCGGCATTTATTATAATTGTTAGCATTTTGTGAAACAAAACTGTATGTTCTCACATTCTAGAAACATCTAGGGCTAGTTACGTTTAATTATTATCTATGTTGTGGAAGCCACTTGTATATTCATATATGGTTGGCTAATTTAGTAACATCTGAATACACCTAAAAACCTAGATTTAATCAAGTTGATAGAGCAGGAAATGAATGGACGAGACAGCGAAGTTTCTATACTCGTACAATAACCTACGGTCGAGTGCTATCAATCTATCGATAGTCCCTGTGGTATATAGTAATTGTCAACTATACAATCAACTATTAGTTAATAGGTCAGTGGACTCAACTTCTTCAGAAAGTTAGGGTTGTGTGGTTATTTGTGGGCAAAGACGAGTGCTAGTGTCTCGGTGATGAGCTGAATTCAGTGCTTGACAAAGTAATTTGTTATTCAAATCTTTAAGTGCAATGCAATTAATATGAGACAGAACAGACATGATGCTTAACAGTGTTCGAACGATCGACTCGTCTCTCATCACCTCATTATCAGCCTCTTACGCTACTGCTGGGATACCGGCCATACCTCTCTCTCTGTGAGAGGTATGGGCCATAATCCACCACGCGCGCAGTGCAGCTAGTGCGGCTTGGTGGATGTCACATGTCCTCTAATTTTGTGGTTCTTGAACATGCCGGTTTCCTCACGATGTTTTCCTTCGCCGTTTTAGAGCGAGTGTGCATAATCCGCACATAACTTGATATAAGTCATTGGTGCGGGCCGAGTCGAGATTAGAACTATGGTGCGTCGGATTGAAAGTCGCACAAGTTCCCGCTCGGCCACACTCGCTCATCATCTACATTTGCCTAAAAAAGTAGGCAAAGATGCGTATGCGCATTTATTTCGTAATTAACTTTTACAGAAAATACTACTGCACTAATGTACAAAAGTACAAAAACGTTTGAATATCCTACTACTGACCATTGTAGACATGACATATGGTCCAGCCCTCTATCAGTTAGCAGCTTACACGATAGCGGCTCTGCCCCAGAAGATTAATGGTGATTCGTAGCGGCAATTAAGTACCAGCGCAATTATTCAATAGAATGACAGCTACAGAACATTTCTATCTCGCGTGGTAACCGCAAATACGTTGTTGCAGTCGGTTAACCGCTGAGGCTTTTTGTATCACTAACCTAGATAGCGCCTTCCGTAACATGCAGTCACAGATTACCAAGTTTAAATTTAAAGGAAATAAATATTGATTTGATATGATCTTAAACATCATCATCAGTTGGAAGACGTCCACTGCTGAACATAAACGCTACTTGGATCGGCTACTCGCCTCGCGCATCCAACGGTTCCCCGCGGTTTTGATCAGGTCATCGGTCCATCTTTTGGGGGGCTATTTGGCTCAACGGATCAGCATTGCGGTCCAACGAGGCAACGCCGCCCCGCCCACCAGCATGCTGCAGCTGGATATACGCTTCCAACTGGTGGTCTAGAACATTTGGATTATCTATAGGCCTACTTTGGCTTGTAGATTATCCAACTGTTTTTGTAGCTTAAATGTGTGTATGTAATGTTTTAGATTAAATGTAGTGTTTATTTATGTATTAGCTATTATATATTATAAAGGCATTTAGCCCGTTAAAAAATAATCTAAAGGAAATAGTTGTCCAATGTCCATAATTCACAGTTTCATACTACAAGCATTATTAATTGCCACACCTTTATTTAGCAGGTTATAAAGCCTAGGTATTCGCTTTCAAGATCAATGCCCAGGCTATGCTGACCTCGTTGTGGCTAGTTACTGTTCCGACAAGTAGGTATTCAGTATCAAGTCGTATTCCCCGCGGCTTTGCCGGCTCGATTTCGGATTGTGATAGCATTGATCGTTTCTACGCTCAATAGCGTAGAGTTTGATTATCTTGGCAGATCATATGATGTAGTCGAAGGCGGTGAACTAGCTAGAAATGCACTACCTCTTAAGGGCAGCTGCTGGAACACACTGATAGGAGCTTGGCAACAGAATTTCAATTGGAAATATAACAGACTAGCTTCTGCCCGCGGTTTTCACCCGCGTTCCCACAGGAACCGTGCATTTTTACGGGATAAAAAGTAGCCTATGTTACTCTCCGGTCCATAAACTATATCTATGCCAAAAATCACGTCGTTCCGTTGATCCATTACTACGTGAAAGAAGGACAAACCAACAAACCAATAAATCAACAAACCCACTTTCGCATTTCTAATATTAGTAGGATACACATGTTTTCTTCATTACTAACTTGCTACTTTTCTTATATAAATTAATGAATCCGATATTTTTCCGACATTTCCAAAGGCTTTGCCAAAAAATTTCTTTCATACAAATTCGTTCCTGAAAATTACGAACACAACAAAAAACAGCTAAATCGGTCGAACCGTTCTCGAGTCCTCCGTCGTAGAAGTGGCAATTGATTTTTATTCATAAATAGAAGAACATATACATACAAAAGAAGATTTAACACAGATACAAACTTACTTACGTATTTGCAGCGTAGACAGGCTATATTGTACCATGCACGTGCATTATATGAGAGCCTCGTAAGTCTGTACGACATGACATGAGTAAGGTGCAAAGTCTAGTATAGTACTTGCCTAGTAAGGTGAATGGAGGGTACCTATATAGCTTGCTGAACAATCTGAACATGCTATATTTTAGCTCTGGTAACTCGACATGGAGCTCGGTTTTAATACAAGTTAATCTACACATACATTTAAAGTTAATAACAATTTAAATAAATAATTACTTACGTACTATACCATTCTTGGAACTATAACGTATGTAGGATAGGGCGCTTTACAGAGTCATTCTTTTATCGACCATCTACATATTTCATGCATTTGTTTGTTGTATGTAATGAGTGTATGTCATCGAACATAACACCACTAAGCATTGAATAAGATAATGTACTCCAGTTAGGTCGTGACTCACGACAAGTCGTTATCGTGTCCGAAATCCCTTAAGACCCCGAAAAGTATTCCCTCACGCCATATACTATTTAGGACAACGGCAAAGATCACGCGATTCTGACCTTTATAAGCAATTGGCAAAAACCTAAGCTTTTCGAAGAAAAATATAACCATGCCTTACCTCGGTTATGCAATAAAATAAACAAGATGCCTTGATGGAAAGCGTTTATTGACTGTAGCCCGATGTATACATACAACGTTTTGTAACACGCCATCGTGCGGTCTCTAGTGGCATTCCTTGTAACGGCTCTGTGTAGACAATAATCAACATTTCGCTTTCTTCTTATTACGTTAACTGCTTGTAATAACCTGCAAGACGTCTCCAAACAATGTAGATATTCCTTGCGTAATATCATTACCGCAAACTCAAAAAATTGACCCCACAGACATGAGTCAATTACGAAGTTCAGAAAATGGTACAAAAAACTACCTCTGAGCCAAACGTAGACATTTTTTCTAAGTAAATCGCGTGTATATCAAAATCAACCGTGCTGTCTGGGTCAAGATACGTGCCCATAGCAATTATTATGTGTTCTGTGCCCATAGTCTAATTTGGGGCTCACTGCTCTAATCCTTTTTACGTTATTTGATTGTATAGGTACCTATTTATTTTCACTAAAGACAACATTACAAACGTATAAATTAATTATTGGGTCGATTGAAAAACTTTGACTTTTCAAAGTCTTATCATTTGTGGACCAAATGACTTGACCCACAAACTTCCCATTTGTTCCGACCAATTCAATTAAGTCCGTGATAAGGATTATGAACTAATCAAATATTAGTAGGTTACCTTAGTCCTTATATTAAAAAGTTTTTTTTTCATTTTATTTTCAGGCAAACTGGTTTAAGGCGCAGCAGTACTGCCGGTTCCATGGGATGCACCTCGCCTCCATCTCATCGCAGCAGGAGAATGATAAATTGGAGCAGTACGTCAAAGACTCAGGTAATAAATATAACACAATACTTGATCATCATTGCTTCTTGTAAGTTTTATACATGATTGTTTAGCGTTTAATCCTTATCTCACCTTTTATAGTGCAAGAGTTGTGTTGTTAGTGGGAGGACTAACTCTTCTGCGAGTGTCCGTCTGGGTTAGTACCACCGCTTTGCTCATGAAGTCTGCCGCCAAGCAGTAGTGTGCAAGCATTACTGTGTTCCGGTTTGATGAGCAGAGTATCCAGTGAAATTACTGGGCTTATGAGACTTAATACCTAATGTCTCAGGGTAACGAGTGATCTGCAGTGCCGCGCAGGCCTTTGTGTTTCAAAGTTTTGGGTGGCACTGCAATTGTTATGGGCCAGCGTTATGCTTACCATCAGGCAAACGACCAGCTCGTCTCGTTACCAAATAACATAAAAAAAGAGTACTGGACTTTTCTGTCGTTCTTGATTTTTTCGAAAACGAAACGAAGCCGAATCTTCTTCTTTCAAAGTAAAGTGACTTTTCGTGTCACAAATAAACTTTCTCTTAAATATTCAACAATATCATTTCCAGGTTACGGCCGCGAGCACTTCTGGACATCGGGTACTGACTTAGCCGAAGAAGGGAACTTCTTCTGGATGGCCAACGGCAGACCCCTGACCTTCGTCAATTGGAACGCCGGAGAACCCAATAACTTCCGCTACGAAAATGGCGAAGAAGAGAACTGTCTTGAACTATGGAACAGAGATGATAAAGGACTTAAGTGGAATGATTCTCCGTGTTCTTTTGAGACGTTCTTCATTTGTGAAGTTAGGACCGATTGATGATGACGTACGCTTAGTTGGGATACCAGAGTAGATACTGCCAGCTAGTTTGTGATGTTAACACGTTTTTTTATAGATGGTCATATAATATTTAAATCTGTGAGTAATTTTAAGGTATTCAGGCTAAGATCAAACAGAAAGTGGTTCGCTTAGAGGATAGATCTCTAAGATGTCTCCGCGTCTTTATGCGCCGAACACCAAGTAAGTTGTAAAATGGTTTGTATGACTATTTTGATAACGTTGCTCTGTCACTTGCTGGATCTTTACTACTACTCGTAAATAGGACAAGGATGGGGATATGCAAATACATAGATTATTCTGTGTCTATGTACAAATAGCAAAGTTGCGTCCCTTTTCTTGTGACAAAGGTTTATAATGCGATTAAAGCAAGTGCAAAGTCAACCTCTAATCTCTTAACTAACTACTCACTGTCTGATTTAGCCGTCAGCCTCAATTTGTATAGATTTTACAGTGCGTTCCAAATTCACCACTTTTATATAATGCCTGATGCGAAAACTGTTGAACTGCATTAATTTATTGTGGTTGCGTGTTATCGTGCTCGAACCTTCTAGACAGGGGAAATGTATTTTGAACTGCTCTTGGAGTTTTCCACGTCTTTGTAATAAAAACTTGATACATCACGCGACAAGCCAGCAACTTACAAAATGAGTCTCACAGCAATGAAATTTGATGATTGTCTTAAAAATATATGACTGAAAGCAAATAAACATAAAGAAAAATATATGACTAGTGACTAAAACTTCTTTTGCGATAGGCGTTGGATAATCGGGAGACGGTGACGAGTGGAGAAGTTGGCATGCATAAATGGCAATCTTACGGGTTATTCCCGCATACTTCCTATCCACCCTGAGTAGCTCTCTCCCCGCGCCAAGCTATTATCTCAAGCATATCGCGAACGACGTTGACCGTCCACTCACAACTGTCTGGTCCAGAATTTTAAATGTTTTATGATTTCAATCGATGCATGTAAATCTTTTCTGAAACTCATTTATGAAAAAGTAGGTATGTTCTCGAAAGGTATGCGGTCAGTATAAGGATAGTTACAGTAAGTTATTTTTGGTTATTTATTTGTTAATTCTCCGACCTTGGTTGTGGAATTATTATAGGCTGAGAGTAAACGTACGGTCAGCTGGTTTAGCAAGTTTGTTCTCTGGCAATCAGCACTGACTCATAATACATTTTTCTGTTTTCTTTCTCTCAAAACCTCTCAGATTTTTTTACGAAAGACTCTAAATTTCATCTTGAAAAACTGTTACAAAACTAAATGAGAACTAAATAGTTTAAATGTTTGAAATTTTCTTATTTCAGTACGATTATTATTAATTATCTAGTAAATAAACCAGACCAGACGTCAGACGCCATTCGTTTGCATTTGATATGACCAACAAGCTTACAATGACTCTTAGAATAAGACGTCATTTTAATACCAAGTATGCAGTTATTAGGTCAATTGACATAATAATTGCAGTGCTATCTCTGACTTTGAAATGCAAAGCTATGCGTGGCACTGCACCATGCTGGACAGGTTTAAAGTCACTCTTGCCAATACACATCATGAACAAGATTTGCAAAATCGGCAGAAAATAAACAGCGTGTTTACTCTCGGCCTTAGGATTTAAAAAGACAATTCTGTTGTAATACTAAACGATCACTGCCTTAATGATCTAGAAAGAAACCTCCGGGCCGCCGGCTCAAGGACCTCAGGGTCCACAGTCAAATAGTGTTAAAACGATAGTTACCTTAGAAATAAGTGTAAAAAATAGTTAAGAACGACATTAAACCTTGTAAACCTAATTTTGTAGTTTATTTTTCACCAGTTATGCCCCTTGGTTCCAGAGGATATGTTTACTATAATCCAGAGGATGTGCTCGTTAAGTCTGCCGTCAAGCAGTAGTGTGCAAGCATTACTGTGTTCCGGTTTGATGAGCAGAGTATCCAGTGAAATTACTGGGCTTATGAGACTTAATACCTACCTAATGTCTCAGGGTAACGAGCGCACTGCAGTGCCGCGCAGGCCTTTGTGTTTCAAAGTTCTGGGTGGCACTGCAAATGTTATGGGCTGGCGTTGTGCTTACCATCAGGCAAACGACCAGCTCGTCTCGTTACCAAATAACATAAAAAAAAACACTTTCATTGACAAATGGGCAATGATCCATGTTTAATAGTGAAGTGCCCTATTCCACCCATGATGCCCTCATACTATTGAGGTCTTACTAC
The DNA here is from genome assembly GCA_907269065.1 of Crocallis elinguaria. Lineage (NCBI taxonomy): Eukaryota > Metazoa > Arthropoda > Insecta > Lepidoptera > Geometridae > Crocallis > Crocallis elinguaria. The sequence goes on along the minus strand of OU026072.1, from coordinate 20,734,729 downwards.
AAAAAAATAACTTTTGAGGCGCCTTTTTAGCTAGAGAGTGTCTAAAATGATTAGAAATATCACAAAAGAATTGAGTTGGACACATCTTAAATCAAGGTTTTTGGTTGTTAATATACGTGTAATGGTTACGGTGAGGTTGGTAATAACACGTGACTAAGGCATATTTAAGGGTTAGACGCTGTTTAACACGTGTTCAAAATGCATTTAATTTTTATGTGGTAAGACTGTTTATATTTATTTCCTATTACACAGGCAATGATGCAAGAGGCGAGTTATAGTCGATCCAAGGTGGATTCTATAGGGGGGTTCTGTGTTCAACAGTGGACTTCTTTTGGCTGGTGTTGATTATGATGATGATGATTATATACGTAGGGTTTTGGAAGAGCCGAAGATTGGATTTTCGTCGATAAAAAGTCTAATGTTCTCTCTACATGGGTGATTTTGAACTGGTATGTTGTCCCGGAAGAGGGTGAAGACCATGTTTATTCAAAAGTTGTGAGAACCTCCCTCGGAGATACGTCATTTCACATTTTCCATACAAAAAAATATATTCACTTCAAACGTGAAGTGCTTGAAATTTTTTGGCATTGTTTCTAAGTCACTTTAAAATATTTCAAGTGAATCAGCTGGTCTAGAGCTACCCATTCTGTAGTAGAATTTTGACGTAAACTTTAAATGTCACTTCTTCAATAAAAATTCCGAATTTCAAACACTCGTAAAACAAATGTTGTTGACCTCCAGAAGTAGATTAGCCACCTTTTGGAATAACATACCAATTCAAATTCAGGCTGTATACTATATATCTGTATATCGGAACTACAACCAAGTTCCTTCAGTTGCGGCCTGATTGAGTAACGAACTCCCAAACTTTCACGCAATTGTATCCTACATCTTTCTTTATCAGCCACGTCATTTTAAACACCGATAAAGGCAAGAAACCTTGTCCATTACTACCTCATTAATTCAAAACGTAAACACCATGTCTCAATAAAGTACCGTTCATATTTAAAATGATGCCTCAATAGTAGTTTCAAACTGTTCACTTAGACAAGGAACTAAACCACCACATTTATTGTTGAACGCAAGTTGAACCATTTTCATGAAAGGTAAACGAACTGTTGTTTACAGTCACGATGTCGAAAACGCGATATTTTCCTGGAAGCAAGCCATTTTGGCCATAAACTTTTAAATTTGAATGTATTGTTTACACATCAGTAAGTATTTCTGACTTAGTATTAGAGATAGATATTCAGAATTGAACTAGCTGTAGTAGCTCCTCAAACCAACAAATGAATCCTAATTTAGATAAATTAGTAGATACTATACGAAACATTGGACAGCATGTCAGCTGGTAACAAAACTATCTGTAGGTCTATAAGGCCGTAAGTCCTGTAACTACAGTCCAAATATACCATTTTTCTGGCTGCACTAGATCTTGGGTAGAAAGATGTGGAAAATACAGTCACTTAGGTAACGACCTAAAAAAATCTAATTGCTGTCCATATCTATAATTCTTTTTTTCTAATTTTTGTTAGTGGGAGGACTAACTCTTCTGCGTGTGTCCGTCTGGGTTGTTACCACCGCTTTACTCGTGAAGTCTACCGCCAAGCAGTAGTGTGCAAGCATTACTGTGTTCCGGTTTGATGAGCAGAGTTTCCAGTGAAATTACTGGGCTTATGAGACTTAATATCTAATGTCTCAGGGTAACGAGCGCACTGCAGTGCCGCGCAGGCCTTTGTGTTTCAAAGTTCTGGGTGGCACCGCAATCGTTATGGGCCGGCGTTATGCTTACCATCAGGCAAACGACCAGCTCGTCTCGTTACCTAATAACATAAAAAAAAACTTTACGTTAATTTAGTGCTTTTAATTTATTACCTTAATTAATATAGTCTGTGTTTAGACAACAGTCAAATCTAAAAATATGTGTTTTAAACAAAACAATTCAATTTTTTACGGACCGTACTCTATCTTTGAGAAAATATATGCTACAATGGACCTCGCATAGCTATCCATTTCTACTATACACATCTAACATCATTCCCGAAACACATATATATATACCATATATCTACCTAAATGGCACGTGTCTTTACCACCTCGAATTTCCAAACACGAACTACAGGACAGTATTTCAAAACAGTCTTCCTGAGCTTTCAGCACAAACATATAATGACAGTAGGAAGTTGTAACTGTACCGAGATAGCTCAACAGTTCGCAGAGGGAAAACTTCCTCTACTGTGCACAGGCTCTACATAACACACATATGACATTTCCTGAAAATTTCATGCGTCCGCAGGCTCGCTGGTGTATAAACCCGTATATAGGGACAGAAGTACAACCAGAGGCGTAACAAGGATCGTTTTTAGTTCTGCGGCCATCCTGTTGGGTCGTTTCTAATTAGTTATACTCGTAGTTCCTATTATCGCTACTCATTTGTCATTCTTTGCTCCGACGTCCTTTCCTAAACGTATGTTAATACAGTATTTGAAGCGATGAATGTGAACTGTTCATTTGTCGCAGAAGAGTGTTGTCAAAGAAACTAGTTTTACCAAGAAAATGCTTGTTCCGAACATTGGTAGATCCTAGTGTATGCTTAACATTTTCAGACTATATAGATTACCGTGGAGTAAATACAACAGAGTTCAATAGCCCATTCTTTATTAATCTCACGGGCCTTCCTTAAGTCCAACCCTGGCAGGAAGTTAGTGAAGGCTGGCACGTGGTGCAGGTTATTAATACCCAGGTCACGTGCACACTCTTCGGGGGTTGTCGTCGCCCCGGGACTGAGGAAGTATTGTAATTTGCTGTTACAACGGGGAGGTGGATGAAATTCCTTGGATTTTCTCTATTGTTGCTTCCCATTGTGGCGACTGGTGAGCTTTGGAGAAATTCGAGCGCGGTCTTACAGCTTAATTCAGTTGAAGAATGTAGAAGGAAAAAAAAATTTTTTAACAAAAAGAGAATAGTAGCGTGCGCAATAGTAGTATGTTTTTAAACTGTCGTGGTCATCAAAACCATGAATATTATCACTAGAAACGGAATAGGTATTTTCCATGTATACCTATTATTTGATTTGTGATTCCGATATTTCGGTGCTGTTGCAAACGCCATGATTACGAACTACTCGTAGAGTATAAATATATACATCACAAAAATTTCGCTTCCAACAGGATTCGAACCTGCGTCTTCTGGCTTGTCGGGCCAGACGCTTTATCCACTAGGCCATGGGAGCAATCACTGTTGACTGCGAAATTCTTGAAAATACTCGTAGAGTAGGTACTATAGAACTGTCGGAACCCAAGTCACATAGTAAATATGCCGTTTCTAGTGATAATATTCGTAGTAACTATGTCTGAAATTAAAGTTTTCGGATTTTCTGTCATATAGTATCCTATATACCTAAGTTATTAATCGAAAACATTATCGAAAATAGTAGAAAGCTTTCAGCTTTTGTCCCATTTTACAACGGGCGTACGTCTTTATAAACGTACTGCTTTCGGGGTTTAGATTATTTTTACAGCCTTCTGCTTGTCTCAGTGTAACCCAGGAAGGGTTGGAGTCAGACAGGCAGCCGGCAATTCTTGGGAATTCTCCATAATATCGGCAGGCCCGGTATGTCTTGGTGGATGTCACTTATGTTCTCGAATGTTAATATTAATTTAATAACTTATTTATGTACCTACCTAACTAGTACTTTATACAGTAAATAATATCTCAAGTCCTAATGCACGCACGACTTCATGTGAGAAGCCTAAAAGTATAAAATATAATTTAGGTACCTACCTAAGTATAACATCAGTCTATTACTTCCATATTGATAAATTCCCGGCAGTTTGGTGATAGAAAAATCGTTGAGCATTCTCTGCATCCGTCTCCAAAATAAAGCCGTAATGCCAACACCCGAGATAAAAATAGCAATTCAATAAGTGAGGAGTTTGCCCCAGCCAGCCCCGCCGGAAGGCTGCCGGCGAGACGCTCTGCCCATCCGGTCCAACACTCGCTATTAATTTATCTCCTGTAGCTACTCTGCTATGTTGGGATGTCTCCATGGTGACAGATTTGGAGCATGTTGCTGTAAATAAGTTATTATACACGACTGCCCAATGAAGGAGTTTAATTAATGTTTTCAGCGTTCATGTTTGTGAGTTTTTTGTTCCACCATAACTTTCAAATACCAGCAGGGTTGTTTTAATTCACTCGGAATGATATCCGTGTCGGAACCGACAGTCTTGATCGTTTAAATTTCGGAATCGCATCCCGTCAGAGAAATTTCCCGTTTAGATTCGCAACTCAGCTGCATAAACACGGATATAATCCCGACATTTCTCTGTCTGGTTGAGTTTCCGAGATATAAACGATCAAGACAGTCGCTTCCGATACGGATATCATTCCGAGTGAATTAAAATAACCCTGCTGGTATTTGAAAGTTATGGTGGAACAAAAAACTCACAAACATACATGAACTCTGAAAACATTAATTAAACTTCTTCATTGGGCAGTCGTGTATAATAACTTATTTACAGCTACATGGCTTCCTACACGGAATCATTCCGAGTGAATTAAAATCACCCTGCTGAACAATTTGGATGTTTGGGGTATCGTTAGATTCCTTACATCATCCCGATTGCACTGGCTAAAGCAGTATCTTTTAGTTGTTTTAATTGTTTTTTGTCGTAGTGGTCAGCCTTGATCTTGAATGACGGTATGGTCGAAGATTGGCTCTCTATTACCTACTTGGCGACAGATTTGCAACATGAGCGTGGTAGCTAGCCGGATGAGTACCAGTTTGAAATGTGCTGTACGTGCTGTAATATTACTAAGTCATGGAAATATACACTTGTAAAAACTAAAATCTGGATTTCTGTTTTTATATAACGTCAACGGATCTTACCATAGCGGCCAAACGAAAATCCGTCGAAAATAAAAAATCTTAGTTGTTTACTAATACAACATTTCCATCAACTAGTATCATCTTCAAAATTTAAACTATACTGCATATGAATATAATGTACCTATACGGTAATAAATGCGAAAGTGTGTTTGTTGGCTTGTCCTTCTTTCATCGAAATGGATCGACGTGATTTTTGGCATAGATATAGTTTGTGGACGGGAGATTTTATCACGGAAAATGCACGGTTCCTGTGGGAACGTGGGTGAACCCGCGGGCAGAAGCTAGTTCATTACTACATTCATAATAACTCGAGTTATCGTAAAATTACTGATTACTTAGATGGAGCTTTGACTAATTTGCTTGTTAAATATAAATATAGATACCTAAGTCCAATAAGCATAAATCGAATGAGGACCGCACAGGATGTATGCGGGCGCCGCCCGCCCTAACTCATCCGCCCAAGCTAACATGCCTGCAGTCCTGCCTATGTAAATATTAGATTAATCTTGCATTTGAAGATTGAATATTGCGTAAGGGTTAAGAGACATGAAATATTCATGTAATTGCTGCCCCAAGCGTAATAGTTATGATAGGTAGTTTTGAAGCGCCGCCGCCGGTGAGGCCTGCCCTGGACATTGTAAATACCAAATTATTTAGCGGACGTGTTTTGTTATACCTATCACACTTTGAATTCCCTCCAACTATTTTAATACCTATCTATACAAATAATTAAAATTGAAATGTCTGTTTGTAATATCAAAATAACAGCTTTTTACTTAATGCATATGAAAGCATATACGGTACCAGTGACAAAACGACCATTTTTAAATTTTTTTGTCTGTCTGTCCGTCTGTCTGTTTGTTCCGGGTAATCTCCGAAATGGCTGGACCGATTTTGACGGGACTTAGGCTACTTTTATTTTAGAAAAAGAATTAGGGTTCCGCGCAAAAAAATAAAAACCATAAAATCCAATATCTCCGCGCGGGTGATACCGCGGGCAGCAGCTAGTTATAAATAAGCAGAAACCTTATACTCATAAACATAATATATTATAATAACATGCTATGTTTATGAGTATAAGGTACCCGCTTAGCTAAGACTAGTGAACCGAAAAGATAAACAATCGGTTATTTTGACGTATATGTTTTGTTATGACTTTACATGTTTTAGTTGATTTCGTTGTAAGTATTAGTTTTCATTTGTTGTTAGCTTAGTAGGTATAAGTTAATAAAAGTAGTAGAATAAATCCATTATGGGTTTTAACAATTAATACATTTTTTCAGATGGTAGGTCTAAACCTTCTGCGAGGATCTATCTGGGTGGATACCACCGCTTTGTAATCTGCGGCCAAGCAGTAACGTGCAAGTATTACTGTATTCCGGTTTGATGAGGAAAGTAGTCAGTGAAATTACTGGGCTTATGCGATACTTAATACCAGGTCGTTGGATACGGAATAGTAGTTGTTGTTTTTGCACCCATAAACAATCGTCTTGAACCCAGATGGGTTGCTATAAAAGTTAGATATTATTATGTGTTTTTGAAATCCCTCTACACCAAAATAAACGCTCGAACCCGTGTAATTTCTTCAGCTTATCGCCCCGATCCCGGCTTCCACGTTATATATTTCTTTATATTTTCTATGCCCATTTGGCTTCCCTCTATAGGCAGCCACAGTAAATTGGAAAACAGTAAAGAATGTTTCTAGTTTTAAAAAATACTAACTTTATGAAACTAGTCACAAAATCGGAAACGAAAACGTACCAGAAATGAGGCCTCAATTTGTCCATCTTTGCTTTCTTAATTTATTTTTATTAGCAGTGTATTGGTGTAGACCACAGATCATAGAAACAAGGAGATGTGGTAAGGCGTACGTAGCGGGTGCGAAAGCATCAGGCCCAAATCAGGCCAGACACATTTAATTTTGATGACGCCTACAAGCACGAAAATGTTAATAGAGACATAGCCTTGCACTTTTGTCATATTATATAGCTGTAAAAGTGCACTGGCGGCTAAAAGTAACCGTACTGTCGAGCCGAAAGTAAATATGAGGTCAAAAGCATGTGTTGTCCTACTGGTATATTGTGCCGCGTCAAGCTATGCGAGGATTGGCTCGCCTGCTCATTTCCTGAGCGTCGGCAATCTGCCTGTAAGCCGTCCTATTGCCATGAACACGGTGCGCACTTGATCGAAACTCGATAGGTACGCTGATCCCAACCCTATTGCACTAGGAATGAATTTTGAATAAAATTTGCCAATTTTGTGTCTACATTGATGTTTGCAGTGAATTAGGTGCCTTATACGAGGGCTGCTGTTTAAAAAATCGGAAATTTTCACGAGTTAAATCCATGGTGATGATCGACACGCAGTTTTTAAAACGGCGCCAAAATGTAAAAAGACAATTGACAGTTGTGAAACAAACTGTATTCTACAGCCAATGAGATCCATTTTCAAATGTAATCGTTACTTTATAATATTGTTTATATAAGTGGCCAGTTCCGGACACATAAATAGCGACCCTCGTATTATAGCAAGTGACTGGGACTGATTGTGTAGGTGTCTATATACACCATTAATTCAAACAGTTACCCTACGGTGACTGTTTGAATTAACGTTGCGAAAATGTTTTAGTGTATTTTACTGTGGCCATGCATTTTTATGTAGAAAAATGTTATACGTATCTTGAAGCACAATGTGGTCCTTTTTTCGTAGATTCTTGCAGAATTACCAAAAAACGTAGGTTGGTAGGTACCTACCACAACTTTGAGCCGGGAACTTATAGATTGTAAAAAGATAAATAACGAATAGTTATATTGACTGAGCCTTCTAATAGGTACATGTAAGGCATAATTTTGAAACATCTATCCTCGTTAGCTAGTACGTCGTTTAGCGTAAGGATAATCACAGCCAATTAATTATTCATTAAACCAAAAACCCATGCATGTGCGGCAAATGTCGGGCTGGTCGGAAAGTTCTTTTATTTTTTAACTAAGTGTATTTAGTTATTATTAGGTTTATTGGTATTAGGTATTATTTCGTTGAGAGCGACTGTGGCCGAGCGGGAACTTGTGCACCTTCAATCCGACGCACCATAGTTCGAATTTCGACTCGGCCTCGCAGCACCAATGACTTATATCAAGTTATGTGCGGATTATTCACACTCACTCTAAAACGATGAAGAAAAACATCGTGAGGAAACCCACATGTTCAAGAACCACAAAATTCGAGGACATGTGACATGCACCAAGCCGCACTGGGCCAGCGTGGTGGATTATGGCCCATACCTCTCTCTCTGAGAGAAGGCCGGTATCCCAGCAGTGGGAGCGTAAGAGGCTGATAATGAATATTTAGTTAAATATTTGCTTGAAGTAATACAATACTGATGTCGCACGCCAAAGTATAATGGCATACAAGAAAACTTGTAACTATTTTTAATGGTACGAAAACACTCTAGAAAGAAAAACAAAAAGAAAATTTCTACATTAATTCCGTGCGGCCGTTGCCAAAAGTGAAATGTCCCGCAAGCCAAGCACCTGTCACTAATGAGATGTTTTCCGGCACTCTGTCCCCTTTCCGTAAGTTAAATATCTCATCAGAAGAGAGCGGCTTAATTCCTTCCTCGTTTTAGGATCTCGATGTCGCCCTCTCATAAAGAGTGATATATAAAAATATCGTCGTAAAGTTACACCTTTACGTTCTATTTATTACTTTCATGCCCTATATCTTTTAACCGACAAAAAAAAACTGAGAAGGTTCTCAAGTCGACCCGTATTTTTTTTTATTATTATACATCCATACAGATAAATAAAAAAAAAAGCCATGAAATCCAATACCTCCACGCGGGTAAAACCACGGGCAGCAGCTAGTTATAAATATATTTATAAGTATATTATGATCATGCATAACTTTTTACAAGGTAGTCCGCACTGCAACTGCAATTCAAAAAAGTATATCACGTAAGGTCTACTACGTTGAATGTCAAAAATAGAACAGCGGAAAACAAAATCACAATACTAGTGCAGTCAAAACTACGGAAAAAACTTTCAGTTAAGTCAAATTTAAAAACCCATATTCCTGGAAAATAAAGCGAGCTGAGCAAGAAATCTGGCTTCGTAGCAGTAGACGTTGCATTTTTTTTTTTTGTTTGATGGACCGTGCTTTTGGTCTTGCGACCTTTACAGCGTCACCGGACTGACAGACGGTGTTAACCGAAAAGTTAACCGAACCTTGGTAAAGTTTGATTGCAATTACACTGCAGAATCTCAAAACTTCGCCTTTCAAACCGAGAACAAGGCGCGAGCCCTGACTAACTTCTGCCTCCTAATTATAATCTTCCATATGACCTCGTTGCAGCTCGTTAGCTGTTTTTGTACATTCAGCGTTTTTAGCTGAAGTTTCCCGTCGATTTTTTACCAGTTTTGCACTTTGACTTTTATGACTTGTGACCTTTTGAACTCTAAAAGAGTTTGGTACTTGCTTTTTAACTTCATACGGAGTTTGTGATTAAGTGTTTTTGTTTCCAGCATTTTATTTTATTTTTTTTATAAGTTCATGAGGATTATCTAAAGGTTACCTAATTCGCTTTTGAATCATTATAATAGGACGTCGAAATGCTTATGGTAATAACTTCGATTTTTAAACAGACTTCCAAAAAAGGAGAAGTTTCTCAAATAGTGTGTAATTATTTTTTGTGGTGATTTTATGTACTCGATTTCTCCGTCCCTTCTTAACCGATTTATATGGTTTTTTTGTCATGAGAATGTCATATCAATTTCAGTGGTAAATTTGTAATTTAAGTTTTGGTGGTGATAAAATTTATGGAAAAATACCATCCCTAAGGGTGAGAAAATGATAGATAAAATTTCATATCGCGATATTTTTGTCCAAGTCAGTTCCCACTTTTTTAAAAGCATTTTTTTGGTTAAAGATAAGATTCTCATAAGGCCAAAGATTCTCTCAATAATCGCCGCAGTTTTATCTTATAGTTTAATCATTATAATTAAGAAGTCATAAATTAAATATTACTAAAGAAGCTATTTCTATTACTATAAACATGCACCAAGCCGCACTGGGCCAGCGTGGTGGATTATGGCCCATACCTCTCTCTCTGAGAGAAGGCCGGTATCCCAGCAGTGGGAGCGTAAGAGGCTGATAATGAATATTTAGTTAAATATTTGCTTGAAGTAATACAATACTGATGTCGCACGCCAAAGTATAATGGCATACAAGAAAACTTGTAACTATTTTTAATGGTACGAAAACACTCTAGAAAGAAAAACAAAAAGAAAATTTCTACATTAATTCCGTGCGGCCGTTGCCAAAAGTGAAATGTCCCGCAAGCCAAGCACCTGTCACTAATGAGATGTTTTCCGGCACTCTGTCCCCTTTCCGTAAGTTAAATATCTCATCAGAAGAGAGCGGCTTAATTCCTTCCTCGTTTTAGGATCTCGATGTCGCCCTCTCATAAAGAGTGATATATAAAAATATCGTCGTAAAGTTACACCTTTACGTTCTATTTATTACTTTCATGCCCTATATCTTTTAACCGACAAAAAAAAACTGAGAAGGTTCTCAAGTCGACCCGTATTTTTTTTTATTATTATACATCCATACAGATAAATAAAAAAAAAAGCCATGAAATCCAATACCTCCACGCGGGTAAAACCACGGGCAGCAGCTAGTTATAAATATATTTATAAGTATATTATGATCATGCATAACTTTTTACAAGGTAGTCCGCACTGCAACTGCAATTCAAAAAAGTATATCACGTAAGGTCTACTACGTTGAATGTCAAAAATAGAACAGCGGAAAACAAAATCACAATACTAGTGCAGTCAAAACTACGGAAAAAACTTTCAGTTAAGTCAAATTTAAAAACCCATATTCCTGGAAAATAAAGCGAGCTGAGCAAGAAATCTGGCTTCGTAGCAGTAGACGTTGCATTTTTTTTTTTTTGTTTGATGGACCGTGCTTTTGGTCTTGCGACCTTTACAGCGTCACCGGACTGACAGACGGTGTTAACCGAAAAGTTAACCGAACCTTGGTAAAGTTTGATTGCAATTACACTGCAGAATCTCAAAACTTCGCCTTTCAAACCGAGAACAAGGCGCGAGCCCTGACTAACTTCTGCCTCCTAATTATAATCTTCCATATGACCTCGTTGCAGCTCGTTAGCTGTTTTTGTACATTCAGCGTTTTTAGCTGAAGTTTCCCGTCGATTTTTTACCAGTTTTGCACTTTGACTTTTATGACTTGTGACCTTTTGAACTCTAAAAGAGTTTGGTACTTGCTTTTTAACTTCATACGGAGTTTGTGATTAAGTGTTTTTGTTTCCAGCATTTTATTTTATTTTTTTTATAAGTTCATGAGGATTATCTAAAGGTTACCTAATTCGCTTTTGAATCATTATAATAGGACGTCGAAATGCTTATGGTAATAACTTCGATTTTTAAACAGACTTCCAAAAAAGGAGAAGTTTCTCAAATAGTGTGTAATTATTTTTTGTGGTGATTTTATGTACTCGATTTCTCCGTCCCTTCTTAACCGATTTATATGGTTTTTTTGTCATGAGAATGTCATATCAATTTCAGTGGTAAATTTGTAATTTAAGTTTTGGTGGTGATAAAATTTATGGAAAAATACCATCCCTAAGGGTGAGAAAATGATAGATAAAATTTCATATCGCGATATTTTTGTCCAAGTCAGTTCCCACTTTTTTAAAAGCATTTTTTTGGTTAAAGATAAGATTCTCATAAGGCCAAAGATTCTCTCAATAATCGCCGCAGTTTTATCTTATAGTTTAATCATTATAATTAAGAAGTCATAAATTAAATATTACTAAAGAAGCTATTTCTATTACTATAAACAGTAATAATAAACAATAGTTCAAGTCACCGTGACGCACGACAGCACTGTATTCTCTTTGCCAATAATCTTCCCTTGTTTTCAACTATGTCAGGTCATTTCAGTTCAAAGGCTGGTATCGATTGCGAGGAAACTTACGATAAACTAAAACGTCCTGAAGTAACCCATAAACAGTCACGCCACAGTCACAAGAGGTAAAAGCTTTCTAGGTATAAACCTAACAGAAGTACCACCCGTTTTGTGAAGCACAAAATGGAACTGCAGAAACGAGGTGTTGTACTGTTTCGCAAAACGATACCTGCAGACGTATTATGGCGAGTCTTTAGAAGGCTTCGTGATGTAGTTTCGACGTTGCTTGGAAGTTTTCGGTTGGTTCAAAACCTATAGTGAGCTTCAGCTTTTAGTGAAGAAAAACCACAGATTAGTAATATAGTAGAGAAAAACATTGTGATGCCGAGTCAAGTTCCAGTAGCCGTAGGTACATGAGAGCGAATTAGGTTCATATGGTGTATTACTCTAGTAGATAGAAGACGTCGTCCGTATTCCGTTGGCAGATTTTTTTAAGATGTATTTATTTACGTAAAGCGTGGGTTAACACTTTAAAGTAGGTATTATATAACTTTACAATTTGTAATACATGATTCAATCTCATTTCGTACTTGTAATAAAACCTTTACCAATACTAAGAAGAAATCACAATGGACAAAAAACTTATATTAAGCCGCCTGTCAAAAATTGCTGTTTAAAGAATTACAAGAATATTCCAACAGTTCCATTGTGTTACATATTAGCTACGCTTATTAGCCGTATAGCCCGTTCCCAATTTCCAGAATAAGCTAGCTTTGTCGCTCCGGTTTCATTCATTTGTTCGTCGTACTACATTTCCTCGCACCCTCTCTGCCTCTCGGCACCGACACCCCCTGTGATGTCGATTGGAATGAACACCGTGTACGTTGCGTACGTACTGAATGACGTTGACCTAAAATCTAGTTTAGGTTTCATTGTTACTTTCTGTTTGGAAAAGGAGCTTGAGGGCTGTTTCTTATAATCTTGATAACGCGACGAGGAAGTCGTTTGCCGCAAGGCGACTCAATAATGTCTTATAAGGCCAGCAATTTTACTGATTTCTCAATTTCTCAGACATCGGGAAATTTGAAAACAAATAATTTTTTGCCATTTTAACCCCATTAGGATAATAATTTTCAGAATATATTGTACCAAGTTCGCGTAAATAACAAATAATCAGGCAATTCCAAGGTGAACCAAGGACGCCAATTATGTCGAATTAATTCACCTTAGGTGCAATTATTCTTATGTGAAATGAAGTCACTATATAATTTCCACTTTGCTCACCCTGGTGATATCATCATAATGGTATCATTCAGGTGCACATACTTGCACTTTTAATGTCTTAGTTTCACTTTGAAACTAAACCAGATTTAAATATTGGTAATGATTACTTATTTACAACATGTAAATGTGGTAAGATTTAAGTTTGGTTTAGTTTCAAAGGCAAACTAAGGCATCAAAAGTACCCTAGTTGTTTGTAATAATTAGGTGAAATTAATAATAAAATAAATACATTTATTAATGTGTTGTGTTTTTTTGTCGTGTTTTTTCAACTTTTATTTTATTTTTATATTTCACTAACAATAGGTAATAAGGTGTTTTACTAACAACATATAATATGGATGTAATAGTCCGAAATAAAATTTTATTATTATTATTAATTTTATTTATTTCTTTATACTAATTTTATACGCGCATATCTAAATATTCTCAAAATGTTATCTTAACGTGGGTAAAATCACAAAATAGTATATTATTTTTTAAAATTTTCCGCCACTTCACGGACCATACATCTTGCGTAACTGTTCAGCGGCGAAAGTACGGATCTTTTCGATAAAAAAATTCGATAAAATTGACAGTTAAAATCGATAAAACCCACTTTATCCATTTTAACTGTCATTTTTATCCAAAAAAATTCGATAAAATTGAAAGTTAAAATCGATAAAACCCACTTTATCGATTTTAACTGTCAATTTTATTTATCGAAAAGGTCCGTACTTGCGCCGCTGCTAATTCTGTAAACAAGAATGTTGAGTAGTTACAGTATTACAGCAGGATATTTTTACCAACACCTTGGTTGTAAAGGGACACAATTAGGTACTTATCAGTTTTTATTCGGTTTTGAGGCGTCTCTATAAAAAGTTTATATATATGTATTTTGGTACTATGTTCCTCTCGTCTAACATGTTCCGATGCATTCGCTCGTTTCCTTCCAGCGGTGAATATTTACGATATGAGAATTTATTTATTGCACGGACCCATTTCAGTCGGAAAACCGTTGTTATTTCAGTTTTACTAGCACTATGTTCTCCTTTGCGAGTTTTGCTTTAGTGCTTGCGGAGTTGGAACTGCGGTCTTAATTTATGGCTTCATCTTTCATAACAACCGATTTAGGTATCTACTACTATCTACTGACTCAGGTACGTGGAAATAAATTGCATGCCGGTTTGCTTGAAGTTTGCTGGTAAAGCTTGAATCTGACTGCGGCCGCCTACGGTGTTATTTTTTAGACAAAATAGTAGTTTTTCCAAGTTGGGGTATCATGGTCCTCGTGTGATACTTTACAGTTTACATTATTGAAATAATCTCGACGTTTCGAACCCTTTCAAATGTTCGTGGTCAAGGAGTAGATAAGTTCTGACCGGTTGAGAGGTGGATTCCCAACGGGTCACACCAATCGAGTCACACTGTGACTCGTTGGGATTTTTTTCCCATTGAGTCACACTTGTGTCCCTCGATTGGTGTGACTCGTTGGGCACCCATCCGATTGAAACCGGCTTTAGAACTACAATAGACTTACAGCCTTACTTATATAAACTGTATTGTCTTCGTAGTTCTTTGACAATTTGAATTTTGCCTTCTGGTAGATTGTTATTCTAAATTTTACTATAATTTTTGTTTATAGTTAAGTACCTAATATTATACTACAATCACCAGTACCTAACACGGTTTTACAAGCCATATTATATAACTGTGACCAAGTCCATAACGAATTAAGTTCATGTAGTTTCTACCAAATTTAAGCTGAATCAATAAAGACAAAACATAGCATGACTATCACAACGTAAGTAATACACATGTAAGGCTACAATTTAAATATACCTACGTAAGGGATATCGCGTGGCAAGAGTTATTTGACCCATATTTTATGTAATCACACTGAGACGTACTGCAGTTTATTTATTTATATATGCAGGACCGGTATCCACGGAGGAAATAAATCCAGATAAAGTTACGTACGAGAATCGTTTGCTGGAGACGCGTAAGCGTAACTGTAGTATGTATATACGTGGATAGTTTGCTGAAAGGCACTGTAGAGTGATGTAGCTGTTATGAGTGTGTAAGCGTTTATTTATTTATTTATTGTTTTGTTACTGTTAAAAGTGTTATGTATCAATGTTCTGAGTGGCACTGCAACTGTTATGGGCATTATGCTTACCATCAGGCAAACGTCCAGCTCGTCTCGTTATCAAATAGTATAAAAAAAATTAGAATATATTGTGCATTTTTTAACTTATCTAAAAGGACCTATTTCACAAAAAAGGGTCCCAATTAAATTGATTAAAATTGGACGGATCACAAAAAAGGAGTCATCTTTCCTCTTCAAAATTATTTATTCAAAACTAGAAAAAAGAAATAACTCAAAGTTTGAACTCTAGTTGTTCCGCCAAGGCAATTTTGCAAGCACATCATACTCTACCGTAGATACAGAAAGCCGGCTCCCGCGAAACATAAATGCTTGTTCTTTTGCAACCGCCAACCAATATGCTGAGTGGTTATGCCGCAGGCATTGTGATCTCTACATAGAGCTCTGCATAGTTATGTACAGTCATGGTAAGAATACCTACGTCAGTTTTCAAATACTTTCCTTTATCACGTGATGACACTTACCTTTATTTCTTTTGATCTTAAGGCAGTTAGCTGACTACTTTATTGAATACTAGTATTTAATGCAGATGTTTACATCAACATAAAACCGTCGTTAACGGCCTGGCTACATTAGTTAACCCAATTTTATTTTCGCTCTTTCGTTCCATTATAAAACATGAGAAAAGAATGGATGATATTTGACAGTTACAAATTTAGTCATTCACATTACTGCTTGACGGCAGACTACACGAGCAAAGCGTTAGCCTACCTACATGGTAAAATATTCTTATGCTCACACTTCGACCATATATACTTACCTAGTAGTATTATAAGTGCGAAAGTTTGTCAGGATGGGTGTATGGGTGGATGTTTGTTATTATATCACGCAAAAACTACTGAACGGATTATAAAGACACTTTTCAGCAATATAGGTTATACCTCAGAATAACATATTAACTACAATTTGTCAAGATATATACCAGGCGGGCGAAACCGTGGGCGGCAGCTTGTATAGTAATATATTATTATAGTAACATAATTATTCCGACTAGAAAGAAAAAACAAAATACAATATTTCTCGTATCCGTGTAAAACTAATCGAATCATTTCCGCCAATTTAATATAGCTTTACGAGAGCCCAGGAAGGGTCCCGCGCGAATAAAGACGCAATCAAAGTTATCGATGGATACCTCCAAGAAATACCGGCTCAGCCAAGCGGGCTACAGCCACGAAATATACGGAACAGAAGGCTACTAATTCACCGAAGAAGGAAGTTACGTGTTTCGTTAACCATTGGTACTCTAATCAAATGAAACCCAAAGTTTTGCGCAGTTCGTAATTTGACAACGCGAGCGTCGTTTGTTTTGGTTTGAAGTTGTGTGTAAGCGGCATATTTACGGCACAATAATCCCTACTAGAAAGAAAGAAAGAAAGAAAATACATTTATTTCAGGACATCACACAACATTACAGTTTTACACATGCATAAAAGATGAAAAAAAAAAGGACAGACAAGTATATAAATAAAAACCCAATGTTGCGTGATGCCATGATAAGGGTTCCGACTCAGCATGCAATTAAGGTCCAAGGACCTTAATAACTGATTTTCAGTCGGAACCCACACCTATGACATCACGAACCTCCGGACAGTGATACATCAAAATATAGATTAAAGAATTAAAGAAAAGTAGAGGTGAACAAAAGGTACGGACGAACAAAAGGTAAGGAACGTATTGCGAGCCGAAACATAAACAAAAATGGCGTCACATGTCGAGCCACAGCTCTTCAGACAGCACATTGGCATGGTAGCATGTATCACATGCAACATCTCACTTGCTATAGAACTTTTTTTTTTTTTTTTACACATTAACAGGTTAATTTAGTCGCACGATTGAATTCAATGACACTTCATATACTCGCTCTTGACTGGAAAACAAAATGTCAGCGCATTGTATTTTTACTCTGTTAAGTGTCAATACATATAGTTGTCAAAACTTTAATTGTCAGTGTCAAATTGTCAATGCATATTGCCAGCTACATATTACTGATCTGTGTTGCGCACGCGGTCATTCAAATAACATAACTATTGCCACGCAATCAACTTCATCAACTTCAAAAAAACTTCAATCAACTACGTATACCTACTTATAATACTAAATGCGAAAGTGTGTTTGTTGGTTTATTGGTTTGACCATCTTTCACGCAGTAACCGAACAACGGATCGACGTGATTTTTGGCATAGATATAGTTTATGAACCGGAGAGTAACATAGAAAACTTTTTATCCCGGAAAAAGGCACAGTTCCTGTGGGAACGCGGGTGAAAACCGCGGTCAGCAGCTAGTTATAATATATAGGTACTACCAGTATGGGTGATTTTATCGCTGTATAGTTATCTTTTCCAGGCGACCTTTCCTTCAGAGAAGTCTTCTTACACTTGATAAGTGATCATTTAGGATTACTTCTAGGTTACGTCATTGGACTGCAAATAGCTCACATCACATACATACAAATAAATAATTTTGAAGTGTCTGTTTGTAATATCAAAATGACAGCTTTTTACTAAATACCTATGAAAGTATATACGGCACCTATATAACAAAACAACCATTTTTTTTAATTTTTGTCTGTCTGTTTGTTTGTTCCGGGTACCTAATCTCTGAAACGGGTGGACCGATTTTGACGGAACTTTCACTGGCAGATAGCTGATGTTACAAGGAGTAACTTAGGCTACGTGAGCGAAGCCGCGGGGCACAGTTAGTTATATTATAAGCAAAAACTAGTACAACATCATATTCCACGTTCACCATCCATATTTTATCAAATTAATCCAGCCTGAAATAGACGTCTATAAATAAATTATTATTGGAAACGGATATCCGGTCATGAAAGGCTTTCCGCCGAGTTCCACCAATTCGTGCGACAGTGAAATTTAGAAATGCGTAGTAATAAATTGGGGCTCTGAGATGAAAATTTGAAACTGGTAAAGGTCGCAGTTCAAGTTGTAGGTGGTCGATATTAGGCGGTTCAAAGACTCGTGTCAAGATTAGTGGCTCGCAGCACAATCTTGAAAAAGAACAGAAACGTCACTGTGAAGATGGTGAAAATGGACGCACGCACATGAAGCTTTTTAACTGCCTTTCAAAAAGGAAGAGGTTCTCAATTCGGTGCATATATGTTTTTGACTGAATACTTTGTTCATCAAACTGGAACACAGTAATGCTAGCAGATCACCTACCTACTGCTTGGCGGCGGACTACACGAGCTAAGCGATCGTATCCACCCATACGGACGGACACACGCAGAAAAGTAAGTCCTGTACCACCTGAATTGAAGTTATATTCCTTGTGGTAGGTAACTCAGTTAATTGTCTAGGTATTTTGTTGTAAAATCAAAATGAAACTTTGTATGTACGAGTAACTATATTTAGTGTCTTGGTATATAATTTGTTGTCTTGGAGCTGAGCTGATCTGATGGAGCCAGGAAGATTGAAGCGAGTTTTTTAGTTTCTGCATACCTATAGAAAATCTTAACAAATGTATTATTTTCGAATATTCTAGAGATTATTGGTCTATGTTATGCAACTTTACCCGTAAACTTTTGCATTTATAACTATGCAACTGCTGAATGTAGAATAGTAGTAGGTGGCTCTAACTGGCTTCCATTGCATTTTCATCGAAGATACCGTCAGATCTTCACAAATTCAAATCGGAATGTTACGTAAAAAATTGCCAAATGAATCGAATTGAAACTATCGTTTTGGGATTCGTAAAAAGAGATAACTACACATTCCATGCGGTTAAGTACCAACAGAATGTAATAAAATGTTTTTGTATCTCGTTATAAATGAGCAGTTGTGATTTGTGAGTGAAGTTAAATATATCTTAACACGTGGAGCGCTCAAAATAATCTCCGGCGTTCATGTCACGAAGTGTAGCTGTGGCGACATCAGCCGATCGGCGGGCCATAAAACATCAAATCTCGCGTCAAAAGGTCGCCCCAAATATCACCCCTGCAGGTACTCGTAAAATGGCGTCATCGTAGAGTTAGAGGCTCGTGCGATCGGCAGGAGAAAGGTTACGTCTGCGGGCGCCGGGCCGCCTCCCCCTGACCTTTGCGAGTCCCGCGGGAACGCGTTATCGCGCCGCATTACCACGCGGCGACATATCCCTGAAACGGTCTCATAACATCGCCACGCCGCTCTCGAGTGCAGATTACCGCTTTATTGCGAGCGCACCTGTCTAGGTGGGCGAGGCGGCGCGCACTGCTGCAGGCCGACGGCGCGGCGGGCGCCGTGGCTCAAGAGCGCATGCGCGCCGCCCGTCCGCTAAAAAATGAATTCCTAGTTCCCGCACTGTGAGCCGTGCGTCCATCGCCGCCGCCGCGTCGCTCTCGCTATTTTCGGTGGCCGGTGAGACGGTGACGGGCGCGCCTGAGACCGTGACGTCCAAAGCCGGGTGTGGCCGCGTGTCGGTGCTAGTGCGGTGCCAGTGCAGTGCGCGGCGTGCGGTGAGCGCGCGGCGGCGATGCGCTCGGCGGGCTGGTAGCGGCCGCGGCATGGCGCGCCGCTCGCCCGCGCTCGCGCCCTCTCTACACGCGCACCATGACCGACCTGCAGGCCACCTTCGAGTTCTCTGTCGAGCTGTACAAGTTCTACAATGTCGACCTCTTTCAGAGAGGGTGAGATATCGCTGTTGTCTGCTACGCATGACCTGTTGTCTGCGAAGAGCAAGTACCGTCTACGATAACATTGATAACACGTAGATAGCCCTGACATTGAATAGAAAAGTACTTACACCTACACTTTGTAAGGTCGTAGGTAGAACTCTGCGTAACAAAATTAAATGGAAGCCGTATCTGACTTTGTACATACGAGTATATTTATTGTTAAACTGTACTAAAGTGATATAATTATGTGGTCTATCATGTTTAAAGTTTGTATCATAGGCTCAAACATAGTCAATGGCATTCAAAATCAACCTTAGTATCATTCAAACAACATCTACATTACTTGGAAAAATAATATTGATCAATCAGGTCCCAGACGCCGAACGCGCCGCAGCAGCAGACTTACGCACGAGACATTCTAACTAGTTAATAGTTAAGATACACCGAGACAGAGATAGTTGATTCCCAATCTATCTGTTTCTACGTAGCTCTGTTTGCTGTTACATAATGAAAAACCACAATAGAACGACCAGAGATGTAGTTTAAAAGGCGCTTCGCACACGATAACAACTGGTTGTGCATCGCAACGACTTGCCGACAGTACCTACATGTTTTCGTCGTTAAGCACTTAAAACAGATGGTGACAATAGTCAAAAGCAATAAAGTATAAAAAACAAAAACAATAAACAGTAGCGCATGTCGTGCCGTGTGTTATGCTCCCAACTTTCGATGGAGATGTTATGGTACCAAACTGTCCTAAGTAGTTATATGAAAGTTGGGGCCGTTTGGGAATTATCTCGTAGCGATATTTTTCGTCTACGTGACTGCTCTCTGCTACGCTATAATGACTGCGCCCGCGGCTCCGGCCGCAACTTGTAAAACGTAGCTAAAGTTGTAGGCTCACACTTAGAGACACTTACGGTGTCACCACAAAAAAATTAAACACACGTTATACCTGTTTTAAACACTGTTTAACGCCTACAAATTTTAGATCGCTTTCTGTCCCGTGTTTCCAGTTTGTTGTACCTCTACCTATACCTCAAAATATTTCAAACTAAATAACAAATTCACACGAATCGCATTGAAAACCTCCTTTAACTCTGTTAGTGACCCAATGTTAAAATAATGCTCCATTCAGCATTTTATTCCTCTTTGAAACTCGTTCAATGCTGAAAATATAATCAGCAAAGTTATGAGAGGCTCTCACTGCCCGTTAATGCAATAGCCGACATAACTTTGAGCACGTTTACTCGATCGCTCCATAGCTGCAGCTGCAGAATTGTTAGCATTTTTTGCAGGCTATATTATTGTACTGACCGTGTATTAGCCGTGTTGTCACGGCTAAGAATAGTATCATCAACCCCGTCTCTTCCCAGGAGTTCCGTATGAGTCGGGTAAGGAAATATCATCCTTAAAGTCAATGTTCTTTAGTTGCGAGAATGCAGTTATACATAGTATGGTGATAAAAATATAAAAAGACCCAAATATATTCTACCACTACACATGGTGTTCCTTAGTCAATATCGTAACCTACTACTGCAATCAGCAAGACAAGCTGGATGTATTACTTATGGCAAATTTCAATGGAGGCCTATGTTCAGCAGTGGACGGATGAAGAACGGCTGATGAAGGTATAGGTATATTATTGTTCGGTCATCATCAGCAGTCGGCAGACGTCCTCTGATGAACATAGGCCGCCTTAAAATGCTACTCTGAACTGCTGCTGTTGCTTTCATCCAATAATGGCCCTCCACGTTGGGTTAGACACTTCATACTTACTGTAAAACTCAAAGTCAAGACTCCAATATGTCCAGGGGAATGGAAATTTGAAAGCAGTAAAGAAGAGTGCGAAGATATCGCGATGTATATAATTTAATCCCCCATTTTTTCACCCATAAGGGTGGTACCTATTATTTCATAAAACTAAAGGACTACCATACTCTTGAATAAAAGAATCATTAAAATCGGTTAACAATTATGGGAGAGATCGAGTAACATACCAAAAAACATACACTCCTTTTTTGTGCAGCCGGGCCATGTAAAGAAAAATCAGACGAATTGAGAACATCCCCTTTTTTGAAGTCCGACAACAATTTTGTGACTTGCGGAAATTTATCCTAAAAAAAGCAACACGCAAACCTAAATAGCTACTTTTAAACAACTAGCATTTACTGAAAATTCAAGTTCCAATTCCAAGTTTCATAAACCATTCGAAACTACAAATGCGAAAGGCTATGAAAGGCTCTTACAGCTGGCCATTAATGCAATAACCGTCTGAACTTGCCCGTAGTGATAATCGTGCTATCGCTACTACCTACTACGAACATACATTATTTGTAGATAGCTTGGGCTAGTTTAGAAAATTAAGAACTTCGAGCGTTAAACGTAATCCGCAATTTTATGAATCCGAAAGCGCTTTTTTAAACTATTTGATATCGTTTCGCTGATGGTAAGCATAACGCCGGTCCATAACAATTGCAATGCCACACAGAACTTTGAAACACAAAGGCCTGCGCGGCACTGCAGTGCGCTTTTTACCCTGAGGTCTCATAAGCCCAGTAATTTCACCGACTTTGCTCATCAAACCGGAACTCAGTAATACTTGCACTCTCGTTGGGTACTGACCGACACTCGCAGAAGAGTCAGATGGCAAGGACAAATCCTTCTTCCACGCAGTAACGAAGCCACGGATAGATGTGATTTGTTGCATAGAGATAGTTTATGGACTGGAAAGTGACATAGGTTACTTTTATCCCGGAAAATGCATGGTCCTCGTGGGAATATCTACGTCGGTGAAGCCGAGGGTAGCAGCTAGTATTAGTTATAAAGCCTTGTTTGATGCGCGAACGCCCTAATAGAACGCAACATCGTGTTATTAATCTGCCTTAGAATTTTCAAGGCACTAGAAATATATCGACCAAAAGCAAAAAGATATTTTGGTTTAGGCATATTTTCTCAAGCTATGGCAATTTATCATTATGTAACGAAGACTTTATGATACTTTGTTATAATATTATAATGTTCTTTTTACTTGCGTTTACAAACATTAATTTGTGTTGCTTGATAAATAGGCTTTATGCCTATGTCACAAGCACTATTTTGATTAACCTCATAACAAAGCGTGCAGGCAACTGCAAAAAACTGAAAATCAAGTAGGTATAGTTAACTCCAATGTCACATAGTATATAGAATAGTTCTCCTAGCAGATAAATCGTGGTGAAAAAAAATCTGATTCAGCACAGAAAAACCACATCGAATCGAAAAACCCGTTCAGAAAGTCAATAAGTTTTCCGAAGTTTCTCACGAAAACAAATTGTTATCGGTGTTCCATTTGATTTGTGACCTGACGAATACGTCTGAATACAGAATGTTTCACCCATGTACCCGTTTACATATCGACGTATCTATGTAGGTTACACATACACATTAGAATTGAGCCTATTCATAACACTTCACCCGTACTCAATACGTATGATTGATATCTCTGAACATGGGCTTTTCATCACGTTGCTGCAATAATACTCCTATAAGTAAATTATGTATGTGCGTACATAAAAAGCAGGGGGGTCTGTGAGTCTGTACGGAGTGTTTTGTACAACGCAGGGGCTAAAAGCAAATTCGTAGTGTTGTAAATTGTTAGTGGTAGGACTAACTCTTCTGCGAGTGTCCGTCTGGGTTGTTACCACCGCTTTGCTCGTGAAGTCTGCCGCCAAGCAGTAGTTTGCAAGCGTTACTGTGTTCCGGTTTGATGAGCAGAGTAGCTAGTGAAATTACTGGGCTTATTTTCTCAGGGTAACGAGTGCACTGCAGTGCCGCGCAGGCTTTTTTGTTTAAAAGTTCTGGGTGGCACTGTAATTGTTATTACTGGAGAATTGGACAGATGGGGTTACAGTTGGTGGTTATAAAATTGCGAATTTGCGCTACGCAGATGACACCACTCTATTTGCAACTAGTGCTCAACACATGGAACAGCTACTTCGTAACATGGAGCGAGTGAGCCTCGGGTTCGGACTAGAGATTAATCGCAGCAAGACCAAGATGATGATTGTGGACCGCACTAACAATAATTCGCCAGAAGTCACTCAGATTGCGAATTGCAAAGTAGTCCAATCCTATGTATACCTTGGAGCTTTGATTTCGAACAATGGCGGGTGCATAGACGAATTAAAGAGACGTATGGCGATCACTAGAACTGCAATGGACAAAATGAATAAAATATGGAGGAACAGAAACATCACCAAAACCACAAAGACCAGGCTTGTGCGATCTCTTATTTTACCCATATTTCTATACGGTGCAGAAACGTGGACTCTGCGAGAGGTTGAAAAGAAGAAGATAGACGCTCTGGAGATGTGGTGCTGGAGAAGAATGCTTGGGGTATCGTGGACCGAGTTTCGCACAAATGTCTCGATACTTCAAGAACTCGGCATCAAGCGGCGTCTGTCTTCCGTAGTTCAGTCCCGCATACTGGCTTTTTTTGGACACGTTTCAAGACGAGACAACCAGTCCATAGAGCGTCTCGTCGTCCAGGGAAAAGTGGAAGGCACTAGACCGCGTGGGAGGTCACCCATGCGTTGGACTGATCAGATCAAATCTGCTGTGGGCGGTCCTGTGCATGAGTGCACCCGTATGACCTCTAACAGAAAGAGATGGCGAGATATTGTGAGGCGCAT
This sequence comes from Crocallis elinguaria, assembly GCA_907269065.1. Taxonomy (NCBI): domain Eukaryota; kingdom Metazoa; phylum Arthropoda; class Insecta; order Lepidoptera; family Geometridae; genus Crocallis; species Crocallis elinguaria. Next base: position 20,710,198 of record OU026072.1, on the reverse strand, counting down.
TACATCTGCCCCCACTAGTACTACATGACGAGCACGACCGCTCTGTCAAGAGCGTAACTAGCGACCAAGAAGAAGTTATTGTTATGGCCCGACGTTATGCTTACCATCAGGCAAACGACCAGCTTGTCTAGGTACCAAATAACATTAAAAAAAATTCGTAGTGACGCATCGTGTCATAAAATGTATTAGTAAACATCTTAAAATCTAATTGCCTTTACCTTAGCGGCATGTACTTAGTATGCCATGATGAATGTTCAACCAACCTTCGTTCGGCGTATGTTTTCTAAACAGAACACGTCAACACGTAATGCGTCTTTCGCAGTAAGTCGGTTTTATGTTCCCGCTATATTTAACCCTCAAATACAATATTTACTTACAACATTTTAACTACCTAATCTTTACAAAGTTAGCAACCCATACAATAACATAAACGTTTAGAAGGAACTCTTGCGGTCTGCTTGTGAAGCAATTTTAATATGCCAGCTTGTATGATAGAAGACTATCGTTCATACTCACGTTAGTTTAAAAAGTAATATACAGATTTTAAAAATACAATGGCCTTGTATAAATACAAAATTAGGCTTTTATACCAAAAATATTATTTTGATCGGATAAGCCGGATTTTGTTAGTGGGAGGACTAACTCTTCTGCGAGTGTCCGTCTGGGTTGTTACCACCGCTTTGCTCGTGAAGTCTGCCGCCAAGCAGTAGTGTGCATGCATTACTGTGTTCCGGTTTTATGAGCAGAGTATCCAGTGAAATTACTGGGCTTATGAGACTTAATACCTAATGTCTCAGGGTAACGAGCGCACTGCAGTGCCGCGCAGGCCTTTGTGTTTCAGTTCTGGGTGGCACTGCAAATGTTATGGGCCGGCGTTATGCTTACCATCAGGCAAACGACCAGCTCGTCCCGTTACCAAATAACATAAAAAAAAGCCGTGAAAAAATTCCCTCCCCAAAATAGCTATCCCAAACAAAATTGGTTATTCATAAAAAAAAGATTCTGCAGCCTTCTACGCACGCCACATTGTCTTCATAGCATCATTTGGAGAAAAATTATATTACCTACATTTTGACATGTCAAAGAGAGCAAAAAGATGACATAATAGGCTTGAAAATCATTTACCAAAAATTTATAATAAAGCTGATATGTCACTTGGTAAGAAGCTATTCATAAAGAGGCACAGAATGATAATAACAACGTGTCTCATTTCATAAAAATCTGGGTAGGATTAATAACCTCAAAGACCTAAATAGCAGACTCCCACGCATGTACAAACGCACATTTTGTTTGACCCAGTTGTGCACAGATTGCTTGTCACTATAGTATAATAATACTGGGGCTATTCACTTGGCCAAACTCTTTTCAAAGAGCTATAACTCAACCAATAGGGGCTCCACAAACCGGATATGCAGCACTGTAGTTAGTATATTGGGTTTATGAACACAATGTCTGAGTTTAGTTTCATTTGTACCAGACTGATCCCAATCTCACGAATTGACAGGCAAAGCTCCGAATACATCTGATTCTGTATTTCGCGAGAGTAAATGAGTTAATGGAAATACTAAGAACATATTTTTAGTATTCTCATCACTACAGTTTATTATTACTTATCTGTATAAGGTAACATAATATATAATACCTATATAAATTTACTGCCCAAACATAGAATATATACTTACTAAATTACTCCCAAAGTGCGAAATTACACGAACTTATAGCATAGAATTTCTAAGGTTTAAGATCTATGACTTATAGTATAATCCCCCATTGGGTGGACCTTGGATCAACGTAAACCATGGGGAGGCGTTGGATGCAAGAGGAGAGTAGCCGTTGCAAGGAGCGTTCTATAGGAAGGCCTGTGTTCAGCAGTGGACATCTTCCGGCTGATGATGAAGAATAATCGAGCTATTCGATTACGACCTTTATTACCTATTCGATCTATCGATACGGCGCCTCGTACCTACATGATAAATAACGATGTGATAAGTGATTTACTAATCATAAACACAGATTCGTGATTGATACTTATTAGTATGTGTAGTCCATCAATGAACACCACCGCATGAATCGGATTCCGGACTTTTCCAATCATGATCATAAATCAAAAATCGTTTATTCGTTTGAAGCCCCAGGAACATATTATTATATTATCTCGCTGTACAAAATTACGAAAATCGTAGTCCACCAATTTTCCTGCAAATTGGCCATATGATGCGAAGGTACAAAGAATAACGAACGTGGATTTAGAAATCGATTTCTAAATTGGTTTCGACTTCGGGGTAATACGAGAAAACAAACGAAGGCCGGCCACTCATGTACTATTTGTTTATGTGACATTGTACCTATATACACAGAGCGGATGTGACACAGGGGAAAAGTGTCGGTGCAATTTAATCAACGTTGTCATGGCTTGGTTTACAGGGTCGCACAAATTGATTTAGGTCACGCCGGTCCCAATCCTCACAATATAAAAGGTGTCTATGACTTCGGCTGTAAACAGATTTGTCACCCGTTAAAGCGGGGAGCTGTTTCTGAGTTTGAGTGAATTGAATGAAGTAATTATAACTTTATTCAAGATGAACGCAAATGCGTCATATTTTTCTAGTTCCTAAATTCGCCAAAACTGCTATTAGTTTAATGTAATAATTGTTAACATTACAAAATATACGCCAGTCATAAAGCTAAGTAATGGGTGTACAGATAAAAAGCTTGTGGACCCACTGAAACTGCGATGCGGTCGACGCTTTAGCACGCTTGCTTAGAAGAAACTTAGGTATTCACTCTCGTCTTAAAGATATTATTTAATAATATTTTAGTTAGGTACGTAAACTTGCGAAAAGCTAATAAAATAATTTTGTTGCTACAATTACTTATTTTTATTATTTTAGGATCATAAAAAGTCGCGCATGTTAATTTTCACTCTGGCCCAAAGAAGTATTAGGTATTACCTAAAACTTTATCTGTTACCCAGGCTTTACCAGGTGCGCGTCGGTCTCCGCGTGTCACCGAAAGTTCCTGTCCACATCGAGGCCTCTGTCTCCAGCAGCAACAGTGCTACCAGATCTGGGAGACAGGGCACCAATGCCTCGCTCATCTCCGGCCTGGCTGCTTCCCGCCCCTTCCAGATCATGTACAGGAATGAAGAGGTCACACTTAGAGATATAGTGCATTTTAGAGCCCATCTCTTAGGTAAGTCATATTATATGAACAATAATATAATTGGTGTCGTAGATTAGATTATGAAAGAAGTCCATCAGTCCATTGGAGACAAAGATTGAGGAAATGACAACCAATAAAATGGTGGCATTTACACATAATATAAAAATAATTATTGTAGATGTTTAAATAATTAAGCAGTCTTCTAGCTTAATCGTACAGCCACCGGCAATAACTTACAAAAGCTAGATAGATCGGTCATTTTATAAAAGAATAATTGTGTGATTGGTATTTCTAAGGAATCCATTATTTATAGGCCACTCATTAATATATTCAGGATCTGAAACATAACTTTCGTTTTAACAACTTTGACCCTATGATGTTATCAAATTAGGCTATGATTGCAGGTACAAATCAGCTAAAAGCTACCTACATAAACCCCCGTAAAACTTAAAAACACCAGTCTAAAAATAGTATACCTAGTCGTGCGGTGAACAAATATAGCATTGATTTATTCTAATTAATTTACACCCTAAAATATACGAGAAAACTTATTAGGTAATCCCTTTATAGGAAATTACTACCTAATTTAATAGTATCTGACCAGTTCAAAAGCCATCAAAAATTCACTACGATATTCCTGACAATACTTGTAAGAAGTGAGTAAAAATGTAAGTTTGGAGATAGCGATATATGGTATTCCATACAACAATGATACAATAACATATTCCATACTACAAAATGGTACTCTATATCATCACTACCTCCCAACTCATTATTTTTATTCTATTTGATAACGAGACGAGCTGGTCGTTTGCCTGATGGTAAGCATAACGCCGGCCATAGTCCACAAAAGTAAAAGTGTCGGCTATGGCTCTATTAATGCATACCAAAGGACTGTGAGAATTAAATGGTATGGGAGAGTAATAATAATATTGTGTTTGATTTAGTTGACAGCCGGAATCTAAAAGAGTCCCTGGAGCGGGCAGAATGGAGCCTGGGCGTGGAGCTCTGGTGCAGCGAAGGCGCACAGACCAGCACCCTCATCCCTGTCTCCTGCAGGGTGTTGAAGCTCCACTTCCAGCCATCACAAGGCCTGCACTACCACCTGCCTGTGCTGTTCGACTACTTCCATCTGTCATCAGTATCCATTACCATTCATGCGAGCCTAGTTGCATTACACCAACCGTACATCAAGTAAGTACACAAACAATATAAGACTTCGACACCAAATACTAATACGTCCAGTGTCGTACTGCCAACAAAGCATTGCTCTACCTCGCATAAAATTCCTAAAATACATCTGGTAGCTTTGCTACAATTGCTATCGAGCCATTTCAAATGTTCAAATACAGTGAAAAAAACAAAGCCAAACATGCACAATACTTCCGTGCCTACGAAAGTAAACTGCCCCACTTTCCGCGATTAAGCGATCCGTATTCTGAAAAATACAGAAGACTACTCAACAATTCCCCCATGACTTATGGTAATGAGTTGTTTTGCATTCCCTAGATTAATGTGGTTATTTTTTTCATGCCGTCTTCAAAGGAAAAGCATCATGCATTACGTGCAAAGTTGGTGAGTGAATAGTAATACCTTCACCTGAGAGTAATTTTACGTGACACTGATCGTATTTTATCCCTTTATTGGCCATAAAAGATTAGGTGGGATAGCAAACACGAAGTCTCATTGATGCAGGTGGAGCAAGTCGTAAAACAGCCATTTTCTTGCTTTATTACCCGTGTCTCACACCAATTCTTTTAGGAAAGTAGGTATCTTGAAAGATAGATGAGAATTATAGGTTTATTTTCCAGCGCTCCGCGATCGAGTAAACAATGGGGCAAGTTGATGAAGAGTGCTGGCAACTTCAACACTTCTGGAAGTTTTGAGAATGTGCTCTTTGGCTCAACTGGCAAATGTGCGGGAGGCAATTCAAGCAAAATTGCTCATGCTAGGTACGCTTCATCTTTCATTCAATATCTTTATAATGTTTTATGTGTATTGACCAACTTTATTTTAACTTTCTGAGTTTGGTATTTATAGGCAAGTTCACGCAGAAGTGTGCGGAATTCTTCTCGGATCATTAGAAGGCTTACAGAGCGCATTGACAGTATGTGGCTCCACGGGTGTGCTACTGACTCCAGAAGAATCTAATTCTGCTGTCGGTGAAGTTGCGCAGAGATTAAAGGACTTTAGTGAATTTGGAAAGGTAACAATCTATTAACATTTTCATAAGGTTATCATTGTATATGCCCTTTAAATGTCTGACTCACTGACATGAATGCGTCACGCTCTGGTTCTTTCAAGTTGCACGCACCGACAATTATACGATTAAAATGTATGTAAATGAAGTTATGACCAGCCTGACACACGAGGCCAGGTTCCTGTGTGAATCGTTGAAAATATTTAACTGGCAGATTAACTATTCATATAAGTAACCCAATTTACTTATCCAAAGTAAAAGTGAAAACCTTATTTACTTAGTGTTAGATTCGAATCTTCATCAGATACAAATTATATTTTGCTCGAACAGAAATTAAATCATCTTTAAAGTTCATAGTTGAATAAAATACCACCACAAATTCTAGAATGTACAGAAAGGAACATGCGGTGAAGAAGAAGAGTGGGCAATGAGCGCGGCACATGACATAGCAAGGCTATGTGCAGAGGTGACGCTGCGATGGCGGGCATTCCTACACCACACTGCTGATCGACCTCATGTGCATCATGCATTGGCAGCCAGGCATCATGCTTTGCGGTAATTCAAAAAGAAATTTCAATACTGATAACACTCAGAAACACGACTGCTGTGATTTCCTATATTATAAAAATTTAAATCGAATGTAACGGTAGCAGAAAGCCAGTGCATGTGGGCGGATATTGATCTTCTCTAAGCTGTACAGATACATAAAGAGAAGATAAAGACTATATTATTCCGAAAAAATAAGGTACATTAGACAATTGCAATTACAACTATGCTAAATTTTAAACTCAACTTAACTAAATGTTTTTGCTTCCACCTCAAATAAAATTATGTGAAACGGTAAGAATACTACAACAAACATCCTTTAGAAACACTGTTTTCTATATTTATGCTTGCCTAATCTACTCTGTATTACAGAATCAAGCGTTTCTCCGAGTGTTTCTTTGTGCTGGACAACCCACGGCACTCCTTGGCTGGTTGCTACGACAGTAACTACCAGTCGTACCAGAGCGTGGGCGAGGTGGCACGAAGGTCGAGGTATTTGGCTCTGCTGCCTCCATTACCCGTCCACTGCATAGCCCTGGATGGAGATCCTCACATCATGCCCATTATATTTGAGGACAGGTAAGAGACAATAAAAGTGTTGATTTTTTATATCATAGGTATTATCACTAACCTAATAAATCGTACCAGAGTACTTAGTAAATCGTATCTTAACCTCGACCACTTCTTTGGTTTCAGATATCAAGATACTGCTGAATTTGCGAGGCGTCGCTCATTTTTGAACTCTAGTGGAAGTAAATCTGGCAGTGGTGAGTGTAATTTAAAAGAGTTTGTATCTTTTAAAATGTATGATCTTTCGTTAATTTAATGGTGATGATTAAATTTCTTTTCAGATCCATTTTTATGTTCGGAGCCTATTGGAGATGACTGTGCTTGTAGTGTCAGCTCCCTCATGGATTCTAGAAGACCATCATCAGAAGCTTCTAGAGTCACCCTCACGCTTCCCAAAACAATCATGGACGTACTCGAACCCCAGTTCAATGCTCCTAAAACTAGCACAAATGTCGTCCAAGCAACATTAACTTTAGCTCCTCAGAAATCTGCTCGTGGATCCCCAAAAAGAGCGTTAGTTAAACAAAACGTTGAGCTAACCAAACCGCACAATAAACAACTGGAATTGACGAGTCGAAATAGATACATCGTACAAAATAATCAAATCAGTGAAATTCAACTCCCACCAAATAAAGCATTTGCATCGTGTTCTATACAACAAGGACAACAACTGTCTAGATATTCAGCCTCAACCTTACTAGATATCAATGGCTCAAAGAGTAGTGCTAACATTTCACGGCTTGGAAAAGAAAAGTCAGATGTCAATGAAGTCTTTCGTCCAAAACATGAAATTACTAGTGGCGTCAGTACTTTACCCGCAAGACATAGTAAATCTCTAGATCAGTTGAGAGTGTCACAGATGACACCTATAAATGTTGCTCAAACTCTGTCTAAACCACCGAGGAATGGATCGAATTCATCAGTTAATTACCCAAAACCTTATTTACCTCCACAACAAATGAAGCCAACAACTTTGCCAAGAAGTGTTACGACCACAGCATATCCTACAAGCACGACTATAAGATGCGGTAAAGGAGACGATTACCGAAGAAATATTAGTGAATTTAGAGAAAAATATAAAAATCCGTGCAATTTGAGTGTGAACCCACATATGATGAATAATGAAGTGTTTCATAACGTAGGATATAAGTACGACGGAGTGATGAAGTCTAATCCTAACCAAGTGTACGGCTATACATACGGAAATCAGGGTACTATGCAAGTGAATAATGTAATTCGTAATCCGTTAGAGTTTCAAAGAGGCTACAGTGTAAATTTACCCCGTCCTATGTTGCCTCCACGTAATTCTTACCCACCGGTTAGTGGTAAAACACAAGTGACTGATCAAAATAACTTAGTTTCTAATAAACACGTTCATAGATCAAATTCTACTCACGTGTTTCATCAGAATAATGTTGAGAATTCGCAAATCGATATAGACGCTGCTCGAAATCAGTTGAGACACGAATTAAACTATTACTTACAAAAAGGAGACTGGAGCTATGATTTTAATACAGGGAGTCTAATACAAAACTACCACCAGAAAAAATCTAGTAAAAGTAGTGATGACAGTGGATTTGTCATGACATTAGATAGAAGCAGCGATGGAACGTCTAAATCAACGAAAACTCCACCGTCTACTCCACATTCCACAATGCCTTCAGTGAGGCACAAAAAAAGCAGATCAAAAGAATCGAAACTAAACAACAATACGAAAGAGAGTTCTAAAATAAATTCAAGCCGCGATTCATTGAGCAGTCATCACTCTATCAAATCAAGAGACAGTAAATCTGACCGACACACTTCCAAGTCTGATCGTAGTACCCCGAAGTCTGACAGAGGAACTTCAAGATCTGGCAAGGCTACACCAAAGTCAGGTATTGTCACCCCAAGATCCGGTCTAGCTACCCCTAAATCTGGCCTAGCTACGCCTAAATCTGGCATGACAACACCAAAAAGTGGAAGATCCAGTGGAAAACCAGAAAAACGCTCAAAACATAAACCTTCAGAAAAGATGACACAATTGATGTCAGAAGCGGCTTCATCCTCCAGTAATGAAAGCATTCCTTTTGAATTGAGACGATTAGAGTCTTCGGCTAGTGTTCCATACAGCCTCGATCATGGTCCTGAATTATTACGACACTGTAGAAGTGCCGCATCCGTTTTGGATGAACCAAATCTAAACAATACTTTTGGTTCTGAGTCGTTGCCAAACTTGGCACCACCGCCAGCTTTTGAATCGCCTCCTCTTGATATAGCTGATAAAGATTTCAAAATACTCCCACCAGAAAATTTCTCGAATAAAGAAGATAAACGCAGCAGAAGTAATTCAACATCAAGCCTGAGTGAACAGAGTGGTTGGGTATCGAGTGCAAGGAGCTCGGTCCCATCCTCGCCAGATAATGGAAGTAGTCAATTAAATCAGAATTTTAATCCTTCTAATTCAACCGTCCCCAAGACTACTACTAAAAAATGTGAAGAGCCGAATGAAACACAAAAATATGAAGGTGATACGATAAGCGATTTCAAAAGAACCGTTCTCAATGGCGAACAATTAAGAGAACGGCTGCTAAAATTAGCCGTGAAAGTAGCTCAGAGTAATTCGAACGAGAAAATAGAATGCTGTGATAAGGAGGTATGCGAAGAGTGCACTATATGTAGCGACTCTATTTGTACAGACAGTCAGTGCGAATATAACAAATTAATGCATAGTAATGGAGTAGACCAGGGCTGTAGTTCAGATACTTGCACAGCCAGTTGTTATCGGCAATTGGCTGATGCAAACTCAGGAAAAGTCAATCAAAGACACAGTTCCTTCAGTGCCATTCAAGACAAAACTTACAGCTCTATATCAATACCCAGTGAAGGTGCAGTGAAGAAATCGCTAACAATAAGCGACAATTTGCATCCTTATATCCGCAAAGAAATTGCGCCTAAACCACAGCCGGCTCCAGCCAAATCAGGTCAAAAAGTGAAATTGAAGGATAAAATTCAATACACTGAGAAACTTATTGCGGCAGAAATACTAAGTTTGACTGTAGACCGTTCGTGCAAAAGTCACGTTTCCTCTAAAAAGCCTGGAGGACCTGCTGCATCAGTGCAAAAATATCAAAACAAAGCAAAATCAGAAGTAAACTTGTCCCATTTTGTTGGGGACAACGATTATGAGCACTTGCCTCCTCCACAGCAATTTAGAGATGCCCCTCCTCCTCCCGATGAGTTCAAGGTAAGAAAGTGTACAAAAAATACTCCTTAAGGAAACGCATGACATCATACATCATCTAACTCTTTTATACTCTCTTTTTAGGATCCACCGTCAAAATCACCTAAACTTAGCAGGCAGAGCAGCAAAGCCTCAACGCCTTCGAAGACACCACGCAAGCAGCCACCGCTCTCAACTTTACAACTTGATAATCCCTTGTATCACGTTTGTGAAGGTATACAGTTATACACCTATTTATTAATATTTACATATCAACGGAACAGCAATAAAACAAATACCTATTTTAAAGTTTAAAGCTTTAGCGGATAATCCTACTAACATTTTGCTTGGCTTTGAACTAGGTATCATGGAGCGGCGCAAGCTGAGACCGCATCAGTCGATGAATTCAAGCTCGGCAATAAGTGTCGGTACATTGAACAAGAGCCAGAGTACTGGGGAACTTGCCAATCGAAGTGAAAATGGTAATAACAAAGGTAAAACAAATCTTAGACCCGATAGAATATAACGTTAATATTGTTTCTAGTGTTAAGTTTTCAAGCCCCTTTCTGTAAAAACCTTACACGTCGTGACCAAAAGCGACTAAAATAAGACTTTGCTATTCTCCGCAATCTTGGGCGGGTTTCGCTTCAATTCAGTTTCCTAAATAAATTGTTAGAAAATAATATCATCCCAGTTATGAAGACTGCTCGTATTATTGTCACATCGAGTCACTGTTTTGCGTTATAAGTTCGCTCGGCCTAGGTTGTTGTAAAGGATGTTTTTGGGACCGTGTAGCCACCGCAGTGTCACTCTGTATGATGTAAGGATTCTCACGACACCATAGGTACATCAAAATCTGTTCAGGCATTTAAAAAGTATGGTGGAATAAAGAAGCTCACATACATACCTACATACATGAACCTTGAAAATATTACACTCTTTTTATGGGCAATCGTGTAAAAACAATTCTAAAACGAATGTTTCATGATTTCAGAGCAACGTGAAAGCAACCTCGTAAGCATCTTCGGCTTGGCAGAGTCGGAACGCTTGTTCGTGAAATGCCGTGAAGAGTTCCGGCAGAGTGTCAAATACCCGGGGGCGATATACTCTGACTTTCCCCCCGTGGAGAACCCCTTGCCGTACTTCCATATCAGTGACGAGTATCGGATGTTCAATCCAGAAGGTGAGACCCTCATTGTCAGTTCTCATAAGTCTATACTTATGAATTAGCGTCAGGTAAAACTTGAAATACTATAAATATAAATAAAACAATATCTAAAGCAATGTCATTCTGATTTTTCGCCTGAGAATAAAATAAATTTCTGTTCAGCGACTAAATAATCGTAAATCAACGATTAAATTTTTTAACAGAAATTTGTCAAATTACATATAGACATAAAGTGAGGGTAAACAACAAAGACTATAATCTGTGGTAAACAACGATGTAGAAAATGTAAAAGAGAAAACGGTAAACCAAAATCACAGGCCTACTTCCATGGCCCAGTTTGGTGGTAAGATAGAAACCGTGCCTGCCAAGCGAGGGACCCAGGGTCAATCCCCAGTTGGAACAAGCTGCGTGGTGTGTTTTCATGCTGGTCAAATTATTCGAAATGTTCTGAAACTTTTTTGATAGAGTTCGATTTTAAAAACATTTTCTATTTATATTTCAGGGTTGCATCTCATAATCTGCGTTCACGGCTTGGACGGCAATGCGGCAGACCTTCGTCTCGTGAAGACGTACTTGGAGCTGGGTCTGCCTGGCGCTCGACTAGACTTTCTTATGTCAGAGAGGAACCAAGGCGATACCTTCTCCGACTTCGATACAATGACGGACAGGTCTGCAAATCTTATAATCACTTAAAAACAATTTCGTCAAGATTATTTATGGGATAAAATGTGTCACATGCGACAATCTGTTTTTTATTCCCGAAAGGTTCTCGACTATCTTTTCAAGCAGCGTTTAAAAGCCATAATATGAAGAAGAAGAAGAAGAAGACTATCTTGTCTGCATTGCAAGTACCTACGGAACTTTGCGATCAATAAATTGACAGGTTTTTGTTGATTTTTTTCGAAAACGAAACATAACCTTTTTTCCGAGAACGAAAACTAATCTACGAAACTAGTTTGTTACGAAACAATGAAGTTCAATTTTCATTGCATTGTCCGAATAAATAATTTCGCATAGTGATGATAACCGTGGAAAACGACGATAAAACCACTTATCCATTTATGTTAAAATAGCCTTCATTCCATAAACCAGTCTTCGAATTGTGAGACGTGAATTCACTTCATATTGAAGAAAGTAGATTCGGCTTCGTTTCGTTTTCGAAAAAACAAGAACTAAGTACCTACATATCTCTAATTTCAATTTTTAACCATTCGAACTGTCAATTTCATTTATCGAAAAGATCGGTACTTGCACTGCAGATCTTACCACCATGCTACGGAGCATCGTGATATTTATTTCCCTTCACCGAAACCCAAGTTCATTGAGATTCCAACAGAACATACAGGTTGTGACCTCACTAGCATCGATCATTCGTAGTTTTAATTGGTGTTCTTATCGATATCTATACAAATAAATAAAATTGAAGTGTCTGTTTGTAATATCAAAATAACAGCTTTTTACCAAATGCATGTGAAAGTATGTACGGTACCTATAACAAAGCAACCTTTTTAAAATTTTTGTCTGTTTGTTCCGGGTTATCTCCGAAACGGCTGGGCCGATTTTGACGGGACTTTCACTGGTAGATAGCTGATGTTATAAGGAGTAACTTAGGCTTTTATTTTAGAAAAAGAATTAGGGTTCCGCGCAAAAATTAAAAACCCATGAAACCCAATATGTCAGCGCGGGTGAAACCGTGGGCAGCAGCTAGTCTTGAATATAAAAACAATATTTTTCCTAAGTTTGTCAAGCTTTAACCGCCAACCGCCGCTTTTGCCGAGCGAACACACTGTATAATTGATTAGTAAGTAACACGATGACGCAGTTGTATAGCCGATCTAGCCCGAAAAGAGCTGACGAAAAGTCGCACCTACGTCAAGAGATCAGCTGCTCTGCCGCTAATGTTTTTATACAAAGCGATCGATACGTCTCATCAGAAATGTCCTGCAAATCATTTTTGGTTTCTTTCCCAGTGTTCGCTTTTTTATTATAGATTTAACGCCTTTGTTTGTATTTCAATTTCAGGCTTGTCCAAGAGATCGTGGCGCACATACAAAACTCGAGCGATCCGTCAAGGATTAGCTTCGTGGGCCACTCCTTGGGCACCATCATCATCAGATCTGCGCTGGCCCGGCCACAAATGAAACCGTTTCTGGGGAAGCTGCACACGTTTCTGTCACTCAGCGGGCCACATTTGGGAACGTTGTATAACTCCAGTGGATTGGTAAATGCAGGTAAGGAGCATTAACAATAAATTAATGTGGAAATATTTGTAAACTTCATAGATCATTTATGCAAAAGGGAATTATGCTATATAAAACTATTCTCATACAATCATCTAGCTGTAGGTTCATTCTACAGGTTCATTTGCTGCACTCTGCCGTGAGCCAAGTTCAATCCCATTCTTTTCTTCTTTCAGGGATGTGGTTCATGCAGAAATGGAAGAAGTCTGGATCCCTTCTCCAGTTGTCACTCCGTGATGCGGCCGACCCTCGTCGATCCTTCCTCTATCGTCTGAGTGAGAGAAGTCAGCTGCATCAGTTCAAGCACATTCTGCTGTGTGGATCGGGACAAGATCGATATGTCCCTCTACACTCTGCGAGGCTGGAATTATGTAAAGCGGCTGCTAAGGACACGTCTTTATTGGGACAGGCGTATAGAGAAATGGTTTGAATTTATTCTACGATTTATATATACCTACTCATATCTATAAAAGGCTGGTGTCTCCCAGACTTTCAGTTGACAATTGTCTTATAGAGCGATCTTACCATCCTGATAATTAATAAGAGATGTTTTAATAACCGTCCTTAAGGCGGGTTGTTTTTCTATCGTACCTATAGGTTTTCCATTATCTTACAAACACCGACGAACTATTACAGAAAAGTTCTCGGTAAACCTGATAAAACCTGAGCTATGTGAAACAAGTCTTGTTCCATGTCGAAAGCCGCGAAAGCGCCTCTAATTTCAGGGCGACCATTAATTACGTGAGCTGATTTTGGCAATTTTTGCTGCCATATTCCACCACGTGGGCCCAGTGTGCGGCTTGGTGGATGTCACATGTCCTAGAATTTTGAGGTAATTGAAAATGCCGGTTTCCTCACGATGTTTTCTTTCACTGTTTTAAAGCGAATGTCAATAATCCGCACATAACTTGATATGACTCATTTGCATTGGTGCGGGCCGAGTCGAGATTCAGTCGGATTGAAATTCGCACAAGTTCCCGCTTGGCCACACTCGCTCGACTCTATTATCTCTGTGGTAAAACGTAGGTACAACATGTTGTATGTTCCCAATTTTTAGGTGCACAACATGGTAGCGCCACTCGCGGCTCGCGCCTCCGCCGTGTCCGTGGTGCGGTACGACGTGCAGCACGCGCTGCCGCACACGGCGAGCGCTCTCGTCGGCCGCGCCGCGCACATCGCCGCACTCGACTCCGATCTATTTATTGAGAAATTCCTTCTCGTTTCCGCACTCAAGTACTTTAGATAGGCTGTGTCACTAATGGGGAGGCACAGGCAAAGCTAATCCCAGATGGCGCCACCATCGCCGGTGCTTGTCATTGATGTTTACTTTGAGGGTTAATGAATTAAACTACAACCAGTAAACATGCACGCGTCTTAAAAATCATTAGATTTGAAATGCTCACTATATAACCTAGAAGAATAATTGGTTTCCAATAATTTTTGATGAGCAATGCCCACAATTCCCATCTTTTCTCGTCAGAAGGGAAACGTGTGTACCTTAATTTTACACTGAATTGCACTTTGCAGCGGCATACTTTATTGCAACGACGATTTCTTGTTTACTTACTAAAATTTTATAATGAAGTTTCATAGTGAAACAACACCAGCGATAATGCACCATCTAGCGGGATAAGTAAGCAGTATGGCTCCCCATTGCATAAAACCGGGAATTTAGGTAGGTACTATCATGTCAAGCTACTATATAAAAAAACACATTGCTCTCGCCATACGTGCACCGCTTGGTTATAGTGCTATGCCCCTTGGTTATATTTGGAAAATAAAAAAGGATGCTGCTAAAAAAGTTGCACAGCGGCATCCTTTGTTATTTGGCTGATGTTCATCGAAATGAGAAGGTTTCAGATCAAACGGTACGAATTCAGGGGAGCTGGTCGTTTGAAAACAATAAACTGCCAAAGAAACACGCACTGCAACGATGGCGTTTCCTTTGTAACCAAATTGAAACACTAATAGGGATGTTGACTCCATTTTTTATGATGTCAATCAATTCGTTTTCTCATCAAAAATGTCTAAAATATGCATTTTCTTGATTTGGCCGTGAAAAACTGCGTTTAGTACATAGTTGTAATTTTTTTTATTCATTAAAATGTAACGAATCTCCGATGGTATCATTTCAATTACTATGTAATGGATGATATAAAAAAATGGTTGAATTTGAAAAACTTTTAGATGCTTCTTTCAAAGACACTTCTTGGTGGAAATCATATTTTTTTTAATTTCATTTTTATTGTGTTAATGTAATCTTCTTAAAACTGTATAACGACAGAAATTATTGTGTATTTTGTGATTCATGCACCATCCCAATTTTAAACCTGCGTTCAATGTTCAATTAATTAAATAAAAAAATTTTTGTTTTCCCGACCAAAAGAGGCATAGGGTCTTTTTTTACTTTGGTTTCTTTTTAACCAGTCTGTGAACCATGTATATACGAGTATAGATACTAGGCCCAATCTTGAAAATAATTATATTGAGTTCTCCAAAAAAGGTTTTATATTACAATGGCAAAACAACTGTTATCACAATCGTAACGAATCTAAAGATTCATTAATGATTAATGACATTAGTTAATCGAATAATGAGCGATTCAATTAATTCAATGTGTTTCATGTAATTACATAAAAAACAATTTGAAACGAATTACATTGCTTTTTATGTATTAGCACAAAAACATTATATTCAATCTACATTGAAATAACATTAAATGTATAAAAATTATATTGTCTTACAAATTACAATATAGCGAGCATTTTACCAAGCATTTAAATTTAAATCTGAAAGGTTTTTTGTTTTCTTATTTATTTGTATTCGCTCTTTTTCATCACAACTTTCAGATACTTATCCTAAAACATCAAACTTGCGATCAACGATCTCTGAAACTTCTCTAAACGACTTTTTATTCTGTTTGTGAAAAGGTATTGGCTAGAGTTCGACACACCTACTAAAAAATTGTAAACTAACTGATGTTGCTATGGCAATAGAAAGACAATAGAATCCAGACCGACTATTACAATTTGTTAGATAATTAACAACGGAAATAGGCTATCTTTTATGCATTCGTAGCTAATCGAGTTTCCCGTGAAAATGTTTAAAGACTGCAAGAAAGACAATGTATAAGTAAGATTCACGGGATTTCGATCTCATCGCCCATGAGCTGGACTATTGATTTGCTTTACCACCAGCAACATTACTAGTTTAACAGAGAATTTAATGGTGTTTGTCTCATCTTGTAGAATTTATTTACTATTCGTAAATGAAGTGTGACTTTTAATTAAGTAGCTATAAGACGGATCTTTACACCAAATAAACTAAGACTATGACTTAGCAATTGTAGTTAAGTGTAGGTAGATGTTATTTGTATTCTTTGTTGTTGTGTCTACGATCTACATTCATCGTGTCACTGGTACGTATTCTGATAGACTCAATGGCCGCTATTTTAGTTTCACTGTTATATTAGCTCGTGTCCAATTACTACCGTAAGTTTATTTATTAGATCTTCACTCCTTTAATCACTAAAATCTATGTTTCGGTTTAGTAAGATACTAACCCCCTTATTCATAAACGTTCCGTAACTTACGTAATTACTAGAAAGTGTTTTGTCTCGTTTTCACGCGTCACAGCTTCCGTCAACGAGAAGTTGACAGAGCAGTCATAGTTGATAGAGCAGCATAGATTATCTTATTGAGCCTTTATGAATACGGGCGTTAGTTAATATCTTGACAAGTGAAAAACAACTGTAATAAAGAACGAGATAGTGCAAACATAGACTTTGCATTGCCTTTAGCTCACGTTTAATACTGAATATACAACAAAGATCAAATATTCACATGTACATTTTTTAATTAACTAAAGCTTTAAAGGCTTTAAGTAGGTAACAAGCATTTGATTTAATTGTTCCACGTCGCTCAACAGCAGACCGTAACATTCGACGTGAAATAAAAGAGTTCCGGTCATTTATTTGCTATGTAAAAGTTTTCGGTCTATGATTCTACGTTCTAGTTATGGTAATACTACACGATTCACTTCTGCCTTTTAATTTCAATAAAACAATTAGTTAGGTTCTTAGCCGAATTGAGTGAATCAGTCCATGGGGAAAAGTCCCGTTTTCAATATACCTACATAACTATTTTACCAAAGATCTTCAATTTGATTGAAGCGTGTGTTATCTTTCTAACATTCTTGTATATTGTAAACAATAAATTAAGGCCCCCAAACTGACATTATGTATCTTAAATAAGGCCTCGTATACACTTATGAATGCTGAAGAGACGTGAAAGTCATGAGCAATTTAAATTATTTGCACAAATTGAATCAAAGGGATATGAATGATAGATTTTTGTACTTTGAAGCATTTTATTATTTAGATATTTCAATTTTTATGTCCCTCATTAAAAACTTCATATGGCCTCTGACTTAAGGCCATAGCCTTATTGAATATTGAAAGTTAGAAAAGTTGTAAATTTTTATCGAATGTTAGACTGATCTTTAAAAATATACGATCGATATTTCGTAAGTTTCATGAGATATCTATTATTATTAGTAGTGAATATTTTATTTCATAAAAAAACCGTTAAGTATATTTCGTCTTGCTCTGTCCACTTCTCTCGATTAATCTGTAGTTAAAGTTTTATACAGGGGCTTTGAAATTCCGATTCACTAATATTGCGATAAATAATTGTATATAGTTTATTACTTATAGCACTAGGGATACCTCTTTTTATTGATCAGGGACAGGCTTTGGAAGGGTGAACACTGAACAGGTTATGACACCTCACTCAGATCACGATTTTTAGCTTTATTTGGCCACGTTGCCTTACTTTTTTAAACGACATCGAAAAAGGATGAGTTTATATGTTCGACTGCATGTATTTTTTTGTATAATCTATATTCACCGACTTCACGGTCGGTTATGTGGACCGATTTTTAAAATTGTGTTTTTTTCTGTGGTTTTTTCATTTGAATGGGTATACTCTCGTAGTGGTCCCATATACATTTTATGAAAGAATACCTAAAGGCGAAGAAATAGGAGTCGAAATTTCATACATCTCGGTATTTTCATCGAAGTGGGTTCCCGCTTTTTTTTAAAGCAATTCATGTTGCATTTTATTGCCTCGTATTGCTAACGTATATTTTGCAGGCGCACTAAACCGTAATCCATTAATAACCAAGCTTAAAAATTAAAAATGTAGCCGGTCCAGTAATTCTGGTGGGCAACTAAAACAATTTAAATCTAATCATAAAATTTAGATAGTCATATCCTTTTCACTCGTCTGTCTAATACTCTAATATACTAATACTATATGAACTATGAAAGGGATATGTACCATGCTCTAAATTTTAATTTTAATTTACAGTGACTTATCGGAATTAGTACACTCGGTAACGAGTTTATAATAATTATTTTAAGTATTTATTTATGTATTTTATGCTAGATTTCCTGAATTCTCGAGCTTGTCTTACTTTCACCCTCCAGAGGAAACAGTGTAGAAAATATAAAATTTAGGTGTGAATCAAAAGACGAAAAGAATTTTGTAAATAGGTAATATAGAAATTAAATTTTATTTGTAAATCGTATGTTTAATGGCAATGTGTCGATGTTATACACTATAATAATAAATAAATACATGATGGCCTGGCTTTTTTTCTCTTTTACCAGTAGTTAAGTACCTATATAGGTCTAAATAATAATTAAGTATACCTTTCTATACATACTTAGGTAGGTACAGTCACAGTAAGAAAAGGTTCGCCACCTTTTAAGGTCTATTTTTGTTTGCGTAGTAGGTATTTGTTTGGTGTTAAGACTACTTACTTAAACATATTTGTGTAGTCTATGCCAGTATTGCGTTACTGTGACAACGATTCTGTTATGATAACATTTATGAACAAAGAGAAAATTAATGGGGAGATGCATGTGATACTGACGGACCAATTTGTCAGTATAAAGGAAATTTGATTTATTTTTCTATAAAGCCAGGCTATTTAAGAAGTTTTTATGAAGAAGTCAAACTATAGTCATTGGTTAAAGGTGAATGCTATTTAAACTTTTGTTATCACTGCATTAGATAATAGTATTCTATTCAGTAGTCAGCTAACCTAACAGCCGTAAGATCAAACAGTACTAAGTGTCCATATGTCCAAAAAAAGAAGGAATTATAATAAACCTCTTTGACTGACTAATCTAATTATTTTTAATATCCATTACTCATTATTCAAGCCACTTTCAAGTAATAACGACATAAAAACAACTATTTTTGTCTATGGTAAAAGTCATTGTTTAGTGTTGTTCCTACCTACGTAATGGTAAGCCCTTAGATGAAGGATAGGTATAGATGAGTCCTCAGCGTATACAGTATGAGATAGCGATAGTTCGACATAACTGCCTATATATAAATATAACATGCAATTAATATTGCTGCACTCACACTTTTACCGCTTTTTGTGGGTAAACTCGTATTGGTTTCACTACGAGTCAGTCATGTAACAGTAGTATGGCGAGTGGTAACTTGTTGTAAAAAATTGTTATAATTTTATAGGAGACATATTAAAAAACGCGATTGATTTAGTATAGTTTAATTAGGACCTTCAAAGACACAGATTAAAAACACACAAAACAAAACAACACACATAAACCGAAACACACACATTTTGTTTTTATAGAGAATAAAATGTGGTAGACATCGAATTTTGTAGTTCTGGAACATGCCGGTGTCGTCACGATGTTTTCCTTCACCGTTTAGAGCGAGTGCGAATAATCCGTACATAACTTGATATAAGTCATTGGTGCCGCCGAGTCGAGATTCGAACTATGGTGCGTCGGATTGAAAGTCACACAAGTTCCCGCAAGCGAAATTTTTAGTAGTATAGTATACTAGCTACTGCCCGCGGTTTCACCCGCGTTCACACGGAACCGTGCATTTTTCCGGGATAAAAAGTAGCCTATGTTACTCTCCGGTCAATAAACTATATCCATGGCAAAAATCACGTCGATCCGTTGCTCCGTTACTGTGTGAAAGAAGGACAAATCAACAAACAAACTTTCGCATTTATAATATTATTGTAGGATTTACTTGAACATCACAATACTCCGTAATTCCTTCAGAATAGTTCTGTTCCGTATACTAACACTATCTTGAGGTCGTATCTTTGACAGCCACGCATACACACAATGCTGGTAAGCGACAAAAAAAAGTTTATTGTGGAAAAATATATTTTGCCAGGCAAGCTTTAAAATACGTACCTTATCGGTACAGGATCCTGGACATCATCAGACCAGTTCTGTGACATTATTATATTGCACTGTCATCCAATTTACATATTGTATGTATGCAAGATTTAACCGAAACAAATAAACATATACATTTCGAGTTCGAGTACATAGGCAGAACTGTCTCTATAATTTCATACTTATAATTTCATTAAATCAATAGAAGGTACGAAGAATTTATAATTTTGAAACAGCTTTTTACAACTTAAAGCAGCTGTCCATTTACAAATTGATTCGGTTGGGTGGTAAAATTAATCAAGTCCTGGTATCCCCATCAACATATAATCCGACTATTGAAAATAACACGAAGTAACATGTAATTCGTTGACTTTAGTATCCATCACAATTTGGTCGGTTAGCTTAGCACTAAAAACAATTAAAATTTAACGTAGTTTGTCGAAATTATCATTGATTCTTGCTTATTGATGACAGAAAATAGGATTCGGCTAAACTTTCCTTTGTTGACCATCGATTTGGAAACTCACGTTTTTATAGTAGTTAGTACTCTTAAATAGAAAGCTTTTTACAAATATCTCAAGGTGCGGAGATTCACGGTTTACGAGATATAATTTTTTAAAGTTTCGATATAAATTGGAAAATAACACGCCATTTGCAAGATTTTTATGGATAAACTGTCATGGTAGACGTCAAAGTTGACATTTACGTTCCGTTGATGCTAGAGGTGTATTTTATTAAATTTTATTTCTTATATTTTCTAAAATATAATTTTATTTTCATTTATTAAATTTGGTGTGTAATTAATGTGCACAATAACCGTGCTTTATTACACAATTACATTACACAAAAAATAACGAATTTATGTTTATACTGCGGAATGGAACGTGAAGCGACGTCATTTTTTTTTTATTTTAACGTCATTATGAATATCCGAAAAATACCCAAAACCGAATCAGAGCACCCCACTTTCCACGTGGTCTTGTCTGCCCTACCCCTAGAGTGTATATAAAAACGCGGAGGCGCGCAAGGAAGAGCAGCCCTCGCCCGCCGTGACGAAGCACGGGAACCGTGCGAGGTGGAGCGGCGGAGGCTGGTCGCCGAAGGCGACCAAAGCCGAAGCTGCGGAGCCGAGCACGAGTGACCGTGCTTCGTCACGCAAGGGCGGAAGGGCTGCTCTTCACGCAGCGCCGAAGCTAGGGCGGAGTCAAACTGTATTCAAAACCGAATCAGAGCACCCCACTTTCCACGTGGTCTTGTCTGCCATACCCCTAGAGTGTATATAAAAACGCGGAGGCGCGCAAGGAAGAGCAGCCCTCGCCCGCCGTGACGAAGCACGGGAACCGTGCGAGGTGGAGCGGCGGAGGCTGGTCGCCGAAGGCGACCAAAGCCGAAGCTGCGGAGCCGAGCACGAGTGACCGTGCTTCGTCACGCAAGGGCGGAAGGGCTGCTCTTCACGCAGCGCCGAAGCTAGGGCGGAGTCAAACTGTATTCTAACCTCAAAACTTTAATCATGGGTATCTTTATAACCATGGGGCTCCGCGGGTTGGGGATGGTACAGGGGGGGGGTAGTTCTCCTCTCCCTACCCCCTCCCTCCTCTCCCCGCCCCATAAATCGATAGATATTTATGGAAAAATGTAGTCTAACCTCAAAACTTTAACCATGGATATCTCCATAACCATGGGGCTCCGCGGGGTGGGGATGGTACAGGGGGGTATCCCTCCTCCCCCCCCCCCCCCTCCCCCCTCACCCCCCCTCCCCCCCAAAATCGATGGTCAACAAAGGAAAGTTTAACCTAGGATTCATACTAATAATTCTGTAATTTACTAGCTGTATCAGTTAAAAAAGTTACTCACCGATGAAAGGTTATGTTGAGTTGATTTCGTTCACTACGGCTTTTACAGCCCGTTACACAGCAATTCACCATAACTACACAACGAAATACACTCGCTCGGAATATCGGAAAGTTACAAATAACACAAAATAATGGTTTCAAAGGTATTTTAACAAAACAGCTCTTGACGCCACAACTTGTCTGCCACCATAGACAACGATGGCAAACAAGAAAAAACCAATACGCAAATAGAGACAAATAATTTTTCTTTATCCTGCTCACACTTAGACATTTTTACATAACGTCATCTCATTTTCGTTATTATTATTATTTTAAGAGCCCATCTATACCTATCCTTTCATCTATGGGTAAGCCAAACAACGAAATACATGCAATCGATCTCTTCAAAAAAATATTTATTTAACATACATGCATATTCTGATTATTAATTATGCATAAAACTACTATTAATACTAATAATAAAATGAAACTAATAGTACATATTAATACGTACTATTAACGTGAGTCGCATTTTC
The DNA here is from genome assembly GCA_907269065.1 of Crocallis elinguaria. Classification (NCBI taxonomy): domain Eukaryota; kingdom Metazoa; phylum Arthropoda; class Insecta; order Lepidoptera; family Geometridae; genus Crocallis; species Crocallis elinguaria. The sequence continues at coordinate 20,687,505 of OU026072.1, read as the reverse complement.
GATTTCAGTGACAGTGACATAAAACTTTATTGTATGGCGTTCACGTTCACGGCACTATTTCCTCACCAAATCAAATGACAGTAGAGCTGTAAAAGTAACGAGAAATCGAGTACTCGTATGTATTCGGTATTGAAATCATCAGTACTCGTTACTTTCGTATCGTTACTTTTCTCGTTACTTTTGATACAATCGAGTATCGAACTTACGATTACCTGACTTCGTAAAATGACTAATATATAAATGTAGGTACATACGTATTGTCTAACGTATGAACTATTCTCGTCTTGCTTAGATATAGTTAATGACATTATTGGCACAAAGTAACACCATAAAAAATACTTAGTAAAATAATGAAATAAAAAAATTTGAAAATCAGTCGAATCGGTCGATAAATGGCGGAGATAAAGAGTAACATCTTCACAAAAAAAATACAGGTGAATTGAGGACCCTTCTGCTCCATATTTTGAAGTTAGATAAAAATATGAACAATACGAAGCTACGATGCTATTTCTCACTCGCATTCATTCGATCGCTGGACAAACCGTTTCAGTTCACGCATCGTGCGTTGTATTCGTACGGATAACGAATCAAGCTGACATGATACGAAACATACCGAAGTAACGAATTGAATTTGTAAGTAACGATTCGATACTTCGAATCTGGCGATGTACTCGTTACTCAGTAACGAATACATACGGTTTCTTACAGCTCTAAATGACAGTTCGTCATCGTATTCGGTGGGTGTAGGTCGAGTGTGGGCAAGATTTGAAACTATTTGTTGATAATTTAGTTATTTAATGATAAGATAAATTAGAAAGACATTGTTATTAGTTCTACAAAATATATATCTCAATGCAAATTTGAGAAGTGTTGAACAAGCCATACAGTGAACCTAGACTATATCTAAAGGCAATGCAGTGCTGGCTACAAATAATTTAGACTTCCTTCTTATTTAAATAGCTTTGCTGTTAGGTGTTATAAAATGGGGAAATTGTTGAGTTTGCTATCGCGTGACGACTCTAATTGTTGTTCTTCGCCGCGGTACGATATATTTTTGGATTTCGAAAACGCCGCGCCCACTGACACTGAGCGCAATGTGTACGAAGATGTTCAGAGAGTTCTGTTAGACTCTGAGAAGATATTAGAAGAGATACAATGTTACAAAGGAGCTGGGAAAGAGATACGGGAGGCTATAGCTGACCCGTCGCGAATATCTCAGGAGCGAGCCTGGCGCGCCGTCAAACCTCTGGTGGATAAGCTGCTGCGGTGTTACAACCACTCCCTGCAGCTCCAACGGGTGAGTCAACGAGTATTTGTCACTCATAAAAAAATGCTAATTTTTTTACCTACGCCTGTAGAGGGTAGATATTTTATTTTAATATTTCACTCTGTACTACCTCAATTCAGTTTTATACATATATTTTTTACTATATGATAACAGACGAGCTGGTTGTTTGCCTGATAGTAAGCACAATGTTGGTCCATAACAATTATTGCAGTGCCACTCAGAACTTTGAAACATAAAGGCCTGTGCAGGACTGTAGTGCACTCATTACCCTGAGACATTAGGTATTAAGTCTCCTAAGCCCAGTAATTTCACTGGCTATGCTGCTCATCAAACCAGAACACAGTAATGCTTCCATATTACTAGCTGGCAGCAGACTTCACGAGCAAAGTGTTGTATCAACCCAGATGGACACTCGCAGAAGAGTTAGTCCTACCACCTAATAAATAAATCAATTTATCTTTAGAACTATTGTAACTTTTATTTTATTGATATATATATATGTCAGTTTATTGTTGGTGTTATTTTAACAACTTTGAGATGCATTTTCATCTTTGATTTGATTTTACATACTGACAATCTGAAATTAAAAAATAAACAAATTACACCATTAGCTCACACTTCAAAATTGTATATATTTTAGTTATCACTGCTTAATTCTCATTACATTAAAATATTTTAATGACACACTTGTTTAGCTTTAAGTGTGAAATACCTACTTTCACCAAGTAAACATAGATAAGTTTCCATTGTACATGTTTACGCAGGCTGCTCCATATTCATCATGGGAACGTGCATCCGTCTGATATGGCACCCTGTCTTATGATAAGCCAATATGATAAGATTATGCGATGTCAAATTGATAATTTCTCACAATGTTGAAGGAAAACACAATACTGTTGTTGATTTTGATGTTGAGTGGAACTATTTTTCATTACATGTATTTAAATATTGATAGATTTGTGAACAAAAATTAATTATTGGCACTGCAATTGTTATGGGCCGGCCTTATGCTTACCATCAAGCAGAGAACCGAGCTGTCTTGTTATCCAACACTATAAAAAAACATGTCAGTGTAAATGTTATAAATTAGTCAGCAGTTGAATGGTTCAGCATTTTCTAGGAATCACCCATGAAGCTGCGAGCTAAAAAAATTTTAATCAAACACTCGGATAATTTGCTAAGTTCTGAAATATCAATCTTTAAGTCTGGTATTATTATACATACTAAGAAACCACTAACTAAGTCTGTAATTGATCATTTTTATAACACTACTAGCTTCTGCCCGCTGTTTCACCCGCGTTCCCACAGGAACCATGCATTTTCCGGATAAAAAGTAGCCTACGTACTCTCCGGTCCATAAACTATATCTATGCCAAAAATCACATCGATCCATTGCTATGTTGCTGCGTGAAAGAAGGACAAACCAACAAACATTCGCAATTTATAATATTAGTAGGAAAAAGGATAGGTAAACCTAACATAACATTTGAAAATGCTTACGCACTTTGCAATACGATTTCATGTGATGCAGGTGGCATAGACATGTAACACACCAACACATAACACAATCATCCGGGGCGTGGAAACAAAACTTTATGCTCACTGCATAAAGTTCCCGACCGGGAATACGACTCGGGGCCCCTTGCAGGCAGGGTTACTACCAACTATCTATGGTGCCGTTGCAATAATTTAATTAACACTTAACAATTAACTTCAAGGACACATCCCTAGCTAAAAATAAACCACTGGCTAAGCTTTAATAAGTTGAAGGTTAACCTTTCTCAAGCCCATCGAAGCAAGGTGATATTTTCACTGTATTTATAGAAAAGGTGTGTAAGCCCACATGTGTAGGCAAAAGAGCTGGTCATAAAGGGGATGGTGGTCAATCTTCCATGATAATAATATGACGCTGAATGGGGCCGTAAAGGTCGCGTATTTTGCTCCTCTGTATGTTGCGTAGGTATTATTATTTATATGTCAACATATAATTTAATACAAATAGCATCTTTCAGGACAATGCTATATTCTTGCTTTAGAGTGTAGACTATTGCAGTAAAACAATGCAGAACAGCTTTGGATAAATATGTATTATAAATACCTACCTATTCATTTTTATTCTTGACTAAATTCAATGTTACGAAAGTTTGAAAGATATTTTCAAACACTTTATATTGGATGTAGGTTTCAAGGTTTGTCTTCATTTTTATTCTTTATAGGTTAGCATTTGAGCCCAATCTCGCCTGATCTGAGGGGCACATCATTGCTTCAAAAGCATCATTGCCCTTAACTGTAGGTACCCCATAATTTTCTGTGATAAAAGACTGGTCTCTAATAGCCATAGAAGCCAATCATTTGTGGTTGATGTACTGAAGGACTTCCTTCCCCGAGACAACGCTATAAAATAACAACATCTTTGTTACTGAGGAAACACATTTGATGTCACTTAACGCCTCTAATAACACGTAAGGAAGACTCATTGCTTACGAGTCGCGTCAGCTAACAATCAGAGCGGAAACAACTGTTCTATAAAAACAAAACAACTCGTCGATAGCTGCACATTATATTCTAATTTCTAACGCATATGAATAGAGGCGAAATCAAATCTGGCCGATAATTATAATTCAACTGGTGTCTACGAACCCAATTTTTGTATCTACTTATGTATTTTTAGTTTTGTATACCTATATATAATCTATCTATACATCTATACAAATATATAAAATTGAAGTGTTTTAATATCAAAATAACAGCTTTTTACTAAATGCATATGAAAGTATGTACGGTACCTATAACAAAACAACCATTTTTTAAATTTGTGTCTGTCTGTCTGTCTGTTTGTTCCGGGTAATCTCCGAAACGGCTGGACCAATTTTGACGGGACTTTCACTGGCAAATAGCTGTTACAAGAAGTAATAAGGCTACTTTAATTTTAGAAAAAGAATTAGGGTTCCGCGCAAAAAAATAAAAACTATGCAATACAAAATCTCCACGCGGGTGAAACCGTGGGGCAGCAGCTGGTATAAAAATATAAACTTTGACACCGAAGTTCCTACTCATAACAAAATCATATTCTTCTGCCCGGAAGCATCAACAAAACAGTTGGTTGGTTGATAGTCGTCCACAATACGAACGGTGCCGGTAGCGAGTGATCGAAACTGGCCGGTTTATATCTTTTCGTCGGCGATTGTACGTGTTTCCGCTGTTCTGCGAACACAAACACTCCATAAGTCCGTGCTTCTTAGGACCAGCTAGGATTTCCTACTGAAATTATTGTACAATGTATGCTGCTAAATAACCCGTATATTCATAAATGCGAAAGTGTGTTTGTTGGTGTGTCTGTTTTTCCTTCTTTCACGCACCAATTGATCGAAGTGATCGTTGTTTTCAAAGAAATAGTTTATGGGCCTCAGGGTAAAATAGGCTATACTTTAAAGCTGCAGGGAATCTCCACGTGAGTGAACCGCAGCTGTTAGTATTGCTTGTATTTTTATGACTATTATTAAGCTTATCTGTTTGTCTATATTCTAAAACTACCTGCTGTCCGCGGTTTCACCCGCGCGGAGATATTGGATTTCATGGTTTTTATTTTTTGCGCGGAACTCTAATTCTTTTTCTAAAATAAAAGTAGCGTAAGTTACTCCTTACAACATGAGCTATCTGTTTAAAGTCCCGTCAAAATCGGTCCAGCCGTTTCGAAGATTACCCGGCTACTTTTATTACGTAGCGAAGCCACAGGATACAGCTAGTAAACACTATAGTAAAGCTATGAGTGTAAATTTTCCTTTGGAAATAAAATATATATCATTATATCCAAGATATTTCTCAAACTACAGTATGTTTGCTTTCCGTCTAGCTGCAACGGATATATCTGGAATAGATCTCTGCTTTCAGAGATTACGTATGTAGGACTGAACTGATTCTGTCTTAATCTAGTTTACAACTTCCCCTATATGTTTGGAGACTGGTGTTTGAATTGGTTTTATTTTTAGTTTTAAACTTTATCGCTTAGATGGCAACATAACTAAGTTGGTAGTACTAGTACTACCAACTTAGTTATGTTGCTAACTTACTAGTTAGTAACCCTGCCTGCGAAGCGAGAAGCCCCAGCTTCAAATCCCAGCCGGAGCAAACTTTGCGTCGTCGTGAGCTTATATAATTACTAGCTTCTGCCCGCGGTTTTCACTCGTGATCCCACAGGAACTGTGTATTTTTCCAGGATAAAAAGTAGCCTATGTTACTCTCCGGTCAATGAACTGTATCTACGCCAGAAATCACGTCGATCCGTTGCTCCCTTACTGTGCGTGAAAGAAGGACAAATCAACAAACCAACAAACACACTTTCGCATTTATAACATTAGTAGGATTAGTAGGAAGTAGGACTAGTAGAGGATTTATTCCGAGCGCGGTGACATTGCAATATTTCATAGAAATTTATAGAAACCAGTAGTAGTGTCGCTTGCTGTTTGGGGTTGTGGTCTGCTACTACTCAAGGGTTTAAAGTTAGATTTAATCTTTCAGCCAATAACCTGTTCAAGTCTCCCACACTATGAACTGTCAATACGAATAATACGAATCTCCGGACTATTGATATGTTAATCCCGGACTCTCTTTTTAAAGGTCGTTTCATCCTTCGTCGTTCACACATTATATATACGTTTTTAAACGGCTTCACACTACATATTTACAAGCTTAACGTTCTAAACAGCCCTACTTCATACATGACGATCATTCAATCAATCCAATCAAAACAATCACAACTTTCATAGCGCGTGAGAAATAAAGAATCGACTGCACCGGGGCAATGGTATCATCAATTGCTTTGCTAACTTATATACGTGACTTATGTCGGTCGAAATTTATTTAGTCTGAAACCCTGTTATTTAGTGTGTTAGTGGTAGGACTAACTCTTCATCTTTGCTAAATTCCAAATGCGGAAAAAATAATTTCGGTCAATTCTGACAAGTTAGGAAAAACAACCCGGTTCTTTTTTTTTATTCTAATTGTTAACGAGACGAACTGGTCGCTTGCCTGATGGTAAGCATAACGCCGGCCCATAACAATCGCAATGCCACTCAGAACTTTGAAACACAAAGGCCTGCGTGGCACTGCAGTGCACACGCTACCCTGAAACATTAGGTATTAAGTCTCATAAGCCCAGTAATTTCACTGGCTACTCTGCTCAACAAAGCGGAACATAGTAATGCTCGTACATTACTGCTTGGCGGCAGACTTCACGAGCAAAGCGGTGGTAGCAACCCAGACCGACACTCGCAGAAGAGTTAGTCCTACCATTAACAATTTCATCTAGAACTGAAAAAAAGGGAAGCGAAAACTCTAGGCAACTCCTTCCACACGAAGACTAGTGACCGCTGGTTTTAATCGGTTTGCAATCGAACACGAGATTGTTAGCCAGTAAGGCAGCTGGTCAAAACCGCAGGGCGACGGTACATGCAAGAGGCGAGTAGCCGATCCAAGTGGCGTTCTATGGAGGATATAGGATGATGATATTATACTTTCAAATTCTGTAAATTAGAATCAAAGATAGAGACAGTATTTTGAATACATTTTCCTCAAGCCTCAACCACAACCGGCTGCCTTACCGGCTAATGAAATCGTCTTCGTTTTCAACTCCAACCCGATCAAAACCAGCGGTCGGTACTTAGTCTTCGTTTGGAATGAATTGTCTAGAGTTTTTGTTTTCGGACAACCTGTTCCCTTTATATATCGTTCATTTTAAAACGCAGAGATCGTAGAGATTTTATAAACACGTGATGGTAATGAAGTGTTTACTAATACATTAACAACTACTGATAAAACAGATCGATAATGTTCAGCGGGTGTTAAGTATGTACAAGCATACATTCTTATCTGAAGAGCTGAATCATTAGCGTAATCTTTTATTGCTTGCGGAATCGATTCCGTATTCGGATGTACTTGAGAGTGACAATAATTTAATATTGATTGATACCCACTAATAACATACACATCATCTTATACATTACTTCCTAAATCCTAACTAGGAGTCTCTAGGGTAATCTTAATCATGGTTATTATACCCAGGGACCTGTTTCATAAAAAATATTAGTCTTAGCTTTTTTTTTTCATATATAATATGACGCTAATACTCATAATATTAGACTAATATTTTTTATGAAACAGGACCCAGACCCGAAACAAATTGCACTTTTTTGTGCACAAATATTTATCCCGAACGAACCTTTACGAGCCAACAACGAATCTTTACCACGATATTATACCCAGACTCGAAAGGTGAAACAAATACTTTGCACTTTTTTTTCGTGCACAAACGTTTATCTTGAACGAACCTTTACGCGTTTAGGAATTGAGACCATCAACCCAATCTTGTATAGATTGGGTTGATGGTCTGCGGCAGGGGCAGTCAATAGGCTGAGCCAATCAGTTTGCTACAAAGTATAGCCTTAGTTAAGATCGAAACAAAAGCTGCAGAGGCGAACTAATCGCATGATCCTAACGGCAAGAGCGCAAGCGCAAATTTTCTAGGTAATCCAGTTTTGCCAAATTAATTGATACACTGAGGAAATTGCTAGTTTTATTCTAACAGCAGTCGTGGACAGTGAAACAATATTCAGCGTAAACAAAGACTGGAAATGAAACACCTCGTGGTGATATAGTTGTTTATTTGTCAGCTAGCAGCTACGCAATCTAAATAATACGTTTGTAATATTTTGCAAGTACCTTAAAATTTACGTGGAGATCTATACCTCGAGACGAGATCTCTTTGAAATAATAAAGAATTTAAAAAAATCGGTGAAAAATAAAACTATGCATCTATTGGTACGCCGGCTCCACACCTTGGCCCCGACGTCAGTCTCAATGTTGTGGATCTACCCCCTTATTCATAAACGTTCCGTAACTTACTTAATTACTAGAAAGTGTTTTGTCTCGTTTTCACGCGTAACTGGTCTGTACCCCTAGTACGAGTTTTGATAGTTTTCGAATACTACATTTCGTATCGTTTGCTCCCATACATTTACGTGCAGCGCCCCTAGCGAAAACTTGGAGGAACTGAAATCGGTAGTATGAGCTATTTCGAATCGTAGTATTCGAAAACGAAAAAAGTTTTCGAGTAGTATTTTGCATTTGGGCAGTATGAGTTGCCACTTTGACACGGTGACGGTAGTAAACAAAGACGTTTTCGAAAACTTAAAAAGTTTTGTTACTCGTTGACTAAATCGTCGTGAGAGCGTGTAATCGTCTTGTGATTTTTGTGGAAACTATGGTGAAAAGACGGAATTTTGCGATGCGGTTAGCTGCGGAAGCTGTAGAAGCTGACCGTCGTGATGAGGAGCGTCGGGAGCTAACACAGAGGCGGCGGTTATTGGTACCCAGCCGTATCTCCAACACTCACTTTGTGTAGCGGTATCGGCTCACAAAAGAAAGTTTTGCGTACCTCTGTGAGACTCAAATCTCAGGAGCTCTCAAAGAATCACACTGAAGACAAAGGTACTTCCTAAGATTTTTATTTTCTATTGCAAATGTATAGGTTAAATAAATATTTAAAAAAATATCTAGAACCACTTTGTTTTAATGAGATTTATTATTTACATGTAATTAGTAAGTGCATTGATAAAACTCATTGCATAAAACAATAAATTTACAAGCACTCCAATAATTGTCCCAAATTATGTTAAAGAATAAAGAATTATAGAATGTATGTCCTAACATGGATAGTTATTATACTCTTTGGTCCTAACCTACGATAAATACAATGTCTGTGGATAAATACGATAAACATAACGTCAAACAGATAAAAATAGCAAAATATATTTGTCTCTTTACATTTCTCCAAGTGTAAGAGAGATAGAAATATACAGTATGAAGTTCGTTCATTCGAGATCGTCGATATTCGATATGGTGTAAACGTCGTTCGAAAATGTTAACTCATACTACCGATTACAATGAAAACTATTAGTTTAGTGAGCTCACGAAAACTATTATCGTTTTCGTAATTTTAAAACTCGTACTAGGGGTACTGTCAACGAGAAGTTGACAGAGCAGTTTAAAGCATAGAATATCTTATTGAGCTTTTATGAATAAGGGCGCTAGAAAATAGCACTGCGAACGCTCGCGCCAACAATGCTATTTTCTAGACCCACACGTTGGGGGAGTGGCATTGGGGCCAACGTGTGGAGCCGGCCGTAGAGGTACAAGATTAAATTCAATTTAAATAAAGCCAGTGAATGTGCGTGTTTTATTGTAAATATGCTGTAATTATATAAAGGAAAATGTTTTAAAGGTTAAATATAGAAACGAGTCATGCTACGCCGATGATACTATCTATTACAAGTTGTTGCAAAATGTATCAAACGAAATGCGAACGAAACAACTTCGATCGTATTATGGAGCGCAGTTGCACCCATTTAGGAAACAACAATGGGACAAGCGTGAATCATAATCAAGTTTTGCATGTCTCTCCAACAATGAATGCGGTTAGAGGAAGACAATAACACGCCTATTCGGGGCCTTATTGCGTGTTCATTGTTTTCATCCGTACCACAATATAATAACAGCGTTCAGAATTATTTTTTAAACCGTCTAAGTCTTTATGAACTATAGCTACTACATTAACACTGCATCTAATTTAGCTACAAAAACAGTTTGATAATCTGCAAGCTGGTATCGATTCTGAATCTGAATCGATTCTGATCGAACCTAATCTTAGTTTCGGTCTCTCCTTCCAATCCGTAAAATAGAAAGAGATGGAAGATGTTTTACACACCTAAATTTAATTTTAGTGCTGTCATATATATTATAGCTTCCGTTCTTGATAAATTAGACGCCACTAAATTAATTCCCGTTAAAACACTATAGTCTTATAGGGTATTCGCCACTATCGGTATTGATGTTGTTGGTATGATTCTTACTGTTTTCAAATTTACATTATACTCCGTAAGTTGTCCTTATAAGGTGCAATGCGGCAAGGCCGGCCCGTATTGCGGATGTTTCATAACGCCATATAGTTCGATGTAAAATACTATAGGTACTTATTACAACCAAATCGTACGCGTGCATACAATCTCAACGGTGCATCAGAACATGTTAAGATGAAACAAAACTTGAGACGCCGTCGGCGTCGTCGCAGGCCGACTTGATCCACTGCCGACGCAGCATTTGCATAATTATGTTTCATCTATGATTTAAGTAAATCATCGCCTACGTTATAGTCATAGTGTGAATCTATATTTAAGGATGCAGTTATGATAAACAATTAGTTAAGAAATTAGAAAGTTTATGTAACAAAATGAATATAGTATAGGTTTCGTAAGACACAAACGAAGCACAAACAAGCTTTTAAAAGATCGGGTTATTCGTAATAATAAAATGATGATCATCATCACGTTAAGACGTTCACTACTGAAGATAGAACCCCTCTCCATAAAATACCACGCTTGCGGTTATCGCAATAGGTTTGGATGTTGACCGAGGAAAATGCTTTTGTCTATGGCCCTAGATATTCCTTTATATCCTCCGGCTCTTAAGGCACCCACGGGAATAGATGAGGTGGTCCTATTCTTACGCCGGGACCACATGGCCAATAATAAGTCGATCGAGGAAAATACCCTACTGCATTATATTTTCACTGTCGCTTCTGAGCTTGTGACTAATTCAGTCGACGGTTCTTATAATATGCGAGTGCCACAGTACAGCTGCTCCCTCGCACTTTTCGCCATCATTAAATACCAAAGGATACTGGAAGCGACAGGTGTGATCCGCAAATATCATTAAACGCTGTTTTATTGTCCATTCACGAGCATGATAAAAAGTTTTCGCTATACAATTATACCTTCGTCATACACCTGTGGATAAGATGATCGGCATCCGGTAGAATTCCAGCCAACTACCGCGCACCTGCTGCGTTTTCTTTATAGGCCCCATAAATGATCCTTGTTATCCTTGACGACCCTGCTAAACAGCAATTTGCGAAAGTATATCTTAGGATCCTTTTATCATAAAAAAGCTTTTGTTCGCGAGTGGGTCACAGCGGTTGGTGTCGTGTAAAAGGACTTCTCAACTTCAAATCCAACAAAAGGAACTTAAACGGGAATCTGCGCGAGATAATATCCTTTCTAAATCTTGTGGAATTGTACGGGCTTTGTTTTAAATTTAGGTTTTAATTTGAGATGTCGTTGTTTTAAAATATGACGGGCGGTCATGATTGCGCATAAATAACGATAAAGGGCCTTTTCGCGGTTTCTTGGCTGTGAATTTGAGTTATGTTGCTTGTACCAGTTCGACAAATTGCGATGGAGAAGTACATTTGGTCGTTATAACGTTCCATAATATAGCAGTTAATGATGCAATATCATTTCAGAGCAGCTGAAGTGAAGTGTTACAATCGTTATTTTTTTAACAGTTTGCTACGTATGAAATTAAAAAAAAAATACAGTGAAACTGAGCTTACCTAATGTGTCCAGTATGTTCTGGTTACAGGTTCAGCATATTCGTCTTGTGGTCAAGTACTATGCTAACCTATGAAGCTAAAACAAAGATATTACAGATTTGTAGGTAAGTACTTAAATAAAAGCTTCCTTTAGTTTTTTTTTTATTTTTTTGATATCGAGATGAGCTGGTCGTTTGCGTGATGGTATTGTAATAATGCAACACTAAACAACGTCTCGCGTAGTTTCAACGTCTTATGTATAATGTGAATAATTTATTCAGCACCGTTCGTAACAACGCGCTGTCTAAGTTGTTCCCGGCACGCTAGGGTTTCCGCTTCGCTACTTGTGCCGATAGTAGGGCTGCCAAGCTGCCAATTCCGCCAAGTGTTCAAACAGACCTAGCTTGGTTTAGATAGTGGGAGTTACAAGCTTAATTCGCAGACTTTGGAAATTTAGCACACTTGTAGAAATGAGTTCTACAACTTTACTATACCGTAAAACGAGGTTACTTTGATTAATTTTAAAATTAAAACGCGTCTCACTACTTTATTTTCAAAGTTAAAATTATGAAATAAATACCATAATGACGACTTGATATGTAGATTTAAATACAACAGTAAAAAAAAATTAGGACTTATACTTTCAGAGTAAAAAACTAGAATGTGGCCTAACAACCTTATATTGAAAAGGGGTCGCTTTGATTGCCCCTGTTTTCTCGACTGATTCTTATAGTATCCCCAAAGGCAGGTCACAAAATTTATCTGAATTCTATACTAAGTTTAAACTATACTACCATGTAACGTGCACACTCTAGGCCTTAGAAGCAGTCGTCACTAGCAAAGCGATGCAGATGCGATGAGCTTACAAAAGAGTTAGTCCTACCACCCTGGCGTCCTAACAGTTTACTCTAGAAGCCACGTAAGCAAAATATGGACTGTAGTGTAACGCAGTGTAAGTGTAGACGCAAACCGTCAACCGTCTTGTACTTCTGGGTAGCTATTTGATTCATTGTGCAAAGTTTGCCTTCTCAAGTTCCTTACAAGCAAATATTGGCAGGTACACGTAAGACGCCAAACTTGTTAATGTTGTATTGTTTGACGGGCTGTGGGTGCAACTCAATGCCTCTATATGTAGATCGGTGGGCGTAATAGTGTGTCTCAATATGTATGTAATAGGTAGGAATTTCACTAATTTGGCCAAGTTATGTGAATGCGGCGTTCCGTGGGATGCTCTTGATATAATGTAACGCTAAATTTATATTATATAAAGCTTTATTATAAGCTTGCAGGCGATTGTACAGTTAGCAATTTAACAATTAGGAATAGGAGTGTTACGTGTTGTTTTTTTTCGATTTTGTGTAATATTCTTAGATTATCCTTTAATACATCAACAGTTGGAAGTTGGAACATTCAACGGTGACTGAACGTGCATTTAAAATGTAGGGAAATAATACAACATTGTTTCATTTGGTCTCTACAGAAGTCCCACAACTTTACAACAAACTTACATTAGAGGAAGTTGGAATATAAGGTTTGAATTGTAGGCGATAGCACTCACGCTGTCTTCAGTGCATCATTGTTTGTTTTATTATATTACTCAGAGCACACAGAGATCTTATCAGAAAGGTTGTTAGTGAAAAGGCAGCCTATCGCACTGCGTTGCCTGATTTATATTTAAATTGAATTTGCCGGGATTTTTCTTTAGGAAAAAAACTATAATGTTCAAACCGAAACTGTCTAAATGCAACAATGGCAAGAACTTCGACTCATAATCGTAATCAGCCTCTTACGCTCCCACTACTGTGATACCGACCTTCTCTCAGAGAGAGACGTATGGGCCATAATCCACCACGCGGGCCCCGTGCGGCTTGGTGGATGACACGTCCTCGAATTTTGTGGTCCTTTAACATGCCGGTTTCCTTACGATGTTTTCCTTCACCGTTTTAGAGCGAGTGTGAATAATCCGCACAATACTTGATATAACTCATTCGTGCGGGCGGAGTCGAGATTCGAACTACGGTGCGTCGGATTGATAGTCGCACAAGTTCCCGCTGGGCCACACTCGCGACACTTCGACTCTTTATTATGTGCTAATGTGGCATAAATAAGCTTGTCAGCATCAATCAGTTCCCAGCTTTAATTAAACGTCATTAAGCGTTTTAGCGCTTGATCTTTTTCATTAAACCTATAATTAAAGCGTCAGCAGAGCCCTGGCTTAGCAAGCTAATCCCTTGGCTACAATTCGGGCTCCAGAAAACGAGGCCTAAGATGTAGGACGGAATGCTTGATGCGAAAAGCTTGTTGTGGCCTCATGGCGTGTCCAAAATTACTTCGGACGCTTTGGTATCATGTCGCAATGAGAACATATTACGTTTCTTCAATGACAGACCACGACGCGCGGAGCAATGAATTTGGAACGCTCGTGTATGGTGAACTTTAAGTGGGGGTGCGGTCGGCGTTCCAATACTTTCCCTCAAATAGGCCTGAGGAAAACGATGATGGTTCAGTAACAATGAGGTTGTCAGCCGATCTGCGGCGCAAGTACGGAAGGTTCGATACATTTGTCGAATCGAAAAAACTGATCGAATGTTGCGAGTACCGAAGTCGGATCGTAAAGTATTGTAGTAGCTCTATATTCTCTTTGGATTCGACCTAGCTATTCGATAACTTTTGTCGTTTGTATCGAGGCTCGATAAATTATATAAAACGTCGATAAAACACACTTTATCGATTTGATCTGTCAATTTTATCGATCGTTAAGATGTGCGCTGATGTAGTTCGAAGGAAGGTGATGTGATCCAGTCCCCATACTAGGTTTAGCGTGTTCACCACTTTCGAACACAAGAAGATTTAGTTAGAGAGAATAAACTTCGTTCTCGTTTTGAACACTCGCTGGTGGACGGGTCCTTGGAAGTCAGGTTGATGAACATTAACGTTACTAATTAATCATATGGGTAAAACACGATTACAATTGATTACTTGACTACGTTGGCAATCTATTCTAACATTTATTTGACAAGACGATTTAATTGTAAAAAGAAAAAGGCAGTCGACTGTGTCTAGCCTAGCCATAGGTCCAAATAACGTGTCCTCATTGAGCGATGTTAATTGGACATCGTCACGACGCGCCGACTAGCATCAATTGATCAGTCTAGTTGAGGAGCTGTCAGGCCTGCCACTGACGATGAGTCTGATACGACGTACGTGGAACCAAAAGTTAATGGTGCATGCAGTACGTTGCTCTCGGAAGAGAACGCATCATCAACTTTCCGCGAGAAAAAATGCACCTAATCACAATTTCTTAAACAATAAAGTACTGATAGAAAAAATAAACATAGTCTATGGCAGGGATGCACAGACTTATTAAGACTAGGGGCCATTCGGGCAAATTATGAACTGATGGCGGGCCGCCAGAAGTATAGGTAATTAAAGACAATAAAGAATTCAATATTTTTCGAATGTACGAGAGTATTATTTTTACTGTCGGCGGGCCACCAGTATTCGACAGGCGGGCCGCCGTCTGTGCATCGCTGGTCTATGGTAACGTACCGTGTAATTTGAGCGATGAAAGCAAAGAATATGACGAAGAAAATGTGCTAGATTCCTGTGATAAAATATGATGGTTTTATACGTTGATGTTATAGTGAGTTTCGACACGCATCTCGCTGGTTGAAGATTGTGTAGGTCGAGAACGGTACAAGTTATCTCCGTGTAGGTGTTTAATTTGGTCTGGTGTAATAATTTGTCTTCTTTGTTGATTCTTGCAGCTGTTACAAATGAAAACAGAGATTTTTTTTTAGTGTTCCGTTATATTTTTATAGTATTTTTTTGGTACATAAACACACACCTTTTAACAAAATGTCAATTTTAAGAAAGTTATTCAAAAACACTTAATAAGACAGAAAACATTTAAAATCCAATTGCGAAAGTGTGTTTGTTGGTTTGTCCTTCTTTCACGCAAAAACGGAGCAACGGATCGACGTGATTTTTGGCATAGATATAGTTTATGGACCGGAGAGTAACAGAGGCTACTTTTTATCCCGGAAAAATGCACAGTTCCTGTGGGAATGCGGGTGAAAACTGCGGGCAGAAGCTAGTAAGTGCAAATATTAAGGAAAAAATGCAATGTTTAAAACATGCGAGAGTTCTTGAGAGTTCCGGGTCATATTACAAGGTTATGAAGACAGAATTAAAAAGAAAGAAACATCATATATTTGTCCGATTTATGTAAGTAATAATCTTAACTTGACACTTGCAGATGATAAGATAATGCAGATACAGAAATCTGCGTCATTTCTCAAAGCGAGAAAAGGTTTTTCTGGTGTTGAAATTCCGCTATTATATTGCCTTACATCCGTTACCGTATTTCCTCTTTGGGCACTAAGCTATTACGTTTCTGCTATTAAACTTAAATTCTATATATTCTCTGAAAAGTATATTGGTCTATATCTGCTGCCTTATCAGCTAACAATCTCGTGCTCGTTTTCAATACCAGACCGATTAAAACCAGCGGTCACTAGTCTTCGTGTAGAAGGAGTTGTCAATAATTTTCGCTTCTTTTCGTTTTGTAAGAGCTTATTTCTTTAATAACCAGCGAAAATTCTAGACTATTCCGTCCACACGAAGACTAGTGACCGCAGGTTTTAATCGGTCTGGTATCGAAAACGAACACGAGATTGTTAGCTGATAAGGCAGCTGGTCGTGTCTTGTCTGAAAAGCAATTTGGTACTAGTATCTATGCAACCGAAAATGCCAGCGCAATGAACATTTACCCGATTGATGTGGCCTATTATTATCCACCGAATACAAGTGAAGCGACAAGCAGATAACATGACGCCAATGTACGGTCACCATTAACATTTACTCACTATCTCTATAAATATAAATCATTGACACCCGCGCTCGTGCCCTCGTCGCCATTATACGCCTATACTTACAGACTTAACATCTGGCTAAATTTATTGCTCAAATCTCGCAATTGGTCCATAAGTGGCGTTAATTTAATTACCCCCACTGCTGATCACGCCCGAGTTCTTAATAGTTAGAGTGACCATTTTATATTGAACCCTGTTTCTTCGTGGTTGTATAGGCAAGTGGATTGCACATTGCACTGGTGCACGTTGGATTTCTCGGCTTACTTAACGACTGGTATCTACAATAACAATTGAGATCGGCGGCTTTACGACTCGGACTGCTCCGTGGCTAAGTTGATAACTTGGTAGTAAAACCTGAAAAGAGGAGGTGTTCGATTCCCGGTCGCGGCAAATTTTGTGTGGTGAACATAAAGTTTGTTCTTGGGTTTTTGGATGTTTGTGTTTTGGAATCTGTGTGTATCCATGCCACCCGCGACATGAAATCCTAGTGCTATAATGTGGGTGTGTATTTGTTTGGTAATGTTACTCGGCTGTAATTGTTGTAAATTCCGCTTACGGTCTGCCAGCCAATTACTGACCGGTCTAAACGTTGCTTATCCTTATCGTGTTGATGGAACGCCTCTCCCCGGTACTGTAACTTTTGCTCGGACCCATTCTGTCTTTACGTTTATTTTTGTTATGTTCTAAAAACCATAGGTTATTAAAAATAGTCGAACTCAGTCGGTAAATACTCTACCACTGTAATAAATTAATCTCTAATAACTATCTAAGTATATCTTTTAAAAATGTACAATCGACGTAAATCTATATAGAGTACGGATACTTTTACTAAGTAACACTACATTAAAAAATTTAGTTTACATAACACGCAAATCAAACAAAAACAACCATTTTTAAAGTATCATTTTCGAACTCTCCTGTCCTCCATATGCACAGTAGAGTAGGCATTTTTTTTCCAGTGGAACAGTTAATTTATGCATTAGAGGAACGTTTAACACGTTTACTGTTCAGCTGTGCAATGAATGCTTAATGGAGAGCTAATTGAGGTAGAGACCGTTGCGTTGTGATCGCTCAGATTTGATCGCTCGCGTAGATAGAGCTGTATTTTGCGAACTTGTTGAATGTAGTTTTTTTTATAGCATCGAACTACCAGACGTATGGCGAAGAGACGCCGTTGTTTACATTGTTGACATTGAGAGAGAGGCTCGACCAAGATCGGACTCCAGAAAATGTTCACCACCTAAAATTTCACTGGAACAGCAGTGCCAGCAACCCAAAGCCGTGCTCCGTTATGTAAAGGAGTTGGGATGGCTTGGGTAGATACTGGCAGGGGGAAATGCACAATACACCCCAAGCGGGACGTCAGTGCAGGCGTTATCGCCCCCACTTGAATAAGAATAAGAATTGTTGATATTCCTCATCCTTTATGTCTGAAGCGGTTCGCTTACATCATGCGTACATACGAGTAAGTCTGTGTTTCCCGGCCGCTATAACCAAGGGCTTTACTCCAAAAATCGAACGCCGAAGCTTCGGCTGACGCTTGCAGTTTTCCTACCAAGAAAGTATAAAATCTGCTTCCGAATCAATATGTCATTGTTCTGAATGACGATTGTGAGACGAAGTGGTGAGACGAGTAGACTAAAACAATTTTAGAAGTTAAACAATCTGCTATGGTCATCATGCGACCTGTACGGAGACCCAAACGGAGCTGATATGATGCATTTTTTACTCAAGTTTAAGCACATTCTAAACACATTTGCCATGTATTTTATAAGTTGAGCCCGCTTTTGTTAGCGTGTCTATAACTTAAAGAGATCTGAAAGTATACTTGTCATCTATATTCCTGAAAGACGCGCGGAACCCGTCTACATTAGATATTCAAAGGACTAAATTTGGACCAACTAGTATTTTGATACATGTTACGATATTCGATTTCTCATCAGAGCCATTCATACCAACCTTGAATTGTTGAAAGACTAAACTAAACACCGAAATTTTAATGGCGCTCCCGTTGCTCAAGAAACAGATGTCTGTGATCCACATATAAAACTTGTGTCCATTTATGGCATTACATCATCCTCGTCCCAGAATGATCCCTTCTGTTGCTAGTACAAAGAGTACACATTCTAATAGAGTTATATCCGGCCGCTAAATTCGGTCAGTACATCAGTGAAATTTCATGGAAAGCGCCGTGACATAAGTCAGTTCTCGGCTCAAGTCGACTTTAACTGTTACTTGATTTAATTTAAAACTGTTTGTGGCCAATCATTTATCACTATGGCAATATTATAAATTCTTCACGTATTCGATAACAATTTTAAGATGTATGTTGTCTAGAATAATTTATTTTTAAAATATACTCATTATCAGCCTCTTACGCTTCCACTGCTGGGATACCGGCCTTCTCTAAGAGAGAGGTGTATGGGTCATAAATAGTCATAATCCCCACGTGGGCCCAGTGCGGCTTGTCACATGTCCTCGAGTGTTGTGGAGGAAAAATATACTCAATACAAAATATATTCCTACCTTAGACCAATTTGAAAACAAAAATGTTGTAATTCTTTCCAGAGCTCTTAAGTGACAGTAGCAATGCGATTGGTGTTTTTTCCTTTTCCGACCAGACAAAATGCGATTAATAATAAAGGCCGAAGTCGTAACTCTTATCAACGGGAGAATGATTCTTGGTTTCACCACGATATTGAATAAAAAGTAGGGCGAATTAAAATCTTCCTTCGTTTCAAAATCGCGCAAATTTCTCTTCCAAGGCTAACGCACTCGATGGTATGACGGGTGCTTCGTCTCGGTTAGTTGCCACCATGTTTGTGATTCACCTTGCCTTTATACACAATTATACATTTGTATGATTCACCACAATTAATATACGCACAGTGGAACTTTGTTGCGGGAAGAACGTTTAAGAACCTGTTTGGTGTTAGAAACAGGATTTGAAATTTAAGCGAAACAGGGTCAGAATTGCGCAGAACTGGGTAGGTGATGGAAGTAGCGGCTAGTAGGAGTTGCAGTTGTCGGAAGTCACCGTTAGGTGGCGCCTGATTTTCAACTTGAAGGTCATAGATAAGCTAGATAAGCACTAACTAAAAATGCCCTACCACCGTGCTATGGTTTTTATACTGTTTGATAACGAGACAGGCTGGTCGTTTGCCGACCGGCAGAATTGCAGTGCTACTCAGAACTTTGGAAGCGGCGGTACCACCCAGAGGGACACTCGCAGAAGAGTTAGTCCTACCACCTAGGTCCTAGTTGCATCACGTGCATGTTTTCTTTCACTGAAAGTTCAAGCTAGGAATCGAACCATCGACCCACAGATCGGCGGGTGATCTCAGTAATAGTAAGCCATCATTATTTCTCGTAAGCATTTTTATCAAAATAGGTAGGTAGAAAAAGATGAACTTGGTGCTTTCAGTAATTGTTACCACTCATACTCATATATAAGGGTCCATTGACCTGTTATGTTTGTTAGTGGTAGGACTAACTCTTCAGCGAGTGTCCGTCTGGGTTGTTACCACCGCTTTGTTAGTGAAGTCTGCTGCCAAGCAGTAGTGTGCGAGCATTACTTTGTTCCGGTTTGTTGAGCAGAGTATCCAGTGAAATTACTGGGCTTAGACTTAATACCTAATGTCTCAGGGTTAATAGCGCACTGCAGTGCCGCGCAGGCCTTTTTGTTTCAAAGTTCCGGGTGGCACTGCAATTGTTATGGGCCGGCGTTATGCTTACCATCAGGCAAACGAGCAGCTCGTCTCGTTACCAAATAACATAAAAAAATAAAAAAAATGTAAAAAGATGAGCCGTAATAATCTAAAATGTTCTTGGAAAGCGACTGTTTATGTTTCGCTCGCGTGACTGGAGCTTTTTCTCTTGTTCCGTATGCTTTCATAATATTTGCTTATTTACTTGCCCTGATTGCATGGAAAACATTCATACTACCAATAACATAATTTGCATAACAGCTATACTTGTTGTGCGAAATGGAGTTGGAAATTTAATCGCAAAGACCTTCACAGAGATGGGTCGAGTATTTTTGTGTTATTGAGAAATACACAAACCGCAAAACTTCTGAGTAAAGTTGAGTAATCTACAAACACACTAAAAATAAGTGCCGCAAAGCTTTGAATCAGAAGTTAGATACGTTCTCGGAAGGTTCTTTTGTGATGACTGAGTACAAGGAGCTAGTCGGTAACTGAATAGGTAAAAGAATTTATCTTTAGAGAAATGAAAACAAATTTATTCTGAAAGAAACACGAGAAGTAATGTAGGAAATACAGTTATGTGCCTTATAGATGGTAACAGTAACAGTTTGTTTTTGACATTTTACTAACTTGGTTTTCTTGTAATAGTCATATGAATTTTAGTGTGCATTTCCAATAGTGTGGCTCATAGCTTTCTCTTTGACGGAAGCTGTTACGCGTGAAAACGAGACAAAACACTTTTCAGTAATTAAGTAAGTTACGGAACGTTTATGAATAAGGGGGATTATAAATTACTAGCTTCTGTCCGCTGTATCACCTGCGTGGTGATTCCCACAGGAACAGTGCTGTTTTCCGGGATAAAAAGTAGCCTATGTTATTCTCTGGTCTATAAACTATATTGTATATGCAAAAATCACGACGAAACGTTGCGCCGCGCCGTTGCTTTTTTTTATGTTATTTGGTAACGAGAGGAGCTGGTCGTTCGCCTGATGGTAAGCATAACGCCGGCCCATAACAATTGCAGTGCCACTCAGAACTTGGAAATACAAAGGCCTGCGCGTCACTGCAGTGGGCTCGTTACCCTGAGGCATTAGGTATTAAGTCTCATAAGCCCAGTAATTTCACTGGATACTCTGCTCATCAAACCAGCACACAGTAATGCTTGCACACTACTGCTTGGCTGCTTATATGCATACATACCACCTCGCCAACCAGCGGTCCGAGGTCCAATGATTCAAATAGGAAGGCAGCATATAGAGCGAATGAATATAATTGGCTAGACCCATTCCCGTACCAATAAGCGAATGATGCAGACCAATCGACTAAATTACAATCGCTTCCTGACATTGTTTCAAATCAAATCGCTTCACAATAGGCCTTTAGAGCCGTGTTGTCAAACAAGGGTTGCCTAATTGATGTACGATTCAATAAAATGTACCAATCCATTGTGCGATGATATAATTATTTTTCTAATGTAGACCGGGGTAGGTAACTGTCGAGTTACTCTGGATTGGAGTAACTCGACATGTATGTTACCCGTCGTTTTTTTGTAAATAACTAGTCAATCGACCCACGTATTTAGATTTTATAAACAAACTTGAACTGCACCACATTTCTCGTAGGGGTTGATTTCAAAAATCTTTTTTTAGTTTACCAGGTGGTAGGACTAAGGCAGCCCATACACCTAATGCATGATTGATGGTTAAGCATCAATCACAGACCCCGCGAAAACCGTGGAAAAACCAAGATCATCGCTTGAAGCATATCGCACCGTCTATGCTCTGGAGCTTGGTAGAAATTTAGTCTGAGCTCTAATGCAGACCGTAGACGCTTATGCAAACGTGCGTTTGCTTGTCAAAATAACAACGCTTTTGCATCAAGCGGCGATTACGAGATACTCGAAATCCGCGCTTGATGCAAAAGCGTTGTTATTCTGACAAGCAAACGCACGCTTACATAAGCGTATACGGTCTGCATAACCGTATCACGGTTAGCGGCAGTGCAGTTAGGCACCGCAGCCACTTCTACAATATCTACTCAAAAAATGGTTTCACAACCACTGCGTGTTGTACCATCGCTTTGCTCGTGTAGTCTGCCGCCAAGCAGTAATGAGCAAGCATTACTGCATTACGTGTTGCGGTTTGATGGGCAAAGTAGTCAGTGAAATTACTGGGTTTAAGAGATTTAACACCTGATGTCTCAGTTCTTAAACTTTCATAGTTCTGAGCGGGACTGCAATTGTTATGGGCAAGCGTTATGCTTATCATCAGGCAAACGACCCATTTGCCTCGTTACCTAATAGTATAAAAAATGGCCTCTGCATGAATCTATAGATATTTGTATCCATGACTTACTTACATAAATCATAACTAAATTACGGCATTATTATAAATAATTACCTAACCATATTAGAATAGTTTGCGGAAAACTCACTTTTTAATGTTGCCATTTTATTATGGCTGTATGCGATACATGCCGCGTGACACGTGACACATCAACTTCTATTATTCAGGTTTGATTTTTAGAGTTCTATATTTAACAGCCACGCCCTACTTTTTCCTGCTGAACGATATTGTACCCAGTACGATCAGTGGATATGAACTCTGCCAGTTTGCAATTATTATCTAATCCTTAGCGGTTACGATACAGTTCGAGTTGCACGCACTCAGGCCGTTTTAGTCGTAACTCGTACCCACTTCGGCCGAACATGAATAAGTACAACCCGTGCATACTTTCCTTGTTATTCAGTTAATCATGTAGTCGGGGGAAACGCTTGTCCTGTTCGAATAGCCAATTTTATAAGGTCCATATAAAAATCTAGCATTCTTCCTAGCCTATGTTACTCTGCGGCCCATAATTTTCTCTATGCAAAAAATCACGCCAATCCGTTGCTCTGTTGCTGCGTGAATGAAGGACAAACCAACAACACACATTCGTCTTTATAGTACGGATAAATAAATTCTTTCACTTATCAGAAACTCTAAAATTTTATGAACACTGAATATATTGATATTGTAAAGAAGATATGAAAGCCTCGATGAGCGAGATTTCGCAGTTGACGGTTCTTTATACGTGATTAGCTAACATTTCATTACTTGGTCACTTGGTAACGATGTGGTGTAAGGTGATAAGGATACTAAAACAAGAATAGCAATGACTCCACGTGCAGCTGTATGAACACACCGAAAGCTGTTTGGCAGGTAGCCAGAAAGAGGCAATGCCCTATCATCAAGCAAACTTACTCTGTTAGCTTTTCTTAACTTAGCTCTGAATTATATATCCTAAACCTGTTTTTTTTCACAGGTAGTTCCACACCTTCTCGGCTCGCTGGTCGGCGGCAGCATGAGTCCCACGCAGCATCTGGAGCAGCAGCAAGCGTTGGTGAAGCAATTTGCAGAGATTCTTGAGTTCGTGCTCAAGTTCGACGAATACAAGGTGAGTGGCACATTGATGGCGTCACTTCTGGTGGGGGTTTTAAGATCTTTCTTTCCAAATTGGAGATGAAGGCTGATTGTGGAAGATTTGTTATCGCTGTGGCGTGGTTCTGATTTTTTATGCTTATAGCCTTGCTGATTAAAGCAAGCTATTACAATTTCAAGATTTTTACACAATTATGTTGCAGTTGTAATATACATCCACATTCTCTCAGCTTCTCTCTTCTCTAACCTTCTTATAAAACTCCTGGATACAGACAAATTCATGGTAATATTTATTTAAAAAATTCGTAGAACAGTTTACCATTTCAACGCAAATGTGAACTGATTGCGATTAATCTTATCATTTTGTTTGTTCAAATCTATTTACGATTCTTGAGAAACTCCTAAATTTTATTTTTTCTAAAGATAATGTTTACATGAAACGTATTTTCTTTATATTTAATGAATAAGTAACCATAAATCTCTCAACGTTTGATGCTAAAAATATTCAGTTGCACACCTATTTCTTTCTTTTTTATACTTGTCTCATTTGGTAACTAGACATTAAATTTTCACATCATTATTCTCAGATAATACGTTTCGATCACAACGTATTCAACCGAGATTCGATGGAGGCGTCTAGGGAATTAAATCGATGGAAATAATGAGGGAAAGAACTTTGCTCAGCGATGGGAAACCATACACATACTAACAGCAATAAAAAAAACTCTCATAATATCTTATTATTTATCTAACGCCAACTCTCACGTATCTAAAATCTCTGATAAATTTGCCTACATCGTCAACAACGACAACTAAATCATCTACTTATATCGTGATATGTTTTGTATAGTTTCCTTGATGGTATCCGATATTCAGAGATGGAACCAATATATCAATTCTCTTATAGTGATTTGGGTTCTGATTGAGTGAGGATTTGAGTTTCTTAAGCTGGGAATTAAAGTTAAAGTCGGTAATACGTAGTTACTGGGCAAAAGCTAACGTACAGTCAATAGTGGAAATGTAAATACATCCTTACCTACCAGTCGTCGGGTTCAGGCTTTTTTATTTCCCCTGTCCGTTAACCGACGGGGTATGTTTTCCCCTTCATCACAGATAAAAAATATACTGCAGTATTTAGAGTATGTGCTTCCTCTCCCGATATTGGTCTCAATTGTATATATTGGATACCCACTCCAATAGGATAAACGGAACAAATATACATCACCCACGCTGTGATGTTTCAAGCCCCACGCTCGGATTTCTCACAGCTCTATTGATACTTCCTTTCCAGTCAGAGATTCGCCGAAATAAATAGCTCTACACCAAACAAAAAGGAAATCACAACTTTGTCGTTTTCCTGGTTTTGAATAGACTTTTTTGAAAAGAAGTAAGAGTTATTTTGGTATTTCTATCCGCTTTTTTATGTTCAGTTATTTTATGCGCTGATTTAGATACAAAATCAGTATCGGAGTTGATGGATGGTCCCAGTTATGTTTTATCACATCTGATATGTGTTTTTCAACTCAATGGTGTTAGCTAGGTAGCTGAGCGAAAAATACACTAACATAATGCTATATTTTGCTTCTTTTTCAATCATTCAATTCAGATCCTTAGACACATCGTTTAAAGTTTTTAGTTATTACCTAGTCTTAAATATACTCGCCGCAGTGTAGCGGCTTAAAAAATCAACTAACTCAAAATTCAAATGTAACATTTAGAACACGTAATATTTCATAGTTAGTCAACTACTCTCAAACAGTACTCAATAACAATCGTAAACAAAGCAAAGAGCATGATATAAATTAAGTCCGTAACTCAATGGGCAATTGCTTAGCCCTTTTGACCTTAACCTTGCGCAGTCGTTGCACCCAGCACGAGGGAAAGGTTATCAATGTTGTCATTGCCTAACGGACGATTCGCAGATTTATTTTACTTTAACTGTGACGTTGATTTATGTGCGTTTATTGCCATTTTACCTGTATTTTTGCTGGAACATCATTCGTGTATAAGAGAGCTGAGCACATACTGGATGTGCTCAGCTCTCGTTGCTAAATTTGCGACTATGAAAGATGCTTTTTTTTTAATGTTATTTGGTAACGAGACGAGCTGGTCGTTTGCCTGATGGTAAGCATAACGCCGGCCCATAACAATTGCAGTGCCACCCAGAACTTTGAAACACAAAGGCCTGCGCGGCACTGCAGTGCGCTCGTTACCCTGAGACATTAGGTATTAAGTCTCATAAGCCCAGTAATTTCACTGGATACTCTGCTCATCAAACCGGAACACAGTAATGGTTACACACTACTGCTTGGTGGCAGACTTCACGAGCAAAGCGGTGGTAACAACCCAGACGGACAGTCGCAGAAGAGTTAGTCCTCCCACTAACAAAATATATAAAATATATAATATGCTTATCTTATATTGGTTCAGCAGGGTGATTTTAATTCACTCGGAATGATACCCGTGTCGGATGTGACTTTCTTGATCGTTTATGTCTCGGAAACGCATCCCGACAGAGAAGTATCGTCGGGATTATAACCGTTTTTATGCAGCTGAGTTGTCGAATCTAAACGGGATATTTCTCTGACGGGATTTGATTCCGAAATATAAACGATCATGGTTGTCGCTTCTGTCACGGATATCTTTCCGAGTGAATTAAAATAACCCTGCTGGTGTAGTGTAGTAATAGTAGGAACGATTCTTTGGGTCGAGGACCTACTTAAACTGATGTTCTTTATACTGTACTTCTCTAGTCAACACCAAAAATATTTGTTGATGAATCGGTTTGATGAAGATTTTATTAAGTCTGTTTGTTTACGAATTGTAATATGATTATGATTTCATTTTGTTTCTTGTATTCCGTGTGAATTTTGATGTGTTCTTTTACCCTTCACAAGTTACACTATCAATATCAACAAATCGCTCATCAAAGTCAGATTTAAGAGAACTGAAGAGAGAGAAGATTTAAAAAATGGTTCACAAACGTCGCTAAATATAAGTTTAGTGTCTAGGAAAGGTAACAATTATTTTTAAATTTTGAAGAAGGGTATGACGCACTGGAACACGTATCTTATACCTATATGTGTTCCTTCCTTGTTTTACTACGAAACCCTAGTAAAAACGAAAAAAACATAAAATAACATTCAATACGAAGATTAAAGAAAAGTAAAAGAGGTGAAAGTCCCAAAGGGATTCGCAGAGAGAGATCAAAGTTAGATAATGTGTCGGTAACATTCGGCCAAGGCACAATGAAAACTTATCGCCAGCAGCCATGCGAAAATGAACCACTATTTTCTGAAATAGACATTTTACTCGGAAATACTCTACAAAGTATTTTAGCCCGAGTTAGACCTTATTGTTATTAAATATCCTCAAAAGGTTTTAGATGAGATAATGATACATCAATAAGGCAAAATATTAAAATTTGTGCGCTTCAGATCTCAGCTGGGCCTATGAAAAGTTAAATTGAAACAGTAATACAGCAGTCCGAATTCCGTTCATGAAAATTTTAAGGATCTGAGTGAAATACAAAGTTGGCCTGCCGAAATTGTAGTCCAAGTACCCTTATGCTTGCTTGCTACTTTGGCTCATCGCGCCCTTAAAACTTTACGAACCGAGTAGGATTTCTCAACGTTCCTACGTTTTAAAAATGAGCTTGGCCTTTATTATTTTTTGCTCAATCTTGCTCCAGCTTTTTGCTGTAGTAAACATTAACCCCCGTTCTTTATAACGCAAACTACGGCCTACCTCGACTCAGTGCTAATCGAGTCTACGAGTATAGGTTATGTTTTTTTTTATCAACTTTCTAGTCTGCCTCTACTTATTTTTAATTTAAGAGCAATCAAAACTTAAAAAATTTGCAGCTGCCTGCGTAGACTCGAAAGTTGATCCATCGACCAATGATATATGTTAACCTATCGACTCAGTCTCGGCAGGCTAGGTTTTACGTTATGGGGTACGGAGGTAAATTCTCAAGCAGATTCTTGGCTGAGTCATACCCCATCGTAATTACTCGTAGGTCCCTGTTTAATATCTCAACAAGACCGTATTGTTACGCTCAGTATTCTCTCTCACCCTGCCCTTCTATTGTTTACGTTTGGCAGTTAAAGTGGGCACATTCAGAGCATTTGTCGAACAACGGAAAACAACTACTAGCACACAAAAAGGCTCTATATGTCAGCTATCGACCGTCAGCCATCTGCTAATTATGTTGGCTTTCATTCGGTTTTAGATGAAAGATAGCAGTTGAAGGAAGATGTTGTGCGATTGGTTACTGTTGTGTATAACTGGCAATAGAAGAGTCTGTGTCCAGCTACAACAATACATAAATACGCACAGCACAAAACCGAGATAAGAGGTGTACTATAAAAGAGATGCAATGCTCATCATTGGGCAGGACATGAGTTGAGGCAAATCCTTTAGGTTTATTATTATATATGTGTAAGTGGATACAGCGCAATACCGAGACAAGAGGCAAACAAAAATAGCCTAAGTTCTGCACAAGTTGACCATGATTTCGGTTCTTATAAACATTCCGGAAATGTACAGAAATGGGCAGAAATGTTCGCTTCCAGTGCTCAAACGAACGCTCCCATTGAAGATGCACTTTTACAACACAAAGCACCACCAACAGTTAGTCATCGAGACAAATAAGGGCGCGCACCGATCAGTGATCTGCGAGTATTGGCCAGCCATTGTCATAGAAAGCAACGCTGACCTCGGGCCAAGTGAGTCACGACTCGAGCTTCGTGCGAATCGGTTCTGCGCCTATCTGATACCAAACTGATTCGACAATATCGATAAGACTGGATATTTGCATACGTATCATAATTATATGAGTACATCAGTATTTACAGTTTACTCCTCAATTATCATTATTAATACGCTATGCCCAATTGCCCATTTGTACCTCGCAAGAGACTCGTGTTTCGCATTACGTCTATGAACAAAGATTATCCGGTTAAATTTAAGTTTTTTAATGATAGTAATATGCTATATATTATATCCTTCTCATATTTCTAGGTTTCGCGTGTTTTCTTCTTCGATCACTTAAGATGATGTGGTGAGATAGTGGTCAAAGGTGAACATATCTTATACAAATAAATAAAATTGAAGTGTCTGTTTGTAATGTCAAAATAACAGCTTTTAGTAAATGCATAAAAAATAACCGGTACCTTAAAAAAAATTCTGTCTGTGTTTTTCCCGGCTAGTATTCAGAACGGCTGGACCGATTTTGACGGGACTTTCACTGGCTGATAGCTGATGTTGTAAGGTGTAACTTAGGTTATTTTTATTTTAAAATGTCACGCCGCCTTTCTCATCTAGTCGAGAATAAAAAAATGTTTGTATTCAACTAAATTTATATGGTTTTTATTTCTAAATCTTTAGCCGGCTACATTTATCATAGTTTACCTACTAAAACCAATGAAGAGAAGGTCCAGGCCTAGACTTTAACCTTGGCCTAACCTTCTAACCTTACCTAACCTTCTAACCTGACCTACCAAACTGGATCAGCACTGAAAGCTATAATGGAAAATTGATCGTTTTAATTTACGCCACTAAGGCGTTTTTTTAAGTACTTAAACATAAGACATCTATATAGCTAATCTATATCTACCTCTCTCTTTGTATTTTAGAATGATGTTCTGTACAACAGTGAGATGCATTGAACTTTAGGGAGCTCCATAAAATAACCATAAACGTTATTAAAATCCGAGACTTGTCCCCAATAGCAAAAGTACAGGAATATTATACCATAAATTTTGATTTTGTCGGGGTGTTTAGTAAAATTGCTAGGTAGACTTAATACGTGGTGTTCAAGGATAACGAGAGCACTGCAGAGCCACGTAACCCTTTCTGTTTCAAAGTTCTGCGTGGCACTGGCCATGGCCACGGTATTATGCTTACCATCAGACAAACAACAATCTCGTCTAGTTACCGTACTAAAAACAAGCTATGCCCCGCGGCTTGGCCCACGTAATAAAAGTAGCCTAAGTTACTCCTTATAACATCAGCTATCTGCCAATGAATGTCCCGTCAAAATCGGTCCAGCTGTTTCGGAGATTACCCGGAACAGACAGGGAATCAGGAACTCGAAGGGTGCTCCCACCCAATTAGTTCTGGAAGGCAGATCTTTTGACAAACTTAAATTTTCTGAAATGTACAGTCGCAGGAAATAAAGGTTCGTCACGGTAAGCTCTATTTTTGTTTGCGCGGTAGTTGTGTTGTGACAACGATTCTGTTATAATAAGATTTATGAACAAAGAGCTATGTTGCTTGTAATGAATCACAGTCCATTTTACTAAATCGAAAGAAAATATTTTTGAACATTCATAAACAACATAGATTTAATCAAATTGAATTCAAAATTAATAATCATGGTATCTCTCTGAGCTCATGGCAGAACAAAAATCGAACCTAAAGCGAAACTAAAAAAAAGTGTAAAGTTCCTTTCATCTTTGCTTTGTAAGTAAACGTGTTAACATTCGAATATTTTTTCCTCCAGATGAAAACACCAGCGATACAAAACGACTTTAGCTACTACAGACGCAGCGTATCCCGAGGCGGTCTCATCAACTCTGAACTGCCACCAGGCGAAGAGCCCCACATAACTGCGGAGGTCGCCAACAGGATGTCCCTCTTTTACGCCCAAGCCACGCCGATGCTAAAAGTCCTATCTGAAGCTACGAGCCAGTTTGTTAACGATAACCAACAAGACTTAGAGAACACCACGGAAACCCTTAGCACGATGGCCAAAGTTTGCTTAAGAATGTTGGAGAATCCGTGAGTATCTTCTTTGTTTAACTAAAGCTGGTTTTACATTTTTATTTCTGTTATGACTCATGTTTATATATTTTCATGTAGATTGAATTGATATCTAGACTGGGTTTCGAGATGGCAGATGGTTTTTTTAGATAGGCATCGTGTTGTGTTCTCGGATCCGTAGGCTGGCGCTACTTCCGGAAGTCATTCATGTGCGAAGTAAATTTTCTAGATGGGTTCTATCAAAAAGTAATTACTTAAACTATAACTGGGCTTTCGAAAAAAGCTGAATATGTCCCGTATAAAAGTCAAAAGCTAAGCCTTTCGAACCGTATTCTGCTTATTATACTCGTAATGTAATGAGAGGAAAACTCTGCATTTATTTCTGATGGAATCTAGCAGAATTTTCTTATTTTATACTTATAAAAATTGAGGGTAGGGTGGGCTTGCGTTCATAATCGGCTTATGACATAAATTTTCTCCTTGCGTCTG
Organism: Crocallis elinguaria; assembly: GCA_907269065.1. Classification (NCBI taxonomy): domain Eukaryota; kingdom Metazoa; phylum Arthropoda; class Insecta; order Lepidoptera; family Geometridae; genus Crocallis; species Crocallis elinguaria. The sequence goes on along the minus strand of OU026072.1, from coordinate 20,656,540 downwards.
TCTATACAAGCCAACCCAATTTACTCAGGAGCTTTCCAAATTAAACCGTAGCTTGCACGAACTTTGCTATAATCACCTAATTTCTTTATGTCTGAAAGAAACGTCAATAAACACAATATTACAACAACATAATATTATAATAATTTAGAACAGACTTAAGGTCAAATTTGATATTTAGTTAGAGTGCTCCTAAGTGATAGCTATCAAAAGCAAAATGTATTGTCAAACGCTTTTACACAACAATCAATCACCGCCAAAACCTTTATACATCGTTTACCCAGCTTTTTTGAGATATAAGATTTGGTTATAGGGCAAAATTGCTGGTTGGGTAAGATCGATTCGGATCGAAAAGTATCTACATAGTTTTTAACCCCACCGAATAAATTAGTCGGCGATCTACCTATACCAAACAGTTATGACCAAACTTCATGTGTCATAATCATCATAGTCTAGCCGAGTAAGATCGCGTACCTACGTATTTTAAAGTCGCGACCGTCAAGCTCGTACGTCTAATATCACCTACTTTGTAAATAGGTTGATATGTGAACTTATTTATATATTAGCTTCTGCCCGCGGTTTTCACCCGCGTTCCTACAGGAACCGTGCATTTTTCCGGGATAAAAAGTAGCCTATGTTACTCTCCGGTCCATAAACTATATCTTTACCAAAAATCACGTCGATCCGTTGCTCCGTTACTGCATGAAAGACGGACAAACCAACAAACACACTTTCGCATTTAATATTAGTAGGAATTAGTAGGATGAGTAAACAAAGTAAATTACTATTATTGTGATGACATAAGACCTTTAGGTAGACTAATTCTAGGTGTGAGTCACCCAAGAAGCAATTGATAGCTTTGTTTCATGACATTTCGCCATTAGGTCTAAATAGCTACGGCATTGAAAGGTTTTTTTTAGCCTAATTTACCTAGCTGGCGAGTGACACGTGAGTAAATTCTCGGAAGAAAAATGACGATAAACTGCATGGTCGTTAGACTTAGGTAGTGGTGTGTACGTAGGAAGTTTACAGAGCCAGGGTAACTTTTTAATACAGATTATGGAGTCGTAAGACAAATTTGATATTAGTGAGTGTGGCCGACTTTTGCTACTTTCAATCCAAAGCACTAGATAACTATTCCCGGCTTATGACTTATGTCAAGTTATGTGCAGATTTATCAATATAGCTTGTACATATAATAAAAGCATCATACATCCCATTCTTTTGTTTGTGGCAATAAAAGTATCGAAACATAATTTATGGTCATAACCTACTTTATGATAATTTATGATTATTGATTTATTGAATGAAACTAAAAGGTATATCACTGATGCTGTTCTACGCCGTAGATTCTTGTGGGTAGAGGTAGTAATTCTCAGTTAACCAATAAACTGGCCTGGCTCTGAACTCTACTTCAAAATAATAATAGCTGTTTGAATCCACTATAGTAACTGTTGAATAAAATTTTGAATTATTGAATTGTATCTCGCAACTTCACCTAATTTTTTACCGGGTATGAAAACCGGAGAAAACTAATAGGTGAAAGAGAATTGAAAAGGTTTCTCTAAATTCGGCTGCTTTTTTATATTATACAGTATTTTTTGTATGTCTCCGGCATTTGTGGACTGATTTAGATGTCTTTTTCATCTTAAACGTTACTCCGAAGGCAAGATATTGGCAAGGCAAAAACAATTATATATGAAAACTTTGAAAGCAAACCGTCTCTACAACATTTTTTTTATATTTCGTAGTTTTTATTAGGTACTGGAGATTTCGTAGTGTTTCTTAGAAGCGGCCGTGTTTGGCTTTCATTCAAATAAATAAGAAAACGTCGTACAATTTACGGCCTGCGCTATAGAAAACGGCCATTCTCTACCGGTAGAGGCAATAACTCGTAGAAACTAGCCCAGCTGTAAACTCTACGCGCTAAGCCGGCGTTCTCTATAACTCTCGGATTACCTGGGCAACCGGATTTACAAACATGCACTCTGGTTCGTGCGAAATTAGAAATGGCATTGTGTGAAACTGATTTGAGCCTAATATAACTATAGGTGGTAGGGCTCTTCGAGGAGTGTCTGTCTGGGACCACCGCTTTTCTTGTGAAGTCAGCTGCCCAGAAATTGTGTGCAAGCATTACTGTATTCACGTTTGATGAGCAGTCAGTGAAATTACTGGGCTTATAACTATAATGTTTCAGTGCAGTGCGGCGCAGGCCTATGTTTTTCTAAGATCCGAGTGGCACTACAATATTTTTATGGACCGGCGTTATGGTTACCATCAGGTAAACGACCCGCTCGTCTCGCTATCCAAAAGTATAAAAAGAGTCGGTTAATGTACGTGTTCAATCGCTCGCTCGTTTAAGATAGAAGAGTTCCCTTTTTGTAGAATCTCTCCTGAGAATCAATCTAGAATTCGTGTTACACACCCTATAGCACCTTTAATAATCTAAGAATGACAGATCACAAGACAGAGAGAGAGAGAGATGTTATTAATAAACAGTGTTAAACGGTGGAATAGTTAAACTTTATTTTGTCTTTTTCAATTCAATTTATAATTGTTAAAGAACGACAAAGACAAACATAGTTTAACTGAACCACCGTTTAATACGGCTAAACGATCACGTAACCCTACGTCAGCGTCAACCACGTCAACGAAATATCAGACGGTTTCAAAGAGAAGAGTCTTTCGAAACCCTCTGAAATTTCCTTGGACAAAAAATAAATAAAAAAACGGTGTAGGTACTTCAAAACTGGTTCCCATTCTTTCTTCTAGTGAAATATTCAATCCCTAGATATTAAGTGTAAAAAAATGAGTTCCAAAAGTAACAATATTTTCTGTAATGTTGTAAAAAAAGCTAAAGTTTATAAGATTTTTGATCTACTCCGTAAGTCGAGTTCTTTCATTCTGAAAAGCTTCTGAATCGATTTCGAAACTTTTATCATCTTTTTGGGAACGTGACGCAATCGGCTGGAAGTTACTCCTTTTGTATCTAAGTTTGTTTAAAGATACTTTTATTCTGGGCTCTGTAATATTCATAATAAAATATATATGAAAACCAAAACACTTACTTATTACAGATTAAAATTCATCAAGATCATTCTTATTTAAATGAAATATTCGACAAAAATTGGTGTACTTAGAGGTTAATGCAAAACACTTTTGAAGAAGAAAATAAAGTAGATATAATTTTGTAAGTGGAACATAACACACGATGAGTTGAAACCACAGGTTGAAACGGTTGGATATCCAATATTTCTATCACTCCACGTAATCCATTTGAGATTCCCCACACACGGGCGGTTTTTGGAACGTTGGCGTGGAATGTTGTGGATTGGAGCGCTAATTTATCCCCATGCTCTAAACTCGGAGACTAATTGGTTAGACGTTAGATATACGTTGACTGGGAATCAAAGACGCCGCCGGCGCGCCGCCTCCAGATGGGAAGGTAGGTATTCCACTCCTTCGCTGTATCATAATAACCGTAGAAAGAAAACGTTTAAAGTGGATTGTAGGTATATTGGTATGTACAATGATCAGATACGTAACAATGTAACTAACTAAAAGTTACCATGACGTCCTTGACAAGGCATAAACTATAAACGCAGTGCGTGCGCGCTGCGCTTGATCGGTTCCCTTCATAAAGGCTACTTTACCAATTACTTTAATTACTTATACATACACCTAATACTTACCTACACACTTTTAACCGATTCGTTCATATGATAGTTTCTGTGATGTACATGAGTTAAATACTAGAAGTAAACATAAAATTGTTGTACCCGGGTTCAGATTAAGTAAAACTAACAAATCGTTCCTGGCAAATGGTGTCAGATTCTACAACAAAATTCCTAAAGTATTAACTGAATTACCACAAGGAAAGTTTAAACGTATAGTCAAGAGTGTATTAATTAAAAAAGCGTATTATAAAATTAAGGATTATGTAGATGACAAGGATGCATGGAGGCAAACAGCTCAGGAGCCTCCTGGCGACTACTAAACTTTAAATTGTTAGTTGTTAGCATTAGAATCATTGTAAAAAACTACTTTTTTTAAAAAGAATGCCGTGACGAGTTTCTTGCTCTTCTTCTTGTTCGGCCTATACCAATTTGGAACGGGCACGGTGGGTTTCTGGAAGGTTCGTTGACTTTGAGCACGGATTGGGTCTGTTGGTGTCTTTGTCATTTATTATGTTCTGATAAAGACGGCATTAGTTTTAGTCTGTGATTCGGGTAGATGAATGTTGCAGAGGCCGGCTGTTAGAGTCATTTTAACTTTCATAAGTGCTCCTTTGGGGCCTATTTGAATAAAGACTTGAATTTGAATTTGTTGGAAGAAATTATTTCCATAAGCAAACTTTACTCTTTATAATATTAATACAAATACTTAGTGCTCGTCTGATTATAGCGGCTAACTCTCAAATCTGAAGCTAAGCTCTCAACGTGTTCCACTTGAGAGCACTATTTTAGGCTTAGCATGTTTCACTTAACATCATTGAGTGAGCAAATGATTGATAATGTATAGCGTTATTTACACGCTCATGCATATTTGTGTTTTGCTGTCAAATTAACCATAGTTATGCAACAAGCGCGGATTACGAGGCATTACACGCTCAAGCGCAGCTTCAAGTAAATCCGCTTACACCCCCAAGGCCAAGTCCCATTACCACTGCGTGTCGCAAATTCGGTAAACCAATCACAATACGCCGTCTTCCCTCGTCTGATGTAGGAGTTTTAAACTGACCAATCACAGCATGCCGTCTTCCCTCGTCCCCCGTCAACGTTTTATGATTTTGTTCTCATTCAAAACTTGGAGTATGCTGCGTCATATTACTGGTCTGTGTCACGCTCCCACTGCTGCGATACCGGCCTTGTCTCAGATGGAAAGTAGGTAGGTATTAGTTGAATACTATCTAAATATATATAAAAATCAATTGCCACACGCAGGCTCAACGAACGGCTCAACCGAATTGACTGGTTTTTTTGTTGTGTTCGTAATTCTCAGGGCAAGGTTCGTATGAAACAAATGGTTTGAAAAATCAACGGAACAATCGGAGAAAGGATTTTTTTATAAGAAAAACAAAACTGAATTTAATTTCATAATGAGACATTTCATACAAATTCAACAATTCATACAATTCATTATTTCCAAAAAAAGAAGGAATATCATTACGTGAAATGAGGCGCATGCTGTCACTGTCAAAAAACAATACCCGTGCAAAGACTGAAGCGGATCGCTAGTTTTAGGTAGTTTTAGCAACTACGCAAACCGACCGGCCTGCGTTACGTTATCCCTGTAACAACAAAGCCGTATGTATTACAGGATCGTATGACACTGCGATACGGCTACACTCCACCTACCCAATGAATAATGATAAATCAACATGATAAACGAGCGAGTGTGGCCGAGCGGAAACTAGTGCGACTTTCAATCCGATCCGACGCACCATAGTTCGAATCTCGACTCGGACCGCACCAATGACTTATATCAAGTTATGTGCGGATTATTCACACTCACTTTAAAACGGTGAAGAAAAATATCGTGAGGAAACACATGAACATTGAACATGCGTCAAGAACCACAAAATTCGAGGACATGTGACATCCACCAAGCGGCACTGGGCCAACGTAGTGGATTATGGCCCATACCTCTCTCTCGGAGAGAAGGCCGGTATTCCAACAGTGGGAGCGTAAGAGGCTGATAATGACAATGAACATGATAAACGGGCACGCGGTCTAACATCGTATGTTATTTTGAGTGGACTAATTTCAAACACAATTATTGCAGTGCCGCGCTGTCCTTTCTGTTTCAAAGTTCTGACTGGCACTGCAATTGGTATGGGCTAGCGTTATCGTCTTGTTATCCATTAGTATAAAAAGAAACATAGCCACAGCTCACAGAGCCGTCAATCATGTCGTCATCTCAGAAAATGTACTTTCCACGGGAAAATCTGTAGGCGGTGACCTCTATACAGATAGTTATATACCCTAGTTATCAAAGTTTCGTTTACCTCACCTTGATTTTGATCTTTTGTAAACATTTTCGTTGAAAACTAATTTCAAACCAAGCCCAGTCTAAACAGAGCTAGTTACTCTTTCGCTAATGTAAACTATAACTAATCTATGCAAAACACTTTAAACTTTATGTACCTACCTATCGATGGATTTATAAACTTTAATCCCTTACCATCTTACCACAAAAAACAACTTTTAGGCTAAGATTCAGAGACGATTCTAAGCGTAGACTTTGGCTTCCATATGTCAAAACTGTATAGAATTTTGACGTATGGAAGCGTGAGTCCACGCTTAGACTCGTCTCTGAATATCAGCCTAAAACGCCTAAGGCTAGATTCAGAGACGAATCTAAGCGTGGACTCGTGCTTCCATATGTCAAAATTCTATACAGTTTTGACATATGGAAGCAAAAGTCCACGCTTAGACTTGTCTCTGAATCTTAGGTTAAAATGAGTAGAAATTACACAATAGAATTGAGTTACACACTCCTTGAATCAATGTTTGTGATTGGTCATATTTAAACACGTGACTAAGACATGTTTAACCTTAAGCGAGAGTTCAACACATGCTTAGTTTAGTTTTTTGTGGTAAGACCGTTAACAATTGACCATTATCTCAGCTGTTATTAAATCACCAAACTACGTCGCTACGCCAAGAACGGTTATCGTTGTAGTACTCTAGAGCATTTTGGTCGCCTGGCTAGCTACCATGTTCAAGTTGAAAATATACGGCCTGAGTTTAAAGTATGTCAACAACATTTGTTTTACGAGTCATTAAAATTCGGAATTTTTCATTGAAGAAATGGCTACTCTTGTACCTATTTTGTTATACATAAAGAGATTTTGTATTGTATAGCTACAGTTAGAATTATTATCTTACTATTATAATATTTATAATACTGTGCTATTTCTAATAAGGATAATTGTTATTTACCCACAATTATATGGCCCCATAAAGGCAATCCTCTAATAATGTTTACAAACTAAAATATTCTACAAATAAATGAAACAACTGAACTACTAAATATATTATTGTCCTTGTGTTGTTTAAGTTGTTTTAAGAGGTTAGTAAATATAATATCACAATAAACGTTCGATTAGTTGTTTTATAACTAGACTAGCTTCTGCCCGCGGTTTTCACCCGTGTTCCCACGGGAACCGTGCATTTTTCCGTGATAAAAAGTAGCCTATGTTACTCTCCGGTCCATAATCTATATCTATGCCAAAAATCACGTCGATCCGTTGCTTCGTTACTGCGTGAAAGAAGGACAAACCAACAAACACACTTTCGCATTTATAATATTAGTATGGATTTGAAAAGAGAGTAAGATCGAAGATTATCCTTCATTCATCTATACCACAAAATAGTCGTAAAGTATATTTTACACTATATACACTGAGCAAACTGCGTACGAGATTTTGGGCGATGTTCTGTTCAGCCGTGCGTCCGTGGACAGTCGGACGCATCCTTGCGTCAGAAGGACTGTGTGCTCTTTGCAGTCGCTCTACCCTTCTCATTAAATATCTGTTGATGTCCGCATCGAATCTGAAACTATAAATTGTAAACTACAGCATAAACCTCCACCAGAAACAGCTGGACCAACAACCGCAACCCATTCAAAGTTTAAATTGTCGACGCAATTTCGCAGTGAAATAAATATCCGCTCTCGGAGTACGAACGTTCTACGTACAGTGTGATGACGTCACTACAATAGACCATAGTTACTGAGGGGGTCCAGTAACTTTGAACCTGTCTAAACACGTCGCCAGTCACAACCGTCGATGGAAGTGGCCAAGTGGGCATTTCCTCGCAACGTACATGGGTACGCCAGTAACTACCTACAAAATATATGCTGTTACGTATATTGTTACCAGCACGAAGCGCTATCGGCATGGAATTCTGATTGATTTGCTAAACGAGACAACGTGTAAATATATCCTGTTATTTTAATTGTGATTCAAAACGAGGCGGATCTGGGTAAGCTTGACGTAGGTATTGCCATTTGATATGACAAATGGGAAATGCCTACCTGTTGATATAATTATTTTAGATACTTCATAGGTATTTGAAAACATAGCTATATTGCCTAGGTAAACAAAAATGCACCTTATCGACGTGCCATACTCGTCGTCGCACGTTCGTAGGGAAAAATTTTCGCGATACAGAACGTTAATTAAAATGTTGTTCTAATTTGATCTAAGCCAATCTAAGGCAAGACAAGTTAGATACAAATTGACCCAGCTCTTTAGGCCTTACTTCCTACCTTAATTCCTACCTAAGGGCAGGGGCGTATTTACCCTTGGGCCAAAAGGGCCATGGCCCGGGGCGGCAGGCTGCTAGGGGCGGTGCAAGCAGAAGAAATTTATAAAAGACTAGGTAACTAAGGCTCTTAGTAATGAACAGTGTTAAACAGTGTTTTGTCTCTTTCGATTCAGTTTAAAATTGTCAAAAAAAGGGTGGCAGGGCCTGTAGGCCCAGGGCGCTGAATCCTAAAATACGCCACTGCCTAAGTGGCTGGGTAAAGTCCATTACAAAGCTATCAATTAATTTCGTCATAGTGTAAATTTATATCAACACCGGGGCGAGCAACCGCCATCAAAGATGACAATAGAACCACATGGTATGAATAACAAGTACCGACGCTGTATTTCGATAACCTAAATTGATGACAGACACCGAATTTGGCGTTGACCAACATATTTGATACCATAAAAGAACGAAGTCTACTAGTAGGTACGTCCAATTTTGACACAGCTGCATCAACTTTAGCCCTTAGATCAGTCACCGGACTAGCTAACGAATGGCTACTGTAGCCAGTCTTGCAAACTACTGGAAGAGTGAAGAAGCTATTGGGGTAAACCATGAAACCCTAATCCATGAAATCCTACCGATAGCTCAAAAGGGAGGATAATAAACTGGTAACATATCCCTAACAGTGAAAACTGACTGATGATGTCAGCCAACCAAAAATGGTACTATTTATGTATTAAGAGCCTTGTTCACATTTAAACTGGGTTTTGCTACTTCGTTTTGACGTAATTTATGACGCGAAAACGGGACTAAACAAATCTAAAGTAGGTTCGGGAGCCATTTTGTTTTATATTAATAGGTTTGCGTTTGACTGCGATCTCTCCTGGAGTTAAGCGACACTGCCGAACTTAAGCGTCCAATGTAGAAGTTGACATTTAACAGCAAATTTATCAGCAGTTTGCTTAACGATACGTCAGTCCCATCTACTTTGGGGTTGTCTTCCATTCCGTCTAATAATTCATGGTCGCCACTCGGCACTGCCAAACCAAAACATTTTGACTTTGCCGATGTGGCCAGCCCATTACCTCTTAATTTTTTTTATTCTGAGCTCTTTTATTCCTCCGTCGTGAAGCTTTGTTCAGTCTTCTTTCAATCAGCTGCTACTGTAATACATATTGTCATCTATCACATACATTGTTACGCTAGAGAAGCAAAATCAGAAAGCACCAAACATTGGAGCAACGGTTCCATACATTTTCCTAAACCAATTCAAGAAACAACTTTGTCATCTCAGTTTTCTCCTGAAAAACTACGCAGACTTTTGTATGTAGTGTATTGCCCTGAAGTCGTGTACTTTTTTCCATTACACCCAACTGGGATTGGGAATCCGACACCTGAAATAAAAACAAAAACCTATCTGAGCTAACAGCCAGTGTCCAGTGAACGGAACAACCTAGTTCACCCGGGGTAGAACAAGAGTCTCTTTATATAGTAACTTGTATAAATTTTGTAGTACTTTAATAAAACTTGCTACACTAGTTTTAGTTTAGTATAATCAGCTAGTAGCTGTACTCTAAACATGCGTGTTATATTTATTTTGAACGTATAAGTAACTTGAGGTTAAGCACAGCTAATTTGAAGCGATAATGATTTGCTGGAGTGACCTACTAATTCGTAGATAATTCTGCAATGAGCTAGAGTTTTCGATGAAAAAAAAACAAAGGAAGAAGAAAAGTGCAACGCAAAACATACAAATAAATGAACACAGATGAAGCTTAAAAAACAAAAATTACAAAAGGGCCACACGGTGGTGGAAAAGGCCGTGGCTCAGCATTCAGCATCATTATCAGCCTCTTACGCTCCCACTGCTGGGATACCGGCCTTCTCTCACAGAGAGGTATGGTCCATAATCCATAACGCGGGCACAGTGCGGCTTAGTGGATGTCGCATGTCCTCGAATTTTGTGGTTCTTGAACATGCCGGTTTCCTCACGATGTTTTCCTTTACCGATTTAGAGCGAGTCTGAATAATCCGCACATAACTCGATATAAGTCATTGGTGCGGGCCGAGTCGAGATTCGAACTATGGTGCGTCGCATTGAAAGTCGCACAAATTCCCGCTCGGCCACACTCGCTCTCAGCTCAGCATTAAACTGATTGTAAATTACAATCTGCGCTGGTTTTCAGCCCAGGGGGCAAAATAGAAAAATACTTATATTGCGTACGGTTACGCTTCTCATAGTTGTAACCTTCACAATGCTTTCGTGACTAGAGATACTGAACGAAAACTCAAGATAAGAGTGATACGAAATAAAATATGTATGAGTAGTGTGACAAGGAAAACTTCATACAAAAGAATGTTTACAATGGGTTTACGGCAGCTTCGAGGATAGTCTAGGCCTCCTTATACGAAAAATATTGTTGTATTGTTCTCGCAGGATAAGGCTTCCTTATGTCCGTGTGGTCTGGTTTTCTGCCAGTCTTGGAAGACTTAGTCGCTAGGCAGTGTTATATTAAAATTCTAACTAAGTAGGTACCTACTTTCAAGGTACCTGATTTCAATGTATTTTTTTCAATTACTGTAATTCAGAATGGACCGTGACCCCAGTTTCGCTGCCTTATTATTTTAACTTTGTATAGGTTACGCGAATAACAAAATTTTGAAATAAGCGTTCCTGTATATAACTTCTTCAACTTCAAAGGCACAACATAGGCTTGACATAGTGCAATTTTACCAAAAGCCTGTAGAACGTAAATCAATACGTTTAAACATAATAAAAAATCCAAACGATCGCATTTAGAGTATTACTGAAAGGAAATAAAAAGGAAGCAGGATAGAGTTATTTACTACCAGCTTGAAATTGACCAGTAACATACAGGAAGCTATATAGCTTACGCAACTAAGTTCCCTCTCGTACGTCGTCGCTTATACCAGGGGCCTTACTCTGAAAATCGAACGTCGAAGCTTCGGCTGTCGGATCGCGGTTTTCCTATCATGAAAGTGTTTCAGATCCGACATATTGACATTTTGTTTTCCTACACTTTTGTGGTAGGAAAGCTACCATCCTCCAGCCTTCGGCGTTCAATTTTCGGAGTAACGCCCCAGCTACCGTGTAACGTTACCGACCTGGATACACGCAGCAGTTTTATTGTGCCGTAAATCCAGTTCCGTTGGTTCTGTAAACATAGCGAGCGAGCCGAAACCCTGCTTAAACTAAACTAGGTACCTACAGGGTACCGGCGTACCGGGAACAAACTTAATAATTTATGCCGTGCCACTGAAAAAGTTCAACTTTTGATGATCGGAGTTTTCACAGGGTGTAGACTTTATTAAATCGTGAACCTGGCCTTGTCAGCCTCTGTTGAAGTTATAGAATCATTTTATTTACAAAAAACCTTGTGCTAACGATTCACTTCACTAAAACAAAACCGTAAGGTACAAATCCGTGACGGTGGTCTACTGTCAAACTGCAACCGCAAACAGCAAGCGACACCACTGGTGTTCTATGAATTTCTATGTTCTGTTTGTGGTTGCAGTTTGCGGTCTGTAGCCCGTCTCGGACTTGTAGCTTTAGTCGCAAATATTTTTTTAGGTTGTTCAGATTAGCTTTTGACCGGTACCTTGACATTTTGCGTGTTTGAATTAATGCGCATATATCGCCATTTCACCTGAAGCTACGATGTCATCTTAACGAATCCTTAAGTCAATTCCATTTATTTTTTTGTTTTTCTATTATCGTTGATGATTGTAGAAACTGACTGTCTCGTCCCCTGTTTAAGAACAGGTGACGATTGAATGTGACTAAGATCTAATTTCACCAAAGTAGAATAAGGTTAATACCAAGGATAAAGCTATTATATACTCTCAGATAACCATGTTTTCATTTCACCAACTCCTTATACTGAGAATAACCGAGTTATACGAGAGTAACTTAAGAGTTAATGTGAGAGGTGGGATAAGTCCCACCGATTTTGAAAGAATTACAGGCTTATTCCTCACATAAAATCAAAATGGCGTCGTCTTTTTGTATCAGCTGAGCCTGACCTAAGGACCATTGTACACATCGCAAATTAAGTTAGAGAAATAAAATTATAACAATCTCTCTCTCAAAATTCTTCATCTCTCTTCCAGTAAACTAGTCGCCCAGTTCAGTCGCGAGGAGACGAGCCTGCTGGTCCTCCGCGTGATGGTCGGCCTGATCATACTGTACGACTGGGTGCACCCGGCGGGCGCGTTCTGCCGATCCTCGTCGGTCGACGTGAAGGGCTGCGTGAAGTTCTTGCAGCAGCAGCCGCCGACGAAAGCGGAGCCTTTACTCAATGCACTCAGGTAACTGCGTTCTAAGAGTTGGTTAGGAATAGCGAATTACTTTATGATGTCAATCAATTCATTTTGTCATATACAATCAAGAATTTGCCTCTATTTCTTAAGGATGTATACGTTTTCGACAAAACTGGAAAACGAACGCTAGAAACGTCAAAAATGAGAGTAAAAGTCGGGCGTACCTATTATACAGGGTGGATTTTTAAACGGGACAACAGTCCTAGGAGACCATCCATATCTTTTTAGATACTCTGAACTGCATTCACGGATTTTGGAAAAAAATGTACAGTCAGCCAGAAAATGGTAATTTTACACAAAAAGTTTTTTTTATGCCAATCTATCCAATTTTTGTAGGGATCAAAAGACTCTATGGGACCATTTAGGATATGAGTACTTGAAATGACAGAAATCGCAAAACAGAAGCATGCCATAAGCAATGGCGTTACATATACTAAATATTAACTTAATTATACAAATAATAAGATATATTTTCGTGTACTTACAGGTATACCACAAAGCACCTCAACCACCAGTCGACGCCAAAGAATATCAGGTCGCTTCTGGCCGCGTGAGGGCAGCACTCTAGCCTTGCATGTTGCTGTGGGGAATGAGACAATAAGCCTGGGGAATTTTCGCTATGATTTTTTGCGTAGATAGCCGATTGAGTGGCCCTTGAGAACATTCCAGACATAATATCTGTGTGTGTGTCAAAGTAAGATGCCGATACGTATTTAGGCATTCTCAGGGACTTTTGAACGCTCGTTCGAGGCATTATTCTTGTTTGTCTATTATTCTCGTCCAAAGCTTTAGTATTCTCGTCTGTCAAGTCAATATTCTCGTCTATCGAGTCATTATTCTCGTCTGTCGACTCATTATTCTCGTCTGTCGAGTCATTATTCTCGTTTGGTTAGTCAACAACGCAGCGGTCAAACGACATTAATGATGCAAGTCTATCATTTCCATAACAGTTATTGATCTTGATTTGTCATAAATTACGTTCGACAATTATAATAACTCTCATTGGATTATTAGGTGATCTCGCGTGAGAGTTCAACGAGTCAAAAGTTACTGATTATGCCTCATGTAAAGTCAAAACACTTTTTGTAGTCTACTGTAGTGCATTTTCTTTTGAATCTGTAAAATAGCAATCGAAAGAAATTCTTAATGTAAAAGTTTAAGGGAATTGCAACCTTAGTGTAAGTATACAGGGGCCACTCTAAATCGAAAGTTTTAAAATGATAACAATAATAATTCTGTGTGGGTTCGTATTACTGTTTTTCCGAGAACGAGTGAGTGATACAAAAGCAAATTATGCACGGTTTTACTACGAAAAATAGTTCAAGAGGGAATATCTTTCAATCATCAATACGTTTTTGTAAACGTGACTTCGTAATGAATCAAAATATAGTAACTAAGGTAAACGAAGATATTTTTCGTAAGTTTTACACGTAAATCGTAAGTCGCTTACAGAATTTCGTTTCGCTTCTAAAGCATTCTAATTAAGAACCAATGAAAATATCCCCTGTTATTCCCTATGCAAGGCTACTGTATACACTACGATACCATAGATTGTAAAACTGGATTTTTAAGAAAAAAAAGGCAGTAGACACAAACGTCAAAATAACGATTTTGCGCCATCGCTCACATGCAAATAAACGAATAATTAAAAAAAATGTATTCATTTAACGGACTAATATTTAAAAAAAAAATCGATCGCTTTGGCGTTTGTGGGCATTAAAATGGTGGTAACCCTGTCGCAAAACGTTAGATTTTATAAAACTTATAAGTAGTAAGCTTAGATATAAACAAAGAAGAAAGTATTATTTATGTTACATTGGTTAAATCTTGAAGCAGCCGCGCGGTTTTTTTTTACTTTTGAGTATTAATTAACCTACTTTTTCAAAATTTTTAGATAATTGTATAAGGTTACAAGTTAAAAAAAGGTATAAAATCATGGTAAATATCCTTCACTGCAGTACGCTTACGCCAACGGTACTATAGTGTGGTGCGTAGTTATACGGAACGTCGAAAATAACTAAAGCAAATAAATAAATAAGCAAAAAATCATATCAATTCTTAATTATGTAACAATATTTCACACTTGCTATAGTTTTGAAGCCGCGCGACCGCTTTAAGGTGAACATTGAGTAATTAACAACATGAATATTTATTCATCATTTAATACCTATCTACTATTGTTTAGGCATTAAGTTCTATAATGTGATGATTTCTTGTCAGTCTTGTGTAAAGTCCTTACCACAAGCTTACGTCTGAGGCTTTTCTGTATAAGATGTTACTCATTGGACGTTCCTATTAGTACCAATGTTGGTTCGAGTAGTAGATAAATAATGATTCCGAGGTGAGAAATTATAAAAAAAGTCGATGTAACAAATATTACAATATAGAAGACGACTGCCCTAGCCAGTGCCACTCGGGATGATGTTAAGGATTCTAACGATACCCCATACATGCATATGTGAACCCTAAAAACATTACACTCCTTTTCTGTGCAGTCGTGTAAAAATATTAGGTTGGGGAAAAAGTCTTTTCGCATTATAGTATGTATGAACTTGTAATAAAATTTCTTTGGCTATACTATTTGTATCTGGCTGGTTTTGGTATCATATGAAAGTTTAAATTTTAAAGAACATAATTCCATATTCAAATTATGAAAATGTGTGATTTTCATTTGTTTTTCGTACTGTCAAAATGAGTGAATCTAATGAAGAATTTCGATACATTTTAAAATTTTACTATAAAAAAGGTAAAAATGCAACGCAAGCCGCGAAAAAAATTTGCGATGTTTATGGACCTAGTGCAGTGTCTGTGAGAGTAGCACAAATTTGGTTTAAGCGTTTTCAATCCGGAAATTTTGATCTCAAAGATGCACGTCGCTCTGGTCGCCCTATTACGGATAAAATGGATGCCATTTTTGAAAAAGTGGAACAAGATCGGCATATCAGTAGTTACGACGTAGCTGAAGAACTGGGAATTGACCACAAAACAGTTTTGGCGCATTTGAAAAAAACTGGGTACACAAAAAAGCTCGATATTTGGGTACCTCACGAGCTCACTGAAAGAAACCTAATGAACCGTGTACTCATTTGTGATTCTTTACTACCACGTAATGAAACCGAACCATTTTTGAAGAAGCTGATAACTGGTGATGAAAAGTGAATCACGTACGACAAGAACGTGCGAAAAAGGTCGTGGTCAAAGACCGGTCAGGCTTCACAGACTGTGGCGAAACCCGGGTTAACTCGCAACAAGGTGATGCTGTGTGTGTGGTGGGATTGGAAGGGCATTATTCATTATGAGCTGTTACCACCAGGCAGGACCATCGATTCTGAACAACTGATGAGATTAAAGCAAGAAGTTGAGAGAAAGCGGCCGGAATTAATCAACAGAAGGGGTGTGGTTTTCATTTTCATGGTTTTTCATGATAACGCTAGACCTCACACATCTTTAGCCACTCAGAAAAAATTAAGAGAGTTTGGCTGGGAGGTGTTAATGCATCCGCCGTATAGTCCTGACCTTGCACCTTCAGATTTCCACCTGTTTCGGTCTCTTCAGAATTCTTTAGGCAGTGTCAGGTTAACATCACGAGAGGACTGCCAAAACCACTTGTCGCGGTATTTTGATCAGAAGTCCCAAAATTTATATAGCAATGGGATCATGTCCCTACCTACAAGATGGCAAAAAGTTATCGAACAAAATGGTACCTACATACTTTAGTTAAATGTAAATAAACTATAAAAAAAAATGTTTTGAATTTTCTTAAAAAATGCGAAGAAACTTTTTCCCCGACCTATTATAAAGTTTTTGTAACGTGTTTGTTGATGTTTTCGGCTTATTTGAGTTTTCCTCGTATTATTTGATGTATCTATCGGTATTACCAGGTGATATGTTTAGCTATCTTTATTAATGTGTTCGAGTTGTAACCGATCGGTTATAATCGATTATTATTGAAAAGCAAAAGCTGTTCAATAATAATCGATTCTGAACATGTGTTTTAACAATCAGGTGCCGAAATGGAATATAAAAATAAATTTCAAATTATTCCAAAGATAATGCTTACTACAACTTGCAATACCACAGAATATATAATAAAGGCAATACTGTAATAAATTGTATTATGCATTAAAGCCAGTTTACACATGCTATTTTTGTAAGTCGTGGAATACCACGTAATAACGTGACAGTTCAAACGTTACTTTTGTCACGTTTTCGCGGCAATAATACTGAACCGATAGATTATAAAGCCCAAGGGAGAACGTAGGGTAACAGCTAGATATATACAAATATGTTTCTTAATAGCATGTATAAACCGGCCTAAGTATTAATTTTTCTTTAAGACTGAAATAACATTCTTCACATTGCTGCAGTAAAATAAATCCATGAACATTAAACATCAAAGTCTCATGAAATCAAGCCTTATAATATAAATAAATTAAGCCAAAGGCATTTGGGAGTCATAAGTAACTCGTCCGTAAGCCTTTTAAAATCTTTAGTTAAAAATATTTAAAAAAATGTTAAGTATGTATGTTGAATTTATATGCATGTACCACTGCCTTGATGTTAGCTAACCTATATATTGATAAATTGAATTTATGATATACTTTTTAATATACTTAGGAATAAATTTAATCTTTAACATAGCATGTGGTTTATTTACACGATATATCGAATATTTAGTAAAATCGTCTGTTACAATGTAAAGTCTATTAATTATCATTGATTTTTATGATTTTGTCACTTAGGTGGTTTTAACTCGTAGCAGTCGATATGTTTTCCAGTTTATTTATATAAGTAGTTATTGGTGTTGATTCTGTCCTTTCATATCTAAACCAATAAATAACACGAGAAAGAGATGGAAGATGTTTGGCAGATCTTTAGTTTTAGAGCTGGCAAATAAATATCTTCTATTCTTGATCAATTAGACGTCATGATGCGTCACTAAATTCACTGTCGTTAAATTTTCAATAGACACAAGCAAGAGGCTTATTAGACAGGTCTAAAATATATTCCATCTCTTTCTCATGTTCTCGTTTAGAAAGAGAGATTGACACTAAAATTAAGTTTAGGTATGAAATGACAATTCTGTCATCGACACCATTGTCGATGGAATTTAATAATTAATTTTTAATATCGCTGTCCACGCTCAATTCGTATAACTAACCCAGTTGGTGATATTTTACTAAAAGGATCTCTTATATTATGTATTTTGTTCCTCAAAGCAATATCTTAACGTTTCAATATTATTATAAGTAACAAGATATTCATGTTAAAATGTATGATATATTAGCAATTATTTTTCACTGTTAAACTATACTTCATATGTTTATTGTTTAAATTTTCAATATTTATGAATGCATAGGTAATTCTGTCGAACGTCACTGTAGCACAAAAATTTTACTCTTGTGTATAGAAATTTAGTATGTAATAACTTGTATGATTAGATAATATAATTGTATTAATTGCACAGTCAGCACAATAATACTTTGTTATAGTCATTATGATAGTTAATAGAATCCTTGTTGAATTTAACTATGTAATAAATAATGGTGGCAAGATACAAACTTGCATGCATTTCAAGGAATTGACGAGACGATTTGATGTCAAAATACCAATTCCTAAATGTCACTGCCCAAAATATATCGGTATTTTTATAAAATTAACGAGTTTACTAAAAAAAAAATTAGAAATAAATAATCGTGGAATTATGATACACAATGTTTTACAGGGACTTTAGTTTCAACAACAATATCCAAGTCATCCGCAAATTTCTTTTCTTTTTTATTTCGGCCAAAAATTACATCAATTATTTGTTTGTGTATAAAATGTGAAGTTTCTATCTAATAACCCATACAACTTGTAAAATACTGTGTACCTAGTTACCTACTAATTAAATAACAATTTCGTATGATGTATGGTAAACACTCCATGTTGAGTATAAGCACGCTTCAAAGCTGTGTAAATTGTGGGTAGTTGAACAAAAAACGAAAGCTTATGAATTTATGAATCTAGAATGTTGTATTTGAACTAATTGAAAGGCTATTGAGTGAAAGAGTTATTGATAAAGTGAAGAGTGTAAAAAAATGTGTCAAAGAGCAAATATTACCACTTGCATTATGGGATTTGTTTTTGAGGGAATTTCAATTGGATCTAACGACAGTATAGATATTTTATTAATCATTAATTCTTTGCTTTGATATACCTATAATAGTTAAAATAGTAAAGTTGTTCTATATTACGAAATAATTTTGTTACCCTCTTAGTAAAATCTTTAGCCAATTTTTCTAGATGATTAAAAAGGAGTACTAGTTATGGAAAATTGTTATTCATGTCTTAAACATTTGCGTTATTCATTATAAGGTGGTTTTGTATGATAGGCCCTATTTTTCTTAGTTATCATTTATTTATTGTATATAATAAATACACCAAAGTTATATAAGTGATTAATAAACTTGAATAGATTCTTGTAATTGTTGTTTTGTTTTTAATAGATGAAAATATTACCCAACTTTTTCCTTATATTAATTTACACGTTAGCAAATGGGCACATTTTACACAAGCTTAGCCTAATGTTGTACCAAAACTACACCCAGACTATGAGAAGGCATAATTTTCAACTACTATTTTCAGTGATGGTGTTAAGGACAGAAACGCTAAATCATTTACAATTTTACATCCATACTTATAAACCTTACTACATTGAGGAAACAAAATACTGTCTTATTTACAGTATTTTCATGCACCACATTTAATAGATTAAAAAAGTTAATTTACAACAAAAACAGTTTAATCTTAACTTAAAAACGTACAATACTAGTTATTGGCAGGGCGTGGCTTGAGTATGAGCTTTCCTGTATCATCACAAGACATATTGAAGTCATTCAAGACAGACCGTGTGCGAGCTGTGATGATACTCGGAGCCACCACTTTACGGTGGACTCCCATCATAAACAGGAGCACTGGAATGCAAAAGAAAAATGTTAAATGATTTGTTAGTCATGCTGTGTGTTTTTTTAACATGATTCAATAAGAGTGAATCCAAGTTCAAGGGCGATGAGATTTTCCAACAGGTTTTAAAGGCCAACGTTAAGACATTATAATGCCATTATGTGCATAAGTGTAGATCTATGTGAGACACATTTGATTTATATTGACTGGCATTTGAAAAAAATTGGTTATATCATGATGACAGGATATACGGTTTGGTTTTCTATACATGTACAATAATGTAAACAAACTTGGTGGATGTCAACCAGTTAAATAAATCGCCAACTGATGACATGATTCCAATTCAAATTCCTATCTATGTTGCTGAGTTTGTTTATTATCGGACAATAAAGAAAATGTCTAGTGTAGGTACTTTCTGCTTAGTCACAAATACTTTAATCTCATTCAAGATATTTTTCATTCCGCTACTTTAAATTTGTTACTTAAAGTTTGTTTATTATCGGACAATAAAGAAAATGTCTAGTGTAGGTACTTTCTGCTTAGTCACAAATACTTTAATCTCATTGAAGATATTTTTCATTCCGCTACTTTAAATTCCAGAATATTTCATATTAAGAATACTTAGTTGATACTATTATTATTTATTATAATTACCTAAAAAAGTGGAAGTGAACGCAAAGAATGGGTGATTCCACAAGGACTGTGTAAGAGAGACAACTGGTGTGAGTGGATCCATCAGCCAGTGATATGCAGCTATTGCTGTGCATACTGACACCATAATCAATAGTACTGAAAAGCAAAAAGATATAAATTACTATCCTTAACAGTCATATACATAGGTTTTGGCTCTAATACATAATTTCATGTGTTGAGATTCAAAAACAATAAGTGCCTCAACAACCCTCAACACCAAAACCCTGAATAATAACCAGTGATTGGAGTAGGTAGAATCAAGAATGATTTAGGGTTAATATGGACATGCCTCTAGGATTAAAAAGAAATTATGTTCAATGGTCAAACATGTGTAACAAAAAAATCGACATTATTTTAACAAAAAAAATAATTAAGTGTTTCACATGAGTTATGACTCAGTGTTTACTAAGATATAACTAAGTATACATTAAAAATTTCAAAGAAAATTACTCCTCCATCGCATTGTGGCAGGTTGAAGACATCCTATCACCTCAGTCAGGCGACGCTCGAATGCCTTCAAATCTGTAATAAACATGACACAGTTTTAAGAGGATGCATTCGATTTAGTGTACGGAATTCAAAAGTCTACACCATCGCTAGAACGGCGTAATACTGACGTGAGGCACCCTACCATGGTCTCTGTGTATGTAAGCGCTAAATCAGTAGAAAGAGTCAATTTAAGTACTAAATGAAGACAAAAGTTCAATTTATATAGTAGCATTATGTATCTTACGACGAGCAGCAAATGGGAGATTGGTTTTGAGTTTATAGGTACTTAGTAATACACAAGTAAACTAATGGTAACTCATGAACAAACTTTCTCTCAACGGCAGTCCCAGGCTCCTGGCATTATATAATCCAGAGTCCAGATAAATCGAAAATAAATATCGGTCCACGGAAATGCAAATCTAAGGCAAGTAAATGAAGCAAAGAATGATTTTAAAATCAAATATAATTCTCAGCATGAAAAATCTATGAACTATGAGTTGTCCTAACTTACCATCACAGGCAGTCTGTTCGAGAGACATTGTATTAGCTTTATTTATCGTCCACATTCAATAAAAAAAAGATTAATTGCATGTTACTGAACACAAACTACAAACAAGATAGAACGTTTCTGAAATTGTTTGGATTGGAAATCGTAATCACATCGTAATCGTAATTTTGTTTTTGACTTTTGTAGTGTAGTCTATCTATACCTACTCTAAACACTCGAATCTTGATCTTGTGAATCGATCTCAGACACTCGAAAATCGAGATTCGATTTTATCAGTAAGAGTACGTAATGATATTTTCAGATTCAGAATACAACTAAATTATTATTTATTTATTATAATTTATGAATATGATTGTTACGCGTAGTTGAACGAACCTTAACACAATCATGATGTAGTCAACCAATCTGCACTGAAATTTGAGTTTTTTTTTGTTAATGGTATTACACCACACTGTCTAGTCCGTTACACATTCAGTGCCACCAGTAAGCACGCATCAAATTGTGCTGCGAATTTTTAGTGTCCCAGAAATAACCATCATGAGGAAACGTGATCATGTTATTTCCAAGTACTAACATTCATATTCTTAATCGTAATACAAAACGTTCCTTAAGTAGACCTAACTCAAGCCTTCCGTTCCGTTCATGAGGACGTTCTCCAAACATTCTTACAATCAATATTTTTAGTTTCTATTTTGACGCTTGAATCAGTATGCGGCTGAGACTTGAAGGAAATTATTTGTTTAACGTTGTTGTTTTCAACTTTAATTTATGTTTTCGTTTATTTTTCATTGTTTTTTTTATTAAAATAGCCAAAGTCAAACGACAAAAACTCAAAAACCTAATTTTTCGTTTTAACACTGACAATGAAAACATCACTGTCAAAGTGTGTCCCTTGAGGTTATTCTGAAACCATTTTTTACCATCACCGACTTAACTATGGCTGGGAGATAAACGATTAAAGAAGCTTCCTTAAGATAGGTCGCGATCTACCTTGAGTTTGACAGTCCTTTACTACTCTCGAAGTAGGAAAGTCGTCAAGTAGAAGGATTTTTTACGACTATAACTACCGATTTTCTTGAGGGTATATATATATATATATATATATAGGGTGAAGATAAGTAACATTTGGCATTACGATAAAGAATACCCATGTGTAGACCACATGTCTACACTCATGTGTAGACCTCGATTTTTTCCTGAATCGATTCTCTAAACTTCGAATCGAATCGATTGAAAAATTGATCTTTGGAGGATCGCCATCCCTACAGTGAACAGATTATCGATAGACACTGACAGAGAATGATAATTGACATTAACAAACTGATATACAATTCTATTCATGACATTGACAGCGAATTATTTTGTAGCAAGAGATTGTTTTTTTTCCCACAGACCTCAATTAGACTTATAACAAAATTGACATCTATATTTCCCAAATCCCAGACACATAATCAGGGTTCCCAACTTGGGGGTTTTCTCCCTAAATTTAGGGGGAAAATAAATGGGTCGAAATTTTACGAGGGGTAGTTTTAGGATATATTTGTTTTTAAGAATCCAGACTTCTGCATGCCTTAATTCTTATCATATAATTATCTAGTAAAATAAGGGTGAAATATCTTTGTCACAGAGTACTCAAAGCATATCAATTAGTAGTCTTATCACATATCAAAACAGACTGCCACAGACCAACACAGCCAGAGTCTCCAGATTGGGGGTTTTCCCCCATTTTGGGGGAAAAAAAACCCAGTCAGGCAAACGACCGGCTCGTCTCGTTATCAAATACTTTTTATTAAAAAACAATGTTAATCCCTAATAATTAGTCACATTTTGTTAGTGGTAGGACTAACTCTTCTGTGGGTGTCCGTCTTGGTTGTTACCACCGCTTTGGTCGTGAAGTCTGCCATATGCCACCAAGCAGTAATGTGCTAGCATTACTGTGTTCCCGTTTGATGAGCAGAGTATCCAGTGAAATTACTGGGCTTATGAGACTTAATACCTAATTTCTCAGGGTAACGAGCGCACTGCAGTGCCGCGCAGGCCTTTGTGTTGTAAAGTTCTGAGTGGCACTGCAATTGTTATGGGCCGGCGTTATGCTTACCATCATGCAAACGACCAGCTCGTCTCATTACCAAATAACATTAAAAAAAATTACATTACTACAGAAAAGTATTAACAAAACATTTGGGGAAAGTCATGAAAATAGTATCATTTTGGGGCAAAAAATTGTCTGAAATGAGGAAATTTTAAAACGTAATCTGGAGACCCTGCACTCTGCACCTCACACCTGCAGTAAACCCAAACCCTACATTTACAAACAAACTTTTTTTGTTAAATTTTGAGTTAAATTGCTATAGTAAACGTAGTATAATTAACACCTGTATTCTGTACCTAAACGTTTATGTTAATTACCAATCTACAGCTAGTCAGCTCTATGTAAGTTTTACCGGGTACCTATTTTACGGTGGTCGAAGTCCATACGAAAACAGTGCCAAAGTCCAACAGCAGAATAATAACAAAAATTTACCTAGCTCAAGGAATATATTATAAAATATACTACGTAACAGCTTGACTTGTGTGCCAGTCTGTACCTACCTATTAGTTTTCATTAGCTAGTATTAATATTCAGACTTATCTCTCTGGTATCTCTCAGAGTAGGCCTCTAGGCCAATATCTAACTTTTCTTACCATCACTGTGAGTGAAGCATGACCTACAAGTTGTAGGCTACAACCTGTAAGTCCTGGAAATACAATATGTTTAGGTATGTAGGTACTTACCTATTTTTATTTATTCTAAATAAAGCAAGTAAGTAATGATTGTCCTATGCGGTGTCCGAGGTTTTAAGTACTTAACTACTTAGTTAATTATCTAATCGGGAACAAGTTTACTAGTGAGTTTTCACCAAATGCAAAGTGTGACTTATTATAAAAAAGTAGGAATGTATACTGAAATAAAAATCGGTTTGATTTAAAACATTGTGTATTTATAGTATTTTAATCCTATTACTTATACTTTTCATTAACTGTAATAAAAACACATACCAATAGAAATTTTATTATGTTAGTATTGACATAGGTGTCTTGTGATTACATACTTTGCACTTTGATGCATTATTAACAACATAATGATTTAGATAACTTAGGCAACCAAAATTCAAAATGCTTTATTCATATAGGCCCCAACGGAGCACTCATGAAGGTTAAAATAAATTACTCTAACAGCGGGCCTCTGTAATGTTTGTCTACCCAAATCACAAACTGTCTAAAGACAGCATTTTCTTATGTTCTGATTTATCAGAACATAACAAATGGCAAAGACATCCGCAGACCCAATCCGTGCTCATAGTCAACAAACCTTCCAGAAACCCACTGTGCCCGTTCCAAAAGCCTTGTACATAAAACTTTTGTTTTTAAATAATTTAAAACCAGTATATAATAGGTATTAATTAAGTAGCATGATTAAATTAACATACAATGAGTTCCACAGCATGTTTCCCATCAGACAAATTGTAAGCAATGTGAGGTGGATGCAAACCAGCTTCAGAGCAATGTCTGGGAAGGGTGGTCCCCTGGTTGACTTGGCAGTTGATGGTGAAGGTATTGCGGTCCTAACAATGCAGCGGGCTCCTGTCAACAGCCTCAACTTGGACCTGTTGCAAGAAATGTCAAAGTCTTTAGATGAAGTTGCTAACAATAGGAAATGTAAAGGACTTATTTTGACTTCGGTAAGTAGACCTCTATTTATTTCATAAAAGCCTAATTATTTTTCGTTCTAAGTGAGTAGTCGACACGCCGCCGGGCGCCATCAGCCGTGCTAACATGCGCGCCGTGACAAAATTTTGTCGATGTTTATATGGTGCATTTATCTCGTATGAGTCGTATTCGCAGGAGAAAGAGCGAGACAAAACAGTAGACAAAATTTAGTCGTGGTGCGCATGTTAGTCCGACAGGCCGTACACTTATTATAGTATGTACTACTCTATGCCGTACACAAAGTACGAGTTTATTGAACTCATTGAAACCTACACGTCCGCCCGTCGTGCGTCTCTCATGTCGTGTGACGTGCCCTATTCCGTAAAGAAACGGTCGTATCCGCTATTACTGTCGCATAGATTTCCTTTTTTAAACAACTGTTTATAACAAGTACTTGGCACTTGGAAAGTTTGAAACCTGTTTAAAACCACATCTTGAAAAGCACACACAAAAAATTTAGTTATTAGTTTAACTTTTTATTGTTTCTCTTTTATGTAGATTTCAGCTCCTTTTCTGCAAACCTATTTCCTCTAATAGTCTATCATGTTCCTGCACCTGTGCAAGTTCAACGCTTACTTGTTACACTAAAACTTATGTTGAAACTACATAATTTTGTATCCAGGCATCACCTACAGTATTCTCATCTGGTCTTGACATCATGGAAATGTACAAACCCGACCTAAAGAGGGTAGAGAACTTTTGGACAACACTTCAAGATGTCTGGTTCAAGCTATTCGGATCCAATTTCCCCACTGCTGCTGCTATTAATGTATGTATGAGTTTAATTTTTAGCTATTATAAATCCAGGACGGCATATTCGCAATTGGCGAAAAAGCCTTTTATTTTTTATTAAAATTAAAACTGTTATAAATGCAATAGTGTGTTTGTTGGTTTATCTTTCTTTCATGCAGAAGCAATGCAACGGATTGATGTGATTTTTTGCATAGATATGTTAGTCGGAGGACTAACTCTTCTGCGAGTGTCCGTCTGAGTTGTTACCACCGCTTTGCTCGTGAAGTCTGCCGCCAAGCAGTAGTGTGCAAGCATTACTGTGTTCCGGTTTGATGAGCAGAGTAGCCAGTGAAATTACTGGGCTTATGAGACCTAATGTCTCAGGGTAACGAGCGCACTGCAGTGCCGCGCAGGCCTTTATGTTTCAAACTTCTGGGTGGCACTGCAATTGTTACGGGCCGGCGTTATGCTTAACATCAGGCAAACGACCAGCTAATCTCGTTACCAAATAAAATAAAACAAAAAAAAAGATAGCTTATGCACCGGATGACATGATTTACCTTTACTTTTGTAAGGTAGTAAACTTGTTACTGATACTATTAATATATCGACAGGGTCATGCCCCAGCCGGTGGCTGCTTACTTTCGATGTCGTGTGAATACCGAGTGATGGTAAGCGGCAAGTTCGCCATTGGCCTCAATGAAACTGCTCTTGGCATCGTCGCACCGAAGTGGTTTATGGACACCATGACCAACACCATTTCAAAAAGAGAGGCTGAGTTTGCGCTCACGACAGCAAAGATGTTTTCCGTTGATGAGGCTCTGAAGGTAATGCCTGCTAAAAATTGGATTTAATAAGACTAGACATTTTTTTGTAATGGTAATTTAGAATAACCTATTTCCAATGGAGGTTCTCACAAATTGTGGACAACCATGGTGCTACCATCATTTGTAACTTGTGATCTCATATTAAGTAGGTAGTATAGATAGGTATAGAATATTATAATTTTTTTTTTTTTTTGTGTAGTGTTAGTTATCATAATCTAACATAGTTTTATTAATTACTATAAGTTTGCTACGCCCTAACAGGGTGCATAGATTTATACAAAAGTAGGTACCTACTCCATTGTATTAAATGTATGTATGCAAGAAATAAATAAATAAATAAATAATCATCCCCTTCCGAGATAATATACCAATTTAAGCTCATCCTGTACAGGGTGTCACAGCAAAGTGTAGCAATACTGAAATGTGTGTACGTATATCTAGTAAGGAATCACTTAATCTTTAAACGCATTTTGAAATCGCAACTAAAATGTTCTATACAAACTTTAAAAATATTTATTTGGGTTTTTTGGACAACCCTAATCTAATACAAGGTGCTAAGCAAAGCTGGCGCCAAGCGCTCGCGGCCGGCGTTACGACGACGCACCTTCCTTGCCATAACTTACAGGTTGTATATAATGTAGTCAGTTAAAAAAAACTGTGATCTATAGAAATAAATAAAATTGAAGTGTCTGTTTGTAATAAGTATCAAAATAACAGCTTTTTACTAAATGTATATGAAAGTATATACGGTACCTATAACAAAACAACCATTTAAAAAATGTTTGTCTGTCCGTCTGTCTGTTTGTTCCGGATAATCTCCGATACGGCTGGACCGATTTTGACGGGACTTTCACTGGCAGATAGCTGATGTTACAAGAAGTAACTTAGGCTCCGTGGTGAAGCCGCGGGGCACAGCTAGTTTAAAATATAATATTAACTGTTATACAGGTCGGTCTCATTGACGAAGTGGCTACCGATAAAGCTGATTCCATAGAAAAATGCAAAAAGTTCATCAAAAGATTCGACCGCATCCCCCCTCAGGCCCGTGCCCTCACCAAACAGAAGGCCAGACAAGAACCAATCAACTGGCTTAAGAAGAACCGCCAGCAAGATCTGAATGAATTCCTCACTTTCGTACAAACTCCTATGGTTCAACAATCGCTGGAGATGTACATACAAATGTTGAAGCAAAAGGCTGCTAAGTAGATGTGTAATTTTATATAATTATATTACCTGTTCCAATATAATATAGTTAAATAAGTATATAGTTTAATAACATGTTATGTTGTAGTGTAAGCTGAAATGTTTTTGAGTGTTTTACATATCGAATTATAGTCATTTTATACAATATGTATTTTTATTGTTTCATTAGTTTGGGCTGATACTTTTACTGGCTTCGAGTTTATTTACATTATATATTACAGCGTAAGCTTTCAGTAGGTACATAGAAAATTACTCTGTGGTGAAACCGCAGCAGCTTCTCATTTAAGGCTGAGAAATCCCAAATCGACCTATTTTTGATTCAACGGTAATCAATCAAATATTACCTGTCTTGATCTGAGGGCTGTTTTGATCGTCTTTAAAGTACATCAAACTTTTACCACCAAAAAATTAATAAGTAGTATAGACTACAATTTTACAATTTATATACTATACTACCTATATATACCAGCTTCTGCCCGGGGTTTTCTCGCGCGTTCCCTCTGGAAACATGCATTTTCCGGGATAAAAAGTAGCCTTTGTTACTCTCCAGTCCATAAACTATATCTTTACCAAAAATCACGTCGATCCGTTGCTCGGTTACTACGTGAAAGGAGGGAAACCAAGAAACACGCTTTCGAATTTATAATTGGAGATTAAACGAACTTACCTAAAGTGAAGTTCTATCCCAATTATACGAGTTGCTTCGTCCGAAGAGATTAGATAATTAGTAGGGCCACGTGGGCGAAATCGCGGGCAGAAGCAAGTCTATATTTAAGTAAATATGTTCACAATTCACATAGGTAAGTAGGTACCTACTTTAAATTATATGCGTTTCGCCAGTGAATGCCAGGCTTGTTACGGAAGTCACGCCCCACGTCACACATACCTGGTGGTGTATTAGGTACACCAAAACTATGTAGATAAGTAGCATTATTTTTACAAGTTATACAAAGCGACGACGCTCTTATCATAATGACATACGAAAAACACAAATCACTGATAAGTTACCTACTGCTATGTGTGAATAAATGAAATGTTTCAGTCATAAGAGACCGCTTCGACAGCGCAGTTGTTAGCTCTAATAAGGGAAACAAAATGTTTACATTACGCTCAATATCCGTAATACGACGTGTTTCCTCACGAGGCATATCTTCAAAGGGGAGTTTGATAGACCTTACGGTAGACCAGGAGGGTATCGCTCTGATAACATTGAAGAGGCCACCGGTGAACAGTTTAAACTTGGAGATTTTCCAAGAAATTAACAGAAGCCTAGATGCAGTGAAGAAGAATGAGTGTAAAGGAGTGATTTTTACGTCTGTAAGTAGAGACCAATATACCTATTTAATTTTCTTTTTTGGCAAAGCGGTGTTTATGGTGTATTTTAATTTTACAGGCATTAAAAGTATTTTCAGCGGGCATAGATTTGAATGAACTCAACAAACCCGACCCTAACCGTCTGCGTATATTGTGGTCCACATTACAACAATTATTTCTAAAAACATATGGATCTGGTGAAACCACAACAACAGTTGCCATCAATGTAAGTTTTATGAGACGACAAAAAAATATCAACTAATTTGTAGGTATATTAGGTAACAACAATAAGTGGTCAAACAAATCAGTGTAATCCATGCAGTGACCTAGGTAGATCGCTCAAATTTATTTATTTATTTATTTAATCTTAATAGGTAGCTTACAGTAGTTACCAAAGCGCTAACTATTTTAATTATTATAACTTAAATATACTTTAAGATAACTACAAATACTACGTACACTGTCATGGAATATGTCAACATGTTGGCACTCGTACGTGAACTCATTGAGTAAAGCAAGCGCCCGAAGTGTAGGTGCGTTGTCACAGTGATGGGTGCGCGGCGCTGGACAAGCGAACAGCTGATGCCGTCGACGCCCCGTTCGAATATAGTTGTTAGGAACGTACAACTTAATACTTGCCAATATAGCTGGGTTATTAATTTTATTACGCAGTATAAGGCAGTAGTGGATCGCAAGCAGTAACTTTCGTCTGAACTCCAATGTCTCTAATCCAACCATTCCTGATACAAATAAAGACGGATAGAGGTAGGGGTAAAAACCAAACATCCTCTTATAAATATATCTAGCGAACTTCCGTTGCACTCGTTCTAACAGAACAGTATATTTAGCCTCACGCGGATCCCAAACGATAGCACTAAATTCTAATTTGCTACGAACATAGGCGTTGTATAACATAATAGCCACCTTGACATCTCGAAACTGAGAGGCAGTTCTCATAATGAAGCCTAAAGTTTTACTCGCACTTTTACAAACTGAGATAATATGTTCGCGAAAATTAAGTCGACCGTCCAAAGTAACACCCAAGTCACGAATAGCATTCACTCTCTCTAATAAAAAAAATAGAAAAACGGATACCTTATGGTATTACTTGGTCAAGGTCAAGGCCTCTTATCATAAAAATGAGTTAGGTACCTATCCTAGGTTATTACCTATAATATTTCAATCTAAATTGTGTACCTATTCACAATTTAGATTGAAATATTGCAAAAAAAAATTATATAATAATTTATTTGTAAGTTGCAATATAATTAATGTAATGTAATTGAAAAATGGTACTAAAATTTATACTAATTTTAATTAATTATTGTAATGTACATAGCAGTTATCATATAAATGTAATTAATCGTAAACACGAACATTGCACTAGATTGCACGAAACACGTTATATATTACCGTCTTTTTTTTCTGTACACTCTTTGGAATAAATTAATTTGAATTTCAAATTCTAATAGGATTGAGACGAATACCGTATTAGGTACTTAGGTATGCCTCAAAGTGCCGTAAACACATTCTTTTTAAACTGCTACACACAACTGCTAAGCCGCAACAAAGAAATAGGTACGGCCTTATAGCTCACAACCCACATACACGAGCGATCCAAATCATAAGGTTGCTTACGAGTCTCGCGTCATCAAAACATGTATATAGGATTGCTTACGAATGTCGCGTCATCAAAACTTGCACAGGGTTGCTTGGCGAGTGTTGCGATGTCATCAAAACCTGTAGGGTTGCTTCCTATTGAGCTGCAATCTTAAAATTTGTCAGGAGGGGACGTCTCACAGCACAAGTAAAGGAAAAATTAAGTTTGGAAGCCTAAAAGACGCAGAGTTCTCGTAATTGATATTTGTTTCATATCCAGGGCCAAACAGCAGCCGGCGCCTGCGTCCTCAGTCTCTTATGTGATTACCGAGTGATGGTGAACGATGATAAAGCCAGAATAGGGCTGAACGATACGATGGTTGGAATTACTCCTGCGCAATGGGTCTGTAGCCTTATGAAGCGGACTATGGGGCACAGGCAAGCGGAGATAGCAATCACTGCATCTACCATGTATACTCCCGAAGAGGCTCTGGAGGTATGATTTAAATAGTTTGGTATAAATAAATCCTTTTTATCCTAGTAACTTGAATACTACCGGTCTTATCCCAAAAACATTAAACACATCTTAAACCTGTGTTAAACAGTGTTTTTAACTGCTAAACATGCCTTAGTCGCGTGTTTCAATATGAGCAACCACAAATCTTGATTTACATAAGCAGTGTCTAACCGTTATGTTCACTTCCATTCAAATTCAAATTCAAATTCAAAAGTCTTTATTCAAATAGGCCCCAAAGGAGCACTTATGAAAGTTAAAATGACTCTAACAGCCGGCCTCTGCAACATTCATCTACCCGAATCACAGACTAAAACTAATGCTGTCTTTATCAGAACATAATAAATGACAAAGACACCAACAGACCCAATCCGTGCTCAAAGTCAACGAATCTTCCAGAAACCCACCGTGCCCGTTCCAAATTGGTATAGGCCGAGCAAGAAGAAGGGCAAGAAACTCGTCACGGCATTCTTTTTAAAAAAAGTAGTTTTTTACAATGATTCTAATGCTAACAACTAACAATTTAAAGTTTAGTAGTCGCCAGGAGGCTCCTGAGCTGTTTGCCTCCATGCATCCTTGTCATCTACATAATCCTTAATTTTATAATACGCTTTTTTAATTAATACACTCTTGACTATACGTTTAAACTTTCCTTGTGGTAATTCAGTTAATACTTTAGGAATTTTGTTGTAGAATCTGACACCATTTGCCAGGAACGATTTGTTAGTTTTACTTAATCTGAACCCGGGTACAACAATTTTATGTTTACTTCTAGTATTTAACTCATGTACATCACTTTTTAAGTTAAATTTAGTAATATTCTTCCGTACATACATTATATTTTCCAAAATGTATAGCGAAGGCAGGGTTAGAATACCTATTTCTTTAAAAAAGTCTCTTAGAGATTCGCGTGGACCCATGTCATAGATGGCGCGTACTGCTCTCTTTTGTAATATGAAAATGGTATCTATATCGGCAGCAGATCCCCAAAGTAGGACGCCATAAGACATCAAACTATGAAAATATGCAAAATATACCAACCTTGCCGTCGCCACATCAGTCAGCTGCCTAATTTTACGTACTGCAAATGCAGCGGAACTCAAACGACCCGATAGGGCATTGATGTGAGGACCCCACTGCATTTTGGAGTCAATAGTTAATCCTAAGAATACAGTGTTATTCACCAGGTCAAGTTTGCTGCCTTCCAATTCCACTTTAGATTCCACGTGTGGTACGTTGGGAAGTGAAAATTTAATACATTTAGTTTTACTAGCGTTAAGTAGTAGATTATTAGCAGCAAACCATTCTGAGATTTTGTCAAGGTTATCATTTAATTCCTTTAGTTCATCTTTCCTATCAGTTTTAAAAATGAGTGAAGTATCATCAGCAAACAGAACTATGTCCAATGCTATATGGTCTGTCATAAAGGGTAAGTCATTTATATATACTAGAAAGAGAAAGGGGCCCAGTATTGATCCCTGCGGCACGCCTATCTTCACTGAAGAACCACAAGATGTTACTCTATCGATGCCAACCTTCTGCTGTCTACCCGTCAAGTAAGAATTTACAAGATCAAGAGCTGTCCCACGCACGCCGTAATGATGCATTTTTTTAATAAGCGTTCTGTGGTCCACACAATCAAATGCTTTGGAGAGGTCACAGAATACTCCAATAGCATCCTGTGAACTCTCCCAAGCTTCAAAGATGTGGGACATCAGTTTAGCTCCGGCATCGACTGTTGATCTGCCTTTCGTGAAACCAAACTGGTGACCGTGCAATATTCTATACTCGTTGAAATGTGAAAGTAACTGTTCTAATATAATTTTTTCAAAGATTTTGCTAAGAGCTGGAAGTACAGAAACTGGTCTATAGTTAGAGGGGGTGTCCTTACAACCAGATTTAAAAATAGGGGTGACTTTACTGTGTTTCATTAGATCAGGAAAGACACCCTGATCTATAGAAAGATTAAAAATAATAACTAGATAGGGCGCAATTGTATCAATTAAGGATCCTATTACTTTTACCGATATACCCCACAAGTCTTCGGTGTTTTTCATATTGATAGATTTAAACGCTTTTTTGATACTAGTGGTTGTTATGTAACGAAAACTAAAATCCGGAATTAATTTAGAAAAGCTGTTTTGCAAAAGCATTTCTGCTTTTGCTGGAGAAGAGTCTAGTGATTTAGTAGCCTCCAATGGTATGTTTGTAAAAAACTTATTAAACTCATTGGCTATATCGAGTTGATCAGTAACTACTTTATCGTTAATTTTTAGTTTAAATTCACAATCTCTGTTTTTATTTTTACCAGTTTCTGTGTTAATAATTTTCCAAACAGTTTTGATTTTATTATTAGATTTTGTTACTCTATCCCTAATGTAGTTGGATTTAGCTTGCATACATACGCGTTTAAAAATCTTTGAATATTGACTGACATATTCGTGAAATTTTTTGTTATTAGTGAGTGATTTTTTATAGTATAATTCGTACATAACATCTCTACTTTTTCTAATACCCTTAGTGGCCCAGTCACTAAATTGAAATCTGTTCTTTACTGTTACTGTTTTCTTGGGGCACACTTTGCCAAATTCATTACAAATAATTGAAGACAACATTGCATAGATATCATTTGGGTCTTCAAGTGGAAAATGCGCGAGGGCTAGTCTTGAATCTATGTTTTCATTTAGTATTTCTAATTTATTATCTGTAAGGGCTCGTATTTCAATCTTAGCGTCTATAGATTTAGTTTTATTTTCTAAGCCTATTTTCTGTCCCATGTGGTCGGATCTAACACCAGTTAATAGACTTTTTTGTTTAACACTAAAATTAACAACGATGTTGTCAATGCAGGTAGCAGAGGAATGACATACCCTAGTAGGTTCTGTAAACAGAAATTTCAAATCAAATGACTCAAATAGGGACACAAATTTTTGTTTATCTGATGACTGTCCTAATAAATCTATGTTGAAATCACCACAAACACATATACTTTTTTTACATTTAAATATTTTTCTTAAAATCTCTTCCATAATCAGTAAAAAGTGGGAAAAACAAGATGCAGGAGGTCTATACACACATAAAATTATATATCCAGCTAGATCAACGCAGGCAACCTCACAGACTCGTTCCACAGAGCAAGCCACTACGTCACTTCGTTCTTTAAATTTCAAATTATTTCTCAATAGTATTATTGAGCCCCCGCCTTCGGCAGACACCCTGTTGAACGTACTGGCGACTACATAGTTGTTTACATGGAATTGCATTGTATTTGGCTTCAGCCATGTTTCAGAGAAGCATAAAATGTCTAGATTGTACTTATCGGTCAATAACTCGATATCTAGAATTTTGCCTGAGAAGCGATTAATATTTTGGTGATATAAAATTAATTCATTACTTTGCATTTGATGCTTCTCTGTCGTCGGTAAATCACTACAAATAACGGGATCTACCTTTTTGCTGGAAATGCTTTTATTGACTTGTACTACATGTGGGGTATTGAGCTTTTCCATTGTCGGACTAGTCAGTTTAAATTATTGTAACCTGACGCTTGATCTAAATAGCTCTCATTAGTAACACTACTAACAATGAGATTGTCATTTGTCTGCGTTATACTACATATAACGGAGTTCTCAATATTAAATGCTAACAACTTAGCAATAATTATTTTATTAAATTTTGACAGGTACAATGTATCCTGAGTCAAAGTAAATTCACTAATAAATAAATTAGTGTCAAAATACAATATGTCGCTATGACGATATGTCAAATTATACAATGTCATATTTAAATTAAAAATGTCATTATTTTGTTTGTCCGTCAATTTAGATGAGTATGGGAAAGCACATAGTATTATCTTCCTCATACCCAACTCTAACTTAACAGTTAACATGTCAATTAGCTTAATTAAATCTCTCTTATGTATACTTAAACTATTTCCTAATTGTACAATGAGTGAGGTATCCCTGTCAAAATGGTCATGTTCAATCATCTGGATAATCTGTCCGATAGGGGCATTTGGTAAGCAGTTATTTGTAACATGACATTCTGTTGTGACATTTCTAAACATTTTAGACGTTTATCTCTAGACACTGTCTTAGCTAAACAGGTATCACAGGCAGGTTTTTTGTGGTAACACGGTAGTTGAACTAACTATCTCTAATTTTAATTTTTAACCATTCAAATAGTCCTTTTATTTATAGAAACGATCGATACTTGCACTTGAACTTCTTTTTCCAGGTCAATCTCGTAGACGAAACTGCAATAGACAAAGAAGACGCCATTGACAAATGCAAGCAGTTTATAAGGAGACACGACAATATACCACCCAAGATTAAAGCTCAAACTAGAAGAAATTTAAGATCAGATATCATCAAATTGGTCGAGGACAAAGAAAGCAGTGAAGAAGACATAATAATCTTTACCCAAAACATTTTAAATCCATACACACAGCAACAGATCATTAAATACACGCAACAATTAAAAGAAAAGAAGAAGTAGTCTCATACATAATTTAAATTATTAAATTTTGAAATAAATCTTTGGATAATACGTACCTGCAGTATAGTTAAATTTCGAAATCACCAGAATTGAAAAATGTTTTCATTTGTGGGCGAAAGAGAACCGTTGCGAAGTGGAACTCCTTGCCTAAGTTGGTTTTCCGATCGATACGGGCGGGAACAACTGTAAGGGGCAGCGTAGACGCTTATGCAAACGTACGTTTGCTTGTCAGAATAACAACGCTTTTGCGTCAAGCGCGGATTTCGTGATACTCGAATTGCGCGGTTGACGCAAAAGCGTTGTTATTCTGACAAGCAAACGTACGTTTGCATAAGCGTCTACGCTGCCCCTAGGTTCAAAGTTGTTTTTAATTAAATATTCAAATTAACGCAATTACTTATTATTATTATTCAATTAATTTCAATTATGTGTAAGTAAAAAATGCTGGTATCATCTGACTGAATGGATCAGCATTGCGATTCATCGAGGCAATGCCGCCAGCATGGTGGAGGCTGTGGTGGTTGTCTAGAACATTTGTACTAAGTATTTTTTGTATCTATAGGCCTACATTGGCTTGTAAATTATACAACTGTTTTTTTAGCTAGGTTTGATGTAGTTTTGATGTAATAAGTAGATAGTTAATAAATACTTTTAGCCCCTTAAAAAGTATTCAATATTTTTTTCATTCCATGCAACTGTCAAAAGATGAAAAACGAACAAAACTGGGAAACCGCGGTAGACTGACCTAATTTGGTGTGTGGTTTAGTAAGAGTTGGGCTAAGTATATTTTATTCATAATCATTAAGACTTCCTTATTGTTGCTCCGACAACGGAAATAAAATGATTAAGTATATTTCGTCCGATAATGAGAAAAAAATACGTGTTCGTGCATACACTTACATGTGTTTTTTTCTCAGGAAGCATGTCTTCAAAGGAGAGTTTGGTGTCTACAGTAGACCAGGGTATCGCTCTAATGTCGTTGAAGAGGCCACCGGTGAACAGTTTCAACTTGACTCTCCATGAAATTATTATTAGCAGCCTAAATGTAGTTAAGAATAATGAACATAAACTATACTTTTGTGAATATCTAGGTACCTAATATTACCTATACGTAGCTTGTCTAACGCAAAGATTTTGTCAGCGTCAAATATAGCAGAACTTTCTGAAGTTACTCGTCTACGAATTCCCTATAAGTGACCATTTTATGATTTATGAAATGGATCATATTATGATCATAATTATGATTCGGGCAACAGTTCTATACAATTTTAATTTAATTTTTTGCATCTGCATGCGGACTTAATAATACGGATTATAATCTTCAACTTTGTAACTGAATAATTTATGACTGTAATTAATATTTCGAGATAAGAATATAATCTTCAAATTAACTGAATATTATGTCTCTAATGAGTACTTCGGATTCAAAGCAATTAGGTAGATTACGCAAATGGTATTTGCCACAGGTCAGATAGTGGTCAAACGCAGGTTAGCGTCATGAGTAAAAGATTTTTATGCAGGCATTAAAAGTATTTTCAGCTGGCACGGATTTATTAAATAAACTCAACAAACCCGACTCGATGCACCTATAGGCGCCTGCGCACATTTTGGTCGAAGTTTCAAGATTTGTTTCTGAAAATATATGGATCTGGGAAAACTACTGCTGCTGTTGCTATCAATGAAATAGGTATGTAAGTATCAGGTGTAACGATCAATAAATAATATCAAATTTATCTATCTATCATAAATAGGTGTTGATAATTGTATCAATGCAACATTAGGTATAAATAGTAAATACTTACCCCGCATTACCTAATATCTCAGGGTAATTGAGCGAAATCTCGATATCAAATAGTAATAGTAAAAAAAATAAAAATTATTATCAAGTACCGACAAGCTTTCATTTAACTTGCTATGTTTGTATGTTTGTTTGTATAGATTAAATCTTATAAGCTATATTTGACACACTTCCCGGTGTACGGTTGAGCCGAAATTCTACATTTTTATAATAATCTTTTATAGACACCTAACACAAACACCGCACAAGGTCTTACCGTCATTATTTTGTACCGACTTTGACTACATATAAATAAATCAAGAATTTAATTTGTTAATCAGCTATGTTATTGGGTATTGTGCCTGTAGTACCAGTTATATCTAGTACTACCTGTAAAGAACACATGGACAAAGTGTCTTCCTCTTACTAGAGACACTACTACACTGTACTAGCATTATAATGATGGCCAGAGAAGTCATGTTACCTGTACTGTTTGACTAGAAATCTTCTGCCAGGAAAGCCGCAGCCTCCGGGTCGACGGGCTCATTGAGTCCCATCTGCATGTCGGCCCATTCTTCCCGTTGGTTGTCAATGAAGTAGTTAATTTCCAGAATCCTGTCTCTGTTGCGTTTAATTTCATTGCTAGATGTGATAGAAGAGATAAGATTGT
This sequence comes from Crocallis elinguaria, assembly GCA_907269065.1. Lineage (NCBI taxonomy): Eukaryota > Metazoa > Arthropoda > Insecta > Lepidoptera > Geometridae > Crocallis > Crocallis elinguaria. The sequence continues at coordinate 20,618,423 of OU026072.1, read as the reverse complement.
ATTAAAGAACGGAAAATATTCGATATTATATAAATCTTCTATCTTTGAATCTTGTTAATCACTATATAATAGTACCTATAATAACATATAAGTAGAAGAAGGGCGCACAAAAAGACATAGCCTCCACTAAATCTCCAACGGATGACCAGCGCCGGCGCCGGTCGAATGGCTGGCATACGTTGAGTTTGGACCGGTTCGTAGCAAATTATAGGTTTATGATATAAGGTTATAAGTATATGTTTTTTACTTGCTAGGAATAAAAATTTCTTTCTTTCTAAATCAATCGTAAATCTTTATTTATTCAATATTTACTATACCTAAAAAATGTCTTTTGTACTGTGGAATATTAATCATCTAAATTAATGTTTTTTTTTTTAATTTAATACTTACTACTTTTAATAAATATATGAGATCTTAAAAATATTAAGCAAAACTTGTTTTTCCACCCTGCCGATGGGCCAAAATATGGCATAAAGCGGTGGACAAGTAGGTAATGTTGCATTTTGATTTTATAAAATTTATATTTATATTAGTAGATATAAACTAAGAATGTAAATAAGCCCTTATAGAACTTACTCGTTAGTGCCTTTCACGAGGTCATCCCTCCAGTTGTTCGCACGCGTCGTGAGTAAATCTTCGCGTGCGTCTATAAACCGCATGTGATTGTCTGATGATTGAGCGACAAGATTCATCATCATATCTCGGTCCATCATCACCTAAAAACGCAAACTAGTTATTATTATAACACGTACGTTACTTATAAGAAGCTATAAGGTATGCCGCGTAAGAACAAAACACTCAATACAATTAAAAAAATATGAATTATCTATGCTGTACAGTGTAGGTACAGGTATAAAAATAAAGTAGAAAAATTAATAATGTAGTCTTATCGTCTCAATAACTAATGTCTTACTTCAAACAACTCATGAGGCACATCCCCTAACATAATCCTATTTCCCAGCAGCTTGGACAAAGTTTCGAACTGCCGCATCGACCACGTGCCCTCAATCTCTCGCCACGCTCCGAAACTGTTTCTAGAAACTTCGAGAAGCTTCGTGATCATTTCCGTCATGTTCACCGAGAATTGGACTCGAGATTCCTAGAGAAGCATAATAATTAATTATAAAGCTTGTTCATGACATACACACAATTTCCATTTCTACATACAAATAAATATCTGATTCATATTAATTTAGCTATACATAATCGAAACTGTATTTACAGGTACAAGTACTTGATGCAGCTTAAATATGGCTATAAATGCCTATACAGAGCTGCTTTAGTATGAGTAGCATGCTGTGAAGCAAAACATGCGCTACCGCTACGAAAGCTACGAATAAAATAATATAGTAGCTTATAGCTACGAAAGCTACGGATAAACAGTAACGTGTAGTGAAAGCGCAATTTGTGCTACGTTAGCCATGGGTATTGTGACTTTCAGCTAAGCAAAACACGCGTTACATGAGCTACGGATATATCGACATTTTCAGTATAGTAAAAGGAGCTATGCTTTCTGCAGCGAAACGTAACACGCGCTACGAAAGCTACGGATAAATAGTAAGGTGTAGCGAGGTGCAATATGTGCTACGGTTGCTACGGATATTGTAGTAGAGCGCACAGTGCGATAATTCCCGATTTTGTGACATGCCCTTTTTATTGCAAAACCAGCGGCGCGAGTACGGAAGCCGGTTCGATAAATTTGTCGAACCGAAAAACTCGACAAATTTATCGAATGTTGCGAGTACCGAAGTCTGATCGTAAAGTATTGTAGTAGCTCTATATTCTCTTTGGATTCGACCTAGCTTTTCGATAACTTTTGTCGATTGTTTCGAGGCTCGATAAATCCCATCTTATCGATTTGAACTGTCAATTTTATCGAATATTATCGAATTTTATCGACCCGAATAGATCCGTACTTGCGCCGCTGATAGTTTAAACTAAACTATTTTACTACCTACGCGTAGGTAGTGAAATACTGAAGGTCAAAATCTCACTTCACACTGTTCGTACAACTGCATCTCAATAGTCATCAGACTCTTCCAGAGTTCATGCAGCACATCATTAAATGAGTCACCGTGTTCCATTATACTCTGCTCCAGTTGTTCTAGCGTAGCCTGCTTGGATGTGAACTTGGTTATCACTTCATGCATTTGTTCTACGAGCGGCTTCTTCTTTACCTCAAATTCCTCTATCACCCTGGAAAAGAAAACAAAATTTGTGGAAAATTGTAGGTCGTAGCGGGAAGAATATTGTAATTAGCATTTGCACGCGTACGATGCAACAGGCACATGGCATGCTTTAAGTGTGGTTTACCTTTTACTCTTCTTAACACTATCATCTAGAGCATTATCAACAAGATCTTTAAAGAGCTTGATCTCATGTTGCCGCTCGTTATACGCCCTCTGGGCGAATTCCACTAAATTTGCCATCGTTTCCACGTATTGGTCTCGGTACCTGAAAATAATCAACGAAAATTGTTTTACTTATTGTTTACTCATATTGTGCTTGACCTTAAATTTTATACAGACTTAAAAAATCACTATGAGTCGGTGCCCTTAATACACACCTATAGATACGACATTTATTTCAACGTAATAGTGCGAGCGACGGCTCGATTTTGTAACCATTGTCAATCATCGTCTCATGGCATAAATTTTCAGTGTTGTAGATAATAATCTATAGTTAAAATCACAAACATATTGATATTTATCATAATTTAAACTGTCTTCCTTTGCATACTGATACAATTACATACCAAACACGACATACTATTATTACAGCATTTGAAAAGTTTTACGATGAGCTCATGATCGACACTAGTTACAAAATCGATGCGCAGTTCCTTCGTAATATCCATTGTAAAATAATACTAGGCGAGACCTTGCTTCATGAAATCTGTCCAATTTTTATTATTGAATCTATGCAATGGGTCGTAGAGTTGCAAAATGTTATTTAATTTTAAATGGAACTGAACAACTATAATTTGAAGCTACAATGGACACTATCTCACCTGCTGTTATGAGACTATGAATTTAGTTGAGAATGTTAGCACGCTTAAGCCAGACTTAGGTCCGGGTTTCAACTACAACTACCTACAACTACATCGGACTCTCTCTCTCTCTCTCTCTCTCTCTCTCGGCAAATCAAAAACACTTGGTTGGATACTCACTGTTCGTAAAACCCTATCAGCTCTCCTCCGATCTTTAAAAGGAGCGACCCATCAGGATCCTTCTCAAACATGGACTCTATCAGCTCGGGCCCACTAAGGTACTCCACGAAGGATAAGGCATAAAATTCTACTTTAGCGTCATATTCCTCTCTGGCAACCCTTTCCTTTTCAGTTTTCTCGTCCGCTTCGTCTAATTTTCGGAGGAGACCTCTAAAAAAGATTTAGTTATTTTTATGTTACATACAAGAAACGAGACGAGCAAATAGTTTTGCTGTTTGTCTGAGGGTATAATTATCAGTGCGTGCCAGAACTTTGATACACAAAGGCCTTCCCGGTCATTCGTTACTTTGAGACACAATAGGTAACTAATGCGGGTGGTATGGCGGCAGATTACAGAAAATAATCTATAACTATTCTAGTTGTGGTGCACTTGCAGCCTTATAGCCCAAATATACGAGCGTTCCAAATCCGTCGCTCCGCGCGTCGTGGTTTGGTGGCACGATGGTCCAATTTCAAGCCCACAGACGGCCCACTCCATTCCGTGTGCGTAATCGCTCCATTTATCGGTCATTCTACGTCTCGAGTACTGCCAACTCTGCGTGAAACAGATTGTCGTATCGGCCACTAATGATGAATTGGAACGTTGGATTTGGATTGATTTCTAATATTTCTATCACTCCACGCGCATTCACGACCCACGTAATCCATCTGAGTTTCCCCACACACGGGTGGTTTTTGGAACGTTGGATTGAAATTTTGTGGATTGGAGCTGTACCTAGCACTTCATTGAAAACTTATCATATAAAAATTGGAGTTTAGTCATTTTATTTTAAGTAGGTACCACTTTGTCTTTTAGCTACCTGAATAAAGCAGCTGCAGTTTCTCTCGCTTCCTCTGTAACAGTTTTGTAGTCAAGATACGTGACCCTAGTGAGCGCGGACTTGAGGAATTCGTACGCCATTGGATCGTCACAACAAGGGTTGCCTTTGAAGCTCACCGAGCGCAGAAAGCGGAATCTACGGAGGTACGCCATCTACAGAAAAGACAGTGGGGGAAATATGCCTTGAATAAAATAAAAGCGAGTGTGGTCGAGCGGAACTTGTACTTTCAATCCGACGCAATATAATGGTTCTCGACTCAGTCTCGCATACCAATGACATAAAGGTACATTATTATCATTAATGACATATTAGTAAATAAGAACATGCCAATTTGTAATGGGGGACTTATTTATTTTAACTTTCATGAGTGATCCCTTGGACCCCATGTGAATAAAGAATTTTGAATCACATTAACCATCTTCATTATCCCATAACTTTTGATAATTCTTACCTCTTTATAATCTTCAATCATATTATCACCAATGCTGAACACCAGTAACTTTTCCAATTTATCCATATTCTCTAATTTCCTTATTTTATTGTGAAACAGAGTGAGAACCTCTAGATTGACTAACTCGTCTAAATTCTCGATATTTTCTAGTTTATTAAACGACAGATCTAATTCGTTGAGACTTGTGAGACGTTCGAGATTTTCAATTTTTTCTATCAAGTTATGAGCTAGAGTAAGTTTGGTCAGGGATTTGAGCATCCAGAGGTGGTCTATTCGGATAATGTTCTTAAATTCCAGGCGGACTGTTGTAGCCTCGTCTAGATGGATTCCCTCCTCTGCAAACAGTCTGCCAGCTTCTTCGCTCGGCCCTGTTCAAAGAAAAGTAAAGGATATAGGATACGGCTGGGGCCATATCCACTACGAACAACGAACTTTGTGTTCCAGACTCCAGCAGTTGCACTTGAGATGCTGGACTAGCTGTCCTATTCTAGGTCAACGTGATTTCACCTTCGAATACATGATCACTTAAGACAACCACGTAGCCATCTAAAGCCGGTAGTACCTATTATAATTAACTTACCATACTCCAAAAGAGACAGTGTAAGCATAGCATTGTCTATTACGCCTGGCTCGATAGCTGGGTGGATGATCAGACTGTTTAGAGATCTTTTTTCTCCCATCTTTGTATCTAATAAATTTACGCTATGCTAATGTATGTGTTTGTATTCTAAGACCTTATGTTTGAACTCTTGTTCCAAGATCTTGTTGATAACCGCAGTTGATATCTTTGATTGTACAGATTGGCACAGATGGTTGATATATTTTTACCCAATATTTTGATTTTGATATCAACAATATGGCACAAACACTGTCAAACTAGTTGCTTGGTAACAGCAATGATAGATTTTTGAAAGGCTACATACCTACACCAAAGAGTATTCTATTCATTGCCTACCTATACCTATTACAGGTATTGTTATCTGCACGTTTTACGCTAGTATTAGTACTACTAAGTACGTACTCAATTTCCCATTTTCACCAACCATAGCTACCTAGAACTTGTAAACCCTACCTAGTCTACCTAGGACTTGTAAAGACAAATCAAACGAGCCCAAGCTCGATAGGGCTACATCGATTCGTTACACTATTCCTATGGTCACCTTCCAGCTCCTTCATAAGGCCAGATCTTTGACATTGTTGTATTGCATTTTCATGCAATTTACATAAGTAGGTAGGTATGTACGACTCAATCGAACACCCCTATATAGTTTGTGCACCGGGAAGCGGGTTTTAACTTGCAAGATTTGACTTAACAAACAAACATACCTACATACAAAAATTGCAAGTTAAATAAAAGCTTGTTATAAAAAGAACCTCCTTTTTTGATGTCATTTAAAATACATTACCTATATGAGTATAATAAAAGGTACCAATATTTACGCCTTCAATTTAGTTAAGTTCGTTACTCATTTTATCGATAGATGGCGTTAGTAAATAATGTTGATTGGTTCTGAGAAAAGTACTCTGTGGTTCTGTATCTGTCTGACGCGTAGACGGATTACAGTGCAACCAACTTATCTGTAGAATGTAGCGATGGCGCCACGATCGAAAAGTGTTGCCACCTATTACAAAAATAAACAATTTCTGTCTTTTTTAATACTCGTAACTACACGATGAAATATTTAAAAACATGCCTTCTTATAGTTCGCCTCCTTGCTCTCTATCATCGATCTATACTAATTTTATCAAGCGGAAGAGTTTGTTTGGTGGAACGTGCTAATCTCAGGTACTATAATTGGTCCTATTTGAAAAATTATTTCAGTATTATATCATGACTCTATGACCAATAGGAGCGGAGTATCATTGAAAAATGTCGTAAAAAAAAGGGGGAATTAAATGGCACGGATCAATTCAACTTCTACGCGAACGAAGTCGCGGGCAAAAGCTAGTAAAAGATACAAGACAACGGACCTGACTAATCAGTGAGGATTTTTAGCCATTTGGCCTCGGAATCATTCATTAAAATATACAAGTTTTTTTTTTAAATGATTATTTTATTGATATTTAATTATTACATTTCAAATAAAAATAGCTATTAGTGTTAACATTAATTTTGAAAGGAGACCCGGATTGTTTGTTTTACTGAAAACCTTTCACACAGTAATTATGATCTAAGGAAGCCGAAGTATGTGCACATTGTGCTCCGATAGCATATGTGTGGTCCAGTGGATATATTCCACTAATTTCCTTAAGCAGTTTATTGATAGTAGGCAACTCTTTTTTAAACGCATAAAATTCATGCACTTTTCGCCTGATTACTCCTTGATCAAAACTGTCCACCTCTATTTTGCCACATGTCCTTCGTCTCGTTTTTCCTGGTGTGGTTATTTTGGTACCAGTTTCTGCAGCCGTTTTACCTTCTTCTACAATCTTATAAATTGTTGATAGACCAATACCTAAAACAAAAATAAAGTTATCATTAAACTAATAAAACTTGAGAAAGGTGACGAAAAACGTCACTGTATAGGTTTAGATTACACACAAATCTCAATAATATTTCTGAAAAAGTTAAATTTTACCTAAAACAGATAATATGCTTGAACGCGATAACCGAATATCACACAGACGAAGTCGCCGGAAACATCTAGTTATTTATAATTAAAATTAAAATGAAATTGAGATACAGTAGTTACTTAGTACTCAATATATGAATAAAATATACCTATTTTTAATTTAAAGCAATTTCTAGAACTTATTGAATAATAATCTGGTAACACTGACCTGTAGCGGCAGCAATGCCTTTGTTTACATTATCAAATGGTATTATTGGGGCTCCTTGCTCCTTTTCCGCATCAAAGAACGATTTTACTTTGAGAATCATTTCTCGTACACCACTTTTGATCGCTTTCGGCATGATTTTCACATAAAATACTTGCAAATATTCAGAAAAACCAGGAAGCGATTAAACAGCACAGACTTTATCGACTGACAACAACAAAATGACGTTTTCAAAATGGCGTCAGTAGTTCCACTTTTGGCCGTTCTACAGATAAGTTGGTGGTACTGTACCTTCTTTGTCTAGGGTCTGACGTCTGTGCCTGTTGCCTGTTGGACTGCTGACAAATGATAATTCAGAATTCTGACATTAATGTTTTCTTCAGTTCTCACTCATCTGTGCGATTACGATTTTACGATTTACGTTTTTCAGTGACAAGTGAAATTAGAGAAATCATTTTGATAAATTCGATTATTTTCCAAAGATGTCCTTCTTTGGAGTAGGAAATCCTTTTTCTACGCCGGTAGGCCAAAAAATCGGTAAGAACTAAACAAAAAAGCCACCCATATATTTTAAAACTTTGTTGATCTCGTGATCTTAGAGTTTCTTTTTGTTGTGCACTAGAAATTTCGAATTTCTCTTTGTTATGGTGTAACAGTTGCTCCATTGCTATAATATAATTGCATAGATGTTTTCGTAGATTTACTTCGCTAGATTTTATGTTGGTTGTAGATAACGGTTGTAGATAAGTGGTTGGTGTTTGGTGTTAATTGATTTGACCATTCGATTGTTTTAATGTAAGTCTGAACTATGAAATTCCAGAGCAAGCTACCGATGGATCTCTTCCGTCAGAAAACTGGGCCCTTAATATGGAGATATGTGATATCATTAACAATAGTGCAGATGGGCCAAAGGATGCTATCAAGGCTATTCGGAAAAGGCTGACAATGAGTGCTGGGAAGAATTATACAGTAGTTATGTACACCCTAACAGTGCTCGAGACCGGTGTGAAGAACTGTGGCAAACCATTCCATGTGCTGGCGTGTAATAAGGAATTCATATCGGAGTTGGTAAGTACCAAGTCTATAGTTTTTGTTTGTTTACATTGGGTTTGTGACTTTGTACATGATTCACCGCAAATTGTGATACAAGAAAGGAATGCACTACTTTCCACTCTTGTATCACAATGTACTATTACTTAATAACCTTTATGTTACATGTATATTTCTATTTAAGAACATGTATATTTAATTTTTGTTTATTTACACAACCAACCTCACTCTCCCCAGTAGTTCTTTCTATCCAATTATAGTTGATTGGAAGAGATTGCTTTTAGCAATAACTCTGTCCATTGTATTTGAGTTACTTATTATTTCTCTCTTCTCCTATTCTCTTCTAATTTTGTCTAGTGTACAATAAAGTATTTTGTATTGTATTAATTTTAATGTACTTAAATGATATTCCGAAACCGGAGACAATAAGGAAAAAAATGTTTTAACAAAGTCTCCACTTATTGTCTTTGTTCCTCAACTTTAGGTAAATAATTAGCTGTAACTATTGCTGATTATAAGCAATGATATATATTATGTACAAATATAAATAGCATATATTTGGTTCCATCCTAAGTCTGACACAATTTGATAATTTCCACATGTATTTATAAAGGGAAAGTTACAGAACACTGTTCTATGCATTGTGCAACATGCACTTTATTGGTTTTTCTGATATATGGCATAACATACATATATATAGGATAGGTATTTATTTATCTAGTCAATTTCACCTCATTTCACCTTGGTCTTGTCTGATCTTAGTGAAAAGTTTGTCAAAGAGGGTAAACATGCTAAACCTAAATTAGAACAGGCTCACAAGACTTTAGCGGCCAAACCACAATGATAGGCAACAGTTTTTTTAGCTTGAGGGTGGTGGAAAATATTGCATCATATTTTTGTTGCATCATGTTTTTTTTGTTTCTGTTTATAGCGAGATGAGCCGTTTGTTTGCTTGATGTTAAGTATAATGCTGGCCCATAACAAAGGCAGTGCCACTTAGAACTCTGAAATACAAAGGACTGCTATGAGCAGCACTGCAGTGTGCTCGTTACCATGAAACATTAAATATTAAGTCTCATAAGCCCCGTAATTTCACTGACTACTCTGCTCATCAAACCGGAACACAGTAATGCTTGCGCATTACTGCTTGGTGGCAAATTTCATTAACTAAGCAGTGGTACTAGCCCTGGACACTTGCAGAAGAGTTAGTCCTACCACCTAATAAAATTTCTTCATCTAGAGCTGAATCTCATCATAGGACTTGAACCATAAAACTAAAGATTAGCTCCAAAGTTTATTAGTTATTACCACTGAGCTATCATTGCTTAAAAGCTTAGTTTGGTTCAAGCAGACTTAAAACTAACAGTATAAAAAAATGGGCTGAAGATTTTACCCAAGAACAGTAGAATAAATTCTTATTTTTATCTTATCAGTTGATGTCTTTCATTTGATTAATTCAAGTCATATTTAGGATACACCTATCATATTGTAATCTTCACACCTAGCATGGATTGTACCTTCTGGATTGGCATGTTCCATTTTTAACTTTGTTTTTGCATAATATCAGCTCATAGTGCTAAGAAAATGAAATACAAAACAGTGATTAATTAAAGACACACATATATACATCTACTACACATGCCTCAACTAAAAATACATAGTATAGAGAAAACCAAATTTATTTACATCACAGAAGATATCATTGCCATCAATATTGTTGAATTCTTGGCTTTTATGCTATTGAGAAAGTATTAGTAGTATTAATTATTTAGTTATGCTAAGTAATATAAATAGCATTTCCTTTCTTGTCTGGTCTACCATTTTTTATCATTTTATGAAAGTAAAATGGATAACTGATAAAATATCACTTATCAATGTAGGTATATCTACTTAGTATTTTAACACCAGAGCCATCACTATTAACATAATTAGGATTCACTGATTGTGTACTGCATCCAAAAGTAACATTTGTGAAAAAGAAAAAAATTATGGCTATACATGTTTGGTTAGCTTATGCTTCAACTTCAAAATAAAGATGCCGGGTTTTTTTGGGTCTGTTTATCCATACTATATTAAATGTGAAAGTATGTTTGTTTGTTTGTCCTTCTTTTACGCAGCAACAGCAACTTTATAGCCTATGTGTTAGAACCTAAACTATCTACATCCAAATGTCATTGAAATCAGTTTAATTGTTACAGAGATATGTGGTAACAAACATTTACACACACACACAAACGTTCGTATTTATTATATTAGTAGGAATGAAGGATAGGAAGTACGAATAGGAAGGTAACGAAACAAAAAAACTGATGAGACAACAGAACTTTCATACATTTTTTTCTATTGTTTAAACTGAATTTGTTTTTTATGAAATTTAACTTTTTAACAGTTACCAAGTTACCACAAAAATACTTTTAGACGCCTGTTTAGATAGACAGTGTCTAAAGATAAACTGGTTAGAAATGTCACAATAGAATGGAGTTAGACAACGGTTAGACACTACTTAAATCAAGATTTGTGGTAGCTCCTATTTAAATATGTGACTAAGGCATGTTTAGGAGTTAAAGAAAGTTTTAACACAGGTTTACAGTGTGTTTAATTTTTTTGTGGTGTGGAGTTGTGCCTGCACTTTTCATTTTTGTGATGTTGTTAATACTCGAAATTCAGTAAGGAGTATGTAGTTATATTTTTTTTCTGACTTGAGTAGGTTGATACCACAATTCAGTACAATAAATATGCTAAGGCCAGCATTCTCTCATTAGGTGTACCTTAGAATAAATATTATAATACATTGTATAGTGTAACCATTCTTGACACATAGCTCTCCATAACTTTGGCCAAACCTGCTTGAAATACCTGCTAACAAGTAACCTTGGATTTAATTTCAATTACATATAGTATAACATAATTATTTGATAAACAAAAACACATTTTTAACACAATCAGGTTTTTAATTCAATTTAAGTTGTACTTATTAAGTACTAGCTTCTGTCCGCGGCATCGCCCTATATATATATTTATAGCCTATGTGTTATTCCGGAACCACAACTATCTACGTTTCAAATTGCATCAGAAACGGTTTAATAGTTACTTTGATATGTGGTAACAAACTTTCGCATTTATAACATTAGTAGGAAGTAGGCTAATATTATGATAGTAGGTAGTAGGATAGGATAATAGGATATCTTTTTATATATATATTTTTATGGTATTTTGTAACGAGACGAGCTGGTCATTTGCCTGATGGTAAGCATAACGCCGGCCCATAACAATTGCAATGCCACTCAGAACTGTGAAACACAGGCCTGCGCGGCACTGCAGTGCGCTCGTTACCCTGAGACATTAGGTATTAAGTCTCATAAGCCCAGTAATTTCACTCGCTACTCTGCTCATCAACCGAATGCTTGCACATTACTGCTTGGCGGCAGACTTCACGAGCAAAGTGGTGGTACCAACCCAGACGGACACTCGCTGAAGAGTTTTAGTTCTACTACTAAGGAAACTTTATATTTATATAAATATAAAGAATGCAGAGTGTCATAATAAAAACTAGTTTTTGTTTTTAAAATAAAGTAACACAAGTAATGTGGTGTCAGTTGCATAAATTATTAAAATGAGTTATTTAATGTGAATGTTATATAACTTGTTTTTTATTGGTTTGAAAGTGGGTTGATTCTATTTATAGATTTATTACTAATAATATGTAATATAAAGACAACATTGTCGTTCAAAATAAGACTTAAAGTGCTATGATATAAAGAAAGCTGAAAATAGTAAAGACATACAAGACGGAAGTAACTCCTTACTCAGGCATACTGAAACTGTTATATATCTCTGATCAGTGATCACCTTAAAACTGTCCAAACTAACGTTCTTCATGCTAATAATTATAGCCGATAGAAGAAGCCCGTTCAGTGTGTAGAGAGATAATATTTGTACATGGCGCGAAATTGGTAGATCAGATACTGGAGGAAATCCCCTTTTGTTCACGCGTTCGCTACGGCTACAGTAATAGAACTTTAGAATATAAATTACTTCACTTAAAGATTTTAGAATATAAATAGAAGATATATAGAAGAACTTTAGAATATAAATTACTTACTTAAAGATTCGGGTAGATGAATGTTGCAGAGGCCGGCTGTTAGAGTCATTTTAACTTTCATAAGTGCTTCTTTGGGGCCTATTTGAATAAAGACTTTTGAATTTGAATTTGAACTATAAGAAAAATAATTCTTCCTGTACACCATTGGATTACTTAGATATTCATGAAAGCAAGAAAGCAAAGCATGCATTTTAGATATATTATGCGTACCTGAATGCATTTATCTATAAGTAAGGAAAGCACAAGAAAAAATGCTCACCTGAAATACTTACCAGTGGCAACCATAACTTTGATGCTCATATTTTGTTTAATTTATATTGTTATGTATTTGTATTGTATTGTAATAGTACTATCTGCTCCCTCACGTGGCGCCGCCTGCGGGGTTTCGAAATTATTCCAGAATAGAAGCATTATAAAATATACAAGTTACCCGCGGCTTTGACCGCATTAATAATTAAACTACCTGTTCACTTGTATTTTTAAAAATATTGTCACGATAATTGATTTTTAGATATACGGTATAAGTGGTGTCGATTCAGCTATTTTATATCTAAACCAAATTTTAGTTTCAATTTCTCTTTCTAAATACGAACATGAGAAAGAGATGGAATATATTTTAGACCTGTCAAAATAATCCACTTGCTTCTGCCCAGGCAATGAATTTAGTGGCGTCTAATTTATCATGGATGGATGATATTTTTCAGCTCTAAAACTAAATTTAGATCTGCTAAATGTCTTCCATCTCTTTCTCATGTTATGTATTGGAAAGAGAGAGAATGAAACTAAAATTAGGTTTAGGTATGAAATAACGGAATCAACATCAATGTCTAATATATTAGTCTGTACATGTGTTAGGTTACGTTGTATAGTTGTTATTGTAAGAAGTATTCACAACACGAATTGAATTGCAGCATTCAATTCAATTAAATACCTATAAAGTTACGGGACTGACAGGCAAAATCACGGAAACAGCAATAGAGCTCCGTCTAAATCTATCAGATAAGACGTTACCCCAAAAAAGACTGCTTTATAATATAATCCATTGACATTTCTTGTTTAACTAGTTTTTTCGCGATATTCTGTCTTTAGTATGTTTTACGTTCTTGCCACGTTCACTCCATTAATAAGACTAAATGGAAAAGAAAATTAAATTTCGGTAACATATTTGTTTCAGGTAAAACTGATTGGTCCAAAGAACGACCCACCTACAGTAGTGCAAGAGAAAGTGCTCAGTCTAATCCAGTGCTGGGCCGATGCCTTCCAGAACCAGCCGGATTTACAGGTTTATTTTTTATTTTATCTATATATGTTTTCATCCGGGGACTAGGTTATATCACCTGCTGTCAAATGAAGATATGATTTAAGCTTGTATATAAAATATACCATGCTAAACTAAAAAAAGTTTCTAGTTACATCGAATAGAAGAGAATTTCCAAAATCAGTTCACTTAGTAAAAAGTTATCTAGCTAGTGTTACCTATACATGTTATTAACAAAGAATAAAGGAGCTCTTCGTTTTTAAAATCAGTTAAAATCGAACTTCCGAGTAACATTGAAAAGGCGTGTGTTTTATATATCTTTATTGTTCCCAAAGCGGCGTGGCCACACTTCCAAATACATTTTACTAAATTATAGTCTATAGATAGTAAATAGTTTGTTGTAATGACGGCTCCGTGGCTAACTTGTTAGTAACCCTGCCTGCTAAGCTAGGGAATTACCTTACCCCGGGGTCGATTCCCGGCCGGGGAAGATTTGGTTTAAGCATAAAGTTTGTTCTGGGTCTTGGATGTTTGTGTTGTGTATATGTGTGTGTCCAGTTGTCCATGCCACCTGCGACACAGGGAATCCTAGTACAGGGGTATGAGTGTGTAAGCGTTTATTCCGGAACAATGCACTGTCCGCGAGAAAACGGACGAACTGCTAATGGAACTGCGGAACGTCACCTATCAGTAATACGGTAATAAATAGGTACTAATTGGTAGCATAATTATCTGGCAGCTGGCATTGATATTAGAGTGTTTGTGTTATTAGATACATTAATTGGAATTTAATACTTTAGTAGTAGGTACTATCGGGTCTGATACACCTAGTTATTACTACGTACTAGTTATTGCTTTTGATACAAAACAGTTTTGGTAATGCCATGAAGTCCATGAACTTATAAGACGAGCAAGTCTTTGATGCGTTGCGCCTGCCTTGTGATACACGGCTTATATCATAAAATATTACGACTTCAAACAAGTATTGTGCTAGATATAATAGAATATAATGTAAAATAATATGATAAATTAATATTATTATTAGTTTATGAATCTATAGGTATTTAAACTGTCATGGTCATCAACACTTTGAAAATTATCACTGGACAGTTACCACTGAACTGGTCAGTTCTCCCGTGATCATGGCGTTTGGCGTTTGCAACAGCGCCGGAATATCGGAAACTCAAATCAAATAATATACAGTTTCCCGTTTCTAGGGATAATTTTCAAAGTTTATGAATCTGTCGGGATGTCTGGTCGAAGCAACACGGACCAAAATGCTCGCTTACTTAGGCACAGAAATGAAGCAACGTCATTGTAGCAATGCCGCCAGTATTTTAGAAACATTGCCTGATGCGGTAGCGGTTTGTTCGATTAGGATTGTGTATAGAACTTAAGATTTTCTTTAGATAGCTAGTTTATTTTTCAGTATTTGAATATATATAGGACAATATAGGTGTATATAAAATATTACCATAGTCTAGTTTTCTATACTCGTCCAATAATTTAAACAAACTAGGTGCAACAAACGCCAACCATTGATAGCAATAGTGATCCGATCGCTAACCAATAACCGTGACTAGAATTTTAATTTCTGTCAATGTCATTGGTTTGCCGTCAAGTTTGTATACATTATTGGACAACTAAGAAAAGCTCCACTTTGTAAATTTTCAGGGTGTTGTGCAAATATACAACGAGTTAAAAGCTAAGGGTGTGGAGTTTCCGATGACCGATTTGGACGCGATGGCTCCCATCTTCACACCACAACGTGTAAGTTAAATAGAGAAATGAACACTACTGTACAAAATCACAACTGTAGGTACATTATTTCCAAATGCATTATTTGATCATACTTCCTTTACCTTAAGGATATGAATTTTATTTTATTTTATTATTATCTAGCTGTGCTCCGCGGCTTCGGCCACGTAGCCTCCTTATAACATCAACTATCAAGTTACTCCTTGTAACATCAACTATCTGCCAGTGAAAGTCCTGTCAAAATAGGACCAGTCGTTTAGGAGATTACCTGGAACAAACAGACAGACAAAAATTTAGAAATGGTTGTTTTGTTATATTTACTGTATATACTTTTATATGCATTTAGTAAAAAGCTATTATTTTGATATTACAAACATAAACTTAAATTTTATTTATTTGCATAGATTTATTACATGCTATTTTTATAGCCCGCCAATGCTTTAAGTTTCTTGGTTAACAATGTTTTACCCTCTCCCTCTTGTTATTAATAAGTGAATTCAATCTGCTTATTAGAAAAAAAATTACAACTATGGTATAGCTATGGTACTTAAATATGGGTATCTCACACTTCCCATTTATAGTTCAGGATATGCCTTTTTTTCAATATACCTCGATTGTTTTCAGAGCGTTCCGGACGGAGTAGAAAACCCCGTGGTTGGATCTCCACAACGAGGCGCGCCCGTCTCACCGTCACGTCCTCCGCAAGAACCAAACGCGGTCAATGTAAATTCAAATTCATTTATTACAGTAAACGTTGTACATTTTTGGATCTTAAATATATTTAGAATAAGTCTCGTCACATTTAACTTTAAATATGCATGCAAAGATAGATAATTATTAAAACAATGTCGTAGTCATCATCAATCACACTATGGAATTATATGTACACTCATTAAACATAGAGATAATTGTTTATTAAATAAGATAAAAAAACTCTCATTGAACAGCTATTTAGTCGAAGCTATTTAGTATAAATTATTTTAATAATTCATTTACAGAATGAAAATTTTTAGATCGTAGCCATTTTAACAATTCTTTTGTAAATACTCTTAAGTTAAGTTTTTTTATATATGTAGGTCGAGCAATCAGAAGTATAGACTGATATATTTTAATGTTTAGATTACAGCCAAGCTAAGAATCCCAACAGTGGGAGCGTAAGAGGCTGATAATCATAGATTTATCTCAATGTGCACTGTTTCTGTTTCTATGAAGTCGTAGAATGTAGTTTTCTTTCGTTCGCAGCCGGCAGTGACCACGCTGTCTGAGAGCCAGAGCAGCAAGCTGCGCGCCGACCTGTCGGTGGTGGAAGGGAATATGAGCGTCATGAGCGACATGCTCAACGAACTCACCGCGCAGCCGCACTCCGCGCACCACGACAGCGACATAGAACTGCTCAACGTGAGTCTACAGTCCTATCTTATCTATTAGGCCTAGCATACAAAAGTATCACTAGCATAGAAAAGTACCCCTAGCATACAAAAGTAGACCTAGCATACAAAAGTATACCTAGCATATAAAAGTAGACCTAGCATACAAAAGTATACCTAGCATATAAAAGTAGACCTAGCATACAAAAGTAGACCTAGCATACAAAAGTAGACCTAGCATACAAAAGTATACCTAGCATACAAAAGTATACCTAGCATATAAAAGTAGACCTAGCATACAAAAGTAGACCCAGCATACAAACGCAGGCCTAGCATACAAAAGTAGGACTGATATACAAAAGTATAGCCCTAGCAGACAAAAGTAGCACTAGCATACAAAAGTAGCACTAGCATACAAAAGTAGGACTGACATACAAAAGTATAGCCCTAGCAGACAAAAGTAGCCCTAGCATACAAAAGTAGGACTGACATACAAAAATATAGCCCTAGCGTACAAAAGTAACCTTAGCGTACAAAAGTAGCCCTAGCGTACAAAAGTAGCCCTAGCCTACAAAAATAGCCCTAGCATACAAAAGTAGCCCTAGCATACAAAAGTAGCCCTAGCGTACAAAAGTAGCCCTAGCGTACAAAAGTAACCCTAGCGTACAAAAGTAACCCTAGCGTACAAAAGTAGCCCTAGCACCTGGACCGATTTCGACGGGACTTTCACTGGCTGATAGCTGATGTTACAAGGAGTAACTTAAGCTACGTGGGCGAAACCGCGGGGCATAGCTAGTATAAACTAAATCGTGTCATATTGTACAGGAGCTGGCTGACACGTTGAAAGCGATGCAGACACGCATCGCTGAGTTAGTGGGGCGGCTGGCGGGGGACTCCCCGCTCACTGGCTCGCTGCTACACGCCAACGACTCGCTCAACAATCTGCTGCTTCGGCACTCGCGGTTCATTAACAACAGGTAGGAAACTAGCTTAACAACCGCCCAAGGCATTTATAACAAAGGGGCGTATAGACAAAAGTGTAGTTTTACTCGATGTAAAAAATATGAATAAAACGAAACGCGTTAGTAGTGAAACTGGTCGAACAAAACACATCAGAAAAATATAAGACTTTTTTAATTAAGGGGCAGAATCCGGCGCGCCGCTATCTCCCTCGCGCATCTCAACATTTTTAAAGATAAACAATCACTTAATATAATTATGAAAAATCGCATTCGGTGAAATTGCTGACAATGACATTACAAAGGTTACACAAAAATTTCATTTTGTTCCATTCAGGTTTTCAAACCTAAAAATGGGATTTTATGTTTTGCCCATTTTCATGTATGAAAACTTGATCGGATCAAAATGATACTTTTGCCGTACCTTTGTAATGTTAATGCCAGCAATTTCACCGAGTGCTATTTTTCATAATTATATTAAGTGATTATTTATCTTCAAAAATGCTAAGATGCGCGAGCGAGATAGCGGCGCGCCGGATTCTGCCCCTTAACAATGTTATAGAGCTTGTTTTGTACTATAGTATTTAGCAAAATAATAAATAGCATTTTGCTTATATGCCTCTTCGTTATGCCTCCTCAATAGATTCATTCTGCATTGTATAAGCAAACTTTTTTGATACTCTACTATCAAACCTTTAGGATAGGTATAACCAAACTTTTTGGATACGTATAACCAAACTTGTTGGATTGGTAACCAAACTTCTTGGATAGGTAGAACCAAACATTTTATATGGGTATAACGAAACTTTTTGGATAGATGTGTCCAAACTTTTTGGGTCTTGGGAGTACCTTCTAAATTTATTGGTTGGGATTTTCTTTCAGAAATGCGGCTACAGGTGGCGCCACACCCTCGGCTATTTTGGGCGCAGCTATGGGTATCCCTGGGACAAACACATCACGTAAGAAATGACATTTTTTTAAATTTATTTTATTCGAGGACATGTGTCATCCAACAACCCGCACGGGGCCCGCGTGGTGGATTATAGCCCATACCTCTCTCTCTGAGAGAAGGCTGGTATCCCAGCAGTGGGAGCGTAAGAGGCTGATAATCATATACTGTTTGTTACTAGACAGTCATCAGACAATAAAAAGTAATAATAATTGTGGTAGTTATGTATAGTGTTTGGAGTATACGGGTATATGCCTATCTTAAGCATCTGAGGCACAGCAACTAAGTATTACTTACATATTTTATTTTTTATAATAGTTGTGTAAAATAGTGCTGTTATCTATAATTTAAACTGTGTTAATAAATGAATTTGAATTTGAATAGTGTTTGGGAGTGTATATTATAAATTCAAATCCAAAACTAATTTATTCGCTTCAGCTATGGTAACATGTTGTGATCTTAGGTTTTTTTAAAAGAACATAATAACTTAACATTTTTACACATGCAAAAGTAAAATAAATCAGAAGTCCTAAATCTCATTAAATAATAATATAATAACTTTTTAAGCTATATTACTCAAATGTTATGCTAAATTATCAATAACTATAGTACTGAGTTTCTGATTTAATTTCCCTTTTCTAAAGGTATAAGTGATATTTTGTATTCTTTAGCAGCAAAGAAACCTGAAGACGACGCGCTTATCGATCTCAGCGATGATGTACCAGACATTGCTAAACTGAGTAAGTATGAAAAGAATACTACTAAAAATTAAACGCCTTATTCATCCCCCTTATTCATAAATGTCCAATAAGATAATCTATGCTATAAACTGATCTGTCATCTTCTCGTTGACGGAAGGTGTTAAGTGTTAAAACGAGACAAAACACTTTCTAGTATTTAAGTAAGTTACGGAACGTTTATGAATAAGGGGTGGTTTCGATTTCCATTAAAACAACAAAAACAAAATATCTTGCAAATTCAAGGTAACGAGCGAAATGCAGTGCTGCGCAGGCATTATGCTTCCCATCAGGCAAATTAGTCGTTATCCAATAATAATTAAAAAAAACCCGGAATATTGCACCCACCGTGCCCGTTCCAAATTGGTATATAGGTCGACCAAGAAGAAGGGCAAGAAACTCGTCACGACATTCTTTTTATAAATAGTTTTTACGATGATTCTAATGCTAACAGTCATGATTAAAATGTAAGGCTAAGTAGTGATCGCCAGGAGGCTCCTGTGCTGTTTGCCTCCATGCATCTTTGTCATATACATAATCCTTAATTTTATAATACGCTTTCTTAATTAGTACATTCTTATACGTTTAAACTTTCCTTGTGGTAATTCAGTTAATGATAGCCTAAGAACCTCCTTCATTCGGCACTGTCGCAAAATCCGTAGCTCGTAGCTGACGAATTCTACTTACTTGCCAAATTTCAGTTTCATATGTCAAGTAGTTTTCGAGTTTAGTCTGCGAGTCAGTGACCTTTCGCTTTAAATATATTTATATGTTTTTGGTCTTACCACAAAAATATTAAACACAATTTAAACCTGTGTTAAACAGTGTTTAATTCACAAACATGCCTTAGTCGCGTGTTTAAATATGAGCAACCACAAATCCTGATTTAACTAGGGTCTAACCGTTGTTTAACACAATTCTCTTGTGATATATCTAGTCATTTTTGACGTTTCTATTTAGGCACTGTCCAGCTAAACAGGTGTCTAAAAGCGTTTTTTTTGTGGTAACACTCTTATTGTCTATTGTAGCTGTGAAAGGCACCGCGCCCGATAAATCTCCGAGCAGCGCTAAAGACGAGTTCGATATGTTCGCACAGAGCCGGAATATCACCTACGAAAACTCCAAGACTGGGTATGTACTGCTAATGATACGCACTGCTTATTTTTTTTTATTTCCTCTTTGATAACGAAACGAGCTGGTCATTTACCTGATGGTAAGCATAACGCCGGACCATAACAATTTCAGTGCCACTCAGAACTTTGAAACACAAGGGCCTGCGCGGCACTGCAGTGCGCTCGTTACCCTGAGACATTATAGTCTGACATTATAGTGTAGTATTAAGTCTCATAAGCCCAGTAATTTCACTGGCTACTTAGCAGTAATGCTTGCACATTACTGCTTGGGGGCAGACTTCACGAGCTTAGCGGTGGTACCAACCCAGACGGACACTCGCAGAAGATTTCGTCCTACCACCTAGTGCCCTATCCCGCTAGGTGGCTCATTATCGCTGGTGTTGTTTCGCTGTCAAACTTCATTATAGAAATTTAGTATCGTCGACAAAAAACCGTCTCTGCAATAAAGTATGCATCTGCGTAGTGAATTACAGTGTAAAAATAAAGGGAAACGCGTGTAACCTTTCCCTCCTTACGAGAAAAAACTGCACTAAAAATGATTGGAAGCCAAATTCTTCTTCTAGGTTATGTAGTGACCATTTCAAATCTAATGTTTTTATGTCATACGATTATTTCGCAGAGGGAGCAGCTATACCGATAACCTCGAAGACCAAACCACCGACGGGCTCGCTTCTGCAGCCAGTCACCGTGCCACGCAAGGACAGCCTCTGGTACGACACTCTTATTCTTATTCGTGTTGGGGGCGGTTATTCTTATTCGTGTTGGGGGCGGCTGTTCTTATTCGTGTTGGGGGCGGTTGTTATTATTCGTGTTGGGGGCGGTTGTTATTATTCGTGTTGGGGGAGTTTATTCTTATTCATCTTGGGGGAGGTTATTCTTATTCATGTTGGGGGTGGTTATTCTTATTCCTTGCACTGCCAGTTCGTGGTCGCCACTATTTTCTTCTCAATCGGTGGTCGCCACTCTTTTCTTCCCAATCGGTGGTCGCCACTCTTTTCTTCCCAATCGGTGGTCGCCAGTCTTTTCTTCCCAATCGGTGGTCGCGACTCTTTTCTTCCCAATCGGTGGTCGGTTCTGCGAGTAATGTGGCCTACCCATTGTCATTTCTACTGTACCCTAAGCCTCCCCCATGTAGCAGATTTTGCCATAATACACCACGCTTATGTGAATGTAAACATATTAAAAAACCTGTTAGTGATTACCATTTTTGAGACGTTTATTATATTAAAAACTAGCTGTGCCCGCGGCTTCACCAGCGTTATTTTTTTCTGAAATAAAAGTAGCCTACAATTTTTATAAACCGCATTTGACAACATGCTACGAAATCAAGCGTCGTCCCATATTAGATCTAATCGTTATAGTAATAATGAAAATAATAATTTTTCATCTAAGTATTTATTTTGGTATGTTGTTTGATGCTTTTTGTGTCTTATTGTGCGTGGGTTAGTGGTTATTTTACAAATAATATGTAAAGTGAACTTTTGAGATCGTGACTGGATCTGGTCACAACACATTCCAAAAATAGAAACGTTCATAGATATGGTAATAGTTTTAAATATACCTTTATAGGTGCCGTAAAATGGATATTTTGACACTATAATGTTAACAACATAGAGGAAGAAACATTTTTGGAATCTTTACGAACCTATACAACGATATCAAAAATTCACTTTTTATATTATGTTTTTAGTGAAACTTTCAGTTGTTTTGTTTTATTTATTTAGTTCATTATTTTGTTTTCGACAGCCGACGGGAATGGATCAAAGAGAAATCGATGAAATTGCCGCATGGCTTGCACAAGAAAAGGTGTGTTGTTTCTAGCATTTATTTTACTTATCATTCGATACATTTACGCTGTATTGAGCACAAAATGTCAATAATAACACATGGGTGGCTTTTTTGCTTCTTTCAGGCCACTGTTGGATAGGAATGCCAAAAAAATTGGTTACATTTATTTATTTTTCATTGTGTTTTGCACGTTGTGAGTTGTTTTTTTTTTATATATATAATTTGTCACATTTTCACAATAAACATGCTGTTTTCACCGATGACAAATCACAAAACTATTTTAAAACACTTCACGGCCAAAATAAATGGCGTTAATTTCACTAAACTTGTTCACAAATCCAAATCACAATAGTATTCATGTATGCACTATAGAATATAATATTAATACTCGTTGCACTTTCACAAATAAACAACATAGATTTAGCTGGAAACTGTCCGTTGCTGAATATCAGTGTCCCCATAAAGGGGGATTGTGATTTCGTCTGATGAAAATACTTCTGCCTATTTCCTGGACTGCAGTTTTAATAAATATAGTTTTTTTTTATATTATTTGGTAACGAGACGAGCTGGTCGTTTGCCTGATGGTAAGCATAACGCTGGCCCATAACAATTGCAGTGCCACCCAGAACTTTGAAAGACAAAGGCCTGCGCGGCACTGCAGTGCGCTCGTTACCCTGAGACATTAGGTATTAAGTCTCATAAGCCCAGTAATTTCACTGGCTACTCTGCTCATCAAACCGGAACACAGTA
Source organism: Crocallis elinguaria (assembly GCA_907269065.1). NCBI lineage: Eukaryota > Metazoa > Arthropoda > Insecta > Lepidoptera > Geometridae > Crocallis > Crocallis elinguaria. Next base: position 20,595,293 of record OU026072.1, on the reverse strand, counting down.
ATGCTTGCACACTACTGCTTGGCGGCAGACTTCACGAGCAAAGCGGTGGTAACAACCCAGACGGACACTCGCAGAAGAGTTAGTCCTCCCACTAACAAACTAATATGCTTCATGTGGCGGCTTGTTGTAGCTATAGCACGAGGCAAGTGTGCGGCAACGGTAAAGCCTCTCAAATACCTAACCAGACATATATAGACGAAACAACTAAAACTTATCGGAAAACTACAAACAGTCTCACCCGCGTTGCCACAGGAACGCTGCATTTGTTCCGAGGTAAAAAGTAGCCTATGTTACTCTCCGGTCAATAAACTGTACCTATGCCAAAAATCACGTCGATCCGTTGCTGCGCGAAACAAGGACAGACCAATAAACGTACAAACACACTTTCGCATTTATTTATTACTAGCTTCCGCCCGCGGTTTTCGCCCGCGTTCCCACAGGGACCGTGCATTTTTCCGGAATAAAAAGCAGCCTATGTTACCGTTCCATAAACTATATCTATACCAAAAATCACGTCGATACGTGCTGCGTGAAAGGAGGACAAATTAACAAACACACTTTCGCATTTATAATATTGGTAGGATAGTAGATAATGAATATCAACAATCCTTTCCAGGCGGCATCGGAGAACAACGCAACACAAGAGAGTGTAACAAGCAGCGACTTCGAAGCTTTCCTTTTATCCCGAGCCGCCGCCGCCGACAGCCTGCCCAGCCAACCCGCTCCCGCCCTCGCCCCCATCCCCGCCCACGCCCCCCTCCCCGAACCCGCCCCCATATCCGCCCCCACCGGCGCAGGCGACGACCCCCAGTCCACGCCTCGCCACCGCCAGATCAAGAAAGAAGACCACGACGTTATGTTCGCGCTTTGAATCGTTTAGAGAGGGGATGTGGTGGGAGTAACGGAATTGATGGTGCAGCTTTTGGCCTGTCTTTTGAAAAAGCGGATACGAGTCGATAATATGATAAACAAACTAACGAACGCATACTGATCTACTAGAACCTTGTATCGCAGTGCATTAACATATGTCTCTTTCCTTCCTCCCTTACCCAATTTTATATGGGGTCGGCGCAGTACGTCTTTACAAACATACTGCTTTAGGTATTTTTTACAGTTGGCCGCCTGCCTATTAGTATATCTATGAGTATTTTGAGTGTATGGGCCAAAATCCACCATCATTTGGCTCACTGGATGTCACATTTCCTCGAATCAAAAAGTTTAAAATGTGCTGAGAATTAATGTTGGTAGCGGGCTATAGTGGTTAAGCTATCAATTATTTGTTATTTTACACTTGAAAATGGCAGAACACAAACATTATATAACCTTTTTTTTCTGTAGCTGCAGGCTTCTCTGCCCGTTTTAGCTTTATTGAAACCATAAAATGATGGGCCATAAGCTGTCTGTCCATTGAAATGGTGTTGGAGAGATTATGTCCAATAGAATCGCGTCTTTGCTGCTAGATTTGAAAGAAGTTTGTGCAATTCTAGTGGTCAAATCTCTAAGTACCAAGCGGGATTGCAAAATTTTAAATCTTATCGCTTAGTATCCAAGGATTTTAGCGATGGACAGCGTGTCATCGCGTGAAATTTCTGGTTAGCGAATTGTCCCTTATACTATTTCGCTAAAATCATTTGAAACTACCCACACATGACATTTAGATGAAACCTTTTTTTAATGCTATTTGGTAACGAGACGAGCTGGTCGTTTGCCTGATGGTAAGCATAACAATTGCAGTGCCACTCAGAACTTTGAAACACAAAGGCTTGCGGCACTACAGTGCGCTCGTTACCCTGAGACATTAGGTATTAAGTCTCATAAGCCCAGTAATTTCACTGGCTACTCTGCTCATCAAACCGGAACACAGCTTGCACATTACTGCTTGGCGGCAGACTTCACGAGCAAAGCGGTGGTAACAACCCAGACGGACACTCGCAGAAGAGTTAGTCGTCCCACTAACACCACCTTTCGTTATTTCCACCACGCGATCATTAGCTCCGCAAATGTTATATTAACGTGTATGTTATCATGTATTTAGCTTTAGTGACGTTTATTTTCGCATCGAATTTACTTGTTTTCGTTTTGGTACTGTCGATATTTAAGCGATTGTATGCCGTATGGTGCCTGGCTTTTATACAGGTTTGTCTAAATACTGCATAATATTTTACAGGAGCTTTCTTTATCTATAACAACGTTTATAAATTATAAAAGAAAGGTTTAGGCTCCGAAACCTTTCCTTTATAACATTTCCCACCTTTTTATACCTACTCTAGCTTTTTCTACTCTTAGAGTAGAAAAACATACTAAAACCATTTGTACTCTAACTAGAAAAACATAGAGCAGCCATTTCTACTCTAAGAGTAGAAAAACATACTACAACCATTTGTACTCTAACTAGAAAAACATAGAGCAGCCATTTCTACTCTAAGAGTAGAAAAACATACTACAGCCGTTTGTACTCTAACTAGAAAAACATAGAGCAGCCATTTCTACTCTAAGAGTAGAAAAACATACTTCAGCCATTTCTACTCTAACAGTAGAAAAACATACTACAGCCATTTCTAATCTAAGATTAGAAAAACATACTACAGCCATTTATACTCTAACAGTAGAAAAACATACTACAGCCATTTCTACTCTAAGAGTAGAAAAACATACTTCAGCCATTTCTACTCTAAGAGTAGAAAAACATACTTCAGCCATTTCTACTCTAAGAGTAGAAAAACATACTACAGCCATTTCTAATCTAAGATTAGAAAAACATACTACAGCCATTTATACTCTAACAGTAGAAAAACATACTACAGCCATTTCTACTCTAAGAGTAGAAAAACATAGTACAGCCATTTCTACTCTAACAGTAGAAAAACATAATACAGCCATTTCTAATCTAAGATAAGAAAAACATACTACAGCCATTTCTACTCTAAGAGTAGAAAAAGGTGGGAAAAATCTGTAGCTACCAAATGTTGTGAATAATCTTTTTTTAATTCTCGATACGTCAGCTTTTGATTATTGAATGTGATCTTTAGTGACGATCAACGATGTAGACGATACCTGTAAGTATGGTAGCAAACAATACAACATCCATTTGGCTCTCGCATGCGGTATAACACTGATCAGTATGACATAGCAAACATATTTTCAATTGGGAATGATAACTAGCCGAACGCGATGTTGTACATGAATAAAACGCTTAGCTCGTTTTAGAATTCGATCGACAATTCGCGGGTTAAAAAACCTTTGATTATCATAAATTTTGTCTATGTAAGTAATGTAAAATATGAAAATTGCATTCAACGCAACAAAAATGTGCTTTTATGATGACAATTACTTTATTAATAAGTTAACTGTTATTTTTTTTTTACTTTTACATTGAATCGATAACAAGAAAAAATAAATTTTTAACATTTATTACTAATATATATAAATTTATACTAAACCCTCCTGTAATAAATTATTGTGCATTATCATCAGATAAACTATTGTTTTTATTGTATTTAAGCTGAGTAATGAAATTGCATCATGTTATAGTAACATACGTATATGTATTTAAACTTGAAAATGAAGCAAATTTGTAATACTTCTAAAAAATGGTCAATTGGTCACGGGTGCAACAAACAGTAGTGAAAGTTCGTAAAACAAGAATTAGGATTGAGACATTGTAACGGGATATTTACCGTGATTATTATTGAACGATGAGCACCCGATATTTCGACGCTGTTGCAAGCATCATGTTCACGGGAATAAGAATTAGGATCACTCGCACTTTTAGAATAATTTACGTTTTGTATTCTTATTATTAAAAATTAAAATTTCTCTCAAAATCTAATGTGACTCGCAGTGTTCTCCAACTGCTTTTTTAAATTCGACATTTTAATTAAAATATTCTAAATTTGGTTATGAAAGAACACTCATTAATCAATAAGTCATAGTTAGACTGATACATTTTTATTTTGATATCCGTAAAAATCTGAGAAAAGTATTCAGTTATTACTAATATAAATGCATTATGCACTGTGAAGACGCTGTTTTTTAATCTTGTGTTTAGTGGATTTTGAGTTTCAATTAAAACGTTTCATTCGAGTTTTTCTACTGTTTGTTGACTGTGTAACAGCTTAGCAACACAGTTCATGCGACGAATCTTGGCAGCGAAAAGCCAGAAGCTCTATCTCTATCACTTATAAGCATATTTTGTATTGCTTTCTCTGTCAAAAGCGAGTCTTTTGTATTCAAGCCTGCCTAGATTCGTTGCGCATACTGACTATGATATTCTTTGTCTATGTATCTAATTAGTTTTAAGTTACATTAGGTAGATTCTTCTAATATATAAATCGCGTAGACTTACCACGGGAGCATTTATAACATTGGCGTATAATGAAAGTAATTTTAAAATTACTAATATAAAGTATTCGAGAGATTGCTGAAAGGGTCGAGATTGTGATAAGTATTGTTTTTATATATATTATTATATAACGATGCATTTGTTCTTTTGTAACATTCGACACTAAATTTGTGGAAAGGATACGAAACTGCAAAGTTTGTAATAACTATGCATTTCTCTGCACACAAATAATATTTTTGACTGGTTATTTACTTTACTATGTATATAAAGTTAAATCTATATTAAACTTGCTCTGCTGTCTACAGTTTTCGTCAAACTTTAAAACGCCTGGAACTACGTCAGTTGTGCAGACGTGATTTCATAACAGAGAAAGATTGCTCGCGAATTCACGGTAAACAATTTTGCATCATTCTAAGCGCAACTCGTCGCAGTTACTCAGTCAGATCGTGTAACAGCTAACATAACTCGAGGCGCGTTTAAGATCGGCTCGCATTATACCTAGTTCGAACCTACCTATATACTTTTATGTTTCATCATGTTGAAATCGTGTAATAAATAATTTTTAAAATAATATTTTATAGGAAAAGAGACCCCGACTAAGGCGTGTATGAACGACTGATGGATTTTATTGTTTTTAGGTTTCCAGTTATGGAAACACTTTTTATTTTTTTCTAGTTCCCATTTATATCTATATAAAATAAACAACATGTAGTTATGTGCACGATGAACTGACCTAGCCATATCTAGTAGGCTTGTAAGCACGAATGTATAGACTAACACTAAGGTAGATAGCATGGTACCAAAGTAACAGTTATTACTAACAAAAGTACCGGCAAAAACATAGCATGCTACTTAGATTACAAGAACCAAGATCAGACTTATAATAAATTAGAGGATTGTCGCTTTTTTGTTCTGATTTTGTTATCATCGGTTTAGGATGAAAAGCTTGTTTTTTCTCGCTAGGTGAGCGTTTGATCATAATTCTGTAGTTGAGAAGTTAAACGTGTAATATTACGAAAGTACCAAATTTGTATGGAGCTTGGATTCCCAGAAAAAATGATCTAGCCTCAAATCTTTTTCTAGATATGTGCCTGAAATAAAGAACCTAGCAGAACAATAAAAAGAAGTTTTGAGGTCTGCGTTTTTTTAAAACTAATTTTAATAAAAGCGTAGTAGAAATGCAAAATTAATTAACACCAACACTGCGTTCCTACAAATGTCCAAAAAGCAGCAACATTATAAGAGTATGGCGTCATCGCCATGTAATTTTTGACAGTTTTGACAAATAATAAGCTGTGTTGTCATCTGTTCTGTCAATTTTTTATTGTCTATGCTCTTTATCACATTCAGCCAATAAGAAGGTGAAAAAACCGTACAGTTTCGAGAAATTGCGTTCCGTTTCACGTTACCTGCTAAAAATAAACTATGTATTTTCAGGAAATCGCAGGCTTATAAAGTTGTGATTTCATTCCAGAATATCTAGATTTTGAGAGCTCATTCCAAAAAACCAACTGGTAGCCTGGTTCAATATTAGTACCAAAGAGGAACAACTCTTTTGTAATATTATGTATTCTTGCAAATAAATGTATGATTTGATTTGATTTGAACGACAACCGCTAAACACAAAAAATCCACGATAAGCAATAAGTTCTAGGGCGGATCGTTGACTTTGTACTGTTTTCTTTCTGGGTAACGAAAATAGTATCATAATTCCTTTTATTATAATAGTATTGTCGATATCATAGGACTTCATCGATTTCCGATTCCCGTCCGGGGCAGATTTCGTGGTGAACATAAAATTTATTCTCGGGTCTTGGATGTTTGTTTGTATATTCCTCCCGTGAGACAGGGAATCCTAGTGCAGGGGTATGAGTGTGTAAGCGTATCCATGTTTTTACCACACCATAAAAGTAGATGATATATACATATATTATATTTGTACCAGATTTGGTATAAGAAAAAGTTATTTTATAAAAGTGAACTTACCTCTCAGCTACAGATTTGGTATCAGAAAAGATGCTGTTTGGTAGAATGATAACTAGCTCTCAAGTACCATAAACTGTATCAGATATTTTCCTTAATATAGGAAGCTAGAGCTTCTTGTGGGATTAAAATTTTCTCAACCAGCAGCTTACCTAACTACAACTGAGGTACATGAAAGCGTTCCAAAGATTGTTACTTAGTTTGAGGGTTAATGCTATATTTTTGACTGGAAGTATTTCTAACTTTGCCATTCCATGTTTATGTCTCGATCTTAATGATACTTTTGGTGTTAATGTGATAATTTAAAAGAACAAGCTTGATGTTATGTAATTATTTAAAAGAGTTATTGTTTATTAAGATTATGAAATAAATTATAATACTAAATCAACTTTTATTTAATTTTTGTCCTAGAAATAGATTGAATGTGCATCAAGCCTATTGAACATGTAGTACAAGATATTTAGTTTCGTTTTAAATGCAGTGCCATAGGAATCATAATCTGATTTATGTCAGGCATCCATCTCCAGGCCCTTTTGTATAGGTATTGATTTGCACATGAGTCATGAGTAAAGCGGAGGAGCGGTAGCTAGCCAGCTGCCTTATCAGCTAACAATCTCGTGTTCGTTTTCAATACACCGATTAAAACCAGCGGTCACTAGTCTTCGTGTGGAAGGAGTTGTCAATAGTTTTAGCTTCTTTTCGTTTTGTAAGAGCTTATTTCTTTAATAACCAGCGAAAATTCTAGACTATTCCTTCCACACGAAGACTAGTGACCGCTGGTTTTAATCGGTCTGGTATTGAAAACGAACACGAGATTGTTAGCTGATAAGGCAGCAGGTTACAGGATTCAATTTTAGACCCGAATACCAGATAAGAATCTCATTTCAATGTAATAAAAACAGAGTTTAGAATAATGGATATATAACCCCAAAAAAATTTGAGTCAATAGGTATTGGAATAAGGTGTATATTTTAAGATAATAGCATCACGGATGGTTTTTTTCTGCCAAAAGATTACCTATTACAGAAGCTGTGAAAAAAGCCCGCCGAAAATAGCGATGGAAAGTTAAGGTTAAATGTTTACCATACAAACTTTGCATGACCTTTTTACGTGTCCTGCTGTTATTTTGAACTCATAATGACTTAACATAGCCCTAATTTAAGCTTATATAGCCGCAAAATCAGTAATATTATGATTTAATAGCCTGGAAGTACATTTTTTTAGCCTAATATTTCGAAATATTTTACGATTGTAGTGGTACAATATTATATAGCACGCGCTCGTAGTGTGAGTTACATTTTCATGATGTGCGTGCAACGTGCGTTGTCAGATTGTGCGTGCAAGCGAGAATACATTACTTTGCGAGAGCAGAGCCGCGCTATATCGCAACGTGCGACTTTGCCGCTCCGTGTGACATAAAATCAAAACCACAAAAAACAACAATTCAAATAAGCGAGAGTTATACAACTCAGTGCTGCCAGACCTTGCGAGTGTAACATTTTGAGTAACTTATGACATTATCGCGTAACTCTCCTGCTATATTAATGTTTTATTTAGGACCTTTTCATAGATATTACCATTAATTTGTATTATAGACGCGTTTGCTTTAAAAAAATAGGGGGTTTCAAGTTTATCAACAAAGAACACGTTCAGTGTGATGATGGGGATAATAAAAAATTAATTATTATTAAAGAAAATTTCCTAGCAAGCTTTATCGGGAAACACAGCTATGATCCCAAGTGACTTAAATAACAATAGTATTTATTATTTTACTGTAACAATACTCAGTACGCGAACCTAATCAATCAAGACACTACTTTTGGCCGCAGTAGACTGGCCAAATTGAATGTAACGTACTGGCAACACAAAATACAAATTTTGTTATGTTCTCATCTCAGTTCGCAGTTTTTAGGTTAGGTTAGTGTTTGTATTTTGCAGCATAATGTTTGTATTCATCATCCAGCTCTTATAACAGCAAAATGAATAGACCTAATAGATCAAAACCGTGTTATAAAACTCATTCTGTCCTAAAAGTAAACCGAAAATAGGTTCGTGGTCAGCTCAAGCGTTTCCATGGCGACGAAGTTTCGTAAGTATTGAACCTATGTAAACAAACATCGAACAAATTTTTTTAATTCTGAGATACTAAGCAGGTACTTATTTCATTTTTACAGACGGGAAGACGCATGGCGAAAAACATCTTAGCTAAGCTCAGCTTAGATTTTTTTGTCAAACCCAGTTCAAGTTCTGCGGGGCTAAAAAGGCCACATTGAGCAATTCCTCTGCAAGTAATTCATTTCCTGATTCACCAGCAGATCCGTAGCAATTCCTCTAATTTTTTGTAAATGGGTCAATTAATTTGGTGAATCTTATTTCAATTCAATTCATATGCAGAATTGCAGATTCATGTAGATGTTAACATTGCCAGACCAAAATAAACAAAAACGTGACTTTCTGGTAATATTTTCTATAATATATGATATAATCTAATCTTATTACACGTTTTACTTACTAGAAATATTGTCTGAATTTTAAGATGACAACTGTAAAAGATATTACAGCTAAAATACCCTAAAATAAAAAGCTTATAAATTAATTTGGTCTTTACCCTAGCAACAGACTGTATATCATTCAGGATTCCCAACATATGGGCAAAGTGTGGGATTTCCCATAAATTTATGGCGAAAATAAGTGGGAAAGTGTGGGTTTCCCCCCTAATTTTAGGGGAAAAATATGTAGGTTGGTATTTTTTTTTTAATTTTTGGGGATATATTAGAGGTTTTTTTGTATTTTAGAATCCAGACTTCTCTCTATGGCTTCTAACTTTCTTTGATTGAAAGATAGTTTATGAATGCATTTATTTATTTTGGGGATTTCTAAGAAATTGTGGTGATTTTAGGAGTTTTTGACCATAGCTTAGGGCGAAATATTTTTGGGAGTTGGCAACACTGATATCATTTTTTTTTTCGGCATCACGCCTTTTGTTTTTTTAGCCAGTATCAAGTTATATCTGTATCATTATCAAAAACTAATACTTAATACAGCTGTAAAAGTAACAAGAAATTGTGTATCCGTATGTATTCGTTACTTCAGTCAGTATTCGTTACTCGTTAGTTCTGATACAATTGAGTACGGGCACGAAGTATCGTATCGAGTCGCACTTTCGTATCGTTACGTTACTTCTGATACAATTGAGTATTGGCATGTAGTATAGTATCGAGTCGCATCGCGTACCGAACTTACGTTTACCTGACTTAACTAATATATAAATGTACAATTGTACATATGTATTGTATAATTTATGAACTATTTTCGTCTTATTACATTTAGATGTAGTGAATGATATGATTAGCACAGAAACACCATAAAAATCCTTATTAAACTAATGAAATCCAAAAGTTGAGAATAACAATATTTTATATTAAGGAAAGCAATGCCTTGTTCATAATATTGTATAAAAATGTGTTAATATCATCACCTAATTTTTCACCCTTGAATAAGGTATTCTTTCATTAAATTTATGAAACCCTACTCATGAAAAAAATAATCATTCGAATCGGTCGACAAATGGCGGAGATATCGAGTAACATCGCCCCACAAAAAAATACAGGCGAATTGAGAACCCTCCTCCTCAGTCGGATAAAAATATGAACAATACGAAACCACGATGCTTATCTCTCACTCGGATACATTTTATCGCTGGACAAATAGTTTCAGTTCACGTATCATGCGTTGTATCCATTCGGATAACGAATCTAACTAACATCATACGAAACGTACAAGTAACGAAGTGAGTTTGAAAGTAACGATTCGTTACTTCGGGTCTGGCGATGTATCTGTTACTCGGTAACAAATACATACGGTTTGCTACAGTTCTAGTTTTATTCATTAATCATTGGTTATATAAATAAGCCTACTTAAACGTTTATGAATAAGAAATAATTATGCACTATTTAAGATTTTAAGCAGTAGTTTGCTATTCACCGAATTAAGCAGTGATTAGCTGTTTTTATGAATAAGACTGCTAATACTTAACCTCGAAACTAACACTCGGAAAACGAAACGAAACCAGTAAATACTTTGTTTCGTTGAAACATACGAGAAACGAATTAAATTTGTAAGTAACGATTCGTTACTTCGAATCTGGCACTCGTTACCCGTTAACTAGTTACTCGGTAACGAATACGCGGAATAAGATTTGTTACAGCTCTATTCGTTGGCCCTAATGATAATAATACAATAAATAAAGTAATTGTAATACCTATAATTATGTAATAAGAAGTAAAACGAACGTTAACATCAGCCTCTCGACTCTGAAACACTAGAATTGGTCAATTAGGCCCCATAGCTAGCAGTGGTTCGTTTACAAGGGCCGTAAAATTGGAACTATGTGTATTTCCAATGAAAAAATGTGATATTTGAGTCGCAGACCTACATTTCAACATTTCCATTATGTAAATAAATAAAAATAGGTAAGTGTTGGCTCTCATAAATTTTTATTTACGAAATGAATTCTTGTGCAAATATAAAGTTTACTTATTTTATAGGAAAGGAAAGGCGTTCATCGAGGATTTCCAAGGAGCAATGGAATAAATAAATCTTGCTCGAGTTTCTTGAGCAAAACTCCAGCCTTGGTCGGCGACAACTGCTGCACCTACAGGGATGGAAAGAGTGCATTTCTTTCTAGGAGATGGCTGGATTGCTTAATTCCACAGTATCTAGTATGACCAAAATACAAAAAAAGAACATTCTGTTATAAGTAAGTACTTTGTAGTATCAATGGTTGACAGTTTGGCAAGTTTTACTTAAAATTCAGTAGTAGGCACATAATAAACTAAGAATAAGTTAACTCCATAGAAACGGCCCGATTTCACATAACATACCTAAGTGGTATAACATGCATGTTCCACACAATAGCTTATAGTTGAAAGCCAATAATGATCCAATTGTTAACATTAATCGAATTTGAATTTCTGCATATGTAAAAAGATGCAATACAATTCATTCCGATACTAAAAATGTCATTGGTAGGTGAGCCATCAAGTTTGTTTATATTTTTGGCCAACTAATAAAAACTCCATACACTAACATCTGAAATACTGCTTCTTCCTAGACCTCCATAATTTTAGTACCTCTACCTCCACAACTTAGTACAATTTAATTCCTAACAACATGAGAAATATGACTAATTGCAACAAAACAAGTCTTGATTGAGATGATAAAATAGTGAAGATAATAATTATCTAGATATTTAATTATCTTCCATTTGAATCATTATCATTTACTAGTCATACTACTAATTTACTAGGTGGTAGGACTAACTCTCCCACGAGTGACCATCCTGGGTTGGTACCGCCGCTTTGCTCATGAAGTCTGCCGCCAAGCATTAATGTGTTCCGGTTTGATGAGCAGAGTAACCAGTGAAATGACTGGGCTTTTGGAACTCAGTACCTAATGTCGCAGAGTAATGAGTGCACTGCAGTGCTGCAAAGCCATTAGGTTTCAAAGCTCTGAGTAGCACTGCAATTATTATGGGCTGGCGTTATGCTTACCATCAGGCAAATAACCAGCTTGTTTCATTATCAAATAAAATAAAAGAAAGTAGTAATTGCAATAATTTAATACAAAAATTTTTTTAGGGGGTTTTACTTCCTGGGAGATTTTGTTATAAGGAGTAACTTAGGCTACTTTTAATGTGGGCAAAGCGGCGGGCATAGCTAGTTCCTAATAAAATTAATATAGAGTACACATGCATCATCTTTAATATTATATTACATACAAAATATTTACACAATTAACTAATAAAGTAAATAAATTAATGCTATGTTAGATCAGCTTTGGTCAGCAAGTCAATGATCTATCATAGCCTTTAGGGCTTGCTGCTTCTTCAACAGCTTAACTGTCATTGCTTCTTCTGAATATCCTCATGTTAATCGTAGGTATTATGATACTGAACCTAAAAACCATATTGCTTCATTTTCAGGCTGGTGTTCAAGGTGGTGCTTGAGGGAGTGCCCGGAATCACGGTTGTCTCCACAGCATCACTTGCTCAAAATATTGATGTCTATGTTGCATATGTCTATACAAAAATTCTACTGTAAATTTGCTAGTATTATTTTATGTTTTAATTATTGTAAAAAAATAGTGCATAGTTATTATAATTTTAGTAATACCATAACATGCTTTTTATTTTTCTCTTTGTTTTATTACTGTCTTTGCAATTTCTCAGGTATTACACTGGGTAGCTGCGCCAGCAACCTCCCTTGTTTGAGCATTTTTGGTCCCGGTGACATTATTAAGTGGTCATTATTTAGAGCTTGCATCATGGCCCTCATAAAGTCAGTTGGATACACTTGGTGCATCTTGTTAAGTGCAATGACTCCAATTTATCTCTGGTACGAACCTGAGGCATAAAAGCCCAGTGTACTTAATACCTAAAACGAAAATATATGTTATTTTAATTACTTATAAATATAATATCTAGGTAGTTAATTTATTAGTTTTGTTATTGAGAGGAACAGTGAAGATAGATGGAACTTAGAACACTGGGAATCGAATTCGATTGGAGGATATACATTAATAAATGTGTATGTTTGTTGGTTTGTTCTTCTTTCACGGATCGATGTGATTTTTCATATAGATATAGTTTGTAGACCCGGAGAGTAACATATATTTATATGCCTTTTCATCCCAAAAAAATGCACGGTTCCTGTGGGAACGCGTGTGAAACAGCGGGCAGAAGCTAAAATAGATAATATGTCTTATTATTCACTCACCATGGATATAAAACCGATTCCATTTTGACGACGAGTGGTTAAATAAAGCTCCAGCTTTAATATAACACATTTACAAGCACTTTGTTGAGTCTGTATAACCCAACAAATTCAGAGTCGGAGATTTCGAAAGCTAATTCCATTTTTCGAAGAGCTACGCTTTGTTTGCGATATAAAACGCTTTGTGTAACAAACAAGTAAATTCATTTTAAAAAAAAAAACATAGTCTTATAACTGCCATGATTTATTATTTGTTTCAACAACATGGACGAAATGAATTGAAAAAAGTTCCTCTCGAGTAACTTCTTACGATTCTCCTATTTGACGTTTATCGCTGCCTATTTTGCGAGCTATTTCATAGAAAACTGTCAAATATAGCAATTCTTAGTATAATTCGGCATGTGAATCACATTATGAATTGCCTTACTACGATTTATGAAAAATGAATCATAATATTTTTCACCCTGGCTAATAATTTCATATGATTCTGCTATTTGACGTTTAAGCAATTCGTATTTCGTGAGCCATTTTACGATTTTTCATAGACAACTGTCAAATAGATGAATTCTTGCAATGATTCGGCAAGCGAATCACTTTATGAATTGCATTTCGGTGACAACTTTTAGCAATTCACGAAATGAATCATAATATGATTCGGCCAAAGTGGCCTTTTTAGCCCCGCTGATGTGTTACCTTTGACAATAAAAAAAGCTAGGAAATCAAGACGGATCCGTGTTGAGGTTGACTATAACACAAAATAGAGCAGTAACACAGCAAACCATGCCTGAAAACGTCCAAGAAGTAATTGTCAACGGATTTGGTGTCCGGTCAGCAAAATGAATCTAAAATGAACTAGTTTTGCTGAAAATTTTCAAAAGCAGTTAGTCCTTCTGGATTCTATGTCAACGAGGGATATGGGTTTCTAGGAGCAAGCCCAGATGGCGTGATTACAAATCGTTACAAATGAAGAAGCGATTTTAGAATGAAAGTGCTTTCCTTCGTTGATGGTTGATCGAAGATATCGAAAGCGCTGCCAAGGAAAATAAAATCCACTTGTATTCAAAGAGGGAAGATAAAAAAAAATCACACTTTATTATTACCAGGTACAGAGCCAGCTAAGAGTCAAAATGAAGAGATTTTATTTGGAGTGCTTTATCTCATCAGCCCAACGTAGTAGTAGAAATTGAGAGAGATGGAGAGTTTATCCTGGCGGTGGTTGTCTCACTTATTCTAAAATCTATGTAATAAACTAAATAACAATAAACAACTTTTATAGTAGCAAAAATAGGCGACATGCTTCATCTCCAAAGTGGCGACACGCAATAAATCTTTTTACCTAGTCTTTCATTTTACTTTTCAATCTAGCACAAAAAATAGGTAATTGTTATTATTACTAAGTGCAATAGATAACCAAAATGTCTAAAAAAATATTCTTTTGCACAAAATGAGACTACAGTATTGCAGATTCGAACTCTGGTTCTTCAAATCGCAAGTGACAACTACGCTAATTCGTAGCTTTATACTTCGGCCAATTTTAGTATACCGATAATACTGTTTTCCCATTTGCATGTGTGTGTGTCGTTCGTTTACATATACAGGAGTGCGGTTTTAATTAACATTTTCTCAAAAGTGTAGTTATCAATGGGTTCAACTATGTTTGATATGTGCTAAGAACAAATTGAAAATCCCGCAAAGTCACCTAAAATGAGTTTATTTCCCGCTACTTAGAGTAAAATAAATAAAAACATGTTTTTGGAGAAACAGCGCCATCTCGTGGGATAAGTTGCTTAGCGACACGAGATGTTTTCCCTTAAGGCATAATTTTCTTCGCAGTTTCCAGAGGCAGAAAAAAACGAGCCAAGGAACTATTTACTACATTTTTTTTTAAATAAAACAATGAAGGCTGGCGGCACGTTTCCACCAACAGGTTAACTCAATTTTTTGGGTGCATTGAGAACATAGCCAAACAGTTTGCATCTAAAACGAATGATGATAAATTTGAACGCCTTCCGATTGGTAGGTACGTCAGTTTTATATAAAAGTTTATAGTACTATATAAAGTAACGATATGGCGAAATTTTTGTGCAGTGTTTACGTATAACAAAAATGTTCAGTAGGGTAGGGTTTTTTTTTTTTAATTAATGTTTATGGTGTTGTTTGAAGGTGTGAATAAAAACATATCATAAATTTTTAATTTGTTTATTTATCAATTTCTGTATCCACAACAGATACCTATTATCCAGGTTTGGCAAACACACTTATGTGGATATTTACATCGAAAGATTGAAGTTATTTCTTTTACTTTATAGAAAATTAAATTTTCACTACATAGTGAGTAAACATTAGATTAGAGATAAGTCAATTTTTTAGTAAAAAAATTATAAAAAATATCCTTACAACCATGATAAGCATACTTAAAAAAAACATAACTATTTCTTGTGATGAATGTACAATTAATGATAAAATATCTAATAAAAAAATAACGCCAATGATTCTCGCACAAACTAAAACAATTGTTCAATGTAACGGAAACTTGTACTGAGGAATGTCACAACACAATGACCATTATGATACAGAAATTATAAATACGTATAATAAACTAATGCTGCTGTCATTGCAAAAATAAATTATGCGAATAAATTACACATTACGGGGTAGACAATGGAGATCCGATTTCAGATGACGAAATGGAGTATTACTCTTAAAATATCAATACGTGTACGACTTCGCAATAAAACGACCTCAAATAATTTAGAACAACAGTCTAGTATAGTCTAGCGAACGAAATGCAGTAGTCACAATACAAATAGTACGGACACCATAGACTCTGTGCATTAAGCTCTATGGCATAGAGTTTAATTCATAGTACGGACACCATACTCTATGCATTAAGCTCTATGGCATAGAGCTTAATTTATAGTACGGACACCATAGACTCTATTCATTAGGCTCTATGGCATAGAGTTTAATTCATGGTACGGACACCATAGACTATACATTAAGCTCTATGGCATAGAGCTTAATTTATAGTACGGACATCATAGACTCTATTCATTAGGCTCTATGGCATAGAGTTTAATTCATGGTACGAACACCATAGGCTATACATTAAGCTCTATGGCATAGAGCTTAATTCATGTCACGCACACATGCTTAGGCGTTTACAAAGTACCTAGCCAGGAAAGCCAGGTCGGGTTTAGTTAAGGATTACTGCAAAATGGTACCCGTACTTGTGCGCTTGTGTTATTAGCGTCCATACAGTTTGATATTGTGCTCAAGTGTTAAGAGTTAAGTATAAAAGTAATAATTATATCTATACAGTACTACGCTATGGAAGTCTCATAAGAGCGAACAGGCCGCGAAATGTTTATAATTCATCCCTTGCAGGCTGCTCGTCCTCCTCTTCGAATTCGCTCTGAAACAACAAACAATTAAACATTAGATATTTATCTATACAAGTAAATAAAATTGGATTGTCTGTTCGTAATATCAAAATAACAGCTTTTTACTAAATGCATATGAAAGTATATACATACGGTAGCAATAACAAAACAACTATTTTTAACATTTTTGTGTTTGTCTGTCTGTTTGTCCCGGGTAATCTCCGAAACGGCTGGACCGACTTTGACGTGACTTTCACTGGCAGATAGCTACGTTGGCGAAGCCGCGAAGCACAGCTAGTTTATAATATTAGTAGAAAGTAGAATATCAAATTTCAGCTCAATCGGATAAACAAGTGGTCGAAAAATGGCTTGCAAAAATACAAAATGGCTGTACTATGCCAACCACAGAGTAAAAATGTTAAAATTCTTTTCTCCTCACTTGTACAGTTACAAATAGGTACTCACCACAGTGGGAGTGGGCTCCGCGCCCTCTGCGCCGTCGGTCTCCACGAACTTGGTGAGGCCGGCCAGTGTCCTCTCACCGTTGTAGTCACGCACCTGCAACAAGAACACAAAACACATAATATATCAAACACGTAATCGTGTTAGTGGGAGGACTAACTCTTCTACGAGTGTCCGTCTGGGTTGTTACCACCGCTTTGCTCGTGAAGTCTGCCGCCAAGCAGTAGTGTGCAAGCATTACTGTGTTCCGGTTTGATGAGCAGAGTATCCAGTGAAATTACTGGGCTTATGAGACTTAATACCTAATGTCTCAGGGTAACGAGCGCACTGCAGTGCCGCGCAGGCCTTTGTGTTTTAAAGTTCTGGGTGGCACTGCAATTGTTATGGGCCGGCGTTATGCTTACCATCAGGCAAACGACCAGCTCGTCTCGTTACCTAATAACATAAAAAAAAAACGTATGTGCGGACGTAAGTACAATTATAATTGATGTCGAATTTAACGCGACAGGTTCAGACGAGTGGAATCGCTTTCAACAAGAGACTTGATTATATAACATTTTAAAGATGGCAAACTTTGTTAGTGGTAGGACTAACTCTTCTGCGATTGTCCGTCTGGGTTGTTACCACCGTTTAGTTGCTCACATTTAAACAGGCGACTAAGTCACGTTTAGGAGTTAAATACTGTTTAACACAGGTTTAAAGTATGTTTAATTTTTTTTAAGACCGTTAATATTTAATTAGAAACGTGTATCATACCTGGTTGTCCTTAGTGTAAAGTTTGATAGTAGGGAATGAGGTGATCTTGGTGTGCTCCAGCTCATTGGCCGTGGCATCGATCTTGGTAATGACAATATCTTCGTCCTTCTCAAAGTGTTCTCCCAGCTTGTCGTAGATAGGCACCAGTTGCTTGCAATGCCCACACCTGGGAACAACAAGGACGTGGTCAAGAGATCCGAGGCATCTGATCCGTTGTTGCCAAATCACGGACTGTATTGTTTTCAGGGTTAGAACAAAATAGACAAACATTTATTCAGCACATACAATGTCAACATAGAAAAACATACATGACAAGAATATACATTATACACATACAATTTAAGACATTAAACACAAAGTAGCGCTGAAAAGGCCGTGGCTCAGCAATAAGCTGATTGTCAAATGAGTTTCAGCGCTGATTTTCAGGAGGTGCACCGTGAGCTTTATGTTTACGAGTCTAATGCGATGTTGTCTATAATAGGTACCCAAACAGTAACGCTTGTTTTCGTACTGTGAACACCATTTAAGCAAGACCGCATTGTAATTCAAAGCACCCGATTCCCAAAAGAATGAAAAAAATTGTCTCTGGCTCTTCTAGAAGGCCGCTAAAGTTTAAAAAGGACAACACTATACAAGGGCTACCCTACGCTATGCGCTATATAGGCCAGCAATAGAGCAATGAACGGCCGTGTAATAAACTGAAAGAACGAGGCGCTTAGTCCTTTTTAACTATTAAATGATGCTGTTCATTGCTATTTCGGCCGAGACTAGTATTGTTCTCTAATTTGCGTGGAAACAATAAACAAATTGATTTAAGAAAATATCCACAGTACAAAATCTACCCGATTTTTTATCAGCGCAAACTCCCAACGACACCCATCTCATGACAGAATTTAAATAATCGTAGAGCAAACATCTTCAGAGGCATTGAATCGTGTTGGAAAGACAATGACGTTAGACAGACTCCCATTAACAACACTTGAGTGAATATATCCTAACGAAGCGCACTTGTACAAATGATAGGTATAGTAGATATGACGCAACAAGTCTGGTGTTACCATCACTTTCTATTGAGAATTAGGACAAGGATTTCGGATTTTGCGTTGCTTAGGGCTATACTTCTTTGGTTCGTTGTATACAAAGAAGCCGACAGTTTGGCTATAACACACTGAGTTTTTAACCGACTTCGAAAAAGGAGGGTTGAACGGTTGGTTTCTGGATTGTGACTTTGAGCAAGAATTGGGTCTGTTGATGTCTGTCATTTATTATGTTCTGATAAAGACAGCATTTGTTTTAGTCTGTGATTCGGGTAGACGAACGTTACAGAGACCCGCTGTTAGAGTCATTTATTTTAAACCTTCATAATCCTTTAGGGCTCCTAATGAATAAAGCATTTTGAATTTGAATTTGAGGAGGTTCTCAAATCGTCTGTGTTTTTTCATGAGTAGGGTCCTTTACTTAATTTAATGAACGGATATTATTTCATATATCGCGATTTCGGTCGGATTCGCTAGTATAAAGCAATTTTATTACTTTTATTGAATTCGTAATTTTGCGCGAATGCTCCAACGCCTGATGATAGCATCCAGTATTCAACCATGCCTAATAATTCAAGAGGTCATGTCAGAGTTTGAAAATACCTCCGAAGAAAAACAAGTTCCACACGATTTTATAAAAATAAATGAAGTATAGTTATCTCTAACGATACCATAAAGCCACGTACAATTACATTCAGATGTTGAACTCGACCTTGTGACAACTGCTAGTAATACATAACCAACCTATTTGCTTTACACAAGATGGGAACACTTGATACAACAAAGATGTTTTCGAGTTATTGTTCATAATTACTATGGTAATATCAACGATCTGAGTGTTTTTTACAATTTAAATTGAAGACGGTTAATTTCCATGATAAGAATCATACGATGAACTTAAAATGACTGGCGAACTTATGTATGCACTCGTTATTACGGCCAGTTCTAATTTTAAGCATAGAGATAGTTCATGGGCCACGGATTCCGATTCCTGACTCGGAATTGGGTACTCGGTTTTGATTAATTATTTTCGATTCCTTTTTGTTTTTATACAATAATTTTGTTTTAAGTTACATAAACAATAAACGCAATTTTTTAGTATTTTTTTTAGAAATGAATGGATTGACATTTCCAATTGAGTTCACTTGACAGTTGACACATTTTTATTCAATCTCCCAATATTGAACAGGCAAACAAATCTAATACGATACAGGCCGCTAATCGGATGTTATTATGATTTTTGATATTATTTAATAGAAGGTTTAAGTTGAGATGGCGCTGCGATCTCAACAGCCAACTATTGCTTAGAATTGGGATATTTTTAAACGGCAATCGAAAGGAATCGGAAATATATTCCTACTGGTTTAACAATCGGTTATTATAGGACCAAAAATAATTGGTTCCCGGTTATTTAGGAGCCGGTTAAAACCGTTTGCCTGCCCTAACTACAGGCTATACGCAGGCACGGCACGAAAAGAACCTAATTTTAGACTCAGCACATCCTACCTTCAATTTTTATAATAATTATTCATATCCATATACAAGTTATCTAATATTATTATTCTATACTATGTCAGTCTGTGTCACTTACCAAGGAGCGTAGAACTCGACAAGCACGCTCTTCTTAGTGTCAAAGACAACTTCATCGAAGTTGGTGGCGACGAGTGTCTTCACAGGCTTGGCGGCCCAGTCTTCAGGAAGTGTTTCACTGAGGAGGTGCTGCTTAAGGGTGCCGGCGAAGAATGACTGGATGAATTCCTGTGGGGAACAATGATTTAGATTAGTAACAAAGGACTGGTTGATTGAGGCGAAACCGAAACGGAATTTTCGGTCAGGCTGTCAGTTTCGGCCGAAACCGAAACTTACATACAAATATTAAAATTACTATATTATACTGAAATCTAGTGTATTTTTTAGACATTTATTTGCATATACATATAAAGACAGTTAAGTGTGTGTGTTAAATAAAATAAAAAGGCTATCATTAAAGTACGTAACAAATATATTTCTTATGTCATGAATAATATATATAAACTAAATAAATATGTTAAAGTAAAGATATACCTGGAAGGAAACTTAAAAAAAAAGTCAGACTTAGACATACATAAGAAAACATTTGATGACGTTAAATTTCGCGTCTTCGCGTCGCGGTTGATTTTATCTCAATTAAATCGATTATAGAATTTCTTAGCTAAGCCAACTTTCTTTCGGCCGAGCTAACGTAACGTACTTGGTTGTTGCTACGTGCGTCAACAAATGGCGTGACTACATTATTATTCCTGTCCATATTATACATGACTACAATCCAACGTAAAGGTGAAAATACACGGTTCAACCAAATTGAATCACTTTGGTTGAATGGAGCAGAAATGAAAGGAATGCTGTTGTTGCAATGACATTGAATGA
Source organism: Crocallis elinguaria (assembly GCA_907269065.1). NCBI lineage: Eukaryota > Metazoa > Arthropoda > Insecta > Lepidoptera > Geometridae > Crocallis > Crocallis elinguaria. The sequence goes on along the minus strand of OU026072.1, from coordinate 20,574,151 downwards.
TTCACTTATAAGTTTGCATGGATCAATTTGGTTGCTTCATCCAAATTGAAAGACAAAAGTGAACCGTGTATTTTCACCTTAAGTCATCAAGCACACTGCACAAAGCCCAGGGTACAAAATGTATAAAACGCAAATTGACTTGGCAACGTGGCTTGACGAGCATCACAACGTATCAATGTACATTAAATACTAAATGAATATCCGGTTTAATTTAGTTATCTTACAAAGGTGTTAATTAACTATAAATACAAACCGTATTTAAGCAACACCGATAAGGAGTCTGCCTTTAGCGATAAATTTGCCCCTCGTAACTTCAAAGTCACCCCAGTAAACTTTTCGAATAATCAATATACCTATACAAAAAGAAAATTACCAGTCATATAAGTTCTAAGAACAGAAATATTGTTTCCGAGAACATACCACCCCTGCTGTGTGAACTATCAGCAACCCGCTGTGTGAAAATAATATAACTATCGACTGATCCGTCTGTTCAGCGTTGGTCGCTACCGAGTAAATCCTTCTACCCACAGCGCTGCAACGGTACTCCATCATATACAGGCTGAGTTTAATTGGTATGTTATGCCAAAAGAGGGTAAATCTACACCTGGAGGTCAACAAAATTTGTTTTAAGAGATTTTTTAATTCGGAATTTTTCATTGAAAAAATGGTATTCAAAGTTGACGTCAAAATTCTAGTACAGAATTTCCGGGCAGCCCTAGATCGGCTGATTCACTTGAACTTAAATGACGATATTGATTAGAACAAACTTAGAAACTAGAAAATACCGCGCACTTCACGTTTGAAGTTGAATTTATTTTTTGTATGGAAATGACGTATTTCCAAGGGACAAGTTGTTGTCCACAATTTGTGGACAATCATGGTCCTAATCCCCTCTTCCGGGATAGCATACCAAATCGAACTCAACCTGTATATGGAATGTTATGATTTCGCCTGTATTTGTATGATATTTAATGTTTGTCTACCACAGGTGGTAGTGAATACCGCTTAGGTCTGAACCGGCCTATATCCAGCAGCATCGCAGTGTTATATTGGATGAATTTATAATGCCACACCCTCATTATCTATCTGTTATTTTGATATTACAAACCAACGCTTCAATTTAATCTATTTGTATAGATATTCTATAACATAGATTTGTATTACAATCTATGTTATTGATTTAAAATACAAACACTCTAGTTTAAAAAAGGTTTACTTTTATTAAATATGTCAGCATTTGTAATGCGAAATAATCGACGTGACCTAATGTGGTCCATGAGAGCCGTGACAATTCTATTCAAACCGTGGCATTTCACAATTGTGCAAAGCATAGTTCTTTGATTGTTCCAAAGTAAAATGTATGACGAATTTTACTATTACTTCATGGTATACTTATAGTTTTGGTGTCGAGTAAGATAAAGCTAACTCTTATTCGATTATTTCCTAGAAGTACGTATCCTAATACTTATCCCATCCTACTAATATCATAAACGCGAAAGTATGTAAGAATGTTTGATGTATTGATGCATGTATTGAATTCAAAACAACCTTAATAGTTTTTCACAAATATCATTTTAAATTAAAGTATACCTAATCTGTATTCTGGTAGATATTTATGATTTTATAGCAGTATGGATGGAGTTGGGGCTGGACAATCTGGGTGCGTTACAACCGAATGCGACCGAACTCTCTAAACGAGCCTCTGAAAAGAGTCCGGATGCACCCGGTGTGTAGGCAGTGAACGCAGCCCTGTACAAGGTTTATCATCAATTCATCTAACATAAAACCAGATAATAAATTATTTATTAAGAGGAGTTTCTCAATTCGCATGTAATGTTTTTTTGTTGTATCGCGATTTTCTATATTTCTCCGTCAGATTTTTCGCTAACTGATATCTCAAGGTACTGGTACCTACTTTAATAAATTTTATGAGAGAGTACCACCGCTAGGGCCAAGATGGGAGATGAAGTTTCGTATAATATTAGGTTGGGGAAAAAGTCTTTTCGCATTATAGTATGTATGAACTTGTAATAAAATCTCTTTGGCTATAGTATTTGTATCTGGCTGGTTTTGGTATCATATGAAAGTTTAAATTTTAAAGAACATAATTCCAAATTCAAATTAGGAAAATGTGTGATTTTCATTTGTTTTTCGTACTGTCAAAATGAGTGAATCTAATGAAGAAATTCGATACATTTTAAAATTTTACTACAAAAAAGGTAAAAATGCAACGCAAGCCGCGAAAAAATTTTGCGATGTTTATGGACCTAGTGCAGTGTCTCTGAGAGTAGCACAAATTTGGTTTAAGCGTTTTCAATCCGGAAATTTTGATTTCAAAGATGCACGTCGCTCTGGTCGCCCTATTACGGATAAAATGGATGCCATTTTTGAAAAAGTGGAACAAGATCGGCATATCAGTAGTTACGACGTAGCTGAAGAACTGGGAATTGACCACAAAACAGTTTTGGCGCATTTGAAAAAAACTGGGTAACAAAAAAGCTCGATATTTGGGTACCTCACGAGCTCACTGAAAGAAACCTAATGAATTGCTAATGAACCGTGTACTCATTTGTGATTCTTTACTACGACATAATGAAACCGAACCATTTTTGAAGAAGCTGATAACTGGTGATGAAAAGTGAATCACGTACGACAATAACGTGCGAAAAAGGTCGTGGTCAAAGACCGGTCAGGCTTCACAGACTGTGGCGAAACCCGGGTTAACTCGCAACAAGGTGATGCTGTGTGTGTGGTGGGATTGGAAGGCCATTATTCATTATGAGCTGTTACCACCAGGCAGGACCATCGATTCTGAACTCTACTGCGAACAACTGATGAGATTAAAGCAAGAAGTTGAGAGAAAGCGGCCGGAATTAATCAACAGAAGGGGTGTGGTTTTCATTTTCATGGTTTTTCATGATAACGCTAGACCTCACACATCTTTAGCCACTCAGAAAAATTTAAGAGAGTTTGGCTGGGAGGTGTTAATGCATCCGCCGTATAGTCCTGACCTTGCACCTTCAGATTTCCACCTGTTTCGGTCTCTTCAGAATTCTTTAGGCAGTGTCAGGTTAACATCACGAGAGGACTGCCAAAACCACTTGTCGCGGTATTTTGATCAGAAGTCCCAAAATTTCTATAGCAATGGGATCATGTCCCTATCTACAAGATGGCAAAAAGTTATCGAACAAAATGGTACCCACATACTTTAGTTAAATATAAATAAACTATATTAAAAAATGTTTTGAATTTTCTTAAAAAATGCGAATGAACTTTTTCCCCGACCTATTAACATCGCGATATTTTCGTCAAAGTTGAAGATAAATAGTGCGACTACGAAAAGTTAAAACTGCTAAAAGTAACTCTGTAATTCGTGTAACGTCTTGTCTAAATTTAGCAAGTACTTGACGAAAATATAAAGGCTAATTGAGTCTTTGTGCGTGTATATTGTTCTTTCCATTACGCGCCAAGACAAATACGAATAAGGTATACCAACAGGCGCCCTTTGTTCCAGAAAATGAGAGCATTTGTCACCGCGCGCAATCTACCGGCAATAATGTGAATCGTCACAATGACGAACGCTTCGTCTACGATGTATCTTTAGCCTTATTATTTTTTCTATACTAATATTATAAAGAGGTAAAGTTTGTTTATTTGTTACATAATCTTTGAAAACGACTCCGATTCTGTAAATTCTTTCAGAAATAGGAAGTTACATTATCCTTGGACCTTGAGTGCTATAGCCTAACCATTTCATCCTGATTCCACGCCTGCGAAGCTACGAGAAAAATCTAGTGATAATAGGATTCCCTGTATCGAGAACGACTACCTAATTTTGCTTTTTTTTAACAGTTTTTTTTAGCAACCCTTTTGCGCCACAACAGTTAAATCGATCTAATTTCCTACCAAACTACGGAGCAGTCTGTTATCGTCACGTATTTCTTATCTGTAGGTTGAAGTGGCGTCAATTTGAATGGAATGATTGAGGTACCTAACCTCGAGAGATGAAATACTGTACTACCCGATTCCACAACAATGTCGTGATTCGTCATTAACAAATATCAGCGCTCAGCGTATCAGCGCATGGGGAATCTTACAATAGGTTTAGATATGAAACGACAGAATCGATACCATTGTTGAAGTTTTGAGACTATTCTCGTTTTTGCTTTTTATGCTTGACAATGGATGCGATTCTGGTATGCCATTTGAAAACTAAAATTAGGAGAACTATTATTCTATATATAATATATAATTAATAGTCGTAAATAGACGTGTAAAAGAAATGGCCTTTTCAAAAGGCACGGCAGAATCGCACTCAATCTTTGTACTTATAGCTTATAGTATTTAAAATTATTAGAAAAGTGACAGTGCAATAAAATTGACAAGCAAACGATAAGGCATTGTGCTAAGTTTACCAAGGATTTATCAATAAATTACAATCAGTCACGGTTTCAACGCTGAGTTCATTGATAGCGATCGATATTTTTCATTGCGCAAAAATTATAATTAGACAAGAGCTGCTAATTGTCACTAGAAATGGATTTACCTCAAGAAACCTTACTTTGGAGAAATCTTATCCTAGAAGTGTTACTTTTACATTTACTGTTGCAAAATGCGACCACGCAGGTTGGAATTTCTCACATAACTAAGAACCAGAACAATTGAAAAATCCATTATGTAACTTCAGGAATGATAACTCGCTCCCATAATCTAGTTGGTTATACATCTGGGGTGCAATTTTTGAATGTCACCGAGTGACCAAATATCAACGACATGACCGATAGTCAGCGATTTACATAAAGTCGTATTTTTTAATGTCAGCTGGTGACTAAGGCTGAGATTCAGAGACGAATCTAAGCGTGGACTCACGCTTCCATACGTCAAAATTCTATACAGTTTTGACATATGGAAGCCAAACTCTACGCTTAGAATCGTCTCTGAATCTTAGGCTGAAATTATCATACCAATGATATCGTATACGAGTGGGGTTACCCATAGGTATTTAGTGTCAATTTTGACTTCAAAACAATATCCAACTTGAAAAATAAAATTGAATAGAACACAATCATAAGTTTGTCTATGATCAAAGCGGAGAAACAATTGCATGTTGGTACAAAGGGTATGACTTTCAAAAACACGACTTTTGCAAACTAGTGACTTCAAAGTCATCCGTGAGAATTTTCTCACCGGTGATTTCAAAATCACTCGTGAAATTAAAAAAACCTGGTTTAGACAACGGAAAGACGCCCTGTTCAAATGCTGTTGGAAGCAAAGTTTGTGAAGTTATATATTTTTAATGTTATTTTATTTGTAGTGTTAGTTATTATATATTAACTGACTTACCTCAACAGAGTTCGCGGTGAGTTCGTCGCTGGCTGGCTTGTACTTGGCCATGTCTTGTTCGAGGGCGATGAGACGGGCGGATGGGACCTCATCCTTCTTCATGCCGAAGAACTCCAAAATCCTTTGGAGAGGACGTATGTTATGTTAATTGAATAGGGTGTTTTTGTCTATTAAAGCCTGAACCGGCCTGTGAATTTCTGAGTCAACATCGTTCGCTCCCATAGACTAGTTGGTTAAGACGTCTGGTCTAGATAAACAGAAGACGCAGGTTCGAATCCTGTTGCCAGTAAAATTTTTGAGATGCATATATTTACGTGAACATCAGCTAGTGTCGATAAACGCTTTAACATATATTTAGGGCCAATCTTTCAATTGCATGTTAACGAACCGATTGCTATTGAATCAATAAATTTTCGTGTTTTTAGGGTCTTTCATTCCGATATTAATGGACGGTTAGTTACCTAAGGTTTATTTCTTTAGAATGGCATTTAATTTATCTATAGGCCTACTAGGGCTTGTAGATTATCCAACTGTTTTTGTAGCTAGCTAGGTTAGATGTAGTGTTTATTTATGTATTAGCTAGTTAAAAAAGGCAATTAGCCCGTTAAAAAAAAAAAAATTATGTAATAGCTGTTGCTCCGCGGTTTCACCCGCGTAGAGATTTTGGATTACATGGTTTTTATTTTTTTGCGCGGTACACTAATTCTTTTTCTAAAATTAAAGTAGCCTAAGTTACTCCTTGTAACATCAGCTATCTGCCAATGAAAGTCCCGTCAAAATAGGTCCAGCCGTTTCGGACATTACCCGGAACAAACAGACAGACAGACAAAACTTTTAAAAATGGTTATTTTGTTATAGGTACCGTATATACTTTCATATGCATTTAGTAAAAAGCTGTTATTTTGATATTACAAACAGACACTTCAATTTTATTTATTTGTATCGATTCACCACAGACTTAGATGATTCAGGGAATTATCTAACACTGGACGTTGTCTGATTATTGAAAGATCGGCCCTTAATAGAATAGGTATTAAGTCTGATAAGCCCACTAATTTCACTGACTAGTTTGCCCAGCTTTTTGGAATACTGTTAGACTGTATTACCTCTGGTGCTCATCCTCATCGGCGTCAATAGCGACGGACATGATCTTGTCGCGGTAGTTCTTGGCCACAGGCTTGAGGTCCTCAATGTATTTCTCGTAGTCGCCACTTTTCTATAACAAAGATACATAAATCTGTTAAACAAGTGATAGGTGATATGTGATATTTTATTTATATAGTTTTTATGCTCCTTTTGAGCGTTTGAGCTTTCGCCCCTAATGTAATATTAGTAAAGGATCAAGATGTTGGTTTAGCAATTTTACATAAAAGCAATGATTTATTTAGTACGGAAATATCGATTACAAGTTCGTGACATGACATCATGTCGAAATGAAATATAAATGATTAGGCATCTAAATCGCATCATTCCTTACGACGGAGCACAATAATAATCTACCACAAATCAGGATTTTTTTTATGTTGTTTGGTAACGAGACGAGCTGGTCGTTTGCCTGATGGTAAGCATAACGCCGGCCCATAACAATTGCAGTGCCACCCAGAACTTTGAAACACAAAGGCACTGCAGTGCGCTCGTTACCCTGAGACATTATAGGTATTAAGTCTCATAAGCCCAGTAATTTCACTGGCTACTCTGCTCATCAAACCGGAACACAGTAATGCTTGCACATTACTGCTTGGCGGCAAACTTCACGAGCAAAGTGGTGGTAACAACCCAGACGGACACTCGCAGAAGAGTTAGTCCTCCCACTAACATCTTATGAATGCAGACGCATTATTAGTCGTTTCATCAATATCATTCACGAAACAGTCTACAGATCAATAACTTAATTACTTTCCCATCATTGAGACCACAGACAAAAGGTATAAAAATTGACATTGACAGGTCTGTATTTTTTTATTAGAGTCAAGGGTAGTGTTGGCGACATTGCTTTTATTAGATATAAGACTAATTGGAATTTATTAGATATAAGACTCTTTGAAATTCTTTTGTTTTTACTTCAAAATTCTTCGAATCTTTGTATTACTTATAAAATGACAGATATTAAAAAATTGCCAATATGAAAGGTTGTTCCTCATTTATATCAGGTAGAATATCTTTGCATAAATCAGTCTCTATCGTGATTCTTTCCCGCCCTTTTCCTTTGTTGTAGTCATAATTATACTTATTTTATTCGTCCTTGTAAAAGGAGAGAAACTAGCCAACTTGAGGTTGTTGACTCGTGTACATCAGCCTTGAGCCGGTACGTAGCTTTCTTTACAGTTACTCTACTATGTTTACTCAACAAATCAGTGGAAATAAAAATACAGTAGGCGCTCGATAATCCGGCACCCGATTTTTTCCCTCTATGCCGGATTGTCGGAACTGCCGGATTATCGTATTTGTATAGGAAGTAAAAGCTTTTTACACATGTACAATGTAAAATAAAGTCTACATATCATAGATTCACAGTAAAAGACTATTTTAATATGGTTAGGTGAATTTATTATAAAAATAAAAAACACATATGTAGGTACCGGACTGCCGACCCAGAGAAACTACTCGAACCCGCTCAGTAGTCCGGCGTTCAGCTGTGTAAAATGCCGGACTATAGAGCGGGCTACCTGAGTCCCAAAATGCCGGACTACTGAGCGTGCCGGATTGGCGAGCGCCGGATTATCGAGCGCCTACTGTATTTTCGAGTTTATAAAACGTCATGCAGTCTGTGTTTTAAAGTTTAGCCCGTCACAAAACGAAGTAACTCTAGTTTGTATTGTAATTTGTTTTTTCGAAGATTTTTATCTTTTGAACCGTGCATTTTTCCGATATAAAAAGTAGCCTATGTTACTATCCGGTCCATAAACTATATCTATGCCAAAAATCACGTCGATCCGTTGCTCCGTTACTGCATGAAAGAAGGACAAACCAACAAACACACTTTTGCATTTATAATATTATTATAGTTGACCGTTACTTATAAATAGGTCAACAGTAGGTTTTATATCCTTTTCGATCCTATAAAAACTACACTTGGTGTATTTAATAACGGTGAATATTTAATTCACCGTTTGTCGATGATCGTATAGCTTTGGGATGTTTAAATTTTCAATCACTACGCGTCTCTATTAGCATGGGGTTATTGAACTGGCCGGGTCAACCACCTTCCGTTATGTGCTCGGCATAGGAGAAAAAAAAGTTGTTTGACAATGCAAAGTAATTTGATTTAGCTCTAAAGGACTAATAGGTGTGACTAAGATGTCGACGGTTCAATAGAATGAATAATAACCTTTTTAGTTCTCATAGCATGAACAATTACGATTAGCATGATCGGAATTTTTGAATCAATTTTGAGATTTTGACTGGCAGAAACAAGTATTAATTACGCAATTTTTTTCTTCAAATGAATGCAATATCCATGAGGTTTCGTATTTTTACACGACTGCCAAAAAAAAGGAGTGTAATGTTTTCAGGGTTCATAAATACAGTATGTGAGTTTCTTTATTCCACCATAACTTTTAAATGCCTGAAGAGAAATAGATGTATGGGGCATCGTTAGAATCCTTACATAATCCCGAGTGATACTGGCTAGGGCAGTCGTTTTTTTTAATTAGGTACCTGAATTTGAAAAAGAGGTAACTCGCATTTTATATAGGTATAAGATATCTTCGCCACGTATGGAACTATTGCTTTTTTATCTTTAGCGGTAGCGACAGGGTGGTCCCATTTAAATTTAATTAGGATCTGATGATGAGCTCCAAAGTTAAGGCGATGGATGGTTGATTTTCCGCTTTCAAACGAGTAATTCTTCTTCTTCAGCCGGTCCCTCATTACTGAGGATCGTGGTCATTGGATCCCTGTAAGCGTACGATTTGCCTCCATCGATTTCGATCCATAGTCGCCTTCACCACCTGATGAAATTGGCTTGAGGAAGTGGCTTCCTTTACTTGGTCAGACCATCGTGTTGGCGAAACGAGTAATTACTGGAATGCAAATTATACTAGCGATTTAACTATCTAAAATGCAGCTATCAACCCAGTCCTCAGACAGATGTCACAGTATAAAAAAATTAAGCCTCATTCTTGCTTCGCACGACTGGCTACAAATCAATGGAGAAAGTTCACGGCTAGGCCACAGTTTAAACGACAAGTAGAGTAACAATAGTGTGTAGAATGTAGGCAAGCAACTGAGAGCGAAAGGTCAAAGTTTGCCAAGCAGATAGCGTGAGCGAGCGATTGTACACGTCAGAGACGAGAGAGTACATACGAGCGGAACAGTTTTTAGTGTCTATTCTGGTTCGTATTTTTTTATACGCTGTCCGTATTATTTTATTTATAGGTTAACGTTTGACCTAATCTTATAATCGACGATTCTAGACAAGGTGATTGGCGACTGATTTTCAAATTGAAGTTGGTGACTAGCCCGGCGAGCATTCGAATATTCCTTACCAATCTTACTACCATACAATTTTTAAAACTTTTAACGCGACAAGTTATGCTTCTCGTTCGGAGTTCGATAAATTGCATAGGTACCAACTCCAATCTCTCTCTAGTTTTTTATACAATTAACGACACCTAGTCGTTCGGGTGATGTCAGTAACAGTCCTTATATATTATCTTGCTACGGGCAAAAGCTAGTACATTTAATAACAAGTTCTATGTGGTCGCCTGACGCCTCTCTACTCTAGTAAGTTTAATATAAACTTCGATGCGCTTACGTTTCAAACTGGATTGAACTTTGCTTTCAACTTTCTTCAGTCTGAACAAGTGAAAGGTTACTTCATGACAGGATTGTGAAAGTAATTCTTGACTAACCGCTTTCGTGGATTTAATGATGCAAAAAGTTAGTTAAAAAGAATGTAGGCATATTGACTGAATGGAATTAGTGATATCGATATGGTAACTTGAATGCCGAAACCGGTATTCGTATCTACGGACGTATATACCAATTTGTTTTTAGTATTATAATGGAGGCGAATGTGTGTTTGTACGTTTGTTCGTTTGTCTTTGTTTCACGGAGCAAGGGATCGACGTGATTTTTTGGCATAGATATAGTTTATGGATAGACGAGTAACATAGGCGAAAAAAATGCACGGTTCCTTTGCAAACGCGGGTAAAACCGCGTCAGGAGCTAGTTAGTAAATATTGACAAAAAGTTTGGGCCTATCGATGTTTGAAGACCAAAACCGAAAACTAGTTTTTATCGAATTCAAACACGGAGGAAGTTTATAAATTCGATTTGCTTCATTAGAAAGAAATATAGGTACTATGTCTTAGTTATTTTTCTTTTGCATGCGCTAATTGCTACTGGACGTTGGGATGGACTTCCTAATAACTCGTTCCAGGACTTCCAGGTTTAGCATTTTCATCAAATTAGACACGTCATCATTTTAAGACAACAGGCGAGTCGCGAGATATGGAACATACAACAACTTGTTATATGGGTATGTTCCATTTCTTCAAAATCGAACCAGTTCCGAATAGCTTTTTTTGTTTTGTTTATTTATACGTGGCTTCAAACATTATTTTCTTATTTCTTTTGAATAACGAGACGAGCTGATCGTTTGGTCAGCCAGGTAAGCTTATCGCCAGCCCATAACAGTTGCAGTGCCTCCCAGAACTTAGAAACACAAAGGCCTGCGCGGCACTGCTTGGCGGTCGTTACCCTGAGATATTAGGTACCTATTAAGTCTCTTAGCTCTAATTTCATTGACTACTTTGTTCAACAAATCGTTAGACTAGATATGGATTTCTGAACAAGTTTCTTTAAAATGGTGTTAAAAAGTATTGTACCATTTCAAAGCGATGACGTACGGCGCGGCATATTGTTTTATCTGTAGATTTGAACTTTGCTTAACATATTGTTCAAATAGTCGTATTTAATAAATACTTATGTTATCACTACTAACGGATGCTAATCACGTAAACTTACTCAAACAAACTATATACTCCATTATTAGTGTCAATGTTTCTAGAGTTAATCTGTGTTAATTTTCATGATAGTTTAAACATTGTCAATAGTAATTATTAAGTGCCGTTATAACAAGACTTCATACAAAAGGTGGGTAACTTCGAAAGCTGCCCAGAACCTCTTGTCAGTTTAACCTTGACAATGACTGGGTCACGTGGATACATACGTGTCTGTTACACATCGTTATTAGTGACTCATGTATTGGGAAGAATTGAGATAATATTGCACAATTTTCGCTAACTTAAAAAAAGTAGTAAATTTGTGTAGAAGTACTTACTAAATAGAGAATAGGGATAAATAATATGTAGTGGTAAATCCTTGAGTAATTTCCTACACACATATGTATTATATTCGAGTTACGTCTTTATGTAGAATTACTTCCTTAGCCTTATACAGGAAAACAACATTATTTTATATAAGAGTTAGAATTAAAGTGTAACTAACATGGAATTAATTGCAAATAATTAAGTATCCTACAGAATATCTTAAACCAATTATTTAATCCTTTAACTAAGTATTATACTTACGAAATTCTTTAATTATCTTTCAATATTATTTCTGTAACTTAGCTGTCAATTTTTATTAAGAATAAATAAATTAACAGTAACACCTCTAAAATTGGTAATAAATTAACAATATATGATCTGAACTGGGCCAGTTTTGATGAGTAAATCCAAACTCTCACTATCTGAATCATGTAAATTCTGATAGTAAAATAAAGATGATTATGACAAAAGTTAAAATGTATAGTATAAAGTTTGCAATTCTTACCTTGGACAGGAACAGAAGGAGATGGTACTTGATCTGTCCACCGAAGATCTTGGAAGCAGTCTCGTGGGAGAACTCAACAATAACGGGCATGGACTGCACAAACACCCAGGTCTTGAAGAGATCCTCGTTGAACTTCTCACCGTCATACTTCACTCTGTTCTCTTCGAACTGCGGAAAATAAGAAGACCATTAAATTACTAGAATTAATAAGCTAAATAAAAAAAATGGTAGCTTAAAGAACTTAGTAGAGTTTTCACATGAACATAAATATTGGAAAATTTTCCATCTCACTTTTTTTCTCAGGGTGAAATCTATAGTGTATGTAAATACTTTTTATCAGCTCTTAGGGGTTGAGATTGTCTTTAATAGCTAAGTGAATAAGTTATTTTATTTATACAGTTAGCATTATTACTTAGCACAGAGGCAATTATTTGAAACCAGTTGACATCATATTTCTTTAATTGATTTATGAAGAGGCTGAACTAATTCTTTCTTTATACATTTTAATAACAGTGTGATGCAATAAAGAGTTGTTAGGTTATCTACAGGCATGTAATTAGTTCAATGTTTCTACATTTTTTTTTTTTCATATTAAGTTAGCTAGTAATTGACAGCTTTTGAAATCCAGCTCTCTAATCATTTTTGTTTTCCTATACTGTAGATATTTTCTTGTGCCCTATTGTTAGGCAATCAACAAAGAACTCAAGACTCTGCCAAATTAATTTTTTTCTTGTCAGTCTATTCAAATTTGTCATAATTGAGCAGTGATCAAGTAGTAGGATTTTTGTTGACTTCAAGTTAATACAAAATAATATACATTGAATAAAAAATCAATATTATTTATCCTATTTACTTGTTGCTCATACTTTTGCTATTTTTATCAGTAAAATGTAGGTTATTACATGAATTATGGTATGTAATGTAAGTCACAAATTCGAATTTTTTAAGTTTTTTACCCTACAATGTATTTCTTATCAGCCAAATTTTCAGAGTTCATAAGAAAATGATGACCTTTACCAAATGTTGGCTAAATTATAATAATCAACTTCTTATTATAATAATCTAGGTATTCAAAGACTCATATAGTTATATACAGATCTATAAGATATATTCTAAGAGCTGATTCAATACAGATATTTCTTTGATTCTGAGATAATTTTATGATAATATCTCAAACTATGATATACGTAAATATCAAACATTACAATTATCTTTTTAAATGCTATCAAAACAAGTTCTGCTTAATGGGAGACCCGTCTGATTAGTATTATCTTTCCTGTTGCTGCCACACCAATTTATCACCAAATAATTACAGTTTTAATTTGGTGTTATATTATTGAATAAAGAATAATTGTGCTACTGTCAATTAAATGACGTTAATAAATTATAGTACGAATCACATTTTTAACTTTATGCTCAGAGGAGCAAAACTATAGTTCTACTTTAGCAAGCACAAATCAGTAGTAATTAAAAGTAAGTACTAGTAATTACTATTAATACTACTTAATAATAGTAATTATTATATTAAAAATGAATAGTAATTACTACTTACTTCTTATTAAACCTTTTTCTAGCATTATTAACAGATGAATACGCCACAATTACCAAGACAAAAGGAACTTACATTCTTGAACAGCACAACATCTTGGTCCTCAGCTTCCAGTTCTCCAATGATCTTCTCATCAGTGACTACAGCGAAGACCTGGTCATCAACCAAACCAGCAACATTCAGGAAAGCCTTGGCCTTCTCAGTGTCTTTGTCAGAGAAGAAACCAAACACAATGACATTGTTAGCAGCAATGAGTTCCTTGGCTTGTTCAGCAGAGCTGACTTCAACCGCAGGCGGGCCAGTCTTCTTCTTCAGCCAATTAACAATGTCGTCAGCTTGGCGACCGCCTAATAAAAAATATTAATCATGTTATAGAACATTAACAAACCATGAAGAAGTTTATAAAACATGCTCTAGATTATAGTGTAATTAAATACCGTTGTAATCGACTGGACTGCCGTTTCTGAAGAATTTGAGCGTAGGGTAGCCCCTGACACCGTAGCTCTCAGCCAGTTCTTGCTCTTGAGTGGCGTCTACCTTAGCCAATTTGATAGGAGAATCTTCTTCCGCCAATTTGGTTGCGGCCTTCGCGTATTCCGGCGCCAGAGACTTGCAGTGGCCACACCATGGTGCATCTATGGACAATTATTACTCATTACAGCTAATTACAAGCTCCACAAATGCCGCACGATACCGGTCGGCATGCAACTCAAATGACGTGTCATATACAGTTTTAAATCTGACAAGACATTAATACAGGTATAATACTTCTATTTAACACACGTAAAAGCGGTTTCAAATACCGAATAAGAAAAAACTTACAGAATTCCACAAGGATAAACTCCGTTGATGAGAGTACACCCTCGAAATTGGATTTGCCGAGAACTAAAACATTTTCTTCAACGGGGACATCGTCTCCGAGCACGAAACCCAAGAGGGCTAACGCCGTAAATAATATCACACGCATTTTGATTTATTTGGCGTTTCTTTTAAGCCTACTCGGAGGACGAGTCTTTACAAAATGCCGAAATAGTGCCACTTCATTCACTCCCTGTCTCACTTGACGTGGCAGCGTCGAACGTGTGTTTGGCTGTGATTGGTTAAACCTTTTTTTTTTCTGAAAAATAGACAATGATGAGCATATGGTTTTTAAACGCAAACAGTGCTGATATTTTCTTGGTGAAGCTGTAATTATTAATTTTTATATCATCTACACATAACTTTTCTGTGTTATCATTATTTAAATATGTTTCGTGTTACGACGAAAACTACTTTTAGATGCCTGTTTAGTTAGGCAGCGTCTAAAGATAAACGTCTAAAATTATTGGGAATGTCACAACATAATGGAGTTAGACTACGGTTAGACACTACTTATATCAAGATTTGTGGTTGCTCATATTTAAACACGCAACTACTCTGTTTCACATAGGTTTAGGGTGTGTTTAATGTTTATGTGGTAAGACCCAGTATATAATTTTTTTGTTTATTGTCACAATTTGTTTTTGAACGTAATATACTTTGGAATAACAGCTGATTTTGACAATATCCTGTCCAATATCATACAAAACTCCCACGTCACTGTCAATTTCTGTCTTCTGTGTATTTGTTTGTTTACGTTTTTTAACGTAGCTATTTTAATTTATAAGTGAAATACAAAATAAAATAAAATATTAGTGAATATCTGAATAACGAATATACCACAAATACTAAATAGTGAATGTTAATTTTACTGCAATAAATGGCGTCAAATACACAAAATTGCAATAGTACGACTTCGTGAATTCAATGTAGGTAAGTACTTTATAAATCCAGTGTTTTCAAATAGTGCGAAGCTTTACTCTGTTCCTAAAATTCTTAATTGATTTTCTTTCTATTCACAGCTGCAGTAACAGCCTTGGTTATGTTACTAATTACCCAATTATAAGTATTATAACCATATAATTATAAAACCAGCATTCCTGTGTCTGGCGTCAGACATTACGTACCTACCTACTACGCCACAAATCGCAATATTAATTCACAAATGCTGGCATTCTCACCGTTTCGCTACGCTATTACACATTTATTTTAGAAGATTTAAAATTGGAACATTTCCAATTTTTTGGCTCTGCAGTATGTACAGTCTACTTCCTCATTAACACTACCATAGTCTATAGGTACTATACTAGTTTGTCCAGACAACCTTCACAGTCCATGTTAATATAAAAAAAGTTGTGCAAAATATTAAAGGTTAGTACATAAAAATATAAATCAACTCAATATTTACTATTTAACATAAACCTTTTAAATACCTCACCTTTCTTATTGTTTGATTAAATGTCTCTGAAGTTTATTTTTAAATCAGTCGCATGTGATTATAGGAAGTATTACAATAAAAGCTTTATATTTATCTGGTTCACATGGTTTATGACTGAAACAGTTCTGCTTGATTAGTATATTGAAAAATACTGAGTTCACAGTGATTAAACAATTAATTTGATGGATTTGTTTCAATCTTTTATTACATTTTCTATTGCAGATGCCAGAACTAACGGTCACATCAGAAATATATGAAGAATATGATTATAGAACTAAAAAGACTCCAAGTAAGGAAGGGAGTAAGTATTTATTAAATACTATTTTCTATTGTATATTTGTAGTAAATGCACTTAGAACATATACCTGCAGCTGCAACACTTAAAACTTTTATTTTCTCAGAGTAGTCAATACCCTTATCTTAATAGTTTTCAACTTGATGGTGTAACAAATATATTCTCTATATTGTTATAGTGAAGACGTAATGGCTTCAATTTCAATATACTTATACTTCCAATATAATAAATGTGGGGTGTTCGGTTGTGAAGAGAAAACACTAAAAATCTTTGTTAATTTCTTATTTTTTAAATTTTCTTCTAAATATACATGCGTTCATCCTGTCAACCAATTGTCCACAGACTCACACTGTTGTCAATCATGTCAATATTATCTATTATGATCCCAGTTCTATTGTTCACTCAACCTTCCATGCAAAACAATCCCACAAAAATACGAAATGTTTGATGTTTGTTTAGTTATTTATTTGTAACCAGTATCCGCCCGCGGCTTCGCCCGCGTGATATTTATCTTTAGCCTGTGTTATTCCAGAATCTAAGCTATCTACAATTTTTATTCAACAAATATCATCAAAAATCGTTTTAGTAGCTACGAAGATAGGTAGTAACCACAAATTATATAGGGTAGTAACAAACATTTTGGCATTTATAATATTAGTAGGAAGAGGATAGAATAGGATAAGTTCTCTATCTCTCTGAAAGTATTGAATGGAATAAGCTGAAATATAGTGTAGGATAATAATAGTTTATATTAACAAACAATCATAAAACATTCTTAGACTTTCTGTCATAAGAAGAAAATATCTCTCAAAGCTATTATGTGACATTTTTATTCTAATTCATGTGATATGTGAAAATGATTTGACACAAAACATAATTTATCTTTATTTAGGGCTTGTAGATTATCCAACTGTTTTTGTAGCTAGCTAGGTTAGATGTAGTGTTTATTTATGTATTAGCTAGTTAATAAAGGCATTTAGCTCTTTTAAACTGGCTTCAAAAAAAAGAGTCTCAATTATTTGTCTATATTTTTTATTTCATTTTTTGGGTGATGTTACTTGATTTCTCTGCTGCAATTTAAATGTTTTATTTTTCATGAGTTGATTAAGAGTATGAAAAAATGACAACTTCCTTAACTTCATATTTAATTTTTTCCTTGTTTTTCAGATGTTATATCAGAGTTTCCATTTTTACTAAGACAAAATAATGGAGTAGCCCAATTTGATGATGATAATGATTTAGACGTGGAAAGGCCACAGAAAGAAGTAATTAAAATTGGTAAGGGTGCACTGTACAGTAATGTTGTCAATGTAAATATTTTACAACAATGGCCCAGTATACTGTGATGGTAAGGAAGACAAGATTTTTTTAATTATTTTGGATAACAAGACAAGCTGGTCGTTTGCCTGATTTTAAGCACAACGCCGGCCAATAACAATTGCAGTGCCACTCTGAACTTTGAAATACAAATACCTGCGTGGCACTGCATTGCACTCGTTACCCTGAGACATTAGGCATTAAGTCGTATAAGCCCAGTAATTTCACTAACTACTTTGCTCACCAAACCGGAACAGAGTAATGCTTGCACATTACTGCTTGGCGGCAGACTACACGAGCAAAGCAGTGGTACCAACCCAGATGGACCCTCGTAGAAGAATTAGGTCTACCACCTAGTAACAACCATTCTGATCTTTTGAATGATATTGATATTATGAATCTGATTCTGAAATTTTGAACCATCAAGTTGATGGTTCAAAATTTAATTCCTCAAAATGAGGTTGAGCTTTCTGTGAAAGAAGACATTGTGATACAATCAGAGCTTGGTGTGGGGCCATTTTCTAATTCTCTCCTGGATAGCTTGTTAGGTGTCTAGGACTAGACGTTGGTACGTCTATAATATCGTATATCGTCTACGATCTGGTTGTCAATCACTCCTAGTTTGTTGATCAATACTGCTACAAGTAGCTTCGAAATTGTAGGTAGAGTATGTGTGAAGTTTACCAATGTATCCTGTCCAAGCCCTAATACATTCAACTTTGATGCCACGGACAGTTAGGCAGAAAAATGGTTCAAACACGTGAAACAAACCCCCCTTCAACATCATAAACTAATGTCAGTTTCTTATGTTTTTGGTTCTCACTAAACATAATCAAACTAGCAAACTGTTTGCTTGGTCACAGAAATTAATAGTAAACTCCTGTTTCTCAGAACACAGTTCTAGAACGAAGATAGCCCTGGTAGGGCTCCAGGTGTGGAGAGGAGCATTCCTCCTCGGAGACTGGCTGGTACACCTCGGGCTGAAAGGAGAACTGAAGAACAGAACCGTACTGGAGCTTGGGGCTGGCACTGGTTTGACCAGCTTTGTAGCTGCTATGTACGCTAAGAAAGTCGTTTGCACAGGTAATGTACATGGGCGTATTTACCCCAGGGCCAAAAGGGCCATGGCCCGGGGCGGCAGGCTGCTAGGGGCGGTGGAAGCAGAAGAAATTTAAAAAAGACTACCTAACTAAGGCTCTTATTAAATTAAAAAAAAAAAAAAAAAAAAAAAAAAAAACGCCTATAAACTATCGTAACATCAACATCTCGCTCCTAAAATAAAATTCATTTAATTGGAATTTATAGAGCTACGCGCCTGTCAGTTTGTAATCGTGTTTCACGTGGCCCGACTGTCCAGGCTTCGTGTGGGCAAGTGTGTGTTCCTAGTGGTTCCCCGAGAAAAATTCCCGAGCCGAAAACGCTGCTGTCGTTGAAGTCTCCGACTGGCGGTTTACTCCATTGCAATCGCCAGGACGTCCCCTCTCTCCAGACTCTACCATCATCCAAATCGGTCAGTAAACTTCAGAGTTATTGGGCTCCAAAGTCACCATCGAGCCCCTACAAACAGTTGAACGCGGAAACTCGGCCGCATCGCGTGCGTGTGACCCAGAAAACGCGGCGACCTTCGATTCGCGTTTACTGCTGAGTTTGCTGACGAACAAAAGTAGTTACTACTCTGTGTCGAGGACGCTGACGGAGACTGCGAGTAAGCAATTTCTTGTGCCTGGCTAATATAGCTATCATAGCCGACATAGCCAGCACGTCACATAACACCCCGTCCCTGGAGCATCACGCTCGGCTAGGCTCCGACGGAACCAGGACCCATCGCACCGCCACCTGAATAGCGAGTAGCAAAGCTGACCACTAACAGCGACTGGTATACATCTTCAGTTACGGCGCGCTACAGAAGGCGTACTTCGAAGACCGTGGTTAAGTGTTTGTAATTTATATTTTATACGTTAGTTAATTTCTGTTCATTTATATATTGTATGGTTTTATTTTTATTATTTTATTTTCTTAGTTCTTTTTAATATCGCTTTTTTTTTTTTTTTTAAATTAATACCTAGGTTTAATTAATAGAAAGGAAAAAAAAAATGTCTTCCTCAGCCTTAGCCCCCGCCTCCGCCCAACCCAGTACTAGCTTACACCCCACTCCCGCCTCGAAGCAGACGCGAACGATGCGGGAGAAAGTTTTGAGAAAGGCCACGGCAAAGTCGGTGACATCCGAAAAGCTGCTGCCCCCAACACTAGTCACGAACCCACAGAGAACAGCAAAAGCAGCCTCTGAGGGTGCGGTAGCTGAGATGCCACCACCAGCTGTCCCGGAGAGAACGAGACGGCCGTTGAAGGCCACAGACTCGGCCGCGGCCAGCGTCATGGCTGCCTCGTCCCCTCCGGCCGTGCAGGGACCGACGCCGTCAGTAATAGAGAGGGTGATTAACTGGGAGCATTGCGGGATCTCGCCCCCCAAGGCTGTAGAGTCGGATGAGGACTCCGACGTGTCCGCCTTCGATGCCGATGACTTTTGTGCCCCGAGTCGAGGACGCCCCAGCATGCTGACGGCACCCTCAGGGAAGCGCACGGGCGTCCAGATGGACATGGCGACAAGACTCGCAAACGACATGCTGCTTAGGGGGAAGGACGCCATCGAGACCGCGGGAAATATGAGGAAAGACTTGAAAGCAAAAGCCCTCGAGGCACTCCAGACACTTTACGAGACCGTGCTATCCCTCTCGGACTCAAGGTTCAGACACATAAATAACCTTGAAAGGGAGCGCACGAGACATGCAACGGAGCTGGTCCGGGTGGAAAGGGCTCATTCGAAGGCAATCAGTGACCTGACAAAGGGGCTCACAGGGGAGCTTAGTTTGGCTAGGACCGATATCACTGCCGATCTCAACGAGACCAAGGCGATACGGGACTGGCTGGGCTACGAGACCCGGGAGCCTCACAGAATGGTTGCTGAAACGCACCAGTTAGCGAGGGGTCTTGACACCAAGTTGGGATCTCTTCAAGAAATCATCTCGAAAGAGGGCAAAAACGACATAGAGCCCTTGAGGAGAGACTACGCCTCGGTGAAAGCCGGAGTTGAGTCCCTCTCCTCCCAACTTGATGGGATGAGAAGAGATCTGCACAAGAATCAGGAACGCACAGCTGAACTCCTAGGGGAGAGCTCAAAATTCCTGTCTCAGCTGGAGTCGAGGCCGCTAGCGAGCGCCGAACCGGATCCTGGAGTGCAGCGAGAGCTAGCTGCAATGAGAGAAACGTTAACAACAATGGCCGCGGATAAGATCACAGCGCCTTTGCCTCTACCGACGCCACAACTTGACCTAGGCGAGCACCTACAACCGATAACCGAGCGCCTGGAGGCGGTCTCGTCAGAGCTCCGCACAATCAGGGCGGAAAAGATGAGATCGCCACCGCCGACTAGAAGCCTGCAGGCAGAGCTCGCACTGGTGGAAGGTGTAAAGCCTACTTATGCAAAGGTTGCCGCTAGACCACCACCCGCCCCCAAGCCCAACCATACCCTGATTATCTCGTCGACTAATCCAAATAACACCGCGGATAACGTCATAGAAAGAATCAGGGTAGCGCTGGACACTTCTACCACAGGAGCAAAGGTTAACAGGGTGCGAAAAGCCAGGAATAAAAGGGTGGTCCTGAGTTGCCCCTCAAAGGAGGACCTCAACCTTGTTCATGGTCAAGTTCAGCGCGATAAGGACTTGAGGGCGGAGGTGGCAAAAGCCGGTAACCCTCTGGTTGTAGTGAGGGACGTCCTATCGGTCCACACCGACGCACAACTAGTGGCGAACCTCTTAAAGCAGAACAACCATCTTCTGCAAGGCGTCGACCTCAAAGAGACAACAGTGAGAGTGAGGTACCGCAAAAAGGCCAGAAACCCGCATGAGTGCCACCCCGTGTTTGAGGTTTCCCCACAGCTGCATAAGCGCCTAGTGGAGGCAAAAAAAGTCTACATAGGTATCCAGTGGAGACCTGTAATGGACCAGTCGCCTCTCGTACAGTGCGCCAAGTGCCTGGGCTTCGGGCACACGAGAAAGGTGTGCCGGGAGTCCGAGGACCAATGCAGCCATTGCGGGGGGGCCCACTCTTGGGAGAAGTGCGGACCGCGAAGGGAAGGAATTGCACCTAAATGTAAAAACTGCCTAGCCACCCATCGAACGGGTCAAGAAATCAGACATAATGCATTCAGCGACGAATGCCCGGAAAGGGAGAAGTGGGACTCGATAGCGAGGTCTCGCATATCCTATTGCTAAGGGCACGTCAGTAACCATAAGCTCACCCCCTCAGAGATCAGGTGGACCAGGTTTGCATTTCATCCAAGTAAACCTGCATCACTCCAAACTAGCAACGACCGAACTGCTTCGGGTCGCAAAAGATACTGGTGTTTCGGTCGCCCTCGTACAGGAACCTTATGTGGGTAAAAGCGGCGTCCTAAAACAATATCCAGGAACACGAGTTATCCAATGCACCCTCGATCGTCAAAAACCGGTTAAGGCAGCCGTAATCATTTTCGGGGACCGGCTGGAGGTAATACACGACCCGCAGCTGGTAACAGAGACTGAGGCGGCCGTCTTGCTGGTAGGCGAAAGCCTACGGTTGGGAGTTATATCCGTTTACTTTGAGGGGGACCAAGACATTGAATCGAACTTGGTCCGAACGAAAGCAATGTGCGAGAAGCTGGGCACGCGAAATCTTTTAATTGCAGGAGACGTGAACGCCTGGAGCCCTTGGTGGGGAAGCGTAGCCGAGAACCCGAGAGGGGCAGCCTATAATGCGTTCCTGAACGAAATGGACTTCCAGATTCTCAACGTGGGAGACGTACCGACCTTTGAGGTATTCAGGGGCGGCAAAGCCTGCACGAGCATAGTAGATGTCACCGCTTGCAGCATGCCGCTCCTGAGTAAAATTGAGGGCTGGAGAGTGAACCGAGATCTTACAATCTCAGACCATAACGCTATAACCTTCACATTGCGGTTGGAGAAAGTCTTAAAACCACTAAGGCCAATCACAACGCGCAAATACAATACTAGGAAGGCAAAATGGTCAGAGTTTGTCTCACTCCTAAAAATCTCCCTGAACGAAAGGAACATTACTTCTGCTTCCGTAGGAGATTCTGGATCCACTAACGAGCTTGAGGACATAATAACATCTTACACTGAAGCTATCCACGAAGTCTGCGAAAAGACCATTCCTGCAGCAGGAACCTGGCAAGGTTTAGCCAAACCACCAGGATGGACCAAGGAACTGGATGAGTTGCAGTGTGACGTCCTAAGGAAAAAGCGTAGGATCAGGAACGCATGCCCCTCCCGTGTCGACTACTGCATAAACGAGTACAGGAAAGCCAAGGAGAAGTACGCCAATGAGGCCGAAAATGCCAGAACGGAAAGCTGGAAGGAGTACTGCACGACACAAACCAAAGAGAGCATGTGGGACATGATATACAGGGTGATCAGGAAAGCCTCGGGGAGAAAAGAAGATCAGCTCCTCAGGAATGCCGAAGGCAACACCCTAACCCCACAAAAGTCTGCAGAGCTCCTGGCCAGAACTTTCTACCCCGACGACGCAGAAAGCACCGACCAACCGTGCCACGCCCAATTACGTGCACTGACAAGCAACTATGAAACCGAGGCACTAAGAGAAGATGATCCCCCATTCACACTTGCAGAGTTGGAAGTTGTACTTCAATCACAAAATCCCAAAAAGGCCCCCGGGCCTGACGGGTTAACTTCTGACATATGCGAAGCTGCGATCCGATGCGAAAGGGAGGTATTCATGGCGATAGCTAATAAGTGTCTATCGCTAGCATACTTCCCCAAGCAATGGAAAACAGCACATGTGGTGGTAATTCCAAAGCCCGGTAAGGCCGACTATACCCATCCAAAATCGTATAGACCGATCGGCCTTCTGTCAGTGCTCGGTAAGATAGTGGAGAAGCTTCTGGTCCGCAGACTCCAATGGCACATCTTCCCCACCCTAAATAAGCGCCAATACGGCTTCATGCCGCAACGAAGCACCGAAGACGCCCTCTATGACCTGGTGAACCACGTGAAAGAAGGAGTAAATAGTAAAAAGACTGTTCTCCTAATATCTCTGGACATAGAGGGAGCCTTCGATAATGCATGGTGGCCCGCCTTAAAACACCAACTTCGGGCGAAAAACTGCCCGAGAAATCTGTACGCTATGGTAGGCTCGTACCTCAACGACCGAAAGATCAAGGTAAACTACGCCAGAGCAGCATATGAGAAGGAGACTACAAAGGGTTGTGTCCAGGGATCCATTGGTGGACCAACCTTTTGGAACGTTATACTAGACTCATTGCTGCACAAACTGGAAGCAGAGGGAGTATACTGTCAAGCGTTTGCAGATGACGTAGTTCTCGTTTTCACAGACCAATCATCCAC
The DNA here is from genome assembly GCA_907269065.1 of Crocallis elinguaria. Taxonomy (NCBI): domain Eukaryota; kingdom Metazoa; phylum Arthropoda; class Insecta; order Lepidoptera; family Geometridae; genus Crocallis; species Crocallis elinguaria. The sequence goes on along the minus strand of OU026072.1, from coordinate 20,550,149 downwards.
CACCCTAGAGCAGACAGCCAATGCCACGCTGGAAATGGTTGTGGATTGGGGATGTCGAAACAAGCTAAACTTTGCCGCACACAAAACCAATGCTATGCTGCTGACAAAGAAGCTGAAATACGACATCCCCAATCTGACTATGGCCGGCACAACGCTATGTCTCGTCGACGAGATAAAGCTCCTTGGTCTTGTGATCGACAACAAGCTCGCCTTCAAAGCACACGTAACCGCCTTATGCAAAAAATGCGCGGACGTATATAAACAGCTAGCGCGTGTCGCAAAGGTGACTTGGGGTCTTAACAGCGAGATAATTAGAACTATCTACGTCGCAGTGGTAGAGCCAATCATGCTGTACGCTTCGAGCGCATGGTCCCAGGCAGTAGAACTACAGCTAGTAAAAGACCAGCTAAACACGCTCCAGAGAGGTTTCGCTCAAAAAGTATGCAAATCGTATCGAACTGTCTCGTTAACATCGGCGCTAGTGCTTGCGGGTCTCCTCCCCCTGGACCTGAGGATACAGGAAGCATCTCTCCTGTATAAAGCCAAGAAAAACCTTACCCGTGATTACCTCCCAGCAGGAAAGGAACTCGAACTTAACATCGGTTACCTGGACCAAAAACATCCGTCCAAAATAATAACCACCGACTACGAGTTACTGAATGAGGAGGCCCACCAAGTTACCGGACCTCAAATCTACACCGACGGTAGTAAGATAGAGGGTCGTGTAGGTGCTGCACTAACTTGGTGGGATAAGGGTAAGGAGCTCCACTCTTCCACCTTCAGGCTTCACCCGTCCTGCACTGTGTTCCAATCGGAGCTTTATGCTCTCTACAGGGCGACTCAAATGGTAAAAAGTAGCAGCGACCCAACCGTCAGTATCCTGAGTGACTCAAGATCCTCACTCGAACTGCTACGTAACCCGAAAACAAGTCACCCCCTGGCAGGAAGTATAAAGAACTGTATTGGAGAAATCAGAGCGCAGGGAAGAGAGATTCGGATGCTCTGGTTGAGGGCGCATGTCGGGACTGCTGGTAATGAAAGAGCCGATGAGCTCGCAAAGTCAGCAGCACTCGCAAATACGGCCCTCGACTACGACAAAATCCCGCTGTCCTACGTCAAGAAAAAGATCCGCGAGGAATCGGTCCGCAAATGGCAGGATCGATATGATACCTCAAGCACAGGAGCCGTCACAAAAATGTTTCTCCCGGACGTCAACAAGGCATACCGGATGACAAGAACAACAAAGTTGACGCCCACGCATGTGCAGATCTTGACAGGACACGGAGGGATTGCCGAGTATCTCTACAGGTTTAGACTGAAGGATAGCCCCGCTTGCGAGTGCGATCCCGGTGTGAACGAGACCGTTTGGCACATACTGCTAGAGTGCCCCCGTTTCTCGGCTGCGCGACTTGACCTGGAGTTCGAGATGGAAAGAAAGCTAGAGCAGTCGGATCTCCATAACATCCTAGTGGATCCAAAGAGCAGGTCGGCATTCCTTTCCTTCTCCGAGAAAATTTTCCTCATTGCATCAAAACGAAACAGTAATCTTCCCCCACCTCAACCCAGACAGACGCCTCAAGATCAGATCCAAAGCACCGCACACACCACCAGTACCCAGCAGCCAATCGCCCTGCGCACCACTGCCACATCCAACCTTTTGGCGAGTGGAGAAACTGGAGTACCGAGGATCAGATTGAGAGGTGTGCCCCTCTTCATGGACGATGCCAAGGAACGCCTAGGCATCAGCTTCTGCAAACCTAGGGGACATAAATACATAACCATCTCTCCAGGATTGGGATTGCTTCTGAACGGCAGCAACTTCAATATCTCCATGAAACGCAAGACCTATGATGCCATGCCGGTGACGAGGGTGTCGGGAAGCCAATGTCGACTGGTACGATCGCGAAACAAGACGATTGCACTTTTCGAAGGGGCGGACGAGACTTCCTTTTCTCAGGCATGTACGATGTTGACTACGCTTGCAGAAGAAGCGGATACCATCGCCCGCATAATTAGCGTAGACGCAATGGTGGTTGGGCACGAGAGGGGTGAAGTCACCGATCGGTTGGGTTGCATAAAAGCCTCAAAATACCACGAGATTGTGGTGTATGAGGATAGAGGTGAAAATCTCAGTTACCTCAAAAGGCAAGACGCAACCGACAGTTGGGGACACCCTGTACCGGACCCGAGCACCATCAGTGGCTCCCAGCGCATGCAGCAGAAGGCGGAATCATCCGCCAAAAACGCTGCCATACAGCAGAGCCCGAAGCGTAAGTCATCAGGTCGCATCAGAGCGTTCGTGGATGCCTTCAGTTGTGCAGCACAAAACCTCCTAAGGCTGAAACCATCATTGCCCAAAAGAAAAGAGGAAATGATACAGCAGAGTCAGGTAAAACCAAAACCAGCCCGAACGAGAGCCGACATGGGACAAGTCAGTCCGCCTCGCCTCAGACCAGCGACGGGGCCGCGAGACCACGTAATAAACGCCTTCATCGAGTACCTAGCTATAACTAAAGCAAGCATAGTGGTCGACACTATGATCTGCAAGAAGATCCTGCAGTGCTATCAGCTGGGTGGCGCCATCAACGAAAATCTGCTGAAGGCGTACCTCGAGGAGGAAGAAGCTGCTATATACAACAACAACGACAGCCTAATCCTACGGGGTCAGATGGCGGGAAGTTATATGGCAGCTTTTAATGCAACAAGTGGCTTTGTGGCTCTGGTAAAGGAGGGGACGGAGCGTACTGGTCCAATCAAATTCTCTGCCCCGCATGACGATCCGATTTTGGTCGTTGCTCGGCGAACTCGGACGATGCTAGACGACAGGATACTTGAGACGGCGAAATCCGTCTTGGGAATCTCTGAAGCCGAAGCATCTTGGGACGACTGGGTGATGCCTAAGATCGAATGGGTAAACGGGGTTCCGGGAAGCGGAAAAACAACATGGATTGTTGGCAACTTCAATCGGGAGGAGGACGTTATCATCACCACAACGACGGAAGCAGCCAAAGACTTGCGAGAAAAACTAGCGCAACGAATAGGCGACCTGGTCAAAACCAGGGTGCGCACTATGGCCTCTGTCTTAGTGAATGGTTTTAAAGCATCCCTTAAGTGCAAACGTCTTTTGGTTGATGAGGCACTTTTAAACCATTTCGGGGCCATAGTCATGGCAAGTCGGCTGGGTGGTGCTAACGAACTTCTTCTCATTGGAGACGTCAACCAGTTACCTTTCATTGACAGGGAGAACCTCTTTGTCCTAAGGTACTGTCGTCCAAACCTGGTAACAACAATCACTCAGGAACTGTTGTGTACGCATCGGAACCCTATGGATGTCGCCTACGCCCTTCGGGAGGTGTACTCTGGCATTTACTCATCGGCATCTAAAGTTCATTCTCTGAAGCTGAAGCGGTTTACAGGTGCACTAATACCCGTTACCCTTCCCAACACTCTCTTCCTAGTACACACACAGGAAGAGAAAGAATCCCTGATCACCAAGGGATACGGGGGAGGCACTGGGTCACGCATCTTGACCATTCACGAAGCTCAGGGACTGACGTACGAGTCGGTGATCGTCATGCAAACCAAAGGACAAAAGCTGAAGCTGCACGACAGCGTCCCACATGCGGTGGTGGCATTGTCGCGTCATCGAAATAGCTGTATATACTACACCGATGATAGCGACGATGCGATAGGCCGCTTCGTGATGAGGGTTAAGGCGGTTTCTGCTAAAAGGATCATTGATTATAACCTTAAAATGGCCATCAGAGACGGGAACAATGTGGTGGCGGAGGCCATCGCAGAGTTCGAACGGAGTGGGGCGGCGACGGGAAGTAATTAATATAGGTTACCAAGTAACATAGGTTAAATAAATTGGGTGAACAACCGGAGTGGCCATGGCCACTGGAATGATCTTGCTTGCAGTGGCGTCGTGTGGCGGGTCGCCCTCTTCCCTCTGAAATGGTTGAGGAGAGCGATGGCTGGCACATGCGTCAAACTCGTGAACGGGTGCTGCTTGTGGGATCTCGTCCGCTCCGATTGTGTACTCAATTCAGCATTCTAGTTTGTAATACTTGTATTGATATAAAACTATATATATATTATATATGTGTATGACACTTAGTTAGGCTTTCGAAGTAAGTTACTTTTGTTAAATAGATGATAAGTAAGTAATTTTTCAAGTATATTAATGTAAAAATATCAAACAAAAGGTGCGAGCCCTGGAGCTTGCAGAGCAAAATAAATTAAACTAAAAAAAAAAAAAAAAAAAAAAAAAAGGCTCTTATTAATGAACAGTGTTAAACTGTGTTTTGTCTCTTTCGATTCAATTTAAAATTGTAAAACAAAACGGGCGGCGGGGCCTGCAGGCCCAGGGCGCTGAATCCTAAAATACGCCACTGGTAATGTACCTACCAGAACGTACTTATCCTGCTAATATTATAAATGCGAAAGTCAGCTTGTTGGTTTGGTGCTTTATTGGTTTGTCCTTTCACGCAGCAACGGAACAACGGATCGAAATGATTTTTGGCATATATATAGTTTAGGGACCGGAGAGTAACATAGGCTACTTTTTATCCTGGAAAAATGCACGGTTCCTATAGGAACGCGGGGTGAAACCACGGGCTAGTTTTATCTATTTATTTGTTTGGATAGGTACTTTTATTTTATTTTCTTTTGACTGTACGGGACCGAGACTGACTCGAGGTTATAAAATCCTTAGACTGGCGACACTGGTGTGAGATCAACTTGTAAACTATTTCCAGCCCGTGTATCTACTTATTTTTAACCGACTTCCAAAAAAGGAGAAGGTTATCAATTCGGAGGGTATTTTTTTTATGTTTGTTACCTCAGATCTCTGTCATTTATTAACCGATCTGGAAAATTCTTTTTTTATTTGAAAGCATATACTTTCAAATTAGTTCCATAGAAATTTCATCAAAATCAGCGCACCTTCGTTTGTAAGGTTATTCCTTTCTGTTACAAATAAACAGTTTTTCATTTCATTTTCAGTTTGTCACTGAAGTTGGTTCTTCGCTTTTTTATAGCAATTTTAATAAGTGCTCGATTTTGAAATTGATTGATTTTGAAATTATCGATTTTGATTGATTTTGTACTAGCTTCCGCAGCTTCCCCCTCGTGTAAGGTAGGTAATATATCTTTATAGCCTATAATGTTTTATTCCAGAATCTAAACTATCTACGTTCCAAATTTCATCAAAATCGGTTTAGTAGTTACGGCGATACGAAGTAACAAACATTCAGACACACAAACTTTCGCATTTATAATATTAGTACGAAGGGTGGAATTAGTTCAGTTTCTTGTGCATTTTTTAGTAATCTTTGCAGTGTTCGCGCGTCACGACGCACAAGGTAGTAGTACATTGCACTGCAAATAGTTCAAAACGTCAGAAAATGGAGGAAAAAATCTGTTAAAAATAAGGGAATAATTTCCTACTCTGAGGATTACACTAGAATGTTACAAAAAGGAGTTTATTTATATGTAGGTATGTTTATCTATTACCTGTTTTACGTGTTTCAGATATCGAGCTCGGCGGAATCCTAGATCTAATTAAACAAAATGTTAAGTACAACTCGAACTTAATAAAATCTCAGTTCAAAGTGACGTCACTTGACTTCACGGCCGCTTGGACTCCGGCTCTGAAGAACGAGATCAAAGAAACCGATATTATTATAGCTGCTGATGGTGAGTTTTGTATACTTATATTATTAGACTAGCTGCTGCCCCGCGGTTTCACCCGCGTGGAGATTTTGGATTACATGGTTTTTATTTTTTTGCGCGGAACCCTAATTATTTTTCTAAAATGAAAGTAGCCTATGTTACTCCTTGTATCATCAGCTATCTGCCAGTGAAAGTCCCGTCAAAATCGGTCCAGCCGTTTCGGAGATTACCCGGAACAAACAGACAGACAGACAAAAATTTTAAAAATGGGTGTATTGTTATAGGTTCCGTATATACTTTCATATGCATTTGGTAAAAACCTGTTATTTTGATGTTACAAACAGACACTTCAATTTTATTTATCTGTATGGATTGCCCTAAATAATATGTACCTATATCTTTTTTTTTACGTAAATTGTGAAGAATAATTATTGTATGAAACAATAAATGATTTTGATTTGATTTGATTTACGTCTCATTCCCCAGTGATTTACGACGACGACGTGACAGCTGCCTTCGTATCAACCATCCAGAAGATCCTCAACACCAGCCCGCCGAAAACCCTCTACGTTGTGTTAGAGAAACGATACGTGTTCACTATAGAGCATATGGACTCGGTGGCGCCGTGCTACGAGACATTCCTTACTTTGCTAGACAAGGTAAGATATATTTAGCAGCTAATATTGTGGCCAGGGTCAGTAGCTCCTATACTTTCGGGTAATGAGATGAGCGGGTCGTTTGTTTGATGGTAAGCAGCAAATATGTATATTATTACTAAATACGAAGTTCTGTCTAATTCCTTCTAGCTCTTTTTTTTTCTAATAGTCTAGCATTTGTTTTCCTCACAGGATGTGCAGAAATGATAGAATGTCCACGAGGACATGTGTTCCTCATGGTCATACTGGTATGACAAACTAGTATGACCACATGAATGGAGGCTACAGATAGGGCAATAGTAAACTACTTATTTATTTATTTATTTATTTAATAGTTCTGCACAAATATGTGTACATGGAATGACTTAATGCTAAATAGCATTATCTACCAGTCTTCCAGGTCGTGAAAGAAGACTTATCGGGCCACAAAATACATAGTTTCGGGTTTAATTATCGATTCAAAAAGAAGAATGGCTCTCGATTCCCTAAATACAGGGAACCATAGCAGGCGGTCCGTTCAGTGTTCTAAGTACCTACCTTTGTGGTCGACGTCAGAACGTCGTAAGTTGGACGTCGGTATTTATAGGTACTATATTTTTTTCAGGTGAAGACAGAAAATATTCATTCCACGTGGAAGGTGGAACAGCTTCCTTTGGACTTCCCCAAATACTTTACATATGACCGGGTCAAAGAGTTGGTCCTTTGGAGAATTACCTCAGAGCCTAATTGAACTGTGATATAATTTAATAAAGATATTATTTTTGTTGGACAGCCTGTATTTTTATTAAGAGACCATAACGACGCCCAAAAAAAAAACTACATTTGAGGTAAAAAATATTTTATTTCAATTTGGTATTCCTAACATTATACGAAACTATACAATAATAATCCAGCTAATTAAACTATCGGATTTTAATGAAATAAATAACAGAATACTCCATAATTTAAACATATACAATATTATTTTACAACAATTATAATAACTTACGATGGTATAGAATGTTAGTGAAATAAGTATATCGTTTTGAAAATCATTCGGCAAAATATCAAAGCTATATTGATAGATATTGTGCAACAGACCAAGGCAAGGTTGACACAGAACATTTGTAACAGGATCACCAACATATCTGTGAAATGATATGAAAGCACAAATCATCCGCTTTCAAGTTGAATAAATAGCGAAATTCAGTCCACAGATATCTTGGCATAACTTAACACTGTAAGCATCACACAGCACATTACAGGACACCAGTGATAACTTCAACTTACAAATTATTTCTGCGTGGGCCAAAACTCGTTGTACTTTGTGAGAAAAGTTTTTCTCAGTTCAGAGTTCCTTGCTTGCTGGTCCTTTTCTTTGCTGAGGGTTTCTACGCTTTGGCCGACGCAGAGGTCGCCGGTGAAGTGGATGATGACCACTTGAGTGTTGAAACTGACGGATTTGTCGGGACCTTGCTTTGTGTAGTTGGTATGGTGACTGAAGTCCATCGGGAATGGGAGTGTGAGGTCATCCGCTGCAAATGAAGTTAGGATATAGTGATAGTCTCTGGGGTTTACAGGATGGGTCACTAACAAATAAAAAAAAAATGCTCAACAAACGCGAAAAAATCTGTTTCTCTTGATCAGAAACAACGCTGCTGTATGCTCCTCACAGCTGACGCATACTGCGGTGAAAACACCATTGATCATCTAGACTTTTTCAAACGATTAGCATACTAACTAAAGTTGGTCGAAAGACAGCCTCATACCAAACTATAGCACATGCACAGAGAAATCTTTGCTTGACAGTAAACATGTTGTGTGCCCATAACAATTGCGATGCCACCTTGAGCTTTAAACAAAATATTTTTTTTTAATTTAGCTCATTAAAGTGGAACATAGTGATACTTGAATAGTATTGCTTGGCGGCAGACTTCTACCAACCCAACCAGACGGACGCCCAGCACAGAAGAGTTAATATGTGAAGAAAGAAGACAAGCCTTACTATTGAACTCATCAGTTCCCTGCACAGAATCTCCCGTGCACTCCGGGCCGCATCGTCCGTCCTTCAGTATCCCTCGCATGGTGGTCAACTTGCTCAGGGTCTTCTCGCTGGTCTTTGTGTTCTGCTCGTTCTTCTGCTTGTCTATATTTCGGAGGAACTTCTTCATCTAAAGTTGGGATGAAAACTGATTCTTATGATTTCTAACGTCATCACATTGCACCACTCATTAGTTTCACAAATACTATTATAGGTAGGTAGGTATTATCTAATCTGCCATACTTAATCGCACTTTTGGGTAGTTGTGCAGAACAAAATTTTAGGATAGGGACCTTTCGAGATATCACGTCAATGACGCTCTGCTTTTGTAGGTACACGCCGGCGCAGCGGTAAGTTTAGTCGCGCAGCAGCTGTAAACTCCTCTGGGCGCGTTTAAGTTTGGCGAAACTTAGGAGGCGTTTTAAATTAAGTATAGGTACAAGCCGACCCTATTCGTTCGCCTGTAGCAAAACACGTTGATCATTTTTAACTTTTGTATCCATCTAATAGGTAGGTAAATAGTGAAAAAAGAATCTCGACCCTGTGTTATCCTTTAAAATTGTACCTTTGGGCACCTAATCCTATTTCCAAATTTCTGGTCAAGGGATCCAATTTAAATTTGATCGGGATCTGACGATGTATATTAGGTGCTACTAAAGTAACCCAATGTAATACCGTCAGCGTCATCAGCTTTTTAAAAGCATCACTGCTATGACTGTTCTGCTTTCTATGTTGGTCTAAAACTACGCATTTTCATAATTATAACAAATAGGTTTCCGTTATCTTACCGTTTTTGAGATTTTCTTCGGTGGATCCTGGTAAGATATCTTGGGCTCTCCAGGATTACTGCCGACCACATGCAATGTATTTTTCGGAATATCAAAATCAGACAACACGTAGGCCTGACCGGGACCTACCGCTGGTTCTTTTTGCCGTGACCCTGTTGCTGATTTACTGTTCATTGGTGCGTAAGTAGTTTTCCCTGCGTTTTCTGAATGTACGTGTACCTTCCCTGCTCTTTTCGGAATTTTTATTTTTTTTGGGACAGGTGATTCGTCATTCGAAAGGCTTTCTTCCGAGGTGGAAGGAAACACCTCGTTTAGGCTCAGAACTTCTAAGTTGCACTCGTCAAGGTATGCAGGGTAGTCAGCGTCAGCTATTTGGCACAGCTGGTCGGTAGAATGGATGCTTATGAATGACTTTTGGTTTGAGCAAAACGCTTCTTGGCTCGACGACTTCTTGGAAACAGTTACTAGGTATAAGATAAACATAAATTTAAATAATATAATAGCCAACAAATCAAAAGCATAAAGATTGAAAATCTAACACAGTATGCAGGTTAAAGGTTCTTACCAGCGTAAGTGCAGCTTCCGGTGTCGTTACATGCGATTATTTGTGCTATAAATAAAGATGAGCTATTATTATAGTAATAACATTACTTACATACTTTCAATTAAAAATTGAGAATAATTTATTGAAACAACATGAACAAATTGTTGTTATATACTGTTAGGTCCAAAATGAGACAACTCGGTTTGAATAATCGACACACGTGTATTTTCACTCGTAGTTCCATGAAGACTGCTGTCCTTCGCCGCGTCTTCCCCTTGCGTAGCGCTGGGACGACTACGGCGTAGCACTGACTATATGACGTCATAGCGTAGCACGCAGCACCATACCATGCCTTTACTCTTACAATACATACTGAGTTTGTGTACGACAAGGTAGAAAATTGGAAGACTTCATCCAAGTTGTAGGAAAACGTACAGACTGTCTATTGTAACAGCTGCAATAAGAGCACCCTAACTTCTAATCAGCAAGCAACATCAATATGTTTAGTATACCTATAAGTCCTCCTACTTTCTACCTTAGGAACACGAACACAGTATGAATATAAACACTTCCTAGGCAGTACATAATCTGTAAGCCTGTACTATTTCGCACGTTACGTTTATAAAAAGGTTCCAACACGTGACCTTTGCATCAGTACCTTCGTCTTCATTACTCCCAGTAGCCTGTAAGTCTGTTCTGCTTTTATCTGGTAATCTGTATGAATTCCTCGTGAATGACATAATTAAAACAACAAATTTCAGTTTGTGAGCTTTGTCAAACGGCTTTCCATTTTTCTCTTTATTTTGGTAGCGCTGATCGACAGTTCTAATTTTCAATACTTTTTTTTGCAATTTGTGAGGTGAATAAAACTTTTTTGTTAAAAGAGGTCTTGTTAACTTGTTTGAATACAGCCTAATCTTGCCTTAGGGCCGGCGCAAATTTGGCGATGAGCATTAGCTATTATTAGGCTCACATAGATGCATCATTTGATTCGATATAACGTCAGCTGGAATCCGAGTTTTACACCCGCCTACTCGCCTCTCTACGCCCCCCTGTCTATGCCCCCGGGCGGCAGAGAAGATACTTTAGGCAATTTCCTTTTACAGTGATTATAATATGGTTAAGTTAGGTTAAAACTTAAAACGTAATGTTTATTATCTTTTTGTTAGGCGTTTGAAACCATGTTGATCTCTATCTTCCTTACATGTATTTTTTAATTATATTTCATAACATTCAACCTAAGTTGAAACTAGAAAAAAAACCTATAATTAAAACCAAAATACTGAAAATAATCGTTATATTTCATCATAAGTACAATTACTGAAATTTACTCAAAACGGAACAATATAAAATAACAAAAGTTTTTAAATGACAAGCACTGTATAATTGCAATATTTGCAATGGAGAAAAACTAAAACATAGTTACTATAATATGTAACATTATAACTTATTTAAAATATGCATTAAAATATTAAATATCTAGTTACCTCCGTAACAGTCTATTATTGCCAAAGATAGTTATTAATTAGTTATTACTATTATTTATCATAAAATAGTTATTATGAGTGATAAAACCAAGTTTAACAAATACTATCCTTTATAAAAAAACATTTCATTGTTGAGCACGATTTGTGTTATGGCAACACAGATCATGCAGTCTTTTACAGTTACAATTAACTATAAAATTTACTAATTTTAATCAAACAATTGATATTTCTAATTTGTATTATAATCATCTTGTACTCAATAAGTATAGAACATTTATAATTCATACTTTCTTCAAGTTTACCCTCTATTTTCAGACATTTATCGATTACAATACTGGAAAAAGCCTTCAATGAAAATTACATCTAGTCTTTAAAAAAACGTTTACAAAGCATGTTGTTCCTTACGATCAGAATTAAACTTAATCATATTGCTAACAGTATCGGAAAGATCACAGTAAAAAAAGTTAATTGTGAATTAGGTTTCTTAATAATAAGCCAGATACAACATCGGGCTTTCGAGATCTAAGATCAGAGGGACAGAAAGTAAAATACGTTATAATTTAGTAACTATGCTATTATCATCCATTAAATGGACGCCCCAACTAACAACAACACTGAATCAACGAATTTAACTAAAACCACTTTTCACTAATTTTGAGTTAAAAACAGTAAACAATTGATATGGCGCCAATATTTAAAACAAACAAACTTGCAAGATCAGCAGTTTGTTCCACCAAATTGTTTAATCGCACAAGACTCGTAGCCATAAAACTTCGGGCAGGAATCAGTCCGTTGTAGGAAACATTCGCTATACAGAGCTCTTTCTCTCCGAGATGGAGGTTCGTTTGCGACTTTGTATACTTCCAGATGACATCTTCCTTTTAGTTTCCCCGTGGCTGGGCCCGGGCCTTTCCAGGCTCGGACTCGCCGCCTTAAAGTTAGAGCTGGTACTCGCCATTCTGTTAGCGTTTTGCAAATTAGAAATTTTCCGCCTGACAGATGGAGAGGCTTCCACGCTATTGAGCTTGGCGGTGGCAGTTATAGGCTTCTGTTCTATTATAACGGGCTGCTGGTACTTGCCGACTTTGTGCCAGTGCTCGCGCTGGGCTTTGATGGAAACTCTCATTTTCTCTTTGGCCTCTGCGTTGTCCGCTAACATTTGGTTCAGCATTTGGTTGGTTTGGTAGAGAGCGACCGGGCTGAGCAGCCCGAAATCGTGCAACGAACACATGTGCAGTATAAAGTTCCTGTATAGGTTCTTTTCTAGCAGTTCCTTGCCACGCATTTGGAGGAACATTTGGCAAGCGACGGGGATTTGGCAGTCTCCTACGTAGTTGTACTTCATGACATGTAGGTTCCACATCTTCATGAGTTCCTTCTCTCCCTCGTTGACGTCTGTGAATTCGTCAATCATCATCATGGTCTTCTGCTGCAGCCACAGCGGGTCGGTCTCACCCTCTGAGTCAATGTCTAACTCGTTGGGGTAGACCGGCAGGCAGGTGATGGTGTGGTGGTACAGTCTGAAAATATACATATTTTAGGACGAAATCGTACAGTGTCTTAGGGTAACGAGCGCACTGCAGTGCCGCGCAGGCCTTTGTGTTTCAAAGTGAGCACTGACTGGCACTGCAATTGTTGTGGGCCAGCGCTGTGGTTAGCATCGGACAATAGCCCGGCTCGTCTCGTTACCGTAATAAAAAATAATCGTATAAAAGATTGATATCGACAAAAGATGCGGTTTTCGTAAATCGGAAGTCAGTTTGCAAATGGAGTAATTTTTAAAATGTTGTTACCTAAAGTAAAAACTTTTTTGATTACAAAATTAATTTAGCCTTTTCGAACAGCAATTGTACACTCAGAAACGGGGGTATCTCTAATCTATTTTTAACATTTAAAACGCCCTGCCTCGCCCACCTCGCTGTCGTCCCGCTCTAACTCGGCGAGGCTGCGTGTAGCGCGGCGCACGTACCTGTTGTGTCCAGTGAGGTAGGGCCGCTGCGCCTCGCCCACCTCGTGTCGTCCCGCTCTAACTCCGCGAGGCTGCGTGTAGCGCGGCGCACGTACCTGTTGTGTCCAGTGAGGTAGGGCCGCTGCGCCTCGCCCACCTCGTGTCGTCCCGCTCTAACTCCGCGAGGCTGCGTGTAGCGCGGCGCACGTACCTGTTGTGTCCAGTGAGGTAGGGCCGCTGCGCCTCGCCCACCTCGTGTCGTCCCGCTCTAACTCCGCGAGGCTGCGTGTAGCGCGGCGCACGTACCTGTTGTGTCCAGTGAGGTAGGGCCGCTGCGCCTCGCCCACCTCGTGTCGTCCCGCTCTAACTCCGCGAGGCTGCGTGTAGCGCGGCGCACGTACCTGTTGTGTCCAGTGAGGTAGGGCCGCTGCGCCTCGCCCACCTCGTGTCGTCCCGCTCTAACTCCGCGAGGCTGCGTGTAGCGCGGCGCACGTACCTGTTGTGTCCAGTGAGGTAGGGCCGCTGCGCCTCGCCCACCTCGTGTCGTCCCGCTCTAACTCCGCGAGGCTGCGTGTAGCGCGGCGCACGTACCTGTTGTGTCCAGTGAGGTAGGGCCGCTGCGCCTCGCCCACCTCGTGTCGTCCCGCTCTAACTCCGCGAGGCTGCGTGTAGCGCGGCGCACGTACCTGTTGTGTCCAGTGAGGTAGGGCCGCTGCGCCTCGCCCACCTCGTGTCGTCCCGCTCTAACTCCGCGAGGCTGCGTGTAGCGCGGCGCACGTACCTGTTGTGTCCAGTGAGGTAGGGCCGCTGCGCCTCGCCCACCTCGTGTCGTCCCGCTCTAACTCCGCGAGGCTGCGTGTAGCGCGGCGCACGTACCTGTTGTGTCCAGTGAGGTAGGGCCGCTGCGCCTCGCCCACCTCGCTGTCGTCCCGCTCTAACTCGGCGAGGCTGCGTGTAGCGCGGCGCACGTACCTGTTGTGTCCAGTGAGGTAGGGCCGCTGCGCCTCGCCCACCTCGTGTCGTCCCGCTCTAACTCCGCGAGGCTGCGTGTAGCGCGGCGCACGTACCTGTTGTGTCCAGTGAGGTAGGGCCGCTGCGCCTCGCCCACCTCGTGTCGTCCCGCTCTAACTCCGCGAGGCTGCGTGTAGCGCGGCGCACGTACCTGTTGTGTCCAGTGAGGTAGGGCCGCTGCGCCTCGCCCACCTCGTGTCGTCCCGCTCTAACTCCGCGAGGCTGCGTGTAGCGCGGCGCACGTACCTGTTGTGTCCAGTGAGGTAGGGCCGCTGCGCCTCGCCCACCTCGTGTCGTCCCGCTCTAACTCCGCGAGGCTGCGTGTAGCGCGGCGCACGTACCTGTTGTGTCCAGTGAGGTAGGGCCGCTGCGCCTCGCCCACCTCGTGTCGTCCCGCTCTAACTCCGCGAGGCTGCGTGTAGCGCGGCGCACGTACCTGTTGTGTCCAGTGAGGTAGGGCCGCTGCGCCTCGCCCACCTCGCTGTCGTCCCGCTCTAACTCGGCGAGGCTGCGTGTAGCGCGGCGCACGTACCTGTTGTGTCCAGTGAGGTAGGGCCGCTGCGCCTCGCCCACCTCGCTGTCGTCCAGCTCTAAGAACTCTGCGAGGCTGCGTGTAGCGCGGCGCACGTACCTGTTGTGTCCAGTGAGGTAGGGCCGCTGCGCCTCGCCCACCTCGCTGTCGTCCAGCTCTAAGAACTCTGCGAGGCTGTGGCGGGGCGCGCGGCGGCGCGCGCGCGGGCGCCACAGCAGCACGTGCGTGAGCTCGGTGCGGCGCGTGGGCCCGGCGCGCGGGCCGGCGGCGGCGGCGCGGCCCTGCGCCGCCGTGAGGTCGTGCGGCGAGCCCGTGTACGAGCCGTCGTACAGCTCGTTGATCGACACGTCGATGCGCGCGCCGCCGGGGATCGGCTGCAAAGGGAACGGTTAGCTTACAAAATATGATGTCAAGAGAACAATCGTAATTCATCATATATGTATTTCTTACGTATTTTAGGTACATGACATCTTCGCCGTACATCAAGTTGGGTAACTTTGAATACCTTCCTCAGATTTTTACGAATATCAAAATAAAAATGTTTCATATAATTTTGATTCATCGTGTTGTAATTATTATTATTTTCTCCACCTTGTCTAATGTGACTGACTAGTTTATTCATTGTGCTGACTTGGAAATTGTAATAGATGAAATGATCTTGAATTGTGTTATAGGTGTAATTGGTATATGCCGTTTTTGTTGCAATAAATAAATCAGTCTAACGATGTCTTATATATTAATGAGTGTTCTTTCATAACCAATAATTTAATTAAAATGTCGAATTTTTAAAAAAAGTTTACGTTTTTTTATTTTACGTTTACGTAGTTTTATTTAAAAAATTACGTTTTATTCACCATTCAAAGTTACCATCGCTATAATTGGGTATCTTTGAACATAGATATATTGGACAGCGAAAACTCTTTTTATCGTCAGTATAACTGACTGGGGTAAGATTGAACCAATATTTTGAATGAAAAAAACATATATCTGTCAAATTAAATCAACTTGTCAATATTATAAAACTTCATTGACAGCTGTCAATTTTATGTCACATTTAACACTCAATATTTGGTCTTTCCGTTTCACGCAATCATCAATGTTTTTGATGAAAAGTATTTTGCACATACACCCCAAGCGGGACGTCAGTGCAGGCCTTATCACCCCCACTTGAATAAGAATAAGAAGAACACTTACAAAGTATGTGAAGTTGAACCGTGAGTGGCACAGCTTCAGATGCTTGAGCAGAGAGTAGAGAGTGCCGCAGTCCAGGGAGCACCACGGGCAGTGTAAGTCATCACAGGCTTCAGTCTGCTGCCGTGAGTTGTTATTGTACAGGAACTGGTAAATGATCTGTTGTCGCTTGGCTTCACCGTCGCTTGGCTCTGATTTGATTTTGTCACCTGGAGAAGACTCTCAAGTTAACTTTAAAACTTTGAAGACACTTGTTAGTGGTAGGACTAACTGTTCTGCGAGTCTCCGTCTGGTCCGTCGCTTTCACGGAGCAAAGGATCGACGTGATTTTTGGCATAGATATAGAGACTGGAGAGTAACATAGGCTACTTGCACAAAATACTGCTAAAATGCATGGTTCCTGTGGGAACGCGGGTGAGGCAGAAGCTAGTAAGCTACTTACTTATATAATATATTTGCTTTGTCATTTAATGTGGTAATTTCTTTTAAACAAGATATAACAAAATGGCCCAAGAATCCTTCAATTTTGTAAGTTTCGAAGTCATATTTTCAGACAAAACCATTAATACTTACCATTTTTGCTATCACTGGTACTAGATTTCTGAGCTTTGCTGCTACCGGGCTCCTTTTTAATGCCGTTTTCATTGGACTGTTGGTACAGTTTAGGCCTATTCACTAGGCCATTGGTGGGCTCTTGACTCCAACTGAGCTTCAACTTGAGTAGTGGTCTCACTTTGAACACATCAAACGGACTCGTTTCCGATTGTAGATCATTTTCCTGAAAAAAAAAAACTTACATTCATACATGAACCCTGAAAATTCTCCTTTTTTGGAAATGTGAAAAACGACATAAATGTGAAACAATAGCTGAAACTTAAGAATTTTGTTTTTGTTAGGGGTAGGGTACTAACACTTCTGCGAGTGTCCAGTCTGGGTTGTTACCACCGCTTTGCTCGTGAAGTCTGCCGCCAAGCAGTAATGTGCAAGCATTACTGTGTTCCGGTTTGATGAGCAGAGTAGCCAGTGAAATTACTGGGCTTATGAGACTTAATACCCAATGTCTCAGGGTAACGAGCGCACTGCAGTGTGCACAGCCTTTGTGATTTCAAAGTTCTGAGTGGCACTGCGATTGTTATGGGCCGGCGTTATGCTTACCATCAGGTAAACGACCAGATCGTCTCGTTACCAAATAGCATAAAGAAAATTTGTTGTTAACTTACACTAGGTATGGTTTCCCATTGCGCCATCAAAGCTTTATGCGGAGACCTGGCGATAGTGGCGCTCCTCCCGCCCGGCGTCGCGTCGTGCAGCACCAAGTCGTACTCTCCGTTAGTGAGCAGACAGCGGTTGTGTTTGTCGTACACTATGAGCTCACTGCCGTAGAGTTTAGTCCATTTATTTTCGGTGGAGTTTGTATGGTCCGCGGTGAATTTTAGACGTTTCGTTACTGGTTCTGTGGAGAGCTCATTGAAGTATAGCTTTATGTATTTAACTCATCTATACAAATAAATAAAATTGATGTGTCTGTTTGTAACATCAAAATAACATCTTTTTACTAAATGCATATGAAAGTATATATCGTACCTATAGCAAAAACACAATTTTTAATTTTTTGTCCATGTGTGTTTGTTTCGGGTAATCTCTGAAACGACTGGACCGATTTTGACGGGACTTTCACTGGCAGATAGCTGATGTTATAAGGAGTAACTTAGGCTACTTTTATTTTAGAAGAATAATTAGGGTTCCATGCAAAAAAATAAAACCCATGAAATCCAATATCTCCGCGCGGGTATAACCGCAGGTAATAGCTAGTTAAATACTAAAGATCAACTGTGATTAGCTAGTCCTTGTTATAGAATTAGGAATTTTGTAATTAAACATAACAGACCGAATCAGGTTAATTTGCGGACAACTTATATATCAATAGCTGGAAGCATGATTAGCATTTTTTCTGCAAGAGTAAAAGATATAAATTTCTGTATGTTGATAGCTGTTATCGGTGTAAGATTTATATACTATTTACTAGCTACAATGCGCAGCAATTATATGAATAAAGACAGTGATTAGTTTCTTTAAATAGTTTGAAAATATCTGGTAAATAATGGTTCAATAAAGAAATAGAATGATAAATATTTTCATCCAGTCAAGTAATCGTCGCAAAGCTCGGCTGTACTATGTAAGTACATGTAGTTAAAGATATATAAATAGAATGATTAGTCATGTTTACATAACTTACTGCTGCACTCAGAGTCGTTTAACGATTACTTAAGCGAGTCCTTAGTGTAGATTTCCTTTTAAACAATATTAAGTGATAAAAAGAAGCCAAAATAAAACATTGGAACTATGTTGTAGTTAAAGCACAGAACAGATGATAAGTAAGATTTTTTTTTGTTTTCTGTATATATAATTTTAATTATCAAACAAAGGGTGCAAGCCCTGGAGCTTGCAGAGGAAAATATATAAATTAAAAAAAAAAAAAAAAAAAAAAGCACAGAACATATATAATAATACTTATGTGTTAAAGTAAGAAAATTGAGCTGAAATGGAAAATAAAAGCGGTGGAGAAAGGGATCTTAAAGATATGCTCAGCAGGAAATAATTAGCAATGTTAGTTATGCCCAGCTTCCACTACATTATAAAGCTCATCCTTAACACCCATTTCCACTTTGGTGCATGATAGGTTTGTCATTCAAATATTACAAAAATAAAGTGCAACAAAAACAAAACAATACCATCAAGATCACCATTGGTGATTTCTGAGGAACTCGCACCACCGTTAGAATTGCTCCCAGCTCTTGTCACTGTCACTCGCAGCATCAGCATGTAGGACTTCACGTTGGGCCCTTGGGATGGACTAAATGTGTCACTGGAGATGCTGACTGCTGATGCCATTGCAGGGGGCTCCGAAGTTGATGGGTTCAGTGGTACTGAGCAACTGCCAACCTGGACAAAGTATGATCATATGCTAAAAATATGTATTACTAGAGTCTGCCCACAGATTTGCATGCATGGCAGACAAATCAAATGTATATAGCATTTAGGATCTTATTTACAGTGTATATAAAGGTGGTATTGTGTTTGTCACACAATCTTTTGTTATTAATAGTAGCTTAAAAGCTGTACAGTTCCATCAACTTGTATGTAACTAGAATAGTTACCTTTATTTTTACTGTTACCAATCTACCAGACTATAAACTTCAGTCTAATTAGGTTAAAAAATAGTTCATTGAATGATTTGAACAATGGAGTCAATGACCGGGCCTATCTTCACATTAAATCTTTTTAAGAGCTGTATTCAGAGTGGGTTGGGAAATCATGAAGCAGATCTTTATCTACAACAAAACAATACCACTACTTTTATAGACTGGCTATAAAGCCATTGGAGAGATTTAGCAAACTAGTGCTATATAGTGATGTTTTGTAGTTATATATTTATGTAAGTATAATAAACTATATATAATTTGTGTTCTAGAAATATGTTTTTGAACTTTGGGTGGGTAAATTAGGAAACTTTAATGTCTATTTGATGTATTCATAGGTAATTGGAGGGAAATACAAAAGAATATACTTACAGATACTTCAACTATAGCAGAAGAACTTTCCTTTCTCTTTTTATGACATATTTTTAACAACAGTGTCTCTACTTTCACTTGGAAGTCCCTGGGCTCCTCCAGGCTCTTGTCGTAGAATCCCAGGAAGGTAAGAGTCATGTACCCTCCTAAGCTGTTGGGTTGGAGCTCTGTACTCTTTTTTAATGTGATTTTTTCAAGCAGGCTGTCCACTTTGAATCCGTTGCGTGTTTTATTACTCCTAGACATTCGTCGTTTCATGTATGAGAGCGTTCTATTGAGAAATATCGGCTATAAACAGGAAAATGTCCTCAATGAGTGTTATTAATATAATTATCAATAACGGTATTTTTATTCACTCAATGCTTACCGATAACATATTGCGAGTTCGCAAGAATCTGTAGATTTGAGTCGGCTCTGCAAAGTACGGTTGAATACACATTATCGCAAATTAATCACAGGAAACGCTACTTACATGTCGCGGGTGACCAAACTTACTTTCAAACGCTTGTAAGAATAACTCATGGTCGGCTTGTAAGTGATCAATTTTGGAGTTTTTGTTAGCTTCGCTGTCTTTATCGCGCTTCTTTGGAGGCATTTCGAAGTTTTTTTTTATCTAATTCACTGAAGAAACCGCCAAGTTCATCAGTTCGTTGACATAACAGCGTCAGGTTATGGGGTGACCATGACGTTGCCGTTTCCCCAATTTTAGTTAAAATGTCATCAGCTATAAGTGGCATTTAAATAGTAATATAATTTAAAAAATCATCACCTAAGAATGTTCGTGTTATTAGAAAAATAAAAAGAAACACTTTTAGATGCCTGTTTAGCTAGAAAAAAGGTAAACGTCTAAAATGATTAGAAATGTCACAACAGACAAGAACTTAGACAACGATTAGGCTTAAATCAGTATTTGTAGTTGATCATATTTAAACACGCGACTAAGGCATGTTTAGGAGTTAAACACTATTTAACACAGATTTAAAGTGTCTAATTTTTTTGTTGTAAGACCGATATTGTAATTAATATTACTTTTAAAGTTTATAAGAAAATAAATTCAGACAAGCAATTTTCGGTCTTACCACAAAAAAAATTAAACATTCTTTAAACCTGTGTTAACCAATGTTTAACTCCTAAACACGCCTTAATCACGCGTCTAAATATGAGCAACTAAAAAATCTTGATTTAATTGTGGTCTAACTGTTGTCTAATTCCATTATGTTGTGACATTTTTAATCATTTTAGACGTTTATGTTTAGACACTGTCTACCTAAACAAGTGAATTTTTGTGGTAACACGGTTTAAAGTCTACTTTTTGTATTGTAATAATTATTTTAAATAAGGAAACCGTTTTAAAAACTGGCAATATTAATGTTTGAGTCATAGATAAGTTTTTTTTCTAGTTTAATTCTAGTGACGCACCTCGATAGTCGATAAATCGACTAAAATGAACGAATGATAGAATTGAAGGGTGGACATACTCGCAACGGAAAATTAGTATCCATGATTTGAGTTTGATAGATATTTTAGTGTATGACACCGTATAAATGTGTACGATCATTTTTATTATCTATGGGGAACTTCTTGCTCGTAAAAGGTAGATGTGCGTAAAAGTCACGTTTTAAAAGTTAAAGTCGCAGTGGTTACTCGGTTAATTTTGCAAAATGTGACAAATGACAATTGTGAGTTGTGACACAATGGCATAGAGTAGTACTTAGGGATGAGCGATATTGATAAAATATCGATATTGAAATCGATATTGATATCGAGTGCTTACTATCGATACACCGATATTATCGACATCAAAATATCGATATTAGAAAATATCGATATTTTGAGGCTTTTTGATAAATATCGATGGTTTTTCTTACTTTTATTTGAATGCATACCAAATATTTATAGGAGACCATTAGCAACGCCAGAATAGGAAGTAATCATACAAGAAAATAAGAAATATAATTTTTTTTTGTAATCTATCCATACTAATATTATAAATGTGAAAGTGTATTTGTTGGTTTGTTGAATTGTTGTTTTGTTGGTTTGTCCTTCTTTCACGAACTTCACGCAGTAACGAAGCAACGGATCGACGTGATTTTTGGCATAGATATAGTTTATGGACCGGAGAGTAACATAAGCTACTTAATGCACGGTACCTGTGGGAACGCGGGTGAAACCCACGGGCAGTTGTTAGTGTGGCATAAAATTGACATTAATAGCTGTCAATAAAGTTTTATAATGTTGACAAGTTGATTTAATTTGACAGATCAATGCTTTATTTCATTCAAAAATATGAGTTCAATCTTACCGCAGTCAGTTAAACTGCCGATAGAGTTTTCGCTGTCCAAAATATCTAAGTTCAAAGACACTTAATAGTGATGGTAAATTTATAATTATATACGTAATTTAAGTAATTAGTTTGATTTATGTTCTGAATAAATATTAATTCCCCAGAATCCCAGAATCCCAGATGCATGAAAAAAAAATATCGATACCACGATATCTTCTTAAAATATCGATATTCCGATATTTAAAAGATGCCAATATCGATATGAAAATATCGATATTTTGATCATGAATATCGATATTTCTCCAATATCGATATATATCGCCCATCCCTAGTAGTACTATAATAAAAGCATAGATGAAAGGATAGGTACCTATCCTTCATCTAAGAATAAAAGGAACACAATGGTGATATTACATGCTCTTTGATGGTGATAACAATAATAAGCCCATATACAATGCAAAAATTGAAAACAAAGGCAGTAGTTACAAGCAAATTACGAAACCTCCAACAGAGCGCCATCGAGAGGGGACTAAACAAGGCGCTACTACAAAAATACGATTATATTTACAAATACAAAAATGAAACCGAAAATAAGACTAAAACAAGACTTCTAGTAATTTTTGTAACAGCTTTTGTATTGTTACAATTGATAAGCTTGAGCGTGGTTAATAGTATTTTGAGTACTAGATGTTTACTAACCAGTAATTATTTTGTGTGGGAAGCGACGCGTCCTTTAGCCGATTGTAGCTACTGCGAAAATGTGACGAAACCTATTATTTTGCGCAATGTCACTAGACAAGACTTTGCGGTAAGTTAAATCTAAAAAAACGTAGTTCATTTCTCAGTGCCATCCTAATTTCTTGCAGTGGGATCGTAGGGCTCTATTTCATAAACAAGTCAAACAGCAAACTACCGAAATGCGTTGCTCAAAAACCCGACAATTCATTCAATGAATTGTCAAAATATCACATAATGTGTTTCACAAAACAGTAGTAGT
This sequence comes from Crocallis elinguaria, assembly GCA_907269065.1. Taxonomy (NCBI): domain Eukaryota; kingdom Metazoa; phylum Arthropoda; class Insecta; order Lepidoptera; family Geometridae; genus Crocallis; species Crocallis elinguaria. The sequence continues at coordinate 20,527,443 of OU026072.1, read as the reverse complement.
GACCGGCAGTCAATCAAATCAACACTTGTACAACAAATCTCATGATAAAAAGTTTTAGTCGCTTATAAATTACCACGATTTGTAGAACTGTCATTACAAATGTGACAGCCGAAGCTAAAGCAGGTTTGGTGTGTATTTGTCTGACTTGTAGTTTTATTATGATTTGTTGCTTTATAAAATAGGGCCATGTAATATCTCTATTACTGCTCCTATTATTAATTTCCCATTGATCAATGTTACACTGCATTGTGGCATGTACAGAATAAAATAGGATTATCATTAATAATCCTATTAGCTCTAGAATTATCAAGTTTATATAATTTATCAAATTATTATTAATTAACTATGACAATTTCAATTACAGAGATATGCTTACTCTTCTTACCCTATCATTGTAAAAAATGCTATTGCACACTGGAAAGCAACCAAAGAGTTTAATTTTAATATGTTTAAAAGACTGTATGAGCAAACTGAAGGCAGCTATGAGAGTCTCGACGAGGGGTGTCAGTTCCTCAGCTTTAAGACAGATCTGTTCAGTTTGAAGGAAGTATTTAATATGCCCAATGCTAGAGCTAAGAATGAACCAGGGCAAGATCCGTGGTATGTGGGATGGTGAGTAAAAAATAGGATATGGCTTCAAAGCCCAATAGCATTTTGTTTGTTTTAGTTTTAAATACCATTGAATTAGCAAGCGGAAACTGGCTTTAAGTCAAAAGAATGCTACATTCTTGTGATTAAATTAATGGTTAATAATTTTCAGGGGTAACTGCCATCCAGATATATTGTTAAAAGTGAGAAGGTACTACAGCATTCCTGAGTTTTTGCCTGAAGATGCTGAGTTCCCTGCTACTGAGAATATATTCTTTGGATATGAGATTGGGGCTGTTATGCATGTAAGCTTCATAACTTTACAAGATAACAAGACGAGCTGGGCATTTGCAGATGGTAAGCATAATGCCAGCCCATAAAAATTGCAGTGTCACTCAGAACTTTTAAATACAAAGGTCTGCAGCACTGCAGTGCGCTCATTAGCCTGAAAACAGCAGAACACAGTAAACTAATTTCCATTTTCCCACATAATAAGTGTACTGTGTAATTATTAATTTAGGCATTTTCTAATAAGGATTTTATATTTTCCAGTTGGATTATATACCAAGACTCATGTGGCAAGGGCAAGTCAAAGGGAACAAAACATGGTCTATTGCACCTGTGCCAGAATGTGACCGAATATGTCATAAGTTTCAGTATTATGTGGAGCCTGGAGATATTGGTTGGTAGTTGGTACATATTGTTGTGTTTTTGTCTTATGCCTGTTTTCTCCAAATCTAGGAGACGCCTAAATTGGATGCCTAAAATTAGGAGTTACCTAGGGCAAAAACCATTTCACCAACTATAACGTTGTAACAACTATAACGAAGTATATATTTAGGACTTTGCTTACATTAAGAGTTTCTTAGTTAGGCATCAGCTTATTCGGTGTTAGTGAAAACGGGCATTAATGTTTTTTTAAAACTTATGATACTTACATAGACATGCAACAGACGTGAACCAATAATAATTTTATTGACACCTTTTATAGCATTTTGGGATGAGAAATGAAGCTAGAATGGAAAATCTATATAAAACATCCTCAAGCTAACCAAATGGTTAAAGCATCCTAGGTTGTTTCACTTATTTACTATTAAATAAAATGATAACCTTGTTACAATAAAAAACACTAAGACCCCTGTTTAACTACAGAGTGTCTAAAGATAAACATTAAAAACAATTAGAAATATCACAAAAGAATGGATGTAGATAATGATTAGATACTACTTAAATCAAGATGTTTGCTCATATTTAAACACGCGACTAAGGTATTTTTAGGAGTCAAACACTTTAACACAGGTTAAGGATGTTAACTTTTTTGTGGTAAGATCATAGGTACCCATGATACTGTTTTACATATTTGCACATGAATAAGGATGACTAACATAAATTATAATTATTGTTGTTTCAGTATTACTGGATACTCGAGTGTGGTATCATGGTACTAGTATACCCAAAGGACAATTCTCACTCACTGTCCAATCCGAATATGGCTGACAAAATATTCCAAAGACTCTCAGTACAAAACTAGTATTTATTCACATATCGCGATGCCAAATTTTATACACACTTTTTATTTATACAAACAATGTAACCTTTTGATGTACCTTGTATTATTAGTTAGTGCCATTTTATACATAATATATGTAGTGCAACTACCTGGATTAGTATATAAGAATATTGCAATTTTTTGTCATTATTTATTAATATGAATTAAAGGTTTTTAGCTATCAAAGGATTTTTAATATCAGGACAAAAGTAAACAACATTTAATATTTTAAACATTGTATTCTCTAATTCTATGATCAAAAATATCCAGTGAACGATTAGTTTGAAGTTCAAGTATGCATTTTAATATCATGATTACAATTCAGTCAACACTAAAAAAAAGATCTATTTTATGCATTAAAAAGATTCCAAGCTAATCTTTCACTGAACCGACTGAATATTGTAAAGTTCACAAAGAGATCAGATTTGAAACTCGAGGGACAATAAGCTCATAATTGCACACTGCAGTAAGACTATTGTGCATATTAATGTAAGTCGGCATCAATGTGCAGCTCAACCCAAATGTTTAAAATGCAAACTTACAATAAAAATAAATAATTTCTCAATTTGACCAGATACATGCCAGTATTCGAATGGACAATTTTAATTGACATGGCATATTGATATCACAAAAGAAATGGTACCATTATATTGTACCGAGTTTTAGTTATGGACACAGTAATACATTTAAAAAAATTTCATATTGCCACTACCCAATCTGCTTAAATGAAGGTAGATGTACAGATATAGAAAGCTACTGAATTATTTAGAAAAACTGCCACACACCAAGTACTGCATCTTTTATGGCTTCTACATATTGAGCTGGCACCCAGTACACCCAATACCTGGATGCCTCAGTCGGGCCAAGTTGGAGTCCCTGAAATGCATAACCACTAATTACAAACCTAATGGCTATTTACAGGAGGTTATATCAAAATGACACAATATAATAATTATGTTATACAGATAAACAAAGTTTTTAGGAGGAGTAAGGCTTATTATGTTATGCGAAAGAATGAATGGCATATCATGTAACAAAATAATTGTTAATTATGACCTCTTGTCTCCTTTTGTAATCTTTGATTTTAAAGATGTTAATGGATAAATAATAAGAGTGAGTGTGGCCGAGCAAGAACTCTTGTAACTTTCAATCCAATGCACCAGAGTTTGAATCTCAACTTGGACCCACCCTAATGACTTATATCAAGTTCTGCAGATTTAACACACTCACTCTAAAATGGTGAAGGAAAACAGCATGAGGAAACCTGCATGTTCAAAAACCACAAAATTTGAGAGCATGTGACATTCACCAAGCTGTACTGGATCTGTATGGTGCATTTTGATCCTCTGTACTCTCTTTTCGAAAGAAGGCCAGTATCCCAGCAGAGACAGCATAATAGGATTATGATAATGGTGGAGGAAGGATGAGGAACAGAGAACAGAAGAGCTGACACATCAATCCCACGTGGATGAGGGAGATGATGATGACATTTTTTATGTAAAAAGCCCAATATTCTCATTCACAAAAAATAGATCAATCTCTACTTTCATGATACTCAATAAAAGTGAGAAATAGAGCCATGATGTGCTGACAGTATTGTCGTGTAACCAAGCAGTTATAATGTGACTTTAGATTTAGGTCAGAAACATTAACACTTACCATAATGTGGTACTCCTCATGATCTTTGATTGGCTCAGATGTGATGGCTGAAAAAGAAGCATATTAATTACGACATCTACTTTGCAAATATCACACCTGAATGAACTCAAGGATTTATATTCAGAGCCAGTGTCCATTATGGTGGATTACAAGCTGCTGCCAACGGTTTCACCCAAGTGGTGTTTCCCTCAGGAACCATGATTATTTCCAGGATAAAATTATTAATCTATGGTCCATAAACTATCCATATGTAAAAAATCACATTGATCTGTTGATTCTGCATGAAAAAACAAACCAACAAACACACTTTTACATTTATAATAAGTGTAGACCAGCTGCAGCCTGCTCACCCTCATGGAGATTTGCACAAGAGACATATACTTTTCCAGGATAAAACATAGCTCTATGTCACTCTTCATCCTATAAACTATCTCTATGCAAAATATCACATCAATATATTTACTCTATTGCTGAGTGAAAGAAGGACAAACAAACATACTTTCTCAATTATAATATTAGTATTAGTAGGGAAGTAGATATTATTGTTTCCACTTGGTAATAATCGGGTAAGAGAGTGGTAACACACTAACCAAAAAACAATAGATAAAATTCCACTCCAAAACCCAAACAAGTTTTTCATAGCACCCTATTTTTTTTCACAGAAATATTATTGACATTACTATGTTATGACATGACAGTTGCAATGCTTAGACTCGAGGGTAGGCAAAGCATATTTTCATCAGTACTTGGTGTACTGCATTATCTCTTTGGTTATGATGTTGAGGAGCAATTGAAATAAAAGCTATCTGGTCATAATGGCTGATGCACATACTGTGTCCGCTATCATACACTTTTATGTACAAATATATATAAAGCATACTTTTAATGGATGTCATTGCAAGTTTTTCAGTGCGCTCTTTTGTGCCAAGCCACAGTTGGTCCTGATCTGACTTAAAGGTCAGTCGCACTTTTCCTCCATGCTTGTTTAGCATCCCACTTAATGGTACTGGAGGCAGTGGTTCCTAGAAAAAAATAAAGATATATTGTAATCTAATGTGAAATCCTATTTCAAAAAGTATTTATTGAAAGAAATGTTAGTTAAAACATTAATAAGAGACAGCTTAGCTATCATCAGATAAGTAGACTATAAAACCTGGAATTAATTTTTTCTTAGTTTTGATATATCTTTTCAACTAGACAACTTTTTTGTTAGTGGGAGGACTAACTCTTCTGCGAGTGTCCGTCTGGGTTGTTACCACCGCTTTGCTCGTGAAGTCTGCCACCAAGCAGTAGTGTGCAAGCATTACTGTTTCCGGTTTGATGAGCAGAGTATCCAGTGAAATTACTGGGCTTATGAGACTTAATACCTAACGTCTCAAGGTAACGAGCGCACTGCAGTGCCGCACAGGCCTTTGTGTTTCATAGTTCTGGGTGGCACTGCAGTTGTTATGGGCCGGCGTTATGCTTACCATCAGGCAAACGACCAGCTCGTCTCGTTACCAAATAACATAAAAAAAATATAGGAGATTGATATTTTTCACTTACCAATAAAAATGTGAGAAATTGTGCTATTATTTTTCAATAAATTAGGTACTATCAAGCTAGTTTAAAAATGTATTGTGTGGGATTCTTACAACAAACATTACACACAAAATGACTTGAGTAAATCTCATACCTTGCCTCCTTTGATTCCTGGCATTGCATCAGGGGGGATGCCCTTATCTAGAACTTTCCTGTGGATCTTTTGCATGCATAGTGGTTCTTTGTTAGCCTGGCTGCTTGCTTTTTCTTCCATTATCTCCTGTTGTAAAAATAAATATCATTTTATGAAGAATACATCAAATCAAATACACCTATAAATATAGTCATGTTAGTGGTATGGAAAGATGGATCAGTGGCATGCCTTAGTAGGCTTGTCTAACAGTACATCAAGTGATTTAAGCTACTGTAAAACTTGAAGGTTACAATTTCAAAAGACAGTTAAAAGAATTAAGCTGATAAATTTTCTGACACTAATGGTAATTGTTTGGCCAGATGAAGCTTTAAATATTATGCTATTTAAACAGCTACGAAATGTAAAACCCTAGAATCATACCTTAGGAGCACTTTTTACTGCAAGAATGTCATCCATCTTTGATCCTACAAGCATCACCTTTCCACCCTTCACGACGCCGGCTTTTCTGAGCGTCATTTCATCACGGGCCATGGCTTTTACAATGAGTTTCTGATTTGATTGTGGAACGCCGCATATTCGCTCTAAGTGCGCTTTTAGTTCGAGAACCGTCGCGTCCCACGCGAACGTAATGTCATGTTTGGTTTTGTTAAAAACTACAGTAAATTCGACCTGTTCTGGAATCTCACATATCTCAGCATCTTCGGTAGTCTCAGAGCAACCGGCAGCGCATTCCGTGGGTGCTTCTATGTGATGTTGCTCGGTCTCAACGTCGATGTCTGGTTTACTCTCTATCACGGCTTTGGCGCCGTTAGATATAGTATTTGGATCACGATTTTCTGTCGTATCTCCCTTCTCTGATGCTGGTAAACAAACCGATACGGTGAGTTAGCAAAATTTCTAGAACAAAAGGTCTCAGTATGCTGGACCACAAAGACTGTCAAACGACCTTTCAGCAATTCTATTTTGTGAATGAAAACTCGACTTACCTATATATTCCATGGTTCAGCGTAAATCGTTGCTAAGGCTTGTGTAAATTAATAAAAAAAACACTTGTTTCGTGGTTGTTTTGAAAAAATAATTAAAATACAGCCGACTGGCTGACGTGAAGCAACTAGGGATGTTCGATATACATCGATGTATCTCTAACATCGTTGAATATCTTTTCGGGAAAACATTGTTGTCAGTTTTCGAAAACATCGACTCATACATGTTACGACATGCACTATTATATTAACGCCCACATGGATTTTATAATATTTAGAAGTTGTCTTGTCGTTTTAGATTTACCTACGCCTTACGATGTTGTCAGCTGTTTAAAAGCAGTGAGCTCCATACGACCTTGGACAACATTGTAAAACAAACTATATAATCGGTTTTGATTAATAAATAAAAGCATTTACCCTATTTTAATATATAAAATTACAGATTGTTATATTATTGTTATATATATTCATCAAAATCTCGATCTCGATCGATGAATCAAAACATCGATGTTTTCGAAAATCAATGTTTTACTTAGGATATATATCGAACATCGAACATTAATGTTTTTCTAATATCGATCATCCCTAGAAGCAACAATTTTTTCCACAGACTAAAATATGTATTGACAGTAAAGTTTATATCGATTTTATTGGCATAGACAAAGAGTATAAACTTAAAAAAATGTGAATTGTACGTAGACAATGAATAAGGAAAAGTAGAGGATATGAACTAAAGGTACGTATTGCGCGCCAAAACAGAAACAAAAATGGCGTCAAATGTCGGCCACAGCTTTTCACACAGCACTTTGGCATGGTAGCCTGTATCACATGCAACTTCTCACTTGCGTTAATAGTCCTATAGAACTATTTTTTATATAATTTTGTCGCACGATTGAATTCAATGACGCTTCAAATACTCGCTCTGGACAAGAAACCAAAATGTCGGCCTTGAAAAATCGACCGACGGGCGGGACAAGCGTACGTCATTTTGTATGGATATCTAGAACACAATATTTTTATAGATAATTATGCCCACTCTATCTATATATTGGAATCTCTTTGGTATCTTTTTTTTTGTTTTGTTTTGGCTCCACGCGATTAGCGTATTTAGCCAGTGTCAAGTTATATAAATAATAATAATTATATCATAAATCTCTAGTTTTGGTGTATGAAAGTCGTCAAAGTCACGTTAAAGTTTAGTCTAGGCGCAGTCAAGTCGAAGTGATGCTTCAGTAAAGCGGTGGATACTTTACTGAAGCTTCTATGGAGTTTTGGATAGAATACGAAAATACACGTTTTTCGCCTTTGTACTATTTGCCTTTCACTCATGCACGTTTACGAACACTTCACAGGAACACCCATCCTATATAATTTGTGCACCCATCGTTTCCATAGCAACCAATTTCTAAACAAAACAATCTGAACCGGATTTATTTCGCAAAAATAGTATTATTTTCCATTAGAAAGAATGAGTTTAAATCTAGACGACCCTTTGGCTGGTATTCTTAGCGATGGAAGTGACGATAGTTTCTTTGACGATGATATACTTGGAAAGAAAAAAACAGCAAAGAAAAAAAGTACGCCAATAGCGGAGAGGAAGACCTCATTGTTCGATTTTGGAGACTCTGATAAGCCTAAAACTTCAGCAAGTATTTCAGAAAGTAAGAAAGATGCATTGTTTGACCTTGCCATTGATAGTAAAAAGATATCTGAGGAGTTCAAAACTGCAAAAGCTACAGTCTCACCTACACCGATGAAACGGTCGATATCCAAAGAATCATTCAAAGTACCTCCTGTTGAATCCAAACCTAAAACATCAGACACAATTAAAACACCAACAAAGACTAGTAAAGCTAGTGCGAGTGCAGACAAACTTGACATTCTTAGCGAATTAGGTTCTGATAAAAAAGATTTTTCAAAACCCTTAGAAAAGGGTAAAAGCTCTCAGTCTATATTTGATGATATTCTAGGCGGATCTTCTACTAAAATTGGAGGACCAAATCAAGGTACAAGGCCGGCAACGGCTGCTAAGAGCCAAGATTTTGATTTTGATTCTTTCTTAGGCAAGTCTGACACTAAGTCAAATAAAAATGCTGCTCAAAAGCAAACCACTAAAGTTGACATAGCGAAAGAGGATAAAAAAACAAAGCCAGAAAATATGCCCAAGAAAAAGACCAGCGATGATTGGCTAGGAATTTTTGAAGAGAAAGACGAACTGGCTAATGATGGCGATGCTGACATGCCATCTTGGCTGGCTGGAGGTGATTCTAAGAAAAATAAAGAAGATAAGAAACCAAAAAAAGAATCTCCTAAAGACATACCTCGGGTAGAAATAGAAAAAGAGAATCCAGAAGTAAAAGAGAAAGTTGATAATCACACTAATGTAGAACAATTCGTTCCCAAAGTAGTGACATCTAGTGTGCTTCATGGGAGTACAGAAGATATAACGGCTGAAGGTGCAGCGTTATACTTGCAGCAGCAAGAATCTCAATTGATGGTGGCTATGCAGCTCAAAGCACAAGAAGAAAGACTGGTTGCTATGCAGGGTAAGTTTAGTTCACCATTATTTATTTATTTGCCGTGTTACGTAGTATAAACATACAAAGAATCTAGGTAATAGGGATGTTGACTCCATTTTTTTTATATTGTCAATCCGTTCGTTTTCTCGTGAGAATTAAATGCCTATATAAAAAAATGGAAATAGAACGTCAAAAATGAGAGAGTCGTGCGTATCTACTGTGCGCTAAAATGCCCCATACATAATTTGACAGAACATCTGACGTCACTTGTTCAACGCGGGCCGTAAAACTGTACTAAATACATGCATTTTTTTATGTTTAACAGTGCGTCAAAAAGAAAGCCAGCGCGTACAACGCGAGGCAGCCCTCGCTCATCACTCACAACTGGACGCGATGCTGCAGAGGCAAGCCGAGCAGCGGCATCAGATGCAGGGGATCATAGCCGCGCACCAACAGCGGATCTCACAGAGGATCAAAGTAAGACCTTCCGTAGACAATGCGTAGGGAAGATTACAATAGTGAGACAAACCTACAAAATAATTACTTGTGGATAAAGGTAACATTTTTGAAGGAAAGCGTAGGGAAAAAATATTTTGGTAGGTTGTTACAATAAACTACTATTAAACATTGCATTAAAAACATTTGACATTTTGGATGCGTTAATTTTATTTGGGGCGTTTAACAATTTAATGACAATCCCTTAAAAAACATCTTACATGCTTCTTCCAAAATGACTAGTTACGTACCTAGACACTATATTAATAATTTTTCACCACATTTGTCTTGTTGACTATTATCGACTGTGTTTTGTTTGTAAGTTCAATTTTCTGCATCTCAATAGTTCGTTAGTAATTTTCTTAAAATTTTCAGTCATTGCTAGGTATTAATTCAGAAAACGATGACGGTATTAACACGAACGATGATTTAGAAACTAACAATGCTGAAGAACGAGAAACTCCACATTCGAAAGAAAAGAAGCAGCTTTTGCAACTTGTTCGATCATTGCAGGATAATCATGATAAAGAGATTGATCTAATGGAAAGTTCGTACAGGTAAATCATACAGACACAAATAATAGTTTTGATGTTTTTCTGTTTCTCACGCGTTAGGTCATGCTGACTCATGCTAGGTGAAGAACCTGAAGAAACGTGTTGAAAGGAGACCTCGCAAGATATGGAATTTTCAGCATTTGATATGGAACGTGGACTGCTCAGCTGGTAGAGCGATATTACTTCATATATTGTTAGTTTAAGCTTCTCCGTTCCGTTATTAACTTATCACGGATTATGATGATAATCCGTGTTGGTGTTTCTTTTCCAAAATTTAGAACACAAGTTCCAAACATTTGACAAGTGATTCTGATGTAGATTTTTATTCCCGTTTAATATTCCAGGCGGCAATTAGTATTCCTTGAAGTATCTCTACAGCAAGGTGAAGAACGAATGAAAGAGGAAAGCGACAAACTAAGCAAATTCTATTCAGAAAAGATACACTGGCTTGAAGACCATCATGAACTGTACAAGAAGATGGCAGATGAGAATTTGAATTCTCTCATTGAGAGACATAAGGCAGAAAATGACATGACAAGACAGCAGCATTTGGAGAACATTCGGATATTGCAGGAGCATAATGCAGCTTTAATGGAAAATATCAAGTAAGGTTATTCTAATCGTGATTCAAATGCTTACTATATATATTTTAAGGACTATCATCATTTTGTTTCAGAAACGCAGTAAAACAAGAACATGCACTTATAAAAGATTCAGCTAGTTTTTCTTCAGATTTGCACGAATTGGTCACTGATGTAAGAGAAAACAAAATACAATGCCAACAGCTTGTAGAAAAAGTACAAACTCTAGCAGAAAATTCTCAAAGAGACACTGATAGAAGCTTACAAGTTCGAGAAACTCAGATAAATGGTATAATAATTACTAAGGGCCTTACACTAATTATAAAAAAATACTTTCCAGTAGCTAAAATATGTTTTTCTCCAAATTAAACGTGACTTCTGATAATGAGACGAGAGACATTTTTGCTATTGGAAATGCAAGTGATTATTTTGTTTATGAAAAAATACTTATTCTATTTGATTTGTAATCTTCTTGGACTATCCTAATATATTTAAAATCAAATTTTTAGACATGATACAGCAACTAAAGAAGGAGAGAGACAACTTTGAAAGTGAAAAAGTTGAGAGCAGAGAAATGGTGAAATCCCTTGAAACCAGACTAAAGCAAATGACTATAGTAAGTATGCTAGGTACTGATATTAGTTATTATTTAAGATTTTAGTAACATTATTAAGTAATATTTGTATTACATAAGGTTATTCGATTTTATAATGTTTTGTAGATGATCGAAGAAGAGGCTGCAGCATTGAAGCAGAAGAAAATGGAATTTGAATTTGAAAAAGCTACATTTAGTAAACAGACTGAATTTGCCAAAAATATTCTTAAGAAACAAGATGAAGAAATTAAGGTTAGTATTTTCGTAGTGTAGTGTAGTAACTTAGTTACATTTTATTGTAAACATTAAAATATATTATAAAAGAAACGAAACAATATTATAAAAGCTGTTAGGGTGCAATAAGCGGGCTAGTTTGCCATAGCGATCTCTAACTTTTGTATAGTGCGATTTTATTTATATTGAAGTAGTAGAGTAATAAAAATAATATAATATATTTGATTACAATGTTCCTTATTATGCAATTGTCCGTTTATTTGTAGGCATTGAGAGATGATATCCAAAAGGAATATCAAGACAAAACTGCACGAATTGAGGAAGAAAAAAAGAAGGCTCAAAAGGATAGTTTTACGATTGCCAAAGAAAAGACTTCTATACAAAGTATAAAACAAGATCTTGAGGTAAATATAGCAACATCTTTATAAATAATTATTCCTTAAAAATAACTAATAATTCCTAATATATATTTATTTTACTTTGTTCAGAAAATGAAAGCAGAACTGGAAGCTCAATTAGAAGAAGTAACGGAAGAAAGATCGAAGTTAAATGTTGAAAAGCAACAATTGCATATGGAAGAACAAAGGGTTGTAGCAAAGTAAGAAATACTTGTAATTTTCTAATCTAATTGATATAATATAATGCCCATAATATTTATCCTCATTTAGATATATAGTTTCACTACGACAATTATTGAGTATAAACGCTAGGTGTCATGGTGATTATATTATATTTTTTTTGGCAGGAGTCGCGATTACGATCTATTGGCAAAAACTGCTATCGACAAACAGTCTCAATCTGACAAAAAATATTCTGAAGCGGAATTCTTGCAAAGAAAATACGAAGAGAGAATAAGGCGAATACAAGAACACGTCGTATCCCTAAATGCTAGAGAGAAGCAGATTGCCAAAGAAAAAGTAGCTTTATCCAGAGAAAGACTAAGTTTGCACAATGAGAAAAAACAAATTGAAAGTAGACAGCAATGCTCATTATGCAAGTCAACTCAAAACATACCGGAGTATAATTTAAATTCATATGCTTTGCCGGAGTCGTTCTTTAACGTGCCAGTGTCAAGAGATTATAGAAATGTAGATTCAGCAATGACTAATATAGAAAGAGATATAGCTAGCCTTATGAGCAGAAATTATAGCTTGAGACATGATACTGAAATTGGAAATAATATGGAGGCTAAGTTCCAAAGTGCTGAGACAGCGCAAGTGGGGTCTGAACCTTTTAAAGTGAGTTCTAGTAATGTTGTAAGTTTAACTTAAGTTTATTCAATTGACAGGTGATCTTGATGCTGTAAAATTATTTCAGGATTTAATGGATCCAAAGTTTATGATGCTACGCCTTGATGTACAAAAGGTATTAAGCAATCTTGATCATAGTAATAGAGGTGAAAACGATAGAAATGATGACGATTTGGAAGATCATGATCAAGGCCATCAAGATTGATATGTTTAAAGTTATTAGCCTAAAGTGTGTAAGTGGTTTAAATGTTATATTTAGGTACGCAATAAAAGACTGCAGATTTGTATTAGAATTCATTTAATTATTTCATGACTGTTATACAAGAACCATATTTTTATGTTGTTTATTTATTTTACATTAAATGTTATCAAAATTTACACAAATGCCTACTAGCTACACGCTAACTTACATAAGTATCTCATTATCGTAAAAATATAGGTACACATTTTTTCTTATTTTCGTAATATATTTTCTATTATATAAATTGTAAACATACATTGTATCATAATGGCTTTACAACTACCAAGGGTGCTTATAATCTTCTAAAACCTGAGTTTAAATTGGTATGTTATCACGAAAGGGGGTCAATCTACTCCTGGAGGTCAACAACATTTGTTTTACGAGTTTTTGAAATTCGGTAGTTTTCATTTAAAGTTTACGTCATAATTCTACTAGGTAAAGAAATTCCGGGCAACCTTAGATCAGCTGATTCACTTGAACTACGTTGAATTTCGATAGTGAAAGTGTTGATTAGAAGAGACTTCAGAACTTCACAAGAGAAGAGATAATCCAGAAAATGCCGCGCACTTCACGTTTGAATTTTTTTTCTGCTTTTTTGTTTTTTTTTTTTTACTTTGTCCAAGTGAGGTTCTCATGGTCCTAATCACCCCCATCCGTGATAACGTACCAATTCATACTCACCTCGTATAATTGCAATAATATCTGTTATATGAAAGTGATATCATTTTCGATTGTATGCGTTTATTCTAATAGCATCTGTTATTGCTTATAATACCTCTTTATACACATAATAATAATTACGACGTTGATTAACATTCTGGCGGGTCCGCAAATTTTAAAAAGGTCTATCTCTCTTATAATGGTATACCAAAGTCGTACCCAATATGTGTTTTTAAAGGAACTATAGTGACACAATATTTTTAAATAACCGTAAAGAAAAACTTGTATCATTCCAATTAAGATAGTGTCAATTATTTATTATTGTAATAATAAAAGAAGATAAAAAACACCCTGGTCTCTGATACATACGCTTTCGTTCTAAACATTCACCCAGTCTTTAATTTAATTGCTTTAAGTAGTACATAATTTATAGTAATAATATCTTTATGGACGGTCTGGCCTTTACAATTATAAAAAATATGAAATATACCATTACGGTGGCTAAACATTTCAATTTATCAATTAATTCAGGCAGATCTATAATAATTGAATAATAATTAGCAAGTCAAAACATCATTATAAGTAAAGTCTTGAGATAACATTAAGGAACAGTATATTATACATCAATTAAAGGTGTTATTATTTACATATTATTTACAAATTACTTTCAAATATCTACACACCTAATAATATTTAGGCCTTCATTTCAGGCGTAATTTCCGTTTTACTAGTCTTTCATACTTCACAGTTAATAAAACAATTTTTTTTATTTGAATATAAGAGGTTCTCGTAAATCTTGATTTTTACCTCTATATCACAGTAGTAAATAAATATTTTGTTTACTAATTCCATATCTTTAAGTGAATAAAACAGAATTCTGTAAATCTATCAAAATATAAGAAAGTGAAAACATAAAAAAGTAAACGATAAATAATGGCAACGACAAGTGTTATGTTCTGTTAACATTGGCTTCCTTCTGGTACTTGACTTCGAGCAGTTGTGGGTAGTTTTCAACTATAGAGAGTAAGATACCATCAATGTAGTTCCTCAGTTGAACGTTGACATCTTGTTGTTCTTTTAAAGCTTTGTGCAACTGTAAACGAGAACGAAAGCATTAAATTACGTATAGTTTGGCTTAGAAAATGAAGTTAAAAATCAAACATTAAGGGTAGATTAAGGTTTGGATCATGGTATGAGTATTGTATATTTAGATGACATGTTAGTAGAGAGTAGTGCGGTTAGTTATAAAGTATGAAAAAGGTACACTAGTCCTGGGAAATTCACACTTCGTTCGTAAAGCATGCAATGGGTAATTATTGTAATAGTTAAGAATTAGGTACAGTCATGCACAGTTAGTAAAAAATTCGTACCTTTTCCATCTCTATGCTGAGATCAGATTGTGTATCTCTACCATCGAGCTGCAAAAATGCATACATGATAATAAAGTTGCGTCGCAAATGAGTCAGTCAAAGGCTAGATAAAGCGAAGCTGTGAGAAGCGATGACATAAATGTATAGGTATTTCATGACGAGGATCTCGAGTTACGTACTAAATAAAACATTTGTTTTTAAAATCGTACACCAAAACTATATTAAATGATACAAAATGATGATATAATATGCAATAATTATTATGTGTAAGTAGTTTGTGTGATACGTTGCTATGAAATAATTATTGTTTGGATTCGAGTACTACAGAGATCGAGACTCGAGTTCATCGTAATATATTATAGTCAACAGCACAAAAAAGTTTCTAAGTACATTCGAAGTTATTACATACTGAGTGACATTGTAATAAGACTAATAAGCAAAGCGCGTTTTGGATTTAAGACACTTTTTTAAAAGCAGGTTTCTGAAAACTAGGCAAATGTTTTTAACAGAAATTATCTAGGTTCTACATTGTTTCATTGATGGATATTATTATAATTTTTTTGAGAATACTGACTTATTAATGGACTACATTTTGGTAGCCATCAATGTTATTACTTGCCAAACATTTCCCTCCTTGAGCCTTTTTTAAATTAATATTTATGGGAATGTGAATATTTTAATCTATAACATTTAAAAGTCCAGTATCTACAAGTACACTAGCTACTGCTTAGTAAGTCCATGATGGCTTGAGGAGCTCCTCATATAAATACCTTATATTATATTAGCAAAAACTAAAGGAGGTTTATTCATTTTTGCCACTCATAGAATAGTTAGGCAAAGCCATAGTACTACTCTATGGGCAAAGCATAGTATGAAAGTATAGGAGCACATGTCATAGCAATTTCTACAATCTTTACTAAAGCAGAGAAAAATAGGCTAAACAAGAAAATAGAAGAAACATATTTAACATAGAATTGATCATGTCATATCATTATATAACATTTCCTAACATCTTGTTATATCAGTAAAAATGCCTAAACTTTGTTACCTACTATTTCCCTTTTGTTGATATTGAACTTAGAAATGCATGTTATTTGTTATATGTACCTATAGGTATAGTAATAGGATTATAATGGTTAAGTATATCCCAATCAGTTAAAGTATTTCTTACGGTTCTTACCTCATCATCACTCATTTGTGACAGTTCGTGCGCTAAAGAGTTGGTTCCAACGAGGGGTCCGCTGACGCCGTCCAGCAAGCTGCGGCCTTCCTCTACTCCACGGGTCAGTATCTGAGCTTGGAGCTCTTCTTGGACTTCTGATAGAGCTGAAACGTTATAGGGAAAAGTTATAGCAGCTTATAGCAAGCATTATATGACTCTTTATCAAGTCGATACCCATTTTAGCTATATAGGTTCAATTGGCTGAAGCCCATTGATATCAATAAGAAGGCTACATTGAAGTACATTGTCTTCAATCAACTCATGAGAATTCAGTTAAGATTTTTTTTACTTCATCCTAGCTATGATTCTTAACTATAGTAAGTGATTCTCACTTTTGTTCTGCGTTCTGAGTAAAACTAACTCTTTGGTCAGTTCATCTAGCCTGGGATCAGGCGGCGGTGGGGGTACGTCTCTAAGTTTTCGTAGTTCTAGTTTAGCTGCGGCCAGCATTTGTGCAGAAGCGGCGGCTGTTTCACGTTCCCTCCTCTCTGCTTCTTTGGCTGCACTGAGTTGAGCGGCGAGCTCGTTTACTTGCTCTTGAGCTTCGCGGTGGCTTCGAGTGGCTGATTCAGCGTTTGCTCGCAGCGTTTCAGCCACACCACGGAGTCTACCAACCTATTCAAATATTCAGACACGTTAGTTTTTTCATATTAATGTTTATCATTGAAAGTTAATAATTAGGTTATGAGATCTTTTCTAACAGGAAATTGGGTAGATACGAAAAGAATGAACAGCAAAAGCGCATCGCTCCATGTGACATGATTGCACAAAGAAGGTAAACAAATTAACTGGACCCGATCATTGAACTATATTTCGATTTTTGATTGTTTATTACTAGGTAAATGGTAGGTACTTTCATCTCGGAAATAGGTACTATTCCCGATGCTAAACTCGGGTGGACCGCACGGCTCAATAATGTACTTAAGCTTATAGTCTCTGTAGATACCTCTTGCTTAAGTTCAGAAGCCTCCTGCTCCGCAACAGTAAGTCTGTCCGTGATAGCAGTCAGCTGTGTATCGCGGTCCCGTTCGACGCGTGCAATGGCCTCCCGACTCCGTCTCTTCTCCTCTGCCACGCTCTCCTCACACCTGCATTCGATCTGGAATGAAGATAGACTCGATATTAGGGTAATAAAGGGTAAGATTATATCAGCTTCTTGCATTTTTATGGATGAGATAATTTTTTATCTTCGTAGGAATGATTTTCTGGTTAAATATATTTTTCTACTAGGATTGCCGGTTGTGTAATTGCTAGTAGTACGTGAGGAGGAAATTGCGCGAATGACGCGTCGCGCGGCGTTTGATGGCATGCGTCAGACTGAATGAGCTTACATCTCTACCTCCCCCGTCCTGCCACTCACATACCTCAGAAGGTGACTAGACTAGCATTTGCGCGCAGTCTATAGTAGGGCTATAAATGGGTGGATAGTATTCGGTGGAATCTCTTGTTACAAGACTCACCTCTCTCACGTGTTCCTCCAGCATGTGAACTCTGGCTTGCAGCACTGCGTTGTCAGCCTTGGCACGGGAATACCTCTCATCGGACGTGCTCTGTGTATCAGCCAGAGAAGTCACTTGTTGCTGTAGCAGTTGCACCTGAGGAAGAAAAAACATTTCTTTTAATGATTGGACGAAAATTATTAATAGTTTCTTACGTTTTCGTTATTATTACAGACTTTCAACGGTTTATAATGAGGTATACTGTATGGCTTACGGTCACAGGTAGGTGAGTCTTCCTTTCGCAATTTAAAGGGAATTAAATTAATGTTAAATATATGGTAAAAGTAGTTGATATAAATAAAAAAACATTGAGGAATCAGACTGCAATATCCTAGGTTTAGGGAAAAAAGTGTTTAAAAAACGATGATTTTTGAATTTTGATTGTAGGTACCTAATTGATACGAAACATATATAGATACGGGAAATTTAAAGAGCGTTTTGAATGTTTATAAATAAGAGGGTAACCAAACATCTATATAGCTTAAAATAGCCCGTCTACTGTCAGTTGTACTTAAGAGGTTTTTCTTTACCTACTATTTACCTACCTATTTACCTACCTAGTCTTGCATGACCATTCTTGGTCAAGACTTCATCAACTACGCGGAGAACACAAACGAAATGTTAATTTACTAAGCAGATGGTCAATTAACGTCTGGTTTATATACATTTATATAAATAAGATAGTAATCAAAACATCCTTGACTAAGTACTTCTTACTCTCTACTTACGACCAGCAAGTCAACAAGTACCAAGTACCTAATCATCTGAGTAAATACCCACTAAACTAAAGGCATAGCTAATGGCACAAGTTTTGCGACATCACTCCCAACAGGCCACGATTGGAACCGACTTTCGATCGGTTTCTAAATCGTCGGAAGCAATCTGAAGGTGCATTTTCTCTAAGATCTTCCACTACAAATTTAACGTCTTTGCCGTTATCACTTCCGAATAGGAAAATCATAGTAATAGGGGCTATATAACAAAGGGGTCGAGTAATTATACCTACTGAGTATACTAGAAGTTAAATAAATACGTAATAACGTGACAAATAACGCACTGAATTTCAAATGCAGCAAATAGAGGATCAAATTAGTTTGTCGCCATTTGTAAGTAGTCAGGTGCAGTAAGCAGGACTCACGACTCACGAGTCTAAATTCAAAAGAGAGGATAGCGAAATCTGCTCCTGGCTGGCACACACAATGGGTAAATTTGGTTTAATTCAGATGAATTGATAGGCATTAGAACATTGTATCGACTTGCACCGTTATATATTAGTAGCAGTAGTGAACAAGAGATGGTTCCTAGTGATCTAGGTGATCTAGGAAAACCAAGGTAAGATTTCCGAACACGATTACTCGTTTTTTTTGCTAATTAGCCTTTAATAAAGATCACCAAAGATCAGACCATAAACACACTTATTGTCTTATGAGATACCTAATTGATCTACAAAATTATTTTAAAGCACATGCAAATCTCTATATTCCAAATACCAACCTAAGGGATGCTAGTTATTATTTCAAACAGCTTTAAGCCGTCGCAAACAACTAATTGTAAGCACATGACTAACGTATTTGTTGAAGGTGATGTACCCACTGATGACAAACAGGAAGGAGATGATTTAGAGCAGCGTAATAGTGATAAGGCGCAAGAGGTTACGAGCGACGCTAGCACCAGACACTTGGGATTTGAGTAATTAATCTATACAAATAAATAAAATTGAAGTGTCTGTTTGTAATATCAAAATAATACCTTTTTACTAAATGCATATTAAAGTATATGCAGCGGTAAATATAGTAAACACAACCATTTTTAAAATCTTTGTCTGTCTGTCCGTTTGTTCCGGGTAATCTCCAAAACGGCTGGACCGATTTTGACGTGAGTTTCACTGGCAGATAGCTGATGTTATAAGGAGTAACATAAGCTACGTGGGCGAAGCCACGGGGCACAGCTAGTTTGAAATAAAGAACATTATGTAAGTAGGTACACATAAAACTAAACGTATAATAATAATGGAATACTCGTGGTATTCGATATTTGGTTTGTATAGTACCTATAATAATAGTGATTGTATCTAATCTTTTATAGAACTCTCGTTACACAATCTTGAGAACAAATGCTCTCAAGATTATGTTACGGGAGTTCTATCTTCAATGAATTATGACCCTACTAGGCGCCAATGGCCTTGCTCGAATGGGTGGAGTCAATCCCACTTCACCCGCGCGGTCCACACTTCGTCTTTCAAGAACATCGCAAAACCTAACGTCATAGAATACGCGGATGAACGAACGCGCGTGCGAGTAGCGCGCACGGCATCTTCTTTGCCTATAATTCTTTGAATTCATTTAGTGGAAAGTTCTTCATTGAAAGTGAAGTTTGATCATCATTATCCATACTATCCATACTTCCATACTAAATATATCCTATATCCTACTCTATTATAAATGCGAAAGTTTGTTTGGTGGTTTGTTAATTTGTTGGTTTGTCCTTCTTTCACGCAGTAACGGAGCGACGGATCGACGTGATTTTTGGCATAGTAATAGTTTATGGACCGGAGAGTAACATAGGGTTCTTTGTATCCGGAAAATGCATGTTTCCTGTGGGAACGCGGGTGAAAACCGCGGGCAGAAGCTAGTTATATTATTAATGCGAAAGTGTGTTTGTTGGTTTGTCCTTCTTTCACGCAGTAACGAATCAACGGATCGACGTGGTTTTTGGCATAGATATAGTTTATGGACCGGAGAATAACATAAGCTACTTTTTGTCCCGGAACAATGCACGGTTCCTATGGGAACGTGGGTGAAAACCGCGGGCAGAAGCTAGTTCGTAAATAAACGGGACGGACGCACATGAGATCATACAACGTTGAGATTTATCTCAAAACATCGCTGTGGACTATAATAAAAGTACAGACAGCCAATTTGCTCCGTAACGTTGAAATTTGTTACACCTTTTGACCCAAAAACGAACGTGTACGTAAATAAATGATTTTCGGGTTATTTTTTATTTTTTACTTTTGTAGTCATGTTTTTTATATTGATGTCATTTACGAGGTATCGAGTCATCTGCGAGTGTCCGTCTGGGTTTCCGTTTTGTTCATGAAGTCTGCCGGCAAACAGTAATGTGCAAGCATTATTGTGTTCCGGTTTGTTGAGCAAAGTAGCCAGCGAAATTACTAAGATATGAGACTTAGTTATGAGCACACTGCGGTGCCGCGCAGGCTTTTGTGTTTCAAAGTTCTGAATGGCACTGCAATTTTTATGGGCCGGCATTATGACTCCTATCAGGCAAACGTCCAGCTCGTCTCGTTAACCAATACAATAGAAAAAATAGACAAGTGTGGGTTGGACTCGCGCGCCGAGGATTCCGAAAAGACTTGTAAGCATGTAAATAGTTCGTTCAAGACTGGAATCGTTAGGTCCTTTTACAGCTACATTCAACAAAATAATTAACCCTAAAAAATTGTACACAATACACTCATTGATAATGTGCGTGTGTGTGAGTGAGTGCGTGCGTGCGTGCATGCGTGCTTGCTTGCGTGCGTGCTTGCTTGTGTGCGTGCTTGCTTGTGTGCGTGCTTGCTTGCGTACGTGCGTGCGTGCGTGCTTGCTTGCGTACGTGCGTGCGTTTGCGCGTGTGCACGTGTGCGCGTGTGCGAGCGTGTGCGTGAGCATGTGTGTGCATGCGTGCGTGCGTGCGCTTGCGCGAGCGTGTGCATGCGCGTGCGCGTGTGTGTGTTATACATAATTAGTTTTCGGATTTTTCGCTTTACTTGTGGTATAAGACAATACTTCTTGCCAAATTTAATGATTCTAGTCTCTTGGTCTATTGCTCTAGGTCTCCGTGAACCACCCTATAGGTCTTGAATGGATTTTAAATCGTTATCATTTTCGATATCAGCACCCCGAGAAACCTAGAAAATGGCACCCATATTATCGATTTCCTAAAAAAAATTCCGCCATCTTGGATTTAAAAATGGTTGTCATTTCCGTAATCAGCACCCCTAGAAATCTCGAAAATGAC
Organism: Crocallis elinguaria; assembly: GCA_907269065.1. NCBI lineage: Eukaryota > Metazoa > Arthropoda > Insecta > Lepidoptera > Geometridae > Crocallis > Crocallis elinguaria. Next base: position 20,505,749 of record OU026072.1, on the reverse strand, counting down.
ACCCATACCATTTAATTGAAAAAAAAAAACGTGTCCGCCATCTTGGATTTTAAAATCGTTGTCATTTTCATTATCAGTACCCTGAGAAACCTCGAAAAAGACACCCATATCCTTTTACTAAAAAAATTTCTCCGCCATCTTGGATTTTAAAATAGTAGTCATTTTCAAAATCAGCACCCTGAGAAACCTCCAACACGACACCCATATCATTTTACAAAAGAATTGTCCACCATCTTGGATTATAAAAGAATTTTTCATTTTTGTACACAGTACCCCGAGAAATCTCGAAACTTACACCCATAGCATTTTATTGAAAAAAAAAATATTGTCCGCTATGTAGGATTTTAAATCGTTGTCATTTTCGATATCAGCACCCCGAGAAACCTAGAAAATGGCACCCATATTATCGATTTCCTAAAAAAATGTCATCTTGAATTTAAAAATGGTTGTCATTTCTGTAATCAGCACCCCGAGAAATCTCGAAAATGATACCCATACCATTTTATTGAAAAATAAAAATGTCCGATATCTTGGATTTTAAAATTGTTATCATTTTCGATATCATTTTTACTGTAGATGGCCCTGATCGTTTGGTGGTCGTTTGCCTGATGATAAAGATAACGCCGGCCCATAACAATTGCAGTGCCAATAAATACTTTGAAACAAAAAGATGCAGTACCGCATTGTGCTCGTTAACCTGAGTAATTTTACTTTTCAATTTCATTTCCAGTCTTTCTTAAACAGTTCTAAACCTCCCGATATTCCTGTAGCTGCCGCTAATAATTTGTTTACCAATACATATATTTTCCACTCGTAAAAATGATGTAAGTACGTAAACAAGAAATTGTAATCAAAAATGTAACCCATTCAATATGTATACGAGGAGCGTCCACGCGCAAATCACGGAATGAATCACATTTCACCGCTCTAGACGCTACTCTTTGAGCAAGCTTCAAACCCACACGAAAACAAATACTTGTATTGTATATCATTCACGCACACAAATATGTAACGTCGGCGGACAGCGTTTGCAGAGCAACGAGCGACACAACCTCCCCGTCTGAATGCCAGTGCATGACTGCCGCGCGCGCCCGCGCAGAGCACCTCTGAGACTTGTACATTTGGAATTCAGTTTTTTGATCATTTCTTTGCGAAATATTGCTCTATGCACAAATGAAACGGCCAGTTTATAGAAAATTTTCTTCCTTATTTTTTGGTGTAAAATTAATCCCAAACGTCTAAGTCATTTAGAAGTTTTAGGGAAAATAGTTTTAAAACAGCATGCTGTTAAATATTTTTTCAAGCCATAAGTAATGGTAACACAAAAAAATCAATCAGTGAAATTAATGCCCTTGAATTGATCATTCAGGTAGTATTTTTTTCAAGTCGTTAAACCAAGCCGTGTGGGAGTTTTAGGAGGAGAAAGTAGTCGTTTTGGCGATCCTAGCCCCTTAAGAAAAATGAGCTATCATTATTAGTATCTATTAGATAAATGTTAAAGAGTTTATACATCAATAAAAAATATTTAAATATCCTTACTATCCAAATTTAGATAAATAAAGGTACTAGGTTCAGATAGATTAATTTACGTAATCATATTAATGCAATAATTTAAACCATTAAAAATACATGAACTGTCTATCAGCCAGACAAGATATCTATTAGATAACATAAAAATAAAAGTTGGACGAAGTGATTGTAGATGAAATCAACTCTGCAAGCTTCAAACCTGTTCCTGACATTAAATTAGCTATTGTCTTTGTCTATGATATAATAGATAATGAAATCTAAAATGGTTATTATTGAAAGGAACATATGTTTAAATTGATCCTTATAGGAACGCAATGAAACAATGAATTTGACCGCCAGCCAAATGATTCACTTTCCATTACAAACATGACGTAGGAATTACGTACAAAAGTCCAAACCTAATACCAAACTAACCTACTTATATTATTACTCTGGATATATCACGGTGTTTATAATAGGTATAGAATAACATGATGAGAGTAATTATTAATCATAGTCATTTACTTCATGTGATCACGTCATTGGAGATATAGGTGGAATGGCAATGTCTTCTGAGGAACAGTGAAGCTCATTTACCTACACCAAGCCATCGTGTGAAAATCGTACACAGGGATTTGCAAAATCGTATTTGTATTCTCTTTGGCAAAATCATTCGTTTTACCATCTGCAAATTGTGGAATGAGTTTGAACGAGTTTCGCGGAGTTACAACATGTGATGGGTTACACAAAAGAAGGGTTACGCAGTCTTAAAGATTCTAGTATAGGTGGCGGTGACCGTTTACCCACATACCTACCTACATATTACCACCATCTTGTTTATTATGCTATAAAAAGACGTATTATATCTATGTTGCTATATATTACCTACTTATGAAAATGTAATTTTTGAAAAATTACTTCTGGTCTACCATAAATATATTAAAGGATTTTTCAAAAATCAATAAGTATAGGTAGACTCTCTACACTCTCTTAGTTGTGTAGAAATTCTCTTATAAAATCACTTTTATAAGAGAATTTTGAAATATTTCTACGAGGTCACATCACACTGTTCATTATACAACAGTTTTAGATCTGTGAGAGCGTAGAGTAAGAATATAATCGACAACCAGTTCTGTATCAAAAGCTTTGACTCTGTCAACATGATCCAATAATGGCTCAACATCGTATTCTACGAGAAAGTGTTTAGCTATTTCACTATCTATAACTATAGTAATAGTTTCTTATAGATACGGTTAGTGTTGATTATTATGATTACATGTAATTTGATCGATTTTGAGAGGTTTAGGTTGAGTTGTAGGTATTGTATATGTTGTTAAGACTGTAGACAATTTTTGTCTGAAATCAGCTTTAAAAATATATTGGCCATCTCTAAATTTGATTAAGTTATACTGAGAGAAATTCCCTTTTGCAAAATATAGGTAAACAACTAAAATGCAAGTGCCTAGCGTACAAAAGCCAGCCAATTTTTATTGTATTCTATCTCTTTTGCATCTTTATAATAATTCTATACTATGTAGATACTTTGTTTTGTGAGCGTCAAATACTTAGTGATCTGCATTTCTTTCTCCATGATCAACAATAAATACGAACACATCTACTGTATTCTATCTTAATAATCACAGCTACCTACTAATGTAATGTTCACAGTCGTATTTATTTAGAACCGCTACAGTCTACAACGTAAAAAACTATTTGTGGACTTTTTTTGAACTTGAAGATTGAATTCTGCGGCACGCGTCGATAATGTTCGATAAAATGTCGAATTCTTCTACAACTTTCTCGATGCGCACGCATTTGCTCGTGGCATCGGAAGTATAAACAAATGTAAAAACTACAAAAACCGATAAACGATACTGAAGCGTTCAAGTCACTGATGCATTGAGACGTGAGGCACAGAATATACAAGAGCTTCTGTTCCGGTCTATTGGGTACGGGCTCATCTTAGGAAGCTAGTTGTTCACACTCAAAAATTGGATTTAGTCATTATTTGTCTGCACAAGGTCACTAGTAGATACCTACTTCTTTAATTGATGTAATGTATGATCGTGTAATTAGATTTATTTTGAAAACATAATCTATTTTTACTAGCAATGTGACTATAACCTAACCGCTGTTACGCAATGGAAAAGTCACGTTTCTATCCATCCAAGGCATAGGAAGTCGATAAATGATTGTAGCCTTGAATAATTGTTCTTATTTAACAATTGAATCGAAATCTGCAACAAGTAATATAGTGGAGTTACATATACAGAAATATTCTGCCACAGGTAGTCGAAGCCAATCAGTGTTTAAGAAACTAAGACTAAAACAGATTTCATGACGGCACAAGTTTTGCGTTAACAATTTAGGTTTTGATTGCCAGCGAATGCCATAAATCATACATCCAACAAATCTTGAATAGGTAAGTATTCTGAAAGCCTGAAAGACTCTGCCAATGGTAGGAGGTTGTCTTGCCGTAACAAAGATTTGAATATCTCACATCAACTGATTTATATAAGCAATTCAAAAGAAGAATGATAGCTACATAATTTATGTACAGTTACAGCAGTAGTGTACTTATATTATCTTGTGGGAAAAAATATGTTATGGTCCGCGTCTTTAGTACCTTCTAAGGAATGTACATTGTACAGTCTATAGATATTGAAACGTATCGCACTTTCTATCTGTTTCAAAAGTCCGCTCGGTTTTACTTTTGTCGAAGTACGGGTTTATAACATTACTAGTTTCTCTGGCCATATAGGTAAAAGTGCTTTGCGCGTATTTGGAACCCTTCCTAATAAAAGCTATGGGAACCTCATCCGCAATGCTGTGCATTAAATAATTAAATAAACAAGAGTTTTAGTATGTATTTGAAATGTCGTAATTATGTGTTGAGGTAACTCTATACACGCGTATTTGAACCTTTCCTTATAAAAACTATGTGAACCACAAATGCTGTGCAGAATATCAGTAAATAAACAAGAGTTTTATTATTTGCAATGTTGTAATTTTATTCTGGGGTAACTCTATTAATTATCATCATCATAATTCATATCTTTGGCCTATAACAATCCCACCACAATTCTCATCCCAAAGTGATATTTAATATAATCATATTCTATATTACGTATCTGTCTTAATTTCTGCAATTAATTGAATTGTATTGTGTACCTTAGAATTTGGAGACCATAATTGCATAAAATAAAACAGATAAAATACCTATTTTAGTATAACTTGTTGGCGGAGTTGTGGTCAAAGTAAAACTGGTTGAAATGTCAACAGTCCGGCGAGGCCATGCGATAGATAACCCCTGCTAAATGTAAAGGCTGAACACAAAGTTATCTACAAAATTGTTTGCTAATCAAAGTACGGAGATCATCCATCATTTACATTGCCATTGTTTGTAGAGCTCTATATATATACTTTATTCGAGAAGTATTTTAGAATGAGGTAGTAGTTGATTGCGTAATGCTCTAAAATCTAAATGAAAATGGTTTAAAAAATTCAGCGCCAATGTACCTCCGACACAAATGGTTTGGGGAAAGCTATTTTTTTAACCTTTTTGTAACCTTTTGTCTCATAATACTATTTAAGTAGCATAACTTATACCTTCCCCTGATAGTCATTCCATCTTGTGTATCAAAGAGTATATAATATATATATATATATATATATATATATATTGTCGACCTATTAAAAAATGATGGTCTTATATATTATAGCCTTGATCTTTGTATTGCACCGATGTGAATTTCCTCAAGATATTATTTTCTTCTCCGTTATGAGCGATGATGATAAAAGTGCGCAATCACACATACAGTATACTAACTTATATCTACTCTTACATTTCATAATCGCAAGCTGACAACCGCAGTTACTGGATTCCTGCATAATGCAGCGTAACCGTAATAGGTAAATTGATTTCAGTTCAGCTTACTGAAATTACTTAACTTGTCTTTGTTCGAATATAACGGTTAGATAGAAAATATCTCATGTTCGAACAATACGTAATTGTGGTAAAATTTCTTCAGCAGTTTTGACTAAATTGAACTTCGGAACTATTTATTATTCAATGTAAACAATTGCGTTGTGATACATTTTTCAATTTCGCTTGTCAGGATATAAAATACGTGTACAGTAACGAAATTTTGAGAAATTTGGTTTTTGTTGTGAAACAATTTTTTTTTATAGAAAATGTATGGAGTAAGTTTAACGTACTATTTTATGGTCAAGGCACCATTAAATGTATGTATAAACGCAGTTCCCAGAGTTCCAGAAGTTTCCGTCATAGTAGATTGTGTAACTATATAGAATCGATAGACGGCAACCCACAGCTTAAACAGCTTATTACAGAGTGGCAATCAATAGGCAGTTACTTGAATAGCCGGCAAAGTGAGCGCTCGTGACTTCCTCGAAGAGAACATATTTTCTTGGAGTTGTCTTGCAACTTTCCATCCAGTGTTTGTTAACATCGAACGTTTACTGCTACCGATACGTGGTGCAAGTATTCTTTAGTGAAACATGCGGTGCGACGTCGCCATACCGCAGTGCGATGCGTTGACACAACGCAAAATTTCATCGCATGCGGCATCGTACGATTAAACTGACCATTCGGTTCGGCACCGCTTTGGAAGATTCTACGATGCGCTGGGCGACGTAGATTTTTACTGTATGTCGTCGCATCGTAGTGTTGTGCCCTCACAAGGCGTAGATACGTATTTGCATAAATGTAGGTATCTGTAGCATTGCACTAATTTATACGATAACGTACATATGGCAGATCCACTTCCAAGTGGACTTAAGAGCACTGCAGGTGTACAGAATATATTTTTACACTACAAAATATATTTTTTCCGTCGTTGTATGTTGCTTATTTATTCTAATAATTTCTTAAGTATTTTTCGACAACTTTTCTCGAGTGGCCACCACGAACCGGAAGACGTAGTGTAGGCCGGCCCCCCACTAGGTGGACCGATGACCTTGTCAACCCCGCAGGGAACCGTTCGATGCATAAGGCGAGTAGCCGATCCAAGTGGCGTTCTATGGCGGAGGCGTATGTTCAGCAGTGGACGATGATGATGCAGATGAGACAGCTTTTAACAGTTTTTAGTGTTTTATTGCTTTTGAAATGTAGGCGAAAAAAACCGTTAATAGTTGTTTAATGCAATTGTGACTTTTTCAGCTTTTCAGGTGTTGATCTTGGTTCTGGGTTACGAGCTTCAAAGTTTTGAACTTGATGCAAAGGACGGGGTCATTGACCAGCCACACTCACTACAGCGAGTATAGTATTCCCAAACGCCCCATTTGAATAATTACGACTATTACTTACCACGATTGGACTAACTGTGTCACTGTATCTAGAACAAGCTGTTAGGTATACTGTGGTTGCGTGGTCGGTATAGTGGTCATATTGTGCTATTGTGTGTGGAGCATTCTTAAAAGCGGGAATAGGGTTTATGATGACCAATCGAGAATATAGCGCCCAATAGAAATATCCGCCCATTTTGCGATATGTGTATTTCCTATATTTTGGCATTTGGGTAGAACCACAGAGATCTGTGGGTAGAACAGAACATTTTGTAGACAAAGAAAAACCGTATTACCTACACTTGCGAAACGATTATCCCTTGTTTCGAATACCTAATAACTTCGTATATTTTCAGTGCGTATAAAATCAATTAAGTACTATAATTTTATTCACGTAATCTAATACTTATTTATTTCCTATATAAACGTAATAAGAGTTGTTCGAATTTGCACACTTAAAGCAGATATTATTTTACGTTGCAAAGTAACGCCCGATTTTGCCAATTATTTTCTAAAAGTGGGACTAAACCCGCTATTTCGATATATGTTACAACTCTTAATTATCATAGATAAGAATGTGGTCGGTCGACCATACAATTGATACGATGTACGTTGTGACATAGCTTCTAGTGACGATATACGTAACGGTTATTGGTGAACGGTCATAGCTTCTTCAACTTACAACCTTGATTTATAAAAATTGGAAGAAAACTATAAAAATTTCAAAAACACAACACAAACACACTTTACAAAAAAGAACAGATAATTGTTGACAAGAGCTTTTATGCCTTGCACACTGAGCTACAATACATTATACATTACACAATTGTTATTCTCACAATTTTTTTTTGTTTTATATTTATTGCTATTTAATTTACCTTATCTCATACTGATATAATTACACATTTGATAGAACCGTTAATCTAATTCGTGAACAGTGAACACTTTTGATATAAGAATTTAAAGAAAAAAAAAGTTAAAATCCGTGTGTAACCGGGGGCAGATGCTAGTTATTCATAATTATATAAGCACTGATTTTATTATGTACCTACTTATACTTTTTCAAAGACATTTATTGACCTTTCTACAGATAGGTATGGAAACAAAGTTCAGAATAAAGATAAAACAAACTCCAATCATAAAGAGGATACTGTTCAAACCACATGTTCAGTTAGTGATATACACCCAAGTGCTTAAGATAAAAAAGTAATTATGTATTGAGTGCATGTGCTATGTTTAAGGATATGAATGAAAGGCTGGGAAAAGGGTTTAATTTGCAAAGAATAAACATGTTTATGGAAGGCACCATATGTTCACAAAAGGAGAATGAAAATGTGGCAAAAGATTGTTCACACACCGATAAGGACAAACACACTTGGTGACAAAGTTTACCTTAAGTATTGTTATATGTTCAGCACCATGTGCTATGGAACTAGTTCTAGCGAAAATACGCAGATATATCGGTACCAGTAAAGTTACATCTGAGGATAAACCCGGCTAAATTCTTGATTTGAATAACTTTACAGAGCTTCATTAATTAATTTACTAAATTCAATAACTTTCATAAAAAGAAAACAGTAGCCCGGTATAAATATAAATATTTATAAATGAATGGCCATATTTTAATTCCACGACTTTTAATACGAATGAACATTCTATTAACATTACAGATATGAAAACATACTTGGAAATAAAATTCGATTCAATTGTGATTGTCCATCCGTGGAAAATATCACTAATTATTTATTATGCAGCTAATTCTAATTGGATAAAAACAATAGGCATTTAAATATGGGAAGTGTGGTATGAAGGAATTTGCAGCTTGCACGCTAGTCTAGCCTAATTATTATCAGAACTAGTATGACGTGCTAGCGCGACCATGGCACAGATCCATTGCGTAGCGGTTGGCGAACTCAATTGATTGATAGATATTAATTTCCTGGAAAAACAGAAACCGTTTAAGAACAAAGCGAAGATTGCGAAGAACATTGCTGAAAGCCAGAAATATGGAGAGGAAACGATATTATCCTTTGTAGAGACTGTGAATGTTAAAATCACTGGTTACTGAAGCGTAATTAGTATCAGCAGTCGATTGTTTGGACGAGTTTCAGCTTTCGGTGAAGGAATCCGGCAACTGCACTTGAAAGCCAGTCCTATTGTAACGCGTTTATTATCTTCGACGACACCGTCTCTTAAGATCGGGTGAGGTATCAAACGTTAACCTAGCACAAATAAAAAAACTTAGGTATCATAATTGTGATATTAGTTACTTATTATTTAGTGATTCAACACATTTCAAATTTCTAGACTACTTGTAATACCTACTTGAATATTTGGTCCAAGCTATGGTACGTAGTATGATACGTAGTACGTATCATAACATTATGATACCTATTACCTGCACAACGCAACAGCGCAATTTGTCCACTGCCTATACGCATTGTTATAATGTTATAGCAATAACCCACGGATCATAAAACTTTAAATAACTATAATTATAACATCATTGTTTTTTTAAACTATCGTGGTTATTACGGGGTTATAGCATAACATGCGTAGGCATAGTACGAGTATATGCGAAACCTAGAAATACAAGATTATTTGTGTCGTTCTCACAGCAAAAGTTTTTTTGGTATATTAATTAATACATTGTTTTCACGCTGACTTTATGTTCGTGTAAGTTTGTTTAAAATATGTGCATGTGTAATATGAGAAATTTTGTTAAGTTTTGTTTATTTCACTTCGGTTACATAAAATATGAAAAATATCATCCATATATTTATTAAAATAACATATTGGATGGAATCAGGCGTTACTTTGCGGAAATCCATTTTAAATAAGATTATATAATGTGGGTAATTTATAGTTTTAATTACCCACATTATATAATCTTATTTAAAAATAACATATTAAAACTTGCTCATTTTAATATTTAAGTTTTCATGGTACATATATTTATTATATTAATATACATCTTATATCGATGTTTTCCTGTGCCGAAGGATTCGAACCATAACAAACGTAATTTTTAATTTTGCAATTTCACGTGACTAACCATAATCATAATCTATATCAGTCTGTAGGTAAATCTACGCAACACGTGAAAATTATCTATACCCTTTAGATATAACGCGATAACAATCGGCAATAACGAAACTACATGGTTGTTGATAAACCTTTGCAAGGTTAGCAGAAGTTATTTAAAAAAAACAATAGCGATGAGAGAAGAAAGATATTGTGTTAAAACGTCAATAGGCTTAATTGAAGTGATAAGTAGACTGGAGCCACGTAAATAACCAAGATGTCTATATAAATAATAGCTTTTGCAATTCGAAATCATTGTTGACTTTTAAAATGGGACTTAATCGTGCTATAATCAATAGTTATTATTTCATATCGTGGTCACGACCATTAAAATTTGGTAGAACGTCGCAGTAGGTATAAAAAAAATTGGTTTAAGGCCGATTAAGTCCTGTTTTTTAAGTAAATAAAGTTCACAGATGTCTATGAAAGTTTACAGCATTTTTTATCCTCACAAGGTTAGGGTTTATTACGACCAGACCAGGCACGTTAGATATTTAAGTATCTTCATATAATTATATATTTGATATAAAAACATGGCAAAGCTGTTAGATAATCTGTTTCAGTGGGTATGACAGGTGTAAAAGTAATTTTTTCTTACATAAGACTTAACAAAATCGACAATACTGGAGTTGGTTTGATCAATAAAAATGCTACATTTATAGAGCTGATTTAAATAAAGATGGAGCAAAACCTTGCGTGATGTATCTGAACAAATCAAGCAGCGATGGCACGGGCAGGTCGAGGAACGACAGAACAACTTTACGCTTCAATTGCCATGGGAAAAATTCGTTTGTTTTCAACAGATAAACAGTTAAGTTGCGTAATCGTATACGCATCAGTCATAGATCTCCGATGCTGCATTACTTACATGGCTAAAGGTATCCACATTTTACCTAAATGTGATGTAGATTGTGAACTTTATGAAGGCTGAATAAAGACAATATTCTATTTATTTGCACTGATTCTGGATTCAGAAATGATCGAAGATATTGGAATGTAAATAAATCCGTAAAGGACGCAAATGTGAACTTAGGTTACAATACTTAAATCGGCTATAAAAATATTCAAAGTTGTATTATTCTAATCACATGAACCAATATTCACATGATAATATGTAAGTATTAAGTCCCTGTTATGGTTAATATAAGTTGTGAGCCTATATACGAAAAATGGTCGTATCTTGCTATAGAGAGCTCCGGAACACTAAATTTATACCTACATAGGTAAATAAATGTGTCACTGCCGACAAGTGCAGGACAAGCGGGAGAGAAACAACGGGAATGATCGGGTATTTTGTTTGTTAAATTAAATATAACTTGAATTACAATTAGAAGTGTTATAGCGTAAGAATACATTATTATTTCCATTTTCCGCGTACGTTTATGACTGAGTAATGTAGAGTTTCAATATAATTTTTATTTGACGGACAAATGATGAACTTATAATTGTGGTTTTGCCTATTAGTAATCCTTGTTGTAAATTAAGGAAAACCATTGTTTATTAACTCTATCATAAGATTGACGTCAAAGTGGGTCGTCAAAAGAACCATGAAAATAACACTATATAATTTCGCAAGGACGCATAAACCTGCAATGTAATCAATGGAATAAAGTTTTTAAGCATAGCATAGAAGTCAAAGTGAATTGAATTATATTGAGTAAGTAGAGCGGGCCTCACTTGGTCTGACAAGTTGTCGCACCACTGGTGCGCGACAGTCTTCTTTCCACCGTTCTGTCCATTAGTCAGATGAGGAGTCAGCGGTGCTCCAGTGAACAGGTCCTCGGTGAGGCTGGTGTCCGAAGTGATGCGTAGTCTAGACTCCGGCGGCGGCCCCTGAGGGCCCACAAAATCGAACTGTCCGTCCCACATATCATACTCCAGCTCAAGGCTGTCCTCCACTTCAACTTGCTCACCCATCGCGCCCCTTGACCGGTTGAACAGTCCCGATTTAAACATTTAAACACCGACACTTGAAACAATTCGATATCTTTGGATCAAATCCAATATTGCACTATACCTTAACTTTCATAACATAAATTAAATCCTATTTCGTAATCACGAATTTGACTTTCAACACGATTAGAATTTCGTTGGAGATAAAGCTTATTCCAGTAATGGCACACTTGATTGAGTGATAATTTTCACCACTTATGTTCTAATACGATTATGACACTGCTCTGTATTTAACAACACAAGCGAACAGATCACGAGATGTCACATTTTCTACGGCGAACTCTTCACAACAGTCCTCACTGATGAAAACGCACCATCAATTAAACAAAACTGCAGCTAATTATCGTCGTACACAAGAATTAATACTGGCAGGAAAAGACTTCGTCGAAGTCGGTTTGAAATTTTCCTCGGTTGCCGGGGCATCCTTTTGAAAAACGAATCTATACAGTCTATCGCGGGATTTGTTTTGAATGTAACTGCAGGTTATCGGAATCGGCGTCGAATGGGAACTGAAAGTTTTAAAATACTGTCGGTACGTGTGGTTGGCGCAGTCTCGCTCGCGGCACTAACCGGCGAGCAGCGGTCGCCGGTCGCGCCCCACCTATTTACACGACATGATTATCAGCCGGCCAGCCGCCGCCGTACACATAAACTTTATTCGCTCCCTGCACATATGCACTGTCTGATAGATAGCTCCGAGGCAATAACCCCTTTCATACGCTCCCCCAGTCCGGTTACATCTCGTAATTTTACGGGCGAGGGGCTCCCATGATTGCATTGCACCGCCAGATGTAGGCACAGCATAGCCTAGCAGCTTTCGTTGAATATTTTTCCGTTAAATTATTCATAAAGCTATTTGGATTCGAATCACTCAACGAGGAAATCGAAAATGTGAAATTGATCGCACAGGGATCTCTACGATATTTTATGCCTAACTAAATCTGAAATTTCGATTACAATTAGATTTCTAAATTTATGTAGCTATACAGTAGCCATAGAAGCCATTAAGCACAAAATCACTGATGACAAACGGCAATTTATGAAGATAAGTGATCAACATAATATTGACACAGTGAAACTGATGAAACTGGATATAGAGAGTGAAATGAACATAATGTAAAAACTGGTAACAGAAACGAAAAACCATTACGGGTGAACAACATCAGAACGGCCTCGCGATCGCAAATACGAGAGCACGCAATTGAATGCACTTAATGCTTGTTTGATTACTGTAGACTGGACAGTAAATGAACAGCAGATAATCTAAAAAGAAGGGAAATCATATTTACAGAAATTACTCAATTTCGAAAATCATTTCATCAACTGAGCCCTTAGTAGATAATAATAAATATTGAAAATTGGTTACTCTTTGAATGAATGTAGGTTCTCAAGTACTTTAACATTAGAACGTAAGCCGCCTTGTCACAGGATATAAATATTGGCTTAATTGATCGTTAAGGATAGATTCTAGATAAATAATTGTTATAGTTATCAAGTAAATTATATCACATTTTAAAAAGAGACCGCATATTGTAAATACTCTTATCACAGTCAATGCAAGATTAAAAAGTGAAAAGCACTTTCAGATCAATTCTTATAATGAATAAATAAGAGTTAATAATAAATTAATAATAGAGTATTGAGATTGAGGCTTTTGTTCCCAGAGCGTGCAAATTCGTTAAGAAAGTTCAAATTAGTATTATCACAGACTTTTAGAGTAACAGGTTATATGAAGTAGGTATTGGCTAGTAATAAGCTGAATAATATATGACTGATACAGATTTGAATTTCTGTTATTTGATTTTGAAGCGGAAGGAAGAAGAGGTAAACAGTTGGCCTCTACGTTTTGATGCATCGTTATCTTTTGAGCTTGAAAATAACTCAAGTGTTGAACCTTGTAATTAAGAATAATAGCTTTCACGCAGTTTAATTTTAAAACATCAGTAAGCAGGTATAATATGGACAGAAAGTGAGAGTGAACTTAATCTTTAGATTGGTTTGCGTAATACATTCAATTTCTGAGATAAATTGCTGATACGAAATTAAAGAGTTGGGCTACAAGCTTTCAAATCTTATACACTCCGACTAAGAATATTTTTGGACTACTAAAAAAAAACCAGAAACAACCTACGATTACTTAGTTATACAAATAAGAATCGGTAGGAGTAAATACAAATTCCAGAAACTTGCCTCTAACAAAAGATGTGCTGAAAATAACGGGCACGTATTTATTCTGTTTCATACCTTTACTGTATTCCTTCTTGTATTAAGTAAGTAATTAAGGAAGTATTTTTATACGAATTTACAAGACGCGCTATGGTCATCTGCGGCGCGAGTACGGATCTTTTCGATAGCTAAAATTCGATAAAATTGACAGTTAAAATCGATAAAACCCACTTCATCGATTTTAACTGTCAATTTTATCGAATAGAACCCACTTTATCGATTTTAACTGTCAATTTAATCGAATAAAACCCACTTTATCGATTTTAACTGTCAATTTTATCGAATTTTATTTATCGATAAAATCCGTACTCGCGCCGCCTGGCCGTGGAAATATCTTCATACTTAGTACTTTTATATAAACTCCTTAATCGTCTGTAGCAAGATTTTAGCTTGGCTTATTGTATATAAATAGTTTAATTTTATTTATAGGTATTAAAATAAAGAGATAAAATGGTGTCCTAACATCTGTATAGATAGACATTAGCACATTACGTATATTTGCTTCCGAATCATAAAAACACTGCGTGGTTTCTGATGGCGTGTTGCTTTATTAAAGTACGAGTAAAACAAATTCTATTATTATATGTACTACGCAACACGCGAGCAATTGTATAGAAACAATGAGGTCTCATACATTTTAATACATTTCTTGTGACCGTGGCGAAAAGAAAATTACTTGCAAATTACAATCAAACCACTCAATAGCAAGTAGTTTAGAATTCCTGAAAAAAAAACCTTCAATTGTATTGTCTTAACGTGCCAAACAGTGTCACTTTTATTTTGTTTCAACGGTGCCTATTCCCGACAGCTCCCTTGCTTTAGTTGATAATATGTCAATGTACGTTAGTTAGAATTTGAATTTGACCACCTCTACAGTAAGTCAGGAACACTGTTTTGTATGATGTATACGTGCATCATCAATATATATTGTAGGAAGTGTTATGGTCGATTCAAAGAACTCGTGTCAAATATGGCGTGGCTAGCAGAATACCGCCACAGACGACTTCTCTTGGGTCAATACAACTTGAGATACGTTTGTATTGTTTTGACTGTATTCGAACACTTTCTCAGTAAACCGCTATCTAATGTGATGGAAGATAGTAAAACATACAATATGAAAAGCCTATCAAAGAACTATTATTATTTTCTTTTTCTTCAGTACCAGCCCGAATTGTTTCTAAAATCGATCCAACTTTTTCCAACCCTCAAGTAACTATGGAAGATATTTCCAAAGCTATGCTTATCGGGGCCAGACATGCGATGTTTCCACGTTGCTCATTCGGTATTCCCCGTTATTCACTCATAAATTAAATAATGGGGGAATTACGACCAGGGCCACTTAAAAAAAATTAAGTGGTGCACCCACTTGAGTCCACACACAGTCGTCGTTTTGAATAAAAGTAATACAGAGAGATAGAGAGACACTATAATTATGCAATGTTTTATTTGTGACGCAAGACAAGACGCTATCATGTGTGAAGCGCCTACCATCAGGCCAACAACTTTATCACTTGTATAAAAAGTACAGTCGTGTGAAAAAATGTCTTTACTCATGAGAGTATACAGTCATACAGATAGGTAATATAATATGCTTCCCGGTCTAAAATTACTACAAAGCTTTTCCGGCTCCGTTGCTCGTCTCATTTCGAGAATATAGCTATAAGCTGCACCTTACTGCAAGTAGCAACGTTAATGGTGCAATAAGGGGACAATTTAACAGGGAAAATTTGAAAAGGGGAAAATTTGACGGCTCCGTAGCTAAGTTGGTAGTAACCCTGCCTGCAAAGCGAGGGGTCCCGGGTTCGATTCCCGGCCGGGGCAGATTTTGTGTAAGCATAAAGTTTGTTCTCGGGTCTTGGATGTTTGTGATGTGTATCTGTATGTGTCCATGCCACCTGCGACACAGGGAATCCTAGTGCAGGGGTATGAGTGTGTAAGCGTTTATTTTTCCGCAGTGTGGCTCGAGGACAATACCCGCCGTCCTCGAGACGGTTCAAGGTTGCTATTTATTGTGGTATGGTTACGGCTCTATTTTTACTCCGTTATTGACTACTACTTGGTTTTTATTTTCAGTTTTACGATATGAAAGATCAGATGTAATCAAATTATGATGTGCATTAAAATGCGTAATTCCGTAAGTTGCTTTTTTATGTTATTGATAAAGAGACGAGCTGGTCGTTTGCCTGATGGTAAGCATAACGCCGGCCCATAACAATTGCAGTGCCACTCAGAACTTTGAAACACAAAGGCCTGAGCGGCACTGCAGTGCGCTCGTTACCCTGAGACATTATAGGTATTCAGTCTCATAAGCTTAAAAGTGAGCAGTTTTTTCATATCCTATGGAAAATCAGTTTGGGATATTGAAGATTTAAAATCGATTGCGCTAATTTGGCAAAATAGTAAAAATTTACGAAGCTCTGTAGTTCAGGTGCTCGTTTAATGTAAACGGAATTCATGTTTTTTTTTGTTTCTTGACAATCTTTTTAGAGAGGCAGTTGGATTTATTATTGACACTAATCTCCCGTTTATCTCAATTAAGTTAGAAACAAAGTTAGGAATGACGTTGGAATATAGATAGTAGTAAGATAGATAGTGATCTTGGACATAAATCTACGAACATGTCAAACAAGCATGAAGATACAGTCAGCGACAGGTTGATAAGCATTGTTATGTAGAGTTAGAGAAGACTCAACTGGATATTCAAAGTAAACCAATAACTTAAAGATTGTTAGCGAACCTTTATTTAGGGATTTAGTTAATCTTGTATTAATTGAATATAGAAGTAGAACCTATATATAAAACCTAAATAGTTTTAGGGCCGATCTTTCAATAGTCAGATAACGTCCTGTTAGATAAATTCCCTGAATCACATAATCATAGTCTGTGGTGAAGACAGACGTAAATAAAATAAACCTTAGTAAGCGAACGGTCCATCAATTTAGAAATTAAATGAAAGACCCGACAGACACATTAAAAACATGATAATTTATTTAATAGCAATCGGTTCAAATAAGATATATAATGTTGGTAATTTATAGTTTTCATTCCGCGATAAAGAATGTCTAATGGCCTAAGTTCGATCTATACTGAATTTCAGCAAACGTAACGCGCGACGCTGGTCAGTTAATAACCCTTGGTTGGAATACGTATGTAAATCGCTCCCGGTTCGGCTGCATAGATCGAACTTAGGCCACTAGAAATTCTTTATCGCGGAATTAAAACTATAAATTACCCACCTCATAATTATATTTTGTGGGGAACTCACTTTTTGTTTATTAATATATCTTATTTAATTATTTACATAATGTGAGTTAAACAAATAGTTGTACAATGGCACATCCGCAAAGTTGAATCCATCAAATAGCAATCAGTTCGTTAACGTGCAATTGAAAGTCTGCCCTTAATCGTGTTTTGTTTACATTATTTTTATTCTCGACGTTTTGAACAATAGTGCGGTGTTTGTGGTCACACACAAACAAGGGTCTTATTTTCAATCTATTATTCTATGTTGTCACAAACAGATAAACACAGCTAACGAACTTATTTCAATTATAAACAAAACACTATAAAATAATAATTTGTTAAAACTAGTAAAAGTTGAAAAATTCTTTGTTTATATTTCATTAAATTATTACCAAGTTTATAAACTCAAACGTTCAGCTTAACTACTTTTGTCACTGACTGTACACAGAAGAAACTCGAACATATGTAGGACTACATTTCACGTCAAATCAATTTAACTGTTTCTGGATATTACATCAGCGAGCATGAAAATGAACATTATTAAAGTTTGTTAATTATTTATATTAGTTGTTTTATTTATATTGGGCTGAAAAAATAAGGGTTAAACGCTTGCGTTAATTCTACTCGTATTTCCCACATGTTTCAGGATAAACATAATTTTAAATTGATTGGAAGCAGCGTCGTTGAAAACAAATAAGGACGCTGTAGGATAGAGTCATATAGTCATCCTATAATTGGAAGTAATAGGTACCTACTATAAAATTCAGGTTATTTATTATTATGATGTATCTATCCTGAACAATCTATAGTAAGTACCTACATACGGGTTTAGCTTTTCAGATATAAACAAATATAAATAGTTCAATACCTATACTGGAGAGATCCATTAACGTAAAAAAAACCGGCTCAGGGAACTTATTGTAGGAAGTGAGAGGATTAGATATTCTTTGAGTCGCTTGAATATAATTCTATAAATAGTCCTGCCGTAAGAGCACGGGTTATCATAAAATTTAAAATCATGTCTCCACAAACGAAATAGTTTCCCAACACGATGTCATCTTACCGTAGGTAATTTCTCCCACTAATAACAATAATAACGTCTAATCTAGTCTAATCTGGTCTGAGCTGGATTGACACCGTACCTTGATCTTTGTGCGCTGAAAACGGTTAAAACATAATAATTACGAAGAAAATTATTATTACCTTCTTGTCGTAATAATTATTGTGGTATTTCAATCTGTGACCTGATTTGGTGGTGCTGCTCTCCCTGTTCGCTTTATTTATATCTGTATACATAATTTCTTAGAAAGGTTTTTGTAGTCTGCTGGTTATTGTTGGAATTAGACTTTGTCAATTTGTATTCAAACAAAATTGGGAAAGAGTTGAAAACAAGTTGAAGCGAATCAATTTGACATTTTCTTTCGTTCCTCCATCGTACTATTTTATAAAGTATATAACTACATATTGAGAGGACGAAAATGTTAATACAATACAAATAGAAATGTCCATCTAAAATGGTCGCGACTTTTATGGAGGGCTAATTGACGAATTACGTTACTTCAAAGAACGTCTTTAGAACTTCACTCCTAAAGTCGATGAGGTTTTAATTATTCAAATAAAATAAAAATTAACCCAAAAAATGATGGCATTATTCTATAGACTATGACGTTACAACAAAACTTAAATTACAGCATCAGGTAAAAATAAACAAATACAAAACAATTAAAATTTTGGGGCACAACAAAGAAAACATTCATTTAAATATATATCTTAACAATGAATACTTAATTATAGTAAGTTGGAAACGCAAAAGAAGGTAACATCTCGAAGGACAATCGATAAGCGAAACAAAATTAACGAGAACGGAAAGCGAATTAACTAAAACTGGCTCAGGAACGATAGTGTTGCTGATAAAAACGGAATTAAGTACCGGTTAGTTGAATAACTCAGTATAATTGTTTCACTGAGTTACGCGGATTATGAGCACAGAGGTTGTCGAGGTGAAGTGATGTAGTCTGGGAATTGGGCGCTGCGCTGGGTTATAGTTCACATTATAATCGATTTCACAAACGATAGTGATGATAACGCGTATATAAATATAGGCTCTTATTAACAAACGATTATATATTTTGTTTATTTCCATTCAGGTTAAAATATCAAAGAACAACAAAGACAAAACAGTTTCACTAACGATTAATAACACTGTTTATTAATATAAGGAAAATTATCGGGCTTACCACAAAAAAAAATTAAACACACTTTAAACCTGTGTTAAACAGTGTTTAACTCATAAACATGCCTTAGTCTCGTATTTAAATATGAGCAACCTGATTTAAGTACGTAAGATCTAACCGTTGTCTAACACAATTCTGTTGTGATACATATTTCTAATCATTTTTGACGTTTCTCTTTAGGCACTGTCTAGCTAAACAGGCGTCTAAAAGTGTTTTTTGTGGTAACACTGTAAGTGTTTATTTAATACCGATTATTGAAGTTACACGGATTTTATGCAAAGTTTTTCTGGGAATTGGTCGTCAAGACTTGAACTTCAAGTAGCTATAATTGATTTCGGTAACATTTTTGATTACGTCTGAGTATATCATACCAGTTAATGGATTAACCCGGCAAATATTTTTTAGAGTTACAACGATATTTATAAGTGGAGGTTTGCTGAGTAATATGTATGGGAATTAGGCGTTACGCTACTTGCACTTTCACTGGCAGATAGCTGATATATAAGAATTAATTTAGGCTACGTGGGCAAAGCCGCGTGGCACAGCTAGTGACAAATATATCATGTATGCTGCGGCTGACGATGATACAAACATAACTCCCAAACTTTTTCGCAAACTGCTCTACAGCTTTTAAGTTCGTATCCAGAGGATTTATTTTATCCAAATCTTATGTCTGCTTAATTTCAAGGTATTTTATTGTATGTTTATCATTTTCGATAATTATACTTTTAACTTTACTCTTTTTACTTCGATCGATCCAAACAAAACGAATTATAAACATGAAATAACCCTTAACAGGTATTATAACTAATTTTACAAGATTCTAATCATGTGTGTGTCAGTAATAAAGTTAAGGGGCTAGGTTACCCAAAAACGACTACTTTCTGCTCCTAAAACTCCCACACGGCTTGGTTTAACGACTTGAAAAAAATACTACCTGAATGATCAATTCAAGGGCATTAAATTTGATTGATTGATTTTTTTGTATTACCATTACTTATGGCTTGAAAAAATATTTAACAGTATGCTATTTTAAAACTATTTTCCCTAAAACTTCTAAATGACTTAGACGTTTGGGATTAATTTTACACCAAAAAATAAGGAAGAAAATTTTCTATAATTCTTATTGATTAAATTTGTGCATAGAGCAATATTTCGCAAAGAAATTATCAAAAAACTGAATTCCAAATGTACAAGTCTCAGAGGTGCTCTGCGCGGGCGCGCGCGGCAGTCATGCACTGGCATTCAGACGGGGAGGTTGTGTCGCTCGTTGCTCTGCTCACGCTGTCCGCCGACGTTACATATTTGTGTGCGTGAATGATATACAATACAAGTATTTGTTTTCGTGTGGGTTTGAAGCTTGCTCAAAGAGTAGCGTCTAGAGTGGTGAAATCTGATTCATTCCGTGATTTGCGCGTGGACACTCCTCGCATACATATTGAGTGGGTTACATTTCTGATTACAATTTCTTGTTTACGTACATCATTTTTACGAGTGGCAAATATATGTATTGGTAAACAAAGGAATATCGGGAGGTTGAGAACCGTTATAGAAAATACTGGAAATGAAATTGAAAAGTAAAATTACTGGCCTTATAAGACTTAATACCTAATGTCTCAGGTTAACGAGCACAATGCAGTGCTGCATATTTTTGTTTTAAAGTATTGATTGGCACTGCAATTGTTATGGGCCGGCGTTATCCGAAAACTGTAAATATGTTGTAATTGCAGTGCCATTCACAACTTTGAAACACAAAGGCCTGCAGGGCACCGCAGTGTGCTCATCATAATGCTGGCCCATAAAAATTGCAATGCTTCACAGAACTTTGAAACACAAAGGCCTGCGCGGCATTGCTCTGTACTCGTAACTAAGTCTCATAAGCTCAGTAATTTCGCTGGTTACTTTGCTCATCAAACCGGAACATAGTAATGCTTGCACATCTGCCGGCAAGCATATAATGCTGTTCCGGGAGAAATCAAGGACCTACCTTGGACACGGTTTTGGCAAAAATTGAAATGTTGGTTGCATGAAAAATATTACTATACTATAGCTGAAGTTTTATAGTAATTTATTTGACCACTGAATTTCTAGAATTCTATTTAAATTATTGGTTTTATTTTTGGACACTTTAGTATAATTAATAAGAAAAATAATAACATTTGATAATATAAATAAGTACCTATAGGAAATGAAATATGAATTGTATTACGATTATTGTGTCATTAGTTTTTTGTAATATTTTAAATTCAATGATAGTTAATTATTCTAATATTTGCATGCCACAATGTGGTAAAATGTTTATGATACTTTATATTTTCTATACCTGTGACCCGACACTATTGTTGTCACCAACATTTTTAGCAAATAAATTATTATGATTAGGCTTCATGAACAAAGTGGAAACCCAGACGGACACTCGCAGATGACTCGATACCTCGTAAATGACACCAAAATAAAAAACACGACTACAAAAGTAAAAATAAAAACAACCCGAAAATCATTTATTTACGTACATGTTAATTTTTGGGTCAAAATGTGTAACAAATTTCAACTTTACGGAGCAAATTGGCTGTCTGTACTTTTATTTTAGTCCAGAGCGATATTTTGAGATCAATCTCAACGTTGGATAATCTCATGTGCGTCCGTACCGTTTATTTACGAATAATAATGATCACTTCAACACTTCATTTCAATGAAAAACTTACCACTAAATGAATTCAAAGAATTATAGGCAAAGATGCCGTGCGCGCGTGCGGGTACCGCTTCGTAGCGGTTCATCCGCGTGTTCTATGACGTTAGGTTTTGCGATGTTCTTGAAAGACGTAGTGTGGACCGCGCGGGGGAAGTGCGCTTGACTCCACCCATTCGAGCAAGGTCCTTGGCCCGTATAACGTCCTTAAAGCGAGCGTGGCCGAGCGGGAACATGTGCGACTTTCAATCCGCCGCACCATAGTTCGAATCTCGACTTGGCCCGCACCATGACTTATATCAAGTTATGGGCGGATTATTCATACTCGCTCTAAAACGGTGAAGGAAAACATCGTGAGGAAACCCGCATGTTCAAGAACCACAAAATTCGAGGACATGTGACATCCACCAAGCCGCACTGGGCCCGCGTGGTGGATTACGGATTGGATATACGGTACCTATAACATAACAACCATTTTTAAAATGTTTGTCTGTCTGTCTGTTTGTTCCGGGTAATCTCCGAAACGGCTGGACCGAGTTTGACGGGACTTTCACTGGCAGATAGCTGATGTTACAAGGAGTAACTTAGGCTACGTGAGCGAAGCCGCGGGGCACAGCTAGTAACGAATAAAGTTAAACAACATCTAATTAGTAATTGCCTCCCACTTCGCGGAAACCAGCACAGATATCGCCATCATCTGCGCACAATGTGTTTATAAACTTCACACGAGTGCGTTCGCACCACTTTCCGTTTCATTATACGATATTTTTTCTCAGTAGGTACCTATATATACTCGTAACGCCTCCCGTAGTTAGATAATGGCATATTGACATACTCTCGTACGTTTGACATACCAACGTGGATGATGAAGTGACAGATTAGTGAGATAGTCGAAAATAGGTGTCGTGCCACGAGGTTTTGTAACTATGATAAGATCGTTCTCGTAAAGTGTGATCTTTTAGAAAATGTGTAGCTTTTATATAAACGTTAGTTCCTGTCAGATCTAGAGAAATCGTTATGGAAACAAAAGAAAAGAAGGATACCGTTTTTTTGTCTACGAACTAAACTTAGAAATCAAAAATAATAAATTTTCGAAGTTCTTTTTTATGTTGTCAAAGAGAATCTTCGGCTGCAATAGGAAGCAGCCAGATTGTATGGGGTTTTTACCCACTAAAGCCTCCCCCCGGTGATCTGCCTCGATGCTATATACTTAATAGGCTCCGATTCATACATTGTAACGGGTGATTATTATTGAGTGATGAGCTCCCGATATTTCGGATTTATATATTTCTCAATAATAATCACGGTAAATATCCCGTTACAATGTATGAATTAGTAAATAATCGTGAAAGTTTAAAACATAATAGGCCCCGAGCTCTTCCAAGGGCCCCTCGTTACTGCGCTTTTCCCTGCCAATATCCCTACGACAGCCCGGGCCACACCGAGCTGCCGCTCCAGGCTTGCTTGGATGGGTGGTCCAGAGCCCCACCTCCATAATCTCAAAGGTCCCCTTTTAGTCGCCTTTTAAAGGGGTTGACTACCGAAGTCCTAAGGAATTTTTAATGTTTTGATCATTTTCTAGGCAGGTACTTCTAGCTAACCATACTATGCAGCATCTAGAAATAGGCTGTTTACATCAAAGAGCAGGGAAACTACACACAGCTCGGTACAAATAAACAACACCTTCAATTAAGTAAATTGTCGGTGCTTTCCTTTCAAATTGCACGTTTCCTATAGAAAATTCTCAAAACTCGTAGCTCATAGACAAGAAAGTATACCTACCAATGATCGAGCTAAACAATAGCTATATAGAGTACCTAGCTAGCTACGTGTACGTGGATGCTAAAACGGCGTGAGTGGGTGGTACCTACTCGTGGGTGGCCCACAACTGTGTCAAGGATCTGCGGGATCATGCGAATAGGAATATTATTGCGATGATAATAATTTTCAGCTGGGACTGTTTTTGTTAGTTTAATTTTTTATGAATTACGCTAAAAAAGACAAGTAACTAATACCTATGCAAAAAGTGTGTGTATGTTAAAAGTGTCATCACAGAAATCCTAATAAAAAGTTACTAGAAGTCGTATATACGTAGCGACCTTGTCACCATACAGGTGACTAGGTATAATAAGCCAGCGCGCCAGTAATCATTTAGTATTGCTTTTTAACCGATTTCCAAAAAAGGAGGAGGTTATCAAATCGGAGGGTATTTTATTTTTATGTTGGTTACCTCTGTCATTTATGAACCGATTTGGAAAATTCTTTTTTATTTGAAAGGACATACTTTTATAGTGGTCCCATAGAAATTTCATAAAAATCGGTTCAGTAGTTTCTCACTGAAGTCAGTTCGTCGCTTTTTTAAAGCAATTTTTTTATTTACCTTAAACCTTTTTATTTGGATTTCTATGTGTGTCACACACCTACCTGTTTCTAAAATTGCAGCGCTTAATGTTTTTTTCGTCAAATAATTTTCCTACTTATACTTTTCCTTTTATAGATAAAAATCATATAACACACAAAATTAATTATTGAAAACGATACAGTATATTTTATCTTTCTTATCCTATTATCTTTGCTTTTGCGTCATGATTTCCTGGAAGATGTGTTTATCTCGCATCAAGCAAACCAACCTTGTTACTGGACCTTAGCTCCAAAGCATGAAGGATAAAGGATAATGGTATAATGTCTTACGACAGTATCCGCTGCAGCTCATATAGATTTTCTCGGCAGGAACATGTTATGCAAATACCTGAGGAATGCACCACCTCTACATGCAGATGCATTGCCTAGTGGATTACGACTTCAATTGCTAGGGCCAGGAGATACTACGACAAAATGTCGTGCGACTTTTCATGCAAGGCAAAAAGCAGTCCTTAGATAGCAGTCCTTGTTAGTTTTATTTAAAATCAAAACAAATTTGTTTTTGTGCTTGTACTAATAATAGGTATTTCAAATGTATAGGAGCGGTTAAATCCTGGGCATACGTCATAACCATAGAGGTATAGTCATAACATATTGATTAATCTGAGACAGTCTATCTCACATAACAATGTTATCAGACGCTGCACAGTCTCAGATAATAAAGCACTAAAAATAGTAAAAATAATGTAAGAGATACTACTAAAGAGCCTACGACCTACTGAGTTGAATTTGATGGGCAATATACAACTTATATAGGTATCACGTAAAGGTTGCGGATTCGATTCCTGCAACGCATAAAAATATATTTGTACTCAGAAAAAAGGACAAGGATTTCCGTGTCTATTATATAACTATAGTATCCAACTTCATAAAGAACCTAGATCATTAGTACTAAAAGAAGTCGTGCGACAAATGATAATCGACGGTGTAACCAAGCCCTAAGGCACGTAATATTGAATCTAGTGAGACTAATTCCCAAAGCACAACAGTTTCTAGCCACAGCGTTATATACCGTATTTCCTATATTTAAGAACGTTTTATCAAATAGTGCTGTGGCAAGAACGAGTTGGTTGCATGCAAATGTCCGCCCACAGTGACTGATATGCAGTGTTTACTATTTTCCTGGTCTCTACTTGGTTGGGCACATTTGTCGTGTTAGATTTGGAATGTAGAGGAGAATATAAGCTGGTAAGAAAAACAACTATAGGAACAACTATGTCAAGATTGACATATCTATACCTATATCTAGATAGGTATTGTAGACTTTTTCAAGGGGTTAGCGTTGGACCACTATCTCTCCTAAAAAACAATGTACATAAACGTATGTATTTTGTTTTTCGTTATTGCTCTGGTTGCTAAGTATATCGTTATGAAAGATTTGATTTTAAACATAACACAGGCCGACTGTAATAACTATCCAGTTTTTCCTCGTACTTCGCTTAATCGAACAGTGTAGCCATAAATTAACAAAATCTGCACAGCTCGATCATTAAATCGAACTGTAAGGACCTAAAAGTCCTCGTGGTTCGCTTGATCGGACTACGCGATCGAACCTCGCAGCTGGAGTGGTTTAATTGTATCGGTTCTAGCTCGTCACATGATATAAGTAAGTCAGATAAAAATTAAACAAAACGAAAATTTTGCTACGACGCCTTTTTGCGCCAGAAAAAAGCAGGCAACTTTAACCCCTTGCAAGGAATATATCATATTTCCAATCGCCCTGTAATACATATGCTACCGAATGTCCGAAGAATACGGATAGGTGCTAGATGATAAATTTTCATATTGAGAATCAAGAGAGTTTTATTGTCAGGCGAGCGTTAGAAAAAGATTCGACACCACCAGTTTTGCTCACTTTTAAAAAGGCAATGTCAGCGGCAGTATTACAGAAGGATATAATCATTCCGTCTCCCAATCATACCAAGCACAGGCCCCAGTGTTTACATTCAGTCTAATTCTGGTTGTGATTTATCATACGCACGCATCTGACCGGAAGTGGCGCTCACAGGGACCGTTTCCGGTGGCCATTGCCGTCGCTCTAACCGACTGTCTAATGAAGCGAGACGACCCATTGTCTACTAACGTATAATAACTTCTGTATGTTTAGCCGATCGATATCTGCTCAAGGCTTTCTCTCTCAGTGAAAAATGTTTAATTAATCATTCTCGTGCTGAAGGGATTTTTCAGCTCCGTGGAGTAGATTTTCGTTCCTTAGACTCATAATTTATACAAGGAAATAAGGGTATTGGACCACATTTTTATTGCGGGATGATACTTGAGGGCATATAAGTTCAGAAATTAGTCCGTCTCCATGTCTGTTGTAGTTTCTAATTATATACAAACACCAAGGACTTCTACTTGAAGGGGCTATAGTTTAAAAATAAAAAAAGAACTAGGTACTTACCTAATTATGTAAAGATTTTTTTCATAACTATTTACCTAAATTGACGATCAAAACAGAGATTATTTTAAAGAATTCCTTAAGATTATTTATCAAGGAAAAGACTAAGAATACGAGTGTAAGCCCTTTCCTTCGGTAATAATTCAAACAGTGCTCCATTAAGGTCATTGAACAGATTATGAATGATGATCACGAACGCTTTATGGATCCGTAATGACATCATAGACTTATGAACAAAATAAAATACTGTTAATTTATATTGTATAGAAAGGGCACGTACGTTATTAAAATGAAGGAAGTTCAGTTGGAAATCAAAGTTAATTAGTTATTAAATCAATAATAAGTATAAGTATAAATCGGATCAGCACCAAACAGATATAGGTTCACATCTTCACCGTGATGTACCTATGTGGTTTTTCCTGCAAAGTCTATTTTTATCAAATCCGAGTGCAAGGTCGCGTTGGCTCTCTGCCAACTCCATTTATACACGTTCTGTGCAATATTTGAGTAGCTCTCAGTGAGTCATCAAAATATTAAAAATCTTTCTTCCATCTCTTTTTCTGCTTGACTTGTCATTAAAACAACAGACCATAATAGACGCAGAGAACCATCAAGAAGCGATAAGGCTCTTTAAAAGGTACCATTATTTCCTTTTCTGTGGTCAGGAGTCCAGATCTTTTTAAATGGTTGGTTTTGTGGTAGTAATACTAATCAGGTCAGGTACTAATCGAATAAATCTAACTGATCCAGACATCGTGAGGAAACACTAACACGGTTTTTACCGTCCATGCTATCTACCGCCCTAAGATTACAAATCTGTGAGACAGTAATCAGGACTACCTAATCTAGTATTTCCTGTTTGACCACGTCGTCATCGAGGTAGGTGCAAGCATCGTCTTATGAATACACGGCGATTGGAAATACGATACATTCCTTCCAAGCAAGGGGTTAAAGTAGATCATAATACATATATTTGCAGCTAAATTGGTCATGTGATACCATTTCCTCAACTCGGTTATTCAAGATTAGCTTACGATCTAAGTAAGTTATTCAGTATCGGTGCCGTAAATAGGGCGGTGGCAGCGGTGCCCAGGCACAGGGCGCAAATCCTGGAGAGGCGCTGAAATGACCAGAGCCGCCGGGTTACATTAGAACACTAGGACCCAGTTATAGAAGCTAGCACCGGGCGCACAAAAAGGCTAGTAACGGCACTTTTCAGTATACATAGTAAATGTTCGTTACACTTGTTATTTAGGTAACTAGCTTAAAGACACGGTTTGTTTGGCTTCAAGCTAAAATATTGGTCGCTGTAGAAGAGCTTTTTCTACCCATGATTTTCTAATATTAGTGTGGCGACCACTATCAAGTACGTCCTAACTAAAATGTATTTTAATAGCACTGAATATTCATGACCTAACATCTCGCACGGGAGCAATGAAAATGAAGATATATCCAGAGACGATGAGACATGCGCGTAAAGGTTATTTCGATTCATGACCACATAGGCCTCCCGTAGCCAGCCCAAAGCTGCTATTTTCGCAAGTCCAGATCATCGAAGCTTTCGCCAAAATCCTTGAAATGGTTTGCTCTGTTCATGTTTATTCATAAGACAAAGTAGATAAGCTCTCTAAGTCTTCGTAGGTGGGTAAATAAATAACGTATTGTAATTATGTATGTTGTGTTGACATAATTATTGCTCATTATCATAACTTCATAATGCATTATGTATGTCACTGATAGCCCACGCTTCGATAAGTACGAAATATGGAATAATAATGACTTGTTAAAATTTTCGGGAGTATCACACATTATAAATTGTTAAAAAATACCGGCTATAACTCACGTCATTTGTCGATATTGTCGACCTAGGTTTCGAGCGTGTCGTTGCGATCTCGCCGCGTGCACTCCCTTAGGAAGAGCGTCGGACACGCTCGAAACCTAGGTCGACAATATCGACAAATGACGTGAGTTATAGCCGGTTTTTTAACAATTTATAATAATGACTTGATAAAAATAGAGACCAAATTGTAGGTCTAGGTACCTTTTTAAAAAGCACTGTTCAGATCCATCATCCAAAAACGAATTAGTATTGCATCTGATTGGGTAATTCTATTTCATTTCAATGATAGACTCAAGAAAATTATATTACTTATAAGTAAAGATTGTAGTAAAAATATTGTTTAGGAAAAACTCTTTCAGGTATAGATTGTCACTCCGTAATGTTTTGAAACACTAGGATATTTTTTAATTTGAAATATAGGCTTACGTTTGATCACGATCTCACCTGATGCTAAGCGACGATGCGGTCGACGATGTAGCACGCTAACTTAGAAGAAACCTTTTCACTCTCGTCTTGCAAATTGATTAGAAACGGCCAGTACTTATTACAATTCTAAAGAAATATATTTTATAGTGTTAACCGACACTAGCTATGTTCATATAAATATATATACATCACAAAAATTTCGCTTCCAACAGGATTCGAACCTGCGTCTTCTGGCTTGCCGGGCCAAACGCCTTAACCACTAGGCTATGGGAGCAATCAATGTTGGCTACGAAATTCTTGAATTCTAAAGAAATCGGATGTACAAGGCTTACGAAGAAAGGAAGCTGACATCAACACACATGCTAATTCATAACACTTTATGATACAACGTATGATGATTTTTCCACTAGAATGTCTCAGTTTTCTCAGAAAATGGCACGCCTAGTAAAGTAGACACGCAAACAGCTGTATGAATGAAGTGAATTAATCATTGTTTGCATAGTTTATTAGTACCTACATACTATTTTTTGTATGGCCACTATCTTACTTTAGGTGACGACGGATGGTTGATGATTGGATGCCTTACACGGTAAGCTATATATGCTTATACGGAATTGGATTCTCAAGAACGGCTGTCGGAACATATGCAGACCGTAGACGCTTAAATATGCAAATGTGCGTTTGCTTGTCAGAATAACAACGCTTTTGCATCAAGCGCGGATTTCGAGTATTTCGTAATCGAATCGAATTCGTGGTGGTAAGATTACTTTGGTACATTGATGGTGAAAATTATCTCAATCTTATCTAATCAGCAGGTGTAATCTTGGTATGGATGAGTTGGTAAATATTTTCACAGAAACCGTGTCCAAGTCTTTTGTAAGCTTACTCTACAATGGAGTTTTCTCGCTTCAGGCGTTCAGCTCATCCAGTTTGGGAATTCTTATACTTTATTTATCTATACAACTAAATGAAATTGATGTGTCTGTTTGTAATATCAAAATAACAGCTTTTTACCAAATGCATATGAAAGTAAATCCGGTACCTAAAACAAAACAACCATTTTTAAAAATGTTGTCTGTCTGTCTGTTTGTTCCATGTAATCTCCGTAAAAGCTGGGCCGATTTTGACGAAACTTTCACTGGCAGATATCTGATGTTACAAGGAGTAACTTAGGCTACTTTTATTTTAGATAAAGAATTAGGGTTACGCGCAGAAAAATAAAAACCATGAAATCCAATATCTCCGCGCGGATGAAACCGCGGGCTGCAGCCTAGTTTATTTATAAAACCACAGCTCTTACAATAATTTTAACATTACTTATATTAGTACCTGCAGCCTAAGTTACTACGAATAAAATAAATTATAACTTTATTTCCTTTACCAATATTGATGGATTTAGGTACATATTGTCAAAGTAGGTAACAAATTTTTGAGTAGTTTTGTTCGTATCTAGCAATGATTAAAGAAAAGTAGAAAATCTCTTTGGTTTATAGATAGTTACGTACTTGATGTTCTCGAAACCTTGACGCTCGGAGGCGGTAAACAAAATGATTGTGAACAATGACAGAAGCGTCGGAATTAATAATGTGTCATGTGTCATAGTTACTACTACTTATTGCTTGTCAGAAAAATTTTATATGAGGATTGACGATGTATTTTTTTCTTAGACCTGATAGTGAGCCTGCTTACCCTGTTTATGTTAGGTATTTTTTAAGTGTGATAAAACTCCTTTTAATAATTGATCTAACTTTATTCTTGGGTTAAATTACTCTAGATGCCCGTTCAAGTATGTACGTATAGGCCGAAGAGTTATACATACCTAAGATATATTACTTTGGCGCGTTCTGTAGCCTAAACGCGGTTTGATAGTTTCTATAGCAGGGGTGTCGTTAGATTCGATTTAATTGTGGGAACAATTAGGACATAAGGTAGAATATTTTTCTTTCTTTTCAGTTTTTACTACATAAGCGAAATTTTTGTTTTTAATTATAATGATTTTGTTTGATTATAATTTGTACCCTGAAATCCTATTTGCAAATGCTTGTTGAAAACGCTTGTACTTCGTATAGTACCTGCAGGTACTTCACCACCTACTACTAGGTATCAAGATAGAGATAAGTGATTCTACGAGTGAAGTGAACTCACTGAAAAAATCTACTTACGTAAACATTTTTTTCTATATCTCACAAAAAAATACATGCTCAAAGTAGTACTACCTTTTCTTTTTTTCACGTCTCATGACCTCGTTGACAAAGATGATGTCTACTTAAAAAAAAAGGATGGCTCTTCTCTTGATGAGTTTTTCAAATTTTTGAAATTGCTTTTGGCAAAGAGCACCAAGCGACGACCTAGTAGCTTACGACTATCTCGTGAAATCGTGAAGTCAAACTATTGCCGATGAAGGTAGGTTGGAACTGACAACCTGTTTAATACATTATTTATTTGCTTCATCTGTTTCGCTTTTGCCGGAGTCAATTTCTCAATAAATTGCCACTAACCTTGTAATTGAGGCCCTGAACGTCTTCTTCCAGAGAAACGTCCGAGTACATGTCGTCTGCTGGCTCCCCGCCCGACCCGCAACCGGACGAGTTGAACGACGATGAACGGTACAATTGGCTGGAACAATCATCGTCACATTCAATTTGGTTTATTAGTACTAAGTTCGAAGAAAAACGGATTAACTTAGTTGATTACAACTAGCGCCACCTGTTTTGCCGCTTGAGAAAATGCACAGCGCCATCTGTGCACTGAACAGCAAACTAATTGACATGTGATGTGTCTTTAGTTTCAAAGATATAGTATAGATGGCGCTAGCAGTACAAAAACACGAGATGGCGCTGTCCTAGAACCCTTGTTTCTTTTTATATTTATTTATATTTTATACTAATATAATGCTTACCTAGCTAAGACATTGGAGCCGATTTGCCGCTTCCCAGAGCTGAAACAAGTAAACAATCAAATAAGTTTTAAATATAATACTTATAATGGTCAAATACATACCTACAGTTAGGCACCTAACTATACGCACAACATTAAAACGCATGCAATTATTGTTCGCTTTTCAAATAATCTAAATCCAAAATTTTAATCTCGAGTTGCTTTTTTCTGCTATATTTTTTAGGCCTACGTATATATGGGTCAGCCGTTCAATTTGGTGTCACTGAACTGACTGAACGGAACAACATATCCAATGACCTCCATGTCTTTACTGGTTATCTCAAACTGTCGCACACTTCCTGTGTGAACGCCATGACTTAATAATAATCGTGGTCACGTTTGTCAGCAGTTAAAATCTAGATATGTAGGTCCAGGTTACAACAAGCATCTAGAACAAGCGACGTCGGTGATTTTAAAGGGGTAGATAAGAACAGTTATAAAAGACATATGGCATACCTACAGATTTTTAAACTTTTACCGTGTTACCACAAAAAACACTTTTAGACGCCTGTTTAGCTAGACAGTTTCTAAAGATAAACGTTAAAACTAATTAGAAAAGTCACAACCTTGCAAACGCATCACGTCAGAAACTTCACCAATATAAATAAGATATAACGTTTCTACATCCATGCACCAGGATTCCATGTGCGTGGTGTTATAAATAATGTATAAATATTATAATACCTCGCAAGTATCGTAGCATAATAATTATCAACCAATGTATATTATTGTTTTGTAATATTTTAAGGAATAACATCAATGGTAATTTTTATAATTGATATTAGCCTGATATTATTTACCATCCCAAATCCCATATTATTTAGTCAATGAAATATCCATTATAGTTAACTCATTAAAACTTTGTACCCATTTGATTATTATCCAGTGCACACTGCATAGCAACACTCGTATTTCTTTAATTTCCGCGCTATATAAAAAGAAAAAATTATTTACTACCTACTGACGAGCTATAACTGTAACGTAAGTGAGTGAGCAATTAGTTCATTTTATAACATAACACGGTTTTACTACCAGATATCATGTGGTACAAGTGTGTATGGTCTACTTGTAGGGTTACCAAAATGTGATTTATGAAACGACACCCAAAAAAGAATTTTTAGAGGCGAAAAGAATTTTTCTAACATTGTTGCGTACTAGCTGCTGCCCACGGTTTCACCCACGTGGAGATATTGGATTTCATGTGTTTTATTATTTTGCGCGGAACCCTAATTTTATTTCTAAAATGAAAGTAGCCTAAGTTACTCCTTGTAACATCAGCTATCTGCCAGTGAGATGTGACCAAGCCCAAATCTATTAAACGTTAAAAATTATAAGTACCCGCAGCTGCACTTGAGAGCCTCTCCTAATTCAGGTTTAGTGTATCCGTCATAGACCACATCGTTGCTTTTTTATGTTATTTGGTAACGAGACGAGCTTGTCGTTTGCCTGATGGTAAACATAACGCCGGCCCATAACAATTGCAGTGCCACCCAGAACTTTGAAACACAAAGGCATGCGCGGCACTGCAGTGCGCTCGTTACCCTGAGACGTTAGGTATTAAGTCTCATAAAAGCCCAGTAATTTCACTGGATACTCTGCTCATCAAACCGGAACACAGTAATGCTTGCACACTACTGCATTGCGGCAGACTTCACGAGCAAAGCGGTGGTAACAACCCAGACGGACACTCGCAGAAGATTTAAGAACCCGAAGTATAACTCGCCCAACTCCGTGATGGGCCTAGCGCCGAGCGGTAAATATTGTTCCTGTTTCACCACGAGCAAGACGGGGCGCGGAAAAGAGCAAGACAGCACGTCTAGTCAAAGATCAAGAAGTTGGTGAAGCGCAGATGCGAATTTGACAGACAGGCCATAGAGTAATAAATAACCTACGCCTATGACGATGACGACATTATTATAATTTGAAATCTTTTAATAAAATTTTAAAATTAGTAAGTATATAGATTTTTGAAAAAATCATGTTCATGTCCGTGACCTGGGAACTACAGTTGCTGGAAACAGGACTCGAAAGCTGAAGCCCCAGCTCAGTGGCGTGATCTTGAATAATTTGCCTTCGTTCAGCAATCGACAAGAATATAAGTTGATGGTACTATACCTATAATTCATGCAACTACATTCGAAAAAGTTGAATCATGACCCACCTATTCGATTTTTTTCATATATCAATTATCGAAGTATAGGAATTATAGGATAGGCTTCGGATTGCTTCTGACCGATTTTGACCTTCATTATGGACGTGTTAGATTAACAAATTGGCTGTAAGATCATTCAAAACTTTTCCGATGAGGGAAACTGAAAGATAAAGTCCAACTTGTCAATTATTATTACGCTATAAAGAAAATAAAATAAAACCTTTTTAAAGAAATAACGTTGACTTTTTTGATCGTGAATATTTGTTGTTTTCTTCACCTGACTGACTTGACACTTATCACATCTATATCAATACTAGCTTCTGCCCGCGGTTTTCACCCGCGTTCCCACAGGAACCGTGCATTTTTTCGGGATAAAAAGTAGCCTATGTTACTCTCCTGTCCATAAACTATATCTATACCGAAAATCACGTCGATCCGTTCTTCTGTTACTGCGTGAAAGAAGGACAAACCAACAAACACACTTTCGCATTTATAATATTACTAGGATATATAGTAGGATTACTAGGATAAAGAGATAAAATTTGTTTGTTTGTGAAAGAAATTCCACCTGGCTACCATTCCAGATGCACTCCGTAGTTTAGGTATAAAGCTACAAGTACGCGGCGCGCGGGCTCGTACTGTCGGGACGAATTCAGCGTGTTGCCGTGCGGCCGGGTCGCACGTTAGCAGTACCTACGTAATCACTCACGCGGAGCAAAAGCATATTGCTTCGCATTCAGCTGCGAGGATCCAAACCGCAAGTTTTTGCAGTTTTAGAATTTTTATCGACTTACAATGTTTTTATGTACAATGTACATATAAACAACACAATATTTGTGTAATATAAAAAAATAAACTATTTTATCATCAGTCTTATTTAATAAAGTTAAATTAATCACTTCAAATAAGCTATTCTTGCATAATTATACTTTAGGGGATAATGTGAAATGAAGACGCGGCGGTGGCCTAAGGCAGCCCTTACACCTAATTCATGATTGATAGATAAGCATCAATCGCGGATCACGAGAACACCATGAAAAAACCACGATCCCCGTTTGACGCATATCGTATCGTCTATTGTGGTTGTGGTTGGGGCTTGATGGAATGATCTATTCCGAGCACGGTACCCGCTTCTACCTATGCACCTAAGCTTCTACGACCTCTATTAAAAAAAAAATGGTTTCACAACCACTGCTTGCTCAGTGCAGACGCCGCGGTAAATAAGCGGTAGTGCGCTTGATATGTATGTAGCGTAAAGCGGAGCAGTCGTTGCTTTCATCCCAGGCAGAGCTTCGAGACAGACGTTTTTGTTAGACGTTCGCTGTTAGAGTCATTTTAACTTTCATAAGTGCTCCTTTGGGGCCTATTTGAATAAAGACTTTTGAATTTTGAATATTGAAGTTCTTGTCTATTTAGTGGTTTTTTGATGGTTTTACATCCAGTCGCGCTTGCTCGTGTATTATCTCGTAATCTGCGCTGGATGCAAAAGCATGGTTATTTTGATACCAAAACGCATACTTGCATAAGTGTCAACGGTCTGCATTATGATAGCGCGGACTAGTCAGCTGCAGCACCCGTGCTGTGCTTGCGTTATGTTTGGTACGCTCAGCATAATAAACGGAATAATGAATTTTTGTTATCTAAATACGAGTAGAATAGATGTAGTAGTTTTATCCTGATTTCACATGAGTAAAGCCGCGGGGAAAAAGCTAGTATATAACGCATTAAAAATATTGAAGCTAAATTCATTCTAATCCAACCAATCCTACTTCCTTATAAATACGAAAGTGTGTTTGTCTGTTTTTTGGTTTGTCCTTCAGCAACGAAGCAACGTATTGATTTTTGGACGATTTTTGGCATATATATAGTTTATGGACCGGAGAGTAACTTAGGCTAATTTTTATCCCGGATAATGCACGGTTGCAGTGGGAACGCGGGTGAAATCCGCGGGCAGAAGCTAGTATTATAAATGCGAAAGTGTTTGTTGATTTCTTGGTTTGTCCTTCTTTCACATAGTAAAAGTGCAACGGATTTACGTGATTTTTGGCGTAGAAATAGTTTATGGACCGGAGAGTAATATAGGCTACTTTTAATCCCAGAAAATGAACGGTGCCTGTGGGAACGCGGGTGAAACCGCGGGCAGAAGCTAGTTGATATTGTACAGCCTTTGATTATCTAGTTTATCACATAAAATAGCTATGCAAAAATAGCTATTTATCTGGGTCAGGATTCAAATTTGTTACTGCTCCCTGTAATGTCTCACACATTATACACTTATCAATCGTATATTATAGCGTACCCATACACGAGCACACTGTTTGTAATATCAAAATAACTGGTTTTTCACTAAATGCATATGAAAGCATATAGGGTACCTATATCAAATCAACCATTCTTTAAATTTTTGTCTTTCTGTCTGCCTGTCTGTTTGTTTGTTCCGGGTAATCTCCGAAACGGATGCACCGATTTTGACGGGACTTTCACAGGCAGATAGCTGATGTTACAAGGAGTAACATAGGCTACTTTAATTTTAGAAAAAGAATTAGGGTTCCGCGCAAAAAAATAAAAACCATGAAATCCAAAATCTCCACGAGGGTGAAACCGCGGGGCAGCAGCTAGTCTATGGAATAAATCTGAAAGTGTATCCTTTCAGACAAAAAAAATGAATTTTACATATCAGTTTATAAATAGCGGAATATACATTAAAAAATACAACCGAATTGAGATCCTCTTTTGTTTTGAAGTTGGTTCAAAATAAAATAATTTATTTTTTCCATAACATCGCAGTGGAAACGAACCGTAGCTCACAGTCTCTCGTGAGCAGTTATCGCTTGCCTCATATTATTATTTGTGTTCTGTTTTAACCGAATTAAAAAAGGAGGAGGTTCACAATTCGTCTGTTTTTATATTAGGGTTTATATCATGGGTGGTTTAATAAATTTTATGAAAGAATACTCCTTAGAATGGAATTTAATCATCACGATATTTTTAGACAGTGTCTAAAGATAAACATCTAAAATGATTAGAAATGTCACAACAGAATTAAGTTAGACAATGGTTAGATACTACATAAATCAGGATTTGTGGTTGCTCATATTTAAACACGTGACTAAGGCATGTTTAGGAGTTAAACACTGTTTATCACAGGTTTAATGTAATAACAATATTTTTTTGTGGTAAGACCGTAGCGTAGGTAGGTTTCTACTCTCCAACTAGTCATAGATACTTTCGCGTTGAATCATCCATTTTTCATACCTCCGAAGTCCGAGAAAGTACCTAAAGGTTGAAAAATATGTAACTTACTGATACGAATCAATAGGTTCCTAAATACCTACCAAATCAACTGTCAAATACGTCTCTATAACGTTATAAATATTACCTAATCTGTGTCTCAGTTACAGAATACGAGTTGATAACTTCATCAATAGATACACTCTACGAAATTCGAAAGAATAAACGAACATGCCGCGTACAATTTGAGTTGTGAATTATTGTGTTCGAAGCGTAGACAGAGAAATAGTCCGTCGACGGTTCGAAGACTGTCAGGGCTAGATCGGCAATTGTCGGGACTCGGGAGTTTCCGTAGCCTCACTGCGTCTCCCCGTTACCTCACCCCGCGTGTGACGAAGCGGTTGCAAAATGTCGACAATATTTTACATTTTTTTGATAACTTTTCGAAGTTCCTTTTTCATTTTGAATGTACATAATCTATTTCAATTATTATGTATTATTTTCAAAGTTGACTATATTACCGAGGGGTAAGGTGCAACAGTTTTTTGATTAAACGAGTTTATTATATGAAAATAATCAGTTCAAAACGAGTCGTTTTAGTGGTGGAAATATTGAAAATTCACTTCGCTCTAATTTGATTTTAGTTGTGTTTGAACCAAAACGAAAGCGTTTCGCCCCTAGATACTGCTTATCCGCTTATACATGCAAAATTTCATTTAAATCTGACCTGTAATTTTCAAATGAACAGGGAAGTTCGTTTGTATGGGACATTCGGTTTACGTACCTCTGTTAAGTCCTCCCACTAACAAATAATATCAGTTAAGATAGTGGTCAATATAGAGTGTTTTATACTTGATATTGACCACTATCTCGTATCGTATTTTGCCAACCCTATGTGTAAGCCCGTAGTTTTTACAATGCTATCTGGCAGGTATGAGTGTGGAACGGATAATAACTTCTTCTGATGAGATTCCAGATAGATAGAATAGCTTGTTATGTTGATGTCTGTTGCGTAAATAGAAGAAAGTCTTAAGATTATCTACGATATTAATCGCGGGAAATTGAGCAACGCGTTGATGTCTTTTGTTCTAGATAACGATTGTATCAAAGGAAGAGTCTATAGCAATGAAGTTTGAGTCTTGAAGTCGACATATGAATACTTCATAGTTGGAAGAGCTTGTGATTTCTATTCTTACCAACACAGTACATAACTATAGTTCCTAGTAGTGTTTTTCGGTTCCTCCCGTAGTTCATCCATTTTATGCAGGAAATAGTGCGTTTTACCGAAACCTCCTTCCTGTATGTTACCCAAACTATCACCTGAAATTTCAACCAAGTCCGTTCCATTGTTTAAGTGTGATCTAATGCCACATCAAGTCGTACTTTATAATATTGTGTATGTAAGTGGCCAGTTCCGGATACATAAATAGCAACCCTCGTATTATCTTAAATGAAGAAATAATTTATTTATAGAGTATGTGTAGGTGACTAAGATTGTGTTGTTATTTTTTGTCTTTGAATTTGTAATATTGAAATTGATATGACCTATTCATTAGTATTGTAAATCGTAACTTTTAAATGTGACATTAATTTTACATGATTATTTTATTGACTTTCACGTTTTATATACATTGAAACAAAAGTATAACATACAGAAGAAGAACATCCAAACAAATTAAATTAGACGATGAATAATTAAAAAACTAAGATTTTTTCAATTAAAACCAATATTAAACAAAACCTTATAAATAAAAAACGGCATTAAGGTCGCCTTCTGCAGGTAGGGTGAAAGAATAATAAAATGTCCTTATCTAATTAAAAGAACAAATTTTATTGACTTGAAAATTTTTGTACGCCTAAAAAGGTGAAATAAGTGATTCTTTCAAATGTAACATCTTTGTAAACTTATTTTATTTGCATATAAATGATTTTGATTTGATTTGAATAATAGGTAGGTATAGTTAATGATTTCATTATGAAACATTATTATATAATGTGCAACACTTTACAGGGCTGTGAGCAAGGGCATATAGAGTCTACAGATACGCAACAGATTTTAACACGTTCTACAAAAATTGCTTTGAAAAAGCGACGAACCCAACTTCAGTGACCCACTACTGAACCAATTTTGATAAAATTTCTATGGGACCAATATGAAAGTATATCTTATAAAATAAAAAAAGAATTTTCCAAATCGGTTTATAAATAAGAGATCGGAGAATCGGAGATCTGAGGTAACACACATTAAAAAAAATACAACCAAAATGAAAACCTCCTTTTTTGGAAGTCTGTTAAAAAAGACATTAATACAGAATACATAATAGTACGAAATTACCTATATTTACTACGCTTTTTTAACGTCAAAGAAACTAAACTATAATAAAAGCTTGTAAAAAAAAACAGGTGAGTTGACCTTCTGCAAGCCTTGCATAATCAGGTCAGCCAGCGACCCGGAGCACATGCCGGCTCTATATGGATGTACCGATTTTGAAATGATAATTGTACATTTGTGTAATTACTGGCGATTATTGTTAAGGTCAATTATAAAATTATGATACATTCTAATTTGGATTTTGTGCGTTGATTTAGAATATTTTTAATATTTAGGATATTTTGTGGCCTGCAAATAAAATATTTTCATTTTTTCATGTATCACCTAATAATGTTACGTATTCTACCCCGAAGTTGGTTTGATAAATGCAGTTTACTTTTGGACGGACATTTTCATATTTTTTTTCATGTCAAGGTTAAGGTGAAGCCTGGGGTTGTTATTTGCAATTTAACAAGGTCTAACGATGGACTACGATGTTAAGCCGTGGAAGTCAGTGTTGCGTTTTTAGAAGAGCAATTAATCAACTGTGATATATACCGTGAATGTGTTGAATAAAACTTAGAAATTAGATTGTTTTTTACAGTTATACAGCCAAAAACGGATTAGGATCACTTATTAATTTCGGGCGTTAGTCATCATCACTTCAGTCATCATCTGATCTGTCTTTTGTGACGGGCAAAGAGAATATAATCCCGTGACGGGTATACGGAATAGACGGGTCAAGTAACAACGTGGCTGAATTTTTTCAATGCGTTACATACTTCTTTTTTAGATTATGGCTTTTAAACCTTGCTTGACGTTTTTCTGCCACAGCGTCAAAGTGAGCCCAGTGTACGGTATTAATTGCCCGGTTAAACCGTTACATATATTTTTGGTGAAATTGGTTTTTATTAATTTATTTTTTATGTTCTTTGGTAACGAGACGAGCTGGTCGTTTGCCTGATGGTAAGCATAACGCCGGCCCATAACAATTGCAGTGCCACCCGGAAGTTTGAAACACAAAGGCCTGCACGGCACTGCAGTGCGCTCGTTACCCTGAGACATTAGGTATTAAGTCTCATAAGCCCAGTAATTTCACTGGATACCCTGCTCATCAAACCGGAACACAGTAATGCTTGCACACTACTGCTTGGCGGCAGACTTCACGAGCAAAGCGGTGGTAACAACCCAGACGGACACTCGCAGAAGAGTTAGTCCTACCACTAACAACTGGTTGTTATCGTTTGGCACATTAAGGGCAGGATGCTCCGCACCGATAATAATAATTTGATAATCCGCAAAAAGATTACGTATAAGATTTGCAAATCAAAGATCACGCAATTTGCTTAAGCGGCACCTGGCAACATGTGGCCATCCATTGGAGCATGGTAGATAGATGGTAGTCACTTTCTTGCACAATTTCACGGAGTGCGCGCGCCTATATCTCATTTGCTGTCCCTGACTGATTTCTCTGACACTCCCTGCGGGCGTCCTGCCCGTATACAAATTGTATGGAATTATGAGCGTCGCTTGGAGAAATCGTTGGGTTGTGCACATTAGGTTAAGCACAGTTATATAGTCAAGTCCAGTTGGATTTGGTTTTGAAATCGTTTACAAATAAGTCAAAGTTCTTCTTCGCTATGAAAGAAGAATGTTAGAAGTAAAACTGAGGACTGAAACTGAGGAGAAAAACCTGAAAGTGAAACTGTAAAACTGAGGAGAAAAACGGTTTGTATTTTTTGTCCTGGGATATTGCAAAGTGTGATGTAACATTGACGTACTACGGCCAAATTAACGGATAAAAAGCTGTACCAAAAAGTAATTGTAATAAAAGCAAAAAAATATCCATACATAATATATAGTCATTATTTTAATGCTGTTCAGATCTATGCAGAATTAGGGATCACAAGAAATAACAAATCTAAGAAAATATTTAACTTTACAAGGGGATACTTACGTGGCTCCTGATATTAAGAAAATGTAAGTACCATTGTCACGGGAATACTGAATACTGAACAGTGTAGAAATATTGGGAGCTCATCATCCATGGTAAATATCCCGTTATAATGTATGAAATTGTGAATAACCGTGATAGTTTACAATATATAACTAATACGTAACTTTTAACTATATCATTTATTCAATCAAATCAATTTAAGATTATACAACAATTTATAAAAATCAATTTAACTAATAACTATATCATTTTACATGGAGTAGGTAATTGCATTGTTATTATTTTCTTCGTCTAATCACATCTAAGAAACTTTGCAAATATCGACATCTAACCAAACGCTAACTGAACGGTCACGATTTTTGGCTATTTCCACGTACTCCAGCAAACAGCATGTTACATATTGGTTATGTCATACTAACATACTTTTTCCTAAAACTAGAGCTTCTGCAGAATTTCATAAGAGGCGGTAATTGGAGGGAAATAAGAGTTTTTATTACACCATTTCCGTCCCCAAAAGATCTGGTTTGTTTCGTTTAGGAAGATACAGTATGAACGACACTACATTCAATTTTTCGACATGCAATAACAATCTGTTTTCAAAGTGGGCTAATGTTACATTCAGTGTCTTTAGTTTTTTTACTTTAGAGATAATTCAACTAGCGATCTTTAATGACGTATTTATTGGATAAACCCTGTGGAGTGTGGATAAATCTATTACGACTTCAATTATTAAGGCCCAATTGCTTTGTCGTATGTTAAAAACTCGTACCTTGACAAATGGCGACTTGCCCAGTTTTTACGTGAATATTATGTACCCATACCGAGTTAGTTGTTCTTAAGTTAACTTAATGACAACTAACTTGGTTGCTTATAAACACGTAAAACAAGCTGTTATCCATGACTTGACCCGCGTTGAAATGATTTTAATTCCTAAATTCATGACAATATTTTTCCAATTATTATTATTTTTCTAATATTATTTTTGTTGAATATTGACGATTTATGCGATATAGAATATAGCCTACGTCCTTCCTCAAATAGTAATTTGACTCGTTGCTAAATTTTATCGAGGTCTATTCAGTGAATCAGGCGTGAAAAGCTAACCGAGAGCTACTTTTGTGCATTTATAATATTACAAGCTTCTGCCCACGGTTTCAACCGCGTTCCCACAGGAACCGCGCATTTTTCCGGGATAAAAAGTAGCTTCTGTTACTCTCCGGTCCATAAACTATATCTATGCCAAAAATCACGTCGATCCGTTGCTCCGTGAAAGAAGGACTAAGCACCCGCCTTAAAACCCTCAGCGAAAAGGTTGCTCAGATTTTCCTATAGTAATGTTATTACTGCCTCCCCCCATATTGACTATAACTATATTCCCAAGAACATTACCAGTGATGGTGACTGTATGTATGTGGCTACTACTCACCAACTGGCATCAATGCTCGGCTCGACCACTATCTTCAGAAAAAAATAGTTTTGAATCGTTTGTGTTGTGTGCGTGAATTATAAATACTAAGTACCTAATAGGATTTCCTAAATGTAACCCCTAAGGTGGTGTCTGGTGACTTATGAAAGTAATTTTACACAAGCGAAGCCATAGGTATAGTACCGACAACAATAAAATATCAAATGAATAACAAGATTGCGTAGGCTAATATTATAATAAACCTAAATAAAAAAAAACCCTGATTATAACTATATACTAAGTACCTAATAGGATGTCCAAAATGTAACCCCTAAGGTGGTGTCTGGTGACTTATAAAAGTAATCTTATACAAGCGAAGCCATAGGTATAATATAGGAACGACTACAATAAAATATCAAATGAATAACAAGATTGCGTAGGCTAATATAATAATAAACCTAAATAACAAGAAACCCTGATTATAACTGTATACTAAGTACCTAATAGGATGTCCAAAATGTAACCCCTAAGGTGGTGTCTGGTGACTTATAAAAGTAATCTTATACAAGCGAAGCCATAGGTATAATATAGGAACGACTACAATAAAATATCAAATGAATAACAAGATTGCGTATGCTAATATTATAATAAACCTAAATAACAAGAAACCCTGATTATAACTGTATACTAAGTACCTAATAGGATGTCCAAAATGTAACCCCTAAGGTGGTGTCTGGTGACTTATAAAAGTAATCTTATACAAGCGAAGCCATAGGTATTATATAGGAACGACTACAATAAAATATCAAATGAATAACAAGATTGCGTAGGCTAATATTATAATAAACTTAACAGCCAAGAAACCCTGAAACTTCTAAGTTCATGAGTCATATCCGCGACCGTGAGAGGTCGCATTTGTGTATCTATTAGAAAATGTAGAATTGCTTTCAAACACAATAGAACTGATAATAATAAAAAATTCATTGCCATACAATGTGTTTGTTATGGTAGCAAAACTAACTTGGTGAAATACATGTAATTTTCTACTAAATTGGTAGTAATCCACAACCATACTGGTAGAACCTAAAATTTTAATACAACTGGGATGTCGCATGAAACGCAAAATACATAATTTCTGTCGTACAGGTTTTAAA
The DNA here is from genome assembly GCA_907269065.1 of Crocallis elinguaria. Taxonomy (NCBI): domain Eukaryota; kingdom Metazoa; phylum Arthropoda; class Insecta; order Lepidoptera; family Geometridae; genus Crocallis; species Crocallis elinguaria. Next base: position 20,461,269 of record OU026072.1, on the reverse strand, counting down.
AGATCACATTAACATAATAAAAATAAAATTCACAACAAATATATAATTTCCACAAAGATACTGCCATCTAAAAATTTCCCGAACTCGACGATATTTTTTTTATCGTCCAATAGTAATTTAAGTGATAGAATCAGATTCTTTACATTGCAATGAATAAAAAAAATCAGCCAAATCAATAAAATGCATGTTTTATTACGGCTTTACGGCCCGCGTTGAACAAGTGACGTCAGATGTTCTGTCAAATTTGTATTGGGCGTTTTAGCGTTCAGTAGATACGCCCTTTGTGCGATCCCTACCGATCGCACAAATAAGCGCATCATCGAAAGCGATTTTGTTCCGGACATTTTTTTTATAGAATTTCATACATTTATTTTATGATTTAAATATTTTTTGTAATAAATAAGATAGAAAGAAAGATTTTTGATGAAGATTTTTTTTATTATTTATAAAGAAATTATTCATATTTCAATTGTGCTGTACAGCTTCGTTCTCCTTGTTATACGTAGTGGCCAAAAAGAATATAACGCTACGCTTGAGTAGTGGGTTTGGATTCGACTCACATAAATAAAAGAAGGCAGCACAACTACACTGATGGTGCATTACGTCATTGCCTCACCATAACCTGCTTAGCGAATGGATTCGGTTTTGGTGGCGAAGTTTTTTTATGGATGGAATTAAGTCACCGCAAATGTTTTTATGTACCGAAACTAATGGTTGAATAATATTATTAAAGTTGTTGAATGAACGGAAAAAAACATCGTGTTAAATTCGAATATTGAATTAATAGTCTCACAAAATTACCGATTAGGCATTTTAATGATGTCATTGTAATAGTGTCATTGAAAAAGTTCCTTCAACCATAATTTATCTTCTTCTTCTTCAGATTATGGCAACCACAATTTATGCTTCAAATAATTTAATGAAGGTAAACAAGTGTCATCAAGTGATCACGGTTAACGATATCAAAATAATATAATGAAGGTAAACAAGTGTCATCAAGATTGTCAATATCAAAATGTGTCAAGTCTAACAAACCTGTAGGGTCGCTTTCTGTAATGCATGTGAACACCGTTCCGCTCCAGCTTTACAAACAAATAGCAACACCGCTAAACAATCTACTCCACACTCCACGATCAGTCACATGGAACATGGGACGCAAAATATTTGGGGCACCACTTCATTTGCAACTGGCTGGCACACCGAAATTATAAGCACATCACTAAAAAAAGAAAAACAATTGGAATTTGGTGCGCGGGAATGCGTTCGCGTGACGTTCTGTGCGAGTCGTACGGCCGGACTGAGCACTGACGCATCAGAACCGTAGCGCTGGAATGGTCAAACCGCAAGGTACGAATTATCCACAATGGAACATTGAAACCGCGGTGTACTGTAGTACAGACAATGCGAAGCGTTCTCCGTTACTAAATTATTAAGCAGCCCGCGGTGGGGACCGACGGATGGACGGTGGATAATGCTTGCCAATTATTTAGTTAAAAATGGAGAACAAGTTTAGAGCGAGCTTCTTTTAGGACATATATAATTTGGATCATGCTATATATTATATGGATTAGAATTAATTTTTTTATTGAAGGTTGGCCAAATTAAATATATTTGGTGCTGTCATTTTAGCTTGCCCTATTTGTTTTTTCACAACAAAAGCTTTATTTCTAGCTACAGTGATAAAAGTGACCGCACTTCTATGGAATTAAATATACCATTTTCATAACCATGGGAACACGCGCAACTCAACTACACAATGACCAATAGGTCACGTATACCAGTTTAATTCACAAAGATTAGACTGCATTCGCGTAGTATGAAAGATAACTGACAGATCTTGGACAAGGTTTATAGATGACACCATCCACAAGGCTAGTCAAGCTATTTTTTCAACAACCATTGTAATTGCATCTCCCACGACAATACTCACTCCTAGTAGTTAGCAAACGTTCTCAAGGTATCTTTACAAAAACTTTAAGTAGTTTGATGCGTGACTACCTTGGCCAGGAAATTGACTTGATTATGTGCCTTAATTATTTTACAAATCAGGCTCTCATATTAAAAGCTATTACAATGGATATTTGACTACTGAATAATTGTTTTATGTGTATTTTATGTAGATTAGAACGTAATTCTACGCTTCAAGTGTTAGTTTTTGTTCTAACACTATAATAAGAGGTTGTTCTCAGTATGTAGGTGTGTGTAAACTTTACTTTTGTCTAATTTTAAGACAGCAATTTGACGCGTGAAAAAGTTTACGATCATTTTGATTGATTGGATGGAGACATGATCGATGCAATTGCGAAGAGAGCTCGGAAAAAATACTCGTTAGAGTGAAACTATTTCTCAACTTAGTTAACTTTATTGGGAACAACACGAAACACCAACAACAATAAAATTACTGGGTTAGTTAAGGGGCAGCTTAGACGCTCAAGCAAACGTACGTTTGCATGAGCGTCTAAGCTGCCCATAATACCTAATATACGGGGGTAACGAGCGCAAAAAGGAATGCAGTGCCTTGCAGACCTATAAGTACATAATATGTTTCAAAGTTCTGTGTTATGCACATGCAGGGCTGCTTACAGCTTACCATCAGGCAAAATACCTGGTCGTCTCGTTATCAAAAAAAAGAAAGAAAAGGACATCCTGGCGAGGATACAGCCATTACTTAATTGCAATCTCATCTGATACACATCTAATATGAGTTAATAATATATCACTTGAAGCATGTGTACTCGTTCAATAAATCAGAGCGTGAAGACGCTGAAATAAAAAGGTATGCTCTTTGAGTATTTGAAGATATGTCAACTACTTATAACATTGATTGTCTGATTACGAATTGATTATTTTTGGTAAAAGTACTGGCGAATTATTGATTTTGGCACTAAAAGTGCAGATATATACAAAACTATCAACCCCACATGTGACACTAAGATAAAATTGTAATCTTTCACGAAACATTTAGATGGAAACTAAGAAATGTAACGCATATGATATCTAAAACATATGTGAGCAGAATTAAAAGTATCACTAAAAGTGGCGGCTAACATCATTACCGTTGGGCAACAGCACGCTGCGGCGGCATCGGGCCGGAACCACTTCACTTTCTTGTGGAGAATCCGACAACAGCTAGGGTTGCCGGAGACGTTTCACCAGGTGATAGGAGCGAGTGTCAGTTTAGGTGGGTACCACCGCTTGTTGTCTACCACCACTGCACATGCATTACTGTGTTCAGTAGTCAGTGAAATTACTAGGCATGTGAGGTCCTGATGACTGTCTCAGGGTAACAAGCGCACTGAAGTGCGATGTAGGTCTTTGCGTTTCAAAAGTTCAGAGTGGCATTGCAATTTTACTTGCCATGCAGAGAAATTACTTTCTGGTCTCGTTATGGAAGCACCAAGGGAATTCATAGAACACAAGAAAGTTATAAACCATAGATATTCCAAGAGGTTTATGATAAACTTAATTTTTATTCTTAGCTCTAACCACAACTTATATGATTTCCAGGGGGAAGTTGAAAACTAGTTGTTTCAAGTACAAAAGAACCTTACGCGCCGTTATCCAAAGTGTTTTACTACTTTGGATAACGTGTATTTGTTTTTGCACCTAGATGTAGCCGAATCCGTTCCGAAACGGATTTCAGCGTGACGGAAAATCAAACATGTAGATTAAATACCTACTTGTTATAAACAGCAGCGAGTGACGTCGCGGCGACATTCTTAAAACGCATGTTTATCTCTTCGGATCCGTAATGATCGTTTCGAGATGTTGGCAGCGAAATTTTTGAAACGTTTGTATTTGTAAAAACATCCCATTAGCATCAAAATCCATAACATAACCGGAAGACGTAGTGTAGGCCGGCCCTTCACTAGGTGGACCGAAGGCCTTGTCTAAACCGCGAGGAACCGTTGGCTGCAAGAGGCGAGTAGCCGATACAAGTGAGTGGCGTTCTATGGGGGACGTCTTCCGGCTGATGATGATGATGATGATGATGATGATGATGAATATTACATACGCACGTGTCGAATTGATAACTTCCTTATTTGAAGTGTGTTAAAAAATACGATTCGCAGTTTCCCTTTATTTTTGGAAGATGGTATGATGAAATTAAAATTAAATTAAAAATTAAATTAAATGATGGTAACCCTATCTATAACTGCACGGCAATATTCAGCTGCTAGTTTGGCAAAAATTGTAATATCTGCGTGCGGAGTAAAATACCCATTTGTCTATAACCGATGCGTGTACCAAATGAATAATGAAGAAACGGGTCTAAAATTACCTACTTTCTTTCGTTCATCGAATTTGAGAAATATTTTTTCTATCTTCTGTACAAAGTGTTTCTGTTCTAATTCAATCTTATCATAATAATCACGAAACTAAATTTTTTGTCAAATAATTTATTTTAATTAAATAATTGTGAAATAATGATCAGATGCGACGTGGCTAAAGTTTTGTCAGCCTTTGATGAAGATCAATTTTCAGCGTTTTTTAAATTACATCTTCGTAATTAATTTTGATAAGTAAAACGAAACTTGGAACGTATTTCATAAAAAAATTTAACGTGTGAAAACGTGTCCACCAACTTTAACCGAACTTTACCTTGACACAGCGCCAAAATAGACAGATTTCTTATTGGTATAAGAAATCTGACCGCTTGTGTAGTTTCCCAATGTAACATTTTAGGCGTTCTATTACAATTACTACCTACACTACTTAGCACCAGGGTCCTAACCGCAACTACCTGTTTTACACCAATGCCGCAACCACTTCCATCTTGCATTATTTTACATGTTTAATTGGCGTTGAAAGTGCAGAATATCTCTAAGATTATGACAATACCGATGCATTTTAAAAGTAGGTTTGTATAAATCCACGTAACTGTACGAGTACAATGGAGGCAAGGAACCGTTTAGAAATTCTTTGTTAAAAATGACAGGTTTTATTCTTCCGGAGTTCTAACTGTTAATGATAATGACTGACAGCGTTACCACAATAGTCTATCCTAGACAGCCAGTTTAGGAAGATATCGTAATGGGTTTTGGCTTCCAGTTAAGCTGTCCACCAAGTGAACTTATCCGTAAAGTACTTATTACACGACTGCACAAAAATAAGAGTGTATATGTGTTTAATTTTCAATAACTTTTGGACCTACAAATTGTTGACAAAATTTTGCAGGTCCAAAAGTTGATCATTTAACCTTTTCCATCTATTTATAAAAGACTAGCTTCTGCCCGCGGTTTTCACCGGCGTACCCACAGGAACCGTGCATTTTTCTAGGATAAAATGTAGCCTATGTTACTCTCCGGTCCATAAACTATATCTAATAAAAATCACGTCGATCCGTTGCTCCGTTACTGCGTGAAAGAAGGACAAACCAACAATTCAACAAACACACTTTCGCATTTATAATATTAATATAGGATGTTTTACAAGACTTCAAAAACTTACTACCTACACGTAATTGATACATAAGTAGTTTAAAAGCGTCTCCAACAGTGATTAGGGTAATGATATACTATGAGGATCTGTTGCATGCATGCGTATTTCAGTTCTCAGCATAAACATAATAATACACTTGCTTGGTTGGTTCTTACTACCCAACTTACCTGTAATTGTAGTCAGTAGTTACGCAAAATGCATGGGGTAAATATACTAGACGAAGGTGAATTTATTATATGGGAACCACGATGTTTCTTTTAGAATTGTGATAATTTGCAATTAAATATTAAAAAAAACAAACATAAAAGACTTATACAAATCCCGAGGCGCGAATAAGGTTTTTAGCGTTAGCAGTTCTATGTTAAAATATCAAACAAATGAAAGGAGAGGCTTATGTCCACCAGTGGACTTATGTTTTTTTTACTTCAGACTAGGACTGCGTTTCACCACAATCTCACCTGGGCCCTTATTCGCTATGCCACATGAGATTCCTTGCCAATAACGCGTGCCGTGATAACGTGGTCTAAACATAAATGCGCCACGTTGTGGGATTAAAACTCACGCACGACAGGATGCCTGTGCCCAGGGCCATTTTGGTGTTATATTGATAATCAATAGCAAGTGTGGAACGAGCCTTGTCGCGTTTGCTAAATTTGACAATGCCATACCTAAAGAATAGCATTTCACAATCATTACACGAAGATATCGTAACGCGTCGCATTTGGTGTTTGAATAGTCGTAGGGAAAAAGGGGCCCTGATATGAATTGACAATATGGTCGAAGGTGTACCACGCTTTCCCAGTAAGTACACTCTAGTCTTAGATTGTAACGTTCAGGGAACACACGATGATTAGGTATGATGATGAGCTGAAATCATAGAATACACAATAGTACACTGAAATCGATACTGAGCACCCCAATTCTCCCTGCTCTTTTTTGAAGGACCGTGCTGTTGATTTTGCGACCTTTACAGCGTCAGCGGACTGAGGGAGAGTGCAGAAGGCGCTCTGCCTTAAAGTAGTGTTTGGTGACTAGCTTAAGGGCACCGCGTGGGATCGAACCACGTCCGTCTGTAGAAACGGTCCTCGGCTTGGGCTGTCGCCATGAGAAGGGGAGGATCGGCAGAGCATAGCCCCGGCGCACGAGTGCGACCGTTTGAATTGGGCCCTAATCTAGCTAAAGCTTACTTCTCGTGGGCCCGAGGTGGGCGCTCGCGGAATTCGTGTACGTGTGTGTGTGATGTATATGACTCTAGTTGCCTTGGTCCAAAGTCTACAACATCGAGAAGAAGGGCAAGAAACTCGATGGCGGAGAGAAGCTCGGTCTCTACAGTATCTATCTGACGAAGAATCGTCCTCGCCGGCGAGGACTATGGCTTCTAATTTGGTACCACCAATGCCGAAGACTGAAGGTCTACCTGCACCAGCGAACTGGTGCTAGGATTTGAACGCTCGGGCGAGCCCAGCGGCAACGGCCGCGATGAAATCGTCCGGTTTGCCGAAGATATGCCGAGGGCGGCGACGGCGCGGGCGGGGCGTTCTAAAGTCTAGTTTGAGTGGTTACTTTACACACCAAGACACACACCACAAAAAATGAATGAAGGAATGCAGCATATTTTTTCTATAGGTATAATTTACAACAAACAGCTAGGACAGTTATGTAATAAAGCCAACGGCAGACAGTAAAACCTAACACTATGAGATGACTCATTGACAATCTGAAAATAGCGACACCCGTATTGTTTCCAGCGCACAATGGTATGTAGGTACCAAAACAATCATTATCTCCTCCCCTCATTACATAAAATAGACTTAATTTCTTTAACATACAGTATAGATTCCTTCGGTAGTAGTTTCAGAAAGCTAGCTGCGATCTCAAGCGTGAATAGTTATCGATTGACGAGGGGACAGGCAGACAGACATATCTATTCATGTCCAAGTCTAACAATATGGTCCTATAGGGTAATAAATAATAAATGATGCTTGAATGTGGATGCAAAGGAATGTACGTGGTTTAACAGAGGTACGTAAGCCGAATGTCCCATACAAACGAACTTCCATGTTCATTTGAAAATTACAGGTCAGATTTAAATGAAATTTTGCATGTATAAGCTGATAAGCAGTATCTAGGGGCAAAATGTCTTCGTTTTGGTTCAAACACCACTAAAATCAAATTAAAGCGAAGTGAATTTTCAATATTTCCACCACTAAAACGACTCGTTTTGAACTGATTATTTTCATATAATAAACTCGTTCAATCAAAAAACTTTTGCACCTTACCCCTCGGTAATATAGTCAACTTTGAAAATAATACATAATAATTGAAATAGATTATGTCCATTCAAAATGAAAAAGGAACTTCGAAAAGTTATCAAAAAAATGTAAAATATTGTCGACATTTTGCAACCGCTTCGTCACACGCGGGGTGAGGTAACGGGGAGACGCAGTGAGGCTACGGAAACTCCCGAGTCCCGACAATTGCCAGTTACAAGTGAAACAGGAACAATATTTACCGCTCGGCGCTAGGCCCATCACGGAGTTGGGCGAGTCATACGTACCCTTCTAGGTAGTGATAGAATATCACCTAGTATCTATACTAGGTAGATAACTAACATCAGTTGCCATAAAAGTAGGTATACCTATTATGTGCATGCTACTTATAATATATTCGTATACTTAAAATTTAAATACAAGATTTGCTGAGAAAAATCATGCAATTGCTATTGGATGACGAGGTCGTTTGCCTGAAGTTAAGCATAACGCCGGCCCATAACCATTTGCAGTGCCACTCAAAACTTTGAAAGACACATATTATGCCTGCACACGTTTTCCTGTAGCTCCAACGGTGGGGTAGGTTAGGTTTATACCTACCCTTACTGGCCCCTCCTAAAAATACACCCTGCAGGTATATCGTGAGCCAAAAACGAAAAGCATTAAGTATTACGTCTTGAAATGTCATCCTCTGGTCTTATTTCAGTTCATCTCTTTTACCATCGCTTACTCTGATTACATGCTTTTACAACACCCTTTTACAAAGATACCTTGGACAAAGATCTTTGATGAGTAGAATACCACACATATAACGATTATGCTTATCAGTGGCCTTTTATGTAATTTTTTTTTTATAGCAAATGGGCTTGCGTTTGACCGCTGTCTCGCGACGACGCGGTCGACGACGTAGCACGCTTGCCCAGAAGGTACCTGTTCACTCGTCTCTAGAAAACTCCCAGTTTATAGTGTTCAGGAAAAACAGATGCCGGCAATGAGTTCCACTCTTTAGTTGTCCGCATGATGAAGGTCGAAGCAAAACGGTTAGTACGGATAGGAGGTATGTCAACCATAACCGGATGTCAAAGTACCGAATTTTCAAATTTATATACCTATTAAAATGGTTATAAAAAAAAAAGAAAACGAAGCTTACTGTCTCATTGAGCCCCATCGGCGATGTGGTAGGTTCTCTTGATGGCTACGGAAGAGACAACACAAATGAACACAAAATAAAAGAAAATCAAATTATTAATAAAAGCAAACGAAAATAAGGCAACATATAAAACATAAAGTAACAAAAAATGAATAAGCAAAAGTTTTGCCGATGTATTTTGCCAAGTAGGTAATACAGAAAAAAAAGTTAAAGTATAAAAAGTACAAGAGATAAAAGAATATTTTTGGATGGTTACAAATGAGGTCCATACCTGGGTGGGGTTCGCCTTAAGCTAGTTCTCGTCCAAGAATGCCGATTCAGTGGATTGCCGGGACTTCTGGTGCCATTTTCTGATCTGTGAGAAAATAAAACATGATATTAGGATTGGTAAAAAATTGGCTGGAAAGATAAATATATGCACGACGTAACTATTCTTATTTTACTATTTAATTATCTTTACTAAAATGTTTACTATCAAACATCGTTTAAGATTTAAAAGTACCTACGTATGTGTTTTTTATGTTTTATTAGTCCACATGTAATGTAGATAGATTTCAGAGTCTGGTAAAAGGAAAAATTCCATCATGCTTTCTCGAGAGATGATTGCGTTATAAAATTTTAACTTTGCTAAGCGACACCTTCCGCTACAAAGAAAATAGACTAAGCTTGTGTTATTGAACTGGATCGAGTCATTCGTACCAGTGAAAACAGATGGCGCTTTATCATAAGTACCCAAACGAAATCTGAATAGGTAATTCAGGAAATCTACATTACCTACCAACCTGCATGTTCGACCTTCGTCTGACTACTGGAGGTGCTATAAGTGCCTGTATTTCGTCAATATGATTGAATATACAGGAAGCATGGTACGAAAACGCGTCGTCTAATGCCATAAACTGTGATAGTTTCTACGTTTTCTTCTCGAGATGTAATTGAGTCAACTGTGCAGAGCGAGATTGTGAATATTATCTCTGCAATAGGATAATTTGTTCCCGAAAAACAATTTACCTATTAATGTATTCTTTTTCTGAGCGTTGTGAGATCATAACCCTCATAATGCCTACGGATCAAGGGTTATTCATGTGACCGTTGATCATTGTACTACAATATTACTATCCACGTCAAAATGCTCGCAAACCTTACTCAGCAGAATTGGAGGAAACAATAGGTACTTCTCATGATTCTATCCTTGCGTGATTTTTGCGCTTTATTAAAATTCATCTGCCTGTTTACTTATACGTTTTTGTTGAGCCTAATATATATTCTATTTGTTAACGAGACCGACGTCTACCTGATGGTAAGCATAACACCTGCCGTTAACAGTGGCAATGCCACTCATAACTTTGAAACAGAAAGGCCTGTGCGGTACTGCAGTGCGCTCGTGGGCTAGGATCGCCAAAACGACTACTTTCTCCTCCTAAAACTCCCACACGGCTTGGTTTAACGACTTGAAAAAAATACTACCTGAATGATCAATTCAAGGGCATTAATTTCACTGATTGATTTTTTTGTGTTACCATTACTTATGGCTTGAAAAAATATTTAACAGCATGCTGTTTTAAAACTATTTTCCCTAAAACTTCTAAATGACTTAGACGTTTGGGATTAATTTTACACCAAAAAATAAGGAAGAAAATTTTCTATAAACTGGCCGTTTCATTTGTGCATAGAGCAATATTTCGCAAAGAAATGATCAAAAAACTGAATTCCAAATGTACAAGTCTCAGAGGTGCTCTGCGCGGGCGCGCGCGGCAGTCATCACAGAGTACTATTCTATATACTGAAATAGAGGTATATCTTGTGTCAAAAACACTGCACGTAGATAGTGCTGCACTCTGCACATGTCATTTGGGACTATTTTCGTTGAATATATATCTATAAATATCTAGCGCACCATCCGTCCGTATATATAGATATAGTTATAGTTGTGTATATATTACTCCTAGCTTTCTTATTTGGGAAATAGGGAGCATAAAAAAATAAAAATCAATTTATTTTACTTGGAATTTATTGGTTTTAATTACCTACGACGCTTTGCGCATTTTCTAAAGTATTTTATTGCCTTCATTTGAAATGCATCATCATTGTCGTTTGAGCCTCTCTTACCTATTAATATTTTTTTTATGTCTTTACAATAATTATAAATAAAAAATCGCCAATTCAAATTAATTATGTAATTAGTCATTCATTTTTATGCTGTGGGGCCTGTTTCATAAAAAATATTAGTCTAATATTATCAGTATTAGCCTCATATTAATAGATGTAATTATTAGAGTCTGTTTCATAAAAATACAAAGTAATAAAATGAGTTATTAGTGTAGACTCTAATATTATTAGCTAGTATTGTTTGTTTTAAAATAGTAAATGGTTTCATATACAAAACAAACTAATATTATCACATAATAAATTGAGTTACTTTTCATAAGTCTTTCAAGTTTAATAAATTTACAATTATAGTGATTACAAAAATATTTGAAATGAATGATTCCGAGTCAAGTGAAGAATGTGCTATTGTGGGACGCCCGAGGATGTTAAGGAGGAGAACATCATATACTAGCATGAAATTTACATACGAAATCAACGAACGATTTAGCTTGGGATTTGAAAAATTAACACTGTTTTAACAGGAAACACAAAATAACCTAAAATAACTAAATTATATACACATCAATCTATTTACAATCTTAATTTAATAATCCGCTACCAGTAGGCAACGTTCCCAAAATACTGGCAGCATTGCCACGTTGAATGGCAATGCTTAATCTTTGACCCAAGTAGAGGCCAGCATTTTGGTCACATGTGGCTTCGACCAGACACCCTGAACATTCTTTAAAAATTCGATGAGCTCCAGGTCCCCACGGTCCAAGTGTATATAAAGTTTTTAATATATTAATTATGTGAATATACAAAACATACTGTAGATAGTTTTAACAGAAATTCGAATCACTTCGGTATAATTGAATCAAAAACAGAATAGTATAATCCAACGAAGAAGATAACAATTTCTTATTAATTTATACAGTAGATGTTTTGTTTTGGCTCCTGGCCTGTTCTTAGGAATGTTCCTCGAGTTTCTTGGAGTAATAATTTGACTGCATTCCTATTGTTTGCACCTTGGTCCGAAACAGTCATCACGACAATAAAACCAGCCCCTTTTAGTTGCCCAATAACATCTTTTAGTTGTTTAACAAGCTCTGGCCCGCTTGTTGCTCCAGCCGAAAAAGTGTAAGATAATGGTTGTTTATAATTCCTAGTCAAACCTCGGATCATAAACACTTGTGCATGATCCACATACTCTGGCGTTATGCTTTGGCCATCAGTGACAAAACCTGTCACTTTATCTTTTCGTTCATTATATTATGTTATATTCGCTCTTAGAGCCATTTCATCATACAATACAATACAGAGTCTGTCTTCAAACTTCATATAGTCTGTAGCTTTTGTCAGTTGCACAAAAAGTTTATTATTTATACCGGGTTTTACATTAGCTTTGTTCAAAAGCTTAGTTAATGTTTGAGCAGCTGGCAAGATAAAAAATTTCCTCAAAAATCTGTATCACTTCGGACTCTGCTTCAAAATTGATAATGCTGATTTTTTTCTTCCACAGAAAATCGTCGACCTTGTTCTTTCTTTTTCATTTCCCTGAATTGCATCATGGTAAATATCTATACCAATCTGGGCAACTTATTTATCATGCTTTTAAATGCTGTATTACAAGCAAGTTTTTTTTCTTCGTTGTGACTCTGTTTATGTTTTTTAGCTTTGCTTAACTTGTTTTTTACTTTTAGAAGTGTGTTATATAACCTACACTCCAAAGCGGTGACTAGTTTAGCCTTTAAGACAGCCCTGGTTTTCTGGAAATGAAATAAAAATAAGATTATACAACTTTTACATACTTAATAAAGAACTTATGGATCTTACCACATAAAAGTTAAACATACTTTAAATCTGAACTAAACAGTGTTTAACTCCTAAACATGTCTTAGTCGCGTGTTCAAATATGAGCAATCACAATTTTTTATTTAAGTAGTGTAGTACACTACTTAAATAAAGAAACTCGATTATGTTGTGACATTTCTAATCATTTTAGATTTTTATGTTATTTGGTCACGAGACGAGCTGGTCGTTTGCCTGATGGTAAGCATAACGCCGGCCCATAACAATTGCAGTGCCACCCAGGACTTTGAAACACAAAAGCCTGCGCGGCACTGCAGTGTCCTCGTTACCCTGAGACATTAGGTATTAAGTCTCATAAGCCCGGTAATTTCACTGGCTACTCTGCTCATCATACCGGAACACAGTAATGCTTGCACACTACTGCTTGGCGGTAGACTTCACGAGCATATCTATATATAGATGTTTATCTTTAGACACTGTCTAGCTAAACAAGCGTCTAAAAGTGGTTTTTATGATAATATGGTTAATGTTTTATACATACTTTTTAATTTTGCATCTACTTTTCCTCCCGAGACATATTTTGTTTCTGCAATTGGAACATCCTGAATTATATTGATAGTATCTGCAACAAAAATGAAATTTTGGATCTGAGCTTGCAATATAATTATATTGAACTCTTGGAAAACATTTTGAAAGATTATATTTAAATTAATTTCCCTAATTGGTTTCCTATTAAATTGTACCTTATTGAAGGGTCAGTTTGTTAAAGAATCACACCTGCTTTAAACGACCAGTCAGCTTTCTGATCATAAAAACACTTGGAAATCAAACCAGTTCAAGCACATTTGATTAAAACTAGTATGACATACATTTACATACTATTGCTATGATGAATGTTGCTATTAATCAAGCCATGTAGGCTGTAGGCCGTGCCAAATATAACTCTCACTCTGTACAGACAGGTAAAACAGGAAAATTAATTTTAGTTTAGCTTTTTAGAAAGATACACTTACCAATAGTTTTTATTGCAGCAACAGTGCTGGTGGTAGTGAGAATATTTATGTAAGCTTCAAAATCTGATGAAGCTTTTGAAGCCGGCAAGTTTGAAACAGCCTGATGCACTTCATGCAGTCTTGTTTTATCACCATAGGTGAATTTTGGCAGAAGGCACGGTCCTAAAAATGAGGTTTTATTAAATACCACTTAGGTTGTATTTGAATTGAACAAAATCAGTGTAGCTTTTTCTACTTAAAAATTATATTGACTATTAATTTTAAGTGAGGGTTAAAGTTAAGCAAGAACTTAATGTGTATTAACTATTTTAATAATAACAATTTTTTATCAACCTATATTAGACATTCCTTAATAATATTTGGTCATAACGTAACTTATCAATACACTGTTACTGACCTGGTAAGTTCAATGTTGGAACAGCTACATTACTGATTTTTTTTGGAGCGACACCTAAATTATTCTTGCAAGTGAGCATGACAGACTCGGCGGAGTTTGTAGATGTCATCATTGTCCAATCCAATAATATCACCTCCAATTGAACAAACCCAGTTTAGAGTGTTGCTTGTCTATTTCTGGCTTCAGGAATAGGTGCAGAGGCTTCTGCATACCTGGAAAGAAACAAATTATATAAAACAGTTCGCGAGCAACCAATACTCCAGCCAACAAGCCAAAAACACAGGATTATGTTCTTGCTTTACTTTATTTTTGGATAATGTCCGTATTTAGATTTTGGTAGGCAAGCTAGTATGTTTAATTTTGCTAGAAATGAGGTTTCCAATCGTTACCATCAGACTGGCTGGTATGGCAGTGTAGGGATATTTGAATTGAGAATGAATAGGAGCACTGTCATGTTTTGTATGCCGTAGCCTAATATCAGGCTGATACAAATAAAACTATTTGTTTTTTAATTTAAGTATTGTATTCATATTGTTCTTGTAAGCTAAGTTTTTTTTTTATATGAAACATAAACATAACATAACATAAACGTTTACACACTCATACCCCCGCACTAGGATTCCCTGTGTCGCAGGTGGCATGGACATACACAGATACACATCACAAACATCCAAGACCCGAGAACAAACTTTATGCTTACACAAAATCTGCCCCGGCCGGGAATCGAACCTGGGACCCCTCGCTTTGCAGGCAGGGTTACTACCAACTTAGCTACGGAGCCGGAGCTGTGAACTTTATTCCATATAATACTATAGTTATATTATATACAATATCTGGTTTATCTTTATTATTTACGGAAGTCAGATAAGAGTGTCCCACCCACATACATGTTAGATAGAGTACACAAGGTGATAGGCACACCTTATCAACTTTTTTTCTTGCTTTGCTTGTTTTTTAAAGTATAAATTATAATGTTTCTGTAAATACTCCATAATTAATATTTATTTATGTATAAATGCAAGCAAGTTGGCTTGTCATTCTTTCACGCAGCAACAATAGCGACTGAGGATAGACGTGAAATAGTATAGCATACAGGTAGAGTATGTGAAAGAGGATCTACAGCTACTTTTTTTCCTGAAAACTACACGGTTGCTATGAGGATTACCCGGACCCCGGCGATTGAATCCGCGCGCAGCAATCACAAATGGAAACAAAATAAAAACAAAAAGGCTTACCTCCTGAATCCATACACGTAGGAATACAACACGTTTTACTTGAAAGCGACATGATTGTCTAGTCCTTTTTCACACAAAATAACACTCAAGCGCACACGAACCAAACAGTACGTAAAACTTGAGGAACTGGCTGGAAGAAGAGAATCCAAGGTTGCTCAACTCGACAACAGACCTAGTCGATGAGACAGAAAACACAAGAACGGAAAACTATTTGAAACAAGATCAAAATAGTTTACCGGCCGAGAGAGAATTCTGCTTTTCGAAATGATTATTTATTTTACAAATCTACAAAAGTTTTGTTTTAGGTTAGGTATTGCCACTAAGCAAGAACAAATACGTACTAATTAAATTGTCTACATACCCTAAAATACGATTACGAATTAATTCTTCATTATTAACGTTTTACTATTGCATATAAAATAAAATAAAAATAACATTTGACTTTGCTAGAGTACAAAAAGATTGATAAAAAAATTACTAAACATTACACTGCTTCGTCAGAAACCTACCATAATGTTACACAATTGTTCACTGGTATACATTTAAAGCAATCAAATAAAAAAGTTCCATAGCTATTTCAATATTCTAACAAATAAGTGTGTTTAAATTTTGCATCGTAAACTCGCTAGTAACGCCATCTGTACATTTCATTTGGAAATACTATATTAAAATACTACTAAGTAAAAAATCTTAATGTTTGTTTTGAGTCCTTAGCACTTTTGGTTCAACTTCAGTTAGTAGGGTTTATTTTAAAATCTTCCATCAACTTTTCTCTAAGATTGAATGCCCTGGCAGTCATGCACTGGCATTCAGACGGGGAGGTTGTGTCGCTCGTTGCTCTGCAAACGCTGTCCGCCGACGTTACATATTTGTGTGCGTGAATGATATACAATACAAGTATTTGTTTTCGTGTGGGTTTGAAGCTTGCTCAAAGAGTAGCGTCCAGAGCGGTGAAATGTGATTCATTCCGTGATTTGCGCGTGTCCGCGCTCCTCGTATACATATTGAATGGGTTACATTTTTGATTACAATTTCTTGTTTACGTACTTACATCATTTTTACGAGTGGAAAATATATGTATTGGTAAACAAATTATTAGCGGCAGCTACAGGAATATCGGGAGGTTTAGAACTGTTTAAGAAAGACTGGAAATGAAATTGAAAAGTAAAATTACTCAGGTTAACGAGCACAATGCGGTACTGCATCTTTTTGTTTCAAAGTATTTATTGGCACTGCAATTGTTATGGGCCGGCGTTATCTTTATCATCAGGCAAACGACCACCAAACGATCAGGGCCATCTACAGTAAAAATGATATCGAAAATGATAACAATTTTAAAATCCAAGATATCGGACATTTTTATTTTTCAATAAAATAGTATGGGTATCATTTTCGAGATTTCTCGGGGTACTGATTACAGAAATGACAACCATTTTTAAATTCAAGATGACATTTTTTTAGGAAATCGATAATATGGGTGCCATTTTCTAGGTTTCTCGGGGTGCTGATATCGAAAATGACAACGATTTAAAATCCTACATAGCGGACAATATTTTTTTTTCAATAAAATGCTATGGGTGTAAGTTTCGAGATTTCTCGGGGTACTGTGTACAAAAATGAAAAATTCTTTTATAATCCAAGATGGTGGACAATTCTTTTGTAAAATGATATGGGTGTCGTGTTGGAGGTTTCTCAGGGTGCTGATTTTGAAAATGACTACTATTTTAAAATCCAAGATGGCGGAAAAATTTTTTTAGTAAAAGGATATGGGTGTCTTTTTCGAGGTTTCTCAGGGTACTGATAATGAAAATGACAACGATTTTAAAATCCAAGATGGTGGACACGTTTTTTTTTTAATTAAATGGTATGGGTGTCATTTTCGAGATTTCTAGGGGTGCTGATTACGGAAATGACAACCATTTTGTATACCAAGATGGCGGATATTTTTTAGGAAATCGATAATATGGGTGCTATTTTCTATGTTTCTCGGGGTGTTGGTATCGAAAATGACAACGATTTTAAAATCCATGATGGCGGACATTTTTTTTCAATAAACTGGTATATGGGTGTCGTTTTCGAGATTTCTCGGGGTGCTGATTACAGAAATGACAACCATTTTTAAATCCAAGATGGCGGAATTTTTTTTAGGAAATCGATAATATGGGTGCCATTTTCTAGGTTTCTCGGGGTGCTGATATCGAAAATGATAACGATTTAAAATCCATTCAAGACCTATAGGGTGGTTCACGGAGACCTAGAATCATTAAATTTGGCAAGAAGTATTGTCTTATACCACAAGTAAAGCGAAAAATCCGAAAACTAATTATGTATAACACACACACGCGCACGCGCATGCACACGCTCGCGCAAGCGCACGCACGCACGCATGCACACACATGCTCACGCACACGCTCGCACACGCGCACACGTGCACACGCGCAAACGCACGCACGTACGCAAGCAAGCACGCACACAAGCAAGCACGCACACAAGCAAGCACGCAACAAGCAAGCACGCACGCAAGCAAGCACGCATGCACGCACGCACGCACTCACACACACGCACATTATCAAAGAGTGTATTGTGTACAATTTTTTAGGGTTAATTATTTTGTTGAATGTAGCTGTAAAAGGACCTAACGATTCCAGTCTTGAACGAACTATTTACATGCTTACAAGTCTTTTCGGAATCCTCGGCGCGCGAGTCCAACCCACACTTGTCTATTTTTTCTATTGTATTGGTTAACGAGACGAGCTGGACGTTTGCCTGATAGGAGTCATAATGCCGGCCCATAAAAATTGCAGTGCCATTCAGAACTTTGAAACACAAAAGCCTGCGCGGCACCGCAGTGTGCTCATAACTAAGTCTCATATCTTAGTAATTTTGCTGGCTACTTTGCTCAACAAACCGGAACACAATATTGCTTGCACATTACTGTTTGCCGGCAGACTTCATGAACAAAACGGAAACCAAGACGGACACTCGCAGATGACTCGATACCTCGTAAATGACATCAATATAAAAAACATGACTACAAAAGTAAAAAATAAAAAATAACCCGAAAATCATTTATTTACGTACACGTTCGTTTTTGGGTCAAAAGGTGTAACAAATTTCAACGTTACGGAGCAAATTGGCTGTCTGTACTTTTATTATAGTCCACAGCGATGTTTTGAGATAAATCTCAACGTTGTATGATCTCATGTGCGTCCGTCCCGTTTATTTACGAACTAGCTTCTGCCCGCGGTTTTCACCCACGTTCCCATAGGAACCGTGCATTGTTCCGGGACAAAAAGTAGCTTATGTTATTCCCCGGTCCATAAACTATATCTATGCCAAAAACCACGTCGATCCGTTGATTCGTTACTGCGTGAAAGAAGGACAAACCAACAAATCAACAAACACACTTTCGCATTAATAATATAACTAGCTTCTGCCCGCGGTTTTCACCCGCGTTCCCACAGGAAACATGCATTTTCCGGATAAAAAGAACCCTATGTTACTCTCCGGTCCATAAACTATTACTATGCCAAAAATCACGTCGATCCGTCGCTCCGTTACTGCGTGAAAGAAGGACAAACCAACAAATTAACAAACCAACAAACAAACTTTCGCATTTATAATAGAGTAGGATATAGGATATATTTAGTATGGAAGTATGGATAGTATGGATAATGATGATCAAACTTCACTTTCAATGAAGAACTTTCCACTAAATGAATTCAAAGAATTATAGGCAAAGAAGATGCCGTGCGCGCTACTCGCACGCGCGTTCGTTCATCCGCGCATTCTATGACGTTAGGTTTTGCGATGTTCTTGAAAGACGAAGTGTGGACCGCGCGGGTGAAGTGGGATTGACTCCACCCATTCGAGCAAGGCCATTGGGGCGTAGTAGGGTCTTAAGTCTCATAATCCCAGTCATTTCACTGCCTACTCTGCTCATCAAACTGAAACACAGTAATGCTTGCATTACTGCTTGGCGGCAGACTTCACGAGCAAAGCGGTGGTACCAACCCAGACGGACACTCGCAGAAGAGTTAGTTCTATACCACCTTAAATCAAAGTTATTTGTAAGTAACTTTCTGGTTTAAGATATTTATTTTCTCAAAAGAATACTATACTATTCACTTACTTGAGAAACAATTATATGTGCACTATTTTACTGGGCAACATACTAAATCATGCATATTTTATATAATATTATTATTTTTTTCTTTTTCTTCTAAAAAGTCTCTAAAAATGGGGGTATTTTTCCGAAGCGACTGTAGCCGGCCGGTGCGTGGTGGACCACGCTCGCCGCCCGCCAATGGTGTGGCTGTTGCTAGTAGGTACACGGACTACGCTCACAGAGTAAGCGCAACTGGAAGTGGCATGCAGTTTAAGTAACTTGATACCTATTTTTTTTTTGTTATTTGTTATTTTTATTTACGTAATGTTTTAGAAGTTTTTTAAAAGTGGTCATTGTTTTTGCTTGTTTTATATCATTAGGTAACTTGTTGTATAATTGAGCCCCTTCAAACATAATACTCTTTTTGCCGTATTTTGTACGCGGTGTAATAAGGTTTATATTGTTAGCATTTCTTAGTTTAATTTTTTGGAACTGTTGTTTTTTTGTAAAAGTTATCTGTATATGTATGTTTTTAGTCAGGATTTTACGAGTTAAAATGCAATTGCGGTAGATATAAGTTTGTGAGATATTCATTAACTTTGTCTCGTTATATATTTTGGTGGTTCGTGTAAGAAAATCATACCCAAACAATCTCTTAATTAATTTATTTTGCGCTACTTGTATAATTTTTAGATTTGTTTTTGCAGCTGTTCCCCATACTTCTACGAGATAATCAATATGGGGTTTCACTAGTGAATTGTAGATGGTGTATCGTACTTGGCGTGGGAGACAACGCACGACTCCACGCAGCACTCCAACCAGTGACATTAATTTGGATTTAAGTTTAATTAGATGTGGTTTCCAAGTCATGTTGCTATCCAAAATCAAGCCAAGGTATTTTTCTTGGTACACTCTGTTTAAGGCAATACTATTAATAGTCAAAGGTAGAAAATCAGATATTTTTTTGTTAATTGCTGTAAAAATAATGTAGTTACTTTTGGAAATGTTTATGGTGAGCAGATTACATTGAAACCACGTATTTAGTTGATCAAGATCGTATTGAGAATCTGCTATTACAGAGTCTATTGATTTCCCAAAGTAGAACAAACTTGTATCATCAGCATATAACGTCACATCCCCTCTTAGTCCAAGTTTATGTATACTATTTATATATATAAGGAACAGAAGGGGCCCTAATATTGATCCTTGTGGTACACCGTAAGTTATGGTATTGGGTTCACTTTTCGTATGTCCTATTTTTACTATCTGTTTACGATTTGACAAGTACGACTTAAATATCTCTAGTGCAGAGCCAGTAACACCAATTTCGCTGAGCTTTTTTAGCAACAAGTTGTGGCTCACAGTGTCAAAGGCTTTTTTTAAATCTATAAATACACCCAACGCTATTTGCTTTTTATCGATGCAGAGCTTTATTTTTGTTACTATATCTATTGACGCTGAAAGTGTATTCGATTTCGGCCTAAAACCGTACTGTTTTTCATAAAGAAAATCGATTGATACTAAGTATGATTCGAGGCGATTATAAAGAACTCTTTCAGAAATTTTAGAAAGTATTGGTAAAACCGAGATAGGACGATAATTTCCGGGGTCAGATTTATTACCAGATTTAAATATGGGTGTCACCTTCGCAATTTTCAGAGTATCGAGAAAATTTCCATCTTCTAAACATTTATTAATGCAATCTGTAAGTTCATCTAGTATTAGATTTTTAACACATTTAATAGATTTTGCACTAATACCATCTATACCTGAGCTAGTGTTGGAATTTAAATTAATAATAATTTTTTCTACCTCCGCAGTTGTAGTTAATGGCATTTTGTTTAAAGTATTAGATAACCTTCCAGTTGCGCTCAATACGGGGCTACTTTTTGCATCATCATGAAATAATTTTGGAATTTTCTCGGCTAGGATAGAACCAACATTTGAGAAGAAAAAGTTGAAAGTTTCACATATTTCGTTTACATCAGTGATAACACAGCCATCTGATGTTTCAAGTTTACTTGGAGCCGATGTTTCTTTTAATTTGTTCAACGAAAGACTGTTTATAAGTCTCCACATTTTCTTTGGCTTTTTCTTGCACTCTTCAAATGCTTTTAAATAGTATTTACTTTTAGTGTATTGTATATTTTCTGTGACTTCATTTCTTTTCTTAATAAATGCGTCTTCTTTTGCTTTATCGTTTCGATTTTTCTTATGCTCCTTCCATAGTATGTTTCTTTGGTTTATATCATTTATAATAGTTTTACATATCCATTCTTGCTTAGGTGGGTTCATAATTTTACTCTTGACAATTTTACTGTTCTCTATATTGGCTACTAATCTTTTTTCTAATTCTTCATACACATTGTTATCTATATTAATATTTTTGCTTATTTCCATAAAGTTGTATAGTTTATCATAGTCGATTGCTTCATATCTTAATTTCTTTAAGGGCTTCGGTTGTTGTCTATTTATTTCAAAATATATTTGTTTGTGATCCGACATTGGTGTATCCACGATTGTAAATGAAAAGTCGGTCTCTTTTAGGTTTGAACATACGTGGTCAATAATGGTTTTAGTTATTTTAGTTTCTCGAGTGCAATAATCAGGATGAATTTTGTTGTGGTTTCTATAGCCAGTTTCTTGTAGTGCTTCATTGTATAGCATTGTTGCACGTTCCGACTTCAGCAGATCTATATTAAAATCACCAAACACCACTCCTCTCTTTCTTTTATGTAACTGAGCTGAATAAGTGTCTATAAAGTTATCGAGGTTTTCAAGTGCAGGTTTTCTGTATATAGCACCAATATCCAGGGAACATTTCTCTATATGAATCCAAAGATAATGGTTATCATTCTCACATTGATCCTCAATGAAACTATGTTTGAGATCGTTGTGAACAAAAGTTGACACACCTCCACCCCTTTTGTTGCATCTGAAGTTGTAATAATGGTAGTAACCTGGTATTTGAAACCGTTGTGCCTCTTCTAATGATTTAATCCACGTTTCGGTTAGAATAATAACGTGTAAGGGACTAGTAAATGACTTTACGATACATTTTAGCTCATCAAATTTACCAGGTTTCACAATACTCTGCGCGTTGGCGTATAGGAACTTTAATGACTTTTTCGTCATTATAATATTGTCATAACTGTGAACTAATCGATAAGAAATACCATCAGTTACAGTTGCAGGCATAGAAAGTGGTGCATCTAGTTTTTTGGAATTCGATTCGTGATTTTGGGTGTACCTCTGATGTATCTTATAGTAAGATCCTTCTCTCCTTTATCAATTCTAAGCTTTAGCTGTTCTTTTAGGCTTCTAAGGTAAGTTTGTTGTTGCGGTGTTTGATCAGAAAAAACTTTAACATCATCTGATTGCAGGTTCTTCCTATTTCGAAGCACGGATATAGCCATTTCCTGAGATTTATAGCAAACTTTTATGGGGCGATTCTTGTTCGGATTATATTTACCGAGACGTATTATAGTTTCAGGTTCAGAGCATGTATCACTAATACTTCCTGTAATTTTTATTACTTCTTTCTTATCAATATTTTCCCTGTCTTCTTTATTTTCCGAAACTGGCTCATGTATCCCAACAATAATTATGTTTTTGTTTCTTTCTTCCCGTTCTTTTATTTCTGTTATCATAGTTTCAAATGATTCCCCTGCACAAGATGATGGTCCTGCGACCGTAAGCTTAGCAAGATCTGATACAATGGTCTTAATCTTTTTATCTGTTTCAATACTCTCAGTCTTCAGGTTTAATATTTCTATCTTCATCGTATTTTGTTCTATTTTAAGATTATTGACTATGTTTTTAATGTCGCTTATTTCTTCCTTAATGACTTTGATGTCTCCAGAGACATTGTCTATAAATTCCTTTTGATTACAGTTAAGTACTCTCATCATCTCCATCATTTGCGACATTTGTTTTCGAGTTTCACTTAACTCTTCTTTAATATGACTGTCATCGTCAGCCTGCTTTCGCTTATTACGCAGTGTAATTCTGGCATTATCAGAATATTCTGGCGTATTGTCTCCACTTACCAGATTTGGTTGCGACCCACTACGTCCTGCAGCTAGGCCACTTCCAGTCGGCGAGCATACCACACTCATTATATCTATGTTATTGTTTTGTGGTAGCTGGCAACAAGTTTAAGCCCGTCTCTTTCTTGCTCGCCTCTCAGAGTTGTAACAGCTTAAACACCACACTGCAGTTCAATAGACTTTAATTTTTAATTGAATTGTTTTACGGCTGAGTTTAGGTGGACTAGATATTTTATATTTTAGAGAAAAACTTGCGACACGTCTGCTCAGTACGCTGCCCGTACGTACTTTATTAATAACTTTATTAATATTAACTTTATTAATATTACTATAGTATGTTATATATAAATTATAAATATGAAGATATACTAACGCATTAGCTGGTGCGTCATTATCACCCTCCCCGTAGCACTCAAAGTTCTCTGCATCGGAGATGGAGTTCCCAGGGCTGGAGTCCGCGGTAGGATCCAACTGATTCGATGGGTCCACCCCATTCTGGAAATGAAAGAATAACTTCATATTGTATATGTACAGCAGATATTGAATTAAACAATTTTAAAGGTTGTTATCACTTATATTTATATATTATTTAAATACCGGTGTTGACTAACACTGCAAAGGGTTAATAATGTAAAATATAGCGAAATCCTACGAAATTTAATGGTGCAGAGGGTTTATTACTCTTTTTGTTTATTGTATACTTATTTTACTTATTCGTGTATTCAACACGGAAAATATTACAAGTTTTGTGTAGTGATGTTGACTTGTCATAATGACAAATACCTATTTATTTATTACCTTTCTATTTAATTATCTTAGAAAACGAAGATTCAATAATCCGAACGAATTCTAGTTAGTAATCACGATCAGTAGGCTTGTAGGATACATTTATCCTACAAGGAAAGTAAAAGCTGGCGCTATATCAAATAAAACATAACATTTTAAATGATTTGCTTCTCATTTACGTTCTAAGTTTTTGACTAATAAGTTATACACGATACATCTATTATTGATAATTAACTAATAAAAAATACAAAAAATTAACATCTATTAAAATAAAAAATGCATCATTCGGGCGTAATGCAGACCGTAGATGCTTATACAAACGTGCGTATGCGTTTCAGAATAACAACGCTTTTGCATCAAGCGTCGATTACGAGATACCCGAAATCCACGCTTGATGCAAAAGCGTTGTTATTCTGACAAGCAAACGCATGTTTGCTTAAGCGTCTACGGTCTACATAAGGCGTTTGCAGGCCGACGCGACGGCCACGCCCGTGCCTAGAATGCATTAGTAGATATGGAACAGATGGGCCAGTAATGGGCAGCCCCTAGCTGGCAGTCTAATTGTGAATTGCTCCACTAATTATTCACCTGTAATTTCCTCGGCAGGTTTCCAGGCGACGATCTCGGAGACTTGGCCCTCTGGAAGACGCTGGGTGCCATCATTGCCGTGGGCACTTTCACTTCTGGAAATGAGAACGGGAGCATTGTTAATATTATCGTTTATATCTTTATTTAGTTATTAGTGGTATGACTAACTCTTCTGCGAGTGTCCGTCTGGGTTGTTACCACCACTTTGCTCGTGAAGTCTGCCGCCAAGCAGTAATGGGCAAGCATTACCGTGTTCCGGTTTGATGAGCAGGGTAGCCAGTGAAATTGTTGGGCTTATGAGACTTAATACCTAATGTCTCAGGGTAACGAGCTACCGCGCAGGCCTTTTTGCTTCAAAGTTCTGGGTGGCACTGCAATTGTTATGGGCCGGCGTTATGCTTACCATCAGGCAAACGACCAGTTCATCTCGTTACCAAGCAGCATACATTTTTTTATAGAAAGAGTTTTATACCATATTTATTCGATTTACATCCCGTTCTTTCAAGGTGGCCGGAGCCAGCGAAGAGAATAAGTCAATAAACAAACAATAAAGTTAATCTTATTACGCCAATGTTTCGGGAAAAGACCTAATTTCAACAACACTCGTGCTTTTTCATATGATATATCCGTCGATGCATACCACGTACGCGGGTCGTCGACATGTGGCAGTCACGCGAAAAACCAATTCCAAACGAGGTAAAGGTTTTTGATAAAGAAATAGGGAAGGTCGAGTTAGTGCATTCATATTTCCACTTAACAGTGTAATTGGAGTTCCGAGGTTCTGTGAACAGTAAATTTAAAATAGCTGGTGTATGTGAAATGTTGGGATTTCAAAACGTTTATGCGTTACACTATTACAAGTCGAGATAGTGATAAAATAAAATTCAATGTCAGTTCTGGAAAAAAATAATCAACATGATCATCAACCAAACACCACCACATCCAAGGCTCACCTAAGCCTTATTAAGTACTTAAACTATCTATAGTGGCTAACTAACTATAGTAGATGATACTACATCAGTATATGAAATAAAAATCGGCTTACTGCCCTTGCATCACGTTCACTAGTTTTAACTCCATACATGGGTCGATCTTCCAGAAGCATAGTCTCACCACGTGTAAAAATAAATTTGCATGTCAATATTATATGGGCGTAATCAATTGGTCAACATCAAAAGAGTACAAATCTAAGTAAGTCTGGCCAGGAAAAAAACTATAACTTCCAGAAAAACCGTTTACATTTAGGAATTCCCCAAACACGACTGCTCCAAAAGTAAACAAAAGAAACAATCTAAAGTAATATTAAGAAGCTGTTATCCTCGATAGTTGGAGATGTTTACCTCAACACGGACAAGGATGTTGAACTAATCAATAAACCTGTTTGTATAAAAACCGAAACAGTCTCTATAAAAATAGACATCTTATACCGAACAACCAACCAAGCAACTGTACAGTTTACCGTATGTATCCTAATAAAAAAAACAGATACAATAACAATCGTTTAATTATGTGAACAGTTCTGTTAACTTCAGTATTTTTAATTATCTATTAAACCTACCGGTAGCCGGTGAAACAAAGAAGTCAGAACTCAGAATAGTGGTTTTGAGTCATTCAAAGCTCAGAAGATTCGTCCTTCTTTCTTTTTTGTACGGCATATATGCCCAATCCTAAAGTTGGATATATAAGTCCGCACGAAGGGTTCGGCATGAATTAACGACTATTGTCTACAAAACCTAACCTGCTGTACTTATCAGGCGAACGTGCCGTAACTAGTGGCAACCCGTCTAAGACATCATCATCTT
Source organism: Crocallis elinguaria (assembly GCA_907269065.1). Lineage (NCBI taxonomy): Eukaryota > Metazoa > Arthropoda > Insecta > Lepidoptera > Geometridae > Crocallis > Crocallis elinguaria. The sequence continues at coordinate 20,434,532 of OU026072.1, read as the reverse complement.
CTTACCCTTATTCAAATTCATATCCCCCTTTACACAATCCATCCATCTTTTATTTGGTCTTCCTCTACCCTTCCATCCCTCATCATTAATATTCATCACTCTCTTAGTAATATGCATTTCATCCCTCCTCATAACATGCTCGTACCAAGTCAAACGATTCCCTTTCAACTTCTCTGTCACTGATGCTACTTTCAGACTCCCTCTAGAATGCTCATTTCTTATTTTATCAATTCTCGTTTCTCCACACAACCATCTCAACATTCTCATTTCCGCTACAAGCAATATTCTTCAACCCATCGAAGTAAAAATCATCATTCGTAAAAAGTGGATCCTCTAGAAACCGCTGGTAAGGTTTTTCTAGAATGAAAGTGCATTAGAGGATATCGTTACTGTGATAAAAGTTGGATATAACTGGATAATGATGACAAAATAAGAAGCCGTGATGGATATGGGAGTAGATGACTTTTAAGAAATTTATAGTGTTTACCGACACTAGCGGATATTGTAGCTTGTAAGCCGGAAAGAAAACACCATCTCAAGAATTTCGCAGTCAACATCGATTGCTCCCATAGCTTAGTTGGGTAAGGCGTCTGGTCTAGATAACCAGAAGACACAGGTTCGAATCCTGTTGGAAGCGAAATTTTTGGGATGTATACATTTAGATGACTTTTATTTCTTATTTTATACGTGAATGCTTTTTCTAATTCCACTTTTATAAAACAAAAAAAGATTTAATCCAAATTAGAAACAACCGTAGAAACATTTCAGGCGCCAATAACATCAAACTATCTCTTTGTCTAACCTCAATGTTTCGATCATGCTGTATTAATCTTAGGCACAAGAAAATTCACAGCTATCTATACTGTAAATATTCTGTATACTATACAAAGAACCGCTAAGTTAAGGCAGTAACCTGCAATGTTTGTACTTGTAATCACGCTCATTCTAATAAAACAATGCAAGTAGCTACATGCCCGATAGCGTTAAAGAACTAGTAATCTGTGGCGTTATCACAGCTATCAGAGGTATGTTGATTAAATTATAACCGAGAAGGAATTGACGCCGACAGTGGCATTGCTAAAATGTAATCGGAATCAGGTATTTGTAATTGTAGATAATTAATAATCTTTGATAGGACTGTATAATGTTTTTATACGATAATGATTTTATGATTTTATGCTTGTTTTATTATGTTGAACTATGTTTAAGAACAAGCCATGTTGTTATTAAGAAATGTTATTTATAATACGAACGTATAATTAATATTGACAAATACATGTATTTTCTGATGTAGGTACTTGACCATCATAAAGTGAGATCATGATAAAGCTTACAGCATTGCTGATTAAAACAAGTCGAAGTAATTTAGTTTCTAACTAAATTACATATAAATATACAGATAACATAAAAACTTCACTACTACGTATATATGTCACAATAGTTAGGCCTTCAGAGTATTGTTTTGTGAACTTAATAATGTTAAATGTGTTAATAATGTATAACAAATAATTTAATTACCAAAAGAAGGCGAGCCCTGGGGCTTGCAGAGTATAAGAAAAAAACGTCTCTACTTGAGGAGTTTTAAATAATTAGTCACGATTACATAATAATTCCAGATATACCTAATAGAATTTAGTCGTGTCTTCCAAGCACATACACATACACGCCTAGCTTAGGCATCTGAGGCTCAGCAACTAAGTATTATTTACATATTTTTTTTCTTATAATATTTGTCTAAAATATTGCTGTTACTATGTATAATTTAAACTGTGTCAATAAATGAATTTGAATTTGAGCTAGCACCATGCTTTACAAAGTGATGACAAGATGCGTACCATAAGCCGGTTGGTAGGCGGCAGTGCAGTACACCATCAGTAGCCTCGCCAGCACCAGCAGCCCTTGCCACCAGGCCTCCAGCAACCGCACTAGCTCGAGAGCATCGCTCTTTATCACCAGAACTACTCCTGACACCAATGCCGGCATCGATATTTCTACATCAGAGACTTTTTGTTTTAAATATCTCTTTATATTTTGCACAGGAGTTGGAACTCTGATCGATGTATAAACTGTTTTTTTTCAGAGTAGAGTTATCCACAATAAGAAGTAGGCCTGGAACGTAATATATTCCTTCGTAATTTATTCCTAACGTAATGCATTCCTTTTCCTTGAACTAGAATTTTATCACAAATGAAGACACATTCTGGCTGGTTGTGAGGCGCACTGGCTGTCTACAAAAGGATCCAAATTTGTTACTGTCAAGTTGTTGTCGTTACGAACCTACCCAAAGACGATGTCACCACTGCCAACACGATTTTGTTAACCTTTGATTCTTTGATCTTCACTTTCTCTAACAACATTTGAACGACTTTATAATATTGCGCAACACGATTGGCATTTGTTATTTTTATGACTTTAGCATATGACAATTTATTTTTGTTAAATGAAGATGATTTATTATCTTTACCTCACTATGGTTCCAGTTAGAAAGCCTTTGTTTGACTGAAAACATGCGCTAAGTAAACTCAGACACTGATAAGCGGAATGGTGTTATCAAGTACCTGGTGGCTGCGGGTTAGTACCGTTGTGTGTATCTAAATAGGTTATAATATAACTTTCTAAATAGGATCTGATATGAATGTATTTCTATGTAGTTGGTATATATTTGCCATTTATTTAGGTATCTGCATTTTCAACCGATCATAGATCTAAATGTTTATTAGCTTAAAATATCTATATTCGTCTAGAACAGCCATATTCAAAGTGTGTTCCGCGGAACCCTAGGGTTCCGCGATACAACTGTAGGGGTTCCGCAAGAATTTAGAAAAAAATTCATGGTACTTTTATTATGCTTATTAATAAAGAATACACGTTTAATAGAATACCTTTAAAAGTATTGTTTTATTGTAGGGTTCCGTCAAGTATTTCGCTTTCCAAAAGGGTTCCGTCACCAAAAAAGATTGAGAACCGCTGGTCTAGAACAATAAAGTATCAGAAAAATCTTTCGGCCAAACCACAAACGTAATTTATCATCAGATGAGATAACGGAAACCCAAGAATACTGGTACTATACTTATTTCAACACTTATTCTGATTGTATTACTTGTCTATTCTTAGGACATGTAACCAACTCATTGTCAATTTGGGACATAAAATTTATGACCCGTGGGGGACAGCAAACTTCAAGGTTAGGAGCCACTGGCCAGGTTACTGACTGGTTATATACGTCTATTGCAAAAGCTCTTGGGTATAACACAATTCATTCAATCTTTTTTTAATAACATAGTCTTTGCGGCATGGTTGCTTGACAGCTTTACTTCGGCTATGAAGACGGTCAGACATGCAACGACACTCATTATTAATTTACGGATTTTAAATTGGAATTTATCACGAAAAGCAACAAAGCGAAACATTGATTGGACAAGGTAAATAGCGACTAGAGTTAAATCAGAACTGAGAGTTATTGCAGTCTTCACATCAATAGATATAAAAATTAGAGTGGCATATTTGATATACATTTTTTTGGACAATAATTTGTCATTAAAAATTATTGACAAGATTTGGAATGTTACTCAGAATAGATCAGGTATGTAGCCACGCGCCAATAAGCACTGTTGGATTCCAATACTGTGTCATAAGTCGAAGAGATTTAGGCTGTATATACCAGCCAATGACTTTTTGAAATCTGTCAGACCTAATGCTTATTCCCAGCACCAACATCACGCGTGAACCGCGTCAACGATTGATTGGAATATAGAGGAGAAACTACAGCAAAAGGCGTCATTACAACATATATGCTGTACGTCACTAAACCAGGAACAGACAGCCTCCTATACGGGAAGCAAAAGCGAACGAAGTAAGCTTTTAGAGAATCCATGAAGTTTAAATTACAGTTTTCGTTTCATGTTTTAATATTTATAGGCATTTCATTTGATATTGCCTTTCAATCAGCTGCTAAGAGATGGAAATTGCCAGCTTTACGCTCTCTGAGCAAGCATCTTGGCAAATTGTCTAGGTATTGCATGTTGAATTGGATTACGAGTAAAGTGGATTTACTTAAAACAGCTGACTGATCTTGATTACAAGCGAATAATAAGTTTAAAAAATAGTTGGTTATAGTATATGGTAGTGCATGGTAGTTATGGTATATGGTTAGTGGGAGGACTAAATCTTCTGCGAGTGTCCGTCTGGGTTGTTACCACCGCTTTGTGAGTGAAGTCTGCCGCCAAGCAGTAGTGTGCAAGCATTACTGTGTTCCGGTTTGATGAGCAGAATAGCCAGTGAAATTACTGGGCTTATGAGACTTAATACCTAATGTCTCAGGGTAACGAGCGCACTGCAGTGCCGCGCAGGCCTTTGTGTTTCAATGTTCTGGGTGGCACTGCAATTGTTATGGGCCGGTGTTATGCTTACCATCAGGCAAACGACCAGCTCGTCTCGTTTCCTAATAACATAAAAAAAATGGTTTATATGACTTGTGAATAGAAGCTGCTAATAACATAACTCAGTAACTGAGTGTACTGAGTGTGACGTGTTACTGAGTAAGAAAGGTAATTTAAAATGCAACTAAAAGCCCCAAAATAAATAAGAAGAAAAAAAAAATGCAACGAAGTAAATATAACCCACTATCACCGTCAACCATCTAAACCGATTGGATCATAATCTACTCGCGTTGTGTCCAACAAACAATACGTTCTAGCCGAGCTAAATTATCCACATTTACAGCACGCAAGTGAAATTGTTTTGTGTAACAACGTCCTTCCAACTAAAGTTGTTGACCAACAAACGTGCTGAAAAAAACATATTGTTGGAATTGCGAAGTTATTACTTTGTACGTTGGAGTATTAGAGTTTTTAATTGATATTGAGCTATGGCATTATGGCATTCGCTTTGGGGCTTCGTATCTATACAAATAAAAGAAACTGAAGTGTCTGTTTGTAATATTAAAATAACAGCTTTTTACCAAATGCATATGAAAATATATACTTACGGTGCCTAAAACAAAACAAGCATTTTAACATTTTTGTCTGCCGAAACGGCTGGGCCGATTTTGACGGGACTTTCACTGGCAGATAGCTGATGTTATAAGGAGTAACTAAAGCTACGTGGGCTAAACCGCAGTGCACAGCTAGTCTTATATAAACCGAAATTATAACTTAGGTGTAATAATTTTAAGATGGATTTTTTGTACTATTTGTATGTTATAAGTAGTATAAATTACTATTACCTATCTCATCTGATCTTAAGTGAGGATGTGGTCGAAGGAGTAAACGTAAAATCTAATTTTTTTTTTGCTATATCACGTGCTCCTAATCCTAAACCTACTACTTAATATAAATGAATGATCTATCACAGTGGAAATGTAAATAAATTAAAGTCAAAATCTCCTAGCGTACTTAACTAAAACGAAATGCGCCACCATAAGTAGGCAATTATGGTTGTAAATCTTATTAAGTAGGTACTTACTTAACAAGATTTAAAATTAAATCGCAATTCGCGAAGAACTAAAACTACAGCTAATCTTGTTTGTCAAACAAAGGCTGGTTTAAAAGGAAACTTTTCTAAAGCACATCTTTACTCTTTATTATCCGTATCCTTACAAGGTCGCAGAAACTCGAAAACGGTCCAAAACTGTGACTTTCTCCGTCCACAACTCACTTTACATTGTTGTATATTACAACATCACTATTTTACACTTTGCCACCTTTCACATAACGCGTGATTATTTTTAAAAGCACAGGTTACAAGTTTCCAATATTTGTTTTCTTTTTTTCTATTTTGTTCGCTGTTTCTATTTTTCTATTTCAAAGGGTAACGTTCTCCCTTGGACCCGTGCGGGCGCGGTCCAAACACCGACTGCGCTCCGCCGGTGCAGTTAACTGTTCATTCATAATTATGCAACTGCTAATATTACGGTGTTATCGATAAACTAGCAATGAACGTGTTGTCAATTGTTGCGAACTGATTGACAGTAGGATTGCAGATAGCAACAATGCGCAGTTGTTATTGTGAAAGTTTTAGCAATTTGAACGGTAAGGCACGTTTTTATTTCAAAGGGAGGTGGTGAACATAAATTTGAGTGATATTAAATAATACAAAAATACAAGTGATTGTATAATCGCATAATTTAAACGAAAAACTTTATAAAATACCTACTACTAATCATGTACTTAGCAGGTAAAGGTGAAGCGGTGCATAGACTAAATAAAATGCCAGTAGGGCTAAGATGGGCACCATGACAAAATTTTGTCGATGCTTATGTCGTGCATTTGTCTCATGTTCGCGTCAGTCCGGTGACGCTGTAGAAGTCGCAAGACCAACAGCACGGTCCTACAAAAAAAAAAAAACATGTTCGCGAGAGAAAAAGCAAGACAAAACAGTAGACAACATTTTGTCGTGGCGCGCATGTTAGCCCTGCTGGAGCTTTACCGAGAATTGAAAAGAGTATTCGTAGATATGAGGTGTGTTACTTAGTAGATAGTAGTGCAGAAACTCGATTCAGAAACCTGTAGTACGAGGAAACCGGCGATTTTCTAGACGTGAGGAAGTACTCCATATGGTAAGTGTAAAAAGTTGTTTTCTATTAAAAGAAATAAAAGTGGGTGGTTTCATTTGACTGCAATCAAAATTCATAATAATTGATCATGATAATACTACGATATGGCTAATTTTGAAAACCACTACCACATTTGTACAGTGTACTAAAATACTAAATAACATATTTACCAACTAATAGGTATATTGATATACGTGGCGGAGGCGTGATTTCCTTGAAGATATTCGGGAAGGGTGGTCAATACCATTTGGTTTACAAGCTAATATAGCGAGTAAACCAAATTGTAAGATTATACAATCATTTAAGCGTCTACAATATTAAAAAAATAACAAACAGATGGGTGTCCTAAAGGCAGGAGGAAAAACAAAAGCATACTTCCTTTGAAGTCAATAAATAAACAAAAAAGGGAAGACACCAAACATCGTCGACGATATTTCGATTCTATGGGTAAATTTTACCTTTGATACAAGCTGCCAGTGCTGCAGTGATATAAGAATTATACTAGTACCTATAACATACCTAGTATATGTATCTATTTACCCACGTCACTAGTATAGTATAATTGACATCACTGATCATACCGATGTACTTAACAGAGTTCATGGAGGTAGATTAGAACTAGATTCGAATTTTTGTTTACTTCAATTACCTACTAATGTACCGGTTGTGACCTGTTATTTGATGCCAAGTGTCGATTTATTTAGAAATTAAATTGATGTCAAATGCACCAATAACATATTTTGTGAGTTATTTGCATGATTGTCTAGCCTTGATAAGCCTGGAAATGACTTTAATTACTAATTTAGAATAGATAATCATTATAAGATAGTAGTGAAAAATACGTAGATTTCAATGATTTGTGCAATAAAGCGTGGTAAACTCTATTGTTTGGATACTTATTCTTTATTTTTTTCGTTAAAGATGGCGGATACGCTAGGTTAGGACTGGCGAAAGATTTTCAATTTGAGTTTGGTAGCTAGCCAGGCGAGCACTACAATTAACCACTAAGCAAATGCCATAAAAAGATCAGATAAAGCCAAAGTTTACCGATAGTGCGAAAGTGTCATGGAATCGGTGTCTTTTTAGATAGGTATACTCTACATTTACCGACACAGGAAGCATATTGACAAACTGGAACGCAGTGATAAAAGCAAAGACAGAAAACAAAACAGGCGATTAAAAAGCGTCCGGTAACCAAACGATTCAATAAAAAAAAAGCTATAAATTTGAGTGAATCGATATTGCTCGTGGGAGCGACGCTGGACGGTGGACGGTGGCATCGACCTCCATTGCGCAACCATGCTCGGCATTGGATGCACATTCGACACACCGGCTTTACAAAAACTGTTGTGACTTACCCAACGTTGAATAACTTTGGAGAGAGTAGGTAGTAACCGAAGGTGAAATTGACGGAGTTTTTGCAAAGATTTGCGTTGAAAAGATGGGACGGTTTGTTGATAAACTTAAAAATGTAGAACGTAATAGTAGTAGTAAACAAAGTGTGATATCAGTTGCATTAAAGCAGTTTATTTATAAAAAATTACCTTTTTAACCTGATTAAAACCGTGGGTAGCCGTCGGATCCAAGCAGCAAGCAACCGATCAAAGTGGCATTCTATGGGGAGGTCTATGTTCAGCAGTGGGAGCGTCTTCCAGGTTATGTTGATGTAGGAATTTTACGATTTGCTCTATTAGAAACCTGCTAGCATTGGCAAATCTTTAGGAACGTTTGGACTTATTTGCTAAACCTATCATATAGGAATAACAACCACCAAGAAGATTAAGTTAATGTAAATACAGAGTTATATTGGAAAAATAAAATTGAAAAGAGCACTTCACGAAAGACAATTATAGTTATACATAAAATATATTGAAGACACCAAATTTAAAATTATTTATGTTGTGGTAAGGTGATAATGACAACCGATGGGGGAGAAAGGTTCTCGAGTTGTGACTACGAATCAGAAGACGTAGTGTAGACCGGCTGCCACTAGGTGGACCAAGCGACGACCTGGTCAAAACCACATGGTACTGTTGTATGCGAGAGGCGAGTACCTAGCCGATTCAAGTGGCGTTCTATTGCTTATGTTCAGCAGTAGACATCTTCCGGCTGATGATGATGATGATGATAGTACCATGAATTATGCAGACATCTATCCACGATGCTTCATAACCGCAACGATTCTTATCATTGACAGGTTCGATTTGATATTTTTAATTTTGATAAATTTTCCAACTCTTTCGTTGGTATAGTTATGGATATTCTTAATACCAAAAGTGATTCGTATGGCTACGTATAAAAACCACATTTAAACGACACGGGACGAGTTCGGAGACCGGACGGATGCCGCTGACGTGACTGGGATTCCTGAGCTTCATTATTGTAAAACTTGACTTTGAAAGAATACTTACCAAAATAAGTTGCTCTTCAACACGAGGCACGGAATCTGGAATGGGAGAAAATACGTTTTAAATACAGTGAAGTCAAATTGGCAGTTTTAAGGGTATGATTGCTTAAGAAGAAATTAACTTAATTTTTGATGTGTTTTGATGAAATATGCAATCACATCATAATATATTTTGTGATGCACAAGTCAGTCGATTTATTTGTAATTAGTCTTCGCTGCGACATGAGAGAGACACGAACGTAAAGTGGTAAAGCCATAACAAACGATGAAGAATTAAAATAATTATGGTTTTCAAAATAATGACTCATGACAATTATATATTTCAACACGAATTTAATTTTAATTTTTTGCGGTGGTAAATTGAAAATCGGTTGCCAAGCACCGATCAGTGTGTTCCGGCCGCTAAGAGCCGGTTCTAAGCTTAGCATAATTCACCATCTTCGATCAAATCAGGCATGATACTGGTCAAATTCTATGCATCTAGCAAGCATAAAAAAATATTACAATACTTGTTAAATTGTTCTCGGTAGATAGTTAAAAGGTATTAGATAGTTATGATAGTTAAAATAGGTAATTAAAAGCATTTGTCTGCGTATTTTTTTGCCAGTACCAACGTAAGCAGATAATGTTTACCTCGTCGGCAGGTCGCCACTCCGTCATATAAGATCACATTTGTGTGCCAAACATCCGTGGAATGCTAACTGTACGTAAACACACATTTTTCATTTCCAAATCGTGACGGCTGCCGGCGAAAGGTCAGAGAAGTGCAAAATTGCGATGGCATCGCAATACTAGGTACTTCTCAGATTAGAATGTGCTGCACTTAAATCGAGCGGGGTAGTATCAGCTACCGTTGGTCTATTACTTTGGTGAATGTGAAGTTATCTACCAAGGGCAAAGCCAAGACCGTGGATATTGCAAGACAAATATTTTTAGTAGAATTTGCATACTGATCTAATCATGATCGTTAAAATGAAGCTAAGACAGTCCAGTAAAAGGCCTCATCTGGCCAAGGTCTTGTAGTCCGACAAATTCAGAGTGGGTAGAGAATGTAGCTCCGGTGGAGACAAAGACGTGTACTCCAACCAGCCATAAAGTTTAGTGATATCAACACCATCCCTCGTTACTTCGGTCGTGTTTCCAACATGTCATCACCGACATGAATCACGTCTTAACAGTTTATAACGACCGTACCGGCGCAGGAATCCATCTATTCCCATTCATTTACCGTTACCTGTGCGAACATAGCATCATGGATCCATTAAACTAGATGATACTAGAGTTTTGTAACGGTTCATCATTGACTGCGTTCTGATGTAACTAGGTATATTATGTCGATGTCGATTTCAGGGCTTAGTTGTAACTCAGTCTATAAATCGCGAAGCTTCCTCGTTCGATCCCCAGTCACGGCAAACTTTGTGTGGTAAACATAAATATTGTTCTCGGGTATTGGATTTTTGTGTTGTGTGATTTGTTTATGTTAATACCACCTGTGAACATGGATATAGTGCTGAGTATGTAAGCTATTCATTATTTTGTTATTATACAATAAGTATACCTATACTGTTGCTATACAATACATAAGTTCATCCTCACATGGAATGCCTCACATATTTGGATCGGTGCACTTAAATATTAACTCCAGTCATGCACTCGACGCAATACGAAAGCATAAATATACGATAATTACATAATACTTAGATGGTGATCCGTACAATTTCCCAATTTTGTACAATTCTATATCGTAGAACGCTCCGAATTATCGACGACCCCAAACTGACGGACTTCCTAGAGCTGCTTCATTTTCGCTGAGACGTTGGTTCGCTGTGTATATTCTTCCGAATATATACAACGAGGAACGCTCGGAAGAGCTTTTGCATCTCATCCCATCGTCGCACTTTTATGACCGAACATCTCGCCACCGAAACGAAGCTGATCCACACATAATCGAGTCCTGGAAGTCTTATACCAAAAATACACTACGAATTAGTACACAAATGAGTATACATAAAAACTAGTTCTCAAGGGTCAGCAACGTTGTCAATCAACGCCCCTAGTGTTGCAAATGTCTATAGTTGACGGTGACCGCTTACCATCAGGCGGGCCTTTTGCTTGTTTACTCGTTTACATAAAAAAAGCGTGTATGTGCTTAGTTTTTTCTATTACTCCAGAGACACAGTCTGGTCGAAAGGTGTTTGCACTTGATGGTAAGTGCATACCATCTGATGCCAAAACAATTGCAGTGCCACCCAGAACGTTGAAACACAAAGAAAAAATCTTTTCGATTCAACACCTGAAGTATTTTATCAATTTCACTGTCTGCTGATATCGTCACTGCAACAAGATTCGGTCTCAGTCACGTTTCTGATCGTTACTAAGTGGTTGTTCAATTGTCAGTCCGTGCGTGAAGGAGCCTTTCTTTCGAGTTTCTAGAAGCCAATGGCTTTTTAACTAGTTATAAGTAAGCTATAAGCGATGTCTCAGTGCAGGAATGAGATCCTCATGAGATCAATCCTAGTTAGGTACTTGAGATTATGGAAGGAAAACCTCGTGATCATCGAGATACTAATCCAAACAGTGATCGTGATGCAACCTTGTCATAGTGGTAGGGCATTTTCTACTTCGTCTGGACACTCTCAAGTTGAAAATTTGTCGCTACGCTCCTATTGGTAGGTATTTCTGCAACGCCTCTTGAGAACCAGTTCCCATATTTATGGGCTTAGAGTATTTACCACCTTTGACCACATTCAGGTGAGGTACTCAAACTAACGTATTATTGTTAGTACTAAACAATAGTAACTAAATAGCAGGCCAACTCAGTAGTAAGTCAATCATTATTATTTCCAAAGGTATTTTTAAATTATTTTATCTATTAAGTACATAGGTACTTACTATTGAATTTTACATTTTATTTAACCGATCTGACACTAGCTCATATCTGCAGTTTCGTGGAGTCCTTAGCGCCTAAAAGCGATATAGTAACAGGTATTTAGATATCGATTACTATGACTGTTAAAAGTAGTATTTTTTAAACTTGTAATCCGACACGTCTCGCTGCACTGGTGATTGGTGTCACAGTATCGGTTCCATTTCGATGTTTCTCTGTATCCGTGCATTTCAACATCTCTGCGTGAGATACCGCAAACACTTGGGAATACCTACTGAGATCATACGTTACATTACACATACGATGTAAGTAATATGTGAATGTGTGTTATAGGTATGTCGGCATTTATGGTATGACAGCTTGATGGATAGTTCTATAATTTCTGAGACCGCAATTCGTGTTTTGGCGATGGAGTTCGGCTGTTCATAGAATAGCTCTCTACAGACGATGGGGCCGGCTGTGTAGCACTTTTGATTAGAAGAATCCTATTCACTTTCATCTCGAAAACTTCCAGATTATAGCTATTGTAAAACACAGAAAAATTTGGGTTTCACTTAGGTAATATTATATCATATTTATGACCAAGGGGTATGTTGGGCCAAGTGTTAAAATTACCAATTTAGCCATCATACATAACGTGTGACGGGCTGCTATAGCCCGTATCCGAGGGAGTGATTAAGACGGCACTTTCCAGCACTATAGCTGTTCTTATCTGATTCTTAATACGCGCTTGTTGCAAAACCATGAAGTTTTTGTCAGGAAAACGCAAACATACTTACAATGTAACGGGCGTCACATTACTCACAAGCATAGTCACCAACTTCACGCTTCAAGAATAGTCTGTAAAGCTTGACTAGACAACAGAATACTTATTAGTACCAGACTCCCGGGGCTGACCGCTGTGATTCACATCGCTTTCAATAATATTCAATCGCTCTCAGTTTTTACTGACATTTATTTACATAGTCATGCTTTTTAGGTATTCGTGTCAATGGGCCTAAAGAGATACAGTAAAGTAGACGAGTTTGCGAGGCATGAAGTGATGTAGTATTTTTAATTATGCTATTCACACGTGGGTCATTTGTGACTGCTATTAGTGGTCCGTGACAAGCATTAGAGCCCACATACACCAGCACTCCAATCCATAACATTCCAATCCAATTTTCCAAAAACCGCCCCTGTGTGGAGAATCTCACACAGATTACGTGGAGTGATTTAAATAGCAGAAATCCAAACGTTCCAAGTGTAACGTTCCAACTCATCGTTAGTGCCCGATACGACGATCCATTTCGCGCTTAGTTGGCAGTACTCGAGACGAAGAAATCGCAGAATGACCTAAAAATGGAGCGATGGTGCGCCCGGAATGGATTGCCCGTCTGTGGGCTCGAAATTGAACTATCATCACTATCGTTCCACTCAATTCACGACGCGTGGAGCGATGGATTTGGAACACTCGCGTGTATGGTGAACTTTAGACTCCACTTTTCATAAAAGCGCGGCGTGGCGGGCGCCGAGCAATGAGGTCTGAGACATTATCAAATTACTATCATTTGAAGAAAGAGATTGACTAATCAACCCATGACGTGTTGTTTAACGGATTCGAAGATTGTTCAGAAGTGAAATTATGTCAGGTAAATGTAAAACGATAGCGTGAAAGAGTGCGCAAGTTTACCTACCCGTAGTTCCAGCAAAGATCGTTCCTAGCTTTGAGAAACTTCCTAATCACCGGTTCCAACTGTCCTCTCGTGAGAGAGTCTGATATGAGTGATATCCCCATAAAAAAGAAGAACTAAAAATAGAGGGTTACTATCTCGCCTACTATCAAAGTCAAAAATAAAAACGTGATATATAAAGCTGCATATAGGTAGGTACATAAATTTAATGGACTAGTTAGATGTCAAGCCGTTAACTTTCTGCGTAGACTAGAAGATAGTATCATTATCCACCGCCTTATTACTTTAGGTCCATAAAAGGATAGGTAGTGTCGATTACTCAAGGTAATCTTTGGAAGAGTGTTAACGCTCGCGTAGGAGGAAGTAGGTGGGAATGACGCAGTTTTAGAAATGTCAGCATACGCATGTGGTTACGATTTTGTCATAATATGCCACCGTGGGAGTGCCTTCTTTGATATCTTCAAAACTGTTTCAAAGTTGCAATGTTCGTGGAATTCGTCCAACCAAAAATCAGTACAAATAATTTATGTTCTACACAAAACTAAGTCACTTTGTTCAAATAATAGTCTTACCTATTTTCACATCGTTTGCTTTTATACTTATTGGACTGGAAAGGGATCGAAGGATATAGAAACTCTTAGGATAAGGATAGGATAAGGATCTCTTCTGGGGTATAAATCTTGTAGAATCAGATAAGGTTACCAGCGGAACACAGCGGAGAATTAAAATTAGAGTTTAGTCTTACAGAAATATTTAACAAGTGGCAACCATATAATTATTTATTTTTCAAGCTTGGTATAGTAATATTTTTGTGGATTCTATTTTCAAAGTAGACAACAAAAGTACTAGATCAAAACAGTTTTTATGGAACCGGAAATATATTATACTAGCTTCTGCCCGCGGTTTTCACCTGCGTTCCCACAAGAACCGTGCAATTTTCCGGGATAAAAAGTAGCATATGTTACTCTCCGGTCCATAACCTATATCTATGCCAAAAATCACGTCGATCCGTCTTGCCGTTACTGCGTGAAAGAAGGACAAAGCAACAAACACATTTCGCATTTATAATATTAGTAGGATTAGTAGGATTAAATCTCAAATATGTCGCTGCCAACATGATCTAACGCGGGTCTTCTGAGTTATCGAGACGAGACGCTTTAACCAACTAAGCAATGGGAGCGATGTTAGCCCCATAATTCTAGAGATGATGGCTTTCTTTCGGCTTACAAGCTTTGAGGAATTATTAATCACTGCTTACAAGCTACGGTTTCATCCCATTACAACATAACTAACTATTCCACTAGTGTGGGTTAACATTTTAAAACATATTTTAGCGTTGTTGCCTATTGGGAAGTATAATACAAACCGGAGAAACAGAATACTTGGGTAATTTTTTTGCTCTCCTGTTTGTCAAGGCTTTTATCTCAGTAACAGCTTGAGGACTCAGTAATGAATCTTTATATAATAATACTTGGTTGTTGATGGTTCCTGCATTAAGAATCTCCACGCAGCAGCTATTGTTTGTCGTATAGCTAATCCAACGAATCCAAGAAACTGTCGAGTAGGGAATCTACCGAATTACGAATCTTCCAATTCAGAATCTATCATACACCGAACAAAAGTAAGGATCACGAAGCTAGGTAAAAGTTGGTCAAACAAGAAGATGGAAGATGGTCGATGGATCAAAGCAGTCACGGTAGCCGTGAGATGGTAGGAGACGTCCAGGGCGACTGCCAACCCCGTTGGTCAGAAGATGGCACGAAAGAATTACAGAAAGGGAGATGAATGCGGCTCGCACAGGACCGAAAAGGATGGCGTGTAAAAGAGGAGACATACCTATACTCAGTAGTAGTAAGGGTGGACAGTAGTTGAAAGAAGAAGATTTCATTGTTGCTTTTTACATGACTGAACAAAAAAGGAGTGTGTATGTGTTTAGGGTTCATGTAGACATGTGAGTTTCTTTATTCCACCATAACTTTTAAATGCCTGAACAGATTTGGATGTATGGGTTATAGTTAGAATCCTTACATCATCCCGAGTGTTTGTTTGTTGTGTTTTTTTTACGTAATTTTTGTCACAATGACTTGTTATGATATATTCAACAATGCCAATTCCATAACCATTCTGATATTGTGTTCTACCGCGTGTTGGCACCGTTCCAGCGCTGGACACATTCGCTCGTAACTCACTCACTGCGAAATAGTTGGAATAGAGAGTAGTATTAACTGGAGCTAAAATAGGAACGGCGACGCATAGTCTGCTATTCAATTTCAGAGATTTGTTAGGCTGTGGCTTGTTGATTTACGCGCTGAAGGAGCATAACATTTGTTTATGTTATCATTTTATGATTTAGAAATGTAGTAGGTATTAGTTTTTATTGCACCGGCCGCTAGTTTTAATGGTGGTATTTAATTCTACTTAATATACTTACTAATGTCGGGTTCGATAAACTTTCGAGATTTATTGCTGTGATTCTGATCTGAATTTGATTTGGTTTAGTAGTACTAGTTATTATCACAGTAATGCAAACCATTAGCATTAGCACCCAAACTTTGAAATACAAAGGTATAATTGCACATTACCATGAGACAACAAGGTAAGTGGGTAGGCAAGTTTCACATTGCCCAGTAGATAATGTCACTGACTACTTTGCTCATCAAACCGGAACACAGTGATGCACTTTACTGTTTGGCAGTAGACTACACGATCAAAGCAGTCTGCAGTGGTTCCTACCCAGAGGGACCACTTGCAGAAAAGTTACTCCTACCACCTAGTTTTGGATTTTGTACAATCCCCGTCGTAAATAGTTCCTTCCCAAATCGCAACATTATGTACCTTATGTCTACCTAAATAGTAACAACTTACCTCCGTTGTTACATTGGAGGTGTTGTTTGTGCTCCATATTTATGCAAGTTTGAAACCCCACAATGTTTTGTACTAAATGTATACTATCTAAATTCGGTTATCCTATTTTAAGAAGTTGTTCAAAGTTGCACATTACGGTCTGTCCGCAAATAAAAAAAAAGTGAGCTGAAAAAATGAGCAAAGTTAAAGTAATTACTGCTAATAGTGCTAATAATAGCATTATAGGTGTGCGTCGCAAATCCCACCTGATGCGGGGAAGCTTTGTTAATAGTGTTAATAGGTATAAAGTAGATAATTAAATATAAAAATAAACAGGATTATATTTAACTATTCCTAATAATCTTGTTTTGGGTGTCACCTTTACTTAACGTAACGGTAGAAGTATAAAACCATTTTAATTCAAGGTCTGCAGAGTATATGAACCTTAAACTAAATGATGAGGTGAGACAGTGATCAAAATTTAACCTATCGAGGACAAAGAAGCAACTTACCTCATCATCATCATCAGCCGGAAGACTTCCAGTGCAGATAATGCAGACCGTAGACGCTTATGCAAGTATGCGTTTTGCTGTCAAAATAACCATGCTTTTGCATCAAGCGCGGTTTCCAAGATAATTCACGAGCAAGCACGGCAAAACACAAAAAAAAAACACGAAATAGACAAAAACGGCAACACGGCCAGGTAGTGCTGTCTCGAAGCCCTGCCTGGACTCATAGTGACGACAGCTCCGCTTTACGCTACATACACCAAGCACTTGAGCTTTAATTGTGAAACAATTTATTGAATAAAGGTCGTAGAAGCATAGGTACAAGCGGGTGCCGTAGTATAAGGTAAATATACGAATTTCCATTCCGCTTAAGTATGTACTACGAAAATTCCAATAAATTACATAAAAACTTATTCTTAGAATATTTTGAGTTATTGCTTAGCCAGGTCATGTGCAGTTATATTACGTCCACAAACATACGTAGGTACCTTGAATTCTGTAAATTCTGCATACAGTTTAATAAATTTGCTGGAATTAAGCACCAATTGTGTTTCAAACGAATTATAAATTAAAAAAATCCAGTAGGTAACGTTATTTATACGTCATTTATATTACTAGTATCTTACCTGATCTAGTCACAATGTGGTTGAAGGCGTTGGTTGAATTTTTTTTTCTTAAGTTAAATCTAAAATAGAAATTGGATCTCCAGACCGGGTGCCGGAACACTTCGGTAGGTGTTGGCGAATGTTTTTTTTTATCTTGAAAGGTCAGGGCTCACCTGGCTACTAGCCAGGAAAAGCCCTGGAAAATACTCTACCAACATGCAATACCTTCTATTATCTTCTATAATACCTAATCAAACCAATGCAGCATTAGTCGTTACATTAAATACAGCGTTAACTTTTCCAGCTCAATATTTATGATTTCGCCATTTGCCACGATTCAGTAACTGTTTTGCTCCAGTTAGGTTTTAAGGCTGTTTCAGTGCATTGACCCGTTTGTATCGATTTCAATTGGTAAGGGCATTTTTATATTGATAGGGGTATTTACATTAATAATGGTCATATAGGGGCCTTTGTAAATAACTTGCTAATGAATATCGTATCAGTGTATATATAGGTACATAGCCAGTTAAAGTTGCTAGTGAAGTTTATGATTTACAGACTCTACTCAGAGGTGGGGAAGTCGCTTACGGCTTATTGTTATCGCGTGGCATTCCTTGCCACTGTCTCTTGCTCCTTGCACTCTTGCCACTTATTCCTTGCCTTCGCACTGCAAGGTCACACGTAAAACTCTTAGGGGCAGTATAGACGCTTACACGAAATCCGCGCTTGACGCAAAAGCGTTGTTATTCTGACAAGCAAACGCACGTTTGCATAAGCGTCTACGGTCTGCATTACCCGGTCTGCATTACATGGTACAATTGATATTAGTAACTAATGACCTGCTTGGCTCGCCAAAGCAATTTAACCACGATGTGACACAGAGAAAGAAATAGAAAGAATAAGTGGAATCCTGATTCTAAAGGTGACATTAGGTAGTAATCCATAATAGTAAGTCATTCTAGATAACACTCCGAGTAGCTGTGTTATAGCTTAAGTCATAGCACCTACTGTATGTAGGGCAGCGAGGGCAACTAACGATGGCTTATTCATACGGCGCGGTTGTGGGTCAAAGCTTTCGTATTTATTTCTAGGTCACCCCATTATAGGGCAGTAATGCGAACAACTTTACGGTTTAGCGCCACAATCATTGATTGTAGCGAGCCAACTGCCAAGGCAATGGTCGCTGTGCTTAGATATTTTACTTCCACTTGGACTAGAATGTTTTTTTTTATTTGGTAACGAGACGAGCTGGTCGTTTGCCTGATGGTAAGCATAACGCCGGCCCATAACAATTGCAGTGCCACCCAGAACTTTGAAACACAAAGGCCTGCGCGGCACTGCAGTGCGCTCGTTACCCTGAGACATTAGGTATTAAGTCTCATAAGGCCAGTAATTTCACTGGATACTCTGCTCATCAAACCGGAACACAGTAATGCTTGCACACTACTGCTTGGCGGCAGACTTCACGAGCAAAGCGGTGGTAACAACCCAGACGGACACTCGCAGAAGAGTTAGTCCACCCACTAACATGTCCATAAAAGTAGGTAATGAAATAAAAAATGACAAAGTCCATGGATGGATAGGTAGATAGTTTACGATAGTTTTCAGATACGGTCTGAACTATCCTACTATAATATTATGAATACCAAAGTTTATGTGTCAATATTTGTTACTACGTATCTCCGTAACTCCTTAACCAATATTGATGAAATTTGGAATGTGGATAGTTTATGGATAGATAGGTTATGGAATAACACATTGGCTATAAAGATAAATTTCACGCGGGCGAAGCCGCGGGCGGAAGCATGTTCTGTGCTTATACCTCGTCTTTCAACCAAGGTATTTCAGTGTCATATGACAGGTAATAGGCACATAGCTAGGTATAGAACGCGGTAGATTTGGCACGTCTATTGCTGAACACGTCATCGCCACACGTAGTAAAGATCAAGGTCCCATCGCTCGTTCATTCATTGTTTCCCCTTAGAATAGTTTTTAAATCTATTTTGGCCTTTTTTGAAAAATATTTAGATGTCTAAACTTTTGGAACTCATTCACAACAATTTTAGCTATCGATATGCAGCAACGAAGTTGTACATGAGAGTGGAAAAGGTGGTAGGTACCTATCATCAGATAAATCTCAAACAAACTGCTGTGATCTGATTGATCCCAAATGAATATTCTCCTTTATCTTTTGTTTCCATATTCTTTTCTACCATAGGGTATAGACCCTCTATAGGTTTACTTCTGTATCTATTACATTATTTTCAATATATCGTCCCGTTTCAAAAATCATTAAGTACTTCTCCGAACGACATGAACTTTACTCTGAACATATTGTATTGTCTGAGCTATACGGTAGAGCCTTTAGTATAATGAAAATTGCTAATCTCGCGTGCTTTAAAACATAAAAATGTAAAAGGCATGAAACATAAACGTTCGATTCGATTAAAATATTTTTACATATTTCAGCGTAGTTTTTCCTGATAACAAATTTCATTTTAACGATTCACATCCTGCTGGCAATAAAACTGAAAAGCCGAAAATGTTTATTGATGCAGTTGGAGTTTGAAGGTCGTAAATGTGACATTGACAATGTTTGGCGAAGTCGTAGGAACTATGAAACTACAGTGTGACAATTATAACTTGAGCCCACCGTGAGCTATTATCCTCAAATACTGCCATTTGACAGAGACATAATATGAATACGGTAGTGTCGATTTTGATTTCTGACATCTCATATTTAAACCTAATTCTAGTTTCAATTCATATTTAAACCTAATTCTAGTTTCAATTCATATTTAAACCTAATTCTAGTTTCAATCTCTCGTTCCTTTGACACTGGCAGAAAAACGTCAAGCAACGTTTAAAAGCCATAATCTGAAGAAGAAGAAGAAGAATCTCTCGTTCTAACAGCTAAGAACATCAGAAAGGGATGGTATATATTTTAGACCTGCCAAATTTAACTTGTTTCTATAGTGTTAAAGGGCATGAATTTATTGGCGTCTAGATTATCAATGATGAAAGATATGTGACAGCTGTAAACCTAAATTTAGACCTGTCAATCACCTTCCATCTCTTTCTCAAGTTATGTTTTGGAAAGAGAGAGCGAAATAAAAATTAGGTTTGGGTATGAGAAATTATAATCGAGACAGCAAAATCAGTTAAATAATTTACCACGGTCAAAGTAAAATAGTCAGGTCCGTCTCAACTAAACAAAGTGGCCTAGCTATCGATTTAGCGCTAATGTGTATATTCCATAGTCTGTATGTACATGTCTCACGTGATCTATGTGTTGTTTTGTAACGTATTGGAACAACCATTAGCGTCTATGTTGTGATATAAAAATATTAGAGCGTTGTGCTGTGACGTAGGACCGTAGGCGGAAGTAACAACACAGAACAAAGGAAGATTTACGAGTTAGAATTTACTCGTTCTGCTTACACACACTTATCTAATTTCGCCTACATGATATCCCTGCATGCACAGTGCAAATCGACAAAACTACCGTTCTAGGATTAAAACCTGGGTTTTCAACTTGAGGGTGGTAGGTAGATAGCCGGAATATGCCATACAATGCTCACTTCCGATATTTCTAGCGTTACGATATTTTCCTCTACCGGAAGCACAAGCATGTAGTAGGATTTGACACCTAGGCCCGCGGATCAAAAGCGGAACAAAAAGGATTCGAGTTAGGTATTCTGGAGGTGGCATTTAATGAAACGAAAATAAAGCGAAAGACAAACTCGTCCCACGTACGCAATCATATGCAACGCATTATGATATTTGTACTCTTATATTTATATAAAAAAAAAACTATGCAATAGAAACACACTTCGTATGCAACGCAATCGTACGCCTACCACGCAATGTCAACCTGCGATGTCCGGATCGGCATGGAAAGTTCATACGTTATCTCACGCGTGTGACCAGTGTGCTTCTAGAAATTACGCGTAGCACGCGCACGTCATAAACAAATACACCTTTGGTGCATAACGAATCGTTCTTTATCCGGTTCTAGTCTGCATTCATACTATGCTGTTCTCCAATTTTTACTCTTTGTTTATTTATCTTATGAACTCTATATCTTCTCTTCATAACTTTTGTTTTTGTGGTGCGGAAATATTCATTTGAAAATAGTAAACTCAATAAATCATCGTCAAACTCGCTATCAGAATCAGAAAACATGACTTACAGATGCAAAGGTGCACCTTCTTAGAAATTACAGCAGCATCTGATACCAATTTACGTTGCGTACAAGGGACAAGTGTGCACACCAATTCTCTCAAGTTGAATCGCATACGTTGCGTACGTGGGACCAGTTTGTCTCTCGCTTAAGTCCGACAATGGGTGTAAACTACTTGGTAACTACACACTGTCCATCTCATCTTCGAGGTTGTAAATCATTATTACAATGATCAAAAGATAGAAAGAAAGAAAGAAAGAAAGAAAGAAAGAAAGAAAATACATTTATATCAGGACATCACACAACATTACAGTTTTACACATAAATAAAAAAAAATGAAAATAAGGGACAGACAAGTACATAAATAAAAAAAACCCAATGTTGCGTGATGCCATGATAAGGGTTCCGACTCAGCATGCAATTGAGGTCCAAAGACCTTAACTGATTTTCAGTCGGAACCCACACCTATGACGTACAAACACACGTTTTGATCATCCTCGCGTTTATTTAACGGCATAATTAAATTCCTAAATGAATTCGCTGTCACACTGTATCAGCTAGAGGAAGAGGCGTTTATAAACATGTGAGAAAGTTCACAAATATAATTCTATAGTGTACTCTTATCGCTCCATATGTAAGATAGAAAGATAAAATTGATTTAAAGATAAAGTTAAACTCTAGTTCAAAAAGCCGTCAATCACGTAATCGTAAACGTTTATGAAGATAAAACGAGACAAAGTGATATGGGTGCAGTTGGCAACTAAGATATCGAAAAGATGATTCATTTTGGTTTGCAACTCTTCCCAGTACGTGTCAGTATATCAGACGGCTTCAGAAGACTCTTCCTTTATATTTAGTGTCGCTTCTGCTCTCTTCCTGTTTTGGGATAATAACTACAATGCCATTAAAATAAGAATAAGACTGGCCAAAGAGTATTTAGCCAAACTTCACTTCAAGTCCAATATTTTTCTGTATCAAATCAAATCAAATCAAATCGTTTATTTGCTAGAATACATGTTAGCGTAAGGTCTTAAACAATATTTTTGATCAATGTATTCAACCTGCAGGCAGGTGTGCAAATATTGTTATACATTTTAATTCCAGTGCATGTCATATCAGTTATTAAAATTAAGTTATTAATTAGCTATTAAAATAAAATTATTGTCAAACATTATTTAAAGTTAAGGTATTCCTTTACACTATAAAAACAATTTTGCATTAACCACTTATGTAGGTGTAACTTAAATTTATTACCCTGCAACAATTTAATATTTTCTGGTAAATTATTATAAATAATTATACACATATTACACACATTTTTCTTATAAATCTCTTTATGGCAAGTTGGTTGATAAAGTTGATTTTGAAATTTTGCTCTTTTTTGTCTTAAAATAACCTCACTACGCTTTGAAAAGTAATGTGGATGAGCTCTAGTAAAAATACATGCGTCTTTTATGTACATACAAGGGAGTGGAAGGATATTACATCTCTTAAACAATGGTTTGCAACTATCCAAGAACCAAGCTTTATTTATCACACGAACACACCTTTTTTGTACTTTGAAGGCTTTAACAGAATCAACCGAGTTTCCCCACATTATTAAACAATAACTTAGAATAGATGACACATAGCCATGGTATGCCGCAAGGGCAGCTTCTGCGGAAACCGTTTGCCTTACCCTCTTTAGCGCGAAAACAAAGCGACCCAGTCGCTGACAAACAGTGTTTACATGTATTTTCCAATTAAGGTGTCGGTCCAAATGTACTCCTAAAAATTTATAAGATTCTACTTCGTCCACTTTATTATTATCATAGGCAATGTCAAGAGATAATGATTTTGTATTGTATGAATTAAATTGAATTAATTTAGTTTTATTGATATTCATATATAAATTATTACTATCAGTCCATATATATATCCAGTCCATATCAGTCCATGTATACTTAATATACTGTATTTCTGTACACAAAATTCTTGCCTATGATAATTTGTTTTTTATTATATAAATTCTATGCTATTTACGATATTTATAATAAGAAACGGAAAATATTTCTTTAACACGTTATTTTTGCAAAAAAATCCAGTCGTGACGTCACATCATGGTGCTAGGCCGATCCTAATATTATTTTAATCGCATAGCGTAACTCGATTTACCATTCCTCACTGATCACTTTTGCTAGGGTCAGTAGGTAACATGGGCCCGCAGCCCGGCATTATGGCGCAGAGGAGGAACGCACGTCGGTTTTTTAGTTGGTAGGTCGGCCTCATTAGCCGGAGTCCAACATAACCACCATGCTGCCCTCGCGGCTGGTGGTATCCATGAGGATTTTTAGCGACGTAAAAAAAAAAAAAGGGTCAGTAGGTACATGGATGGATGGCCGCTATACGGTATTTACACTACATGCTACCGTGCTTCGTCCCTATCTTTTTTGTACCATAACGCTAATCTATCGACATATTTAATCTTAACAACTGTGCAGAACAATCATGATGGACAGTGAATTAAATTTTTCTATTATGTAAAAAAGTACATAACTACACATACTATAATTGCTTGCCTAAAATATAACAAGCAAAATAAAAGACAAAGAGATAATAAAAAAACTCTTAGCATAAAGAACCTTGGATAGGTACTTGAGTCTATATTTAGAATCCAATCGATGAGACTTCCAAGAATAAATAATTCCAAGTCAGCAAAACTTATATTACTTACCAAGTTCGTTTTGATTCTTTTGGAACTTTTCCTACTGTTTTTGAAGCCAGAAGTCATAATGTGTTTTGTTTATTGACGATAGGCTTCACAAAACACCTACTCTCGATGTATTATGTAGGTTTACAGCTGATACTAAGCAGTACAGAATCTATTGGAGGAACTATTCCACCATACCACAGAATAGATAATACCATACCTTGTTTTCTTGTAACAGCGTGCAGCGCCACAGAATTTAGAAAAAACAAAAGCACGCGCCACGTATATTCTCAGTTGGAACGATTTTACGCAATTATCATCACATCTATAGCTTTCGCAAAATGCTCATAAATTATAACATTCTCAATTAATCCTTCTTACAATTGGTAAAAACTGTATCAAAATCCGTACACTAGTTTCTGAGATTACCCCGAACAAACACGAACGGAGCGCGGCGGAGGACTTTAATGTATAATATTAGCAGTGATAATTATTGTTTCGAAGTACTGTGGCAATAACAAAGGAGTTGGTTTACGCAGTGAATTTCTAACGACTTGTGGAGTACCGGCCATAACTTAGAAGCATAAAATTAATTATAGAGTCAGAACGCGTTAGTTTCGTATATCTGTCTATAGATAGACACTTTGCAGTTTTATATCTACCTTATATAAACAGATAAATAACTCTTGGCAGAAGTTTTGGAGATCGTAGCAAATTTTGGTGACAGTTGAGAATGCTGCTGCTCAGTCCTGGATGTTCTTAGGGAGGTCTTAGGTATCTACTTGAAGTTAGGAAATGGTTCTATGCTGCACGCGCCGCGCCGGCTGGGACCACACGACAGGAAGACAGCTGACAAACGTATTTGATTAAAGTACATAGAAGCACGCGCCGCACTTTATGGCAGCCCTTACATCTAATGCATGATTGATGCACAAGCATCAATCACGGACCACGCAAATACCACGGAAAAACCACGATCACCGGAATCTAGTCGGAGCGCTAACCGTACCATGGTTAGAGGTAGTCCAGTTTCTTCTAAAATATCTACTCAAAAAAATAGTTTCACACCACTGCGTGTTCAGTGCAGAAGGCGCGGTAAATACGCGGTGGTCTGCAAGTGATGTAACTAGCGTAAAATGGAGCAGTCGTTACTTTGATGAGTTTGGACCCCGGCAGGGAGTGAAAGAGTGGCTGTATTGCTGTTCTTGTCTATTTCGTGGATTTTTGATGGTTTTACATAAAACTTACTGATGGTTTTAGAGCAAAACGCAAGTTTGCATAAGCGTATATGGTTTGCCTATGACGAGGAAATAATCAAATGCGCAGTTGGCATGTCGCAAGTGCTATTTGCTAATTAGCGACAGATAATGTAATCATATTCATATTAGTCCCACCGTACCTGCTTGTTTGCTTTTAGATAACAATCTGAAGACAAATTGGTTTAAAATACTGTAACAATTATTACAAACCTCCTTTCTCGGTTGGAATCAGAAAGGTGCTTTCTTTTCTTGTGTGCCAGGATCGAGCGATGAAAAAGAAATTTTCTGATTAAAACTCAATGCTTATAATATCACATACATACTATACTAGCAAGTGGTTTTACCCATTTAGTTACTACAGAAGTTATACAGGAGTCATGAATATTTCAGGATAAAAAGTAGCCTACGTTGCTCTCTTTCTCATACTTATTTTTTTGAAAGTATTGAAATATGGATTCTTAATTCATAAATTTACGCAACTGTTTGAAACAAATCAGAATGCTAATGAAACGATTGTAAACAGTACTTTCATTCAATCGACACAAACACGACAAACAATTTGAGCCACAATCGTGGAACAAAAAGACAATGATGTTTGCTCAGGTGGTGTTCCGTCATGAAAAGCTCAGGAATTTTAATACTCCATACAGCTCAGTTTACGACATATAAAATAATGTGCAGACTCGTTAAAAGGGCGATGATCTCGAGTTTTATGTTGATGAAATATATTAGTACCTAGATGTAGTACTATATGAAATATAGTTGGTAGATCCAGCCAGTACATCCCTAACGAATAAGTATATTTTTTCCACAGATCTTCACAAATCTCGTTTCCACAGATTCTGATAGACGTCCGTGTCATTATTTGCTCCTCAAGTGTGTTTGCTTATTTAAACAAAATAGTGTTGGACCAGCTACTCCACCATTACCAATGTAAAGAAAATGATCAAAATTATAACCGTCACTCTGGAACATTCATGATAGCTCTACCAAATGCAATGTCTATCAGCTAGCATCTGGTATATAATCACCACGTGTCACATTTTAATTGGCAGTAAGTACAGTAAACAGCGGGTATTTAGAGTGGACGATACGCCCACATTTGCGGTAACAGTCACCAGCATCTGCATGGTAATCTGAGCATTGGTTTATTATTGTTTTAGCGGAGAGAATAAAGAGGATCCAACCCGCCATACTTTCTATACAAACGCTCGTACGTAATTATGGTGTTGTATCAATTTTTTTCTTTGGGTGTTTGAACAAAGGTACCTATTTTATGCATTATATCTAGGATTTAATGGAACCAAAACTTTAAAATTTTGACACTGCAATTCAGTAAAAGTCTTATCAAAACAATTTTTTAACAAATTTTACCTTGACTTTGGCCGTTCACAATATTCTCATAAATGTAAAAGTAAACAAAACACTTTCATAGAATCCTTGGCCATGTAATGGAGATTCTAAATAACAAACATTTTATTATCAAATATTTTTTGTAATGCATTTTCAAAAACACGTAGGTATTTCCTGGAACAAGTTTTAGGAAATTACCACGCACTAATTGTCTTCGGAACTTTTCTTTGGAAATTTATTTAACATTTTCAGAATGCCAACCGAGGGCTCTGGCGTGGTCTCTCTTTTCCCGTAGTGCCTGTTTTTCTTCGATGCCAAAACAAGCTTTTAGGCCATTTTTGCGTTCTACTTAGGCGGGCCGGGAAGGGGCATCTTAACTCTCGACCTAACCTATTTGAATTTGAATTAGTACTTTTTAATTGATATTATTAATTGAACGCCTCTTTCATTGCCTGTTTTGTTTCATTATAATATTCGATCAACAATATATTGATGATCCATGTTTGAATTATTTCTGATGATGTTTACAAACACCATGATAGATATGCATGATAGATCTAGCTATGCTTGCAAATTTACTGACAGACAATAGTAATTGTTTTGCTAATCAGAAAAAACCTGATACAATAGATGATTCAACATTTCTATTTAACCAGGTAAACGTTTGTAAAACAAAGCTGAATTTCACAAAATTTGTACCTTCGATTAAATCCAACTTAAGCGTTATACACTTGGCGTCACAAAAATAGCACCTCTTAAAAATTCTACTTAAAAATACTTTTAATCATATTTTGTTTTAAGAAGGACTACATTACATCACATTACCTATGGGTATCATTAGAAAGATAATTTATACCACTATCGAAATAAAAACCAGGTTGTGTTTTTATTTGAATTTCAAAGTAAGCGCGCAACCATATAGAGTAGGTAAGGTAAAGCTAAAACTCCGGGCCCACTTCTCCGAAGAAGCTCAGCAAGAACTGTTTCATAAGCTTTAAAGGACCTACAATATCATAATCTAATGGTTTATTGATTCATGTTAGTAATAGCTTTATGTTTTATAAAGTATCAGGTTCAATTATGTATCTTGAATGAGTTTGTTGAAACAGCCAGTCAATTCAAAAATTTCCTATAAACAACTTGCTACCCGTTCACATTATGACACTCCTAGTAGCTCAAGCGTACGTTTACCTTCATAATTATTTACATAATATTTAGCCTACTTTTTCTGTACTAAACATGAAAACTGCGAATCATAGCGAAGATACGATCTTCGTATAATCTACTTTATAGAGATTTTATCAATAAAGGAAAAGTTTCCCAACTAATGCAATAACTCTACAATATGCTACATAAATGGTGTTCTATGGGGAGGTCTATGTTCAGCAGTGGGTACCAGCTGATGATGATACTGATTATAGGATATTAGCTTCTGCCCGCGGTTTCACCGGCGTGGAGATTTTCCGGAAAAAGGAACCTATGTCACCTCTGCCAGCGTTATGCTTACCATCAATCAAACGACCAGCTCGTCTGGTCGTTAAATAGTATTAAAAAAACTCTCCGTCCCATAAACTCTCTATATAAAAATCACGCGTCGATCCGTGGGATGCCGCTGCTGCGTGGAAAAAGACCGACAACAAAAACCAACAAACACACGTTCGCATTTATAATCTTAGTAGACATATACTGCTATACTGTATGGTGGTTTTCTTAGTTATCCAATAATGTAAACAAACTTGACGGCTCGACCAATGACATAGATAGAAAGTCAAATTCGAATCTTGCCTTTGGTTAGTGATCGGATCACTATTGCTGTCATTGGTTGGCATCTGCCTAGTTTATTATGAGACAACTATATAAAACCAGACTATCCCATCTGGTTGATAAAAAAAAATCCTGAGAAGTATGCGTATGTAGCACGTAGCACACAATGGAAGACAGACATACTGATTCACATCGAGAAAGCATGATTTTGTTAGGGTTGTCAACGAAATCTGAATTTATAACAAGTTTCTGCTATTTCTAAATATCTCTTTAACTAATGTTTTTAACTGACATGGTCATCCACAATTCCACACTACGAACATCATAATAAACGGGATATTTTTTTATACCATTTGTTATCTAGAGGAGCTGGTCGTTTGCCTGATAGTAAGTATAACGCCGGCCCATAACAATTGCAGTGCTAGTCAGAACTATAAAACACAAAGGCCTGCGTGGCACTGCAGTGCGCTCGTTACTCTGTAACATAAGGCCAGTAATTTTACTGGCTTCTTATAATTTGCTTATCAAACCGGAACACAGTAATGCTTGCACATTACTGCTTGGCGGCAGATTTCACGAGCAAAGCGGTGGTACCAACCCAGATGGACACTCGCAGAAGAGTTAGTCCAACGCAGAAGTGGTTACGTAACACAAAAAGAAACCGTTGTGGTACATACAGTGAATTAGTGATGCAAAAGAAGACCAGTCAACCCTACCAACGTTACGCGCGCACAATCGCGCCGGCATTTCCATGTCACAAGCCGGAGAAAGCTTAATCGAAGAAATCTCATGCATATTGGAACAAAACGGTACTGTACCGTTCCGGAATCTATGATCTGCGAATTGGACATTTCGCGAATTGGACATTTTGCGAATTGGACATTTCGCGAATTGGACATTTCGCGAATTGAACATTTGCGAATTGGACATTTTGCGAATTGGACATTTCGCGAGTTGGACTTTTTGTGACAGCTGGACATTTTGCTAGTTCGACATTCTGCGCCTAAACGATCTCTAGCAAAGGGCGCATTTGATAACTTGACTTGTAACTATGTACTTGAAAGTCAATTATAATGTATACTTCTAAATCGTATCAAAAACAAATTTTATACTCATGCATATGTGATTTGGATGACAGTACAATAATTTGGTATCACAGAGCTGATCTGATGATGGAGCCAGGTGGTTTGTGGTTACTCTTCAGTGATTAGAAGTAAAGCTCTCGAGTTTGGACTCATATGATTCGTTTAGACGAGTCCAATAGATTGCTTTTGTGTTGAGGTTCGGATGATGGAGCCAGCAGGTGGATAATGGAACCCTTCGATTATTTGGAAGGAGTGACCAGAAAGGGTTGCTGTAGTTCTGCCATACAGGATCTGAAGAGACCTAGTGTTGGGTACAGAGACTCACAAGAGTACTGTAACCTTTAAGTCTTAGTTTCTAAGAGATGGGTAAGATCATTATTCTCCAAGAAGTCCCGATCAACAATACCACAAAATTTTATTGACCACAAATCGTGAGATTTATCGGAGTTTGATTGCATACTCGTAGATTCCTGATTTCCAAAGGCATACCAAACGAATGTTTTACAACGTGTAACAAATTGAAAGTATTAAGGGCCGCTATGATTTTCAAGGTAGCTTCAAACACGAAGTCAGTTTCATCATGCGTTTTGGCCCTTCTAATGAAACCCTTGTAACCAGGGCTGGATTGATCTATAAGGCAAGGTAGGCAACTGCCTAGGGGCTCAGTACCGAATAGGGGCCCGTACTCCGTAAAAATATTTAAAATGTTTCTTTGAGTGAAAATTGAATTGAAGATTTGTATGCAACAAACCCTCAATGAAAATATTATTCATAATACGTTGTTTTTAATATTATATCGTTATATATCAGTACATTTCAGAACATATTTCAAATTATTATAGCATAATATTATTATGGAGCCCGAAAGGGGGCCCGAGACGTGCATTGCCTAGGGGCCCCGACATGGTTAATCCGGCCCTGCTTATAACCTTGCCTTTCTCAGTAACCCACCAGAAACGGTGTGTAATCTTATCGTAGGCGGAAGGAGGCCAGCCCATAGTGTATCCACCCAGATTCATAGATAAGCCGCTGTAAATGATGATGGTGATGATGATAATGTATACAGTATCTTCTGTAATGTATGTATATAGTTGTGTACTATAATCATTAATTTTAAACGGAAAATTAGTGAAAATATTATTTCAAAACAACGTGTCAATGATTGAATTTAACGCATTCCTACTCGTACATAATATCTTAAGTTAGTTAAATTCTAGATTTTTATTTAGGGATTAACATTAAAATAATGTAAAATAGACGCCATCATAACAAAAGTAACATAAATAACACGAGTGCCCTAGCCAGTGTGACTCGGGATGATGTAAGGATTCTAACGATACGCCATCTGTTTGGGCATTTATAAGTTATGGTGGAATAAAGAATCTCCCATACAGACATACATACATGAACCCTAAAAACACTACACTCCTTTTTTGTGTAGTCGTGTAAAAACGTTTAAATTGGTTTAATTCAATATACAATAATCGTTACAACCGAAGAAACTGGGAAGCAGTTAAAAATTTACTCTCCCTAATTGTACGTAATGTGTAATGTAAATTGCTTTACATCACATACGATGTTGTAATAATGTAAATCTAAAAAACACCGTATATATCTAACCATAGCAAGGCGGTAGGGCATTTTTAGTGCTTGCCAGAAAAAATACCACTCTTAATTATAAATCTGTCGTTAAGAAACTTCTGTCAATTGCAGAAGAACATACACATACAATTTGAAACTTTTCACGTACAAACATGCTAGACTCCATCATTGCACTGACGGTTAGGTTAGGTTAAGTTCAAATCAAATCAAATCATACATTTATTTGCAAGAATACATAATATTACATATTTCAGATGTTCCAAAAAAAAATCACAGTATTCAGCCTGCAAGCAGGCGTGCAAATATTAAAATAGTCGTATTAATGTTATATCACTTAAAGTTTAAATATTCAGCTATGCTATAGAAACAGTTTTGTAATAGCCACTTGCACAGTTTTGTGTTAAATTGATTGCCATTTAATCTTTTGATGTCTTCCGGTAATTTATTATATACTTTATGACACATGTTGTACACATTTCTTTTGTTAGTTAGTTAGTAATGAGGATACCAAAATTAAGGAGACAGTCAATACAAGCAAACCTGGCCCATACTTCCAGGTTCCTTGGGGAGGTTCGGGTTGGCTTCGTAGATTTTGGGTACAAGGGTTTCTTATTGACCGAACCAGTCTTGTATTTGCTGGGACTTACCTGTAACGGTGTTCCTTCCATTCTATAAGGACAACAAAATAGTGCTGAAAAGGCTGTGGCTTAGCAATAAGCTGTATTGTCAAATGAAATTCAGCGCTAGTTTTCAGCCATAATTTACATTTCTAAAACTACTACTAGTCAGTAGGATTTTGTACCTACATGATCATCAGGCCTTATTTGCCTAGAATGCATTGCATTTGAAACTTTCGGATCGCAAACGAAATGAAAATTATAGGTTTCCTGAGATAAATAATTTAAATGTGAATCATTTGATGTTGAGTCATTCGTCATGCATTGATTACAAAGGTGGTACTTACCTATACCTAATCTCATTCATCAAGGCAGCGCATACGTTGCACCACGTGGAAAAGTTTTAGACATTTAACATAACTTTTCTCACATTATAATAATGACGCCGAATATTCGCAATATAAGACCAAACAACAAAATGTTTTTGGCTCTTTGTATCACACTTTTCCATCTTCATTATAACAAACATTTTACGCAAATAAAGATATTCTATTCTATTCTAACTAGGATTCTCTATATATCAGGAATTATAAACTAAGAGGATCATGGTATCTAAATTATTTCATATAAACGAGATAAGTAGGACCATTCACAACTAAATCGGACTGCTTTCCGTTCGGATCCAAATCGGTCTCAGTCAGTCACATTCAGGATGATAGATTCCGATTGAGTTGTGAATACCTCTGCTGAAATAGACGCTTCCTACATGGAAGCATTCAGAGTGAATTAAAATTCGCTGCATGGTATATTATATCGCGTGACGGTCTTTAACATCCCTATACCTACCATCTGAATTTAAATACCTACCTAACAATGTTCGGCACAACTCTGTACTACCTACACTTTCCAACATTAATCATAAATTCTTATGATTGTATTTTTTTATGTTATTGGTAACGAGACGTGCTGGTCGTTTGCCTGATGGTAAGCATAACGCCGGCCCATAACAATTGCAGTGCCACTCAGAACTTTGAAACACAAAGGCCTGCGCGGCACTGCAGTGCGCTCTTTACCCTGAGACATTAGGTATTAAGTCTCATACGCCCAGTAATTTCACTGGCTATTTTGCTCATCAAAGCGGAACATAGTAATGCTTGCACATTACTGCTTGGCGGCAGACATCACGAGCAAAGCGGTGGTACTAACCCAGACGTACACTCGCAGAAGAGTTAGTCCTCCCACTAACTATCATTGGATGATATCCCAGTAATTTCACATCAGTAACTACTTTCAAACAACACACACTAATGTGCCTATTCTATTACTTGGCGGAAATATGAGATCGCTCCAGACAGTCTACTTATTGGAAACCTATTTATGGGTTTAGCTGAGTGGTTAAGACACGTTGTTGTTAATGCATAATACTGATTATAACATAATTTAAAAAATAATATATTCAACAGTATTCCTTGAGCCAGATATAGCATGTTATGTAGGTACCTACCTGTACCTATAATAATAATAATTATACTTTTGTGCTCAGAATCACGGACTCATTACACTACATAACGGTAACAGACTTCAAGTAAAATTAGAAATCTCTCACCTACTTACTCATCATAACTACGTAATACCCGTGTAAATAGATCATAACAGAGGGTTATCACTAAATCTTTATTACCTAATCTGTGTTATAACATGACTGCTTAAAATGCACCCCATCGCAGTAGTGTGCATCGTGCCGCGACTCTTTCCGGTGTCGTGTGAAGCCTTTGTCGGGAACTCTGGACTATACTATGGTACTTAAAGACATGGCAATAAGGACTAATAAGTGCTAAAGAATTTTATAATCGTAAGGGACTTGATAAGAGCGAGTGTGGCCGAGCGGGAACTTGTGCGACTTTCAATCCGACGCACCATAGTTCGAATCTCGACTCGGCCCGCACCAATGACTTACATCAAGTTATGTGCGGAATATTCACACTCGCTCTAAAACCGCGAAGAAAAACATCGTGAGGAAACCGGCATGTTCAAGAACCAAATAAATTCGAGGACATGACACCCACCAAGCCGCACTGGGCCCGCGTGGTGGATTATGGCCGATACCTCATGGTACGTTTATTAATAATGGTTCGCCATCCCTGACCTATTATAAACATCCCCGCTGGACCTACAATTACGGTACCTAAGGAGCAAGACTCGCACCTACATCCTGCACACCAGCCAACAAGTTTCGCGTAGTAATCCCCTAACAAGGTAAAATAACAAGAACAGGAAACAATTAACTTCCTCCAGTCGCTCCTCGGAGGCACCTCACCCGTTTTTGTCATACGGCTTCCCGGCACGCAGCCGTGGGAAAGGAGGGTGTGACTTCCCTGACCTTTCCCTAGTCGTTATTGATAGAATGCCGACGTCACTGTATAGTTATGAAGGGGACAATGGAATGTGTATTAATTAACTTGGGCAGTCTATCTGCGATCGCATTTCGCCTATCGCTGTTTACTATCGTGAAGTATGTTGTATAGTTAAATTCTACCCACGGTTTCACCCGCGTATTATCTTTAAAAAGGGTAAAGGGTCCATACATCCTCACAAATAATACTATTAGGCAGGGTTTATCGCCGAATACCTATACCTACAGTGAACGATAACTGTTCGATTGATAATTGAGTTGGGACAGATTGGAAATATAATATAACATTGGTTGATTTATCAATGTCTGATGCAAGACCCAGATATGGATGATAAATGTAAAATGATTGTAATTAATATAAATGCGATATTCCCCATATTGCATTACCATAACAAATAATATATCTAAGAAACAAGTTTTAGTTATTACAGATTTAGAGTAGATACTGAATGCAAAAAAATTAAATATATAAGAAAAATGTAAAACTAATAACGATCTGTTGATGAACACACTCCTCACACATTCCTTGATCCCACGCCACTTTATAATATAGAAACTTTCCGCTATAATTCAAAGAAACCATAAAAATCTGCAGCTCAGATGGCATTGCCTAGACTCGATCGACGACTTTCACCGAAACAAGATTGAATTAATTTCGCAAGAGATGAACAAACAGAACTTGATTGGGTAACTGTACTGTAACTGGTAACTTGTATACTATTGGCTAGTCTGTGTACCTATAGCTCCAAAGATGTAAATAAAAGCTCATCTGTATCACATAAGCTGTTACCTAACATACCTACTTACCTGTAGCAATTGCTAAATATACTACCTAGGTATCTTCGTCCTGGCAACCCAAGTATATTGCATGAGATTTTGCACAATCGCTAGCTTCGAAGTGCTTGAACATCGATAAATATAGGAGCGGAGTCTTTTTAAACATAATTCGAGTGAGGCAAATGGGAGAGGATCGAAGATATTTAATTACTAGCTCCTGCCCACGGTTTCACCGGCGCGTGGATATTGGATTTCAAGGTTTTTATTTTTTTGCGTGGAAACCTAATTCATTTTCTAAAATAAAAGTAGCCTAAGTTACTCCTTGTAACATCAGCTATCTGCACTAGCAGATACGGACGGGACTTTCACTAGAAAGTCCCGTCAAAATCGGCCAAGCCGTTTCGGAGATTACCCGGAACAAACAGACAGACAGACAGTTATTATTTTTTTAGCGAATTGGACATACTGCGCCTAAACGAAAGACGATGGGCTAAAAGTTGTTTAATTCATTAAATGTGTAATAATCTTGAAAACATAAGAATTTATTATGTGACTATGCCGTTGAAGTTGGTAAAGATGCATTTAAACTAAAATGGGAAATTGCTCCCAAGGTGACCGCTTGAACACACCATTGTGTGGCAGATCTTGAGGGTGATAGCTAGCCAAGAAAACACAGGAAAATACTCTTATCACTCTATTTTGGGAGCATCAAAATACTTCCCACCCCTGGATCAGCAGGCAGCATCGTTAACTACCATCGCTTTAAAGAGTGTCAAGAAGAGCGTAAAATATAATATGTAATACAGTAAATATAAAGGCACAATTTAATCACATGAGTTCCATGAACTTGGCCCGCCTTATTCTGTCTAAATCGGTTAATACCTAACTCAAAATAGGTCTTAATATTGAGGCATTGAGTATAGGTATATAACTTAGTTACGGTTTCTGAAATCTTGTTCTTTCATGCTTATTTTACATACAAATTTTTAACGGTTTTGTTCGTAACACAAACCGTGTTATCACAAAAACAACTTTTAGACGCCTGTTCAGCTAGACCAGCGTCCATTATAGTTTTAGACTAGGTCCAGCGTTCAAACGCTTAAACTTAGTCGCATGTTTAAATATTAACCACAAATCTTGATTTAAGAGGTGCCTAACCGTTGGCTAATAACTCCATTCTGTTTTCACATATGTAATCATTTTAGACGTTTATCTTTAGACACTGCTTAATCTGCATCTAAAAGTCGCTATTGTGGTAGCACGGTTTATTTTTAATATGATGTATTTGACTAACTCTGACTTGTCAAGTGTCCAGCCAGGCAGCTATCCGTTATACTTTTTCATTTTGTTATTTTAATTAATCAATAATCATATAAATCAACGCACAGTGGTTTAACAAATCTACTCGTGCGGAAATATTTTATGTGTAAAATTGGATATGTATTTATTGTTATGATTTCTGTTGTAATGCTTGAGTAAATTTGTTTCTGCAACGAATAAAACAAAAATATATATATATTATAATTATATAATATTATAATTTGTTTGTAGAGCCGTTTCAATTTGTTATGACATGTGATATATTTTAATTTTTTTTATCCTTTCACTTGGATCCACCCCATGCACAATAGTGTTTCTATTGTGTCTGGAAACGTACCTGGCCACTTCATTTTTAAGTTTAAAAAAACAAATACGGACCATGACATATCAAATTTAAAATGTTTCGAAATTCAAAACCACCTTTGGTAGATACAGCTTGATAAAAAAACAAACATGACTGTAGAGTCAGTTTGTTCCATGAGTCATGTGACAAATTGACATTCTTTTTGTAGAGCCCAATAATTTTGACACGTGATATATGTACAGCATTTAGGGGCGTAGTAGTATTCGTACATACTAATGTAATTTAAGTGTTTAAACATAAATACTTAAATTACATTAATGCCTGACGAAATTGGCACATGGCTAACACAACTCACGGCATGCGTGCACTGCCATTCATTTGGACTTATGTTTATAAACTGAAACAGAAGTTTGTAAACAATTAAACATGCATCTAATCCAATTGAGACGTGAAGATGTTGAAAAACATGGTTTTATCATCAAGTGGTGTCAAGATTCAATGAATTTTCAATCACAAACTTGACGCATTAGTCGAATTAATATTTTAGGATATCAATCATTCTTTCAACTGTAATAGTTTTAAAGTACAAGTTAAGTTAAAAGTTATTTATTGATATAAATAAATATTACAACAATTAATGAATCCATAGTTTAAAATATCATATAACTGGTGTCCATAGCAGTTGACCGCCTGTCTGCCTTTATCTTTTTGACGCAGAAGCCCAAAATGTGCTTCGACCTTCGACATTACAGTGTCACTTCTCTCGATCTATCGCAACTCGCAAGTTCATGGCAGAAAATCCAAACATATGTAACACCGACTTACACGTGGGTGGCTTATACTTAATACGACGTCTTTATATCTTAATAGGTTGTTTTTAAGTATCAGAAATTTATTTAAAATTGCTACTGGCAACTCTGCTCAACTTAAGGAAAAAATTGCTGCATAAGGACTACCAAGAGGTACCAAGGTCAAGGAATAAATTAAAAAAAATATTTAAGAAATAAGGAAAATGTCGTTTCTCATATCGCGACTGAAGGACTTTGGGTCCAAGTAAAGAAATAAATTAAAAAAAGAAAAGTTTACGTTAAATTTATTAACTAAAAACCAAATGCAAGAATTGGATACTAAACTAATTACATTACTAGCGTTATTTAGTAGTTACGTATTTTTGTACTGAAATCCTACTTACCTATCTTACTACTATTATAAATGCGAAAGTGTGTTTGTTGGTTTGTCCTTCTTTCACGCAGAGTAACGGAGCAACGGATCAACGTGATTTTTGGCATAGACATACTTAGTTTATGGGCCGGGGAGTAACATAGGCTACTTTTATCCCGGAAAAATGCGTGGTTCCTATGGGAACGCGGTTGAAAACAGCAAGCAGAAGCTAGAATAAAATAATCCAAAGAATGCTAGGACTAAGACCACTGCGGTGGGCGTAAAAAAGAGAAGTATACAGAACTGAAAAACAATGGCTCAACGCGTAACGTCCCACAGCTCTCCGTTCAGTGTCAATAATAACAATGTAACAATATAGAGAAAGACGCCTCGTGGAATCGATTGGCTCCGTTAACGCCGGTATAGACAATACCAGTTACTTTTTTACTGACTCGGCAGAAACATCAAAACATCATTAACTCCCTTGGCACAAAGCAGTACATACTTACATTTATAATTGCAGATTACTTATTGTACACTTGTACAACTTGGCTTACGTCAATTCGGCAGGGAACTGTTATTTATGTATAATTAATAGGTTAGCATTTGACCACGATCTTGATTCGTCCCTGATCTTAAGTGAAGATGCGGTTAACGATTGTGAATATGCTAACCCTAGATTAGAACTGACTCTCAGACTACTGACGCTGCCCGGGAACACACCGATAGGTTTTGTCATTGATGAGTGTGCTTTTTTATTTTCCATAGTTGTTTGATGATGACATTGGGACAGTCAGTGTATTATAGTATTTATATTTATAAACTTAAAATGGGGTGAATGCCATAAACCATGCTGTCATTCGCAGCAGTAACCGCGGCCGCTTTGCTCGTGAAGTCTGTCGTCAAGCAGTAATGTGCAAGCATTACTGTGTTCCGGTTTGATGAGCAGAGTAGCCAGTGAAATTACTGGGCTTATGAGACTTAATACCTGAGATAACCAGCGCTCTGCAGTGCCACGCAGGCTTTTGTGTTTCAAAGTTCTGAGTGGCACTGCAATTATTTTGGGCCGCGGCGTTATGCTTACCATCAGGCAAACGACCAGTTCATCTCGTTACCAAATAGCATAAAAAAAAGTAAAAAGACCTGTTATAGAGATCCACTATAAGTAACTACGTTTTAACGGTTACGTCACCGGTACTTAATACTTGTAAAGCAATAATAGCCATCGTCATTCTTCACAGCAACAAAAACATTTATAAACAGCTGGTTTCACTCGATTTGATTGTAAAAACAGCTGAATAGATAGAAAATGACGAAACATGTTCGAAACTCGAGTAAAATGGTGCGAATCGACAGAGAACACGGTATTTTTAGTTATAAAGTCGTAACACAGAGATTTAAACCACGTAGGTAGGTGCAATGTTTTCAACAGAAGGTATATGACCTCTTTTGCAACTAGCGATGACAAATAGGTTAAATGTTGTATTCTGAGTGTTACTGAGAGGTTTGTTTTTTAAATAGCAATTTCCGATGGATGCCAATGGTTAAGTATTATTATCTTCAGTAAGTATCTTGAAACCAGTTATAGTGACGATGGTAGCTTGATGTTTATTGATTTACGTCGTTTTATTCACAACACACGTTACTTGTTTTGTTTAATGATTCTAATTTCTAACTAACACTGCAGTCTGTTTTTTGCTCGACTTAATAAATTACAATCATGTATTCTGTGGTATAATTACTATCGAATCATGGTATGGATATTTTTTGTAGAAATAACTACTCTGTTTTCACAAATGGTGTTAGTTTATGTAATACAAACCGAAGTATCTACTACATACAATTACATAATACTAACTTTTGTATATCATCATCATCATTAGCCGGAAGACGTCCACTG
The DNA here is from genome assembly GCA_907269065.1 of Crocallis elinguaria. NCBI lineage: Eukaryota > Metazoa > Arthropoda > Insecta > Lepidoptera > Geometridae > Crocallis > Crocallis elinguaria. The sequence goes on along the minus strand of OU026072.1, from coordinate 20,394,627 downwards.
CTGAACATAGACCTTCCCATAGAATGTCGCTTGGATCGGCTACTCGCCTTTTGCATCCAACGATTCCCCGCCGTTTTGATTAGATTAAATAAATTTATATTTATTTTATAAAAATTTATATATAAATTTAAAACTAGAATAAAGATTTTATGATATTTAATCTAAAACAGTTCTTCCAAATTAAATTTACCGAGGAAATAAGAATTTGAAAATACAGTGCATTTTCAAAAACATATTAGGGATGGTATGGTATGCCTATGTCTAAAAAAATATATTTGTGTCACTTTTCAAAGTGCTTGTAATCTGTAAGTATCCCTTTCTAAGTGTAGCTTACCTGGAGTCGATGACATCACTGCACTCTGTGACGTGCCATTGCTGTGAGTCAGTTGCATCAAACGGGCGGTCATGGACAAAATTCAGTAAATGTACTAAGTATTGTTAGTTTACCGTGATTAGGCAATAGATTAAGCTGATTAGGGTCGATTACGAGGATCTTTGAAACATTTTGCTATATTATGTGCTTTGAAATTTGAATTCGTTGATAATTTAAAATGAAGATGAAAATGTACATATAATAAACAAAGATGGCGTTTTTAAAAAAATTGTATGTATTTATATTTAAAGAACAAAATAGATTAAAGTAGATCTAACCGGAACATTTTAAAAAGTTTTCGTATCGGATGCGATTTACCTTTTTGAGAACCTTGGCGTTTAAGCTAAAGAAAAGAGCAGTATTTTCTGAGCAGTTGAGCACTGTGCACGGCGTTGCCATCTTAAAAATCCAACTTAATTGTTGCCATCTCAAAATACAACTTAATTTTCTTAAAATAGAAATTTAATGCAATAAATATTAGATTGGACTATCACCTCCAATTCGTTCGACCTATAAATATTAATTTGCAATCTCACATCTTGTGTTTCCAATTTAAAAAACATAAAAATTAAATCTGTATAAAAGTTAACCATAAAAATGGCAATTAAAGCCAGCGCTACGAAAACTGGCTCGACTACATTGGTTAGGGGAAGAGAGGACGGATTCTACGGGCAGGTAGGAGAGTAAACATTAGGTAAGGTGCCCTTTTTTAATGGATAATGGATTACACTTGACTGCATTCTCATGGAGAGCATCATTTTTAGGGGTTCCAAAGTGGGGTTATCATTGAACATGTGACACAATAAAATTATTATTGTAATACTTATTAAGATTTAACTGTAGCATGTATATAAGTTATATTTATGTTTTGTCCTGAAATCCGGCGCTACTTAAATATGTCAGTGTATTATTGTCTACGTGTAATACATTATTTTCCTTTAATTGGCTGGATTTAGTATCATCATTTGCCAGTCAATATTGTAAGTAACAAATTTTATCTAACGTTATTTTTAAGCAAATAATCTTACCAAAGTTACTAAGTAGAGCGCAACATAATGGTAGAGCAAAATGAAGAGCTAACACAAAACACTGCATCAGTAATAATAAAAAATAAAACCCGCATACCTTGACCAACGGTTGCCCGCCAAAATAATAAGAAGAAACAGGACAAGCGCCTTCGATGTTGTTAAAGCCTCCAACTCAAGGTACACACACAACACAAGAAAACTTGTTGTCACTATTTCGAAACAACACTTCGGACACAGGTCACTGAAGACAACGCAACTTTCGATGGGCACCAATAAAAAATAACTTACAAAATATCTTTAACACAAAAATTGTTTAAAAGTTCTACTTTGTATTAAAAGAAAAGGTTTTTATTTACGATAGTTGAGTGCGCGCCTGAAAATAACACACCTGTGAAATACGCTAGAGTTTCGCGTCGACTGGCTATGGTGCTAGAGCGAGACGACGCGATGGTGGTAGAAAGAGACACGCGTGACGTGGAAGGGAGGACGACCGCTTCGCTTCAAGAACGCATAGTGATCCACTTTCGCAGTAAAATTGTGGAACTGTTTTTTTGCGTTTCTTGAATTATTGCAAATGATAATGAGTATTTTATTAAAATGCAAGTAGGTGATTATGCGATAACTCTTCGGAAATAGCGCGTAAAACAGCTATTTGCTTTAGTAAAATTGTGGCCAGTTATTTTAACATTTATATTATTAAGAAATAAATATTTATAAACAATTTTTATTCTACTCGTGACGGGTGTTATAAAATACTTGATTTAACTTCATATCCGCAAACTCGAAAACAGTTTATAAAACATTTAAATTTAAAAAAATATTTTTATACCATAAATATTTTGTAGGTTCGTAAAAAACATAAAACACAATTGGAGAGTTTTTTTTAAACTAAATACACTCTAGTTTTGCTTCGACCTTTTTTACTTTTTACTTTGTAAATACATTTTATTAATTACTTACAAAATCTTATCTTTAGTAAAAAAAATACTGTTAAACGTTCATACACAGTAAATCATAATTTAGAAACGAAAACATAATTTAAATAACTCAATAAATAAATCCTAAAAATGTTATATTTTTGTCCACTTCATAAATTGTCCGCGCCACTGTTCGCTCGTACCTCCTGTTACCTGGCACCGGCATCTCCGCTCCGCGCCCGCGCTTGTGAATTTTTAACTCTATGCTTATTCTGTGGCCTCTGCTGAGTCAACTGTTGAGAAAGAGCGACAATAATAATTACTTATACTAAGTAAGTATACATGGTTTTAAAAAGTTAAAAGGGATGTTTCAGCCATATCGTACTGGCATGACATCTTCTAGTACTCACCTTGAGAGTCATCACTTCGTGAGTCCCCAAGTAGAAAATCTGTAGCTAATCTAGCTATTATTAAGTTTTGGAAGATGCACTTGAGAACTAGTACTATTCTAGTTTAACGTGTTCACCACATCGACCATTGTCAAAATAAATTATAAATCATAAGAAACCTAAAAAAATATTGGGCACTTTTCTCGGAAAATGCACAGTTCGCACAGGAAAATGCAGGTGGTCCAAGGATCGCAACTAGTGATAAACTGATTCATAATTAGTATAATAAGGATATTTTATTTATTAATGCAGGTCGAGATTAATGTAAAACGTTTTTAACCAACGACAAAACGGAACATGTTCTCAAGTCGACCCGTATTTTTTCATTGTCATTATCAGCCTCTTACGCTCCCACTGCTGGGATACCGGCCTTCTCTCAGAGAGATATGTATGAGCCATAATCCACCACGTGGGCCCAGTGCGGCTTGGTGGATGTCACATGTCCTCGAATTTTTTAATGACGAATTGAATTTTTTTAAAGTTTTATATGAATTTTTTTAATTTTTTTTTATGTTATTTGGTAACGAGACGAGCTGGTCGTTTGCCTGATGGTAAGCATAACGCCGGCCCATAACAATTGCAGTGCCACCCAGAACTTTGAAACACAAAGGCCTGCGCGGCACTGCAGTGCGCTCGTTACCCTGAGACATTAGGTTTTAAGTCTCATAAGCCCAGTAATTTCACTGGATACTCTACTCATCAAACCGGAACACAGTAATGCTTGCACACTACTGCTTGGCGGCAGACTTCGCGAGCAAAGCGGTGGTAACAACCCAGACGGACACTCGCAGAAGAGTTAGTCCTCCCACTAACTTAATATGAACTAATCTTAACATTAAAAAAACGGGTTGGATTGTACAACAGGGGTGTAAAATGCAACAGGTTGTATTCCTTTAAAAGGGAAGGTAATTCAAGTGAAAGGGAAACTTTAACGTCTGGATTTTATCTGCACACTTGAGTTAGTTCTTTTGACATAATTTGCGGTGTTACTGAGCGTAGAAACTGAATAAGCAAGCTAATCTATAATAATGATAATTACATAAAAGGGAAAGGACCCCCCCCACTCACTGACTAAACATGAAAACTACTTGAGCTATGGAAACTGAAATATAGCCGCTACACACTATCAGTTATATCTGTGCAATTTAACTCGCACACTTTAACATACATTCGGATTATACCCTAGTTTGCTGGACTATACAGATAAATCGTTAGGTGTGTAGAACAAACAGTTCATTTGTACAATTTAACTGGAATCAAATCAAAATAGCATTAAATAAAACAGTACAGATAGAGAACTGTACATAAAACTGAACGTGTGTAACGGCCATAAAAAAACTCGTCGGCGTTCTTTTTCCAAATGTGTTTTACGATGTTTGATGTTTTTTAAAAATTAATTCGTACAAAAATGATCTCTACTTTTTCTAACACAACAATAAGGGCATTAGAAAAAGTAGAGATTATCAGTGTGACAGAGATGTGACGTATTTAAGTTTAGTAGATTCTGTAAACAAAAATGAAACGACTCCAATAGGGGCACAATTTTTTGTTTAGCTGGATCTTATATTGTCATAGTTTATCTATGTATTGAAGTCACCAGATACAATAAAACTCTTCCATAATCAGTAAAAAATGGGGAAAACTAGATACAGGAGCATATTAATACGCACAAAATTACACACCCACTTATTTCAGCGCAGGCAACCTCATACATATTTCTATGTGTCTGACAGATCAGTGTTTTGCTCACACAAAAACAACAGGGGTACTTATAATAATTTATTTTAACGTCATGTATGTTTACAAACCCAAGTCTTTCTACTCATGTTTTGTAGATGTAATTATTTGGTTTGCAATTATATTTATCTCGTTCTTGTTAGGTTATCACACTTTATTTTTGTCGCAAATCGGCATTTTTTGTTGTGACGCACGTAACAGGATTAGTAGAGTTGACTCTACGTCAATGTTTTCGTTAAACAATAAGAAAACTGTCATCGTATGTTAAACTTTATTTTGAGAATGACTGTATAATACTTATGCCCCCCCGGTAACAAGCTAGTGATGGCTTGCCTAGCACTTTTCTGCTAAAGAAAATTATTGCTGAGTAAGTAACTACCTGCATTAATTTTTGTAGAGGGAAGTTAATAAATCTTTGAATTCTTGTTGGAATTATTCATTGTTAAAGCAACTTCCAAATCAGCAGTGCGTTTTTGTAACGAACCTATTTTAGGTGCGCTTAAATTTTTTCTTAATATTTTGAAATTTGTTTGAATCTTATCTCGTCCTTCATTTTACGTCAGCGTTCATAGAGCCAGGTAGAGGAAGGCTACATTCAACTGCCATCTTGTCTTTCGATTACTACAGTTACTCTTGAGTAGTAATGTTCTGTGATTACTACAGTTTTGGAGATAATTAGTCAGTGGACGGTGTATTTTAGGCAAGTACTTATGTCACATTCTAGATCACATCAGTTAAAATAGGCTGTAAAGTAAGTGCCAATAGAGGAACTTAGTCATCCGTGGTCAAAAGGTCTGCTACACAATGCCTTAGGAACCTACATCGAACCGTTTCAAAATAAATGTTTTATGTCAATGTGACGAGTGACAGAACTAGAACAATGGAACGTAAAATTAAGAGATATCAAAGTTAAGAAAAAGACAATCGAGTACCTACACACGCATCTTCGCAGACGTTTCATCTGCCGTACGTAAATCAATTGGGTGTAAAATTTAAATAAACTGCCGCGCAGTAAATCGAACTCGAATAGTAAGTAACCACCTATTTTCCTTAATTATTCCACATTTATTCCATTTAAGCCAATTGAAAACGACGCCCGTAGGGGACAGTGCTGAATGAAATGACGCTCACGTAGCTCGTGCGATAAAAGAAATATAAAGGTTTAAAATCTGATTCAAATATTATGTTTCTTTGAAATTGTGTGCACAATTGAGATTGCATCGAGGGAGGACTGCAAGTTTGTTATTCAGTGATTGTTACTGCGTTGAATCTTGTGACTTTGTGACGTTCTTTTTGAAAGGAGTAAGGATTTTTTTGTTTTTTTCTTTCACCTATAACACGATAATATCATTCCTCCATCTTTAAGCAACAAGAGAAAGAAGTACAGTTGTATGTTATCAACTTCATTCAATGGATGAGAAAAATTTCGTACCTAAACAAGAGAATTGCATGTTAAATTTTTTAAGAATCGAAAAAATTAAGTCCACCCAGAATTTCCAAAGCTTGGGTCCTAGAATTGAATTTTAATTATAGATTTTCACTAATTTAACAATTCTATTGTTTTGAATGTGTCCTTAGATTTAAAGCTATATCATCCGTAAAATATATTAAACTTACGCTTTTGATGATTAAAATAATGCCAAATTAAGCTGCACTCATATATAATATATAAATGAAATCTTTTGAATTCTACAATCTAAAATTTCTACCCACCATTTGTTTTCTAAGAAAAAAGGATTTCTGGAAGTGAAACTTTTTTATTTATCTATTTACACGCAGATGAAGTACAGGAAAACTAATGTCCAATAATTTTATACATCTAACAAACACTACCTAAAGAGTTATTAAATTCGATTGGTAACAAGCATCTAACTCTATAATTATCTCTAAAGGTTTGACATAATTATCAGGAACATACACATAGTACCAGGAACGAAAATAAACTAGGTAGGTAACTTATCCGATACTACAAGATGAAATAATATATACATCTGCAAATGACAGTGATATAGTTATCAAACAGCTTATCTGATAATGCGCAAGGTTAAGAGTTATCTATCTCCTTTTATTTACAAAGAACTGGTGATGGATTTGACGTGTATACAGCGTAAGGGCAATTGCGGGTTCGATTGCCGTAAGGGAACTAGAAATAGGTACCTAGATGAGGGTTTCTTACTTTGATATACCCTGCCAGCCGTTAAAAATGAATCCCAGTAATTTCTAGGTTATTTCTAATAGGTATTTCTTCCTATTCTATTTCTATTTCTTTCTAATCTAGGTACCTATTTCTAGTAATTTCTATTTCTACGACTTTTGACGTAGAAAATTACACGCGCCGGGTCTATTTACACCAGTTTTTTGTTAATTTCTGTCAGGGTTTTAAATAGTTGTTTCCTGCTTTAGTTTACAGCGATGGCGTCTAAACTCCTGGGGTTCTGGCGACGGTCATTGCAAAATCATCCAGTACTGACTAACACAGCTGTGTATGCCACGTTTTATACAGCAGCTGAACTGTCACAGCAGACCTTCAACAAATACAATTCAGTAAGATATTAATTATTAAGTGGTAACTCACATCACGGACGGCTCAGTGGCTTTAAGTTGGTGGCACAGAGATCTGTGGTTGGCGGTAAGCCTGCCTGTAAAGCGAGACGCCCCGGGGTTCGATTCCCGGCCGGGTCAGATTTAGTGTGGCGAGCATAAAGTTTGTTCTCGGATGTTTGTGCTGTGTATCTGTGTGTCCATGACACACATGTATGGTATTAGTACGTGTAAGGGTTTGTTTACATACCAACTTATAGGTAACTTAAAAGAGCTCTTTTACTTAACTGCTCTGTTACTCTTATACTTATATACAACCTGAGTTTAAATTGGTATGTTTCACCCGCGTCACAATACCTACAGGAACATTTTCCCAAGATAAAAAGTGCCCCTTTTACTCTTCGATCCATAGACTATATCTATGCAAAAAAAACATGTCGTACCTTTGCGCCATTGCTGATTTGATAAATAAGATTATAACTAAAAAAAATATTAAAAAAACAAATCAATACCAAAAATTATTGGCAGCGGTGGGATTCGAACCCACGCCTCCGAGGAGACTGGTGCCTTAAACCAGCGCCTTAGACCGCTCGGCCACGCTACCGTTGACGTGGCTGCTCCAATTTATAAATACATTTTGTGAGTAATATTAATAAGGGTGTGTTTTCTTTCAGCCCGAACCAGTAGATATGGATTTTGAAGCAGCCGGGAGAATAGTAGCAGTTGGCAGCTCTGTCTATGCTCCTACACTATATTATTGGTATTTATCCAATATTTTATGATATCACTAAATTAAGAACAAAGAAAATAGTCAGCATTTCAGTACGTAATTTTACACAATATATTATCATAATCCACGTAGTTCCTAATTCTCTTAATAAAGGAATTTATAATTAGAGACATGGCGGCCTATATGCGATTGGACGTTATTTATTTAGGTACCTATTTATAATCTACTTTTTTCTTACAGGTACAAATTCTTAGATAATAAATTCGCGGGGAAAGCAGTGAAGGCCGTGGCTACTAAAGTGGCAGCTGATCAGTTCATCATGACGCCGGTGCTACTTGCAACATTTTACACGGGTATGCAAACTATTGCGTTAAATACTTACTAGATAAATAAGTCAGTGAAATTACTGGGCTTATGAGACTTAATACCTATATAATGTCTCAGCTCTAAGGGTATTAATGCGCGCACTGCAGTTCTGGGCAGGCTTTTGTGTTTCAAAGACCTGAGGGGCAGCGTAGACGCTTATGCAAACGTAGGTACGTTTGCTTGTCAGAATAACAACGCTTTTGCGTCAAGCGCGGATTTCGAGTATCACTGAGTGGCACTACAATTGTTATGGGTCGGCGTTATGCTTATCTTCAGGCAAACGATCAGCTCGTCTCGTTATCCAATAGTAAAAAAATACCTACTAATAAATCAATTATCATTCGCGTTAAAATTAGAAGAAGCAATAGAAATCCATAGAATAAGGTGTCCAGACTTTTGGATTGTAGTACGTACCTAATCACCCTTCACGATCCTCTATGATAGAGTTACTTACGTAATAAAGCGTACGGTATATATATATGATAAATTTCTACCACTAGTCAGAGAAAAATATTAATGTTTTTTTTCAAAGTCTAAAAGGTATATATAACTAAGTTTTCCAAGAATAAGATGTGACGTTTGTGTGCTCTTATAAAGGGTATGACTCACTTTAAAGCTAATAGCTATAACACACTCTATCTAGTTGAAAAATTTTCGCAAACTATCTACTTCGATTCAATATTTTTACCCGACTGCCGACGGAATGTAGGGTAGTGTTTTTATATGTGTATGTGTGTCGACTTCTTTATCACGTTCTATAGCCTAAACGGTTAGGCGGTTCTTAAAACATGAGTTGTCATTAGATTCGTTTTAATTGTGGGAGTGACATAGGGTACTTCCCTACCTTACTTTACCTTTTTTCAGTGTTTATTTTCGTAGTTTTTTATAATGATTTTGCTTGTTTTTCTAGTATTAGGAGTCCTCGAACGCCGAGAGGATGTATTCCAAGAGCTCAGAGAGAAGTACTGGAAGACCTTTGTCGCGAACCAAGCGTTCTGGATCCCAGCACAGACAGTCAATTTCTTCTTCATGCCACCACATTTGAGGGTCGTTTACGTGGCTTCAACTTCATTCGTTTGGATTAACGTGTTGTGTTTTATCAAAAGACAAAAGATAGAAATTGAAAAGGACTAATATTTGACATAGTTTTAAGGATGTACGTATGTTTTCATCATGGTTCTAAGACAAACAAGTATTAATTTAAACAATTAAAAGACACTACTGCTCTAGCCAGTATTACTCGTATCCCATACATCCAAATCTGTTCAGGCATTTAAAAGTTGCCATACATACATTAACCCTGAAAATATTTCACACATTTTTTGGTCAGTTGTGTAAAAACGGGTCAACACAAGTAAGTACAAATTAATATGAAATGCCACTTTGACCCTAACGTACCTACTGTGAAAAAGGCTTATCTCGAACAAATTCAAGGCAACTTGATCACCGAGGCTAGGCAAAAATATGATGGTATGTTTTTGTCTTTAAAAGCCACGACTTCAATTATAGGTAATGTAAGTTTAATTACCTAATACCATTTTTTCATCTTTATTTTTTATAAGGTTTCTTTATTGAAAACTTTACTTTTTTAAATTCTCAATTTGAATAAATACAACGATAAGTAAGTATATGTTTTATTAATCTTCTTTTCTCTTATGCATTTAGCTGATAGAATTGGTAATGCGAGGGATTGGAATCCTCACAACACTGCTTACAATAATTTCAAAGAATTTAAGTGATTTTGTTACATAGGTACCTTTTAGGTAGGTATGTAGCTTTTGCAAACATTACTTAAGCCGCTATTTTTGTCAAATTCTGTATGCTATAAATACTTACCTAACACAAAATATAATATAATACTTTTTTTTTTTTTTTTTTTTTATGTTATTTGGTAACGAGACGAGCTGGTCGTTTGCCTGATGGTAAGCATAACGCCGGCCCATAACGATTGCAGTGCCACCCAGAACTTTGAAACACAAAGGCCTGCGCGGCACTGCAATGCGCTCGTTACCCTGAGACATTAGGTATTAAGTCTCATAAGCCCAGTAATTTCACTGGATACTCTGCTCATCAAACCGGAACACAGTAATGCTTGCACACTACTGCTTGGCGGCAGACTTCACGAGCAAAGCGGTGGTCACAACCCAGACGGACACTCGCAGAAGAGTTAGTCCTCCCACTAACTAACTCTGATATGTGAAAGCACCTTGTGAAAAACATTGAATGGGAAGGAAACGTTATCTATTCAGAAGATTATTTACACTAGGATTATGCAGTATTTGCACTTGTTAAATTGGATCAACAGAAATATTTCTAGGTGCTTATTTGTAAGGCTTCAAAGTTATTTCCTTCAGTCTACTCCAAGCTATCAATTGCATTACTTGCTCCAAGGAAGCATATTAAATTCCAAAGTGTAAAGTCATGACTGAATTTACGCAAAACTGTTCTTTATGTGAAGAGTGTGATGGTTTATTAAAATTGCAAATAAGAATTTTACCGGAGAGTGCATTACCAAAATTATACGAATATATTTTAATTTCAAGTGTTATGACAGCATTGTATTTGCTAGATATTCTTATTGTTAATGAGGTAAGAAAATTATAGGTACCTTATGACATTACCTACCTTTTCATTTCGTTCATCTGAATTATTGCATTCGTTTATTTACAGTTCAAATTGGGGAAACTAAAGCTATCAGAGATTAAACTCAAGTCAAGAAGAGTCATACAAATTATCTCTCTGTCGGTGTTAATATTAACGATACCCTTTATTACTATGATGATAACATTCGCTTTGTTGTACAAAGTCTTATGCTCCGTTGCCATAAAAAGGAAGGACAGGAGATTTGTAAAATTTTTAGATAGCTTTGATGTATTTCACTGCTTAGAAGATAAAACTACAAGAGATATTCAAGGCATTATACAATCAAATACAATCGAACTCGCTGTAGATAATATCAAAAGGAAACTGCACAGTGTGTTCACGAATTATGGAACGGATAAAATATTTTATAGAAGGAACGAAGAATACGGATTTTACTATTGGAGAAGATATAGTTTCATCGATTTGGCTCAATACGTTCAAGTCGAAGAAGTACCAGAAATAGTTGAAACAAATTTAAAAAGAGATTTGAGACGAGTCGGAAGTTCAGGTCAAATTGCACCTTACAACGATGAAGGTTTGTTCAAAGTAATAATTCAGAAGAAAAAACACGGAGATATTAACGGCAAAGATGAATATAAAATCATAATGAAGTTCCATCATTCAATAAAAGAAACAGCTCTAACAGAATTTGTTGCCCGTTTAGTTGAAAAAGCAGATGATTGTCAAATTAATTTCGTTTCAACACCGGATGCAGAGGATTATAACTCTCCTGATGCTTTAATAAATATGATAACAAAGCTGTGTGATATTCTAGCGACTTCTTTTAATGATAACGTAAATGAAAAACAACAACATGATCCTTTTTTTAACCGTATGAAAACGTTGCAATGGACGAAATCAGACAGAAATCTGAATGTAGCTGATATTCTGGAGGGTTCTTTGGCAAGACTTATGCGGAACTTCGAAAGGTATCCTTACTTTTAATTCTAATAATAAAATTTGTGCTATTTTTATGTGAATATATGTCATACCTACAGAATCTTTAACTCCTTTATGTTTTTCAGATGACAATTAATTATTAGAATGCCATTACTTGCCAAAAAACCAAGAAGATAAAGGTGAGATTATTAATAGTCTTACACTTATGAATAGTTTTATCAGGCATTGTTAACAAATCAACTATGCTAGGCACATCTTTCGGCCTGGTCAACGCTCAGATGATGCTAGTGTCATTACAATTATTGCGCTTTCCTGCTTCAGAAATTACGTTAAGCCTTGGTTCTAATGCATAATTAAACATCACAGCTGCTTTGTGTGCCTGCTACTCCTTGACCCTACCACCACATAAACAATTACATCATATTTACCTACATGCAAATGATCCATAGAATTGAACAATGTAGGTATTATACCTACCAACTGCAGTTCGCATCGGGTCTAGACTGAACTGAACACCGAGTTAAAATGGTAAAAAGTTCCAAGCGACTTTTTTTTTTTTTTTTTTTTATGTTATTTGGTAACGAGACGAGCTCGTCGTTTGCCTGATGGTAAGCATAACGCCGGCCCATAACATTTGCATTGCCACCCAGAACTTTGAAACACAAAGGCCTGCGCGGCACTGCAGTGCGCTCGTTACCCTGAGACATTAGGTATTAAGTCTCATAAGCCCAGTAATTTCACTGGATACTCTGCTCATCAAACCGGAACACAGTAATGCTTGCACACTACTGCTTGGCGGCAGACTTCACTAACAGCATTGCTCAATAACAGCATACCTACCTTAATCGGTTTTATAAATAATCTTGCTTACTTTTTGAATGATGTTCAAGATCTTAAGGCATACGCTTTGTTTATTGAGACTTGTTTTCTTGTTGGCTCTAGGTAGGCACCTAATAAAAACTTAATTCATGTGATTGACATAGTCATGACATAGTCATTTTGCGTAAAGCTTTGAAGGAGGATCACCTTTGTATCCATAGAGGGTTACGTCAAGCTATGTAAAAATTCTTAAATTTTTCAGAGACCTCGTATCAGTCGAAGGATGGGAATCACACTAAACTATAGTGTCCAGTTGAAATTTGATGTCATCACCGCACCAGAAAAATGCGAGAGCGTCTCAGTTGAAGGTATGCACCATAAAAACATTTAAAGTTTCCAATAAATAAAATGTTTTCATAGAAATGTAGATTCAGGTAGTTAAGGTCAAATTTGTTTAACTTGGCTAGGTTGGAATTTAAGATGTCAAGACTTTCAGGAATTGGAACAATATGAGTTTACAAGTTCATAAGGAAAGCAACGGCGAGATAGGTGTCAAAGGTGTCCTTGTCATTATATAACCTTTTTATTATTTATCCAGGATTCAAACTAATATTTGTTGTCTACAGGTAATGGAGACAATCAACTATCGGCCAGAACTACCGCTCAGCTAAATAGGCACTTACTAAATGTAAACACTATATAACAGTAAGTCCACGAGTAGAAATAAAGAATATAATTTGATACAAAACTTAGTATTGGAACTGACTTACCTACAGTATTAAATAAACGACAATTAAATAACATTGTTTTGCTATAGGTATTATCTAGTTGTTCCAGTTGACAGAGCCAGGAATATACTCTTCCAGTTGGGCCTTCAGTTTCAGGTTTTCCAAGAACAGTTGATTACATTTTTTCATCTAGAATTAAAATTGAAATAGGTATCAAATTCTCTATAACCAAAGAAAAATTTTTGGGGGAAATCTACAGTAGGTACCTACTAAGGGATTGTCTAAGAATAGAAATTGATGACTACTTAATTTGATAGATGATTTAATGAGATAGGTGACAAACACCTGCAGTAGCTGTATCTACCGGAGCAATTGCTAGTGTCTAAAATTAATAATCGTCGAGACAATTTAAATCTTTAGTAGATAGACCAGAATATCAAGGACATATCGGTTATTATTCGTTTCATATGAACGATCTGAATATGCACACTTTCCGCCCTCTTGCGTACGCCACCGTGGACTTACAAAACTCACACCATTCAAAAAGTTTAACGTTACCTATAACAACAGCCTACCATGAAAATAATTTGTATAAGACGAAACACATTTGATTTACAAATGTAGATAACCTTACAATACCTAAACTAAGCAATGACTCCTGGTAAAAAGACAAACGGAGAAAAACAGAAACTGTGAAAAGTATAGTGTACCTAAACTTGGATGCATACCTCGGCCAGCAGCATTGCATATTCAAAATCCTTCTCCATGGCCATGTTTCTAGAGAGCTTCTGGTCCAAATGCACGCGAGCGCTCTCAGCGGTCATGACTACCTCCCGCACTCGACCCTTCAGGAACTGTATCTTCCTATCGTACTGTTGCAACTGATGGAACATTATTGTGAAACTATTACCAGATGATAGGACACTCTGCACTATAGGTAGGTATATCTCTCCAATGTGACGGCTCCGCGACTAAGAAACCGAGAGAGTTCGAACTCCGGCCGCGGCTTAGGCAAACTTTGTGGTGAGCATAATTTTTTTTCTCAGACCTTAGGTGTTTGTTTATATTGTGGTATCTGTGTGTCCTTGCCACCTACAACACGGAATCCTAGTACGTGGGCAAGCATTAAAATAAACAACAGGATTCCCTGAGCAGACGCTATGGTAGCTTGCATGACCCTTGCCCACTGGCGTAGGCAAGCTGTGGGCTCGAGATCTTAGAAAAAATTGCTTTGCATTGCATTAAACTGTGAATTTTCCGGGTTAAAAAATTATGTTACTCTCCGGTTCATAAACTATATCTATGCCAAAAATCACGTATTTACGTCACTTTCGTATTTATTATATCTAAGTACGGATAGCACTACAGTTTTTTTATTTGTATATATTAGGAACAAGTCGCATTTCGTCGCTTAGCTAACAATACCGCGCATCTCAAAATTGCTTAGTTTTCAGGAGAGAAAAAAAACAATTAAGTTCGCTTACCTTTTAGTGCATCATAACTCCCTGTCTCATCGATAAAAGTACCAAACTTAAAAAGAAATTAATCAATTTTGTAGCTCAGTCACACATCAGTGCGAAACAGTATGGCGGACTCATGATTTGTGCGGTTTTAACGATACTAATGACTTGCGCGGTGACAGAACTAGTTGAATAACTTCCTGGGATTTAATAATTTTGAATTTTGTGTAACGTCATTAGATGCGCGCTGAAAAAATCTATCCAATGATGTATAAAACGTAAAATGGTCAATTTTCGACTTACGAGGTATTGTTAGCTAAGCGACGATTTGTCATTGCGCCCCGAGATAAGAAGGTACTCATTAAAAATAACTTCTGCCGTATCCTCTTCTTTCTATGTACATTTATAGATGCTATCTATGATAAAGTACCTACGTGTGGTATGTGCTAGCGGAGATTTCACTACAATTGTCGTCAAGTCTTGAGCAGACGTACAACAGATACCTGCTCTTGTCTCCTTTTCTTCATAGCCATGTACTTCTCCCCTACACACAGCAACGCTCTGTGAGCGGACGCTAGCTGCGCGTGTATGATCGTGGCACGCCGGCGCAAGCGAGCTATGGTCGCTTTCTTAGCAGTGATGATACCGCATTTGTCGTTGAATGCTTTTAGAAGGGATTCATAACGCTTGGATAGCTCTTCGTATCTGCAAGATTACAATATAGGTACCTAGCTAGAGCCTCCAGACAACTAACAGCCGATGAGCTTTTAAAGTTTTATTGAATTAAAAAGTAAAATCACTTAAAAAGCGGGAGCCAACTGCAAGGCAATTATCGCGAGATGTGAAATTACATCCCTTATTTTTCCATTCTGGGTGGTATTCTTTCATAAAATGTAAAATATGTTTTCACTTACTGGAATTGAAGAACAACGATGCTCATAGTTGACCATGATTCTATCAAGTTAACAGGGTCTTGGTGTGGGATAGTTTTATTGACCTCTAAAACAAACGAGTAGGATTATAAGAAGAGTTAGTCCTATTATTATGTGGTAGGATTAACTCTTCTGCGAGTGTCCGTCTGGGTTGGTACCACCGCTTTGCTAGTGAAGTCTGCCGCCAAGCAATATGCAAGCCATAGAAATAAAGGTATAATCAAAGATGCAAGCATAATAGGTAATTACTGTGTTCTGATTTGATGAGCGAAGTAGTTAGGTAAATTTCTGGGCTTATGAGACTTACTTAATACATGATGTCTCTGCAGAGTAGGTAACAAAAGTAATGCAATGCCGCGCAGGCCTTTGTGTTTCAAAGTTCCGAGTGGCACTGCATTTATTAGCTCTCTCAGTATTAAAAAAGGGCATTAATTAGCTAGCTAGGCTATTTTGTTAGTGGGAGGACTAACTCTTCTGCGAGTGTCCGTCTGGGTTGTTACCACCGCTTTGCTCGTGAAGTCTGCCGGTAGTGTGCGAGCATTACCTACTGTGTTCCGGTTTGATGAGCTGAGTATCCAGTGAAATTACTGGGCTTATGAGACTTAATACCTAATGTCTCAGGGTAACGAGCGCATTGCAGTGCCGCGCAGGCCTTTGTGTTTCAAAGTTCTGGGTGGCACTGCAATTGTTATGGGCCGGCGTTATGCTTACCATCAGGCAAACGACCAGCTCGTCTCGTTACCAAATAACATAAAAAAAGCTACTAATATAAAGCTATGGAAACGAAAGCCATCTATATACCTAATTATGATAATTAGTACCTACTTTATACTTAGTTAGATACTAATAGTTACTTATTTCAATAGTTATTACCTATCTAGGTGCCTGAATAAAATATGTAGGTATGGTTTTGGTGTAGGTACCTACGACTAGCTGCATAGATACCTACGCGTAGTTCTCTAATCTAAAGCAATTGACTCGATTAACTTAGGTAAGTAATAGGTAAAACCTTTATCTAAAAATAAAAGCTGGTATACATGAAATTACCTAAATTGGTTTTAGTTGACTGAAAATCCTTTTCACTAGAAAAGTCAGTATCCCACGACCAGTCCTTGTCGTGCGAGTGCTTATGGGTAGCCTTGCATAGGAGGAGCCTGTCTTCGTAAGCGCTGGACTTCTCAATACTACGCTCGAGGCTGGCCAAGATGTTACGAGCGTTTTGGAGACCATGCACGAAGTTCTTCTGATAGATGTCATTTAGCTGCAAAGGGATCTTAAAAGTTTCTTCCTTCTAGTATAGGTATGTAGAGAGTTAAGGCCTGGAGGCGTACCACCATCTCTTAGAGCAGTATTACTTTAAAGAGCAGTGAGTGGTTATAATACCTAAAGATTCTTGAACATCTAATGACGAAAGCTCCAGACTAACTGACAAGGAATAGTCATTTGCTTTACCATGATACTCTACTTACTATCTACCACGTTACAGTCTTCAATCAAACATAAAAGTCATAGGTAAGTACCTACTTGGTGGGCAGGCCTGATTATGGTGTAGACACAAGGCGATCATTGAGACACGATTAATCTCAAGAACTTTCTTGAGATAATCATTCCGAATACCTACCTAACTATCTACATATGAAAAGTAAATAATAATTATGTAGAAGAGTGATTTAGGTATGCTTACAGAGCAAGTTTTAAATTCTTTTTGCTTCAGATATTCAGATGGCAATGAATTGTTCTGAAATTTTACCTCTTGCATGATTCAGTAAAATTATTTTTACCACAGATTACTATCTTATATACTCTTTGATTATTATATATGTATGATTTTTACCATAATCATAATATACTATGTACTCCATACTCTTTGATGTACTCTATCAACTACTCCATTTGTATTCTCTTTGAGCTATGTACTCTATGATAAAAACACAATTAATTAAAAAGTTAGCGTAAAAGAAGGATGAGTCTATGGTATTAGGTATCTCTATATAATATAAGTACCTTATAAGTAGGTAGGTATATATTATATACCTACCTACTTATAAAGTAGTTTGTGTTAGGTACTAGTACCTACTCTATGAACCTTAAAGATAGGAAAATCAAGAATTCGGAAAAAACGCTGCCTACCATGACCATACCTACTGTGTAAGGCCGGATTCACATTGAGTCAAGTTACTGACTTCAAATTCAATACAAGCTGACATGATCCTAGCATCGTGTAAACATTTCTCAAGTGAGTGCCGCCACATCAAGCTGGATATTTTGAAATCAACCTGCTCCTCCTGACCGCCGATCCGCGCCACTGGCACTGACTTGGTACTGAGTTTGTGTAAACAACGAAGTCAGTAATCTTGTCTTCTCGTAGTGAAAACGATGTGACAGTTACACACACCACCTTGAAGAAATAACCATGACTGACTGTATGTAAACAGTGTCCGCCCTTATAGTTAAAAGTATTCTCTTTGGTACAACCCTATGGTTGATACTGACCTAATATTCAAAACCAGTCAGTGCTGATCTGATCCTGGCATCGTGTAAGCATTTTTCAAGTCAGTACAGTGCTGCAACTTCAGT
Organism: Crocallis elinguaria; assembly: GCA_907269065.1. NCBI lineage: Eukaryota > Metazoa > Arthropoda > Insecta > Lepidoptera > Geometridae > Crocallis > Crocallis elinguaria. Next base: position 20,376,427 of record OU026072.1, on the reverse strand, counting down.
GCTGACTTAAGTATTCTATGGCTGGATAATTGTAAGTCAGTCTGTTCCACCCGCCACCAGCGCCAGCGGCAGACTTGGTACTGAGTTTGTGTAAACAACGAAATCAGTAGTAGGGAAAATCACGTGAAAATAACACACGCCTTGAAGAAATAGCCACGACTTACTGACTATACGTTAACAGTGTGAGTCAGTACTCGACGTCAGTACTGGTGTCAGTAACTGACTCAATGTAAATCCTTTCAAGCTGAATTTGGTTTCCCACAGGAAACTAAAATGGAATGCAATTACTGAAGTAAAGCAACATCTCTAGCGTATAAGCTACGCGTTATATTAGTCTCTTGGACAAACCCATCAACACACTTTCGCATGAATTATAATAGCACGGATGACAGCTTTTAGCGCTTCGTGGTAATCGTGGTAAATAAAAAGTGGTGGCTCTTCACGTTGGCCCCAGCGTCCAGCTGGCCTAACTTTCCCAAAAAAAATATGTCCAAGGCCTATGTCACTCTCTGTCCCTATCTATGCAAACTGTATCTCTATGCAATTAAATTCCATAATCCGCTGTTCCATTACATACTGTGTGAAAGAATAAAACAAAATACACTTTCCCATTTTATACTACACGATAGATACCGATAGAGATAAAAGGTTTTATAAATAAAAAAAATGTTAAAACTTGTCAGATGGTTTATTCAACTACAACAAAAAGCATAACTTTTTACAACTAAATCAGTCTAAAAATATTCTCCTGTTTTTAACAACTACCATGACTCAATAACTCATCTAAAAGGATAAAATGTGTACTACGTTTAGTGCGTGTGTATGTTTATTATTGCATAAAGCAATATATCGTAGAACGGGGGTAGTTTTTTTATGAAGATTTAAATGACCAACTCAAAATTTCTCTTTTGCAATAGAAAAACAATGTAGTCATACTCAAGAAACTAGGTTTAAATTTGTGATGAATTAAGGATCATTAAGTTTCCTGACTAATTTGTCCCTTGACAGCTGGCTTTTGCCCAATCAGGTACTTAATTTTCCTCATTCACATAGTTTTTGACCACTTTAAGATAGCAAAAATGTTAAATGTAATGCTTGAATTAACATCTTTTCACTTTACAGTAAATACATTTTAAAGGTTCGATTCTACTTATATAATATACCTAATAGTTACTCATTTTGTACATAATTTTATATAATAATTATTGCGTCTAAGCAAATGTCACAGTACTATTATGCCTAACAGTTTTATTGGTAACATAATAACGTAGCACTGGGATTATAACTTTACAGGAAACGAATACAAAATAAGCAACAGTAAGAGATATTTCTGTAACATGATTTTCAATACGTTTTAACAGTGGGCGGAACGCCATCGTTTATTTTTTAACCGTTAGGATTCTCACAATATATCCATTATCATCAAACGTTCAAAGAGAAACATGACACAATATTTAACGATACTGTATCTAATGAAGAGGAAGAATTTAGTTGCGTTAGTTACGATCTCCAATAATAATTATTGTAACCTAAGGTAAGAACTGTCAAAAATCCAAGATGGCGGCGTTAAGATCAGTCCTGATTGGTGAATATGTTTTTCAAAATTAGGAAACGCTTTAACCACAACAATGTTCCTTAGTTTCCTATTTCTATACAAAAATAGGGAATATTTTATTCGATATTTGCAAGCCATTCTGACCAGTGGAACAACGACCAATAAAAATGTAACACTGTCTACATAATAACAAATTCAAAACCAATATTCCAAAGATTTAACACGATTACAACGATCATATTGTTCTGTAAGACATTGTATATCTTTGGGGAAGCATACATTGGATTGGTATTGCTCTAAAGCCTATAAAGACAACCTAATCTGTGATAGTATTATTATAACAAGTGTTAAATATTTGTACTCGTATGTTTCACGAAACCTTTTGTAGGAATTTCGAAATTATTTCCTTAGTATAGGCACATTATATTATAGAATCATCCAATAATAGTGCACAAAATGTTCGGTATAGATAACTACAGAAACTTTTGATTTATGACATTGGAAATTCGGGAAAAATTATTTTACGTGGTCACGTCGAACGAAGTACATAAGTTAAATAGAAAGAAAATGATGTAAGTATTTATAATAAATAACTAACAACTATATCTCTGTTTGCTTTCAGATTTGATAAACGATCCCTGTATAGGCGACGCGCCTCCTTGGCGTTGGAAAGGGCAACGCGCCCCCTTTCGACGAGATTTAAAAAGATCAATCTCTTATATAACTTTTTGAATATGACTTTTACTCTTTGATTTTGCCTTGAAAATATATATTGGTTTGAATCCACGAATCTTACGAACTTTTAATAATTTTGTTAAAAAAAAGACCTATCCTGTGACCGACGTAGCTTACAATCCCAATTAGAATATTGTGCACAAAATCTATATTCAATATTTAGCATTATTTTTGAGAGATCTTTTGTATAAACTTCTTAATAGTATGTATTCCACAGTAGACAACATAACAATACTGTAAAAACTTGTAACTCTAACATGAATATAAGTTTAAATAAATCATTACATATTAACAATCATAAAATAATATATGTATTACTGTTTCGTAGTTGTAATTTTTTTTATCAAGTATTACGATAAAGATCCAACAAAAATAAATGTCTACGTAGAAACAAATAAAAACTAGATTTTATAACATTTTTTTATGTACAGGAACAAAGTAAAAAACATAAAACACAAAAATAACAGCAAGAATTTATAAGTAAAAAATGTACAGTAAATTGTATATTAATTGTATTTGTAAAACATTACACAGTACAGTTTCTACTGTGAATAGATAAAATATAAAATTATATATATTTAAAAGTCAATTCAATTAATATATATTCAAGTTTATATATTATATTTTTAGTTTTATATTTATGTTCCTAAAGTGAACGTCGATGTCTTTGGCTTCTGAAACCGTTAAGCTTATTTTTCAGCTGTCTACCAACCAATCTTGGTTCTTGTCATACCAAGTTAAGGCTATATGAAATTCAGCGCATTATGTATCTGGTGAAATTCTTTCTTAGAGCTGTGATGTGAAAGTAGTGGTTTAAGTTAAAAAGCACATAATTCGATTATTTTTATACACGATAGATTAGTTTCTGACTATTACATCACCTTATGCGACGATATATCGAATAATATATATTGAATACGCTAATGGCTCAACCAAGAATAGAACTTGGTCTCATCATTTGCAGCTGCCGGAACACACCGACAGGTGGCGACAGATTTTTTACTTGAGTGATTATTTTTATACTCGATAGATTAGTTTCTGACTATTACATCACCTTAAGCGACGATGTGGTCGAATATAGTGACTACGCTGACGGTACCAACCAAGAATAGAACTGGGTAGCATTAGTTTTAGTCTGTGATTCGGGTAGATGAATGTTGCAGAGGCCCGCTGTAAAGAGTTATTAATTTTAACTTTCATAAGTGCTCTTTTGGGGCCTATTTGAATTGGGTCTCATCATTTGCAGCTGCTAGAACACACCGATAGATGGCGACAGATTTTCTACTCGAGTGATTATTTTTATACTCGATAGATTAGTTTCCGACTATTACATCACTATAATCGACGATGTGGTCGAATATAGTGGATACGCTAACGGCTCAACCAAGAATATAACTATTTGCAGCTGACGGAACACACGGATAGGTGGTGACAGACTTTCTACTTGAGTGATAGCTTAGCCAGGCGAGTATGTACTAAAAATGCCCTACCACCTTGCTACGGTCGCATCAAGATATTTACCACACTGAAGACAAAAGCTCATTTTAGGATTCGGACTATCGGCGGTAGACTTAGGTTCGACGGGCGAGCTATAATCGCTTCAAAATTATGATTTATTCGAAAACCTCCGAGATTAAATTAAATATTCTTTTAAAGGGTATAAGGCGAGCCGCTATCTCGCTGGCGCATCTTAACATTTTTGAAGATAAACAATCACGAAATATCGCATACGGTGAAGTTACAAAGATTAAACAAAAAATTAATTTTGATCCATTCAAGTTTTCAAAATTTTCATGTATGAAAACTTGATCGGATCAAAATGATAATTTTGCGGTAGCTACCATTGTAATGTTATTGCCTGCCACTTCACCAAAAGCAATTTTTCATAATTATATTAACCGATTGTTTATCTCCAAAAATGTTGAGATGCGCGAGCGAGATAGCAGCGCGCCATATTCTGCCCCTTAAGCTTTGTATTTATTAAATACATTCCTTACTCATGCTAACTTATGACTGCGAGGCACTTTCATATTTTTTTTTCTTATCATCCTATGTCTTTTATCAGCACATAAATTTAAACGTTTATTGCTTGGTGATATTGATTATATTGCCGTTAAACCAAACTGTTCTATACTAAAATTAATTTCTAAAGCTGCATTTTTAACAATAACAGACTCAAGGCGAAGTCTATACAATAAAGTACAGACAGTACTTTGGGTTTTGCTCAGACTTAACTCACGCTTAATTTTGTGCCACATCGTATTTTTTAAATGTATTTTAGAAAAGGTAACAGAACGTAAAAGTGCGTTTTGAAATGTTGCTCAACTGCGATATGTCCAACAAAGAGTTGAGCTAATGCTGAGCAAAATCTAAAATAGATTCATATACCTCGCCTTTAGATGGTAATAGAACCGCAAGCTGTTTGTCATATGTATAAAATATAGTCAATTGTAAAGTAGGTGGTACGTCTATGACTGATTTAATGAACGCGAACTTAAACGGCTTTTGTCTTGACACAAGCGTATAGCTCAGATATGTTAGTGAGATCGCGTATCGGTTTTAAAATACGGATAATAGAGCCAAAAGTAAGCGTACTTTACCATACGCCTTTCGTCACCTTAAATTGTGTTACATGAATGCGTATCAAAAAAGTTATTACACATAAAACTGTAACTTACGGTATCTATATCATCTAAGTCTGTGTAATAAACTATAAACAATAGATATAACAACAAAGTTATTATTGTGACTAGTTTTTTGAATCTAATAGTAGTTTGGCTTAGGCAACTTTGGCATAACAAACTGTAACCTCCCGATTTTAGTAACATCTTTGGTAAATAACATGATTCGAATTAAATAACAATAAAAAATAACATTCATTCAACAATCTTAGAGAATATTCGTTCGTTGTGACAATTGGGTTTGTAGAGATTGAGCCATTGGAAAATTGGAAAATATTTACTTACAATATGAAATAACTACTGAGATCCACAATCACCTGTAGTTTACTTAACTTTTTTCACAAATAACCTTTCATTTTAAGATTAAGAACTGTTTACACTTATTTATATTGCGTTTTATGTAAAATATAAAAAACATATTCATAGGCACAGTGCTCAATTATAACAGATTTCTTTGTATATAAAGTGAAGTGCTGTTTGAGCCATTCTTAGGTACTTATTTGTAAGTTTATATCGCGATTCATGAAACTATTCAGACAAAAATAATATTACATAATTTTAAATATACAAAATTGACGAGATTCCAACAATTAACCATAGGCAAGTTTAATGGCTTGAAAACTAAATTTTATTTCAATTAAGATTCTTATCATAAAATTTATAAATAATAAAAAGTATTTAAATTGATGCAGTTATTTGTTTGAAATTAGCATTCCCGCAGTGACTAACTAGCTTCAATTGGCTACAAGGTTAATGTGATTCATGTTGACATATCACCTCGGAGAACTGCTTCAAAGTGTTAGCAATTTTAGGCAGGAATGCAGGTTCCTTCAATATTTTAACCTGTACATGTGTACAGTGGACATATGCGGATATTGTAACAAGAAATACTCCAAATTCAATACAGTTTTTATTAAATTATATTGTATATCAGTAGTGGTTCTTAGATATGTATCATTCATTACACTAGCTCAAAAGAAACTTGAGCAGTGATGGAAGGTTTAAGTCAACGAAGTATTAGAAATCGAACAGTAAAATTATGTACCTACACTCGGAAGTAAATTCCTATCTTCTACTTTTGAATATGAAAACCATTTTTATACATATCCACAAAGATGTGCATTGTCAAGGATGAAGTAAAACTGTATAGGTATATTATGTGTATGAACGACACTTTAGTTAGACTTTCGGAATAAGCTTACTTTTGTTAAATTGGTGATAAGTAAGGAATTGTCATGTATAAAATAATTTAATTACCAAACAAAGGGTGCGAATCCTGGAGCTTGCAGAGAACAATTGAAAAATTAAAAAGAAAAGGTGAAGTATATTTTTTGATTTTAAATTGTATACCGGCAAATTTTGTATAAAAAATTTAGTAAACTACAGATGATTGTGACTTACGCTACCGTAAAGTTCCGCGTTCCCTTTCTGTTGTATTACCCACGCCCTCAGAGCGAGTTTGTGATGTTCTGGAAGAGGCGTTTGCCCCACCACGTCTCCAGGTCGAAGGGTTTGAAGTCACGGAGCAGTGCGCTGGGAGCATCGTCTTGGTAGTACAGGTTCGATGGTGGGACTGGGGATGAACTACCAGATCCTGTAAAGCCATACAATTTATGTGACAATTTAATAGCACTACTCACAAAATCATTTGCAAGCGCTGAAATATCGGGTACTCAATACAAATAATATACATTTTTTTTATGTTATTTGGTAACGAGACGAGCTGGTCATTTGCCTGATGGTAAGCATAACGCCGGCCCATAACAATTGAAATGCCACCCAGAACTTTGAAACACAAAGGCCTGCGCGGCTCTGCAGTATTAAATCTCATAAGCCCAGTAATTCCACTGGCTACTATGCTCATCAAACAGGAATACAGTAATGTGTGCACATTACTGCTTGGTGGCAGACTTCATTGGCAGACAGATTGTTTTTATTAATTAGGCATGAAATAACACTGCTTTTTTTACTTTTATTGTTGCAAGATAGTATCATCTTGAAAATGCAAAATAATCAGATTGTCAGACATATGTATGTAATATAGGTTGTTACTCTTATCATCAGTTTATACAATTATGTCATTTCATATTACACAAGAAGATTAGGAACAAATTACATATGAGTACTTTCAAATCTTTCCTTATTGCAAACTGATATCATCTGCCAGATGTCCGCTGCTAAACATAGGCCTTCTACAGCTACTCGCTTCTTGCATCCAATGGTTCCCTGCGGTTTTGACCAGATTGCCGATCCACCTGCATCACTAGCTTAAACTGTCAAAAGTTACATAGATGCTTGGATGGAGTACTTATTAAGATATATTTTTATAGAGTTTACAGACATAGTTTTACTTACCAGTTGTACTGGTGGGTGTAGATGATTCACTGTCACCATAGGCAGATTGTGTCCAAGCTAAAAATTACAAGATAAGTTACCATACACCACTTATATTGTTAGAAAGTTTTTAAGTAGGGTTCATAAGGCTGGTTAATGGCTATAGTAAAATTTTTGTGCTAGTAGACTAATATAAAGCATAAATTTGTACATGTCAGTATTGTCAGTAGGTTGATGGTTGAAATGGATACTTACTATATTATATTATCTATACAAATAAATAAATAGAACTGTTTTAATGTCAAAATAAAAGTTAAAATCTTTTACTAAATGCATATGAAAGTATACACAGAACTTATATCAAAACCACAACTTTTATTAAATTTATTTTTGTCTTGTGTTTGTGCCATCTAATCTGATTAGCCGATCTCTGATCTCTGAATGATATTATAAAGAGTAACTTAGGCTACTTTTATTATGTGGGCTAAGCTGCCGGGCACAGCTATATTATAAATAGAGCAATAGTTTCTAAGTTTGTTTTTGTTTGATATCTCTAATCTCAGGAACTGCTGGTCCGATTCTAAAAATCCTTTCACGATCCATGAGTGCTAAAGGCCGTTGGGTATAAGTGAACAGAGTGTACTATGTTGTTCATACATTTTGGTCTTTATTAGCTTTACAAAAAAGTCCGTAGTACTATATACAAGGGCAGTCCCAGAAGTACTTAACCTAACAAAGAAAACGAAAAAAAAATGGGAAACCTTTCTTCATTTCTCAACATAGTCTCCATTTAGCTTGACACACTTGTCCCAGAGATTTTCAATAGCTTTGATACCCAGTTTGATGTTTGTAGTGAGAACCATCAAGCTCCTCAAAATAGCTATTAACTAGATACTTACTTTCACTAATAAATCTAATGATTTCCTCGTGTTGGGGCGTCAGAACATTATGTTGTATTCTCTGGTGAACTGTCTTCTTACCATTGGAATGAAATATTGGTTTAGGCATACTGAAACAACCATAATTTGAACAAAGATTTATATTGTGAACATTGGAATGAAACATAAAGCAGTGAACTAAGCTAAACTTTTTGAATAAATAAAGCCGACGAATACGCCAAGAGGTTATGTAAAACAGTGATGAAATCTTCAAATAACATAACGTAACATTGAAGTGATAAATTAACTTACTTGACAATTTCTCCATTGTCCGACTCTGAGGACTTTCTGTTGTGATCTTTGCGGCTGTCTAGTCTTTCCAAATTCTGTGAGAGACCTGTGAATAAAATTAAGTGTTCAAAATATCGCCTCACATGATCAGGACACAAGTATTGTAGATACTGCTTATAGTTCACCATTTGCAAATAACTAAGTACCTCTTCGAGTTTTAGCAACAATTTTGCTGGGCCCCTTGGAGACAGTATACATTTTAAAATTTCACTCAAAAACTAAAAAAATAAACGTAAAAGTCACACACGGATTACGAGACCAACCTATAACTTCTTATTGCCATATATAAATTCTATACCAAAAGTAACAATTTTTAATTTTTGTCTGTTTGTTCTTTATTTTAAATTTTTGAAAAAGTAATGCATATACAACCTAAAATAACACCTAATTCATGTTAGTTGTGCTTAGAAAACCCCATTCGCAAACCAAGACCAACCAAATAATTAAAAAAAATCTGTCTTGCAATGTCTCATTATTATCGTATTTTTATATTTTACATTGCCGATGCCGCTTGTTACAAAGAGTATATTATGCCTGTTACTTCGTTGACGACCGAAAAAACTGATTACCGTATTTTTTTGTCTACAATTAATAAAAGGGATTTTCAAACGATTGGGAGAAAATAAATTATTTAATTCATAATAAATAATCAGATTAATAAATACCCTAGCTTCTGCCTGCGGTTTTCACCCGTGTTACTACGGAAACCACGCATTTTTCCGGGATAAAAAGTAGCGTGGACTCTCTGGTCCATAAAATATATCTATGCAAAAAATCACGTCGATCCGTTGCTTCGTTACTGCGTAAAAGAAGCACAAACCAACAAACACACTTTCGCATTTATAATATTAGTAGGAAGTAGGATTAAATTATTTTGCCTTATTATAAATGAAATTTTAATAGTTAAGGGTACATATAGTATTTAGATTCAGATGTATGTAGTTTGCATATTAATACAAAAAACATAAACGAAGAAAACGTGCAATAAAGTGCGAAATTATGTCTTTTTCATATTTTAGCAGTTTTTTTGCAGCATGGCAATTTTTTGTTCGCTGTCAAAGTCATAAACGTCATCATGTCATGTTAGTTCTAAATATTTCCGTGGTTTGCAAATAGCGCTGCGTGCCTGGCCATAATAAGTCAGTAATACATACTATTATCTATTCTGTGGTAACACTAACAAACTATAAAGAGATACTACCCACCATGGATCTATGGCACTGAGTACAGCTGTACAGAGTACTTATTTTTAGCTATGCTAATAGCTCCATGCCTGGACCAGTGTGTAAATCTATATTTACAAAAGTACTCTGGAGCTGGAGCTAGACCACACTCACCATGAGTCACCAACTCACCACAGGTATTGCACAGAAGTTTTATAAAACTGTGCTTGGACTGGAACCTTTTATTATTTAGGTAGGTATATTTCTCTATGGCCTGGACGGTGGATGCTGGCGATCCTAATCTTGATCCTTGCCACGTTCTACCTATCTTTGTTCTTGGTAGTTGTAGGTAGGTACCTAGGTCCTACTACCTATTATCCTCAGCGATGTTATGTTGCTTAGGCTGATATTCTACTCATCAAAGATCTTTCTGTGATGATTTTTCCAAGTTCTGTGCCCCTTTGATCAAAGTTCTTTGACAGAAGCCCATTCCACTCATCCAAGATCTTTGTTCAAATATATAAGCTGACAGTAAGCCGCTTACTAGTACTGGATCCATTTTATTTCACAAATAACCGTAATTTGGTTATGCGACACGACTATTAGAAAAAAAACAGACACTAAAATAAAAAAAAAAACACCCTGTGATATAAACCTACCTATAGGTACTATATAGGTACCTACGCTACAATGTAAATGTAAACCAGCGACTAAAGCGAGGAAGCTGAGCGGTGCGCGAGGAAAAAATTCCCCAATAGAATCACATCATCATCATCATCATCATCATTTCCCTAGCCCTTTGATTATAAAGTGATTCTATGCCCTAGCCTTGCTCAGCACAGCTCTGGCCGAAAAGGGTTAGCGTAACGAGGTTTGTGCATAGAAAGCGAGCTAAAAATGTGTGCGAGGGACACTAGCGAAAAATGTGTGCGAGGCTGCGTAACGGGCTGGTAGACCAAATAAGTTGTGGAGCTAGAAGTTATTTGGTCTACCAGTCAATAGAATACAACGATGTGAAATCAACAGCTCACAGCTTTCTCGCATGTCTCTGGTGGATAGGTACCTACGCAATCTTACTCTACACATTATATAAAACTTGCTGCCTTGCCAGCCCTATCTGAATTCTGAACCGAATGTAACGAGCCATGTTGCCAATTGAACGGAATTATTGTCCCGTCTGGCCGCAGTCTGCATGCTTCGTCAATGTACTCGTCTGCACGTTTCAACGACCTTTCAACTTTTATTTTGTTTTTAATAAGGGCAGCCGGCCGGGCCCATTGCTCAAAGAGTCGAGACTCGAAACATTATCTTATATTGTGTAGTTTGCTACTGTTATTTTATTACCTACTAGGTATTCCGTATGAGAAATGCGAAAGTTTGGAGATTAAATTTGTTTCTTTCCTCAGTCAGTTATTACGGTCCTTGGCCAGAGGTGGCGCCTTTATCATGGTAACGCAACATTCGTTTTTAGTTTACCTACTTCTCTGTCCCTTATTTTGATATAATTTTTTTGTATTTGTAGAAACTGTAATGATGTATGATGTCCTGATATAAATGTATATTCACTCCCGCCGTTCAGTGACGCTGTAAAGGTCGCTAGACCATAAGCAGGGTCCTACAAAAAAAAACACGACAAAGCGTCCACGTTCTTGTGTGAAGAATCTCAGATGGATTACGTGGAGTGATAGGAATATTGAATATCCAAACGTTCCAAATCCAACGTTGGGCGTTGGTACGCCTGATACAACGATCCACTTCGCACTCAGTTGACAGTATACTCGAGATCAGAATGACCGAAAAATGGAACGATGCGATGGCGCACCCGGAACGGAGTGACCGTCTGTGAGCTCGAAAATTGGGCCATCGTTCCATTCAATCCACGAGTTCCACGACGCGCGGAGCGATGGAATTAGAGCGATTGTGAAAAACTGAATCTTCGGCGGTGTTTTTTTTTATAGATAAGCTTGACCTCAACGTAAAAGCACCTATGTAATTTAGAAAAACAAATGCACCACAACAAATAATTCTTATTCTGTGGTAAATGCACGTAGCACAGCAAAACAATGGTGTTTCACACCGCGGCTCCCACGGAGTAACGGAACCGAGGTAATAGTGCGGATCAGCTCAACGGGACACCATGGCATTATGCTTTTACCTGCATAAGCCTTGGTACCGCTTTATTTACTTTAAAGTTTACTATTGTATGTGTAACAGTTGCAAATGAGACCTCTTTGGAATAGGATTGGAGTGCAGTGTAAATTGTATAAACAGTGTAATAGTGGAACTGCCTGGTGTGAAAGTGGAGAATTCTCTCGCAATCGTAGTCGCTTTGATTTTGACGAATTTCTATTAAAAAAGTTGTGCCTAACTTGATTGGATTTCAGGAAAATCGATCAGAAATTGTCCCTGACAAAAAAAAAACAATCATAAATACCAATTTTTTTAAAATAGATTGTTAAGTTGGCAATGGTTGTAGTTTTTTGTTACTAGATTGGCAACACTGTTGAAGAGAAAATAAAATATGTCGGCTGTCTGCTGATTGCAATTACATCGAGTATTTTCCTTTAATTTATATTTCCACTGCAAATATCACAGGTTATGGGCCCAGTCACATACTTGTGCTATTTTTGGGTGTGCGAAACGTTTTTGGCAGTTTGGAAGATTTGGAGTGCGTACGGTCTCTTTTGGAGGTTATAAGGTGTGACATCGTGCTTGTTGAGACTCGTACATAAAAATAGGAAAACGCAGACAGTTAGAATGGACAGTACAAGCACTGGTTTGAAGCTGACTGGAGGAAACTGGGCGGTCTGGAAGTTTCAGACCGAAATTATGCTTAAAGGTAAAGGCATATTTGATATCGTCAGTGGAGTGAAACAAGAGCCTGAAAAAGCAGATGCTAAGGAGGAATGGCTAAGGAGTGATGCTAAAGCTCAGGAAATTATAGTAGCAAGAATGGAACAAGGGCCAATGACACATATTTTGTCATGTGGATCTGCGAAAGAGATGTGGAACAAACTTAAATCTGTTTATGAGAGAGACTCACAAGTGAGCATTCATCTACTACAGCAGAGATTTTTTAGTGCCAGCTTTGAAGATGGTTCAGTGTCAACTTTCCTGGCCAGTCTCGAGGAAATCAAAAACAAACTCAAACAGGCCGGCGAGCCCATATCTGATAAGATGTTTATGACAAAAATACTCATGGCGCTGCCTGAACGTTTCAAACACTTTCGTTCAGCCTGGGAGTCTGTGTCGACAAATAATCAAAGCATAGAGGAGTTGACGGCACGGTTGTTAATTGAAGAAGAAAGATTAAACTCATCTGAAGTTGAAGTAGCATTGGCAAGTAGAAGTACAAAGAGTAATGATCCAAAGAAAGAAAGAAAATGTTATAGTTGTGGAAAAGGAGGCCACATTGCGAAGTTTTGCTACAAGAATAAAGAAAAAGAAACAAGGAGTTGCTACTACTGTAAGAAAAAGGGCCATTTATTGCAAAATTGTACCATTATGAAGAATAAGGCTAAAAATCAAGATGAAAAGAAAGAGGTAAATGCCTTTATGGGTTTGAGTGCAGAAGGCAAAGAAGACTGTTGGTACATGGATACAGGAGCCTCTGAACACATGTGTGGGGACAAGGATTTATTTGACATGTTAAAAGAAACTGAAGGTTATGGAAAAGTAAAAGTGGGAAATGGAAGTGCTCTGGACATTAAAGGCAAGGGAACTGTAATTGTGTTTGCGTGGAACGGCCAGAAAAGCATAAAAACTGTATTGTCAAATGTCTTGTATGTGCCAGAACTTAAATATAACCTATTCTCGGCAGGTTGTGCTCTTGACAAGGGATTGTGCTTGGTTTCAGACAATGAACAGTGTCAGTTTGTGAAACACGGAGAAGTGCGTGCATTAGCTGAACGTGAGAACAATAAATTATATAAAATGTGCTTTGCGCGAAATGAAACGCTAAACAGCTATATGCGAAATAAAACGCAAGCAATCAATGCTACCCCAGAGTGTGTTTCAGAACGTAAAGAGAACTGTCAAACGTTACTCTATGATTGTCAGTTATGTTCCAAGGTAGAAAAGTTAAGTGATTGGCATGTAAAAATGGCGCATCAGAATTTCACAACAGTAAAACGTTTTCTATTGAGAAATAACATCGAATTTGAAGATGATAGTGATAGTTATGAATGTGAGAACTGTTTATCAGGAAAGCAGCATAGAATGCCCTTTCCTTTGAGCGAATCCCGAGCGCGAGAAATTTTAGAATTGGTTCACGCCGATGTTTGCGGTCCCATGGAGCAAGTATCTATTGGAGGCTCCAAATACTTTCTACTGTTAAAAGACGATTATTCAGGTTATAGATTTATCTATTGTTTGAAAAATAAATCTGAAGTGAAGCACTGCATTGAGAGATTTATCGTAAAAATCGAGAGAGAAACTGGTCGTAGACTAAAAACATTAAGATCAGACAACGGATTAGAGTTCATGAATTCGGAGCTGAAGGCTGTTCTGGAACGTCATGGAGTGTCTCATCAACGGAGTGTGGTGTACACTCCGCAGCAAAATGGACGCGCAGAACGAGAAATGCGCACCCTAGTGGAAGCTGCACGATCAATGATAAAGAATATGCATAAAGATTTTTGGGCGGAGGCAATTAATACTGCTGCCTACACGCTCAATCGAACAGGTCCCAGTCCAGTTGAGAATATGACACCATTTGAGGCTTTTTATGGAAAGAATATTGATTTGAAATTGTTCAAGGAGTTTGGAAGAAAAGTATCCGTTCACGTACCAAAGGAGAAGAGGTTAAAGTGGGACGACAAAAATGTGATGGGAGTATTTGTTGGCTATGGTGAAGAGGTAAAAGGATTCCGAATTTATTTTCCTTATGAAAGAAAAGTTGAAATTCACCGCGATGTAGTATTCCTAGCGGGACAAAGACAGAAAGAAGTTGAGAAAGCTGAGATACCGGATGTGACTTATGTAGAAGAAGAAGAAGAACCAGAAATAGTGAGTGAGGAAAACCAGAGTGTGAGTGAGCCAGAGGAAGATGCTGACAGTATGCATTCCGCTATAGAGTCTGACAGCAGTGAGATAGAAGAAGAACAGTACCACTTAAGGCCAAGAAGAGAGAGGAGAGTTCCAGACAGGTTCAAAGATTTTGACATGATGTTGATGGCCATAGAAGAGGAAGATCCCAGTACTTATGATGAGGCTATGTCGAGTAAAGAAAGTGAAAAATGGAAAGATGCCATGCAAGCGGAAATAAATGCCCTAATTGACAATGATACTTGGGTAAGTATAAGTAAACCAGAAGATTGTAAAATAATAGACTGTAAATGGGTATTTAGGTGCAAGAAAAATGAAAAAGGGGACATAGTATCTTATAAAGCTAGACTTGTGGCACGGGGTTTTCAACAAACTGATATTTCATTGAGTGATTTGTACAGTCCTGTTGCTAGATTAACATCTGTAAGAATATTCTTAGCTTTTTGTAGTAAAAACTGTTTAAAGGTTCATCAATTGGACATATGTAGCGCTTTTTTGTATGGGGAAGTAGAGGGTGATGTGTTTATTAGCTTGCCAAAGGGATGTGACAATGTAATTAAGGATGAAAATACTGTATTAAAGTTAAATAAATCACTGTATGGCTTAAAAGGTTCTCCTCAAATTTGGAATAAAAAGTTTGACAATATAATTACAAAATTAGGTTTTGAAAGATGTGCATTTGAATATTGTTTGTATATAAGGAATGTAAATGGATGTAAAACTTACCTTATGATTTACATTGACGATATTCTCTCAGCCAGTACAAAAGAAAGTGAAATTGTTAATTTAAAAGCAATGTTAAGTAAATATTTCAAAATTAAAGACTTGGGAGCTGTAAGGTATTATTTAGGAATGTCAATTGTACAAAAATTAAATGAAAGAAGGATTGAAATAAATCAGAGAAAATATCTAGAAAATTTATTAAGAAAATGTAATATGCAAGATTGTAAAGCAATGGCTACACCTATGGAAGAGAATTTTAATCACAGTGTATTAAAAATAGATTCTTCGGAGAGTAAAGAAATAGAATATAGATGTAGAATGGTTATAGGATCACTAATGTATGCAATGTTATGTTCACGACCTGATTTATGTTTATGTATTAGCATACTGAGTAGATATCAATCATGTGCTAGTGAGGCCTTATGGTCACATCTTAAGCGGGTACTTAGGTACTTAAAAGGTACTCTTGATGTAAGCTTGGTACTTAAAATAGATGATAATGTAGAAGATAAGTTAGTTGGATATGTGGACTCGGATTGGGCTGGTGACAAAGTTGATCGCAAGTCAACTAGTGGATTCCTTTTTAAGATGTATGGTTGTTCTGTTTCCTGGAATTCGCGAAAACAATCAACTGTGGCTTTGTCATCTACCGAATCAGAGTATGTTGCACTAAGTATGGCAACTACGGAGGCATGTTGGCTCAGGAATATGTTCAAGTGTTTAGAACTTGAGGATGTTTCTGTGCTCATATATGAAGACAATCAGTCTGTAATTAAATTGTGTAAAAATCCTCAGTTCCATCATAAACTGAAACATGTAGACATTAAAGTTCATTTTGTACGTGACAATGTTTTCAAGAAAATTGTACAAATTAAATATATAAGTACAAATGAACAAATTAGTGATGTGTTAACTAAGCCTTTAGGCAGGATTAAGTTTGAAAAGTTTAGGTTAGGTCTTGGTTTATATAGACTATAATACTTGTATACTATAAGATGTAGTTTGGGGTAAAGGTTACCTATTTTATTTTATTTTATGTAGAGTTTGCATTTTTGGTTTTTGTTTAGAGTTGCAGTTTTTGTGTAATTTAACTTAAGGGGGTGTTAGTAAAGATTTTTCTTAAGGGGATGTTCTAAAGTTTTTTGTTAAGGGGATGTATTAGGTATAATTTAATTAAGTGTCAGATAGTTTAGACAACCATTGAGGGGGTGTGTTAAGTTGGCAATGGTTGTAGTTTTTTGTTACTAGATTGGCAACACTGTTGAAGAGAAAATAAAATATGTCGGCTGTCTGCTGATTGCAATTACATCGAGTATTTTCCTTTAATTTATATTTCCACTGCAAATATCACATAGATGATAATTAATAATAATAATTTGTTTATAATTACAAAAGAAAATTACGGGTAAAATTCCTTTAGAAAAGCGACGAACCGATTTTGATGATAATCCGATTTTGATGATATTTCTATGGGACCCATCTGAAAGTATATCCTTTCAAATAAAAAAAGAAAGTTTCCAAATCGCTTTATAAATGACTGAGATCTGAGGTAACAAACATAAAAAAATTAAAAACACACCAAATTGAGAACCTTCTTTTTTGGAAGTCATTTAAAAATAGTTGTTCCAACTTGCCAATTTTTCCAATTATCAGATACAGTGGCCCCACACTGGATAGGCTCTCTCTAGAGGCCTCGATCTATCCTCAGACTAAAAGCTACTACTAATACTTATATGCAACAAGCTCAAAGATTCACAGGCAAATCAAGGCGATTACTATTGCGAGTGATCAGCAATATGTCAGCTGGTTTACGACTGTCATTGTAGGCTATATACTATTACGGTTCGGAGTCAACTCTGTGAAAGTGTGCAACATTGGATGAGTCTTTGCAGAGAGAAAATGTAGAACCTTTGAGAAAATGACAAAAATAAGTGGCTAACATCATCAACAGGTATGTTAAACAAGTTGTAATTGTATACCTCTGCACTGAAGCTTCTTTAGGTCAAATTCAATGCAGTACTTCAACTGTAGGTACCTACCTAAAATCTTTAAACAAACGACGTCCTCATTAGTAGGTAAATATATTGTTTTTGTGGAAAAATGTATTTTCCAGACAAGTTTTTATAAAATACCTACGTAATTAGTACTGTAATCTTGTGGCCACCTTCCGGCACCATCATCATGACGATTTACATCATCTAGGATCAGAGTACTTGTAAAGACAAATCAAACGAGCCCAAACTCGATGGAGTTACGTCGTTTTGTTACAGAGTTCCTGTGATCACCTTCCGGCTCCATCATCAGACCAGCTCTGTGACATCATTATATTGAATTGTTATCCGATTTACTTAAGTATGTATTTAGCTCAATCGAACAACGGGAAGTGGTTCAAAAGCTTGCAAGATTTGACCTACACCAGTATCTAATCTGTGTCTAAACTGACTAACATACAAACATTGCATGTTAAGCTAAAAGCTTGTATGTAAAAGTTAAAAAGTATCACTCGCTATCTCTCTGATGCACTACAAAAGCACTATCCTTAAAAAGCTCACCATTATCACTCCACATTCCAACACAAAAAACAACAGCATTATCCAGAATGCCCCGAAAATGAGGATTATCCTAAAAATGTGAATATTTCTGTGCTATTGTGACATCAATTCGTAGATCCGGTGTTAGAAGTGTGTCGCATCGCGCGATTCGTCTCAGTGATATTGGCTTCACCCGTTGCCCATTGACGTAGGAAGGGCTATTCGCGTTCGCTTTACCTATTAATAAACTGACGGACAATAAACAGTCGTTCTAATTGGCCTCTGTTTTTTTGATCCTCGGATCCGTAGTGGAGTCCCTCAGTGATTTATAGCATGGAGGTTGCGTTGGGACTCGATCTCTGTTCAGGATGAATGTAGGTTGAAAAATGAAATATGGATAACGTAGCATTGTTTGAAGTGGCCATTAGGGGCTCGTAAAATCACACACGATAACGAATTACAGCCATGTCGTGTACAGCCATGATTCGAGCTTGCTCACTTACTAACTCCACTGGCGCTGCGACCCAAAAAGGATCTTTGCCTCTGGCACTGGAGAATGCCACTGGTCACGATTCCGCGCCAACTCTCGCCAATCATCAGCTTACAGTTCACGCAGGTTCGCTTCCACGACGTTATTCCAGCGGTACCTTGGTCTACCAACTAGCCGGCAGCCATTGGGGGCTCCAAAATACGCTTTCTTGACTTTCCGGTCCTATGTACAAACCAGCGATGTCTCTGCGCTTTCGTTTCACCAAAGATGTTAAACTCGGCCACTAGCTCTTCTTTTTCTAGCTACTGTTTATAAATTATGTAAAATATAATGTTCAAAAAAGATGGGTAGGCCGAGGTAAAAACATATTAACATCATAACCTATTATCGGACATCTAGATGATTTCAATGTCGTCTTAGACATATACATCGTCGAAATTATTGATGGTGAGCAAAATAGCTGTTGTTGTGCCGAACAATACTTTTACAAAGAAAACGTAAAAATAACAGTAATGAGGGCACCATTTCTTTCATTGTCTACCTGGCTCCATTGAACACTGGACTATATAAACGAGCCAGCATCAAAGTAAAGAAAGTAAACAAACATTACGCTTGTGTAAACGGTTGTAAATTTTAAATACCAACGTGCCGCGATGTGTCAAGCGACGATAATATACGCAGGGTTACAGCCAGCGTAGAAGAAGATCAGGATCGGTCTCTGTGGTGGGCCTTGAGAGACTTATCCAGCGTTAGTCTGATATAATATGCTGATTATGATAACTCGCCATCGTTTCGCGGAGGAGCAGCTAGCTAACTACAATCTCGTGGGCCCTTCTCACACCTACAAAACTCAACTACCTACTTTGGATATGCCGTTTTACTGATATGTAATGTGGGAAGATTGTTTGTCTGATGGTAAGCAAATAATGTCTGCCCATAACAAATAACAATTGCAGTGTCACTTAGTGACACAAAGACTTCGGCGACACTGCTTTGTGCTTGTTAAAATTAGGGGATGGACTGCTGAAAGTCCTTATATACAAATTTTGATGTGATGCTTAGTGGTATTAGGTAGATTAGGTAGGTATTATAGTAAGGCCGGCCGTAATCTTAAGGTCGTGAGTTCAAAATTCGAAAGAAAAAAAACTATAATTAAAATGTAAAGTATGTAAGTGCCTACTTATCCAATCCAATTTAGTATTACTAAACTCCTTCACGATCTAAGCCAAATAATTTCATGTATAAATCGTTGAGGTGCAAGGCCACTCGGCAAACCGAGAAGTCGTTGGTGATGGCCCACGTCGCCCACACCTTACGCCGCCTCTGCTTTAGAAGTAATAAAGAATTACGTGGCATCTCTACTGTAATTCTGTAATTGTAGGTATTTTGTTGTATCTAGTCAGTGGTATTGTGAGAAGACAGTTAATTGGTCTTATGAGATCAATTATTACGACGCCTTGGCTGTTCCAAGGATGTTCCAATGTCGGCACGTTACGAACTATGTACATTGTACATTGTATGTTCTCAGTGCACCGGGTATTATATTTTATACTTATTATTTATATTTTTATATATTAGCATTTATGTGTACATGTCTAAATAATATTTTGCCACCTCTCTTTATAAATGGGTACCCTAGCCACTTTTCTTGCACGACCTGGAAAACTGGTAGATAATGCTGCTATATGTATAGCATTAAGTTATTCGGTATTCCAGGTACTTACCTACATTTTGTGGTAAATAATTAAATATATTAATTTATGATTAACAAGTATAATAATACGATTCGAAAGATAAATGTAAACTCTACTTTTATAGGCTACTACCCCGCGCCGCCCATTCCCCCCCAACACCCCCCCCCCCCCTCGTTCACCGGGAAAATACTAAAGTCCTTCAAAATAAGTAATTATATTCGACCTACATGCATCATCAATATCGTAGTTACCATGCAGTTCTAAGATCGACTCTACAATCTACACATAGTAAAAAATGTACTCTTTGTCTATAATAAAGGAGTTATTATTATGTTCTAGGCTGCCAGTATTGTTACGTTAGATTCGGCAGTGAATTTAAAGTTCAAGGTAAGCCTAGTGCGTGCATATGATAGACGGGTTTTAAAATAATTATGACTGTACTTGTTATTAGACCCGTGTTCGCAAATGAATGTGATTATTATTATTTATATATTATGGAATCGCAAGACAAACAACAACGTAAATCAGTTAATCAAACCTCAATGTGAGGAGCACGGTAGCATGAAGCATCGCATTGATTTTGTGCGTGTAATGTATAGATGTTGCCATTGGCAAATTATGAGCTTCAGAAGGTGTATCTTCTAATGCACCACTTTATATAGCACTGAATCTTTGGCACAAATGTGTGGAAAGTTAATATATGTACTTGGTACATTCTTGCTTATTTTAATACACATTATTCTATCTTTATAATATTAGTAAGTACTTACTTAAATATACTTCTTGGTATCTAACTTGACACTGGCTAAATCAAAAGACGCGAAACCAAAAATTAAAACAAAAACTGGCATAGGTACCTAGTTAGTTAAGTAGGTAACCGAAGATCCTTTCACGAATATGACAAAAATAGGATTTAAGAAAAAAATGAAAGCCATTGAAAGAAATAAATCTAAATATAAAGTCCATGAAATTTAAATAACCCATAGCATTATCTGCGTTATCTATATACCTTTCAAAGTTTTTATTTGTTTGCAAAAGTAGAATTTAAATAGTTTATATTTAGTCAAACGGCGACCTCAATAGAACTAAACATCGTAGGTAAATCATGGTGTCAAATCAGATGCCGGCTAGTATAATGAATTGTTGAAATCGGAGGTAAGCAGCACAAACAGATGCTCTTTGATTATGACTTTCTACTTCTATGCAGACTCTGCCTGTTTTATGTAAGTAGGTTCCTAACCGCAATCGGCTAAAAACAGATCTCCCGCCAAAAAGCATGGTTACCGCGAAGTGCACAAACACTATCCAATCAGAGCCGTTCGCGCCTTCCGTGCGTTCGCGCGCGTTTATCAAACCGCGATAATGTGCACGATACAGCATTCGAATATTAACAATATTACTTAAAAACATTTGTGGCCCGCAAACGTGCACAAAGTCCAAGCGACTTCCAAGCCGCGAGCACTTCATATGTGCACATCGCAAAAAAGAAAAACAAATAAAATATGAACACATTTAAATAAAACGACAAAAACAGCATCGGCACGGTCCGGTTTAGTTCCTTCGCCGTAATCGAGTTGCAAGTGAAAAAATAAAAATAAACATTGTTTGCCGGCTGGACTAACTGCTAACTGGGAAAAGTTAAAGCTGTGGTTAGGTTTTTATTAATATATAAAGAAAATAAGCACTATTGTGCATTTAACAACTTTACAGGCCTTTACTATGACTATATGAATACAAATGTGCGAAAGTGATTATCGAAGAAAGTGACTATACCACGTCGCAACCTAGTATTCACTCGCAGCTTTCATTTGTAAGTATCAATTTAAATGCGGTTTGATGGCCGTCTAAGTGCTGAATTAAATCATGTTTATTTTTGGAAAACAATCGGTCCACAACTCGACACCTACACGCAACTAGGCAAGGAGGTACATTAGCAAACTAATGAATAATGATACATTGATAATCATGAATTGTTTGAGAGAGATACTTAAAGAAAAAAAAACAGTCGATTCTCTTTTTAAAATTACTTCTCCAAAGAAAGTAGAACAGTTAAAGCTAGTTTTGCCGACCTCCTTTTCAAAGACAATACAAATAATCCTTTTTAATAAGGCTTTGGAAGTTTACGTAGTAAGTACAGCCTAAAATCCTAAAGAATAATTAATAATCTTTTGAATAATAGATGTTTTTAATAAAATATTATTATAAGCATAATATAATGTAAAAAACGTTGTTGATACGCTTTTATCTTATCGCCTTTGACCTAATATAAGAGCGTCTGATTGGATTCAATTCAGCATACATTACTAAGTAACTGTAACATGTTATGTACTTATGTTTGTATATTATATATACAAACGCGTGTAAGTGACGTTATTGCTTTAGATATAGGTACAAAAGAAATGCACCTCCGACAGCAGCTGAGTAATTTCAGCTGTTCATTCAAGTAGAGTTACTTTTTCTATGAATTATTCTGTGGTGGAAAGAAATACTATCAAATTCAAGTCACATCCCTAATTTAAAATCCAAACAACAAATGGGACGATTTCTGGTAAAGTAAAAAGAGTGTAAAAGTGATAGGAGAATATGTAGAATATATGGAATATATTATATACTGTTACTTATTTGTTCGATTACGCATGTAGTTTTCAGCTGTAACTGCGATGACATTTATCTTTTATGTGTACAGTGTTTTTTTTTATATTGCTTGTTTCAAGGTACATCGTGTCGTGTTCAATATAAAAAATAAATACATATTAGGAACTTGCCTCAGCTATCCATATCCATACTACAGATAAATAAAATTGAAGTGTCTGTTTGTAATATCAAAATAACAGCTTTTTACTAAATGAAAGTATATACGGTACCTATAACAAAACAACCATTTTTAAAATTTTTGTCTGTTCGTCTATCTGTCTGTCTGTTTGTTCCGGGTAATCTCCGAAACGGCTGGTCCGATTTTGATGGGACTTTTACTGGCGGATAGCTGATGTTACAAGGAGTAACATCTAACATAGTAACATAGGCTACTTTAATTTTAGAAAAATAATTAGGGTTCCGCGCAAAAAAATAAAAACCACGTAATCCAAAATCTCCACGCGGGTGAAACCGCGGGGCAGCAGCTAGTACGAAATGTATTTTATAGTGTTAACCGACACTCACGGATGTTCACACAAATATATACATCACAAAAATTTCGCTTCCAACAGCCGGTAACAACTTGTAAGCCGGAAAGAAATACATCATATCAAGAATTTCGCAGTAAACATCGATTGCTCCCATAGCCTAGTTGGTTAAGGCGTCTGGCCCGGATTGCCTCAGCTACTCGCCTCAACTGAGCATTGACATAATAATATGACAACAGCGTAGGTTTTGATAAAATCATACAATGCTTGAACCTCTTCTAACCTAACATTACACTAATCATGTAATTTCCACCCGGAATAGACCCCAAAAATATTACATTGCAAGGCGTAGTGGGTGAAACTCAACCAATAATGTGCACCCTATTAAAATTATCGGAACAAAATGGAGTGAAAATTTTATTCATTTATTATTCCACTCTGACCCGCCAGTAGACAGCTTGGTAGGGCAAAGTGGAATTACTCGTAGTCAATCTAGTTCTAATTAAAGATACCTTTTGAAGATACATTCGAGTACCTAGCACTGAGTTGAGGTATTTTGGAGCAAAGATCCGAGAACACCACGGTAGTTAGGTTGTGTTATTGCAAAAACCACTCTCCGAAATGTGTCTGATGAGTCGATAACTATAGCTACTCTATGACGATACTCAAGACTGCAGCCTTGTCTTAACTAGCAAGACATTGCTAATGAGCTTCTCATCTCGTATAGGTATCAATAGACTAGAACGTTTTGAGCTACTTGGTCATCTCAAAGATGAGATCAATACTCCCAAGTGAAAATTACTTAATGTTCATATTTAAACCAAGCCTAGGTAAAAAGGAATATAAATAGATATGTACACGTGGTATTTAGATGATTGTTCCTTGTTCGAAAATAACAACTTTTAATACCTATGTATATTGCGGTTACAAAATCAACACTTTAGATTTAAAAATAAAATAAGGCTAGGTACGTATAGTACGCGGAAAATTGTAAACCTATATATTATTATAATGTAACTGTGCAGATCATCTAGGTATAATATTCTTTCAGAAATTTAGAACACAAAGGGAAGGATATACATTATTAAATACATACTTATGTATTAATTTGCATTCATTTTAATTTTTTATAATTTTGTATACATATATCACACATAGTTAAATTATTTTTTTACTTTTGTTAAGTTTTTCTTTCAGTCCATCAATTGTTATTTTATTTTTTAATGTATTCCGTTCGATTTATTTTTGTTTATTTTTTGATAATTTCTCAACACACTAAAAGTCTTCACTATGTAACGACTTTGTTTATGAAAGTGTTTTGATACGTTTACTTTTTACTTTTCATTTTTTTTCATTACTTATAGGTACTGCTAAATTGTGCATGTAGTCTACACCTTTAATTATAATAGCATTAGAATAGAGCTCTTGCATGTTCTGTCTGATTGTTATAATGTATATTATGTTGGTGTTCTTTTTAATAAATAAAATAAAATATCTCGCTCGCGAATTTGAAATTAGTCACCTCATCTGGCGTCCATCTGCACGTTAATATAGGTAGGTACCTAAACCTATACATTATACTTAGCTATGTTTATAAAAAACTTCCACGTAAAGTTCGCCTTCCAAGTATTAGATGGACAACAAATGATTCCGTTTTTAATTTTGGTGGTGGAATAGAAACCTTAAAAGTCACTCCCAAAATGCTTTAGATAGATACGTTCGTTAGTGGGAGGACTAACTCTTCTGCGAGTGTCCGTCTGGGTTATTACCACCGCTTTGCTCGTGAAGTCTGCTGCCAAGCAGTAGTGTGCAAGCATTACTGTGTTCCGGTTTGATGAGCAGAGTATCCAGTGAAATTACTGGGCTTAAGAGACTTAAGGGGCTAGGTTACCCAAAAACGACTACTTTCTGCTCCTAAAACTCCCAAACGGCTTGGTTTAACGACTTGAAAAAAATACTACCTGAATGATCAATTCAAGGGCATTAAATTTGATTGATTGATTTTTTTGTATTACCATTACTTATGGCTTGAAAAAATATTTAACAGCATGCTATTTTAAAACTATTTTCCCTAAAACTTCTAAATGACTTAGACGTTTGGGATTAATTTTACACCAAAAAATAAGGAAGAAAATTTTCTATAATTCTTATTGATTAAATTTGTGCATAGAGCAATATTTCGCAAAGAAATTATCAAAAAACTGAATTCCAAATGTACAAGTCTCAGAGGTGCTCTGCGCGGGCGCGCGCGGCAGTCATGCACTGGCATTCAGACGGGGAGGTTGTGTCGCTCGTTGCTCTGCTCACGCTGTCCGCCGACGTTACATATTTGTGTGCGTGAATGATATACAATACAAGTATTTGTTTTCGTGTGGGTTTGAAGCTTGCTCAAAGAGTAGCGTCTAGAGTGGTGAAATCTGATTCATTCCGTGATTTGCGCGTGGACACTCCTCGCATACATATTGAGTGGGTTACATTTCTGATTACAATTTCTTGTTTACGTACATCATTTTTACGAGTGGCAAATATATGTATTGGTAAACAAAGGAATATCGGGAGGTTGAGAACCGTTATAGAAAATACTGGAAATGAAATTGAAAAGTAAAATTACTGGCCTTATAAGACTTAATACCTAATGTCTCAGGTTAACGAGCACAATGCAGTGCTGCATATTTTTGTTTTAAAGTATTGATTGGCACTGCAATTGTTATGGGCCGGCGTTATCCGAAAACTGTAAATATGTTGTAATTGCAGTGCCATTCACAACTTTGAAACACAAAGGCCTGCAGGGCACCGCAGTGTGCTCATCATAATGCTGGCCCATAAAAATTGCAATGCTTCACAGAACTTTGAAACACAAAGGCCTGCGCGGCATTGCTCTGTACTCGTAACTAAGTCTCATAAGCTCAGTAATTTCGCTGGTTACTTTGCTCATCAAACCGGAACATAGTAATGCTTGCACATCTGCCGGCAAGCATATAATGCTGTTCCGGGAAAAATCAAGGACCTACCTTGGACACGGTTTTGGCAAAAATTGAAATGTTGGTTGCATGAAAAATATTACTATACTATAGCTGAAGTTTTAAAGTAATTTATTTGACCACTGAATTTCTAGAATTCTATTTAAATTATTGGTTTTATTTTTGGACACTTTAGTATAATTAATAAGAAAAATAATAACATTTGATAATATAAATAAGTACCTATAGGAAATGAAATATGAATTGTATTACGATTATTGTGTCATTAGTTTTTTGTAATATTTTAAATTCAATGATAGTTAATTATTCTAATATTTGCATGCCACAATGTGGTAAAATGTTTATGATACTTTATATTTTCTATACCTGTGACCCGACACTATTGTTGTCACCAACATTTTTAGCAAATAAATTATTATGATTAGGCTTCATGAACAAAGTGGAAACCCAGACGGACACTCGCAGATGACTCGATACCTCGTAAATGACACCAAAATAAAAAACACGACTACAAAAGTAAAAATAAAAACAACCCGAAAATCATTTATTTACGTACATGTTAATTTTTGGGTCAAAATGTGTAACAAATTTCA
Source organism: Crocallis elinguaria (assembly GCA_907269065.1). NCBI lineage: Eukaryota > Metazoa > Arthropoda > Insecta > Lepidoptera > Geometridae > Crocallis > Crocallis elinguaria. The sequence continues at coordinate 20,349,550 of OU026072.1, read as the reverse complement.
ACTTTACGGAGCAAATTGGCTGTCTGTACTTTTATTTTAGTCCAGAGCGATATTTTGAGATCAATCTCAACGTTGGATAATCTCATGTGCGTCCGTACCGTTTATTTACGAATAATAATGATCACTTCAACACTTCATTTCAATGAAAAACTTTCCACTAAATGAATTTAAAGAATTATAGGCAAAGATGCCGTGCGCGCGTGCGGGTACCGCTTCGTAGCGGTTCATCCGCGTGTTCTATGACGTTAGGTTTTGCGATGTTCTTGAAAGACGTAGTGTGGACCGCGCGGGGGAAGTGTGCTTGACTCCACCCATTCGAGCAAGGTCCTTGGCCCGTATAACGTCCTTAATAACTAATGTCTCAGGGTAACGAGCGTACCTACTGCAGTGCCGCGCAGGCCTTTGTGTTTCAAAGTTCTGGGTGGCACTGCAATTGTTATGGCCCGGCGTTATGCTTATCATCAGGCAAACGACCAGCTCGTCTCGTTACCAAATAACATAAAAAAAAAAAAATACATTATAATCCTGCGAGATCGTGGCTCTACAAACAAGTGCTTGCATATTGAATTTTGAAGGGATTGTCGTGTGTATTTTACATGTTTTTTGTCCAAAGTACAACTACATCTTGATTAATATTAGGGATTTCCGCAAAGTTACGCTTAAGTCTATGAATTCGTTAAAAGTTGTTTATCTCAATGTGGTGCAACAAGGTATGTCGATTTATTAACAGATCACTCAAAACAAAAACCAATGCGGAAAAACTTTCATAACAATAACAGTTTATAAACAACAACATGACTTCACTAACAGTAATAAAATATATGTTTACTGTATCATAGTTATGACTATAATACAAACGAGTGGTTAGGAAGTAGATTAGGGCACTAAATAATACAAATTCTTTCTACTACAATCAACAGACCAAACCTTGAGAAAGCTTTTCCCGTGCCATCTTTACAAAGAATTATTTAGTAATTTTTTTTTATATAGATAGATTAGAATTTGATCACTATCTCTCCCAACCATAAAGCTTTTATGTCATTATATTACTTGGTTCGGTTTGTCAAACACTTTCATTGGATACCCATGTCAACGGGGAGGTTATGGAAATATTAAACCATAACTTTCTCGAGTCCGCCGTTTTTTATTTCGAGTGACGTTGCTTAATATTGTATCGTCGTTTAAACCAAACCTAATGTAACCTTATTAATCGACTTCATAAAAAGGAGGTTATCAATTCGACACGTATGTATGTATGTATGTAATTTATAAATTATAAAATTATAAATTTGTAAATAATGTGTGTAATATATAAATTTGTTACGTAATTTCACTATACTTTTTGAATATAATACTAATATTTTTACTTTTATTTTGACATTACAAACAGACACTTTAATATTTATATGTATATGAATAGATGTACTACCATATTGAAAGAAAAAGTAAACAACATAAACTAAAATAACTAAATAAAATACACAAATTTGTTTGGAAGCTCTAATAGACTATCATATATGTGAATATATTGCAGTTCCAATATCTGCAATATATTCACATATATGATAGTCTATGCAATATATTCACATATAATATGATAATCTATTAGAGCTTCCAAACAAATTTATACATTTTTATAGGTGTTTGTATTTTTATTTGTATACATGTTTGTCTACGCTTTTCTCCGAAACTATTAATTGGATTGTGACAGTCTTTTGTTGCTTTACTGAATTTATTTAAACTGAACCTGCCAAGAAAGTAGTATCAAAGGTAAAGAGAATATACACGATATATAATAACAGAAAAAGTAAACATTATTTTATCCTGTGAAAGTGCATGCGATTTCTATTGGGAAATCGCATGCACACATTGCATACATTGATTGATTGCAATAACATATGAATGAAGGAAGAAAGCGTATTGAATAAAGAAACAATCAATCTAATTGACGTGCAGGAAATGCCCTACTGCTCTTGCAGACCGTGAAGTTACGATGTGTAAACTGTAGTTACGGAAGAAAGTGAACCTTATAATAAGTAAAATATATTTTATTTACTAATAACATAAATTATTATAATAACAGAGTTAACCTTAAAGTGAACCTTATAGTAAGAAACCTTATAATTAACCGTATATTTGAAATTTAAATACCGTATGGTAAACACGATCCTGGCCGTAGTAGATATATTAGAGTTGTATTGAAAACTTATTGGCTTTCTGAGTTCGCTACATAAAATTTCATCATCTAAGTATACAAATAAATAAAATTGAAGTGTCTGTTTGTAATATCAAAATAACAGCATTTTACCAAATGCATATGAAAGTATGTACGGTACCTATAACAAAACAACCAATGTTAAAAATTTTGTCTGTCTGTCTGTCTGTCTGTTTCTTCCGGGTAATCTCCGAAACGGCTGGGCCGATTTTGATGGGACTTTCACTGTCAGATAGCTGATGTTACAAGGAGTAACATAAGCTACTTTTATTTTAGAAAAAAATTAGGGTTCTGCGCAAAAAAATAAAAACCATGAAATCCAATATCTCCGCGCGGGTGAAACCGCGTCAGCAGCTAGTGTTATAATAATATGGTCTTCAGTCATTTTCCCCATTCCATCTAGAGTTAGCGTGGATTGGAAATATCAGTAGCTCAACTTCTGCTCGCAAATACTAGAGATGATTAAAAACCCAGTTTAAAATTGCCAGGTTTTTCTGTATTTTACGATCGGAAAGATTTATCTTACACATTCAATTTTAGAATTTCACCTTGCCAGCTAAATTTTTAGTTACCTACATCGTAGATATAACAATATAATAAGGTTGGTTTAATCATAAATATATCACGCTTGGCAGGTGTCTTGGTTATCGTAGTAAATTTTGATGCAGAGGAAATGCTGCTGTGAACAATCTATACACCGCATTATTCTCTTAGCTGGGTCTTACGGCAACTGCAAATAAATAACCATTTTCATATTCAGGGACAGCACAGCGCATGTAAACATAAAGGGAAAAATGTTAAAATAACGCAATCACTGCACAATTTACGGCACCTACGATAAGCTTGGTCCATATTGGTATACTTACCTATACTTTACCTACTACATGCCGGTACCGACCTATTGCTCAAACTAGCACCTACTTAATGTAGAGTTCCATCCAACAACTGATAGGTAAACTGTAATGAGTGGTATACTTAACAGAGAAAGTGTTTCATTGCAGTGCCAATAACACGCAGTATCGCGCTGTGCTGCGAGTAGCGTGTTGATTTTATCTGCATTACACGTGTATAATGAGTAGAACTTGAACGAATGTAAAATTTAATCCGACCTACTGCTCAAACTAGCACCTACTTAATGTAGAGTTCCATCCAACAACTGAAGGGTAAACTGTAATGAGTGGTATACTTAGCAGAGAAAGTGTTTCACTTTGCAGTGCCAATAATGGCACGCAGTATCGCGCTGTGCTGTGAGTAGCGTGTTGAATTTATCTGCATTACACGTGTACAAAGAGTAGAACTTGAACGAATGTAGGATTTAAATTGTTCTAAAAGTCGGGCTCAGTGGCGCTTTGGGAGTCAAACCAGCAATGGATTTATACCAGCCTCATTATGATGATAATGGTGATGATTACTTACGAAACTCAACCAACATACATACAGTCTACGCTGATTTTCATTTCCTCAAGATTTTTTTATGCTATTTGATAATGAGACGAGATGGTATTTTGCCTGAAGCATAAAGCCAGTCCAACAAATGCAGTACCACACAGAACTTTGAAACACAAAGGCTTGCGCGGAACTGCACTGCGCTTATTACCATGAGACAATTAGGTATTAAGTCTCATAAACCCAGTAATTTCAATGGCTACTTTGATCATCAAACGCAACGTAATGCTTGCACATTACTTCTTAGCGGCAGTCTTCACGAGCAAAGCGGTGGTACCAACCCAGTCGGATACTCGCAGAAGAGTTATTTCTACAACCTGGTACCACCTATATTATGGTCCGTCAAAACTTTGACTATTATTAACGTAAACACTACATTATAGGCTTGTTTGTCAATAATTTATATGCGACCTAGTTATTTTATGGCGACGATACGAAAAACCGAAGTAGGTAGGTACTAACCTAATAAGGTACTTGTTAGCTGTCTCTCATAATTACAAAGCTTAGAAAGTTGGAATTTACATCACGAAAAAACTGTGGATTCGCGAAAGTACTTTTCTACCCGACTGTTCGATTAGGTAACATGCATCAAGTTCCGTTACTAGCAGCAATTGGCACGCAATGCATTGATGCATTCATTGCGATATACCGGATGGAGGGAAATCAGTGCCGACCTACTGGCTACAGACCTACAGTTATAGGCCGATGCCTATGGATGTTGACACACTCCTCTCACTTTTACTTTCATCCTTTCACTTGAACTTATAAACCTAAGGCTATACGTACACAAATTAATTGGCAGCTTTCAAAAGTATCAGATATCGTGTAGGTATTAATAACTTTATCTATTTTGTATAAAAATATGTATTAGAAGCGAAAGGAATGTTCATATTTGCGGGGTTTGTTACCTAGTTGCCAGTGATTCAGTTTGAGTCTATTAGAGATACAGTTCAGTTAGATGATTAGAAACTAGACACCAATCATTGGAAATAGTAATCGTTTTTACCATTAAAGGCATAAGCATGTAACATTTTACGAACGTTTTCGCCTTCGTATTTTGGAATTCTTTTTGAAATTGAAGCAACCTATTTTTGGGAGTGTTATTTTAATAGTTATAGGTCTACATAAGAGCAGACAATAATGGCAAACTGTAGAAGTACTTATAAACATATCTTTTGAATGTTTTAGGGTTCCGTACCACAAAAGGAAAAAGGAACCCTTGTAGGATCACTTCGTGGTCCGTCTGTCTGTCTGTCTATCAAGATTGGAAATCAAAAAACCTATAGGATAGGTACTTCCCGTTGATCCCGTTTCGTGAAATCACGAAATTTGGCAAGAAGCACTTTCTTATGGCACACGTAAAGGGAAAGTTCGGAAACCGTAAAATTGCCTACATCATACAAAATATTTTGTTGAATGTATACATATAGCTGTACAATTATCTAATGATTCCCGTGATGCACAAACTATTTACTAGCTATAAGTTTGTACGGAACCCTCGGTGCGCGAGTCCTACTCGCACTTGGCCGGTTTATTAAAATTAATTTTGTATTTTTATAAATAATAACCTCGATATTGTTCTAGGTGAAAATGGCCAGCCCCTCAATCCAGCCCGGCGCGGTAGTCCACATCATATACTTCATTTTAACCGCCCAGCTGGTGCAGGGTAGTGAAAGCAATACCAAAGAAGACATCATTCCACATATCTATGAGTAAGTCGTCCATTTAGTCAGTAATCAATATAACAATAGGTGAAAAACAAGCAATAACAATAACAATAGTTAGTCACGTAATATCACTTTACAACAGTTAGTAATACTTTGCAATGAAATAACTCGGGTACCTAGTTTGAAAGGTGACGTATTGTGGTGCTGTGTAAATAACTAGATATAAATAGTGTAGATTAGAAATAGTTCATAAATATCCTCTGTCTTATCGTCATGGAACGTTAGATTTTGTAAACTTATTAACCAATCTTGCAGCGCAGTAAGTATGTAAAAAGGTTTTGAAATGTATGGAATTAGTATCATTTTGCTGCTACGTCACTTATCGATGGCAATTCCGTAATTTTTTTTTACTTTTATTGTATTATCGATAACTGTCGGAGAAAGTGATTTTGTTTAGGCAACCAACTGTACCATAGAATGGGACATAAATCCAATCGCAGGAAAATTGACACAGTTCAGAGATCTAGCATGAACGGCAGCGTTGTTTTTATAAATATACATAGGTTTTGTTAGTGGGAGGACTAACTCTTCTGCGAGTGTCCATCTGGGTTGTTACCACCGCTTTGCTCGTGAAGTCTGCCGCCAAGCAGTAGTGTGCAAGCATTACTGTGTTCCGGTTTGATGAGCAGAGTATTCAGTGAAATTACTGGGCTTATGAGACTTAATACCTAATGTCTCAGGGTAACGAGCGCACTGCAGTGCCCCGCAGGCCTTTGTGTTTCAAAGTTCTGAGTGGCACTGCAATTGTTATGGGCCGGCGTTATGCTTACCATCAGGCAAACGACCAGCTCGTCTCGTTACCAAATAACATGAAAAAAAGGTAACTACTGTTATGATAATGATGAAAGTTTAATTATTAGAGTCCAATTATTTATCAGTCCTTGGATTTATAATACGAGTATTTAAAGTAATTTTTAATTGTCAATAAATCATTTAAAAATTACTTTAAATATTAAGAAAATAGAATTCAGTTTCGTAGCATCAGTTGTGTTTTAATAAATCAATATAAATCCATATTGACACAAATGTTTGTAATTAGCAAATAATTAATTCTTTATTGTATTGCTTCTACTCGTATACACGAGTTACAGAATTAATGACCCAGCTGCAAAGATACTATGAATCATGAATGGATAATCATCTGCTGCCAAGCAGTTTGAAGTTTAAGCATATACCAATATTGCAAATCTTTTCTCAAATTTGGCGTCCCATGTCCCTTCCACAGAGTTTAGCAGATGACTATTTTCCTAATGACGAATCCATTTGCTCAAGAAGAGCTTATGATTATTTTCCTTATTTGCCATTTGCACAAAATCAATTAGTTTAGTAACTAAAGCGGGACTCGTTCAATGATCAATAAACTCAACTAAATAATTAAATTAAAGATTATGTAAATATGATTGGTATATAGTTTTTTTCTGACAAAACTGGCGTACGAAATGACTTTCTTAGCTCGGACTTGAAATCAAATTAAAATTTTATTAATCCCAGCAAAGACCAGTGAAATTACTGGGCTTATGAGACTTAATACCTAATGTCTCAGGGTAACGAGCGCACTGCAGTGCCGCGCAGGCCTTTGTGTTTCAAAGTTCTGGGTGGCACTGCAATCGTTATGGGCGTAACATAAAAAAAACCGACTTAATTTTAAAATTTGATCAGGTTTAGGTAAATACACATTGAAACTGGTAAAAGCAAAAGATTTAGGAACACGAATAAAAGATTAACCAACATTTTTATTCTATCGTAGGCCATCATGGATGTACAAATGCGTACCCGACGAGGGCTGCCAGCGGACTGAATTTCCTCGGCACACGAGCACCATAAATATTACCAACCAAGCATTCGCGAGTCTGGACGTCTGTCGGACGGTTTGCGGCCGGTTCGGAGGACTCTGGCCTAAGCCTGTGACCGCTGCTATCAGCATGCAGACCGTGAAGATACATCCTAACTATCTAAGGTAAGATTCAAATGTAAACAACTGTTAAGAAATATCTGATCAGCGAATAATAAGCGACTTAAAAGTCTCTTATTACTTGCTTTAAACTTTATGACCGGTCTCGGTAACTCTCCGCTATATACAACTCCACAGAACGTACAATTAGTTATAAACTGTTATCTCTTTATTATAATAACAGAAAAAGTAAACAACATAAACTAAAATAACTAAATAAATTTAGTTTAATTTAGTTTAAGACCATAGTTCCCGTCTTGATGTTTTTTTTCTTTATATCGTTAATTTCTATTAATATATGACCTAATCTTATAAGAGTATGGACCACGTGTCCATAGAGTGTAATGTAAGAAAATTAAAAAAAAAAAAAAAAAAAAAAAAAAAAAAATACACGCTAATTTATTTATAATCTTAATCTAATAATCCGCTACCAGTAGGCAACGTTCCCTAGTTATTAACGTTAGTTATTGAGCAGGCCTTGCACCAATATCAAAAGTTTGCCGTACACCATAACATACTATAAAGGCTTTTAGTGCCACGTGACTGCTTAATTGGGTAATTACAATAGTTGAGTGAGTCAAACTAGGTGCATTGCCTAGATTTTACCCACACTAAACTCGTAAACTACACGTTTTTTACGATTCGCGTATATTTTTCCTGTTGATATTACGCTGCTAGAGTTTTAGTTCGTGAGAATTATACGTTTCAAAATAACAATACATGTCTAGGTATATCAAGAGTTATTATGACGCAAACTGCTAAAGAATGCTTCGTAAATCCATACCATCGTCTATGCGTAAATCGCTCAAAAGAACGTATAATTTTGTCAATTGTCACGCTTATTATGAACAACATTTACTTGTGAGCAGAGCATGTTGTTTTGTATTTTTCTTTTTTTATTTCGATTCTTAAAATTGTTCACTAATAGAAAGCTACGCTATTCTGGAGTGATATTAGGCTACATTTCATTCCACGCGTGCGAAATTGTAGGCAAAAGCTAGTAGTAAATATAATTGGAGTTCAACTCAGAACTTGATTTTACAATACATCTGCAGCACTACTAGTCAGGTCAGGGCTCGCGATTATAATATGACATCAGCTGTTTTGATCTAAGCAAGGACATTAATTATCACTGGACTCATGTAATTGACACTAGAACACAGCTGCGCTATAATAATTTACCTAATGACATTAAGATTTTGGACGAAAACAAATTTAAAAAATCATTGACTGAATGGCTTCTTACAAATTGTTTTTATAGTTTTAAGGAATATATGGAATTTTGTGAGTAGAATTACCTATTTATAAAACATTTGCACGTCTGCTTGCAAACCAAATACACTTTACCAACAATTAATTTTAAGATCCTAATTTTCATGTATTTTGGCAAATAAATTATTTGATTTGATTTGATTTGATTTGATTTGATATACTTACGGGCTGCCGATGGATCTCACAAAGAGGCCACCCATCGCATCGGTATATGAACAAAAAAGTTTACTAGATCAGTCTTTTTGACGACAATGAAATTATTTACGAGTGTAGTAAGATCTGATTAAGGACTTATTACACCACGTGTATTCAGAGTGTCTTACTAAGACTGTCGTACAGTCTTTTTTTAATAAGACCGAATAACGGACTAACTCTTATTACACTACACAAGTTAACATACAGTCTTAGTAAAACAGTCTTATTAGTATTATGCATAACACGTAGTGTAACAAGTCCTTAAAATTTAAAACCATAAAAAGTAGGTACGTACAGTAGGTATATAATAAATACTATATAAATATGCCTACACAAACAATTGACCGCCGAAAATGGCACACGATTCCAAATTAAAATTCTTACTGAGACACCTATACTACCTCAAGGTACAAAGTTCGTCTTGCTTTTTGAGTCTCTTGGCTCAATCGCCTCTTGAGATGTTGGCCGAGACTCTTCATTATGAAGGCGTGCATAATTCGCCTGAATCATATTTTTACGAGCATAAATGCTAAGACGGTTTTTTTGAATGATTTTTTTCCTATTACTTTTAAGTCTTCCGACGTTATACAAATTGTGATACTAACAGGGCAGACTACATGCCTATACGGTAAGAAAGGGCCCCAGACTATACAAATGGTTTAAAAATGACAATGGGTTTGTTGATTAATGATCACTTTAGGCCACTGACTTTAGGCACTTTCGGTATTTTATATCACAATCATTTTTCTATGATCGCCTATAACAATGACGGTCATCAATAAACCATTGTTAATTTTCGTACTGTCCTTCATCATAGTGATCGTTTTGCGACGAAACCATTGTCATTTTAAATTAATTTGTTTGGAAGAATTATGGCCCTGGTCTACCATGTCCCACTGCTGGATATATACCTCCCTTCTCTCCTTCTATTATTTGCAGTTTAATGCTTAATATAGATTGGCTTGTAGATTAACATTAGCCAATCATTTGCATATGAGTCAGGAGCCTTACTCCGAAAATCGAACGTCGAAGCTTCGGCTGTCGAATCGCAGTGTTCCTACCATGAAAGTGTTTTGGTGTGTGTTTTGTTTTGTACTTGATTCGATGTTCGTACTTGATATTTTATTTTTCTACACTTTAGTGGTAGGAAAACTGCTATCCGGCAGCCGAAGCTTCGACGTTCGATTTTCAGAGTAAGGCCCTCAGGTCGGAATTAGTCAGATAATTATTGAAACGCCTGCTTTGTAAGCAATAACAGTACACCTAGTATCGCATAGCCTCTAAAAGCTCATTATAGTTCACGTTGTACGCACTCAACCTGTGTCGGACACCTATTCATAGTATACGCACAGTGTTGCAGGTGTCTCCCGTCCGTCTGTCTATTCTTAGCAACCATGTGACCATGGCTTGCGTCACTCATACAGTTACTCTCATAGTACCATGGATGACGATAAACAGACGCCCGTATTTAAAGAAAATCTGGAAATGTAACGTAGTAAATGATATGGCCGAATTGATTTTCGATGATTGTGCTTCGCCATATTTAGGAGAATATAGACTAAAGAGCGGCATTGGTGATTGATAGGTACCTAACTCGTGCATTTGCTTGAGAAAAAACATATTGTTTAAGTAAGTACACTTCATTTAAGCCAGTCAGCTGGATTGGGGGGTTTTTGATCTATTTATTACCTATGCGTAATAATAATGCAATTGTAATGGTATGCGTCTCAGCAATTGGTACTGCTGACGATGAATAATTATTAATTACACTGTCAGAGAAAGGTACAATTATTTGTCTACTCTTCTGCTCCTTTCTTTATTTCCTGGCTTCTGTGGAATGTTCGCCACAATTTCACCAATGTCGAGTAGGTACTGTGATAGACGATCAAACAAAGGAGATTTAGTGCTTGGTCACATTATCTACTCGTATTCCCTACATTAAAAAGTTGATATAAAAATGAGTACATTAATTGACATCTATCTAACGTCGTCCTTGCACACAGATTTGCAATAATTATAGTAGGTGTCCTTGCACAATATAATCAGGTGACAGCAAAGAAAATATAAACGCTAGTTGACAGTTTCTATTCCTACACGCAACGCCACCAAAAAAAACAAAAAAGAATCTACGTGATTTAGTACACAGAATATGTATCAGTATGTATGTGTGGTGCGTACTGCGTAGGCAACGTCGATGTTTGACCACTCGTCCATTGGCGACAGTTTTATTAGTACTTTTGTCGTGGTGACGTCCTTGTTATGATGAAGTTACCTATAGGTATTATTATGACAGCAACTTTAATTATTTTTTTTAAACGGGCTAAATGCCTTTATTAACTAGCTAATACATAAATAAACACTACATCTAACCTAGCTAGCTACAAAAACAGTTGGATAATCTACAAGCCCTAGTATTTCTACTTCTTTAAATTAAATTTGATAGATCTAAAAATATGATAAAAAAGCGATAAGTTTTTCTTTAACTTTTTTACAATACTTAGGTAACTGTATGTATAATCCAATTTTAAATAATTCCGAGGTTATAAATTTTAGTAAATTCACGCGCAATTATTGTTGTACTTTACTCAAAATGTACCTATATAATTATAAGTTATCAAATGTGAGATAGTTGTCAAGTCATAAGGTAACCTAAAAACTTTCTGTGTATAAGTATATTAGTTGTTAATACTTTTGATATTAATCAAACACACATCTCGTAGGTACATAATTCAATTTGCCATGTTACTTTATAAAATATAAATGTACAGTAACGACTGAAATGTACCGAAGAGTACTACAAAACAGGATACAATTATTGTTATCTATTGTACCTATCTATATACATACAATCATGTATAATTTGTTGTTACGATCGAAATGAGACCGATTGTAACGCTTCAGTAACAGAAATCTATACAAATAAATAAAATTGAAGTGTCTGTTTGTAATATCAAAATAACAGCTTTTTACTAAATGCATATGAAAGTATAAAAGGTACCTGTAACAAAACAACCATTATAAAATTTTTGTCTGTCTGTCTGTTTGTTCCGGGTAATCTCCGAAACGTCTGGACCGATTTTGACGGGACTTTCAGTATCAGATAGCTGATGTTACAAGGAGTAACTTAGGCTACTTTAATTTTAGAAAAAGAAATAGGGTTCCGCGCAAAAAATAATACCCATGAAATCCAATATCTCCACGCGAGTTAAACCTCGGGCAGCAGCTAGTAATAAATAAAATTTTAAAATAATTAATTCTTAGATGCAATGGTTACAACTGTGCACTTTTATTTTATAAAAACAGGTTTTTAAAACATTTATTGTTTTTTTGAGCTCAGTTTAATTAATGTTTATACGCTTATTTTTATTTAATTTAATGTACATGAAACTAATATATGAGGAGCTCCGGTAGAGAAAATTGGCTAAATTGGCAGTGGGCTGGTTACATCTCTCAAATAGGACAAACCTTGACAAAACTAGTTTTTGAGTGGAGATCTCGTTTATGCAAACGTATAGTGTAGGATGCTATACCCGTCAGATAGAGTGACTATAGGAGGAAAATAGCTGGCAGCAAAGAATTTATTTGTCAGTATATGGTAACCATTTAGGTTGGGCCCACCTGACATTAATACTTTTTTAATACATAATTTATCTAATATTCGAATTCATAAAATTATAAAGAGTAAATGGTTACAGTTAGTAAGTTTTGGGTTAGGTTATGGTTTAAAATGAGAGGATGTTTTTTTTTATTATGTTTTTTGGTAACGAGACGAGCTGGTCGTTTGCCTGATGGTAAGCATAACGCCGGCCCATAACAATTGCAGTGCCACCCAGAACTTTGAAACACAAAGGCCTGCGCGGCACTGCAATGCGCTCGTTACCCTGAGACATTAGGTATTAAGTCTCATAAGCCCAGTAATTTCACTGGATACTCTGCTCATCAAACCGGAACACAGTAATGCTTGCACACTACTGCTTGGCGGCAGACTTCACGAGCTTATTACAGACAAGTAGGTTTATAGTTACCAACGACTCTAGTGAATGGTCCTTTACTAGCGTTTAACAATATGAATGATTTTCCCACGTCCGACCTGTCCTTCATAAACTGAACACAAGTAGATACAAATGGATTTTAATAAGTAGGTAGTGCAGGCAGGGCCTAGACCTATACTTAGGCTGATTTTCACAGACGAATCTAAGCATGGACTTACGCTTCCATACGTCAAAATTCTATACAGTTTTGACATATGGAAGCCAAAGTCTACGCTTAGAATCGTCTCTGAATCTTAGCCTAAAACCCACAGAGCAGTAAGCCTACTTAACTCACACTGTTGTGTTTAAATCAGCTGCCTTATCAGCTAACAATCTCGTGTTCGTTTTCAATACCAGACCGATTAAAACCAGCGGTCATTAGTCTTCGTGTGGAAGGAATAGTCTAGAATTTTCGCTGGTTATTAAAGAAATAAGCTCTTACAAAACGAAAAGTAGCGAAAACTATTGACAACTCCTTCCACACGAAGACTAGTGACCGCTGGTTTTAATCGGTCTGGTATTGAAAACGAACACGAGATTGTTAGCTGATAAGGCAGCAGATATTCATTTCAACCTTCAAAATTATCGTAGTGTCACATAATGGGAGAAGCCACTGGCTCCTGAAACACAGTTGCTACTAGTTCGGGAACCTATGGATTCATTACTTGTTGTAATATTTCTATGAATAACTTTTTACTTTAAAACCTTCAAAGTATCCATCAAGATTCTGTACTTACCTACTTAAACTATGGTACTTGCGGTATTGTGCTTACAATGTTGATACTATCATAACTAGTATAAGTTGAACCCACATTGGACGCTATGACCTCTCAAAGAAAACTCAAAATGGGTTGGACTTTTAAAATACGGATTCCCATATGTATGTAGAGTTATAAAACTCGACTCATAGTAGATTGTAACGACAAATTGCAAGTTGGATTGGACCGTCTGTAGGGTTTAAGAGCCAGAATTCGGCCGCACGGATTTCAGTTTTCACCCCCACTTCCCCGGAACAAAATGTACCCCTGCAACACCTAGCGCCATTTTCACAATTATAAATTTGCGGAACCAAACACTTCCAAGTATGTATTAGCGCCATCTGATTAGGACTGCTGGGACTACGTTTCAATACGCACACGCCACACGCCATCTGTATTTTCATACAAGAACTAGCTGTGAATGATATAGCCAGTTTGCAACAGTAAATGATAGTACATACACGCATAGTGTATTATGAACCCCGATTTTGACTCATTTCGTTTCTTTACAAATATCAATATTTTTAATAAATGTAAGCTGTAGAGTAAAACTCCCGCATGGATACGACATGCATTTTATTTTAAAAAAAATTTCAAAGTTGCCATACAACCGGGTCATGACATTAACAAAAAATATATATATAAAAAGAACTGGAGGACTTATTTGAGTTTTTATTTTATTATATAATCATACACTTCATAAAACACCTTCTGACTAGATTTTGTCATTTTACTTTGTGTAGATAACGAAATATGAATATTTTTATCCTCTTTCTTTATATTTTTTTTCTCGACTATAATGCCGTAATAGGTATCAGTTTATCGATATTATTAAAACCATAAACTAATTCCGCGTTATCTAGAAGTTATCAGCAATTTTTTCATTTTTGTCAGGGTTGTCACGTACGCACATCCGGATGCTTATGGTATTTTTATCCGGATCAATTCAAATTTCTTTATTCAGATGGGGCTCCAGGCCCGTCCCAAAGATGTAACACTAATCAAAATCAAGACCCAGAAACTCGTCGACATTATTTTAAAATAAATAGTGATTAGTGATGGCAAGTTTAGAGTGCCTATTTCTATTTTCTTTAAAAAAGGTGTAATAGATTCGCGTGAACCCATGTTGTAGATGCATGTCCCTACTCTCTCTTCTATACAAATAAATAAAATTGAAGTGTCTGTTTGTAAGAACAAAATTACAGATTTTTACTAAATATATATGAAATTATATACGGTACCTATAACAAAAACACAATTTTTAAAATGTTGTTTTTTTGTCTGTCTCTCTGTTTGATCCGGATAATTTCCGAAACGAATGGACTGATTTTGACAGGAGTTTCACTGGCAGATAACTGACGTTATAAGTAGTAACTAAGGCTACTTTTAATTTAGTAAAAGAATTAGGGTTCCGCGCCAAAAAATAAAACCCATGAAATCCAATATCTCCGTGCGGGTTAAACCGCGGGCAGCAGCTAGTATTAAATATATTTACCGACAGTAGCGGATGTTCACGTACAAATATGTTATATTTATAATAAATTGCTTTTAAATAAGCGGGAAACGACTTCGATGAAAATGTCGCAATATAAGTATGAACTTTCATCCCCCAATTTTCCACCCTTAGGGTTGGTATTCCTTCATGAAATTAGTAAATTTGTGTAATTAATATAGGGTGGTGCCCTGCCTACTTAAAACAATAATCATTTAAATCAGTTGACAATTGGCAGATAAATCAAATTAAGTCACCAAAAAAACTACAGATAACTGAACCTACTACTTTAATTGAAGTTGGTTAAAATAGTAGTAGTTTGTTTCGTATAAAAATATATGAACAACAAAAATCCATAATTATCTCAAGAGAATATTTTCAGATGAGAAGGTGATGACCTTGGACCCGGATTAATCTGGATATAACATTAATTGCTGATAACGTCTAGATAACGCGGAATTAGTTTTTGGTTTTAATAATATCGATAAACGGATGCCTAAACAATCGTTTAATTTAGAAATCCCCGACTAATATATTATTGTTACTAATTACTAATATAGTATTGTTATAGTCGACAAAAAAGAAATATATAGAAAAAGGATAATAATATTCATATTTCGTCATCTACACAAAGTAAAAAGACAAAATCTGGCCAGAAGGTGTGTTATGAACTCACGAACTAAATCACAAAGCTGTTCGAATAAAATGTTTAGAAGGCAGTCAAATCTATGTTTCAGTGAAGTCCTAGGGTCGTTTGTTTCCGTGTCATTACGAATTTAAACATTTTCTTTTTTTTTTCTCAAACTATCGGCCGTTTCCGGAATAGCTATTTACACAAAAAGATACCTCACTAATTCCTCTACGCCCTCACAACATATCTCGTCATAATTCCATGGGCTAATAAAGTTATCAGCCAAAACATTGTATGTCCGGTTTACTCGGTTACAGGAATGATACTTTGTTTTTTTATTTTTTTATTAATTATTGACAAGTGGAATATGGCAGGTAGGTAGTTTATAGGTAGGAGTATATGAATAGTATATAGTATATGTAGAGTATATAATAGTATATAGTATTTTATGATATTATATATTTATTGCACCCATGCACACACACACACACATACACAACACACACACACACACACACACACACATACATACCCACGCACACTCACATCTATGCACACACACACAGACATACACACACACCTTGCAAACTAAAACGTCACTATTTAATTTACCTATAGTTCAAACTCCTTATTGTAATTTGTATAAAAGTCGGAATCTGCCAATGACAATGTAAGTAACTGGTAGCATACCTATTATAATGTCAAAATGTTATATGTTACACATATTAGTTGCAAATATATTATTAAAACACTGGGAGAAACTAATCCTCATAACACAGGGAATCCTAGTATGAGGACTAGTGACCATTTGCTGCAGGTATTTAATAAGTTTTATTTAGAAATAAATAAAATATTGTTAATAGGTTAAGTTTGCCTGTTTACTTTGATTCTAATAAATACATTATTATTATTATTATTTTTGCGGTTATCCGGATCAAATCGGGACGATTTTCAAAAAATCATATTTCTGGAACTAGATACCTTTGATACCTGGGAGTTTTACTCTTGCATTTTATTTAATTAAAACTATTAGGTTTTGCAGTAAAAATGGAATGACACAAAATCAGTCAGGAATTAGTCATAGTAGTTTATTTTATGCGAAATTAAATTTCCTTTAATTATTCATTCATTTTAATCTAAAGAGTTAGCCTGTGTGGTTTTTATGTTATTTGGAGTTAACTTTAAGACCCTTTATTTTTGCTTGCGAGTGTAGTAGGTATATTTATACTAATAAGTATAAAAATAGTTTTTCACCTCGCAAGCTCAGAAAGGTATTGTTTATCATTCGAAATCTGCGTGCAGAAGTACATTATATCCACTGATTTTATATAGCGTGGCGCGCGCAACACCGCACGGTACGAAGTTGCATAGTATATTATGAACCCCAATTTTGTCTCGTCTCGTTTTTTTTACAAATAGGTATCAATAGTTTTAGTAAATTAATCTCTAGAATAACAAGGACACGACAAGTAGTTTTTTTAAAAAAAAATATCAAAGTTGCCCTACAATCGGGTCATGAAATTAACACAAAAAAATATTTAAAAAGAACTGCGGCACAAGTACGGATGTCCTAACGATAAATTTGTCGAATCGAAAATACTGATAAATTTATCGAATGTTGCGAGTACCGAAGTCTGATCGTAAAATATTATAGTAGCTTTATATTCTCTTTGGATTTGGATTCGACCTAGCAATTCGATAACTTTTATAGGTTTTTCAAGGCTCGATAAATTATATAAAAAATCAATAAAACCCAATTTATCGAGTTGAACTGTCAATTTCATCGATCGAAAAGATGTACTTGCGCTGCTGGAGGACTTATTTGAGTTTGTATTTTATTATATTAGATAATCATACACTTCATAACACACCTGATCAGTTTTTGTCTTTTTACTTTGTGTAGATATCGAAATATAAATATTTTTATCCTTTTTCTTAATATTTTTTTCTTTCGGCTATGACGCCGTATTAAACTGAGATTTCAAAACTAAGCGATTGTTTAGACATATTTTTATCGATAATATTAAAACCGCAATCTAATTCCGCCGTATCTAGAAGTTATCAGCAATTAATGTTATATCCAGACTAATCCGGGTCCAGGGGGGTGACACCGTCTCACCTGAAAATATTCTTTTGACATAATTATGCATTTTTATTGTTAATATTTTATACGAAATGAACGTCAAATAATTTAACCGTCTTCAATAAAAGGTATTAATTACACAAATTTACTAATTTTATAAAAAAATAAGGGTGGTATTCTTTTATCTAAGGGTGGAAAAATGGGGGATGAAATTTCATACCTATATCGCGACATTTTCGTCGAAGGTATTTCTCGCTCTTTCATTTCCGACTTTAAAATGGCCGAAAGAAAGAAGAAAATAAAAAGATCCCATTATCAGCTGAAGCAGTATATTTATTGAAACCTGTTGTTGAACAAAATATTTTATTTATTACTCCAGATGACCCTGATGATGAAAATGTAGTCATTCAGAATCTTCATTCTGAATGACTACGATTAAATTTGTATCTAATAATAACTCTTTGACCCTGTTTTTTAGCTGCTGTCATCGATGTAATTTCTATAATTATTACAAAAGAAAGAGTAGGTACTTGCCTCTACAACATGGGTACACGCGAATCTATTAGACACATTTTTTAAAGAAATAGGCACTCCATCACTAATCACTATTTATTTTAAAATAATGTCGGCGAGTTTCTGTCTCTTTATTTTGATTAGTGTATACTTACCTACTTGGGACAGGCCTGGAGTCCCATGTAAATAAAAAAAAAAATTGATCCGGATAAAAACACTATAAGCATCCGGATGTGCGAAAGTGACAACCCTGACAAAAAAAGAAAATTGCTTATAAATTGTAGATAACGCGGAATTAGATTGTGGTTTTAATAATATCGATAAGAATATGTCTAAACAATCGTTTAATTTAGAAATCTCCGTCTAATACGGCATTATAGTCGAGAATAAAATATAAAGAAAAAAGGTAAAAATATTTATATTTCGTTACCTACACAAAATAAAAAGACAAAACTGGCCAGAAGGTATGTTATGAAGTGTAAGATTATATAGTAAAACTAGCTGCTGGCCGCGGTTTCACCCGCGCGGATATATTGGATTTTACGGTTTTTATTTTTTTGCGCGGAACCCTAATTTTTTTTTCTAAAATTAAAGTAGCCTTAGTTTCTCATTGTAACATCAGCTATCTGCCAGTGAAAGTCCCGTCAAAATCGGCCCAGCCGTTTCGGAGATTAGCCGGAACAAACAAACAGACGGACAGACAAAAATTTTAAAATGGTTGTTTTGTTATAGGTACCGTAATACTTTCGTATGCATTTGGTAAAAAGCTGATATTTTGATATTACAAACAGACACTTCAATTTTATTTATTTGTATAGATAAAAACTTAAATAAGTAAGTAGGTACTCCAGTTCGTTTTAAATATTTTGTTTTTGTTGATTTCATGACCCGGTTGTAGGACAGATTTGATAATTTTTTCAAATAAACTACCTGAATA
Source organism: Crocallis elinguaria (assembly GCA_907269065.1). Classification (NCBI taxonomy): domain Eukaryota; kingdom Metazoa; phylum Arthropoda; class Insecta; order Lepidoptera; family Geometridae; genus Crocallis; species Crocallis elinguaria. The sequence goes on along the minus strand of OU026072.1, from coordinate 20,330,299 downwards.
ACGAGATGAGACAAAATCGGGGTTCATAATAACAAGTGCGACGATGAAAACACAAAAAATAAAATTGTGCAAAAAGTGACCTTTGATGAGATTCGATATATGGTGCTAAGTGCAATCGTACGCCTTCGAGACCGAACGCTTCGACCACTAAACCAACACGACAGCTAAGTGTTAGGTCGAAATTAGTAACATATTACTAGTACTTGTATTTTGTTTCCAAATTACAAAACGGAATTGTATCATCGTAGTTACAATGTCAACTCATTTCTCAGCTTACCCACAAGCTTGATAAATCAATTAGTTATTCACAGTTTGATTTACAGTTACAGCAATTTTATGATACATTTTTTCATCGGACCACAAATTTTCACTCTGATAAAATATGGTAACTTGATTCTCAAAATACTTGAATTATTTTATTTCGAATATTTTCGATCAGTTACAGTTAATTACGTGTTGACGTATTATATGTAGTATATTATATTATATAAATATATATATAACCCCTCAAATGTCGGCCGGAACCACGTCGGTCCGGCGGCAAAAAAAACCAGTTAGCCCTTATTCAGTTGTGATAAGGTTCAAAATAGCTTGAACTAATAAAATAATAAAATTGCTAACTATATTGATTCTTAAATATATATATATATATATAACTAAAACCGACAAATTGGTGGGATTCGAACCAACACCTATATCCATTATTATAGGAGGTAGGTAATACCTACTTACTTCTCCCGTACCTAAGGCTAATATTCCACCCGTCAAAGATCTTTGACTAAGTTGCCTTTGATCGAAGAACTTGGATGACTTCATCAAATCATCTAGGAACGTCAAAGTTTGAACAAAGACCAGAAAACACAAAAAAAAAATTGTGCAAAAAGAGCCCTTGCTGAGATTCGATATATGGAGCTAAGTGCAATCGTACGCCTTTGACGACACGCAATCTATGCGGTCGAAATTGGTAACAGAACTTGTTTTTTATTTACAAATTAGAAAACGGATATGTATCACAGTTTTAATGTCAAATCATTTCTCAAAGATTGATAAAACAAATTCGCCTAATGTACATTTTTTTATAAGATTGTTTACCCATAAATATGAGAGTTTTATTTGTGTAAATGTCCTGGAGAAAAGTGACACAGGTCCGTCTAGCAGCGCGGATCGCCGCGGAATGAGATAGAGCGTGAAGCAAAACACGCGAGTAACAAGAGAAAAGAGAGCGCCACGATGTTGCCGCTGCTCGAAATTAAAAACGTAAGCGACATTTCTAAAAATCCATATTATGTAAAAATAAAACAATTAATCAAAAAAGTAGCTCGGTAGATTGTTTTCTTATTATTTGGAGAATATTTAAGTGAAATATAAGACCGATACACTTTCGTGTTTAGGATATACAAGGGAATAACTTAATTTTCAGGGTTGCGTTTGACATTTTTTTTTATCGAGACTTTTACCTTAATTCGTGTTTTTAACCCGGTCGATTAGTCATTTATATCCTCGAGTATAACGTATTAAAATATCAATACTATACAGTAAGCAGGAACGACACAATATGGGTGGCAATATTGACTATTCTGGGCCTTAAGCAGTGTGACCAGTTTTATATTACCATTTTACTAGGCCTTAACAGGGGACGGGTTTTCTTTTCAGTATAATTAAGCCTCTTACAAAATTCATAACTATAATGTTAAGGATAGAATAACATAATTACCACATCTCAAAACATATCCATTCATAAATTACAACGCTCATCACTCGTCATCGCCCACACAGAAGTGTAGATCCATTCCTCATAATACGAAAAGTCATAAAAAATTCGCTTCACAAGCAAGAAACTAATTATCTCATTGTAACGAGCAAATGGCAGTGAATACCTACTCTGAAAAAATGTCCTTCAAAGTTCTGGCACTGTGACTGTTAAATTTGGACAGCCCTTGTGTTATGGTGTATTGGTAGTTCAATAAATTTAATTAATCTTATGTAGTGATGCAATAAATTTTATTTAGCTATCACAATATCATTCTAATAACAGAAAAAGTAAACAACATAAACTAAAATAACTAAATAAAATACACACTAATTTATTTACAATCTTAATCTAATAATCCGCTACCAGTAGGCAACGTTCCCAAAATGCTGGCCGCATTGCCACGTTGAATGGCAATGCTTAATCTTTGACCTAAGTAGAGGCCAGCATTTTGGTCACGTGTGGCTTCGACCAGACGCCCTGAAAGTTCTTTAAAAAATTTATTTTATTTTTATTTTTTTATTTATAAAGTGTTATCTTTCTTTAACTTTGGGTAAACGATAACTATAGGTGCCGTAAGGTCGCCATTGTACAGTAATGCATGTTTGTGTCTTGCTGTTATAATAACAACGTGAAACAAGGGCAAACATTACTCGCTCGAAGAATTACACGCTCAAGCAGTAGTAAATCCAACAAATTGACTATGTAGCGGGCGCTTAAAAGCCGGCTAAGGGATGTGATGATGATGTAGTGGAGCAATAAGCGTTATCTGTCTTTAACCGCGGGTTTCTCGTAAGTATGTTTTATGTGATAACACTTTTAAAATCACTCTACTTATGCTCTACTAATTTAATTTTTTTTTGTTTTCAATTCCGTAGTTGATTTGAAACAGAAAACATACTAATGTTTTATGGCTGGCAATGATTGCGCTTTGTAGATCATTTCAGGAAGCTCGTTAAACTCGAGTTATGTTCATATAAGTGCCCGTTAATATTTAAGTGCTAAAGCAATTATTATTTGTTCTGTGGCTAAAGTAATGACGCAAGCTGTCGACGAGATATTAAAATGTTGAGAAAAATTTATGAAATAGAAAAATATCATAATGAACATAGCCTGCAAAAAAGTAAAATAACGTCTAGGTAGGTGACAGGTAGGTACATATACAGGTTGAGTTGAATTGATATGTTATCCCGGAAGCGGGTAATTAGGACCATTTTTGTCCACAATTTGAGAACCTCTCCTGGAAATAAGCCATTGCAAATTTTGATACAAAAAAATTAATTCACTCCCAACGTGAAGTGCGCGCTATTTTCAGGAATTGCTTCTAAGTCTATTCTAATTAACATCATAATTTACCATCATCAGCTGATCTAGGGCTGCCCGAAAATTCTGTAATAGAAATAGTAGAATTATGACGTAAACTTTTTGAACACCAAAAATTCGTTTAATATATTATGTTGTTGACCTCCAGGAATAGATTGATCTCGTTTCGGAATAGGTAACCTATCAATTCAAACTCAGCCTGTAGCTTGTAATTTAACTAAGTTACTAAAAAGGAATTAAATGGTTTACCATAAAACACTTCATTCTAATTAATCCCTTTTTAAAGCAAACAATGTTGTCAAACCACGAAGGTTTAAAATAATTTGAAGTTTTGTTTTTAAATTATGTATAGGTTGGAGTATCACGTCAGTTACTCAAATCTATCACGATAAGAAAATGTGACGTTGAAAAAGCCATCACGGGCTACGAACGACTTATTATTTATTCGTAGATCATGGGTTATTTATTCAATGTCAGAATATACGATTGGATATGGAGTGGACAGACAGGTGAATCTGACGCGGGATGTGGAAACGTAATAATAGTTTGTTTTAGGTTAATTGATTTTTACTTTGAAAATGGACAGAATTCAATTGATAGAGCGTACTCTATCAGTTGAATTCTGTTATGAGTATTTCGTATTTTTATGTACAAATATTGGTCCTGAATCGAACATGTACCTAAGTAGTACCGTACACCACACAGGAGCTGTTTATATCCTTCTAGAATTATCTGAAATATGACAACAGGAAAACGGTGTAATACGTGCAATACCATCCGCGCCAAACACCAATTTTTAACCATTTGTTTACAGTCTGTAAGATGCTGTTATGTCATTGTCACAATGTATAAAGGGAAGGGCTTTCTCTGCCCAGAATAAATCTTTTCATGTTCTGGGTGCCTTCCAAGAGTTTGACACTGGTGCCGATTCTGTCTTTTCATACTAAACCTAATTTTACTTTCATTCTCTCTCTTACGAATTTTTAACATGAGACAGAAATGGAAGATATTTAACATTTCTAAATTTAGTTTAAGATCTATCAAATATCTTCTTTCCTTGAGAAGTTAGACGCTGTGGTTAGACGCCACTTAATTCATTGCTATTAAATTTACACTGGACACAACCAAGTGGATTAATTTGACAGGTCTAAAATATATATTCCATCTCTTTCTTATGTTCGCCTTTAGAAAGAGAGATTAAAAGTAAATTAGATTTAGATATAAAATGACAGAATCGACACCAGTGTCTGCCAATATTAGAAACTAAAATCTACTTGTTACACAACAATAACCCTCGATAAATATATCTTATATCGAGACCGATAAGAAAGCAAAGTGTTATTTATTTTTATTATATTTTGTCGTGTTACACTTGATGATAAAATCTGTTTTAAAACTGTTGTCGTGTACCTACATCATGTCGTATTTTTGTATCGTAAAATGTAGGTAATTGGGTGCCTATTGTCGTACTTTTTTTTTAAAATAAATCGTGCATTCTTGCACGACGACGGCACAAAAAAGGAGCGTAATATTTTTAGGGTTCGTATTTTTTTTTATATGTTATTGGTAACGAGACGAGCTGGTCGCTTGCCTGATGGTAAGCATAACGCCGGCCCATAACGATTGCAGTGCCACCCAGAACTTTGAAACACAAAGGCCTGCGCGGCACTGCAGTGCGCTCGTTACCCTGAGACATTAGGTATTAAGTCTGATAAGCGTATGTGATTTTTTTTTTCTTTATTCCACCATAACTTTTAAGTGTCTGAACAGATGTCAATGTATCGGGTATCGTTAGAATCCATACAATATCCCGAGTGACACTGACTTTGTTTTATATTTATGTATATTTTGTTACACTGACTTATATGATGAATAATGACTTAATACTTTTTCCAGTGCCTGAAGTTCATCTGCTTTTCCTAAAAAATCTTTGTGAAGTGAAACTATTTAGTTGCAGTATTTGCCTTAAAGACCTTCTTCGACTACGCGGCGCAAGAACGGTTCTTTCTGATCGATAAAATTCGATAAAATTGACAGATCAAATCGATAAAGTGGGTTTTATCGACTATTTATATAATTTATCGAACCTCATTACAATAGACAAAAGTTATCGAATTGCCAGGTCCAATCCAAAGAGAATATAGAGCTACTACAATACTTTACGATCAGACTTCGGTACTCGCAACATTCGATAAATTTATCGGGTTTTTCGATCCGACAAATTTATCGAACCGACTTCCGTAGGTACTTGCGCCGAAGATCAGGTATGATGGTAAATGATTACAAAACGAGAAATAAAAAATAATATGGCTCAGTAGTAATGAAGTCTTCCGTGGAGCCGTAGATCGAGTTTCAATACACGAGCTTGTGCTTTCGATAACTCTAAGGCTGAGATTCAGAGACGAATCTAAGCGTGGACTCACGCTTCCATACGTCAAAATTCTATACAGTTATGACATATGGAAACCAAAGTCTACGCTTAGAATCGTCTCTGAATCTTAGCCTTAGTTGTAATTATCCCGGGGTATGTTTTCCTCGTGGTAAGTCGTCGTGACATACGTCCCACTGCTCTAAATAAAAAGTTGGATCTGTCCCCCTGATACCGACGAGGGAACAGTTTTTTTATGTTATTGGGTAACGAGACGAGCTGGTCGTTTGCCTGATGGTAAGCATAACGCCGGCCCATAACAATTGCAGTGCCACCCAGAACTTTGAAACACAAAGGCCTGCGCGGCACTGGAGTGCGCTCGTTACCCTGAGACATTAGGTATTAAGTCTCATAAGCCCAGTAATTTCACTGGCTACTCTGCTCATCAAACCGGAACACAGTAATGCTTGCACACTACTGCTTGGCGGCTGACTTCACGAGCAAAGCGGTGGTAACAACCCAGACGGACACTCGCAGAAGAGTTAGTCCTCCCACTAACACAGTTTGATCTATACCCCTGTTACCGACGAGGGGACAGTGTGGTGTTTACTCTCAATCGGATGGGATAATCCCACTACCACCGTGCCAAAATCGCGTCACAGTTGGTGGGTTAGTAGTCACCAACTATGAGGTGTGTAGGTACCTACAGTTAGCAGCTACGTTACAGTCACTGTTATTGTCAGTGGCGTATTTTGGGATTCAGCGCCCTGGGCCTGCAGGCCCCGCCGCCCTGCCGGGCAATATATAGTCCCTCGTCTTGATGTGTATCAAACTTACATCCACGAGCACCATACGGCCTTATTAATTAATAGTGTTAAACGGTGGTTTAGTTACACTATGTTTTGTCTCTGTTGTTCTCTGACAGTTTTAAACTGAATCGAAAGAGACAAAACATAGTTGAACTAACTATTCAACCGTTTAACACTGTTTATTAATAAAAGCCTTAGTTAGGTAGGCTTTTCAAATGTCTTCTGCTTGCGCCGCCCTTCGCAGCCTGCCGCCCCGGGCTATGGCTCTTTTGGCCCTAGGACAAATACGCCCCTGGTTATTGTCACACAGTGTTCCTAATTATATTCGGTCGAACGTTCACCTTTATCTACAGATCAAAGCGGTGTAATATTCTCTATTGTTATACTAATACATATTTTGTATTGTATCTTTTACGGTTCGTTACTTAAACAGGCGGTTCGTGACTAAAGCGCTATTATACACACACGATAACTACTTGACGTATATCACGACAACTTGACTATTATAGATATAAAAGTACCGTAGAGTTATTCTACGCTTAGAACAAGTTACGCATTAAGAATGATGTTATCAAACCGTATCTATCGATAACATCCTTTTAAAAATCTTACTTCCATACTTATCTGTCGATACTCGTCATATAATAAATGCGAAAGAGTGTTCGTACGTTTGTTGGTTTGTCCTTCTTTCACGCAGCAACGGAGCAACGTGATTTTTGGCATATAGGTATATAGTTTATGGACCGGAAAGTAACATAGGCTACTTTTTATAGCGGAAACATGCACGGTTCTTGTGTTTCGGAACGCGGGTAGAAGCTAGTATGGTCATAAAGATCTATCCTTAGAAAGAAAGTGAGATCATTTATTTGACATCCACACAACCAAAACAACAGTAACAACGACGAATAACAAACAGATGATAACAAAAGGCGCAAAAATTCAACTTTGTGTTAATAATATTTATAGTGCCAAAAGGGATTATATATTTCGGCATGTAATGTCGGATGCATAAACCATTAGACGCTGGTTTTCATATTTAAAATCATTTTAAAATTTAGAAGAAAGAATAAGATAAGGACTGTTTTGCATTTAGTAGGCAGTAAGTAGGTATATGTCGTAATGGATAAATGTTGTTGTCGAAGCGCCAAAATATGTTGTATGTTATCTGTTGATCGATAAATTTATAGATAAAGTCTGATATAATAAGATAAAGGCTATCTGGCTATCAGGAAATTAGATAAGTACCTACTTACTTTATTTCGTTAACATCAATAAAAAACATAGAAAACATTTCGGCAAGTGTACTTTGAAATTACACAATATAAAATCCCCATCATCGACTTATAGAGTTTGATATGTAGTGGATATTCCGTCTTCACCTTTGAAACGATTTGCTTCTACTATTATATACATAAATGCCTACACATTCATTATCATCCACTAGGATTTTATGTATTGCAGGTGGCATGGACACAGATACATAAGACAAACATCCAAGACCCGAGAACAAACTTTATCACCTTACAAACTCAGCCCCGGCCGGGAAACGAACCCGGGGCCCCTCGCTTTACAGGCAGGGTTATTACCAACTTAACTAAGGAGCTGTCATCAAGTGTAATTCAAGATTGCTATATAAATTTGCTATCTTCTAGACAAAACTTGTTGCTAATGTTTTGTCACAGGAATGTCTGAAATGGAAGAGACTTGGTGATAAAAAGATCGAACCACATTTTAAGATAGTCTAAATTTTTTTGGGCACATAAATCTAATCTATCATACCTACATATCAGAGATAACTAGTTAAACTTATTCCAGTTCTATCTTCCGATCCCTACGTAAGATACTCCTACACATCTAATTTTACTCCTAATAATATGTAGCGTCGGATTATATAAGCCATGTTTTGCTATATTCGGCTCGTAGGAGTAGGTGGTAGGTCGACGACCGGTGTTCGATAATGCCATTTAGATGTGCTAATATTTGTATGATATTTAGAGGATAAGTAGGTGGTACTTGAGGTGAATGACCTGGCTGAGAGCTAACGGACTCTCGACCTACGATCTCCGTGTAGTTTATTTGACAGGCGTGATCTCAGAGTTTGGTTCCGGGATATTGTACCGCCTACGTGTTGCAATATTGAACTGGAGACGCAAATACCGACACTTCAAAGAGCAATGTAAATGCTTTACTAACCGGATCGTAGCTATGACGATTTGTCGTCGTGACTAACCGCTGACGCGCATCATTATATCTGTAGGATGATTTTAATTCACTCGGAATGATTCCGTGTAGGAATAGACTGTTTCTGATCGTTTATATCTCGGAAGTGCATCCCGACATAGAAATATTGTAGAGATTATATATCCGTGTTTATGCAGCTGCGTTGTCGAATCTAAACGGGCAATTTCCCTGACGGGATGCTATTCCTTGCTATTCCAAAATATAAACGATCAAGACAGTCGAATCCGAAACGGATATCCTTCCGAGTGAATTAAAATAACGCCGAACAAACAGACAGACAAAAATTTTAAAAATGGGAGTTTTGTTATTTGTATATACTATATTAGCGGCTGCCCGCGGTTTCACCCACGCGTAAATATTGGAGATCATGGTTTTTATTTTTTTGCGCGGAACCCTAATTCTTTTTCTAAAATAAAAGTAGCCTAAGTTACTCCTTGTCATATCAGCTATCTGCCAGTGAAAGTCCCGTCAAAATCGGTCCAGCCGTTTCGGAAATTACCCGGAACAAACAGACAGACTGACAGACAAAAATTTTAAAAATGGTTGTTTTGTTTTAGGTACCGTATATATACTTTCATATGCATTTAGTAAAAAGCTGTTATTTTGATATTACAAACAGACACTTCAATTTTTTTTATTTCTAACTATATATGTATATAATTTTGCAAATGCTATTTATGTACTAAAACTGTACCAGGTTTTCATAGAGTACTCACACTATATTTTACAAATTTGTAAAATGTAATGTAAAATAGCATGTACCAGAAGTATTTAAATTGGAAGGAGCCTTCGTTAGTTTTACTGTATATTTTTGAACTGAAATCTGAAGACCAGTAACACGATGTATATAGTCTCGTAATTTGATTTAGATCGGCTTATACAATTTTATGTGCTTTTAAAAGTTTATGTTTAGAAACTTTTAATGATTACTGTTTAGTAACCATTAAACTTTTATAGCAGTTATAAAATGAAAGATCTATTTGAGTTATTTCACTTTCCTGATGTTGACAGACCACAATTTGTTTACGTTAGATTAACTACGTATAAATACAACGTGTGCAACCATTGCATGGCTGCAACCCGATTTTTTGAGCTGGCTAGCTTCCATCCCTCAAGTTCAAAACGTGTTTTACATCTTTGACAGTATCGTCAATACTTAACTAAATGTGATTGTGGTGTAATTGTGGTGAAACGCTAAACAGTTGAAAAAAAAAGGCTTATAAATCAGAAAATGTCTTATTATAAATCCAAAAGGCATTGAAGCCAAGAAACTAAGGTAACTGATAATAATATTATACATTATTGTGTAAATTATAGGCATATTTAACGTCGTACTTTAATTAACTTTTAATGTTTGGCTAGAAAGTTATGTTATTTATCAGCACTATTACTATCACAAATTACAATAATAATTACAAATTATTATTATCAAACTCAATCTGATCAGGCATTTTAAGAAATGTATTTGTCGGTATCGTGAAAATTATTGACAGTAACATTGTGTGTGCGGATGGGTAACCAAAGAAACTACTTTCGCGTCCCATCACTTAGTAGGGAAATATATGTTTATTTACCACAGGAAAACAAAATGCTTTTGTAGCTACTTGTGTTAAGGCTACAAAGAAGCTTTAAATAATTTTAATTTTATCTGATTTAATATTTCTACCATCTTCGAACACGAAAACTGATACTTTAGCGGCAAAACTACGGAATAGTTGCATAATTGACCTCACTTACTATATTATTTATTATTAATTCTCGTAGGTATCTCACTTGAGCTATTACTTTTTAAAAAACAAAACAAATACCTACCTATAACATAACATAGCCTCGCAGTAAACAGATCAACCCTCTCTATAAAATTAAAATTTGTTTTTCTAAATCAGGGATTGTCACATTCCAGATTTGATCTCATCGACGTTCCAGCGGAAGTACGAGAGCTCCTCATCAAAATGACTCATCTCGTGGGTCCAAATCTAGCGGCGGAGTGCAACGGCCATGTCACGGAGGTGGTAGACATCCCTGTGGTCGTCTACATCTCTGTGAAGTCTGCAGTACAAGCGCTAGACTGGAGCACTGATGAACAGTACATGCTCGATGTTCAGAGCAAAGGTAAGCGTATCTAGGCTTCAGAGACCAATAACGACTAAGATTCAGAGAGGAGTTTAACCGTGAACTTTTACTTCCATATGTCAAACCGTATAGAATTTTGACACATGGAAGCAAAACTCCATGCTTAGGCTAAGTTTAGAGTCTAAACGTAGACTTTGTCTTCTATATATCGGTGTAATTACGGTTAATTTTTCCACATGGGATGGGTTTTGACCCACCGCAATTCCCAAACTGCTGGATGACCACATCCTACTCTGGTCAGCGAGTCCATCGGACTTAGCCAGTAATTAGCTAGGCACTGACCCCTCCCCCATCCACCACCCGGGAGATGCTGTACTACGCAGTGAGCCTAAGACTGGTGATTTGGTAATCACATTTACATAAACATAAACGCTTACACACTCATACCCCCGCACTAGGATTCCCTGTGTCGCAGGTGGCATGGACATACACAGATACACATCACAAACATCCAAGACCCGAGAACAAACTTTATGCTTACACAAAATCTGCCCCGGCCGGGAATCGAACCCGGGACCCCTCGCCTTGCAGGCAGGGTTACTACCAACTTAGCTACGGAGCTTAGCAAATTCTTATAAATTCAACTTTGAATCAACGAAACTCATCCATAATATCAATTACTTATCTAGAAAATCTTTTTCACTGGAAGATCAAGTTAATTGAAGAGACCCCTAACATTGATGCTCGATCTCGATCTACGGATAGATAGGCGTAGCTTCAACATTCCATAACAAAATTAGACAGAAAGATTTCTACGAGACAGTAAAACCACAGCCTATTTCAGGAGGAGAGATAGCCGTCCATATCGTCGCTGAAACAGTGTACGGAGCTCGTCACGCCTTAGAATCCTTCACGCAACTAGTCGCAGCAGATAAGCCTGACTACTCCGACCAGAAGGAATGCAGCCTCCGTCTGGTCTCAGGAGCAAAGATCCGAGACCACCCGATTTACAAACATAGAGGACTAGTACTGGACACGTCGAGACACTTCATACCAATGACGGACATAAAGAGAACTATCGATGGGATGTCAGCGACAAAGATGAACGTGTTCCACTGGCATGTGACGGATTCGCATAGTTTTCCTTTGGAGTCTAGTCGAGTGCCACAATTCACGAGGTCTGTAACATTTATATATTCTTCATGCAGCTAGCATAGATTTACTTGCTACAAAAGAATTTGATGTGGGCAGTATCATTTGTGTCATGTATTCATGTTAGTGGGAGGACTAACTCTTCTGCGAGTGTCCGTCTGGGTTGTTACCGCCGCTTTGCTCGTGAAGTCTGCCGCCAAGCAGTAATGTGCAAGCATTACTGTGTTCCGGCTTGATGAGCAGAGTAGCCTGTGAAATTACTGGGCTTATGAGACTTAATACCTAATGTCTCAGGGTAACGAGCGCACTGCAGTGCCGCGCAGGCCTTTGTATTTCAAAGTTCTGAGTGGCACTGCAAATGTTATGAGCCGGCGTTATGCTTGCCATCAGGCAAACGACCAGCTCGTCTCGCTAACAAATATTATGAAAAAAAAAAGCATATCAATGAATAATTGATACGGGCAAAATTTTAAAATGTTTGTTTCTTTGATCAGAATTCAAAAGTTGACTTTTAACTGATATTTGTAGCAAGCGGTGTCTATTCACCACTGAACTCATTTATGACAATCAATGTTTAGCATTTAGCATGGTTCCATCGAGGTTCACGGTTTATTACCTCGATGATTTGACTTTCAGATATGGCGCGTATTCTCCAAGTGATATTTACTCAACGGAAGAAATCCGGGAATTGATAAAGTATGCTCAAATACGCGGAGTGCGCGTTGTTATCGAGATAGACGCACCCGCGCACGCCGGAAACGGCTGGCAGTGGGGCAAGGTAACTTTTTATTTTCTATTCTAGGTATAGAAATAGGGCAAAATGTCAACGTCTTTCAATCAATTATTCAGTTCATGCAATCTTCAATTCCGCAAAGAGCTTACGCACCCTAACCACCCTCAAGTGAAATTCTGCCACCAGTCCGGCAGCTGCACGTGACAGCTAGTAGCAATAAAGGATTGCGACAGACTTCGACCACATCATCCCTTAAGATCAGGTGAGATGGTCAAATGCTAACCTATCGGGTATAAAAAATCCATAAGACTGACCATAGTCAATCTCTGGTTTTTTTCTTAGATTGTTTTTTAGTCTTGACAGTGTAAGAATCAAGAGTTATTTATCTTTCCAGAATTATGGATACGGTGATTTAGCAGTCTGCGTGAACGCCAAGCCATGGCGTCCTTACTGCATCCAGCCGCCCTGTGGGCAGCTCAACCCCGCCAACCCCGCCATGTACCGGGTGCTGAGGGACCTTTACCGGGATATCGCCGAACTGGTCACCAAGCCCGCTTTACTTCACATGGGGGGTGATGAGGTGAGAAAAAGAAAAAATGTATTGGCTTACGCGACCCGCTCACTGATTTCTGCACCGCTTTGTGGTAGGGGCCTTTTCAAATTAGCATCAACTTGAAAATCTGTCGCTAAGAACCTATCGGTTTGTTCCGGCAGCGCTATCATACCAGAACGAACAAATTAGAGCCGTCAAAGTTATCTTTTCTCCGCCATAAAGTAGCAAAATTATTTCATGGAGCATGCACATTTTATGGCTGCGCTCTCCGCTAACTATATACTTCTCTCTATGTAGGTACTCTTTTTATGGATTATGCTAACGTGACAAAAGTAGTTTTATGCGTGCTAACTTTATACTAATATCAAGTCTCTACGAACATCATCAAACTCTAGCTACTATGATAGATCAGCAGGCGTATTCTAAACTCAATCCGACAGGTTTCCGTTCGGATCCACATTCTTCGTCTCTGTCGGAAACTTGTCGGATTGAGTTTAGAATACGCCTGCAGATCAGCCCTCAAACACCTATAGTCAGATAATGAAACCAAAGGAACTTTACTTTCCAGGTATTCTTCCAATGCTGGAACTCATCCGATGAGATCCTCTCCTATATGACACAGCAAGGTTACGATGCCAGCAACGTAGAAGGATTTATCAGTCTCTGGGGAGAATTTCACTCCAAAGCCCTTAACGCTTGGGACGAGGAGCTGGCGGCCGCCGGAGGAACTGAGCAGCAGCCTGTGATGCTATGGTCTTCGGAACTGACGCAGGCTCATAGGATACAGAAGCATTTGAGTAAAGACAGGTGTGTATTTTTTACACGACTGCCTGAAAAAAGAGTGTAATGTCTTCAGGGTTCATGTATGTATGCGAGTAACTTTTATATGCCTGAACAGATATGGATGTGTGCGGTATCGTTAGAATTCTTTCATCATCCTGAATGACAATGGCTAGGGCAGTCGGGATTTTTATTTGTTTAAAGTTTTCTTGTAAAATATCAATACCTAGTCAGAAAAGTTAATGAAATGGAAGGAGTAGGCAAGGGGTGAAGTGAGGTTTCGTATTCTAAAGGAAAAGGGTTCGCGAGTTCGATTCCTGCAATGAGACAAACAATCTTGCACAAAAATAGTGCAAGTATTCTGGGTGCTATGTGACCATGGTCTTCAGTCAGGTTCAGGAACATATGTGATCGTTGGGCGTATTTTTAACTGACAAGCCTTGCTTTACATCATATTCCTTTAATTTCCAGATACGTAATCGAAGTCTGGGAGCCTCTAACCAGCCCGCTACTCATGCAACTGGTCCGGCTTGGGTACCGCACAGTCTCAGTACCCAAAGATATATGGTATCTAGACCATGGTTTCTGGGGGACCACAAAGTACTCCAATTGGAGACGAATGTACTCACATATCTTACCGAGAGAGGCTGAAGTGTTGGGCGGGGAAGTGGCCATGTGGAGCGAATATGTCGATGAACAGGCTTTGGGTAAGATCTTCTTTATTTTTTAATATCATCTACAGTTGGAAAACCTTCACAATTCTTTTCAATTTTTCAATATTTTTTAATTCTATTTGATAACGAGACGAGCTGGTCGTTAGCCTGATGGTAAGCTTAACGCCGGCCCATAACAATTGCAATGCCGCTCAGTACTTTGAAATAAAAAGGCCTGCTTGAGGCACAGCAGTGCGCTCGTTACCCTGAAACAATAAGCCCAGTAATTACACTGGCTACTCTGCTCATCAAACCGGAACACAGTAATGCTTGCACATGACTGCTTGGCGGCAGACTTCACGAGCAAAGCGGTGGTACCGACCCAGATGGACACTCGCACAAGAGTTAGTTCTACCACCTCTATTTGATATAAACCATCCGCAGAAGAGTGAATGTGCCAATTTCTGACTTTGTTGTTTCCATCTCAGATACGAGAGTATGGCCTCGTGCTGCCGCCGTCGCTGAGCGTCTCTGGTCAGATCCTAACACTAGTGTATACAGTGCAGAACCTCGTCTTCAGAGGATGAGGGACCGTCTCATTGCCAGGGGCATACGTCCGGATGCCATGTCTCCTGGATGGTGCTCGCAGCATGATGCCAAATGCCTTTAAATTGATTGAAGTAAGCAACTGTGGGTAGGAACTTCATAGTTCAAATGATAATGAGATTCCAATCCGATAACGAGGCTGAGCATTGGCTTCGTTGGAAACCAAACATGATAGACATGATGGACCACTAACAATGTAGTAGAACACATCTGTTGAGATACCTATAGTATGACAACGATACCTATACTAATGTCTAACGCCAAACAACTTAGAAAAATATCTTTTGTAGATTGGCTTATGAAAATCACTTTACTTTTAATATGTATATCCACATCTGTGTAAATCTGTGTACAACATCAAACTCATAAGTATTTAAAGTACGTGCAATCTTATTGGTGTTTGTGTAGCTATTGAATAAAATAAAATGAAGAGTCAGGTCATATGTAACGGATGTATGATATATTATATTTATCTTGGAGCTCTTCTCTTCGCGAAGAAGCCTAGCATTGTAAAACGATCTCGATGTGCTAATTGATGGCGTCAATATTTTAGCCCAAATGTGAAAATGCGGAGCCTCGATTCCAGACGACGTGAAGGAATCTATGTCCACTTATGATAAGCTCTGAATCACGCTGTACACTTTTAATAATATTGTTTTTAATCTTAAACTCTTCAAACATATTACGTTAGTGGATTCTCAACGTCAACATTTAATAATAGTATATTATGTAGAGCCTCGTTCTCTTAATTTTTGACTTATTAAAAATCTGATTTATTACTGTTTTATGTATAAGGTTGTATACTTAATAGGTATAAGCATAATTTGAAACTGAAGGTGCTATAATTTTCGATCGAATTCTGCACGGTCAAGAAAATTAGAGTAACTCGGGAAATGAAATTAAAATATTGAAGTGAAGATTACATTCATGTAGATTAAAGTGATGCAAATTAGATAATCTAATTTTATTCTTTTATTTGAACGATGACAAAGGCCAAGAACTTTGTAATTAGGCAAAAAACCAGCCCGAATCGTTATCCAATAGTATAAAAAAAGATTTTCTACGTCTTGCAGATGATGAGAATAGATTCAAGTCATAAATTTGCAACACAAGTTAGTGTGAAATGCATGTCTTACTTCTAAATTATCACATTTAATTATACTTAGATTCTAGAATTCAAACTATGAATTATATAAACAGAATAATTTGAATTATATAATTTATTAAACAGTGAAGGCCTTAGTAAAGACCCTTGTGGAACTCCAATTTTTATTTATGCAATTTATTTTTTAGAAGTAGCCGATAAGTTTTAATTTATGACGTTGCAAGTAGAAAACGAAACCTTTGACTGCATAATATTATACTATTACAATCTAAACTATTTAACACTATTAAATGTTTATAACAATGTCGAATGCTTTGGACAAGTCACAGGAAATTTATTTATAAGATAATTTTAGTTTATTTAATTGACTGAATGTAATTTTAGATTTCTTTTTTTTTAAAGTAAACCTTACTATAGTCGTAGTTAATGCCTTAAGTAGTCAGATCTGTGATTTCTACTTACCTGCGTCATTGCGCAATCCTGAGATATTTATAATTAGGTATAATATAGATACAATTCAAGACAATATTTTAACTTTAAATGTAGGTGCTAATAAAGGTGCTGTTGTATACAAACTGTGTTTTAATTAAACTTCTCAAATTTATAATTGAAATACTATAAATTTGTGTAACAACAATACGCAGAAACACACGGTTTAATTAATATCACAAAAACTACAAAGTAACGGAAAAAGGTAACTGTTATCTACGTTATAATAAGCAATGTCTACAAAATACTACATTACTAAAATATCAGAGCATATCATTGACTAGAAGTGTTTCAGCTATTAATACACATTTAAAGACAAGTTACATAGACACGTTGTCCCTATTCATAATCCTATCGTTATTTTTTATAGCACTTAGACTGAGATCATTCGGTACTAAGTCATGCAGTACTGTATCACTTCGAAAAATACTAGTAGCTATTCTGTTAGCCAGTCTTTCTGACTCTCTCAAATCGTCATCTTTAGATGAGTGTGATGTCAGGTCGATTTCAGTGTCGCTGTCACTATCTGTGTTTTCTTTGGTATCCCGTTTGGTCACCTGTGTTTGCTGACGGTACGCCAAATTCTGTGGTTCTTCCATGTCTGTGGTACCGCACAGGCATGGATTTACTTTTGGAGGTATCATTCTCAGGTCTGTAGGAATCTGTTCATCAAGTTGCTGTTGAGGCATCAACAGAGGTGGAAACGCAAATGGTTGTTGCATGATTCTTCCATCGTCAGCGTATGGCATGGGAGATGGTATCTCATGTGATGGTGGTGGAATTGGTGGCATGCCATCTGGTAGGTTGGAGTTTTGACTGTGGAGGTAAGGGTCTTGACGAGGAGATTTTAGTTCTCGAGTCTCGTACAAGTTTGGTGGTTCTGGCGAATCTTTTCCAGATGGAGATTCAGGTCCTTCAGGAGATGAGTCTGGCGGCTTTCCGTGACCTAAAAGAAATAAAATAAGACTTATAAAATACTAAACTATAATACATATTTATTCCTAGAATAGCGGTTAGACTACTCGGAGATAAATGCCAAAACATATAAACTGTACCCAATCTTCACTGCGATCAATTTTATTGAGATGACGACACCAACCAATCGGGAGAAAAATCTTCTGAAAAAGACGCAATTTTACAACAAAACTCCTTGCATTACCTGACATTAGTGGTGGAGTTCCAAGACCAAGGCACCTCATCCTCCAGGCGTCTTGTAGCAATTGCAAGCGCGCCTGCTTGCGCCACTTTGCTCTGCGATTTTGGAACCAAACCTGCGAACAATAAATTGCTGTTGAAAAAGATAAAATTATTTCAACCCACCTTAATTCTGCGACTTGTATTAAGAAATTGACGATAAACGAAAAACAAAATAACTTTAACCTGCGTCTTTATAAAGTTAAGATTAGGTAGTACTTCGTAATTAGAGAGCACGGAACTTTTAGAACTTAGTCAATTTAAATTTAGGTACCGTGCTCGCAATGTCAATTCACATTTGACACCTGAGATGCGGTCAAACGTAAGACTATTTCAAAATAAAAATATGGTCAAAATCCCATAAGCTTGCGCTCTGAAATGAAAATAAATTCGTCGTACAAAAACATGCTGTACAAAAACTATGTCTACATAACATTTATAGAAAGTACCGTGCTTCATTTTCACACTTTATTTCATATTCATGTTAGCATAACTCCATAGTGTCTCGCTAGGTCTATGTAGGTACCAAGAGAGGCGCGCACTTTCGTCGTGGCCATGATAGCATCAGTATTTCTATATAATTTGTGATAGTATCAGCATGACTTATTTTCTTAATGTTATTGTCGGTATTTAGGTACAGACAGATCTCGCTCGAAAGAGTTTTAGAATTTTACAGTGTAATTTTTAGCTGTATACCTGCACTTTAAGTTATTTTAAATGTAATTGAGCAAGATCGCTGCTATATTTATAACAAAGCCGGTATAGTAGAGGCTGCAGGCTCCAAGTCTCGACTGCAGCACCCGAAACACGTCGATTTATAGGCGATCGGAAACAGGATTTCAAATTGTTATCAGTCAGTCAAGGGAGAGTTAGAATTTATCTGAACGTTGCTGTTGTTGTTTTGTTATGTTATTGATTGTACCTTGGTGAATGTTCAGCTCGTATTTTCCCGACATTGATTATCTCACAGATGAAACTACAACTGGTTGCTCATACAAAAATGTTGATTTGCAGTAAATTATTTATTAAATTGCTCGTTTCGTATAAGCGAACCATATTACATAACTAGCATATATTACAGAAGTAAGATACTTAGATAAAGGTTGGTTAATTTGCATGTTTCACCAAAAGAAACTGAAATCAAAAGTTAAAACGCCTCTTCTCTACCGTCCTCTTTTCTACCTTATTCCCTTTGAATTAAAAAGGAATTAATATTGTGTGATCCTAGTTTTAAAAATAAGCGTAGGTAATGACGTAAGTTCCTCTAGAGTCTAGATGAGCCTTTAGAAAGACAAAGAAGATAATTCAATATTGTTCAAAAGCAAATGTTCATTAATTACTAAACTATACGAGAACTAATGTGGATTGTAAGCAATGATAAATCAAATAACTTGCTAATTGGCATAAACCAGCCACATTTGCTGGTCAAATTCTAATTTTTTATTCATATAAATCACTCAAGATACTTAAAATAAATGACTGAGTGCCCGTTCCAAGTACATGTAGACCGATCAAGAATAAGAGTAAGAGCTGTTGGCATTCTTTTCAAAAAGATGGTTACCTATGATTTCTAATGCAAACAATTATGATTAAAATTTAAGTATATAAGTATTGAAGTAATCGGCACGAGGTTCCTGAGCTCTTTGCCTGCATGAATATTTGTCATTTACATAGTACAAGACTGTTGAAAATGCGGGTACCTAAAAAAATACTTACTTGGACTCTAGCTTCAGAAAGGCTGATCCGCAACGCGACTTCCTCTCTCAGAAATACGTCAGGGTAATGTGTCTTCTGGAACAGCGACTCCAGTTCGCTGAGCTGCTGAGGAGTAAAGGTCGTTCGGTTCCGCCGCTGCCGTCGCCGACCAAACATATACTCAGTCAATAGATCCCCAGGAAGAGGTGATAAATAAGGGCCTGCCATGGCGATGTGTAAATTTTCGGCTTTGTACCGAATTTAATTTAACCGAATTGAGTTGTCATAATCTCTTATGCCACCAAAGCAGAATTCTTAAGATTTACATTTGTATATAAAATTAATTATTCGTCCATTTTCGTATCACTTTTCAAAACTTCTGCAAAACTTCACGTGATCACCAACATAAATAATTTAAAAAAAGTGCTGAGTCTGAGGAGATCGCTCCAGAACTGTTTGATTTCGGGGAAATCTCGCGATGAAAACCCCCTAAGCTCCACCCTTCAGCATTAAAACACTGGTTTCTGATTGGCCGAGCTTAACAGGGGTTGAAAAATTGCGCCAATGAGAGTTTCGAACGGCGGGTAGTACTCAATAGATGTAGATTAAGTTATGGCGTTGTATAAATATAAATTTTGTATAAACGTGGTTAAGCTGCCTCTGAGGCTGTTAATGAGATATTAAATTGGAGTCATCTCATTCTGTATAGATAGTATATTAAAATTGTATGATGTCGTATATTAAATGGACTGATGATTGGCTTTAAAGATTTTTTATAACAATTTGCGTAAAATATAACATTTACGGTCTTATCACAAAAAAATTAAACACACCTTAAACCTGTGTTATACAGCGTTTAACTCCTAAACATGCCTTAGTCACGTGATTAAATATGAGAAACAACAAATCTTGATTTACGTAGTGTTTAAGCTTTGTCTAACTCTATTCTCTTGTGACATTTCTAACAATTTTAGACGGTTATCTTTAGACACTGTCTAACTAAACAGGCGTCTTAAAGTAGTTTTTTTATGGTAACCCTGGTATTTTTTAAACAACTTTCTGCGTTACAAAATAAATTAGTATATTTATAGAATGAACTGTGTGA
This sequence comes from Crocallis elinguaria, assembly GCA_907269065.1. Lineage (NCBI taxonomy): Eukaryota > Metazoa > Arthropoda > Insecta > Lepidoptera > Geometridae > Crocallis > Crocallis elinguaria. The sequence goes on along the minus strand of OU026072.1, from coordinate 20,309,670 downwards.
AAGAAGGACAAACCAACAAACACGACTGCCCTAGCCAGTGTCACTTGGGATGATGTAAGGAATCTAACAATACGTACATCCACTTCTGTTGAGGCACTTAAATGTTATGGTGGAATAAAGAACTCACATACCTACATATATATATACGAGTACATGAACCCTAATAAAAATAGTACACTCCTTTTTTGTGCAGACGTGTAAAAAGCGACTTTGTCTAGGTCCAGCGATGATCGTTAAATGAATGAAATGTTACTTCAAACACGAGATTTTATCTAAATTTTGTTCCTATTTAACGAGATGAAGTCCACTAAGTGGGTTGCAGATAGCGCCTGCGATTGCGATGGGTAAATGAACGCTTTCTACCCGTCGCACCCCTAGCAGTGCAGTGCTCGTTTGTAGGGTTGACTCTGCCAAATCATTTATTGTTAGTAATAAGTTGTTACTTATGTTACTTTTATAGTGTTAAGGAATTTTTAGATTTTAAAAATTGAATTGTATACCGAATCTTAAATATTTGCACGTCTGCTTGCAGGCTGAATACACAGACCCTATATTTTAATTATTACCATGATATTTTACTGTATTCTGGCAAATAAATTGTTTGATTTGATTTGATTTGATATGGTGGTTCGAGATTCATACTAATAAATTTTTCCATTAATGGGCGAAGAGAGTATAATTGTACACTGAAATGATTGTTGTTAGCTTTTATATTAGTCCTTATTTGCTGCAACTCATATTTAGTAGATGAAAAAAGTGGTTTAGCGAAAGTAACATTTTTATTATTAGTATGGACTAAAATTTCAATTTCCAAATACTAAAAGAGATATAAAAGTACCGGCCAGCCCTGCGCCTAGTGAGGCGGGCGGCGCGGCTTCGGCGCCCGCCCACCGCAACGCCGCTAAACGAGTTTCCGCAAACATTTTAATGAATAACACCTCCCCACCTCACACCCCACCCGCACCCGCACCCCTGGGACCCTGCAATGCGCTAATTAAACATTCGAGCTATATTGTTTAAGTTACGATGTTGCAGAATTTCGCAGTCGGTGGTTCTGGAATTAATTATGTGTCAGAAGATTTAATTAATATTTTTATGAAAGAAAAATTGTAATTAGAAAACAGAAAAGAAATGAAAGGAAAACAAAGAGGTTTTATATATTATATAGTAAGAGATTATCTGGTCTCACGTTCGACTATATTATACCGTGAAACATTTTACTAGGTACGACTAACTCTTCTGCGAGTGTCTATTTGTTGGTACCGCCGCTTTGCTCGCGAACTCTACCGCCAAGCAGTAATGTGAAAGTGTTCCGGTTTGATGTGCAAAGTAGCCAGTGAAATTACACCAATGTCTCAGGGTACCGAGCTCATAAAAATGTAAAGCCACTTCGCTTTTTGCTCACTTTCATTTTTAATTTAAAAACAACAACAAAAAATTTGAACGACATGTGAACACATGTTATGAAAACCTAACTATAAAACTTAAAGCTCTCTCTACCCCATTCCTATCTCTAGCCGTCATATTCAGCAATCAGCATAATTAGTCCCCTGAAAAAAGATTAAAAACAGCACGGCACAGTCCAACAGCTCAATTAGTTAATTAATCTTTTTTTCCGCGTTAAAATAGCATTTATAAGCGAGGCGCAAACCGGTGGGACATGCCTCCCCTACGTAGCTTGATAGGGTTGGCGCAGAAACTATCTGACTTTTCTTAAATGACGAATATAAGTTTTGTGGCATGAATTTATTTAGATTTCACGTTCGTTATTCAAATTAATTTCTCTGGAATTGTCCTATGTGCCTTATGGAGTTTGAACACAATTGTTTTAGATCACAAAGGTGAGCTGCAGCTCTCATTCCACCTCCAGCTGGAGGCATGGTATCTCGCATAGTGGTTGTATTGAAATATCAATCATGAATTAATCTTGTGTCCTAATTTCGTCTGATTGTACTGTCTGTACGTACCTCTCTGTACTGCCATAGAACATTACTAGTTAAAATCTATTGCGCAGTAGCTTTTTTTACTTTATGGAACTATTATAATAAAATACCAGTTTGTTATTTTCAGCCTTCAGGTGTCTTTAATATTCTGACACCAGGGCTGGTCGGTCACATGGCTATTCGAGAAAGAAGGAAGTACAATGAAAATACATATTATATTAAATGTCAGAACCCTGTTGGCCTTAGGAAAAGAATTCAACGCGTTTCCACTATTATTAGTTATATTAAAACTGTGCTTGCAGTCATTGTTAATTTTATCGCTGAAGACTGAATTGAGGATAAATGGCGCATTTTTGTGTTCTCGCCCACGCTACGTAATAATCACACGATCTACTCGTAAAAACAAAACCGATATAAACGACACGAACGACATCGATAAGTCATTGCCCGGAATACAAGTTTTTTTTAAATTCTCAAACATAGCGTTCGTCCGATTACCGATACGACAGTAAATCCATAAAACTTAGAGTAGGGTACGATAAAAAAAATGCAACGATATATCGTTCATCGATTTTGTTAGTAGGCGCTCAGAAACTAGACGATTGTCCCACGCGGAACCAATACTTAATTTTTAATTCACAAAAATAATTGGCATCATTTTGCCAGCCCTAGTCGGAGTTAACAGTGTTTGCTTACAGCGACACAATGCCGTCCGCAACGCTAATTAATGCTTTCAGCGGCCGCTGAACGCAGCGCTGCAGCCGCTTGATTAACTACTCGTTATTAGATGTGCTCATGTACAGGCTTTGAGGAACTTCGGAATCACTATGTACAGGGGATAGCATTATTGTAATAGTGGTTTACGTTCATGTACCTTTACAATTATAGTGTGGTGTATTTTAGTAATCAGGTACCTACTGAACGCTATATACAATTTGCTAATCTGACACATTGAGTTAAATGGCCACGATACTTTAATGTATGATCTCAAATACATGCTGACAACGTGGATTGATGACATAAAGATGTATGGGTCTCGATTACATATCTATATCTATATCATATCATACCTATCCGAGCGAGTGTGGCCGAGCGGGAACTTGTGCGACTTTCAATCCGACGCACCATAGTTCGAATCTCGACTCAGCCCGCACCAATGACTTATATCAAGTTATGTGCGGATTATTCACACTCGCTCTAAAACGGTGAAGGGAAACATCATGAGGAAACCCGCATGTTCAATGAGCGTAAGGAAATAAATTGCAATATATATTTCAACTTAAAAAGCAATTTAGTTCTAAAAATACTTGGCGGTGCAACCAGATTTTGTCACAGTAACAAAACCTGAAATTATTTATAGTCATACTCAAATATCAATAGAGAAACAAAAGCCTGCGTCACTTTATTAACAGTTCTTAGAATTTGCGCACTCAATGTCATCACAACACCCCGTTTTCAACAAACATTCTTTGAAGACAAAAGATTTTTTCACAATAGGTACCTTCTAAACACGACTCGCATTAATCAAAATACGTTATGTATTCTCTTGCTTAATAGGTGAGGATGTACTGCTTGTTATATTCACGTCATCTTTCATTGCTAAAAAGCTGAAGTAATATAAGTTGAGATTAGAAACACAAGTTGATGTAACTAAAGTTACATAAATAAAAAACACGACTGCACTAGCCAGTGTCACTTGGGGTAATGTAAGGATTCTAACGATACCCTATACATCCAAATCTGTTCAGGCATTTAAAAGATATGATGATATAAATAAATTCACATGGTACTTTAACTAAATGGTAGGACTCACAATTCTGGGTTGGTACCACTGCTTTGCTACAGTGCAAACATCTACTGTGTTCCGGTTTGATGAGCAAAGTAGCCTGTTAAATTACTGAATTATAAGACTTATTACCTTATGTCTCAGGGTAACGAGCGCCATAGGTAGGGCCCTCCCGAGGCGGGAGCGGTGCACTTGCGTGGGCGCACTGCCTGGGCTGAGCGGGGGAGCAGAGCTCCTCGCGAGGCGGGTCCGCCCTAGGGGGCGAACGACGGCTGACGGGGTCCTGTGCGGAGTGCCGCGACCCCGTCCAAAGGCTGAGCCGTATAACGTCCCGGAGGTTTTTTAGTGGGTAGGACGCTGCGCAGTGGGCGAGCGTGAGTCTCACACTCTCTCCGTCGCCCCCCGCCCTCCCCGGGGCACGGAGGGGTAAGTTCGCAAAGGGGATTTTCCCCGGAAAACAAAAAAAAAACGGGTAACGAGCGCACTGCAGCTTCGCGCAGTCCTTTGTGTTTTTTTTTGTTTGAATGATGACTTGATCGAGAGTGTTCTCATTTTATGACTAAAAAAATCTGTTAAGCAGTTTGAAGATAATCGGCTTTTAAACACGGAGGTTTTTAAAAAAATATATCTTGTGACATCTGTGGTCAATGCTTGCTCTTGAACTGCCAATCACGTGAATGTCACATGTGTTTTCGAATTTTATATAGCATATAGCACTAGCATTCGCATGAAATGCACTGATGTATACAAAGACAATGTGTTGGTATGTTGAGTAATAAACCTCGCCAGTTACTCCTCATCTACGACGAATGTGATATCAAAAGACTTTAATACGGGGACGCGTCGCTTCCTTCCTTTGTCCGAGCTCATCCGTTTTGTTTTAACGCCCCTTTAAACTTGCATGCGAGTGCGAAGGAGCCCCGCTTGGGGTTGGTGCACATGAGCAAAAATCATTTAAAAATATACACATCTTACAGAAGTGCTATAGAAGAAGAAGGTGAATAAGTTGCTAGCAACCCTTAGGTTAAAAATCTGTCGGCAAACACCTATCGTCTTCTTGAGACCTCATATATATAATAGGGATGTTGATTTAATTAAAAAAATAATATGTTGTCAATCAATTCGTTTTCTCGTGAGAATCAAAAAAACTGGAATCGAACGCTAGAAACGTCAAAAATGAGAGTCAATTTCGGTCGTCAAAACGCCTCATACAAATTTGACAGAACATTTGACGTCACTTGTTCTACGCGGGCCGTAAAACTGTATTAAATTCATGCATTTCATTGATTTTGATCGTGAAAATCTGCGTGTGTACTTAAGTACAAATTTTATTATTGGTATATAAAGAATCTGATGATATTTAAATTACTATCGGATGATAAAAAAACACTGAATTCGAAAAACTTTTAGTGGCAGTATCTCTGTGGAAATTATTTTTATTGTGTTAATGTGATGTTCTTACACCTGTTTGACGGTAATTATGTATTTTGTTTGCGTCATGCAACATCCCTAATGAATAGTCTATCCTGTCCAATATCAATATTAAGATCAAGTGAAATAGTAGTAAAAGGTCCATACAAGTATAAAGGATTACGTATAAATAACCTTTCACTACAACGTATAAAGAACCTTTCTAATGTGTGTCCCCACGCTAAGCGCTTTTCCTCTCCACAGTTGATATATTTATGATTAAGCTGCGAGTCCAAAGCTGACATTGTCTTTGCCGGGGCCCTCTGTGGGCCCCATCCGTCTTGCTTTCACGCCACTTCCCCCTTTCTTTGCGAGCGAGATTTTTTTAATTATGACGTTGGGCCTTTTTGTCTTTAGCAAAACATAAGGCATTGTGGTTGGTTGCGTGGACACTAGTTTGGAGGTAATAGGTTCTATTTTAAGTTTAGAAAGATTTTGCTCATACAGTGCAAAAGTAGACCAGGTACTAAATGTTTCTATCGCGCTAATCTTTAAGACCGGCTGATTATGCGCACGCTACGTTCTGCGCTCCGCTGACTCTTGTACACCGCTATCCCCAAAATGAGTTTGTATAGGTACGAATGTCTTGTCAAAATCAATGAGTTTCTGCGCAATTGGATTTTATTATTATTATCAACCTCTTACGCTCCCACTGCTGGGATATCTGCCTTCTCTCAGAGAGAGAGGTATGGGCCATAAACCACCACGCGGGCCCAGGGCGGCTTGGTAGATGTCACATGTCCTCGAACTTTATAGCGCAATTGGATTACAGACAAGCAAATAGTAATAACAGATGTTTCATGAACCACTAACGTAATTAACGTAGCTACGGGTGTTAATCTGGCATGCACCCACCTAATTTAAAAACAAAATTAATATACTAATACAATATCACAATAATCACATCCAATTACATAATAGTCCGATCATTGTTGAATAGAAAGAATTGAGTAATACAAATATGGAAAGTAACCAACTTTTGAAACAAAAGTTACGCGACATGAATATCAGAAGTAAAGCTACGAGGCGCTGGGCGGGCGGCGCGCTCACGGAAGTTCTGATTATGTAGAGGAATTAATTTGCAGACGCGACGAAACTGTACTGTAGTGCTGCTAGTGAGAGGGTAGGGTGGAGTGGGGGGCAGGGATCAGGACTGGATCAAGATAACTGAGTTGATTTATATGTTTTTTTTTTTTTTATGTTATTAGGTAACGATACGAGCTGGTCGTTTGCCTGATGGTAAGCATAACGCCGGCCCATAACGATTGCAGTACCACCCAGAACTTTGAGACACAAAGGCCTGCGCGGAACTGCATTGCGCTCGTTACCCTGAGACATTAGGTATTAAGTCTCATAAGCCCAGTAATTTCACTGGATACTCTGCTCATCAAACCGGAACACAGTAATGCTTGCACACTACTGCTTGGCGGCAGACTTCACGAGCTTGTATTATTGAGTATTGTTGATATGTATGTGTGTCTTGAGTAGGTGCGTACTCTCCACGTACTAGCGTACTAGCCACGAACTAGCCCCGCCACCTACTCTGCGGGTTCTGTTTCTTCTGAATGCTTTTGCTCACGACTACCATGAGTATGTCGACGTTATTAATGTAGTTTGAATACCATCTAGAATCCTGCCTGTAGCTCATGATGAAACAAAACTAAGTCTTCCCGAACTATCTGAACCATAGAGATATGAATATGAACATATATAGGTCTACCCGAACATATCTAAAACTGCAGCCTGTACGTCAGTGTGCAACCAGTGGGAACAATATAAAACAAAGCATTTCTATTACAGAAACCCACCGTTACATACAAAGTATTTAATAATTTTGCTCTAGATTCGCTAGATTCGTCCCTGTACCGCATGATGAAACAAAACTACGTCGTCCCGCACCTGAACGTAATAGCAGCGCCGCGTAAATCAGTTTTACAACCAGAACCGGCAGCTAGCGTGAACGGCAGCCAGCGGGAACGGCAGCCTACGGGAACGGCCGACAGAGGGAATCGTTTGAAGCCACTTTCCGCGAGCACTGCGAGGTTCGTGTAATGAATTTGCTCTGACAACAGTCAAAGCGTGGATTGCGGCTCGAAATTAGTTTGGAGAATGCAGTGTAGTTTTTTTATTATTTTACTGAAAAAGCTTTTTTTGGGCTCGCTCGCAATTATAACTCCAGCTTTATTGTCGAGCTGGAGGTTGGTAGGTAGTAGAAAACACGCAAAATATCATCCTGCTGATGTACTTCTTAAATGCGTAAGATGCGTATGTTAGAAAATATGTGTACACTTAAAAGCGCAAATATTTGTTGCGCAGCTGGGTGGTGATCGCTAACCGTGATCCTTGTAATCCTAGATTCCTTTGTCTAGGACCTAGGCAAAGTAAGTCTTAGCTAAAGAGCAGAGTAAAAAATAAATTATGTAGAAACTAATATACAGAAACATCTGATAATTTCAGTATCTACAAGTCATAATTTCTATATCACAGTAGGACAAACTGCATTGCATGGTTGTTTATTGTCCTTAGGAACAGACAAAATCACTTTCTACAAACGAAAACGTTAATAAAACAGTTAAAAACATTACACTCCTTAGTTCTGCACTTGTGTAATAAAAGTATGGAATTGACTTTAGGATTCCTTAAGCTAACTTGGTAACTTAGATGGTAGATGGAATCTATGGAATCTTTATGTACATCCATACATTTCTAACTTTTCTATTATCGCTATAACGATTGGAGAAAGTCACTTTGTATAGGTATAGCCCCCTCTCAGTCTTGTCACACGATCCAGATGATTAAATGGCCATGAACAACGTGTTTAACAGGCGGAGGGGCCCGGCTTTGAGCGCCTTTACTTATTATACATGCTGTTAATACGCAAACAATTCTTCCCTAGGCGAACGCGAGTGCACTGTAGGACAAATTTATGGGCCATATGAGCAAACTATGTTTTCAATAGGAAAAAAGTATTTTTTTACCTACTTATATTTTTGGGTAAAGAGACGAGCGGGTCGTTTGCCTTTGCAGAACTTATTATTAGAAAGAAACACACAATTTAATCAGCGAACAGGAATTTATTGCCACTTTTAGACTGGGACGTCCAATTCGCGCGAACGGTGACACTACGACTGACTTCTTCGAACTAGGGAGGGGACGCGCGTCGAACTAGTGCTGCACCGCCCTCGTTTGTGAACCGATTACCTTCAAGATATTTCAAAATTGGCATCTTGACAATTCTTTTAGTTATTGGTGACATTATCACAAATCAAAATAGAATTACTTTATTAGAAAAAGCTCCTGAATGCTAAATGACTCTAGGGGCCCGTTCCACTTATACCTATACAAGAAGAAAAACAGTAAATTCGTTGGTATTTTTTATTTAAATATTATGCTAATATTAACAATAATTATCTACAATATTATTATGTTTTAAATTTAAGCTTTAAGTAAAAGTAGTTACTTGGTAGTGACATAAATATCGTTCAAGCCACTGCTTGAACGATACTTCCATCGGCTTTATCTATTCAACAAGATCTCTCTTTCATCAAGGTAGGAAGGCTTTTGTATTTTATTCGTGGTTGATGGATAGCAGATTGTCTGTATAATGCTATATATATAAGTACATATTTTATAAAGGTTTCTTGTTTTATTACGAAAGAAAGAAAGAAAAAGTCATTTATTTCACATTCACAAAACAATGACAACTAAGCAGATAGAAGGAGAAAAAGACTACGAAACTCTGAAAAGGCGACAGCAATTTAAAAGATGTCAACTAGTAATATTTTCCACTTTTATTTCAAACTAGCTGCTGCCCGCGGTTTCACCCGCGCGGAGATATTGGATTCATGGGTTTTATTTATTTTGCGCGGAACCCTAATTATTTTTCTAAAATAAAAGTAGATTTAGTTACTCCAAATAATATCAGCTATCTGCCAGTGAAAGTCCCGTCAAAATCGGTTCAGCCGTTTCGGAGATTACCCGGAACAAACAGATAGACTGACAAAATTTTAAAAAATGGTTTATTTGCTATAGTTTCCGTATACACTTTCATATGCATTTAGTAAAAAGCTGTTATATTGATATTACAAACAGACATTTCAATTTTATTTATTTTTATGTATAGATTGGCACAACACACCGGGTCTGGCCTTAAAAAAAGAACAAATATTTTCCACTCACTGTATGCTAAACGATCCCCAAAGACTGCATATGCGTGGAGCAATCAGCGATCGCAGCCATTGTGGCTCAGATTAAAATTTAGGGTTCACTCGCTAATGGGATTGCACTTCTATACGGAATCATCGGCTCGTTTAGCAAGGGCTATTTTACGGGCGGTGTGTGTTATTTTAATTACATTTGAGTTTGTTTTTTTTTTCTAGCAGGTGTGGTTTTTGACTGGAGTTTGAACGGCGGCTTACGATAGGCCTTCATTGAATTTCAGACAGTTATCGAAGATGTTTGTTACTACCTATATTTTAATATTGGTCATGGAGTTAGCCCAAAACCTTCTATATCTTCTATAACATACTACCTACTTCCTTGATATGTATAGTAACATGTTACTTAGTTTTGTGCAGAATATGATGTAACGAAATATACTACTTATAATAGATACTTACTGAACTTATATACATAAGCTAAGCAAGCGTGCTACATCGGAGAGTGCGGGTCATATAAGTCTTGCACAGCACTGCATTGCGTTCATTACCTGATATCGTTTAATGGTAGGTACCTAAGTGAGTCCTTATATTTCTAGAAATAATAGAAACCTTTAAATGAGCGCGTAAACCGACACACAGTAATGCTTGCACATTACTGCTCGGTGGCAGAGTACAAGAACAAAGCGATGGTACCCACCCAGAGAGTTTGTCCTCCCACCTGATAAACCTATTTATTTGATATGTTTAACGGGACGGCTCCGTAGTTAAGTTGGTAGTAACCCTGCCTGCAAAGCGAGGGGTCCCGGGTTCGATTCCCGGCCGGGGCAGATTTTGTGTAAGCATAAAGTTTGTTCTCGGGTCTTGGATGTTTGTGATGTGTATCTGTGTGTGTCCATGCCACCTGCGACACAGGGAATCCTAGTGCGGGGGTATGAGTGTGTAAGCGTTTATTTATTTATTTATTTAAATAAATCTCAATTAATATTCAGAAATGCGAGCCAGATGCGCGCAATCGTAAACCGAATCCAATCAGCTCGGTCTCATTAAGGTCATGATATTCCCGGCGGTGATTGAATACGGATCGATCGGACGATCCATTGTCCACCGGTATCTATCAACGATCTAAAGTTGATTAAAAACTCTCATAAGCGCATGGCTAAATTGGTTTATGATTGCATTTTTTATGTGATAAAGGGGGTACTTGGCGTTTAACTTGAGATTGGTAGCTAGCCTCAGGTGGACGCCCGACTACCATTGAGCTCCCATCGCTTCAATATGGTTGAAAAATAAAAATTCATGTTTGAGAATTTGTAGGAAGATTTTATTTTTACCGTGTATAGAAATAATATAGTAGGTAGGTACGCTCTCATACTGGGAAGAGAATAAATTTATTACACAAGTATTAATCCGAATTGCGAATATTCCATTTGAAATAAAATCTCTCGGGATTTCAATGGTTTCCATTCGCGGCGTGTTTAGCTGTATTCGTTCAATTCGATATTTTATATAATGTATTCAATATTCGGTATTAATGTATTCAGCGCTGTCGGCCCGCGATTTTCATTTTGTAATTTTTACAGAGTGCGCATTCGGCGCGCCAGTTGAGCTCAAACTTTGGTGTAGTCTTTTTTTTTAATAATAATGTTCAAAATTATTCTTATTTCTAAATCTTAATTTTGAAACAAGTTTTTTTCTCAACTTCGAAAAGGAGTAGGTTCTATGTTCGACAGTATGTATTTATGATGTGTGTTCAGCGATTTCTTATTCAAATTGTGGACCGGTTTTGAAAATTCCTTTTCGTTTTATTCTCACGATACTAAACACTAAAGATAGCTAACACGAAAGATGGAAAAATGGGAGATGAAATTTTATAATTAATAATAATCACGATTTTTCATTGAATCCGGTTCCCGCTATAAACACGACGGGACAAAAAATGACTGTAATGTTTTTAGGGTATGTATGTATATATGTATCTAGGTATGTGAGTTTCTTTGTTCCACCATTTCAATGCCTGAACAGATTTAGATGTATGGGATATCGTTAGAATCCTTGCATCATGCCGAGCACTGGGCCCCGATCGCGCTAATTTGAAATGACAGCGTACTGTTATGGTTTGGTTGTGGTTTGATACCAACTGTTGTTTAGTTTCGGTTCAGGCGTGTGGAATTCGATATTGCCGTTCATTTGACAGCGTTAACTGTCAGTTGTTGTCGAGAAACGTCTCAACTTTTGGTAAAACTATTAGCGCAATACGAAACTGTCAAAAAGCTGTGATGCGGTTGTGGTTTAGTTGCTGTTTGGTTGATAATTTTTAACGCGATTGCCCTCCTGTGATCGTCCTCGATCCCGACTGCCACTGGCTAGGACGGCCCTTTTATTTTTATGTAACTTTTGTTACATACATCTTTATTTGTTATTGGTCACCAGAATACTTATTATACCAACTTCCTTGCCATAAATACATTTTTTTATACTATGCATAACGAGACGAAAAGGTCGTTGGCCTGATAATATATTTTTTTTTTACTAGATAGTCATCAGATAATAGAAATATGCTAGTAATTAGTATGGTAGTTATAGATGGGAGAAGCGTGCAGTGTTACAATATAATTATCAATAAAACATAAAATATAACATGATCAAAGTGTTGAAACCCGCTGTTCGGCCCGCACGCAGATTGTTTGCTCCATATAATTTCATAGAGCACGAGGGGTGGTCGGGGGTGGGGGAGGCAAATGAATACGGCCCGGAACAGTTAAAATATTATCTCAAACAGATCTGCACAAAAGACGCCTACTCACTTAATATATTTCATTCATTTCGCATTCGATGTTGGTACACAATGAGATTGTTCCCTTTCAGATCGAAATTTGGGCATTGTATTTTTGTCTTATAAAAATATATACTGTATGGTTTAATACCAACGAGGATTTTAATAAACATGACCAATATTAAATCAATTTTTTCTTTTCATAATATGTCCAATTTGTATGTTTGTTGTACTTAACGCGAAGGGAAAATGTAATCGAAATTGAACCACCTGTACTTACATATTATAAGATAACTCTAGTGTTACCATCTTCGAATATAGCCTAGAATGGCGGTGGAACTGCCTCTCAAGCGACGCTGCTGGAACACGCCTATGATGATAATGATGTCGTCATTGATGTGTCCGTCAACGGCCAATAGGTGCTTGTTGACAAAATTTAACATTGAGGATACAAGATAGCCTGTTCAAGTGATGTTAGGTCTAGGTATGTCTTTTTATACTATTGTGTAACGAGACGAGCTGGGCCCCGATCGCGCTAATTTGAAATGACAGCGTACAGTTATGGTTTGATTGTGGTTTGATACCAACTGTTGTTTAGTTTCGGTTCAAGCGTGTGGAATTCGATATTGCCGTTCATTTGCCAAAAGTAATTTTACCAAAAGTTGAGACGTTTCTCGACCACAACTGACAGTTAACGCTGTCAAATGAACGGCAATATCGAATTCCACACGCCTGAACCGAAACTAAACAACAGTTGGTATCAAACCACAATCAAACCATAACTGTACGCTGTCATTTCAAATTAGCGCGATCGGGGCCCTGATCGTTTGCCCAAAGGTAAGCATAACGCCAGCCCATAACAATTGCAATGCCACTCTCAACTTTGAAACACAAAGACCTGTTCAATGAGCTCACAATACCTGACCTGTGCAATATCCTGAGGCGTAAGGATAAGCCCAGTAATTTCACTGACTACTTTGCTCATCGAGCAAAGCAGTGGTTTTGATCGTTTAGTTAGTTCGTGTGTCCGCCTGGGTGGGGTACCACTGCATGCACTGTACCAATTACTCTATGCATTGTACTCAACCAGGTGGACACTCGAACTAACTAAATAAACTAATAGTAAAGACTATTAAATATGGCAGAGTAATTGGTATATGGTACTCACTCATCTGTAAATATCGAGAACTGGACAAAAGGTTTTTTTTATAAAATTGAAAAGTCTTTCCTATCCATAGGAAACACATATACTATTCATAGTTAAAAAAAAAAGGTTTTAAAGGTGTAATACCTGAACCAGTCACAACCCTTTGCACTTATGCAGATTATTAGTAACCTATACCTGTATAAGTTACCCACGATTGCAACAATAAAAAGAAAGAGGTGACAGACCATTTTGCGCTATTCCACCTTCCAAATGGTACTCCAATCTTTTAGAGAAATTAGTTGTTGTGGTGATGTCTGATTGTGAGACGGCGGTAGCGCGTGACGTCATCAACTAATGCACTACATACTCGTGGCTTGGCTGGTGAAGATGGGAAGACGTGGAGTCGTAGGTTGTCTGGACGTGATACTGAAGATCTTGGCATGCCTATCACTAGCATTAGAGTTCTGTCCAAGACATTACTTTTTTACTACCAAGTATAATATAAATATACACAGACTAATGAAGAAGACGAAGAATATTTTTTGAATATTTTTCGACATCCATATTTCATCGTTTTACGGCCAAATCCGTATAAAATAGATAGATAAGGACCATGTTTGTTGTGAGCTCTTGTATCACTATCTAGCGTATTTGCTTTTTGACCGGAATTATGATGTTTGAGTGGCTAATAATTGTATGCTAGTAAATTATTGCTTCATTTGCTTGCTTCATGCTTCATTTTGTAACTTAGTAAAGAATCAAACAATTATCTCCACTTCGTGATTAAGTTACTAGTAACCCTGCCTGTAAAGCTATAGGGGTTCGGGTTCGATTCCCGGCCGGTGTAAAGATAAAAGAACATAAAAGTTTGTTCTCAGATCTGAAATATTTGTGCCATGTTGTGTATCTGTGGCATGTCCACGTCACCTGTGACACCGAGAATCCTAGTGTATTCAATGAGTGTGTAAACAACAGTAAGCGAAACCTGTTTGACTTGTAATTTGTTCATAAAACCTTATCCATATTCTTCCAGGAGTCTTTAACTCTGCGACCGCAAACAGGTGCAACACTGATTACTCCACGACGACACGCAGCTCCTAATTAACGGTGTCACCGCGGGAGGAGAGCGGGGAGAGTGCACATAATTACGAATAGAAGGAAGCTTTTGTTGCAGGTGTTGTAGATTGTAGACATGCTACAAGTGCGTGAAACATGCTTAGTTGTAAAGCCGAAATAATCCGGCTTGGTTTATTTTGATAGTCACATAAAAATTTGCTTTACTTGTAACTAACTAACAATCAAATCTTGGAAGTTACTTTTAACTTATTTCTAATTGTCGTATCAAAATGTATTTCGGATGACAATACAATAATAATTTGGTATCGTGGAGCTTATCTGATGATGGAGCCAGGAGGCAGATAGTGGAACTCTTTAGTGGCTACACCTCCAGTTTGGGCTCATATGATTCGTTTCGATGAGTCTGATTGTACGAATACGTATCGCTTATAAAAATACATTTGTTTGGTTTGATACGCAGGTGCTAGATTGCGATGTTAAGCGGTATAAGCACAGACCAGTAAACCTAGACACCGCATAATCCAAGTTTTGCATGAGAACACAATCGTCAAATGTTGGCGGGGAACCAGGGAAAACGGCGTGTTGCGATTTGTCAGTTTAAAACTCATACACCAGACGAGTGAAGGCGGCATTGAAAATGCTTAACCTTGACCAGCTGGGATGCCCGGCTTAGTGGAGTCTATAGGTTTAATGGTCTGTAGGTACTTATTAAAGTAAGCAAGAAAATCATGGTTTTTTTTATTTTCGACGGATGACTATTGACTACTATAATGTTAGACATGATTAAAGGCTGATAACACATTTTTCATGACTATGTTTCTGAAGAAGGATACAAAACGACAAACCTAGTTTCCAGCCAAGCCTTTCTAATGTGTTCTAAATATCTTGTTAACTCTACTAAAAAACGACTGTCTTCAGAAGCGTATTATATCGCGTAACTTTGGCCATCAGACCCGCACTTATTTTTATACCTTCACATATAAGAAGCCGAGTGCACCAAAATCTGCTTATTCAACCAAAAGAGTGGGGCTTATCGAAGCGCAGCTAAAATAAATCCAAATGAACTCAGACCTTCGAAAATGTTCCTTTCGGCGTGACCACTGAGGTAGAACTTTAATTAAAGGATTGCACGGTTTTCCGGTCCGGCGGATCGGTCTGGCATACCGGTGGGTCTGGCAGACCGGACACATTTAACCATATGTAATTAGCCGGATCAAACGGATTCACAGACGATACGGTTAGACCGGGCGCAGTTTTTTTGAGGGTTTCCGATATCCACTGCTTTCGTTCAGTACGTGTTGAAAGAAATGAAATGGAATTTCGAACCGAATGCGGCTCTTTGGAGTATGTAACCTCTTTTATTCCTTTTAATTTAGGTATGGTTTCCAATAATATGGTATTTATATTCTATATAAGGCACATATTAAAACACAATGTTAATCGGTTGAAAAGTTAAGTCATGTTGTGTCTTTTTCGATTCAGTTTTAAATTGTCAAAGAACAACCATGATGACACATAGTATTTGTAGTACCTATATCAGGAACCTGTAAGAACCTATAAGTAATCATTGCTCTTGCAATGATTAATAAGTCTTAAATTCTAAAGGGATGTTTGCTCTATTGATATCTTGGAACTTATTTATACTTACTATCCATATAGTATTGGTTTCGATTTCGAACTTTGATTGCCGACAATACTGTTATCAACGTGTCAAAAAGTTACCTATATAAACAGTTGGAAAAAGTCGGCAGTTGTACCAACCAATTACAAGCTACTGCTAGCTGAACAGTTTGACTACTCCATTGATTAAAACTATTGAAATCTATTTTTAATTTAAAAAAAATACCACTACAAAATTAATAACAAACGAGAGCCACTGAAACAAATAATTAATGGACGTAAACAAAAAAACTGAACCCTTTTGTGCGTTATCTTCGCGGAACGAGTATTGTGCGCAATAACAAACTGCATTCGAAATTAAAATTTTTCATTTTCCCTCCTTCGCCGTCCTGCGTCCTAAAGGTTCTGATCCATAGGCGAGGAAGCTCGCGACTATGTCAACTTGTTGGTTAAGCCAACATGTTCGTTTGAACAAGTTCGTTAGTCGAAATGCACATTTGAATCTATTAGGAAAATATTATTGCCGTTCAAGAATAATTTATTCGAATCCGATTGACTGCGCTTGCCGGACCTTTGGCTGATATTCCACTCATCCAAGATTTTTATGTCCAAGTTTTGTTAGTAAATTTTTAACAGTATTTTGCGTAGTTTGAAAAATTGAGGAATTCCGACCTTATGTGCTGATATTATCGTTGTCATAATATTTAATTAAACTTTGATCTTCGTACAAATTTTGATCAAACTTTGATGAAGTCATCCAAGTTCTTCGAAAAAAAGCAATAAATGGATATAGATATTTGATGAGTGGAATACCACACTTCTACGTGAACTGTGAAAGGAGCTTCTGTCAACAATGATCATGATCAAATGCGGTGACGTCTCCATACTTACTAATTACAGCCGTCAAAATACGACCAAAACCAATCATAAAGGCTGTTGAAATTTAAATAGTAAACTCTTTCTCCACCAAAAATTTAAATTATAGAAAAATGGTTAAGTTATACCGACGCTATCAAGGAGGATATACTCGTTGGACGCTATCCGCTGCCGGCGCCTGTTTTCTTTTACCACCATCTCCTGTCGCGCTTCATCAGCTTACTTTATTGCAAACAAAGCTGATATTTTACTATTAAAATTTTCGTGAGTATCACACATTATAAATTGTTAAACAACCGGCTATAACTCACGTCATTTGTCGATATTGTCGACCTAGGTTTCCAGTGGTCGTTGCGATCTCGCCGCGTGCACTCCCTGAGGAAGAGCGTCGGACACGCTCGAAACCTAGGTCGACAATATCGACAAATGACGTGAGTTATAGCCGGTTGTTTAACAATTTATAAAGCTGATATTCTTCATCGACGGTTTTCCTAGTTTACGGCTTTACTCAATGGCACCCAGTACAGCTCAGCTAGATTTATCACTTACAATATTAAGCTATGTCTAACCGGTGTATATTGCATGTGATTTGTGAGCGAGCTTTCCCGACGACCCAACAAGAGTGCGAGCTTACTCGCCTATGGATCACCCGCTTTAAGGATCACTTTTGATTATATACTCTCCGCCGCAACGTAATTGGTATATTTTGTTGGTAGCACAATGGGTGCACATTCATTCGTTTTAGGCATTATCATTTTCCCCATTCTTGTACTTGTGTAGAATGGGGGGAAAATGCTGTGTTGGTTGTTTTGACGATTTGGTATGAATCATAATCATGTCTTATTGATGTCAGATGGGCTGCTTGAATATTTGTTGACTTAATTTGGAAAAAAGAAATGGAAAAAAATTCAAATGCGGATGTGATGCATATTTAGAGTGGTCTAAAGTGGGTTGGACCACATTGTCCTCGTTCTTAATATCTAGACAAAGATATACTAAACGTGCGCGTTCTTCGTGTTCTTATTTTACAAAACTTACAAACTACAATTGGGATTTGAGAAATGGTTGATGGTTTTATTGTTTAAATTTCAGATGACTATACTATAAATAAATCTTAATATAATTATATAAATTACGCACGTTGTTTGTCCGCGATGGACTCCTAAACTACTCAACTGATTTTAATCAAATTTGCACACCGTGTGCAGTTTGATCTAACTTAAAAGATAGGATAGCTTACATCTCAATTTATAGCCGCAATATTATTTTATTGAAAATTCTATTAGGGTTCCGCGCAAAAAAATAAAAACCATGAAATCCAAAAACTCCACGCGGGTGAAACCGCGGGGCAGCAGCTAGTAAATAATAATTATAAGTAGACGTCAAATCCTCTAGAGAGGCATTTTACATTTTATTATGTTATCGTATTATTATAACCATTAACTATCTATCAATATTCTCACTGATAAGGTCGTGTTCAACCTTCTTCCTTCTTTTACCTTTCACTATAACTTCTTCTAATCATGTTTTACTTTAACAAATTGAATAAATTGAGATAAACAGGGATCTAATACATATAATTGGTCTCACTCACAAGCATTCAAACGGCCACGCTTTAATCAAGCCCTAATGAATGGTGACCACTATTTGAATTGTGGGTTTCTGACGGCAGGTAACCTTGTAGCCAACCTCTCCTTGTGTTTAGTAATGAAGTTGGATTCAGAGATCTATTGGAGTGGAGAAGGTGTCCTTTATTTTTGGTATTGACTTCACATGGTTTATGCATTCAGCCAGTGACAATTAAGAAATAAAGAGATTTAACGCATCAAGGACAGTATATGTAGAGTAGATATCATCGGATACTTTGGTAAACTGTGCAAGGAATCTCCATTCTCTAAAGTTGAAGTTAGAATCTGGCGCATCCTCAAAACAAAACCCAAAACTGAACAAGATACTTACGTTTTTTTTACTTTTTGTTTATATTCGTTACAGGTTGACGTTTAGCTACTACCTGCACACTTGATGTGATCGAGGGTTTATATGGTATAAACCATATAAACCATTTATTATTATTTATAATTTGCCTTAAAATTGTACAAAAGAAAATATTATACTCATTCATATATACAGAATATTAAAAACTAAAACAGAACTATAACTTCTATTAATAAAAAAACTAAGAACATAATAAAAAATCGTTTGAACTACCAGACAACAAAATGGTCTAAATATAGTTCAAATGTTTCTTAATGTCAGGAGAGTTCAGCCAATGTAATCTGGGGTGCAATTTTTGAATGTCACCGATTGACTAAATATCAGCGATATGACCGATAGTCACCGATTTACAAAAAGGCGTATTTTTGAATGTCAGCGGGTGACTAAACTTGTCATACCTATGATATCGTTTACGAATGGGAACCCCCACTCGTAAACGATATCATAGATACAAGTATTTAGTGCCAATTTTGACTTGAAAACAATTTCCAACTTAAAAAATAAAAATAAATAGAACACAATCATAAGTTTATCTGTGATCAAAGCTGAGAAATAGTTGCATGATTGGTATACAGGGTATGACTTTCAAAAATACGACTTTTGCAAATTAGTGATTTCAAAGTCATCGCTGAGAATTTTGTCATCGGTGATTTAGAAATCATTCGTGACATTCAAAAATCGGTCCCCTGTTCATTTATTGTATTGTATTGCATTTATTTATTCATGAACAATATACATTGTGTTTGAATTTTAATTTACATCTAGAACAATGCCTACTTATAATATAAAGTTTAATATAATTTAAAGTTTAACCTGTATAATAAAATTCTGGCACATCTGAATACGGCAGTATTCTAATCTGGCAGGCAGCGAGGGGCGGGCGCGGCAATTATTGAGCAAATGTAATAGCGGCATTGTGATAGAAGGCTGTGTTCAGACGTACGCCGTGTTGATTAGTGAACAGGAGTACTGTAGAGTAGCATTCAACGAAAATACAATAGATTAAAGTTTAGATACAAAAGGGCTATTAAGAAAGTTCTAAGGTTTCTTAGTTTCGATTGCCTTAATCGAGAACAATCCATAGAGTACAAATTAAATCTACATTATTATTATATTGAGCCTGTAGCGTCCCACTGCATGGCAAACTGCAAAGGCCTCCCTTCTTTCCTTCCATTTAGATAAATCTATAGAGTAAGTTTAAACTTCCGACACCAAAGATGACACTGACCTGTTAACGTTTGACTATTATTCAGAAAGTTTGTAGGTGGACAGTGTGGACATAATTATTATGTGTTGGAAGATATATATTATAAACTAGCTGCTGCCCCGCGGTTTCACCTGCGTGGAGATTTTAGATTACATGGTTTTTATTTTTTGCTACTTTAATTTTAGAAAAATAATTAGGGTACCGCACCCTAATTATTTTTCTAAAATTAAAGTAGTCCCGTCAAAATCGGTCCAGCCGTTTCGGATATTACCCGGAACAAACAGACAGACAGACAGACAGACAAACAATTTAAAAATGGTTGTTTTGTTGTAGGTACCGTATATACTTTCATATGCATTTAGTAAAAAGCTGTTATTTTGATATTACAAACAGACACTTCAATTTTATTTATCTGTATGGATGTATGGATGTCTAATTATGCCGGCTTTTTTCTCACCTTGATTATTATCTCTTGTCTCTTGTTTAATAAGCGCATACGCTGGCGTAGTGTAAACAGATAAGCTTGTTCTTTTTATAAAAATCCAGAACGATTCGTAGCACTGTTGTAGCACCGCTCTGTAGCGCGTAGCACTTTCATGTTCCTTTAAAATGTTTTCAATTACAATAAAATAACTTCAGTCTCCTATTGTCATTCCCGTTCTTGATTATATTTGCGACGAGCCGCGAACACGCCCCTTCCATCCCCTATTATACTAAGCCCCGTCACAATACATCATATCTCAATAAAATTACCAAACGATTTTAGTACTTTCGTCTTTGGCGCAGAGCTTGTAATCGCTTGAAAAGATTTTTAATATGTAAGCACATAATTCTGTTCTGTTCCGATTTGTTTGTCTATAAAATAATACACTTTGAGCTTTGTCTGCGAATCATTGAAAAGCAAGTGATGTTTTAGCAGTGAATGAATTTAATTAATTAAAATACGCTTTTCGCTGATTGAAATGGATTTGCAAGCGCTAGGGCGCTCTGACTATTTTACGCGCGATGTACACAAAGAAATTATTTTAAAAAAATACTATAAGTATACAATTTAATTTAAAACAGGTTAGAAATATTCAATACGTTCAATACTATATTAAACTGTAAACGGAGTCATTCGACATTATTGTAAAAAGGTAAGGATGGCAATAAATCGATAACTATACGTTACTTATTTACACGATCTATCATTCCCTCGTTCTTATTTCAACAATATCCGAAGTTCAGAATACATTTAAAAGCAGGCGCATGTCCGAACCAACAAAACTGCAACATTTTGTGCCAAAACAACAGCGTTGTGTTGCTAAGAGGTTCTATTGTTTAATGTTGCAATTAGTTGCGAATACTGCTTGGATGAAAGATACTGACCAAGTCGTTCTACCGTGTAGTGCGGCCGAGATATTTTGATACTTTTAGTTTTTTCAACCAACGAAACAAGTCAATGTAACAAAAGTTACATACAAAAAACACGATTGCCCTGGCCAATGTCACTTGGGATGTTGTCAGGATTCTAACGATACCCCACACATCCAAATCTGTTCAGGCATTTAAAAGTTATGGTGGGATAAATAAACTCACATACAGACATACAAACATACATACATTAACCCTAAAAACATTACTCTCCTTTTTTGCGCAGTTGTGTAAAAATGGAAGAGGTTCTTAAGTCTACAAGTATATTATTTACCTATTCATTATAATAATTATTATTGTATGTATTTAGGCATAACTTTTTATCGTAGTCCGATTTTGACGATACTTTTTTCATTGGATAGGGTAAGTATAACTTATATACTTCAAAGATGTACCAATTTATTTATTTTTTTAATTGGTCTTAGGTTTTATTTTTTGTTATTCTTTCTCCCTTTATTTTTACTTCATCGTGTTTTTCTGAATAAATTAATTGGCAGTTTAATCCACGACAAATTTACAATGCTACCGGTTGTAGATGCAAAAACAAAAAATTGAAACTGAATTACTTAGTGTACAGATACTACTATGAAAACAATAAAATATCAAGTACATTTATCCGTGCTACCACAAAATTTAGGCAAATACGGTCCTTCTGTGCTGGATAGTTGTATGTAACACTAGTGCTGGCCTGTATCGATACTATTGATCTTGGTATTTGCTCTACGTAGGTAATAAAAGCATCGATGTGTTGATAAAAAAAAAACATTTTTAATAATTGTATTTTTCATTTTACAAATCTCTTTTTGAAAAGTGAAAATCTCGCAATACAACCTCTTGTGTTTCTTAGGTACCTATGTTATAAGACTGTCAAATTACGGATCTATTATAACATCGTGACCTTTAGTTCTCACCTAACAAGCAGCCACCCTTGAGTTAAAAACCTGCTGTCAAACAGCTGTTCCGTCAACTGCGCCAATCCCATTCTATGTTTAGCAATAACAAATTTCAACCACAGCATGGATATAGCGGTCAAACTAATCTATCGATATGTTTTTACAGACGTCTTGCACAGCACTAATGCTGTGGCCATCCGTAGCCGGACAGTGGGCTCATTGTGTTCACGTTTAAAGCAACTGCCGAAACAATGTTCAATTTAGCAATCACAGTGCTGGCGTTGTTCTTTCTTCAGTTGGTAGAGTCTACGTAGGGTTGGTCTCTGGACTCTCTGGTGGAGCATAACATTGTTGAATATTTTTGCAACTCAAATTCAAAATTCTTTATTCACATAGGACACATGAGAGCACTCTTGAAAGTTAAAATAAATATAATAGTGCCCAATAAATTAGATAGGTGCATACATTAATTTGCTGTTTTAAATCTGAATTTATGCAAAGGTTTTTGTTGATATACATTAATATAGGTTAATTTATAAGTGTTTTTTTATATTAAATGTAAGTTATACTTTATATGTTTATCGTTTATAGTTAAACTATAAATAATTTAGAATACTTATGTGTTTGTAAATTGTAATTTCACCTACTATAGTTTTTACTAAAGTATTAACATCCATTATGTTAACCGTCAATTTTAGAGAAAATAACAATAATTTCTCATTATGGTTTGTCACATTTTGCTAACAATGTAACAATCTTTTTTTTATGTACACTTCGATATCTCCGACATTTATGGACCCATGTTTTGTTATTTACTTAATTATCCAGGGTAGTCTCATTAAAAATTCATTTAGCAATCTGTCCAAAGAACGATTCAGTCCTTCCTACCCTCGACAGCCCTATACCCCCCAAATATATATTTCACGTTTACCTCCACTCTATTGTTTACGCCAAAAAAGTTTTCCATTTTTCCATATTGTGATGCTCCTTTGTTTTATGCGATACGCCAGCTTTGCATAGGTACTCAGTCAGCGTTACGAAAATTGGGGAAGAGTTTTGCCCATCTATGTGTGTCCGTTTTTGTATGTCATGTGAGCACTGATTCATACGACTATTTGATATTTGGTTGTATTGTATTGTTCTGGCAATGCAGCTGTTGAGAATAGCGATACAAATAGGTACTACTTATGTGCTATTGAAACTGTCGACCTGGCTAGTTTATACTGTATTATTTAGAGGTACTTGCTATTATCCTTGTGTGGTTCTTAGAGTCTAATAGTAGCCTCAGAAGTCAGAGGATGTAGTGAAGCAATTACTTTGTTTAATTTCATCTGTAGAAAAGGTGATACGAAAAAATATCCTCTCCGTTGACGGAAAAGTGAAGTAAAACACTATGAAACTGACTGACTGGACAAGATAGGTTGGCGCATGTACATAACTAATACTTGCTTAGCACAAGACATTCACTAGGCAGGCGAGAACAACAAGCAAATGCTCTACCGCAATGTCATTTGCCTCCTTGCTACACTTAGGTAATCCTAGCTCAGGAAAATAACAAAAACGGTAGGCAGGTAACAGTAGGTATAAAGTAATCGCACAAAGCCATTCTTTCTCCGACCTATGGCACTCGTAACTCGTCACATCTCACCTACGCGTGTCATCTCCGAAGCGTGACGTCATCAACTAATGCACTACCGCGACCTCATCAAGCAGGTGTTTGCCATATATACCTTAGCTTAGGCCGCAGTATTGGACGCGCGGAGCGTGAAACCTTGCGGGTAAATATGTGCCTAAAATTCTCAATAATTAAAGTCGTTTTCGCTACAGTAGTGACATCAAAGCGAATTGTTATGTTAACCAGTAACCAAACTAGTAGGTATACGGTTTGCAGACACTTACTCTTTGACGTCAAAGTACTTACTACGTTGTTATTGTATTCATCGCAACTCACAGCGTTAGCGTATTTAGTACAAGAACATCTTGACGTTGACCGTCTTTTATGGTTTTCCACGTAGGTAATACGAGTATACATACCTAATATAGGTACTTATACCTACCTAAGTCTTTGTTCTCTGTAATAAATCTTCTGCACCGAAAGGTTACGTGGTAGAGATCGGTTACGTGTTGAGGCGACCCCGTGAAAGACTCACTGCAATATTTTTTGGTTTGTTTGTTGATTTGGTATGTAAAGCGATTTCATTATAAATCTAAAGCACAGTTGCATCCACTAATTGGAAAAATTCTTCAACTGAGCAGCCAACTCTAGAAAATAATTTAATTACCGCTCCTCGCCACGCCTCACGCCCCGCGCTATCAAACCCGAAACCTTACCTTCACCTTGCATACCGCGAAATAATTACTAGCTGGAAAAGATGGCAGCCTCCTCATTATTTAAGATCGTAGACAATGTGCTGTTACCACACGTGTATGAGATGCGCATTTCTTTACGTGTGACAGAATGGTGGAGGAGTTATTATTTTGCGAAAGTAGTGTTGATTTTAGAACTGGCGTTGTTTAGACTGGGCTTGGATTTGTAGCGTGGGCTGACAAGAATTTCATTTTTACAGCGGGATATTTTGTTGTTGTCTTTTGTCTCTATTTTGATACTAGAAATAGTTGAATATACTTGATAAGGTATGTGAATATTTTTACTTGGGAAAGAAAGAAACAATGCGACTGAAACGTAAGTGTGTATTAGACATGATTCATAGTAACACTACTCGCTTCCTGCCATCTCTGCCAGCAAAACGGGTAGCATTCATATACTGAACATGTATTTCCACCATCTGCCTTACCAGATTCGTCGTGTCTACATTCGTATGCACAATCAGCTCGAAGATTTTCAACTGTTCCAAAGCCTTCCACTGGTCCCTGTGTTTTATAGCAACGTTGAACAACTCGTTCAGAACTCCTCTCTCTTTGGTTATCATGCTGACAATGAAGCCTATTTTATAAGGCGGTTGATTTCTAGCATGTTCCTTCAAGTGATTCAGGGATTTTATTTTTTCTTCAGTATCGTGTACAGCTTGTTGGACGAGCGTTGCAATTTTTATCTTAATGTTTTCATCTTTATCGTCTCCCGGAATTTGGGGATTGGGCGGTCTTTCATTTTGTCTGAGAGGCAACCGATAGTTTTGGCGGCGGTCTGATGGGTTGTAATTTTTCGGATCCTGTTGTTTTGGCCACGTCCTGCGGCGCTGGGTTAATTCACGTAATTCGCGTGATTGGTCATAATCCGAGAGGTCGATTAAATCGACTCCATCAGCACTTTTCTGTGTGAGTAAGTACACTGTGAAGACAAGTTTAAGTAAGTAGTTTAGAGACTCATCATACTGCACTTACGTAACAAAGTCGCTGAATTGTTGCGTTATTCGCTACCTGTGCTGCCTTCGCAGCGTGAGGTAGAGAAGACTGACTAGACACGAAACTTCATAATCATACAAATAAGGGAAATTTTAACGGTCGATTTTCCTGTTTATTTAGCGGTAGCAAATAACGCAAGGCTAATTACACCACGCGATAACAAGACTGTCTTACAGTCTACTTAAACCCGCGCTAAATAATCGAACATAATAATCTAGTTACATGATAACAGTAGAACAAGCAAATACATAATTTAAAATTACACTTACGAGTAACTATAGCTAGTTTCCACATAATCTCATAATTTTATTCTGTTACTGCACGGTCGTCCTTTAGAATTATATTCTCCGAATAGATTTAATGTGTTCGATAATGTAATAAAACAGGTTTATTTCTAATTGAAGTAGGTAGGGTATGTACCAAGTTTTATGGAAGTGGTAAAATTCTATCTAAATAATTATTAGTTTTAATTGGGAAGTGATGATGCCTCAGTTGTAGTTGTTAGGTCGGCCACCATCCTGTAGATCAATGGTTCGAATACTATGTTCCTGTGTTCGAATCTTATTTTTTTATTACAAGTCAACAGAAGGATTAGGTACAACTGGAGTTCACCAGACATCACAAGGAAAACATTGGATGCAACCATAATATGTTGGCATATTCACTAGAACAAGAGCCCTAGCTCTCCTGGCTTGCTACCACTTGAGCTTTACTTAACCTCAAGTATACTCGTACCTACCTCAAATTGAATATCTGTCTGAGCACCTATTGGTGTGTTCTGCTGGAACTTAACAGCCAGCCCTACATCTTCGAACTCATCGTCTGGCGAGACAGCAGTCAAACGCTAACCTATTATTAAATGATATAACAAAAGTGAAATTCCTAGACTTTTCTAATTTTTAAGTACCTATTCCTGTCGGTAGATAAATCAACGGTAAGTATATATACTCCACTAATTATTAACTCCTCCCCGCGGACTGATGGAACTGTTATTGCTTTTTGCCGTCCGTCAAGTTGGTTTTTGTGAGTAAAAATCCCTCATAACCCGCCTGCTTCCTGTGGCAACTGGGTATCCATCGAAAAAATAAAAGTACCTTCGGAAGTATCGTAGAGCGAGATTTCACGTAGGGCCTGGGACCATCCTCTAGGGTTTTCACACTTGAAATAAGTATTTTTTGAAATAATTTAAAACTCTTTTGTATCTTTCACGTCACTAATGTCTATGTCAAAGAGTATATGTCTATGTCAACAAACTGCTGTCAGTGAAGAAAATAGCCGAAATCGTCTGTCGAAACTGCTTTTGATTAACTATTGTATTGGATTCTGTCCGCGTTTAGCCAACCTAACCAACCTTCAAACTCGCCAGGTTAGCCAACATCATAAGCGTTAACCAAACATCAAAATCAAATTGAAAAATTCGTTTGTGACATCCAGTGTTGCCAGATCGTCCTATTTAGGACGGTTTACCGTCCTATTCAATGTTCGTCCGTCCTATCGACGTCCCTTCAACAAGACCGTCCCTTTTAGGACGAATCTTCAGATCAACAGGAATTTGTAAAACATACACATTAAGCACACTTTAACATAAATTAAAGTATTATTTATTTTATGAGGGCTGAATACACAATCATTTTCAAAAGTTTAAAAAAGAACAAAAAACGCGCGCGGTCAATTTGGTGCAAATGTAAGTTTCATACCGAACTGAGGATTTTAATTTGATAGTTTCTTCTCAAGTTGGAGAAACAACGTAAACAAATCTCGGACGAAACCGCAAATAATGGCCTCGACAGTAATTTTATTTATTTATTTATTCATAAAAACCACAGCTCTTAAAAATCTTAACATTACTTATATACGTTACCTAAAGCCAATAATGGATTTACATTTTTTTGTTACTGCAAATAAAATTAAAAGATGTATGACCGACTATCAATTATGAATGTACCACTATTGTGTACGGATTATATAAAATAACACTTTTTTTTTAAAACCGTCCGCTAACCATCAAAACCGTCCCTTTTCAGACAGATTATCGTCCGAAATCGCTCATACGCGCTGGCAACACTGGTGACATCAGACATGGCGGAAATTTTCACATTCACGTTTCACAGCAAGTTTGTATTTAATTTGTTTGGAGTACCTACGTTGTAAGAAATATCTGCTGCTAAATTCCTCACCAGAACGTTAAGTAGAGCCCATCCGGGCTTCTCCGTTTTGGTGCTGCCGTTTGGTATTGAAGTTTGAAACGAGTTTTGTGACCTAAGTTCTGTGTTGTGTGGATTAGTATTTATAAGAGATTATCAGTGATATTGTCTCAAAATGAGTGGTAAATGAGTGTGTGAAGAGTGCGTTATCAGATAAAGCCAACGGGGAGGCTTCTTTGCCAGTATTTTGCGCCAACACAGTCCAACAAACAATCATGGAACATGCTCCAATTTTATTGGTGCTTTAAAATCTTCGGTTGTATCAGGTCAGGTTTAACTGCACCACACAGCAGAGGATCAAATGTCCAAAAAGATGCAAATGATTTTATGACAGATTTTCATTATTTAGTGTTTAGTAAAATAAGAATAAAGAGACAAAAAATGAAGAGCCCTCCCAATTTTCCACAGAATCTGCCACAACCAGTATTGATGTTTCCAGTAATCCGGAAATATTTTTAAGCTGACCAGCGGCGCAAGTACGGAAGTCGGTTCGATAAATTTGTCGAATCGAAAAACTAATTAACTAGTTAAGTTATGTAGTAGCTCTTATTAAACTAAATATAAGTAAATAGTAAACAACACCGTATTAATATTTTAAGACTGCTAATATTTGTTCATTTTATTCTATCATGTAATAATGATTAGTTATTAACGTTTAAAGTGTAATTTTTAATTAAAAAATGTAATAAGACACGAAGTAATTTAATTATTTACCTCCGACTTCCTAACCTACTACAAGTTTGTATGCACAATACATTTGTACATGCAGTTAAATATTTTTATGAATGATTGAATTACATAATAGTAGAGATTATAGGCCCAATCATCGATAATTTTGTCGATAAAAGACATCACTAGTATCGATATATGAAGGTCACATCACTATCCAACGAAATACTTGGTTTCTTCATGTTGGCGTAACGTAGTGGATTTTCTCTTTGGTGTTGGCAATTTATGGACAGACGCCCATATATTTTAAAAAATTTAAAATATGTTCCAAGTTCCGTCTCTTCTACGTAGTATTATTTCCTCTGTGGCCGAAATGCGAATACATTCATAGGAAATGTGGGGTTAATTTTATATTGTTAAAATTACAGTGA
Organism: Crocallis elinguaria; assembly: GCA_907269065.1. Lineage (NCBI taxonomy): Eukaryota > Metazoa > Arthropoda > Insecta > Lepidoptera > Geometridae > Crocallis > Crocallis elinguaria. The sequence continues at coordinate 20,280,643 of OU026072.1, read as the reverse complement.
TAATGTTAATAACTTTCACCCAATTCAGCTTAAAAATACTTACTAAACCAGTTTTAGTAAGTTTTGAGAGAAAATGTCATGGCGTGTTTGGAATACAAGACTTAATTCACCAAGAGAAGGTATCTTTATAACTTCTATTTGACCCTATTGCTACGTCTCTGGGCGTTGTAGAACCGTGATGGCCCTAGAGGGCCCTGAGCTGCCCTGTATCTTTACTAGTAATATAGTAGTCTCTAATGCCCAAGATATATAGGGCTTCCTCGTTAGCGTCATGGTCTGTGATCAGTGGCGTATTTTAGGGTTCAGCGCCCTGGGCCTGCAGGTCCCGCCGCCCTTTGTTTTGACAATTTTAAACGTAATCGAAAGAGACAAAACACAGTTTAATAATGTTCATTAACAAGAGCCTTAGTTAGATAGTCTTTTTTAAATTTCTTCTGCTTGCACCGCCCCTAGCAGCCTGCCGCCCCGGGCCCTTTTGGCCCTAGGGTAAATACGCCCCTGTCTGTGATCATTCACTACAGAGCCGTCATCCCTTGAGACGTTGTGGTTTGAAATTTTAGCCGCGTCACTACATAGTTAGCCACGTGCAGCAAGAAGACAGCGAGATGGCGGTGGACATCATCAAGCGGTACTACCTGAGCGAGCACGTGCTGGTGCAAGCCAGGAAGATGGATTTGAGTAATGATCGCGCTCTGGATGAGTATCTAATCAATTTGTTGAAACAAGGTAGGTACCTAAGCAGTTTTAAAATACTACTTTAGAAATAAAACTAAACTATTTAGTAGGCCTCGTAAATTATATACATTTAAAAAAATGTAGGTACGTGCGGGGTTTTGGCTGGCAAGAAAAGTTTTTTTTTTTGTTATTTGGTAACGGGACGAACTGATCGTTTGCCTGATGGTAACCATAACGCCGACCCATAACAATTGCAGTGCCACCCAGAACTTAGAAACACAAAGGCCTGCGCGGCACTGCAGTGCGCTCGTTACCCTGAGACATTAGGAATTAAGTCTCATAAGCCCAGTAATTTCACTGGATACTCTGCTCATCAAACCGTGGCACAGTAATGCTTGCACACTACTGCTTGGCGGCAGACTTCACGAGCAAAGCGGTGGTAACAACCCAAGAAATCCAAAATTATATATCTAGGTATATATTAGCTAAACCTGTGTATTTTCGAGTTTCAATATGTAACAATGGAAGATTGTTAAACGTTTGCGAACGTGCACTTGTGGAAAGGAAATACCTATGTACCGAAGTAGTACAAAGACGAAAAACGTGTACGTACCTATACTTACTTTTACTTGCATTTTCCCTGAAACTTCCTAGAACCTAGAAGCTTCAATAATGTAGACGTTTTTAACATCTATGCAATTCTTTGTTGAACACTGACTAAACAAGTATAACTTAAAACACGTTGAGCTTAACCAAACAAAAACAAATGAGCCACTATGGTTAACATATCGGTGGCTTCCGTATTAGGTTTGATGCGCTATTATTATACCTTCAATTAGTTTGTTAATCTATAAATCTCTCTACTGTTATTCTACAATAAACCTAATACAATTTTGCTAAACAGGTAACTCGTTGTATGCAAAAACTGATGATGGCAGCGTGGCAGGGCTTTGTGTCAGCCACGCCAGCAGCCCTGTGGATCCCAGCAACTTGAGAAATTACGCATTTTACAGACAGGCAAGTACATACTACTACGTTTAATGTAGGACCCAAGCCATACTTCTTATAGCCGGGTGAGTCCTGCGCAACAGCTAATAATAATTATCTATATTGGTCCAGCGGGGAGTGATAATTATGAGTGGTGGAGCAACGCATGAATCATGATATAGATACCTAGTCTACAGAGTAACAGCCAGTTTGAATAACTTATTATTTTTTGTGGCAGAATCCAAACACCAAGGATTTTCTAAATTTCATAGCGAAATTACAAGAGACTCCGAACCTCTGGGATGTTTATAAGCAGCCCAAAGTGTATGAGGTAAGCAAACATTAATTAATCACTTTACTTATTACCTAATTGCTTGTTTAAGATGTTCACTGTAAATCTTTTTAGCGATTATGTGTGAGCTGGCTAAGGGAATATGGAGAAAATGAGCCGCTGCATTCTCCCTACACTCTAACAACAAAATCTACTGCGATCACCAAAACGCCTGCCAAGCATGGTTTATTGTAGCCCCCATTATGAGGCAAAAAGACATATAGGTTCTGCAGTGGACGTCTTCCACGGCTGGTGATGGTGACGATAGGCTATTATTTGATTTTGCCGGGTCTTCGCTGTAAAAATTGCTACCAGCTAGCTCATACCGTCACTGTATGAACTGAAACTCGCCATGGGAACGTGAGCAGAAAATATATGACAAGCGTTCTGCTGGTTTCGATTTGCGATGCAACAAATATAACCTGCTGCGTTCGTGCTTCCTAAGAGATCTGTGGTTCTACTGATGTCCTTCCGTAGCGCTGCTTTTGTGTCACATATGCCGAAAGAACTCTTACCGTAAGCCTTGACGCATGCATCGTATGTCAAAATTCTATACGACGTTGTAGATGACGCCTCGTGCGGTTTTGTCTAAGTAGACTGTAAGACTGTCGTAGTAAGACAGACTTGATATCGTGTGTCGTGGTGTAAATTGTAATAGGTTTATTATTAGTCTTGTCCCTTCATAATGTACCCTACTCACGATTGAATGTGGGTTGTGTAGGTAATCACAACACTGGAGATAGCTTCCTGCAAAACTATAGGTGAACTGAACCACAGAATAGATGAACTAATTGTGTGTTGAATGTGGATGTAGATCAAAATGATAACAGTATTGCCAGAGTACCGAAGACAAGGACTGGCCACGATGCTTGTCGAAAAATCCAAGGAACAGGCACATGGTCAGGGACACAAAGTCATAAGGATGGACTGCATCAACCCTTACGAGTGAGTTTTCAATTTGATCATCTTGTTTCGTCCATCTCTAATGCTAATGTTATATTTAAATCCTGTAATCGTTTGAGAGGTATTTTATACTGAACTCTGAAGGCACCTTTAGTATAGAAAATTATTTGTTTTGGAGTTTGGACTAAACCGCCCAAAAACCGCCCGTGATAATTATATCACGGGCGGTTTTTGGAACGTTGGATTGGAATGTTGTAGAAATAAATAAATAAATTGGAGTGCTTGCGTGTATGTGGGCTCTAAGGTACCATATTATGTAAATGCAACAATATGTTGCTTGGTAGCAGATACGTAGATAGGTACCGAAAACCTACTGATTATTGCGCGCCGGCACTCGGTTATGCTTCACCACCTAACAAACCGATTTGGTCCAGACGTATAAACGTAACCTTATTGCAGTAACGCAGACTGACAGCCAAATGCCAATTTTTTTATTTATCTAATTCGACGCGGCTAACAGCACAGCGGCCGCGCCGACGTCTTAGGTAGGTAGTAATATTTCGAGCCCTACTTATGCCCCTTTTTACCAACCCCTAGAAGATGCCTAAATAGTTAGGAATTGCCCAGGGGAAAAAATGTACCAACCTTTAGGAGTGTTCTAACGGTTTATAATTTGGACTTTGCTAACATTGAGTGTTAGCTACTTAGTTAGGCGGCGCCTTATTCGTCGTTGGTGAAAACGGGTTACTGTCTTCCAGCTACAAGATAGCCGAACGGTGTATGCTCCAGTGCATCGTAAAGTTCCCCCTGCACAAAGTGCGTGGTGCCACCGCCCCCTACATCAAGCAGCGCTCGGAGCACAACCGGTGTGTGCGAGTGTACGTGCACCTCCTTGCACACGGACCCGAGCGGGACACAGATCAGAATAGACGGAGACGGAGTGAGCTGGAGAGCCTTATCGAGTAATGTCAAAGTATTGAATAAAGCCTGCTTAAGTTTATTTGTGATGTGATGTTTTCATTTAAGGGGCAGAATCCGGCGCGCCGCTATCTCGCTCGCGCATCTTAGCATTTTTGAAGATAAATAATCACTTAATATAATTATGAAAAATCGCACTCGGTGAAATTGCTGGCATTAACGTTACAAAGGTACGGCAAAAGTATCATTTTGATCCGATCAAGTTTTCATACATGAAAATGGGCAAAACATAAAATCCCATTTTTAGGTTTGAAAACCTGAATGGAACAAAATGAAATTTTTGTGTAACCTTTGTAATGTCATTGTCAGCAATTTCACCGAATGCGATTTTTCATAATTATATTAAGTGATTGTTTATCTTCAAAAATGTTGAGATGCGCGAGGGAGATAGCGGCGCGCCGGATTCTGCCCCTTAAATACACTAAAATTAAGACACAATTAGGCAGGGTCACAGCTAAAGCCGTAATTTGTCTCCTCGTCTTAAAGACAACTGCATCGAAAGAGACGAAACATTCTGTAACTATTCAACCGTTATTATATAAGTATGCTGTTACACTACAGCAGGGATGCACAGACTTATTAAGACTAGGGGCCACTCGGGCAAATTATGAACTGATGGCGGGCCGCCAGAATAGGTAATTAAAGACAATAAAGAATTGATAATTATGTATTAAAATTGAAAAAGAATTTATTTACCGACGCATGCACGGCGCACCGATAAGCGCACTTAAGAGCGCGCGCGCGAGATTCAAATTACTTTTCGAACATATTTTATTTGGTTTTATTCTGGAATAGAATTCAATATTTTTCGAATGTGCGAAATATCATGATGCATAATTATCCTGTTAAGACCATGTGGTCTTAACAGGATAATTATGCACAATTAAATTTTAACTAAACGATATATTTAATAATATTGCAAGAAACATTTATCCACATATAATAATTTCATATAAAAACTTAAAACTTCACTTATTATTCTACTTTTAATAACAGTAAACAATGGTGTTAGTGGGTAGGACGCTGTGCAGTGGGCGGGCGGCGAGTCACACTATATCCGCTCTGCGGCGCAACTACGGAAGTCAGTTCGACAAATTTGTCGAATCGAAAAACCCGATAAATTTATCGAATGTTGCGAGTAACGAAGTCTGATCGTAAAGTATTGTAGTAGCTCTATTTTCTCTTTGGATTCGACTTAGCTATTCGATAACTTTTCTCGATTGTATCGAGGTTCGATTAATTATATAAAAAGTCGATAAAACCCACTTTATAGATTTGAACTGTCAATTTTATCGAATTTATCGATCAAAAAGATCCGGACTTGCGCCGCTGGTTCTTTATCGCGAATTAAAACTATAAACTACCCACATTATATAATATCATATTTAAAATGGACTTCCGCAAAGCAACGCCTGATCCATAAAATAGCTATAAATACTTAAGAGGCACTTTAAAGTTTGGCACGTATCACATCACGTAACCTAACCTACTTATCACCGTGATCTATTACATGATCAGCATAAACTAGATAAATGTAATTAAAACGCAAACGGGTATTATGATCAGTTAGCAATAAAGTAACTGCTTAAGGTTATAACTGATAATGAACTTCATTAGTCTATGCCTTATGGTTTTATCAGTTCCAAATGAATCTCATTACCGATACATAATATATTTTGTTAGTGGGAGGACTAACTCTTCTGCGAGTGTCCGTCAGGGTTGTTACCACCGCTTTGCTCGTGAAGTCAGCCGCCAAGCAGTAGTGTGCAAGCATTACTGTGTTCCGGTTTGGTGAGCAGAGTAGTCAGTGAAATTACTGGACTTATGAGACTTAATACTTAATGTCTCAGGGTAACGAGCGCACTGCAGTGCCGCGCAGGCCTTTGTGTTACAAAGTTCTGGGTGGCACTGCAATTGTTATGGGCCGGCGTTATGCTTACCATCAGGCAAACGACCAGCTCGTCTCGTTACCAAATAACATAAAAAAAATAAAAACATAATATATTGACCACAGCGGCGCAAGTACGGAAGTCCAAACGATAAATTTATCGAATCGAAAAAACTGATAAATTTATCGAATGTTGCGAGTACCGAAGTCTGATCGTAAAGTATTCTAGTAGCTTTATATTCTCTTTGGATTCGACCTAGCTGTGCGATAACTTTTGTCGGTTGTAGAATCGGTCGATAAATTATATAAAAATCGATAAAACCCACTTTCACAATCATCATAAATAATGAAGTGGGTTTTGTCATTTTCCTCTTATATTATTAGCTATACAATATATGATTCCATACTCAAACCCTTTTTAAACCAGGTATGGTTTAATAACGTTCTGAATAAACCACTTGTCAGAGAATCTGAGGTGGTCGCCATCGGTTGAGAGGAAGATTAGTTTGCCGTCTTCATTCATCTTCTTAAGACCGAGACGATCCTGAAATGAGAAAAAAAAAAACATTATCATACCTTAGCTAGCTTTCTGTGTTTTTGTCATGAACTCACTTTTTCTCTCCCCCTCTCTTCGTTTCTCTCCCCTATCCCTACCCCTCTCTTCGTTTCTCTACTCTCGCTCTCTCTCCCCCTCTCTTCATTTCTATCCCCTCTCACTGCCTCCTCCTCTTCGTTTCTCTCCCCTGTCTCTCCCCGCTCTTCGTTTCTATTCCCTCTCACTGCCTCCCCCTCTTAATTTCTCTCCCCTCTCACCCCCTCTTTTCGTTTCTCTCCCCTTTCTCACTCTCTCTCCCCCTCTTTTCGTTTCTCTCCCCTTTCTCACTCTCTCTCCCCACTCTCTCCGTCCCCCTCTTCCTTTCTATCACCCTTCTCATTCTAACACAACTGGTTGGCAGCAGCCCTCTATAGTCGACACGTACCTCGTTATAAAGCCGCGAGTCCTGAAGCGTGATGAGTTTCTTGGACTGTCCCGGCGCGTAGAACCCGAACCACTCAGTCTCGCGCGGCTGCACGATCGTGTCGTTGTTGAACTTTAGTAACACCAAATGTTCTAGCTTGTTCAGGTTGTCTATGGAAAAAAATGGATAAGGTTTGTTATTTCATACTTTTCCAATAATGTATACAAACTCAAAACCAACCAATGATATCAATAGTGATCCGATCGCCAACCAGTGACTTCGATCTGAATTCGAATTTGGATTTTCTACCTATTTCATAGTTAGTGAAAATACTAGGTATATGAGACTTATACCCGTTTTCACCAAACCTAGGAGAAGCCTAAATCGGATGTTGAGTCCACGCTTAGATTCGTCTCTGAATCTCAGCCTAAGAGTTACTTAATTAGGCGTTGCCTTATTCGCCGTTGGTGAAAACGGGCATTAATACCTATCTGTAACTGGTATAACGAGCGCACTGCAGCAATATTACCCAAGCCTCTGTTTAAAGTTCTGGGTAGCAATGAAGTTCTAATGAACTTCATTGCTACCCAGAACTTTAAACAGAATAAATTTTAGTGTAGAATAAATTTTTTTATACTAGAATAGGTAATCCTATTCTAGTATAAAAAAATTTATTCTACACTCACTAATGTAAGTCTGGTTGATGACCCGTTCGTTGTTGATGTCGGCGAGAAACTCGCTGTTGTTCCTGTAGACCTCCTCGCTGAGAGGATCGTGCCAGTACGTAGCTTGGACCAGAGACTCCTGCATCCATCTGTCAACAATAAACTAAATTAATAAAAAAAAAGGTTAATAGCGAGTGTGGCCGAGCGGGAACTTGTGCGACTTTCAATCCGACGTACCATAGTTCGAATCTCGACTCGGCCCGCACCAATGACTTAACCAAGTTATGTGCGGACTATTCACACTCGGTACTCGCTCTAAAGCTGTGAAGGAAAACATCGTGATGAAAACCCGCATGTTCAAGAACCACAAAATTCGAGGACATGTGACACCCAGCAAGCCGCACGGGGCCCGCGTGTTGGATTATAGTCCATACCTCTCTCTCTGAGTGAAGACCGGTATCCCAGCAGTGGAAGCGTAAGAGGCTGATAACGAATGTCAACTTTGCCGCAATCAACACAAGCTAAGTTATAACGACCGAACCCTTTATACTAACAATGTTTTGTTTTGTTAGACAACATGCTTGGCTTCTTAATAATCATCCTTCAAATCGATGCAATGCTGTCGTGCATAAAGATTAAGTCTGTTTGAATCATCGCATACGATCGGTAAGGCATCCATCGACTACTATAAGAGGTTACTTAAGTTCAAGCCTATATAATATAGTAGCCTAATAGAAGTTTATTTTTATGTGTCTTGTACAGGAAAACAACAAGGTTTAATAAAACTATAATACGCAGTAATTCAAGATGTTTTGTGTTATAAACTGTTTTATCCTCCTGGATACTTAAAGGTCACACTTTTTTATGTTATTTGATAACGAGACGAGCCGGTCGTCTACCTGATAGTAAACATAACGCCGGCCCATAACAATTGCAGTGTCGCTCAGAGTCAGAACTTTGAAACACAAAGGCCTGCACTGCAGTGCCCTCGTTACCCTAAATAAGTCCAGTAATTTCACTGGCTACTTTGCTCATCAAACTGGAACACAGTAATGCTTGCACATTATTGCTTGGCGGCAGACTTCACGAACAAAGCGGTGGTACCAACTCGGACAGACACTCGCAGAAGAGTCCTTACTTACAGAACATACCTTATACCTAGGTATATACATCTTTATGTATGTATAGGTATGTCCAATAATATCTAATAGCAGAGGCCAGCCAGTACCGTTAAATTCTCCATGAGACTTCTCTATTATTCTGAGTTAAAATGAACAAATATGTGTGTGTGTAGTTCAATTTTTATTATATTTCATTTCAATGGGTAGGTACTTGTATGTAACATACAGTGCCTGATTTAGCTGTAGTTATCATTATAGTTTTGATCCTTTGACCCACAGTGGCTACTCTGTTGATATGAAAAGCACAACAACACGAAAACATGATGAATAAATCAAAGGCATATAGGGTGAGAAACTAAACAACATAATTAGGAAAAATAGGATCAGTAGATCCGGTCAGTAGATCAGTAGATCTGGGTTTAGGTGCCATAATTACTATTAGTGATACTATTAATAGATAAGATACAACTAAAACCACAGAATAGATAATAGCTAAAACTAAGAAGTCTTTATGGATAGGGCTATTTCATTCATACCTTACAAGACACATTGATGTGTGAAAAGGCTAGCGAGGTCCTTTATAGATATGTGGACTTTATGCAGGAAGTATTGGATACTAGCTTCTGCCCGCGGTTTCACCCGCGTTCCCACAGGAACCGTGCATTTTTACGGGATATAAAGTAGCCTATGTTACTCTCGGGTTCATAAACTATATCTAGGCAAAACACGTCGATCATTTGGTTCGGTTCTGCGTAAAAGAAGTACAACCGAACAAATACACTTTCGCTTTATGTTATATAAATAAATAGTATGTATTTAGTAATATAAAGAAGAGGCATAGCAGTGGGTCGAATTAAGAAAGTTTGTTATAATAGATTAGCCGTGAGCAGTCATTAAGAACGCACGTATTTTGTTTCTATTTTTAAAGTTGTCAACTTTCTTCGTTCCTTCGTATTAAAATGAAGTGTGCATCGTGTGGAAATACATTTAACGATGGAGTGCAGTGTGGTTCATGTAAGAAGCAACTGGATTTTGGCTGTGCGCAAATAACAGAAGTCGGATGGAGGAAGCTAGGTACCGACAGGCGTGCCGCTTGGAAATGTAGTTCGTGCAGGTCACTTTCGCCGGCGGCGTCACCTGCCAGTAGCGCGGAACCTGCGACACTGGACCATGTATTGAAGGAGATCCAGGACTTGAAATATCAGCTGTCGGGCTTGCCTACTCTGATAGTGGACGTTAAGACCATAAAAGAGGAGATTTCTGAACTTAAGGCTTCTAGTGAATTCACAAATAGCAAAGTCATCGATTTGACTAAGAAAGTAACCGGTCTTGAGTCTAGGATCTCTGACGTGGAACAGTGGGAGGCGAGAATCAGCTCTCTTAAGAGTGAAGTTACTCTCATCGGGTCGCAGATGTCCGCCAGTGATCAGAGATCTCGACTCAACAATGTCGAGATTAAAGGAGTTCCGATCAAGAAAGAGGAAAACCTCTTCACTATTATTGATTCTATTAGCAAGAAGGTCAATTGTCCCTTTCCAAAAACTCAAATAAACTATGTTTACAGAGTTCCAGTACACAATTCCAAAGAAAAGTCGATAATAGTGAGTTTCTTAAATCGCTATGTGAAAGAAGAGTTTGTAGCCTCTGCACGAGCTTATAAAACTCTGACGGCAGCCGAGATCGGGTTCCACGACTCGCAGCAGCGAGTCTTTGTCAACGATCACCTGACCGCTGAGTCGAAGAAATTACTGACCAGGACCAAGACTATAGCAAGGGAGAAAAACTATAGCTATGTATGGGTGAAGTTCGCAAAAATTCATATTCGAAAAAATGACACTACTAAAATTATTGTGATTTCCAAAGAAAGTGATTTAAACAAAATGGTTTAAATTGTGTCTACGTTATTATATATTATACAAACTCAATAGTTTATTGCGTAGTGGTTTTTAAAATAACATCTTTGTTAGTTATAATATACATCGTTATTTGTTATAATATACTTCATAAATTACTAATAGTCCTCTTACAGTATTTCATAAATTTGCTATTTCCTAGTCTAGTGATAAAGCATTTTGAACAAAACACCTCTGTTTCGACAGCTGTCCGGTGGGCCCGCTTAATTGGTTCTGGGCAGGTAAAGGCTTCCTATTCCATGTGTTGCTACATTTATGCCAACATGTATATTAAATTAGATATAAACCTACTAATACTAACTATATTTTACTCCGCTGTTAATTTCTGTTGGCCTAATCGCGCACATGCATCATATTATATATCTACTATCTTTTTTGAACTTATATTTATTCTTAAACTCCATTTGTATAGCTTGCTTTATAGCAATATTGTTTATGCCTATTTAGCTACAACAATTGCTAATGATTTGCAGTATAATATAATGATTGTTGGGCACTTTTTGCTGGAATCTAGCTTGTATTACAATGTTACATTAATTAGCTGTAACTTTGAAGTAAATTCTTTATATCTCACCATTTTTATGATGTTTTTAATACTTAACTATAGTAAAAATGGCTAATTCCGCTAAAAGTAAATTAAATATTTACTATCAAAATGTTAGGGGTTTACGATCGAAAACGTTAACTTTTTATCGCAATATCTGTCTCAATTCGTACGATGCTGTTGTACTTACGGAGACATGGCTTCTTGATGGTGTGGCAAGCTCTGAGCTGTTTGACGACCGCTACATTGTGTGGCGGCGGGACAGAGATCTTGAGTTAACATGTCAGACGAGGGGGGGTGGTGTGCTGATAGCTTTACGTAGGGATATTGCTACTACGGCCCAACCGGAGTATCATTCCTCGGCAGAGGACTTATGGCTCACTATCACGTTAAAACAGCGTAATAATATAATCGTTAAAGTGAATTTGTGCGTTATCTATCTATGTAGGCAGAATCTTGGGTTCACTTTTTCACAACAATTAGATAACTTTTTGACTAAACTAGATGATTTCGTTCTAAGCAATCCGAACGACAAATACCTAATTTTCGGTGATTTTAATTTAAGTTCTATTATATGGAGCCCAAGTCCTGAGTCATCGGCTTTGGTACCGTCAAATGTTTGGAGTATAGATGAACAGAATTTCATAGATGATCTTCAATTACATAACCTACGCCAATATAATGGAATCATAAATAACCATGGAAGAATTTTAGACTTGGTTTTGTCAAATGACGAAATAATGGTAGCGGCCTGTGATGATCCCTTGGTGCCTATTGATCCGCATCATAAAGCTCTGTTAATAACGGCCCAGTTTATCGATATTCCATGTCTAAAATATAAATCTTATGTTAGGTACATGTATAAAAAAGGAGATTATGAGTCTATTAATGCCATAATTTTGGAAACGGACTGGAATAGTGAGTTTTACGGGCGTAGTTTGGAAGATGCAGTTAGTTTATTCTACACAACGCTAGAAAATTTAAAAAATAAATTCGTACCCATTAAAAATGTAAGACAGGAAATTTATCCTACTTGGTATTCACCTGCACTAAAAAAAGCACTTAAAGAAAAATATAAATACCTAACTAAATATAAAGTATATGGAAATAAAACTGATCAACATAGCTATATGACTCTTCGAGAGAGGACTAAGTTACTAGAAAAACAATGTTATTTAAATTATATATCTAACGTAGAAAATTCAATCGAAAAAAACCCGAAACATTTTTGGTCATTTATTAAGTCACGATCCAAGTCTAACAGCATCCCCAACACCCTCAAGTATCTCAACTCAGTTGCATCTACGGGTGAAGATATTTGCAACTCATTTTCTAACTTTTTTCAATCAACATTTCTTTCCCCGAGTAACAACAATAGTGACGTGTTGTCACTAATCACTCTTGATCGACTGCAAAGTACCTCTCAAACATCAGATATATCCCAGCTGAACGTAACTACTTCCAATATATCTAAACTTTTACTGAATCTTGATCCATCCAAGTCAGCGGGACCAGATCATATTAGCCCTCTTTTTCTAATCAGCACCGCTAAAACTATTGCAGTTCCAATTTCAATTCTATTCCAGAAATCTCTGTTAGAGTGTGCATTCCCTAGAATCTGGAAATCTGCTTTTATTACGCCTGTGCATAAAAAAGGGTCTAAAACTGAAGTGGCTAATTATAGACCAATTTCTAAGCTTTGCATTCTGGCCAAAGTCTTCGAAAGGGTAGTCTATGATCAGGTGTACGCAGCTCTAAAAAGCTCATTCCATAGCTCGCAGCATGGCTTCCTTCGGGGCCGTTCCACTGTCTCAAACTTAGTATTGTTGAACGATTACATAACTGAAGCTATGGATGCTGGTAGTCAGGTAGATGTAATCTATACTGACTACAGCAAAGCATTTGACAGAATTGATCATAGAATTCTATTGGCTAAACTAAGCCGTATTGGTATTAGAGGAGATCTGCACCGGTGGTTTTCCTCCTATATAGATCGAAGGACTCAGGCCGTTGTAGTCAGCAACTACATTTCTAGTTGGGTAACCATCCCTAGTGGGGTACCGCAGGGCTCTTTACTTGGCCCCTTATTGTTTACAATATTTATCAACGATATTTCCACTTGTCTTTCAAATTCTAATTTACTTTGCTTTGCTGATGACATGAAGATTTTTTCATCGATTAAATCAGTTGATGACGTGCTTAGTCTTCAAGCGGACCTGAGTCGACTTGATCACTATTGCAAACTTAACAAGCTAGATCTTAACCCAGCTAAATGTGCTGTTGTTACATATTCTCGTAAAAGGATAATAATTCCGTCAGCTTATACTCTAAAAGGTCAAGTTCTATCAATCAACACCGCTATTCGTGATCTTGGAGTTATCCATGACTCGAAGCTATTGTTTGACAAACACATAGATGGTATTGTGTCAAAGGCATCTAAAACACTGGGATTTGTAATGAGAAGCTGTGCCTCTTTTAAAAACGCAAAAACATTCAAGATATTGTATTGTACATTCGTCCGAAGTGTGTTGGAATACGCCTCACAAATATGGAATCCTAGATATGACAAGTACATCGTGCGAATTGAGCGAATCCAGATGAAATTCATTAAATACTTATGCTATCGTTTAAAAATTCCTTATAAATCTACTAATTATATCAATCTATGTAAAAAGTTTCACCTACTTCCTCTTTCAAAAAGAAGAGATATTGCAGATATTACATACCTACTCAAGATTGTATCAAGCTCAATCGACTGTCCTGACCTTCTTAGCAAAATTAAACTAAATGTCCCTTTTAAACCTCGGAGATCGAACCCTCTCATTAATACACCTTTAGTAAGCACTAATTATAGGCAAAATTCTTATATATATAGAGCGAGTAAAAATTTCAATAATATTAGTAAGCATCTTGATATGGACCTATTCTGTACCAGTATCGCGTCTGCTAGACAGTTGTTGAGCAGAGAGTTTTTTGATTAAGAAATGTTTTATTTTGTTATGTATTTTTGTTGTTTATTTTTAGTTATGTACACGTATACGATATGTACCTATTTATAATATGTGTGTTCATATGTTGTTCATATTTTCATTTTTATATTGTTTTTAACCGTGAGGACCTATAATTGGCTTTCTGGTTTGTAAAGTGTTTCATAAAAACTGTTTATAAGCTGTTGGTCTTCCCATAAGAATTAAATAAATAAATAAATAAATAAATAAATAAATAAATTAAATAAATAAATAGATTTATATACCTAATATAAGTAGCTATGTACTAAAAAGCATGCTTTGATTTTTAGCAGTTTTGAAAGGGGTTTGCAAACTTTTGGCACTGTCCCTGTCCCCATTTTGTTTTTTTATAATAGTTTCGCCCCTTTTAATATGTATTTGGGTTGGGGACACAGACAAAAATGTCAGATAACATGATGTCCTAAAGTGTCACGTTATGGAGATAATTTCACACCATAGAGTAAAAAATTAAATTAGAGATGTTTTGTTAGTGGGAGGACTAACTCTTCTGCGAGTGTCCGTCTGGGTTGTTACCACCGCTTTGCTCGTGAAGTCTGCCGCCAAGCAGTAGTGTGCAAGCATTACTGTGTTCCGGTTTGATGAGCAGAGTATCCAGTGAAATTACTGGGCTTATGAGACTTAATACCTAATGTCTCAGGGTAACGAGCGTACTGCAGTGCCGCGCAGGCCTTTGTGTTTCAAAGTTCTGGGTGGCACTGCAATTGTAATGGGCCGGCGTTATGCTTACCATCAGGCAAACGACCAGCTCGTCTCGTTACCAAATAACATAAAAAAAAAAAAAAAAAAAAAAACTTAGATTCTTAACAAGGTCATGGGGGAAGAAAGTCACATTTGTCACAAAGCAGTAAATTCAACTTACTTTTGATATGCAGCCAGGTTTAGCATCTTCCTGACATAGTCGCAGCTCTTATGATAGTATACATCACAGCGAGGAAGTCCGTAGACGCCCTGGTGCTGCCCACCAACGGATATCAAGTTTTTGATTGGCGGCAGCATGTGACCGCATCGCTGGACCACGCCTCGCCTTTAGTAGGTATACAACATATTTTTCAGATTATAATTAATAGTTTCGTTTTTATCGATTAAAGAAGATATTCGATCTGTTAAATCTTTAGGGTAAAGCGCCAGAAATCATCACCTTTAAAATGTTTTAAATACTGATATTTGTCAACCCATCAGTCACCAATATCTTCATCTGGTCATACTTTATATTTGTTTTAATTAGATAATACATTTTTGTTTTGATTATTTGTAGGATGCATTCACTATAATTTTGTTTTATTAAGGTCAAGTGGGGCAATTCAGTCAGAAAAATTGAAACCATAATTTCACAATCCCAAAAATTGTCATTTGCAGAGGTTAAGGTTAAGTTGATTAATAATTTTATAAATTTACTTTTACTAGATTATAAATTATTCATCTTATGAATCTGTTCTTCAAAGGGAGAACCCCATGGGTAAAGGACCCATACTAGGTATCACAACTGATGTAGAGCTTTTAAAACGAGAGTTGTAGCCATTTGAATTGATTACCCCGCAACCAAATTGTTCTCCTTGACCTTACTTACATCATTTGTCTATTGGTAATGAAAATTTATTATTATATATTGAAAATGAATATTTAATGTGTAAGTACTTACAAAAACTGTGCTCCCTGTGAGAACCCAATTAAATTGAATCCATTCTTTAACTTCGGATCATTTGTCAGTTTATTACAAACATACGGGATTTGCTTGTTAGGGCTCATAAAATAGCCACTCTCAAAATCTTCAAGAATAGAATCTCCAATTCTTAATGAATTAACATAGACTCCTGGTATTTGCTGTTCAAGGAACATTTTAAAACCTCCCAGGCTCAATGACACGCAGCATGTGTCACCTTGAAACAAATAATTAAAAATATAAGTATTACTAAAACAATGCAATAGAATACAAGGAAGTAATTACTACAATAATTGTCACCAACATGTGTAAACTTTTTTGAGAAATAAATAACTTTACTAAATTACTAACTAATTACTTTACACCAAATAAGTAATTATTAAAAAAATCCTTTGAGCTATAGACAACAAAATTATCTAAGATAGTACATAATTATTTTATTACTTACTACCTTCTGGTAGTCATCAGGATATTAACTTTTTTACAATCTTCTCATTTAGTCAGTGATTTAAAAAAGTATTCTTAGGCTAAGAATACTCTCGATCCAACTATTGTTGTCCAACAAAAAAAAACTGTATCAAAATTGGTCCATCCGTTTAGGAGCTAAGATGCCACAGACAGAAACACAGATACACTTGTTATATATTATATAACATCTCTCCTTTTTTGCATTAGGAGTTTTAAATAGTATCATATAGTGCTCAAGTATAATGCATATATAGCTTTCTTAGTAAAAGAACTTTTAGAATCGGACCGGTAGCACAGAACATAATATAATAATACTATTTATAATTAATAACTTTACATTTATAATTTATATACATATATATAGCTTTAATATTTTAACTAACAAGTTTTATGGGTTCTCTTCTACTACTACTTCTACATCATTAGCATACATTATTCTTCTTTAGCATTTAGGTATGTACACACTACTTTATCAGTAAACATCTGATGCATCCAAACATGTAATTAAATGAGAAGTCTATACCCAAAACTTAGTACTTAGGCTAAGATTCAGAGACGATTCTAAGCGTAGACTTTGACTTCCATATGTCAAAACTGTATAGAATTTTGACGTATGGAAGCGTGAGTCCACGCTTAGATTCGTCTCTGAATCTCAGCCTTAGTGTTACAGTAGGCAACCAATTTTTAAGATCTTTTCCCTATGTTTAGGCGCAATATTGTATAAGTATTATGTACTCACCCATTCCATGCCACAAAACTATTGGAGTGGGACTACGTTGACTAGCAGCAGAATCGGCACTTATTGTTTTGATTGCAAACAAATAAATTAACCACAGCATCATGTTCTCTGTGTCTTATTCTAAAAATAAAAGAAAATATATTTTATAGATCAGCTCAGCAAAAATCAATTTCCGTAGATTAAAAATAGCACATAAACATACGACCGGCGCGACGGTTATACAAAATTAGACTGCAACTGTTCCAACTTCCAAGTCAACACCACAAGGCAGAAACTATTAAACTATAGATAGTACTACGTAAACAGAAACACCGTGCAACTGCGGACTGCCGCAGTCCGGGATTATATTCTCTTTGGCCGCAGTACCACAACAAGTAGGTAAGTAAACTGTTGTCTGTTAAACTTACGAAGTAAACACAATAATATCAACTACAAACTATACGCTTCTAAAGAGATACTACAAATTACAAAATCTCAATCACATAGTAACATTAAAAGATAAATCAATGCCAAATCTGTTAACTAATTTGAATTTGAAGATTTTGAAGCGGGTCCGCTCCGCCGCCGTCCGGTCGAACCACAAATTATATAGGGTATGGTCGAACACACAAATTATATAGGGTATGTCGAACATCGTTTAATGACAGACTTGACATTAACACGAACAAAGAAGTTGAAGTTGACAATTGATATAATTGACATTAAGTGCGAACTGGATTGCCACTTATTGCCAGTACCTAGCAACATACCAGCTTATAAAAATAATATTATTTGAGAATGTGATGCGGCTTAATGAAACGCTAAAAATTGCTGAACATAAAAGTAATTCATTACTTACTATAGAAAAAAACTCGATGGGTTAACTTTTGATTGTGACCCCTATCTCGCCTAATCGGCAAAGCGACGACAACGATCGATGGACGATGTGGTCGACCGACAATCTGGAATACGTTAGGGGCACCTTAGACGCTCAAGCAAACGTACGTTTGCTTGTCAGTTAACAACGCTTTTGCGTCAAGCGCGCATTTCGAGTATCACGAAATCCAGATCAGCGATCTCTTCCAGACAACCACCTTTTTTTACAAATAGCCTGAAATAATATATAAAGGATTCACATTCCAAAAGCGCAAGGTACAGATACTAATAATTATAAGACAAATATATTACAGTTTGTTATTTCCACAATAGATGGCACTAAGCGAAAACTTTTATTTTATTCTATTCACACCTGTTTTGTGGCATAAGATACTATTATCTATTCTGTGGCATAAGGCAAAGAGAATAATTATTATTAATTATAGGCAGTTTACTTAACTGTACAGTCGGCTGCAATAATATGTACTTACCTAAATACTTTCAGATTTCTAAACGATTTTGCAAAAAGAAGCTTAGCTCAGTACTATCATAGTAAAACGAAAATAGTAGTTCGTCTCGAGCACTTCCCGTGAATTAAATACCTAATCTGCATAAAGCGGTAGGTAGGGCTGTCACGTCACATCATAACATCTCGAGACTCGATCGCCCGGTAGATAGGTACCTACCACCAAAACGGCTAAAAATTTATATATTCGTGGATCGAATCCTATCCAATCCAATCGTATCCTAGGCGACTAAAAGGGAACATTTTGGGCTTGTGTGTGGGTGGTTGGAGATGGGGCTAACCACCTATCCAAGCAAGCCCTGGAAGGACGGCAGCTCGTTGTGGCACGGGCTGTCGTGGATGGAGGTCGGCAGGGAGGGCGCAGGGGCGCCGGTGTGGTCCTTTGGAGAGCCCGGGGCCCTCCCTTTGTAGCGAGGCAGAAGAACAAAAGAAAACTCGTTGAAAACTTTGAAATTATTGTATTTTTGAGGTCGTTAAGTTAAACATAATGGAAGTAAAACAATTCAAAGGAAATTAACCACAATTTGACAAAACTGTGACACTTATCAGTGCACGTAGTTTTACTTTTTCTTATAAACGAAACAAATAAAAATTGACATTACATATTAATTTTCAAGGCACTAACAATATTTATTGCCACCAGTGAGTGGCGCCCTCTGCACCGATAAGTACCTACAGTATCTACTATTCCATTTTAACCACCTTATCAATATAAAAATTAATTTTATTCGAGAAAAGAAATACAAAAAAAATTGATAATAAGTATGATAATAGTTAGGTAGGTACCTACAACATGTATAATAATTATAAGTACTTATTTGATAAAATGTATTTATAGACGGTGATTTTTTATTTTAGAACATTTGGAGGTACCTACAGCAAAAATGTTTTCAAAATAAAGAGTAACGAACAAGAAAGGAATTATTTATTTTCTATATTTAATATCTAATTCAATGTTCGAGTGAAATAGAAAATAAATAAAGCCATGCATGACAAGAGGATTTAAGGGCTAACCACTTTCTCAAGTAAAATGGCAGCTCCAATCTTAAAACATATATTTAGACCCAAACATATTTTTTTTAATTTCTTACATTACTTTTATTAACTTTGGCGAAATAAGACTTTGATGTTACTCCACATTTCATTCCTCAATTAAAAAACTAGTGACGTAGAATTTAAATTTCAATGCGCGGTTTTTTACGGACGCGAGCGAACATTTTGTTCGCGAGCAGTTGTGAGTTTTTAATGTTTTAATTTGTATGCACCATTTTTTTTCCTTTTCTCTAAATACCAGTCTATTATGCCAGTTTCAAGTAAAATTTCGTAGTACAAAATGTCTGTGGTCCTTAGGTTAATTATATTACATATTATGTTCATAGTGAAAATGTCAAGTATCAACAGGCAATTATAACATAACGATAAAAAATTAACAGGTCATGAAATAAATTAACAAAAAAATAAAGATAAAAAATTAAAAACCTTTGGAACTTTACTTAGCATTTTTAAAATAGGTACCTATGGACCGAAGTTGGTTGGCTTGGTTAATTTTAGTCAGGACGGAAAGAACTTCAGCACTAGTTTTGATAAAAACAAAATAATTCGCCTGTCGGTACTTAACCTTTCCCCTACATACTTAATCTTACAACTAAATCTTATTATTTTTCATTTTGAGAAAACGTCCTTATATCTAAGACTAATATTACGCTAAACTATTTCATCACAGTCTCCAGGAAATCACTTAAGTCTGTTATTCGTTGAATCACGTTGGAATCAAAATAACATAGTTCTAGCCACCTCTAAAGTCCGAAATCCATCACGCTTAGAACTTAGTCACCTAAGTATGAGGAAGCCACACTTTCCTACAAGTCACTGCAGCACCATAGAATGCACAAAACACTACAAACAGGGGAGAAAAAATGTTTTTTTTTTATTTATGGCACCAACTTCCGACTATACCACGTCAGAGGTTTTATTGTCCAGTATTAGCTCAGCCTTCCAGACATTTCAATTTAGTGCTAGGCCGATCAATGACCGAATAAACCCAGTACGTTTATTGTAAGTTGATTGGAACAACCCGGTCAGAGAAATTTTCAAAGCTAAAGTTGTAATAACAAATTGTATTGTCTAGATAACCGATGCGTCATGGACAAGACAAACCAACCCTATTTTCTTTTAATACGTCTTCTGGTAGGTACTGACAAAGTCCCTTTTACATTAACTCAATGGTTAGAACTAGATTTTACAGCCTCATTTACATTATTCAGATCTACAGTTACAATATCCTCATGGAGTCTGTGTGCTTAAGAATATTCTGGCCCAAACTCCTTTGTTTCGACCGTGAATCAAAATCGCTCGACGACGATGAATCGCTTTGCCGTTGCATGTTGTAGGCGTGTATTCTTCTGGCTCTAGTGTCCGAGTCGTACATCAAGTTGTTATGAGACCCCATCTTCGATCTGAATGGAAGTCTGTAGGGCGTGCTGCATTGGACATCGGACATTGACCTGATGTGTCTTCTTTGCTTCGACGCCATTGTGAGCGGTGAGAAGGATAGCGCCATTTCGCTTTTTGATTCTTCGATTGACCTGAAATCAAGGAAAAATAATGTTTTGTCACAAATTCTTAATATAGGTAACGGTATCGGTATCATGATACATTTTTCGAGAAATCAGGAAAATTGTAAAAATAATTTCTTAATTGTCTAGATAGATAGGAAGACCGGTTAATCTTAACAGAGTAATTCACATTTAGGTACTTAAGTATAATCGTTACGTAAAATACCCATTTTACGCACCTACCTAGATTATTATTTTAAAATGAAAACATGTCGGATAAAACTTGGTACTAACTACCTACGATAATGTTGTTTTAACCTTATGATCTAAAAAACTCAAGATAGTATCTACTATTATCACACTAGTTTATTCTCAAAAGGTTTAAAAACTTTATCAGTCGAATAAATGGCGAGGCACAGGCAAAACTAATCTCAGATGGCGCCACCATCGCTGGTGCTTGTCATTGATGTTTACTTCGGGGGTTCATTAACTTGCTTGCGTCATAGAAATCATTAGATTTCAAATGGTCACCACTTAACCTAGAAGAACAAGTTTTCCAATCATTTTTGATGCGCAATGCACAACACAGCTTTCATCTTTTCTCATCGGAAGGGAAACGTGTGCACCTTTATTTTTACACTCAAATGAAAGAGGCATACTTTATTGCATAGACGTTTTTTCCTACTTAGGTACTACATACTAAAATTCTATAAAGATAAAAGAAGTTGTTGTTTATGCGAAACAACACCACCAGCGATAATGCGCCTCCTAGCGGAATAATTAAGCGCTGTGTCTCCCCATTATAAACTGAAGAAATGTAAATCATATTTCTTTTTCTTCTTTTATACGATTTTTCATTACTGAATATGAACACCAAATAAACACCAATACTTAGAACTAAGTTAGGATTGGTTGTCGATTATTGTGTAGAACTGCTTTTTATACTCTGATTTTTAACTTGACTGTAATATTATGAATGTCACTTCATAATAAAGTTACATCTAAGTCACATCACATACTTTTAGGTATAAAGTAAACAGAGAGAGTAATATGGAGTTACGGTCTTACCACAACAAAAATAAACACACTTTAAACCAGTGTTAAACACTGTTTAACTCCTAAACATACCTTAGTCGCGTGTTTAAATATGAGCAACCACAAATCTTAATTTAAGTAGTGTCTAACCGTTGTCTAACTCCATTATGTTGTGTCATTTCTAATAATTTCAAACGTTTATCTTTAGACACTGTAGCTATAAAACAAATTCATTTATCACTACAAAGTATCCGTATAATATAGGTACGTACCTACCTATGTATAATTATACGAAGTAAATTCACATTGAAATTATCTTATTCGTGGCAGGTTGTACACACGCATCTACCAAGGACGTATTACCGGTCTATGTTTTCCGGTTTTAAAAATAGATTTCAGTACATCGATTTACATTATTTGATGAATACCTATTAGGTAATTTTGATCCTATTTTGTTGCTAATGTTTTTAATTTATATAAAACACTACATTTTTATGCTTCGTAGTTTGCTCGAGTGCTCGTTTATGTGGGCTCTTAGGAGTTTAATTTTTTTACAGTTCCAAAGGATTCCAGACCTAAGTATTTGATATTATTTTTAACTTGATACCTCTACGCGTTCTTGAGATAAAGGTCTTGACAGAACCGATAGATAGATAGACTGATGGACAATGAAGTGATCCTGTGAGCCTCCATAGACGATCGTTCCGCGCGTTGTGGATTGAGTGGAATTATGGTCTAATTTCGAGTGCACAGACGGTCACGCCAATCCTAGCGCGCTACCGTGCATCGCTCCATTTTTCGGTCACAGGTACTGACTGCGTCTCGAGTACTACTGTCAACTGAGCGCAAAATTGATCGTCGTAACGGCCACTAACGATGGGTTGGAACTTGGAACGTTGGATTTGGAACGTTTGGATTTATAATATTTCTATCACTCCACGTGATCCATTTGAGGGCGGTTTATGGAACGTTGGATCGGAATGTTGTGAATTCGTATATGCAGGCTCTATAAGGGATCATTTTTTCCTTTTGACATACGGAACCCTAAAAACTACAAACGAAATTGTAACAAATTCAACAAAATTTTAGGAAATAGTTTATTATTAGCCGACTTTGAAAAACGGGAGGTTCTCAATTTGTCTGTATTTCGTTTTTCTTTTGTATGTTATCTACTCGATTTCTCCGCCAATTTTCAACCGAATTTAATGATTCTTCTTTTATGAGAGGGTATATTATATATCTCAGGGTGATCCTAATAATTCCTCTAATAAGGGTGGAAATATGGGGAATATCTTCGCCTAAGTCGGTTTCAGCTTTTTTAAAAGCCATTTCTCATAAAGTTCGTGTCGCGTGCGTGGTCTTATATGTAATAAATAATTAACTGCCATCCCTGCCGTAAAATAATTGGTGCATATTAAAACAGAAAGGAAGCCACCCTAACTACTCGCCGATGGGTGCGGAATTATTAAAACAACCATTTGAATTAATAGCTATTGACAATAATTGACTCAATGAAAGTGGCGCCACTTATTACACAGCACGCACGTATTTTATGAGCTAGCTAGCTAGCTAGTAGCCTAGCTAGTATAGATACTATCTATACTACAGATCATGGCAGAGATGTTGTGGAGGTAGCTTTATCGGAACCAATTTTTGGAGTAGGAGTCGGAGGTAGAAGCTGAGTAGAGGGAGATGTAATACGCACTGCTAACACAGAATAGATAATAGGGGTCTTACCATAAAAAAATTAAACACACTTTACACCTGTGTTAATCACTGTTTAACGCCTAAACATGCCTTAGTCGCGCGATTAAATATGAGCAACCACAAATCCTGATTTAAGATAGTGTCTAACCATTGTATAACACAATACTGTTGTGACATTTCTTATCATTTTAGACGTTTATCTTTAGACGCTGTATAGCTAAACAGGCGACTAAAAATGGGTTTTTTACGGTAACACTATATGTGGAATCCCCTACGTAAAGTACGATTCGATTGTACAATTTCTTCTTTGTGTATATAGTTGAGTGAAGGCAAGGAACGTTTTACGTTTCGAATAAGAATATGGATGTAAGTCATACATTTGCGAGGCGTGATAAACAGCAACAATAATTGCATTATTATTACGAGAGTACCTACTCGATTTGGAATTCTTGGTATCTATTCTAGGCTTATTTGATGTATATTTTATGACCTGTCCAGAAACTAAACAGAAGCCAAATCTGAAAATAGAATATTTATTTACGAAATTCCAACGTTTTATTCACCGACCCTGCTCTACGTTAATATGTTTCCTCGGAATCGTATCTAATCAATACAAATATTGATTAATAATTCCACAGGTGGTTTATATTAACTTTTCTTGATAACTGATAATAGCTGCCAGTAAGGAAGGTCGATTGAGTACACTTGGACTGGAGTCTAGCGCATACCATGAGTGCCTTGATAAGGCGGGGTTTGATAAGACCTACCTAATGTTTACAATGTAATTGCCAGACCACGGCCAGTACCGCTATAAAATTAAATTGGCATGCTCTTCGTTAGACTTTTAACCGACTTCTAAAAAGGAGAAGGTTATCAATTCGTTGGGTATTTTTTTTTTGTTTGTTTCCTCATTTCTGTGACATTTACCTATAAACCGATTTGGAAAATTCTTTTTTTTTAATTGAAAGTATATAGGTACTTTCAGATTGGACCCATATAAATTTCATCAAAATCGGTTAAGTAGTTTGTCACTGAAGTCGGTTCGTAGCTTTTTTAAAGCAATTTTTTTTAGTTTCGTATCCTGTCACAGTTACTAAGACATCGCACTTTTAACGTCCTATACTTGGTAGACACTTGCATTCGTATTTCGATAGAGTTATTAATTGGGGTTAAGGAAGTCGGTTATATGAGGAAGTTTAGCGAGGAAACCAGTTAGATTAAAATATCTTTCGAGGTTCGTAACTTGAAACATGATCATTGAACGTGCCTTTTGCTTTTTACCCCGTGACTTATGTAGGTACTGACTACTGCTTAATTCTAGTAGCTCAATCATCGTTAACTTTAAAAACATTAGTACAGAATTACACAACTTGATTCCCGCTGTCCCGCATATCCAGTATACCATCGGACGACTAGAGGTACGGCACTGCGTCACCCGTATATGGTTGATACCTATCCCTCGTATCCGCAAAACGCTTGGTATACCAAACGTTTTGCTTCAACCTTTATTATACGGATGGCTAAGGAGTGGAATTCTTTGCCAGCCTCTATGTTTCCAAATAGCTACCTATAATCTGCGAGTTTTCAAGACGAGGGTTTCTTCTAGGCAAGGGTTCAGTAACAACAGGTGAGATAGCGGTCAAATATAAGCCATATAAATTTAAAAAAAGTACGAAATTACGTAAATGATACTATTTTGATTTAAGATTTTCAAGATGTTGAATTCTTGACCAATTGATTGAAGTAAAATTTATTTCAACTGTTGACTTTAAATGAAATTCTAATTGCTTGCGCTCTATTTAAAATCTATACGGCGCCGCCCCGGGAAACTGTCGGAATTTTTCTATTTTTACTAAAAACCTAGGTAGGTACTAGCTACATAAGTACGTACTAAGTTTGGTATGTGATACAGTAGCTACTATCGCATTAAAAAATGTCTAGACAATTGTTTACATCCTACTAATACTCCCTCCTTGATTTTGCAGAAAGCGAATTTGCAGGGAAATTCATAAACCGTTTTTATTCGCATTTTACCGAGTTATTTCCATTATTTGTGTACACAAAAACTTTTGTACGATCTTTAGTGTTACAGATTCCAGTTTGTAGGTATACCGCCGGTTACAATATCTCAGAATCTAAAAGAAACGTACCAAACGTAGATGTATAAATTGACATACTTACTGATTTCGCACGGCTTTATATTCGTGCCAGATACATAACGAGGAAAAACACGTGTTCAAGTCACATTTCTTTTGAGACGGAATACATTTATCGAGAGCACACGTGAAGATTAATTCATCAGCGTGCTACTACTGTTCGGGCTCAAACTTTCTTTTATTAAATTACTAGCTTCTGCGTTTTCACCCGCGTCCCACAGGAATCGTGCATTTTTCCAGGATAAAAAGTAGCCTATGTTACTCTCCGGTTCCTAAACTATATCTATGCAAAAAATCACGTCGATCCGTTGTTCCGTTGCTGCGTGAAAGAAGGACAAACCAACAAACCAACTTTCGCATTTATAATAATTAGTAGGATCTGAGAGAAGGAGGTAGTAAGTGGTAAGTAAGTAGATAGGTACATGCCATAATCCAGCTCTATTAGGTTATTACCTAGCCTATTGTCTTGTGTTGAGTTGAGCAGGGAGTTAGAGAAATTGGTAGACCAAAAAAGCATAGGTATTGTTATGTCGTCAATACTTCCTTCCTACTACCTTTAATGCGAAAGTTTGTGTGTGTGTGAATGTGAGTTACCACGTAGTTCCGTAACAACCGATTTTGATGAGATTTGGATAGTTTAGGTTCTGGAATAACGGCTACAAAGATCAAAGGCTACCACGCGGGCTGGCAAAAGCTAGAGTTCTAAGGCGACTTTAATACTTTGAAGGGATCTTTTTAGATAGTAATTTTACACTAGGCGCTGAATTATGCGTTGGGACTAAGGGGCAGCGTAGACGCTTTTGCAAACGTACGTTTGCTTGTCAGAATAACAACGCTTTTGCGTCAGGCGCGGATTTCGTGATACTCCCTTAGGGAACGACATAAATAAGCGTAGGTTTAAAAATACTTTATACAGATTTCTTGTGTAAATGATAGAGATAACGAAAACACAACGATAACGGCGCATCGTCACGCGAATGTGAATTGATAACTTATTTAGGATTTTAGTTTTAATACAACTAGCCTTATGGAGTTCCTAAAGATTTTTTTTTTGTTATTTAAAGAACATTTAAAAATACAGTTGAAAATATCGGATTTCTATCACGAGGCAATGCCAGCAACATGCTGGGTACGCTGCCAACTGATGGTACGTTAGGTACCTACCAGTTGGCAATCGGCTAGAACTTCTAGATTATCCAGTGAAATTACTGGGCTTATGAGACTTAATACCTAATGTCTCAGGGTAACGAGCGCACTGCAGTGCCGCGCAGGCCTTTGGGTTGTAAAGTTCTGGGTGGCACTGCAATTGTTATGGGCCGGCGTTATGCTTATCATCAGGCAGACGACTAGCTCGTCTCGTTACCAAATAATATAAAAAAAACTTTAGGCCTACAAAGTCTTGTGAATTATCCAACTGTTACGTACTATTTTTTTTATCCACGACTCAAGCGGGTGTCGTTTTCCCAATGGTAACCAGCCTATAAAAATTGCAGTAAGTATATGTAGTTAATAAAATTTTAGCCTTTTGCGAGTGGATATTCTACGTTGCTGACTAGCATTATATTATATAAATTCTATTATAAGGCTGTTGGATCACGTAATCGACATCATCAAAATACGACTTCCTCAAATAAAAAACAAACTACAGAAAGCGATGAAGCGAGGCTAGGTATTCAGTTACGATGACTGCACAAAACTACCATCTCAAGAAATGAGGATAAATATTTATTTATTTTATCCTACGTGACTATTGATGCGAATGGTTTTGTAATGCTAGCTGCAAGGTGAACCTACGAAAACATCTAAGTAAGTACAGCTACCTGTATTTAAAATTAACCCCAAAAAGCCGTCATGCATGGGGCTGGACAGAAAATATCTGCAGTAGATAATCTGCCGAATCCTATTCTATACTAATATTATAAATGCGAAAGTTTGTGAGGATATATGGATGGATGTTTGTTTCTCTTTCACAAAAAAACTAGGTACTGAACGGATTTTGATGAAACTTTAATACAACAATAATGTAGCTTATACATCAGAATAACATATAGGCTACAATTTAAAAATATATAAATAGGCGAAGTAGGTAAGTAAGTAAAGGCGGAAGCTAGTGATATTATGAACGCGAAAGTTTGTGAGGATGTATATTGTATATCGGGTGGTTAGTAGAGAACTTAGCTGGTTTTACAAGGCGTGAAGCGTGCGGCATCAGCGTTGCTGGGCAGGGCTTTGCCCAACAGTGAGACCAAGACCTAGTGACAATAATAAGGATAACATGCCAAGGCACATTACGCATAGTAAAAAGTTTCCGCAATTAAAATGGCTGCTCTGACGAATCTGACAGCTGATAGGTAACCTGCTTGTCATTGAATAATCCAGTAACCACATATATTTGTCTGTGACACTCGTTCTAGAACGGTGATAGAAAACTACGTGAGGGAACTCGCATGTTCGAGAACGATAAAATTCGAGGAATGTGACACCAACCAAGTCGCACTGGGCATGTGGTGGATTATGATAGCCCATACTCTCTCTCTCTCTCTGAGAAAAGGCCGATATTACAGCAGTAGGAGCGTAATAAGACTGACCGTCTGCGCTCCTAGTACTCCTCGTCAATACACGCCGATGTACGGTAGAGGTAACTAAACCAGCCGCCCAGCGTTTCAAAATAAAGAAAACAATGTCTCCTACAAAGTTCGTAGTACTTTTCCGTGCTAAAATCATTCATTTATTTACAGACCAAATAATTTATGATTCTAAAATAAACACCAGTGCTATTTCAGTGAAAACGTCCGAGGAAATTTCCTATGCATACCGACGATTCATTAAATAATACTTAGGTTTAATTATCTAGGTAACTGATTACGATAAAGAGGGTAATAGACAGTTCCAAATACGTAAATGATGATAAAATGATTGCTTTTAAAATCCCGTCTGCGTTTTGTTTGACGAGCCAAATACCTACCTCTCATTTGGTTATCTATAGTATTTTTACCTTTTGAGATTTAGACATAAGAGTGCATTTTATAGTAAACGCTGGCTTACTTCCACTCCATTTATTTAAAACTAGCTGCTGCCCGCGGTGTCTCCCGCGCGGTGATATTGGATTTCATGGTTTTTATTTTATTGTGCGGAAACCTAATTCTTATTCAAAAATAATAGTAGCCTAAGCTACTCCTTATAACATCAGCTATCTGCCAGTGAAAGTCCCGTCAAAATCGGCCCCGCTGTTGCTGAGATTACCCGGAACAAACAGACAGACAGACAAAAATTTTAAAAATGGTGGTTTGTTATAGGTACCGTATCATATACTTTCATATGTATTTGGTAAAAAGCTGATATTTTGATATTACAAACAGACACTTCAATTTTATTTACTTGTATAGATTAAGCAAACAGTGGTCTAATATGGAGAAATACCTACTCTTACTCGATTCCTTCCAAAAAGTACAATAAGTACTTTTTGTTTACCGTTTGTTTGTAGTATGCAGTCATATCTAAAAATATCACTGTGCTTATTTCAGACTATTTTATCTTGTTACTGCGGACATAAATTGTGGGGATATTTTGAACTCGCCCACTTGCACACACTTCAGAGTAGGTAGTAAAGATGCAAAACAACGCCATCTTGTTATTTCTGAGGGTCGCGGATGTTGATGAGAGAAGAGCGTGACAAAAGAAACTAAAATTTGTAGTTACGACAGTATCTGGCAAAACACCAGATAAATAAAAATAAAAATGGAATATTTATGGGTGTACCGACAAAGGCATTGCGTAATTCTTACAATAGGCACCAACACAAAAAAATCGGATTGACGTAGGTACAATACTTCTAACCTTCGACTCAATAGTGCAAAATAATTTTGGACTTAATTTATTGTAAATACATTTTTTAAAGCAACCAATAAAAATAACAACCACTACATAATACTTGTTAGATAAAATAATAGGTAGACAACTGCCTAAGTGATAGTTTGTGCCTATTTTGTAAAAAGAAAACTAATAGTAAACCAGCCATTCGGCCATTCGATTGAATTTGGTCGCCGGAAGGTGTAGTAGCCATTCGGCTATTCGATTCAATTTGGTCGCCGGAAGGTGTAGTAGCCATTCGGCTATTCGATTCAATTTGGTCGCCGGACGGTATAGTAGCCATTCGGCTATTCGATTCAATTTGGTCGCCGGAAGGTGGAAAGGGATGACGGAATTAACTTGTGTAATTCCTAAGGAAACTCGTTGAAAAATCTATAAAGTAGCAGCTGTACGTCAATGCTCAAGGCTCTGCATCAGCAGCCTTGCTTCATTTGCGAGTTCAATGCTCAAGGCTCTGCACCTGCAGCCTTGCTTCACTAGCGAGTAGGAGCTGATGAGCTTATTGGCTCATCTTACAATTGACTCCAGTGCCTCAATCTGGTATTTGGCCAAGCCATCCCAAATATGAGACAGAAAAATACTCCTCACACTAACGAACTTTGTGTTTGATAGGTAAGGGTAAAGCTATTAGGTGCCTACTACAATCTACCTATTCATATTGCAGGCACAATTCTAATTTCTGTTGAGTTATAATTTGAATTGTAACAAGTCACATCACATAACTCCATTTTGGTATGTATTTAATAACAATTCTCGAATATAAAAAAATCCGAAAGTAATGGTTCGGATTTATCAAATTACCAATATGACAAAAATTACTCTATAAATAGTATAATTTTCCATCCTTTATTATTATCAATAGTCAGAACCCCTGAAGAGATGTAGGTATATGATATATCACCGATTACTGAAAGGATCACAAATGTGGATTACACAACATTACCAAGAATAATAATATCTGATGTAGGTAGTGACGTGCACTCCAATATCTCAGAATGTGTAAATACATGTAAATTGCAGAAACAAAGCCGTGCCAGAATAAACAAAGCGATTTGAACTGGTAATAATCATTGTATTTACTTGTAGGTATCGGATTGAATGGATCATCAAGCATGGCTATGCCTAGGGACTTACAGCCGACTGAAAAGCGGTCAATTCCTTTATTGCTACCAAATATATTTTAAAAATTGTTTCTTGTAATATTTTTCACAGATGTTACAAAAAGAAAACAGATCAACAGTAACTCAGGCGAATTGAGGTGATCATGAACTCTAAACATGTCATTACGTCACAGCGGAGATGATTGGGTGCGTAGTTTTGAGCTTTGTATTTTTTATTTATTGTTTATCTGCGGCGCAAGTACGGATCTTGTCGGTCGATAAAATTAGATAATATTCGATAAAATTGCCAGTTCAAATCGATAAAACCCACTTTATCGATTTGAACTGTCAATTTTATCTAATTTTATCGAATATTATCGAATTTTATAGACCCGAATAGATCCGTACTTGCGCCGCTGATTTGTTTAGGGTAATTTTTAAATTTCCGAGATTTATTTCGCTTCGTGACTTTCAATTTTACATTTTAATTTTTCACGTCACTTTTCCTCCGTTCACGTCACCCTTATCCAGTGCTCGCGCGTTGTATGTGTTGTGAGTATGTATTTAAATGGTACTGTGATAAGAATGATTGATTATTTTATTTAGCATTGACTAATATGTTCGGGGTATTACTATAATATACTATCTGAGTTTTACGCGTTTATCACTCAAGGGTTAAAGGCGAGACGTCGAATGATCTCAGCCAGACTATAAACAAAAAATAGATTCACGTCTGCTTGTGAAGTTATTGCATTCATTGCTGCTCGAATTATTAGTTTGCTTCATCTCGTCAAGGGTTAGTGGTTACTATAACAATACGTTTTAAATCCATAAGTACAGATAAATAAAATTGAAGTGTCTGTTTGTAATATCAAAATAACAGCTTTTTACTAAATGCATATGAAAGTATATATGGTACATATAACAAAACAACCGTTTATTAAATTTTTGTCTGTCTGTCTGTCTGTTTGTTTCGGGTGATCTCCGAAACGGCTGGACCGATTTTGACGAGACTTTCACTGGCTGATGTTACAAGGAGTAACATAGGCTACTTTAATTTTAGAAAAATAATTAGGATTACGCGCAAAAAAATAAAAACCATGTAATCCAATATCTCCACGCGGGTGAAACCGCGGGGCAGCAGCTAGTTTATAATTAAATCATCCATGGAGCGTGGTTAGGATGCGGGGGCAAATACCGGTACCGTATTTTTTATATTTTTGGAGTTTAAGCTACTTTAGTATTAGTAAAATAAGTAGGTTTTTATATGGATACTAGCTGCTGCACCGCGGTTTCACCCGCGCGGGATATTGGATTTCATGGTTTTTATTTTTTGCGCGGAACCCTAATTCTTTTTCTAAAATAAAAGTAACCTAAGTTACTCCTTGTAACATCAGCTATCTGCCAGTGAAAGTCCCGTCAGAATCGGCCGAGTCGTTTCGGAGATTACCCGGAACAAACAGACAGACAAACTTAAATTTTAAAGATGGTTGTTTTGTTATAGGTACCGTATACATATATAATATACTTTCATATATTATGCATTTAGTAAAAAGCTGTTATTTTGATATTACAAACGGATAAGTACTTCAATTTTATTTAATTGTATGTATATATGTTCCAGTTGCGCTTACTCTGTGAGCGTAGTCCGTGTACCTACTAGCAACAGCCCCACCATTGGCGGGCGGCGAGCGTGGTCCACCACGCACCGGCCGGCTACAGTCGCCTCGGAAAAGTACCCCCATTTTTAGAGACTTTTTAGAAGAAAAAGAAAAAGAAAAATAATAATATTATATAAATTAATATGCATGATTTAGTATGTTGCCCAGTAAAATAGTGCACATATAATTGTTTCTCAAGTAAGTGAATAGTATCTTAAACCAGATATGTATAGATAACGTCGGGGTTATCAAAAACTAATATTTTAACTGTTTTGTTTAACTTCATTTCCCCGATATCTGTTCGTCATTAGCTCTTTGTACTAATGCAGTTATTATGAACTGTCTATCTGGTTTCTCAGAAAATTTTGCTTACTGGGTATTTACAATACTAAATAATCTTCATAAACTATCTTATTTCACAAATAGCTTGTTATTTAACATCGATAACGATAGCTAGGGAACTCGTAATTGCCTAAGACTTTTCAAATTTAATTGAATGCAGTAAAATAAATGGTTGTGGGCTTGTGAGTGATATGAAAAATGTCATAACTGAGGCAAATTGATCCCTGAGTTAATTATGATTAGTTCTTTTAACTCATACATTGATGAGTCATTCGTGGCACGAACTAGATCACAACACTATTCGTTTTGTTAGAGTATCATTATTTTATGGAATGACATCGATGCTGCTATTACACTGAATCACTATGCTACCTAATACCTAATCAAACAAATTTATTGGATTTTAATTTGTAGTAGGTATTCGTAGTTGGTTTATGGTAGTTAGTTTATATATATATTCTTTTAGACTACCTTTAGGTAACTTTTAGGAGTTTCAGGTTCAGGTTAGAAGCTTACTGAGTGCAGTGACCACGAACACTGCCTTGAAGTGAAGTGTCAGGAACTAAAATAATGTAAAATCGCAAAAATACTATTACGAGTAAACGCTTACACTCATAGCCCCCGCACTAGCATTCCCTGTGTCGCAGGTGGCATGGACACACACAGATACACATCACAAACATCCAAGACCCGAGAACAAACTTAAGTTTACACAAAATCTGCCCTGGCCGGGAATCGAACCCGGGACCCCTCGCTTTGCAGGCAGGGTTACTACCAACTTAGCTACGGAGCCGTCAATAGGTAGCAACTTGGGATTAGTTTTTTGTAATTTGTAGGCACTTTACCTATCACAATGAACAAGGTTCTCATACTACTTCAATAATAATAAAATTACCTATGTACCTCTCAAATAACATTTATTTTTGTATCGGAGTTTGTGTACCACCACCACTGTGGGTACCTACCACCGCTTTACTTTCGTCGCGTTTGTCGTGCTCTACCGCCAAGCAGTAATATGCAAGCATTACTGTGTTCCGATTTGGTCAGCAAAGTAGTCAGTGAATTTACTGGGCTTATGAGACCTAACACATATGTCTCAAGGTAACGAGCACAATGCAGTGCCGCGCTGGCCTTTGTGTTTCAAAGTTCTGAGTACTGCTGCAATTGTTATGGGCCGTATGACTACCAATATAATTAATCCTACTAATATTATAAATTTGAAACTTTTCTGACTCTAACTTTTACTTTATAGCCATATTATGGTTACGTTCTTATTATAGCCACAATAAATAATTTCACTTTGTACTCACACCGTGCCATTATGGCTTTGCACTTTGTTCTCGCGTGCATTTCGACATTTCTGGCATCGACATTGGCAACTGATATGCATGCTACAATCTAGCCCTACCTACCTATAGGCTATACGACATGTACAAACTACAAATGTATACCTAACTAGCTGCTGCCCGCGGTTTCACGGAGATATTGGATTTCATGTGTTTTGTTTTCTCTGCGTGGAACCCTAATCCTTCTTTTGTTTCACCCGCGTGGAGATATTGGATTTCATGGGTTTTATTTTGTTGCGTGGAACCCTAATCCTTCTTCTGAAATTAAAGTAGCCCTAAGTTATTCCTTGTAACATCAGCTATCTGCCAGTGAAAGTCCTGTCAAAACCGGCCCAGCCTTTTCGGAAATTACCCGGAACAAACAGACAGAGAGACAGACAAATATTTTAAAAATGGTTGTTTTGTTATAGTTACCGTATATAATATACTTTCATATGCATTTAGTAAAAGCTTTTATTTTGATATTACAAAGAGACACTTCAATTTTATTTATTTGTATAGATTAAAGTACTAATGGCGACGTTACCACCTGCAGTTTACGGTGATGCAAACTAATTCTGCAATGAACTGTTGTTTAGTTAATGCAATAAGTAATTAAAATTTTATCATAATTACTTATAGTAACATAGCATTCGGTAAAAGAAAACACCGCGGTGCAACTACAGCATGATAGCGCATTTATAATTCTCATCCATCTACTATAGTCAAAAGTGAAATCTAAAACTAAACACTACCCGTGTTACCACAAAAAAAAGTTTTTAGACGCCTGTTTAGCTAGACTGTGTCTAAAGATAAACGTCAAAAATGATTATAAATGTCACAAGAGAATTGTGTTAGATAACGGTTAGACGCTACTTAAATCATGATTTGTGGTTGCTCATATTTAAACACGCGATTAAGGCATGTTTAGGAGTTAAAGACTGTTTAACACAGGTTTAAAGTGTGTTTAATTTTTTTGTACCAATCGGTGTTTTCCGGTTCCGGTACCCGCACTTGAGAGCCACTCCCTGTCAGGTTTGCAGGGTCACCTTAAGCTAACGTGAGATATAAAGGTCAAACTACAGAGTACCTAAGTACCTTCTACTTCAAGACAAAGTAAATGGATTCTCAATGACAACACAAACAGGAATTGATTTCAAAGTTCGACCACATCGAATCTATTATTCAAGAAGTCGAACACAAACAAATGAAAACTAACCGCGCCGCACGTCTGAAAAAAATACATACCTACGTAGTGAGGTGCTTTGATAGATCACAGACTAATGGAAACTTCAATCAATATAGGTATGTAGGTACCTATTCAAAAATTCAAAATGTCAATCAATAATCATGCAGTAAAATTGGACAATGGTAATACGCGTAACAGTAGGTCTATTTTTGTTTCACCAAATACGAAGTTACATGTTTTGTTTTATTCAACAATGTACCTAAACGAAAAAGTCCATAACGCTCAGAAATTTGAGACACCAGGCTATTTTTCTCATCAAACCGGAACACAATAGGTACTGTATAATTCATTCACACATAGTAGTACCTACCTATAATTACATTATTAGTGCAATAAGAAGAATACGTTACGTTTTCTTCAATATTGTTTAAAATTTTACTACAAGTAGGTAGTAGGTACACAGACCATAAAATATATAATTTAGCTTTGCATAAAAGCGGCAAAATCATCCTTTTTATCATTTTTTCAGTTTCCAATATTTTTTTATACTTTTGGATGACGTGACGAGAGGTCGTTGCCGTTGGTCGTTTGCCTGTTGGTAAGAAACAATTGCAGTGTCACTCAGAACTTTGAAGCAGACCAGTAATTTTTCTGACTGCTTTTCTTTTCACAGTAAGCTTGCATATTACTGCTTGGCGGCAGACTATACGAGAAAGGCAGGCTGACACTCACAGAAGAGTTAGTCCTAACTCAGAGCCACTGGTACCTACCTGGGTTTGCTGTAGGTACCTATAACTACCTACCTGCTTTTGCTGTAGATAGGCTTTATCATTATCTCAGTGATTCTTAGAGTGACTATGTGGTTAGAGCATGCTAAATCTAAAATAGCAGGTACTTTTAAACCCTGATTATATCTCACCCTTAACCCATTGATTCAGGTAAAAGGTATCAAACTTGATCGATTGTAAGTAGGTACAAAACTAATTGTAACGAATAAATTTGAAAACAGAAAGTTCCATTCGATACCTCTACCACAACAGTTATCGATTCTTTAATCAAGAGTTAGCGTTCATTCACATTGAGCTATAAATAGATGGGTGAAGAGATATTAGATAGGTTTACTTACTTGAATTTATAATCGAATTCTACCGGGGCTTGAAATGTTTTGCAATCTAGTAGGTAGGTACTTCGATCTCGTGAGATCATCAAACTTTAGCTATGCAATGCAAACCTACAGCAACGTAGTGATTACCTACTTTCTCCTCACTCATAATGACCAAAATATAATAAATTATTGAAAAATAAGATGTTTCTAAATACATACCACTCCTGTCGCTAAATATTAAACGTTTTAAAAATTTAAAGACTATTAATGTAAATGTGTACAATCCAATTACACTAATTACGTGTACCTAATCCTTTAATTGTAAGCACTTCATTGTAATTGTACTTATATACAGGTTAATTTGAATTATAAACGTCCTTGATTGTGAACAATTGCATAATTATTTTAGTATATTATGGCTCAGATTCCGATTCTGTGATTTAGAGAAGAGAAAAGTGGATTTTAATTCGATATTTCAAAATTGCATCTAGAATTTTGACATAATAAAACATGAGTCCACGCTTAGACTACGATTCACCCTTAACCCATTGATTCAGGTAAAAGGTATCAAACTTGATCGATTGTAAGTAGGTACAAAACTAATTGTAACGAATACATTTGAAAACAGAAAGTTCCATTCGATACCTCTACCACAACAGTTATCGATTCTTTAATCAAGAGTTAGCGTTGCTTCCATAATTATGTCAAAATTCTATAGAAGTATGACATAGTTATGGAAGAAAGAATAGGCATAGGCTAAGATTCAGAGACGAGTCGAAGCATGGACATTTACATACATTGTAACGGGATATTTGCCGTGATTATTATTGAGCGATGAGTACCCGATATTTCGACGCTGTTCCAAGCATCATGTTCACCGTGAACATTGGATTATGTGTAGTGATAGACATATTAGAAATCCAAACGTTCCAATTCCAACGCAGAATGACCGAAAAATCGAGCGATGGCGCACCCAGAATTTAGTGCCCGTCTGTGGGTTCGAAATTGGACCATTGTTCCACACAATCCACGACGCGCGTAGCGATAGATTTGGAGCGCTCATCTAGAGCCGTCTATTGGAATATCTAGGAAACGGGCAGGCAACAGCATTCTCCTCATAATCTACTGCGATCACAGACGCTATGCCAAGAGTGCTGTATTATGATAAATCCCTTCTTTATAGAGAGAGATCTATTATATTCAGTGATGGACGTCTACCAGCTGATTGCTTCGAGGTTCGATAAAACCCACTTTTTCGATTTGAACTGTCAATTTAATCGAATTTTATCGAATATTATCGAATTTAGTCGACCGAAAAGATCCGTACTTTCGCCGCTGATGATGATAAGTATACGATAATGTACCTAAAAGCCAGCCACTTCGGTCTCTGAGTGTACTAATTGTAGTAATACAGCGTTGTAGAAGACGAACGATCGTTTTATTCTTCATTATCTGCGGCCATGACATTATTACTCGGGCGTGTTAGAACGAATAAAATATTTGCTAACTATTTTATCGATTGGAGATAGTTCAATAGGTCTATGTATAAGTATTTATCGTTTTAACTGGACTTTGGACAGTTTTTATTTCTGGAGTTTAGTTTATGCTTCCAGAACAGTTACATTGTTATCTAGTTGAGTTGAGTACGAAATGTAAAAAACCCATAATACAGGATGTTTATGTAAATTCAAACATTTCAAAAATCCCGTTAGAGACGAACATTTTTTGTATATTTTTACATTGTATTTATTAGTCATTTGTTTTAATTAGTTTTGTATGAATTAGTAATTTTTAAAAAAAATCTCATTTTAGAAGTTGCTATAAATACAAGTCCCGGTGGTGTATAACTAAAATGTTTAGTCGAAATATATGAAGTCGTAAGTAAGTACTACCCCGTATCTCATCTATATAAAAAGGGCCTGGAGCCCAATTCTCGCGCAAATGACATCATGTCGGCGGCGCGAGTACGGATCTTTTCGATAAATAAAATTCAATAAAATTGACAGTTAAAATCGATAAAACTCACTTTATCGATTTTTAACTGTCAATTTTATCGAATAAAACCCACTTTATCGATTTTAACTGTCAATTTTATCGAATTTTATTTATCGAAAAGATCCGTACTCGTGCCGCCGACATGATGTCATTTGCGCGAGAATTGGGCTCCTGGCCTACAAAGCTTGTCAAATTACTATTACTCGTAATTATTCTTCTGCTAGTTTCTGACTGGCCACTGGGTCGTTACCTACTACCTCTGCTCGTGTAGTCTGCCGCCAAGTAGTTATACCTAGGTATCAATCTACTACTATCTACTACTTATATCCTACTAATATTATAAATGCGAAAGTGTGTTTGTTGATTTGTCCCTCTTTCACGCAGTAACGGAGCAACGGATCGACGTGATTTTTGGCATAAATATAGTTTATGAACCGGAGAGTAACATAGGCTACTTTTTATCCCGGAAAAATGCAGGGTTCCTGTGGGAACGCGGGTGGAAACCAGCGGGCAGAAGCTAGTATTATAATAAAAGGTCGCAATATTATAGACTATAATAATTCTATAAAAGGTAAAGTAGGTAGGTACTGTGCTAAGTAACTAGTCTACAAAGCTATGGCTCCATAATCGTTTATACATATAAATATGGTACCCGTGGGAATCACTCGCCTGACCTCTGAACATTGATGTAGAATCCTACGTAAATATTTATTTATAAATAAACGCTGATAGACAACTTCCCAAAGACGATAAGTGTCAAACAAGTAGGCGGGGGCTGTAAAATATGCCTAGGTAGTATGCAAGTAGTATTATATCTGTCAAGACTTACTGCGCCGACTCCATGCAAAATGGGACGGGACATAAAAAGGGACTTGAAGTGATGACTTGATGATAGTAGTAGATATATATGATCTATAATAGTAGATACTTAATATCTATAGGTAAATAAGCAACATAATTATTATTACTGGGAGGACTAACTGTTAGTGGGAGGACTAACTCTTCTGCGAGTGTCCGTCTGGGTTGTTACCACCGCTTTGCTCGTGAAGTCTGCGGCCAAGCAGTAGTGTGCAAGCATTACTGTGTTCCGGTATGATGAGCAGAGTAGCCAAGTGAAATTACTGGGCTTATGAGACTTAATACCTAATGTCTCAGGGTAACGAGCGCACTGCAGTGCCGCGCAGGCCTTTGTGTTTCAAACTTTCAAAGTTCTGGGTGGCACTGCAATTGTTATGGGCCGGCGTTATGCTTACCATCAGGCAAACGACCAGCTCGTCTCGTTACCAAATAACATTAAAAAAAAAACTTATTAGCACAAAAAGGTACACTAATTGGTTTCGTGTTATTAGCAGTGAGTAGTGACGTAACGATGTATCACCGGTCAACTGGTTACTTAATTACTTACCTCAAACCTTGCTTATCTCAGAATAAAACATGCAGATAGGTAATATCTAGCTCACGCGATGCCAGCCAGAAATAGGCCGTAGGTTGCAGCTAAAACCGTATTTTATAGGCCAGACTTAAATCTTTTGTTCTTCGAGTAATAAATACATTTGAATTTGAAATCCTTATGACAAATTTATTTATTTATTTATTTATTTATTTATTCATACAACACATGTAACTTACAGACTATTGTCCAACACATTACATAGCAAAACTAAGGTAAGCCATTAGTATATTAAGGAACTTGCTTACCCTATCATTAAATATATCTAGATCTGGTTGTTGAGCGAGCATATCGTTGAGTAGCCTTACGACCCTGGCGGTAGGGGCATTGTTAGCGCGGACTGAGTGCAGGTGCGCGGGCGCCGCAAATAGGCGATGTTGGCGTCTTTGGCCGCGGGAGGCGTCGGCGCCGCGCATGTAGTGCGACGGCACGCACAGCCGCAGCTCCTCTAACGCAGACGGGTTGTTGACGTTGCCATGCAGTAGAAAGTAATAGTGCATGGCGAGGAACATCTTACGCCTTAGTTCAAGGGAATTCATCCCAACCATTCCAGCAACAAACAAAGATGGGAACAAGTATGGATAATATCCATACATTTTTTTATAAATATAACGTGCAAACTTACGCTGTATCCTTTCCACCATGAGAGAATACTTTTTTTCATGAGGGTCCCATATTACCGCGTTATATTCGAGCTTACTGCGGACGTACGCGGCATAGAGTGCAAGCGGAGCATTCACATTCGTAAAATGATATGAGGTCCGCATTAAAAAGCCTAACATTCTGTAGGCTTGCTTACAAATGCTAGTAACGTGGGTTCTAAAATTAAGTTCTGAATCTAACAACAAACCTAAATCGCGGATTTCACTTACACGTTCCAGTACCATGTGGTCTAATTTGTATTGATGGTGGATGGGGGTGCGTTTTCTGGAGATTGTTATAACTTTGCACTTGGTAGAATTAAAATGCAGCCGATTCCTCTCACTCCAGTCCGCCACGCCATCAATATCTAATTGAAGACTTTCACAATCATCGCTGTTTGCGATGGCTGTGAACAATTTCAGATCGTCAGCGAACAAAAGGCACTCAGTATTGCAAACAGTCTTCGGCAAATCGTTAACCATTATCAAAAACAATGTCGGTCCGAGCGTAGAACCTTGACTCACTCCTGACCTGGTGAAATAATTTGGAGATTGGTATCCCGCTATTTGCACATATTGTGATCGATTTTCCAGATAACTGGCCATGAAATTCAATAATTTTGGGTTGAAACCAATAGCGGCACATTTTTGCAGAAGGATGTCGTTATCCACGCGGTCAAACGCTTTTTTGAAATCAAAATATGCTGCATCGACCTGCAGACCGGCATCCATCTTTGCAGTTACGTAACTAACGAAATTTATGTGGTTAGTTACAGTCGACCGCGCTGCCCTGAAGCCGTGCTGGCTATCGTCTAGATAGATACCAATTTGCTGTGCGATGCGAGCATTAACAACGGACTCGAACAATTTGCCGAAAACTGATAAAACCGCTATGGGTCTATAGTTGTCCACAGGTGCCTTGTCGCCTCCTTTATGTACCGGAGTAACACGGGAGTTTTTCCAAATATCTGGATATATGGACTGTTCAATGGAGAGATTAAATAAATGCACAAGTGGCTCGATAAAAATAGACTTGCAGTCCTTTAAGACAAAGGGAGGTATGCCGTCGGGCCCTGCAGACGAACGGGCTCGCAGCCGCTGTAAAGCTTGAAGTACTTCCCGCTTAGAGACACTATTAATGGAAATATGTGATGCCGACACCGGAACGCCACCGGTACATAACTGAGCCTCGGTAACATTTAGATCAGGTATGGCATCGAGGAAGACCGAACTGAAGTAATTGGCAAACGAATCGGCTGCCTCCTGCCCAGTAACAGTCCTACCATCATAAGTAAACTCGTCACACACGTGCCGGTCATCACGGCGCTGCCGCACGTAATGCCAAAATGCCCGTGGGTCTTTGCTTAGTTCATTTTCGACGCGGTCCATATATATAGGATACGCGTCGTCCATGAGCTGCTTCACTAACGTCCTATAATATCTGAACATCTCAAGATTAAAAGTTTTATTTTCTTCTTTGTAACGAACCAAGTGAAAGTATTTGTTTTGAATGTTACGTATAATATCTGCCGTAAACCATTTTGGGTAATTATATTTTTGAGTCGAATAGCTGCCGAGTTTTAGTGGTACACAGGCTTCAAGACATTTATTTAACTCAACATAAAACGAATCAATAGCCTGATTGACATCTTTGATTGCAAAAAAATTATCCCAGTTTATATTTGCAAACGATGAATAAAGTGCGTAGAAATCGGCTTTACGAAAGTTCCATTTTGCACGGGAGTTGTTATTTACTACCTGGGAGTGGGGTGCTTGCGATAAGGAAGCATAGCTGCGACTGCGCATCCCACCGCACGGCAGTTTGACCGCGACCTCGAGCGGTGGATGATACCTGTCAATAGGTACAAGCGGTTCCGTACCACTAGTCACACGAACGCGATCCTCGGATATGCTGCTCAAAACCAGATCTAAGATACCACCAAATTCGTTACATACACGATTATGTTGTTTTAACTTACAAAAGTCCAAAAACATGTTGAAACGTTCTAAAACAGTGCTACTAAATGAATTTAAATTAAAATCACCTATGATAATAATATCATGTGCAGAAAATTTGCAAACAGCGTTTTCTAAAATATTAAGTATGTGGAAATATTGATCGTTACTATAGTTGGGGGGGATGTAAACAACACTAACTAAAATTTTCATGTTATTAAGTGACACTAGTGCTAAGACTATCTCCTGGTCATTTGATAGACCATCGATATCAGTGATATGTTTGATAGTGTGGTGACTCCGCACGGCAAGTAGAACTCCTCCCCATCCAGCTTCGCCAGTCCGGTCTTTCCGCAGAACAGTGTATCCAGGTGGGAATAATTCACCATTATACACAGAGCTATTTAGAAATGTCTCGGTAACTGCTACAATATCATACGAGCTAGAAATAATAGAAGTTTTAAATAGGTCAGTTTTAGACCGCAGCCCACGGACATTTTGATACATAACTTCCAAAGTTTTGTATTTGCTACGCGCTTTCTTTGGCAGTGCCACGAAAATTATTGCGCCACGGCTTAATGCAAATGTCTTCAGCCCAATTATTAACAGCCAATATCAGGTTAGATAACTTAGCAGGGACACCAATTTTAAAAGAAGAGTAGGGACCCTTTGACTTTAAAGTTTCAACCGTACACACATCTGTATTGCAGATTGTAGCTAAATGGTCGCTTATCATTTTATCAGTAGTTCCCTTTTTAACGTAATATAAATGATAGTATTTCCAGCGTTCAGACGCTTCAAGCTTTGTTGTTCCTGGTGCAGCAGTTCCTTTAATAACATTGACAGGAGCACGCATCCTTTTACGTTTTATTTCAACCCATTCATTGTTTACTACATTAGTACTGACAGCAGGAATGACGCCATTATCGTCATTACATTCAACCGGCGGGGTAGGAGTGACGGAGATAACAGCTGGCGACGGCTGCGTAGAAACAGCTGATTCGCTCGCACCAATGGTGTTAGCGGGCAATAATGAATGTGGCGACACCGCTCGCTTCTTACGACAGTCTCCGGTGACGGCCGATACGGCACGAGCGCTGGCAGCCCGAGCCGGTGGACGTTGCTTGAGTTGCTTCGACGTCACGATGGCCCCGGAAATCTCAGATACATTTCGGGTAGGCGTCTGAATTTTGACGTTCGGGGCGATTTGAGTTACCTTAGAGAACGACTCAAATCGGATATCCATTGCACTATTTTGGTCGATTATGAGTTTCTCCAAGGAATCCACTTTTTTCACTAGAGACAGCAAGGTCTGCTGGATCTTTAACACCACATTTTCAAGCTTAGCTTGCGACATAGTC
Source organism: Crocallis elinguaria (assembly GCA_907269065.1). Taxonomy (NCBI): domain Eukaryota; kingdom Metazoa; phylum Arthropoda; class Insecta; order Lepidoptera; family Geometridae; genus Crocallis; species Crocallis elinguaria. The sequence goes on along the minus strand of OU026072.1, from coordinate 20,236,954 downwards.
ACTGTAACTTATTTTAAATTACGGAGTTAAAAAAAGCACGTACTTTCGCGTTAGGGTACACACGACTCTGGTTTATTTATTCAGTCATTTGCGGATAATGTCTAAATGAAGTCACGCCCTAGTTAGAGAAATAAATATTATGACATGCCCGCAAACAAAACGTTACTATTACGCGAGTGTTCCTACTCTCGAAAGTCCCGAAACGAGGTAGCTACCTTTCTGTAAGTATTTTTCTAAGCGTAAAAGGTAAGTAATTATGCATAATTTAATAAGAGGTTCACACAGGATTTTGGGTAAGTAATATTATTTATAAGTGGTACATTGCCAGCAGAAATGCAAACTTCAACCAACTCCAACCTCACAAGCTATGCAGTATTTTTTTTGTTTTGGCTCCACGCAATTTTCTTATTGCGTGGACCCAGTGTCAAGTTTATACAGTCTGTAACAAAAGAACGTTTCAACAATAATTTTAGTTTATCCAGTTTCAACTCTAATATACTGTAATTAGGTACGCTAGCTGTGTACCTACCTATAGCGTAAAATAATGACATTTGTTTGCTGAGAAAAAGAGGGCAGCCTCATATAAACATTCAGCCTCCCATTATGAAATCAAAGGTAGGTAACAAAAAAAGTACAATTCAATGAAACCAATACAAACAATAATCAGGACAAACAACAACAATCCGTAAATTGTTCCTGCTCTGAAAAATTTACCAATTAAAAACTAGTCAGTAATTTGGTACAACAATTTTATTCCTATAGCTAAACAATTTTATTTGCTTCACGTAGCGCTTGACCGCAATCTCAGTGATGATTTGGATAAAGGTAGTGAGAAAGGCTAAACCTAGAATAGGACTGGATCTCACGTGCAGCTGCCGAAACACACCTATAGGTCTAAGGGGCAGCTTAGACGCTCAAGAAAACGTACGTTTACTTGTCAGAATAACAACGCTTTTGCGTGAAGCGCGCATTTCGAGTATCACAAAATCGAGCTTGACGCAAAAGCGTTGTTAGTCTGACAAGCAAACGTACGTTTGCTTGAGCGTCTAAGCTGCCTCTAACTGACCATCAAAGACTCAAGTTGTCAGCAAATGACAGGTGGTAGCAAATCAGGCGTTTAGAAAGTGCCGTAAATACCAACATGCTATGGTCGCATATGCACCAGGTTTCCCTTCACCAATAGCTCAAGCTCAATGTAGGTATTTCATAGAACCTATCGATCGAATACACGACGACGGGGGGACAACAGCAATCCTTATAATAATTGTGGTTCAGTGGACTGGTGACTCTGCAGTCTGCCCTTATTATGAGTTATGCTTATCAATCATATACAAACTAAGTACTTAATTGGCGTTTCAATAAAAATCTAGGATGAATTAGGTACCTATAAAATTTTATAGGTATCGCCGATAGCTTCTTAATTAAAGATAAAAAAAATATACTGTCTGTGAACACTGGGATAGTGATGAATTGTTAGAAATTATTAGTGTTACTACAAAAAAAACATTTGTAGTCGCCTGTTTAGCTAGACAGCGTCTAAAGATAAACGTCAAAAATGATTAGAAATGTCACAACAGAATTGTGTTAGACAATGGTTAGACACTCGTTAAATCAGGATTTGTAGTTGCTCATTTTTAATCGCGCGACTAAGGTATATTTAGGCGTCAAACAGTGATTAACACAGGTTTAACGTGTGTTTAATTTTTTTGTGGTAAGGCCCCTTATGTTTAACAGCGCCTAAGTCGACACTTATCTCTCTAGAAGGCAAAATGCATTGCACTAATCTTACGCGATTCTTTACTTTATGCACCGCTTAGTTTATGAATTTTAGAAATGATCTTGAACGCACTCTGTGCACACCATAGATAATTATACTCTCGGTTTAAATTTTATATTATAGTCTGTAACATGTGTGCTGTCATTGTCAAACTCAAATAGTAATTAGTAAATAGGAGTTTTGGCGGGAATGCGAAAATGTGCTGTTGTTGTGTTTGTTATTTACTAAAACCTGTGTTTTATCGAGTGTTAGTGTGTAATAATGGTGGATTATTAACCATTAAGTGTTCGTAAACGTGCATGAGTGAAAGGCAAATAGTACAAAGACGAAAAACGTGTATTTTCGTATTCTATCCAAAACTCCATAGAAGCTTCAGTAAAGCATCCACCGCTTTACTGGAGCGTCACTTTGACTCGACCGCGCCTAGACTAAACTTTAACGTGACTTTGACGACTTTTACACACCAAAACTAGAGATTTATTACATATTAATATATTTTATATAACTTGACACTGGCTAAATACGCAAATCGCGTGGAGCCAAAAACAAAACAAAAAAAAAATTAGTAAATACCATTATACCAAGCCAATATGAAGCCAAGAATAAAGTTTATTTTCGATTACAAGAATATCTTTATTCTTTACACGATTAAACAATATTATTTAAAGATAAATAATCCAAACTGGTGACGATCGAATTTAAAAAGCAGCAATAGATGACATCAATCTGTTTGAGGGGACCGTACAATGTACCTAAATAGATTTAACTACCTACGTCTGAATGGCAACTACGGCTTGAATAGGTCGCAAAAACAATAAATTACGGGTTGGTGGTCGACTTGATAAAATCAAACTATTGAAACTTCTTTTTTGTTAAAGAAAAAGAAACATTGCATACGTACCTACCTACTAAGAGATGGCTTCTTTATTTGATTTTAAAATTATTAAGTCAATTTAGGTAGGTAGGTACCGTTGAAAACAAGTTTTGAAGTGCGTTATGAGCTGTTATTACTTAGATATTAGGTACTGTTATAGCAAAGACCTTTGAAGAGCCATAGCAGTTGGAAACGTCATTGACCATAAGCACACCATAGGTTAAATTGTATGCAGAGTGATTTTTATTGATATAAGAAGTAGGTAAGTAAGTAATAAATTAACACTCACTTTCCGTTAAAATAGTCCGATATCTGGCTCACTTTCCAGAATATTTGGAATAGCAGCATCAGCACAGTGTGGTTTATCCATGTATACATTTTGTAGCAGCTTTCCATTGCGCCGGCGCCTTACCGTTCTCTCTCCCACACGATCTTTGAAAATGGAACTTCACTCATTCGTCACTCGTGTAAACTCCTATTAGATGGTGAAACGTTGAATTCAAATTTGGAATTTGTTACTTTTTTATAACTTTATGAATAGAATCGAGCGGGAACTGAAATAGCTTCGGGCATTTACGGGTGGCGTCAGGTCGGCCGCACTCGGGCAGCTGTGCACGCGGACTAATGGCCCTGAGAATTCCGCCGCTCAACCGCACTATGCTTCGGCACGTTCGTTCGAATGACGAAAGATGACTCAGTCAGTGGCTCCGTACAACATGGTAGTTACAACACTACTCGTATATCAGTCGTAGGTACTCGGTTTCTGTGGTACCTATCGCTCGTTTGTTGAATAAGGAATGCCAGTTGGGATTTTTAGTTGTTTTTTTGAGGTTACTTAAATTTACCTGCTTGCCGTATTCTATATGGCAAGGGGAACTGCCAAACAGTTGTAGGGTTCAGACAAAAAAACTATAAAGAAATTCTTTGTTTGCTTCAATTTCCAAACGGTACGTACATGATACTAATATATCCTTTCACACTGTCCTCCGAATTCTAATTCTTTGTAATTGTATATGTAGCGTTTGACTGTTACCTCACCTGGACTTCGACGATCACATTATCATCGTCGAGGTTTGTTAATACCTACATTACCTACATTAATTAGGGTTAGGAGACCAATCGTCCCATAATAAAATCAGTTCCACCTTTTCTAATTTGATAATAGAATGCCCGTCTACGCTAAAGTAAAATAAGATAAAACTTATTACTTATTTATTTTATTTTATTTGGTAACGAGGCGAGCTGGTCGTTTGCCTGATGGTAAGCATAACGCCGGCCCATAACAATTGCAGTGCTACCCAGAACTTTGAAACAAAAAGGCCTGCGCGGCACTGCAGTGCGCTTGTTACCCTGAGAAATTAGGTATTACCTAAGTCTCATAAGCCCAGTAATTTCACTGGCTACTCTGCTCATTTTTACTAAATGCATATGAAAGGATATACGGTCCCTACAACAAAACAACCATTTTTTAAATTTTTGTCTGTCAGTCTGTTTGTTCCGGGTAATCTCCGAAACGGCTGGACCGATTTTGACAGGACTTTCACTGACAGATAGCTGATGTTACAAGGAGTAACATAGGCTACTTTAATTTTAGAAAAAGGATTAGGGTTCCGCACAAAAAAATAAAAACCATGTAATCCAAAAACTCCACGCGGGTGAAACCGCGGGGCAGCAGCTAGTTTAGAATATAGGTAGACCGTACTTCTAACGTGATACCTACTTGTATGCATTACGATGTAGGTACCTTTAACTTCACAGCTCAAGTTCATTGTGGGGATCGACACCACGTCCCAGGTTATTATTTGTCTAAAATTTATCACACGCTAAATTTCATGTAGGCAGGTAGACAGGAAGTGACGGATGAATTGAATGGGTAATATTTTATTTGTACACAACATAATATTAACTACAATACTACATAGGTACCTTTCAGACAGTCCTATCACTACAGCACGATTATACTTTCCTAGGTATACCGGTATAATATACATACCTGACAATCTAGATACCTACCAACCTAACCTCCGCCCAATAAACTGTACCACTACCATCTAGGTGATTACGTTTAGGCTTTGAATCGATACCTACTTCACGTTGTTAGTTTTTCAGAGTTTTATTCAGCGTCATTGAATGCAATAAACTAGACTAGCACTTTATGCTTTATCTGTATGTACTAGGTGTATATACGCGCAAGGTTAAAGAGTCAGTCGAGAATAATATAATTAAAACGAACTTTATACCTCAAGAATACTCAAGAACTTAAAAGTTAAATCTTATCTCGGCGCCTGAAAAATATACAATAAATATTATTTTATTTGAGGATGAATCTAGGGCTACCACGTCTAGGTTTGTTTCTTATTTTGAAAATAAATGAACCTTTCCAACAAATGGATTATAGCTACAATACAAGAAATTAATATAATTCACCTAGTTCCTATGCCAATATTGTGTAAAAAAGTAAATTAGTATTTAATTATTATTAAGCTTAGATGGAAAGCTATAATTATTATTAAGCTGGAGATGTTGTTTTTTATTTTTCAAAAATAAAAAACAACATCTCCATTAGACCGAATCATAAGATCCGGGTCTATTTACGATTAAATGTTTGATTTAATCACATTTCTATTTATTAACTAGCTGCTGCCCCGCGGTTTCACCCGCGCGGAGATATTGGATTTCATGGTTTTTATTTTTTTGCGCGGAACCATAATTCTTTTTCCAAAACAAAAGTAGCCTATTTTACTCCTTGTTACATCAGCTATCTGCCAGTGAAACCCTGGTCAAAATTGGCCCAGGCTTTTCGGAGATTACCCGGAACACAGACAGACAGACAAAAATTTTAAAAATGGCTGTTTTTGTGTACGTCCCGTATATATTTTCATATGCATTTAGTAAAAGCTCTTATTTTGATATTACAAACAGACACTTCAATTTTATTTAGCTGTATAGAATTGTATAGAATATAGAATTGATAATTGAATCTCGATTGTCTTTTACTGTACCTACTCGTACAATACCTACTAAGCAGACTACACAATCCTTCGATTATTCCCCATTCAAATAAAAACTAAACAAACGCATCATTCGAAAAAGAAATCAATAAAACAAGGGCCTATTAAAAATTCAATGAAATGGTAACCCTAAACGTTCTCCACAAAAACAAGCGAACACAACGTAAAAGTACAAGAAGGTCATCGTCAAGGGTCGGTCGATGATCTTCCGCGTTCAATACGACCGGAATTATTAAAAAGACTAGCTTCTGCCGGGGTTTCACTCGCGTTTCTACAGGCACTGTACATGTTTCCGGGATAAAAAATAGCCTATGTTACTCTCCGATCCATAAACTATATCTATGCCAAAAATCAAGTCGACCCGTTGCTCCGTGAAAGATGGACAAACCAACAAACATACAAACACACTTTCGAATTTATTATTTATTTATTTATTTCATTATAGTATGGATAGGTAATATACCTACTTTAATAACATAATGGCTGTATGTCCGTCCCTTCCGTGATTGAGGTTAGACCTAGAAAACGAGTTCCGCTTGCCTAGATAGGAAATTAGAGGCAATAAATAGTTTATGAGAGAATTAATTTATGTAGTAGGTATATTACCAGGTACTATCTTTTGAAGCGACGATTCTCGGCGTTCCATAAAGAGGCATTGGCTTAATTATATGACAGACTAGCTGTGCCCGGCGGCGTCGGCCTCGTAATAAAAGTAGCCTAAGTTACCCCTTATAACATCCGCTATCTGCCAGTGAAAGTCCCGTCAAAATCGGTACAGCCGTTTTGGAGATTAGCCGGTACAAAAAGACATAAAAATTTTGAAAATAGTTTTTTTTGTTATAAATACTTTCTTATACATTTAATAATAAGCTGGTATTTTAACATTACAAACACACACTTCATTTTTTTTTATTTGTAGTATGTAGTATATAGATACTTACTAGAAACTTTCTACCTATTGTTCGCCCCTAACCATGCCGTTGATACAAAGCTCCCTTTGTCATTTTGGTCGCTGCAAATGTCTCACCTTCAGAGAAACTAGGGTAACAAGTTTGGTAACAATAGGGTTTTGGAATTAGGTATAATATTGTATTTTGACAGACCCCGCGAGTCGATGGACTCATACGATATGTAATCATTATGATTGCGAGTTCGGAATTCGGATCTCGCAAAGGAATAAAATATCTAGATAATAGCTTTATCTATATAATATATGTATAGCGTCTAGCCTAGATTATCCAGAATACACTGATTCAAATCCTGGTGGTGGTGAAATATTGAGATTTATAATCTCCGACATGGCTGGACCGATTTTGACGGGACTTTCATTGGTAGATAGCTGATGTTACAAGAGTAGCTTTACTTTAATTTTAGAAAAAGAATTATGGTTCCGTGCATAAAAATACAACCCATTAAATCCAATATCTCCACGCGGGTGAAACCGCGGGCAGCAGCTAGGTAATTTATTTATTTATTTATTGGCTTACCAACAGTTATTACATCGGTGCATACTTAGTGTAACATACTTAACATTTATGTTCTATTCTAAATGTATAACCAATTACAGGCAATTATAAATATCTCATCAAAAAAATCTCGCTTCCGCTGCATTTTTCATTTAGGTGACGATTAGTAGTTCCTCAAAGCGATTAACTTTATTCCACTAAAAACAGGTGCCATCATTGATATGGCAGTGTAGCCTAAGCAATGATGTATAAAAGTTCCAAATTCAAATTATTGAGTTCTTGTACTTAGTACGAACCTACATGCTCTTTGTTCTTGACTATACATGAATTTATATCACTTTCATTCGCAGAAAATTCATCTTCACTTGGAGTGAATATAGTGCGTGTACTATCTCTCATAACTTGTTCAAACAAAACACGATTTGCCCAGAAATTTAAATTTAGAATATCAGTATGTTCTAAGTATCTATGTTCTAAGCCTAAGGAGAGGTGCTTTATCTCTATATTTTAACAATAACTTTAGAGGTGGCTCGATTTTTTATCCAAGCGTATTATGTACACGGTACACCTAGGTGCCTACACTGACTTTCTCCTTGCCTAGGTACGAGTATGACAAAGAATAACAATTTAATTTCATCATACTGGTTTCATTATCAAACAACAAGGTGATCAGGTACGGATGCAAACCCTCACCCGATGCAAATGAGTATCACAGGGTTACCTAAACAAAGCCAAGTTCTTAAACCTATAAAACGACAGTAGTTATGTATTTTGTATTTCATGCAACATCCCCTATTCCTTGTGACTATCTTTCCGAGCCGCCGTCCGCCGCCGACCTAATTGAAATGAACAGCAAAGTCCGTCTAGACCGCACCTAAACTTAATATCGCCTAAAGGTAACTGTGGCTAATATAACAGCACAACTTTCTCTATATCCATTATAATTATTTTTACAGTAATATCTAGGTAGGTGTCATGGACTAGTTGAGTAATGTTACCTATGTAGACACTGGATCAGATGTTTAGAAACCGGTAGTAAATTGGTATCGGATCATTTATCTAAAGTCTAATCGACGGTCTTGGGACTTAGTTTTACTAAGTTATTATATTTTATTAGGTTATTGTATTTAGTTATGTTAATTGATTTTGTTTTATTTAATAGACTTTGAATTAATATCCACGCTTGAATTGTAGTTATGGCCAAGGTATGTTGTTTTATTACAGCATAGGCCAATGTAATTTTATTTCATATCAAAACAAAGTTTTACCATAATGTTTTTCAGAAGATAATGAAGTGTATTTTTTTATTCTATGTTGATACGGTTTTTTCATTTTTAACCGACTTCCAAAAAAGGAGGAGGTTATCAATTCGTCGGGTATTATTTTTTATTTTTTTACCTCAGAGCTCGGTCACTTATAAACCGATTTGGAAAATTCTTTTTTTATTTGATAAGATATACTTTCAGATTAGTCCCATAGAAATATCATCAAAATCGTGTCAGTAGTTTGTCACTGAAGTCGGTTCGTCGCTTTTTTAAAGCAATATTTCAGTATTAGGTTTTATAAACGACTCTTGAAGCTATAAAGGTCGAAGGTAAAATCAAGTGTGTTTTAAAAAAAGCGTCTAGTCCATCTATCGCCATCGGATATAAGCCTTTTTGTATATAATAACCCTTGGTATTAGTTTACTTTGCCTACATACTTAGTAAATCAATCTCCCACTGCTGGGCCTTCTTTCAGACAGAGAGTAATGGGCTATTATAATCCACCACGCGGACCCAGTGGGGCTTGCTGAATGTCACAATGTCCTCGAATTTTGTGGTTCTTGAACATATGGGTTTTCTCATGATGTTTTCCATCACCGTTTTAGAGCGAGTGTGATAAATCTGCCCATAACTGGATATAAGTTGTTGGTGCAGGAACAGCGGAGATCCAAACTATGCTGCGTCGCATCGCACATCTCGCTGGGCCACACCTGCTCTGTGCAATAAATTCTGTGGCGATACTCAGTCACTAATCGCTATACTGTCATAAACCCGACCCAGAAAACTTACTTACGCCCGAATACTGAAACGCCACTTAAATATTTAATTTGGCGTTAAAAGTTTAAGTCCCAGTTATCCTTCAAAACCGTATACAGAAACCGTAATCAAATCATCAGTTAAAATTTAGTACGTCTATGGATTTAAGCGTTACTCACTCATTTTTGCAGCTTTGAAGCCTGAAACAAAAGATCCTAAAATAGGAAGCAAAGAACTTATTGACCTAAACCCGAGCACAGAGGGTTGTAATAGCTCTGCCATTCTATTTTCATGGTCACAGCACTGAAATAGAATTACCTGAGGGATTGCTTAGGGTTGCTATCTTGTTTTCGTTTGGGAAGGAAATAATTAGTGCAGGGGTATGATAATATAGGTATACCTTGCTATACATAAAGTTTCATCCAAATCGGTTCATTTATTCCAGAGGTTTTGGACTTGAAAGTATGAAAAGTCGTGACACACATATAAATTATAAATGCTCTTCGAGTTGTCAGTTGAACCAGCTTTTTTTGTACCTACAATCTACATGTAAGTAGTTTTGTATGCAAAGTAGTAGGATGAAAAGAATTCCGACGCTGTAACTTCATATCTATCTAGCAAAGATAAACTGCTGCTCGCGGTTTCACTAGCGCAGCGCCAGCGTGGAGACTTTTACAGCGTGCATTTTTCCGGAAAGAAATAGCTTTATGCAATTACGTCGATCCTTGTTGCTCCGTTGACATTGCTGCGTGACAGAAGAACTAACTAACAAATACACTTTAGCATTTATAATATTAGTAAGGATTGCAATATTTCTAAGTTGTAACCGTGCAACGGACCTATAAAACAGGCCTGAAAGTACAGCCCTAACGCCAGCTCCACATGTTGGCCCCAACATCAGTCCCAACGTTCTCGCCAACGTTGGGGCTAATGCTATTTTCTAGATCCACACGTTATACGATTGGCATTGGGACCGACGTTGGGGCCAACGTTTGGAGCCGGCCTAATACGTTCACCACAATAAATCTGTTTTAGATCTACCCACACCCCACTGTACGCATATTTTTACGACTAGTCTATAATCGTAAACTGTATCCGACTTTATTCATCAGTCTGCTGCTTAATAAACTCTATTTGAAAAGTAACAACTTCTTTACGATTCCATGAATAGAACTGTTGTTTGATTTATTATTTGTATTTGAATTTAATTTCATGGCCGTGCAGTTTTTCTTACCTTTATAGCGTCACCGAATAGTAGATACCTCTATCTCTGGAAAAGATAGCGAGTGATCACTGTTGTAATTCTCATCATCATTATCAGCCCGAAAACGTCCACTGCTGAACAGCGGCCTCCACCATGAAGGGGGATTTTGCCATAATACACCACGCTTGGCAGGCGTCTTGGTGATCTACTACGATGATGACTAATATTATTTGCGGATTTTAATTTAAACATCCTAAGACATGTAGTATATGTAAATGACTATTGTAAGGGCATTTTGTTTTGAGAACCACCCGCTCCAAATTGACTTTTTTCAGTTCAATATTCGGTATAGGGCGGCATAGAGCTCGGTATAGGGTTCTCTTATATATACGTGCGATATGGTAAACCTAGCTGACGGACCCTGCAGCTGTTGGAATATTTCCAGTCTAAACCATTTTTTTTTCTTTTTGTCTTGGGCTTTTTGTCTTGGGCGGGGCTTACCCCGCCGCATGAATGCATCTGTTGGAACTGGAAGTGGGCGCGCGCTCGTGGTAGTTGCAGTAATTATAGTTGCCTCGTTACCTAGTAGGTATTACATTCTACACCGTCAAAATGAAAGGCAAGAAACTCAAAAAAGGTTGAATATCGTCTAGCTGTTGCTATTGTAGGTAAGCTTATCTCATTTATTCATATCAGAGCCGATGTCAATACTCAATAGGTATCTGCCAATACAATACTTTTAGATGAGAAAGTTGTGAACAAACTATAGTGATTCTATTTAAAATGGTCAAGATCTAAAGATGGAATAGGTATTCGCTTACCTATAGCCAAAACTACGCAAGTGATACTAGAGCCAAAATGGCAGAATAAGCTTGGAAGTATAATTACAAATTCTAGAATTTTCCGGTAATAAAAAATGTTCCATAATTATAGCAATCTTACATTTTTTTATGCTATTTGGTAATGAGACGAGCTGGTCGTTTGCCTGATGGTAAGCATAACGCCGCCCCATAACAATTGCAGTGCCACTCAGAACTTTGAAACATAAAGGCCTGCGTAGCTCTGCAGTGCGCTCGTTACCCTGAGACATTAGGTATTAAGTCTCATAAGCCCAGTAATTTTACTGGCTACTCTGATCATCAAACCGGAACACAGTAATGCTTGCACATTACTGCTTGACGGCAGACTTCACGAGCAAAGTAGTGGTAACAACCCAGACGGACACTCGCAGAAGAGTTAGTCCACCACTAGCAAACACATTTTCACATTCATTAGAAGCCGAGATCTAGATAGGTCTATAATTGTATTTATATCAGAGTGATCACGTCTCCCCACACGTGCGGGATACCGCTTGAACCCATCAGACTACAAATTAGCAGTGTGCGAATTGCGCCGATATATCGATTTGAATTATAACGATAATTATGTGATTCATCTAATGGGTATCAGAATTGATTCATAGTATTCTCACATACGACGTTCATTCGCGCCTCCTTTTGCATCAATCGTAATACGTAACCAACAAATACGTAATAGCATTTTTGCCAAATTTGCAGTGGCGTATTTTAGAATTCAGCGCCCTGGGCCTGCAGGCCCCGCCGCCGATAGCCCCGCGTCTTGATGTTTATCAAACTTTCAGCCACGAGCCCTCGCGACCTCCTGGCTGTAAGGTACAATATTTAGGCTCTTATTAATAAATAGTGTTAAACGGTGGTTTAGTTAAACTATGTTTTGTCTTTGTTTTTCATTGACAGTTTTAAAGTGAATCGAAAAAGACAAAACACAGTGAACTAGGTATACCACTATTTATTAATATGAGAGCATTAGATAGGCTTTTTTTAAATTTCTTCTGCTTGCGCCGCCCCTCGCAACCTGCCGCCCCGGGCCATGGCCCTTTTGGCCCTAGGGTAAATACACCCCTGCACATTTGACGTGCTTTTAATTTACATAAGACGTATACATACACACAACCATAGACACGCGACCTTTAGGTAGACCGTATGCTATCTTACAGGAGTAACTGGTGGCTTCAGTCTCAGGCCCTCATCTGCATGTTTGGGTTCGCTTTTTAAGAACGCGTTTCTTCAGAACGGCTTATATTCGTTGTGATATCTTTATGTTTAAAGATTTTGTAGTTTGGTATTTTTATTCTTATATTTATTTAGACCAAGCCAATGTTTAACTAATAGCAATATTTGAATCATGAACACCTACGTAGTTTTTTTTGTAAAGACTCTACAGCGATGCAGTTTTACCGTTTTAAACGTACCTGTTTTACTATCTACTAACTTAGTAAGTATTTGCAGTTTCCGATAGTTGAAGGGTGAATGCACTTTTTCGCGGGAAAGAGCGAATTTCACAGATCTCTATGGTTAGTTTAGTCTGCGCTTTAGCTGGCTCCGGTCTGCCGTAACATTATACTATGATCTATTCTGTGACAATATCATAAATTATTTTATCAGATTGTAGGCGTCCAACGAGGAAGCAATCGGCGCCATCTGCATCGGTGACCCCCGGACTGACGTGATTCAATGTTCAACCAACAGTACCTATAGCCTAGTTGTATTTATCATAGTTTCCAGTCCAAAGACAGCCTTTCTAAATACTTAGTCTGAATGAATTGACTTGAAGATTACAAATGTACACCGGCCTATATACTAAACATAGGTACCCAACACGCCGATATGTTTGAAAATTTAATTTGGAACTATAATAGCCCTGAAGCCGACAAAATTATTATGCTTAGTACGTTTTGGTAACAGTATTTCCCAAAGCTAAATGAAAGTCTATAGAGCTTCTGCTGTAAAATAAATCATTTATAGACATTCAGACAGGTGAGGGTGGCATTGATTAATGTATTGAATTGTAAGAAATGATGTAAGAAATTGCGGACCAAAATACTTTATTAGAAATCCGTGATGACTTATCACTTAACTACTTATAGCTTAATATTTTAAAGGAGGAGAAATTTAGTAACTGTCATTAATTATATTCAATTTAAGTATCTTTGTTGGGTATAAGTATATAGCTGATTTTCTTGCCACTGAAGAAAGTAAGAAGCAAAATTAAATGGCTATTTGTTATAATTATAATGGTTGTTTTTGATGACTTGCATGTTTAGTAATACGAGACCTGTCAATTTGAAAGACAAATATTTATATCAATCATACGTAAAAGAAGGCATAGAAAAATAGGTATTTCCACTTTTATGTACTTACATCAGATGATTTAAATACGAAAGTACAGTTTGGTATGTTTGTCTTTCTTCTACGCAGCAACGGAGCAACGGGTCGATTTTGCATAATCTGTAAATGTAGGTGGGTATCTATGCGGGCCGTAAAACGAAGCTTCATTGCGGAAAATACTACATCGTTTCTGTGGGAATTCATGCGGGTGAAACCAATGGGCTGCAAATAGTCCAATATAATAATTTTAGGATAAAAGATAACATTGTCCAATAGCAATGTACCATACTAAGCCACCATGAACACATAAACTACACACACGTTGCAGTAAACAGTATAAATAGTACAGTAAGTTTATTATTAGTATTCAACACTACAAACGAAAAAAACAACAACCTCTTAATTATATATGTTTATAATATTATGTATCTATAGGGCTAAATGCCTGTATTAACTAGCTAATACATAAATAGACACTACATCTAACGTAGCTAGCTACAAAAACAGTTGGATAATCTACAAGCCCAAGTAGGCCTATAGATAATCCAAATGTTATCCATGTATGTAGGTATGTTTATTATTGTATATGTATAGATACATTCAGGTACAAAACCGGTCGCAATCAATAAAATATTTACACATAGAGGGGATATTGTTAAAAACAAGCAGTTTTTAAAGGTGACGTCATGGTCAGAGTTGGCCGAAAACAAGAATATGTTTAAAAGTTTGATACCGAATCAAGTCATCCAAATTCCAAGGTTAGAGTCGGACAATGTCAACCTAATATTATAAAGAGGTTAAGTTATGTTTGTTTGTAGGCGGTAATCTCTGGAACTGTACGGATTCTGATAATTTCTTTCACTGGTAAAAAGCTGTCACAGCATGGGCCACAACTCACAGGCTAGGTTTTGTTGTGAGCTCTCCCGCGGCTCTATAAGTACCTATGTTATGTTTGGTATTGGTACCATTCAAGCCTGTAGATACCTATGTACTTATATTGAACGAGTTTTATGATATACTAGCTGTGCCCCGCGGCTTCGCCCACGTAGCCTAAGTTACTCCTTGTAACATCAGCTATCTGCCAGTGAAAGTCCCGCTAAAATCGGCCCAGCCGCTTAGTTACCCGAAACAAACAGACAGACAGACAAAAAATTTACAAATAGTTGTTTTGTTATATGTGCCGTACATATACTTTCATATGCATTTAGTAAAAAGCTGTTATTTTGATATTACAAACAGACACTTCAATTTTATTTATTTGTAAAGATGGCATGTGTGTAGATATGTAGATACATCATTAATTGATCTACTGCAGTCATCATCTCTTATTGAATGCATTTATTTCGTAAACGTGATATGAGTAAAGATAGAGCTGTAAAAATAATACTTTTTAATTTACACTCATGCAAAGCCACAGACAAAAATTAGTTTTAGATATTCTGCGTCCTTGGCCGGTCAGTGCGGCCGGTGCGCCCGTACTCGATTATGGCATTTCATTCAATGATTCATGAATCGCGGTATCATGTGTTCCATTACAATCGATAGTATAATCGCTCTGCTCATAGAATATTTCATATCGTCCGGAGAATAATAATGTTGTTTGTTTGTAGCTATTTTCCCATCGTGTTTTGATATACAGTTGAGTTCTCTTGCTCTGTAGGGCACCTTAGACGCTCAAGCAAACGTACGTTTGCTTGAGCGCCTAAGGTGCTCCTATAGCAATCCAGTGCCATAACTATGCCATGAGGCATGAGGCCGCGGCTTTGCCTGAACAGATTCGTATGTATGGGGTATCGTTGGGGGCAGCGTAGACGCTTATGCAAACGTACGTTTGCTTGTCAGAATAACAACGCTTTGGCGTCAAGCGCGGATTTCTCGAAATGCGCGCTTGACGCAAAAGCGTTGTTATTCTGACAAGCAAACGTACGTTTGCATAAGCGTCTACGCTGCCCCTTACAATCCTTACATCATCCCGAGTGACGCTGGTTAGGGCAGTAGTTTAATACAAATGTCTACACAAACATTTGACTAATTTACGAGACTTTACAATTATTATCTATGCTAATAATTATAGAACTGTTTATCTCAGTGCTTCGATGAAAATTTTACGTAGGATCTCGACTGTCGGCTGTAGCTCATGGAAAATTATCACACATAGTAAGGCAAGTATTGCATCTTAATTTCACAACATTTACGAGTCTTTTTACGTTATTATTTGCCATTGATAAAACACCATTGTAAAGTTTGCTTGTAATTTTATTGTTTGAGATAGTGTTACACACGAGACGTAGTATGGCGCGACGTAGGCAGTTGTATCCACAAACACATATTGATATTTGATAAGGTATTGCGGCAATTACTTCGTTAAAAGCGTTATTACACTATAAATAGAAAAAAAATCTTATACACATAGTCATGTTCCTTGTGTGTGAAGTGACTTATGATTATACTTCAGTTCACATCATGATCATTATTATCATTATCAGCCTCTTATACGCTCCCATTGCTGGGATACCGGTCTTCTCTCAGCCATAATCCACCACGCGGGCCCGCTTAGTGGAGGTCACATGTCCTCGAATTTTGTGGTTCTTGCGTTCTTGTATATATCTGTTTCCTCACGATGTTTTCCTTCACCGTTTTAGATCGAGTGTGAATAATCTGCAAATAACTTGATATAAGTCGCTGGTGCGGGCCGAGTCGAGATTCGAACTATGGCGCGTCGGATTGAAAGTCGCACAAGCTCCCGCTCTACTCGCAGTTCACATGATATGATGCAATAAGATAGTAGATAACGACTGCAAGCCACGTTTCAGTAGGTTCACAAAACAATCAATCAACAAATACATATAACAATCTCTACCTGGGAATATAAAGGATTCCATTCAATGGAAAATACATTCCGAGAATGTTAGGATCAATGGTGCCAATTCTGTTCGCACAACTTAAACTAGAGTAAGATGTAGTTTAGTTTTGTCAAATGATGTTTTCTATTCAGGAAAGACAAGTTTAAACTAAAATTTAGTTTGACAGCATTATAGTTAAGTTAGTTAGTTAACTTAGTGTAAGCGGACATTTTTATATTCTGTTGTTAATTTTAGACGTAAATTAGGTTCTTGTACCTAATTTACGTCTAAAATTAGAAACAAGTTAGTTTTGGGTTGGCATGAAAATGAACACGGACTAATATTAATTTATTTATTCAACAGCTATTCATACGACATTTTCGAGTAGTTTTATCGTCATACGTGGTTTTGTTGCTGTGGAAAAAAGTAATTTTATAGGTATTTGTAATAAGTACCTACTCTACAACACACAATGGAGCAGTATGTGGTTGTGGCTCTTGTAGACAAAATTATTTTCTAAAATGATTCCTAATCGAAATGGTAAACTTTCATTTTACATCTTCACTTCTCATCACAAGCGAAAACTTCCTTACTACGTTATAATATGTAGGTACTAGGTATAATAAGTTTAATACAGAAAAGCAACTGTAGAAATTAAAAATATATAAACTTATATTTTTATAATCTATCAAGAAAAAAAGTCGAATGGAATGTTTGCGGGTTTGTCTTCGGATTAATAGGATAGGTACCACTCGAGTCAAGTGTACCTACAAAACTTTTCACAGATATGTCTGATTATAAGAAGTTTTTAGGCCAAGTTTCAAATTGCTAAAATAAATACTTTTTGAGAAATACATTTCAAAATTTAGGGAATTCGCCTTATATTTGACAATACCATGTTATGCAATATCCATTATGTTATCCATAGACACAAAAATTCCGTTCTACAAATGTGACTCATAAGACATATATAGTAATCTGTGCTCATAAGTAGCTCTGGTTTCGATGAAACATAGTGGAAATATTCGTCAATCATTAGCATAGTTGATGCTACGTACCTACCTACTGGAAACTAACACGACAGAATAACACTGAGTGTTATTTATAACATTTTATTCGCAAAATACAAAACATGGTAGTTATAAAAGGTATACGAGTATACTTTTCAAAAAAACAACCTAGAAAAACTCCAAATGTTACAACAAATACAACCACGCAACTTAAGAAAATATAAATTAAAAATTTACAAAAAATATTTTAGAAGAGAGCAACGGCAAAATAACTTTAATACCTATGCAATGAGAATAAGAAAATCTAATAATAAAATAAATGAATCATGATAAATAATAAGAGCATACAAATAACAAAACTACGTCACAAGCAAAATTAAACAGAATTAAAACAGATAACGGTGAAGTAATGGCTATTCGCAAAGCGATAGTTTTCGTTTTGGATACATAATTATGTTGCATATTTTGTAATTTATCCAAAGCTTTTGATTGTCTTTCATGATGTTTTACTCCTTAAACTATCTTAGTACGGGTTGAAGGTTATAAAAGTCAGTGACACATACTCTAATAAAGAAACCAGCACGATAGGAGTTAAACTAAGTAAATTAACTATCTTAGAATTTTAAACCAGAAGTAAAGCTATGAATTTATGACGAAATGCTGGACTGCAGAAATGTTCAGTTTCTAATTTGCTTTACGAGATTGAAAAATAATTTGAATAGGTAAATAATGTAAATGTATGTAAGAATTAATAAAAAAAATAGCTGACAATGTATAATGTATTATGACACGCCTAATATAACGTACTATGTTAAAATGTGGTCAATTGAATAACTGAAGTTAAATAAAACTATAACTAAAATTCACAGAGTGCTTTTTTCTATCAAATTGTTTGATGAGATAATAAGGTCATTATATTGACAGTCTAAAACAATTGCAGGAAGCCTGGGATAAATATCTATTATAGAAAAAAAATTATTGAACACTTCGACAGTGAACATAACAAAAATATTTATGTGAAATAGCTTCCTCACTATCACAATAGGTCTAAATACGTCTCATTCTCATGTGAAAAATCTACCAATTGTTGAGTAGCCTAAGATAAATATGAGGAAGGTAGGTGCTATGTACCTGTATCCACGCTCTATCTCAAATTTTCAAATTTTGTTTGTATATTATAGATTATTAGTTTTTGCCCGTGGTTTCATCCGCGTTCCTACAGGAACCGTGCGTTCTTCCCGAAGATAAAAAGTAGCCTATGTTACTCTCTGGTTCATAAACTATATGCCGAAAATCACGTCGATCCGTTGCTACGTTGCTGAGTTAAAGAAGGACAAACCAACAAACGTACAACCACACTTTCGCATTTATTATACATATATGTAAGTAGGTATGTGAGAAGGTATAGTGTTGGATGCAAGAGGCGAGTAACCGTCCCAAGTGGCATTCTATGGGGGAAGCCTATGTTCAGCAGTGGGCATCTTCCGGCTGATGATGAATGATGATGATGAGGTATGGAAAGTATGGATGTTCTTGGGTCTTGGATGTTTGTGTTCTGTATCTGTGTGTCCATCCCTCACCACACACTTAGGGAAACCTAGTGCAGGGTGTGAATGTGTAAGCGTTATTTATTATTTATTTATTGTATAGTTGGTGGTATCTCAATATTACCAACAAACATAATAATAATAAACAAACTAAACTCGATTGCAAGTTGTGACAATATCGTCAGGTGCAGATGTGTAAGTCACGTTCCTCGAAGGCTGCGGGGGTTACGTCACCACCCGCTGGCATCGTCTGACTCAAACATGAATAATACTTCTATTTACGTTCTTAGGCAGGTAGGTACAGGTACTTACCTACCTCGTTACTATTGTGTAGTGCAAAGTTGTGTATTTTGTCTCTAAAAAATATATTAGGTACACAGTAATCCTTTCAAAGTGGTGTACCTAATGCGTAGAGGGACTAAGGCTAAGATTCAGAGACAATTCTAAGCGTAGACTTTGGCTTCCATATGTCAAAACTGTATAGAATTTTGACGTATGGAAGCGTGAGTCCACGCTTAGATTCGTCTCTGTATCTCAGCCTAAGTCGCGTTCTAGATTGTTAGTCATAGTGCGAAGTAGGTAGATATTATACCCTCATCAAAACTGTCTACGGATCAAGTACCTACATTTTTAACTATAAAAAATTATCCAATTAATATTTACCAAATCTAGTCTTCCAGACTGGCTTTCGTATGTTTAAGTCACTAACTTATCCCAGTATTTTGTAAAACATACGAATAATTGCAATTTTTGCAACATGTAGGAAATTAAACTAAGTTTATGTATTAGCTAGTTAATAACTATTCATCATTTCATTATCATTATCAGCCTCTTACGCTCCCATTGCTGGTTTGGAGGAACCGTAGTTCCAGGAGTTGAAAGATGAACACATGACATTAACTTTGGATTTGCTTGTATTTGTCAATTACACTTACAAATATTACAATACAATATTTTAGTAATCCGTGCGCGAGCGACCATTGAGCGGCGAGAGCCAGAGCGAGAGAGTGAGTAAGTGAGCGATATATTGCTTGTCGCGCTCACTGGTCGCGTTCGCAGTTGTGGTGGCGTTCTATGATAGATTTTAAACTTGACGTGTACGTCAAACTATTAGGCTGGTCCACCACGGACCGGTGTGCCGTGTGACGCCACATCACCCCCCCACGGAGAAAGAAAAGCTAACAAAACAAAATAAAATTATAAATCTAAAATATCCCTAAATTTGACTTTCCTTCCGGTCCTGGTAATAACGGGAGCAGGGGGTGAAATTGAATTAGGTATTGCAAGAGACGGGTGTGACGAAACGGGTGTGAGTGCAGATTCTGAAGAGGTTGAATCAGGTGCAGAGGCTGGTGCTGGCACGGGCGGCGTAGATGGTGCACTACTGCCTAATGATGAGCCAGGATCCAAATGTGCAGGCTTCACGCGGTCTATGCTGACTGTAGCCTCTCTGCCGTTTATATCCAATGTCAGCGTCTTGTCTCTTCTGTTGAGAATGCGATGGGGTCCAGTATACGGAGGTTGCAACGGTCGTCGTACAGTGTCGTCTCGGAGCAGAACATGTGTTGCCGTCGCTAAATCTTTGTAGACAAAAGAGGACGGTTGGATGTGGCGTGAAGCGGGTACAGGACGTAAATGTTCCATGTGGCTTCTCAGTTCTGTGACGAAGTCTGCGATGTCATGTGGACTCTTGGGTTCTTCGGTTTGCATGATGAGTTCACCGGGTAAGCGAAGGGTCTCACCGTAGACGAGCTCAGCGGACGAGGTCTTCAAGTCCTCCTTGAGCGCCGTCCTCATACCGAGAAGAACAAGCGGTAGTGCCTTTGACCATGTGTCGGCATGGCACATCAATGCTGCCTTTAGCTGACGGTGCATCCGTTCCACCATTCCATTCGCGCAAGGATGGTAACTGGTGGTGCGAATCCGTTTTGTTGCGCACAAGTTCATCAGGCGCCGAAACAAAGCTGATTCAAATTGACGCCCCTGATCGGTCGTCACAATATTGGGTACCCCAAAACGGGATATCCAACCGGTTACAAACGTGTTTGCCACCTCTTCCGCCGTGATCGACGACATAGGCCACACCTCTGGCCACCGTGTATATCGGTCTATCGCAGTGAGGCAGTAATTGTATCCGTTCGAGTGCGGCAACGGACCTACGATGTCCACGTGGACGTGCTGAAATCTGCCAGAAGGGCTCTTAAAATTGCCAAGCGGCGATGAGATATGTCGGGTCACTTTGCTGCGTTGACAATGAGGACATTGGCGTGTCCATGTGCGACAATCTTTGTTTATTTGCGGCCATACGTAACGCTCAGTCACCAGGCGTACGGTTGCTCGTGCGCCAGGGTGGCTGAGATTATGACAGCGGTCGAAAGCGGCTCGACGGAATGGCGCTGTCAAATATGGTCGTGGCCGTCCAGTGGAGGTGTCACAGAGTACACTGACATTAGTACCTGGAATAAGGATAGGTTGTAGTTTGAGGGAAGAATTGTCGCGCACTCTAGCTAACTCCCCATCTGTTGCTTGAGATTGAGCGAGCACAGCGAAATCCTCCTCAAGAGAAATCGACTCAATCCTGGACATGGTGTCCGCCACTATATTGTCAGTGCCTTTAATGTAGACGATATCCGTGGTGAACTGACTTATGAACGAAAGCTGGTTCAGTTGGGCAGGTGGCAACTTCTCTCGTCGCTGTGCGAAAGCGTAAATAAGCGGCTTGTGGTCAGTATATATTGTCACGTGCTGAACTTCTAATATGTGCCGGAAGTGCTGCACGCTTTCGTACACCGCGAGAAGTTCTCTGTAGTACGCTGGCCACTCTGACTGCTTGGTATTTAGCTTTTTGCTAAAGTAGGCCAACGGTTGCCAGTCATCCTCATCATTGACACGCTGCTGAAGACATGCACCTACGTGTGTCCCTGAGGCGTCTGTAAAAAGTCCGAGCGAGGCGTTGCAATCTGGGTGTGCTAAAATTGTAGCAGACATCAGACTTTTCTTGCATGCTTCAAAACACTCCTCTAACTCGGGCGTCCACAGGAAAGGTTTAGCGCCTTTTCCTTGTATAGCAGCGACAGCATCGACCAAAGGTGCCTGGTACTTTGCGGCTTCAGGCAGAAAACGACGGTAGTAATTAGCCATCCCGAGAAATCGACGCATGCCTTGTACCGTTTTGGGTGGCGGGTAGTCCACCAGTGCCTGGATCCTATCTTCAGGAGGTCGCGTGCCTTCTGCACTAATGCGATAGCCTAGGAAAGATACCTCGTCAGCACCAAAAACGCACTTTGCTGTGTTGATGACGACGCCATACTCGTGCAACCTCTGGAACAGAATTTCCAGGTGTGCGGCATGCTGCGCCTGATTGCTGGAATGCACGAGGATGTCATCAATATACGCATAACAGAATTCCAGGCCACGCACTACTTCGTCAATGAATCGCTGAAATGTCTGCCCCGCATTGCGTAACCCGAAGGTCATGTACGGGAATTCATATAAGCCGAATGGCGTGATGATGGCGGTCTTGCAGATATCTCCTTGGTTTACGGGCAACTGCTGGTAAGCCTTGACCAGGTCTATCGTGCTGAACACAGTAGAGCCAGTCAAGTTTTGAGAGAAGTCACCAATGTGGCGAACGGGGTAGCGGTCAGGAATGGTGCGGGCGTTTAGTGCGCGGTAGTCTCCGCAAGGGCGCCACGTTGCATCCTTCTTCGGGGCGAGGTGTAGAGGAGATGACCAGGAACTGCTGGATGGTCGTGCGGTACCAGCATGAACCATTTCTTCAAACTCCTTCTGTGCGGCACGAAGCTTCAGAGGTGCAAGTCTTCGCGGACGAGAAGTTACCGGCGGTCCATCCGTAGTGTTGATATAGTGCACGGTTGTGTGTTTCAGTTCCCGCGGTGCACCAGGTGGTCGCGTGATGCTAGGGTACTTTGCCAGGACCGCGGTGTATGGTGAGTCGGGGAGAGATACTACCTTTACGCTTGGTTGATCTGCTGCGCATAGGACTGCGGAGGAAAACAGTCCAGTCTTCCCGTCACGCAGTTGACCTTGGGCGCAGTCAGGCAGCAGATGGTAGTGCGATAAAAAATCGGAGCCAATAATGCCGCTCTCCACATCTGCTATTATGAAACTCCACTTAAAGTCGCGCCTGAGCCCTAAATTGAGGTTGAGTTGTACTAAACCGTAAGTGTTGATTTTAGTGCCATTTGCAGCTACTAAGTCGTAGGGTTGAGGTAAGTGTGTTCGTCCCTTCACGTACCGTCGAGGTATACAGCACAAGTCTGAGCCGGTATCGACCAAAAATTTTCGGTTCAAATACCGGTCAGTTACAAAGAGACGGCGACTAGATGGAGAGCAATCGGTTGTCGCCTCTACCGACCGCTGCTCGAGTTTTCCTGGTTGCTATGCGAGGGACCAGACCAGTTGCAAGGTTGCGCACACTTGCGTGCTTTTGTTCCGAACCGGTCGTGGTAAAAACAGAGCTGTGGATTGCGCGAACGTGAGCGGCTGCGGTTCCGGCTGGAACTGCGAGTAGGCGCGCGTCTATGTTCGCTATTGTCACTAATATTGCTAGTGGTGAGTGAAGCTACAATGCGTGTCAGCTCATCTACCTTCTTATGAAGTTCCAGTATTTCCAAGTTTGCATGTGGTGGGGCTGGGTAGGATTGGGTTGAACATACCTCAAATGATGCTGGATGTCCATTGATTTCCACCAAGTTGTCAGCCAGCTCACCAAGTTCGGCTAGTGATTCCAGCCGTTGGGCTGTCAAAACAGTCTGCAAGTACCGGGGCAGTCTACTCATCCAGATGGTTTTCATAAGGTCATCTGGGAACATGGGACCAGCTAAAGATTTAAGATGCCGGAGAAAAGAGGATGGCCTCCGGTCACCAATCTGCTCTTTTTCCAGCAAGCGCCTAACCTTTTCTTCATGGGAATCTGAAAACCTTGCTATTATGGTATTCCGTAGTGTTGTGTAAGGTTGTACTTTTGGTGGCTGTAGAATAATGTCTTCCACTTCCCTTGTGCAGTTTGTGTCCAGGTGTGCAACAGCGTAGTTAAATTTTGTAAGTTCCTGGGTAATGCCATTGATGCAAAACTGTGCTTCCAGACTGGCAAACCACAAAGCTGGGCGGTCCTTACAAAACGGTGGGGTGCGGATGGTCACCCTACTAACCATCATCTTGTCCTCAGCAGATGCAAAATGTACACCACTCGTGCCAGTCCTTGGGTTAGATTGGCTGTCTTCAGCTACATGCGCAGAAGCTTGTGCAAAATTTTCCTTTTCACTGTCACTCATGTTTAGTATTGCACAGTACCAGAAGGAAAATCAAATGCAAACAAACAAACTTTAAAGCAAAAATGAGGAAGTTGAGTGTGTTCCAAAATTTGTTAGTTTTATGAAGCTTCCAGACACATTAATTTAAGCACAAACACAATTTACACAAGACAATAGAAAGTAAAAAACAAAAATTCAAAAATAATAAAAAGTACACATAAAAATTCAAAAATAATGTTTTAGTGCAGTGCGTCCCAGCATATGTTAATTAGTTGGCTAACATACACATTCAACAATGCTATGGTACACAATTTAGCACAAAATAATTTGATGAGATCCGGCAACAATCAAAATTAAGTTTTCCCAAATAAATGCAGTTGACCGAGCTGTACACACCCTTAAGCTAAAAGTATTTTGACACAATGCAGTAAATATAAAAATTAAGCTACAAAACACCAAAGAGACATTTGTAAAAATTAAAATGCACAAAATGTTCAAATATTAGTTGCGTTGCGATGCACCTTAAGTATTATGTTAAAACACAAAAACCAAGATAAATGTTTGCTGTAGAAGGGCAAGAGGAATATAGTTTCCACACTTAGCACTTGTTTATGAGTCTAGCACTTGAAATCTTGACTGCAACAATAGCAATGGGATGCAGTTGCAAAATGAAAAATTCTGATCACCATGTTTTTAAGGTTATGAAAAAAAAAGTTCGGTACCTCTTGGCGGGTTACTTTTACCCTTTGCGTTGCGTATTTACGTTGCGACGACGTATTGTGCGTGTCGTCAAGTGGATGCTCGTTTCGCGCGTCGTACGTGACCACGCCCCGTAGTTGCACACTCGAAAAGTTGTCGAAAATGGCGCGGCGTCACGTAGATTGTTCACTCAGCGAACACTTTTGCGTCGAAGGCGTCACCAAAGACTCTCGTTGTTGTATTTTGGCCAGTTGCTTCTTGATGCGCAGTGCCGTAAGTCGTACGGAAGCGTTTTGGATCACGTCAGGACAAGTTAGTATCACGTAGATCACGTAGATGTTGCGCCATGCGTGTTCACATCACGTCGGGGTCACCAATTTGGAGGAACCGTAGTTCCAGGAGTTGAAAGATGAACACATGACATTAACTTTGGATTTGCTTGTATTTGTCAATTACACTTACAAATATTACAATACAATATTTTAGTAATCCGTGCGCGAGCGACCATTGAGCGGCGAGAGCCAGAGCGAGAGAGTGAGTAAGTGAGCGATATATTGCTTGTCGCGCTCACTGGTCGCGTTCGCAGTTGTGGTGGCGTTCTATGATAGATTTTAAACTTGACGTGTACGTCAAACTATTAGGCTGGTCCACCACGGACCGGTGTGCCGTGTGACGCCACACTGGGATACCGGCCTTCTCTCAGAGAGAGAGGTATGGGCCATAATCCACCAAGCGGGCCCAGTGCGGCTTGGTGGTATCACATGTCCTCGAATTTTGGGGTTCTTGGACATGCGGGTTTCCTCACGATGTTTTCCTTCACCGTTTTTAGAGCGAGTGTCAATAATCCTCACATATCTTGATATAAGTCATTGGTGTAGGCCGAGTCGAGGTTCGAACTATAGTGCGGATTGAGAGTCGCACATCAAGTTCCCGCTCGGCCACACTCGCTCTAATAACTATTAGCCCGTTGAAAAAAAACCTTACAGTACATGCCTTGAATATCACACAAACATTCAAATTACAAATCTGCACAATTTGCCACTTCAATTACGCTGTCAAACGCCGGTCGCTAACATGGAGGTCAAACAGTTTGAACCTATCAAGGTCCCGGTATCCTCGCACCGAACGCACCGAGGCTGTGACGTTAGTCTGCGCCTGAGATGAGGGGGCGAACTGATTTGAAGCGTGTGATTATCTATTTACCTAGGTACTGTCTCTTCCTGCTGGCCATTGAGCGAGTGATGCAGAATATGCATTAATATGGTTCTATTTTTCTTGTATAAGTACCTACTAAGCACTATTGGAAGTGATTTGGTACAAAAACAAGAGGTAGTGCACACAGTAGAAACACGCGCCACGTGTTTTTATGGGTATCAAATATGGGTATAAAAGATGGGAGTTGGCCAGACAATGACTGACACAAACACTGTAAGTATTACTTACTAGGTACCTCAGACCTCACTCTTCAAGTCTTCACCTTATGATAAATGACAATGCAGTCTATGCGATGATGAATTGGTGACACGCTAAGCTTAGGTAGGAGGTAGAGCAAAGAAGTAGTCGCATGGGCACAGAATATACACCAGGCAAGGGGCCGGGCGCCTTCTGCCTTTTGCGAAAAAAACCAAGCGAAATTCGCTTTGTCTACGGTCGCGTAGACTGGAGAAGTAGGTACCTACCACAGATTATTTAGCCTGGTACCTACCTATCTACTTAACTTTATTTTCAACAAAAGCGTCAATTTTTTAAGAAGTTCTCTCTTTTACTTACCTGAAAAAGTCACCATCGTGTGCGAAGCCACAGCCCACATAAGAGAATAATATTAGTACCTAATAGTTACATAGCGCCATTTTCTTTAGCGCCGTGTTTGAAAAAAACTAAATTATATAGAGTACCTTGTACTTTACCAAGAACTATTTTCTATAATGTTACGTGGATAGTCTATACTTATAGTATTAGGTAGGTGGGACGTGAATAGCACGAAGCGTTCGATTACTGCAATCATAAGTTATGTAACGTCCAACGGAACTTATTGATCGA
The DNA here is from genome assembly GCA_907269065.1 of Crocallis elinguaria. Classification (NCBI taxonomy): domain Eukaryota; kingdom Metazoa; phylum Arthropoda; class Insecta; order Lepidoptera; family Geometridae; genus Crocallis; species Crocallis elinguaria. Next base: position 20,210,001 of record OU026072.1, on the reverse strand, counting down.
ATTTCTCGTTATCAGCGCTAGTGACAAATTTCGGTATCGCTTGCGTATCGACTGTAATTTTGCACTTATTCACGTACTAACTCAGTCCGAACTCAGTACATTAGCACTCAAGTTAACACCTATTAGTAAGCCGCTTCGCACACGCTAGCGACGAGTCTATCGATACTAGCGAATTTCATAAGTCTAAAAGTGTTTACGTTTGACAAAGTGTAATAGTGGTCAAACGCTAACTTAGAGTTTAACCACTGTATAGAAGGTACCGGGACACACTGATAGGTGTTTGGCGATGGATTTTAAACTTGAGGATGCTAGCCTGCCAAGCAATAGAAAATGCTCTACTGCAGCAACGGAGCAACGGATCGACGTGATTTTTTGCTTAGAGATAGTTTGTGTGCCTGAAAGTAACATGTAATAAAGCGGGTCTAGCCGCGGGCAAAACAGTGTAATATAAAAAAATTGTTTACCGCGACAAGGACAAAAATTGTTGTTCGCGTGTCATCATTCGTAAAATCTTAAACGTATGCAGACTCGAACCAAGCATGACATCACCAAATCACAATGTAGGTAGGTATTATGCAGAATGTCTTACAGGAAACTAAGCTTTTATTTATTTATAGACAAAAAATAACGTTTGTATTTTAAGTTAGCAGAATATGTCTCGGAAAAATGAGAAACTTAAGAGTTATTTATGTTGGTCTCCATTTGAGTGCGAACTTATTAGTTCGCGAGCACTTGAACATAGATTAGGTAATTGTACAGATGTGTCACTGCTTTGAACTCGCGGTGTGTACCTACGTAATACGTTAACTAATAGTGAGATCATTGGACTGGTGACGGTAACTGTAACTAATCAACTGCTACGTCCGATGCGGTTCCAGGGTATAATTAGGCACTTCGATTGCACCGAATTCGCCGAAATGGCATAAATCATTCGTTGGATCTTTGATACAGAAATAGACTTTGGATTAGTGCATGACCACGAAGTCTGATAAAAAAAACTAAGGGAAATAGTATTACAGAAAAACTGACTTGAAAAAACCAAGCCCCTAAATTCAGCAAGCACGTTTTTATGATTCTTTTATCCACGGATTAACTACGAGATACTATGTCATCAGATAAGCCACGGAGCTGTTCTGTCTATTTGTTTATCTAACTACAGGGTTTTTGACTCTATTTAAAGGTAAACTGACGCTGCTTAAGTTTTATGGTTTAACGACAAGACAATTTGGAAATGGATACCCATAGAAGTAAAATTAGTAGAATCACAGACAAGCGGCGTGTGCAAGCAGCGGACTGACGCCATAAACAACACAAGCGTCCCGCGGCCGCCTCCCTTCCCACCCGTGTAGTGTTGCTATGACCGTCATTACTTACCCGTTTTTGAGGTACATATTATATTAAATAAGATATTAAATTTTTATTCAAATGAATTCCAAAATATTTTTTGATTAAAAGCTCGACTGAACCACGTAAGTGAATCCGGTTTAATAGATATAAATATTTTCCAAAATATTCTCATAACGTTTATCTTAACGTAGTTAAAATCACAAGAAAATGTTTTTTTTTAATTTCCCGCTACTCTCGTACCTTTCTTAAAGTATGTTTTGTCTCTTTCGATTCAGTTTAAAATAGTCAAAAAGCAAAAAGAAAACGTAGTTTAACTATATTTATTTATAATATAATTTATTTATTTTATAATATTTTTTTAAATATATCCTATTATAGATATCATATTGGAATGAAAAAACAATTTATTACAGAAACAAATTATCATAGAAAGGCACGTGTGATATATATACAGTGGTGGTCATATAATTAGAAACACCGGCCTTCACTTCCAGTTTCATTAAAGATTAAACTGTTAATCATTTTTTAGTTGGTAAAAGAGGGTTCACCTGAATTTATACGGATGTATCTATTCATTTATAGTATAAAAATATAAGTTTAGTAAATACAAACAATGTTAATTTAAAAAAAAATTAATACTTTATAAAATTGCATTAAAATACAATGAACTGAGCCGGACAACTAATTAGAAACACCAGGAATCAACACTAAAAATTGAAACAAAACTCCAACAATTTAGATAAATCGTGCAATGAATGCTATGAATGCTTTATTCTTAACCGACTAGTACTGTCCAGGGTACTCTGTTGTCGATTACAGCTTTACAACGACGTGGCATCAAATCTATCAATTTTTCACACGTTTCCAATGGAATACCTCTCCAAACTTCAACAAATGCGTAGTAACGTTGGTTGATGTTAGTGATATGTTTATCCGAGAGTGTTTTCTTCACGATTTGCCATTAATTCTCTAGGATTTAAATCCGGACTTTTAGCAGGCCACTCCAATATCGTCACCGATTGCTCTCTGAGAAACTTTTTTACGCTGTTTGCTGTATGTTTTGGATCATTGTCGTGTTGAAATATCCAAATCACTGGCAAATTTTGATCGGAATATGGGATCATAGTTTCCTCTAAGACGTTTTTGTACTGATACTGATCCATTAGCCCTTCAATCTTTCTCACGGGACCAACCCCGTATCACGAAACACATCCCTAACGCTTTAATATTTCTCTCGACGGGCTTAACTGTTTTTTGGTGTACTTGCTATTCAAAGCCTCATTAATTGGTCGTCGCACATATCGTTTTCCGTCAGAATTTACCAAATTTAATTTAGTTTCACCCGAAAATATAACTTTTTTCCATTCATGAACAGTCCAACTGCCATATTTTAGCAAGGGATAGACGATTTTCTCTGTGCTTCCTGGTATGAAGTGACTTTCCTTTCAAGCATTCCAAACAATTTACCTTCAACCAACCGCCCAAAATAATTTGTGCAACCGCCTACGGCCTAGTCTTGCGGACATGTTTCGAGGGTCTTCCTGTGAAAATACTTCTTTTCGAAAAATATTAGAACCATTAAAGGGGTCCGCCTTAGCAATGCGAATCATAAGCCTGTCTTCTTGAATTGTGGTCTTCCTTGGCCGAGCTTTTCTAGCCACAATATCCGATGTTCCATGCAGTTTGTAATGTGCAATGGCGTTAAATACCATCTTTACGTAACACTCTAAGTGTGTGGCAATTTTTCTGAAAGTCCATTTTCGTTTGAAATGAAAATTCAATATAATTTTTCTTGTTGCTGCATTACAGCTCGTATTTTTACCCATTTTAAATAATTAAATTACTCAGAATGTTACCTAACAAAGTGAATAAGAACAGGCGGAAAACAGCCTAAGTGATGACATAATGAGAGATGTATTGTAGTTTCAAAATTCAATTTTAAAACGTAAGTCACATTTTGTTTCTAATTAGTTGTCCGACTGCCACTACTAAAGATATTGATACTTTGATTCAAATTCTTTTATTTTAATTTTTTTTAATCTAATGACTGAGTGTGAATGTTTGTTTTTAAACCACGAATTACGAATGTACATAATTAATGTGATAAATGAATCCTTGACCTCCAATTAATTGCAATAATAACATATAAGTAACTAACATTACCAAGTAACTTTTGTGTTTCTAATTATATGACCACCACTGTATATATATATATATATATATATATATATATATATGATATATACATATCATATCTATATTATATGATATGACTAGCTGCTGCCCGCGGTTTCACCCGCGCGGAGATATTGGATTTCATGGTTCTTAATTTTTTGCGCAGAACCCTAATTCTTTTCCTAAAATAAAAATAGCCTAAGTAACTCCTTGTACCATCAGCTATCTGCCAGTGAAAGTCCCATCAAAATCGGCCCAGCTGTTTCGGAGATTACCCGGAACAAACAGACAGACCAAAATTTTAAAAATGGGTGTTTAGTTACAGGGATCGTATATACTTTCATATGCATTTGGTAAAAAACTGTTATTTTGATATTACAAACAGACACTTCAATTTTATTTATAGATTTTATGTACAATCGACACAGAAAAACATAGGACTGAGTGAAGTTTGGCTAAATACTCTTTGGCCAGTTCTATTCTTATTTTAATCGCATTGTAGATTACATGTCTATCGTTTAACTAATTATTTGAATAAATACCATCGCCTTGTATTATCTGTGAAAGGACGGTGCTGGCGTAAATCGCATTGTGTACATTTTTTTGCACGATGTGCCATTCATTCAAACGATTGTCAATAGACGGGAAAGTGGGAAACCTAATTGAATTTAATGGCAACCCAACGCCTCTGTTTGTTGTCACCGGTTTTGAATAGAAATATTTGCATAAAAACACATCAAAGTGAGAAATATGTGATACGTACTTGTGGAAATGTATTATTTTGTCTTTCTCTTTAACCCTCGTGTTTTTTCAGCAGAATTTAATCGCACAGCTCGTCATATTTTCTCAATATCCGTTTCGTGTAGTGACGTGCGCGGCGCTGACAGCACTGACTGACGTAAATGGAGTTAGTACGAGTCCTCACTCCTTTATTGTAGCATCATTGTTTATCGCCGTATTGTGTATCTGCTAAGGTTTATAATCAAAGTGGATACCATTATAAAGTCATTGTAATGATGACTAGGAAGACAAGCATCAATTAACTTATACGTATTAATTACTTCCTCTTCCTTTCTCCATATTTACAGCCAGCTTCAAATAATTTAAAAACTAACCTTGTTACCACAAAAAACCACTTTAAGATGCCTGTTTAGCTAGACAGTATCTAAATAAACGTCTAAAATGATTAGAAATGTCACAACGGAATGAAGTTAGACAACGGTTAGACACTACTTAAATCGAGATTTGTGGTTGCTCTTATTTAAACACGCGACTATGGCTAGCAGTTAAACGCTGTTTTACACAGGTTTAAGTTTTACAGTTTTTTAATGTTTTGTAGTAACTTTACAAAGATTACGAAAAAATCACTTACGATATAGGTACCTATTTATTCTTTCTATAGTTTTTAAGCGACTGTTCTAGAAGTCTAGTCAAAATATTCTTAAAAGGCATTTGTCAGATGACATTAAAACTGCGTATAAAAATATCTGCGCAGTTCGCATCACTTTGTTTACAAGCGATTCGATGCTAATAAGGCTCGCTCATAGAATATTCAACAGATTTACCATTTTTATCGGCCCCAGGCGAAATACATTGTAATGGATTAGAACACCTTGCCTTGTTATTTGTTCTTTCGTCTTTCTGTTGTTTTAAATTTATACCAGTTTTTGGAAACCTAATGGTCTCCGAACGAGTGTTTCTTTCAGTTGTTTACCAATTAATAATTTACCAAGAGTTCCATTGGCCAGTTCCATGATAGGACTACTGGGGGTTTTTTGGTCCCAGTACCACCAATGGAATTGTAATAAGTACCTATATGTATTTTGTATGCTATAAATCTAATCCCAGTAGAAGTATAGTCCGCTCGGGTAAGGAGTAGGTAGGTACTGTTCTCACTTGTGAGATGTTTCTGTCAAGTAATTATTAGGTTGCCTTGGAGCCTTAGATTCTATCGGAAGAAGAGCCAAAAAACGTATAAGGGACGACATGTGAGTTGCGGGCTGGTTTCAGAGAGAGCCTCGAGTATCGCTAGTTGCCAGGAAAGTTGTCAGTTTGTCTGTATTTTACAGGATACATTTTGGAGAGTTTGCGATGGAATCTTATATAACTTATACCTACCTACCTCAAAACTCAAAACCTGTTCTATATCCTTATAACCTCCCTAATGGAGCGTTCATGCATGGCATTGCAGGTAATTTTATAAACCGTTTGTTTCTTTCATCGCAATTTAGTTATTGAATTATAGTAATCGCTTTAAGAACATGCTCTCGATACAATTCATTGTTTTTATGATAATAACTTATATTATTATTTGATATCTGACGCACGTGTTTCAAGAATATTTTGTTATTTATTTGTTTACTAATTTAAATATGAATAATGCTGAGAACAAACAGAACTTTAAACAAACCCAAAATTATATTATTACCTACAGTTGGTTTATTTTTTGGGCAGAAAGCATTCATAACAAATTTATATTTATTCATAACCGATTTTGGTGTCTATATGGTAGAGCTATTAGCATTATGTAATAGGGCCTAAGTATACACTTGCCTAATCTAAAAACACATGTATAATTAATATTTACCTACTTGTTAAATGTTCATTTTTTACAATAATAATTTTCTTTTTTTGTTCTTGTACGGGTTTTATTTTCATTATTTCAATTTTAAATTTAAAAATATACCTAGGCATAACAGTTGAGATTAAAATATTTCAAACTCGTTATCCTAAGTGCCACTGTGGCCACCGTCCAAGTTCCTACTCACAAACCATGCAATGAAATGAAATTATAAAAAGCTTTTCCATTTTCCGACGCACGCGCCATCTAGCCGTTTGGCGCCATCTAGCGAAACGGGCTAGATTTATTATGAAAATTTGCGGTCGCAAATAAATAGGATACTGGATATTTTTTTCGAACACAAATAACTTTTACGTTAGTATGCAGATGGCGCTAGTACGGCAAAAGAAAACTATTCGGTCTAACCTGATTATTAAAATTAGCAATCTTTGGTTTGATTAGGAATATTATATTCATGTAAGTATACATTTTTCCGCTACTTTGGTATTCGAATTTCAATAAGTACTAACGTACCTTCATATAATTTTTAATACGGATATTTTGTTTTGCAAATGTTTGCACTCAAGTAAATTTTATTTGGGTAAACCCACGACTAAGGTAGGCAGGTAAACTAAGTTTTCGAGCAAGGACACAAAGTGGCCTGTATAAAATATCGGCTTGTAACAAGCTATACCTATTTCGGAGAGCGTGCGATGGAATTGCACAGTATGATTCTCTTTCTCCTTCTATCATTGGAAGGCATTGCCGTTAATTTACAGTTGATATCCCAGTCCTTACTTAGTACAACACGTTACAACTTTTAAAATTAAACAAGTGCACTGTCACAAAATATATTTATTAAAACTAAAATAAATCTATCGCTATTAATAACAAAGTAGATATTAAAATAACATTAATAAGACTAAATATTATACATTCAAGTTTGTATCATTTGCTAACTAACTTTCTATTCAATAGATGATACCGCAACACTAAAATACTTGCGAACAATGTCCTTTGTTACAAAATAACAATTAAATAAAAATTTAAATAGACGTTTCTAACTAAATTCAATTTAAAAATGCTTTGCTGTCGTTCAATTCGTACAAAGTTATTCTTACTAATGCCTGTCTCTCACATTTGCATCATTACGCGAATCGACAAGTGTATAGGACAATATTCGCAAATGAATACTATTAGAAAGTTTTGACTGTATTTGCCATTTTCAAGCAAAACAATTCATGATGTATGTATGTAAGTACTAGTAGGTAGTAGTAAACGGGATCAGCCGAAGACTGAAGTCAAAGGCGTTCCATAAGGGTCATTTTGTATTAGTTCAATATATTACACTCTAATACAATTTTCAGTATATTTTCTGTCTAATAAAAGCAAATTTGACTTTACGAGCTATTTAAAAAAAATTGATCTACTTAGATCCCGACAGCACAGAACAATTACTATTCAAACAAACATGCAACATATTGTCCAAAGAACTACAATAAAAATTAATTCCGTACAAGTTTATTGGCATATCGCATTTTAATCGATTTCAAAATTGAACCCAAATACTTAAAATTCGGAATTTTTAAATAGTGTAGAAAATGAATTATCTAACGTAAGTAATGATAAACTCACGAACAGAAAGGTACCTATATGCATTTTCGACATGTCATCCCCGTTTTACAGAATTATTGTACCTACGTACACCCTTGCTGCGATATTGCATTAAATGTATTCAGGTATTCACCTAGCAACAATGTAATGCAACATGCACAACATTTACCCAAATGAATACCCAAATTGTTCAGGGGACCGATTTTTGCATTTCACGAGTGATTTCTAAATCACCGGTGACAAAATTCTCAGCGATGACTTTGAAAACACTAATTTGCATAAGCCGTATTTTTGAAAGTCATTTACCCTATATACCAGCATGCAACTATTTCTCAGCTGCGATCATAGACAAACTTATGATTGTGTTCTGTTCAATTTAATTTTTTAAGTTGGAAATTGTTTTTAAGTCAATATTGGCACTAAATACTCATAATAATTTTACTATGATAATTTTAGTCACCCGGTGAGATTCAAAAATACGATTTTTGTAAATCGCTGACTATCAGTCATATCGCTGATGTTTAGTCACTCGGTGACATTCAAAAATTGCACCCCAGTATTTGTGTACACTAACCTATCCTAGCAAGCGAGCCCGCCTCCCTCGTTGCGGTCCAATTCTCTCCTAACGTACTCAGCTTGCTTCTCACTAAGTCCAAGCCTGGCTACTTCTTGTTCAAACTGAGTCTTACCCCCCACTCCTACTAGGTATCCATTGAGTCTAGCGGCTAGGTGGGACGTTTGCAGCTTGCTTGAGTCTAGATCCAGGCTTCGGCAGAGGTCCTTGTGGCCTTGCAGCCGGTATTTTTGGTGGTAACTGAAAAAGAGAAAAGGTAATTTGTGAAAACGAATGAGCTGTAACCCTGTTCCAAAATCTTAGATATTTTATGTAAACAAAGGGGTTGACAGAACTAAAAAATTGATAGAAAACTCTTCAATCAATAATTTGATGATAGACATTATTATTAATTGATTTTAAATTTTAACATGATAAACTTGAATTGAACTTGAACTTTATAAACAAAGTAGTCAGTGAAATTACTGAACGAGCGCACTAACAGAGTAACGAGCGCACTAACAGAGTAACGCTAACCTAAGCGTGCTGGCTCTGCAACTGTTATGGGCTGGCGTTACGCTTACCATCAGGCAAACGACCTGATTCTCTCATAATTAAATGTAAAAAATTACATTCCTCCTCTAGAGGATAAGGATAAGCCTTAAGATATGCAAACTAATTATTATTATATGGCTATATATATGTGTTCTGGAGGAAAACAAACGCGTGGCATCCAAATCAATGAACGCAATCGCCTAGCGACAGATCGGCATAGCGTAGTGGGCCGTGACCTGATTTTGAATCTAGGTATTGTATAAATACCTGACCACTTTGTGTTTCTCTATTAGATATTCAAATCGTTTTACTGCTGGCCAGTAAAGTGTAGGATCTAATTCTCAATTCTAATATTAATCCTACTAATATTATAAATGCGAATGTGTTTGTTGATTTGTCGGTTTGTCCTTCTTTCACGCAGTAACGGAGCAACGGATTGACCTGATTTTTGGCATAGATATAGTTTATAGACCGGAGAGTAACATAGGCTACTTTTAATCCCGGAATAATGTACGGTTCCTGTGGGAATTGGATTGGCAAAATTTTAAATTTTTGGTTCCATAAAAACCTACATATAATGCACAAGATACCTATTTCTTCAAAACACCCAAATAAAAAAATTGATACAACACTATAGGTAATCACGTACGAGCGTTTGTATGAAAAGTATGGCGGGTTGGTTCCTCTTAAGGTTTTCAAAGGTAGACTTACTCTTCAGCGGGGTAGAAGGTCCCGGCGGGCGCGAGCTCGGTGCGCAGCGGCTGGTTGCAGCGCGCCTGCATGGCCTTGTACGACGCCTCCGCCACCGCGCGCTGCTCCTCGTCGTGGTATAAGATCATGGATTGGTACTGGAAAAGTAGAAACAAGTTATAATGTTAATTAACTCTTCGTATTGGCGGGGTCTCTTACTGTTGGCCTCATTAGCAAGCTCAATTTTGCACAACGAGCTATGGAAAGGGCTCGGGGTTTCCCTGCGTGATAAAATCCGAAACGAGGAGATCCGCAGGAGAACGATAGTCACCGACATAGCTCTCAAAGTTAGCAAGTTGAAATGGCAATGGGCAGGCCACATCGCTCGCAGAACCGATAACCGATCGGGAAAGGTTCTCGAGTGGCGACCACGAACCGGAAGACGTAGTGTAGGACGGCCCACAACTAGGTGGACCGATGACCTTGTTAAAACCGTGAGGAACCGTTGGATACAAGAGGCGAGTAGCCGATACAAGTAGCTTTCTATGTGGAATGTCTATGTTCAGCAGTGGACGTCTTCTGGCTGATGATGATGATGATGATTGGCGGGAGTGTGGATGCACTCTACACACGATTGATTTTCTAATGGAGTCCCAGTACGTGAGCGAATGACCGCTCAGTGATCAATCAAATGCTGGTTAGATAGTTTGACTAGTATCTCACCTGGGCCCCAATTCTACTGAACAAATGGTTAATTTTTACTAGGTGGTGGGACTAATTCTTCTGCGAGTGTCTGCATATGGGTTGGTGCCTCCGTTTTGCTCGTCTAATCTGCCGCCAAGCAGTAATTTGCCAGCGTCACCAAGTGACCCTGCTGTGTTCCGGTTTGAACAGCAAAGAAGTCAGTGAAATTACTGGGCGTTTAAGACTCAATGTTCTGATATAACTGTTATGGGCTAGCGTTATGCTTACTGTCAGGCAAACAACCTGCACGTCTCGTTACCTCATAGTATAAAAACAAAACACGAAAAATTAAACGAAAATCTAAATTACAAAAACTACAAAAAAATATTCCACCAAGTCTGCCAATAAAAAAATTGAGGTGAAATTGTTTAAAACACAACGCTCAATAACTTTTATACCATAAAGCAAAAGTTTAAAACGTGATCCAATATTTACACAGCCATTCAAACACAACAGAACAAAACAAACCGCGAAAGAAAACATTTATTGTCTTTATTGTTCAGTTTTGTTTCTTTGATTACCACCATTAAATTTGCCCTCCAGTGTCAATGTGACTTTCCATATTGTTTGGGAAGGTTTGTTGTTACTGTAAAAATTATACCTTATTTTTTCAAAAGGTTTCACTTTTATATGTTGTGTTGTCGTGTTGTGGAGGATTACGAAGTCAGTGTATAAATACTGACTTGGTAATAACTTGTAATAAGTTGGCTTGCATATAAATGATTCCTAATAAAAAATGTACAAAGTTCTCTTAGCCTCTTCTAACAGGTTTTGAAAGAGGCAGGTAGGGGTTGAGGCTGAGTTAATATTGTGCAATACCATTCAATAAGTATACGTATAGTATAAACGTGGTCCGCCGATTCGTAGACCGATGATTCAAACTTACAATGAACTTGAGCTTTCGGTGAAGGAAAATTATTGTTTTATTTTGTATTATATTTATTATTAAATATATATATTTAATAATAAGTTATGTTAATTTACGTTAGGCTGTTGGGGACCGGGAGCACTCGAAATTTATAAAGATTTGTCGTGGCGGCTTGTAGAATCGACGCGTGACCAAAATACTGGCTTTTATCTCGCCCACCTTGCCATCCAGCGGGGCAACTCGGCCAGCATTTTGGGAACTCTATTTGAACTATATTTAGACAATTTCTTTGTCTGATAGTTCAAACGATTTTTAATTATATTCTTAGGTTTTTTATTGATAGGAGTTATAGTTCTGTCTTAGTTTTTAATTTTTACTCTGTATATATTAAAGTTTATATTGGGAAATAAATATATAGATAACTGTACATATTGTTAACTTATTTTTTATTATTTAGCATTTAAAAATATTTTTTCTAAAATTAACCTTTAAGGACTAAATTAAATTCACAACATAAAAACACAACTCGATCTTACCTGTTTCTTTAGCTTAGTGGTAAGTCCATACTCGTGGTTGGCCCAAAACATGTCCAATAAGTCTTCGTACGTCACCGTTTTGGGGTCGAAGTCCAGCTCTATTACCTCTGTGTGATCGCCACTGAAATAATAATAATTATTACATCAATATTATTATAATTACATTTATAATTATTAATAAAAATAAAAATGGAACCTTCGTTCATCCTAATCTTCAGCGATAGAGTAATAAGCAATTGTTTATAAACATGGTGGGAATTACGTCTTTTGTCATCAGTAGTTACAGTGCCACCAATAAATTATAATGTCATTATTGCTCCTGTGATTCTATTCGGTCTATTGCATCTCCAATGCTTTAATTTTTCTCAAATTTTTGCACTACTTATGTTGCGAATTGTTCGCTCAGTATGACGATTATATCGATATAATCTTTCCGTAAAAGTCTTAACAACTTAACAAAACAATTTTAACGCGTTGAGCGGTAGAAGTGATGCCTATCGTAAATGTGTAGTTTCAAATTCAAATTAACATTTGGCGTTTGAAATACGCGCTAATATTGACAGCTGTCTAATTTATAGTGTTGCAAACATAGAAAATTATAATTGGATCGCTCTTCATAATAGACAAAGTTACGCTTCAATGCGACAATTAGAAGTAGGTTAAAATTGACTTCCCAGATTCCATTACATAGTTACAAGTGAAACTGATAAAGTGTGGTAAAAATAGAACCGCGAGCAATTACTACTAGTAATACTAATGCTAGTATTAGTTGCTCGCTACTATTGTAGGTATCTAATTATGTATGTAAATGAGTTTCGTTTGGAAGCGACGCTACGTTGACCTTGGCTTTGTGCGTGCTCAACCTTGGCTTGCCGCTATAAAAGTGGACGGTGCTAAAATATACTCGCCTTGATTACTTGCATGGCCTGAGTCGTCTATTACAGTGCTTGTGATCTGTGAAAGACACTTCCGCCGATGACTATATAAGACAAAGCGGGAGCGACGCACGTCCCTATCTTGAGGTCTACTCGCCAACTCAATGAACGATATATCGATGCATTTTTCGTGTCGTACCCTACTCTAAGTTTCATTCATTTCGCCGGTCGAACGAACGATAACAGTTTGACAATTTCGAAAGACATGTCGTAGGAACATTTTTAATAGTAGGGTTAGTGCGATATATTCGAAGTAATCTCATATCGATGTCGTATCGCATGACGATTATCTATATCGTTATCATTTTGCGAGGTCTACTCGCAACGTCCCTTGTGCAGACATGTATTTATTGTTAACCGTTCAATTATTATCCATTTGTTCCCAATATTTCAGTAGTTTAGGGAAGGATAAGATAAGAACATCTAGTGTGAGTGTGGTGCACAGGTACAGATGTCTTGTCATTTTCGTCGTCTATATAATATAAAATCTAATGGGGGGGGGGGGGGGGGGGGGGCTGCAGACAAGGCAACAGACGTGGGCTAATCCAATTAATTAATTACTGAATTTCTGATAAGAAATAGGCTTCCGGAAGTTTTACCCAGATCGATTAGGTTGCATGATGTTACTAAGATAGTTTCTATAAGTTCCTTACCGTGTTGCCACAAAAATAATCTTTAGTCGCGTTTTTAGCTAGACAGTGTCTAAAGATAAACGTCAACACAATGTAGTAATTACAGGAATGGTTTTCGTATATATCAAATTTAAAAATTTAAACATTTTTGCGCGCTGTTTGTTCCGGCTGATCTCCAAAATGACAGGACCAATTTTGACAGACAAATTTTGAAAATAACCAATGATATTAAAATTATTAAAAGATAGATGAGTACCATTTTTAGCACATTGAGCAACCTTTTTATGTAAAAATCTTGTGCAATTTGAACGACTTTTAATTACTCTTTTAATTAACAGTTAGTGACTAATCTGTGAAATGAATCTATGAATGTACGCTCTTATATGGCCCTATTATAGCCTCTTATTATATAGGATCATAATAATATTATGTAATACCTATATTATTTTAATCTTTAGATCTTTTTATGGACATAGGTACAATAAATAATTGAGGATTGTCGTGGTCATAGAGATATTTGGTAAAGATTTATTCGTGGTGTATTTTGGCCTACTCTTTTTGAGAGGTCTGTGTCACAGTATAAGGAACATAAATGTGGACTGATAAAGCCAATGTGAGATTATACCCATGTGTAAAATATAATATAATTTGTATTCGAAACTTCTGCGCAGTATTCTTTCGTTCCGGAAAGTCATGACACTATGTAAGACACGCTTTTTGCCTCATTCATAAGACGCATGTCTGAATGACTCGCCAGTTTTAGTTTTATGATAACACATGCTATTTTGTTTTTATGTGAATATATATTTTGTTCTCTACACTTGTTATTAAACAGAAAGGTCAAATTTTACATTTTTGAATGTGTGTCTTGTTCAGTTGTTAGATGGATTTAAATTGCTGGAACTGGATGATTCGAATCCGACAGTAAGCTTATAGTTTTCGGTCCAGGAAAGCATTGTAATACAATTCATAGCATGGTGATTACCTAGTCACTGTTATCGATGGATCAAACGCCCTTCTACGAGTGGCAATGGTAAAAAATGTCTTTATTCTCTTGTGAGTAAAAGTGAGTTTTATTTACTGTTACTGATAAATCAAACGCCCTTTTAAGAGTAACAATCGCAAAACCATGCCATGATTCTGCTTTAGATTCCTTCGCTGCTCTCGGGATCTAACTTAGTCCCTCGAATTAAATTCCCTTTTTTTCACATGTTGTGTAATCTATATACTATTTTCTGGTAAGGAGCTATCACGTGAAAACGAGAGTTTCCGTTTGGGCTTTTACTAAAATTATTTTTAATGTAGGTACATATTTGATGAACTGACTGTTCTTATTTCCACAGAAAGTACCATTTCAGTACAGTGTAGATATAAATGGTACTTACTCTTAGAAATTTGGGACGCTATGAGATTTTATTTCTAATACAAATCATTTTATTATTTGAATGTTTATTTCGATACCTATTTCTATTATTTATAAGTTTTTGTTTAGTAGATACTTATTTAAAAGTTCGAAGGAGGAAGGGATTAGTTAATCAAACTATGAAGATTGAAGGATAACTACATAAAATGTATAATCTAGCAGGCCTTGAAATATTGATAACCCCTATCAGATTATGTTTATTTATAAAATAGCGCAAAAGATGAAAACAAGTTCATGATTTAGCAAATAAATATCTTACACGTAGAGCATGCATTAGGAGATAAGACACGAGTAATTTTTAAGAGTCCAAAAGTCGCACTGGTTCTTTATTGATTTGATATTGAAGAGCGCTATTCGTAAGTCCGTCTACTTATACTCTTGACCTTCTCGTAACGTTGAACCTGTGACTTTGATTTGAACTTCGTATAGTTTTTTTTTTGACGACCCGTGTCATTGCTGTGCTTTTGTGTTACCTTTACAGCGATACTGGTACGGTATCCATCGAACCAAAGAATCTCTCCGGCAACTTCTCCAGCTCTTAACTTCGAGTCATTGAATTAAAACTGTTCATCACAAAGGACCTTTATAATAGCAAAGTCGTACGATATTAGACCATATTGCTACTTACAGACTTCTATAATGCGGGTTCTTAGTGGTCCCTCCAGAGTAGCCGACCCGAGTCCTCACAACGCCAGGAGTAACCCCAAACAAAGAGTCATTGGACCAGAAGCATCCCATGCCGAAGGTCGCTTTCTTCGTAGGGATGTCCACATCATGAAGAAGGGCGTTCTGTGAAAAAAATATGAAAAATGAGAGAAAGTCAGGCTCTGACTCAAATGGCTCTAAATGTAGTTTGCGATGTAATTTTTAGTAAATCATAAACAGAGATACCTAGTATAACAGAGTAAATGTTGCAATTGCTCCGTAACTATTTTCTACTTTTAGTTCTGTCACAGAATAGATAATGGTACTCTGTCTCAAGGTTAAATATGTCTAGTTTTATTACTGCAAAAAATAACCTATTTTTGCAGCGTAATATAATGTCGGCATACCGAGGAATTTATTATAACGCTTTGCAGCTTCCAATAATAAAAAATATACACTATGCGAAATCGATAACGTGCGGTACGTTATCGATTTCGCATAGTGTATATTTTTTAAAATAATCATAGGATAAGTACAATGATTTAGCACAAAGACAGTATGTATACAGTAATGTCAAAACAAAGCAGTATTACGAAACAGTGTCTTGTCTTAGTCGTATCTCCAGTCAAAGGTCAATGATATGTCGGGTGTCGGGATGATCCTTAGCCATTCTGCGTCGTTGCGTTATCAGAGGACCCCTAGTTAGAACGCAACTGCGTTCTTGTATTGTTATCAGATCATCATTCAAGAACGCTCGTTGTTGGTCATCTTTACGTAACTATATGTTATGCAAAGTCTATATCTGTTCAAAATAGATATATACAATGCGATTAAAATAAGAATAGGACGGGCTCTCGGCTAACTTCACTCATATAAGTACGGTCAGCAGAACAAACTTAAAAATAGATTAATTTTAAATGGATGACTAAAAATCGTTCATTTTATAAAATTTATATATTTATAAGGTTGGCAGCACAGACGCAGTGTTGCAAAAGTTTCCGATTTATTGGGAGATCTACTGATTTTGGTCATTGTCTCCCGATATCCCTATTTAGCAATTCAGTATCCCGATTTTTGAATTATCATCTAATGTAAAATAATATTCATAAATAAACATGGAAAATAATATTCTTCATACGGCAAAACTAAAAGATCTTGAATAAATGAATATATTATTAACATAAAATACTCTTGTTTTATTCCGAATAAAAATCTCCCGATTTTTAGATGGCAAATTTAACGAATTACCTAATAATACCTACTACTATAAATAATACCTACCTATGATTCGTTTTTAGACTAATTTTTTCTCTACCTATCAGATAAAAAAGTACGTGCTATTACAATATAAAACAAGCCAATATTTTTTAACATTGCTTTTTTTGCACACTATACCAAGTTCCCGTAATGACGTCACAACATGGCGCTAGGCCGGTCCTATTCTTATTTTAATCGCATTGTAGAATACCTAATTTTTAGCAACACTAATTTTAAGGGTGTAGAAGAGATGATCTCTAAGCACGATTAGTGTACTGTAAGGCAGAATACATGACAGGCAGACTGAATACAGGTGGAAAGAAGTTTGATTGGGTAAAAGCAAACGAATCAAGAGGAGTCGAATGCAAAGACGAGCTTTTATTTGAAAAATGAAACTTCACACGCGGCGTTTGAACCAAATGCTATTATAATCTAATAAACCAAGCATACGAGACATGAATGATCTCAATTAAAAGATTACATTGCATGGCAATTGATTATCAAAGAATATTGGCAGCACGGGTTAAGCACGAATGATTTGTTAATTCTTTGAAGGTAGGTCAAGTAGATGTCTGAGCTTCGTATCGTAATGACCTGAACCCATGTGTAACTCTTGAAGATCTCATCTTAATGGTTTAACAAGTAAGTTTCCATTTGCAATCAATTGGTTCACAAAGAGAGAGCTAACTGATGCTTCATGACCTTCAGGCTATTTTAAATCCATGATTGGTCATATAGTCATATCCCTTCTGAAGACATCGATTATATATAACTACTGTTAGCAAAAACGTTTTCTAGACGTCACGAGTCTTTAATCATTCGTAATTCATAAATCGATTCGATTTCCATCTAATAATAGGTTACTACCTAGCTATAATATAATTTAGAAGATATAGGTCTGGTCCTGACATTTTCAGTAAAATAGATTTATCAAATTGATCGCAATCCGTACCTTACTGTTAGAAATACGAGAATCTGTTTGTTAGATTGTCCTTTTTTCGCGCGTAATGCAGACCGTAGACGCTTATGCAAGCATGCCTTTTACTGTCAAAATAACCATGCTTTAGCATCAAGCGCGGATTACGAGATACCTATTACACGCGAAAGCGCGGCTTGGTGCAAAACCATAAAAAAGCCACTATATAGAGAAGAACGTGTAGAGATGTAGAGAAAAGTGCTGTCTCGAAGCCCTGCCTGGAATCAAAGCGACGACTGCTCCGCTTTACGCTACATACATCACTTGCGCTCCACCGCTTATTTACCGCGGCGCGCGGCGTCTGCTCTGAGCACGCAGTGGTTGTGAAACAATTTTCATTGTTGAAGCATATTATGTAGAAGCGGGTGCCATGCTCGGACTAGATTTCCATCAAACCACAACCACAATAGACGATACGATATGCGTCAAGCGGATCGTGGTTTTTCCATGGTTTTCTCGTGGTCCGCGGTTGTTGCTTATCCACCAATCATGAATTAGGTGTGAAGGCTGCCTAACGTAGCAAATGCTACTTTTTATCCCGGAAAATGCACGATTCCTGTTGGAATCCTCCACACGGGTGACACCGCCACCGGCAGCAGCTATTATAAAATAAACAAGAACAGATTCTTATATGAATAGGTTCATCAAAGTAATTTAAAACAAGATATGTTATATCAAGAATACTTTGCTCTACTATTGTAGAGTAGAGAGAGTTGTAGAGTAAGTATCAATAGATATATCTAGGTAGGTACCTACTCTACATTCTAAAGGGAATTTGTATGAGTCTTTACCAATTTTTTTACACAGCGTCCGGTCATTTCACTATAATAACACGACCTGTTACCATGTTGATTGATCCGTCGGAAGAGGTTATAAAGTTCATTGTTCTGGTTTCCGTTACAAAAAATCCTGCCCAAGTTGTTTTGCACCGGTTGTGTGGAGGTACTCATTTTACCACATTAGACTGGTAAGAGATTTGATATGTAAAATTACGTGTGTTGTCTTGCATCTATATCACAGAATACATAATAGTACAAGTACCTACAGAATTTAATGGTTTATCTTGAATGTTTATTTTTATACCTTTATTTTATAAACATATCATCTTTATCCTTTTTTTTCTATATTTTTTTGAGACTATACGAAGGAGCACCGGAGCAACTTTACTTTTTTATTTGGTTTTAACCCAAGCATATATTTTTTTATACCTTTATTTTATAAACATATCATCTTTATCCTTTTTTTCTATATTTTTTGAGACTATACGAAGGAGCACCGGAGCATCTTTACTTTTTTTATTTGGTTTTAACCCAAGCATATATTTTTTTTCTCAATGGTTTTAACCTACTTTTTATAGTAAATAATAAGTTAGGGTACCTGTTAACTTGATGGATCTGGTTTTTTGAATAGGAAACGATTAACCCACCGAATTTGGTCTCATTCGATTTGACATAGAGTCAAGTAAATTAAGCACAAATTCAGAGGAATTACCTGAGCTTTGGCTCAGGTACCAGAAGATCAAATCTATACTCCTAGTTTCTACATTTCTATGGCCATTATTTCCTTATAAAAAAAACAAAAACTGCTTTTTTTTGCTAAGCTTAAACTTTGCAACAAATTAATAGAAAAACGTCAAAAATTTTACCAAAATATAAGAGGCTATATAGCTTTACTTCTTGAGCTCTAGTAGCTATAGTGCAATACCGATAATGTTTAAATTTTGCTTAACGTTTCTTTATAAAATTAAGAGTAGGTACTCAAGTCGTCAAAAACTGAAAGCACCTCATAGGCTTGCAATGAACCGGTAGCTAGAACAACTGCACATATCATTGCGTCAGACGACCAGCTAGGAAGCATTCCCCAAAAAATTTGGCAACTTGTTTTGTTAAACCTTACACGCAAAATCAAAACAATAACGCGGACCGGCGAATAACACGCCAATAAAAATAAAAAAAAAGTAAATTAAAATAATAACTCACGTTCACTGGTGGTTTCATTTTGCAGAGTTGCCTTACAAATTGCAACATACACGATTTCTCTCTTCTGTTTCTGCAGAGTTAACTCTTCGGAGAAATTTCAAGTAATGGTTCCGCGTGTGTAAGATCGCAGCGTGCGGTGGAGTGTGGAGTGAAGCCGCGACGTGTCGTCTCGATGTAGCAGCCCGGCGAACACTGCCGCAGTCGACACAGATCCCCGCCAACATTGACTTGCGGCCGCGTGCCATGCGCTGTTTTCCAACAACCATCTGTGCTCAATTGAGCGTGGAGTTACTCTAAGCTAAACTAAAACCTGGCAACAATTTGGTACCCGTTTTAAGAGACTTATACCTAAAGTTAATTACAGAGTTGTTTAATTAGTGTTTGGAGTAAGAACACGTGTATGAAGAACGCAATACGAGGCGGCACGCTAGCGCGTGTGGGCGGGCAGTGTCGCGTGGCACAGATTATGATGCATGACGTAACCTTGCCCGTGATGAGGGCCACGGGCCGTCTGACGCCGCCGCCCGCGGGTAGCACGCGAATGACGAATCGATAAGATAAAAATATTTAGCAAAACTCGCTGATTTCTTTCATTTCCCGGTTCCTGATTAAGATATCAAGGTCGAGGCTGGATTCTACGCAGTTTGTAGAGATAGGGGCTCCAAAGAATTTGCCAATTGCTTTATCATGATTGTATTAACAAGCAACTGTAATATGGAGCTGATTATCACGACTTATTTGCTGTAATGTAACTTGTAAGTTGAAAATTTCCCAAAATATGACATCTGTAGAATGAAAAAACTACCTACAATAGTAAGAAGATTTAATCTAAAAAATCCCAAAAAATTAGTAACAAGGACATAGAATATTTTAAGTGCGTACCTGTACATGGCTTTTACAAGTAGAATCTTTTAAAAAACCGGGAATCGACTTCGATAAAAATATAGGCGATAACTTTATGAAAATTATACCACCTCGAGACCACCTATGGTGTACTCTCGAGGTGGTCCCATGTTCTCATTTAGAAAGAGATTTAAACTAAAACTAGTTATGAGATGACAGATCGACACAATGTAACTATCCAACTGCTATACAGTGTTTATTAGTAAGGCAAGTAAAACTTGCAAGGTAACTTGGATAATAAAATAAACTTTACTTGAAACAAACGATTTATTTATATTTTCAACATTTAAGAAAATGTATTCACTACGTTCCAAGTACACAAAACAATTTGCAATAGACATAGAGAATAACAAACTTATCATAATAATATAACAACAAAGGGGACTTGCATTGGATTTTTTAATTTACATAATATATTTATGTTTGTAAGTAAATTGTACCCATTTATATATTAATAAACAGTATATCTAGAAAATACTAGTAGGTCTTCGAATTTAGGGAGTTTTCTTAGAAATAATGTCAATAGCAGTTCTTTTTCTTTAATTTTTATTAATAAGTAATGTACATATTTGAAATGTGGTTACGATAACATACGTTACTGCTTATTTGAAGTATATTTTCAGTAATTCGTATTGAACTATTCGTAGCGACTGTGAGAAACAAACGACAATCAGTGTATGGTTATATATGAATACAGAGTGTTCTATAATAATTTATATTATTACTATTATTGAAGCCCACATTCTCGTTAGACTCGCGTGAGTTCTTTTTACAAGTTATTGACATCTACGAGTGGTCCAAGACAAGGCAAGATAATAAAATGGCAAGGCGTTTATATATATCACCATTTAGTTAAAGATAAACAGTTTTTAAAAAAGATTAACCATTAAAAATTTTAGTCTACTTTAAAATTGCGAAAACTACAAACTTCAAACACCTAGGCGGTTATAGACATATTTAAAATGGAATTAGAAAAAGTTCACACAAGGTATACGACGTATAGATATATATCAAGACACTACAAAATGCAATAAAGTGTGATGTTATAATAAATTTTGATCAAAATTTGAAAAAGGAACACATTAATTTTGACACTTAGAGTGATATTAACTAAAGTTAATAAAATCTTTTATATCGAAACAATAATTGGTGTACCGTATCATTTCAAAGACAAACTATTAACTAACCACAAACATTTTGGCAGATTATTGCAAGACATATGACGGAACCATAGACAATTAAAATACAAATTCCAAATACTTTTTTGACATGAGCCCCTGGTACTCATGAAAGTGACTCTCAATGGCAATCTTTGAATCATTTGACAAAAAAGTTTTCAAACAACAATAGGTATTGTTGAAAAAACTATCAACTGATTTATTAAGAGACTGTGTAAACGGAGTTTCACCTTTATACATAAATATTAAAACAGCTGCCTGTACAATTTAGTAGTAATTATAATAACCGTCTCATGAAAACACTTCTAATACAATATGTACAAAGGTATCACTTGACTAAATACAACAATAAATACTTCAACCGACAATACTTAATAAGGCAAGACCATCAATAGGCAAGTTCGTCAAAAACATGTCCGTGGGAACGAATATAATGGAAAAGTTCGATAAAATTGACAGTAGATTGTAGAACCGTTCATCTTTAAGACAAAAGAAAGACAGCGGTCGATGTTCGAACCCAGAATCTTATGTACTGACTCAATCCAGTACTTTAACCTCTTAAAAACAACTAAATTTCAGCTTTGTTGTAATCGCAAGTCGCTACAAAAATTTTAAATAAGTAAATGATTGCAATGGTCTTCCAACTGTTTCTCAGCAGGTTTGCTAATTTATGTAAACTACAGTACATTATTATTTAATTTCTGAAAATAGATATTTTATAAAAGAAAATTTGGAATACGAATATGAGTGTAACGTAGAGGGGGTTAGCTTTGCATAAAAGCTTTAGGATAGTAGAAATCGCATGGAAACAATTTTGAATGAAATTTGAAAATATTCTACGCACGCCTGTTTTAGTTGCACATATTTTCAGAAATATTAATGCGGTCGCAATGAGTACTTTTGTTTTTTACAGAGGCAGGCACAATTAGGCACGATTTTTCTGTTACCATAAAAGAGGAAAGCAAAATGTATGGAACTGTATGAAGACACCTAATCATCGACGATAACATCTTGCAAAATACAACGTGTACGCAAAAAAATTATATATACTTTATTTATACGTACATTTTGCTTTCCTTGTGTATCGTGTCAATAAAAATCGTTAATATAAGCCTTTATTAGATAAATTAATAGAAAAGTAGAATTTACTTCCAGCAGTTCAAGTTTTCAGGACGAACACGATAAAGCACTGGTTGAGTCAAGTAAATGATAGGACATGTTTAATATACGAAATGATGCTTATTTACTGTTTAAGGTCTAAAATACATCACCTTTAGACAGAATTCACAATAACGTACACAATTACCCAATCGTTTTCAGTCCTAGATCTGTCCTACTAGACGAATTAGGCAAGACGTTGCCATCACAACCGAGATCCTAACACGGGAAGTATATAATATTTGATAGATATTGGATATGCAGAATTATATTACGATATTATAATAAATTGAAACATCGATATTATAATTTGACTAAAGTACACAAATATTTAGATGCCTGTTAAAATCGTATCAAATATATTTGTTTTATCACAAACGCCGAGGAAAAATGGTTCTTCTAAATAATACTGACAATATAAGTATCGATCGATATATACATTATAAGGCCATTGTTTATTGCTTCGTGGTAGTTTGAAATATAGATTATATTATACAATTTTTATTAATATATATGCGATTTTTAGATTATGTTTTACCAAGTTAAGTACTTCTTAAGTATCGATAAAATCTACAGAATAGCTACACTAATGACTAAAATATGGACGAATGAATTTCTATTGGATGGGACTACAGATGACAACTACAAGATTAAATACAACTTCAAAAAGCTATAAACAGTTTTTTTTAAATATATTTTGTTTATACAAAAAGGAATGTTCCTCGACATCTAATAAGAATACCACAGACGATGAACACTGGATTTCAAAATAATGAAATATTTATATTAATTAATTCTAATTTTTAGTTATAATTTCCCTTAGACCTTAGATTAATACGTTTACATAACCTACCAATATTGGAGTGGTTTATACGGGAAAGATACGACATATTTTTAAAGTTTATGCTACCGAATTAAAATAGTTCAATATGTTTTTTTAATCGACACAATACGTTTCATTATCGAACGCTAACCAAGATGTGCTATAAGAACCTAAATTGTGCTTTAGAAGTAAAATTAAAATTGGCACAAATTGAGTATTAAGCATTGAACGTGAAGGTAATTCGACTTGTTTTCCAAAATCCAAATTCACTGTTATACGCCACCTGTGCACTTACACGTGCAAGTGTTTCGTCCATCTATGAGTTTAATAGTTTTAAAATTATAAAAATATCATTAGGCCTGCCTAGAAAAATCAAAATCCACCAGAATGTATTTATAGATTTTTCACAATAGGGAAGTTGCATGAAACACAAAATAAAAAATTACTGTCGTTATACTGGTTACGATATGAACGATTTTTTAACATCCACTAGTAATTTAAACTACCATATTCTTTACATTTAAATGAATAAAAAAATGTATCACAACTATCTACTAAAACGCAGTCAATCACGGCCAAAGCAACAAAATGCCTGTTTTTGGTACAGTTTTACCGCCCGCGTTGAACAAGTGACGTCAGATGTTCTGCTCAATTTGTATGAGGCGTTTTAGTGCTCAGTAGATACGCCTGACTCTGTCACGCATTTTTGAGGTTTTAGCGTTAGATTTCTAATTTTTCTATATAGACATTTGCTTCTCATGAGAAAATGAATTGATCATAAAATAATTGAGTCAACATCCCCATTCGATGCAATCAATCAATTTTTTTTTGGTAAAACTGGCACTTTTGACGACCATTATATATCAGATGATACAATGACGATGAGATGTCCTAAGATGGCGTATACTTTGAATAAATCAAATGCCGATTTTAACACGTTAGTTCGGGCAAGTGGAATCAAACGTTTTATTCCAACGTTGTATCTTCTTTTTGTACACCAATATAAAAAATAATTTAACAAATTATTGGTAATGTTAATTATCCATCTACGGGGTTTTTATGGGGTTTATAATTATATCGTGTACTTTTGTAACGTACGGTCTATGCTAAAGCAAGTGATTTTCAAGAAACATCTATCAACAGGCCTACTTGGGCTTGTATATTATCCAACTGTTTTTGTAGCTAGCTAGATTAGTGTTTATTTATGTATTAGCTAGTTAATAAAGGCAGATACATCTGCATTTGTAGAAAATGTTTAGTTAATAAAATACAGTATGAGCTCGCAACATTAGTTAAGCAATCTTGAATATTATATTTCGCAGCTTTTTTTAGTTCAAATTTATAGTATGGCTGCTTATGGTTTATACAATAATGTTAATCGATTTAATAATTAATACGACACTAAATTTATATAACCATTCAATTCTAAATGACGAATGCAGTCTTTATGTAAATTTAAAAAACAAACTAAATTTTACATGACATTTGAATAAGTAGTTAGTTGTAAAGATTTTTTTAAGTACTGTACTATTATACGTTAATTTCAGTACTTATATAATATAGGCATCTAAAAAAGCAATTGATGGGTAAAGAACAATTTCTTCAATTCAATGTGTTTATAATTTAAATGCAAGTATATAACATGGCAATGATTTTGTATACTGATAATTACGAAATAAGTACATATTTACCAGCATTATAAATATATGTGCGCATAATTTTTGAGTAATTATATAACTCAGTTATGGCTATTATAGAAAAAACTCACAGTTCAATTGTTTTCCTGCTAATTATATCATTAAAATTCAACATTACTAAGGTAGTTGCAGCAGTTTCATTTATTTCAGAAACGAATAATTTAATATAATTATATTTTAATAATATTTCTTATTCACATTACAACCTTTCCGGTAATAATTAACTTAAATATTCCTTTAAATATATTTCAATTAAATAAATTGACTTCCTATCAATTATGCTATGTTTGACATAGATAAGAATGTATAGATTATAATTTGAGGCACTTTCAATATGCATTGATTTTCAAAAAAAATTTATTGCAATTTTTTGTAACATATTTTGTTCACGCGATTAAATTTTGTTTATTATGCAAGTTTGAGTCATAGGGTAAGACTCATAATTAAATAATACGTTAATTTATTTATATTTTAACCGACTTCTTCAATCATAATTATTTTTGTATATATTCTTCAATAATAATCAACTGGAATGTATTAGGAAATATAAGGCAATATATCTACAATAAAATACTTAGAAATACGACAATAATTCACTATATAGGAATAACAACTAACGTCTACATAAAATATTAGCAACCATAGTACTATCTTACATACACAAAATACTAGAGAAAAAAGTTATACGTTCAGTTCCTCAAAAACAAAAACGTTGTTCTAGCGCCGCTCGCGACAAAAATTACACGTATATACAGGGTGATTTTAAAATGGTATGTTATCCCGGAAGAGGGTGATTAGGACCATGGTTGTGAGAACCTTCCTTGCATATGTCATTCAAAATTTCCATACAAAAAAAATTAACTCAACTTGAACGTGAAGCGCGTGGCATTGTTCTAAGCCTGTTCCAATCAGCATCATCATTGAACAAAGTTCTACATAGTTCAAGTGAATCGGCTGATCTAGGGCTGCCCGGACATACTGTAGTAGAATATCGGTTTAAATTTTAACTGCACTTTCTTCAATGAAAAAATTCCGGATTACAAAAAGTCGTAACTCAAATGTTGTTCACCTCTAGGACTACTAAGGTTTAAAATGAATTTTAATAATAAAATTTTAAAATTTAAAATTTTAGAATTTATATTGTTAATACATTTTATCCTAGCCCCCCTTTCGAGATTACATACCTACCAATACAAACTCAAGCTGTATTTAAAGCAGAAGTTTAAATTTATGCCAATTTTTTAATTTATATTAATCTATTGGAAAACATATGCGATGGAATGAATCTCAAACAATGTCATTTTCAAAGTATGATACTTATTGAATTTCCAAATACATAATAAAAATATGAGAAGTTAATCAAAAGACGCCTCGAGAGAAACGGCTGTTTGAGTATGCAAGATGCAACATAATGAACGAATGTTGTAGCAATACAGCTTTAATAGGAGACCCGTTTGTGATCAAAAATAGTGTTCGTGCAACGGTACTTGACCAGTTTAAGAGGCACATTTTAATTTGGCGATTATTGAATGATGAATGATAAATATCATGGTATTGGATCCCGCTGGCAGGACTATAGGTCACCGCCATCTAGCGGCTAAGTACTATCTTGTGCCACATTTGCTGATTAGAGGAACTGACAGAAGCTGCACGTATACCTTTGTTCTGCAGTATTCACCTATACATAATACAGGATGAGTTTGAATTAGTATCTTATCTCGGACAAGTATGAACTTGATTGTCCACAAGTTGTGAGAACCTCCTTTGAAAATACGTCATTCCAAATTTCCATACAAAAAATAACTTCAAACGTGAAGTGCGCGGCATTATCTGTACTTATTTCTTAGTCTCCTCTAATCAACATCATCTTTTAACAATGTTTAACATACTTCAAGTGAATCAACTGATCTAGGGCTGCCCTGAAATTGAATTTGACGTAGACTTTAAACGCCATTTCTTCAATGAAAAATTCCGAATTTCAAAAAGTCGCAAATCAAATGTTGTTTATCTCCAGAAGTAGATTTACTACCTTTCGGGATAAAATACCGATTCAAACTCAGCCTGTATAAATATAACGTTGAACTCTTACACCTATCACACTGATATTCCAGCCCTTGGCAAGCTCTAGTTTCTGCACAATATATAAGTTACCGTACAATTAATACTCACACAAATTATGTAACAAATAGTGGTGTACATATGACTGTACCATTCTTTCAGTTATTTCTGTTTGAAAACGTCCTACTGAAGTAACATTATCATAATTTATTTTTAATAACGTTATGATAAAAAAATATCTTACAATTATGTGTGAGTACGAGTATAAAACATAGGTTTAACATGTGAACATACCGTTACTTTTATATTGTTTGTGAGCAATAATGGCAATTCCCGGCAATTACTTATCGGCATCAAGGATGACCATTTTGTTCCTACAGCAGACGGCCGACTTTCCACTTTTGAAATTTAGAAACTAGTAGTTTACGCTGTAAAGATCAATTCCAAAAGTGAGCAACCGCCCGTCTCAACACGGCCGAAAAAGCCCCTAAACTTTTGGAATGACAATCAGACTTGTACGCTTCACCATCACAATAACTTATCTATACACATTCACGCTATAACATAATATAACGTATCATTTAACGTGAATATATCTCACGTCGCTGTTCCTTCAATGTCTCTACATAATGATACAACATCTATGGGATCTAGTATCGCCGATTACATCACTAGTGTTTCCGGAGAACCTGGGAACGGTCCCAGAACTGGGCGAGAGACTGAGCGGGTTCAACTGAACCGGCATATCTTTTGTTTCTGGTATAGAGTTTAAGCTGTGGTTGTTTGTCGATGTCAAGCTGTTTTCCACTGGACTGCCGTTTGTTCTGATCTGCGATCGCTGCTTCTTTAGATCCGCGAGCGTGCCTGAAACATTACAGGGTGTGTGTTGAAGCGTTTGTCGCAATAATTCGCGTCGTTTCTAAGTAATGCGCAATAATGTGCTGTTACGCAATCGCTACGGTGCTTTACTTTCACATCGTATTTTAATATTACGTCTAGCAAACTGTTCAAATTACACGCTAATGCTAGCTAGTTATTTTTTTCTAAATTATGTTATACCCTGTTCCATAATCATAGATATTTTTTGTTAACAAAGAAATGTCACGAAATGTCACTGTCAAAGTGACATGACAGTTGCCCAAAACATTTTTCACTAGTGAAAAATATTTTTGTGTCTATTTCCTCCAGCTTAGCTTCACGCGCGGCACTATTATAACGTAACAAGAAACAAATAACAAGAACCAACAACAAAAACATAAACAAAACTACTAATAAATAACAAGATCTTTAACAACAACACATACGCAACCAGATACACACTCGAGTTCGAAGATTGGAACAGATCAACAGACAGAAAAAGAAAATGGCGGCGATTGCACAAAATGTTTCAAATCCCTGCTGTGTTCCCAGTCTAAGAAAAATAACTGCACGAAAAAACTTCCTTTTATTAAAGTTTTGTTTAAAATAACAATATTGCATAAACGATCCATTCACGATTTTTCAATAATTCAAGTTTGACATGTTATAATTTAAAATCAATTAATAATGTCTATCATCAAATTATAGATTGCATAATTTTCTATCAATGTTTTCTTTATGTCAACCCCTTTGTTTACATAAAATATCTAAGATTTTGGAACAGGGTATTATAGATTATGACCAAAAGTATCTGAAAAGAAAATTTAAAGTTGGGGTGGAGAGAGAATAGAAAAAAGGCAAGTAGAAAGGTACATATAAAAGTGCATACATGCATTACCCACACATATACTAATCTATACACTAACACCATAACGTTTTCACAAAAGGGTACGTGTATACTGAACAATGTACCATGCATGCAATTACAGTGCCTGGTGAAAATATGACACGCCAAGTTAAAAAGTTATTGTTTAATTCAGTTTTGTATGCTAACGTCGGTCGCTGTTAGCAAGAATTACAAGTAATTTTGATCTTTAATTGTATTGCGCTTTAAATTGTAGTCTCTGAAAACATTAGGCTAATAAGCTTGCCTCTTGCAACAATGTGTGTTAAGGGGCAGGATACGGCGCGCCGCTATCTCGCTTGCACATCTCAACATTTTTTAAGATAAACAAACCCTTAGTATAATTATGAAAAATCGCATTCGGTGATGTTTCTGACAATAACATTACAAAGGTACGGCAAAAGTATTTTTTTATCCGATCAAGTTTTCATACATGAAAATGGGCAAACATAAAATCCCATTTTAGGTTTAAAAACTTGAATGGATCAAAATTAAATTTTTGTTCATCTTATGTAATGTTCTTGCCAGCAACTTCGCCGAAAGTGATTGTTTATCTTCAAAAATGAATAGATGCGCGAGCGAGATAGCGGCGCTCAGTATTCTGCCCCTTAATAGTTTATCTGAGTCTCTGAAAACATTAGCCTTAATAAGCTGTCTCTTGCAACAATGTGTGTTCATTAAACGTGGTAATTAAAGGATATTACACAAAACTGTAATCAATTACTTTTTATTACCAGACGTGCCATATTTTCGGGCAGGCTTTGTACACTACTACAGAGACTGCTTGCCTCAATATGCATCCTCGAGAGCGATTCTGGAAACCGGCACACAGTCCCCACTTCAAAACTTTAAAATATAAACCATCACTGTGCAAAACTGTTAGAATAACTTTACAAAATGTTATAAAACTGTGCTAATATAATAATGTGCTTTGTTGTAGTGCGTAAGGATGCATATAATTACCTGCGTTAATCATGACGGTGACATGAACATTGATTTTACCATTATTGTCTGTGGTGTAGGTGGCGGTACCGCCTTCCGCGATGGCGATCTGGTTACCGACAGAGGCGAGGACCTCTTTCCTACCGTCTATTGAGTCTTCTGTTTTGTAGGCGTCATTGTCTTGGCCTTCGGGCGCTTTTCGGACGCCGTTCGGTAGGTTTCGGTCGTAGTGTTTTGTTTCGTTGAGAGCTTCATGCGGCGGTGGGACAGCGCCGGGTGCATAATGCGAGGCTGCATTGACACCGAACAGTGGATTGGTTATCTTGGGTTGCGAGTATGGGACGTTTTCTGTAGTCTCGCTTACATCGCTGGCTCTGTGAGTGTTTCGGTTGTATGAGTGCTTAGGCACGGCGTAGTCGACATTCGAATCGTAGCTCTGGTTGGAGGTGGTGGAGCTCGTCGATAGCCGCTTGTGCGTTAAATCTGGGGGCTGGAGGTTAGCGCTGTTCTGATCGTTTTCCACGCCGTTCGATAAGCCCTGGAGAAAAAAACAATGATATTTCATAGAACTTCAATGGCAATTGAATGAAATGCAGGATTTTGACGGTAAAAGATTTGAGTAATTTCGAAGAGCCGTTTGCATTGAGTCTTGAACGATGTAAAACACTTTCTGCTTCTGCGGTCTCATATCGAGATAAATAAAATCGTTATTGCTGGATACGTCAAGGAGATAATCGAAAAACAAGAGCAAATACATAGAAAGTATACCTAAGTACATATATGAAAAGTGATTCAGCTGAAAATTTTTGTAAAACGAAACACCGTGGATTTTCACATAGATCGTAGTTTTCATGAATGTATATTTGTACGTCTTTATCTAATTTCTTATCTAATCTAATCTGTATTAATACTATTAATACGCTAGTTCAAAGAGACCTGAGCAATGATGGTTCAAACTCGAGTAAAGCCAACCCTGTAGGTAATTCTGAATACAAATTACCAATATCGAACGAATCATGCCATTACCCAATAATTAAAGAGGTACTAACAATAAGCAAACTCGAGTAAAGCCTACACTAACCATAATTCTCACTATGGAACCCAAATTAACAATCCACAAGAGGTGTAATATATAACAGGATTTGTTAATTTTGAAAACTTATTGAAGTGGCTTTATAATGTTTTTCCATAATAATAAAGAGGTCTTGTTCGTTGTTTCTGCGTTTTTAAAGGTACTTTAGTACCTGCAATTAAATCAAAAATAGCGGTAAGACGTTTAAAACATTCAGGAAATGTCAATTTACGTAACTGAACCTAAGCGAGTTGAAGTGAAACCTACACCCTGTATACACTCAATCAGTGGTTCCGCCGAACATATCTATTAATCGAGGTAAACGGTAATAGGGATGCATTTATAAAACTGAAAGCAACACGTCTTATTAGCAACTCAATTTTATAACTTCGACCTTGGTTAAAATATTTCAACATTTCCTAACAAAACATATTTTACTCTCGTAAGGATTGAACTTGACTTTTTTTTCATACTATTTGATAACGAAACGAGCTAGTCGTTTTTGCTTGATGGTAAGCGTAACGCCAGCCCATAACAATTGCAGTGCTACTCAGAACTTTAAAACACAAAGGCCTGCGCGGTTTTGCAGTGCGCTCGCTGAGACAGTCTCATAAGACCAGTAATGTCACTTGCTACTCTACTCTGCTCATCAAACTATAAGTTCTATAGTATAACTTTCAGGACTTCAACATAATTTAAAAAAAACCTCTTACTTTTTTCCCCTCATATATTATAAGGGTTGAACTCCAAAACAGAAACATACGTAGCAAACACTCAGTTAATACAGAAATAATTATGTCTTGAACTTGATTGGGGCTATTGGCCAGACTGTACTGACTTGTTGGTCAGAACCAACCAGAACAATGCCCAAAGAAAAACAGCAGTTCGGTGTGGCCCTAGTTGCCGTAAAAAGAAACATGAAGAGATCAATTATTATTGAACTGCTCCCGAGATGAGCATATATAGGCGCATTACTATATAGGAGACACCTGGAGATCCCAGGGCTTTTTAACTATGTAGAACTAAGGCCGGCATCCGCGGGATTTTAGTACAGGTAAAAATCCCACGTAGCTCCGACCACGAGCAAAGTGTTTAAAAAGTCGGAAATAAAAATAGTTTGACGCGATAAAAATATTACATGAAATGTTAAATTTATGCTGCGGTGTTAATTTAATATAGTTTCTGTCCGAAAAATACATCATATTTCCTTTCTCAGTTTCTACGCACCCTGTACCGGAGTCCGAGGACCTGCGGCTCCTTGCGCATGCGCCGCAAGTTGTCGTGAGTCAAAAACATAATATCCAATGACATAATAATAAGCTGCACACTTCACATAACACTGGATCACGTTAACTCCAAGAACATTAACACTTTATGACGTCACCATAAAGGACGAGTTCCGACGAAGAGAGAAAATATGTCAAAATGCATTATCGAGATAAAAAATATTGTGATCGCGTTTGTGTGGTGCGTGTCCGCCCGCTGACCATACAGACTGCGCTCGCGCCTCGGACGCTGGCCAGTGTAGCCGCGAACCAGTGGTACATTTTCATGCAGACGCTCCGATTCGACTCACCCACACTAATGGCCTATGAAGAATAGGAACTGAAAAAACGGCCAATAAGAATTTCACTCAAGCTAACGGAGATTCGGAAGGATGATGTCACTACTTACGCATGAAAACCTCTACTGATCTAAGCATTCCTCATCAGTTTCGTGAACATTTTACCTGTCCGCGTTGATTGAAAAGTGCTTACAATTTTTATCATCCTTGAAGGCACTTACGATGTTAACTTGGATGAAGCCGGTAAGGGGAACTCAACCGGTAGGAATCAAGGGTTATGACAGGATCACAATACCTAGCGTCAAAGGACAATTACCACGACTAACCGCAAATGCGCGTTGCGCATATACAAAGCTACCAGCTGGTAGGAATTCTGAAAGAAACCCGCAAGAGTTTAAATACTGTCTGTGCTGTGTCTCTTGACCGCACTAGTTCTTCAGTGCAAGGGAAATCGCGGGAAAACTTAGTGAATCGGCGCGTCGTCAATCAGCCCGCCCACCGGAACGAGATGCCATGTTCATGCTGCGAATGTTGTGATCAACATACGATGATGCAGGCGGCCGAGCTATGAGAGAATGACGTTTTCTTTCAGCTGTCATTGCTAATTTTGAAAGAGACAAATGAAACTGTAGCATGCGAAATGTATACTATCGAATAGTGTGATGCTGAGAGAAAGTACAAACTTTGATTTAACAAATGATTATGAAACATGCATTAGATTTTATTTTAAACTAGCTGCTGTTTCTTCACCCGCGCGGAGATATTGAGATCCCAAATTATTTGTCTAAAATAAAAGTAGCTTAAGTTACCCCTTATAACATGAGAAACCTGCCAATGAAAGTCCCGTCAACATTGGTCCAGCCGTTTCAGAGATTATCCAGAACAAACAGACAGACAAAAATATTAAACATTGCTTATTTTTATATAAGTACCTACTGTATATACTTTCATATGCATTTAGTAAAAAAACTGTTATTTTGACGTTACAAACAGGCACATCGCTTTTATGTATCTGTATAAACTATAAGCGAAAGGTATGTCAACTATAACAAGAGCTATGAGATAGCGATTTTAAGTAAGCCTCGACAACACAATAGGACATTATTATCTGGCCTTTGCAATATCTCATCCTCTTCAATCATTCAATATGTCATGCATATGTTGCCAATAAATCTAATATCTTAATTGTTGTCTAAGCCCTAAGGGAATCCAGATTACCTAAGACCCCTTCATCTATATTTATCGTAAAGTACATGATAAAATATTGTTTTCAAACAGCTAAATGAAAGGACGAACAGATCGTTCACCTCGTATTAACTGCCACGATTTCTCGCTGCTATTGCAGTGCTACCAGGAAATTTGAATTACCAATACTTGCGCTTTAGCTAAGTTGACTAACGACCTGGTTAAAATCGCGGGGAGCCGTTGGATGCAAAAGGCAAGTAGCTGTTCAACGGGAAAGGCTTAAGTTCGGCAGTGAACGTCTTATGGCTGATGATGAATACTTGCGCAGTGCTCCAACTACTTCCACTTGTTGTATACGCAGTAACATTTGTTGTTGCTATTCGGCGCAGAAATAACTCAGAGGACCGCGATGCTCACCAAGACAAACTTGACTAGAACCTACTTCCTGCTTCATTTAAAAATAATCGCATTATAGTTAAATGCAATTAGAAAATGAGTGGGAGCGCGTCGTTGCACCCCAGATATGTTAGAACTGGGCGCCCTGTATTACGCTTGCATCACGACAGTCACGCACACGCTATTTTAATGATAAAGATACAGAATAACCACAGAGTCAGTAGCCAATCTCAAAGCGAAACGCCGCGTCTACGTTGGAAATTTTTCTTTACTCTATACAGGTTAGCGTTTAACTATTATTTTCACATGATCTTAAGTGACATTACGGTCGATGGAAATTGACTCTCTAGTGCGACTGCTGGAACACACTGTTAGGGGTTTGGCGACACATTTTATTATTGAGGGTAGTTGCCAGCCAGCAGGTCTAAGTTGCGCACCGTGAGATGCTGTGTTCACGAGTAGCTTCTCGAGCTGAAGTGTTCCAAATTCAAAATGTAATAGGTTTGCCTACAGAAAAATTATCTATGGTACATGGTATGGTAAACATCAAAGATGTAACAAATCACCAGATGGAACTTTGCCTACCAACAGAGTTTTAGTAATATTGTCGGCAAAATAAAAACCAAAACACCGATTTACTACACATTAAAAGTTAAGATAATTCTTATTTATATGAAATACATATCCCAAAAAAACAACAATTTGCGTAGAGGTGACTGCAAAGGACTTTTTTATATAGTCACGACCAAATGTAAGAGAATCGTAAACTCTTTCTATTGCAAAATAAAATAATGTCTGTTCAGCTAATCTAAGAAGAAAATAAAGTAGATATAATTTTGTAAGAGGCGTACTGGATCTGTGTGTTGAACTAGTGGCGATAAGCGCGCATGTTTAACCTGCTCAATGTTGTGTAAAGCCGCGCGCGTGTGTGTGTGCGTAAGAGATGAGTCAGACTACTTTTTATAGAAACGACGTATAACCTAGTAACTGTGGTAACAAGTATACAATCAGGAGATAATATCCGCGGCAGTAGAACATTAATTAGCTTAGGAATTGTTTGAAAGTGCAGTAAATGGACTGCAACATTTTAATATAAATGCAGATCAACATGTGATTGCGGTTTATCTATACAAATAAATAAAATTAGTCTGTTTTCAATATCAAAATAACAGCTTACTAAATGCATGAAAGAGTTCAAAGACTAAAAATTTATTTTAAATAAAAAAGAGGGAACCGTCTTCGGCAAAAATATCGCGATATATGAAATTTCATTCTGCATTTTATTCCATTTTACCCTTAGCGGTGGTGGTTTTTCCACAAAATTTTTCAAAGGACTCATGACAAAAGGACTTATTTAAATTGGTTGATAATTGGCGGAGAAGTCGAGAAAAATCGCTACCAAGCAAAATAAAACCCAGACGAATTGAAAAACCTCCTCCTTTTTTGATAACGAGTCGATATGCCTATTACAGGTATCTTCTAAGCAAGCGTGCTACATCTTTGACCGCTTCGTCACTTAACATCTCGATATGGCGGTCAAAGGTAAGCCCATTAATTAATTAATTAATTTAGTATAATAAAAGGTCAAAAAGATAATTATTTATATATTATTTCAGAAAAAAGGTGTCAGTAAGATATATGTACACCAAAAGTCGCCTATTTTCACGACTACACAAAAAAGGAGCGTAATGTTTTAGAATTCATGAAGGAATGTATGTTTGTATGTATGTGAGTTTCTTTATTCCACCATAACATTTAAATGCCTCAACAAATTTCGATGTATGAGATATCGTTAGAATCCTTACATCATCCCAAATGACACGGGCTAGGGCATTCGTGTTTTTATTTATATAACTTTTGGTACGTCGACTTCTTTGATTTTATCACGGGTTATGACAAGATGTTGCAAAGGTTTAGCTTACTTTCGAAAAAAACAGAACCCA
This sequence comes from Crocallis elinguaria, assembly GCA_907269065.1. Lineage (NCBI taxonomy): Eukaryota > Metazoa > Arthropoda > Insecta > Lepidoptera > Geometridae > Crocallis > Crocallis elinguaria. The sequence goes on along the minus strand of OU026072.1, from coordinate 20,173,831 downwards.
CTTAAAATCAATTTCATAACAAGAACTTTATCTCAAAAGTCATAAGTATAGTAAGTAAGTGTAGTAGTAAATCAGATAATTTTTAATATGAGAAAAGCATGTAAAGAAAAACCTTCACCGAGCCCATTAATTGAACCCTCGAGGAAAGAAAGTAAGTACGTAATAAAATTATGCGGACAACTGTCGCCTCCCACAAATAATGGGCCCCGTAGACGTAATAAAGGTAATTAATTATAACTTCCAGTAATTACCGGCTCGACTAGCCGAAAGTAACTAAGAAAGTGAAGCAAAAAAACTTACAGAAACTGCAATTTGCGATGAAGATAATTACGTAAATGTAAAGATGGATTTATGTATTCGCTAAATGAGCTTGTTATGCATCAATAAGCTTTTTGTTTGTCGAGCGAAAGGTTTCAATTCTATGAAATTTGTAATAAATGAAAATAAAGTTGCATGAGATTTATTTACGTAATATAATCCTACTAATATTATAAATGCGAAAGTGTGTTTGTTGATTTGTTGGTTTGTCCTTCTTTCACGCAGCAACGGAGCAACGGATCGACGTGATTTTTGGCATAGATGTAGTTTATGGACCGGAGAGTATCATAGGCTACTTTTAATCCCGGAATAATGTACGGTTCCTGTGGGAACGCGGGTGAAAACCGCTGGCCGAAGCTAGTGCTAAATTAAAAGTAAGTAAAAAATTACGTTTGCTCTAAGGATTTGGCAATATACTCAAGAATATCATTAGGTATCATTTATACTTATATAATACGTTTAGTTCGAGTACATACAATTGATATAAAACCGAAAAGAAAGACAAATCTATCGATAGAGTAGAGTGGAGAATAACATAATATGCTAAACTGTTTTACAGTCTCACGTACGCTTCTGATTTGTTTTTACAGCACTTTCAACTGTATTCTTATCGTGATACCTACAGTTCGCGGCTTAAATAGCACAAATATTTAATTTAAAGAAATGTTAAGTCATTAGCAGATCCATAAAGCATTTTTGCAGCGTTTTTAGGCGCGTCACGCACCATGACTGTGCCAATTACGACGATAACGGGAAGAACGAGGAAACATCTAGTTCTAGAGCAACTAGTAATTCCGAGAAAGGTCCATTAACAAGCCTAAGATTTATGTTCTTTCTTTCTTACATGCAGTTTTTTGCTTTGATCTTAGATTTATTAATAGTTTTAGTCCTCTGCGCGTAAGTTCCAGAATTGGCACTTTCGTAAAGGAATGAAGTAAAGTTTGTAGTATAGGAGCTATGTTATTCTTATTAGGGTATTAAAACAAGGCCAGATTCACAAAGTATTAAAATTTTTAAAATACCCTAATACATAGTTGTAAGGATGAACCTTTATCTGTAGCAGTGGGACACAATTAAATAGATTAAATTAAAAAAGATATATAGCTGAGTTGACGTCTACAGGACTGTTTATTTTACTAACAGCTGATTCGGTTTTCCCCACTATCTCACATGTCACCTAACGCGGCAGTGGTAATATACCTATAGAAGGGAAACTGGCTATCAAATGCAGTTAGAGTAATTCACCCAAAGGAGTTTAAAAAAAATTAAGATTTTTTGAAACCGGTTATCAATGAAAATTTTAACCTCGTAACAGCACCTCAGTTAAAACTACCGTCACCTACCAGCCTACTAGATTCTGTGGGTCAGCACGGCTGCGCCACATACCAGGTGGTAATACGAACGTAAAACCGCTCATTATTGCTTCCCGACTAATTGGCCACCAATTACGCATAGTGCTGAGCGGAGTCGATGGCGTACCACTTATTGAAGCAGACAGTTAATCTCGAAACAGTGATAAGAATCAATAGAGGAGATTTGATTCATTTATTACCTTCCTAGACTGAAGCTAAAGCTGTTTTTCTTTGATAAATTAACAAGGCTTTAGGCTATTTTTGCATTCTTCTTAGGCGGGCCGAGAAGGGGCACCTTAAACGTTACTTCTATGCTGATGAGTGTGGTGCAGTGCCGCGCAAGATTTTGTTTATCTAAGCTGTGGGTCATAGAGAAATCGTTATGGGTAGACGCGACGCTTAACATAAGGTAAACGAACTGCTCGTCCACGAAATTTGCAATAATATAAAAAAGTCAATCCTATATTGAGTAAAAATGACATAATCCACAAAGATCTTGCTTCGTTGTTTTGGATGTGTCGAGAGAATGAATGAAGAAAGAATGTTGAAAAACTTTACAGTCCAGAATAATTGTATAGTATAAGATAACCAGTGAAAATGCATGAACTAATGTTGAGAACAAAAGTTTACAAAGAGAAGTTATGTTCCCTTGATTCTTGCCTGGCCCAAAGAGGACTTGTGGTGGTAGCAGAAGTGATAAAAAAACACATTTAATGCTGTGTTACAATAATTACGATTTAAGTATTGTGAGATATATTGCGCTGGCAGTTACAAAACTTTCGAGAGCATATCTTTGCACAACACTCACACATGCGCAACTGTAGGTATCTTTACGCAATACAGTTACCGATATGCAAGTGAGATAACCTAAAAATTCATCCGAAAAGTATAAATTGTACTAAGTTTTTAAGCATCATACACTTGTTTCCACCCGCGGCTTTGGCCACATGCGGTATATATATCTTGCCTATGTGTTATTCCAGATCTTAAACTATCTACATTCCAAATTTCATTAAAATCGGTTTAGTAGTTACAGAGATACTTGGTAACAAAAATTTACTAACACACACACACACACACGCACGCACGCACGCACGCACCACAGTAAATATGTATGTGATTTATGCCACATCTCTATTGTGCTGTAGAAATATGCAGAAACCATGAAAATTACTAAAAGAAATAAGTGCCTACACAAAAAAAATATTTTTTAATTAACTAGCATTGGGTAAATATGAAAACTGCGAAAGTGTATTTGTTGGTTTGATCCCGGACAACATAAGGAACCTTAGGAATCTCCACGCGGGTGAAACCGCGGGCAGAAGCTAGTAGTGTAATATTTTCTGCTATGTATGGTATTACTACGCGTTGAATCTAAATGACCGCATTGCTGAATGTGTATCAGACGGAAAACCCGCTCTTGCTAAATTAAAAAAATTACTTTTATGATTTTTCTCTTATCGCTGCCGCAAATAACATCGCAATCAAATGTGTTACGTGTTGTATAGCGATTTTGTAATTGAATGCGTTGTTATTAGAAGATATTATGCTTTTACAACATATGTAAAGAACTGGGTTAATTTGTTTTGATCTTTGATCATAAAAGATACAATAGGCAATGTAAGCCGTACGTGCGCTCATATTATATCCCCCTTGTAAAGTGTTCGTAGAAAATGATCAGTTAGTCTGAACCAAACAGAGAATAAGAAAATTTTCGTCTCAAAACTCAACATATTTAGTGCTAAGACCAGGTTACTGGTCTGTGATTTGTGGTGAGCAATTTGCTTTTATTCTTATTTAGATAGAGAACTATGTGTGATTAAAGTCGATAGTACACTAAACCTAGAAATTGGACTGAGTCTTAAGGTGCCCCTTCCCGGCCCGCCTAAGTAGGACGCAAAATTGGCCTAAAGGCTTGTTGTTTCAAAGAAAAACAGGCACTACTAAAGAAAGACAACGCCAGAGCCCTCAGTTGGCATTTTGAAAATATTAAAATACATTTCCAGAGAAAATTTCCGAAGACAATTAGTGCGTGGTAATTTTCTAAAACTTGTTCCAGGAAATACAAGTTTTTGAAAATGTCTTACAAGTTTGTGAAATCCCCGACACAGAATCCGAGCTATAACCTATTGAAAATAGTTTCTTTTAATTTTTGAGCAGGTTAGTTAGATGCTGGCGGTGGAATTTCTTTTTACAAAATTCTCAAACTCCTTTATGTTACAGTAATCTTCCGATGCATTGATTTTTTGTGAAACAGATAAATTAGAACTCAGAGTAATTAAGTAGGTAGTAGTAGAAGTAGCTATATTATCGAAAATGAAAAATAGAACGAAATTGACATAAGCAAGCATTTCTTCACATTTGCATTAGGTATGATGCGTGTTACGGCGCTGACAATTTTCCCTTTCACACCACACGTCCGCATATTTTAACTGTAAAGCATAGATTACACAGTTGTTGTTTTTCCTCACTCGTTTTGTGCGAAAGTCGAAAGTAGAATAATGCGCGGCGCAACTGACGTATGTAGAATCTGATTATGTACGCTAGCGGTTCAGGACTTTGTCGACGTAGATATTCAACTAGTATTTTTTAAGAATACTGGAGATAAATACATCTAATTATACAAAAACTGTTGGATAGTTTTGTAGGGTTGTCAAAATGTTCCAGCCCGCTACCACTTTCGCAACGTATTCTATCTATCAAGCAGTATTGGCCTTTTGGTATACTTGTATATGGTCCTATACATATTATAGTCATCAGCGGATGTTTCTTTCACAGAACCCATACACTTCTTATTAAACATTTGTAATAGACAGCTAAGGCCATGTATGTATGTACGTAGGATCTAGTGCTCAAACCCTACATAAATCCTACTAATCCTATTAATACAATTAATGCGAAATTAATTTATGGATGTTTACTCTTTTGTTTACTCTATCACGCAAAAACTACTAAACGGATTTTGATGAAACTTTACAGTGATATAGCTTATGTACAGCAGAATAACAAATAGACGACAATTAATATACATATATAACAAGCGGGCGAAGCCGCGGAAGCTATTAGTGCTGGGATTCTGAGGAAACGAAAATCTGTAGAAATGGGAGTCTGTATAGATATCTAGGAATCTGTAGACATGGGAATCTGTAGTCATAAGCACAAAGGCTTGATAATAGTGTAGTCTTGTCACCATGCGCTCACTTTTTCACAGTTCTTCTCACGCAGCATTTGTTTCTTTGTGTTAATTCAGCAAGGCTCCATTTTTTTTAATGGTATTCGTTAACGAGACGAGCTGGTCGTTTGCCTGATGGTAAGCATAACACCGACCCATAACAGGGCCACTCAGAACTTTGAAACACAAAGGCCTGCGCGGTACTACAGTGCGCTCGCTACCCTGAGACATTAGGTATTAAGTCTCATAAGCCCAGTAATTTCACTGGCTACTCTGCTCATCAGACCGGAACACAGTATGCTTGCACATTACTGCTTGGCAGCATACTTGACGACCAAAGCGGTGGTACCAACCCAGAAGATTTAGTTCTACCACCTAGTATTATTATTAATATTGCCTTGTATATATGTTAAGTCTATTGGAAAACATAAATAAATAAATTGAAATACAATGACTTAGATGCCATTTTAATATTATTTTCGAACTTTATTGCAAAGCTTTTTTTAGCCCATAGCTTTGAACTCTGAATTCAAAGTTTAATTTTGATTGCGACACGGTACTGGAGTGTTAATATGCTCAATTGGTATTTCAATGGCCCACACCACACGGTAGTTAATTACTATGATAATGACGCTGATGCTTGTTTGGTGCATACCAGTGTGCATTATTGTTGTGATTATACATTCAGAATGTAATGTAATGTGTCGGCCAGTCATTTTTACTGGCGATAATTACTATCATCAGTTAATTTTTTGTTCGCCAACAGCGATGTGTTGCAAACAAGAAGATTCGACGTGTTTTATAAGACTATGAAACACGTATTAAATTTTAAGAGAAATTTAACAAAAAGTATTTCAATGAATATGCCATGTGTTTTAATTATTTTTTTTTTTATTTTTTTTAGCTTAGCTTAGATTTTTAGCTTCTGCCCGCGCTTTTCACCCGCGTTCCCACATGAACCGTGCATTTTCCGGTATAAAAAGTAGCCTATGTTACTCTCCGGTCCATAACCTATGTATATGCCAAAAATCACGTCAATCCGTTGCTCCGTTCCTGCGTGAAAGAAGGACAAACCAAAAAATCAACAATCCAACAAACACACTTTCGCATTTATCGTATTAGTAGGAAGTAGGATTCCATACTAAGAAATTGTAAGGTTTCATATTCCCACAACTATAGGATCAATTGCGTCCTAATTTTTATAATACCCGGCTAGATGTTGGTGGAGGCGCACCACGTGATTAAAGTAATAAATAAAGTCGATTGTTATAAGAAATCGAATCGATAACGCATTAGGGCATCACTAACTCAAGTTGTCAAAAGTAAAATAAATGGTTGGACTGAGCATAAGTTTTGGCTTAAAGTTTTGCTTCCAGTAATATAGCTGACAAAAAACGGCCATTCGTATATCACAAGCGTTCTAGCTAGTCTAGTTTCAACTTTCAAGTGGTTAAAAAACCCTTGTGACAAGCTTTCAGCAAGCCTACCAAATTGTAAGTTCACAACTTGCAATACTTTAGAGTTTCAAACATCATGAGTATCAAAATATCTCAATCCAACTTTACGACGGGCTTTAAAATTTCGATTGATAATTGCCACAGGCAAATTACAATTTGTATAAATTTTTTTGTTGCGTTTTTTTTGGTAGTCCTATATAGTACTTGACTGGATATCCTACTAAGCGGGCGTCCATTAATTACGTGAAGTAATTTTGGCAATTTTTGGACCTCCTCTCCCTACTTAGTGAGATGTCGTGAGATTTGGCTCGACCCCCTCCCCCCCCCCCCCCCCTAATCTCACGTGAGATTTCTCAAAATACGTGTTTTTAGTGCAAATACGTTAATCTGCGATTCATCGCCGTACGCCGCAGCGTTCTTCGAGTATTCTAGTGGAGAAACATATTTTAATTAAAACATTTCTTGCAGTTTTCCACTGAAAAAAAATTACGTGATATTTGCTGAGACCCTCTCCCCCACGTGAGATTTGGTGAGATTCTGCTTGACCCCCTCCCCCTCTAAACACCTCACGTAATACCCCCCGACCTGAAAATACGTAGGGGCGACCCCTACGTATTTTCAGGTTTAATAGACAATTACTAACCTGCAATTCATCGTCGACGGCCGAATCGAAGGTTTCCCGTAACCTCGCCTCTCCCCTGACGTCCGCTTTGGCCGTCAGCTGTTTCTCCCTCAGCGACGTCCGCCGCACCGACCGGACTCTACTGAACAAGTTTTAACATCAATACAACTACTTATCCAGACTAACTCTTAACTAATTCTTCTTAGAGTATCCATCTGGGTGGGTATGATACCGCTGTGCTCGTTTAGTCCACCGTCAAGCGTTAATGTGCAAGCATTACTGTGTTCCTGTTTCACAGCCGCCGCTCGCTCGCGTCCGTCTCCCTCGCACGTACCTGCTGGTGCTCGCGGTGGAAGAGGACCGCCGCGCCGTGCGCAGCCGCTCGCCGGCGTGGTGCGCGGCGCGGCGCCTGTGCTCCTCTTGTTCCGCAGCCGCCGCTCGCTCGCGTCTGTCTCCCTCGCACGTACCTGCTGGTGCTCGCGGTGGAAGAGGACCGCCGCGCCGTGCGCAGCCGCTCGCCGGCGTGGTGCGCGGCGCGGCGCCTGTGCTCCTCTTGTTCCGCAGCCGCCGCTCGCTCGCGTCTGTCTCCCTCGCACGTACCTGCTGGTGCTCGCGGTGGAAGAGGACCGCCGCGCCGTGCGCAGCCGCTCGCCGGCGTGGTGCGCGGCGCGTCGTCTGTGCTCCTCTTGTTCCGCTGTCAGCCTCGTTATTCGTGCTCGCATCTCACCCTCCTCACATATATCTGTTAAGCAACGATTCGGTTAAAAAGGTTAAGGTACTAGTAGTAAAAGCACGATTAAAATTGTGTGCTTCGGCAATTTTCGTATTTCGGAATTGGGATGTTGCATGAGACATAAAATACATATTTTTGTCGCTATACAGTTTTAAAATGATCACATGAACACAATAAAAATGAAATTCACAAAAAATATATAATTTCCAGAAAGATACCGCATCTAAAAATTTCTAAATTTCAACAAATTTGTTTTATCATCCATTAGTAAATTTAAATAACACCATCAGATTCTTTACATTTTAAAGAATAACAAAAATGTATGACAACTATGTACTTAAACGCAGTTATTCGCGCCCAAATCAACAAAATGCATTTTTTTAGTACTAGAACAGTGAACAGAACGCGTAGAACAAGTGACGTCAGATGTTCTGTCCAATTTGTATGGGGCGTTTTAGCGCTCAGAAGATACGCCCGACGTTGACTCTAATTTTTCACGTTTCTAGTGATCAATTTTGAATTGTTTTTATAGACATTTGATTCTCATGAGAAAACAAATTAATTGACATCATAAAAAATGGAGTCAACATCCCTATTAGTACGAATGTCACCAATGTCCGGCCACCTCGTCAGACACTGACGAGCTGACCAAATAATAACGCAGTGTTATAACTTATATTAGTGTCAATACTTTGCTGACGAGGTATGGGGCGGCCGGACATTGGTCACATGTTCCTACTAGTTCGAATACATGAAATTTGCCGAAGCTCCTATAAACTACCCTCCTGCAGGGTTATTTTAATTCACTCGGAATGATATCCGTGTCGGAAACGAGTGTCTTGAGAGTTTATATTTCGGAATCACATCCCGTCAGTGAAATTTCCCGTTTAGATTTGACAACTCAGCGGCGCAAGTACGGATCTATTCGGGTCGATAAAATTCGATAACATTCGATAAAATTGACAGTTAAAATCGATAAAGTGGGTTTTATTCGATAAAATTGACAGTTAAAACCGATAAAGTGGGTTTCATCGATTTTAACTGTCAATTTTATCGAATATTATCGACCGAAAAGATCCCTACTTGCACCGCAGCTGCATAAGCGGCGCGAGTACGGAAGTCGGTTCGATAAATTTGTCGAACCGAAAAACTCGACAAATTTATCGAATGTTGCGAGTACCGAAGTCTGATCGTAAAGTATTGTAGTAGCTCTATATTCTCTTTGGATTCGACCTAGCTTTTCGATAACTTTTGTCGATTGTTTCGAAGCTCGATAAATCCCACCTTATCGATTTGAACTGTCAATTTTATCGAATTTTATTTATCGAAAAGATCCGTACTCGCGCCGAAGCACGGATATAACCTCGACAAATTTCCTCTGTTGGGATGCGATTCCGAGATATGAACGTACAGAAACAGTCGCTTCCGACACGGAATCATTCAGAGTGAATTGAAATCACCCTGTTGGTTCTGAATGGTACCTAATTTGTACTACTGGCAAGCGTTTACAAAGAAACGAACGAAAAAATTAAAAATTAAACAATTTATAAATTTTTTACAGGTATACCTGCCGGCGTTTCATCATGCTTGTTCCTCACGTTGAGATCAGCTCCATATTGTACTAATAACTCTAACACCTCCAACTGCAACAATGGAAAGGGGAATAACAGTTAAAACATTATTAGGGTATAGAAACCAGATCATCATGATCAGCCAATATCAGTCCTAGGACTAAGACCCTTTACTAGGTGCCCCACTGAAAAGTTTTTTCTGGAAAATTATATTTTTCCAGACTAACTTTTATAAAATACATAAGGGACCGGTGCAAAAATTGCAGTTTGTCTTAATTTATACTAAGTACAGAAGATAAGTTGTTAACTTAAACATAGGAATTAATGTAAGAAGCCAGTCTGTAAGACGAGATTTGATAAATATTAATTGGATATTTTTTTATAGTTAGAAATGTACTTGATCCCTAGACACTTTTGATGAGTGTACTTATTAGGGCAACGAGTTACATTAAAACATTAAAAAATACGACTGCAGTGTCACTTGGAATGACGTAAGGATTCTAACGATACCCCATACATCCCAATATGTTCAGCCATTTCAAAGATATGATGGGACAAAGAAACTCACATAAATACATACACCAACCCTAAAAACCTTCCACTCATTTTTTATGTAGTCGTATAAAAACAGGCACATATTAATCACATATACATATTAATCTTAGCGACGGCTCCGTAGCTAAGTTGGTAGTAACCCTGCCTGCAAGGCATGGGGTCCCGGGTTCGATTCCCGGCCGGGGCAGATTTTGTGTAAGCATAAAGTTCGTTCTCGGGTCTTGGATGTTTGTGATGTGTATCTGTGTATGTTAATGCCACCTGCGACACAGGGAATCCTAGTGCGGGGGTATGAGTGTGTAAGCGTTTATGTTATGTTATGTTTATGTAATAAAAAAAATTGATATTTCGAATTCAATTCGTGATAGTTTTAAATAGTTTTAAGTACATACATGCCCCCAGCAAGCCGCTGCGTGTACAGGTTGCCACATATCATGGTCGACGACATCTGTAGAGGCGCGGTGCTCCAGTAAATATTCCACCACTTTAATGTAACCATTCGCCGACGCTATGTGTAGCTGTAACGAAAATTGATAAGGCATATTAATACTTATTTACCACAGTCACTCGAAAAAGGACGTTTGATTCATCGATAAGAATAAAACTCATTTTTCCTCACACAAGAATAAAAACATCCATACAGATAAATAAAATTGAAGTGTCTGTTTGTAATATCAAAATAACAGCTTTTTACTAAATGCATATGAAAGTATATACGGTAACTATAACAAAACCACCATTTTTAAACATTTTGTCTGTCTGTTTGTTCTGGATAATCTCCGAAACGGCTGGACCGATTTTGATGGGACTTTCACTGGCAGATAGCTGATGTTACAAGGAGTAACATAGGCTACTTTAATTTTAGAAAAATAATTAGGGTTCCGCGCAAAAAAATAAAAACCATGTAATCCAAAATCTCCACGCGGGTGAAACCGCGGGGCAGCAGCTAGTTTTGAATTTGAAACAAGCACGAATTAATGGAATTATATTCAAAGAATAAATAAAAGGTACTACTGAATGTACATACTGGGCTGAAACAGATTGGGAGCTATAACATTGAGCTATAATTTGATAAATATAAATAATAATGTCGATTCTGTCGTTTCATACCTAAACCTAATTTTAGTTATGCTCTCTCTCTCTCTTTCTAATACACAACATGAGAAAGAGATGGAAGATGTTAACAGATCTAAATTTAGTTTTAGAGCTGTCAAATATCTTCCATTCTTGATAAATTAGACGCCACTAAATCCAGTGCCGTTAAATTTACGCTGAACACAAGCAAGTGGATTAATTTGACAGGTCTAAAACATATTACATCTTTTTATCATGTTCTACTTTAGAAAGAGGGATTAAAACTAAAATTAGTTTTAGGTATGAGATGACAGAATCGATCCCACTGTTGTCAGCAAATGTCATCATTACTAGCACTGCATAAAACACTCAAAATGTTTTTTTTTTTTTATGTTATTAGGTAACAAGACGAGCTGGTCGTTTGCCTGATGGTAAGCATAACGCCGGCCCATAACGATTGCAGTGCCACCCAGAACTTTGAAACACAAAGACCTGCGCGGGCGCGGCACTGCAGTGCGCTCGTTACCCTGAGACATTAGGTATTAAGTCTCATAAGCCCAGTAATTTCACTGGATACTCTGCTCATCAAACCGGAACACAGTAATGCTTGCACACTACTGCTTGGCGGCAGACTTCACGAGCAAAGCGGTGGTAACAACCCAGACGGACACTCGCAGAAGAGTTAGTCCTCCCACTAACAAAAAGCAACGTTAAAGCAACTTGTAAAAAAGGTACTTACTAACGTGGCTCCCTGAGCGTCCCTCGGCTCATCCAAATCCATACCCTCATGGACCATCTCTGCTATATCCGTTAACATAGCAATCTCCGTTGCCGCTCTCGTCTCATCAATCAACCTCTGCGTCACGCCCCTAGCAGCCATCTCGCTCTCAATCGCGTCTAGCGTTCTCTCTTCCTCGCAGATATCGTATGGCATGTTGCCGTCTCCATTGACGGCTAGTAAATTCGCGCCGCGTTGGATGAGTATTCGGACTAAGTTGAGGTTGCCACAAGTAGCGGCTGCGTGTAGTGGCGTCCACTTCTCGCTGTCTTCTGCGTTGACGTTAGCACCGTTGTCTAGTAGGAGCCGCATCATGGCTTCGTTATTATCGATGCAGCATTGGTGCAGTGCTGTGAGGCCATCCTCGTTCGTAGCGTCAGGGGTCACTCCTCGGGATAGGAGGCGGCGCACTAGAATGTGTATGGTTATTTATGAGTCACGACTCACGTGGTTTTTGCAAATCTTTCTGAAGTCTGGGGTTATAATTACATCAGTATTGCCTTAAAGTATAAATCTCTGCACTCGAGCCTGTTTGGTATATTGGTCATGTTCAAGGAAACGCTAGAAACTTGCGGTGGATATCATACTTAAAAGCATACTGAGATAGTTATTTATCAAGTGACAACAAAAAAGGTGCAGAGCAAAGTGCCTTTAGACCCACTTAGGCAAACGTCCGTTACAAATAGAGTAAAGGAAAACTGTGTAAGGTACAAGGTACAGGAAGAGCAATGTTTAAATCCTTTGACTATTTCACCTAACATGTGGAATAATGATAAAAATTTTAAACAAAACATCGATTCCGGCTAAAGATTGTTGAAACAAAAATTAGCGATAGCGATATTAAAGGCGCCGCACCTGTCCTGTTCTCTAGCGATACAATAGCACCCTATATTCCGGAAAAAATCCAGTCACTACGTGGCAAACATCCACCCGCAACAGCAGATCTCGTCCGTCCTGTTTCACCTCAACAGAGTGACGACGTTGTTGAGGATGTTGCTGTAGCCGTTTCGTCCTTCCGAAGTGGCTCATTGAGAAGTGGATAAATGCACAAATATTCCCTTATACCCCTGATGCCCTACAGAAGCCCACCGACGTAACTACACCACGAGGGCTGTCAAAAATAATTATAGGTACCTTCTTCGATATCATTCCGAGCGGCCGCCTCCAGTAACATGACGCTGTCGTTGAAGTAAATGTTTCGCTTGGTGCTCTTCTCTCGTTTCGCCCGCGACCGCGCCCATTCTTTTTCTCTTTGCTGCCATATTTTCAGCTGTTGCATTCGACGTCTGAAACGATATAATTATCTTTTATTAGTTTACTTTTTAACCGACTTCCAAAAAAGGAGGATACTCTCATTTCGTCTGTATTATTTTTTTAGCGCGTTGCTTCTCTATTTCTCCATCAATTCTCATTTAAATTATTATTTTTTTCAATGAGTACTAGGGTATATCTCAGTCTTTTAATAAATTTTACTAGCTTCTGCCCGCAGTTTCACCCACGTTCCCACAGGTACCGGGATAAAAAGTAGCCCATGTTACTCTCACGTCGATCCGTTGCTCCGTTGCTGCGTGAAAGAAGGACAAACCAACAAACGTACAAAATCGACAATATAATCGTTAGGAATCGACTTGGAACCCACATAGTAATTACAGTAGATACGTTGACCAACCCAATGCTATGTCGTGTGTTATTATCAAGGTACCGTGCAAGAGTAAAGTGTAAAGGCAATGGTATATTATTAGATCACTTGCCGAGACCCGACTGAGGCTGGACAAGCTAATGTGAAAAGAATAATTATATAACTATATAGGGCAATAAAATCGTAAAAAAATCAAAGATATTTTATTCCTTGCTAATTTTAAAAAGAATCGATATGAGTGCAAGTCGATCTGAGAATCGATTCAAAGGCACTTAATTCGTTGAGAGCCAAAAAAATTCAAAGCAGTGATCGTGCATCTCTAGTCTTCTAAGCTATCTATCTAAGCACCATCATAACTTTCCCACCAATTATTGAGCTATAGCGATCGACAGTTAACTTATTTAGCAAATTAAAAAATGTGGATTTTATGATCGGGAATTACGTCACTCTGAGATCATGTCACTATAGCGTACTCACACTACTACATGCTATGCTATTACGGTACTACATGACACGTTCCAATGAGCACGCGTTTATGGTGCTGCATTTATTAAACGCACATAAATCTCTGTCCCAAGCAAGGACTTTGAGACAGTTATTATTATCTATTAATGTATAATAACGTAACTCGATCTCAAAGTGGATGTTTGTAGCAGTATATTTTGATGACGTTTTACCCCAGACTAATTGGCTGTGCGGCACCACCTTGAACAATATAAATTTAGTTTGCTAATTCTAGGCCTCCGCAATGTCGCAAAAATTTTGAGAGCACTCTAAAATCAACTCAATTTTAAGACAGGTATATAACAACTTTATATACTTGTCCTATATAATGTACACACACTTGACGGCTCACCGAAGATAATAGGTAGAAATTCAAATTCGATTAATGTCATTGGTTAGCGATCGGATCACTATTGCTGTCATTGGTTGGCATCAACCGACTTTGTTTATGTTATTGGACATATTATAGAAAATTGTCATATAATTAACTTTAAAAAAAAGGAATAAAATACTAATTTTTTTTAAGTAAAAGGAAAACCGTCCTTTTGGCCATCTTGAAATTACCAACAGTCCAAAAGAAATATTATAAATGCGAAAGTGTGTTTGTTGGTTTGTCCCTCTTTCACGCAGTAACGGAGCAACGGATCGATCTGATTTTTGGCATAGATATAGTTTATGGACCGGAGAGTAACATAGGCTACTTTTTATCCCGGAAAAATGCACAGTCCCTGTGGGAACGCGGATGAAAACCGCGGGCAGAAGCTAGTAGTAAATATAAGTAAGTATCAATGATCAAAGAAAAAAGTACAAATGTTCGATGCACAATTTTCATAAACGGTTTCAAATCAACGATTATACCTCTAACAAGGCTCACTAAGAAACTATTCACTGCTTCACTCACAAAAGTTATCACCTAAATATTTATTATAGAGTAAAAAATAAACCAGTTCAGGCTAATAATGCACTAAAACTTAACAGACAATATTTTATTGAAACGTTTCGCCAGAGTTCGCCAGACGTGAAGAGCGTGGGTGATCGCAAAACATGTAGGTAAATAAAATTAGCAGTTTTTATAGACATTTTCGCTTAAACGTGTATATTCGTTTACATTGCTTTATTGCCGGGCTATTTTCACACAATCCCAAACAGTTCATTCACGAACTCCATGACGTGTTTTGAAGAAAATTGTAGCTTGTTGATTCAATTGATTACAGCTCTTGGGTACGTGTACATCACAATTCTACGTAATTACACGTTGTTTTATTCGCATTCAAATGATTTGCATGTGATGTTGAACATCACTGCTTAGCAGTCGTACCAGCATGTTGTTCATGTAATGCGCATAAATTGCTTTTTTTACCCACACACTTGTACAAAAGTAAACAAATACATAATTATCCGACGTTACACAAAACAACTGTTCTACGATACAAAACAAAGTGCTAACATCAATTCGTAACTATCAACATGGGAAATCATTGAAGAAACATTAAAAAAATATAATTGCGGCCGCGAACACCAAACGAAAGTTACAATCTGGTTTATGCAAAATATATGTTATGCTTAATCTCGCTTGGGGCAGAATAAACTGTAAACTGTCATGCAATCATAAAAAAAAGTGAAAACAAGGTTTCACTAACATTATACCCCGGGTTATAAAACTATGTCTCACAAGTGTATCCATAAAACCCGAGAATGCACGCGAGACCGCTTACGAAATATATGTAGCGTAAAATTTAATCCTACCTTCTGATATGATAAAGTTTATTAAGCGTGGAATAATAGCGGAACCTTTTACGGAGGTTAACCCTTCTTGCCAACTTGAGTCGGAGCAAAGCTATATCACTAATGGTATAAAGAGAGCCTTTGTACCCTATGTACCGCTCAAGTAGTGATTTAAAAGGCCCTTTCCGGTTCGACATTCGATTATGTAGTTACTTTATATCCACTATCTACGGGTTACTGCGAAAATGAATGTACCTCTAAGTCTACATGTCTATCTATACCATTGAAGATTTCTTATATAGACTGAAGAGATCGATTCAGGGTGGGTTACTCAGTGTTGGATGATGGCAAAGCACATAATGCACAATGCAGCACATGGCTTTGCAGCTTTTACGATCATGAGTAACTGCTTTTTTAGGGCCATCTGGTGATTTTTATTTGAGTATAAATATAAGTTTTTCCACATGTTTAGGTAGGTTCATTTGGCTGGCCGTAGGTACCTACTGCAACAATGTAAGCCTTGGCGTGATCTTGATTTTTTTACATTCACGCATATAATTGTTTTTAATAAAGACCACAAATGGCAAAACCACATTGTATCGCCGCCTTACGTTCGGATTTTTGTCAATTTTTAACACAGTTTTATTAGCTATACTTGTATGTTGTAACACTTGTAACTTGTATAACCGATTAACAATGTAATCAAATCTTTGAATTTAATTTTATCCTACTTCTACCTATCCTTTTTTTAAATTACATATAATCATTATTATATTTGTACTGTGTTTAAAATTTTGACGCCTTCGGAGGTACATCATTACATATTAGATCTGCTAAAATATAGTAGGTACCCTTGGACTTTACTTTTTCAGACCAAAACTATTTTTCGAGCTTCGCAGATATTAATTATACCGGGGATATCCAACGCAACACATAATATCTGGTTGACCTTTTAAACACAATCAGTAAGTAAACTGCAGTCAGTCGTAAGAGCGAGTGTGGCCGAGCGGGAACTTGTGCGACTTTCAATCCGACGCACCATAGTTCGAATCGCGACTCGGCCTGCATCAATGACTTATCAATTTATGTGCGGATTATTCACACGGTGAAGGAAAACACCTTGAGGACACCGGCATGTTCAAGAACCACAACATTCGAGGACACATGTCATCCACCAAGCCGCACTGGGCCCGCATGGTAGATTATGGCCTATACCTCTCTCTCTCTGAGAGCAGGCCGGTATCCCAGCAGTGGGAGCGTAAGAGGCTGATAATGAAAAATGAAAAATCTGCAGTCAAAAGCAAGCCTGTGTCATATATAAAAAAAAATTACGAACGGATCACGGGATCAAATTCCAAAAATCTGAAATATTTTAAAGTCAGCTATACAAAGGTTACTCATAAACATTTCTAGAATGGTTTCCAATAAAGTTTTCGATATATCGAGCAACCAAATAGCATATTTCGCGACGACTTTCGCCGCTATCATATAAGACAAATGCTGTTGTCATTTAGTGTCGTAATACTGGAAATTCTCGTTTATTATTCTACTACGAGTAGGCGTACGCGTGTTATTCTGTAACCTGATTACAAGATAACCTGTTATCAAAGCTACCTTTTATCCTCTGACGCTATGGCCAAAGGATTAACTATGTTTTGAAGACCAAACACCGCAATGTACTGATCTTATATAGTTTGTTGACACTGTTACATTATTATCTGGCCACGCATAAAGCAAAGTGCTAAGAAGTGAGCTATATGAATATGGTAAATAGGAGTTATCACGAACTTGATGTAAAAATAGAGCGATATCTTTCTGCGATCGATCTAAACTTAGACAATTTGTTTCCTTTGTGTATTAAATGATTACAAATGTTACAAATCGTTCACGAAGATATTGTTTTGACGCCAAATAAGTTATTTTTATTTCATTGTGATGTAACCGGTAGGATGTGAAACAGATAAGAAACTATTCATATTTTTAGTTGTCCCGTAATAAACTCTTAAAATAAGCCAAATTTATTTGTTTTTAACCGACTTCAAAAAAAGGAGGAGGTTCGCAATACGGTTGGCATTTTTTTATATTTTTTATGTTTGTTACCTCATTACTCCGTCATTTAATAACCGATTTTGAAAACTCTTTCTTTATTGGAAAGGATATACTTTCAGGTTGGGCCCATAGAAATTTTATCAAAATCGGTTCAGTAGTTTGGTTTTTAAATCAAAATAAGTCATCCAAGTAGTAAACAAAATTTCTTTTTTACTTTTTAGTGCAATTTTTCATTGCCGATTTTTCGTAGTCGGTTTTTTTAACATTTGTTACATCGACTTGTTGTAGCCATATTTAACGAGCTATTATTGAATTGAGGACATATGTAGGTGACTGCTTTCCTAAATACTTTTTCAGTAACATAAAAGTTAATACACCTGCTAGTTTTTTTCAATCTAAAATAGCATATATTTATTTGCTTAGTTCAATATAAGTTGAGCCCGCAGTCATATGTACACCTAAGACGGCGCGAGCTCATAATAGACTTGCACACATATATAATTTTAAATATTATATTAAAATTAATATGTATTGCAGTAGCTGTTTGCATCAATGTCAGCATATCTGTGACACCTAAATGCATAATTGACTTGATAAAATCATAAACACAAAGACTAACATTAAAAACCTTGTTCTAAGAATAGATACATGGATAACCTGTTTTATCGGATTACAAAAGAATTCTATACGAATATTATCCACAACCGATAGTGTATAAATTACTTTTAACGGTTCCGTAGTAAAACCATGGGAAGAATTTTCGAACGTTCTAGTCCTTCACAGCGTCATAACGTAGGTACCTGTTAGTAGATACGTCATGATGCTGTGGATACAGCGCTAAGTGCATGAATTTTGACATTGGATATGATATTATGTGGGCTGCAGTGGTATCGTTGTTGCATGTATAGAAATGAGGTGAATTTTCAGACACTTTTCCATAATTAATTCTTTTCCGTCTGTGAGATATATTTTTTATACTATTGGCTAATGAGACGAGCTAGTCGTTTGCCTGATGGTAAGTATAACGCCGGCGTTACACAAAGCCGTCAGCTGTTATTGTCAGCAATTTCACCGAATGCGATTTTTCATGATTATGATGATATTAAGTGATTGTTTAACTTCAAAACAGTTGAGATGCGCGAGCGAGATAGCGGCGCGCCGAATTCTGCCCGTAAATGAAAAAAAGAATCATATCGCCACAAAAAAATACTGACGAATTCAGAGCCTCTTTTTTTGACGTCGTCTAAAAAATCATTGTCGCCGTCGGTATACAAATATAATTAAAATGAATATTTGAAATACTTAAATCAAGTCAAGTTTTTAAATACTTAAATATATTTTGCAAACAAAAAATTAGAGCTTTTCAGAAAACTAGATCTGCCTTGATGGCGTATCACAAATGTTTACTATCATACCGTCCATTCAAAAATGATACAAACTAAATCGTTTAAACCTCGTATCTAGGTACCTGTATCAAATAATCAGCTAACAAAACACGGCTATCAGCCAAACTCCTTCAATACATCAACACTTATCTTTGACTGGCATCTGGATTGATAACACATGTAAGATTATATTCTATTCAATACATAATAATCTAACATTGACGCCACTTACGTAGAATATAATATTATGAATTATTGAAATGCCTTTGCAGCGAAAATCAAGCAATTTTTTCCTTATATTATTTATATTGCTTCTAATATTTTTTTCAGGTCACAAGCCCGAAAAGGTTTTTTGTTTATAATCCGAAATCTGCGTGCAAAATTGTTTTTTTATCACGCAGATTTTGAATAATAAACAAAATTTTCGCTGAAGTAAAGGTAAAGGTATGAGATGTAAAACTAATTTTGAAAATAACTATTTAAGAGCATCTAGGATTAGACATAAAACTGTTAAACAATTTTTAACTTATTTATCTTATTAATATTTCCTTACATTGTATTGTTTCTAAAAATATTGGAGCAGTAATACTAAAAAAAAAAAAAAACATATATATGTTTACATGTCTATTGGGTTATACACATGTTCATAACACAACTTTAATAAGAGACGACAAATAAGAAGTGTCTCACGGGCGTCACGTCCTTGCAATTATTGTAAGATTGGCGGACTACTTGATGGGTCTAACTATCAATTTAATCAATATCAAATTACAATTGCGCTCCGTGATAAAGGACATAACGAAAACATGCAGTTATCTAGATCCATTGCTCAAACTTACTCTTTTTTTTTATGTTATTTGGTAACGAGACGAACTGGTCGTTTGCCTGATGGTAAGCATAACGCCGGCCCATAACAATTGCAGTGCCACCCAGAACTTTGAAACACAAAGGCCTGCGCGGCACTGCAGTGCGCTCGTTACCCTGAGACATTAGGTATTAAGTCTCATAAGCCCAGTAATTTCACTGGATACTCTGCTCATCAAACCGGAACACAGTAATGCTTGCACACTACTGCTTGGCGGCAGACTTCACGAGCAAAGCGGTGGTAACAACCCAGACGGACACTCGCAGAAGAGTTAGTCCTCCCACTAACGAAACACTAACACACTCAACACGAACACTACACGGTTTGTTACTGCTACCATTTCGAATTTTTGCAGTGCCGGATTTGAAACAACAACCTAGCAAGCAACTAGCTCTCAAGTGCGGCTGTTGGTACACACCAAAAGGTGCTTAGCAAACGATTTTAATCTTGGAGGTGGTAGCTAGCCAATTAAGAACACTAGGATATAATTATACCCTATCACTTAAAAAAAAGCTTAAGTTCATCAAACATGTACCCTGTTACCACAAAGACAACTTTTAAATGGCTATTTAGCTGGACAGTGGTGTCAATTCTATCATTACATACCTAAACTAATTTTAGTTTCACTCTCTCTCTTTCCAATGCATAACATGAAAAAGAGACGGAAGATGTCTGACAGATCTACATTTTGTTTTAGAGCTGTCAAATATCTTTCGGTCTTGATAAATTAGTTGCCACTGAATTGATTGCCATTAAATTTACACTAGACACAAGCATGTGGATTAATTTGACAGGTCTAAAATATATTCCATCTCTTTCTCATGTTATGCATTGGAAAGAGAGAGAGCGAAACTAAAATTAGTTTAGGTATGCAATGATAGAATTGACACCAATGTCTAAAGATAAACAACTAAAATTATTAGAAATGTCACAATAGAATGGAGTTAGATTTGTGGTCGCAAGTAAGGCATGTTTAACCCTAAGTGACAGTTCAACACCTATTTGGGATTTGATTAATTTTTTTGCTGTAAAAGACTGTATAATGTTTATTTTTGTTTTGTATAAAGAATCTTTCCAACAAATTTGTTTCTATTGATCACCTTAACAAAATGATATTTAAATATTCACATGTTACCTACGTTAAATTTATAATTATTAGGATTACAATGTAATCAGTTCCTATATGTAAGTTTTATCATCCCTTATCAGGTGAAGTACTAATTAAACTTTGTTCAATCACTCTGGCCCCTTTTGTGCATTTAGAACACCAATTGAATATTAGTTTAGTCAATTGCAAACAAATTTATTTCTACACATCAGTGTACTGGCAATAGTTAATGGACAAATGACATGTTTTTAAGGAGCATATTGTCAGTCCAACCTTTACAACATAACCAAATGGTTTAGCACAGAAAACCAATAAAATTCCAATAAAAATTAGGTTTGATTGATCACTTTAATTTTTGAGAACAATAAAAACCAATTTGGTGTTAACTAGACCAAGATAATGTCAATTCCACACAAGTAAGCAGGCTTGAGGAAACAACAAGTTTATTGATCAAACTTGATCCAAATACAAAAATCGGCTTAATTGCCTCGTTTGTAGGCTAGTCAGACAAGCTCAGAAGACTAAAATGGTTGTGAAATTGTTTACTCCTTGTAGTTTGTTAGGTAATTTTTAAATCATCATTTACAGCTGAATCCAGTATACAATTTTAACATAGATTAGCGACATAGTGGCTTATGATTACATTATACGCTTGGAGAATAAATCAATACTATAATAAATGCGTTTAAGTATAGGTTTGTTGATTTGTCTTTCTTTTACGCAGCAATGGAACAATGGACCCATGCGATTTTTGTCATAACCAGGCCGGAAAGTAACATAGGCTACTTTTCATCCTGGAAAAATGCACAGTTCCTGTGGGAATGCCGGTCTTGTGGGGCAACTCTACCGATGTCCATAGAGCCCTTCTGGCACAAAAAAAGTGTGTTAGAGCAATTGCTGGCATACCGCCGTGGGAGTCTTGCAAACCTCTATTCAAAAAGTTCCGTTTACTCACGTTACCTTGTATATATATTCTGGAAGCAGCAAAATTTACAAGGCGACATCCTGAGCTATTTATCACCGCAAAGGACAAATATTTTAGAAATAATAGAAACCCAGACAAAATAGTCTTACCGAGAGCTCCACGGACAGCATTGTATTCAAAAAGCTGTCTTGTCATGTGCGGTCGTATTTATAATGCTGTTCCGGGAGAAATCAAGGATCTACCTTGGACACGGTTTTGCAAAAAATTGAAATGTTGGTTGCATGAAAAATGTTACTATACTATAGCTGAATTTTTAAATTAATTTATTTGACCACTGTATTTCTAGAATTCGATTTAAATTATTGGTTTTATTTTTGGACATTTAAGTATAATTAATAACAATAATAATAACATTTGATTGATATTATATATAAGTACCTATAGGAAATGAATAATGAATTGTATTACGATTATTGTGTTATTCGTTTTTTGTAATATTTTTAATTCAATGATAGTTTATTATTCCAATATTTGCATGCCACAATGTGGTAAAATGTTTATGGCACTTTATATTTTCTATACCTGTGACCCGACACTATTGTTATCACCAACATTTTTAGCAAATAAATGATTATGATTATGATTATGATTATGAAATGGTGGGCAGAAGCTAGTAAATAAATATTATGTATTTACTTATTTGTTGTATTAAAGTATTATTATAATACCTCATAGCAGTTTGCCTTATGGTTGTAGGAGTAGGATTCAATATTTTAAAATATAAGAGTTCCAAAGAAGCCTAGGTTCTACTATATCAATGGTCAGCGATGGTGTTTCTGGTATAATCAATTAATCAGAATTTAGAAACTACACAAAGTATTTACCTGCGAGCCAAATGCAATCTCTCTTGTGTGGTCAGGTGCTCAACCTGAGCCATCTCTGACACTAAGTCGGAATGCTCCATTATTGCCCCTGAAAAAACAAGTTAGCATTAAGTTATCATTCTTACAAAAACATTCTACAGTTTTCACTAAGTAACAAAATACATTTTTATTAATTAATGAAGGTACCCTCAGACTGTTTTATTGCAAGCAGAAATTTAAAATGATCGGAATTATTCAGCCTACTCCAAGTGATCAAGAAGTGATATTAGAAAATCCTAAATATAATTTAATAACTTTTATTTAATAAATGCTTGGTTAAAGGTTAAAAGCTTATTTGATTTGAAAATATAGTTAGTTATAAGCAATTGTACCCAGTTTTACAAGCAAAGTCACATCAGTGAAATTTAAACAGCATTGAAATATTGATTAACATTTTTGGCCTCATCCAAAAGCTTGAAGTTAATCAATGATAATGGGAATAGCCATAATTAAGATTTTTTTCCCCTAACGGAATATATTGAAAGTTATGTTATGGATTTTAATCTGTTACTTTAGTTTTTCGTGTTGTTATTGTTACTTTAGTAACAATTTAGTAACAATGGCCAGAAAATGAAACCCACAACCAATAACTGTTGAGGAAATCAGATATTTGAGCAGAAACCACTACATCAAACCAAACAAACAGCTTACAAGAGTCAAAGTTAGAGGTAGTTTTTGCTGCAGTAGAATAGTAAGTATAGTTAGTTGTTATTTATATTTTCAGATTTAACAACAACTAGATAACATTTCAAGTGTTAACAGTTCAACTACTTTTAATTAGCTGTTAGTTGGAAACTAAATACAAGAAAAATTATATGAATGTTATAAAAAGGATCTAGGATTGAGTAGGCTGGATCATTTATTAGACATCATATCACACTGATAAAACTATCATGCCCATTTAGAATTTGGCTTCTTACATCCGTCGTAAAAACCTATCTGTAAACATTATCTTTCTAAAAACAACATTTCAAATGTAAAAGCGGAAAGAATTAAAAAAAACAAACTGGCCATTTAGAAAGGAGAACAACAAAAGCTTCTACCACCTTTACGGGTCAACAAGATATTGTTGTATATTTAAGAGGAGAAACTATCCACCAGATACAATTATTTCGAAATGTTTTTCACGCCACTTACCGCTGTTCTAGTTTATTACAAAGCTAAAGTATGCTTCATTCTTGTATTGATACATTTGCCACACATGATAAACACATTTACGAAGTTAAAAACATCACAACTTTCTGTGTTAACTGAACACGTTATTTTAAGTTATGAAAGTTACAAAACGGCACAGTTACATTTCGTTTTCCGTTAGTTTTCATGAAAATAGGAAACGGAGAAAAATCACAAGACGAACACCGACGAGAGAGCAGGCAAGTTTTTTTTAATTCTGAATTCTGATATTTCCGACTTCTGACTTTAGCGAGCCACACGTCATGTCATGACGTCAAGACACAGCTGTCACTGTCAGGTGTCAGGCATGAGACAAGTTTTTTTTTTTAAATTTATTTGTCAAGTTACAGTACTGCCAGATACCAGTTACCACGCCATTAATTAAACGCCTAAGGAGTAAGGTGCAAAAATCTGTAATGTTATTGTCAGCAATTTCACCGACTGTGATTTTTCATAATTATATTAAGTGATTGTTTATCTTCAAAAATATTGAGATGCGTGAGCAAGATAGCGGCGTGCCGAATTCTGCCCTTTAATAATTATACGTTACAAGCTAGTAGTCTGCAAGTAGATGTGTTCATTTGTAAGTCCCCGGGATCGAGTCCACGGTCCCTTAAGCAGGTAAATTATTATTAAAGTTAATTTACTAAACTAGCGTATGCATAGAAGGCAATCTTCAGGACGTAACTTTCAGTAGAGTTAACTAGGAAAACCAATTTGCCCATTCCCCTTTACTGTACTAACATTATATATGAATTTTATACAATTATCACGAAATATTTTAAAATTTCGCCATTTTTACTTTTGCTATTTAATTATTTTTTTTATTTTAATGGATTCTTGACCAAATCTATACAAATAAATAAAGTTGAAGTGCCTGTTTGTATTATCAATATAACAGCTTTTTACTAAATGCTTATGAAAGTATATACGGTACCTATAACAAAAACACCATTTTTTTAAATTTTGTCTGTCTGTTTGTTCCAGGTAATCTCAAAAAAGGGTTGGACCGATTTTGACTGGATTTTCACTGGCAGATATCTGATATTACAAGGTAACTTAGGCTACGAGGGTCACAGCTTGTAATAAACTGTAATAACTAGCGATTTGTAATAATTATTTAACAAGTTTTTCTCTACGAGAATAATATCCAATTATACAATTTTTAGGCTGATAACACTTCAAATTCAATGTCAAATTACAGCAAAAAGGTGGATTTTGTTTTTTTTTTGTTTTTGGCTCCACGCGTTTTGCGTATTTAGCCAGTGTCGAGTTATATAAATAATAATATATAATAAATCTCTAGTTTAGGTGCATGAAAGTCGTCAAAGTCACGTTAAAGTTTAGTCTAGGCGCGGTCGAGTCGAAGTGACGCTTCAGTAAAGTGGTGGATACTTTGCTGAAGCCTCTACGGAGTTCGGATAGAATACGAAAATACACGTTTTTCGTCTTTGTACCATTTGCCTTTAACTCATGCACATTTACGAACACTTAATGGTCAATAATCCACCATTATTAAACATGAACACTCGATGAAACATAGGTTTTAGCTAATAACACAAAATCAACAGCAGCATACTTTCGCATTACCGCCAAAACTCCCCGTGGAACTTGTTCTCTTATTAGTTTGAGAAAGATGGCAAGGAGAATTAATAGGACGTTAAAAAGGTGGTGCTGTCATTTTAGTCGATTAATCGATTATTACCATGGACGGTTTGATATTATAAAATCCTTGATTAATACGGTGTCAGCGTTTTTTTCTGAATTCGTATTTTTCCCACAGATTTGTAATATAGTTAGATTTTTCCACATTATTATGTTTGTGACAATCAATCAAATTCGTTAGAAAAATGCATCCATCTTCTATAGACAGTTACTAATTAGTATACTCTTTGTTCCTCTATGTTTATTATGAACTCTTTGACGGCTACAATGAAAATATTGCTATAGATGAAATTTCATCTCCCATTTTCCCACTTTTTTCCACTTTGAATTCTGTTTGTATCTACCTTTAGGGGTTATATTCTTTCATAAAATGTATGTGGGACCACCTTCGAGTGTATAATATTATAACTTAGAACCTGAATTTAAAATTAAATTCGTATGTTATCCCAAAAAGGGGTCAATGTCCTCCTGGAGGTCAACAACATTTGTTTTACGAGTTTTAGAAATTCGTAATTTTTCATTGAAGAAAAGGCATTTAAAGTTTCGGCCTAATTCTACTACAGAACTTCCGGGCAGTCAGCTGATTCATTTGAACTAATAATAATTAGTGTTGATTAGAATAAAAGACAGAACAAAATCCAGAAATTGTGAATGTCATTTTTCCAAGCGAGGTTCTCACAACTTGTTGACAACCATGGTTCTATAATCACCCCCTTCCGCGATGACATATCAATTAAAACTCACCTTTATACTCTCTCAAACAAAAAGTTGTAATTCATTAACGCGTCGTCCGATTTCATTCATTCTTTTTTGTTATTAGAAATAAGGTACTTTAAAGATTGTCCCGTAAATATTACAAGGTCATCGGTTTTAGGGTTCAGAAATTACAGACGTCAGAACCTTCAGTATTAAAGGTCCGCTTTCTATATGGAACTCTTTGGTCCGCTTATAATACGAGTAAAACTGTAACAGGAGCAATTATGTTCATCCTAGACATCCTATCCTATTTTTTTTTTATAGATACTATAAATAATATTAGAAACTTATTAGTGTATGTATGTGAATGTTTGTTACCACTTGTCTCGCTAAGTACTAAACCGGTTTTGATGAAATTTAAAATGTAGATAGTTTAGGTTCTGGAACAAAACATAGGCTATAAAGATATATACCACGCACGTAAAGCCGCGGGCAAAAGCTAGTATTGTATAATTAGGTACTCCAACGATTTTAGAAGAAAAAATAATGTAACCTATATTTATGTAAGTACCTAATTATTTATTAACAACTTCTTACTGACCACATTAAAAAACATCATTGTACTGTAAGTTACACGTCTTGTCACTTGCATATTTGCTTGATTAGGGTAGGAAAAGACAATTTTGTCAGGAAGTGATTTTAATTCATATAACTTTACAATTCCGATACCTATGTACTACTACAAATAAAAATAAATAAATGTTGTAGTTATTAAAAAAAAACAAAATTAGGACTTCAAATCGATATAGGTAACCTATTGTCTAGGCTAGGCACTATTATTTTTAATTGAATTGACACACCCTTAATTTTTTACAAAAGCTTGCATTATTAAAAAGTGCAATTATGATTCGTACTTACATTACTATTAATTTGGTTAACTATGAAATGATAACGAAATGAAAAACCTAACTAAAGAATATTTACTATTATAAAATACATACTACTCCTAGCGTGAACCTTCTACCTACTACAATTTTGCACAGGAGGGCTCTTCTATTTCACCGAGGTACCTACGAACTTCTACCGTCTAAGCACATAATATTTTTGTCAAAAGATTGAAATAAATTAATTGAATTGAATTCAAGTGCATGTGACGTAAATATCTATTGCGATTCGTACAATCAGTAGGGCGTACCTAGGTATATCTACCTATGGTATTTTTATACTTGTCTAATAAATAATCATTAACTAATGCCATCGATAGAAAATTCAACTCGATTTGTGATCATATTTCAATAAATATATACCTATGTTGACATCCACCAAAGCTTACGTTATAAGACAAGTATAAACACATAGCCTTTACTCTAATCAATCGAAATCCGAAGTTTGGTTACGCAGTTCGTAATTTGATAATGCAGTCGTTTCTCAATGATCCAGTAACTACGTAGCCCTTAGGTAATTCACATCGATCGATGGTAATTCATAAAAAAATATGGGCACAAAGAATTTGACAGACGGTTTATATTTTGTGAAATAGGTGGAACATGATTGATTTGCGGTCGTACTTCGTTCGGTGCCGTAATTTTGGATGACTAGACACCGTATACATTCCTATACAGACGCTGACAAAAATAACTTATCATACTTTATTTTAAAACTTCTTTGTTTTGCAACTAGTTTTATGTTACGATTTTCATAGTTTTTCCCTCTATGACGCAACAGTTGCTTCTCTTTCATTCCTATGCAGACTGATAGAGCGTTTTGACTGTAGTCAGTGCCTTTTTCTAGCAGATATAACTTTTCAAGAGCCGGTATCATTACAATAACTTAAATTAGGGCTCCTTCACGAAGTGTTTGTTATTTAGTTTGTCTGAAACGTTTCAGTAGCATATTAAGAATTATTATTCAAAGAGCTTTCAACTACTCTAGCATCTTACCTACCTACATGTCCAAGCACTCAGATTGCCGGCAATTATAACTAGGTATAGCTCGTGATTACACACACATGGCACGTCTTTATACACGATGTGCTGGAATGCCTATATAAGAAATAATAGCAAGAGCCTTAACAAACTATGCTAATAATTTACAGCATGAAATCTGCGTGATAAAGGCTTCGTGGCTGGTTTACAGAAAGTTCACAATAGGATATTGATAAAAAATCAAGTATCTACAACCTGATATATATAACATCATTCCACTATCTAGCGCAATTAGTGTTCCAGACTATATTTTCATACAATTTCAACTTTCTACGTTCAAACAGATTTAGCATGTTGGCTTGTGACAGGTGAACGCTTAAGTGGTCTTTTAATATAGGTAAGTGTGAGATTTGTACAGCAAACTTAAGACTTTACTCACCCTCAGCTCACGCTTAATGTTGTCAGTGTAGCCTACATACCACAGGAGAGAAACATTGAACACGATATGACTTCTTGAAAATGGTGTTTTGGTAACTAGGTTAAAACAAGAGTATTACATGGGGTGTACCTTGCAGCACGAACCACTACTACCACTTGGGCAACGCGGTGCTGGAATAGGTACAAGTGGCTGCTGACTGCTGGCTCTAGTTGGCTCGTTCCAAAGCCTATACCATTGAGAACAAGGGCAAGAGGTGGAGTAAAACTCAGTCCCTAAAAATTAAACATAACTAGGAATCGACTTCACCGGTCGATATTTGTTGCTTCTAATTTAGTATGCGTGTAAATACTACAAGTGAAAACTGAATTCAAACCTGCTTTTGTATTAGTGCTAATGGACTGAACAGACGAACCCTTCGTAGATAGTCATAACTGCGATGGGATCGTCCGAATCGCCCAAAATTTGCCGGAAAAGACGTGAGACGGTCATCTTAGACTGCCATAAACCACTAACCTAGCTTTGCCAAATTTGAAATATTGCTCAACTTTTATAGACTGTACAGACTTCAAGCCGTCGTCGGGAAGTCTAAGTTTGTTTCATCTCTCATCTCCAGAACACTAAATAGTTATGTTGGCACCTAAGCAAAACAGCAGATAATAACTATATTAATGCTAGACAAAATCGCTACTTAATAGTGTCCAATGCCATAACAAAGACATTTTTATTTGAACATTAATTAGATTATCTACAATTAATTTTACCTATGCAGGTTTTTACTGTTTCAATTATTATATTTGTAACAATATCGTGTTGTCGTTAATTACAATATTTCAATTCAATCATTTTTCTTCTACTGTAACGTTCTATATACCTACAAATAACGTACATAAAAACCTATGACTAATGTTGCAATTTTCATCATCACATACTTTACATTATATACATATTTTCACTTTTTATAACAGTTCAATTTTTTATTATATTAAATTGGTTATATTGTACAATTTCAAACTAAGTAAGTAGATACATAAGTCTGCCTAGATTTCACTTATAATTTTCTTCTTCTTCTTTCTTTATTTCTTGGCTTCTGTGGAATGTTAGCCACAATTTCGCCAATGTCAAGTAGGTACTTATAATTTTATGAAATCAAGTTGCCAATGACAATAACCTAATTTCTTAAATTCAACGCTAATAATAAATTGTCTATAAAAATAAGAATCTCAATGCCGCAGCTTGAAAATTCGTAAGTATCATGGACTTCAATAACTTCATGGTATCTACTCAAGCAATTCACGAATTAATTCTACTTAATATTATATCTCGTCAACAGATAACTTCTGATCTCATCTAAATTCTAAAATTCTCTATTGTCTACAAAATGAAATTGTCACTGGCAAGACGTACAAGTAAAAAACTTATATTTAAAACATGTTGCGTCTACTTATAGGTACCCAAGATTGGTGAAATCCGGAAGTGCTTAAAAATAGTCGTAAAATTAACTGACTGTAAATAAACGCAATTTATAATAAAAAAAGAGCGCAGTAGTATACTGAGTAGGTAGGTACGTACCTACTGCGTTACATTCCAAACACACTTTTTTTCTGATATCAGTTAGCTTTATAAGGGAGCAAATATATAAGAAATGTATTCAAGTAACATCTCTCTGTACACTATTTCACTAGTAAAATGAAGATTCCGTACACTTTTTAAAGTAGATATATTATAAGTAATAATATATACCTATTATATATCTTCGTAAAGCACTTCCAATTCCAGCGTGATTCATAACACATTTTAAACTCTGTGTTTTTATTAAGTAAGTATAAGTATATCAATATTTTAGCGTATATGCATTATAGCAATTTACATAATATTATTTGAAAAACATCTAAATATGCACAATATCAATTTATACACAAAAAATATACACATTTACACGCACAACTCCATTTACAAACAACATACAAAAATATGCTCTCTTTATTATGTACATTTATAGTTTTGAAGGCTCTATTAGGTATATTATTTATTTAGAAACTCGAATTTGGCTATTTCTTTATCATCACTGTATTAATAGCATTAAGAAGTTATGTGATTATGTGATAATTTAATTTTTACATACATACCTACATTTAATTTTAATGTATCTAGCTACTAGATTTTTACGATATCAAAATTAGAAATTATACAATTAGGTACACGAGAACACAAGTATAAACTCCTTTTACTATGGTATAAATGAGCCTTTCTACCTAAGAATTCACACAAAAGAACACCATGACAAAAGTCCTTATATAATTTTCTTTCGTTAATTTTACATACATATATGCATTTGCATTAAGCAGTAAAATACAAAACTTCGTTTTGTTATCGACATAATGGGTAAGGCGGGCTCCATTACGCTCGACTTCGATAAACTACCAGAACGAACTTGTAGTAATAGATAATCAATATAACCAAATAGTTGGGCGGTTGGAGTCATATTGTTCATCTAGCCTTTGAAGTGTATTCAAAACATCTGTAAGACGACTAGAAACATCATGCGTCACAAAATAAGTCATGGTTAAGGATAGTGTGATTGTAAAATTAAGCAAGTTGCGACTAATATTATAAAATATTGATTTCAGCTGCTTCAATTTTTTTTTCAACAGCAATTTTTCATTTGTTTTTTTTGATGTTCACTTATTTATTGAATTCTATATACAAGATGAACAAGAACTTATTAGATAAGAAATGCGTATATTTAGTAGATTCTTTGGGTGGCACGACTTTTGTCAAATTTGATTTTGGTCAAATTGGTAATTCGTCTAAATTGGCTAAAATTGGTAATAGGTATTTAAATATATTTACGTCATTAGACTTAACCTGCGCTGTGCGTTTCATGATCCTAAAATAACGCTTTCTTTCCGAACACTTTAAATGTCTTATCAAATACATTTTAGTTTTTAGCAATTTAATGTTACAAACTAGGTGACCGATCGATCATCGTAGTATACTTAAATTTATATTTTTCATAAGTTTATCGATATTTACTCACTTTCATTAAATTTGTATAAATTATTTATTTATTTTGGAGACCATGACCATTCTTTACACATAAACATCCACAATATTTATAAAGCCAAACGAAACGTAAATACGTTAAAACCGATATATCCTATTCATAATACTTAATTAGGCAAGGATCTCAAAGAATAGATAGATAGATAGATAGATTAACTCTTTATTGAAACACCACATTAGAGATACCTTAAAAAAATAATTAAAACAATTTAACAATAAGTGTTACAATCGGCGGTCTTATCGCTTAGAGCGATCTCTTCCAGACAACCGTGCATGGAGAAGAATAACATTAAATAAACATGGACGGTGGTTTCAATTATTATGCACATCTAATGTTTTAAAACTTAATATAAACAGATAAACTTACATAAACGAGATAAATACTTAAAATACATACATTTAAATAAGACAAATAAACATAATACATATAATAATAAACATATCATAATACATACATAATATATTAAATACATATCGTAAAAATATTACAAAAAAGTGAAAACAGCTATTGCGAAAGATAAAAGATTTTAACCTTATTTTTGAACACATCTAGTGAAGGCGCACGTTTTATTGTTTCTGGTAAATCATTCCACAACCGGACTGCTTCCACAGAAAAAGAATAATGATAAAACGAACTACTATGCAAAGGTGTCATAAGTATTAAGTTATCTGATGACCTTAAGGATCGAACGTTGGCAGTGTGAAGGAAATTGAATCGCTCCTTCAGATAACTGGGAAAAGTGGGATTGAACAAAACATTGTAAAGGAGGGACAGGATATGAGCATTCCGGCGACGGCGAATAGGAAGCCACTTGAGTTGAGAGCGAAATTCGGAGACATGGTCATACTTGCGCAGGCCAAATATGAACCTTATGCAGAAGTTTTGGAGACGCTCAAGTTTATTTAGCTGGTCCTCCGTAAGATCAAGATAGCATACATCAGCGTAATCAAGAATAGGGAGTAGAAGAGACTGTGCAAGCGCAATCTTGGTGGTGGTCGGTAAAAAGTTGCGTAGCTTCCGTAATGAGGCAGCAGAGGCGTAGATCTTGCGGCTAGTGATTGCTAATTGAGGGCCCCAAGATAAGCATTTGTCTATTGTAATGCCGAGATTTCTAACGGTGTCACAAAATGGCACGCAGACTCCATCAAACATTACTTGAGGAAGTGAATCCCAATCAACCTTGCAGATCAATCGGGAACTACCTACTAAAATGACTTGCGTCTTGAGTGGGTTTACTTTTAGTCCATGAGCTTTGCTCCACTCCGATATCCGATGCAAATCACTATTAGTAGTTTCCACCGCCTCAGCTAGTTGACTAAGAGGAGCTTGATAGTAAAGTTGAAGGTCATCTGCATAGAGATGGTACGAAGAAGTAAGGTTTTGTGAGATAGAATTTATAAAGATAGCGAAAAGAAGAGGAGATAAGACGCCGCCTTGGGGTACACCAACAGAAGTGTTGCACCACGGAGAAAAAGACTCCTCGAGGCGAACCCGTTGTCGGCGACCGTACAGGTAGCTACGAAACCAGTCAATTACCGCTGGGGATATGTTAAGCGAGCGAAGTATAGCAAGAAGGATATCAAAATCTACAGTGTTGAAGGCATTACTAAAGTCGAGTAGCGACAGCACAGTTAACTGACCGTTTTCCATTCCTAGACGTATATCATCAGTGATTTTAACTAGTGCAGTAACCGTGCTGTGCCCTGGACGAAAACCAGACTGGAATGGATTCAAGAGGTCATTTCGAGTGAGGAACGAGTTTATCTGGTTATGAACCAGACGCTCGAGTACTTTGGATAGGAACGGAAGGATAGATATGGGACGATAATCGGTGAATGTCTTAGGGTTGGACTTTTTGGGTAAAGGAATAATTTGTGCCTCCTTCCACAAGGAAGGAAACACACCACTGGAAATAGAATAGTTTAAAATGAAGCACAGGACGGGGAGGACATAATCAAGGATAGGAATTAGCATGTTGCGACTGACACTGTCAACTCCAACAGCGTTAGAGGATATAGAGAGCATGCTCTTCCTAACATCACCAGCGGTAAATTCACTAAAGAAGAAAAGAGAGACATCAGAAGTTGTAATATTGGAAAGATTTAGTATAGTACTAGCTTTAGCGGAGTCAGTGATATTAGACGATGCAGAAAAGTGTTGATTTAAAGAGCTAATGTCTAGGTTGCGAGGAATTGTCTCTTGACGGGATTTCCCAACTCCTAAGGACCTGAGAAATTTCCACACTTTCGCTGGATCCTCATTTTGCACCGATTTATGAATATGACGCCGTTGAGCATCTCTACACAGAATGTTGCAGCGATTTCGAAACTTAATGTACCGCAACTTGTTTGCGTCATTAGGACGAATTTTGTTTTTCATCTTTGCAACAGCCTTTTTGTGTTTAAGGGACTTAATTTCGTCGGTAAGCCACGGTGCAGGTACATGCTTGATCTTTATGGCTCTTAGAGGAGCATGAACATCATACACTTGGATGATCATAGAATTGAATATAGCCACTTGGTCATCAATTGAACTTGCACTCGTTACAGGAGACCAGTCTATGCCCTTGACATGATTTATGAAGGCTTCCTGATCCATACCACTAAAATTGCGTTGCAGAAGGATAGTAGGTTTAGATTTAGGAGGACGAATTTTATAGGATAAAAAGATTAAATCATGGTAAGAGAAAGCATCTGCCGAACACTGACCATGTTTAGCAACATGCTCCAGAGAAGACACAAATAGAAGATCAAGAAGAGAAGGGGATGAATTTGGAGACTGATGAGTAGCACTAAGTGGCAAAATATGCATGTTGCTTGATTTTATAATATTTTCCAAAGTACAAGAACGATTATCTTGTTTTAAAAGGCAAGTGTTGAAATCACCCATAATTATGGTATGATTGTAGGAAGGAATAAGATCTTGTACTATTTTTTCGAAAGAAGAGAAGAAGTTGTTTCGTGAAGAATTGCTGTAATAGACTCCGAGAAGAACTTTAGAGTGGGAAAGGAGAACTTCAATAAAAAGGTGCTCTCCAGCATTGACGGGAGGAGGTTGTGTGGATGTGCTAATTACAGTGTAGGGAATATGAGTACGGAGATAAATAGCCACACCCCCACCCCCCCTGTCAACCCGATCATTGCGAATTAGATTGAAGCCCGGCAAGAAATAAGAAATAGACGGAAGAGATGGTTTAAGCCAGGACTCGGAGACTAAGATAGCATGAATATTTTTGTTATTAAAAGATGCCACCATGTCTGCATAATGAGCCGGAATGCTTTGGGCGTTTATGTGAATAACATTCAGGTTTTTAGGCACATCAGCAAAATTAGATTCTAGTGTTTCAGACAACGACGGAATACTTAAAAAACTATCATCGCTGCTACTATCACCAGATGACGAAGCAGATAAATAATTATCACTACTACTATCATTTAATATATTTAACATTATAATAAATATAAATATTTATACTATATATATATATATATATATAAAAAAAAAATACAATATAACTAATTTAAATAGATCGTACGTATTTATTTGAGATAGGTACTCAAACAAATACTATTGCTCACTCAACCTGCCGGTTTCTGCTAGAGAGTACAAGTGATTTGATTACAAACTACACAAAATCACAACAATAATAAGTCCTAGATACACGACCAGAAAAGTGTACCTACGTACTGCGTGAGAGAAAAAAAGGCCAAAACAAAAAAAAGGAAATAAAAAAAAATAAATATATATATATATAGTTTGCTAATCTGTGGTAATTCTGGCCTAAATGTGACAAATTGACATTGACATTCTGCCAGTGACATGTCTGCAAATTACAAAAACAATCAAATAGACTAATAAACACAAATAAGCAACATATTACTGGTCTGGGCAAATAAAAATAAGTAATACAATCAAGAAGGTACTTCAAACTTTTCTTTTATCATTGAATACAATACAAATACTACCCACTCTTCAGTACGTAATAATTTGTGTATTTGTATTCTCTTTGTACAATACAGTCAATAGGTACTGTATATAATCATTTGTTACACTTAAATAATAAGTATATACTTGCAAAAGAGAATTTTTAGAATAATGAAAAGAAAAAAGCTTTTCAAGAACAAAGTAATAGAATTAAGATTAGATAGAACAGGGCGTACTCGAGAACAAATATAAAGTGAATAAAGCGAAGATATGAAAAGTTACTTCTTTGCGGTGGCTGCACGTTTTGGCTTCACTGCCGCAGCGGGCTCCTTGGCAGGGGCACCTGTTTGCTTGGGCTTGGCAGCGGCGGATGCAGTAGCCGCTGGAACAACAATATTATCCAGCTCTGCCACACAGCTCACACGATGCCGAACACCATCAGCACCCAGTACATAAACGAAGCCATCGCGAGTCCAACATTTATTGACGCCAAACCGTTGTCGCGCTGCCATGAAGGTGTCGTGACGTGCCTTTGTCAAGAATTCAGACATAGTAATGCCTGAACCCTTGAGATTAGTCTTAGCTGACCATACCTTACTGCGAAGTGACAAATCGCGAATCTTGACGAGTATGGGCCGAGGCCGATCTGGGGATGAGAGTTTGCCCATTCTCTGACAGCGACTAATGTCAGCTACCTTGAAATCAGACAGCTTCAACCTTTGCACTACCATTTGAGAAGTAACTGCTACAGTGTCTTCCTTTGTGTCTTCAGGCACTCCATGAAATAAAAGAATTTTTCTTCGGCTGTGCATTTCCAAGTTGTCAGTTTTGCGTGCTATTACTTCCAGCTGGGTCTGCAGTGTCCGAAGAGCAGTAAGGGTAAATGCCTTGAAGCTAGAGAATTCCGCTGAGAGACTGGAAACTCCCGATGATGAAGGGCTCATTTTCTGCTGCCTGTCCTCAAACTCTGCAAACTTTCGGTTAAAAGTATGGCTGAATTCTGCCAGGGACTCCTTGATGGCCTCCATCTTGACCAGTTGTGATCACCAAAATTAATTGATTGTGAGAGTGAAGTGATTTTATTTTGTTTGCAGAGATAACACTTCCCGGCAGGTACTGTGACTTTAACTTTAATTACACATATAAATTAGGTTCATAAATAGTGTAATTCTATTTATAAAATTAAATTAAATGAAGAGAGATTTTAGATGATGTTTTATTGTCAACTACCCTCCAAGAAAAAAAAAAAAGAATACTCATTCATGGACCTAATATATCACATATTAAATCCATGTTCATTACTCAATAATTAGAACGTTAATGACATCTGCGGCGCAAGTACGGATCTTTTCGATAAATAAAATTCGATAAAATTGACAGTTAAAATCGATAAAACCCACCCACAACCAAGTGGGTTTTATCGATTTTAACTGTCAATTTTATCGAATTTTTTTAACGAAATGATCCGTACTTGCTCCGCTGCGCAGGCAGAGTGTGGAAACGTGAATTACTTTTTTTATTTTGAACCATTCATACTTATATATATCCATACTTCCGTAGGTACTTATATAATAAATGCGAAAGTGTATTGGTACGTTTGTTGGTTTGTCCTTCTTTCACGTAGCAACGCAGCAGCGTATCGACGTGATTTTTGGCATAGATACCTATAGATTATAGGACCGGAGAGTAACACCGGCCCCTTTTTATCACGAAAAATGCCCGGTTCCTGTGGGAACGCGAGTGAAACCGTGGGCAGAAGCTAGTGGAACTATAATGGAACAGGCCAGATGGGGCAAACAGTGTCATTTAACATTTCCAGTTTCATTCATAATTTATAACATTTGACAACGGCGGGCGCATTAGGCTCACCAAGTCCTTTTTAAGATCTTCCCAGACTGCAGAAAAAAGTTTTGGTCGCTACTAAATAGTTTCTATTGTTTGTCAAAATGTCCAGTACTCACATTTAAACCTATTTAAATTAATTATAAAGCCACTCCAAAATGCTATCGTTGCAATTCGTTTACTGTCTATTCATTCTAAAACTACACCACAAATGTCACAGCACTGATTCAAAAGTCACTTTCTTAGTAACTTATTTACTTCGGTACTTCCTTAGTACGTAATTGAAAATTACTCTAGAGTTCTGTATTTTAGCAGTGGCAACCTATCGTGGTCACCACGGCGGGGCTCTCAGGTATTCTCATCGGAGGAATCTTCTGATGATGAACTGGTGAGAAGGGTAGAGGCCATGGTCAGCTGCCGGATGAAGGGTTCACGAGGCAAGCTTTGCTGGCCGAGCGGCAATCGCCTTATGCCCATTCGCTCGCTTTCTGGTAGGGATTTACTGCATTTCTCTTCTGTGATTGCATCCCGGGACAACGATCTTTAATGAAAACATTTTACATGAAAATTAGATATGAAGATAGATAGAAAATTCTTTATTGCACAATCATAGTTGAAGGTACATAGGTGAACTCAATGCTATAAAGCATTATCTTCCAGTTAACCTCGGTGTAAAATTCACAGATTTGCTCTTAGAAAATTAAAAATAAGTTTGAGCAAAACGCATTCGGTCTTACCACAAAAACACTAAACACACCCTAAACCTATGTTAAACAGCGTTTAACTGAATAACATGCCTTAGTTGCGTATTGAAATATGAGCAACCACAAATCTTGATTTAAGTAAGTAGTGTCAAACCGTAGTCTAACTTCATTCTGTTATGACATTTCTAATCATTTTAGACGTTTATCTTTAGACACTGTCTAACTAAACAAGCGTCTAAAAGTGGTTTTTTGTGGTAACAGGGATTACATTTTTTTTTGTGTTTTAAATTGATAATTAGTACAAAAGATATCAACGCGTG
This sequence comes from Crocallis elinguaria, assembly GCA_907269065.1. NCBI lineage: Eukaryota > Metazoa > Arthropoda > Insecta > Lepidoptera > Geometridae > Crocallis > Crocallis elinguaria. The sequence goes on along the minus strand of OU026072.1, from coordinate 20,135,324 downwards.
CTTTATTTGACGGCTCCGTAGCTAAGTTGGTAGCTGTAACCCTGCCAGCAAAGCGAGGGGTCCCGGGTTCGATTCCCGGCCGGGGCAGATTTTGTGTAAGCATAAAGTTTGTTCTCGGGTCTTGGATGTTTGTGATGTGTATCTGTGTGTGTCCATGCTACCTGCGACACAGGGAATCCTAGTGCGGGGGTATGAGTGTGTAACCGTTTATTTATATTTATTTATTTACATAGGTGTTTTAGCTTGTTCCATTATAAATTATATTACCTATCAAAGTCTGAAAATGAAACTAACTATCAAAATTGAAACAATCTCGATTGCGATATTATCGTATCGTAGGGTTCAGGCTGATACATAAATAAACCCTTTGTTGAAACACTAGAATAGGTACAAGGAACATTAAATTAATGTCTTGTGTACGCGTGCAGGGTCACCAAAGAAAATAAAACATACCCAGTCAGCTCCAGCATTGATCCTCTCCTACACTGCCCTCGATGTGGACCTTGCATAATACTAGCTGGTCTGCTCGAAGCTCCAAGAGGATCAGAATGGGCCACATCCTCCATTAACAACACTGACGGCCCACCGAGGCTTGTACTTCTCTTCGAGAGAAGAGGCGCTGCCTTCCCCATTCCTTCTCTTGATGACTCTGCTCTAGGATCCTTGGCCCCTTCCGAATCTGAACCCATAGCTTCAATCACCGCTCCTTGCGTGGAACTTGAGCTCTCTCTTCGGAAAAGACCTATGATAGATTTCGGATGTTTTGGCTTCTCTATACCACCTAAGAGATTGTAGGCGTGTTTGCAAAGGAAGCGGGGAGGGAAAGAGAAAAGAAAACAAATCAGAAAACGTCACATCTAAAGTTATTTAAAGTGCAGGGCATACTAAACACCTTGGTTTGTACTATACGTAATAGGTATCTATTTATCTACAAGTAGATTGTATACCATCTCAACAGGGCCGGATTATCCATAAAGCAAAGTAGGCAACTGCCTTGGGGCCCAGCACTGACTAGGGGCCCCACACCCCGGGAAAAAAATTGGAAATATTTCTTCGAGGGAAAAAATAATTTGAAGATTTGTATGTAACAAATCCTCAATGACAATATTATTAATATTGCGTTTTTTTATATATTATATCGTCATATTTCAGTACATTTCAGAACGCATTTCAAATTATTGTAGCATAATATTATTATGGTTAAAAAAGGGGCCCCGACATGTTTAATCCGTCCCTGCATCTCAATGCTATATACATGTATGTGACAAAAATGCGTATGAAACTACGTGCGCTAATGACGCCGGTGACCAATTTTGTACCTACTACACATTAATAACTAGCTTCTACTCTGTAATATTTATTATGTTACTTCAGCAAGCCTTGCGTCGTGTTTAGGCAATTTGGCTATATTTTCTGTGAATTGTTTAAGTGCAAAGGTACTATAAGTTTTTTAGGATAAAATTTACTAGCAACAAAGCTTTGATGCTAACGATAACATGAAGTTATCGTACGTTTCTATGGTAAAAATAAATCGTAAATTAATGTTAAATGAGCCTCATCCTTTTATTCATAAAAAATGGAAACTTGTCTTGAGCTAGAGTGGCTAAAATGTGTATTTTTTTCTCGCTGACATTTGATTGGTTATTGAAAACTGCATAATTTAGCCATACTTTAAGAAAGGTTTCCATTATTTACGACCATGCATTGTAACAAAGTCAAGCTTCTAATTTTGATTCTAACAAATGCTAACTTCAATTTCTAATACGATACTGCTACTGTTACGATGAATAGTTTGAAAACAAAATGTCGAGTACTATTTTATCATCGGATTATTTCTATAAAATTGTTCTAGTTGGTACATATACCCAATTTTTCCATTTCTGCACAAGTATAGTTACTAATATAATTGATATTTCCCCATTATGACAGCGAAAACCTGTCGATTTATCTTTGGAGTTCATCACCAGATCCTATAACCAAATGTTGTTTACTGACATACCTGTACTGCAGTAGGTACTCACCCATTCAGATAAAAAAAAAGTATTTTTATCAATGTTCCACAGAGACAGAGAGAGATAACATATACACTAAAAAGTACTTTTGAATGTTAGTTAAAGGTAGAAAATAGCCGAGCATCACGCTATCGCATCACCCCGTCATGTTATAGGTAGAGGTTCCCTTTTGAAGATATATTCTAAGTTTTTATTAAAACCTAAGATGTAGGTTACCTATTCAAGTACAGGACTTTCTGCTTTCCGATTGTCTATTGTTTCTTACCTAGGTAAGTGGCAGAAGGCGAGTTATAAGCCAAGTACTCTTTATTGGAAGCCCACGAAGGGAACTCCGATTGCTTGAGGGCTCCGGAACCTTCAGCCTCCTCCCGTTTCCATGGTAACATGGTTTCCGTGGCCGTGGGGGTGGCCACTCGGGCTTGTTCCACTACTGTCATGTATGCGTCTGGAAGAAATGTAAGAAACTGAGTTAGCGGTCGAAACGGATACCTAAATGATTTCTAAGTACCAATGCTCTTTAGTAGGTACCTACTTGATTTTCAGATCGTCTAGAAAACTATCGGAAATTGACCCCTGCCATACTTACTCTCCGTAACCACATGTTGCCCCAAATAAGACTGAAAAGCACAACAGCTTTCTCAGAGGAATCACAGCCTCGATCCAAGCAAGACACATCTGAGTATCTGGGCAAAATTCCATACTACCTTCCCCAATAGAGACATTTCCTTCTGGTTATGACCTACAGTGGCCGATTTGTAAATCTCTTAATCGGCGTAGCGCCGGAGTCGGTCATTGTAGGCACAACATGGCTAAGTGGGGCTACATTGACGAATCCCGCTGTAGCCTCTGTGGACACGAGGACCACAGACTATGTCATAGTCTCATTCATTTCTCTCCTGTCCCTCGTGGCTGCACTATGAAAGGCTTACGAGATGCAAACGCGGTCATTCTAACGACCCACATCAGCAAACGTACGATTTATAAGGGTCGAATCAATAATACGCTAAGAAGAAGAAGAAGAATTATAGCTACTACAAAAAAACTATATAGACGGCTCCGTAGCTTGGTAGTAACCCTGCCTTCAAAGCGAGGGGTCTCGGGTTCGATTCCCGGCCGGGGCAGATTTTGTGTAAGCATAAAGTTTGTTCTCGGGTCTTGGATGTTTGTGATGTGTATCTGTGTATGTCTATGCCACCTGCGACACAGGGAATCCTAGTGCGGGGGTATGAGTGTGTAACCGTTTATTTATTTAGATACTACCAACTACATCTAACGTAGATACAAAAACAGTTGAACAATCCACAAGCCATTAACAATTCTAATGTTCTAGCCCATTACCACTGCGTTTTTATTACTCATTTCTAATCAATTTAGTACCTAGATATGTTGTCACTTTCAACCACATCGTCAATAATAAATAGGAACTGTAGTAGACAAATCCTAAGCTACCAAGACTACTAAAAAAGTGCAGTGAGTTGAGGTTTTGAATGGTGATGTAAAATGAGATACTAAAACCTATTTAATTTTTTTTGACCGCAATCGTGTTTACCCTCAACTAAAACTGATAAATCGATCCTCCTTGACTAAGGCCCGATTTTTCAATTGCACTTTAACAAACTGATTGCTATCCAATCGATTAATTTTCGTGTTTTTAGTGTGTTCTTCGAATCTTTCATTTGAAAATTAATGGACCGTTAGCTAACTAAGGTATATTTCTTTAGAATGCCATAAAATTTATTTACGCCTGTCTTCACCACAGAGTTAGATGATTCAGGGAATTATCTAACAGGACGCTATCTGACTATTGAAAAATCGGCCCTAAATCGATTTGTATATACTCGTATAACAAAGTTTAATTAATTAAATGCGCGTAAAATTGTAAGAGCTAAACAAAGAAAATTCTTTTTGTAATCAACATACACTTACCATTATCATCTGACATTCTTCTTTCATCTTCTTCTAGTATATCCTCATTAGGGACTAAAATATAAAACAAATCTCATTTCACATAGAATTGAACCTAGAGAATGTACCACCAATATCACTTCACAAACGACATGATTACATGCTGCTAAAACTCATGGGTGGGGTCTTTTAAATGTTTCATGTCCATGGATGATCAAATTGTGACAGAAATCTATTAATTTTGAATAATACAATACACAAACATTTGCGTAAATAGGCATATATAAACCTACGGTCACTTTTATGAAAAGCCATAACCTACTCATTTGTAGATATTACAGGTTACTTACATCGTCGTTTTGATTTTAAACATGCAATTAAAATTATACCTAGATAAAAATACATCGAGTTAGTTACGATACTAAAGGTATTATTCCATTCCATAGTTTAAAAAAAGTACAGTGGACTATAAGCTAACGAAATTGGAATCGGAAAGCGTTGTGATTTAGAAGCCTTTTATTAACAACAATCGCATAGTCTTAAGACAAAAATAGGTGTAACAGATCGTGAACAAATAAATTAATAGGTACATACTGGAATATCACTTTGACTTGCTTAGATGTAGTGCGCTAATAGATCCCTTTTTTTTCTTAAAACCATGAATTTTATTCGCGAATGTTTGAAAAAATACCAGTCATATTTTTTACTACGTAAAAAAAGTGCCTACGTTAGATGATCAATATTTTTAGGTACAATTTTCATTTCTATGACGCCAAAGCAAAATCATAACTTTTACGATACATATACCAATATACAACTGCAACCGAAACATGACTGTACAATGTTAGTAAATGTCTTTAAAATATTAAAATAGTGAACATAATAAATGGATGTGGGAATAAGTAGTAGGTAGGAGTTCTGAGAATCTCATTTTCCGATCTGAAATCGACCATATGATACGTAAAGGTTTCGTAAGCTTTTTTAATTTGAGTAAAGTCAAGGTATAAAAAAACTTGTTTAAATGAAACCATCAATATCGGTATCATCGATGATTTGCCTTTTGAATATGGTGATGAGAAGAAAAAGTCAATGAAAACTGCATTAAAAATACTGGCCATCAGATGCAAATGATTTCTATTGATGATTCTGACGCAGATTTTCCATTAAAACACATACCAAAGTTATACGTGGATCTGTCCCTTCTCCACGGTAAAGATTTCTCAACAGCTGTCGGGAGTATCTCCTCTGGTGTTTTAGCGTATTGCTTTACGATCCTCGCTTTCAGAGGGTTGAATCCAGGCAGATTGGCCAGCTGATTCAAAAGTGAGCTACTATTCTCTTTATGCGAGGATGTAGGACTGACTTCTTTGTATCCAACTGATATAGCATCGCCAGTTGTCGAGAGTATTAGTTGGTGCCAGATGGAGATTGCCAGAAGGGAAGAAAACGACAATCAAACAAATGGTAGTTAACAAGCATAGATGAGGAGCGAAGGAGTAATTGGAGTTAGTAGGCTGCAGGGATGATAGCAAGAGGTAGGATTAGTTTTGTAAATATAAAAAAGGGGTTACGCCAAACCGGCAAAATTTTAAACAGAAAACTTTTTTATTATATGCAACCAAATCTCTTTTTCAAAATGAATATAATTAATTTGAAATAAAATTTAAGAGAAAGTCAAGAAATATAGTTAAATACACAAAGAAAATACTGTTATCATGCCACCACAAATACGACACAACTCATTCTCACAGTAGTTTAGCCATGTCAGGAGGTCCACTTCTCGACCCAGCAAATAATATTGCAATACCAATTTTCAAATAAATCCTCGATTTTCTCGGTTAATTTTGATCAACTAAAAATAATTTAGTGCGCAAAATGAAAAATAAAAACGTTAGTCAACAACATCAAATATGTGCCGTTTGGATTTGAATTTTCGTGTCCAACAGATATAATAAATTAAAAAATATTTAAACTGCTCAACAAGAACCCCGTATTGTTTATTTTTCAGGTGTGGTACTTGTATGAAATAACTAGCACCCGTGTAAGGAAATGGCATTTCATTTACCTAATTATATATTTTTTTAAATTGTTCATTTTGTATTCCTTTTTTACATAATTTAATATAGTGATGGTTTGATCACTATCTTGACTGATCAGCGACGATGTGGTCAAAAGTGGAAAATTCGATGCATTATATCTCGAATGGGGACTGGCTCGCAAATGCAACTGCTGGAATACTCCGCTAGGTGCTTAGCGACATAGTATTATCAACTTGAGGATGACAGCTAGCCAGACTAGCGTTATAATGTTCTACTACCATACAAAAATGTGTGTTGTCAAAACCACTGTTATGCCGGGTGCAGATTAACTGTACCGGGGTGTCTCGCGGCGCTACAGAATAGTACCGAAAAAATACATTTAGTATGGTCAGGTTCACACTAAAGTGTTATTAATGTGTCGGGGCGCCTGGTGTCTTATCCTTTTCCTTTGTATGAATTCAATATCTTTCTGTCGTGTCACTACATACCCTGACACAGTAATCTGACCACGGTTTAATTTGTATTATACTTATAACAAAAACACCCAAGTAACAAAGTACTCTTTATACAAATAGTTCTTCAGAGTTCTATCAACTACCTATCTATTATCATTAATATTTTTAAAGTTTCATCGTAGTTTTACGTGACGATGGTAAAAGGCCCGATGGAATGACTCTTATTCCGTGGAAGATGGGGCGACCTTTGGTATGGGACGCTACCTGTGTTGACACCCTTGCGCCGTCACATCTTCCCGGTACTCAAAATAAGGCTGGTGCGGCAGCTGAATCCGCTGAGAACCTCAAAAGGCGCAAATATAGTAGTCTTGATAGCAGTTACATATTTGAGCCTTTTGGGGTTGAGACACTTGGACCGTGGGGACTTGGAGCCCATAGAATTTTTAAAGAACTTTCAGGGCGCCTGGTCGAAGCCACACGTGACCAAAATGCTGGCCTCTACTTAGGTCAAAGATTAAGCATTGCCATTCAACGTGGCAATGCGGCCAGCATTTTGGGAACGTTGCCTACTGGTAGCGGATTATTAGATTAAGATTGTAAATAAATTAGTGTGTATTTTATTTAGTTATTTTAGTTTATGTTGGTTACTTTTTCTGTTATTAAATAAAAAAAATTTGAAGTTTCATCAGAATCCAAATCCAAACGTATAGATCACACAGGGTATTTCATGCAGAATACCTACGCGGGGATTTGGCAGTAAATGTTATACCGCCGTCTTCGCCTTCGCGACGAGGCACCCGTTCATCACCATCCTCTTGCAGTACCTCGTCTATATAATCTGTGGAACCAACAACGTACTTTATACCTACGAAATAAAGACTAATTTCATTTGTGCATGACATCGAATCCTTAATTTTCATTTAGCTACAGTATATATATTTTCATCTAGTACCTATTTACACGAATAGTGTTGGAAAATAATTTTCATAAGCGATCGAACTGAAACGCATGTGCTAACAATGCTTATAATATAAAATCACATTCAATGCCACTTTTATTGACTTTCTAGTGCAAAATTAAGCACTTGTGCCCGCAAATAAAACTTAACAATGAACCATAGACAATGTTGATAAATAAATAAATAAAATAGTAAATAAATACTTGAATCCACACGTGCATGCGATCGACACTCGTGATTGTAATAAAGAAATATAATAAGTACCTAATCTAGAATACTTTATTTTACCGTGCGTGAACTGTTTGGCCGAACCGTTTTGCTGGAATTCGGGGAAGGTGACATTTTTGCCATCCTGCAAAATAGAAAAAAAAAACTAATATTAGTATGTAGCTGATAGTTACCATTAAAATTATCAAATCAAGAATGATTTGCCACGAGTTTCGTCTAATAAGTATAACCGACGTAAGTAATTGTAAAAAGAAAGGAAGAATAGAAGAAAGAATTTAAAAGAGTGGAAGTAGACAAACATGACATCAGACATGCAAACAAAACTTGGAAATCGTCTCAAAAATCTCACCTGCTTCCCACGTTTACTGCGCTTGTGATGATGCTTCCTGTCACCGACCCTCCTACGAATGTTCATATGCGTCTTGTAGTTGACCTGGATGCCGAGGTCCCGTTCGTTCACGGCGTGCCGGCTGTAGCTCAGCCGGCGGTGCTGCAATTCGTAACACTTTGGGAATATTAGCTCTAACGAATACTGTTTGTCAACATTGTAACACTTTGAACCAGCAACCGACAAAAGCGGTGGAGGAGCAAGCCTTACGCTGATAACAGGTGCAAACATCGATGTATCCAGTCAGAAGCTAAATCACAAAAGAAAATATCAACACAGCTTTGTAAAACGGTTACAATTATAGAATATAACACAGGCAAGTTCAGCGGCGCAAGTACGGAAGTCAGTTCGATAAATTTGTCGAATCGAAAAATACTGATAAATTTATCGAATGTTGCGAGTACCGCAGTCTGATCGTAAAGAATTGTAGTAGCTCTATATTCTCTTTGGATTCGATAACTTTTGTCGATTGTATCGACGCTCGATAAATTATATAAAAAATCGATAAAACTCACTTTTTTTTTTTTTTTTTGGTATTTGGTAACGAGACGAGCTGGTCGTTTGCCTGATGGTAAGCATAACGCCGGCCCATAACAATTGCAGTGCCACCCAGAACTTTGAAACACAAAGGCCTGCGCGGCACTGCAGATCGCTCGTTACCCTGAGACATTAGGTATTAAGTCTCATAAGCCCAGTAATTTCACTTTATCGATTTTAACTGTCAACTTTACCGAATTGTATCGATTGAAAAAATCCGTACTTGCGCTGCAGGTCCAAGAACTGATGCAAAGTGGTTCAGCGCAGTTACTTCAAAAATAAGAAGAATAACATTTATCCAGAAAGACACCCAGAACAAAAAATAAAAATAGGGCAACTTTAGTAATTTGTTCTACAACTACACCAACCAGTAGGAACTTACGCGTCTGAAAGGCTTGCACAACTCCTCAGCCAGAAGGTGGTGTATTTTGGCATCTGTTAGATCCTTCTTGGATGGGTTATACTCCAGCTCCTGCATGTCTATGTTCCAAGTTGAAGAGTCCAGTTGGCTGAAACTACTATAATTGAAAGAACCCAAAGGAAAAGAAGATCATCAATCATCGTCATAGTCATTACTATGAGCAATCGTGCCCGCGAAGGGGCATAAGCATCATAATTTTATTGAGTCAGCGAAAAATGTTCAATGCAACTTACCTCCCATTGATATTGTTACTCGTATAGTTCTTGAATATGGCAGACATAGATTCTGCTCCGGATATATTGCCAATTGTGGACGCGTTTCTTTGCATGTATTCTATAGCATCCTTCATTGCTAACTTTGAGTAAGTCTCCAAAATTTTTGGCTCCGCTCCCTGAAGTAGACAATTAGCCTAACATGATAACTAATAAGTATCTTTGTGAACAACAAATAATACAAATAACATAAGTGTTGAGTCAGTAAATTTACCTGGTAGTTTCTAAGTAAGAAAGGCCTTATGAATCGGTTATCAAATCTCTTGAATTTGTCTCTAATGTGATGGTTGCCGTGTTTGCCTAAAATGTCTTCAACGCCTGCCATTAAATGGTCCATACACTAGAAAAAATAAATAAACAGTTAGCTGTTAACTCCGAAGTTGCTGTTGTTGTCTTCATCTGTGCCTAAAAATACCGGAGAAGATAGTTTTGTAATAATTACTGTCACTTGATGAAACAACTCTAAAAACTATGTTGAATTTCAAACTTTACGTTGCTACAATTAAGAATCAATTTTAGATATCGCTCATAATTCACTATTCATTTTACAAAAAAAAACTGTCATGTGTTGCCATAAAATTCATTACCCTCTCATGAATCCTTTCATTCATGGTCGGCTTCCTCTTCTCCGCCGTCTTGACGTTGAGCATCTTCACCAGTGGCTTAATGGTGATACCTTGAATGAAGACCGTGAAGTATATCACCGCGATTGTGGTCGTCACGAACATCGGCTGAAGTTTTACAATAGCCGGGTCTATTAGTAGCACCAATGCGAAAGCGACCGCGCCTCGCAAACCTGTAACAATTTGTAGAATTTTTTATTTTTTTTTGTATTATTTGGTAACCAGACGAGCTGGTCGTTTGCCTGATGGTAAGCATAACGCCGGCCCATAACAATTGCAGTGCCACCCAGAACCTTGAAACACAAAGGCCTGCGCGGCAGTGCGCTCGTTACCCTGAGACATTAGGTATAAGTCTCATATAAGCCCAGTAATTTCACTGGATACTCTGCTCATCAAACCGGAACACAGTAATGCTTGCACACTACTGCTTGGTGGCAGACTTCACGAGCAAAGCGGTGGTAACAACCCAGACGGACACTCGCAGAAGAGTTAGTCCTCCCACTAACAAAAATTTTATTGCTCTTCGCGTAGGTACTTCTTAATGTTTGTATTCGTTAGTAAATATAGCACCATGCACCCTACTTGTTCCAACTACTTAAATGACATAGATCATTAAGTACCATGTTTTTTACTACTGGGGCCTGTTTCATAAAAAATATTAGTCTAATATTATGGGTCTTTCTTCTTTTTTTTTTCATACAAAATGTGACGCTAATACTCATAATATTAGACTAATATTTTTTATGAAACAGGCTCCAGGAATATTATAAGCTAACAAGTACTAACGAATACTAACGAATTACGATAAATTGTCGATGCCAGACAAAAGAAGACGTCAATTGGGAAGAGCCATCCAAGGAGCTTCCCATAGGCAAAGTTATTTTGTTTTTTGGCACGTTCATGACGTTGCCACTTCAATAACAACAATAAACTGAATAAAACAAAGCAAACCTTAACCTAATGTTTATTAATATCTCTTAACCTATCGAAGTTTAACATCTCGATCAACGTACCTACATATACTAGTAGATAAGTACTATTGAAGCAATAACCTTTGACCTTTCAGACGAATATCGATATGCAAAGATATCTCGCAGGGTTCAAGTTTCGCTTGCGTGGTAAAGCAGACTGCAGAGAAATATTAATGTGCATATAAAATTAGACGCAGTCTCCAGTCTGCAAATAACTCGACTATCGTTTATCTGGTGTTTTGAGTAAAATATTTTAATTATATTTGGTAACAAGACGAGTAGGCAGTTTGGCTGATAGTAAGCATGATACCAGCTCATAACAAATGCTTTTAGAACTTTGAAGCCAAGGCCTGCGTGACACTGTTATATTGCGCTCGTTACCCTGAGACATTAGACAATAACCGTGTTACCACAAAAACACTTTTAGACGCCTGTTTAGCTAGACAGCATCTAAACATAAACGTCTAAAATGATTATAAATGATCACATTATCTATGTTTCACATTATCACATTGTCTATGACTCTATATAGTAATCCACACAAATTGTAGCTTTTTGCCCCCTTTACAATATGGCAGGTTACCAATTACGCTTACCAGACATGTGTCGAATAAAATAGAATTTCTCGTTTTTGTTTACAATTTTGCTTAATAATTAAACTGTACCTGGACAGGTACTAAAACTTAGCCTTGAGTCATCAAAAATAAACAACTGTTCCATTTTCATGAAATGGTCAGTTGTCACGAATCCCTAAGTCAGTATTGAACTTTACGTTTATGATGCGTCACCTCTGAGGACACCACTCCTGAGAGCCAATTTCCATTCTACATAGACTTAGCGTATTATTAACGTTCGACTATTTCATTTTATAAGACTAGCTGCTGCCCGCAGTTTCACCCGCGTGGAGATATTTGATTTAATGGTTTTTATTTGTTTGCGCGGAACCCTAATTCTTTTTCTAAAATAAATGTAGCCTAAGTTACTCCTTGTAACATCAGATATCTGCCAGTGAAAGTCCCGTCAAAATCGCCCCAGCCGTTTCGGAGATTACCCGGAACAAACAGACAGACAGACAAACATTTTAAAAATTGTTGTTTTGTTATAGGTACCGTATATATATACTTTCATATGCATTTGGTAAAAAGCTGTTATTTTGGTATTACAAACAGACACATCAATTTTATTTATTTGTATAGATAAGGCCCTCTAGAGTCTAGACAAAAGCCTCACGCATCTTCTTCCGCTCACGATAACCCCATAATATAATGTATAGGAATGACGCTAGTTTGTAAGATGTCACGTGAATGTTTTTAAATTGGTGGAATGTAATTGGTCGAATTGGCTATTTACTCAATGGTATTGACGTTTGCGTGTGCGAAAATAGAAGCGTGTGTGTGGCTTTTGTCAAGATGCCGGTAAGATAGTGTCAAACGCTAACCGACCAAGAATAAAAAACTTATCTACCTTCATATTAAAAAAATTATATAAGTACAATGTAATAAGGCAAAAAGGCCAATTTAAATAATAACTTACCTCCGTAAGACATCACAAATTTCTCCACCCTATTAAGTTTGTGCAAGCGGAACTTATTCGCTACTGCGCTAAGTATGTACACCCCTGAAACAAAGAAAGATAAACATTAAACTTGTGGTTCAGTACTATTAATAGTATTAGGTACAGTCACGATAAGAATACCTTCGTCAGTTTCCAAATTCTTTCCTTTATCACGTAAGGACACTTAGTACCTTTTGATCTTATGGCATCAGTTAGCAGAGTACTGTACAGAATACTAGTATTTATTGCAGTTTAATGCAGCATAACTAAGGTACTATAGGTTATCCGATGTAGGCATTATAAATTCTCCCACTCCACTTAAGTATACCTTCTAAGTAAGTAGGTTTGCCTTATTTACAACCACGAGCTCATTTTCTCGCAAGAATTAAGTATTTAGAATTATACTGTAACCCTTTGCAGCTGAGATTGCGGTCGAGAGCTTTAGTAAGCTGTACCCATTTTATTACTTTGTCGCGGTAAAAATGAATATTTGTTCCTTATTACTTTCGCAAGTTTTGCGTAATTAAGTTTTATTGCGATATGGTTTTACCTATAATGTTTTTTATGTCTATGCATTTAGTATATTTTAACAGGGAAGGCGAACAATGCAATAGCACGCGTGCTAGAGGTGGGGCAAGCTTTGAGTATGAACTTACTCAAAGCGTGCAACCTACACTACATAAATATGAACTCATGAAGGTCAAATTTTTTAATTTATGTTTATTTTAACTCATGAAGGTTAAAATAAATTACTCTGTCGGCGGGTCTGTAACGTTCGTCCACCCCAATCACAGACTAAATGAAATGAAATAGTTTATTTCCAGATTAGATTCCAGACTAAAACTAATGATGTCTTTATCAGAACATAATAAATGACAAAGACATCATATAAATATTCAACTCCCATTTTTTCACCTTAAATGTTCATTCATAATATTTATATGGAACCACCTCGAAACTATATACCCTTTCAAATTAATAAATAACTTTCAAAATCAGTCCACAATTGACGGAGAAATCGGTGAAATACAAAAACACATATGTCGAACATTTCGTCCTTCTCCATTTTCGAAGTCGGTTAAAAATAGATAACGGTACCACTTACCTATTATCCGAAACATAGAGCAGAACACGATTGTCAGCAGAACGAACCACGTGTTCCAATCGTGCTTGTTGTTCACCGTCGCTACACCCAGGAACATGAAGATGATGGTCTCTGACGACGACGAGAGCATCTTCATGGTGTATTTGATGGTGGTGTGGGATTTGTGCGATATGTTCGCTTCGACGTAGTTCTTCATCGTTATACCACAGAAGGTTATTCTGGAACAGTGAGGTGAAGGAATTATTTAGTTGCTGATGCTACAGATTCATCATAAGACCACAATTTTGGCCGGAATATGGGTGTGAGTCCTACGCGATAGCTAATTTGTAGGTCGAGTGGCATGTACAAAAGTGAGAGATGCCGAAAAATCGAAGCCGTCGTCGCTTTGAGTCTAGGCAGCGCTTCGAAGGAGTGCAAGAGACAGCCCTATTACGGCACTTGTCTGCTTCATGGATTTTTGATGTATTTACTTCAAATCGCACTTGAGCGTGTAATGCTTTGTAATCCGCGCTTGTTGCAAAACCATGTTTATTATGACTTTTGCGCAAATATATTCATGGGTGTGTAATGGGTGGTTCACGATCAGCATACTGATCTTAAGTAACGATGTGAACGAAGGTGGCGAACGCGCTAGAGAGTGGTACCTATCCAGACGAACACTAGAAAATACCCTACCATGGTTCTACGTACGGTTACACCATGTTTTACCTAATACCTGTAATCTCAAGCCCAAGTTAGGATTCAACCAACGTACCATTAAACCATTATCGCTTTAAAAAGTACTTATTTATCAACAAGGAAAATTTATTACAATAATTAACCGCTAAAAAGGTCACGTTTTACAATAAATTAAACTGGCTTGCTCGCACGAAAATGCAATTCAATGGAATTGTGTTACTTAAATGTTAAAGTTCATTTAGAAGGGCACAGGTAATCCCGGTTGCCTATCATTCTATTAAAATTAATACCCTCATCAGAGAGCTCGGGCGTCTCTTCTCGAGCGATCAGACAGTAGCACAAAAGAGATAATATTCCTATATAGTACGATTACTATATAGGTATGCAATGCAGGTACGTACAAATCGGTCCCAGCCGTGGTCCACCTACATAGTTCACCTGGATGTATCAGGGACAACTTCTTCTTCCCATGGTCCACCTCAAGATAACTGGGTGTACCAGGGGTTTTTATTGTTTCAATACCTAGTATGTTCTACGAGTATAGCAGTTATTAATTCTCAATCTTTCAGATATAAGTAAAGATGATGTTAGTATAGGTATAGAGGGTTAAATTTTGAGATTGGGCTGTAAGGGTTTGTACCTTCCATTGTAGCTATGGGAAAATATTCATAGGAGACTGTTCTTAACTTTTTAAGAAAAGGAGTCATTTATTTATACAAAAACTTTTAGATAGTAATTCCTATTCCTAAGGCGATTTAACCTCTCCTTTTCAATAAGCTTCAGCTTTCGTTCAAGGAAAATAGTGTCATAAAACAATTTTGATGCCAAGCGATCCTGTTTCTTATAACTAAGGATCAAGATTATCGAATCAATTGGAGTATAACAAGAAATGTCAGAAATCACTAAAAACTTATTCTTTCGTGAGAAGCCACGGTAGCAACCGGAGAAGTTTCTTAGGATAATGTATTTTTATTTATTTCTCAACACACTTGCTCGTAAAATGAGTCTTATTACCTTACTTTTAGGCTCATAATCCAAGACATTATACACGCGTGCTTTTGTTGTTGTTGTTGTGTTGTGGACTTGTGGTGTTGTGTTGAAAAATGTCAATCACCATTAGGTAATACTTTTACTTACGATAGATTAACGTTTGAACATTGTGAGGTGTTTCGTTGTTGTCTATACTACATAATATTATAAAGTGGTAAAGATTGTTGTAACTTTGATACTGGTCTGGAACCATTCGCACGATTTTGAAAAATCTTTCACTAGATAGGACATTTTCCCTGAGTGCTACAGGCTGTGCGTCTTGACTCGTGGTGAATGCGAAACCTCGCATACATCAAGCTAGCGTAATAATATACCGATCTAGTTGAATGTGATAACACGCTGAGTTTATAATAGGGACTGATTACCTAGTGCACCTGCCAAAACACACCGTTGACTGCGAACACTTAGATAGCTTTGTCAAGTGAGCAAACTCTAGTTTCTACACTTCTACATCTATAAATATCGTTATTAATAACTTTGTAAAAAGCACGATAAAGGTTTGTCTTGTGCCATGGTGATTTGAGCTGTTTCGTTAGCATTTCACCACTTACTAAATGTAGAATAGAATCCCATACCATACCATCACATTGTCAATGCCTACAAGCGCCAAACCTTATTAAACCACCGGTATAATAAACAGGAAAAGCAAAAGCCTCACGTTTTTGCCAGGAAAAACCTTGATTTCCAAACAACGAAGTTGTGTCACGTTGTCAGTATGAAAGTACCTTAACCGAACATTAGTCTAAACTTTTAATTTTGTACAAAAAGAAATCTTTTTCAACAAAATCAGACAATCAATCCAATTTGAATGGGAAAACGAATAAGGTTTTCTTGAGTGGGAAGTTTTTCTTTCATATTTTAAACATCGTTATGGAATTTTCTTCATTTCTCAGATGCCTACTTTTTATAAAGCGATACGCACGTGCTATTTGCATTGCATTTGATTGTATTTTGGTGTACCATTTGAAATTAACAATTGAGATATTTTCAACGATTGTACATCAATCATCAGAATCATTGTTCTAAATGATCATGATGTTCTTTTTTGGCTATGAAAATTTTTCTCATAAGTACAGACATATTTAAATCATTTACCTATTTCCATTTTGCATGTAGAATGTAGATATGTAAAATGTTTACTAGTATAATATGTCAATATTTTTATATTATATATTTTTTCTGTCTTGTGCTGCAGCTGTTCAACCATTTTTCTTACACGACCTGGACGACTCTGTTAGCTAACGACATCACGTATTAAGTCATTCCATGTAAATTGTACGTATAAGAAATAACTGAACAGTATAAGATGTTGTGCAATAGTGTTTAGCGCAAGTAACTACAGTAATTATAAACTTGTCTAAATACATACCATTTTTATAAGAGCATGACAATTTTCTAGAATATTAAAAAAAATATTTAAAAACATAAGTATAAAGAGTATTGGTCTATAGAAACAATTGTAGCTTAGTTAGAGTAGGTACAGGAAATATAAACTCCACTCTCCATTACGTTTTATTCTAACAGACTTGAACAGACTCTACCAAAAAAGCAAATGGCGCGAGTGAATACAACTCTGCAGATTTTTATTTACCAAATCTGCTATTTAGGTTTTGTTTTAAATAAGCTCCGTTTGCTGTCAGCTTTACTATTTAATAAACCTCCTTGTATATCTTTTATTGTAAATAAGAGAGGGCTCTGAATCTAACTACGTTATTATTTTGTTTGCTGAGATGGATGGGACAGGCAGCGAGGGGAGATTGATATTACTTTGATATGTTTTTAATTGCTAAGAGATACCGTTTCGCAATAATAACATCTACCGTTGGTAATATTACGAACATTATCATGATAAGCGGGATAATTTAACTTGTAGATAGGTATATTATTTGTTTTCAATTTCCCATATTTCGATGCTGTTGCAAGCGCATTGATCACTATTATTGTAACTGGCAGCTAGATTGATGATTTTATCGTAAATAAGTGTACCTATTGAGAAAATGTTACAGCAATTGGAACTGTGTGGATGGTGTCTTCGGTCTAAGCTATTGTAAATAAAAATTTGGTAGCCTTTGATATAGTTGACAGGTTGATGCATTAACTGTAGCGCGTTAGGGTAGATTCCCGCAACGGGAAAAAACAAGCACAAGTAGTTATTTGTTCCACACCAGTGTTGTGTAATCATGGTCCTCGTTGTTCTTTATTTTTTTACAACAATCAGGGATCCCAGTTTGAGACACAAACAGTAAACAGCCTATGTACAGCAAATATATAAAATTCTCAACTTACGCCAGAATTCCGCTCATATGGAACATCTCAGCATTCAAATACGCCAAGTATGCCATCACGAAGATGAAAATAGGCTCGATCACTCTGACTTCATTGGTGAATCGCGTCACCAGCCCGGTTCCGAAGCCCCACACAACGCCGATGCAAGTTCCTCCAACAGCCACCACGAGGAAGGACGCAAATCCGGCTAGGAAATCCGTGTAGACAAGACTGGAAGGACCCATTTCACTGTGGAAATATAAATATATAATACAGATTCTTATGAAAACCTACTTTAAAAATAGTTCAACCTATCTTTATCCTAGATTTGTGGGTTTTATAAGTTACTAGCTTCTGGCCGCGGTTTTCACCCGCGTTCCCACAAGAACTGTGCACTTTTTTCGGGATAAAAAGCCTATGTTATACTCCGGTCCATAAACAATATCAACCTATGCCAAAAATCACGTCGATCCGTTACTCCGTTGCTTCGTGAAAGAAGGACAAACTAACAAATCAACAAACGTATAAACAGACTTTAGCATTTCTATTGTTAATTAATAATAATAAGTAGGAAGTAGGATAAGACTTGCAATGCCAGTCTACAATCGCAAACCTTTTTATTCAAAAAACTCTCTTTCATAGTTATTAATTTATAACTTAATTTTGCACATCATCTACTTACGTATAAGCTTCGAACATATGATACAGCACGACAGTTACGGCATCATTGAGCAGCGATTCTCCAAACACTACTATATACAGGACTTCATCCACGTGGATCTCTTCAAAAACTGCCAAAACTGCCACAGGGTCCACAGCTGAGATGAGAGCACCAAAGAGTAGCATGTCGAGGAGAGGGGTCGTGCAGCCGAACATGCCTGTCTGCCCACACGCCCATAGAGATGCTCCTGTAAGGCAAAATGCTTATGAAATATCTATGATACATAATATGATGGGTAATAGAGAAGCAGAAGTGGAGTAACCACAAGTAACTAGAATTTTTCGAACTGATTTAAATTTAATATTTCAATTTTTTCATTAACAGAATTTTTAATTGTATAAGTACTACGCTTTATAATTAATAAATGGCAAATATCTATGTTCCTGTTGGTATTCAAATATTTTCATCATCAGCTCTAGACCTTGGATACCATTGAAAGGCGTGCAAAGAAGCTCATTGTTTGGGACTATTAGGCTTCTGTGTCTTGAAAATCGAAGCAAAGACTCTGTGTGTCTGACAGTCTCTGTGTGCAGGTCTCTGTGTTTTACAGATACATTTTTGACAGTGTGTGATGGAATTACACAACATGATTCCCGCATCTTCATTTTAGCATCGAATGACTAGAGGCACGGCACTACGTCACCCGTATATATGTTTGATATCCCTCCTATACGTACTATCCCTTCTTTTTTCATTATACGGACGGCTAAGGAGTGAAATTCTTTGCCAGCCTCTACGTTTCCCTATAATCTGGGAGTTTTCAAGACGAGAGTGAATAGGTTTCTTCTACGCAAGCGTGCTACATCGTCGACTGCATCGTTGCTAAACATCAGGTGAGGTAAAGATCAAATCTAATTCTATTTTTAAAAAAATACATAAGGCCTTCATATACTTTTTATGACTGTTTAACTATTGTATATTTATTGAAATCAAAGTATTTTGTACTAGAAAATTGAAGACTTAGATATAGGATTTAAACGTAACTGGAAGTTAATCGTTTAACTCACCTATAGTAAGCGTATTAAATACGGTTCCAACAACAGCAAAAAGTAAAATTGTTCCTAAGTGATCAAAGAATAATCTATTGGGCATGAAGTACCCTGCATCCAATATAATCGGAGGCAACATATATAGAAAGAATGTGTCTGGAGTCAGAGGTTGGATGCGAACACTGTGCGTGCTCAGGAGTATGGCTCCAATAATGACTCCGACAAAGATTAGGAGGCATGATTCAGGGAACATCTTCGACAGCTTCGGTGTCATGTGGAAACCTGAAACAAAACGCTATGATCAAACCTCAGAAAATTTTTGACAAAAATAAAATAAATTCAAGTTTTGTCATCTAGCGTAGTGTTATATTCTCTTTGGTTAGTCATTATGACTTGATTATGACTATTGACATACATTTATCTATGATTGACATAGAGATGTCAAACAAGTAAACACAAAAAAATCAAAAAAAAATTGCTTTCATTTTGTTTTGTCTCTAAATTATTGAGTAATTTACTAAAATTAGGTAAATATAGATATGATGAACTAAAATATGCGTAATGATTAGCCAAAATGCATGACAAGATGGAAGATGGTCAAGAGACGAAAACTTTTACTGGTATTCACGATATATTTGGATCAACACCTTTTCAGAACGTTCTGTACCGTAACCAAGAGAAAAATGATAACGATAACTCAATAAGCCATGGAACAGTTGATAATTCGGATAAAGAAAAAACAGTACCATTACCATTTATAGAAAATAAAAGCATCTTTATGACTTGTGAAAATTTCCACCGCTTGAACAGGAATTCAAGCTCTAAATTAGATCGTCATTCAAACAGTACTATTTTCTGCGATTTAGACGACATCGCTAAAAGACACTCATTCCATTGCTTTAATGAGAGCTGTTTATCCAATGCGAATATATTGAATGTAATGAAATTACCAATATGTAGCGGATTTAGAGGTAAATCAAATCCAATTGTTCAAGAATGTGCTACACAAATACAGCCAAGAATTGCTGCTAAGGATAGCATGTGCATCAACATAAAAAAACAAAAGAAGACTTTTCCTAACAATGATACTCTTTCATCAGAAATATTTTTAAGAGATAAGCGTTTAGGGAAGCAATATAATAAAAACCTATATTATAACATAGATGTTACAAATCGACAGAAATTTTGGTCATATGCGAAATATCACACGGAATATACTAAACCAGCGCAGGATGAAAAGAAATCTAAGAAAAAAAATAAAGGAAAACGGACGGAAGATCCATGTCCATGTCAACTCTTTTCTTATGCTTGTCCTTGTACAGATGAAAAATCACTTACTGAACTTGCAAAAAATAGTAAATGTTTACCAACTAATACCGCAGTTAATAAAATTACTAGCACAGTACTAGTAACTCCAGAAACAATGAAAAATAAACCTAAATCGGTAAGAGAGGATAAGATTACAGCTACTAGTGGTACCCAGAGAATAGAAACTTTAATTAAACCTATAGACCAAGTTGCTCAAAAGCATAATATGTCTGTGCCTAATACCAATGAAAACCTTAAAAATAGTCCACGCAAGAAGCCGCACAAAGTATTATGCCCTAATTGTAAACAAAGAGTTGAAGCAGTCAGTTTCACAGAGGATGATGATGGTTTAAAGGATGATTTACGGTATTGTAGCAAAGAACTACCACCTATTGCAGCATATAATTGCAGTACATCTTCTAGAAGCAACAAACATAAAGCGGATGATGGTGATATTTGCTTCCATGAACCTCAATGTGAGCTGATTCCAGTTTGCCAGATTTTACCTAAACAAGGTATCAGCCCGAAAAGCACTAAAAAACAGGCAGCAAAGAATTTTCCTAAAGTAATAAGGGTCACTAAAGCATGTCGACACCACCCACCCTGCAGTGTAGTGCCTTCATGTCAAAGAGCCAACGTGCTTAGAAATCATTGCGAGTTCATCCCCCCTTGCGTACATCGACCTCGTTGCGTTAATTTACCTCTATGTGTTCCTCCCGCCAAAAACATCATTTACGATGATCTGATGGGTACACATGTAAACGGGGAGAAATCGGAATGTAGTCATATACCGAAATGCAAATTAATTCCAGTCTGTCAAAAGGACTCACTGGCGAATAACATTGAGCAGCATTACAACGTGAGTACTCACGTGCAAGATTGTGAATTCATGAATTTAAATACCGATATATTAAATTCCACCTATTTAATAAGTCCCAAGTCTACAGTTTTGCCTACTTCGCACTCCCCAGGACCAGTAAAAATAAATACCTCAACACGCTACTTTTGTAAGTCAAATAAATCATGCCAGTTCCACTGTTCACAATGTAAAGTTGGTTCATTTGACATCGAAGAGCCTGCCAACGCGGATGGTATAATATACATAAGAGATGTGGGTTGTCAATTTCAAAATAAGCAGTATTCGCCAAAAGATTCAGTTATACATGATAGGAGTTCAAGTGCATCATTCGATTACACTGATAAGTACTATAAAAATGTTCACACGTTGCGATACGAGGATAAGTTCACTAATCCGATTTTCGGAGGAGGTCCTTTAACGACAGACTCGGATAAGTCTGTGGAAATCGATTCAAATTGTCCTTCTCACGGGCACAAGCGATACGCGAAAAATCAATACAGCAGTGGGTTTCGACCCAAATCAGCTTTTGTGACCGCATATGCCAACGTGGCTTTAATATCGCCTTCTGCTTTGTCGGAAAAGCACAAATCCGATGTGGCAAAACATCACACTTTCCCTGTCAAGTCACGACGTTGTTTTGTGAAGGGTAAGTGCCGAAAAATGTTTACAGAGCGAAGGAAGAACTCCAAGTCAAACAATAATTTAAACCATATTTCGAAAAAAATATAAGTTTGTGAACGTGAGGTTTGAACCAGTTTTAATCGAAGCTTGCTACAAATTATTTTGTCTGCTTTTTGATCTGAATAAATTTTTCTTTGAGTGAAATCGACAGAGCTGTATTTTAGTCTAGTGTGGAGAAGTATCGTTGAAGCGAGATATCGGTTAATTAACTAAATGTCAAGAGTCTTGTGGTCGGCACGAGACGGTGAGATTCGAATCTGGGTCGCTACCTGCCGTTCTTAGAAGCCGTACACTGAAGTTTAAACAAATTGTTGTTTTTAAACGAAGCAACGTCATTAATGGGTTGATTGGAAGGACACACAACACAAACAACCTAATAAACCACTTAGCCATGGAGAATGGAGATATAGAATCTTAAAAGCATGTATCGTGTCGTGTAGTATTATTATATGTTATGTGGTGTCGTAAAGTCTAGTTTGACGGCACGTGAAATTGAGAATTCCCGTTGTCCCCGTTGGCCAAATCTCCGTGAAGGGGCCAACGGTAACGTAAATTAATGACGTGTCCGCGCTACGGGGACAGGATCTACGAGGACAACGGGAACACATTATTCCGTGAAAACAACTTTTAAAAAAATAGCTTTTAGACGCCTGTTTAGCTAGAAAGTGTCTAAAGATAAGCGCCTAAATTGATTAGAAATATCACAACAAAATGGAGTTAGACAATGGTTAGATACTACTTAAACCAAGATTTGTGATTATATTTAAACACTCTACTAAGGCATGTTTAAGAGTTAGACGCTGTTTAACACATCTTTATGGTGAGTTAAATGTTTATGCGGTAAGACCGCAGCTTTCTAAAGCTATCATTGCTTAAACCAAAAACACTATGTACGTAATTATTTATACCACTATTATTTGTTTTTTATTCTTTAATCTATACTTTGCAAGCTCCAGGGCTTTCACCCTTTTTGGTAATTAAATTAATTTTTCGCATTTTCTTACTGTAAATATCACGGTTATTATGAATAGGTTATTATTATTCATTAATTCCTGTTGAAGTGGATTACGTTTTGCTTAACAACAGCTGTCTCCCTATTTTCGTATATTCGCGAAAACAAACGCGACTTGACCCAGTTTGGTTCACTCCGAATAAAACAGTGATTTGCAAAGTAGGTAGAGGCACTCCAACTTAGATTCGGAGAATAATAAGGTACCTGTAGTCTTCAAACAATAAAAGAAGTTCAAGGACAGGTACTGTTTTATTTTGGCTTTTCTTTTTGAAGTACACCTTTTGGTTTGCTTTTCTTTTGTTTTGTAAGCATGTACAATTAGATCTACAAAATAGTCGTTGATAATTTCAATATTTTTAGAATACTGAATGTGAAAGTACCCATAAATACCTTTTACGCTGACCTATTTAAAAACCTGCTCAAAGTAAGGGATAGGAGAGCTCCTTCTTTTGCCAATTTAAATTTCCGGTGGCGATATATCCTAACTTCATTGACTACTTTGGTCACTAAACCGATTAACAGTAATGCTTGCACATTACTGCTTGGCAGCAATGTGCAACACGAGCAATGGTGGTAACCGCCCGGATGGACACTCGCTGAAGAGCAAGGATGACCAGAATCCACATCGACTACGCATTTTACCGCCTACATATATATATTTTTATAACGAGATGAGCGGGTCGTCTGCCTTATGGTAACCATAACGCCAGGCCACTCAGAACTTCGAAACACAAAGGTCCGCGCCGCCTTTTTTTAATATGCTTTCTTAGGGTAGAAATAAGCCGCTCTACAATTTTCTACCCAAGTTCTACTACAGCTTTCAGGTACGAGGCACACATATTTCATTAGCGAAAGTTGATGAGATTGATAAACTTCGAAGCTACTTGACTCAGCGATTACACCGCACGGCCTCAGTATGGATCTGAATGGAAGTAGGCATAGATGATGATCAAACTTTGTTATACATATGTATATATATTATATTAGCTAGTGAGTCGCCAAGTCTGTCTAACTTAGGGCCGTAAGATCAAAAGCAGTTAAAACTATGGATTTCGAAATCTACGTTTAAACTTAATCTATGGTTTAATCTACCGCCATAAGATCAAATTGAAAATAGGAGCAGATTAGTTAAACTTCGATTAGTCTGATGCACATGGCAATATTGTCCTGTTTCGTTCATTTGTTCACTCAAATAATGACAGTAATTTGATAACATTGACATTGACAGAACTTGAGATTATCTTTTTTTTGTTTTGTTTTTGGCTCCACACTATTTGCGTATTTAGCCAGTATCAAGTTATAATAAATTTCTAGTTTTGGTGCATGAAAGTCGTCAAAGTCACGTTAAAGTTTAGTCAAGGCGCAGTCTATGGAGTTTTGGATAGTATACGAAAATACACGTTTTTCGTCTTTGTACTATTTCATATTTGCCTTTCACTCATACACGTTTGCAAACACTTAATGGTTAATAATCCACCATTATTACACATTAACACTCGATAAAACATAGGTTTTAGTAAATAACACAAAATCAACAACAGCACATTTTCGCATTCCCAACAAAACTACATTATCTTTTTGCATAATATTTTACCTATAATCGATATGAATACCGGCGATGAATATTTAATAACCTTGCGGTTGGATGAGATATTTCCCTTTCAATCTCAGTTAATAGCTCTTGCTGACGCTTTGGAGACTCCAAAACGGAGTATAAATTCAATTTTATCCCATTGACCTCAATGATTGTCTCTTGTTCGTACGACATACGGTTTGCTTTGTATAAAAAATATAATTCAGCTCAGTTATTAATTCGATATGCAAATCAGAATAATTGTAATAATTTTTCATTACACTACAGAGTTAAGTAATATCAAATACACAAAAGTAAACAACGAAAATAAACTCGATGATCAAAGTTTCAAACAAACATCGTGAAACATAATTATGATATCAGGCCAGGCAGCCATATTGAAAATACGTCATATTGACGGTTTAACCTACGCATGGGAGTTTAACTGTACCCCGAGCCAAGTTTAAACTAATTCGATAGTTTAAACTACCCATGGACGGTTAACTACCATTGATCTTAGGAAATAATCGGAGACAGGAGATTAAACTCTCTTTTGTGGTTTAAACCGCTTTTGATCTTACGGCCCTTAGGGTGATATTTATAGACGCTATAGAGAAAGAAGCTGTTTCCTAAATAACACAATCTAGGTGATGGTATGCCAATTTTTTTTGTCTATTAGCGCTCAGTATATATACCCAAACGGCCTTATTACAAAAAACTCGTTAAACTCGACTTTGGTCGACAACCAATTTGTCTTCAACTATCTTTAGAGTCGACCAATAAACCAAACCTTATTACAAAAGATGAATAAAGCCAAGACAACTTAATACCAAACTGTAGCTATGGTAGAAATTATTTCCACAGATAATAAATGTCTTTATGCTACGGATACACGAAATGTAGAATTGACACAATGTACTAATTTTTATTTTGGAATATAAGTAGCTATTTTGTCACACAATACTATTTTCTAATATCGAAAAATATTGTAGGTAATTTTTAAATGACTTTTGATCATTGCGAGTAATTCAAAACATCCTAATTAGGTATTTACGTATATGAAAAAAATGTTAAGGAGATACTCCTTATATATCCAACCTATACAATGGCACACTATGGCTAAGTAACCATAGCAACATGTTTTGTTGATTGTGTGTACTGTCAATTCTTGTAATATATTCTGTTTTTACTATGTATACTTTCGATATTATAAGTATTTCCTATATATTTTGCTAAAAGCTATTATTCTACTCATCCACGCTTCCTAATACCTCACCACCCCTTCTTACTTTAATACAAAATATATGAATTTTTTTACGATTTGACAAGTAGAATACGTGGCCGCCATTAAAATAAATGCTTAAACCGTCACTAAACTAGGTGCCCGGCAAGACTAACTTTGACACCATAGTCAACCAAGACCTAAGTGCTAATCTGCTTATTGTAATAAGAAATTTGACAAAACTACGGTTTAAACTCCAGTTTAGCGTTAAAACTCGTTTTGTAATAAGGCCGAAAGAGAATATAATCCCGGATATACCTGACTGACTCAGATTTTTGACGTTTCTAACGTTTGATGTCCAGTTTTTTCGATATAGACATTTTATTCTCATGATAAAATGAATTGATTCACATCATGAAAAAAATGGAGTCGACATCCCTAGTATACCTAGTTAGGAAAAAGATTTAATTGCCATTTGCAAGAAGGTGAATCCACTTACGTTAATCTCGCGCTCCAGTGGGATCTGTTTCATTACTAACTGCGACAGGAATAGCCGGACGCCACGTGATAATATTGAATAGGTTATAGGTACAGTTGTGTATGAAGTCCACTATACCTACTATACATATTACGTTGTTTTCACAATTTCCATGACTAGAAATAAACCGATAAATCCCTTAATACAGCAACGTGACCTTTTGAGCTCGCTAATGATAAAACTAGACGTAACTGGTTATCCATCATTACTGGTGGTGACTGGTACAGTGTAAGTAATCAACAGGAAGCGAAGTTATATTATAATAGGAACATAGTTAATACCTATACTAATTTCAGACACGCATTCTGAATATTGCAACGAATTGACTGAGCTTGGTACACGATAACGATTCGTCACAGCTTGCTACTGTTGTGTAGCTACTTTTTTTTAATGTTATTTGGTAACGAGACGAGCTGGTCGTTTGCCTGATGGTAAGCATAACGCCGGCCCATAACAATTGCAGTACCACCCAGAACTTTGAAACACAAAAGCTTGCGCGGCACTGCAGTGCGCTCGTTACCCTGAGACATTAGGCATTTTTGTAGGTATGTGAACACGTGTTTGCTAAAACAACCACAGTTGAGTCAGACTAATGCGGCCTTATTACAAAAAACTCGTTAAACTCGACTTTGGTCGAGAACCAATTTGTCTTCAACTATCTTTAGAATCGACCTATAAACCACACCTTATTACAAAAGATGAATAAAGCCAAGACAACTTATTACCATACTGTAGCTATGGTATAAATTATTTCCACAGATAATAAATGTCTTTATGCTCCGGATACACGAAATGTTGAATATCGTTCGATCTTAACGTTCCGTGACACAATGTACTAATTTTTATTTTGGAATATAAGTAGCTGTTTTGTCACACAATACTATTTTCTAATATCGAAAAATATTGTAGGTCATTTTTAAATGACTTTTGATCATTGCGAGTAATTCAAAACATCCTAATTAGCTATTTATATGAAAAAAATGTTGAGGAGATACTCCTTATTATCCAACCTATACAATGGCACACTATGGCTAAGTAACCATAGCAACATGTTTTGTTGATTGTGTGTACTGTCAATTCTTGTAATATATTCTGTTTTTACTATGTATACCTACTTTCGATATTATACGTATTCGTATTTCCTATATATTTTGCTAAAAGCTATTATTCTACTCATCCACGCTTCCTAATATACCTCACCCCCCCCCCTTCTTACTTTAATAAAAAATATATGCATGTGAGTTCTATTCGTTTCGAGTAATGAAACGTAATTCTAGGCACCAAAACACAAGATAATATATTGGAAAACCAAAA
Organism: Crocallis elinguaria; assembly: GCA_907269065.1. Lineage (NCBI taxonomy): Eukaryota > Metazoa > Arthropoda > Insecta > Lepidoptera > Geometridae > Crocallis > Crocallis elinguaria. The sequence goes on along the minus strand of OU026072.1, from coordinate 20,107,646 downwards.
CTATTTTTTTAGGAATGTCTCCGTGTTCGAATCGTATTTCTAAAATTGTTATAAAAAGAAAATAGGAAATGAAAATAGAATCTATAAGAAAAAGTACTCAGGACATATTTTATTTCCATCACCGTAATTATTAATTGTTGATACTTCATGCGCGTAAAATATTTTTGACTAGATGTACCCAGCGGCTTCGCCCACGTAGCCTAAATTATCATCTTGTATAGATCTGTAACAGAAAATAATAAGTTTACTATGGCAAATTATTTGTCACTATTTAATTTCTTATGCATCAAAATATGATAAAAGGTAAAAGGATGTCTTCTGGGATATTTGTATATAATATAATTATGTAGGATCTTGCATGTGTGCTAAAAAGACTGGTATACCTTCAATATGGGGACAACAGCAGAGCTTTACTACTAAAAAATCACCTTGACTATTAAAATAGTGTGGGTTAGTAGGTATTAAATCATCATCATCAGCTGGAACACGTCCACTGCTGAACATACGCCTGCTCCTTAGAACGTGACTTGGATCAGCTACTCGTCTCTTGCAATATTAAATTATGTCTCCCGATAATACATACCTACTTCATAGCGAGCCCAGTCTTGATGCGTAGGTACTTGCACAAAATACTTGTTATTTCTGGGGTGATTAGCATTCTCTGGGAATCTCGTGGCAGGTCTTCTCGTTGCAAATCTACAATTCTCTCCACAAGAGTTTTTGTATAGCGATTTTTGGATCGAAAATCTTCATCACTTCAAAATCCTTGTTATGATGCCTTCTTCTTGTTCTATCATTCATTATTCACAAAATGAAACTATGCCTATCTGCTGAAGCAAATATCTGGCGAAATAATTAAATCAAATTTCATTTTTAACCTTACGATTTGACACGTTTGACAAGTAGAAGACGTGGCCGCCATTCAAATAAAGGATTAAACCTTCGCTAAACTAGGTGTCCGGCAAGACTAACTTTGACACCATAGTCAACCAAGACCTAAGTGCTAATCTGCGTTTCGTAATAAGAAATTTGACAAAACTACGGTTTAAACTCCAGGTTAGCGTTAAAACTCGTTTTGTAATAAGGCCGATGAAGTTTCCAGATCCATTCTGCGTAAGCTAATCCGATTCGATCCGGATTTTACACATGTTAGGTTATATTATAGCTAGGTATATACAGGGATGAGTGACAGTGAAAACTGAAACCGATATTGAAATGTAATCCAGTTTTCTGTGTATCCGGGCCACAAATCGAATCCAGCCACCGCTAATCAAGGTTCAATCTTGATAGACTGCAAATTTGGTCATACCCTTTTGAACAGTCTTCCAAAATGGGAGAGTTCTCGATTCAAGCTGATTTCTTATTTAGTGTATGTTTTTTTTTTAATATTCTTTAGCTCTAAATATGCATATTTAAAACGGTATATGACCAAAGTACCCACTAATTGGTGAGGTCCCCAAGACTGGGGACGTTGGGAATTTAAATTCCCAATGAAACAGTGAAAGGAAAGGAAAAATACGCCCATGACGCGACGAATTTAACCCACGATCTTGAAGCACCGTTGGACCACTCTACCAGTCCTTCTGTATTTCTGTATCTTATCAAAGGCTATAATTTGTATACATTTTCGTCCAAATATTTTGGAAACAAATCCTTTCCATTGTATTCTTGTATCGTATACGAGTAAAACCCGTCATTAAATTTAACTTGGGGTCGAAACCACAAACGTCACAAGTGTCCCAACCCAACATAACAGAAGGTGCGGTGATAAAATAATCAAAAAATATGTAGGTAATAAAGCGAGTCGCCGGAATTTCTTGTATTCACCAAACTCCGCTCCTATAGAGATGGGACCTTTATGTTAGTAAATTTGAATGTGTAATTAGTTTGTAAGTCAATTACGGCGTAATATTTGAGACGGTAATTTTTTTTGTTGTTTTTTATTCTTTCCGATAGGAGTTTAAACGACTCATGCTTCAATGTGTCGAAGCTCTATAGATTATACTGAACATGCTAAATGCTAAATCAAAGAGTAGCTGAGCAGTGAAGATTTTAGTTGAGCAAGATGTAGAAAAAACCATTGAAAATAAATTATAACAAGACAATGTTTCTCCTTACCAATGCCTTCTCATTCTAAATGTGGACTCCCTTCGCGATCGGTAAATAAAAGAACATAATGAACAGAATTTGACTCACCGATCTTAGCAAGACTAGCGAAGAATATCCACAAGCCAATTAGAAACGGCGTTTCCACTCTGTGGAACTCCACAGCCGCAATCACTATCTCTCTTCTCTTCTTCACCACAATCTCGGTGGGGGGAAAGTCACTGGTGACCTGTTGCTGCTGAAGCTGGGTACCCAGGGACTCGCCGGTGGGGGCCCGGGCAGGACCCATGGGTCCAAAATCCATGCCGGGGTATGTGGACACCCCATCGACCGTTATCGAACTGGACGGACTCTGTTTCGTGGTGCTCTAGAAAAGAAAACGTATGTTAGAGCAATGTCTATGAAAGAAAACTGTTGGGTAATATATTAAGGTGCCATTAGACGGTAATGCATGATTCATGATCATGTAACAATATCGAACCACGCGCAAACCATGATGAGGGCCACTTCCACGACCTCTACTAAAAAAAAAGTTTCACAACCACGCGAGTTTAGTGCAAAAGCTGCGGTAAAAACATAGTGCTTAAGTGATGTACCTACCTACATGCATAGTGGACGACTTGTCGCTTTGAACCCAGGCAGGGCTTCGAGGGAGTTAAAGAGGCAGCACTATCTGAACTTCAATTTTATTTATTTGTGTACTTTGATTATTATTATTCGAGTAGCAAAGTTTGCCAGAGCTGATGTTTCGCACTCGTTAACACTCGTTCAGCACAAATATTATCTTCAAGTTAAGCTTAGCTGAGAAAGGGATTAGGGGCTTGAACCTTCATTAACTCTTTGTAACGTCTACATTGATGTCCTGTGCAGAGTACATAATTAAGTTAAAGTGTACCTGGGCGACGCAGGGTGTATCTGGGTAGTATTAAAAAAAAAACTTTTTTTTGTGTACAATTGCGTTTTTACAAGAAATATAACTCTGTAGGTAAACTTAAAAAGCAAAACCTTATCTAAATACCAAATTCCATCCAAATCGGTAGAGTTGTTTCCGATATACGCGAAATAATTCATTTGTATGCATATATCATATTCCAAAACCTAAACTATCCACATTCCAAATTTCATCAAAATCGCTTCAGTAGTCACGCAGATACGTGTTAACAAACATTCACACACACAAACTTTCGTAGTTATAATATTAGTAGGAATGTAGGATATAAATAAGAATAGTTATTTGAGGTATAACTACTAGGTACTTTTGTATTGAAATAATGTTGAAAATGGCGTAACGTTTGCTTTTGGTTGAAAGTTATTTTGTAGTTGACACCATAAAGTTTAAATATTTTTACATATATGTCTTCTGATGATTAAATTTCCTTATTTTTGGTTACAACAAATATAGGTTTATTCCAAATGGGTGATATCACCTGGATGAACAAAGTGGACATTATAGTGTCTTCATTTCACCGACAAGGCCTCTTTATTATAATAACAGAAAAAATAAACAACATGAACTAAAATAACTAAATAAAATACACACTAATAATATAATAATTTAATATATAATACATACTAATTTCACCTAAGAATCATTACACCCAGGTGATTTGATTCGACATAACAGGTGTGCTTTGGTCACCTTGGAATTAAATCACCCAGGTGAACAGAGGAACTCACCCACATACAACATGCTTAAAACTTTCTAATCAAAGCCACAAAATTGAAACGAGTAGTCCATATTGAGCATTCTGAAAAACAAAAGAAATTTTTCGGGGTCTTTTTTGCGATTTTTTTTACAAGATTCTGAGCCATTTTTATATACAAGATTGTATAGCTAAGTCTTTTCTATAAACGCTTGGCAATAGTACTGTATTTTTTTTTGCTTGTTATTTCAATGAAAACGGAGATTTGTGCGAAGAAAACCAGGACTTTTTCAACTGTGTATATAACGCGCCGCTGGTAGATACTTATTACTACGATTCAGCATTGAAATTCAACGAGGCAATTCCACTATACTGGATACGCTGCCAAATGGCAATGGGCAATAACATTTCAATTATATATAAGCCTGCAACGACATGTAGATCATCCATATTGTTTTTGTAGATTACTTAGATGAAATTAGCTGTATAAGCATAATATGCTATATATTATATAGCTCATATAGCTGGTTAAGGCATTTGTTATATATTATATAACGGCATAAACTACATTATTTTGCATATTGAAGCATGTTAACACTACCCGTACAAGAGTGGGTGCTATTTTAGTATTGTGAAACGTGTAACCTTCAGTATAACAAGCCATGTTTCTCGTATAGAGCATATTATAGAAGTACTAGCTTCTGCCCGCGGTTTTCACCCGCGTTCCCACAGGAACCGTGCATTTGTCCAAGAAAAAAGTAGCCTATGTTGCTCTCCGGTCCATAAACTATATGTATGCCAAAAATCACGTCGATCCGTTGCTTCGTGAAAGAAGCGTGAAAGCGTGAAAGAAGGACAAACCAACAAACACACTTTCGCATTTATAATATTAGCATGGATGGTATGTAAATTGAGAGCTGAGATCGTAAACAAAAATGGCAGCTTGCCAACACGTTGCTTATGCTTTTAATTGATTTTACCTCTGTAGTACTGACATAAATTTTTATTCATTCATCCAGTCATAATAAACCTAAGAGAACTCCGAAGACGGCCTTCATAAAAATGAAACATTTCCTTAAAAGATTTCTTCATCCGAAAGTATTCCAATTTCACCCTTTCGCATTCATACGAAGTTCTTTGGGCTTGTGACCGTTTTACGTTAGGGAAAATCCTTTTGCTTCATGTGGCTGAATTTTTACATTATGTAGCAAACTTGTAACACCTTTGCTAGCCATTTCAACTCGAATATCATAGGGCTTCTCTATTGGGGAGAAATTAACTTTAGGAAGTGGGGTGGTTTGGTTAGGTAGGTACTTGTTGACCTTTCCGATTTTGTATGGCTTCGTTGGACGGAAAGAATAAGAAAGTTGTTTTATAATGGTTTGCTTCATAATTAAGCCAAGTTCGCAATACGGGGAAATGCTCGATGTTCAGAGTTTTAAAGACGTCAGTAAAATTATATATGCCTGAAAAAATAAATAAACAAATAAATTGTTTATTTTTATTGTGTTTATCCCCATTTAGCACCTGTCATAATCAACTTTGGAAAAACAGAAGAAGACTAGAGGGTGCTATTTTTTAAATAATATAAAAATTGTTCTCTGAGACATGCACACTGACTGCCATATGCCTGCCATATAATATATGGACAAGCAAGATATGGTTATATATATCTTCTATATTCTGTACCCAAATCCTAGAAAGCCAAGCAAAGCTTAAGTTGCAGATTTTTTCAGCGAATTTTGCTGTGACATTGTACGTTATTTCAGTCACGTGATTCAAGTAAGTTTGTGAAGTTAATCAAAAGATGAACTTGTAACTTGAGTTCCAAGTTCTTTGTAGCGACAAAAGCACATAGGTAGGTTAGCTCGCAATTGCAAGGCGCAAAGTCTGCAATATTCAATTTATCATTACGCTCGGTGTTTAAAAAAATACTAATCATAAATTTATTTAGCGCGTCTCGGATAAGGCTCTAACGATTTATTTGAAATTGAGGTGTGAGGTGGGGGGTCGGTCGATCGAAAATGGAACACGTGTGTTTCAACAGACGTCTGGATTAATAATAATGTACATAATCGTTATGTGCCCACTACAAAATTTTGAATTTCGATAAAGTTTTGCTTTTTTCACTTTACGTATATAATTGAATTTCTTGTTTTTTAAATAGATTGAAGCTCGTTCATCAAGTCAAAGTACCTGTACAGCAAATTTTGTCGTTAACTATGAATTATTATTTTTAATAAAACAATAGACGGTGTGAATATCTTTACCCATCGACAAAAACAGAAAACATTTTACAAGGCATCTTAAAATTATAGCAGGCCTTCGTACAAAATATATAGCAAAACCAAATTTATTTTCAGGCTATTCTACTGTACATTTTACTAGGGGCGCTCACCAGTTAATTGCCGTTTAGTTTATGACGGTATTTGAGAATTAAACTGCTCTCAAAACTAACAACTCAGCTCAAACCCAGAGCGGCCCTGACTTGTGACAAAGCGTCTTTGTGGTCAGGGTTAAGCGACCCTTCAGAGACAAGCGAGATTTCTCTGCAACGCAGTTTAGTTTAGAAGCGTTGTTAAAACATGAGCAAGTCAGTATTTAAGTTTCGATTCATAAGCTTTGAATTTGGGGTTTGCGGTTATTTTTTTTTTTAGGTTTTGTTGTTTTATCTTTGGTAATTGCGGTGTTATTGTCATGAGGGTAGTTTATCGGACTTGATGTGGAAAGCGTAATAAGAGCTTTTTGCATCTCTGTTGAGATAGGCTGAAAATTTTACCTTCAGCATTTATAATAGAACCTTAGTAGGCTTAGGGCCGATTTTTCAATTGCACTTTAACGAACTGATTACTATCCAATCAATTAATTTTCTTGTTTTTAGTGTATTTTCGGGTCTTTCATTTCAAAATTAATGGACCGTTAGCTAACTAAGGTTTACTTCTTTAGAATGCCATACAATTTATTTACGTCTGTCTTCACCACAGACTTAGATAATTCAGGGAATTATCTAACAGGACGCTATCTGACTATTGAAAAATCGGCTCTTAGTAGTATATCTAATTGATCGATAATATTGTCCATGTTAACATGTTATCCAGACCATGCCCTATTATAGATTGATATCGAGCAGGGATTCCTTTAGTTATGCATCGAAACGTTGGGTATGACCCATTTCAGTGAGTCCTTTATTATTCTGTGCCACTTATATTTTATTACGTGTTATATACTGTGTCCAACTGTCCAGTGCCAGAAGCTCGTCTGATTTCGCTACAAAACTATTTAAGTGAAGATATTACGCCTTAATAAATATCACCCAATACAATGGGCCAAGAAGCCGAGCTTCGCGCTATCTGAGCTCCTTACATATTAAATCATATATTCATATTCATATTCATATTCATATATTTATTGATAATATTCATTACACGTCACACAGTTATACAAAAAAAAAATATCATAATACAATTATGAGTAATTTTCAAATAATACAAAATTTTGTAATATTATCTATAGTATGTCTTATATTTTATAAAAATAGACATGTCAATTCTTTATGTCCAAGAACTCCTTGTAACTATAAAATGCATGTGTTATCAGCCACATCTTTAATTTATTCTTAAATGTCATGAGACTTGGAGCATCAATAACAGTTTTTGGTAATTTATTATATACATCAACGCCCATCACGTGGATTGTTTTTTCCATCTTTGCCAGTTTACGCGGAATGACAGAGAGTTTATGAATGTTTCGCGTGTTATATTTGTGACATTCGCCCCGTATGGAGTAAGACCCTAGGTTTTGACGTGCGTATATCGCTACCTGATATATGAGGAGGCAGGGCAAGGTCATAATGCCGAGCTCCGTGAAATAGGGTCTCGCCGACTCGTCCTGTGCGATGCGTGCAATCATTCTCACAGCTCGTTTTTGCAAACGGAAAACGCGCTCCCATTCTGAAGCGCGTCCCCAAAGCTCGAGCCCGTACTGGATGATTGATTGCACGCTCGCAAAGTAACAGGACCGTACTGCTTCCTTCGGCAGAGTAGACGCGACCCTGCTCAGCGCAAAACATGCCCCACCCAGCCTGCCACATAATTTGTCAATATGGGACTCCCACGTGAGTGCTGGATCCAAATTAAATCCTAGAAAAGGGGCTGATTGCACCTGTTCCACAACTTCTCCACCTAAGTCAACTGTCAAGTGACGCCGCACCCGACCTGATAGGTTAAAAACCATGAACTGTGTTTTCGTAAGGTTTAGTTTCAGGCCGTTGTGTTTGAACCATATCAGCAGATCAGACGCAACTGTGTTTAGACGTCGCTCTAGGAGGTCTAGCGAGGGAGCCGTCACTATGGCTGCGACGTCATCGGCGTACATAAACACTTCTCCCTCCGATGTGGCTCGTGGCAAATCATTAAGCAATAGGGAGAATGCCAGATTTGATAGTGAAGATCCTTGGGGAACACCAATCTCACTCTCCAAACCCTCAGATCGTATGCGACCGTTGTCTCCAGTAACGTATTGGGTTCGGCTGGTTAGAAAACTGATTATTAGGTTCATAGTTGACCCCGAAATGCCGTAGTGGTTTAGTTTTGCTGCTAGCGTGTTATGATCTGCGACATCAAACGCTTTTGAGAGGTCGCAGAAAAGCACAGCAACCTCCTGTTTTTGTTCACGAGCATCCAGGATTCTACGCACCACTTCTCTAGCCAGCATCGTTGTTGATAATCCTTCACGGTAAGCAAATTGACGATCCGACAGCGTTTGAGCGGATTTCAAAAACTCAGAAATGCGTGTGGCTAGACCATTTTCGAAAATTTTTGCTATTGCTGGTATTATAGCGATCGGTCTATAAGAGTTTGGATCCTCTTTTTTTCCTTTACCTTTGTAGAGCGGACATATCCTAACTTCCTTCAGAGCTTTTGGATATATACCATATTTTAAACATTTATTGAAGAGGACTGAAAGAGGTCCCGCTATTGGGAGCGCGATAAGCCTCATTAATTCTATGGAAATGTTATACATGTCCTTTGTAGGCTTGTTTGCCACACGATTCATGATAATCCTATAAATCTCACTAGGAGTAAAACAGAGCAGTCTCAGTGAGCGATCACACGGCGCGCACGCCCTGTTCAGGGCTGCAATGCTAAGATCAATATTGGCCTTTGGGGCACCACAATGCTTAGCAGCGGAAATAAATTGTTTATTTAATAAATTAAAAATGTCCTTGTTTGATTGCATTCCATTATTCTTTCTAATTATATCAGTATAATCGACCTTCGTGTTGTTCGATTTACAAGTTTCAATATTTACAATACGCCACATTGTCCTTATCGTATTATTACTTTCTGTTACCATTTTTGTATAATGTCTTGATCTTTCAATATTTATCAGATTATTATAAATTAAATTAAAATTGTCTATTTGGCTTTGTAGTAGGTAATTATTAGGAAATTTAGTTTTCATATCAATTAATTCAAATAATAAAGATTTTAAATTAAGAATGTCATTTGTTATCCATGATTTATTTTTTTGGAGGCCATAACATTTTTGAACTGGGAAACATATGTCAATTTTATTTTTAATTATATTTATAATGGATTCTGCTAAGCGGTCAGCCGCAGTATTACGTAAGTATATCTTCGTCCAGTCTACACTTTCAACAGCTAGCACAAATGACGATCGAGCAGCTGCTGTGTATCTGCGGGCGAGATGGACATTGGAGCTAGGATTACCGGGCGCGGCGCACGTCAACTCACTGCGCACTCCGTGATGGTCGCTGATGTTTGTATGGACCACACAAGTTGTGATTCTGTGGCTAGGTACATTTGTGTACACGTGATCTAGTGATGTAGAAGACGTAGCCGTTTCACGCGTAGGAAAGTTTACTTCGTTTTTAAAACCGTTTGTAGTAAGGAGGTCATTTAATTTTTTATGCTCCAAATCTTTGACGAGACTATTTATATTTATATCACCGACAATTATACAATCCAAGTTAATCTTGTTTATCCTATTAAGCAATTTGTCAAAAATGAGCAAAAAGTCATTTACTTTGGTCAAATTACTTCTATATATACAAACTACTAATAATTTAATGTCAATAAGTTCAATAGCTGAGATTTCACAAATAAGTTCAACGCTTAGCTTACATACATCGTCAACTTGTAATGCTTTCACGTTCGACCTGACGTAAATACATGAGCCACCGTGTTTTGCTTGTGTACGACAGTAGCTTGAAGCTAAAATATAATCATTTAAAAAGATACATTCTAATTCTTTTGCTGAGAGCCAGTGTTCTGTCAATGCTAAGATGTCTCATTTAAATTCTTTTTGCAATAAAACTTCAATTTTCTTAGTCTTAGAGTTTAGAGATTGTATGTTTTGTAAACATAATGTTAAACGTAATGAGTTTCCTATACTTGTTTTGTTATTATAATACCGGTTAGACCGCCCGCTCGTCGCCGGTGCTGGCGGAGGCTGGGGCGCGGGGTTCCGGCTGTCGCCCGCGCTTGTTGTCGCGGGGGGCTCCAGCAGTTGCGTTATGGCTTGCTGGGTGGTTGGACGGGCGCATCGCCCGTCCGTTGCTCCGGCGAAACCACGGACTGATCTCAATCCGCTGTGGCCAGTTATTTGCACTCATAAAAAAGTCGAATTTGCTACTCGGAACAGTGAGAATGAACGACGCGTAATAAGGAAACTATAAAGGAACTATTTAGTACTCTGGCTAGCTACAAACCTCAAGTGGAAAATCTATCGTCAAGACCCTATCGGTGTGTTCCGGCAGGTGCACTTGAGAACCAGTCCTAATTCGTCATCATCGACCACAACGAAAGTAGTGCTCAAACGTTATCCTATAGACCAGCTATACCCAAAGTGTGCTCCGCGGAGCCCTAGGGCTCCGCTATGTGCCTTTGAATTGGACTAAAGAATTAGTTGTACTATAACTTTAACACTATAGAGCCAATGATTTTAGTTTGGCGCCTTGCCATCTTTTCAAGAGCAAAAAGAGCAGGGAGAGTTTACGCGATAGCAACAAAGTTACCTTGAATTGAACTTGCGTTTACTGTAAAACATGTGGTTATTATGGGTTAAAAATAAAAATAAAATTAAAAATATCTTATTGTTCTTGTTATTTTATCTGGCTAAAGAAAAATTAAAATTAAAAAAAAAAATAAGTGCAAAACTAAACGCCCGAACAGGGACTTGAACCCTGGACCCTTGGATTAAAAGTCCAATGCTCTACCGACTGAGCTATCCGGGCCGTAGCTTGACGGTCGAAATTTGCAAGCAAGCGCTATCAAAGTAGTCTACGAAATTTCCATGCGTAGTAATAAAATTATTCATAAGTGAATAATACATAATATATTTATTGCCTTTTACTAAGTATTGGACATGATTGTATAATTTTATCGTAAAAGTACATTAGAGTCTTCTGTTAGTTTATAATGGACTCGAATAAACTTAATTATTTTAGATTTTATTCCAACAAATTGGTTTCAAATGACTATTTTAACCTACATAATCATTAAGTTACCGATAATCAAAGTCCCATCAAGGGCTTGTCGGTGTGTTTAGGTAGCTGCACTTGATAAGCCTATCTATTTAGGTCAAGCATGCCTTCGACCACGTGGTCACTTAAGATCAAAAGATTGAGATAGAGAGAGAGATATCGAGAGTAAAAAAATTAAAAATATCCTATGGAGCCCGATTAGACTCAAGGATTATAAAAGTATTTATACCACGTCTATGAAACTTAGAAAAAAATTCCACGCGCGATTTATAACCTTGGCATATTACAACACTTGTAAAGTTAGGCTTACGCCGATTAGCGATTATCATGGTTGGTTGGATGTTTAGTCAATGTAGGAATATATTTTATGGTTTTTTTATACTAAGCTATGCATTTAAAAGTTATGATGGCCCCTCTTTTTCATTGACAGAAAAAGAGGGGCCTGGGTGTTATGGGACCATAGTCCATGTAGTTTTTGATTGCCGTGACGTAATTCCTAGTAAAAGTTTAGGCCAAAGTCATGAACTGCCTCACAGGATATGCTTGCGCAAGAGTTTAGTCTGTAAGCGTAACTTATTTGGTGTATGACGGTAATCGTATGTGATCACTGGACGTTTGTATCTGTGGTATTCTTAAATATTTTTCTTCCACTGTCCAGAATCGCACCCTGTGTAACACCGATCACTTAGTTAATTGATCATTTAACGGATGCTACTAAGTAATAACATCAAGATCTTGTAGATATTTGCTAAGGCGATGAATGAGGGTAGGAGAGAGTTAATTGCCTATAAATTGGTTAGTTCTAGTTGCTTTCCAGACTAAATCTAATATGGGATGTCCGTGGGCGGATCTAGTGCGTCTTGGGAGAAGTATTTTAGAAGCCAGGTTTTGGGTCGCCCCACGTATATTTATTTTTGAATATTTTATACATAGGATAACGTTTGCATAGTACATAAACATCATGCAAAGCATAACGCCTCCTTCGGTCAATTAAATGCATCTCCATGTATTAACATAATTTTGTAGAATCGATGGTCTGGAATACAGCTTAGCGTAGTAAGAATAAGTTGAGCACCTAACTTGGTAGTAATAAAATATCGTAAAATTCGCATCGTACGCGCGATGGATCTTGGCCGTCATGTCACTTTATATTTTGCGACAGCGTTGCAACAGCGTTGAAATATCGGGAGCTTACCAGCTCATAATAACCACAGTAAATATCCCGTTATTATAATGTATAAAGTAGTGAATAACCGTGAAAATTTAAAGCAGTGCTCAAGTTTTTTACTTCTTGATATCATTAATGTAACTTTTATCTCCGATACTAATCAGCGTGTTTCGCATCAACAACTCGTAGATGCCATATACTCAGACCGACCAAGATCCTTTGTGCATACTGTAGTCGTACTTACTTCAATGGGAGTGCAGGTAGCTAGCGGCAACAGCGCGGCCGCGAGCAGGAGCATCTCCCTGCACGCCCGCCGGCTCAAATTGACTCCGTGCTTCAACGACGTCATCTCACAACCGATGTCACCTCACACACATCTATACACTACAACACTCACAACATTGTTCCATTAGCCGATTTACACTCACAAGTTTAATTTTAGTACACTTTGGTGCATGTTCAGTCTCGAATATTTCACGAATCTCTTAGAACTTCTAGAACGCGATTAGTTTGCACGACGACACGTGAACTTGCAGGTAATCAAGGTCGAATTTCACGCAATTCAGACTTTAGTGTGAGCTAAATTGTACGGCGACTAATAGAGATGTCGTTAACTACAAACGTGACCAGATTGTGCTTTCAATTTCTAAAGGTCATAAGTTTATCAGGCATAAATGAAATTATAGCATTTTTTTAAGGCTGGCTATAATGTCGTGTTCGTGAAGCGGTGGGGCAGTAACTGATTAAATTTCCATCCACCGAAGTAAATCACACCATTCGCAATGCTGATATATGGGCTGATACGACATTGTGCACAAATAAGCAATACGGAATGTTGCCTAGAATTTGATCGAATTATACGTAAAGACTTACAACTTATTTGAACACTGTTCTACTCGTATTCGTCAAATACGAGTATTAGTACTGCGTTACTTATTATATTTTATTGCTGGCAAGTTGACATTCTAGAGATTTGCAGTTTCAGTACAGAAAAGCAAAGGATCGAAAAACTCGGAAGAAATGTTTTATCCCAAAAGAACTTGACGATGCAAAAAACTTAATCCCACGAAGGTTTTTCTCGTACTAGTGTAATAACTCAGTATAAAACTCGAGTTTTAAACTCTAAAGTTCGTCTTTCAGCGCAGTGCATTTAAATTCAGCAGCCGGGGCATCCTTTTCATAAGGTCCAGATAGACGTAGTTTATTCACGTACAGAATAAACGGATCTCTTAGATAAAGCTCGGATTAAGTCCTGAGATGAGGGCGGGCGACGACTCGGCGCCTGATGTCTTCGAGTTATCGCGTAGAAGTGATAGGACTTGCTTACGAGTCTTATCTTGCTAAATAAATAACAATCCACAGTATACAATACTTTGATACTGAATTAGAGAAAAACTACTGTTATTGCTAAACTGGCTGGTTAAATTACCTGAAACGGGCTGAGAAAGATGTTCATGATGGCATCAATTCCGTCCCTATACACGTACATACTATTTCAGTTAGAAAAAATACATCTAAAATATAAAAAAAATTTGAACTGGCAAGTTTTTTAGACACTAACATCTGCCTTCTACCACATGAAGTTTTATTATTACTTGAATAGGAGCTAGGTAAGTAGCTTTCGAGAGCAGTGCAAGTTAATCAGAGAAAAATATCATAGACCTTAGTTGTTCACAAAAGTATGCAAGTGCTTGTTCCGTGTTTGAATCTTGTGGCGGGTATCATGTTTCTAAGATATACAGTAAATATACAAGGAATTATATCTCTATATGTAGTCTATATAGATAAGGATATGTATTCTATATAGGTCTATATTTCTCTATGTAGGGTATGGTTTTACACCCTTAAGCTCAGCCGTTCCTTATTTGCTTTAACCATTGACAAATGTGACACGACTACTCGTAATTACATTACCTATACTTTTTATTTGGTTGCTGAGTGGTACTTTAACATAAGATGGTTAATGTTATCTTAGAGCAAAGCTTACTTACACGTATTTATTCTCCCACAGCTTATGTCATCTTATGTTGGATGAACTTTATGCATCTAAAAAGCTCGTGTTACGACGTGGATGGCGTATATAGTGGGTGGTGCGACTAGTTGGCGCCGAGTTGTCCTTTAATATTCGTAGACAGGGTAATATTAAGTGATGAGAAGGCACAATTCGCCTAGACATTGAATTAATAATCTTTTAACAGTATTTATCGAATAAATACATTATTTCAATTCCAGACGTTTGGAACCGTCGAAGGCGTCATTCTGTCCTCTTTGCACACTCTGTCGGTTTGCGTTGGTGTAAAAGAGAAGGACAACCGCGTGCCCCAATAAAATTGAGTATAAATCCAAAACAGCGTAATTACTTCAAAATTAGGACATAATCGAGAATGTTATACTTCAACCAAGTTTTTTTATTATTATATAAAACGTAAGTGTTGTTGATTCTATCAATATACATTTATAAATAACAGAGACAATCCATTTCAAACTTATTTTTAAAGGTAACTTTAACATTTATTATTGATCGAGTACATTTGGTACTTATTCTGATCACAACAAGATTACCTATACATACATACAAATAAATAAAATAAAATTGAATTCTCTGTTTGTAATATCAAAATAACAGCTTTTTACTAAATGCATATAAAAGTATTATACGGTACCTATAACAAATTAACCATTTTTTTTAATGTTTGTCGGTCTATCTGTCTGTTTGTTCCGGGTAATCTCCGAAACGGCTGGCCCGATATTGAATGTCATAATCGCGAAATTATTTAGGTACTGTTTAGCGATGTTCCTCGATTTCTCCGCCAATTGTAAACCGATTTAAATGATAATTTTTTTTAATGAGTAGAGTGAGTGGGTTTCTATATTGGTTCTTTTATAAATTTTACTAGCTGTTGCCCGCGCCTTCGTAACCGTAGATTTTTATATAAACTTTACCATTTGTCCCCTTAATTCGTCCTTCGCTTACGAAAAATCTGAACTTTCATATTTACTTTGATACCATATCAACTCCTTTAGAGGATGAATTTTCGAAAATGCTTCCTTATAGCTTGTAAGAGCGTAAAAAGGGCAATCGCCCCGTTAGCTCCTGAATAAGTCACGTCTATTGGGACGTCATTGTCGCCGCAGGACTGGGGCGAAACGTTGCGTTATTTAGCATTACATGAGCATTTACTATATTGGCAATGGTCCTGGAACGATTGACCGCGTCTGGAATACGAGAATAGTTCTGTTTAGTGCCAACATTGCGCGATGTTTGACCTAGCATTTATATGGTTTAGTTTGCCTTTTTTTTACTGTATCGATTACAAATTATAGAATTACCAGCTGCTGCCCGCGGTTTCACCCGCGTGGAGATATTGGATTTCATGGGTTTTATTTTTTGCGCGGTACCCTAATTATTTTTCTAAAATTAGCCTAACTTGCTCCTTGGAACATCAGCTATCTGACAGTGAAAGTCCCGTCAAAATCGTTCCAGCCGGAACAAACAGACATACAAACAAAAATTTTAAAAATTGTGTTTTTGTTATAGGTATCGTATATACTTTCATATGCATTTAGTGAAAAGCTGTTATTTCGATATTACAAGCAGACACTTTAATTTTATTTATTTGTATAGAATAGATTAGAATAATTTTCAAAATAATATCTTCAATATCCAAATTGGGACCTGTTACAGTTATAATATAAGTGTAGATTTCTGAAGATTTCGGTAAGTTTTGTTTTTTAAATGTTAATAAATCCGTTGTTCCAAGGAAAATAACAAAATATATTTTCTGTTTTTCGTCGGATTCTCGTAAATAAACTGTATGAGGCAACGAGACGAATCAAAAGTATGACAAATAAATCATGATGGATGCAAAAGGTCACAGTATACGACCCAGTACGTCTAGTATTGCTTTTATTCCACATTCTCTCTATGAACGTTCCTTCCCTTGACCCAATTTTCCGCGCCCTAGGTACGCACAATCAACTAGAATTTATAACCCTAAACAAAACAGAATGTTGGACAGACTGGCTATTCTATAACGCGCCCTACTTGCCTCACTTAGAAATTGCAAGTGTGATGAATAAATCTGGTTGAAAGAAAACCTTTTTATTTTACTAGAATATACATCTAATTATTATTTCATTCGATTATCATTCTCCTAATTTTAAACCTATCTTTATATTTTCGACCACCTAAGCTAACTAATCTACATTATAAGTTACAATAGAATAGAATAAAAGTCACATAAAAGTAAACAAATTATTGCCCCTTGAAAATAGGTATAGCTACTTTCCACTCATTCGCTAGCTCAGGGTGAGTACGGATAAATAAGTCTTGTTACTGGGTCTCATTACCCTGACAGTGGCACCCCTAATAGAATCTCGTTTGTAACCGAGAGCGAGATGTACGATAGCATTACACGTGTGGAGGACTAAGTGCCTTTATCATATTATTATTTGGGTACCTACTAGAACTGAACTAAAGTTGAAAAAGACTTGTTCCGTAGGATTAAAGTTAATGGGGCACCTTTAAATTGCTCCTGTACAATTGTCCATGTACAATATAGTATCAAAATATTGGGCTTGTATATTATTCAACTGTTTTTGTAGCTAGCTACGTTAGATGTAGTGTTTATTTAGGTATATATTAGCTTAGGGGCAGCTTAGACGCTCAAGCAAACGTACGTTTGCATAATAAAGATCGCTTCACATTCATACAACATTCAATCTGAAGGGAATTTCATTTCATCGGTGCATCTTCCGACAGTATGATGATTATCAAAATTTGACCTCAAACGTAACCTAACCGACTACAGTCTATATTATCCCATCAAATAAACGAACAAAAAACAAAACAAACCTTCGGAAACAAAGTGGAACCTTCCAACCTAACAATGATGATCGTTATTGGAAAACGTCTTGTTTTCTTCGGCGAACCGACACGTGTCGTGGCTACTGGCCACATAGCTTATACGTGTACAGGTAGAATGTAATATAGAGTTCACGGCCAATGCAGAGGTAGACCTGCGACAGTGAAATGAAGAAGTATTTTTGTAATGTTTTAAAGAAAACTTTCAAACGTTTTGCTTAACATTCAAAGTGCATGTTGAACTTGCGCGGCAATTTCATTTATATAATAAGACATGCAAGGCTTTCTTACTGATTAAAATAAACTTTCAAGTTTGGTTTAGTACCTATCGTATATTACTTACAATGAGTTTCAGCTTTAGATGAAAGAAAATATCACGATAGTATCATAGCGTGGGGTAGGGAATTTTCTAAAGTGTTCGCCGGGCTAGTTACCACTTAAAGGTCGAAAATCTTTAATTACCGAAACTAAATACTTAGGTTGCAACTGCTATAAGATCTTAAAATATTTGATATGAAATATTATGTAGGTATAGGTACATATTTCAGTGGTGGTAATTCTAAGGTCTTTTAAAAAATAATGTAAACTTGGTAAATATTGTATTTGGTGTCAATTCTGGGGTTTCAGTCCTAAACCTAGTTTTAGTTCCAATCTCTCTTTCTAAATGAGAGCATAAGAGATGGAATATATTTTAGACATGTCAAATTTCCGCTTGCTTGTGTCTAGTGTAATTTAACGGCAACGAATTTAGTAGCGTCTAATTTATCAAGAACGGAATATATTTGACTGCTCTAAAACTAAATTTAGATCTATAAAATATCTTCCATCTCTTTCTCACGTTATGTTTTGGAAAGAGAGAGAGCTACGCTAAAATTAGGTTTAGGTATGAAACGACAGAATCGACACCATTGTCTATTGTTCCTTTTATTTTCAAGTACTGGTTATATCTTATGACTGAACTTTTCCCAGTAGCGCCAGCCACGCCAACTTATACTATCAGGAGGGCAATCGCGTTAAAAATTATCAACCAAAACGCTAGTAAACCACAACCGCATTACAGCTTTTTGACCGTTTCGTATCGCGCTAATAGTTTTACCAAAAGTTGAGACGTTTCTCGACAACAACTGACAGTTAACGCTGTCAAATGAATGGCAATATCGCCATTCATTTGACAGCGTTAACTGTCAGTTGTTGTCGAGAAACGTCTCAACTTTTGGTAAAACTATTAGCGCGATACGAAACGGTCAAAAAGCTGTAAAGTGGTTGTAGTTTAGTAGCAGTTTGGTTGATAATTTTTAACGCGATTGCCCTCCTGGACTATACACGTCCGTCTGTTGCAGCGTCTTTGTACCCTTCCAACAGCTGTTTAATATTTCACCCTTCGTACAAACTTCGTTTCTCTCGTTGCATTGTAATAGGGAATTTTATATTGCTTGTCTGGTTACAGAATACTCAATAAGTGAAGCCTAGCTGTGTGTTCATACTTCAGTGCCAGGAAGCATGTTTACCACTCGACGAGATGGTAAACAAATGGATCTTACTATTATTACATATTTAAATGCATACGTACTTATGTAATAAATAAAAAAAATACGTATTTAAATTATAGGTCATCATAGTTATAAATTATCTGACTGTTTTGGTCTTTACTTAAGATTCTGTTGTTCCAAAATTTTTTGTCAATAAACTTATCCTTATTATTTATTTATTATTATAAACGATCTATAATTGTACCTATTATATTTTGCTGCTTTATAACTATTTGTGTATTGCCTGAAAGAGATCGATGCATTGATTTATTACTCGATAGTAAATAATTTTATTCACAACATAAATTAAACTAATTTTAAAATAATCATCAAAAATACTGTATTATTCTAATTATAACTATGTAGGTAGTTTCTGTTATTTTTAATCCTCGTGATGGTGTTATAGTTGTATCAGTGTGAATCATTGTCTATGTGTGAATGTAAAAGGTTGTCTATATTAGATACGTATTTACCAAAGACTATAAATCCTGGTATTTACATTGGCATGGTCATCAACACTATGAATAATGTCACATTATATAATAGTATTTTAGCCGTGAGTATGATATGTGGTTGCTATAAAGCCGAGCTATCAGGTACTCAATAAAAATAAATTATGCTCGGGACACACGATAAAAACGGCGTTACTTATTTCACAAAATAACGCGATAAACTTAGTGGCCACAAATGCGTTTAGCGCCAAAGAACAAGACTACTCTATTCGAGCTATCGCCTAAACGTCAATCAAACGTCTATCATCGCCTAAACGTCAAAATGAATTCAGTTGTAAAATTAAGGTGCCGCTACATGACCCGCCCAACGCAAAAATCCTAAAACGCAAAAATGGCTTAAAGGCTTTTTTGTTAATCGAAGAAAAACAGGCATTACGGAAAAGGAGAGACTACGCCAGAGCCTTCGGTTGGCATTCTGAAAATTTTGAAATAAATTTCCAAAGAAAATTTACATGTCCAAGGATTATATGGAAATGTTTTGTTGAATTTTACATTTATGAGAACACTGTCTACGGCCAAATTCAAGGAAAAATTTGTCCAAAAAAGCTGATTTTTTAAGGCTTGTACTGAGTTGGAATCTCAAATTTTACATTTTTGCTCCCACGGAATCCTAGATATAGAGTACATGATACCTATTTGCTCAAAACATCTAAAGAAAAATTTATTGGGACACTATAATCGCGTACGAGCGTTTGTATGGAAAGTATGGCGAGCTGTGTCGTGGCTACACTTACTTACGTTCAATAATGCCAATTTACACGCATTAGCCGTAAGTGTGGTCCGAGCATTACAATATACATTTGTGAACATGCAAATTCACGGTTAATCGTGACTTAAAATAGACTTTGATATAGATTAGTCGTGATTGCTGTCGAGTATTTCGTGCGACCCAAACAACCTTTAACCTAAAACTGCCCTAAACCTCTCAAAACACGCCTCCGTTCCGTCCAGTATGGGCTTTGTTTTCGTAGGTCGTTAATTACAAAATGTTTGAGCTGCTGTGACATGTAATTAGAAGTTGTGCTTAGACTTACAATGTAAGCCGGTGACGTCACAAGTTATTATCACAACTAAGTCGGCTATTAGTAGATTTTATGAATAAATTAACATTCATTGTTATTCAGATCTATTATGTAAAAATAAGCCTGATCAGACTATTATATTACTTGCAACGGATATAGGTCAGTCTTTGGGCAACGAGACGAACAGATCGTTTGCCAGATGGTAAGCATAACGCCAGCCTAGCTAATTTAATAGATACCATCAGATTCTTTACTTTTAAATGAATAACAAAATGTATGACAACTATGAACTTAAACTCAGTTTTTCACGGTTAAATCAACAAACTACAAGTTTTAGTGCAGTTCTACGACCCGCGTAGAACATGTGACGTCAGATGTTCTGTCCAATTTGTATGGGGTGTTTTAGCGTGCAATAGACAAAACGGAAACAAAAAAACCGAGCACCGGATCGATCGACGTGATTTTTAGTTTATGGAACGGAGAGTAATATAAGCTACTTTTATCCCGGAAAATGCACGTTTTATTCGGGAACGCAGGTAAAACCCGGGACAAAAGCTAGTTTAATGTACTTTTCAGAATTTTAAAATACCTACTTTTTACCTACTTACCTTTACTTTTGCGTTTCTAATATTTTAGAAGTGCAAAAAATCCGAAATTGCTTATAAACCGTCTTCTACGTCGTAGAATTATTGCTACATATGGCGTAGCTAGGATGCTTCTTTGTACTTTCTGAATGTTTCATCGTACCTATAGAACTGCTAATATAAAATAGACTTAAAATAGTTGTAATAAACAGTCAGATTATCACATAAACAGATAATCTACTACAGGTATGTAGTAGATTATATGTTCCTAGACTATTTAGTTGATACAATTAACTGTATTATTTATGTATTAACTATGATATGTAATTAATAAAGACATTCAGACTGTTAAAACTATAAAAGTGAAGGCTAACATATTATTTTAATTACATTTTGTGGCTACTCCAGCTAATAATAAATGAGAGTAAACGATATTTTGCCCTCAACGCAGATTCCAATTTTCTCCACCATTGGAGCGGAATGATGTGCAACTCAAAAATAAAACGCTTTATTTTGTCAGCATAAACACCACGCTCGAAATGAACTCCATACATCAATTTTCATGTCTCACACATACGGCAATTACTCTGATTTTACTCTTCAAGCCCGAACATAGTGCATAAGACAGATATATAAAAAGTCAAAGGCTAATCTATCGGCAGAAAGTTGCTGCTATGGTGTAGTATAAATAAACGTTACCAAATTCGCGTAGCGCCTATTTGATTGAGAACCGCCCAAATAATAGACATGCCATCTATCATGTGATAGCACAATAAAAGTCGGGTGATTTCACCCGTCGAATTACCCCCTCTCTCACCTGACATTCAAAATACCTTAACCCTTTTGGGGTTAGGTTTAAAATAACGCGAGTGAAGTCAATAACGCCCCCGTAATAAAATAAAGGTAATCATTGCTGAGGTTTCAGGTGTTAAAAAACGAAGTTGGAAGAGGTTTTTATCATATTTGTTTTTTATTTTATTTTTTATGTTATTGGTAACGAGGCGAGCTAGTCGTTTGCCTGATGGTAAGCATAACGCCGGCCCATAACAATTGCAGTGCCACTTAGAACTTTGTAACACAAAGGCCTGCGCGACACTGCAGTGCGCTCGTTACCCTGAGACATTAGGTATTAAGTCTCATAAGCCCAGTAATTTCACTAGCTACTTTGCTCATCAAACCGGAACACAGTGATGTTTGCACATTACTGCTTGGCGGCAGACTTCACGAGCAAAGCGGTGGTACTAACCCAGACGGACACTCGCAGAAGAGTTAGTCCTACCACTAACAAAACTGGTTGATAACTTTCGAACACGTTAATCAGAATTACGTAAGTATCTAAAACGTAATGCCTTAGTCCTAACTGCAATTAGTTAGGATATTGTAGGCGCCAAACTTAACTATAGTTATCCCATAGTTTGGCGCCTACAATATCCGTCACACGATCAAACGTATGATCTTCACGTATGTTCACGTCAAACGCAAGTTATTTTGCCAACTTTCAAGCCGCGATCTTCACGAACTTTCAAGCTCGCTCGTTTACTACCTACTTAACAGAATATTGATCGCAAGTAAGCTAATCTTTCTCAAGAGATTAAAAACCAGAAGCGACAATACCTGAACTTGATACACATCATTAATCCCCTTGGGGAGGGGGTAGAAGCACAGCGACCTTCACAAATCATCCGGTGGCGGAAAAACTTTGCGGAAGACCAGAACTAGCCTAAAATATAAAAATAAGGTTTCCACCGCGCGGATGCGGGCTGGCCTCGAGTTCAAATTTTTGACGTGTTTTTGAGCGGGGGCAGAGGTAGGTGCGGAGGTTCCCAACAGGCCTGACGGATGGATGGTCTCAATTTATACACAAAAATCTGATTAAATGAAGTACATACCAATCCAGACGTCCTGCAGGCATCCAAAAGTCCCAGTGCACCAGATTGCAACTCGCACTCGCGGGCTTGATTATATTTCGTGTAACACATATAAGTAGGCACAAAACAATCCAAAAAATGCGGGGCGCGGCGCGGGAGAGGAAACAAGGAAGCGCGTGTTTCCTGAATGACAGTATTTGGATCACTCTTATGCGTATGCGCGTGTCGCCGGTCGGGAGTCGAATTCTTTACGTAGATAACGTAGATTGGAATGTTTTCTTCATTCGCACAGATAATGTGTACAAAAAAAGAACCATCCCCCCGGCCTTCAGGAGATAAAGAGGTCTCCTGAACTAAAAAGAGAGTAAAAGGAAACTAAATGTTCCTAATAAGTAAGCGGTGCGGTAGCGCATCCTGTATAACACATGGATGTACAAAAAAACTATTCAAAAAAAATGCGGATGCGGGAATAGTCCATCTAGCGAAATGCATAGATGTCCTCTAAGGTTAAGAACTAAACTAATACCTAAACTAAGGATACACCATGTAGGTGTGCGAAACAATAAATATGCGATTATTTATTGCGTAGGTAAAACACATAGTTTTACTACAGGCCTGACATAAGTGCCAGTTTTAGTGCGTACCGTTGCAACTCTTACAACACCATCTGAAGAAGCGTGTACATCTTCTATAATGCCCAGAGGCCATTGCAACGGCGGACAATTTTCCGTTTTAATAAGAACCACGGTTCCTTTCGTCACCGGGTTAGATTTAGTATTCCATTTAGTGCGGGTTTGTAAGGTATTTAGATACTCTCGCCTCCAACGGTTCCAATATCTCTGAACGATTTGATCAATC
This sequence comes from Crocallis elinguaria, assembly GCA_907269065.1. Classification (NCBI taxonomy): domain Eukaryota; kingdom Metazoa; phylum Arthropoda; class Insecta; order Lepidoptera; family Geometridae; genus Crocallis; species Crocallis elinguaria. The sequence goes on along the minus strand of OU026072.1, from coordinate 20,083,985 downwards.
AAATGTTTATTGCGTACTAAATCTACCGGCATAGGTTTAAAGTGTGAATCTGTCTGAAAGGAGCCTAACGGACCAAAAGTCAAAAAATGTGCGGGTGTTAAAGCTGACGGCTCTGCTGGATCCGAGCTTAACACAGTCAAAGGTCGCGAGTTGAGTACAGACTCAACTTGTGTGAGAACGGTAAGTAGCTCTTCATACCTGAGCAAGACTTCACCTATGGTGCGTTTCAATAAATTTTTAACGTTGCGTACGTTCGTTTCCCATACGCCTCCAAAATGGGGAGCAATGGGCGGGTTTAAATGCCACGATATACCTTGAGCTAGGGTTTCCTCAGCGAAGGAATCACAAAAGGTTTTAGATTTAAGAAACGCGTTTAAGTCATCGAGATGAGACTTTGACCCTGTAAAATTAGTACCGTTATCCGAAAATAACGCGGTACAATTTCCACGTCGGAATATGAAACGTCGAAATGCGCGGAGAAACGAATCAGTACTTAAATCTACTGCCAGCTCCAAGTGGACGGCGCGCGTTACAAAACATGTAAATAAACAAATGTAAGCCTTTTCCTTACGAGCGCCGCGGTATCTGCTTATCAGTATATTCAATGGACCAGCGTAGTCCACGCCCGTATTGAGGAACGGTTTGGCTTCATTGACGCGGGGTGCGGGGAGGTCGGCCATAAAAGGCGCCTCAGCACGCGGACTAACTTTGAAACACTTGTTACAAAGCCGAAAACGTCGTTTTACCGTACTGCGGGCGGATATTATCCAAAATTTTTGTCTTATTAAAGACAATAACAATTGCGGACCAGCGTGTAAATACGTGCGATGATAAAAATCAATTATAAGATCTACAATATGATCTTTTTTGGGAAGCAATATCGGATGCTTTCCATCAAAATCAAGTGACGATTTCCCTAATCGACCACCAACGCGGAGTAAATCACTTTCCAAAAATGGAGAAAGCGGTATAAGCGATTTTGTTATTTTGCTATTTTTGGAAAGAGCACTTATATCGGTGCGAAAATACTGCAGTTGCAGAGCCTTTACTATAGCAGTTTCGGCGTATTGTAAATGCGATAGTTCCATTCGATCGGAACGCGGAATTTTTCCTAAGAAGCGGTATATGTAGACTACTACGCGGAGAAGCTTGGACCAAGAAGATATATTTTTTGCTAATAAGCAAAGAAATTGTTGCGGTTCATCAGTACTTAGAAAAGCGTTTGTATTTCTTTTAATTTCTAAACCATTCTCATTGCATGGTAAATCAAAGGTAAATCTGCGTATTGGCCAAGTACTCACATCTTCGCGAGCCCATGATGGACCATGTAGCCATTGCGGGTGATTCAATAGTTGAGAAGGGAAGAGTCCTCTACTTATACAATCTGCACTTCTGTTATGTATTCCTTCTACATGAAAGAAACATTTAGGATCGAGATTTTCTTGTATTTGAGCGATGCGATTTGCAACGAAAGTATCGAAGCGATGCGGTGCGGAATGAACCCAGTGTAGGGCCACCATTGAATCGGTGAGCGCGAAAATATCGTCTATGCGACAGCGGGGCGAAATAGTTTCAATAACAAATCGAAGAAGCTTCGATAATAGTAGCAGAGCACAGAGCTCCAAGCGGGCTAAAGACACAACTTTAAGTGGTGCGACTTTACTTTTGGCGCAAATCAAATTAACCTCATTTGGTTTATTCGCGGTTTGTATACATAGGTATACGACAGCACCCATCGCGCGTTCACTTGCATCAGCGAAACCTAGCAAAATGACGCGTGAGTCGGGAACAATACCTAAAAAGCGCGGTATTTTAAAGTGTTCTAGCGCGGGAAGTTCACTTAGAAACCGGTTCCAGGCCACACAAATGTCACGTGGCGGTTGATCATCCCAACCTATTTTGGCTATCCAAAGAGCTTTAATTAGAAGTTTCGCGTATAATATTACGGGCGCACAAAAACCATTAATGTCCCATAATTTTGCTACTGTAGACAACATTAGCCGTTTAGTACATTTTGTTTGCGGATTGAATTTAAGCGCTATCGAGAATTCATCTTCACAGGGTGACCAAAATAAGCCTAAAAGCTTCAAGTTATCATCCTTGTCAAATTCCACATTTGATGATAAGCGGTTTTCTTGCGGAATTGCGTTTAAGACATCAGCTGAATTACTCATAAATTTGACTAAGTCAAAATCACCGCGTTTAAATAAATCAATTAAATCGCGGGCTAGCTGAATCCCATCAGAAACTGTGGCTACCGAGGAGCCTAGGTCATCCATGTACAGGTCATTGGAAGCTACCTCAGACGCGAGCGGAAAATCATTTTCATCTTGAGCGAGCTGTTTCACTGTTCGCATCGCGAGATAAGGCGAACAGCGTAGACCAAAGCATACGCGGTTGAATCGATATAATTTAACTGAATCGTCTTCATCAAATTTATATAAAATGTTTAAAAAGCGGCGGTCTTCTTCTCTAATTTCGACATGCAAAAACATTTGTTTAATATCAGCAGTCAAAGCTACAGGAAAAAGTCGAAATTTTAAAATGATCGCGGTTAAATCGGCCTGTAAATTTGGCCCGGAGTGCAAACAATCATTCAAAGAAGTGTTTGTATCACTCGACTTTTCATTCGCGTTCAAAACAATGCGAACTGGTTTGTCTGGTCGGCAGACTCCGTGGTGCGAAATGACATAATAGTCATGATCAGTATTTAAAGCGGGCGCGGGTGAAATAATATTATTTTTAAGATAATCTCTCATTACGTTATCATATTCGTTTTTTAATGCGTTATTTAACTGGAACCTACGTTCAAGAAAAGAAAAGCGGCGCGTTGCGGTTGCTAATGAGTTGCCTAGCTTAGACGAAGGTTGCGAAAAAGGTAAAGCGGTGACATAGCGTCCCGTTTCAATATCTCGGTGTGTATGAGACACGTAGAAGTTCTCACATTCTTGGTCAGCCCTAGAAATATGTTTCTTAGCCGGTACTGACTCGAGCTGCCAAAACTTGGCGACTAACGCTTCAATTGATTCATCACTTGATGAGAAAAAGGCGCGGTTGCGAACGTCTCGTGGTGCAACATCATTATCGCGATAAGGCAGCGAGGTTACTGACCCCATAACTACATTACCGAATGCGGTCTCTAAGACGTCTGGGTTTCCAGGCGGCCCTAGAATTTTTCCCGGTCGTAAGATTTCAATAAATACGTCGGAACCTAACAATATATCGATTGGTCCGGGTACATTAAAGTGCGGGTCGGCGAGCGGTATGTCACATAAATAAGTGACGGCGGAAATATCAAGCGCACAGCTGGGCAGGTCACTTGAAATAGTCTTAAGAACGAGCGGTTGAATATGCAAACAGAAGTTTGAATCATGGCGCGAAAATAAAGTTACGTCACAAATACCAGAAATAGCCTGAGCATTGTTACCTATACCCATCACTGATTTTTCAGAACAATCATTAAAAATGCGAAGACCTAACCTTTTACAGGCGGGTCGCGTTATGAAGTGGTTTTGCGATCCGTTATCAATTAAAATTCTAACTTGAGCTACTGAACCATCACGGCACTTAACATCGGCTAGAGCGGTACCCAGTAATACACTTTGGGATTTTCGCGGGCGGTTAGAATTCACGGTCATGCTACAAAGCGAAACAACATTGTCTCCTTGATTGTGAGAAGTAGAAGCGGGCGGCATGCGGTCGTTATTATTCGCGACGTCACGACTACCTGATGTAAACGCGCGGTGCGGGGCGAGCGGCTGATAAGAAGATCCCGTTTCTTTCTTATTCGTTTGCGTAAAATGCAGCATACTATGATGTTTATGTTGACAATGTTTACATAAGGTCAAAGACTTACATGTGTGTGCGGTGTGCCTTTTACTTAAGCAATTAATACATGCATTTAACTCTTTTATGTACTTATAACGCTCATGGGGAGATAACGTTTGAAATTGTGGGCATAAATAGAAGTGATCGTGATCAGATTTATTACATAACGAACAGGTTTCGCGGCTGTTATTGTTCACTACAAAAGAACGAACATTGTTCTTTTGCGCGGTATGATTTTGCGATTTAGGCTTCGCGAACGAAGCATTAGAACCAGATGAGCTGTCACCGGTGCGATTAAGTATTTTGATGCGGTCGCGTACAAAAGAAATCAAACTATCCAACGTAGGGATTTCGTTACCTCTGTTCTCCATTTCGAACAAACGAGCTGTTTCCTTATCTAATCTTTGCAGCGCAGTGTAAGACAAAACAAAATCACATAAATTAGTTAACTTTAAGTTTTTTAATGCGAGATATGTGGTTACGTGTAAACGCTCCCTAGTATTGACAGCTATCAATGTCAATGTCAATATGTTCTAATTTTCCCGTTGTCTACTGCTTCCTCTCTACTCACACGCATCGCGAACAAAGTGGTTGTAATTTCTAAGTAATTTCTAAGTAATTAATTCAATAAACGAATTTGTCGCCTTTTTTATGGTTTTTATATGTTCCAATGAACATAAATGGTGCCGAAACCAAAATCTTCGTAATCTTCGTGTATTTCTAAAAATCACGAAAACGCCGGCCGGCGAGGTCGCCATTGGTGCAAGGCCGACGCAAAATTTGCATATCCAGAAAAATCTCGGTAATCATTAGCAAATATGGACGCTGGCGCAAAAATCCAGGCTGCCGGCAAATCCGCCGAGGAGTATGAGAAAAAAATAAAAGCTCAGATTGCACAATGCAAGGGAAAAATGACAAAAGCGGAGAAATTCCTTCGAGAGCAACAAAGGGGGCCAATCAATAAGGAGGCTATTCAAATAAGGATTAAACAACTAGAAAGCATGCTGCCAATGCTCGACAGCCTCGTCCTGCAAGCGCACCTGCTGCAGGACGAGTGCTCGGAGAGTGATTTTGCCGACGATGAAATCGAAGAGCGCTGCCTAGACCTTATTGCAGAACTTCGCAAAATCACAGACAAGATACAAGGAGGAACAAACGCATGCAACATGAAGCTGCCTGATATAGAAATACCACCATTCGACGGTAAGGACATCACCAGATACCAGACATTCATCGAGCTTTTCACAGCAGTAATTGGAAACAGTGACAGATTGGAGCCGGTGCAGAAACTGTTCTACTTAAGAAAGTATTTAAAAGGTGAAGCGTTATCCTTAGTTGAAGGCTTACCATTAAGTAGCGAGTCGTTCCCTAAAGCTTTAGAGTTACTAAAAAATAGGTATGACAACAAATTTTTATCTATAAGTAACCATGTACAATCATTGTTAGATTTTCAGCCCATAACTAAAGGTACTGCCAGCAACTTAAGGGATCTAGTAGCCAGTGCTCGTCAACACCTAGGAGCCTTAAAAACCCTAGGACAGCCAACTGAGCAATGGGATATGATAATCCTTCCCATTTTGCTTCGGAAACTTGATCAGTTCTCTTGCAGGGCATACCATAGTGAGCGTGAGTCAAATAAGCTGCCAAATCTGGAATGCTTCTTCGAGTACATAGAAAGAAGAGCCAGCAGCTTCGAAGAGAGCCAAAGAAGTGAAGGTAAGACTTTCACCAATTTTAAAAGCAAAGTAACAAATCTTGCAAGCAAAACTTTCACATCTTGTAGATTTTGTTCATCACAAGACCATAAATTATTTCAGTGTCCTAAGTATGAGTCTCAGTCCCCTCAGGACCGAATAGATTTTGCTTCAAAAAATAATTTATGTAAAATATGCTTAAATGTTCATAATAAAACATGTAAATTTCATTTTAAGTGCTCAAAATGCAATAGCAAAGAGCATAACACACTATTGCACAATTCATGTGAAACAAAGGCATCATTGCATAGCAACATCAGCAATAGTACAATACTACTGCCTACAGTGAAAGCAAAAATTCTCAGCCAAGACGGAAAGTCATATATAATTGCTAGAGGATTAGTGGACACAGGCAGCCAAGTATCATTCATAAAAGCTGATCTTGCCAAGTCATTGCAACTGAAAACCTTCAATAATAAATTAAATATTACAGCTTTGGGTCAAACAAATAAAACAACTACAAAGTCTGTCAAAGTAAAGCTAACTTCACTTCATAACAATTTTAATTGTCAAGTGATTTGTTCTGTAGTGGACCAAATAACAACCAACTTACCGCAGCACAAAATAGACTTGCAAAATGTCACCATACCGGATTCAATAGTCCTTGCTGATGACGAATGTACTACTCCGGGTGATATTTCATTCCTGCTGTCTGCAGAGGTATTTTTCCAGATTATGCTACCTAACAAAATCAAACTACAAAATAGTAACCTATATTTACTAGAAACTGGGTTTGGTTCAATATTGTCAGGTGCTACTCAACACAGTGCTTACTCTCACAACAATAATCTTGTTACCATGCATGCCACTGCTAATTATGATGATATTAGTGTTGATCACCTCCTAACCAAGTTTTGGGAGGCTGAACTGGTCCCTGAAACACAATTGGAGGTTATATCAAAGCAGCACGCCTGTGAAGCCGCCTTTACAAAGTCGGTACAATTAATTGGTGGCAAATTCCAGGTTTCACTGCCTCTTAATAGGCCCGAAAATCAACTTAATTTAGGTAACACATTCCCAATTGCAGCTAAAACTCTTAGCTGTATAGAAAAAAGATTAAACAGAGAGGAATCATTGAAACAAAAATACCATGCCTTTCTCAATGAATATGTAGATTTAGGGCATGCAATAGCAATACCCTTAACTAGGGACAACATAGAAAAGCGTTATTTCATGCAGCATCTGCCTGTAGTAAGAAATGATAGAAAAACCAATAAGGTTAGAGTAGTTTTCAATGGAAACACAAAAGCAAAGTTTCAAAACAACAGTTTAAATGAGGTACTTATGAATGGCCCTAAGATACAAAGAGATTTATTTGATATCCTAATATTATTTAGGTCACATGAGTTTGTTCTGTTAGCTGACATTAGGCATATGTATAGAGCAATAAATATAAACCCTTCTCATAGGCATTTACAAAATATTCTATGGAGGAATGAAAATAATAAAATGATAATTCTCGAATTGCAGACGGTGACATATGGGCTAAAAAGCTCCAGCTACCTGGCAACAAGGTGCCTTCTTGAGCTGGTTGAAAGGTTTGGAGCAGAGTTTCCGCTGGCTGCGGAGGTCATATGCAGAGCTATGTATGTAGATGATGCTCTTTTTGGTGCTAAGTCCGTAGATGAAGCAATTGAGGTAAGAAATCAATTTATTTCCATGCTGCAACATGCAAATTTACATCTGCACAAGTGGGCTGCCAATGACCCTCGTCTTCTCTATGGTATACCCTGCAATGAGCAGCATTTTGATGAGCATGAGCTCTGTCAAGAAAACTTATCAATGAAGGCACTAGGATTATCATATGATGTTAGAAATGACATGTTCAAAGTTGCTTGTCCTACTAAAAATGTCAGTTCTTGGGACAAACGGTCCGTATTGCAAACAATAGGTTCTTTCTTCGATCCCTTGGGTCTGGCAGGACCTGTAGTTCTTAAGGCAAAAGAATTCATGCAAAAGCTATGGAAAGAGAACCTAAAATGGGACTCCCCCATACCGGAACAGTTGTTAGCAGCCTGGCATAAGTACTATAACCAACTGACAACAATGCCTACAATAAATGTCAATAGAAATATCAAAACATGTAATGCACAACGCATAGAACTAATTGGATATTGTGATGCATCCTTGCTAGCATTTGGCTGCTGCATTTATGTACGAGTAATTCATGGCCAAGAAGTAATTGTCACATTATTGTGTGCTAAATCAAGAATAGCTCCTATTAAAAATAAATTGACAGTACCTAAGCTGGAACTAAATGCAGCTGTCCTTCTGGCAAATTTGTATGAAAAAATCAATACAATATACTGTCATATTAAAATAGATGCCAAATACATGTTCTCAGATTCACAAATTGTATTGTGTTGGTTAAAATCTGGCAAAAACTTACCATGTTTTGTTAAAAATAGAGTAAATATCATCAATAATCATACAATGGATTGTAAATGGTACCACATAGAAGGAACATTGAATCCAGCTGATTGCATTTCACGTGGCTGTGACCCTCATGAGCTAGTAAACAACATGCTCTGGTGGCATGGTCCACCTGAGCTGGCATCAACCAGGTACTTGCCTCAGTCCTCAGGTGAAAGTTGTTGCCACCTTTTATGTAACCAAGACTCAGCCATGGATGAACAAACTGCTGGACTGAATGTTACCGCTACTGTACCCGAGATTCTCACTAAATATTCTTCATGGAATAAACTTAAGCGAATAATTGCATGGATATTCAGATTTGCACATAACTGTAAAAATAAAGGTAATGCAATTAAAAATTATTTAAGTGTAACCGAGTTAAAAAACTCAGAAAATAAAATAATTTCAATAATTCAAAATGTATACTTTGCAGAAGAGATTCATTGTATAAAGAATGACAAGGCTATAAAGTCTCACTTAAAATCACTTACTCCATTTATGGATTGCAACAATGTACTCAGAGTGTCTGGTAGATTGCAAAATGCCACAGTGTCATACTCACAAAAGCATCCTGTAATATTACCAAAGAAATGTAACATAACTGATTTGGTAATAAGAAATGCACATCTTAATTTAATGCATTCTGGTCTAAGGCTTACTTGTTCTAGCCTAGCATTAAAATACTGGATTGTAAACTGTGTAGGAGAAGTAAAAAAGATCATAAATAAATGTACTATATGCTATAGGTTCAAAGCTCAAGCTGCATCTCAGTTGATGGGATCCTTGCCCTCTGATCGGGTAACTGAGGCAAAACCTTTTAGTGTATTAGGCCTCGACTATTGTGGTCCTTTTCAAATCAAGCAAAGTACTATTAGAAGAAGTTTAATTTCAAAAGGTTATGTTGCTGTTTTTGTGTGTTTTGTCACTAAAGCTATACATTTAGAGCTGGTGTCAGATATGACCACCGAGTGCTTCATTGCAGCTCTAAAACGATTTATTTCAAGGCGGGGCTTGCCTAATGTTATTCACTGTGACAATGCTAAAACTTTTAAGGGTGCAGACAATGTTTTAAAATCACTCTATGAATTAAACAAATCCTCGCAGCATCAGTCAGCTGTCTTGGACTTCGCTTCTTCAAAAGGCATAGAATTTAATTACATACCTGCATACTCACCCACATTTGGAGGGTTATGGGAATCTGCCGTGAAGAGTGCGAAATATCATTTTAAGAAAATAATAGGTCCAAATGCCTATACATATGAACAATTTAACACTATAATTATTGAGGTGGAGGGCATTTTAAATTCTAGACCATTGACTCAACTTACTAGAGATCCCTCAGATTTTTCAAGCCTTACACCTGGGCACTTCCTGGTTGGTAGGCCAATAACGTCTATTCCAGAGCCAAACATTGCGTTAGTTCCTACAAATAGACTCCGCTTTTGGAGACGTTGCACACAGATACAGCAGCATTTTTGGAATGTTTGGCATAAGCAGTATTTATCTCAATTAAACAGCCGTCCTAAATGGAATAAAAATGTACCTAATCTTGTAGAAGGCAGTCTAGTATTGCTCAAGAATGAGCACTCTGCTCCTTTACAATGGCCGTTGGCCAGAATAACCAAAATATTCTACGGACCTGATCAGAGAGTTAGGGTGGTAGAGCTAAAAACACCTACGGGCTTCACCCGTAGAGCTATAAATAAAATTTGTATTTTACCTATAGAGTCCTAGTGATTGTTAAATTAACAGTGTAGAGTCAACTAAAAATGTAGAGTCAATTAAAAATGTAGAGTCAATCGATAATAAATAGTCAACTAAGCATAAACATTTTGAGTTTTGTACTACTTATCTTTTTCTTTGCAATATATTATATAAACTTACACGAATTGAGTACCTATATGTAAATGTAATACAAACTAAGTTGAGTAAAGTGTAAGTACTTGGCCCCGGGAATATGGTTACGTGTAAACGCTCCCTAGTATTGACAGCTATCAATGTCAATGTCAATATGTTCTAATTTTCCCGTTGTCTACTGCTTCCTCTCTACTCACACGCATCGCGAACAAAGTGGTTGTAATTTCTAAGTAATTTCTAAGTAATTAATTCAATAAACGAATTTGTCGCCTTTTTTATGGTTTTTATATGTTCCAATGAACATATGCGTTAGCGAATTGATCTATAAAAGATTCTAGGTTATTTGCGGTTGCCGAAGTGATAGATTTTAATGCGAATATTTCGTCTAAATATGAGACGGCGAGACTACGTTTGTCTTCATATTTATTTATAAGTGCGGTATAAATTGCGGTGTAATTTTCAGCGCAGGGGACTATCCCTGTACAAACAGATCTTGCCTTTCCAGTTAACTTACCTATTAAATAATACATTCGTTCGGTATCAGTTAATGATGCGTTTAAATGAACAGCGTTATGAAATGTGGCGTAAAACAAAGGCCACTCTTTTGGATTTCCATTGAATTCCAAAATTTCTAGGCGGGCTAATTTGACCCCATTTTGGGTTTGGCAAGCTGAAGGCTGCCCTTCTGATTTAACATCTTGGCGCGGTTTGTATTGCGTAAGTTTTCTTTTAATGCGACAGTATATTTCTTCAAAAGCAAGCCATGTTTTAAAATCAGGCTCTGCGTCTTTGTTTATTTTTAACAAAGTTGCGTTAATATCTTTAACTGACTGTTGAAAACTGTTTCTAACCTCGTCTAATGTTTCAACTGAACACAAAAAATTGTCTAATTCAACTGGGTCATTTAAATCAGAGCATGAGTTGTTATATATAATTTGAATGCGTTCGAAAAATAGCTCGCGTTGGCTTTCTAGAAGTTTTAATTTTTGTTCGTTGGCGGTAGTCATTGTGAATGAAAAAGATGCGCAGGTAGATACACTGGAATGCGGTTGAATGCGAGTTATATCAAACTAAATGCGATTACTAAACAATTTGACGATTGGATACAATAATTTAAGTAGGTATATTATTACAATAAGCAGTTATTAAGAAAATAAGTTTCTGGTTAATGATGTAATTACGAGCTGCAACGATAGGTCACTAAAATGACGGACGGTAATATGGCCGTGCGATATTAGAAAAAACACAAATTTGAACCGAGATCCGGTTCAAGAAGGACCATTAGATGGCGGAAATTCTTTGCTGAAGACCAGGAACTAGCCTAAAAATGAAAATAAGGTTTCCACCGCGCGGATGCGGGCTGGCCTCGAGTTCAAATTTTTGACGTGTTTTTGAGCGGGGGCAGAGGTAGGTGCGGAGGTTCCCAACAGGCCTGACGGATGGATGGTCTCAATTTATACACAAAAATCTGATTAAATGAAGTACATACCAATCCAGACGTCCTGCAGGCATCCAAAAGTCCCAGTGCACCAGATTGCAACTCGCACTCGCGGGCTTGATTATATTTCGTGTAACACATATAAGTAGGCACAAAACAATCCAAAAAATGCGGGGCGCGGCGCGGGAGAGGAAACAAGGAAGCGCGTGTTTCCTGAATGACAGTATTTGGATCACTCTTATGCGTATGCGCGTGTCGCCGGTCGGGAGTCGAATTCTTTACGTAGATAACGTAGATTGGAATGTTTTCTTCATTCGCACAGATAATGTGTACAAAAAAAGAACCATCCGGGAACCACATTATACTAATAGCTGTGATATATCTCTTGCCAGACAGGGTTGAAAGGTATCATATTTTTATATTAAAAAGAACATAAAACTCAATTGGTATAACGAATGGTTTTGTGGAAGCTTTTGTTTAAAGCTATGGAGGTTTTCCGCATTTTTATTCAGAGATAAGGAAATAAAGATGTTGATTATAATCTTGGAGAAGAGGTCTCCATCACGACCTCGTCTCACCTTGGTACCTTGTTACCGTGTGTTATTTTAAAAAGTATGGCACGTCGCCTCAAAATACTTGATTAAATTATTTGAAAAAAGAAGTAGAGACGATGATCTGTATATTTTAAGTGTTATCACTGTAAACAGAAACCTAAAAATGCTGTTATGAAAATTAATTTATTAACTTTGAATTAAATTATATTTATTTTTAACAAGACGATAGTTCATTGATCTCAAACGCCCTGCAGACGGTTGCAGATAAAACGTCATAAACGAAAACGACCATCTGTATTATGCTACATTGCTGTTTGAGAGAACAAAGGGTTCTTTAGTTTTAAACTAATTTTGTAATTTTACGACAGTGCACTAACCTTACAGTTCAGACAGTCTAGGTATGTACTATGTACATTTAAATTAAACTGGAAAACGATAGATACGTACGATTTATAGTTGACAAGTAGCTGTGCCCTGCGTAATTATTCTAAAATAAAAGTAGCCTAAATTACTGCTTATACCATCAGCTGTCTGCTAGTGAAAGTCCTTTCAAAATCGGTACAGCTATTTCGGAGGTTAGCCGGAACAAACAAACAGACAGTGTACAATTAAATATTATACACATGTGTTTAGCCCACCATCGTAACGATAGCCGATGATTTTTATCTCAGTCTTTTTTCTCTCATTTATCTCATCGGACTGTGGTCTTTTGTTCTTTAGGTAAAGCTCATTGAATATAAGCTGACTTAGAATTTTACAAAAACTCCAAGGTCCCAGTAATGCCACCTGAAAATTTAATTACGGGCAGGTTCTGAAATCTCCGCAATAACGTCTCGTCTCTATAAAGATCCTCGGGTTGAGTGGTTGTTTTATCTACAGCGTTGAGATTTCTCTGATGACTTTTATAAACTGACTGCCTAAAAGTTCGACCCGTTTTAACGTTATTATTATTCATTATTCAAAATACACAGATTAACAGTTTTACACTAAGGACTCGCTTACGATTCTGATTGCTGCAGTAATGCCCGTTTTCACCAACGACAAATAAGGCGACGCGACACCTAACTAAGCAACTCCTAATGTACTCCTAAGTATCTACCGTTAGAACACTCCTAAAGTTTGGTGAAACGTTTTTTTGCCGTAGGTAACTCCTAAATGTTTGGCATTCGATTTAGGCACCTCCTAGTGTTGGTAAAAACGGACATAAGTGTCACAAAAGTGTGAAGCACCTAAGATGTAAGGTTATATGTTTCGACCAAATGTATATGTACGCAGTCATCAAAAGACGTATGTAAGTATGACATCAAAATTGGTTACGCATGGACGAGCTGTATGTAAGTACATAGATACAACAATATATTCTGTATACACTATTACACGGGACGCATAGTTTGGATTGTTATCTCACTCGGCTGCTACATTGACGCATGACTTTGCGGTACCGCTCGCAAGGGCAGACGCATGCGACTGGACTAGGAGTCTACTAATTTATAAGTCGAGTGATCAATACAGGACTATTAGCGTTTGACCACTGTCTGGGTGATGATGTGGTATTTATACGGTAATTACCCTACTTCTATAGTTGCATGACTTGTGTTCCAAATTTAAATTCAAAATGCTTTATTCATATAGGCCCCAAGGGAGCACTCGTGTAGGTTAAAATAAATGACTCTAACAGTGGGTCTCTGTAATCGTCTATCCGAATCACAGACTAAAACTGATGCTGTCTTTACCAGAACATACCTAATAAATGACAAAGACATCAACCGACCTAATCCGTGCTCAAAGTCAACGAACCTTCCAGAAACCCACCGTGCCCGTTCCAAATTGGTATAGGCATTCGTGGGAGTCTCGTAATATTTAAACCTTCGGTGGCCAATAATAGGCGGCTGTCTTCAGTACCTAACCACTATGAACTATCGGCGCGGCGTTTCAATTTAAATATCCTTAGGGTCTTACCACAAAAAAATTAAACATACGTTAAACCTGTGTTAATCACTGTTTAACGCCTATAAACATTCCTTAGTTGCGCGAATAACCATGAGCAACTACAAATCCTGATTTAAGTAGTGTCTAATCATTGTCTAACACAATTCTGTTGTGACATTTCTAATAATTTTTGACGTTTATCTTTAGACGCTGTCTAGCTAAACAGGCGACTAAAATGTTTTTTTTGTGGTAACACTATCAACGTTCTCATATCCTCATATATCCTCATTTATGACCTTTAGACCAATTACAACAATGTAGGTACATACGTAGACACACAACTGAATAAAAAATAAGTAAACAGCCGTTCACAGCTTTGGTTATGTGGGCCAAGGGACGCCCTCAACTCCACATTTCGGGGCCGCCCAAGGCCCACATTTCCGCCTGTCAATCTAATAAGAACTTAGGGAGATCGGAAAAGTACCAAGACGTAGCATTTTAAGATTTGTAAATAACAATCACACGCATAAAAGTAGAACTATGAAAATTATAAGCGTCCAGTTAAGTCCTCCTCATGTGGTCATTATATGCACAAGATAATATTGTCGTGAAAAATATTTTGTTTTTACTTTTGATTACGTACGTCAGCGCTCGACCACTATCTCACCAGCGGCGCAAGTACGGATCTTTTTGATCGATAAAATTCGATAAAATTGACAGTTCAAATCGATAAAGTGGGTTTTATCGACTTTTTATATAATTTATCGAACCTCGACAAAAGTTATCGAATAGCTAGGTCGAATCCAAAGAGAAAATAGAGCTACTACAATACTTTACGATCAGACTTCAGTACTCGCAACATTCGATAAATCTATCGGGTTTTTCGATTCGACAAATTTATCGAACCGACTTCGTTACTTGCGCCGCTGATGCTAATATTTAGATGAGTTGGAAGCTTGAAGAGGAGGGTTGGTCAGCGTTTAGTCCATATAAACATATATCCCCATACATCTCCTGTTTTCTCCCTGAATAATACCTGTACAGCAATATTTTTTCTATAAAATCTATGCCTACTATTTAATTGTCATGGTCCTCTGTTTTATTTATTGTTTCATAAAATAATCATTAAAAGAAAGAACCTTTAAAAGCCCCAAAAAAATAATAAGTTTAACCGCCGTAATGAATATCCAGCAAACCAAATTGACGCATTTATATCATAAAAGAAAATGAGAGTGGATCAGAGCCAAAGCCTTTCTTAAATAATTCACGAAAAAAAATCGGTGCAGTTTTGGTAGAAGAAATAGTGGAATACGAAACTTTGATTTTGTCTACTTCGCAGGTATAATCGGTCCGAGCTGCTGCTGTCTCTATCGCGCTTTACAGGGCACAGCGCGATGGCAATATATTTGTTAAATATCTATTCACCAGCTAGGATATCCTCTTAAGCTCGTCTCTTAATCTTAGTCTTAGTGTCGATCAACAAAGGTGGCGACGCTAGACATACTTTATTCTACGCTTAAATTCTGTACCCAAGTCTCCCTGCTACGCAAAAAGTCGTTATTGTGTGCTAAGCGCCTACCAGAAAACTAAACTCTCGAAATTATTTCAAATTATATTTATACTAGCTTCTGCCCGCGGTTTTCACCTGCGTTCCCACAGGAATCGTGAAATTTTCCGGGACAAAATTTAGCCTATGTTACTTTCCGGTCCATAAACTATATCTATGAAAAAATCACGTCGATCCGTTGCTCCGTTACTGCGTGAAAGAAGGACAAACAAACAAACACACTTATAATATTTGTAGGATCAGTAGGATATCGTAATATCATATACTAAGGTAAGTTAAGATATATCATATGAAATTATTATAATCCTAAACATGGACTTTTGCTATGTAGGGTAAAACCCGGATAGTTGCCTCAGTGGGATACTTGCCGCAGTGTCTAATACACTATGTTAGGGATGTTGGGGGTGTTAGTACTTTACTATAATTAGAAGCCCTTCTACCACAGGCCTCGGTGCCATGTAAATCGTCTGAATAGACGTACGCGTCTTGTCCGTGTGAGCAAAAAACTTCCGCGCCGAAACTTTGACGGGCCTCAAAATTATATTGGTCAGTAATTTCCATTGAATATTTTTTTAACTGACTGTGGTTTCAGTCAACTTTTTGTTTATTTGCATACATTACAGTTTAAATTACACAGTTTATTACGTTTTATTGTTAAATAGTTTTTATTTATTTCGCAAATAAAAAGGGCAAGTATCCGTATCAAAAAGGATAGTTGCCCTATTTACCTTTGCGGATAGTCGCCCTTGGGGCAACTATCCGCAATTACAAATTCTTTAATAAAGCAAAGATTTTTTCTTTAGGTGAAATTCAGTAGGCGACGTTCCCAAAATACTGGCAGCATTGCCACGTTGAATGGCAATGCTTTATCTTTGACCTAAGTACAGGCCAGCATTTGGAGGTTCTTTTTATTGTATTTTTATTTTATAGTTTAAAACATTAAAACTGAAATACTTACTATTTAATAATGTTAATTAATATTTTATTAGAAGATACTTAATAAAGGATCGATAAACAATAAAGACGGATTACTTAAATTGATATTAAATTCGTTTCTATCTAATAAAATCATAGTGTGGCGTCTATAGCCCTGCACGAGGCAAGTATCCCCGGAAGCATTTTTTCCGTTAGGATACTATCCGCCACGGTAGGCAACTATCCCTTTTTTGAGAGGTCTAATAAAACAGGATTTACTTGAAAACCATATTAATTATGTTTACAAAAATAGGCTCCTATTAAAGATTAAAGACCTATGTTTTGACATACATGTTGTATTAATCGCAGTAAGTACATATTTTTGAATAATAGAGCCTTTATGAAAAGTGCGGCAACTATCCGGCTTTTACCCTAAATTTCCTCGTCTAGTAGTCTCTCTAAGTTCTCGTCTACTTATACTGTTTTAACGATCGCAGACAGACGGCTTTGGTGCCAAGCTCGTCGGATTTATAGACATTTGTTTAATGCTGTCACGATATAGACGCGCAATATTATATAGGTGGTAGGGTAGGACTATCTCTTTTGCGAGTCCTTCTGGGTTGGTACCACCACTTTGCTCGTGAAGTCTGCCGCCAAGCATTAATGTGCAAGCATCACCATGTTCCAGTTTGATGAGCAGAGTAACCAGGGAAATTACTGGGCTTATGAGAGTTAATACCTAATGCCTGAGGGTAAAGAGCGTACTGCATCAGTGGCGTTGAAAACGAATATGTTTTTTTTTTACTATTTGATAAGGAGACGAGCTGGTCTGTGCCTGATGGTAAGCATAACACTGTCCCATAACAATTGCAGTGCCACTGAGAAGCAGCTAAATAGCTTTGAAGTAATTACGCTTTGTTGGATTTTTACTCAACGTTAGTGGCCCGCACGGTCTTCCTTCTCTTTTACATCAATGCAAACCGACAGTGTGTGCAAAGAGAACAGAATGATCAATGTCATTGGCTCGGGGTAGCGCCTTAAGTCTCATAAGCCCAGTAATTTCACTGACAACTTTGCTCATCAAAGTAATGCTTGCACATTACTGCTTGGCAGCATACTACACGGGCAAAGCTGTCAGACGGACACTCGCAAAAGGGTCAGTCCTACCACCTGCTAGACAGTTGTAAACCATTCATATAGCTATATGAACAACAACTACGACACTAAATAACTGGGTTGGTTCAATCCTAACCCGTATAGGCACAGGAAACAATTTCACTAACTTTCTACCTAGTTAAATAAAAGAGAAATGCCAGGTAGTCGCTAGGTGTTAGTTTCCTTCGACTCGTTTATCGAGCCATTACAGGTAACAACAGAGGGGGAATACTCAACGATAAATGTGTGAGCATTTTCTATACCTCTGCAGTAATGTAAGTTGCTAATCTCTTGATCTTTTTCCTGCATAAACCACTTCAAAGAACATACCTGGTCTAAATTTTACAATACTTCATATTAAAGTAAAGCATAAAAAAACTTTAGTATTACATAATTACACGTCTTACAGCTTTAGTTAGCTATTTCATAAACTCTTTATACACATATGTACTCAAACATTACAATGATATTATACATCTAATACATAGTAGACACAATAGACTTTAAAGTCTATGAATACCCAATACATGCATAATAAACTATTTTATACTAGACAGCCAGTAGCACTAGGTACGCTTATTGATTATTATTATGACGATGACGCCTAAAAAATGTTCACTAGCAAGACGGAACGATCAGCTGATACGTCGTGCGAAACCTTACCGACTTATCACCATAGCTGCCGTATTTCACAACGTATATAAGCCACCGCAAAAACACCCTTCTGACCTACGTTATGTAAACACAAAAATTCAATGTAGTAATCACACATCATGTGTTGCTAAAACTGAATAATACAAATATAAAGCATCTATATGGTTTACCTTTTATCTCCTTTTGCTCCAGGTCGATAGTACGTACAGATAGGCTGGATTATGAACGGGATACTTACGTCACAAGGACCGCGTTATGTAATGTAAATGTTGTCCTGCGTTTGTCACTTAAGATTTGGAGATCCTGATACTAAACAATGGGTAATATATATATATATATATAAGCATTACATAGAGATGGAAGTATCATTATACAATGAGTGAGTGAAGTGAGCTCCAGATGTTGGCATGTATCAATCGAGCGGCTCAAACAAAGATTTGAATGAAGCTACAAAAATAGACACAGTAGTTAAGTTCGCGGCATTGAAGTCTTTTCGCAGCTACAAAATTTATTAACTTGTATCGATTTTGAAGCCCACGTTCGTAGTTGCTTTACGTAACGTACGACATCAACACAAGTGGAGCATATGAAATCGTGGTACACATTATTTAAAGATTTACTACACGACCGAGTGTAGCCCGTGTTGCAATCAACGGTACTGACGATCATGTGTTTTCGATGACGGCCATGTTTTATGGTGTTTTCGAAAAGTATCAGCGTTACGAACAGTGTGAAACGTAAGTTGATAAAGACGCGTTTTTGGTGTTCGGGGTGAAGATTTTAGTTGATGGTTTTGGATTTGTTGTGCAGGTTATTACGGTATTGATCGCGTATCGCGGGAAATTGCGCGGGGCTCGCGCGGGCGGCAGGTTGCGCCGCGACTGTAGGGTGGGCGCCGGGCTCGAGCCGCCCGCCCCGCGCCTCGCGCCGCCCGACCCGCGCCTCGCGCCGCCCGCCCTGACGGCTGCGCACCGCAAGCTTTATTTTGACCCGCAACGGTTACCGTGGAGATACTTGCGCCGAGATGAAACTGTTCTCGTGAACAGCGTTTTCGATAAACTTTTAATTGCTGTGTGCGGGTTTTAACTCGTTGTTTGACATTTATGGTGATTTTATGCCTGTCATTACATTTTAAAGGATATCTACACGGTAAGCTCGCTCAAAGGACGATCGCATCTCAAATGTAAAATTAAATTAATAATTACTACCGACCCGATGTGCGACTTCGTCCTAGCAGCATGATTATCTTGGCGACATGTCATCATCATGTCCCCGACATCGTCATGTGCTCGAAATTATAGTAGGGAAAAAAATAAAAGAATAAAAAATAAGCCATTCGATGAAACCTAGTATCAAAAATATTTGCAGAAAACTCTACTTCGTTTAAAATATTGCTCCATTGAAATAAAAAAGTCTCAAAAAGAAATACAAACAGACAAAATGAATTTACCGATCGAAGACCTCGGACTGTCAGAAACAGAATTTGACAAGAGAAAAACCAACGCGTAGGTATTGTTTAGGGCGCAGCGACTTATTTATCCATGAACATAAAGCATGGGTCACACCGGATGCGTTGCAGTGCAGAGCGTTGCAGCGCAGCGCGTGGCGTAGGATATCACACCGACCAGTTTGTGGTGGTATACAGTACTGCAAAGCTCTGCGCTGCAACGTTCTGTACTGACGCTGCCATTTTTATTTGAAAAAAGAAATGGAAATCAGTGAGCGTTTCTGAGTTTTCTGACGAAGGACGGCTAGGCTATCTATTTGTTTTTCTTTAACTTCCGCATCTATTTTTGTATTTGAAGACAATAAATCATCATTTTCCTGCTGCAAGGTGTCGCATAGCGGTGCAATGTCTGCGCGATAAATCGTCTCCGGTGTGACATTAAACTAGAGAAAGCCATATAATATAACGTCCTCAAAGCACGGAGCGCGCGCGACGTTGTCAGATCGCCTGCTGCGTTGACGCGCTCTCAGTGTGGCCCACGCTTAATAATTGGGCAATTATTTATGTAGAAAACAAAGCAAAGACAATCAACTTCCCAAGTCACTTGCAAAATAACACCGGAAGTCAATTGTCTCATGATTATCCACAGTGACACAACGTTGCCATTTCATCAGGAATTGTTCAACTATCATTTAAGTCAACAAACAATTTAGTCCATCAGTCAGGTTCGTTACCATTGACACTTAAGTCTGTACTTGCAACTAAAGCGCGCGTGTCTTGAGTCAGTTTAAATGTTTAAAATACATTAGTAACAACTCATTGTTCTGTGGACTGGGACACTATGGCCGGAGTACTGTTAATAATAAACGTGCCTCAAAAGGATCACGAAATTGAATTAAGAAAAGAATCAACTAAAAATACAAAGCCTTGCACTATTTACGAGCTTCAGCAAAACAAGAAATTCGGAAAATCAGTCGAATCGTACGCGCAAGACGAAATCAATATTGTAATATCCAAATGCAAGTCCACCGATTGCCTTAACACGGATAGAAAAGTAAATCTACACAAATCTAAAAGTGAAGTTGCTTTGAATGTGAACGAGTATTTAGATGGTGGTAAGAGCTATGTGAAATCGTCGTGGGAAGAAATGAAGCAAGTGTTGAGGTTGAAGAAAAACAAGTTGAACATCACTGGGCCGGTACGGGGAGTTGATATTCTTGGAGCCTTTCATTGGGATACCCCGCTGGAAACTGTGAGTAGACTTGAAATTACTGGACATATAGGTATGAAACTTATTAGCTGGTGTCATAGGGTAACTAGCGCAATGCAGTGACGCAAAAACCTTTCGGTCTTACCACACAAAAATTTAAACATACTCAAAATGTCTTTAAAAAGTAGAGTCGATCTTCTCAGAAGTTTTTCCTGTAGTTACAACGGTTAGGGTACCTGACCTTATTGCCCCGTCTAAAAAATACACTCTGTGTACCTACTGACTTAGTTTTCATTTGGTCTGATGAGCCATCTTTAGATATCTATACAAACAAACAAACGCTTACACACTCATACCCCCGCACTAGGATTCCCTGTGTCGCAGGTGGCATGGACATACACAGATACACATCACAAACATCCAAGACCCGAGAACGAACTTTATGCTTACACAAAATCTGCCCCGGCCGGGAATCGAACCCGGGACCCCTCGCCTTGCAGGCAGAGTTACTACCAACTTAGCTACGGAGCCGTCAAATGACCCTATGTAAAGTAATAAGGTTGAAAATGGCGATGCATTTTCCTTTAGTTGAACGTTATTTCATAGTTTTTAATAATAAAAAAGGGACACCTTTATATGATCAAATTTCCTTTCTTTATGGTTACAAAAAATATGATAGTTGTCGCTCAAAATATTGAGCACTTCGAGGCAAAAGAAATTTTTCGGGGTCTTTTTGCGATGTTTTTTCAAGTTTCTGGGCAATTTCTATAAAATATCATTTATAGATAAGTATTTTCTATAAGAAGCACTTGGCTATACTATACTGTATTTTATTATGTATGGAAACGGACATTTCTGCGACGACGTTTTGCTACAAAAATTGTAAAAATTTTATCTCGTTTCAACTTTGTGGTTATTTTTATATGCAAACGAATGTTTTTTTTTTTAATTTTTAATTTAGGATTGTAGCCTACGGTTTTGTACTTCATCTAGATCTGAACTTTATCAGCCGCTGCGTTCTAATAATAGCCCAGCATTTAGCAGCATGTGCGATTGTGAGTCAATCGGTAAACCTTGCGGTTATTTGTCTCAATTTAACGTTGCCAGGTCAATTAATGGGTCAATTGCAGTTCCGAGTAGATAAAGGATCTTGTGGATTTTGCGTAAACATAAACTACGCATTCCTAAAAATAATCCCACTCGCATCAGTAGGGACTAGTTCTTCCACTTCCCTGTCTTCTAACGGGCATGAGAACCCATGAACTTGACTTGTTCGTTTTACAATAAATGCTTTTGGGTTCTAGATCTTGGCCAAATGTAATTTATAAGTACCAAAGTTTAATCTATATAATGTTATAAAGAGGCAAAGTTTGTTTTTTTTTTTGGTGACCGCTACCTCTGGAACGCCTGAAAAATTATTACCCTGATAGAAAGCTACGGTATTCCTGAGGATAACGTAGCTTCCTATTAGGGAAAGAATATAAAGTTTAGCCTATAGCACTCAAGTGCTAGGCTATAGTTTATCCTGAATCGACCCGTGTGAAGCTACGTGCAAAGGCTAGTTTACAATATACATTTCCTAGTTTCAGGGGACGTTATACAATGATATTTATACGTGCTCGAAAGTCTCAAAAGTTTGGAATACCTATAACAACTTTCAAAAACAGTCAGCAAGGCTCTATAAGGATCTTTCAAGAGTAGATAAAAGTTTTCTTTAAAATAAATAAGAATTGGAGGAGTACCTACCGTGCAGATACTGGCCAGACAGAGTTTCTTGTAAATGATTGTTTCCATACATATTTAAGCAGAGTATCATAATCATCTTTGTGATGAATTTTTCATAACACGAGAAAGGGCTAGGTATAATCCTAAACTATGGTTAAGTGCAGGTACGTTTAATTAATTTTTTTTTAAAAGAAAACCATTTATCCGTCTACTATTTTATACTATAGGATAACGAAATGAACGGGTCATTTGCCTAATGGTAAGCGTTATCATTATCTGGAGACTGACAAAAAACTAACGATAACACCTAGGTACTATATTACAAATCTGTGGATAACACTTAGAAAAATAATATTAATAAGGAATATAATATAATACCTGCAGAAGGCGACCTTAATGCTGTTTTTTATTTATAAGGTTTTGTTTAATTTTGTTTTTAATTGATAAATTCTTAGTTTTTTATTGAATTAAATAAGGAATCACCGAGTCATTCATTGACTTCGCCGAAATTTGGCGCCATATTTTAGTTGGTCTAAATAAACACAAAAAAATACACACAAAAGTTAAATAGTCACCATACCACACAAAAAAGTCAATCATCCGGTAAAGCAAAAACATAATAACAGAATCAACAAAAAGTGGTTTCTTCGTGAAAACAAGAAGCTGTAAAAGATGTCTGAACTAGGAAGTAAGATAAGAAACAACAAGCAAAAACTCACAAGAAAACACTAAGTACTTGCTTTTGTAAATACACACCAAGGTGCTATTTTATAAGGTACTAGCTGCTTCCCGCGGTTTCACCCGCGTGGAGATATTAGATTTCATGGGTTTTATTTTTTTTGCATGGAACCCTAATTATTTTTTAAAAATTAAAGTAGCCTAAGTTACTCCTTGTAACATCAGCTATCTGCCAGTGAAAGTCCCGTCAAAATCGGTCCAGCCGTTTCGGAGATTACCTACCCGGAACAAACAGACAGACAGACAAAAATTTTATAAATGGTTGTTTTGTTATGGGTACCGTATAAACTTTCATATGCATTTAGTAAAAAGCTGTTATTTTGATATTACAAACAGACACTTTAATTTTAATTATTTGTATAGATAATCATTATCAGTCTCTTACGCTCCCACTGCTGGGATACCAGCATTCTCTTAGAAAAGAAAGAGTATGCCATGGCCATAATCCACCACGCGAGCCCAGTTTGGCTTGGTGGAAGTCACATGTCCTCGAATTTTGTGGTTTTTGAACATGGCGGTTTCCTCACGTTGTTTTCCTTCAGCGTTTTAGAGCGAGTGTGATAAAATGGAAAAAGATAGAGAAAAATACACGGTTCCTATATAGGAAACCGGGTAAACTCACGATCAGAAGCACTAGAAGCTAGTGCTTCTATATAGTGACATGGAATAAGGTAACCATCAAAAGAGACAGTAGTATATATACATATCATTTAAAATAAATTAGTCTCTTTTGGTGGCCTATGTTACTCTCCGTTCCTTAAACTATATCTATGCCAAAAATCACGTCGATCCGTTGCTCCGTTGTTGCGTGAAAGAAGGACAAACCAACTGACCAATAAATCTGCATACTCACATTTTATTGTGGTCCTAATTTATATCGTACATTCGAGATCAGTTTTTTATATCTGTTCCAGATCCTCTCGGAAGTAGTGGCCCGCCTTGCAGTCAAAAATGCGACATGGAATGCAACAAGGAATAACAAGTTCTGGCAGGTAAATATTTACCTCATCATCATTAGCCGGTCCACTGGTGAACATGAAGGGGGATTTTACCATAATACACCATATTCCATGCTTGGCAGGCGTATTGGTGAGTAGATTATGACGTTGACCGAGGAAAATGATTTTCCTCCTGGATTATCCGTTATATTTACCCCTCCCCATTTATCCTTCTAAGGGTAGTATTCTTCCATAAAAATTATTGAAGGAGCACCCTTGATATTTAGTCCTACTCGTAAAAAAATGATCATTAAAATGGTTTAATAATTGGCGGAGATATCGCAAACTCTACTGCCACAAAAAAATACAGAATAATTGAGAACCTTCTCCTTTTTTTGAAGTCGGTTGATGTACTACCACCTACTACATAAATACAGCTAAATACATTTCAATTAATCTACAACAACAATTGAACCAATTTTAGGCCTACATATAGGTAATCCTAATGTTCCTGCCCACCACCAATTGCCGTGCTGGTAACGTTGCCTCGCTTAATTGGAATGCGGGGTTGTTTGAACGTTTTCATGTTTTTAATCATAGATATAACTATTAAAAAAAAGGTTTTAACCATATAATTTAGAAGATCTATAGTTTTAACATGTTTAATATTTTGTACGCACGTTCATGGTTCATGCATTTGCACTCATTTGCGCACCACCGAGTGTTCAGCGCGGCCTCTGTACTAAACACGCAGTGGTTGTGAAACTATTTTATGAGTAGAGGTCGTGAAACGGCTGCCGTGCGTCTTTGTCACTCCCTCCAGCCGGCGCTAACCATGGTAGGTTAGCGCCCGGACTAGATTCCCACAAAGCTCCACATTAGAAGGTACCCGTGGTTTTTCAACTTTTGAAGCGTGGTCCCGCGCAATTGACTTATCCATCATTCATGCATTAGGTACCATGAGATGGCAGTTTAAAGTATTGTTCTCGACTCTTGGATGTTTGTGGTATCGTATGTTCATGTAGCTTACAACTCAGGGAATCTTAGTGCGGGGGTATGAGTTGATCTTTGCTCAACAACGGTAATTCGGGAGCTAACGTTGAGCAAAAGTGAGCTCAATAGATCTAAGCCTTATATAGATAGGAATCCAGTCATCAACCGTTGTCGGGCAGTAATTGCACTGCATTATTTGACGAACTGCCCATTCTCACTCTTATCTGCGTTCTAATTGCAGGCACACAATAGCATAGCCATGTTTTTTTATGTCCCTATTATATACGAAAGCAATTAAACGAATATTGCTTATTGTTTCATAAATCTTATGGTTGGATTTCGTAGACTTGCTAGTTAATCGGTATTTGAACGGACACATTTCGGCGAGTGTGCTTTGGAATTAGGTGCAGAAAGAAGGCTGCAGTGATATATATTTTTAGATTTTCTATTATAATAACCTACTTATTTTCGCAAAATAAATTTTTATGCTATTGGGGCGTTCGTTTTTTCGTTTATATAATATAAAAAATAAAAAATGTATAATATATAAAAAAATATGTAAAATATATAAAAAATGGTTTTTTTTTGGCAAACGGATTGTTTGCTTGATGGAAAGCATAACCCTAACTCATAACAATTGCAGTGCTACTCAGAACTTTGAAACACTGAGGCCTGCGCAGCACTGCATTGCGCTTGTTACTCTGAGACATTAAAGCCCAGTAATTTAACTGGCTATACTTTGCTCATCAACCGGAACACAGTAATGCCTGCACATTACTTCTTGGCGGGGCAGACTACCTACCCAACCAACCTACCTAATCATCTTAGGCTAAAATTTTCTGTGACTTATTATGATAAAAAATTGCTGACATGTTTAAATGAGTTGGAGAGATAGAAGCTGCATGGTTTCCCATTTGTTTAACAAAATCTTGAACTGGTAATACAGATCTCCCCCTGGCAAGTGCGATTGGACCAGTAGTTCGTTCCTCGTTAAGTCAAAAGTCCTATCTCTGTCCGCAGGTAACATTCTCTCTGGAGTCGGGCTGCCTCTGCGAAGAGCTGTTACAAGTGCTCAGGACCTTCGGGATCGGGACTAGGCACGAGTCCTCGGTGTGCTTGGTGCCTTGCGCCCTCTACTACAATTCCAATAAACAGACCAAGGCGCCTGAAAGTGGAAAATATGAAAATAGGTAGGTGCATGATATTCCTGGTAGGCAGTGAAATTAGTATGCCCTGATGAGTCAGGGTGACGCATACAGTGCAGAGCCCCATATGAAATCAAGAAATGGTTTAATAATGACAATGGTTTCATCGCAAAATTGTCGCTTCGATGAGAATGATGAATGAGAGGCTGAGACCGTGATTGTCATAGGCGGCCACAGAAAGACGATTGTGCGATTGTCCACCAGGCAACGTTTGGATGAATTTCATTGACTGCTCATTAAACGGGAACACAGTAATGCTTACACATTTCTGCTTGGTGACAGACTTCACGAGCAAAGCGGTGGTATCAACGCGGACGGACAATCGCAGAAGAGAAATAAAATTGAAGTGTCTGTTTGTAATATCAAAATAACATCTTTTTACTATATGCATATGAAAGTATATACCTATAACACCTATGTATGTACCTATAACAAAACAACCATTTTTTAAATTTATGTCTGTCTGTCTATCTGTTTGTTCCGGGTAATCTCCAAAACGGCTGGACCGATTTTGATGGAACTTTCACTGGCAGATAGCTGATGTTAGAAGGAGTAACTTAGGCTACTTTAATTTTAGAAAAAGAATTATGGTCCGCGCATAAAATAAAACCCATGAAACCCAACATCTCCACCCAGGTAAAACCGCGGGCAGCAGCTATAGTAGTGAAATAATAAATTAAAGTAATGGTAATCATTTCACTACCATCACGCATGACCTGTTATCGTGTAGTGAAATCAGCTTTAAATTTATTCTATAGTGCTACACAAAATGACTATTACTACCTAATTATAATTACCAACTTCGCTTAATAAGTACCTACAAGAAAAACATTAAAAATATGAAACGGAAAATGATTTGGAAAACCGATCAATTTCTGAAGAAATCGAATTATCATATTACCTAGCCCAGCCGACCTTGTTGAACATTACGGGAATATTTGATGAAATCCAATTAGCATTTTTATTAAAACTGGTATACATTTAAGAAACGGTTGGGCAAAAGGCGCGGGAAACAAAATGAGAGTTGAAAAATAACATATTTTACGGCTCTTCGAACACATTCGTTTATCTTGCTACGCTTGTATATGTATTCGCTTATACGTATGTATTTTTGATGAGTAGGCAGAGGTATACAAAACTTTAATATGAAGATCAGGGTCGGATGTCGGAGTTAGAAGGTGGTCATACTTCCGCTGTGGTAAGCCTAACGAATTTGCGCTCGTGGATTAATCTCGATGGTTTCAGTCTAGATATAGTGGTAAAAAAAATGTTTCCTTTTCTTACATTCTTTACTTACATTCGCAGAAATACAAGTTTGAAAAAATTAAACATGAATGATGACTTTCACCTTTTGTTCCGTACAAAAATCTCCACAAAACTCTATACTGCTAAATTTCTAACAGTATACCGAACACTGCGTGGTCGCGGTTCTCCTCATCAGTTCGTGCGCGCACCAACCTAGCACAGGTCCTTCATGATGTGAGAGCTGACGCAACCATGACGTTTGATTGGCTGTTCCTCCTGATCGCAGCCGCTTTCGTTGCTGCCATTGGACTGATGGAAAACTCGACAGTTATACTTGTAGCGAGCATGCTAATTTCACCGCTTATGGTAAGTCGAAAACGTAATGTCGTACGGCATTAACAATGCGTCTAGGAAGTCAAACTTAGATTGTAAAAACGTGCCAAACATTTCTAATAGGACTGGCACTCGAGTCTCCTGTGCAGCAGACTTAACCCATTGATACCTGTGTTCCACTTGGAGATGGATTTTCAACGTGACCCTCAAAGAAGCTAATCAGATGCGCAAAAACACTCTTATACCATCATGCAAAAGACCTACAGGATATGCAAAGGATAGACACACAATTAGTTAATTATTTAACATACCGTTTTTGAATATACCGTTTTTACTCATTATTCCAGGGCCCAATTACCGCTGGTACGCTCGGCACAGCTGTACGCGATCGTTCACTCCAGTACATGGGCGTGGTCCACGAGCTAATGGGACTATTCCTTTGTCTGGTCATCGGCTTCATATTCGGGCTAGGTATATGTGCCGTGGACGGAAGATATGGAGTGGTGGACGACTGGCCTACTAAAGAGATGATGTCAAGGTAAACAAGTATATAATTATGTGGTCTGCAGTTTTTTTTTCTGTTTTACTTACTTTACTTTTACTTCATGATATTCAACCGTTTGATCACGATCTACTATATGTGGTCGAAATGGTGAAATAATATAGCAGCACCTAAAACTGAAATCATTGATCTCAATTTATGCGTATTAAATTTGCAGTGTATCTTGAGCACTCTTACATAAAAATTGTGCATTCGACGAAGCCTCAACCAAAATAAGAGAATTACAGATGAGCTACTTTTTATACCTAGGTGTTACTCGTATTTCTTATTAAATATATATGTGGCCAAGCGGAAACTTGTACGACTTTCTGAACTGGCGAGCTCTGATGCATCAGATTAATATCCCGCACTATCAAGTTTGTGTAGATTTACCACACTCGCTCTAAAACGGCGAAGGAAAACATCGTGAGGAAACACGCATTTTCAATCAACATAAATCACAAAATTCGGGGACATGTGACATCCCAGATGATGGCCCAAAGGTACTCTCTGAATACCCAAGGAAGGCTGGCGTCAAGGCAGGTGGCAGGCGGAAAAATTACCCATACCTAAATCAATGTGTTTGTAAAGACGTAGGTATATTGCGTCGACCCCATTTATAAATGGGATCTGGGCAGAAAGGAGAGTTATTATCGATGGTTAAAGTAATAGATGTTTTTGTTTTTCAGATGTGAGCTTCGGTCGTTATTTGTAGGCATGCTAATAGCCATCCCGAGTGGAGCTTGCGTGGCGTTGGCGGTGCTGAGCGACTACACTTCTTCTTTAGTTGGTGTCGCGATCTCAGCGTCTTTATTACCACCAGCTGTAAATGCTGTAAGTTTTCATGACTCTCTATCGAAACACACATGACTTTGGGCACCTATATGACGTTGAATCACTCTGCCATTTGCTTCTGCTAAGCAATGAGCATTCCCCGCTCAGAGATTCGTGCCTATATTAATTTTTTGTTTAAAACCACAGAATAAGTGAATTGTACAGACTACAAACTAACTTAAAAATTAGGACACTAGGTTTATTTCTGAAAAGTATCTCGCCATACACATAAGTAGGTAGGTACCAACATTTTGGATTTGCGGTAAAGGATTAAGGTTTTTCAATGTAATTTTCAGGGACTCCTGTGGGCAATGTCCCTATTTCGGCTGGTTGTCACGAAAACTGATGTCAACTGGGTGGTGGCGGCGCCTTCTGAACTGGCAGTGCTGGGCACAGCGTCTCTCTGCCTCACACTTATCAATATCGTTTGCATCTTTGTGACTGGAGTGGCGGTTTACAAGGTTTGCGATTTGTAGTTCTAAAGTATGATGATATAGAAAAGTTAACAATTGACAGGAGGTGGTGCAAGACAGACTGAAGTGGCAGCTTTTATTATCGGAGGCCAATACCCATTTTGGGTGACAGTGCCCTCCTAGTTTAGTGATATTGATAACGCCCAACCATCACGTAACATATTATAGACTCTGATTTGATCTGATCTGATAGTTTCAGAGCATATATTTTTATTTCCAACACCATGGATTTACCTAATTTGTTTTTTTTCAGGTAAAAGAAGTGTGTCCACTGGAAAGAAGAGACATTACGTGGTGGAGGGCTAATAAGGATAGATTGCAAACCTCGAAGCAAAGACGTAATAACTATAGTGACGATTCCGCCACTTGGGAAATATACAGGTAGTGATACGTGTTTACGTGTCTATGAAGAATTAATATTGATTGTTACAAAATAGGTTATACTAGCTGCTGCGCGCGGTTTTACCCGCGCGAAAATATTGGATTTCATGGTTTTTACTTTTTGCGCGGAACCCTAATTATTTTTAAAAGACTTCCAAAAAAGGAGAAGGTTATCAATTCGGTGGGGTTTTTTTTTAAATATTTGTTACCTCAGAACTCTGTTATTTATGTACCGATTTAGAAAATTCTTTTTTTATTTGAAAGGATATACTTTCAGATTACTCCCATAGAAATTTGATCAAAATCGGTTCAGTAATTTGTCACTGAAGTCGGTCCGGCGCTTTTTTAAAGCAATTAATCAATATATCAATTCGCTCATTATAAACGTTTCGACCTTCTTAGTTCTCGTCCTTAAAGCGAGTGTTTCAGGTGAATTTTCAAATTGCAAATATTTTTTTCAGCAAATGGTCTAATGACTCTTCAGAGAAAGATTTAAAGGAACTAAATAAAGGAATACATAACGATACAGTGACGTTTAGACGACCAAATAGGATGCAAAGGAAAAAGACTCAAACTATTGAGGAATGCTTCCGAAACGCTCAGTAAGTATGGTACCACCTAAATTTAGGCACCTCGAAATGCTTTGCGCACTAAGAATTTTTTCCTGCGTAAAATTCAAAGAACTGCGTCATTTGGTATTTACTTCCTTCGCGGATCAATCAAATCAATCAAATACGAGTTTGAACTTTCGGAGAAAGAAACATCGTGGAATGTGACAAACATAGCATGGTGGTAGGGCAATTTCTAGAGGTCAACGACACTGGCTACCATCCTGAAGTTGAAAATCTGTCGCCAATTCACTATGGGCTGAAATTGAGAACCAGTTCTAGTCAAGTTTAGTGTATAAGTACTCACTACTTTTAAGCATATCGTCAATTAAAGTAACGAAGAAATTTGTTTTTAACAGTTTCTGTATTGTGGTGCTAAACCTTCCCATACAATATTTATCTATCAATCAATAGCTGCCACTTGCGGTTTCACCCGCGTGGAAATTCTCACAGGAACCTTATTAGTTTCACTTGCAAGTAACAAGGTAATAAAATCTTAGAAGTCAATTTTAGCCTACTTCTTATTGTCGTATCGAAATGAAACTTCAATTCAATTCAATTCATTTATTCATTTCATTTGCAACATAACAGTATACACCAAAGCATTACAAATATGTCATATAGATATAATAAAATTATTGTTCAGTCGTATACCTACAATTACTTACATCAAGTTTGTCATCACTACATTATATTAATTTATTATTATATTATAATTATTATATTATAAAACTTAATTACCTATAACCCTAGGCATTCACACTGGATTCTCTCGCATTCATCTCACTCATTCTCTTGCACTCATTGATCATACATGCCATTCCGCTCGCGAACAAGTCACAATGCGGTGCTGTGGCGAGTACGGCATTTAACAACTTGGTATGGTTATGTAGTTCCGATGACAAAAATGTAATTTGGGATCATGGAGCTGATCTTATTATGAAGCCGGAAGGTGGATAGTGGAACTCTTCAGTAGTTACAAGTAAGCCCTTCAAGTTTGGGCTCATAATTATGATTCGTATTGACGAGTTCAATAGGTGTAGGATTCACTTGGTGTCGAGGTTCTGATGATAGAGCCAGGTAGTGGAAGTGTGTTTTTTTAGTTTCTAGATATAATACATATAATTATTATACATATATAAAACTACACATAATTATTCTAAGATGTTGCCTAAGTCACTCTCTGGCCTATAACTAAACTAACAAAGGTAAACTGTATAATGTATATGCAGAACAATCACGCCGGAACGTCGTTTCGTTGCTGTGTGAAAGTAGGACAAACCAATAAACACAATCTCCTATGCATAATATTAGTAGGGGATTCAGAGATAATCACGCTAATGTTCAACAGATTCGACGACAGCTACCACCCATTGGATCCATCTGACACTACGGAAGAAGAAACGCCAAACATCGAAGACCTAGAGAAGACACCAAGCGCAGTGGAAAGATTCGGCTATTTCAATTTTGCATACGAGAATCAGGAGGCAAATAAAACTTCGTGCCCTACCATAGAACCTTCGTTGACTCTTACCGTGGAGCCCAAGAGAAATGCTGCATAGTTTACAAACTAACTACAATTTGATAATCATTACACACTTGTTCCTGAGTAGTTCTTTTAATTAATAGTATAAGTCCAACTGTTTTTGTTCTCATGGCTCTGTCGCATAATGTAGGTACCTTTCGCAAAATGTCTATCGCTCGCATAACGTTCCTTACGCAGAATGTTTCTTTCGCATAACGTTCCTTTCGCAGAATATCCATTTTGAATAACGTTCCTTTCGCCGAATGTCCATTTCGGATAACATTCCTTTCGCATAATAATAATATAAAAATAATAATAAATCATTTATTGATCCAAAAATGCATCTTAAGGTTATTTTAACAACAAAATAATTCAAATAATTTAATTTTAGAATGTCCCTTTCGCGTATCGTTCCTTTCGCAAAATATCCCTTCCGCATAACTTTCCTTTCGCAGAATGTCCATTTCGCAAATGTCTCTCATGCCTACAATTGGACCTAATTCAAACAGGTCGACGTCTTGAACAGCTGTATTCGCATGACGCATCGCAAAGGATTATTGCAGCCCACGTGATTTAGAAGTTGTGTTGATGACCGTAAGGTTGTGGGTTAGACGTTTGTTTGTAATATAAATAAATAGCTATTTTTAGATGTAGTATTTATGTAGTACGTAGTAGCTATATCTCTGTGGTAGTAGCTGTAGTAGTAGTAATTATAGTAAAATAGTTTTAGTTTTTTATAATGTGATAATAAAATATTATTTACCTACAATATCAAATAATTTGATTTGGATCAAATAATTGGCTTTGATTTTATTGACTCATATTATATTTCGCAGACTACAATATAGGTATAGTCGCAGTAAGAAAAGGTTCGTCACCTTAAGGTCTATCGGTTGTTATTGGTTTGTCCTTCTTTCACGCAGTAACGGGACAACGGATCGACGTGATTTTTGGCATAAATATAGTTTATGAACCGGAGAGTAACACAGGCTACTTTTATCTCGGAAAAAAGCACGGTGATGGAACAGTTCGTGGGTTCAAATACAGCTTCCTTACCATAAAATATTTTTCTTTTATTAAATTTACTAGCTTCCTCCCACGGTTTTCACCCGCGTTCCCACAGGAACCGTGCATTTTTCCGGAATAAAAAGTAGCCTATGTTACTCTCCGGTCCATAAACTATATCAATGCCAAAAATCACGTCGATCCGTTGCTCCGTTACTGCGTGAAAGAAGGACAAACCAACAAACACAATTTCGCATTTATAATATTAGCATGGATTATTACTTATACTACCTACTTACCAACATGTTTTAACAGTTTACTACATATACATTTGAAACCTTCCAAACTAATATCAAGATTGTAACAAGAATAATATCCCCAAGGCACAAACAAGGTAAGTATAATATGCCGGCATAATTAATAAGCAAGGGCTAATTAGGTGATAAACAGACGCTAAACGGGAGGCGACATTGAAGGCTTTGACAATGCCATTCATTTTCCGAACCCAGACAGTCTGGTTTCAAAATGCCATCCGGAGTTATTTTCATAATTTGCGTACCCTCAAGTAATTATGAACATATCTTGAAGTTTGGAAAACCTAAAGATCTTATACCGATAGAAGATCCAACGTTCAACAGCTGTCGTTTGGCGGTGGAGTTGCGAAATAAAAAGTCAAGGAGCATTCCAATACATTTGACTCAAAACTACTACAACGAAGCCTTCAATCCAACGCTGGATAATATTACAGAAGATGACGAGTTCTTCACAATGGAAACTGTACGTAAAGATTATAAAAATTCTAATATGTAGAGATCCTACTGCAGAAATGTTAATTTTTTTTTAATTAATCTTTCCGTAACGTTACGTAAGTACCTATATAATAAAATTTTGGAGCAAAACAATTCTTAGTCGAAAGCTTTGCCATGTGAAATCGCGATTCTTTCAAGTGTCAGAAAGTTTCAAATTGTATTAGAATCTTTGAGGAACTACAAAATCACTAACTAGTTCCTAATCACTAACTGAAATCGTCAAAACCGAGACAAAGTCTAGTATACCTATGTATTCGTTACAGTCAAGTCTTAAGTCACACAAATTAGCTCAGAGCAAAAATAGGTAGAGCGCGTGTTACCAAGTGGGAACAGTATGCACGGGTGAGAACATCGCACTGTTCCTACCGCAAGCGTTAATAGTCATACGCTCACTAGCGGTGTGAGCGCACGTTGCGAGTTCCTGGCGAGCATTTGATTATTTAACTGCTAAAAATGGTAAAATGTGCAATAAAAACCTGTAAAAACGATACTCGGAAACACACTAAACAGAAATCTAGCATCACATTTCGCCGGTAAACCATTTTTTAATACTTTTAAGTAAATTAGAAGTCACGCTTCGCGGGGTGGAAGGAGACGCGGGACGCAAGGCTACATGCACCGCCCGCACCGCCCCGCAACCCCTCTTGGATTGCCAACTGGGACAGTGATGTGACGCGTTCGGCGCTTGAGTCGATACGGCGAGAAATAGTTTATAATACACCGGCGCGCTATGTGCGCTTGCGACAATTACTTTTCTTTAATACTTTAATTACTTTGTAAATGATTAGAGGCGGTGAGTGTGAAAGCGTTAAGTATAGCGTTTATAATATAAGTAAATAATTCAAAAATAAATAAGATATAAGTAACATATAATCCTGTTTTTATTTCTTTGTTTCTTTTAGTTTTTATCCTTTACATAAAGAGCGGGGAAATATAAAAATAAAAACGCAATTTGACTCAATTACAATAACGTAAATAACATAAATACGATATAAAAAACCATGTCATTTGAAAATAATTGTATTGTAAATTAAAACTACAATATATAAAATTATAACAATATCAATTCATAGGTCATTAGGATTATATGCGAGACCTATAAATTCGTACCTTAAAATAAATAAGCAGATAATAATGTTTACTTATCAAAAACTCACCCATACATACTTCACATTATACATTAATTATACAACATAATATAACAATAGGTCCCGTGCCGTTCAGCTGCTTTTATCGACAACTACGCTTGCAGCGCTCAATTGCCCATCCCTATCAGTCACTTACCTATCAATATAACTAGCTATAGTTCACTTGCCTACGCTGCGCATTAGGCGACCGGAGCGATGTTCGTACTCTACCTATTTTTGCTCTGAGCAAATTAGTAATACGTTTATCTCCATCTACCCTCCATATTGCTTGCAAAGATCGAACAATAATTATTATAAGTTTAAGTAGATTTTGCAGGAGCTACTAAGCAAGCTTCAGGTAGAGCACGTGGTTTGGGTGAGCGATAAGACCGGAAATTACTTCGAGGTGATATTCCCACTACCCACCGGCGACCAATGCGAGACGATGCTGCACTGTCTCACGCAGCTTGGAATTGGAGTGCGCTGCAAATCTATCGTCAGGTATGGACTATGGTATTACACCCAAGATTTAAAGTGTAAGTCCTAATGGAGTGATAGGTTTAGTCGTAGCTATAAGCGTGGTACTTTCTATATCTTAGGGTCGATGGGTAGATTCCTACTGAATATGTAACAATATGTTTTTCTACTACAATGTATTTGTTCTTGGGATAATCATTCAGAACCCTTGCCACGCGAGTTCAAGTCGCACTTGCCCGGTTTTTAAAATTAAAATGTGATTCGATACAGAAAAAAGTTTAGCTTGAAATCCTTTCGCAGAATTTTTACCGGTTTTTTTATCGGTTACAGTGTGGTTCCTTGCAATGTGGTGCACTCGGCTATAGATCATGAGAAAGGCGACGATGAAACTCTATTGTAAGTACCTCCAGACTAATGTCATATCCTTGACTTCTACATAAAAATCTTAAAACGTTTGCTTGCAGGCGTAAGAATGAAGAAGCCAAGAAATGGAGGAACTTCGTAGAGTCCATAAGATCCAAACTGACAGTCAAACAGGTAGTAGATGGAGTCAGAGGAGGAGGAGAACTATCTTTTGATTATCTCACTCTCATCATAACTGCTGAGTACGTACCATACCTTCTGAAATTAAAAATTTGTAATGAGTCTATCAACACTGTGTGACGCATTTCAGTTCCCTGGCTGCTCTTGGTCTTGTCGAAAACAATGCTTCCAACATAGTGGCAGCGATGTTAGTGTCACCGCTCATGGGCCCGGTGATGTCAATCACTTTTGGAACCATAATTTCGGACAGAAGCCTCGTCAAAAGCGGCTTCGAAAGTTTAATCGTCGGGATGTTCGTTTCGCTATTATTTGGCTTCATATTTGGTCTCATTTTGGGAACCACGGCAATGCCATGGGGTTTTGGAGATTGGCCAACCGAAGAGATGAAGTCGAGGTAATTTAAAAACTCGCTTTCATTATCTAGGTAGTCCTGTTTGAGGAGCAATTAATAATGTGTATGGTTCTTGCAGAGGTAATGTAAGGTCTCTTTGGATGGGTGTTCTCTGGGCGTTGACATCAGGCACTGGTGTGGCTTTGGCATTACTTCAGGGCAGTGCTGGACCTCTTATTGGTATAGCTATTTCAGCTTCACTGCTACCACCAGTTGTGAACTGTGTAAGTAATACCTCATTTATGATCACATTAGTTTCATTATTGAAAGAAAAAATATCAGTAGGTAGCTGTAAATAAGCTATATTATATAAAGTAGGTGCTTCTCACATCAAACTTTGTAAAACTTCGAGAAATATTGGCACTTTTGTTATACTATATACTAGTTGCTGCCCGCGGTTTCACCCGCGCGGAGATATTGGATTTCATGGTTTTTATTTTTTTGCACGGAACCCTAATTTTTTTTTCTAAAATAAAATTATCCTACGTTACTCCTTGTAACATCAGCTATCTGCCAGTCAAAGTCCCGTCAAAATCGGCCCCGCCGTTTCGGAGATTACCCGGAACATACAGACAAACAGACAAAAATTTAAAAAATGGTTGTTTTGTTTTAGGTACCGTATATAATTTCATATGCATTTGGAAAAATGCCGTTATTTTGATATTACAAACATACACTTCAATTTTATTTATTTGTACCTATAGATATAGTATATCTAGATCTCGTATTGACAATAATAACTAATTTAAATTCCTTACATTCAAATACCAGGTAGGTACTATAAGCAAAACGTACCGTACCGTAGATACCTACCTACTATTCACACACAATGATGGTTGAGAGATCTAAAATACTTTGGAAACTATTCACAATTTTATCTAGGTACCTACCAGAATCGATGTGAGTATCTATATCAATTCACTACACTATACTACAATATTATGTCTTTTATTATATATTTAGATATTTAGGTAGGAACCTATTTATATCCAATATTAGATATCAACAGAGAAACTGCGACTGAATATCGAAATCAATTGCGCATGAAACTGATTTATACAGTCCATATACTTTCAGGGTTTATTTTGGGCGTTGGCTTGCATATGGCTGCTGTATCCGGGAACAAAAATACCGCACATCAAGGGCGAGCCCTATTTCGGTAATTCATCATACCAGCCGTTATACCACGATTACCTGCCCATTGAATTTGCTGTGAACGGTTAGTAGTTGAGATATGTAGAATAGATGCGTTTTACGCAATGGAGATGGTGAGAATCGTTCCATCCTCCTTCTTTCTCGTAGCATCTCCAGGGCCAGCCCAGGTGTCAATTTTTTCAAACTGCTCGATGTCTTCTGACAAGGCATAATTATTGTTGTCTTTAAACAGCAACTAGACCCGAAGGAAACCGTACGCTCCGAAGCATGTTAGCGCTCAGTTGTAAATATC
Organism: Crocallis elinguaria; assembly: GCA_907269065.1. NCBI lineage: Eukaryota > Metazoa > Arthropoda > Insecta > Lepidoptera > Geometridae > Crocallis > Crocallis elinguaria. The sequence continues at coordinate 20,045,924 of OU026072.1, read as the reverse complement.
ATAATTATATAGCAGTCACCCGTTCAAGTACTGACCACAGCGAACGTTGCTTAACTTCACTGATAGTCTAAGAACAGTGCCATGCAGGTGACAGTAGTGTGTCGGGCATGTAAACTGTAAATCTATAGAAACGAGCCAACACCAGTACTAACAGTATTTGAATAGCATGCACAACAAAACAAGTATACTGTAAAGCAAATGTATTTTCACCTTTTCATTGTTTACCGTCAATTGAAAATAAATTTGAAGGTGTGGGTCAACGGGGAAACCTCCCCTATTTTCTAGCACAAATACCCACTTATGATTATTAGTCCGTCTGTCTGTCCCAGTTTCATCACATAAAGTTGGCTTGGGATCCGTCCTGGTGCCCCTCGATTTGCAGGTATTACTAACAACTAAAGTAACTTCATGACCGTCGATTTAATCAAGGAATTTTTTTCCAGGCATAGTCAGCTGCTGCTTAACTATAGTCAACGTTATCTGCATATTTATAACGGCTATAATATTCCTCAAAATAAAGGAAGTAGCCGCACCGTACACATCGAGCCCGGACTTGAGACGATTCTGGGAGCAAGATATTAAAGTGGCTCGTGAGGAAAACAGAGCTAACTTACAGAGAGCCGAAGAAGACGAAAGGCAAGAGTAAGTTAGAAACAAAACCAGAGTACTTGAACTAGGGTAATACGAAAAAGCTACCCCACATTTTTAAAAATAAAGTACCTGAAACCTCTACAGAGTAGCACAGAGCGTATACTACGTGCAGTAGCGTAGTTTTGTTTTTTGTTTCTCACACACATGAAATGTGACGCGAAATAAGTAGGCACCTTTACAACATATTTAAAACAAAACAACACACAAAATGATGAACACACAAAAGGTGAACAAAATATTTAAAACTACTTAGATTTTCCATGTGATGTTCCATTGACGTCAACAGCCACGTTCCTGCCTACGACAAGTATCGGCCCATTGTTGTGTTTTACCATTGACATACATTGTTTACTTTATTGACGTTTTAAACACGCTTTTTATGCACGTTTGTTTTTAGAGGGTACTTACACTCGATTATTGTCATTCACAAATATAGATACAATTATTTACTCATTTTCAGATTAGTATTGGAGGATCTTACTCAGGGAACCGAGGAAGACTTAAAGGACAAGTTAGAAGCGGCTGTTCAAGAGGCGTTAGACGACGAAACGTATAGAAAAGTCAAGCGCATGAGCTACCAAAGTCACAATGCTGATGAGGTATGTAACGACTCCATCTCCATATATTCTACTAGGTATAAATGGGTGCAATTCTGGCCCGTTATTTCAAACTAAAACTATTTTACTTGGAGAGATGGCCTTTTCTTTTAATTTTTAAAAGCATGCCAGTATATCTGAAGTGGAGAAATCTCCGTTTTAACTGCAAGGCCAAGTGTCGCGATAAAGGCATCATATATAATCAGGAAGCATAATATATCCGATTAGTATGTGGATCGGTTCAAATTGACCTTCACACCTTGCCCTGTGTAGGTACGATAATTACATTTCACACTAGACTGGAGCTAATTGAATCGACTCGATAAAATGAAGACTAAGTAGGTACTGACATCCTACAGCTTTTTACAGGCATATTTTTATCAAGAGATGTTATAGGATTAAGAGGGCATTGCCTTAAAAAAACTACTCGTATAACGTGATTTCCACATTATGGCTCGGTCGACCATTTTTTTCTCTTCTCTAAACTATGCTGTATATTGAAATGAAATGAAATTAGTTTATTTGTGAGAATTTTGGGTACAGTATGAGCATTGGTGTTACAGCAGGATGTTTCCATCAAAATTCTGCCTACAGAGGCGTACAAATTTCAAATCATGAAAATAAACAAGAACAAAAATTTACATTTTTACGAAATAGTACCTACATTCGAGATTGTCTTCAGAGACTAGCTATATTTTAAATCGTCGACTGTATGTAGGTACCTACTGTTTCAAATTCCAACAACACTGGCCACTTGCCCAGCCCATGCGAGAAGGAAATTGTCAGAAATTAGTCGATAAATATTGCATTCCCTTTATGTTTTTATATTTAAAAAGATTTTTATCATCTAGTATTTATTAACTTTATAGGTAATCCGAACAATAGGCCTCAAGACACCCTTGTCAAAACGGTCCAGCGTCTACGACTCGGGAGCTGCTACGCCTTACGCCAACACTTCCACAAACACCGATATCGCCATACTAGACAAACTCCTGACTTCCCTCCTTGGCATGAAAGACAAGCGTAGATCTTTTACGTCTCCAAGAGGAACGCCAAGGGCTAGTCAGCTACCGGTAATAACTGAATTAAGGCGGAAGAGGCGCTCGGAATCCTGGCCTGATAGGATATATGAAGATTCGATTGTGAGAGGAGTGATCAACAGTCTTAGGGCTAGTAAAAGGAGTTCTCAGGCAGAAGAGCCCTTTATGACTCCGAAATAAAATTATTTGCCACTAGATAAGTGGATTTTAGTCGCCTGTAAATTTCATGTTTCTGTTTTACCATTGATTATTATTGTAGTGATTGTAACGCATGTCTAAGAGCGCAAGCAGTTAGGAACATAATTAATTCAGTTTTATAAATTTAAATTGGCTCAGCTCATACATTTTTGATTATTGTTTACTTTGCCAGTGACTTATTTAATATTTATTTACATTAAAATGATGCCAAATTTTGATACGTACCTGTAGACATGTAGCAATGTCTGATCCATTGATTATTGGAATGTTTCCAAAAAACTAACGTGCATAAAAGTATGATGCTAACGCAAAAATATCGAGTAACATTGTTGCTTAGCCAAAAAAGCAGCTAAAATCTCGCGCTTTTATTGCTTTACCGTCAGAGATCATCATCAGTTCTGGACCAGTTTTATATGGAACCACTGACCACTGAAATCGGTTAATATTTACCTACATACCTGAATCTTAGTTAAAAATAAGCCTTTAGCTAGGACATTTTCTCCGTTAAACGTGGCGTGGTTCAACAAATCGGGATGTATAAGTAATGTAATTCCCTTGTATTATGTACTGATTTCTTGTTAAGCTAGAGAAACCGCCCCAGGCCCTTTACATATTTTGTTATATAAGATCAGGCGCGGATCCAGCCTTGTGGATACCGTGGGCATCCCCTAATCGAGTCGAAAGCCTGATAATTATACAGAAAAAAAAAATAAAAAAAAAACGAGCTGAACTAAATTCAGAACGCAGCACAGCCACATAGCACACACTAGTGTATATTGTATGCATGGAGCTGTTACGAAGGCTTGATAATAGCTTCATGGACCATGGTATATAGATACTACAAGCTTCAAGGTCTTGGCCGGGGTGTCCACAAACTACTAGAGATACTTCTACGTATGGGGCGTTAAACATTTTGGAAACCTCTCCATTATAGGAATGCAATCTACGAGTACCTACCTATCGAATATCGATCGTGCAATGCATCGAGCGAGTCCGTAGTACGACTTGCACTTGGCCGATTTTCGAGTGGCCGTGACCACAGCCTTTTTTGAGGGCTGGATCCGTGCCTGGTAAGATCAAGCCGTGTTTTGTGCTACGACACAGTTCAACACAATTCAGAAGCTCGACTTTTGTAGAGTACCTACCTGCTCGTACCTACTTACTAAACTACAGTACCTACTACTCTTATATACTCTTTGCCTACATAAGCAAGCCTAACTGACAATTAGTGTGAGACAGAACCACCAACCACCACGTGCTAGCTGACCACAATGACCAACTAAGAGTTTTAGACTACTTAGCTTTTAAATTTATTTTTTCATTTTATTATTTTTAAATAGTATTACTACTTAGTAGGTAATAGGATCACTTGATCCTACTTAAACATGAAAGTAGATAATTTAACAGGAAAGCATAATAAACTATTTGTACAATAAATATAGTATTTATTGAGTTTGTAATGTCACATTTTTGTACATAATATTATTTAGGTAGTTGGTTGATACCAAAGAGTTTACTCTGTTGATACAAACAGTAATAAATAAAAATGTATAATTACATGCTAGTTACAGACTAAAAAACACATCATTATCACAGCAAAGAGTTTTACGTAAAGGAATAATTATTTTCACAGATCATATCTGCTTTACATTAAAATGGTACATAGTACGTATCACCCAGCTAGACAATCTTGCTGAAATTATTTTTGCATTACATTTAAGTTTATTAATTCAATAAATAACTACTATCTATGTAGGTACAGTTTATACCTTTGTCAAGAATCTTTTTTATTTGTTCCGTTTGATTTTAATGTTTTATCGTGTTTCACTTGTGAAGTATACACGTCGTAGCCTAAGGATATAGTGTTATCATATAGTACTCTATATTTGGTAGGAAGGAAATAAAAGTTAATTATTTGTGCTGGAGGCCACACCATCCACTCAGCTCTGTACAAAGTTACAAACTTGTCTTGGACTTCTTCTTTAAAATTTTCATACGGATTCGCTTCAAATAATGCCACACTCCCAAAGAAGGTGATAATCATAACTGGTGAGAAAATAAGTTGATCTAGCAAGAGCTTCTTTGCTACCATATCTAAAGTTTTACCTATGATGAATTTATCTAAAATTTTATACCAGTGATGGCACAGAACCCCCACTGCCACTCCAGAAAACCCCATGTGCATAGTTCGAATCACATCATATTTTTCTTGTTCTTTTGTATAAATCTCATAGTGTTGTTCTAAGGTATCCCCTAAACATGATAAACTTACAGAAATAGTAACATTAGTGTAGAATAAATATTTGTCACTGAAGCCTACTTTCACCATTTTTCTCATGTAGGATATGGGACTCGAACTTCTTAAGTTTGTTGCCAGCTTTCGCCATGTGATACCCAGTGCCTGCATTTTGGGTTATAAGTAAACCTGAAAAATGAACAAACAATCAGGCAAAATGTACAGAGTGGCTATGTTACAGTAATATTTAAATGCAATAATATTATATAATTATATGCTTCTTCTGTGTAATAATTAACAAAAGAGCTACTTTAATGAAATAAACACAATCAGTGTGTAATAAACTTTTAATTGAACCAAATAGATTAACTATTATCAAGGTACTATCAATAATGCAAATTTTTTTTTTTAATTTATTATGTATCATCCTTCTTCCTTAGTGTTAACTGTTTTGAAGTGTTTTACATTAGATGTATATATGTCATAGCCCAGTGATATTATGTTGTCATATAGGACTCTGAATCTAGTAGGTAAGAAATAAAAATTGATGATTTGTGCCGGGGGCCACACAACCCACTCAGCCTTGTATAATGTCCAAAACTTATCACTGACTTCATCTGTGAAATTTTCTAATGGATGCTCTTCAAAAATAGCTACTGTAGCAAAAAATGACAGAATTATTATTGGAGAACATATGCACTGATCCAATAATAGCTTCTTTACTATCATTTTCAGTGATCTTCCAACTATTACTTGATCTAAGTAGTTGTACCAATGGTGACAAATAATGCCTGCTGTTAAGCCTGAAAACCCCATCTGTGCTGTACGCTCCAAGTCAATTTGATCTAGAACCCCTTTATGAATTTCGTAGCTTTGCTCAATCAAGTCTCCAGTAGCGGAGATTGCCATTGACAGCAGTAAATTGGTGTAAAACAGATTCTGGCGATTGAAGGCATCATCTATGGCTTGCTTATATGTTTTGTAAGCCTTTGAGAAAAACCTTCTTAAAGTCATATAATTTTCAGATATTCACCTAAAACAAATCAGTGAATTCATTATTAAACTTTTACTTTGGTTTTCACATTTTTTACACATCAAATTAAACCACTTTTAATAGTTTTTATTGAGTACATTCTACATTAATTTAATTCCCGTCGTTTCGATCCTTTTTGCAGTATTCGTGGTCAAAGGTCTGTAGCTATGTTTATTCTATATATATATGTTTTATAACAACATAGGTATGTCGGAACTGCTTTAAATTTTCTATTTCAAGGGCCGATGGCGTCTAGATTACCAATGTACAATAATTGTCGTGGACGTTTTGGTTATTTGAAATTATTTAAAATTTAAGAGTTAGAATAATGTCATGTTATTTGTCACTAATGGGAAATAAAAATCGTACATACCTAAAAACTACAAAATTTATTTAATTTTACTTACGTTTTACAAACAACGTTTAATGTTGAGTTTTTTTAATTATTTGACTAAGGACTCAGTATTACACCCAGCCTTATTATAAGCATGGTGGATTGAATATAGTAAAAGGTGTCCATCGAATTACTTTATTACGTAACATTGCGAATAAAAAATTAAAAAAATGTTTTTTAACTTTACCCGTATGTAACCTCAAAAACAAAAACCGAAATAAAACGCTGGCGCAACTTCCTCTAAGAAAATGTTTTATAAAAATAGTATGAAACGTGCAAGAAACAGTATAATCCGACTCATTGAAAAAAAGGTAGGGATGGGCGATATATATCGATATTGGAGAAATATCGATATTCATGATCAAAATATCGATATTTTCATATCGATATTGGCATCTTTTAAATATCGGAATATCGATATTTTAAGAAGATATCGTGGTATCGATATTTTTTTTTCATGCATCTGGGATTCTGGGATTCTGGGGAATTAATATTTATTCAGAACATAAATCAAACTAATTACTTAAATTACGTATATAATTATAAATTTACCATCACTATTAAGTGTCTTTGAACTTAGATATTTTGGACAGCGAAAACTCTATCGGCAGTTTAACTGACTGCGGTAAGATTGAACTCATATTTTTGAATGAAATAAAGCATTGATCTGTCAAATTAAATCAACTTGTCAACATTATAAAACTTTATTGACAGCTATTAATGTCAATTTTATGCCACACTAACAACTGCCCGTGGGTTTCACCCGCGTTCCCACAGGTACCGTGCATTAAGTAGCCTATGTTACTCTCCGGTCCATAAACTATATCTATGCCAAAAATCACGTCGATCCGTTGCTTCGTTACTGCGTGAAGTTCGTGAAAGAAGGACAAACCAACAATTCAACAAACCAACAAATACACTTTCACATTTATAATATTAGTATGGATAGATTACAAAAAAAAATTATATTTCTTATTTTCTTGTATGATTAACACTTCCTATTCTGGCGTTGCTAATGGTCTCCTATAAATATTTAGTATGCATTCAAATAAAAGTAAGAAAAACCATCGATATTTATCAAAAAGCCTCAAAATATCGATATTTTCTAATATCGATATTTTGATGTCGATAATATCGGTGTATCGATAGTAAGCACTCGATATCAATATCGATTTCAATATCGATATTTTATCAATATCGCTCATCCCTAAAAAAAGGTAATGCCCATGCAATTATATGGAACTCTGCGCTCATCATACCCAGGCGATTTACACAACATATTACTCAATCTGTGATTTATATCCGTCACCTGTCATGTCAGTGCTACCAACTTACCACGCTACAAGCCACAGATAACTACTATTAATTTACAACCAATGCTAGGTGAATTGGGATGCGTGTACGGGGCTTAGACAAAAAAGGATATGTATAAAATCGATCCTTGGTAACCGACATCGACATGACCAATATTATATAATATATCAATCGAAAGCACGTTTATAGAGGTTCTTTTTTATTTTTTTCGCCTTGCTTTTTTTTAGTGAAAGTAGGTTTTAAATAAATGATTATTAATTAATGCATTGCCTAAGGCCAAAAACTTGGGACGACAAAAAAAACATTACAAACGTCATTCATCTTTTCCCCCAGCCAATCAGAAGCCAGATCGTATGGCCTGATGTCATGTCCGTCTGATACGATGCCGACGCGTTACTTGGTCTTCTTCTCAATCAATACTGATGCTGCTGTGAATAAAGAATTATGATTTTTAATATATTTTGCACAAAAAAACAGCATTATTTTTGTTCCTATATTAACTACAGCCAAGAGGATACAAATAAAGTACGCTAACGTACCTCCAGATTCCTATCCAGAGTAGATTATGTCTAATATCGATATCGACAGTTCGATAGTTTTCAAAAGAATCGATACATCACTAATCCCGATATAGTCAGAACTGGCAATATGATAACGACGAAAAAAATAATCGTTATGTTGGTATGAACTTATACTATTACTTACCATTAACTTATTCAGCCTCTTCTTAGGTAGTATTTGTATTCTCTTTGACTTTTACTACGAAAATAGTGCGGAGCGGTAGGGCCTACGATACAGTGTGGTGTAAGAAATAACGTTGTGATGTAATCCATACGGACAACGATTGGGTGTTTGTGGATTGGGTATAGGGCGTAGGGACACTGGACACGATATCTAAACCGATACTTTACTCATATCGTTACTTTTGATTCGATAACAGTATTTTAAATAACGGTACTTCCATTCGATATATACTCTGCACTAATATGGTAGTAGTATTATATTCTCTTTGATGATAGCTTTATATCAAGTGTCGAATCGATTCAAGCTTCGAGGATTCAAGTGACTAAAGTTGCTCTAAAACGGAACGCAGGCCATGGCATGTGTTGCCACCATTTAATGAAAATTCTGAACGCGACCTTTTGTTATAACGCTACGTTCCAAGTTCAATCCACTCCATCTTTCCTTTATCTATGAAGTATAAATATCACAGACTACTTAGAGGTACTAGGTACAGACAGGAATCTTCGAACAACCGACAACCAATCAGAGCACGATGGTAGTATCGAGTTTGACATTTAGTTTTCTTTTTTTTTGACCTGGGCCATGGTCTTTTTTGCCTTTTTAGTCGACTTCCCTAGATTATAAATAGTTATTCTAAAATTATTATCTAAAAGTGGAAAACAATAAAACTACAATTATTAAGTACTTACAATTTTTTATTTTTCTAAACTTTTGATATTTCTTTAATGCTTTATTTTGGTAATTTATTGTTAACACATACTATATCAAGCCTTTTAAAATTATATTTGTATTCACAATACTGTGGTGCTACTTAATCACAGTTAATTTGATTGTTATTGATACAAAATAATCAAAAATAAGCAAGCTCTGCTTGGTTATTTTGACATGATAGAAAATCGAATGAATATTTGGATTTTATTACTTATGCTGATAATTTCGTTTGCAATTTTGCTTGAATCTGGTATCGATTCCAAATATTCTTTCGTTTCCTGAACAATTCATGAGAAATGCCTCACTGCCATTTAGCTCACTGCACACTCTTAGGGATAGGCTACATGTTTCCATCCATTTGTAGACTGATGATTGATCTATTTGTGTTTGACCTATATTCCACTCGTCAAAGATCTTTGTCCAAGTTTTGTGTCCTTTATTTGATCTAAATTCTTTGATCAAATATAGGACATTTCACTCGTCCAAGATCTTTGTCCAAGTTTTCTTGGTAAATTTTGCATAGTTTGAAAAAAATGGAGAAATTTCCTACTTATTACTTTAATGTAGATTTTTGATCAAAGATTGGACAAAGATTTTTGATGTGTGGAATACCACACTTAGGCATCTTTTACATTTTACACAATTGCCATGTTACCACAAAAAAATAACAGTTTAAACACCTGTTTAGCTAGACAGTGTCTAAAGACAAACATCTAAAATGATTAGAAAGGTCACAACAGAATGGTGTTAGTCAACCGTTAGACATTACTTAAATCATCATTTGTGGTTGCTCATATTTAAACCCGTGACTAAGGTATGCTTAGGAGTTAAACGCTGTTTAACATCGGTTTATGATGTGTTAATTTTTTTATGGTAAGACCGTAAACATTTTTAAACACTAAAACAGAAATATAACCCCTGTCAATATAAAATTAACAAAACAATTAAAAATCGTTTGAACTATCTATAGACAACAAAATTGTCTAAAGATAGTTCAAAGAATCCTTTATATCAGGCTGAGTTCCCAAAATTGCTGGCTGCGTTGCCCCACTGGATGGCAAGACTGATCCTTTGAACAAGATAAAAGCCATCATTTTGGTAACACGCAGATTCTATAAGCCACATCTTTTATATGTTTTCACAGCATATTTTCTCACTATCTATCCTGCAGTATCTGCATGACTGTGTACATTGAGGCCAATCTCTGCGAGCTTCTGCCTGAACATTTTCAGTCCCTTCAGTAGACACAATTACATCACAGGAAGATAGAAGCACCAAATAAACGTTTGTCCCGCAGTTACTTCACAATTGTTACTCTCCGTGGAAATTGATCTCTCATAACTTTATAGATGATGATGAAGATGATAAGCCATAGCCTCAGTATGCTTTTAAGAGTGGTCATAATTTGTTTAGAGACGGCTCATTAATCTCCTTTCCCTCTTTGTTGAGAAATTGCATTAGCTCTAATTTATAATGGCATTTTTCCAAAAGATTTGTGATTGGATGATTTAGTCACTGCTTGTCTCAAGGGGTTCCCCTTTCATCTTCAGACTCAGTGTTACTCCATTGCATGAATCAAATGATTCACCCATAATGCTGTGTTCTCTTCCATCAGCATAAGCTGTAAATTAAAAATGAAATAAGGTAAATAATATATCAAAAACATGAATTACTTACTACTCCCACATTCCACCTAAATCATCAGAGTATATACCAGTAAAATATATAGGTATATAATTATCGTATTGTCGCTGCTGACTTACCAGTCTTTGTGTGCTGAAGCAGGTATTCCGGTATCTATTTCCTCACTCGAAATAAGCTGAAGTCCTTCAATCTTACAACAATTTAAATTTTTCATCCACTTGAGTGAGTCCTATCTGAGTCTTTGGAAAACGATGTAACTTTTAACAAAACTCCTTTTGCTTTCCCAGTGCGGTACACAGCAACTTATCTTCGCGATTATGTAGCGTATTACTGATTTGAACGTGAGAGGATAAGCATTGTGTTAAAATATCTCCACATAACTTCATTCGACCAATTCCAAAACAAAAAATGGCGGCTATAGCCTATACTTTATCTATAAATAGCGGTTGGCACTTGGCGCTGACATTAAAAACAGACTAACGTCAAAATTTATCTGTCGAATATCATACTGCCGTATGTCTATGGTACTAAATAAGGGCTATTTTTTTTCTTCTAAGATTATATGCCGCGATAAATATCAATCACGAACCATAGCCTAAGTAGTATACTCAGAGTAAAAGTAACATTTTTGGCTCAAGCAAATAGCTGATCGCTGGACCCACCAATTTCCAAATATTTGTATTCTCTTTGTTCCTAACAGTGAAAAGTAAAAGAATAACATGTGAAATATGTGATTTCAAAAGAAGCCGAGTAACCATGCCAATGCAGAATGGTTACTTGGCATCTTTTGAAGAATAAACAATGGCTTTTTGTTTCTAATATTGCGACTCATGGACTATGTATCCAGGTCAAGAAATAAAAAAAAAGAAGAATCAGCCCTCAGCCCCTCAGTAGTCTATGGAATCGGCGCTTGATGTTGGCTTGAACTTGTCTGTGTGGCTTGATCTACATATTATTACTCTAGCTACATATTACTGATCTGTGATATTACTGATCTGTCATGACTGGATCTGTGGGTTTGAATTTGGTGTTGATGCCGTTTAAGTAGTCTGTGATGCCGTGTTTTTGATGTCAGTGACCACTGACCAGTGTATGGATTATATTCTCTTTGCAGTGTATCTTTAATTTCCAAAATATAACTTAGATATCATATTATTTAATCAAGGGAACGTTGTTATTATAGTAATAACAAAAAGTCAGCATGGTTGGTAAGTACAAAGAAAAATATCCCTCCGGCTTAGTTTGCGCTAATTAAAACAGACGCTCACGTTTCCAAACTTTATTTTTAATAGAATATTATTAATTATGTACCTAATCTTATTTATTTTGCAGAAAACCTACCCCTTGATAGACATGCCATGAAAGATAAGGCAACGTCTCACCTTCGAGTTTATGTCGGGAATATTGGCGAAAATATGACCGACGTAGATCTATTTGACCATTTCAAAGAGTATGGTCAGATCACCGGCATCGTCGTTAACAGAAATTTTGGATTCGTGCAGTTTGAAGACGAAGCCAGCGCACAGGCTGCTATCAGCAAGGCGAATGGTGTAAATATTCAAGGGAAAAATATAAATGTTAGAACCGCTCAGACAAACAGGTAAACAATAAAATTATGATGTTATTTTTGTATTACTGTCTGTACAACCGCCCGTGACTTCATTGTCATGCATATGTTCAATCAAAGGCTACATAGTAGCAATTAGCAAGCAGTGAAAGTGGTGAACAGATTCAAAGTTGTATGAATTTTTGTTTAAGCCAGAGAAGTATGTAAGGGTAGGGTGGTGTTCTTAGCATACCTACTCCAAGCGGGCCTTGGCAAGATTATATAAGTAGGGCTCTATCTAACAAGCAACCTTGCTAAGCTGTTAGCACTAACAATTACAAATGTTTAAGGTAGGACAGACAGAACAGTTTTGAGATGTTTCTAACAACATAGAGGTTATACAATTAAGCCAACTTGTCTACCCACTAAAAAATATGCATACACAAACACAGCGCTCATAATTTAGGAGAATCAGAACAAAAACTGCTAAATCACATTTTGACTTATTCTTTTTTAATATGTAAGTTTTTACACAAATATTTTATCCAGCAGGTTGGATAAATTATTTGTGCCTATCATGGTTATAAAAAATTACCTGAATTTGAAGAGTCTGTGACTGTGGGGGGTCAAGGATGTTCAACTCAAGCGCTCCTATTCAATTTTAACTGCTGGAGCTACATCAAAATAATTAAAAGCTTTTTCTTAAAATATCGAAAAATTCAATTATTGACATGGTGGCTAGGTTCGAAATGAATGACAGAGATCCTAATCAGAGCACCCCAACTGCGCCTACTCTTGTGGCTGATCCTGCTAGAGTGTAATAAAAAATGCAGGAGCCAGAAGCACAAAGGTGTTCACTCAGGAGAGTGAAGCAAGCCATAGGACACTCAGTGGAGCGAAGCGGGGAGGTTGCGAGAAAGCAAGCAGGCAACCTCTGTAGTGCAACAAAGGCCGATTGTGGCGTAGTGACACTCTGGGGCTACCGCAAGAGCTTCTGTTGGAAGCCGACCCAGAGTCTCCTCCAGTGACAGAACTGAGTCTGATGACAGTTAGGCTTGGGTTTAATCGTTCACTGGGCGGAGCGCTCCATACTAGTACAATCATTCAAATGAACTAGTTTAGATTTATACTACTATTAGTTCACTAGTACAGCAATATATGTTATAATTTTTTCTTGGTTTTTAGATTACTGCAAATTTGGTGGCAGTAGAGCCAATTATTTATACATATAATAGCATACATCACATCAAGATTCTATATTTACATTAGTCAAGTAATAGTCAAGTTACACAATTCTATGCCTGGGCAGATATTTATGTCTGTTTTCACTAACAACGAATAAGGTGATGCCTAACTAACTTTGAATGTAATCAAAGTCCTAAATATATATTCCTTATAGTCATTACAACTTCTAAAAATGTAGGCATCCGATTTAGGCATCTCCTAGAGTTGGTGAAAAAGGGCATAAGAATCCTTGGAGATTTTTAAATATTGAAATCTTAGTTGCATCTTAGTAAAAAAGTTTCTTTATCTACTTTTAAACAAGAAAGAAAGAAAGAAACTACATTTATTTCAGGACAACTATACATTTATTACAGAACTGAAACAATCCATGTGAAGAATGAAGTTCCGCCTGCTGTGGCGCTTTCAAACAATTTACCAGCAGAAGATGGAGATGACCAATACGACAATTTTGGAAACTACATAGGTGATCAGAGTAAGGCATTGTACTCATGTTATATGTGTTTGCTATGCATGGCATGAGTCGCAATGTAAGACCTTATATACAATACTTACTAAATTCAACTAAAGGTTTCAATGTTGCCCAGACCAATACTTACTGTAATAATTTTAGCCACTGCTTTTGCATACTGTAGTTGCACATAATACAATATATGGTAAGAGTTGAAAGTTTAAACAAATTAATTGTCTCTCTTACGCATGTTACTTTAGCTTCTAGCTAAAAGTTTGCTATGCTATTCTATGCTTAATGTGATAGACATCAGCTTCGACTATATTGATGCTTAAGATCAGGTGAGATGGTCACTCAAACTAACCAATAAATAACTTAAAGAAAGATAAAAAAAATAAAATACTGGTCCACAAAATTAAACTGTCTATCTAATACATGTACATACAAATAAATAAAATTGAAGTGTCTGTTTGTATTATCAAAATAACAGCTTATTACTAAATGCATATAAAAGTGTGCTTATTACCCAAATACCAATTTTTAAATTTTTTGTCTATGTGTTTGTTCCCGCTAATCTGCGAAACAGCTGGACCGATTTTGACGCGACTTTCATTGGCATATAGCCGATGTTATAAAAATTAACGTGGGTGCAGCTAGTCGTAAATAAAAAAAAAACTTTTATTTCCATTCAAATGACACGTCATTTGTCATATTTACTTTCACAGATTACAGAGATGAAGATTATGAAGGCTGGAACGAAGGTACCAACGGGCGCGGGGAGAGAGGTGGGCCTCGCGGGGTGCGGGGCATGCCTCGGGGGGCGGGGCGGGCCAGAGGTGCGAGGGGCAGGGGCGCGCCTGGCTTCAGGGACCGATCGCCTGGTTTAGGTGGAAGAGGTAATAATTAACCCGGAATTAATTACTCGAACCCGGGCCCCTCAACCTAGCAAGCAGGGTTACTACCAACTTAGCTACAGTGCCATAAGCTGGCAGTTTTCCATTAAATCTTCCGTTTTTACACATGTTATCTAGGTTCACGTTTGCCCTTAAAATCACGTCATGAAATTAAGGGTAGGATTTCGCGCCGCTTTCTCGCTTGGTCTTCTCAACGTTTATGAAGATAAACAATCACTTAATATAATTATGAAAAATTCCATTCGGTGAATTTGCTGACAATAACATTACAAAAGTTTAACAATAATTTCATTTTTGTGCCACTTAACTTTTCAAACCTAAAAATGGGATTTTATGTTTTGCCTGTTTTCATGTATCAAAACCTGATCGGATCAAAATGATACTTTTGCCGTACCTTTGTAATGTTATTGTCAGCAAATTCACCGAATGCAATTTTTCATAATTATATTAAGTGATTGTTTCTCTTCAAAAATGTTGAGATGCGCGAGCGAGATAGCGGCGCGGAGTATCCTGCCCTTAAACATTTGCTTTGTTCTTTTGTGTAGGCGGTGATTGGCCAGAGAGGGGAGCGTATGACCGCTTCTCCCAACCCGAGTACCCGAGAGCTCTTCCTGTCCCAGAAAGGAATGACTGTGAAATCATTGTGGTCTCAAAGCTGCTCACGTAAGTTTTACTTTCTACTAGCTCTGCCTCCGGTTTTCACCTGCGTTCCCACAAGAACCGTGCAATTTTCCCGGATTAAAAGTAGCCTATGGCACTCTCCGGTCCATGTACTATATCTATGCCAAAAATCACGTCGATCCGTTACTGCGTGACAGGACAAACCAACAAACCCATTTTCGCTTTTATAATATTAGTAGGACTATGGCCCGCGACCATTACGGCTTGAACCCTTGAATTACCGGTATTTTTGGGAACCGGTACCATTTCGTTTTTTATACTGTTAGATAACGAGACGAGCTGGTCGTTTGCCTGATAGCACGATAGTTTTGGCCTGAAATAAATGTATTTTATTTATTTATTTGTAAAGCTGGCCCATAACAATTACAGTGCCACTCAGAACTTTGAAACACAAAGGCCTGCGCGGCACCGCAGTGCGCTCATTACCCTGATACATTAGGTATTAAGTCTCATAAGCCCAGTAATTTCACTGGCTACTCTGCTCATCAAACTGGAACACAGTAATGCTTGCACACTACTTGGCGGCAGACTTCACGAGCAAAGCGATGGTAACAACCCACACGGACACTCGCAGAAGAGTTAGTCCTACCACTAACATAATATGTACATATACCACTAACATAAAGTAATGGAAACTGTTTTATTCCTTTCCAGAGAGTACGCTGAGTACATAGAGAGTCGACTTAAACGACTGGGTATTGTCGTCGATCTACTTTTCCCGATGGAGGATGTTCCAATTGGAAAAGTGCTGGGAAACATTGCGTCACGCGGTTGTCTGTACGCCATCCTAGTAATGCCTCAAAACCAGGAAAACAGATCTTTAACGCTGACTATACTGCACGGACTACCTCAAGGTACCTACTGTTTTTTTTATTTTTGGGTTCCGTACAAAAGGAACCCTTATAGGATCACTTCGTTATCCGTCTGTCTGTCAAGACCGTTTTTCTCAGGAACTGTTGCGTGAAGGTATGTTGTAGAGATTAATATCAAATACTCAATCAAGTCTGCAATACCTAGGATCTGTGAAAAAATTAAACTTCTAAATCAACGCAATCAAAAGGTATACGGCCGTTTGTTTATGCCGCACATTTTGACATTCGTAAGGGAATCAAAGCCTATAGGGTACTTCCTGTTGGCCCAGGAAAAACCTCGGTGCGCGAGGCCGACTTGCACTTGGCCGGTTTTTTAGAGTACTGTTCTATTTCCCATGTTTTTAAGGTCGGCCTCTGCGGTTCCTTTTTTCGACACGAGCTGGGGTCTATCTTGGAACGGGCTTCATTTATTTTAACTTTCATGAGTGCTCCCTTGGCGCACATGCGAATAAAGAATTTTGAATTTGGATCGCACAATTCAGAAAGGCGTGTAGACTTGCATGTGTCGTTGGTTTGCTTCCGGAAATTCCACAACCTTCAAGGCGGCCTGAAAAAACTGAGTCGCGGTAGACGGCACAGAAGGTCGACACTTACTTGACACGTTCAGTGACTACTGGCCCACAACCTTAAACGGTATAAATATAGCGAAAATAGGAGAAAACTGGTTAGTTGTTGTTACGTGTGAACCGAGCCGTCTGGGCTGATAAGTCACTTTTAGTGATAGAATTGTTTTAGCGTCTGTTAACTAACTGCACGTTCGGGTGTTTGATTTGGTGTATTCAAATTATATTCTATTGATTTTGAGCCAACTTATGATGACGCTGTTATATACAATTTTTTATACTGTGTAGCATGTGACATTATCTTACTTAATATTACTGGGCTTATGAGACTTAATACCTAATGTCTCAGGGTAACGAGCGCATTGCAGTGCCGCGCGGGCCTTTGTGTTTCAAAGTTCTGGGTGGCACTGCAATTGTTATGGGCCGGTGTTATGCTTACCATCAGGTAAACGACCAGCTCGTATCGTTACCTAATAAAAAAAGATAAAAAAAAATATTAAGAGATACAGTTGTACCTCAGGCTCACAACAGCAGAAGCCGGAAGATAGGTGTTTAGGTACCGATTTTCAACTTAAGGGTCGTAGCTAGGCCGATGAACATATGAAAATACGCTACTACGATGCCTTTTCCTGACATCACAACATTACATTGTTTATTGTTAGTTTTAAATTCTGTTGTGTTATTTGTTATCTGATGTGATGTTGTGTTGTCCGGAAATAAATGTATTTTCTTTCTTTCTATGGTTGCGATGTTTCCTAGTATGATGGTAGAGCATTTTCTACTGTTCAGTGGCTAGCTAACATCATCAAGTTGAAAATCGGTCGGTAAACACTTGCGGTCTTACCACAACAAAATTAAACATACTTTAAACCTGTGTTTTAACTCCTAAACATGCCTTAGTCGCGTGTTTAAATATGAACAAATCTTGAAGTTGTCGATTTTGTTATGACATTTTTAATCGTTTTAATTGTTTATCTTTAGAGACTGTCTAGCTAAACAGTCGTCTAAAAGTGTTTTTTTTTGTGGTAACACTCTTTGTGTTGGTTCCAGCAGCCGCACTACAGTCAGTTCACGGTTTTGTTTTTCTTTGCCCTGTTAGGTATCAACTTCGACACGTCATTAGTTTTCTTTAGTTTCCAAGGCTAAAGATTACCTAAAAGAGACCCAGAAAGTGTTGAGTTAATATTTTGATAAGATATTAAGCTTGTCCGATGTTCTTTCTCAAGAACGCCGTTAGATCAATTCAACGACAGGATAGGGAGACAAATTCTACAGAACGTGAGTAAAGCCGACCATGCACGACATGTTCATTTTATCTATAAATACATATCTAAAACTCCCACAGGAAGAGCAATCTATAAAAATCCCCATTGTCAGGTCACTCTAGTTTTGAGATACTGTTTTTAAATAAAGAGTTACCTATAGCGATGTCTGGAAAGAATAGCTATAAGCGACGAAACCGCCCATTGACCGCGCTTGACCCAAGTAAGGGTAGGCTTTAGGTAAACACTAAAATTTTTGGATTGAGCCCCTTAGCCTCCCCTAGATTCGGCCGTGCCACCGACTGTGACACTGCAAAAAAAATTTAAGCACACTCTAAACAGATAAGTTTAAGAGCCACTGAGACAACCGTTAGATACTTCTTAAATCAGGATTTGTGGTTGTCTATATTTAAACAAGCGACTAAGGCATGTTAATGAGTTAGACGCTGTTTAATGTGTTAATTTGTTGTCTCTGTCGTTCACTCAACCAATCCTTTTTATTCTTTGGAATCCCGCCCATACAGCTGAAAGACGCTGCAATGCCCTTTTTGCGCTATTCCAAAATTTGCTAATTTTATAATTATGTAAACAGCTAAAACTAATCCAAATCCATGAAAAATGTAATTTCGCGGAATCCTGGTGACTTACACGGAACCCTTTTAACCCACTTTAGGAATCGCTGCTTCTGTTGTGAAATTTCTAATAATTTTAATTGTGAAAGTTGTGTTGCGGGTACCTACTAACTTTTAGACACTTGTCCGTCTGGGTTGGTACCACCGCTTTGCTCGTGAAGTCAGCCGCCAAGCAGTAATGTGCGAACATTACTGTGTTCCCGTTTGATGAGCAGAGTAGCCAGTGAAATTACTGAACTTGTGAGACTTAATACGTAATGTCTCAGGGTAGCGGGCGCACTGCAGTGCCGCGCAGGACTTTGTGTTTCAAAGTTCTGAGTGGCACTGCAATTGTTATGGGTCGACATTCTTACCATCAGGCACACGACTCGCTATCAAACATAAAAATAAAAAAAAACTTGTCTATAGCTCGACTGGCGTCTAAACGTTGATTTTTGTGGCAAGACGGTTTGGGTCTTACCACAAAAGAATTAAACACACGTTAAACCTGGGTTAAACACTGTTTAACGCTTAAACAGGCCTTAGTCGCGCGGTTAAATATGAGCAACCACAGATCCTTATTTAATTAAGTATGTTAACCATCGTCTAACACAATTCTGTCGTGATATTTCTAATCATTTTTGACGTTTATCTTTAGACGCTGTCTAGCTAAACAGGCGACTAAAAATGTTTTTTTTTGTGGTAACACTGTTTGTTTTTAAGGTCCTATGGTGTTTCAATAGTTTATTTAATTTTATCATTATTTTCAGAACACCGCAACATGCCACTGGAAGATGCCTTGCAGCTCCTATCTCGCAACTTCCAGGAGGTCCGCCGCGGCGGCCCCTCCGGCCGGGAGGCCGTCTACGCTCTACTGGGACAGTTGGCGGACGGACGCACGCTCACCGTCCTACAATACGATAAAGTCATGGAGTATTTGACGGTAAATAAAATATTCATTTGTTAGTGGTAGGACCAACTCTTCTGCGAGTGTCCGTCTGGGTTGGTACCGCCGCTTTACTCGTGAAGTCTGCCGCCAAGCAGTAATGTGCAAGCATTACTGTGTTCCGGTTTGATGAGCAGAGCAGCCAGTGAAATTACTAGGCTTATGAGACTTATTACCAAATGTCTCAGGGTAACGAGCGCACTGCAGTGCAGCGCAAGCCTTTGTTTCAAAGTTCTGAGTGGCACTGCAATAGTTATGGGCCGGCGTTATGCTTACCTGATGGTAAGTACCTGATGGTAAACGACCAGCTCGTCTCGTTACCAAATAAAAAAAACATTTTCATCTCAAAAGCTCGGAATGTTCATCATTCGAAATCTGCGCGCAAGTGCTTTTTATCCGAGCGTGGAAAAGGTACTTTTTCCGAGCGTGGAAAAACACTTTTGCACGCCGTGTGATGAAAAATTGTGTTTCGCTCGGAAGTAGATATTTTGCGCCTCGTACCTTTAAAACTACTATAGAAACGTATACAAATATACTACGGTCATGTCGCTGATGTGCAGAGCAGAATCTGATAACTAAATAATCAATCAATGTTGATTATAGACTTCTAGTATCAAAACAAAAAAAATAAGATGAAATCTGCATCTAAGTCTTAAACATGCATTAGTCGCGTATAAGCAACCACAAACCTTAATTTAAGAAATGTCTAAGCATTGTCTAGGCCACTTCTGTTGTGACATTTCTAATCATTGTAGTTGTAAAAGTTGAGTTGCAACTTTTAGACACTGTCTAAGTATCACAGAGAAAGTAATCTAACTGGTAGCTATAAAACAGTCGTCTAAATGTTACATTGAATTTTGTGAAGAGGTAAAAAGTTAAAAATTATGTTTATTTTTGCAGGAACGCAGAGAGCAGCAAGTAAAAATCGAGCTAGGCGAGCCGCTGAACCCAGCTCCAGTCGCAAACAAGACTCAGACAGAACTTCAACAGAGAATCCTCAGCATTTTGAATGATAAGAAAGTTATCGAGCCCCCAGCTCCAGCACCCGTGCCCTTGCCAGTCACTCAACCTGCGCAACAGAACAAACTCTTGAATGATCCTACTGTCAGAAAAGCTTTAGATTCCATACTGCAGAAGTTCGCATAACACTTTGGGCGAAAACAGAATCATCTTCAAACACAGTAACCAGGTGTAATAAGTTTAGTTTATTGATCACAGAAGATTTGGTCCGGCTATTGAGCCATTTTCTATTTTCTCTACAAACAAAATTATTCATATTTTAAATAAGATGTAAGCCTAGTCCACACTTGACTTGACTTTCTGTTTATTTGATAGCAAAATTTTATGAATTTATAATTAGTTTGTAAGACTAGACTTATTAGGTTGTGTGACTATTGTTTACGAATAAAACACTGCCTAATATTACATCAGTTTTATTTTCATACATACATAATTAGAGGTGGTCTAAACAGTCCACAGAGCTAGTTCTTGGTGGCTTGAAGTGACAAACAGTGCTACAGTACAGTTAATTTTTTTGTTATTTTATGTACAATACACACAAAAGTAATTTTTCCATATTAACTAACAACTCTAAGATCCTGACTATGTGTATGATATAAACAATAAAACATTTAATTGTATCCGATTATTTTCATTTTAACAACTAACATTCAAAGCTGAGGTCAAGAATAAAAAATCTACATGCGATGGAACATTTTTGTATACTTCAATAGAAAAAGATTACAGAATACTGACATGATTATAATTATGTCAACTAAATACCGCCAGCGGTCCCAGAAAATATAACATCTCCTGAATACAAAGTGTACTATACTCCAATTTTGTACGAAAACTAGATAATGCATTAAACAATTCCACTACACATCCATAGGAGAACTTTTATCAGGAATTCAATACGGCATATAATTACCATGAAACATTTATTTCGCGTCAATGATTTTAATTATCTATACTCGAATTTTTAATTGATTTAAAATCATCCACTGAGATCAAGGCCCGGAGTCTTCAAACTTTCAAGCAGTATCTCTTCAAAACTCTTTCATCTCTAGAAGTTACATTCTATACAAGATATAATATTACAATAAACTAGGATAATATTAGGAATATCCACATCTTACTCTATATACATTTCCACATGACGCTGTTATTAAATTAATACAGCGACTAAATGCCACCACACACCCATCGGACTCCATAAAGCTATTATTTGGAAAGTTTTGGTGTTTGTTGGGAGCTAGACAGGTGAGAGCGATATTTACATAGGATCAGTCAACAAGGACTGCACTGCCAACTTGTGCAGGCAAATGTACAATCTTCAGCTAGCACTTCCAACTTAGGTTGATCTTTCAGGTGGGTCTTCTTGCTTGGAAGGGTCAAAACCCTCTTTAATATGACCTCCGGTGCCTTTAGGGTCCAAGTCTGTCGCCCAACTAAAGTGCATCAGGGCTAAGTGGGAATTACCTAGTTTATTATGTACTTTACCAAGCAAATAGTACACCAATGATTCTCGTGGAGCAATATCTTTTAGGTGATGCAGGTCCACTAACGCATCTTGCGCCCTTCCCGCGCGGAGCAATACCGAAGCTCTGTGGAAACGACACAATGGATTTTCTGTGTCTAAAGCAACAGCCCGCTCCAAAGTAGCCAAGGCACGGTCCATCTTGCCCAATGCTGCTTGTGCCAATCCCAGTTGACATCTCAGTACACCTGAATGAGGATGTATCGTAAGAGCACGGCGAATATGCACCTCAGATGCTTTCCATCGCTCTTGCCGTGCATACACTGTCGCAATACCAAACCACGCGACGTAATTACGCGGGTCAATACTCACTGCCGTCCTGAAGCTTGCTAGGGCTTTGTCAGTCTCTTCAGCCACAGCATACTCATGGCCCAAAAGTGCATGTGCATATGCAGCTGCAGGATCTATTTGTACAGCTCTCTTGAAAAATTTCAAAGCAGTCTCACGCTCTTTGTGAAGTGAATAGCAATTTCCAGATGCCAACCACGAAATGGGGTCACGTCTATTTAGTTCTACTAGTTCCTGAGCTAATGCTGATAATTGAGCCTCTCTCTGTAAGTGCCACAAACACGTGCTGTAAATGTCCATTCCCTCAGTGCGATTAGGATGCAGTTTTCTAATCTCTGCAAATATTTTTGCTGCAGCCTCGTACTGAGCTAACTCATAGTGTGCTCGAGCAATCATTGTTTGTACCCATGGCGAAGATAGCTGCTTTTGTGTTGTCTCTTGGAAAAGTTTAATAGCATTCTTACAATCTAAGAATGCAAGAGCTTTGTAAGCGTCACCTAAGTCACGCATCATATTCAATAGTGCAACCCCATTTGAAGGCTTTGGTGTTATTGTGGGAGTGATTGTATCTATACTCTTATTCCTTTCATTTGTCTCTACAGTGTTTGATTTAATATTCTTAGCAGTTCTTTGCTTGTTTTTTCTTGAAGGACTCTTTGGTGCCACAAATTTTCTGCTTGGTGACTTATTGTTTTCTTTCACTGAATAATTACTGTTGTTGCTGAATAATCTTGAAGACCGTCTTGGTGCAGGTCCTAGTGTACACCTAGGCGCTGGACTGAACACTGCATCTTTGAGCTGACCCATTTGTGCCCGGAGAGAATTCACTATCTTAGGTATAGCTTTCTGCTCATTTGAGTCTGTCAGTGTCGGAGTGTAAATAGGAGATTCTTCCATTGATAACATGCCAAATGATGGTGAGAATGGAATAGGGGCCATGCCACTGAACACACTGTGCATTCTTTTGACAGGTGCTTGCGTTTCAGGAGTGATACTTGAGGACATAGTCATAGGTGTCCTAGCTGCTACATTGTTTGGTGTAACATTAGTATTTAAGCCGGTGTTGTTAGGAATGTTGCTATTAACAAATGAGATATTTTCTGAATTGCTGACTAGATTCACCAATGTTGTAACACCAAATGTGAATTCAGTGTTGTTCATTTGGAACACTTGATGAGGATCCACTTTCTCACCCATGTTGCACAGTTGTACAAATGATTTCCACATGAATGGATTCAGTGACAGTGCTTTCCGATGTGCTTCAGATGCTTTGTTTCTGCGCTCAGTGATGTTGTAAACTTTGGCAAGCAGTTGTAATGCATATGGTGCTTGGTCACCAAATTCAGAAGCAACTATGTCTAGATTTGATCCTAGGGCTATCTCTGCATCTTTGTACCTTTAAAGGTAACAATTTTGATTAGTAAGCAAATAAATATATCAACAAAACTAATCACTTCTGCTATAGCAGCTTATAGAGATAAAACAGAACAAATATGTAGAATACTTACGATTTTAAATCAATAGAACATTTAGCTAGAAGGAATCTAGCTTGTGGTAATGATAATGGCATGTTGTGTAGTAAATGGTGGGCCTCATTCACACGTCCAGCTCTATAATAACATGTTCCCAACAGAAATGCTGTCTCTTCTGAGGAAACTGAAAATAAAAACAACATCACATTACCCTTACACTTCTCACTACATGACGATACAATGAAACGAACGGGAAAACATTTTGAAACAAATAGTTGCGTAAAAATCAATATTTGCATGAATGCAGGTGCTAAACAATTGGTCGTACTTTGTAATAGGATTTGAAGTAGAGGGTGAAATATTTACCTTCGGCATGTAATCTTTCAGCCAGAAATATAGCGTTGTCGTATTCATAATTGTTGAGACAATCCCAAACGATAACCTGTAGGAATTTTATATGAATTAATAAACGGCCCTTGACGAGAATACCTTGACAACTCTCCAACTATTTAACATCTTACCTGTGTTGGCTCCTGGACAATCATTTTATCTATTCTATGCACTTCTACAAATGAAATAAATACTAAAATTATGTCACATCGCAAGCAACAAATTACACAGCAGTCGCAAAATAAATTGGATCATCTTTAGCGATTACGACGGACATTTTCATTTTATTTTGTTAATTGTCTATGGTACACGTATTGCCACACTCCATAAATTCTTATGCACAGAACATTATACTCCTATACAAATGATACTATTTTCATTATTTTTCATCAATAATCCGTTCAATAATTAATGTCATTACTGAGTTGTGTAGTACCAAACTTATGGTAAACGTGAAACGTAGCAGTGGTCAGAAGCTATAAGTATCACAACAAAACATTAACAAAGATTATTACTAGGTGGTAGGATCGCATCGACACATCACATAATATGGCCACGCATTTTAATCTACCTAGTAAAAGCTATAGCCGTAGCCAAAGAGAATATAATCCCGGCGTAGCCGTAGGGAACGATGTTGCAAACTTAGAAGATGACGTTAGTGCCTCGTCTCTCCTCTTCCTTCAACCCCGTCTGGTGCCACCACTTCCGGCCTCCCGTCGCTGGCCGGTGCCAACGGCCAATGTATGATAGCCAACGACAGGGCGTTAAATTACATAGATTTCCTGTGAAAGCACGGAATCAGTGGTTAAAATGTATTAAGTGTAAAAAGCTTTTATAGGACCGAATGGATAGTGTGACTAATTAACAAAGTATTTCCTGTTTGTATGCCATAAACACTATAATATCTAACATTGTTTAGTGACGCGTTAATTAGTACATTAAAAAATAATTAGTCATATTTTGCTTGTTTCTGTTTTTATTTACCCATGCCCATATCTATAGTTACTATACTATATGTAGTGTAGGATGTAGCAAATAGCACAGAATAGATAATATTATTACAAATAGAACTAGTACGAAAATATCAAGGTACGATAAAAATACCTATGAAAATTATATATATTTATATTTATATATACTCATATATTTATATATAGCACGGATGCTGGCCTACGCAAAATTGCGCAAGCCATACATTTCCAAACAAAACTATCAACTGTCATCTTCTAACTTTGCAACGATACAGCGTCGATGTAGGAAACATGACCGTCTGATACATAGTATCTCTTAGTAGTTTGTGAATATGGCCACCACGCGCGCCACCGGCACGGTGCAGTGGCGGGAGGCTGGGAGCAGCGGCAACCGGCGGGGTTTAAGAATGAGGAGAAATGAGGCTTCTATGTTTGCACCACAGATAAAACACAGTTCCTTATGGCTATAGGTTTTACTAAGCAGATTAACAAGCGTGCACGCGGCCACAGGTATAAGCATTTTCAATCGACGATTACGTTTGCAAAACTATTGTCGCTAGAGCATTTGCATATTTTGCAAGGTAGAATCGTGTGGACGCAATCATTTAACACACCGAGATAATTATATTTTTTATCTATAATATTGATAAAAATAAAATCGATATTTTACGACAACCCTACCCTTGCAGCCGACGACATGACAAACTGTCAAATCAAATCGTTCATGTTCTACTTCTAGTGTTTCATGTTGCGTTTCGTCACAAAACCAAAAGAAAGAAATCACGAAATTTGGAAGCTAGAAGACTGTGCGAAAAAGATTGTGGGAAAGTAGTTTTTCTAACTGTTGTTCGGAACTAGTGTTTTTTTTTGTCAAAGTGTTTTGGTAAATATCAATGCGATTGTGATATTATAGAGTGATTGTGTGAACGCTGCTGTGAACAATATCTGCGAATTTTGTGTACAATATGCGCAGAGTGTTGATTACGAATGACATCTGTTAACAAAAGGAAAACAGTTGTTTACGTGTATTAATCACAATCAGGTAAATAATATCTATAATTTCCTAAAGAAAGTCATAGTTTGTATACCTAAAAGTAAAAAATTGGTTTGCGTCAGCGAATTTGTGTCGCCCTTCACTGTAGTCGTACAGCAAACAAGCTTGTCAAGAAGTGCGACCTCCAACACACGAGTTCCTAGATATTTAGGCTGTGAAAGCCTCTTTCAAAAGAGATCTCACAGTGCAATCTGTCCTAGTTATCAACAGCTATGTAGGTAGTTAAATGGTCATTGAACATAACAACATACCAGGAAGTAGCAATTATAAATGATTCACTACATGTACTCTGGTAGATGATATTGTTAGAAAATACTAAAGGAATTAAGTTCATATGACTTGTACATAGACTTTCTAAATTAATATGGTGAAAAAAAAATGTTTTTATTAATTAAAATTCATTGTTAATTTTTATTTTTCAAACAACATTGTTGTATTGTATTTGTAAAGTTCAATTTATTTCATTGTTGGATTTAAAAGACATGCTTATTGATTCAATTGTTCTTAAACACTCATAGAGAATGTTGGTCTGGCCACTGCTTTATTGCTCACTAGAATGTACTAAATACAACTATACCTCTGACTTAACAGCACCTAGAGTGAAGAAAGCTAACAAAATTAAAAGAGATAAGAGACAGAATTTTAAATGTTTGTCAAAGAGAGAGATGAAATTATTGTCCGGTTTTATTTATGACTAGCTGTGCCCCACAGCTTCGCTCACAGAGCCTAAGTTACTCCTTATAACATTAACTATCTGCCAGTGAAAGTCCCATCAAAATCAGTCCCAACTGTTACTGTCCCCAGAGATTACCCGGAACAAACAGACAGATTTTTTTTATAAATATTGTGCTTTTGTTATAGGCACACTATATTCTTTCATATGCATTTAGTAAAAAGCTGTTATTTTGATATTACAAACAGACACTTCAATTTTATTTATTTGTATAGAAGATATCATAATAATGAGAGGTATCTACTAGCACCTGTATTTATAATGAGATTATTCTTTTAGTTAGAGTTGGTATAATAATGTAAAAAGTAAATAAATTTCCAAGGCTAATTAATTAATGCTAATCAAAAATGATTTGTGATAATTATAAGATTAATTTATCTCAATTTAAACTAAAAATATATGAAATGGAATAAATTTATAATACGGAACTATTATAAACATACATATTGACCCACAACCAGGAATCTGTGCCTAGAAAATACAAAAGTACAAGGTTCCGTGTTTAGGTGTCCTGGGACCATTGAGTACCAACTACTAAGTCAACGAGACACGCAACTAATATTTGAACATTTTTCTGTGCATGTTAAATATTTGCCCTATTGCAAGAATCAAACCAGGAACCCTGACTGACAGCTATAGAAGTAAAATCTATTGACCTATTCACTAAACCATAGGAGATGTCAATGTTTAGGTATGATAAAATCCAAGAAGTTATGATCTATAGTTTAAATGCTGCAATGTATGTATGTACAATCTTCATCACCATTTCAGACTTAATGCATATTTCTTATCCAATCCCTCTACAGGACACTTGACTTGAATCAAAGTTACAGTCTATGTTTTTGTGTGTTTCAAAAATAATAATTGTAATTGTGATTAATTTTTATAGAATAAGATTAAATATTAGTCACAACTCACAAGTGTGAAATACTTTGGTATCATATATCTTATCAACTACAATATCATATTAATAAATGATAAACACATACACATATAATATGTCTAGAATGTGTACCTATATCCTCAAAACAAAGATAAATAATGACAATTTATTTTTTTGTACTAAAATAATAATATAATAAGGTTTTATCCTAAAGCTGTTTAAATCCAATTTACATTAAGTAAAATTCAAACCATGAGCATTCTAAATTGATTTAGGTCTGCAACAGGTCCTTAAAATATGAAGTTGATTGTACTGATCCAAGATAGTGAACATTTTAGGACCCATTCAAGATGCCAATAAATTGTTTGATATGGATTATAAAAATGCATTAAAAAACATGTTAAACATATTCATACAAAGTCCTGCAACGGGTTGCCAAAATATGCATGTAATACTAGCTGACCACAGTTTCATCTGTGCCTAGTGGAGATTCCATGAGGAACAATGAGGTTTTCTAAGACAAAAAGTGGCCTATCCAGTAGCTCTCCAGTCCATAAACTATCTCTATATAAAAAATTGTGTTGATCCTTTGCTCCATTGCCATGCGAAAGAAGGTCAAACCCACATACCAACACACCAACAAGCCAACAAACACACTTTTAATACTTAACGACGAAAATATAGATAACAACATAAGAAGCAGAGCTTATTGTTACTGTAGGCTCAAAATGCAATAAAACATTGTTGGAAAAATACATACATACTACTATGGCAAAGGTATGCCTGATAAGCATCTCTGCACATTGTATTGCAAAAGTTGCACATTCACAAACATCATTTTTGTGTGGAAATTTAAAAGGTCAATGTCACAAGTGATCATGGTCCAGCGAACATGCCAGCATGTTTGGGAATGTAACATTTTTGAATACAATTTAATGCAAATTTGAGGCAAATAATTGTAATGTGCTAAAAATATAAAGCATGACCCAGGGTTCATTATTTACTAGAATATCATAATATCAATTAAATGTTCTTGGGCTAATTTTGTATACAGCTATGATTCATAATACATACATGTCTTGTAGGTGTGTAATTCTTTTTGGCCTTATTGTTGCCTAATATATTGTTAAAAAAGAAAACGTTAATAAGATAAATAACCTAATTCTCTGTTGGATTATCATCAAAATAAACAATATTTATTTTTATAGTGTACTGGTTTTGCATTTGTAGCTTTTTGACAGTGACAGCATTTGCCTCATTTTACATAATGAAATTCCTCCTTTTTTATTAGTGAAAATGCCTCTTCAATAAAGTTCAGTTTTGTTTCAGTTTTTCATATAAACATTTCTGACTTTTCTGAAAAAAAAACCCAGCTAAGTCGGTCGAACTGCTCTCAAGTGATGATCGATACAGATTTTCATAACAGTTCTAGCTGCAGCCTGCGGTTTCATCTGAAGAAACAGTGTATTTTTGCATGATAAAGAAGTGACCAAATGGTCACTCTCCAGCCTATAAACTACCTTGATCTATTGCTCCAACAAACACACTCATATTTACTATAAAAGTAGAGATTGATTGAATAAATTAGTAATTAAATTAAGTAAATCATCTTATCTATTGTATTAAATTATTAAAAGTAAATATTATTAACCAAAAACTTCACTTCTAAATAATAGTAAGTATGTGGAACTTACTAATATAGATAAGAAATAGATCAGAGGGCCTTGTGTGAGTTTTGCAATAAAACTAACGCTTTTTTTTGATCGCGTTAGTGCGGATTTTGTACGTAAAAATTTACGGCGACCTAGCGCCGCGTTTATAAACTCCTAGCTGTGCCCCGCGGCTTCGCCCATGCACGCAAAGTAGTATTAGTTAGTCCTTATAAAATCAGCTATCTGCCGTGAAAGTCCCGTCAAAATGGGTCCAGCCGTTTCGAGGATAAGCTGGAACAAACAAACAGACAGACAAAAACTTTAAAAATTGCGTTTATGTTATAAGTACCGTATATAATTTATATGCTTTCATAATATGCATTTAGTAAAAAACTGTTATTTTAACATTACAAACACACTTCAATTTTATTTATTTGAATAGATTATCGCGCATGCTTTTAGTATGGCGACTACTCGACAAACGCGGTCGTCGCGTAAAGGGATTTTAACTGTGAAAATCGCACTCAGCATAATGTGTTTTACTTACCTAAAATGTTTATCTAAATACCTAGTCATAACTATATAGTAATAATTTGGTCAACAACGCGAAAGGCCGAAAGTCGAAAGTTGTTATGTTGTTATGTTATACATCCATTATGAAACTTAGCATCAATAATTACTGTTCAGAAGACAGAATGTTATATACTTTCTTCTGCTAACTATAAGTATTAGGTAGGTTCGTACTTTCTCATAAGTTGAGCCGGTAAGCGGTGTAATATGCAAAAGAATAATTGTAAATGGTAATTTCCATAATTATCATAAGAAAGTCGGTAACAATCAAAGTATGGAACCGCGTCATCAAAATTATTAAAATTTCCTTTCTATGATAGTGGAGTATTTTAGCGTAATAGGATTTAAAGCCTTTAGCCTAATTTTGCTTAATCAATATAATTATGTTTCAAAGCGCTGCAATTGTTATGGGCCGGCGTTGGGCTTACCATCAGGTAAAACGACCAGCTCGTCTCCTTATTAAATAGTATAAAAAAAGGGTTGTTCTTGTGTGAATCTCCACATGGCTGGGCGAAAAGCGGAAGCGATAGCTAGAGTTCGCGCCACCACTGAAGTCCGATAGGCGCGGCGCTGAAGCCTGAAGTAGCTCAGAAATAAGAAGATACCAATGATTTCCCATTTTCCCTTCCACGTATTAAAGAGAAGTAATCTCAAGATATAATAAATAAATGCGAAGATATAGGGCGATTTTAGTTCCTCTTTATTCCGCAGGACTTCAGTCGTGGCGCGGACTCTAGTAAGACTAATCATTATTATTCTAATATATAAGTATAGATTCTGCCTCTAGACTCACTATTAAATATTCTGTGCTCTAGGCTAAAGATGTTTGAAATCAACTGTTCATTCGGTACCTACTTACAGACTGAGATGGTGTGATGTTTACAATTTCAACATTAGTTTGCCTCGTATGTATGTATATCAACATTCAAAACGGAGACCTCTAACAATGCGGATTGATGTCAAAACAATAACAATAAATTGTCTGGGCATTCATTGTATTCATACCTATAAGCCTAGATGAAACATGAGATTTTTTCATACACTCTTATACTGTCGAGCTTTTCACTCTACTCTCGAGGAGCTCCGCGGGCCATGCCGCGAGCGCCGTCGTCTAATTTCTTGCCCTTCCCTATGATGTATAGATACTATGGAACGGGGCGACTAGTCACTAGTCTACACTACAACTCCCATGAAAGCTCAAATGCCACATCGGGCCTAAGCGTAGTAGCTTTAGCTAGAATAGCAGCCACTACAAACGCATACTCAATTAGGACTACGGGTACATCCGAATCGGACACATCCGATTTAATCCATACATCCATACAGATAAATAAAATTGAAGTGTCTGTTTGTAATATCAAAATAACAGCTTTTTACTAAATGCATATGAAAGTATATACGGGACCTACACCAAAACAGCCATTTTTAAAATTTTTGTCTGTCTGTCTGTCTGTCTGTTCCGGGTAATCTCCGAAACGGCTGGACCGATTTTGAAGGGACTTTCACTGGCAGATAGCTGATGTTACAAGGAGTAACATAGGCTACTTTTATTTTGGAAAAAGAATTAGGATTCCGCGCAAAAAATAAAAACCATGTAATCCAAAATCTCCACGCGGGCGAAACCGCGGGGCAGCAGCTAGTTGAGAATATTCCTGCTGCACAAACACTTTCGCATTTATAATATTAGTAATATAATGTTAGTATAATAGGTAATTAGTGTAATAATAGTGTTGTCTTCGTCCACAGAATGAGTTCGACAGAAACGATCGACGTAACGGCGCAGCCAATAGCAGGGCTGGTGCACGACATACTGAAACCGTTACAGGAGCCCATGTTCCTGCAGACCCGTGGCGCTCAGGTCATCGCCGGCATATTCGTGTGGTCTGCGCTATTTATAACTTGCCAACAGGTAAGGTGTTCTTATTCTTTGACTGCTTGAGGTAAACACATTCGAACTGCATTTCGATATAAAAATATTGAAATGCAGTCATAACTTTACATGTTCCTTTGCAAGTGCCGTCCTACATTTGTGAGTTCGCGTATTCATGCGAATCATGCGAATATGAGGGATGCTATGCTACAATAATAAGTCCTTGGCTACAGACGACGGGCGAGCAATTGAAAATTCATTACCACCATGCTAAGGTTGCACCACGATGATTTACCGAAAGGTCAAGTTAATTTTAAAACTGAACTGTACACCGATAGGTCAGCATAATCAGCGCCATCAGTACTACTGAGACATCATCTTCCATCAAACTATCATCCTTTCACCTTTGTCAGATCTTTCTAACTATACATTCGTTCTAAAGAGTGATTAGGTTCAGAAATGTCAAGAGTTTTCAATCTCTATGGTTGAAGCGCTGCGACTTGAATTACAAAATCGAAACAGGTCAGAAGAGTTACTCCGAATAGAGCGAAAATTAACGAAAGACATTTACGACATGAAAACTCAAATCAACCCAAACGATTTCCAAAAATAGTCCGGCGCGCTAAAGACGTCTGTTTCGAGACTCCTGAGAAAAGCGTGGAATCGATTTCATTCTGCGAAGTCCTCTATTATACCTATTTTGTGCTTGAGATATAATATCGATCACTTTCGAAGACACATTTGAAAAAGGACCGATTTCTCGGTGCGTGACAGTTATTTTTTTTATTAAATTTCGCTATCTACGTAATTTTATCGATATCCCACGTATTTTCTTCGAACCGTGTATAAAAGTACGTTGTTATTAATACAGTCATGCCTTAGATATACATAGAAGGACGATCTTCTCGTTAAAAATATATATATCTGTTCCATTCAAGTAGAGGAATTAGAAACGGCAATAGACATTAGTGCAGTTATTAAGTGACTTTCGCAATTTCACCTCGAAAAGGTGTCGAGACTTCCTAAGGAACCGTGCATTTTTCCGACATAAAAAATAACCTAGATGTCAATCTCCGGCCCATAAGTTATTTCTAAAACACGTAGCGCCACGACGCCGACGATCAGTATAATTGCTTGCTCCATTGCTGTGAACAAAAACACTTGCATATTTTATTTAATAATAGAATGAATGTAATGAATGATGAAAGATGTAAAATGAATTTAATAATAGAATGAAGTAGGGATAAATCTAATGAAGTAATTAACATATATAACATATTTTTTTTAGACTATACTATGACACTAACTACCTCGGGTGTTCATCTTAACATTCTTAACTGTATATGTACGGATTTTTGCTCTCAAGTCACGAACTGTAACAGTACTGTAGAGTAGTATTATAGTGTAGTTATGTACCTTTAATTCAACCTGATTCGAACCGAAACGTCTGTTTACTGGTGCATTTACTATATTGCTTGGTGCACAAATACCTATATGAAACCTATTCGAAACATAATGTCGTAACTCGTAATAAACTTCAATGACACTGTGTTAGTGATAACTTAGCTAGCGAGACATATTTGCTCTAGTTGTTTTTTTTTCTTCAAAACTCACATAGAAATGTGTAAGTACATAGATGAAATTTATATTTAATGTAGGTAGGTAATATTTATCGCTGTGTACAAGTCACGGATACGGCATAATTTTTAAAGTAGAAAGTATGCCATAGTAGATAATTAAAAGATAATAATTATTGGTCTATGACTAAGCACTAATGATAGGGTTTTATTTAAGACATTTTCTTTGTTGCTTTAGATTTAAAACTCACTGGCACAACATTTTATTATGTTTAGAAAATAATTTGTCTATTTCGTTGCGTATGGCATTATGGCCAGCCCTAGTGCTAGGTTTTCTAAGCTGCCAGAAGGCTTCTGGCTTAATCACTGTTGTCTTATGACTTACGACAACAACTGGGACCGGCGGGCGGCTCTCCTAAGCACTTGGCCCTGAGTAAATACCACATAACGGCCACAGAACCGTTTCGGACTAACCGCAGAAAATACGCCCTATAGAGAAAACATCACCAAGAAACTTGAGAATCTTACACCAACCTTAAGGCTAAGATTCAGAGACGATTCTAAGCGTAGACTTTGGCTTCCATATGTCAAAACTGTATAGAATTTTGACGTATGGAAGCGTGAGTCCACGCTTAGATTCGTCTCTGAATCTCAGCCTTAGACTCCTTACGTCACTTAATCTAATGTTGTTTATTATGAGTATAGTTTATATCATTTAGTCTTGCTTTAGTCACTGTGCTACATTAGTTATTCTTAGTCGTTACGTCAGGTTGTCGTAACAAATCTTGGGCTTTCCTACTTTATAGACACACTAGCTTCTGCACGCGGTTTTCACCCGCGTTCCCACAGGAACCTTGCATTTTTCCGGGATAAAAAGTAGCCTATTTTACTCTCTGGTCCATAAACAATATATATATGCCAAAACTCACGTCGATCTGTTGCTCCGTTACTGCGTGCAAGAAGGACAAACCAACAAATCAACAGACCAATAAACACACTTTCGCATTTATAATATTAGTAGGGATAGTCCTAGGTCGCGATATATTTATGTGATCTTTAGGTGATTTTTATTAAGTAACTAGCTGTGACCCTAGATTACAACCGCGTGGAAATTCCCACGGGTACAGTTCATTTTTCTGGGATAAGAAGTAGCCTATATCGCTCTCCGGTCTATAAATTATCTCTGCGCAAAAAATCACGTCGATCGTTGCTTTATTACTTCGTGAAAGAGGGACAAATCAGCAAAGACATTTTCGCCTTTTTATGTAATAAGTAGGGATAGGGACGTGGGGAAGGGACTCCTTCAAGGGATTTAAGGAGATACTTTCGCAGTGACGCTATTATACCTATATTTTATCGAGATCTGATAGCATTTGATACGGCGATATGGGAAATTTTTTGATTTTTTAAGGCGCTCCTTTAAATATCATTCTTATGTATTGAAATAAGGTTGGAAATGGTGATGCGTTTGAATATTTTTACATAATTATTAGATGATTAAATTTCCTTTTTTTTGGTTACAAAAAATATGATAGTTGTCTTTCAAAATATTGAGCATTTAGAGATAAAAAAAGTTTTCGTGCTCTTTTTTCACTATATTCTGGGCCATTTCTGTGTAATCCTACTAATCCTACTTCCTACTAATATTATAAATGCGAAAGTGTGTTTGTTGGTTTGTCCGTCTTTCACGCAGTAACGGAGCCACGGATCGACGCGAGTTTTGGTATAGATATAGTTTATGGACCGGAGAGTAAAAATGCACGGTTCCTGTGGGAACGCGGGTGAAAAACGCGGGCAGAAGCTAGTATTTTAAGTCTTTTCTATAAACACTTGGCTATACTACTCTGTTTTTTTGCTTGTAATAACTATGAAAAAGGAGACTTGTGCGACGAAAAATAGGACATTTTGGACGTTTTGCTTTAATCACGTCTTTAGCTGGTTTCTTATATTATAAAGAACTATACAAATAAACGAATTATCTTTTTGATCTGTTATAATGTTATTTCCGGTTTGATTTATAACATTTACCTACATGACCTTGTTATGGTTTGACGTTGGAATTGTAGTTTTTCTTGTTTATAATGTATGCTTCTAGAAAGTCGTTTTTTATAAATATCTGCAGTATCTTACCTACAGACCTTTAGAACGAATTGGTATATAAATAGTTTACTAGGGAAGTGCTATAATAAATCATTTCTTTGACTAGCGCGACATCGCAGTGGTCATGGTCGAGCCTATCTGCTAAGAACCACTATAATTTAGTGTTCGCAGGTTAGCAAGTGAGTTTGTTGTTAGCACCGCTTTCTCTTTGATGTCATCAATTTTCTGCGACATACTAAGGTTTTCTACCACAGAATGCGTAACAGTACAAACATATCTATCCTACGTCATTCATTTCACATTTGGCAAACTCGCGAACACAACCTCAAAAAAATGACCTGCTACTAATGCGGAATTATATTCTGATTAAAGAACCAAGCGGTTTAAACGTTGATTAAAGAACTAAGCTGTTTAAAAAAACGGTAAAAACGTTGAAATCTATGTAAATGCTAGCCTTGGTAGTACATCTGCAACATTTCCTGTTTTTGTGTTAGTAGGTAAACGGTATGCAATCATCGTGATCTCAGCTAAAAGTATAGCGTAATATGTCTGGCATAACGTTACTTTAAATACGTTTTGCTTAAGAATGTAGTACAGACAGTACGTTATACTAATTATTAGTTTTGAATGCATTATCGCATGCTAGACGAGAATAGGGTACCAAAATTTTGTAAAAAAAAACAGTACATCGTGGTCAGAAAATGAATGACTTTCTCCTAATTTACTAAGGGCAAAATTACAAAACGATCATTAGACCTGCAGCGTGGTTTTAATTCACTCGGAATTATATCCGTGTCGGAAGCGACATTCTTGACTGTTTATATCTCGGAAACTCGAAGATTTTTCTAAAAACATTGATCGAAGCTATTTACGTATAACGTATCCATATCTGACATAAATATTCTGAGTTTTGGTGGGTTTAATTATGAGCAAACTTTATGACCGGATGAGTATGCGCACGCTTCGCCCATCTTCAATCTTGTGCACACCCGCGTTGGAAGTACAATAACCAATAAACTACAATACTCACGCCGCCGCCGGCCAAAAATTCGGCGAAGCCTCAAGAGAACACGTTTTCGCACTTGACGGTTTTTTTTCTTCAAAACGAACTTGGCAAGCGAAAAGCATGCAAGGCGGAGGATTACGGTAAGAGGTTTGCGATACTCAAGGAAAGGGAAAGGCATAAGCCTTACAATTTTGATAAGACAATGCCAGGGCCTCGATTAAATATTAACGCGAAATGGGGTGTAGTCATGTTCCTGGAAACACATAATGTGCACACCTGGAGCTGTGTACCGATAAAGGTGAATAAAGGACGGTACTCACCGGGAGCATATGGCTCGCGAATGCGCATTAGTGAATGTTTGGTTCGCGAATGGAACATTTATTTATTTATTTATTTTAGTTTTATTGCACACATATATTCAACTTATACTTAAGAGTAAACATGCTTACATACATTTCGCTTGGTCACGTGACGTAGAAACGAACGTTTTGAAAAATAAATCAAAATTTGTGGTTGCTCGTATTTAAACACGCGACTAAGGCATCTTTAGGTGTTAAACGCTGTTTAATACAGGCTTAGGGTGTGTTTATTTTTTTTGTGGTAAGACCCATGCTCTTATTAATTAACAGTATTAAACGGTGGTTTATAGTTAAATTGTGTCTTTGTTGCTCTTTGACCATTTAAAACTGAATTGAAACAGACAAAACATAGTTTAACTATGGTAAAGCTACGGATAACATTGCGCTATATATTGTTCCTTAGTAGCATTATCAGCACAGCCATTATCACTAATGCGGGCTGTATTCCAATTTGTATTGACTCACCGATAACAATGTTTATGTTAGGCATACGTAATGACGTTTCGAAGACGTTACCCAAGTAACTAAGGTGCAGAAGAAGACCTTCGGAATAAAGGAGCGAAAATGTCAAACAGCCTCGGATAGTGTTCTCTGTAGTTGCAAGTTAGGTGCAAAATAATATGTGTAAGACCTTTAGATTTAGCGATAGCCCGTTCATGATGAGCTCTGTAGCAAATATGAAACAAGCGATTGAAAAAAAAATTCTTATCAATTATTAGAGATATAAGTAAGTCTTATAAATAATGATATTTACCTTATGCCTACGTGTTATTCCAGAACCTAAAAGATCTACATTCCAAATTTCATCAAAATCGGTTTAGTAGTTATAGAGTCACGTGGTAACAAATACGTTACACAAACTTTCGCATTTATAATATTAGTTGGAGTAGGATAGAATATATTGTCACATTTCTATTATTTCTACTAATCACATCACTCGTGATTCAGCCTACGGTTACCTGAAAGGCATACCTTGATCGAAGTAATAAAGATTAATGTTTTGTAATTTACTTTATTTCGCAATACCAAAATACGTTTCCTAGTAGTAGTTACGTTACCTAGTATCTATTACTGGCATTCTACTAAACTGATGAAAAGCCTACATACAACTAAACTCCCTTACCCAATTCAGTGCCTTCTAGTCCTAGCCAACTCAATTCAGCACGGAAAGCACTTCCATAACGATTAAATCACG
Organism: Crocallis elinguaria; assembly: GCA_907269065.1. Classification (NCBI taxonomy): domain Eukaryota; kingdom Metazoa; phylum Arthropoda; class Insecta; order Lepidoptera; family Geometridae; genus Crocallis; species Crocallis elinguaria. Next base: position 20,007,616 of record OU026072.1, on the reverse strand, counting down.
ATAAGGCAACTATTGGTAAGCAACAAGTCATAACTTCACTGCTCCGGCCTCAAGTTTTAGTTTCCCATTTGGGTCAGACACACCTGTTTAATGAAGACGTCTTTGGCCTGGTATGAAGTAAAAAATAAATCATGAAAAAATGTGCTATTCCTGGTAGATTCAATTTGTAACGCGATCCGATTGGTAAAAGTGGTAACTTATCTGTGCTGAGGAAATTGAAACTCGTAGTGCTACGGTTATTAGAATTTCCCTTGATTTGATACGAGATGTCGAGTAAATGAATTTAAAAGGTAATGAAATCGTTAAATCTTATACACATATAATACAAACAGATAAATTAAGCAATAGGTAATGATTCGCTGGTGTGAACGTTCAATGAACTAGGGATTTCGATCAAGGAAAACAACAGTGATGCAATTGCAATATGGTAACTCGTAAATCACTCTCTAGTGGAGTACCCATCTGAATAGCTTGATGCAACTGCATCATGGTCGTAAATCACTCTCTAGTGGAGTACCCATCTGAATAGCTTGATGCAACTGCAGCATGGTCGTAAGGCACTCTCTAGTGCAGTGCTCGTCTGAATAGCTTGATGCAACTGCATCATGGTCGTAAATCACTCTCTAGTGGAGTACCCATCTGAATAGCTTGATGCAACTGCAGCATGGTCGTAAGGCACTCTCTAGTGCAGTGCTCGTCTGAATAGCTTGATGCAACTGCATCATGGTCGTAAAGCACTCTCTAGTGGAGTACCCATCTGAATAGCTTGATGCAACTGCATCATGGTCGTAAGGCACTCTCTAGTGCAGGGCCCGTCTGAATAGCTTGATGCAACTGCATCATGGTCGTAAGGCACTCTCTAGTGCAGTGCTCGTCAGAATACTTTGAAGCAACTGCAACATGATCGTAAGGCACTCTCTAGTGCAATGTTCGTTGTGAATATCTTCACAATCTAGTCTGATCTGTTACAAACACCTATCGCTGTGTTTTGGCTATTTATTCACTTTAGGAGCAGTACTAAATTCTAGTTTAGCATATTCACATCGTCGTCGCTTAAAATCGGCTGAGGCAGTGGTCAAATGAATTGAAATGCTAATTCTAAACATTCACATAATATGGCCAGTGTCATCTGTGGATATGAATAATCAGGCCAGAAACCGGATTTCAACCATTGCGGAATCAAGATTTAAAACGATAATGTCAGCATCGACAATATTAGGACTGTTAATTAGTGGTATGTTAAATTATGTAAGGCGCGTCGAAAGATGGATTTTGTTGTTAGGTCCATTCATGAGCAAAAGGAGGACATTTTTCTTAGGCGATGTTACTCGATTTCTCCGTCAATTCGCGACCGATTTTAAATGATTCTTTTTTAATGAGAAGGGTATATTTCAAGGGTGGTGTTATTAAAGTATACCACCCCGAAGGGTGGCAAAATGGGGGAGGAAATTTCAAATATCGCGATATTTTCGTAGAAGTTGGCTCCCGCCTTTTTAAAAGCTATTTTATCATAACACTCGTCGGTGTTTTTTCCTTGTTTGCCGCGTTTGGCTTAGCAATTTAGATTGTACATAGCTCGTAACTCCAGTTTATAATAATCCATCACATTTTTACGAGCAAGCTGTTGTTTGCTCTAGTTTATTTTACCTTTATTGCTATTTATTACCGTTACCAGAATTTCTTTCACACGACCTTAAAAAAACAACATTGTGCCATCATATAGTTCACTATTGAATCTGTTGAATCTTTTGTGTTCTCGTTCTAGATTGTTCCACGTCTATTTATTGGTATGACTTTATCATTCATTGGACTGGGGCCGCTGTGGTTTTCCTTTATTGAGCCAATTGTTTCTCATTGCGCTATCGGAATCCGCGTGACGGTCTTTGACCTGTAATGGATGATAATGTTAACTTTGTTTCTTATTCTTACTCTCTTAAGGTGCCCTCCTTTAGGCAACATTCTTTTGTATTGAAATAAGGTTGAAAATGGCGATGCGTTTGCTTTTAGTTCATTATAGGTTGTTTCGTAGTTTTTATTTTATTAAGATAAATGTGACACCATAAAATTTAAATATTTTACTATAAATTAAATTCACTATAAACTTTCGAATCTCTTAGATGATTAAATTTCCTGGTTTTTTGGTTACAAAAATGTGATAGATAATCGTCGCTCAAAATATTGCATTTCGAGACAAAAGAAATTTTTCGTGGTCACAATTGCTATTTTTGTACAAGATTTTGGGCCATTTCTATGTAACATCTATGAAAACGGAGATCTGTGCAACGAAAAGCAGGACTTTCGGACTTGTTGATTTAGCCCCGCCTTAACCTCAGGTTCACTAACGAACTTTCGGTAGGTATAAATTCTTATGTAAAAGCGTTTTTAAGATAATTTCATATCTATTCGAACACAGGTCAGTGTATTTTTTCTTCTTTATTTGATTAGCGTTTGTCTTGTCACCAAATCTAAAGTGACACACTAAGGTTAATGTAACTGGCTCCCAAGTGCGGTTGCCAAACACACGAATGCATATGTTCAACTTGACATTGGTAGCTAGCCGGGAAGCAGTAGAAAATGCCCTAACTATGGATGCACAAGTATCTTTTCGTTAGCTTGACCGAAACGTCACCTCACAGAATGTGTGCTTAGATCAGATAAGTAGTTAAAAAAATGGAAACGAAAAAAATATTAAACTTATTAAAGTGGGTTTTACATTGTCGTCTGGGTTTTTACTCAGTTAATTAGGTACGGCTTTCCTGGAACGAGTACGATGGTATTATTAGATCTCACTTCATTGGTACATACATATTATTATTTCACACCAATAGTTTACCCAACGCATCGGAGAAAACCAACAATTGATATGGACGTTTCTTTAACTTATCATCTACTCTCACTAATTAACATGACAACTATCATATGTTTTACTAGCTACTGCCCGCGGTTTCACCCGCGCGTAGATATTGGATTTCATGGTTTTTTATTTTTTGCGTGGAACCCTAATTCTTATTCTAAAATAAAATTTACTTAGTTACTCCTTGTAACATCAGCTATCTGCCAGTGAAAGTCCCGTCAAAATCGGCCCAGCCGTTTCGGAGATTACCCAAAATAAACAGACAGTCAGACAGAAAAACAAACAAATTTTAAAATGATTGTTTTGTTATAGGTACCATATATACTTTCATATGCATTTGGTAAAAAGCTTTTATTTTGATATTACAAACAGACACTTCAATTTTATTTATTTGTATAGATAACAAAAAAAAAAACGGAAATTTAATCGTCTTCTGGTTATCTAGACCAAACGCCTTAACCGACTAGGCTATGGGAGAGATCGATGTTGACTGCGAAATTCTTGAGATGTTTTCTTTTCCGGCTTGCAAGCCGAGCCAGTCGTTCGAAAAGGGCTTTCGGTCATGATTTGTTGCATCACGATTAACGATATTTTCTTTCATCGAAAGGTCACGATCAGGCTCAATGTTTGATTGCTTGCTGAATGTCAGATTGCTTCCAAACCATTCTAAAAATCGTGGTAAGTACATATTTTAGTACTACTTTTTTACACAAATATACATCACAAAATTTCGCTTCCAATAGGATTCGAACCGGCGTCTTCTGGTTATCTAAACCAGATGCCTTAACCAACTACTTTTTTAAACAAAATAAGCGTACATTTGATTACTATCTTACCGCAATGAAGTAGCACTAATAGACTATCACCAATGAAAGTGCAGCATCAATTTTCAATCCAATTTAAACGATGGTTAGGAAGACTAATATCAGGGCGACTAAGTAACGCACTTACCACCCTATAAACTACCATGCAGACGGCTCGTATGTTCTACTCAAGTCTGCCGTGTTATTAGATACGGCTGATGAACAGGCTCTTTGCATTAACTATGAATAGAGCAAGGTCAGGCGGTTATAGCGCAGTGGGTAGCGTAGTATCTATTTAATTATTAGTGTGTTTCCCTGTAAATAAATATTGGCCTGGAGGGAGTTCCTAAACAGGCCGATGTGACATCAGTTTGCATAGATAGGTCGGCAACTGTTCTGTTCTGAAGGTCGCGTTATAATCCTTATAATAAATGTGGGTCGGTCTCTGCAGTGTTACAATTTTGTTTTCTCATAACTTTCCATCCTGTGATTTGTTATATGTTCTTAGATATACCTAATCCCTACGTATACTCGGGAAAGTTTAATTGTTGGTTCGTCCTTTATTTAGGAGCATCTAATTTTGCTCCGTGATTAATTTGCTGCATACAGATAGTTTATGTTGCGCTACTTTTTATCCTGAATCGGATAATTTTAAGTGGTAATGTACTGTCGCAAACATTTCTACTTATGTACAATGGCCACTATTCACGATCATTCCAAATCCAACGCTCCCGCTCTGCGCGTTGTGGATTGAGTGGAACACAGATTATTTAGCAGTCTTTGGAGTGGAACGATGGTCCAATTTCGAGCACACAGACGCAGTAAGCTTATGTTTTATAAGCTGTCCATAAGGTAGAGCATTATGCTTACAAAAATGGGTGTGTATAAAGATCCAATATCAATTACATTATCGTCACTTGTCAGGTGGCCTGCGCCTACCAGTGACGTCAAGATCAAAGTGAAAATGTTCGGTTGGCGCACTTTAGAGTATCAAAACAACAGGATCGTTGGACAATAGGATGTACTCATTTATACTCATTATTTACACCGGTTTGATTGTAATGACGACAGACTATTAATTGCTTTCTTTTGAAAATCAAAAGAAACTTGTTATAACTTACGATAATTTTTTTATTGTCATCTTGTATACGCAGTTGTTGCAATGAATGCTATATATTCTGTGTCTGATTGCAAAAGTAGTTAACGGCTGAATATAAAGGAATATTGGGTATCAAATTAAACTGATGTTATTTCGGTGTGTATGTGGTCGAAGATGTACGCCGAACCTCGAATGAGTACTGATCTAAGAGGAGACCGGAACTCTCTGATAGGAACTTGTTCATAAATTTCATCTTGAAGGTATCCCTACTATAATAAATGTGTTTGTATGTTTGTTGGTTTGTCCTTCTTTCACGCAGCAATAGGGCAACGGATCGACGTGATTTTCGGCATAGTTTATGGACCGGAGAGTAATATATAAGCCTTGTAATTTCACTGGTGACTGCTCATCAAGCCAGAACACAGTAATGCTTGCTCATTACTGCTTGGTGGCAGACTCCACGAGCAAAGCGGTGGTACTAACCCAGAAGGACACTCACAGAAGAGTCAGTCCTACTACTCTTCGGTCCATAAACTATATATCTATAGGTCAAAAATCACGTCGATCAGTTGCTCCGTCGTAAGAAGGACAAACCAACTAACGTACTTTGGCATTTATTATTAGGGATATTATAGTACGGATAAACTTATATAATGCTGCTGTTTTTACTGTATTGCTTTTCCTATATTATAGTAAATAGTTTAGGTATCTAATGGCGTTCAAGGACAGCACCTTGAACGTGACGACCTGAATTATCGACAGACTGTACAGCACGTGCCCGATATAATACTAGCCTAATGAAAATTGATTGCAAAGTGTGCTTGATTCCAAACAATTTTTTGTTTAATTTTTGACAGCTTGCAACTGTTTCATTTTTAAGGTTCCGTACCTCAAAAGGAAAAATGGAACCCTTATAGCCTCACTTCGTTGTATGTCTTGTCTATCAAGACCGGGAATCAAAACCTATAGGTCTCTTCCCATTAACCTAGAATAACGAAATTTGGCAAGAATGTCTTATAGCACAAGTAAATGGAGAAATCTGATAACCGTGACTTAGTTGCCTGTATTATATTCAGCTATCATAGAAAAACAATGTCTTATAAATGCCCTGCCTTTATACAAACCTTCATAAGTGGTGTGTTAAATTTCTTTCATTTACATTGCAGATTTACCAGCACCTGCGCTGGTACACGAACCCATCGGAGCAGCGTTGGATTGTGCGCATCCTGTTCATCGTGCCGATATACGGGTGCTACAGCTGGATCTCGCTGCTGTTCTTCAAAGGAGATTCTTACTATGTTTACTTCTTCACCGTGCGAGATTGCTATGAAGGTAAATAAAAAAGTATCTAAAGAAGAAACGGCTAACAAAGGGGGTACTACAGCTTTGCTCGTGTCGTGTGCCGCCAAGCAGTAATATGCAAGCATTACTGTATTCCGGTGTGATGTGCAAAGTACCTAGTCAGTGAAATTACTATGCTTATACCTAATGTTTCAGGGTAGCGAGCGCAGGCCTTTGTATTTCTAAGTTCTCAATGGCACTGGAATTGTTTTAGGCCGGCGTTATGCTTACCATCACGCAAATGACCACCTCCTGTCGTTATAAAATAGTACTAAAAAAGTCTGAAATTAATGTCATTCATCGTCATCTTCAGCCGGAAGACTCCCACTGCAGAAACTATTAGGCATATACGGGGGGCAGGGTGTCATAATACACCACGCATGGAAGGCATCTTTGTTCATTGGTGATCGCAGTAGATTTTGATGTTGAGCGAGGAGGATTCTGCTGCCGATTCCCTGGATATTACCTTACTCTTACGGCACCCACTGTAAGAGATGGTGTGGCCCAATACGCCGAGAACACACGGCTGGCTTTATTTATGTCATTATGAATAATTTATTATGACTTAATCAAATTCTATCCACATGAAATCAATTGCTAAGTTACGTCATCTTAAAGATTATTCAGTTGTTAGATAAAGTGTGTTTTCGTTTACGTTCTGCAAGTTGAATCAACACGGTGACGCGTGGCCTAATCCGATTCCTATCACATTTTCTTGCGCAAACGACTCTTTTACATGCGCACACCTATAAAAGCAAACGTGACTGACCTTACGAACAACAATGATCAGCTCCGTCAATTGGGTATAGAACTGTACGAAATTAATGATTATTGACGCGCTACAAACGTAGCTAGTTGCAGAGAACTAAAGAAGAGAAGCGACGGGTTTTAAAATTTTCGCACTAGACCCCAAATTCAATAGGAGAGTAACTTTACCAGGTGATAGTACGAGTAAAGTTACTCTCCTATTGACTACCAGGTGGTAGGACCCTTCTACGAGTGCGCGTCTGAATGTTTACCATCGCTTTAATCGTATAAACTGCCGTCTAGCATTGCAATATATAACAATACAAGTGTTCTTGCATTGCTGTGTTCCGGTTTGATGAAATAACTGGTTATCAGGTATACCTGCAGACGTATTCTAAACTTTAGATTGACTTTAGAATACGCCTGCTGATGTCCTAGGGTATCGAATCATTACCCTAGGACGCGGCTGTGTCTATTGTGACATTTCTAATCATTTTTGACGTTTATCTATAGATAGTCTAGCTAAACAGGTGACTAAAATTGTTTGTGGTAACACGGTATCTAGCTAAACAAGCTTTTAAAGTTGTTTCTTCTTACTGCTCCCTCCTTGCATCAGAAATTAACATTATCATTATTACACCAAAGACGTGTGATATAATTTTAAATTCGCCTTAATCCTCGACAATTCGATACTATATTACTAAAGCTATATTGGCTGTCTACTTGGGGAGTTAACCTTCAAGAATGTTGCAATACAAGTGACCGCGAGTTCTTTCGGAATATTCTTTATTTATAACCTGTCTGGATATATATATAGACCTTGCTGTTGACGATTTTGAATAACAAAATCTTAATGAAATGAAATAATAGCCTTTAAGAAACTTTGGGTGCATACTACTTAATTGCAGAGATACGATAGCAGAATCTCCTCCTGCGCACAAATCCGTACATGTAATAAATGTGAAAGTGTGTGTTGGTTTGTCCTTCTTTATCGACGTGATTTTTTGCATAGATAATAGATATAGTTTATAGACCGGAGAGTAATATACGCTACTTTTTTACCGGGAAAATTGCACGATTTCTATTGGAATCTCCATGCGGGTAAATCCGCGAGCAGCAGCTACTTAACAAATGAAGGTAGAATGAATCAGAAAAGCCCCATTCTGATGATGTCAGAATTTGTCCTTTTTAAAGTATGACGCAAAAATTCGAAGCTTACAATAAAATGTAAAGGTGTGAGCAAAAGGGGTTTATGTAGGTAACGCAAATAAAAAAAGAATGTACCGTTACTAAGGGTTCATTTCATGAAACCAGCCCGTGCCTATACAATAAAGGTCATTGCCCATTTTGTCGGGTGATGCGCGGTGTGAAATGTCAAAAAGTTTTATAGAAATATTATTTAAACGACTGTGCTGTTTGTATAGCAACCTTTATAGCGTCACCAATAATGGTGACATAGAAATGTGCACGTAGTAATTTTATTAATATCTACGGCGTGATGATTTAATTTCGCTATCAGCCAGATATAGGGCATGCATCATAATTATGTCAGACGACATTAGTTACTGTTATAAGGAAAACAACGTGTTCTTTATTTTAATAGGTATTGGTAACCCCATTGTAAGTCATCTTTATTTCCGACAGTTCAGAAAACACATCTATAAGTACTGCATGTTGTCTATCTTCATGCTTCACGTGTATGGAAGCTGCACATTGAATACTGTTATCATTAGAGTCTACTCACTCTATGATAGAGTCGTTAGAAGTTAGGGCCTTCACTTATAATTGCACGAACTGCCCCCCTATTCGCTATCTTTTACATTTCTAGTGATCAACCGAGTCTGGTTGTACACCGACATTTGATGTCAACTGATTTATCATAACTTTGGTATTGCGTATCACATTGAGTGGATAACTGGTTATAGTGACTAACGGTGTCTTTCAGGACGTCACTAGCGCAACACTATGTTTTATCGACTATTATACGACTAAGTTATTTAATGCTTTTTGAGGGTTGTGCGTGGAACATTTTGAGGACATTTCATTTTAGGCGGTGTATTTAAGATAAAGTGGCGGTAAAATAAAATCACAGACTGTACTATAACTATGTATGGTAAAATATATGTAAACTCTTTGGGTAAAATTCATAGTAATTCATTACGTAGGTAATCTTCATTCCATTCGAGCAACATTCGATTAATTACTGTTTAAAAGTTAGTTCAATATTAGAAATTTGGTGATAGTAAATAAAGTAAGTAGGTTATGATACCGAATTAATAAAGGAGGCAAATTAAAAACTCATATAAATAAATAAAATTGAAGTGTCTGTTTGTAATATCAAAATAACAGCTTTTTACCAAATGCATATGAAAGTATATACGGTCCTTAAACAAATTAACCATTTTTTAAATTTTTGTCTGTCTGTCTGTCTGTTTGTTCCGGGTAATCTCCGAAATGGTTGGACCGATTTTGACCTGACTTTCGATGGCAGATAGCTGATGTTACAAGGAGTAACTAAGGCTACGTGAACGAAGCCGCGGGACACAGCTAATATTATGTAAAATTATTTTTTATACTATTGGATAACGAGACGAGCGGGTTCTTTGCCTGATGGTAAGCATAACGGCGGCCCATAACAATTACAGTGCCACTCACACTTTGAAACACTAAGACCTGCGCAGCACTGCAGTACACTCGTTACTCTGACACATTAGGTATTAATTCTCAGCATAAGCCACTGAATTTCACTGGCTACTTTGTTCATCAAAAGGGAACACAGTAATGCTCGCACATTACTGCTTGGTGGCAGATTTCACGAGCATAGTAGTGGTACCAACCCAGACGGACACTCGCAGAAGACTTAGCGCTACCATCTAATCATAAAATATATAATAATAAACACTCCAGCATCACAATCACAACAAAATCGTTGTTGTCGATCGACGGTGTTAATCACTCGAATTTATAAAACACTGCTTTTGGGTAGTGTCTATCACAAACCTCGGTGATTATCAAATTTGATGTCCACTATGCTTACATAATCGCAATTTTAAACTATCGATACAGAAACATCTGTCAAAATGAGTTATGGTGACTAACAAGTGACTAACCGCGAAACTCGGTGCTCATGACGTCATCCAAGTTGATAACTGAGGTTAGCCAATACGAAACTAGCCGTTTGACAGTTCATCGTTGTACACTTTGCCAAGTGATCATCACTTTGAGTTGTCAACCGAGATACGGAATAGCCCTGCTGGTACTGTTGTTCGTGCGAGGTTACAAGAATTGATTTGCGAGGTTCAATTCGTACAAATGATTCAGAGGACTTCCGACTCTAATGTCTTCGAAACACTTACGCGTTAAAGTTCAAATTTGCAGTGTGATAGTTTGGTTTTCAGCCCCAGGCAAATAGACGGGTATTATCAGTTTGTACTTTGTAGCTTTTGTTTGTGTCGTCTCGCGCCATCGTAGCCCTCTAGAAGAGATGAACTGATTTCAAAGTATTTTAACCATTATTATAAAAGAAAAAAATGTATGGATGCAACTTCGCTGTACGTCTGGTCGTCAATTGAAGGAAGGCGGATCAAAGCATACACGCCGAAATGAATCCCATATTTTCTCTGTTCCAGCATTCGTGATCTACAGTTTCCTGTCGCTATGCTACGAGTACCTCGGCGGCGAAGGTAACATAATGTCGGAGCTGCGCGGGCGGCCGGTGCGTGCTTCGTGCGTCAACGGCACGTGCTGCCTCTCAGGAGCAACTTACACGATCGGCTTCCTACGCTTCTGCAAGCAAGCGACCCTTCAGTTCTGTCTGGTGAAGCCGCTGTGCGCGTTCATCATCATATTCTTGCAGGTAAGGACTTAGGACTGAGGACTTAGGTGGTACTTTGGGCAATTTTTAACACATTTTAAAAAAGTAGGTGGTTCTATGTTTGACTGTAAGTAGGTATATATTTTTTATGTATGTTCACCGATTTCAGCGTCAATTATGGATCGATTTTGTTTTTTTGCTTGAAAGCTAGTTTTGAGATTGTCTCAATAAATTTTATGAAAGAATACCAACCCGGTATGCGGAAAAATGAGGGATGAAATTTGACATATCGCGTAATTGTCAAATAAGTAGGATCCCGTTTAAAAAAAAAAGCAATTTCATTTGTTATTGCTAACCTGGCTAGCTACCACGTTTGAGTTAAATTTTTTTTTTTTAATTGTCTCTACGGACACATGCTTATTGGATTAGGTTATAAATTAAGGTAAATTACGAATAGTAAAGAACAACAATAGTAACAATAGTAAACAAGATAAAATAGCGTATAAAAAGTTAGACCACTGTCTTAATTTTTCCTGCGCTTCTGCACGCAGGTGACACTTCAGTTCTGTCTGGTGCTTACTGTTCTGTGGGCTGTCGTTTCACGTCCAGGCGCCCCTTCTGTTCTCTATTTTATGCGGGCGGAAAGAAAACGGCGTTTGTGGTCAAATTTGCGCGGGAAGCGAGCCACAAACGTGGCCACTGTCATATCTTGTGCCAGCATATAAAATATATAAAAAATAAGCTTTATAAGCTTGACTTGACTTATGAAACGACAGAATCGACACCTATGTTTTGTTTTTCCCAGTCGGCCGGTCACTACCACGACGGCGACTGGAGCCCCGACGGCGGCTACCTGTACATAACGATCGTGTACAACTTCTCTGTGAGCCTCGCGCTCTACGGCCTGTTCCTGTTCCTCGGCGCCACGAGGGAGATGCTGAAGCCATTCGATCCGGTGCTGAAGTTCTTTACCGTGAAATCGGTGATCTTCTTGTCTTTCTGGCAAGGTTAGTAAACAATCCAATTTTTTTTTAAAAAAGCTTTTGACATTTGTACATGAAATGTCAGTGTCGTTGTCAATTTTGACACAAATCTTTTTCCCGCCAGTGTGTTTTAAATCGTTTTCGTTCATTTATTGAAAATATTCTAAAGTTCCTTTGTTAACAGCGTAATTAACATCCGAATCTTACATTATAAGTATATATGTGATTTCATAAATATTATCAATAATTAATATTGACACAAATTTGACGTTGACAGACGTCAGAGTGTTAAACATCATAGAGTGAATACTGAATAGGTATTCACTCTATGATCTTCTAGATCTACGTGCTCCATCTTCGGCCACATCTTCGCTTACCATCAGGCGAGTTGGTGGCCAAAAGCAGATTTAATAAAAAAAAATCCATCGTTTGGGGTGGTTGTTTGGTTGTGATTAACCGAGGTCTTGGACGACCTAGGCTTTACAACAGACTGCAACCGAACACTCTAACCGAGCCTGTGATCGACTTAGATCTTGGAGCGTTCGGTTACACTCGGTGTGTAGACAGAGAACGCAGCCCTCGTCTGTCTCAACTGTAGCCGCCGTAACATCGATCGAACCCTGACAACCAGCCGTATATCTATCTAATTCCCCACAGGTGTAGCCCTGGCCATCCTCGAGAAAGCCGAGGTGATCTCCCCCCTGGTGGACGCCAACGGAGTGCCCACCACCGCCGGCACGGTGTCCGCCGGCTACCAAAACTTCCTCATCTGTATCGAGATGTTGGCCGCCGCCATTGCTCTGCGCTACGCCTTCCCAGCATCCGTGTATTCCCACGCGCACCGTGACCCACACCGCTCTGTTACTATGCAGTCTATTTCCAGCAGCCTTAAGGTATATTTTAAAAGCTACAAAAATGAAAAAAATAGAACAAGAAGATGTAGTTATATAAAGTTATTTTTATGTATGTATGTATGCCACCAAAGTTATGCCTTCGGAGTATTCTTTTTGTTAATTTAATGATGTGAAAATTGCAAGAATTAATTTAATTAGCAAAAAAAGGGTGCGAGCCCTGGAGCTTGCAGGTACCTTTTTGTTTGATTTGACAACATCCACTTCCAGAACATAGTATCAGCCCTAGGGCTTGTTAACGTTACCAAATATCATAAAAAATACCGTTAGTTAACGTTAATTCCAAAGGTTAATAACGTTAAAAAAAATTAACGTTAATAAGTAACAACAGTATTTAACGTTACTTTTAACGTTAATTTAAACAAATTCAATTAAAATTGCGCTGTTGCCACTCCGTGCTTTGCCTCACTTGCAACACGTCTTTAACCTTTTTTATGGTATTTGGTAACGAGACGAGCTGGTCGTTTGCCTGATGGTAAGCATAACGCCGGCCCATAACAATTGCAGTGCCACTCAGAACTTTGAAACACAAAGACCAGCGCGGCACTGCAGCGCGCTCGTTACCCTGAGACATTAGGTATTAAGTCTCATAAGCCCAGTAATTTCACTGGCTACTCTGCTCATCAAACCGGAACACAGTAATGCTTACACATTACAGCTTGGCGGCAGACTTCACGAGCAAAGCGGTGGTACCAACCCAGACGGACACTTGCTACTTGCACTTGCTTCCTACTTACTAGTAGGAATAACTCTTCTGTGTATTATACTAGTATATTAATCATTATTTCACGTTTCCAGGAGACAATGAATCCGAAGGACATAATGACAGACGCGTTCCACAATTTCCACCCTCAGTACCAGCAATACACCCAGTACAGCTCTGGTAAGACTTGCTAACAAATTGTTATGTGTTTTTTAAAGCCTCTGCATACTTTACACTGAGCGTCGGTGTTTGTTGCTATTGAATGGTATTTAGACGTTTCATCGCGGTCAATATTCAAAAATGACTCAATTAAAAAAAAACAATTACAATAACTATCCATTTTTTATACTTTTATGTTTAGGTTTGACCGCGATCTTACTAATAAATCCAAACGATATAATATACAAAAATTAATTTAATATAACTTCGAAATACATTTAATAGATAATAAATGAAAAACATGAAAGTAACTGAGAACGCAAAAAATATGTAATCACTAGCTTCAAGCAAACGAGTTCTTGAACTCGTCGAAGGGCCGATCTTTCAATAGTCAGATAACGTCCTGTTAGGTTAGATAAATCCCCGAATCAGCACAGCCATACTAAGTCTGTGGTGAGATGTAAATAAATTGTAATAATAGTTTAATTGTTAGTAATTTTAAGTGTAATAAACGCCGATGCTAAGTTTTAAGTGTACGGAGGCTCTTAATCTATATTATTATATGTTCTGCATGACGTCATCCGCCTGATCGCATTTTATTTGCCAACTCTATCGATAATTAATCTGCTAGGAATTGATGAATGTTGTATAATTCTATAGACATTGTGTATTTTTGTCTGTTGTTAGACATTTTGCATTATTTTTGAGTAAATTTGATTTTTTAAACTATCTTTTGGCTAGTAAAAAGCTGCGTATTATGGCCGTATGCATGTCATTGGATAAAAATAATCAAGTGATTTTGGTTCAGCAATCGATAGACAATCAATACTCCGTGTAAGCTTTGTTAAAGTGGTCCATTTCAAATACACAAGACTGCAGCAGGAATAATTATAATTTTATTTTTTTTAATCCTCATTGCCTGTCAACTTCATTTCCGATGCGAACTTGTCGGACTATTTTGGGTCCTCTTATTTTTTGGTTTTTATTTTCTTTCAGATGTCACATCTCAACTGCCTTATGAGAAACTATAAGCTCTGCCATAGCTGTGCTCTGCATGTACTGCATTGTCTGTCTGTCCGTGTACACATGAATATATTCAATATAAACATATTAACGCCCGAGCATGATGACACTAACAATATTCATGTGAAAAAATGGGCCCCATTTATAAACAAATTTAGACTTACGTCACTTTGTCTGAGTAGCATTTGCCGAAAATATACGTTAAAAACAACAAAAAAAAAAACTTTAATCGTAATAGTAAATATCTATTTTAAATAATGTTCCCGTGCCTTGTCTTAAATTAGATTAGACAAAATAACAGAAAATCCCACACCAAGAATTTATACGATTTTCGGTGCTCGGTTATAAAAAAAAACCGCATCTTTAAGTATTTTTTATTATTATTAGTTTTTATTTTGTGTCTTAACGAGGTATTTGGCTAGTCCGAAATTGCATAACGAATTTTCTTAATAATTAATGATATTAACAATATTTCAATGTTGCCATTGATAAGCACATTACAATTACACAAAATATGATACTGTCTAAATTATTAATGACCATAGAACGAAATATTTTATTAGAGGCGGCACCACATTTGCAACTATTTTCCATGGCATTGCCTCATCATTTTATCGGTGCGTAAAATTAAAGTCTGCTTGTTTAATTTTTGTGACATTATTTTGCTTCAAATGTATGCATTTTATATTTATTTTAATAATACTGTTATTTATAATTTTCTAAATTGGTCAGCTAATTTTGAAAGTCGTGGTGACGCAAAAAAGAAAATAATTATATTATGTACAATTCTGCCGTTCCATTTAAAACTAAAACTAAGAGGAGGCCATCTCCATCGCACGTCTATTAATGTTATAACGTGTGAAATGGATGGCATTCATAACCCGGCCATTCCTTTATACGTTTCGTTACGTTCCTTTATACGTATTTTTTATGTTTATACGACTATTGAATTCCGTACTTTTTGTCAGTAGAAGTATGCGAAATAAATGTTATACTTTTATTGTTGCGGATGAACAAATAGTAAACTTTTCTTTGAGTCATCTAAACCACAGATTATAAAGTATCGAAATGACAAATAAATTGACGAAATTATTCCATAACCCTTCTTCGAATTAGAGCAAATAGTATCAGTTGTGGTGTTGCCTGTGTACTTTGAAGTGGTTATTCGGACTATTCATTGCCATTAGTAGAATTGACATAGTACTTAAACGCCTTTAGTATCGATGTTGTGTAAGTGTGTAAATGTTTTCTGTGATTTTAGTTCCCTTTTTTGTATTATTTTTTTTGTTACTTTCATATTTCGGTTACAGGATAAAATCCTTTAGTTAATTGCTAGATAATCAGAGTGACACGTTGAAAGTTCAGGTTTTTTTAAATAAGTTTCTTGGCACTAAATCAGGTTGTTATAAATATGCTAAAAAATGACACTTTATATTGGAAAACAGCACTTTTGCCAAACCAAAGAGCGGCATTTTCCTACCCTCGTTTTAAAATAAATATCAAAATAATGCTTTGTAATTACTACGCGTCGTGTACAAAAGCTTTTAATATTTTCAACTAGCAACCTGTCAAGCCATATAAAAATATGTTTCTTTTCGTAGGTAATTGTTATCATAATATTATTTTCTAAGGTAATGTTTAAGACTTTTTCATTTTAAATTTAATTATAAAGGTGTCTAATTATAAGACTCGCCGTGTCGACTAGTTTAGGTTAAAGTTTGTTTAGGCAGTTCATTTTCAACACCGGACAGTTTAAATTTTGACACTCTGTATTTGACTCTCACTAATAAACGATTTACTTTCATTCTAAACTCTTTTTTTATTATACTACGATTCTATTTCTATTATACAACATGTTAACTTAGCCACGGTTTAAATTGAAAACGCTCGTTGAACAGTTTACCTAAATCAATTGTTTACAAGTTTTTGACTTGGCTTGTTAGTCACATATTGCAAGCTAAATTTAACGCACTTCCCGGTGTTCGATATGTAAATCGGATGACAATGCAATTCATATATGTATTTTCAATCCGTTGGTGGAAGGCCTTTCAGTACTGTTCTGATCGTTTCACTTTAAACCGCGGTCCAATATTATTTTTAAGTATCTAGAAGTAATTGAAGGGCCGCTTCAACAGAAAAGGTAAGAAACATTTGAATGGTTTTGCTTCTTCAATTTAATTTGCTAGCATGACTTCATCGCATTTGTAGTTAACATTCCATAGCACGTAGTTTACACTAACTTAAGTTTGGCTCTTAATTACTTACACTGCGTTAGCTGAAAGTGTTACGTCATTTAGCAATCAGCTAAATGACCCCGATTCTGTTGTTACAAACTTAATTAATTTTATGTCTCTTTCCAGTTAAACATAATTATGAGAAAATGAAAGGAGAGATTAATTTCTATTTTTTTCTTAAAAAATAGACGCGTATTTTCGTGGCGTTAAATTCACATTGCATTCGTTTCCTGCCTTCCTGCGTTTCTGCCCTTGTCCCTTTTTACACGGGGTCTTTACTTTTAGTTTTTGGCAATTTTTTACAGTCGGGCGCCTGACTGACACCTATGTCCTCCTTGGGAATGTGTAGGCCATAATTAATAGGCAACGCGGACCCAATGCGGCTTGTCACATGTTCTTTATTTTTTTCATCATTCTTGAGCAGAACAGAGGAACCTTCAACGTTTGAATGAGTGTGGTAAAATCCGCACATAATTTAAATCATTGGTACCGAGACGGGATTAGAAACATGGTGCTTCTGATTGAAATTCACACAATTTCCCGCTCGGCCACACTCGTAAAATGTATTCCATGTTTTTCTCATGATTTTAGTTGGAAAGAGACTTGTTGATGATGGTAATAAATGGATGATTATTATGATGTTAATATTGATTAAAATCAGTTAAGATTTTGGCCACCAATTCGGCGTCATGACTGACGTCCTAACTATGATTAAAATCAGTTAAGATTTTGGCCACCAATTCGGCGTCATGACTGACGTCCTAACTATTAGATATGGTCATATGAGGAAACAATGTCTTTAACAGACTTTAATGTACTTCTGTGTTCACTTTGTCCCTCATCTTTTGATTCCTAACGACTCACACAATAGAAATAACTCCACGGGAGGGTACTAACACTTATTCCTTTACAGTGAATCCACCACTACGCTTTTGTAGACGTACACTAATAGGTCGACTTACACACACAAACAAACATTTTCACACACATAGGTAAAATATGTTAAAATTCCATTTAATATGCGATGTATTAACGATTCCTGCCGTGCCAACATGCGCGCCGTGACAAAATTTTGTCGATGCTTATGTCGTGCATTTATCTCGTATTCGCATGAGAAAGAGCGAGACAAAACAGTAGACAAAATTTTGTCGAGTAGACCCCCCCCCCCCCGCACCCCCTTCGAGATGGACGAACGATCTTGTCATGATCTTGTCTGTCTTTCAACCAGACTAAGCTCAGCGATAAATGTAAATTAAACAAGTATTTTGTGACTCTACTTAAATTTATAACTGATTTTAAATCAGGTAGCAGGTAGCAGTTTTTTTTAAATTGTGGTACATTGAAGAATTCGATTCCGTAAATTACTATCTAGTTAGTCTAAGTAGTTGGTGAAATTCGGCTCCTTTTCCTTTTCTCTATCGTCCTTTAATAGCCAAGGAACCTAATATAATTTTCTGTGACCTATGTAATGTGTGGTAACTTTGACGGCATAATAAAAAAAACTGAGCACTTAGTAGTAAAGTAGAAAGCCATTCTTCAAGGGATTAAACACTGCGCATATTAAGTGGTAATCTTTTATCTTCTATTCCAAACTTCCACAACTAGCAGTACACCAAGCCTCTTATGTTTAGTGATGCGAGGTGCAGGGGCGAAGCGCGACGAGGGCGCAGCCCTAGCGCCGCGCCCGCCGCCGCAGCGCGTTGCGACAATCAGCCAAGCCACCAACTACCACGAGAAGACCACGCTACTTAGCTCCGATGACGAGTTCCAGTGAGATGAACACAAAAAAGATATAAATCTGGATCGAAAGGAATGCTATAACAGACTTACCACCTAACTACTTCTTTTGGATCTGAATATCATCAAAAACGATTAAGTTGTTATTCGGAATCAATGCCTGTAATAAATGCCATGTTTAAGCTTGAGAATAATCTGATTAGTTTTGATGTTATCTGGTCATAATTTACGGAAATAAATATATAAAAATCTTTACTAACCTTGTACGTGCTTAGATGGGTGAATGTATTGTTTTACGTTTCATTAAAATTTGAACTAAATGAAAGCCAGAGAGAGTTATAGTAGATAACTCCGTCTCGCTCTAGCAGTGATAAAATAACGTTATCGCCAGAGTGGCTGCTTGCATGTAGCTATTGTCTATGAGTGTATTCAAGAATACCTATCACAAATAATAGCTACCTGTGACATATTCTAGGGAATCAATATATGTTTTTGACTAGCCATTCTGACGTCAGCATGGCTGGTCGCCGGGGAGCGAACGAAATACTGCATGAATGATCGAATTTATGTGTATATTTGTGAGTAGTAAAAACTACACGGGTCGTCCACGTGCTCTCACGTTTTCATAGAGTGATCGAAGGTGGAATACGCTTACCTTACAATTGGGACTGGCTTTCAAGTGCGGTTGCCGGAACACCGCTAGATTCTAGGGGATAGATTTTAAACTTGAGGATAGTTGCCAGCCAGGTAAGTATGAAAATGGTTATGTCACGATACTTTTCTTTACCGAAATCCCAGCTCTTTGGGATTCGATGATTCGAATCCTACGTTGAGCTTTCGGTTTCGAACCGGCAGTGGACCTAACTGCAACTGAGCCAGCAATGCTAGCATCGCTTCAAATTTATTGTATTTTATCTATGTCGCTGTAATACCTATAACAAATCTTGCTTTTTTCCCATTCACCGCGCACTCATCGCGCATAACTGTGTTCATTGTGCATTATAAATTGATGACATGAAGGTGCCCAAGTACGGTCACAAAATTAAAAAAAAAATAGGTTAAAAGGTTTTAAACTAGCATCGGGTCTATTTGAACAATTATTAAATCAAATTAGGTTACACAATTAGTTATTGATGCTGTCTACAAACAGTAAATTTGCGAATTATAATATAATAAATTAAAAATACAACGTTGAAAATGTATTTGGTATGTCTTTTGACATTTAGCTCGAATCGTGTCCGTACGTGTAGTTGTGAATGCCGATTTACGCATTTACGAAAAGGTAGAAGAATGTTTTAGCTTTCCAGTGCTACTTTGATATTATGTAACACGTGAAAAAAGATTGGCTTCCAAAAGATAACGAATGTTTTATATTCAGCAAGTGTTTTATAATAAAAATGACGTCCGCTTTGGTTAAAAGCAAAAACCGTCGGTCCTTTGACCTATGGTTTCTTTATTCATTTTTAACAAATATTATTTAGTACCTAATGATCGTTGGCCATAATTCATTTTCATATATTACATAACAACTAAATCGAGTTCATTAAAAATGCAAAGACCAAGACAAGTGTCTGCAATCTGCATAAAAGCTGTTATCAAAATTCAGGTCACGACATTAAAGAAAAGCATATTTATCATAGACAATTTATAATAAAAAAATGGGCATAATCACGACGACTTTGGCTATGTTAATTAAGGATTGTATAGTTGTAAATTAAGAATTAATATAATAATAGTGAATCAAATAACTTGAATGTATGTACAGATAACAAGAAAGATATTTTAAAATGATAGAAAGTAGAAGATAGACAAGGAAAGTAATTTTTGTTATTTCGTAGAACCTTATATTTTTGTTATTGAATAATGTGTTTTTTGTGATACTTATATACTTTACTTAGGTATACTAATTAGTACTTTATAGCTTTTAATTGTAATAACACGTGCACGAGATTGAGGCAGAGCTTGGGACGACCATGGGACCGAGTTTTGAATGTCACGAGTGATTTCGAAATCACCGGTGACAAATTCTCAGCGATGACTTTGAAATCACTAATTTGCAAAAGTCGTATTTTTGAAAGTCATACCCTTTTTGCCAACATGCAACTATTTCCCAGCTTTGATCATACATAAATTTATGATTGTGTTTATGGTTGTATTCAATTTTATTTTTTAAGTTGGCAATTGTTTTTAGCCAAAATTGGCACTAAATACTCATACCTATGATAAATTTAGTCGCTCGCTGAGATTAAAAAATACGACTTTTTGTGAATCGGTGACTATCGGTCATATCGCTGATATTTAGTCACTCGGTGACATTCAAAAATTGCACCCCAGAAATAAGATGAAACTTTGAACGCGACGAATGTGAATTTGTCGTTTTTAGTACTCACAACGTTACAGCTTTTCTGCAATTATAATACGTACTTTGCTGGTTGTACTCAGCGTTTTGTAATCAATCTTTAGGAATAACTTAAATGTTTATATTGCTGCCACAATCCTATTGTGCCTTTATTGAAATTAATTTTTACACACTTAATTTTTGTTGTTCTCGTGGCTTAATGTAGAAGTATGATGTTAAATGGTTAGCTCTAGAAATTCCTACATAAATCATGACAAAGAGGATATATATCCGTGTAAATGGCTGAATTAAACCAAGCGAACTGTCAGAAAACTACCCTGTGGACTATATTGCAGCCAGTGTATTATGAGATCGTGATATTGCGCTAGCATAGTCCAATGTAAAAAAAATGTGTTGAATGAAATGTCATTTTCAATATCCACCTAGCTCGACAATGATTATTTAAAATTTGTGATTTTGATGTCATAAATATAAGCTTACAGCTTGTAATCACTTGGTATTGGTGCAAATCAGAGTCATATTACAAAAAGACAATCAACAAAAATGTCTATAAATTAACTTAATATTCGAAATGTACAGTTTACCTCGATTTTTAATTAGCTAAATGCACCGTGAGCTTACCTTGCTTCGCCGTCCAAAAATCAAACCAAGTAAAACTTTACTCTCACAAAAACGGGTAGTTACCTATTCTGATGTCTTTTTTCGTACAACTGTATTAATACGAATATTACTAATTAAATCTTCTATAAACATGTAATTAGTAAAACAGGATACTTACTAAAATTCTTGGAAAAATAAGTGGAATGATTTTGATAAATTTTAGGTTTCAGATTCGTCACAATCACAGATCTCTTCTATCTCTGTGGTATAAGAGAATATAACCACTACGTTTATCTGTGGTCACAATAAATCTATCGGATGATGAGGACGCGATGATGTCGACAGACATTGCAAGGGCATTTGCGCGACTGACGAAAAGGAGACATTGGCCCGGATTGTGTTGGTCACAAAGATCAAGTCTCCTTCCAAATAAAAACATTAGAAAAGGATGAAATATATGGTGTCGATTCTGGCGTCACAAACCTAAACCTAATTTTAGTTTCGTTCTCTTTCCAATAAAAAACATGAGAAAGTGATGAAAGATGACTTAAAACTATTCAACCGTTTAAAACTGTTAACCTTAATACCTAATCAGGTTTATTGGTTATTCTCATCGAATAAACCTTTACTACACATGAATTAATGACAATAGGAATTTATTTTCCCACAAATTCCACCTAAACTAACTTTATGCATTTTAACAAGATTAGTTAATATTTTTATGTCATGATAATGCTATGATGAAAAATGACGTAAAGTCATGGTTGTTTTTTAAATTAATCAAATTGAAGTTGCCATCATCAGGATTGTTATTAATTATTATAAGGCAAAACATTGGCTATAGATATCAAATTATTGTATGTAAGTACTTAAATATATATCTTCAACTATCTTCTATGAATTTTGTGGCTTAACTGAAATTTTCAGATGCAACACAATTGTACGAGATTGAGTTTTGTTAGAATGCATTTATTATATTTGAATATGATGGCAACTCGAAGTGAATCTATAAAAGCTCTAATCGTATGTTATAGTTAAAATTTCAGGCTTCACTAATAAACAGTGTATAACGGTGGTATAGTTACACAATGTTTTGTCTTTGTTGTTCTTTGACAATTTTAAACTGAATCGAAAGAGACAAAACATTGTGTAGGTAGGCTATCCAATCCGCTATACAGTGTTTTTTAGTAAGCCTGTAGGAATATAAACCGTGTTTTATTTATGTTTATTCTTTAAGGTGTCTGTATACCTATAAATAAAGTATTTAAAATAAATTCTACATATTAAAATGTACTTATTTTTAAGCTATATTTAACAATGTAAATACCATTTCCTACACATTTTCGAGTAAATTTTCACGGAACCAAAGAATATGCTTTAAAAATCGAATACCTTATACTTTGTTTGAATGTATTGAAATTTCAATGTAATATAGTTTAATATTGCACACTTGTCAATTATGGTGTTATAAATGAACACCTGTCGTAACTATGTATGTTCTACTGGTAACACAAGTATTTGCAAGGCTCAAACAAGCTGAAACCGGAAGTGTGACAAGGTGTGTGGTAGAAAGACAAAACGCTATCGTATTCATACATTTAGTATGGTCACGTTCACACTAATGTGTTGGGTTGTGTCGGGCGCCTTGTGTCGTGTCAGTATGAATCGATATCGTTCTGTCGCGCCGCGCCACGACACATCCCGACACAGTAATCTGAATCCGTCTTTACGTCCTTTCCTTAGCTTAGTAAATAGAGTTATGGTAGGGTAGACCTTACAGGGTTTAATATTTCAAATGTTAAATGTTCAAGTGGTCATTACTTAAGTCGGTAATGATAGGATTGATGAACGACTTTTGATTGACTAGACCAAAGTATTACGTTTTTTTTTCTTAGAGTCAGTTGATAGCATGGCTGTTTGTAAATTGTGTCAAAAGCCACATTTAGCCCCAGGAAGTCAAGATTACGGTGTTGCCACTCACTGACACGGCAGGCTCCAAAAAAAAACTTGCTTCGCGTATTCAGTATATTCTAGAATTTCTGAAACTCGTAGTTCAAAAGTCGACAATTGTTAATTTATTACCGATATTCTGACCTGAAATATTTACATTTAAAATGTTACATCATTAACGGCCTGTCAAACATCACTATGTTATGGTGCTCGCATACTGAAAAACCCATAAAATGATTGTAGAAGATACCATTAGGGTGTTTGTACACAGTGCTGTTACTAGCCTTTTGTGTGCCCTAACCCAGGTCTGATCATTTCTGCGCCAATTGCCTGAGCACCGCTGGCACAGCCCGATTTACGGCACTGCACTGCTTGTACACTAAAGCAGAGCAAGTGACAGGCTCACTTGCTCCTGAACCGCAAGTGTACAAGATCTCCATCAGCTTCAAATATTATTTAAATATTTTGTATACTTATTAAGAAATTTTTAATAAACTTGCAAAATATATTTATTAACAATTTATTTGGACAAATACCTACACTGTTTGAAAAATTAAATAAATTACGTATTACCTATCTATAAACACATAATATAATAATAAAAATGAAAACTATAATATGAGTTGATAAATATCAAACGTCAATATGTCCACTATGGACAAAAAACTGTTTTATTATACTAACATATAGTAAAATAAAAACTAATCATTCTGGAATTTTAAAATTACACATATGTCCACTTATTTCCTGTGAAAACCGCGAGTGAAAACCTCGGTTTGTTTCAAAATACATTAAGTCCATAAAGGCATTCGTAACAGAAACCAATATGTCCCAACCGTCCAATCAAATCAATCCGTTTGGCTATGATGGCGGGAATTAGTGTTTGCATTAATGGCTAACTCGGCGTAGCTCTGTGATTTAAATTAATTTTAATTAGTTTATATTAGTGAAAATGGACTCAAATGTTAAAAGTGTTGACCCTGATAAAGCCAGGAAAAGAAGTAATATAAAGACGCAGCAAAAGAAAGCAGAAGAAAAGCGAAAATTACAAATCAAATTGTTATTACTTTAGCTAAAGTTAAATTAGTCGCAGGGCTGCCACCAGCCCACCACAATGGCATTTTGATATCCTCACTAAGTAAACTTCTATAAATTTTGAATACTTAACTATCTTTATTGTATTATTTACAAGCTTTGATTTAATTTGTATGTTACATACGTATGTATGTAAACATTTTTTTGTTTGTTTAGGACAAATCGTGCAAGCTAAATTTGACCCACTTCTCGGTGTTTGATTGAGCTGAAATTTTACATATATTTGTGAATCGGATAACAATGCAATATAATGATGGCACAGAGCTGGTTTGATGATAGAGCCGGAAGGCAGTCATAGGAACTATGTAATGAAAAAGACATAACCCCATCGAGTTTGGGCTCGTTTGATTTGTCTTTACAAGACTCTGATCCTAGATGAAGTCCAGGGACCTGATGATGGAGCAGGAAGGTGGTCACAGGAACTCTGTAACGAAATGACGTAACTCCATCGAGTTAAGGCTTTTTTGATTTGTCTTTATAAGTACTCTGATCCTAGATGACATCCAGGGTCCTGATATTGGAGCCGGAAGTTGGCCACAAGATTACAGTACCATTACATATTTTATAAAAGCTTGTCTGGTAGACGAGCGTTACAGAGGCCCGCTGTTAGAGTAATTTATTTGAACCTTGATAAGTACTCACTTGGGGCTTTTATAATAAAGCATTTAGAATTTGAATTTATCATTGAGATTTTAGCCATTTAAATAATTAAACCTATGAAAAAATAGTTTTTATTTTATTATTTAATACCTAACTGTAGTAGTTTAAATCCCCAGTATGTCTTCGGTGGCAACCCTTAGCCGTGGCGCCATTATTTCGTCACAGTGTTTTTAATCAAATTCTGTTATGTCCGGTCATGACTTTTTTTCAAAAACAAATATGTCCATTGATTTAGTTCAAAATCCAATATGTCCTACCAGTTTTAAGGATTTTGAGGATGTTTGAACGTAATTCGTTATATTTCTACGTAGTCGGGGATTAACATTGTCAAAATAAGTTAAATTAAACGTTAAAATCGCCGAAACAATGTCGTTTGCATCTGCAAACAATTATATTGGTCTATCTTCTTTTCACTTATCAAGGACATATTGACGTTTGATATTTATCAACTCATATACAAACCTAATCTAACGAACCGCTAATTGTCTAATTAGGTCTCGGAAACAAAGCCCCCTTTAATGTAACTACCCTGTGTAGTTGTAAAATTCGCGAAATACTATCGGGAAGTAGGTTTAGGATGGCTTTTTAATCCTCGATTATAATAAATAAAATTATTTTTGTAACTGAAATATCAAATGGACATAGCGATGGATTCATCACTGGTGAAATACTGAAGACGTTAGATATATTAATGATTAAAACGTTTTAGCTCCAAGTTTTAAGTATGTATAAATAAAAGAATACTATGAATTTAAATGTTGTTTTATTCAACAACAACCCTAGGCATAATTGCATTTTTTGTATAATACGGGTCTTGCACAAATTATATAGGGTTTGGATGTGTGTTTTGTTCCTTTTATTATAGTACTACTAAGAGAT
Organism: Crocallis elinguaria; assembly: GCA_907269065.1. Classification (NCBI taxonomy): domain Eukaryota; kingdom Metazoa; phylum Arthropoda; class Insecta; order Lepidoptera; family Geometridae; genus Crocallis; species Crocallis elinguaria. Next base: position 19,981,665 of record OU026072.1, on the reverse strand, counting down.
CTGTGAGTACTACCTACTCTATGGTGTGCTGTGTGAGAGAGAACCATAGTGCAGCTTTTGTTTTTAATTTTACACTCAAAGTCTATGTGCCTTTGAGTGTACTAAGTAGGTTACTAACCTAACAAGGGTTGAAAATGAAAAAGCGTTCCTATTTATTTAATTTTATATTCAAAATATACACACTTAAATAAAACAATCATAATATAATTATCATCTCCATAGATTACTTAAATCGTTTATTGCTTTTAATATTATTCATATATTAACATATACATTATGTGAGTGCATAAAATATAAAAATATATATTATATTATGATAACATGAGTGTACAGTTCATAATATTATTATAATTCTTTATCCTCAAACAAGGTTGTATTTTACTATAAATAGGTAACATTATAATTTTGTCGTATTTAGTGTGGTACACTTAAAATAATTTAGAAAATAGTGCTTTGACAACGTTCACAAAATATTGTCGTTTGTGATGGATCAATTACTTTTATAGAGGTATTTTTATGTTTCTTGATATGAGAGAACCACAAGTTACGAAATCTTTTTCGGTGCAGTCACATACAGTAAAAGTGTAACTTCCTTCGACTGCATCGTCACCTAAAAGGCTTTGCACACGATATAACGAGTCGTGCGTCACGACGAATTGACTATAAAGCCAAATTATATGATATACGCCTAAGCGTGTCACCTCCGTCGATTACATCGATCATTACTAATTAGTCGCTTAAGTGAACCAATTATGTAGTCAAGTAAATTAATTCTGCTCTTATTAGTATCAGGTAAGATAGTGGTCAATCGCTGGCCTATGGTTATATGACAAAAAGACGTATATAACTCTATAAAAGCATTTACACTGAGATACCCATATACTTTAGTGCTAGAAATTTTAAACAATACCGACATCTGAGAAAGCACAATGTGCGAGCTTCAGTTTACCGGTGAACACTATCGGCCACTTTGAAACGACGGCAAACGGTGGGTAAGCTTTTTTTCTTCTTTCGTGGCCAGACCCGGTTTGTGTATTTTGCCATGGTGGGTAAGTTATAAAAATAAGCAATATAATCTTGCCATTGGTTGATTGATAACCAAAGACAACCAACCGACCCATCACTGGTTATATTTAATTAATAGTCTATGGTTACAGGTTACCCGCTGGATTTAAAATAAGCTTACGTAGTAAAAGGTTCAAAATATTAAGATAATAGGTTTAGGATACATATTATTATAGGTAAATGAATGATGAATAAAGATATGAAATTGTGACAAAACAAAAACATCCTAAATTTATTTTAAAAAGTAAATATAGCAAAATGATTGCGCTTTATAAATAAACTAAACCTAAGTAATAATTTAATTTATATACAGACTTATACTCGAGTTATTACAAAGCTACAGTGGCAGCCTTTCAGAAATAATTCTTAGGCCAAAGTCAAACAGAGAATGCAACTAAGTTACTTCAACTTCTGCAACTTGGTACTAGAGGCAATCATAAATGCGAAAGTGTGTTTGAAGGTTTCTCCTTCTTTCAACGGATCGACGTGATTTTTTGCAGATATATAGGTAAGAGTTTCTGGATCGGAGAGTAACATCATCTCGAAAACTACATGGTTCGTATTGCAATCTCCACGCGGGTGAAACCGCGGGCAGAAGCTAGTAGGTACTTATCATAAATCGGAAGATAACCTGTCTTTCTGTTATATTTTTATGGCTAAGCTATAGACAAAACTACCATGAAACATTTTAGTTTAAATTTAGCAGAAATGTAGCTGAGAGTGCAAGAAAGTATAATGTTCAGTTCAGGAAATAAAATGAGATTTTTATAAGTAATTTTAGCTAAGAAAAGTTACGGATTTTATTCCTAACCATCCTTTTCTATCAATATTACCACATTACACCTATCTTCCCTTTATTTACAGTGGACATTTTATTGTACCTAAAATATAAAACCAGAATATGTTGAACTTTCTTAGTTGTGTTGCTCCCTTTGTCTTTGGGCTTAATGTAAAATCTAGCCAATCAACTACAAACGCCACCGTGCTAAAGGCATCTACATCACAAATCTAGTTCAGGCTAAGCCTCGTAGGTACATATAAGAATGAGAAAGAGATATGCAAAAATTCACAACTTCGACATTAGAAGATAAAGATTGAAGAGCAAATATTTAGATGGTTTTTACAGTGAGCAATACTAAAACAAAATTGTGCTTTCGTAGGAACGGACTTCGTTTACCGATTTGAGCAAAGATTAATGATTGGTGCCTTACCCATCAATATGGCGTAGGCAATGAAGCTTCGAAGTGAAAACAAAAATCTAAGAAATCACAGCTACTAAGCTATGAATGCCTGACGATCGCATACATAAATGCTGATCCTGCTATGCCCTAGCTAGAATTCCCTGTAATTAGGGAATCTCCCACGAGATTCCCACAACATCCACATTTAGGTGGTAGGACTAACTCTTCTGCGAGTGTCCGTCTGGTTTGGTATGACCGCTTTGTTCATGAAGTCTGCCTCCAAGCAGTAACATGCTAGCATTACTGTGTTCCGAACAAACTGGAACATGTGAAATTACTGGGCTTATGAGACTGTAATACCTAATGTCTCAGAGTTTAGTAACGAGCGCACTGCAGCGCCGCGCAGGCCTAATTGTATTTCGAAGTTCTAAGTGGCCTGTGGCACTGCAATTGCTATGGGCCGACGTTATATCGTAATCAAATAGCATAAAAAAAGCAACAAATAGGTATTGAGTTTCTTTCTGCGCACACATAGGTAGGTATTTGTTTCGTTGCATAGATTCAAACAAGCATCTATTGCAGAATGTTCAGTTCATCAATCTAACTACTAAACCACGGAACACGGATTGTTGTGGAGGTTACGATAGAACAACGATCGATGAAAACATGGACGTTAAGTATCCTATCTACCGATTTCATTAGAGATTTTGCTTGAAAGTTAATGTCTACATGCCCCAGATTTAGACAATTGCCTAGAATCTAGCCAACTATCTAAGTAATATCTAGGCTCTGGATATTATTATAGGTTGGTATAAGTGGTCAGATTGAGGTCGTATTATGAAACTTCACTGTGGGAATATCTAGGCACCTCAATAAGAAACGAAACTATCAATGCACGCGAGCGCATCTCTTAATTAATTATTATCTATGCAGAGTCCTCGCCATACTTAAAAGCGCCTTAGTTTCTGCGTGACCGGATCTCGGTTCATGTAGGTATGTAAGGAGCGAGACAACCTACATAAGTGCGCGAGGAAGACTCCACCACTTTGTTTTTCGTATACTATAGAGGTGGCTTTAAGCTTTGTAAGTACCTACTGTACTTAAATAAATAGTATATTATGTATAAAATATTTGAATTGCTTGGCAATTAAGTGTCTGTGCGACTATTTCTACATTCGATTCATGCTTTCTTTATCACGATTTATAAATCTGTAGAATTTTCTTACACATTTCCGGAATAGATTTTAATTAAACTTATCCTTATAGTAAAAGTACCTAGTAAGTTGAAGTGTCTACGAAGATTTACGATAGATGAGAAAGGCTTAATTTTCACATTAAATAATAAAAGCTAAAGTTAGAAATCTAGCTACCTATTCGATAGAAAATTGAAGATCTGAGCTACTTATTTTCTAGCAAATCTGACCCGCCATTTATCATAAATATATATCAAGATTACTATTTTGTTAGTTTTTTTAAAGTACCTACTGCTTTACAATATTTATATATATATTTAAAATAAGACATTTCTCGGCGATACTTATAGTATATTGTGTGGTGTTAGAGTTCAGCGCGTAATTTTGCCAACATTAACAAAATGTTCGTTTTTTTTAAAACTTACTTTGTCTTACCCGTATCTTTTAATCACATCTTTTATATTCTAGAAGTTTGTTAGAATTTAGCTTTTCAGGTATATAGGTAAAAGTATGTGAAGATATTTTGAACATGTTTTTCTATAATAACTGAGTCAGAGAAAATATAACTATTGGTGCAGCAATCTAATAACTTTTGTGAGATTATAGTTTTTTTAAAACGGATGTCCATTGTCCATCCTCGCCTTTTCTTTCGAGAGTGTAAGAGCTCATTATGTGTAGGATTCTGAGATAAGTAAAGCCCTTAGAATTCGAACATCTACTATGTCAGGTACTACCTACACAAAAAGGTAAATAAGCCTATTTAAAATTTAAAAATGTAAGTCATAAAAACTAAGCAACTTGTGTAATTTGTCTTACAAATTTATCAACGCTGAGTATTATTTGTTACTAAAATGCTTTTTAGATGAAAGTTATGCTCTGAAGGTTTAAAGTTAAAAAGTCAAAGGATAAAATAATTTAACGAATTTAATAACGAGCATTGCTGATTTAATTCATGTCGCTGACTTTACAGATTTCTAGTTTTAAAATTGATGTTTCCAGCGCACTTCTGCTTTATTCTGCCAAAAACGGCATCACAATTGTATTTCTATATTGTTTTGTTTCTATTTTTTGCCGGAAAAAGAAAATTTTGAGGACATTGTAACGACAAGTCGGCATCGATAAAATCGTCCTCAAAATCGACGGTCATAATTGGGCCCTCATTTAAGAGGAGGGTTGGTCAGTGTTTAGTCCATAGAAACGTAACCCCGTTTCCTCCGTGAATAAAGCCACTATAGCAATCATCTTTATCCATAAAATCTATGTTTACTATAATTGTAGTGGTCCTTTGTTTTATTTTTTTCATAAATTAATCATTAATAGAAATATGAACCTTTATAAACCCCAAAAAATATGCCAGTTTTACCGCCTTGATCAGAAGTCCAGTAAACCAATGTGACGCGTATATAACATAAAAGAAAATGAAAGGACCACAGCCAAAGCCTTCCTTCAATAATTCACGAAAAAAATAATAAAATCGGTCCAGTTTTGGAGGAGGAAACAGGGAATACGAAATTGTCTACTTTTCGTAGGTATATTCGGTCAGAAATGCTGTTGTCCCTATCGCGCTTTACGAGACACAGCGCGACGGCAATATATTTGTAAATACCTATTCTCCAGCTAGGATGTCCTCTTAAGTTTTTACAAAAGGCGCATATAACTTTTACCATCGCTTGAAAACTTTCGATAACCCTTACTTTCCTAGTGCTTATTAATAAAAAGCTTTGCAAGCTCTCCGTTATTTATTTATTATCTAACTATATATATTTATCTTTCTTCTCACGCCTATTGGCATAAAAGCCAACGCTTATTACAAATGTGCAAAATACATCTTTCAGTTCATTTACTTTCAATTATACCTCTTGGAAACGGCTGCAAACATTTCAGGCTAAATTACCTACTAAAAAGGGTTTGCATCCCTTTACACAGGTAGGGTTACGACAAACTTATCAAACGGGTGCAAACAGGGTTAGCCAACCTTTTACGTGGTCTAGTTTACGAAGCTTATCACATTTTTTAGCTTGTTGCATATATTACACTGCTATTAACAACAAGTTTGTCAAAGCCAAAGCGCGTTTCATTCACTTATGGACGTCTTCTGCCCAACTGTAATACACACAAACTGTTGAACAAAATGTAATTCAAATCAAAGAGATTCTTAATCATCCTTAGTATCTATCCACATTCGTTGGCCGCATTGTCACGGCTGACGGACAAATGACATCAAATTTCTAAACTTAAGGACGCGATTCAACAAACGCCACCAACGCCCTTAATGGACTGTCACGATCACAGAATCCCTGTCACATGCTTAAAGTAACCTGTAGTCGTGAGACGCTTAAAGCCTAAGACAAGGACGCGGTTTGACCAAAGCCTTCGAGCGCTTAACTTGCGAGTCGTCAGAACTCAGACGTCGTCAATAGTATCTAGGTACGACCGCGGGTAGCACACGTCGAATATCTTGTGCGTCTGGGCGGATGCTGGACGATACCCGACTGATTGCTACGAACACCGCTGCAGTGCACGGGACCTGGAATTTGAAAAAGGTATACGTTATACTATTGGATAACGAGACGAGCGGGTCGTTTGCCTGATGTTTTTTTTTAATTTGGAATAGGCAACGTAAGTTTTCATTGAGCGACGATGCGGTCGACGATGCGCATGCTTCCCTAGAAGATGTTAGAAATAATAATCTGTGGAAATAATCTTGAATGTTATCTGTGCACACCATAGATATATTATCTGTTTTATATTTAGTCTGTGTTATTGTCAAAGATGGAGCCAAGAATAAAGTATTTTCAATTACAAGAAAATATTTAATTACCACGGTTAAACAATATAATATTTAACAGAAGAAACCTATTCATTCTCGTTTTGGAAACTCCCAGATTATAGCTATTGGGAAACATATTTATTTATTTATTTATTTAATAGTTCTGCACAAATATGTGTACATGGAATGACTTAATGCTAAATAGCATTATCTACCAGTCTTCCAGGTCGTGAAAGAAAAAAGGTACGTGCGGCACAAGCAATTTAAGAGAATAATGAATTATGAAAATATAGCATTAAAATACTACATTATATAAAATACAAAAATTAAAATACTACATACACCTAGATAAATAATAATAATATATAAAATAAATATTTTTAAATAAAAATACATACATAATATCATAAAATACAGCGAAATAGGTTAATGATAATAGATATGCGTAGGTTAAGAAACTATACATAACAAAAGAAACAGGATTAATTATTAGGATAAACTTTTTTGATGTAGTATTGATTGACCAATCGCTTGAAAATTTCTTTTGTGTTTGAACTTCTAATATCCTCTGGCAACGCATTCCACAAATGCACCGCCATTATCGAAAATGACTTGTCAAGAAAGGAGGTTGAGTGTTTAGGGGTAACAAGAGTTTGGGTGTGAGAAGATCTCAACTGCCGTTCATGAGTGTCTTTCAGAAATTGAAACGTATGTTTGAGATAGTCGGGCGAGTTGGGGTCATTTATCACCGAAAAGAGCAAACAGAGAATACGTATGTTCCTTCGTTCTCGAATCGGAAGCCATCGAAGCTTGGCTCGATACTCGGATACGTGGTCATATTTCCGGAGGTTGAAAATAAAACGGATACAAGAGTTCAGCAGCCGGTCGAGTTTATTCAACAGTTCCTCAGAGACGTCTAAAAAGCTGATGTCAGCATAGAAAATAATAGGAAGAAGCAAAGTGTTGACCAGGGAAACTTTTGTTTTATAAGGAAGAAAGTTTTTTAGCCTAATTATGGAGTGAAATGCAGCATAAAATTTTCTTGAAATCTCATTTACTTGAGCCGTCCAGCTAAGATTGGAGTCTATAATAACTCCAAGATCTTTGACTGAAGCCGAGAAAGGGATAACGCATGCATTAAAAGAGAGAGGAGGAAGATTTGAAGTATTGATCTTAGCAAGCTGCCGAGAGCTGCCAATCACAATGGCTTGGCATTTATTGGGATTTACCTTGATGCCATAGCTATTGGACCAGTCAAGAAGGCGCGAGAGATCAGTATTAAGAACATCAACCGCATGGCTCAAATCATCGGTAGAAGTAGAATAATACAATTGAAGGTCGTCAGCATAAAAGTGATGATTGCTTTCAAAAATAGGAGATAGTAAATTTATGAAAACAGAAAACAGTAAAGGTGACAGAATACCCCCTTGAGGTACACCGGCGTCAATGTCGCACCAGTTGGAGAAGTTCTGACCGTTTTTGATTTGCTGGCAGCGACCTTTCAGATAACAGCAGAACCAGTTAACAGAAGTAGAAGAAAGATTTAGGCGAGGTAAGACAGCAAGAAAGAGATCATGGTCTACTGCGTTGAAAGCGTTGCTAAAATCAATTAGAACCAGGATAGTGACCATAGAGTTCTCCATGGCCTGTCGAATATCTTCTGTTACTTTTAACAGAGCAGTGGTGGTACTGTGGCCAACTCTAAAGCCTGATTGGAAACTGTTAAAAAGATTTCCATCAGCCAGGTAATCAGTCAATTGTCTATGTACAACGTACTCAATTATTTTGGATAGAAACGGTAGTATTGAAATTGGTCGGAACTCGTTGGGAAGGGTGGGGTTAGGGACTTTAGGAAGTGGAACCACTTGAGCTTTGCGCCATTGAGTCGGAAATTCACCCGTGTCAAGGGAGTAGTTAACTATGTGGGTGAGTGAAGGGAGAATTTGTCTTAGTATATAGTTTAACATTACTCTGCCTATGTTGTCATTTCCGACAGCTTTAGATTTTAGAGATGTAAATATTTTCTGAACCATGTCTTGGCTAACAGAACAAAACTCAAATGGGCCTGTAATAGGTAAGGGTATCGAATTTATTTCAAGAAGAGTCAAGGTCTTGATACGGGGACAAAGGTTGGTGCTGGATGAAAAATGCTTATTTAAGGTATCCAGATCAATGGGGATATTAGTATCCGGGGGTTTAACCTTACCCAGGCCCAGAGATCGAAGAAACTTCCATATGCCAGAAGGTGTTGCCAACTCAATTTGCTCGGAGATATGACGTCGCTTAGCATTGCGTATCAGCTGGTTGCATCGGTTACGCATTTTTTTGTACACCTCCCAATTTTCAGCTGATCGATCGCGCTTGAACTTGCGAAACGAGCGATCCCTTTTAGCCATTGCCCTACGTACCATATCGTTCATCCAGGGAGCAGGTGCACGCTTGATTTTTATCGCACGAATGGGCGCGTGGTTATCGAATAGCTGAATTACGTTGGAGTTTAAGAAATCGACTTTTGCGTCAATGGTGTTAAGGATTTCGACCTGCTGCCACTGAATATTTTCAGCATCGTTAGTTAGTTTCTGCATATCCATACGGGCAAAATTACGTTGGTTGAGAATAATAGGTTTAGGTTTACGAGTTTTGAGTTTGAAAGAGGTGTAAATCAGGTCATGGTGAGAGAAAGCAGGTGCAGGAAGTTGACCATGGCAAGCCACCAAGTCCACATCAGAAGTAAGGATTAAATCTAGGAGAGTATCTGAGGAACTCGTGTGGTGTGTTGGTAGAAGCGGAAGGATGTTCAGATTTACCGATTGAATGATGTTTTTAAGTTGTGTGGAACGCACATTAGAGTTCAGCAAACAAGTGTTGAAGTCGCCCATGATAAGAAAATTGTTGTAATCAGTTGTCAAGCTCTCCAGAACATGTTCCAGTTTCGGTAAGTAATCGATACTAGGAGGACAATAAACCACTCCAAGAACTAATTTGACTCCAAAATCTATCTCAAGGAACAAATATTCCGGCCCAGCATTGTACACCGACGGAGACTGCAATAGTGTCTTGTAACGTAGATGGCTCTTAAGATAGATAGCGACACCGCCACCTCTCTTACCGATCCGATCATTTCGAATTAGAATAAAGTTACGGACAGGGAAGAAGGCAGAAGGAAGAGTGGGCTTTAGCCAACTCTCAGAAACAAGAACAGCGTGAAGACAGTCAAGATCGAAGGAATCTAATACATCCGCGTGATGCGAAGGAATGCTTTGTGCGTTGATGTGGCATACGTTGAAATTTTTAGAGAAAGATTCAAACTGAACTTTAAGAAGATCTCCCAAAGTAAGTAAATTGTCGTCAGTACTACAAAAAGAACTATCCGATTCAGCAGTTTTGAATGAGCAATCGTCACTCGAATACATATCAAATATGAATAATAAATAAAATATATAAATACAATGAAACTAAATACTTATAAATAAATAGACTAAGGAAAATTTTATATTAATTGTATGACTTTTTGAATCGTACTATAATAGCACGACACACAAATTTATTGCACGACCTGCTGGTAGTAACAACTTTAAATAGAATAAACAAGCAACAGCAAATGCAAACACAAGAATAATACGCAAAAACAAAAAAAACTAGAATACATAAATGTCTTGTGAGGTTAATAGTTCATTTTGTCCAAAGCCAGCTAAACATTTGGTACATCCCTACAACAAAACAAGTGAAAAACGAGTGAATGACAGTATGCACTAGGAATGCATCAATAAAAGTATTCAGTAATACTTTTTATTGATATTAGGAGTTATAGTTCTGATTTAGTTTTTAATTTTTTTGTATTAGTGTTTTTATAAATAATGGTTTCTGAACGAACCTAAAGGAACAGGAAAATCATGAATATAATTTGTCTATGACCAAATTGAAACAGAAATGTCATTGTCATTTGACACTCGTGTGAATTTGACACTTGAGTTGAAGTTGACAAGATGTCGACTGTCGTATTATTTTGAAACAACCCTATGTTATCACTTAACTTTAACAGAACAATAAAATTATTAAGCGAAAAAGGGGTAAAATACAAGTTGCTACGTTCCAAATGAGCGACAACGTCATTAAATAACTAAGAAAACTGATTTAAGGCAATGATTAAACAAAAAGTATTCAATGTGAATGACTAAGAAACAGGGAAAAACAAAATTTGAAAGGGGCTACTTAGAAGGCTTAGTTTTGTTTGCGGCGGTCCTGCGTGTTGTCGGAGGTATACTGACAGACGTAGGTGCCGGCACCGGCGCTGGACGTGGTGCCTCAACAGCCTGGCCGCTGGAATGCTTCTGTAGTGACGTCGATGGTGGATGTTTGGCCATAAGTTGCTCCAAGGCCTCCATTGTTGCAACACGCTTGCGATCATTATTCGGCAGCTTGATATATACTGCCCCGTCTCGCGTCCAGCAGTTATAGATGCCGAAATGCCGGCGAGCCGCACCAAAAATGACTTGTCGAGGCCGAGTTAGAAACTCGGATAAGACTGTTGTAGATGATTTAAGCCGCTTCTTTTCCGTCCATATAGCGTTGCGTGTGTTAATATTGGCAAATTTAACTAAAATAGGACGCCCCCGCAAAGTTTTGTTAGTGCCCAGACGATGACATGAGACGATAACAGAGGCCTCAATATCAGGGAACTTCATTGTAGATTGGATCACATTAATGACCAATGCTTTACAATCCTCGTTTTCCTTCTCTTCAATGCCACCAAACAACAGGGCATTGCGCCTATTATAAGTTTCCAAATCATCGGTGTGGAGTACTACAGCTTGAATTTGTGATCGGAGGAGCTGCAAAATTGACCAGACAGTATCCTTGAAGGTCTTATAATCATCTGCCAACTTATCTAATTGTGGCTTACTGTCTGAGCTTGATGCAGTCTTGAAGCTTTTCTCAAAATCAGCCATCCTTAAAGCCAAGGTCTCCTCAATACGATTCTGATTTTCATATAACTCCTGTACATTTGCCATTTTGAGAGCTTGAAGTGATGAATAAGGTGAACCAGCAGGTAAGTGCACTATTTAAATAAACACTAAGACATAAATATGACTTAAACTAATTTTAAATAATTATTTTTGAAGAGCAATTAATTTTGTTGTATTGACACAAGTAGTGCCTACCCACGAAAAAAACATAGAGGCTGGCAAAGAATTATTTTTCACTAGCTTCCGCCCGCAGTTTCGCCCGCGTGGTATATATCTTTGTAATTCTATGTGTTATAAGATATTTAGATAACTGTAAATTTTCAACAAAATCCGTGCAGTAGTTTTTGCGTGAAGGATCCAACACACATCGATCCATCCTCACAAGCTTTCGCATTTATAATATTAAAAGGATTGGATAGGGTATATACTTCGAAGCTGTGATGCCATTTAAATTTGAAAGAAAAAATTGGTTGTCGACTCGGCGGTTTCATTTTTTGTTAAAAGCTTTCTCGTCAATAAGTCTTGGTACTAAAAAAAGAAGAAGAAAGAGTTATTTCGGAAATAAACATCTTTTTTACATAATGTTTAGTTGTTATCATAATGTTCAATTTCTTTCACGCACTATAAAATAATTAAGTATCCGACCTGTCAAGTATTTACGTCCTCATTAGCATTCTCAAGAAACTAAGTTAACTTGCAGATAACTATAATCTATGTACCTATGTCAGGAATACTCTTATGGTTATAACGTAGTGTGAAGGGTGATAAAGTAGTTAGTCACTAAATTATACCTACATACTAAATTGCCTTGATTTTACTACTTTGTAATCCAAGTGAAAAAACATTAGAGTCGAATCGAAATCTGATTTGGAACTCAGTTCAAATCGGTTTCTTTTTGCATGTACCTACGTGATTTAATTTTCACATTACATTGTATCCTACATGTTATAAGTGTTATGAGTTATGACACTTTACGACAACATTTACAATGCAAATAGAATAACACGACCATAGATAAGTACATAGTATACAGTATGAATAACTCAGCAATTTAGTGCTACGACGTAGCGCATTGCTACGGATCTTGCATAATATGTAGGGCATGCGACACATCATCTGTAACATATCGCATTCAGCCACATTGAATTGCAAAACATACTTGTTTCTTATTTTCGCATTCAGCCCGTGATTTGCATGTTTTCATCTCATAAAAAGAACATCTCGATGGTCGATTAAAAACATAAATTACTTCCAGTCGAAAGAGTAGCGAGGCCAGTGACGCAAAAACGTAGCGCAAAAACAACAGTAAGAGACCTTGGCTTATATTTCTCAGCTCTACTGCTATCTCTCAGCTATACCCCGGCATTGCGGGGGTGACTGGATGTGTTTCAGACTTATCTCCACAGTTGAATACCACCGACTTGCCCTACTTACCACGACGATAAAAACAAAATGACATCGCAGAAAAAATGGAACGTTGAAAATACAAAAATATTCAACCACTTTCTGGTATTTTATATGCAACATTATTTAAAGTCGTCTTCTTTAGCTTTCAGAGGAGATGCAATTAAAGATACGTAAAAACATGACTGCCCTAGGCCCTAGCCAGTGTCACTCGGGATGATGTAAGGATTCTATCAATACCCCATACATCCAAATCTGTTCAGGCATTTACAAGTTATGATGGAATAAAAAAACTCACATACGAGTACATAGGTACATATATGAAACCTAAACACTTCCTTTTTTTGTGCAGTCGTGTAAAAAGTATTATTACGAAGTCAGTGTAAGTAAAAAAGAATATAGAAATAAAAAAAAGTGAGTTCCATCTTCAAATTGTAATATTTAACTTAGGATTTTCACACAGGCATCTGCCGTTGCGAAGATTACCGCATAGTCATGCGTCTAAACGTCAGCCCTTAATGTCATAAAAAATAATTAATTGGCTTCGATTCAGCGGCAGTGCTCTGTCTCAACCAAAGACAATAAACGCTACGCTGTCTCAACAGCACCGTATATACAAAATCAGTCTTAGTGAGTATACTTTCTAAACGTTAAATAACATGAAAGAGCGTGATCAAATAATGGAACAAAGGAGCAGCCTTACAATGGTGCAAGGGTCGATCAAGTGGTCCATTGTGTAGGTAGGCACTGTTAGCAAGTACAGTCTAGGAAAAAAGCTAATTTAGAGCCAGTAAATATAATTATAGTCTTCAATTAATCAAATATTCTGTGAACCGATATTTGGTTGCACAGTTTATTGAAGAGCCTTTTTTGAAGCAAGTAAATCTATAAGTTTTATTTTTAAAAATATTTTTTTTAGTCATTCATTATACCAAGTGGCACTTCGTCAATGACTGTACTTTTTACATTGTATATAATCCACTTAAGTTTGAAATTTATTTAAAAGGCTTTTTGGAAACTTTGAGTGTGCTTTTTTATACAGCCAAGTCTCTCAAGCCGCAATGAACTATTGACACATTTAACCAGCAAGTGTTTATTAATTTCTAGCAACCAATTAGTGGTTGCTCGTAATTATTTCGACGAAAATCACGAAATGGGTTCTTAAGAGGTCTAGAAATCTAACAACGAAGGATGTTTAGATTTCGGCGAACTTGAGAGTTGAGTTGTTTGTATTTACATAAATAGATATATGACCTTGTCTCGCGTTGGCTGAAATAATATGTAAGTATACACAGTTTCAAATATTCAAATGTGTCATGTAATAACCTAACTAAATGATTTTGTGAAAATTTGTGTACTGAGTTACGTTTAAATATTACGGAATACTTAATTAATTCAGACGTAACTCAGATTTTTGCAAATTCATTTATTTACATATTATTGCAGCTGACTGTACACAAATAGCAACGCTGGGCAGTTGGCAGGTCAATAGGGTTAGTGCAGCAGGTAATGTCAGCTGTGATTGCTTGGTGTGATTGTGAGCTAGCTATTGTATTATATTATACATAATACAAATATATTATACAATTATATTAAATACACTTATTTATTTACTCTTTTAGTAATAAACAGTGTATAATGTACAGTTACACAATATTTTGTCTTTGTTGTTCTTTGACAATTTTAAACTGAATCGAAAGAGACAAAACATTGTGTAACTATTCAATCTTTATACTACATAGTGAGGCTGTTGTAATCTACAAAAAGGATCTTACAAATCCTACATTGGGAAAAGAAGTAAATAAGATTTATCATCTAATTATTTATTTGTGAATATCACCAAAGCTTTTCTGATTTCTGATTATACTTTAGTGAAAGTCAAAGCTCATTTATTTCCAGACACTTCGGTCCCCTGCCTCCTGATCACCCTTCTCAAATCCGTCAAAGCCTTCACGCCATCGTTCTTTGGGTGCGAGTAATTTTTTTAAGGAGAAAGTCGCCTGACCCTTCTTGATGCGTAATATTATTAACTATACGGCTTTTTGTATTATACTTGGTATTACTTATCTGTCCAAGTTTGTTCTCGCTATTTTATATGTTGTAAAAGTCGTACATTTTCCCAACAGTAATTTATGATAAGCCAATTAGAAATTTTGACCATATATTTGCATATATTGTGTATGTATATGGGCAAACATGTGTGCGTGTTTATACTCCGCGCCGCTTTCTCGCTCGCGCATCTCAACATTTTTGAAGATAAACAATCACAAAATATTATTATGAAAAATCGCATTCGGTGAATTTGCTAACAATAACAGTACAAAAGTTTAACAAAAAGTTTTCAATCCTAAACATCAAAAAAATGTGATTTTATGTTTTGCCCATTTTCATGTATGAAAACATGATGGGATCAAAATGATACTTTTGCAGTACCTTTGTAAAGTTATTGCCAGCAAATTCACTCAATGAGATTTTTCATAATTATATTAAAATATTGTTTATCTTCAAAAATGATGAGATGCGCGAGCGAGAAAGCGGCGCGGAGTATCCTGCCCCCAACAAAAGCGAGGGAACACATTTAATTTAATATGACGGGGTAAATTTAACATAACTCACCTAACTGTGATGGGGTGATCAAACAAAAGAATGCGAGGAAAGCTTACAATGGGGGTGCGTGGCAAGCGATTAGCTGGCGGCGACAAACGGCTACATAGAGTCGGGGTCCCACTGCACGGTGGGAATCACCCAAGAGCATCCACCCCTAATGGAAACAAACAAAAATTTTATAGGTAAACAAAAAATATGATAACGTGTTTTTGGGTCAAACGCTCTCGGTCATATCTTCGCTTACTATCAATCGAGTTGGTGATCAAACATACTTAGAGTTACACTGACAAATAGATAAATACGGACATGAAGCAAGACCAACCCGACCCATGACCTGTGGAATGCCGTTTCATTTCTCTGCTAAGTAAGCTATCCTTATCTTACTTCCCGCTTTCAGTAATGGACATGAGCGTATTTTTCCTTTGCAAAAACAAAATCATTACGTATTTAAAAGTATGATAAGTTACTAGGTGGTAGGGCTTTTCTGCGAGTATCCGTCTGGGTTGGTACCAACGCTTTGCTCGTGATGTCATGTTTTTAATCACAAGGTACTTATTATACTTGATTAATGCAACAAAACAGAATGTCATAATAAGTTTTTATATGCTCGGTTCGTATAAAGAAAAAGAAAGTTTTTGTTCAGTTTATATCTAAAATGGAGTTCATGAATTATTTGACAATGTTTCTAGTTTCGGATTTGGCAGTTAGGTACCTACTTACGTGAACGAATGGAACGTGAACGAGTGGAACGTGATAACGACATTTAAACTTTTCGCTTTCTCCTCCCACTATGAGCGTACCGCGCAGTAGGTACCGTTGCGAAAATTCTAACCAACTTCGGTTGGCATTCTGAAAATTTTGAAATAGATTTCCGAAGGCAATTAGTGCGTGGTAATTTCCTAAAACTTGTTCCAGGAAATACGTGTTTTTGAAAATGCCTTACAAGTTTGTGAAAAAAATGTTTGTTATTTAGAATCTCCATTACGTGTCCAAGGATTAGTCGTGTCCAAGGTTTCGTTGAACATTACATTTATGAGAATATTGTGAATGGCCAAAGTCAAGGTAAAATATGTTTAAAAAGGCTGTGTTTTTAAGGCTTTTATTGAATTGGATTCTCAACATTTTAAATTTTTGGTTCCATAAAATCCTAGATATAATGCACGAGATACCTAATTGTTCAAAAAACCCAAAGAAAAAAATTGATACAATACTTTAATCACGTACGAGCGTTTGTATGGAAAGTATGGCGAGCTGAGGCCTCTTAAAACCTCGACTGCCACCGCGCCGTCCCTGTTAAGCTTTTGGAAGTCGTAGTAGTTACCTTACCTATGAGGAACGCCGCGATGCGGCGAGCCGGGCGGCGACGAGGCGGGCGACAGCGCCGGCGTGGCGGGCGCGGACGCGGCGCGCCGCCGCGTGTACTCCGTGCCGCCCACGGCCATCGCCGTCCCGCCGCCGTCCGCCACGCGAGTGATGCTGATACCTGACGCTGATCTTGATGGTCTTGTTGGTGCTAGAAGACATTATGTTATATGAAGTTTATTATCTTCATCTTTGCATTGCATTTCATTTTGGAAGTCTGTCATAAACTGATGTGATTTAACGCTGGGGAAACTGTGTATTGGGGAACATAAAGTCGTGGTGAAAGCTAACAACAGTGAAGTTACTGGGCTTATGAAACTTAATACCTAATGTCTCGGGGTAACGAGCGCACTGCAGTGCCGCACAGGCCTTTGTGTTTTCAAAGTTCTGAGTGGCACTGCAATTGTTATAGGCCGGCGTTATGCTTACCATCATGCAAACGACCAGCTCGTCTCGTTACCAAATAGCAAAATAAAAAAAACTTGAATTATGAACGCTGAATATACGGAGCTAAGTGGAGAAAGGTTGTTTACATTGTAACATACCAGTCAAGAGTCAAGACACAAAGAGTAACTAGTGAGTAAGTCAGCATATTTAACTCAAGAAACATACAGTAGTATAATTCGAGGCATGGCTTCATAGTTCACAGGCTTATGCCTCTATAGGCTTTAGCTATATGTAGTTGTTAAAGAATTAAGGTCTCATTCGCTAACCTAAACAACAATGGATAATGAAACAATTGAACTGCAGTGTCTATATTCTATGCGGGTTAATAGCAATTACTTGAATTAACATATACTTGAAATGAATGGAATTGCGTTATATCAAGCTTGAAAGCCGGGAAATGCAATCAGCTTGGCGTTGCTTTTTATATGTACCTATTTCGTGAATGATCTGTCTGGATATAGCTAGGTACCATAGTCTGTAATATCATTAGGTTAAATGAAAATCTAATTGATTAGAGTATCAGCGTGTTGTGAAGCAGCCCCATGAACGCAATCACGTGAAGATCCCAAAACCAATGGTCCTTCAAAAAGCAGTCCTAATGTGAAATAGGTAGGTACACTTTGATTACTAGTGAATGTCTCTGGCTATGGCAAAGCAGTTGCACGGAAGCCAAAATGTACCAGTACTCTGTATTCGTATCTTACCGTTAGGTCGGTCAGCGTGTAGATTCATCAGAAAGTTACCTCCGGTATAACTATAGAGGCCTGCTGGCGACGACCGCGGCCGGTACCCCGATGCAGTCGACGCCGTGGATAAGGTTGATGGTGAGCGCTTCATGCCTCCCGGTTCAGCTGTTGGTGCTGAAGCATTTGAAGGCTTGCGAGATCGAGCCTGCCGCTTAGACCCAGTTCTGCACACACCTGGCGTGCGATGTAGTATTGAGAACATAAATAAATATTAAGGTATCCCTAGGCGCAGGTGCTGACTGCGTGAGAGTTACATCGATGTTAAAAGCTACGCTTTTTTTAAAAGGCTGTAATGTGCATGGCCAATTTCAATTAAGTGTGCTGCAAAATCCAATTCATCGCATGCCTAATGACGTTTAAATTCTGTACATGTTATGTGCATCCAAACAAAAAGAAAAACACGTCGTGCAGCACCAGTTTCAATTGACGTGAGAAGGTTTTAGACCGTGCTTTAGAATGCGCTTTTGGTACAGCCTTACTGCGTTGGAAAGTAACAGTAAGTTTTTTGTGACAGCATGAACGCTTCATAGACTAAGCCTACTTTAATGTGATTGGAGCAACATTATGGTGAAGGAAGATTTATTTACCAGCTTGAAAAAATCTGATTTCTCTACTGGAAAACAGTAGAGGAACCTTTTTGACATGCGGAAGCCGACTAAGGAACGTCGTTAGTTCTCTTGTTTTCTAACTTCCTCGTCACCTTGCGTTTACAAAATGAATAATTACATATCGTGAGTCAAGGTGTCGCAACAAGGTATTATAAACAGGCACTCTTTACTAAAACACTATTATAGCTAAAAGTACTTACTAGCTTAGAAACAAGATGGAAAAGGATTCTTTATCGCCGTCCATGCGTACCTGTTTTTAGTTAGTTCAATTTTAAACGAAATGTAATCATACTTAATTAAAGTGTGGGTACGGGAAAAATTAACAAAGTTGGTATGCAGTTTTGATTTCAAGCCGCAACTAGCATATTTACGTGGCAAGGGAGAGAGAGAGAGAAAGAGCTTATGGGACGTTTAGTACTTGGCGTCAAGGAAAGATTAGACGGTTTCAGAAGGCTGTTCCTTTGATAAGTTTGAAATCGTCTGATATTTCCACGATATTTCCTTGACGCGGTTGAAGTACGTAGTATCGATAAAAAAATCTGTGTTTTCGATTGCATCTCTTTTTAAATCTAATTGTATGTCACACCAAGTAACCGTAAAAATATTTTATTTTACTTAACTTAAAATCAGGTTACCGTAGTTTAGAACCGTATTAAAATGACACTACACAACAGAATCAATACCAATAGATCTACAGTAAAGCACTGTAGAGCTCACAACAAACTATGGCCGGTTTCACTATGCTAACTTCCCATACGTACACCCCTGTTGTACCTTCTGCGCCAAGATTCGCACCAAAGTTCAAAGTGGGCAAAAAGTTTGATTACATCTAAGGCTGTCTTTAAACCACTATCCAACCACTGCTGCGTACATAGGTTTCATATTTTGTACGTCATTCTTTTCCTATACCTGCCTAAGTGCTTAATTATATTTTGTAAAAGACTCACCAGTTGGACACTGCCTTCCCATGGAACACTTCCCTTCGCAGATCGTCCTCTGATTAAGCATAGTCTGATAGGAGTCCAGCATGACACGGCATTCGGTCATATCTCTGTCTGCCAGAGCGAGGGACGGGTATCGTTCTTTCAGTCGTCTTCTTTCCTGCACATTTTGAAAGAAAATCTGGGTAAAGTTTTCGGTGGTGGTGGATCGGGGCGCTGATAGGTTACGTGCTGAATTGGGTGATAGATCCTCGAAGTAAGTATGTGTGGGCATGTGTGGTAGCGAATAAAGTGCTTAGGTCTGAACAGGACTTTATAAGGAAATTAACTTTAATGTATAAAACGTTTACAACGCCAGGCTTTATTTAAAGATGACTAGCAAGGTGATTTTAATTCACTTGAAATGATATCCGTGTCGGAAGCGACTTTCTTGATCGTTTATATCTCGGAAACGCATCCTGACAGAGAAATATTTCCGGGATTATATCCGTGTTTATGACATGGATATCATTCCGAGTAAATTAATATATCATTCCTGCAGATATGATACAGATAACGCTATCCGAATACACGCGTAAACTTCATTTCCTTTCCACGAGTAAGGAGCTTCAAATACGATAGTTCGACTTTTCGTGCGCATCACTACGACTTGATTACTGTCATTTGCACGTGCAGAAGCACGAAGCAAAAAGACGACGTGCGTCACCAGGGGCGTATTTACCCTAGGGCCAAAAGGGCCATGGCCCGGGGCGACAGGCTGCGAGTGGCGGCGCAAGCAGAAAAAATTTAAAAAAACCTATCTAAGGCTCTCATATTAATAAACAGTGGAATACCTAGTTCACTGTGTTTTGTCAAAGAACAACAAATACAAAACATAGTTTAACTAAACCACCGTTTATTAAGAGCCGTTAATTAAGAAGAGCCCAAATATCGTAAGGTGGTCGTGAGGGCTCGTGGCAGTGAGTTTGATAAACATCAAGACGCGGGACTATCGGCGGCGGGGCCTGCAGGCCCAGGGCGCTGAATTCTATAATACGCCACTGTGCGTCACCTAGTCGTCACAACGTCACTTGACATTATATAGTTGCGAATTAAACGATAACGTATCGATTGAAACTAAAAAAACATAAAAGCAGTTATTTCTAAGTTACCTATAACAGTGCCACAGGAAACAATTTTTATCATGTGCAAGGCATCTTAAGATATTTGTGATGGAAAATATCCAGTAGAAGCTTGGAATTATCAAGAAAAGATTTTGAAAGGGCTTTCTTCAAGCTCTGAAAAAGGTGCAGTTATACCATAAAAAAAATTCTAGCCTGGTAGAAATAATACGAGTATATTATTTGTACCCGCCAAGTAACGTAAGTACTTATACAATGTATACTTTTTTCATGCCAGATTTGATCGAAGTTGTTCTTGACACGCTACCTTTGGAGGTTTATTGAGTTCAGGCAACTAAATAATTACTCTATAATTAAATAATACTTATGAAAATTTTGTCATAGTAACTAGCACTTATTTCGCTCACATACACTACTAGTCACTAGGCTTTCGCTTAGTAGGCTAATTAGCTAGAGTCATTTAACTTTCATGAGCACTCTTCTGGGGCCCATTCGAAAGAATTTTGAATTTTAATGAAATCTTTATTATTGACGGCATCGTAGCTAATTTGGAAGTAGCCCTTGCTGCAAATACAGGGGCCCCGGGTTTCCGGTTATTGAATCCGGGGCCCCTAGCCCCCCTAGTGGTATGCATAAAGTTTGTTCTTGGGTCTTGGATGTTTGTGGTGTGTATATGTGTCCATGCCACCAGCGATATAGGGAATCCTAGTACAGGGTTATACGCGTGTTTAAGCATTTATTGACACGGTCATCATTACCTCAACAAGTTTGTAGGTCTCGAATTCTTGCAGTTGCCTCTGGAAACCGAGGTTAGGGTTGGCCACCGCGCGCCCCGCCCGCACCACCTTCAGCGCCTCGCGCCACGTCAGCGCCGTCACCGACATTATGTACGCCACCGCCACTGTCACGCTCCGTGACATCCCTGCTAAGCTGAAAAAAGATATTATTTACACTCTTTTTGTTACTCTTTATAGATTAGCGTTCGTACTTTGTCCCCTATCGCACCTGACGACCTGGACCAATGGTATTCGCTTTGAAGTTTGAAGAGATTATCGTTGTCGATATGAAGGTACAAAAGTCAAAATGTAGAGATTTGACTTATGCCACCATAGTTGTCGTGAAGTTATATCTCAATTTCACACGAACTTTGCCAATAACGTATAATTAGAATCGCTTGGAAGTGAATGCCATTTGTATATGCCTTATGATCTTAAATGACGAAGTTCGTGTGTTTGCATGTCATAAATTATACCATAAACCTACTATTGTAACTGGTGGGCGGAGCCTACCGGAACACATATACGCTTGGTGATAGATAGTCTTGAGGGTAGCTACCACCCTCACGATAAAAATCTATCTATTGTTAGTGGGAGGACTAACTCTTCTGCGAGTGTCCGTCTGGGTTGTTACCACCGCTTTGCTCGTGAAGTCTGCCGCCAAGCAGTAGTGTGCAAGCATTACTGTGTTCCGGTTTGATGAGCAGAGTATCCAGTGAAATTACCGGGCTTATGAGACTTAATACCTAATGTCTCAGGGTAACGAGCGCACTGCAGTGCCGCGGAGGCCTTTGTGTTTCAAAGTTCTGGGTGGCACTGCAATTGTTATGGGCCGGCGTTATGCTTACCATCAGGCAAACGACGAGCTCGTCTCGTTACCAAATAACATAAAAAAAAAACACCAAGCTGGGCTCCCACAATGCTTTGGTTGTATTGTATCATGACGTTTCAATCAGTTATTAAGGTCCTTGGCCCTTAATTGCATGCAGAGTCGGAGCTTTATCACGGCATCACGCAACATTGTGTTTTTAGTTTACCTACTTGTTTGTCCCTTATTTATATTTTATTTTATGTATTATGTATAACTAGCTGCTGCCCGCGGTTTCACCCGCGTGGAGATTTTGGATTTCGTGGGTTTTATTCTTTTGCGCGAACCCTTATTATTTTTCTAAAATTAAAGTAGCCTAAGTTACTCCTTGTAACATAAGCTATCTGCCAGTGAAAGTCTCGTCAAAATCGGTCCAGCCGTTTGGGAGATTACCCGGAACAAACAGAAAGACAAAAATTTTAAAAATGGTTGTTATTTATATGTACCGTATATACTTTCATATGCATTTAGTAAAAAGCTGTTATTTTGAACAAACAGGCACATCAATTTTATTTATTTGTATACATCGTAAAAAGTGTAATGTTTTGTGATGTCCTGAAATAAATATATTTTCTTTCTTTCTCTTCTTTCACCGAATTCAAGCTCATTATAAAATTGGAACTCGTGACATATAGATCGGCGGGCGACTTTATTACTATCACCGCTTCAAGCACTCGATTCAATGCGAAAGATTTAAAAGAACTTTGAAAACTAACCTACTTGTATTTCACATATTTATTTACCTTTGTCTGCACCATCGGAACTCGATTAAAATGATTGGGGGCTGGCTCAGCAAAATAAACTACTTTCTACGAACTCAATTACTTAAGACAGCAGCTTATATATAGCCTCCATTCCGTTCAATGTTGCAAATGTTATTTTACGTTTCGGCAATTTCCCGTGATTAGTTAATGCGAAACTACCATGCCATGGCTTTAACATGGCGTCAAAAGTAACTAGGCGTGGTCGCTTGGGCAGATACCTTTGATATCAGCTTCGCTGGATTTCACGAGTTCTCTAAATTTCTGGTCCTTCGGTGACTTCAAATCGGAACCGTTAGCCGAAATCAATATAGTAATAGGTTTTAGTTATTATATTTAAATAAAAACTTGTAAGATTAGCTCGTATTATAACTAATTGAAAAATGTGTGTAGGTTTACGATAAAAGCCCATAAGTACCATATAAGTACTACGTCATTTTAAAGTGGAAATATAATCTTAAAGATTTTGCAGGGAACGGGACTCGAGTCTTTTTCGGACCTGTATATGAAACTTTGACTAGTATATAAAAGCTGTAGGGAATGAACGCTTTTAATATGGAAAGAAAAAAAGAACTCACTGATGTCTCACTGGTTACCAAGTAGGTACTTACTTACTATTTATGTAGTATTTAGTTGTAAATTATTTTATACAGAAGACATAAAGAATACGCATAATGTATAGGTAACTTAATACAAGCATTTAACAGTAACAGATGGTTCGAACTCCACCACAAGGCGACAAATGTAAATGACAACGGAGGTAGTGATATAACCACCCTCTGTCCTATGTAAGTACTTACACAGAAATTACATCATCAATTTACTGTGAGTAGGTTATAGGTACGTTAACAGTGTCACATACTGTAAGAATAAAGGTAGAGCATGGTATGGTGCTAGGTGCTACGCTATGACGTCATGAAGTCAGTGCTACGCCGTAGTCGTCCCAGCGCACGGTGCAGCGCTACAGCGCAAGGGGAAGACGCGAGGAAGGACAGCAGTCCTCATTGAACTACGAGTGAAAATACACGTGTGTCGATTATTCAACCCAAGTTGTCTCATAGCTTTACCTAACAATACTTTCTGGCTCTCACTATACAAAGTGGGTAAAGACTTTTTGCTGTAGGTACCAGCAATATGAAGTATTTTTATGTAGAGACATATTTTTCCATTTTCGTCCCTTTGCTCATTCATTTGATGTTTAACCACTCGTGTAAAAACGGGGTAAAACAAAAAGACGAGTTTATCAAAGCTTGTCGCCTGAATAAGTTTAGGTAGGACGTTGATTCGTGTTCCGATAAATTCGTTCCCCAGTGATATAAGGAGGTAGTGCGGCCCATTACGTATGTGGATTTTCGCGTAGCTTTACATTACAACACTTTATTGCACACCAAAATAGTATAGGTAAAAACAAACAATATATATCCTAGAGAAAAATATGGTACCTAGTAAATTAAGCGCTATTATCGCTAGCAATTTTTACCAGACAACCTTTGAATTGACCGGACTTGAATGACAAATATAACGGTTGGTGGTGCACAAAGATTAAATCAAATTATACAATCTTTTATAAGTATTAAGATACGCGGTGAGAATAGCGTTGTGCCTGGATCTACCGCGTATCGATCTATACTCCAATATTATAACTACACAAGTGAAAAAGAGCTTTACACAGGAGATTCAGAATTCTAGCAACGTAAAAAGAATAGTTACCTATTATTTTTTTTTAAACTGTGAGCAGCTTAGAAATACTATTTTACTGGAGAAATAATAAAAGCAAAACTATTTGTAAGTTAAATTTGAGCACACTACTATTTTTTCACATCTTCTAGTTATCTTATGTACGCAGACGATACAAAAATTTATTATAGGATCAAAAACTCACTAGATTGTATGAAACTCCAACAAGATTTAGATAATTTAAATCGTTATTACGCAGAAAATAGAATTACCATCAATATCTCCAAATGTATGTTTATGTCGTTCACTAGAAAGAAAAAGCCTATTGTGTTTACCTATCAGATCTCTAACACCCCTATTAGGAAAACGCAACAAGTAAAAGACTTAGGAGTTTTCCTAGATGATAAATTATCTTTTAACGCACACATGTCAGAAATAGTCTGTAGATCCTACAAGAGTCTAGGCTTTATTTTGAGGATCAGTAGACCGTTCTCAGACATCGGTTGCCTCAAGGTACTTTACTTTGCGTTTGTCAGGAGTATTCTCGAGTATTGCTGCAATGTATGGAGCCCGCAGTATGTAACATATACACAAGATATTGAAAAAATTCAATCCAAATTTCTGAAACATTTAAACTTCCGTGCTCATCATAAATTCGTTGACTATGAAGAATCATGCTCATTTCATAAAATATTATCGCTTAAAGACCGACGTAGACTCCTGGAAATGTTATTCCTTCATAATGTCTGCCACAGTGCAATAGACAGCTCCGAACTCACGGAACAGTTCCTGCAGCTGCGAGCCCCCTCGTCCCGCACGAGGCACACGTCTTTGTTCCGCCTCCCGCGCACACATACTAATTACCTTGCAAACTCTATTGTCTATCGAACCAAAAATAGTTTTAATAAATATTTTAGCTCAATCGACTTATTTAATACGTCTAAATCACGCTTTAGGAGTTCTGTTTTAAACATTATTATAAAAGACTCTTAATATTGCTACAACACATACACTACACTTACACATTCCTATATATTACACACACGCACACACACACGCACACACAAACACACACGCGCGCACGCACACACACACACACCTGCTCTTAATAATCCTTTCTATATAAAGTAAATCCGTAATTGGGTGTTAGTTATATAAGCTGTGTTTAATTAAGTTTTTTTCTTTAAGATCTGTGGATTTTGTTATATAAAATAAAAATAAAAAATAAAAAAATTTTAGATCGCAATAGAATTTTAAGCTGAGAAGTTTTAGCTGCACTTTTGATGATTGAAGATTTTTGCACTGCCTTTCTACGGTTTATAGACTGACCACACTAAGTGGAGTTCATTATGTTAAAAACAATAACAATTACTATTTGATTTTGGTATAAGTCAGTCAGTCATAACCAATTGTTATTAGGTACAAGAACTCTTGCCGGCTACACTCTGCGTGCCCAAGTGGCGACGACTTTTGATTGCCACTTGACCGACTAAGGTGAAGTGGAGCTTATCTTCGACACTGATCTAAAAGAATATACACTAGAGCCTTTTTCTCGATGTAAAATGTATTCAATTTCTTTTGAAAGCCGTTTTTAGACTATCCTATACACTGTATCAAGTTAGGTTACAGAAAATAGGTAATTTTAAGCATGAGTGAGTTTTTTGCGTTGTGTTGGGGACTTAAACACTAGAACTGTAAGAAACCATAAAAAACCGCCCAGGGCGGTGTTTTCGATTGAGCATTAAAAATAAAATTTAATAATACGGTTTTTATTTACGTAATATATATGTTTTACCTAGACGTTTAAACTTCCCTTGTTGTAACTCCAGTTAATATCTTAAAATCTTGCACAGCACCGCTAGTCAATACAAAGAAAAAAATACGTTCAACAGACGCCTCACGCACTTTTCACTATTGAAGAAAAGATGTCAAACTTGGTTATACTTACCTACTTATTTCTACAAACCCTCCGTAGCGACCAGCTGCGGTAATCCCTGATCGATACGACACCTAATCGTGAAAGCTCTAATTGCTTTTTAAGTACAGAGCCCGGACTCAGCCGGGTAATAAAACTCCCTTAGTAATTTAAAGGCAGAAATTAGGTTACCGTGCTTCAAACGGGGTTAGAAAGTAAGGTAACAATTATAAAAGATTATAGACGTCGATATCATTTCATTGAAAGCTTCTGTTTGGTGTTGGGTCAATGGAAAATGAAGATTGATGAACTGAACGCCAATCCCTTTCCTGCAGATATATGTACATATATCCACTTGCCACACTTCGTAATAGACACACCTTTGTGATGGTCGTTGATTGCTAACGTAATAACGGACTTTTTGTTTTATATAGGCACAATTTTCCACATAGTCGCGTGATAGGTATTCAGTAACAATGTAATCGACGATGTAGTCCGCTTGCCTAAAAGTTACCTATCTGTGTACTCTCGCCTTTAATAATCTTACAGCCTTACTAATAAACATTGTATAACGGTTGAATAGTTACACAATGTTTTGTCTCTTTCGATTCAGTTTAAAATTGTCAAAGAACAACAAAGACAAAACATTGTGTAACTATACCACCGTTATACACTGCTATTTGTAAGACCCCTAGATTATATTTACATTTATATACCATATTATTATAGCTTTCAAGAATCATACTGGTATAGAGTTCCATTTTTTATCGTAGAGATTTGAATAGATTTATGTGAAGCAGCGTCACGGAAAAAACCAACCCTTGAACCCTGTCTTTATTTGAAGTGATTAGGTAATAGCTAGGTGAATAGCTCTCAAGGACCATTCGAATCAACCCGATCTTTCAGGAATTCCCAAGTCCTTAGAAATAGAGTCGAATGCTAGCCAGCCCATTGGCTTTAGCCACATCTTGAATGTGAAGAGTTTTAAGACGCGTACACGTACGTAATTTTTCACGATTCGTGATTTTACACGTGTGAATACGGCTATAGGAGAGTTCACATCGACGAATGGTTATTATTTCTGAAACGTGATTTAATACGATTTGTTTTTCCAGTGGTACTACTTCTACAGCCTACACGCTCACGAATCGTGACAAATGACGTACCTATATTATGTGTGAACGCGCCGTTACGAATCGCTGTTGGTCAGATTAGAAATTCTGACACAAGCGACTTGGATTCACTTGAAAGAGAACTTTAACGAACTGCGTTCATGGTTATATGTCTGTGTTAAAGGTTCCTAGTGTGCGAATATCATGCCCATTATACCATCATACAGATATAAATACTGAGGTATTTTAATTAAACTAAAATTAAAACATTTTAAACAATTTCAGACTCAATTCGACCTATTTTATATGTCAGCACGAACTGATTTGAATAAATATTTTTTTATCGGAAAGGGTTCTAATCCCAGGATGATCCCATATAAATTTGGTTAAGGTCTGATGATGTACTCTGAAGATAAGGGAATTTGAAGACGGTATCCGTTTTTTATTCTCTTTTCCCATCTCAAAAACATTTCAAACGTTTTTAACCGTTTTATTACTTTGACTGTTTATTTCTACGTGAAAATTTTAGGTCATTCATGTACAGACTTGTAGAGAAAAAATAAACGTAAAAATTTAGCAACAGCTGCTATAAAATGACGAAAACTAACATTTTGCTGTTCTAATTGCTTGAATAAAATTCCCGTTTCTATTACTGCACTGAAACTACTCCATAACTAAATCCCCCATGCACGAACAGCTCTACCTTCGGTACCGCTTGACCGGATACAATAATCGTATCGTGTGTGGGTATTTTGGCTTGAAGGCCGACGCACTAAAGGCGGCCGGATGGACTGAATTCAAATAGATCTGCCTGACCATATGGACGACTGGATCGTGTATGACGAACTATCGGTGAAGGCCGAACTAACGCAGTTCGGCCTGTTCAGTTTGGCCTCTCCATTTATGGAAGCGGATGAAATTTATGAATGACATTGTCGTTTACAAAACCAGTACAATAAAACTTTATAAAAATGTAGGCAACATTCCAGAGTTATGTGCTCAGTAATCGAGCCAGTCCATTAGAATACTAATGGCGAGTAAACGGCGACAACGCAATCAACGGTGATCGATGCAATAAACCGCCGACGAGGCGAGTACTGCTCGTCGTATTTAATCGCTTTATGTTCTTAAGCGTATTACAATCTGCGCCTGTTATATCGGATTTGAAAATCGGAGAAATGTATTATACTTCCCTACTCGACGTCGCATCTTAATGCAGACCGTAGACGCCTATGTCAGTATGCGTTTTGCTGTCAAAATAACGGGGTCTAATAAATAACGGGGGTAATTTTTCGGGGTCTTTTTTGCGATTTTTTTATGAGCCGTTAAAATACTTTATAGATAAGTCTCTTCTATAAACATTTGGATAAACTACTGTATTTTTTTTATGGTAACTTGTATATAAAAGGGCATTTGTGCGATGAAAAACAAGATGTTTTGCTTCAGGTTAATTATTAGGTGCAGAACGCAGCAAATACCTAAATAACAAAATTATTATAATCATCACCGTCAACCTCTTACTAGCATTGCTGGGATCTCGGCCTCCTCTCAGAGAAAGAGAGAGAGAGAGAGAGAGATATTACAAGTATCTATATCATTTGCAAAATAAACTTTGTCAAGAACATCTCAGCATCCATTATACGTAGCCCTCGCGACTTAACTTAGTTACCTATTCTGCCCCAAGAATATGTAACTTCTCCACTATAGTGGGTTGCAATCCTCCTGGGCTGCGAATAAACAGAGCGTTATAATGGAATAATATAAAACCCCGGCCTTTTAGCCTAGAAGTTTCTGAAAGCTTTCTTCCACTCATAAATTCTATGATGCTCTTAGGGGCAAGATTTTTAAAATTGTTACTATTTTTTCTCATCACGCCGAGTCCACTTTAATTCCTTAGAGAATTTAATTCTTTATTTCACTCTGTCCTTGCTTATTATTTCACGTCATCTGCGTATATATAATGTTCATGCTGCTTTTTGGCGAAGGTGCTTTTTTGCGAATGCAATTCGATAGGTTTTGTTTTGACTAATATCTCCCCTGATTTTCATTTACGATATGGAAGACTGTAGTGACAAACATCAATTTGGAGCCGGCTACAGTGCGGCTGGCAGAAAAACTAATAGGTGATAGATTATCAATTTTATGGTGGTAGTTAATCAAGCGAGCAGTAGAAAAGGGCATACTATCCATCGTGTGATGTGTCACCATCACGATGTTTTTCTTCACAGAAATGTTTCTTTAGTCTTCGTAGTTCCTTAACGTAGCGCCTTCACTCTTCACTACCCCGATACAATGGCATTAATCATTCATATATAATGCATTCAATTCGCGACAGTTTAAAAAGTACTATTCATCATTCTGTTCTCTTTGCACACACTGTCGGTTTGCATTGATATAAAAGAAAACAAGAAGATCGCGTGCCAAAAAAAATTGTGAATATAAAAAAAGCGTGATTAATTCAAAATTAGATGCCTATTCGAAAATGTACCGCAACTAAATTTTTTATCACTATATAATAGGCTACACTAATGATAATATTACTAATAGTACTAATAGTAGATAGTATTAGTACTACACTATACTAGTATTGTTAATTCTATCAATATTCTTTTATAAATAACTGAGATATTTCATTGCAAACATATTTTTAGAGGTAACTTTGTCATTTTTTCTTAATAAATATATTTGGTGAAAACTTGTTTTCATCACATCAAGATTATCAGTAATATTATGAATAATGACATATATTTTTTCCACTGCCAAAAGTTTATCTGGTTTTGCTAAAAAAAACCTTTTAGCGAAGCTGCTTATCTGCTATATATACGCCTTAAATTGGTCTACCTCATCTTTCAAATACTTTGCACAGTTAGTAGGTATCAATTAAATTTAATGTACTTAAGAGAGTTTTACTACAATTGTGTGCGTATTGAAATCTTCCCTCAACCAACACCAACACGTATGGTGAACGTAAACACCTACAAATGTTCCATTTGATAAATTAAAGCCCCGTTTCCATCACACATTATGGAACACGCAAATCTCATTTCACGTGTAACAAGCCGCGACAAAATCTCATATCGAGATGAAATCTCGCGAGAAGTAACATTAGATCCGCAACATGAGATTACGAGTAGATAAGTATCTACTGGTATAATACGAGTTCTTAGTATTAGTGTAGGTACATTCCGTGCTAAAAGGTTTCTACGGTAGGTTTAGGTAATAAACTTAGTAGGTTTTGTATACTATTTGATAACGATGTGAGCCGGTCGTTTGCCTGATGGTAAGCATAACGTCGGCCCATAATAATTGCAGTGCCACTTAGAACTTTGAAACACAGGTTTGCGCGATACTGCAGTGCGCTCGTTACCCTGAGACATTAGATATTGAGTCTCATTTGTCTAGTAATTTCGCTGGCTTCTCTGCTCATACAACCGGAACACAGTAATGCTTGCACATCGCACATTACTGCTCGGCGGAAGACTTCACGAGCAAACCGGTGGTACTAACCGAGACAGACACTCGCAGAAGAATTAATCCTTCCACTTTCTTTACTTTCTTTTCCTGTCATCTGATGGGACATATTGATTTAGAAAATGTATAAGGCCAATTTTTCAGATAGGACCTTTTGCGATTTCGTAGACGATATTCACCACCTTCAACCACATCGATATAGGGTTTAAATGCTGGGGTGCTATGCCGGGTAACCTCCACGTGGTGCGCCCTGGGTACCTGTCAGCAACCTCTCCTGGTTGACTTTTCGGTCCCGGAGAGGTTGCTGACAGGTAGCTGATAACCCGGCGAGGTGGGCCGCTCCGCGTGTCCCTCTGATTGGGTCAGCAGAGGGCTCAGCGGACGGGGCGCAAGGGCTGAGCGGGGCCCGAAGGCCGCAGTGAGAGACTTGGGCGCTGGAGCGCCGTGCGGGTAACACGCGCGCTCTAGCGCCATTGGACGGGCAAAGTCGAGGCCGAGGTGGGGCGCGCTGTCGTCATGGAACCAGGGGTTTCACCGCTGGGTTATGCGTGCCCCCGAACGCACCCACGGGGAACCCGCTGCTCCCTCTGGTGCAGCGCGCCAACAAAGGACGTGACAAAAGGAGGAGAGATGGCAGGCGGAGCACTGGTGGTGTTGCCGGCCCTGCAGGGAGGCCGGGGTCCAGAGGCCCCGGCTGGAGGGGCGACACCTCACCGCCTGCCGTGCAAGCGAGGGAGGGGGGGCTGGCGGCCCGTGGAGGCTGCGGCTGGCGGGGTGGCCCCCCGCCGTTTGCATGTGCAAAGGGACAGGTGGGTTGCCTGAGTACCCCGGGCAATCCACTGGTGTCCCCGAGCACGATCCCTACGGGGATACCCCACCCTAAGCGGTGTGTGGGCACCGTGGTGGCTGGGGGTTGGAGTCGACTTGTCCCTTTCTCTTTCCCTCTCGCATGGAGCGTTGGGGTCGGGGATCGGGACAACAACCGGAGGTGACCCCGCACTGCACATTACCCGTGGTGGTGATGCGCATGCGGGGTGGGGTCGGAGAAGGGGTCTCTACTCCTTCTTCGGCTCCTGATGCCCAGAGGGTGGACACGAGGGAGCCCACCCTCAGCTTTTGGGCCTCGAGGTGGCGCGCGCGTGTTCCCGCGCGCCCCTTTGGGAGGTGGATACGGCGATGGCGTACGTGGAGTACGTTGTCGCCGGAGGTGGGGTCCCACAACTGGGACCAGCGCGTCGCCGGGCCGCGGTTGGCTATTAACATGGGCCCGCAGCCCGGCATTATGGCGCAGAGGAGGAACACACGTCGGTTTTTTAGTTGGTAGGTCGGCCTCATTAGCCGGAGTCCAACATAACCACCACGCTGCCCTCGCGGCTGGTGGTATCCATGAGGATTTTTAGCGACGTAAAAAAAAAAAAAAAAAAAAAAAAAAAAAAGGGTTTAAATGCTAGCCTATCAAGTGTAACAAAAGGAAAAAATATAAATTATAGATCAAAGTAGTGCATTAGTCAAAATTTTCATAAAAATATTACAAAAGGTCTTACCAATGTATGAGGACGTTGCCGTCTCTTAGTCTAGCGGCGTGAATGAAGTCGTTACATAAACTGAAGTACTGCGTGAGGTTCTGCTCTGGAGAATCTGATGCCATGATGCACAGGTAGTGTTTGTCCTGGGAACAAAAAATCCTGTGATAAACTAAGAAACCTGCGGAGAGCAGCATGTACGTATACAATACAACCTGAGTTTGATTTGGTTCGTTGCTGCATGAAAGAAGAACAAACAATACACCAACAAACACACTTTCGCATTTTTTTATTCTATTTGATATTCTATTGGTATTTATAATATAATGGTATGGATATAAGTATAGAATTTTGCCATTTACATGTAAAAATCTTGGTTAGGTACGAGTAGCTAGGACTTCATCTGCTACACTCTGACTGATTTTCAACTTGAACGTCTGGAACTTCTCATTATTTTACAACAACAAATTTTTGACGACATAAATTAAATTAAACAATCAACTAATTAAGCTATTATAACTTTTACCAGGTTGGGAAACTAGGAGAAATTACTCTTGTTGCTAAGCTCACAAACACAAAAACGAAAAGGACGTAGGTACCTACTTTTGATAACGTTCGCCCCTGTTTCGTGTTCCCGACCTTTAGACTCGTTCAGTAACCTTAATAACAGTTGTACGGCATTCAGTTTTTATGCATCCATTTAGCCTTACGTACATTGGCGCAATCAACGTTTATTCTTACGACTTTTACGACCCAAATATAAAATAATCATTTTACAAAACTATATACCTAAAAAGAGAAGCGGGGCGAATTTTTATACTGTATATAGTTATAGTTACATAGAAGTTTTTTTCCCTTTCTATTAATATTAATGGGAATACAGACTTATCGTTGTAAAACTGCACCGATATAATTTGAAAAAAAAACCTGTTTTACGTGCACGATTTATTTGCACTATTTTTTACACGTAAAAAATGGACTACGTTTTATCCTACCTTGCCCTGCGTGTTTCCGTTATTTTAAAAGAAGACTGGTAAGTAAAAAAAACGAACAATAAATGTTTAATAATGTCAGGGCAAGATTTCTAAATATTATAATCAAGTATCATCATCATCAGCCGGAAGACGTGCACTGCTGAACATAGGCCTCCCCAATCAAGTACTGCGAAGCAGAAATATTTACTACAATTTGATTTTTCTCCAATAGCTTTCCTAGCAACCCAGTATCACTGTTACCAACCAAGAGTTCAGCCACACTCTGTCGGAGTAAAAACCACAAGTTTAGCCACAGGCTTGGCCTCGGGATTGCAGCAAATCGAATACGTTTACAGGTCCGTAATCTGTGGCGGTCCAATGAACTGTACAGTTTACAGTCCCTAGGGAACTATTGTAGCTACGCCGTGCTCTAAGGAGGCGCAGAGAATCAAACATTCCAAAGAATTAGATCATTGATATATCTACTTATTTTAATGCGTTTAAAACGAAATGAAACAAAAGTTTAAAGTTTGTATTAGATAACGAGACGAGCTGGTCGTTAGCTTAATGGTGAGCACAAACCATAACAACTGCAGTGCCACCCAGAGCTTTGACATATAAAGGCCTGCGCGGCACTCCTTTGCGCTCGTTACCCTGAGGATTAGGTATATTCAGTCTCATAAGCCCAGTAATTTCACTAACTACTATGTTCATCAAACCGGAACACAGTAATGCTTGCACATTACTGCTTGGTGGCAGATTTTTGTTAGTGGGAGGACTAACTCTTCTGCGAGTGTCCGTCTGGGTTGTTACCACCGCTTTGCTAATAAATAAAATAAAATAAAATAAAGTAAAACCTATATTCTATACAAATAAATGAAATTGAAGCATAAGAAAGTATATACGGTACCTATAACAAAACAACCATTGTCTGTCTGTCTGTCTGTTTGATCCGGATAATCTCTGAAACGGCTGGACCGATTTTGACGGGAATTTCACTGACAGATAGCTGATGTTACAAGGAGGAGTAACTTAGGCTACGTGGGCGAAACCGCGGGGCACAGCTAGTTGTAAATATAACACCACCCCTTAATAATTCCAGTGCCACCCAGAATTTTGAAACTCAACGAAAACGCAAAAATTGCTCTCGTTACCCTCATCCCTAAAATATTAGGCACTATAGCCTGCGGCTTCACCCGCGTGCTATAGCTATATCTTTATAAATTGTATTAAACAGTTATACCTCACTCACCCTCTCTAGTTGTTGTTGTTTGTCTCCGTACATAATTTGATATTATATTATATGTATATATAATATAATTATAATAATATGTATTGTATTACTTACTTATTAGCATGTATGTGTATATATTTTTTTAATTTTTTTTTTCTAATATTTTATATGTGATTATTATTGGTATCTATAATATTATATCTATATTATTTGTGGGTACATGTATATATAATTTTAATTTTTTCTTTTGTTTATTTGTTTACACCGCCGACCTCTTTCACTCCATTAGTTCTCTCCATCCAAAGGTTGACTGGAAGAGATCGCTTTTAGCGATAAATCCGCCCATTGTACTTTAGTGTGTCGTAATATTTCTGTACTGTTTAATTTTTAAGTCTGGTGTACAATAAAGTATTTTGTATTGTATTGTGTATGTGTGTTATTCTGATATGTAAACTAGATTACAGTAAAGTTTCATCAAAATCCGTGTAGTAGTCTTTACATGAGAGACCAACAAACATCCATACATCCATACATCCATCCTCAAACATTCGCTTTTATAATATTAGTAGGAGTAATATTAACTTCAGTAATTTCACTAACTATTGTGCTCAATATTACATTCAATAATATTAATTAATATAATATCCAATTTCATTTGGGAGGTAACTGGTAATTTGCTGTAACTCGAATCACCAAATATAAATTCAAAGAGGAAACATCAAGTATTTTAATAATAAAATGATATTATTCCAATACAAGCTGTAGGCCGAAATCACTCTTGTCAAAAACGCAATAAACGTCCGCTTTCACAGCGATATTGTTGTAGCTTCAAAATATAACGATTGTGTTATTAATTTTATTGGTTGTACCGCCTGCTATTGTTACAGTTAATTTCAAAGTCTATTACATAAGTCCTTCGAAAATTTAATCCACTTTGACTCGAGCCGCAACACGCAAAGTTGAAACTTAATTTTCTTGTGTCATTCCATCTTATGCAATATCAATTCAAATTAAGAATGGTAAATAATATAAAAGGTAAATACTTATAGACCGATTGAGAAGAAGGAAAAGAAATTCGGCGGCATTCTGTTGAAAAAAAAAACGATATCCTAAGATATAAGTACCTGCATACGTTAACGTTATTGAGAACAAATAAATAGAACAAAAAAGAAATTGAAACGGGCTAAAGCGTAAAAAGCTTGAAACCAAACTAAACAGTGTCTACCACTAGATACGTAGGTAAATCTATACAAATAAATAAAATTGAAGTGTTGTTTGTAATATCAAAATAACAGCTTTTTACCAAATGCATATTATGGAAGTACATATATATATATACGGTACCTATACTAACATAACAATCATCTTTTACATTTTTGTCGGTCTGTCTGTCTGTTTGTTCCGGGTAAATTCCAAAACGGCTGGGCAGATTTTGACGGGATTTTCACTGGCAGATAGCTGATGCTGCAAGTAGTAACTTAGTCTACATTTATTTTAGAAAAAGAATTAGGGTTCCGCGCAAAAAAAATAAAAACCATAAATCCAATATCTCCGCGCAGGTGAAACCGCGGGCAGCAGCTAGTACTTAATAAAACGAGAGATTGGAGTTTGAATTCAATCCTTTCGCTACAATCAATCACGTCAGTCGTGCTCGTGTCCCAGTCACAGTGGTATTGGAGCGCAAAATGTCCGCAAACGTAAAGACAATGTGAACCCGTTCACTGCTTTGTTTGATGGTAATGTAATAGACAGGCATCCTGATTGGCTAGTATTCTGCAATTAATTTTTGCTGCTGGTAACTTCTTAGAAGCCTTTTTTTATGCGATAATTATTAATAGGTACTACGTTATGTATTGACAGTTGATTATTGATGAAAGCGTGATGTTTAGGCAAATGAAACAAAAGGTATTGAAATAATTTAAATCATGTATACTCGTATACTCGTATACTTTATTTTAATACCCGATGTGTAGAACCTTTTGCAGAGTTCGTCGTTACAGTGTTAGGTACGCCATGTAATGTAAACATACGCGTGATACTCGATATAATGGAACTAGCTCCTGCAAGCGGCTTCGCTCGCGTGGTATAGGTATATCTATTCAGCACCTAAACTACCTACATTCCAAATTTCATCAACATCGGTTTAGTTGTTACCGAGATACTTGGCAATAAACATTCGGAAACGCACACACACATTCGCATTCAAATATTAGTAGGATAGGAAGTAACTATGATAAGCTCGAAATCCTGAGAAAATTTAAGGCCATTAAACGTTTTCCCACGAACAGTTTTGTGTAGTTTTAGAAGAGACATAAGTATAACGTTTTTAAAAACTCAAGGGGGCATGTATTCCCTATAGTATTGCTGGGCTCAAGCAGTTTTAGCCGACAGCCTCATGCTTGTCCTGATTTTCTTTCTTCTCTTTCTTCTTGTAACTTATTTTTATAGGTACTATTGGATCATTATCCAATAGTATTTATCCAATTGTTTCATTAAACAATAACTTTTTTAAAACGGCCAAACTGCCTTTACCTATACTCTGCTACATAAATCATATAACACCTAACCTAACCTTCCATTTCCCCTATTGTACGTAGTATTATTATATGTTCCTACCGTTTTAACTTATTTCAAATTTTGGGTACTTACTTGATATTGGCTTAACAAACCTATAATACATGAGGTGTAATAAAAAAGTAGATGTAGAAAAGCGTTTCATTTTATTGCCTACTTTGACATGTTGATCGTGTCGACATGCCAAAGTAATAAAATAGAAATACCTATACATTCAATAAACATCCAATATTTTACAGCCTGACATGCAAGCTCATAATTTACTATCACAATAATTATTATTTTAATAACCATAATGGCTACTGAATTTAGAGTTATTACCGCTGAGCTGCCAGCGGATCTTTTTAATCGATATCGAAAAAGGAGGAGGTTCTTAATACGGTTGTATTTTTTCATGTTTGTTAATTCGGAACATACACTTTAGAAAATTGTTTGAAACACCGATTTTTAAAATTATTTGTTCGTTTGAAAGGATATATTCAGATAGAAATTTCATCAAAATCGGTTCCTTAGTTTGTCATTGACGTCGGTTGCCAGTTTTTTAAAGCAATTCGATATGTGATGAGTTTACATGTAGGTACCCTACATGTACCTACAAAGTCTACAAACACAAACGCGCAGAGAGAAACACATAACCCCGGTCCACTTGGTCGGGATTAAAGAACTTGTGGCATAAAGAACTTCATCTGGGTCTTCTGTATTGAAATACGATTCAGTTGAAATACCGTTTTTAATGCTAAACCCATACTTTAACCAGCTATTTCTGAAACGGAGCATAAATAAGCACTCTGCTGTATAAAGCGAACAAACTTTAAAACAGCGCTCATAAAGTTGCCCCCAGAGAGTATAATATAAAGTGGAGACATTTTTATTGTTCAAAAAGGATAAAACACGGTCGGCCAATGTCGCTGTTTGCAGTGTTTACGACGAGCTTTAAATCATAAACAAATAAAATAGGAGTCTATACCTACCATGCAGTGTAAACGACTCTAGAAGATCGTATCGCAGCTTTAAGGGCTCCACACAGCAGCGTTAATATCAAACAATAAAAGCGCACGCGTTAATGCGATATCTGTTTTAGTACATTTTGTATTAGGTAGGTACTTTGTTAGTGGTAGGACTAACTCTTCTGCGAGTGTCCGTCTGGGTTGTTACCACCGCATTGCTCGTGAAGTCTGCCGCCAAGCAGTAATGTGCAAGCATTACTGTGTTCCGATTTGATGAGCAGAGTAGCCAGTGAAATTACTGGGCTTACTGATGTCTCAGGGTAACGAGCGCACTGCAGTGCCACGCAGGCCTTTGTGTTTCAAAGTTCTGTGTGGCACTGCAATTGTTATGGGCCGGCGTTATGCTTACCATCAGGCAAACGAACAGATCGTCCCGTAACAAAAAAAAATTAGGACGCATGTAGCCTACACTTTGCTGCGATAATGTCACCATGGTTGAAGTAGGTTTAATAAATATATAGGACGCGTGCATGAGATCTTACATACCATAAGACAGAAAGAGAGAGAGAGAGAGCAGAATGGACGGCTGACAAAGCTCTCCCTTCGAATCTACCTGATATTTTCTTGACGCCAGTGACGCATTCGTCATGGAATTTCATCATCCATGAATGAGCGGGTACGCTTATACCGTACCAGACACGATTAAGAAAAAAAACTCATATTCGTGTCTGTTCCGTTGATAATGTAATAATAGATTGAGAGTTTGGGAGTGCCTTATTAAAACTCAACTACCTACACATAGAGGGAAATAATTACAAGTCTAATTATGAAAATGGTAAAGCCAAGTAGAATGCCTGTCTCATAAATTGTCCAAATTAACGACTGTGTCTGACTCGCTATTTTAGTTGATATTGATAGGTAGGTATTATACTATAAATATTTTTTCAGATATATATTAGGTCTATTTTTTGCAGCTACCCTCGAAATGTCTAGCCTAATAAACTAATTATACGCTGACGTACCTATAGACCAACCTGGAGCTATGGTGCGTAATCATCTTTTATATATGTACCTACATATTTGCATGTGAAAATCACTAGGGCTCGATCTATAGAGGTAAGATCGCTTTTTGAATACGGTTTTTAAGGTGAATCCTGTAACAACAGCAACGAAAAACTTAACCTGATGTTTAGAAGCTGTCATCACATTGTCTCAAGAACGTTAAAAAAAATATAAAAAATATCCAGTCTATAATAATTATAATATGAGTGTGTAAGCGTTTTTTTTTTATCTCCAACATTTTCCCAACATATTGCACGTTTAAAATCTTATTTATAGTGCTTATAACCTAAGAAATAAGCTTCTAAATAACTACCGAAATTGAAAAAATACCTACCTGATTTCTTGCATCTCCGTAGAAATTAAAACTTGTTAATAAAATTTGGTTTGCAGCAATGGATTAACCGTTAAAAACTTGATTTAGTACACGTTTAAACATTTTCAAAAGACCTTTAGATTCTTAAACCAATCTTAAAAAAACTTCTTAAACCAATCTTAAAAAAATCGAAGCGAATTTTCGGCCGAGGGGCGTGCGCAGAGGTCGGGCAGACAGACGTATCTCCAATGGGGAGTCAAATACTGAAGGTCATTCGCTCAGGGATGCGCCTTAAAATAAGACATTCCTACTACCGCTAATGCCCTTTGTGTCAAAATATGAACTCTCACTACAGAGTGCGACGGATTCTACTGAATCTTGAATTAATGATAACGTACTGCCGAGGTCGTGCCACGGGGATGAAAACGAATATCGCGATCCGGGATTTATAAAAATTTATGAAATACGGGCCTTGTTCCCAACCGCTGGATAAATTGATCCATTAAAGTTAATCACACAATTTTGGCCACGGGTACCTATAAGAATACATATATGTGGGACATGAATAGAGAGAGATGTAATTAAATGGGCTCTGACTGGATGAAATTTAGTCTTTCACCTTAGGGAAAGAGTTATGTTCAGAGTAAAGGACACCGGAAGCATTCATCTAGCAAAAAAGCACTTGGCGCAGGACAGATAACCGTTGGGTTTGGGTACTTGTTATATTGGATATAGCAAACAGGCAAACCTGCTGGTGTACAGGAGCGGAAAATAGGAGATCGTTGGCATACAATGGGAAAAGCCTATGTAATAAGCTATCTTTATGTATTATCCTTATGTAAAGAAATAAGGTTGAAAATAAAGATGCGTTTAGATGCGTAAATAAAATAAGATCGGATGATAAATCATCCGATATTAATATTAACTGATTAAAATCAGTTAATATTTGTATTTCTTTGTACGTAGCAAAGTATTTTATTAGAAACGTTAGCCTTTACTTAGAAGGCACTTTACTTTAATTCGTTTTTCTGTAGGAAAGCCAATACGGTGATCGATTCACTTACCCAGCCCAAACCTAGTGAAAATGTTTGCTCGGAAACGCGTCGGGACTTCGGCTTTCCATTAGTAGGCAGATCGTATTCTTATTTACCATAATTTTGTGTTTCTAACTTTGTTTAATAGGTAAAAGGTTCAAAAATTACTTCTATAAGTACGCTATACCAATACAGAATGAGGATTTCTTAAAATACTTAACAAGCTTCTTCTAGCATACGTTGAAGAAAACCTACCAAAACTATATAGGTATAAGTTTTGGTATGTTCTCTATAAAAATGTAAAGATTTTCTTCTACGCAAAAATACGCCTTGGTCTTATAGCATTCAATTGAGGTTAGGAGTAAAAATATGTAACGAGGTCGACAGAATTTCTCGTACGGAAATATGCCAACTGTAACCCAAAACCGCAACATCTCGGTCAAGCCTTTTCCTAAGTGATATAGAATGTCAGACACATAAAATACTTTATGCAAAAGTGGTTATTTTTCAGAGGTCCGAAACCCGAAACGCTCGTTCCTCTACAAACAGGGGCGTGGGAACGATTTCGCATACTAAATGAACGGCCGACCGGAAACACTAAATATTCAAGGTCGTAAATGAACAAGCGAGTTTTAAAAATACTTCTTTGCTACACACCTCATTTGAAAGAGCAAAAAAAAACAGACTTTTAAAGGTACCTCATTGGTACCTTATAGTCAGTATAAAATAACATAGAATAACACAAGTAGGTTTTCTTGTAAGTGAGTAATTTAGAAATAAATTTAGCAAATGAGATCAAAGACATTGGAAAACAAGCCCTACAAGACAATAGTCGTTTACGAGTTCAACAACCTCTGAAACAGGAAAGATCTTTAAAAGACGGTTTTGGAGTTCAAAGACCGCAAAAGGTATACATGTAATAAAATTGTTCGTTTACTTAGTATATCATAAATTATATTGTAATCTTTGCGTATAGCAAACATAGGGCTGGATCATCTAACCTACCTACATTTGTATAGGTACATAACAACTACATTTTACTTATACGCTATAGCGTAGTTAATATGTGGTAAGCTAAGCCCTTTAAAAAGCGAGGGTTATTACTACATGAGGTGTTTTTATGTTGATCTATTTGCGATGTATTAAATGGATACGGTTCCATGCTCTTGGGAGCCACTATGCATCTTTATGCAAATGCTTGGTACATGTCGAATATTCTTAACCGGCAAACAAAATATTAACATTTTTTCATTTCAACGTACCATAGAAAGATGGAATGTATTTTCTGTGCAGTTGTAACTAAATGAAGCCTGCGTTCAGAGATACGTATACTAAATGACTCCAAAGTGTTCCAAAGTCAGCGATTTCACGAGTGGGAAGCCACTCTGCATATTACAGCGGCGTCCGGCAGAGTGCTGAATATTCAAGTCGGAGCCACCCGCGATGAGGAGCCGGCTGAATGTGCTCGTTATGTCTGATCCTGAATTTTTAATCTGTGGAAATACGTATTTAAATTAACCACCAGATTAGGCGTTTCATACAGGATAATCTTTTGGCGCGCGTCACGACTTGACCTACTTAAGTATTTTTAACTTTCGTAGCTATACGTAAACGTTAGTATTTTTACACCAGGTGCCTGTTTCATAAAAAATATTAGTCTATATTATGAGTCTTTTTTTCATATATTATATGACGCTAATACTCATAATATTACACTAATATTTTTTTATGAAACAGGCCCCAGACCAGTTGGACATTAGATTTATCTATCACCTGAGAAGTGGTCTTGTTTAAATTTGATCAAGATCTTACTGTAACAACTATACTAGTCTGTGATATAGATGGACTCCGAAGATAGTGTGATGAAAATCTGCTTGACAGCTCCGTCGCTAAGTGAAAGCGAGAAGCCCCGGTTTCGATCTCTGGTCGGGGTATACTTTGAGTGCAGCTGATCATATTAAAGTTTGGTTTTATTTCGTGCTTAATCTACTTAGTCTATGCCACTATATATCAAATATATTATTATTGTCTACAATACCACCAAAAGTCGACATAAAGTCTACGCTCCTCAAGATTTATTAGAAGATTAATTTCTCGTTATCCGCTAACAAAATCGGCTTATTTTCAATGCGAAAAGCTCCACAAATAGACGAGCAAGCCTTGGCGTTGTGCCATGTGAATAACAAAAGGCTCTCTCGAGCTGCGTTGCTAGGCCGCACACGAAAAACAACTGTTTCTGTGCTTTGATATATGAAGAGGACTAGATTTTTGTTATTGTAGGTTCCTTCGTAAATCCACAAACAAATAAAAAAAAAATCTCATCTACAAACTGAATGGAGATGGGAAACTATGGGATAGATATATAAGTTACTCTTTATGGTTACTTATACCGAAATCGTAGTATCGTTCAGAAATAAATTAATTGGTCAGTTTAGTAGGTCAGTCGGAATGGAAAAAATTATCGTTTAGAACTAACCAAATATATATATAGTTCACAAAAGAAAATTAGTTGATCTGCATCAGGTGGTCAGTTTTTAAAAAGTACCACTAATGGTAGGTACCACAGTAAACAAACGAAATCAGTGTGAGTGTGGTGTCGCATTAAGCCGTAAGCTTACTCTATTGTATCAATTTTTAAATTGTACCTTAGGTATTTTTCGGTTGTGAACGAAATACCTAAAATGAAATGTGTTAGTAGTGAATTGATGAGCCTGATGTTAGGGTATTTTCTAGTGCTGGGTTGGCTAGCTACCACTCTCAAGTTTTGTTCTGCCAGTTGCATGTGGGAGCCAGTTCTATTCACGGATTGACATGGTTATCACTTTGATCACATGATCACTTAAAGTCAGGTGAGATCGTGGTCAAAGTCTAGTGACTAAAAAAAATGTTACAATAGAAACGTTCAATTAAAGAGTTTTTGAGTACAGATTAAATTCAGATTCATTCAATATTTCTTATTATATTATAGTACATAACACATGTCGTTGACACGCGTGATATATTACTTATAAATTCTCAAATGTGTCAAACAATTCTTTTCAATGGAACCCATTCGCAATATTTCTACTGAAAGGTTCACCCAACCATACTCAATCTATTTCATTCGTATCCCGAATTTGAAGGATACATTTATTTCGCGGCATAGTTTGAGAAAATAGTAGTTGACGATTTCGTGATTATATTAGAAAAAAAAATGTTATTTATTCCTACGAAAATTTTGCTTTTCATTTGTTTTTAAATGTTCTCTAAATTAAACTAAAATGGTATCTAAATTAAGCGAATCTTTTATACTTAACTATTGATTTTGAACAGGATTCTCTGACTTTCGTTCTTATAGATTTCGACTAGATTCTAACCATCAAAAAAAATATATACAAGGGGTAATTTTGGACGGGGAAGTAAGAGTACCTATCTATCCTTACTGCCCCGAGTCTTTTAATCCTTTTAAGAAGCAGAATCGTTAGGCACCAAAAACATTTTCTTGCTGACTGTACATTTTTTCCAAAATTTGTGGATGCAGGTGAAAATATCTTCAAAAGTTAAGGATAGTCTCAAAAGCATGTTTTCCGGTAGCTATTCTGATTTCTTACGCAATGTATCAAGGGACATGGTTTTTGCGATATCCGTCATTTTTAGTGCTCATGCCTGAGTTGGTCCCGTAGAATCTTTTGATCCTTATTAAAAAGCGGATCGAATGACATCAAGAAAAGTTTTCGTGTGAAAGTTTAATTTTCTTTCTAACTGTAATTTTTTTCCAAAATTCTAAAAAATACAGCCTGTATATTCAAAATATTCTTCTAAAAACACCTTCGTAGCAAT
This sequence comes from Crocallis elinguaria, assembly GCA_907269065.1. NCBI lineage: Eukaryota > Metazoa > Arthropoda > Insecta > Lepidoptera > Geometridae > Crocallis > Crocallis elinguaria. Next base: position 19,937,193 of record OU026072.1, on the reverse strand, counting down.
TAATTAGGTAGGCGAGTTCTTGGCAGGTAATTAATTACGTGTGACAGAGGCCCATGGCTGACACTATTTCGCTTTTAGCAACGCATTTGTCGTACCTAATCTAACGGTGCCAGGTACGATGTCGCTTTTATAAAACCATTTATATAATACTTATTGTTATTAAAAAACCACGCGTTCCATAAAATCAAATTTACTATGATGTTACAAGTTTTCCGTAAGTTTTTTTAAAATAATCAGTAAAGTATAATTAAGCACTTTAAAAAAAACTAAAAATCACGCTTCCATTTGGCTTCATCATCAGACTTTCAAAACCAAGTGCTATGTATCTATTGGAATCATCAAAATGAATCGTATGAGCCCAAACTCGAGAGGGTTACTTGTAGCCACTGAAGAGTTCTACGATCCACCTCCTGGCTTCATCATCAGATCTGCTCGATGATACCAAATTATTGTATTGTCATTCAAACTACATAATATAATGTACTGTTAGATCCAGAAATGAAACAACTCGGTATGAATAATCGACACACGTGTATGTTCACTCGTAGTTCAATGAGGACTGCTGTCCTTCGCCGCGTCTTCCCCTTGCGTAGCGCTGGGACGACTACGCCGTAGCACTGACTTCACGGTGGAGCTGCTGACGTCATAACGTCGCACCATAGCACCACACCATGAACTACCTTTATTCTTACAGTACATACAATGTTTCATTTCGATATGACATGTAGGTTAAATGTACATTCGATGTAGGTTATATGTTCATTCGATGTAGGTTAAATGTAAGAAATTTGTATGCACTTACACACATGTGAAGGGGTGTTATAACGAGTGTACAATGTACATGTGTGTCTGTCTGTCGCATCGTAGCTCCTAAACGGATTGACCGATGTCTAGTCTTTTTATGTCATTAGAGCCTAATTTAATACCTTTTTTATACTGTTGGATTTGAAGGTTTGTTAAAATCTAAAGCCACTTGCTAAAGAAAATTGCGTTTTAAACGGAATCTCGTGCAGCAATCAAATCTACATTACAGCACAAGGGATCCATTAGCAAATGGAACAATAAACTTTCCTTTTAACTATTCGTTTAACGCGAACGTTCCAGTTTTTTAATGCTTGTTGAGATTTGAAAAAAGTTGAAAAACATACATATTTTCCTCATGCAGCATATGATAGCATCTTTATATCATCAAACAGTTACCTAATAAGAAGATGCCTTGCCAAACCTTTTAAGTATGTGACATAAAAAAATTGGTTGTGTAATAAAAATACCAAAAAATCATTATTAAAAATGTTCATAAATTTTTACAATTTGGCATTTTCAGGTATTTAATCTAGGTTTTCAACAACAGCTTTAATAACTTCGTAAATCTCGACAAGCATGTAGTAGACGATCGGGAGTGTGAATGAGTGCTAACACAAAATAGAGAAAAAGACAGCAGAAAAGATTCAGAGACAAATATAAGCGTGGATCAAAATTCTACACAGTACTTATGGAAGAAAGAATCTACGCGTTTCTGAATCTTCGCCTTAGTGCCTACCAAGTAGGTATACGTAGGTAGGCGCACTAAAACACTCGCAAGTTGCGACTGAACTCTTGAAACGATCTGATATATCCATGACGTCGCGGTTGACGTAGACTCATGTCACCATTTAGCTTCAAGTTTACAAAACCTCCCTTTTACTACCTCGCCTATTTTGTGCATTTTCTGGTATTAATAGCATATATACACATCGTGATTTTTGTGCATTTGTCTACCTCCCACGCTCATAATACCTACCAACAAAGAGGTTTGTTGCACGACCCAGCGCGGCGCCGCACACGGCACACACCACACCAACCTAATACGAATAAACTTCTGAGAGTTAAACGAATTCAAAATTCCACTCAAGCATGAATTAGTTAATTAGTGTGTGAACACGTCAGATTGTGTCAGACTAAACTCATCATGGTATAAGGTGCGCCGGGGTTTCACTAAACTAATTATAATCCCGGCCTTGCCTTAACTGCTTTATTTATGCATAACATAATGTGTTAAAAATTGTTAAACAACCGGCTATAACTCACGTCATTTGTCGATATTGTCGTTTAATAGTAAAATAATGTGTTAACTTTGAGCCGCATAGTGTGATAGGCGCATAACATTATTAGTGAATATTTTATATCAAATAGTATCTGAAAGCAGATGCCGACATCAATCAAGACTTACATTCATGTCCTGAGTCCTGATCATAAATATAAAATTGTTTAACTTTTAAACTTTCGTGATTCGAAAACATTGTTTACTTTTAAGAACGGAACCTAATCGCGATAAAAACACAGCTTTATATTTACCTCGACGTTTCGATCAAGTTGCATAGATCGTGGTCACGAGAAGACTCACTCTTCTCGTGACCACAATCAATGCAACTGTCTTCTCGTGACCACGATCAATGAAACTTGATGGAAACGTCGAGGTAAATATAAACCTGTGTTTTTATCGCGATTAAGTCCCGTTCTTAAAAGTAAACAAAATTGTTTAAATTGTTTTTTGTTCTAACTCGGTAGTTTCATATACATCAAGTAAACAGCAGTTATTTTGTCATTACAAACAGACACTTCAATTTTATTTATTTGTATATAGAAGATGTATAGATATACCTATAGATGTTGAAAGTTTTCCTTCTAGCAGTTGTTTCAGGGAGAAAGTTTGTTATAATTTATCACAATTTACTGCTCACAGAATTAACAAACTACCGACGTGACAATACAAACTAAACAGCTTCCAATTCTTTGATTTACAACAGTACCCTAAAGACGTCATTATAAAGGTGAAAATACACGGTTCAACCAAAGTGATTCAATTTGCAAATGGAGCAGAAATGAAAGGAATGCTGTTGTTGCAATGACATTAAATGATTCACTTATAAGTTTACATGGATCAATTTGGTTGCTTCATCCAAATTGAAAGACAAAAGTGAACCGTGTATTTTCACCTTAACTGTACTCATGAATAATAGAGCACTTAGAAACATCTATTTACTTTCATGATTTATACGGCCTTTATAGAGCTCTGGAGAATTCCGAAATGAGGGGTATTGGACTATTTAGAAGGATAATATAAAACTTTATCCATCTATGAACTTGTTATGTCTAACGAGATATTATGAATGGTATAAAAGTCCGTTGCCACAAAAATAAATTTGATAAATGTGTGGGAGAATTCAAGCATTCAGGCCGATGACGATATATATGTTTGTAGGTTACACGCTAAGCAATGGAATAAACAGGTCGCTGTAACAAAAGTTACAGTTACAGTTACACATACTCGACTGCCCTTGCCTGTGTTACTCGGGATGTAAGGATCTAAAGATTTTCCATACATCCAAATCTGTTCAGGCATTTAAAAGTTAAGGTGGAATAAAGAAACCCACATATAATACATACATCAACCCTAACAACATTACATCACTCCTTTTTTGTGCAGTCGTGTAAAAACCCAAATTTCTTATTTTGTGATACCTATCTTGGAAATCCTCAAGGGCCAAATAAATAGGTAGGTATTTTTAGATTTGCTGAAGTACCACAACGTCCACTACCATCGGGCGATAAAGGATAAAATATTTAATTTTCGGGTTTTTTGGTGTACCTATTGGTATGGTTTGTATACCAATACACCAAAAAACCCGAAATGGGCCCTAAAACTCAAAATAGATTTTCGATCTGATGTAGGCCAAAAGTTAATAAAATTAGTATTAGTCGATTAATTTGATTTCTGTACGGAACAGCGACTTAACTAGGTACTACGCCACACTACAAGAAAATTAGAAATGCCATAACCGTAATACAGAGTCTTGATCGTGCAGGCGGGCTACTGGAATGTTAGCACTTAGCTTTGTAATAAACTTACAGGATGTAATCGCCTCGCCGCGTCGTGTATAGACAGAATGTGGGTTATTTTGTATTTTTCTAGCTGCATTGGATCCTTGGAATCCCGGTAGTTGCCCACGTAGAGACCGGGGAGCACCTGAGAACAACACAAGTTTAATTAATATGAGTACCTTTTTTTGGTGACCCGGGGAAATGCCTTTATGCACATCTCCGCACCCGGGGGAGTCCGGAGATTGTGTGGGACTTGCCACCTGCCCGCTGCACAACTTCCTCCCCACTAAAACCACCGGGATTTTTTCCTGTCGGCTCAGCTACGGACGAGGTCACGGACCCGTAAACACACTCCAATTAATATGAGTACTTAATACAAGTCGATGTAACAAAAGTTACATAATTAAAAAGCACGACTCCCCTAGTTGGTGTCACTCGGGATGATGTAAGGACTCTAACGATATGTCATACATCCAAATCAGTTCAGGCATTTAAAACTTATGTCGGAAGAAAGAAACTCACATACATATTCATATACATACATCGACCCTAATAAAAAAATACGCTCCTTTTTTGCGCATACGTGTAATAATATTCAGGCGCGGTGGTAGTGAGACTCGGTACTTTTTAAAGTCTAGCGATATATTTGAGCACAATAAACCGGTGCGCGAATAGACCCGTTTTTGTCTTAATAATACAGGGTGAGTTTGAATTGGTATATGTGATCCTGAAAGGGGGTGATTGGGACCATTGTTGTCGACAAGTTGTAAGAACCTCCCTTGGAAATACGTAATTAGAAATTACGCGACTATAAGAGTTCATTTTTCCTTATGAGGTATGCAACCCTAAAAAGAACTGCCGGGCTCAATGTCTTCTTCAGCGTTTTCCCAGTTAAGTGTCTACTAATTCGTAAATAGCTTGAGCGCGTTCAAAACTTCATAAGCAACTTCAAATTCACTTGCAGCGATATGGCTTCAATTTGTTATTTAACCGCCTCAGCTCAAGCGAATCAAGTAATATTCAGAAATTGTTCAACAGACTGTTCAGCAGACGTAAAACAAGTCCGTTATACAACGCAAGCGTTGTTTTCATTGCCCTGTATAACAATAATTTGAAACTCAATATTGTCGACAACATCATTGCGCGGAATTTGGTGAAATGCCCAACTTTTCTGGAATGAAAGCCGTGTTCTGGCGAAACTTTTTTGTGTATTATTCGGAATTGTGGAAATAAATTACTTACTTGGGAAAGAATTAGCAGCGTAAGCTCAAAGGAAGAAATTGCTGGCAAAATCCAAATTAATATTATAAATGCGAAAACAACTCTGTCTGTTAGTTACTTTTTAACGCCTAAACCAGCTGATCAACTTTGAAGAATTTTGGTATAGATAGATTGCAATAGGATAAATAGGCTACATTTTGTCGCTTATATAAAACTATTAATTAATTAATAAGGTGCTTCAAGATATTTGAAAAATCATCTCTCAAGGACTACCAAGGACTACCAAGGGGAAGATTTCAATTACTTTATTAGGCTACTAGAAAAAATTACTCTACGGCTACGCAAATAATGCCATGAACATGAGCTAGTAATATACAAAAATCACTTAGGTATGTACATTGTACAGTAATAGTAAGAAAAGTTTCGTCACATTAAGGTCTATTTTTGCTTGCGCAGTAGTTGTTTTGTGTTAAGACTACTTACTAAAACCTATGCTTGTATTGCGACAACGATTCTGTTCTTCTTCTTTCTTTATTTCCTGGCTTCTGTGGAATGTTAGCCACAATTAACGATTCTGTTTTAATAAGATATATAAACAAAGAGAAAATTAACGGAGACTGACATTTACAGTTATTTTTTTTTATTTTTTTATGTTATTTGGTTACGAGACGAGTTGGTCGTTTGCCTGATGGTAAGCATAACGCCGGCCCATAACAATTGCAGTGCCACCCAGAACTTTGAAACACAAAGGCCTGCGCGGCATTGCAACGCGCTCGTTACCCTGAGACGTTAGGTATTAAGTCTCATAAGCCCAGTAATTAAATAAAACAAACACACAGTTACAGTTAAATAAAACAAATTAGATTTATTTTTCTAAATAGCCGCTTGGCTATAAAACCTTCTTATTGGCTTCAATAAGAAGGTTTTATGTTGATGTATAGTAGACATTGGTCAAAGGTGAATGCTATTTTAACCTTTGTAAGTAGTCTGCTAACTGCCATAAGATCAAAAGGTAGTGTCCTTACGTGATAAAGGAAAGAATTTGAAAAGTGACAAAGGTATTCTTACCATGACTGTACTTAAATTATTTTATTATTTTGGAAACGTTTTTGGTCCGGCTAGGCCTTGGCTGCCCGATTCCATTGCTGATGACCTCAACTAATTTTAGTACTACCATAGTGTTTTAAAAGTATGGAATACATTTTTGTACCAGTGAATTACTTCAGTTTAACGGCCATGAATTAAGTGGGGTCTATATTTTCATGAAGAGCTAAAAGGATGGAAAATATTGAACCGCTTTAAAATATCTTCGTTTTGGTATATTTTAAATCCGAAACGGACGCATTACTAAAGTTTGTTCAGTTTATGACTAATAAAACTGGGCCAATTTTTACAGGTTAAAAACAGCTTGTCATAAGAACTTTTAAAATAATATAATACCAAATTAAATACAATACCAACATTCTTCGTTCTTTACTCCGATCCTGACCATAAAAAATTGTTTATCTACGTCGCATCTACGTCGCAAATAATATGATCCTAACTCCAGAGAAAGTAATAGGTACCTCGGGGTCCAATACACAGGATTTTACTCGAAGGAAGCCCGGATTATTACGTAGTGAAAGGTTTCACACCATTGCGCTGCTTCTTATATTTTTATATTACCTTAGAGGAAGCCATGTGGCTGAGATCTATGTTGGATGGTCAGGCGGAGGCGAGAGGATTTTACTCCTCCGACTTTTTCGCCTTTTCGTTAGTTTTGTAGGAAATATAAGGTAAGAAGATTTCCGTATTTAGGAAAAAACGGAAGAATTTCTTATACCTGCCTAAATCTTTACACGTTTCCACTTAAATATTAACATTATATTAGTTACTTTTGAATACAATGTATCTGGTCTAATCTTTTAGACTGTATAGAAAACTATAAGACGATTTAACCTAGCGTTCTAATGTAATTCTTCTTATTGGTTAATTATAAATGCGAAAGTGTTTGTTGGTTTGTCCTTCTTTCACACAGCCATAAAGCAACGGATAGACGTGATAGGGTAAGGCCACGAATTTTGGCACAAATGACGCAGTAGTGGCGAAAAAGTTTTGCGCGATAGTGACGTAAAAGTATCGCAGTAGTTTACGCTACCGTGACGCAAAAGTGTCAAAAATGGTAGTGCAAAATTATAAAGATTGGAGTATACTGACCAAGAATACCAGTCTCGATTCGGTCACTGATCCATTCTAAAAATCTATAATTCATTATAATTATCATTGTGAAAAAAACTGCAACCATTATGAAACCAGTATGCCACAACCTTAATTTGGTAGCGCAGTAGTAGTGACGCATGTAATTATGCAACTGGTATCGCAACAGTGACGGAAAAGTAGCGCAAAAGAAGGTATAGCGCAAAAGTAAACGATTATTAGTTCACAGTTATGCTGTATTTTCCATCAAATTCAGCACTATGTTAATTAATATGTTTGAAAGAATCAAGCGCAGCATAAATTTTTGCAGAAATTTCAAACATACTTATAAAATAACCAAAAATCTTGCTTCCAAAACCAGTGACCATTTTACTTCTCCACAGGTTTGTCATAATAAATCATTTAAAATATGGTCCTCATATTCTAGATTCCGTAAACAAGTCTCGTTCGGTGTTGCCATTCAAAAGAATATAAAGCTACGGAACGTAACTTTAAACTGTCTACAAAAGTTGGTTGCGCAACAATGGTGGTGCAAAAGTATGAAATCATATGAAAATATAAAATGTTAAAATAGCATTATTCTAATGGTCTTTCTTTACTTAAATATAACTTAATGTTAACATAAACATATGCTTATGTCTTAGAAACAAACTATGTATTCTAAACTAACATACATATTTTTTTAATATTGCCCAAAGTGCACAGGGTACAAAAAAGATGGAGGATTTTACTCAAATTTTGCCCGTTTTTGATGAAAATATTGAATTTACTCGATCACAGGCCACACTATTGAAACTCTAAATTGTGGCCAGGCTGGATAATAAGCTATTTAGTGTTATAAAAAATCTAGAAAAGCTTTGGTGTAAACATTCTACGAAAAAACTATTTAACTTTGAGAGCTCATAGTAAAAGTGCCAAAATTCGTGGCCTGACCCGATATAGGTACCTTGTTGATGAGCCAGAGAGTAATGCCGATTTTCACCAGTGGCACCTCCTAGATCAACAATCCCCTAACTACGGAACCCTTAGCATAAGGCATCACCTAACTCTACCTTTAACTTCATTTTCATTTTCACCGTGCATTCTTCGCGACTGTCACCTACATAAGCGTGCCTTAACAACCTGTCACTTAGCACGGTGAAAATTTAGGTGACGTCTTACGCCAAGGGATCCGTAGTTAGCGGATTGTTTAGGTGCCACTGGTGAAAATGGGCATTAGTCTACTTTCTATGTCTACTTTCGTGGGAACTTCCACAATACATACACAGCAGCTAGTAGATAATAGAATTACAAGGCGCTTTAAATAAGATAACAACTTCTCGTACGTCACTACAACCTGACTTCAATACACATCCTATTTTGCGGTTAGTGACCTGCATTAGATCACATCGGCACTTGAATTAGATGGCATAATTGTCAAATGCTCCTATTGAACATTGATTATGAAGAGCTCGATGCTATCGAAAGAAAAAAAATTAACAATACTTGAAAACAGAACTCAAGCCGTCATTGCGCATGCAAACCTATACCATGTGCGGAGCTCCTAAAATGCATATATACTGAAGCAGAGAGATGCTTGAAATTCGGAATCCGAACAGCCTGTGAGCAAAGATGCCACAAAGGCAAAGTGTATTGAGTATATGCCTATTCTACTTAGCTCTAAGCTACGTCTTTGTCGTCAGCTTGCAATGGCAGGCGGGAATTGCAAATAGAGGATGAAATGTAAAAGGTAGTTCTAATCCAAATTTAAAATAATGAAATTTTTGCGTACAGTAATTAGTAGAGAGAAATTAGGTGTCTACGCTTGTCTGATAATTTTAACAAAAACACATTTTTTTTATTATTTTTTTATGTAATTGGTAACGAGACGAGCTGGTCGTTTGCCTAATGGTAAGCATAACGCCAGCCCATAACAATTGCAGTGCCACTCAGAACTTCGAAACACAAAGGCCTGCGCGGCACTGCAGTGCGCTCGTTACCCTGAGACATTAGGTAGTAAGTCTCATAAGCCCAGTAATTTCACTGGTTACTTTGCTCATCAACCGGAACACAGTAATGCTTGCACACTACTGCTTGGCGGCAGACTTCACGAGCAAAGCGGTGGTACTAACCCAGACGGACACTCGCAGAAGAGTTAGTCCTCCCACTCCCACTGACACATGGGCAAACAGTAGAAAGATCTCATAAATAATTGTCTCATTGCGGTAGATTTTTAATCAGCCGTTCACATTTTACCAGATCTGATAAAGCATATTACGTCAGAAATCAGAATTATGATTCATTTTCACACAGACAACATTTTCCTTGAACAAACATGAAACCGCCTGCATAATGCAAAAAGCATGTTGAACTAGTGAAAATATATTTTACATTGTATGAAAACTTCACAAATGCTCAGCGGATCGCGTGACTGCTTCAAAATGATGGCGTGTCCCGTTACTTGCCTTATCGAGGCAGTGAAGTTGACGTATTACTTGAAAATGTTTAGCTCGTAGCTGATGAAATGCAAACACTTAAATTTGTCGAAACAAATGTTGGATCGCTGCCGTAATATAAGAATATGGGTTGTAGTCAAAGATTTAAAAGGGTTGCATAGTGTTATCGATATGTATCACGTCTCTTGATTTCTGTTACTGCCATAATGATTTGTCGTTCATTCGTAATAACCGACTTTCAAAAAGGCTCTCCAAGTGTTCGTGTTGTAGAAGCAGAATGGCTACTCTAATCCAATGCACGAAAACCGAAGTATCGCAGGCAGTGTGTACTTCAAAAACGCCAGCGGCGTATTGCCTAAATTTAATAAGCATTACACAGAATAAATAAATAAAAGAAAACTAAATACTGATAAAATTGTGACCGTTTTTCTTTCGTGAAATAGAAGAGTAACATGTCTGATCAATTTGCGGTTCTAGGTACCTACTTCGTTCGGTACGGTGCCGAAATCTGTTGTAGAAGTAAGGTACACGATAGCCACAATCTGAACGTACAGGCTCTCTGAGTGTGACGGTCGATCCGTGAAGATGAATGATTTTTTGCCATCGATACAATTATTCTTATACAATTATGAGTTGGTATCAACCGTCCTGTTCTACTATTAGGTACGTCATACTAGCTTCACACCAAGACTTTGAAGACAGCGAAAAAAGGGACGTCACATTACCCGTAACTACGTAGACGAGACGGCTCCGTAGCTAAGTTGGTAGTAACCCTGCCTGCAAAGCGAGGGGTCCCGGGTTCGATTCCCGGCCGGGGCAGATTTTGTGTAAGCATAAAGTTTGTTCTCGGGTCTTGGATGTTTGTGATGTGCATCTGTGTGTGTCCATACCACCTGCGACACAGGGAATCCTAGTGCGGGGGTATGAGTGGTGCGCGTTAAAAACTACAATGCTTCTTTCGCTTCATTCAACAACGATGAATCATGAAGTGTACCCTCATTCGCGTAGTATGTGTTGTTATACCATTATACTCTAACTGAAATCACTCACTGTACACACATGACAATGTTTACGCCGTATAAAGCAGTGAAGCCAGCAAAGCTGTAACATTGGTTACGATATCGCTTGAAAAGCCCTTTCATTATCGCCTATGCAAGGAAAACATGTTCAGAATTTCATTTGGCTGAGTATGGGAGAGAACAGGCGGTAGGAAGACGTTTTCTCTGACAGAATTTTCCGGGCACAATTTGGCGAGACAATTTGCTTTGTTAGTTTATTTTTTCCTGCGGAAATAGAGGATTTTGGATATAATGTTATTCTACTAATACTTTTCCTCTTACTACTAATGTACCTACTATTATTTATTATTTTATAGAATAATAGGATAATAGTATGATGTTTGTTGTACTTGGTAATATAAAGTTTTTAGTTAGTATGTAGGCCTTGTAGGGTTTGTAATGATGGTAGGTGATTCTGATACGATTTCTTGAAGCGGTTTTTGAAATAAGCGTAAACTTTAAAATAATTTTGAATTTGCATTCCATCCCTTTCTCGCGTTCTTATTTAGAATGAGAGAGTGAAACTAAAATTTGATTTGAGTCGCTAGAATCGACAAGTAGATCAAATAGGATTATAAAGAGTCCCGATTTTTTTAATTTGTACGGTACCCTAAATTCTAACAAAAATAATCGAATCAACATGAGAAGCTCCATCTTCGACAGAGGATTAGAAACAGAGTCAAACCTGAGGTTTTCTTAAAATTTGGAACCAGAACATTTTTATGGTAGTATTTTCGTTCAGAGTAGAGGGCCATATTCATAATTCATCAGAGGCCGCTGCAGCAGATGCGATAATGCTAATATTTTGTGCTGGCGGTGAAATTGGCATCCGGTGTTTTCAAAGCGCCGGATATTGAATGTGGATCCTATTTTCGTAACAGCCCCTCAGAGGGCGTATCATCAAGTCTTTTTCAAAACGTTTCAATTTTATTACTTGTCACGCACGGTGTATAAGTTATAAGTTAAAAAGATTATTTTATCCCTCTCATATTCATTATTTACTTAGATTTAGTACAAAAAGCAATCAATTTAGAAAATTCGTCTAATTATAGGGAACTTTTTAGTTTGTCGTTTGCCAACTATCTCACTGATCTTTAATGACGATGTGATCGTGATAAACTTCAAAAAGGACCTCGTAGAAAAACTTGCTCTCAAATTATGTTTGCAGGAGTACACTGGTAGTTGTTCAACGATAGACTTTCAACTTGAAGATAGATGGTAGTTATTCAGGTGAGACTAAAAAATGCACTTACGAAAACAGGTTTCACCAAAGTCATGACATTTAGATTCCTCTCCAAATGATTACGAGCATTTGTACAGTACAAATGCTCGTATTCTCGATTACTAAATTGTATGATAAAATCCAACCTTAAAAAGCAATCAGCGGATTATTAAGGGATTAAATTGGAAAAACAGGGCGGTCTTTCTAAACCTATCTTGTAGTCAAAGCAAACAGATGCCAAAGGGGTTGTTTTCTTGACAAAGGTTTACGCAAACAGTTTGACCTTCGACTTGTTTGTTCGGTTAAGGATTAATATCGGTTTTGATATTTATTATCCTATAAATAATTATGATGTACGCATTGTTGTTGATTTACTGCTAGATAAAAAGGGGATTTTTATCAGTTTAAGTAAGCGTCTTATGTTATTTAGCCCAGATTATATGCTTGAAGTAAAGTTAACATAATAGGAGAATTTGTACTAATGAAGCCTTAATACCATTAATAATGTAATCAACAACCTTTTGTTCTGAATACAATACAATTTAGACGGATAGTAAATATATAATTAACCGTTATGATTAATGATCATAACGGTTAGTTTACTAGCCAAGTATATAATTAAAACCGTTACTTAATCCCTAATTTCCAAATGTCATGCACATATTACATGACACTTGGGGATTAGGAATAGATTGACATCCAGGACAAATTAACAAATGAATAAGGCTGCCGCTGGACACCAAATAGAACGAAGTCATGAATCATGACGTAATCTTTGTGGATGGATACCTATTCCCTACTCATTAGTTTTATAGACTATACTAGCTTCTGCCCTCGACTCACAGTCCGATGGAAAGCCTTGGCTAGTTTAGTCTGGGGTTGACAGACATTTAATCTTGGGCGCCACGTTCTAGTATTTTACAACCCTGGCACGAAGAATTGACAAAGTAAAAGATTCTACTGACTAAATAGGTATTTATTTTAAATGTTAACTTACCACCAAAATGAATTAATTGATAAAGTAATATTTTACTCTAGTCTTAGGCACTACTTGTATCTACTTCGCAGGCAGGTAGGAGCAGGTCTAGCTTATAGAAATTGCCTTCACGTTCATCACCGAAAACTCAAGCCCTTAATAAATCGGCGAACGATCTCATTACCAACCTCATTATCACTAAGCTATGATCGTTTCAAAGTCCCTACGTACAAGAAATCAGTTTCATGTTCAAGTTACTGATAAGCTAGAGTAGACAGATAACAGTATCAATGTTCGCATAAATAGGTAGCTAATTCAGTCGTATCATCTTGTCATAACTCGGGTTTACGATCCGAGCTATTGCTCAGACCCGTCGCAAATTTTATGACTCCTATTGGAATTTAGATGTTTCGAATTTTCATACGACCAGGGTCGGCGTAGTCAGCCGTAGACGTAAATCAATTTTTGGGCGTAGCTATAGGTAGTGCTACGTTGCTACGTTTTACGCAGTTATATTTAGTAGACCTAATAGTGTATAAGCAATTATTTACAGCGTTGGAACGCAGCAATTAAAACATTCCTTATAGTTGAAGAATGAAGTTCTTATAGTATTATAGTAATCGGGTTATTACTAAGTTCAATTTTTTTAAATTAAGTATTCTCTTTACTGGAGGCCTACCAGCGTCAAACAACAAACGATTCATAAGCAGAGCAGTTCAAAAGCAGCTCTTAAAATGAACCACATTTTTTTCGTACTATTGTCTGTTTAAAGCAGCGCTGACTTTAAACTAACTCTCAGCCGAATGAATGAACTAAAACATCCTCACGACGACTTGTATACGTCTGAGCGAAAGGGATAAATGTATCGCGTGCGTAATGCTAACTCGCTCGCACGGTGTGTTTGATTTCTTCGTTCAAAAACTTAATTACGCTGCTATTGGACCTATAAATTAGCGTTTTCGATGGTTTTATTGAAACTAATTTACTCTCAAATACCTATATTATGAAAATATTACGCTTGATTGATATTTTCACTATCGAAACAACGATCGTTGTCTAATTATGACAAAACAGTAACATTATAATTATATAAACTGGTGGTAAAAAGTTTGCAATGCAAAGTTGAAACATTTAAAAAGGTTTTAGAACGCATAGAATAGAATCGATTTCACAATAAGAATGTATACCGGTATTACATTCTCTTTGGAATGTAGCGTCGATTATGCATGTAAAAGAAGGCTTGTGAAAAATCTTAGGAGGTTGTGTGAATTACCCTGACTAGCTGCTGCCCATGGTTTTATCCGCGTGGAGATATACAATTTCATGGTTTTTTTGCGTGGAATCCTAATTTTTTTTAAGCCGGAACTTGTGTTTTGTTCATAGTACCGTACTTACATAGTTTAGTAAAAAGCTGTTATTTTGACATTACAAACAAACATTTCAATTTTATTTATCTGTATAGATAGTAATATGCCTAAGTAAATAGATGTGAAAGCACTGTACAAAATAATATAATAATAATCGAATGAAAATTAAATATCGAATACAATTGCGCGCGCAAACCTTTGCATGCGAAAAACTCCAAAATACTTTAACTTTCGATTAGGACTCTCCAAAACACAATAAACGTAGTATCCCTTAGTAGTTTGTGCAATAAACTCTAAACTAAACGTAGTGATTATATACTCTTTGCTCTAAACGGTTCACAAAAAGTATGTCTGCGAGTAACTTTTTATGAACCGCAAACTTTGACTGCTAACTGTCGAACTAGAAGTTGAGAAGCTGTCAATTAACAGACGATAGTACGAAAATGATCACAAAATGAATGAACGAATTCCTTAGCAGACTACAAGCAGCTCTGCTTTTGACACAACGGAATATAAAACGTTATGTCATAAAACGGAGAGACCATAGTACGAATTTATAAAACGTTTCATTTCAAGTCTTAAACTGAGCTGCATTTAGAGACGCTGGTAGGCCTGCTGTTCATACATTGTAACGGGACATTTACAAATTCAAATTATTTATTTGCATAAAACATGGTGATATAGTACAGTTGTTTAATTACAAAGGTTTTGCGCAAACATGTTTTTTTGCCATAATGGCGTGCAAATTTTAAACAATAGTACTACTTATAAAACTTTAGAATTAATGATATTTTAACTTATGGTTCAATACAGGAAGATTATTATTATTAAGCGACAGTGATTATTATTAAGCAATGAGCACCCGATATTTCGACGCTGTTGCTAGCATCATGTTTACGGGAATACCGTATTACAGTTGTGGCTACGTTAGTAATAAAATAAAAATTAATTTAATTCTATTAGACAAAACTCGAACATAATAATTCTACAAAATTTGGGACTACTAACCATTCCACTGCGTCCGAGCATAGACGTAAGGACTTCCTAAGCGCCCCTTCTGTTACTGTTTTGTGGTAAAAAGTACGAACAGTTTTTTTGACACGCAATAAAGTGTCGTGACAAGACCCACAGTTTTATAATATGAGGTGTGTTATTACCTTTCATCGATAGTGAACTACTAACATGATGATAAGTGATTATGTTGTTGAAAGTGATGTCACGCAAAGTGTAGAATAGGATAAGTAAGAACTTGTCGTCAAGTTATCGCAACATATGACAACTCGTTGCCGTGTGCAAAGCGCCGTGAGCCCCAATCATTTAAATAATAGCTTCTGCCCGTGGCGATTCCCAAAGTAACTGTGCGTTTTTGCGGAATTAAAATAGCCTATGCTACGCTCCGGTCTATAAACCATATTATACCAAAAATCACTTCGATCTTTTGTTCCGTTGTTGCGTGCAAAGAGAAACCAACAAACACACTTTCGCATATAAAAAATTACCTACAATTTGCCAAGCTTCACGTACATATACATTTATATATCCTGACCCTAACTGAATGATTCCCTCTGTTTAGGGATTTAGAAATTATAAGGATAATACTTCAACAAAACTAAACAAATACTTTATTTTATTTCCCGTTACAGAAATATTTGTCCCGTCACTAAAACGATCGAAACGGCTAACCTCACGCGTAGGAGTTGAACTCCAAAAAACTATTTGAATTAACTACAGTAGCAGTTTCTTGGCAAGTTCATATGATCGAACTTTTCACTAAAGAAATATTATATCGATTTTCGATCAGAAACCAGTGACCGGAAAAAATACGAGACCGAGAGTAGGCTTCATAAGTACCGTGTAAGAAACTATACTTATTATTTAAAAAATAAAGCGTTTTTGTCTCTACGGGTTACTTGCCGCGAATTCAGTAGGTTTCAGCATAGTAAAGAGTATGAAGTGCAGATCTCAGAACTTAATATGTAGGTATTCGTAGTGCTGTAGGCAGTATTTATAGGAGACTAAATTCTGCCCGCGATTCCCACAGAAACAGTATATTTTCCTGGGATAAAAAGTCCATAAACTATATCTATGTAACAAAATCATGCCATTGCCCCATTGCTGCGTGAAAGAAGGACAAACCAACAAACACACTTTCGCATTTATAATAGTACGGATTTACAAGTTATAAATACTTATATACTACACAAATAAAAAATATTAATGCAAGTAGGTATTTTTAATTTTTTAATTTAGTAGTATATTTATTAACTGGCTGCTTCCCGCGGTTTCACCCGCGCGGAGATATTGGAATTTATGGTTTTTTATTTTTTTGCGCGGAATCCTAATTCTTTTTATAAAATAATTATTAGCCTAAGTTACTCCTTACAAATCTCTCAACCTTTTCAAAATCGGCCCAGCCGTTTCGGAGATTACCCGGAACAAACAGACAGACAGACAGACAAAAATTTTAAAAATGGTTCTTTTGTTATAGGTACCGAATATACTTTCATATGCATTTGGTAAAAAGCTGTTATTTTGATATTACAAACAGACACTTCAATTTTATTTATTTGTATAGAGTATAGATTAATATATTCATAATGATTTTATGGTTGTGATCAGTGTTTTAATGAGTTATTATTCTTCTAAAGGGAAGAAAGTTCTAAGAAGACTCCGTTGGAAAATTCTGGTGAGAGACGAGAAAGAACCTAGATACCTGTTCTTAACTTCACACTGACCTAGATTCATTTCGCGTACCTACTAAATGTCGTCTGCACTTGTTTGCAATTTTAGTTAATCTAATCTTGTCTCAATCTACCCTCGTAAAGAAGTCGCATACTGTTTCTTTAATTATAAACATTATTCAGGCATCCAGATCAGAGAAAGTTCTCAGAAACCTCACAATATTTAATCTGTCTTTTCTTCTGTCCTTATCTAAAGGAGAATAGGCTAATTAAAGACAAGGTGCTATTATTAAGCTCACTCATCTATACTTATGTAAAGGTGTAGGGTAGGTAAAAAGTGGGTAGGCTTTGCGAAAAAGGTGAGGATTCTCTAAATAAGGTGGGTAATTTTGCTCAGTGAGTTCGCAAGGTCTTTTTCTATTGATGTTTATACTCAACTAGTACGGAGCGTGCTTAGTAGGCATATATTATTTATAAAATGTTTAAATATTCAGACAAATGTGCCAATGTTAGTGAAAGGTTAGATAAATCAATTTTTAAACACGGATTTCTTTTAAAACCGATTTTCAAAATGGGTTCTTATTTATATTATAAGACATTCCCCCTTTTTTATATAAGTAACAATTTTTTTTATGGAAAGCTGATGGAATTAGATTTAAAAAATAATTTAGGTTTATTTAGGTACTATATAAATATGTATGTACAATTGTACATAGATAATCACTTGGACCAAATCATGCATAGTACCTACTAGTGTTTGTAAGTTCTCTTCTGAGCTAACATGTCGATACTAAATTAACAACGTTAACTAAAATACTTACTGCAATGCAAAAAGTAAATTTCTACTGTAAATTTGCTGTGCTGCATTATGCAAATCATGTCCTGCATTTGCATAAAAATAAAGAATTCTAAACAGTACCTATATAAGGAGTACAAGTACCTTTAGAGAGAATTAAGAATTAAGAAATATGTTTTAATTTAGTTACTTAATTTCTACAGGCGTATTTTGATGATACTATGATTTCTTCTTCAATTTTATCGTTGAATTTTCGTATTTTTACTGAGATTTGTCGTCGCGTCTCGCAATCTCTACGGATGCTACAAACGCTACGGCTACGAACCACGCGCCGCTACGCTGTGTTACGTAACTCTACGCTACGGCTTGCATATCCTGGGTAAAACTTTGAACAAAACAATCAGAAAAATTTGTTTTCAAACAAAAATTACCTTGTTCATTCCATTTCCCATTTTCGCCGTAACACAATACGCTAAACACACAAAATTATTGTCATCTTAACGATTTAACATTAACAATAATAATTAACACGTAACAAACAAGTTTATCGAAAACATTTCTAAACACTTAGTGTCAAAGTGTCAACACTTTCGCGTCACTATGACTACATTGTTGACGCCGGTGCGCCACGCGACTATTGATGTTGCCATCAGTTGACGTTACATAAAACTTAGGGATGTGTTAATCTGGGTCGGCACTAGTTGTGGTTTTTGTGGTTATTTCGTGTTATCGACCGTGTCAGTTCTTTGAGTTGAGCGGGGTGAAGTTGGGCGGAGCTGAGTGAGCGCGGACGGACGTGTGGTGAGCTCGGCCCGCGGCGCGCCACTGCCGTCACTGCGTCTGTAAAATCACGTAGAGATGAACCTGGACGGTTGCTATCGATAATTTCGTTTTGTTGGAATAACAGATCTTGCACGATTGAGACGAGTCTCGTTGGCGATTGTATTGGCAACATGCCATTACAAATTAACTAGTGTTTATTAACACTAGTTAATTTGTATATAATATATAGTTAACTTTTATTCACTATTGTGAATAAAAGTTAGTGTTGTCTAAATACAACATCATTTAGGTGGGATTTCACTAAGAAGAACTAGTTAATTTGCATTACAAGCTTTTCTTTAACTTCCAATGTTTGTATGTATGCCTGTTTGTTTGTTTAGGTCAACTCTTGCAAGCTAAATTTGACTCACTGCCTGAAATTTTACATACATATGTAAATAGGATGACAATATAATATAATTATGTCACAGAGCTGGTCTGATAATGGAGAAGGAAAGCGGTCATAGGAACTCTGTAATGAAACGACGTAGTCCCAGCCGACGACTGTACTTACTAGCTGTTACCCTATGCCCTCCCTTGGACTCTAAGCTAGGCAATACTTACATCAAATATAATTTTCATAGACTATCAACTGGTGATTTTGGGACAAAAAAACATGGAAATAAATAAATAAAAAATACTGCCTCCGCAGTCCACATTTTGCATGCGTTTAACTGCAAAACTAATTTATAGAACTTGATGTCATTCTATAATTGTATTTATTACACTCCGATAAAATTATTACGTAAGATTATTATGTTCTGACATCGAAGTGCTGGGATGTTATGAAAATGGTTATGTTTTTCTACTAAAAAAAAACTCGATATCGACAATAACCCTTGTCCCATCCCAAAAGATTAGCAAGCGGTGCAGAAGGGGGGTTAGATAGATACCCACACTTGCGTCTCGACTACTCGTTAACTGTCGACCTTAGCGTATTCTCGGTTTTATAAATAAAAGGACAAGAAACACGGATGCCCTTGCCCTTGTGATAAATTTGATGAAAATCCTCCAGATATACGAGAAAACGAGATATTTTTTAACTTAGAACAAATGACACGAACAAATTCCAAGCTCGAGAAGAATAAATATTATTAGTCGTGTTTGTTAAATTTATTTCTTACATATAAAATATTTCTTAGCTATTAGACATCACATCAGTTATGTAGTCTTTCTTTCTTTATTTATTTCCTTGCTTCTGTGGTACAGGTATGTAGTCAAAGGATACAATAAATAAGTTAATAGTCCACGTGACTGGGGGCTGTCAGAATTTGAGATAGGTATTTTTTTTATTCATCTCAGAATCTTGAAACTGGCAGAAAAACTTAAGCAGCGTTTAAGGTGGTTCGATTTTCATACTAACTTATTTTTTTATTTATGGGCGAAGAGAGTATAATTTTACACTAAAATTATTGATGTTGGCTTTTACATTGGTCTTTATTTGCGGAAAATCATATTTGATTGAAGAAACCAGTGGTTTTGAAGTGAAAATAACATTATATATTTTAGTATCCATGGACGAAAATTTCAATATGATTTGTCGCAAAAAGCCAACAACAATAATTTCAGTGTAAAGTTATACTCTCTTAGCATCCTTCCATAAACGTAAAAATACTTTAATATGAAAATAGAATATCCTTAAAAGCTATAATCTGAAGTTTTGTTAGTGGGAGGACTAACTCTTCTGCGAGTGACCGTCTGGGTATTTACCACCGCTTTGCTCGTGAAGTCTTCCGCCAAGCAGTAGTGTGCAAGCATTACTGTGTTCCGGTTTGATGAGCAGAGTATCCAGTGAAATTACTGGGCTTATGAGATTTAATACATAATGTCTCAGGGTAACGAGCGCACTGCAGTACCGCGCAGGCCTTTGTGTTACAAAGTTCTGGGTGGCACTGCAATTGTTATGGGCCGGCGTTATGCTTACCATCAGACAAACGACCAGCTCGCCTCTTTACCAAACAACATAAAAAAAGTAGAAGTAAAATAAAAATATTTTTTATTGACATTGTTTTTATTGGCAATAAGAAATTATTATCATCTTACATCTAGGTATAGGCACACTAAACTAAAGTAATACAATAATAATATTATAAATGTACTTCGGAATGTTGTAACGTAATTATAAAAATAGCAAATATCATACAAAAAAATAGTTTACAAACTTATTTGCGCAACAGAAAACGTGAAATATGTTGGGAAAATGTTTGAGATTGACCAAATATTTTTATTTTTTTTAACGTTCTTGAAATAATGTGATCATAGCTCTAAAAATCAGGTTAAAATGGTTTTTCGCTGCATTTGTTAGAGGATTCACCTTAACTAGAAAAATAGTGCCGTCGGTTCGGGTGTCACAACCCTCAACCTAATTTTAATTTCGCTCTCTCTTTCTAGCCTATTGGCTAGAGCATCTCCCATCTCTTTCTCATGTTATTACATGAGAAAGAGATGGGAGATCTTTGACAGATCGAAATTTTGGTTTAGACCTGGCAAACATCTCGTATCTTTGTAAAATTTGACGCCACTTAAGTCATGGCTGTTAAACATATACTAGTTACAAACAAATGGATTAATTTGACAGGTCAAAAATATATTCCATCCCTTTCTTATCTTGTTTAATAACAGAAAGAGAGAGTGAAATTAAAATTAGGTTTCAATTTTAGACGCCAGATTTCGACACCAATGAAAGACGACCACAACATAGTTGACTAGCGTCTACTCGCGGCTTCGTGGTATCGGAATAAAATGTAGCTTATAACACTAAGGAATAAGGTAGCTTCTTATTAGTGATAGAATTTTTAGAATCGGGCCAGCGGTTCCAGAGATCAACGGTAACAAACAAACAAAAAAACTTACAAACTTTACTGCTTTATAATATTCGTATAGATTAGTATACATAGTTTTCAAACCGGTTTGATGTTACCGATTTCACAACAGGTAGTATAAAGTTACTACAAATTGGATTAAGTGTTTTCTTAAATCCTTTCGGAAATAGCTTTAAGCGAGAAGGTCACAAGTTGAAACATTTCTAAGTGTACATAATTCTTTATCGTAGTGTTTCAATTAATAATTTAACCACCTTTATGAACATTTTACTGGCGGCGGGAGTCGAACCCGAAATCCTGATAAGCCACCACAGTTCAATTCATTCAATAACTACTCCAAAGAGACGTCTCGTCTTCTCGAGTCCTTGTTTCTAGTGAATCCTACTTTCCTACTAATATTATAAATGCGAAAGTGTGTTTGTTGGTTTGTCCTTCTTTCACGCAGTAACGGAGCAACCACAGATTTGGGAGCAACGGATCGACGTGATTTTTGGTATAGGTAGATATAGTTTAGGGACCGGAGAGTAACATAGGCTACTTTTTATCTCGGAAAAATACACGGTTCCTGTGGGGACGCGGCTGAAAACCGCGGGCAGAAGCTAGTAGAATTCTATAAACTGCAAGCATACGAGGGAAATGTAGTAATAATAAGTTGGTACTATTAGAGGAAATTTATCTACTTGCTACGCCTAGTGAGTAAGTTAAATGCTAATCTGGTTTCTGTTTTGACCGCGGCTTCGCGACTAGTGCCAACCCTATAATGATGAGCAGAGCACCGATCCACCATCGCACAGATGACCCCTCGTCGAACAAAAATATACCGATTACACCCTGTAAAAGAAACGAATTGAATAAATATCACAGATAATGCTACTTCCTACTAATATACATTTTTTTTTGTTTGTGACGGGACGAGCTGGTCGTTTGCCTGATGGTAAGCATAACGCCGGCCCATAACAACTGCAGTGCCACCCAGAACTTTGAAACACAAAGGCCTGCGCGGCACTGCAGTGCGCTCGTTACCCTGAGACATTAGGTATTAAGTCTCATAAGCCTAGTAATTTCACTGGCTACTTTGCTCATCAAACCGGAACACAGCAACGCTTGCACACTACTGCTTGGCGGCAGACTTCACGAGCAAAGCGGTGGTACTAACCCAGACGGACACTCGCAGAAGAGTTAGTCCTCCCACTAACAAATATATTATTATAAATGCGAAAGTATGTTTGTTGGTTTGTTCTTTTTTCACGCAGCAAGGGCGCAGCGGCTTGACGTGATTTTTGGCATAGATATAGTTTATGGACCGGGCAGTAGCATAGGCCACTTTTTATCCTGGAAAAACGCACGGTTCCTGTGGGAGCGTGGATAAAAACCGCTGGCAGAAGCTAGTAGGCTATAAAGATACATATATACCACGCAGGCAAAGCCGCGGGCAGAAGCTAGTACGAAAAATAAATAACGAAGCCATCTATGTATGTGAATACATACATCGTAGAACTCATGGATTTCGTTGCTAGCATCATTCGCTCCTATAGGTCACTTGGACGAGCGTCTGACCTGAACAGCGGCAGGCATAGGTTTCAAATCCCATTGTCAGCATAATTTTTAGATGTTTATTCAGTTTTATCAATCAGTTTTTCACAGCACTATCTTTAAAAGCAAAGAGAATATAATCCCGTTTAAAAGTGGTAGCACACGAACTTTCATTCTACCACAGCGAGTGAAATTTAAAAGTTGAAATAAAAGAGGCAAGGTTTTTAAGAGAAAAAAAATTGAAAAGTTGCCCGGAAAATTGAAAAAATTCGCGAAAAAACTGATACACGGGCGAATAAGCCGAGCTATATGTACGCGTACTTACTTATATACGTCTATCACCCCCTTTTATCAAACATCTAGTTCCAAAGTAGAAATTCGGTTGAACATCGCATTGTTTGCAAAGATTAATGGGCGTAGCGTCTCTCAATTTATACGAGAAATACTACTGCTGGCAGTATTTCAGAGCAAAATAAATGCGGAGAGAAAAAAATGATTGTATTTTCGAGACAGAGACAACTTTATAAAAGAAAAGGTTTGAATGAGTTTTATTTGTGTTTTGAATGATATATATCAGGTAGCGGATTTTAGGGCATTTGAGGGGCTACCGGCTGGTAAATAAAAGTAGATAATAAGAGCTCCAATTCATTGTATTTAACTTTGTAAATTACTTTTTCTGCGAACAAAGTTCACCTTTCATTAACAATTAAGGTCGCACATTTTTGTTTAGTCTTGTTACGTTTACGTTTGACTAGATAGTAGAATTGGGGCCCAGATGAGATCATCTGGGCCCCAATTCTACTAAAGAAATGGTTAAAAATCACAGTGATTCCACCGCAAAATGAACATTTTCATGAAGAGCATACAAAAAATTAATTTTTAATAATGCATACAAAAATTAACAACAGTTTATTGTCATTATTGTCATATAGGCGAGTGTCATCGGGCTTTGTCTCCGAAGCGGCTGGAACGATTTTGACGGGACTTTCACTGGCATATAGCTGATGTTGTATACAAGGAGCAGCAACTTGGGGTATGTGGGCGAAGCCGCGGGGAACAGCTAGTACAGCAATAAAAATAGAGATCGCCTAGTAACACCCCAACATGAGCTGGGAAAATCTGAAAGGTCCGTATATGTAGGTAATGGGTCCTTCTGTCTGTTCTGACAACAGACTGCCTGACACTATACGAGATGCGTCTTCCACCAGAGTGTTAAAAGTGCGTTTGAAAAAGAGGCTCCTAATAAATATTTTTTATAGTTATAACGAGCTTCCAATTCAGCCTGCATTTTAAAAATAATTAGTGTACAGTTAACAGTGTACATGTTTTAGAAAATTACAATGTAATTAATAATCATTGTTAAAATGTAACTTGGTTTTAAAATATTTGTATAGAAAACCGATTGTGCTTGTGAGGTTTCTTGCTGGAAGAGCGAAGGAATAAAAAACAGTACTTCCGAGAACACACGTATATTGCGAATGAATCGACCACTCAACTAGATTCTTAAAATATAAGTAATTTACAACTACCTACTATTTCTATAGTACTAGGAATTAATCCGAGGCATACCCACTTAATACACTATATTCCTCCACACTAATTACAGAATTACACAACACTAGCCGAGTTATACATGTTACGCTCGTACCTAGGGAATCACAAAATTAACAAGCTGTAATCGGCAAGGCGCCACAATGACAATGATGTACGCGTCCTTGTATGAGCGTACCTATCATTATTTTCCTATCTTATTTTGTGTGAGATCCATGTGTTATGAAGTAGGTATACAGGTTTTATATTACAATTTATATTATGTACCTATTATTGCTTTAGATATATTTAATTACACACCTACATCTTATAACTAGGCCTGTTAAGTTTACATTGCCGTATAGGCCGAGGCTCAGGCAATATTTTACCACCTCGGTGAGTATGAGTAGGTTCACGGGGTGGAGGTGCACTTGTTCCGAGCGGGACCACGACCGGTGGTGCCTTCTCCGACGGGTGAGGCGGAGGAAGATTTGTGCTCACTTCCTGGACATCTTCCTCGGTAACTAAAGGTTCCGATGTAACAGATTCTTTATTCGGGGAAGAACGATCAGGGTTCGGGTAGATCAAGGAACTTCTAGTCCTGCGTTTCAGTTGGTCGACATGACGATGTACTTGAACATTTTCCCCTTCTCCTACAACTTTAAAGTTAGACGGGCCTAGCCTACAATCTACTCTACCCGGTAGCCACTTTTCTCCCTTCAAGTACTGGCGATACCAGACCTCGTCCCCCGGCTCGACGCTCCGGTCGGCGCCGCCCGCGTCGTCCGTCTGTCGCTGCTGCATGCGGATCACCCGCGTCTCCCGGTCTGGTTTTAACGCATCTAGCCTAGTTCGTAATCGCCTACCTAGCATTATAAAGGCGGGGCTCTCTCCGGTGGTGGCATGCTCAGTATTCCTATAGTATAGTAAAAACGTATACAAGGCTTTAGATACGTCTTCTTTTTCGTAGACTGCTTTTTTAATCACTCGTTTTAACGTCCTTACCGCATTTTCGGCAGCACCGTTGGACGCGGGATGGTATGGAGCTGTGAAGATATGTTCGATACCTGCATTTTTAATAAACGACCCAAAATCGCTACTAGTAAACACGGCGGCGTTATCAGTAACAATTTGCTTCGGTAGGCCCCAACGGCTCCACAGCTCCGTTAATTTATCTATGGTCCAGTTTGCAGCTGTACTAGGAACTTGAAATATCTCTAACCATTTGGACATGGCGTCTACTATTACTAAATATGTTTTGCCGAAAATGGGGCCCATGAAATCCAAATGAAGCCTAGACCAGGGCCGGCCGGGCCAGGCCCAGGGACGCGGCGCCTGCCGCGGCGGCGCATCCGCCTGCGCTGCACACGTTCTACAGTTCCGACACATGGATTCTACCGCTTCGTCGACACCGGCCCACCATACGTAACTTCGTGCTAATGATTTAGACTTGACTATCCCCATGTGAGGCTCATGTAACATTTTTAAAACTTTGTCCCTACATTTTTCCGGTATTACTAGTCTGTGCCCCCACATTACGCAACCTAACTCCTCGTAAAGCTCGTTCCGCCTATTGTAATAAGGTTGCATTCCTATAATATCGCAGTCCGCGGGCCAACCGTCTCGAATAAAACCCAGTAGCTTACCTAGAATAGGATCCCGCCCAGTACAACTTTTTATTTCATTATAATCTAACAATAACGCTTCCTGAGCGAAATGTAAATGTGTTTGTTCTGGTATGACAAGCGGAACCGGTTCGTTGCCGCGCATCGGCAATCTAGACAAACCGTCCGCTGAGTTATGTTCTGATTTAACATATTCTATATTATAATTGTAAGCCGATAAAATGATTGCCCATCTTTGCATTCGACTGGCTGTCATGGTTGGAATACCAGTATTTGGCCCGAAAATGGATACCAAGGGCTTATGGTCCGTTCGTAAAGTGAAACGCCTACCGTAAATATACTGATGGAACTTCTTCATACAAAATATTATAGCGAGAGCTTCCCTGTGAATTTGTGAATAGTTTTTCTCGGCACTACTCAGCGTCCGCGAGACGAAAGCGATCGGGCGCTCCTCGCCGTCCGCGCCGCCCGGCTGCGACAGCACCCCCCCGACCCCCGCCGCACTTGCATCACACGTTACTATAAGCGCTTTATTAGAATCATAATGGCCCAAGACTTGTGAACTTGTCAATACTTTTTTAATTCCT
Source organism: Crocallis elinguaria (assembly GCA_907269065.1). NCBI lineage: Eukaryota > Metazoa > Arthropoda > Insecta > Lepidoptera > Geometridae > Crocallis > Crocallis elinguaria. Next base: position 19,910,461 of record OU026072.1, on the reverse strand, counting down.
ATGAATGCGTTTTCGCATTCCTTTGACCAGTGCCAGTCCACACCTTTCTTTAATAAATTGTAAAGTGGGACTAGTCTCATGCTAAAATTCTTGACAAATTTTGTAAAAAAGTTAGCTAACCCCAAAAATGAGCGTAGTTCCGGTACATTTTGTGGCTTCGGTATCTTAACTACAGCCTCGATTTTTGCCGGATCGACTTTAATACCCTCTTTCGACAAAATATAACCCAGATACGATACTTCTTGTACCAGGAATACACACTTATTTTGTTTTAGACGCAACCCGCTTTCTAGCAATCTCTCAAAAACAGCTTCGAGTGCCTTTAGGTGCTCCTGCCTTGTTAAACCTCCAATTATTACGTCATCTATAAACACAGCCACATTAGGTATATTTTGTAGTAAATTTGTCATTATCCTTTGAAAAATCCCTGGGCTTGAAGATAAACCGAAAACTAAACGATTATATCGAAATAATCCACGATGTGTATTAATTACCGTATATTTCTTTGAATCGTCTAAGACAATCTGATTGTAAGATTGCGAAAGGTCAATTTTACTGAAATATTTAGCCCCATTCAAGGCCACAAGTACATCATCAATCCTCGGCAGAGGGTACCTATCGACCAACAAAACCGGATTCAAAGTTGCCTTATAATCGACACAAACCCTGAGCGATCCGTCCGACTTATTGACTTATTGAACCAGCGGCGACGCCCAGTCGGAGCAGTCCACCGGTTCTATGACTCCCGCCCGCAGCATGGCATCCAGTTCAGCGTCGACGCGCTCGCGGAGCGCGAACAGCAGCGGCCGCGCGCGGTGGTACACGGGCACCGCGCCCTCCCGCACGCGGAGTGTCGCCTCGCCCCCCGTGAACCTCCCCAAACTCCCGTCGAACAACTCCTTATATCTGTTTAACAAAATATTTATATCGTTATCAATGTTTTCGACGTGATTACATCTAAAAGCAGGGACTTGTATTTCTAGTTCTGTAAGCCATTGCCTACCTAAAAGAGAGGTAGTCCCCCCCTCGATCACAAACAATTCTAGTTCCTTGTGCTTGTTCCTATGTTTAACGATCGCTTTTATGAACCCTATCGGTTGAATATTAGAACCATCATAGAATTTTAAGCATAATTTGTACGGCGATATTACATGATTTTTAAAATGTTTATCATAGGTAGCTTTGCTAATGCACGAAATCGCCGTCCCTGTATCAATTTCCATGGGAATAACTATGCCATTAATGGAGATTGGCAAACTCACCGCCTTGTAGTCTCTTAAGCATAGTTGGTGAAGATCAACGCGGTCATCATCCGATGTCGCTTCTTGCTCCTCTAGCTGTTCACCTCCGTAGTGCAAGCCCCGGTCCCCTGTACCTTGCCGCGCCATCACGCTTGTCTTGGGTGCCGGTCCGCTCCATATCGAGCACACTCGCCGTAGATGACCCGTGCGCTTGCACTTGCTGCACACGTAATCGCGGAATCTACACTCTCCGTAGCCGTGTCCCGTCGCTCCGCAGCCCTTGCAGCTAGCCCCCGCGGGCGCCGCCCGCTTGTAAGCCGGCCCGGTACCGTACCGGCCGCCGCCGCCGCCGTTCCCGCGTTCCCGGCGCGCTTGATCCGCGCGCCCGCTCGTCCGCAGCGCATGCACCGCCTCCGGCACGACCCGTGCCTCCACCGCGGCTGCATCCCGTTCCGCCGCTTCTAACGAACAGGCAATTTTCACCGCCCCGGCGAAAGTCATGCCGTCGTCCTCGGCGAATAACCGTTGCCGGATGACGTCACTTTTTAAACCGCATACGAATTGGTCACGCAAATTTTCGCAAAGTCCTTCGCTAAATTTGCAGTGCCGCGCCAATTTCTTTAGCTCCGCAACGTACTCACTAATGTTCTCGTCTTCTTTTTGCCTCCTCTGCCGGAACCGATACCGCTCGGCGAGTATAGAAGGGGTCGGTTGAAGGTGACTACGCAACAATTCATTTGCGTCTGCGTAAGACAGCTCGGACGGTTTTTTTGGACTTGCCAAATTAAGCAGAAGCTCGTAGGATTCATCCCCCATCAGCGAAATTAACGTTGGTAGTTTAAGGTCTTCTTTTATAGCGTTAGCCTTAAAATACATCTCCAACCGGTCCGAGTACGATGTCCACACACCATTTTTCACGTCAAACTCGCATATTTTTCCAACTGACATTATCACTTTATAAATAGTTGCACGCACGAATAGTTCACGATAAATCCTCGTCGTCAATGTGAGGTTTCTTGCTGGAAGAGCGAAGGAATAAAAAAACAGTACTTCCGAGAACACACGTATATTGCGAATGAATCGACCACTCAACTAGATTCTTAAAATATAAGTAATTTACAACTACCTACTATTTCTATAGTACTAGGAATTAATCCGAGGCATACCCACTTAATACACTATAGTGCTATAAAATACCGAAAGTGTCTAAAGCGATCATTTTGCGACGAAACCGTTATCATTTTTAAACCATTAAGAACTGGGGTCCATATGTATCGAAAGGAAATATTAAACATCATAACCTATATAAGTTGACTTATACTACTATACTAAGAGTGCACTTCTAGCCGCTCTTGAGTCAATTTCATTGCAATTGCTGCGGAATACGCAGAGTACATAATATATGGAATACGTAGATTCTCATGTTGACTGTGGTAGCTCTAGAAAACGCACTATCACCGTGCTACGGTTGCATCACGATTTTTTGCTTCACCGAATTAAAGATTCTGATAAAAATAACGACGTCGTAGCTAACATGTATTAGTTTTATCTCGTTTTCTTGTTAATTTATGCGAAAAACCAAACCTTTTTTTACCTACAAGCGGTTAGAGTTGGTTACGTAATATTTTTAATATGGTTTCCACTTAGGCTTCTACGACCTCTATTAAAAAAAATTGTTTCACAACCACTGCGTGCTCAGTGCAGACGCCGCGGTAAATAACCGGTGATGCGCAAGTGATGTATATAGCGTAAAGCGGAGCAGTCGTCGTTTTGAAAGGCAGGGCTTCGTCACAGCACTAGTCGTATTGCCGTTCGTTCTTATCTATTTCGTGTTTTTTTTTATGGTTTTGCAGCAAGCCACGCTTGCGCGTATTATCTGGTAATCCGCGCTTGATGCAAAAGCATGATTATTTGACAGCAAAACGCATACTTGCATAGGCGTCTACGGTCTGCATAAGATTAGAACTGACACAGGTATTCAAATATGCTTGCACTTAGGAAGTACTCACAGACAGTACGTAGCTAGACGCAGCGGATATGACCGTTGGTGCAACAGAGTTAGCGGCCGCGTCGAGTGAGCGAAGGTAGTGTCGGCAGCCCCAAGTGTTGGCCACCACCATGATGGCCAGCAGGCTACCCCAAAGCAGATAACTCTCACCCTGTTTCGGAACAAATTTTGATATAAACGCTTACACGCTTACACACTCATACCCCCGCACTAGGATTCCCTGTGTCGCAGGTGGCATGGACACACACAGATACACATCACAAACATCCAAGACCCGAGAACAAACTTTATGCTTACACAAAATCTGCCCCGGCCGGGATTCGAACCCGGGACCCCTCGCTTTGCAGGCAGGGTTACTACCAACTTAGCTACGGCGCCGTCAAATAAGGACACCAAGCAATAATTTGGTAAAAAAAGAAGCTGGAAAAACAGTTCCGTTCCGTGAAATTGTGTAATGTGTTCCGTTTCACGTTACGTATTAAAAAGATACTTTATGTATTTTCAGGAAATTGCAGGCCTATAAAATTGTAATTTCATTTCAGATTATCTAGATTTTGAGAGCTCATTCTAAAAAACCAACTGATAGCCTTGTTCAATTTTAGTACCAAAACGGAACCAGTCTTTAGCGCTAAATTATAAAACTAGCACATAGAACTTTTGCTCAGTAGCGCCTGCCACGCCAAGTTATACTGGACGCTACTACGCTTTGGTATATTATGCCGTATATGACTTGACTCTTTTTTTTTTGTTATGATAATTATACGTTTAAAGTTAACGTCCACCTACAACGTTAGCTAAAATGTACCAATAATCAGTTATGTCAATTACATTCTTCTTCTTTCTTTATTTCCTGGCTTCTGTGGAATGTTATCCACAATTTCGCCAATGTCAAGTAGGTATGTCAATTACAATTTACAAGTGAAATAATAAAAGCGTGTCAAAACTAAAAGGCGAGTAAGATAGATAGAGAGATAAACGATACAATCGAGTATGCCACACCGCAAACCAAATTAACATCTTATAAATCTATCTATACACGCTTTTTTTCGAAATCCGAAGGTTTGCTTAAGTATGTATTATTGTCTATTTAATAAAAGTGTGCCAATACCTCCTGTGTTTAATTTTCAATTCATATTGTTTTACCACAAAAACACTTTTAGACGCCTGTCTGAAGATAAACGTCTAAATTTTCTAGAAATGTCACAACAGAATTGTGTTAGACAACGATTAGACACGTAACGTAAATCAGGATTTGTGATTGCTCATATTTAAACACGAGACTAAGGCAAGTTTAGGAGTTACTCACGTTTAAAGTGTGTTTAATTTTCGTGTGGTAAAACCGATATTTTAATAATTCTGACCAGCAATAGGGTAAATCGATATTATCGACGGGAATCGATTCATCACAAATCGGGTAACACTAGCTTTGACAAACTTGAAACTAGGTTGGTACTAAAACCACTCGATTAGCATTTAGCACATAAAACATAAAAGACTAGTACGAAGTTCCGCCTCTTATAACGTAGTGTTTATATTCTCATTGCACATATCTATTGGTGACATAGCATAGCGCACCGCATAGCTAGCTACATATTACTGATCTGTGGTCAGAGTATAATAGTTATAATCACTAGGTTTCATGTGATCGCAGTGTAAAAATAAAAAAAAAACTTTAAAGGTTATGTTACATTACTTACAACAATGCTGTTAGTTCCTGACATTTTTCCGAGTGTACTCCCTATAGAAGCCCATATACCAGCTAAAAAGGCCTCGTAAAACATTTATTAATTTGTATTTACTAAACTGCAAACCAAAAATCCCTCGCTTAAAACAACAACAACGTCAAAGTCACAAACTACATATACTACCTATGTCAAAGTCACATCACATTGACAATTTGATTTGTTACATACTTGACATTTACTAGGGTTGAATTATTTGGAATAGTATGAAAGGAGAGAGACCTGTTATTTCGAATGATGAAGATATGAAATTCTATTCAAAAGTCAATTCACTTATACAAGGTGGCGCAAAAGTTGCCAATCGAAGTTCTTTGGCTGTATTTTTTTTATGAATGAATAAAATTGGTTATACTTTTGAATTGTGTTTATTTGATGTCATATTTTTTTTACATTAAGTCAAGAAAATGATATCGGCCAAGTGGCCCCCACCGGAATCGATGACCATACAGGCTTGATTTAGGGTCTTCTTCATCACTCTTGCCAGAACATCTGGCGATAGATTCTCTACTATGACTTTTGCGCCACCTTCTATTATAATACAAAATATACCAAAATATATACGATCAAGACTGTTGCTTCCGAAACGGATAACATTCCGAGTAAATCAAAATAACCCTACTGGTCTCGTTACGAGTAACGAGTATCACTAGTAACTAGAGTAACGAGTGTAAATACGCATCATCCCTACTCACACAGGTCATAGTTCAGTCCACAGAGTACTATTCTTGGTTCAGACCACAGATAATCATAATGGTGGATTATAGATGTAGACAGTTCACGAGACTGACGAGTTGACGACTTGACGAGTAACGAGTGACCAATAGAATTTGTGCGAATGACGACCACGACTACTGGTAGCTAGCTACATATATAGTAATCTGTGACTACTGGCGACCTCGTAGTCGTATTCCTTATATACTCTTTGGTCGTATTCAAAGTCGTATTGTTCGTAGAAGTATTGATTTTATTTGGTGTTTTACTTTTGAAGAATCTGGTTTTATTTATTGGGAGAAACAAATAGTTCGCTCAAAATGAATAACATAAAAAGCACTGATAACGTGTTAATTATATGGAACAATAGTGATCAGAGCAGCATTAAAAATTTCGTTGAAGACATTCAAGGTCTCACAAAAAATGGTTCTGTCTTTCTGGAAAACTCTGAAATGATTACTGAATGTAAGTACTATATCTTGCTCTGCGTTCTTTCATTGAATTTTATCCACAACAAAATGATAAATGTACTAACTACTTATTAGAGCCCCAACGACAAAATAATGCTGCTAAATATACTTATGTTGCCCTTTTCAGCTTCTCGATCTCATTCATCATTTGACATAGTGCTATCAAATTATATAGCCCCTTACTCAGTGAAACACAGTGACAGTCTTCTAGCTATTATTATAAAATTTCTCAAACCTAGTGGTAAATTAATTCTGAAAGACCACACAGATCTGAAAACTGCTCTCAAGTTAAATGGTTTTGTGAATGTTACGATCAATGCTGATGATAATGATGGAAATTTTATTGCTGAGAAACCTAAATTTGAGGTAAGTGTGCACAAGTGTCTATAGTGTAGAAGCGCAAAGTGTGCTAAACATTTTAAGCATATAGTTTTATTGTTTCTATGCATAATATTAGTTAGTATCATAATTACAACAATATTGAAAAATATTTTTTTAAAAACATCAAAATTTAGATTTGTTGCCTTTGTCTATATCTTTGCAGCAGCATAATATTAGAATGGATGAGCTACCTAGCAATTGTCTAATTTAGACCACTTTGTCACTTAAAGTTGGTTGTTTGATAGCTGGTTTATTCAAAATACTTCATAAACATGTTTGACAGACAGACTTTTTAATTACTTTTTACCACTATCTCACCTCCTGGTAAGTGATGATGTGGTTGATGATGAACCACAAGTAATTTTCTGCCAATCTTATTTTAATTCAGGCAGATACTGTAAAATTGGGTAAATCCATTTTAATTGGTTTGAAAGCTGCTCGAACCCATTTTGATTGCTACTAAATAATTTGGGACTATTTTTTGTCTAGGTTGGTTCAAAGGCATCTTTGAAGCTGAACAGCAAAGTCACTAAGCCATCTGTGTGGAAACTAGATGACACGGTGGAGGCTGCATGGATAGGAAACAATGAGGATGACATCATTGATGATGATCAGCTGCTTGATGAAGAGGACCTGAAGAAACCTGACTCAGAATCACTGAGAGGTAAGTCATATATTATTTAGGCAATCTTGCCTACCAGTACCAAAGCTGACATGCCAGAATGCAAGGTTTAGGGGGTGTTTGATTTGGACGATTTTTAGACCCACCCCTCCCCCCTTGGTGAGATGTCGTGAGATTTGGCTCAACCCACTCCTTTACCCCCCTCAACCTTGCTTTTTTGTTGTCCTATTTTCACCCGCGTTCTGCATAGTGCATTTTTTCAGGATAAAAAGTAGCATAAACTCCGGTTCATATACTACATGTATGCCAGAAATCATGTCGATCCGTTACTCCATTCATGCATGAAAGGACAAACCAACAAATATACAAACACACTTTCACATTTATAATATTAGTAGGATATTACATAATTTTTCATTTCTGCGCTAGCCACTTGTTTTATTCACTTCTAAGTATTGAAAGTCAGTTGTCGCTTTTTTAAAAGGCATTATCATGGTCACAGTTATAGACTACATAATATTATGTTATGTGTGTGAATCATGAGGAATTAAATTACATAAAGTAAACCCAGTAAAGACTATTGAAACTTAATAAACGCTTAAACATAAACGCTTACACACTCATACCCCCGCACTAGGATTCCCTGTGTCGCAGGTGGCATGGACATACACAGATACACATCACAAACATCCAAGACCCGAGAACAAACTTTATGCTTACACAAAATCTGCCTCGGCCGGGAATCGAACCCGGGACCCCTCGCCTTGCAGGCAGGGTTACTACCAACTTAGCTACGGAGCCGTCTTACTTCTTTATATTTATTTGTTTTAAGTAAAACAAGTACCTACTATGATGTTTTAATGGACTAAATTAAAGAGAGAAAGAAAGAAAATACATTTATATCAATTAATTTCATATTATAGTAAATAGTTTCGCAAAGATAAAAATATATTGAAAATGACGATAACATCAACATTATATCAAGTGGCGTTATCATGTGAGAACCGTCGGCGTTGAGGTTTCGCGCTCCAAACCTGTATCTGTTCGCAGTACAGTAAAAAATACAGTATGTAGTAGGTATACTTTGAAGAATTTATTTACTCACAAGTCATACAAACCAATGTTATGTGATTGTGAACCTGCTGCCTGATTGCGAGTACAGCTTAGGCGCGTATTTAATTTGGTACTTTTATCTGAAACCCATTATATTTTGGGGATTTAAATGAAAAAGCTCAATCGGCAAGGCATAATTTACTGTAATAAGGTCCTGCCTGAAGCAGTACTTGACCATTAAAATATATTTCCATCGCTTTTTCAACTTAGCTATTTATCACATATTTCTTATTCACGTAGGATGTAGGTACCGAAATTTCTCCTTTATTGCAACTTACGGAAACGCAACAATGAGGCAAAACAATAATATGGCAACAGTTTTTTTGTTTGTTATGTTGACACCTCTCTAAAGCGAGAAATTTTAATTAAGTAGATAGTTAAAGCGACTGCGTGGCATAAATACGCGTACGTGACTAAGACCGCGTATTCCAAGTTTCCGCACTGCTTATTCACTGTGTTCGCATTAAGAATGGGTTGAGGTGTTGAGTCGCGAGTTTCATTGGATAATGGCGACCGACCTTATGACGTCGCTTGATAGTCATGATACTAACTATTGAATAATCTGTTGCTATACAGTCATTCATACGGAGTCAATGCCATCATTGTCTGTAAACAAGCCACGAGGTGGCATGCAATTTATAAATAAACATTTTCGGCATTGATAATAAAATAGTGAACAGTAGTTTGATAGTTTGTGTTATTTAAATAAAAAATATGATTCATCATGCAACAGGAGCAATATGTTATCTGAGTGACGTCAGATAAAGCGTTACGTTTTCATGTTTGCGTAGAAAATCATCGAAAGAAGATTTATGATTAAATCCTATCTAGCAGATATATCACCTACCTACAATGTCTTGGAGCAGGTTGAGGTATTCATTCGGTTCTTTGCGACTTCCTTCCTATCGTGTCTTACCGTATCATTCGCTAATCATAAGTCCGATCGTTTTCGAATCGAAATTATATTCGATCGTCAAATAACATTAAAATGCATTTAAATTTTACATTTTAAATTTTCGCGCGCAAACATGGCGAAAACGCTAGACGCCATGTTGCGTAGCCTGTTGACGTCATAATCATCGTAAACAACGACGACCAACGACGAAGTTGTGCTTTGCTTAGCAAAAGAGCTGCTTTCTCCTTTTACAAAACCGTAATTATTAGACAAACGTGAAATTAAGTCGCTACTCGCCGCAGTTGCTTTGTATTACCACAAATTATATAGGTACCGCTTTACCACCAAACTCGCCAGAGGAAATAAGTTGGTTTACTAACGTGATGACGTCATGTCGGAATTCATCATGGCGGTTATCGTTTCGCATTAGTAAAGAACAAATAAAAAAGTGAATCTTTAAAATGAATTATAAAATTTATTTTATATTTTTATAAACGAAAACTAACATTTTTTGAGTTCTTATTAATAATACTTATTTATACACTTTTAGATTTTTTCTCACATACAGTAAAATTCAAACTCACCCGGTATAGATGCAATAGTAGGTATTCTAATATCTATTTTTCCCAACGATTTCAGTGTGCGCTACGACAGGCAAGCGAAAGGCGTGCGCGGACTGCTCATGCGGCCTCGCTGAAGAACTTCGAGGGGACACAAAGGACACGCCCAAGTCGTCTTGTGGAAGTGTACGTATCTTTTTTTATTAGTCAATTGATTACAATCTCATCGATATTCCGTCATGTCATGTATGTTAGTGGGAGGACTAACTCTTCTGCGAGTGTCCGTCTGGGTTGTTACCACCGCTTTGCTCGTGAAGTCTGCCGCCAAGTGGTATTGTGCAAGCATTACTGTGTTCCGGTTTGATGAGCAGAGTAGCCAGTGAAATTACTGGGCTTATGAGACTTAATACCTAATGTCTCAGGGTAACGAGCGATCTGCAGTGCCGTGCAGGCCTTTGGTTTTCAAAGTTCTAGTTCTGGGTGGCACTGCAATTGTTATGGGCCGGCGTTATGCTTACCATCAGGCAAACGACCAGCTCGTCTCGTTACCAAATAACATAAAAAAAAATGTCGTACAAAGCGATTCGGATCCACTTTCATTGTACGCACCGCCAAGGAATGGAATTCTTTGCAGTGGTACTTGTTTTCTTTGAAATACAAATTGGGTATCTTCAAGTTTAGAGTGAATAGGTATCTTCTAAATCTACGTGACCATATCTTCGCTTACCATCAGGCGAGTAGGTGGCCAAATGTATATTTATAGTGAGATTAAAATGACTATATCGAAAAAACTGTAAATCGAACGCTAGAAAATTCAAAAATGAGAGTCAAAGTCGCGCGTATCTACTGAGCGCTAAAACGCCCCATACAAATTGGACAGAACATCTGACGTCAATTGTTCTACGCGGACCGTAAAGCTGTCCTAAAAACATGCATTTTGTTGATTTGACGGTGAAAAACTGCGTTTAAGTACCTACATATTTTTATTCATTAAATTGTAAAGAATCTAATGGTATCATTTAATTTTGGATGATAAAAAAAATGGTTGAATTTGGGAAACTTTTAGATACCTTTGTGGAAATTATATATTTTTTGTGAATTTCACTTTTATTGTATTAATGTGATCTTAAAACTGTATAACGACGGAAATTATGTATTTTGTTTGACATACAATATCCCATTTAAAAGTATATATGTATAATTATACTAGCAGACTCGGTCACGCGTTGCTGTTGCGGCTATAAATTGAGATTGTTAGTGGGAGGACTAACTCTTCTGCGAGTGTCCGTCTGGGTTGTTACCACCGCTTTGCTCGTGAAGTCTGCCGCCAAGTGGTATTGTGCAAGCATTACTGTGTTCCGGTTTGATGAGCAGAGTAGCCAGTGAAATTACTGGGCTTATGAGACTTAATACCTAATGTCTCAGGGTAACGAGCGATCTGCAGTGCCGCGCAGGCCTTTGTGTTTCAAAGTTCTGGGTGGCACTGCAATTGTTATGGGCCGGCGTTATGCTTACCATCAGGCAAACGACCAGCTCGTCTCGTAACCATATAACAAAAAAAAATGAAAAAAAAATTTAAGCTATCCTATCTTTTAAGTTAGATCAAACTGCACACGGTGTGCAAATTTGATTAAAATCGGTTAAGACCCTACTAGGCGCCAATGGCCTTGCTCGAATGGGTGGAGTCAATCCCACTTCACCCGCGCGGTCCACACTTCGTCTTTCAAGAACATCGCAAAACCTAACGTCATAGAATACGCGGATGAACGAACGCGCGTGCGAGTAGCGCGCACGGCATCTTCTTTGCCTATAATTCTTTGAATTCATTTAGTGGAAAGTTCTCCATTGAAAGTGAAGTTTGATCATCATTATCCATACTATCCATACTTCCATACTAAATATATCCTATATCCTACTCTATTATAAATGCGAAAGTTTGTTTGTTGGTTTGTTAATTTGTTGGTTTGTCCTTCTTTCACGCAGTAACGGAGCGACGGATCGACGTGATTTTTGGCATAGTAATAGTTTATGGACCGAAGAGTAACATAGGGTTCTTTGTATCCGGAAAATGCATGTTTCCTGTGGGAACGCGGGTGAAAACCGCGGGCAGAAGCTAGTTATATTATTAATGCAAAAGTGTGTTTGTTGATTTGTTGGTTTGTCCTTCTTTCACGCAGTAACGAATCAACGGATCGACGTGGTTTTTGGCATAGATATAGTTTATGGACCGGAGAATAACATAAGCTACTTTTTGTCCCGGAACAATGCACGGTTCCTATGGGAACGTGGGTGAAAACCGCGGGCAGAAGCTAGTTCGTAAATAAACGGGACGGACGCACATGAGATCATACAACGTTGAGATTTATCTCAAAACATCGCTGTGGACTATAATAAAAGTACAGACAGCCAATTTGCTCCGTAACGTTGAAATTTGTTACACCTTTTGACCCAAAAACGAACGTGTACGTAAATAAATGATTTTCGGGTTATTTTTTATTTTTTACTTTTGTAGTCATGTTTTTTATATTGATGTCATTTACGAGGTATCGAGTCATCTGCGAGTGTCCGTCTGGGTTTCCGTTTTGTTCATGAAGTCTGCCGGCAAACAGTAATGTGCAAGCATTATTGTGTTCCGGTTTGTTGAGCAAAGTAGCCAGCGAAATTACTAAGATATGAGACTTAGTTATGAGCACACTGCGGTGCCGCGCAGGCTTTTGTGTTTCAAAGTTCTGAATGGCACTGCAATTTTTATGGGCCGGCATTATGACTCCTATCAGGCAAACGTCCAGCTCGTCTCGTTAACCAATACAATAGAAAAAATAGACAAGTGTCGGTTGGACTCGCGCGCCGAGGATTCCGAAAAGACTTGTATGCATGTAAATAGTTCGTTCAAGACTGGAATCGTTAGGTCCTTTTACAGCTACATTCAACAAAATAATTAACCCTAAAAAATTGTACACAATACACTCATTGATAATGTGCGTGTGTGTGAGTGCGTGCGTGCGTGCATGCGTGCTTGCTTGCGTGCGTGCTTGCTTGTGTGCGTGCTTGCTTGTGTGCGTGCTTGCTTGTGTGCGTGCTTGCTTGCGTACGTGCGTGCGTGCGTGCTTGCTTGCGTACGTGCGTGCGTTTGCGCGTGTGCACGTGTGCGCGTGTGCGAGCGTGTGCGTGAGCATGTGTGTGCATGCGTGCGTGCGTGCGCTTGCGCGAGCGTGTGCATGCGCGTGCGCGTGTGTGTGTTATACATAATTAGTTTTCGGATTTTTCGCTTTACTTGTGGTATAAGACAATACTTCTTGCCAAATTTAATGATTCTAGTCTCTTGGTCTATTGCTCTAGGTCTCCGTGAACCACCCTATAGGTCTTGAATGGATTTTAAATCGTTATCATTTTCGATATCAGCACCCCGAGAAACCTAGAAAACGGCACCCATATTATCGATTTCCTAAAAAAATTTCCGCCATCTTGGACTTAAAAATGGTTGTCATTTCCGTAATCAGCACCCCTAGAAATCTCGAAAATGACACCCATACCATTTAATTGAAAAAAAAAAAAAACGTGTCCGCCATCTTGGATTTTAAAATCGTTGTCATTTTCATTATCAGTACCCTGAGAAACCTCGAAAAAGACACCCATATCCTTTTACTAAAAAAATTTGTCCGCCATCTTGGATTTTAAAATAGTAGTCATTTTCAAAATCAGCACCCTGAGAAACCTCCAACACGACACCCATATCATTTTACAAAAGAATTGTCCACCATCTTGGATTATAAAAGAATTTTTCATTTTTGTACACAGTACCCCGAGAAATCTCGAAACTTACACCCATAGCATTTTATTGAAAAAAAAAATATTGTCCGCTATGTAGGATTTTAAATCGTTGTCATTTTCGATATCAGCACCCCGAGAAACCTAGAAAATGGCACCCATATTATCGATTTCCTAAAAAAATGTCATCTTGGATTTAAAAATGGTTGTCATTTCTGTAATCAGCACCCCGAGAAATCTCGAAAATGATACCCATACCATTTTATTGAAAAAAAAAATGTCCGATATCTTGGATTTTAAAATTGTTATCATTTTCGATATCATTTTTACTGTAGATGGCCCTGATCGTTTGGTGGTCGTTTGCCTGATGATAAAGATAACGCCGGCCCATAACAATTGCAGTGCCAATAAATACTTTGAAACAAAAAGATGCAGTACCGCGTTGTGCTCGTTAACCTGAGTAATTTTACTTTTCAATTTGATTTCCAGTCTTTCTTAAACAGTTCTAAACCTCCCGATATTCCAGTAGCTGCCGCTAATAATTTGTTTACAAATACATATATTTTCCACTCGTAAAAATGATGTAAGTACGTAAACAAGAAATTGTAATCAAAAATGTAACCCATTCAATATGTTTACGAGGAGCGTCCACGCGCAAATCACGGAATGAATCACATTTCACCGCTCTAGACGCTACTCTTTGAGCAAGCTTCAAACCCACACGAAAACAAATACTTGTATTGTATATCATTCACGCACACAAATATGTAACGTCGGCGGACAGCGTTTGCAGAGCAACGAGCGACACAACCTCCCCGTCTGAATGCCAGTGCATGACTGCCGCGCGCGCCCGCGCAGAGCACCTCTGAGACTTGTACATTTGGAATTCAGTTTTTTGATCATTTCTTTGCGAAATATTGCTCTATGCACAAATGAAACGGCCAGTTTATAGAAAATTTTCTTCCTTATTTTTTGGTGTAAAATTAATCCCAAACGTCTAAGTCATTTAGAAGTTTTAGGGAAAATAGTTTTAAAACAGCATGCTGTTCAATATTTTTTCAAGCCATAAGTAATGGTAACACAAAAAAATCAATCAGTGAAATTAATGCCCTTGAATTGATCATTCAGGTAGTGTTTTTTTCAAGTCGTTAAACCAAGCCGTGTGGGAGTTTTAGGAGGAGAAAGTAGTCGTTTTGGCGATCCTAGCCCCTTAAGTAGTTTAGGAGCCCATCGCGGACAAACAACGTGACGCGTAATTTCTATATATTAAGATATATATGAACCCTGAAAACATTACACTAATTTGTTGGGCAGTTGTGTAAATAAAATGTAATTTTAATTGTTTACTGTTTTCAGTGTTACCTTGGCGATGCATTCCGTTGTGCCACGTGCCCCTACCTCGGGATGCCGGCCTTCAAACCCGGAGAGAAAGTGCTTCTAGACCTCAAATCAGATATATGAACATTATCACACAGACTACATGCCCAGTGCATTCCTAATTTTTAGTATTTATATGTGATACTTGTGAATTAAACCTTTGTAAGTATTCTTGTTTATTTCTAATTCTATTATTGATATGTTGAAGAAGCATGTTACCCATCACTGGATGAATAGAGAAGCTTTGGTTTTCGGAGTGTGTAGGTCGTGTAGGTTCTCAGGGCATGTTCGGAATTATTCTTCACGAGGTTGTTGCCTGTTATTATTAAATATATCATATTGGTTTATTTCCAGTCTGTTTTAGAAAGTGTCGACGTAAGTAGCGCCTCATAATAAGGGCCGCCTTAATTTATAAGGAATAAGTTTCATTCCGCCAGGTCTTTGACCATCGTAATGCATAAGACCTTTCGTTTCGGGAACGACTGTGTCGTGGAATATTCTTCGACAAGTTAGGGTTAAAGAGATGTCGATGAAAATAAAACACATTTGTAGCAAATATTCAGTTATACATATTTTCTCTTCTTTTTACAAACAGTTAACTTATCTTTAACATCTCGATCTATAACATTTTTCATTTACAATAAATCTGAATTATTACTCATTCCGCTATACAATAAAATATACACATATATATTTCTTGCCATATTTGTCATAATTATATAACATTCTTTTATAATTACTTTATCTATTAAAATGACACAACATTTCTTGTCTACTACTCGCATACGTTTCGGAAACATTACTCTGATGTTTTTTTTTATATTAAGTGATTCCTAAATGAGCAGATATTTACAATTTTGAACCGTTTCCTTTATCACAAAACTGTTCAAATATATAAAACATTCAAGGCTGCACAAAATAACCAACAAACTGCGAAATAGTTTACGAGTAATAGTAAAAAGTTTGCTTTGTAAAATCGGCAGCTGTTGGCTATTTTGTACGTTCACTACAATACAAACAGTAAGGAAGATCGGTTCGATTTAACTAGCGCACATTTACTTACTTTATACAGTGTAGAAAGGTTAAATATTTACACGATCGTAATATTCGCCATGGTAAAAGAATTTTTATTTTCTGCATTTGAACTGCAAGAGACCTTTTCCCGTTTTTATAAAAATACATTTCTTTGCAAGGTCATCATTGAATTTCGTCTTTCTAAAATTTTAAGTTAGTAAATATTTCTTACATAGACGGAGAAATTGTATACTGACAGTTAACATTTCCACCTGTAAGTATATAGAATCTTGTCCGACAAAGAAAAGAGTTGAGAGATTCGGTAAAATACGTCGCAAATACGGAGTGCGTCAGTTAAACCAAGCCGCTTCAAATGCTCATACTGTTGACTTATTGTAAGTTTATACATGCATACCAAAATAGATTGTGATGACAATTAGCTTTACTAAATCATCAACACTTATTCACGATGGCACAATCTTAGTGTCAGTTATGTGTTAGTGCACCTTACATTTATGGACTATCGAACACTGGCCGTACCTAACATTGGCAACATCAAAATAATAGCACTGGGTGTAAAATAACTATTACACATTAACAAAAACTATAAAATGAAGTACTCTCTTATGGATTTTAAAATAATTTAATATTCCATACTGTAGCATATTTGTATGAAATATCAATTCATTTTCGACATTTTCAATACATTATTGAACAAAAGCACTGCAATTATAAACGCTTAAATATGATGGTTATTTTTACACCCATTCTGAATCTCTTGTACATTATTTCTATTGTCACTGATTTGTAACTTTTACTAGAACATGCATCACAAGTAAACTATAGAGGCATCAGCCATATGTATATTATGTTATATGCCAATGTTCATATGCTGCTGAAAATAAATGAAAAGAATAAAGCAAATAACATTGATATTCTGAGGAAAGTTTTTCTAAATAACTTGTAATATGTTTTAATAAATTTATGAAACTGCGTCAACTTAGAAATGAGTTGAATCAAACGTAACAGAACAAAATAATGCGTGAAACTTTTACACTGTTATACAGTGTTCTTGCAACAACGGTGCAAGTACGGAACTTGACGAACGGTTGCGAACGATAAAATTGACAGTTCGATAAGTTAAAATTAGAAGAAGGTAGTTCGTGGATTTGTTCGAAAACGAAACACAGCCTTTTTGCCGAAAACGATAACTAATCTCCGAAATCAGTTTTGCGACGATGACGACAAGTTTTAATTGTAGGTAAGTAATCTGTTATCGATTGCATTTCCTACACAATATAGTTCAATTTTGATTACATTGACCGAATAACTAATTTTGTGAAGGAACGTCTGAAGACCGTTGCGAACGACTATATACTTTAACCCTTTTTAGATTTACGTTAAAATAGTCTTCGTTCCATATAAACCAGTCTCGGAATTGTGTGATGCGAATATTCACTTCATATTGAAGAAAGTAGATTCGGCTTCGTTTCGTTTTCGAAAAGTACCTATTTCTAAATCTAAATTTTTAACCATTCGAACTGTCAAATTTATTTATCGAAAACATTTACTACTACACTGCAGTTTTTTAATACGATATAGAAATAGGGCAGCACCCTCGTCGCCTGTTTTAAACTTTTGAATGCTTCACGCATCATTTTATATATACATTTTAAAATTTTAAATAAATTATATTTAGTTAAAAAGGGTCTTATAAACACATGTTATGTTTTATAGTAGTGAAGTACCTAGCCACGTATAATATATACTATTTTAATTTTTCACTGCTTTATAATATTATATAACATATTGTATTAATAAGGTCCTTTTAAAGTAGGTATGCACAATGAGCCACGATTTGGATTATCAATTAATTAGGATATCTACTAAAAACAATAAAAAACAGTTCCATCGATTACTCAGATAGCAAGAGCTAGTTATATATTCGCTTTCTGTTTTTGCTGCTCGCGATCTCACAGAAAAGTCGATGGAGTTTTAAAAAGAAATTGTTTTTAAACGGATTAGTTATTGTATTAAGGTTTTCAAAATTTGACAACTAAGATAATTTGGAATCGTGACTCATTGAGCTTTCAGAAAAAATAATTCGTTATGATATCTGTGATATAGATGGACTCATTCATACAACTATATCAAAAAGACAGGCTTACGTATTATAAATGGTAGGTACACAATTATTGAAAAACTATTATAGAGTCGCACTATCGTGCTACATATTGTCGGCTATTAATTGCGTTTAGTTGACCAACAACGCCACAATTCATATTTAACCAAACACAATTTATATTTAACCAATAGGTTAATAGTTTAGTTATTACCTTTAAAAGGGTTTCAATAGTTAATGTCTCGATTCTATTGTCACAAACTTAACTAATTCTAGTATCACTAAGTCTCTTTCTAACTAAACATGAGAACAGGATGAAGGATATTATTAACCGGTCCAATATCTTCCATCCTTTTTGTCTAACGGGAAAATAGACGCCTCTGAATTCATAGCGGTTAAATTCTACAAGTGGATTAATTCGACAGACCTAAAATATGTTCCATCCTTCTCTAATTAGAAAGAGACATTAAATTTGTTAAGTTTGTAAGCAACAAAATCATCGCAAATATCTGTTTCCAGACTGAAACTTAGTTGGTTTTTGGGTTGTAGGTCAACTTCTTACCAAGTATGCATTATATAAAGAAGTAACAAGAGTTTACTGAAAGACAATTATTTGTTAAGTCTAATTGACTCCTTAAAACCTAGAAGGGGCGCAGAAGCACATCGATTATGCCAATAAACTATTTAATTGTTTTGGCAAATATGACAACCAAATTGTCTTGAAGTTTTCGCTCTAGTAGATAGGTATTGAATCAATCGTGATTGCACCTGATTATAATAGCACCTTTTATGGAAATTAAATTAATACTTTGTGAATTTTGATTTTGGGAAATAATACTTTTTTTTTGTATAAATTTTGTACTAAACGATTGTCCAGCGATTTGGAAGCGGAGCTTCATGAAAACGTTAAAATGACGGAACGAGCTCGTGCCCACGAAATAAATGCTCATATCTCATTAATTTAAGTAATATCCTCAAAGAAACTACTATCCCACAACATTCAGTAAAGCGTCCCAGTCTTTTTAAATGTTTATTTTCATCAAATTGAGATCTTGTTTAGACTTGTTTGCGACCGGCCCGCGTGACGTCACCGGCGCGTGCGCACCGCGTCTCGTCGCAGCGAGACACTAGTCTAAGTTTGTGAGGTAGGCTTAGTCATGATCTAATGAAAGCGCCTTGTTAGAAAATACCGATTATTAAAATGAGATCTTTCATTACAATTACAAATATTAATAATAAAGACGATAAAACTAGAATTACATTATACAACAAATTATTAATGTTGTTTACAACACCATCCGTCATCGATGAGGTGTCCATGTTCAATGGTAGTTGGTTACTAACAATATAAAGATTAAATAAGCACGCAGCATAGGGTACAATGAAACAAACTGCGATCGAACATCACTCTCGTGTCGCGTCCACTGATAGCACGAGTACATTTGGCAAGTCGCTTGTAACTATAGTTGCAAATTATGGCAAACTAACTATAAATCATAGCATGACTGTACAAAGCGGAGAGTCGAAGAGGTCCGGCCGCAATTCTCGGTTACACAATTTTCCTAGAAATACTCCTCGACCTCTCGACTCCCCGAGATAGTTATATCATCTGACAAGATAACCGTTCGAGCGATATAATTATGCGAAACATTAATTTAGAGCAGAATGCTAAACTAAAAACAACTTTGTAGTTACACTTAATGATTACATAAAATTAATTTGATTTTGATATGGCAATGCAGTCGTTACACAACAACGATATATGTATTTAAATCACAGATGCTACTTGTTACATTTTGTTTTTAGTTAGTTTTCAGCGTATTACTTTTGAGTATACAACAACTATACAATTTCTTACCGATAATGCACTTATTATCCTAAAACATACATAGTATTTTCTTTTATTCAAGCAATACTTCATACCTAATCTGACCAATAACTACAAAATATCACAGACTGTGTGTTTATTATGTATACATCTTCTCATAGAAAAAGTTATAATGTGTATCACACATGGACGTAAAAAGCAATAGAGAATGACATCTAAATAACCATGATACATTTAATTTACAAATATAACTATCATATCAACATTTAATATTAACACGATCAAATTATTTGTCAGAAGAATTTGCCAACACTGTGCAGTGAACCCGACTGCGTTCAGTGGAAGAACAGAACTATTTCGAATAGCGACAAGAGTCGCCGGGCCAGGAACGCGAGCGATCGATTTCACCGTCATGGATATGTTTGCAGTCACAACCGTTGGAAATGAATGGAGCGCGCACGGCTGCTTCGGGTACTGAAACCGCCCACTAACAAAGTAATCAGTCAAGATCTAAGCATACTTACGTCAACCCTTTACAACTACCTACGATCTAACATTCATTGTACCTTTTATTTTGTCTTACATGCATTGCCACGTGTCAGTGTGGACTGGCGATTTAAAATCTCATTATTATCACAATATATAAACTACTTTAAGATCTGGTAGAAAATTAAATTGTTATTTTTGTGCTCATATGAAAAAAATAATTCCACGTTCGTTGGATATGATTTGAATATTATGAAAGACGTACAGGTTTCTCTGTTACGAATGGACGATTTATTATTGTAATATTGTTGTGTTCTGGAAATAAATGACTCTCGTGGCCCACGTTGCCGGCAACGTAATTGTAAATGTATTAACCTACTTTTGTGACACATTACCTGTCCACGGAGCGTAACGATCAACGGACCTATGTTACATACATATTTACAACAACGTACACGATTGCGTACAGAAGCACCCGACAGAAAAAGCACCTAAAGTTCCCGAATAGAATATCATAAGCGTACTATTATGGACTGCCGACCGCTGCAGAAACTTCGCAAATAATATACCGTACAAGACGTACGCAACTAAAATCACTGGGGCGGTACTACACTGCAGTCTCCAGGCGACGGATCCACCGCACGATAGTCCGAGTCTTTGCAACGAGGGCGATCACAACACGGTCAAGATTCCTTGAACGACGATAGTGGAGTCGTGAGAGAGTTCAGCGTTTCTTAAGGGGCGGGCAGTCTTCAGCGGCGTCGGAGGCCGACCACCGCCGCTTGCGCGCGTCCTCTTTCACGCTGAGGTTCTCGGGGTGCGTCTGCGGGGGCGCGGGCGGCAGGGGCGAAGGCCCGGGGCCCAGCGCCGCGCCGGCGGGCGCTGCTGCCGCCGCGTGCTTGCGTGGCACCAGCGACACGCAAACGTCTCCGACTTGCAGCCGTTGCACGCGCAGCCCGTACTGCACCAGCGTGCGATCGGGCTTGCACGACGCCCAGCCTCGTCCGTAAACGAAGAATGGATGCTCGACTGTTGATTCTAACTCCACCTGGAATTGACATAGAAATTCATCAATAAGAGTGAGCGAAAATGCTTCTAATCGAATGATCACAAATGATAAGTATTAGTTCTGTACACCTGTTTAACTAAATGTATGTGAAGCTTTGTAACTGCCAAAGTATCGCGCATGAAATCACTTGGACTGGAGGATGATAGCGCGCTAAAATTGTGGCTATCCTTTGACATGCTGCAGCTGGTTGAGTTCGTTAGGTACTCATAAGAACCTATGACCACATATCTTCGTAACGCTTTGTGTGCTGCCAGAAGTGTGTTGTATCAACACACTCACTGCGAGTGAAAAGTCAAGAATTGGCAATATTGAAGATTATCCCACCTGTGTCCTATTCCTGCCGTAAGTGAGCGTGAGCGCGAGCCGGTCCCCTCGTTCGTCTAGCCGCAGCAGCGTGCACTGCGTCAGCGCAAGGTCGCTGTTCCGGTCCGCACTCATTACGAAGTCTTCCGTTCTCATCTCCTCTACACGCCGCAGCGTGCCGTCCTCGAGCCGGATCAATGCGCCTCGGCAGAAGTACGGCGCGGGCGCGGCGCGCTCAGGAGATCTTGGGGGCTCCTGGAATCAATGGAAAATCGTCTTTAGATGGCGAATTTACAACTACGTTTGTATTTAATTTGTGTAATATCATAAACAGACCTTGCTCATAAATTGAGAGCTAAACTTCTCATATCAGTAGTTTTAACAATTACTTATATAATGGGTACCTGGGGTAGAATTTACTGTTAAGGCGGTTAAGTGAATCCTCTAACAAATGCTTCGCAAAACCATTTCAACCCTGATTACTATTAAAGGAATAAATACTCACTTCTCTCGGAGGAGGAACGGGCGCGGGCGCCGAAACCGGCGGAGAATGTGGCGCAGGTGCCGGCGGAACAAACCCGGAGGAAGCTCTCGGCCGGATAGGGTACCCCTGAGCGGGCTGCGGCCGCGTCCGGTACAGATACGACGCATACGGCACCGGATGGGGTAAGAAGGGGTACGTAGGCACAGAAGGGTACGGGTTAGGTGCGGGCGCTGGGGCCGGCAGCGCGTCGCGTCTGCGCGGCGCATAGCGCGCGTAGGGCCGTGGTGGCGGGGCCAGGAACTCGGGCGTCATGCCGGCCGGTGGCGGCGGGGGATACAGCCCCAGCGGGGCCAGCGCACTCAGGCAGCCCTCGCCGGGCAGGCTCGCCGAGATCATCGGACGGGCTGGAACAAGGAAAACTGTTTGTTAGACTTGTTGTTACTTCAAGGATCGCTGGAGATTAAGCGCAGATTCGTGACAATAAACGATTTTGATCGATTGAGCTTAATCAGTCTAGACTGTTTGCCTGCATTTTTTATATAATTGCGTAACGAGACGTGCGTGCACTTCTCGGCAATGGATCAAGGAAAACTTTAAGAGGTGATCAGGATCGTATTCTGTTTTTCGCCGGAGTCTACTGCTACTATTACACTGCTCGTTTATAGGTGTTTCTATCTGACGATTCCTCATATACCTAACTCTAATACCCTAGGTAACTGAAAGTTATGATAAAAAGTTTCAACTTCTGCAATGTCCATAGATGAAAAGTTTAACCTAGTTACCTATCGCGTACCTAAAACTGCAGAAGTGAAACGAACCCTAAAAAATTCACGATTCCATATTGAAGTGCAAAACAATTCGGCCCTTCTTACAAGCATCTGCGTAAGATTCCTCGCTCAGTATCACCAGATAAGAATGTGGGGCGGCGACGTCAACGTTATAAATAGATTTAATTCACATTGACGTAGCCGCAGTACGATCAGTAAGAATTTGGCAAAAATAGGTATGTGGAATAAATGACGGACAGACTTACAGGAGCAACTAGCAAGGTACGGAAGCGGACTTATGCAGTAAGTCCACTTTGCTTGTTTTCAAAGATGTATCAGTGAAATAGAAAGCTTTTTAAAATGTAGGCAGCGTTTTGAGCTTATTTACTTTTTGATCGTGAGAGCTATATCTATAGCTTCCACATTAACTATTTACGGGTGAATCCAATAATAACAATTTGGATAGAAAATCTGGATAGATTGACAGTGTATAGGCTCTCCTCGGCTAAACTACTGAACCTATCGAATTAAACGTTCTAAGTTCAAAGCCCCAAGTAGATATATAGGGTAAAAGCTAGTATAGAATTAACTTGAAAGTCAGTGACATAGCGCATAGCCAGCTTGGCAAAATTATCTTTTAGCACGTAAGAAAGTTTGCGTAAAAGTTCGTGCCGCTTTTGTATGTAGACTGTTTACTGGTTACACTGCGCTGCGTTCCTCGGTACATGACGTTGATGAGTCTGTAGTGGAAACTATAAACAACTCGTTTGTTCTATTTTTAGGGTTCCGTATTGAACAACAAGCTTGCTTTATCACCGGACCATTCCTCTCATATTTTACGTGTCTAACTGTCCAGTATAATGTACTTAATTTATCAATTGTTCAAGTAATGATACAATAAATGACGTTGTATCGGCTGTATTTGCCATGAGGCGAGCGGGAAATGAAATAACTTCCTGATATCAATCGTTGATAGTAAAATAATGTGGTATATTGTAATAATATGTCTTGATAAGGCCAAGTTTATTTGCTGTTTTATTATTTACGTTGGAAATTAAATATCTAGTAAATAACTAAGACTTAACTATATGTATAATGTAAATAGAAACAGGTGTTATTGACACAAAAACTCATTATTTAAAATCTTCAAATGGTTACAATGAAAAGTGATGAAGATTAAAAACGAAACAAAAAAATGTATGTTTTAATAAGTGTTTTACACCTGAAGGTCGAACAAAGAAGCTTTTACGCAGAGAAAATGTAGGTACGTTCTAAGGACGTGTAGACATTCCTTCGTGTTTGTGCTGTAGCGATAATTTGAAGAACAAAGTAAGCGCCCGCGCACCTGCACAAACACTCTTGCCGAGTTAGCATATGCACTTGCTAAGGGATCATATTATTTACACTCATGTTTTATGTATCTGTCTGCTTCCTGGACAAGGAAAACGCATAGGCTGCTATCGGATATCAGTTATGCAGCTAGCAGACACCGCAACTTCATTGGTTTTTTTATATTAAAGTACCTACGTTTTTTATGGTAACTATACCTACCTCAGAGCAAAAATAGGTAGAGTACGAACATCGCTCCGGTCGCCTAATGCGCAGCGTAGGCAAGTGAACTATAGCTAGTTATATTGATAGGTAAGTGACTGATAGGGATGGGCAATTGAGCGCTGCAAGCGTAGTTGTCGATAAAAGCAGCTGAACGGCACGGAACCTATTGTTATATTATGTTGTATAATTAATGTATAATGTGAAGTATGTATGGGTGAGTTTTTGATAAGTAAACATTATTATCTGCTTATTTATTTTAAGGTACGAATTTATAGGTCTCGCATATAATCCTAATGACCTATGAATTGATATTGTTATAATTTTATATATTGTAGTTTTAATTTACAATACAATTATTTTCAAATGAGATGGTTTTTTATATCGTATTTATGTTATTTACGTTATTGTAATTGAGTCAAAATGCGTTTTTATTTTTATATTTCCCCGCTCTTTATGTAAAGGATAAAAACTAAAAGAAACAAAGAAATAAAAACAGGATTATATGTTACTTATATCTTATTTATTGTTGAATTATTTACTTATATTATAAACGCTATAACGCTTTCACACTCACCGCCTCTAATCATTTACAAAGTAATTAAAGTATTAAAGAAAAGTAATTGTCGCAAGCGCACATAGCGCGCCGGTGTATTATAAACTATTTCTCGCCGAATCGACTCAAGCGCCGAACGCGTCACATCACTGTCCCAGTTGGCAATCCAAGAGGGGTTGCGGGGCGGTGCGGGCGGTGCATGTAGCCTTGCGTCCCGCGTCTCCTTCCACCCCGCGAAGCGTGACTTCTAATTTACTTAAAAGTATTAAAAAATGGTTTACCGGCGAAATGTGATGCTAGATTTCTGTTTAGTGTGTTTCCGAGTATCGTTTTTACAGGTTTTTATTGCACATTTTACCATTTTTAGCAGTTAAATAATCAAATGCTCGCCAGGAACTCGCAACGTGCGCTCACACCGCTAGTGAGCGTATGACTATTAACGCTTGCGGTAGGAACAGTGCGATGTTCTCACCCGTGCATACTGTTCCCACTTGGTAACACGCGCTCTACCTATTTTTGCTCTGAGATACCTACTCAATGCTCATGTGGGGACGGAGGCAATGAACCAGAACACTGGTGGAACTTATTTTCGTGAATGTACCATTGCTTTGCACCATTTTATCTGCCGCCAAGCAGTAGTGTGCAAGTATTATTGTAAGTTTGGACCTGTTTGTACCAAATTATTTGACGTTTGAGAGTGAGGGTTGGTTATTACCCGACTTCGGTAAAGTTCACTTATAGTTTATCGACTGTTATTTACGTACATAGATTTAATATCTCATAGTGATGAGTGCGGTGTAGTGCCAGGCAGGCTTTGTTATTTAGGTAGGTACCTAAAGTTCTGGATGTGGCTCTGCAATTGTTAGGTGCATGACGCTTGATATCAGCAGGTGAAGAGCAGACGAATGACCTCATTCGTCTCGTCACTTCAAATAGTATCACCAAGTAAAATGTATCATGCATGAATGCCATTTTAGGCATAACGTGTTACTTCAAAGGTCAAACGCTAACCTGAAAAATCACATCGAATTATTGTCGTACTGAACACCTAAGCAGAACTGCAAGCTGGATGTAACCTACTGCAGGTTTTTATTTTTAACTATCGACCCGCTCTGGCTTTTTTTTTTTTTTTTTTTTTTTATTTATTTAATTATTATACTCTGCAAGCTCCAGGGCTCGCACCCTTTTTTTGCTGTATAAGTTATTTTTACATTATAATTTCTTAATATATTATTACTTAACAAAAGTATACCTACTCTGGCTTCGCATGGGTAGATTTTTGAGAGTGACTGCAGAATGTGCCTCATTTCACGCAATGAAATTCCTTTTTTTTTCATTGACAGCAGGAATACGTCAAGAATGAAGTTCAGTTTATCTTCTAAAAAAATCCTATATTCCCGTGGATTTTCCAAAAATTTTCTTTCATACAAATTCTTGACAATTACGAACACAACTAATAAAACAATGAAATCGATCTCCGCTGGTCTTAAGTGATATGCTCAGTCATACATGTGTGAATTAATTTTTATACATAAGTAAGTAGATGTAAGTACTATTTTAAAGTTTCTTTTGCTTCGTATTGCGTCAGCAAAAATGCTAACTACTAGACGTAGTATTATTATATTATGTTCTGTGATACTAGATAAAACCGTTGTAACCTCAGCTTACGTAACTTCACCGATAGCACACAATCAACGATTACTTATTTCTTTCATAATTTCGCAACGCCTAGCAACGGTCTAGGTATTTCGTCGTCTAGATTCCGAGTACAAAAAAATCTTACCAAATTTTCGATAAAATCTGTTAAAAGGTGTGAAACTCGACAGCTATCGGAATATTACACAATACCAGGCTTTCCAGTTCTATACTTGTCACGAACCTTCCGACCTTGCGGCCCCAAGCGACTCTAGTAAACCTGAAAAAACTTGGCAGGTCTGTCATGCTGCATTTATTACGCTTTTTAATATCGCGATTGCGCAAACTGTTAGAAAAATGCTTTTAAAATAGCTCATTAATCTAGAAATGTTTACCGTATGTACAACTTAAGAAAAAACTGGCTTGATATTTGCGTTCTTTTTGTACCTACTTCACGCCTGTGAGCTTGTGCGTGTCTTTCTTTATCAATATTTTAACTATATAAATGCCTATATGTGGATTGTGGTCTTGTGTTTCCTACACATTCTCGATTATTTGGATAGATGAGGTAATTAAACGCATTAACGCTACGGTAGAGCAGCTCTACATTATTTGTAAAAACAAACTGAACGTAATTTTTCACGAATGAGGAAACACGAGATCGCTGTACATTGTTTGCCGATGTGAGTCACAAAAAAAACAATGAGAGATGGTGAGATCGTGACTAAGGCTTTAAAAATTCAAGCCAATTAGCTAGTTCTCGGGCGTCGGTCGCGTCGCTTCGACTATTTTTGGTTTTATTTTTCCACAGAAACCCGCCGCTACGACCGCTGTCCAATTCACTTAACAAAAGCTAAATCGTGCTCCTATGTTACATAAGCCCGGCTATTTACAGATCGCCACCTGCATTACCAGTTTTGGGTTCTCGGAATCGTGGCAATATTTAGGCGTCATAATGCTACCAAACGTGTCTGCTTTTTAATTGAATTTAACACTTAATAGTCGATGCGTTCTTCTAAAATAAGTTTGGTAGATAATGTTTGTGTGAATAATGTCACATTTACTCAATAACAATCGTTTAAATGTGCGCATCATCGTTCGTTCTAATTTTGTTTTTGGCGTGCATTGCCGTCTCGTCGGGCAGTAGTGGTGGGATGTAGGCGAATCCAGCAAGGCCGCGGGGTAAAAAACCTCGCATGAATGGCGAGCCAAATTCGCGAACGGCCCGCGGAAGCGCTTACATCACGCGGCGCTGCGCCCGCGCATCATCCAACATGGCCGCGCCGGTGACCACAGCTTGCGAAATAGTAGTTTTACTTGTTTGTGTGCTCGTTTTATTCACAAATGTAAACCGTAAATGTTTACTTAAATACAAGCAAAACGACACGACCCCGTGTAAGAAATGCATTTCGGCGATATCGCACTTCTTTGGATTATTCCAACAGTTCTACTATCTTAACTGGTATTCCTTAAATTACTGAAATATTCACCGTTTGGTTTCATGCTCGTTAGACAATAGCTAACGATTATTCAAATCAAAGTAGAACGACGAAGACGTTACACGTAGGTACTTAGCACATCATTTACTTAACGTAATGTCCAAAAAGTTAACTTCCATTAAGCAACTTTACGACTAGCTATTCTCAGCGACCTTGTACAGCTTGAAGACAATGGTAAACACTTTTTAGTAATGAAAAATTCCGACATAATCGCTTCATACAGCGTAAGTGTTATTATATTAGTCGGCGTGTTGGGCGGGCGGCTGGTGGAGGCGGGCGGCGGCGGGCGGTCGATAGGGCGCCGCCCGTAACCCACTTCCGGCGCCCGTGACCTTGTCGCCGCCATTCACGCCGCGTCTTTACGCCACCACCGAGGGGGTCCTCGCTCGCACACCCACACCATCAGAAACTTACCAATGGCAGTATTATTTTGACTCCACGCCTTGCTTGGTGGGATTTTTTTTATCAGGGCTCTGTTTATTTGAATTTCTTTACTGGCCAATACGTTTCGTCGAATATTAAAATGTACATCTTTTGGCATCGAAAATTTAAGCTGAAACTTACTCAATGATCACCTGATCAACGGCTAAATAATGAACTATTTCCGATCTGTTCGCTCAATTACCTTATTTTACGTGCGAGCATCAAGTGTAATTAGACTTACATAAATTACGTACAATTTAAAATTACCATGTAACTACACGAATAGGCAATGCAACCTAAACTGCGCGAAAAACACGCAAAAACACGTACTAAGTCGTAGTAGTTACGAAGTCGGTATATTTAAACTACATATAACAGTGGTCTGGTTTCCTTCCATCTGAGTCTGATGGCCCAGGGTCGACCGGCGGCGTAGGTTACTATTATTGTTTACATATTTATTATGCGGGTGGAACATTAAGCATGTCGTATGGAATTATCGCTTCACCTGCTTCGATCACTTACCGCGGATGTAGTAGCGTAGGGCTACCGGGTCGTAACGTTGACAGTTATAGCTGAACTTCTATTAATTGAATTAATACACCTCTTTCACGTCGCCTACGAAAATTGAGCCACTAAAATTTGTCTCGAAATAAATTATACGAAGATATTTGTAACGTTGCGTTACGAAATAACGCACAGACAGGCGAAAGATATTTTCATCTTGCTCTTGTATGAGGTAATCCTGTAATATGCTTTATCTATATTCTTAATCCATCCATTCAAAGAGACGGATTAAAAATATGCATAGGTAGCTCATGCAACAAAAAGTGTGCCCACGCCCGAGGGATTAATTTTACCAACTTTTTAATCAAGTTCCGCCAGCCATGGCTTGTCCCAAACTTTTCAGATACTAATTAATTTGATGTACGTTTTAAAAAGTTGGCAGCCCTTTGTACACAAGAGCATCATTCAGTTGTCACACGGGCGTACACTGTATAGCTGTAATTACTAATTACCTATCTACATAATTACACGTTTAGAAGACTTGGATACTCTGCGCTGTATCATTGTGTAGTGTTAGACCAGATGTTACCCACATGAAGCATGCAATGCCTCTCTGTAAAAAAACTTCAACAAAGACGGACAATACGTCCCTTCGTAACGTTTAAAATTCATCAGCACGTTTAAGATACCCATAAACCGAGCTAACAATATAAGTGGAGCGTTAGGACCTCGCTAGTGAAGCCACAAAAGTAAGCCACAATAAAATACAAATCTTACGAATTTACAGACATACTTATTTATCGTACACATTGGATATTGTTTTCTACTAAGAATCGCTGTAGCAAGATCCATATAGCCTTTTCTTGTATTGAATTCATAACTATACTAACTTCTGCCCGCGGTTTCACCCGCGCTCCCACATGAACCGTGCATTTTTGCTGGATAAAAAGTAGACTATATTAGTTACTATCCGGTCCATAAACTATGCCAAAAATCATGTCGATCGTAAAAGAAGGACCAACCATCAAACGTACAAAAACACTTTCGCAGTTCTTATATACCTAATCGTGGATAAGTATGGTTGTACTAATTTGGTCGAATCGGGCCTTAGGAAACTATACAAATCGCTATGGTGGCTCCACTATGACGTACCAAGCGCTGTCTATCTTATTCTGCAAGTCTACGATAATACGCTATATTATAGTAGTATTCCTTAACGTACACTAAAACGAAGGTTTGTGTGTTCGCTTTAAACAAACACAGCTGTTTAACCTAATTTTAGAGACGGTTAGATACATTACGTAGTCGTAGCTACATTTATCTCGCTCTCGAAGCTTCATAACACCCATCCCCATCGCTTATGTAGTGCTTAAACTATAATAAATTATTCTAACACGCTTTTATGTAACGCAAACATATTTGAGTTCGTATACTATTAACATTTATTACCTGTGTTAGCTTACGAAATCTAAATGATTGACGTCACTGCTGTAAATTAAATTTCAAATTAATTTTGTGTTGCCAACAACAAAATTTACTTTGAAAGATGTTATGATCTTATGCTGATGACTTCTCACACGCCAATATTACAATGATCATTTTAGATCCATATAAAACTGGTACCTATTCGGTAAACACCTGATAACGTTGATATTTAAACTATAATTAGCGCCTTGTCTTCGAAAACGTGAATGAATTGGACACAAAAGTCAATTACAAATACAAGTCATACGCTTAGTAGATATTGGCACCGATACCCTTCATCATGCAGTCAACAAATTGAAAATGGCAATAGAAATATATATTTTTGTTTCTGGCAACATAAAGCAGTTCGATTTATAAACGTCGCCTGGTCCGCGACGAACTGAATGAACGTCTAGTCACGCGACGTTACGTAAACCCGAGTTTCCACACTTTACTTGTTTGCGGTAAAAAGGCTGACGTGTTAATTGCATTGCAGTATTGCTAATTATAATATTAACTCGCATTTTTATCGCTGTCGAGGTACCGGCTCACGCCGTGGTAAGGACATTCTGACTGCAATTGCAGCGTGGCCGTTTGTGTGCGTAAACTAGTCTTTCCTTCAACAGATCACAATCCGTTTTTAATTTTGTACTAAAACTGGTGCTATGTACATTATTAAGCCAATTACGCACTTGCTTTAGCGGTTACGTTGCGAGTTAGGAGCATTATAAGGATGCGGTATATCCGTCGTAACGAGCAATTTTGAGTGGAACAACAGTTTTATTGAGAGTCTCACGCAATAGGACAGCCGAGGCAAACAACCCCGCCTACGCTCGCGCGCCGGCAATCTTCTATATTTACATACACGTCGGAGTTGCCATAAAAATGACAAAATACGAACATTGCGTTACGTTAAGATTGTGTAGATTTGGGAATTTGTAAAAGTTACAAATTTCTCTTATATTAGACGGCCTTTTATAGCTTCGCAAATGCGGCATTTTCAAATTACGAGAATTTTAGTATCAATTCGTATGCGTTTGTACTCTTATCATGGTTTACCTAATCTTATATTTACCATTTATGTATATGATATGAGTTTACTTTTAAACCTTAACAATTCAGTACTTATTCACTTTAGATTTTGGACACTTTTACATAGGTACATTCAAAAATTACATACATAAAAAACAAAAGATTTAAGACGGTAGATATATTTTAGACATCAAAAGTAGACGCCGAGAACGAATACAGCTACACTTCACACAACATGGTCTAATATATAGGTATTCCATCCTCTTCTAATATTCATAATTAAAAAGAGGCGTAGTGTTATTTTTACAAGTTAAAAGTATAACCGGCCATGAAAAAAAAGGCGGTACATTGTATCATTGCCGTTGATCACCCACACATCACACATGTCCAATTCTATATAGTCTATACTTAACGGGCACTCGTTGCTCTAAACTAAATAATAAGGCAATTAAACAATGATTTTAATTATATCTCAATTAACATTAGTTACTGTTGGTACTACTACTATAATAACGCCACTTGACTCTATTTATCCTTTTTTCGCTACATAAATATTCGTCAGGCGTTTCATATATTTTTGCGTTTTGAAAGACTTTCTGGTTAAATATTGAAAGTGTGACCAAGTTCGAAGAAAGCCCAAGGGAAACCCCTGAACAAAAGCCAGTGGTGCAATTTTTTAAGTATCTAAAAGAAGCAATGGAAGCTGCGCCAAGGCCCTTTCATCACCTGAAACTATTGTCTACTCTACTAATTAAGTAGTACTATTTGGTATCTCTACGATCTTGGTTTGGTTATCCACTTATATCTATCTATACATCTATACAAATAAATAAAATTGAAGTGTCTGTTTGTAACATCAAAATAACAGCTTTTTACTAAATGCATATGAAAGTATATACGGTACATATAACAAAAGAACCATTTTTAAAATTTTTGTCTGTCTGTCTGTTTGTTCCGGGTAATCTTCGAAACGGCTGGACCGATTTCGACGGGACTTTCACTGGTAGATGTTACAAGGAGTAACTTAGGCTACTTTAATTTTAGAAAAAGAATTAGGGTTCCGCGCAAAAAAATAAAACCCATGAAAACCAAAATCTCCACGCGGGTGATACCGCGGGGCAGCAGCTAGTCGGGACTATATCTGGACGATTAAGCTTATTTTCAGAGTTTCCCTGAGACATATCGATTTGTGTGACCTCCTATAATGCCTCTTTATATATAAGTCTATATAGATATTGTCAAAATCATTCTTCGAGAAACCAAAATAGGTGTACTGTAGAAAATATACATAAATTACTCTTTGAATATCAAGGGCTTCATAATTTTGTTACAAAGTTTATAATTTCAAAATTACACTGACTTAAGTCTGAAGTAAGCTGTTACATTGTTCATTGTTTTGTTCAGTTACCAAGTATCGTAAGAATTCCGTGGAACTTATGATTACTTTGAATAAAAATAAACGTTTCATCAGACATTAATAGTAAAATAAGAAGAAATGGAGCGAGAAAGAGCAAGTTAATAAAGAATTTATTCGAGTAAAAGTTTTATCTTATTTATAAATTCACGCTAAAACAGGTTATTGTGTGTTTTCTTTTGCTCACCTGGTTATATATCTATTATTCTAATGATAAAAATATATCGCCAAGCACGTATCAGTGTGTTCCAGCTGCCTCACATAAAAGCCAAATTCCCTTTCCTCTCCTATTCTCATTACTTTAATATGAGGTGACGTAGCAGTCCACCAATCTAAAAAATATTAAACAAATACTATAAGTATATATATTTAGTATTAGTTTAATATTTTGTTATTTGATGGAATCAGGCGTTACTTTGCGGAAATCCATTTTAAATAAGATTATGTAATGTGGGTAATTTATAGTTTTAATTCCGCGATAAAGAATGTCTAATGGCCTAAGTTCGATCTACGTAACGCGCGACGCTGGACAACGAAACCTGGGTTAGTTTGTTAACAAACTAACCCAGGTTTACAAAAGCTCAAGAAACAAAAGAAAGTTAGCTTTGACAAAAATTCGCAGCTAATTTGTAATTCAAAGAATGCGCGATAGAATCGATCTGTATTGTTGCATTAACATTAATTAACGGGTTCAACGACCGAGCTATTACTTAATTTCCAATCTGGTTTCATTTGTTACAGTCATTGATGTGTAGACGATTTTTTAAGTGGCCTAATCTGCTTTGATACACGTGTAAAATCGTACTAACATTGTTAGCAATTCAACAGATTTTAGTACATAAATTTAGGTTCAAGTTCCATGCAGTGAAATTTCCTTAAATTACATGTAATAAGTAGATAGTATGATATTCTAAAATATTGATTAAATTATTGTGCTATTTCATTTGTAGCTTCGGGCCGAATTTTCGGTAGGTTAACTGATCTTAGGAGACTATACCTACATATACTTATACTAACAACCTTACTAATAAACTCTTAAGGGTTGAATAGTCACACAATGTTTCATCTCTTTAGATTCAGTTTAAATTTGACAAAGAACGACAAAGGCAAAACATTGTGTACACCGTTATACACTGTATAATAGTAAACCCTTTGTAAAGTTAAAAATGCTATCGCTCTAAGCCTTGGGTTTACTTTCATTTCACATTTGCTTCAGCAGTCGCACCGCTTTGCTAGTGAAGTCTGCCGCCAAGCAGTAATGTGTTCCGGTTTGATGATTCAGGGTAGCCAGTGCCTGACCTGCGGCGCAAGTACGGATCTTTTCGGTCGATAAAATTCGATAAAATTGACAGTTCAAATCGATAAAGTGGGATTTACCGAGCCTCGAAACAATCGACAAAAGTTATCGAAAAGCTAGGTCGAATCCAAAGAGAATATAGAGCTACTACAATACTTTACGATCAGACTTCGGTACTCGCAACATTCGATAAATTTGTCGAGTTTTTCGGTTCGACAAATTTATCGAACCGACTTTCGTACTCGCGCCGCTGATTTACAAAAGTTGTAAAATATATTAAAACCCGTCTGTCTATAAAAGCCTACAATTGACATAAGTACGAATTGGGAGCTTTGGAAGTTGTATAAAAAAGTACGTACCTATATATATAGGTACGTAAATATAGTACAGATTGCATCTCTGATTAGTTGCGTGATTTGTGAAGAAGTAAAACGAGATAAGTACTTCCTGTATTACAATTTTAGTACATAAATCTCACAAACCAGTTCCATCTGCATGAGAGTGGCGTGATAACGGTCAATCTCTAAAGTATATCTTTATCTACTAATGGAGGCAAAGTTTGTGTGAGGAATTAAAAAATATGAGAAAAACATTAAACTTGCAAAACCCCGAAAGAATAGCGAAAATTAAGAGTTTTAGAATTCCCACTAAACTAGCGTTTGACTTATATCTCACCTAATTTTAAGTAAGAGTGTGACTGAAGGTTTGAAACTCGCTAATACCGGTGATACACGCAGAGAGGTCTACCGGCGAAGGTGTGCTTGCGCAGGTAAACCGGAGCATGTATTGCGAACGGACCTGTGTAGGTCCAACCCAATACACGCTCCGGTCTACCTTTGTAGGCACATCTGCCTCTCCGTTAGACCGTAGCGCGTATGGCTGGCTTTAGCCTAGAAATTGCACCGGCTCGAAAGTCCGGCTGCCGGAAGGAATACCGGTTTATTCTTCGTAATAGATTTTCAACAGGGAGCTAGCGAGCAAGAAAAAATTCCGCGATTATGCATGGTGGTTCGATGGTCCCGTAGAACAGCAAAATAAATACTATACGACAAATTCTGATTAAAACTTCGAAGCGAAACAATCCTACTATCCTACTTCCTACTATATTTAATGTTATAAATGCGAAAGTGTGTTTGTTGGTTTGTCCTTCTTTCACGCAGTAACGGAGCAACAGATCGACGTGATTTTTGAGATATAGTTTATGGACCGGAGAGTAACATAGGCTACTTTTTATACCAGAAAAATGCGCGGTTCCTGTGGGAACGTGGGTGAAAACCGCGGTCAGAAGCTAGTAATAAAGATTCAGTTCAGATCGCAATGTTGGCCAAACTCTTATATCTATTACTTTGCCAGCTTATTCTCACGCGTTGATCAGGATAAAATGTATCCTATATAGCCCTAAGGGATAATGTAGCTTCTTATTTGTGAAATATTTTTTAGAATTGAACCAGTGTTTCCAGAGATTAGCGGTAACAAAAAACAAACTCTACCTTTTTGTAATATTAGTATTTAGACGAAAACTATAAACTTAAGGGATCTTATTATTAACAGTGTTAAATGGTTGAATAGTTAAACTATGTTTTGTCTCTTTGGATTCAGTCCAAAATTGCCAAAGAACAATAAAGACAAAACAGTTTGACTAAACCACCCAAGAGCCAATTAGTAAGGAGTTTTGTATGACCTGTTGTCAAGAGTTTATATGAATTCTGAAGCGTCGGCGCTATCCTGTCGACTCTACCTACTTCAGGAGAATATTTTTGTAATTCTATTTGATAACGAGACGAACTGGTCGTTTGCTTGATGGTAAGCAAAACGCCGGCCCTTAACAATTGCAGTGTCATTCAGAACTTTGAAACACAAAGACCTGCGCGGCACTGCAGTGCGCTCGTTACCCTGAGACGTCTAATAAGCCCAGTAATTTCACTGGCTACTCTGCTCATCAAACCGGAACACAGTAATGCTTGCACAGCGACAGACTTCCCGAACAAAGCGGTGGTACCAACCCAAACGGACTCCCGCAGAAGAGTTAGCCCTACGACCTCCGAAGTATACGACTAATAGAGTCGTAGCAACTGTCAAAGGCATCGAGATTTCTCGTATCATCATCATCAGACGGTAGAAATCCACTGCTGAACATATAGGCCTCCTCCCCCATAGAACGCCACTTGGATCGGCTACTCGCCTTTTGCACGCAACGGCTCCCCGCCGTTTATTCATCTCTCGTATACATAATAGTAAATTAATGTAAGTCCCAGTTGTAAAGTAGACATAACAACAGGGCCGATCACGTGTTCTGTGATTGCCCGTCGCCCACGCAGTTTGTGAACACACCGCGAGCGGCTGATATTTTTGTGCGTGCGCGATGAAAATACAAACAGTGAGTGGTCAACGTGGAAGTCTATTAATATTATAGTAATTTATGTGAACGCCGTACAGTTTACTGTTGTTGTATTACTTTTATGGGCTTGAACTCTGAAAACATTGTGATACAACCATAGCAACGGTGATATTTTTAGCACTTTGCTGTCTAGCTGTGGTAGTTAGATAGTCTCATATTGTCGCCCAGTCATATCTATCAAGCACTGCAATGTGCTCTGACAGCTGCACTTGAAAACGAGCTCTGTACAAGATTTGTAGTGCTCGCTAGTAAAGTTTTTTCTATTTTTCGACTTTGATGTTTTTTTTTAATATAAGATGGAATCACACCGCTCAAAGATTATAACGTAGTACAGTCATGGTAAGAATACCTTCGTCAGTTTTCACTTCATTCACCTTTGACTAATGTCCAGTTTACATCAACACAAAACCTTTTAAATGGCCTGGAGCCTATTTCATAAAAAAAATATTAGTCTAATATTATGAGTATTAGCGTCATAATATTATATATGGAAAAAAGAAAAAAAGCTCATAATTGAGACTAATATTTTTTATGAAACAGGCCCCTGGCTATTTAGAAAAATAAATGTGTCGGTTAACACTATAAAATATATTTCATAAAATAAATATAAGTAATTAGTTTTATTTAATTTTCAAAGTCAGTCCCCATTAATTTTGTCTTTGTTCATAAATCTTATTATAACAGAATCGTTGTCACAGTAACGCAATACTGGTATAGATTAGACAACGTCTTAACACTAAACAACTACTGCGCAATCAAAAATAGACCTTATTGAGGTAACGAATCTTTTCTTATTATGACTGTACATACTTTGCTCTCTAACTAGGTTTTGCGATATATTGAATAAGGAATCGTGAACTACAAGGATCACTGTCCTACGACACGGAACTCGCTAAACGAACACAATCGTTTGCACTACCGAGAAGTTATATCCACAAAATGTTCAGTTTGACACTAAATCGGGAAGCAACGGATTTTTGAAAGTAAACAACATTCAACATAGCCTAAACCATGCCTAAACGCAAGCTCGGTAAAGTCAATACACTTGTACTGGCACGGAGTTCATAATTTAGGCATTTCGCTCTCTAGACGTGCCTAGGTATAATGAGTATTCCGAGAATTTCTAAGTAAACAAATCGTTTAAGTAGGTGAAAATGTGCGGATGCGAGATGAATGTCAGCGGCCGCCCACACGGCTTGCTGCCGCTAAATGGACGCTATTTTGGTCCCACATTAGATAGGTACACAACCTTCCTGAAACCGTGTCACTTTTGAATTTTGAAATCTTTGCCAGTAAACTAACGTCGTTAGTGGTAGGACTAACTTCTGCGAGTGTCCGTCTGGGTTGTTGCCACCGCTTTGCTCGTGAAGTCTGCCGCCAAGCAGTACTGTGCAAGCATTACTGTGTTCCGGTTTGATGAGCAGAGTAGCCAGTGAAATTACTGGGCTTATGAGACTTAATACCTAATGTCTCAGGGTAACGTGCGCACTGCAGTGCCGCGCAGGCCTTTGTGTTTCAAAGTTCTGAGTGGCACTGCAATAGTTATGAGCTGGCGTTATGCTTACTACCGGGCAAACGACCCACTCGTTATCCACTAGTATAAAAAAGTAAGCCAATCCGTTTATAATTAATACAAACCTTATGTACATAATTATGTAATTGAAAATACGCAGACCGATGACTCTACTGCATTTGAACGCACTCTATATTAACTTTTCAATTTACTGTATAGTGTATTGTATAACTTCAGCATCCGCCGAATTATAACAGTTGTATCCTTTCAATGTAATTGAATTGAATTGAATTGAACGTAATATTGATCACGCACGCAATTATTTCGTTTCAATTCGTTCTAATTATAGGTTCATACAATGTAAACTAAGCATATTCATACTCATTCACACAATGTTTATACTTTTTGCCTTGACGTGTAGATACAATTTTTTGTTAATTTAAATTAGGTAAGTAGGTAGGGTACCTAATATATGAGGCAAAAGAAAATATTACTTAACAACGTACGTTTTAGATGTGTTTGAATATTAAAAGTAATTTGAAACAAATAAAACCCTAATTAAATTTTGAACCGAACATAAATACTTAATAGACATAAAATTACATCTAGGTCGAGTAATATCAGTTAAATATATATAATAAATATACTACAATTAAATTACAGTTGACTCTAAGGCTAAGATTCAGAGACGATTCTAAGCGTAGACTTTGGCTTCCATATGTCAAAACTGTATAGAATTTTGACGTATGGAAGCGTGAGTCCACGCTTAGATTCGTCTCTGAATCACAGCCTAAGATCCCAGGATAACTACAGAGCCGCTTAGGCCTTTGAGTATTAAAGTTCTGCTTGGCAGTGCAATTGTTTTAGGCTGGCGTTATGATTAACATCTGGCAAGCGAGCAGCTCGTCTCGATACCCAATAGTATAAAAAATATAATTGACGAGAACATATTCCTAACTGATTGTGAGTACACCTATAACTCCATTATCAGATCACAGATGTTTAATTTTCCGAGTAAGTAAATATTATGACGTTAACTATCATACAAGTCAAATAAGTAATGTCAATATAAACATACAATTCTGGTAACAGAAGCTAAGTTGTGTAAAGATAGTATTCTTGTGTGTAACTATCACCGTCAGACGTTCTCTTGTTTTAGTTTAAAACGAATTGTCAAGAGGCTCATTCATTACATGAAGCGTTTTGTCTTCAGTTCGCAAGAGATAAATTAAGCGGAGCGTGATTGATTAGAGGACCCTTTTCCTTGCGAATGGGGTCGAGCGTCGTCGCCTTGAAAATTCATTTACATTGATCCCTAATTTAAAACGAAGTGGGTGAGCCGTGAAATCTTGCTCGCTGCACACTGCACAAGCTGGGTATTGAGACTATTGAGCCAACACCAAGAGTAAGAAGAAAATTGTATCCTTTGAATAAGGAAGGGAAATTGTAAAACATTGCGAAAAGGCACGAAACTGCGGCGTAAGTACGGAACTCTTCGGTCGATAAAATTCGATAATTTTCGATAAAATTCGATAAATTTGACAGTTCAAATCGATAAAACCCACTTTATCGATTTGAACTGTCAATTTTATCGAACTTTTCGTATTTTATCGACCCGAATAGATCCGTACTTGCGCCGCTGTTTCTATTTCTATTTCAAAGTACTTGGCTGTACTCGGGTAGATACCGTCTTGGGAGCGACTTTCACCAATACAGTGTGAAATCACCTCCAAAGCCTAATTGAGCTTGTAATTAAACAGGCCGCGGACTAGAAAATACAGCTAATTATTTAGGCATTTACGTAGGTACACGCCTATTACCTTATCTAAGAGTTAAAAGAGAAACACGTTTAAAAACTAGGTTATAAAAGTTGGAAGATAAAACTCGTTCAACTAACGAAGCGTCGCATGTTATTCAAAAATAATAAAACGACTTACCTGTGCCAGAAAATAAGCACCATACACTTCATAAATCTGATTTGAACAGGCAACTTATGAATGATACAAATTACAATTTAGAGCGTACAATATACGTAATTGGCAAAACTGTAATGTCACTAATGAATGATACCGACGGCGTCACGCTTCGGCACAAACTCTATCTTATCTAGTCAATGATATACAATTATAAATATGCTTACAGGTTTACAGGTTAGGCAGCTGTTCGACTTGTTTTTAAATTCATCATGCTACCTGAGGCTTTCCCTTTAGTATTATTTCTGTGGTACTTTTTATAGTTTCCAAAAATGGACGTTTTCGCGAGAACATTAGTAGGCGGGTATCAGTAATCAACACTAGATAACACTATAGCACAGAATTATGGTTATTTATTAGTTTCGCGCACGTCTTCAATCGTCTGAGACAAGATAATGGTTTTAGTATTCACTTTGTTTACTCTTATGTATTTAGACCCTTGGTATGTTCTAACATAGGTATTTGGATATTTGCCTAACAAGTAGTATTTTAAATAATATTCTCTCCACAAAATATTGTTTTTAGTAGTGTGCAAGAAGCCGTCAGTGATTCTGGCATGATTTCAAATGTTTCCGAACTAAAATTCTTTGCTATCGTATATATACTGGCAATCGTCTTCTGAACGAACCATTCACGAATAATAAACTGGAGAAATTTGCAACTTTTTCAACAGTATCGAGTCCAAGATCTTAAGAATATTCCCAAGTAGTTCACAAAGGAAAATTCAGTGGAATTAGGTCACCTTAATTTTCTAGAAAAAACTTCTAATCGAAACATTTCCACGCAAGTATAACAATTAAAAAACATTTAGTAATTACAAAGAAACGGTTCTTCCAACCGATTGAAAAGCAAACTTGTACGATCTACGCGATAAACACCAGCCAATTCATCGTAAAAGCTTTACTCCCACAATTCGCATCCACTTGCCAAAATATTTGAATGCTAAGTGTTACCAAGAATAGGTGATGCGATCAATCACTTGCGCGTCGGCAGACTCGGAACCACAACCGAGGTAACTCT
The DNA here is from genome assembly GCA_907269065.1 of Crocallis elinguaria. NCBI lineage: Eukaryota > Metazoa > Arthropoda > Insecta > Lepidoptera > Geometridae > Crocallis > Crocallis elinguaria. Next base: position 19,869,221 of record OU026072.1, on the reverse strand, counting down.
TGCCAAGTGCTTTCCCTCGTACCGCTCGCCATGCGGCACTCTTGCCTTTACATTCCCCACGTGATAAATAAACAATGGAACCTGTCCCGTTCCTCACCATTCCGAATCGCTTGAGACTCGGTCTGATATACCTACAGCTACACCTATGCTATTCATGTCAGCGCTTACTGTTACTATCTTCATTGTTTCAATATGAGAAACTTGCAGTTGGAGGTCGATGCAAGAATTCAAGTTGACACTTGAAATGGAAGAGAGAGCGCGATGGCGTCGTATTTTGTAATAATAACAAACATCGATGCTTACCTCGTGTGAACAGTTATCGCTTCTCGATTTAGGCGCAGAATATCTAATGATTTCGATTCGGTGGGTGATCGCTACACGCGTAGGCAACTTGCATTGTCTGAGGAATATTAAGAGGCGTTCAGAGTGGCCGCGTGACTAACCTGACGGCAGGAATTACCGCCGATTGTATGCTAAGCAGGCTTACGTACCGCTGACAATTGATACATGGTATCATACGGACAGAAACCGATGTTTACAATACTCATAAAATTATACCTCTTGAGTAGATCAGCACTCCAATATGGCACAAGCTTTGGATAACAACTTACTACGTTTGTATTTATAATATTATAATCTAGACGTTCACATTTCGGCCTAGTAACGATAGCCTTGATTCTTCTTATCGGTATTCAAGTTGTTTTGATTTTTACTACTTGAATATTTTATCTTCCCTAAATAGCGTTAGCTGCCTACTCGGCGATCGGACATGGTTTGCATTGACACCGACTAACTTAGCATACAAGTGCATGATACCAATCGCTTTGCCGGAGACATTATTGAATTGCTTATCAAAGGCTGATTCTTGTTAAAATTCCGGAGAATTGTTCGATAGCAGAAGTTTCAAGGTGTACCTACGTGGGCGGATTCTGTCGATCCTTTTACAATAATAAAATTTGCATAGTGAGGAGGACGGGGTCACCTCACCAAACGTAGAGCTCGGAATGTCGGCAAAATACGTAAGCAGTTATCCAGCGATAGCATAAACTTTGAAATTAGATGACGGAAACAACATTATTGATGTATTTCTCCGTGTATAGATGTACACAAGTAGATATATATATTTATTATATACTGAGACAAACGCTCCCTTACGCTCCCACTGCTGGGATACCGGCCTTCTCTCAGAGAGAGGTATCGGCCATAATCCACCACGCGGACCCAGTGCGGCTTGGTGGATGTCACATGTCTTCGAATTTTGCGGTTCTTGAACATGCCGGTTTCCTCACGATGTTTTCCTTCATCGTTTTAGAGCGTGTGTGAATAATCCACACTTAGCTTGATATTGGTGCGAGCCGAGTCGAGATTGGAACTATGGTGCGTCGTATTGAAAGTCGCACAAGTTCCCGCTCGGCCACACTGGCATGTATATTGTATATACTAAATAATTATGTTTGTTTCGTTTGAAAACAAAATTTATCTGTCACCAATTTTGCTCTGTAATGCAAACAATTAGTATTATCATTGTCTGTGTTTATTGTTATTCGTAGATCATTTGGTGACCCGACGGTCGACACGTGTAAACAAAGGTCTCATTATATAATATATCAGTGTTTGTTTTGCCGTCTCCCGTTTTTATTAAACGTTTTAGCCATCTAGGTGTTGGAAAATATGTTTTTCCTAAAATCTCTTAGGTTTTATTTTTAGATTTGTGTAATGTAGATTTTAAATAGTTTGGGTGCTTCATTCTTATTCTTTCCTTTCTCTTTTGTAAATATTCTGTTTGAGATCTATTAGGTACTAGCTGCTGCCCGCGGTTTCACCCGCGTGGAGATATTGGATTTCATGCGTAGTATTTTTTTGCGTGGAACCCTAATTATTTTTCAATCGTTCTTCTGATGCTAGGCTGGGGCCGCCGCAGCACAGAAGCACCATAGCAATTACAATTATGTAGGTACTAAGTAGCGGTATGTATCTAATACCTAAGTCTATGATTACACCTAATAGGTAGTCACTCGCCGGGGTTAAATATTGAGTCAGTTATATATTAACCATTTATGCATAAAATTTATTAATGTATAATTACAATGCAATATTATGCAGAAAATGATTATATGAACATACTTTATTGTGATTATTTACTGGGTATATAAATGTAATTGTAAAGAGGAAAGGTTAACAATGCGATGTGTAACAACCACTTTAAAACCACCTTACCACTATAAGTTTTTAAACTTTCATGGTCACTAACACAAGAGTTAACTTTAGTAACGGGATATTTACCATGTATTTTATTTGTTGATTAACAGCGAGTTGCGAGTGACTTTTGTGTTGGTGGTAACGGCATCGAGCCGAAAAAACGCGAACGAAAGAAGGTAGACCGGTTCGTTTGCTCATAGCCTTATCGAAGTCTACAATTCTACCCGCAGTAACTTCAGTTTCCTCGTGAACATGGCGCTTGCAACAGTGCCGAAATATCGAGGGCTCAAAACAAACAAAATACATCGTAAATATCCCATTACTAAAGTTAACACCTTACCACTTTTCATTGATTATCTGTTGTACTCGTATGTACCTACATCTTAGCGCGATTTTTTTGTCACGTAGGCTACCTGTAAGTTTAGGAACGAGGTTCCGCCTGAGGTATTTCCTCATATACACTTCAGACAATTAACTACAATCTGGAGTATTGAAGAGATTTTTTTCGAAGCTTTGCTGGCAACAGGCAATGCCTCTAGTATTGCAGATGTTCATAGGCGGCAGTTGACCATAAAGATAACGGATCCTTGTAATAGCAAGATTGATATGACCTCATATTAAGGTACAAATTTAAACCTAGACAAGGAACAAAAACTGGTTTTTTAACTGGACAACTCAAAGCTTGAATAAATTCTGCTTTTCCGTAATTATTTTAGGAATTGATGCAATTGTTCTTTGGTCAAATTGGTTTTTAGTTTGGCACAGTTATAAAACCAGTTTTCCTTTTCCGTATGGTTTATAAGGAATTACTACAATGTAGCTATTTGCGGGTGTTTTGATGTTATTGTTTTTCTCTTATCAAACTGCACTTCCCGACTCATGTATCGGATTACATATTTTTGTTAGTAAATAATGATATTGTATTATTTGAGTGGCCAATAATGCGAAGCAACTAAAATCTGTTGCTAGGTGCAGGCTGTTATGTTATGAACATATCATTTAACCTTTGACGTTAAGCGATAAACGTTGTTTTGAAATGGGAACCGTTTAAATACAAAAATATAAATATTATGGGCAGTCTCCGGAATAACAGAAAAAAAAATACAGAATAGGCTTGCGTTTGCTTACCTACTATCTCATCCTGCTTAGAACATCAGGTAATATTTGACGATGAAGTACGAATGCGTTGTTTATACAAACACAAATGCTCAAAGTTAAAATGTCAATGTTCCGACATATCGAGTAAAAGATATGCTAATAGTCCAATTAGGCGTAGTTTAGTGGTTAAACTAGCGATAAAATACCTATCCAACAAGTAATACAAACCTGGGATTGTGCAAACCGTCACCCACTTGACTACTTTTAAGATACAAGATATTTTGTAGTAATTAAATATTTTACTATTAACCTTTGCTGCTTGGTACCGTAGTCACGTACACACTTCGGCAGCTAATTGCAGCCTAACACTAACTCCACTAAAAACACACACTAAATTCTAATAAAATTGATTGCGGACATCTCTAATTGTGTTTAATTGCACCGAGTCTAAAAATAAAACAATTTAGCTACGATCCCGCCATCTAAAACAATTAGGTAGATATCGCACTTTGCTACTCGCTTCAATGACTAGCCACTCGGCTTTTTGTCGTCTTAAAAGTAAAACCGGCTCTATCATAAAATTAGAACTGTCCGCCTATTTGATAACTTTAAAAATAAATTCACTTTACGTGTCATGGTTGTTGAGCCTTTGAGATGGTTGCACACGGCCTGGTAACACGTTGTTTTCAACCATAAGCGTGTCAATAATAACATTTCGGCGGCATGGCATGTGACTTGTGACGTCATGGCACACAATAGGCTGTCACGCGTGGCGGTTGGTGCGTGTTCGATTGTTGAAATTATTGATGTTTGCGCACGCGCAGTTCAAGGAAGAAGCGACTGTCAATGAGTTGAAGGCGATGTATGCGTGTGTTTTCAAAACGTTTCAATGAAACATACACATTTCCAATACCGCTTACTATTGAAATAGCGGTATTGGAAATGTAATATCCTCCAATCAGGGGTTCAACTTTGGCAACCTTACTACTGTCTGTATTTATTTAACAGATTTGTTCTCAGAACATTTATACAATTTTAAGATAAGCCAAAACCAACGCAACTGTTTATAGAACTTAACACCAAATAAGCGTATCAAATCTAAAAGCAAACCTTTAACTGTCTATTAATTAAGCGTAACCAAATCACACAAAAAAGGAAACTTGCCTTATTTTGTTTCGTAATGGTTAAATCAATAAGCGAAACGTGTGGGCCTTAAGAGCAAGAACGATCCGGATTTGCAAAGCAAAATCACTTAGCCTTGACGCCAAAAGCTGTCATACATAAATATCTTACCCAGATACGAAATGTTTCCAAAGATATGGTGCAGTGTGGGCATTTTTAAACGCTGCTAAGGTGACAATTACTCCCCAAGCACTTATAGGTGTGTTTCGAGTAACATGTTACCTAGTTCCCATTCTAGATGTAGATATAGAGTACTTACCACATCGTCATAAAGATCAGCCATGCAAGTACGGAAATTTGCGATCGATAAAATTGACAGTTCAAATAGCTAAAATTAGAAGTGGGTTGGTCGTTGTTGATTTTATCGAAAACGAAACCCAACCTCTTTCCCGGAAAACTAATCTCCGAAATTAGTTTTGTGACGACGATTTACAAGTTTTACTAGTCATCTGTTATCGATTGCATTTCCTATGTATATTTCCTAATTTCACGAGGGAAAGTGTGAAGACCGTTGCGAACGACGATAAAACCATTTTTAGATTTATTTTAAAATAGTCTTCGTTCCATAAACCAGTCTTCGAATTGTGAAATGCGAATATTCACAGATTCGGCTCCGTTTCATTTTAGAAAAAATCGAGAAAGACCTGTTTCTAATTTTAATTTTTATCCATTCGAACTGACAATTTTATTTATCGAAAACATCGGTATTATAGTGTTAACGCTATAGCGTTTGACCACTAACAATAAGAAAAAGCAAATAAAATAATTGTAATGAGGGTTAGGACTAACCCCTGAAGCCTGATAACTGATAATCAAGCTTTGAATTGCTATCTTGGATAGATTTGGAAATAAGTCACCTTATTGGCCTGACAGCTGTCATTCGCAATATTGATTTAAGTACTTAGGTAGGTATCTATTATCCACTCTTCAGACGTTATCTATTAAATTCGTCCGTCAATTAGCAACAATAATACTAATAGCCTAATCAATGATCCTTGCTTCGTTCAAGGCTCGAAACACGTTTTTCTTCTCGAAGGTACCGTGTATACGTAGCCAGATTCATAACTTCCATTCTTCCCCTGCCAGTTAGCAATACCAAAACGTGGTCGAACCAGACGAAACGTCCTTGTCAAAGCAGTTTATTAGTGCTTGCTGGTGGCAAGGCACGGTAAAATTAATAGGCAACATTGAACTTGAACGTGTGGTGCGTGCGCGTGACGTCAGCGAGGCGTACACGCGCGGGGTGAGGAGGGCGGCGGGAGGGGACAGCGGCCGGGGCAAGGCCGTCGCCTATCGCAGCCAGCCGACCTGCCTGCTCAGCCTTAGTCCACTCAGCCGTGGGTTATATGCTAAATTTACGCTACGACTACCTACATGTTCTCAGGGTCGACGACAAACAAAGCTATACGCCTTACTGTCCCTTAGGAAGCAACCCTGCTAAAATATTCACAATGTTAGTCATTCCCTATTGGCAGATTTGAACGTAATCAAACTTCAAATGGAGCTTTAAATTGCTTTTCCTAAAATCGAGTGTATTGACCTTGTAGTAGCACAGATCTACATTTGTGAACTTTGAGGATGAAGGTGTGACCACAGAACCACTATCAATGTCGCTATAGAACCGCGCCTGATCGTCCCCGCCTCTACATTACGATGATCCAATATGAGGACAATTACTTACAACGAAAAGCAGTACAATACTCCTCGGCTCTTTGAAATGCCGAGCCTTGACAAAAGATGTTATTCTCCGAGGTCATTGATGCGTGTGTAAGTTCTTTACAATGTTGGTATCAATTCCAAAGGGTCATTAGCTCGGAAACACTGAGACGGGAGTGGTTGGACGGATTGAATGAACATCACAATACAAGCGTTTACAATAAGCTTTTCGGCTTATATTTCAGGTATTACGCAGTAGAACTTTTTTAATAAAGTCTTCGAAAATTCAAATTAGTATGAAACGTTATGAAATATATTTTATAGTATTAACCGACTGGCGGATGTTCACACAAATATATAATACATCACAAAAATACGGCTTGTAAGCCGGAAAGAAATACATCATATCAAGAATTTCGCAGTCAGCATCGATTGCTCCCATAGCCTAGTTGGTTAAGGCGTCTGGCCCGGCTTGCCAGAAGACGCAGGTTCGAATCCTGTTGGATGCGAAATTTTTGTGATGTTTAGTTTGTAACGTGATTAGCCCTTCTTACACGACTGCACAAAAACAAAAAATATTTTTTTAGGGTTCATGTATTCGTCATTTACTAAAGGTATTCGTATTCCTTCACGTCTGGCAACTATGTTTTGTTTTGAATGTTGTAGCATCGAAGTTAGTACGCTTAAAGTTTTTGTATCTATTGAATACCTGAACCAAGTCATAATTGATTTACTCCTTCATAACATGAATAAGTTGCGTCACTGATGAATATAGGAGGCAAATAATTGTGATATGTGGTGACTGGAACATTTATATAATGATCCAGAATTTGTTCGCCAAAGAACTATTAAACCTATTTGAAAGCTATGGTTTTCAGCTCCATATAAAATCACCACCACGGCTATCTTCATCTTCAGGAAACGGCAAAAATGATCACTTTAAAAGTGAACAAGCAGAAAGCTGTTACTCATTGGTTTGGACATAGTTGAAACTGCAGTTGAGATTCTTCCTTATCTTTTGCAGAAGTTTATGATTCAAACAGTTTATCAAGTATAAACTTTGATCATTTTTATAATATGTTCCGCTTATTTTACGACATATGCTTCCCTGTAATTAAAGTGAAAGTTATTACAAAATATTGAAAATGATAATTTATTAAGATTCATTCACTTAGTGCATGTACAAAACAAACTTATATCTATGCAAATTAATTATGCGTTATCGAGGATCAAACCCACAAACGTAACGTGCTATGTATATGAAATTAGTATATTGACGACCACTACACCACGGAGACTACTGACTTCATCGCTTTACTGTCAAAATTCTTCACCCTATTCTGTACTAGATCCGTATTAGTTTTCACGAAAGGATCTGCGATATCTTGTCATAATATTTATTTAGGTTACGTAGGTTTACGCCGATAACAATTTCATACGTGCAAAACATTCTAAATATATATTTTTCTTCCATTTAGAGTCTATTTTTGTAGAATACATAACGTGGAGCATTTCAATAAAGTGATAATTGTGTCACGATTCACGAACAATCGATTTATATTATTCTGCTTATCGAAGATACGGAGAAATTCGCACAAACAACTCTGTCTAGAACTACGGATACTATATAAATGAATTTAAATTTAGATGGAACAATACTAAAGTATATATTAAAATACTATATTAAAAAGCAACGAAGATATAAAAATGATCCATTCTTCCGTCCGTTCATTTGTAACCTTTAACAAAAGAATATCGAGATCATTCACGAAATTCAACTGTGAAATACAAAACTAAAACGCGATATTGAACGAGCGATATCGAATTGTCGATAAGAATTAATTTAGAAGCCGATAGGTATTTCTTTCACATCAACTTAACGTGTTATGCAAACCAGCCTTTCTAAGGTCGGAGTTGAATCCATTACGGTGTCGCAACAAATAGTTAGAAACTCATTTACCTTGCATAATATTCGTAGTTATATTATGCGATTGCACATTAATCTATTGCATATGTCATTGAAATCTGTACATTTCTCCTTTCTTTGTCAATAAGGTTAACTTGTGCAACCTTTCGTGTTTATTCACTTTGCGCTAGAATATTGTGAAAGATATAGGTAACGAAAGTTTCGGTTTAACTATTTCTTAATCAAACAATAATTAGCTTATCTTAGTAGTTTTAGCTGTTTTTATCTGTAAATGGATCTATATAAAATCCTTTTAATTGAATTGAAATGTTTCAATTGAAGGATAGAAAATAATGAACAGTTTTCCGGTACTGATAATATATTTGCGTAAATAGATATTGCGTTATCAGAATAACCTGATAGCGATAACATTATGATAGTACGGTCTTATTGATGACTTGTGTACTCGTATTTCAAGGCGAGTGCGTGTAGCAGAGTACTAGAGTCGAGAACTGCAATGTTATGTCAAGTTCTAAAGGTTACATCAAGATGACTTCTGTGATAGTCAAATCGTCGAAAGTCGAATTTTCCAAATCCATAAGGAATGAAGCTGAAAAGTTACATATTCCAGTATAAATAAATTAGCAAGGCAATCCGCGCTAATTGCCAAGCAATCGCCATCGATTGCTTGGCAATTAGCGCGGACATCTACATGCAGTGCAATGCAGAATGCTAAATTCAAATTAACATGTATCTGGGCACTGGCCGCATGCAACACTCTCTCGGCTCCCGTATTTGCGTATAGCGTATGTTGCTATAATGTTGCGCAAGACATTTCACAAGCGCTGCAGCTAGCTCGAGTCTCGAGTCTCGAAAGTAAGCTGTTATTGATGCGGTTATGTAAGGAGCGCTGGCGCAGCCTCAGCCGCCCATTGATTAGACCGCCTCAATGTAACCGGTTACTTAACCTGTCGTTACTCTAAGTTTTTATCCTAGTAAATGTCAGCGGATTATAGCGATCGTAATTGAGGAAAATGTTGACGTTCTTATAGTATTCGAGGAGGTTTGAATCTTGTGGTTATGAATTAGTACCTACATATATACTAGCGCTGTGAGTTTCCTCGTGATACGTTTTAATTTGACTATCGTGGATTTAACTTGTTTGTCTGGGTTGTAAAGATTAACCGAATTTTATGAAAAGGAAGATGCTGATTTGCAACGATATTTGAATCATCGCTCACCAACTTATTTTAAACTTTTTATGTAAAATAAATTGGAACAAAGTCAAACTAATGCTCAAAGTAACAAAGGCTATATCTACGGTTTACGGTTTAAGACATTTATTTCTCTAAAAGAATAAAATTCACTTGTAAGAGAAATACAAAATAAACTTAAATTAACTTAAATAGTGAGTGCACGGTGTGTGACGGTAGGCTTCTAAAAACATTGGCTTTACACAAAACACAAACAGATTCTATTACGTATCATGTTACGATAGCAATCAAAATGCTATCAGAACTTTAAACTCTAATAGCATTTGTTTCGATCAAAACTGCGTGAAGTCCTTTAAAATGTGGAGTTTCAACTTCTTTTTAAATATCAGGAACGATTTGGTACTTTTAATGCTGTTTGGTAATTTATTATATAGCTGCGCTCCTTCGTACATAACATTTTTCTTACCGTAATTTGTTCGTGGGGTCAACAACTGTATATCATCACCTCGTCGGAGAGAATATAAATATAAATATCTTAAGACTGTAATGACGAGAGTAAGTAAACTTTCCCATGCAAGAAGGTAACAGACGTTAATTATGCGAAAACACAATATAAAACTACCGTAGTAGATTCCACCTCACCAGAACTATTAGCTGCAGTGGCTAGAATATAAATTAGCCAGGCAAGACTGTTTATATAGAGTTGTGTGCACCAGCTTATTTGCAAGAGGCAGGTATATAGGTAAGTAGCGCCAACGTTCATACAAACATTAAACAGAGTAAGGGCCGTGTTGACAAACATCACCCTTTATATCCATTGTTTACCTTGCAACAATGTGTGTTTGCGTTGAATATTATTTAAATGCAAATGGTTTCGACATTAACATTGTTGAGTTTCAGGCAGAAATAGCAGATGATAAATAAGGAGATCGCATTCAAGCTTTTTGCGTGTGTCACCATTTAAATGATATACAACGGCCATACGCGAAGAATTACGTCGTAATGTTTTCTCGTAATTGGGTTTATATCTTATTATTTTTGAGGTCAGCAACTTCATGTCATCTGACACTCCGACCAAATGGCCGATTCCTCGTAAGCTTTACGATCGTGAAGTTTCTTATGAAGATAAAACGACGGTGTATTCTGGTGTATTATTTGATCTTAAGATTTTATGTAGCGTGAATAGGTGGAGACTATCAAACAAGCGTTGTGTAATATAAAGAGCTAAGGAAATATTTACTTCATATTTGTTGATGGACATGTTACAATAGTAGTGATGTGGACACTGAAAAACTTTTAAAACACGACATGTTTCCCGAGAGACAATATCTGCAACATGTACTAAATTGTGTATATCTATATTACAGCGTAGTGTGAGATCCTGTTATAAAACCGATACGATAACAAAGAATAATATCGTAACTTGTAACTTAAAACACTGAAACTGATTCTTTCACTGTTGACATATCGAAATATTGTACTTGTTCTTGGTCGTGACTGCTGTGATTTGTTACGATCATGTTGCTAATGGGCTTATTAGGGTCACTAATGTTTTCAACTTAGATAGATAATAATTTAATTTCGCTCTTATCCTTATATATTATATTTGTTTAGCCATCATGTGTAGATAGTACCTTCCAAGGAGTTAAAATGTATGGGTCTTACCACAAAAAAATTGAACACACGTTAAGCCTGTGTTAAACACTGTTTAATGCCTAGATATGCCATAGGGTCACTTTAGACGCTCAAGCAAACGTACGTTTGCTTGAGCGTCTAAGATGCCCCTTAGTCGCGCGATTAAATATGAGGAACCACAAATCCTGATTTAAGTAGTGTCTAACCATTGTTAAACACAATTCTGTTGTGACATTTCTAATCATTTTTAACGTTTATCTTTAGACGCTGTCTAGGTGACTAAAATGGTTTTTTTGTGGTAACACTACTTAATTTGTGTTAGTCACAGAATAAACTGACCTTAGAGCTCTACAAAATATGCAATAAAGCAAGTTTGTTTACATCGGTAATTTATATTGTAACGCACAATAGGTTTCCCATTCTAATAAACTGATTTTCATTCATGATTATTTTACTTATTTGCATGGTATATAGTTGGTATAAAATGTAAAAATATTGCAGGTATGCGCAGCATTATCGCAGGTAATATAGCTGATAGCGATTGATATCACTACGTAAGCAGTAGCTTTGTCTGATAACGCACACATGCTTGCCACATTCGACTCGTGTACACCGTACATGTGTTGGTTTCACACTAGGCTTGTGTATGTGCGCCGCCCACATGCAGTGTCGCGAACTTCGGTATCTCTTTGTTTTCTTTGCTTGTTATCTGACAAATGGCCCTCGTTTATTTAAAAGGTAGTATCATGCACCCTTAGCTACAACTGTATCGAAAGCTGGTAATTATTGGACAGATATCCCGCCCTGTAACATTAGGTGTAATTTTATTATTACTTTCCTACCTATCTGTTCAAAAGGTGTGTTAGATAGAGCTTTTTCATGCGGTGCTGTTTAACTCAAGCTTTGCTTTTGTATATCACACAGTAGTATAGTTTTGTGATCTATCTATTTCCGTCGCCAAATATCTCAAAGTTCAGACAGCTGTAGTTGTGATCTAGCCTTGTTTTAAGGCCTTAGGTTTAATGTTTTTACCATAATTACTAAATATAACGTGAAATAGTGGTCAATTGTAAGCCTATTAAAAATAATCATCATTTTGTCCAATATTAAAGTGAAGGTACGCACCTTAGGCAGGTTAAACCTAGCTTTCAAATGTTTGCCGGAACATACCTATATAAGTGTTTGGCGACAAAACAACAATATTTCCACATTAACATGAAATAAAATGAATAGGGTCGAGATAGTTTTTTTGTTGCCAACATTACGCCAAGTGGGAAGTGAGACTGGCTCGGGACGCTTGTTTTGTTTTCGTGCAATTACAGCTCTACACTGCTTCTGTTTTCTTAGGTCTAGCCATGAAGTAGGTGGGTAGTAGTAACTAACAAAATGATATTATTACTCTCTGATATTTGTATGATAATATTAGGTATACTACTAGTATTTAAAAAAAACATGTGAGGGCGCAGTCACCCAAAATGAGTCCTGGCCTGTGAAAGTACCTAATAAGTTATTTTAATTTTTTATCATTTAGTGTTTTACAATATTTTATTGAACTTGGTTTGTATATATATATACAGTATATATTGTAGGTATGTTTGTTTCTTTAGGTTAAATCTTGCAAGATAAATTTACAATAGGTACATATGTAAATCAGATAATGCAATATAATTGTGAGTTTTTGGTACGCAGGAACGCGACTACATAGTAAATACAGACGAGGCGTTAACGAATATAATGATATCACAGAGCTGGTCTGATGATGGAGGCGGAAGACGACCATAGGAGCTATATTAAATAAATAATGAAAAGACGTAAACACAATCGAGTTTGGACTCTTTTGATTTGTCTTTACATGTAGCTACAGTGTACTACACTGATCGTAGAAGATGTCCAGGTTTCTGATGATGGATCTGGAAGGTAGTCATAAAATTACACTACCAATTACGTATTTTATGTCTGGAAAAATAGTTTTTTCAACAATAAACTTATATAACTATCTGTTACACTATGCTCTTTTTTGCCCTTCGTTAATCAAACCATCAAGGTCTTCTGAAAAATTCGGAGAAACGGTCGCCCAAGTGTTATGTACCTAAGCCTACCTTCTGGTATTGATTCTATGGACCTATGATCTAACTGCGGCGAATTTCTTTTAACAGAAATATATAATACTAGCTTCTGTCCGCGGGTTCGCCCGCCTGGTATATATATTTATAGCCTATCTGTTATTCCAGGACCTAACTTATCTACATTCCAAATATCATCAAAATCGGTTTAGTTGTTACGGAGACACGTAGAAAAAAACATTCGTATTTATAATACCTAGTAGTATAGTATTAGTAGGAAGGATTTTCAAAGGTTAGAAAATATCTGAATGTACTTAAGTAACTGAGGTTAGGTGGGTTTTAAATAGCATTGCACAACTTATTTTAAAACTCGTTTTATTTCCATCGCTAAGTTAGTCTTTTAATCTCTTACAAATTGAGTTTAATATCTTTATTATGTCACTCAAAGATAATTGTGAATATAATAATTAATTTGTTTTCTTGACATCGTTATCTGTGAGAGGTTTGAGTATTGTCGATCTAGAGTAGCACATATAGTACTCTACATGTAGTAGAGATCAAAGGTTATCGCGTATCGCTAACTGCCTATTACGTACTTTTCCTACTTGTTCTAATTTTAATATATTAATTAGTGGCAAGTGTGTAGGTACTGAAACTGCAAAAAGAATTAAGATTTAGGAATACCTAATACGTAAATAAATTGACTCGTTATATTAATCGACTACATACGTACGTTATATTTTTGATTGATTCAGTTTCGCTCGATCACTGTCATAAAAATCATATTATTGTAAAAATAAGTAAGTAGGTATTTAAGATCCATAATAATCTTATCATGTATAAGTGTTTTTAAATACGAGTTTTGCTAATGTAAGTTTTATTTAACAACATTCTAGAGTGAGAATAAATATATTCCCTACTCTACTATACCGAGTGTTATGTCCACATACACAATACATCATACAATGTTGCGTTTGTAGAGCAAAGCATTAAATTGTATTGAGTGCGTATTCCAATTGCAATTTCTTATCTACCACTATCACATATGGTATGTATAGCGAAGTTACATAGCTGCAGTTATCAACCGTTGCCCTATCGGACTTATAATGTAAATTAAAATTGTTGTTGTTACAAGCGTTTTGTAACACTTGCCCTGAAGCCAGAAATGCCTACATGGCGAGGCCATTAAAAATAATAATAGCTCGGCGACGTGATGTACAGTGTTCCGAGATCATTGACATGTTCGCGCAATGAGTTGTACGAAACACCAACACAGAACACTGGCAGCGTAGTGGCGCGGACCGGTTCGCCGCAGCCTCGCCGCGACCTCTCGCGACGCCGGCCGACGCAAGCCGCAAGGCGTGCAAACGCGTAGGTGTTCATACGTTATTTAAATCTACCGAAATGTGTGCTCATGTAAATGGGCCAGCTAGAACTCTATTATGCATACAAACTGGAATAGACGGATCCTATCGTTTCGCGTTCGCTTCGTATCTATTCAAAGAAGACAGTCAAACCTCAAGTCTATGCAAATCAATGGGCAGATCAAAAAAGGATGCCAATACGGATCTAGATACGTTTTGGTTTGGCACAGGTAGAGCTGCGGGTGGTGGGCGCAGCCAGGCTGGGTGCCGACACGCTCAGAAACAACCTAAATAAACCGGGCCAGCAGGGACAGGGAGTAGCCGTCTCGGAGTGCGGACACGGAACGCACGCACACTCGCGTCCGGGCGCACACACCCGCCGCCCTCGCACACATGTACAACCTGCGCACACATAGCGCGCCAGACGAAAATAAAATCCACTCGTATGCGCCATGCAAATAGGAAGGCGACTCGAGCACGCGAGCCGCCCGAATGAACTCAACAGATCCTTACGTTTCGTGGCACTGTCGCAAGACGGTCACGGGCGCAGCATCGCCGGCCGCGGGTCACAGCAGCACTCGCCGGTCGGAGATCTCATCCAGTGAGAGAAGGCGCCGTCCGTCACTCCGAACTGGTTTGATATGATCGGATTCCGGTGGAAAAGTACACGGGCGTAACGTCCACGAACATTCAGCACTCGCGGTGACGCGCGACGGTTTCACTGCGGTCACTCGGCAGGAAAATCAACGGGCGGAGATTAGCATGAATGATATCATGGGTCGATGTCGCAATGGAGCTGGCACAAACGGAGTGCGACGTCGACGCGGGTCGCAGCGCGACTGGCGGTGGCACTACGCGGAGCCCCGTGCGTAGTGGCCGTGAGGCGCGGGGACGAGGAAACCCGGCGCGAGTACGGAGCGGCTGCGGCCCACGCCGGGCGGGCGGGGCGGGAGGAGGGCGGCGGGGGAGCAGGGGGGTGCGGATTAATCACGTAGTAAGTATGCCCCTCTGGGCCGCGCTCCACCCGCGGCGCCGCCGCCACCGGCGATAGAACCTGCGCTCTACCGATATATTAATAAATACTAAATGCAATATGAGCGTTCGTCGTGCCAGACTGAAACCGGACACTTGGAAGTGAATTCTTGAGCGCTGGCCGTTGCCACCGAGCCGGGTCCGTCCCGGCCGGCGCCGAGGACCGCCGTCGCGCCTCGCCACGTAAACCCATGACGCAATACATTATACCAGTCTGTAAAGGCTTTATACGCTATCAATCAGCTCTACACAATCAGCTCTCTACATATATATCTGAGTGGTCGAACAAGAATTTACTACTCCGACAGTATGAAAGCTTGCTTCCGCGCCTTATACGATGAATGTTTTGCAGCTTCTCGGCTGATTGCAGGTAGTTAACGTTGAATCCAAGGCGTTTAAAAGGTGCTGTAATTGCATTTAACTCTCTACAACTCGTATTTCCACTTACACGTCTTCTAGTGTTAATTTTCTCAAATCGGTTGTAGCTATGTAAGTGACGTCACCTTGCATACCTTGTCTTCAAACGAGACCTATCTCTTAACCTTTCATTTCATACAATAAGTATTAAAGTGAACTCACACAGTGCACCCACCTATATAGGCTATGAAACCTACTAAACTTCAATGAACTTACAATGTAATTTAGGTACCTAAATTCTTCTATTGTAAATGAGCAAATCTGTAATACAAGGAAAAGCATCAATTAATAGTATAACAATATTGCGCCGCATTCATGCGAATAATATTGAAAGAGATTTACAAACAAAGGTACTTGAAATTCACAAAAAGGCTCCGAGTTGAGCGTTTTGGTGAAACAAATACAGTAGTAGCCACGGAGGCACTACATAACCCGCCTCTATTGTTCCAGTCAGTTCCACGATAAGGCTTGTAAAGAAACGGACGGCCCTTACGACAAATGGCAGAACTCTGCACCACCCATTGTTACAGAAATACGTTACGTTTAATCTCTGATAACGGTTTTAGGCCTGAAGTTGTACCTCATATAAATTGGTAGGTTTTACCGTCGGCAAGCGTAGATGTACTTTAGAAATGTTTGCGTACAATGAGCTCGGCCTCGAAAATGTTATTAGTTAAAAATACTTTAGCTGTTATCTTTTTTTAAACAATCAGTAATCACATAAAAACCTGGATTTATCATCGTTTTGATTGTTGTAGGCATGTATTCTAGATCTAAATAAATAAACAGTTTCATAACGTTCGTAATTTTCTAAGCCACTCTAACCGTCAATGACTGACTCTTATACACATTAACACTGTTAATAACCTAATTAAAGTAAAGTGACCATTATATGACCATTAGAATTCAAGTCGAAACACCAAATAGAAAACAGTCAGTGAAGTATTCAGTCTAACAAAGTACTCAGAGGCTCTGCTTACAGCATGGAACGCGTTGAACTCTTTCGTAGGGCGTCGATCGATTGGCCACGGTGCCGGCCCCACTCGCGCGCAGGAATAAACGAGTTTCTTTACTCTTACAACTTTCGACGCGTGTGATTTTATAAATGCTATTGCTACCTTGTGATGTGTGTTTTTGTTAATGTTACGAGTGTTTTGTTTATTAGGGTATTGCGTTTCAAGAAAAACATGGACAACATTTTCAGGCGATTTCTTTTGTTTTTTTTTAGCATCGTGAAGAGTTTAGAGGTAAAATTATATAAAAATATTTTTAAAAGTATAAGAAAGAGCTAATGAGATGTAAGATTAAGGTACTATAACTAGGGAATTAAATTGTTTCGTCCGTCGCAGATTTTATTATTAAATATAGCTATGTCTAGGTTTTATTAAATGATTGGCTTTTAAATTAACAATATTTGTTATAGGCAGACTAGTAAAAAATACTGTAAGCCAATGAACCTTTTAATGAAATAACATAATTTTCTCTTGAAAGTAACAAAAGCACATAGCAACAAAGACAGTGTTTTTTAGTTCAGTCAAAAATTCCGAGGCCTACTTAACGCGTCGCGTAGATCGAATTAACGGACAGACAATCAACACGCTATCTAAATTCTCCGACGGCAACGGCGCCACCTTGCATACCACAGATGATCACCAGTTTCTACAGCACCAGACATTTATTCTGTGAGCAGGCGCCACTCGGGCCCTTGGCGACCTCTTTGAAGACACGAACGACAAAGGTGGCGATGCATTGTGACAACGCAAAGAAAGGCGAAAGAAGTAAACTAAAGGTCTTAATTTCGTTTATGTAATAAGCATTATGCTGAAAACAATTTCAGTGCTCAAAGAACATTGTAGCGCTCGTTACTCGTTACCCTTAGACATTAGGAAAAAAAGTCTAAATTTCAATGACTACTTTGCTCATTGTTTAGATTTTTGAGTGATAACTACATGCTCTCAGTATGATTTGCAAGCATACATCCAAATCTAGGTTGGCCGGAACAAACAAACAGACAGACAAACATTTTAAAAACTGTTGTTTTTTGTCATACGTACCGCATATGCATTTAGTAAAAAGCTGTTATTTACATTTTTATCTGTCTGTCCGTTCGTTCCGTCCAATCTGCGAAACAGCTGAACCGATTTTGACGGGTCTTACACTGGCTGATAGCTGATGTTATAAAGAGTACATCAGGCCACTTTTATTTTAGAAAATTACGCGAAGCCGCGGGGCACAGCATAGCTATTAATATTAATAATAATAAGATAAATGAGAAT
This sequence comes from Crocallis elinguaria, assembly GCA_907269065.1. Taxonomy (NCBI): domain Eukaryota; kingdom Metazoa; phylum Arthropoda; class Insecta; order Lepidoptera; family Geometridae; genus Crocallis; species Crocallis elinguaria. Next base: position 19,851,179 of record OU026072.1, on the reverse strand, counting down.
AACATCTTGCTCATGCACTGTAGCGTGATAGCTTGCAAAATTCGTCGCCGCCGGCGCATGTCCACTACGTGAAGTGTGATACACCAACCATGTCACTATGAGGCAAATCATCATGATACGCTATAGTTTGGCATATATGAACGTCATGGAAACGAATGCTAATGTGGAAGATAAACGCGGATCATCTAAATTTAACATGTCTACTTTAGATGATACTTAAGTACTTCGCAGATCATTTTGTTTTGTTGCTGCTTCAGATTCCTACAAAAGGACCGTGCGTTTTATTAGGGTAAAAAGTAGCTTATATGGGCCGGAGAGTGACACTATATAAACTAATAAACTATATAACGTAAAAAATCACGGCGATCCACAATATGAAGCAAAATAATTCATTCATTCATGTTTCCCTGCCTCTTGTATAGGTTTTCATGTCAAAGTATTTATTAGGTACCTTTTTGTACCGTACAATCGTAATAAAATAAGAAAGTACATTAGTTATAAAATACTGGAACTTGGCTGGGAACTTGAATAATATACTACAAAACGAATATAGTCTACCTTTCCAATCCTCGTTTTATAATAAAATCTAATATACTTCTTACACTCTGAACTTTGGTACGTATATCTATCTACAAAAAAACTACTTATTTTTTTATTTATTTCCTCCCTATAGGTTATAATTTGCCACTATATCACCTGATCACGTAGCTGGAGATGACAAAAATTACCCGTGTTACCACAAAAAACACCTTTAGACACCTGTTTAGCTATAGACAGTGACTAAAAACAAATGTCTAAAATGATTGAAATGTCACAATATAATGGAGTTAGACAACGGTTAGACACTACTTAAAGCAAGGTTTGTGGTTGTTCATATTTAAACACGTGACTTAGGCATGTTTAGGAGATAAACGCTGTTTAATAGGGGTTTAAGGTGTTTTTTTTTGTGGTAAGACCGTACAGGTTCTCACTTTAGATAAATTAATAAACTTTATACCATAATGCCGTTAGATAGATGGCTAAAATCATGTACTTAGTTGCTGTCATGTTGCATTTGTGACAAGTATAGGTACAGTTTAATGACTCTTGCTCTGTTATTTATCCCAACGGAGACGTCTGGCCACCCACACGGTTCTAATAACTCCAGGTATCTCCTATTACCCTGGCAACACAAGCATTTGAGTCTATAACGTTTCCATACCTTGGTTTAGAGAGCTTTTTGAATACCCTTGAATAGATTACGCCTACGGATGATCAGATGAACTGAATTCAGACGTTCTTTGTATAAAATTGTTTTTAATTAATCGCAAAATTTTGTAGAGAATATCTTGTTTTAATTTAATTTCGGTCATAATTTTTTGAGGTTACAGAAGAGTTTCTATGCGTAAATGATGCCTATCCGAGATCAAAGTGGATATTCTTGTTACACCGTAATTCATAAGTTGTAAGCACTTAACTCTGACACGTAGAGTCACTAGAGTGTCATAAACTTAGGTACTTATACTACTTATACTTTATTTGTGATTGGCAACATCTTTGTGAGTGTCAGAATTTAGAAACCTTTAAAATTACAAGGTATTAATTAAAAGTTTCCGTGGTGTAGTGGTAAGGTCGACGGACTCAGCTCTTGCAGCACGCAGGTACAGGTTCCAGAATAAATCTCTGCGTCCCGCGTCGTGCCAAATATTCATTTATGCACCGGAAATGAAGTGCAAATATTTGATTCTTTGTCTAGGTTTTGTGGACCCTCTTGATTTCCCTGCTTCTTTAGACACAAGAAATCCCCTAGTAAGTGGTATATATATAGAATAATACTTCTTCTTTGTCGTTTTCTTCATTACTGAAGGTCGTGCCCGCTCCAGAAGGCCTTGGACGAGGAGCTGACTAGCTGCTTCCACTCCACTCTGTCTTCTGTTTGTCTGAGAGCAGCAGTAACAGGGAGTCCCGTAATCTCCTTCACTATATCAGACCAGTGGTTAGGCGATCTACCTCGAGGTCTTTTTCCGTATATTTTGCCCACAACAACCAGTTTATCGAAGTTATCAGACTGTCTTCGAGCTGTGTGACCAGAGTAGCTTAGTATGCGTTGGTAGCAGATTGTGGAAAGCATAATTTTAAGTTTTAGCTGGTTGAGAATAGATTTGTTTGTCATTTTTGCTGTCTAATAATTTAATAATACACACAGTTGTGAAATAATTATACAGTAAAGCTGTAACAAGTGTCATGCATGACGACTGAATAATAACAGCATAAGTAATATAATATCAATGTAGATAAAGAACAAAATTAAAAATTTTGAAAAAACCCACGACGAATGTAAACGTAATCGCAAAAGAATTAAATCATTTTCTTGAAAAACCCCCGACTAAAAGGGAAAACATTCATGTGTACACACACTAACAAACAAACAACCTCTCACCCTAAACGCATATACCTTCTCCGTTTCGTCGTGGGTAAAAATGAAAGGAGGTCTATACTCAGTAGTGGGGGGATTAAGGTAATAAGACTGGCCCAATTCATCAGAACCTACTGCTTATCTTCATAATTCTTCACATTTAGCAATTTAGCATATATTATAGATCTCTTTACTCAAGCACTTCAGGTCATTCGCCTCTACATTATTGTTCGAAATATGCACGATAGAAGCGCAATAGAGTAGATATTTTGGGTTAACTATGGTCTGCCATTTAGTTTATTTCTAAACCACTCAATCTTGCGAACCAGAATCACTTGGACAACACTACTGATATACGCGTAATGCCAACAGAATGCAAATACATAGTAAAGGCACCCAAACTGAAAGCGCAGGGAAGCATTGCAATATGTATCTTAAGGCTTTGAAATAAATACTGATTTGCGTTAGCGAAGTGCTTTTCTATGAGTACACTGGGTGCAGTATATTGATATTTTGTGGTTGTTGAAAAGATAATATAAATTCACGAGGTTTGTCTGTACCGAAACTGCGTAAACCGGTATACAAATGCAAAGTGGTTGTCTGCATACTTTATGTTCAGTGGGAGATTTATACAGGAAATCTAGACTAGATTATGGTTAGTGTTGTTTGCACGTACACACTGTTTTCGGTACAAAACCCGTTTGAAAACTCAATTAGTTTTGTAGATATAGGTTTTACTATTGCTAACTCTTGTTGTTTCGGGCTCTGAATTTGCTACCTATAGATAAGTATTTTTGCCTATTTTTGTAAACTTGGTTTAATACACAGATCATAGAAACAAGGAGATGTGGTAAGGCGTACGTAGCGGGTGCGAACGCACCAGGCCCAAAAAAGGCCAGATACATTTAATCGAATTCACTTTGCAGACGGCCTTGCTGTCCCATTATTTTGCCTGTGGACTATTCATAAGTTTATTTGTGTGGCTGTAAGTCTCTTCGTGTGCATAAAAAATGAGTAGGTGTGCCGTACTTACAGATTTTGCATTAAGCGGTTTAACGGATTGGTGACAAAAATGTATGAAGAGACATATTTTGAACGCGAACGGGTATAGGTATCTCCCTTGTTTGTCTGATCTGAGGTTTAATACCTATTATTAATACTACTACCTATATAGTAATATTAGTACTACCTATACAATTATGTCAAATTACTGGGCTTCAATAATGTCTCAAGGTAACGACTGCATGCAATGCTGCGCAGGCCTTGGTGTTTCAAAGTTCTGAGTGGCACTGCAATAGTTATGGGGTTGGCGTTATGCTTACCATCAGACAAACGACCCATTCGTCTCGTTAGGTATACAATTGTATAAAAAATATATACTAAAACTGCTGTCCGCGGTTTCACCCGCGCGGAGTTATTGGTATTCATGGTTTTCGTTTTTTTGCGCGGAACCCTAATTATTTTTATAAATAAAAGTAACCTAAGTTACTCCTTGTAACATCAGCTATCTGCCAGTGAATGTGCCGTCAAAATCGGTCCGGCCGTTTCGGAGATTACCCCGAACAAAAAGACAGACAGACAGACAAAAAATTAATAAATGGTAGTTTCATCATATGTACTTATACTTTCATATGCATTAAGTAAAAAGCTGTTATTTTGATATTACAAACAGACACTTCAATTTTATTTATTTGTATAGATTTTATTTGATAAAAACTGTTAAATATCTTCTATATCAATCCTGATGTATACTTAACACTGCTAACATTAATTAGTAGGCCGGGCAAGCCACATGGGGTTGGGTGCAAAATGTAGCTGTTGGAAATGTTGGAATACCCAAAGAGCGCTTGGTGACAGGTTTTCAAACTGACTGACTAGCTAGGCGACCGATTGCTAGAAAAAGCCCTAAAACCATACCTTTTGGATCACCTAGTCAACTGAGTTACTCATCCATGTCTACGAAACTAACCAAAATAATCATGTAGGTAGTATCAGCAATTCCACAAAATATCCTCGCGTTCCAATTCTCCGGCATCCAGTCTACCGGCGCGTCTATTTTTGCCGAGGCCTAGGTACGCAGTCTACCGTCTATTTGTTTGCCATATAAATTGCTGTCATTAGGTTTGCATCGCCGTCTGGCTTGACCACATTAATTCGATGCTATACAAAGGTGATTGGATAAACAAAATGTATTGGTTTTGGACTGTGTAATTGTTTTTAGTGATTGAAGTCAACGTTAACCACTTTCAAGTAGCCTGTTCAGTAAACATTAAGGGTCTTAACACAAAAAATTTAACATACGTTAAAGCTGTGTTAAACAGCGTTTAACTGCTGAACATGCCTTATTTGCGTGTTTTAATATGAACAACCAAAAATCTTGAATTAAGGTGTTTAACCGTAGTCTAATTCTGTTTGACATTTCTAATAATTTTAGACGTTTATCTTTAGACACTGTCTAGCTAAATATGGCGTCTAAAATCGTTTGTTGTGGTAACGCAGATAGTTTTTACCCGCAATTTTGATCTTGTTGTTTAACAATTTTGTCCTCAAAGCCCACAGACCGTTGCTCTTATATTCAATAGAAAATGGGAGTACTGATACCTACCTGTTAGTAGACAGCACCATAAATAGACGACAGTTGCGTAGGGTTTTTCTCAAACCTTTCCAGTTAGCAACTGCTTGAATGCAGAATCAAGGAGTCAACAAAATAATTGTTTCTGTGGTTTTCCCACTTTACCATTTCTTAGCAAAATTGGATTTTCATCAGCAAAGCATCCAATGGCACCACGTTTCTGATCACACAACAACGTGGCAATATTTGCAATCCAAATACATTCCAGCAATCAAAGTAGTATAATTTTACAGGTTGAAGACTATTTTCCTAAGTCATTTTTGAGATCTTGATGTTTGTTGATGTTTTTCTAATACGAGTAAATAGTTGAATGACATCATAGACCCAGAATACTACATAGTTCTGGACATGCTAAGTAATTTTTATTTGACTTTTTCACTTCTTTTGTATTTTTAAAGTATGATGATAATTATTATGTGTGATTTAGATTAATTAATTAAATTTCGAACACAATTGTTAATGAATAAATAATTAATACAAAATATAATTAATTGTTTAGACTTTTTGAGATTTCAGGGTTGCTTATAAAAGGATCACCTTTTCCTCATCAGAGGAGGTTTGAACGCTTCTCTGGTTTATAGCAAAGGCCGAGGCCAAATCCATACTCGTATTTATTTTTGGATGGTTATTGATTCAGTTCTAAAAGCAGCTTCGGTAAAATATGGGCATCCACACAGGTTAGTCTTGAAAGCCAACATATTTTTTTAATTCATGACAAGATAGCGCTTACAAAAATGCTTCACATTTCTAGCAAACTTATATAGACACGGTTCGATCAGTCCATGAATTTATGACGATAACTTCTCTTTATTTTCAAAGCAAGCGAACTTGATACAGAATTCAATATCGCAAAAGATTCACATGCATGATTTATTGTTTTATACTTAACTGTAATCAGAGACTGGATAGTGGTAGAGTTGCCAGTATATTACCAAGTGCCCTAATAGAAGTAGTCACGAACTTAATTATGACTCTGAAGTACTTATTTACGCTGAACGTTTTTTTTTTTTATTTTGATAAGGTGGCCGTACACGCTTATTTATGCTTGTAAGATATTATGCGTCAGGGGTGATCGTGGCTTTTCCATGGTTTATTTATTTATTTATATAGGTACAGTTACAGATTGAATTGTACACTTAATAACACTTATTTATAATATAACACTGTAAACCCAAGATCCAATTACAACTATACACAACTTATAAGTGAATTGTAGACACAAAAAAAAATTAAACAAAGAAATCAGAGTAGTTGTACTTAAATAATAACTTGGTTGACTGAACGTTTAAATGACTGGAGACTACACGAGAAAATATCTACAGCAACACATTTGGTGTTGTAAGTGTGACACATCCTAATTAGAGGATTATTCCGAGTAACATTGTTATTGGTAGGTGGAATGCTAAATAGCTGTGGACTACGTACTGAGCGAGTAGGTATCTTAAAATTAAGTTTTTCTAACAATTCACTCCCAAACATACCGTTTGCAATTCTGTGCAAAATGCAAAGGTCTGCCGAGCACCTTCGGTTTAAAAGGTTTGCGAGTAAGTAGTCTGTGTTTCATACTTATGCGTCAATAATGCATTGCGTCTAACGCCAGCCAAATTTGCTGTATTTCTTCGTGCCTTTTCTCACATGGTACGCGATTGTGAAACAACGATATGCTTGAAGTTCACGGATTAAGAATGAAGTAAGGACCAAAAGCGTTTTTAGGTTTATAAATAATAACTAAAGTATTTTCACAACATCCTTGATAAAATCACTCGCGAGTTACCTACTCGTAAGTGAGGTAATTAATTATTTATTTTTTGTCCTAATATTTTGTAGTATATTGAGTATTTTTATTGAAATAAAATGAAAGTTAGAGTTTAATTCGTGATTATCTCTGTCAAAAATTTTATTATTTTGTAATTTTTATGAAGTAAAAACATTGGATAGAAACCTTGGAATTTAGACATACTTTTTTTATTATTAAATTCCTATTCAACAAGTAAAGATTGAGACTGAATTAGCCCGTGTAAAATCAAATCATGGATTTGAACTTTGCTGCGACAGTGTGATCGAAGGGTGAATATGCTAAACCCAGAATGGGAACTGGCTCTCAAGAGCGGAACGAGATCTGATCGAACTGAGATCAATACATCCGAGAGATACAAAACTATTTCCTTGTGGATAGTTGCTTGGCATCAGATTTTTAATTAGAGGACATTGACCTATCCAGGCGAGGATTAGAAAATGCTCTCCCATCATGTTATGGTTAACTACACGATGTTTTCCTTCACCCTTTCCGCAGTGAACCATTGAACTAGGGATCAGCGGATGACGTGACATCACAACCAAATGAGCCATCATTCATCATTACCTTAATATGAGTAACTATTAAATAGGTAATGCAACAAACCTGGCAACTCAAAGCGACGGTGTCTGAAATACGGTAACAATAGCAAACCTGTGTTATACCTACTTATAGCAGTGAAAGAAACCCGATCGTCAGGTTTTCATAGTAAACACCCAAGGCGTGTGAGCGACGCGCTTCCCAGAAGCACAAAGCAACATTGTTCCGCTGAAATAGTTGTGAAGAGTTGTGTGAGTGTAGAACGTATGTGCCAGCTCATTAAAAACGTTGTTTATATGTATGTGCTTCCTTATTGTAACAGTATTGGATGGTAACTTGTTGATTATGGTCGTTTGAGAATAGCCGCTTTTGAAATAGCAATTTCTGTAGTTGCAATTGTTTTGGAATAATACTAAAGTCGCGCGCATTTGTTAAATTAATTTCAATTATTATATTTCCGTAATTTTTAAATACCGTATTGAAACTTAGGTACTTTCACAACGTTGCTTCAGTATAAATTATTGCTACTACGATACTTGCATCTATAACGTGCCATAAACGTTGTATAGGTTCAACAAAATCCGAATTAATTCCACAAAAAGAATAACAATTTCATTTCAATCAAAAACATACGGACAGAACGTTCACAGATCGATGGCCAGTAAATACTACTACACACGCAACGGTTGAAAGTACACATACAATTTGCTACTGAAGTTACGCAACATATTTTCATACACAGCCTTATTTTTAAGCCTTGTAAATCGCCATCACTGCACCGCACCCTTTCCAGCATAACTTGAGCCACCATGTGTACGCACTACGCATCCAAGTCGTACATCAAAGTGTCGTGACCACGTCTAGGAATGCGTCACTCATTACCAGTTATTTTAATTGCATTCGAGACGAAAGAGCTAGTAGATATGCCAGCCAAGATTTCTGCATGGGAATGCTCTCTGAATGCCGCATTGTGTTCGGTTTTTTTAACTTCATTAATGTCTAAAAGCAGATAAGCATGTTAACTATTTAATGCAGCGCTTTTAGAATCACGCTCGGGATAAAAATACATATTCATTGTTATTTTTTTGTGTTAATTTTCTAGTGCTTGGGCTAGTTGATTACCCTCAAGTTGAAAGTGTCACTAGACATCTATCGGTGTATTCTCGCAGCTATTCTTGAGACAGTTGCCGTTCTTGATTTAAATTGCCAGATTCGACCACATCGTTACCTGCGAAGGTTGACACATGGTAACTTGACGAATCCTAATGTCAATTCCAGAACATTTTAACTTTCCTGCCATCGATAGCCATTGTAGAAATTGACTTTGTCTGTACCCCCTGGTGAGAGAGATAATTGATACGCGTCAAATCTTTTCACATTTCATAACTGACACCCATAAATACCCGTGTCGTAATACCTATTGTTCCACTTACGCTTACGCTCCCAGTTATTTATACCCGGCCGCGTATAATCCGCGCAAATGTCACGCATGCGTGTGCGCACGACGTCAATTAATTGTCGTATCGCATCGCGTGTGTCTGACACGCACTTGTTGGCGCCGAACTACTACAGCCAGCCTACGGCTATAGTGAGTCTGGTGCCAAACGGATTTAGTTGCTGTTAAACGCTGAATTTATTGCAAGAAGATTGGGATCTTAAAATGTTTGCAATCAATGATTAAGTATATAGTTATATTTTACTTAATCAGTGAAGCAGTCAGTGAAATTACTGGGCTTATGAGACTTAATAGGTACCTAATGCATCAGGGTAACGAGCTCACTGCAGTGTCACACAGACCTTTGTTTTTTCTAAGTTCTAGGTGCCAAGGCAACCAAGAGTGACACTGCAATTGTTACGGATCGGGTTTATGCTTACCATCAGGCAGACGACCGGTTCGTCTTGTCACATAATAGTACAAAAAAATGTAACACTAAAATATTTCTCCATGTTGTCGATCGATTTGAAAACAAAATAGACAAGGAAAATTAATACTATAATATTTTCTTTGTTACTTTTCTTTGTTACTTACTCGATTGGTTCGCGTTCGACCGCTATAAAAAGATTTGGTCGAAGATGGTGAATACCTACGTTAAACCTAGAACAGTATCAATGGCTCCCAAAAGTGGCTGGATTATCTACACAGCGATAGCCAGGCGAACAAATATGAAATGCCCAACCAAGTTTGCATAGCTAGGCAGCAGAAAGCGGTGACACTTATGCAAAACACGTGGTAAGTCCTATCTCTGAGACAGAACATAATTATTATAATAATACTACCCTCTAGTATCGAGTTTATTGCTTTTTACGATCCGGTTTTCCATGACGGGGGTTGTCAAAATAATATCAATTCAATAATCGTTGTAATAAGACGTTGTAATTTGTCTCTGGTTCGTAACGCAAAACGTCAATAAATTGTCGCACATCGTTTTCATCTGACATGTACTTAGATGGAGTGCGTCTATTGCCAAACGCTTTTAGTCGACGTTGTCAAATGAGAAAAGATTGATTGCAAGCAGAATGTTTTATTAGATAGTAGCTGCTGCCCGCGGTTTCAACCGCGCGGAGATATTGGATTTCATGGTTTTTACTTTTTTGCGCGGAACCCTAATACTTTTTCTAAAATAAATATAGCCTAAGTTACTCCTTATAGCATCAGCTATCTGCCAGTGAAAGTCCCGTCAAAATCGGCCTAGCCGTCTCGGAGATTACCCGGAACTAAACGACAGACAAAAAATTTAAAAATGGTTGTTTTGTTATAGATACCGTATATAATTTCATATGCATTTAGTAAAAAGCTGTTATTTTGACATTACAAACAGACACTTCATTTTATATCTTTGTATAGATAGGTACCTTTTTATCTAAAAATCTTAGTACCTACCCAGCCGATTTGAACTTCGGCTGTTATATAGTGTGTCAATTTCTCTCACTATTGGTCAAAATCCAATATGATATGAATCCACTATACTAAGACATGAAACAATATACTTGCGCTTTTTTCTATTAGTGCTCTAATATTTGTGCTGTTGCATACCCTTACCTATACACTCTACAGAAGATTATCCCCTTTGACGTATTATTTATCAAAGATTCCTACCGTTGTCATGAACCTAAAATATTGTACTTGCAAAAGCCCATCTGGTCTGTGTCGAATGTTAGATCATAAACTACGTCACAGATACCTTATGATTATTACTCCAATCACAGTTTAAACACAGTGCTTTAGTGTCTCTTTAGCGATGACTCTACTATTTTATAACTAAGTATACTGTACAAAGTAGCAGAGCATCTACTAACCTTAACTTATGAACGTACTTTACGCTTTACAATCCACTACTTATCTTGTCTCGTAACTTGTGCTAATTTAAGTTGCTGAAATTCCTTGGGAGAGTAGTAATATTTCTTAAGTACGAACATACTCCTTTATTCGTGTTAATCCATTTGACGTTGACAAATGCAGCTAGCGAGCTCGCCAAGTATACTCGTAGTAGGTAGGATTTAATTCAATTAGTTGTCTAGAGTGGGAAAATGTACCTACAATAAAGTTATATACTTTTTTGTTGGCAAGGGGAAAATCAGTCCAACTACCTTTTGATGCAGCTACGAGCTAGGCTATATAAGATTTGATAACCAACAGGTTATCAAATTTTTCTCACTAAAAGTGTTTTCCATTTCCCATTTTTTTGTAATAGAAACCACGTTCCTTGTAGTAAAATGAAAGAGATGGATGTTAATAAATAATTATAATCATATCATGACTTAAATGTATAACAAAGAAATCACGATACGAGGAAAGCGTCTCAGAAAACAACTCTCGCAACACCAATCCGTTCTAAGAAGGCCTCACATATCTTCAGGCTTATGTACAGATGGGGCCAATTAACGGTCTTTGCAGCTAAGGCTCCACCTAAACTCTTAGAAGTGCCTACGTATGGGATTTCCTTTTCGATTCTCGGTATAAATATCTTAGCTAACTGCTAACTATCACGACGGATGTTTATTCCACGTTATTGGAGTTCTGCGTAAGAGTGATAATAACCTTATACGTACGAGGTACCATCATATTTAGTAATGTTGATAGCACTTTTTCAACGCCTTTAACAACCAAGTTTTTTTTACACTAACTTCCAGTTTTTTTTCTCTTGTTAGGTTAATGTTGGTCTACAGTCTCACCTATTCTTTAGTATTTCGTTTTAGTATTCTTTAGTTTTAGTTATATATAATAATATATGTTAGAATAATTGATTCTATGGATCTGCTGTTGTAACATACCGCCACGTGCGTGGTGGTAGAATTTTTTCTAGTGCCGGTTTGGCTAGCTACCATTCTATGATTGAAAATCGCTGGTCAAGCACTCATTAGTGTGTCAGTGCACTTTTAAGCCAGTTCTATTCTAAGTATAGAGTCACCGTCTTGGACCACATCGTTCGTTAAGATCATTCGAACGATTAATTTTCATAGGTGAAAAATAATAATAAATGTAATAAATCAAATTGTGTTAGTTTGTGAATATCTATATGAATCAAAATTAAGGTATACCTAGTTGCTGTGTTTTTCGCAAGCTATCGAAATATTTTCCACATAATAATCAACTAGGTTACTAGATAAGTACTAGTGTGAACTGTAATAGTCACGTCAATTGAACTTCTAGGGCCTGTTGCATAAAAAATATTAGTCTAGTATTACCTATCAGTTTTTTTTTCATCTGTAATATGAGGCTAATACTCATAATATTAGACTAATATTTTTATGAAACAGGCCCCTGAACTAGTCATAAATACTACAATAAACATGTTTACGTAAGTACAATTATGCTAAAACTTCTTAAGCCTTCGTAAGTTAGGAAACTAAGTTAAGTTGGAGGGTAAACAAATATGTTTTCATCTCCAAGCGTGGGAGGCCTAAGCTTTGCTTGCCAAAAGATTTTATGGGCACTAGATAAAGTCGAAAGCTAATGCAAAGACAAGTACGTACCGATGTGCCTATAATTTATTACATTTTTACAGATTTTTCAGTCCTCGTTCACTAGCTTTTGTTAATACAAGGGCTTGTGAACAAGGGTTTATGAAAACTACTTGTCACGGAGACGTCTTTAATTTACAATTTTCTATATACTGGTCCTATAATGTCAAATTTGAATTTCTATCTACGTACGTAATTGGTTTGTGAGCTGTCAAGTTTGTTTACATTATTGGACAAGAAAAGATTATGTTTTTTGTATACTCCGTACCATAATAAATGCAAAAGTGAGTTTGTAGGTTTGTTTGTTTGTCCTTCTTTCACGCAGCAACGGGGCAACGGATCGATGTGATTTTTAGCATACATATAATTTATGGGCCGGAGAGTAACATAGGCTGATTCCATCAAATATAACATAGGCTACTTTTATCCCGGAAAAATGCACTGTTCCTGTCGGAATCTCCACGCGAGTGTAGCCGCTGGTAGCAGCCAGTATATTTCTTATTCTTATTAAATATTTTTTACTGGCAGGTTCACATTTGGCCGCAAACTCACCTTATGGTAAGCGACTACGCCGATGTAGCGCGTTTGCCTAGGCCTTAGAAGGTACCTCTTCGCTGTCATTTTGAAGGCTCCCAAGGGAAACACAGATGCTTGCAAAGCATATAGTCCACATGGACTATTTCTGAAAAATTAATCTTTTTAAAAGGTTGGTTCACGAAATACCGATTATTGAGCGTTTACGTTAATAGTCTGGAGAAAAGTTTTGGAAATGTATATAAATTCCAATTCCAACCTCCATTTCTGAAATAATAATTGGTTTTTCATACGAAGTCTGGCAACGGGTTGACTTGGCAAAGAGTTTGGGTCTAAGACACTGCGGAGCCTAGTTATAAGGCTGTAGTACCCATAAAAGGAGTAGTAAAAATAGTTTGGTGTTTGGCAGACATATTGTACGATGTCGAGTTACTTACGAATTGCATTGGCTATTACTATTACTTATTCTGTGCTTAGGCTTACTTTGTACTGGTTTACATTGGAAGGATATGGATACAATAAATTGTATTTTGGAATTATTTGAAGCGATGATGTGGTAAAGCTGCTGTTCGTAGTTAAAAGTTCAAATCTTATAAGACCTTTAAATTCGGTCAAAAATATATCGAAATATACCTATGCCGTTAAGTCAATTCATCTTCAAGTAGAAAATTGGTCGTAAAGTAGATTATGTCACTCACTTTCCAGCACATAAACTATCTCCCGGTATAAACACGCCGTTCCATGGCTCCGTTTGTGGGAAAGAACGACAGATCATCAAACACACTTTCGCATTAGTAAGAAGAATTATATTCTTTTCAAATATTAGAATAAAAATAAAAAGAAGTGTATACACGAATAAACCCATTATCATATTTATACATGTACACTTTCCAAACAAACTACCTATACAAGTAAGTATACATATTCCGAGAGGAGTCTTGAGGCCTGAAAGCATCGTTGTCATGCTCGAGTTGGCTATTAGGAAATGCAGCGCGTTACAAGATTGGCGGGCTCCAGCCATTTCATCTAGACCCCTGGAGATGTTTGAGTGATCTCCCGTCGTAGGGTGGAATGCGCTAGCAGAAAGTATCGGGAGGTCTTGTGCTATGGTGAATTGATGATGTTGTTTTTGGCTTAGTTTATTGAATACTATTTTTGTAAACATGAAAGTAGTCGAGGTATTGAAACAGGAGCGCCTTCGTGAATGTGGTGGGAGAAAAAGGGTTAGTTACCAGAAATGGAAACTGACTGATGGAAATTCCTGGATTTTTATACTACTAACCGACGAGCAGGTCGATTGCCTGATGGTAAGTATAATGCCACAGTGACACCCAGAACTTTAAAACAGAAAGGCCTGCGCGGCACTGCAATGCGCTCGTCATCCTGAGACATCAAGTTAAGTTTCATTATGCGCAATAATTTCAATTACTACTCATCAAACCGAAACACAGAAATTACTATAACTGCTATCAACTGCTGTCCGTAGTGATTTCCACGTGCATTTATATATGAGTACACACACACATATATTTTGACATATTGAAAATAATTTACACAGTATGCTATCAGTAGGTCAATTAGGGCTAACTTTTCTGCGAGTTTCCATCTTGTTGGGTAGCAACGCTTTGCTTGTGTGTACAAGCATTACTGTGTTCCGGTCACTTCCGGTTTGATGAGCAGAGTAGCCAGTGAAATTACTGGGCTTATGAGTCTTAATACCAAATGTCTTAGGGTAATGAGCACCGAAATAGAATATTTCGCTTGTAACGAGCGCAATGCAGTGTAGGTTGTTTCAAAGTTCTGAGTGGCACTGCAACTGTTATGGGGTGACGTTAAGCTTACCTCAGGCAAACAACCAGCTCTTCTCCTTGTCTAAAAGTATATAAAAAATTGTACTAACGTTCAATTTTAGTGCAAAGCATAGCTGCTCTCTAATTTGATTTGCACTTAAATTTGAACTAAAAACTATCTTAACGATTAAGATAATAACCACGATAACAACAGTACAATACGTTTCGAAAATACTAATTGCGGAATTTATTGATAATAAGTACCTCATTTCAAATAACAAGCTGTGAAAACCCGGCCGCGAGGGGATGGGGCGGAATCTGCCCTTGCCTGCAACTGGGTCATCAGGTCATCGCTGCATCCACCCGCCCAGATACCGCGACCTGGCCTATATTCCACGGGGATGCAAATAAGCCCTTGTTTATATACCTACCTTATACCTATAACTATTTAATAATACGGTGCACATATAGGTAGAAAAATAATCATAATTAGGATATATTATTGATTATTTTGTAATATAAAATAATTATTTTAAATAATTTTTATACCTTCGTAAATATGAAAAAACTTCACAAATCAATTTCTTCATTTTATTTATGTCGTATTCATAATCACTCATTGATTATATATACAAAATGAGGCGAGGTATAGATACTCAAACCTACTCGTAT
This sequence comes from Crocallis elinguaria, assembly GCA_907269065.1. Classification (NCBI taxonomy): domain Eukaryota; kingdom Metazoa; phylum Arthropoda; class Insecta; order Lepidoptera; family Geometridae; genus Crocallis; species Crocallis elinguaria. Next base: position 19,835,859 of record OU026072.1, on the reverse strand, counting down.
AACAAGAAAAGTTCCTTTGGGGAGCCACACTGCTTACTTATCCCGCTAGGTGGCGCATTATCGCTGGTGCTGTTTCACTATAAAACTTCATTATAATATTTAGTAAATCAACAAAAAATCGTCTTTGCAACAAAGTATGCCTCTGTAATGTGCAATTCAGTGTAAAATTAAGGTACACACGTTTCTCTTCTGACGAGAAAAAACGGAAATTGTGGATCAAAGCATTGCTCACCAAAAATGATTGGAAACTAATTATTCTTCTAGGATATGTAGTGACCATTTCAAATCTAATGATTTCTAAGACGGAAGCATGTTTACTGGTTTAGTTTAATTCATTAACCCTCAAAGTAACCATCGATGACAAGCACCAGCGGAGGTGGCGCCATCTGAGATTAGCTTTGCCTGTGCCTCCCCAAAATAAATGATTAGAAACAATACATAGCATTATGTTTACAAACGAAATAATTCTCATGTATTTTATTGAGCTTTCGTTTTTAGATATTGTAGTTTTGTCGTACTGTGACTGTTTTCATTACAACTTCAAGCACAATTTCAAGAAACCCTTTTGGGACCTTACTTATAGGTAATCATAGTACGTACCTATTAAAACAAAAAAGGGGTTTATTTCCAGAAATTAATATTATATTTCATTCATCGGTTTTCCTATGATTACGACCAAGGTAGGGTGTCGAAAAAGCTGACGACATTACCTCAATGAATAGCTAAACTAAAGTACTTAACTATTATTTAAGTGTACGTACATCGTAAATTCGTAGTACTTATCGTTAATTACTGTAGCTAGGTTAGATACCTACCCACACTAGGTAGGTATCTAACCTAACCTACACTGAACTATTAAATTGTATATTTTGTCAACTTACCGTCCTAATAACCCAATTCCGGTATGAATGATTCTATCGGATCCAAAGTCCCCGACTCCCCGCGCCCAGGAGTGACATACCTACTCCCCGCGTGACCTCGCTAAAGCTTTGCCAAGCTTGTTTGTGCAGAATTTAATCAAAGACTTAATCGAAGAATTTCTGTTTACGTATGAATTTTATCAGGTGGTACGAGAAGGCACTCTCTGTATACAAGAATCTCTGTTAACTTATGAATTTTACCAGGTCGTACGATTAACTCTTCTGCGAGTGTCAATCTTGGTGGGTTTGCACGTGCAATCTGCCGCCAAGCAGTAATGCGCAAGCATTGTGTTTCGGTTTGATGAGTAGTCAGTGAATTTACTGGGCTACGTAATAGTACACTTGTACTATTATGTATTCTGTGGTAATAATTAGTGTCTCAAGGTAGCGAGCGCAATGCATTGCCATGCAGGCATTTGTGTTTCAAAGTTCGGAGTAGCACTGTAATTGTTATGGGCCGGCGTTATGCTTAGCATCAAGCAAACGACCAGCTCACCTCGTTATTCAATAGTATAAAAAAATGAATATTTATAATATGATTGCATTGTTGTGGCTTGAGTTAGGCAGGTGACTCGATTAAGATGGTTCCGTACAGTGACGCGTGACAAAGCGATAAGTTGCGACCCATAATAAAGTTATGACATACGAAAGCCCAATTTTGTCGGTAATTTTTTGTATATCTTGACCTGAATGTTTCAGTACAAAGTTTACATTAGATCGATTTACATGAACATGGATAAGGAGATACAACGGCAATACATCGGAGAAACGGCAAGCCGAAACTAGTTCTTGTATAACTTTTTTTATACGTGACAGGTTAGCGTTTGACCCCTACCTGGTTTAAGTGAGGAAGATGGTGAACAAGCCATCTGCTGAAGCCAGAAAACGACTGCCTCTGAAAAGCATCTGGTGAAACGCACTGATGGAGACAGATTTTCACCTTGAAGGTTAACCTAGCATGGCTAGTAATAACTATGATTACTAATACTATTACTAGCCATGCTAGCATGGCTAGTTATTACTCGCAATATGAGCACTAGAAAATGCTCTAACATTATAGTATGGTCGCATTACGATCTTTTCTTTCTCCGAAATCTTAAGGTCAGGTTTCGTATATCCGTAGGTAGTATCTCGATGTACGTGACCCACGATTCGGCTACATCGCTTCAGAGCTATCAATCGCGTCCAGCTAAAACAAAGAGAAAATCACAATTGCTTCTGAAACGCGATCTGTATGGCTTAACCACTCTGACATTAGGCCGATTCTTAGAATTCGTTCACCAAACAAGTTATGGAGCTTGCGGGAGCAACACAGGCATATTGATAAATCCGTATTCCGTGTGTCGCACGCACACATGCGCGCTTTACGACCTGTGCAGATTACATGGGCGTAGGAGGCTGGTTATGGAGCTATTTACAGCACACATACGCAATGCAGGTTGTAAGTTGTAAGCAAAGATAGATAACGTATGGATGGCTCAAGGAAGAAAGTGTGTGACTCACTTGTAACAAACAAAACAAGGTTATGTTAACTTAGTTGTTAGGTGCATTTGTACTAAAAGTTTTAACGTCAGCGATCAAATGCAACTAAATTTAGAGACTGAAAGATAAATTTCAAATCTACTTTGCCTATTTACGTAACGTAGCCTCTGACCTGCAAAAGCTACTCACTGACAATGATAAAGTTTTGCGGTCGATTCCAATTAAGTATATAAGTACATTTATAAAAAAAAAATAAGTAGACAAAAAATGTGGGCACGTCATTCGTTGATTTATCTTTCGGCTTCAAGTGATCAACAGCATGCTTACGAATACCAATCTATGAATGCTTGCAACCCAAATAGTGTTTATTAATTTCTAGACTTTCTAGGGTCAAAGAGTCGATACATCTTATAGTTAAGACAGCAATTTTACTAAAGTAAGTGTAAAAGCAATATCGCCATTCCAGTCTCTTCTTACTCTGTGGAGTAAGGCTTATTACTATACCACTCTGTTCGCTAAACTGCACTCACACTTTTACAACTCCCTATACATACACTAAGAGGCTGTATACGCCTGACTCTACGATGCTGACGTTAGGTTTGTGTGGCTATGTCGTTTGCATGTGTGCCTGAGGAGGCTTCGCTTGTGTGTGTGCGTGGGTGTAAACACACAGAGCTTTCACGGCGCAGCCTTGGCCGCGAGACACGTGCGTCACTAGGGCGGTACCGCAAAACCCTACGATGATGTCGATGTTTAACAACATTACGCAATGTAAATAAATTACTTTTACCATGAGCTTTAAAGAGAATCCAGTTTTCTGGGAAGTGCAGCATAATCATATTATTACCTATATTTGCTTGATGCAAACTAATGCGTTATTACTTTTTTCCACTAGATATTTATGAGATGTCATGTATCTGTTACCACGGCTCTATATAATTACTACGAGAAACAAGTCTAAGCGTGCGCTTAGACTTGTCTCTGAATATTAGCAATAGTGGACGGAGACGGCACAGTATAATATGGCTGATAGTTTTGTACAAAAATAGGTTATTTAAGTAAGTATCAATACACACTGTACACAGTTTAATTGTAGAGCCGTGATAACAAGTACATGACATCCCATATATATCTAGTGGAAAAAAGTAATAACGCATCAGTTTGTATCAAGCGTACTCTAGCTTGCTTCCAAATGTGAAAACTGTATAGAATTTTGATATATGGAAGCACGGGTCCACGCTTAGATTCATCTCTGAATCTTGCACTAAGTCCCTTATCGATAGTATGATACCGATTTTCCCCTATGGCGCGATAGTGGGGGACGCAAAGCGTGCCATTCAATGCTTTTGATAAACACAATATTGCACGGCTCAACGAAATTGTTTCAATTTGTTTGAAAAGTGCAAAAATTAATAGGTATGCGATAGAACATTTAAAGATTCACTTTTATGCTTAGATACATGCTTCAATTTGGTTGCTTTATTCATATAGAAAGGCAACAGTGAACCAAACAGCGTTCTAAAATGTACCTAATTAAAAAGGTCCCCGATCTCCCCTCACTAACAAACATACAAATTAGGACTTACTTATCATCTTATATCGTTGCGGTGGCGCGCATTGTGATATTTTTGGCAGAAATCCTGTGTAATATTCGTCTGAAATATTTGTAAAAGCGGCTGAGATACGAGAAGTCCAGGGATATGTCAAACGATAGAAGTCTTGGTACTTCGCTCGTTCAAACTTTGTTCTCGCCTTCACACCATGTTGCAGTACCATCTTATTGGGTGATGAGACGTGCGGGTCGTTTGCCTGATGGTGAGCATAACGCCACAGCCCATATCAAATGCAGGGTCACGCAGGACTTTGAAATACAAAGGTCTGCGTGGCACTGCACTGCGCTCGTTACCCTGAGACATTAGGTAAGTCTCATGCAGAGCCAAGAAATTCACTGACTACTTTGCTTATCAAACTGAAACACAGTAGTATTGCCTGCACATTACTGCTTGGCGGCAGACCCACCTAGACGGACACTCGCAGAACAGTCAGTCCTACCACCTGGTAAATACTTAGTAAACATCGGGTGAGGCGAAATTTATTAGATTTGGAATGTAGCGTTATGTTTCTTTCATGTACCTATTCCTATGGATGTGGTGTATGTCGAGCGAAAATTGTTGGTATATTTTGTGCTGTATATGATGACCTCTCTCTCTCTCTCTCTCTCATTGCAAGAAAAAAAAGAAGAAAGGAATACACGAAACTGGTCCCAAACCAACCAAAGTTGGAAATCTGTTGCAAAGCATCTATTGGACTGTTCCAGCAACTGTACTTGAGAGCCGGTCCTGTCGTGTATTCGCCGTCTCCGTTCTCATCGTCGCTGATCCTAAGATCAGGTGATGAATTGTAGTGATAAGCAGAACCTGAATACGGCCTTCTAATTTTCGCTAAGCTTTTAGGGTAAGTAAATAATTCAGAAAAGTGTATAACAAACTTGATGCGTTCAACACGACATTTTAAAACAGCTTTTGAATTTGAATTAATCTCCTGTAATCTCATATCTGTAAATGTCTAATGTCGACTAAATAGCTTACAAATACTAGTAAATAAACGAAAGTATTAGAATCAACATCGATACTTTCCTCGCCCTGCCAACTTCCCTCTCTAACCTGGTGGGGGTGAAGGGGTCCTCTTTTGCCTCTCTCTCTATCAGCTGACGGACACGTGCGGGGTACCTACTGGCACGTCTAGTGTACCGAGCCACTGTTAGCTAATCTGTGGCTATACGGCAGAGTGGCTGGGGTCAAGGCGCAGTTTAAGTAGTAGTTGTAAGCTGTGGAATATTTAGATTTTCGCCTACGGGCTTCGCCGGGCTGGGCCGGTCCGGATTTCAAACGAAAATGTGAATACACAAACGTAATGAAATGTTGTACTAAGTCTATCTAGCGTAGTTACAGACTAAACTATGTACCTATAGGTACACAGTTTAGTGTAAACAGTTTATTATAACGATGTTTGAGTTGTTTGTTTTAACGGGCTTTTAGAAAGGTGCTCTGTTTGTAATTCTTTATGTTTTATGAACACAATGTTATTTTTTTAACGCCTTAAAAAGCAATACATATCTAGCCTACCTAGCGACCCTGTTTTCTTCTGCAATCTCGACTATTTTTCTCTGAGTCGAAAAAAGTGATTTAGAAAAATTTCCAGTTTTCGTTGCACTAATAGGAGGTATTCCCTCCTCTGCTCTGGCTGCATCCTTTTACTTATTGAATATATCAACTTTCTTATTGTTGACTGTGGTCGTGAAGTCATAATGAACACTTTTCAAACTTAACCAAAGTTATTTTTACCCTCTACCCTAGAAAATACTGCAATTTTGGATTTAGCTTTGTTATTAGTATAAATAAAAATAACTAAATAAACAATCTCGGTCTAAAATTAAACACACCATAAACCTGTGCTAAACAGTGCTTAACTCCTAAACATGCCTTAGTTGCGTGTTTAAATAGGAGCAAACACAAATCTTGATGCAAACTCCATTCTGTTGTGACATTTCTATATAATCATTTTAGACGTTTATCTTTAGACACTGTCTAGTTAAATATACGAATAAAATTGTTTTTGTGGTAACACGGTTAGAGGGTGGCTTAACTTTTACGTAGCCCGGTTTAGTATCTCTTTGAAAAGGTTTTATGTACTTCGCATCAAAGAGAGAATGAAAGAGAAAAAGAAAAATAGAAAAAGATATTTTTAGAGTTACTCTGATAACATCTCTGTAGAATTGCTTCAGCAGTAAACACTAAAGGATTCTGTGATCTAAATGTACCTATTTTCATGGTAAAAATGTGTCACTAATAGCTGTGTAATATATACTATCCGTATTACGTAACATAATATGTAACATAATATGGATTTTAAATTACTCTAGAGATAATAATGCTGAGGTACACAGGAGAATATAAAAAATGCAATAAAGGCATACTTGACAGTCTCCGTGTCTGTACAAATTACAAAATTTGTCAACGGGTCCAGTAGACCAATTCAAAATATGCATTATGTCAACTGACCCCGCGGGATCAGTCCAAGTGGGATCAGTTGATGTAATAACATAAACACGTTATACATATATCTCCTCTTCTTTAGTCGCACAATTTTTGCCGCACGGCGAAAATCGGCTGTCTAAATGGCAATTCCGCTAGGCCGTAGGTGACTTATATCGCAAGTTCCAAAGTAGAGTAGGTTTAGACTTTGGATGTCGCATGCGGCGGAATAAAATCGTCCGTAAAAACCTAAGTCGCAAGTCGCAGGCGATCGCCCGCCGCGTGAATGTGCGTTGTTGACCGTTCTAATCGAGATTTTGATTCAAAATGGACTAGTCAACTGCGATTTTTATCGACCTAATGGGGCGGCGATTTGGCATGAAGTGATTTCGTAAGCCATAAGCCGCACGGCCAAAATCGACCTTAGTGTAAATCCTCCATCAGTATGTACCTCTTTGCTTGTTCATTTGTTTTTCGTACGTTGATGCAACTTTCAGACCACATCGGCTTTAGAAATTAGGAAACAAAACAAATTTTAACTTGGGGCTTTTTAATATATATAGCTGACCTGACAGACGTTGTCCTGTCCAAAATTCAATTTTGAGTTACGGTTTGAGCCATTCAAAAAACTCTTTTAGTTTTCCCTGAATTTTCCAATATTTAGGGTGTAGTGGTAGAATAACTTGTTTTAGTAATAAACTAGCATCGATCCAAGACAGTCGTTTCTATACATCTTCCCCCGCGCCCCGCTACACCTCATGGCGACCGTGCCTTGCGCATGCGCCGCGTCGTGTCCGATTTCTGCGTACACAGCGAATACGGCAAGTGAGCGATGACTTGTGACAAGATATGGACTGATTTAGAATTAAAGTGAATAACCTTGAACGCGCATCGTGAAGTAAAACTGAACTACGCCACCAACATAGTCAACCAAGAACGCCAACCACCATTAACCACCGTGAACATGTGCCAGTCATCCGTAGAAAAAGAGGAAATTTTCCTGAATCAAAATGCAGTAGGAGAAAATGCGGCGAGTATACAACAAATTGGAAGCCACCTCAGCCGCCTGAATGTCATCGTTATCATTATACTGGCCATACTCTGCGTGATTGTCTTGTACTTCGCCATCAGAATGTACAGAGCCTGCCACCAAACAATGATCCAGCAAGAAATGAGGCTGAGCACCTTGAACCGGATCCGAGACTCAATTCGAGGAATTCGTCGCAACCAGGCAGATGACAACTAAATGGACGAAGATCACCTCCAAGAAATTCAAGAAGTTCATCCCCAAGAAGTTCAACTGGAAGAAGTTCATCTTTTAAAAAATAATATAAGTGAAATTCAAGTAAGTTTAAGAAAGTTAGGTCCCGAACGTAGACTAAAATATAAAGATAATGTTATAAATAAAATTGAGCTTGCTAAGAAATATTACGATAAGGCTAACATATTAATACTACTTTTAACTCAAAGTAGAGAGTGTTCGTCTCAATTTTGTAAAATTTTAGAATCGTTAACTGACACTATTGAGAGTGAGTATACTAAAATTTTAGAATATTCTACTGGGTATATTGATAATTATACAAAAATGGACAAGTTTGATTTAAAAACGGCAGCATGTTTGGTACCAGCTATGGATGGTAAGGAGGAAACCACAGAAAAAATTATTAAAGGAATCGAAATGTACGACAGTTGTCTAACAGACGTGGAAAGCAAAAATATGCTCATTTCTTTCGTCTTAAAAACAAGACTCAGCAAAACAGCCAGCTTAAAACTTAAGTCACACTATCCTAGTATTAAATTATTAATTGAAGATATCAAAAAGTATTTGCTTACCAAAAAATCGGCAAACTCTTTGCTGACTCAACTACATAATGTTACACAAAAAGAAATGTCATTGAAAGATTATGCAGAAAAAATTGAGCAACTTTTTGTTGATCTCACAATCTCACAGGCGAACTCAAACGAGAACGCATATGGGATTTTGAGGCCAATAAATGAGGAGTTGGCTATCAAAAAATTTGCCGACGGTCTAAGAAATAGGCGTTTAAGTACTATAATTTCAGCACGCAATTACACGGATTTCAAGGATGCGGTGCGTGCGGCAGAAGACGAAGAGCTTGCCCAACCATCGAGTACCAATAATATCTTCACTATGAGAGGTAAGTTCAACCCCTACTATCGTTCATCGAACAGAGGTCGAAGCAGCTTCAATCAGCGAGGCCGAGCAGCTTACCAGAACCACGGAGGTTACCAAGGCCGAGGAGGATACCAAGGTCAGAGTGTTTACTATCATCCGAACCAACGTGGATCGAGGTCGAATTATAATAATAGTTATAATAGAAGCACACGTGGTAGTTTTATGCGTTCGAGTCGGGGTCGAGGAAACCTTAGTAGGGCCCCACAACAAACAATATTTTCGGCGCAACCTTCAGGCCAAATAGATCCAGAAGAAGAAACTGCTGAAAATACAAATCAGTTTTTTCGGAACTAAGCACTATGCAATTACAACGCAATTATGCAACGACAATGTTAAGTACATTTATTTAGATCTATCAAATAAAAGATGCTCGTGGCTCGTCGATAGCGGTGCGTCACTATCGGCTGTACGTACCAAAGCGTTATCGAAGCACATTCCAATCCACAAGGACCCTGTCGTTATAAATGGAATAGGAGGCAAAACATACTCGGAAGGTTTTGTTTATATAACATTGCAAGCTGAGGACGGAACGAAGTATGAAAATAAGTTTTATTTGTTCGAAAATTTGCCATGTAAATCTGATGGTATAATAGGATTAGACTTTTTAACTAATTTCAATGCGATAATTAATTTAGAAAAGAATATTTTGACTTTAGCGAATGAAAAACAAAGTGTTTTACCCTTGATTACGTCACCAAAAATTTGTAGAGATTTTTTAACGATACCAGCACGTTGCGAAACTATTCATTACATTCAAATTGATTTACAATCCGGTGTGGATGAAGATTATGTGACTGTTCCGAAAGAGTTAAAAAAAGGCGTGTTTATGGCAAGTTTAATAGTAAAACAAAGAAACAATATTATCCCTATTCGACTATTAAATACGAACGAAACAGATATTACCATACCAATTTTTCAGCCCGAGTTATTGCCCTTAAAAAGTTATCATCTTTGTTCATTTAATAAATGCGAGTCGAATGCACAACGTGCAAATGCATTGTTAACATCTTTGAAACTTGATCACTTACATTCTAGTGAGCGACAAACAATAGAGTCAATTTGCACAAAGTATGCGGATATATTTCATCTACCAGGTGATAAGCTGACTACAACTACTTTATGTGAACAAACTATAGCTTTGAAACATGATGTCAACCCTGTTTATGTTAAGCCGTATAGATTACCGAATAGCTTAAAACCAGAAATAGAAAACCAAGTAAAGCAAATGTTAAGTGATGACGTCATAGAACCCGCTCAAAGTGAATGGTCGAGTCCTATCTTACTAGTACCTAAAAAATCAGATGACCATAACAACAAAAAATGGAGATTGGTCGTAGATTACCGGAAATTAAATGAAATTATACAGGATGATAAATTTCCGTTACCGAACATTACAGATATATTAGACTCCCTATCTGGCATGGTCTACTACTCTCATTTAGACCTCAGCCAATCATACTACCAAGTGACCTTGAAACCTGACTCCCGCAAGGTCACATCGTTCACAACTCACACGGGCCAATATCAGATGAAACGCATGCCCATGGGATTAAAAACAAGTCCCAGTGCTTTTTCAAGAGTAATGTCAGTAGCTATGTCGGGTTTATGTTATGAAAAGTGTTTTATCTATCTTGATGACCTTGTAACTTTTGGAAGAAATTTAGAGAACCATAATAAAAATTTGATTGATATTTTTGAACGATTGCGTAAAGTCAACCTCAAGTTAAATCCAACAAAATGTCAGTTTCTAAAAAAAGAAATCTTGTACTTGGGTCATACTATTTCAGCAGAGGGTATTTCACCCGATCCAGAGAAGATAAAAATTATTCAGAATTTTCCGCCACCGAAAGATGCAGATGAAGTAAGACGCTTTGTGGCTATGTGCAATTATTATAGGAAATTTATTGAAAATTTCGCAGATATTACAAACCCATTGAACAAACTTTGTAGAAAACACGTACAATTTGAATGGTCAAAACAATGTCAAGAATCTTTTGAAGTCTTAAAGGAATTAATGACATCTCCACCCATTTTACAGTATCCAGATTTTTCCAATGAATTTGTTATCCAAACTGACGCGTCTGGTACAGCACTTGGTGCAGTCCTTTGTAATAAAGATATGCGTCCAGTAGCTTATGCAAGTAGGCCATTAAATAAGGCAGAATTAAACTACCCAACAATTCAAAAAGAATTAGCAGCAATAGTTTGGGGAGTAAAGTATTTCCGACCATATCTTTATGGCCGACCCTTTACTATAATGACAGACCATAAGCCATTAATTTACTTATTCGGAATGAAAGACCCGTCAAGTAGACTTTTGAAATTTCGTTTATACTTAGAAGAGTATGATTTTAAGATAATATATATACAAGGCAAAGACAACGTGACTGCAGATGCGCTCTCAAGAGTGTGCGTCACGTCTGATGAGTTAAAAGGAATAAATGAGAAAATAATGGCGATAACTACAAGAGCGCAAGCTAGAAAAATAAAAGAAAAGGAAGAAAGTGAGAGAAAGCAAAATGAAAGGGAAGAAAGGAAAAATGGCATCACAAGTATTGACACCAACGACAGGCCTGATCAACCAAGAGTTGTGGAAATACTTAGGATACCTGACTGTGCGACTGAAATGAGTTTAATGAAAGGAAATGAATTGAGGAAATTGAGAGAAAAGGGATGCATAGATGTAGAATCTGAATGTTTCGCATTTATACGTAATAAAAATATATTATACATAAATCTCGATTATAAAACACAATACACGCGAGACGTTTTTGTGAAAAAATTGAGTGATTTTTGTAAAATGATAAATTTAAAAGAAATTTGTATAATAAAAAGAAACGATAACGCGTTATTCATTAAAAGTTTCGTTGAAGAAATACATAATACGAAAAAGTGGTCCGGACCACACATTTGCATATTGCGAGGAGTTAAGAGAATAGATAATGATGATGATAAAAATTATATTTTGAACGATTATCATCTACTGCCGACCAGTGGACACGCTGGGGTTCGTAGAATGGTAAATAATATAAGAAGAAAGTTTTACTGGCCAGGAATAGAAAACGACGTTAAAAATTTTGTACGAAAATGTGAGAAATGTCAGAAGATGAAACATTGTGTACATACTAAACAGCCTCTGGTGATTACAACCACGGCTACGTCAGCCTTTGAAAAAATTTTTTTAGATGTAGTCGGTCCTTTGGACCGAGATGTAGAAGATAATAAGTACATTTTAACAATACAATGCGAATTAAGTAAGTTCGTTGAGGCTTATCCTCTTAAAAATAAGGAAACAGTAAGTATAGCTAAGGCTTTCGTTAATAATTTTATTTTAAGGTTTGGGATCCCGAATGTCATTGCAACGGATCGAGGAACAGAGTTTATATCGTCTACAATGACTGAGGTATGTACTTTATTAAATATAGAAAAATTAAGCTCTACTGCATACCACCATCAAACTATTGGATCGTTAGAAAATTCACATAAGCATTTAGGAGCCTTTTTGAGAATATCATGCGACAATCACCCCGATACTTGGAGCCACTGGCTACCATTTTGGTGTTTTACTTATAACAACACTATACACACTAGCACCAAATATGCACCATACGAATTAGTTTTTGGTAAAACCTGTGAAATACCCAGCAGAGTATCTAGTGTAGTGGAACCTTTATATAATAGTGATAATTATAGTTTAGAACTTAAGTATAGATTGCAAATGGCCCATAGAGATGCTCGTAATAACTTAATACAGTCTAAAGAGATAAGGAAACAACACTACGACAAAAATGTAAACAACGTGAAATACAAACCTAATGATATGTTACTTGTAAAAAATGAAACAGGCAATAAGTTGCAAAGTTTATATAATGGTCCGTATTTAGTTATAAGAGAAACAGAACCAAATGTAATTATACAAAAAGATAACAAAAAAGAAACCATTCATAAAAACAGAACCAAACCATTTGTAAAATAGTTAAGTACATAAATATAAGCATTAAGTATATTTTTTTTTCATAGTAGATAAGTAAAAAAAAAACTAAAATATAGATTTTAATTTTTTCTTTTTTAACAGCCCCGTAGATGTAGTGGTAGAATAACTTGTTTTAGTAATAAACTAGCATCGATCCAAGACAGTCGTTTCTATACATCTTCCCCCGCGCCCCGCTACACCTCAAGGGCAACTATACTAATTATTCTATCCTTAAAAACCTTATCTGGACTAAGTATACATATAACGAATATTATTAAAATTGGCCAAATTCAGCCGTTCTTACCAGCGCTTACTAAGGATTCTACCCATTTTTGAAGCAGGTAAAGTCGCGGGTAATTTTTCTAGTAAATGTTATGCGTGAGATATTTATAAATAGGCACTCCCACATTGCAGTTGAGATAATTATCTAGAAGGCTTTCAAAAAAGTTAAGTTAAGAAATAAGACTTAGTAGTTTTTATCGCGCAATTAGCCACTTCTTAGATCCTTTCAAATCTAATTCGACTTCTTCCAAATCAGGCCACACCACGTTATAAAGAAGGTCAGGTATGACATACCTATCCTAAAACCCGTCAGGCTGTAAGTACGTGGACATTGCACAAACGCGCACGCGTAAGAATGCTCTTTTTGAACCAGCCGAAAACAGCATAACCAATGTTTTGCGCGTCAAATTAAGTATGACTTCCACATAATCGAGTCCTGGAAGTCCTTATGACTCGATTTATGCACTCCTTTCTGCCACTTACTTGCCAAATGTGGAATAAGCTCTCAAAATCTTAGTTCTTTCTGCTCACGAGTTTAGCTCACAGAGCTATTAATCTTTCGTAAAACGTTCTCTTTTTATTCTCGATAGATTACTATTGGTGGTCAAAGATGGTGATCTTTTTTTATTTTTATTTTTTTATCGCGGGACTAGCTTATCGTTTGCCTGATGGTAAGCATAACGCCAGCCCTATAACAAATAAAGTGTCCTGCAACAAGTCCTGCGCGGCACTGCAGTGCGTAAGGTATTACGTCTCATAAGCCCAGTAATTTCACTGGCTACGCTGCTGATCAAACCGGAACACAGTAATGCTTGCACACTACTGCTTGGCTGCAGACTTCACGAGCAAAGCGGTGGTAACAACCCAGACGGACACTAGCAGAAGAGTTAGTCCACCCAATAACAAACACTCCCAAAAAAAAAATGTAAATTTCATTAGCATATTAATATTGTTTATTTACTTATTCTTTTGATTCTTTATTAGTTTTATAAAGATGTTATAGTACATTATGATATAAGTGTGCTAAGTTGGTCATTACATACGAGGTGTCATTGTTCGCACGAGCCGAAGGCGAGCGCGATAAGAGAGCCGAGTGTGTATTGAGCACAGAATCTGTGGTATTGAGTAACATAGCACACGTGTATCATACGACGTTTTTCAATATACTTGCGAGGGAATACACAGACTTGTATTGTTGTTATTTACTTTTATGGAAAAAGGGCGCGCCGCGCCAGCAATGCGCGCGCAAAGCGAAGTCGCAAACAAAATCGACAAACAGCCAATATTAAAAAAAACTGAATATTTTCGTATTTATAACTTAACCTATTGTGAATAATTTAATAAAATAAATTGTTTATTTAAGGAAGAAGGGAAGGAAGATATTAATTCAATAGATGTTTACTTTTTTTAGCCCACAAAACTCTTTGTTGGTACTACGTAAGAGTAGGTACGTAGAGTAGTTTCACGACTCAAAGCGAAAAAAGGCGATCGAAAAAAAAATTGTTGTTGTGAATCTGAGTGTATTAAATAACTGTATTACGCGGTAAATTGAGAATGTTTCGTCATCATACATATAACTTGCATTGAAGTACAAACTATTCATAAAACACGAGTGCGGTAATGTAAAGTAAAAAGCACGCGTATGCAATATCATGGATTATAAGTATGTTGAAAAAAAATATTACAAGATCGGCAATGCATGACGAATTCCTCTGTGTTGCATTTGCTTGTAGAAAACGATCACCATTTTCCATCAGACCTTCATCTGCTCGCTTGCCACTTTTCCTTATAATAATGACAAAAAATAGCATCGTTTTGTAATGGTAAAATAAATCAAATACCCCAGCTCCTGGTTTTACACTGCCGACTGCCGTCCCGATCTCTGATAGGCGTGCACGCATGAATGCATGCTCGCTGCGACGGCTTCCCCATATGGCCAAGGCTAGGCCTTTTACGGCTCATATAAGTGGGCACTCACCCACCAGCTGAACGAGCCAGCCATATCAATGAAGTCGCCATCAATAAAACATGTGCCACTGAGCCAGGAAAGGAAACGGCGAAATGGGAAAAAGAAATATTTGAAAAAGGCATGCGCGTACACTCGATTGTTTGTGCGATTTGAAAGCATTGAATGTAAAGCTGCGAGCGCATCGTATGAATTATTCTCGGCGTTTTATTTTTTCCTGGCATTTTCTCAGTACTCCCTTCCTTATGTGTTGTAATTGATTCAGCGTTGTTACCTAACTAGCGTTGTGTGGGCTTACTCAACAGCCTGGTGATCACTGTAAATAAGTAACTCAAGTTTCTTTATATTACATAACGATTACAATGAAATAATACACAGATGTTTTTACTATTACATCGATATCCTTAAAATCCTCCGAACCTATTGATTTGCTGCGACCGCTAAATGGGAAACCGGTTCAGGCAGTATTTGAAAAACAAATGACTACACAAACAAACATGACACGTAAAGGTTTCTGAATCATTCAACCTGTGAACCCCGTCTCGACGGGTTGCATCCAGATCTCATTTCGATAACAGAAGTGAAATAAAAATAACAACATAAGGTACCTCGTGGGAAGGCAACTAACTATACGACAGGAACTGCTAAACGTTCTGTGGGATCGGGCGCATTCCGAGACCGGTCAGATACAGCGATCAAGCATAGAAATTAAACCACCAGTGTCCATATGCCTCCCGATACAATCTATATCACAAATACCAGTGATTCAGGATTAAAATTCTTAGAATGAACAAGTGACGAACGTAAATTTACTTATCCAACAAAATATCGAATTTCGTGAAGGTAAGCTAATATTGTTACAGGGTTCTCGCAGCGAGTCCACGGTCCCCTAATGAAGTGGACGCCCGGCTGCATTCCTCGCGTCCACTTTCTGGGAACACTTCTTTAATCGTCGGATGGAATGGGAGTTTTTTACAATGCGCGTGTGTATGATTTTTCATTGAAATTAAAAAAAAATAAACGCCTTCATACTTGTAGTAATAAAAGCACTGCTGAGCACGCCGGCGGCGTTTGTGTCATTCCTTTTTTTTGTCGTCTGCAATCCTTAGCTCGTTTTATTATTTGATGACAAAACAACGTCTATTTATGGTTAGCTCAGGGCATGGTGCGAATACCGACTTGCTCTTTGTCTTGCTGTATTAAAAGTGTGATACTTTGTGATTGGCATTTAGATATCCTTTAGGAGCTTTTTGGCCAAGTTAGTTAGTCTCTGTAAATTTCTTTCCTTTAACGACAAACAAGTCCATTTAGGTGTTTAAAGTACAACGGTAACGTAAGCAACAGTTATTTCAAAATCTCTCCTATCTTTAATAACCTACAGCAGAAATACTACACACAGCTGCAGCTATCAGCTAATGTATACTAATCCACAAAAACCCAACTGGATCATCTACAGGCCGATGTAGCCCTATAGATATCCAAATGTTCTAGCCCACTACCAGTTGGCACCATACGCAACATATTGACGACATTGGTGTCAATTCTATCATTTCATAACTAAACTAATTTTAGTTTCGCTCTCTCTCTTTCCAATGCATAACATGAGAAAGAGATGGAATATATTTTAGACCTGTCAAATTAATCCACTTGCTAGAGTGTAGTGTAAATTTAATGGCAATGAATTCAGTGGCATCTAATTTATCAAGATCGAAAGATATTTGACAGTTCTAAAACAAAATTTAGATCTGTCAGACATCTTCCGTCTCTTTCTCATGTTATGCATTGGACAAAGAGAGAGCGAAACTAAAATTAGTTTATTTATTAAATGATAGAATTGACACCACTACCCTGTTAAATTTTGTCGATCTTAATCCGTTTCCATATAGGAACTTCACAGGAACAGACAATTATTATCCAAGTAGCAAAATCGCCTTATGAATACCCTGGTTTTAATTTTGTAAATTCTAATAAACACAATTTATGCATGTACTCTACATTTCGTCCGTGAACTTCTGAAATCTTCTATCTGCTTGAGCTTAGAGGAGGCTGCAGGATACATTAAAATGATTTATGTCCATTGTATTAAAAAATAAATAAGTTAAAAAGTTATTAAGTCTTTTGACTTTTAACAGAGTATTCTCAAAATAAATTTTTGCCTTAAATTTCAGTTAAGTATAGGAGATCGTAGAACTTCACCGAAGGTTTATTTGATAGATATTCGTTAGATACAAAAATTGTTTCCTTGTCTCTCTCTCTCTCTCTCTACAAGCGCCTGTATCTAAATAAGGAATGTCGAAAGAAGGTGTGCATCGATCGATCATCATATGATCCACGCAGTTCCCATGAGAAGGGCGGAAGCCTCACACCACCGCGATCACGCGAGGTTCGGCAAAGCGCAATCTGCGTGAGAATATCCATTGTTATGAATAACTGGAATTTTTCACGATTCCCATTACCGCTCCTGTTCTACAAAATAAGGCTAGATTTGCGAATATTTTAGGGTGGTCTTATTTGGTCTTTCAGAAGTCAAAGTATTTTTTTTTCAGTTATGGTTCACTACAACTTCATGCCAGGTTCACGGAAAAATTTAAACACATACCTTTTTACATTTTCATACTCCTACACCTCAATTCCCAAAACATTTACGGTCTTACAACAAACTAATTGAACACACGTTAAACCTGTGTTAAACACTGTTTAATTTCTATACATGCCTTAGATCACTTGTTTAAATATGAGCAACCACAAATCTTGATTTAAGTAGCAATTCTATGTGACATTTTTAATCAGTTTTGACCTTTACCTTTAGATACTGTCTAGCTGAACAGGTGTTTTTTTTGTGGTAACACGGTTAATTTTTCCAAAAGTAGATACTAAGATTGCCGACTGTTATTTTTCGTTCCCGATGAAAAATTGACATTATTCATAGTCACTTACATATGTCTTATATACTTACATAGGTCTTATATGCTCAGTATGTGAACACCTAAATAGGGCTGTCCCCAATTTTATCAATTATCATTACAAGTTTGGCATATTTACCTCCTTAAACCACATCGTGATTGTGTTTAAGATTGAATCTAATGGCAGTCAAATTCTAACCTAACTAAAACTTAAAACTAACGCGTATGTGCCAAACAGGTAAATAAAAATAGATGCAGAAAACATTTCCTTCCTCTATACGTGACCTCCGATTCTCTACATTTGGAGCCGAAAGTAGCGCAGTTTCAGATAGCAGAATTGTTACAAAAATATCTAATGGCCTATAAACTAATGGCCTACACACATTCGTTAGGCTTTTCTACATTTTCCGCTTGGATCGATACCTGCGGCGCAAGTACGGAAGTCGGTTTGATAAATTTGTCGTATCGACAAAGCTGATAAATTTATCGAATATGCGAGTACCGAAGTCTGATCGTAAAGTATTGTAGTGGCTCTATGTTCTCTTTGGATTCGACCAAGCTATTCGATAACTTTTGTCGATTGT
The DNA here is from genome assembly GCA_907269065.1 of Crocallis elinguaria. Classification (NCBI taxonomy): domain Eukaryota; kingdom Metazoa; phylum Arthropoda; class Insecta; order Lepidoptera; family Geometridae; genus Crocallis; species Crocallis elinguaria. The sequence continues at coordinate 19,817,518 of OU026072.1, read as the reverse complement.
ATCGAGGTTCGTTAAATTATAAAAAAAAACGATAAAACCCGCTTTTTTGATTTGAACTGTCAATTTTATCGAATTTTATCGATCGAAAAGATCCGTACTTGCGCTGTTGTGCATCCAGTTAAGCAAGATTGGCGTAATTGGGCAGTCGTCTAGTTTCGATTCAAGGAAAAAGTCGGTAATGATAACAAATTTTTTGTGGAAAAATACACTTTTCCAGACAAGCTGTTATACGTAATTCGTACTGTAACCTCAAATCCACGTTCCAGCTTCATCATAAGGCCTTAGACAACATCAAGGATTAGTGTACTTGTAAAGACGAATCAAACAAGCCCAAACTCGACGAACGGGGTTATGTCATTTCGTTAAAGTTAGTTTATCACGACATACCTACACGTTTTATTAGACCTTCATATAAACATAAACGCTTATACACTCATACCCCCGCACTAGGATTCCCTGTGTCGCAGGTGGCATGGACATACACAGATACACATCACAAACATCCAAGACCCGAGAACAAACTTTATGCTTACACAAAATCTGCCCTGGCCGGGAATCAAACCCGGGACCCCACGCTTTGCAGGCAGGGTTACTACCAACTTAGCTACGGAGCCGTCGAATATATTATGTAGAAAAGCCGCAGAAGCCTCGGATTACCTTGGCTTCTGCTTTCAGTTATTTCCACACGGTATATCGTTTTGTCAGTCATCCGTCGCTCATTCTTTCGACACGCCCAAAGCAGCGATGCTTGAAAACAAGCTTGTGATGAGGTTCTCTGTCAATCCAAGTATATCATTCATTGAGCTACATATTTATACAAGTCTAATAGTGGTAGGACTAACTCTTCTGCGAGTGTCCGTCTGGGTTGTTACCACCGCTTTGCTCGTGAAGTCTGCCGCCAAGCAGTATTGTACTACTGTGCATGTACGTGTGTGTACTGTGCAGTACTAATGCATTACTGTGTTCCGGTTTGATGAACAGAGTATCCAGTGAAATTACTGGGTTTAATTACTGAGACTTAATACCTAATGTCTCAGGGTAAAGAGCGCACCGCAGTGCCGCGCAGGTTTCAAAGTTCTGAGTGGCACTGCAATTGTTATGGGCCAGCGTTATGCTTACCATCAGGCAAACGATCAGCTCGTCTCGTTACCAAAGCGCATAAAAAAATATATAAATACGAACATAACAGCATCAATTCCGGTTTCCCAATATGTGCTCAATAAGATCGTAGGTACTATACATACGCTACAAAAGCTTAAAGAAGCGTCAATAGTCCTGGTTCCTTATATCCTAAATTAGATCAGACTAACAAGCAGAGGCTTCCCAGAATAGCTCCAGTAACGATTGTAGCGCGAAACGGGGCTTAAGCGCCAATAAACAAATGATTGCAGACAATTATCGTGCGTACGCGCCGGCGAGGCGCAGCTTACAGTGGAATCGAGATGAAAAGTTACACTTACCATGGCTTAATATTTTAGTTACCGAGTGCTAACGAATTAGAAAAAAATACTGCAAACTAACAAAACTGTCCTAAGATATCGTACCTATTTAAAATATTTGTCTAACAAACCGCTACTAGACAACTCCTCGAATTCTGGCAACTTTACTAAACACGTATAAAAAATTATGTTAGGTTTTTTAATTTAAACTTTCGTGGCCACTTTAACAATAATAAGCTTTACAATGTCATGACAATAAAATAATTCATATCGGCATGACGCAAAACTTGTGTAGTGGCAAAATATCAAATGCTCAAAACACATGAAACACTGAAATTTCACACCAGAGAGTTACTTTTCGTCGAAGCAACATAAAAGAGTGGTCAAACTATAAAGTAACTACTTAATAATAATCTGTGGCGTAACTCAGTAGCCATCGGGGGCAGCATGATTAATTTAAGTGTCTCACTTATAAATAGAACTGTTAACCATTTGATATGTGGTAAAATATTATAATTTTATTACTTTTTTTATTGCCAAATATGATCGTCTAGAGGTAACGTGACCCGATACGATATTTCAAGCCTTAGAATGGTAGTTTTGTGTCTAAGGCCGGACATACACGCTTATGCATGTTTGCGTTTCAAAAATAAATCTTTTCATAACAGAATCGTTGTCACGGTAATGCAATACTGGCATAGACTAGACAAATACTTTTACGTAAGAACTCATAACACAAAACAGCTACTGCGCAAACAAAAATAGACTTTAAGGTGACGAACCTTTTCTTCCTGCGACTGTACATAGGTATTGTCGTTACTTTTTTGTGTAATCAACTAATCAATCTCTTCTACTCAATAACTAAACGCCACCGTCCACAACTATTACTGGGTTGTCTGGAGGAGATCCCTATGAGCGATAAGATCCCGCTTCCGTATCTTTTAAGGTTTTTAGTTTTTAATAGTTCTTGTATTGTGGTGTTTCAATTAAGAGTTAATATCTATGTATTTTCGTAACAGGTTATTTTCTGGCTTCCATTGTTCCACCGCGCAAGCTCTCACGTTTGTGGCGCACTCGCTATTGCGCTCGAACAACTGAAGTTCACTGAACATGCCACAGGCTGGGTCACGATCCGTACTAACTGTGTGACTATCTGTGGTAAGCAAGGACGATGACCTTTGCAACCTTGGAACCGCCAATTAATTGAGCAACAATCTTATGCTTCTGGTTGCCAGAGTTCAATTAAAATGTCGTTTGATTTTAGACATATAATAGCGAAGCAATGAAGTTAATCTCAAAACATATTGGTATATATGATATGCTATGTATGATATTAGGTGAATGATGAATTGAATCCTTCAATGATTTTGAGACTTTTTTACGACTACTTATTCAATAACGAGACGAGCGGATCATCAATCAAGAATTAGGTGTGAGGACTGCATAACATTTGCAATGCCACTCAAAACTTTAAAACACAACGACATAAGCAGCAGTGCAGTGCGCTCGTTACTCTGCAAGCCCAATAATTTCAATGACTATGCTCATCGAGGTAAAATACAATAAAGCAGACGACATGAGCAAACCGCCCAGATAAACACTCGAAGAAGAGGTAGTCCTACCACCTAGTAAAAACGAATAAGAAAAAATAGCACTTAGCGTCGTCAAACGGGTATTCCCATAATAATTTGTGTTCGTGTACGTGTCTGTATATTTTGTGCTTCCCTATCCTAATTACAATCCGAATAATTAATAGCCGAATTATAATGTAAAGTCGAAAAAAGAAAAGCAGGAAAAAAGGCTTCGTACTAAATTACTTTGACTGATTATACTGCGCCAGTGACCCATATTTAATAAAATAAAAGAAGATCAATATTTAAATTAGACGTTTCAATGAATTGTTCCGGCTTTTTGCATTTGTGAGCTACCAGAGTTCCTTATCTCAACAAAATAAAAAAAAAATTGTAGTAAGTACCTAGGTAACAATGGGTGGTTAGGCAAATTATTTTTCTCGAATAGCTTTATATTACTTGACAGTCAGAAGAATTTTAAACAGAATGCCAACACATGTACTTAATTAGCTAATTTTATTGCGCTATACAAAACTCAAGACTGTTGTATGACTAAGTTCCTTCGCCTCGTACAAAAAAAAAGAACTGTGAGTAAGCTAAGATTTTACGACACAAATATGGATTTAAGTTCGGCCGCGTGAAGGGAGGACCAAGGATATTGACCTTGCGCTTACGCTCTGGACTGTAGAGCTCGTGCTTTTGCTCTGCCCTGCTTAATAGCTGTGTGTTGTAAAGAGAACAAAAATACAAAATTGTTTTTCATTTTATTCAGTTGGATACCGAGACAAGCGGTTTGTTTGCGTGATGGTAAGCATAGCCCCAGCTCATCCCTATTAAATTGCAGGCTGCAATCAAAGAGAATCCGAACAAATCGGATGCCTAAATATTTAGGAGTTACCTAGGGCAAAAAACGTTTCACCGACCTTTCGTAGTGTTCTAACGGTTCATACCACAGATATGTTCATACTATAGGAATTTGCTTATATACATTAGGACTTACTTAGTTAGGCGTTGCCTTATTCGTCGTTGGTGAAAACGGGCACTAGACCATTTACTTTTGTCAAAGATATGGGTACAAGCGACTTCTGTTTAACACCATCATCTTTTATATTCACTTCTAGGTATAGGTATATATAATATAAGTATTATACTTCCTTACATTCATAGAATACTCTAACCACTATAAATAAACATCACATGAACTCGAATCAGAAATCGTATAGTCGCGTAAACAGGGAAAATATTCGTACTCTGTAGAATCGGTCTGAAATAAACCACATTTAATCGGTACGAAAACATACAGCAAAATAACTAACTCATGTAAATTGAACGCGTAGTGCGTATTTTATCACTGGGGTTCCGTTCTTATTTAATAGCAGATTTGTTTATATTCTGAATTTCCTGAACACTACAATCTGGAATTCTTCAAGACAAGAGTGAAAGGTATCTTCTGGGCAAGCGTGTTACAGCTTCGACCGCGGAGTCGCTGAGATAGTGGTCAAACGCGAGACCATATGCTATACATGTAGGTATATATATAGAGTATTTCTTGGGTTCCATACCTCATTAGGAAAAAGGACCCTTACTTCTTTGCCCGTCTGTCTGTCTTTCAAGCGAACACTTTCTGCGATAACTGTATATTTAAAGTGACATCACAACATTTGTGTAACGATTCCCGTGATAAACGAACTATTTACATATACTTACATGTTTGTACGGAAATCTCGCGGTGCGCGAGTCAGACTCGCACTAGGCCAGTTTTTTTGATTTGTGTTTTTGTAGAAGAAAGATTCCGGTCACATCTGCACACAATAGCTTCTGACAACGATTTTTTTTACTGTGGCGTAGTCGAAAAGGATGTCAGGCTGAAGTGGGATTCGATCATGCTAGCCACATGCATAACGACTGGTATGGGCAAACGCCGCAACACATTGGGTGCCTGAAGATGGACGACACCGCCCGCAGAGACAGCCTTAGGATTATAAAGTCGCTGTTGTGAGTTCGTTATTTGAATAAATCTAAATATCCGAATTAAAATCAAAAGTTTTCACATTATATTATAGTTACTGTAATTTAGAAAAAATATTTACAATAATGCAAGATTAAATCAATTTTAAATTGGGACACCCTGAATCTCTGTCCCGAAAATCACTTTGTTATTCCGACGGCATCAGCGATATGAATGGCGAATTCCTCTGCCCACTTACTGGCCTGAATGATTTCGACATTCTTGGCGCGACTCCGATAATCTGAGAAAAAATAAACGAGCATCAGAGTAAATGTTGCCACTGTGCTGAGTGGAGAGTGCGCACTCGGCAGTCGGCGGGATAAATAAATCAGGGAGATATGACTGTATGGTACGCTCACGCTGGGATGGCGTATTTTTACGCAACAGCTTCTTTGTTTATCACCCGTAGTGGTCGGCGCGGCGTCGCGTCGGTCGCCGGCAATCAGACGGCTGGTTATTCAACCGGGCGCATTCCGAGACGGACCCACTTTTTGCTCTCAACCGCCGGTAGCCAACACGACCGGTGAAAAACGACTAATTAGAGCTGTTACGCCAGGAATTAACATCGCGCATTGTCCACGAGAGCACGATGGAGCCCCGCTACAACCAGACACTACAGAATAACTACCTTAGTCTTGCTATCTTGGAACCGAATTCCGTAGCTATCTCGGCTCTTGGCAGCTCTCAGTAAAACAAAGATATGCTATAAATTATGCACAATTCGTGTTCATTTATCTGAGGAAGACGTTTCCATTGATGTGAAGTAATAGTGGTGGCGCCAGCGGGGCGACCCGGCACTATTGTTTACTCCGGCGACGCTACAACTGATATCTAAAGTGAAAAACCTTTTAGCACTTAGTCACTACACTGTATAGTAAACAAAAGGTAGAAATTCCTACTCTTATAATTATCATGCAATGGAGAGAACACTGAGTTCGCTTTGTTGAGAATAACACGGTAAGAGAGAAATACAAGATATGTTATAAGTAATGTAAGGGATCCGTGCGTTCTTCGGTAGCTGGAGAAAATGAAAGAGGTTTTTTCTGGCGTTCTTGTGGACTGTATATTCTTTTAATCTTTTACTCTTTCAATATTCTTATTCTTATTCTAATTCTAATTCCGGGGTGTTCGCTGGACGGCTAGTGATCTCATTATACAACTGACTGATTGACTGATTGGTCTGATCTAATTGACTAGTTGACTGGACTGATCAAACTAACTAACTGATACTTTTGCAACGAAACACCCGTGTCTTATAACAAAACATCCTCCCGGACCGACCGCCCTCTATAAGCCGCCAGTCTCGGGTCCCGACCAATGACAGAGCCTTGTGAACGTTTGTCCCTTTCCGACGGGACCTTGAGCGCCCGAACAAGTCTCAACTTGTTTAGACAAGCCTAATTCTGTCTAACTTTGTTCGGGAATCTCTTTCTGGCCTTTCTGGCCTTCCTGCTACTGTCATCGATCGGGGTTAAATAAAAAACAACCTAGATATTAACAAGTACTTAACCTAGGCCCTATCTAAACGACATAAACTTTATTTACAAACACAAAATACAAAATCTTAAATAGCGTCGTTAACAATTTCCCCCCCAAGTGCACGATCACTCGTGCACTTCCTCCTCTGGTCGCGACGCTGCAGGTACGACGACGATGAGACGCGAAGTGGGCCGCCTCAGGACGCCTCCCGCAGTTCTCACGTCCACGACTCTTGTTCTGCCATCGGGGCCGCCGTAGATTTTCACGACTTCTCCTCGAGGCCATGTGTTGCGGGGTAGGGAAGTGTCAGCTATTATGACTATGTCGCCTCGCTGCGGGTCCGTAGTTTTCTTGCCGCCGATTCTTCGTGGCATGAGAGTGGGTAGGTACTCTCGTAGCCATCTTCTCCAAAAATGATCCGCGAGTCGCTGCGCTGTCTTCCAGTTCGCCTTGCCAATGAGTTCTGTGTCCGAAAACTCTCCCAGGATCGCTGAGCCACACGAACGCCCAATAAGGAAATGATTGGGCGTAAGGCTTTCTTCATCTTGCGGATCGTTGCTCAAGTGGGTCAGTGGGCGCGAGTTGACGGTGTGTTCGACTTCGGTTAGGAGCGTGTGCAGCACTTCTTCTGGAGGACTTCTTTCATTCAGTACGGCGGAGAGAGAGACCTTGACTGTCCGCACCATTCTTTCCCAGGCGCCTCCCATGTGGGGCGCTCCAGGAGGTATGAACTTCCATCTGATGCCTTCTTTCTCTGCAGCTTCGACCATTTCTGGTTTATTGATTTTCTGAGCTTCAGCTCGTAATTCGTGGTCTGCTCCGACGAAATTAGTCCCATTGTCACTGTAAATGACGCGGGGACTTCCTCTTCTAGCTGCCATGCGTCGGAGGGCCATTATCATGGAGCTGGTGCTGAGAGATGCAGCCAACTCCAAATGTACAGCTCGTGTTGTAAGACAGGTAAATAAAGCTCCCCATCTTTTTTCTCTTCTTCGACCAATAGTGACGTGCATGGGGCCAAAGTAGTCAACTGCTGTGCACACAAATGGATATGTGTCATGCTGCAGTCTCTCCTCTGGCAGATCACCCATTGGAGGTATTTCTGGCTTCATTTTCCTCACACGGCACCACTGGCATTGATGCAATATTTTCTTCACCGAGTTACGCAGAGACAAAATCCAATATTTCTGTCGCAACTCGTTAATCACTGTCGCGTGATTCCCGTGACAGAATTTTCTATGGTAATGATCAATCAACAGGTGAGTGATCTTGTGTCTGCCATTCAGGACTGCCAGCTTTCTTTCTTGGGTTCCGATGTTTCGTATCTTCGTCGTACGACTGTTCAGTCGCAGAACTCCATGCTCGTCAAGGTGGACGTCAAGCTTTTTGAGCTGGCTTGATCCTTCCAATGGTGCATTCCTCTTCATTGATGCAATCTCTTGAGTAAAGGAGTCTTCCTGACTTCTCTTCAAGAGCATCATTTCTGCTTTCTGCAGATGTTCATCTGGAATTGTCACCATTTTTCTTGTTTCTTTAAGCTGTGGAGGATGATATTCTATACTCTTTTTCTTATTCTTCGCATACGGTTTCCAAGTTTTATCCTCATGCGTGGCGTTTACAGCACATTTCTTTATTCTGCACAGTTCAATAAACATAAAAACACGCGCAGTGGCTCGAACAAGCCGCGTCCAGTTAGAGAATCTATCTGGATCTGGCGTTTCCCACTGTTGCCTGATTCTGGCGGTGGCAACTATCTCGCTTTTCTTTTCTTCCCCGGTGACTTCTATTTTCTCAAATCTCTTCGCTGGCCATTCTGTGTCGGGTTCGCGTAGAAATTTAGGACCGGCGAACCATTTTGACTTGACGAAGACTTTAGACATGTCTCGCGTTGCGTCATCTGCTGGATTCTCTCCGGTTGGAAGCGTTTCATTTTTTGTTTTCCATAGAAGTCCGGACTCGAACCTTCCATCGGGCTCTCGTTTCGTAGTTTCTTCTAAAATTGCCAGGGCTCTACCGTCAGTGTCGTAGCTGGGAAGTTTCGGCTGTATTCCGATAGCTTCCAGCTCAAAGTGGCGTTTCATATGCTCTTCTATTTTTCCTTCACTGTCCGTACTACGACAGTGATTTACGTATTTCACTGGCGCAGCAGCAGTTCCAGAGCAGCATCCGTGTAGCACCCATCCTAGTCTGGTGAGTGATGCTGCTGGTTCGTTCTGCTTACCTTTCACGATCTTTCGGGAAACTATGAGGTCCCAGTTATCCTGGCCAATCAGTAAGCCTGGTTTCTCTTTTTCATATAGAAGCTCGTTCTTCAAATTCTTCAAATGGTTGCACTCATCGATGGCTCTCTTGTCCACATACTGTGGTGACAGCCTCAAATTTTCTATAGTGCGCACGCCTCTGAGAGTTCTTTCATCTCTTCGGTGTGCTCCTTTTATCTGCAAATCCATTTTTTGCGAGTTCTTCTTTTCAATTATTTTCCCGCCAACTGTTTCTAGTACAAGCGATTCTTCCTCGCCGGTGGCTCCAATACGAGCGGCGATGCCAGCGTCCAGAAGTGACACAGTAGATCCTTCATCGAGCAGTGCCAGGATTCGGGTAGACCCGGTTGGCCCGATGACGTCCACTGGAATCATCTTCAAGTACACTTTCGTTCCATCGGCCGTCGCGTATACGGATTTCACAGCGTTCTCTATTTTTTCATCTGTCTCTTGCTGCTGGACTGGTCCCATTGTTCGTTTCACGGGCTCCGAGTGCAGCAGGGTATGATGAGATCGTTTGCATTTCTTGCATGCCTGACCATTACAGCTGAACCGCATGTGTCGTTGGCGCAGGCATCTGAAGCAAAGCTTCTTTTTCTTCGCCGTTTCCCATCTCTGCTCAGTGGTGGCTTCTTTAAAAAGCTTACATTCGGTAAGCCAATGCTCTCCTTCGCACTGGAAGCAAAACTTTTTGTAGACCTCTTTGGCTGCGGCGGTCGTATGCACTTCTTCCTCTTCATGCTCTTCTTGCGCCGCATGCACTTGTTCTCTCGGTCCTCCGAACCTCTTCCTTGTTATTGGCTCGGGGAGTGCGAGTGTCCCACAAAGTTCCGATTCAATATCCAGGAACTTCTTAATTTTCATGAGTTCAGGATCTTCTTTGCCAGTGCGGGTGCTGTAGTCAAGCCATCGATAACAGAGAATAGGCGATAACTTTGCAACAATATTCGAGCATATTTCGGGCGCGTACATGTATTCTGGTCGCTTCAAGGCACTGATTGTTGCTACTGCGTTGCTAATACGGCTCGCGAAGACACAGATTTCTCGCAGAGTATCTCCGACTCGTGGGAGGTCCTTGATCTTCTGAAGTTCCGTTAATACTAGTTGCTCCGGCCTTCCGAATCTTCGCTCCAACGCGGCGATGATTTCTTCAGGATCCGATGCAACGAATAGAAGACCTCGGACTGCTTCTTTCGCTATCCCTTTTACTGCCTTTCGTAATCGAGCCATATTGTGTTCATCAGTGCACAACGCCTTGCTGTCTTCGAAGGATCTCTTGAACGGTAGCCAGTCTTCATGCGTTCCATTAAATTCAGGCAATTCCCATGCTTTCGCAGGTGCCTTGTGTGGCTGGACCGTTCTTGTCGCATTCACAATCGCTTCGGCGAGTTCTTTCAGATCACTTTTGATCTGTCGTTCTGGTTCCTGGGGTTCTTCCAGATAGGTAGCGGCATGCTTCACCCATTGTTCAACGTGGGTCGATCGTTCCAATTCTTCTTCATCTAACTCTTCCTCTGACTCGCACTGGGTTATCTCTAGCTCTGTCTCAGCCAGGGCTACAGCAGTGCGAGCAGCTTCGAGTTGTTTCTTCTGAAGCTCCAAACGTGCTTGGAGTTCAGCTCTCTTCAAAGTAGATTTGGTCGATCTGGCTGTCTGTCTGGATTTTGGAACCAATGTTTCCGAAGATTCCAACAGTGGGACGTTAGGTCGTCCTCCAATGTTCTTCGGGTTGCCCGCAGGTTCATTTGCTCTCGACTCAGCGGTGTTGCGCGCTTTCGTGCGTGCCGATGACACGGTGCGCACGGGCGCCGGCTGCATTATTCGGTTCGGTGCAGCTATCGGCGCGTACGCGGACGCGAGCGCGGGTGGCGCGAGCGTGCGCGCTGGCGCGGGTGCGGGCGCGGCGGCGGGTCCCTGCGCGGGCGGTGCGAACCCAGGCGTGGGTGCGGGCGCGAGCGCGGGGGGCGCGGTGGCAGCGGACGCGGCCGCTGTCGCGGACCGCAGCTGTCTCCCCGGGGTCGGGGCAGCGGGCCCTCGGGCGACGCTACCGGACGCGGCGGCGGAGGTTGCAGACGCGACAGACGCGGCGGCGCGTTTCACTGCCGAAGCACCAGTCGCTGTCGACGTGGTTGCTTCGCTTTCAGTCGTTGCGGGCGTGTTCATTGACCAATCAGTCGTTTCTTCACTAGATTCACCGTGCTCCGATCGATTCATGCTTCTAGGCGATCTTGAGCGAACGTTGGGCATCTTCAGTACCCGGCTTCGTAGAAATAAAACTTATCCGGATCCGGCTCGAAGGACCAAACTTTGTAAGGGATCCGTGCGTTCTTCGGTAGCTGGAGAAAATGAAAGAGGTTTTTTCTGGCGTTCTTGTGGACTGTATATTCTTTTAATCTTTTACTCTTTCAATATTCTTATTCTTATTCTAATTCTAATTCCGGGGTGTTCGCTGGACGGCTAGTGATCTCATTATACAACTGACTGATTGACTGATTGGTCTGATCTAATTGACTAGTTGACTGGACTGATCAAACTAACTAACTGATACTTTTGCAACGAAACACCCGTGTCTTATAACAAAACATCCTCCCGGACCGACCGCCCTCTATAAGCCGCCAGTCTCGGGTCCCGACCAATGACAGAGCCTTGTGAACGTTTGTCCCTTTCCGACGGGACCTTGAGCGCCCGAACAAGTCTCAACTTGTTTAGACAAGCCTAATTCTGTCTAACTTTGTTCGGGAATCTCTTTCTGGCCTTTCTGGCCTTCCTGCTACTGTCATCGATCGGGGTTAAATAAAAAACAACCTAGATATTAACAAGTACTTAACCTAGGCCCTATCTAAACGACATAAACTTTATTTACAAACACAAAATACAAAATCTTAAATAGCGTCGTTAACAAGTAAGAAGACCGCAAACACGAATTGCATAACTTTAAAAAGAGTTGCTACCTATTATCCAACTTTGTATCACATGATTCACATGCTTGGTAAACAGTACTTGAGGCTTATATTCCACTCATCAAAGATCTTTATCCAAGTTCTGTCACCAATATTTGATCAAAGTTTTTGACAGAAGCCCATTCCACTCATCCAAGCGAGTAACCCCAAGATCTTTGTCCAAGTTTTCTTAGTAAATTTTGTATAGTATTTTGTATAGTTTAAAAAAAATTAAGAAATTTTGATCTTATATGTGCTGCTATCATCGTTGTCGTAATCTTTGATGAAACTTTGATGTTCCTACAACTTTGATCAAAATTTGATGATGTCATCCAATTTCTTTGATCAAATGCAAATTGGACAAAGATCTTTGATGAATGGAATACCACGCTAAGGTTACCTAATATGTATTTAATATTAGGTAGATATTTCGAAGGTTTGTGGTTACCATAAATGTCTAAGCAGACAGAGCATAAAAATGCTTATTAAACAATTACGGCACGCTATACGATGCGATAATGTATGGTAGTAAACATCAAGAGACTTCATAAATAACCAGCATTCTAATTTTGGGTTCCTTTTATTAGTCACAACACAACTCACATCGGCTAACTTTAATAGGAGGGCTATGTCGGACAATGTACTTACTTATACAGTAAAAAATAGATAACTTTTTATGAGTATACGTTTTGTGGCTCCGAGCTCTGACGCCAATAACTCTGATCGATGAGCGGATGGTACAAAAAGTCGACTCCCGGAGAGTACCAACAGCATAATGCTGCCAGGTGAGGTAGAGAAATAAGTACAGTTTTTCCAACAACGAATAGTTGCTCATATTTCTATGGTAGGTATTATGTTGTACCTATCAAGCTCTACATCGTCGGCCTTTACGTCCATAATACTGGGTTCAGGCTCATCTCTCTTTCTAGCGCAAGCATATGCGAAAATGATTCTTTTTTATGCTATTTGATAACGAGACGACCCGGTTTTTTCCTGATGGTAAGCATAATGCTGGTCCATAACAATTGCAGTGCCACTCACAAAGGCCTGCACAGCCCTGCAGTGCGCTCGTTACCCTGAAACATTAGGTAGGTATTAAGTCTGATAAGCCCAATAATTTCACTGGCTACTCTGCTCCTCAAAACGGAACACAGTACCTAATGCTTGCTCATTTGTGCTTGGCGGCAGACTGTACGAGGAAAGGCGTGGTACCAACCCAGACGGACACTCGCAGAAGAGTTAGTCCTATCATCTAGTACTGTTGATTCACTTGTGTGGTTTTGTCTCAGTTTTATCCTAAATTCACATTCAAAATACTATAGTGCAAATGTTACAGAAAAGCGTTCTCTGGTCAGAGTCGTATTTTAGGAGGATATTTTTGGATAATAAGTAATAAGTAAGTTGTTAGAGCAATGGAATCATATATTCTAATAGTATTCAATGCCCGCTTTATCATATATGTTCTTTTCAAATACTATGAAAGTAGTAACAAAACCATCAAGATGAGGCAACACTCCCGACATAATAACATTTTTTTTCCTTTTTGTCAAAGATTTTTTCTTATTCCACAGCAAAGTGGTGTCGAATTATTGTCTCGGAATGTTCAGTAGGTAGCCGCACAGGACTTCACTTCGTGATTGAGGGACGTGCCTTTTGAGCCTCGCCTTGGAATACTTAAGTAGTTGGACGTATGATGTATGGTATTCTTCATGTCAACAGATACAAATGTATCAGGAATATTAATTCAAATACAGAAGAGTTTGTTTGCAAACAGAGTTAGGTGTAAATTTCCTTCGACAAGAGATAGGAACGTAAAACAATTGCCTCATCTTGGGTAAGAAATTCATTAGAGGCGGTGAATCAGATTTCTGGTTTTGCAAGAGTGTGTTTAGTGGCTTCATTTTGCTACCAAAACAGTAGTGTGCTAGCATTATTGTGTTCTAGTGTGAAAGGCGAAGTAGTCAGAAATTAATGGGTGTATGTGGCACAAATGAGAGCTGCTGTAACAGGGTGACGAGCACGGTACTTACAGTGCCGCGTAGGACTTTGTCAATAAAAGCTGTGAGCGGCACTTCAGTTATTATTGGCAAGCTTGACCCTTAACATCAACGAACGGCCTCCTCTAATCATGTAAATAATGCATTAAAACCGGAAATTGAAATGACTACTGACGCATGTAAACTTAAAAAGTTTTTTTGGGATCTAACCGTTCACAATAACTGAACTCAAATTCAAATTACTTTGCATGGGCCAGCGGAGCTCTCATAAAATATAACATGTTGCATGCATTGTTTTGTTAGTGGGAGGACTAACTCTTCTGCGAGTGTCTGTCTGGGTTGTTACCACCGCTTTGCTCGTGAAGTCTGCCGCCAAGCAATAGTGTGCAAGCATTACTGTGTTCCGGTTTGATGAGCAGAGTATCCAGTGAAATTACTGGGAAATTATGAGACTTAATACCTAATGTCTCAGGGTAACTAGCGATCTGCAGTGCCGCGCAGGCCTTTGTGTTTCAAAGTTCTGGATGACACAGCAATTGTTATGGGCCAGCGTTATGCTTACCATCAGGCAAACGACCAGCTCGCCTAGTTAAAAAATAACACAAAAAAAAATTAAAAAAAAAATGGTTAAAACCATATTCTAGTGATCAATTTTGTACAATTTAATTTAGTTTACCTTCTACACCCGCGTAATTAACATCGAAAATCGAAACAGGGTTCCTTTATATAACTAATTCATGCAAAACGTAAGCAATCTACCTGAAACCGAGATTTAATTTGGGGAAGACCCTCCACCATCCACCAAAAAAAGGTATACCTGTTAAAGGCGTCCGACCTGTTTCTAAAAACTTACTACGTTTCTACGTTTATGGGCAAAAAAGTCAATAGTAGTCTAGAGAGGTGGCGCTTAATTTCTAAAGGGATATGAATATTGAATACGGATTATTATTGTGTTGAATGCCACCTCTAGAGCGCCGAGCGAATTGTACGTACTATATTGTCGCGTACCATTGTTGTTTACCGAGTACCTGCAAAGAGGTTCCCAGTACCTACCCACGGACCGATGGACCTGTCACCGACAATGGCACCTGAGTGTGCCGAGACACAAATAGATACGGATAATTGCTATCTTACAGATTAAATTGCCACTTACAAGAGAATAGGGTTTAAAATTTACGGATTGTCGAGTCTCGTTTGCCGAGGAAATTCTTAGGTGTGGTATTCTTAGGTGGAAATTCGTGTGTTTTCCACATCTGAAAATTGTTTACTCAAATTTAAAGATAGAAAAAATATTATACAATAATATTCCCATTATCGATTACGACCTACTGCTTATTTTTTTTATTTACTTTTTTTTATTTTCGATAGCTATTGTTATTCCATATTTGCATTTGACAACTATAATATAATAATAAAGATGGAAGATGTCAAGAATGAAGAATTATCGAATTTGGTGGACTTGCGTTTGTGAACTTTATAGTCCAGTCATCGTGCCGTACTATGAGTACAAGTCTTTATAGGTGCCAAAAACCAATTGATTTAAAATTCTGTCAAATTTGCATTCTCTGGTATTCTTTGCAAATTTAAATGTATACATAAGATCTTACTTTGTTCTTAATTAGGTGCCTAACTAAATAATAAGTATAGCCAGAATAGGTACCTAATTACAAAAGATCCTTTTAGAGATGCCTACTTGTCCATATAGTGTACTTAATTAACCATGTTATCACAGACGTGCACATAGCGCACAATATAGACCGCATTCTGCTAAATCATCTTTCCATGAGAACCATTTGGAATCGTTATAAAAAGCGGTGTAAAGGCAAGTTTCTCACAGCAACATTCATTAGTTGCAGTCCACAAAGCACAATGGACATATTGGGCCCATGTGTGCCAAACCCTTCACGCACCATTGTGCCCACATTGTGTCCAAATCACAAATTTTACCGAAAAACTGTCAAAAGACTACTACGACTTTTGCACTTCATCAAAAATAAATTTATCTGGGTATAATGGAGTCCCGAATCCAACCTGCTGCTCTTTTGTTGCCGAAGCACAAAAGAGTAAAAAAAAATCTTTCTAACGACGTTTTTCAAGGCTATTGTTGTTTCAAATTTTGCTGAATTATTGTTTTTAACCATAGTTTTTATACAGCAAGTTCGAGTGCTCTATGAATAGATCCCTTTTGAAATTACCATTTGTATTGTTTGTGCGTTTCTAAGACCACTTGCCTTGTTCAACTACTTTTATGGGGCTATTATAAATACATCGTAAATTCTGGTTTTAATTGGTTTGAGAGTAAAAGATTTTACATCAAGGCTTTCGCGTTTTAATCTCTCACACGTCTTGATGACAGTGCAAGAGTCTAGACACTAGCAGCTAGATAGAATCTGAGGTAATACAAGATAAATCTAAAAATATAGATAGCTCACAATGATTACAAACATAAACCCTGCCAGATGGTAGGGGTACGACTAACTCGTCTACCACCGCTTTGCTCGTGAAGTCTGCCGGCATTGATGAGCAAAGTAATCAGTGATATTACAGGGCTTATGAGACTTAATGCCTGGATGTCTCAGGGTAACAAGCGCAATTCAGTGCCCAGTAGGGCTAACATGCGCACCGTGACAAAATTTACTCGTGGCGTTATCTCGTGGAAAGAAGAGATAACTAGTCTTCTCGACAACCGCTAACATGGCTTAGCGAGTTTGTCGTTTCGTTTTGTCATATGACGACAAACACGAACGGTTCTATTATCTGTGTCTCTTTTGTCGACAAACGCTAACATGGCGCGTCAAGTTTTCTCATTATTTGTCTACTTTTGACGAGTAGTTTGTCGTCGAACTTTTTGAGGACGAGTAAAACTGTAACACGGTAACTAGTGTTCTGTGATACCCTGATATAATTTGTGTTTCTGTTCTGTGACTATTACTGCCAACGACTATCTCCGAAAGCATACATACTGATCTGTGTCCGAAAGCGTGATAATGGCAGTACCATATTAGAATTATGTTTTAACTATAAATGAAGAGCGCGAGCGACGCAAAATTCAAAGGAAAGTAGGTAGGGACGAATAAAAAATTAAAAATGTTACTATACATATGTACTATAGCTGAATTTTTAAAGTAATTCATTTGACCACTGAATTTCTAGAATTATTAAATTATTGGTTTTATTTTTTGACACTTTAGTATAATTAATAAGAAAAATAATAACATTTGATATTATATATAAGTACCTATAGGAAATGAAATATGAATTGTGTTACGATTATTGTGTCATTCGTTTTTTGTAATATTTTCAATTCAAGGATAGTTAATTATTCTAATATTTGCATGTCACAATGAGCTGTAACAGTTGTTTATTTAGATATTTGTTTGGTTTTATTTACAAAAGAAAACATTATATGGACGACATCGAGACTACATTTTCTATATGTACTGGGATCTCGGACATAGTTTAACGATATTATTTACTTAGTAGTGTTTACTTTACGTTTTACTCACATTTTTCTGCCTGGCAAAATGCAAGCAATTTTTAAAGTAAATAACTATAATAATCAAATTAACTCAACTCAATTCTTATGTGGAATAATCTAATACTTCTTCTTTCTTTATTTCCTATAATGATAGTGTGTAAATAAAATTCAAATTCACAACAGCCAGATAAGTCACATTCCCGGAGTTTTGGCGGGAATGCGAAAATGTGCTGTTGTTGATTTTGTGTTATTTACTAAAACCTGTGTTTTATCGAGTGTTAATGTGTAATAATGGTGGATTATTAACCATTAAGTGTTCGTAAACGTGCATGAGTGAAAGGAAAATAGTACAAAGATGAAAAACGTGTATTTTCGTATTCTCAAATTCAAATTCAAAAGTCTTTATTCAAATAGGCCCCAAAGGAGCACTTATGAAAGTTAAAATGACTCTAACAGCCGGCCTCTGCAACATTCATCTACCCGAATCACAGACTAAAACTAATCCTATCCAAAACTCCATAGAAGCTTCAGTAAATTATCCACCGCTTTACTGAAGCATCACTTCGACTTGACCGCGCCTAGACTAAACTTTAACGACTTTTATTTACCAAAACTAGAGATTTATTATAACTTGACACTGGCTAAATACGCAAATCGCGTGGAGCCAAATACAAAACAAACAAAAAAAGTCATATTCCCGATATTTATTTGTCAACTTCACTAAAATGTCATTGTTATGAACGCGTTCACACAGCAAATTAAATAAAACTATAGTAAATAAGACAAATTGAATGAACTAAACCGGTGTTGCTAATCACATGGCAGCACTGGTTTGGCGTCCATTGTCTTCGAAGAGATAATAGTCTCTCGTGTTTGCCATGTTAGCATAATCGACTAAAACGTCGTCCGCGAGAAATCTTGTCGTAGCGCGCGCGCCATATTGCTACTTTGCCATGCTAGGCCAGCAGGAGACCTTTGTGTTCCAAAGTTCAGAGTAACACTGCAGTTGTAATTGGCTGGCATATTAGGTACGACCAACCGACTAGTTGGTCGTTTCGTCGTAATACCAGCCAATTACAACTTCAGTATCAATATCTATAATACCAACCCTAAACAAGTACCTATACTAAGTCAAAATAGGCTTAGACGAGACGCGCTCGTCTCGTGATCCAAAAGTATAAAAAGCCTCTGACTACCTAAGACTACCACGTAGGCAAAAGCCCTTGTAATTCCTAAGTACTAAGCGTATTTTGACTTACTTAATGTGTTAATAACGTTAGTGTTACGGGAACAAGAGTTCCGTAAATACTTGTTTAGGATTGGTATTATAGATACTCATCTATATCTAAATATATATCAGCACTGAATAGTTTCCTAAGGATAAGCTCCGATATTACATGATCACATTACATATGATCTATGTTTCAAACGTGCACAATCTCACATAAACTAATAATAACTTTTATTTACTTACGAAAGTCTGTTCAGTTTTTTACTCTCTAAAAATGCAAACTGCTCCATCTATTGTAGTTTCAATGAACTAAACCTTAAACAGTCATATTTTCCCTCTTGCGGCAAATAATGGTACTAAGTTGCAAGGTTCGTTACAATGACATTATGACACAATAATTGCAGTACATATACAACGAACTGAAAACAATGAAAAACGAAACTACACAAATGCTGCGGGAAATTTGCCACAGATGGCGCTATAATGCCTTACCGGAATGAACTGATTTTATAGGTCGTGTGCCGTAATGTTACTCTGTGCACTTATCGTAGCACTCGTAGTTTAATAACTAATGTATCTTACTAATAAACAGTGTATAACGATGGTATAATTACAGAATGTTTTGTCTTTGTTGTTCTGTGACAATTTTAAACTGCATCGAAATTAGAGGAAACATTGTGTAAAATATTCAACCATTATACAGGGCCTATCAGGGTATATAACGATTGTGGAGTGTGCTACATACACAAGCAGTACCACAGAGTAACTTTAGCAGTACTGTACAAATCTACTACTACTAGTACTAGGGCGCTATTTTTTTTTAATTCTCGATATGTTAGTCGTTGGTGCCATAACAGTCGGCTAAGGGGATAGGGGGTGGAGGGGCAAGGGGGCAGCATCATTCTTTTCAGTAAACATCATGATCACCGCGACGCCTGGCCAAGCGTGGGTTATTGTGCCCCCTAGGGAAACTGGCAGGGCTATTCCACCTGAATGGCCCATTATTAAGAGGAAGGCTTATGTTCAGCGGTAGATGTTGCTGGCTGATGAGTGATGATAATTTCTTAGTATCAATATATCGCTTATTTTAATCCTCTTACGACCATTCTTATTATATTTGTGCCAAGTTTCAACTTTCTACGTCAAAGATTTCACAGAGCGACAGGCAAACGAAGAAGTACCTATCTACTAATTTTTTAGTAAGTCACGGCATGATACCTAGTTGGTCTTTACCTACTATCATACCCCTCTAATTCCACCACAGATTGTTTTATATAGTCTTTAATTTCCACCATACCTTCCGGGCGACTCTGAGAGTGAGTGTGGCCTAAAGGGAACTTGTGCGACTTTCAATCCGACGCTCTATATATAGTTCGAATCTCGGCTCGGCCTGCACCAATGACTTTTATCAAGTTATGTGCGGATTTATCACACTCGCTCAAAAACGGTGAAGGAAAACCGCCTGTTAGACCCAGAACATTAAATACTTTTTTTATTATTATTATCTTAGAACTGCCAAAATGTTGTCAAATCAAACTCAAAATTGCTATCAACGCCACCGTAAGCTTGTAGATTTCCACAAACATAATCTATATAATTTGTGAACATAATTTCAAAATGGATAAAATTAAATAGATACACAATATTAAATCAATAAGTACCTATTTTAGGAGAAAACCAGCCATGTCAGATGTATTCCACAAAAGTTGCTTCACTGCCCGAAGCACCGGCTACAAATACCGCACTCTCTCCACCAACACCGGGGAGAAGAAACGGCGCGACAGCCATGAGGACCACACCTTTGACAGAAAGCTCAAAGAGTTGAACCGAGAGATGTCTTCCAGAATCGAAAACGAAGTCGGTAAAATATCAGACGCTCGCGACTCGATACGGCAGAAGTTCCACAAAGTCGATACCAAAATCGATTCATTGATCCAACTTCAGCACACGGTGATAAACCTGCGCAATGATTTACAGCATGCAGAATGTGCTATAGCAGATTTGCTGGACAAGGTACAAAAGATTGAAATAGCAACAACTGATAGTGAACCTTACAGCCTTCACTCTAGAAAAAGCTCTTCGCCTTCACAGCCACCTGTAATCTTCGAAGAGCAGGAAATATTCGAGTCTACAATCACTCATATATAGACGTCAACAAAGAAAATTAGAATAATTCGTCTTGTCTTCGTTATTCTGTATTTAAATTTTGTATTGTTCTAAAGGCAGATAGTTTTTGTGTTGAAAAATAGGCGATCGTTCAAAATTATCTACGAATTAGTTGGTTGTTACGAAATTTTAGGAACGATGACAATAACTAAATATGTGTAGGTAGATATTTGTTTTCATTTCGGCACTAAACCACACGTCATGGATATAGTATGTAGTGTGATGAAAAGATAAATAAAAGAATGAGAAAATGTGAATATCGTATATTTCCACATAATTTGGATATTTAGGTACAGCTCAGAGCTGAAACATCGACTTTGCTTTAATCATTTCGATAGTACAATTCATAAATTCAAAATACAAGATTACCGGAGCGTAAATTCTATAAAAAATGCAAGAAAACATCACTGTATTTCAGCATTCGTTTGAAACGCCACAAAGGGATACATTTACTAAGTATTTAGGTAATTTTATTACATAAAAAGCATTCTCTAATTTTTTTTCTAAACAATGATTTGAAATTGATTTCAAATGAGAGCTTCTCTCGTATGTTCCACACCCAAGTTCTGGATAAAAAGCTATCATTTTTAATTCCATTAAAATTAAACTAACCACATTGAATATGGCACACTTAAAAAGTAGGTTTTTTAATTATTTATGTATAGACACATTGAACACTGAAGTTTATTAACCTAATATCTAAATGTATTCATATACACTTCTACTCTTGTAGATAAAAATTCTGTATATGAATATTCATTCAAGAAGACACAGCTGCAGATCATAGTTATAGATAATCTCAGAACTATGTACTTATTAGACGACTAGTAATATTTAAAGATCCTTCAATAAATATAGAAAAAATTAACGCTAAATAAATTGACTATAAAATGAAGCAACATTTGTAATAGTAAATTATTACTAAAGATTAGTTTACACCGAATGAAATCTCGCTGAATCACTTGCTATATGTTGCAAAGATTCACAAAGAAAAGAGGCTTTAGGTACGCACTTTTATGTCTGACTCGCGTTTAAAGCGAATAACTTAGCAATGAAAGATCTTAAAGCTCAAGACTTCATCTAAAATGGATACATTATTCACGATGTTACATTAAAAATATCAGACAGAATTCTGAAATTCAATTTTTGGGGCGAATTTGGCGCAAACGGCGCAGGAAAACAGGCGCTCACAACATGTACAAGATTTAGCAGATCGCTTTACATTTTCATCAAACAAGTTCACAATCTCTACTCCAAAGTCTCTATGCAGCCAAGACTTTTGATCGGTGTAAACAAGCCTTAAAATTTGATTGAGATAACTTTTATATAAATTTAATTACTATAATTACAAATAATTATTCCAAAATTACTCGTGTACAAAATCACTTCAAAATAAATAATTAAATGCAGTTGGTAAAAAATGATACGCGCAATAATGCATAATCATTCACAAATATACGTTAGTCAAAAATGTAACTTACTTAAATTAAAATATCACAAAAATACTTGATAGCTTCAGCAAGATTTCATCACACAATACACAAATAAGAATCTAGTTTACTTACTAAACTCTTAGCTAATGTATAGCTGAGCCAATAATAGATCGGTCTAGCTGGTTAGATCCTTCCTATTATTTCACTTCCATGTGTCCTTTCCAATAGCTGCCATCACATGCTTGCCCATCGAAGTATAAAGCTTAAGAAAATTTCATTCTAGAGATTTAAATAACTACTAAACGAAGTCTTAGATTTAAAATTATTATATTTACGATACATTCTTCTAGAAATGACCATTTGAGTTTCATAAAAAAATACAAAAGAAGGCATTCTTCTTTCATACGCCAGACACATTGACTGAAGATCACCAAAGTTAAATCTTCGTTACACGCATTGCACTCTTATACACTTTTTAGTTCTTTGGTCTTATGAGAGAGCTCAATCAAACAAGCAGATAAAGGCTCTCAGTAGGCCATCGCCGAAGCAGGCGCAGCAGCCTTCCTTGGGCTTTTCTTCAAGCTCGAAGTTTGGCTCCTTGATACGTCTGCGCAGACAGAGCCGGCTCGGCGCGGGCTCGTCTGGTGGCATCGAGCGCGGGCTAAGGTTCACTGGCAACGCGGCCGGCTCCTTAGGCCGCGGCCGCGCCCATCGCCGCAACAGGTTCTCCTGATCGGCGCCCACTGGTACCGGCGCTGATAACTTACGCGCTCGCGCGATTACGAGCGCCCGCTCCATCGGCTCCAGTAGCTCCATAGCAAGCGCGCGGTCCAACTCTTCTCCAGACAGCAGCAAGTATCTTGGGTAGTAGGACAGAGCTCCAAGCGCTGCGCGCTTATTCGCTGGGGTCAGCTCTCTTTTAGTGCGTTTGCAGAAAGCAGTGGCCCAGCGGAACAGCGCCTCCACCAATATAATCTCGTTCGATACGCGTAACGTTTCCCGTCTCACTATGAGAGAGAGGTCCTCGTAGGTGAGTTCCTCAAGACGCTCGTCCATAAGCGCAGCGTCGGCGTTTTCGTCAAGGACCAGAAGAGTGTTGTGTGCGAGTGAATCGCACCA
Organism: Crocallis elinguaria; assembly: GCA_907269065.1. Taxonomy (NCBI): domain Eukaryota; kingdom Metazoa; phylum Arthropoda; class Insecta; order Lepidoptera; family Geometridae; genus Crocallis; species Crocallis elinguaria. Next base: position 19,794,397 of record OU026072.1, on the reverse strand, counting down.
CCGCGAGCATTGCGCCAGGCTGCGCGCAGCTGCGTCATCTGAGAGCGCCGGCAGTGGAGGCGCCGACGCAGCCCCGGGTAATCTGGCACACAGGTAACGCAGGTCACGCAGGATTTCAAGGGCCACCCCCGCATCTAGCATCTCGTCTAGACGCCGAGCACAGCGTTCTGCAAGCGGCGGACATAAAAACTTGTAAGCGGCATCGAGTGAGCACCGTGCAGTGGCGACGGAGTTGAGTTGAGTAGGTTCACAGTAGTGGTAGCGAAGTAGCTGTTCAAAACCTCGTTTGTCGACATAGTCCACGACAATCACGTCAGTTTTAGCAGAGAGTAGGGTTGCGAATACAGGGCTGGTAGCAGCCAGCACGCGCCGGTGGCCGGGGTAGCGCCACGTGTCGTCATTGATGCCGGCCACGAAGACGATGTCGCTCTGGCGTTCGTTGTCATAGAGGCGCGCGTTTTCGTCAAGTTGCAGCCCGCCGTAATCTATGCAGATGTCGCTCTCTGGTATGACAGATCTTAAAGGTACTTCTGGTACTTCTTCTTCTTCTTCGTCGGAGCTCTCAGTGTGCGCAGGATTCGTCACGATAGTCATCTTGGCTTTCTTTGTGAACTACCTGAAATAAAGAAAAAATGCGTATTAGTATAAACTTTATAGACACACTCTACAAGTTCAAAAGTACAGTTATAGTCCTTGCGGCCCCGTGTCGTAGTTGAGAAGTCGCGGGACTTAATTTTCGTAATACGTAAGGGTTGCTTGCTGGGCGATTAATTAGATTCGATTCATTAGTTCGATGCGGCCTAGCAACGGCACAAATAAAATGCAAGTTTTGTTCCATGTCTGTGGGTGTGAAGACCATGGCCCTGGTCGTTTCAGATTCCCTATAAATATAGGAATAAGATCCCCTAAATAGGGAGAGGATTTTAGCCGCATTGTGAAAAGGTTGTTATACCTAAATATCATGTATCATGTAATTCTACGTACAGAGGGGATTTCTGGGAATTTGTAATAAAAATGGAGCTCTTCTTGTTAGGCTTTGGTTCCATCTGAGTTTAGTGTATAGCACTGCCAGATCTTTCTTAAAAACAACGAATGTTATTGTTATTTGTTATCAAGTTAAAATTTGGAACAGATACAGAATTCAATTGCCCATAACGAATCTAATTTAAAAATCGTGAATATTTTTAAGTACTGTTCTCGAAAACTGGTTTTTTTTCATGGCTGTTAAGAGTGCGGAAAGTGGATTTAAATTTCCGCACTAGCACGTTTGTATTTCTTTTTTTATTTGGTTTAAATTTGTTGAATTAGTTTTCATTTTAAATTTACTAGAATTTAATTTTGCCTCTACCGATTAGTGAGAAGGTTCTATTATTAGTTCTTAGGTTTAGATCGTTATTACACATGAAATTAAAAAAAAAATGTAACCTAATATTTTTCGTGGATATTTTACATGATTTAAATTCATGAAAAAACTTCAGTGTTCGTGATCTCATAAGACTCATAAGGACAACCGTATGTTTATTTCCTGAAAACGTTACAAGAAAGAAACGAAAAAAAAGGGTGAGTTTGAATTGGTATGTTATACAGGATGAGGGTTATTAGGGGTTTGTCGACAACGTCATTCAAAAAACAAAAAAAAGTACTTTAAACGTGAATTGCGCGGCATTTTCTGAATTTATTCTATGGGTCTTCTAATCAACATTACATTAAGTGACGAGGTTTGCTCTGTAAATATTTTTTTATATTATTATGTTTAAAATACAAATTCCATACCATTCCCCTAGGCATAATATCATGCTAGGAAGTTTAATATTGCACGTACCTAATGTTAACATATTTCATCCAGTCTTGTGCAGGTTTCCTATATACCCAGCTCGCTAACCAGTCGTATTAGCACCCCTTATTATATCCTGTATGAGGATATCAGCACCATATAAAGAATCATTATTAGAGCTGCTTGTATTACCAATCATAAGTGTTAACTGTAGTACCAAGGGCAGTTTGTTGTGCGTTTATATTTTACAAATACACAACAATATGGTAGAGTACTGTGCTAACAATGCGTAATGTTATAGTAAACAGAGTAAACATGCACTTTTTTGTTTTTTTTTATGTTATTTGGTAACGAGACGAGCTCGTCGTTTGCCTGATGGTAAGCATAACGCCGGCCCATAACAATTGCAGTGCCACCCAGAACTTTGAAACACAAAGGCCTGCGCGGCACTGCAGTGCGGTCGTTACCCTGAGACATTAGGTATTAAGTCTCATAAGCCCAGTAATTTCACTGGATACTCTGCTCATCAAACCGTAACACAGTAATGCTTGCACACTACTGCTTGGCGGCAGACTTCACGAGCAAAGCGGTGGTAACAACCCAGACGGACACTCGCAGAAGAGTTAGTCCTCCCACTAACTAAATTGTTTAAGCGAACTTCTTACTGTTTTGGAGCAAAAAACCACAAGAGTTAACTGAAAATGGGTTAAACATTAACATTGACAAGGCCAATATTTTGTTTTATTTTATTAAAAGTCTACCTCGGGTAGACTTTGGAATTCAGACAGTGTAAAATCTACGGCCAAGAAAAAATATAGCAGTAAGGAAAATAATAAAATTAATACAAAGTCATCATTAGATAGATGAAAACATCATGTATGTAAACTATATGTAATAATAATGTATGTAATGTAATATGTATGTAATCTATATGCCACACTCACGATGAAAGACTAAGGGGACGCGGTCATTCTGGCTGCCCATGCACTTGACAAACCTAATATAAGAGTCAAATCAATGACTTGCTAAGAAGAATAGATAAGTATTATATTTTTAGAAAAACGTCTTAAAGCGTTTTAAAGCCATAATCTGAAGAAGCAGAAGAAGTATTATAATTTAGCAACCGATTCAAGTCAGTTTACTATACAGTTTACAGTAAGTTAACTATCTCACTTTTTGCAATATTGCAAGCTTACTCATATTGATTTTTGCCTCCGACGCTACCCTGGGCAATTTCTAGATTATCATACTTATATTTGCGACCTAGATTGTTAGGAATCGCCATCGCCTTGTTCAGATAAATGTTAAAAATATGAATCTTTAAAGTCTTCTTCTTTCTTTATTTCATCTTTAAAGTCTAGGAAAAGGTTATATTTGAGCTGTTAAAATTTTTAACTTAGTTTTCTAGATTCGGCTTATGATGTCTAATGATTTTTTTTAAAGGCATAAGTATCTTAAAAATTTTTTAATACAAAGGCATAAAACCTTTGATAGTTCTTGTGGATTTAGATTTTAACAGGTTGGTCTTAAGAAGACAGCGTGGCATTTACAAAGTGAATAAGAATTTCCCCATATTTTTTTATTTTGGTCAACTACTAAACTACAGCACTACCAACGTTTATCCGATATTAGAATAACACTTGGAATTGCTAAACATAATTCCTGAAGCAGCAGTATGGGGTAGAATGATTTCGCGAAAACGTGCGTCAACAATGCCTTGCGTCAGTAACGCATTCCCTGTCGTGTAAACAAAAATAATCGCTTGAAATATTCGTGAAACGTGAAATGGACGGATTCAGACTCCTTCCATAAATAAACCATGTCATGCACTTGAGGATGAAACGACATTGAAGCGAGCACTTTTGTTCTTCGACGTTGTTTTATGAAATGTCCCTTCCCGATAACCAGTAGGTACTGAATAATATCTATAAGTAGCTATTATCTATTCTGTGTCTATATTATCAATTATTTATAATGAAACTGACTTCATTTGTTTCTAAGCAAAGGGGGGATTTGAGAACGAAACTAAGTACCTAAATATGTAAGAGCAAAAGATAAGTAGAAAGATGAAAAGTAGTCAGACAATGAGGTGGCCTAAGGTTTAGCTGGGAATAATGGATGGCTGGGTATAAATTATAATTTTCCAGTTGTATTTAGATATACCTAGTGATTATAACTTGATATAGCCTTAGTGGTGATAAGATCTAAAGTTGAACACGAGAACCTAAAAAGGTGCTGGCTTTCAAGAGCGGAACATAATTCTACCGATGCATGTGCTTAGCGATAGAAGTTCACCTTGAGGGTTGCCAAACTCAAAATCAAAATCTATAATTGTAATTATCTGCCCCGGCGAACGCTAGAAAATTCTACAACCCCATACAAATACGATAGTATGATTAATCATTTCCCGGTACTGTTATTGAGCCTACGACTAGACAATCCGTGTTTTTAATTTTTATTTTTACCAGACAACACCGTTAAAATATTTTGTCTGGCGACTGCATCCACTTGCGCAATCTAATCCACGGCTCTGGTTCCACGTCTGTTTATATTCTTGTAACCAGTGGTGGTTTCACACGTCTCCATAAAAGCGCTTTCAGGTCAACCTACTTAATTCATGATTTGTGGCTTAAGATGAAGCTTCACGACCCGCCTAACGCAAAAATCCTAGAACACAAAAATGGCCTAAAGGCTTTTTTGTTCATCGAAGAAAAACAGGCATTACGGAAAAAGAAAGACAACGCCAGAGCCTTCGGTTGGCATTCTGAAAATTTGGAAATAAATTTCCAAAGAAAATTTCCGAAGACAATTAGTGCGAGATAATTTCCTAAAACATGTTCCAGGAAATACGTGTTTTCGAAAATGCCTTACAAGTTTGTGAAAAAATGTTTGTTATTTAGAATCTCCATTACATGTCCAAGGATTATATGGAAGTGTTTTGTTGAATTTTACATTTATGAGAATACTGTGAACGGCCAATGTCAATGTACAATTTGTCCACAAAAGCTGGTTTTTAAATGCTTGTACTGAGTTGGAATCTCAAAATTTTACATTTTTGCTCTCACGGAATCCTAGATATAGATGATACCTATTTGCTCAAAACATCTAAAGAAAAATTTATTAGGACACTATAATCGCGTACGAGCGTTTGTATGGAAAGTATGGCGAACTATAGCCTCTTAAACTAATCCTAGATATTTTTACCTTTGTTATATTATATTTATACCAAAGTTGCATTGAAATATAGGTCGGGGAAAAAGTTTCTTCGCATTTTTTAAGAAAATTCAAAACATTTTTTAATATAGTTTATTTACATTTAACTAAAGTATGTAGATACCATTTTGTTCGATAACTTTTTGCCATCTTGTAGGTAGGGACATGATCCCATTGCTATAGAAATTTTGGGACTTCTGATCAAAATACCGCGACAAGTGGTTTTGGCAGTCCTCTCGTGATGTTAACCTGACACTGCCTAAAGAATTCTGAAGAGACCGAAACAGGTGGAAATCTGAAGGTGCAAGGTCAGGACTATACGGCGGATGCATTAACACCTCCCAGCCAAACTCTCTTAATTTTTTCTGAGTGGCTAAAGATGTGTGAGGTCTAGCGTTATCATGAAAAACCATGAAATGAAAACCACACCCCTTCTGTTGATTAAATCCGGCCGCTTTCTCTCAACTTCTTGCTTTAATCTCGTCAGTTGTTCGCAGTAGAGTTCAGAATCGATGGTCTTGCCTGGTGGTAACAGCTCATAATGAATAATGCCCTTCCAATCCCACCACACACACAGCATCACCTTGTTGCGAGTTAACCCGGGTTTCACCACAGTCTGTGAAGCCTGACCGGTCTTTGACCACGACCTTTTTCGCACGTTCTTGTCGTACGTGATTCACTTTTCATCACCAGTTATCAGCTTCTTCAAAAATGGTTCGGTTTCATTACGTTGTAGTAAAGAATCCCAAATGAGTACACGGTTCATTAGGTTTCTTTCAGTGAGCGCGTGAGGTACCCAAATATCGAGCTTTTTAGTGTACCCAGTTTTTTTCAAATGCGCCAAAACTGTTTTGTGGTCAATTCCCAGTTCTTCAGCTACGTCGTAACTACTGATATGCGGATCTTGTTCCACTTTTTCAAAAATGGCATCCATTTTATCCGTAATAGGGCGACCAGAGCGACGTGCATCTTTGAAATCAAAATTTCCGGATTGAAAACGCTTAAACCAAATTTGTGCTACTCTCACAGACACTGCACTAGGTCCATAAACATCGCAAATTTTTTTCGCGGCTTGCGTTGCATTTTTACCTTTTTTGTAGTAAAATTTTAAAATGTATCGAATTTCTTCATTAGATTCACTCATTTTGACAGTACGAAAAACAAATGAAAATCACACATTTTCCTAATTTGAATTTGGAATTATGTTCTTTAAAATTTAAACTTTCATATGATACCAAAACCAGCCAGATACAAATAGTATAGCCAAAGAGATTTTATTACAAGTTCATACATACTATAATGCGAAAAGACTTTTTCCCCAACCTAATATATTCAGAAGCTGTCGAGTTATATGTGCACAAATAGCCGGAAGAGCAGGCAGTCGTTGGTGTTTTATACATGTGGGGTGTTGAAACCGGAGGGACATTCCGATCGGGTTATTTGTGATGGGCTGCGGTGACCCATATAGAATACATTTGCACATCTCCGCTGTAAGCTGGAATTGCCCTATATTTAGACGGTAAGCTGATGAGTGCATGTTGCGATGCGTTTCTTCCAAATACCTTAGAGAATGCCACACGATTTGATTGTATTGATTCTGTTTTCAAAGTAAATTAAATACCTGCCTATTTAGTATGTAATATTCACTTGTTTATTTGTCAACTAGCTGCTGCCCACGGTTTCACCCGCGTGGAGATATTGGATTTCATGGGTTTTATTTTTTTGCGCGGAACCCTAATTCTTCTCTAAAACTAAAGTAGTCTAAGTTACTCCTTGTAACATCAGGTATCTGCCAGTGAAAGTCCCGTCAAAATCGGTCCAGCCGTTTCGGAGATTACCCGGATCAAATAGATAGAAATACAAAAATGTAGAAAATGGTTGTTTTGTTTTGCATTTAGGAAAAAGCTGTTCTTTTGATATTACAAACAGACACTTCAATTTTATTTTTTATTTGTATAGATGTCGATTTGAATGTATAATAGGTATGTAAGTACGTCTAATCAATCCTATAAACCAAACCGATATCTTAATTCAAAACGTTTAAAAATTTAGCGATCACAATTTGAACTTTTTTACTTGAAGCCTAGAATTATGATGCATAGTTTTCTACTAAAATAGCCTATACAAATAACTTATACTGACATAATTAATAGTGGCCAATAAACACGTATTTTAAGATCACGGGAGTACGAGATGTTTATCACGTAAATACTCATCATCTTGATAATGTAAAGTTAAATTCATTACGATAAAGACACGGTTGGATAATGCCCTCAGCTCGCTCGTCATGCGTGGATCCTACGGATTGCCTAACTATGATCTAACCGCCCGTGATAAACGGTGAACGGTGACCTTGCACTAAATCAAGACGGTCAAATACTATCTACCTACCTAATCTACCTAACAGAAATCTACCTAACAAAACGTACCTTTAGGTACTAACCAAAAATCTTTTTTTTTTTTTTTTTTTACATCTGACTGGTAAAGCGTTTGACCGCAATCTCACCTGATGTGAAGTGACGATGTGGTCGAAGATGTTGCACGCTTTCCCAGTAAATACCTATTCACTCTATTTTTGAACACACTCAGATTATAATGTTCAGGGAACACAGACGACGGCAGAGCATTCCACTCCTTTGCAGTTCTTATTATGAAGGAAGAAGCGAAGCGCTTCGTGCGAGTTGGTGGTATTTCCACTATAAAGGGGTGGCGCTCAGCCGAACGTCTTGTTGTGCGGTAGAAAAAGGGTGATGGGGGAATCAAGTGGTGGAGTTCTTGCGCACACTCTCCGTGGTATATTCGGTAAAACACCGTTAGGCTTGCGACTTCACGGCGATGTGCCAGGCCCTGCAGTTTAGCCTTGACGAGAGAGTCGTTGTTAATTAGCCTTTTAGCACGCCGTTCAATCGAATCTAAAGCCTCGAGCTGGTACTTAGCAGACCCATCCCAAAGGTGGCAGCAGTACTCCATACAAGACTGAACCTGCGCTCGGTAGAGATTAAGAAGCTGTTCAGGTGAGAAGTACCGCTTGACCCTGGACAGAATGCCAAGTTTTTTAGCTGCAACTGAGGCCTTAGATTCGATGTGTGACCCGAAGTTAAGGTTTGACGTGAGGTCAAGACCCAGAAGCCCCAAATGGTCACCTATTGGTATAGATATACCACGGAAAGTAGGAGACTGATGAAATTGGCTCCGTTTCGCAGTGAACAAACACGCCTGCGTTTTGGAAGCGTTAAACTTAACTAAGTTAGCATCACCCCAATCGGATACAGCTTTCAAGGCTAAGTCCAAACGTTCGACCATGGCCTCTCTCTTGAGTTTAAGATCAACGTCACTGACACGGGCATCGGATGAGAATCTTTCAACAACCGTACTGTCGTCTGCATACCCAAAGGTACCGGGTTTTAACAGATCGTTAATGTGCAGTAAGAAAAGTGTTGCTGAAAGAACTGACCCCTGAGGTACGCCGGCGTTAACTGCCAAAAGCTCGGAAGAACAGCCCTCAAGGACCACTCTCATCGAACGTTCCCTCAGGAAATCTGAAATCCAAGTGCATAGGCCAGCAGGTAATCCAAAGGATGGGAGTTTGCCTAAAAGACCGTCATGCCAAACCCGATCAAATGCTTTTGAGATGTCCAGGGAGACCGCAAGCGCCTCTCCATGCATCTCAATGGCTTCGCTCAGTATGTGAGAGGCATACACTAGAAGATCCCCAGTAGACCGGTTTCGGCGAAAACCATATTGCCGGTCACTGAGGAGATCGTTGTCTTCAAGGTACGCCAAAAGCCTTTTGTTGATAACTCTCTCCATACTTTTACAAAGTAAAGAGGTAATAGAGATGGGCCTATAATTGACAGGATCAGCACGACTACCCTTCTTCGGCACAGGCTGCACGTTTGCTAGCTTCCAGCTCTTTGGGACTTTACCTGTGTCTAGAGAAAGGCGATACAGGCGTGTAAGGATGGGAGACAACTCTGGTGCACAGATCTTCAGTACAATAGCTGGTATACCGTCAGGACCACTAGCTTTGTTTACGTCTAGACCACGGAGCGTTTTAAGTACCTCTTTCTGACGAATGCGAATTTCGGGCATGGTGACCCCGCATTGAGGGAGGCAGGGAGGTACCTCGCCATTAGTGACTAGACGGGATGCTTCGGAAAAAAGAGTAGCAAACAGATTTGCTTTTTCTCCAGCAGTGTGAGCTAGCGAACCGTCAGGCTTAAGCAACGGAGGTAGTGAGGGACGGCAGAAGTTCACTTGAACCGATTTTGCCAAAGACCAAAAAGCTTTACTACCAGCGGGGTAGGAAGCTAGTTTGGTCCCTATTTGACTAATGTGGTTGAAATGAGCCTTCTTTAATTCCTTTTTGCAGTTCTTGGTGGCAATGTTATAAGATTTCTTCTTAATCCGGGAGTCCGAGTCCTTGCGCTTGCGAGCGTCAGCCCAGGCTAAGTATGCCGTATGTTTCTGCGCTTCAGCGCGTGCACAGTTTGCTCCGAACCCTTAATTTTGATTTTTTATCAAGTTTTTTATTCTACCTAAGTCATTTTCTGTTAGTGGTAGGACTAACTCCTCTGCGAGTGTCCGTCTGGGTTGTTACCACCGCTTTGCCCGTAAAGTCTGCCGCCAAGCAGTCATGTGCAAGCATTACTGTGTTCCGGTTTGATGAGCAGAGTAGCCAGTGAAATTACTGGGCTTATGAGATTTAATACCTAATGTTTCAGGGTAACAAGCGCACTGCAGTGCCGCTCAGGCCTTTGTGTTTCAAAGTTCTGGGTGGCACTGCACTTGTTATGGGCCGGTGTTATGCTTACCATCAGGCAAACGACCAGCTCGTCTCGTTACCAAATAGCATAAAAAGAGTCATTTTTAAATGTCTTTTAGATTATTTTGTGTGCATGAATGGTTTGGAAGCTTTATAGCAAGCATCCATTTTCCATAATATAACACAACCTGTGCCTCATCAATCATCATTCTTGTAAATAAAAAAATAATTAATACCTATTAAATAAATAATGGAAGTACTAAATCTAAACGACATAGGTATTAGTAGTCGTAAGTACCTAGTTACCTACTCTTCAATTTTTTAATTACAATGGAAGACTCACATTGGATTAAGAATTAGTTAACAACAAAAATCTAGGTATTTTACTAAATTAATTAATAACAAAATATGTATATGATACCAAAAATGGAAACCTACATAATTAACTCCGAAACATTAAGATAAAACAATAGAAAGAAATAACTTTGCATAATTTATGAAAATATCTATAATATATCATTTATACCTATCTATATATATTATTAGTATACAAATAAATAATATTGGAGGTCTGTTTTAGGGTTTTTATAGAACGGCGGCAACGGATTGACGTGATTTTTTGTATAGTGTATATTACAGACCGGAGTAACAGAGTAACATCGAAAAAGATGCCTGTGAGAGTCTCGGGTGAAATCACAGGCAGTAGCTAGTCTTTTTCAAATTTATTTAGCGCTTATGTTAGGTGCTAATAACAAGTGGAACATTTAGTACCTATACATAAATACATCACTGAACCTTGCTAAAACTCACTCAGCACGGATATAAAGCGTTTAACCGTTCCAGGCGGGTCGCCAATACAAAGCCAAATGTTGAATCTGAGCCGAAGCTCGGAAATAGAACACGCTCTAGCTGCGACACGCGGAAATGGACTTGCAATTGGTACAGCACGTGCGATTCTCTCTCTATACCCAAATTCAAATTCAAACTATTTATTTGCATAAAACATGGTGATATAGTACAGTTGTTTTACAATGGTTTTGTGCAAACATGTATTTTTGCCACAATGGCGTGCAAATTTTAAACAATAGTAATATAAGTCTTTGGAATTAATGATATTTCAACTTATGATTCAATACACGGAAGATTCATAATAATAATTATGTAATAACACAATCACAATACAGGTCCAATAAAAAATAATAAAAAATGTCAAATTTGCCAAATTCATCAGCGGCGCGAGTACGGAACTCGGTTCGATAAAATTGTCGAACCGAAAAACTCGATAATTTTATCGAAAGTTGCGAGTACCGAAGTCATCGTAAGCTTTTGTCGAAAATTCTCTTAGGATTCGTACCACAGATCAGTATATTCGACCTAACTTTTTTTAAATCTATTTTTAAGTTTAGTGGGATAGTGTATAAAAATAATGTTTTATGATATTTTACTTCAATCACCATATTTTATTTTTAAAATGAATTGGTTTAATATTATTCTAACATTGTGACTCTGTATACTGGTAAAAAATAAATAACAAAAAAGGTTTTCGACCATAGTCATATTATTTTATTATTCTCTTTCACAGGCTTTAAAGTAATAAAGTCTGTGTTCTCTTTGTTCATTTTGTTCATACTACCAAAGAGAATATAATCATAGTTCATACTACTTCATACTGTCAGACTTTAATATTATTTTCACAAACTACTAAGGGATACTACGTATCAGACGGTCATGTTACCTACATCGACGATGTATCGTTGCAAAGTTAGAAGATGACAGTTGAAACCGTGCTATATATACATATTTGTATACATTTTCATAGGTATGTTTATCGTACCTTGATATTTTCCTACTAGTTCTATTTGTAATATTATCTATTCTGTGCTAGTTCCTACTTCCTACACTATAGAAGAGTAAATAAAGATGGACATGGGTTAAGAAAAAAAGAAACGAGCAAATGACTCAGTATTTTTTTAATACACATAATGACGTCACTAAACAATGTTAGATATAGTGTTTATGGCACACAAACAGTAAACACTTTGTTAGACGCTGTCCATTCAGTCCTTTTTTCACAGTTAACACATTTTAACTTCTGGTTCCGTTTTCACAAGAAATCTATGTAATTTAACGCCCTGTCGTTGGCTATCACACTTAGGAACACAACCCTTACGATACATTTTGTTTTGCGGTAGTCAAGTCACGTTATTACTGAATATTATGTGGATTAAAAAGATTAATCGACGCAAACACGTGGCAAACACTTTGTATCAACACAAACACAAATCACAATATGGCCGCCGGCACCGGGCAGAGGCGGGCGGTGGCAACCGGCGGGGGTGAAGAAAGAGGAGAGACGAGACACTGACGTCATTTTCTAACCTTGCACCTCAATTCCCTACGGCTATAGATTTTACTAGGCAGATTAACAGGCGTGATTATTTTATCCATACTCCATCCATTCTTCGTCTCGTTATTTTTGTTTGATCGTCTCGAAGTCCGTGAGATCGGGTTCTTCTTATGTTATCCTCGACACCTTGAATAAGTACCAAAGCAATTTCCTTCGAAATTCGGAAGAGAGTTACAAAACGCTCTTCAGAGAGTTCCAAGGGATTATTTGCATCCCGTAAGCCGCGCCTGTGCATCATCAGCGAATCTCTATCTCTATTGGGTCTCCGCTCTTCTGCCAGTAACAAAATTAAACCGAAGTCCATTTTTGCACTTATAAATGGCGTTATTCGTCCGCATCGACTTATATAGTTTTCATAAGTTTTCGGTTCGGACTCGATCATAGATAATTTATCGAGAAAAACCGTCATATTTCGCTCCTTTCGGTAACTCTTGTCGATTGTTTCACACCCACGTGACGGCTCGATAAAATCCACTTCATCGATTTGAACTGTCAATTTTATCGAATTTTATTATCGAACCGACTTCCGTACTCGCGCCGCTGTTATGATTAATACATTCAAAAATTGATTTTTGAAGTTATGTTGCTGCTGTTTATTTTCGCATTGGAAAAATGAACTGATGTCGTTAATTTTTCTTAATTTTCTGGCATTATACTTTTTTATCATCTTAGATAAAAAAAAGTACAATGCCAGATGCCTGGATTTATGTTATAATTCATACATTAAGTATCTTATACATTATTTTATACTACAGATATAGGTACCTAAGATTATAATTAGTTAGTGGGAAATAAATATATGTTTTTAATTTTAGTTTTTGTGTGTCTAGTTTGTTCAGTTAGCTGATATTAATCATTATACTCGTATATATCTACGTTTTTATAGAACCAACAATTTCAAATTTTGAGAATCTAATTCAGTAGAAGCCTTAAAACAACTTTTTTAATAAATTTTACCTTGACTTTAGCGGTTCACAATGTTCAGATATAATGCACAAGATACCTATTTGTTCAAAACATCCAAAGAAAAAAATTTATACAACACTATTACGTACGAGTGTTTGTATAGAAAGTATAGCGGGTTGACCTCTTAAGAGCAGCTGCTGGGACTTATTTATTTATTTATTTATAATAATATGAACGCAATTGCAATTATACATATTACCAAATTAACAAAAAATTAATTAAAAGAAAAATTCATCAGGTCATTACCTACCAAATAATTTTAAGTCTAGGTTACAGTAGCTATGTCAAATATATCGTGAGATGCATGGAGAAATTATCAAAATGAGAGTGTTACTTATCCAGGCGAGTATTAAAACATCCTGTATCACCATGCATCATGATGTTTTTCTTTACAAAAATCTGAAGCTCATTATAAAACACCAACCCTCAAAGTAATGATCGGCGGCGACCTCCTCATGACCTCATTAATATCATCTCTACTTACCTCTACTACCTACTCACTACTTCTCTACCTCATCACTACTTCAGAAAAGGGTTAATAAAAAAATATTTTATTCAGACTACTACAGAGTGAAATTACTGGGCTTATGAGACTTAATATCTAATGTCTCAGGGTAACGAGCGCACTGCAGTGTCGCGCAGGCCTTTGTGTTTCAAAGTTCTGAGTGGCACTGCAATTGTTATGGGTTGGCGTTATGCTTATCATCAGGCACACGACCAGCTCGTCTCGTTACCAAACAACATAAAAAAAAAGACTGAACCGAAAAAAAACCGAAAAAATCAACAGTATTTAGAGTTTTCGAGATGAATGTTTTGGGTTGAGTTATCAGACGCAATCGATAAACGAAAACAAATCCGCGTGGCAGCTTAGATAAAAATAACGCAAAGCTTTAGATTCACAGTACAAATAAAAACAGTTTATAAAGTATAACAAGAAATAGCACGACACAAGTGCGTAGAATACAAAACCTACATTTGTGTGGAGCAAAAAGGATTTATTTCAGCACAAAACGTGAGTGAATAGAAACGTTTCATAAAACACGAAATAGTTTTCTCTTGTGGGTTTTCAGATGAATAAACCTTTTCTTATTCCAAAAAATAAAGCAATTTTACATTTGATCTTTAGTATTATCAATAACTCAGTAGGTAGTACAGGAAAACGTTTCTGCCTAACATTTTAGACTTGTAATTAGAACCTATATTATATTCTTGTTCGTGTTCTATAATTGAGCCATAATATTACTCTACCTACTGTAATGCCACGTGCCAGACATAAACATAAAAATCATCGTTTTACTTTCCATTTTTTAATTTAATAAATAGAAAATGATGATGATCAAAAAGTAGAAAATAACGATTTGTTACGTAGGTACCTTACCTAGTTTATTGTTTATTTATTTTGTGCACTGAAAAGATTGACTAAGAAGTAAATCTCGACGACTGAAAACAGTAATGCTTGCACATTACTGCTTGACGGCAGACTTCACGAGAAAAGCGGTACCAACACCTACCTAGGAAGCTACGCTAAGAGTTGTGAATTGTGATGTCATGTTGATGACAAATGATCAAGACTAATCAAACTCACTATTATTGATCAATAAATATTTAAATATATTTTTGATGAATTTTATTTCACGTTCACAGTGCTGAAATGTCTGAATATCGATGATTTATCCGTAACATTTGATATAATATTTACAAACACACGTGACCAAAATGCTGGCCTCTACTTAGGTCAAAGATTAAGCATTGCCATTCAACGCATTTTGGGAACGTTGCCTACTGGTAGCGGATTATTAAAGACTGTAAATAAATTAGTGTGTATTTTATTTAGTTATTTTAGTTTATTAAATGTTGTTTACTTTTTCTGTTATTATAATAAAGAATCATCAAAGTAAAAAAAAAAATAACATATTTACATAAATCTCAGATTGAAAGGTCGCTCGATAGAGATTCGATGGGTTGAAGGAGCGTGGGTGGGTTTCCTCCCTCGTAAATAGAGAGGTTTTCGGGGAAACGTGGGAGCCTGACTTTAGCAAGTCCCTTTGTTACGAATACCAAAAATAACTACTCTTGCCTACGTTTTCTAAGGGGAACTCTGATTCCTTAGAAATTGAATTATTATGACCAACCCACGTAAAGTATCTTTCGCTAAGGGTCTGGTACATAATAATACTTTTTTTTCCTTTTTTTATCTCGTCGGGAGATATGGTCTAAGGCAGTAGATATGAAGTCCATACTGCTTTAACGAATGAAGACTAACTTTCTTAGTACTGCTAACAAAACATAACAATAAACAGATTTTCAATTTGGAGGCGTTAGCTAGCCGATCGGCTACTATAAATTGTTGTCACTATACCAATATGCTAAGGCTTCATCACAATGTTTTTTTTTAAAGTTGAAGGTCAATTTACACTTGTGTTGAGCTGCCATTAGACGGTAATGCATGTTTGCGTTTTGCTGTAAAATAACCATGGTTTTCCAACAACCGTGAACTACGAGGTATTACACGCTCACGCGGCTTGAAGTAAAATCATTAAAAATCCATGAAACTGACAAGCACAGCAATAAGGTCAAATAGTGCTATTTGTTTCACTCCCTTGAAGGCCTAACTGGGCTCAAACCAACGACTATTCTACTACATATACATCACTTGCGCACCACTGCGTATTTACCGCGACTTCTGCACTGAACACGCAGGGGTTGTGAATCATTTTTTTTTAATAGACGTGTTATGGAAACTTCATTGATCGTGGTTTTTCCGTGGTCCGTGATTGATGCTTAACCATCAATCATGCATTAGCTTCTAATGTGCTCTTTAGCACATAACACTTAAGCGGGGGTCACACCGGATGTACAGCGCAACTACAGCATCGTGCGTTTGGTGTGTCATTTCGCATAATATTCCATATATTACAACGTATAGCTGCGCTGCAACGCTCAGCGCTATAACGCACCGCATCTGCGGTGCAAATACGGAAGTCGGTTTGATAAATTTTTCGATAAAACTGATAAATTTATCGAATGTTGCGAGTACCGAAGTCTGATCGTAAAGTATTGTAGTAGCTCTATATTCTCTTTGAATTCGACCTAGCTATTCGGTAACTTTCGTAGATTGTATCGAGGCTCGATAAATTATGTAAAAAGTCGATAAAACCCCCTTTATCGATTTGAACTGTCAATTTTATCGATCAAAAAGACCCGTACTTGCACTGGTGGTATGACCCGCGCTTTAGAATGGATAGTGCCCTTAGACGCTTCAGACAATAACAACTGGCCGCGCGTCACAACGACCTGTTTACTATTACTTTGGTTTTTTTACATTCAATAGATATCTACGCTTTCTTGATCATTATCTCATGTGCTCAAAGGGGTTGATGCGCTAAGCATGTAAAGATACATACCTAAAGTACATAGGTATAGGGTAGTGAAGATATACGAATAATATGTAGGTTGCGAATTAATCGCCTTCTACCATTTCTCTTTGAAATAATATGATATTCAGTATAGTTAGACGTTAACATAATTGCGTGTATAATTCAAATAAGTCAAATCTGTTTACTATCAAGTTTAATAACTTAATCCGACCTACGAGGTTTACTGAGAGGGTGAGTGGGCGTCACCGTTCAGAAATGTTTATTTAGGGGATCAAAAGTTGCTGCCTATTAATTAATTAATTAATTTGAGAAGCTTTTCGTGTAAATTACTGTGATCAGTGTCAGCTTGTGATTTTCTGCGTAATTTAAACTACTTATGTCATCTGTTTTTGAAGTTTTTAATTGAAAAAGTAATTGTATGCCTTGATACAAATGGGTGATTTATATTTTCAAAAACCGTAACGCAGTAATACTCGCACTTTACTGCTTGGCGGCAGAGTACGCGAGAAAAGCCAAACGGACTAGTTCTACCACCTGGTTAAATGAAGGTAACTCAAAACCAAGAAATTGGTGGTTGAAAGAATAGGTTGATGATAATAAAGATTATGAATTGGCGATCTATAAATTATTGTATAGTAATTTATATAAGGTAATAATTTATTAAACATTATTGAATAATTAATTATTATACAATAATCAACGAAACAATAAAATTACACACCCGCACTTGAAAACTATTGTTGCGAGCGACAATATTAGGTATCACGTGACACGGCCAAAACGCTGATCTATCGTAAAATGTTAGTTAGTTACAAGTGATAATGTTTCAATAATTTCGAATTGGTCATTATGTACATAGAATCGAAGCGGCAAAATTGTAACGTCACCACACCACACAGAAGTGCTCCCGACCTCCGCGCACAGTTTACACAATGTTTACCACCAGTACAGTTCAAACATCCCACCGAAACTGAACTCAAACATACTTTTCAGGTGTTCGCCAATATTTGTTCGGCGTTGAATTTCGTAATAACGCCTTTAAAAGAATATGACATTGGAATTGCTAAGCTAAATGCTCTGTCAGTATAAAAGCAACGACTTTCTGTATGTTTGCTTAAACTTCTGGAATTGAAGGAATAAATGTTTTTTTTTCTATCTTTCTTATTATTGGTTTATTGTTGCAAGTTAAGAAAATGCTTTAGGGAAATTCTTCCTTCCTTCTCAAAAGAGGTGGACAAAAAAAAGAAGTAAGAGTACAATGCGCATGCATGATTTTACTAGCTGCGCTCCATTTCCGCATTTGCGTGATGATAAATAGTCATTTTCTTCTGCTCGCCTGGCTAACCCTAATACGTCGCACTAGAAAACCAGTCGCCCTTTTTAGGTTTAGCACCTAATTTCGCGTGAGATACCTACTAGTCAAACGCTACCGTCAACGTCACTTATACACGTCTACACTAAAGTTGGACAGCGCTTAAGTCGCGCGTATCTCTCGTAGAAGTTACTTAGAAATTCAAACGCGTTGCATTAATCTTAGGCGAATCCCAAATTTATGACACCGATTTTGCGTGTCCTAACGCTAAATAGGCGCTAAAGAAATGACACAGTCAAAAAACTGTCATGTCAATTATTTAACTTTAAGTGTTCCCTAGTTTTATCTTAGTTGATTTTAGTGCAGACAGGTATAATAGCCTAAGATTCAGAGTCGTGTCTAAGCATAGATTATTTCCTTCATATGTCAGAATTCTAAAAATCTACTCGTATATCGAATGTATATGTAATCTTGTCTCTTCTCTGAATCACAGCCTGAAATCACGTAAGATACCTACTAGACAAACACTAACTTATAGAGAAGAAACATATAACGCAGCTCCTCTGACAATTCGTTTACAGGTAGAATTGTGCAACTCCTGAACAGATATACAATGGGTAGGTTACAAACGCCTATCAAAAAGTAACAAAAAAAACATTGTCAAATTAGAGACAATTTATCATATATATTTAAAGTATAATATGTAGTAAATATCTTATTGAAATGACGAGAGTGAAACCACGAGCAAACCTATTATTGTACAACAAAAACCTACTTATAATGTGCTAAGTGAATTGTTGTAAGCCATATAAAGCCGTGAGTATTACGAAGACGGAAAGATAAATAGTATAAAGCATGTAGAAACTCTACCTTTATTTGATTTAGACAGACTCTGCCTTTGTTAGAAAATTGGACAAGTACCTATGTATACCTATATTATTATATTTTTTAGTAGACGTTCCTATTCATTCAGTACAATATATATATTTATACAGCATGCTTGGTGAATACCAATCTTAGACATTATTCTTTAAATTGAAATATTTATTTTTCTACAAGTATTTATATAAGTGCAAAAATCTACGTTGGTGTGAACTGTTTACATGATATTTACTTAAATTATTCAACCAAAAGCTAAAAAACTGTACCTATAACCTTCAATTACATAAGTAACAGAATTTCTGTAAAATGATAATAGCGAAAAACTACAATAACATATTAAAAGTTTCTAATATCATAAATAACTAATAATATTATGTGAACAATTTGAAAGGCAGTTTCGTATTCATTTTCTAATCAAATAACGTACCAGATGAGTTCATATTGGCGTTAAATTATTTGCTATTCAAAAAACTGGATACAATAGAACGTGAGCGCCATGAAAGCGGGGCCTGGGCGGGCGGCGGATTGGGCGGCGACGTGCCGCCCTACATTCCCAACTGGGTCAAGAGTAACTATGGCTGAAACCATACGTCATCCCGGAAAATTTGGCAATCGCTACAGCGTTTCCATGACAATTGCTTTTTATTAAATTTCTAATATAAATGGCAGCAAACGGACCTACACGCAAGCGCTACGACTGGATGTTGCGCGAGTAATCCGGTCGCGCCATCGTCGCTAAGCGCGGCTGTACTACGTAAGTGAATCCGGTCAATGATACATAATTATGTATTGGACCGTAGGGACCTGGAGCTCAAAGAATTTTTAAAGAACTTTCAGGGCGTCTGGTCGAAGCCACACGTGACCAAAATGCTGGCCTCTACTTAGGTCAAAGATTAAGCATTGCCATTCAACGTGGCAATGCTGCCAGCATTGTGGGAACGTTGCCTACAGGTAGCGGATTATAAGATCAAGATTGTAAATAAATTAGTGTGTATTATTTATTTAGTTAGTTATTTATTTAGTTATTTTAGTTTATGTTGTTTACTTTTTCTGTTATTATAATAAACAGAGAGATTATTTTTATGTCTCCTATCCATTATGTATGTATTTTAGGTACATTATTTTAATTAGTGACGGAACGAATGTAAGGTAAAGGTAAATGTTAAGTATAACAAGGGGTCCACACGAGCGACTTCGGTCTCAACCACTATAATTAGTTTAGTAACTTGAAACTCAATATTGAATTTATCTGCTAATATATGTCAGCGTTGTAAAGTTTTTATTTGAATAGAAAATAAAACTGTGATACAAGTAAATTA
The DNA here is from genome assembly GCA_907269065.1 of Crocallis elinguaria. Classification (NCBI taxonomy): domain Eukaryota; kingdom Metazoa; phylum Arthropoda; class Insecta; order Lepidoptera; family Geometridae; genus Crocallis; species Crocallis elinguaria. The sequence continues at coordinate 19,774,382 of OU026072.1, read as the reverse complement.
TTCAAAACATGTTGATCTGATTTTTGAGAATCGTATCATCATTTTACGACTAGTTTTGGTGCGGATCAGACATAAAAATGAACATAAAAATAGGAAGGTCAAAACTCTGAGCTGCGCCGTATGTATGATACAGATCTAAGTACCGTATGAGCAATATTTGATTCACACCATAGTAAAATATACATTACTTCAGACTGAATCACCTTATCTGAGGTATAGGTAGGTATATAATACATTCACAGTATCTACAAGCGAATATTTATAGGTGCTACTATACAATGCCAAAGTAAGAATGAGTTAGCAAAACTAATTAGCAGTCAATTTAGTTGTTAGAGCCATGATATCTACATATTTTTGCCTATCTAACGAGCGAAGGTAAGACTTGAATAAAACTAGCGTTGTAGTTGTGCTTAATTATTACAATTTTGATTATAGAAACAATTTCATTCCAAAAACGTGAAGGATTATTTGATGAGTTAAATTTATTTTCATGTGGCACTTTTAGTTTTTGCTAAAATGTTCATGAATGAAACTGATAAAATACAGTTGAAATAGGGATGTTGCTTGAAACACAAAGTAATAATAACTGTCGCTATACAGATTTAAGAACACGACAAAAAATATATAATTTTCACAAAGATACTGCATCTAAAGGTTTCCTAAAATCAACGATTTTTTTTTATCACCGAATAGTAATTTAATGATACCATCATATTAAATATTCTTTACATATCAATGAATAAAAAAATGTACGACAACCAGTGCTTAATCGCAGTTTTTCACGGCCAAATCAACAAAATGTATGTTTTAGTGTACGACCCGCGTTAAACTAATGACGTCAGATGTTCTGTTCAATTTGTATGGGGCGTTTTAGCATATAATGGTATTAGTGCTCAGTAGATAAACGCCTAAAGTGTCAGTCGTCCCGGACACTTGCATTTTCAGTAATAAGACACAGTATAATATACATACAGTATGTAATAGGGTAAACGCTGGTAATGTCGACAGTGTCCCAATACTCGTCAGATTGTAAAAAAAGGCCAGTTACTTATTTCAAACGAGAGCTTAATAAAAGCTTTTTATAGCAATATATTTAAAATAATATACTTCATAATTAAAAGGGCACAATTTAGTTATATCTATAATAGTTCCGGAGAAAAGAGCTATCAAAGTTAGCGATTTTGAAATTTGTGTTTTTTGGGAAGTTTAGTAACTGAAAGTGTAGTCCTGCGCACCACTTTGTTTCCATGTTTCACAGGACCAGGAGGCCGTTTTGGTAAGTGTGATATTTTAGTGAAACGCTCAAGTTAATTTTCTAACGATATAATATATAAAATTGGGCTATTTTTATTCTTAGCTTCTTATTAATGCGTATGACAGGTACTCGTACTTAAAATACCCTATCTGACCCAATACCCGTCAGTATTTATATTATTTTGACGGTAACTGGGACATGATTAACAAAATGCGCGTAATATCGTCATTGAGTATATTTTGAACCTTATTGTGCAGTGATACGGTTTGCGGTTTTATTATAGGGGCGGTGGCGGTCAGATTTTTATTTGAGTAAATTAATTGAGGGTTTGCAAAACTATTCCTTTTATTTTATTTAAAGATAATTACCTCTATAATCAAGTATGGAATTACGGTTACCGATAAGACCGCCTCTATTTTTTTTTATATAAAATTATAGTTATAATATGTACATACAATAAAAAGTTTTCGGTTTTTCTTTTTTGTATATTTTGTAGGGGCATGCGTTGCAGGTTAATATTTTGCAAGTGAGGCAAAATGCGCAATTTGGCGCTAGTCGTACCACCATCTTGCAACCGCGTGCCCGTACGGCAGCTCTAATTCGTATGTTTTCGTATGGCGTAGTTAAAGCAATATATGACGTAACTTCGTGCATATGACTTTCCCTGCCCAGTAGAGTGAGCATAAATATAGAACACTTAGATCGACCACTAAAATGTACAGGAAATTCCCTGATCCATCATTAGTATTTTATTTAGTAAAGTAAAATAGTTAGTGGGAGGACTAACTCTTCTGCAAGTGTCAGTCTGGGTTAGTAGCACCGCTTTGCTTGTGAAGTCTGCCGCCAAGCAGTAATGTGCAAGCATTACTGTGTTCCGGTTTGATGAGCAAAGTAGCCAGTGAAATTACTGGGCATATGAGACTCAATACCTAATGTCTCAGGGTAACGAGCGCACTGCAGTACCGCGCAGGCCTTTGTGTTTGAAAGTTCTGAGTGGCACTGCAATTGTTATGGGCTGGCGTTATGCTTACCATCAGGCAAACGATCAGCTCGTCTCGTAACAAATAACATAAAAAAAAATATTTCAAGTAAAGTAATGACTAATATCAAATTATTTTATAAAATATTATAATAGGTTGGGGAAAAAGTTTCTTCACATTTTTTAAGAAAATTCAAAACATTTTTTAATATTGTTTATTTACATTTAACTAAAGTATGTAGGTACCATTTTGTTCGATAACTTTTTGCCATCTTGTAGGTAGGGACATGATCCCATTGCTATATAAATTTTGGTACTTCTGATCAAAATACCGCGACAAGTGGTTTTGGCAGTCCTCTCGTGATGTTAACCTGACACTGCCTAAAGAATTCTGAAGAGACCGGAACAGGTGTAAATCTGAAGGTGCAAGGTCAGGACTATACGGCGGATGCATCAACACCTCCCAGCCAAACTATCTTAATTTTTTCTGAGTGGCTAAAGATGTGTGAGGTCTAGCGTTATCATGATGAAAAACCACACCCCTTCTGTTGATTAATTCCGGCCGCTTTCTCTCAACTTCTTGCTTTAATCTCATCAGTTGTTCGCAGTAGAGTTCAGAATCGATGGTCCTGCCTGGTGGTAACAGCTCATAATGAATAATGCCCTTCCAATCCCACCACACACACAGCATCACCTTGTTGCGAGTTAACCCGGGTTTCGCCACAGTCTGTGAAGCCTGACCGGTCTTTGACCACGGCCTTTTTCGCACGTTCTTGTCGTACGTGATTCACTTTTCATCACCAGTTATCAGCTTCTTCAAAAATGGTTCGGTTTCATTACGTCGAAGTAAAGAATCACAAATGAGTACACGGTTCATTAGGTTTCTTTCAGTGAGCTCGTGAGGTACCCAAATATCGAGCTTTTTTGTGTACCCAGTTTTTTTCAAATGCGCCAAAACTGTTTTGTGGTCAATTCCCAGTTCTTCAGCTACGTCGTAACTACTGATATGCCGTACTTGTTACACTTTTTAAAAAATGGCATCCATTTTATCCGTAATAGGGCGACCAGAGCGACGTGCATCTTTGAAATCAAAATTTCCGGATTGAAAACGCTTAAACCAAATTTGTGCTACTCTCACAGACACTGCACTAGGTCCATAAACATCACAAACTTTTTTCGCGGCTTGCGTTGCATTTTTACCTTTTTTGTAGTAAAATTTTAAAATGTATCGAATTTCTTCACTAGATTCACTCATTTTGACAGTACGAAAAACAAATGAAAATCACACATTTTCCTAATTTGAATTTGGAATTATGTTCTTTAAAATTTAAACTTTCAATGATACCAAAACCAGCCAGATACAAATAGTATAGCGAAAGAGATTTTATTACAAGTTCATACATACTATAATGCGAAAAGACTTTTTCCCCAACCTAATATATATCAAATTATTTTATAGCTAATGATGAAAATTACTGTTTTCCATATTTATTTTTAGGTTTTTTAAGTATAAATATAATATTCAATATCATGGACGACTGCACCGAGACTCGGCATAAGCTTCTGCAATGCGGGAGCACGGAAACTTGTTGCAATATCGCCAAGCTTAGCCTCTCTGCTGAACGGAAGCACCACCCGAACGAGCATGAAACGTAAAACGTATAACGCGTTACCTGTGACGGAAATAGCAGACTACCAATATCGATTAATGCAGGCAAGAAACGACGATCGCACTATTTGAATGGGGTGAGAAGACTCTTTTTGCTCAGGCATCTCTCAAAACTCGCTCTAACTCAATTCTCTCAAAGATCTCAAAACTCGAAGAGGCCGAACCAGGTAGGGTCAACACGCAATGACAGTCGAGTACGAAAAAGGTGAAGTCGCTGACCACATCGGCCGCATTAAAGCTTCCATAAATCATGAGGTGGTCATGTACGAAAACAGGAGGGAAGACCTAAGCTTCCTCAAAGTACCGAAGTCCGAAACACGAAACAGCTATGGCGCGATGGCGATGAACTCGACTACTCAGAGTGACTCGGAACGCTTACAACAGAAAGTAGCAGTTTTGATAGCCTCAGAACAGCAAAGAGGCATTCCTAAAGAGAGGAACCGGGAAAGGAGATTCAGAGGTTTTATGAACGTCATCAGCGTAGAAACACAGGGAACGAGATAAAGAGCTATCCAACCACTGGAAAGACAGGCAGCCGCTTTGGTTGAGTTTTTGAGGAATCCCCCTTGGTTCTAAACAGCCTAACGAGAGCCGACAAGGAAGAGGTCAGTCCACCCAATCACAGATCAGCGTCGACGCCCTTAAACCACGCAATCAACGCTTTTGTTGAGTTTCAGGCTATCGTAAGAGCAAGTAAGGAGGTTAATCATATTGCCTGCCGGAACATCATGAAATCCTTCTAGCAGGACGACTACGCTTTAACGTCCATTGAAATGACACCATAGTAGTTACAGCCCGGTGCACAAAGATAACGCTGGATGACAAGATTTTGAAGATGGTTGATATCATTTCAAAGACGCTTTGGAAAATTGGGTAGTACCGAAAATCAATTGGGTATATGGGGTTCCAGGATGCGGTAAAACAATATAGCTGGTTGGGAACTTCGACGTAGAAAATGACGGAATAGTCACCACTACAACTGAGAGAAGCTTGCGCACTGCATTAGACACGATGTAAAAACCAAGGTGTGGAACTATGGCCTCGATCTTAGTAAATGGGTTTAAGGAGCCGGACAGATGCAACCTTCTGATGGTTGATGAGGCTGTTATGAACCACTTTGGGGCATAGTCATGGACACTCGACCGTCAGATGTTAATATAGATGTCCTCGTCAAAGATCACAATTAATTGCCTTATATCGACAGGGAAAACCTGTTCGAGCTAAGGTACAATTGCCCAAGCCTGGTAGCAACCATCAGCCAGGGGTTATTGTGCGCACACCGGAATCTAATGGATGTAGCGTACCTTAGTGAGATATACTCCGGTAAACTCTTCAAGACCTCAGGTGCGCTCCCTGAAGCTGAAAATGCATAAGGATGCCCAAATACCCATCACTCTTCCTAACGCTCTGTTTCTGGTTAACACCCTGGAATAAAAGGAATCCCTGACCAGCAAAGCAGATCAAATCTTGCAATCTAAATTTGACCCACTTCCCGATGTTCGATTGAGCCGAAAAATTACATAATTATGTAAATCGGATTACAATGCAATATAATTATATCACCGAGTTGGTCTGATAACAGAGCCGGAAGGTGGCCATAGTAATGTTGTAACGTAATGACATAACCCCATTGAGTTTGGGGTTCGTTTGATCTTTGTAAAGCAAGTACTCTGATCCTAGACTATATTTAGGGTGCCGATGATGGAGCCGGATGGTGGCTACGAGACTACAGAACCCATTACGTATTTTACAAAAAGCTTTAATAAAAAAATATATTTGTATATTTGTATGTTTTTCACAAAAACTTGTTCTAACAGCTTGATTAATTTGGTTTCATTTGGTGCAATAAATAATATTCTTTAATCTTTTTTTGTCCTAGGCATTCGACGCGTTTGGTTATTTTGGGTATATTTTTGCCCTATAATTTAAATTTGAGGGTTATATCGCCAAAAAACAATTTAATAATGAACCTTAATACCAAGGTTACAGAGTTCAAAATAGTGTTAAAAATTGACGAGTTCTGGGACATTTTGACGAAAATTAGGACAAATCTGACGGATACTGGTACAAATCACTTATAGATGATCAAACGAACTTCTAAGTGAAGTTCGATCACTATTATATGAGTCACTTCATTCGAAGATATATGTACTATTAACAGGTAGTCCTTTAAACCTACAAGGCAGTCGCACGTTTTTAAAGCTGGCAATCGATTACAACATCGATTCCCGTTTTTTTTTTTTTTTTTGTCGGTAGCTCTGTTTCCTATTTGCCCGAAGGCGCGTTCAACTTCATTCATTTAGAGAGGAAATTTAAAAATGTTTAAGGGCCCTGGGTGTAAATATATATTGGGCGGGTGATTTATATCTTCGAATGAAGTGACTCATATAATAGTGATCGAACTTCACTTAGAAGTTCGTTTGATCATCTATTAATATTACGTCACTTCATTCTTCAGATATATGTACTATTAACAGGTAGATGTTCAGAGTAAATTAAAAGAATTTGTAAATCCAAACTAAACTTTTTTAATTTCCATAACAAATAACCAGAACATAAATAATTAACAAATCATAACAAATCTTATGTTCTTAATTAGGTTTGTACTTATCAAGTATTGCATATCATTAGATCATTCGTAATCAACTAGATGCTTATAATAATAATGGATTACAATTTATTTAGTGCTCGTTAGGTAACGAGAAAACAGATCTAGCGAAGATTCCTTCATCTAATACAGGCCGATTATAAAACCTGGCGAACGTTTGAGACGAACTGGACCATCCAGCCGTCTTCCTAATTATATCAATAGATACTCCAGCGGAGGCCGCCGCAGATGTGGAGGCATGTCGTGTGCTATGAGCGCTAAACATGCCCACATCTACGCCACTCTCCGCCAGAGTTTGTTTAATCCATCTACTAATAGATTGAGAAGAAGCTTTCTTATAAGGCCTCTTATACGTCATAAATAAGTGGTCTAAATTATCTGGTCTTAGACTAGATGTCATGAAGAGATAATCATCTACAGCTGTAGCTGGACATATTCTGGGATTTTCTCTGAAATACGGTAAGATTAAAACCGGTTGGTCCCTGCCTACTCCGGAAGTTTTAACGAAGTCTGTTATTGGGATTTTTAAAGCATCAGTACCTTTATTAATGTTCGACACTTTAATAAGTGATAGAGTTTGAACTCTGTGAGCAGTGCAAATTGCCAGTAAAACACATACTTTTTTGGTAATTTTATCTAAAGGCAAACTTCTGTTAGGAAACCAATTAGCGACATGGTTGAGTACTATCTGAGGGTCCCAAGTACCTATGTACTTGGGAATACAAGGTTTTTGTTTAAAAATACCCTTGAGGAGGCGTCTTACACTGTCGTCAGATCCTATGTTGCCACCTAAAAGCAACGAAAGGGCTGACCTATGCGAGTTAATTGTTCCGTAAGAACCTCCTCTATGAAACTGTTGTGTTAGAAATGTTAAAATGTCAGCCAATTGGGGGTTAAAGATGCTTATGTCATTGGTGTTACAAAATTCCCACCAGAGTTTGTATGACGTATTGTACTGCTTAAGAGTGTTATTTGACACAGAAGATAGCATAAGTTCTAACGCTACTGTTGGGATGTTTCGTCGAATAAACGCGATCCGGAGAGCATCGCGGCTCCCAGGATAAGGCTCCTGTACAGTGGGTGTTGCGGTCTGTAATGAGAACGCAAAAGGTCTCTGTTAGGGTTAAAATATATAATTTCAGAAACTAATAATTTCTTTAGTAAAGGGAACCAAGGTTGTCCAGTCCAGTATGGAAAAACCAATATGCCAGTTGCTTTGTCGCTTATAATTTTTCTAATGCATTTGAGCACAAGTGAAAAAGGAGGAAATGCGTAAAATCGGTAAGAACTCCAGTTTATTGTAAACGCATCTACTGTTATGGCATCGGGGTCTTGTTTCCAAGAAACGTATGCTTCACATTTGGCGTTGGTGCGAGACGCAAAAAGGTCTATATCTGGTTGACCTAGCTTGTGAACTATCATTTGGAAAGCCCAGTTTGATAGTTCCCACTCTATGTCAACGTTTACCTTGCGAGACTCCTCATCCGCTTCTATATTATCTTTTGTATTGATATAAGATGCAAAAAGCCATATGTTTCGTTTCTCGCACCACTGCCAAATGGTTTTAGCTAAGTCATGTAGATGTGGGAATTGGATTCCACCCATGCGATTAATATAGCTGATTGCTGTAGTATTATCAACACGAAGCAGTATGGCACAATTAGAGGTCTCAGAGGCGAAACATTTCAATCCCATGAATACAGCGAGGAGCTCTAAATAGTTTATGTGGAAAGAAAGTTCTACGTCTTTCCAGCCACCATTCACGCGTTTGCTGTTACAGTATGCACCCCAACCAGTTCTAGAAGCATCTGTAAACACTTCAAGAGAAAATTCCGCCTCGGGCCTCATCAGATTTGACGATGAAAGAATGTTCCGATTCCACCAAAGCAGATCAGGTAGAACTACAGCAGGTAATTTAATTTTAGTGTTATAATTTTTGAATGTTTGAAGAGCCAAATATTTCTGACGTTCAAGGATCTTAGTATAAAGCCAGCCATATTTAATTGCTGGACAGGCTGCCACTAGAATTCCAATAAGTTGTGAGAGTTCCCTTATAGTACAATTGGGTAATGTTGTAAACTTTTTTACCAATTTTGCGATATTATTTCTTTTGTCTGATGGTAGAGACAGGGACAAATCGGCAGAATTGAGAATAAAACCCAAGAACTTGCAGGTACGCTGAGGTGTTAATACGCTCTTTTTGAAATTAATTACAAATCCTAGACATTTCAATAGCTCTAGAGTCTTAGTTACATTTTTGAGACATTCGCTTAAGGTGTCCCCGATACATAAAATGTCATCTAAATATATGACCGATTTGTAACCTCTCTGCCTTAGGTGGCTTATTACTTCTCTCATAATTTTTGTGAAAATTCTTGGGGCAGAACATAGACCATACGGAACGGCATTAAATTCATAGACAGTGTTGTTAAAAACAAACCGTAAGTACTTCCGGTCTGCTTTGCAGATTGGTACGGAAAAATAGGCTTCCTTCAGATCAATTGTGGCTAGATAGCCGTCTTTTGGTATCAATTTAGTTGCGACTCTATGGTCCTCCATTTTAAAATGGGACTTTTCAACGAATTTATTGAGTGGTTTTAAATTTAAGATAAAGCGCTTACTACCGTCAGGTTTAGGGGTGAGAAATATACCAGATATAAAATCCCCTTTTGAGCGTTTGCAAACTGATACTGCACCTAAGTTTATTAGTTTAGAAATTGCTGCTACCATATCAGCTTCCTCATGATACGTCAGAGCATTATAAGGAATATAATGTTGTATGACTCTGCTGCAAAAGGGAATAGAGTAACCATTTTGAATCCAGTTAAGGACTAACTGATTTTTAGTTATTTTAAGCCAACAACCATAGAATAATTTTATTCGACCAGCATGTACCTCTAACGCTGTTGGGCCGGAGCACGTGACTTGGTCTGGTTCTGTTGAAGCTGCGATGACGACAGTTGTTTCATCGTTGACGCTTGGGGACCTTTGCGGCCGGCTGATCCTGTCTTCCTGTAACCACCCCGCCCCCCCCTGTTCGAAGCGTAGCGGGAGGGGCCGGACCAGTTTACCTGAGGCCGAATTCTGCTGGTTGATGGTTGAGCGGAAACTGCAGGTGTTTTTACTGGAGCCTGTTTCTTTATTTGTAAACCCTGCTTTTCAATGGCTTTTGACGCCTTAATTTTGTCAGATAGTTTTTGCCCGAATAGAGTTTCGTCCCTTTCTACGTCTTGAATCAGGTTCAAGAAAGTCTTGTCCAAACCTGGTGTCATAAATTTTTTCCGAACTTCGGTTTCCACATGGTGAAGGTCACATAGAATTCGGCTACTATCGCTCAAAAACTTAATTGCTTTCACCCTTTCTGTGCCGTTTTCAAGGAGCAACGATAATCCCTTGTTGAGGGCAGTGATGCCAAGGCCTAGCTGTTGCTGAGCGCTCTCAACTCGTTTATCTTTATTTCGAGTGGTGTCCGAAAGCGTGGCCGCTATTTCAGGGTTGAGCTTCGGTGCTTGCAAAAGAGTGCAATTTTCTGGAATCTGATACTGCTTCATCAGTTTATCTTTGGCTTCTTTTTCTATCCCTTTTCGGAGTATGGGATGCCAAAGCCGTGATAAGTTATCATGAATTTTTTCACCGAACTTAGGTACATCTTCAGCAACTTCTCCGAGGGCTGACAGTATATCCGGATCAAGATCAGGAAGTGATATTACTTCTTGAGAGTTTTCTTCTTCTGGCACCTTCTCTGGTGCCAGACTTTCATGGATATTTTCTAGTGAACATTCCATGGGTATTGGATCCTCAAGAACAGCTTGCGACTCGTTATCTAAAAAGAAAACGAGAAGCGTTACTATTAAGGCGTAATAAGAAGCAATAATGCATTTTTTCAAAGAAAAAATATAATTTGGGGTAGTTGTGAAAAATGTAAAAGAAATTAATGTTATAGTATAATGACTATGGTAATCCACTTTGAGATCGAAACGAAATTAAGGTGAATACTTAATGCTTTAGAATAGAACCCAAGGATAATCTGGTACTGTCGTGTTGATCCGCGACCAACCTCCAAGTAATGATTGCTTTTGTAATAACCCACGGTTATCATCTAAGCATAAAATAAAACGTCGTCTTGACCCACGGTCAACCTTCCGTTTTTAATTACCATATTTTGTGTAGTTTTTGTCATTCTTATTATTGCTTTGTGGTAACCCACGGTTACCCTCTAAGCATAAGAATAATGATTACCATCGTGTTGACCCACGGACAACCTCCAGGTTAAAATTAACTACTTTTCACAACATTCGTTAAAACACTTAGAAGTAACACTTTACTAACCTGAATTTTCTTCCAGCGAATCGGATGATTCAATAATTCGTCTACGTCGTTTATTTTCCTTTTCTTCAAGCCTTCTTATTTTATAGTTGTAACGTTCCATTTTTTCGGCGTAACTTCTTTTGGGCATCAGGAATTTTAATTTTACTTGTGCTTAATATAACTGTAAATCTAGTATTTCTTGGTAGCGAGTGAGAACGTCCGCGCGCTGCCTCGCACGAAAAAAGAATGAAGTTGAACGCGCCTTCGGGCAAATAGGAAACAGAGCTACCGACAAAAAAAAAAAAAAAAAACGGGAATCGATGTTGTAATCGATTGCCAGCTTTAAAAACGTGCGACTGCCTTGTAGGTTTAAAGGACTACCTGTTAATAGTACATATATCTGAAGAATGAAGTGACGTAATATTAATTTTTCAGTTTTTCAATTATTTTAATAACTTGTGGTTTTTTTATCCTACTAAAAATATATTTACCATAGAGAATGATAAATAAGTAATCACGTCAAGAATTTTGATATTTCTAAGTTAACAAACAGAGACGAGGCAAAGCTGCAAAGACAGCTAAGTTCAGAAACTGACGAGTAATGGGACGTTTACCCTAGTAGTAATGTAAAACGATAGCATTTACGATAGTCAGCACACAGTCGTCAAGCCATTTCAGAAGCCTTCAGGTGGTAAAATTGTAACACAAGAGATGGCCACATACCTATAAGAGAATGGATTCCGCTTTTAAAGCACTTTTGAAACACACTTACTTGGTTACTTGTAGAAATGTAGCACAGCCGATCCATAGAGCGAGCGATGTGTATTCCTTAGCTATCACAGAAACTAACTGAAAGGACTCCATATTCGAGACGGTCTTATATCCCAAATGCCACATTATTCATACTAATTTCATATGAAGGAAACTTTTCAGAATGGAATTGTTAAGACCCTAAAGCTGTTTCTACTTTTCCATTAAAGTTTCCATTCATCTGTCTGTGACGCGGCCCGTAGGTATTTAAGTATATTCACAAAGTTAGGTAGCTCACCAATGACGCTACCTTACTAAGCTAATACTTAACGTCATTAGTCAGCTATGTATATAACTATAAGTAGCTATGTTATACGAATACAGTTGCCTAAATGCAAAGGTTGACTGGACCGTGTTCAGAAAAAATGGGAATTTGAAAAAAAATCATTGGGAGCAGCAAAAGTAATTCGAGAACGAGTATCGATTGTAATGTATATTTAGTCATTTAGGTACACTAATACGATGAACACGTGATATTTATTGTTTAGGCTTTTTGAGTAAAGAGAAACCAATATCAAAAACAAAACACAGGCACAAAAAAGGATATACTTTGTGCCTTAGTAAAGTTGTCGGACTTTACCGAAACTTTATGTAAGTTGGGAATTAAACATGAAACACTTCAATTGACCCTTTTATTTTTGATATTTAAAGGTACTAGATGCAGTATATAATATAACTTATTTTTAGTATATTACTCGTATTACTTGACTCTAGCAAAATGCACAAACCGTGCAAAACCAAAGCAAAAACAATAACAAACTGTTCACTGGTTTTCTAATTGTGTGGTGGTTGTGTTTAATCACAAAGATACGTAGAGGACATTGCATAATATAAAACCGCAGTTTGCTTTAAACACAACATTCATAAGCTTTAACAAATATCGAGAGCCAAACGTGCCACTCAAGTTTAAACCTTAACACTCTGAAAATAAGTGTTAGTAGAACAACACAACCTCAAACAAATTTCCTCTTGAACCTCTTTTAGGTATTTGTGATTTATTTAATAAAAACTTAATAGGATCAATACACGTACATATACCTCGATGTAAGTATAGTCTTGGTGTGAATCATATCACGTAGCTACACAGCACTGTTAACTGTAACTGGTTTTACATATTATACTGTTTACAATGCGCTGTTAGTGTCACTCCCAATTTGCGGGTACAATTCCATAAAAGATGTATGTAAAGTAACTATTCGTCATCTTTTAGACCAGATCAGCCACGAGTGGACATAGTGGCATAGTTAATAGGCAGGGTAGTGAACCACGCTCCCAAGTTATTACCGCATCGTCGCCAGCGCTTATTTGACTGGAAACTTTTTTCTGGGATCCTCTAAGTTCTTTTGTTCTTGACCACTAGTGAAAGTTAGGAGGTACTATTGGCATCCCCCACTAACAGCTTGGCCTTGCTAAAATGACGACCTAATGGTTGCAACCACTCGCCAAGTGCGTGACCAATCTTAGTTATTTTTTATACTATTGGAAAACGAGACGAGTGGATCGATTGCCTGATGGTAAGTAAAACCCATAACAACTGCGGTACCATTCAGAACTTTGATCACACGCGGCACTTTAATATACTCGCTACTCTGAGATACTAGGTACCTATATATTCTCATAAGCCTAGTAATTTTACTGACTACTTTGTTCGTCAAATCGTAATACAGTATGTTGCATATTATATACTAATTGACGGAAGGCTACACGAGTAAAGCGGTGGTACACACACAGACGGTCACTAGCAGAAGAATTATTAGGTAGTCCTACGACGTGGAATAAGACTGCGACGACGGCTTCTCCAAGTTTGATTTTTCTTTTACCTAATGTTGACTCGTGTACATTGCTAGGTTTGAATATTGACACAAGCGTTAACTGGAAACATCACGTCCAAAAGATTAAGGCCAAACTATCCAGCTTCATATATGCACTAAGAGAACTGAGGAAAGCAACCGACTTCAAAACAGCGTTATCAGCCTACTATGCATACGCGTACTCACGGTTGCGATATGGGATTATTCTTTGGGGAAATAGTGTAGATGCGGAGGACCTCCATTAGGAGGAATGCATTTTTTCTGTGATATTAATCACAGAAAAAATGCATTCGAATCCTAGTTAATATTAAAGAACCCCAAAGTTGTAGGCCGCATTTTGTAAAGCATAAAATTCTAACTTTAATTTCGATTTACATAATGGAAGTTTGCATATTTGTTAGGAAATATCCCGAGTTCTTCAAGAAAATAGTCGACCAACCAAGACGATATGAAACTAGATACAAACATAAACTAGTTCAATCAAGCTCCAAATTAAAAATACACAGCTCTGGTCCAAATGCAATGGCGATAAAAATTTACAACAAAATTCCAAATACAATTAAAGAAGAACAAAAGGAATCTATTTTCGTAAATAAACTAAAAAGATTTTTAATTGATAAATGTTATTATTGTTTAAATGATTTTTTTAAAGACTAAACAAACAGGTTCTATTTATGGAATGGATCGGTTCGCTCTGTTACCTTGTGTTGCTATACCCTAACAGGGTCATATGTGAACTACACTAATAATATAACATCTCGATAAAATGTACATATGATTGCAATAAATGATTGAGTATTGAGTATTAACTAGTGAAAAGGTCAAAGCCGCCAGCACACAGGCCAACGATGGGAGTATTATCATCGCAGATTTTATTAGTACGAGTGATGAACACATAGGAACTGAATCATCTGCCTTAAAAAATCATCTGATCTCATTAACAGTGACGCAAACCTTAAATTTTCGATTTAAAGTCATTTGGAGATCTGCCAATAACATGAGTAAGGTAAACTCCAATAGGTTGAGAGCACAGAATTTAGAAACAAAGTTGAGATTATTTCTAACAATGTTAGTTCTAATTATGCAAACTACCTACATAGAATAATTCTTTATTATTAAAAATAGGGCCTAGTATAGTAAGTGCAAAATGGACAGCGCATGTAAGACCACATCGCGGCAGGCCCAAGACAAGTGGGATGATATAGGGACTTTTAGAAAATGTTTACACAAATAAGAGTGAGAGGGAAGATCACAGAGGTCAGGAACGGCTAACTAAAAGTAAATAATAATTAGTTTACATTGCTGAAAGGGAATGTTTAGCGAAGTTTTATAATTGGCAAAGCCAAGGTTCATAATTTATAGTGAAATGGTGAAGCATAACATTGAAGCTGCCTTTCCACTACTACTCGTTAGTAGTAGTGGAAAGGTAACTAGTATGTTCAAGTCCAGACCCACAAAAATTCAGGAGCTTCTGAGGAGGTACTTCACCTATGAACATAGATATCACAGGCTTCGAAAATTTTTAGAGCCTTTGGCCAGCTTACTATAAAAATTGGTCCAGTTTCACCACAACGAAGTGGTTAAAGGTAAAACCTAGAACCAGGTTAAACCTAGAATGGTAGCTGGGATCTCAAGTGTGGCTGCATCGAATTCTACAATGAGTGTTCGATGAAGAAAACCGCAGATAGATGCAACCATATAATGCTGGCCGTGAGGTCTCGGCTAAGAATATTACCAACCCATCTCTTCCCGCGGGAGTCGTCATTACTACTCCCGCGGGGAGAATTTGCTGCTGCCAATTCCTGGCCAATGGGCAAATTCTCCTTGGTCAACACCATAATCTACATACTGCGATCACCAAAGCGCCTGCCTGCCAAGCATGGTACGTTATGGCAATATTCCCCCCTTCATGCAGGCTGGTTTTCAAAACTGGACTTTTCCTGCTGATGATGATGATGATTATGATGAATGCATTTTATAGCGCTCACCTGGCTATAGTTACCAGTACCCCCCAATTGAATAACTATCGCCAAACTGCACATTATCAGTGGATTTTTTTAATTCAATTCTCAATTATTACTTTTTTATATACTATTTTATAACGAGACCAGCTGGTCGTTTGCCTGATGGTAAGCATAAAGCCGGCCAATTGCAGTGCCACTCAGGACTTTGAAACACAAAGGTCTGCGCGGCACTGCAGTGCGCTCGTTACCCTGAGACATTAGGTATTAATAGTCTCATAAGCCCAGTAATTTCACTGGCTACAGTGATTCTTGCAACTGCTTGCCGGCAGACTTCACAAGCAAAGCGGTGAAGAGTTATTCCTACCGCCTAGTAAAATGCTGAACATGATTCATTCCTAAAATTAAAAACTACTTAGTTTACTATTTAAACAGAGGAACAGAAAATACCTAGATGCGTTTTATCAATAGTAGTGATCAGAGGTAAATTATATTTATAAAATATTCGTAACTCATATTTACATAATCAGAAACTGTGAGACTGTGTTTAATTAGATGTTTCTTACAAAATAAAAATGTTATACACACTTATATATTCATAATACCATACAAAACACACACATGTATTCGATTAACTGAGTACATAAAAACATCAGTTTGCGCTATAATAGGTATAAAACAGAGATTAAAAGTAAATTGGATTGCTATGCCCACGGGAAGAGGTTGGGCAGACCATCCACTCAAGGATATGAATATTCAACCTATAGTTAGTCAGGCATGTTGTTCAAGTACTAAGTATTCACTGCACCTAAATGGAAACATAATTCTTTAATCTTTTGTTTCTCTTAACAAAATTACCTTATTCGAGCTGCTATCCGATTCACATCCCAATAAGTTGTTTGCAAACTGAAATATATTCTTTATCTTTATCCACTTCACATAAAACTTCACTTTAGTTGCAATCAAGGGACGTGCATTACTGTGTACAAAAGGTATGACTACTGGGCGAGTGCGCGCGCCGCCCGCCCTAGCTGAAGTCACTCACTCGGTCAGAGCGCGCGAACTGGATCGCTAAAATTAGCTGATTTTCAGACGCGCGCGCCACGTCAAGCCTCCAGCTGCGACTGGTGGTCGGTCGGCCTACGGCGGCGCCTGGTCACCGCGCATGCGCTATGAAACCACAACAAACAACTGGCACGTATCAAAGCAAACGTATCCAAGGCAGTATTGATGAAACCACGGGCTGGGTGGGTTTTCATAAGGAGCTGGGTAGCAGTAACTGGAAGGGATCAAGGAGTCTTGTTAGGGAATGCATGTTCCGTGTTGTGGGAAACTGGTTCTCTTAATTCCTGATTCTTCAGACCCAGGGAATTTTAGTAAGGGATCAGAGTCTAATGGATGTGATCGTTGAGCATTATTTACTATTTGTGTGAAAGTCTTAATATTAATTAATCTGAGAACAGATCCTCGGAAGTATTCCGAAAATCAAACTATTAATTCAGTTTCTATAGTGAAATGGAAAATGTTTGGCTCAATTTCACTGAAAGAATTTATTTATATTTCGTCGGCATGGAAATGATGGCACTGTCGCTTAATTATCCTTGTTCTTCTATGACATATGTAATTTCAGTAGCTTTCGCAGCATTTCCGAACCTATTTTCAGGTACTATACGTTAGACGGTTAGCGTGTAATTTAATTTTCAAGGATTGTCTCATACGTCACGAAAAATGACTATCACGATATTTTTATCACCACCGACGTCGTGACAGCTGATTGCAACTTCCATAATAATAGATATTGCTCGTTCTTATGCACCTACTAGTGTCGCCTTTGTATTCAAAAATGTAGAGTAAAGCGCATCACACGCACAATGTCAGTTAGTCGTGCTTCAGGACGATTGGAAGCTAGCACGCTCTCTCTACTAACTATTTTAGGTTTAGCGTATTCGACATCGTCGACGCATCGTCGCTTAGGATCAGGCGAGACAGTGGTCAAACGCCAATCCATCAAATGTAAAAAAATCTATGAACTATGGTCCCGTCGAACTGACGCTCAACAACTCACCGAGTCAATCTGGCAAGAAAGGATATTTTCAGATAGATAGGGAAACGTAATCTACACAGGGGCGTATTTACCCTAGGGCCAAAAGGGCCATGGCCCGAGGCGGCAGGCTGCTAGGGGCGGTGCAATCAGAAGAAATTTAACTAGCCTAACTAAGGCTCTTATTAATGAACAGTGTTAAACTGTGTTTTGTCTCTTTCGATTCAGTTTAAAATTGTCAAAGTAGGTACAACAAAGACAAAACAAAGTTTAACGAAACTAATTAATAATAAAAGCTTAAATCTCGTAGGGTGGTCGAGGGGGCTCATGGCTGTAAGTTTGACAGACATCAAGACGCGAGGCTATCGTATATACTGATCGGCGCGCGGTGCGGCAGGGCGGCGGGGCCTGCAGCCCCAGGGCGCTTAATCCTAAAATACTCCACTGAATCTACATGATTTACATAATGCTGAAACAAAGTCGTTTTTATTCTCGTTGCACACACAAATGCCAACACTTACTTAGGTACTAATTTATATGTATATGTACTAATTTGAGGCTCGAAGACCACGCCTTCACTTCAGCACAATGCAGTATCTGTTGGAAAAGGTCTCACCCAGCTACATTTCACCAAAGTCGATTAGCCTATTCTCAAAAATGTGTAGGAGGAAACCGTCGCTTAACAGGTAAAATAGACAAAGTTATGTATTTTTTTTCTTGCGAAATTACTTTGTTGTAATCCGACTTTGCAGGCACCACTACTACAAAGTATTTGAAACATCGAGAAAAATATACGCGTCGTATATTTCTGAGCCTTTCGTAATTAACCTTTTTGCTTTTCAGATTCCTCAAATGTAATTAATTGAATGACGTTATAACATTTTGATTCATTCACTTTGGGCTAAAAATAATGATATTTAGGTCATAAAACAAGTCCACAAATTCACCTGTGAGCGTGGGCATGACCTCTACTCCCTAGGTCAATGTTCGCAGCTCAGGTGCTCGTGTTGTATTCGCTAACTGCTCTCCACGACTGGTTAATTGGAGCTGAAAACCCCTTTAGACACGAGTAATTGGGTCCTGTTACAGTGACCCTTTTTTATCTCCATAGCGACCCAACCCAGCTTCGCACGGGCTTAAGACATAAGTAAAGTTACGATAGTCCTTATTGAACCCCTTAATTACCCTGACGTCTCCTACCTAAACTATCTATCTGTCACATTTCAGTTTCATAGCTCAAGTACTTATCGAGATACAAGGTCTTACCACAAAAAAATTAAACACACGTTAAACCTGTGTTAAACACTGTTTAACGCCTAAACATGCCTTAGTCGCGCGATTAAATATGAGCAACCACAAATCCTGATTTAAGTAGTGTGTAACCGTTGTCTAACACAATTCTGTTTTGATATTTCTAATCATTTTTGACGTTTCTATTTAGACGCTGTCTAGCTAAACATGCGACTAAACCTGTTTTTTTTTTTTATAACCCTGTTCGTGTTTAATCAGTGAGCCAGTGAAGACCCTTCGTTTTTACACATTAATTTAAATTCCCTCTTTTTAAACCACTTTTTTTAGCTGTTCACTTGTAAATATAACTAACTAACAATGTATTTAATTAGTGTACTTATTTTCATATGTTTTTGGGTCATTTAGTCTTGCGTTCGCTCACCTCACCTACATAATGTCCTACTTATCAAAGAATTTACTATCAGCAGTAATTTTACTCGGGACACACTGTGCATTCATTTTTGATACAAAATGGTTTTCACTTTTCTTTTTGTGAAGCTTCCGCACGCTTTCATAACCCGTTCAATCTTTAACAACTTTTTGACCGTACCGACTACCGAAAATCCTTACAAACTCTTCAATGTTTCATAAAAGTTTAACAGCCCTTTTACGCGTTTCCTACATCAAACAGTACCCATGTTCAAAGTTGAACAAAGGAACTCATTTTAAACCTAACTCTACAAAGTCACGAATTCATAACAATACTTACTCATTTATAACGTCTATTAAAATATATTTCGTACGTAATTAAGCGTATTGATATCCAGTAGCTAAACATGATGATTAAATAACGTAAGCATACCACTATGTGCTTTAAAAATAAGGAGGTAGAGTTCATATTCGGATAGGTTTCTCGATTGGCGCGTGCCGGTCTGCTCGTGTTGCCACATTTTAAATAACAGTTAGTGTGTGTACTTAGTACTATTATATATTCTGTGGTATGACTCAGTGGCAACGCCAACATTGTATAGCAATAGATACCCATAGGACATTGTCCGCGTTTAAATCTATAAGTAAGCTCATTAACTGCTCGCCGTTTATTAGAAAGGTACACAGGGACCAGGGTATGTTAAAAAATGACCTCTATTACTTCCGGCTTCCGTGCTTCATACTTCGTCAGTGAGGCCGTTTCCGATAGGAATGGATGGTGCTAAAAGGGCACGTAAAACTGTGGGTACTTAGGTAATAGGTATAATTATACTGGGTTTCAAAGAATACCTACGGTGTCGCGTGCTTGTCATTATATCCTGCTTGTATATCTTAGGCTAAGATTCAGAGACGATTCTAAGCGTAGACTTTGGCTTCCATATGTCAAAACTGTATAGAATTTTGACGTATGGAAGCGTGAGTCCACGCTTAAATTCGTCTCTGAATCGCAGCCTTAGAGTTATAAATTAAACTTCAAGCTCTTTTTAGACGGTAGGAGAAATTGCCAGGGTGATCATAGCAAAGTCACTTTCGAAACCGGAAAGAGCATAAAATGTTGTAGGTAATATAAAAATCGAATATTATAACAACCATCTGACAATATATCGCTATATATGGCGATAGTAGACATCTTGAAAATGTATATCTGAAATTAAAATAAGGATTCGTTAAACTACCATGGTCACCAATTACTCTTTTATCTTATACTAAAACTAAAAAGGAGCAGCCAACCCTGGCCTAAGAGGTAAAATCCTTTAATCTCAAACGAGCAGTTTGCTCAAGCATAACATTACAATGTGCCGGCAAACAACATAAAAGGCTATTTCGAAGTAGGAACCTTCATTACATATGAATAATCTGATAGAACAGTTATCTTATCTAAGCCGGCTACTTGCTTTGTTAGGCATTAGCTTTTGGCGGCGAAAACCGTGAAATAAACCGTTAAGGCTGTAAAGGGTTTACCCAGAAAACTTACAGGCAATTTATGGATGGCAAGCGTTTTATTTTTGAAGGACCGTGTTGTTTTTTTAGTTACATTTACCTACATCGTCACCGAACGGTGGGACAACGTAGAAGGCGCTGAGCCTAAAAACGATGACCAATACATCACTATTGTCATGGGTATCTACTACAAACCTTGGCTTAGGCTTTGGCCCGTCGTCGGAATACGGGCGTCCGGAGAGAAAAACTTCGGCGGACACAAATATCCATGGGCAGTAGTTAAGTTTGGGCTCATATGATTCGTTTTGACGAGTCCAATATATTACACTTGGTGTCGAAGTTCTTATGATGGAGTCAGGAGGTGGAAGTGTGTTTGTTAGTTTCTTTAAATTACATTTTATGTCATTTTTTATTCATTAGAGGTAAACTACTTTTCCGTACTACCTATAGTATAAACACGAAAGTGGGTTGGTGTGTGAGTCACATGGGCAATGAAGCGGATACGGTACCTATAACAAAACAACCATTTACTTATTAATTTTTGTCTGTCTGTCTGTTTGTTCCGGGTAATCTCCGAAACGGCGGGGCCGATTTTGACGGGACTTTCACTGGCAGATAGATGATGTTACAAGGACTAACTTAGGCTACTTTTATTTTAGAAAAATAATTAGGGTTCCGCGCAAAAAATACACATATACATTATACATGCCAAATTACTTTCGTAAAGCAGGCTTCTTGATAACAATAATTTCTTACGGGACTAAGATAAAAACACAGGTTTTTATTTATTGGCAATCGTTTTAAAACCAATTTCTTTCACCTTTTTTCAGAAGTATCATCCGATCTTGGCTATTCTTAATCCAATTCACAAGATACCGTTGCAAGGGATATGGTAGATATTCGCATAACCTAAAGTGGGTCACATTGAGAACATATTTCTAGATAGATAGTTATGTAATTACTTCACTTGACGACTTGTTCAGTTGACTGCACACCGTATAAAAACACGATAACTTCTTTCCATGCGTGTCTTCAATATATTATGTTTCCGAATAGGTACCTAAGTATACGCTAGTGAAACTATACCATCATCCCTATACGTTCTGCAAAACGGTTAGGTATAGCTATTTTATTTTCACCCTCTCCCCGCAGCTTTTATGTGAAATAAATAGCCGTTTCCGGGCAGTACCTACCTAGGTAGTCTAGACGGAGTCTAGACTGCATGTAGCTTAGTATACAAGTACACTTGATGTCTGCACGAAGATCGATAGAATCGTTGAGTAGGTACACCTTCACCCTAGGTAGTCCATATGAACTTGAAGGCGGTCGGCGACCACGTTACATAGCTTTCCTTACTGTAAGAACGGAACGCTATTGCGTTGCCAAAGTGCTAGCTTAAAGTCAGTTTTTGTCACAGAATTATAATAACCATATAAACCATATTATACCTACGTTGTTACAGTAGTACCTACTATCTAACAAGTAAAATTGCTTTAAAAAGCGTCGAACCGATGGCAGTGACAAACTACTGAACCGATTTTGGTGAAATTTCTTTGGGACCAATCTGTAAGTACATTCTTTCAAATAAAAAAGAATGTTCCAAATCGGTTTATAAATGACGGACCTCCTCCTTTTTTTGGAAGTCAACTAAGAAAATATTTAGTAAATTTTTTGACCTAGGTTGGAGAATGATGCTCTGCCATTATTGCCGTTAACTTATTGGAGTAACTTTTTGATGAAAATTTTAAGTCGCAGTGGCTCTGAAGTTTAAACTAAATCTGAATTAATGGAAAATCTGGTACCCAGCATTTTTCGATGATATCTATCAGCAGATCGCCAGTTTCCATGATCTCCATTAGAAATAAAGTTACCATCGTAGCACCTTGGACCACATCATCCTCAGGTACCTACTATCAAGTGAAATAGTGATCAAACACCAGGCTTTTATATAGTATTACCTTCTGCCCTCGGTTTTCACCCGCGTTCCCACATGAACCGTGCATTTTGCGGGATAAAAAGTAGCCTATGTTACTCTCCGGTCCATAAACTATATCTTTGCCAAAAATCACGTCGATCCGTTGCTCTGTTACTGCGTGAAAGAAGGGCAAACCAACAAATTAACAAACACACTTTTTACTTATTTTCTCCCTAAAATAGGAAAGCCTCAGGACCTCAGGAGGAGGATTGTTTTCGTCGATGAATTGTATCTTTTTTGTATAGATCCATATCAAAAAAACTAAAGAAAAAAAACACTATTTAAAAAAGATGACAGTGACGCCTGTCACCTACACGCCTGACACTGACAGCGACAGATGACAGCGACCTTGTTAATCATTGTCGAATGTCGATTGATCCGCGTTATTCCGCGACTATATAATTTGTGTTCCGCGATAATTTGTGATTCCGCGTGATGATTAGTGTCCGTGAATTATAGTATAATATAAACAAAACTAAGAAATTAATACAGGAACATAATGTAAGTAACTACTTTTCCGAGAGAATCTTAGATATTGAATTGAACTGTATAATACTAATGAATTCTCTCGCAGAGAACTATGTCGTCGTTCCAAGAAAGGCAAAAGAGCCTTTTTAACCAACTGAAAGATGCTGAAGATCAGCACAGCTTTTCCAAATCCAACAAAGTGGTAGATCCTCCAAACTATGGCGAAGTGGACCGGCATGTGTACAAAAAACTAAAACGTGAACTGAAACAATTCAGAGGCAAGGAGAGTATTTTTAAGAGACCTGAAGCAAAACTTCGTGATTGTTTACGTGCGAAGTCTATCCCTGACCACATGAAGAACCCGCAGAAATATGTTTATTATTCGCTAGCAGATGTTACCCCTGAGCAGATGTCTGACGCTACAAACACGGCTACAGCATTTGCTTTGATAAAAAAGTTGGAAGAACAAGAGGCAGCAAAGACTGAGATGGATCACGACTCAGACGAATTCATATTTAAAAAGCCTACATTCCAAGTTTCGTCTATGGTAAAGAAGACACCTCCTTCTGATGAAAAAGTGGTATTCAAAAGCAGAAAAGTTCTTATGCCAGAGTATGTTGTTGGTGTCTCAAAGAAGAAAGAAAAGAAAATTGCTAAAATTGAACATAAAGACTCTGCTGATAATGAGAAAAAAGCTGAACTGAAATTAAATCATTTATATGAAGATGATGATTAAATGTAAGCTTCAAAATAAATTTTTAGTTTAAATTAAACATCAGTTTTATAAATTATCTTGTTCTTTTTTTAGAACTTTTTAATGGCTCAAAACTGGTAAGGTCACCTTTGACTTTGATCTGTATGCTGAACATTTCAAATTCAGCAGTGTGCTTGAGTTTTGGAGTGATAACTACAAAAACTCAACTATGGCTATATCAAAAATGTTTACTGTGTTACCACAAAAATCTACTTTTAGACGCCTGTTTAGCTAGACAGTATTTAAAGATAAACATTTAAAATGTGACAACTCACAACTGTATGGAGTTAGAAAATGGTTATACACTATTTAAATCAAAATTAGCTGTTCAACACATTGGATAGAATAGTATCATCTGTAACTTTTTATAAAAAGTTATAGTTATGATTAATTGATTATTACTATTGATCAATAATTTTGCTACTAATCATTTCCTAGTGTAAGGGGCTACCTTTGGTTGTTTAATCTTTAAAACAGAGGAAGGGGCAGGTAATAAATGATGCCTCATTCTGTACTTTTATCTCAGTCTACTGATATAAACTGGAACATCAATATCAAAGTAAAAAACCAAAATATAAAATTAAATGCTTTAATTACATAAAAGTCCTAGCACTGTGATATTATTGCAGATTCCGATTTTATTTCCAAGTTTTCTGTCTCTGATTTAGTCTCGGCAAAGGTACTGAGGTCTCGCATCATTGAGTAAGCATCTTCACCATCAGCATAGTACTTGGGCTCAATTTCAAGAATTTTGAAGCCAAGTGAATTAGTGTAAAGGTTGAGTGCTGCTCTGTTGCTTTTTCTGACATGTAGTGATACATACTTAGCCTGAAAAGACAGAAAAAACATTACTATACTCATATTAATAAACAGAAAAAAGTCTGTAAAAGGGGCCCCATATCCATAACTAAAAGGGTAAACTGGTTCTTTTTTTTTTTAAATGGGCTTGTGACTGCAATGTCACCTGATGTACCTACTAACATGTTACATTTATTAATTATTATGAACACATGTGGGTAAACTATGCTATGCACCAGCTTACAAAAAAAACCTTCAAAGAATAGAGAATCAGTTTCAGACTTTCCAGTGAACCATACATGATTAATCCTACTAATATTATAAATGCATAAGTTTGTGAGGATGGACATAATATATGGATGTTTTTTACTGTTTCACACAAAAACTATTAAACGGATTTTGATGACAGTTATATAGCTTAACATTAAACATCAGAATAACACAGACTATAATGTCTAAAGATATATACCACTCGGGCAAAGCCACAGGTGAAAGCTAGTATATACATATATACCTGGAAACATTCAACCATAGCAAGAGAAGCTTGGTTCATCAGCTTTTGAGCAAGCCCTAATCTTCTGTGAGAACGTTTGACAGCGAGGGATGTGATGTGGCCATGTCGGTTGTCTTCACCATCCTCTTCCATTTTGGCTAGCACATAACCTGTTGAATGAAGTTAATCAGTTTCTGTCATACAATCAAATGAATTCATGCTCAAACAATGTAACAATAGTTACATAAAAAAACAACTGCCCTAGCCAGTGTCCCTCGCCATAAATCCAGGTATTTAAAAGTTATGGTGGAATAATGAGACTTACATATATACACATACATGAACCTTAAAAACATTCTACTCTTTTTTTTACATTACTACACAAAAAAACGAGTGTAATGTATAAAATCCATACCTAAATACACTAAAATTACATACTCAATTATAATACACATTTTTGCAGCCTTAATGGCTTTAATAATGCATTGTTGCATTACCAATACAACAAGACCAACAGATTATTAAGGTAGGATGTAAAACAAAACTAAGTAAGATTGTGTTATAGATTATTTTGGCTTAAAAGAGTTTATTATGTTATAGGTTAATTAGTAAATCATTCACAAACTAATATTACAAAGAGGTAAAGTTTGTTTGTTAGTACCTACTGCTAATTTTTGGAACCACTGGTCCATTTCTAAAAATTCCTTAACTAACTATTAGTACTATGTACTATATGTACATAGCTACATTATTCCTGAGTGCTATAGGCTTCATTTAGTACATTGTGTGCATGAAGTCCATTCCAGCCAAAGGCCTTCTTGCAATTTTTTTTAAATTATTTAATATTTTGTTGACATAATATGTATCTTTATTACAAACTAATCTTACCAACAATGTGTCCTTTTTCATCTTCAGCAACATAGCTGAGCTGAGGCCAGGACAGTCCGTGGTAGAAGTAGTATTTCATTTGGTAATTTTCTGGCAGACACAGCAAATTGCAGTGCTGCATGTTCATTAGATCACTTGGACGTGCACAACGGATGTTCATTTTGATCTGGAAGCATAGAATTGTACAAAATGTTTTGGATAATAATATTAAGTAGTAATTATTTTTTATCTATAGAATAGAATATTTTTATTTGCATAAAATGTTGGTTACAGTTGGTGAAGATGGAAAAATGTAATACATAGAGCCAGAAACATTTTGTCGCAAAGCAACATGCAAATTTTAGACAAAAATATTCTCCCGCAATGGGCCTGCAGTTGAAATTCATAATGGGCAATTACAAATTAATCAATAATTACAATTATCAAAGTATTGAAATAACTTCAAACTATTATTCAAATTTTGCTGATTCTAGAATGATGAATCTAAGTTAGTATACTCTTTAAACAGGCTTGCAGGATTCCCATGGAATTGATTGACTGCTGGTAAGCAATAGCTCTTATACAATTTTTTGTATCAGAAAAGCTCTCTGTATCTAAGTAGAGTTACCCCATACCAATAGACCATAGTTTGACATGGAAGATACATATCTGTGGTTCACCGCTACTATGGTATCCCAGCTAGATGTTTTACGTAACTTGTATAGCACTTAAACAACTCAATTTATTTTATTACACATCTATTTATTTTTTTCCAGTTGATCTAATGTTATTCCCAAAAATGTTGATTCTTCTACCTCTAAAATTTTTTATCTATAGAAAAAATGTCTAGTTCTTTATGTGTACTACTGTATGTCCTATTATTTTATTATTTCAAGATTCTGCCTCTGAGGCAATTATTTAGCTGTATTAATAAAGAGCTGTTTTGTTTAGATTATTTCTAATGACTTTACAGCCTACTACATAATCACTATACACTTTTTACCTTAAAATGTTATTCTCTCCTAATTTTTCTAGTTTTAGTCGGCTGTCTGATTTCTGAAGCCGGAGGCGTATCTGACATGCCACCTAGGAGCTCCCGCACAAATCGGAACTTCGACAAACAGCACTTCCACACAATGTACCAACCTGCGCAAAGAAAACAAGTTAGGCAACTTCACATGTAAATAATCACAATTTAATAGTTAACTGCTCAAAAACCAAGCAAATTGGACTACTTACAAAACAACACAAAGACAAAAACTAAAAATACGCTACATACGAAGGTTAAAATAGCTAATATCACTTCCTTCATATCTCAATATACATAGGTTAATATGAACACGAGGTTAATGCAACCACTTTACCAGAACAAAGACTATCTTTACTTAAATTAATCAGTCAGAGCGAGCGTGTCAGATTAATGAGAACGATGTTTGTTGTGCACGTTAGTTATTCACAGCGCCATTTTGATTCTTTATTTTCACCATCCACCTGTTAAATTATGTAAATCAAAATAGATTTAACCTATTATTTAAAATGTTATTGTTACAAATATGTACAACTTTCGAATTAAGTTATTTACCTACTTGAAAACAATATTAATCAATATTTTCCTCTTTTCTCAAACTCAAAACTAAAATGAATCAAAATAACCTCACTTTTTTGACATTGATAAATTTAAAATTTATGACATTGTCACATTGATGACACCAAACATTGACAATTAAAAATTAGCATATTTTTCCCACAGTAGCCAGGATGCAATCCATGTTACTACAAAAAAAACACTTTTTGGCACCTGTTTAGCTAGACAGTATCTAAAGATAAAAGTAAAAAAATGATTAGAAATATCACCACCGCGTTTAACTCCTAAATGTGCCTTAGTCGCGTGTTTAAATATAGGCAACCCCAAATCTTGATTGTCTCAGTTGTCAGCGTCACTTGTCAAACCACATACGCCAAACGTCAAATAAATCAACGCCAAACCAAATAGTTAATTTTTTTGAAAATAACTTGTTTTTTCATTGTATGTATTTTTGTATTCTCAATGAAATTTATTATAATCTACACAGAGAATACGAATACTCAGTAAGTACTTGCCGCCTAACACGGATATTTTAAATTAAAATGGATGAAAATGGTCAAGAAAAAAGTTCCCTGTTCAGGTACAAAATAAGATATTTATTATCACGTTTAATTTGGGTAAAAGGTGTCTTGCTAATTAAATGCACCTTATCTTATTTTAGTAGATACAGAAGTCCTAGTTTCCGCCAAGCTGAAGTAAAAGCTCTGGTACAACTTGTACAAAAATACAAATGTCACATAATTAACAAATCAACAAATTCTGCTGCCAACTACACCAAAGAATTAGCTTGGGGCAAGATTGCAAAAGAATTCAACAGACAAGGCCTAGGCTTGGACAGATCTGTGGATGTATTGAGGACAAAATGGGAGAACCTGAAGAGATCTGCAAGGAGACTGGCTAAGGATGTAATGGATGACGACTGGGATTGCAATAGAGATGAAATTAATAAAACCGTTATGATGATTTGTGGTACCGATAATGGATTAAGTGGTAAGATTTCTGATACTACAATTAAAGCCTTCTTTTTGTACTCGCAATGGAATTGCAGACAGGTATTTTGATTGCTCCTTTGTTAAATCCTCTTGACCACCTTTTTATTATTTTTGTTGCTGATAATATTGTATTCATGTATTTCACTGGTATGTTCTTTTTTTGTTTATTTTGAAAAGAATAAGAACATTTAAAATATATTCTTTAATTCTTATTTTTATGTGGTTTTCTTTGCAGAATATGATGAACAAAGGGATTTTGAGGATGAAAGGGAAGAGTTTAAGCCCTGGGCTAGTGAAGATGAGCATGATTCTGTACCCTTTGTCAATGGTATGTGTGTACCTTTGTATGTACCTTAAATGTAACTTTGTAGTAATCACTATACTATATAATTTTTTAATATTTGTTTTCAGACAGTGCAATTCAAAATGAAACTCCCAAAAAGTAAGTAATAGAATACATAATATAAACAAGTAGGTAGTGTAACACTATTGACAGACATAACGATAAGACATATAGTTGTTGTATGATTGTTATGCATTGAAGCCATGTATTATTCCATTGATTCAATTTAGCCTTTTTTCATTACTAACTAATGTACCAATACTACATTCAGTACTCACTTGAATTACTTGGTACACTACTATTTGGTCAGTATAACAACATGGAGGGGTAGGATGAAAGGCACCCACTGAAGACAACTTCTAGTGTATATTATATTAATGTAGCATTGTACTTCAAATGAGGTAAAATAGTATTTAAACACCGACATATCAAGTATTTTTTCTGACCATCAAACAATCGCCTCATCTCATTATTCAATTGAAAATAATAAAATATATATTATTACAGAAGTGAGTCGGGTTTCTCACCTGGAGACTGTCGCATCCTACTGCAATGTGTTAGACAAGAGAAAAACGTTCTGTTTTCGAAGGCATCAGCATCAGCATTTAAAAGACAACAAGCATGGAAAAGGGTGTGTAAATTCGTTATTTACTTCTTGACAAGAACCACAACAAGGGAGTGCACACACTGCATAACAAGCGCAGGTTTTCGTCTTGCAATTTGCATTCACATACTCTTAATATTTTTTTTAATTACGTTGCATATCTCTGGGCATAAATATTTTTATTAAAGATTGTAATTAACACTCGGCTAGATTTTTGCCCTAAGCAACATAGCACTTGGACAATGATAATTTTATTCTTGTATTTATGGTATTCTCATATCATATATCATAATGTTTTCGTCAAAGCGAGAAACTCGCTTTTTAAAAGCATTTCTTTATATCATAACAATTGGTAGGTACATTAATTGCTAGCTTAGAGCATATAACATCTGAACATCTCCAAATCCATCTGAGGTAGTATCAATTCAGTATTATACCAGGAAACAGAAGTTATTAAGAACTTATTATTACCAACTTCTATAATATTAATGTGTGTTCATATAATTTAATTTTACAGATAACAGAAAACTACAATAAACAAAGTCCACGAAAAAAATCAGCAAAAGAGCTAAACAAGAAATTCATCAATATGAAAGCTATGGCGAAGAAAATTAATATCGAAGGCTACTTCAAAGATGTGAAACGAAAAAAATATGAAATTCTGAGTGATGATATGGACCAGGTAAATGACTAATGAACACCGCAAAATATGATTTACTTAGGCACTATTCTTAATATTGCTTTACAATTCCGTGAAGGGATATCGCGGTCATTCGCCTTGTGGTAACCGTCAGGCTTGACCATTAGGGCGTGTTCAAATTAATAGATATTTAGCACCCTATTTTTGCATTGATATTTCTTTAAAATCGGTTTTAAACTACGTCCAACCATTTATTTTAATTTTTGACAGCTCGAGTTAGTGATGTCCTAATACGTTACCGATTCGATTCGATTTCTTATAAAAATCGACTTTGTTTATGAAGAAGTTTTAATTATTTTAACGCATAATCAACAAAAATTCGACGATTCATTATAGTAAAATAATATTGAAGCATTGCAATTAAAACAACAACGTAAATACTTCAATATGATTTTTATTACAGAAAATTAAATCGGAACCAATAATTGACTGCACTACCGATTTCGACTTCGACGATGACGACGATAAAGTCCTAAGTAATACAATACTTTTGCGCCAAAGCTCGAACAATAGTCACCTAGGCTTTACTCAAGACCCCCTCAATAATGCGCACAACAGTGATTCTGGATTAGGTAAGAAATTATAATTATTAATTGGAGAAAGATATATTGCGAATTTCTGCCATAATAGCTCAGTTGCCAGAGTGTCTGGCCCGGAGAACAGAAATAACAATCACATTAGCAGCGAAAAAAATGTAGTTAATATTTGCACTTATAAAAAACCTTTGCAGCTCTACATGTCGCTTGCTAGCGTGCACGCAATTTTCCAATCAATATAAATAAAAACAAAACTTAAAACCAATTTTATCAGGGTAACGGCTGCAGTGCCGCGCACGCCTTAATGTTTCAAAGGTCGATGGCACTGCAAGCTCATACCTACTCGTCTTATTACTTTGTAGTAAAAAACACATGTAATTTCAGGGTCAATATCGGACACTAAAGACGTCGCCAGGTTAAAAGTGGACCTTCTGAATTATAAAATGGAAACTGCAAGAGTAAGTCTTTCCTTCTTTTTTCTTCCTGTTAGATTGCTGTTTTACTTGATGTTAGATAAAAATGAATACCATCTTTAAATAGCGATGTTAGAGGCTTGTTTTCACCATTTGGTAGGACTTACTCTTCTGCGAGTGGCCATTTCATTAGCCGCAAATTAATCAGTGTAATTACTGGGTTTATGAGACATTATAAAGTGTATTATTATTAATTAATTTAAATTTAACATTATATTTGACATTATTAATCGGGGGCCTTACCGGTTAACAATCTCGTGTTCGTTTTCAATTCCAAACCGATTAAGACCGGCGGTCGTTAGGTCTTCGTGTGGAAGGAATAGTCTAGAATGTTCGCTGGTTATCATTTTAGAACGAACGTTATTAAGGAAACAAGTTCTTACAAAGCAAAAAGAAGCGAAAACTCTAGACAACTTCTCCCACACGACTAGTGAACGCTGGTTTTAATCGGTTTGGAATTGAAAACGAACACGAGATTGTTAGCCGGTAAGTCCCCTGATCAGGCGAGCACAATCGAATCAATTCAATTATATGTCTATGAATTTAACTATCTATTAATAGCTCTCACAAAATTAATTACAGTTAGAAAGGAAACGAATAGAAGAAGCCTTGGAGGCAGAGGAAAAGAACCGCGAAATGCAAGCTTTAGAACAGTCTTTGAGATTGCGAGCGGCGCGGCTGGAAGTGGCAGCGGCAGAGTCAAAGCTTCCGCCCTCACACCCAGCACTAAAGTATTCTGTGGAAGAAAGAAGAGCACAGCAGTATCTATGTAATGATCTACTAGATTAGCGGTAAGATTCTTCTGACAGGTTTTTACTAACACACGCTTATATTACCAGACTAGCTGTGCCCCGCGGCTTCGCCCACGTAGCCTGAGTTACTTCTTGTATGTTGTAGGTATGTGCCAGTGAAAGTCCCGACAAAATCACGGAACAAACAGACAGACAATAATTTAAAAAAGGACTGTTCTGTGATATATAACGTATATACTTTCATTTGCATTTAGTAAAAAGCTGTTTTGATCTTACAAACAGACACTTCAATTTTATTTATTTGTATAGATTGAAATATTCGTTTGTTACAGATTCAATACTAAGGAGTGCCCTTTCTAAGGAGAAATAAAAAGGAAAAGTAGCCCGGGACAGGCTTTTAATTTATTATTTGAGAGATAGAAGTATCTGTGGTATAAGATAAGCATAATATTATTTTCTCACTGTTGAACTGATTATTATTTGTGATTTTAAAATAATAATAGCTATGGTAAATAAAAGTAAGATATTAGATACGAAAATTTGTATATTTTACTTGATTGCGTTTTACAAGATGATTAAATTATAATAATTCAATATTATTAAAATTAATTTATAATAATATGCATTTGTACAATTTCGTCTATACCTAACTAATTCTACAACATCTAATAATTATATTACACAACGCTAATATACAACATGCTTTTTACACTGATGTCATATGCTACAGCTATTTACTAACGTCATATTTGTATATATTATTATGTATAAATAAAGTACAAATCGTAGTACACGTACATACAATAATGCTATTGTACTAGATAGTCATTTTTTTACAAGACTGGAAAGAAAACACATTTAAGAAAAAGGTTACACTACCCTTTTCACGCGTCACGTAACAAAGTTAGGCTCTGTACAACCTGAGTTTGAAATGGTACGTTATCCATCTACACGGAGGTCAACAACATTTGTTTTACGAGTTTTTGAAATTCGTAATATTTCATTGAAGAAATGGCATTTAAAGTTTACGTCAAAATTTGTACTACAGCATTTCCGGACAGCCCTAGATTAGCTGATTCATGAAGATGTTGATTAGAAGATACTTAAAAACAATTCCAGAAAATACCGCGCATTTCACCTTTGAATTAAAATGGAAATTTGGAATGACGTTTTTCCAAGAGAGGTTGTCACAACTTGTTGACAACCCTGGTCCTAATCGCCCCCTTTCGGGATAACATACCAATTTAAACTCACCCTGTATAACCTGCCTCTTTCTATCGATGTGTTTCCTCCTAATTGCAAGTCAAGCCCCAAATTAGTACAAAAATGAGCTTTAACGTAACGCAATAAGAATTAATTGAGCACGAGCTACATTTTGAGTCAAACATGATAAAATAAATAGCATGACAAATGATATGATTCATAATTTAATAGGAATTAATCTTATTATATGCCTTTTGAAAAGGAGCAAAATACTACATACTTGTATAGTCATATTCACCGACTTGCGAGGTCAGTTTGTAAAATGCCTTAGTTCATATGGCACATAACATGCAAACGTCAAAACTCTTACGCATCTCGATTATAGTTAAACACACAGAAATTGACTTTTAACATCGCTAAAACAGCTAAAAACGCCTTTAGGAATATTGGATTCTGTGTAAAATTGTGTAAAAAAATTGGTCTCTTTCCATTTGCAGATTGTCGTGATCAGCATACTCGTTTCGTATGTGCATTGTGCATATCCGAAGCATAAAATCGGGTAATTATTTTGCAACTCTCCAGTTGAAAAAGCACTTATAAAATCGAGTATCCTTATCACGGCAAACGGCTTGTCATTTCACTATAGTAAACCGAATACTATATCAGCGCGGTTAAATAATCACGGCATCAAAATTCACACTTGCCGTTCTACTTACGACGCTGATGCAAAATGTATAAAACTGGACGGACAACTCAACTTACTACGGCAAATGAGCATCCAATTTTAAACTCTCTCGTCTAGTCTGCGCGATATCGTTCACAACTAAAACGTCTAGCAGCCTTCGATCGCAATTACTTAAGCTAATGTCTAAATAGAAACTTGGATTTCGTCCACGTACTTGCAGTCTACTTATCATACGGAAGATTTCTTTGGTTAAGTAGTCGCGAGCGGTCCCGCGGTAGAAGTGAGTCTAGCGAACCTAGCCACCGTCCGTAAGTGCGGACGAGGTCGGGAGGGGCGGGGCTTAAATTTGTAAAGTGGCGAGAGAAGGCGTTCCGGAGCTGTTGTGTGGAGTTAGAGGGGTGAGGGGGGTTGTGGGCAGAGAAGGAGCGATGGTGGTGGCTGGTGTTAGGGGAGTGTCGGGGGGAGCGGGGGGCGGGTCGGCTGCTCGGACCAGCACTCGTCTCAGCTCCTGCGCTCTTGCGGCCAAGGTTCGGGCAGCTTCGGCCATTTCCGCGACGGCGCTCGCGCATGGGAACTGCTGTGCTGCAGCTTTCGTCTTAGCAACGGTGGTAGCTAGCGCGTCTGATAACGCGTCTGAGCAACGCAGCGCTCGGGCTTTCAGACCTGCATGTTGGGCGCTCCTGAAAAACGGGAAATATTGGTTAAGTGCAAAATCTTACTATGTCACACTGAATCTACAAAACAGACCAATAGGAAACCTATAGGTAAAGATCTTTTGCGCTTGATAGTGATACTACAATTTTGTGCATGATATAGACAAATTAGCAGATATTATCAATATACTTTACAATTTACATAAAAAAAATTATATATAGGACAATGAGAGTAGTCAGCGTGTGCTGCATACACATTTGCACGCAGCGCTGTTTTTAAATCTACCCCTTTGCTCGGTCCCTGCTCTTTGCCGAGAAAGATAAGTGCCAGCGATCGGAGCGACTGGCTACGACTACGTCCATTTTTTTTGGGCCTAGCTGTTGATCTTGCGGACTTTACAGCGTCACCGGACTGTTGGACGTCCATGTATTTTTGTCGAGATATTTACCTGTGAACCGTGTCGCCCACATGCACTATCCGATGCGCGCTCAGCACCACAAACTTCCCGTGTGCTAGGAAGACGTCAGGGGGTTGGCCCATTTCTATTGTGCGGAGGAATGCTTCGACGGCTGTGGACAGGTGCGCGCCGTATGTTGCTGTTTGCGCGGCGTAGAACGCTGTGAGCTGTCTGTCGTCCGGTGGCAGTCTAGTTGCCGCTGCTACTGCGCTAACCTGGAACAATTAACGGGTTCATTATATAAATTGTCAAAAACCGGCTATAACTCACGTCATTTGTCGATATTTTCGACCTAGGTTTCAGGCGTGTCTGACGCTTATCCTCAGGGAGTGCACGCGGCGAGATAGCAACGACCACTCATTTATTCATTCGTAGTGAGCATAACGCCGTTTTGAGCTACGTGTTGCTGTTGTTTAGCACCGTGATATATCCATTGTAAGTAATATAAAGTAGTATTATGTATTATATTTTTATTTTTTTAAGTACATAACCTCAATATACACATAATTATGTAGTATTATTATATTGTCTATTTGTGTCTATCCAGTATTATTTATATTAATATGCAGTCTATTTATTTTAATTAATAATATATTCTAATCCAAGTCCTTATTTTATTCGTTGTGTAATTTGTTTCTGCACACTACCTTTTTAAACTCTCTAAACATCCTACGGTAGCCTGGAAGAGATCGCTGCTTAGTAATAAGGCCGCCGATTGTACTAATTTGTAAGAGCTTTTGTAATTTCTTCCTTATCGTGCAATAAAGTATTTTCTATCTATCTACTGTTAGGTCCAGAAATGAGACACTCGGTTTGAATAATCGACACACGTGTATTTTCACTCGTAGTTCAATGAGGACTGCTGTCCTTCCCCGCGTCCCTTGTGTAGCGCAGTGACGAATACGGCGTAGCGCTGGGACGACTACGGCGTAGCACTGACTTGCTGACGTTATAGCGTAGCACCATAGCACCACACCATGTTCTACCTTTATTCTTACACTATCTATCTAAAGTAGACACACAGCACTCACCTCGCCAGCATGGTCAGCGTCTCGGACCAAGGCGTCGAAGGAAGCTCTAAGTTTGTCGGGCAATGCGGCGCGAATTTCTGCATTCCGTCTGCCCACGGCGGACCGTGACTCGAGTCGAACATAATCGTACTCCTCTGTCCATTCGTGCTCGGGAACTGCGGGGGACCGCCTGGAATACGAATAGATTCTATGATAAATGTGTTTCATTTGTTGGAAGAAAAGTTTCAGAGCTAGGTTGTTGCTATAGTAGAATTCTGCTCTATCTACTCTGGAGAGCTTCAAAAGGTTAGAAATCTATTTATATGTATTACTAGGACCACACGAGAACCAAAGGTGCAGCTGCAAAAGGAATTTAACTCAATAACACTGATTGATATATTTAAAGTAAGTATAGCATGGTGGGTTTGTGGAAGGCTCGTTGACTTTGAGCACGGATTGGGTCTGTTGCTGTCTTTGTCATTCTGATAAAGACAGCATTAGTTTTAGTCTGTGATTCGGGTAGACGAACTTTACAGAGACCCGCTATTAGTCATTTATTTTAACCTTCGTAAGTGCTCCGTTGGGGCCTATATGACTAAAGCGATTTGAATTTATTATAACAAGCTTGTTTTGTACCAGAAAATGCATTCCATAAAATCAATTATAATTTATATATCAATGAGTATTCTTCTTTAGCGACTGATTTATGACTTTGAATGTCGTTTCATTCGTTATTGAGTCAATTTTCCACTTACCTAAATAGTAGTGACGCGTTTCCATTAATAAACGAGGCTGCTCTCCTGACATCCTCGGTCAACGACCTCGCACATGACACCAGCTGATCCAACGCGTCTTGTGTTCCGTCGGTAGGTTCTCTGTCTCTCTCTAGTCTCTCCGGCGCCCAGTCTCCGGCGTCCAGAGCGCTGGTCGCTTCGTGCGTTATGCGCTCCGCGTCTTTCAGGGCTTTCACTAACGGGCGTAGCTTAACTGCGATACCTGCAAAAAGGACGAATTTCGTCTGAACATAATTTTTTATATTTATTTATTACTAGCTGCTGCCCGCGGTTTCACCCGCGTGTTATTTTGGATTTCATGGGTTTTATTAAAAATCCATGAAATCCAATATCTCCACGCGGGTGAAACCGCGGGCACCAGCTGGTATTATAATATGCATCAAGTCGAGTCCTTGCAAAACGTATAAAAAGTGCAGTCCTCACTCCTCTGCTTGTTGCTGACCATTACTGTCAAGTGGCTCAGCTTTAATGTCCGCGTCCAGACATAGATTGGCACTTCTAAAAGGTAAGCCGTAGTAGTTAAGGTACGATGATTCTGAAGTTACCTTTGTCCTGTGCATCGTGAGCGTTAGCTAGCGTGGCGTCTGCGAAGACGGCGAGGTCGTGTAAAGAAGCGCGGAGCCTCGCGCCGGCCACGCGCACGTCGAGGACTTTGGACCGGAGCGCCCCTCGCCGCCGCCAGCCAGGCTGCACGTACGATAGTAACCTAGATACTGCAGCTGATGCTTCCTCCTGAAAATTATAGAACGATCTGATGTTTATTATACAGGATGAATTTGAATTGGTATGTTATCCCGGAAGGGGGTGATTAAGACCATGGCTGACAACAAGTTGTGAGAACCTCCTTTGGAAATAAATCATTCCAAATTTCCATACAAAAATATTAACTCAACTTCAAACGTGAAGTGCTCGGCATTTTCTGGAAATTTTTCTAAGTCTGTTCTAATCAATATCATCATTTAACAAAGTTCAACATAGTTCAAGCGAATCAGCTGATCTAGGGTATTCTGCACAACTAGTTGATCCGTTCAATTGCTGGAGTGGAATGACCGAGAATGGAAATTAAAAGTTCTGCACTAAAACCGTACCAACCTGCAGTCTCTCCAAAGCTTCTAACGCCGCATCGCACGGCAGCGGCAGAGCTCGTGACCGCGGCACGTCATATGTGCTGGACGCTGACGCAGCTGAATGCGCCGAGCTGCCGGAGTTAGCTGACGCGCTGGAAGTCGCAGACGCTAAGGACCCAGTCCCGCTGCACGCGGAGTCTGCGCTGGCGGGGCGGGGCGCGCGGGGTGCGTCGTACCAGTCGCCTATCGGCCGGGGGCAATCGTAAGTGCCAAGTCGTTGGACTGGCATTGGAGCACGAGGAACGTCGTAGTGAGAGCATTCTTCGATCTGTAATTGTAACAGCGTTGATGTAATGTTTCCTCTAACATAATTTTCTTGATGAATTCTGGTTCACCTCGAATTTGGTTTAAAAATCCAAGTCTAGGAGGTATCTTCGTGTTATCTCAGAGGGATCCCACTGCCATGAAACGAAGGCGCCTAGATTCCAAATATCAAGTGACAGTTAAACTGCGTAACACAATACTGATGGCTAGACAAGTCAAGTACCTAACAAATCTTATGAAGATTATATTAAAGCGTAGAAGATTCAAATACTCACTTTTGTGAAAGAGTTTTGTGTAGGTAAAGGCTGATGGGAGACAGGCGCGGGAGGGCGCGCCCGCCGCCTTTGCATCGCAGCGCTGGCGTCGAACACTCCTGCTACTATTCTCAGTCTGTTGCCCGGGCATATTCCCTGGAATACATAAGTAGGTATACATAACCATCAGAACAAAACTACGAGCAAAATATATAGCTATAGACCTCAAACATGCTTTGAACAAATTATTCCAGTAAATAATTGTAACCACAGTTCAGCTGCGGTAGGTAACTAGGTACTTACTAGAAAAAGTATGATAAAATGAACCTTGAACCTGGAAGGTTATATTAATCATCTGTTTTAAACTTGATATTCTAAAGTTACTCACATAAACAATGAGTTTGTAACAGATAAAATATTTGCTAACAGAACATAAATAAAAATAGAGACATCTATCGAGTCATTCTGACACTATTTACTCAATGCCACCAGATGGCGTTATAAAATATATCGGGTTTTGGCACTTGGCAACTCGATCGATATAGGAGATCAGCCATTTTGATTTAAGACGAAAAGAGCTTCGTAATTTATAAAATACTAAACTAAAGAAAAACTCCAAATGCTGAAGGAGGAGGCGGCAAACACGCCAGTAACTTAGAGCCATCGACAAGATCTAAGTGAATCACAAAAACTATTCCTAACAACATACTTCTCGATCCGAAGCACATGTCTAACCTCAGTATGATATACTTCCAGGGTTTCTACCTTAGGACACGACCAAGGCATGTCCACTATTAATTAATAATAAGATGAGATAAAGGAATAAGGCTACCACCATCACCACTCCAGTAGTTACCTCTGTAGCACCGACCACGTTTCCATGGACCGGCACCTCTGACGTAATCGCCGGCATACCATGCAGCTGATGGTACTACTGAGGGAACTGGCATACACCATAGTTTCAGAGTAATTATATAAATTAACAACTGTAAGTAATTTTACAACATTTAAAGTGAAGTGTATGAAAAAACAATAAACTGATGAGTGTGTAAGCCTAAAAAGGGTGTTTCATTCTTAGCACTAAGGGCACAACCACCTGAAAGTCTCATGCTAACCACTGAACTACTCGGTGAGTAGTTTTATGTAAAAATAACGCTACAAGTTACTGAGGTTTATTCCTACATCAATGTTGTTGCAACATGAAAAGGTAAGTATTAAGTAAGTACTTACTCATGTCATGAGCCTAACGGCCATGAACACAAAGCGCACGTGAGGTGCGTCATAGGTTGCGATAAAGGTATGATGCGAAACTTAAGATGATCAAAACAACTTTGCTACTTCACATGTTATGACGTCGTACATACAGTCGCACACTAAGGCCTTGCACGCAAGGATACTTAAATATTTTTCTGAGAGGTGAACTGAGCTTCAACTTGGACCAGCCTTTTCAGTGTTTTTTTTTTATAGGCAGGGGCCTTACTCCGAAAATCGAAGGTCGAAGCTTCGGCTGACGGATCGGCATTTTTCTACCATGAAAACGAAATGTCAAGTGTGAACATCGAATCGAACGTTGCATCCGAAATACTTTCATAGTAGAAATACTGCGATCCGTCAGCTGAAGCTTCGATTTTCGAAGTAAGGCCCCAAGTACCACGAGGTACGAGTAGTCTTATTTTCTTGGCTCGAGGTTCTAACTTGTGCAAAAGGCTCGTATGATGGAAGTTATTTGAAAGTGGAGGTAATTTAGTTACCTGTCTGCCCCTAAGGGAGCACAGCCACCAGCCCTCGCTTCCTCCTGTATTCTGCTCCAGGACTGTAAGCAAATCGCCTCGCCTGAAGGCGAGCTCGTCTGGAGACTCAGCTATATTATCGTACAATGCTCGCGCCATGCACTGCAACAAAGAAAGCAATTGGTAAGTATCCTCTATGCGTTATTTATACACACATCAATATTTTTGGATACATTTATATAATGTCATATAAGAACCATTAGTCGATAGCTTTGTTATGACTTTCAAACGGTGCATATGCAGTCCTTTTTGATTGTTCTCAAGTTTTTACGTGATTGTTCACAAAAGGAAACACCTATTCTTTCATATCACTGTAAGTGTTCAAATTCTAAATGTTGTCACAAAACAGCGATCCCCATGCTCTTTCTGCGGTTCCATCTGTCGACTGTCGAACCCTTGTCTTAGCTGCACTTACTATAATGACATCCCATCGCGATCTCCTATATCAATTTTCTAAAGTAACGCAAGGGTTATGGCCCCCACAGCTCTATTGCCGAAAGTAACCCTTCGCTGCCTCATTGATTTGGACATCTCCCTTAAAATTTACAGACAGAATATGAAATGAAATGGTCACGTAGATAACATAGACCCCGCATAGTTTCGCCAAATCCTAGGAATGGTCTATCGAAGAGTATTATAGCTCTATTATTCTAAAGTAGCACAAGTAAGTATAGGTGCTTTGGGATATTATTTAATACCCCAACTCTCCTGCTTCCAAGGAACTGTGATTAGTGGAACAGTCTTGCTCTACATTTTGTATAGGTACTTCTAACTTTGTAGAGGGTGTTGCGTTATTTGTAGCAGGTCTAATTAGAACCCGACACTGTGCCACGTGCTAATTCGGTGCATGTGTTCCCCGCAGCTGCGACGGAACATTCGTCCTAAATCAGACACACCCGATAATAACGGATTGCATTGTGTAATATAGGGTCGCCATACGTTGTCGTGGCTAGGAGAATGGATTGAGAACTCTGATGGCTAGTTTTGAAACTGGCCTTCGATTTAACTTCGAAGTTGCCGAAATAAATGTTTAACAGAGTCTTAAGGCGTAGAAGTTGTTTTATAACAGCCGTTTCCATTTATGAATTTTATCGTACATTTAAGAAGACATAAGTATCTACTATACCTTGTTACTTTGTATCACAATAGATGGTCAAAATCAATGCGTTCCCTATTTACCTATACATAATAATTTACAATAAGTTTCGTCTTTAGGTACCTTATTTCATAAGTAGGTACTTGCAGAGCCTTGTCTAGTACGATTACACTCCTAGTCCTGTTCAAAATAGTATGTCTTATGGTGACCCTATGGCAACCGATGTAGGCGGTGGAACCCCCGCCTGTTGAGGCAGGACATGTCTGTTTCCGACGCAATCGGTTATGCAACGATAAATGGTGATAACGAATGCAGTTGCGAAGCGATCTCATTATTTGGTCGAGCTTTTGCATGATTTAGTTCTATTTAACTATAACAATGGTTTAGACCATAAAAGTAAGAACTAATATAATTCGCAGTTTCCCGCGATTTTTCCACGGAAACTGCATTTTCCTGAATAAGCGACATCCTAACTAATTATATATTTTCGTAGATACCTCACAAAAATTCGTTAACAATCAAAGAAAATAATAATATATCTATAGTTTACAATTTTCCATATTAACAGCTAAAAAACTTCCAATATTTCAAAGAGATTTAAAGTAAATTTTACGGCCGGCAGCGTCAGAAACACTACTGATAAAATGAACATACCTATGTACTTACATAACAACCTACTTACGTACGTAATGACATAGAATTAAATTTAATCTTTTTTACAAAACCACCAAACTCAGACAGACAGTAGGTAGCGATAGTACACAAGTAAACACTAACATTAGAACGGGTAAATTAATAATAATTACTTTCCAAAAATCAGAAATCCTAATGTAAGTTTTCCATCACTGATAAAGTGATCAAATTCCATAGTCAAATCATGACTTACTAAATTTAAATAGGACCTCTATCACATTTTTAACTTAAAAAAAATTTATTGGCAGTATAAAAAAATAATCAAAATAACTCCTTTTTTAAATTAGACAATAGACCTACCCATGACAATGAATCTTTTCGAACGCCTCTCCTGCGAGTCACTTTACTATAACACATTATTTCCACTTGAACCCACATTAATATATTCAACTAAACTTCACAATCACAATTAAAACGAAATATATTAATAGGAGCAAATTGTTTGCCCCTGTGTCCACAATGAAGCGATCCTGAATACTGAACAAAATAATGCCCATTGAAAAACAAGTTACGTACACCTAGGTAAATAATTGTATTTAAATTGAGAGAACTGGTAACTTATGAGTCAGATAGTACGTCATTATTTTATTGCATCGAATTCTCATTCAACCGTAGCATCTATTTTGGGCTTTGAAAGTGTGCGTAGTCTCAAAATATTTACTTTACTCAATGGAATACTAGGAGAGGATATATTAGGTAGGTATAGCAATAGATGCAATATTCGTGACACATTCCATGAATCAAAACAAGCAATAATTATAATAATTTATATCGATTAGCAAAGAATCAGACACATTCATCATATATTAAATTAAACTAAGTAGGTAGGTAATAATAATCAATACAATACCTAAAATACTTTCGTAATAATAACATGTCATAAAAAATACTTGCTATAACGACCTCATTTTTTCCAGAAAAAGAAACAAAATAAAACAGAAAGTATAAGAAGCCGTTTTACACAAGCCGTTTCTGGCCACGAGAGAAGAAAAGAGAAGCCGTTTTACCCGCTATATACCTACCTAGGCTTAGGTATAGTTTTACTCATTTGTTTTTCACGGCTCAGATTCAACATTTGGCTTTGTATTGGCGAGCCGCCTGGAACGCTTTATATCCGTGCTGAGCATGAGTTTTAGCAAGGTTCAGTGATGTATTTATGTAGATAGGTACTAAAGGTTCCACTTGTTATTAGCACCTACTTAACATAAGCGCTACATTTTTTTTATGTTATTTGTTAACGAGACGAGCTGGTCATTTGCTTGATGGTAAGCAAAAAGCCGTCCCATAACAATTGCGGTGCCACTCAGAACTTTGAAACACAAAGGCCTACGAGGCACTGCAGTGCGCTCGCTACCCTGAGACGTTAGGCATTAAGTCTCATAAGCCCAGTAATTTCACTGGCTACTTTACTCATCAAACCGGAACACAATAATGCTTGTACATTACTGCTTGACGGCAGACTTCACGAGCAAAGCGGTGGTACCAACACAGACGGACACTCGCAGAAGAGTCAGCCCTACCCATCTACGTATATTCAAGGCAAAATAGAAATAATATGTATATCTCACAACCAAAACGAGGCATATTAGTAAGAAATTGTTTTTCCTGCTGCAGCCTCATTCATTAGCTAACGAACCGTTCCAGTAACAATTAGTCCGGTCATTGACAATGATGCTGAGGATCCGGATTCGACGCCAGTGAATCAAGGCACCGAGACATTCGGAGAACTAATACAATATACCTACGGTATTGCGAAGGCCTCAGAAAACAACTATATTACCACAAATACCTATACATCTTAATAGCAATTATTTTAATAGTAATACAGTTAGGTTTAATAAAATATGTACCTATATTATTATTAACCATACTTATTTACGTTTGTACGTTTGTTCGTACTTTACGTTTGTAATGATTAGAAGTACTTACGTACTTAATTAACATAAACGCTTACGTACTCACATCCCGCACTTGGATTCCCTGTTTCACAACACAAACATCCAAGTCTGCAAAGTCTATCGCGAATCCATCCACATGCTATCAGTCCGCGGCTGGCCGCTCTACTCTCACCCACAAATCGCAGCCGCGAACAGCAACAGGGAAACCGCGAATTGGTTCACATTCGCGGTTCGCGGCTTTCGCGGCGCGAGTGTAGAGCGGTCAATTGATATTCAGTCTTAGCTCTTCCATTCGCCTTCTCCTTCGGCTGAAAGCTCGCCTAGCCAGACAAGCACTAATATATGAACATGCATGTTTGCATACAAAGTCTACTCAGTAGTTTGGCAGAATTTAGATTAAGTTGTGGCTATGTATGTTTGATTATAAATAAATTTTAAAAAGTTACAAGTTGCTTCGACTGACCGTATAGTTTAGTCGATAGACCTTACTTCTGAGGGTCTAGTGTGAGTTTTGCAACAAGTTAACGCGTTCTACAGTGACCGCGTTTACGAAAATTATGTATGAAAAAATGTACAGCGCCTCTAGCGCCGCA
Source organism: Crocallis elinguaria (assembly GCA_907269065.1). Taxonomy (NCBI): domain Eukaryota; kingdom Metazoa; phylum Arthropoda; class Insecta; order Lepidoptera; family Geometridae; genus Crocallis; species Crocallis elinguaria. The sequence continues at coordinate 19,729,923 of OU026072.1, read as the reverse complement.
TTTATGAACTATCATCGCGCATTTTTTTAGGGGCAGTGTAGACACTTATGCTAACGTACGTTAGTTTGTCAGATTAACAACACTTTTGCGTCAAGCGCAGATTTCGTGATACCCGAAACGCGCGCTTGACGTAAAGCGTTGTTATTCTGACTAGCAAACGTACCTTTGCATAAGCGTCTACGGCCTGCATTAGTATGGTGTTTCCTCGACAAACGCGGTCGTTCGCGTAAACGGATTTCAACTGCGAAACTCACACTCAGCACACAGAGCAGGTAAGGTTTGCACACTCGATTCACGGCCTAATTACAAAACTACAAGTTTACAACAAAATTACAAGTACCTACTTGATCAGTGTCCTGGATGTTATGGGACCCATCTTCGTAGTCCTAAAATTCCTGAATATTCTGCTTAGAGATCAGTTCTGTGGCTATATTTATGCGGTCGTTGTAAAAAAGCGCTTCAGCAAAACTCCTTTTCAATGCCCGCCTGTAATGGAAAGCGGCCACCGTCTTTTATTGTTGGCCAATATTTCCATATTTGATTACGTAGCAAGAAGAAATTAGCTCCAAAGCCGCAAACAGTTCCGTGTAGGCGTAACAACGAGAACAAATACGACTTACGAGTAGGTATTTTTGGAAGCTAATAAGTAAATCGAATTTTCTCAGAGCCATTCCGAATTCCAAAGAAGTAGAGCTGCGGGAAAAGCTAACATAAAGTTTCAACGTACCTATTGTTTTTTATACCTATTTGTGATGGAGAGTCACGTACGCACTTAGGTCATTGGCTGACCTTTTTATAATTCATGGATATCCTGATCCCAACTGTAATTTCGTAATAAATATATTGTATTTATTTTCCTTTTGACGCACATAACAGGATAATATTTCATGTATTTCGGTAGAAAATATTGTTTTTGTCTCATAACACGTTCAAAGACATTTTGTTTTCTTACCAACTCATCTTTATGATCATTTCTCTGTTTCGATTTTTGTATGATTAAAAGTGTTATTAATTATAACAAATATACGAGTACTTACAATTACCCGGCTTCGCATGGGTAATTAGTTTATGACTCTCATATAAACTTACGATAGCCCTTAGACCCCCTTATTTTGGCCCTGTTGCAAAATCCGCTCTTAGCTACATCTCCTACCAACATGCCAAATTTCAGTTTCATGGATCAACTAGTTATTGAAATTTCGTGTTTAGTCAGTGATGAGTGAGTAAAAGTAACCTTTCGCTTTTATATTTATACAAGATTAATCACTAATAATTATATTTATTTCTTAGAAATTTAAATTTAAAAATGTTTAGTATATATTTTTAATTCTAATTAATTTTATTCATTGTTCAACAAATTTCATTTTTTGCATTATATCAGTGGTAATTCCATATTCAAATTCAAATTCATTTATTACAGGTCTTTAACACCCATAGTTAAAACATAATAATAATTAACCATTTAAAAATACAGCAATAAATAATTTTGATACACAAATAAAAGGTAGAAATAAAAAGTGTTTGTCCTCGATTTTGAATATGCTTTTTACGGTCATCAATTTCACCCTTGTCCAAAACAGCGCCCTGTCAATTTGTTAAATCTGGGGTGAACGAAGGGTGCCTCCAATTTGTAATCAAGTAAGGAGTAAAGCAAAAGTACATTTTTTCTGCATTTTCCGTACTTTAGGTATTTTTTTACCTTTAATTGAAACTTTCGAGGAAAATGAAAACCACAAAATATTAATATATCATTAAAAATATTAATAATAATTTGTGGTGTAAGTATATAATATGTATAGGCTCATATTACAGCGTTCTAATGTAAATTTCTATTTTGCCCCGTTTTAGAATTTGTTGAGGAGAACTAAGGCCACAACATATTACCTACTTAGTTATAACATAACAAGGGTGAACAAGACGTGCCCCAGTTTACGATCAAGTTCATTTAAAATAAGGAAAGGAAACTAAGAAGGTTTATTTCCATTTTTCCTGAGCTTAAGATGTACAATATAGGTACCTATAAGATGTCTTCATAACAAGCGCAGAAAATAACGAACCCAAATGGAAATATAAACCGCAAATGTTAAAAGTAAAACGGAAACCGTTGACCGCAATGTAAGAAGGACGCAAAACTCAAAATAAATATTCTCTAAGCCCTTGTTTGTGTCCAATACATAGCCTAATAATAAAGCTGAGACCATAAAAGCGGATAATGTAGGAAAAGTGACATATACGTTGTCGTAAAAAACTACTAGAAGTAGGAAAGCTCCAGAGTTCGTGTCGCGTAAAATATAAATACCCAACTGAGTCTCATTTCCAAATAGGACAACAATCTCACTATTATTAGATACATATATTTTAAAAGCCCTTATTCATAAACGTTCTGTAACTTAATTACTAGACAGTGTTTTGTCTCGTTTTCACGCGTAACAGCTTCCGTCAACGAGAAGTTGACAGAGCAGTTTAAAGCATAGACTATCTTATTGAGCTTTTATGAATAAGGGCGTTTGTGTTTACCGACATTAGTGGGTGTTCATGTAACTCTCAAAAATATCACTGCCAACAGGATTCGAACCTGCTTCCTCTGGTTATCTAGACCAGCAGGGTTATTTTAATTCACTCGGAAATATCCCTGTCGGAAGCGACCGTCTTGGTCGTTTATTTTTCGGAATCTCATCCTTTCAGAGAAATTTCCCGTTTAGATTCGACAACTCAGCTGCATAAACACGGATACAATCCCGACAATATTTCTCTGTCGTGATGCGTTTCCGAGATATAAACGATCAAGGAAGTCGCTTCCGACACGGATATCATTCCGAGTGAATTAAAATCACTACACTAGGCTAAAACTAGGCATGGGAACGATCGATGTTGACTACGAAATTCTTGAGATGATGACGTGTTTTAGCTTACAAGCCGTCCGTAGCTCCATCTATCTAAAATAAACTTAATTAAGTTAAAAGAAAACGAAATCTCTCGCAGTTTGATTGATACTGTAACTTATCACAATGGAATAGGCAATCGATACAAAGCAAGTTCTGCTAGATCGAGCTACGGCTTGCAAGCCAAAAGAAGTCATCCTTTCAAGAATTTCGCAGTCAACATCGATCGCTCCCATAGCCTAGTTGATTAAGGCGTCTGGTCTAGATAACTAGAAGACGCAAGTTCGAATCCTGTTGGCACTGAAATTTTTAAAACGTATAAATTTATGTGAATCTCACAATAGCCATATCTGTAGACATTTCAGTTATATACCTATGACTATAGCTGAAATACAAATAACCACATGTTGTGTGTGACTAAAAGTAGGTATTGTTAGATATGACTACAAATCAACTGCATGGTGACCGCTAAAAAGTATTCTACAATACCTTATTGTGAAGTTATCCAGTTCAATTATCCTCAACACAAGCTAAAGGTAAAGGTATTTTGCACACAACACAATAGCCCACTCAAAGCTTTAAGACAAATGTAGTACTCAGTAGCTTATTACAACACAGAAGGGAAATTTGTGCACTTGCTAACCAATGCACAGAGCACGTGCGTTCGCCGGCAAGTCAAGCGGTCAGTTTTCGCGCTCGACTGGCCCAGCCATATGGTGGTTGGCTGTCGAAAATCAATGAGAATACTGAATGGCGTGGCGAGGCGGCGACCTTCGTAGGTCGCTTTGCAACCGTAGTACGCGAAAGGGTACCACGCATGCGCTACAGGTTACAGTTTTATGCCTATTTTAGAAGCTTTTTATACTAACGAATGTTAATGATTTTTCAGGAAGCTGCGACTTGGCTTCGTGTTTTGGTTACAAAACATCAAAGTTGTAGTAAGGACGTTCACGTAACTGCGTAACACGTTTCGAAGACACATAATATGACTATTGTGTTGGTAGCAAAATTAGTTACAACTAGCTGCTGCCCGCGGTTTCACCCGCACGAAGATATTGGATTTCATGGGTTTTATTTTATTGCGCAGAACCCTAATTCTTTTTTAAAATTAAAGTAGCCTTAGTTACGCCTTGTAACATCAGCTATCTCTGCTAGTGAATGTCCCGTTAAAATCGGCCCAGCCATTACGGAGATTACCCGGAACAAACAGACAGACAGACAAAAATTTTAAAAATTGAGTTTTTGTTATGGGTATCGTATATACTTTCACATGCATTTGGTAAAAAGCTGTTATTTTGACATTACAAACAGACACTTCAATTTTATTTATTTGTATAGATTCTAGTTTAGATTCCAGTTGCAATATTTATAACGCAGAGAAAATAACAGAAAACATATTAACATTTTGGTGCCGTCACGATGCTCCCATAATTATGTCATCTCGCGGTCAAGAAAGTAACAAATTGTTTGATGTAGCGAAGACAACGACAATTAATTCAATTCTACCTGTTTTAAAAGCACATAAAGCGGCTTTTATCTCGTTTTCCTTAATTATTACAAGGGATCTTTCATGACACGATAAATATATGGAGCAGGAAGCACTGGTTCCACTTAAAATAGCCTTAACCGTGCCGGTGCAGTCGATCGCGACATTACGGCCGTTCTGTCTGGCGCCTCACGTCTAGACGGCTATTTTATTTTAATTATTTTCTTCATCGATCGGTGCAAGAACAACTTCTTTAATAGAGCCTTTTTGCAAGAGATGAATAGCTTACGTACCTACATGGGCTTGAACACGTCCTACGCCCGGGCTATTATAAAAACTTACATATTCTTTCGATGACTCGACAGTCGTCTAAATCCTTTACCGCAGTCGTATAAGGTAACAACGAAGCTTTAACAAGCACAGAACCATAATCTGCTGAAGAATACTGCGCTAAAAACATTTTGTCCGTCTCGGAAGAAAATCTGTCGTTTAGGCAGGGCCGGATTATACATAAAGTAAAGTAGGCCACTGCTTAGGGGCCCCGCAAAACGGGAAAAAAATTTGAAAATGTTTCTTCGAGTGAAAATTAAATTTTAAGATTTGTATGTAACAAACCCTCAATAAGAATATTATTAATATTGCGTTGTTTTTTTTATATCTTATATATATATATATATATAAAACTATATATATATATACATATTTCAGAACGCTTTCAAATTATTATAGCATAAAGTTATTATGTTTAGAAAAGGCGGCCCGAGACGTACATTACCTAGGGGCCCCGACATGCTTAATCCGGCCCTGCGTTTAGGATAGGAAGCTTAACTTTCAGTACAGAAGATTACTTGATGGCACGTGGAGCTTACAAACGAGCAGCTCTGCAGAGAAAGGAAAACCTTTTGTTCTCTTTTTTTCGCGTTTTAACTGCAGTTAGGTTCATTAAAACGTGAAGAAAAGTCAGCTGTTACACTTACATTTTCAAGTGGACCGAGCAGTTTGCTATCTACGTCGCTTAGATCCACAGGAAAGACACTTATAGCGGCACATAAGTGCTAGCAACTGCAGAAAGCACTCGGAGTCCGGACGATTATCGCACGAGATAACATCCGATGCGCAAGAATGCTAAATGTGCCGATGCCGGCGACTGATACTTTTTATGACACTGTCGAGTTCTTACAGATGTGGAGCATGCATAATAAAGCTACCTAAGAAGCTTTTAAGTTGCTTCCGAAGAAAACTTAATCAATATGTTGTATACTTAGAGTAAAGTACCATAATAGGTTCCCTATAAGTACCTATATGCATACACCTACTGGGTAACTGAGTAAACGCTAAATGAAACTAATATGTGAGGCACACCAGCTACCTATCTATTTGTCTTGCAAAATGTAAATAAACTAATAGAGACCAAGTACCTAATGAAATGACTGAAGTTTAGCAAGTCTAAGTCAGAAACTACAAATAGCTACCGAATAGGTACGTAACAGAGATTCTAAGCATATTTTTTATGCTATTTGGTAACGAGACTATCCGTCTAGCCTGAGGGCATAATGCTGGCCCATAACAATTGCAGTGCCACTCAGAACTTTGAAACACAAAGGCCTGCGCAGCACTGCAGTGCGCTCGTTACCCTGAGACTTAAGTACTAAGTCTCATAAGCCCAGTAATTTCACTGGCTACTTTGCTCATCAAACCGGAACACAGTAATGCTTGCACATTACTGCTTGGCGGCAGATTTCACAAGCAAAGCGGTGGTACCAGCCGAGACGGACACTCGCAGAATTGAGTTAGTCCTACCACCTAGTAATAGAATTCTTCAGCAGGTATATTAACCACTTGGCTTCCAACTTGATAGGTATCGTATCGATCTTGACAAGCGGCTCGTATAAAAATCCAAAATCGATATTACCGAGTTTATCTCAAAAGTAGACGAGACAATGTTTGTCATTCAATATTCAATAGGCATTGGGCTGCTGGCAATGCAGGCATTACTGACAACGATCCATTCCCGAATAGATAAAGGCAACCCTCCCACGTGAATACGCGCCTTAATATTTTTATGGTTATGTGAAATCATCGGTAAAAGTAGGAGACCACAATCCAACAAGCTTAAAAGTTAACAGTTGGACTTGAGCTTAGGTATAATAATTAATCATTCTTTTTCTCTTTAACAATTTAAATTTTACGCACGCTATTGCTTATATAGCTTGAACTTTTATTTATTTTAAAAACAAAATAAGAAATATATTAGCTTATTATAATGTATTCTCAGAGTAAATGCTTTTTGGAATAGGTACACCAAGAGACGCAAAGGTGGTGCCAAGTTATTCTGGTTGCTCTGTAACATCTGGAATTTTTATAAGCTCGGGTTTTGGATCAGATTCTTTAATATTGATAGATTCGAGTTAGCGAGATAATGTAGGGACATAAATCGATAATATGCTTGTGTAAAGATTTTATGGTTTTAGGCTGCTAATACTTAAGTGGCCAACGTGGGTACATTTTTTTTATTAGCCTATTTGATCCCATTGTGGATAAAGGTCAATTTCCTTTACGTGAGTTACTTACTAACCTTTTTAAGTACCTGTTAGCCTAGGTGTTACTTTAATGTATTTTTGTTTTTATGTATTTACTTTTCAGTGCAGATTAAGGCATTACTTCACCATGTTGGGTAAGGTAGTAGGTTCTTTTAACTTCTGACTCAGTGCATAATATGAAACATCGATCAAACCACAAATGTTTGAACACTACAAATATACATCAGAAATACACGAGGTAACTCCTAGATTATCTTCTTCTTCTTCTTCTTTCTTTATTTCCTGGCTTCTGTGGAATGTTAACCACAATTTCGCCAATGTCAAGTAGGTAAGATTATCTTTATATTAACTAAAGAACACTTCAAAACTGTCTCTACTAATATGACAATCTTATTAGTGACGTTAAGTATAGTTTTCGTTGGTTCCGTCGTGGGAAAATGAATGCGTAGGAGGCAGCCTCGTGTCCCACCGTCGTCGTAGCAAAGTACAAGTACTTACTGGAAGGAAGTATTTGAACCAAGCTGTATCTATCGTGCGATATGAGCTATAATTTCCGTGAGTAACAAATGGTTTTAATTCTTTATAGGTATTTTTGAAACGCTGATAGGTTCTTTATTTGAGGGTATAAGACAGGCAAGTATTATAAAATGCCCTACTAAGTACAATGCAAAACACCTTAGTTTAATCATGTACTATTATCTATTCTGTGGTTTCATTTACGTTAATTTTGTTTGTTTACTTCGCTAAAGTAAAGCAAGCCTTTTTTAAGGTAACAAGCACTTTTATTATATTATTAATTAACATTAAGCCATAGTAGGTATCTTCTAATGCTAATAATAAATGTCCCGTAGGTGACTACTCACTAACATTTAAGACCTATCGCTTGCAGATACTAACGCCAAATGTGCAAGATATAAAATAAGTACTACAGCGATGATTCCATCGCTTCTTCAGATTGCTCCCTTAAACCCTGTGGTTGAAGTCCCTTCGGGATGCCGACGACATAAATATGACAAGGGCCGGACACGGGTAAATAATGTTTGTTGATATTGTAGTACACAGGTCAGCTGATAAACGAATAATACGCCCTGGGCCATATTTAATAAAGCTGACAATTCGACATATATGTCAAAAAATGACATAATTGTAGAATTGTCGCGCTTAGGCTGTTTAATAAAAGTGACAAATATGTCAAAAATCGACCGGTGAAATCTTGACATATTTGTCATCTAAAAACGCGTTTAATAAAACTCGATATATGTCAAAAACCACAGTCTTTAATCTGACAATAAGAAAATTGTCGTGACAAATTTGTCAATTTTCCACCATGACAATTTTGTCGCCTGTAAGTTTTATTAAACAGAAAAACTGTCGAATTGTCACTTATTGACATATGTCGGACTTGTCGGATTGTCAGCTTTATTAAATAGGGCCCTGGTGGTAAACGGAAATGACTTGGATGAATGACGCGTAGTGGCGCTTGTCGTTTTTTGATAAGGCGTTTAGTTACTAAAAGGGTTGATAAATCCATAATGGTGTCGATTCTGTCGTTTCGCACCTAAACCTAATTTTAGTTTCACTCTCTCTCTTTCTAAAACATAACATGAGAAAGAGATGGAAGATGTTTTACAGATCTACATTTAGTTGTAGAGCTGTCAAATATCTTCTATCCTTGATAAATTAGACGTCACTAAATATGCTGTTAAATTTACACTAGACACAAGCAACTGGATTAATTTGACAGGTCTAAAATATATTCCATCTCTTTCACGTGCTCTCATTTAGAAAGAGAGATTAAAACTAAAATTAGATTTAGGTATGAGATGACAGAATCGACATCAATATCTAATAAAAAACCTGTTTATAGTTGTATAATCAATTAATGATATTCGTTTCGATTATATTATATATTCCTTCTGTCAGATTGGAATTATTAAAATCTGGGTTACACCGGGGCTAATTATTGGAAGATATATTTATATAGGTACTACTTATAAAGTTTATAACATTGAGTTCGCTTCTATATGTACAATAAAGAACTTTCGATCTATCTTTTTTTTTTTTCTTTTTTTTTTATGTTATTAGGTAACGAGACGAGTTGGTCGTTTGCCTGATGGTAAGCATAACGCCGGCCCATAACGATTGCAGTGCCACCCAGAACTTTGAACACAAAGGCCTGCGCGGCACTGCAGTGCGCTCGTTACCCTGAGACATTAGGTATTAAGTCTCATAAGCCCGGTAATTTCACTGGATACTCTGCTCATCAAACCGGAACACAGTAATGCTTGCACACTACTGCTTGGCGGCAGACTTCACGAGCAAAGCGGTGGTAACAACCCAGACGGACACTCGCAGAAGAGTTAGTCCTCCCACTAACAAATTCTATTAATTATCTATTGAAAGAACTTAAAAACTAATGTTTTATTATATAGTATTTTTACTAGGAACAACTTTAGATTCTACAGATAGGTGTATTATAAAAAACTATTGAGTTTATCAAATGATGATACTCGTCTAGATTTTCAGACTGATATTTAATTAGCACTAAGTACATTTCAATTACTCGCTTCATTAGAAATTTAATTTTGTGCTCATTTCTAGATGCTAGTCGTTTTAGCTAGGTTTATAGGTTTCGAAAGTAAATTCACCACTTTCTGCTCATAGATTTGTGGTTGACACATTCGTTTAAAGCTAGCGTCATAGGCATAGCATACTGAATTTATCGACACACAATAAAGAAAAGTTATTTATTGTTCATTATTCCAATCGCAAAATACGCGGTTGTATATTTATGTTAGTCACTTCTTTTAGAATAGGTTAGATACTCAGGCATTTCCGTCTTTTAGCTACATTCGCAATTTAAGGATGTTGAATCCATTCAGCACCTACGCACGAATCCGTCTACCTACGTAAGTTGACGGACCAATGATACTTACTTTCCATAGAACGAATCCAATAGCCATGATGGCCTATTCAAAGCGAATGCACGCTCCTAATATTAATATGATAATAAGTTTTTTATTGGAACCATAAACGAAGATGAGCGCTGGATTATAGAACGTAATTTAATTCTTGTTTTATGGATCCTCATAATGAATCAAATTGCTCTAAAAAAATTAAAAATGTAAATCAAACTGCGAGTAACATAAAATTGGAAACATCTCCGTCGCAGGAACAAGAACAGCGCGACTTAATCCAAGGGGTCTTTTTAAAGGACCACCCCAAGAGGGTGACGGGCAGACGGAGGGACGAGTCATGCAATTTCTCTCTGCATTTTACAGATACGCAGATGATGGAAAAAAAATAGCGACTGAAATGGAGGACTGCATTTCAATTGCTATTCTTTCAAGAGCTCGGCACGTTCTACATCTACAGTGAAAGAATTCCCGAGCATTTGAAATATTGGCTGATTATTCGTGGGAGAAATAATTAAAGTTTTTGTCTCGTTCCAGTTTCCCAATTATGCATCTGTCGCCTCGAGGAGTGATGTTGGGCGATGCCGGTGACACTTGTAGCTGGCGTGAGGAGTTGGCAGCCGTCCAGCCCGCGCTCTTTCATCCAACTTGTACGAAACTTCATATACCTTCGTTTATATGCGACGAAGCGTGCTCAGAATACGAATCCGCATTTCGGTACAGTAAGTACTTTAAAACCAATATGGGATATTTAATGTCAACGTATGTTACTTTTTATTGAAATAAGATATCTGCTATTTTGATTACACTGCCTGTATTTTTCGAAGCAGTTAAGTAGAAAACGTATACTTAGGTTGAGGATTTAACAACTTCATACGATGACATAAAAAAGTTTAAGACAACTTACGAGTCGATAAGTAGAATTAGTGAAGTCGTAAACCGACTTTTAGTCTTCCAATATTGACTTTTCGTTTTTAAGTTGTGATTTACTTTGTTAGCCATAAATAACGTAGAGTAAATGTATCTTGCACAGTGCACCGACAGTTAGTATATTTTGGCTCTTATGGTTCATGTGTTTCTATGAATGTATTTCATAGAAACATAATATGAACGAGTATAAAGCAGATCATTCTGTAGCATCTCTGCCTATTCTGGTATCATTGAGTTTTGTTCAGTAAACATGTATAATTGTGTAAACATGTATATGTTACAAAATAACATAATTTATGTGTAAACATAATACGGAACTATTTATGTACCTACACTCATGTATAACTATGTATAGAAATTGATATGGTAGGTACTTTACCAAACTTGAATAAACTTCAATTAGAAAATTGTGTTATGCGCAGCTACCACAGCCTTCAAGGCCCATTTATGAGTAGGTAATTGATAACAATTTTAGAAGGTACTTACAACTATAGATTATGACTGACTTTGTACATACATACATGAGTGTATTATGAAATTTTTGACGCCCTCTTTTACCACGATATAACACGTACCAGTCTGAAACTCTTTCGATAAAATGTGTCCGCAGTACCATGTGCATATGCTGGACCTACAATTATAGGTACTACGCAGGACTCCCAACAAAATTCACACCGGCCAAAAATATTGCATAATAACACTCTGTATCGTAATGAATTAACGAATTCCATTGTAACTGGTTCACAGGACTCGAGGCGGCGCGGCGCGGCGCGGCAAACAATTTCCACGGTGCATGATCCAGGGCCGTAAGCAGGATGTTCTGTGCCCCCCTTCCCCCTTCTCAATATCCTCAAAATAAATAATGATGAGTACCTACCGTGAGTCACATTATTAAAGATAGCGCCTAAGCTAAATTTATTAATATTAATTTAATTTCTAAGACTTTTAACTTCTTACTTTTTATTTCTTTTATTTACTTTCTCTTATTATAACTACCGATTCGAGATAAGCAGAGATGAGGGAAATCCACTTCACTTCATTTATGCAATGTTCCTAAAGCTAAACAAATAGGTAGGTCTATTTCTTAAGCTTCAGGAACATTCTATGTAAGTATAGCGGTGCTGTCTTTAGGTAATAAATAACAGTCAACTACACAACTACCCCCAAAGGCTGATCCTGGTTACGCGTCTGTACCGATGCACAACTGCTCTCCACTTTTAAAGAGAAACTCTGATTAAACTCGGTCTGTGCCATTGGCTTATTCGCCTACCCCACGTTTTCATTCGAGCACTATTTATACTGCCGACAAAAAGTTTTTAACTCCAGCTATCAAGTGTCTTTGGTCGTGATAAAATGCAACTGTATTAAACAGGCTTTGTTTACAGAGAAACTGGAATAGTGCGGAAATTGATAAACTGTGATAAAAGAGGTGAATTAACTGTCTGAAAGAAATTCTAGCTATTCTAGGTAAGTACTATTATCTATTTTGTGGTAACGTAAAGTTTAAGAATGATAATCGCGCGTCTTATTTGAAAGAGCTTTGCGGAAAGCTGGATGTAAGGCGCGAGTGAATAGGTATCTTTTAGGCAAGCGTGTTGCATCGTCGCTTACCATCAGGTGAGATAGTGGTCAAATGTAAGCCTATAGTGAATTAAAAAAACAGATATTGCGCATTCGAATTTTTATTATACTACAGTATAACTACAGCGGATGCGAGAGTGAGGTAGCTCTTCAGCATATACCGTAGTCTACAACTTTCGTACTTTTCCTACTTTGTATAAAACATAACACTCATGTTATGTTCGTCTGTGTTTCAAATAGTAAAACTAGCAACCAACTGCAACATTGTGCATACAGTATTTAACATATTAAGTAGTCCGTACGTATTCCATTTGTATAATTTCATCTAGATTAGTGAGAACTACATACACAAATAAACACATAAACATGTACAGCATAAATTTGGCATTAGCGAGGCATCCTCACTGCACTGTATTATGCATTAGATCGCATGGCATCTAGCACCCCACAATACAGTGTGATTCAAACTTAACCATTCAGCTTACGCCTATTCAATACAGCTTTAAAGGTTTTCCCGAAGAAGTTAACATTGAATAATAGAGCTAAATACACCAATTTTAGTAAGCAATAGATTTACTGAAGTCAGTAAATATCGTACTAATCGTAAAGTCAGTAAAGTTTAGGTATCTCTTTGTCGCTGAGTTGCACTGAAACGCCTGAACGGATTTGGTTGAAATTTGGTACAGGAATAAATAACAATGTGTTACGTATTATATTATTCTCAGAAAATACACTTCCCGTTGAAAGTAAGAATAAAGTGACGAGGAGACGCGGAGTAGGTAACAGCTATGTTAAAAAATATACGTTTATCTGTCTCTGTGTTATTTATTAAGAATAGAATATGAAAAAGAAATTTTGATAATTATTCGTTTGTTGTTGCCTTATAAACAGAATAACTAAAACTAAGGCAAATATCGGACTGTTGAAAACTCCCTAATGAAGGTGTATTTGCCTACCCTACACAAATATACGGTTAAGCCATTTACCTACTCCAGGGAGTTTCCAATCAATGGCTAAACAAATAGCCACTGAACCCGAGGTAATCGCAGTATACTGGAGCTATAGAACTCATTGTACAGATTGTATGCAAATATTAAAGTTAGGGTAAAAGTTTGAGCGCCTTTGTCCGCAGAGCATTTCACTGCTCTTCGGAGATTGAGTTAGAACTAACGGTGTACAATCTCCATTAATTTTCTATAAATACGATGCTATAGTTATCTACTTCCCCTAGCATGCTTGATTATTGATATTAACGACATGATATGCTCCAATATTGCATGTTTATGCTGTTTAATTTGGCTTGTAAAGATCTTTAATACTTAATTGTTGTAGAGCTTTTATAAACAGCCTATGTTGTTTAGCAGTAAGGTCGTACAAGCGATGAGGGTTGCGGGTTCTGTCTGCAATGATGCTAATGTTTTATCGATGGCTTTTAGCCAAAAAGTAATATCCGCCTCTTATCATAGGTACTCAATTACAGGAGACGTAATGTTCGCAATATAAACATACTAGCTTCTGCCCGCGGTTTTCACCCGCGTTCCCACAGGAACCATGCATTTTTCCGGGATAAAAAGTTGTCTATGTTACTCTCCGGTCCATAAACTATAACTATGCTAAAAATCACGTCGATTTATTGCTTCGTTGCTGCGTGAAAGAAGGCCAAACCAACAAACAGACAAACACAATTTCGCATTTATAATATTAATATAGTAGGAAGTAGAATTCCATTACCCAGCTTTCGAAAGCAGTACAATTTAGCTATATAAAGTTTTCTTAATTTTTTTACTAAATGGCATTATTAAATATAAAATAGTATAAGTAACTACATATAGGTATGCAAAATACAAAGATTTGTTCTGTGTCTACGATCCACAAGTAGCTACGAAACCACAAATACCTGGCTAGCCAGGGGTCATTTTATTTTTATTTGTAATCATTTGACGTCATGAATATTTATATTTTTTTTAATAAAACTGTCGCCGTCGCTATTTTTAAATTATTCATCAGTCAATTGAGCACAATAGGAGCACACTTCCATCACAAATCACACGTTGACACTCCAAAACAAGGCTTGTCAACACAGATCTCTACTTGGCAACAACAAATGACTTTTTTACGGCTGTTAATCCCGTGGCCCAAACTTTGTACGGAATTTCCTAAATAATAGCAACATTTATATTTTGAAATTAAAATTTACACTTTGCGTTTCCTCGTAAGCCGAGTTTTTAGGTGAGTTTTTGATTCCTGTAATTTCGCTCATCTCTCACGAGGAAGCAATTTCTTTCGAGGGGATAAAAATGCCTCCCTTCGAATTTTCCTTAATGTTCTATACCTACAAATATATCTATGAAGAGCTCTCATTACTGTACGATTTCGCTCCCCTAATGGAGGCAAACAATGCCGTGAATACCTACATACAACTAAAGGTAGGAGCGGGATTAATTCGCGGTCTCGTGGCCAGTTCACCCCCGATCCATCACTGGAACATAAAGCTCAACGCAAGGTAGGGTCAGTACAAGCTTCATATATATTATAATATACTGTTGTGACGAAATTGCGAACCTTATTAATAATAATAATAAATATTTATTCACCAAAAAACATAAAGCATTATCATTACACTATGCATGAAAAGAGAGAAACAGCATTTTTGCACAAGATTATTACAGATAACACCATTTCTAAAGATTGACAGTGGGCCCCAAACTAGGCTAGGCCTGTATCTTGGAGGCCCTTACTTAGCGGATGACAAATAGGAAGTTCGCGCGATTATATAGAATTAGCAATTTTGTTACATATATAAATGAAATTAAATTATATTAAATCAAATGAAATTAAATAGAGAGTACATTTTTGGATTAAATGAAGTTAAATAGAGAAACGTTAAAATAGAGATGAAGTTATATAATATTAAAGATATTATTATTATTTAAGTGTATGTTGTATTTGCAGGTGTGTATGTAGTGTGAGTGTTGTGCGCAGTTTAAAAGCTGGATAGTGCTTATTTTCCGTGTGGAGGCGAGAGATAGAGAGTTGATGTGAGTGTGTGCGTGTGTGTGTGTGTGTGTATATATGTGTGTGGGTGTGTGTGTGTGTGGGTGTGTGTGTGTGTGGGTGACACGAGGAAGGCGGTTTAATGAGTATATTCCTTGCTAAAAACGGATTCTGACGGTAATCTCCTACTTGTCGTAGACCTTAACCAATGCTTCCGTTTCATCGTAAGTTTGTGTCATTAGCCACTTTTTTACCTTAGCCCGCGCTTTCCTATGCAAATTATATTGTAAATAATATTGTAACGGAATAAGAGACACACAGAGCCAGTGGCTTGTACACATTGTATAGGTATTTTATTACGTTTCTATTACACGTGTTGCGATTGTTTTTGTAATATAGCGTTCCTAGGTGCATATTATAACGAGTAAGTGATAAGCTGTTGCGAAAGTTAGGTATTTATTACTATGCCCACAATATTACAATGTGAAGTCAGCCTTACTAAAGCAAAACGTTGTTATTAAATATCTTAAGGAGTTTTGGCGGGAATGCGAAAATGCGCTGTTGTTGATTTTGTGTTATTTACTAAAACCTGTGTTTTATCGAGTGTTAATGTGTAATAATGGTGGATTATTAACCATTAAGTGTTCGTAAACGTGCATGAGTGAAAGGCAAATAGTACAAAGACGAAAAACGTGTATTTTCGTATTCTATCCAAAACTCCATAGAAGCTTCAGTAAAGTATCCACCGCTTTACTGAAGCATTACTTCGACTTGACCACGCCTAGACTAAACTTTAACGTGACTTTACCGACTTTCATTCACGACAACTAGAGATTTATTATATATTATTATTCATATAACTCGACACTGGCTAAATACGCTAATCGCGTGGAGCCAAAAACAAAAAAAAAAAAAAAAAAAATATCTTAATCAGCACTTATTTGTCGGTATATTAGACTGACTATTAATGCACATTATGCCTCCCTCCTTTTTTTCCATTGTGTCCGGTTATTCGCATTACTTTTACACTTCTTTCATATTCTATAGAGAAAAACCAACTACTTAGGTTGGTACCTACCTATACACCGCGGTTTTACTATTCAAAGGTGTGTTAATCAACAAAGTCATCTGATAACTGATAAAATGTACACACGTAATAGGTAGATTAAGACGCATGTGTGTGAGAAATCAGCTAGTAGGAACATTCTAAAGATCAATCAGTAAGATAAAGCACATAAGTAGAGATAGTCGGTTGTTTCAAACTCCATAGGCAAAACGGGTAATACGCAACGACGTTTTGATGAATTGCCTGTCATGTCGCCGCTTCTGTACGTCTATCAACAACCTAAGTTGTGTGCGTCTTCCTGTATACAACCAGCGGCGCAAGTACCTACGGATGCCGATGATAAATTTGTCGAATCGAAAAACCAGATGAATTTATCGAATGTTGCGAGTACCGAAGTCTGATCGTAAAGTATTGTAGGAGCTCTATATTCTCTTTGTATTCGACCTAGCTATTCGATAACTTTTGTCGATTGTATCGAGGTTCGATAAATTATATAAAAAGTCGATAAAACCTACTTTATCGATATGAGCTGTCAATTTTATCGAATTTTATCGATGAAAAGATCCGTACTTGCACCGCAGCATTGTTTGTTCTTGCCGCCGACATTGCCTCATAAATATCATTCACAGAACCAATCAAAGGTTCTGTAAAACAATCTGGTAAGTAACTGGTTAAAGGATCGCATGTTCCATTTGTAATAACTAATTGAGGCAATCAAGTCGCTTAAACAAACTAATGGGATTGCGTGCGGCCCGTGATCGCCAAATGTTTTTGAAAACTGGCGTTTCCTCTTATTGTACGATTAATGAAACGTTGCCAATCGTCCCGGATTCTTCGGGGCATTTGTCTCTCCCGTCCCGGATACATAATTAATATTTGTCTCGTAAATCCCTCTTTATTGTACTCTCTCTAGACAAAATGTGTCACGCCCATATTATAATAATACATTCTATTTAATTTTGTTGGTAAGGTACAACGCAAACGATTGAATGACTTTGTGCAAATTGGAGAGTACAGGATATTGCCTTTAGTATAATTATTGAAGTCATGACAATACTCTCAGCTTCCTATTGAGGTTAAAATTGGATAGACTTCCTCGACGTTGCAGTATATGACGCTCGTACTACGTATACTTATTGGACTAATAATACCTATAGGTATAATTTCTCGATTTACTACCATCGAAGCCCGTAAAGTTTCCAATTGGCTTGCTCTTATCATGAAAAGGTATTCAGCGGTGGAGGATGTTTAAAATCGATTATGAAGGCTGGGGCCGTTTATGAAAACCAGCGAAATGCAAAGTGATTTATTACATTATAGGTAACTTATATTCTGTTCAAAATTAATTTAAGAAAATACAAAAGTAAAACTTGTTAATTTGTTACTTTGCAGATGCCGGAGTCCTTTGTAGAGAACATAATGGTTACCTCCGCTGAGTTTTTATCCTAAATTTATAGCGTTTCGGTGGGAAAATTAGGAAACCCTTGGTTGCGTATACACGTATAACATTGTGAGTCTTCTTTTTTTTATTTATTTTTTATGTTATTTAGTAACTAGACGAGCTGGTCGTTTGCCTGATGGTAAGCATAACGCCGGCCCATAACAATTGCAGTGCCACCCAGAACTTTGAAACACAAAGGCCTGCGCGGCACTGCAGTGCGCTCGTTACCCTGAGACATTAGGTATTAAGTCTCATAAGCCCAGTAATTTCACTGGATACTCTGCTCATCAAACCGGAACACAGTAATGCTTGCACACTACTGCTTGGCGGCAGACTTCACGAGCAAAGCGGTGGTAACAACCCAGACGGACACTCGCAGAAGAGTTAGTCCTCCCACTAACAAAAGTCCTCCCCTTCTTTCCTTTAAATATTTGAGCGATTTAATGTTTTAAAAATTTGCTTTCGCTTGAATGAAAAATTAAGAACAAGTAGTAGGTACGTTAACAGATCGGTTGAATGAAGACATGGGAAATTATAAATTTGATTTATATAACTAAACTATATTACAATATCAAGTCATTACTTACTCAGAAGATTAAGTTGTATCTTCATTAAGATAGTTCATTATCATAGGGGTTGTTCGAGGGGATTGAGAGTTCTGTCCCTAATGTCCATTTAAATACAAGCTGTTTAGTTTATTCCTTTTAGTAAGCTGTTAATAGCTACCTAATCATGGGTTGCAATGTTATTTAAAAAAAAATCATCTTTGAAGTTACGCGTTGAAACGATTTAACTATTAACTGGGGGTTCGAGATTCGTTTTCATTTTTATATCATTGAACGTATATAACAACATAAGTATTTGCATACATATTAAAATCACCTATTATTAACACGATCACAACGTGGATCAGGCAATTTGCCTTGGAAACGTGGATATAATTCGTGAAACTTTAAAAAATATCTACCTATAAAACTAGCAATACTTAACATGTAACTATCCAATCCATCTAAAAGTTGTCGTGTAAGAGATCGTATAACAGTAATTAGCTATAGCATTAGACCGTCTATTATATGACCGTAATTTATTGTTTATTTCTCAGCTCATCGTTGTAGATACAATGTACGATATTTCATGTTTAAACATTAGTAAAGATTTTTATTATTAATACACAATCAAAGAGTATTCTCATCATATACGCAAGGCACAGATACATAATACACCTAGTCTTCAACTCTTCAAAAGGGCTTCCTAAGTAGGGATGGAACGGTAGGATTTATCGACACGCACAGGGGATGGGGAGGCGACACTCATCTGTCACACGTGACACTGACAGCCACTCCAATACGCGATACGCGCTCGCTCGAGTGCACCACTCCCTGGCAGTGACACCGGGGAGACGCATTTCAGCGTAAATGGAGGTTTTGGTCTCGCTGTCACTACTGTACATTTACATGGTAAGTGAATATCTGAAATGTACCTAAAGAACCTAAAAGAGTGCCCAAAATGATTGATATTGATGATAAGAATGTGTTATTGGCAACTGACAATGTATAAAGAAGTTTTTAGATACAACAGTCTTACATTGTATGCTAACATTCCACATTTCACAGTACATAGAAATCATAGAACTGAAATCATAATAATTCAAATTAAAAATTCTTTATTCACATAGTCTCCATGGGAACACTCATGAAAGTTAAAATAAAATTACTCTACTTAGAGTTATTTTATTGGAACCAATATTTATTTTTATTGGGATATGTTGGAACGGGCACTTGTCCGTTCCAAATTGGTATACACCGGTCAAGAAGAAAGGACAGAACTCGTCAGCATTCTTTTTAAAAATAGTTTTTACATTGTTTGTAATGCTAACAATTAATTATATGTTTGAAATTTAAGTCTAAGTATTAGAGTAAGTAGCCAGGAGGGTCCTGAATTGTTTGCCTACATTGCATCTTTGTCATCCAATATGTTTAAAATCAAGTTGGTCACCAAGTAATTTTTCATATTATAGTATACCTAAGTTAATACTCTTTCTTGAATTACTTCTATTTCATATTTAAAAAATATTTCGCGAAGTAACAAACCGTAAACCACTCAATTTTTTTGAAGACGAGTTCGCATAAAACGCTTCCAAGCGGTTTTGCTAATCGACTTTTTTCGGTGTAAATAAAAGCTTAAAAATCACTTCGCCGGCTCCACTTCAATATCCCTTTTTGTAGCCGTTTGGAAATGAAAAGGGGAATCAAATCGCGAGGGACGACTCGTAATGTTATATTGAAGTGTGTGATGGAAAAGCTCAAAGGCGATAAAAAATGTTTGACAAATTTTACCTATTCTTGTCACAAGATTGAACACGAATCGTGATTTTGATTTTGATAGGTTAGTGTTTGACCGTTTTTTCACCTGATCTTTAGTTGCGATGGTAGATAGGAAATACGATTTATAAAGAAATAGCCCGCGGTTTTACCCGCCTTTCCACATGAACTGTGCTATTTTCCTAAATAAAAAGTTTTTTTTTTCCTTGCCTAGGTTTCGTTTTGTAACGTAACCTACTTATAATACAATCTAGCCACAAATTGGGCTAATAAGTAATTTAAATTTAACTTAAACTTCTAAATCAACTGTCTAAGAAAGTGTCCATTAACACTTTTCCTATTGTCTCTATTAAGGGGAAGACACTTTGTTCATGTATTCTTTACATATAGCACTTGTACTATATTATAACACTAACATATAAGATAAAAAGTAACATTACTCTCTGGTCTATAAACTATATAGTTTATATAGAGAGTAACATAGGGTATGCCAGTCATGTCGATCCGTAGCTCCGCTACTGCGTGAAAGAAGGACAAACTAACAACCGCACTACACTTGTTCACATTCATTTGTTTTTCTTTTTTTTTAATACGGATGGGGATTGACTCTCAAGCACGCCTGCTTTAATAACACTACGGTAGCTTGGTGACCACTTTTTGACTTGAATAAGTATAGTTAATTCTAGTAACAGTAGTAGTAATTATAGCGTATTATTTAACAAGTGACCGTGTTTCATTGTGTAACTCAAACGTTGTACAATCACCTGCAGGCTACGAATAAATAATAAGTCAGGAAGTGTAATTCAGAACAAAATCCACACAAAAAAATGGCCCTACTTCAAACCAAAACGACGTATGAACCAAAATACGAATCGCTTCCGAGGTTTCAAAAAATAGACTTCCGTTAAAAAATAGCTTGGTGATTGGTTTAAATTCAAACGAAAGCAGGGATTGGTCCGCGCGCGTGCTGCAATATCTGCTATGACAGCTGAGTCATTGAAGCGAAGATTTGACGTGTACTCGCTTGCTAGGAAAATGTCCGAATGATGACGTGCTGGACACGACTTGGACCTACTTGGACACGACTTTTGTTGGGTCATTTTCTTCACATAGTTACATTTCCTGACTTATTATTATTCGTAGCCTGCAGGATTAATATTAATACAGCCCGATCGATGTATGAGTATTGCACAACATGACACCACATGTATTGTGTGGTATAGCGCATGGGTGTACCGCATTGTTTGCGACCTGACGTGACGTAGAGGCTAGCAATACTGCGATCATTGATTAACATCATCCAATGTTAATGGGTTTGGATCATGCAATATGGATGTCTTTTTCCCGTCCTGTCCTATTTCTATAGATATGTGTGTAAAGTAAACGTAAAAGAGCTCGTGAATCTGATACAACTCAACGCATTCTATATTTCATACGCGGCAGGTACATATACCTACCTAATACATTTAGTAAGTTCAGTAAGGTAGATTAGGATAACGTTTGTTTTATTAGTACTTTGTATTAGTACTGTACTGCAGTGTCTTATAATCTGCGGATGCGGGAACACACTGGAATAGGTGACTGATGACAGTTTCAATATGAAATTGGCAGTTAACCAAGCGGGCACCGAATAGCCAACTAGGTACCTATGGTTGAATCACGGTGTATATTTTCACAGATAAATAAGTTGAAAGGTTCGAACCTTCCACTTAAAGATCGGCGACCTCACTATACTACTGTACTATGACTACCTTCGTTGTTTAATTACTACAGCTATCCAGAAATAATACTTGCATAATCATCCATCTCTTCGAGAAAGTTTTCTTGTTCCACTCGAATCCCATCCACTGGCAGGACTAGTAACCTTTTCTATACTGTCAAGTAATGTATTCATCTGTCACATAAATAAAGGAGAAAGACCCAGTATTCATTAGGTAATAAATCAGCGATGAATTAGTCTAATCACTACCGACAAAATTAGAAATGCTAGCGAAGCGAACCGTGATATTTCACTCTACTTTCGAATCAATGTTATAGCGCACCCTGATTAGGGCTGCCAGGCATCCGGGTTCAACCGGTTACGTCCGGCTTTTTGCAGTCTTTACTCGCAAAATTATCTTAGTCTTAGCCGTCAGTTTTTTGGCATAAAGAAAGATTTATATTTTAGTGTCAAAGACATTTTTAATAGAGTTTTTTTTCCAATATAGGATGTTAAGCTGTTTTGTTGCCAATTATTATGCTCGAATTTTTAGGATAGCAACCCTAACTCGGATGTAAGCTGAAATTCTTAGTCGCTCGTAAAAAACATCGTCCCTAATGGAACAAAATAATGTAATAAACGGAATGTAATCACAAACCTCCCCGTCGGAGGCATGTGCTCATTGAGAATTGTGTCAGGGAGCAGTAATCCCATGGGGTGGAGTCCAGGCACGCCCGGCCGCGATTGATGACAGATTTTTACCCGAATCACTGCGTAAAAATACGAATCATTAGGTCCTTGGGGTATGCGGTACAGAGAATAGAGTTAGAAGTTATGTGTCTGTAGAATTGGATTGTATAGAGTTTCTGGTTTACAAGGAAACAGAAATTCTGTTCAGCGTGATGTTACTATACAATGTGATAAAGATAATTTCTGTGAAAAAATATGTTCGCGCGTCAGTACATTTATGCTATGTTGCTATTGTGGTATGTATCAAATAATTATTCAACAGAATAAGTACACAGGTATGATGATTATTATTTTGGTAAGTAAGTATTCTTGTCAATCATTGTTTCCATTTTAGAGCGCATTATGAATTTGTAGTCTATCATGAGCTTTCGCTTATGGAGCTTTCGACGCTCACACACGCGGACTCAATATAAACTTTTCATCTAAGCATGGAATTTAAGTTACCTACAACAAAATTTTAAGCCTGCGCCTGGTTGGCTTCCTCTGTTACCGTCGAGTTACTAATTTACCAACTATGTAAAACCTTCAGAATGTTTTATTTGTATAACATTGCGTCCGATAAAAAGTGATCTGTTAGTGGGAGGACTAACTCTTCTGCGAGTGTCCGTCTGGGTTGTTACCACCGCTTTGCTCGTGAAGTAGCCGCCAAGCAGTAGTGTGCAAGCATTACTGTGTTCCGGTTTGATGAGCAGAGTATCCAGTGAAATTACTGGGCTTATGAGACTTAATACTTAATGTCTCAAGGTAACGAGCGCACTGCAGTGCCGCGCAGGCCTTTGTGTTTCAAAGTTCTGGGTGGCACTGCAATCTTTATGGGCCGGCGTTATGCTTACCATCAGGCATACGACCAGCTCGTCTCGTTACCTAATAACATTAAAAAAAATCAATTACCATTACCTACACTGTTCACTCAACTCCAGTTTCAAACAGAATATATTTATTATACTGCAGCGTGTATGCATAAACTTGTAAAAGTATAAATAGAAGACCATGCACGGGACGTCTTAACTCGTGCGCGTTATTCTTAAAGTTTGCAAAACTATTGCTTTAACAATCGTTTGTTTTACATAAAGGACTTTTATTGCATGCGCGTGGTGAATTTTAAATTTAGTTTTACTGACGGAAGTTCATACACAATAAAGGCAGTCCGACCAACGCAGGCGACGCCTATCTAATGGCATGAATTTAGTTACAATAAAAAACCTCCTTAACTTTATGTTTAACAAGAATGCTTTTAACCCCGATCACATGCATGCGCCGATTTTCAGTGGTCTATAGATTAAAGAGTTTGCTCAGCTCAGACCATCTCTTTTTCCATACAAATGATCAACGTTATTCAACGTGAGGGAAACATTAAACGTAACAAGACTAGTCAAAGTCTTATAGATTTGACCTTTAAACAAGACGATCCTACATTTTAACATCCGGTTACATTTGGCCCCACGCCACAAAAAGGTGGCCTTACGAACTTCACGCTATTTTATAATCTATGCCCCTTGTTTACCTCTGCCAACACGTATTAATTCCAGCCCAGTTCCCATACCTACACGAGTGGAAGCGAGAACATCCAAGTTAATGGATTCAGTCATAAACACTCTCATCGTCTGCTTAACGATGTTTGTGTGGGGTTGTCCGACACCATATCAAATAAAATCTGTCTTAAAAGAGAATCGACCCAGTCGTATCATGTCGTCAACGACAAGACGTGACGAATTATGCTATTCCAAAACCGAAAACGCAACGGGATGTTCGTTTGTCTGATGTAAACCATAACTCCTGTCTATAATAATTAAGTGTAGTTTAAAGCCACTAAAAATCATTAGGACCTTTCGCAACAAGTGCGATCTATTGGACTCGTCAAAATGTATCATATGAGCCCGAACTCGAAGGTTTATTGTGGCCACTGAAGAGTTTCACTATCCACCTCCTGGCTCCATCATCAGACCAGCTCCATGATACCAAATTATAGTTTTGTCATCCGAACTAAGTACATATACATACAAAGTTTCATTTCGTTATGACAATTAGAACTAGGTTAAAATTTACTTCTAAGATTTTATTACATTGTTTGTTAGTTAGTTACAAGTGAAGCAAATACAAAAAAAAAGTAGTACCATCAAGAACTTTAAACCACTAAAAGTACTAAGATCTGCGTGGCACTGCAGCGCAGTCGCTACCCTCAGACTTGTACCAAGTCAAGACAGGTACCTAACAAGTCACATGTACACAGTAATTTGACCAACCACCAGTTGGTAAGAGGTAGATAATTTCACTGACTTGGCGGAGACTACAATATAAAGCGATTGTATCCAGATAGACAAAGACTGCCACCTGGTAAAACATTACAGGTTGTTTTTATTGAAGACTAGCTTCTGCCCGCGGTTTTCACCCGCGTTCCCACATGAACCGTGCATTTTATCGGGATACAAAGTTGCTTATGTTACTCTCGGGTCCATGAACTATATCTATGCCAAAAATCACGTCGATCCGTTGCTCCGTTACTGCGTGAAAGAAGGACAAACCAACAAATCATCAAACCAACAAACACACTTTCGCATTTATAATATTAGTAGGATCAATGTTGATACAGAGATTATTATAGTCACTGCACCAAATATTAGAGCACAAAAGATTATGTTTGGTTATGTTATGGTGTCATACTGAACGGTATCACTAAAGGCGTTCACTTATTATGTTACTCGTATATGGTATTGGCAGGTGACAAGGGTCCCGTGTTTAAGTCCGCTTGACCTAGTGTGTTGTTATCCCAGATTGAATAGGAGCCAGTGAAAAGTTTTTGTCGGAATGAAATAGGAGAAACCAACATGAAATAGGTAAATGAAAATAGAAAAGAGGATGAATACTTTGTACGTATTTAGGTTTGCATATGCTAATTTAAAACTACCTATCTATTATTTTATTTATTATCTATTATTTTATTTATATTATAAATAATATAATTAATGAAAGTTAAGTTTGTAACAATAGAAGCAATAAAAACAACATGTCCTTTTGCTAAGGTTAAGTTTGTTCTAAATATATACGTCTAAAGTTTAAACTAACATACTAAAGGGTAATAAGTTCATGACCCTTGATTTCAAACGTTTAGAGGTCAAAATAGATAATGAATTTAATTTATATTAAATACGATTACATAACACTGTCTGGCAGAAATCCATTGAAAGAATTGTGATACTCATTTCTTCTTAACACTTAGTTATTTTAGTTTTAAAAATTTGCAAACTTTCGTTTTATTGAATGAATGATGAACTACTCCACTAAAACTTTTTAACAACTAAACCAACCAACCACTAAACTAAACCAACAACTGTTTTCTTTTTAAGTTTAAATGGCACCAACTTCAAATCCTACCATATCCAATGAGAAATTCCTCAAAGCCAGCTAGCTCTGTTAGGAAAACAGCATTAGTTCCTTCATAATTTATTTATGCTAATATAACATGTTGTTTCTCTTTATCCTCGCACCTTAGGATAACGCGCATAACTTGGATAAGCTGACCATAATTATAAGATAGTTGTTATCCACCCACAAATAGATACGACTAAACAAGGAGTAGGAATGCTACATGACTATAATTCACACACAACTTATGTAACCTTGTCATAGTAAGTACAAAGATTTCAAACTGATAGTGTCGATGACAGTTCAGTGGCAACTGCAGTAAAAGGTCGACCGCCAATCCATGTAGGAGGAATGGGTCGAATCCTATACAATGAGTCTTTAGCTTTCATGTGATTTTGTGCTGCATAGCATGGTGGTAGGGCATCTTCTAAAGCTTTCTGGCTAGCTACCTATCACCCTCAAGTTCAAAATCTGTCGCATAGCATCTGTCGGTATGTTCCAGCAGCTGGACTTGAGAGTTCTATTCTGGCTTTAGGGTGTCACCACTTTCGATTACGTCATCACTAAATAATGATGGTCTCGATTGACGGTGATTTACCTGATCTAAGTCTAAGATTCAGAGACGATTCTAAGCGTAGACTTTGGCTTCCATATGTCAAAACTGTATAGAATTTTGACGTATGGAAGCGTGAGTCCACGCTTAGAGTCGTCTCTGAATCTCAGCCTTAGATCAGCAGGGTGGTTTAATTCCCTCGGAATAATTCCGTGTAGGAGGTGAGATTTTCTGTATGTCTGTATCTCGGAATCCGACGGTGAAATATTTTCGTGGTTATATCCATGTCTATGCAACTGAGTTGTCGAATTTAAACTGGAATTTTTTCCTACGGGATGTAATTCCGAAATATAAACGATCAAGACAGTCGCTTCTGACACGGATATCATTCCGAGTGAATTAAAATAACTCTGCTGATCGTATAGACAGGTCGGGTAAAACAGCGGTTTCCAGCTTACCTATACTTAGCTTTTTTGACGTTTTTTTTTTTCGTTTTGAAATTGATTCTCACAAAGTTTCTATGTGGTCGTTGTCAGAACCCGAACGCCCCGTAATGAGATCCAATGAACACTCGCCTTCTTATCTATCGATTATTATTCAATGACAGATACGAATGCGTCAGCTGGACGTTTAACAACAAAGGCGAGTTTTTGAAATGCCTAAATTAAATTCGGTACTTCCTAGAATAACTTGATAGTGATATTAGCGAAAGTGTCAAAAGGCATTTGTGTTTAATTTTGGCGAATGGCCAAAGGAGCGTGTTTCGATCAAGGTTCTTGGAATAACCCCCAAAATGTTTCTTGTTTATTTGGGAACTATATTTTGATTTAGATATGTTTATGGAAGCTGTTTTTTTTTTTATTAGGTAACGAGACGAGCTGGTCGTTTGCCTGATGGTAAGCATAACGCCGGCCCATAACGATTGCAGTGCCACCCAGAACTTTGAAACACAAAGACCTGCGCGGCACTGCAGTGCGCTCGTTAAGTACCCTGAGACATTAGGTATTAAGTCTCATAAGCCCAGTAATTTCACTGGATACTCTGCTCATCAAACCGGAACACAGTAATGCTTGCACACTACTGCTTGGCGGCCGACTTCACGAGCAAAGCGGTGGTAACAACCCAGACGGGCACTCGCAGAAGAGTTAGTCCTCCAGCAACAACAAATCAGTCATAGCATTGTAACTGTTTAACTTCGTTAAGAAGGGTAACAGCATCAGAAAAAGATAAAGCTTAAACATACACCCTCTATTTTCCACCCCCAGCAAACCTGTCGAGTCCATTGATTGATGATTCATTTGTAAATGCAAAAGTGGGTGCGGCTAGATGACTGAAAAGAGTAATAAAACCCGTTATTTAAACAATTCATATGGTTTTAGACTAACTTTCTCATAGGCAAAACTAGGCTTTAGCATATGTATTATTAATTTGTTTCGCGGGATATTTTTGTTTTTATTAATGAGCTTTTACGCTTAGACGAATAAGCCGCTGCTCTGTATGGTTGGAGGAACTTTGTTGCAACTATATCTGTAACTATTTGAATATTACTGTATTTAGGTACACTAGTATTTTTCCTCTAAGACTGTACAGTCTTTGAGGAAAAATACTGTCCTTAATCAATGGGTGTTGTAATGAATCTATCCTGGAAGCTATAATTTTTTTATTGTCTTTAGGTTCACGTTTTACTGCCATCTCACCTGATGGTAAGCGACGATGCGGTCGACGATGCAGCACGTACTCAAATCTAAACGAACATAAGACTTTTAATAACACGTTTTGGTGCTTTTTCGCATACACGTTTCGTGCACAGTCTTTTTAATCTCTTTACGTTACTAATACTATCCACAGTAGAAAAGATAGTGTGCTTGTGGAAGTATTCAGGTGAGGCGCCGTAAGTGTACGTGCAAAAGGGACTTACTTGCACGTAACGAATACAAGCTAAAGTAACTCATAAATAATGGATGGATGGGACCACCCACTATCTTAGCAGACCGTAAGTGACGGAATGGTAGATGACTTTAAAGTTGGTGTGAACATTGGACTAAACCTAGAAAGGAGAGGGCTCCCAACTGCGCCAGCTGGAATACTACCGATATAGGTATTAGGCCACAGAATTTCTGATATGAATGGTGATAGCTAGCCAGATGAACTTTCTAAAATGCCTTTCTGCTATGGGAAGATATATGATGTATCACCATGTTTACTGTGAAAGGTCAAAGCTACTATTTCTTACCAAGTATTTTACGAACCCCTCGACCTAGCATATGGATCAGTAAGTGGCCTGAACCATCACCATTATGCACTAACAATGCCGTTATAAAACCTGAATTATCAAGATTAAAATAGCCTGAGCAGTGACGCAAGATCTTGGGTCGTCATTGAAACTCTACCTAAAATAGGACGATAGAGCGCAGCCGTCGCTCTAAATTATTGGCGAGCAAGATAAATCGATGTCAAACCATTTAGCGTTCAATGAATATTGCGTAAAGATACCGATTTGATTGTAGAGGAGGATCGTTGAGGCGCCGGTCGAGATACGGGAGGACCTCGAGACCTTGTTCGCGCGTCGGTCGGCGGGTCGTCACCGTGTCGGCTGTCTGCTGCCAGGAGCCTGCCTGGATGCGATACGCAGAATACTAAGATACGACAGGGCGGCTGCGCCGGGCGTTGGCGCCATGCATTGCCGCCGGCTCCCATACCATCATGTTAAACATACTATTGTATGCGAAACGCATTCGAGCCGCGCTCAAAACTACGTAAACGTCCAATTAGGCGTTTATTCATACGACACGCGGTAGATATGCGCATGTCTACATGATTGCGCATGTTTTTTATAATCGTCAGCTTTTGCGAAACATAATCTTCGCAGGACTCACACCGTGTCGAATCAAAGAATTCTAACAACCGTTTATGTGTATATTTTATTGTTTCACTTTAATAAATGAAGAAAAATAATTAAACAAATTGCTTAATTTCAGGTAATTTGCAAAATCGCTATTAAAATTGTTTGTAATTATTGTGCCACCGTCGCCGTCGCAGTGCAGCTTCTAAGATTACACCTCCGATACAAATCGGCTTCGTAAACAATACAGCCTAATCGATACTGGATTTTGCAAACAGCAACCTGAATCAGACCTTCTGAAGTTTAAACTAAAACTTGCTTTAGCTCGCGCGAATATTCCCGACGATCTCTGAAAAAGGAGAGGACACCTGCGGGCGTCGTAATCCCCAGACGGTTTGCCTATTTTTAACCCCAACTCCTTCAGCAGTGTACTAAGTAAATATTGCTGACGCGATGCCGAGTCTAGATTGCCTATCTATGCATCTGATGCAGCTAGCTCTGCACGGAACGTTTTATTTTAGAAAGTATGGCCTACCTCAGATCTGTGTTATCACAGTCGTCAACGCACCACGCATAAATTGCTCCTTGTGACACTAATTGATCGCGCTTGTGTGTTGTTAAATTACGACATGCGATCACGGATATAAAATAATCGGCGAATCGTATTTTGCAAATAACACACCGGAACGGGTTTTTTGAAGTGTTACATGAACAAATAAGTGGTACTAATCACTGGATACAAGCGATGTGATTAACCTTTCTCGTACCGGTTTCTCAAACGAGAAACGTAGTGTTTCTAATGTTACAAATGTCGCCAATAGCAAACTTGCGAATGCTGTGTAAACAACAGGAGCAATTAAAACCACAGCGATGTAATAAAGGGCTTTAAAGTATTCTTATTCTCAGCAGAACGATGTTTGTTCGCCGAGTGCAAGCGTGAATCCGCCGAGTCAACACTCATTTTCTTGCTACTTGCTAGTGTTGGATGCAGAGAGCTATTGTTTGCCCGATGTTTTGCTTTAAATCTTGTATTTTCATACGTATTTAAAAAAGCCAGGCTATCAGTTTGAATCCCTTTTATTTATGATAAAAGATATCTCCATCATTTGTGGATCGATTTGAGAGTAAGTCCTAATGTTGGACTCCAAAATCATTGGAAATATGTGGTGACCATTAGCACTTAAAACTGCACGTTGTTGTCGTAAGACAACGGTCTTAACGGCAAGTTAGAAGCCTTCGGGAAGATTCCTGACAGCAGGGTTGGTCACAAGCCCATAGAAGAAGAACGGAAGTTCAACAGAACTCGTTAATTTTCGGAGTCAGCTCACTCTCACGCAACTTGGCTTCATTAAGTACCTAAAGTATTTTGCTAAATATCTGTTAGCATTCAAGTAAAAAGATAATTAAATTATAATTAGCGTGTGTAGGTATATCTCCAATATCTCAATTTAAAATCAATACCACGTAAACAGCGTAAAACTTCGCCTTTATGTCTATTTTAACGCCCCACATCCTGTTCGATACCCTGAGGCTATTTTATTAAGACCTCAAATAACATGTTCCGGTGTTTATAAATTGTTAATTGCAGTGTTGCCATCACTAGCAGGAGAAATGCTAAAGCTGGGAGATTTATGTTGAGCGCGTGAGAGTACCTACCTACTAGACTATGTACCCAAGACTCTCGCTCGTCCTGTCTGCGACTTGAAAACTTAATGTGGTTAAGCACTAAAACTTGTCTCGAGAAGTTTAGAGGCTTAGCTGGGAGTGTTCCTAACTCGTTTGCAAACATTTGACAGTTCTAGTTTCTTGTTTATAACCGACTTCGAAAAAGGACGAGCAGGTTATATGTTCGACTGTATTTCTTATTATGTATGTTCACCGATTGTTCCGACAATTGTGGACCGATTCAGAAATACTTTTTTTAGTTTGAATGGGTATACACTCGAATTGGCCCCGTATAAATTTTAAGGACTTATTACACCACCCGTTGTTCAGGCTGTCTTACTAAGACTTTCGTGCAGTCTTCTTTTTTTACTTTGACCGAATAACAGACTAACTCTTATTACACTTCACAATTTAATGGACAGTCCTGACTGTCACTTAGTGTAATAAGTCCTTTATGAAGGAACACCTATAGGTGAAAAAATGGGTGAAGAACTTTCATATTATATCGCGATATTTTCATCAAAATCGGTTACCGGTTTTTTAAAAGCAATTCTATTTGTATGTTTAGTTGAAAGGAATTTAAAATAATAACGTTAGTTTTAAGTAATTTTTAAACTTGAATTTAAAAACTGCCTCATATCCGACCATCCACCATTCCACGTGCAGATGCTAAATGCTGGTAAACCATTTGTAGAAAATCAAGAGAAAACCAGGTCACGGACACTTTTCGTGTGAACTTTTCTTCGAATAACTTTCATTTATGTTCACATAGCTTTTTTGTGCAGTGTGGACAGGACAACAAAAAGATTGTTTAAAAATAGCAGCAAAGTCACCGGTCGAATAGCTACCGCCTAAAAATAGGGATCGCTGCTTTTTTAAGCCGATGAAAAACCAACAGTAAATAGAACAAAGGGTGTTGTGAAAATGGGGCGACCGTTGAACCATGTGCACTGCGAAAATTAGCTGCAAACAAAATTAACTCTCCGGAAATTGGGGCGTACGTACCCTAGTTTTTTGAATCCCGTGCGTATGAATAACATAAAAAAAATCGAATTTTTCAACACCACACGTCCACAAGCGTAATGGTGAATACAGTTTCGTAGAGGTACAATAATCATCTTGAATTAAATAACTTTGAACTATTTTAGTATATTTTAAATTACAGCCCCCTTAAAGTATATAATAGTCGATAGACATTAGACTTGGCTTTTGTAGAGTGTTGTGTTATGGCTTCGATGTCGAATAAATATTAAGCACTTAAAAAAAAGCGCAAGTAAGCTCTTGTAGTTTCTAATCCCTGGATACAGAGAATCTTAATTCATCTTAACTTAGGCTCATGGTATAAGTATTTGATCGTACAACATTATTTATTATTTTATTATTGTGATTAAGGACGTTTCGAATACTGTTCGTGGTTACAATAAATGAATAAATCTTTTTAGAACGGTTTTCTTATAAGCTTTCTCCGTGACAATGCAAGTATAGTTTGCAAAGTAGATACTTTACAATCGTTTCTGACATGTTATTTTTCTTTTTACTGTTTTTCGTATCTTACTTCAAAACTCCGGATAAAAGCGTTTAATATCGCATAAAAAAATTCCCTTTTCCAACTGATTTATATTTGGCTACAACAAGTCTCCCTTCTTTTCGCTTCCCATCAACCGAAAAAAACAGGTTTAGCAAACCTTAAACAATAGCGCTAACAGAAGTGCCGTTACGCTGTTAATTTAGTTAAATTTGTGAAGCGTGCGTGCGGCGCTGGGCGGGCGGGAAGCTATGACGGCAGGTCCCTAGGCAGGGGGTGTTTAGGGGCAAAAATACCAATAACAACTTTGTATGAAGACTATATTAATGCAAATACAGCAATCTTGTTAATAACCAAAATAACAGGGCCTTAATTCTACTAAACAAACGGTTTAAAAATAACAATGGTTACGTCGCAAACGACCCTTTGTTTATTAGAATATTTAGGGCCCAGTTTGCAAAATGCCCTAACTCGCTATATTCGTAGTTTATCAATGAAAAAAGTTCTGTGTGGTTATACTGGTGGCTCCAACATCGTGTAATAAAACTCAAACTATGAAGTGAAGTCATAATGAGTTGCTATTTTTAGCAAGAAAGAAGAAGAACAAAGCCTACCAGCGAGATACGAGTTTTTTTTGTTTTTTTTTTCATTCCTTAGATACAGCAATTACAGTATATAGTGTAACCACTTTAAAAGTGTTTTACGTTTATAGAGATAACTTTGCTTTATGCTTATTTTATAGTATTCTTAAATAAATATTCATGTCATCATTACGTAGATATCACAAAAATCCATGAAGACCGTTCATTTCACAAAAGGCTTCATCATTAATACTGTGTAATTAGGTAAGTAAAGGTATCAATTATGAAACTCGGGTCATAATTTCGAGCTCTGTACCTACGTACTTATAAGCCCCTTTCCTAATCCTGGATACGGACCTGTAAGGCGGTAATAAGATGAGCGGTCACGCTCTTCTGCCGCCCGCAGATAGGGCGCCCCTGTCGGCCCAGCGACAATATAACACTCCATAATGTCCGCGAATGTTTTTCGGATGTAAAAAATGGTTTTCGGTGCGGAAGAAATAGCACATTTCGAGGCGCTTGTGATTTAATGCAAAAATGTTATGCTATGGACTTTCTATAATAAATATAGAGACAAAGATTGAGACAGTGATATGAGTATTTTGAACGTAGAAGAATTGAAACGACATTGGAAATAGGTATTACTTTGAGACGGGCGGCAAAAGGCATGGGAAAATACCCCTTTTAGAAAACATAAACATAAAGCCGGTTAGGCAATACATTTTTACTAGGTGATAGGACTAACTCTTCTGCGAGTGTTGTCTGGGTTGGTAAAACCGCTTTGCACGTGATGTCTGCCGCCAAGCAGTAATGTGCAAGTGTTACTGTGTTCCGGTTTGATGAGTAAAGTAGCCAGTGAAATTACTGGGCTTATGAGACTTAATATACCTAATGTCTCAGGGCAACGAGCGCACTGCAGTGCCACGCAGACCTTTGTGTTTCAAAGTTCTGAGTGGCGCTGCAATTGTTATTGGCCAGCGTTATCCTTATTGTAAGCATTTGTTATGGCAATCGACCACTCGTCTCGTTATCAAATACCTATGATAAAAAAAACTACCTATAAGTACAAATAAATAAAATTGAAGTGTCTGTTTGTAATATCAAAATAACAGCTTTTTACCAAATGCATATGAAAGTATATACAATACGGGACCTATAACAAAACAACAATTTTTTAAATTTTTGTCTGTCTGTCTGTCTGTTTGTTCCGGGCAATCTCCGAAACGGCTGGGCCGATTTTGACGGGATTTTCACTGGCAGCTGATGTTATAAGGAGTAACTTAAGGTTCTTTTATTTTAGAAAAATAATTAGGGTTCCGCGCAAAAAAAACCATGAAATCCGATATCTCCGTGCGAGTGAAACCGCGGGCAGCAGATAGTATCTAATAAATAAGGAACATTACAACTTGGTTGAACGATATATAAGAAATAATGAATAAGGATTACGCAGGAATTTGATTGAACAAAGTTGACAATCTAGGTACTACATTTGTCTAACAACAGTGTGTCTTGTTCAACGCTAGTTATGTTTCATCAAACATTTACATAATAGCTCCCATAGTCGGTCTGTAGAAACATTACTTCGGTAGGTAATTATCATAATAGCACTTCATGATAAAGTCACTGATAAGATCAAATATCCTGATACAAAGGGGCATATTATGAGCATAAAAGCCCATTATTATATGAATGTTGTACAATAAGCGATGTCCAAACAAAGACATAACACAGGCTCCTTTGTTTCAGACAGAGAGAGGTGGATGAGCCATCTAGGTAGAGATAATAATATTCGCAAATAGTTTACGTATGCATGAAAATCTTTCATACTAGGAATATCTTAATCAAGTAAAGTATTTTTTTATATTATTTGGTAACGAGACGAGCTGGTCATTTGCCTGATGGTAAGCATAACGCCGGCCGATAACAATTGCAGTGCCACCCAGAACTTTGAAACAAAAAGGCCTGCGCGGCACTGCAGTGCGCTCGTTACCCTGAGACATTAGGTAATAAGTCTCATAAGCCCAGTAATTTCACTGGATACTCTGCTCATCAAACCGGAACACAGTAATGCTTGCACACTACTTGCAGACTTCACGAACAAAGCGGTGGTAACAACCCAGACGGAAACTCGCAAAAGAGTTAGTCCTCCCACTAACAAACAAACTAATTGACTGAAACAACGAATAAGCCTAATTAGTAATCAACATCCTAAACCATACCCCCAATCCGTTTTATGCCACATAAATTTAATATTCGAATTTCGCAAAACAGAGCCACCAAGTGATGGCCGAGTAGAGGCCAGTTTAGTCTAAACGGGAAAATGCTTGCGCAGCACTTTCTTGCTCTAGATACCAGTATGTATTGCTTTTCTATAGGTCTAATTGAATTAGGTACTATGGTATGTAATATTTGTTTAAAAGCAATTTCTTGCCCTTCTTCTTGATCGGTCTATACCATTTTGAAATGGGAGCATAGTCATTTATTTTAATCTTCATGCCTCCCTTGGGGCCGCTGTGAATAAGAATTTGAATAACCTACATAGTTATACAATTTGGTTATGATTGTTCAAACAAACGCAAAATCTTTTCATCTGAGATAATACCCCAAGGAAACATTCAATATAAAAATAAGACCCTGAGCGATAAAAAAACTATTTTATTGGATTTCTGTGTTACCAAAAGTGCAAATTCATGTGTGTGGTAAAAGTGTATACTTACTACTATTGCAGGGGGAAGCACGGATAAAGGCCGAAATACACTAGCGAATAATTCGATAAAGTGTTACACTTTTGCGCTTTGAGACCCTTGACTTTCTGAGAACGTTTCCTTATCTTATCTAGTCATCTAATACCGCAACAGCTAAGATTAGAGGTTCAAAGGTCGAAGTGCATTCGGCAGTTGCACCTCTTTGAAACTGCACCACACCTCTCTACAGTCTTTAGTCATCTCCAACATGCATTTGGTTCAATATTTTTAAAATAAATTAAGCGTCGCGTCTTTCAAACGGTTCTACTCGACACGTATCACATTTTCATCATACCGAAAAAAAAACACAATTTTGTTTTGACTACCGGTTGTATGAAACAATATGTAATCGAAGCGTTTAACATTGCGTTCAGCTATTCTACAAAAACCTACCTACGAAATTTAACCCCAATGTGATCCTACTGAAAAGCATCCAAGTTCCTAGTAAGCATTCAAGTTCATTCGTACGCACCACCCCACCATCGCTCTCGCGGGTATTGCCTTCAAATAAATAAAGGCAATAAAGCACTGACAGCGAGCTGGGAGCAGCGCTCCCAATCAGTGATATTGACAAGGGATAGATCGGCTCGACGCTTTATTTAAGGAATTGTGTGGCTCTACTCGGCCTGTTGAAAATGTAAGTCTGCCGCACTCAGAGTCCTTTAATGATTACGCGAGTCCTTAGTGTAGATTTAAAAAAGCTACCTCTCAGAGTCAGTTAATGATCAATCAGAGACCGCTAATGGCAATTATGTTACAGTATTGAGTTTGAAGAGATTTTATATATACACTTGTAGTAGCACGCACAATGTCGCCTTGTCTATGCACTAAGTTCAGAGAGAGAAAAAAAAAATATGTAGGTAGACCGCACAATTTCATTATTTCGTGCGGTCGGCTGGTTCTTCATTCACGTTGCAGTGCTCCGCCGCGTCGCACTACAAAGTTGGTTTTTCTAAGTTTCTCCGTGTTAACAAGTTTTTTCGTCAAAATCAAGATGCCGAAGAGGAAACATAACGACGAGTGGGAATATTTGTAAGTAATTTGCACATTTACCGATAACTATCGATTGCATATGAGGTTTCACGTTCCAACGATTCGAGTTCTTACTTAACCTACTTTTTTACTCGAGTTCACGATGCAACGCCACGAGTTCATCTTACTCGCTGTATACCTATGCGTACTTAATACGCCATCCATATAGCAACCTGTTGAGGTTATCCTATAATAATAATATGAAACGACCCGAAAGGTAACATTCTAACTAATTAAGTAATTTGCAATTGGTTTGGTCCACGTTTGAGTTGTCACTTACTGATAATAATGCATACGAGGTTTAACGTTCCAACGATTCGAGTTGTTACTTAACCTACTTTTTACTCGAGTTCATCTTACTCGCTGTATACCTATGCGTACCTAATACGCCATGCATATAGCAACCTGTTGAGGTTATTCTATAATAATAATATGAAACGACCCGAAAGGTAACATTTTAACTATTTAAGTTAAGTTCTAATGTTCACGTTTCAACGATTGGAGTTGTCACTTAACGATAATAATGCATACGAGGTTTAACGTTCCAACGATTCAAGTTGTTACTTAACCTACTTCTTACTCGAGTTCATTTTACTCGCTGTATAACTATGCGTACCTAATACGCCATTCATATAGCAACCTGTTGAGGTTATCTATAATAATAAAAAGATGAAACGACCCGAAAGGTAACATTTTAACTATTTAAGTAATTTGCAATTTCTTCGGTTCACGTTTGAGTTGTCACTTAAATACATACGATGTTTAACGTTCCAACGGTTCAAGTTGTTACTTAACCTATTTTTTACTCGAGTTCATCTTACTCGCTGTATACCTATGCGTACCTAATACGCCATGCATGTAGCAACCTGTTGAGGTTGTCCTATAATAATAATACGAAACGAACCGGAAGGTAACATTTTAACTATATAAGTTAAGTTCTAATGTTCACGTTTCAACAATTCGAGTTGCCACTTACCGATAATAATGTATACGAGGTTTCACGTTCCAACGATTCGAGTTGTTACTTAACCTATTTTTTACTCGAGTTCACGATGCAACGCCACGAGTTCATCTTACTCGCTGTATACCTATGCGTACCTAATACGCCATGCATATAGCAACTTGTTGAGGTTATCCTATGATAATAATATGAAGGTATACGTATAATTACGTATATTAGACAAAAATTTGCAATTTGCTGTTAATGTTGAAAACGAAAATCAAGAGCTACGCGAACCAAGACCGTCGACTAGCGCGTTACACGCGAGTTCCGATCGTTCGCTGGATATAGCCAACGTGACAATACTGGAGGATGTATCTCCACCACCAGTGATTAAAGGTGCTTCCAGCAGTGAGGATGTTCCACGAACAGAACCAAGCTAAGGCAAAATTAGCAGCGGTATTGCTTGTCTTGACGAGCCTATAAGACTCTTCTTAGTAAGGATAATAAAGATCCAACTGTTCTAAAGCTGCTGAATGATGCTGGGCGCATCATATGTGACACACAACTCAGTGAGTCAATAACGAGGCGAAATTTCATATTGGCTGTACTAAAGGACTTGAAAGATCAGATGCTGCTCACGATAATAGATAGTTTTCTTGCAGCCAAGAACTTGCCGAAACTTTAAAGACCGCAAAAGCGATCAATAAAACAGGTGTGGATCTCAAAGCTTCCACCTCTAACAAGACTATTGCTACAAAACCAAAGCATCAAGTCGTTAACAGAAATTGAAACGGGAAGGCTCCGGTTCAAAACCACAGACAGCAGCCGTCGGCGCCCTCAAAGATGAAGGAGTCTGCACCTCAGAGGCAACAGCACTCGCCATCATCGAGGACATCGCGACCGAACTTTAGTCGCGGCCGCCGCTAGACAATACGGTAAATTACGCCGGTAGACTATCTGTTTTTTACAACCAATGGTCACAAATAACCGCAGATAAAATAAATTTATCGTGAATACGTGGTTATGAAATTCCGTTCACTGAAACTCCATATCAGCATTGTATACCTCAACCCCGAAATTATGCACACTCAGAAAAACTTGAATTTGATCAAGCTATACATAATTTAATTTCTATAGGTGCTATACCTCATTGTGAGCCCTGTGAGGATATCCAATATCTTTTTACCCAAACCGAACGGAAAAGCACGCTTTATCCTAAATTTGAAAAAGCTAAACGAGTTCATTCAACATGTTTATTTGAATTAGAAGATTTTAGAATAATGATCAAACTAATCTCAAGATGTTGTCTCAGGTCAACTATTGATCTCAAAGACGCATATTATTAAGTGAAAGTTCATGATAACTCTAAAAAATATTCAAGATTTAGTTTGAACGGTAACTTGTATGAATTTAATGCCCTACCGTTTGGTGTCAATACGGCACCTTTTGTCTTCACAAAAATAATGAAAACGGTGGTCAGAATGCCACGCTGTGCTGATTATTTATTGGCAATATATCTTAACGATACCTGTCTAATATCACATAGCTATAGCGAATGTATGGATAACATTACAAAAATGAAAAGTACATGAATTTGCCTGTAAATTTACAGTCAGATTTCGATTGGTGGATTAAATCTATCAAAAATCCAAAAAATCAAATTAAATTTGACGAATTCAGATGCTTCGACTATGGGGGGTTGGGGGATAGCCTGTGCGGGAAAAACGGCAAGCGGTAGCTGAAGTCGGGAAGAAAGAAAACTTCACATCCATAAGATTAAAAATTTGTCTAGAGGATTTATCCAATTGTCATATTATCTTGCGAATAGATAATACAACTGCGATTTTTTACATTAATCGTATGGGAGGAATCCAATTCCCCCATCTCACAAACTGACCAAAGATATACGACAATGGTGTGAAGCGCGAATTCTATTTATAACAGCGCTATACATTCCATCTACAGAAAATACTATAGCAGATACTGAATCAAGGTGTATTCACCCGGATATTGAATGGGAACTATCTGATCTTGCCTTTCAGCAAATCATTAACAATTTCGGGCTACCAGAGATTGACATGATTGCTAGTTGAATAAATAAAAATGTCCTGTATACATATCATGGCACAAAGACCCTGATGCTTGACGCTTTCTCTGTGAATTGGTCAAAATTGTATAAAAATACCATGAACCAGGAACCCGTTTTTACGGGTTCCCTTCCTTCTCAATAATTTTAAAAAAACATTGATAAAAATTATTAGCGACAAAGCTAAGTGCATACTGGTCGGGCCAACATGGCCAGTTGAACCTTGGTATCCCCTATTTAACCAGTTTTTTACAGACTAAACCACTGGTTTTTTTCAAACTTCTGAGGACCTAATAATCTCTCATTCCAGTTTCTGCCAGATCCAGCGGCAGATTACCCTGGATGCCGGAGTATTGTGCGGGAGTCTCTAATAAGAAAACTCCCTCCCGGGTCTTTAGACACATTAATAGCGTCTCTGTCAGATAATTAAATTAAGTAATATGATACTTACACATTCCAGTTATTATTCATGTTTTAACAGAGTTATTTCAATCGGGAGCGCTATACGGCACTCTAAATGGGTTTAGATCTACACCTTCCTTAGTATTAGGAAGTCAGATAAGCACAGACGACTGTGTTTTAAGGGTATATTTAGGCTTCGCCCTCCCTTACCTAAGTATGAATCCACTGGGATACTACATTAGTAATTGAAACTCTAGCCACTTGGATTCCTAATTAATCTCATTCTTTAGAAAAAATCACTAAAGAAGCTAGTTACCCTGCTGGCGCTGGTAACAGCGCATAGAGTACAAACTATTTCAAAAATAGATATCCGAAATTTTCAAAATTGGCGGAATGATATTTCCATTAGGATCCCTGACTTAATAAAAACGTCAAGTGTAAACGCAACTCAGCCAACGCTGATGCTGCCAATTTTTCGAGACAGACCTGACATAGGTCCGGCTTAATTATTAACGGATTATTTGAAAGTAATGTAGCGGCATTACGTGATCATCACACCTCTATTTTTATTTCTATAAAAAACCATATAATAAAGTTTCTCCCCAAACACTTAGCAGATGGATAAAGAGTATACGTTGTGGGTCTGTGGAATAGATATCACACAGTACTCTGCACATAGTACTAGACACCTCAAAAGCTCATAAGCTCGGTGTGAATTTGGATGTTATCAGGAAGACTGCCGGTTGGTCCGGCGGCTCTACAATATTTGCCAAGTTTTATAACAGGCATATAACAGACAGCATGTACAGAATCAAATCATTGTTTTGCTAGAAGTAAAATTGATTGATTTATGCTAAAATTTACTGTAGCTATTATGTTAATAGCTTATTTAAAAAACATTACCTTTTAATTGAGTGATTAAGTACATTTATTATGTCAATTATTGAAGAAATATTAAATATATTTACTTCTGTAATACTTTCAACTGAAATAGATATTTCACAACTTCTCTCAACATCTACAAGTGTATATATAAAATCTCTTCAAACTCAATACTGTAACATAATTTAATGATTAAACGAACTTACCTGTAAGTTAAGTTCTATCATAATTATGTGAAGTAGTGAGTTTGAAGAGATATAGCATCCCGCCCACCCAGATTACCTATTTCATAGGTCCCGAATAGTGAAATATCTACTTGAACTGATAAGCTCTGAACTAAATGAAGAACCAGCCGACCGCACGAAATAATGAAATTGTGCGGTCTACCTACATATTTTTTTTTTCTCTCTCTGAACTTAGTGCATAGACAAGGCGACATTGTGCGTGCTACTACAAGTGTATATATAAAATCTCTTCAAACTCACTACTTCACATAATTATGATAGAACTTAACTTACAGGTAAGTTCGTTTAATCATTAAATTAAAGTTAATGACAGCTAGACTCTTACTTAACTGTTTAATGATAGATTTTGACGTTCGAACGTGGAGCTAGAATTAGATTTCCTCATGTGATTTTATGTAGACAATGAAATAGTTAGAGAATGAGACACTGACACAGCTTGACGTTCACTCGCAACCATTGGCTGGCATTGACATTGACTATTAGGCGTTGCCATTGCAAAAATGGTTTACGTTTATGTTGGAATATTTTTATAAAATAAATAATTATCCATATTTTAATATGAAAAATACCACAAGACAGGCTACATAATATTTTTCTAAATTAGTATAGGGATTTTCGTACATAATATCGCAATATTCTATTAAAATCTTAAGCTCATACACGTGGTAATATCATTATTTTATCGAATTTGTGATTTCCGCGCGCACTCTTCTATGGCTCCTTAAAGTTGTCATTAGTTAATGAACCCTTAAATTTTGTCTCAAAGAGAAAAGGTCAACTAGCAGTTTTAATGACCATTAGTTATGTACTCACTAGCGATAATTTAATTTACGATTCTGAGCGCAGTAATAGTTGTGATTTTTCGGGCGTACTAGTATTTTGTTAACTTTTAGCGGTTTGTTTATTTTATATTTTCTATAATAACTATATCAAATGGAATAAACCTTGTGTGTTGTGTGGTGAATGAACTACTAGAAGTTAGGACCAGCCTGATACACTGCATGCAACTTTGTAACAGCAACAGCTCTTCCGATTTGGTTAATATTATGATCGAAACGAGTTTTTTCGTATCCACTTAATACTAATATAATGAAAATGGCATAACATAAGCATCTGATAGCAATCAACTGAGTAAATTAAAAAAGGAAAAAATCATTTTAATGTAAACTAACTGAACTCTGTACACTTATTTAAAAACGCTAGTCTTTATTAAATCGTTAAATATAGCTAATGCCAATAACAA
Organism: Crocallis elinguaria; assembly: GCA_907269065.1. Classification (NCBI taxonomy): domain Eukaryota; kingdom Metazoa; phylum Arthropoda; class Insecta; order Lepidoptera; family Geometridae; genus Crocallis; species Crocallis elinguaria. The sequence goes on along the minus strand of OU026072.1, from coordinate 19,687,212 downwards.
TATACGTGTACCTATATATACTGCCTACATATGTACCTTATAGGTTGCCATGAAATCAAAAATATTGATAGAAAACATTGACTAGAAAAGGATGGAGATTATACGCTAGGAATTTTATTATCTTGTTGTTCTTGTTTCTGAACACATAAAAACACAGTGAATGTAATGATGCGAATTGAATGGACACTGATTCTAAAGCACCATGCGCATACTAAGCAGAGACGTGCCTCTAATGATTTCCATGCTTTTATTGTATACTCTTGACAACTCTTGAGGCATAATATATCTCGCAGGTAAGTCTTTAGTAAATTGTATGCCCTATTTGTTTACGAAGTATGTACTCTAAATCTGGCGCTGTTACTTGACCAAACCAAATGCACTGCAGGTTTCCAAGTCAGCCCATTACCGCTTGATGTTAAACAGTGTTGCGCCAACGTATTAAAACAATCGATCGATCTCTAAATAGAGTACAGTATCCCAAGCAGCAAGTTTAGAAAATAAAAGGAAAGTTGGGAATAGATAAATATTTCCCATCTGTGGCGTCATATCCGCAGTAAACACATGCGTAAAGACGTCATGGAAGATGGAGGCCATGTTTCTAAAGTTTTATTGTTCCATCCACATGGATGAGCATAAACATGAGTCGCAGAAATATTTGTTCCGCTTTCGGTCGAAAGTGTGCTCAAACCTTTACGATCAAAGATTCCTTTGTGAGGATATTGAAAGGGAAAATTTCATATGCAAGAAGACATCATAACGTCTTCTTGCATTTATTTACCTAGGTCATCAACCTCGGAAACTAAAAATAAACAACCTTTGAATTCCATAAATGGATAGGTATTAAAAATTTAATACTACGTCTTTAGTAGATATTTGAAGAGCTATTATTCGCAAGGAAGATTTATAAAGTAGCACGTGAGGATAATGTGACTGTTTTTTTTAATTCTGAATAGGCTTGATTTTGGCCACTATCACTCCCTGATATCGACTATGCGGTCGACGGTGAAGCACGCTTAGAAGATATTTATTTAACCACGACTTGAAGATATCCAGGTTATAGTCATCAGCTAACACATTTTCAGACAAAGAGCTCCACACCTTATGAGTGCGGGTAATGAAAGTCGTGCGATTCCGCAACACACTCAGCGAAATTTTTTTATACTAAGGCTAAGATTCAGAGACGTATCTTAGCGTGGACTCGTGCTTCCATATGTCAAAATTGTATATAGTCTGGACATATGGAAGCAAAAGTCCACGCTTAGATTCGTCTCTGAATCTTAGCCTAAGTGATGAGTGACGAGACCAACGGTTCGTTTGCCTGATGGTAAGCATGACGCCAGTGCCGATGCCGACGCCGACAATTGCAGTGCCACTCAGTACTTTGAAACACAAAGGCCGACACTAGTGCGCTTGTTACTCTGAGACAGTCTCATAAATAAGCTCAGTAATATCACTACTACTGTACCTACTTACCGGAACACAGTAATGCTTACACATTACTGTTTGAAGGACTACGCGAGCTAAGCTGTGGTACTCACCCAGACGGACACTTGCATAAGAGTCCTACAACAGAATCTCGATGCCTACATCCTATACAAAAAACCGATAAACTAGCAACTCTACAGTGGTGCTCCACCCTTGCTTGAACCCTTCAACTAGCGAGTCGTTGCTAATGAGGTACTCGGCTCGTCTCTCAACTCCAGCCAGTGCCACGGCCAGTAAGCCGGTAGTTGGACAACGTTCAAACTTCAAAGCACAAACTATATAGAGATACTACTTCAAAGTTCAAAATCTTTCATGCTTGTCCATTTAGCTCAGCTGCAGCCTTTAGTCGGCAAATGGAACATTGTGCATAATTTATAAACGCAGGTGCATATTTTAGTAGATGCGGTATCACTGTACCAACAAATAAATATCCCTAAATTTGAGTAACTGCGCATGAGAGTAAAAAATAAGAATGTGGATAATTTCGAATTCGAAATATAATAATGCGGAAAAAACGCTAACAACATGTAAACATCTATCGTTTGGTTTAATCCTCTTTACAAATAAATAAAATTCAAGTGTCTGTTTGTAATATCAAAAGAATAGCTTTTCAATAAATGTATATGAAAGTATATATGGTACCTATAACAAAAACACAATTTTTTAAATTTTTTCGATCTATTTGTTCCGGATAATTTTCGAAACGGCGGGACCGATTTTGACGGGACTTTAACTGGCTGATAGCTGATGTTAAAAGGAGCAATGGGCGAAGCAAAGCTTGAGTGACATCTATATTATTCATTTCGGGAAACTGTAAAAACCGAATTTACACACAAAAGTACAACGAGCGAAGCTCACTCGTACAGATTTTTTTTGTTATCGATGTAGGTATGTTATATAAATTTATCGATCATCAGATTTGTCCCTCATCATCAGCCGGAAGACGTCCACTGCTGAACATAGGCCTCCCCCATAGAACGCCACTTGGATCGGCTACTCGCCTCTTGCATACAACGGTTCCCCGCGGTTTTGACAAGGTCATCCGTCCACCTAGTCCCTAGATCCCTAGACCCTAATTCCTAGATTTGTCCGTAACAAACTGAAATCAAAGTTAATAATAGCTTGTATAATTCATTCTGTACCTAATCAACGTCGAACCGTTACAATAAACAGTGCTGAGTGCATCAGATACAGAAATAACCGACGACGTCTTAACACCCGTGTAATGTGTAACTAAAGGCTTTAGTTTAGCACTGCAATTTATAAAGCTGTTCCCCAGTTGAACTTTAATCCTACAATCCCAGCGGCGAGACGTGTTATCTCATCTAAAGCCGGTAGACCTTGTACTTGACCTCCACGTGTGGCGAGAGTTTGTTTGTGCTAACATGAAGACTTACAATCGCTCATTTTAGTACAAATTGTCGCAAAAGTTTTGTATAGGTGTTTGGAACATTTTTTGCCATAGGTCCAATAGTTGCCTCAGTTGATACACTAGGAATATTATCAGAAACGGAATATTTTTTTAAGCAAAATCTTTATTAAATTTGTTTAATAAAGTATTATTTATCACGGACAAAAAACTTTTTTAGTACTGAACTGTTGTTAGTTGTAAAGGACCAGATTATACCTACTATCCTTTTCCTCTCCTATACTATAATCCGCGCCTAAAACTTACTATTGCTCTTTAATTAAATACAGAATGAGTTTGAATTGGTATGTTATCCCGGAAGGGGTTGATTAGGATCATGGTTGCCAACAAGTCCTCCCTGAGAAATAACTCATTCCAAATTTCCATACAAAAAAATTAACTAAACTTCAAACGTGAAGTGCGCGGCATTTTCTGGATTTTTTCTAAGTCTGTTCTAATCAACATCATCATTTAAAAAAGTTCAACAAAGTTCAAGCGAATCACCTGATCTAGGGCTGCCCGGAAATCCTGTAGTAGAATATTAACGTAAATTTTAAATGCACTTTCTTCAATGAAAAATTCCAAATTTCAAAATGTTGTTGAACTCCAGCTGTAGATAACAAACCGATAGCAAACCGCTTTAAACTAAGGCTGTATATTTGCTTCCCGTTAATTCCCCGACGTGCGAAGTGCTATCAATATGAGCCGATTAACTCTGATTGCTTGATTAGCGCTCGCCTCGACCTGTCCGGAACGAATGGCCGGACGGCGCGCGACGAATCTGACGCTTGATTTACGAGTGTATAGCCGGCTCCGTCTGTGACAGTTATGACGCATTTTGGAGGAAAATACGAGACAAAAGGATTTTGTAATTGTTGAAATAGCCTTCAAGGCCGAAGCTATACAAAATGCTTCTGTGTGCTGAAATTTCTTTTTTGCTAAAGAAAATCAATTGTCATTGATAATCACAATTTACAATCCTCTCTCCCTTTCGATCTCGTTGATATTGAAATAAAAACTACTGAAACACACATTTACCCCCTTGTTTATATAGTTGATAAATACACTTCTACAACGCGTGAGGGATGTGGATTCGATCGCATTAACGACGGGACAAATTTTTGTACTTAAAATAAGGTCAAGTTCTTGATTGAAGTGTAAATGTTCTTCGTAGTTGCTCGTGCCATGAATACAAGGATTTATTTAGGGGTCAGGGATTGTGTTTGTGATATTACTTATCAATACCGCCTATTTATTTATAAATCATCTGTAGGTATAAATATATAAATTGTACATTGTTCTAGATTCGAAGAAGGAATTTGTATACATTTGTCTACATCGTGAGAATGTCCGCACTAATTCAAGGAATGCAAGACGAGCTCTCTACCTACGGAATGTTCCCATTCCTGCACCGAATGAATTGCAACCATGCCTTCAGTTTAGACTATAAAACACAATGTTTGTTTACGTTTTCATAAATAAATGCAACATGCGAGGTTTATGCGGTCATTCGTGCGTGTACTTACAAGCGCAAATATGTCTGGTTGTTAGAACCTGTTACATAAATATAATGATAAATGTCTAGCAATGAGCTACAGTACCATCTTTGTCTCAATTTTTGATACAATTACATACATTCTTTGCAAGGGTGTAACCACAGATCGCGTAGGTGTAACGATGTCATTCTTCTTCGTCATCATTTCGTTTTAGAAAACCGTTTTTTTTCTTCTGTGATATTGGAAGACCACCAAGCGGCAATGGGCCTGCGTGTAATATGAGCTTATGACTTATGATGACCAATACTAGCTCAGAGCGAGTCGTACTTTGAGAAAAGGTCTGTATACCAGCAATGGGACCGTAATAGACTAATGATGATGATATAGGAAGATAGGAAGGAAACTCTCAAGTTACATTCCGTGCCAGTTGTAAAAACAACAGTTAACACATGAAAAGGTTTTCATACGAGGCATTTTATTGCCAAAAAAGTAAATTCAAAATCAAAACATAAAGTCTACCTACAGCGCATCGCAGAGCGCAATCTCTTGTAGATTTCGCAATAGAAACATATGACGTATGAACATATGAAATATGCATATCATAACATAAGCCTGTTAATGAATATTTAAAAACGTTTTTATTTCCCTGTACAATTAATGGCGTTCTGAGCTACTAAAATCTTAAAACCCATAAACCAATAACTGCAGCCATAATTTCGCAAGCCTACTCTCCCATCGACGATCGTTACTGTAATGCCGATAGAGAGTTTTCGGTTGACCTTTTTAGCCGAAATTACGCGAAGGGATCACGATGATAAACTGCATGAACAACGCCCAATGTGTATCAGCTGGACGTACGCTGAATATAAACAAAAAACAGCCGATGCCTGTGTTTTGTTTTATCAATATTGAAATAAGTGTCATCAGATATATCGTAACTCCACTGTTGCTATATAAGCTTCGAAATCGTTGATCATAAAGGAATATTCGAGGTTCGCTATAAATATGAATAGCGTGACTTTTCTTTGTGAGTAAGGTTTATACTATACCAAGTATGGCGATTATGTTCGGGTGCTTTCGTCGGGCCTGTGCCCTCGGGCAAGGCCCGGCGGTTCACGGCCCTTCGATCCGCTGACTCACTCTGGGTCACCTTCAATGCCTTTATGCCGTAATCTGACGTAACGTGGTGATCCTGTTTTCATATTTGCGAGGGTCACGAAAAGTCTGCGGGGTGTAGGAAATAGAGGGAGTAGGTTTGTGGTTTTTATAGCACGGGTCCTAATAGTTTATGAATGAATACGGTAGTAAAAAGCTGAATTTAATGACAAAAGCTGCTTCGGTACCCTACTGCCAGAGATTTCTATATAATAGTTGATTTGTTCAAAAAGCTCTTCAACTCGAAAGGTATGTGACAAAAATCTCAGATATTATGCACCTTTTAAAAGCCATCTCAAGAAAAGACATGTTAATTTTCAGCCAAATTAAAAAAAATATATTGTACCTGCTTTGAACCCTTTATTAGCGTTTGACTTCTATATTAAATTATAATAAATGATAAAGCCCTCAAAATAATAAATCAATAAATAAATAAAAAGCACGGCTACCGCAACGAATCTCGAATAAATCTCATACTTTAGAAAATTAGATCAAATCAAATTAAATATCCAACACATGGCGACAGTTTTTATTTGACGGCAACACTGACAAGTGTGACCACCAACCCAGCTATTCGAAAACCCATAAAGAGTCACATTTCAATGGAAACCGCGTGCCGTTTTGTTTAATCTTTGGGATCGAAGGTCACCACAAAAAAGTGACCCCAAATAGTTGAATGGGAGCGCTAATTCCACGGAATGTAAATGAATGGAACACTTGACTGCCAAGCTTCTCACAAATTTCAACAAAAACGGCCAAAAAAAATGTGATAGTTATAACAAAAAAATGTTTACAAAAATTTAAAGACACCGAAATGTACTTTTGCGCAAAAGTCAAAGGCTTTTTATAAAACAGACCATTAAAATCACTGCGCAAGCTTCGGTCCACTACACGCCCTCAAGTGCCACGTTTCTGGGAATGCACCTACCTGCTTTTTATAGCAGATAAATAAATACCACAAATATATGCTCGCGCCGACCCAATTCGGCATCAGATCAGAAACTCTCTGGAGCGAAAGGATTGGACGGTCTTTCTAAACCGATAGCATTATAATATACCTGCCTAACGTTGTGGAAGTGACCTACTATCGGATACGACCAACACGCACATAAATAGTATAAATACAGATGCACACGCTTGCAAGTGCAGCCATATGTTTCAAACCGGCTGATTCTAGAGCGAGATTTAAATAAGCGAAAATTATAGATGCAAGTTGTACTAATAGCATCGTTATGTCATTTTCTGTCAGAAACATATGTGCTATACGATAATAGTTTGATTTAGGGCTAACTGTTTTCCGTGTAAATACAAGTTTACTTAAGTGCTTAAACACAAAGTAGCGTAAAATACTGACTTAAATCATTTCACGGTTAATGCTTAAGAATTTTAAAATGCAAGCGCCGCATGAAAACTTCTTCACAAAAGAGGTTTCCAAACATAACCCGTGCAACACGAGTCATGCCGTCACAATGCGACGCACAAAGGCTGTAGAACATAACACGGTATACAGACAGAATCTCGCCTTAAACAGCGAGCGGAGAAATTGTCGCGACTGATTTGATTGTCTGCCTCGACGGGCACTTTGTCGGTGAACACACTTCAACGCGCCACGCCGCCATCGTAGCTCTATACGATCATATGTGTACGTACGCTGGTACTTCAATACGTGTGAACGCACGTCAAGCAAAAAGAACGTAGGGTAAACGCTGGTAATGTCGTCAATGTCCCAATACTCGTCAGATTGTAAAAAAAGGCCAGTTACTTATTTCAAACGAGAGCTTAATAAAAGATTTTTATAGCAATATATTTAAAATAATATACTTCATAATTAAAATGGCACCATTTAGTTATATCTATAATGGTTCCGGAGAAATGAGCTATCAAAGTTAGCGATTTTGAAATTTGTGTTTTTTGGCAAGTTTAGTAACTGAAAGTGTAGCCCTGCGCACCACTTTTGTTTTCAAGTTTCACAGGACCAGGAGGCCATTTTGGTAAGTGTGATATTTTAGTGAAACGCTCAAGTTAATTTTCTAACGATATAACCTATAAAATTGTGCTATTTTTATTATTAGCTTCTTATTTATGCGTATGACAGGTATTCGTACTTAAAATACCCTATCTGACCCAATACCCGTCAGTATTTATATTATTTTGACGGTAACTGGGACATGATTAACAAAATGCGCGTAATATCGTCATTGAGTATATTTTGAACCTTATTGTGCAGTGATACGGTTTACGGTTTTATTATAGGGGGGCGGTGGCGGTCAGATTTTTATTTGAGTATATTAATTGAGGGTTCGCAAAACTATTACTTTTATTTTATTTAAAGATAATTACCTCTATAATCAAGTTTGGAATTACGGTTACCGATAAGACGGCCTCTATTTTTTTTCTATAAAATTATAGTTATAATAAGTACATACAATAAAAAGTTTTCGGTTTTTATTTTTTGTATATTTTGTAGGGGCATGCGTTGCAGGTTGATATTTTGCAAGCGAGGTAATACGCGCAATTTGGCGCTAGTCGTACCACCACCTTGCAACCACGTGCCCGTACGGCAGCGCTTATTCGTATGTTTTGTATGGCGTAGTTAAAGCAATATATGACGTAACTCCGTGCGTATGACTTTCCCTGCCCAGTAGACTGAGCCCAAATATAGGACACTTAGATCGACCACTAAAATTTACATGTACTTCCCTGACCCATCATTAGTATTTTATTAAGTAAAGTAATATTTAAACAATAGTAATGAATATGTAATATCAAATTATTTTATAAAATATTATACATATCAAATTACTTTATAGCTAATGATGAAAATTACTGTTTTCCATATTTATTTTTAGGTTATTTAAGTAATTAACATTTCCAAAACTAAATATATCCCTTTTACAATCAATAAATCTACACAACCTAGACAATCTCTTGAGCTAAAAATGCATCATGCTACGTGCAATGAGCCCAACTTGTGTAAATGTGCAAACTTAACGACAACTACAGCGATCAGATATTTAGGAGTAATGTTAGACATAAACTTATCATGGAGCGAACATCTGAAAAAACTCTCGGGACGTATAAGAAAACTAATGTTCATCTTCAAGCAACTTCGACATGTACTGAACCTTGATGCATTGATCTTAGTATACTACGCCCTTGCACAATCCATCCTGGCATACTGCATCCCAGTTTGGGGCTCCGCTGCTCAAACCCACTTGTTACAAGTAGAAAGATCACAAAGAGCACTATTAAAATTAATGACATTTAAGCCTAGGCCCCATCCCACTGTGAAATTGTACAGGGAATGCGCAGTACTTTCAGTTAGGCAGCTATTTGTTAAAGCCGTAGTGGGTAGGCAGCATTCCCTAGCTAATGAAAATGTGCTGGAAGAGGTCGCTTTTAAACGAAGAAGAGATATGGTGTTCAAAACACAGAACATGAAAACTAAATTTGGGACAAAATGTTTGACGAATCTCGGCCCTTTATTATACAACCGCATTAGCAAAGAAATCGAATTAGTCAAAACAACGCGATATACATGCAAACAACTAATAACTAACTATTTACTAGGTCTTGATTATGCTGATACTGAAAGATTGGTAGCATCGATTGAATAAAAGTAATATCATATAAGAAAATAATGAGTAAGGTTTGTAATCACACACAAAATCAAAGATATACACACACTGCTATTCAAATATACTTCACACAATCAAACACACATGCACGCGCGCCCACACACACACACACACACACACACACACACACACACACACACACACACACACACACACAAACACACTTACATATACATTTTTTCATCTGTTTAAAATCAATACTTAAGATAATAAGTGCACTATTATAAAGTTACAAGGTAACTTGCCAGATAATGACCGGAAAGGGTGGCTGTAGTCCTGCCATACAGGCTCTGAAGAGACCTAGTGCAGGGTACAGAGACTCACAAGGGTACTAGTCTTAGTTTTAGTTGCTTTATAATGTAGAAACCCTAAATTGTACCTACACCAGAATTTTTGAGCAAATAAACAATTTATTTATTATTTATTATTATTATTATAATACATATAATATTCAATATCATGGACGACTGCGCCGAGAGACTCGGCATAAGCTTCTGCAATGCGGGAGCACGGAAATATGTTGCAATATCGCCAAGCTTAGCCTCTCTTTTGAACGGAAGCACCATCCGAACGAGCATGAAACGTAAAATGTATAACGCGCTACCTGTGACGGAAATAGCAGACCACCAATATCGATTAATGCGGTCAAGAAACGACGATCGCACTATTCGAATAGGGTGAGAAGACTCCTTTTGCTCAGGTATCTCTCAAAACTCACTCTAACTCAAATCTCTCAAAGCTCTCAAAACTCGGAGAGGCCGAACCAGCGGCGCGAGTACGGATCTTTTCGATAAATAAAATTCGATAAAATTGACAGTTAAAATCGATAAAGTGGGTTTTATTCGATAAAATTGTCAGTTAAAATCGATAAAGTGGGTTTTATCGATTTTAACTGTCAGTTTTATCGAATTTTATTTATCGAAAAGATCCGTACTCGCGCCGCAGGTACGGTCAACACACCCACAAAGTGAGACTACTCTCACCGTGTGTTGACCGTCTACACGCAATGACAGTCGAGTACGAAAAAGGCGAAGTCGCTGACCACATCAGCCGCATTAAAGCGTCCATAAATCATGAGGTGGACGTGTACGAGAACAGGAGGGAAAACCTAAGCTTTTGCGCTGAAAACATTTCGCAGAATTGTCAAAAGACAAAGAACTGCCACCGGAACCGTTCAACAAGGCGGGAAATCGGTATCCTTTTGGGGCGGTATAATGATTGGTGCTAGAACGACATTGATCCCGTATCGTGGCTGGATGACTGCAGCTTTGTACCAAACCATTGCTATTGATGGAATTGTCAGGTCATTTAGAATAAATCATGGTCCTCGATTCGTATTGGTTGACGATAATGCACCCAGCACATCGAGCTCAACTAATCAACGCTACTCTGCGTGAATACGACATTACCAGAATAGACTGGCCTGCCGGCTCGCCTGACTTAAACCCGATAGAACACGCGTGGGATGCTGTCAAGCGAGCTGCTTGGAACCGTCAGCCACCTCCCCAGACAGTGCCAGAGATCAGGGAAGCCGTTATTCAAGAATGGGACAGGTTACCGCAAGAAATGCTGAATAACTTAATTCTCAGCATGCCAAGAAGGATTGCCGCATGTGTTCGAGCCAGGGGAGGAGTTATGTTATACTAAATAAAAACAATTGAATAATAAATGTTGATAATATTTAGTTAAATCCTCTTTTTCTTTCGTATTTTTCTTTTTCTATAGTAGTCAAAATTGCACTAGGACTTTTAAATTCAATTTTAGTTAATAAAAAATAATTTAATTTTTTTTTTCAACAAGTGTATCTTTTTATAAAAATATGTTACGTAAGCAACATTCTTTTAAAAAAGCAAAATTAAAAAAGAAACATCTTTTGCTAGTGATCTCAAACTTTATTTGACGTGTGTATGTAAATCGGATTACAATGCAATATAATTATATCACCGAGTTGGACTGATAACAGAGCCGGAAGGTTAGTAACGTATAGTATAGTAACGTTGTAACGTAATGACATAACCCCATTGAGTATTTACTTCAACTTCAACTTCTTCTTAATGGCTTCTGCAGGGTTGCCGCAATTTCGCCAATGTCGCGTGGATAGATCGGGGAATAAACGAAGATTGAGTATTTACAAGAATCAAACGAACCTTAGGCGATATTTAGGATGCCGATGATGGAGCCGGAAGGTGGCTACGAGACTACAGAATCCATTACGTATTTTACAAAAAGCTTTTCTGGAAAAATATATTTCAATATTTATTGATATTTTTTCACAAAAAAACTTGTTAATACAAAAACAGCTTGATTAAATTGGTTTCATTTGGTGCAATAAATAATATTCTTTAATCTTTTTTTATCCTAGGCATTCGACGCGTTTGGTTATTCTGGGTATATTTTTGCCCTATATTTTTAATTTTAGGGTTATATCGCCAAAAAACAATTTAATAATGAACCTTAATACCAAGGTTACAGAGTTCAAAATAGTGGTAAAAATTGACGAGTTCTGGGACAATTTGACGAAAATTAGGACAAATCTGACGGATACTGGTACAATTCACTTATTTTTCAGTTTTTCAATTATTTTAATAACTTGTGGTTTTTTTATCGTACTAAAAATATGTTTACCGAAAAGAGTTATAAATAAGTAATCACGTCAAAAAATTTGATATTTCTAAGTTAACAAACAGAGACGAGGCAAAGCTGCAAAGACAGCTAAATTCAGAAACTGACGAGTAATGGGACGTTTACCCTAGCATCCCTTTTCTAAATGTGAAAGCCATGACCAATGAGCGCGAGTCCTTTGATCTAATAACTGTTACTGTAATGGAGAGGTTCGGATGTAACTTAATCATCGAGCACGAACAAAAGCTCTACATGAGAGAGTATGTTAATTAACTCACCAAAAGAACTTTGAGCTTCCAATTAGAATAGTCTCCGCAAACATACCTGAAACAAAGAAGACACATTTAAAATTCGTACCCAAGAGAATAATAAAAGAAAATGCAAGTAAAATCCATTCAAAAGATGCCTTAAAGGGAATTTAATGAAGTTATGAATCGTTTCGAATCAAAATATAAGAAGTTAGATTGTATTCCACACAAAGGGTGCTCAAAATCAACGGCCGTAACAATCCTCAATAAACAGCTTTTACTTTTTTGACAGTAAACCTTAAGTTATAGGGCATAAGCGTCAGCAGGCGGCAAGCAGGGTGGCTATTAGATCAGATGACAGATGAGAGGTATTACAATGCTTTATTGCGCCCGACTTTTTGTATAGAAACGTGACTTTGGGAGGTCGTTGACCCGGCTCCTGTAGGATACACCCGGAGATAACTCGCTATGAGATGCCCTTGATGCCTATCTCGACACCTTTTTTGGGCTTTATCTGTAACCGGTATGGTAATTGTTACCAACTATAGAACAGTAAAGAGATAAGATAAAAATGCTTACGATTTTAATCATAATATGTTTTACAGTAGATATACGCCCTTATTCATAAAAGCTAAATAAGATAATCTATGCTTTAAACTGCTCTGTCAACTTCTCGTTGACGGAAGCTGTTACGCGTGAAAACGAGACAAAACACTTTCTAGTAATTAAGTAAGTTACGGAACGTTTATGAATAAGGGCGTATATCTTTTGAATCGCATGTCATGCACTAAAGATGTTATTCAGCAGCGCGCTCCTGTCATTATGGTTGTAAATAAACAGCGTGTCATTAAATTTACATACAGCAATAAGTCTGCGAAGATACTTTAGAATCCGGCCGGGGTCGTTAAAAGTCCCCGGCTGCTTTCCGCAAAAAACTCATAAGGTGTGATGGCCTCGGTACGGCTGGCATATATGTTAAATTGAAACATTTCCAGGTAAGTAGGTCTTTAGCAAAGCGACTTGCCAGAAATGGAAGCCATTTCTGAGGCGGCGACGAATGGTTCACTGTCAAGTACCTAGCGCGTGTTGTTTCAAAATGACACCGAACCTTACGAATGTTTTACTTAGAAGTATTCTCCATAAAAGAAGAGTAAAGTTTAATCTTCCATCTATCCAATAACAAGAAAGTTCCTCCTGGATGTTGACAAGGCATAGGTACCGGACAGTGTGTGTATAGTTTTAGATGCTTGTTTACCTAGATAGTATCTAAAGGTAAACGTCTAAAATGTCACAACAGAAACGGGTTAGACACTACTTAAATCAAGATTTGTGATTGCTCATATTTAAACACGAGACTAAGGCATGTTTAGCAGTTAAACGCTGTTTAACACAGGTTTAGGGTGTGTTTAATGTTTCTGTAGTAAGACCGTCAGCATTTCAAAATTAAACCTGCTGTTACTCCAATCTCTTTTAATTAAGATGGAACTCATCATTTAAATAAAAACATCCAATTAACTTAGGAATTTCAACGACAGCGCGCATCAGAAATAAAGCTGCTTCAGTGCATCCAAGAATTTTACTTATTTTCTTTTATTTTCCAGTCTCGACTGTAATAGCAGATACAACATGGGCGGCCGCGAATGCTATCTATATTATATACAAATAAATAAAATTGAAGTGTCTGTTTGTAATATCAAAATAACAGCTTTTTACTAAATGCATATGAAAGTATATACGGTACATATAACAAAACAACCAATTTTACAATTTTTGTGTGACTGTCTGTGTGTCTGTTTGTTCCGGGTAATCTCCGAAACGGCTGGACTTTTTACGGGACTTTCACTGGCAGATAGCCGATGTTACAAGGAGTAACTTAGGGTACTTTTATTTTAGAAAAAAATTAGGGTTAAAAAATAAGACCAACCGCAAAAAAATAAAACACATGAAATCCAATATCTCCGCGCGGATAAAACCGTGGGCAGCAGCTAGTTTTCAATATAATTGCTAGGTTACCAGTCCAGTTGCTCCATTTAAACAGTTTAAACCACTACTGTCGTAAACATAGCATTTAACTGTATCACATAAACATTAATATTAACAAGCATGCACATTTTTCATTTATGCAACAAATTGCAGTTGCTGCAATAATTATTCGGCTGCTATTATGCAGTCAATGGCGATTGCTCAATAAGAACAATAACTCTCGAGCTGACCTATTATTACGGACTCCTGGATATAGTACATTTTATGTGCACGCTTAATATTGACACACTTTTACCTCAAAGGGCCAAAATAAAGTGGTACTTTTTATTACTCGATACGTTTGCGTTAAGCCTAGGATCTCAAGTACAATTGCCGGAACACACCGATAAATGTGTGGCGACAAATTTTCAACTTGTTGGTGGTAGCTAGGCAGAAAATCACTAGAAAATGTCTTACCACCCCGCTACGTCGCCATCTCATACGCCGTCTCGTTACCAACTAACATAAAAAAAAATTGTCATGCTCACGAAAAGGATTCTGCTCGCGGCGGCATCGTGTGGCGGGTCGCCCTCTTCCCTCGGTAATGTGAGGAGAGCGATGGCTGGCACATGGGTCATACTCGTGAACGGGTGCCGCTTGTGGTGTCTGGTCAACTCCAATTGTTTTCCTTCTGTTGTCTTGTAATTTAGTTCTATTTTAATTTAGTTTAAGACCATAGTTCCCGTCGTGATGTTTTTCTTTATATCGTTTATTTCTATTAATATATGACCTAATCTTATAAGAGTATGGACCACGTGTCCATAGAGTGTAAAGAAACAAAACTAAAAAAAAAAAAAACAATGGGGCAGATGGGAATATATCAGATGTTTTAGGGAAAGATCAAGCTGTTTTTTATATACTTTTTGGTCGAGCCAAGTCATTTGCCTGATGGTAAGCATAACGCCATATAGCATATCGGCGGACAGCTTCACTACTGTGCCATCATCGCTCAAAGGTTACGTGGAATTAGTCACAACCGAAATAGAGATATTGACTGAACAAATACCTATCAAATTATCATAGCTTGATGGCTCATCAAGACATCACAGAGCTTTGATTAATAGTCGTCGTGCACGTAAATAGGCAATTTGTATTGGCTCAATCACATCAATCTCAATCAAATGTTATTTTTTGAGGCGAAATACAGTTGCTGAAATAAACGTCAGTGTGCAGGTGAATACATTTTTGTGATTTTTTTGGAAAAACGTGAGGGAAAATGCTGTTACAAAATATATATTGTATCATTTTCACGCTTGACACTTGATATTATATTTTTATAATTGGTTTTTATATGATTGTTATATGTTTTAAGTTTGGCTCCACGCGATTTGCTTATTTATTTAGCCAGTGTCTTTATGATCAAGTTTTAATGAATAGAAATGGTCAAAGTCGAGGCAAAGACAACAATGGACCTACAAATGGATCTTTGCTAATTCAAAACACTAGTCTAGGATGTAATGCTTTAGATCATAATAGATACTTTGCCTAAAATCATTTGCGACATGTACCATCAATTCAACAAGCTGTACTTAGTACATATATAAGATAGTATGTGTAAGATGAATGGTTAGTAAGTGTTCTACAGTTACTGGACTACGGTAAATGAATAATCTTATTTACGACAGAGATACAGGACATGTGTCCTACAATGTAAGATAAAACCCGGCCGTCAATGGCGCCTGTGACGTCATCTCTGCTCGTACGTAATTGCAGTCTGCCTCTAATTATTGTAGCAATAATACATCTATACAAATAAATAAAACTGAAGTGTCTGTTTGTAATATCAAAATAGCAGCTTTTTAACAAATGCATATGAAAGTATATACGGTACCTATAACAAAACAACCATTTTTAAAATTTTTGTCTGTCTGTCTTTTTGTTTCAGATAATCTCCGACCGATTTTGACGTGACTTTCACTGGCAGATAGCGGATATTATAAGGAGTAACGTAGGCTATTTTTTTTAGGAAAATAATTAGAGTTCCGCGCAAAATAATAAAAACCAAGAAGTCTAATATCCCCGCGCGGGTGAAACCGCGGGCAGCAGCTAGTTTAAAATAAAAACAATAGATTGAATATAGGCCACAGGTGAATAGTCACATGTCAACGTACTAAACATAAAAAAATAATATAGTAGCCCATAATAATCGTGATCCACAAGTCACTATATAATAGTGTTGTGTCAATAAAGCACCTCTATCTATATCATCAACACCTGTTTCAACTGTCTACTGTCTGTGCCAATGTTTGCAGTACCACAGAATAGATAATACCACGTGCCACAAGCACCTACATTACTTGAACGCTTATCATGCTATCAGAAAAATCTCCCACTAGGTTTTATATAAAAAGTCAGCGTTAAGTAGGTTAAACAATTACGTATTTATTACTCATACTCATAGGGTATCGTTACACATATTTAATGAACTTAATTTCTTAAGTAAAGCACACACAAAGCGGGAAACTTCACGATTACATGCAAACTTGGCAGTCAGTAGTAAGTACCTAATTACTGTAAATCGCTTGGTGTTGCACAAATACCTAATTAACCTGGATAAAAAAACACTCATTGCTCCTGCATATATAAACATGCGTTACACTGCTTCTTTTCTCTGAAGTGAAGTAAAGTCTGAAGTCTCTCTGTTGCAGTAAAAGATGTTCACTTTTACACTATATAAATCTGGCACTGGTAGAGTCCGTCTCACGAAACGATTCTCGTAGACGCAGCGCTACAGTCGAACGCGCGCCGCGCGGCGTACTTGCGCCCCAGTTTTGCTGACCTCTATTTTTTTAGATTGCCCAAAAATTCACTTAAAATCATTATAGAATAAACTAGAAAACAAAATTGTTATCGGTACCTACCAATAATAAATGAAATATAATAATAATATTTATAAATTACTTCCAAATCTTTAGTGAGACAGACTCTACCATAAATCTAGAGCTATAAAGCTATAAAGCGGGTCTGCTAGATGGAGCTACGGCTTGTAAGCCGAAAAGAAATACATCATATCAAGAATTTCGCAGTCAACAGTGATTGCTCCCATGGCCTAGTGGTTAAGGCGTCTGGCCCGGCAAGCCAGAAGACGCAGGTTCGAATCCTGTTGGAAGCGAAATTTTTGTGATGTATATATTTATGTGAACATCCGCTAGTGTCGGTTAACACTATAAAATATATTTCATAAATCTAGAGATTTGGAACTTTTGGTAGTGGTTGACATATTCAGATTATAGATTAAAAAATACTAATAAAACAAGTTGATGTGACAAACGTTGCATAAAAAACACGACTGCACTAGACAGTGTCGGGATAATGTAAGGATTATAACGATATCCCATGTATCCAAATCTATTCACGCATTTAAAAATTTTGGTGAAATAAAAAAACTCACATACATACAGCGTGCGCCGTGCACCCTAAAACATTACACTCCTTTTTGTACAGTCGCGTAGTAAAGAACATAGGTACTAGTACTTTTTTTTTATTCACGGTGCAAATGTTAACGAAACAAAATCAGCCTGTTTCACCAGATGAAAACTAATAGACTTATTTATAGAAATCTACCTTTCCCACTCGTCGGTTTTTAGCATTTTTATTGGTGACTTGGATTACCGTACATCTACTTCGTATACTATTAAAATTAGTCCGACATAGTGTTGAATAATTCAAGAGATATTTCGTATCGCGTTATAAAATATCTCTCGACAAGATATCAATGCTCTATTTGCATATCTGACTGAATATTATTATAATATGTCTGTTTTATTGAACTGAGCGGGCGTCGATTTGTTCGTCATGCCTTTTTAGCTTGTCAATCATGGTCTGCCTGACAGTTATCATGTTCGAGCCCATACTCCATAAGTTCTGTAATGGAGTGGAAAGACGGAAGTAGCCGGAAGCAGATGCGAAGTAGAGGTGTGTGAATGTAGAGGTAAAAGGTCAGCAAACCGCCCACAGAGCTGTAATTTTTTTTTTATTATTGTTTCAGTCTTGTTCTCTATTCATCGTTTAACATTCTGTAAGTTCGGTAATTTTGCTATTTTTTTTCTCTTATTGTAAGTAAAAGTTAATAAAAATTTTTAGAGTCTAATTAACCAAGCAGAACTTTTAAGTGTCGTTTGTTATTAAAATCTATACGTAACACTTCTTTATTCATCTTGACACTCTGTCAGATACTTTCTTTTTATTTTTATAGTTACGTTATAGGTTAGCTTTTGAACACTATTTCACCTGATCTTAAGTGACAACGTGGTGAACACGCTAGTACACCTAGAATAAGACTAGCTCTCAAATGTAGATGACGTGCCGAAACACGTCGATATAAGTTCTCGACGACAGATTTACAACTTGGGGGCGGTAGCTAGCTAGACTAAGTTACCATGTTGCGTTGATTGCATCGCAATTTTGTCCTTCAACAAAACTAGCTCATTCTAGGCCTTGAACCATCAACCTACGGTTTGGCGGATGACGCTACCTACCACTAAGCCAACATCTTCTACATCTTCATATTTATTTTCACTAAGGCGGTACCCCGAGCCAATGACATTCATCATTCTGTCCTCTTTACACAAATGATTTACCTTAAAAATATAATACTTACAATGAATTTTTAAAATGAAGCATGATAAGTTATTCTTATTAATTTTATCGACAAACTTTGTTAAATACCGTTAATTTATATTAAGTTGTTAATTGCCTTTAAGTTACGTAGATCATAAAGTTTACGATCAAAGTATTGAGATCTTTCTATGCATAACGTGTTTTGGAAACAAAGGCCTTTCAGTAATACGATTAAAATTAATGTGTTTGTTTCCCGCCGCCACAAACCAAATAAATTTTGCTATGAAAGGTTTTAAGTGAAGCATATATATGTGCCATATAATTTGTCTGTCAGTCTTAATCAGCCGTGTCTAACTGGTTGTTATGATTCAATTATGTCATTACTATTACAATTAATCTCATCTAGTCTATGCTATTACATATTACATAAACGACCGCAATACCACCCGGTAGCCGGACAAAGAGCCGTTGCCGTCGCGTCGTGTCACGACCACTCTGCCAATCTGATGGTCACCAACACGAACTTTTTATAACTACCGTTTTGGGTGAATTAAGACACTTAAGAAAGTTAGAAGTTTTTTTATCTTAAAGGGAAATGTTAATGCATCTAACTTGCTGCAGACGGTTGCTCATAATGAACAATAGTCAGGCAATAAGAAAGAAAATAGTTTATTCAACACTTAAATAGTTTAAAAATAGAGAGTCAGATAAATCTTTTGCTTAAAATGTAGACACATTACAAGCTCACTAAAACTTTCAAACAAACTCGACAACCCTTTACGCATGCTATGCCCTCTGAAGGACTAAAAGGCAATGAACCCCTAAAGTTGGCGCTCAAGGCTCATTCGTTTTTATGAGTATTTAAGACAAAACTCACGATAAAAATCCTAATGTAGATTCTGGCCAATTGAATATTATGTCCTCCCCGCACTTGTCTCGAACACTGAGCAGCCTATTATGCATTCAGTGTGCATCGGCCTCTTATCATTTTAGGGCGCTCACAAATGTTAATAGAGTTCGTAAAAGTGTTTTTATACACTTCATTTCTTAAAATCGTGCGCTTGATATCAATTTGTGGGGACGTGCGTAGAATTGAATGCAGAGGCACGCGTGTGGTGCCTTCAATGTTCGCATCAGTGCCTCCCTGGAGGGAATAACCTCCCTCGGGAAACAAGCCAATATTTCACACAAATAAGGCTGCTACATACATCTTTTTGAACAGATGCCTAGTTTTGTGTGTTCGGGTTTTTAAACAGGAGAAAGAATCGAACTAGCGGTTATTTATTGATTCCGAACTTGGGTCGTTGATTATCCATCGGTTTTTGTAGCTAGGTTGTAGATGTAGTGATAATGTATGACGGCCGTTGAATAAAATATATAATTGACAGTCCTGATTATATGTGAAGCTTTTGTGTCGGCTGAATTGAAAGACTTTATCATGGCATTATTAGGTACTTATACTTACGGTAATTTAAGTTTTAACTTTTTGTGCCATCAAAAAACCTACAGTTCATTTCGATGATTGTTAGGCAGTACCGAGACTGTACCGATAATGATCGTTGACGCATTTACTTTCACTAAAGAATAGGTTTTAGCGAATCCGGTTTACGCAACCAATATTCGATTGTAAAGTGCCTAAATCACCAGTAATTGCACTGACAGGCTTTTAACTTCTACCGATGAAAAAGCTCATTCACCCGTTACTAATTCATGTATAGGTAAACCTGGATATGATTATGATTCTCTGAAAGGTTATTTTGTCCGTCACCTTTAAAATTCTTAGATTCTTACATTCGTACTACGAGAAACGTTTTTCTACAAACATTAGTTCACCCAAGCCAATATTTACGGATCCTTGCAAAGAGATCGGAAACCGTATTTTTGTTGGGACCGAAACTGACACATTACGCCAAAGATGGCCGCCGAGTCGTGAAAACATCGAGTGATAGTAAAATGAAAATAAAAAGCAGATCAAATAGAGAACCTTTCTTCTTAAAAATAATAAGGAAGTCAAGACATCAGTTTTATCTGTGGGGATACGGAGAAAAATATTCGCTACGACATCGGATAAGTCATGGGATAAGAACCCGACTAAGGATGGTTGAATACACCTAGAAGTACACCTCTAAAAGAATGGCATTCTGTTTATGTACTCGTACTTCCAATTGGCACATTTAATCGGCCGCTAATCAGCCTGAACAAGATGTATGCTTGTGAAGGATAAAGCAGTCAGTGAAATTACTGGGCGTACAAGAGAGCTAGCTGATCTCAGGGTGATAAGCGCGTTGCAGCACTGCCCAATACTTTGTTATTCATAGCTTTGGATGACACTGCACTTATGGACAGACATGACGTCAGCATAACTTTTAACATCGACCTGCGCGGCTCCTCATATATTTATTGGATAAAAAAAATCCCCTATAAATTCAACACAATGCATTAGATAGAATATTAACCACAGATAAGAACTATATTTTATCAATACAATAAAGGGGGTAAATCATAAGCATAATAAAGTCTTCCAAATGGCTATACTGTAACCATTTCAAGGAAATTCAATTATCTAAAACACGGTTATGGGTTGATACAGCAGAGTAATGTCCGGCGCAGAGAAAGTTCATTCCGGCCCGGCCCGAGGGAGGGTTAGTTTGGAAGTTGTTTGCATACAACCCGTATCCCCTTTTGTCTCGTCCAACACAACTCCTGGTACCCTGGTACACGAGTACGCCCACACGCTAAAATATAGCTATTGGTGCTGATTTATTATTGTTGAAAATTGAGATCTTAACCGTCCGTTACCTACCCTAGTTTTATGAAGAAAAATGTTAATAAGTTATTTGCGTCTACCCTATATTGATTTTTAGGACTTTTCTGTCTGCCGTAAATGGAGTACACGTATACGTCGAATTTATCGTCATTTTATTTAAAAACAATACCTGGCCCCGTACATGGTCCTGGATCTACGCCGGATATAATTACCAGCTTACATTTAGTTGAAGAAGAAGATTTCAAACATTATTGAAGCCGTGGAGTGCAAATTAATGAAACGGGATTGCGCGCCATCGGAGTGGTCGAGAGTGCAGAGTTCAATTGTGAAAATCCTTTGTGACGTGAATATTTGTGATTTATTTGAACCCAACACTCTAATAATCAGGTATTTTAGGTATAATTCGACGTAATTAAGAGGTTAGTAACATTGCAATTTAAATAATTTTATGTTTCATTGTAGTGACAGTTATATACCATTTTGTTTCCGATTGCTTGATGTTATGTAAAGTCAGGTTAGTTAGTTAAATATTATGTGTGTTTGTTTTGTTAATTTGTTGAGACAAAACTGTTTAGCTAACATTAATTTCAACCGATTTACAATTAATTTGCAACATCTTTTGCATCAGGTTACAATTATTAATTGTTAAAAGTAGGTACTTAAATATTCTGTCGAAAAATTATTTTGTGTATTCTCGTTACTAATACGTGTAAAATTATAACATTTATTATCATGCCTATTGTCCAATCATAAAGTTCATTGTTGAGTACATGTTTTAATCATTTTATAGTAAAATTCTCTCATTTGTTAACGAAATATTGTGTGATCGTAATCATTTACCTATCTACCTACATAGTTTTAATGATCGTAATTTCATCGTACATTTAGGTGTTTCTAGGTAATTTGTGTAATAATCCTAAGTACACAAGTAAACACGATATCTGTATCAATTCCAGGTCGACCTTGCCAGTCTCCCAGAATGACCGAAGAAAAGGAACTGATTAAAAAGCGGGGCAGCATTAAGGGTCGCTTAACAGCGTTCGCGAGTTATTTGAAAACTATAAATGTATCGAAGATCGCTGCCGCGGAGGCCAGGGAGTTACAATTGCGTCTCGGTAAGATCGAAGCTTTATATGATTTATACGATGAGGTACAGTTAGCGATAGAATGTTGTTCTGAAAATATCGAACAACAAGTAGATGAGAGGACTGATTTCGAAAGACAATATTATAAATCATGCGCTTATGCTCAAGAAACCTTAGATATCTATCAAAAAGAACATGATCGTTTAGAAAATGTATCGAATGCGTCACGTTCTCGCTCTAATCATGGAGTCGTTAAGTTGCCTACTATCCAGCTGCCGAAGTTTGAAGGCTCATACGAGCGTTGGTTGGAGTTTCATGACACCTTCTCAAGCTTAATTCATGACAATGATGATATTGATGAAATTAATAAGTTTCATTACTTGAGGGCGTCGTTAGAGGGTTCGGCTGCTGTGGTAATTCAATCCATTGAGTTTTCTGCAAATAACTATTCTGTGGCATGGAAGCTCTTATGTGAAAGGTTTGACAATAAACGTTTGTTAATACAAAATCATGTCTCAGCCTTATTTAACATCGAACCGATCACAAAAGAGTCGTCCGTCACTTTAAAACGCGTGATAGATCAAATAAATAAGAATTTACGCGCACTTGAATCATTGGGAGAACCGGTTTCGCACTGGGACACTCTTTTGATTTATATTGTCACGCATAAGTTGGACGCGAAAACGTATCGTGAATGGGAGGAGCGCAAAGGTCAATTAGGTAAAGATAAGTCCATTAAACTCGATTCCTTTTTAGAATTTTTACGTAATCGGGCTGATTTAATTGAGACGATTGAACTGTCACAAAATAATGTGACAACTGGTAGTAAAAATGCGACAAAAATTAAAGCTATGGTTTCTGTGGAAGGTGGTTCTAATAATAATTATAAAAATAATTCCACTGCGCCGTCAATGAAACCATGCCCTAACTGTAATGATCAACATTATCTTAATAATTGTCCCAAGTTTCTCGCTTTAAGTAGTGAAGCACGGTACAAGTTAGTGCCTACTTATAAAATATGTTTTAATTGTTTTCGTAGTGGACACTACGCGAATTCGTGTAAAAAACCTGGCTGTAGGGTGTGCAAGCGCAAACACAACACACTCATACATGTAAACGAATTTAGTGCGAAACCGTCGACTGCATCGGTGCCAGCTGATCGCGATAACAGCGGCCCGAATCAACCAACGCAGTTGCATCGTTCTATTGAGCCTGGAAATTATTCTACGAATCCGAGCGTTGCACTTACGGGAAACGTTACCGCTACCTGCGAGAATATAGGTCAAGGTCAGTGTGATGGTTTATTATCTACTGCATTAGTGAAATTATATGACAGCGATAATCGTCAAGTCATTGCTCGTGCGATACTCGACAGCGGTAGTACTTCGTGTCTCATGACCGAAAGATTACATAAACAATTAAATTTACCAGCTGATCGCACAGATAGGGCTGTCATAGGCATAAATAATATAACTTCACACATTAGTCAATTTTGTCGCGTGCCAATCAAATCTTTAAATGAAGACTTTTCAACTTGTTTAAGTTGTTTTATTTTGCCATCTATTACTGACAACGTGCCCAAGTGTCAGATAGATGTTAGGAATTTGAATATTCCATCAGATATTTGCTTCGCGGACCCTCATTATCATTCGCCCGCCGCCGTAGATTTAATCATCGGTGCTGATGTTTTTTGGGACATTTTAGGTTCGCAGAGTATTAAATTGGGAAGTGGAAAGCCGATTCTTTATGAGACTAGACTAGGTTGGATAGTTTCCGGTCCGGTAAGCAGCGGCCGCGCATCGACTTTGCCACATAATATTAAATGTAACTTTACTCAAGTTGATTCTATGTCTTCGCATAATATTAATGATGACATTCAAAACCAATTAATGCGTTTTTGGCAGCTTGAAGAAGTCTGCCCTCAGTCAAATCAGTATTTTCCTGAAGAGAAGTTATGCGAAGAACAATTTGTTAAAAATACAACTCGCCTCGCAGACGGTAGGTTTTGCGTAAGAATCCCATTAAAACAAACAGCTGACGTATTGGGAACTTCTTATCAGCGAGCTAAGCATTGTTTATTATCTTTGGAGCGCAGATTTAAAGGTAATGCTTCATTTAGCAATATGTATAAAGAGTTTATGCGTGAATATGAAAATCTTGGTCACATGTCAGAGTGTAAACCGATAATTGAGGTGCCTCATTATTTCATCCCACATCATGGCGTCCTTCGTGAAGACAGTACGACCACTAAATTGCGCGTCGTATTTAATGCGAGTAGCCCTACTTCTTCGGGAGTTTCGTTTAATAATATTCAAATGACAGGGCCTACGGTGCAGGACGACCTTCTGTCAATTCTTCTACGATTCCGGCAGCATAAGTACGTTCTTGTAGCTGACGTGGAGAAAATGTACAGGCAGATCGTGGTGCATGAAGCTGACAGACCGTTACAGCAAATCATTTGGCGCGAAAATGAGTCAGATTCAATAAAATGTTACGCTCTAAACCGAGTTAGTTATGGGACCGCCAGCGCCCCCTACCTTTCGACTCGATGTTTGAAACAAATAGGTTTAGAATGTCAAGATCGTAAAATAGCGGATATTATTATTCACGATTTTTATGTTGACGACCTGTTGACCGGAGCTGACGTAATTAGCAAAGCTTTACATATCCGTGAGCAAGTTACTGCCGAGCTAGCATCAGCGTGCATGCCTCTGAGGAAGTGGAAGTCCAATGAGCCTCAATTACTGTCAGAACCGAGTCAGTCGTCCCCTGAATTGAACTTAGGAAATGCTGAACCGAATAAGACACTAGGCCTCGGGTGGCATTCAGTGTCAGATCAATTATATTTTCCGGTCAGTCCTGTTATTAGTAAGGGAAACACAAAGCGTGACATTCTCAGCGTCATCGCTAAAATATTTGACCCTTTGGGGTTAATTTCACCCTGTGTTATCCTGATGAAAATTATTTTACAGAAGTTGTGGCTTCAACGACTATCGTGGGACGAGGAGTTGCCTCCTGAGATAAGCCAGCTGTGGAATGCGACGGTCGAAAGCCTGCCAGGCCTATGCAGCCTGCGCATACCGCGACGCGTCATCTGTGACTCATATTCTCAGCTGGAGCTGCACATCTTTACTGACGCGTCGGAGCGTGCGTATGGTGCTTGCATTTATGTTCGTAGTATTGACTGCAACAATGAGGCCTCGGTTCAGCTACTCCTCGCTAAAAGCAGAGTTGCCCCGATAAAACCCACAACTATTCCGCGCCTAGAACTCTGCGGTGCGTTGATCGGTGCTCGCATTTATGAGAAATGCATTACTGCATTGCGAGCGCACATCAACCGCGTTGTTTTTTGGACAGACTCCACTATTGTTCTAGGTTGGCTTAAAATGATGCCGTCAAGGTTACAACCATTTGTACGCAATCGTATTGCAGAGATTTTAGATAAAACTGGCAGCTGTACTTGGAGACACGTTCCAACTGATGAGAATCCCGCCGATATGATATCGCGCGGTGTAAATGTTAGTTCTCTTCAGTCTCACAAGTTGTGGTGGCACGGTCCAGATTATTTGAAGCGCGATGAGTCGCACTGGCCCACCACTCCAAGTACTGTCGAAAAGTTGCCCGAAACTCGAAATGAAGTTTCATTACACACGTCATTTAACGCCTCTCGCGAACTTATAGACTTCAGTCGCTTTTCAAACTTTTCAAGGCTTCTGCGCACCGTTGCTTACGTGTTGCGATTTGTAAATATTCTAAAGAAAAGGTCTAAACGTACAGATAAGTATTTAAATACAGACGAATTGCAGAATGCTAAAGTTTTAATTATGAGACATTCGCAAATACAGTCATTCCCTGAGTATGATTTATTATATAGAAAACATGATTTGCCTAGTAAAAGCCCACTGATTAAGTTTAATGTTTATTTAGATGAAGACAAGCTTATTCGCGTTGGAGGTCGATTGGATAACTCAAGTTTTCCATTTGAGAAAAAACACCCTATTGTTATACAGTCCACACATCATGTCACTAAGTTACTGTTTGAATTTGAACACAAAAGGTTAATGCATGCTGGCCCTCAACTTTTGTTGGCCAATATTAGAGAAACTTACTGGCCCATAGGCGGTCGTAATTTGGCGAAGCAATGTTATCGTCGTTGCGTGCGTTGTAATCGTATGAAAGGCAAAGTATTTGCTCCGTTAATGGGGAATTTACCACAGCAGCGACTTGAACCGGGTGGTTATGCATTTGAGAGTGCAGTAGGCGTGGACTATGCAGGCCCCGTCTCCTGCGCAAGTCGCACTGGTCGCGGTTGTAGGCTTATCAAGTCGTACATTGCCATTTTCGTATGTTTCACTACTAAGGCAATTCATTTGGAATTGGTAGGTAACTTAACGAGTAATAATTACTTACTGGCGTTACGTAGATTTATATCGCGTAGAGGGAAACCTAAAAACATATTTTCAGATAACGGTACCTCATTTGTTGGCGCGTATAATGACTTATCGAAGTTTCTCAAAACCAATTGTGATTCCTTGGCTGCTACTTCAGCCCAAGATAATATTAAGTTCCATTTTATTCCTGCGTATAGCCCTAATTTCGGAGGTCTCTGGGAGGCAGGTGTCAAGTCGACCAAGTACCATTTAAATAGAGTGCTGGGCAATTGTAATTTGACGTTTGAGGAGCTTACTACTGCGTTAGTTCAGATCGAGGCGATACTTAACTCTCGGCCACTCACTCCTCTGTCATCGGACCCTGAAGACTTGACGCCTCTCACGCCCGGCCATTTTCTGATCGGCCGGCCTCTCACTTCTCTGCCCGACAAGGACTACCAGGACTATCCTCTTACCAGGCTCACACGTTACCAGCGGATTGAGCAGATACGCCAGCATTTTTGGACTCGATGGAGTAAAGAGTACGTGTCTGAACTCCAGCAGCGCGTAAAATGGCGATCGTGCAAATACTCTCTAAAACCTGGCACTTTAGTGCTTCTGAAAGAAGATAATCTGCAACCCCTGAGGTGGAAGCTGGGACGTATAGATGCTGTATATCCTGGTGTGGATCAGATAAGCAGAGTAGCTGACATTAAAACGGCTAACGGCGTTGTTCGAAGATCCTTCAGCAAGATTGTTCCATTGCTGCCTGAAGATGACGTCTCCAGTTGAAAGACGAGCTTTCAACGCGTGGGGGCATGTTGAAAATTGAGATCTTAACCGTCCGTTACCTACCCTAGTTTTATGAAGAAAAATGTTAATAAGTTATTTGCGTCTACCCTATATTGATTTTTAGGACTTTTCTGTCTGCCGTAAATGGAGTACACGTATACGTCGAATTTATCGTCATTTTATTTAAAAACAATACCTGGCCCCGTACAATTATGTTATGATAAAAATGATAATTTAGCTTTTTAGGGTCTCGTTTTTAATCCGATATGGAACCCTTAGGTATAATATATGATTGTTCACAGTGTGTTCGTCCTTCTGCATGTCACAGTGTCATAAATAACTTTTATAGTTATGAATCGAAGTAGGTGTAGATCTGGTTAGTATAGTAGTTTTAACCAACTTCCAAAAAAGGAGGAGGTTCTCAATTCGTGTGTACATTTTTTGTGGAGGTGTGATCAATATATAAACTTGTAAACCTCTAATGACTGGTGCTTACAAATGGCCCTCTGGTCATGGTGTGAATTCCTAATGAACCTTATTTCGTCTGTTCTGCGATGAAAGGGTGAGTTGTGGGTAGATGGAAAACTTTATCACATCTAAACTAAAACTAATTAGTTTTTGGAAACATGGAAAACATATTTAAATGAACAAAACATAAAAGCTCAACATGGTAGAACAGTTATTCAGGCAAAAAAGTTTATGATACTTCCAAGTCCATCTTAAAATGTTTTTAAGGTCGTCTTGGAAGATCATGTCGATGGTAACTTTGCCACACAAAAGACCACCTATCAATATAAAGTCAAACATTGTTATCTTAATTCTAGTTATCTTTGTATTCGCAGGGCATGTTCCGCATGATTAAACAACTTTCCAAAACTAACAGGAAACTCACCTACCTAAACATTCTCATAAACAATTAAACATGAACCGTTAATCGTATTATTTTCGACATTAATAGCCTAGCCTATCATACCAGGCTATCATAACCAACTGAAAGTAATTGTAAATAGTATGTTGCCTATGCAGCTGCGGAGACCGCATAAAGCTTCCACCAGACCAGCCACTTTCGCGAACCCGGACCGGCTTTTAGCAAAAATTTGATCAGTGAAAGTGTGATCTGATAGTGGTGAGTGTGAGAAGGGTGCATTTGATTAAATTAACGTCCGACCGAGGTCGATAGTGGCGAGAGGCACGTCGCCATTTTCAATGACGCGAGACTTGAGTGGTTGAGGGGCATACTAAAAAGTTACATTTCAATTCTATAGAAATAAATTAAATTGAAGTGTCTGTTTGTAATATCAAAATAACAGCTTTTTGCTAAAGCATATGAAAGTATACCTATATACGGTATCTATAACAAAACAACCATTTTTTAAATTTTTGTCTGTCTGTTTGTTCCGGGTAATCTGGCTGGACCGATTTTGACGGGACTTTCACTGGCAGATAGCTGATGTTACAAGGAGTAACTTAGGCTACTTTAATTTTTAAAAAAGAATTAGAGTTCCGCGCAAAAAAATAAAACCCATGAAATCCAATATCTCCACGCGGGTGAAACCGCGGACAGCAGGTAGTTTAGTTATATAACAGTCCCTACCATTGTGGCTTATATAAAATTAATGTTTTGCTCGTTTTACAGTGTTTCCTGAACATGGTGAAAAACGCTGAATGATTCATTTTCATACATCTAAACCCAAGACTTTGACCAAGCAAAAGTTCACAATAAAATACATTAGGCAATAATAGTATTAGAGTGGAATGTAGTACCCTAGTGGATAACAAGTTAATCTACGTCAGCGAATTCTGAAAAATGATCGTAAGCTTCATTCTTTAGCTTTTGATGTAGCGTTACTACATCATATACGATAAGACCAATGTTTTAAATTATTCAATTGACTAATATTGTTATGACCGTATAGTCAACAAAATACAAATAATACATAATATATAAATAGTGTACAAAATGCTTATTTCAATTATGTTTCACCCCATTCGCACCTAATTTGACCTAATGCTACGCGTAATTGGATATTATTTGGGTACTAACATATCTCTGTGGTACTAACTGTATAGAGAAGGCGTTATCATGAGCGAAGCGTCACTGTCACGCATACTAGATACTAGTTAAAGGCATATAATCATATGTATAGCTTGTAACTGTACTCCCATCAATAAAGTATTACTTATGACCTTTTAATAATTCAATCCGTTAGAGTCGTTAGACAAATCAGTTTTACTTAACTGGCCTACAATTTAATTAAGACGTACCTACGTCTTAATTAAATTGTAGACAGATAACTTTTATTTGATCGCATGTGGCTGTATGCTGGTGGGCTGGTGGCATTGCACGAATTGCACGTTTTGTTTCATTTGTGAGCGATGTCCAGAGCTTGCGCTTTGGTCATGGAACAGCGCTAATGACACTTCAACAAGTCGACACGAAGTCAATCCATCAGGCGGCGAAGTACCAATGTCTTTCTTTGTCTTAGATATTAATATTAGAAACCAGTAAAGGTTGTGAGTTTGTTTATTGCTAATCTCTGGACCGATTGACCGCAATTATTATATCAATAGGCAGCCAGCAGTGCAAATCGTAGGTACGGTCGCTTCAAAGACCACCCAATAATACCTCCTTGAACGGCGGCGGGCGATATCGCGCTTGCCGCAAAGGCATAATTCAATATTGGAATTCGGAAATTGGGTTGTTGACTGTAATCAAATAAAAATATAATTTTGCCGCGAAACGGTAGTTTTTGTGACAGAAATCCTATTAAACACAATATTTTTGTTTATTTTTAAGGAATTTAATTTAAATTAAATAATCAAAATGTAATCACATCAATCCGAAGTCACGTGACCTAAAACGCCCGTGACGTCACTGTTTCAATCGGAATGGGTATATATATTTTTTTTGTTTTGTTTTTGGCTCCACGTGATTTGCGCATCTAACTAGTGTCAAGTTATATAAGTAATAATATATAATAAATCTCTAGTTTTGGTGCATGAAAGTCGTCAAAGTCACGTTAAAGTTTAGTCTAGGCGCGGTCGAGTCGAAGTGACGCTTCAGTAAATTGGTGGATAGTTTACTGAAGCTTCTATGGAGTTTTGGATAGAATACGAAAATACACGTTTTTCGTCTTTGTACTATTTTCCTTTCACTCATGCACGTTTACGAACACTTAATGGTTAATAATCTACCATTATTACACATTAACACTCTATAAAACAAAGGTTTTAGTAAATAACACAAAATCAACAACAGCACATTTTCGCATTCCCGCCAAAACTCCAATGAGTATATAGCTCGTTGCGCTTAACTGCTTAGTATTTTAGAGTGATTTCTGTGATTATTTATCTGTGCTGTGAATTCCGCGCCTATTTTTCTAAATTTATTTCGACTCTTGAATATTCTCCCATGATGGAAAGTGGCTTCATATAGGCAAATAATTCCAATTTTCCGAGAATTGATTGTTTTGACGGTGGCCAATTTCTTCTCGACAAACGATAATTTCTGCTCTGCTGAATTTAGAAATGTGAAGACCTCCGTGTTAGTACCTACTTATTATACCAAAAATCATTATTTCTATAACCAACAATGAATATATAACAGTAATCGTAGATTCTAAGATCCAAAGTGTATTAATTATCCAAAGCATATATATAAATCAATAAGCTCAAAAAACTTAGAACTCATATTATTTTAATACCTACATAACAATACATACACAGAAAGCATCGAATGAACTTGTCACTAAACGTAGCACAGACTAGGTAGTAGTGGTTATATTCTCTTTGCTTGTCACTTTACAGTGTTATAGAAAATTACTCTGTGGTAATTGAACACGTGACGTCACTGCCGTTTTGGAGCAAAATTTAAAACGGCATTTTAAATACCTGATTATTAAAATATTAGTTGTTTTAAAAAGTAAATTTAAATATTTTGGGTTATATTAGGCCCATACGCATCGTTTTAAACACTTTCCCAAAATCAGTCAACATCCCAATTCTAAATGAAATGAAGTTAAGGATCCTCAGAGCGCTTTGCATCAGAGAGATAAGTGGTCTTATCTCTCTTTGAAGAGACTAGAAGTTGGCGCCTTACGACTTAATAACTTCGGATTGGAATACGTTACGGAAATGGGTAAAGTTTATTCTTGGAATAAATGAAGATTCTGATGTGAGGGAGAACTTATAACTAATTTGGAAAATAAACGGAGCCAAATATAAGAAAGTAATTAAGAGTAATGCAGCAATACGTAAGGTAAATGAAAGTAGACTAGAACCATAATGATTGCACTATCTATAATAGACCTGGCACTGCCTGTATGTATGTAGGTGGTCCAACTGTTTAGAATTATTTAGTTTTAACACTGACGTAACTAAGTTATTACAAGTTAAGTTCTATGAACTACTTTGCTTTAGAATTAAAATGTCTGACTTGTGTCATAAATATAATCAAGAGAAAATAATTGATTGCCTAAAGAAAGAGGAAGGTGCAAATGAGGGCAAAGTCCCTTCTATTAATTATTTATTTCTCTTGTGTTACATAAATCAGCGAAAACTTGATTGTAAAAACAAAAACTGCACATACCTATTCAAGTTTCGATTAAGTAAACATTCAGATAAGCAAGCAGTCGACCACTGCACTTACTAGGCAATGGCAGCTCGCTATCAACAGATATGGAGTCAATTTGCAGTAATGCGTCTGGCAGGTTCGCGTTACTTTTTATAACAAGAAGGTCGTTGACCAGACTAAACAACTCAGGTATAGTACTGTGAGTGTCAATGCACCGGGAAGCATTAGCACTGACCTTCGGTACAATTGCGAATTCAATTGGAAGTGTAGCACTTGGATTGTTCGGTGTTGTGTGTGTACTTCGTTCTTAATTGTTGGGTTCTTTTCTGTTTTTAACCAACTTTAAAAAAGACGGTTATCAAAACATATATCGACACATATGTATGTTATTGGCACTGGATTATATTCGCATATTATAATCTATTAGGGATTTCAAACAAATCGGTACCCACTTTTAAATCCAATTTAACTTGTTTCTCTGAAGTCTCTTTGTGGTGGGATATCAGCTTGTTTGATAGTCTTTGACATAAAACAAATTCACGACTGCCATCTCCATTTTGCAGTTATATCGCGAACGAATATGACTACGTATACTTAAGACAAAAAATGCGTTGACACTTCTGGGGACCCATTTTTCACAAAAGGAATCATCATTAATATAAGAGAAAAATTATAGCTGTCTTGCCTCTATTGGACGTTGAGAGACAAGACCATGACAAGACTTTACTCAAAGCAGACTTGCAAATGATAAACGACCAGAATACGGCAAGTTAAAAAGTAGGTAATCAGAAAGTTGCCATATCTTGGTTTCAGTCGCTTGTTTACGATTTATCTTTTCATAAAGCCGCTCTAATTGCGACAACTTGTCGCCGTCTCAAAATATGTAACAATATGTTTTTAACACGACAATTTTTTAAACTTATACACCACTTCATTCAAGATACGCTGAGAGTATGAACAGATTTCACGTAGGTAACATTCTCTATCACAAATTGTTTTGTATGTCGCATTCCCTGACTCCTGCGAACTGTCTGCATGCATAAACATAGCAAACCCTATAAAAAATCAAGTATACCTATATAACAAATGATCGTTGGTTGATATCTATTAACGGGAACCGGTACCTACATCAATGTGTGACCGAATCACCCACATTCATATAAAAGATCTAGATCCAGACGCCGCGTGTAGGTAATGGCACACATAGACGTTATTTGTCACTGCTAAGCAATGCCGTCTGCTCTTAAATTGATGGCGATAGACCCACTGAATTATAGCTGGTGTTTAACCAATAGCCGGGTACCAACGCAGCTGTATTTAGGTCTATCGCTTGTCTAACACTGCAAAATCGCTGGAGCCGCATTTGATCAATTGACCCGTCATATTAAACAGCAAGAGAGACTATTAACCAAGCCAAGATTTAACAAACCAGTCTGAAGAGATACACAATATTGAAGGACCATCCATCAATAATGACTTTTGATGTTCCGGTTTTAGAAACCACTGTCAAGTTTTAATAGTATGATCACGTCTATTTAAAGTCTTTTCACGCTCGTTGAAAGTTATTTCGCATTAGCCTTATCTCAAAATCGCAAATTGGATAATAAACGAACTCCATTATATAACCGCAAACAATTTTCGGGCGGGGGACGTGAGATTTAATTAAACCGGTCCGCTCTACCCGAGTTGTAGTGTACATCCCATGAATAGTTTTACATATTAAACGACTGTAAAATCGAACATTGTTCGAAACCTAATTGGCAATACAACAAAGCCACATAGCCTAAGGGCTAAAGCCTGTGGAAGTATTATTTTCGGCTCACCTGATTTCCAGAACTTTGGACAAGAGTTTAACTGATAACATAATCGGTCCACTCGCATCCGCATAGTTCCCAAAGAGAATATAACGCTACGATAGCCAAGCAGCGTTCAGAACGCTTCGTGACAAACGGTAGCACTTGACTTCGAAATGACTCCTCATTCTGACATGCCCCTTACAACGACACTCGTTTGTCACAACCATGACAAAACTTCATGGCAAATAAGATTTTAATGTTGAAGCGGTCTGGTACAAAGTCCGTAGAGAAAAGATTAAGTTACGTCCTTTGGAAACGGATTAGTCTGGAGTGTGCAGAAACCACATGTCCGTATCGGCGGTCAAAGATATTGCAGCTCTAAGTACTAGCATCTATTAAGTCCACATTAGTTTAGATCTCACGACGCGACCCGGCCTCGGGGCCGCTCTGATTAGTTTGTCGACGTTGTTGTAACGAGTATTTGTGCTGGTTTTCGATACGTGTCTTATCTCTTGAAGTCTGTCGCCTTATCATCTCCCGAGAGTAATTGATACGCGATATGAATCCGTGTCGATCGGCGATAAAGCGAACTTTTCGACCAAAATAGCACATGTGAAAGGAGTGCCGTCGAGAGCGAAAGAGGTTATCGTTGTAAAAAGGAACATAAGAATGTTCGACATCGGTCTGCAATTAAGTTTGAGATGGTACGGTTTGATAGGGAGCTGCTGCGCAAATTGTGGGGTTACGGAGAGGCTTGGATCTAAAAGGTTAACAGGGTTGAATATATTTGTGTAGTCGGGTCGTGTGGAGCGCTACCGAAGAGCGGCCTCGTGTGCCGCGGCCTTATATGGCGCTGACGGCCAACCAGCTCGCTGCCGCCACCACTGCACCGCCGCTTGCGCCTTGCAACACCAGATATTTTAGGCGCAAGCCCTACATTATTTACGTATGTACTTAATTCCGTTTCAAATGTCAGGGCGCTCACATTAACAAGTGTTACACTTGCAATGCAGTTTCATTATATGCGTGTATGTAGTTTATTACAATGAGAAATAGCGTAGATACGAGTAGGAGCAGGTTGATCTCGTATAATAGCACTAGTGCGCAAAATTGTTGTGCTTCGATTAGAAAAGCACAGTTAGCCAGTGAAATAACTGGCAGAGTATACGTAGAGTATACGACAAATGTACCTACACTGAATTTAATTTCAATAAAATGAGGTTAACAATCAGATTCGATTCGTGTGGTTTCCAAGATAAGTATGCTGTATCAGGAGATAAATAAGAAAAGGACAACTAATATTCAAGCTAGAACGGCTTATAATAAAAAACTTAATTATTTTAAATGGGAGTCCAAAATGCCACTGTTTTCCAAACTGGGTCGAACAATCGTAGCTGCCGATGATACAGGAGCGACGCGTTATTATGTAGCCTAATAAGGTTGTGGAGAGCATTCTCCGGAGAGGTCTAAAGGACGCCGCTAAGGCCGGCGGAGGCAAAAAGCCGAACTGCCACTGGACTTGGTTATTTAAAGATCAGCGCTTCTGCGAAACCACGCACGCTATTCCATAGTAACGTAATTTGGATGCTTCTGATTTCGTAATGGTTTATCCCAAAAAGGCGTCGACGTTTTTTGTGAAGGCCCGCGTTCTGTGCATGTTTGGGATATCTAACTTCTTGGAACGCTTCTGGAATTTTCCATTCTTAATTCCTTGGGAGGTATTTTTACTCGATGAAACGTGTTTTCACATTTTCACATAAATTAATATGGTTGTCAAACAATCTTGTTTCCAAGATTACCTAAACTTACATAGTGCAATTTGCAGTGTTACGGCTACGTTGGGAGATAGGGAAGCCAGTAGGAATTACCTACATCCACTTAGGGTTCCCAATCCCACGGCCAAATACTCGTACATCCGGCCGTCCTGCTTATTTTCGGCTTTTGGCCATAGAGGCATATAATTATAATTAAAAAATAAATTTCTTTTTTTAAATGGATGTTTAAATAAGAACTGCGACACAACATTTTTTGCCGTTTAGCAAATATTAAATGCAAGTTATTTGATAATAAAAATGGTACAAACTAAAAACACTTTTTTTAAATTAATATTGATTATCCGGCCAAAAACAAAATAGACAGTCTTTCCTATTTTTGTTCGTGGAAACCCTATCCACAATATATTATTTTCTCGATTACTTCAAACTTGTAAAGTTCTCTATCAGTAACGCTCTATCACATTGCGATTTGTGAACGAACTTGACCGGGTAAAGTTGGTGTACTTTTAAGTCCACAATAGATATCTCTATTGTACGTTCTAGATATGACGTCCGCTACCTACTACAGAAAAACCAGGCCACAAACAGTTTACTCAGATAATTCTTCGTAAAACATGCAGGTGAATATTGAACAGGCCTTACAGCACAGCGTTGTTCCTATCGCGTTATCGGTAGTTATCGGTACTGATAGTATCGATAAACAGTGATACAACCGATATCTGCGAATCGGCCGCGATAGCCCAGGTAAAGGAGAATTATGGAGCTGCATTGTGTTGCAACTGCAGACTGTACTTAAGATAATGATACAATCACAAGGTTAGTGGTTAGTGGTAGGACAAAGAGTTAGTGGTAGGACTAACTCTTTTGCGAGTGTCCGTCTGGGTTGTTACCACCGCTTTGCTCAAGAAGTCTGCCACCAAGCAGTTGTGTGCAACCATTACGGTGTTTCGGTTTGATGAGCAGAGTAGCCAGTGAAATTACTGGGCTTATGAGACTTAATACCTAATGTCTCAGGGTAACGGCGCACTGCAGTGCCGCGCAGGCCTTTATGTTTCAAAGTTCTGCGTGGCACTGCAATTGTTAAGGGCCGGCGTTATGCTTACCATCAGGCAAACGACAAGATCGTCTCGTTACCAAATAACATAAAAAAATTAAGGTTCCCTATTTGTAGATGATGACATCCACCATGATGGCATCCTGCCGCAATTTCCAATACAATTACCTAAGTATCTAACTAGGTGAGAAGGTGTGTAGACTCTTGGCGCCAGCTTCGATCCCATTACCTTAATAGAACTAAAAGCTCTACATTCAGACAATGTCTAGTGATAAGGAGGATAACCTAGTTAGACCAAGTTCCTTCAATGGAACCGTGTGATGTACTTACCTAGATGGTATTGGATCCATTGGCAGGTTTCTATTCGTTCCAGTAAGTTGAGAATGCTAATTATATAGAAGATTAGCTTTTGCCCGCGGCTTCACTCACGTGATATTAGGATACATAGCCTATAGCATTCATGGATAATGTAGCTTTTTATAAGTGGAAGATTTTTTAGTAATGGGACCAGTGTTTCTAGACGTACAGACAACAGAAACACACACACCCACACACACACGCACAGATACTTAACATAACATAAACATCCAAGACCCGAGAACAATGATCTTTATGCTCACTACACAAAATATACCCCTGCCGGGAATCGAACCTATGGCAAAGAATATTGTAATCAGTACTAGAAGTACAAGGTGCCTTGCTTTATATAAGCTACAGAGCCGTCCGATTAGTATAGATTGATAGTCGTAGCTCGTATGTTCGGTCTGGGCTCGTTCTAAACGCAATACCTTAGTTAGTATGGAATACTACTCGAAATAAGGCCTCGGTTATGGTTATGCACCTAGTTAGTGTGTCATTTCTAGCAGTTTGAACGAACGTCTCTGCAAAAATTAATCGGCTATAAGAGGTCCGTGAGTTTGGGATCTTATTTTATACGTCCACAGCGGCTGCGGCCGCGCACATTTCAAATTGCTACGCTAAGTATTGCTTTTTTGATTGAGTAATCACCTTAATGAACTTTTTTTATATACTATTTCTAAACTATTTTAATAATTCTGCACACATTTTAATTTTACAATAAATTGGTTTCCTCGCCGTCATTTTAATTTCTTGTAAGATTTATCTTCGTAATTTTCCTTTTTTTTAAAAGGCAGGGCAGATAGATTGCTTTACCGCTTGATTTATACCAGTTTTTACAGTTAGTGCTCAGAAAAAACTGTCTTTATAGGACCGGTTTCAATCTTAATCTAGATGTGACTACATCAATAACAATAAATGTCTAAAAACTTTTTAACCATAAATATAAAGTATGTAAAATTGTAAATAGACATAAACTATATAAATAATTAGCCCGACAATCACATAAATAGACCGAAAGAGAAGTCCTTTCCATCAAAAGGTTGCCTGGTAGACACATTATTGCACTTAGTGTAATATTTTGTTTTATGTTTTTTTTTTATTTTTCTTTGGTGTGTACTTTAAAGCGTTTATCTGTCTATCTATAGATTCCCTGTAGGTATACCCATCTATGGAATCGAGAAGTTTGAGGAATATGGTCCCACAACACTCAAACGTTAAACTAATAGTTTCGCTTTTTTGAAATGCTCAAAATTTGCTTTTAGTGCACATAGGCCCCCCACTAGGTGGACCGAGGACCTGGTCAAAACCGCGGGGAACCGTTGGATGCAAGAGGCGAGTAGTCGATCTAAGTGGTGTTCTATGAAGGAGGCCTATGTTCAGCAGTGGACGTCTTCCGGCTGATGATGATATGTATATACATATACTTGTATAGGTACATATTACAGCTAGCTAGCTATTCAATAAAAGCATTGCGACCGTATATAAATAATAATTTATCACATCTTCGAATTATTACCAACTTGAGTGGATTGGACTGACATTTTCGAATGCTCGAAATGAATGAATTAACATTTTAACATATCGTCCATTTATCGAGGATGGCATTGAAAAATTAGATAAACACTGAAGTTAACCTACTAACGTATGCTAACATATAAACGTAAGGCCAGCGCTCGCGGAAGGAGGTCGCCTTATCCATTGTCAACTCTCTGTGTAGGCACAATATCTACAGACTTAGTTGAGAAACGCACTCAAAATATGAATCTTCAAAAGTAATAAGTAAAAGACTATTGGTCGAAAACAATGACGAATCGATATTAGTTACGAGTTTCTTAATTTAGGGTTACCAACATCTTAATTCCTGTCCCTAATTTCGAATGTGTCATAGATTATACAAATTCGCAGAATCGTCATGCATGAGGCATGAGTCACCCGCGAGCTATGCGCATGGGTCCGCGGTACTGCACGGACACTGAACC
Organism: Crocallis elinguaria; assembly: GCA_907269065.1. NCBI lineage: Eukaryota > Metazoa > Arthropoda > Insecta > Lepidoptera > Geometridae > Crocallis > Crocallis elinguaria. Next base: position 19,648,027 of record OU026072.1, on the reverse strand, counting down.
GACGAGGTGTGACCCTATTTACCTTAGACACCTCGTTACGATAACCATTACTTAGTTACTTAGCTGACGAAATGGTCTTTATTTTTAACTTGTGCAGTGATAATGAACGTGCTGTTTTAAAACGCAACGCCGAAGGCAGCTCGCTTTATTTGAATTAGAATCCGATATTATTAGCTTCACTTGTAACTAACTGATTAACTATATATGTAATGAACTATGTATTGAGAAAATGAAGCCCAAAATAGTGACACCAACTACATTGTTAAGCAAATAATGTATTACAGGTATTACAGTAGTAATACCTCTGCAGTGAATTCTCATAATGTCTAGTTTATTTTTAGCGTTTCCAGTAAACCAGTTAGTATCACTCCGTTTTCTCTTAAATCTGTAAATAAACTCTACTGCGACTGTATACTCTACGACTGTATAAATATCTAGTCTAGTTTACTCATCCTGTTAAGCCTAAAATAAATGGAGGGGGTAGAAAGCCCAAAATGGCGACGGAAAGTGAAAATGGAATTGAAATAACCGGCACGAAAGCTTCAAGCGATCGATAGAGCCTTGAACTCCTTCGGAAACGAGCCCGTTAGATTAACTAGCTCCAGAATTCACTGGAGCTCCTTAGACAGTCTCATTTATGAATTTCGCGATGATGCGCCTTTCAATTTGTGTGAGATGAGGGGATCCCTTGATTGCTTTGGTACATTATCTTGGTCAGGGTTTCAATTATGATCGACATGTATACTGAAAACTGAAAAGAACCTATTGTTCCGTTGTTTTATGAAACTTATTTGAACTTGTTTAAAATAGGGAAAAGCACTTGTAGAAACGTGAGAAGTGTAGAGTGAGAGTGTACATTTTATTCTATAATTACTCACACGATTTTTGGTCTATTATTTTGCAACTTTTCAAATTTCAATAAATGATAATGTAATAATTATTACGCTAATCTGCCTGAATATTGAGAAAAAATGTTCTTGATTCGCTACTTTCTCGAGTTAACTGAAAATTCTAGTAAGAGGACCAAAAAATGTATAGTTTCTACATGTATATCTATGGTATGTACTCACTTTTTAATATCTGGTTAAGTGAGTAAGTATAGGAAGATTCCTAAGCTATTTACGAAGCGATCAAGTTTCCTATGAAAATAAACGATTCTGTTTCTAATGAGTAAGTAGGGTATATTTCAAGGGTGGTCTTTTTATAAATTTTATTAAAGAATATCACCCCTAAGGGTTGAAAAATGGGGGATGAAATTTCAAATATCGCGATAACTTCGAAATCGGTTCCCGACATTTTTTAAAGTCACTTGTTTCAGTTTAAAGATAACCTAAAAACAGTACTTACAGTTTAGTTCGTTATTAGTTATTTTTGCATAACAAACTGTATAAAAACTTTTATGATGTTTTTAATAGATTTCCAAAAAAGGAGGAGGTTCTCAATTTGGTAGTAATCTGGTTTTATACTTAAACTAGCTTCTGCCCGCGGTTTACACCCACGTTCCCACAGGAACCGTGCATTTTTCCGGGTTAATAAGTAGCCTATGTTTACTTTCCGGTCCATAATCTATATATATGCTAAAAATCACGTCGATCCGTTACTCCGTTACTTCGTGAAAGAAGAACAAACCAACAAGCACACTTTCGCATTTATAATATTAGTAGGATTGCCCACTTATAACTGCAAGATTTAAGATGCCTAAATGCAGATTCTATTTTTAGCACCACGTCACGATTTTACAATAAAACAAACAACATAGACGATTACATTTCGACGAAACACTCACGATAAGCCACATTATATAGAAGAAGAGTATTGTAATCTGATTACTACTCAAGATAAGCGAGCGAACACTATATATTCAATATATTATTGATCTCCTCCCATAGACAATAAGGACAATCAAGGGGCACCTTAGCCGCTCAAGCAAACGTACGTTTGCTTATCAGAATAACAACGCTTTTGAATCAAGCGCGGATTTCGTGATACCTACTCGAAATGCGCGCTTGACGCAAAAGCGTTGTAATTCTGACAAGCAAACGTACGTTTGCTTGAGCGTCTAAGGTGCCCCTAAGGAGATCTTGGACAAAGTCTTTAGCAAAAATCGCTACGCTACCGTTATACCCCTTCGAATGGCTTGAAATTTCTAACTGACTGGTGTGATAGCCTGAACTAAATTACGTTTTGTAAAATCATTTAGTCATCATTTATTCATTTTCAGATTATCTGAAAATGTATAATTGCAGCTGACCGGACCTTATAGTATATAATAATCTATACAAATAAATAAATTGAAGTGCCTATTTGTAATATCAAAATAACAGCTTTTTACTAAATGCATATGAAAGTATATACGGTACATAAAACAAAACCACCATTTTTTTTAATTTTTGTCTGTCTGTCTGTTTGTTCCGGGTAATCTCCGAAAAGGCTGGGCCGATTTTGACAGGACTTTCACTGGCCGATAGCTGATGTTACAAGGGCTACTTTAATTTTGGGAAAACAATGAGGGTTCCGCGCTAAAAAATAAAAACCATGAGTTACAATAACTCAGCGTGGGTGAAACCGCGGCAGCAGCTAGTTATATTATACGAAGAAAAGGAAAGACTAGGGAATTCCGAGCGCTCAGCGCCTGTTTTGCTTGCCTTTTTGTTTGGTCTGTCAGGTCTACCCCAATTAATTCACCTTTTCAGATTTAGATGAGCTTATATCTACCGACCTCATTTGAATCGCAGAACAATAAGCCTCATAAATATGTAAAGCTTTTCTTTTGTACTTTTATTCTTCCACCCTTACCTTCGCAAAAAGAGGTTTAGGGTAATACTGATACCGCGGTCTGTATGTCAACTTTGTTGAATAATTAAAAAAGCGTAAGTAATAAGAGTTCCTTATTTCTATGATTTCTTGAGTAGGTACAGAAGGAAGGAAGAGAGGCGTTTGGCCAGCAGTGGGGCATAATAGGCTAGTAATTAATAATAACACTAGCCTATTTGATATTGAAAGTGACGAGACGAAAAGGTCATTTGATGGAATTCTCCTCGATTTCCCATAAGTATCAATTAATATTAAAACCATCTCGCCCCAAAAAAATGAAGTTTTTTTTCAGTTTTATATGGACATAAATTATAGATATTAAAATTACATTTATAAAAATACCTCAGATAAATTTAGTTCACATTTAAATTGCAAATATTCCGAGACACCTACATAATAATTATGGTCTCGCAAAGCTATAAAATATGGTAGTCTGTAAAAAATATTTAAAAAAAAGTAAGAAAAAAACAATTTTAAATATAAATCGTAATTACTCATGCAATTTACGAACAATATTGTTTATTAAATGACTAGGACTACCTAAATAAGTCATGAAGGTCGAAATTAATTTAAGCTAACGATAATTTACGTTGATATAAATGTATACTTAGAGATAAAATAACTTATCATTATCACACATGAAATACTGTTATCATTAGAAATACCATAGGTAGTTATTAAATTCATAATTATTTCCCGCTCTCTTAAACAATAGATATATGTTGTATAAATAAACTCTTATCTGAAACAATGATTAAAAAAGTGAGATAAAAATCTGCTTATCAATAAGTGTCCGAATGATCGGTTTTATCGCTCATAGCAGTATCTTTCGGACAACTGTGCATAGATAAGAGGAGTATACTGCAAAAAATAAATTACTAGAGACACTGATATTAATTTAAAACAATTACAGAGCTTGTAGTAATATTTAATTAAATAAATATTTAATACAAGCACATTAATTTTTTTGCAGGTTACCAAATAAAATTAATTCAGCATTAAGAACGTCTAAAAAAATTAATTAAATGTTATCTGTTTTTAATCTATTCGCGTGTTTAAAGCCTTGAATGTTCAGCTATAAATTGGTTCCTGAAATTATTATTGATAAAACCTCGAATTTACAGCTTTTTATGTCACTGACTGTACGTAGGTGAACGAAAGCTGGTACATAAGGTTCCCAACTTGAGCAGTCATTAGAGTTAATCATCGTGTCTATTTACATAAGATCGTGACAGCGTGGACCGCACGCAGTCAGCAGGTATGGAAGCAGCAAGGACTCACCTGAGTAGGGAGCCCCGTCTCCCGGCCCAGGGGTATCGACATTTTGTCAGCGGCGCCGCCGGCCGCGCCCCGGCGTCCGCCCGCGCCGCACCATCCACCGACCCGCCACCAACCCCCGTCTCACCCCACACAAACAAGAAAAACACTTTTCCGAAAACGCGAATTTCCACTCGGACGCAGCGGCGATTTCGGGAACGGTCCGGTCCAGGCGATGCCAGCCAATCTTCATTCAACTCTTGTAGAAAAAAATTCACTAGTGAAAACAAATCCAGTATTTGAAAACGTAGCACGATCGTGTGTGCGGTAGTGACAAGCGCCTCGTGAGACGCGAGCATGCGACTGACGCGAGTGACGCGCCGCCCGCCGCCGCGCCGCTGCCGGCCGCGCTCGCCCACGGGCCCTCGCAGCGATCAGGCGCGGGGGTCCACCTCACGCAGCCTCCTTCGTACGGGAGCCTAGTCCTCTCGGGGTCTCGCTGTGTTGCCACTTACGAAGTTACCGCTTTTAACTGCGGTTCTGGTTCAGCGATTCAGGCCCATAAAATGAATAGGGACTTTGTAACTTTTTTATACTATTTGATAACGAGAAGAGCTGGTCGTTAGCCTGATGGTAAGCATAACGGCCCGTAACAATTGCAGTGCTACTCAGAACTTTGAAACAGACCTGCGCGGCACTGCTGTGCGCTCGTTACCCTGAGATATTAGGTATACCTATTAAGTCTCATAAGCCCAGTAAGCCCGTTCTACTCATCAAACCGGAACAAAAGTAAGGCTTGCACATTACTGCTTGTAAAAATATAGTATTTACTTAATGCAAAATGTATCTCATACAAATATTGTGTTTTGGAAAATAGTGATTTCGAAAGATACCTACTAAATTCAATCATAAAAGCAAAACTATTTCAAAAAACCTCAACTAAGTATCAACAGCATCAAGTTGTACTCGTATAATAGACGGTATTCATTACTATGCAGTGAATTGATATTATGTATAAATACTCAACAAACATACCTACTTACGTCTACTTACGATACAATATACACTTAGGTCTACTTATAATACACAAACAAAAATTAACTAAGCTGCCTTCATTATGTACAGTTTTCTTATTCAATTGTGTCTGCTTTTGTTTTTAAAGTATTATGTCTATAATCAGTAAAGCAATACGATGATCGTTTTTTGTTTCTATTGTTTGGATAGATCATAACTAATTGGAGAAGTGAAAAAAAAAACAAAAATATTTAAAACAAAAAATTGGTGAATTTGTTAAAGCACAGCTGCAACACCAGCGGTCCCTCGCTCGACACGTGGTTCGGGTGTAGCGTAGTGCGGATATCGAGCGCTCGTACACATGCGCAGAACCACGCCGGCACTACCGTGCGTGGCTCATTCACCACTCCACTAGTGCCCAGTGCACACCTGAGCAAATATTATGAACTGACAATACCCCCTTGTTACACGAAACAATTATCGGCGGGAATTGCCAGTGTTTGTTTGAGCGCTGCTGACCGTGGCGCATTAAAGTTTTTCTATACGTAGGTTTTCAGTCGGGATTAGGGATTTCAATCGTTCGCATTTTCCTTGACTTGTAACATTAAGTAGGCTATTGAGCCTTTTGTAATCTTATAAAATATCAAGAGGAATCTCTTGGGTTCAGGCTTGTCCAAAAACCACACATTTAATAGCGTGTGATATCAACCAGTGCACTGGGCCAACGCAGTGGACTTGTGGCTCATACTCTCTCCTCAAGAGAAACTCCGTGTCCTAGCAGTGGCAACGTAATAATAAGCTGATATTATACAATGTCTGTTTAATGAAATCTAGAAGGCTCTAGATACAGTCTTTCGCTACAATCAAATCTTAGTTAGCGAAAGTTGTTCCGATTCTCTACCACCTTGAAAACAAAACACAAAACAAACTTGATCTCGGATTATCAGGTCAAACAATCGACCTATTTGCGTTTCTACTCTCTACTAAGTATTTAAGTATAAGGCGTATCGCACACAGAATGAAGAGTCGAGGCGGCGGCGCGGCGGCGGCGGTGTCAGGACGGAAGCACGTCTCTTTTAGCTTTTTTACAATCAAATGGTCATACTGCTAGAGTCGCAGCGCAGTTGAGTAGGTGTGGGGTCAAGGTAGCAGGCTGCGCTCCCGCGGCGCGGAAGCACGCTAATCTTATTTTCGGTATTTTCTCTTTCTGTATTTATTAGAGTAGTTTTTAAATAAGATATTATATACCTCATGTGGGAAATTTAGAGTATTTTTACTCTATGTCTTTGTGTTTAAATTAATAACTTGTGCAAGAGCAAATACGACTTTATCTTCTGAGGATGACGTGATGAATAAGTGTAAAAGATGCTAGAGATGGCAGTGTGCTACGTGCCTAACTCTACGGGCTCTACCTCTCTACCTGTCTACCGGCACAGTCCACGTCTAGCTTGTTTGGAGTTCTACCAAAGGTTTTACAACTATCCTATTTGGTCTCGGTAACTAGTTTACTAAGTTTTACTAAGTAATCCAGGCCCGTCCGCTTTCGACGTCCAATCTTAAAGTTTTTATGGCACCGGAGCTAAACAAGTAGATAATTTAAATACAAACTCGACTAACAAAAGTTCTGAGCCCACTTTGGAGTAGACAAGAGTTTCGATGAGGAAGCGGAACTTACATGACTAAAACTGCAGCTCTCTGATTTTAACCATGTAGGTACCTACTTACCAGGAACAATTTTTTTATTAAAAATAATTGCAAAATAGTATGTAATAATTGTTTTATAGAAGGAAATTGCACTAGGGTTTCCTGTATCTAGGGAATCAGTAATTCGTGTATCATTTTCCCACAACACCATCGCAAATCACGAAACTTTGGTTTGGTAAAGAGGATATTACTACACAAATAGTTTGTTCAGTTACGGGGTCAGAAACCGCAACCCTAACTCACTACACTTCACCGTCCTATCTAACACCAAGGAGGCTATCTGATAAAACCAATTCTAGAATTAATTATCAATCTCAATCTAAATCTCAATTATAGAAAACCAATTCCATACTCATAAAAAAAGCACATCGACATTCGACATACTTTCGTCAATAGATTCTTTTAGTACGATTCTTTTATCGAACTGGCAGGAAAGAAAAGTTTCCCTTCTTTAGGTCCTTTTAGGAGTATACCTATACCTAAGTAAGATAGTTAAGTACTACCCAGAGTCGAAAGTTGAATGAAACTCGATATCAGATCTAGTAGCCAATCCGGTTCATAAACATTTTAATGTATCTGGGTCTAACACCGACTGTCAGTTCCATCTTTGTATTGCAAATTTTGGAAGGGTGCGCAGGAGTGGACGAGCGTAGGCGCTCGAGGTTAACGCTTCGCCCACTTTTCCTTTCCACGGACCACGTTCACCGTTCCAGATTACGTCAGCGTGGATTTACTAGACTGTGGCCCTTTAAGTTTTTCATGTGGGTAGATAGATCTATGCGGGATTGCCTACGGGTTTTATGAATGAAGCTAGAATACTCAGCATTTAGGTATACCTAGGACTATAATCGGAAAGGCGGATAATAAAGTGTTCGATACTTTTCCTTTCCATTGACGACGTTCTAGATTACGTCAGCAATGTATTTACCAAATTGTGTCTGTGTGTGTGTGTGTGTTGTATGTGGGTGACTCTACGCGGCTTATCTGCGGCTTTCTTCAATGAAATTACGTTCTTGTACTTTGGACGACAGTCGGGTTTCCCGAAAATAAAGGGTAAAGGTACTCCATTGATAACGCCCGCCATTTCAGTAAAAATAAAATAACCTTACTAATATTAGTAACGGTAGAAAGGCGATCTTATTGCTAAGCTGTCTAGCTAAGCTGTCTGTTTTCTTACTGGTAGTAGTTCAGAAGTAGTATATTGCCCGACGCGTAGGTCGAAGGTTCAGATCATACAATAAACTTTAAACTTTGGCTTGGGCTTGGCATCGTGATGCAACCTCATCATGGTGGTAACACGAAGCACATGCTGCCTAGCTAACATCCTGGTTGAACAGTGGTTGTTAGTCGTTTAAACACGGCATTGTTATTTTTAGATTTATAATATGAGTCATCCATCATATTATAACGCATTCCAAATCGTGATAATACTTTACTTATATTATATATGCCTATAGCTATGTACCTTTGGTAATCGGCATAAATAAAATTATTAAACTTGAAACAAAAGAGAGTTCTTTACACTTACCTGAACACCATCCATTCCTCCATCACACAGCGTCCACCGTCCGTACGTCGTCATATCCACCCAGCACTATTTCAGTGCACTTGCACGTCTCAAGTTACGACCTTACGACCTATTTCGTCACATTCCAATAACCACTATTATTGAGTAAGGTACCAACTCGGCACGAACTGAGTTGAGTAGTGATAAATTCAAAGTCAGCACTGCACGAGTGCAAGCTCAGTACTGGCAATGTGACACCACGGCCTCGACAAACAAGCTGTTTAGAGTTTGTTAGAGCTTGATTAGTAAGACGTGCGCGAATCGCTCTCGTGGGTACTGTGCGTTTACCTCAATACAGTGCCTTTGCTTGAGACATTTGTGCTTTAGCTTCCTGGATAAAGGAAAACATTCGACTAATATACGCTACCGTAGAACTTTTCCTGGTAGATATACTCCTCTGGTTTGACACCACCCGATGAAATGTCTTCACGATATGACGACAATGTCTATCGGTGTTTCCTCAGTCTAGGTTGCATGGCATGGCCACAAGCGTTGAGAAAACTTATGATTAATTCTACGGGTACATGTAATGTGTAATACAAACGTGCCCTTGCTTTTTTTTACTCACTCATATCGTTGCACTAGGATTCGTATCGCTGGTAACTACTACACACACTTGGATTAACATCCAAAACCTGAGAACGCTTTATGCTATAAGTATCACTCAAAGTTTACCTCAGCCTTGAATTTAACCCCGCGGCCATACGGACCCGTGCTGATCAAACTTTCAGCTCTCCTCAACTTACCATTTTAGACTCAGCCCTACCTACATGTTTGTCATCTGTGTCAAATCAGGTCATTTGTTAAGATCTCCACAACTGTGTTACACGATGCCGCAGATTGGGACTGATTGGTTGAAAGTCACACTCATTGATGTGATTGAGAGAACGGGCCTTGCGGACCAGTTGGTCATATTGACCTGTTGTACGCAAATTGATGCGCACGGTATGGTACATAGGTAAGAATTAATGTGAGAATGTGGAATGGAAAACGCATTTTAGCAGCTGCTGCAGTTTCCTACTGTTTATTTCAACTATGTAACACAACAAAATAGTCATTTTGAAACGATCCCAGTTTAGTGGTAGATGTCTTCGAGCGATCTGTAGCTCGAGAGTTTGATTCTTGGGAGCTCTCTAGCATGGTGGGGCATTTTTCAATGCTCACGGTCTGCCAACTAGTACCTACTAGTAACTACGCTCAATTTGAAAATTTGTTGCTCCTTATTCCATTGTAGTACGAGTATAGTAGTTGTTAGTAACAGTGACAAAAGACAATTGATTTTCATATCATAAGTTTAATTATTGGACATATTTTGACAGTTTTCGAGTTCAACTTAAGTCTAAACTTTTTAAATGTTGAGGTATCACCACATTGTGGCCGGAATCAAAGCGTCGACAGTCGACATCTAAGACTCAGAACATATAATAATATTACGTCCAAGAGGCAAGAACTCTAACGAAACCTAGTCTCAGTGTGGACCTGTAGTTTTCGATAAACAAAGGGATCGCCCCCAAGGCTCCTAAAAGCAAGCTGCAAATAAGCCACAATACTAAGATTCCCAGATCTCTGAAACCTTACTTTTCCCGCTACCGTAAACTTACATAAAAGTATAGACGGCGCGTTGAAATCTTCAATTAAAGTTATTAAAAAATTTAATTCAATTAAATTAATTTTTATTGCTAATAATAGCAATAAAAAACTTTGCTAGCAAATTCCGAACTTGATCAATCCACAAATTGTTAGGTTGTATTTTAACGGATATTACCACACTCCCTCTAAAACGGTGATGGAAAATATGGAGGAAAAGACCATGTACAAGAATCTGAAATTCAAGAACATGTGACATCCACTAAGCCGCATTGGGCCTTCGAGCAGCGTGGTGAATTATGGCCTATACTCTTAGAATTCCCAACAAGGTAGGCCTCAGACAGGTGGCCGGCTGTAAAAAATTGCCAAAACTTAAAAGTAGTGTGTCTGAAGACGTACTGCGCCGGCCCCATCATAAAAATGGGACAAGAGCAGGATATGAAGGACAGGATCTTGGTTTATATTTATATGCGAATCGGCTTACTTTCTTAGCTTCACTAGCAGGTTGCAAGCACCGTCTATACATTTCTATACGTCTTTGGTGCCAGAATAGTAATTTAGCATTAGTTCGAGCCGGCTACACTTCTAGATAAGGCGACTGGCCTATAAACTATCCATAACGGGCCATTTGCAGTCAGAACAATGAACTGTTACTATGCATTGTGTTATGCATCTACTATAGGTATTTATGGGTACGTAAACTTACCACAAAGACAGAAATAGATATGTAGTTGCTAAGGCATGGACGAATATCTTGTTTTTTTTTAATATATATTAGCGTTTGACCACTATCTCACTTGATCTCCATTGGCGATTTGGTTGACATAACAAACATTACCTAAGGTTGTCACTGAAATTACTGGACTTATGAGACTTAAAAATCCCGCATGCCTCAGGGTAACGAGCGTACTGCAGTAGGTACCAAGCTGGCCTTTGTGTTTCAAAGGTATGAATGAATAGCATTGCAATGGGGAGGCACAGGCAAAGCTAATCTCAGAATGCGCCACTATCGCTGGTGCTTTTTTTTTATTATTTGGTAACGAGACGAGCTGGTCGTTTGCCTGATGGTAAGCATAACGCAGGCCCATAACAATTGCATTGCCATTCAGAACTTTGAAACACAAACTAGGGCTGTGCGGCGCTGCATTGCGCTGTCTGTTTGTTCCGGATAATCTCCGAAACGGCTGGACCGATTTTGACGGGACTTTCACCGGCAGATAGCTTATGTTACAAGGAGTAACTTAGGCTACGTGGGCGAAGCCGCGGGGCACAGCTAGTTGAAAATAAAAGCACAATAACTGGTGGGTTCCTGTTTATTAGAGAATGTCTGAGTAGTTCTACTATGGCTTATCTAACAGTAGTCCTTATCGGTTACTCCGTCGACTCATGCGCAGCTCTCGTTCTATCTCGTACTGGCGCATATCAGCGCGTTCTAGAAAATCACGCCGCTCCAGGTATCTGCAAAGAGTTACAGTATAATAAGTTACATTTGAACTATTTATTTGTTATGTAAGGTTGCATAATTGTTATTTGGCGCTATTACATTGTATTAAAACATAAGGATGCGTATTTTTGGATTATGTAGTATATTTCAATTCTTGAATTCTGAGCGCAAGCGTTTCCAAGAGACGCAAAATAACTTCGCTGCCGATCGAAACGCACAATTTTTCAGACTACAGCGAGGAAAATGGTACCGTACAGCGTAAATAATACAGTAAATTAACGTTTACTTATAAAAGTTAATAATACGTAATATTTACACTTTTTTTTAATATTTTGTATAGATGAGCTTTTTTATCCTATACTGTATCGTTTTCATAAACTTCTGTGCGAAAATTTAGCATGATATGATATCGGGAAGTAGATGAAATACCAATCTCCAGATTTGTCTCAAACAAAAATTGAATCAACTTAAGAGTGCAAGCTCGCTAGAAGGGCCTTAAAAATTCCCTACCACCACGCGGTTTAGGCGCAGAATGGCCAATTCTCAAAATGGCATATGAGTCTTAAAAGGACTAATTCTACAAATGGCAAATTCTACAAAGGACAAGTTCTCGTAATGGCAAATTCTACAAATGCCAAATTCTCATAATGACAAATTCTACAAACGCCAAATTCTCACAATGACAAATTCTACAAAGGCCTAATTCTCAAAATGGCAAATTAACCCAGTTAGTAATTTTAAATAATTTAAATGTCCGTTGTTTTATGTTTTTATATAAAATAAAATATTAAGCTGGTTAAATATTATGTCACTTTCATATAGGTATTATATCTTATATTATTATATTATTTCATATAGGTATATATTATGCTAATATATTATAAAAAATATTAGCTTGTATACATTGTTTCGTAACATAAATGTACATATTGATTAAATTGAAAAATGATCAACTAACAGTTACGTCAATTTAAGGCAAAAATAAACTATAAGCTTCTTATATAAAATGTAGCTATGAATTATGTATCTACAAGCTAATATTTTTTACACTTCAAGAGCTAAAACTCTTATTTGTCTCAAATCATAGTAGATAATTTAGAACTGACATAATACTATCTAGATTTATATTTTCTGCAGTAGGTATGCCATTGACTTGAAACTGTTATTACTCAAATTGTGATTGTCGAATAGATATATTTTTATTATGGTCAGCTTTTTTTACCGAAGTCATAATTTTCCGTATTCGTTTTTCTCCATATTCTTATTTTTGTAAATACTTAGTTTTCATAATTCTTATTTTGATTTAAAGTGATAAATATTTGACTGACGAGCTTCGCTCGTAATTTGTTACAATATTAAACAAAAAAATTGTGTAAAATTGCGTTTTTACATATACCCGAAATAAATTAACTGAATAATCAAGCTTCGCTCGGTGTAAAAGCAAACATACAATAGTTTGTATGTTTGCAAAACCTTTTTTTGTGTGTAAAATAACGTTTTTACAAGTAATACAACCATGTAGGCAAACACAAAAAGCAAAACCTTATCTAAATCTAAAATTTCATCCAAATCGTTACAGCCGTTTCCGATATAGCTAAAATATATAAATATGTTCATATACAAGAATTGCTCTTTTAAAGTTATAAGATATATAAAAATGACATTATATTTTATAAAGCTTGAAATTTTTTACATATAGGTAATATATAAAAAATAAAACATAAAACAACGAACACTTAGTTTTTTTTTAAAATTGCTAACTTTGGGTTATTTTGCCATTTTGAGAATTAGGCCTTTGTAGAATTTGCCATTGTGAGAATTTGGCGTTTGTAGAATTTGTCATTATGAGAACTTGGCATTTGTAGAATTTGCCATTACGAGAACTTGTCCTTTGTAGAATTTGCCATTTGTAGAATTAGTCCTTTTAAGACTCATATGCCATTTTGAGAATTGGCCATTTTTCGCCTAAACCCACCACGCTAAGGTTCATTTTCATCTCCTACGGAATCGCAACTTACCATCGACAATGTGTTATAAATAAATATGTAACTCCAACTTACCCATGCTTGCCCTTATTATGGCTCTGGATCTCCTCCTCAATTCCCTCGTCCTTTTTAAGCGTCGTCCAGTCCAGTTTCGATTTCTCCAGTATTGATAATTTGTTTTTCTTGTTGAGTGCTCCCAATACGCCAGCAATGCCGCTGCCACCTGGCGCTCGAGCGGGTAGTTGTGACACTGGAATAATAAAATTTAAGTTGCACCCACTATTGCGTGGTAAATCTGGCGCTAAAGATCTATCGGTGTTTTCAGATAGTAACACCACAGCGGCTTTTTTAACCCACACAAACACACTTTAACATTTATTATAATATGGGTGGCCTGGTGTCAGAATTTGGGCCACCCGAAGGCTTCTGACATATCTAAACAATTATTGCGTCACCCATGCGTGAACCGATTAAGGACTGTGAGTTGACATATTGTAGGTATTAAGAAAAAGTTTTTGACATTACCTGTAGCAGGACTTTCGCCTTTTTTAATGCGCTCTTTTATCACATCATTTTCGACTACAATAGTTTCGCCAGCGAATTCAAATATTCGCTTCTCTTTTTCCTTTGCATCTTCGGCTCTATCTTTTGATGCAGGTTTATTTGCTTTCAGTACAGGTGCGACGGTTTCTTTGCTAGTTACTATTTGTTTAGGTTGTGGCTTTGTGTCTGTTCCGTCTAAGAACATTGCCCACAGATCGTCATCTCTTTTCTTCTGTTCTTCAGGATCAAGTTCTTCTGTTATCTTTTCTTCTGGTTCGTCTTCTATTTCTTCCTTTGCACTAACATTGCCTCTCGTACTTCTAGTTTTCAGTTTCTTTTTGCCTTTGCTCTCTTCTGCTAATTTCCTTTTCTTCGTCTTTTTCTCTACTTCATTCATATATTGTTTTTCAGTCTCGTCATCTGCTGATTCCTCTTCAGATAGTACCTCTGGATTTCCTTCCGGTACATACTCGTCGTCACTTTCGCTTCCAGATGACATCTGAAATCAATTAATGTAACATGCTTATTGCTCATTTCCGTAATCTTTGTTTTGCGTGTAATTCATTAAAAAAATACAACATGAATATAAAGTGGGAATATGAGTAATACCTACCTCAATTAAAAGCAATACCTACTATATACCATTTTTAATAATTAAAATCTTAGCTACCTTAGAAGAAAGGTCCCTAATTCAAAATACCTTATATGAGTGAGATAAAGAACGAAAGTACTTAATTAAGTAAATCATACACAATGATGACTTGCATGATTATGTGTTGTGATTAGTATATATTTTTACCAGGTGGTAGGACTAAAACTCTACTGCGAGTGTCTGAGAGGGCACCACCACTTTATTCTGTAGTCAGCCACAAAGCAGTAATACACTAGCATTACTGTGTTCCAGTTTGATGAGGCATGCATGAATTTAAGACCTATCGTCTTAAAGTAACGAGTGCACTGCAGTAATGCGCAAGCCTTGTGTTTCAGTTCTGTCTTGGGCCAGCATTATGCTTATCATCAGACAAACAACCCGCTCGTCTCGTTATTCAAGAGACTAAAGATGAAGTTATTATAGCCACTTTAGCAACAGTAGCAAGAATTTGTTTAACATACATATTATATTCTTAATGATATATTTCCTATAAAAATAGCTTATTCCGTAAAAAAATAAGTGTCTTACTCTAGAATACAACATCTTGTCCTTCAATGTGGTATTTCTACATTTTCTATGACAATAGTAATTAATGTAAAAAATAATAGTATTAATATAGTAATCAAGAGTACAAGTTTTGGGAAACTGAAATGAAATAGTTTTGATACTTAGAAATAATAATTTAATTAGTATATTCATACAAATATTAGCTAAATATATAGGCATCATTATCAATTTAATTAAACAGGTGCTTTCTTATCCCTATTCCTGTTCTTGACATTAGACACTTCATAAAAGTTGCTTCCAGTTTTAGTCCTACGTTGTGCTCTCTCAATAGCTCTCCTTTGTTTAGCTGTAACCTTCTTCTTGATACCAGTTACAACAGTCTCTCCAGTTGCTTTACGTTTCTTTCCTTTCCGACTAACATCTTCTACAGTGAATGCCCCGCTAGCTGCTTCAAGCTTCTTTCTTTTAATTTCCTTAACAGTATCTGCATCATTTGTCAAATGATCTTCAATATCACTGCATTCATTTTCATCATTGCTGTAAAAGCTGCTAATGTCTGAAGAGTCACCATCATCATCTCCATTTTTGGGTTCTGATTTCTCATCATCACTCCCTTCATCAATGCCTTTGAGTCCTTCAGGGATTTCAATAGCTTTCAGAGGTTTTTTATCTTCCTCATTGTCAAATTGTAGACCGACTCTAATCTTGGCAAAATCTTGGGCTATCATAAGCTGACTTAGGTTTACAATTGGTTTTTCAGAATCAGCTTTATCTATTTCTGGAATAACTTCTTCAGTAATAGTATCTTCCTTCTTATTATTATCTTCTGAAACAGTCTCAGTTTCTTTTGTAGGTTCTTCTTTTGTCTGCTTTGATAATGGCACTTCAAAACCTTCAGGAGCAACATAAAATGGAAGCTTGCCTCTCTGCCAATCATTAAGAACCATCCTTGCTACTTGATTTATATCTGGCTCACCCTTCTTCAGTAACTTACCAGTTCTTGCAGCCATTTTTTCCAGAAACTCTGTAGCTGTTTCCCAGCCATCCACCTTGTATGTTTTAACCATGTATTCTTTTCTTACTCTTTTCAGTACTTCTTCTATGTAGTCCTCTGGATTCTGTACTAGTTCTACTCTTACTACTCCTTTTAAAACTTTTTCTGTGTCTGTTTCAGCTGATGGGTACACAACACCAGGGCAGTCAATAAGGAATATTCTTCTCATCAGAGTGATGTACTGCCACACTTTTGTCTCGCCTGCAATTGGTGCTACTTTGCAAACTTTCTTTGATCTCAACGTGTTGATGACAGAGGACTTGCCTGTGTTAGGGTATCCAATCAATCCAACACTGATCTGTTTCTTGTCAATGTGCAATTTTGCAAATTGGCGCAGTATGTTTATAAGTGAACCTTTTCCAAAAGGGTGAGTAAGAGATGCGTGGAACGCTATAGTAGGATACTCAGCACTTAGAATTGCAACCCATCTCTGTGTTACCCAATTTGGGACAAGATCAACTTTATTCAATATGAAAATTAAATGTTTGTGACGTTTTTCTTCTCTCAAAAACTTTTCAACATAAGGACTTCTGGTTCCCATTGGATCACGAGCATCAAGCACTTGTAGTAATACATCAGATGAGTCAATGACTTTATAGAGCTCATTCCAAATTCTCCTACTCATTCCTGCCCCAAACACCCATTCTCTTTGTCCCTCTTTAACACCTGTATCTTCACGGACTCTATCTATATCTTTTGTCTCATCATATTTATCTGCGCCTTCCTCTGCAGCCTTGGATAATGTGTTCATGTCACTAAACTTCAAGTTTACACGCTTCCTTTGTTTCTTAGGTCCAAATGTTTTGTCAAAGCCCTCTGTATCTAACAAATGTACTCTTGCATTCTTTGCTTTCTCATTCAACAATGTGATGGGTAGGTTTGTAGGTTTCATGATTACTTGATATGGATTTTTAACAGCAGCTCCAAATTCCTCTTGAAATTTCTGTAGAGCATTTTGTGAAATAACTCGCGAGTTACCAAACCATTTTTGACTGGGTTCTACTCGGGCCACAGTACCAGATGGCAACCAGCCCTGGAAGGGAGCGGGCGTTATGATTTTTCCAGTCTTATCTCTTTTAGCCTTGAAGTTTCTGTACATCTGCAATCTCTTGATAGTGGCTTTGGTTCTTGGGTTTCCGACACCTTTCAGACCCTCAGTCGGACGATCTGGATTCATGGAATGTCCAGATTTATTGAATCCCTGCTTCCGGGGGGCACCCGGGGCAGATCGTACTTTCCCCATTGTTTCTTAGATCAATAAAACACTTCCAAACTTAAAATAATACGCACTATATCATGTGGTATGATTATAAAATAGAGGTTAGTTTTTTTTAGTCGTCCAATCTGACAAAACAAATGTCAAGAGACGTATCGTAAGTCGTAAAACGTAAACTCGTAACGTTACTAACTTCACTTCACAACGTTAGAATAGAATGCACTATGGAATTAAAACAACCTTCAGTAAAACTTACTATGCTGTATTGAATCCACTCAAATAGATTTTAAATTAATGAAAAACAAATAATATTTTACGTTATTACGATAGGTGCACAAAGCCTAATACACAGTCAGAAACTTCTTCTTCCAGGCTCTAGCAGCTATCTTCACAGAAGTTCGTGCTAAAACGAAAACCACAGAATGTTACTACTCCTCACAGATCACAGAACATTTAATATTCTCTTTGGTCTGTATGTATGTTAAAACCAAGGAATTCATATACGGAAGATCACTGGTGCCAAAAACGTGGTCCGAAAGAGACTAAATAAGGAGGTGTATCTCTTTCTAAAAGGGCGACCTTACTTTATGAACTAAACGGGACAGATTTTAGAGGATTTGTTACAACAAATCCGACAAATCCGGTAAAAACGATTCTATTAAAGAGTTATTTAGTACAGTCAGCAATGTACTTAAAGGCGATACCTACTGAGAAAAATAATCACTGTTTAAAAGAAACAGCAATACTAGTGAAACAGAGATAATATTGCTATCTTGTTGATTGAATAAAAAAAGAACGTTATTCAGCTGTGTTAAGGTTCAAAATAGTTTTTATATTAATCTCGAGTGAACGTTCCAGTTACGTAGTATATAAATTCCTTGGTTTTAGCAGACACACAGACCAAAGAAAATATTAAATATTAGTATAATATTCCTAAAATTTAGGAATATTATACTAATATTTAATATTATAATATAATCATTGTAATTTAAACCGGCCAAGTACAAGGTGGAATAATGCTAAAGATTCCTAACTGAATGAAATAACACACATCTCATTTGGAAAATATTGGTAGGTACCGAATTTGCCGTTATATAGTAAATAAGTTTATCATTTAGTAAGAAAAATACCAATAAATTAATGTGGGTTCCAAAAATACTGTTTTTATTTCTACCTCTAATATAGTCGTTTTCTCTCATTCTAGCAGTTTATCAGTATTGAAACGCTACTAAAACAAAAGAAGATATTTCATAATTATTATACAATACATATCAAGCATGGATACCCTATAAGAAAGAGATGAACTACTACTTTGGAACCTCTCATTTGACACGTTTTTATCATTAGACTGCGCGATCCAGTATTCAAAGTTATTATACATCCGTGATTTCGATTAAAAACTAACTCTATATCCAGGTTAAGAAATAAATTAAAAAAAAAAACTTTTTTATGAAAAGTTAAAAGGATGTCACTGTCTGTTTCTGTTATTTGTCAAATACAAATTCAAAACAAAATGTCAGCAGAAAAGCAGTCGATCATATTTCTGTCGTCAATAATTTAGCTATTTACCAAAATACTTCCTGGAATATGATGAAAATGATGACTCCAAGTTTTATCTTTGATATGGAATCTGTTAGCGAACAAAAAAGTAAGTGATTCCTGCAGCAATATTTCTAAGGATCATTTGAACTTTATTGACTTCGTATCGTGAGAAAAAATCTACAATTAAAACTATCCCCATGCCTGTGAGCCCAAGAAGTCGTGCGACAACATGTATGACATGTTGTCGGAGTTCCGGGTGTCAGAATTCGATTCATTCGTGGATATATTGAGGTTGACGCCTGGGGATCCGTTAGACACATTCGGCGAGATGTGGTATCCAGTGTTTCTGTGGTCTTTGTGTTCATCAGTGTTTGTGCATACTTGCGCGGCGCTGGTCGCGTTCGGAACTCTGAGGAAACACAAGTATGGAAAGTTCTTCCCAGTTCTTTTGATAGTGATGGGTGTAGTGGGGCCAGTGACTTCAGGTGTCGCGAGTAGTGCTGCTGTCGCGTTCATATACCGAGCTGCCAACTTAGCCATGCCCCCTGTACATGCTATGATATGGGGCATTGGACAAACTTTACTAGGTGCAGGTATGGGCTTCACAAGAATATTAGCAACTTTGTAATATTGACACAAATAGTGTTATTAGCTAAATATGTTGCAATATAATCTTAATTAATAGTTCAAATAAATTCAGAGTCAATTATAATATTGTTATTGTAATAGAATCACAAGGGAAGGTGCTGGCATTGATGTATTAGTTCCAGTGTTATTTTGTACTTTACTCTTGTAAGTATCATAATAATATAATCTTTATAGTAAATACTCATTAGTATATTTTGATACACCTGCTGTAAATAATATTCCATTTCCACTGTCAGATTATAGTTGAAATATATTTATATGGCATATGAAATATAATAATGAATGTTACTTATTATAACAAGAGTTGTTGGCATATAAAGTTAGACATTTTGATGTAATAATTGTAATAATATACTATACCTTTATATCCATAGAAAGATATTTCTAGAATTTTATAATTCACTAATAATAATTGTAACATCTTCATTTTAGTTGCATAAACTATTAGTAAAATATATTAGCACCCTTTTGGATAATATCAACAATATGTCACATGACTTAAGTAAATGTATACATTGAAATTGTTTTGATATAATAACAAATAATTAATAAGTACCTACTTAAAACATAAAATACCAGCAGTATGTACATAAATGACGATAAATTAAAAGTAACAAAATTCAAATCACCCACAATTATGTGCCAGTTATAGTGAGTTTTAAAAAGTGTCTACTTCTAAGTAGGTAGTACTTTCTTAGCTATAACTGCAACTTTAGTTTTACCCACCAATTTTTAGGTTGAGGCATTAGATCCTAAAATAAATTTAAGGCTTTTGGTGAATGATGCTGTGATGTGTGAAGGAAACTGTGATGCAACCATAGCATGATGGGAGGGAATTATCTATTGTTTACCTAAATAGCTAGCACCTTCAGGTAGCAAAATTTGTCACTTATCAGCATGTTCTGCAGGGTTATTTGAATTCACTCAGAATGATAACCGTGTCGGAAGCGACAGTCTTGATAGTTTATGTTTCAGAATCACACCCCGTCAGAGAAATTTCCGTTTAGCTTCGACAACTCAGCTGCATAAACACAGATATAATCCTGATAATATTTCTCCGTCTGTATGCATTTCCGAGATATAAACAATCAAGAATGTTGCTTCCGGCACAAATATCATTCTGAGTGAAATAAACTCACCCAGCTGGAATCAGCACTGGAGCCAGTCATAATGATGTTTAGCTTATTTAACAACTGATCATATTGCTACTTATGATCTGGTGAGATTATTGTACAATTATGAAGTTGCTAATGTCCACACCAGTTTTGTACCATGCATCAAATTAACACTGTACTTGCATACCACTGATATCTGAGATGAGTCATTCCACTTGTATTATTGATTCAAAACTACCAATCATTCTAGATTTTATAGTATATTTTCATGGATATTGTTAGAAAAAAATTACCCCACCGATATGTTACAAATCAATTACAAAATTATACAATGACTTATTTAAGTAGGTACACGATGATAAGTTATCTACAAATTAATTTCAATATACCTGGTCTTTGTTAACCATACATTCAGAGTGACACTTGAAATTTAGATGAATAATTAATATTATGAGGTAGCGGGCCATCCCATTATAAGTGACTGAACATTTTAAACTATTTTGTCTTATGGATATTTTCTAAATTTATAGCAAAAATATTGTTTATGACCTTTCTCTTCATTAAGCTCTAACACTAATACTTCTCTGATAGAAAATATTAACTATTAATAAACCATTCTAGTAAGAAATCTAAATTTCTTCTAACATATCTAAGTTTAAAATCTAAATTCCATGTAATTTTTTTGTAACAATTTCATATCTTTTTAATACTATGTAGAGTTTGTTTAAACTATAATTACATACCTATCATAGAATTTTGTGTGAATACTGTAAAAAGATTATACATAAGGAATTTGTACTTAGTGAATAAAGTCAAACATACAATATCTTCACATGACTTAGCATTTTTGAATTCAGCAAACTCATTTGAAACATAACTCTGAACCGCAACGGTGTTAGCTTAAACATTGACCACAAAAATGCTGTATTAATTAATTGTGGTTTGTACTTACCTACAATAGCACAAACATTATAAAAGGATGTATGTTATACTAAATATTGTACTATTGATACCTTATTATAGTTTGCTTTACTCTCAATGTTTTAGTACCTTTATAGTACTTGCCCAAAATATGACTGGATGCTAAGTAGAAAAGCTGATAGCACTCTCTATGCATAGAATAGAGACTAGCTCAATGCTCCTGCCACAACACATAGGTGTAGCGCTAGATTTTGAACATGATTAATTTCCTGTTGTTTTTAAGACAAGATACCACAAAACCTAAAAGTGTGTGTTTGAAGTTTGAACTAGCTTTAATTTACTTCAAACCCTTCAAGTGGATGTGTACTTGTTTCACTAAAACATTCTGAAACACAACTGTTTAGAGATAATAATATGCTAGCTGTTTGAACATGCATGATTTACACAGTTAAAAAGTTATTAGAACATTTAACCTGACCTTGTAGTAAAAATAAATAAAATATAAAAATTGAAAACACTGCCACATAAATAATAAAGTTAGATAGCATCATGATTTGAATAAAACATTATTTAATGATTAAACGAACTTACCTGTAAGTTAAGTTCTATCATAATTATGTGAAGTAGTGAGTTTGAAGAGATTTTATGTATACACTTGTAGTAGCACGCACAATGTCGCCTTGTCTATGCACTAAGTTCAGAGAGAGAAAAAAAAATATGTAGGTAGACCACACAATTTCATTATTTCGTGCGGTCGGCTGGTTCTTCATTTAGTTCAGAGCTTATCAGTTTAAGTAGATATTTCACTATTCGGGACCTATGAAATAGGTAATCTGGGTGGGCGGGATGCTATCTCTTCAAACTCACTACTTCACATAATTATGATAGAACTTAACTTACAGGTAAGTTCGTTTAATCATTAAATTATGTTACAGTATTGAGTTTGAAGAGATTTTATGTATACACTTGTAGATGTTGAGAGAAGTTGTGAAATATCTATTTCAGTTGAAAGTATTACAGAAGTAAATATATTTAATATTTCTTCAATAATTGACATAATAAATGTACTTAATCACTCAATTAAAAGGTAATGTTTCTTAAATAAACTATTAACATAATAGCTACAGTAAATTTTAGCATAAATCAATCAATTTTACTTCTAGCAAAACAATGATTTGATTCTGTATATGCTGTCTGTTATATGCCTGTTATAAAACTTGGCAAATATTGTAGAGCCGCCGGACCAACCGGCAGTCTTCCTGATAACATCCAAATTCACACCGAGCTTATGAGCTTTTGAGGTGTCTAGTACTATGTGCAGAGTACTGTGTGATATCTATTCCACAGACCCACAACGTATACTCTTTATCCATCTGCTAAGTGTTTGGGGAGAAACTTTATTATATGTTTTTTTATAGAAATAAAAATAGAGGTGTGATGATCACGTAATGCCGCTACATTACTTTTAAATAATCCGTTAATAATTAAGCCGGACCTATGTCAGGTCTGTCTCGAAAAATTGGCAGCATCAGCGTTGGCTGAGTTGCGTTTACACTTGACGTTTTTATTAAGTCAGGGATCCTAATGGAAATATCATTCCGCCAATTTTGAAAATTTCGGATATCTATTTTTGAAATAGTTTGTACTCTATGCGCTGTTACCAGCGCCAGCAGGGTAACTAGCTTCTTTAGTGATTTTTTCTAAAGAATGAGATTAATTAGGAATCCAAGTGGCTAGAGTTTCAATTACTAATGTAGTATCCCAGTGGATTCATACTTAGGTAAGGGAGGGCGAAGCCTAAATATACCCTTAAAAACCTTTTAACACAGTCGTCTGTGCTTATCTGACTTCCTAATACTAAGGAAGGTGTAGATCTAAACCCATTTAGAGTGCCGTATAGCGCTCCCGATTGGAATAACTCTGTTAAAACATGAATAATAACTGGAATGTGTAAGTATCATATTACTTAATTTAATTATCTGACAGAGACGCTATTAATGTGTCTAAAGACCCGGGAGGGAGTTTTCTTATTAGATACTCCCGCACAATACTCCGCAGGGTAGTCTGCCGTTGGATCTGGCAGAAACTGGAATGAGAGATTATTAGGTCCTCAGAAGTTTGAAAAAAACCGGTGGTTTAGTTTGTAAAAAACTGGTTAAATAGGGGATACCAAGGTTCAGCTGGCCATGTTGGCCCGACCAGTATGCACTTAGCTTTGTCGCTAATAATTTTTATCAATGTTTTTTTAAAATTATTGAGAAGGAAGGGAACCCGTAAAAACGGGTTCCTGGTTCATGGTATTTTTATACAATTTTGACCAATTCACAGAGAAAGCGTCAAGCATCAGGGTCTTTGTGCCATGATATGTATACAGGACATTTTTTATTTATTCAACTAGCAATCATGTCAATCTCTGGTAGCCCGAAATTGTTAATGATTTGCTGAAAGGCAAGATCAGATAGTTCCCATTCAATATCCGGGTGAATACACCTTGATTCAGTATCTGCTATAGTATTTTCTGTAGATGGAATGTATAGCGCTGTTATAAATAGAATTCGCGCTTCACACCATTGTCGTATATCTTTGGTCAGTTTGTAAGATGGGGGAATTGGATTCCTCCCATACGATTAATGTAAAAAATCGCAGTTGTATTATCTATTCGCAAGATAATATGATAATTGGATAAATCCTCTAGACAAATTTTTAA
Source organism: Crocallis elinguaria (assembly GCA_907269065.1). NCBI lineage: Eukaryota > Metazoa > Arthropoda > Insecta > Lepidoptera > Geometridae > Crocallis > Crocallis elinguaria. The sequence continues at coordinate 19,623,750 of OU026072.1, read as the reverse complement.
TCTTATGAATGTGAAGTTTTCTTCCTTCCCGACTTCAGCTACCGCTTGCCGTTTTTCCCGCACAGGCTATCCCCCAACCCCCCATAGTCGAAGCATCTGAATTCGTCAAATTTAATTTGATTTTTTGGATTTTCGATAGATTTAATCCACCAATCGAAATCTGACTGTAAACTTACAGGCAAATTCATGTACTTTTCATTTTTGTAATGTTATCCATACATTCGCTATAGCTATGTGATATTAGACAGGTATCGTTAAGATATATTGTCGATAATAATCAGCACAGCGTGGCATTCTGACCACTGTTTTCATTATTTTTGTGAAGACAAAAGGTGCCGTATTGACACCAAACGGTAGGGCATTAAATTCATACAAGTTACCGTTCAAACTAAATCTTGAATATTTTTTAGAGTTATCATGAACTTTCACTTAATAATATGCGTCTTTGAGATCAATAGTTGACTTGAGACAACATCTTGAGATTAGTTTGATCATTATTCTAAAATCTTCTAATTCAAATGAACATGTTGAATGAACTCGTTTAGCTTTTTCAAATTTAGGATAAAGCGTGCTTTTCCGTTCGGTTTGGGTAAAAAGATATTGGATATCCTCACAGGGCTCACAGTGAGGTATAGCACCTATAGATATTAAATTATGTATAGCTTGATCAAATTCAAGTTTTTCTGAGTGTGCATAATTTCGGGGTTGAGGTATACAATGCTGATATGGAGTTTCAGTGAACGGAATTTCATAACCACGTATCCACGATAAAATTATTTTATCTGCGGTTATTTGTGACCATTGGTTGTAAAAAACAGATAGTCTACCGGCGTAATTTACCGTATTGTCTAGCGGCGGCCGCGACTGAAGTTCAATCGCGATGTCCTCGATGATGGCGAGTGCTGTTGCCTCTGAGGTGCAGACTCCTTCATCTTTGAGGGCGCCGATGGCTGCTGTCTGTGGTTTTGAACCGGAGCCTTCCCGTTTCAATTTCTGTTAACGACTTGATGCTTTGGTTTTGTAGCAGTAGTCTTGTTAGAGGTGGAAGCTTTGAGATCCACACCTGTTTTATTGATCGCTTTTGCGGTCTTTAAAGTTTCGGCTAGTTCTTGGCTACAAGAAAACTATCTATTATCGTGAGCAGCATCTGATCTTTCAAGTCTTTCTTTAGTACAGCCAATATGAAATTTCGCCTCGTTATTGACTCACTGAGTTGTGTGTCACAGATGATGCGCCCAGCATCAATCAGCAGCTTTAGAACAGTTGGATCTTTATTATCCTTACTAAGAAGAGTCTTATAGGCTCGTCAAGACAAGCAATACCGCTGCTAATTTTGCCTTAGCTTGGTTCTGTTCGTGGAACATCCTCACTGCTGGAAGCACCTTTAATCACTGGTGGTGGAGATACATCCTCCAGTATTGTCACGTTGGCTATATCCAGCGAACGATCGGAACTCGCGTGTAACGCGCTAGTCGACGGTCTTGGTTCGCGTAGCTCTTGATTTTCGTTTTCAACATTAACAGCAAATTGCAAATTTGTGTCTAATATACGTAATTATACGTATACCTTCATATTATTATCATAGGATAATCTCAACAAGTTGCTATATGCATGGCGTATTAGGTACGCATAGGTATACAGCGAGTAAGATGAACTCGTGGCGTTGCATCGTGAACTCGAGTAAAAAATAGGTTAAGTAACAACTCGAATCGTTGGAACGTGAAACCTCGTATACATTATTATCGGTAAGTGGCAACTCGAATTGTTGAAACGTGAACATTAGAACTTAACTTATATAGTTAAAATGTTACCTTCTGGTTCGTTTCATATTATTATTATAGGACAACCTCAACAGGTTGCTACATGCATGGCGTATTAGGTACGCATAGGTATACAGCGAGTAAGATGAACTCGAGTAAAAAATAGGTTAAGTAACAACTTGAACCGTTGGAACGTTAAACATCGTATGTATTTAAGTGACAACTCAAACGTGAACCGAAGAAATTGCAAATTACTTAAATAGTTAAAATGTTACCTTTCGGGTCGTTTCATCTTTTTATTATTATAGATAACCTCAACAGGTTGCTATATGAATGGCGTATTAGGTACGCATAGTTATACAGCGAGTAAAATGAACTCGAGTAAGAAGTAGGTTAAGTAACAACTTGAATCGTTGGAACGTTAAACCTCGTATGCATTATTATCGTTAAGTGACAACTCCAATCGTTGAAACGTGAACATTAGAACTTAACTTAAATAGTTAAAATGTTACCTTTCGGGTCGTTTCATATTATTATTATAGAATAACCTCAACAGGTTGCTATATGCATGGCGTATTAGGTACGCATAGGTATACAGCGAGTAAGATGAACTCGAGTAAAAAGTAGGTTAAGTAACAACTCGAATCGTTGGAACGTTAAACCTCGTATGCATTATTATCAGTAAGTGACAACTCAAACGTGGACCGAACAAATTGCAAATTACTTAATTAGTTAGAATGTTACCTTTCGGGTCGTTTCATATTATTATTATAGGATAACCTCAACAGGTTGCTATATGGATGGCGTATTAAGTACGCATAGGTATACAGCGAGTAAGATGAACTCGTGGCGTTGCATCGTGAACTCGAGTAAAAAAGTAGGTTAAGTAAGAACTCGAATCGTTGGAACGTGAAACCTCATATTCAATCGATAGTTATCGGTAAATGTGCAATTTACTTACAAATATTCCCACTCCTCGTTATGTTTCCTCTTCGGCATCTTGATTTTGACGAAAAAACTTGTTAACACGGAGAAACTTAGAAAAACCAACTTTGTAGTGCGACGCGGCGGAGCACTGCAACGTGAATGAAGAACCAGCCGACCGCACGAAATAATGAAATTGTGTGGTCTACCTACATATTTTTTTTTCTCTCTCTGAACTTAGTGCATAGACAAGGCGACATTGTGCGTGCTACTACAAGTGTATACATAAAATCTCTTCAAACTCAATACTGTAACATAATCAGAAATATATGACTTCACTTGTTCATAAAGTTTGAGAACTGATAAAACATGTACTTGGCTAATCTAGCTAGAGGTAATAATCGCTTTTGCCAATGTCCCTTTTCATGAACCTATTTATAATTAATAATCTTAAGTAATACCGTTGTTTTGTAGTAATTATCTATTGTATATCGAATTTCTTTGAGTTTATTTGTCTAATATTTTAAAATATTCTGCTAAAAGAATGCTACTATATAAATCATTGTGAACCGCTTCAAACCCCATTGTCACATAGAATAGGTAGTATAATTCAAAATACCTTTGTATATTTTGGTATATTATTGTACAATATTTTTATAGGTGCAAATTATTGTGTTAAAGCAAAGCTAGTGTGTACTGTATGTTATGTAATATGTTGTAAATATTCATTGTAGTGTATGGGCAAGGGAGAAATACATTTTCCATACATAAACTATCCAAAGATATTAAATATTTGGATTTTGTAAACATGTTTTTATTCATTTTGTCCATAGTATGTATACTTTGTTATCAATAAAATTATGATCGTTTATTATTGAAGAAAGAATCAAAAATCTATTTCTACAGAGAAACTTATTATTATCACAGAAACAATGTTTAAAAAACGTTACTATATATACCAATTACCATAGTAGTTTTGTACATATTCAAAATACCTGCCCATAAAATAAAACAATCAATTAGTCCATAATTAAATATTATTAGGTTTAAGCCCATAATATCTTATAACTATTTAAAAGTCTAACATAGTTAATAAAATCCTATTTTTAATATAACAATACAACACAATCTTCTGGGACAACATTTCAAATTGTATACCTCGATGTTATTTATAATATTTTTGCCTATAGGCACCTCCATAATTAATTTTTGTCAAATATTATAGTGCTATTTCAATTCTCATACCAAAAAGGAAAGTAGCTTTTTTTCTAAACTAAAATGATGAAGGCTACATTTTATAAAACAATCAATAGTAAACATAATCATGTTGATATTCCATCACCTATATACATAATTTATGTGGCTAAAAAAAAAGAATGTATTGAAAATGTAAGTATACTGCTGAAATGCAATAAAATAATAAACTAATGACCATAAAAAGTATGACTGGTACAGCTTTATATACTACTTGCTGGACAAAACAAGCTTAAAAGAAACTACTCTAAAAGGTACTATTCTGGATAACACAGAAAATTAATCTGTGAAGTTAAATTATCTTTTTAAAAAATACTATAGAGTACTAGAGTATTTCGATAGTCTTTTGTGCACTGAATGATATCTAGAACTGTCTTCATCTTCTTCATGACTGACTTCATGTATCTCTTCAAGCATCAGAGGTAGGTCATACTGCTCCTTCATCAGAGTTGTCTGTAAAAGTTAAATTTATGAATTTAGTAATTAAAAATACAGTTCATTTAACACACAAACAAACTTTAGCCAGGTAGGAATAAACCAATAATGGTTCTTAGTGGAAAACTACCTTCAATTGCCCCAAATTTCAGGATGTGTCATCAAATCTTGAATAAAATTATACAAAAAACTTGACATATTCCTACAGATTTTTACTATAAAAACCCATTAGCATATAGATAGATATAAGTAATAGAAATTGTATGGTAAATGTAGGTTGAAGAAACCTCATTTTTTAATAATAACTTTACCTCATGGATTTCAGTTTCTTTTCTGGTTGATAATCTATCTTGCAGTGATCTAGTCTCCGATGTAGCATCCTGTAAAGCCAATTTCAGATCAACTATTTCTTTTCTGGCATTTGCTAGTAACTTCTCTGTAGTCATCACAACTGACTTCAATTCTTCCTTTTCCACTTCTAAGTTAGCTTTAGACCTAGATAGGCTTTTGATACGATTCTCATATAATTTTAATTCAGAATCAACATTACTAATGCTTTTCATCGAGTTTGTATTTTCAGATTGTAAATTGTTACACATCTGTTTCAAATAAGTCACATTCTGTTGTAGTATGGATTTCTCTTCTGTAATAAGCTTTATTTCATTTTCTAAAGCTGTAATTTTACATGTCATAGTAGCTATATGTGAGGTTTGATTATCAATTATGTTTTCCTTATCTATAAGCTTAGATTCAAGATTTTCTATTTTATTAACATATGTTTGCAGCTGCATAGATTTTGAGGCAGATTCACTTTCCAAGGAATGGTTGGTATTTTCTAAAATGTTAGCTTCAACAGATAGACTGGCAAAATGCTCTAGCATATCAGCTCGTTCTGCTTCTTTTTTTGATAGCATTTCTTCAATTCTTCGTATCTCTGCAACATAGTGCTGTAATTGTGATTTTAATCCATCCACTTCTTTCCTTGATTTATCATACTCAATCTTGAGTAGTTTGAAATTGCCATTTGCATCACCAAGGCTATTTTGCAGATGTTTGTTTTCCATAGTAGCAGTGTCCAATTGTTGGGTGAGTTTCAATATTTCTCTATTCAGGTAATCCATTTGGGTCTCATTATCTACTAGTTTATGTTCCACAACTTTACTAACATTTACTTTTCGTTTTAATTCTGATACTTCATTTTCTAGCTTGCCTATGTTGTAATTTAGTAAACTATTTTTCTGTTCTAGAACACTAATGTTTTCTGTTTTACTATCTAATTCTATGACTAATTTATCACGTTCCTGGTCTATTTTCCTTATGTTGTCTATTAAATGAGATTTATCATTTCTTAACCCTGAAATTTCTAATTGTAGTTCTTTACATTTCCTTTGTAATGTCTCTATTGTATCATTACAAACACTAAGCTTTTTTTGTACAGAGAGCAATTCATTTTGTATTTCATTACTGCTTCTCTCTGTTTCCAACTGTATGTTTTTAATTTGACTTGCTAAAGTTTTTTCTTTGATTACATCTGATTGCATCTTTTTTATCTGTTCTTTTAGAAAGTTGCATTCTTCCCTCAGTCGATCAGCTGAAGCTTTTCCATTTCTATGGGTCATTTTATAAGAAGAGTTTTCTTCTTCCAAATTCTCTATTTCTTTTTGTTTGCGAACTAAATCTCTTTTTAACTTATCTGACATCTCCATAGCTTCCTTGTGCCGTAAATTATATTCGTTTTTGTCTTTTTTCAGCACTTGTATTTCATGTGTTAAGTCACTAATAATATCTTTAAGCCTATCAACATCTTTTCTTGAAAACTCATCCCTTTCTTGGTTCTTGGCAGAGTTTATATTTCTAAAGTGACTCAATTGCTGACTCAGTGCAATGTTTTCTTTAGACAGTTCTGTATTTTCAGCATTCAACTGACTGATAACATCTTTGTAGCTTTGTTTGTTATTTTCCTGATTACTGTATATTTTGCTTTGTAATTCATCATTTTCCTTTTTAAGCATCAATAGTTTTTGTTCACTTTCACATAGTTTAATATGTAAATCTCTAACAAAGGCATCTCCATGAGAGCTTTGAAGCCTGGAACTATTGTTAGCTTTATTATTACATCTCAGCATATGGCTATTGAACATGTTCAAAGTTTCAGACATTTTTTCTTGAATATCCTTGATGTGTCTCTCATATTTAATCCTTTCACATTCAAGCAATGACTGTAACTCATTTTTAGTTGGACATTTTGGCCTATCTCTATTGTACTCATTTTCTATATTTACTTCAGATGTTCTATAAGAAAAAGCTGAAATTCGTTCTTGTAAACTTTTGTTAAGATTTACTAAATCTTTTACTTCTTTTTGAAGAGCATCATTTTCTTGCATGGCTACATTCAGAGATTCCTTTATTTTGTTCAAACATGGCGAATTCTGCTTTGATAATTCTGAGATTTGTCTCTCTAATTCTGAGTTTTTGATACTTAAACCATCTATTCTTGTTTGCAAAAAATTTACATTATTCATAGCTTCGGCTAATCGTTTATTACAATCTTCTTCAACTTTTAATGCCAAAGTATCTACTTTTTGTAATTCTTCTTGTAAGGTTTTATTCTTTTCTGCAAGATTGAGAGCTCGGAGCATTGCCTCATGCTGCTTTTCCAGTGCCCCATCCATTTCTTTCTTTAAAACTTCATTTGCAGATTCCATTTCTCTCAACTCTTTCATTAAATTTTGCAATCTAGTATCCGAGTTAGGATTGCAACAATCTTTGCTTATAGCTGCTATGGGCCTCCCACCTTCCAATAGCATGTTTAGTCTAATTATTTCATGTTCTCTGTTTTCTATTTGGTTTTTTAATATCATTATTTCATCTCTGTATTCATTGTTTAATTCTTCTAATACAGTAATTTTTTTATTATTTTCAGTGGAATCTTTGTCAGAGGATATTTTTTTGTCATAGCATACACAGATTCTGTGAGGCATGCTGTCACTATCTTTTCTTTTGCTTTTATTGCGAGTACTGAGAGTTTCAGTACATAATCCCCTGAGGCTCAAATCTCTTATATCATGTTGTAATTTACTTATTATGTCATCCTTCTGTATCAATTCATCAGACAATGATTTAATTTTTCTCTTTAACTCTTTTGTTAGTTTCGTATTTTGTTCTTTGAGAAGCATGTTTTCCCGATGAATATGATTGTTCTCTTGTATGAGCTTGGCATTGTCACATTTGTATGGTTCTGCTTCTAGTAGCAAAGCATCGCGTTGCATTAACGCCTCCTTGGACATTTCCATGTAATGCTGCAAACTCCGCGTGGTCTGCAGCAAGTCAGCTAGTATGCATTCTACCAGCGGAATACCGTCTATAGGTAACAAATTATTGTAGCCGAGATCTTCGAGCTTTCGCTTCAAGTTAAAGTAAGCCTCACCCATGTTCATTGTGGTGTGGAGTTAAGATATATTTCACTATATCATGATGACCCAATTATGTATTATTTTGCTTTAATTTATTTCTTTTTCCCATGGAAATCTATAAACTCGAATAAAGAGTATATAAAACACTACGGAAAATCCGTTATATGATTTCTTTCACTATCTAACTGTCTATTTTTCGTAGAATGTGTGACGATTTCATATTATTTGTTTGTTGTTGTTTATTTAATTGACACACGGGTGCCAATCTTGATACAAAATATACTCGCCGTAGTGTCTATGGCTCACATCAAAGAGAATATAATCCCGCTCACATATAGAAAATGACAGTCCATTGCCGCCATGTTTGATTTTTATGTCAAATCTTAATTTGTCAAACCTAAATAAGTAAATAACCGCCATTACAGTTTTAAGGTTGATCGAGTGAAGTTTTGCGTCGATTTAATTCCGTACCTTACCTCTCAATTTGTGAAGCTGTAATACAAGTAGCATTATGTACAACAAGTGCTGTGTTGTGAAATGTGCTAGTAGACGAAAGGACGTCAATTTGCATAGATTTCCAAAAACTGAGATAAGACTCCAAAAGTGGTTACAGTGTAATCAATTGTGAAAATTTAGGAAACTTGAGCTTCGAAGATCTTCACAAGCTGTTTACAGTATGTGAAAAGAATTTTGAATAAAGGTTTTTCACAAAAGCACTGCAGAGGTCTCGTCTGCGTATCCACGCCTATCCAACGTTATTCATTGATGAAGAGATAACTAATGGAGCTCTGTGATGGAGAACATTGTGATGTTATTTCTGAATGCATTATTGATATGAATCTGCGAATAACTGTTTTTAACTGGTGCAGTGTTATCAATAGAATATTAAAAGGCACAGATGTTTTAAGGTTAAGAACTAAAAGTTTGCCTTGCATGCAAGAAAAACCATATAATAAATGTAAAACAAAATTGCAAAAATAAAAAACTAGTGAATATACTAAGTAGTTTTTTTATATTCTAATCCTAATTAGGGATATTACTATATAGCCAGTAGGTACCTAACATGGCAAAAATACCTGAACCCAAAAAGAAAAAAAATGTAATTGCATAGGTAAAAGACTATATTCTCATTCATACAAAAAAAACGAAGCAGTTGTCAAAATCTATATGTGAGCCTCGTTACGGCGATTTTTTCTCTATGAAAGTCATCCGTCTGATCCTCTCAGTAGTCTGTGAATTGACAGTTTCGGACCACAGATTACTATATTTGTAGTTCGGACTGCAGTAGCTAGCTACATATCGTACGTAGCTACGTAGCCTTGTTTCTTTGGCCTTGTTATGAGGAGATGGAAAATCGTGTGTATTTTTTTCTAATTATCCGTGCATATTGCAGTACCAATTTAGTGTTCAAATTATACCTTTGCTATTTATTAGTATTGTAAAATAGTTGATTATAATTTTACTTACTAGTAAACCAATTATTTTATGTTTTGATAAAAATATTATATTGTCAGACGGTCGTTGAGTAGTTTCGACAGCTGTCATTTGAATCAAGCTACATTTAAATGACTATAGTATTTTTTCAGATATAGTAATAAAAACGGTAGTAACATATAAAAACTGGAAGGATCATTGATACTAAAAACGCGATCCGAAAGAGACCAACTATTAAGGAGGTGTGTCTCTTTCTAAATGTGCGACTTTACTTTATGAAAGGACTTTGCTACTGCGTGGGTTGCACAAAAACAAATGTTAGAGTTGAAGTTGACAATACCACGACATTTACCACGAGTTGAAGTTGACAATTCAAATGTCAATAATAAGTAAAATATTATGACAGATTACATTTCCTAATAATAATTCCTCAATCCTTCCGCAATTCCGCAGAGTTGTGTAAATTTACATTTTCACGGTTTGTTTGATGAAATAATTTAGCTTATTTGTTGCCCTCGTGGGCAAAATTTAACCAAATACAACGTAAACAAGTTTTGATCTCAATGTGTATGTCTTTTGGCTGCTCCCAGAGGTGATAAGACGATGAATCCATACAAGGATATAGAAGACAGTTCTTTTGCCTCGTCTCCTCATTTGGCGTACGAAGATATAGCTACGAAACTACTAAAGGATAACTATTTCTTAACTGCTTTAGAACTTCACACAGAACTTGTAGAGAGTGGGAAGGAACTGCCCCAACTACGAGAGTTTTTTTCAAATCCTGGAAACTTTGAGCAACATGTTTCTAGAGCTTCCGAGTTTACGTCTATGCGTAAGTACCATTGGTCATGTGTACAGTTAGAAAAAATGTACGTCGGTTTCTCTTTGTTTGAATCTGGGTTACATTTCTTTAGATCGCACGCCGAGCCAAGCGACTTTAGATTCTCTAGACACGGCTCGGTACTCAGAAGACGGCGGAGGAGACAGAGGGGGCAGTGGCGGGGATGTCGCAGTCCTGGAATTTGAGTTACGGAAAGCAAGGGAAACAATCAATGCTTTGAGAGCTAATCTTACACAGTTTGCTGGTGAGTTTGTTTATATTTAAGGTCCATGTTTTTAAAGTGTCTAATAATGTAAACAAGTAAGGCTGATCACCAACCAATGACATAGATAGAATTCCCATCACCATTTATGTCATTGGTTGGCAATCAGATCTGCCATATTAGTTTTCATTATTAAACAATTTAGAAAACATGAGCTTTATAGTTCCATTAATTACTATTGATCTACATACCAATCCATTACTGAGGACCAAAGTAACATTCTGCAAACAAAAAAAACTAAAATTAAGAAATTGGTTTAACTTTAGGTAATTATTAATCAATAAATCCCATTACACAATGCAAACTTTATTGATTGTTAGCACAAAGAAAAAATATTGCAAGTTATTTAAGCCTACAGAGTTATTTTTTTAATAATCTAAATGCAATTAGTTAAATATAGCTATTCTGCCCATTTAAAACATCTGCCGTTACTATTTAAATTATTATTATTTCAGATGGAGAATCAACATTAGATAAAAGTACAAAGAATATCTGTAACGAGCAATTGTTAAAGCCACATGAGAAACGGGCCCTCAACTTCCTTATCAATGAATATCTTCTTTTGCAAAACTATAAATTAACATCTATCACATTTTCTGATGAAAACCCTGATCAGGTATTTTCTACCACATATTTTCACATAATAAAAAATGTATGCACAATACACCCCAAGCGGGATGTCAGTGCAGGCCTTTTCGCCCCCACCTAGAATAAGAATGTATGTGTTACATGGTTATAATAGATAACATTATAATTACCTAGATATAATATATGAAACAAGCCATTTAAAACAATCAAACATGTAGCCTTTTCACTGTATTAGCATTTCATAATACCATTATGTTAAGTGATAATGATTATGGATAGTTGTACTAAGTTTAGAATAGCGAAGCCTGCAATCGCTTATTATATATTATGCCATACAACATAATCCTTACTTACAACTTGTAATGAAGTTCTAAACAAAAAAAGCAAAATAGAGAAAAAACTGAAACAGATTATGTAAGCGCTGATGGATTTTCCTATTTATTAAGAAAATAGATAGAAACTAGTCATTACATGTATCACACATAGATAACACTTAAAATTAACACGTGTGTATGTGGTTATTGCAGAAAAACTGCTAGGTACCACATGGTTAATAAAAATTTGCCATGTTACCAGGAAAAGCAATTTCTAGACACCTGTTTAGCTAGATAGTGTCTAAAATTATTATAAATGTCACAACAGAAAGGTTAGACATTACTTAAATCAGGATTTGTGGTTGTTTATATTTAAACATGCGATTAAGGCGTGTTTAGGAGTTAGATACTGTTTAACACTTTTTTAGGGTGTTTTTAAATTTTTGTGGTATGACCCATATATTTATTAAAGTTGTTGGAATTTTATTTAAAGATACAGTGGTAGTTTGTTTATTTTTTATTTGCTAGCACATATATAATTTTATAATACAGACTGGTAATCTATCTTATGGTTAACATCTGCCTGGCACAGTGATGTTAATAAGAAAAAGTTAAATAAGTAATTTATTCTTCATTATTGATTAAAAAAATCTATAGGCAGTAAACTAATTGCCAACATTACAGGAATTTGAAGACTGGGATGATGTAGGCCTGAATATGCCACGACCAGCTGGATTGGTCTCACTTTTCAGAGGCAAAGGTTCTCCCCTCAACGCACCCAAATGTGATGCTGGTACGGAAATGGACTGTCAGTATATGACATCTGAATGTCAGACTGAGGTTGAGGACATCAATGTGTGTGTGAGCTGCCAGACTTCGATGGATGTAGATACTGATTGGAGCCATGAGGTATTTCTTGTAATTGAACATGTCATGTTGATATTCCCCTTTTTTGTTGATAAATAGGTAATAGATGTCTGATGTTCACCAATCCTTTTATCAAAATCCTTGTGATCATCTTAATTCCAGTTTTGCTTTTATCTCTTTTTTATACACCCATTGACTATATTTTGATCACAATAAAATCTTCAGATAGTAAAAGTAGTTTAAAATAATGTCGCTGATATCTGATTCATGTTTTGCTACACATTTACAGAATACAGAACTAGACCAAACACTATTAAAACAACATGATTACATATTATGTATTTACAATCTTAATCTAACACAGGTGATACTTACTCTCAAAATACTGACAACGTTATCATTTTGAATGTCAATGCGTAATCTTTGTGTCAAGTATACAGGGCCGTATTTGTGCCATGTATACAGGGCCGTATTCACTTCCCACACACCGAGTGTGAACACTCTGATGTCTGTCAATGTCAAAAATGACAATATTAATTCATATAGATAGTATTTATGAAGCCAAATATATCTTGTAAGGTTTGTATTATGTTATTTATGCTATTTACCAAGGAACTTGAAAATATTTTCAATAAATTAAGATGACAATTTAAAACCAACTGGCTGGAAAAAGATTTATGTCAAAATTGACAATGGCATTGGTATTTCTTGTACAAAAAGTACAACACTCTTAAGTAGTTCAAGACTCCATGCGAAGGTAAAACAACCTTACACCTATGCCTAAAGGCAGTGTATATGGTACAGTAGCATTTTGAAACTCAGCAGTTTTTTTGTTCCAGGTCCCCATATGTTTCAAAACCAAAAGGCATTCTAAACTATATATATGCTTATTTTGGTTCAGCAACTCAAGCCTTAATTTGTGTTATTAGAATATATGAATTCACAAGTCTTTAAATTTTTAACAAATAACCAATAATGCATGTTTATTTCGAAATTAAAAATTATCGTTAGAAGTATGCTGCCTTTTGTAGTAGATACATAATTGTTTACCATGCAAATATCTTTCTACCTATTTAAACCTTGACAACTAAGCTCTTTATTATCAGTTTGGATGTCTATTTTCAACTGTAAAATGTATTTGAGTTTATGGACCTACTCAAGATAAGAAAAATAGCCAAGCAATGAGTTTAACTTCTCAAGATAAGGAGATGTGTCATCCAGTAATAATATTAGTATTGCAGTGTTCTTTTGTTTTTCTAATGGTAAAAATTCAAATGCAAAATGTATTGGGCCTTAAAACTGATAAACTAAATAATTAATGACAACTTTTGATATGTATGTGGATTTAAGTTATCTCTAGTTAGATAATGAGTAACTGTTGAATAGCATGTACCTAGCTATCTTCAATAAGAGAGTTGATAAATATAGCAGGTGCCCAGCTGCCTTATCAGCTAACAATCTCGTGTTCGTTTTCAATACCAGACCGATTAAAACCAGTGGTCACTAGTCTTCGTGTGGAAAGAATAGTCTAGAATTTTCGCTGGTTATTAAAGAAATAAGCTCTTACAAAACGAAAAGAAGCGAAAACTATTGACAACTCCTTCCACACGAAGACTAGTGACCGCTGGTTTTAATCGGTCTGGTATTGAAAACGAACACGAGATTGTTAGCTGATAAGGCAGCAGGACGCATGTTCAAAACATATACACGGTACGAAGAAAGTACCTGCTACGTATATTTGATTACAAAAAGCATATTATGTGCTATGCCTGGTAGTCCCTGTTATGACACGACTTTAGTAGCTCAATCTTTTAAGAAATCTTGCAACTCAATTTCTAATTTCTTTCCTTTTTCAAAATTTCAAGGGAGTGTTACATCTGGATGTAACACTCCCTTGAAATTTTGCATACATGCTACATCATATTTCCAAGTCTACCGTGGTAAATCTGGTAGTCACTAGATTTACCTGGGATTATCAGAGAATCAAAAGCTAGTGGCCTTCCAGGCGTTATATATCCTACGATTTACTATTCTCTCTATGGGTTCAACCGTAAATAAAGATAGCCTGCCAAAAAGGCGACCATGAAGTAATTGGTAAAGGTAAAGGGTAAAGGGTGATTGATAGCATATTGCTCGAAATATTAAGCCATACATAAAAGCATGCCTTACCGGAGATACACTACTTAGATGTACCGTAGTAGGACACACTCGGTATGTCAGCACAATTAAATTTATTATTTTTCAGCTACTAATCCAAGCAGAAGAGATAGAGCTACTAAAACAAAAAGTGATCGCACTTGAGACTGAAAAATTGAACTTCCAGAAACTCTATGACGCAGCGATAGTTAGTCTGAACTCCTTCACGAGTCCTATCAGTGAAGGAAAAGGACTGGACCTTCATATACCTGATGAGAGACTAATCTCGACTTCAGCTGTTGTGGAGAACGCGATAAATTCTCAACCGTTGACATTTACGGCGACTGAGAATCATTATGGAAGTGGGAATTCCACCCATAGCGCAACGCCGGAGCAGTTTGAAATGATTGACAGTGAAAAGAACAGTACAGTGTGAGTTTTTATATCCTCGATAGCGGTTTCTGGTGAAACCTATGTCACCACATAAGATTTTACAGTAACCAGCTGGATCGCGTGTCATTGACGGACTAGGTACCTTTAGGGTGTCCATATTCTCTCGAAATTACCTTACAAAGTTGAATTAGAATTAGTTAGATTTTTTTATTAATATGTATTTATAATTACTTCCTATGTTTTTTAAGAACCCAATACTTATGTCATTGTGGGATGTACAAGAGTAAGAAGGGCGAAACCTGTACAATGTACATATTCAGACGGGCCATAAAGTGCGAGCTAGAAATGTCTAAATAAAAACTCCTCCGTCGAGTTTCTTGCCCTTCTTGATGGTGTAGGCAACTAGAGTCACCACAACTTCCGCTCACCTCGAGCCCGCTAGAAGTAGCTTTAGCTAAATTAGGGCCGCCAAACCGACGCATTGGTGCGTCCCTGGGCTATTCTTTCCTGAGCCCCGTATCCCGGTGACGGCCCAAGCCGAGGTTACTGCGTGTTCTACCCCACGCGGTGCCCTTGAGCTAGTCGCCACACATTTTTTACAGTTGAGCGTTTCTCCGCGTTCTTCCACCGTTCGGTGACGCTGTAAGGCCGCTATTAGACAGAATAAAAGCGCGGTCCTTTTCAAAAAATCTCTAAACAAAATCTTCCAGTACTCGGAAAGATGGCTCAACGCTTAGCTCTTTGTGCGGCGCGGGCGGCGACCGCGCGTCCCCGCAGCGGCGCGGCAGCGTCACGACGCTTGACGAGACGCTTAGCATCAACGACGCGGGCGAGTGGACGCGCGTGCACATGGAGTGCGCGCTCGACACGTGCAGCAAGGAGATGTGGATTGACAGGTCAGTCATCCACGGACAGCCGGAAAATATCCACTGCTGAACTGCGGCCTCCCCCAAAGGGTGACTTTGTCATTGTTGTTAGTGGTAGGACTAACTCTTTTGCGAGTGTCCGTCTGGGTTGTTACAACAGTTTTGCTTGTTAAGTCTGCCGTCAAGCAGTAATGTGCAAGCATTACTGTGTTCCGGTTTGATGAGCAGAGTAGCTAGTGAGATTACTGGGCTTATGCAATGAGTCTTAATATACCTAATGTCTCAGGGTAGCCAGCGCACTGCAGTGCCGCGTGGGCCTTTGTGTTTCAAAGGTATGGGTGGCACTGCAATTGTTATGGGCCGGCGTTATGCTTACCATCAGGTAAACGACTAGATCATCTCGTTACACAATAGAATAAAAAAAATGCGAACTGGAAAGTGTTTCTCCGACAAAGCTGCTAAGGTTCTATTTGTATGTTCGCAGTGGGTTACCCAACAGCCTGAAAGTGTCAATCCTGAACTGGTGCAGCGAAACTTTGAACGCAAACGAACCTCTATCGAATGATCTGCTGGCGGAGCTGGTGGCGAGCGATAAACCTATAACTCTGCCGGCCTTCTTGACTCTGGTCGCTGATACACTGCCGAGGGTAAGTTTTTTGTTGATACTGATAGATTAGTAGGGATTAGTGAAAAATATCTTTTAGCCGGTAAGAAATTTCCAATTTGCTTACATCGTTATATACGAACTACTAAACTGATGTGACCTTGCCCTCTAGAGTACTATAGACAAAATACCATAGACTAAAAAGCCAATAATTTAAGAACCGCCACATGACATCTGGCAAGCTAATGTTATTTACATTGTATTGGCCTTAGCATGAGTGGAAAAAGAAGTGTGGATATTGTCTAGAGGCCCTGATCGATTGATTTATTTGGATTTGTTTTAGTTGGGATGGAATATCAACGAATATGGACAGGTCAAATTTATCCACATGTAAATAATGTAAAATAACGATTATGAATTTTGTTGCTATTCATATGTCAAGAACGAAAGATAATTTGACAGTTCTAAAACTAATTTGAGACCTGTCAAACACCTTCCATCCCATTTACACTTACGAGCAAGTTTGAGGATGGATTGATTTGACAAGCCTAAAATACAATGTAAGCATCCGTTTTTCATATTCTTAACTAGCATCTGCCCGCGGTTTCACCCGCGTGGAGGTGCCCACATTTTTCCGGGATAAAAATTCAAAATCAAATTCAAATTCAAAATGCGTTATTCAAATAGGCCCCAAAGGAGCACTTATGAAAGTTAAAATAAATGACTAACAGCGGGCCTCTGCAACATTCGTCTACCCGAATCACAGACTAAAACTAATGCTGTCTTTATCAGAACATAATAAATGACAAAGACATAATAGTACAAAGTAGCCTATATAGTATTCTTCGGTCCATAAACGGTATGTATGCAAAAAAATCACGTCGATTCATTGCGCCGTTACTGCGCGAAAGAAGGAGAAACCATAAAACTAACAACATACTTTCTCATTTATTAGGTACTATCTTCTGCCCGCGGTTTCACCCGCGTTCCCACAAACCGTGCATTTTTCCGTAATAAAAAGTAGCTCATGTTACATTAGCTATACCTATGTCAAAACTCACGTCGACCCGTTGCTCCGTTGCTGCATGAAAGAAGGACAAACCAACAGACAAATACTTTCGCATTTATAATATTAGTAGGATAGTATGGTTTGGAAAGTGATATAAAAAATAATCTAGTTTCTTTTTTATTTTAAGTTGGCTCCACGCGATTTGCATGGGCATTTCAGCGGTCAGAAACTTTCGCTCTCATTTTTGATATTTTTAGTGTTCGATTTCCAGTTTTTTCGGTATAGACATTTGTCATGAGAAATCGACTTGATTGACATGATGAAATGAATGGAGTCAACATCGCTATGGTTGCTTCGTTTCGTGGTTCCAGCTGGTCCCGCACATGCTGGTGGCGCGGCGGTGCGAGGCGGCGGCGGCGCTGGCGGCGTGCGCGGCACTGCTGCCCGCGCCGCGCCGCGCCGCCGCACTGCACGCGCTGCTCACGCTCGTCAAGAAACCAGATCCGCCCGACGCACGCGTCATCTGCGAAGGTAACGCCTTGTTTAGAGAGAATAGGTGGCTGACTAGTTGGCTGAATAGGTTTTTAGGGTTCCGTACCTCAAAAGGAAAATAGGTACCCTTATAGGTTCACTTTTTTGTTAGTGGTAGGACTAACACTTCTGCGAGTGTCCGTCTGGGTTCTTACCACCGCTTTGCTCGTGAAGTCTGCCGCCAAGCAGTAGTGTGCAAGCATTACTGTGTTCCGGTTTGATAAGCAGAGTAGCCAGTGAAATTACTGGGCTTATGAGACTTAATACTTAATGTCTCACGGTAACAAGCGCACTACAGTGCAGCGCAGGCCTTCTTTCAAACTTCTAAGTGGTGCTGCAATTGTTATGGGCTGGCGTTATGCTTACAATCAGGCAAATGACCGGCTTGTCTCGTTACCAAAGAGAATAAAAAAAAATCTGTATCATAATTATAAATATATGTAATTATTATTTTATATGGCTGCACCATCGACCACAGCTATAGTATTAACTTTAACATCTTATCCATCCTCAGGTTGTCTGGAAGAGTTCGCTGTTTAGCGATAACGCCACTCATTGTACTCTGAATTTTTAAAGTTTTTATGTTACAAATATATATCCTTTTGGTGTGCAATAAAGCGTTTTTGTATTGTATTGTATCATTTCCAGCGACATGCCTCGTAGTGAAATGGGGCGGCAGCGGCGAAGTATTATCATGTATAGCGGAACTGCTCGCCTCCCGCTCAAACGAGCGCCGGATACTAGCAAGCCAGATCTGCGTCGCTATAGCTCCATACGTACCCATAGAACTGTGCACATCTCTACTCTTCAGCCTGGTTGTGATGATGTGCGAATCGAACGAGGTGGAAATAAGGAGTCTGGGTCTAAAGTCGGCTTGTTTGATATGCCCAGTAGCGGATCATAAGTATGCGCAGTTGGAGAATCTCATGTTCAGTTTCTTAAAGGATCCAGTGGACAAATGTGTGAAGGATACTGTGCATGTTTATGTGCCGGTGCTGGCTCGGAGCGCGTTGATAGCAGGTGAGGTGATTCATCATCATCATCATCATCATTATGAGCCTTTTATCTAGCAATAATTTATCTTTTTGGTAAGGTCTGGAACCCAGGATCTTGGACCAGCACTCTAATAAACTAAAAGTTATTAAGTTCTTGCCAAAATATTTTTTTTTTTTTTTTTTACATTTTAAGGAGCCGGCTTACGCAATCTGTTATCATTATTATATTATTAGAGATATTATTATTGTTAGAGTTTAGGACTCCCGATAAGTCCCAATTCGTGTTCGTAATTTGTATTACTTACCCCTTCTCTTGGTATATTAATAATGGATTTTATTTTCACTTCAATCTTAGCCTATTATCTGATTGGATCTCAGTTCACTACTGACCAAATTAATTTACAAGGCCTGTCTATGTAAAGTTTTTTTAGAAATCGATTTAAGACATCGTAACACTTTATTTCTATCGAGTTTCGTAGATGTTTTTTTGTACAATTTTTTTGTGCCCGATAATTTATTATTGTTTTGCATAATGTTAATTCCTATTTTTTTTTGTAATTCCCAGGCAAATTCTCCACGGACCTATGTTTACGAGTAATGAAGAACTTAAAAACCAGTGCCGACTCTGAATGGAAAACCGTACTCCTCTACTTAGAAATACTAAAAGTACTAGTTTTAGCGAAACTAGCATACGTTATAAATGTACAAATAGTTAAAGATATGTCTTTGAACCACTGTGATATGGAGACTGTGCATTTGCAAGAGGTTCCGTTGGAGGAACAGGAGTATTTTATAGATTTGCAGTGTTATTTGAATGATGGGGTTGAAGCTAAAATGTTGCTGGCAGCAATGAATAGTGTTTTCAAAGAGAAGCCTGAAGTGCGATGGCAGGAGCTTACTTGGTTTATAGATTTGTGAGTATAGTTTACATTGTAGTTTACTGGCTCTAATTATAGCTTACATATTCAACTGTTTTAAACCGATTTCCAAAATAGGTGGAGGTTCTCAACTCTTCTGCAGTTTTTTTACTTGGTTTATAGATTTGTGAGTAAAGTTTACATTGTAGTTTACTGGCTCTAATATTATAGCTTACATTTTCAACTGTTTTTAACCGATTTCCAAAAAAGGCGGAGGTTCTCAACTCTTCTGTAGTTTTTTTTTACTTGGTTTATAGATTTGTGAGTATAGTTTACACTGTAGTTTACTGGCTCTAATATTATAGCTAATATTTTCAACTGTTTTTAACCGATTTCAAAAAAAGGCGCAGGTTCTAAATTCTTCTGTAGTTTTTTTACTTGGTTTATAGATTTGTGAGTATAGTTTACATTGTAGTTTACTGGTTCTAATATTATAGCTTACGTTTTCAACTGTTTTTAACCGATTTTCAAAAAAGGTGGAGGTTCTCAACTCTTCTGTAGTTTTTTTACTTGGTTTATAGATTTGTGAGTATAGTTTACATTGTAGTTTACTGTGTAGAGGCAGCAGGTTGCCGGGGATTGGGCGAAATTGAAAGACGTGTGAAGTTCTAATATTATAGCTAATATTTTCAACTGTTTTTAACCGATTTCAAAAAAAGGCGCTGGTTCTCAATTCTTCTGTTGGTTTTTTACTTGGTTTATAGATTTGTGAGTATAGTTTACACTGTCGTTTACTGGCTCTTATATCATAGCCTTACATTTCAACTGTTTTAACCGATTTCCAAAAAAGGCGGAGGTTCTCAACTCTTCTGTAGTTTTTTTTACTTGGTTTATAGATTTGTGAGTATAGTTTACATTGTAGTTTACTGGATCTAATTATAGCATACATATTCAACTGTTTTTAACCGATTTCCAAAATAGGTGGAGGTTCTCAATTTTACTGTATTTTTTTTTTGTAGTGCTGTTAGTTTATTTCTCCGTCAATTCTTAACAAATTTAAATGAGGCTTGTTTTAATGAAGTAAGATATATAAATCTCCAGCAAAAAATATTTAAGTGAAGTGAATATTTAAAATTTTTTTTAATGTTATTAAGTAACGAGGCGAGCTGGTCGTTTGCCTGATGGTAAGCATAACGCCGGCCCATAACGATTGCAGTGCCACCCAGAACTTTGAAACACAAAGGCCTGCGCGGCACTGCAGTGCGCTCGTTACCCTGGGACATTAGGTATTAAGTCTCATAAGCCCAGTAATTTCACTGGATACTCTGCTCATCAAACCGGAACACAGTAATGCTTGCACACTACTGCTTGGCGGCAGACTTTACGAGCAAAGCGGTGGTAACAACCCAGACGGACACTCGCAGAAGAGTTAGTCCTCCCACTTACAAAAATTAATGATGTATTCAAATTGGGATATTGTTTCTTATTTTCAGAATAAAAGAGATACTGGATGTGGCGACAAACAGCAAAGCGTTGCACCACACGACAATCTACGAGCTCCTAATATCTTTATTCACAAGTTATATTGAAAACTTTGGCGTTCCTTTCACACAATACGTTCTGAAACCTATATTTTTGGAAATCATCACGGATTTGGAGCAGAAAATGGAGAAGCTACATGCAATAAACGTAGATAGTACAGTGGTCGTGGGAGTTTATTTGGTCGCTATATTGCCGGCGCTTGAAGATAAAATTCAGCATGGAGAGTTCTTACAAAAGTAAGTTGATGAAGATGTATACAAGGTGTTAATGGATATACTGAAAACCTCAGATACCCCAACTGTTTTTTTATTTATTTTAAGTTAGTTGAATGTGTATATTTACGAATACCTTAATTATTTCAATATATAAAAATATTTTGACGGCTCCGTAGCTAAGTTGGTAGTAACCCTGCCTGCAAGGCGAGGGGTCCCGGGTTCGATTCCCGGCCGGGGCAGATTTTGTGTAAGCATAAAGTATGTTCTCGGGTCTTGGATGTTTGTGATGTGTATCTGTGTATGTCCATGCCACCTGCGACACAGGGAATCCTAGTGCGGGGGTATGAGTGTGTAAGCGTTTATGTTTATATAGATAATGTGAGGGTTCGAACGATACCCCATATATGCCTTAAAAAATACATAATTTGATTGCAGATGGGTTGTGTACAGTAGCATTCGAAGTCTTCCAGTGAAAACGTTTTCAATACCATTGAAGTGGGTGTCACAACACAGGCCAGACTCGCTTGATTTCTACCTACAGCATCTCAGAGAATGTAAGTACTAGTGTGTAGAGTGTAGACTAGCACTTAAATTTTTATGTTTGTTTGGAGTTTTCCGTACTTACTAAAAACAGAAAATTAAACGAATTCCGTAGCACATTTTTTACAGTTTTTGCGTTATGCGGTTTAGTGGAATGGCGAAAAAAATGTATGAAAAAAATTGCTTTAAAAAAGCGACGAACCGACTTCAGTGATAAACTACTGAACCGATTTTGATGAAATTTCTATGGGACCAATCTGAAAGTATATCCTTTCATTTAAAAATGAATTTTCCAAATCGGTTTATAAATGACGGAGATCTGAGGTAACAAACATAAAAAAGTACCCACCGAAATGATAACCTCCTCCTTTTTTGGAAGTCGGTTAAAAAACAGACATATTTTGAACGCGAACGGGCATATCTCCCTTGTTTCTCTGATCTGAGTTTGAAACCCTCAGGAATCTATTTTTGAACCACTAAATTCAGTAAACTTAGTAAATTCTCTAGACTGTGTCTGTTTTAGTCTCAGCAAGCAGTTGCGAGAGCTCGAGCGGTAGTTCAATTCGCGTTTACATCGGTAACTTAATCACCGAGCTACTCAATGTAACGGAGATCAGCGAGAAATGTATAGAGAGGCAGCTGTTACCTGCTGCAATGGCGCTGTTGCACGACGACGATGTGTAAGTTGAACACTATATATATTTTTACTTTAACTTTTTTTTTGATAGTGAGACGAGGTTTTATTTTGCCTGATGGTAAGCATAACGCCGGACCGTAAGACATTCTCACGTCATTTTTGACAGTTTCGACTGATAATAAGCTGTGTTGTCATGTGTTCTGTCAGTTTCTTTTTTGTCTTTGGTCATTATCACATTCTGCCAAAAAAAAGAAGCTAAAAAAAACCGTTCCGTTTTGAGAAATTGCGTTCCGTTTCACGTTACGTATGTATGTACCAAAAAAAAGTTTATGTATTTTCAGGAAATCTCAGACCTATAAAATTGTAATTTCATTTCAGAAAACCAACTGGTTAAATTTTACATTTATTTTAGTACCAAAACGGAACAACTATTTTCCTTTCCAGATCAGTACGAGAAGTGGCAATAACAGCGTGGGGAGCTGTGACACGCGCTTGCCTCATACGCTCCTTACCATGCGAAGAACAGTGCTGGCCGCCTCTAGAACATATTGTTGGAGGAAACCAGACCCTCAGTGGAAAGGAAGGCGCAAGAGCAGCCGAAGCGTTGGCGTTACTAGTGTTACCTACTGCGGATAACCATGCAGTTTCAGAAAGAGGTGTGTACCGCCAATAAAACACAACTATTCTTTACTAGCTTCTGCCCACGGTTACTCCCGCGTTCCCATAGAAACCGTGCATTTTTCTCGGATAAAAAGTAGCCTTTGCTACTCTGCGGTCCATAAACTATATATGCTAAAAATCATGTCGATCCGTTGCTCTGTTGCTGCGTGAAAGAAGGACAAACCAACAAACGTTTAAAGACGCTTTCGCATTCGCAATGGCTTAGCCAATCAGAGTGCATTATGTCTAGGCAAAAATGGTGGGATATAATTATTTCGTGCAAACCAAACGTCACTGCATCTCTATACCCTGTTCCAAAATCTTAGATATTTTATGTAAACAAAGGTGTTGACAGAACGAAAAAATTAATAGAGAACTGTGCAATCCATTTGGCGATAGACATTATTATTAATTGATTTTAATAATTTATAACATGATAAACTGGAATTATCGAAAAATCGTGAATTAATCGTTTTTGTATGATTATTATTTTAAACAAAACTATGAAAAAAGGAAGTTTTTTTTCTTAGATTGGGAACACAGCAGAGATTTGAAACATTTTGTGCAATTTCCGCCATTTTCTTTTTCTGTCTGTTGATCTGTTCCAATATCCGAACTCGAGTGTGTATCTTGCTGCGTATGTGTTGTTACTAAAGATCTTTGTTATTTTATAGTGGTTTTGTTTAAGTTTTCGTTATTGGTTCTTGTTACGTTATAATTGTGCCGCGTGAGAGCAAAGCCGGGGGAAATAGGAACAAAAATATTTTTCACAAGTGAAAAATGTTTTGGATAGCTGGCATGTCACTTAGGCTGAGATTCAGAGACGAATCTAAGCGTGGACTCACGCTTCCATACGTCAAAATTCTATACAGTTTTGACACATGGAAGCCAAAGTCTACGCTTAGAATCGTCTCTGAATCTTAGCCTTAGACAGTGACTTTTCGTGACATTTCTTTGTTTACAAAAAATATGTAAGATTATGGAACGTGTATAGGCAAAAATGGTGGGATTCATTTCGTGCAAACCAAACGTCACTGCATCTCGATGGTTTTGTTACATTGGCTGGTTGTGACCAAGTTGTGTGTCCAGCGGTGTCGCTGCTGTGCGCCCTGTGCCTGCGCGGCGCGCCGGGCGCGGAGGTGCTGGCGGCGCTGACTCCGGGCCTGCAGCTGGCGGCGCACCACTGCCGCCACCACCCCGACCTACTGCCTGCGCTGAGGTATTCAATCATTATAAATATATATATATATATAAATATATATATATATATATATATATATACAAATACATTAGGGCTAGACGTCACAATTTGTTTTCAGTGCCTTGTTCGAGAACTATTTTGAGAAGCCAGTCGCCGCTTCCTCGGGCGTTGCGACTGCTCAACGCTCTTTTGCACCAAGGCCAGCATTTGGATTTGTTTCATTGCACTCAATCAGAATTTCATAACGCAGCTATGAAGTTTGCTGAAGTGCTTTGTTAAATTAGGCTAATTATTAATTTTATTGTTTTTTATAACATGTGTGTCTAGTTTTAAGGACTTGGAGTGGGCGCATTGGGAAACTGTAATGCTCACTCTGAGGTTATGAATAATGAATAAATAAATAATATATAAATTATCAGCCTCTTACGCTCCCACTGCTGGGATACCGGCCTTCTCTCAGAGAGAGAGTTATGGGCCATAATCCACCACGCGTGCCCAGTGCGGCTTGGTGCATGTCACATGTCCTCGAATTTTGTGGTTGAACATGCGCGTTTCCTCACGATGTTTTCCTTCACCATTTTACACCGATTGTTCGCAACATTTTTAAATCATTCGCAGAAAAATGGAAGAAATAGTCCAAGCGCCGGCTCTCGCCCAATACAAGCCAGCAATAGACTCGCTACTCCACAACCTCGGAGGGAGTACTCCCCAGTCGGACCCCCCTCCCCGCACCGCGTCCAACCTTCAAACGGCGCAAGAAGTCGGCCGACGAGTCACGCAGATCTTCCACCACTCCAAGACGAATATGCATCTACAGAATATATTTAAGAAGAAAACGTAGACTGGATGTAAGGTACGCACGGTATGCGCAGTGAATCTTGATCGCCGCGCAAAGTTATGGCTGGGCGGATTCTGTCTCGCCCACTCATCAACGTGTCCCGTGTTGCTGTCTCTATCGAAAAGGTACACACGGTATGCCCAGTGAATTTTGATCCCCGCGTATAGTTATGGCTGGGCGGATTCTGTCTCGCTCACTCATCAACGTGTCCCGTGTCGTTGTCTCTTTCGAACATTCATAGTGTTATTCGACTCGATTCACTGCTCAGATTGTGATTAGAAGTTGTGTAAGTTAATAGTGAATCTCATGGCGCTCGTCACGTGTATAAAACAAAGCGCAAGCCTACTATGGATGCGGATGCAGGATAGTCGCCAGTGGCGGCCACAAGTGGTGTTAGTCGACCACTGTCGTACATGGTCACCATATATTTTTGAATAAAAGCAGGTTAATGCAAACGTTGCCTAATCTATGACAGATCGAATAGCCATTTAATGGATTGTTAAAATCCGTCATGAGCTAATTTTTGTGTAAATATTTACTGCCCAAACAAATCAATACTGCCTGGCGTTTATTGTTAATATTTTTGAATACTATTGCGTGGCGTGTTTTGTAGAATGTGTTTTTTTATTGTATGAGATTCCATGCGTATATCCGATGAGATTCTGTATTTTTAGTCCTTAAGAGGATACAATATCGCGTCTTTCTTCCGCGAAATTCCATTGGCAGACTGCGTGGTATGGTTGACAGATCGATGGAGTAAAATTGTATATGGCTTGAGAGGGCTGCAGGTTCGACTCTTAAGACGGACAAAATATATATTTGTACTCTTAAAAAATGAGATTGGAGGGATCATTGGTTTATGAAAACGATAGTTCTTATAGCACGATTCTTAAACGAACTGTCAGGAAAAAAGTTTCCGTCGTCCGATCGGTGAAAGCAGTCGGACTACGTGGCCAAAGGGCGTACATATTTGTTCCGTGTCTGTGGGTGTTGTGGCACCATGGTCCTCGTAGTTCTTGATACAGGAAATCTTTGTTACGGGTCAGGGTCTTATCATTGTCGGGTATTATTTTTTCTACCTGTTTACATCAAAGGGAACGGATTGGGGCATGGGATAGGGGCCGTGTTTTTTAACTTGTCTAGTAATGTAAACAAAAATGGCGGATGTTAACTAACGTTATAAATAGTGATCTGAGAGCCAACCAATGGCATGATTCATGATGGGATTTCTATCTATGTCATCGGTTGTTGTACCCCAATATTTACTACTAGTTACTACGTTTAGGCCCGCTTGCGCCACCCCGAGTTATCTTATTTATTGCGAGTTAGTTGCTAACACGGGATTAAATTACCATTTTGGTTTTTTTATCCGCCTATGTTGATTTTAATCCGGACTAGTTAATCTAGCTTGTGGCGCAAATGCGACTTGCATTTTTTATTAGACAAGTTTAAAAGCATGGACCTTACTATTAGTAGAGTTACCTAAATAGGAGAAAACTTTGTTAACGCTTACGCTTTTAGTGATTTAATCTGCCCACAATAATTTGTTTTAAATTGTTATATATAATCTTAGCGCATTTCATTTTAGGGAAATTTTCGAGTTCTTCCAACAAAATATTTTGTAAATAATTTAACATGTAAATAAGCGATGATAGAAATGAGGGTACTTAACTAGAAAATTAAAATGGTATTATTTCTTATAAAAACAGCGCTCAGCAAGAAATATAACACAATTGAAGAAACTCTTCTGCTACCTAAAAACCTAAATCAACGAGAATATGAGATATAGGTTTTTAGGTAGCAGAAGAGTTTCTTCAATTGAAGGCCTGAGACTTAAGAGGCTGACTACAGCCGAAACGCTGTCACTGTCAGTCTGCATACTAATGAAAGAGAAGCAACTATTGCCTTATAGAGGATTCTAGCGTTAAAAACCATGAAAATAAATTATTATACTCTAAAACTGGTTGCTTAATCGAAAATATAAAACAGTGAAGTTTTAAAATAAAGTAAGATAAGTTATTCTGTTTCATTTTATAAATACACGTTGTTAAATACCAGACGTACTTAGATTGAAAACGTACCTGTAAGTAGTAGAGGTAACTAGGATTTTTTGTATGCAGTCAGTTTTGCGATAACGTGTTATGAAAACGAAATATGATGAAGATTACCATTTGTTTCCGCCGCTACGAAATAAATAGATTTTGCTATAAACGGTATGAGGCATCGATTGTCTTGGCTGGTTTTAAAGAAAACGAAACTTTATTTATGCGTTGGTGCCTTTTTTCAGATTTTAAACTTTTTAAAGCGATCGATTTTCAGTTTCTTTTTTTCTCTACGAGTCAACTATACTCGTATATTATTTTCAACGGAGCTAAACGAGATCCGGCCGATGTTGCCGGCATTTTCACAAAGCACAAAAAAACGTTCACACTTGGCGATACCGCCCCCGGCTATTATTTATTTTAAGCTTTAGTTATTATTTTATTTCGTTTGCGCCGTGCACATTCTCCCGCCGGTGCATTTAGTGCACCTCACTTTCAGAGCACGACAACTTTTTTTACTGCTCTCTTCAGTAGTCTAATTTTCGTCCTCAGCTAGAGCTTGTCAGATAGAGGATTGTCAGAGTGGTAGACCGCTCTAACAATGCCGTCTTTACCCGGGAAGGTTGCGGTAATCTGTCCTCGAGCCCAAGTATTTCGTGGTAGTTCTCATGCACCACCAGGACCACATTACCATCGCCGGTGTTCAAGAAGCGGCAAATATTCGAGGAGCCAGTGAGCCCAAAACATATCCGCGAGGCACTGATAGTGCCGCCATCTTGAGCTTATGTCAATTTTTGAAGCTGTCAGGTTGCGGAACTCTAGCTCGACCACCAAGGATGAAATGCAAGGCAGTTAGCGATTCCGGGTCATCAGGTGAGGTCGACAGCAGCGTAAGCGGTCTATTATTTACGGTATATTTCGCTTCTAAAAGGAGTGTTGACAATATCTCTTCTGTTGGATGCCTTTCATCAGCTAGCGCGCGCTTGACCGACTGTGTAAAGTGCTTTAATTTTTTTCTATTTCAGATATTACTAGTGAGTCTAGGACGTCCAAATCTTACCTCGAGCAGGCGCATTACCTCATCCGACTCAGTATCAGTTATAAACAAGCTAATATCAGTTTCTTTCGCTGCCGCACGCAAGCGTCTTCGCAATCGCACCAGGTTTTCTGCCTCTATATAGTTGTTTTTAGTTTCACGATAATTGGCCTTAAATATTAACCACTCATTACACCTAGTAACGGACCTCCGTTGAAGTAAGGTAAATCTTGCAACTGTTTGTGGTGTTCAACTGTGGTCCGCGGGCTTCAATAAGTGTTGCAGCGGGTTATTTCACATCTATCATTTGTGGGCCCCCTATAGGTTTGCATTTGCAGACGCCTGCTCCACAGGTAGATTACTGTAGCCTTGCTGATAGGGTGCGTAAATATCGACGTCATCGCGAGCTGGCATGTTCGGGTGAGCATTGAGCCAGCTCTGCACTAGAATTGATTTAACTTTTTCAGCACTGAAGTTGCTTTCGCCTTCAGAAGATTGCGCCTCGATTCGCGCTATCTCCACTTCTGCTAGTGCCGTGGCTGTTCGCAATTCTTGCAGCTTCGCTTTAGCAAGGAGCTCTATGGCCTCTGCCCGCTGTATCGTTTTTTTAAATGTGCCGATTACGCCGTCGGTTTAGACTTGATGTTCTCTTTACACTGAACTGCTGGGACCGGCACGCTTGGTCCAGGTACTGGTAGCAATTAAACTGCCGGGCTCCGCCCCTGAATAGACGACGCGACCATGTTTTCGGCCAAACTTTTGGAAGCGGCCGATCTAGTCACCGGCATTTTACACTTTTGCATAGGTTAAGCACGAGTTTTACACTTTGGTTTGGACATTTCAAATTTGTGTGTTTAACGCAAAGAAATTGTAAACTTTAAGCCATACGCTCTCACACAACCACTATCCACTACGATTTCAAGTTTCACATTCAGTTTTGATTTCGATTTTTGTGATCTGGCCGATGCCGATGGTCCAAATAATGTGACGAATCATGAGGATAAAAACTGGTTTGTTATCACTTCAGATGTCTCGGCGGTTGAGTGTACTTGCGATTTGTACAGAATAACTGACCCTGAATTTGGGTATAGTAGTTATGCTTTTGTTTCAGTTTTAATTCACCTCGTACAAATATGGGCCTGTGCTAGGTGAAATTTGGTACAGCTTAGATACAAAAGGACACTTCACTTCTACTATGGTTTTATATTGTAACATTTCATCAGGTGATACACCAAGGAATGGGTGGGTGAGAGAGATGCACAATCCACACCTATCTATTTTTGTATCAAGATAATTTTCATATTTCTCCAAGGCTTATGAATTTTGCTATGAGTAAATTTCCTTGGAAGGAGAATATTATTTGCCAATCCCTGCCTCGTGCCTCCCTTACTGTGGCACACTGCATGAAAATTGCTTGCAATAATTCTTACACTTCTAGCAAGATGCGGATCTTTAGAGGCATCTTGCAATTTTGATCTGTTTTGTACATCTTTCACTTGTTGTTTATTAATGTTTTTTAAAAGTAGATCTTGTAACAGTGTATCCTTTGCACTTTTCTCTGAATAGTCGTGATCCATTTCTACTGCATATGGATTGGCTGGTTTGATTGTTGTTACTCGTAGATATGGCATCTATGGCAACCAGTCGTAGTAAACCCTATCGCTAGATTATCAACGTGATCTTTATAATTTTCCATTATGTTTTCCTCCTTTAATGAAGAATGTAGCACTTTTGCCTGTTTTCTTCGCTTACTGGGTAAGTCATGAGATTTCATTGGAGAATCATAAAACACATTTTTAGGTTTTCTAAACATCATCTACTGATAACTGTCAAAATATGCTGCCGATTACCGAACCGAATATCAACAAAAAACAATAATGGCGGACTTTAGGAACACTCAGTGTTGGAATGGGACAGATAAAAAAAGATAGTACGTTTCGTAAGATCTTACTAAATATTCTTTCACAGTTTGCGTTTGCATGTGGAAGCACGAGACAATCTAATGCGAATTGGGCAAAATCACTAAAAGGCTTGTTTTCTGTCAGATCACTCCATTGACTAAGTTTAGCCCAAAATACGTCCACTTTTCAGATTTTATTTCTTCTGGTATATCTGCAAGGGGTAGTTTGCGCCATTGGTCATCCAGAATTTGTAAAACATTAATATTGCTTACGTCGCCGACCCTGGGAAAAGCTAATGCAATATGGAGAATTGAAGGGTTATCCTTTCTTATTTCTTGGTTCATCGCTTTCTTTGGACCCATCAAGGATATTTTCATCAATGGTGCATTGTCAAAATCCCACCTTTTTCTTTATTTGTAAGGCAGCTTCAACCAGAAAATCTTTACATCTTTGCAGAAACTCTGTACGTTGTTGTTTTCCAGCTTTTATTTCAGAAGTATTGATGTTTGATGCAATCGCAATTCCAAGATATAGCTGTTTATTATTTAAGGCCAGGTCTTATCGTGATTTTAAGTTAGTTTTTCACCCGCTCATTCCTCAGTGGGCGGAGCCAACCATCCAATAAGAGAGTACAGTATGAATTAACGAATGAACACAGTATACGCAAAAAAGCAGATGTTTATTTAAAACAGTAATAGTACATATTACAATTTACAAATTAAGATTTTCTTATTGATTTTTAATCCTCGACTAAGAAGCTAAAATTCCTCATACTCCAAAACTTTTGGGTTGACTTGGCGTTGCCGTATTGGCGTAGGAGGCGAACCATTTGGTGGTGACACCAGTACCTTTGGTTGAAAATGCCCATCTCGTAATGGCATTCCACGCTTATGCCTTGGGTCCACTATTTCCGGGAGAATACTATGCAAATAAAAGTCTACAATTTTTTTCTCCATTTTCTCATTCCTCTTTTTCCATCCATCTTCTTTTTGGATATGTTCTATTTTTAAAACTTTTCCTTGGCCAGCCCATATTGCAAATAAACATTTATTTCTTTGCGAAACGTGTAACTGGCCTTGCACTTGGTAAAACCAGTTGCTGTTGCGATTAATTTTGTATGTTCCTTTTTTTTTGACAAACTTGTATAAGTATATTTATTTTATTTTCTTGTATTGCCTCTTCTATTCCTATTTTGTAGGCTGATACTGGACATTTCACTTCGACTATCGTGTCATCGCCCACTAATCCGTCCGGTGTTGCACCAATAAATGCATATTTGCAGTCGACAAATAGCCCACATGATGCAATGGTAATGTTTTCCTGTTTTTCTAACTGTTGCAGCACTAATTTCTCATTTTCTACACCATGAGCTATGGAAGCTACGTGGGCAATGTTTTCCGTGTACAACAAATTTTTAACTAGTTTTGCAGTTGATGTTTTTGGACGTTTTTTAATAATCTTTCCAAAATTGGATGCTGTGATCAAATTTTTTCTTAGTTCTAAACAATCACTGCAATCTCTTTGCAGTTTAGTGTCTCTTTCGATTTGTGGCTTGTTCTTGGTCAAGACATTTAAACTAACAAGGAAATCTTTTTTAGCCCTCTCAAAATCATCTGGCAACATATCCGGAGCAGCACTGTTTGGGCCGTAGTCATTACTTGTTTCTTTTTTTGTTCGTGAATTTGTTCTATTTTTCTTATGTGGGTTTCTGCGATTCCATAGCCTTTTGCTGTTTCTTTTCATTTCCATCTTTTTTAATATGCTATTTGGACTTTTTCCTAACATTCTCTTCTGAATGGTGTGTCTGGGCAACTTGTTGTTGAATGATACAACAGCAGCAGCACATCGTCCTTGATAAGCGCGTCTTAAGGAAAAATTGATACGTTTCCCTCCAATCATTTTAGCATTGACGCTATTAAAACGTTCAGCCGCATTGGTGTCCACGTCTTCTACTAAGCTTTGCGATTTAGATGCTACAGTTCCTATGATTACTTTTAGTCGGAACCAAAACGTAGAATTTTCCACCTCCATGGAATTCACCAATGACTTGTTTTTTGTGCAGTAGTAATATTTACACTGCCTGTGGTCTCCAAATGTATGCAATAATGAATTTTGTATATCAGCATGTAACATTTCTTGTGCTTGTCGTTTCGTCTGCTGTTTTTCTCCTAATAATTTCCGCTGTTCTTTTATTGAGCAAACCACTACTTTTCTAACGGTCATCACTTTACTGTCGCTCAATAATTTTCTAAATTTCAATGGATATTTCGTATCTTTGGACACCGTACGTAATTTATTGCATAAATTACGAAGTATATGGTTTCTGCATTCAATTTTCGCCACGGTAATGTTGGGGTATGGGTTTAAAGCTAAAACTTTGGCGTAAGTTGATGAGTCGCCGTCAGCAATCAACCTTCCATAAATGACGTCATACATTTCAATCGACTGCCGAAAACCTTCACATATTATTTCTGCTTCCATCCCAGACGAAGAGCCCTCATAATTTTTATAACAAGCATGTTCTTTAGGAGTGGTGTGTTTATTTTCAGCACGTGCGCAAATTACACAGTACTTGTTTTTCACGGCCATAAACAACACTTCCCCAAATTTACGACCAATAATTACCGCAGCTCCGGATAAAGCCTTGTAATTATTTCCATAGGACCTTGCGCTCCAACACCCATCAGCGTATACATCTACTACCGGTATTCCATCTTTTGTTCTTCCTTCAACAATTGCGGCGTCGCGTTCACGTTTCGCAGCAGCTTCCATCTCCTCTGCAGCTGTTTTCTCCCACTCATCGAATACTTTATCTTGCGTTTTTGAAAAATATCTTTCTGAAAAGATTGGTATGTTCATCGATGAGCAAATATCTTCAAATTGAGAATAAGCTATTCCTAAAGACACTATTCCAATTACGGCGCCTGCGTTAGTATTGACATTTTCAGTAGTTGTTGGGCTATCGGAATCGATAAAAAATACCATGCCACACATTTCACATTTTAACTTGTATTTTGAAACAAGTCCAGTCCGTTTTTCTCCCACTAATATTAAGCCTTGAATACCACAGTTAAATAAACTATTGTGATTTGAAATTTCTTTTAATTTGTTGAAAAAGTATCCAACATCTACAATTCTTCTTCCGTTTACAGATGTAAGTTTTTCATCATGTTCAGTTTCAATGAAATAAGGTGTCGTCATATTGATGTCATCCGAATTTCTGTAAACAAACAACATTTTTTGTTATAAAAATTATCCTGCCTAACTCTTCAACAATAATAATCGAAACGAAAAAAATGTTTATAATTAAGAAATACTCACTCATTACAAAACGAATTTTCAGATACTTCTGGGATCTTCGCATCACCAATCGAAAGAGTCGACTGGCTAATTGTCCTAAAATAGACAAATAAGATTTCATTATTTCAAATATAATGCTTAAAGAACTGGATGAGTATTCCTTAGTTAGAAAAGAACATTTCCGAAAAAGTGAGTTTAGTTGAGTTCTAAAACTTTTAATACTGTCAAATATCTTCCATCCCTTTCTCAAACTATTTATTGGAATGAGATAGAAAGTAAAATTATATTAGGTCTGTGATGCCAGATCGAGATGTTGTACCGGCTAATTTTAAATCGTTTTCTTGTCCTATCCTTATGTGATGTCGAACAAATAGTTTGTGCTTAAAAGTATTACTTTAGAAGTTTTAACATTCCACTAATGAAATTGATGTATTGAAAGTTATATGTTATTAATTTATTAACTATCTGTTAGTTATAGTTTTAGTACAAATTTATTTAGTGCAATAATGTTTTATAATCCTTGATATGATAATGATTTTTATGAATTTATTGATGTACTTAATTTTTATTCTATACGTTTAGTAAGTATGTTATTTTAACTTTATTATACTATTGATTTTAAAATTTATTCGTACAAAATTAAGGAAAAAATAAATTTCGGTGCTTTATTAATTTAATCCTATAAGTAAAATAATTTTCATCCTTGTGTAAAAACTGAAAATATAAAGTATGCCTTTTTTTCAAAAATAGTTTTGTCTCTTTCAATAAAAAGTATGCATATGTAACGCATATTTTTTTATATTTTTACAGTGTGTTCAACTCAAGTTGTTAAATTTAACATAAATGTACACAAGGGCCGATGAAACTTACCAAAATGTACCTATATATTTTCGTTGTAATTTATTTGTAATTACTGGTGTTTAGATTCTGCTTAATTTAATGTAAAAATAATACAGCGATAATGTACTACTGACTGTAATCCTCATTATTATGTGTACTCATTATGTAATTAAGAAATGAATCTCAAGAATAAGTTGTTACAAGTGAGTGATTGTCGCTTTACAGTGGGAAAAGAACTTGTAAAAATTAGTCTTACTTTTAATGTAATTCATGCTAACTTGTTTATTGAAGCACTCATCATACAAACCCGCACTTGTGTTCTAGCTGTTTGTTGTAACTGTCTTGTAATAAAAATGTCAGTAAAAAATGTGTCTTTGAAGTACTGGCGTGCATTAGGTGGCCTGGCGGAGTTTCTCAGTTCTACCGGGGTTGTTATTGCGTACAAACTTGGCGGCAAGGGACTAGCTACCAGTCATACCTGAGGGCCTAGTGTTAGTTTTGCAACAATTAACGCGTTCTACAGCAACGGCGTTTACGAAGATTTTGTATGAAAAAATGTACAGCGCCCCTAGCGCCACATTTATGAAATATCAACGCGCATTTTTTTTTGTATGGTGTTTATTCGTCAAAAGCGGGCGTTCGCGTAAACGGATTTTAACTGTGAAACACACTCAGCATACTGGGGTTAGAAGCGTAAACTATTAGGAACTTAAAACAATGTGACTCAACACTCTAAGTTTGTAATAATGGTTTTGATTTTGCCGTTTCATAAATCTAATTTTAGTTTCACTCTCTCACTTTCTAAACAAGAACTAGTGTAAAAACGGTCATGAATTTAGTGACGCCTAATTTGTCAAAGATGGACGATATTTGACAGCTGTAAAACTAAATTGAGACCTGACAAACATCTTCCATCCCTTTCTGGTGCTAGTTATCGGTAAGAGAGCGCAACTAAAATTATGTTAGGGAATGAGACGCTAGAATCGACATCATTATTTTTTATAAAGCCATTGAAGTTCGGTAGTAGTCCGCTAGCCTATTGTATAGGTAAATTATCTATATTCTCTGTCTTCTCCAAAAGGTAAGAGACACGGAAAACGTGATAAATATAGATTTAAGTTTTACGTTGTGGTAAGGCACTTTCAGAAAAGGCTTCGTCATGCCGCAATGATATGTAAAAATGAATGGCGCACGATATTGTAATGAGGTTGTGTCACTGTTTACTGATTATAAATTCTATTTTATAAAACGTTTTTTCATTCATACCTTTTTATAGAATGTTTCTGCGTTGAGTCTGCCGTCTGTGTTTTCATTCAGAAAGCACAAGCTACAATATTAGACTTTAATTAGTAAACCAGAAATTTCCTGTAACCAATATAAACAAGGAGCGGATAATAGCCTCTTCATAATTATTATACCTACTTTATAAATTATAATGAGTATTAATAAATAATCACTGTTTTATAGTTATACTAAATCTCTGTGGTTATTACCTATATCAGTTATAAATTTTTTACACATAAAAAATCGGTGCATTGCAGTGCCGCGCCCAAGCCACTTATGTTAGCGCTGCAAGAAAGTGAAACTTGGCGAGTCTTAAGATTATGATTAAGATTCGTTCTTAGATAAAAGGCCCTTCACTGAAACAACTATTAGAATGATTAATATATAATAATCACATAACAAAATATACGCTGGTTCATAAAGCTAATAGTACCTAATTGGTCCACGGATAAAAAGGTCGTGAACCCACTGAAACATCTTTAAATCTCTAGTGCAGTGAGACTACGGGAAATATAAATTACCCGTGGACCCATACCAGTACCACACGGGTAATATACCTTAATTATTGAGGCAATTTTCTACACATAGGTATATCATCATGACCAGGTACTTCCTGATCTCGGCGGTTCGTCATACGAGACGGTACGTCAACCACCACTCGACGCTTGGGTGGGGCTGCTCGGCTCTTATCAGCATAAGGTACCTACTTATAATGATAGCAATAGTGCTGTGTAATGTCAGTGATTCGAAAATAGCAACGCACGTAGAAATTAATCTGAGTAACTCGAAACCCCAAACAAACAATTATTTGAAAAAGAAAACAGGCCAAGTGCAAGTCGGACTCGCGCACAGAGGGTTCCATACAAACTTGTAGTGTATGTAATATAAGTTCGTCCATCATGGGAATCGTTAGGTACAGATAGTACTTGGGAATGGTGAATATATTTAGTTTTAAAAACATTCGGTATACAAAATAATTGAAAGCCACCGTCCATGTTAAATGGTCTTACCACAAAAACATTGGATCTAATGTTACCTATCTGTATTAAAAGAATTCTATTCCCTACCTGTAAGTGGCTGTGAGGTTTGGAGGACGAGGGATACGCAAAACTTTACGCAAAATTCCGAGTGTTGCTCTACCGGCGTTCTTGTCCCCGCCCGTCCATGGTAGGTACCTACGTATAAATTGATAGAAAAAATACTTGGGCCATCATTAGATTCTTTAGGTCATTTTGAAGTAGCTGACTTGACAGAGGCCAAGAATGTTTGGGGGACGGCTTGGCCGAATACAGATTACCCATGGTTTTGTCCTCACACAAGCTGTAGGATCAACCGCTATATATAATATTTTGGAGCTGACCAAAACCTCTTTAATTTGCTGACCGTTTAAATGATAGCCTTAAAAAGTAATCCATCAGTGGCGCCCAAGGGAACTAATTATAAAAGTCGTGCCACCAATCACCTCGCCCAATAATGGACAGGCAGGATTATTTATAGAAATTGTCACTGTCCGCAATTAAGCGGCCTTCGCTGGTCGGGGACAGCAGGAATCCACCTACCACCTAAATGTACACCTAGGCACTACTAGGGTTGCCAACTTTTTTTGCCCTTAGGGACTAACAATTATCGTGAAACTTAAAAATACTCGGTTTCTCTTTTTCATCCGGGACAAATACAGTTTACGACCATTTTAGACTCATTTGCGAAAATATACCTACTCTTTCGACGAAACAATTTCAGCTAGAAATGCTGATTTTTTTTTTGTTTTCGAAAAAGTGCATTGTTTTGTCATCTTCATGCGAACATGCGTTAAGTATCCTAACTTTTTGTTAGCATGTTAGAATCCTACTACTAATATTATAAACGCGAAAGTTTGTGAAGATGGATGGATGTTTGTTTGTTACTCTTTCACGCAAAAACTTCTGAACGGATTTTGATGAAACTTTATAGTAATATAGCTTATACAATACATCAGAATAACACAAAGGTAGACTACAATTTTTAAAGATATATACCACGCGGGCGGAAGCTAGTTCTTCAAAAAGCGCATCCATATTTACTTAATGAAATATATTTTATACTTGTTAACCGACACTAGCGGATGTTCACATAAATATATACATCACAAAAATTTCGCTTCCAACAGGATTCGAAATTTTTGTGATGTATATATTTATGTGAACATATTTACTTACTTCAAATAGCAGTTGCGCCGCCATGCCATTTCGATTTAAAATACGGAACACAGCTTGTCGTGGCGCGCGGCAGGACATGAAAATTTATGTAGAAAATACGGAATGTCCTGTGAAATACGAGACCATTGGCAACGCTATGTAGTACCTACCTACATGTCGGAATTGTAGTAGGTAAGTATAGTAGTATAGTAGGGTAGACCGGGGGCAATAGTAGGTACCTACCATCGTCGATATTTCTACTACTAATATACTAAACAAGTTGTGTATGTGTGGGACCGTCAGTACTTGCTCAGTGGTCACCAGTCGGCGGCGAGCACAGAGTACTTTGTAATATACGGGCGGCGAGCTAGCTGTGAAAGGGACGTATCTAGAGGGAATTTATGATTTTCACGCAGTTAAGGTACGTTTTTTTCGAATATATTGGTATAGCACGCAGTTATTACGTAACTAGTATCTTCCCGTGGCTTCGCCTGCGTGGTACATATAAATCTATAAAACCTAAACTATATAAATTAGCTGCATCATCATGAGCAAACTAGCTATGACAGACGGACATTAACACAAATGATCCAATAAGGGTTCCTGTCCGTTTTTATATTTGGACGTACATAACCCTAAAAAGTAACAAAAAATGGAATTGATTATGTATCCTCCAAATCCTTTTTGAACCAAGGCTAGGTAACAATAAGGATAAGAATAAAAAGATAATGTTGCCAAGAACTTATAATGTATTATTATAGTGTACTACAAAGATAACCGAAACACAAATAAAATTAAAAGCTAGTACAAATTTGAGGCCTTAAAAAAGATAATCCGGAATGTGTTTTATTTTTAATACATAAATTTGAGACACGGAACTTAATACCAACCTAATAATTGCGTGCTCAACTGCTGAGATATTTACGAGCAAAATCTTACACAATGACTACAAATGAGTTTAACTTTCAGGTAATTCTTTTTAGGGTTTGCTTTGTGACAATACTCCGTAACTCTTTAGCTCTTCACACTGTGTGCAGTGCTAGTTATAAAAAACAGCCAGTTGAGGTCAATTCCTTAGGCAAGACAATTTACTTTCACAATTTACAATCTAGCACCATGAAACTCTAGAGACATTCATGTACTTCCTTCATTCTCTTTTTTTCTATTCCTTCTTCTTCCTAGGGCGCATGCAACAGACAGAGCTGGTATCAAGCATGTTGTAATTTGCGTCTCCCTTGTTGTGGGACTCCATGAATTTAGCGTGCGTGTCCGCTGATAAGTAGTATGATTTGATTGCTGGCGTGTTCTTCATTGCTTCAATGTAGGTGACCTGTGCAAAAAAAATTATAAGGTTTTTTTTCGAAATTTTTATTATATTTATACTGGGAATTTATAACTGGTTAATACGGTCGGCGTTCACCAAATGTGAAATAAATGACATTCACATGACTGGCAGTTCAATTCCCAATTCAGACTTCTCGACTTTGACTGTCATTTTTTACGTTCGATTTTCAGTTTTTAACCAACTTCCAAAAAAGGTGAAGGTTATCAGTTCGGTGGGTTTTTTTATATTTGTTACCTCATGTCTCTGTCATTTATAAACTGATATGGAAAAACCTTTTTTTATTTCGAAAGGATATACTTTCAGATTGATCCCATAAAAATTTCATCAAAATCAGTTTGTCACTGAAGTCAGTTCGTCACTTTTTAAAGCAATTTTTTTCGATATAGACATTTGATTCTCATGAGAAAACTAATTGGGAGTCAAACACCCCTAATTTCATAAAAAAGAAAAGTAGTATAACCAACTTTTGAAACAATTCTACTTGCATCAAAACATCTTCAATTTACCAGCAACATTCAAGTAGCAGTCACTTGTTTGTTAGTACAAACAATACAAATCAAACTTCACCGCAACCACAGAACATATAATGCCACAACATATTTTTTCTTACCAATGCTGCAAGCTTTGCGTCAATAGCAAACTCCTGCTTGCCAACCAGCGACAGAGCTTCGAATCTCTCAAGGAACGGCCAGATGGTATAGTCAACCAGACCGGGCTGGTCTCCATTTAGGAACTTGGTGCCACGGGATTCCAATTCTTTTTGCAATAGCTCAAGCCCTTTCTTGTAGTTCTCAAGGTGGGATGGCTGAATACCTTGAGGGTTGAATGCTGCAACATAGTATGCCGATTGGGCCTGTATGGAGAACACATATTTTAGTTTAGCTACTATAATGTAATAAACAATAAAAGTGCATAGTATCAAATAAGTTATATACAAAATTAGCCCTATTTTAAAATATTACCTATTTTGATGTAAGATTTCCTGTAACTTTCTGCAAAGGAACATTTTCTTCACAGCACGGATTTTTTTTTTTTTTTTATGTTATTTGGTAACGAGACGAGCTGGTCGTTTGCCTGATGGTAAGCATAACGCCGGCCCATAACAATTGCAGTGCCACCCAGAACTTTGAAACACAAAGGCCTGCGCGGCACTGCAGATCGCTCGTTACCCTGAGACATTAGGTATTAAGTCTCACAAGCCCAGTAATTTCACTGGATACTCTGCTCATCAAACCGGAACACAGTAATGCTTGCACACTACTGCTTGGCGGCAGACTTCACGAGCAAAGCGGTGGTAACAACCCAGACGGACACTCACAGAAGAGTTAGTCCTCCCACTAACATATTAATGTTTAGGTAGTATAAGAGCTCTACATATCAGAGGAAACTAACAGAAATAATTGAAGTTAGTATTGATTGACTAGCTACTACATAAAATGACTACCATACTGCCATCTACTTCTAACTTTGCTACAAAAGCAGTTGGATAACCCGCAGGTCATTGTTATAGGTCTATCGATAATCCCATCCCTAGCCCACTACTAGTTGGCAGCATTATACACAACTAGCTTGCCTAGCCTTTGCATTGCCTTTTTGTTTTGTAGTGCTGATTCATTGAGCCATAAGTACCAGCATTATGGTGACATGTCACATAAAACAATTCAAAATAAAGTATAAGTATTTTTACAGTTAAAACTAAACCAATCAACTTACTCCACCAAAGTTCTCTACAAGCATCTTGTCCTGAGCTCGGCGCAGAGGGTCCGATGACTGCAGGGGCACCTCAGGGTATTTTTCATCTAAGTACACATTGATAATGGTGCTGTCAAATATAGCTTTACCTTCTTCATATTCCAGCGCTGGGACTGTACCTGTGTAATTTTAATATTTGCTTAGTCGTAGCCCTCTCTGCAAAGTGAGGGGTCTGGGCTTGATGCCCGATATTATTATGATGCTAATTATTTTTGCAAAGTTCAGAATAAAATGTTAGGAATACTGTATTATAATGGATAGGCTTATCTGAATTCTTGTCTAAGGCTAGTATTCCACTCATTAAAGATGTTTGTCTACGTTCTGTCTCATAATTGATGAATAATTTCTTTGACAGATGGCCATTCCACTTGTCCAAGATTTCTTAGTACTTACATTTTGCACAGTTTTTCGCGTAGTTTGGAAAACTAGAGGAATTTGGACCTTTTATGCTGTCATATGAAAGATTTCATCAAATATTGGTGTTCCTAGGTGATATGAAGTCATGAAGTTGTTTGATCAAAAACACCTTGGACATAGATCTTTGATGTGTGGAATGTCACCCTAAGTCAGCAGTAATATCAGTAAATAATTATTTCATCAAAGCAAACACCTAACTTTTATTTAAAGGGGTCATACCTTTAGGGCTGTAATTAAAAATCCATTCAGGCTTGTGGTCC
This sequence comes from Crocallis elinguaria, assembly GCA_907269065.1. NCBI lineage: Eukaryota > Metazoa > Arthropoda > Insecta > Lepidoptera > Geometridae > Crocallis > Crocallis elinguaria. The sequence goes on along the minus strand of OU026072.1, from coordinate 19,582,283 downwards.
AAGTTAATGAACACCAAATCGTACTGAATATTCTTGGCATTCAAGACGAGGACAGTCCTTTCAGCGTAAGGGCAAAATCTCATGGCAAACACTCGAAGTTTTCCATTGTAAGCGGGCAGAGAATCACCTGTGATTGTAAAGGAATTTGTAATATTGATTCTAATAAAAAATTGAAAACAGCATTGTAAGTTATTTCAACTACGCACCAGTTTTTAAATGTTTCTCAGACATTATTAACTATTTTAAAAATCAGTTTTGTTTCTAGACTTTTTCACTTCAGTTCCACTCGCCGAACGGTTGTCAAATGAAATGAATGAAGTTATATGTCAAATCAAAAGTCAAAAGTTACGACAAAGACAGAGGTCACCTATCTCGACGTCTCGTTTTATTTATCTACTAGCCCGCAGCCTTATCACGTAAGAACCCAGACTGGACCCAGACAGTCAAAAACGTCATTTCCGCCTCGACTCTTGTGTTCATCTGTCAAATTTCAAATATTCGCGGCAGCTTTTTACGAAACTCAGACTCAACCCAGACTGCGATAGTTTTGATACATGAGAGTGAACAAAATTCATACTTTGACAGATAAATGGTATCATGTAACTCCCGAGACTGAAGAATTGTAATCCATGGAAAGATTGAAACGTCAAATGAATAAGAGACCTCTTTCGCTGCCGGATTCCGACTCTGAGTTTCGTGTCTTGTCGGTTTATTTAAAAATATTTGTTTCTAATTACTTGTATTTTCTGTTTTTAGGCCTTTTTCTACGGAAAGTGTACTTTCGAATTACGGAAGTCATACAGGGAGTATTCATTAATTAGTATTCTGCTTAACTATATATATATCTTACAATTAATTTATTTGTTTTAGGAATACAGCAAGAATGGCGCGTTCGGTTTTGATGGCGGCCCCGAAGAGGAACGCCTGAAAAGATATTCAAATATCAATCGCAGGATGATCAGAGAGGCTAGTAAGCTTCTAATGTTGCCAGAAAAGGAGTTCGTCGGTCACTACCGTCTTCACAAATCCCATTTTGAGACTCTTTGTGAAGATGTTATTCCACTTTTGCCGGAGACACAGCGCACTAGCGCTGTGAGGCCTGAAAAAGGTAGCCTAACATATAAAATGATAACTAAACGTAGTGGTTATATTCTCTTTGATGATAACATCATATCCCTAAATGTTGCTTTTTGACAAATGTGTGTGCTAATAGTAATTGTTGTATGAATTTGTCTTGCAGATATTATGCCAATGGCTGTTACCAAAAAAAGGTAGGGGCTTATTATCACTTGGGTCTTTCTCAAGCATCAGTATCATACTGTCTCCGGGATGTGACTGAAGCACTCAATAACCCTACAATTCTGGCGAAATATATACAATTTCCCAGAACACAGATAGAGCGTGAGGCTATTACAAGGAGGTGAGAGTTTAAATCTGTTGATTTGACTCAAAATAATCACAAGTTTGATTAACATAGCTAGTATGTAATGTGTTGGCTGTTGGGTATGTAAAACATTTTTCCCTACTGTGCCTGTGTGTCAAACAACACTAAGTTTAACTTTACTGTGTCATAAGTCATGTCGGTACATGAGATGTTTAACTGATCCTGTGTCAGTAAGTTAATCTTAGATGACTCTTGAATCAAAAATGCATTATAGACAAAATAGACTTGTGAAAGGTATATATCACACATGTACCTATATTCATTCATTATTCATTTGTAACTGTAAGTTTATAACTATTTCAATATAAGATTTACTCAATACTCTATAACATTACAGATGATTCGGGGTATGCACAGCGGCCGTGGTTGATGACTCCCATCGTCAATGCAGCACCAAACTCTCCTGAAGAGTTATACACTAGGAAACACATTAGCGCCAGAAATGTGGTTGAGCGATGCATTGGAGTGTTGAAAACTCTCTGGCGCTGCCTCTTAGCACAGGTGTGTAAATTATTCAGTCTTTCAAACAGCCAATCATAACACCTTTAAAACTAATATGTTTATAATATCCGTTCCTCTTTTTCCTTAGGGTAATGCACTATGCACCCATCAAAGCGGGCAAAATCACCAATGCATGTGTGGTCTTGCACAACCTCAACTATGATGCGCCCCTCAATATAAACGAGGAGGAGATGACAATGGACCATGCACAGCAGCCACCACTGCAGCTCCCTATACGCGAGCACCATCGTGTTGATGGAGGAAGGCTTGCTGTTGTAGACAGATTGTGGAGTAGCAGAGTTGTATAGGTAAAGTTACTATTATTTAACATAAATTATGTCATTAGATTCAGTTACTTAAAAAAAATGTATTCAAGTGATGCCTCAGTGGTAGTAATGTCGGCTGCCACCTTTAGGTCTGTGTTTTGAATCCTACAATGAACTTGGACTTAAAAAATAAATTTGATGCAATGATTCCGTGGTAGTTATATTGGTGACCAAAAATGATAGAGCAATATAAAAAGTGCTGTCTTGGTAGCTCCATCCTCAATTGAAAATCTGTCACCTAACCAAGACAGCAGCAAAATCACAGTTTAACTAGCTTATTTTGCCATAGGTATTTTATTCTTATTCATAGGTATCATTCATACTTGTAATTTGTTGTGCCACTCTTATAAACTCGAAGTTTTATGAAAATATAAATACAATTACAGATATTTCAAGACTTCAAGCTTATGCGGAATGTAGCAGCGCGGTGTTCAAGATTTCGAGCTTATGTGGAATGTGTTGCAGTGCGGCGCAGCAACAAGCACAACGTTCGTTGGATCACCGCTTAGAGATTCTAGATGTTTTTTGTTGTAGTTTACGTGTAGTAGTTATAGCTAATAAAGGCATTTGGTCCATTTCCCGCCCGACTGCCGAAGGCTTTCCTTCGGCAGTCTGGGGAATGTTCTTCGAATATGTCTATGTATATTTCTTTGGCTCACTCTGTAAATATATTTGCCTAAATTGTTAATTATATAGTAGGTGTCCGACAAACTCTGTAAATAGGTTTACCTAAATTGTTGATTATGTAGTAGGTCTCTGACACACTGTAAATGGCTAAATTGTTGAGTAGGTTTTACAATTGGAACGAGGCACAAAATAAAGAATAATTTGATATGTTTATTAAGTTTTTTACTGTACTCCTGTGAGGTCTATACACTTTTTACTTATACATTTTTCCACAAAACACCTTAATTATGAGTTATATGACCTAACAACCCATACATTTGCTTATTGATTGCATTCAGGTGGTAATAGCTATAATTATTACCTTACCCAAATAAAAAGGGAGATAGAGAAACAAGTTTAAATAGAAATATTCCAATAGAACTTTATTGTTTAACTATGCAATTAGTGGTTTAAAAAGTAGGTAAGTTAACAGTTTACATTCATCTAACAGCTAGCTTATGCCCGCGGTTCCGCGTTCCCACCGGAACCGTGCATTTTCCGGGATAAAAAGTAGCCTATGTTCCTCCGGTCCATAAACTATATTTATACCAAAAATCACGTCGATCCGTTGCTCCGTTGTTGCGTGAAAGCTATCAATCAATTGCAAATTTTAATAGCGCTTAAAAAAGAACTTTTGAAAACATCATACCTATTATTTATTTTGGAACTACAAACAGTGCTAACATTAAAACATTAACATAGTAAAACAAGAGTAGATCCATACTAATATTATAAATGCGAAAGTGTGTTTGTTGGTTTGTCCTTTCACGCAGTAACGAAGCAATGGATTGTCGTGATTTTTGGCATAGATATAGTTTATGGACCGGAGAGTAACATTGATTACACTAAGAATTACAAAATTAAATGTTAGACCCACACCATAGTACACAGATTCACATGCTGCGGTTAGTATGTGTTGCTACAAGCTATCTACAAAATGTACTGCATACTTAACCACATAGGCAGTAGTTAGCAGTTATCTACAATTACAGGTATAAAATAATCGACGAGAGCGTACTTGACGCCTATAACGTTGGCACAATGTAACACAGTTTATTACTAAGTTTAACATTATTAAATTTGCTATTACATATACCGAAAGACTGTGATAAGTAACATACGACGAGATTCGAGCTTCAACATATTATATAGGTAATGTTAAAAGTTCTAAGTAGGTCAGACTTGTTCGGCAATGCTCGCCATCGCTCTCGCTTGATCTTGCTCCACTGCAAGCTGCCTCTCCTCCATCTCATATGCCCTTTGTGGCACGTTCGGTAACCATATGTCTGTAATAATAGGTAGAGAAGATTAGAACTAGAAATATGTTTTCATGCATGTACCAGTCGAGCATAGCCGAGTCTATTTGTTGCGTTTCTATTTTAAAGGTGTAGCTGATAGACATTCAATTTTGCCACTGTCTATAGAAAACAGAGCTTAAAGTGCAGACTTAGGTCCAAAAATAACACAGTCCTGTGCAGATTCAACTTCAAAACTGCCATTCAGCGGATAAGGATTGTGACACTGTCCATTTGTTTAGGTACAAATATGCCACTGTTCACTATTAAGAAATAGAAATGCCACTGTCCAAACCTATTATTGGCAAATTAACAGTAAGTTTTGAACAATTACTGGACATGGTGACCAATTTTTATTCAAAAAAAGTATTCTTGCCTAAACCAAAAAAAATGGTGGGCAAAATCTCAAAGAACAAACTGTAACCAATATTTCCATCGCTTGGCTTGTACACACCTCATGTAATATAATATTATTACATGTCCCACTATTCTTATCAATAAGGCCTCTATCTCTTGAAATGTATTAAGCATTATTATGTATAATCATTTCCCCCTGCCAGCATATATCCAAGCAAACACAAACCTTTTATGTAGCAGAGTGCACAAAACTTTCAAGTATGTATTCACCTTCCATGTTACTTTCTTATCAGAACATTGAAAATATTATTTAAAACTTACGTCTCTCCATTTTTTGGGGTTCTTGTGCATCCCGCCCCACCGGCATTTAGGATTGCCGCTAACTCCTCCCATTTTTTGCCGGAGTTACCCTTTGCAGATGGGCCGCTATTTTGTTGCCTCCCCACCGCAAAGCCTTTGTTCCTCTCCATGTAATCCACCAGCTGGGCCATTTGCCTTTCGGACACCAAATTCGGCATTCGGCATCTGATAAAAGAAGATTTTTCGTAAGAAGTTATAACCATAAAAACACAATCACATGATTCACAAGTACAAACGATTAAGAACTTACAGTTCTCTTTCGGTGGTTTTCCCTGTATAATTGTATATATGATTAATTTAAAAGTTCTTCTTCTTTCTTTATTTTCTGGCTTCGGTGGAATGTTAGTTACCAAGTTAGTTTTCCAAAATTCCAACGGACGGAAAAACTGCGAAACGACTCAGTTGACACTGACAGAAGTCTGTGTATAATACTTAATAACTTGCGTTTCGTTATTATTTTAAAGAAATTTATGATTTATATATATAAAGCGCTAGTGTTAGAATAGCAATGATTAGTAATTAGATGATCTTCCCCAAATATTTTTGAACGTTTTGGAACTTGTTTGATACTTTAACTTTGTTTTTATTTAACTTGGAGTCAAGTGACACTTAGGTGTCACCTTTTTTATTCTTACATATACGAAACGCAAATAGACCGAAACTCACAGACTATAATTGTACTTAGTGGCTCCCTTAATATGGTTCGTTCCAAACCGAACTAAATGAATAAAGTTAGGTGATACCAATAAAGCCCAGACTGGATACGATGTCTGGGTCCAGTCTGAGTTCAGGCTTGCGAGTCTGGGTTCTTACGTGATAAGGCTGCTGAATACGATATTTTAATCAATTAAAATCGCCACGTATGTAGTAATAATTTAATTGTATTTTTTAATAAGTGTATTTTTTATTGTGCTAATTTTTATATTATGACCTTCTTTGGGCTCCACTAACTTAAGAACTTTGATTATAAACTTGTCGTTTCCTATTTCTATGTTAAAGAATTATAAAGATTTTTATTATTTATATTTATTTTCAGGGCGTCTGGTCGAAGCCACACGTGACCAAATTGTTGGCCTCTACTTAGGTCAAAGATTAAGCATTGCCATTCAACGTGGCAATGCTGCCAGCATTTTGGGAACGTTGCCTACTGGTAGCGGATTATTAGATTAAGATTGTAAATAAATTAGTGTGTATTTTATTTAGTTATTTTAGTTTATGTTGTTTACTTTTTCTGTTATTATAATAAACCTTAAGCATGCCTACGAAGTTCCGTCTATAGAAGTTATTTTTTTAAGGAATCGTCGTGTTCCTTACCTCCGATATTTATATTTGGTTATTTTATTTATAGTGGTCTAATTGTAAGCACATAATAAGTAGGTAAGTATACTTGTTTACAATGCCTACAAAAATATATTTATTCACACAAGAACATATAAAAGAATATATAATCAAATTCATAAAATAAACTAAACGAAATATACAATATTACCTACCTATAAACAAAAATAATACTCAAAATTAGAAACTACCTGTGTACCAGTAGTTATCTATTCTGTGCGAGTAGGCAACATTCCCAAAATGCTGGTAGCATTGCCACGTTGAATGGCAATGCTTAGTCTCTGAGCCACGTAAAGGCCAGCATTTTGGTCACGTTCGTTTCGACAGATCTTTGAAAATTGTATGCGCTCCTGGTCCGCACGGTCCTATAAGTACTGTTAGGTTCAGAAATGAGACAGCTCGGTTTAAATAATCGACACACGTGTATTTGCACTCGTAGTTCAAAGAGGACTGGCGTCCTTCCCCGCGTCTTCCCCTTGCGCAGCGCTGGGACGACTACGGCGTAGTGCTGACCTCATGACGTCATAGCGTAACACCCAGAACCACACCATGCTCTACCTTTATTCTTACAGTACATATACCTATAGTGTTTCAACCCCAAAAGGCTCAAATATGTATCCACTATCAAGAAACTATACTTGCGCCTTTTGAGGCTTTCAGCTGACTCAGCCGCCGCACCAGCCTTATTTTGTGTTCCATAGGTACGTAGGTACCTATATAATTATATATATATACCATTATTACCAATGCAAGTCAGTGCAACGACCACGCTGGGAGAGAGACGCGCAATAAATAAATGTTTATTTGTTGTTGAGCTACTCAAGTTCGCATTAAAGTAAAATGTGAAATCATTTTTTTAGTAATATGAATATAATATGCTATTTCAATATGTAACACTTAACATAAATATTATCCAGCAGTTTCCATGAAAAACCTTTTACACACAACAAGTTTTAACAACCTAGCATATTAACCATAGAGATATGTGATATTAACACTCTTCAAATTCGCGCCAAAACCTACAGTGTTGTCATCATGATTATCAAGGTTACGAAACGAACATAGCTCGCCTCGCTCTCGTGTTGGTAAGTGAGGTTTTTATTTTATACGACCGATAGTGCTCAGTCATTCTTTATCAAAACTCGTAATCATTTTTAATAGCGATTGTTTATTCAGTCATAGCATAGTTATGATTACGACTACTATAAGTCTGGCAATGCACATAATTCTCTCTTCGTATCAGGGAGTACGTGTCGTCGGCAGACTGTTGGGATACGCGTTACCGTATAGCAGTATGGCAGCAATCAAGGGCAGCATTAATTTCAACACCAAACATCTAAAAACAGGTACGTGCTTTTACATTTATTTATTGTTACTTAAGTACTTACCTATTTAATATTCCTTCGATTGTCAAGATGTTTTTTATTTCACTGACATACATAGTAAGTAGGTACACAAATGAGGACATTAGCAAGTTTCAATAGGGCTAGAATAAATAACTAGTTTCGTATTTTGCACAAATGTATCCAGTTATCTGCACAGCGGCGCAAGTACGGATCTATTCGGGTCGATAATATTCGATAAAATTGACAGTTCCAATCGATGAAGTGGGATTTATCGAGCCTCGAAACAATCGACAAAAGTTATCTCTTTGGATTCGACCTAGCTTTTCGATAACTTTTGTCGATTGTTTCGAGGCTCGATAAAACCCACTTTATCGATTTGAACTGTCAATTTTATAGAATTTTATCGACCGAAAAGATCCGTACTTGCGCCGCAGATCAGTATATGTATAGTATCCATGATCCGTGTGTGTAATGTACATAATATGTAGTGCCACTGTGCCAGAATCATAACTTGGCGGTGTCGATTTGAGGAACTAAACCAGCCGGAAGGAGGCCGAAGCCGGATCAAAATTTTGGCAGATCAAATCAAATACTTTGCACATAACTGAAACTACCTGTATCGGCCAAAACATGAAAGGCACACTGGTATCATGTTGGGCGACTGGAGAGTGATTTACACAATGATGTTGAGTTTCAATGAGGTCATAGAAATAGGAAAGGACACTAGACAAGTTTATCCTCGAAGGCCTAGGTATACGCGTCGATAGAGATAGTTAGGTATACCTAAATCGCGCGACATTCTAGGGTCGCGATGAAATCCCGATGTATTTTATTTGAAGGATTAAATATTTTATAATAATATTTTACAATGTTTGTGTCGCATTGTGATAATAGTACATTATGATACAAGTGTGCTAAATTAGTCATGACATACGAGGTGACATTGTTCGCGCGAGCCGAAAGGTGTGCGCGATAAGAAAGCTGAGTATGCGGCGCGAGTACGGATCTTTTCGATAAAATTGACAGTTAAAATCGATAAAGTGGGTTTTATCGATTTTAACTGTCAATTTTATCGAATTTTATTTATCGAAAAGCGGCGCGAGTACGGAAGTCGTTTCGATAAATTTGTCGAACCGAAAATCTCGACAAATTTATCGAATGTTGCGAGTACCGAAGTCTGATCGTAAAGTATTGTAGTAGCTCTATATTCTCTTTGGATTCGACCTAGCTTTTCGATAACTTTCGTCGATTGGTTCGAGGCTCGATAAATCTCACTTTATCGATTTGCGGCGCAAGTACGGATCTTTTCGATAAATAAAATTCGATAAAATTGACAGTTAAAATCGCTAAAACCCACTTTATCGATTTTAACTGACAATTTTATCGAATAAAACCCACTTTATCGATTTTAACTGTCAATTTTATAGAATTTTATTTATCGAAAAGATCCGTACTTGCGCCGTTGAATTGTCAATTTTATCGAATTTTATCGACCGAAAAGATCCGTACTTGCGCCGAAGATCCGTACTTGCGCCGAAGATCCGTACTCGCGCCGATGATGAGGAATCAAGTCACGTCGCGTTCGTCAGTAAAAATATATTCAATTATTTCAAGGGATTCGTGCTGCGCTACTGAGTGCTTTATTTTTGATATCAACACGCAAGTCAAAAATATGTCAAAATTACTTTTCCAGGCGATGCCTTGCCGCCTCACACGGGCAAGCCGCGCGTCTACAACATGCGTTTCTGCCCTTTCGCCCAGAGGACCATCTTAGCGCTCAACGCGAAGGAAATCGACTATGAAGTCGTCAACATCGACCTTGTTGACAAACCTGAGTGGCTGACTAGCAAGAGTGCTTTTGGTAAGATTTCTTTTTTTCACTACCTAGCCATAGCTTCGACTACGCTGTAGGTTTATGTTTGATTGACCGCTTCCTTGTATGCATGAGCTTAGATAAATGTGCGATATAGTTGAAGATAGACTACATTGGCTCTTACACGCCGCACAACAGGGACTGCGGCACAAATTATATATGGGACTGTGGACTGTAGTGCGAATCAGTGCGAATCAGAGGGGACACCAAGAGAATGGCGCAAGTGAAAAAAACTTCAAGAAAGGAGGTTCTCGATTTGTTTTTTTGTGGCGATGTTACTCGTTATTTCCTCCAACTGTCAACGATTCTTTTTTTTCATGTGTAGGCTATATATCAAGGATGGCCCATTAAAATAAAGTTTTTGAATGAATACAACCATTGGAAGCTTGCAGAAAATGAATAAGTAAGAAAAATGAGGGATGACATTTTTAACGCGATATTTTCGTCGAACTCGCGGTTCCCGCTTCTCTAATGGATTTTTTTTTAATATTTATGAAATAGGTATACTTAACCGGGCAAAAAGTCGATTGGGCAATCTTGTAAGGTTGTACGCATAGTGAACACTACCTCACATGTGGGTAAGTAACGATGCGGTCTCATGGAAAGAAACCCAGATTATATAGCCATGCATCAAGAAACACAGATTGAGGCAAAGAGTTCTACTCTTAAGAGCCTACGAGCCGAACCCTCCAACTCATCGGTGGGCGCGGCTAAAATGCATGCTATTTCGTCTAACATTCGTGGGACAAGGTAAGGCTCTGCAGCTATGAGTAGTACGAAGCTAATGCTCGCGCATACACAGTTACACACTCTCGTAAAGTCGCGACCTGCCGCTTCTACGCACACATGCGTGATCTTATGAATGGCGATTCTTCATTCAAAGAAATTTCGTGAATATTCGTGTGATGGCGCTCGCTTTTGTTACTTGTACTATTATCTATTCTGAGCTCTCGTTTGGTCATCGCGCCGCGCGCGCCATTTTTCATTGTTTGCTTCTTTGAGTATAAATTGTAAATTGTTTGGTTTGCCTACAGTCCGCTGCAAACATAGTAATAAGCTATATTATCTACTGTAAGTAAATAAAGTTTCATCAAAATCCACTCAGTAGATTTTGCGTGACAAACATCTATCCATATATCCATCCATCCATCCTCACAAACTTTCGCATTTATAATATTAGTAGGATAGGAAGTAGGAAGAGTAGGACAGGATTTATGTATATATATGTATGTATGTGTATAGATTCCAATGAAATTTGGTGTGAAAATAGCTAGAAGCGCGAGAAAACACACAGGGTACTTTTCAACAACATCATCACTTTTCATAATTGTCGATCTATAGAACGGAAGAAATTTGGTTTCGAGATAGCTTGAAGCCTGTGAAAGAACACAGGATACTTTTCATCATTGTCAATCATTTGAACGGATTTTATAGAAATTTGGTGTGGAAATAGTTTGAAGTCTGAGAAAGAAAGCAGTGTAATTTTCAACCTCATCATCACATAATAAAATAATCGTGCATTTGGACAGCGTAGAAATCTGCAGAAGTTATTTTCGGAAACAAATTTATCTAAGTATGCAAATAAATAAAATTGAAGTGTCTGTTTGTATTATCAAAATAACAGCTTTTTACTAAATGCATATGAAAGTATATACGGTACATAAAACAAAACCATTTTTAAAAATTTAGTCTCTTTGTTCCGTGTAATCTCCGAAATGGCTGAACCTATTTTGACAGGACTTTCACTGGCAGATAGCTGACGTTACAAGGAGTAACTTAGGCTACGTGAGCGAAACCGCGGGGTATAGTAACTGTACTGTACAGGGGTAGTAATATCTAATAGTTCTTCATGTTTTATTCTCAACAATCAAACTTGTACACTATAGACAATAACAAGTTTGTATATTATAGGTAACAGACAGTACCCTACCTATGTGTTCGACGATAACTTCCGAATGAAAACTGCCAGCGCGGGAGTAGTTACCTACGTCAGGCGGTATATTTGTAAGGTAGGTAACTACCTACCTACCTAAGTACCTACATAACTTAATAATTTTAGGTGATTCCTACGAGTATTATAACAGTCCTCCAAGTCATTATAATATATAATGCGCGGGTCAGCGACCCCACACACATTGGTACCTACATCTCATCACTCATTTCTACACAAAAAATGTCTCACCCATACTCCTGCCAGGATGACCTTTCGTTTAGATAAGTAGGTATTTTATTACACGACTGCACAAAAAAGGAGTGTAATGAGTAATGAGTGTGATGAGTAATGTAATGAGTGTGATTGTATATACATACATACAAACATACGTGAACCCTAAAAACATAACACAAAAAACTGCACAAAAGTTTTGGTGGAATAAAGAAACTCACGTACATACGTGATTCGGTGAGATTTCGATGTATGGGGTATCGCTAGAATCCTTACATAATCCCGAGCGACACTAGCTAGGACTGTCGTGGTTTTTTTCATGATCGATGTAACTTTTGTTACATGGACTTGTTTACATAAAGGTACTTTTCAACATTTATAGTTCTAGTAAGTACGTTATATAGCCTACTTGGCTTCCGGCCGTGGCTTCGCCCGCCTGGCTTAGGTACAAATACAATATCTTTATAAATTATAGTCTGTGTTATTCTGATGTATAACCTCTATATTACGTACTGTAGTTTCATCAAAATCCGTTCAGTAATTTTTGCGTGAAAGAGTAATGAACATCCATCCAAACATCCTCAAAAATTTTCGAGTTTATAATATTAGTACGATAGAAACGTACTCAGTAGCTGGTATATATTTATTATCACGTACACTGTATTATGTAACCGACCATATTTTTTATACTATTGAATAACGAGACGAGCTGGTCATTTTCTTGATGGTATAACACATATAATTATATTACTCTGATAGAATAACGCCCGCCCATAACGATTGCAGTACCTACTCAAACTTCTAAGCACAAAGGCCGGCCCCACTAGGTGGACCGATGACCTTGTCAAAAGCGCGGGAAACCGTTGGATGCGCGAGGCGAGTAGCAGCTAGCCGGTCCAAGCCGCCGCATAGAATTATAATCAAAGCAAAGGTTAGGTAGCCGGGCCACCGCCGCCGGCGCGCGGCGTTGCATGCCGGGTTACCGGCATTACCGCCCGCCGGCGCGCGGCGTTGCATGCCAGGCGCGCGCCGGCGCGCGGCGTTGCCGGACTACCGCCGGCCGCGCGCCGAACCGGAGTCCGGGCGGTGCAGTGGCGCAAGTGTGGAAGTCGGTTCGATAAATTTGTCGAATCGTAACAACTGATAAATTTATCGAATGTTGCGAGTACCGAAGTATTATCGTAAAGTATTGTAGTAGCTTTATATTTCGTTTGGATTCGACCTAGCTATTCGATAACTTTTGTCGATTGTATCGAGGCTCGATAAATTATATAAAAAGTTGATTAAACCCAATTTATCGATTTGAATTGACAATTTTATCGATCGACAAGATCCGTACTTGCGCTGCGGGCCGGAGGTACTTATGTACCTATTATAATAGACCGTATACCTACACCCATCCAGACGAATTCTCGCAGAATATCTTCTAAGAAGAGTATCTCAGTCGGTCATGCTTTTTATTTTACATTTTTGAAAAAGTTGACTGACTATGGCTGGTATTTTAGTATACGAGACATAGGTAGTGTACATACCTACATGCCACTGTACTGACCAATAAATGAGTAGTAAATATAGGTGATAAGGTATAACTATAATAAGTAGAATTCAGCGGGCCCAAGCACTAACTCTTACCTATTCTGTGGCGCCGCGCAGCCGGGCGCCGCCGTCGTCGCCGGAGGATTTCAAGTAAAGCGGAGGTAAAATAGGTACCTAGGTACTCATCCAAATGGACTCTCACAGAAAATGTTCTAGAAAGATCGGTGGGTAGCCTAAAGCCTTACCTACTTATGCTTTGCTTACCTATGCTTTCACCTTTGTGTTTTACTGATTGCTTACGTATTTTATCATACTCACCTACTTCTTATACCTAGCTATAGAAGACATAGGTTCATTCACCTACTGTAATTCAATTGCCAGAGCGACCGATAAATGAGTAATTAAATATAATAAAGGTACCTACCTAAACTCTTTTTTGGAACACCAAGTTAGATATTATAGGCATTTCTTCCATACATAATTTTCATACCTATAGCTATAAATATATGGCCAGCGCAAGCATCGGAAACTATACAACGGGACGATTTTTTCTGAATTATTATAGATTACCCCGAACAAACACAAAACATGAGCGCCAGACGGCTTTTAAAGCTAATTAAAAATTCTAGATTATAGCCTATCACATTCTCGGATGATCTCTCTTCCATTTCGTGAAAATGCTATGAAAATCATGCAGTAGTTTCCGAGAAAACAAACACAAAAACAAACACGAATTCAGCGCGCCGTAGTACTAACTGTTACCTATTCTGTTCTATCACGTGACGCAGCTAGTAAATTCAAATAATTTGCTGTATTGAATTTTAGTAGATACCTACTCGTATCGACCTACCTACAGAGTTATATTATTCATTTCATTCATTTTTATTATTCATCACCATCATCATCACAGGAAGGGCCGTGTGGCCGTGCGGGTAACACGGATAAGATCACCCTATCTCTTCAGAAAAAAAATTTGTTATATCAAAATAACAGCTTTTTCCAAATGCATATGAGAGTATATATATACGGTACCTATTATAACAAAACAACCATTTTTTAAATTTTTGTCTGTCTGTTTGTTCTGGGTAATCTCCGAAACGGTTGGGCCGATTTTGACGGGACTTTCACTGGCAGATATCTGATGTTATAAGGAGTAACTTAGGCTACTTTTATTTTAGAAAAATAATTGGGGTTCCGTGCAAAAAAATAAAAACCAAGAAAATCCAATATATCCACGCGGGTGAAACCGCGGGCAGCAGCTAGTTTATGAACTTTTATGAATATATAAAGCTTTTTTATATAACGTGTACAATAAAGTTATCTATCTACTCACGGCGAAATAACCGTAGTTTTTTTACGGCAAAAAAACGTATATGTATATAAAATAAGTGGTCTAAAGGGCTATAATATTAGACGCAATGAATTGACGCAAACCATAATCACGGACCACGCGCAAACCATGGAAAAACCAAAATGGTGATCTTGACGCATAACGTACTGCCTAAGGTGGTGCCTGGTAGAAATCTAGTCCGAACGCTAAGGCAGTCCTCACACCTAATTCATGATTGATGGATAAGCATCAATCGCGAACCACGAGAAAACATGGAAAAACCACGATCTCCGCTTGACGCATATCGTATCGTCTATTGAGGTTGTGGCTGGGGCTTGCCGCTTGATGGAAATCTAGTCCGAGTACAACACCCGCTTCTACCTACTATTATTATTGTTATTATTGTCAGCCTCTTACGTTCCCACTGCTGGGATACCGGCCTTCTCTCAGAGAAAGAGAAATAAATGTATTTTCTTTCTTTCTTTCTTTCTAGAGAGATGGGCCATAATCCACCACGCGGGCCCAGTTCGGCTTGGTGGATGTCGCATGACCTCGAATTTTGTGGTTCTTGAACATGCCGGTTTCCTCACGATGTTTTCCTCACCGTTTTAGAGCGAGTGTCAATAATCCGCACATAACTTGATATAAGTTATTGGTGCGGGACGAGTAGAGATAAGAACTATGGTGCGTCGGATTGAAAGTCGCACAAGTTACCGCTCTCGATTCACTCTCGCTTCTACGAAAGATAAAAATTATTTCACAACCACTGCGTACTCAGTACAGACGCTGCGGTAAATAAGCGGTGGTACGCAAGTGATGTATGTAGCGTAAAGCGGAGCAGTCGTCGCTTTGAAACCAGACCGTCTGGCCGTAGTGCCGGTCTCGTCCGTTTAGTGGATTTTAGAGGTTTTTTTAGATGTTTTTTTCTTCAAACTGCGATGCGCGTGTAAATACTTACCTCGTATGTGTAATTGTTGCAAAACCATGGTTATTTTGGTTTTTTATTTATATTTCAACATAAGCCGTGTAACCACAAAAACTAACTTTTAGACGCCTGTTTAACTCGACAGTGCCTAAAGATAAACCTCTAAACTGATTAGAAAAGTCACAACAGAGTGGAGTTAGACAATGGTTAGACACTACTTAAATCTCGATTTGTGGTTCATATTTAAACACGCGACTACGGCATGTTTAGGAGTTAAACTCTGTTTAACACACCGTAAACAAGTATTAAACAGCGTTTAACTCTTAAACATGCCTTAGTCGCATGTTTAAATAAGTAATTAACCACAAACCTTGATTTAAGAAGTGTCTAACCATTATCTACCTCAATTCTGCGGCGCGAGTACGGAAGTCGGTTCGACAAATTTATCGAATGTTGCGAGTACCGAAGTCTGATCATAAAGTATTGTAGTAGCTGTATATTCTCTTTGGATTCGACCTAGCTTTTCGATAACTTTTGTCGATTGTTTCGAGGCTCGATAAATCCCACTTTATCGATTTGAACTGTCAATTTTATCGAATTTTATCGACCGAAAGGATCCGTACTTGCGCCGCTGATGTGACATTTCTAATCATTTTAGAAGATAACGGTGACCTTATCATAGAATAAATACTCATCGTACAAGCCGTTATGATTATTTCTAAACGTTTTGCTCGTGAAAGTTGTGTAGCGTTGTTTAACTTTTAGACACTGTCTGGCTAGACAAAACCACCAAAAACTATTTTTAGACGCCTGTTTAGCTAAACAGCGTCTAAAAATAGTTTTTGTGGTAACGCGGTTTTAGTTCAAGTAGGTACGTATGTACTTACTAGGTAGGTTATAGACTTGTGCTATTATCTATTCTGTGGTTATAAGTAGGTACGTACCTACTCAGTTATCAGTAAGTACATAAGTACCTACCTAAGTACTTACAACATAACACCGTATATCGGTCTTAGTCTTACTAAAAACACACCCTAAACATGTGTTAAACAGCGTCTAACTCCCAATCATGGCTTACTCACGTGTTTAAATATGAGCAACCACAATCATTTTATATCATAACTAGCTGCTGCCCGCGGTTTCACCCGCGCGGACTTTTTGGGTTCATGGGTTTTTTTTGCGCGGAACCCTAGTTGTTTTTCCAAAATAAAGTAGGAGTACCTTATAACATCAGCTATCTGCCAGTGAAAGTCCCGTCAAAATCGGTCCAGTCGTTTCGGATATTACCCGGAACAAACAAACAGACAGACAGACAAAAATATTAAAAATTGTGTTTTTGTTGGTAGGTATCGTGTATACTTTCAAATGCATTTAGTAAAAAAAGCTATATTTTTGATATTACAAACAGACACTTCAATTTTATTTATTTGTATAGATCATTTTATAGACGTTTTTATTTAGACACTGTCTAGCTAAACATGAGTCTAAAAGTTGGTTTTGTGCTAACACAATATGTAATAATAACAAATCGAATAATAATAGGTAGGTTTCTACGTAAATAGATAAGTATCTATTTACTTAAATTCTATTAATAGATTTCTATTTATTAGTATTTGAAAAAGATATAGGTAGGTAATATTATTACAAAAATACGATTTAGCCATTGTTGTACTGAAGTCAAAAATAAACACAGAACACTTCTCTAACGCAGCAAAGTCCAAATTCACAAGCATAGGTAAACATCCAATTTAGGCAAAGAAATCTGAATCCAATATAGCGGGCGGTGGCATTATCATAGAACACAATTATGATAATACGCATATCGTTTTACGTCTTCGGTCGATCACCTTGACCTTTGCTTGTTCGTAATGCCGCCCACAAATTATATAGGATGCCGCCGCACGCACCGGCCGGTCGACCGCGTCTGGTGCGAGACAGTACTTTGTCACAAACATCGCGGTGTTTCGTGACTTTGAAATGGCACAGCAGCACACAGCGGGCACTGTAGTGTGCGTGAGACACTTCCCTCCTCTCCCCGCCAGGGTGGTAAAATTTCCGTGAGACGCGCGATGGTTCGACTCGAAAATCGGCGCGCAAAAATGTACGAATTGGCTTCTGGTACTTGGGGTGTTACGGCAAAACTACTAAATGTATTTAGTCAAACCAAAGTTATTTGAAATGTCGACAAACTAAAGCTTGTTACTATGTTCTTTATTTTTGAGTTTTCTTAGTTCTTTTGTAATTTATTTACGTCCAAACTTGCGTTAAAATATGTGCTAAAATACAGATGTTTGAAGGCTCATTACTTTTAAGCCACTTATTTTTTTTCTGTATAATTAGCAGATCAACCTAGATAATGAAGAGATAAATCGATATTATTCTTAATTTTGGACTTAAAACGTCAAGTAGTGGAGTAATAACCCAAATACGGTTGTATGGAGAAATGAACGACTCGTTTTCCCTTAAGTGAATATGCCAAATGCATTGAATTTAGTTGCAAAACACTTCATACGTAGGAGGAATAGGTACCAACAATGTATCGATGTTTCCTTGCCGTTATCTGGTTGTCTGATAATGGACTGGGGATGGGGGTGTAATTCCGATAGGGCACACTCACCGAAATGCAACCAACCAATAAAAAAACAATAAGCCAGCAACTCTAAGCCCATGCTCAATTGCTCAAGGCTCTGCATCTGCTTAGAAAGACCTTATAATGTCCATCCACAACAATTGCAGTGCCACTCTCATTCAAAGTCATCTACAGTTATTAACTGCGCTTGTCTGCGCACTTTGAATTCAAGCTCCATTTTTTTCAAGATTCTATTTTTTCTTTTTTCAGCTAAAGTACCAGCACTGGAAATAAAAGAGGGCGAGTCGATTTACGAAAGTCTGGTCACAGTGGAGTATCTAGATGACATCTACCCGCAAAGGCCTCTGCTGCCCAAAGACCCTGTGAAGAAGGCATACGACAAAATAATAATTGAAGCTATTGGACCTGTAAGAAAATAAATAAATACACCAAAAATTCTAATTATAGATAAGCTTAGTCCTGAGCCCTAACCCCTAATTAAGGGTTCGTAGGATTTCCTGAACCCCACCTAAAAATCTGAGACTAAAGTATCATAACTTTTTTTCGCCCATCTATCACATATATACTAAACTTCTACTTTTACGGTATATAGTTCTATGAGCAATGGATCTCTTCTTGAGGGCGAAACTAGCTCTCAAGATCGGTTGCCGGACCCAATGGAACCCAGCTATAGTAAGAGTTAAGTTTGTCATTATGGTATTAGGCTAATTAGTTAGGTGGTTAACAGGTAGGAACAACACTGATACAGAAAAAACAATAATATTGACACTAAGTAATTACTACCTTTCTTAATTTCAGATCCATACTCTATTCTTTAAAGCCGTAAAGTTCCCGGACACAATTACTGAAGACCACTACGAAAACTTCAACACGGCTTTGGACTTCATCCAGAATCAGCTCAAGAATCGCGGCACCAAGTTCTTAGATGGAAACGAGCCAGGATTTGCTGATTACATGATCTGGCCTTGGTTCGAAAGGCTACCGAGTGTAGATGATGAGAGAGTAAGGCTTAACCCGGAGAAACATGGTCTGCTGGTAAGAACTATTACCCCATTTATTTAATTTTGCATCTATTCACTTACTGCTTACAATCATTCCCTCAGAATTCCTCAGCTCAAACCTCAGCCGTTCACTAATACCACAGAACTCCTCAGCCGTTCACTATATAATACCGTCCACAGACTACTGACTAGTAGTATAATATAGTACCTATCTCTATACGCTCAGAACGAAGTCTAGTTGTGCAGACGGAACTAGGCAAACAAAAACACAGGCTATAACGACAATTTTCTACACTTTTACAAACTTGACGGCTCACCAACCAATGACATGCCTAGATCGAAAAATCCAAATTCGAATCACTAGCGGTGCATCCGCCGAGTTTGTTCACATTATTGGACAAGTACCTAATAGATTATCGATTACATGTTAATTTGGCCATGGTTCGAAAGGCTACCAACTACCGAGTGTACATGATTAGAGAATTAGGATCAACCGGATAAACATGGCTTGCTGGTAAGAACCCATACTCTCAAAACGAAGTTTAGTTGTGTACACAGACTCTATAAGTACTATAGGCGTATCATTAATTAACTAGGTAGGTACCTTCCTTCTCGATTATGCATGTGATCTGATGGTGTCAGTTCTTTTTTTTTATTTGAAGCTAGCTGATGCCCACGGTTTCACCCATGATCTCATCTGATGCGACTAGGCGATCGACTATGTAGCACACTTGTCTAGAAGATATTAACTATTCACTCTCGTCTTTTAAACTCCCAGATTACAGCTAATGGAAACACAGACGCTGGCAAAGAATTCCACTCCTTAGCCGTCTGTAAAAGTTATAGTTGACGTTCAAGACTTAGAGAAAACTGTCAAGCATTGAAAAACAGACCCCAATTAACGTTGCTAACTTTACCAATCAGGAGAAAGGAAGAGGAAGAGAAGGAGAAGGAGGGGTCAAGCTAAACTACATACAATCATAAAGTACCTTACATGTTTGATTTCAGGCCGAGTATATTAACAACATGTTGGACGACCCAGCTGTTAGTCAATATTTGATACCAAAGGAGTCCTTTAAGAAGTTCCACGCAGCTTTTAAGGCAGGAACGAAGCCTGACTACGACATGCTGAGCCGATAGAATATATTAGAAATACAAATCTAGTCTTTTATACAACTATGTGTACATATTTACTTATTAATCACATTTTATTTTAATTTCTTTTTGCATATGAAATATACTACTTACATCGATAGTAACTATACTGTACGCATTGATTTGGGAAATGTCTATGTACTTACATAAATAATAAGAAATAAACGTTATAAAACCATTAAAAAGTCTATGAATAGGATGTACAAATGGACTTGTTACAGTTTTATTATAATTGGACCCAATACTGAAAGTGGTGATGTCTGTAATTTCTGAACTACAAAACTAATGACCTTGAAATATTTACGGTAGGTAATTCGAAGTTTGCTAACAAAAACAGAATGGATTAAATTAAAATTAAGTACACATTTAGACTTTCATCCCCTTTCCCGGTTCCGTTCCTAATTTCTGGATAAAAAGTATACCTACTATGTCCTACCTAGTAGTATATATGAACTGAAATCATGCCAAGTTTCATTTGAATTCATTCAGTAGTTTTGACGTGATGCGCGGCCAAGATAAAAAAATACAGTTTTGGCTTCAGCGTTGAATGTAGAAATCCCTACAAACAAAAATTCAAAGTTTATTCAATGTGTGACTAAATATCAGCGATATGACCGATATAGTCACCGATTTACAAAAAGTGGTATTTTGTTGAATCTCAACGGGTGACTAAAATTATCATAGGTAGGGGAGACCAGGGACGAACGTAACAATTTTCATATTTCTCGTAATATCTCACAAAGCTTTTTGAATATCAAAATTCTAATCCGTACACATGATAGATTGGTCTTTTAACTATCTTTTAACACCAGCTTAAATGTAACCTATATAACAGATTTTGAGAAATACGACCAAACAAAAAAAGTGGAAATTGTTACAACTATCCCTACCCCTAGGGTTGGTTGTAACAGTGTAAGGGGATGGTTGTAACATTGTAAATAAAGCCAAAGTTACTTTCATATTCAACATATTAATTTCTAATCAGCCTTTTAGATTATACATTAGAATCACAACAATTAAAAAAAACTAGGAAACATAACAATCTTCTTCAATATTATTTAAAAATTAGATCTCAATCTGGTAAACAATTAAGGCGTAGGTAATTTATTTCGTTATTAGCACAATCTACTTGAGCCCACAGCTGATAGTTTCATAGACTATCAGCTGTGGGCATTCTCATGATTGAGATCTCATTTTTAAATAATGTTGATTACATCAAAATAAAGAAGATTGTTGTTTCCTAGATTTTTTATTGTTCTTATTCTAAGGTAAAATCTAAAATGCTGATTAGAAATTAATGTATGTTGAATATAAAAGCAGGTAGCCACAATGCTTAGTATCGTTAACTAAGCATTGTGCCTACCTACTTTTCATTTAACCTACTGTTAGAAAAGGATTTCATACAAATTAACCAGAAGCAATCTTCGCTGTCTGAATGATCACTATTCTTAGTTATTTTAGTACATATTTATTTATTCTTTTTTAGTCTTTTATTTCAATTTTTCACTAGTTTTATTATCAACTGCAGCCCTCGGCTTTTTTGTCTGTTTAGCAGTTTGTAAAATAGGTTTCTTAACTTCTTTGGCTCTACGCTTTCTTTCTTCTTGTTCTTGAATTTCAAGCTTGTTTGGAGTCAAATTAAGCTGTTAATTATCAAACAAAGTATATTTCTAAATTAATTTTCAATGGCAAAGCCATTACTGGTGGCAAAGTTAATTCAGGAGGGGTTCTTGGCAGTAATAGTGAAGCTACCGAAGCCGGTGAAGCTACCAATGGTGGTTTTACTTATGGCTGATATGAATTCACATCGTCTCAAAATGATACATTTCTATAAAGTACTTCTGTAGCCAAATCCATTATTTCTGCAGTAACTAAACCTCTGCTAGTCGTTCGTTTATATATGTTAGGTATTCAGGAGAAAGAAAATAAATCTGTATTACTTTGAAATATAAAAAAATACAATAAAATCGTTTCGAGATATCACGATCATAATCGGGATGAAAGTAACAAGTTGTTACTTTCATCCCTAACTATAAATTTTCCCTCAATTTGCCAAATACATGCCTATAACCTAAATAAACTATCGTTTTGAACGCCAAAATAGAAAGACGAATACTTATGCTACTTTACTGTCACTAGACACGCAAGCAAGAAACCTCCCATAATAAAAAAAACACCGTTGAAAAAACGGTCAAACCTTACTTTGGGGGTACTTTTGCAGCACCAGCTTGCTACCTCCACAACCTGACGGCACAGTGCCAAGAGGGCAACTGAGGTAATAGGTGGTTCAAATTGGAACATATCGGTGGTACCACCCATCAATGTAGCTAACATAGTTTGTTCAGAAACTCATTTGTTACGTTCATCCCGCGTTACTTTCATCCCTGTCTCCCCTACCTATGATATCGTTTACGAATGGGTACCTCCACTCGTACCTAAACGATATCATAGGTATGGTATGAGTATTAGTGCCAATGAAATATATTTTATAGTGTTAACCGACACTAGCGGATGTTCCGCTTAAATAATGCAAAATCTCTCGCCATTTGATTGGTACTGTAACGTATCACAATGGAGTAGGCAATCGCTATAAAGAGGGTCTGCTAGATGGAGCTACAGTTTGTAAGCCGAAAAAGAAATACATCATATCAAGAATTTCGCAGTCAACAGTGATTGCTCCCATGGCCATGTGGTTAAGGCGTCTGGCCCGGCAAGCCAGAAGACGCAGGTTAGAATCCTGTTGGAAGCGAAATTTTTGTGATGTATATATTTATTAGTGCCAATTAAACGATTTCAATTTCAAAATAAAATTGAATAGAACACACTCATAACTTTATCTATGATCAAAGCTGAGAAATAGTTGCATGTTGGTATGACTTTCAAAAATACGACTCTTGCAAATTTGTGATTTCAAAGTCATCACTGTGAATTTTGTCACCGGTGATTTCGTAATCACTCGTGAAATTCAATAATCGGGCCCCTGTTACAGTTTTATTATAAATATAGATAAAGTGTTTACCGATACTACAGCGGATGTTCAGTACCAGTTAACGAAGCAAGCAATTCAGAATTCTAATATAGGTAACAAATCTATCTTGCGCCTGTCTAATTTTTTTATTCTATTTGATAACGTGACGAGCTGGTCGTTTGCCTGACGGTAACGCCGGCCCATAACACTCAGAACTATGAAACCTAAAGGCTTGCGCGGCACTGCTTTGAGCGCAAAGCAGTGCCCAGTAACAAGCGCGTTATCATGATACATTAGACCGTATTAAGTCTCATCAGCTCAGTAATTTCACTGGCTACTCTGCTCATTAAACCGGAACACCGTAATGCTTTCACATTACTGCTTGCAGCTTGGCGGCAGACTTCACGAGCAAGCATTACTGTGTTCCGGTTTGATGAGCAGAGTTTCCAGTGAAATTACTGGGCTTATGAGACTTAATATCTAATGTCTCATGGCATCGAGCGCACTGGAGTGCCGCGCAGGCCTTTTATCAAAGTTCTGGTTGGCACTGCAATTGTTTTGGGCCGGCGTTATGCTTACCATCAGGCAAACGACCAGCTCGTCTCGTTAGCAAATAACATAAAAAAAAAGAAAAAAAATCCGTCATCCGAGCTAAGTCTAGTGCCCGTCTCTGGCTAGCTTGAAAATACGTCGCAAAGCCCCTATCGGTTCAGCCCTGTGTCCCAGCAACTGCACCTGAGAGCCAGAGTACAAAAAATGCATATATTTGCGTTGAATTTTCTGCGTGCTTTAATAATATTTAGCCTGACCTACACATCTCATTGCCAAGAGTCTGGGCCACACTTCAATTTCGCTGACTCGTTAAAGATTTGGTCGCACTTCATTTAGCGATGAGGCACGTTCTGCAAATATATTAACCTAATTAAACAACGTAAGTTCATCAAAAAATGTTTATTGGGTACAAAACAATTACAGATACGTGGTAATTAAGCGTTATGCCATTCTCATGATTGTCGTAATCGACAATAGAGTAATTAGTTCAATGTCATTTATACTTGCGACTAAAAGTAAATAACTAAGGTGTAAGCAACTTCCTGGAAACAACAAAACTAGCTTATGCCCGCGGCTTTTTTATTATTATTTTATAGCGAGACGAGCTGGTCGTTTGCCTGATGGTAAGCATAACGCCGGCTCATAACAATTTCTGTGTCACTCAGAACTTTGAAACACAAAGTCCTGCGCGGCACTGCAGTGCGCCCACTACCCTGAGACATTATGTATTATAATCATAAGCCCAGAAATTTCACTGGCTACTCTACTCATCAAACCGGAACACAGTATGATGCTCGCACGAACTTCATGCACAGTCAGGATACGAAGTAGCTTTTAAACTTTTTTACAGTACTCAGCACAGATTGGGTAATAGTTACACTTAGGGATACTTAAGGGGCTAGGATCACCAAAACGACTACTTTCTCCTCCTAAAACTCCCACACGGCTTGGTTTAACGACTTGAAAAAAATACTACCTGAATGATCAATTCAAGGGCATTAATTTCACTGATTGATTTTTTTGTGTTACCATTACTTATGGCTTGAAAAAATATTTAACAGCATGCTGTTTTAAAACTATTTTCCCTAAAACTTCTAAATGACTAAGACGTTTGGGATTAATTTTACACCAAAAAATAAGGAAGAAAATTTTCTATAAACTGGCCGTTTCATTTGTGCATAGAGCAATATTTCGCAAAGAAATGATCAAAAAACTGAATTCCAAATGTACAAGTCTCAGAGGTGCTCTGCGCGGGCGCGCGCGGCAGTCATGCACTGGCATTCAGACGGGGAGGTTGTGTCGCTCGTTGCTCTGCAAACGCTGTCCGCCGACGTTACATATTTGTGTGCGTGAATGATATACAATACAAGTATTTGTTTTCGTGTGGGTTTGAAGCTTGCTCAAAGAGTAGCGTCTAGAGCGGTGAAATGTGATTCATTCCGTGATTTGCGCGTGGACGCTCCTCGTATACATATTGAATGGGTTACATTTTTGATTACAATTTCTTGTTTACGTACTTACATCATTTTTACGAGTGGAAAATATATGTATTGGTAAACAAATTATTAGCGGCAGCTACAGGAATATCGGGAGGTTTAGAACTGTTTAAGAAAGACTGGAAATGAAATTGAAAAGTAAAATTACTCAGGTTAACGAGCACAATGCGGTACTGCATCTTTTTGTTTCAAAGTATTTATTGGCACTGCAATTGTTATGGGCCGGCGTTATCTTTATCATCAGGCAAACGACCACCAAACGATCAGGGCCATCTACAATAAAAATGATATCGAAAATGATAACAATTTTAAAATCCAAGATATCGGACATTTTTATTTTTCAATAAAATGGTATGGGTATCATTTTCGAGATTTCTCGGGGTGCTGATTACAGAAATGACAACCATTTTTAAATTCAAGATGACATTTTTTTAGGAAATCGATAATATGGGCGCCATTTTCTAGGTTTCTCGGGGTGCTGATATCGAAAATGACAACGATTTAAAATCCTACATAGCGGACAATATTTTTTTTTCAATAAAATGCTATGGGTGTAAGTTTCGAGATTTCTCGGGGTACTGTGTACAAAAATGAAAAATTCTTTTATAATCCAAGATGGTGGACAATTCTTTTGTAAAATGATATGGGTGTCGTGTTGGAGGTTTCTCAGGGTGCTGATTTTGAAAATGACTACTATTTTAAAATCCAAGATGGCGGACAAATTTTTTTAGTAAAAGGATATGGGTGTCTTTTTCGAGGTTTCTCAGGGTACTGATAATGAAAATGACAACGATTTTAAAATCCAAGATGGCGGACACGTTTTTTTTTTTCAATTAAATGGTATGGGTGTCATTTTCGAGATTTCTAGGGGTGCTGATTACGGAAATGACAACCATTTTTAAATCCAAGATGGCGGAAATTTTTTTAGGTAATCGATAATATGGGTGCCATTTTATAGGTTTCTCGGGGTGCTGATATCGAAAATGATAACTATTTAAAATCCATTCAAGACCTATAGGGTGGTTCACGGAGACCTAGAGCAATAGACCAAGAGACTAGAATCATTAAATTTGGCAAGAAGTATTGTCTTATACCACAAGTAAAGCGAAAAATCCGAAAACTAATTATGTATAACACACACACGCGCACGCGCATGCACACGCTCGCGCAAGCGCACGCACGCACGCATGCACACACATGTAAAAGGACCTAACGATTCCAGTCTTGAACGAACTATTTACATGCTTACAAGTCTTTTCGGAATCCTCGGCGCGCGAGTCCAACCCACACTTGTCTATTTTTTCTATTGTATTGGTTAACGAGACGAGCTGGACGTTTGCCTGATAGGAGTCATAATGCCGGCCCATAAAAATTGCAGTGCCATTCAGAACTTTGAAACACAAAAGCCTGCGCGGCACCGCAGTGTGCTCATAACTAAGTCTCATATCTTAGTAATTTCGCTGGCTACTTTGCTCAACAAACCGGAACACAATAATGCTTGCACATTACTGTTTGCCGGCAGACTTCATGAACAAAACGGAAACCCAGACGGACACTCGCAGATGACTCGATACCTCGTAAATGACATCAATATAAAAAACATGACTACAAAAGTAAAAAATAAAAAATAACCCGAAAATCATTTATTTACGTACACGTTCGTTTTTGGGTCAAAAGGTGTAACAAATTTCAACGTTACGGAGCAAATTGGCTGTCTGTACTTTTATTATAGTCCACAGCGATGTTTTGAGATAAATCTCAACGTTGTATGATCTCATGTGCGTCCGTCCCGTTTATTTACGAACTAGCTTCTGCCCGCGGTTTTCACCCACGTTCCCATAGGAACCGTGCATTGTTCCGGGACAAAAAGTAGCTTATGTTATTCTCCGGTCCATAAACTATATCTATGCCAAAAACCACGTCGATCCGTTGATTCGTTACTGCGTGAAAGAAGGACAAACCAACAAATCAACAAACACACTTTCGCATTAATAATATAACTAGCTTCTGCCCGCGGTTTTCACCCGCGTTCCCACAGGAAACATGCATTTTCCGGATACAAAGAACCCTATGTTACTCTCCGGTCCATAAACTATTACTATGCCAAAAATCACGTCGATCCGTCGCTCCGTTACTGCGTGAAAGAAGGACAAACCAACAAATTAACAAACCAACAAACAAACTTTCGCATTTATAATAGAGTAGGATATAGGATATATTTAGTATGGAAGTATGGATAGTATGGATAATGATGATCAAACTTCACTTTCAATGAAGAACTTTCCACTAAATGAATTCAAAGAATTATAGGCAAAGAAGATGCCGTGCGCGCTACTCGCACGCGCGTTCGTTCATCCGCGTATTCTATGACGTTAGGTTTTGCGATGTTCTTGAAAGACGAAGTGTGGACCGCGCGGGTGAAGTGGGATTGACTCCACCCATTCGAGCAAGGCCATTGGCGCCTAGTAGGGTCTTAACGTAAATTAGTTTAATTTTTAAATTAGACCGATTCTAAAAAATAACAGAGATTAGCAGTAACAAACTTTACCTCTTTTTTAACGCTCAACAACCTTACACATAAACCCTTAGGATTATATTTCTATATTCTCACCTTACTGTGTTATTAACTTACCTTACTCTATTAGGTAATAGTATTTTATAATTTTTAGTATAACTATACAAATAAATAAAATTGAAGTGTCTGTTTGTTGTGTTAGTCAAAATAACAGCTTTTTACTAAAGGCATATGAAAGTATATACGGTACCTACAGAAAAACCACAATTTTTAAAATTTTTGTCTGTCTGCTCCGGGTAATCTCCGAAAGGGCTGGACCAATTTTGACGGAACTTTCACTGGCAGATAGCTGATATTATAAGGAGTAACTTAGGCTACTTTTATTTTTGAAAACGAATTAGGGTTCCGCGCAAAAAAATAAATCCAATGATTTGCAATATCTCCGCGCGGGTGAAACCGCGGGCAGCAGCTAAGCAGCTAGTATTACTTATAAAGAGAGGTTACGTTTATTACAACTGCACAGGAACCTTATTCTGAAAATCGGACATCGAAGCTTCGGCTGACGGATCGCAATTTTCTTACCACGAAACACATTATTTCAAGTTATGAATATCGAACGGAATGTTGGATCCAAACACTTCCCTAGTAGGAAAACTACGATCCGTCAGCCGAAGCTTCGACGTTCGATTTTCAGAGTAAGGTCCCTGTGCAGTGGTAATAAACGTAACCTCTTTATAAGTAATACTAGCTGCTTAGCTGCTGCCCGCGGTTTCACCCGCGCGGAGATATTGCAAATCATTGGATTTATTTTTCAAGTTTGATTCTAAAATTTATTTATTATATAGGAAGCTACCTACATGATTATTCCTAAGTGCTATATAAGGCTGCATTTTATCCTGATTCCACGCATGCGAAACTGCAGGCAAAAGCTAGGCTCTTAAACGATACTTGATGCTAAAGTAGTTTTTAAAATAGCTTTATGGGGCCACATTTATTAATAAATCACATTTTATTTTCATATTATTTTTTTATTTTAAAAAGAAATACCACTCAGTAATAAAGAAAAGAATTAAAATTATTTTACTTATATACTAAATTAATACAAACTATAATGTACTGCTTTGGGAAAAGTCCATGTCCTGGTAAATACATAATTAACAACAAAAATATGATAAAAATAATAATTAAAAATGTCTGCTTAATACTACTATTATAGTCAAACAATATGGACATTGTATCTATGTCAAATACTATGGTGCTATGAGTCAGTATTAACTTTCCTATAAAACATTAATGAAGATCTAATGTCCATTAATTTGTACTCCACTAAAATTAACGTTTGCAACACAAACAAATCATAGTAAAACATTACTAAACAAAAAAAAAACCTGTGTAAGTGATGGTTACATTTTTTAAATTATCTTATTAAATATACAAAATAATTTATGTCTGTGTACGCAGTCTTAATTGCAGAGTCAATTAAAATAATAATTAAATCTTATACTAGTCATTTCTGTATTTGGCTGCTAATGCTTCTAGCTGAGAAGTAATTTTCTTCAAGTCAGCATTCTTATCTAGCTTCAAATAAGTATTATTTCTTATATTATGCAATTTTACAAACTCTGGCACTTCTTCTATTAGACCTTTTATGTCTCTTTGTAGATCACTTGCAGAAATGTTCGCTTTGAAGCTACTTTCTAACTTGGATAGTATAATGTTAAGAGCTAAGACATTCTTTCTCTCAGTAACAAATATATTCCGGAGAGTGCGAGCTAGATCTGGAAGCCTGCTGTATATTAAGTACTTCTGCTCATAATCTGGGGATCTTGTCATGGCTTCAAGAGCTTTTGCTGCTTGCTTAGCTCTAACCTTTTCGAGTAATGAAGCTGGCAAGTTTCGAAGTGCAGGATTCAATAATGGGACATTACTAGCTGAAGGCTGACACGTTTGAGTGCTGTTGGTAGAAGTGCTTGGTTTGCTTTCACTGATGCCTGTGGCAGCCTTCTCTTCGTCAGTTAATCCTCTTGCCTTGGCTTGAGCCAACTTTTCTAATGCCCGCTCCATTTTTGTATTACATTTAAACAGTTCTCGAGCCTTTGACAATACATCTTGAGCTGAAGAGAACTTTTGAACATTAGGCATTTCGGGAAGCTTGGCACTGTCTACTTGAGGCAGTTTTTCAATCTCAAATTCAGGATGCCAACGGGACAATTTGTCATCAGGTATCACCATTGGTGGGTCAAGAGTTAGCAGATACTGAGTATGATGCTTCTTCACTAGCTGAAGAAGAGTGTCGTAGAAGTATCTACGTCTCTCTAACAGAACAGTTGGGTTCATTATCTTGATGTCATTAGGAAAGTTTGGTGTGATGACCAACTCATAGGCTTCCTTATGGGATGAAGCACTGAAGTTTTTAATTTTTTGCACTTCAAAGTTGTAGAAGTCAGGTACAAGATGTTTGATCTGAGCTAGATGTTTCTCATTAAAGGTGCGTTTGAGCATTTCTTGCACAGAAGGCTTCAATTTAGCAAAAGTGACTTTTTCGCTTCTGTTGTAAAGTAAGGCAACAACAGTTTCCATACCACGGAACAGCTCAGAGAGGAATCTGTAGTGATGAGGCAGTGGAAGGCTATTGGAGCTGGTTGCCAGGGCTGCATGCCTGATGTATGCAGGAATCTGAAAGTCATGTAATATTTTAAACTAGCTGTGCTACACACCTTCTCCCACATATGCCAGTGAAAGTCCCATCAACATCGGTCCAGCCGTTTCGGTGATTAGCCAGAACAAACAAACAGACAAAAATTAAAAAAATTGTGGTTTCTTTTAAGTGCAGTATATACTTACATTACAAAAAAAAACAATTCAATTTTATATATTTGTACTGACTAGATTTATGTTGATAAATTTTGAATCTTATAAACTGCATGATACAATATGTATGTTTGTCAAATCAATACTAGTAGTTACTTTTATGTTTATTTATGTACTCTGAAAACATAGAGGGGTAATTTTTACATTATGTTTTGTAGAAACTAGGCACAGATTTTACATATTATAATATGTACTAAGTTAATTTGTTGGAATAGATAGGAATTAATAGAAAACTTAATGTCTGATTCTTAAATTAGCAACATACCTTATTAGGACTTTTAACAGGGCTAACAAATACTTTTCTTGGTGAGATAAGAGGCCTCTGTTGAACAGGTTGAGAGGCAGGAGCACACTTTCTCGGGGACACAAATTCATTTTGAAGCTGTGATCTTTTGCTTGGACTGTAACAAAGAATCATTTTACTATGTCTGTTTCGAGACGTATTTATAATTTTTAAGAAGTACTTATTTATAGTTTGTAAGTAAGTAAATAATTTGTATACCTTGATGGGACTTCCACATCAATAGACTTAAATTCTTTTAAATTTTTCTTCTCACTAGCTTCTTTGAGTTGTTGAATGCCCTTGCTGAGCCTTTCAGCGGTAGCTTTAATCTCTGCTAACCTAGAGCTGCCTGCTAACTTCTTTCTTATATCCCCTAAGCTTAAATCTTTTCGTGCTGAAGAAGTTGTTTCAGATTTGGAGGTTGGGTCAGTTTTAGCTACGTTCACAGCATTGGATTTCTTTGCAAATACGGTCTTCTCTTGAGGCACAGTCTCCAGTTTAGCCACGTTAAGCTCGGAGACAGTCTCATTTTTCACATCGATTTTTTTCACATCTTCAAGTTTGATTTCGCCTACTGGCACAATGGATTGTTTTATATCTTTATTGAGTTCACATTTTTTTATAAAGTGGGTTTTGCGCGAAAATCGGTACGTCTCATGTGTTCGCTCGTTATGTGGAACTTTGCTTTTGGATGTTAAAAGATCATCCGTAGCTGCTCTTTTCCTACTATTAAAAAATGATGTAATTGAAGTTTGCGACATTGTTTTTCGTTTAAATATTTTAATACAAAAGTTCAATCACATTTATAGCACTGAATCCCAAAATTAATTTTTATCAGCGACGTCTATTTCCCTCCAAAATCTTCGTCTACAACTCATAAGTCACAATCCAAACTCAACACTCAACAGTCAACTATTATTAAGTTGTCACTAGCAGCTGTCTGGATAAGTGGACACTGACTGAATGATACCAGTGACAATTGACAGCCTGATTGTCGTGTGTGCACTTTATAATATTAGACATGAGGCATGAGGTGTTGCCGCTTATAAATCCATTTTATACATAATTTTATTATGATGAACGATTGTAAAGCTTCCTCAAAAGATCATTCGTGATTGTCACCGTGCTACCACAAAAAATAACTTTTAGACGCCTGTTAAGCTAGACAGTCTCTAAAGATAAACGTCAAAAATGATTGGAAATGTCACAACAGAATTGTGTTAGACAACGGTTAGACACTACTTAAATCAGGATTTGTGGTTGCTTATATTTAATCGCGCGTCTACGGCATGTTTAGGCCTTGTACAGTGATTAACACAGGTTTAACGTGTTTATTTTTTTGTGGTAAGACCCCTAAAATGATTAGAAATACCACAACAGAATGGAGTTAGACAACGGCTAGACACACAGTTTTAACGTGTGTTTAAACGCACGTTAAACCTGTATTAAACACTGTTGTTCGGGCGCCAGATTTTAATTCTCGTATGTACGTCAGAAGAAAAGGTTTTTGTTTGGTATATTTTCAAGCATGCATAACTGTAGTGCTACGCAGAACTTTGAAAAACAAAATCCTGCGTAGCACTGCAGTGCGCTCGTTATCCTTAGACATTACGTAGGTATAGTCTCTTAAGGCCAGTACCTAATTTCATTGACTACTTTTCTCATCAAAGCGGAGCACAGTACCGCGTGGCTACAAACTACACGAACAAAGCTGTGGTAACCACCCAGAAACTCACAGAAGAGTAATTTTAGTCCTACCACCTGGTAATGATGTATGAATGAAATTAGGTATGAAAATGCATGAGGCGTTAGCCTCTAACTGACGGGCATTCTCATTTGTGCTCCCAAGGCGAGAGCGACATGACGCGCTTTACCATTGCGAAGGTCTGAAAAGTCTCAAACCAACGTTACAGTCATATCACAGATTAGGTAATACTAAATATGGTGTGAACGTATTTTTATAAAAATATAATATCCGAATATCCCAAGGAGGATTGTATGTGAGTCAGTGGAATATCTGAATGAATCACGTCACAGCTCGTGTCCATATGATTGATTTCTGCCTCGCTTCTGTCACATTTCCACCAGTCCCAAAGAGAAAATAATGCACAGAAGTAATACGGAGAATACTGGATAATACATATTGGGTTCATACACGTAGTAATAGGCCTGTTGCAAATAATTTACCGTAGCTGTAGTTAATATAGTTCAAAACTACGACTTTCAATGTCTGGTCTTCTGAAGTGGTGTTTATCATACAAATGTAAACAATGCCATCAAAGTATTCTCAAAACACAACGACACTACCAGTAACTCAAAAAGCAGAAGAAGGAAGAAGAAGAAGCGTTTTAGTTGTGCCAAGTAAAGTGGTCAGCCGGCCGGGGCCTGATGAAATTGAAGACGGGGAAGAAACTGAAATTGCAGCCCAAATAACTGTTCCACAGGAAGGAGGATGGGGCTGGGTTGTAGTATTTGCCTCTTTTTGGAGTATTTTCATATTGGATGGTGTCGCTTACACATTTGGAAGCATATTTAAAGACATTACGGAAGAACTTCAAATGCAGGAATCATTTGTTGCACTTATAAACTCCTTAGCAGTGGCACTGTATTTTAGTGCTGGTCCATTTACATCTGCATTAATAAACCGGTTTGGATTCCGAGCAGTTATAATGACAGGATCCGTTATAGTATGTTTTGCGTTATTTTGTACATATTTTTCAACGAGTTATGGTGCGTTGTGTTTATTTTATGGCTGTACTGCTGGTGTGGGGTATTGCTTT
Organism: Crocallis elinguaria; assembly: GCA_907269065.1. Classification (NCBI taxonomy): domain Eukaryota; kingdom Metazoa; phylum Arthropoda; class Insecta; order Lepidoptera; family Geometridae; genus Crocallis; species Crocallis elinguaria. The sequence goes on along the minus strand of OU026072.1, from coordinate 19,548,611 downwards.
ATAAATATGTCTTCAGCCTTAGTGGTGGGTTTTTACTTCGAGAAACTCCGTTCTCTGGCTTTAGCTATATCAACAACTGGATCCAGTCTAGGAATTATGATAATGTTTCCACTTAATACGTATCTGGTCCAGTTAGCTGGTTGGAGGTCACTCACTTTATTCCATTGCGGATTGTTTGGACTAATTTTCTTTTTGGGTATGACGTTTAGGCCACTTATTTCTCTAACTGTAACAAAAACAACAGATTCTACGGATCCAACACGAACCGTAACTTATTTACCAAATTTATCAACACCATCAAGAATTAAGGCAATACCATCACGAACAAAGACCGAAGGACTTGTACCTACTGGGACTGAAAAATTATTTAGCGCTATTTCAAATTATAACTTCCCAACTGCAGCGGCCGTTGTTGATGAGGGTATACCGACCTCTACCACAGGACCAGGAGTTCCGGGGCCATCTACAGCAGTGGTATCTAAATTAACACTAACAGCCCACACCCCTCGCGGAGGTATGAGCCAAAGACAGCTAAAGCAAGTCCAGTCGATCATATCAAGAACAAGCGTTAAAAGAAGCGTAGAGGTAACAGTCGATGTAGAAGGGCCTCAGAAGAAAACAAGCTGCTGGGGAAGATTATGTCACTGGGAGCAACACATTAGACAATCTCGGCCCATGTACAGGGATGACGCTTTCTTCGACGGAAAAGTAGATAAACTTCCTATATACCAAAAAAGTATGATGGATACAGGTGAAGCGAAAACCGGACTTGAGTATCAAATGGCTGTATCTCGCGCAGTAACAAAAGTGGACTTGCGTGAACAACGAGGAGTGTTCACCACGGCCGCTAGAAGAATTCTTGCAACAATGATGGATCCAAAGCTTTTAAGAAGACGTTCATTTTTAATGTTCGTTACTAGTGGGTTTTTAATATACTTAGGCTATCAAGTACCATACATCTTTTTACAAGAACGGAACAAACAAGCCGGCATAGAGGAACGTCACTGCAATATGTTTGTAAGTGTAATTGCATTTTCTAATGCCTTGGGTCGATTGCTTCTTGGTGCGCTGGCTTGTAAAGTAAATGCATTAAAATTGTTTACTTTGATGTGCTTAGTATCAGGTTTAAGCACAATTTTATCACCACTTTCGAACAACGTGTATTATCAGTACGTTTATTGTAGTATTTTTGGATTTAGCATTGCCAGTACAGCATGTCTACGGAGTATGGTTTTGGTTGAATTATATGGGTTAGAAAAGTTAACCAATGCAACAGGAATGATGTTACTGTTTCAAGGATTTGGTTGTATGTTATGTACTCCTTTAGCAAGTGTGATAAAACAACTGTTTGGTTTTGGCCCTACTTTTCAAATGGCAGGGATTTTTATTTTTAGTAGTGGTTGTTGTCTAATGACTTTAAAATACTTCTGTGACAAAGAAACTCAGTTAGAATCCCAAAATATGCAAACTGCGGCTGCTGTTTCTCGCATAAAGGTTCCAAGTATTAACTAATAATGAGTAAAAATTAATTAAAATAAAATGATACTCTAATAAATGCAATGTAAATAATTTTATGTTTTAATATATAATGAGAAATTGTTCCTCCTTCTCCCCGTACCATAACAAAACTTTATGAAAATGAGAACCTTCAATAAGATAAAAACCTCTTTATTGCACTAGATGGTAGGGGCTAGGGCACATGACCGTCTGATGATACTACGTATTATACGTATACTACGTACAATGCGATTAAAATAAGAATAGGACCGGCCTAGCGCCATGTTGTGACGTCATTACGGGAACTTGGTATAGTGTGCAAAAAAAGCAATGTTAAAAAATATTGGCTTGTTTTATATTGTAATAGCACGTACTTTTTTATCTGATAGGTAGAGAAAAAATTAGTCTAAAAACGAATCATAGGTAGGTATTATTTATAGTAGTAGGTATTATTAGGTAATTCGTTAAATTTGCCATCTAAAAATCGGGAGATTTTTATTCGGAATAAAACAAGAGTATTTTATGTTAATAATATATTCATTTATTCAAGATCTTTTAGTTTTGCCGTATGAAGAATATTATTTTCCATGTTTATTTATGAATATTATTTTACATTAGATGATAATTCAAAAATCGGGATACTGAATTGCTAAATAGGGATATCGGGAGACAATGACCAAAATCAGTAGATCTCCCAATAAATCGGAAACTTTTGCAACACTGCGTCTGTGCTGCCAACCTTATAAATATATAAATTTTATAAAATGAACGATTTTTAGTCATTCATTTAAAATTAATCTATTTTTAAGTTTGTTCTGCTGACCGTACTTATATGAGTGAAGTTAGCCGAGAGCCCGTCCTATTCTTATTTTAATCGCATTGTATTACCTACATCGACGCTGTATCGTTGCAAAGTTAGAAGATGACAGTTGATAGTTTTAATTGTATAGAACTTTATGGCTTGCGCAATTTTGCATATTATGCCAGTATATATACATATTTATATATAATTTTCATAGGTATGTTTATCGCACCTTGATAAATATCAAGTAGTAGTAAAATTACTACTAGTTCTATTTGTAATGTTATCTATTCTGTGCTAGTTACTACTTCACACACTATAAAATAGTAACTATAGATATGGGTATGGGTAAAAAAAACAGAAATAAACAAATGACTCATTATTTTTTAGTATACATAATAACGTCAATAAACAATGTTACATAATATAGTGTTTATGGCACAACAAACAGTAAACACTTTGTTAGACACTGTCCATTCGATCCATAAATAAAAGCTTTTCACAGTTAACTTATTTTAACCACTGATTCCGTGCTTTCACCGGATTAATTTAACGCTCTGTTGTTGCTATCACACTAATTCGGAAGACAAGACTTAGGAAACATTTTATTTTGCGATAGTCAAGTCACGTAATAACGTATTCAGTTATTACTGCTTCAAACGCAAATACTTTGCATCGACACATCACACAATATGTCCGCTGGCACCGGGCCGGGAGGCTGGGAGCGGCGGCGTTTGGTGGGGGTGAAGAAATCGAAGAGACGAGGCACTAACGTCATCTTTTAAGTTTGCACCACAGTTCCTTACGGCTTTTACTAAAAGCTTTTACTAAAAGCAGATTAACAGGCGTGGGTGGCCTAGTACCGGACCAATGGTACAAACACGAGCACAGATATTATACACCTCGGATGGACCGATTTTGATATAGTTTTTTTGTTTCAAAAGTGACTTGATGGAGAGTGTTTTTAGGTATGATTAACTAAAATCTGTTTAGCTGATTGAAGATAATCGTCCTCTTTAGTCAGGGGTTTTTAAAAAATGTATCTAGGTATAATTTATTATTATGTAGGTTTTCTAGTGTAATATTCCTCCTTCCTGCCCTTGTCCTATTTTATATGGGGTCGGTGCAGTACGTCCTTACGACGACGCGCGACATACTACATAAACTACTTTTAGATTTTCTAGTGTGATCGCCTCTTTAAAATAGTTTTATGGAGTGGCAACATCATCAAGTCGTGTTCGAGCGCATTTTGTTCTACGACCGGCCGCCATACTCAAACAAAAAGATTTGAGATGAAAAGTTAAATTTTTAATCATTAAAAGTTGTTGAAAGTGTTTTAATTTACTAAATGAGTTCTAAATCAGATGTAAATAGGAGGGTACTCGCCATTCAGGCGAAAAAGAAACGCCATAAACTCGGCAAAAAGAAAAATCGCGAGGAGGATCACGGGGCTGGTGGACAAGGGAACGGGCTGCGCAACCAGAACCAAAACCGTCTAGAACCAACGCATAGTTCTTCCAATGAGACGATCGAAGAGGACGAGGACGAGCAATATGGCAGCGATGACGAGGAACAAGAGGATAGCGCTGATTACTGCAAGGGTGGATACCATCCTGTCAAAATCGGCGACCTATTCCTGAATCGTTACCACGTCACTAGAAAACTGGGATGGGGCCATTTCTCCACCGTGTGGTTGTGCTGGGATCTCGTCGACAAAAGGTTTGTGGCATTAAAAGTCGTTAAGTCAGCACCACATTTCACAGAGACGGCACTAGACGAAATTAAGATATTGAAGGCAGTGCGCGACAGCGATCCTTCCGACCCTAAGAGGAACAAGACCGTACAGCTGCTAAATGACTTTAAAATCACAGGTGTGAATGGAACCCATGTGTGCATGGTATTTGAAGTTCTGGGTCATCATCTTCTGAAGCTGATACTCAGGTCTAATTATAGAGGCATCCCACGTGAGAATGTTAAAACCATTATACGCCAAGTTCTTGAAGGCTTGGATTATCTCCATACTAAATGTAAAATTATTCATACTGATATAAAGCCTGAAAATGTGTTAGTATGTGTGGATGAAACATATATCCGCAAACTGGCTGCGGAAGCCACTGAGCTACATTCCCTGGGTCTAAGGTTGCCCCATTCTTTAATTAGTACTGCTCCGAAGGAATTTCAAGAACAAGTTGTTACTGCTAAAATGAGTAGAAATAAAAAGAAAAAATTAAAAAAGAAAGCCAAGCGTCAGTCAATGCTACTCAAGAAACAAATGGAACAAATTGAGGAGATTGAAGAGCAGAAAAAAGTGGATGTTAGTGAATCAGCCCCGATGTCTCAGGATAATGATGACTCACCGCAGACACCTGAGGACACAAGTGTGATTGATAATACACGGTCTGACAATGATACTAATGTCAATGGATGCAATGATCTGCAGCGAGCTGATGATGAGGCGTTTGACACAGATGCTGATGCTGTGCAGGTTCGCAATAAACAATATGGTTGTGGAGATGATACAGGTACCCCTATGTCAGAAGGAGAAATGACAGATACTCCACCTTCATTCAATTCTCAGCAGAATATGATTAAATCTTTTGAAAAGAGACCTGATCCAGCTTTTGATTCCTGTGACTTAGAAGTAAAAATTGCCGATCTAGGCAATGCATGCTGGGTTCACCGGCATTTTACTGAAGATATTCAGACCAGGCAGTATCGGTCTTTAGAAGTGCTACTGAGTGCAGGCTATGGGACTTCTGCTGATATATGGAGTACCGCATGCATGGCATTTGAATTAGCTACTGGAGACTACCTGTTTGAGCCTCATTCGGGTGATGGGTACAGTCGTGATGAAGACCACTTAGCTCATATTATAGAACTACTTGGAGATATTCCTAAGAGAATTGCTGCTTCTGGAAAATATTCTAAAGTATTCTTTAATAAGAAAGGTGAATTGAGAAACATAACAGGTCTCAAACCATGGGGGCTAGACTCTGTGCTCACCGAAAAATATGAATGGAGTCAGACTGATGCAGATGAATTTGCCGATTTCTTAAAACCCATGTTGGATTTTGATCCAAATCGGCGTGCCACTGCATATGAGTGCCTTCAGCACCCCTGGCTGAAACCTGCCATACCTGAACAAGATGAAGAGGAGTCTGAGGACTAAAATATTGCTCTCTCTGAAATGGATGATCTTACATTCATGAAATCAGTAGTGTTGACATACAGAGTATTTCAATCTTACACATTTTAATAAAACTTTATTTATGGATTTGTTTGTGAATAACTTAACATTTTTTTATCTAGACTATTTTGTTACATAGCAATTGATATTGTTTAGAGAGGATAAATTGAGTGCAACTTCTTACCTGTTGTTGTTATACAGCTGCTGAAGCCTGAGAACTATTAACTAATGTAGCGAAGTATTTAATACACCTGCTCAAGTTGTGGCATCACTGTAATATTGTAAAATACAAACTAAATAATTGGCATTTTACTAGACATCCCTAAATTATCCTTACTGTACAGATAGCTTTAGGAAAAATTGTGATTGTATGACATGTAGACAATATAGGTTTGTCACGTTAATCTTTTAGGAATTTAGTTGACTTAACAAAATAGCTCTGCACTTAAACAACTTAGAAGTGAGAAACCTTTAACTAATAGTCATGTATGCATACTTGTAGCCTTCAGGATTGTAGTATGTTCACATAGTTTAAGTTTGTGTTTTATCACTATCACATTAAAAATCTCATAATGTAAACCTTAGAATTAAGACAGTATTTGTAATGCCACACCTCCGAGACTGCCTTTTTATATTTTGTGAGTCATCTAAATTGATCAATGGCTGGGAGTACATTGGAGTGCACCCCTGCTGTGTATCTCACACTGCAGACCTCTTATCCAGTTAATAGTTTTACCTATTATTTATCTTAGATCCCAATTTACATGACCATGGTTTGTATTAATTATATCTGCAAATTTACATTATTAAAATGTCGAAACGAGCTTGTTATTTTCGTTTCTTTTATTGTACCTTGTAATTCCTGCTAAAATTATTTCATTACCATAACTAATAATTTAAAAAAATCATGTCATAAAAAGCATCAATTGAATTGCCTAAAGCCATCAGTCATTTGTTTTCCCTTTTCTCTGACAATGCTTCATCTGTAAACAGCTGTTGAAATAAGACAATGTTGGTTTAACAATTTGTTATGCAACAAAAATGCTTTGATTTTGGCTGCTGTGGATTGATTTTTTATTACCAGTACCTGTATCATAAATCATATTTGATTTTGTTTTGAGACCATTTGTGGCCAGATAAGTATTCTGCCCGGGTGGGGCAGGAAATAGTGTTTTGTAAGGGAATCTCATTGCTCCCGCAGCTTATTGTGTGGTGAGATAGGTAGGTAGTGTACATATACTATAATTCTGTTCATGTTATATGACAAATAGAACTCTCCGTATATACAATATACTCTTTGAACAGAGCGTCACGGTAACCTGATCACATTATAGTGTTATAACTTATAGCGTAAGTTTCGTACTACGTAAATGTACCTACCTTCTGTAAGAAATACTAGATTACCTACAGCAAAGTAAGTGTTAACTGTCTGTACTATAATAAACACGAAAGTGAGTTTGAGCGTGTATAATATGAGCGTACAGTGATCGACACTTACACGAACCTCTATATATCGTTTGTGTTTGTATCTAGTTAGCTAGGCAGGCTGCATAATACTGCACATGGATCCAGTTTTGAACGCAAGGCTAAGAGGAAGAACGGTATAAGCTATATCGCTTGGGCAATTATTTTTAGGTTACCTACCTACCTTTTTTTCGGGTACCTACCTAACTACCGTAGAGAAACACTCAGGCAAAACGTTCCAATCCTTAGCGGTACGCCAAATGAATGTAGAAGCCGCTTATGCGTAATGGAGGAATATCAACTAGGTACCTATGTATCGATGTCGCTTCACCTTATGTTTGGTTGTCTGATGATGGAAAGGGGAAGGGGGAACTAAGTGGTGTATTTCCGATGCACATTCGCCGAAATGCAACTTACAAACAAGTAGGTAGGTAGGTACCTAACTACGCCGATGCTCAAGCGAGTCATTGCAGATGAGCTTCTTGGCACGCTTCTCAATAGACTCCAACGCCTCAAACTGGTACTTGGCCGAGCCATCCCAGAGATGAGAACAATACTCCATACACGACCGAACTAATTGTGCTTGATACAGATTGAGCAACTGTTCCGGTTTGAAGTAGGTACTGCCTCAACTACGCTAGGATAGGTGCCCAGCTTTTTGGCTGCCAATTGAGCCTGGGAGTCAATATAAGAGCCCAAGTTGATAACAAAGTGACGCCAAGAAGCTCGAGACGGTCTGTTATCGACTTATCGGCATTGCTATATCCCGGAAAATAGGAATATGGAGGAATTTACTTCGTTTTGCGGAGAACGGCATGTCTGTCTTTGCAGAATTAAACTTGACCAGCTGCAGCAGGGTGATTTTAATTCATTCTGAATGATTCCTTGTAGGAAGCGACGGTTTCTGATCGTTTATGTTTCGAAAAATTTGTATACCGACAGGGAAATATTGTCGGGATTATATCCGTGTTTATGCAGCTGAGTTGTCGAATATAAATGAGATGTTTCTCTGACGGGATTCGATTCCGAAATATAAACGATCAAGGCAGACACTTCCTATACGGATATACGACTCGTGTGCGAGCCAGAGCCTGCATGTGATTTTATTTCAATCTTGATACTTGCTAAATACGCAAATCACGTGAAGACAAATATAAAAAAAATGTCGTCTATTTGTCAGTAATTGACATTAATTGGATTTGGACACTGACAAGTGACACTGACTGCTTAACCGTCATGTCATTGTCATTTTGCTTGTTTTGCCTCTTACGTAGTACCCACAGAGGCACGGGTATAAATCTGTCTAAGACAAAAACTAGACACGAGAAACGTCACAGCAAAAAGACATATGACATTTTACACCCCCCGCACACTTCACTCCCCACCTCTTGACGTCATCTTTAGAGCCGCCGCCATATTTGTTACGATTTGAAGTCATTGTCGTCGCCATAACACATTAAAATCTCTTTGCAGACCACTCATACCTATTGTCATTGCGCTGTCATTATTAAATAAATTATATCTTAAATTTCAATATTTAAACATATTATATAATTTGTGAACATATTGTTGTAGTTGTGTTGAGTGAATTGGTAGCTGCATCGATTAATTTTCGTCTATTTTCTTTTCCACATCTAAATAGTAATCAACTTGTTTGATTAATTTTTCGAAATGTATCACAAATGATGTGTACTGGGCTGCGTAAGCTCTCGAGACGCCTGTATTTTACACAAGTTACCCAAAAGCGAGGAAAGGTTCCAAAAGTGATTGGTTGCCATCAACTGCGATTCTTTGCGAGTGCGAAAGAGCTCACTGATCTACAAATGTGTCCCAAACATTTTGAGGCACGATTCGTGACATGAAATCATATCTACTGAGCAGTGCTTATCCTACTTTATTTATACAATCGGCAATTCGCAGTGGAATTTCATTATCTCTTGAAACTAATGGTAAGCTAGTACCCACATTTCATTTACGTTCCTAATAAATCATTCCTAATATATACATTCAATTTTTGATTTATTAATCTTCGTTTTCCAGAAACCATGCACTGTACTGATGACCATCAATACGCTGAGAAAAGGACTGTAATTCCAGCAATGCAAAGCAAAGCTCTGAATAAATATAAGAAAAAATTGAAAAAGAAAAATAAATGATTGAATAAAAAACGTTGTTTTACTGAATTTTTAATGAAGTAGGTTAGGTAATATTAAATAATGAAGTGAAGGCTGCTCGATATTAGAATATTGCATTAGTGATATAAACTTCTTGATTCTTGATTCATAGATATTATGAAGAAACTATGACAAACGTTGTCATTAATTTTCCGTTGTCATATAATTAATATCTATATTCATCTTTATTAAATGTGCTGTTTTAAAGCTGAATAAAGCTAAGTTTTCGCTGTCTATTCGTATTTAATATGCATCAATTTATTCAGCTTTAATTTTTATGACAGTATGTCTAAAGAGCATTTGCTACCGGTGACCTCGCCGTCTTCGAGTACCTCGCGCTACTTACGCCCAGAACGCTTCGATGTGGAGCCTGCTACTGCTGCTTCAGACTTAAAATGGACCCACTGGCGGTATTCTTTCGAAAACTTTTTATCTGAAGACTCTCCTTCTGCTACTGAACTATTTAAATATAAAATTCTCGTAAACCATATCTCACCAACTATATTTAACCTCATACGAGAGTGCAAAAAGTACAGTACTGCCATTGAAATACTGGACAATACTTACGAGAAAAGGAGGAACATAACTTTGGCCCGGCACCATTTGACCTCCAGAAAACAACAATTAGGAGAATCAATAGCAGAATACTCGAGGGCTCTTACCTTGCTCGCTCATGACTGTCACTTCAAAGCAGTAACTGCTAAAGAACATCAAAACGAAACTATTCGCGGAACGCTCATCGCAGGACTGAACTCCAAAAAGATACGAGAACGACTGCTGGAAAAATGTACAATGACATTAGAAGAGACATTGAATTTAGCTATTTCCCTTGAAAGCGCAGAAAGTACTTCCCATGCTATAGAAACTAATGCAAGTCCTGCTTCTTTCAATGCTGTTACAGGAGCAGTAACTCAAGAGAGACCACAGCTACCACCATTATCCGCTGCTGTTTCTCAGAATGACCGCAGAAGATGTTTCTTTTGTGGTGGTAATATTCATCAAAGGATTAAATGCCCTGCATACAAGGTAGATTGTCAACTTTGCTCAAAGAGAGGCCATTTTGCCAAAGTTTGCCGTTCTAGTCCGACGCAACGAAGCGCAAACGTTGCTGCTACTACAGAAAATGACTCTCAAGAGTCACATTTATCTGCCATCTCCGCCGCTTCTCCTTCAAGCTTGCGCACAGCTACTATACATGTCACTGTTAACGATTATCGAGCCGATGCTCTAGTAGACACAGGAAGCTCTATCAGTTTTATCGACGATAAATTGGCCCAAGCTTTGAAACTCAGAAGGAAGCCATGTAAACAAGCCGTAACTCTTGCTTCTCTCAACCATGTCTCATATGTCAATGGACTTTGCTATGCAACAATACTAATCGATTGTCACATTTACAAACACCAACCACTGCTTATCGTAGATGATCTTTGCGCAGACATTATTATCGGTCACGACATTCTAAAGAACCATTCGTCACTTGAACTCCAGTTTGGTGGTGAAAAAGAACCACTGAAAATTTGCAATGTCCTTGAAGCCTCCGTTCCTCCAGCGTCGGTTTTTACTAACTTATCACCTAATATTAAACCAATTGCTATTCGATCCAGACGCCACTCCGAAGAAGACTATTTATTCATGTCAAATGAAATATCTAACCTTCTAAAAGACAATGTTATTGAGCCCAGTGTATCACCCTGGAGAGCACAAGTTCTGGTTGCTGGAGGAGGCAGCCACAGAAAACGCCTTGTGATTGATTACTCACAGACCATCAATCGATATACAGAGTTAGATGCCTATCCTTTACCAAGCATCGATTCTATTGTGACTCAAGTTGCCAAACATAACTATTTCAGTCAGATAGACCTCAAGAGCGCTTACCATCAAGTGAAAATCCTTCCCAAAGAAAAGATCTTTACTGCATTTGAAGCTTGCGGAAACCTTTACCAGTTTACCAGAATACCCTTTGGAATAACAAATGGAGTCGCCGCTTTTCAAAGAACTCTTCAGTTTATTATAAGCGCTGAAAAGTTAAAGGGAACATATGCATATTTAGACGACGTTACTATCTGTGGGAAGGACAGACAAGATCACGAAACTAACTTACGCAGATTCATGGCAGCAGCTGAAAAATATCAACTCACGCTGAACACTGAAAAATGTGAATTTGAAAAGGAATCTATCAATCTTCTGGGCTATACTATTCACAAGAACTCGATCAAGCCAGATAAATCACGATTAGATCCATTAATAAATCTACCCGTTCCGTCGGATGCAGCGGCCCTGAAAAGAGCACTAGGGCTATTTGCGCACTATTCAAAGTGGATCGTCAACTTTTCCGCTAAGATCAGACCGTTAGTAGAAGCCACATTTCCGTTATCACAAGAGGCAATAGATTGTTTCGCCAATCTCAAGTCAGCCGTCGCTGAATCCGCTCTAACCGCTATTGATGATAAACAAATATTTTCTGTTGAAACTGATGCTTCAGAATATGCTATTGCTGCAACTTTATCCCAAGAGGGCCGTCCTGTCGCGTTCTTTTCACGCTCGCTCAACAATTCTGAACGTCGACAGCCCTCTATTGAAAAAGAGGCTAGCGCCATTGTAGAAGCCTTGCGAAAATGGCGCCACTACTTGGTTGGAAGACACTTTTTGCTTGTTACAGATCAGCAATCGGTGTCATTCATGTTCAATCAGAGGCATTCAAGCAAAATTAAAAACGAAAAGATCGAACGATGGCGCCTGGAACTGTCTTGTTACAAATATGACATAATTTATCGCCCGGGCAAACAAAACCAAGCTGCCGATGCATTATCTAGAGTGTGTGCTCTAATGGATACTACTTCAAACAAACTATCAGAGCTGCATAACTCTTTATGTCATCCGGGCGTCACAAGAATGATACATTGGATCCGAACAAAGAACTTACCGTACTCTGTTGAGGAAGTAAAAAGGATGACTGCGGCATGCCCAGTTTGCGCTGAAATAAAACCGAGATATATTAAAAATGAAGCACAACTAATTAAAGCGACGGCACCGTTCGAGCGTCTAAATTTAGATTTCAAAGGACCTCTTCCGTCTAATACTTCCAACCGATACATTCTAACAATAATCGACGAGTATAGTCGGTTTCCCTTCGCCTTTTCTTGTAAGGATGTGTCATCAGAAACTGTGGAAAAATGTCTAAGAGAACTTTTCTCCTTATTTGGAACTCCGGCTTACATACACTCTGACAGAGGTTCGTCATTCTTATCTGAAGAATTAAGAAAGTTTTTGACATCTCTTGGCGTAGCCTGCAGCCGCACGACTCCATATAATCCCCAAGGGAACGGCTTGGTAGAGAGACTTAATGGAACATTATGGAGGACTATCCAGCTACACCTCCGCTCCACCAAACGAGACATCACCGAATGGGAAAGAGCAATACCTGTGGCACTTCACTCCATAAGATCTCTGTTGTCCACCGGAATAAATGCTACCCCACACGAGAAGATGTTTAACCATCCCCGTCGCTCTGGGAACGGCCAATCCATGCCAACATGGTTATTATCACCGGGACCTGTTTACATGAAGAAAAATGTGAAGAACTCGAAGTACGATCCAGCCGTAGAAGAAGTCGAACTGTTACAAAGTAACCCTCATTATTCTTATATCCGATTACCGGAGGGTCGCGAAACCACTGTCTCTAATAGACGTCTGGCACCGCTTCCAGTGACTGAAGAAATTTCATCTGATGATGAGTACCTTACTCCAGACACTGAGAGGGCTCAGCCTGCTAATGAAGACCCGACTTCTGAATTGATCGTTGAGGATGTTCAGCCTACACAAGTCCGCCGTTCTTCTCGAGAACGTAGGCCTCCGTCATACCTTCAAGGTTATGTTACGACCTAGAAGGAAGGGTGAATGATATAAACTTCTTGATTCTTGATTCATAGATATTATGAAGAAACTATGACAAACGTTGTCATTAATTTTCCGTTGTCATATAATTAATATCTATATTCATCTTTATTAAATGTGCTGTTTTAAAGCTGAATAAAGCTAAGTTTTCGCTGTCTATTCGTATTAAACTACTGTACCGTTATTCGAAACCTAATTAATACATGAGAGTAGCGTACTTCATTATCGTTCCGTACTAGCCGTGCTGTGATTGGCCCTGCTCGTATCCGTCGTCCCGCCGTCCAATCAGCGTCGACTTCCGCTCTCTCTTAGCGCCTCCCCCCACCATCACTACCGCGGCAGTGCGCTGCGCGCAACTTAGCTTCATTGGCGTTTGGATTTTCGTCCAGAGCGGTCGTAAATATTAGAAACTAATAGTTTACGAACCCAGTCGTGCTATTGATATTGAAAAATATCTTTTACTTGCTTATATATTTATATATAACTATATAAATATATTTGAAGCAATCGGTAAGTAAGTAATTTAACGGTGTTACCGTTCGGCTTTCATTACCAATTTTTTGAACTGTTTTAGTTTTGTTTTTTAAATGGATGATAATAGCGGCCCAGCTCCAACGAGGGAAGTGACGGAAGATCAAAGACGACAACAGCCAAGGAGGAAGTATAAGTTACGTGAGTAATCGAGCTCAGAATCCAGTTCTGACTCTTCAACAACCTCTAGTTCGTCATCGGACAATTCCGGAAGACGCAGGAGGAACAAGCGCAAGAAGAAAAACCGTAAGTTAGACAAATTATTTACCGAAATAGTTGAAATAAAATCCCGTTTGAATGATACCAATCAAGGTAATCATCACCATGAGTCAAATTACAATGATAACTACCTGAGCCTTTGTGCACCAAACACAAGTGGCATTTTTTATAAAGACAAAAACAAAGAAACCTGCTATCTCTAACACAACGTCGGCTCATTTACTGAAAGAGCTACAACGTTTTGGACAGCCGGATTGGAATAGTGTGTGCTATTCTTAAACTCAAAAACACTACGGCTCCGTAGCTAAGTCGGTAGTAACCCTGCATGCAAAGCGAGGGGTCCCGGGTTCGATTCCCGGCCGGGGCAGATTTCGTGTAAGCATAAAGTTTGTTCTCGGGTCTTGGATGTTCGTGATGTGTATCTGTGTGTGTCCATAACACCTGCAATACAGGGAATTCTAGTGCGGGGGTATGAGTGTAAGAGTTTATTTATTTACTACCTTCATTCCCTCGGGTTCACAAGTTTTTACTCAAACGAGTTCAAACGTTATGATAACTTTAAGTTCTCAGCTCGCATGGAAAACGTGTTTGCACTTGCAGGATTGACATATTATGCTTTACTCCAACAATAAGAAGCCCTTCAAGCAGATTTGAACAGATTCTCAAAGAACGTACAACAGGCAAGTGCGAACGCCTCTGAAATTAGTGCAAAACTAAATGAAACTTCTTCAAATGGTAAGTTTGCAAAGGTTACAGGCGATATTTTCCAGATGGTATGTGGACACAGGGCTAAACGTATTCAAAACAGACTTGAATCGATACTTTCTGCAGTAAAAGACCCATTGTTCAAGAATACTTAGCTTAGTTCTCTAAAAGGCTGGAGGACCGAAAAATGTTTTCTGGCAGCATACTGCTCCCAAGGAATGCCATTCTGATCCTCAGAACGTTCCGAGCTCATCAAAGCCAACATATAATCAACCCAGAAAATACCAAGGTAAGCTTCCACGAAACAGAACGTGCCTAAACAATTTGCCTCGAACGACAACTTTCGGGGAAGAGGGGGCAGACAACAGAGACGACATAACGATCAACCCTACAGATGACGTAATTCCCCTTTATCCCACCGGGATAGGAGAGAAAATAACCAGAAGTTCTGACTCGAAGCCATTCCACGCCGGTCAGCCACAAAAATATTATACTCTTTGGGAGAATGCTCGAGGCCCCGCCTTACATTCTCAACATAATAAGGCAACCGCATACCTTTCAAACGTGCCGAACAACCACACTACCCAAATACCTCATTCTCTAGAAATGACGCGGGTTATTCACAATATGCATAGTTGCACACTCAAGGTGTCATAAAAGTTGCAAAACAATCTCCAAGCTTTGTATCGTCGATGTTTCTCAGACTACAAAGCGACGGTACGATGAGACCAATTTTCAACTTGAAAAACCTGAACAAATGTCGCCACCGACAATCTCAGGTTTCAGGTGATGATTCACCGTGTGCCAGACTTCCTTCAAAAAGAAGACTGGACGGCCAAAATATACCTTCATCAGGCCTACTTTCATATTCCAATGTCGTCGAATCATCAATGCTTCCTTCGGTTCATTTACGACGACATAATTTACGATGACATGCATACCATTCGAGCTCAGCTCGGCTCCAAGAACATTTGCCTCTGTAAGCAATTGGATAGCTCAAAAGCTTCGAGAACAAGGCTTGCGAATATTAGTGTATCTCGGCGATATTTCTAGCCCATCAGAACCCACATACACTACAGAGCCACGTGGCAACTGCCACTAGCTTTTTCGAACACCTGGGTTGGAAGATAAACAAAGAAAAATCATTACCGGAAAGGTCACTAAACAGACTCAAAAACGAACTGTCGGCAAGGATAAAATCGAAAACGACAAATCTGAAAGAATTTCAAAAACTGACAAGTTTGCGATTTTTGTCGTTCCAAGAGGACGACTAAACTATCGAACGCTTTACAAGCGAACACACTAATAAAGTCCCGAGCACTTGCTGCTATATTGAACCCGAAGGCATTACAGGACAGTTCCTGTATCCACCATTGCAGTCAATGGTGGGTGGAAAACTACACAACCAGTTCTTGCATACACCATCCTCAGCCATCACATTACCTAACTACAGATGCGAGCGACATAGGATGGGGCGGCAAATTTAACAACCAAGACTTTCACGAGCTTGGTTGCAGACCGAACCAAATCTTCATTGCAATCAGAAAGAAATGATTGCAATAATAAGAATCCTACAAGATTAATGTCACTACCTCCAATCGAGTGCACTACTAATTCAATGCGACATCAGGACGGTACTGTCATATCTTCGCAACGAAGGCGGTACGAAGTCACAAGCATTGGTGAATCTTATAGCCAAAAAGGTATTCTCGATCTTTAACCAATACAATATTCACATGACAATTTATCACCTACCAAGCAATTGCAACACAGCTGATGCAGATCACATGTCTCGCCAAAAAAAAAAAAAAAAACCTCGCCCAGATTGGCAACTTCTTCCAAAGGTAATGAATGCGATATTCGAGAAATGGAACGAACCGGAAATAGACCTTTTCGCGTCCCGCAAAGCCCACGTGGTTGTCAAATATTGCACGATCGATAGATGGGATTCTCAAGCTCAATGTTACGATGTCTTTGGAATGACCCGGAACTGCAAACTAGCTTGGATGTTCCCGCCACCATACCTAATACTAAAAGTGTTGAACCACTTGAACAATAGTAACTTTTAAACTTTCGCGATTCGAATACATTGTTTATTTTTAAGAACGGGACTTAATCGCGATTCGCGATAAAAACACAGGTTTATATTTACCTCGACGTTTCGATCAAGTTGCATTGATCGGGGTCACAAGAAAACTGGAGAATACGGGTGTCAGCATCAATAAAATGTGAGTGTTGTTACCAACTACCCACATTTGGCGTTATAAAAGTCTGGGCTTGTCACGACACACCACTTGAACAAGTCTACAGGAGTTTAACTAATAGTCGTTCCATGATGAGAAAAAGTGTATTGGAGACCAGACTTGAAAAACAAAGCACTGAGCCCCCCGCCCCCCTTACGATCAAGGATCTATCCTTTGTCCTAATAGACGTAACCACCGGCCAACCTCCACCGAGAGTAAAAGAAATGACACGGGAAGTCTGGAGATGTGGGGTTGAGATCAGAGCTTAACCGACTGGAATGAACAACAGAAATAATTTCTATCTTCTGCTTGGAGACAGTCCACCTTAAACACATACAAGCCAGTCTGGAAAAGGTGGCTCTCATGGTGCGATAAGAACTCTGTTAGTCCACGGAAACCTGACGGATCACAACTGGCTAGATTTTTGGTTGATTTACATCAAAAAGAAAAACTGTCTTTAAGTACAATACTAGTTCACAAACCAGTGGTATCGACTTTCTCTGACCCAAATGACATTAGTCGGCTTAGTTCGCATGCGCTTGTAAAACAAGTTTTAAAATCACTATCAATAAGATATCAAATCATTTAACTAGCCAAACCGAAACAGCACAATCGCCCGTTTGGAACATCGATACTTTGTTACATCATCTCAGCCAGAACTCCACCGAGAAAATGAGCTTGTATGCAACTTCAGGGCACACAGCTGCTATCCTCCTCCTATGCTCAGGACGAAGAATACACGACTTGACTCTCCTTAGAGTCGTCGACTCGCGGAGCATTGCCAAATATCCCAAAATAGCATAGTTCTTTGGCCTACATATAGATCAAAAACCGACACCTCCAAACAACAACAATCGGGTTGGAAACTTTTACAAAACGAAAATAGTCGAAATTTAGAGCCAGTCTACTGGGTCTCTAGATACAATAATCAATGGAAAGGCGAAAGCTATTAATTCAGACTATCTATTTATTACCACTTACGACAAACCAAAACCAGCTACACGAGCCGTGATCGCTGGCTGGGTGAAAAGCCTCCTTAAAGAAGCATACACTGAAGCCATGCCTGGCAGCCTTCGATCAGCAGTCGCATCAATAAACTGAATAGAAAACATCAAATTCAACGACATATTGGCAAGAGGAAATTGGGAATCACCCAATACTTTCAAAAAGTTTTATCGCAGGGAAATCTTGCCCTCTAATGTAAACTCAAATCAATCGCGACATGCTCTGAGCCTATTAGCTAAAACCTAATTGTAACTTTATCAAATGATACTTTGCCATTCTTTAAACTTTGCTATACATACCTATCGTTGATTTAGTACTATAAGAAACGATAAATTACTTAAAAGTTTCGTTTCTATCAATATTATATACACTAGTAAAATAAAATCACATTGGCGTCACCATCACCACCAGGCGATAACAAACACATCTCTCATGTATTAATTAGGTTTCGAATAACGGTACAGTAGTTTAATAGTGATGTTTTACCTACAAATAAAACATTTATTAAACATACTTACCTTATTCGAAACCTAATACTTTAAATTTCTGCCTGGTGGCCATAACATGAGAAAACCAATGAAGCTAAGTTGCGCGCAGCGCACTGCCGCGGTAGTGATGGTGGGGGGAGGCGCTAAGAGAGAGCGGAAGTCGACGCTGATTGGACGGCGGGACGACGGATACGAGCAGGGCCAATCACAGCACGGCTAGTACGGAACGATAATGAAGTACGCTACTCTCATGTATTAATTAGGTTTCGAATAAGGTAAGTATGTTTAATAAATGTTTTATTTGTAGGTAAAACATCACTATTTAATATGCATCAATTAGCTTAGGTAAACGTAAAAGAAAAAATTAAAAAAATGTCATACATCTTTTTGCTTCAGCCAATCAGAGACGAGAGCTCGTGTCTAGCGACGGATGTAGGCGACATGTCTATCTGATACCCTATATAATTTGTGCACAGAGGAAATAATACTAGTAGTACCTACTTCTATAAATTATAATAATTTTATTTTGTTTATTTGGTAAAGATCACAGGTAAAGATAAAAATAAATTGCAAAGATATATTATATATTATTTCGTTCTGCACAAAAATAAATTGAAGTGTCATACTTGCCTCTTCCCAAAAGAAGTCCATTGTAGAGAAATTAAGGATTTTGTATAAATTCGTAAGTTTAATTTGGTTTTTATTCTATTTGAATATTTGCAGTGGCGTTGTGTGGCGGGTCGCCCTCTTCCCTCTAAAATGGTTGAGGATGAGGAGAGCGATGGCTGGCACATGCGTCACACTCGTGAACGGGTGCTGCTTGTGGGATCTCGTCCTCTCCGATAGCGTACTAAATAAATAATTCTTAACAATTGTAATATTTGTAATTTATAAGAACTTATATGTATATATGTATGAACGTTACTTTAGTTAGGCCTTCGGAGTAAGTATCCTTTAGTTGACCTGATCATATTCTAAGTAAGGAATTTTTATTATTACTTTCATTATGCTCTGATAGGTCCAGGGCTCGCACACTCTTTTTGATAATTGAGCAATAAGTAATAATAATAAAAAAAATGAGAGGCTGTAATCATTATTTGCTGCCACTCTACAGATCTGACCTGCATAATTTTGGAGTATATTTAAGACTTACATTACTTACACATGATTATTCAATTCAGTTAAATATGTTAAAATGTATGATGTACATCATATATAAATAATTCATAGATAAATGTGTTAACAACTTTTTTTAAGTTACTTTGAGTGTAAGCATTGAGAACATTTTTTGGGACTCCTCCAAGCTGTAAAACATCCCAAAAACATGTTCCATACTGGTGAGAGCAGAGGTTAAATGCAGTAAAACTTTTCAAAATTATGATTATGAAAAATTTACCAGTTCTAAATAAGTTCCCAGCCTGACAGGCCTTAATAAAGGTAGTCATAGTACAATTTTTACTAACATGTATAAAAAATAAAATTATATTAACAGTTATTTGCATGCTTTATATTTTCAGATGTGGAATTAAAGAAAATGATAACACATTATTATTTGGTTTGGACATTAGTAAGGATTATGAAATTTGTCAAACATAGAGCTCCTCTAATTTTGATAATCCTGGGTGTAATAGTATTTTTATTCAAATGGAGATTGTTATGTTTGAATATGCAGCCAAAATTGCATGTTTCTCGTGTGGTAAGTTTATAAGTATGATTACTTACAATAATATGTACCTACATGTTATTGTAGCTGTTGTATTAATAGCATTTAGGATTCATCATTAGCCTATTTCAATTCCACTGCGGATAGAGACCTCTCATAGAGAGTTTTTGGCCATAATCCACCAGACAGGCCCAGTGAGGCTTGGTGGATGTCACATGCCCTTGAATTTGAGGTTCTTGAACATGCAGGTTTCCGTGTCATGTTTTCCTTCACAACAACTTCATCGCTTCACTTGGCACGAGTTTGCTGCAATGATTAGTTATGAGTTAATTAGTTGAATATAAGGGGGTGTCCATTAATTACATGAGCCGTTTAAGGGTGGGGGAGGGGATCAAGCCTGATCTCACCCAATCTCACGTGAGGGAGAGGTGGGGGGGACGAGACAAATATCATGTAATTTTCTATTCTGCAACTGTGTGAAACTGCGAAAAAAGTGGTATACTTAAGTAAAACATGTTTCATGCTAATTCTCACTACATCTTACCAAGGGGGGGAGGGTCTAAAAATCGCCAAAATCACCTCACGTAATTAATGACCCCCAAACACCTATAAATATGAATTACTTAATTTTAAGCTTTTTTGGAATAAATAATAAAAATTAGTCACATGATTATCAAGTTCACATTGTTCATGATCACAAAAATTAAGATACATTTGTGCATGAAAATAATAGTTTTGTTTTCATATAGTCATGAATTCAATTTGGGATAATATGAAAGATTGTACTAATTATAGATTTTCTATTACATTTTCAGTGTACCAGTTTTGAAAATGGAGAATCAATAGGGAACCTATGTCACACATTGTGCCAGTCAAGAGAAACATCCTCTATCTCCTGTCACAGTTTCAACATGGAAAAGGCAGCTGTCTTCTCAGGACTGTGGATGAACAACACAGCTGTCTTCAAATCTATTAAACCAGTAAGCAATCAAGAGCTATCAAATAGATTGGATTCTACAGATAATGATATATCCATAGAAAGTGATTTCATAAATATGATCAAAACTGTAATTAAAATCAAATTCAACCTCTCAATTAATGACATTGATGCAAAACGAATGTCGTATATTCAGTACAGTCAAACAGGTGGTAATAGATACACAGAGATGCAAAATGTGTGGTCTCTATTACAAGATAATGAATATCTTGCCCTGACATTGTATGAAAAGTTTGATATATTCCCAAAGTTGCTTGGGACATGCGGATCATTGTATGCTGTGCAGAAATTGGATTTAATATCAGGTTATTGGCATCTCATGACTTTGTATGATAGTCAAAAGGAATGGGAGAAGAGGGTCAAGATATCCATGATGATACTAGATTTTCTGCATCATTTAGAAGAGCAGCTTCCAGAACCTATGCTGATCTGCGATGTGAAAATGAACCATTTCGGTGTGACCAGTGATTTCAAAAAGATTAAGTACTTAGATCTCGATTCTGTCCATCCACTTTCGGTAGCCAATAAGCTGACAGCTACTGGGGCCTATTGTAGGAAGCACAGCGACTGTGATGTATCAGATTGCCGATCTTTTTGTAATTTGATAACCAATAAGTGTCAGCATGGGGTTGTGAATAACAATCTACAGATCGTTTGTGAGCGGATATTCCTTGGTTGGGTGATGTCAGCGCGCATTATGGTCCCTGGGCTACTATTTGGGCCGAAGGCTCCCCCTGTTCTCATAGAAGTACTAGAGAGTTGCGCAAACCCTTCCAATGAAGATGGTGCGCCTAGATCATCAGCTACTAAAGAGATAAGGAATAGACTGTATAACTTATTAAGCCATTTGGTTTCTTAATGTTCTGTGATATTATTATACGGCTGCAAAAAATGTTATGAATTCAGGATTTATGCATAACAATAATTTTCTATACTTGTTCAATAATGTAAACAAACTTGGCGGTTCACCAACCAATGACATAGTTAGAAATTCAAATTGTCATGTCATTGGTTAGCGATCCGATCACTATATTGTTGTCATTGGCTAGCTTGGCATCAGCCGAGTTTGTTTACCTACATTATTGGACAAGTATAGAAAGCTGTTGTATAAGTAGATAGAGTTAAAACATAGCTGCAACAAAAAGTGGTCAAATTATACAAAATTACATGAAAATGTGAGTCAGACCTTGATCATGTGCTGTTCCGTTGTATTTCCATACTCAAAAAGTTTTTGCCTAAAAGCAAACCAAGCTATTTCTAATGAGTGTTACAGCATAGCCAACATAAGGGATGTATACATTGTTAACAACCTTCGTGACCTATGCATAATGTCTTGCTGATAGTACAGTATACAATAATTATAAGTCAGCTTTACGTTAGACTTCTTCAATGATATTACTCAGAGGAGCGCAATAATAAATATTGTCTTACTGTACAAATAGTACATGTATGGGGTGGAAATTATTTTGTTGTAAACCGCCTTCAAAAAAAGGAGGAGATTTCAATTCGGTTGGTATTTTTTTTATGTTTGTTACCTCATTACTCCGTTATTTATAAACCAATTTTGAAAATTCTTTCTTTATACGAAGGATATACTTTCAGATTATCAAAATCGGGTCAGTAGTTTGGTTTTTAAATCAAAATAACTGAAAAAAATATGCCATCCACGAAAACAAAATTGCTTTTTTACTTTTTAGTGCATTTTTCATAGCTGATTTTTCGAAGTCGAGACTATTCCCGCGGTAAATAGAAATCCACGTTTTGATTCATAAATAGATAACTATGAAGAATATAGAAGCTATGAGGCAGCAACAGACTGGAATGCATAGACGTAATTACGTCTGTACAAGTGGTTTTTTTTCTTTTTTGCTGTAAAAAACCCTTAGTATTAAGTAAAAACCAAAGTTAGAATAATAATAGTATAATTAAGTTATAGTTATAATTAACAATACATAGTGATAATTATGAAGAGTTTACGCAGTTATCTATTTTGTCCACTTTTCGAATATTCTAGTCATTTTATTATAGTAATCAATACCAGTAGAACGCTAGAGTTAGATGTGTATATAAAGTTGTTATTATTTGTGCAATATATATATGTATAGCTAAGCGATAAAAAGTAGCCATCTCCTGTCCATAAACCATATCTATGCCAAAAATCACGTCAACCCGTTGCTCCGTTGCTGCGTGAAAGAAGGGCCAACCAACAAACATACAAACACACTTTCGCATTTATTATAGATTATAGTATATACGGTTGCTGATCTCATAACCATAAGTCATAACTCATAAGATAGTGTTGTTCTGTATAAACCGAACAGTAATTTTAAATTTTGTTTTACTTTGAGAATATGAATTTAGGCTCAAAATAAATAAATGAGGCTCAACTGCGCAAGCAAACTCAGGAGTCATATCTTACAATATAGGCTTCAAATAAATGTCGCTAGTAATTATCATCATATCATATAGAATTAAGATCCTTATGGTGGAGAACAATCTCGGCGGCTCATCAACCAATAACAGATAGAAATTCAAAATTCGAATGTTGTCATTGGTTGGAACAGCCGCTGTTACCATTATTGGACAAGTATAGTAAAACAGGCCGTAGGTAGTCTATGAGGGCGGATCTCCGTTATTTTTGCACGACTGCACAAAAAGGAGTGTAATGTTTTTAGGTTTCATGTATGTAAGTATAATGTATATATGTACCTATGTGAGTCTCTTTATTCCAACATAACTAATAAATGCCTGCAGATTTGGGTGTATGGAGTATAGTTAGAATTCCTACATCATCCCGAGGGTGACACTGGCCAGGGCACTCGTGTTTTTTATTAGAAGTTTTTTTACATCGACATATAAGTTATTTGTTATAATTATAATTATATTATTATGTTGACTACATTCCTAGTTGTAATTTTTTATTGTTATGAATATACCTAAACATTGTTATAAATATGCCTGAAATATAGTTTGCTCAGTTATAAAACAAGTTTCTAAATATCATTATTTCCTTTTTTTCTAAATATAAATATTTAAATTTTTTACCCACAGTAACGTGATATTTATGTAAATCTCAAGTTTCGCTGCCATGGGGATTCGAACCCGCGTCTTCTGGTAAATCTATAAACCAACTAAGCTATAAATATAGAGAGACAGATGTTAGCAATGAAATTTTTGAGATGATTTTTCATAATATGTAACAATTTCATGCTTCTACACTCACTAGGATTCTGTGTCGCAGGTGGCATGGACACATCACAGATACACAACACAAACATCCAACACCCGAGAACAAACTTTGTGCTCACCACACAAAGTCTGTCCCGGCCGCGAATCGAACCCGGTGCTCGTCGCTTTGCAGGTATTCTCGTTTTGCTACTATACCAACTTAGCCATCGAGCTGTCAAATGTGGGTAGATAGCAATCGATGATACGTTAATCGAAAACCCCTATCAGCTAAAGCTAATCTATATGTGTCGATTTTACTATTTACCGACTGATAATGAGTTTTAGTTTGTGCGGATGTTGATAGTTTGTCACAAAGGTCACAGGGTTGGCAATAGCAGCATTTGGCGGCGTTATGGGCGTCTGTGCGCATGCGTCGCGGACGCGCGACCTTCTCGCGTCCTACCGCGTCGCCAGTCGACGGCTCCCGCCGCCTCGCCACGCATGTAAACATTCGAAAACACCAAAACGGTACACTCTCGCGTTCGGACTCACAATCGCGAACGTGATAAGTTGCTTGACGTGAAGTGCTGTGCTCATGAGTGCTGGGAACGTTGTGTAGTGCATCGCAGACCGACCGGCGCGGAAACAGGTTTGTTATTATTGACAATAATAATTGTCTTACGACACAACTGCATATCTTTTCAATTGCATCTTTGAGCATTAAAATAATTAGATTTGACCATGATTGTTTCCTCATGTTTTGGAAATGATTATATAATAGATTTGAACAATGTGACATGTGTTACGTTTGATTTTCTGGTCTATTTGATGTCACGACCTTGACCCCGTCTATAGGTCATTGCCCGGAAAGGTCAAGAAGAGATTGCTTGAGAGATAGGAAGAACACGCTTGCGTGAATTATGGATTGCTAGGTAAAGTTACACAACATAACAGTTTAGAGTTTTTATATTCGGTACCTATTAGGTATAGGTAACAATAAAATAAGAACCAGCGTACCTATTATTATTATTTGCACATGACAAATAAATTAAATGAAGCCTTTTTTTAATAGTGGATAATTTTATTTCGTTGCCGTACCTTTAGAGTGGGTATAGATAATAATTCAAGATCACGACCAAACTTTTTTTAATATCCCTGTCGTTCATTCCCATCCCAATAACATTATTAATTATTTAAGGTCATTGTGACAAAATAGGTGCTACAGACAGTCCTCTATGTCGGGGATGCATGCAGGGGGAAGAAACGGTGGAACACGTGATATGGCATTGCGAGGCCACAGGCGAAGTAATGCAGACCGTAGACGCTTATGCAAACGTACGTTTGCATAACCGTCTACACTGCCCCTAAGGGCTAAGGTTGGTTTGCAAGAGCAACTAACTCTCCTGAGTTAGTAGTTAGTAGAGGAGCACATATCATCATCATGATTAGTACCATCGATCAAAACCAATCATACCACTGGAGCAGCTTTGCCGGTGACCCAAGGATGTCCTTGGGTCACCGGCAAAGCTGCACTAGCTGCGGCAAGGCGCCACCCCAGCTCCTTTATGTAGCTGAGGATGTCCTCAGCTACATAAAGGGTGGCGCCATGGCGTAGGTAGACGCCGGCAGGAGGAAATGCACAATACACCCTAAGCGGGAATAAGAACAATAAGAATTATTTAGATCGTTCCAGACTCTGCTGTAAACAGAAAATGAATGGAAAGAGATGGGATAGACCTTTGGCCAGCTGTGGGATCACTACCTTATAATTAGATATGAATACTTTCATGAATATCAGAAATTTTATCTTTGTGCAAAGGTGTCTTGGTACCTATAAATACCATCATCATCACCAGGCTGAAGACGTCCACTGCTGAACATCTCCCCATGAAACCGTCATAAGGGTGGCAGTGAGGAGGATATGACTTGCTATAATACATCACGACACGCTTGGAAGGCGTCTTGCTGATCGGAGTAGATAATTGTTGACTGAGAGGAATGTACTACCCATTCTCTTGATAATTCTCTTAGCCGGCTCTTTTAGCAATCACAGGAAGAGATTTGGTGGTAGTAGTGGTACCTACTACTCGTATCACGGCATGCACGGCTTGGTAGGTGTGGGCGAACGCTATCCAGATGGAATATGATAAGTAGCGGATAAAAGCCATGTCAACGGTCGATTCTTCAATCTTCATCTTCAATTGTGTGAATTTGTGTGGGGTGTGCACATTGCACACTGCACATTCTAATCAACGTTTGAATTTAATCTAGACATTGTCTGAAATAAAAAAATGGATTAGGTACATACTTATCTAACCCAAAAATGCTAGCAAACGTGCCAATTCGCACGAGCTCTGATTCTGACGTTACGTTGCATCATCCATGTATATTTAAAAAGTGTACCTAATCATATAAAAAAATACGCGTAGTTATATCATTCGGATATGCTATATCATGTCTCATTTTTATTTCACCTAAATTTACTCATGATATGGCAATAGGAAATCGTTGGTCACTCACTCAGGTACTCGTAAGTATATTAGTACAAGGTAAGTGAGTTAATGTTAGGTACATTAACTAAGCAACAATGTTCCTATATAGACGTAGGTACCTACCATTGGTTTACCTTCCATGGAGTAAAGGCCCCTTAACCTTTTTTATGGTCTAATAATTAGTTATAGGTTCGTTGATAAAAAGTTGGATTTATGTTACACCGAAACTGATACAAATGCTAAGCTACGAGTAGGTAGGTCCATTTTTTTAAAATAAACTATAACGAGATAAAAATATATCCCTCTGTAGCCAAAGGTCTCATGTCCCTCCTCCCGTCCATCCATCGCGGTCTTGGTCTTCAGACGCCTCCACCCAATCTCGGTTGAAGGCGTCGAGACACTCGTGCTTCCTCTAGGACGACCTCAACGTTTTCGTCCGTCGCTACTACTGGGTGCATCCTGCAACTGAGACCCGCCTTGTCCCACAGATTGTCTGACAGATTTATACCCTACGTCGCGTCGGCAACTTCTGTTTTGGAACGCACACGGTCCGACCTCTAGATACCAAGAATGCTGCTGAGGTTCAAATTATTGCAATTTAAAATAGTGTTAGATCTTTTTCTATACTTCTGTAGGTACTTTTTTTAATATTATATCCCTCTATTATAGATATTAGAGGCAAAGTTTTTTTTTTTTGTATAGACCTGTCTCCATCTGATTTATTGATTATACCTACTTTAATTAAATACTAATATTTGGTTGACCTAGCCTAGAGCTAATGCTATCTAAGCTATGCTATAGCTAACCTAGTGTAGAGTTTGCTTGGGGTGCTATGCCGGGTAACCTCCACGCGGTGCATCCTGGGTACCTGTCAGCAACCTCTCCTGGTTGACTGATTTCGGTCCCGGAGAGGTTGCTGACAGGTAGCTAATTAACCCGGCGAGGTGGGCCCCTCCGCGTGCCCCTCTGAATGGATCAGCAGAGGGCTCAGCGGATGGGGCGCAAGGGCTGTGCGGGGCTCGAAGGCCGCAGGGACGGGTAGGGTGATGAAGAGGTGGGGCGCGCTGTCTTCCAGCGTGGGACCAGGGGGAGGGATCCTCCCCTGCTCCCGCTGGCAGCGCACCAGGGAAAAAAAAATGGACGTGACCAGGTGGAGAGAACCCCGTCCTGACCGGCGCGCCCTGGCCGTCGTCTGGGATCGGGGTTAAAGAGGTGGGGCACGCTGTCTTCCAGCGTGGGACCAGGGGTAAAGGAGCACCCCTGCTCCCGCTGGCAGCGCGTCAACTACGGACGAGAGGGACCCCCATCCTATAAGCGGTTTAGCTGTACCCGTGGTGGATGGGGGTTATGAGAATGCTCTGAAGAGCATGGAGACGGGGGCGTGGTACTCTACGCTCCCCGTCTCCACTGGGAGGGCCCGGGGTGCCGGATGCGGGGGCATCCGGCGTCCCGCACCTGTTTAGGTAGGGCCATCCCGAGGTGGAGGCGATGCGTTCGTGTTCCGGCGCATCGCCTGAGCCGTGCGGGGGAGTTTCCTCTCCCCGCGAGGCGGGTCCGTCATAGAGGACGGACGACGGCTGACGGGGTCGCGAGGAGTGAGTTTACGGGCCCGTGACCCCGTCCAAATGCTGAGCCGACAGGAAACACCCGGTGGTTTTAGTGGGTAGGACGCTGTGCAGTGGGCAGGCGGCGAGTCCCACACTATCTCCGCAGCCCCCCGAGTGCGGAGATGTGCGTGAAGGCATTTCCCCGGGAAATCAAAAAAAAAAAAAAAAAAAAAAAGTGTAGAGTTTGCTTGAGCGGTTACCGATAACTTTAAATTTCTTTTTAGCTAGCCAGGCTATATGTACCTACTACCTATATAAAAGAAAATGATACGAAATTAACCTTCACTGAAACCTCAAACTTATAGATACCTCGACGCGATGTTTGAAATTAGAAACATGTTGTATCTAAATGCACAAAATTATAATTAGTCATGTTATTATATACCTACGCTAAATGATCTACTCAGAAGTCTCAGAAGAATCAGAGAGTTGGATCAAATCAAGCAGAGCAGTGATATTTACCCGTTATTCCTTTGTTTAATAACGATCTTCATTTGTTGAATGATGTCACCAATCACCACCCATTTGCAACGGCGTCGCGTCCAATTTATCAACCATTGCAATAGTGATTGCTGTCTTTATTCAGTAAACGAGAAAAGGAAGGGGGTCGAGTGTTTTACATCGTAAATTATAATTAAAGATGCAGTTGGGGTAGCCGCTGGAAACGACAATGTGTGGGCGATGGGTATCGAATCGGCCATTCTATTCTCGTATATTGTAGTTTCAATTGACTGCACTAAGTTGGGTAGGTACCTATACTCGGAACACAGCATAGATATAGTTCACATTGTGAATTACTTCAGATTGCTTCACTGAATCAACTTTATTAACTGACATTGTATTCGTCGACAGGCTAGCGTTTGGCTATACTCACCTGATTTGGTCGAAGTGAGTGAGTGTTCCATTTTTTTTGAAGTTGCAACTGAAAACCTTCGGAGTTTTGGATTTGGTCAGGATTAGGACGTGACCTTTCAAAACTTACATTCATATTCAAGGTGCCTCTTACGATATGGTGATCACTACTATCGTTTCCATCTTGCTATCCTGCAGATCACCGAATCATCGCAGAGGCATCACCGAATATGTGCTTCTTGGTCTTCATGATCTTATTTCTAGTAGATGGCCGCTTCTCATAGAAGGAGTTCATCATAAAGAGTACCTCCTACATGAAGTCGGCTATACGGTATTTATTTCTCACAAGAATTAATTCACTTCCATCTAAAATACCTATAATTTTAATTGCTTGCATTAATGTAATTATTTATAATATGGATTAACTTCGGCATAAATTGTATAGCGATTTTTTATCACAAAGAGAAATTAAATATATGGTCTACCGGGATGGTCGAAACTATTACAATTTATCTAGAAGCGTAAAAAATATTATGAAATAGTATTTTAGGTACGTAGTTAACTAGTTTTAGGTACTATATATTAGGTACTAAAATTAATCATTTCTGACTGTACAGAAAATCCCGTTTATTTTCAGTTTCATTGTAAACTTTACCGAGGTCATTGACCTGTCTGGAAGGCTTCGTGGGACTGCCTGGCTTTCTCAGTTAACGTGGGCCGGATCGAGCTTTGACTTATAAATGAGTTCAGATTTGCGTTGTTTGTTTACTGCGACTTTATTAGTCCTTTGAACTCTTGGGTAACCCTTATAAATGAAAAATCCATTTGTGGAAGGATATGACATTGTAGTTAAACATACTTTAGGTAATCAATTTTTTATGACTAGTATATAGATATGGTATATACATATATTGGCCGAAATTAAAAGCGTCTCTGAAGTTCGTCTTATTACTAATACTTCCTAGATTTAAAAAACTAAGCTAAATTTTCTGGGAAAGAGAAGTCTCTAAATTATAGTTGACTAATTATTGACAGCCGTGGTAATAAGGTATTTTCTAGCGATTGCATGGCTAGTTTCACACACACATGTATGTGTGTGAATTGTTATTATTATTACTGTAACATGTATTTATGTATTTATGGGTCTTGATGCCTGCAATAAATGATTTAAATTTATGGAAGATGTACATAGATTTAAAAGTAAATAGGTAGTTAGTAGAGGAAAGTCGAAGCTTCGGCTGACCATTCTGACCAATCGCAGTTTTCCTACCACGGAAGTGTAGAATGGCAAAATATCAAGTTACGTATATCGTATGAAACCATCCGACGGCCGAAGCTATGACGTTTAATTAACTATCGGATTGAGGTCCGATCGGAAAGCCAAGTTTTCCATGTGTAAGGCGATCTACCTCAATAGTACCTATATGAAAAGTAGTAATATTCTTTTATTGCTCGGTATTTACAAACGCAACAGTATGTAGGTTGTGCAACCAGGTTTATTTACGGGCAGCTATCGACAGAATCAATTACAGTGCGTTTCAAGTGCACGGCCATTTGGTTTGTGATTGAAGCCTCGAGCTGTATTCTGATCTACATACCTACCGGATATACCTACATGAATACAAGTTAGAGTAGCTGCAATGAGCTTGGTTTTAGAACACGTTTTCGTAGGCCCAGTTTATTTGTAAATGTAGGTAGGTTTTTATTATTGATGGATTAACTTTTTACCACTAAAGTCTGAGTTCACCAACCATTTGAATCGAAGTGCTATTACTAGTACTTGCGTTTGTGCATAGTACTATATATAGTACTATGCACAAAGTATCTATATACTTTGTATATTTTGTTTTATCTCTATATCGTATCAATTACTATGAACTAGGTTTAACTCCTGTACCGATTTTCATATAGCTTCCACTTCGAACAATTTAAACATTTTGACATTTGCTGTCAAACCTAGTTCTTGAACTGCCGATGACGTGGATGGGTTCTCAACCAGTCACACTGTGTCTCGTTGGATTTTTTTGCCCCATCGAGACAAGGCTATCGCGAATGTAGTTTATTTCACATTTGGTGAACTAGTCGACCTTACTCACCAAATTTTTTTTCTTTTTTGATGAGCCACATGCGATCATGATACAAATTATTATTTTTCTAATCTGTTACTAGACCCTTTCAATGGAAAAATATTACAAAACAGAAAACAGTTGGTGGCTGCTGGTGGTTGCATTACTAAGGGAATGTCGCGATCCGGTTTTCAATTGCCTCTTAAAAGTTGCTGGTTCAATTTATCAGACAAGCTATTTCTGAGATAGGTACTTATTCGAACGCATCAGGGTTAATTTAAATTGCGCTTACGGGCAGGTGGTCCGTCGCGAATGACGGCCATGCAATTGGCTAGCTGAAGGGATAAAACACCACCAGATCCAATTTCACGCCTATCATCGCCCTATAAAACGGACTTGATCTGACAACCAAGACTACCCAGGACCACAACCTTCTTTATAAAATGTACTAGCTGCTGCCCACGGTTTCACCCGTGATTCTTACAGGAACCGTGCTTTTTTCCGGGATAAATTGTATCCTATGTATACTATCTCCAGCTTTTACGCTATCTCTATTCTTTACGCCAAAAATCACGTAGATCCTTTACGTTTTACCTTTTGCAGAGAGAAAGAAGGACAACCCAACACACCAACAAACACACTTTCGCATTTATAATAGTAGGTACGGGTTTATCCGTTGTTTTTTTTCACATCGATAGGTGCTTGGCGGCGATAGATTGCTTGTCAGCCGATAACTAGGAAATGTACCACCCCAGCAGGAAAACTCGTAAGTAAACGATACCTACTCTTTACGGTTACGCGGTGTGAGATGTGTGTGTGTGTGTGTGTGGTGCCTGTCTTATGCAGCGAGGGTAAACAAGAGTGAGATTCTATACTTATGCTGGCATTACCTTTACTTACTCTCACAACACACCACACAACACTCACTCACACAATCAGTTATTTTACAAATAGTATTTACATTTTATAATTTCAATTAGGTACTTAGTTCATTTAATTTATTTATTTAATATAATTCTCTGCCACTTAATGTTTGATAAATTTATAATATAGACAATTATTTCAAGATGCAAAATATGTGCGCAACCTAGCGCAGCAATATCTTTGTAAACTAATTGAACTTGGGCATCCAAGATACAGGCTACGCCTAGTATGGGGCCCGTTGTAAATTTTGAGCATCTTGTAATTGTGATTTTGAGAAATAAACTATATTATTATTACTATTATTATACTTCTTGATGTTTTGAGGCAGAGCGATACGCATATTTAGAGCGGGGCCATAAATTTTGGTGATACCTATCTGTTCTTATTCTAGTTATCTTATGTATTATTCTGCAAAAGTTGCCTACCACGTTTAAATTCAAGGCTGCCTTGTAAAAGCGTGAGTTTCAAAGGAAAACTGTTTAAAAATATAATGAGAGATCCTGCGTAATATAATATTGGACCGCTTCCAAAGAAAGGAGAGGAAATTCGCAGTAGCGTTAAAGTAATAGACGGATAAATAACAATGACGATTAAAAAAATATTCATGACGGTTTGGGTTAAATCAGGACTGGTGGACAGTGTACGGAGTGCGTACGAAATGTCAATTAAAACTTCAGACGGCCTTTCACGTAGGTGCTGAGCAAATAGTTTCCAGTTCTTGTTATCTTTTTGTTCTTTATATAAATGTGTCATCTTTCCACTCGCGCCTTCGCCGTGCGGTGGTGCCGAAGACTGAACATTCCATACCGCTATGCATATTCCTACGCGACCTTTTCCTTCACTGATTCACCAAGTTCGGTTAGTAAATTATATGCAAATCCAAAAATACATGGACAAGTCCACGGAGAAAGTCATTGTTAATGACAATGCTCACGTATACGTATTTTTAACGAATTAGGTACTACATCTAAACCAGCCCAGGGGTAGTGACGTCACCCGCTGATCAGAAGGTCGAGGATTCAATTGCTTCAATGAAATTGAGCCTTTGACAATGAAAACTATCGTGAAGGGTTTTTCAATACACGCGTAGCTTCCAGTTGCCATCGGCTAGTTGGAAATCTGTCGTCAAACACGCACATCTATGTATATAGGTATATGCGGTCCGTTAGCTGCAACTTTCAGCCCGCCTTTTAAATTTAATATATATTCATGATATTCACCATCTTTGATCATATCGTCACTTATAATCAAATGAGATTCTGGTGAAACGCTACTTTATCAATAATGAAAAAGAAAAATCTAGCTGAATCCATTATAGCATATCACCGCACGAGACTGGGTGACATCATGGCCAGCTCTCAAATTGGCGTCATCAGCGCATATATCCTAATTAAACAGCATCATCAATACCTAAGGAAATATAAGTGGGCGTACAACTTTGTTAGCGAATGTATGCACTTCGGCCACATAATGCGTAGGGGAGACGACAACCTCGAGAAATTGGTCATTGTTGGCAATACCGATGGGAAAAGAGCGCGAGGCCGGTCGCCAACACGATGGTCTGACCAAGTGAAGGAAGCCACCTCCTCTAGCCGATTTTACCAAGTGGTGAGGGCAACCTGGACCGGAATCGATGGAGACAGATTGTTCGTTTAAAGGGATCCAGTGACCACGATCCTCAGTAATGAGGGACCGACTGAAGAGAGAGAGTATGCACTTGCCCTGTTTACCCCCCGTTTCAGATCGGAAGCGCGTGCGCCTTGGCAGGCTCGAACCATACGACCTGCCAACTATGTCGTCCGACTTGTGTTTGGCTTTGTTTGTGTTACAGTGTGTGTGGTGTGAGTGAAGTCACTCCCACGTGGCATCTTTGGTGACGAGTTATGAGTGATTAGGATGGGTGTGACCAGTAATGTTAAATTTGATTCATGTTCCTGACCAGGTTACTGATCTGTGTCTCGAATAAAGTGATAGGGGTAGGCCATGCGAAGCGTTAGAGATAGGCTGGAAAGAAAAATAAGCTTAGTCACAGCTTCTTGTTTTTAAATTGCAAAGGTGCTTTTTTGTTTTGTACTGACCTACCATACCTGCCTAAGGTCAGAGTTCACCTGCATTTTGAACCAAATTCAACTATGTACTAAGCATAGACCTAATATTAGGTCATATACGAGTAGCTTTCACTTCGAATTATTTTGCAGCATTTTGACATCTGCTCTCAAAGCTAGTTCTGAATTGAGAATTCAACTATGATCACGTGAACGTCGTTCATTTCATATTTGGTGAACTCCGGCCTATGTATACTAAATATGCCCCACCAGTATATGATATATTTCGATATACCGTATATCGGGCCTGGATTTTAGCCGATTTTACAAACAGGATTCTGGCCCCTAACTAACACTGGTTTCTATGGATGCCCCTGGGGGACAGAGCAGGGGGACAAACAGGAAGAAAAAGTTCGATTTGTCCCCCTGTTACCGACGAGGGAAAAAATCGAACTATTATTTCCTATCTGCGCCCCTGCTGCTTTTCTTTATCAACGTATTCTTGTGGGAATCAGAAACTATTAGAACTTATAGTCTAACACCCAGACACGAATAAAAAATATTTGCTCAGTCGATCGAGAGATTGGGCTGGGCTATCGACAATAGATTCAAATTTAAAAATCTTCATTGACATGGGCCACAAGGGAGCACTCATGAAAGTTAAAATAAATGACTCTAAGTCTCCGTCCCAAATTGGTATAGGCCGATCATGAAGGGCAAGAAATTCGTCTCGGCAGTCTTTTTGGAAATAGTTTTTAAACTGATTCTAATGCCAACAATCATGTTGAAATTGAAGTCTATATAAGTTAGTATAGTTAATAGCAATTTATCTTTATTTTTGTTTTCTCTTATTTTGATGCGCGCCTACATCCCTCTTTCTTGTACAAAGAGCGGATGACTGGTAGAAAATGCTTTAGCATTAAGTCCTCCTTTTGTACTTTTCTTAGTGCAATAAAGTATTAAATAAATAAATAAGTCTATATATTAGAGTAGTCGCCAGGACCCTCCTGAGCTTTTTGCCTCTATGGATCTTTTTCATTTACATAAATAATTCTTTATTTTATCTTTTTTTTATTTACTGGGCAATGAAGCAAACGGGTCGTGTCACAACCCCACAGACCTAAAATTACGCTACGTTTTAATAATGCTATGTTTCAATAATAACAATTTACTTGTTTATCCACTAAGTAATGGAATATTCCTCACATTCCTATAACAAACATATTGGTATCAATTAAATGAAAGTAAATAGTGAACTACTTTTACCACTTATCATCACAATATCATACTTGAACATTTATTTACATTACGATTTTAATGATGCAATTATCACTGACTTACGTAAAGTATATATAATGTATAGGTAGGTACATGTGAAGTATGACGAGTGAATTGTTGCGATGGATTAACGAAAATAATAAAATATTGCTTATAAAAAAGCGGGAACCGATTTCGACAAAAACATCGCAAAATTTGAAATTTCATCCCCATTTTAAACCCGGAATACCTAATGTGCGCCCCCTACGCTGTCTCATCGTTCTGTGACGCTGTAAATGCCAAAAGAAAAACTTCTTCGCTTCAATACATATTAAATAAAAGAAATGTGACATCATTGTTTGATTGATCAACCTCGATCTCCAACGTCACTGCATCTGAAAGGTGAAGAAGATTTTTATTAGTTTCCAGAGTTGGTCAGTTATAAATCATTTAAAAACAAAGTTGAATCAATAAAATAAACATTTTGTTCATCGATAAGTAAAAACAATCGATGTCGTGCCAATTACCACTCAAGTGCTAGATTTATGGGAAATTAATTTAAGCATTTGACCCTTCTAACTTTTTGGTTATAAACAACGGGTAAATTAGGTAGAATCGCTCCTAAAAATACAGAATCACTTTTATCAATCATCATTTATCATCATTGATTTGACCATTTCCGTGGGTAGATACTATGTAGGTTTTTTATACAGATAAGTATGTAGATAGATAAGTATATCTTCGATCGCGATGCATTACCTATATTTATCTACTCCTGCCATTTGTGGGCGGCGGCGCGGGGCGGTTGGACGCTGCAGGAAATTACGTAAAAATAGATACAAAGACAGTTTCACACATGCTGTTCTTTGCCTCTAGTGCCCTTCATAAACATAAATGCTTACACACGCATAACCCGCACTAGGATTCCCTGTGTCACATATAGACACACAGATACGCAACACAGACATCCAAGACCCGAGAACAAACTTTTGTTCACCATATAAAATTTGCCCCGACTGGGAATAGAACCCGGGGCTCTTTACTTTGCAACCAGCATTACTACCAACTTTAGCCACGCTACGCCAAAACTTCGAATCGACCCGCAACGCTATAATACCTCCCAACGTTTACAGGTGCCTAAACCTCAGTAATCTTATTCTTTTTTAGTGCTTAATGGTGTTAACGAAGTTTTTCTCTCTGAGTACTGTATGGATAGTACATATTTTGTCTGCATTGTACAGTTATCTATAAGTATTCTGTACTGAGGGTAAAATCAATCGGACGCATACTTTGTTTCAAGAACATGAAATTCTGTATTTAGTTTCGTACTTCATGTCATGGTTATCATGGTCATTGTGTAATTTGTGAACAAAACTTGCAACTTTAGTTTAAGCTTGTAGCTAAGCTGCCATTGTGATGCTTCTTTTCGCAAGTTTTTCAACGAAGAAGGACTTGTGTTCTCAGTAATAAGTAATTTTGTGTTTATAGTTTGCTGATAGTGGCTCATCCGTCTGTTAAACACCTAACTTGTTTTTTTCTTAGAATGTATTGTCTAAGGTAGGTGTGTACTTTCACTTGAACCTATTATTAGCAGAACGTGAGAGACGACTCAATTTATTCAATTCGTAGGTAGGTAGGTACCTATAGGACCCATAAGGGGCAAAAGATGGCGCGCTGCTATCTCGCTCGCGCATCTCAACATTTTTGAAGATGTATAATTATGAAAAATCGCATTCGGTGAAGTTGTTGGCTATAGCAAAGATAGGGAAAAAGTATCATTTTGATCCAATCAGTTTTCATACATGAAAATGGGCAAAACATAAAATTCCATTTTTAGGTTTGAATGGATCAAAATTAAAATGTTAACTATTGTCAGCGACTTCACCGAATGCGATTTTTCATATTTACATTTTATTAATACGTTGCGTATCACAATACAATGAGACTGGTCAACAATTATAGACCTAATCTAAAGATAGTCCGTAGACGTTCAGTAAAGTAGGTAAAGAAACACTGTGGTGTCATGTTTTGTTGATAGGTGCGCGGCAGAGTGCGGTTGACCGCGCATCTCAGGTTCGATCCGCCGCGGCCCGACTTCAGTACAATCACAAGATTTTATTGTGGCTTGTTAATCACTTTGATATTATAATTTAATGTAATACTATTTTAATGCACCTCTTCTAGGATTACGTGCCTATTACAAAAACTTAAAAAGGGAGCCTTTTGCGTTTACAGGATCTGTTATTGCTCGTTTTCTGTTCGTCTTCCTGTCAAGGTCTTTTATTATATATGAATGAATTGGAAGTGAAAGACGAGAGTTGAGAGTAGAAGAAGAAGACTTAGGTATTGTGCCGACCCCAAATAAGATAATGATGACTAAGGTCAATGGGGATTATAGTGATGCATTACTTGAAGACTAAAGAGATACAAACCATACGCTTTACTCGTGAGGTCTGCTGCCACGCAGGAACGTGCAAGCATTACTGTGTTCCAGTTTGACGAGCAAAGTAGCCAGGGTAGCGAGCGCTCTAAGGTGCCGCGCAGGTCTTTGTGTTTCAGAGTTCTGAGGGGCACTGCAATTTTAAGGGCTGGCTTTATGCTTGCCATTAGGCAAGCGACCAGCTCGTCTCGTTATCAAATAGTTATAGAAAAAAACAAAAAAGAGAGAAACCAACACAGAGTTTAGCTCTAATCATTTTGAAGCAATAGGCGCTGATTTGAATATTGATGTTTATGGTTCGAATCGTACAATGTGAGCTTGAGTTTCCGGCGAAGGAAAACATCCTATACAACCATAAGAGTATTTTTATTGGCTATTTCTCGTTCAGCTAGCTTAGTCTTCTTACACCTTCCAGTTGAAAACCGGTCACCAAACAACATACACCTATAGGTAGGTGTACCATCTATACATACATAGAAATACATACTACAAACATACAAATAAATACTACATATCTACACACAAATACAGATAAATAAAATTGAAGTGTCTGTTTGTAATATCAAAACAGCTTTTTACTAAATGCATATGAAAGTATATACGGTACCTACATATAACAAACACAGAATTTTTAAAATTTTTGCCAGTCTGTTCCGGGTAATCTCCGAAACGGCTGGACCGATTTTGACGGAACTTTCACTGGCAAATAGCTGATGTTATAAGGAGTAACTTAGGATACATGAGCGAAGCCGCCGGGCACAGCTAGTGAAACATATAATTAAATTTTTAGAAATGGTTTCTAATTTCATGGTTTGGTAAGGTTTTGGTAAGATTTTTCCCAAAAGTTTTACGTTTGTACGTTGTAACGTTTTTTTGCTTTTCACATCTCTTCACGGTACCTGGCACCGCCTGTGCAAGCTGAACTGCATGCCAATATTTGCACGTCTGTGCACATACGACGTCAAGTAAGTATACTTATGGGATTAGAGACTGCATCTTCTCGCGAACTCAAATATTTTACACATGGTAATGGAACAGCCGTGTCGCTAACCCTATTTGTTTTGCAATATTGGTTGGAGGTGATGTTTTTCATATTACTAACCTATACTAAGACAAGTATTTTCACTTCTACCAAATGATTGTTTAAGAATTATTCAATGCCATGAATGGTCAAGTCCGAGACAGTGAAAAATACTCAAAGAAGTTTGGGACTGACTTTGATAACAAATAAAACAGAATAACAAAAAAAAATAACAATATTATTATAGGCACTAGAGCAACATGACTTGCTATATTAGTAGTACGTATATAAAGAGTTATAGCTACAAGTTTTTTCAACTGCATTCTATTCTAATGCCGATTAATCGTTTGCACCGAGCGATTGTGACGTCAGTGTTTTTCATCCGCCTGCAAGCTTGCATTTATTTGTGTCAGACAATTTTAGATACACGTAAAAAGTCGGTGCCAAATTTCGGCGCATGCGCATCGAACAGCCAGCGCCCGTCTGCGCGCATCCAGGGCTGCGTTCACTGCCTTTAGGCGAGGGTGTGCGGTTGTATTATAACTTCGCACGAAAGTCCTGAACGATTTAGAGCGTTTGTATAAGAAATATCGACGATGTTGTCAATTTAACACAAATCTTTTCCCCGCCAATCGATATTAAATTGTTTTCTTAAACTTATTGGAGATATTCAAGTTCCTTAGTAGCATAATTACCTAACATAATACAAACCTTACAAGATATATTATATTATTTGTCTTCATAAATATTATCAATAAAATATTAATATTGACATTATTGACACAAATTTGACGTTGATATTATATATCAGAGCGTTTAACAACCATCGTTTGGGGTGGTTGTTCAGTTGTAATTCACTTTTGACTTCAACGGTTCTGAACGACCTAAGTGTTTGCAACCGAGGGCAAGCGAACGCTCTAAGAACGAGCCTTTGAACGTCTTAGAACGTTCGGTTGCACCCGGTGTGTAGGCATTGGACGCAGCCCTTGTGACATTGTTGTATTCGCTGGTGTAATTGTACTAGTACTTTTCCATACTAAAATCGTTAACCTCGAGATAAGTAGAGAGTCGCCTTGCCACATATAGGTCTATTATGCTTGTGTGCTGTCACAGTACATCAGCTGACTTCCCGACATATCCCGGTCACTCGCTATCACACGTATTAAAGAATCCGCAAGTACACGCCAAACTTTAACGCGTATTTTATATTTGTTGCAAAATGCAAGGCCTGGGCAATCTCGTCAACGCATTCACGCTAGCCATCTTTCATCCTTGATCCGGCAACACAATGTGGTAGCAGTTATATTAGATAAACAACGCGTACCATGCTACCAACTATTTATCGAGGCGGTTCAAAGTTTGTCAAGTATCAGAATTATTATCACTTGTTCTATATTTATTAGCTTTTAGAAAACGATTACTTACTTAAGATGTTATATTAAAAAATTAAGGGGCTAGGTTACCCAAAAACGACTACTTTCTGCTCCTAAAACTCCCACACGGCTTGGTTTAACGACTTGAAAAAAATACTACCTGAATGATCAATTCAAGGGCATTAAATTTGATTGATTGATTTTTTTGTATTACCATTACTTATGGCTTGAAAAAATATTTAACAGCATGCTATTTTAAAACTATTTTCCCTAAAACTTCTAAATGACTTAGACGTTTGGGATTAATTTTACACCAAAAAATAAGGAAGAAAATTTTCTATAATTCTTATTGATTAAATTTGTGCATAGAGCAATATTTCGCAAAGAAATTATCAAAAAACTGAATTCCAAATGTACAAGTCTCAGAGGTGCTCTGCGCGGGCGCGCGCGGCAGTCATGCACTGGCATTCAGACGGGGAGGTTGTGTCGCTCGTTGCTCTGCTCACGCTGTCCGCCGACGTTACATATTTGTGTGCGTGAATGATATACAATACAAGTATTTGTTTTCGTGTGGGTTTGAAGCTTGCTCAAAGAGTAGCGTCTAGAGTGGTGAAATCTGATTCATTCCGTGATTTGCGCGTGGACACTCCTCGCATACATATTGAGTGGGTTACATTTCTGATTACAATTTCTTGTTTACGTACATCATTTTTACGAGTGGCAAATATATGTATTGGTAAACAAAGGAATATCGGGAGGTTGAGAACCGTTATAGAAAATACTGGAAATGAAATTGAAAAGTAAAATTACTGGCCTTATAAGACTTAATACCTAATGTCTCAGGTTAACGAGCACAATGCAGTGCTGCATATTTTTGTTTTAAAGTATTGATTGGCACTGCAATTGTTATGGGCCGGCGTTATCCGAAAACTGTAAATATGTTGTAATTGCAGTGCCATTCACAACTTTGAAACACAAAGGCCTGCAGGGCACCGCAGTGTGCTCATCATAATGCTGGCCCATAAAAATTGCAATGCTTCACAGAACTTTGAAACACAAAGGCCTGCGCGGCATTGCTCTGTACTCGTAACTAAGTCTCATAAGCTCAGTAATTTCGCTGGTTACTTTGCTCATCAAACCGGAACATAGTAATGCTTGCACATCTGCCGGCAAGCATATAATGCTGTTCCGGGAGAAATCAAGGACCTACCTTGGACACGGTTTTGGCAAAAATTGAAATGTTGGTTGCATGAAAAATATTACTATACTATAGCTGAAGTTTTAAAGTAATTTATTTGACCGCTGAATTTCTAGAATTCTATTTAAATTATTGGTTTTATTTTTGGACACTTTAGTATAATTAATAAGAAAAATAATAACATTTGATAATATAAATAAGTACCTATAGGAAATGAAATATGAATTGTATTACGATCATTGTGTCATTAGTTTTTTGTAATATTTTAAATTCAATGATAGTTAATTATTCTAATATTTGCATGCCACAATGTGGTAAAATGTTTATGATACTTTATATTTTCTATACCTGTGACCCGACACTATTGTTGTCACCAACATTTTTAGCAAATAAATTATTATGATTAGGCTTCATGAACAAAGTGGAAACCCAGACGGACACTCGCAGATGACTCGATACCTCGTAAATGACACCAAAATAAAAAACACGACTACAAAAGTAAAAATAAAAACAACCCGAAAATCATTTATTTACGTACATGTTAATTTTTGGGTCAAAATGTGTAACAAATTTCAACTTTACGGAGCAAATTGGCTGTCTGTACTTTTATTTTAGTCCAGAGCGATATTTTGAGATCAATCTCAACGTTGGATAATCTCATGTGCGTCCGTACCGTTTATTTACGAATAATAATGATCACTTCAACACTTCATTTCAATGAAAAACTTTCCACTAAATGAATTCAAAGAATTATAGGCAAAGATGCCGTGCGCGCGTGCGGGTACCGCTTCGTAGCGGTTCATCCGCGTGTTCTATGACGTTAGGTTTTGCGATGTTCTTGAAAGACGTAGTGTGGACCGCGCGGGGGAAGTGCGCTTGACTCCACCCATTCGAGCAAGGTCCTTGGCCCGTATAACGTCCTTAAAAGATATTTCCGTGAAATGGACTCTTATTAATTATTGTGACGCAAGGGGCGGGCGATACACGGTAGGTACCTGTGACCAAAGAATAGAGAAAGGAGTGAAGCATCACTTAGAAGAAAGACGGAAATGGTCACAGTCCGCACGCACACAAAGGTAACCGTGTGACTGTAGTTGGGCGTTGGCGTAAGGCACCGTGAACGTCGCATTGATGTTATAGTATACCATTGATTAAGGGGCTAGGATCGCCAAAACGACTACTTTCTCCTCCTAAAACTCCCACACGGCTTGGTTTAACGACTTAAAAAAAATACTACCTGAATGATCAATTCAAGGGCATTAATTTCACTGATTGATTTTTTTGTGTTACCATTACTTATGGCTTGAAAAAATATTTAACAGCATGCTGTTTTAAAATTATTTTCCCTAAAACTTCTAAATGACTTAGACGTTTGGGATTAATTTTACACCAAAAAATAAGGAAGAAAATTTTCTATAAACTGGCCGTTTCATTTGTGCATAGAGCAATATTTCGCAAAGAAATGATCAAAAAACTGAATTCCAAATGTACAAGTCTCAGAGGTGCTCTGCGCGGGCGCGCGCGGCAGTCATGCACTGGCATTCAGACGGGGAGGTTGTGTCGCTCGTTGCTCTGCAAACGCTGTCCGCCGACGTTACATATTTGTGTGCGTGAATGATATACAATACAAGTATTTGTTTTCGTGTGGGTTTGAAGCTTGCTCAAAGAGTAGCGTCTAGAGCGGTGAAATGTGATTCATTCCGTGATTTGCGCGTGGACGCTCCTCGTATACATATTGAATGGGTTACAATTTCTTGTTTACGGACTTACATCATTTT
Organism: Crocallis elinguaria; assembly: GCA_907269065.1. NCBI lineage: Eukaryota > Metazoa > Arthropoda > Insecta > Lepidoptera > Geometridae > Crocallis > Crocallis elinguaria. The sequence continues at coordinate 19,505,521 of OU026072.1, read as the reverse complement.
TACGAGTGGAAAATATATGTATTGGTAAACAAATTATTAGCGGCAGCTACAGGAATATCGGGAGGTTTAGAACTGTTTAAGAAAGACTGGAAATGAAATTGAAAAGTAAAATTACTCAGGTTAACGAGCACAATGCGGTACTGCATCTTTTTGTTTCAAAGTATTTATTGGCACTGCAATTGTTATGGGCCGGCGTTATCTTTATCATCAGGCAAACGACCACCAAACGATCAGGGCCATCTACAGTAAAAATGATATCGAAAATGATAACAATTTTAAAATCCAAGATATCGGACATTTTTATTTTTCAATAAAATGGTATGGGTATCATTTTCGAGATTTCTCGGGGTGCTGATTACAGAAATGACAACCATTTTTAAATTCAAGATGACATTTTTTTAGGAAATCGATAATATGGGTGCCATTTTCTAGGTTTCTCGGGGTGCTGATATCGAAAATGACAACGATTTAAAATCCTACATAGCGGACAATATTTTTTTTTCAATAAAATGCTATGGGTGTAAGTTTCGAGATTTCTCGGGGTACTGTGTACAAAAATGAAAAATTCTTTTATAATCCAAGATGGTGGACAATTCTTTTGTAAAATGATATGGGTGTCGTGTTGGAGGTTTCTCAGGGTGCTGATTTTTGATTGAAAATGACTACTATTTTAAAATCCAAGATGGCGGACAAATTTTTTTAGTAAAAGGATATGGGTGTCTTTTTCGAGGTTTCTCAGGGTACTGATAATGAAAATGACAACGATTTTAAAATCCAAGATGGCGGACACGTTTTTTTTTTCAATTAAATGGTATGGGTGTCATTTTCGAGATTTCTAGGGGTGCTGATTACGGAAATGACAACCATTTTTAAATCCAAGATGGCGGAAATTTTTTTAGGAAATCGATAATATGGGTGCCATTTTCTAGGTTTCTCGGGGTGCTGATATCGAAAATGATAACGATTTAAAATCCATTCAAGACCTATACAGTGGTTCACGGAGACCTAGAGCAATAGACCAAGAGACTAGAATCATTAAATTTGGCAAGAAGTATTGTCTTATACCACAAGTAAAGCGAAAAATCCGAAAACTAATTATGTATAACACACACACGCGCACGCGCATGCACACGCTCGCGCAAGCGCACGCACGCACGCATGCACACACATGCTCACGCACACGCTCGCACACGCGCACACGTGCACACGCTCGCACACGCGCACACGTGCACACGCGCAAACGCACGCACGTACGCAAGCAAGCACGCACGCACGCACGTACGCAAGCAAGCACGCACACAAGCAAGCACGCACACAAGCAAGCACGCACACAAGCAAGCACGCATGCACGCACGCACGCACTCACACACACGCACATTATCAATGAGTGTATTGTGTACAATTTTTTAGGGTTAATTATTTTGTTGAATGTAGCTGTAAAAGGACCTAACGATTCCAGTCTTGAACGAACTATTTACATGCTTACAAGTCTTTTCGGAATCCTCGGCGCGCGAGTCCAACCCACACTTGTCTATTTTTTCTATTGTATTGGTTAACGAGACGAGCTGGACGTTTGCCTGATAGGAGTCATAATGCCGGCCCATAAAAATTGCAGTGCCATTCAGAACTTTGAAACACAAAAGCCTGCGCGGCACCGCAGTGTGCTCATAACTAAGTCTCATATCTTAGTAATTTCGCTGGCTACTTTGCTCAACAAACCGGAACACAATAATGCTTGCACATTACTGTTTGCCGGCAGACTTCATGAACAAAACGGAAACCCAGACGGACACTCGCAGATGACTCGATACCTCGTAAATGACATCAATATAAAAAACATGACTACAAAAGTAAAAAATAAAAAATACCCCGAAAATCATTTATTTACGTACACGTTCGTTTTTGGGTCAAAAGGTGTAACAAATTTCAACGTTACGGAGCAAATTGGCTGTCTGTACTTTTATTATAGTCCACAGCGATGTTTTGAGATAAATCTCAACGTTGTATGATCTCATGTGCGTCCGTCCCGTTTATTTACGAACTAGCTTCTGCCCGCGGTTTTCACCCACGTTCCCATAGGAACCGTGCATTGTTCCGGGACAAAAAGTAGCTTATGTTATTCTCCGGTCCATAAACTATATCTATGCCAAAAACCACGTCGATCCGTTGATTCGTTACTGCGTGAAAGAAGGACAAACCAACAAATCAACAAACACACTTTCGCATTAATAATATAACTAGCTTCTGCCCGCGGTTCTCACCCGCGTTCCCACAGGAAACATGCATTTTCCGGATATAAAGAACCCTATGTTACTCTCCGGTCCATAAACTATTACTATGCCAAAAATCACGTCGATCCGTCGCTCCGTTACTGCGTGAAAGAAGGACAAACCAACAAATTAACAAACCAACAAACAAACTTTCGCATTTATAATAGAGTAGGATATAGGATATATTAAGTATGGATAGTATGGATAATGATGATCAAACTTCACTTTCAATGAAGAACTTTCCACTAAATGAATTCAAAGAATTATAGGCAAAGAAGATGCCGTGCGCGCTACTCGCACGCGCGTTCGTTCATCCGCGTATTCTATGACGTTAGGTTTTGCGATGTTCTTGAAAGACGAAGTGTGGACCGCGCGGGTGAAGTGGGATTGACTCCACCCATTCGAGCAAGGCCATTGGCGCCTAGTAGGGTCTTAAGGATAATATTTTTCCTCTAAATAGTATACCCATATTTCGTTCTTTTGTCTGTTGGTTTGAGATTGTGTGTAGAGGCACTGCATAGTCGTAATACTGGTTGGAAATGGATTTAATTTTCAAAACCTCAATATGTTTAACAATCCAACCATATTATAAACAATATTCCTCTATGTTAAAACTATAATTTTCAGAAAAATAACCAATAGATTAGACATAGTTAAGCATAATCATTTGTATACGCACCAAAAAATATTGATATCACGAAAACAATTAATTTTAACTTTTTTCGATTTCCAACCATGTGTGTGCGTGCCGGTTTCTACCATGCTTGCGGTCGTTTTCTCTGTCTCTTAGGAGAGGCGCTTTAGTCCTTTTTCTATTTGGGTGTGTCTTTCTCCGGTAGGTCCTGTGCATTGCGCATTGCGTAGGGATGCAGTCCTGTCGCGACGCCCTCGTGCGCACTCGCCTATCGGTCCTGCACTCTCCACAGAAACTCGTACATAAACACTGATAACTCGTCTCGTACTTATTACGGCAATAAACGTATCGTGATGTGTGCATGTGTGTGTGCCTTGCCATGAGATGGATTTACGGGTGAGCGCTTATCTTTATATTTTTAGCATTTATTTATTTCTCTCATCTCAGAGGTACCTACCTACTGGTAATTAGAGATAAAATAGTCGATAGCTGGATGTGGACAGTTCAAAATGCGAGGTGTACGATGATTAATGTGAGTGGAGGTATATATAGGTGTACCTACGTGACACAGACATAATAAAGATAACAGTAACTACCATTTCAGAATGAGGTTATCGGGATGCATATTTTGATTAGAGCATTGGCAGGAAAACAAAATCCTCATTTATTTTATCACGCCCAGCAAGTACATGCATAGCTTTTGGCCCCTTTCTTGGAATACCCGTGTCTCAGGAATGAGACTCGAGGACCATCTGGTCATGGTCTATGTGACACGAACAAAATACTTGCAATTTTTTTCCAATTAATTCATATTAATCTCGTCGCGAGAATCGAGGCCGCAATCCCTTATATCAACCTTCAAAATCTCCACACCACGGGAACCGTTAAGAGGCACCAAAGAAGCCAATTCAAAAATGTATTGACCCTTCTAAGTATTTTATATTATATAATTACATATAATACATTTTTCGGAATAATGAAAACATCTGTCATGGACTCAAAAAGAGTCCGTTTATAATTTTATATTAAACGTTATCGAGGTAATTTTTATGTTTACAATAATGATGCACTAAATTTGTTGATAAAATCATACAACTGTTATATCGATAAAGATAACAAATTGTTGCAATCCAAAAACGTATTTCTTCTCGGTTATCGAATAGGTACCTACTATTTTATCAACTTCATTTTATTTTACCATCATATCACCCGACCCAATTATACGTTACTTTCTTTATCAAAGAAATTATTTCATTAAATAAACAATTAAGATATAAGAAAATTCTTAGATAAACAAGACAAACATTGTACCTAGTACCTTTTACGACGGTCTCAATTCCTAGCATATTACTGTTTTTGTTCTTTTTTCTTTAAATGAATGAATAACGAGACGAGCTGGTCATTGATGGCAAGCATGACGCTGGCCCATATTGCAGTGCCACTCAGAGCTTTGCAACACAAAGGCCTGCGCGACACTGCATTGCGCTCGTTATACCTAAATCTCATAGGCCTAGTAATTTCACTGACTACTTTGCTCATCAAACCGGAACACAGTAATGCTTGCACAATTACTTCTTGGCGGCAGACTACACGAGCAAAGCGGTGGTACCAACCTAGATGGACACTAGCAGAAGAGTTTCACCTGATAAAGATGCTAACTGATGACCATACCATTCTAGGAAAACTCAGAGTGGTGGACGTCATAACGAAAAACTATCAAATGCAGATTTTAATAATAATTTTTTAGCAATAATTTAGGTAAATCGATAGTTTACATAATTATGCGTGCTAAGTGTTTAGTGTCAACAGAATCGGTTCAATGTTGAAGCTTTAGTGGGTTGAAAAATCACTCATTTCCCCTATCTTTCTAACCTTAAGGATTGGATTTCTTTTTTCAAATTTAAATGGGACCAACTTCATAGTCCAATTAAATAAGAATCATCAAAATAGGTCGACCCTGTTAATGTTATACGGAGTCATACATAAAAAAACAAAATATACATGTCGACTTTAGAACCTCCCCCGTTTTTCCGTCGGTTAAGACCCTACTACGCCCCAATGGCCTTGCTCGAATGGGTGGAGTCAATCCCACTTCACCCGCGCGGTCCACACTTCGTCTTTCAAGAACATCGCAAAACCTAACGTCATAGAATACGCGGATGAACGAACGCGCGTGCGAGTAGCGCCCACGGCATCTTCTTTGCCTATAATTCTTTGAATTCATTTAGTGGAAAGTTCTTCATTGAAAGTGAAGTTTGATCATCATTATCCATACTATCCATACTTCCATACTAAATATATCCTATATTCTACTCTATTATAAATGCGAAAGTTTGTTTGTTGGTTTGTTAATTTGTTGGTTTGTCCTTCTTTCACGCAGTAACGGAGCGACGGATCGACGTGATTTTTGGCATAGTAATAGTTTATGGACCGGAGAGTAACATAGGGTTCTTTTTATCCGGAAAATGCATGTTTCCTGTGGGAACGCGGGTGAAAACCGCGGGCAGAAGCTAGTTATATTATTAATGCGAAAGTGTGTTTGTTGATTTCTTGGTTTGTCCTTCTTTCACGCAGTAACGAATCAACGGATCGACGTGGTTTTTGGCATAGATATAGTTTATGGACCGGAGAATAACATAAGCTACTTTTTGTCCCGGAACAATGCACGGTTCCTATGGGAACGTGGGTGAAAACCGCGGGCAGAAGCTAGTTCGTAAATAAACGGGACGGACGCACATGAGATCATACAACGTTGAGATTTATCTCAAAACATCGCTCTGGACTATAATAAAAGTACATACAGCCAATTTGCTCCGTAACGTTGTAATTTGTTACACCTTTTGACCCAAAAACGAACGTGTACGTAAATAAATGATTTTCGGGTTATATTTTATTTTTTACTTTTGTAGTCATGTTTTTTATATTGATGTCATTTACGAGGTATCGAGTCATCTGCGAGTGTCCGTCTGGGTTTCCGTTTTGTTCATGAAGTCTGCCGGCAAACAGTAATGTGCAAGCATTATTGTGTTCCGGTTTGTTGAGCAAAGTAGCCAGCGAAATTACTAAGATATGAGACTTAGTTATGAGCACACTGCGGTGCCGCGCAGGCTTTTGTGTTTCAAAGTTCTGAATGGCACTGCAATTTTTATGGGCCGGCATTATGACTCCCATCAGGCAAACGTCCAGCTCGTCTCGTTAACCAATACAATAGAAAAAATAGACAAGTGTGGGTTGGACTCGCGCGCCGAGGATTCCGAACAGACTTGTAAGCATGTAAATAGTTCGTTCAAGACTGGAATCGTTAGGTCCTTTTACAGCTACATTCAACAAAATAATTAACCCTAAAAAATTGTACACAATACACTCATTGATAATGTGCGTGTGTGTGAGTGCGTGCGTGCGTGCATGCGTGCTTGCTTGCGTGCGTGCTTGCTTGTGTGCGTGCTTGCTAACGGGCGTGCTTGCTTACGGGCGTGCTTGCTTAAGTGCGTGCTTGCTTGCGTACGTGCGTGCGTGCGTGCTTGCTTGCGTACGTGCGTGCGTGTGTGCGTGTGCACGTGTGCGAGCGTGTGCGTGAGCATGTGTGTGCATGCGTGCGTGCGTGCGCTTGCGCGTGCGCTTGCGCGAGCGTGTGCATGCGCGTGCGCGTGTGTGTGTTATACATAATTAGTTTTCGGATTTTTCGCTTTACTTGTGGTATAAGACAATACTTCTTGCCAAATTTAATGATTCTAGGTCTCCGTGAACCACCCTATAGGTCTTGAATGGATTTTAAATCGTTATCATTTCCGATATCAGCACCCCGAGAAACCTAGAAAATGGCACCCATATTATCGATTTCCTAAAAAAAATTCCGCCATCTTGGATTTAAAAATGGTTGTCATTTCTGTAATCAGCACCCCGAGAAATCTCGAAAACGACACCCATATACCAGTTTATTGAAAAAAAATGTCCACCATCATGGATTTTAAAATCGTTGTCATTTTCGATACCAACACCCCGAGAAACATAGAAAATAGCACCCATATTATCGATTTCTTAAAAAATATCCGCCATCTTGGTATACAAAATGGTTGTCATTTCCGTAATCAGCACCCCTAGAAATCTCGAAAATTACACCCATACCATTTAATTGAAAAAAAAACGTGTCCGCCATCTTGGATTTTAAAATCGTTGTCATTTTCATTATCAGTACCCTGAGAAACCTCGAAAAAGACACCCATATCCTTTTACTAAAAAAATTTGTCCGCCATCTTGGATTTTAAATTAGTAGTCATTTTCAAAATCAGCACCCTGAGAAACCTCCAACATGACACCCATATCATTTTACAAAAGAATTGTCCACCATCTTGGATTATAAAAGAATTTTTCATTTTTGTACACAGTACCCCGAGAAATCTCGAAACTTACACCCATAGCATTTTATTGAAAAAAAAAATATTGTCCGCTATGTAGGATTTTAAATCGTTGTCATTTTCGATATCAGCACCCCGAGAAACCTAGAAAATGGCACCCATATTATCGATTTCCTAAAAAAATGTCATCTTGGATTTAAAAATGGTTGTCATTTCTGTAATCAGCACCCCGAGAAATCTCGAAAATGATACCCATACCATTTTATTGAAAAAAAAAATGTCCGATATCTTGGATTTTAAAATTGTTATCATTTTCGATATCATTTTTACTGTAGATGGCCCTGATCGTTTGGTGGTCGTTTGCCTGATGATAAAGATAACGCCGGCCCATAACAATTGCAGTGCCAATAAATACTTTGAAACAAAAAGATGCAGTACCGCGTTGTGCTCGTTAACCTGAGTAATTTTACTTTTCAATTTGATTTCCAGTCTTTCTTAAACAGTTCTAAACCTCCCGATATTCCAGTAGCTGCCGCTAATAATTTGTTTACCAATACATATATTTTCCACTCGTAAAAATGATGTAAGTACGTAAACAAGAAATTGTAATCAAAAATGTAACCCATTCAATATGTTTACGAGGAGCGTCCACGCGCAAATCACGGAATGAATCACATTTCACCGCTCTAGACGCTACTCTTTGAGCAAGCTTCAAACCCACACGAAAACAAATACTTGTATTGTATATCATTCACGCACACAAATATGTAACGTCGGCGGACAGCGTTTGCAGAGCAACGAGCGACACAACCTCCCCGTCTGAATGCCAGTGCATGACTGCCGCGCGCGCCCGCGCAGAGCACCTCTGAGACTTGTACATTTGGAATTCAGTTTTTTGATCATTTCTTTGCGAAATATTGCTCTATGCACAAATGAAACGGCCAGTTTATAGAAAATTTTCTTCCTTATTTTTTGGTGTAAAATTAATCCCAAACGTCTAAGTCATTTAGAAGTTTTAGGGAAAATAGTTTTAAAACAGCATGCTGTTAAATATTTTTTCAAGCCATAAGTAATGGTAACACAAAAAAATCAATCAGTGAAATTAATGCCCTTGAATTGATCATTCAGGTAGTATTTTTTTCAAGTCGTTAAACCAAGCCGTGTGGGAGTTTTAGGAGGAGAAAGTAGTCGTTTTGGCGTCCCTAGCCCCTTAAAAAACTAAAAGCTGTTGTAATAAAATGTTCTAACGAGCTCCGCTGACGAGTGGACGGTCTGTCGTAATTAAGAATCGTTAGTTATTTTTGAAATGAAATATGGTTGCAATTGAAATAACCATTGATTAGACCTTTAACTATTGCACCAACTGTTTTGACTTCAGCGGTAGGTTGAGTCACTGATTGATAATTGCGAATGATCGTCTAGGCGGCGCTTTAACATTCTTAATTTTGTATGTCGCGTAGTAGTCCCCGTTTCGGATTGTAAACAACTATTAACTACATTTACTCGCTCAGAACTTTATGATCGGTCTGCTCAGAATATGCACAAGCTCCGTCTCTCTCACTCTAATACTCAAAACAAACTAAAAACACACACTCATACCCTTGACTAGGATTATATCTATGTTGCAGATGGCATGAACACACAGACACAACACATACAACCAAGACCCGAGAACAAACTTTATTCTGGCCACAAAGTTTGTGCCGGCCGAGAGTCAAACCCGAAGCCCTTCGCTTCGCACGCTTTTTATAATTAACCAACTTAGCCAAAGGCCCACAAAAAAAAACAATAGATTGGTCGTAAATAAAAAATAGGTTGCAACTTACAACGAAAACTTTTAAGAACGCATGGTTTTAACACGACTGTACAAAAAAGGAGTGTAATATTTTAGGGCTTATGTATACCTATGTATGTATGTGAGTTTCTTTATTCCGCCATAACATTTAAATGCCTGAACAGGTTCGGATGCATGGAGTTTCGTTAGAATCCTTACATCATCCCGTATGACACTGGCTATAGGGCAGTCGTGTTTTTAATGTAATTTTTGTTACATCGACTTGTTTAAACTGAGTAATGTTGAAATATATTTCTTTGATACAAAGTAATACGTTATTTCCAAGTGTATGTTTACCTTCACAACTACGATATCTGTCCCGACTCTCGAGCCATTAGCAAATAGTGGCTCATACCACCCGACCCGCGGGTCACAATGCGATCAGAGTCAGTACCTACCTTGGTTAGGGCACGTTCTGACTAACGTCACAGTGTTCGCGCCGCACTCAAGTCCAGGGGCAGAGCCATCTATTCAACGCGGTGTGAACCCGCCACCATCCATTTTCTAATCAATTGACAAATCTGACAGCTAGTGTGAACTCTCGAAATCTATTGAAAATCAATGTTTTTTTTATATAGAAATTAAAATACTTGAAAATCAACTAAAAAACAGCCCTTTTCTTCTAAAATACATACAAGAACTAACACAAAGAATAGACATAGTACAAGTCTAGCGTGTCAAACGGGACGATACTTTATTTAATAATAATGTCACAAATGTTTACACTTTTTGATATCTTTCTAGAAAGTTGCTTCTTGTTGTGAATCTCTCACAACAATTTGAATTCGTCCGCTTAGCTGTTGTAGATTTGTTTTCTGATAAACTAATAAATTGAATATTTTATCAAACTGTTATTTAAAAACTGTACTTATAAGTAAACACATTATCTTATTCAACTAAAGGTATCTAGGAGATTGCTTATAACGATTGCTGATTATTGTACTGTAAGTGATCATATCGTTCCTTATATTCTCGATGTTGTATAGCACTAGGTATGTACGGTTTTTTTGGCATGCAGGATAGAGTTTTTGTATTGTATAACGGTGCATCATTAAATCTCAACTAATTTAAAAGAATAACACCCAAATAAAAAAAATCATTAAAAATTAGAATCGGTTTAGTAATTAAAAAAAATGCGAATCATCGTTAGCCCATCCGTCGTTTTGGTCAAGTCGATTAAAAAATCAATGAGGTTATATCAAACGGCAACACGCTGTATATGTAATATATGAGCTACTTTCTATGTATTCAGTCCAGTTTCACAGAAAGGTAAAAGTAAAGTGCAATATGCAAACGCTAACAGACGAACGCTGCGGAGATAACGCTCGTTAGAAAAGGCCCTTATTTCCATAGCAGATGATAAACGCCTTGTTATTCCCGGCGAAAGCTGATATTGGCGATGCAGCAATTTTACCATTATATCGTAGACCAATTTAATTAGTCACGAATACATTCCGGAAAATGTTAAATGTTAATGTGCGATGGCTGGTGATGCTAAGGGCACTGGTTGAGTCAGCGACTTAAGTTCAACTCGCGGGGCTATTACTGATTGTTTATTTTATTTATTAGTGTATTTTATTGTAGATTATGAAAGATTTTCTTTTTTTTAATACTCAAATAATATAATTCTTTTTTTTTGACTGAATATTTTTCTTTTAAATTCTATATAATTAACTAGCTGTGCCCTGTAGCTTCGTCCACGTAGCGTAGTTATTGGCTGGTTAGGCCGCAGTTCCTATTCCAGACTAAAAGTGTTACCACGTTTGACCAATTCGGCACTCAATCAAAAAGCGCTAGATTGACAAGGACGAAAAAATGATTGGTGCTGGAGAAATCCTTGGACAAACATTTATATAAAATAGGTAATCGTGTAAATTTTGCACGGTGCAAGTTCATATAAAAAGCTTCGTAATGCATTACGACTCGTCGCGTTCACCAGCCTGTTTCCACAGATAGCTTCTCGTATAGGCAATGACGCCAAATATGGCTCCGCTAAGCAGCCAGCTCGGTGTCCTGAATTGGGGACGGTGGTGTCGGCATATCTGCCCGAATTATCTATCGTGACATTCGTGCTTTGGAGATCGCGCGTGGTGATAGCACTTAATTATTGTACTAGACTTTATATGGAGCTAAAGCGACTTCTAGTCGTGAAAAACCCTTGGAGTACCTTCTACGGGCACAGCGTGGTGGTATAGCGGTAGTGATCTACAAAAATACATAATGTGTACAATGTCCGTCTGTCAGTGCCAAGGGTCATGAACTTGGACGTCTACCAAGGGCCATAGTTTCATGATTTTAGAACAACGCTATAAACTGATTAATTTCATAGAAGTCTCGCGTCATCAAAACTTATATAGTACTTACTTCCATAATTGATCTTGGATTTTGATGTGAAGGAAGGTCTTGTAGCATAAATGAAGGAAATAAGTTTTTGGTTGAATTTTACGTATATTTTTCAGAAAAGTTTCATAAAATACGTAATTAGTACTATAATCTTGTGTCCACCTTCCCGATCCATCAACGAGACCCTGGACATCATCTGGAATCAGAGTAATTGTAAAGACAAATCAAACGAACCCAAACTCGACGGGGTTACGTCGTTTAGTTACCTAGTTCCTGTGGTCGCCTACCGACTCCGTCATCAGATCGGTTCTGTGACAAGTTCCACTATTCACCTCGTGGATCCATTATCAGATCAGCTCCATGATACCAAATTATACTTTTGTCATCCGAACTACAAACATATTACATACAAAGTTTCATTTCGATACGACAATTAGAAGTAGGTTAAAATTGACTTCTAATATTTTATTACATTGTTTACTTTTACTATTATCTATTCGGTGTAGTTAGTTACCAGTGAAGCTAATAAAAGTTAATAGTGTTTTGCACAAATCACGTAGTGCCTCGCCTAATGTCAACTTCCACATCGGATTATATTAGTGAAGAGTATTCTATGTAAACAGCCAATTTATATTATATTTACACGACTGCTCAAAAAAGTAGTTAATGTTTGCAGGGTTCATGTATGTGTGTTTCTTTATTCCACGACTAGCTGCTGCCCCGCGGTTTCTCCCGCGTGGAGATTTTGGATTACATGGTTTTTATTTTTTTGCGCGGAACCCTAATTATTTTTCTAAAATTAAAGTAGCCTATGTTACTCCTTGTAACATCGGCTAGCTGCCAGTGAAAGTCCCGTCAAAATCGGTCCAGCCGTTTCAGAGATTACCCGGAACAAACAGACAGACAGACAGACAAAAATTATAAAAATGGTTGTTTTGTAGTAGGTACCGTATATACTTTCATATGCATTTAGTAAAAAGCTGTTATTTTGATATTACAAACAGACACTTCAATTTTATTTATCTGTATGGATAACCTTTAAATACCTGAACAGATATGGATGAAATATCCTTAGAATCATCATCCCGAGTGACACTGGCTATAGTCTGGTGGGCGGTCGCAGGTATGTTTTTTAATAATAGTTTAATGGTTTTATTTTATGACTAGCTGTGCCCCGCGGCTTCGCTCACGTCTAAGTCTAAGTTACTCATTGTAACATCAGCTATCTGCCAGTGAAAGTCCCGTCAAAATCGGTCCAGCCGTTTCGGAACAAACAGACAGGCAGACCGTTGTTTTGCTATTGGTACCGTATATACTTTCATATGCATTTAGTAAAAACCTGTTATTTTGATATTAGAAACATAGGTACACTTCAATTTTATTTATTTGTTTTGATATAGATTTCAAAGCCAGGTTTCATATTCATTCATTTTAAGTACCATAGAATTAAGTACCTATATATGTTTATTTCTTTTTATGAAATAGTTTATAACTTTCAGATGATATTTGTACAAGATTTACATTTTACCATCAAAGTTGTTGGCCATCATTCAGAAAGATCTCCGGAGTTAATTATGGTAATGACATGTTTATCTTGAACAGTTGCGTTAAGAGCTTGTGCCAGACCAAATTCCCATTTAGCACCCCCACACACCATTTGCGAAATATTCACTAATAGTTCCCAAGGATTTCTGATACGTAACGTTATGCTATGTCAGTGCCTGTAAATTTCACTGCACAAAAGCCAAGGTTTTCAACTCGAGTCGTGTTTTTAAAGACTGACGGTCTTACTACAAAAAAAATAAATGGACTTTAAAACTATGTTAAACAGTGTTTAACTCCTAAACATGCCTTAGTCCCGTGTTTAAATATGAGCAACCATCACAAACTCAATTCTGTTGTGACATCTCTAATTATTTTAGACGTTTATATTTAGGCACTGTCTAGCTAAACAGGCATCTAAAAGTAGTTTTTTGTGGTAACACGGTAACTTGCTAATCATTATAAATGTGAAAGTGTGTTTGTTGGTTTGTTTATTTGTTGGTTTGTCCTGTCCTTCTTTCACGTAGTAACAGAGCAGAGCCCATCATTATTATTCCTTAATTACCTACTAAAAGGTTCCCATTCTCGCAAGTGAGTCGAGCCAGGACCAGTTAACTAGCTATGTCACGCTGGCTGCTCGTCACGCTGCGTGCTGACGCGTCACGAGTCAAGACGTGCACAGAGATGAGCTCGCGGGGCCATGAACTGCGCTGCATACATTACAAAATATTTTATTGTACTCCAGACTTAAAATTAAAACAGTACAGAAATAATAAGCAACCCTAAAAGTACAATGGACTAAAAGCAATCTGTTCCAGTCAACTTTTGTATGGAAAGAACTAATGGAGTGAGAGAGGTCGGTGGAGTAAATAAATAAACAAAAAATTTAAATATAAGTACATGTACTACAAATATATACCAATAGATACCAAATATATACATAGATTTAAAACATAATATAATATAGTAATATACATACATAGATATTTATATATTATCATACATATATAATTTAAAATGCTTTTCTAGACATACTCGTATATATATATTTGCATTTGAACCCGTAAGAATAACCTGGGTTATTATTAACATTTCTCTTACCCAAGATATGAATAGTCGTATTCTACTATCTATAAAGTTTATTTTCGCAAATGTCGCCGAAGGTCAATCCGATGCGCACGCGCCGCCCGCCCACTGAACAACAAGCCCGTTAACGGGTCAACGACCTCGCCCAATTAGGCACAAGAATTCACCGGAGCAATTTCATTAACTGAACACGTAATATACGTAATGTTTACCGCACAACTGCACTGAAAGTAATTAATCAGTTTGTTTTTAATTAATAATTGAAAACAAAAATTGAAAGTTGTTTTGTATATGTTTGAGTGATAAGGCGGGTATAAAAACCTTGTTTATAGACGTAAACAATTTAAAATCTATAAAAATAGGAAAAATTTATGAGCACAATAATTCAATTGGATTTGTTGATTAACGTTTTATTGCTATAATTAGATGAACCGGTAGTTAGAAAATTGTTTCGCGAGCACAATAGGGATGTTACATGAAACACAAAATACATAATTACCGTCGTTATACAGGTTTAAGAACATCACATTACCACAATAAAAATGAAATTCACATCACAAAAGTATATAATTTCCAAAAAGATCTTACAGTTCCCCGATTTTTTTATAATTTTGTTACCATCAGATTCTTTACATTTTAATGAATAAATAAATGTATGACAACTAAGTACTTAAACGCAGTTTTTCACGGCCAAAATCAACAAAATGTATATTTTTAGTACAGCTTGACATGGTAAGGGCATCTTACGTCACTTGTTCAGCCCAATTTGTATGGGACGTTATAGCGCGTAGTAGATACGCCCAACTTTGACTCTCATTTTTGACGTTCCTAGCGTTTGATTTCCAGGGCCCCGATCGCGCTAATTTGAAATGACAGCGTACGGTTATTGTTTAGTTGCAGTTTGATTCCAACTGTAGTTTAGTTTCGGTTCAACTGTGTAGAATTCGGCATTGCGCTAAAGTCCAAACACCAACCGTTTCAGAATCGTGACTGACACGTTACCACATGTTGGTTATTAGAGATGTAATTATTGGATAACAGCTATTTGAGCTACAAAATGCTAAATCGAGCATCGATTGGACATTTTAAACTGGTACAACTCTAGTTTTGGCAGCTGACAGCGGGACATGGCGACCAAAGAGAATATATAATCCCGGCTGATGGCGACTGTCAAATGCAAAATATGCAATATAAAAAACATTTTCCATCTTTTCAAGCGTTTATTATAAAAAAAACTGAGTTATGAAGTGTTTGGTTGGTGATGAAGTATAGATACGCAGACACATTATGCCCAGAAAGTACTTGCTTTACAGTTGTGATTATAAACAAATTTAAAATATGTATTTACTTCCGGAGTTAGATTATTTTAGTTGCGAAATGTTTTCGATGATAGAAGAGCGCCGCAGATGAACAATAGCGCATCAGCTAGAGCTCATGATAGAGCTTATAGAAGGACACCCAGTTCTTGCGCTGCACCGCATCCTAGCCGTGTGACGCCGCCGCCGCCGCCGCCGTTGCGCGGCGCCCTCGTTCAGTCAGCTCTCGCGAGACGCCTCCACTGCCGTCAATGGATTGTAGGGGATGTGTGCTCTGTTTGTTATATTATGCAGCACACAGCATGCATTCTTGCAACAGCTGCCGCCGCATAATGCAGTTTTCTATGTACTAATAAACACCTGCAATGAAACACTTTTTGTATTATTAAATGCCGATGCAACCAAAACCTAAAACAAAATCAATGTTAGATACCTATATATGTTGATAGCACAAGTATAATATTACTGTAATATAAAGTAAGCTTTGCCTATCATTGTAGGTATAACCTTAACAATGGCTAGCATAATGTTCAAAGGAAACCAACCAATGTTAGATGTTGAGGTATCATCTTAGTGGTATTCCACTCATCAAAAATCTTTGTCAAAGTTGCATTTGATCAAATAACTTGGATGATTTCATCAGTTTGTTCAGTTTGTAGGAACATCACAGTTTGATCAAAGATTATAACAACGATAATAGCAGCATTAATGGTCCAAAATCCAACTACGCAAAACACTGTGCAAAAATTACTAATCAAACTTGGACAAAGATCTTTGACTAGCGGATTGTAGACTAGTTAACATAACCTTACCTTGGTTTCAACATCCAAACCATCAGAACGTATATAGCGTGAACGGCATATGAGTAGTCAAGTCTGTGATTAATTGGCGAGTAAATTCCTTAGACAGTATGTATCGTTTTGCAAACTGCCTATCATTCATATTATAAAATCCACACATAAGTCTTGCACTTGTATTTTTCTTTTTCGGTTAGACCCGAGAAACCGCTATATCGAATTCATGGGCCTTCTCCAATAAATCCAAATACGCAATCATCCTACGTATTAAAGTTTTTACTGTTTTCGATGAATTTACAATCAAAATTATTAAATTACAACAGAAACGCTCCGACAAAAGTTGCCTCTTACTAACTTTGTTACAACCGTTCATTTGACAGCGTTTGTTGTCGAGAAACGTCTGAACTTTTGGTAAAACTATTAGCGCGATACGAAACGGTAGTTCTTTCGATATAGACATTTGATTCTAATGAGAAAACAAATTGCACTTAAAAATATGTGCATTTTATCGTAAGAGTAATAAATAAATAACCACGAGGATCATAACATGAGGAGGTTCATAATTAGTCTATTTTTTTGGCGTTGTTACTCGGTTTCTCCGCCATTCTTTTTTTCATAAGTACCAAAGGTACTTTCATACATTTTATGAAAGAATACCGCACATAAGACTGAAAAATTGGGGATTAAATTTCGTATTATATTTCCCGATATCTCACTTTTTTTAAAAGGATTTTTTTTGATACTGTTCTACCAAAAGCTGTCAAGTCGACATCTACTTAGTTGACTTAGCAGCGTCTTCGAGTAATAAGACTGCCAATATTCCATTGATTATACATAGGGTGGTTTTGTCTGATGTATGCGGTAAAGACTTTTGTATTCAATTCAACAATTGTGTTGTTCTCAAATGCTGTCACAAATTTCATATTACGATAACATAATTTCATACTCTTATCCAATTATTTTAGGTGATCTAAAATCAAGGCTCCTATCCCATGACCTCGTGGCGACCTTTAACACCAGAGCTGCGGGTATATATTTCCTCTCAGCAGGCCACCTCACGCTGCTCCCAATCCTGAGATCGTGAGAGGGTTCAGGCGTATCGTGAAATCGGTTATGGGGCCTCTAGTGTGTGCGTGCCCCTATAGGGTAGTGCAGTCAGGTGCAACGTTCAGGAGCGACCCGTTTTCTAAAAATACTAGCTACTGAGAAATATTTCACCCGCATGGAGATTCCTACTGGAACCGTGAATTTTCCCGGGATAAAAAGTCCTATGTTACTCTCCAGCTTTTAAACTATCTATAGAGTCAATCCTTAGCTTGCTGCGTGAAAGAAGAATAAACCAACAGACACACTTTCGTGGTTACAGTAGTACATATAGTATGGAAGTGCGGATAGTACCTACCTACAAATTGAAATAGAGACGGCACCCTAATGAATCGACTGATAACCATCTACATCAGCTAGTTATCATTCATCAGCTGGTATTATAGTGCCATATAAAAAGTGACGATGGTGTTAGAACTGTCTGGGGCATTGTATAGGTATAGAGCTTCAGAAAGGAATGTTTTACTCTTAGGACAACGAACGCACTGCAGTTCCACGCAGTCTTTTTAACCGACTTCCAAAAAAGAAGGAGGTTATCAATTCGGTTTTTTTAATGTTTGTTTCCTCATATCTCCGTCATTTATAAACCGATTTGGAAATATTTTTTTTATTTGAAAGGATATACTTTCAGATTGGTTCTATAGAAATTTCATCAAAGTCGGTTCAGTAGTTGGTCACTGAAGTCGGTTCGTAGCTTTTTTAAAGCAATTTTTTATGGTTTAAAGTTCTAGGTGGCACTGCAATTGTTACGCGCAGGCATTATGAATATGATAACGCAAATGAACAGCTTATCTCGTTACTATGTATTTGGCACAAAA
Organism: Crocallis elinguaria; assembly: GCA_907269065.1. Lineage (NCBI taxonomy): Eukaryota > Metazoa > Arthropoda > Insecta > Lepidoptera > Geometridae > Crocallis > Crocallis elinguaria. The sequence goes on along the minus strand of OU026072.1, from coordinate 19,487,422 downwards.
AACATCAGTAAAGTGCTTTCAATAGTCATACTGATTTTGTGAAAAATTTAATATAGTCAAGAGATATTTAGTCCCGTATTATCCTAAATGATTGTGCAGTTGTACACTCACCCGGCTCTTGTCGTGGTCCATAAGTTACGTCCGGTCCCGCCGGAGGGCACACGTGCATTGATAGTTCGACCTGGAGCCCAACAGCCAAGTTTGGAACAAGGAATCTGATACAGGTATAGAATATCTGGTTCACGACGGGGAAGCTCGACGTTCGGTGATGGCATCCGGTTGCTAAATGGATTTCATGAAAGCTGGTTTAAAAAAATTGACTCATTTGTTTTTGTTCGTTACTCATATTTCTTGTTTCGAAAATAGTTGTAGAACTAGGTTGAAAATTTGGAAAAAATAAGATAATAAATAAATATTAACAAACGCTTACATTAACTATTGTCAATCAGCCATTTATTGCTGTTTCAATAAGTAATGGGGCAGCCACAGTTCATGAAATATAATTTATAGTGTTAACCGACACTAGCGGATGTTTACACAAATATATACATCACAAAAAATTCGCTTCTAACAGGATTCGAACCTGCGTCTTCTGGTTATCTAGACCAGACCCCTTAACCAACTAGGCTATGGGAGCAATCGATGTTGACTGCGAAGTTCTTGATATGATGTTTTTCTTTCCGGCTTACAAGTCGTAGCTCCATCTAGCAGCTTCGGATGTAAGAATATTATGTTTTATTTAGCAGACTAAATTTAACTTTTTTTGGAATATGACCGGACAAGTTTTCAATCTAGCTAGCCGATATTGTAAACATTTGCCAAGTTTATTGGTTTTAACGGGTTTTATTTGCCCGCAAATGTTAGCATGACGTGATTTCATCTCCTGCCATCATCTTGTTGCGTCAATCTTTTATATCGTCTGATACCAGTACCCGGTCCAATTTGACTTTGCTGTGACATTTGCTGTTATATTGAATAGTAAATGACGCCCGGCGATCACATATACCAGCTTCTGTCCGCGGTTTTACCCGCGTGGAGATTCCAAGAGGATGTACTTTTCCGGGATAAAAAGTAGCCTGTGTTACTCTCCGTTCCATAAACTACAATTATATCTATGGAAAACATCACGTCGGTCCGTTGCTCCGCTGCTGCTTAAAAGAAGAACAAACCAACATATGGAAACACATTTGTGTTTATAGGTACGGATTTGGAGCTCCCAGCGCCAACGCTTTTACATCAATTATATTTCTGTTAAATAATAATTATTCATGTAAGTAAAAAAGTAGGTACCAAATATTAAAAAAGCGACGTTTTTGGGCATATAAACACGAAACGTTTTTTAAAAAAAAAAAAAATCTTTATAATTTGGCAACCTATGCCACTTGACGATAAACACTTTCAGGAACCACGACGCTCACAGACAACCAAAAAGCAGTTACCAAAAATAAAAATGATATGAAACGAATTTAAATAGGTATGTACAATTGTACATTTTATTCATATTTATAGTTAGTTATTTACATGTTTTATAGTTGCGTAGTCCGTTTCCCACCTAGAACTTATACGAGATAAAATGTATGTGTTAAATCAAACTATTAAGTAGCTACCTATAAAATATAAGTATTACCGTATCCCAAATTAGCTTAGTGCTTTCAGTGTAAGTATGTAATTATGTGAGACTAAACAACAAAATATTCCCATTGATAATATTTGAAAGAATATGTCGTTTTGACGGTCAATCTGTTCACCCATAAAAGGAACCGTCCAGAACAAATAAGCAAAACTAAGACAAAACGCAGATTACAATTTAGTATTATGTATATCGATAAGTTGCTCCAGGATTGTAGTGCATTCCAGAGCAGCCGGTAAGTGCATATAATATAGTCAAGTCTACATTCATGGAGGTGTCTGGCGGGTGCGTGTAGCTGCGACCGGTTCCCAACGCATACCAGCCGAGACCGCCTGCCTCGACATTTCTAACTGCTTCTTGTTCTCGCGACAAAATATTACATTGAAAAACAACCCTTGTTCCAAGCGAGTAACTTAAGCAAATGCTGGTATAGAACTCGCCAAACTGTGGCTCTCAGTATCGTCATTTTCTTATATTTTTTGCGTATAAAGGAGAAAAGATAGTGGCGAACGTGCTCAGCTAGCCTCTCAAAGATACATTACAATTCAAGAAGAGATACATTACAATTTAAGAAGTCTCTGTGGAACACCTAAAGAATATTCAGTTGAGGTGTAAAATCATAAAATATAGAGTGCAATAATGGGCGGTCTTGTCGCTACATAACGATGTCTTCCAGACCAGATTAGGATAGAAATGATGTGGAGTGTGGACAATATTTATAGCGCATTTGTCCATCAATCAATGCCTTAACCCAGAACACCAAAACGATTGTTATTTCACCAATCTTTCAATAGAAAAGGTTTTTGTAAAATTTTTGATTGGCCGATCATTACAAGGTTGTCTTGGGCATGCTTCCGTATCATTGCGACGTTTTCATAGAAAAACATTTCGGCCTAAGGTGCCTTTTGGTTTGGAGCGAATTATACCTACTTGTTATTCAATTCGACTGGAACATTCAAGGAATTCATTGATCTAAAATAGCCCTTGTCTAGAATAATTCAGCGTAAAATTTGTTTAAGCAAACTACTCCATTTACATATTACCTAAATAGATAATGTCTGAGTGCTTTCTGACGGTTGCTAAAAGTACCTACTTCAAACTTAGACAGTCCTGCTACGTAAAGGCGTAGCCTATGTGTTGGACTTTGATAAATAATACTATCAAAGGTGTTGTATCTATAAATTTTCGAATTCTTTCAAAAACGCTGAGTCAAATTTGTTAGCGATTTCCCTGCAGTAGATATGTAATATGTTACATAAGTATGTAAGATAGTTCCCGCAAAATAGCACACTATCCCGAATTCCCTGCCCTACCTCTCTATCAGTACTGGGTTTATCATAATCCAGGTGAATTGCGATCGAACTCGATGCATGTTTGCGTTTGAGCTGCCGCCAAGCAGTACTGTGTAAAAGTTGAATAGGAAAGTGGTCAGAGTGTACTGACTGAGTCTAAGTACAGGCGTATATGACAGACAGCCTTTGAGAGTAGCGAACGCGGTGTAATGTCCCCCATGTCTTTACCATTCACGCCTCCCGGTGGCACTGCAATTGTTATAAACAGGCCTGTTGCTTTAACACCAAACAAACGATTTGCTCGTTTTGTAATCTATTTTCAGCTTTGCTTATGTAATCTGGTGCCAAGTGTATGTATGCATTGCTTTGCTCTGATTTGATGAGAAAAGTAGCTCGTGAAATAACTGGGCATATGAGCTTGAAGATCTGATGTCTCAGTTGAAGTGTCTGTTTGTAATGTCGAAATAACAGCTTTTTATTAAAAGCGTATGAATGTATAAACGGTACCTATTTATAACAACAATACAGTTTTTAATTTTTTTGTCTGTATGTCTGTTTCTTCTGGCTAAGATCCGAAACGGCTGGACCTATTTTGATGGGGCTTTCACTGGCAGATAGCTGATGTTAGGAGTAACTTAGGTTACTTCGTTTTACGTGGGCAAAGCCGCGGGGTACAGCTAGTTATACGTAAAAATGTACACTTAGAATTTTCGGACCTATATATAAACAAGCCTGCAATCAGGGTATCGATGCAAACATGCTATAGGCGCGCGAGACTTATCTGTACAAGCTTGTAGCAATGTTTATCGCTGTACCTCGGTACAGCTCGACAGCTTGCTAGCTCGAGCGCAGCCTATTTCAGGCTGACCGCAAGCGCAAACCTTGTTCTTTGTCGGCGCCATGACAACTAAATTCATTGATCCCTGTACAGCTTGTATTAGCCGCTTTCAGTAGATTGCGAGCCTTGGGCGAACAGTCTGCATGTAATTTATATCAGTGTGGCGTGCTGTGAATTCCGATGTCTACTGTGTTGCAGATAACACGAACGGTTTGTTGGTTCGGAATATTGTTAACGGACATGTCTGTAGCGTAATACACAAAGGCATTTTGAATACGGTACATTTATGCATGTTTTCGTAACATAAGAGCCTATAACCATAAGAGCCATAAGAGCTTAGAACCATAGTGAAGATGGCACAATAGTAAGCTCACCTGCTGATTCGTAGGTCGTAGATTCGAGCTTTTGAAGAAAATATTGTGATCATTGTAGGGCATTTTAATGATGATTTAAGGCAAGGTACTATCTTCATGTTTAAAATCTGTACCAAAACTTTCTTATTTCTCGTATTGGCAAGCCCTGTCTTAAACCTGTCTGCAAGCTAAACAGCTTCCTAAATAGCAATAAGGCCGCCCATTGGATCTTTACTGCAATCATTTATTTTATTATATTTATTATTTGTACATCTGGGAGTGCAATGAAGAGTTTTTTGTATTGGAGTTTTCCGACAGCCGCACTGGAGATGTTGTCAAACGCTAACGTCTTTTTACTAATTTTAGATAGGAAAATAGAGCGCGCGTTGAAGTCTTTTGCAAGAACTATTTAAAGCCGTTTGACGCACATTTATAAACACACATGTTTTGGCTTCGATGTAATCGTAATATATGAATTATACGATCCATCCGGTTAAAATTGCATCGGTCTCGAACATATTTCCTTCGTTATTTTAAATAGCTACGGTACCTACTGAAATTATTGGCTTGTTTTTGTATTAGTAATTGATAGTAGACAATTAACGTTAAAATATATGAAATAAGAAAAATAAAAAAAAGTCTTGCAGCTGTAGTATCAAGTACAAAATATGTATGTACCTTTATGAAAAATGTTTGAATACAAAGTTCATATCATATAAGTACATCACTAAAAGTACAGTACCTATTTAAATTTTGAAAAAGGCACATCCAAATGCGGGCGCAGTTTGGCTAAACAACTTTCAAGATGAGTATATGTTTAACCTCCGACGCAAACAGAGATTTGTAATAAGTTTAACGTGTGTATCTGCCTCACATCGTAGCTCCCAAACAGATGAATCGATTTTGTTTTTTTTTTGTTTGGAAGGTTACTTGATCGAAAGTGGTCTTTATGTTTATAAAATCATTTCCAGTCGTTTGAAGATCATCAGCTCTCTTTGTTGGAGGCTATTTAAATTTTAAATTTTATTTCATGTATGAAAAACTTTAAATCATTTTCAACATTGTTTTTAACCGACTTATATAACAAAAAAGGAGGAGGTTCTATGTTCGACTGTGTGTATTTTTTGTTTTTTTTTTGTTTCTAAGTTCTAGGTGGCACTGCAATTGTCATGGCTGGCGTTATGCTTACCAACAGGCAAACGACCAACTCGTCTCGTTAAAAAATAAAAAAAAAATTACTGAGGACCGATTTAAATTTTTTTTTGTTGCGTTGGTATATTCTCGATATGGTAAATAAATATGAAATACCATCCCTAAAGGCGATAAATGGGGGATGAAATCTCATATATCGCAATATTTACATTGAAGTCGGTTCCTGTTTTTTTAAAAGCAATTTCACTTGTTATCCTTATATACTTATAAAGGTTATCATTATTTACGACAGACCAGTAAACCTAGACGCTGCATAATCCAAGTTTGCATGAGAAAACAATCGTCAAATGTTGGCGGGTGACGAGGGGAGACGGCGTGTTGTGATTGGTCAGTAATGGTCTGTGTTATTACAGACTGTTTCCATAAACAAAAACAAATACTTTATCTTATAAATATCTCGATAACAATGTTTACTAATGATAATGATTGTGGTACTTTACAAATGCTAATACACATTAATTAATTTGCTACTAATTATAATAATTAATTAATTACCTCTAATTAGTGGTACTATACCCGTATGTACTGTCGCATGCAGTAATAATTATACATTCTAAAGTTTAAAAATTGTCGTCTGATTTGAAAATAGATGACTTATACTAACTTGATGTAAGTAATTAGTGCGGGCCGAGTCGAGATTCGAACTATGGTGCGTCGGATTAAAAGTCGCACAAATTCCCGCTCGGCCACACTCGCTCTCACACTTCAATCTTACCACCTGATAAAAACAGGCTTCAATTAAATGAAATTAATTATTTATTTATTTATTTTAATTTGGAGTATGGGCTTGTAGATTATCAAACCGTTTTTGTAGCTAGGTTAGATGTAGTGTTTATATAGTTTGTATAGTAGCTCTAACTGATTAATAAATAAATTGAGCCAATTGAAAAAAAATAGGTACATACCTATGCTGAATTCTACAACCTCACGATTAAACCAGAGTGCATGATTAAACCAAAAGAAGTCAAAACAATTGACAGTTTAATTAAGTTGTTATTGCTCCAAGTTAAAGTCAATTTATAATGCTATACAATATTGGTGATATAAATCACTTTCGAATAGTTTACCGCATAATTAAGTAATAAACAACGTTGTTATAAGAGTAAGTTTACGATCGGGAAGGGATTAAGTAAAGACTGTTTATTTCTATAGGTGCATATGTAAGAAAACACGTTTTACAATCCTTGCCTACTATAAACGCGTAAGTTTGTGAGGGATGGATGGGTGTATGGATGGATGTTTGTTATTCTTTCACGCAAAAACTACTGAACGATTTTGATGAACCTTTACAGTAACATATGTAGCTGATCAGAATAGGATATAATTTATAATGACATAATCACAGGGGCGAAGCCGCGGGCGGAAGCTAGAGATTATTTTTAGGTAGATTGTAGAGAGACAAACTATGCAATAGTATAAACAGAGAAGTATGTTATCTTCATAAGGTCCGCCTTTTTTAAAGTGTCTAATAAGGTCAACAAATATGGCGGATTACCAACCAATAACATTAATAGTAATAGGATTGCCAACCAATAATAAGTCGTAATAGCCGAGAAGAATTCTATAATATATGTATCATTGGTTGAATTTGGTTGTGGATTCGCCATATAAAAGCTTGGACACTCATATCGTATAAGCACTTATTGTCACTAATAATAGTGGGAGGACTAACTCTTCTGCGAGTGTCCGTCTGGGTTGTTACCACCGCTTTGCTCGTGAAGTCTGCCGCCAAGCAGTAGTGTGCAAGCATTACTGTGTTCCGGTTTGATGAGCAGAGTATCCAGTGAAATTACTGGGTTTATGAGACTTAATACCTAATGTCTCAGGGTAACGAGCGCACTGCAGTGCCGCGCAGGCCTTTGTGTTTCAAAGTTCTGGGTGGCACTGCAATCGTTATGGGCCGGCGTTATGCTTACCATCAGGCAAACGACCAGCTCGTCTCGTTACCTAATAACATAAAAAAATAAAAATAAAATTACTGTTTTCGGCAACGGTTAAAAAGGTTAACATGTTAACTATAAACATATAATTTAATACAATGTTAAGAAAAAAATAATCACTGCCGATGGCTATAATGCGTAGATTCTCAAAGATGCTGCATCTTGGTAGCGTTATAAAACTCGTCTAATTTATAGTTTTATCACCCAATGAAACGATTGACTAAGCCGTATTAACTGTATTCTTTTACTATGTAGATTACCGAACAAGAGAATATAAAAGAGTTTTTATTGCCCTGAGGTCAGTTTCCGGGAAATGTATAAGAGGGCTGCAATTATAGCGGTGCCAGTTTTTAAGCTCGCAAGAAAATATTGTCTGCATATTCATTATTGTTGTAGAGTATGGATTATTAGTACGAGTATAATATACAAAGTAAGAAAGGGGGCAGGCGGCGAACAGCGGTGAACCTCATTTGAATGGGGCTCTCGTTCTCAGATTTAGTTACATCATAATTATCTAAGAAACGCCGTAATAGATATAAAGTAGGCATCTATTAGCAAATATTGTAAATGACTATCCCAAAAATTTTCACAAGATAATAAAAGTAATATTACTCATTGAAAGCAATGATTTGTTTTTTTGTAATAAACGCCTATAAAATTCTATTGTCATCGACAAAAGTATTTATGCTAATTAAGCTAAGTAACTACTAAAATTTGTCTACCTCACCCGACCCTTCTATTGTACTCAAAGAGCAATAACTCGACCCAATCCGAGTAGCGTGTCCCCACAAGCTTTAAATTCTATGAATATTTTGAGATCGATATCCGGTGCAGTCGAAGCGTATGCGCAGGCGCAGCGGTCGATGCATTCATCCATCACTAGACTGAGATTGTCAAAGATGTCCCATGGCTATTCTCGTAAATGAAGAACAGAAAAAATGGTCCGAAACTTTTTCTACGATTAGTATTATTTATCATCTGTGACATTTAAGCGGTATCTTCCTAAGAGTGTTATATAATTAGTTTGTCATCTGCAGCTAAGTTTACGATAACTTAGTTTTTTTTTAAATTTAGAAATGGTATTCAGTGAGTGTGGGATACATTATGCATGAGGATATTGTAAAGGCTTATTAGGTGCGGGTTGTCGCCGGCGGTTCATTTGAGGGTGACATTTGCGTGGGACATTTTGTAACTTGTATTCTATTATTTACTGACGAGTTATAAAATATTCTGCCGTATATTTTAACATTGAAGAAATTCCGGATTTAATTTGACTAGAAAATCAGCGAGCTGACTGATTGACGGCATATTTTGAAATGTAGAAAATAGGATATATGTTGAATCCTATTCACATGCTTTGACGGATACTAAATTAACAGCTCCATCCAAACGTGGAGTAAATGTGTTGGTTGTCGGTTGCTTTCGGCTTCCTAACGGTACATATGATTGCTCCATAATCTAGGAAACCTTTCGTTTACCATTTTAATTTGATCTTATTTAAAGACTAGCTGCTGCCCCGCAGTTTCCACCCACGTGGAGATTTTGGATTACATGGTTTTTATTTTTTTGCGCGGAACCCTAATTATTTTTCTAAAATTAAAGTAACCTATGTTATTCCTTGTAACATCAGCTATCTGCCAGTGAAAGTCCCGTCAAAATCGGTCCAGCCGTTTCGGAGATTACCCGGAACAAACAGACAGACAGACAAAAATTTTAATAATGGTTGTTTTGTTATAGATACCGTATATACTTTCATATGCATTTAGTAAAAAGCTGTTATTTTGATATTACAAACAGACACTTCAATTTTATTTATCTGTATGGATGTGATCAAAGGAGACAAGCACATGAAACCTAGAATCGGGACTGGCTCTCAAGTACCTAGATTTTATACAACTTGAGAGTGGCAGGTTGCAACAAGACTTTATGGTCGTCTTGTCACTAATTTCAGTTATGTCTAAAAGTACAATGAATCTACTTGCAATAAAATATTTTTGTACGTGCAAAAGTATTGTTCGAGTATACTTACGTAGTGAACCTGTATCTAATCGCTATCTATTTGAATACAGAAAAGTTAGAGTTATCAGATAACTTAATAAAATATTAGACATTCACGACAAATCTTTCCCATTTATCTAATCACAGAAATATTAGGATATTGTTAAACAACAAATTCTAGTCGCGGCTTGCGTTTTCTCGAACTCGTTAAAACAATTTTCCCAGGCAAGAGGATATTTTCCGGGATGAAAATTATCATATGATGTGCTTATCCAAACTCTTTCTGTGTGTCTATATCATCTGAATATAGCCTCACTAGTCTCAATACCGTTTTTCATATTACTGGATTACGAGATGAATGGGTCATTTGCCTGATGGTAAGAATAACGCCAGCCCAGAACAATTGCAATACCACACAGAAACACTGCCCAAACAAAGGCCTGAGCGGCACTGCACTTCGTCACCCTGAGACATTAGGTATTAAAACTCATAAGCCCACTAATTTCAATAAGTGTTATGGGTATTTGTGTCTACCTATTCAAAAAGGGCAACACTTAGTTATCATTAATGTTGTCACACGTTGCTTTTGTGTCAATATCTCTTTTAACCGCTGCCCAAATAGAATAAGGTATTTATCGGGAAAAGTCTGATGCAGTGCAATGCACTCCGTGCTAAGAATACCACTTCAGAGGCCTAAATACGGGCAAAGTGGAAAGGAACGGTGACAGCGCCCACAGACAGACAAACTGACAAGTCTGGGAGCACTGTCTATGTTTGTAGTTGACTGACTATATAAATAGTTGGGCCACGGCTTCAGCTTCGTGAAGATCCTATAGGAAGATGCATTTTTACAGGACCAAAAGTAGCTTATGTACCTACTAACTTTATACAATAAATCACGTGAACTTCGCTTTACTTACTCCGTGTGAGTTCGTTACGTAAAAAAAGGAAAAATCAAAGAACACATTTTGATTTTTGTATAATAAATTAATGAGTACGAGCATACACAGAGTGGGAAATTTAAAATGTTGAAATATTCCTGAAGGGATGTTTGTCTAATTTTCTGCCCTTGATAAAGTTAAACCAATAGAAAAAGTATTATTATTATTTGCTGCTAAATAAATAATCATTAAATGATCATTAAAATGATTTGCCAATTTATAAATGATAATTAAGTAATTACGTCTGGAAATTAGACTACCTACTGAAAAAAAAAGCCGATGTTCTGTCCTTGTTGATTGTCGGTCTCTTAACTAATAAAATAAAAAAAGTGATGGGGCTATGACCCGGGTTAGTTCACTGCAAAACTTTACACATGGTAGCCATATTTTGCATTTTTTGCAGTAAGGGGAGTCTCTTTCGATATATTATCAAGATTTAAAGAAAGCCGTTCTCACCAGCCGTGCAAGTACCGATCTTTTCGATAATTAAAATTGACAGTTCGAATCGTTCAAAATTTAAATTAGAGATAGGTAGTTCTCGAATTTTTCGAAAATGAAACATAGCCGAACCTACTTTTTTCAGTATCAAGTGAATATTCGCATCTCATAATTCGAAGACTGGTTTATGGAACGAAGACTATTTTAACATAAATGCATAAATAGTTTTATCATCGTTCGCCACGGTTTTCACACGAAAATCAGTTCGCGAAAGTAGTTATTCGGTAAATGCAATGAAAATTGAACGTCATTGTGTAGGAAATGCAATCGATAAAGGTTGTGTTTAGTTTTCGATAAAAATCAACAATGTCCTACCTATTTCTAATTTTATCTTATCGAACTGTCAATTTATCTATCGATACGGATCGCAATGGTCCCTACTTGCACCGCAGGGCCATCATAATAACTATTAGTCAACATCGACGATGGACTCACATTATAAATACAAAATCTCAGTTTGACTGCGAGTGGGAACAGAATATATGGGTTATCTATTAAATATTAACACTTTTATTACACCTTCACTTGTAACTAATTATAATGGAATCTTGGGCGTAAATTTTAACCTACTTCATATTGTCGTATCGAAATGAAACTTTGTATATAAAAGTATATGTACTGTGGATGAGAATACAATAATTTGGTATCATGGAGCTGATCTAATGATGGAGTCAGGAGGTGGGTAGTGGAACTCTTTAGTGGCTACAAGTAAAGCCTATGAGCTCATATAATTCTTATTTACGAGACCAATGAGGTTATGAGACTTAATATCTAATATCTCAGGATAACGAGCGCACTAGCCGCGCAGACCTTTGTGTTTCAAAGTTCTGAGTGGCACTGAAATTGTTATGCTTACAATCAGGCAAATGGCCAGCTCGCCTCATTATCAAATAGAGTAAAAAAAATAGATTGCACTTGTTGTCGAGGTTCTGATGATGGAGCCAGGAGTTGGAGGTGTGTTTTTAGTTTCTTTCAACTACATATCTAATTATGTAGATCTATTTGACCCATGGCTATGTTGGTAGAAACCTGTCTGCAAAGTGAGGGCTGGCTCGATTACCAGCCGGGGCAAAATTATTGTGGAATAAAATTTGATTTCAGATTTTGGTTGTTTGTTTTGTGTAATCTGGGTGTCCAACCGTGATATAGGGAATGTTATTGCGGGTACAATAAGTTTGTAAGCGATATTTACTAACTATATTCTAGACTAGCTGCTGCCCCGCGGTTTCACCAGCGTGGAGATTTTGAATTACATGGTTTTTATTTTTTTTCGCGGAACCCTAATTATTTTTCTAAAATTAAAGTAGCCTATGTTACTTCTTGTAACATCAGCTATCTGCCAGTGAAAGTCCCGTCAAAATCGGTCCAGCCGTTTCGGAGATTACCCGGAACAAACAGACAGACAGACAAAAATTTTAAAAACGGTTGTTTTGTTGAGGTACCCTATATACTTTCATAATTATGCATTTAGTAAAAAGCTGTTATTTTGATATTACAAACAGACACTTCAATTTTATTTATCTGTATGGATTATAGAACTTAATTTGTAGATAAGTTAAATATAACTGGCAATATATTTATTATTTTGTGTGTTATTTACAACTTGAACCTCAAAATTACATATTTTACTAATTGATCTCAATGATTGAGCGACCTTTATGGGTTAATGTGTTCGTAGATAAACAGATACAAATTAACTCAATAGGTAGAAATTGGTTCGTATTTATTAAAATTATTTATATCTATTTAGCTGCCCCATATTGATATGAATACAAGATAATAATACAGATATATAAAAATACATTTAAAAGCTAAATAAATATTCAAAAGGCTAAGTATAAGATATAAGTATCTTATGTTGCTATATAACTTATTATTTACGTAACGTAACTGTTGTTAATTTTTTGGAAGTGCATGAAGATGCTTACAACAGTCAAATAGGGTAAATAGGGCTTGCTTAACCTTTCATAGTGAGAATCTATTTAGTTTGTGAAAAAAAATAATGTTAATCGTATTTTTTAAAGCCATTTTTGTTTCCAAAACATGTTATTGCTTACTGAATAGAAACATTCCTAAAGTGACCTCTTAAACTACGTTTGCGATCCCAGTATGTCTGGTATGTAACAATTAGCCGTGTCTAGCTAAACAGGCGCCTAAAAGTGTTTTTTGTGGTAACACAGTTATTGTTTTCAAACTATGAGTGCAATGTCAACTAGAAGGTTCTAAATGTAATATGAAGTAGGGCATTTTGTATTCCACGCCTGGGGTTGTTTACCTCAAGTAGAAAATCGGTCCATAAGGATCTGTATATAGTTAGATAAGCATCTATTGAAGTTATTTGGAGTATTCCGGCACCTCAGGCTGCACTTGAGAATCTATTCTTTCGACGTCATCTTCACTTAAGATTATACTGGTAAAAAGATAACATAAATACTGACATCTGCTAAAAAAAGAAACATCTCGTCTTAAGACCTTTTGGATTTCTGATGCGGTTGTTGCAATAATAACAGATTAAACAGGTACCATTTCCGTAACGGCCCATTTAAATCGGCACCCAGCCTGTCAAACCTCTATAGTGTCGCAATGCTTTCGATTTCATAAAATCTCAATTTTACGTGTTCACATATAGGTAGTTGGCGACAGCCCCGGCCGGCGGAGGGCGCCAGAGCCACCCGTCCGCGCGTGATCGTCACGCGGCGCCATCGTGCTATTTATTTATACACGCATGTAAATATTACTGTAACACCGTGTAAGTGATAGTTTATCGCAGGATCGACCAACTTATCTGCTACTATTGTGTACACAAACAACTAATTATGCGTAACCGTAATGCATAGAGTCGTGTCTTAAATTGGTGGTGCAGGGAGTGCGTCTAGTCCGGGCCGCGCGCGCTCCGCCCTCGCCCGCGCCGCTCATTCGCACCGAGCGCATGCGCTGAGTGGCTGCGTGACGCGACATGCTTACCCTCAAATGTAAATAAAAACAAATAAATTTATTAATTCAATAAAAAATATCAACGAGAGCGAGTAACAGTTATCTTCAGTGCGTTAATTAATAACAATAATATCGGTAAATAAACTGTTGCATCGAAGTGGAACGCGATCGGGCCCTGAGGTTGTGATTGATGAACCGAGTGCCAGTGACAGTATACACATGAGTTCCTCCGAGTTCGAAATGTCTTTGGAACGCCAGATTCCTGTCTTGATGAAGAAGGTAATTTAGTTGAAAATTTTCCATCTTAAATCATTATTGAATTAAAAAAACCTATGTTTTTTAATCAATACCGTCGTACTATTTCACAACCATTGTGAAATGTCTATTTGTAATTTCTTTCCATTGTATGTATTCTTTCCGAATATTTGAATAGATTATTTGACATAGGTAACATAAGAACTACCATTTTTATAAATTATCTAGTTCTATAAAAAACTCTTAAGTGGTACACTTTCTAACACATTATCTGTAGGTAATCGTGGAATTAATTTACATTTAATCACTTAACAGTAACAGTTTAGCAACAAAGTGTATTATGTCTATAAAGGGGGCGCGGCGCAAGCGCAGCAACGCATAACGGCGGCCGCCGCGATGCGTTTCAAGAATAGGTACCAACTATAAAGACGAGCGTCTAATAAGCCACTTTAATATTTAGACTAACTTGCCAGTAACTTATACTTTGGTACCATAGTTAACCAAGACATATATGTTGATCTACGTTTTGTAATAAGAAATTTGATAAAACTACGGTCTAAACTCCTGTTTAGCGTTAAAACTCGTTTTGTAATAAGGCCGATTGAGTTTGCAGCGTAGGCCTACGCAAACTGCTCGTTTCATGGAAAATTTGCAATATTAGACCAGATTCTACCCACATTAGGGTTTAAAAATCGAATCCAACAAGGTCTAAGGAGTTTTATAGTAAGGCGAATCTACTTAATGGGAAAGTACTTCTTATTAAATTGCGTACAGATTTTTCAATTCCGTTTCCGATGTTAAATAAATAGAAATCCATGTTCCGTGTTTAAAAATATGGGGATTGAATTTCTTTTCTTTTCACTACATGTTTATTTAAACGCTGTCCGTCGTTCGGCTTCACTTCCCTATGAAAGTTCTCATCTGGCTTTTCCTCGATAAACTTGCTTTTCTACCTTTTCAAGTGAGACGTTACTACGATACTAGGTGGTAGGAGTAACTCTTCTGCGAGTGTCCATTTTATGGTTGGTGCCACCATATCTCTATGGTACCACCGCTTTGCTTCGTGAAGTCTGCATATAATGCATGTGCAGGCAGTACTGTGTTCCGGTTTCATGAGTAGAGTAGCCAGTGAAATTACTGGGCTTATGAGACTTAACACTTACCGTGTTACAAAAAACACTTTTAGACGCCTGCTTAGCTAGACTGTGTCTATAGATGAACGTGTAAAATGATTAGAAATGTCACAACGGAATGGAGTTAAAAAATACGTTACAACAAAAATCGATTAAGCCAAATATTAGAATCGAGTTTTCGTTTTTTTTCTCTCCTTTACCGTGTCAACACTGCTCTTATAAATAACTAATTACGTATTCGAGCAGGTAAACAAGCTAAACCTAGTTTTACTACGGCTACCAGAACATACTTATTAGGTGCTTGAAACCAGATTTAGCTGGTAAAGCGATCACTAAAACGTAACTAGAGAAGTTATAGCGTGTGAAAATGTCAATGCATGTTCTTATGCAGCAGGCATGAATTCATTAACATAAAATTGTAATTTCATAGCCGGTAACACAACTTAATATTCATCGCTGGGTTCTCATTGGAACGGCTATCCTGGAAATTATTAGGTACTCTTCCCTGAGTTATGTGCTGTAGTCCAGTTATTATGTCTGGTAAGTGAGGACGCCGGTGGTGGAGTGGTGGAGCGTACCAGGGTATAATCATGTTGATAGATGACTCCCGGGTGTGCGCCAGCGCTAGACAGGATGCGACCGGGACGTCTACGTAATTATTTTGTCGCAATGTAATATACTGCGTTAAATTCCGTTACTCATACGAAAACGAATGAACGAACTTCGTTTTCATACTTTTTAATTGGCTTCATAAAAAGGTTATTAATTCGACACGTATGTACCTATGTAATATTATTGGAACTGTAATATATTCACATAATATTTAGAGATAATATTATATTAGGGATTCCAAACAAATATACAACATTTTATAGATTTAATATAATATATACGAACTTATGTATGTTTGTCCACGCATTTCTCCGAACCTATCAATTAAGTGGTAATTATTCTTTTTTTTAATGTTATTTGGTAACGAGACGAGCTGGTCATTTGCCTGATGGTAAACATAACGCCGGCCCATAACAATTGCAGTGCCACTCAGAACTTAGAAAACCCAAAGGCCTGCGTGGCACTGCAGTGCGCTCGTTACCCTGAGACATTAGGTATTAAGTCTCATAAGCCAAGTAATTTCACTGGATACTCTGCTCATCAAACCGGTACACAGTAAGGCTTGCACATTACTGCTTGGCGGCAGACTTCACGAGCTTCATTGGCATAGAATAGCGTAAGTTTTATCAAAATCGGTTCAGTAGTTTAAAAGATATAGACCAAAATGTTAAAATAATACATGAAGTTGGTTTATATTTATGTAACTTTTGTTACAACGACTTGTTATGATGATCTGTTCAATACTATTGCTGTCATCCCCAATGTGATTAGAAGTATATCTATCTTCATCTTGAAGACCATTTTAATTAAGTAGACATAACTTTCCTGCTACAACATAACTATCTGTTAATTCTCTTGAGGGAATCTGCATAAAAACACAAATTTCTTTTAGTATTTAGAGTCAGGGAATAAATTTAGCCAATGTTATGCAACTGTCCCGGTTAATACATTAAAAATGCCAGTGGTTCAATGTTAATGTGCATTGTTACATTTGAAGTCACATTGGGCGTCGAAGTGATCTTCGCGGTCGTTCACCTATCTCGAAATAGTTTGCCCAGTGGCTAAAATATCTTCTATCGTAATGTCGGTACCGTCGGTTTATATGCGTCCCACTACTGGGTAGGCAGGCCTCTTCAATGTGCAGCAAGCAAACGAATTATATTTTTAGATTAGTTCCAATCGTCTAGGTGACATTTACTTTGATTCTATTTCTTTTTTGTATTATAGAGACAATACTAGAGGGTCTAGACAACCGGCATTCGCTTTGAAGAGATTACTTATATCGATAGGTACACAAGTAAACAAGTAGATAACATCTCTATTTCCTTTCAAATCGGTGTATCTGAAGCGTAGAGGGACTGTCATAGTGCGAAGTAGACATTATAGTTAGTAGGAGAGAGTATAGTTAGAAGAGAGGAAAGCAAGAGATTTCATACCAATTTTTAGTAACGACTGTATACGACAATTTTCTATATCTGTCCAATAATGTAAACAAACTTGGCGGGTGCCAATCAATTACTGCAATTATAGTGATTCTATCGCTAACCAATGGCACGATTCGAATCTGAATTTCGACCTATAAGTCATTCGTTGGTGAGCTGTCTAGTTTGGTTACATTATTGGAAAATAATTGTAGTATTCGAAGCGAATACCATTTGTTTCTTTTTTAAAAGGCAGTCCTTGCGGTGTAATTGACACGTCAATAGATTGAAACTTCTTTAGGGTTCGATTACCGCTACGGGACGAATATGAGTCCTCAAAAACTTGTACATTTTTCGCGTTTGGGTATTGTGGGACCATCTCCCTTATCTTCTATTTACAGAGAATTTTAACCAGGGGTGAGCATCTGTGTGTTATTGGGCGTAATTTATTGCCATGGACATAATTATTTGATTCGATTGACACTTGGGGCATTTCCAAACTAATTCAAAGTCAGTGTTAAAGTAAGGTCCAAGACGGAGAGAGGAATCTGAGTGTAGACTTATGCTTCCATCATATTACCTATGTCAAAAGTATATAATTTTGATATGTGGAAGCACGAGTCCAAGATTCGTCTCTGAATTTTAGCCTTTGTTTTATTAGTTCAGGCTGGTGAAGTGCCTAATGGAATAATTCACCGACCAATTTTAAAATACGATGCGTTTGTTGCGCTAACCTGCTGTCCTAGAATCAAAACAGTTTACAACAACATGATCACGTACTCTTGCTGGCTGGGTGCCCTGCGGTTATCTGTCATGCGGCGTGTATGTCACATCGTGATCATTTTATAACCTATCGCACCGTCTTGCCTGTGATTTATAAATACACTTTGACTTGTTGCAAACAAACAGGGCAATGTAAGTTTCTAAATTCGTTTGAGTTGCTTTGTTGTAACCATAACCAAACAATGTCCCAATTATAGACTGCTATTTGAGTAGTTGTAGGTAGTAGGTTTGTTAGTAGTTAATTAATAGCTGCCATTAGACGGTAATGTTTGCGTTTTGCTGTCAAAATAACTATGGTTTAGCAACGCGCGGCTTCAAGTAAATCCATTAAATATCCATGAAACAGACAAGAACAGCAATATGACCTTTGAACTTATTTGATATAGTGCCGTCTCTTTAACACCCTCAAAGCTCAGCCTGATAAGCTCAACGACGACAGCTCCGCTACATACATCACTTGCGTACCAGCGTGCACCGTTTGTGTGAGGTCGTAGAAGCGGTTGTGATCGTGGTTTTTCCATGGTTTGCGCGTGGTCCATGATTGATGCGTAACCATCAATTATGCATTACCGTCTAATGACAGATTTATGGCCATTACCAAGCATAGCGTTGGGATACAAAAACATCGCAGAATAGCCAAATTAATGTGTTGACTGAAGTATGCGCCAGGCGCCTGCTGGTAGATCACCTATCACTTGCAAATATAATTTCCGCTAAACGTAAGTACGTTTGTAAAGACTGCTTTTGGCGATTTTTTACGGCCTGCTGCCTGCCTTACACTAAATATATTTTATACAGTACACGTATATAAGAAGTATAATTCCAATTGAGTAAAAAAAAAACACAAATATTTGAGTTTTTAATGCACGTTGTCTCATTGCGGTGCTTGAACCTGCAACCCATGCTAATGTATTTACATAGTCTTAATATTTGTATATTACTCATTTCTAATTACAAACAAAATAGCATTATCAGTTAGCACTAAAGCAAAGATGAGAAAATTAAAGGAAAGATGTACATTTACGATGTTCTGGATTGTTATTATTAATACCTTATGGTACCTACTTTAAATCCTTACAAAAATGCATGATTCCCAAGAAAAATGGGCTAGAGCTGAAGGCTCCAAAAAATCTTGTCTACTAATACTTTTACAGTAATAACTATAGGTATAAAAAGCTCAGTATAATTAATTATACAGTTTAAGTTTATATTTATATAGTATGTTCTATCTTTGTTATTATTACCTATTTATGTTTTATGAGTTTATCTTTGTTTTTTCTATTTATATATTTAAATATATGTAAACGATTTAACTAAAAGATATGAGTTGTTATTTTTTTTATTGCGTATTGTCGTCTGGTTATTTGATACTCCCCAACCAAAGGTTGTTTAAATAAGTTAAGTATCATTAAGTAATATATCTGAGTGACCGAAAAACTTTTTTGGTGTAATATTTTGTTTTCACAGATACCCGAAATGAATTATCTATAGATGACCGAACTTCGCTCTGTGTAAAAACAAACAAACAAACGAGCGAAAAGGATTTTTGTGTAAAATAGCGTTTTACAAGAAATACAACTATATTTCAATGACGTTATATTATAACAGCTTCTGCCCGCGTTTTAGCCCACGTTTCCACAGGAACCGTGCATTTTTCCGGGATAAAAAGTAGCCTATGTTACTCTCCAGCATAAACTATATCTTGGCCAAAAATATCTTTGTCTAAAATCACGTCGATCCGTTGCTACGTTGATGAGTGAAAGAAGGACAAACCAACAAACGTACAAACACACTTTCGCATTTATTATATCAGATTGTATGGAACTAAGTATGTTAGTATGAATTATTTGTCTTACAATATCATACAATATTCTTTAGAGCATACCAAAAATTCATACAAATAAATAAAATTGAAGTGTCTGTTTGTAACATCCAAAAAAACACCTTTTTAACAAATGCATATGAAAGTATATACGGGACATATAACAAAACAACCTATTTCAAATTTTTGTCCGTCTGTCTCTTTGTTCCGGGAAATCTCCAAAACGGCTGGGCCGATTTTGATGGGACTTACACTGGCAGATAGCTGATATTACAAGGAGTAACTTCGGTTACTTTTATTTTAGAAAAAGAATTAGGCTTCCGCGCAACAAATTAAAAACCATGATATCCAATATCTCCGCGCGGGTGAAACCGCGGGCAGCAGCTAGTACACAATAAAACCTTATAAGTATAATTAAGAAACTAAAAAATACTCTGGAATCTCGGGATGATGTAAGGATTCTAACAATACCTCATTTAAAAGTTATGGTGGAATTAAAATCTCGCCTACTTATCTATTTATTCATGAACCCTGAAAACATTACCTACATTCCTTTTTTGGATACGAGTCCTTGAAAATACCTCATAATAATAATATCCAGCTGCTGTTGTCATTGTCCAAAGAGTGACATGTATTGATATAATAACTCCAAATTATCGTTTGGGCCGAGGGCAGACTAAAGGCCAGATAATGGACAAAAATATTCCTTTATTCAACCAAGAATATAAATATGTTAAATTTTAACGATTCGCTGAAACATAACATTAACAAAGACACTATAATTATGTCCGGCGGATGGCATTACTGGTATGTAATAACACAAGTCTCCTATGTTGTGTAACAATGTTTTCCAACTTGGATTAAATAGTACAAAATTGTTGTCAACCGTCTCGGTGATTGTTCAAGTTGAAACTATGGAACTCAATCATTTCATTTCAACGCTGTAAACTAACTAACGCTTTTTGAAATATATTTTATAGTGTTAACCGACACTAGCGGATGTTAACACAAATATATACATCACATAAATTTCGCTTCCAACAGGATTCGAACCTGCGTCTTCTGGCTATGCTATGGGAGCAAGCGATGTTGACTGCGAAATTCTTTTTTTTGAAATTTTTTTTACTGGCTAAATGCCTTTATTAACTAGCTAATACATAAATAAACACTACATCTAACCTAGCTAGCTACAAAAACAGTTGGATAATCTACAAGCCCTAGTAGGCCTATAGATAATCCAAATGTTCTAGCCCACTACCAGTAGGAATTGAAATTTCAAATTTAAAATTTGAAGCTTTCCGGCTTTCAAGCCGTAGCTCCATCTAGCAGACCCGCTTTGTAGCGATTGCCTACTCCATTGTGATACGTTACAGTACCAATCAAATGGCGAGAGATTGTGCATTATTTAAACTTTAAACAACCAAGAATATAGATAACTAACGCTGTACTATAAAAGTAAGGTCAATGTTTTTAACTTATCTGATAATGTAAACAAATACCTAAGGCGGATCACCAACCAAAGATATGTTTTCTATCCTATGGCATAGAGATAGAAATCCCATTACGAATCATGAAATGAAATGAAATTATTTGTCAGAATTTCCGGTCATGTCATTGGTTGGCAATGAGATAACTATTTATTTCATTGGTTGAAATCCGCCATATTAGACATTACTTATTAGACAATTTAAAAACTCTGACCGCAGGTAAATTCGAACTTTAATGTAACCTTCAGGCAAACGTCTATTAATTACAGGTTTAATTAGAGTTTAATCAATTGCTCATCGAAAACAAAATTCCTTGAAGAGATAACGAAGTCATTATAATTATCTTATTATGTTTACTGCTTATATCTTGTTTAACCTAATAAATGACATTTGTTGCACGTGTGTGTGATTCCGGAACTACAAAAAACAATAAAATTGTAAAATATGTCATAATAAAACATTTAAAATTCAAGAACAACGAAACCTCCCTTGATGCCCTTCCTTCGAAATATTTCAAATTTATATTATGGCACTATTCCTTACGATAAAAAATTACAAAAAATATCATCAGACAATTTATTTCAATTACGCTCATACACTTGTTTTATAACATAGTTTTTATTATAGTAACAGAAAAAGTAAACAACATAAACTAAAATAACTGTTAGTGGGAGGACTAACTCTTCTGCGAGTGTCCGTCTGGGTTGTTACCACCGCTTTGCTCGTGAAGTCTGCCGCCAAGCAGTAGTGTGCAAGCATTAATGTGTTCCGGTTTGATGAGCAGAGTATCCAGTGAAATTACTGGGCTTATGAGACTTAATACCTAATGTCTCAGGGTAACGAGCGCACTGCAGTGCCGCGCAGGCCTTTGTGTTTCAATGTTCTGGGTGGCACTGCAAATGTTATGGGCCGGCGTTATGCTTACCATCAGGCAAACGACCAGCTCGTCTCGTTACCAAATAACATAACATAAAAAAAAAACTAAATAAAATACACACTAACTAAAACTAATACTTTTATAACATGTGTATCTAGTTTTAAGAACTCGCAGTGGGTGCATATATAATGCACTTTGCACAATTGACGCATTGGGACACTGTAATTTCCATTCTGAGGTTATAAATAATATTAAAATTGAGACCGACTGACTGCCTTAGAGACTGACTTCTGACATCTACTGTAATCCTTATTCAAGTATCATTCAAGTATCTCAGATCAATAAAATCATCTCAAATGCTATCAATAAACTTGAGATGTCTGAATCATGCTTACAGATACAAACTGGAGGCTCTTGAGATAGCCATCGATATAGATACAAAACAATTTTAAGTGTGATAAAAACATTATTTTATCGCATGAAAAATAGTGGAGGCAGGAATGCAAGTAGACATGAAGGGCGTCGACCGTTCCTTGTATTTGCGCATTCGCAGTGCAAGTTTCTACTTGGTTTCTACCTTACATCATGTTGGGTAATAAACATCTGCGTACGTGTTCCCTGGAATGGTGGCAAATATTTTTTGACGCAAATTCTTTCGGAAGTCAGCTATAAAACAGAAATTAATGTCTAAAGTTTATGCAAAATCAAAATAACTACGACATTAAAAGCGTTATATTTTTATTGATCCTGGATGCACATAACGTTTGATAACCTGGTTTACTCAATAGGCGTATAATATTTGCGTTGTAATATTCAATATATTCAAAGTCAACTGGAGTACCTACTACCTAAATTCTAAACTACCTACTATTTACTTTTAGTAGATACTTTTGTCAAAGGAAAACCTTGTCGTTGGAGGTCGAAACACGAAAAACATTGGAAAAAAAAATACAAATTACATTATCAAGGCTTCTGCTCAAGTAGGTTTGTACGGTCTTACAAAAAAAATAATTTAACAGCGTCTAACCCTTTAAAAATGCCTTAGTGGTGTGTTTAAATATTAACAACCACAAAACTTGCTTTAAGAAGTAACTAACCATTGTCTAGGTCAAATCTGTTGTGACATTTCTAATCATAATCATTTAGGACATTTATTCACATTTTTGAATATAAACAGCCACACACCTTGATTTCAGAAGTGTCTAACTCAATTATAGTGTAGAAATAGTTTGCATATTATTTGATAAGCGCACTGTTGGTTGGTACACGTTGGCACTCGTAGGTGCAACAAATGACAGTGCATATTTTTAAAACAGCGGCGTAAGTGTGTTGTCTTTGTCGAGACGAGTGTGAAACTTTCGATAACTGTTTATAAACACAACAGAACTCACGCTCCCAATACATACAGGAGGTTCATCAGCGAGGGCTGCGGCACAGCCATCTTTCCAATATAAGTAATATATAATTTGTCTTAAAACAATAGTTACGAAACACTTAAACCGAATGATGTTAAAATCTTCATTAGTAGAATATTATCGCATGTCAATTCTTATTAACATTCGCGGAGTGATTGTATAGACCTAAAATTTAGTGCATCACAGAACAGAGATCACACATGATGTGCCGGGACCAAGATTTATTGAACAGCCTGTGCATACAATCACAATTGCCTGCGCGTCCGTCCACCACTTGAGCTGATCAAATATTTAAATACCCAGCAACGGTACCTACAAAAAGGATACCTAAACACGATTGATTGGTCTCTACTGCTCGTTATTGCCCAATGATTTTCAATTACGTTTGTTTTGATATTCCAACATGGCCGCTTAATCGAGTAAAGAAAGTTAAAAATATTTTCATCGATCATAAAACACTTATGAGTAATCCTAACAGCTATCATAGTTGATCAAGAATACCGTGATTGGGCATATCACGATTTGTTATGAAATTCCTGGCGGGAAACTGGTGACACCAAATATCGTATTGTGAAAGCGCACTGAGTTTCCTACGGAACCGGTCGGGAGCTGACAATTGACTTCTACTGTGCTTGTCCGACGTTGGAAATGTGGAAACATGACACAAATATGTCAGCTATCGAACGCATGTCGCAAATGTTTTGCCATTAGATAAAATAATGGAAATTAGGTTTGATAAGGTGACATTCTCATTTTAAGACATTTTAATCACGTAAATGAATATTTACAAATGTGCATTATACATACATACATTTGCAAAATACCTTCAGACTGTATTCTTGTAGCAAAGACACTCGACTGCGTGCAGTAGAATTTTTGAGATTTCAAACGTTCACTATTCCGCGCGTACAACTAGGAACACGACTGCAAAATAAAATGCTGACCTTTGCGTATTATTAGTTTATCTTCTCCAAGCACCCACATTTGCAAACGCGTGGTCTTACATACTGAGACAAAATCGCCAAGTTGAAAGTTCAGCGTGACTGTAATCAAGAGTCAAGCGCGTGTAAATAGATTACCTTCATTATATGAAAACTTCTCGTAATGTCAGTATAACGCTAAAGAACAATATTTACTGAGAACAAACATATTACACACAACATTTTTTTTGTTATTATTACCGTATAAACTTTCATATGCATTTAGTAAAAAGCTGCTATTTTGACACTACAAGCAGAGATTTATTTATTTGTATAGATTACAAATAGACTCTTCAATTTTATTTATTTGTATAGATATAGATTTACCAGCGTAATTTAATAGATTTACCCATACCACATTGCCGGGATTCATTAGCACGCTATTATTAAAATTGTCTACATGTCTCGATAGCTGCGGAATGCTGATTCAATATCGCATGCTTTGTCACTGATAACATTTTCACGTAACGTTTGTTTACAAGATAACTCCCTCGTGTCTGAGTGGGAAGGTTCAGCTCGAGGAGTCACGGTGTGCCAAGCGCGTGATCATCAGTTATTAATACCTAACTACGTCTGGATGTGTCTGCGGATTATTTTAGAGCACAAAGTGAAAGTCACGACATAAATAGCTCACGTGGGATCTATGCCTACGTGTTTAATAAACTATCAATAATGTAGATAGTATAGTAGGTCCGATATCATCTGCCGTCCGAAAAGCTTTATTATTCACTGGCTTCTGCCCGCGGTTTTCACTCGCATTCCCACTGGAACCGTGAATTTTTCCGGGCTAAAAAGTACCCTATGTTACTCTCCGGTTCATAAACTACCTATATCTATGCTAAAAATCACGTCGATCCGTTGCTCCGTTACTGAGTGAAAGAAGGGCAAACCAACAAACATACTTTCGCATTTTTAATATTAGTAGGATTGTCCTCAATGTCAAAGTAACATCAGTCTATTCAAAATTTTGCATCTCCCTTCTCAAGAGACTTCTCATTGTTCATCATGTTGCTTTATGGTCTTGAAATACAAAGTAGCAACTTTCGAAGGTTGACAGATAAATGCAATGTTGGAAATCACCTGATGGTGTTGGCCCGCTGCCAGGGGAATAGCACGTGCAGAATCTGGACAGGTATGCCGACGACGAAAAAAAATGCTTTCACGATCTATGTTTGTCAGGTGTTCAACTGGTTTCCAATTTGGGATCTACACTGGTATTGATGTTGACTTTGTAATAATTGTTACTTACTGAGAATAATGCAAGCCAGTAGCATAAAGTTTAGCTGACAGCAATTGTATAATTCCATTGAATTCCTGAACGTGTTCGCACAATGCGAAACTTACGCCGGCTTTATGAGATGTAGGCAACTTGTTGAATGAGATGGCAGTGCGCGCTCGAACACATGAATGACCGCTGTTCGTCCTCTGAGAACACGTCTCCGTGCTAATAACATTTGGTGAAACAGCTTCGTAAATAGTGATAACTGTCCTCGCCTTAATGAACATACGTGATCTGTGAATCTAAATAGCCACTTTAGGGTCTTTTTCCTCATGTTTTGATTCTCTCCAGTTCCTAATTATTATAAAAGCATTAAAAGGTAAGTAAAGTTGGGAAAATAATAAAGAAAGATTCTACAATTTTTTTTCGTTTTCTAATCAGAGTTAAACAAGAAAAGTACTACCTACACTATACTTATGTGTAAAATAGCATGGGATAAGAGGTTTTCTTTATCGTATAGAGTAAAAAATGTGAAATTCAACAGTACTTACTTATTTCATATTTGGATACGTAGCAGGTGATGAATAAAGTATATTGTATCTATGTATCATCAATTCATCACCTAATAATAAATGTATCTTTCACTCAGTGTAATATAAATCTATTTTTTTTTCATTTTAATAGCTCTGGCGGAATTTTGTAAAACTATTTGTGATAATCTGTGAATGTTATATATATATACACACACATAAGAACAGCAAACAACTACACAATATATATATCTATATATATATTACAAAATCAAAATAAAAAAAATAAATCAATAAAAATTAAGGAAAGTCACATTCATGATAATGGAATTACCCAAACTTTATAGATTATTCAGATTCCTGACTGTTTAAATAATACAATTAAGTTAATTACTTGTATTATTCATTCAGTATAATACAAAGCGTAGGTATGAGGTGACTTATCTATGAATTATTGTAATTTCTCAACCTCTGGTCATACATTCTAGAAGGTCAATAGCATCAACCATTTCAAAAACATTCGAACTTTACTAATATTTGTATAGAAATCCCTTGAAGTACACCATAAAAATTGTCTAGACATTGCTAGAGCAAAAGCTCTAAACATAAAACATTTTGAGATGAAACGGTCGTAAAGTAAATAGGTTTTTGGTATGTCAACTTTGCAGTTGCGACAGTATATCTTTGTTTACAAGAATGCAAACCTTGCGAATAACACTTAAAACAAAATGAAGCATAACAAATCCTTAATAGAGTTAAATGCTTCCACTCATTGCTCATTGGCGATATCGATACGGCGTTTATTAATATCGGCAAACAATTTTATGTTATCTGTTGGTTCAATGACCGCCTTATCGAACTCCTTCATTGAGCTCCTTGTGACGTAACTGTTGCAAATTCTCCCATATATGAGTGTTTTGTTTTATTTTATGTTTCTTTTGTTTAAACTGTTAATATAACAGTATTATGCGGAGTTCGTTAAATGTATAGTTGATTATCATACGGCTTACTTGAGAATCCTGTTTTACAAAAACAGTATCCGATAATTATTGTACCAGATGCTTTGGTACAAAACCTGATTCGCTTCTTATTAAGTTAAGAAGCTTAATGCTGATGATGAACCTTAGTCTCTTTTTATTGTGTATCAATCCTTGCTTCATATAGACAAAAATATATGATACTGCTGCTGATGATCTGCCCGCGGTTTTCACCCGCGGTCCCACAAGAACCGTGCATTTTCCAGGGTAAAAAGTAGCCTATGTTACTCTCCGGTCCATAAACTATATCTATGCCAAAAATCACGTCGATCCGTTCCTCCGTTCCAGCGTGAAAGAAGGACAAACCAACAAACAGAGAAACACACTTTCGCATTTATAATTATAGCAGGAAGTAGGATTACATCAATCCAATTTCTAAACGCATCGTCGCTTTAATTCAGGTGAGATCGTGGTCAAACGTAAGCCTATTTCAGATAAAAAAAAAAAAATACATTCGGAAACGTTTCTTATTTTGAAAATATTTGGATAGGGATTGAAATGGAGAGCTATTCCTATCTGTTATTACTATATGCGATTGTGCGTGCTATCGCTCTTTTCACGACGTCACATCATCTGATCATGAGATAACAGTATTCAATGAGGTTTCTTTTATTGTATTACGAATTATGTCTCTGACAACAATTGTATAATTAAGCTTTTCAAGTTGAAATCTTATTTAGATAAACACATACCCACTCAGACAAAAAAGAAATTTAAATCGAAACAGAAAAGAAAGATTTCGTAGAAACAACCCACTTAGCGGTTAACCTCTGACCATTCAAATAGTATTACTTTTAATCGCCTGGTACATATTGGTAATGTAAATACAGAGATTCGATTGTTCCTTTAATATTTTTTGTTTGCTACCAAGGTTATCTTAAAATATGATGAATACTTTCTTTATTTACATTCAGTCACCTTGGAAGTAAATCATTGTGAAAGGCATCGGTTAGTGTTTACAAACTGCATCCCTCGCGTAATGTAATAAAAATATATACTGTTATTTAAACACATTTCACTAATATCTCATATTTGTTATGTTATTGTTAATGGCTATACATATATAAGTAACATTATCACCTTGTTGATACAAGTACAAAGATAAGAATGAATGCAAGAACATTCATCGCGCTGCATTCCATTATTAACATTGACCAGGCTTAGACTTTTGTTATAATATCTATTTTATTCTAGTTCCTTGGGGCACTATGTATATATACTTATAAAATACCTACTTATAAAAAGAACGTTATGGCTAGAAATACGATCTTTAAACTAAAACAATCGATGGTTGAATTTCAGATAAAACAATCGACGGTTGAATTGTTTACAGCGAATGTTGGCAGTGCAGCATTATCGCTACTAGAAAATCGTTTCGTAAGCACACATGAGAAGCGGGTTCGAATTATTTATTAACAATAACGAGCGGCGTGGTCGGAGCGGTGACCGCTTGCACTGATTGGATAATGTGTGCCGATGTAGGACTGAACTATATTTATCTGGTGAGACCTTCAGTTCGAGTCGATCACAACCAGGCAGCATGAGCCCTTCGTATTTCGCAATCACTTGGTTCGAAAAATCAGGAGGCTTGAGTTCCTAAATCAAATTGTTATTTAAATTGTATTCTCGTAATAAAAGCTATAAGTACACACCCATCACAGGAAAAGCATTTCAATAGCTAGATGGTTCTGGACTCGCCTCCGTTCCGATGACGTTGGTTTTGGCGTCGTTCACTATTTATGTAACGGCAGATGGACGTCGTGAATTCGTCATACATGTTACAAACTAGACTTGAAAAGGAGAACAACAGGATAGAATAACAAACCAGCGTCTTTTCGATCTTAGTGTTTATTAGAAACGTGTGTTGTCGCATATGAAATCCATTTAGTTTTCCTCTGTATATCGTGTTGGTACTCAACTAATTTAGATCAATTTTGGAGCTCGTAAACACGTTAGAATTCACAATAACGTTGGCTGAATAAGTATCAACAAGTTAAGATGTCTGTCCTGAAATATCCGACCTCTGTTGGCATTCGGACGATGCTGCAATTCGGCGGCGTAAACGTTTAATGCATCGTATTAAAATGCAGCATGCGAAAATATACTTATTTGAAACTCTGAGTTTTTGTGACTGCATATTACACGCTCTCGAACTAAATTAAAAAGAACTCGAGAACGCTGTGGTATGGTTTAGTGGGGCCACTTTTAAACCATACTATTGCTAAGATAGGTACGTATAGTAGATATTTAGTTTCCCAACTTCTGTCACACAAGCGAGGCCAAATCCATACGACCTGTGTCACTACCTTCAAAGTGGGTCAGCTTCCGACCTTCAATTATTTTCTTCACTGTTACTAGAGTAGACTCATCGTGAGAGTCGACAGGCCGTGGCGCGAGGCGCCGCATCTAAAGAACCGCCAGGTTTTTTCTGCTGTAGGTACACTTGAATATAAATAAAAAGTCTTAATAATTATGAATATTTTTAGAATGCATTCATGGCTGAGCTGTGCGTAGGTTTGTACGTTACGTGCCAAGTTTTTGGTCGTCGTCAGTCATGTGACGTTGTAGATTTTTGAAATATTCTAAAGGTGATTGAGTTGTCGACTGGTAGGGTAATACATAGCCCTCCTCTTACTTGGTTTGCATACGACTACGCTACGTAATGTTATTGAAACAAGATAACTGTTGCTGTTTTACATCCATTCATTATTTATTATAATACCTATTGTTTTTGTTACACTTACAGTAATAATTGGCGTTTCTTTATCAGGTTTCCTAGGAGTGCCTATTATTTGTTTGTAGCATTATCTTGACAGTGGTGCCACAAAATTGTGGTGCGTTATGATCGTAGAGGAGCATGTAAATAAATTATCTTATCGAGGTCGTTCACTCTTGACATTCAGCATATATTACCTACCTACATTTATTATAAAACTGTAGAACCAAAAGTACATAGGTAGATACTTAACATTGTGTATCAATCTGCAGGGATTCTGCATTATTTAATTTAATACATGGTCCAAATACTGTTGACTCTACAAACTATAGTCAGTATGCAGTCTATTTAAAAAAACAAATACCCGTTCTTCCTAATACTAGCTCAAGTCAGTTTCTGTAACCTTCCTCTCAAAATAAAATGCTTTATGAAATGTGTACGATTAGTAAGAGTGTGTTTTGTCGTGTTTCAGACGCAGATGAACGGTGATCGTGCTGGGTCGCAGTGCGGGCTGACGTCGCTGCTGCCTATGTCGTGCCGCGGGCGTGCGGCGGCGTTCGCGCGCGATCTGCATTCCCGCCTACGCAATCTCGGCGCCGCGCAGGACGAAGACTGCGAGAGTAGCTGGCTGGCAAAAGAGGTCGCTGCTCCTGCCTCCGTCCGTCCCACGACCTCCACAAACCAACGAGACCACGATACCTTCTACGATTTCGAGCTCGAGTGTGAGAGCCCATCCAGCCCCGTCGATGAATTAGATCACCCTTTCCCCGACCGATCGCCCACCGATGATAAGGAACCGCCTTTCTACGATGTCGATTCAGATGTGGATGTCAAAGAGCAGGCCAAACTTCTGCTTCAGCACCCCGACAAAACGAAAAATGGCTTCAGATTTTCAACGGCCTTTTACACGGACTCATCGCCGGTGAAGCTACAGCCGGCGCCGAGGGAGAACGGCCATGCAGAAAAAAGGCTATACTCTGCAATGACGTTTGAAGGTTGTGCACGACAAAACAGTCAAGATGAAATAGATTGTGCTATAGCTAGGCCGTCCCCCGTACTTGATAACGAACGTTTAAGTCTTCCACTGGTAAGTTGTGTATCAACCGTGGACAGTGATTCAGAGTTCGAATCAGCAAAGAGTGACCCCTCCGAAGGTATCGATGAAGTCTTCCAAAACGAAAATAACCTCGAGACTGAAATAACGCAATGCGCGGAGAATTTGTCACTCGCAGAAGTTGATATTCTTGAAGACGAAGAAGTTATTCAAGAAGTGATACAAGAGCAATCCTCCGAAATCAAAAAAGATGAAAAAGAACCTCTAGAAATAGTAATCAGTGAAGTTCCTGCCGTAATAGAAGTATCTCCTATTAACAAACTAGAACCGCTGGTTTTAAGCACTGAACCAGAACAAAATACGGAAGAGGAGCAAACTGAAGTAGAAGATGATCGACCACAACGTGTCCGTCGTTGCTCATCACTGAAAACCGGTAAAACGCCACCCGGAACTCCAGGGCGGAAGAAGATCGTTCGATTTGCAGACGTGCTGGGGCTCGATTTGGCGGATGTCAAAACATTCATGGACGAAATTCCCGTTATTCCTAAATCAGCTTACGATGATCTGACCGGATGCGACGTCCAGAGCTCTCCACCTGCCCGCGCAGTACAGAGACTGGGAGCGCTTACCTTGGTTCCCTTATTTCAGCTACCACTCGATCTCACGAGCAAATTAGAGACGCTCAATTGTTGCATGGAGAGTGCCCGAGTCTGTGACGGCGTGCACGTGACGGTGTGCGGGTCGGTTCGCGTTCGGAATCTAGACTTCCACAAAACTGTGCACATACGGTACACAATGAACAAGTGGAGGACGTACACAGACCTGCAAGGCAACTATGTGCAAGGGTCGTGCGACGGCTTCTCTGACAGGTTCCAGTTTGTGCTATACGTGCCGGCAATCTCGTCAGGTCAGCGGCTCGAAGTTGCCGTTCGCTTCCAATGCAAAGGTCAACAGTTTTGGGATAACAACAGCGGAGCGAACTACTGCTTTGATTGCCTGGCGCTAGGTTCGGTGACGAGCGGAGCGTCGCCGGCGTGCAATGGCCCCTTGCACCCCACTGTGGACTGGCACCCCTCGTTCTACTGATGCGACCGTAAGCGGCCGAGAGGTGCAAGCGTCGGTTTTGAATCGAGAAGCGCTCGTGGAGGAGAGAGCGGCGGCGGACTCCCGCTCCCGCCCACAGTCACATTCCTGTGCCTGCGACGTCCGCCATCACAGGACAACGAGAGAGCTTGAGCGCGAGCGGCGTCCTGAATCATTGAGGCTTTACTGTTGTCGAGCGTCTTGTGATATTAACTAGATTAGTTGTAGGATATTAAGGCGAGCTAGTCGCTCGTTCTCAGAGTGCCATTTGCAATATCGACTTTGAAATACTGTATTTTACTGAATTCTGATTTTGTATTATTGATTGGTAGCTTACCGTCCTGCAGGACAATAAATTGTGATCTTGAATGGTGTGGCGTCATTACGGCGCAGCGGGCCCCGTCGAACACCCCCTATTTTGTAAATATTGAGAGATATGAGTTCTGAATGATATTAATATTTTAATACAACTTTTACAGACACTATTAGTCTATATGTAATAGTAGCTATGTTAAAAGTGAGAACAGAAACATCACTTAGTGTAGATTTAAATCACAGTTAAGTCTATAATTGAACTGTAGATAGGTAAATGATAGACTTAGTAATATAATTATAATAGTATTCGTAACAGATTATCATCTTGTTAGTTTCTTCGATTATTACAGAGTAGATCTTAATATCTAAGCAATCAGATATTGAAAGATAAAGCCTTAAGTGTAAACATGTGTTAATTGATAAAATAATAAATTTGAATATCGAATTACTACTAAACTATTTTAGATTAAAATTGAATTATATAATTGTTATAAATTGAAATATATTATGTATATTTTATATTTTTGTATAATCACAAAGTCATGACATACAGAACTGATAAAATAGTGAATCGTTTGGTTTTGAGATTTTATTCAATGAGACTATTAGAAATTACGAAATTAAATTATTTTTAACGTATAAGCAATAATGTAATTGTAATTTATTTGGCCGTTTTCTATTTTGTATGTACCTGAATTCTTGAAATGTGGCCATATTAATTTTACTACTGTATGCGGTATCGCTGTCCTATAGAATATTATTGTTACTCTTATTACTGACTCCTGTTTTTATTGAATAACTATTGTACCTACATAATAATAAATTAATGTGCAGTATGATTACATACGTCTTTTTTCATTTCCTTATTACCAAAGATTATACAGTATAATTATTATTAATGAAGGTAAAGCTTACACCGTAGGTAGATATGGTACAGAACATATAATAGGTATCGATATGGTATGAAAAGGGTTTTGTTTACTTTCTTTTTGTGCTCATTTCGCTTTTATGGTAATCCGTTGGTGCTTACATGTTGCCATCCTTTGAAACTTATAAAAGACACTAAGGTCGAAGTTTACCAACCATTTTCAACCGAAGTTCAACTATATATTATTAACTATGAATTAGGTTTAACTCATGAACTGAGTTTCATTTAGCTTCAACTTCGGATTACTTTAAACTAACATTACGGCATCTGCTGTTAAAACTAGCTCTGAATTGGGAATTGAACTGCCGATGACGTGAACGTCTTTCAGTTCATATTTGGTGAACTCCGACCTAAATTGCTTAAATGCCTATATCAGTTCTAACATCAATGTGTCTGTATGTCTTATACAATCACAGTAACAAAAGGTTCGCAGTAGTTGTTTTGTGTGAAGATTCTTTGCTTAAACGTATTTGTCTAACCTATGCCAGTATTGTGTTACCGTGACAAAGACTCTGATAGTAAAATCTAGTGAGTTGTGAATTTGATATAAGTAATCGGAAACAAAGAGAAAATTAATCCCATTAATTTTCTTGATAATTATCTTATCTAATAAGTATCTCACATTGTTTAGATGCACGCCCACATCCTTCTTTTCTTCTACTTTGTGTGGATGACTGGTAGAAAATACTAATAGTATTAAGTCCTCCTTTTTGTACATTTCTTTTGTGCAATAAAGTATTAAATAAATAAATAATTGTTTGCTGACAGTTAACTAAAACAAATTTGATTTATTTTTCTAAATAGCCACAGGCCATTAAGAAGGTTTTATGTTGATGTAAACTAGACATTAGGCAAAGGTAACTAATAATTACTATTTTTAACCGTTGTTATCACGGCATTAAATAATAGTATTCTATACAGTAGTCTGCTAACTGCCGTAAGATCAAAAGGTCCTGTACGTACCTACTACACGTAAATGCACCTATCTTCCACCCAAACCAGTAATAAATATCTGGAGGATCAATCAAAACGCGTACCTAGTTAAAAATAATTTAACTTATAAGTACTTAGTCATACAGAAGATTATTTTTATCAATCTATTTTAAATTTCACACATGAGTCAGGTCAAGAGATCAGGATGATACGAATTATTCGCAGACAAAAAGCGTTTATTCCATTAAAGTTGTTTTAGAAATGTACCTACAAAAATACTGATAAATCTAGCATGTTAAAACATGTGCCATTTATCTTCAGCAGCTACAAGTTACTTTATTTTGCTATTTTTTTTTATGTAATCATTTGGCAAACAAGCAAACAGCCCGCCTGAAGGTAAGCGGTAACCGTCGCCTATGGACATTTGCAACATTGGGGGCGTTGCCAATGTGTCGCCGACCCTTGAGAACTCGTTTGACACCCATTGCATTTTGATGCAATGTGTGTCAAACGAGTTTTCCGCGGTGGTTTTCCTACGCTACGCGCTACAAATAATAGTACTGCGGAAAAATCTGTGGAGGGAGCTCGTTCCACATTTTGCAAGTACGCGGGAGAAAAAATCGCATAAATCTAGTGGTATGAGACTATAAAAACAAAGGTTCTTATTAGGTTTACCTAATTACCGTTTGTAATTGTTTTTTTTTTAATATTATTAGGTAACGAGACGAGGTCGTTTGCCTTATGGTAAGCATAACGCCGGCCCATAACAATTGCAGTGCCACCCGGAACTTTGAAACACAAAGGCCTGCGCGGAACTGCAGTGCGCTCGTTACCCTGAGACGTTAGGTATTAAGTCTCATAAGCCCAGTAATTTCACTGGATACTCTGCTCATCAAACTGGAACAAAGTAATGCTTGTACACTACTGCTTGGCGGCAGACTTCACGAGCAAAGCGGTGGTAGCAACCCAGACGGACA
This sequence comes from Crocallis elinguaria, assembly GCA_907269065.1. Taxonomy (NCBI): domain Eukaryota; kingdom Metazoa; phylum Arthropoda; class Insecta; order Lepidoptera; family Geometridae; genus Crocallis; species Crocallis elinguaria. Next base: position 19,452,209 of record OU026072.1, on the reverse strand, counting down.
CTCGCAGAAGAGTTAGTCCTCCCACTAACAAACATTATTAAAACAGTTTTAAACGGTTGAATAGTTAAACTAGGTTTTGTCACTTTCAATTAATCAGTTTAAAATTCAAGAACAACAATAACAATACACACTGTTAATTAATAAGAACCATAGAATGTAGGTACTCTATCGGGAGGGTAAGAGCCTAGAGATGTGTGTAGGTCCGAATGGATACAGGTCCAGTCTGAAAGGAGACAGTTCCGGTGCTGCTGGATGTGCTAGTCGGACACGTATCATCTGGTACTAAGAAGAATAGATCGAATAAAAGAAGAAATGACAACTAATGTAGATTAAAAGATATGTTTTATTATGTTTCTCGTCTATTTACTTACCGCTTCAAAGCGATAAATTATCACAACATGACAAACACTAACAATAATTAACAAATAATTTAATTATTATCTAAGTATTTAGTATATTTATTTAACTCTTATTTAATTAAATATTGTTTACTAGAATTACATAATCTATATGTAAATTAAGGATAATGTTCTGTTGATGCATAGGTTACCATAATATTGGTTCTAGTCACTTCTAGTACACATGGTCAAAGAAATATTCGAAATAATATCTACGCTTTTATGTTTTAAGTTACATTACGACTTACGCATATTTTATTTCGAAGGACTATCAGTACAGCTCAGTGCTACAGTACAGTTACTAAGTAATCAGTTTTAATTACATCTAAGTTCTTTACGTCTTAAATTCTATCTACATAATTATGAAATAAATAAGTACCATCTTTCAGAGAGGATTATCAAAGATAAACACTGTGTCACTGTTTATTAGTGAGAGTTTATTATCTACATGTTTTAAATTTGCCTACAATTTATCTATAAGTTTTTCCAGATAATGAATTGAGCAAATTGTAGGCTTATAACAATGTTATGTACGCAGTTATTTTCTTTATTTATTCTTTTTGATAACAAGACGAGCTGGTCGTTTGCCTGATGGTAAGCATAACGCCGGCCCATAACAATTGCACTGCCACTCAGAACTTTCAAATACAAAGGCCTGCGTAGCACTGCAGTGCGCTCGTTGCCCTGAGACATTAGACGTTATGTTATATGTTATAGCCCATGTTACTCTCCGGTCTATAAACTATACCTATGCCGAAAATCACGTCGATCCATTGCTCCATTGCTGCGTGAAAGAAGGACAAACCAACAAATCACTAAACACACTTTCGCAAGATGGATGCAAGGAAGTAGGATATATGAACGACACCCACCAGCGGTATTAAAATATGGCCCATTTTCCATTCTGGATTTACGTCCTTTTCAAAATAACCGATTCAAATAGCATATCTGCTAAAGTCTTTCAATACATCTGGAAACCATTACACTAGAGCTATTTACAAGGTTCCTAATATCTACTGGCTACCTAGAGCTACTCCCTACCGAATCTCCTGTGCGCTCGCCGTCTCCTCGCGCTCCTGGTTGTGGGCACAGTGACCGTGGGATCTCTGAGCGCTCTCAGTTGCAGGTGCAGCCGCTGGCGACAGAACTCGTAGAATTCAATCTCTCGCGTGAAGTTCGCGCGCACGATCTGTTTGACGGCCTCGGAGACGGGCGGCTTGAACGCGTTGCGGTTGATGCGGTTGAAAGTGCTCAGCTCGTCTGGAAATGTTGACAGGTGGATTGGTAAGATGCCTTGATTTATAACTACTTTCCTATTTGATGACGAGGTGGTCGCAGGTCTGATGGTAAGCATAACGCCGGCCCATAACAATTGGGATGTTGATGCCATTTTTTTTTATTATGTCCATCAATTCGTTTCGACATGAGAATTAAATGTTAATTAAGACTGGGCTGAAAACGTGACGTCACATGTTCTACGCGGGCCGTGAAGTTGTACTAAAGTGCGTTTAAGTATACGCAGTTGTCATACATTTGTTTATTCATTGAAATGTAGAGAATATGATAGTACCTATTATTTAAATTACAATTTGATTATACAAAAAAATTGATGAATTAGGGAAACTTTTAGACGCAGTATATTTTTGGATATTATATGTTTTTTGTACATACCCCAGTACAGAGAAGAGGCGCCGTTGAAGAACCTCGGTACGTAGCGCTCGAGCGCTGCGAGCGTGGCGTTCATGTCCTCCAGCACGCCCACCACCGCGTACTGCTCCTCCACCACACGCTTGGCGCGCTGCAGCGCCTCAGCGCTATTGAACGGACTGGAACAACACAGTTATGAAGTTAATACGTTTTCAAAACTCTTCATCAGCTGGAAATCATCCACTGCTAAATTTTTTAAAATTTATTTGGTAACGTGGCGAGCTGGTCATTTTCCTGTTTGTAAGCACAACACCGGCCCATAATAATTGCAGTGCCACTCAGAACTATGAAACCTGCCTGCGCGGAACTGCAGCAGTGCGCTCGTTACCCTGATATTAAACGTTAGGTATTAAGTCTCATAAGTCTAATAATTGCAGTGGCTACTCTGCTCATCTAACCGGAACACCGTTATGCTTGCACATTACTGCTTGGCGGCAGACTTCACGAGCAATGCGGTGGAACCACACAAACGGACACTCGCAGAAGAGACAGCGTCTAAAGATAAACGTCTAAAATTATTAGAAATGTCACAACAAAATGGAGTTAGACAACGATTCATCATCATCAATCAGGCGTTCCTTTTAAAAATTACATAGCAAACCACTTCTCGGTGCCCTCATGTTTTGTTGATGCAACATACATCACTGTGTGGATGTTCATTAACTGCTAATGTGGTATAAACCCATAGAGAGACTCGGCAAAAAAACTTTTATGCCGAATGAGAACAACCGCTAAAACATATTTGTGAAAAAATACTATCTTGTTTGTTATTTATACAGGGTGAGTTTGTATTGGTATGTTATCCCGGATTACCATGGTTGTAGACAAGTTGTGAGAACCTCCCTTGGAAATACGTCATTGAAAATTTCCATACAAAAATAAATTAACTGCGTGAAATGCACTACATTTTAGCAAATGTTTCTAAGAACATAGTTCAAATCAGCTGATCTAGGGCTGCCCAGAAATTCTGTAGAAGAATTTTGACGTAAACTGTAAATGCCTTTCCAGCAACGAAAATTCTGAATTAAAAAAAACTCGTAAAACAAATGTTTTTGACCTCAAGGCCCCTTTTAAGATAACATACCAATGTATAGGTTGTATTTGATCACATCTGAAATACTACTAAGTAGAGATGCGGTTGAATGGACTACGCCTAGAAGATACCTATTCACTAGTGGCATGAAAGTGCCCCGGTTTCACTCATTAAGCATTGTAAAAACATTTTTTAAAGAAAAATCCAACAAGTTTATTTCCCTTCTTCTCGATCGGTTGTATACTTGGAACGAGCACTTACTGTCATTCATCTTTCATGAGCGCTCTTCTGGTGCCATGTGAAGAAAGAATGTTGAATTTCAATTATGACCTTGTAAAATAATTGTATATTCATATACGTTCTGTTCAAAATAACATTACACCTCCCTCCAATCACATACACTTTTTATTTTTCGTTTATGTATAAAAAAAAAAAAGAAAACTATCGAGACCTATAGTTACTGGCTGTATTTCAAAACATTTTTCCTTCTTATTTGTGTTTATCATTAATGCTGTTGGTATTTTAATAAATAAACAAATTGAATGCTTACGTGCAGTTGGGCTCGTGTCCGCAGAAGAACAGCGTCTGCCGGCGGTGGTCGCCGATGCCCTCGTGCGTCTCGCCCTCGATGTAGCGGCACTCGCGGTCGCCGCTCAGCACGCACGTCTCAAAGTCCTGCAACATGCAAGAATAAAAATAGATGTTTTTTTTTAAAAAAAAATTTAATAATTTTCTTTGGTAATCTTTTTTAAACGACTTAGGTAGGACTAACTTTTCTGCGAGTGCCCGTAGGGTTGGTACCTACCACCGCTTTGCTCGTGATGTCTCCCACCAAACAGTATCTAATGTGTAAGCATTAGGTACTGTGTTCCGGTTTAATGAGCAAAGTAGCCAGTGAAATTACTAATGTCTCCGGGTAACGAGCTCACTGTATATATTGTATAGTGCCTGACATTTGGCACTACAGTTGTTATGGGCCGGCGTTATGCCACCATCGGGCAAACCAGCTCGTCAAGTTATCAAATAGTATAAAAAAAAAACTTCAAAATAAAGGAGAAGGTTCTCAATTCGTCTGTACTTTTTTGTGGCGATGTTACTATATTTCTCCGCTAAATGTCAACAGATTTAAATCATTCTTTTTTAACGAGGTATAGAATAGTAGTACTTTTATAAATTTTATGTCCCTAAGAGAAAAAATGCGGGGTGAAATTTTTAAACATCGTAACATTTTCTTCGAAGTTGCTCCCCACTTTTTTAAGTCACTTGTTTTTTAAAACAACACAGTCCACATTGCATATTTAAAAAAAAGAAATAAAGCTATGTCGCTTGCCTGTGGCTATCTACCATGCTCAAGTTCAAAATCTATCGACTATCGTTGTGTTCCAGCTGTTGCACTTGAGAGACAATTCTAATGTATTCTCAGCGTGAATCGTCATCTTCGACCACATCTGCGCTTCATCAGATAGTCCTCAAATGCTTATAACTTATCGAGTATAATAAAATCTATATCCACTACAGTGTTACAATTGGTGGTCTCATCGCTCAAACCGATATCTTTCAAGGAACCTTGCATGAATCTTTTCCACGTTCACACCGTTCGCAGTGCCCTATGCCAAAACTACAAAATCCTGTGCGGAACTGCCCGGCGCTTATCATCCCGAGACAAGCTATTTATTACTCGTACATCCAGTATTTTCACAGTCACTCGTATGGTGTATTATTGGAGTTATAAAAAACTATTCATCATGAGCTGGACAACGCCACTGCTGCCATAAAGATAAATTATGTCAAAACCCCCCGGCTTGCCATAATAACCCAAGCTTGGCTTTGTGATTGCAGTACATTATAATTTGATTTATGATGTTGAGTGTTGACTGAGGAAAATGCTGCTGCTCATGAACTGGATACAAAAAGGTTGCATATATACATCGAGATACTAACCCCGAGAGATGAAATACTGTGCGATCCGATCTCACAACAATATATTGATTTTGCTATAATCCATATCAGTGCTCAGCGTATCAGCGCATGGAGAATCGGTGCGAGGCGATGGCTTAGCCAATAAGCGGCGCAAGTACGGATCTTTTCGATAAATAAAATTCGATAAAATTGACAGTTAAAATCGATAAAGTGGGTTTTATTCGAAGAAATTGATAGTTAAATTCGATAAAGTGGGTTTTAACTGTCAATTTTATCGAATTTTATTTATCGAAAAGATCCGTACTTGCGCCGCAGAACGCATTATATGTAGGCAAAAATGGTAGAATTTATTTCGTGTAAACCAAACGTCACTGCACCTCTTAAGGTTAGTATCTCGATACATATATATAACATATTATTATGTAGTCCAAGTTAAAAGTTTGTGTATATTGTAAATGATTAAGTGTTTTTTTTAGGAATCGTACCTACGGGCGTTTCCAGAGAGTTTATAATAATATGATTGGTTCAACTATCCTATCGCGTCGTCACGCTATTTATCTATTAGTACTAACTCATTACCTGCCACTTTTTCCATAAGCTTCATTTGATGAAAGATTTATTCGCGTGGTTCCTACTAAACGTTGTTAAGCAGGGTGGGTTTTTGCCCGAAACTAATTATAACGTCAACGTTTTTGTTGCCGTAAAGTTAATTTATTTTTTGCGTGTGGGTACGTGTAACTGGATTCATGAGGCAAGGTATTAACTGGGAGAGAGTGTTTAGTCATCAGTATAACATATTAGACATCCCTATTTAAAACATAAGAGTATACTTCTTTTGTTTATACCGGTTAGTCTATAAGGTGTATGTGCTTTTTACAACCAGCGTGATAACAACTGGCTTAATCAGCCATAACAGGCTCTTTTGGTTACGCAACGAAAAAACACACCAGCTATTTCTAACACGACAATAATCAGAAATTGCTAGTAAATATTTTTTGTAGGAGTTTTTCAGGCGTCTTTTTTGAGTACATAATAATAGACATATATACAAATAAATTAGATGTTTTTAGGTACACGATATTTAAAATTTTAGTTTGAATGCGCATTCCTTTTCAAAAGTAAAAAGGAACAAAATAGCGCGCAGTCGATATTCGAATTGCCGCGAATGAAAAATTTGTCTACCTTACCTAAGTTGGATAAAAAGGACTTTCCTAAGGAGTTTTTTTTCGAAACTTTGAAAGGGGTCTGTCCTCAGAAATATCACTCGACTATCAATTATTATTATTGCTTTATATCCGGTCTGGCTTATAATGTACTAATTCATTTCTAGTTCATAATAAACAACTTTTTTCAACTAATAACCCTGTCTGTATACATTGTATCTGTACATTGTTCAACCTCATAAATAGTCCTGTAGGTTAGGCAAGTAGGTAGTTCAGGTAATAACTTAGCTAGATATATTGCACTGATTGAACAATAGAACCTCTTAATTAACGAGGAAAATCTGTGTCCGTTCTTCGCCAGTTATCATTATTAACAAGCCGATGTCGGATCTGTAACTCTGAGAACAACAATGTAAATAGGTGCTGAAAATTTTAGATCGATGTTTTAACGCATTACAAAAGCTATTCTTAATTTTACTGAAGTTTTTATTGAACTATTAAGGCGAATATGACTCGTGCTAATAGCCCTTGCTGGTCAAGTTGAGGGTTTGTATCCTACTCAGATCTATTGATAAATGAAAACATCTACTTTGGCTATCTTGTCTCGAGGATATAGCGTGGTTGTAATGCATTTTCAGGGCTCTCATAGCCAGCCACCATAGGCAAGGTCAAAGTCTGTCGTAAGCACTTCTCGGTGCATACCGGAGATTGTACTTGACTTGCCAGTCTGAATCTTAGGTTGAGGGTGTTTACCACCTTTGACCACGTCGTTACTCAAAATTTGGTGAGATATTTGGAGAAAAAAATAAAAAGATAAATAGATTTTAGAATAACGGTCTTGATCATTATTTATACAAGAGAGATCTTAGAACCAACTTAGGCACTGTCAAACTTTAGTGGAGACAGGCATAATGTTCCGAGTGAATTTGTGATATTTGTTTGGCTTAATCTAAAATTATGAGGGTAAAGAATTCGCATTATCGATTTTAAAACAAATAACACCTTGGATTTGATCGTTCACACCAATCTTATAAAATTGATCCTGTGAATAATTTGGAGCTTTTCTGTATTTTGAATAATAATTAATGTCAATAAGAACCAATAAAGTCAATGACATCATGAAAAATACTGCGAAATAGCGCAATGCGAAAGCTTATCTTTTGACAGATTGGGCAGATTATGACAAGACTTACAAAGGTCAAGTATAAAAAGAAGCTGCTCCACAAAAGCTGTTTAACCGCATCAATCGGGAATCTAATCTGCCTCCATTCTTATCTTATTATCTGTCGAAGATCGTGATCGCTAACTCGATTCGTGGCGTGTCAGAATCTCAATCGTGATTCGTGACTCGCTAATCTGAACCTGACCGTTGGATTCACTATGGAGCCACAGGCCAGCTGATAGTAACTAAGACAAATTCGACGGCGTGGGTCTAATAAGAAGAGCATCGATATTTCCTGAAACAAAAATTTGGGAGTGTTCTGCGAGATAAAAGCGCATACCGTCGAGCGCATCAGAATGGAAATTCGAAATTTACGTAGTTTTTATGTGTTTAACCTAATTGTGGTAAAATATTGGAAAATATTTTCTAATTCGCGCAATAAGTACAATTTTGCTACTTTTATATCTTAGTTCGATTAACTAACTCAAATTTAAAATTCAGTATACATATTATAGTGTCTTGCGTCACCCGGAACTTTTAAACTGAATGCTTTTACGGTATACCAATCAACTTATCTCTTAATTTAGGTTGGTACTAAATGTATAAGGTAGCTTTTTGTGATTCGTAAGCAAACAAAATATTAAAGATTTGTATGTATTAGTCGAAGTTAGCTAATATGTATGTTCCAAAGCTATGGAAGCTTGGCGCTGTAACGGAACGCGTCACACTCGCTTTCCTGAATCGAGCTGCCGAAACGAAGTCGGTGGGAATCGATCATTTCAATCCAATCGATTGCGATGATCCGTGTCGGTTCTAGTTATTTACAAAGTTGTGGGATTCTATGAAATTAGGTCAAGTTGAAATCGATTACAGTTTATTTCTATGGTTGTTCGGGTGGCTGAATCAACTTGACCTCTATTAACTAATTGCTTTTTCAAGAGCATTGAAACTTCTGTTTATTATGGAAAGCTGTGGAAATTATACTTTAATCTAAAAATACGTTGTTTCTAATTTATACGTTCGATAAGTTAGTGTTTGACTTCTATCTAGTTTGATCGACCATGAGATGAAGTGATGATAGAATAATAGTTGGGAGGTGAAGTGACGATAGGTGAGGTGACGATGAATTTTAAAATGGTGACTAGTGCTAGTTCTAAGTGCAGCTGCTGCTGTTGTGTTAGACAACCCGATTTCAAATTGAAGATGTTAACTAGGTGAGTACTAGAAACTGCCCTTCCAACATTTAATACGCATCACGATGGTTTTCTTTTACAGAAAGCTCGAATTCATTCTATGATTTAAACCATCGATCGATAGATCAGCGGCTGACTTCACTACTACTGGGCCATCATCATTTCAAAAGCAATTTAAAGTTTCTTTTTTCTTTACAATAAATCGAAAAAGGAAAGATACGAACGAATAAAGAAGCCGTCTAAGTATCGACTCAATGAGGGAGGAAGTCGAGCTCTGGCACTTAACCAGGATCAACTCCTAACAAAAACTAACAAAACTAATTTCAAGCATTCGCTTTTAAAAACTATCGCAATAGAGCGGAGATTTTCCAATTACCGATATAATGGATGCAGCGATAAGTATACCTTATCGATATTTATATTCTATTCTATGCAATAATACGATGGTCACGCAACCTTTTTTTTCTTCAGACTGGCTTAGCACGTGACCATTGTGTACTTTTCATCATTAAAAATTGACGTCTACGCTCTGACCTATGACTTTCTTAACTATCCATCTTAACAAATACAACCAAAATTTTATCCGTATTTATGTTTAACCACAGAATACATAATAGTCCAAGTGTTTAATATACTAATTAAGTTAGCTATTCAAAACGCTTTTAGCAATAGCTAAGTTAGACAACAGGAATAGATATCTGAGATTGTAATTGCTCGAATGTACTAGCAAAGAAAGACAGACATTATAAAATGTTTTATTAGTAATGAAACGCTCTCTCATATTCTCTGGGATGTTTATTTCCTTTACGCTCCGTCCGTGGTAATTTGTTTAAAAGTAGTCAAGGGTTTGAGTTACGGTTACTACCTACGCGATCTTGCACGATACGGGTTACAATTTTCAGGAAAAGAAGCTGTTGAAGTTGTGGCTAGTTACTTAGTTTTTGTAGAACTGAGTGATGCGCGATACAGAAACTGCAAGCTAAAACAACAACAACAGCTTTTCAATGGGTTTGCTTTTTTATTTTATTATTTTCCCTTCCTTTCCTTCTTTTCGAATAAGTTATGGTTAATACGAGTAGAGTAAAGGAACGATGAATGTTTTCTGAATCCCGTTTTTAAAATCCAAATTCCCATTAAATCATAAGGATTTTTTTATCTATGAAAAACAAAACGTAGGTATATTAATTAAAACGTGATTCACCTGAACGCTCTTTGGATAACGCTCACTCTAGTGTTTGTTGTTTATTTTGACAACTAAAAAGCGCCTGTATTGCTCGTTTTAACCAGTTAAAACGCGCATTAACAAAAAGAGATGTCGCATTAATCTAATTGAAGGGATATCTTTACCTTCTTCAACCAAGCCGGGTCAGGCAGCGGCAGGTCCGGGAAGGCCCGCTTCCTCTCCACGTAGTACCACGGAGCTCTGACGTAGTAGTACCACGAGATCACTCGCTCTACGGGGTCGCGGACCACGTTCACGTAGATTGGAGTTGGGTAACCGTATCTGGAATAAGTATAGGAAGAACGTTATGTTAAGGGTGGAAAAAGAAAGTGGAACTGTTAGATGAGGGAGAGACCTTTGGCACGCAGTGGGACACAATAAGTAAAACTAAAAAAGGAATTCACAAATTCAAAAATAATTTATTGGAAAGAGCGTAAGTAGAAAAAAAAGATGGTAATACATAATTTGTTCTATAATTATACAATCTACCTCATTTGGAGTTGTGCAATATTCGTGTTTACGATTAATTACACTTATTTTTGCAAAATCATTTATATACTGTATTTGAAAATCTGAAACATTGCAGTTGACTGTACATACGAGTAATCAGAATAATTATGTCGGAGCTGTTGATAAATAAATATTAAAAGTGAGTCGAATTGTAAACTTCGTCTTTAGAAATCTGTTAAAAAAGGGAAAGAAAATAGAAAATTAGTTGAATTTTACGATCATATATCTTACGAATTACGATCAAATAACTCACACAAGTTCTCACAAAACATTGTAATAACACCACTTTGTAACTACAACACAATGAAATAAAAAGCATTTCCCTTTCTTCTTGCTCATTTCAAATCTTCAAATGTTTATTGTAAACAATGGGGCGTAAAATAATAATTTATTTGTTACATGCCAAAACCTATTTCTGCTCCCATAATTATCATCGCACAATCTAAGGTTACCTGGTTAGACAATGGTGTAATTTACACGGTTTTTACACTCGTGCTGGTATAATTACAGCTAACTAGGGATTAGTGGCGCCTTACTATAACAGTTAGGTGTTTAAACGAATACATCAATCAAGTTAGTCGATGTAATAGTAACTCTTCATTAGTCTGTGATTAGTTTTCGGCCAGTGATATAGGGTTGCCGGGCATAACTTAAAAATTTTGACTTTTTTTACTAACTGCGTCCTACGATTCTACACAGGTAGAAGGATTCAGGACGCAGTAAAGAACGCAGTCGCAGTAGGACGCAGTAAAAAGATTTAACTGAGTTTAATCCTTTTCTGGGCATCTTCTTAGACCTGTCTAAAGCATTCGACACCGTCTCTGTCACCATTCTTCTAAGCAAAATGGAAAAGATGGGTGTCAGAGGAGCAGCGCTGGATATTTTTAGGAGTTATCTTTCTGATCGCAGTCAGTTAGTTAAAATTGGCTCTGTGCTGAGTAATGAAGAGTTCCTCGATTACGGCGTGCCACAGGGCAGTATTCTGGGGCCAACGCTATTTAAAATTTATATCGACGACTTGTGTCGTCTGTCTCTTGATAACTGTAATATATTCTGCTATGCAGACGATACAGCTATACTTGTGAGAGGTGACTCTTGGTCTGACGCCAAGTACTATGCTGAAAAGGCTATGCAAGTGATGATGTTTTGGTTAGCAGGCAATCTGCTTACGCTTAATGTAGAAAAATCTAAATTTATAACATTTTCCATGAAATCCTCGACACAACCTCCCCGTAATAATTTTTTCATTAAAGCCCATACCTGTTTCAATGCCAATCTCAGTAATTTGTGTTCCTGCGGTGTTCTATCAAGAACAGATAAAATAAAATATCTTGGCGTTTATGTTGATGAACTATTAAACTGGCATGCTCATATAGATACTTTGACATCACGTACGAGAAAATTAATTTATATTTTTAAAACTCTTAGGAGCTCGGCTACCCAAGACACATTGAGATTGGTATACTTCGCCTTATGTGAGTCTCTGCTAAGGTACTGCATATCTGTATGGGGTGGAGCGTCTAAATCTAAAATGTTGCAGCTAGAAAGAGCTCAAAGAGCTGTCCTAAAAGTTATGCATAGGAAACCCTATCGCTACTCAACAACAGCTCTGTACTTAGACAGCAAGGTGCTATCTGTGAGACGTCTCTTCATTCTCCAAACTATATTACGTAAACATCCATCTGTACCGTATTATAAAAAAAACACTACGAAGAAACGAAGAAGTGATCCCGTTTGTATCGTCGATAAACACAGGACGAGCTTCTATAATCGTTTCTTTCCGATTGTAAGTTGCCTCTTATATAACCGGGTCAATAAAACACTCAATATTTATCCATTTTCTAAATATGAGATCAAGCATAAAATTTACAACTGGCTTCTAGCTCTTAATTACACTGAAACGGAAGACTTAATTCGATTTGTTAGATAAATACGTATAGTATTCCTTCTAAAGTTTAGTTATTTTTTGTTCGGATTCACTAATTCACACTTTTGCACCCAAACACTTTTGCGTGCAGATAAAAAACACACACACACACACACACAACACACACACACACACACACACACACACACACACACACACACACACACACACACACACACACACACACACACATAGCTTATATGCTCTTCTAAGAGTTGTGCGGAAGGGCCTTTAGAATTTAGTTTTTTATTGTTTAATACCCCAAATACAGGTATACACCTATACGGGGTATTTTGTTTGATAAGATGTATTCATCATTAATTTCTTCATAACAAACTTTATATACGCACATAATGCTGTACCATTTGACATGTTACTAGAACTTAGTATAATGATTCGCATCTGCTGCTCATTCTGGAGGAGATCGGCTTCTCCGAGATACAAGTCTTCTCTGACTTAGTTCGGAGTCGGAGATCTCTGAAGGAAATGTGGTGGCGAGTTTGTGGGTTCTTGAAAATGAGTTTGTATTCGACATTGATGATGATATAAACTTCTTTATCATAATTAGAATAAGCATCTTTCTTATCACAAAAAAAAAAATTGTAACATTTTTAGTAAATAAAGCATTGATTGATTGATTGATTGATTGATTGATTTTCCTTCTGGAACGGTGCCTTTTTCCAAGAGGTATTATAACCGTTTGTTTTAATTAAAACTATTTACGTTCAAACTACAGCCAAAGGTAACGTTGATGAAGTAGTTTTGGCATGATTTAGTAACAAACAAACATCAAAATTTATAATATTAGTAGAAAGTACGATGAGAGATGATGCAGTCGAAGCTGGTAACACGAGGGGGGTGTTTTCAAAGTCGTAAATCAATTATTAATGTACAGCATTGTGAAAATTAGTTAATAAATAACACCAAGAAATTGGATAACAACAATTTATCAAAAACATTCGCTTACCAAAAAGAAGAAGATTTTTGCAAATTAGTTTCGTTCTTTATTTTGATGTACTTACACATCTATATGTTAATTAACATATTTTTAAATAAATAAAATTGAATTTGTTTTGTATAATGTAAAGCCCACCTATAGGTACGTTCTTATAAATAAAGAAATAAATAAATAAATAATTTTTGATTGGAGGACCGTGACTCAACTTCGCCGCGAAATTTATACCAATTTAAGTTTGTGCGTGCTTATATTTAAACCACATCATAGTCGACCACGTCATTTGTGATCATAATACGGTTATATATGATGATATCATAAATCACTCTTATCAACTAGATATCTTATAAAAATAACAATAAAATACAAATTCTTCCGTCAGAGTTCATTTAAGTCACTCGGAATGATTCCGAGTAGAAAACTATTCTGATCGTTTATATTTCGGAGTCGCAGTGTCAGTTTTTTTTAAATAATATTTGATAACGAGACGAGCTGGTTGTTTGCCTGATGGTAAGCATAACGCCGTCTCATAACAATTGCAGTGCCACTCAGAACTTTAAAAGACAACGGCCTGTGCGGCACTGCAGTGCGCTCGTTACCCTGCGACATTAGGTATTAAGTCTCATAAGCCCAGTAATTTCACAGACCACTTTGCCACTGTACAATGCAGGCTAAAACATATATCTCTTAGTAATTTAGGCAGTGAAAAATAGAAAATCTACCCTAAGACTATCAGATCACTCGATAAGCAAAATGTCCGAAACCATACTGCGGTGCAGATCAAATAAAAAGAAAAATAGATTCGAAACCTAGATGTTCGGTAGATTTTTCTAAAAGAGATTAAGGCAACCCTACGTTCATTTTGATTGATGCTCATCGAAGAATGTATCACCTTTCCCAAAGATAAGTGGGTTAACAAATAAGAACAATAAAATGCTCTGAGTAGACAAATTGCACTCGCTTCTCGATAGTCGGCTTCGTTTCTAACTAAAATGGATAAATTAATTACACATATTTTTAATTAATGAGATGCTGTGAGCGATACTGACTAAATTAATGACCGGTCTAAAGGAAATACCAAAGACTAGAAGTGAAAATATAAACTGCGAACAACATCGATGATAGACTGTATCGATTATGGTGAACAGTTATTGTAAATTAAGTTGTTAACTTGACGTTATTATAATATTTTGTTTAATTCAACACTCTTCAGCATACGTAAGTGGTGTGACAACTTATTTACCATAAACGTTAAAGCAATGATGAGCCTTTTCTGTCAACCAACAAAGATCGTGATACGCCTTCGATATATGAGCGGTAGGCAGGATCTTCAGACAAAATGGCGGCGCCACAACATGTCGTTTCCTGTGTCTCGTATTCATTGAACACATGTATAAATCTGTAATACCTGTTTGCCCATTTTAGAAACATCTTTTACCTGGTAAAGTTGGTGTAGCAAACATGCTTTATGTAGGATGCGGGCGGTGAGTGCGCGGTGACCACGCTCGCAAGCACTTGTTGGTCGACCGGCGCCAGACGTATAGTTTCCACACGTTGCACTGCGTCACGGTGGAAACCTATAGAAACGAAGAATCGCATGAATATCGCACGCAGGAAATGTTTTTGGTTAAGCTATGTGTGAATGTGATAGATCAAGTCATCAGCGAATCCGTAGGTCAACTGTACTTTACAAGTTAGAATATGCTTTCAATGAAAGCAGCGTGATTAAATTATAGCATGCTGTACTACCATAAAATCTATCGCCAAGTATTTAAGTATTATACCAATTTAAGTTTGTGCGTGCTTATATTTAAACCACATCATAGTCGACCACGTCATTTGTGATCATAATACGGTTATATATGATGATATCATAAATCACTCTTATCAACTAGATATCTTATAAAAATAACAATAAAATACAAATTCTTCCGTCAGAGTTCATTTAAGTCACTCGGAATGATTCCGAGTAGAAAACTATTCTGATCGTTTATATTTCGGAGTCGCAGTGTCAGTTTTTTTTAAATAATATTTGATAACGAGACGAGCTGGTTGTTTGCCTGATGGTAAGCATAACGCCGTCTCATAACAATTGCAGTGCCACTCAGAACTTTAAAAGACAACGGCCTGTGCGGCACTGCAGTGCGCTCGTTACCCTGCGACATTAGGTATTAAGTCTCATAAGCCCAATAATTTCACTGACCACTTTGCTCATCAAACCTGAACACAGTAATGCTAGCACATTACTGCTTGGTGGCAGACTTCATGAGCAAAGCGGTGGTATCAACCCAGACGGACACTCGCAGAAGAGTTGCTCCTACCACCTAGTAAAAATTATAATTATCCAAGTTTATGCAGCTGTGGTGTGAAATCTAAACGAACAGAAACAGTTGTTTTTTACACAGAATCATTGCGAGTGCTATAAAATAGCCCTGCTGTTCTAGAACGAAAACAAAAAAAATACATTTCCTTTTCCTTTTACAATGACCCCGAGTGAATCCATTTATCAGTTCCAATTACACAATTAGCTACCTTGTTTGCAAATCTGGCTAAAGTAATTACGGACGCAAAGAAAAAAAATGCTGCGGGATTTTCCGCAAAATCGCGGTACATACGTGGAACTATGCGGTACCGTAACGCGCGCTACTATTTAATTAATTCGCGTAGAGATAATCTACGCATAGTTTATGGAAGCGTGGGACATTATTTAAAGTATTTAATATGTTTTAATGATAACTATTATGTGGATTATACTAAAACTGGCCAAGTGCGTATCAAGCCGTGATGAGTGTAGGATTAAGTAGGACTTTAACACTTCTGCGAGTGTCCGATTGCGTGGGTACAACCGCTTTGCTCGTTAAGTTTAGCGCCAAGCAGTAATGTGGTAGCATTACTGTTCTGGTTTGATGAGAAAATTGAATTTGCAATTATTGGGCTTATGAGACTCAATACCTAACGTCTCAGAGTAACGTGCGCACTGCAGTGAGGCGCAGGATTTGTGTTTCAAAGTTCTGAGTGGCACTACAATTGTTGTGGACCGGCGTTATGCTTACCATCAGGCAAACGACCAGCTCATCTCGTTATGAAATAGTATAAAAAACTATTGCTAACTGCAGCTGTTAACTACATATATAACATCTTATCGTAAATTTACGAATGCAGCTTCCGTCGGTACTTTCAAACGCAGTCTTAAATTGTGGCTATTATAGATGGACTCACCTTTGACATTAATAAATATTTCAATTTGTGAGAATTATTGATTATAAATTTATGATGAGTATAATAATTTTACATATTTCACTAACTAATAGAATGAAAAGTTTAAACTTATACATGTATCATTGACCTATAACAAAATACAATTTGATTTTGATTTTGTTTAATATCATGGAGATTCTAATACAAGCAATCAATTTTTCACTGAGCAACATCCTTTTTTCTTACCTTAGTTTGATACTCTTATTGTGAAACTAATATTTCTTTAAAGCTTCAAAAGACAAATTACCTAATTAAATTGCCAAGGTTAATAGATATTTTATACCAGTGTTCATTTACATATTTTTTCTCAATCGTTTTCCAGAAATATACAAATTCCAGCTCATTTGTTTTTTAATTTTCATTTATTACATTACTCTCTACGGACTATGAGTGTTTATTGTTAATGTTATATTACCAAATTTCAAAATCTTACCAAACTGGTTCCTGATGGCAAGCCTGCGAAGCAGTTCCATGAAGGTTTGGCTGCCGACCTTGGGCACTCGGTTGAAGAACAGGATGTCGATGCCGGCCCGCGCCGTGTTGTTTAGTTCCCATGGCTCCGGTAGCAGCAGCTCGTCCAGATATCCTTGCTCGGACTCCTCTTGGGACTCTTCTGGCTCGGCTTCTAGTGTGCGCTGTGGTTTGTTGCGTTCCTGTTTGGAAAAGGTATACTGGTTTTACTTATGAACTCAGATATAGGGAAAGCAATTGTATTACGCTGAGTTTTGTGGTGTCATTTTTTATTTTCTAGATACAGGGAATCGTAGTTAGAGGTTAGGGGTTGTTTTTTTGTCATCGCTAATCTCTGGAAACACTGGTCCGATTCTAAAAATATTTCACTAAAAGGAAGCTACGTTATCCTTAAGCACCTACTGCAGGATATGTGCACAAGCGAAACCACGGGGCGCAGCTATGTGGTGAGATGGACTTTAGTTTCAAAATAAGCTTTATAAGATCACATCTTTATAATACACTAGCTATTGGCCGCAGCTTCACACACGTGGAATCAAGATAAAAAATAACCTAAATTATATCAAGGATTTTGTAGCTACCAATTAGGGAAAGAATTTTTAGAATGATACTATGGACCTTATGTAAACGATATAATTTCATGATAACTAATCCATCTGTTTTTGCGATAACGCTTCTTGACAAATCGATAGACGGTGTACCGAACCTATAACAATTATAGAACCTATACTTATATTTTGAGGTTTTGTACCTGGAAACAGAGCTCTGTTGCTCTGCTCAAAAATGTAACATAAATCGCGAGATTATTATAAAATTATTGCTTCTATCTTGTTCCTTCGTGAAATTGCGAGTAAATTTGCGTCTTTTGATAAACATTTGAGCTTGTAAAACCTGCTCGCCAGCTGCCTCCCCCGTAATGATTACAACCGCAAATCCGTAATGCCACCCAGGACCCCATCTAAGTACAGTTATTTAATCAAATAACCATCCTAAAATACAGTTGTTTCTCCGTGAATCCTATTAATTTACACAGAAAACGTAAGATAAATTTGTTGAAATTTGGCGTTTCAATTATGGTTTGGCTAATGATAATGAACGTATTCTTTAGAGATATACTGTTGATAAATTCCAAACCAGAAACAATAGTTAAAGTTTTTCACTCGATGAAAATTTGCGTGTTGAATAAGATAACGCCTGCATTTTAAATAGACCCACAGCTTAGTGTACATAAATTCAAATTTAAAATATTTTTTGTCAAAATAATAGGTACTATAAAGCTATACTTATTTTATACCAGGAAGAAAGGACTGTGGACGGCCCGTCTGGACCCTCACGTACTGGGATCACTGTTTATAGATTTTCTCAGATATTTGCATGTAATAAATCTTTAGAAAGAGACTAACGGGCCGGCAGTAAGCATAGCTACATAGCTATTACTTTTATGAATAGATTATACCAGTATCAAATAGCTAGCGATGAATACTAAATAAAGTTAAATACTTTATATCGTGACCACAATGCATGATGCATAAATGCAATCTTAAAATAAACTATGTTTACTAATCGTGAAAGTTTAAAGTTACTAAAGTATGTACTTTTAAGTTATCAATTGAAGGATTACATAAAGAAATTCACTGTTTCAACTGATTGCACGAAATTTAACATCTACATCAGTGAATAAAGGTAGCTCTTACTGAATAACACAAAGAAAACTGATTCTTTCAAAGATCAAATAAAGGTGGAAAACATTTCAAAATTCGACTCACCACTCCTGTATTCCGTATCGCATCAAAGGTCTCCTTTTTTTCTAATGCGGAGGCGTAGCCGAGCTCAGTTCTTTCAGTTTGCGTTCCTGAAAATAAAAAAATTAAAATTAATTTTCCAAAGCCAATGGAAAAATAACATTCTCGACATAGTAGCTTTTCAGGTTGAGGAGAGCTAATATTTGAGTAAATTTAAGTCGAAACACCCGACGAGGACTTATGTGGAGTTTTCACCTGAAATTGTTTGCTGTACAAATTCTAAACAAGTTCCAAGACCAAAGAAAATAACAAAAGAGAAACGAGAACACAACTTTCGGATGTTTTGTTTTTAATTTTATTTCTTCCTTTGTGCGTTTCAGCTGCCAGAACTTTTTCAGCTTAAATAAAAATACGTCTGAAGATCTTAAATTTGTTTCAATAACGTTAAGATTATTAAAATTAGAATAGACAGTTAAGTACCCACATTGAGTATTCATAAAACAAATGCATTACAGGAATTGTTTTTACTTAAACTACTTATTAATCTATATTACTTATTTATCACTTACACAAAAGCGGTAAATCTGTACTAAGGAGTCGGTATGTAAGAAGCAGGTAATTTATTATTAAAAGTAATTTATGCTTTCAAGCCTCATAAAAACTATTAAATATTGAGCATCTTTTGGATGCAAAGCACTTAGAACGTAATTTGCTTTGAAATATGCTCTTTCCATAAAAACTGGCAATGGTCAACGGCTGATGACTCTAGAACTAATCGGGCAGTAAAACGACCAGTTATCCAGCACGTCTAATTCTTATTTCTTATAAGCCGTGCAATGTTGAGGTCACAAAAAGTAAGTGTCGAATTCACGCGATTTTTTACTGGCCGTATGTACAATACAATAGCAAAAAGTTTGTAGGTTGGTAATCAGACGAATTTTTTAAATATGGTAAGTAGATTGTGAATTATTAAAAAGTTCTCTTGTTATTAAAATGTCATTTTAGTTTGCCTCTACGCTATTCTCGTATTTAGTCATCAAGTTTAAAGATTAAGTTTTGTAAACATTACAATCGTCAAAGTCTAGTCCAACTACATTACACCCCTATTTTCTACCCTAAGAATGGAAAAATAAAGGGTATTATTTCATAAAATTTATATGAGGCCCATGATGTCCTTGAGATATTCTCTATACCCATGAAAAAAATAATCATATAAATCGGTTAAGAATTAAAAAAAAAATACAGACGATATAATAACCTCCACCTATTTTGGAACTCGGTTAAAATGGTTAATTACTAATCTCTTAATGACTGTTTTTATGGTTTGATAACCTTTATGTGATTGTGCATGCAAGTGTCAAGAAATAAAACAAAATGATGGACCGTCACATTTGAAGATTTCCCCATGAAACCCTGGAAAACTTCTAGTCAAACTTCACAACTTTATTGAAACAAGGGAAGGGAGTTAAATTGTTGGATGGACCTTTAGCTATGATTGTTCTACTAACGCTCTAATTTTTAACATTACTGGCTGAATGTATACACTATGTGAAGCCATAAAAAAAGTGTAGAGTTACGTTTTTTTTGTTTTTTTTTTCTGGATCCACATGAATTACGTGTTGAGCCAGTGTCAAGTTTATAATTTCGATACATATGTTAATTTTAAACGATTACACAACAACGAAAGTATTTCGCTCATTTTAACAGAATTAAGAAAATGAGTAAATTATCTGGTAGTAAATTATATTTTCCCAGTTATACGCGTAGCTTCTATACAGTATTTTACTTCCTCTATTACAGTATAATATATTATTTGCAAGATTGATGTGAAAGAAAGTAATTTTAAGAACCATTACTAGGATCATAAGAATAGTTTTATTTTTACTTCAAATAACTTTAGTGGCAAGAGAAGAATAATCTTGATTGGATAAACAGTCATATCTCGTTAGTTAATAAACGTATGGATATTGTACTATGCCTTCATTTGCTAATGTCCCTTAGGCCGTCTTGGTTTTGGCTGAAAATTAGCGCTCAATGTCACTGACAATAAGCGTAGGCTTGCTTTGACGTGAAACGTGAATGAATGATAATAATATTCTAAGTTGCCTTACAAAAGTGACCTTTATTTTCAAAAATCATTTACACCTCAAGTCCATATTTGAGTTATCGAATTTCAAATGTGCACCAAATTTTAATATAATCGGTCTAGTAGATTCAAAGCAAATTGGCTGTGGCAGACGGACAAATAGCCACACGAGTGAATCTATAAGGGTTCGTGTCGGTTCTCCATTCGGACGTACAGAACAAAAAACATTGTAGATAACATGTTCATCGTACGGAACCCTCTCCACGCGAGTCCAAATCGCACTTCTCCTATTTTAGCTTCATCAACGTTCAAAAGTCATAAGACAGGCTCACGTTTCAAGCTTTTGAGATAAACAGATATAACGTTACCGATAACTGTACACAATGGTCCTTTGACTATTTGTTAGTACCTTCTTGATTTACTATCAGCTAGTCTATGGGCTATCTTTTATGTCCATCGTTCCATTACGTTGCCTTGAAGTCGGGTTAATAAGGCGTATTCATAATGGGGAGGTACAGTTAGGTATGCTGATGAATAGGGCACATAAATGAGGCACATGATAGGGCAAAGGTTTTACTTAGGTCCGAAAGAGAATATAACGCTGTTAGGTACTGTAATTTTAAAAAAAAAAATTATGTACCTATCGCCTTCAACAACTACTACAACCCTAGAATTACTAAGTCATACTTTGCTTGCCACCCTGCTAAATCAGCTCTGATAAATTCCCAGTAATTTCGTTAATTAATTGTTTTAAAATCATTGTTTTTCATGTTTTAAAGACATGAATATTTTTTTGATAAGATTGATGTTCGAAATGCACCAATTCAAATATAAGAATATCCCATCGTTAAAAACAATTGTTATAAAGTAAGCAACAAGCTAAAATTTGATCCCTTTTTCGATTGATTATACTATAATAACATATCTTTAATTGTAAATGAGAATGTGTGTGTGTCTATTGGCTTGCCCTTCTTTCACGCAGCAACGGAGCAACGGAGCAACGGATCAGTGTTTTTCTTCATAGAGGTAGTTTATGTTGGGCCGGAGACTTACAAGCTAATTTTACCCGGAATAGAGGGAACCTCCACGAGGGTAAATCCGCGGGCATCACCTAGTAATAAATATTTCTTTTGAGATACATGATCAAACACGAACTTATCAAGAATATAATACATATTAAGCTGACGGTCATTATCTTTTAAGGGTTCCATTTTCATATCAATTGTACGGAATCCTAAAAAATGTGAATCAGTTTTGTTTAGTTGCCCCTCTGAACATTTCTTGTCTTCCTGGGTCGGGTCAAGCGGGACCTGACCTGTTTCCTCCCTCTATAATGGAGTCTTGCATAGCCGCATTTACTACGCACGATCTCTGCTATAAATTGTCTTTCACGAATTGATAATACGAAGTTATTGTGCTTTACATGACATAATGTAACTGTTCATAGCTTCCAACTTATATGGTTACCACGCACTATGTAGAGCAAGTCTGGTCGGCAAAACCAGATGTTTAATAAAACAACCCGCGCCAGTGAATAGTTACAAAAAGTTGTTACGAATCGTACAATCCATCCGCACCACAGTGTTACAGTTTCCAATCCGACACACCTTAACAGATTGGTATTATTCATATTGATGCATTTTGGTAGTTGATCTCTTAATAAGTGCCCGTACATTCACTATGTAACGAATCAACTTTTAATATAGTCATTGCAAAAAATGTATAGGCTATGAAAACTTTGGGTCTATGAAACTCTGGTTGGCTTAGTGAACGACCACCCCGCATTGTCAATCTCACGCAAATTCGGATCGGACTATCAACAATCGATCAAAAATGAAATGAAACTGACCACAAAACGGTATTAGGTTGATGGATTTAGAAAAAGAAGCTTGTAATATCGTCTTTTTACCCTTTTGTGAAACGGAATATTGGCGTTCTTGACCACGACAAAGGCGATTGTCATCGCCTTTGTTGCGGTCTTTGTAAGCTGGTTTGTTTTGTTATAGCTGAATGGAAAAATACGAGAAGATAAACACTGTCCCTATTTGTGAACTTAAGTTTTAATGTCAAAGTTTTGTCCCCAAAAAATGTGAAGGTTTAAGTTAAATCTTTGTTGTACACTAAAAAAAAATAGGTGGGTACATTTACATATCTAAATAGCGATTTCGTCCAAACAGTCTGGAACCTTTTTGAAGCGAGATGGTAGTATAAAGATAAGAACCGTATAACAACGTTATTTTATTTTATTATGAAAGCAGAAGAGCATTCAAAAGTGAAAAGACTCTCACTTATACATTAAGGATGTAATGTGGCGAAAGACTGCAAGTTACCACAATTAATTTGAATGTTCTTTTGATAAGAGCTCTTTACGACCCTTGTGCCAATCATTTTAAAAATCTTTATATCCCACTTGCAGATAAAAGCATTCATGTGTTATAAATAATCATAAAAGTTTTATATCTGTCAAAAAGAAAGTTTATAGGTTTTCGCAGAATAGCAAATGTGCGCCTTTCCGCGAGGAAGTCTTATATTACACCTAAACGTTTTTAAACTAGGTAATACCTTGTACAGGGCTGGTAACAGAAGCAGTTATTCTCCTATTAAGCACTTACCTAATAATATGTATTCGCTCGTATGTTACAAACTATTAATCTTCTGGGAAATAACTTTTATCGATTAATATCACGGACTGGTCTGTGTCAAAGAAAAAGGGAATTCGAGAAAATAAGATAAAGTTAGTGAGTAAGTAATAAGAACCACTTGTCAAATGAAAACATATAGTAGATGTAACCATCTTTATATTATTAAGTAGGTACGTTTCATATAAAGTGCTAACTTGTAGTTTATGTTCACTTAGATTGAATGCATCATGTTTTAGTAGAGAATAAACTGACTTCATGAAAGAAGGTTGTCTTTTTGTTCATCACCGCGCGCTCCAACATTACAGGTAATTGCTTCTATTAATCCAGAATACAACAAAGCAATGTTTTTATAACGTTGCGAATACCACGGTTTTTTAATGCACGATTAGGTACCGGAGGTGGCTACCGACAACGACGCGCGCAAGATCGTGTGTGAAAACTGGGCTAATGTATCTACATTGGCAGTGCAATGGTGCAGTATTGTCGAGTACCGACATTACGCGAGAAAAGCGAGATATCGATATGAATACCGGCTGCTTTCTCCGGAACCGACCGTTGATGATCCCGTTCGATACGCGTTACGTTAACTTAATGATCTTTTGTATTCAAAATACTGCCATAAAAATAAAGACACGCTTTAACGTAGCGCAATCGCGTGGCATCAACACCGAGACAAAGGTGAACGAAATGATCTGATTGCAACTGGTAATATACAATTGTACGGAGATAATGTCGGTAATTATCAGGTCACCTGCCAACCTGCAGTTGGCCTTCACGTGACAATAACGATTATTATCTCTAGCAACGTTATTTTCAGATTTGTAGTCATTGTCGCGTCACATAAAGTTGGCCGGAACAAGATAATAGGCTGCTACGTTCTTGTAAGCGAGAGATCAAAGAAGATATCTTAGTAAAATTCTGATTTAAGAACTGATTAAAATACCGCTGCGCTTGAAGTTATTATTATAACTTACATTAGTTGACAAAGAAATATTACTTTGTTAGTCACATGGCTTGTCCATACTAATTTCTTATTTTAGAGTTCCAGTAAATTCCAGTTACACAGAACTTGTAGAAGCGGTGTGTTGCCGGATTGTCTCGTTATCAAATAGTTAATATAAAAAAGATCATCCTGTCCGTCTGTCCATCCTACAGCGTCTAAATTGTTACAGATAGGAAGCAATGGCAAAATTTTATTGCTTTTTTATTTGACATTGACGATCGTCACACTTGTTGTTACGCGACGATCTTACCTAAAATTTACATAAGGATCAGTTTTTTCATAATGCTTTAGAAATAATTATTTTATATATTTTTTTTCTTCAGCGTCTCTTCCTGTAATTTCTAAACAGTTTTACCTGGAAGCTTGTAATCTGCTATGTTACTGCGCGCGACGGAGTGAAAACTGTAAGTAATTTTCATACATGGTATCGGGATTTACCGTGATTATTATTGATCAATGCTATTATTATTTATCATCATAATTTATAATAATAATCACTTTAAATATCTCTTTACGGCATTTACGAGCTATGAATTAGTAAATAAAAGATTTTTTTATTATGAAAGAGAAATTACAGAACCCTTACACTTTACGCACTCAACACGCATAGGACTGGTTATTAAAATAATGGTTATAACCAATGCCACCGCTACTTCACGTATCCCTGCTTTTGTATGATTTGTATGAAAGTTACCCAAAAAATCAACAGTTACAAACGAAAACCATACATTGGTGTCAATTCTATCATTTCATATAACTAAACTAAAATTTAATAACTAAACTAATTTTAGTTTCACTCTCTCTCTTTCTAATGCATAACATGAGAAAGAGACGGAAAATGTCTGACTGATCTAAATCTTGTTTTAGTGCTGTCAAATATCTTACGATCTTGATAAATTAGGTGCCACTGAATTCATTGCCATTAAATTTACACTACACTCAAGCAAGTGGATTAATTTGACAGGTCTAAAATATATTCCATCTCTTTCTCATGTTATGCATTGGAAAGAGAGAGAGCGAAACTAAATTTAGTTTAGTTATGAAATGATAGAATTGACACCATTATCATACACATAAACCAGAGACGTAAAAAGCGAGGTGCCCATCATTATTTACTTTGTTCATATTACAGACACCATTATCTAACGGCAAATAGCAATAAGAAACCGAATAAAAGCCATTTCATTACCATTAGACCGTGAACTATCCTAATAAACTGCTTGAACCGCAAAAACTACATCTTCATTCCGAATAATAACGGCGAATGGGAAAATAAGACGGCAGCTTTGATATGTCTATAATGATATTGACAATGTAAAAAAATGAAAGAGTATTAAGTGTAGCGGATAGAGGATCGCGAGTGCATCCGGTGGAGAGATCCTATGTCGTGAGGTCACGATTTTAACGAGAAATGATGAGCGTAAGTAATAGCTACCGTAATTAACGGGTCCATTTTTCCTGATTAACTTGCCCTGAATACGAGTAAGTCAGGTCACAGGTTTAGTTCGTGCACTGTTTACGGTTATGAACTTGTTAATTGGAAATTAATTAATTTAATGCGTTTATCTAATTAGGCATTATATATCATAATGGTCACAGAATAATATATATGTTAAGTAATTTGACTCAAATTTAAAAAAGTCCTATCAAAAAGAAAATCACCAATTATGAGCATGATCAATGGAATCAAACGTATAACTGTACTTATAGAAATCGATGGAATAGAATAGATAGTAATATGGATTTATATACCACTATTTGATTTTCTTTATCTCTATTTCTTTATACCTAGATATAGAAAAGATATACATATGAATATATACAAATAAATGATCTTTATCTTATCTTTGTATAATTGCACAACATTAAACCTACTTAAGTTAAATTAGGTAGTAAAATGTATTATTCTAATTTCAGCTCAATCAAAACAAAATTAAATTCTATCTCCAAATCCAAAATCACAATTTGCATGTAAATAACACATCTCCATACAAGCCAAATAATGCTAAGAACAGTAAAAAACGAAGATATAACCAATAAATACATATCACATACTATACCAGCTCATATAAGTAATTGGCATTACATTCCCGACTTCCATCAGCTATGAAATTAAATGTAACTCGATCAAAGCAAAAACATCTGATTTGCAAATCACTGCAATCAAGAGTTACGTTCTTCGTCACGTCGTAAAGTACCATGTAATCTAATTTCATATAATTACATCGTGCTGATCATGCATGACAATATGATAGGTTTAGACACAACATACACGATACCAGAAAACGAATATTCAATTTAATTTGAAGCGATGAATCGAGGCTGTCTCAGATATAGCGGTCGTCGCGATTCGAATGAGCTGATATTTCGGCTCTTTCGGTGATGGAAATTTTCTAGAGCTTACCTGTCGAGCTACCAACCTCAAATTTTCAAGAACCCTCGAGTAATGTCTCTGTAGCTAAGTTGGTAGTAACGTTACCTGCAAAGCGAGTGGTTGGAGTGGTGGAGTTTCGATTCCCGGCTGGGGCAGATTTTTTGTGATGGGATTTAAATTTGTTCTCGGGTCTCAGATATTCGTCTTGTGTACCTGTGTATGTCCGTGCCCCCTGCGACACAGGGAATCCTAGTACAGGGATATAGGTGTTTATGTTTAAGTTACTTAACTTGAGGTTGGTAGCTCAAGTTTGAGGTTGGTTGAATTGTTAAGTTTAGCAACTTGAGGTTGACTTCAAACTTGCCACTGGTAATTCGCCACCCTCGGATCACACAGGCGAAATAGTGGTCATGAAGTGTAAAAAATATTGGCACTTTGAATTATTAAAAAACCTCAGGAAAGGCGTAACTAAATAGAACTTCCGCATCAATATTTCTATACCTACTTCCAACATCGAGTACCAAAATTTGAAAAATCTTTGCTTTACATTTATATGAAACACTAACGTATCCAACCAAGGGCCACAATCGGACAGCTTGCAAATCTCGCAGGTTAACGGCACGAATTGTACAAACCTGTCTTCAGGTATACGAGTATATAGTATACTCTGACATAGCACGGACAAGGTTTTATCAGCTGGAAGACGTCCACTGCTAAACAGGTCTCCCTCATCAAACGCCACTTGGATTGACTACTAACACTTCATCCAATGATCCCCGCGATTTTGACAAGGTCGCCGGACCGCCTTGTCCGCCGGACAAGATATGGCTACACCGTATTAAATAATACGTAGTCCTTAAGGGGTATTTTTGTTTTTAGACACGGAACCCTAAAAATGAGAGAGATGGAGAATTGTATTAAACGAGGTGCCATCATCGTACGAACAGACAGTTATTCTCCTAGCATGTCAATAATCATCACTTTATAAACGCGTGCGCCGCAATCGCCCTCGGGCCTTAATAGATACTATTTAACTTTATTTTAGCTATTTATTTTAGTATACCCTCAATGTAATATAAGTAAAATTGTTTTGAGAGTTTCGAAAGGTTATTTAACTTTGGAAAATATATTATAGTCAAGACTTTTCCATTGGCCCTATTGGCCTAGTATTTCTCGTCACATAAACGAAGGAGTTTCAGTGGTGGAGCGAGAATAGTAATCACTAAAGCTTTTGAAGTGACTTCACCGCTTCCGCTTCGTATGCGGATGGTTCGACAACAAGAAACTTGAGCTTTTGGTTAAAAAAAATAAGATGCAACTATAGCGTAGTAGTTGGGCGTTTTCCAGGGCTTCCTAGTTACCACACTCAGGCCTTACGTGCAAAATCTAAGCTGTCGCCATTCGCCAACCATCAATGAGTTCTGGCACCGGCATTTGAGAGCCAGCCCTAGGCCTAGCGTAAGTTCTTGAAGATACGAGTGAATAGGTATATCTTCTAGGCAAGCGTGCTTCATAGGTATATCTTCTAGGCAAGCGTGCTTCATAGGTATATCTTCTAGGCAAGCGTGCTTCATAGGTATATCTTCTAGGCAAGCGTGCTTCATAGGTATATCTTCTAGGCAAGCGTGCTTCATCGTTGACCACGTCAGCTCTTACCATCAAGTTGGTCAAATGTAGACATTCACTGTGTAAACCAAGAGCACATAGTCATTTAAAATCCAGTGAAATAAGTATCAAACACTAAATTATTACTTAAAAGTAAACAAAACGTCAATTATTAAAAAAACGCATCTGCGTAATAAAAATAAATAATTATACACTCTCACACTTAAAACGAATGTATAACACTTCATATGTTAAAACAGATCGTGCTAAAGAAATAGACATAGGTTCATACTAAGTTCATACGTTCGAAAAGCATTACTCTCCTTTCCTTTGGCAGTTGGGTAAAAAGCACAACATAGCAGACCCATCCGTCAAAACTTTTTGCACTCGGAAAGTTTTAAATGAATGAGAGCATCAAACTAAATTGAAGCTGAATAAAACGTAACTTAATTTAAGAGCTCATAATTACAAGTTAGCCGTAAGCTTATCTTAAGTTAATTCTATGTAATGGTGGGTATTTACTATTTTCATTTGTATGTATACAAATTGTAATTGTTTATGGTTTGTAAGCAATTAGACCACACAAGTCGTTTGATGTTTAAGTCGCAGGATGCTATTCAAAAACTTAATTTAAGTTATTCGTATTAGATTTAAATCTAATTTAGTATGATGTTTTGTTTCTTTATAGAGATCAACTTCTGTTTTGTTGTTACTGTAATAGCTACTTATCTATTCTATACAAATAAATAAAATTGAAGTGTATGTTTGTAAAATCAAAATAACAGCTTTTTATCAAATGCATATGAAAGTATTTACAGTACCTATAACAAAACAACCATTTTTTAATTTTTTGTCTGTGTCTGTCTGTCTGTTTGTTCCGGGTAATCTCCGAAACGGCTGGGCCGATTTTGACGACGGGACTTTCACTGGCAGATAGCTGATGTTACAAGGAGTAACTTAGGCTACTTTAATTTTAGAAAAAGAATTAGGGTTCCGTGCAAAAACCATGTAATCCAAAATCTCCGCACGGGTGAAACCGCGGGAGCAGCTAGATAAAAAATATAAACATGTGTACTACACTTTCATGCCCGATTTCAGACTTATTTGTTTATACGCGTACCCACGAGGCAACCTAAGTACGCTAAGTATAAACCCAGTCGTCTTCACGTGTCACCTGCCACGAGCTCCTACGTCTATCATCTTCTTGTAGTTCATTTTATTTATTTTGTCATTGTTATTGAACATATGCAAATTTTGTAAACTCAACTGATTGCGCTGTTCCTTCATTTTTTATAAAAACAAAAAGAAAATTTGTTCGTTTCGAAAAGTACTATTTTTATGTGGTTTCTTTCTTCGATATAATATTCAATTACACGGTATGACGGGAGCTGAGCTGGAGAATTTATTATGGTCGAGTTGGACTAAGAATGTTATTTCTTATAAAGTAAGTATACTTTTTGCAGCATCATGTTCATGTTGCTCATGCAGTTACTCGGAAAGTTAAATCATAATTCACTGAAACGCATCTCACTACATTCGCAGAATGTTACCGTCAGTTTTTATACTCTTTTAATTGAAACTCAGTTAATGGCCCTCAGTCCTAGACAACCATTGGAATAGCTTTTTAAAGACCCCGGCTCCGTAATCATTTTCTAGAAATAAAGAATGCTACGAGTCTTTGAACCTTAACGGCTGGACTTTAAGTTCACATGGGGTTTCGGAGAATTAGTTTTTACCACTAGTGCAAATTGACGCCTAAATTAATTAGCCACCAGTTGGGTTAGTGCAATTTATATATCAAGTAAATTAGTTCGATTAGTCTTACAATTTAATATTTAATATTTCTAAAGTGAAATGTCAGTGAAATTGCTGGGCTTATGAGACTTCATACGTCCTAATGTCTCAGGATAGCGAGCGCACTGCGGTGCCGCGTAGGACTTTGTGTTACAAAGTTCTGAGTGGCACTGCAGTGCGCTCGTTACCCTGAGACATTAGGTACTAAGTCTCATAAGCCCAGTAATTTCCCTGGCTGCTCTGCTCATCAAACTGGAACACAGTAATGCTTGCACATTACTGCTTGGCGGCAGACTTCACGAGCAAAGCGGTGGTAACAACCCCGACAGACACTCGCAGAAGAGTTACTCCTACCACTAACTAATCTTTGCTTCTAGGTTGAATTTATAAGAATTTATGTTTGGATTTCTAAGTTATAGTAATAAAGTATTTCATTTTTCATTTCATAAATAAATAACACCCAACGATATCTTGAGACTCAGTCCTCTAACTACTCTATAATAAACCTCAGGCCTCATAATGTAATTGTTATTCAGCTTATTCATAGAATAATAAAAAAACGAAACATCGTTACTCACCTTACCTAGTTATGTTTCCAAGGAAACTGCAATTATTTTTGTATGATACTTTCATGAAACTTACAGAGGCAAATCAAGCTTGACAGATAGCACGGACGTCGCCGTTCGTTCCCTCGTTATTCTCTATACTTTATAGAAGCAATTTGTCTTGGGTTTTACTAGAAAATATTTTACCTCTCGGGATCTTGATGTCAATCTTTGGCTTTCATTTTCAGAATTTATTGTTTATATTTCATTTCTTTGCACGATGTATTCACAGTAAAGTAAATACGATGTATTTCTCTAAATAAATCGAAGGGAGATTGGATAGGTACAGAGTAGTAGTGATAGGGTACTAAAAGTACTATGAGAACTAGTTTTTTTTACCTTCCCACACGATATAAACGGCATGTCGAGCTTGAACTCCTGTTTAATAGGTACTATTTTGTTGTCTTTCTTTTTCTTTCGTTAGAAATCCTAAAAGCGTTTGGCTCTGATAATTTTGAATACTATCTTGTCTAAATATGTTAAGTGATGATTTAATTGCAGGCGTAAAAGAAATTCAAAATTAGGTACAGCAAGTATCAGTCTAACAATATAGAAGCTAGTCAAAAAGGCATTTAACCCGTTAAAAATTTAAATTAAAAAAAATAAGATAAGACGTAAACACAAGTCAGCATGCTTCTTAAGATCGGCAAAATTTTTAAAGGCTTAATTTATTTGAAAATTCTGCGATTTTTTGCCCCAATCTCACTTAGTATAATCACAAATGTAGATGAATCTAGTACTTGGTATTTAAAATTATGGAAGAAAAGATAACGCAAGCGTCTCTCTACCTTATGTCAAAAATTCAAGAAAATCTTTACAAAAATAACTTTATAGTTCGTAATAGTCAAATTCGGCGTATTTGCATTAATTTCATGTTTATAATACGTAACGAAAGTTAATCTACTTTTGTTAACCCCATAGATGTCTATACAGTAAGAACTTGTGACAAATTAATTTAACCACCAAACAAAAAGGTGTGAGCCCTGTAGCTTGCAGAGCATAGTTTAAAGAACAAAAAAAAAACAAAATTTAATTCCTGGCTATAAAGTAAGCTATTAAAATAAAGCGATACCTACTTATTTCTGCACAAAGCCACTGCGTCGCTTCAGGGCAAACATCGTCTCAACCTATCTCAAGCCTGCATTATTTATAGAGAGAGTCTCGTCTGTCCTCCCAGTTGTTTCACTAACTTATGTTCCGATACCGTGCATCTTCGCTCCACTATTTTATGGTACACAGTTTATCTTAGGTACCTTGAAATAGCTCGCTGGTATATTCAGCGAATTCTTAGTTAGATGTTTACTACAGCAACTGTGTTAAAGGGTAGTGAACTATTAGCTTTTGCATAATGTTCACTCAGAACTGTAAGCGCTCCTCCCAAAATAACAGACGTTGGCGAGCTAGTAACATAGACGAGTAAACCTAGACGCCGCTTGAACTAAGTTTTGCATGAGAACACAATCGTCAATCGTTGGCGTTACAGGAGGAAAGACGGCGTGTTGTGATTGGTCAGTTTAAAACTCATACATCAGACGAGGGAAGACGGCGTGTTATGATTGGTTCCACTGGGTGGCGTTAAGCAGCGATAATGCTTAACATTGACGAGCAGGGGTGCCCGGCTAAGCAGAGTATATAGGTTTAATGGTCTGTGGCTAGTAAGCAATTGTTAGTAAGCATCTGTATGTGTCTCTTAAAGTATATAATTTATTGCACCTGCTGTTAAGTGGTTGCGTAGTCGTAAGTTACACGATAAACTAATAGAATTGAGACTGTCTCTCAATCACAGCTGCCGGAATATACCGATGGTTTCTAAACTAGCTGCTGCCCGCAGTTTCACCCGCGTGGAGATTTTGGATTTCATGGTTTTTACTTTTTTGCGCGGAACCCTAATTCTTTTTCTAACATTAAAGTAGTCTAAGTTACTCCTATAACATCAGCTATCTGCCAGTGGAAGTATTGTCAAAATCGGTTCACCCGTTTCGGTGATAACTCGGAACAAACAGACAGACAGACAGACACAAAAATGTTAAAAATAGTTGTTTTGTTATAGGTACCGTATATACTTTCATATTCATTTAGTGAAAAGCTGTTATTTTGATATAACAAACAGACACTTCAAATTTATTTATTTGTATAGACTTAATATAGAGTATAGATGATTCTTGCATAAAGAATCCTGCCAACATTAACTCATAGTGAGTCGACATTACAAAATAAAAAAGCAAAAAGACGCAATCTAGAGATTATCTAGAGCTTTATTACGTTCCATATCGTATAATCTTCTCATATACGAATCTGTCAGGAAAGTGCCTAATGCCTTAGGCTTCCATAAGCTCGTCTAAGCAATGTGCGCGCATTCACGCACTTGTTGCTTTATAAAAACCTAGTTGCATAATGGGAATAGTAAGTACTTCAACTTTTTGCTACACATTTTACGCTGTACGTATTTGCTTTTTAAATTTATTGATTCGACACATAAATTGTGCTGAATGTGAGTTTTTGCATAAATAATTGTGTTACAAAAACGGATGAGTTGATTATTGGGTCACTGAACTGGACTAAGTAAGGTTCAACGTTCAACTATGACTAAAGCATACTATAAGTGTAAAGGTAATTATATCATCGCAGTATTATCATTATGTTGGAATATTCCGATAGTTCCAACTAAGAAGGTTTCCCCGCATCCAAATCATGAATGATATTGAAATGGTTTTTTTTTATTTTTAATGGATTTTATTTTAAGTTATGTTTTAATTTCATTTTTGCTGACATGTAATAATAACAGAGCCTAAATTTTCTTGTTGTTATAACCATTCGTGGAATAAAGAAACTCACATACAGACATATTATATACATGAACCCTACAAATATTACACCCCTCTTTTGTGCAGTCGTGTAACAAAGTTTGTTACGCGCCAGTGTGCTATTATACCGCACGCAGTATTCATTCATTACGTATTTTTTCGGCAACATGATTTTTATCACCTTTTTTAGCAAAACCTTTGGTAAGTGTTACCATCTAAAACTCACTAAAGTATCTACCAAACGGTTAAGAGGGAACAACAATAGAATTAAACCTATAAAAACACTCGGTATGCCTTCGTCTGGACTAACCAATTGTCTAGTTAATAATTGTATTTTACAGCGCGTTAAGGAAATGTTTTTTTTCATACAAGCAAAAAGTGTAATTTAATGTAACGACATTTTAATGTTCTAAAATATGACAAATGGATGGTCGGCTAACTAGGAAGATTGGTCTGCTTCTTTAAAATACATAGGAGCAAGACAGACGTATGGAATTGGAATGTATACTTACCTCCTACCTATACAAAAGGAGACCTTCAGTTTGACCCGTATATTTATCCGTACCTATATTTTTTATGCTGGTTGGTTACGAGACGAGCTGGTAGTTTGCCTGATGGTAAGCATAACGCCGGCCCATAACAATTGCAGTGCCACTCAGAACTTTGAAACACAAAGACCTGCGCGGCACTGTGCGCTCGTTATCTTGAGACATTATTAAGTTTCATAAGCCCAGTAATTTCACTGGCTTCTCTGCTCCATCAAACTGGAACACAGTAATACTTGCACATTACTGGTTGGCGGCAGACTTCACGAGCAAAGCGGTGGTAACAACACAGACGGACACTCGCAGAAGAGTAAGTCCTACCACTAACTAATATTTAATATTTTGGCAATGTAACCTAATCCTGTTTTAATATTTTAAAGAGAACAAGTTTTTTTTTGGTATCTTGCTAAGTATGTATGGCATATGTATAATGTAAAAACTGAATGTTTTCGTTGTTGGAAAATGTTTAATCTCTTTTGAATAGTTTCCAACTTTGTTCAACAAATAATTTGTTATATCGGCCCATTATTACAAAAGTTGGTATTTTTTTCATAAACATGTTATTTTGTTCTTAATGGTGGGGAAAACAAACACGTTTAGAAAAACATGTTATGTCCCTATTACGTAACTTCACAATTTTTTCAATCTTGTTTTCTCAGCAGGAAAATAGAGGTGTTTTTTTACTTTCATAACCATAAAATGTTAGTAGTTGTCATGAAAAACTTGTTTGGCACGTCATTAAAAATAATATAACCATGGGTCTCTGACATAATGCCGTGCCACATCTTGTTAGACTTGCTTTTTGTCATAATTACGTAAAGAAAATATACCGAGAAAGTCTTATGACTTACCAGACCCTGCAAAACCTTATAATAAAAAGTAATATTTAGCTACTTAACATACAATCCGGTCCGTTTTTTGCTAAAGCTATTTCTGCCATTTTCCTTTAAAGTCTAATTTGTATTTTTTAAATATGAAGATTGTAGGTTATTAGGGTATTGTGTATTAGACCTTTTTAATTTGACCAAATCTGATGATGGAATCTCAGTTATCACATACTTTTTTATAATATCCTACTTCCTACTATATTATTATTATATATCCTACTAATATTATAAATGCGAAAGTGTGTTTGTTGGTTTGTCCTTCTTTCACGCAGTAACGGAGCAACGGATCGACGTGATTTTTGGCATAGTTATAGTTTACGGACACGAGAGTAACATAGGCTACTTTTTATCCTGGAAAAATGCACGGTTCCTGTGGGAACGCGGGTGAAAACCACGGGCAGTAGTTATGAAAACAGTTAATTATAAAAACAGATGTAGATGTTATCTGAAATCTTACATAGAACATCGATATTCACCGATATTTTGACCAAACTATTTAGTCCACTATGACCTTTAGCAATATCAGGCACCGTATTAAGGGCTGTACTAAAGCGACGCTATATCAAGGGCCTCGTAAATCCGGGGTTAGATAGGTTACCCGATACACGGCCGGTTAACGAGGTACAACGGCCTGAAGAGAGGCATGTCGTGTGCCCCATTGTTAGTACAGGCACTTGGCAGGAGTAGAATGCTAACAATGTGGAAGCTGCTAAACACCTTGTGCTGTTTTTAATAAATGTATAGAATTAATAATCTATTCTCTAATCTCTTGCTAAATTCTAAAAATAATGAGAGAAAGAGATATTAATTATCTATTATTAACTAACGTTATAAAAAGTTCAATACTATATACGTACCTATACCTACGTTTCCACGGCTGACATTTTGTAGCGGCAGATAATACTTTTATTAATTAATAGATAACGAGATGGGCAGGTCGTTTGCCTGATGATAAGCATAACGAAAGCCCATAACAGTTGCAGCGCCACCCAAAGAGTTGCGCGGCACTGCAGTGCGCTACCAGTGTTTTCTGAGTTACCTTGAGATATTACAGTCTTATATGCCCAGTACTCTTCAATGTATACCTACTTATAAGTAGATACATAAGAAACTTACCTACTATCCCCATAAAATGCACTATTTTCATGGAACTATGGTTAAACTCCGGGAGAAGCAACGGGATGTCACTACTCACTACTAGTCTACCCAGAAAAATTGCTAAGCATTACCTGCCGCTGCCTTTAACTTTTTATGCCACTTACCTCCGCAAAAATCGTTATGCCCATTTATTCTGCGTACTTCACACTCCGAGATAAATCTACCTACGCTATAAAGCGGCGACGTGCGTGAATTTGTATCAACTGCGATAAAGAGAGCAACTTCCCGACTTCCGAGACACATGCCACTCGTGCCGACAGATACAGTGAAATGAGCAGAGGTGGATTTATTTATAACTTATTTACTTTATTACTTATTTACCTACTTATAAGCGCGTATTCGCTACACCCAGACGATTTTAGTAGATAATCTATCGTTACACGTTTAATTTACTCCACAAAGATTACAAAACTTAAGTAACATAATATAGTATCTTAAAATTATAGGATATGACAATGGACGGCCATATATATCAAAATAAACTACTTACCGCTAAAAGCGACATCTTCTCCAGATAGCCCACACAGATCAGAGTGCTGGACACAAATACATATATGCATCACAAAAGTCCGCTAGTGTTGGTTAACACTATAAAATATATCTCATAAATTAAAACTTCGACATAAAAAATCGACAGAAATAGAGCTGAATAAATAATAAATAAATGCTTACACTCATACCCCCGCACTAGGATTCCCTGTGTCGCAGGTGGCATGGACACACACAGATACACATCACAAACATCCAAGACCCAAGAACAAACTTATGCTTACACAATATCTGCCCCGCCCGGGAATCGAACCCGGGACCCCTCACTTTGCAGGCAGGGTTACTACCAACTTAGCTACGGAGCCGTCGACTCCGAGGATTCTTTAATTTTTTTTAACTCTCGTTCGATTAGCGTTTGACCACTCTTCATCTGATTTTAAGCGACGATGTAATCAATATTGAATCAAACCTAGTATGCAAACTCTGTCGGATCACACTGTTATGTGCTTGGCTACAGATTTCCAACTAGAGCGTGATAACGAGAAAATACCCTAACACTCCACATTATTTCTAGTCATTAGAACCTTCAAGTCTAAATCCACCCCTGGGCCGTAGTTCCATGGTAATGGCATTAGAGGCGTGACTCGCGGCTGCGGTACAGAGCCGGAGTTCACGGACGAACGTTACAGAGAATGTTTCAGCGCCGCCGGGATTTATCGGCGGATCAAATTGGGACGATTTATAGCCCGCTGCTTTACAGGTACAATACAAAGTCTACTTACACTTGGTTTGAGACACCGTCCAATTCCTAGTAGCAAGATTGGAATACGTGACAAAACTATATACTTTATGACCGCCTCACAATTAAGGCATTTTCATCCTCATGCGGATACGGGTGCGGATTCTGTCCACATGCAATTATTTTTTCTTCAGTACAATTTTATGTGGCGCGCGGCGTCCGGATTTGTAGCGCCTGTTGATGCAGCTCCGCATGCAGATGTATAATCCGTGCCCGCTCCTGTATCCGCATAAGACAGAAAAACGCCCTTAGATGCATATATGTACATATGTACAATGTACATGTAGTAAAACATATGCAGTTAGATTTTACGGGAGCACAAACTATACGTTTATTCAATTAAACCTCATGTTCATCAATCTGCACGACGTCGCTATAAAACCGCTTTCTTGGATGTTTTATGGAGGCAATTTCCGTCCTTCGAAATGTCTTCATCAGATATAATCGTTAAACAAACAGAAGTCAATCGAAAAGACTTTAAAAGCCAATCTCACTACGAATATGGTAATGGTATTCAGAGGCTGCTCTTATAAGGTTCGGTCGAGACAACGGCTGACAGAGTCTAGCTCGGGGGTCGATAAAAGAGTCACGATCGAGTCTGGGAAACGGTTCCCGGACTCAGAACTAGCGTGAGGGCGGAAACCCCGAGGCTTTGGAAGGTTGGTGAACTTAATGAAATGAAGCTACATAATTATCTGACATTATAATTCGTAGTTATGACCAGGCCTGCAGAACTATTCCGCTAAATCCAAGCCAATTGACTCATCGTCTTTTACATAGTACTCGATATTTTGTATTTTTAATGAAGCTTACCGCTGACAGCAAGAAGTTAACGTCATAATTAATTCCAGTCCGTTTGATTAATTTATTAAGTCCAGTCAGATTAATGTTTTATTTACGGTAGTAGGAACAATCGCTTAGGAGATCCTAACCTAGAATAGATACTCTACATTGGTTTTGGGCTGTTTAATTAGTTTAATTGAGTTTTTTTGTTCGATTCTCGACGTCTCGTAGTCTCTGGAAACAGAATATTTGCTACGATGATGTACTCACGTGTGGTAGGTACTCCTACCACACGTGATAACTTTTTAAGCTAATGTTAATATATTTTATATATTATATTTTTATTTGTATCTATACCAAATTCGTCTTTAGTTTTTGGGTGTAGTTTTGGGGCGATTATAGTCTACCAAGTAAACAATCACACTCTCAAACTTTCGCACTAATAATATTAGTAGGATTGGTATTGTAACATCAACTTTCTATACGTTCAGAATGATAGGCCGCAATATGACTGAAGTAATCAAAAGGCAAAAGTTATTGCGAAATAAAGTGAGAGGCATTGCGATGATAATTTGTATGATAAGTCATTAAATAAATTAAAGATTAATAGGTAAAACATGTGATATGAAGAGTGCACTTTATATGAAATGGATTTTTTTTTATTTATGCAAGGAATTTCCTGTATATAATATGTACTATGAAATTCTGCATATAGGATATAGAAAAGATACTTATAGTGAATGAGCTTGACAGAGATTATCTTCGATTAGAAATCCTTCTATGAGTTATGGCTCGCAATTCACCTTCCACACTTACCTAATCTTATTTATACTCTCCGGATCTGATAAAATTCGTTACGAATGATTTGCGAGTCGATTGTATCGTATAATAATATAGACACATATAAATATAAGCATCACAACTTTCTCCTTACAAAATAAAATATGTGACATATCGTATAGCGTGCGTGGATATATTTTATAGACTTAGGTCTTGTGTGGAACTTGTATGTGTACCTATGCAATTACTTTTGCAAGTATGCAGCCTGTCTAAGTTCAAAACAAGTCTTTTGCTTTGTAAATGTCCGTGTAGTTTTCCTGTAGAAACTATTTTACTGGTTTACTCCACTATGTTCACCTGGGAGAACAAAGTGGAAATTATAATGTCTTAATTTCACCTAGAAATCATTGCATTATAGGTATTATTATCACCTAGGCGAATTGATCCGACATTATTACAAGATTCTTACATTCTCTAAACTTTGTAATTAGAATTTCATATCTTGAGATATAAATGCTTTTATTAAATAGCTACACATAAATATGCCAGTATAATGTGGTTAAACTACAAGACAGTGAGATCATCTACAGGCCAATATAAGTCCATTCATAGATAAATCAAAAGCCCACTAGCTCACTACCGGTTGGAATTTTTATTCATTGAGGCAGATAAGTAGGTACCAGGGGCCTAAGCACACTAAACCCCAATGGTTAAAATAGTAATGGTTTGGGATCATTGTGACAACTACTGACACTTTTGGTAACGCACTAGTCACAATGGTGTCTGGCCATCGCCATTACGCTAATTTGGCAGTTTTACAAATCATTATGATATCACTTTCTCTCCGGCAATAACAACATAGTTGACAGACATGACGTTACAAACATTTGCCACTATTGCCAGTTGTGATGGATAATGGCACCACTGACATCGCAATTTCAGTTGTTTAGCGGCATCACTTGTGACATCACCACTCTCATAACACTTTAACAATACCTACTATAAGCTTCCGGCTCCCACTGGTTTAAAATAATTAAAAATATCAAAAACGTAAGCCGGCATTTAAATAGTCATGTGAAAATTGACTGCAGACAAACTTTCAACAAAAGATTCTGAATTAATACACCAACAATTAAAACGAATATAAAATATATTTGTAGACATAAATATGTAAATACTAGCTTCTGCCCGCGGTTTTCACCCGCGCTCCCAAAGGAACAGTGCATTGTTTCCGGGATAAAAAGTAGCCTAGATGTTACTCTCCGGTCCATAAACTATATCTATGCCAAAAATAACGTCGATCCGTTTCTCCGTTACTGCGCGAAAAAACGACAAACCAACAAACACACTTTCGCATTTATAGTATTAAGTAGGATTAATTTTAGTTTTCATAGTGTTGCAGCTGGTTCTAAAGATGTCCCTATCAGAAAGCACTTTAATATTTACCATTACCGACCTCAACACCGTCGTAATCATACAGATTGGCTATATCACTTAGTGGCTGCGTTATTATGCCCTACAGACGCCCTGCACTAATCATATTACTTGGGTAAGCATTCACCGCTATCAGATGATACTTGGCTAGAAAGCCATCGCTCCATTTCTTGGCTTTCTATCACGATTATCGCCTACCAACTGTATTATAATCTGGAACTACTTGCATAACAACTATAGTTTTATCTGTGGTTTGTCCCATAGCGAGTATCATTTTGTCTGTGACTTCACAACATTTTTTGTTTTATCTGTGACTTTGTTTTTCTTTTTTCTGGCTTGGCGCTTTTTATTTACATCCGGAGATCAATCGTTGTAAGTCATGGAGGTCAATTGTTATGAGCTGATCTTAATTTTTAAAGTAACCAAATGAGTGTTCTTTTTACAATGAATGATGTACAATAGTAAGAGGTGATGGATAGAACGCGGTCCTTGACTTTCACAAATGGAATTTTTGACCATATTACGAGACGTTTTTAAAACATTTTTGCTTTGAAGCAGTTTACTGGTGGACTTTACGGTTGAGTTGGGGGAAACATCATTTATTTTATGAACAGTAAAGATCATAAGTGACTAAAGATTAAAGATAATTAATTAAGGACACAACTTTCGTGTAGTCCAATCGTATGGGCTCCGTGGTTAATTTGGTAATACTAAGGGTTCGATACCCGTCAGTGGCAAAACGTTGTGTGGTGCGCATAAACTTTGTTCTCGGATGTTTGTGTGTGTATTCGTGTCCATACCATTGGAAATTCTAATGTAGGTATAAGCGGTGGTAGTATGTAAGCGTTTGGTTTTTTTTTTGTAAATTGGTTTCATTCCAATCCCGTGCCCATAATCGTAGTCATAACAAAACTACAAATATTTAGTTTAAATTGGTCCCGCAACGTAAGAAGCGAACTATAAATAACGTCAATAATAACGAAAGGAGCTGCAAACCTTTTTCTATTACTGGCAGTTTTACGACGCAATATTTTCTAAATATTATTTTTTTCAATCAACCTCTTTTATGGGAACTGGCAATGTTTGAAATAAAGGTTTCTCTATGCAAACATGTTTACTCAATGGGCGCATATTACAGTCATTGCTTTCGATGCGGTGCCTTTGTGTAAATCAAATCACTTTTTACAGTTGCTATTGAGTGCCCCATTGTTTCTTGGTGTGCAACCTCTATCAATACTAATATTATAAAGAGGTAAAGTTTGTTTGTTACTGCTAATCTCTGAGCCCACAGGTCCGATTTCGAAAATTCTTCCACTAATAGGAAGCTACATCATCCTTGAATACTATAGGCTACTTTTTATCTGGAATCCACGCGTGCGAAGCCGCGGTTAGAAGACAGTTCAATAAAGCACTTGAATTATAATTAGACCTGCCCATGGATTCTATAAAACTTATTATCCTTTCCAAAGGACCTTTCAATAATATTTTTTCTGCAGCTATGTAATATATTGGTAAATAGGTATTTTAAATGCTAGTACCTATGTATACCTATTTTATTAATTACTCATCGAAGCTGTGAAATGTATACAAAGTAGAGAATTGACAGTGTAACATTTTTTTACTATTATTAGAATGGAGTAGGTAGGTAGAGGTTGTATAAAACGTTAAATAGACGCTACGTAAAAAGTTTGCACCAGGTATATACTAAACAGTGTTAAACGGTGGTTTAGTCAAACAATGTTTTGTCTTTGTTCTTCTTTTATAATTTTAAACTGAATCGAAAGAGACAAATTTAACTATTCAACCAAGACGGGTTGCGGAAGCAGCACTCATGATGGTTGACGTGGATGTAAATATGCTAATATTTATTGATAAATAATAATAATTTTGATAGCTCCGTGGCTTAGTTACTAGTACCTAATAGTTAGTTGTTAGTGGTAGGACTAACTCTTCTGCGAGTGTCCGTCTGGGTTGTTACCACCGCTTTGCTCGTGAAGTCAGCCGCCAAGCAGTAGTGTGCAAGCATTACTGTGTTCCGGTTTGATGAGCAGAGTAGCCAGTGAAAGTACTCGGCTTATGAGACTAAATACCTAATGTCTCAGGGTAACGAGCGCACTGCAGTGCCGCGCAGGCCTTTGTGTTTCAAAGTTCTGACTGGCACTGCAATTGTTATGGGCCGGTGTTATGCTTACCAACAGGTAAAAGACCAGCTCGTCTCGTTACCAAATAGAATAAAAAAACAGTAACCCTGCCTGCAAAGCCAGGGTTTGAAAGTAAGTGTGGTGTATCCTAATAAATAGAGGTATGAATAAGTATAAAAAGAAATACCCAGCTCTTACTTTTTCCCAAAACAACCTCAGACGTAAATTTAGTTTCGTGAGCACCATGCCCAAAATAAAATCTGCATACCTAATTGAAATTTTAAAAAAGTGTGTCAATTAAGTATGTACGAACACCATCTCATGTGCGTAATGTTCTATCCCGTAATAATTA
The DNA here is from genome assembly GCA_907269065.1 of Crocallis elinguaria. Classification (NCBI taxonomy): domain Eukaryota; kingdom Metazoa; phylum Arthropoda; class Insecta; order Lepidoptera; family Geometridae; genus Crocallis; species Crocallis elinguaria. The sequence continues at coordinate 19,409,267 of OU026072.1, read as the reverse complement.
CTGCAAGCATGTCATTTTAAAAAGAAAGTCCAGTTTGCTTATGGCGGCTTTCGTACAAACAATTTAACATTTATACTTAGGTTCTTGAAACTGGCCGCTACGATGTTGCCACTTATAGCTATCAAGAAGCTTCTAAAAGAGGCTAAAATAAATCTTTATTTTTTTAAATAAATTAAAACAAAATTCGTTTGGTAGTAGACAACAATTAGATAAACATAATGCTTGCTTGATAGATAAACTCTTTATTTGCACACTAGAATGAAAAATACAAATTAATCTAAAAAAGAAACCTACTTTTACTTAGTCTAGTAGTACAAAGGGCGGTATTATCACTTAAAACGATTTCTTCCAGACAACCAAATGGAGAGAAGGCTAATCAGCATTGCGGTTCAACGAGGCAATGCCGGCAGCATGCTGGGTACTCTTCCAACTGGTAGTGGGCTAGAACATTTGTATTATCTATAGGCCTACTAGGGCTTGTAGATTATCCAACTGTTTTTGTAGCTAGCTAGGTTAGATGTAGTGTTTATTTATGTATTAGCTAGTTAGTAAAGGCATTTAGGCCTTTAATAAAGAATTATTACATATTTTTTAGTATATCTAACATGTGTAATGACTAACTTAGAGGACATTTTATTACAGACATGAAATTAACTATTTAAAAACAATATGATGATCGGCAAAGTTTATTTAGTTTTAATTTTGTTACTCTGTATATTTCTATACGAGTTTATACAACAAGTTTTAATTTACCAACCTCTTCGGTATACTTCTGTGCGTTACTGCCTATAATTCAAAAACAGTTATGGAATCCTCGAAGGGCAAGTTTTCAGACTTGACGGGTTTTATTTTAAAAGGATTCAACGAACAAGTTGTTTAAGACCAATTCTTTAGGAATTACTTTCAGTGGACAGCTTAAAAATCCCCGAAAATTATTAACAAGTATCATTCTGTACGAAAGTACATAGAATAGTTCAACAAGCTTGAACATCAGGAGTTATAGTTTATCGTTGTGATTGTTATCTGGTTCATAAATTACATATCGGACACCCCTTTATCCGCCGCAAACTAGACACGTATAAAGGGCGAGAAATCGTTTTGTAATGCACAAAAGGCAATAAATTGTGATGTAGAGCGCGTAACACGCGTTTAACGGGACTCTATCTACCTCTACAATGTTCACGGGTGCTAATGTTATCAAAAATGTACGCCCTACTTTGATTCAATTCGTTTGTATAGTAGAGCTATATAAAAGGCAGCCTCTACGTTGGAATTTTAACTCGTAACTGTATCATAACCAGAATAAGTAGTACTGCTTGGCGGCAGACACGAGCAAAGCGGTGGTAACCATCCAGACGGACGCTCGCAAAAGGCTAAGATCGATAGGTACCACCTGGTGAAAAACCTTTCGTTTTGAGCAGTTCTTGTACTGAAGTGTCTATCTATAGCTGTGTATTATATCCCTTTCAATAACACGGCTGTTGACTAGTTCTCAACAACGTGAACAAATCTTCCACAGTTCATAACACATCATTACCATAATGACCCACGTTATGCAGCTGATCACAGGGCAACCTAACCATTACAAAAACTGGAACACCACTTTACACGCTTATAGAGTTTCTCACCGAATACTTAGTAGCTGTTAGAGTATTTACTATTGGAAAAGTTTGGTTGTATAAAATATATTTGCAGATAAATATTTTGTCTGTTTTTTTAAACGGTTTTGGCTGTAGCTTCACATGCGTGCAAAAGGTAGCAGTGCATTATCTATTGAGGAGCTACGTAATTCCAAACAATTAGAAAGATTTTTAAAATTGGATCAGTATAGAGATTTGCGGTAACAAACAAATAAACTTTAGCACATTATAATTTATATATAGACCAGCTGTGGTCCGCGAGGAGATTCCAACCGTGCATTTTTCCAGGATAAAAAGTAGGCCATGTGAGTGACATGGCCTTCCTAAACTAGGACCCAACTAGGTAAATCCTAGTTGGGGTCAAGTATTATTTCAAAAAGCTGGTATTACGCCCTAAACACAGAAAAATGAAAAATCAGAATAACAGCTTTTTAATAAATGTATATGAAAGTACATAAGGTACATATAAAAAAACAACCATTTTTTTAAATTTTGTCTATCTGTCTGTCTGTCTGTTTGTTCCGGGTATCTCCAAAACGGCTGGACAGATTTTGACAGGACCTTCACTTGCAGATAGCTGATGTTACAAGGAGTAACTTAGGCTACGTAAGCGAAGCCGCAGGGCACAGCTAGTTTCAAATATTGATGTCCAAACATACCGAACAATATCCTCCAAAAACCGACAAAGTTAACTATTAGCTCCATCAGACAGTTCACCGTCGCTATGGTATCTATCAATCATAGACAATAATTGTAGTGTTTATGCGATAACTGCTGTCAGGTATAAAATAATATGATGACTATAAGACAGTTTAGCAGCCATTTATCTAACACTTTTTGTGCCGAGTGTTATGGTAAACAAAAACTTAAATCTGTAGATAAATTTAATATGACAGCACAGCATTTTAAATTGTAAGCGTCGAACGAAAAAAGTAGCACGTAATCGCTTAGTTATGACAGGTAGGTATAGAGTAATTACACCAAATTTTTTTAACGATAAGAGAAATAAATAATTGTAGATATAAGTGAATATCCTTATAATATCTACTTAAATACAACTCGTCTATTTTTAGGGGTCCACTTATATTTTTGATAAGTTAGCCTTTGGCCAAATATATCTCACTAATTTATGCGTTAAACAGCGTTTAACTCCTAAACATACCTTAGTCGCGTGTTTAAATATCAGCAACCACAAATCTTGATTTAAGTAGTGTCTAATCGTTGTCTAACTCCATTCTGTTGTGACATTCCTAATAATTTTTGTGGTAACAAAGTTATAAGGTTCTACCGTCTAACTGCGGACGGGCGATCTCATAAAATATTCAAAATAAAATGAGTTTCAGAACCGTGGAAACAGCCTAACTTTAACCACATTCTGGCGAAATTGGGCAAATTTCTCCCTGTGTACATATTGATATAGAGCTGTACTATTATCCGCCCACGTTAGCAATTTGTGCTTGTATTATTATGTATTCTGTGGTAATAGCTACAATCTGGAGCTGCCAATAAGGAAGTGGCGACGATGAACGTGCCCTGTGCTCGGCACCTGCGGTCTGCGAGACCACGTGGGAACACGGTGAAGCGATGATCCGCGAGCTCAGTGGTGGTGAAAGCTCCCACCGACCCATGAGTCAAAGGTTCGAAGGTGAAAGAAAACTTCGTGATGCAAACTTAGCCTTGATACATGGAGGTTGGCCTCTATCTGACTTGATCTTAAGTGATGTTATGCAATCGAAGGTGTTGAGCACTATCCTTCAGAATAGGACTAGGTCTCAAGTGCATATGCCAAAATACACCGATATTTTATTCTTTGTGACAGTTCTTTAACTTGAGGAACCATAGCTTTGAATCTTGTTCCAAATAATAAATATTAAAACAAATGACATCTGTTACCAAATTTTATAGAATGATGTGTTCACACAAGCACACAACAAGACGATGGCGAACCTATATCCGTATATAAATTGCCGTTACCGCTTTAATTACAAATTTGAGACTAATCAGTTCAATCATTTTTTTATTTATTTGAAGTATGTACATGATATTTTGTTATTTATATTTCAGTCGAAATATTGCGCCGTATGATATGGATTAATTAAAATGTTGTCCGGTTAAAAATACTTTGCGAGCAATTCCCACGCCAAAGAGTTCCGTACCAAATATAATAGGAATGTTGACTCCAGTTTTTTAATTTTTTTTTATATAATCAATTCGTTTTCTCATGAGAATCAAATGTCTATATCGAAAAATATATATACGTCGCGTCCCCAACCTCCAACAGATTTGACAACGTATATCATTCGAATCGTCTCAGTATATGTGGATAATTTTTACTATGGCGACATTCAGCGATCGCTTTTTCGACCATTTCAAGACATCTAATCAAACTGAATTTTTTTGCACTTTTGGTACTGGAAACACTAAAATATGAGATGAAATGCTAAAAACGTGTTTTAAAAATTAAAGACAAATTGCTCTTTTCAGTTTTTGATAAACGAAACCTCAGACACAATTTCCAGTTCGCTTGGTAAGAAAGTTAAAAGAGCAATAACAGGAATTTGCTTAATTGTATCGAATAGCTCATTGATACGGAACGACACTGGGCTAGGAATCCACGCCGATGTAATCGATTACTTACCGTACCTTTAACCACAACGGACCGGGGGCATTCTAACGACGCGATGTTTAGCCACTTCTCACACGATAACGATTTGTCGTGCCTCAAGGGGATAGATAGTAAAAATTAGTAGGTATAGTCATCGTGACGCTAGACAAGTGCCTTATTGATCCGAACATTACGATAGCAAGAGCTTACAGGTGATTTGCGTGTGCATCGGCTTTATCTGTCTAAACTTGCCAGATGATATAAGGATAAAAACATGCAAAACTGAAACCGGTGATTGTGGGTTGCTTATCTTTCTCAGAATAGGCTAAACATATCGACGAATATGTAGGTTTTGTTGGATGAAATAGCTTACAGTCTTGAGTTTTGACCCTAATACACTTGAAATAAAATCAGTATAAAGATGGGCAGATTTAATCATGCCATTTAAACACAACCTTAACCACAGCATCAGGAACAGTTCAAAAATAAAAGGCAATGGGCAAAGGCAGCGAACGGTATCAAAGTGAATCGTGGAACAGAGACGCCATAAAACTTTTTTTTGTGGTGAGTGAAAGTGTATAGTCCCGTGGTAGCACGCTCAGACAATGGGCAGCGTTTGGTAATGAAGAGACGTCACGCAAGTGTAAACGACAATTTTCGAGTTACTCCAGTTTTGCTTTGTGTGTCATTGTGCTATTCGAATGGTCACTGCTTTAATGTTTAATTTGTACACGGAATGCGAAATTTATGTTTTTCGTGACCTATTTTTAGCTATCATGCGTGTATAAGTATAGAATTTGTTTCTGTCGAAATAAATCATATAGTTACTTAGTAGCGATTTAAATAATTTAAAATTTATGGGTACCTACGTATTTGCATATGAGATTACAATTATTACGAGATTTAAACAACACTATCAATGGTAAAGACAGAAGTAGATATATCTAAAGAAGAAAGTTTCATGGCTGTTAAACTTTACGTTATGTCCATTAAGTTCACTTACTTATTATTTCTATTCAGAGCCAAGAAAGCGTTTTATAGGTACGCGCAATGAGAGAACTTTCTTGTGCCAATTTCGCTCCATACGAGACCCTTCAAACCGGAATAAAGCAATTCAAGTTCGGTCATTATTCGACTTCGGTAGCACTTCATAAGATGTCATTATCAAGTTATTAACCGGTAGCTCGAGTGAACCCTCTATTCAAGCTTAATGTAATTCCAAAAAAAGACGTGCCGCCGGTTTTTTATTTCCACTCAATTCAACGCCGAATCAAGTAATCAAACTTGAGGTCTAACAAACCCTTGCTGCAATATGAAATTTTAATGCCCCTTGAAGTTTAGGAGGGAGTTTTGAAGTATGGCAAGGTAATAAAGCGTAAAGATATTTTGAAGCCGTTATAACGGCAGACGAAAGGGTGATCTAATGTTTTCTTAATTAAAACTTATCCAAATAATATTATAATTGTCGTTTGTCATTACATGAGCAACATGGAGATGTTCCATATAAATTCCATAGCACATTACAGCAGATCGTTGTAGGCCTATAAATAATCGAAATGCTATAAACAGCTGGCGGCGTACTCAGCATGCTGGTGGCATAGTTTTCTTAAATTGCAGCGCTCAACAATGCGCTTATTTGTAGATTCAGTAATTATCTATGTAATAACATTTTCATAAGACGTCACCGCCAGATCTAATCAACATTTGAAAATACGATTACAACTGCAAAGAAACATTGCTAAAAAAACAGCGCTACTCCATGTGTTATTTAAGCGGTTATTTTTTGTTATCAGCAAATTTTGGTAACGGTAAATGATTAGCCAAATGTTTGTGTAAACTATAGCATCCAAAATACGTAAATTCATATTTTTACTCATGTGAAACTTGGATTCGTAATAACGTGGTAATAACCACAGTTGTAGAACAGAACCACCACGGTAACCGCTGTAAAATACTATTGAGGAGCATCAATTAATTAAATCATAGAAACAAGTCAAAGAACTCGTTAGCGGAGCGGGAAAAATGTAACTAGTAGGTAGGTAATAGGTATTTATAAATCACTGGGTAATAATAACATAATATTAAGTAAAGTGCGAACCGTTCATTAAACGGCTAATATTCATTACGCTTGATCGCTGTAGATTAAGATGTAACGCGAGGCCCAACAGGCCAACATCTTGTAAAGTTAATCAGACTAATGGTGATGTCTAAACCATGCCGAAAGCGGAAGCCATACGATATATTAGTGGGCACTTAATTATGAGTACATCATTACTTATTATATTTATGTTGGGACTTTACTGAAGCTGTGAAATGGGATATTGTCGAAATTATGCGCCCACATTGATACGTTATGAATCTCATGCAACAGACTTAGTTGAAAGGTTTGCTTGGTATGGGAAGTAGGTGGTAACCTACAACTCTACAACCTATAAAGTTCCAATGACATAATATACAACTTGGTAAAGTTGTATATTATGTCGTTGGAACTTTATCAGACTTTTGTTTAACATGTTTTTTTGTGCGTTAAATGTTTTATCTTATCCTAATGGACGATATGGTCGAGGATGGTAAACACTCTAAAATGGAACTGATTTTCAAGTGTGGCTGCCTAAGGCATGCTCAAAATACCCTACTTACCATCAGTCTGTCGAAACTGCTTTTGATTAACTATTGTATTGGATTCTGTCCGCGTTTAGCCAACCTAACCAACCTTCAAACTCGCCAGGTTAGCCAACATCATAAGCGTTAACCAAACATCAAAATCAAATTGAAAAATTCGTTTGTGACATCCAGTGTTGCCAGATCGTCCTATTTAGGACGGTTTACCGTCCTATTCAATGTTCGTCCGTCCTATCGACGTCCCTTCAACAAGACCGTCCCTTTTAGGACGAATCTTCAGATCAACAGGAATTTGTAAAACATACACATTAAGCACACTTTAACATAAATTAAAGTATTATTTATTTTATGAGGGCTGAATACACAATCATTTTCAAAAGTTTAAAAAAGAACAAAAAACGCGCGCGGTCAATTTGGTGCAAATGTAAGTTTCATACCGAACTGAGAATTTTAATTTGATAGTTTCTTCTCAAGTTGGAGAAACAACGTAAACAAATCTCGGACGAAACCGCAAATAATGGCCTCGACAGTAATTTTATTTATTTATTTATTCATAAAAACCACAGCTCTTAAAAATCTTAACATTACTTATATATTACGTTACCTAAAGCCAATAATGGTTTTACATTTTTTTGTTACTGCAAATAAAATTAAAAGATGTATGACCGACTATCAATTATGAATGTACCACTATTGTGTACGGATTATATAAAATAACACTTTTTTTTAAAACCGTCCGCTAACCATCAAAACCGTCCCTTTTCAGACAGATTATCGTCCGAAATCGCTCATACGCGCTGGCAACACTGGTGACATCAGACATGGCGGAAATTTTCACATTCACGTTTCACAGCAAGTTTGTATTTAATTTGTTTGGAGTACCTACGTTGTAAGAAATATCTGCTGCTAAATTCCTCACCAGAACGTTAAGTAGAGCCCATCCGGGCTTCTCCGTTTTGGTGCTGCCGTTTGGTATTGAAGTTTGAAACGAGTTTTGTGACCTAAGTTCTGTGTTGTGTGGATTAGTATTTATAAGAGATTATCAGTGATATTGTCTCAAAATGAGTGGTAAATGAGTGTGTGAAGAGTGCGTTATCAGATAAAGCCAACGGGGAGGCTTCTTTGCCAGTATTTTGCGCCAACACAGTCCAACAAACAATCATGGAACATGCTCCAATTTTATTGGTGCTTTAAAATCTTCGGTTGTATCAGGTCAGGTTTAACTGCACCACACAGCAGAGGATCAAATTTCCAAAAAGATGCAAATGATTTTATGACAGATTTTCATTATTTAGTGTTTAGTAAAATAAGAATAAAGAGACAAAAAATGAAGAGCCCTCCCAATTTTCCACAGAATCTGCCACAATCAGTATTGATGTTTCCAGTAATCCGGAAATATTTTTAAGCTGACCAGCGGCGCAAGTACGGAAGTCGGTTCGATAAATTTGTCGAATCGAAAAACTAATTAACTAGTTAAGTTATGTAGTAGCTCTTATTAAACTAAATATAAGTAAATAGTAAACAACACCGTATTAATATTTTAAGACTGCTAATATTTGTTCATTTTATTCTATCATGTAATAATGATTAGTTATTAACGTTTAAAGTGTAATTTTTAATTAAAAAATGTAATAAGACACGAAGTAATTTAATTATTTACCTCCGACTTCCTAACCTACAAGTTTGTATGCACAATACATTTGTACATGCAGTTAAATATTTTTATGAATGATTGAATTACATAATAGTAGAGATTATAGGCCCAATCATCGATAATTTTGTCGATAAAAGACATCACTAGTATCGATATATGAAGGTCACATCACTATCCAACGAAATACTTGGTTTCTTCATGTTGGCGTAACGTAGTGGATTTTCTCTTTGGTGTTGGCAATTTATGGACAGACGCCCATATATTTTAAAAAATTTAAAATATGTTCCAAGTTCCGTCTCTTCTACGTAGTATTATTTCCTCTGTGCTTACCATAATACCCATGCAAATCATTTTTCATATACTGAAGTTATGTATAGGGTGTAAATTTATTTAGTTTTAAAATTTAGAGGACATCCATCTACGAGTATAGTGTCGTTTACATCGGCAACGCCTGTAGCGTGTAATAATCTATGCACTGATAGTGACACGCGTGTGAATCTGGCGCCGTCATGTCACACAAGCCACATACCGCCGGTCAGAGATCATTCGACTTTTCGCCGCAAATGTAAATGAAGCATTAGCAGCCAGTCAGTCGCTTATTTTTTTGTCATTCAACATTATAACGGCCAGTACAAAAAAATTCGAGGGTTTGCAAAAAAATATTTTGTGTTTTAGCTTTAGCTTTAGGTAGCTACTCAGTAGAACACTTACTGTCCGTGAGGTGATTGGGTCCTGTCTCATCTTCGTTTAGCCTCTGCATGCGGCGGAGCTTCGTGCTCAGTTCCCGTGTGTGGAGGAAAAGGAACAACGTGCAGGACACTGCTATGAGGGCAACCAGCTCACTTGTCCTGAAACAAAAAAACAGTGCTTTTATTTCTTTGTATACAATAGACATATATAATATAGAAAGACCTTAATTGTTTTCGTTCACTATATGTGTTCACTATGGATTGGACATTCTGCGCCTAAACGTCACTATCTTGTGTGAAGCTTCTTTAGTCTTACGTGAAACAACAACAGCTATACAATGTAGATATGTACAAATTTCAAATTCAAATTTCTAATTCATACCTAATTTATTCGCTTCAGCTATAGTAACATGTGATCTTAGGTGTCTATTAGAAGCGCTTAACCCGCAAGTTAACATTTTAACTTTTTGCTCGTATGTTTTTGCCCGTTTGAACTATCAGAAATCGGTCAGTGCCTTAAAGTAAACTTTTGTTCAAGCTTTTTGTTGACGCTTTACGCTTCCACACTTTTTGAGATTTATATGTTGTTTGCGCACTCCCTTGTAGCAGTAAGGTTGATAAACAACTTTCATAGTATACAAACGATCCAGAATGGAAGAATATTTGTGAACCTACAGGACAAGACTTCGTGTAAAGTAAATTGAACGAAGATCAAGGTCCTACAGAACTCAGACAAAATAAATACTCGCACTTTTTTTATAAATTTACAATTTACAAATGTTTATGTGCATTTTAGAGGAGTTTATTTTTTGTGTAACGAAAGGATCGAAGGGAAAAGTAACAGGTATAAGAAAGAGGTTCAAGCTAAACTTCGAGTGAAGGAACCCTTTCTAATTGTAAGTTGAGCATTAAGTACTGTAAATTTTCTCCTTTCCCTTTCCCCAAAGAGAAAATCGTCAATTGGTAAAAGTCATATAAGTTATCCTTTCACTTTACTATTTCAACAGGTATGTTAGACCCATAAATAAACTTTTATGGACATAAAACAATAAATAAATCAGCGGTAGGCGTTTCATATTGATGTAAAAGCTTCATAAATTCGTCTAACCTACACTATTGTAAAGGCCGGAATACATCCCCACTTTTATCCAATAAAATTTTATCCAAAGCGGAGGATAAAATAAGTATCAATATGACAATTAATGCATGGAATGGTGATGGAAGTGAAGAATATATTACAACATATATCTATTTAATCATTTTGACTGCATCACCTGATGTAAAGTGATGATACGATCATAATAGACACCATAGACTTTAACTAATATATTACATACCTACACAACAGGGAAGATACATAAGAATCTTGTGAAATAACATTCAGTTAAAAACAAGATAATTATAGTATAACGGACACGGATAGAAATGTCACATTCTACTGGCAGTTAGAGTTATGTAACAAACGTCGATTAATTGGCATTTATTACCATATAGGTGCATAGAATATTACAGCGACGATTTGCAAACCACCATATTGGGAGCCCATGAGTTATGCTTGACATTTTCACTAATAGTATACGTCACACGTATTTTTAACAGAGAGGGGAAATAACAGAGAGTAATTATAGTGCTTAGAATAACTGTGCGATGATTAGAATGGATTCACCTATTTTCTAAATATAAAATGACATTTGGCCTACTAGGTTATAGACAATAATATCGAATTAATTTATTAATGTATTCCGAACATCAGTTTGGGCCGGAATATGGGGTAAAAAATAACCCTGGCACACAAATGCACCTGTTGATGCTGTCGATCGAGGATTCGAATCCGACAGTAATATTGAGCTTTCAGAGAATAAAAGATTCTTCTTCTTCTTCAGATTATGGCTTTTACACGTTTTTCTGCCAGTGTCAAAGTGAGGCCAGTGTTCGGTATTAATAATAGCCCGGTTATAAAATATGAAACATTGAAATATAATTATAGTAATTAAAAGGTTTAATGACATAACAACTATTTATAAACGAATATTATGAGACTTAATAATATTACATAAAATATATACAAATGGAGTAAAGACATATGAGAGAAGGAATTTAAAATTAAAAGGACGAGAGATATCAGAACTTACGATATCATAAAGGGAAAATGATAACTTAGGACAGCAGAAGAAAATATGGTCTAAGGTTCCATCATCTAGACCACACTCACAGCGAGAATGGTCCCTGACCCTAATTTTGGCTCGAAAAACTGGAGTGCAAACATGACCCCAACGGGAACGAATTATGGTTGAAGAAATCCATTTATCAACTTTATAAACCTTTTTAAAAAAACACAGAATAAAAGATGTTGTGGTAGTTTGTCATAGTGACATAACTGACTGATGTAACATGTAGATATAACATGAAAATAAATGTGTCACCAAAAGCATAAGCATAAGCATGTAGCGGTGTTTTCAGGCAAACGGAACTTTACAGCTAGTTTCGTTACCACCATCAACCACATCGTCACTGAAGATCTATGCCTCATTAACCGACTTCCAAAAAGGAGGAGGTTATCAATTCGTCGGGTATTTTTTTTTTATGTTTGTTACCTCAGATCTCGGTCATTTATAAACCCGATTTGGAAAATTATTTTTTTATTTGAAAGGATATACTTTCAGATTGGTCCCATAGAAATTTCATCGAAATCGGTTCAGTAGTTTGTCACTGAAGTCGGTTTGTAGCTTTTTTAAAGCAATTTTTTCTACTAAACATTGATTTAATAAAAATGACAATCGTTTCATAACAAAATTATCACTTTCATGAAGAGCATATGAAAATTAACAAACTTATTTATTATGTTACTGTATATTATATATTTATAAGTTTATGGAAGACCGCCATTGTCATAGGCGACCATAGAAAAATGATTGTGCTATGAAATACCGAATGTGACTAAATTGATCGCTGCGACGAAACTGTCAATTTAAACCATTTGTTTAGTAGAATAGGCCCAGATGAGGTAATGGTCAAACACTGACCTATAAAGAGTAAAAAACTAAGCAACCGAAATTCTACTGTAGAAATGAAGGCTCATCTGGCCATGCCCCAAACGCTATTTATATTTCCATTATAACGAATAATCTCCACCACACAGGTTACACTATCAATTGCATGCATCTATGCACTAAAGCACGCACGGATGATTTACAAAACAGCTGTCGAGAAACCAATTATATCGTAAACCAGTCGATGTAACAAAAGTTACATAAAACAACACGACTGCCCTAGCCAGTGTCGCTCGGGATGATGCAAGGGTTCTAACGATAGCCCTTACTTCGAAATCTGTTCACGCATTGGATAAAGAATTTCATATACAAACATACATACATGAACCTTACAAAATATTTCACTCCTTTTTTGTGTAGTAAATAGGTTCTACATCACTCACGATCGAGATCAAAGACAATAATTATTATTCACGGTTAATTATTGCGAATAATAAAACCGAGTGGGGTTTTATAGGTTTATATAAGCACTAAATCCGGACTAAATATAAACTATCGAACTTCGATAGTTTATATTTACTCCGGTATCGAAGGCTGTAAGTAACATTTTACTATCGCAGAGCAGTGGAATTGGATTTATTAGGTTCTGAACTCTTACTTGACGACTTCGACGCTCGATTGCTCGAATTGCTTCAATCATCTCATAGCCCACATTCATGAGCGTTCCAAATGCATCGTTCCGCTCGTCGTGGAACAATGGTCCAATTTTGAGTCCACAGACTAACCGTCTATGGGCTCGAAATTCCGGGCGCGCCATCTCCATTTTTCGATCATTGCGTTTCTAGTAGATGAGGGACAACCAAATGAGCGCGAAATGAATTGTCGTATCGGCCACTAACGATAAATTGGAACGTTGGATTTGGAACGTTTGGATTTCTAATATTTCTATCACTCCACGTAATCCATCTGAGTTTCTCCACACACAGGCACTTTTTGGAACGTTGGATTGGAATATTGTGGATTATATTAGTTTTAATTTACTATAGCACGTGATAAATAAAAAAATTTAAATAACTACAGTCATCTTTCTTTCAATAGTCTTTTTATATAAAATCCTATTTTTTTTTCTTCGTTTTTTTAAGTATCCATTGTGGTCGAATATTTTGGAAACACTAAACCTAGAACAGGACTGTGTATCAAAAGTAGCATCTGCTGGAATACGCCGTAGCTTAGCGATCAATTTTCAACTTGCTGGTGGTGGATAGCAGGCGACGACTAGAAAATGTCCTACCACCACGCTACAGTTCATTAAGATATCTTCATTCACGGAAAGCTCAAGCTTGCTGTAAGATTCAAAACGTTCTACTGACCGATGGGCGACATTTTAACCACTGAGCCATCAACGTTTCAAAACAAATTTGTTACGTGATAAATATGTAAAATTAATAAAGGGTTATCAAAGTTTATTGGTACCTATTCGATAAGAGATCGACGCGCGATACGACCCGGTCAGTGACATAATTTAGTGCGTTATCTTAACATCTGCCAAAATATTATAATTAATGTTAATCTATGAATAAATAACGAATGTAAATAAACAGATGCAGACATTTTTGATAATATATTATCATTTGCAACTATGATATTCCCGTTACGCTGTTTGCATCTTAACATGTATATTTCCATGTTACTCATCTCTTAACTCGGAGGCGCTAGATGCATATTTTGGGTCAAGTAATTTAAATATTAATAGGCAATCTAACTTAATTACAACTTTGAATTTTACACTTCGACAAACACGATGATAGAGTGAATCTTGTGTTGTATTCAATTTATTTTAACTTAAAAGAGAAATATGTAAAGAAATGGTATTATAGTGCGTATAAATTGAATCTAAGTACGCAGGGAGGTAGGCAGGGAAGTGGGCTGCACGAATATGTAAACAAGAAGACATTCGCGCTGCATTTGTTACTGCCAACGCTACCTACAGTCTCACGCGCTCATTTCGCTGGCGCCAGGGTCTCACTCCGAAAATTGAACGTCGAAGCTTCGGCTGTCGTACCGCAGTTGGCCCGCAGTTTTCCGACCAAGAAAGTATTTCAAATCCAACGTTCGATTCAAACGTCCGTAACTTGACATTTGATTTTTCATGGTAGGAAAACTGCGAAGCTTCGATTGATTTTCGGAGTAATGTCCGAGCATGTAAACACAAACGCTGGCTCCACACGTTGGCCCCAACTTCTGCCCCAATGCCACTAGTCTAAAGTGTGGGGGCTAATACTATTTTCTTGATCCACACGTTGGGCGACATTGGTGCCGACGTTGGGGTTAACGGCTGCAGCCGGCCTTATACTCGCAATTGAAGCAGTGGCTTGGCCGTAACCTTTGCAGGCACTCGAGCAGCCTAACAAGGCTGCTTGGTAACAACCCACTTAGCTACGAATTTAACAAACGATCAAAACGTAAACAAAACACGCGCCATGAAATGAATGCGCTAAAAAATATTCAATTTAGGTACATTTTTAAATTTTATATATTTTTGATTAAGTTTTTGATCAATATATCAGTAACAATATGATCGAAGATAGTGATTAAAAGATATATACAATTATAATCGAGTAGTCGTGATGTAGGTGCGACAAGTCGCTACCGAGAGCAAAGTGCCTACCTAAAACATAAATTCAATTCACGGAAGTTTAAAAAGTACATATAAGGATCTTGCTACTTAACTAGATATGTATTCCCTATAAGTAGCTGCGAGTAAATAAAATAGAAAGTGTTCGCACGACGCAGGGTGCGTGACTAAAGAGTAAATTGCGATTTACGGACTAAATGCCATCCGAAACTCCATTCCGAAAGATACCGCTCAAATACAAAGTGGTTCGTAGTTCCTGACCTACATCGAATGTGTCATAAAACCCTTATAGGCGCGCTTTTATTAAAACTTCGCTTTTTATTGCGATGATGTCGATACAGCCGTACAAATAAATTTAAGTTTGTTATTTATCTCTACTTTATATCACATTTGCGGCCCACCAGCAGATTTATTTTACTGGCAGCCGTTTATAGTATCGGATCGAATAAAATAGTATAACAGTTATAAATGGAATTTAACCAAAACCTTTGTTGATCTTTGCTTACGGTGCATTTCTAATATCCCGCTATGGCTCTGCATTGTTTACGTAAAGTTGCTTAAAACGATGGCCGCGAAACTGCTTTATTCTTTTGTTAGTATTGTTAGTGGGAGGACTAACTCTTCTGCGAGTGTCCGTCTGGGTTGTTACCACCGCTTTGCTCGTGAAGTCTGCCGCCAAGCAGTAGTGTGCAAGCATTACTGTGTTCCGGTTTGATGAGCAGAGTATCCAGTGAAATTACTGGGCTTATGAGACTTAATACCCAATGTCTCAGGGTAACGAGCGCACTGCAGTGCCGCGCAGGCCTTTGTGTTTCAAAGTTCTGAGTGGCACTGCAATTGTTATGGGCCGACGTTATGCTTACCATCAAGCAAACGACCGGCTCGTCTCGTTGCCAAACAAAATAAAAAAAATAAAATAAAATTTTTAGAAGCTTTTATTTAACTTACAATGTTTGCAAGCGAACATGAAGCAGTTAATATGTAGCACTTCGTGGTGAGTACCCTGTGAGGTGCCTTGAGCTAGTCGCCAAACATATTTTTTAAGGGTGAGCGCCATCTGTGCCCTCTCACCAATCGGTGAAGCTATGAGATGTGAAATATCGAGATATTGTCAATTGTATATTATTATTTACTATTTTTCCGCGGCCTGCATACCGCATCAAGCGTGTCGAAGTTGACGGACTATTAGGTACTGTATGTACAACTCTAGGAGATATTTTGCATGAGATCATTTCAAGCGGAGCATGAAAGCCTGCGTGTTTATTCCCGCCCCTCACGAGGGAAGTGCAGGCCCTAATCAGTGCGCAAATGATGAGCGAATTAAATGCTTCGGAAGTTGAATAATGAATTAATGAACTGAGTGGTTTTTATGCTCAATTTCCTTCAATTTAATTTCTCATATTAAATACCTAATGCAACAAGTTATGTTTCCAGAAATAATTTACCATATTTTGTAATGTCTCTTCTGAACTAAAGTTAGTCTCAAATCTCTCAAGAAAATATATAAACGACCACTAATTAACATTAATTTTACTGTAGTACTAACTTTTAACAGAAACAGTTAGAGCTATTTAATTCCTATAGATATCTTGAAGAGCAATACAAAGAACCCTATTTCTATTTAGTGCTACCGCATATTGGGCCACTGAACCCGGCAACTAGACGCAGCCACTTTAAGAGGCGGCCACCAGTGGCTAGTTGCGGCCTCCAGTCACAGCCACTGTTAGCCACAAAATAGATACAACAGAAGGGGCGCTCGGGACTTGTGGCTTATTGCTCGATCGCGGCCACCCGAGCTCTCTGCTTGCGCCATTACAAAATGTATGAAAAATCTTGTGTGTTTACGCTCGGTGTCCCATGCAATATGTTGCACTCAAACTTGTTTAAGTTCGTACTTATGTTAACCTAAAGAGAGTTGTCAAAGAGAGGGAGAGTTGTCAATGTCCTACTATTTTACCAGTTGGACTTTCATGACCAACTTCTTGAAACGGAAACAAATTTAAATATACAAAAAAGCAGGTAGGTATAAAATCAGTTTGTCTGAATTATGTATAGACATTATTAAGTCTCTACAGGTGCACAGTTGATCGTATATAACTAACTAATTTTCCTGTTTTATTTTTAATGAAATTTTGTCAAATGTCAAATCACCCCTTAACAAAATAATTATTGTTGTCAAGATTTTAAGCCTGGCAGAAGTTTAACAGCGGTACCTACTACGTTGAACAAACACATTACCATACACACGTACCTACAAATAATATACTATTATACTATGACGGAAAATAAATTACACAGTCAAGCCAACAAATATTCCCATACTGTATTACCCGTACATCAATCTCGCCGCGAGAGATGCATTTATCCGAGTAGAGTATAGTAGTGGTTGGATAAATCATAAAATTGAGTTTATTAATGCACGTACAGCACGTAATTGACGACTTATTGTTAATAGGCTTGTAGATAATGCTATCCTTCCGTCCGAGGGTCATAGGTCATTTACTTTCCATTAAAATGAGCTTAGCTGCTACCAGGTATTTCTACAGGTACTGCTAGCTACCACATATCTACTTACCACATTCAATGTTCTATACGCTGGCTAGCTATATATACCTATATAAGAAATCTAAATAATAAATTATGTACCTTGTGAGCCTTTAATGAAAACTTAATATTCACTTAGCTCTTAAATAACATTTCAATATCAAATAACGTGCTTATTAGCGCACGCCAGCTATATATATAGATATAGATAGAGTAATAAGGAAGCAACTTTTGGAAACTTATTAAACTGCAGTTTTAGCGGAAAAAGCTGTACTTCTTATTGTTAGTTGGACAAAAAGAGTTCCGCCTCAAATTATAAGACCCTGCGGGACCCCAGATACGCTTCGGCAACTTGCTACCTTTAGGTAGTTCGCAGATATCACGATTACGTACCTACCTAACGAGTATACTTGCGCTGAAGACACCAATTCGTTCAGATTGATCTATTTTTTGCACTGGACCTGTCGCGCGCGCAAAAAGCTCATCTTAGTGAGCAGTCGAGATTGATGCGCACGAACTTTTTCAAGGTTGCAGATTTAGTAATGGCTCAACGTCACTTTGCTACTTTTTAAATTTATTTTTCACTTTATTTATTCTTATATTAGTGCGCCGTCATATACCTGATGTAATGTAAAGATGCGGGTGAAGGCGTGGCTTGCTTGTCTATAAGAAAAATATTTACTCTGGTCTTAAAACATTTGGAAACAGAAAAGTAACAAAATTCTCGAATTGTGAACTGGATAACTCGACGGCTCCGTAGCTAAGTTGGTAGTAACCCTGCCTGCAAAGCGAGGGGTCCCGGGTTCGATTCCCGGCCGGGGCAGATTTTGTGTAAGCATAAAGTTTGTTCTCGGGTCTTGGATGTTTGTGATGTGTATCTGTGTGTGTCCATGCCACCTGCGACACAGGGAATCCTAGTGCGGGGGTATGAGTGTGTAAGCGTTTATTTATTTATTTATTTATTTATAACTTTATTTTCTATTAATCACTATGATTTAATAATATCTACTGTATTGTTTGTTCATAAGCAAGAGGTACAATATTGTGGTTGAATTCTTGCCAAAACGTAAAAAAAAAACCAATCAATCAGTTTATAAGTAGACGTCGAGTGTTGCGATCACTAAGACGTCTGGCGAGCGTGATGTATTATGGCAAAGTCCCCCCTTCATGGGGTAGGTCAATGCCGTGGACGTTTTCCAGCTGATTATGATGATGAGTAATATTTTTTGTCAATCTATTTATTCAAACTGCTCGCAAAACTCACATAACAAGGGTTACCATCTCAACCAAAAAATAGCTATGCTATTAGAATATTAGAAGTACGGTACTTCTATTGGGATATACTCGTATAAATAGTACCTATATATTGCCTGTATCTTGTGTATTAAGTATGAGTGTATGTATATGACAACAAGTTTTGCTATAGTGGTAGGACTAACTGTTCTGCGAGTGTCCGTCTGTGTTGTTACCACCGCTTTGCTTGTGAAGTCTGCCGCCTAGCAGTAGTGTGCAAGCATTACTGTGTTCCTGTTTGAAGAACAGAGTAGCCAGTGAAATTACTGGGCTTATGAGACTTAATAGGTACCTAATATCTCAGGGTAACGAGCGCACTGCAGTGCAGCGCAGGCCTTTGTGTTTCAAAGCTCTGAGTGGCACTGCAATTGTTATGGGCCGGTATTATGCTTACCATCAGTCGAACGACCAGCTCATCTCGTTACCAAATAACATAAAAAAAGTTAGATTTACTGCATTATTTCGAGACACTGTCCTATCACGCAACTCGGAAAAGCTAAGAATTGAAACACGCCGTGATTTCGCAAAAATATTGTATAGTAAATCCGTAGAAAGCTCTTGATATATCGAGGCCTAAAGCCATCTAGATGCGTTTGGAAAGTTGGGTGCAGCTAACGGGTTGTAAGTTGCAACCCACCGGCTTTCCATGCTGCGCTTTCTGATATCAGAGAAGCCATTATGTATGCACATTGTCCCTAATAGCGTTATACTACAATATTTAGTTAACTTGCACACTTAGCGACCGTGAATGTGAGGCTGATAATATTTAATGAGAAATAACAGGTTTCAAACTATGTGTGCCTTAGAGAATTAGTCGTTGAATTTGAAAGGTGAGGTTTGGAGAATATTCATGTTCGATTATGAATTCATAGGGCTGTGTCCAATGGTTCCCTAAAGGCGGAAATCCTTAGCTAGGGGTCAGGATTTAAATCTATGTACGTGATCGTTGAGTGGTTTGTTAATACAAATTTGTTTTAAAAATAAAATAGTACAAAAGTGTAACAATTAACATAATAAGCTGCAACTGGTTTACATTTGGCTCATTACAACGTTACCGAACGATATTTGGCTCGTAGTTGGTAAGAACATTTGGATTATTTATAAGACTATAGTCCAACTTTTTTGTAGATTAAATAAGTGTATATAAAGCCTACTAATATCATAAATGCGAAAGTGTGTTTGTCTGTTTGTTGGTTTGTCCTTCTTTCACGCAGCAACGGAACAACGGATCTACGTGTTTTTTGGCATAGTTATAGTTTATGGACTAGAGAGTAAGCAACATAGGCTACTTTTTATCCCGGAAAAATGCACGGTTCCTGTGGGAATGCGGGTGAAAACCGCGGGCGGAAGCTAGTATGAATATTTTATTATTTATTTATGTATCTCAGATTCACAGCTTTACTTAGTACGTACTATATAACAAATTTCATATTACTTATCCTTAAGCCAAAAAGAATCTACATCATGTAACTTATATGTATAGAAGGCAGGTTAATAAAGGCGCTCCGTCACAATACAAAATTACAATGGAACTACATAGAAACCTGATTGGAATTCTTCTGCAAAATATATTAGGTTGGGGAAAAAGTCTTTTCGCATTATAGTATGTATGGACTTGTAATAAAATCTCTTTGGCTATACTATTTGTATCTGGCTGGTTTTGGTATCATATGAAAGTTTAAATTTTAAAGAACATAATTCCAAATTCAAATTAGGAAAATGTGTGATTTTCATTTGTTTTTCGTACTGTCAAAATGAGAGAATCTAATGACGAAATTCGATACATTTTAAAATTTTACTACAAAAAAGGTAAAAATGCAACGCAAGCCGCGAAAAAAATTTGCGATGTTTATGGACCTAGTGCAGTGTCTGTGAGAGTAGCACAAATTTGGTTTAAGCGTTTTCAATCCGGAAATTTTGATTTCAAAGATGCACGTCGCTCTGGTCGCCCTATTACGGATAAAATGGATGCCATTTTTGAAAAAGTGAAACAAGATCGTCATATTAGTAGTTACGACGTAGCTGAAGAACTGGGAATTGACCACAAAACAGTTTTGGCGCATTTGAAAAAAACTGGGTACACAAAAAAGCTCGATATTTGGGTACCTCACGAGCTCACTGAAAGAAACCTAATGAACCGTGTACTCATTTGTGATTCTTTACTACAACGTAATGAAACCGAACCATTTTTGAAGAAGCTGATAACTGGTGATGAAAAGTGAATCACGTACGACAAGAACGTGCGAAAAAGGTCGTGGTCAAAGACCGGTCAGGCTTCACAGACTGTGGCGAAACCCGGGTTAACTCGCAACAAGGTGATGCTGTGTGTGTGGTGGGATTGGAAGGGCATTATTCATTATGAGCTGTTACCACCAGTCAGGACCGTCGATTCTGAACTCTACTGCGAACAACTGATGAGATTAAAGCAAGAAGTTGAGAGAAAACGGCCGGAATTAATCAACAGAAGGGGTGTGGTTTTCATTTTCATGGTTTTTCATGATAACGCTAGACCTCGCACATCTTTAGCCACTCAGAAAAAATTAAGAGAGTTTGGCTGGGAGGTGTTAATGCATCCGCCGTATAGTCCTGACCTTGCACCTTCAGATTTCCACCTGTTTCGGTCTCTTCAGAATTCTTTAGGCAGTGTCAGGTTAACATCACGAGAGGACTGCCAAAACCACTTGTCGCGGTATTTTGATCAGAAGTCCCAAAATTTCTATAGCAATGGGATCATGTCCCTACCTACAAGATGCCAAAAAGTTATCGAACAAAATGGTACCTACATACTTTACTTAAATGTAAATAAACTATATTAAAAAATGTTTTGAATTTTCTTAAAAAATGCGAAGAAACTTTTTCCCCGACCTATTATTTCAATAAGAAAGGTCCGATTTAGCTCGATAAGCGTCTAAAGGTTCACTAGATCAGAGGTCCTGCCCGGGCAGAAAGTCAATCCCACGACCCTATCCGATGAATTATCCTGATTTATCATGATCGAGAATTTATCTCGGACCACAGCAAAATAAAACCTCATTATTTGAAAAAAGATTCGATCTAGAATTTTATCTCTGAGTCAAATAGCGAGACAAGGGGTTTTAGGATTTTAGGATGGTACCGACCAAATGTATCGACAACGATCGACAATTCGAATCGTTGTTTACCGATCGTATAACCAGGCGTTTATTTTAATCGAAATTCTATTGAACACATGGGATACGAGCGCATTACCTTCACATATTTTCTGCAGCGTATTCAAACAAATTAAAAAAAAGGACCGCCTACATTCCAATTTTAAATGTTTTATCATTAATCGAATATGCCACTCATTTAAAAATAGGGTAGTTTAGTTTTAAATTTGAATTCATTGATAATTAAGGCTTCGTACGGCTGCCATATTCTACCAAATGCAGTTAAAATATTTTATTTAGGTATATGTAATATTTTTTTCATCACTTAGCAACGATTGTCTCTGGATCCAATGATACATTGTTAATAAGATTTCGTTCAGCGCATTAAATATTTTGTAACTTTGAGCTCACAAGGGCCACTTCTGTATTGTATTAAATAAATTAACCACGCTACTAACTACATCAGCAGATAATGGATGAACGAAAGCGTTAACTAGAGTAAGGTCAAATGTACATCTAACGGCTTTTAACTGTTTATTGCATGTAGATGGACAATAACTACGTGTACTTATGTGGGAGCAGTCGTAAGCGCGTTGAATGTCACGAGAAATCGTGGATTTACATCACGCTTTCTTATGCAGCTGGTTAACTTTAATCGACGGTTAATCTAAGCGATCTGGATCTTAATATTAGGACAAAAAAACTCGAGTTCAATTTACATACTTGTCATTAACACGTAGTTCAAAAAATGATTATTTAAAAAAAAATGTTTTTTTTTTCATATTAGAAAAATCGTATTGTCTTCGAAAGATTTTGTGTCGGTTTGTGCAATATTTCAGCATGATTGAAGTTGGCGAAAAATTGATTGCTACTCGTAGATGTCTTTGACAAATTGTCTTTTTTGTCTTTTTTTAGGAATCAATTTTAATTTATAAGATATAAAAGCTTGTTTTATGACTATAACCGTGTTACCACAAAAATCAACTTTTAGGCGCCTGTTTAGCCAAACAGTGTCTAAAGATATAGGTCTAAGTTTATTGGAAATGTCACAACAGAATGGACAACAGTTAGACGTTCGTTTTAGACATTACTTAAATCGCATATTTAGAAATTAGACGCTGTTTAACACATGTTTAGGTACTGTTTAATTTTTTTGTGGTACGACCCTTAGTGCATATAATTTTTAATAGCTTCTGCCCACAATTTCAATCACGATTCTCACAAGACCAGCGTATTTACCTGTGATAAAAAGTATCCTATGTTACTCTCCGGTCTATACCTATCTATGCAAAATCACTTCGATCCGTTGCGCCGTTTCTGCGTGAAATAAGGACAAACCAACAAACCTACAAACACAGTTTCGCATTTATTATAGTACAGACTTGCTGTTCCCCGCGGTTTCGATCACGTAGCCTAAGTTACTCTTTATAATATCAGCTATCTACCAGTGAAAATCCCGTCAAAATCAGTCCAGCCGTTTTGAAGATTACACAGAGCAAACAGACAGACAACCCGAAAAATTTTTTAAAATTCTGATTTTGTTTTAGGTACCGTAGATACTTTCATATGCATTTAGTAAAATGCTGTTATTTTGATATTACAAACAGACACTTCAATGTTAGATTGCCTGAATAGACAAATAAAACGTAACGTTTTTTTCCTAACATCCACTAAATAACTAACAGTAGGTAGGTACTCCATTTATACTTTCATAGTAATGTAATTACTTTGTCAAGTTAACTCGTTCTAAAGGAAGGAGGTTTTAACTACTCTATAAGGAACGGGGCTTATGTCGTAAAGCAAAGTTATGTGCCTTAGCATCTGCTACTAACCGATTCATAGAATTATATTAAACAAATATGACTACTAACGATATCGCTAGTTAAATCTTTAGTTAACTAACCGGTAATATATTAAACCATAAACATAAGCATATTAAACTAAGATTGGAGAACACTCTTGAACTTTGTCACAGTAAATAGTAGATAGATAGATTCATAAATAGCCCTTTATTGCACAATAAAAAAAATACAAGTTTTAGAAATTAGGTAGAACATTAGGCGACTTGCCAGCCAACTGGAATAAGTCTTAACAGCGATCTATTCCAGGCAACCATGCAGGTAAATATGGTGTCAGATACGCGCTATACTGTACAAACCATACATAGATAGATCTAAATCGATAAAAATGTTGTTACAATCACTGCTACAGTGGGCGGCCTTATCGCTAAAAGCGAAATCTTCGAATCCAGGCACTAAACCATGGTTTAGTTAGTAGCATGTTAACAGGCACTAAACCATGGTTTGGTGCCTGTTAGCATGTTACAGTTTCCTTTTCCACACGATCTACTTGGCACGATGCTATTTGTACGGCTTTGCTCGGCATTGCATCTCAGTCAAGCTAATTATACTCGTCGTTCATTAATCACAGATCCGCCTTCGTATATAGAAGCTAACAGCGTGTGTTACTTACAAGTGGAG
The DNA here is from genome assembly GCA_907269065.1 of Crocallis elinguaria. Classification (NCBI taxonomy): domain Eukaryota; kingdom Metazoa; phylum Arthropoda; class Insecta; order Lepidoptera; family Geometridae; genus Crocallis; species Crocallis elinguaria. The sequence goes on along the minus strand of OU026072.1, from coordinate 19,384,987 downwards.
TAAGACCGTAAGACTGTCGCTTCTAAATGATCTACCATTTATTTACCAGGTGGTATGACAATTCTTCTGTAAGTGTCGGTCTGGATGGGCACCACCGCTTTGCTCGTGTAGTCTAATGTGCAAGCATTACTGTGTTCCGGTTTGTTGGGCAAAATAGTGGAAACTATAGGGTTTCCTAATATCTCAGGTTAATGAGCGCAGAGTAGCAGGGCAAGTACCACACTGTCCTTTATGTTTCAAAGTTCTGAATGGCATTTTGTTATGGGCTGGCGTTATGCTTACCATCAGACAAACAACCCACTCGTCTGTTACACAATAGTATAAACAAGTTACATAAAAAACAAGACTGCCCTAGCCAGTGTCCATCAAGATGATGTAAGGATTCTAACGATACCCCATACATCCAAATCTGTTCCTACTTCCTAGGCATTTAAAAGTTATGGTAGAATAAAGAAACTCACCTATATATATACATTATACATACATACATGAACTTTAAAATCATTACACTCCTTTTTTGTGCAGTCATGTAAAAAAGGATCGTGCTGTAGGTCTTATTTGTTGCGAGAGCATAGAAGTGGCTCAGCCAAAATTTACAGCGAACGTCTTTACTCGTCGTGTTTTGTTTTTTATTCGATTGGAATGTGTGTCGAGCAGTTTCTCCTCTTTATACCCAGTTTTTTTACCTCTATAACTAAGCTTCTCATTATCTCATTTGATCTTCAGTGACGATATGGTCGAAGGTTATAGTGAATACGGTAAACATAGAAAAAGAATTGGCTATCAAGCACAGCTGATCGACGGAACACACCTGTGGGGGCTTGGCGACGGATTTTGTGGTAGCTAAATAGGCAAACACTAAAAAACGTCCTAGCACCATTCAACTATTTATTAGCTATTCTGCCATTATAATTGTACCAACAATAATAATTACAGTCCCTGCCAGAGCTTCAACCAACAAAGTCAGAGGCCTTCCCTTCCTATTTCTATCATTTAATCGTTACCATTCGCAATGGTATTCTACCATTCTGGAAGTACTTACTGGGTCCGTCATTATGTCAGATGACCAACTTTCGTTTTTTCCGGAAACACATTCGGATTTACTTTACCTTGTCTGTTTTTTAACCTTAGATTGTGCCTAAAACCAAAGCTTCAATCAGTTACAACATTATTGGATAGTTACGTAAGAAGATAGCTTTTATTGCAGAATAATAATCCCACGCAATTATTAACATAGAACAATAAAATGGAGTTAGAATGCCTGCTAGGCGCGGCTCCGTCGCCGCCTAGGCATTTAGCTCTCCAGTAGTCGCTCATTACATCCAGCCTATTGCATAATAAGCTTTCTAAACCTGATCTAGATAGCATCAGGCGAGAATCTTCTGTGAATTGCGGTCTTGTATCATGTGATTTTTACGTCGTTTTAACTGCGGCTCGTCCTCTCACTTTCTTACATCCGTGGGACACACATAACATGCCTTTATGATTTCTATTGAGGAACCGAGCGCCCAATCTAACCGCTTTTACTTTCAACAGCTTCTCAAGCGAACGAGTAAACACAATATGACATCATATGGACGGGCGGTGCAATGGAACGGTGTCAGTTTGATGTTGACCGTGTAAGTGGTGAACTTTATAAATAGCTTTAGAAAGTAATTGTGTAATGTTGGGCTCCTGTTATTTAGACGATGATTTAGGAATTAATTTGCCATGTCATGATGAAATGAGCGTAACATGCAATTAGATTCACATAAGCACATTTCTTAACCTGTTACTAAGTTATATCCACTGATGATGTGATACAAGTTAGATAGATGGTGAGGATCTCTTATCGTAGGAAAAAAACTAGGGCATATTGTGGAGAGAAACTGTTGCACAAGATTATGACTTATAAAAAAAAGCAAGATATTAGTATTATTATAATATATATTTATAAATTATACAAATAAACTATACAAAATACCTAGTTTAGAATCTAAAGCACCCTAGTATTTATAGCCGAAGTATGTATTATCTTTTCAGTTCTATAACGGAACAATATAAACACCTACTAATATATAGTATGAAGTTGTAGGTATCTAATAAAATACCTAATACTTTCTTAGTTCTAAAAAGTTTTTCACAAATACGAGTGTATTTGCGTACAATATTTACGAGTAATAAATTTCGTCACGAGAAGACCTCCATAATATCTACTTGTACTTTTTTTTTAATGTTATTTGATAACGAGACTAGCTGGTCGTTTGCCTGATGGTAAGCATAACGCCGGCCCATAACAATTGCAGTGCCACCCAGAACTTTGAAACACAAAGGCCTGCGCGGCACTGCAGTGCGCTCGTTACCCTGAGACATTAGGTATTAAGTCTTATAAGCCCAGTAATTTCACTGGATACTCTGCTCATCAAACTGGAACACAGTAATGCTTGCACACTACTGCTTGGCGGCAGACTTCACGAGCAAAGCGGTGGTAACAACCCAGACGGACACTCGCAGAAGAGTTAGTCCTTCCACTAACTTGACCAAAACGTCGAATTTTGTGAATAATAGTCGGATATTATTTTTTATCCGGTTTTATTTTAAAAAGTTCGAATTATTCAAATTCAAATCCAAAACATTTTTTCACATGGGCCCCAAAGGAGCACTGATGAAACGTAAAATAAATGATTCTAAGTGGCCTTTCCATGTTGGTATCGCGAAAGAAAGTTTAGGTTTAAATTCGCTAAAATTAACATAACAATAATAATTTTCAGTTAAACAATTTTACCATCATAGCTAAACACAACCGCTTATCACAGAGTTAGCATTGTAACGTGACGACAACAAAGAGTTACGCTCTATGATGCGGTGTGTGCTAGTCGACTTGACACCTAGAACAAAGTCATGCTGTCAATGACGTTACACCACCGGCTGTGCTCTCGTAGGAAGGAAATGACCCCGCCATTTGTAATACCCTGAAGGGCTGTCCCACTCCACCAAAGTACGAAGTTACGTATTTTGTTTCGTGAGATCTATTAGATCTATAGCGTATTTGCCATCGTAGACCAACTGCATCTTCGCGGCGAAATAATGTCGCTAAACTATCAATTGTAAAAAACGCTATCAAATTAAATCCGATGTTTCGGTATGCAGTTTGTAATTTGTCATTTTATACACTTTACTCTAATTCAAGAAACAAACGATAGAAAATTTGAATTTGTTAATTATTTTACGGCTTTTATTTCGTGAACGAACATACTAGCTTTGCTGCTATGCATAATAGGTAGCGAGTGTGAATATGTTTCTTCTAGGCAGCGTGCTACATCAAACTGCCATTAGTCGGCAGTGCCAGTTTGCGTTTTGTCAAAATAACCATGGTTTTGCACTGAACACGTAGAGGTTGTGGAACAATTTTTTTTAGTAGACGTTGTAGATTTTGGTGATCGTGGTTTTTCCCTAGTTTACGCGTGGACCGTGATTGATGCATAACTATCAATCATGCATTACCGTCTAATTGCAACTTCAGGTGAGACCGCGGTCAAACGTAAGACTATTTCGAATAAAAAAACAGCTTTGCGGTCGTACTTCGTGCCGTGCTGCGCGGCTGTTACTGCAATATAATATAAATGTAAAACAGGTCTGTGCTACTTTAAAGTGTCACTCTGTGTCTTGGACCGTCCGTCACAGGATTTTTCTCAGCAACTAAGATAAAATCTATTGTTACGATTTGCAGAAAACGTAAAAAGTAGCATGAGCATTCCTTTTTACTTCAGCATTGTGGCCCTGTATGTATCAGATGGGGGGTTACTTACGTGAAATAGAAACCTGTTTGTTCGAACATTTTTACTGCGAAAATTATAAATTATTGCCAACCCTGTCCCTTCTCAACATGTCAGCTGTTGCTGTAACATTATAAAGGTATTTGCCACCGTTCCATTTCAGCCACTTGACTCACTATCGGGCAATGCTCGGTGAGCAAGTAGAATGCCACCTGCTTGCTGACATAGTTACTTTGTTTAAACCTATGATTATACTATGTGACTATTTAATTGCTGGTGTGCAACATCTATACCACTGTTGTTAGTTTGGAATATGGAAGTGTGTCTGTTCCTAAATTTCATGATTAAATTACTGAATCGATTGATTTTAAATTTGGCAAAAATGTAGCGGAAAGGTTGAGTGTCTTGATTATAGATAGAAGCTTTTGAAAGCTATGTAACAGCTCGGAATGGAATCTAACTGGTCGGTTATGTAAGAAAAGTGGATCACGAGTTATATGGCCACTCGTCAGTTAACTTAGAGCCTCTCATCCAAAAGCGGACGCGATTATGCAAATGTTAACACAACTTGCAACCGGCTACCATTTCTCCTTCTCGACGCCCCAATTTTAGTAATACTTTGATAAGTAGACAAAAACTTTAGTACCTCATTCATGGAACTATAATTTATACCCAATTATTGTTGTATGTTCACGCCGTGCGGTACAAACCACATATTTGCAGTCAGACACGCCGGCTTCAATGATAACAATTACGGTTTATTTCCGGTGAAAAAAACTGCAATTTATTTGAACAAATGATCCTTCGATTATCCCGTTAGAACAAACCCATAATTGACCTCAAAAACTCTGCTAGCAGCGCTTAAAAAAGAGAACTAAGACTACGCAGCGAACAAAAAATAAATTTATTTTTGTACACTACTTAACAAGACGATTCGATCAATTGGCAAATGTTAAGCAAAACGCTTGCTCGTAACAATTGCAATGCCACCCAGAATTTTAAGACAAAGGCTTGCGCGGCACTGCAGCGTGCTCTTTGTTTAAGAACAACTCAGGTACGTCTTATAAGCTCTGCTTAGCGAAACAAAGCGATGGTACCCACCCAGATGGACTCTCCCATCAGAATTAGTCCTACTACCTGGTGTTCTATTGAAATACTCGTAAATTTTTCTTTTCGGAACTGGTTGGTCCTGCTTACAAATGGACTCATATAACATACAAAGCACTAAGCGAACAGAGCTATTCAATAAAGAAATATCGGACATTTAATAAAACCGTCACGAACCTTCACCGCCCCAGTCGAGTCGTAACTGAGGGCTAGATGATAAAACAGCGACACGTACAGGGCTGTAATCACACGTTAGATTAAAAGGTCCTTATAATTCAGGTAGAAGATGGGACGCATGGGACTATTATATTCTTAACGGATTATTTTCCACCATGTGCATGTTTTATTTGTTTCTTAGCAATTGCTGCAGCGTCTTTGTGCTCGTTAAGAGTGTACCAAAAAGTTATTGAGGGTCAATATGTTTATGATGGTGATGTGACACAATGTTTTGTCTTTGTTGTTCTTTGACAATTTTAAACTGAATCGAAAGCGACAAAACATTGTGTAACTATTAAACCGTTATACTATATCTCTATGCGTTATATACTGTTTATTAGTAAGCCTGGAATTAAATAAGCATTCGGAAACGAAGTAATGAAATCTAACACTCTGAAAGGGGAAACAGAATACTGTATAAGTAATGCTTATTGTTTTACGTAGTTTTCATCATACTGAAAGTTTTTGGAACCAGTTACTAACATTTACACAAAATAGCTTTATCTACTTCTCTCAACACAATGAACTGTTGATATTTCTCTCACATAAATATGATAAATTAATTATTCATATTATTTTATGTGGGAAGTTTTTAGAGGATTCTTCTTAGCACAAGTTCACACATATCGAACTTTTTTGAAGATAAAGGCTTTTGAGAACACCACAATACAGGATCTGTTAAAACTGAAGATCTTGGAACTAATACGTAATACTAATGCTAAAATTCAGAACCGAGTCCAAGCGTACACTTTTGCTTCCATACGTCAAAACGGCATAGAATTTTGATATAATATCGAAGCATGAAGCCACTCATCTCTGTATTATGTCACAAATAGCGACCTAATAGCTGCTCATAGCGACCTCTTCCAGACAACCAAATTAATAACCAAAAGCAAAGTTTACAGGAATAATGAAAAAGTCTTGAATATAAATCTCCCTTTTTAAACTTGTGCTCTTCTAGCGGTATAGTTTATCGTCCACACTTAACATATCAAAGGCGTGAAGTATCAAGTGATTTAGTAACCTGGTGCCGTGACGAATCGACATTTCGTTTTAACGCCTGTTTTTTGCCCTTTTGCGGTCCGTTTGAGACCGACATAAACAAATTATTAGTCCATCGGAATCCAATCAGAAGAAGATCGTATCGCCGATATCTTCATATCTAGCTACACTCAATTACACACACAACTACTCAAATTAATCAACTTGTTGTTTGTACTATGTTTTTTACCGGCACTCGACCGCCTACTTTTGTTTTGTCTTATTTTAAATACGAAGTATTCAGTGCAATCTATTTTAATAATAAAAAGTAAAGGCTAAATAACTTGTTTCACTAAAGAAGAAGATATTTAATTTAAAGGTAAATTTAAAACCAATGAATAGGCAGGTTTGTTAGAAAGTGAATATTAAAAAACAATATAGCAATTACTTCGGTAAATGCAATCAAAATTAATGGCTTTATTATAAGGTTCTAAGTATAATTATATGTTCGATAGCTTATCTATCAATCACAGGGATTAATGATAGTTTAATAAACGATTTAGCGCAGCCTGACGATGCGCTTCAATGAGATAGGAATCTAATCTAAACTTACGATGTTGATAGACCATTCATTGCTGGTGAATTGTCTGGCTATTTGTATCTAAGTAATTAGTCACGCATTAATTGCTAATTTAGCTTAAAGTGTGATGTATTGTGTGCCAAAATGTATTTGCACAAAATACATGTTAGTGGGTTAGCAATTTTTTTTTTAATTTCTAAATAGCGCGAGTGGTAAATTGTGCAGCACATTCCTTGAAGTCTGTTCTAACTAAGATGAATATAAGTAAACTATTTTTAATCCAATTGATTTATTTGTTCATCATGTGGTTTGTTGTTGTATTGCAATAATGGTTAATCATAAACCCGTAGAACCATATTTATTCAGTTATATCTAATAATCCTATTTGTGATTTCCTTAATAACTTTAATTTGTTTTGAATACCTACGTAATATTTAACGAAACTGTTAGTAACATTCCTATCGATCGATAGGGTGCACTGACTTCAAATCTTACGCAACGCTTCTTAATTTACTTTTTGCCACTAGGGATGCTCCACTGAAAATATATTTACGATAACATAGAGAAAAAAAACACTAAAATAAAAAAAACGTCAGAACAGTGGAACTACTAGCAATAGAGATTAGAATCAGTTTTGTTTTCCTAATAGAGTGGGTAAGCGTACGATCGAAGGCTGTTCGGAGACAATTATTGAGCGTGGCTTTATAGTTTACGGGTAACATTACGTATGGTTCCTTGCCTTCAGCGCTATTCCGATCTACATACAAGCCTCGTCCCCCGATTTCGTTCCTAAAGCAACTTAACTGCCAATAATCGATCTGACAAGTCCAATAATGATAGGTGTGTGTCATAATATCGATACATTCGCATCATTGATAAGCTATTTGCCAGTTTTTGCTCCCACTGACAGTGACATGACGCGTGGTACATTAATGCGCGAAATTAAACATTTGACTGGAGCCTTCAAAATATTGCCCGTTAATACTACCTGACAGTTAATGGACAAGATCAACAACACCTCTTTAATATTGACCGTTAACTACTATCCATCCGTCATGTGGATAAGCTTAATCTTTATTAAGTAGTTTGTTTCATGTGCTATGATTTATTTATATGGCAAGTGGCAACATAAAGCGAGCATCTACTTTGAGTAGATTTTTTTTATGTTATTTGGTAACGAGACGAGCTGGTCGTTTGCCTGATGGTAAGCATAACGCCTACCCATAACATTTGCAGAACCATTTGCAACCCAGAACTTTGAAACACAAAGGCCTGCGCGGCACTGCAGTGCGCTCGTTACCCTGAGACATTAGGTATTAAGTCTCATAAGTCCAGTAATTTCACTGGATACTCTGCTCATCAAACCGGAACACAGTAATGCTTGCACACTACTGCTTGGCGGCAGACTTCACGAGCAAAGCGGTGGTAACAACCCAGACGGACACTCGCAGAAGAGTTAGTCCTACTACTATCTAATCAGTAATTATACGTTAACGTTGTCACGCTCTTTTATTCTGAACATAAAATCTAATAAATATAAAGATATATATGTGGGTCTAAACAGTTCAATTAGCCTTTTATTTAACAGACTAAGTGGTCCTTCGAGCCGGATATGAGCCATGAGGTATTTTTCATTATTATCAATAATTGATTGTCCCGACTTTTTCCGCTAACTAGCTGTTACTAGCGGTTTTTATTGATAGTTCCCATTCCGTTCCCTTAGGGATTGGTTTTCGAAATGCCACATTCAACACAACATACCTAAAATAAAATTGGCTCTGAAGTGCAGGTGTGCAGTGCGGAATACAGTAATCGGTCTTTGGCGATAGATTTTGAACGTAAGGGTGTTTTTTATTTTATTTGGTAATGAGACGAGCCGGTCGTTTGCCTGATGGTAAGCATAACGCCGGCCCATAACATTTGCAGTGCCACCCAGAACTTTGAAACACAAAGCCCCGCGTGGCACTGCAGTGCGCTCGTTACCCTGAGACATTAGGTATTAAGTCTCATAAGCACAGTAATTTCACTGGATACTCTGCTCATCAAACCGGAACACAGTAATGCTTGCACACAGTAGTGTCTGCCGCCAAGCAGTAGCTTGGCGGCAGATTTCACGAGCAAAGCGGTGGTAACAACCCAGACGGACACTCGCAGAAGAGTTAGTCCTCCCACTAACAAAATAGCTAATACCCAAACGAGCGCTAGAATGTTACCTACCACTGTGCATAACTTGTGTTAATTTTTCTTTAGCCATTGATTCTAACCTTATATTTAATTTGATGCAACAATTTTATTTACACAAGAACATTTTTGTTAATATATACCTTCATTCCAAATTACTACCTAATTAAATTCTAAAACCAAATAAAATTAGCATAGGTAACGCATTTGAATGCGCTTTGCATCCAAATTAACTATTTCTCCCGTGACTGCGTGAGTCATAAGCTCAAGTTTATCCACGCTTGTAAATACCAGTAGTAGAAAGTACGTGTACGATCAATTACTTTAATTAATTACTAGTTTCAAGTAGCGAGGGTCTGTAGTTCTCTACGCACATACCTATTGGTTCATTATGCAACTCGGTATTCCGGCCGCGCTTTACTAACTGGTAGCATACAATTTCATTGGCAATTCAAATCTGCAGTTACTCCTTTACCTAGCCAATAGCCATAAGTGCGTTTATATCTTTGTTTTTATTGGTCTTACATTCTAAAGCTAATTAAATTTTCCTTCAACATAGGTAACAAGTTATATTTATATAAGTATTTTATTAATATCTCTATAAATAAGTTTAAATTGTAATTATTGAATAATGTTTATCCTTTGCTTATTAATACGTTTTAGTTTTTGCGATTAATCATTATCTATTAGGAAAAGTAGGTAGATAAAAAACCTGGATTTTGACAGTGTCCATAATAATGTTTTTTATTTTTTTCTATATTTTTACTCATAACGTACTTATGGTTGTTCACATTTTAGGACTTCTAAAGCTTTTTCACTGGTACATAGTTGCGTAATTAATTACAATGTAGTCCTACACTAAAAGCTCCACTTCAATCGATTTTGAACCTGTAGATCGGTCGGTCATTTCCCAATCACAGCCATTATCTCTACAAAAATTTATAATAATCAACTAAACAAAGCCCAAAAAGTGATTTAACGAGAAACCAGGTTAAAACGAATAAATTACTCAAACAGCTGCACTATAATTAACTACCAATAATCCAGTAATGACACTTTACCAGATGATGTAGCACGCGCAAGTCGGTCGTGTGATTGTGGAAAGTTAACATCGCACGCGCTGTACTATCACACCCCATTATCTTAAATACATGCACTTATTATGCATCGAGCATGACGCGGTTCTTCATTGATTAAACAGAACTACTGAGTAGTTTTTTTTTTATAATTTATTTCTTGACCTGGATACATAGTCCTTAAGTCGCAATATTAGACACAATTTTCGAGTCGAAGTGACGCTTCAGTAAAGCGGTGGATACTTTACTGAAGCTTCTATGGAGTTTTGGATAGAATACGAAAATACACGTTTTTCGCCTTTGTACTATTTGCCTTTCACTCATGCACGTTTACGAACACTTAATGGTTAATAATCCACCATTATTACAGATTAACACTCGAAGAAACATAGGTTTTAGTAAATAACACAAAATCAACAACAGCACAATTTCGCATTCCCGCCAAAACCCCACTACTGAGTAGATTAATCAAGTGTTGCTAGACACATTCTAGTAAAATGTAGAGATAAAACAAAACTATTTTTGATATTTTACACTTACGTTGTACTGCCAAGCAGAAACAAAAGCTAGTAATAGATACTTACGAAAGTTTTAACCAAAACAATGATTGCTTAAATTAGTGACAATGACATTTTTTTATCCTGATAACGAGACGAGCTGGTCGTTTGTTGCCCTATTTCTATGGGACCAATCTGAAAGTACATCCTTAAAATAAAGAAAGAATTTCCCACGAAAGAAGAAAGAGTAAGAATTTTATAAACAATAGAGTTCTGAGGTAACAAACATAAAAAATAGAGTGTCCTCCTCTTTTGAAGTCGTTTAAAAATGCTCAACCACGTTATGGTTGCATCAAGATTTATTACTTCACCGAAAATTCAAGCTCACAGTAGGATTCGTACCATGGAACTACGGATCAATCAACAACCTGACACGACCACTGCGCCATCAACGATTTACATTTATCACTTTTCGCTTCGCTTCTTATTAACTCTATATTTTTCACTTATTCACACAAAGAAAAATAATAACAAGAAGTATATAATTATGAGAAAAATAGTAACTTCGCATAATTATATTCAGTTGTAAAATGCATCATTGCCAATACAGTTACCGACAGGACGTAAACGCTATCATAACATCAGACCCTCGATGCAACAACCGTTGCATTTGAATTCAATGCAATCTGATCCCAAGACTCCCAAGCCAGCGTCAACTGAAACAACGTTGTACTATGCACTACACCAATACTACGCAGACAGTGCCAGTTTTAACCGGACATATCCGGCTTTTTACAGTCGTGGCCGACAACATTTTTAATCGTCCCGTTAAACTTGTAGACGTCCATTTCCATCCGTTCGGTTTTTGTCAGCCTTTTTGGTCATAGAGAAATTAAAACGTTGATAAAAGATTTTTGTGAAAAATATATTTTTCCAGGCAAGCTTTTATAAAATACGTAGTTAGTACTATAATCTTGTGGCCAATTTTCGGCTCCATCATCCGGACCCTGGACGTCATCAGGATCAGGGTCACAGTACTTGTAAAGACAAATCAAACGAGCCCAAACTCGATGGGGTTACGTCGTTTCGCTACAGAATTCCTGTGGTCGCTTTCCGGCTCCATCATCAGACTGGCTCTGTGATATTGCATTGTCATCCGATTTTAATATTTTTGTAAAATTTCACCTTAATCAAACACCAGGAAGTGAGTCAAATTTAGATTTAACCCAACAAGGCAAGTTAAATAAAAGCTTGTAAAAATAAACTATGAATAAGCGTTCACTGTATTTATTGTTTGTTGCAATTAATTTAAAATGTCAAATGAGTCTGGTATATCAGGCTTTTTTTCCGATTTTGGTCTTGGCAACAATATGCACAACAACCAAGTAACCAACGGATCTGTCGCAAAAAACGCTACGCACGGCGGTCGGGACTACCCCGGCGCAGTGAGTATAAAAGACTTCAACGCGCTCGAAACTGGAAGTTTTTATTTATTATGCAACTAGTTATATTCGATCTATTCAACAGATTAGGAATATGGTTATATTTTTTTCACATGTGAAGTGATATTAATATTGAGGAAAAAATTGCGTTTGTCGCTCGGCAGCAATGTTGTTTTGCGTCTCGTACCTATGAAACCCTCGGTACGGTCAGCATTCTATTTTTGAACCACTCACTTCACTCGTGGTTCAATCTTGGATTCCATCGCAGACTACACGAGCGAAGCGGTGGTTCTCACTCAAACAGACACTTGTAGAAGAACTATTATAGTCCTACCACTTGGTTAAAACAGAAAAACCTTTTGAAAGTAAATTATCTTTAAAACTCTCACAGAATAGCTACAAAGTTTCCAACATCTTATATTTCTTTATTTACCTAATTAAAATATCCGACGCCACCTTCCGATGCACCGTGAACGTGCATGGGACGCTCTGATAAACATTCACGCAATTTCCCCTCCTACGTTCTGCACCATAGAGGAAACATTGCAAAGGCAAGTCAAGCCATGTGAAATAATGCGGTAATTGGCTACACAATGAATGTTAAGATGAACGCTTAAAAACTAGGGCTAGAAGTTTGCGACGAGAAATCTGGTCTTACACTGCTTGAGGTTAATAGACGCTTTCCTGATTTACGAAATTAAACTGTATACGTAAAGAAATAAGACAAATTTGAAATAAACATAGCAGCCGTGACGCTCTGATGCGGTTTGCGTAGAATGCCATTGTGTTGCACTGTTATTCTAGATATGTGTCACTGTTATGAGATCGTGCTCGTTACATTTGGATATACGTTTGTCTATCCAGTATTATTTATATTAATATGTAATCTATTTATTTTAATTAATAATATATTCTGATCTAAGTCCTTATTTTATTAATTATGTAATTTGTTTCTGCACACTACCTTTTTAAAATCATACGTCTCTAAACATCTGACGGTTGCCTGCAAGAGATCGCTGCTTAGTGATAAGGCCGCCGATTGTACTAATTTGTAAGAGCTTTTGTAGTTTTTTTCTTAACATGCAATAAAGTGTTACCTATCTATCTATCTATCTACGTTGAACGGTGTTACAAGCCATACGTGAAACCAATGACGTCGGAGGAACTAACTATGATCACTGAGTGTAGCAGAGAAATCGTTCATAGGTAAAAGATATGGGTAGGCGTTATTCTTGCCATCAGGCAAACGACCAAACGACTCATCTCGATAACCAATACAAAAAATCCTATAAAAAATCGTAACATGTAATAGGCTTGATCTTCAGGTGAAAACATTGCGATTCGACCTGAACGTAGTAGTAGGGCATTTTTTAATACTCAGCTGACCAATAATAATAATAATACTGGGGCGTCTTTTGGGCGAGTCGTCGGAGATTGGTGACACCGTCTAGAGCCAACTGGAACCCCTGAACTTGCCAGAATTGGCTCCTAAGAGACACTAGGCTCCAGGGTGGAAGTGATAAAAAGCATAATGCACGGCAGTAGCACCTCAGTGAAACTGCAGCACACCTCTCAACACCCTTTAGCCATCCACGCCAACGTTGCCTCTTACGTCGCCAATTATACTGGCGGCCCTTTTGCGTTCAGTGAGTGGCGAGTCAACACCTGCCTACATATTTTTCAAAGTCATCAAACATTAATTATAATATTCCAGGCTTTTTTACTCATATCTTACAATAATCTATCTCATCACCAAAGGCATAGTTTACTTGTACTTTAATTAAGAGCCTCTTAATCTTGGCTACGGCTACATTAACTCCTATAAGAGGTCCGGGCAAAGACCCGAGAGTTAGAATAATAAAGATATGAGTATAATAATAGTTGTACCTTCCAATTAAAAATCATTCTCCAAGCACCAACTATTGGTGTATTCCTGCAGATGCATATAAGAGCTTATTCCTAGATAAAATGTTTATATATCGTACTTGCTACATCCAATTACGGCTTTACTCAACATCAGGCGAGGTTATAGTCAACACTAGCCTAGTCATTAATATAAAAAAAAAATCTTATAACATCTAGATCCTTCATCTCGTTGGACAATGATTAATTTATCCTCGACCAAGGAATCCACATCTAAATTCACATCCGCCTTCTCACGATACGTTCGCTTATTACTCCGATTTTTCTGATACAGATAAATGAAGATCTGAGATCTCTCGCATTGCAGTAATAGGTCTCACTATCGACGGATACCTTCAATTATCATAATGGCTGCTATCCGGCTCATCATCACAATCTACTTTTTAGAAACCGTATCAATTGCTTTTTACAAATGTAGCTCTTTTGTCGTAGACTAGTGACCGGTAAACAAGCAAAAAAACTAATTTTCCATATCAATAGATCTGTTACAGAATCGTGAACTTTCGCGGGAAACTATTCCTGACCCAGATTCATGGCCTTAAATAAAAAAGTATAAGTGCTACTTTCTTCACGTCCATCGAATTTTATTACTTCTTAGATTGTATACACGTAGAAGGATAGTTTAGAATTTAAGCTGTCTTATTTTATTGTCTGTGCGTGGCATGATAACTTTGACTTCACACAGTACATGAACTTTATAATCAGCTTTTAAGACATTTCACTGAAACTGGGTATTTATTCTGCCATTTAATTGAGGATTTTTTACTAACAAACAATTATCAGTTTGTTAGCATAAAATTTCTTGAGTGGAAGCTTTCCCAACTTAGTAAGGTAATTTCAGCGTGACATCTGCGCTCGAATTAGTTATCTATATGCGTGTTTATTCTAAGCAAGTCCAATCGACGTGAATCTCGCAAACTTGAAAGTGAAAAGATAACGTATACCTGCATTATTGACTATTATCTTTTTGAACGTCTACTGTTGTGTTCAGTTTAATCTACCAATTATATACTCCAGATTAATATCCTTTTATGTTGTGCATGATATTTTAGAATTAAAACTTATTACTTATTGTAACTTATTAAGTTACAATAATTTTATAACAGATGAAACCGAACTATATTCTCAGAAAACGGTTTAAAAAGTTCATTGCCTACTGGGGCAGTGCCATCGAGATATTAGACATGGGCAGTGCATAAAATATCTGCAAATAAAAGTCAAACGTTTTTTCACGTGGCAGTTGTATAGTCCTGCTGCCACACTTTGCCAACTTTGTAGAACCAGCCCAAATAAGATTTGCATCTCGAATTCTTTCACGCTCACTTTATTTACATTCTCACGCCATTACTTCAAAATTACTTGACAAGAAAGCAACTAACGACTATATAAAATGAGCTGTCATGCGGCCACCGTAATGTTTTATTGAGTCATTTACTTTAACACCTAAGTATTCGCCGAGCGGAAGTGGTAAACCCGTCGACCTGGTAGCCGAGTTTTACAGAAATGTAATGTCAATTACACGTAAACAGACATCATCACTGGCAGATAGCATTCGAATATTGAACGGTAACTCTTGAGCTAACAAAAACACGCTTCATGTACTGACCCCGAGAACGAAATTATCTAACTGTTCGTTACTCAATTTTCGGACCCAGTGCACGTATGTTCCTAACAAAAGCGTCTATTATGCCGGTTAGAATTCACATTTAAATTTTCAACGCTTGAAAATGAGTTCGACGCTTTAAAAAAGTTTCTGGGTTGAGTATTGGAAGCGAGTACTTGCCGTGATTTCCTATCCATCCGAAGAGCAATTCCATTGTTGCCGACTCTGCTAAGTCGGCTAACTGCATGTAGGTATGTCGTACGAGTGCGAGCGTTGCTATAATGACATGAATAGACTTTTAAGTTTCGCATTGCTGAACCTAATACAAAGGAATTATCCTTGTTACGCGATGCAATGCAAAGAACACAATGCAGACTTTTTTATCAATTTACTTGAAAGAGATGTATTGCGCGATAAAAAGTATTGTGAGTATTATTATTATTGAAATTTTATTTTGCAGAATCTTGTACCATTAAAACTGATCATAAAAACTGCTGGGTTACAATGCAAACGCGCAAATGCAAATTAACACTTAATATAGCTAGAGTAGGTAATTTCCGCGGGAGGTAGTAAAGTAATTATTGATAGGATCCAGTGCCTCCGTTAGTGAGGGTAAGAAGTGAAGCGTGGCGCGCTGATAACTGTCCGTCGAAACCACGGACATCGTGTGACGAACTAGACCTCGCCGGCCGCTAACACTTGGAACAAAGACTCTCTAGCGAGAATTATAATTTCACCAAACACTAACCAATTCACGGAATCAGGTCTACCATAACAAATTGTGGAGTTAGAATGGAATGAAGCGTTATTTTCGCACAGCTACACTGTCAAATAAACGAATGGGGAAGTCACGTAACTAATTCATATGCGTAATAGCCATGGATCAATCACTTCGAGCTCGTAGATACATAATTTGCTATCGAAATTTTTGTTGTAATATGACATAATGGGTTCGGAGAAAGTTGTAATAGATTTTGTGGACAGCCGTCTGTGAAGACAGTCTATATTATTTATACGGCTTCTGAGCAGAGAGCGTAACGACGATGCACGATGTAGACATCTCGGCGCTTTGTACTGATGGACGTAGAATAAGATGCAGCTATAACTCAGATGGCAGTAGACGCAGCTACAACTGGAGCATGAACAAAATTTTCTAGCATCAAAAATTAACCATGCCTGATCTACCGAACGAAGCGAATCCAAGATTTAAAACGCTTTCAACGCTCTATCTAAATTAAAAAAAAAATCCACGAAAAACAAACATGATGTTATCTGCAAATTATTTTCCAGTTTGCTGGTTATTAACACAGAAGCACTTGCTAACAACTCCGTTTATTAATTATAATAAAAAGTCTATTACAACGAACTTCCGTTTGGTGCGGAGACGTATTAATTAAAACTGGGTAAGCATTCTTTAATAGCGACAATTTAACAAACAATCAGCGAAGTCAGCGAGAAATCAACCGAGAAAAGAAATGAGGAACATAATAGAGCTCATATATGTAAAAAGAATCGTTCCTCGAAAGCTAATGACTGTTATTATTTGAAAGCAACGTAAACGCGTTGAATTTAATATGCTGCCTTATAAACCTACTGAGAGGTGAGTGAATGTGAATGGCTAGCTATTCAGAAATGAAATGTTAACACTGCACGAGATGCACATAAGGCATATTTAACTTCCGTCCTTATTATCATCATCACAATCAACCTTATAACTTTCTGCTGGGACATAAACCTCAATTTGGTGCTTTTATAGAGACTATATTTTTTTAATAAGGCTTATCATCAGGTGAGATTGCAGTCAAATGTGAGTCTATCTTCGGTAAAAAATAATCCATCTTTTGTTTTTTGTATTATATAGGCATAGGTTTCCGTAGCTCTGTCTGTATGAAGCTTTAGTTAGATTCTAACTATAAAGCTTTATAAAATATGTACCTAGTTAGTATCGGAGCGGAGGGATCGAGAAGGAATTTGAATAGGTGCCAAGCGAGGTATAGTATTCCTGTGTTCCGGTTTGAAAGTCAAAGTAATCCGTAAAAAAATAACTCCATATACGAGGCTTGAGAGCTTGACAAGCGCGGTTAGTGCTCAGCCGAACCTTGTAATTTTAAACCCTTAGGTTACCTACTTGCAGATCTATTGCACTCCAATTAATCTGGGAATATACAGATAACTTGCTTGTCTTGTAATTTATTTGACGACTAAATAATTTTACGCATTACCTACCACATACTATCACCAAAATTATCTTAGTATTATAGAATCAAATCTTTATAATACGCTACCAGTGGTGTAAACTCCGAATACAATACTGCTTGTTCTACGCGATGAATCGAGGATCCATATATCCAAAGAAAGATGTCACAGTTGCAAAGTAAATAAACAAAATCTTTACACTTTGTATTCATTTATGTTCAAGAAATGGAACACATGGCCAAAAATGGAATACTGCCAAGATGCTAAGCATAAAGAAAGCGTTCTCCAAGTGTCATGACTCAAATACGACAGGTGTTTAGCACGGATCTGACTTGACGCTATTGTCAGTCGACAATCGAGATATCGCCAGCAAAAACGTGCATCGTCTGTGGCCCGTGTCATTCACCCCGAGGAAATCGCTGTTTACATCTGTAATTATAATCGATGATACAAAACTGGATGTAACAGCAAAAATGCATGTTCTATGCGCATCTCCGTGCTTTGTTATAATTAATCCGGATGGAGAAGTAGTTTGCTTTAGTTTTTTGACGATATGTGACGAGTGACGGTTCCGGCAGATGAATTGGCACTTACATTACCAATGATAATGAGGCGTGTTCACTTCAGTTCAGACTCTACGTCTGACCATTCTACTAATAGTAGATGTGTGAAAGTTTCAATTTTTTCTTTGTTTGTTTGCAAATACCGAAACAACCGAAACTACAATGGATTTAGCTGAAATTTCTTATGTATAGAGAGTTTGGATAAACTCATGAAACGTCGAAAACGGGTAACTTGTGGATATTATTGCGGTGTGCGAACAAAAAGGCCCAATTATAATGTTGCTGTATAAATAGATAATTCTGTGTTCCCGTAAACACGCTGAAGAGCCAGTCCGAAAAGTTACATACATATTTCTAGCATAGAATAAGGTTTATAATCAAAGATTTCTGGTATAAATTTTACCGAAAAGTGAATACCTGAAATGGCCACAGCCAAGCCAAAGTAGTAGGATCATGGCTTTATACAGACCATTAGCAGTTTTCGCAGTCATGTGCCAGCAATTCAGTTACAGCTAGGCATACACTGTACAGCAAACTGTTATATTTTGTTACCCTCGATAGGTTAGCGTTTGACTACGCCGTATATAATTTGGTCCAAGCCCGTAAGATGGTATAAAATAAAATGCGATCTCACACCGCACGAATCTCTATTTAGGGGTGGTACTCGTACCTATAGTTTGTTTCTAGGGCAGGGGAAAAACGGATAGTGACCTTTACGCTGGCCACAGAAATAACCAACCTTTTTGGGTGTTGTTCTATGAAGTTCAAAGTCGATCATAATTTTTAAGAGTCTCATAAGTAAAAAAATATTATTTAAAACTTTTATTTATTATATTTACTCAAACATAATATACGATGTGTCGTTAGCCGCTGCAATAGAAACAGACTTCAGCGAAAAGAGCACTAGAAAACAGGTGCCTCACGACATTTTCTTTCATCGGAAGCTCAAGACCGTTGTAGGATTTAAACTCTTGACTCGCTGATAAGTGGGACACAAACACCGTGATATTATTACTTCACGTATAAGTTCAATTCCAAAGTAGCAAAAAAAACAATTAAAAAAAACTCCAAGCGAAAATTATTTGTAAACTAATTTTCCCATAATAAACCCGCTTATTATAATTTTTAGCCGACATCTTCATGTTGCAGAATAATTAATTCTTGCTGCCGCGGGACAAAGACCCCACTTGCGAGCGTGATGTGTTTAAATTAACACTATATAGTCTATAAAGGCAGATAAACCTACGCTTACCGACTTAGCAACAATGTGACTTTCTACGGAGTACTGTACATGAAGTTAGGGCCGGGCGACTTCTGTCTCGGTCACTCACACACTCTCCAACATGTTTAATTTCCCTATTACTCTTAAATTACCTATACAACATGTTTTTCTTTTTGTTTTCGTTAGATATTAGGAGAAGGTGGGGAGCAAGCTTAACCTAGAAAAATAAAGAAAATACATTTAATAAAAATATATAGGTACTCCCTAATATACAAGTATACTACAGCTCCTGCCCGCGGTTTTCACCCGCGTTCCCACAGGAACCATGCATTTTCCGGGATAAAAAGTTGCCTATGTTACTCTCCGGTTCATAAACTATATCTATGCCAAAAATCACGTCGATCCGTTGCTGCGTTACTGCGTGAAAGAAGGACAAACCAACAAACATACTTTCGCATTTATAATATTAGTAGAAGTATGATTAGAAAAATACTCCCTAAAATATATAATAGGGAGTATCTTCTCAATATATACCTATTATAAAAATAAAATGTACCTGACTTGTTCTATTAGGCCTATTAGATAGTTCCTATTATGACATTATATTCGTGCCACTAAATGATTTATTTTGATTATGAAAACGACAATCTATGAAGTGCAGCTGCCGGAAGGTGGAGGTGTATGTGTTCGACAACAGATCTTGAACTTGAGGATGGTATCTAGCCAGGCGCAAATAAAAAATGTTCTACCAAAATTGCATTCTAATACACATTTTGTCACATCGGCCTACGGTTACTGTTAAGCGGTAAGCCATCAACGCTACAAAAAACTATGAAACTGGTTTTTTTTTATATTTTACGCAAAACCAGCACGTTCTAAGTTACCAGTCAGTAAGCAAAGTAGAAACCTACGAATTAGATTCGATATCGCAGACACAATTTTGCCATCATAACTAGCTCAAAAGAGAATTCAGTATCATCACAACAAAATACAGTGCCAATGTAAGCAAACGCAACAGTCCATCAGCATTTAAATCTAGGAATAAGCAGCTTATACTACTGCATGTTTCACATCCGCATTCATAACTCCTCCTTACATGGCAGACATAAATCATCCAAACGAGTCCAGAATTAACGAACAAAGCTTATGTTTTGAATAGCGAGATCACCATAACATTATGGCTAGTGTATCAAGTAGCAGCGTAGACTTTGCCTTGCCGAGTTACTCACACTTACACGCGTTTTACACAACATCTGGCTAATTTGGCTATGCATTCTATGCTTAGCCTCAATTTTGCATTATCGTAAAAAGTAAAAGCGCTTATAAAAGAAAAAAAAATGAAAACAAATTCTAATCTGACTTTTCAGACTAGCATTTTTTTTAGTCTTAAATTTGTAATTCTAGTTTTATCATTATCTAGCAGTAATGTGCAAGCATTACTGTGTTCCGGATTGATGAGAAGAGTATCCAGTGAAATTACTGGGCTTATGAGACTGAATACCCAATGTCTCAGCGTAACGAGCGCACGGTAGTGCCGCGCAGGCCTTTGTGTTTCAAAGTTCTAAGTGGCACTGCAATTGTTACAGGCCGGGTTATCAGGCAAACGACCGGCACGTCTCGTTATCAAATAGAATTAAAAAAACTCAACTCGCTAGGTCTTCGGCTGGAAGAAATAGTCTAGAATTTTCGCTGGTTATCATTTTAGAACGAACGTTATTAAGAAAATAAGCCGTTACAAAATTAAAATATGCGAAAACTCTAGACAACTCCTTCCACCCGAAGACTAGTGACCGCTGGTTTTAATCGGTTTGGAATCGCAAACTAAGACGATTGTCGTTAACCGGTAAGGCAGCAAGTGCTGGAACATTGATAGGTACATACTTTGCAACAAATAAAAAGTATTTATATGACATAAAACAAGAGTAAAAGGAAAATAACACATAAAAGAGATAACAGACAAAAAGATTCTTGCTAAAACTTGCTTAAAAAAACAACCTTAAATATGTTGCACCAAAAACAATTTAGCCGAGTGCAAAAACATTCGATACTGATTTTCAAATAAATCCTGCGGATGATATTAAGGTTAGGGAAGTAGGTAAGAAAATGAGACTTAATATTGTAAATGTGCTATATAAAGCGCTAACACATGAACTGCAAATTTGACTGCGTGACCACAGTACTGTGCAGTTGAACTTGCTATATAAGCAAATTACAAATACGCCAGCTTGTTTGCAGTGAATTTCTACTGCGATACGGTTTAGTTACCAGTTTTTCAACTTAAGTACTACGACTGTTTGCAATAGTTTGCAAACGTCTCACGCGTCGTGCACACAAGTTACTCCAAACTGCGACCACCCAACATTTAGTATACTTGCCGTTAGCAATGTTATCCATAAGTAACAGCGGAATCTCGGCGGGACAATCTGAGTACTAGAATTTCAATGTGCTCTCTACATAAATTAGATACATCTGGCGGCTTCGTAGCTGCCCGGCTTGTAAAACGAGGAGCCATGTGTTCAGTTCCCTGCCGGGGCAAACTTTGGATGAAGGGCATAAAGTTTGTCCTTGGATCTTCGATATTTGTGTTATGTATCTGTGTTTACATACCACCTGCTACACCTCGTGCAGAGGTATGAGTGTGTAAGAGTAGGTACGATGTAGCACATTAACCTAGACTGTTCACTGTCGTTTTGAAGTCTCCCAGATTATATTTTTCGTAAAACACAGACGCTGAATTAGGGAATGTAGGGAATTCCACTACTTAGCAATGCGTGTTATAAAGGACGAAGCAAAACGTTTAGTGCAAATAGGGGGGATATCAACGATGTTGTCCATCCGGATGTCCATGTTTTGTCATCTAAATATCTGCGTTGGAGATGTAGGTAAAAGTGCTTACCGCTTGGGCACGCTTATCCGGCGTTGGCGAAACAGGTGGTCCATTGTTCTAGTATCTTTTTGTCTTTCCACTATTAGTCCCACAGTAAACTTTCACTCAACCTGGACTGTACTGTCCACAGAATCACTTGGTCCACTTCAGTCCACTCAAAACACTTAAGTATTCAAACTTTACACGGTTTAGTAAGCTCGTTTCTTTTTCTAGAAGTGCCTAATGAACAATAAATTAAAATTACTTTTTTACTGGAAGAAATGTATCGGAGGTGTGAAGTAATTAGAAATTGTCTAGTAAAGGAAACATACAGCCAATCTAAGTAGACATCTATCTCTGTTAAAATTAAAAGAGAAACCGTCTCGTTTAACAAGCTCGTTTAGCCGTTTTCTTTGAACGAACTTTGAAATCTCTTACAATTTGTCAAACAATTGTTGAGCAAGCTGAAGATTTATGATCTCGACTACCTTACACATAGCGCTATTAATCAAATATTCTTAGCGGCTATTACACTTCTTACAAAAACTGCACACAAAAGCTTATGAGGTTAATTAATTGACATTATGTACATTTATTTTAGCTGCGGTTACATTTGTGCGGAGAAAGTGAACGCGAGATGCGCCGGCGCAGACTATGCTACATTAGCATTAATAGCTGTCAGAGCTTAATAACAATAGCGTGCGCATTTTTTTATTACTCGCAAACTCATTCACGTTTTCGTAAAACGACTTTGGCGAAATTATACTACAGCAATTTAAGAAGTGTTCACAAAAAGCTTTCACTGACATGTATACCAGTACAATAAATAACAAGAAAAATATTATTAATGCTATGTCGAATGTTAATTAACTTTTGTGAGTAAACTAATGCGTGTAAGAGACTATAAAATGCAATAAAAGATGCGTGATACATGATAGCCCTATTTATCTACCTACCAAAATGATTACACTAACATCGTTATAATAATTCAGTTTCATGAATAATTAATTACCCTAATTACCACGCAACGCACTGTCAATTAAAACTATAAAATGAAACAATAAAATTATCATTAATGCACCGTACATTACAAGATATCGCACTTCACGCCTGAATTTCAGGGAGCTGAAACTGAAATTTCATTACCTGATGGTTGAATTATTAAATTTTAAATTAATAGTTTCCAGTCACAAAACACGTTGAAAATTATATTTTTATTTTATAAATTATTCGAATCGCGACTTTCTACCGCGTGCGTGAGTTCGGAAGTAGCGCGCTCTAACGGGAGACATGCGACCTCGCTGCCATTCGGCGGAGCACTGAGGAGATACTACGGCACTGACGCCGGCCACTCGATCCCGAGAGAGAGCTCGCGAGCCACTCGACCGATCTCTCTGGGATGAGCCTGCTGAAATGTGCAACATCCAGCAAGGAGAATTTGAGAACTATTTCTGGAAAGTCACCAAGTACATTGCTTGCACAATCAAAGACTAAAACTACGGGTTCACCGTAATTATCATATTATAATCCTTTTTTTCACTTTCCACTAACCTGCCTTAAAAACATTAACTACCTATTTGATAACGAATTAACGATTATGAGCCAAATAAGTACTAACCATCTAGTAATAGTTATATTGATACAGGGGACCGATTTTTTAATGTCACGAATGATTTCGAAATCACCCATGACAAAATTCTCAGCGATGACTTTGAAATCACTAATTTGCAAAAGTCGTATTTTTGAAAGTCATACCCTTTATACCAATCATGCAACTATTTCTCAGCTTTGATCACAGATAAACTTATGATTGTGTTCTATTTATTTTTATTTTTTAAGTTGGAAATTGTGTTCATGTCAAAATTGGCACTAAATACTTACTCGTATCTATGATATCGTTTACGAGTAGGGGTACCCATTCGTAAACGATATCATAGGTATGAGAAGTTTAGTCACCCGCTGAGATTAAAAAATACGATTTTTTGTAAATCGGTGACTATCGCTGATATTTAGTCACTCGGTGACATTCAAGAATTGCACCCCAGATAGCCCGGTACTAGTTGTGACAAAAAAATAAGGGTAAAACATTTTGCCACTCAGTACTTGAGGAAGAGCGTTTATGTTTACTAAAGTGGCTCAGACCTAAGCATAATATTCCTTTACTTACACTTTTCTTTTACTATTTCAAAAGTAACTTATTATCAAGGGATCTAATAAAGTCCACGGCCTTAATATCTCGTTACAATGCATTAAAGTAAATAATCGTGAAAGTTTTACATAGTAGGTAATAGTATAAAAGTTAAAATGTATCCAATTGGTTATAAGGGCTCGTTAAAATTACCATGGTTACTGTGTCATCTTAACGAATACTTGTGTCAATTCCATACATTTATAACTTTTCGCTAACGATTGTCTCTAGAAAAGACTCACGACACTAAAGTTGCCTCACCGAACGCTTCAGCTAAACATTAGGTCTCATTAGCTATATCACTTAACCTATATATACTCGTACCTACCTATTAACACAGAATAGATAATAGCTATTACATTGGTTTTCTATACCTACTTGTCTAATAAATGTAAACAAATTCGGTGGATTCCAATCAATGACATGATTCGAATTTTAATTTCTAATATAATTGGTTGGTGAGCCGTCAAGTTTGTATACGTTAATGGACATCTTAGTTAAACTCCACCACAGTTTAGTTGAGATTTACTATTAAGCTCATGCTTCTGAACCTAGATGATTAAGTTGACGCTTACTATATGCTTTAAATTATAACAGTATATGATCACAGCTACACGACGCGAATGCATTGCGTGCGGATCCACACGCGATTCCCGATAAGTGATCCATAAAAACAAATTAACAGTCGCATCGCTATCTGCGTATTGATGGTATTGTTCAGACTTTAGACCAACCGTTGGTTGTACCAGTTTCACGATGAGTTTTTTAAGACGTTTGAACAACTAAAGCAACGTTATTTAAGCATAGAATTAAATCAGATTCCACCAGATCTGAATGCACATAGGTAGGTACAATAGCGCAAAAAAAAAATGCAAAAGTAAAAATAACATAGGTACCTACTTACATCGTATGTAATTTAAAATGATAGTACCTACATTGGGTGATCTTATAGATTCAAGCTATTTCTATTAGACAACCTTTTTATGGATTGGACTTGTACGAAAAACATGGTCGGAGGTATACAGTGTGAATGTTATTTATGTGTATTTGTTGACTCAAAAACAAATGGATCATAAACAAGGTGAAGCATCAAGCGGTTCAAGGAAAGGAACTGTAGTTCATTTCTAAAGAAGCGAACAGTTACAAACACAGTGCAACAGCCTGTCGATTGTACGTGAAAGCGGGCTTTTCCCAAACACATTTGTCCATATTTCTTTAGCATTTCTAAACACAAGTGCAAGCACTTCATGTGATCTGGCTAATCCGCCTATCTACTAAAATATCTAGACATCTAAGATCTAGATAATTTAGTAAGGTAAGATATACGTAGCACCCCTTTGCTGATTGCTGGTGTAGGTATATAGTATGTCGTCAAGCAGTAGTGTTGTGGACCGGTTTGATGAGCAAATTAGTCAGTGAAAATACCGGGCTTACCTAGGGTAACGAGCGTAATGCATGCCGCGCAGGCCTTTGTGCTTAAAAGTTCTGAGTGGCACTGCAATATTATTGTATAGGCTGGCGTTATGCTTACCATCACGCAAACGACCTGCTCGCAGGGGGACACACTGGAAATATTTTTTGTGATATATACATTGCTTCCTGCTAGGTACGTGATTCTAGGTCAATGAAAAATACTTTATTATAAGATTCCGTTGCGAGTGCCAAATATGCCGCATAAATTTATTTTTAGCACAGTTTTTTTCATTTTTTCCGAGGTATTGCAGACCTAGTACCTATTTGATATTAATTTCAAGTTGATATCTCCACGCCGGCCGTTTCTGGGAAAAAGAGTCTTGACAGACATACGGACGGACAACAAAGTGATAAAGAGTTCCTTTTTTCCTTTTGAGAAATAATAATCAACGGAACATTCTACATTTACTCACCTAAAAAGATAGAGATAAAGATAGTAAAATCATCCTGTTATGGTAGATAAGAACCTAAACCTTCTCTTAACTGAAGAAGTAATTATTCGTGGCGGAATAGTAGGATACCTAGGTAGTAAGGAAAAACGATAATAGGTATCTACTTACGTACCTATTATCCGGTAGTATATAAGTAGGTACAACAACGGGCGCTAAAAATGTTTAGCCCGGGGTGCTTGGTTAGAGCTGAAAAGCAGGCGCTGATTGTACCTTACTCGTACCAACAGCTTTTTAACACCAATAAGAAGCCCAAAATAGAAATTGTAAAATAACAGTTTTCACATTATCTTCACGTTAACAAGACAATTCTCTTATTATTTTCTCGTTAGACCCAGTTATCGTATAGGTAAGAGCCTGCCTGCAGCATTTTTGAATCTTACTAATTTGATTCTGATAGCTCACAGCATATATATATATAATATGCTCGTAATTTTCTTTAAAACTTTTTTAGCTGCAGCTAAGTTAAGGTAATATGCAATTCAATTTTTAATTCTTCTGCGAGTGTCTGTCTGTTTGTGTCTGTACCACGCTTTGCTAGCATAGGTACTCTGCCTCCAAGCAGTAACGTGCAAGCATTACTGTGTTCCGGGTTAATGAGCAAATTATAGGTCAGTGAATTATCAATACCTAATGTTTCAGGGTAACGAGCGCAATGCATTGCCGCGCAGGCCTTTGTGCTACAGTTCTAAGTGAGACTGCGATTATTATGGGCTGGTGTTATGCTTACCATCAGGCAAACGACCCGCTCATCTCGTTATCCAAAAGTAAAACAAATGTCGGAAACCCTACTTCAGCGTGCGCACTCAACCAAATTTGCCCCAAAGCTAAGCGGTACGCGACAAAGTATTTTGCAAACAATGTCAAACATTAATCATTTGAGCTCTACCAATGATCAATAATTTAAAAAAGGGGTGTCAAAAAAAAGAGTAATTTAAAATACATTAATTTTAAAACGAAACTAAAGTGAAATTGCGTTAAAGCATCCTTTATTTTAGCTCAACTAGGTAGGCTAGATAGTCTGCGATTGCTAGGTATCAACAGACTCAACGTGCTATCAGAGATCTCCATTAGAAAGTGATATAATCTGCAGTTATCCAATGCATTTGCATACCGACGAATGTCCACACTCCGTTTAAGGCTAGATAATAATATGTTGAAACCTTACACAACAACAGAACAAGTGTGGGGGTGAGAAATGGTCACTGCGTCTGTTATTGCGAAGTAGGTGTTTATTCGTTAGAGTTCAACAACACGATTATTTCCAAAAGCACCGAAAGTCTATATTTATGAATTACGTCTAACCACATACGTCCGGAACAATTGTGATAAAATGCGAAGCGATATAACGTGCGAATGCAGGTAAGTACCAGAGACGACTAGCGGAGCGGGTGCGCGGAGGCAGCGGGGCCGGGGGCCGGCCCGCGGCTCGCAGCTGATGTAAACAAACCCGTGCGTGTTTCCAATACGTTCTTAATACAGGTAAGTTATTTTCGCTATCTTTACAATATTACTGTATTTAGTTAAGTAAAATATTATACAATAGTTATAGTGCTTTTTAGATATCTATTTAAGTATATATTTATATATTTGTTTATTGACATAGCTAGTACATAAGTAGATTGTAATTAATATGAATTTAGTGTTTTTATATTTTATAGAATGTAGTACAATTATTTTAGGCAATATTAAATTAAGGTAAGTAATAGTATACCGCCACATTACTCCCTCCCAGAGACCGAGTCTAATCTACGGGCGATAATAATCTGGGAATTTAACTGTACGACCTGATCTTGTTTTTCTTTGTATGTTTTCAGGTGGTGGCGTGTCATCAGGCGTTTCATCGAGAGGAGTGCTGCTGCTTCTGCTGTCATCCAGTATGTAAGCTGGCTTTAAGCGATCTACCGATACTGTGACAGGTTTGCCTTTTATTAATAATTTGTATACTTTTTCAGATCTCCCCAGGACAGCGTGTGGACCTGTATATGCCGGTTGCAAAGAAGCACGTAACGCGTCTTCTCTCAAGAACACGTGACTGGCAGTAGGTAAGTCTTTGAAAATGAAGGTGGATGGTTTGCTGTGTCTTGAAGCAGGTAAGGGCTTCAGATTGTTGGCAAACAAGCGTAAGCGTGCTGTGTAATCAGTGATATCTGTCGTTCCAGCAGTGCTCGGGTCAAAAAATTCTCCCGGTAAGCGGAGGGGCTCTCCATATACTAGTTCTGCAGAACTGGCTTGGATATCTTCTTTGAAGGCGCTTCTTATCCCCAGTAAAACTAGAGGTAAGGCTTCCATCCAATTTTCATTTGCATGGCAAGTTATTGCCGTCTTGAGCTGTCTATGGAATCTCTCAATAACTCCATTACACGCAGGATGATATGCGGTAGTCTTTCTGTGATGAAATCCTGATATTTTGGAAAGGTGTTGAAATAGGGCGGATTGAAATTGAGCTCCACGATCAGTAACTATATCTGAAGGGCTTCCAAATCTAGCTATCCATCCATTCAACAAGGCTTTTGCCACGGTTTCAGCAGTAGCATCGGGTATAGGTATCACTTCAGGCCATCTCGTGAACCGATCTATGGCGGTGAGGCAATAGCGATTTCCACTACATAATGGAAGTGGTCCGATGAGGTCGATGTGCACGTGCATAAAGCGTGCTCGTGGCAGCTGGAATGTTCCCAACGGGGAGGATACGTGTCTGGTAATCTTAGAGCGTTGACAAGCAAGACACGTACGCGTCCACTCTCTGCAGTCTTTCTTAACACCTGGCCATACGTAGCGTTCAGTAACCAGTTTTACAGTGGCGTTGGCGCCAGGGTGACTCAATGCGTGTAAGCTGTCGAAGACCTGTTTACGTAAGAGCTTGGTAATGTAAGGTCTCGAAATCTGTGTGCTGACATCGCAATAAAGTTCTGAACGAGTTCCAGGTATCTTGACTTTTTCTAGACGTAGGGATGTTCCATTATCGAGCATTTCTTTTAATTCTGGGTCAGATGCTTGTGCCTTAGCAAGTTTTGTGAAATCAAGCGACAGTTCCAGTTCTTCGACGCGACTTAAAGTATCGGCAACTAGATTGTCTTTGCCGGAAATGTGTTGCACATCTGTCGAAAATTGGGAGATGAAATCGAGATGTCGAAATTGCCTAGGTGAGCATTTGTCCTTACGTGTGTGAAATGCGAAGCATATGGGCTTGTGATCTGTATAAATTGTGAAATCTCTAGCTTCAACCATATGTCTGAAGTACTTCACTGCTTCGTAAATTGCGAGTAGTTCTCGATCGTATGGCGAGTATTTTTGTTGTGGTGGGCTTAACTTGCGCGAAAAGAAGGCAAGTGGTTCCCAGTGTCCATCCTTGTATTGCTGTAAAGCAGCGCCGATTGCAGTATCAGATGCATCTGTCACTAGGCCTAATTTGCATTGGCAATCTGGATGCGCAAGAAGTGCAGCGCGGCAGAGGCTTTCTTTACAGTCCTCAAAGGCTTGCAGTGTGTCACCACAGAGAGTTACAGGGTGAGTTCCTTTGACAGAGCCTGTCATGAGTCCATGAAGAGGAGCTTGTATTTCGGCAGCATTTGGAATGAATCTCCGGTAAAAATTAATCATCCCCAAAAATCTTCGAAGTTCTTTAATGGTCTTTGGAGGGGAGAATGATTTTATGGCTTCCACCTTTGAATCGAGAGGCTTAACTCCATCGGCTGATATGGTATAGCCGAGAAAGGTGACTTCAGATTGGCCAAAGTTGCATTTCGATGTGTTGATGACTACTCCATATTCTTTCAGTCTGTTGAAGAGTAGACGAAGGTGTTCTTCATGCAGGGTCTCATTCTCCGAGAAGATTAAAAAGTCGTCAACATACGGATAAATGAAGTCCAATCCACGGGTCATCTCATCAACAAATCGCTGGAAAGTCTGTCCAGCATTACGCAATCCAAATGTCATGAAGGGAAACTCATATAATCCAAATGGCGTCGTGATGGCAGTCTTGTGTATGTCCTCTGAATAGACCGGCACGGCGTGGTAAGCCTTCACGAGGTCTATTGTTGAAAATACTTTGCAGCCTGAGATGCTTTGTGTGAAATCGTGAACGTGCCTTATTGGGTATCTGTCAGGCACAGTTCGAGCGTTCAGCATCCGGTAATCACCACAAGGTCGCCACCCGTTATTTTTCTTTGGTGCGAGGTGCAGGGGTGACGCCCAGGGACTCTCTGAAGGTCTTGCGATTCCTGATTTCAGCATTGATTCAATTTCAGCTTTAGCTATTTTGAGCTTGTCTGGTGCTAGACGGCGTGGAGTTGAAGAGACTGGTGGTCCTGGCGTGGTCCTGATATAGTGCAAGGTACGGTGCTTAACTTCAGCAGGTCTTCCAGATGGATGGGTAATCTCCGGGTACTCTTTCAGGATTTGGTGGTAGCGCGACTCGCCGATTGGTATCTTAATTGAAGAAATCGTAGTCGACGAGTTAGCAGGTGAACCTACGACGAAGAGTGTTGTCGTATTGTCCAGTAGACGTTGGTTACGTATGTCTACGAGAAGTCCGTAGAATTTCAGGAAGTCGGCACCGATGATTGCCTTCGTAACATCACCAACGATGAAGCGCCACGGGAAATCGCGGCGAAGACCAAGATCCAAATCCAGTTGTGTGTATCCGTAAGTACTGATAGGCGTACCGTTAGCAGCTGACAGTTGAAAGTCTGATTTAGGACGACGCTGTTGAAGTGCTTGGTTGGGGAAGACACAAACGTCGCTTCCAGTATCGACAAGAAATTGCATCTTCGACCGACGATCAACGACGAACAGGCGACCAGACTCGATAGGGCAGCCTTCAGTCGCCATTAACGACCGCCCTGAGAGTTTTCCGGTTTGTAGTCGCACGGTTTCACGCATCTTTTCGCTTTTCCCCCAAATTTGGAATGGTACCAACAAGTGGGGAATTTTCTATAGTTGGAGTGCGATCTGGTCTCGGAGCGGCTTCGACTTGTCTGACGTGTCTGTGAGCGAGGTTGACGATCTAACAATGTCTTCACTTGTCTGCGCAGCTCGGCTATTTCTTTAGCCATGGCGTCGAGAGAAGAACCTGGTACAGACGCTGATGCCACCTGTGGTGTAGTCGGGGCAATGTCTTGAATCCGGTCCGCGAGATCAGCAAGAACTTCAAGTGTAGCGCTGGGTTGTGCAGCTATAACTGTCTGCACGTTGCGTGGTAGTCTGCTCGTCCATATAGTTTTAATAAAATCTTCTGGTACGTCTGGTCCAGCCAAGCTTTGGAGATGCCTTAGAAATTGAGAAGGTCGGCGGTCTCCTAACTCTTCGTGCATTAAGAGCTGTTTCACTTTCTTCTCACGTGAGGCGCTCAAGCGCTTAATTAGTTCGCTTTTCAGCTTTTCATATTTTTCAGTAGCAGGTGGAGATATAATAATGTCTTTAACTTCTTTTGAAAATTGGTGATCTAATTGTCCGATGACGTAGTTGAACTTGGTGACGTCAGATGTTATGTTTGAGACGGCGAATTGACCCTCGACTTGTGCGAACCATATCTCGGGCTCCTCAGGCCAAAATGGTGGTACTCTTATACCGACACGATAAATTTCGGTTGGTGCAGTGGAAACGCACTCATCATCTTTCTTCGACGTGGTCATGTTTTAACTCGAAACTTCGATTGTTTAATGTACTTTCGGTTGTTATATACGTTCACTCGACTCACGTTTTGTCCTTGTAGGGGTCACCAGTATGTGGGGGTGAGAAATGGTCACTGCGTCTGTTATTGCGAAGTAGGTGTTTATTCGTTAGAGTTCAACAACACGATTATTTCCAAAAGCACCGAAAGTCTATATTTATGAATTACGTCTAACCACATACGTCCGGAACAATTGTGATAAAATGCGAAGCGATATAACGTGCGAATGCAGGTAAGTACCAGAGACGACTAGCGGAGCGGGTGCGCGGAGGCAGCGGGGCCGGGGGCCGGCCCGCGGCTCGCAGCTGATGTAAACAAACCCGTGCGTGTTTCCAATACGTTCTTAATACAGGTAAGTTATTTTCGCTATCTTTACAATATTACTGTATTTAGTTAAGTAAAATATTATACAATAGTTATAGTGCTTTTTAGATATCTATTTAAGTATATATTTATATATTTGTTTATTGACATAGCTAGTACATAAGTAGATTGTAATTAATATGAATTTAGTGTTTTTATATTTTATAGAATGTAGTACAATTATTTTAGGCAATATTAAATTAAGGTAAGTAATAGTATACCGCCACACAAGATTTTCTCTCGACACTTTCGATCTTCATATTCGCAAAACTGTAAACCTGTTAAGCCAACCAACTCCTGAACGAAGTGGCAACTCGCAATGAACAGGAAATAGGTATAGCTGCTTCACAATAAAATTAACATCTCAGAATGGTTTGCTGCTAATAATCTATTACTTAACGCTAGTAAAACTAATTGTTGTTTATGGAATCAGGCGTTACTTTGCGGAAGTCAATTTTAAATAAGATATATTATAATGTAGCTAATTTATAGTTTTAATTCCGCGTTAAAGAATGTCTAATGACGTAAGTTCAATCTATACTCAATTTAAACGTAACGCGCGACGCTGGCGCGTGTCTTATGTGGACTCTATATTGGAAGGCCGCAAATCTAACTTTTTTTATTATTTAATTATCAGAAAACAGAACTTAAATAGATTGATTTTTAACTATCAATTTTTTGTTACCGTGCCAATTCTTGACATTATTTAATATTTTGTTTGCATTACGTGCATATATGAAATAAATTATTTATTATCGAATTAAAACCAAGCCATTAAATAATAAGGATTTATTAAGGATAAAATATTTGACAAACTACTAAATGTTAATGTCTTGAAAAGTCCTTGATTTCATACTTTAATTGTTACAATATTTGCATACATAACATAATTGGGATGATGACTGTATTAAAATAAAAATATAATTTTGCCGCGAAACGGTAGTTCTTGTGACAAAAATCCTATAAAACACAAAATTTTTGTTTATTTTTAAGGAATATAATTTTAATTTAATAATCAAAATGTAATCACACCTTACATTTTGATTATTAAATTAAATGGCATTTATAATACATGAAAATTAAAGTATTAGCTGTATTTAAAAAGTAATTTTAAATATTTTGGGTTATATTAGGCCCATTCGCATCGTTTTAAAAACTTTCCCAAAATCAGTCAACATCCCAATTAAGAGTGAAATTATAAATACTCTGGTGTTGTGAAAATGGTAAAGAAAAACATGAAGGAGAATAAGAACTTTCTATACTTACCTACTTCTTTCCAGTTCGCTAATCAAAATTAACTGGGAATTAATGCAAATTATATTTCAATAGTTTGCTTACATATCAGAAGAGTTAAATGCAAAAATAGGGGGCCTGCGCCTCTTATTTTTGCTGTAGAGTCGTAACTTTCCTTAAAAGCAGTAAACATAATCATGTATTTAATAAGGGCAAATGTCGTGGAACACGTGAACGACAGCTCGCCTTCGGCATCTTTTCTCATAATAGCCAATGTTGCTCTGACATTTCTCCCTGAACGTATACAGGTTTTACATATAATTAAATATGAATACCTATATAATTAAAAATAAATCAATTGGGTTGTTGACTGTATTCAAATAAAAATATAATTTTGCCGCGAAACGGTAGTTTTTGTGACAGAAATCCTATTAAACACAATATTTTTGTTTATTTTTAAGGAATTTAATTTAAGGGCAAACATCTCGTGTCGCTAAGCAACTTATCCCACGAGATGGCGCTGTTTCTCCAAAAACATGTTTTTATTTATTTTACTCTAAGTAGCGAGAAATAAACTCATTTTAGGTGATTTTGCCGTATTATCAATTTGTTCTTAGCACATATCAAACATAGTTGAACCCATTGATAACTACACTTTTGAGAAAATGTTAATCAAAACCGTACTCCTGTATATATGTAAATGAACGACACACACACACATGCAAATGGGAAAACAGTATTATCGGTACATATACTAAAATTGGCCGAATTAGCGCAGTTGTCACAGCGGCAGACTTGCGATTTGAAGAACCAGAGTTCGAATCTGGAATACTATAGTCTCATTTTGTACTGAAGAATATTTTTTTAGACATTTTGGTTATCTATTGCACTTAGTAATAATAACAATTACCTAGTTTTTGTGCTAGATTGAAAAGTAAAATGAAAGACTAGGTAACATTTAAAAAGATTTATTGCGTGTGTCTACTTTGGAGATGAAGCATGTCGCCTATTTTTGCTACTATAAAAGTTGTTTATTGTTATTTAGTTTATTACATAGATTTTAGAATAAGTGAGACAACCACCGCCAGGATAAACTCTTCATCTCTCTCAATTTCTACTACTCTTGTGGGTTGGGCTGATGAGATAAAGCACTCCAAATAAAATCTCTTCATTTTGACTCTTAGCTGGCTCTGTATCTGGTAATAATAAAGTGTGATTTTTTTTTATCTTCCCTCTTTGAATACCAGTGGATTTTATTTTCCTTGGCAGCGCTTTCGATACCTTCGATCAACCATCAACGAAGGAAAGCACTTTCATTCTAAAATCGCTTCTTCATTTGTAATCACGCCATCTGGGCTTGCTCCTAGAAACCCATATCCCTCGTTGATATAGAATCCAGAAAGACGAACTGCTTTTGAAAATTTTCAGCAAAACTAGTTCATTTTAGATTCATTTTGCTGACCGAACACCATATCCGTTGACAATTACTTCTTGGACGTTTTCAGGCATGGTTTGCTGTGTTACTGGTCTATTTTTTGTTATAGTCAACCTCAACACGGATCCGTCTTGATTTTCTAGCATTTTTTATTGTCAAAGGTAACACTTCAGAACTTGAACTGGGTTTGACAAAAAAATCTAAGCTGAGCTTAGCTAAGATGTTTTTCGCCATGCGTCTTCCCGTCTGTAAAAATGAAATAATACCTGCTTAGTATCTCAGAATTCAAAAAATTTGTTCCATGTTTGTTTACATATGTTCAATACTTACGAAACTTCGTCGCCATGGAAACGCTTGAGCTGACCACGAACCTATTTTCGGTTTACTTTTAGGACAGAATGAGTTTTATAACACGGTTTTGATCTATTAGGTCTATTAATTTTGCTGTTATAACAGCTGGATGATGAATACAAACATTATGCTGCAAAATACAAACACTAACCTAACCTAAAAACTGCGAACTGAAAACACAACAAAATTTGTATTTTGTGTTGCCAGTACGTTACATTCAATTTGGCCAGTCTACTGCGGCCAAAAGTAGTGTCTTGATTGATTAGGTTCGCGTACTGAGTATTGTTACAGTAAAATAAAAAATTCTATTGTTATTTAAGTCACTTGAGCTCATAGCTGTGTTTCCCGATAAAGCTTGCTAGGAAATTTTCTTTGATAATAATTAATTACTTATTATCCCCATCATCACCCTGAACGTGTTCTTTGTTGATAAACTTGAAACCCCCTATTTTTTTAAAGCAAACGCGTCTATAATACAAATTAATGGTAATCTCTATGAAAAGGTCCTAAATAAAACATTCATATAGCAGGAGAGTTACGCGATAATGTCATAAGTTACTTAAAATGTTACACTCGCAAGGTCTGGCAGCACTGAGTTTTATAACTCTCGCTTATTTGAATTGTTGTTTTTTGTGGTTTTGATTTTATGTCACACGGAGCGGCAACGTCGCACGTTGCGATATAGCGCGGCTCTGCTCTCGCAAAGTAATGTATTCTCGCTTGCACGCACAATCTGACAACGCACGTTTCACGCACATCATGAAAATGTAACTCACACTACGAGCGCGTGCTATATAAAATTGTACCACTACAATCGTAAAATATTTCGAAATATTAGGCTAAAAAAATGTACTTCCAGGCTATTAAATCATAATATTACTGATTTTGCGGCTATATAAGCTTAAATTAGGGCTATGGTAAGTCATTATGAGTTCAAAATAACAACAGGACACGTAAGAAGGTCATGCAAAGTTTGTATGGTAAACATTTAACCTTAAATTAAATAATCAAAATGTAATCACATCAATCCGAAGTCAGGTGACCTAAAACGCCCGTGACGTCACGGTTTCAATCGGAATGAGTATATTTTTTTTTGTTTTGTTTTTGGCTCCACGTGATTTGCGCATTTAACTAGTGTTTTAATTTAACAAGTTATATAAATAATAATATAAATAAATCTCTAGTTTTGGTGCATGAAAGTCGTCAAAGTCACGTTAAAGTTTAGTCTAGGCGCGGTCGAGTCGAAGTGACGCTTCAGTAAATTGGTGGATAGTTTACTGAAGCTTCTATGGAGTTTTGGATAGAATACGAAAATACACGTTTTTCGTCTTTGTACTATTTGCCTTTCACTCATGCAAGTTTACGAACACTTAATGGTTAATAATCCACTATTATTACACATTAACACTCTATAAAACAAAGGTTTTAGTAAATAACACAAAATCAACAACAGCACATTTTCGCATTCCCGCCAAAACTCCAATGAGTATATAGCTCGTTGCGCTTAACTGCTTAGTATTTTAGAGTGATTTCTGTGATTATTTATCTGTGCTGTGAATTCCGCGCCTATTTTTCTAAATTTATTTCGACTCTTGAATATTCTCCCATGATGGAAAGTGGCTTCATAAAGGCAAATAATTCCAATTTGCCGAGAATTGATTGTTTTACCGTGGCCAATTTCTTCTCGACAAACGATAATTTCTGCTCTGCTGAATTTAGAAATGTGAAGACCTCCGTGTAAGTACCTACTTATTATACCAAAAATCATTATTTCTATAACCAACAATGAATATATAACAGTAATCGTAGATTCTAAGATCCAAAGTGTATTAATTAACCAAAGCATATATATAAATCAATAAGCTCAAAAAACTTAGAACTCATATTTTAATACATAACAATACATACACAGAAAGCATCGAATGAACTTGTCACTAAACGTAGCACAGACTAGGTAGTAGTGGTTATATTCTCTTTGCTTGTCACTTTACAGTGTTATAGAAAATTACTCTGTGGTAATTGAACACGTGACGTCACTGCCGTTTTGGAGCAAAATTTAAAACGGCATTTTAAATACATGATAATTAAAATATTAGTTGTTTTAAAAAGTAAATTTAAATATTTTGGGTTATATTAGGCCCATACGCATCGCTTTAAACACTTTCTCAAAATCAGTAAACATCCCAATTCGAAACTAAAAAAAAGCAAAAAAATGACGAAAAAAGCGACAGGATAATAATATACGCATTACAATAATTATAACACTAGAACTCTAGAACATAGAACACAAGAACATATATTAAATTAGTATTACACTACATACTTATGGAGATAAATATTCAATAAGTAATAAAAGCATTCTTTAGGATACAATATGTAAAAGTGTACTTTATCTTATTTGTGTAGGATTAACCCTCGTGTCCTATGGGCTGTTTATTACAAAAAATGTGTAAATGTATCTATTTTCATTATTTCAAAACTATAAATTTTAACTAAATAAAAACCCCATGGTTTTTGGCAGTTCCCTTACATAATTGAAACAAACTTCTAAACGTTGAATAGCCATTTTTAAAACCTAAGTGACAAGATGTTAAGCATCACGTGCAGTGCCCAGAGCTTAGAATGACACAGTCCTGCGTGGCACCGTACTCGTTAGTTTCCATACGAACAGCTTTTTCATGTGTAGCGTTGAAGCTGTTTTCACTAGGGTTTCATATATGTAAATATCGCAAAGCATGACTTCTTGTCTGCATTTAGAGTACGATATTGCCAGATGAATATATCTGTCACGAATGTAGCGACAATGTGTCACGTCCGGCGTCCGGCAACTCTGGCAACAGCTGGTGTTCTTACTACTTTTGTGTTCTAATGATGCTTGATTCCTTTGCAACCATCATTGGTTAAAATCAAGCCGCGCTGTTGGTGTTCAAGCAACCAAGTGCTGTTATTCAAATTATTTTTACAGCGTCACTGAACGGTGCCGGCAGCAATGAGTTTCTTTCTAATTATGTATGAGAACCCATGTTATAAAATGGTAAGTGGTAATTTGTTCTTCATCTATGTACCTATATTTAAAGCAAAATTCTTTGGAACTCGCTGCCTGGTTCCTCATTGGTTGACATTGATCTTCACCAAATGATGTTCCAATTTAAAATGAATGATTTATAGATACGTATGTATTGTATTTTTCGATAAGTTTTAGTTTTCGGGTCTATACTCGAACTTCTGGAAGACTTCAAGACTTCAATGGAACCAAAGCCTAATACTAAGAGGCTGTTTTGGTTTTGATAAATAAATTATTGGGATGTGAGAGGATATTTTATTATGATTCATCGAGTCTCTGACAACCAGTTAAGGCAAGAAAAGAACAGCCGCAATTAGCATCAGAGTACGTACACGGTGTCTCACTCACCGATGGCTTGCAAAGGGCGGGGAAGGGTGCTAAATTATTATTATTTATTTTCACTCGCTTGCACTAATTATAGACAAATTTAGAGAATCAGGCACGTATTAAATCTCTACATTATTTCACGCAATAAAACCATATAGTATCGTCTTCTTGTCGGAATCTTTCGACAGATAATTGAGAATGTAGCCACGTCATTGGTTCTTTTTATCCAACCTACCAATAGCTTGGTTACTTTCTTGGTACATAAAAGCTTACAAACCAGATTATTCCGCTGCCATCTACATAATAAACAACATTCAAAATAACTAAAATCTAACTTCCGATTCTATCTTAAATACATAACTTAAATAATAATAATCCCTATACTAAACAAAATATGGTTCAACACCATAATATATACTTACTTACTACTTTAGGCAGGTAGTTGTGTGACAATGGTAAAAATGTGTTTATGATAAATAGGTACTTATACCAAGTATCTGCCTCTCAGATCGTTTCGAGACCAAAACAAAATTATGTCTATATTAATTGGATGTAGCGAAATGACAGGTTGCCATTTAGGAAAAAAGATAAGTGATTTTAAAAATGGCCCAAAATAAGCAAGCCGATCTGCCGATAACGGGCTAGGGAGCTCACCTTGACAATATTTTGTCTACTCATTTTCTCGAACGAAATAGATATCTCTAATGGAGATGTTTTCTCATGAGAATCAAATGTCTATATCCGAAAAACTAGAAATCGAACTCTTAGAGACGTTAAAAATGAGTCAAAGTCTGGCGTATCTGCTGAGCGCTAAAACGCCCCATACACAGAACACTTGTGATTCAAAAATTTCATCGCATACTGCATCGTACGACAAAACTGACCGTTCGGTGCGGGCGCCGCATCGGAAATTTCCATGATGCGTTGTGCGACATCGTAGATATTTACAGTGCGTCGTCGCGCTGCAGTTTAGTGGCGTCATCACCCTTCAAACCAGTACACTGCTTTGCTTCGGACGTGTTTCGGAAGTGACGTTTCTATCATACCCCAAATCTGTGACTGCTCTCGCCAATATCACCAACAACTCAGTCAACTTGTTCAGCCTCTTCGATAACCCTTCCCCAGCAGATATAAAAGAATACAGTTGTGTACGAGTGCACTTTTTGATACTGTGGGTTTTCCCGAGGGCGCTTAGCGGCGGTGGGGCCGTGCGAGCCACCCATGTGTCTCCGTTCTGGGTGGCTGACACCCAGCTCTCCGTTCCCGAAGCATCCAATGAGACGGGTTTGAGGGAAATATTGCCGGAAGCAATACTGCTCGGTCTCGTGCTTGTGCTGGCGACCCATGCACGAGAACTTAATCACAATGCTGTGTTGGTAGCGCGGTACTCGTTCCGAGAACTGTAATAGAATGTTTTTTAATATAATATTGACCGTATAGCGGGGAGAGCGGGCGTCCATTAATTACGTGAGGTGATTTTGACAATTTTTGGTTCCTCCCTCTCCCCTTGGTGAAATGTCGTGAGATTCGGCTTGAGGCGGTGTTCCCCCCCCCCCCCTGACTCCCAAACACCTCATGTAATTAATGGACGCCCCCTTAACAATCGACCAGGCTCTCTTGATCTTAAGAGAGCTCCGCCTGAATACTCGCTACTATATAAACCTTCGCTTCGCAAGCAATTTTCTTCTGGATTATTTAAAAAATCTAACCACATTCGCTACGCTCGCACCTTAGCTTCTAATAGGAGTGCACAAGAATGAAACTTGGAACTGATGTTCCAAAACGCGTAGTACGTAAGCAACGTCAGCTTCACTTACACTAGCACACAAAGGAATTAAGATTAATTTAATACTGATAAATTACTAAATTATTAATAAACTATAAAGAAGTTTTAGTTCTATCATGTACTAGTGAAGGTGAAGCAGCGCTTGCATGTGTGCGTTTTAGAACATTTGTTCGAAGTTTCCACTCTTGTATACCGCTTTATTATATGTAAAGCAATTTTTCCCTAACATATAGCCATTAACAAATTTGAAATTACATAGAAACATGTGTGCTTTTAGATTGTAACTGTAGAAGTATTAGACAGTCAAAGTAAAGAGAGATGGACCGATGGACTAGTATCATATCAGTGAAACAATGACAAATGCTTTGATTAAAATTAACAACTATATCTCTCATAAAATCTCATGGAAAATGATAAGAATATACAAACCTCTTGAATTGCTTCTTGTATTTTCGTTTTAGACCATTCAGATGATTCTATAACGAATGAATATATTTCAAAGTTATGCCTTGGTCCCACATGTGTTGATGAACTCCCAGGGTTATTATTGTCTGCCTTTGGTATTAGGAACAGTCCGAGAGACATTATGTTTCCACTGATGAATTCCTTTTCTATGTTTACACTTTCAACGATGCGTTCTATGTCTTGTGCCTTGTTTGCTGTATCTTCTACTAGACAACCACCAAATGCAAATGGAATATTAGGTTGCCTGAAAAATATCATAAGTCTTATCCTTCCTGGTGAACACATGAGCTTATTTATGTATTACATAAAACATAAAAACCAAATTTTACTTTGCATTTTTTTTAAAGCATAATTGTAACCTCAATAAATATCTTTTGGACCTCTGCAGTGGTTAATTTTTGAAGACTGGTGTACAATAGATAGTTTTGATTTGATTTGAAAGATTGGTGAAATAACAAATTATGTTACACTTCTAATCTTGTCTTACCAATTGAGACACTTGATAATATCACCTACATATAGAACAGTAACATAATAATATGAAGTTCAAAAGCTAGCTAATACGAAGTCCTAGAATTTTTAATTCTACTCACATATCATGAAGGAACTCCAGACATTCTGCATTTTCTTCATCCACATACAATAAATAGTTATCAGTTAAACAGGCGATCACACCCTTCACAATATAGCTTTCTGTCAGCTTCTTTATCTCGGGTAGCAACACTTGTTGGATGCCACTGGAACCTGTTATATTTATCGTCTTAAACTCCACACCTGGTATCTTGGGTATGCTTATCCCACAAAAGAATGCATCAGATCCTCGCAGAGGTATCCCTATGGAATTCCTAGTAGTAATCGAGTGTGAGAGTGGAAAGTAAGACAAACTGTAGGCCTTTACAGCAAACATGCATTCCCTTGGTGCAGCAAGAGCTTCATACAGGATGTCTATAACTGAAAATTGTTAAATAAATTATTAAAATTTAGAATTAGTTATGGTTAAGTATTGATGCCAGTAGGGCTAACATGCGCACCATGACAAAATTTTGTCGATGCTTATGTCTCATGTTTGCGAGAGAAAGAGAGAGTCAAAATAGTAGACAAAATTTTGTCGTGAGGCGCATGTTAGCCCTACAGGTAGTAGGACTATGTCTTTTGCTAGTGTGGACTAAACTATCGTACTCTTGTTATATCATGCAACATTCAGACAGTTAAGACAGTAAGTGGGTGTTCTGTCTAACAGTCCTAAGTTCCGAATAATAAGCTTACTCAAATTTAATTACAAGTTACTAGTTATTGTCTGCATAACTACGACAGATTTGATACCGCATGGTGTAATAGGGTCTTATCTACTTATATCCACCAAATCAAAGAAAAGATATTATATTACAAAACTGAAACTGTTACCTAAATTGTTGTACATTGAAAGTAATGTGATTTTCTGTGCCAACAACTGGGTGTCTCAACACTGCCAGCTTTGTGACTCTGGAGAGCAGTGATGTCTCAAAGAATGTGCAAAGGTAAGTTTTTTTTTCTTATGTTATTTGGTAACGAGACGAGCTGGTCGTTTGCCTGATGGTAAGCATAACGCCGGCCCATAACAATTGCAGTGCCACCCAGAACTTTGAAACACAAAGGCCTGCGCGGCACTGCAATGCTCTCGTTACCCTGAGACATTAGGTATTAAGTCTCATAAGCCCAGTAATTTCACTGGATACTCTGCTCATCAAACCGGAACACAGTAATGCTTGCACACTACTGCTTGGCGGCAGACTTCACGAGCAAAGTGGTGGTAACAACCCAGACGGACACTCGCAGAAGAGTTAGTCCTCCCACTAACAGTAGGAAATACTAGTAATAATTCATGGTATTTTTACTCACCACTATGATCCTGCCCACAAGGGGGCGAGCATGGGGTGGGTGTTATTTCTCCACATCCTATTGTGTACACATTCAAAGCCACAGTATTACAAAATGTAAGTATAACCATGGGCTCTGTATAAAATTCAGTTGATTTAATTAATCTCACATCTCCTCTGCACATATTTCTGCCCAAATTAACTGAAAAATCCACTGGTCTCATCTCTTCATACTCTAAAATCTGAACAGCGGTGCCCCACAACGGGCAAACTTCTCTACATATCATCTTCTCCTGCCATTTCAAGAATTTTAATATATTCTTTACTACCACATAGTTACCCAAGACTTTTTCAACTAAATCTTTACTGCAATCAATTGGTTTAATATCTCTATCGAGCTCCCGCTCTTCCACAAAAGCAGTCAAATACTCAGGTAGGGATACCTTGGAACATGTATTATTCCCTCTATTAGTATTTCTTTTCTTTCTTAAAAGAGAACGCAAATCTTGATTTCCAATAGGGTCTATTTCTA
This sequence comes from Crocallis elinguaria, assembly GCA_907269065.1. Classification (NCBI taxonomy): domain Eukaryota; kingdom Metazoa; phylum Arthropoda; class Insecta; order Lepidoptera; family Geometridae; genus Crocallis; species Crocallis elinguaria. The sequence goes on along the minus strand of OU026072.1, from coordinate 19,341,583 downwards.
ATGGTGGATTTAGATCAAGAATATTTCGAAGGGCTGCCATTATTGTGTTTTTTGTTATAGATGTTTTATATTGATGTTACATACTCATCAGAATGTAATGGTATAGGATTCCCTTTGAGCAGAGACAGGATAAAACAGTATAGGTAGATGAAGAAGAATATTAGGTAGTATCCAACATAGATCATTACATCGCGCAGGTGTTTCTTTAGCTGGCCTCTATTTAGAATTTCAGCAGGATCGTAGGCGCCTAAGTTGCCTTTGGGTATCGTGTAATATTCAAAAGTCAACCATACAAACATAGGAACATTTAAAATGAATAAGAGCACTTGTCCATGTAGCAGAAGTAGAAACGTAATAAACGAATGCGCGATGTATTTCGGCAATAGCCAATAGTTCAACTTATCACAACACTCTTGTGCATTTAGGTAATCACACTCCAAATCGGATAAAGTAATGATGTAGTATACTAATAGAAATAGTATGGCACCGCTATCGATCAGTGACAGGGAAAACAACAACGATTCAGCAAATATCATACTAATATTAATTTAGTGGCATATAATCAAGATCACTTCACGGTACAAAAAATGTTATTATAAGTTTTTAACAGAATTTATAACATTTTGGGATTTTTGGGCTCCGTTGGTTCTTTCTTTTTTCTTTCTTTATTTCCTGACAGGGCTTCGTTGGTAATAAACTCTTTGGGTAATAAATTAATAATCCATTAAGATATTTTTATAAGTCAATGGTAAATTGCAGACTGCAGAGTATAAAGTAAATTGGGATTCCCAATTTGGGAATAATCACACTTCACAGATTATTAAGAGTTATAACCGTAGAGAAAAATAATATACCCGAAATTGACTTTGAGAACAAGCTACAATGAGCCTGGCGCACAAACCAAGTCCGCCACCTAGTAAAAGCTAAAGCTATAATATTCTCTTTGGCTATAGCCGTAAGGAACTGTGTTTTATCTGTGTTGCAAACTCAGAAGATGACGTTAGTGCCTCGTCTCTCCACTTTCTTCACCCCGCAGGGCGCCGCCGCACTTGCGGCGCACGTACGGAAGTCGTTTCGATAAATTTGTCGAATCGAAAAACTCGATAAATTTATCGAGTGTTGCGAGCACCGAAGTCTGATCGTAAAGTATTGTAGTAGCTCTATATTCTCTTTGGATTCGACCTAGCTTTTCGATAACTTTTGTCGATTGTATCGAGGCTCGATAAATTATATAAAATGTCGAAAAAACCCACTTTATCGATTTTAACTGTCAATTTTATCGAATCAAATCGGTCGATAAGTGGTCCCCACTATCGACCGATTTGATATCGGGGGCGATGAACTGTCACCGCCCGGTGATTAATAAATAGATAATTCATAATTCAAACTACAAATACACAAAAATGTTTCATAAAAAACAATATTTCTAAAATCTCCAGTTTAGCTTCGTTTGATAAGTGTCAACCCTACATGTAAGGTCCTAACTTTTTAAAGAAATAACATTTTGTCAAAAACATTTTATTCAACATTCTTTTCTTAACCTAAATAAAGGCTTGGTAAATATTTACAAGGCTTCAATTACAGGGCAAGGTAAAAAACTATCCAGTTACACTATAATTAAACGACTCCTGTGGTTCCTTATCACATCTATACAATCGATTATTGAATACTTGGCTGTGCAACAGACCACGGGCTTAAAGCCAATAACATTTTATTGCATACCAAATATGATACTACTTTAAATAGTATGGGTTATGGATGAAGCTTTAACTGCTATTATCAGAAGCCAATAATATATTTATTTGCAGAGAGCACATACTGACGCATTATAGTTTCCATAGCATTATCAGCACACAATGTTTAACTTCGGATTTAAAATAGGTATAAATAGTATCTTAGTGTAGAAACAAATATTAGAACTCTCCTAAAATAATTACAACAATAAAATAACAAATATGTAGATAAGTAGTTATGCTATTTGAAAAACATTATAATCTCACTTAATATCTTGTTAAATATTTTATTACGCTAAATCTCAGGAGGAGTAAATACAAAGCTAAACACCACATAAGCCTGTTAGACACGAAAGAAGGTCAAACACGTCGAGTTTCCACCAACATACCAAGTGCTATGTTGGTGGAAACATGGACTTGGAAACTTGGTACACCAAGTGCTATGTTACCTTGTACACTCTAGTGTACAAGGTCAGTTTATGGCACTGACTGACAAGTACAAGGTTGGTGTCAACAAGGCCACATTGCATTCATAAATTAAAACATTTCTCGTCAAATGGCGTCTCGATAAAATTCAGCTAAACATGAGTACAATTCCGAATAATGAGCAAATAGATTTTTATTTAAATAAATATTTAATTCTAAAGGTTTAATATAATATAATGGAATATTACTTAAATTAACAAGCAAGTACATATATTTTCCTAATCAGCCCTGTTTTATTTTGTAACATTTTAATGTGGCTGTTTTATGATATTGGTGGCAAAATTGTTACACAAAATGTTAATTGATACCAGTGATGGAAGTATTTTTTACATTATAGCCACACATTATCAATTATAAAATATTAATTACTTTTTCAGATTTAAAAATACAGATTACTTTATAAATATAGCACCAATCCTTATGCGATCGTACTACAAAACATTTACAATTTTATAGTGCTATCGCATACACCTTCACTTTCACTAACATCCAACATCAGACAATCATCAGAGAAAACATTGTTCAATTATTCGATACTGGTAAAATTTGAACTCTCACAATAAGTTGTTTCTATAAATAAATTGCGTATTGGCACATGCGGGGAGTAAAGCCGTAACTATTCGTTGTAGCATCAAGTATTCAAAAATTAAATAAACGTAAATGCAAAAAATGGCAATTCAATAATTTGATTTCACAAACTTTATAGCTTTCTCTGTCGAAGCAACGGTGACCTTAATATAAGTAACACGTGGTAATTCTATGCTAGTACATTAGTGAAAAACAATCACACAGTAATGAATAAAATATATGAAACAAACAAGACTTGTAAGTACAAATGGAAGAGTAAAATAAATATTTTTATAATAAATATGCATTCAAACAATTATGCAAACAGACTAGAATTTGAATCGCATTCATAAAACAATAATTATCCACTCTACAGGCACTACGGAGAATAAAATATAATAACCTCAGCTTATTGATAATGGTGCACCTATCCTACACTTTAGACAATACAATGGAATGATACATTTTCAAGAATGTTATGTTGTTTAAAATAATTATTCTTATAGGAAAATTTAAACTTCAAATAAAACAAAAACAAAGTAGTTGTATACACAGTATACACTACGATCGAGTAATCTTAGAGCCCGTCTAAGCTTCAAGTAGTCTATCGTAATAACGTTGAGTGTTCAGATAAACAAGTGAATTAAAATATAATATTGTTTGCATAATTGCTTGAGCGCAAGGAGCTGGCTCCCTAAGTTACCTAAATGAATCATATCTAACATTGTTCCCAAGCTGGTCCCACCCATGACGATGGCTTGTGAATTTGCATCTTGCTCTCTTAGCATTTTCACTGTATACAACTCAAATCTAAAATGTAGACAAAATGAATAATAGTTTATACAATGCGAGAGCAAGCGCTTCGTGCCCCAATTTGCACTTCAACAAGACTGGAATGTCACTTATTGATTTGGGAAAGGCTATCCATGCGTCGGATACGGTACGCAAAGTTATAATAAGACACAACGTCAGCCCTCAGCAGTTAATAAAGTTTGATTGTGTCACACAAAAACAACTTTTTCCTATGATATAAATTTTCCCCTAAGTTTTAGTCATCGGGCGGAATGCAGAAATCCACAACTATGTTGAGTATTAAAACTTGCAATATATACATAAGTAGATATCTATACATAGTAAATAAAATGGACTAATTTTATGTGAGCCAAGTATGTCACCGCACGTGCCGCGGCGACGCGCGCTAGTCACTCACCGATGAAACAATGAACTAACACTAGATTAAATTATCAACTAGCGACACAAATAATTCCGTACCAAAAGTTAAGTACAATGTTTATATTAAAATTTAAACCATGTCGTCCAACGAACACTTAGTGCTTCCGATATACTTAGGTATACTATTAAATCAAAGTCACCATCTCGGAAGAACGAGTCACTGAAGATAGACTAGCTTTGTCACTCGATCCGCTCGAATTGGACATCCACGAATACCGCGAATCGCACGGCCGACCGACCCTGCGGGAAGTCGTCATACGAACAAGGCAGTCGGAGAGAGCCGCGGGCTGGGCGCGACGGCCGGCGGAGGGGTCATCTGGTGCGGGGGGTGGCGCGGGTCAGGTGGCGTCGTACTCGATCTTGTCCCACGAGTAGTGCTTGAGCGCGGGCCGCGGCGCCGGGCGCGACAGCACGCCGCCCAGCAGCGGGTCGCACTGCGGCACGTGGCCGCGCCCGAACATGTTCGGGAACATGTCCGTGTCCATGAGGTCGTACCCGTCGCCGTCCACGTTCATGGACACGGCGTCGCCGGCCGCGTCCTTCAAGTCGAACTCGCACGCGCGCTCGTCGAACGGCCCGTGCCGCGTCTCCTCGCTCTGGAACGACGGCAGCGACAGGTCGTCGATGTAGTCGAAGCCGTGCCGCGAGTGTTCCAGGATGTCCCCGTTCGTGAGCGGCGTCATGCTCAGCCGCTCCGGCCCGTCGTCGCCGATGTCCATCGCGGTCGGCGAGCGCCGGCTCATGTGATCGCTGTTGCCGGAGAGGAAGCACTCGAAGAAGTCGTCGTGGTCCGTGGCGCTCGTGTTGTGCACGAAGTCGGTGTGGAAGTCTCCGTTGGAGAGGAGGTCCATGCTGAGGTCCGGGTCGAGGTCGGGCCCGCAGGGGTCGCAGCGGTGGCCGGCCTGCATGTCGGCGTGGCACATGATCTCGTTGCGGATGTCGTCCAACTCACGCTGCAGCTCGTCGGCGGCCAGCGCGCCGCGGCCGTGCGAGTCGCCCAGCACGTCGTCGGTGAGAACGTCGGTGGGCGCGAAGGCCGCCGCGGATTGAGGTGCGAAGGCCGCGTCCAGCGCGGGCGCCGCGGCCGCGTGCTGCACCGCCGACGGTGGCAGCTCCCCGTTCTCAACCAAGATCTCCAACACATCGTCCATGATCTGGCTGTCCTCCGCCGAGTCGTGTACCGGCGTCGGCAGCGGGACCTCTTCCGGCGGCGGCGGCGGTGGCGGCGGGGGCGGAGGAGGCGGCGGCGGCGCCGCGCGCTCCGGCTCGTAATGAGCCGCGGTCGGTAGTATCGCGATCGGCACCACCTTCATGCCGTTCAGAATGTAGGCGGGGTTAGCGGTCTTCTGCGCGTTGTTGTCGCCGGCGGCGTCCTGCGCAGGCGCGGGCGAGGTGACGGTGAAGAGCCGCACGATGCGGTCCGGCGCCGCGTCAGGCGCAGGCGCCGTGAGCACGTACCGCGGTGGCAGCGGCGCGGGCGCAGGCGGCGCCGGCTGCTGCAGCGCGTCCAGCTGCGCGCGCAGCTGCGTGACGCACAGATGCGCCTGCAGCAGTCGGCGGCTCTGATCGCTGACGGCTGCTCCAGCCGCCTCGCGGCGCACCGCCTCCAGCTGCTGCCGCGACGCCTCCAGCTTGCGTTCGAGCTCCTCGATCTGTCGCCGCTGCGACTGCACGATGTCCTCGGGCTGGTCGCACTCGGTGCGCGGATCCGGCGACGCGAGCGACGCGAGCGACGCCAGCGAAGCGTAAGACGCGACAGAGGCGACCGAAGCGGGCGAGCGCGGCGGCTCCTCCTGTTTCTCGAGAAGGAACGGTCGCAGGCGGTCGATGAGCTGCGGTTTGGGACCGGACACGCGCAGATTACGCCGCTTGCATTCAGCACGCAGATCGGACACCTTCATGTCCTCAAAGCGCGCCGCGGTGCAGAAGGAGACGGGTGCGGGCGGCGGCGGCGGCGGAGGCGGCGCGGCGTACGCGTCCGACGAGTCTGAGGCGGCGGACGCGGACGACGGCGCGGGCGACGCGGGCAGCATCAACTGCAGCAGTAACTGCTGCTGCTGCAGTAGCAGCTCGTACGGCGTCTCCACAGAATCTGGCGGCGAGGAGGCTTTCTGCGCGTTCGGCGGCCCCTTGTATTCGTGAAACTTGAACCTCGCTTTGGGAGTCTGCTGTTTGTTTTTGCATTTCTTGCGGAGCTTGTCCTTGCCGGGCGCGGGGTAAAGCTGCGGGGGGGAGGGCACGGGCTGCGGCGGCGACGGCACGCTGACCGGCGGGGAGGGCGACGGGGAGGGCTCTTCCGGCGGACCGCAGTAGGAGGATGGATGCTGCGGCCGGCCGGACGCGCCCTCGCTGGTGGCCTTGAAGGCGAGGGAGCCACTCTTGACGGCGGTCTCGATGGTCTCCTCCGTGTGTAGTATATTCTTCTTGATGAGCTCGAGCGGGCCGGGTCGGTGCGACAGCTGGTCGTTGAGCTGGTCGGCCAGGCGTGCCTTCTTGAGCATCCGCTGCTTCTCCGCCAAGCTTGGGTCCACATGACTTTCCTGCGAATACAAAAATATTATTTAAATTATCTACTGCACGAAATATTCACCAGATGGTGGGATTGACTCTTCTGCGAGTGTCCGTCTGGGATGGGTATTGCGACTTTACTCGTGTAGTCTGTCCGCCAAGCAGTTATCATGCTAGCATTACTGTGTTCCATTTTGGTGAGCAAAGTAGCCAGTGAAATTACTGGGCTTATGATACTTAATACCTAATGTCTCAGGGTAACGAGCGCACTGTACCGCGCAGACTTTTGTGTTTCAAAGTTCTGTAGCACTGCAATAGTTATGGGTTTGCGGAATGCTTTACCATCAGGCAAACGACCGACTCGTCTCGTTACCAAATAAATAATATAAAAAAACATTATTTCAGATTGGGCGTGGTTACCAAATTCGACCACACTATCACAATCAAATGTCAATCTAGACTGCACTTGGTAAAAGAACTAATAATGCACTTGAAAGAATTCTTCAAAATTAACTATACGCTATTGAAAAGATTTAAGATTTTACACACCTGTTCCAAGATATGTCTGCGTTCTAATTCCTGGCGGTCCGGCCGCCGTTGGATTTTTGCCTTCAGCAAATCTCCAGTTTTCGCTCTCTCTAGTTGCTTGCATTGTTCAAAATACGCAGGAGGTGTTTTCAATGCTGCAAAAGAAATAAAAGCATAGTACATAAAAGATAGACGAGTCTTTTGTATTACTCAAACTGTCTCGTAAAAAATGGACGTGTCTTTTGTATTGCTTAGTTAAAATTTCTCATTAGTCATGGCATTTAGATCGTAAATAACATTCTTTCACCCACGCACTAGTTGCGAAGCTGGCTGGTCTCCTCGTAATCACTCACGCACATATTCATATACCTATATCATACTCAATACTTGAAGTTTTTTTCACTTAGCAATAAACTAATGACACACAGGAATATTCAGGCATTAGGCACGTAATAAAAGTAGATAGTATAACACTCACGAGGCATAATTCCTTGGGCCACGAGCTGGTTGATGGGACGCCGCATCATCAGTTTCACTTTTAAAGCTGTAAACAAGCGATAAATGTGTTATTATTCGAGTGTAAGTAACGTATCGCGCTCACTCGTACTGAATAGTTTCCTCGGTGCATTTTTCCTCTTGGAAACATTATAAATAACTATTCCATAAGCGTTATTCTGGTATTGGGGAATGCTAACATTAATTATGTACTGCCTTTTGCATACAACAATGCGTACTGATTGAATAGCCGGTATGAGCCGGTATGTCGCGCTGATGAATAGTGTTATGACGCCAGGTGACGGACATTGACGTAGCATCGTGCACGGGCGCCGACTGCGACGTGATCGATACGTCGATCGATACTCAAAGAATAATATGGATAAAAGCCGGTGTAGGGGAGCGTAGGCGCTGGCTGCTTTATTCTTGTTTTCGCGTAGACGCGGCCCGAGCGATGAGCGGACAACGCTGGCACGCGGCCAACATAAATAAACACTGCACAAGGAAACTAGTGTTATGCCGCGACCGTATTACAGACGAAACATTCACTACCAGTGGGCCGAGTATTGTGGGTTACTGGGCGCGAAACTACAGCCTACTTCAACATGTTTCCATCGTATTGTGATACAGCTAATCACACTTTTTCAAACTGAATAATTATCTTGATGATCGTCTACGCTAAAATCTCTTTAAAAAATAAACTGCAAGAGACCATCCCAACAAGTGAATGTTGTTTATCCGCAATGGCGATGCGCGTGCGACACAAAACTCGCCGGAAGAGAGGACACGTCGTCGCATACTAATGCGCGATGCAGGCGCAAGACTCACGGGGCACTGCCCGTCTGTTCTCACAAACAAACTAAATATATTTATACAATTAGTTACATCTTGTTGCACTTGAATAATATGAGTGGGGATGCTAGGCATTATGAAAATACTTAGTTCAAAATGATCTTTGACAAATTGAATCCAAATCATACATATAATTCGGTACAAGAGATTATTGTCGCTATTTTAAAAAAGCGTACATGCTTATTGCTTATCTACGTATTGACAACTTTTCAAGTATCTTATGACCATTGTGTGTATTATAAATGCTTACATTATTTGACTCCGAATAATTTCTCCGCGAGCTAATTTTGTCTCTTTCAAATATCATTTATATAAAATTACTAGCTGTGCCCTGCAGCTTCGCCCACGTTACTCCTTGTAATATCAGCTATCTGCCAGTGAAAGTCCCGTTAAAATCGGTCCAGCCGTTTCGGAGATTACCCGGAACAAACCGACAGAAAGACAAAAATTTTAAAAATGGTTGTTTTGTTATAAGTACCGTATATACTTACTTTCATATGCACTTGGTAAAAAGCTGTTATTTTGATATAACAAACAGACATTTCAATTTTATTTATTTGTATCGATATTTAAATTAAAAAATTTCGTTTCGCTTACAATCTGACGCCACGTGAATTCCAGAGCAACCGCACCTTACTTTCGCTCTACCCCAGGGCCCGCGCTGGTTCTTTTTATTTCGTATCAGATATTTTTTGTCTTCCTGAAGTTTCAATTCAAAACAGTTAAGCCCTTATTCATAAACGTTCCGTAACTTTATTACTAGAAAGTCTTTTGTCTCGTTTTCCCGAGTAACAGTTTCCGTCAACAAGACGTTGACAGAGCAGTTTAAAGCATAGATTATCTTATTCAGCTTTTATGAATAAGGGCGTTAATCTACACATCTATGTTATGTTTGAATTTGGTAATAACTTACATTCTTTGTGCTTGCCCATCGCCGGTTGTAGCGGGCTGTCGTCCACGATCACCTTGGGCGGGGAGACGCGCGGCGAGCTCGACGGCTCGCTGGCGCCGCTGCTGCCAGCCTGGCGGCCGGCCATCTCCTCCGCACCAGAACTGGAAACAGGCGGCCGTATTGTATTTTCACGGACTGCTTATTTTCAAGAAAAACAAAGAGCATGCTGCGCTTACAACAAAAAAAAGATATTTATTGGCTATGACTATTGGTGATATCACCCAGGTCATCATAGTGGAATAGACCAATAAGGTACATATAAGTAAATTCTAAATAACAACCAAGGTGTTTACGAAAAAGGAATAATTTTATTCATAATTCTACCTTTACTTTAATACTATGGCTATTTACCTAACTATTATTAAATTTTCTTTTATCTGTATTAGGTAAACAAATCAGATATTTGTAGATAGTAATATTGTCGTTAAAAAACATGTAACGATTTTTTTATGCTCGTTCTCGTTTTCGATAGTGGTAGGACTAATTCTTCAGCGAGTGTCCGTCTGGGTTGGTACCACCGCTTTGCTCGTGAAGTCACTTATTACCTAATGTCTCAGGGTAACGAGCGCACTGCAGTGCCACGCAGACCTTTGTGTTTCAAAGTTCTGAGTGGCACTGCAACTGTTATGGGCCGGCGTTATGCTTACCATCAGGCAAACGACCAGTTCGTCTAGTTATCAAATAGCATAAAAAAGTAACGATTAAAAACAATTAAAAGAATTTAGCAACCACCTCACTAGCCTTTCTCGCAGTTGTCGCAACATAGTCACAGTATGAGTAGCTTCAACTATCTAAACATGATGATTGTTTATCTAGATTTGATGACTGAGTTCATCTCATGTCTATGTTCATAGATGAACGTAGTCTCAGTTCTACTTTAACAAACTAAATCATGGTATTTTTTTACGACCATGCTGTTTGTCTAGTGACCTTTACAGCGTCACCGAACGGTAAATCATGTGGTTCCTAATTTGATAAAACCGACGAATGTGAGTCTGACTCGTGCACCGAGGGTTCCGTACAAACGAGTCTCGAAGATATATAATTTCCCGCTTTTCTCCGAGTATGTTCAAAAACAATGTAATATAAGTTCAAAAACAATCTCCAGAACGTATAACTAAAGGTTTTACGTGTTCGGACTTTTCCCGGATTTTTCGGATTTTGCTTCTTGCCAAATTGCATGACTCTAGGTTAACGGAAAGTAGTGGTAGGACGGACAAAGCAAATGTTTGTAAGTATGTATATTTGTTTGCTTAGGTCAAATCTTGCAAGCTAAATTTGACTCAATTGCCGGTGTTCGATTGAGCCGAAATTTTACATGCATATGTAAATAGGATGACAATGCAATGTAAATATGTCACCGAGCTGGTCTGATGATAGAGCCGGAAGGCGGCCATAGGAACTCTGTAACGAAACGACTTAACCCCATCGAGTTTGGGCTCGTTTGATTTGTCTTTACAAGAACTCTGATCCTAGATGATGTCCAGGGTTCTGATAATAGAGTTGGAAGGTGGCCACAGGAACTCTGAATCGACGTAACCCCATCGAACTTGGGCTTGTTCGAATTACCTTTACAAGTACTCTGATTCTAGATGATGTCCAGGGACCTGATGATATATCCAGAAGTTGGCCACAAGATTACAGTACCAATTCAGTATTTTATAAAAGCTTGTCTGGAATAATATATTTTTCCATTTCATTTGAGGTATGTAATACCTGAAGGTGTCGTCCGAAGGCGGCGTGTGCGGCGTACGAGGCGAGCGCGGCGGCGAGGCGGGCGAGCCGGGCGAGGCGGGCCGGCTGCGCTCGCGCCGGTGCTGCGGCTTGAACCACTCCGGGTAGATGGCGCTCAGCGTCTCCACAAGGTCGTGGTCGAGCGTCACGCGCCACGACGCTCGACCCTCCGAGCCCTCTGAGCCGCCGCCGCCACCGCAAGGCGAACGGCTTTCTGGAATAATCAAAGTCACATGTCACGGAGTCATCAATCAATGGATTCCTCCTTATCGGGAAACATTCGGAGTGTTTAATGAAGAGCGAAGCCTATTTAGTACTCGGAACGTGTATCTCATCGTAGCACATGTACTATTATGTATTCTCTGTCGTAGCCATTGTATTTTTTCGATGAGATTTCACTTGGGGACTTTATGTTTGACATTATGTCAGTGAAAGATTTTAAGTGGAACGGAAAACGGTAAAAGCAAAATTCAAAACAACGGACCGAGTAATTAGTCTGAGCCGGAATAGAGAACAATTAATTACCAACAACCGTGATTGTTTATTTGAACGATATATATTTTTCTTGTAATAACATTATTATTTAAAAATGAAGTAGCACTACGCACCAGTTGTAATGACAAATGAAGAACGAATGCTCGACTCAAATCGGAAGTGCATTATAGTACGTAATAAAAGGCACGGACAGTTGTTTAGGAAATTGGGCAATACGTTTATAGGGACAGTATGGGAATTTCGATGTGCTGCCGGTGTCACGGCTACTTGAATAATTACTATGTTGGCTATGCTTAAACCAGTGGTACGCGTATCCCCCGGTGTACGTATAAGGTTGCTTGAAGGGGTACACTAGGTAGTTCAATAATGTCTATTGCTTGCTGTAAGGATGAAAAGGAGGCGCGCGGGCATTTTTAACTTTTCGCTTCTAAGTTCGGCTGTAGAGAAGCTGATTGGGAACCACTGGCCTAGACCGTGAAACGAACCAATTCACTTGCGACTTAAAAATAGCCCTGATAATATATATCGAGAAACACAGAATCCGGTAAGTAGTTCCAATCGATAACGAATAAAGATATAAATCGTTTCGTGCGTAAAGATGCAGGAATATCCACAATGTGGTATGCTTCATACCATCAGTATTTCAGTACTGTGCATATCGGTATCTATTATGAGGTAGGCGAGGCGGCGCGATCAAGCACGGTGTGATCATACACTTTGCCCTGATTGTTTTGCAGCCTTGAACGTGTTTAGGTTTACGTATAAGTATACATTAAATGCGTAGCCCAGGGAACGCAGCGCTTTGATTCATTGTGGTAGTACGTGAGAACTCTGTAGTGCATGCCCGGTTTACGACACAAAGAACCATAAAGTTTCGCAAAATTGAATCACTGTTATATTTCGAGACCAACCAATATTTGGAGACTAGAAACATTATTTTAAAAGTTTTTGTCTCTAAGGCTCTAATTCAGAGACATGTGTTGATGTGTTGTCTAAGAGTAGATCTATTCTCCCTTTCATATAGGTTTATGTCAGAATTCTACAGAAATATGACACAATACGGAAGTATGAGTCCACGCTTAGACTCGTCTCTAAATCTTAGCTTAGACTCTATAAGTTTTTTTTTATATTTGATAACGAGATGAACAGGTCGTTTGCCTGATGGTAAGCATAACCGGCCTATAACAATTTACTAGGTGGTAGGACTAACTCTTCTGCAAGTGTCCGTCTGGGTTGGCACCATCGCTTTGCTGGTGGAGTCTGCCGCCAAGCAGTAATTGTGCAAGCATTACTGTGTTTCGGTTTGATGAGCAAAGTAGCCAGTAAAATTACTGGGCTTATGAGACTTCATACCTATCGTTTCGGGATAATGAGCGCACTGCGGTGCCGCGCTGGCCCTTGTATTTCAAAGTTCTGAGTGGCACTGCAATTGTTATGGGCCGGCGTTATGCTTACCATCAGGCAAACGACTGGCTGCAAATGCAGTGCCGCTCAGAATTTAAAGTAAGTAAATACCTACTGTCACCTATTTAGCACATATTATATTTTTTAATGATTATTATTGTATTTGTTCCTAATTATAAGGGTTATTATATACTGTCTTATACAACACAGTTGACACTAAGGCTAAGATTCAGAGACGAATCTTAGCGTGGACTCGTTCTTCTACATATGTCAAAATTCTATACAGTTTTGACATATGGAAGCAAAAGTCCAAGCTTAGACTTGTCTCTGAATCTTAGCCTAACGTAGCTTGAACTATGTCGTTGTACTCCATTTTAATAAAAAAATATTAAAAAAATGTACATGTAAGTTACTTCTTGCAGGGTTTAAAGCTAGTTCTTTGTGCTAACAGTAACACCTAAAGATATTGACGCTGTATTATTCCTAAAGCAAATAAATCCTTGTTTATTTCCACTTAGCCGATCATGAAAAATGGCTCTAACCTTAAAACCATAAATCGAAAGGATAACATGCGAAATTTAGAGCAACGTTTTAACAGTTTCCATAGACGAGGAGTGACGGGAGTATTATGTAACATTTAAAGCTTCCATAAAGCTGGATATACGAGGAAAAGAAAATACGAGCTGAAAATAAAACATCTGTCCATGACTCACACTATATAAAAATAACAGTAAGGTAAACAAATGCAGACTTCAAAAACCTACATCCACTATATTACTATAACAACTGCATATCGATGCGCGTTATAACTAGCGGTTCTACAGCTTGCTTTATAAGTTGCTTGTCGTTTTGTAAAGTACCTACCTACGAAATATTTATAGATATTCTGATATTTATTTATAATATTTTCTTGTGCTGTCCTAAGTTGTCGTTTTCACTTTGACAAGTTGGCAGAAAAACGTCACAGCGTTTAAAAGCTATAATCTGAAGGGGAATTTTGTTTAAATAGTCGGTTCTGACATCGGCTACTATTGATTTAATTTTGTTTTGTTACTTTCGTATGTTTTTATTACTAATTATTTAATTAAGATATTGCTGTTCTGCGATCATACAATTATTAGTTATCATATACATAGTTACATTGTGAGATATTGTTATTATTGTATTGGCATATCGTTATTATCATGTTTCTATGAGGTCGGGTCTTTTTTATAGATGACCTTATTAAAAGTTATTATTACCCTAGAACATAATTTGTTATTAATAATAATAATTTATGAAAACCGTCGATACGAGGACCTACACTATAACACAGCATTCAACGAAACATCAGATCTAACCTTATATAAAGTTTGTTTCAATCCGCAGGAATGCATAAGCTAAAAAAATGCGTATACAGTGAAATATGGGGCGATATTGTTTATGATATTTCTCAACGATACCGATTTGGTAGCCGCCATCATTCGGTGGTATATTCACTCAGCGGCATCATCCACCGAAACGGAGCACTTTATCAATCGGGGGATAAACAAGGAATTAAGTACGTACAGTTTTAAAAGAGTTATGCGCTCAAAGATTACCTACTGGCTACTACAACCGTACTAGGACAACAGAAAGAGAACCTATCCAAACTTTATTTATCTCTATATACTATTGGATAATAAGACAAGCGGTTAGTTTGCCGATAAAAGTTATTGGAGTGCCGCCCAGAACTTTGTGACACAAAGTCCTGCGCGGCGCCGAAGTCTCATAACCCAAGTATAAATTTCACTGAGAAAGCGAACGTGAACACCTATTTTATTCTCGTTGTTTTGGCTTTGCCTACAATCTCAGTGACGATGTGGTCGAAGTAATACATCTGCCGGAACACATCAATCTCGTTTTAGTTTGGTGGCAGAATTTAAATTTTTTGCTTATCGTATGTTTACCATTTTTGAACACTGCGTGACAATATCATTCCAAAACGGAGAGAGAGCAGATTTCTGAAGTGACACATCTACGAGGAAATATTAGACAGTTTCAAAGGGAGACTTTTGAAACCGTCTGATATTTCCTTGACGCGGGTGTCGTAGGCTGAAGGGTCGTGTAACCGTTCAGAGCGCCAAGTAAAGTATTTTAGATAGTTGTTTTATTTGCATACATCTTTTTAATATTTAACTTTAATTCCATATGTTAATAATAATTTCCACACCTCTTTAAAACACAGTCTACACTCCTCTTCATAAGTTTAACGGAATTTAAAACTCGTCACATGGAGTATTGCATTTTTTGTCTATGATTGCCTGTCAATAATTATTATAGAACTTCATAGGCGTGCATGTCAAGCGTAAAATAAATCGTTGGACGTAGTATAATATCTGAATTCTCATAATTGGTTAGTAATGAAGAAAAGTTGCAGATTTCGTTACAGGGTTAAAACTCATTAAGCATTATTCAATGATGTTACAAAATTGTAAACAGAGTGGAGCACGTGCACTGGTGAATCATTTTAAATTATGCACAGTATGCATGCGTCGCATTGTAACGGCAGATGTACTAAAATATCAATTAGGCCGGTCTGAGCGAGAAAGTACGTTGTGTGTGAGTAAGGATCAAAATCGCATGATCTGCGAATTGGACTTTTCACGAATTGAACATTATGCGAATTGGACATTCTACACCTAAACGATACCTATATGTGACGATCTTATTATGTTCTTTTTTCTCATATTTTTTTAAGGGCTGAAAAGTTTTAGTCAATACATAATCGCAAAAACGCTCTCGGAGACTTGACTTTCTTCAACCATCTACAATAACGTAATAACACAGATCTCTTACGTAATAATAAAGTATGTACCGTGCTTATAATTGTGTTGATACTGAAGTTGAACCCATATCGAAAGCGCGTACCTACCAAAGACAACTTGGAATAGGCTGGAAATTGAAATTATTCTTATAACTTCAAGATGGAAGAGGCTAGTAGCCGTACAAAGTGGCGTTCTATGGAGAAGGCCTATGTTCAGCAGTGGGCGTCTTTCTGCTGAGGCTTCACATAGATATGAAAATCGATGACATTCAAAATTTATTTCAAGTAGGAGATTGCCTTAAATATTTTGCGGCATCAATCATTTCTGAGGGACAATCAACTATAAGTTGGTATAATAATAAAGCCCTTTATGTCATTACATCAGTAACTATATTATCTATATAATTTAGCAAAGTTTACATGTTACCTATCCTATTGCGTCGAACAGTTTTCTAGTGGCAAGAAAATGAATCATTCCCACTTCATTTAGATAGATATGATAAAAATTTCTCGATAATTCTTTTCGCCCATTATAAAGGCGGCCGCAAATAGCAGGTTGGTGCATATTTATTAGGTGTTTTTCTATTATTACTGCGCGGTAGTCAGCACAGTCGGATCTGTCTCGTGTCATCGCCTCCCACACGCTCAGCTGTATCATAGTTCGGTACCACACGACACCACTCGGGTACTTAGGTCGGAGTTCGCGAATGTGAAATGGACGACGTTCACGTGATCGTCAAGTTCGATTCTCAAATGAAAGTAGATGATAAAACAAAACTCTTTAATATAATCCGAATTTGAAACTATATGAACCTCGATTCAAGAGTTAAACCTAGTCATACGTACTTCTTAGGGAGGAGACCAACTGTATGTTTAACTCGTGAACCGAAGTTCATAAACACTTAGAATTATTTGAAAGACAATTTTAACACCTACTGTCAATGCTAGCTCTTATAAACTGCCGTGAACATCGTTCGTTAGTGTAATCAAAGTTAAACAAGCCTCGTATCTCGTATATGAACTTATGAGAAATTAGCTGGATCGGATCGTATTTTTATTCTATGACATTACAGCAACGTATTTCAGAAGCGGGACGTAAAATGACTTTCTAGAATAAAAAAGCGAGATAATTAATCTTTGTCTTTTGCATCTTAATATCGTAATC
This sequence comes from Crocallis elinguaria, assembly GCA_907269065.1. Lineage (NCBI taxonomy): Eukaryota > Metazoa > Arthropoda > Insecta > Lepidoptera > Geometridae > Crocallis > Crocallis elinguaria. Next base: position 19,324,646 of record OU026072.1, on the reverse strand, counting down.
TACGCAACATAAAACAAGAAACTATTTTTGTAGATATAAGTTTGGCGAGTGCTTTACACATTTTCTAGAATAGTTTTATAACTAAATTATATGCTCAGAACGAAGTTTTTACGATTTCCGCTACTTCATGAGCATCCTATTTCATTTCAATATGAAATTACATTTTAAAAATTACAGGAAGCGCAATTATTTCATTTCGCTGCTTTCTCTAAATCAGCTATGCCGTCAGGCTATTTTTTTCAGTTTATGAATTTAAAACTTTGATTTGTATCGCGCATGTGGGTCAGGGTTGCTCCTTTGAAGTCTGTCTACAAGCTATTCAAGTGGAGAATTACGACAGAATAAAATAAAACTACACACATTAACTTGGTCGCACGCGTGATGCGCGTAGCGTAGCGAAATACGTCAATCAAGATGTCAACGGATGCGGCGGGCGCTTGTTTCCATTGCACGACCCACGTTTTGTCTCGAACTACTTTCAAAAGTAAATAAAAGCTTAGTCTATTGGCCTAAATTATATGTCCACGAAGGATATTACAGAAACAGGAAGTCGTAACCGCAACCTACGGACAGTTCTTTGTGCGCCGGCGCGACGACAGGTTCCGCAAGGGTCCGCGTCATAGGAGGCTGTGGAGGTGATGTCAGGTGTGCACACGGCCCTGGGCCCGGCGTGGGCGCAGCCACCTGTCTCCACCCACGCTGCTTTGTTTATCAACTACAGATGACGATGCACGCTTTAATGTGCTGTTTTTAATTAGATTCCATTAGACCGCTATGATTATGTTCCGCGCGGGTCAAAGCTTTACGAGCGCACAGACCGAAACGTAAAAAAACAGCTGCAACCGCAATCAGTGCGGAGACCGGTTTAATTTTCGTACACAGCGTTAAAGAACACCAAATAAAACGGCCGTATGGAAATACTTTCGAATAAAACAGCGAGATGACGGTTCAATTCGCAGAAATGATTTTATATTTCGGAAAGTTTTTGATCCTCGCTTCAGAGGAAAAACAGGTGACAATTAACTCGGCAAATCTGCTTCGGTCTAAAAATTTAGGTCAGCCACAGACAGAAGTGTCGTGTATCAGATGCCCGCTTTCATTAACGCGTCTATTCCAAGACAAACAGCAATAGTCGCAATTCTCCATAGTGCTAGGCTAAATATGATTTGTAGGACGCATCGTCCGAGCCAGAGACGACAAAGTGGTGTGGCGAGTGACCCCGTTCTGTCGTCCATTTGCGCTCACTTACGCAAATACGCCCTTTTTATGTTAACGCTGTTACAAACCTCTTCAAAAAAATATGGAAAGCGGCGAAGAACCACTTAAAACTCGTAGAAGTGATGAGATAAAACATGAACCACCATAAAGGTCACGAAAGAAACAAATCTCCAACCTTCGGGCGTAATTAATACTTTCTCTTCAGATTTTGATTCCAAGAGCAATTAGGGAAAATTATTCCCGGACTGTTTTTATACTAAATTTAGAAGATTTCAGCTCTACTTTATTTTTTTAAAACAGCCACATATAAAGTTAATTAGAAGGCAGTCGCCGTGCGTTATCGTCACGATCTTCTAAAGCTCCGCGCTGAATGGTGTGCGTCTTGACTGAAGGAGATGCTCGCTCAGATTATCAGTTAAGAGATTTTTTTTGCTTGCTAATGGATTAACTTTTATAATGTTTATCTCTATACATCGAGTGAAGATCTGCAAAACCGGAATACGCCAAGGAAAGACTCTAAAACATGACTCATTGTTAGGGTTAGGATGGATAGGCAGCGGAATACATTTCAACAAAAATCAACAATCAGACTCAGAGGTATTATGTTTACGCAAAACAACGAACAGTCCGTGTTACACAAATATTTCATGTAGCGATATCAATCTCTCGGTTTGCCGTAGGTAGTGGAACATTTGTATCAAATGGATTTGGTTCAAGTTAAAAAGGCCTGAAGGTGAGCATGTTTCACGACGTTCAGGCTCAGACGGTAGCGGTGTAGAAAAAGAATAAACAGCTACTGTACAGACCAGCTACATCTAAAGCGATGACGGCTCAGTCAGATAGTAAAGTGTTAAGTGACCCGGTTACTAATAATACTAATATAGGTCAATACTTTGCTCAGTGGTTACTAATTGACAGTCAATCCGTAGGTCGATGATTTGTCTCCTTGAAGGAGTTTGAGGTTTCGGTGAAAGGAACACATCGAGATGCAAACAAAGCAATGATAGTAAGCATTTTTAGTGCGCACCGACAACCACACATAAGAGCCATCAGCCAACTTAACTCTAGGTTTAGCGTGTCACCATTTGACCAGCCTTATAGGCTAATAAAATATAAATATCTACAGATTAATATAGTTCGTTCCAGAACGAAAACTAGCGAGAACTCTAGACAATTTAATTCCTTTCAGCCGGAGACTAGCGATCGCTGGTTTTAATCTTTTTCTTTAATATTTAGCTAGCTGTGCTCCACGGCTTCACCCACGTGGCCTAAATTACTCCTTATAACATCAGCTATCTGGCAGTGAAAGTCCCGTCAAAATCGGTTTAGCCGTTTCGGAGATTACCCGGAACAAACAGACGACAAACAGACAGACAAAAATGTTAAAAATTGTGTTTTTGTTATAGGTACCGTATATACTTTCGTAAGTATTTAATGAAATACTGTTATTTTCATATTACAAACAGACACTTCAATTTTATTTAATTGTATGTACATTACATATAGATTGGCTCACGTTTGACCACAATCTCGCCTGATGAGAAGCGACAATGCGGTCGAAGGTGTAGATGTGAAGGTGTAGTGTTGCCAAGAAGGTATCAGTTCACTCTTGTTTTGTAGACTCCCAGATTGTATTTATCAAAACACAATGTAACCCTTGTTTTTTATTATCTGTGGTATTTTTGTTATCATAGGAGAATGTTAGCTTTTTTTTAGTTTGATACGTCGTATGCAAACGTCAGCGTCAATTGTCACATTGACATTTACTTCAAAATTGAGTTCGACAGATTCCTCAGTGTGGCCTGCCTAGTTCTTTGACCCTGAGATACGGGAATTATTAAACAAATTACGTGTTATTTTCTTGTGGATACTCAGGAAACATTACTTAATTGGTGAAACCTTCGGTCGAAAATGCCGGAGAAATAGTTACTCTTTGTTTCCCTCGGTCTCCGATATCTTACGGCCCGTGGTTCGGGTCGTACGAACAGTCGTGTTGTTAAGTTTTTTTACCTCCTCAATGAGGATATTTGTGTTACGAAAGTGGCCATCGGAACCGGCAAAGCGAATTCCAATCCGGACTTTACCGGCCTTTTCATTTCGCTGCGGGGTCAGGAGCGGTCGTTCGGGGCGCCTGCCTCCGGACGACCGTTCCCTCCACCACGCCATGTTGGCACCTGTCCCCGAGATGACCCCGGCGCCTTCGAAAAGCGAACCATCCCCGGCCACCATCGGATCGCCACCCGGTCGCCGTCTGGCCACCATCTGTCTTCCCCTGTGCGGTTGAGAGACCCTCCGCCACGTGTCTGGAAACCCCCTACGGGGTTTTTTTACGGTACCGGCTCGCCTCTTCAGCGAGGTCCGGGCGCATCGGCGCGCAGTAGGCTCCGCCTATCAACCATCTGGAGGTCGATGGGACTCAACCCGTCTCTCCAGCCGGGCCACTTAGTCCCGACCTACCAGCCCTCACCTTACTAGCAGCGGCGCTCCTCTCTGCCTTTGGGGCGAGCTCCCGCCCTGCCGAGTCTCTGCGCTGACCGGCCTCAACCTACACCACACATCACTGTACAAGCGGTACCACATGGCCAGGAACCTGACCGGGCCGTGTGCTTTACTTACTTTTGTACCGTCCTAACTAACTTAACTTAATTTAATTTAATATACTGTAAATCAATATCTAGTAGACTTTGGTCGCAAGGCAGCATTTTGGATGGTGTTCAGGCAGAATCCGCCACCACCCCCTGAGATTGTAAACCTTTAATCTTATCTGTAACTTGTAACTATAGAGAGCATTCATAATATAACAACTTAAGATAACCTTCTTCAACATACATGATTTATAACCAGAAATAAACGTTTGAACTCTCAGTCTCAATGTGCTCTCCAACCCTACCTGTAGTTGTAAAAAACGTTACAACAAGAAACACAGACGCTGGCAACGAATTTCATTCCATATCAGTGCGTAACGAAGCAAAGCGTAGTGCGTATAGAGGGATAGGTATCAACCATAAAAGTGCATTGCTAAGCATCTAGTCGTCCGATGATAGAATGGAGTTGAAGGAATTAAGTTATACAATTCCATCGCACACTCTCCGATATGTATTCTGTATAAAATACTGAAAAAACTGGCGACCTTACGGCGATGCTCGAGGCTCTGAAGCCTGCCCGACCTGTTTCGTCCCCTAATAAGCTTTTTGGCTCGTCTTTCGATATACATACTCCAAAGTTTCCAGCTAATTCTTGATAGACCCATCCCACAAGTGAGAACAATACCACATACACGACCGGACTTGTGCTTGGTAAAGGTTAAGAAGCTGCCCTGCTGTGTTAGCATGCGCACCGTGACCAAAATTTTGTCGATGCTTATATCGTGCATTTGTCTCGTATTCACAGGAGAAAGAGCGAGACAAAACTGGTGTATAGTATTGTCTCACCTTTGTTAAGATGGTCAGCTTTTTCAGCGGATTGCAACTTGCAATGGAGTCGGAAATAAAGACAAATTAACTAGCCAGTAGCGTAGCAAATAAAGCGAGATAGTGGTCTAACCGTAACCCGTCAAGGAAAAAACAAATGACAAACTTTACTCTGACGATAAAACCTCATTTTGCCGTACCAAAGGTATTATTAGGTCGAGAAAATTTGAGGTTCCAATCAAATTTTGATCCGTTAGCACAGCAATCTACAAAGAGCCAAAACGTTGTCTTACACAACGCGTGTGTAACGTGATTTCAGCTTACCGAGGCTCAACTAGGCTAAATTCGGATTTCAATTGACTTTCGTAAGTCGATGAATGAAGTTGCTCCGCTACTTGTTGACTGACAACGCTGCTCGCTGTTCTACGATGATGCATGGTGTATTTGCGTGCCCACTTTACCTGTGTTAATCTTCTACGATTTAGCCAACGTCAATATATGAACTCGATAGTCGTCAATACCAGGCACTTTCGATTCATGATTAGAGATTAGAGAGGTATCAAAGTGTACTTATATTTTTTCCGCAGCCAAACGTAAGGTAATTCAAGTGCAACTTCAGATTATTATAGTTACAAGAGTTGCCAAACGGTAACCCGTCGTGGTGCGTGAAAGTTAAATGGTTCTGTTCCCAGTTTTACTTGGTACTTGATTTTATTTTGCTGTTTTCGAATAATTTGCTTCTACGTATCCATGTTTCGTCATTAGTATAGTTATTACATACAGGTGAGGGATAAATATGGATGAAACATAGTGGTTTTGATAATACCTATTAATTTTTGGAATGTTGCTGTTTAATAATTGCGCAAAGGTCATTCTGACCTACGTAATTAAACATTTTTGGGCTTAGCATGTATATTGTATACCATATTGCTACTGTAATTAAGTTACTATTAATTTTATATTTATTTATAATTTAGATGTATATTATAAGTAAGTATAGGTTTATGTTGCGGTTTACATCGAGGAATCCATTACTCGTAGCATAATAAGATAAGGCTCATAGCTGTTTAATTTTACACTGTTTTAAAATAGTAATAAATATTGTTTTTGTATTCGATAATTCAATAAAAAAACTGATATCTATAGTCTTGTTTATTTAGTAACTTATTATCGAGTTAATATAGAATAATTAAAAGTATTTTTTTTTATTCCATATGGGCTTGCGTCAGAAACAACGGGCCTTTCTCCGAAAATCAAACGTTGCAGTTTCGGCTGACGGATCACAGTTTTCTTTTTCTGTTAAGTCTTACGATTGGGTATAAATTCCTTGGTTATCTATGAAAGTGCTTCGGATCCAACGTTCAATTCGATGTTTCCACTTGACATTTTGTCTTTCATGGTTGGAAAATGCCGATCCGCCAACCGAAGCTACGACGTTCAATTTTCAGAGTAATGCCCGTACGTTGTCTTATGACCTAATATTTTCTACTAAATTACTGTAATATTATTTTCCGTGAACCCAGTTTAGAAGCGTAGCAAGAAAACATGTTTTTGTTAACATTAAATAGTTTACAAGCATGGTTATGGTTTGTCCATAATGCATTCCATACAATTTAAATAGGTTTATTAGACGCTCATAAAATCATACAATGTGAACCTTTAAACAACAGAAATTGATTTCTGGGAACTTTGGCAAATGATAAAACATAGTATAGTCCCAGGGATAACGAGTGCACCGTAGCGCCGCGCAGACATTTATAAAGTTCTATAAATGTAGTATTACGAGCCCCGATGCAAAATAGTTCGTCTAGTGTGAAATTTTCTCTGTGAGATTTTTTCTAACTTCATTATTTTTGTATATCTATATAAAATATTAAGCTGTTCTACTATCACATGTTGCGTTACTTATGCCATTTTTTAATTATGAACCAATAAACTATTTTAGCATTTGAAATTTTTACATATCCTGTTTTAAATTCGAAGAAGTCATAAGCAAAATAGTTCGTCTAATTGTTAATCGATGCAAAAGAGTTCGTCTATAGGTGAGTTAAATAAGATTATTCCTTTTTGTACAATTATGTTGCATAATTTAAATTTGTAAAAGTAATTCTGTGTCATTTGCCAAGTGAGACAGTATAAATTCTGAAAATTTCCGTTTTTTTATTAGTTTTCAAATAACAATGGGTCGTGGCAAAGCCGTGTGTGAAGAGCTTCGAAAGCGAATAGTTTGTGGGGTCGATGCTGGCAAATCAAGTTACCAAATATCTAAAGACTTGATACTTCCCAGGTCTACAGTCCAAACTATCATTCAGCACTATAAAAAGAATAGAACGACTTCTTGTTTGAAGAAAACTGGTCGACCACTTATCACAAGTGCAGCAGAAAACAGAATCTTGAAGAAAATTATCAAAAATAATCGTCGTGCTCGAGCTGGAGAACTCACGGTGCAATGGAAGGACATGATTCACAAAGACGTCTCAGTTGATACTCGCAAAAGAGTCCTAAAAAGTTGGTTACGGTTTTTACACCGCTAAGGAGAAACCACTGTTGACTGCTGTACAAAAGAAAAAGAGGTTGAAGTTTGCTCGTGATCATTTAAATTGGACTTTCGATCAGTGGCGTAGTATCATTTGGAGTGACGAGTCCAAATTTGAAGTGACAGTCGGCGATGAAAGGAAAAAAGTGATTCGGAACAAAAATGAGTCATTTCCTACTGATTGTCTCAAACGCAAAGTGAAGTTTCCGGCGTCTCTTATGATATGGGGCTGCATGTCTGCACAAGGTGTTGGTGGTATGCAGTTTGTGGATGGTTCTATCAATGCTGCAAGGTATCAAAACCTTTTGGAAGAGAATTTACTGCCCTCTATTATGTCACTTAAGCATCAAGATTCCTTCATTTTTCAACATGATGGTGCTTCCTGCCATACTGCAAGGACAACAAAGACGTGGCTACTGGTGAAAAGCATCCCTACAATCGAATGGACATCTAACAGCCCGGATTTGTCGCCGATCGAAACCTTATGGTGGAAAATGAAAAAAGTTCTCCGTAAAAATCCATCAAGATCGAGGAGCGACTTAAAGGCTAAACTCTTGGCTGTCTGGGAGTCAAATACGCCTGAGGAGTGTGCAGCGTTGGTTGCAACCATGCCTCTTCGTATTAAAGCTGTCATTGAGAGCAAAGGCGACACAACTAAGTGGTAGACGAACTATTTTGCGTGAGTGACAAGGGTAGACGAATACTTTTGCGTTATGTTTTTTGGAATATTTTTTAAAATTTTTATGTTATGTAAAGTCATGAAAGAATTTCAGTTATGTTAAAATGAACTTTAAAATGTTTCTCAAATGATGGTTTACTTTTTATTAAATGTTCTTAATTGTTTTACCAATAATTACTTTCTATATTTTACGCTTTGCACTACTTTCCATACTAGACGAACTATTTTGCATCGGGGCTCGTATAAAGTGTTATTATAAAGTTCCGTGTGGTACTGCAATTGTTATTGGGCTGACGTTGCTACATTATAAAGTTCTGTGTGGTACTGCAATTGTTATTGGGCTGACGTTGCTACATTATAAAGTTCTGTGTGGTACTGCAATTGTTATTGGGCTGACGTTGCTACATTATAAAGTTCTGTGTGGTACTGCAATTGTTATTGGGCTGACGTTGCTTCATTATAAAGTTCCTTGTGGTACTGCAATTGTTATTGGGCTGACGTTGCTTCATTATAAAGTTCTATGTGGTACTGCAATTGTTATTGGGCTGACGTTGCTACATTATAAAGTTCCGTGTGGTACTGCAATTGTTATTGGGCTGACGTTGCTACATTATAAAGTTCTGTGTGGTACTGCAATTGTTATTGGGCTGACGTTGCTTCATTATAAAGTTCTGTGTGGTACTGCAATTGTTATTGGGCTGACGTTGCTTCATTATAAAGTTCCGTGTGGTACTGCAATTGTTATTGGGCTGACGTTGCTTCATTATAAAGTTCCGTGTGGTACTGCAATTGTTATTGGGCTGACGTTGCTTCATTATAAAGTTCTTTGTGGTACTGCAATTGTTATTGGGCTGACGTTGCTTCATTATAAAGTTCCGTGTGGTACTGCAATTGTTATTGGGCTGACGTTGCTTCATTATAAAGTTCCTTATGGTACTGCAATTGTTATTGGGCTGACGTTGCTTTATTATAAAGTTCTGTGTGGTACTGCAATTGTTATTGGGCTGACGTTGCTTCATTATAAAGTTCCTTGTGGTACTGCAATTGTTATTGGGCTGACGTTGCTTCATTATAAAGTTCTGTGTGGTACTGCAATTGTTATTAAGGCTGGCGTTGCTTTATCATAAAGTTCTATGTGGTACTGCAATTGTTATTGTGCTGGCATTGCTTCATCAGGCGAACGAGCCCCTCATCTAGTACTGAAGAGCACAATAAAGGGTTATGAATGACATCTAGTATCTATTTGCTCTCGTTTTGAAACCACGTAGTCTAAAGTAATTCTGTTACTTGATCCATGAAATCTAACTGATATAAGTTATAAAATACAAAATGTGAGCATCCATTAAAAAAATCGAAGGACAATTGTTCATAATTATAGATTTGATTTTCGATTACACATTCGATTATACATTAGTCATCTTTAGTGTGCAAATAAATTGAGATTTCTACAAAACTGTGGAATGAGGTACCTACCTAAAGCTAGATATAGCTGTTTACTATTTGCATGTGTACATAAGAATAAACCAACTGAACCATCAGAAGAAGAGATGCCATCTCTTTAAAAGTCGATCACAAAAAAATAAGAAGTGAGGTGTGACAAAACGTACATACAATAACGACCTTGAAAAGGTCGAAAGAAAAATCTATTTCTGATTTTTTGACCAAACAAGTGCGCGTTTTACAGAAACATTTCAAGGCAGAAACCATAGCGGGCCGATGCGATGACGTAAAAGGATGTTTTCAGCTAGTCGGCAACGGCGGCCGTCTGTTTATCGTCGGGGTACAGTTAGAGCTACAGCCAGTCTGGGACTATGCCGAAATGCAGCTGTAAAAACACGCCGAATTACCACTTCTGACCAACGTAATAAACGTACAATGATAGCCTCGTCGGTTACGTAACAACGCAAGCACGCGCTGACGACAACAAAACTAAAACAACACATAAATCGATCACCTATACAACAACTTCCATCAGCTGTTATGTATACGAAACAAGAAAACATAGATAGAACCCTATAAAACAATGCTGTAACATTACAACAATACTAACTAGTTATTAGTTACTAACCACGATCTGTCTAAGCAAAAAAGTTATCATTTAATATTCACACAAATGCAAGCGATAGATAGTTTTGATCACATAGGCATAGGCACCAACTAAAAGACAACAATAAATCTAACGATGAAAAATAATAGAGCAATAAAACAGCAATTTTAAGTAATCTCTATGAGAATGCGAGAAATTTAAATTCGCGTTAAAATAAACCAGAAATAAATGTAGAAACTCACAAAAATAAAGATGGTCGTTACGCAATAAGCGTTATAGGCGACATTTACACGCCAAGAGATATAAAAATTTCGTCGCACACAAACCATAAAAAAATAAAAAGTACTAATTTATGTATATGTACGGTGGTTTTTGTCATGTATAGCTTTTGCCAAAAATTTAAATAGAACTTCAAGCAGTTTGTACTTTTTATTATAATAATTATGCTATGATGATGCCGCGCAAACTATAGTATAGTTTTAGTTAATTAGCCAGGTTTATCTGTGTATTATCCTACTATCATATCCTACTAATCTTACTTAATATTATAAATGCGAAAGTGTGTTTGTTGGTTTGTCCTTCTTTCACGCAGTAACGGAGCAACGGATCGACGTCATTTTTGGCATGGTTTATGGACCAGAGAGTAACATAGGGTACTTTTTATGCCGGAAAATGTACGGTTCCTATGGGAATGCGGGTAATAACCGCGGGCAGAAGCTAGTATTAATATAATTAGTTTGCGATTTTATTAAATGTTTCTATTTGTTCTATACAATACAGCAGATGTAATATGGTACCGAAAATTTTCATAAGCAAAGATATTAAATGACTATATATTATGACTTAACTTCATATTTTATATTTGCACAAAAACCAAATTTTCAATAATAATAAAAGTGAAACTAAACGTTAGCTAAAAATGTTTCGTCACTGACGCAAATCTAAGCAGATAAATTATAGAAAATATTTAATTCCGTCCACTGCTGGTTTTACACTCTTTTTATTTAGAAAAACGTGACTAAGTACCGATCGCGCGAATACTTAAGAATTCCAATACCTATTTTCATTCCATTAAAGCTATAAATGACTAGAGAAAACATTTCCACATTAATAACCCCGTATACCGCATCAATATCTTTCGTTTTGTCGCCTTCTTTACCCCAGATATTTTCTTTGCCTTATACGATAAATGCAGCCTAACCCTAGCTTTGGAATTTAGTACATTACTAAAAACGTGTAAGCAATTTTAATCATAGCTAAATAGATGTCAAACCTGTCAGCACCGTTAAAATTAGAAACAAATATTCGTGAAGGTATTTATTTTTAAAACACATAGTTTATAGATAGACCTACAGCAGTTTCAGCACGGATAAAATCATAACAGTGTAGTTTGTCGGATAACCTTGACGATGCGCGTGCCGGTGGTTATACTACCTAGACAACTGCGTGGACTGATTGTTTATTAATCTAGATTTATATGCATTGGCAGGGAGCACAGCTCTCACTAGACAATTTACCGAAACACTTGTTAAATTGTCTCATGGAGACAGTAGGAAATAAACTTTCCTTGGCATCGGACCCTAACATACAGTATGACTGCTATGAAACAAAGTGCCAAATTAATAGTCGTTTGTCTAAATCAGACTGATTCATTTTATTCATGCATTTTAATTGGATTTTTTTTATTCGAATCAGTGAATTTCAAAAGAAAAACAAGACACGTACTTGTAGGCTCCAACGAAACTATTCTTAATTAAAATCTATTTATAAAAACTCAAAGAAAACTTCTAGTGATTTCATTAGGCTACGAGATATTTCTCCTCTCAGTGAAGTAAATTATGACAATATAGTCACGTCACACGTTTATTCTTTCACATTAAATGTGAGATTAGGTGTCGGAAATTTACAAATGCAGCGTGTCTTCCTAGACAACTACTGCTGCCAAACAAACAAGTCGTTCGTTGGGTTTCACTGTCAGAACCGAAACACAATGTCGTGATTTATAATCCGTACATTAAACCGTGAAAAACTAGCAGTTTTGTACAACCTTACAGTTTAAGTACTAGGTAACGTAACCAAATAACGTAACACGTCTCAGTTTTCGAGTAATTAATCAATTAAGAATTTTACTTTGTTACAAAAGGCATATATTATGAAGTTTGCTTAGTCGATTAAAAGAACTGTGCGCGGTGGAACCACGTAGCCAGAGGGTGTTGCTACCCAAGGGCACCACCTTCTGCTATTGTACGTCTATTATGATTATCTGAGAGCTTGTATAGGATATTCTGGTGCACTAATTCGCCTCTACTCCTACATTACATTACATTTTTACAGTCACGTAATCTATAGAAATATCGTAATAAAATTAAGCACGTCATTTAGTCTCACTAATTCTGAATATGCCAGATAAACTAGTGTATTGAAAGCTTTTCCCAAACCTGGAATAACAGAAGCCTTAAACATCTGTAGATTCAACTTACACCACCAATCACTTCGGACTTATTCACTTCGTTAACCATTTTTAACTTATCCACATTTCAGAAGGAATAAGCAAATCGATTGATGATTCCGAATCCTATGAGTATAGTAAATTCACGTGTGTCATTGTAACTTGAAAAAAAGTCAGAGGCGTCGGAACCTGTGATGTCTTCACGTGACGAGCCCATTCATCCGTCATGTTCCACGTGTGATACGCTCTGCACGCTCTGGCAATTTGCCGCGTGACGAGACAACCCCACAATTGATGGAAATCATTCAGAATGAAAAAAAAATTGTTTACCGGATTGCCATAAGCTGATTTTGTAAACATTTCTCGCGAACTATTTTAAACTAAGCATTCGAAAACTTGACTGTATTTTCTAGCTCATATTCGGTAGGTACTTAGGGTCTTACCACAAAAAAATTAAACACACGTTAAACCTGTGTTAATCACTGTTTAACGCCTAAACATGCTTTAGTGGCGCGATTAAACATGAGCAACCACAAATCCTGATTTAAGTAGTGTCTAACCATTGTCTAACACAATTCTGTTGTGACATTTCTAATCATTTTTGACGTTTATCTTTAAACGCTGTCTAGGTAAAGAGGCGACAAAAATGTTTTTTTTTTTGTGGTAACACTATCAATGTCTATATAGAAGCAGCTGGAGTTTCAGTAGTAGGCGGATGCCGTTGCCGGACGAAATGGTCGGGGCGGGCAAGTCGGCCACGCGAATAACAAACGAGCAAAGCGAGCACTGTTTTAGGTCAACGTTGAACAAATACCAAACGGGTCGGTCGGACGCTTCCGTGGTCTATTTCTGAACTGCATCTAAACTAAACGAAGAGGACCGCCTTCGCCCGTCTGTTATTGCGACTTTTGCGACAAGTCATAATTAATCTTTTTTTTAAATATAATTAAACTTTCAAAATTTGATGTCTCTAATTTTATTCTATAAATTTGTTCTTTGAGTCAACTAAACTCTGACCAACATTTTGCATTCCTAATGTCTTTCCTCGTTCAAGAAACGGGATATGTACTAATAATTGTGTTTGTTTCAATGATAGAATTTTCGGGTTAGGTTATTGCAAAATTAATCACGACTGAAATTACTGCAACTAATAAAAACTTGATAGGAAGAAAATTAACATAAAATATGATTAAAGTCGGCCGTAAACCATAGATTCGCAGCAGATTGCGGAAGCGATCATTCGTACCTACCTATTTCGCAGAGCAGGCCAAGCGGCCCGATTGCGTCGGTCGTCGTCTCCACTTCTATAATCTAAATAAGGAGCAAAAGTTCAACGGCCCGCCTCGTTGGACAGGGAAGAAATCGGCCAAAAACACCCGACATGGTTCTTGTCACTCTACGTCTATTTTTTTATGAACCAACAACAGTATGCCAAACAATATATCCATTAAGCTTTATGAAAGTAGAGTTTTGAGGCTCATAGTAAAGTGCCAAGACTGCTCTCCGAACGTTCACAAAAATATTGTTACTAGAATATAACACTAACCCAAAGCGAATTTATAAAGGTCAATTCATACAATGTCATAAACATGAACATTTACAATATCAAGCAACATGATGAAAGGCAAATTGCTATCAAGACGTTAAATAGGTCAACGCAAGTAGCAGTATAATGTCACCTGTATCGTTGCTTATTTGTGATCCCGCACGAGTGTAAGCTTTTCTCATACAAATATAGCTTCAAATGTCAAATGTCTGGAAGAGCAGTTTCGTTTGGCCAGTAGAGTAAAGGCTCGCATGACGTAGCCCCTTGGCAAGCGTTAAAGCGTGAGACAGGAATTGCGTAAAGGTGTCGTGAACACTTCATTCGAACTGTCTCTCGAGAACTTTTCACAACGAAAGTACAGAAATACCATTATCGTCCGTCAACAATAACAGAAATAGCTCGGCATTTAGAAAATACCTACACCTATTAAGCAGCTCGTGTCACATCACGCAAGCGCGAAATAGTCAATAAACACTTGAAACCAGACCATTAAAAAACTGCAACTACAGCTGGACTGCCAAACAGATGAACTTCCATCGATAAAAGTATTGTGATACAAGTTGACCTAGCATGGTGCTTGCTCCAGTTGAAAATCTGTTGTCAAGCACCTATAGGTGCAATTGAGAGTCAGCGAAAGAGTGGTCAAACGCTAACCTATTCGAGATTTAAATAAAAAACAGCCCTGAAATAGGTGAAGCGAAACAAGAAACGAAATGGTTTTAATTATGGTTGTAGTGAACGAATCGGCGTCTAAACAAAAAGCGGCAACGATCGGAGCAATGAACAATGAAGTAAACTTTAAAAAAACTCTAGAATCCTCTACAAAACCATAGCTTTATCACGTGACAATAATAACTTGATAATAAGCCTTGGTGTTACTTTTATTAAGGAACGCGAAATACAACATTTACAATAGCAAATAGTTGCCGATTGTATAGTCCCGAGCGGCAAGCGAGCGCGACAAGAAACTAGTTGAATTATCGAACTAAACTTCGAAACCTAAACGTGGAAAAAATCTTGGACTCGCTCCAAGCAGCTGATTGATGAGGATGGTCATTTCGTACACGGCCAATCCCGAAATTTTTCTTATTATTTAGTAAAGTAAGAGGACTAGTCTATTTCTGCTACGCGAAAAACAAGCCGGCACGAAATACGCCGCCCGCACGGTTACAAAAAATAAACTATATCGTTAATTCTGTATGTTAGACGTGTGTTATTATTTATGACAAATAACCAGATATAACACCTGATTCATTAAAAAATATTTGATAGTGGTTCGACACGTATTTTCATAGCATGTTTACGAATTTTATGAACATTGTAGGTACAGGTATATATATATATAGACTATGCATATGCATAAATGTGCATATTATTGTGTTGTCTGCGAACTATGATTTAGAAAGTCAGAAAAAAAACTTTTGCACCAAAACACATTAGCACACATTATCGTTGCCAAGTAAACGTTCTCCATCATGATAATAACCTATTGATTAAAAAAAAAAGGAAAGGAGAATATCTTCAGCTAAATTAATTCAAAAGAACAAGCCAATAACATAATTTTCGTTTGTAATGTTAAAGTTATAAAATTTCCGATATTCAACTAAATTAAATAATGGAAGTAATGTCTAAAGTAAGTAAAAAATATTTAAGTTAAACGGTTTACTATTTACTTTATTTAAGTTAAACGGGTTATTTTAAAGAAACCTAATAATGATGCAAATAATGTACTAAATGCTACAAAATAATTAGGTAGGTACCAGGTACCAGGGGTGCTATGCCAGGTAACCTCCTCACGGTGCACCCTGGGTACCTGCCAGCAACCTCCCTTGGTTGACCGTTTTTGATCCCGAAGAGGTTGCTGGCAGTTAGCGAATAACCCGGCGAGGTGGGCGTCTCCACGTGCCTCTCTGAAAGGAGCAGCAGAGGGCTCAGTCACAAAAGTTAGGCACATAAGCTGAGCGGGGCCTGAGAGTCCGCAGTGAGGGACTTGCGTGCGCTGGAGCACCGTGCTGGTATCACGCGCGCTCCAGCACCATTAGACGGGCACAGACGAAGCCGAGGTGGGGCGTGCTGTTGCCACGGAACCAAGGGTTCTATCGCAGGGGTACGCGTGCCCCTGAACGCTCTCACGGGAAACCCGCTGCTCCCACTGAGGCAGTGCGCCAACAACGGACGAGACTACAGGAGGAGGGATGTCAGGCTGCGGCTAGTGGAGCGACACCTCACCGCCTGCCCTGCGAGCGAGGGAGGGAGGGGCTGCCGGCCCATGGAGGCTACAGCTGGTGAGGTGGTCCTTCCGCCGCTCGCACGTGCGAACGGAAAGGTGGATTGCCTGACAGTACCCCGGGCAATTCACTGGCATCCCCATGCACGATGCCTGTCACTGTCAAAGAGCTACCCGTGCGAAGCCAGGGCGGGTCGATAGTAATTAAAGAATTAGTAATTAATTAAATTATTATCAAAAGGGATATAGGCTCTGCGATAAAAAGTGATTGGTTTTCAGGATACACCAATCACTAAACTTATACAAAGTTGAGTTCTACTTTTAAAATTACAAATATGATATGCGTTGCTCCAGAGTGTACATATCATCGTGCACCTCCAACTTCAATAAGTTGAAGGTTGTTGAGCTAATGCTCAATTGTTCAGCTCTCTTTGAGCTAGCGTAATATAATATGTATCACTTATATACAACACCAGTCAAAAATGTATAACTATGTATTTCAAAATGCGTTTTTAGGTAATACCGAGCAAACAATAATCCCACTCCGTTGGTCGGGAGATAATGATTACAATTCTAATGAAAGTAGGTATCGTAAAAGAAAACGGCATTTTGAAAGAGTAATAACCTACCTGCCTAAAGTAAACCGTGAATAAAAAACGCAGTCCCATGCAACGTTGCCTTCACAGACGCAAAGTATAAACTCACTCTGCGGAAAAAATGTACGCAAGAACACACATTAAAACCGTCTTAAACATAATAATATAGTTAAGTTCAATGTACCATCTGAAAAGTTGAAAGTCCTAGTAAAATGGTATTGCCCAAGGAACCGCATGAACATCTAGGCACTATGATCATATCAGCGCAGAAATTAATATCAAAATAAATAATTGGAAGACTTATCACCACGATCAACGCAATTTGATCGAAACCTCGAGGTTAGTAAAAAAGACCTTTTGTAATTAATTTATTTGTGTGCAATTTTTTTTTCTTAATATTATTATCACGAATCACGAAAGCTAAGATAGTAAATTTGCATCGTATTACTAATTACTTTTTAATCCATACAGATAAATAAAATTGAAGAGTCTGTTTGTAATATCAAAATAACAGCTTTTTACTAAATGCATATGAAAGTATATGCGGTAACTATAACAAAACCACCATTTTTAAAATTTTTGTCTGTCTGTCTGTTTGTTTGTTCCGGGTAATCTCCTAAACACCTGGGCCGATTTTGACGGACAACAAAACAACAACAACAATGTTCGCTCCCGAAGTACAGGCTCTTAGTTAATTTAGGTTATTAAATTAAATTTATTAAAGTCTCAATTAAACACATCTTAAGTACTGTGAAATTTTAAATATTTTTGCTCAATTATTTATCAAAAAACGGTTAAAATTTGAGGTGTGTCTAACTGTCTACTCTCTAAGTTCTAACATTGTCTACACCTTATCGCCGTGATGCGTTACTGGAATCTGTTGAAATTAGTTTTTAATTTCAAAATTTCCAATTTTAATTAAAATACAAACGTTATTTAGACAGTTAAGGCTAAAAAATATAACCACGTTTATAGTTGTGTCGAGACCGACGATAAATCAAGCAATTACATTAAACGAACAAAGTTTTAAACACAGATCTCAAAACTAAGTCGAATAAAACGTAAAATATCTAAGACCATGACCCAGAAACGCGACGTTAGAAATACAAGCACCGTAGATTATCCATAATTTTTTGTTTTATTCATAGTAGGTAACGTTGTGGTTGAAGACAGTCAACCTGGAATGACGTTGAATTACAATGTAATTTAAAAAAAACACTGTGTAGTATACAGTAAACATCATCAGTAACGTCATGTCGCAAAAGTAGTTAAAATGCACTGAGAGAAATGATGAACGAAGTAAAAATCAGAATTTGGCTTGCGTGCGAGCGTGGGTGAAGTAAATGCGCTTAGCGACCAGTTATATAAAGCTAATGTTCTACATTCTGAACAGATTCGCGGATATAATTCGACGGGCGGTAGAAGAAATAACTGTGTGATTTTTAAAATTACAGAGCAGATGCAGGACGCATCTTCCATTTATCTTACGTTTGAAAGTTTTCTTCCGTAGGTGTGTATGTTTCATCAATCAATGCGATGTAATAACGCCTTCGCTTCGGTTCGATTAGAATTTTCTTTTTTAGAATTATTTTCTTTATTTTTATATGAATTTCAACGCGAGCGTGACTTTTTGATCGTTAGTCTACGTTTTCTGAAGAGTATAGCATAAGTATATTTGGGTTGTGGTTTACGAACGCCATAAACAAAAACACAATTAAATTATCACGAGCGCAGCTAATTACCTAATGTTTGTCCCCAGGCAGACTCACCGAAACTTTGTAGATTTGCCAAACATTTAGGCGTTCAGAATCGAGGAATGTGAAGGTTAATTACCTGAAAATATAAAATAAACAATTAGTAATATAGAAGCAAGACCAATAATATACCAAGTTGGTGAAGGCAAATACAACCGCACAAGAACATGTTTACACAATGTAAACAAACACTGAACCGACTCGCGCTGAAAACTGGGAAATAGGAATACTTGGCAATATATTTTATACTGATAAACATATTGTGAACGTTACGAAACTGTTTATACGACGCTATGATGTAATAAAACATCAGCTTTGGGAATGGTTATATTAATTACAAATTTCCTGGAACTACATTTAAACGTAAACTAAAATTGGATAAATTGACAATTTTATCTCAGGAGAAAATAACTTCACATAAAATACCACTTTATACTGTCTAATAACAAGGGAATCGGAATCTTTAGAGCATTTTTTGCAAAACTATGCCTACGCAAATGTCTAAAAATCTTTGATTTACATTTGTATTTTTGTCTTCAATATGCATGTAACAACTCCCGAATTAAATTCAGTACATGCTTGAACGGTAAATAATTTTTATTTGAAGATCAAAAAGCGCTGCTTATACTAGGTGATGGACTATTTAATTTCAAAAATAATTACTTGAAATTAAAACATTGAAGCAAATTAGGTTTTGGCAAAACTGAAGCCGTTTTGCTGGCGCCTGAATGCGTTTGTCAAAAAGCAGTAATTGGTGGCACGCAAATAGACAAAAGATCGTAAACAAGTTTGACAGCACCGCCTTCTGCCCACGCGCCGAACGGCTACATAAAAGAACCCTAAAGAAAACATTATCACAACTACACTGTTACTAGCCTGCTCGCTAAACACAACGAAACACAATAACAGAATTTAGTCAAAGGAACATTCGTTCGTCAAAGAAAAATGAAATAATAGAAGTCAAAAACACCAATAAGGTTTTGATCATTCGTTTCGACAATCATAAATTTATAAATGCCAGAAGCGAGATAAAGCAAAATGCCTGAGAGACAGTAATACGATTGCTCTATCATCGAAATAGCTGTCACCGATGCGTGCACCTTATGAATTTACCTGCAATAGTTTTATAGGTCAGGCGTCTGAAGTTCGTTAATCTCTGAACTGACATTATTTTCGCCGGCGGGCTACGACCAGCCTATCTACAAGCCAAAAGGATCGTACAATCTGGCGATGTACCAAGGAACGTGATCGCCCCGTCTTAACTAATGGGCATATCGAGGCCCAACTTGGCTTTTTGTCCGGCATTTGCTCCGGTACAACTATAATTATTTAAAAAAAGCATATTTAAATTAAGAAAACACAGCCAATTAAATAGTTATAGACTAAAAACTTCCTACTTTTTACCGAGACTGCGCGAGGACGCGCATAAAACAGTTTTATTACATTGTTGTAGCTCATAGTTGCGCTATATTCTATGTTGATCTTGGACGAGAGCACGTGACAGGTGTGGATCATTATTTTTAAATGAAAATACAATCTCCTTGTTAATGATCACGGAAAACATTCAGTTTTCAGCAGTAATTTACCCACACAATCGGATCTAGGCTTATTGAGTTTGCTTTTTTAATATTTTGATTTTAACAAACTTGGCTAGGCGTCTGCACTGTACCATATCAGGTGCAAATGTCTGACCAAACAAATGAATCACTTCGCGACCGCCTATGGCCTGTATTTCCATCGGCGAGTGAGCATCGAGCACGAGGTACAGCGAGACGTTGCGAAACTCACGTCGACAAGCGCCAAGCGCGCCGCTCGGGGCTGAAGAGGATGACGCCCCCAGATGACACGGTGCGCAGACAGAAATAAATCCGCAAGCTAAACAAACCAGGCATTTCCGGCCGGCACGTGCGCTTCTGACACAATTAATATTATTCCCTAAACGAACTGCATAAGACAGGCGCAGTGGGTGTGGGTACTTTTACGCCTGGCGGCGGCCGCGGCGTTGCGGCATGAATGGGCATAATGTTACGTAATTTGGCCGCTCTTCGCCCCTGACTCATTTCTACGGATTAAACACGAGTAAAATCGGCTGGACACCCTGCAGCTGCACTGCATATATCACAAAATAACATGCGATTTTAATTAACAGAATACTTTGCGAAATATTAATTAAATCGCTTTCACCAAGGTGATCGCTGACAAGCGACGTACTGAAACCTGCGTTATGCATTTACGTTACATACAGCTGTGGTTCTATTGGGTGTTTAGGATGCACCAACTCGACGAGTACCCAGCATGTCAGTTGTCATCGGCTCACAGATTGGCAACAATTCGCAGTATCTATTTCCACGCAAATTATTCCGTTGAATGAGTTATGGGCACTAGCATCGGCAGCGTGACGACCGAATTTACTCGTTTGCCAAAACGAGGATTATTAGACACGAAATTGGATAAATATTACAAGAAACGAATTCTTATTGAATGAATCACGGTGAAGCGGACGAGTGTGCGTCTTCTCTTGCATTCTATAAACATTGACGTCAAAACGGAGAGCTGCTAACTGCGAATTACTTTCCGTATTACGTCAAACAAAAATGTATTTCACTATTGAAAGAAAAACTTAAGACTGACACCTGCAGTTGCTATTGATGAGATCAAGTGGGACGATTGACGGAATCTGCTATCTTCTTCATGAAGTAGTTATGTCGAATAATATTTTCATAGCTCATCTAAAAATAATGAGAACATCGTCTCAGTTGACGAACATAAAACTCAAAAAGATAATAAAATTATACAAGTATAAATACGAGAAAATTTATAACCCCGGTACGTACGTGCTACGACTCGCACCGGATAAACTAATCCTATTAGTGGCCAGTCCAATGTCGCGTCGTCTGAGGCAGTCTTTATTTTTGAATATATTTGGGAATGTTCGATGCCAGGGCAACACATTAATTTCACAGATTTGTCTTGTGAAATCCCTGGACGCCCACGGTCTCAAACGCGCGCCTCTCAAATTCTTGTTAATTAGTTACAAAGATGTTAAAACTAGAGTAATTATGCATACATCTTCAACAATATGAAAAATTCCAAATTATTACTATTATAAACAACTGGTAAAAACGGAATTGAATTCCAACTATTTAAAAAAAAAACCAGAATTGTATCTCTCCTCTTATAGAAAAAATTAAGACATCAATGATTAAACCGGCCAAGCCAAATATCCAATTCATTTTCTCGAGAATGGAAAATATACAACGTACGATTTAGAAATACTGCGGGAGATTCCAGTTGGGGACTATTTTGAAATGCGGCCGTAACATGTCCACGGGACATAGTTAATGGACGTCTCACACTTTTGTAAATTAACACAGTTCATATTTTAAAACCAACTAAAAACAAAAAAATAAATCGTTGCGTCTGTTTTTGTTTACAGCAAGTCATTCAAATTAAACTTCTGATTTATAACATCCAATGGAGGTCATCAGCAGTGTAACAGGGAGATACAAAAATCATTTTGCGTTCAATACAATAAACAATAAAGCATAGTGAATCATGAGCAGAGACTGAGGAAGTCTCTTATTGATGTGTGAAAACAATCCTACTGACTGACGATGTTGATAGACCAGATTATAAAGAAACCGAAAGTGCGTTCCCTGCGGCTGCGCCCAATTGTATCTAGTCCAAGATGCTGTCTGCAGATAATGGTAATGCGGTTCATGTGGCAGAGTGCATGCTAGTAGTAATAGCGTTAACGACATGGCGACACACCGCGGTAAACATAACGTGCACTCGTAGCCAACTGCTACTCATCTCTCGCTTATAAGTTCTTGTCGTTATTGGTAATGCATTTGGCAGCGGCTGAGCGCAGGACTCGCATTCAACGCCTAGGAATGCGATTACATTTGAGAACAAAACGTTCCATTACTCTTTCGCGACGGACGCATCGGTTAATTAACCGAGCGATATTTATCCGTTAATTACTTGCGAGTTTGCAAGTAATAGGTGATATCACCGATCATTACCTTCTGCCGAAACTTCCACGTTTTATGAGATGTGTACATTGAGAAAATGTATTAATATTGAATAGCGAGATAGTAAAACGACGCAACGAGGTCAAGGTGGGAGCGGGAACGAGGACGAGCACGCTAATTACCCACCCACCATGTCAATACACATATGCTATGGAAAATATCCCCAGGGTGACGATTGACGACGAAAACAATCGATTTGGGACACAGTGTTTTTTGCTAAACATCTTTCTTAGAAATAATGCGTGTGGTGAAACTGTTGGCCTTTCTCGGGGCAGAAATAGAAAAGATGAAAGAAAGCAACGAACGGGAGTCAAACTGATACCCAGAATGTTACAGTGTGGACACTTCAACTACGTCTATGTTTTTCTAATTAGTCGTTGGCTTTAGCCGCTATGAATAGATAACTTATCCGGAAACCATTGTAGGTCGTGGGAAATTAGACGAGACGCGCGTCCCTACTGCCTTCTCTCAAAATATAATCATGTTGGCACACGACCTACTAATTAAAGAATGTCATTTTCGATCGATATCTTGGATGAGCGTTCATAAATAACGCGTCATTCTCAGTTATAGACAATACTTACTTATAGCCAGGGTATAATGTGAGCAGATAGTTCGAATTCAACAAGTGGTTTATACGTGAATTACACAACCACATCCAGTCAGTGCCAAAATTCTATTTGTGACGACAAACCGAGACGGGTACATTTAACTGCCGCCCATAAACTGTCCAATAGCCACTGTCTCTGAGAACCGTAACGACATTATCAAACAAAACAACATTAAAACAACAGCCGCGATTAACAGTCTCATCACATCATGTTTTAATTCCATCGGACAAGATCTGCGGCGCAAGTACGGATCTATTCGGGTCGATAAAATTCGATAATATTCGATAAAATTGACAGTTAAAATCGATAAAGTGGGTTTTATCGCATTCAACTGTCAATTTTATCGAATATTATCGACCGAAAAGATCCGTACTTGCGCCGCTGATCTAAATATTCACAATGTTAAACGTATTACTTATTTGAACAATATAATATGCTTATTAGAAATCTAGGAGTTTCCATCGAGGGAAAACGACATTATTAAAATTACAAAAAAGGCTATGTTTCAGAATGTATCAAACAAAATAATACAGGATAAGATTTAAGTCCAAACAATCGCTATCTTTTATTGAATACCCGATACGTTGTGAAATTGAATCGCTCCAGGAAACCAACACCTACGTCCTACGTGTATAGTGCGAATCATGTGATTGAAATCGAAACTTTCCTCAAAGAAGATGCCGATTTAACAACACATTGTGAGCGAGTTACACTTCTCGGTAATAATTACGAGGTTGTTTGCGACTCCTCCAAACAAAACATTCCGTTGTTATGTGCGGGTTGCGAGCGACCTACAACACTGGCAGCACCGTAACGCCAACGCCCGGTGTACAAATAGACACATTTCTTGGATGGAAATTCACAACTTTATTTTAGTGAACATGAAGTCATACCTTACTAATGACGTGACAAATGACTGCACTAGTGACGTCAATAGTAGCACATAATATAAAACAATAAACAAAATATTCGGCCAGACAGACAGAATCAATGATAGAGCATAACTCATGAATCAAAGCAACATAATATCGTATCGGTCGTTACGTATTAAGATCGATCAAGGTAAGGGAATTAAGTTGATTTATTGGCGCAGAAAGTTTGTAGTGGCCGTTAGGCGGCGGGCGGGTATGCGTGCTCGCTTGGGCGGGCGGCGAAATGCGCTGGCGCACGTGTGGGCGCCACTCGCGTAACGTAACTGCCCTAGTCCGAGAAAACAACTTGCATACCTATAACGTAACGTGTCGTTTGCCACAATGTAATCGTAGACTAGAATGTGGTAGAAGTTTGAATGGAAAATCATCACGCACTACAGGTAGTGGAATATCTGTTTATGACTGCTTCACCTTAACTCTCGTGATAGAAAGAATTTACAGCAGTCTTAGAATGTAAATATTATATTGGTTTTTATAAACTTCATTTTACTGTTTAAATAACCTGTTTACAATTTAAATAGTTGATAACAATGAATAAGGACGTAATTCATCACTGGAAAAAAAGAATTCACACCAAAGAACTCAGACCAAAAAATTATGTATGCTTTTGCAGTCGGTTTCATAATAACACCAGTCCCATCAGCATTTACAATTAGATTAATTGTTAAAACACGGTTATAATATGTGTGTATTTTGGCTGGAACCGTAATGGTGATTGATGAATTCATTGCGAGCGCCTCGCAGACACCTTGCTAATTAATCGGGCTGACGGGACTCTGGCCAGAGAGAAGCGTCACGCGCGTGACGAAACACCTGTCATAACAATGTACCCCTCAGGTCACGCCCTCAACTCACCGTCTCGCATTGATCACGGTCGATTGTGACAAACCTTGGAAAATTTATAGTCGGTTTGATGTCTGATACTTAAGTGTGACAAATAATCATTTAGGGCTATGTCCGATAAAGTTGTAGCTAACAAGTCATTTATGGATATATCAAACGGTAACGTATGACCAAGTTAAGCGACAGAAATATGAAAGAGAATGGTTTAAGTGAATAATGCCCGTATTCATTAACGATGATTTAGGGGATGCCCAACTAAGTAACTCCTAATGTAAGCAAAGTCCTACACTTAAACCGTTAGAACACTCCTTAAGGTTGGTGAAAAGTTTTTCTAGTTGCCTGTCTGGTTGCCCAAGGCAACTCCTAAATATTTAGGCACCGATTTAGGTAGCTCCTAGGGTTGGTGAAAACGGGTATAAAACTTACAAATCACTGTCGCAGCTTGTCCATAATATAGATTCGTATTTGACTTACAACTTCACATTAAATCTGGGCGATCAAAGAACTGCAAACACCATCGTTGATAGCATTTGTTTATGAGTAAAGTTTTCAGAAAATGATAACGTGTTTTTCGGCAAATACATATTTCACGTCGGAAACATTTCGGCAAACGCAAACGTTTCTATCATCACAATGAAAGGTAAACAGTCGATGTAAGACTAGTTTTTATCGACAGTTCACATCAACTGTTGCTAGGCCGCAGCCCTAAATAAGCCCCTTGAGAAACTACATATCTTTGATAGACTAATTATAAAACAACATCCAAAACGGCAATTTTGTAACGGGACTTGCTTTTATGTATTTAAACTTCAAATATTATTTCGTAAACTAAAGGAATTCAGGACGGTTTCATAAACTTCGGCTATAAACGGCTTCGCCCAAGTAGCTTAAGTTATTTCTTCAGTTATCTGCCAGAGAAAGTCCCGTCAAAATCGGTCAAGCCGTTTCGGAGATTAGCCGGAACAAACACACATAGGCAAAAACTTTAACACGACCAAAACTAAAAGCAAAACGCGTGACCTGGGGCCTTACTCTGAAAATCCAACGCCGAACCTTCGACTGACGTGTCGCAGTTTCCCTATCACGAAAATATAGAAAGACAAAAGTCAAGTTACGAACATCGAGTCGAACGCTGGATCCGAAGCACTTTCATAGTAGGAAAACTGCGATCCGTAAACCGAAGCTTCGACATGCGTTTCGGAGGAAGGCACGATGACTATGCTGAATCGATACACCCGCAAAATTATGCTTATCGAAAATTGTAACGACTCGTTAACATGTGCGTTGTCTGCGAGCTTGTTTACGAGCTTACGGTTACATAAGGCGAGGAATTTGGCCCAGTGCACACCGGCAACCACTATTTATATGCACTTTCCATTCCCGCCATTGTGACACACATCTCCAGTGACTAAGGGACGGCTAAAGATAATTTCCCAGCAGGTTAATTCTATCATTGGCCGGTATTTCACGAAGCTTCTGCTTCTTTTATTTATTAGCTTGCGTAATTGCATTTTGTTGTGTAAACTATAAGTATGTACTTTTTACTGTTCTTTTGTACATTCGTTAACGAGAGAGCTGGTGGTTTGCATAATCGTAAGCATAACGCTGGCTCATAAAATTTGCAGTGCCACTAAGAACTTTAAAACATAAGGGCCTGTGCGGCACTGCAGTGCGCTCATTACCCTGAAACATCAGGTATTCGGTCTCATAAGCCCAGTATTCAGTAAATTCACTGACTATTCTGTTCATCACACCGGAATACAGTAAAGCTTGCACATTACTGCTTGGCGGCAGATTTCACGAGCAAAGTGGTGGTACCAACCCAGACGGACACTCGCAGGAGAGTTAGTCCTACCACCTAGTACCACCTATATATAGTAAATCTAAATTACACAGGTGTGAAAAATGTGTGAAAAATGTAAAATTGAGGTAAAGACAATGTTGGTTCGAATACTTTGAACCAGGACTTCGCAACAATGACAACCATCAAGTCAAAATGCAAGACAAAAAACGAGAGGGCAGGCCAAAAACAACTCCGTATAAAGGCTAACACCGATTAAGTGATTATACATGTATGTTGGTGTTTAAATAATTTTATCTTCTTTAGTGTTTCAATAGAAGACTAAAAATAAATACTAATAATAAAAGACTATCTTTCTATCTGATAAGGGTAAATTTTATTTACGAGCTAGCTGTGCCCTGCTGCTCCGCCCACATAGCCACCAGGAGAGCGCTAATTCACACTCACCGTCAAACACTCCCCATGCACCCCATTGTTTCTTTTTAATTTTTTTGCATAAATGCTCAACACCGTGGTATTGCTCTACGTACGATGGCATAAAAAAATTATACCTACCTACTAAAACATATATGTTTTGTAAAATCGTGGGGCTGTTTTGTCTGAACTGCATTACATTGCATTGTATGAATTGCATTTTGTTAGTGGGAGGACTAACTCTTCTGCGAGTGTCCGTCTGGGTTGTTACCACCGCTTTGCTCGTGAAGTCTGCCGCCAAGCAGTAGTGTGCAAGCATTACTGTGTTCCGGTTCGATGAGCAGAGTAGGTATCCAGTGAAATTACTGGGCTTATAAGACTTAATACCTAATGTCTCAGGGTAACGAGCGCACTGCAGTGCCGCGCAGGCCTTTGTGTTTCAAAGTTCTGGGTGGCACTGCAATTGTTATGGGCCGGCGTTATGCTTACCATCAGGCAAACGACCAGCTCGTCTCGTTACCAAATAACATATTAGAAGTTATGGTAATAGCATTTTTTTAATCTCGGATATCACTTTTTATCTCGGCGAAGAACAGTCCGAGCAAAGGGATAAACTGAAAAACAGCGCGGCGTACACATGAAAATGTGTGCGCCGCAAATGCTGAGTTTACCTTTACCCCTATGCCTCATAAAAATTTTGTGTGTATTTGTGGTTTAGTATTTTGTATTGTGCCAATAAATTAAATTTTTTATGTTACTCCTTATAACATTAGCTATCTGCCAGTGAAAGTCGCGTCAAAATCGGTTCAGCCGTTTCGGAGATATGAACAGACATACAAAATTTCAATATTGTTTTTTGTTATAAGTACCGTACATATACTTTCATATGCAGTCTACTAATATTATAAATGCGAAAGTGTGTTTGTACGTTTGTTGGTTTGTCCTTCTTTCACGCAGCAATAGAGCAACGGATCGACGTGATTTTTGGCATAATAAAGTTTATGGACCGGGCAGGAACATAATAGGTCGGGGAAAAAGTTTCTTCGCATTTTTTAAGAAAATTCAAAACATTTTTTAATATAGTTTATTTACATTTAACTAAAGTATGTAGGTACCATTTTGTTCGATAACTTTTTGCCATCTTGTAGGTTGGGACATGATCCCATTACTATAGAAATTTTGGGACTTCTGATCAAAATACCGCGACAAGTGGTTTTGGCAGTGCTCTCGTGATGTTAACCTGACACTACCTAAAGAATTCTGAAGAGACCGAAACAGGTGGAAATCTGAAGGTGCAAGGTCAGGACTATACGGCGGATGCATTAACACCTCCCAGCCAAACTCTCTTAATTTTTTCTGAGTGGCTAAAGATGTGTGAGGTCTAGCGTTATCATGAAAAACCATGAAAATGAAAACCACACCCCTTCTGTTGATTAATTCCGGCCGCTTTCTCTCAACTTCTTGCTTTAATCTCATCAGTTGTTCGCAGTAGAGTTCAGAATCGATGGTCCTGCCTGGTGGTAACAGCTCATAATGAATAATGCCTTTCCAATCCCACCACACACACAGCATCACCTTGTTGCGAGTTAACCCGGGTTTAGCCACAGTCTGTGAAGCCTGACCGGTCTTTGACCACGACCTTTTTCGCACGTTCTTGTCGTACGTGATTCACTTTTCATCACCAGTTATCAGCTTCTTCAAAAATGGTTCGGTTTCATTACGTTGTAGTAAAGAATCACAAATGAGTACACGGTTCATTAGGTTTCTTTAAGTGAGCTCGTGAGGTACCCAAATATCGAGCTTTTTTGTGTACCCAGTTTTTTTCAAATGCGCCAAAACTGTTTTGTGGTCAATTCCCAGTTCTTCAGCTACGTCGTAACTACTGATATGCCGATCTTGTTCCACTTTTTCAAAAATGGCATCCATTTTATCCGTAATAGGGCGACCAGAGCGACGTGCATCTTTGAAATCAAAATTTCCGGATTGAAAACGCTTAAACCAAATTTGTGCTACTCTCACAGACACTGCACTAGGTCCATAAACATCGCAAATTTTTTTCGCGGCTTGCGTTGCATTTTTACCTTTTTTGTAGTAAAATTTTAAAATGTATCGAATTTCTTCATTAGATTCACTCATTTTGACAGTACGAAAAACAAATGAAAATCACACATTTTCCTAATTTGAATTTGGAATTATGTTCTTTAAAATTTAAACTTTCATATGATACCAAAACCAGCCAGATACAAATAGTATAGCCAAAGAGATTTTATTACAAGTTCATACATACTATAATGCGAAAAGACTTTTTCCCCAACCTAATATAAGCTACTTTTTGAAATGCACGGATCCGGTGGAAATGCAGGTGAAACCGCGGGCAGAAGCTAGTTTAATAAACTGTTATTTTGATATTACAAACAGACACTTCAATTTTATATATTATATACTTCAATTTTATATATTGACTAACAGTATGAGAGGATTTAAAGTGTTTATTAGTTATTTGTAAATCTCTGAAAACGATCCATGATAAATAATAATCAATAATAACTGCTTTTTAAATATTCGTTATACAGAATTTCGAATTGGGGGCAGGACAGGATGTATTCCATCAAGAAAAAGTTTATAGACCTTGAGTTTAAACTGGTATGTTATCCCGAAAGGGGGTCAATCTATTCCTGGAGGTCAATAACATATTATTTTGTTTTGAGTTAGTTTGAAATTCGAAATTTTTCACTGAAGAAAAGGCATTGAAAGTTTACGTTAAAATTAGATCTAGATCAGTTGATTCACTTGAACTATGTTGAACTTTGTTGTTTGTAATGTTGATTAGAAGAGACTAAGAAAAAAATGTAGAAAATACCAAACACAATCGTCGACACAATCATCAAATGTTGGCAGGGGACGAGGGCAGACGGCGTGTTACGATTGGTCAGTTTAAAACACATACATCAGACAATTGAAGACGGCGTGTTGTGATTGGTTCAGCTGGGCGGTGTTATGCAGTGATAATGCTTAAACTTGGCGCGCAGGGATGCCCGGCTAAGCGGAGTCTATAGGTTTAATGGTCTGTGGGGATAACATACCAAATTTCTCTCAGGCTGTATATGTATTATTATTTTTAACCGACTTCTTTTGTCAACCAATTTAAAAGATTCTTTTATCATTTCTTGTTTCATGTTTAAGGAGTACCACCCCAGACGGTGGAAAAATGGGGGATGAAATTTATACATCGCGATAGTTTCGTATAATCGGTTCCCGCTTTTTTAAAAGCAATTTTGAAAGGTACGATTTCAATTTGATAGTATGTCAGGAAGTGAGTGAAAAACACAAAATCTTTGGTAGAAAAATTGTCCTTCCTTCTCTTCGACGCCTCATAGTTCGAATCTCGACTCGGTCTCGCACAAGTCAATATCAAGTTATGTGCGGATTGTGAAGGTAAACATTGCATCGTGAGGAAATCCGCATGTTGAAGAACCACAAAATTCGAGGGCATGTGACTTCCACCAAGCCGCACTAGGCCCGCGTGGTGGATTATGATGGCCCACACTCTCTGTTTCTGAGAGAAGGCCGTTATCCCAGCAGTGGGTGCGGTTTCAAAGTTCTGAGTGGCACTGCAATTATTATGGGCCGGTGTTATGCTTACCATCAGGAAAACGACCAGCTCGTCTCGTTATCAAATAGTATAAAAACCATAATTCTTAATATTATCTTAACATTATTCATAATAGTATTCCTACAGCTAAAAACGGTTTTACATTTTTCATGTTAATACACAACAACTTATTTGACAATGTAGTTTTTAGGGAAAAAAGGTTACAAAATTACATTTATGCCAATCCACAATGAGCTCTCAAAGAACTCAAAGCGACGCTCAAAAAACTAATACCACTTTTAACGGACCTTGTAAATATGTATGGTACTTTCGATAGGGATTAAATTAGCGAGTGTAATAATCTGGACCTTAAAGAGTATTAGATTATCGGTGAGTCATAAAATATGAAATCAGAAGTCTCAGAGCCACGAGCGCTCCCAGTGCCGTACCGTGGGAGACTTTGCTATTATTTGTCCGGTTATTGGTCCGGGTGGCACTGTCCTCTTGTATAAGCAAGCGGGTCGCTTAACTTTAGGCGAACGACCTGCTCATCTCGTCTCTCATTTTCATAAAAAAGATAAACGTTACTGTCGTTGTGCATAAATAATTGATTTACAATGTGTCAAACTTTTGAAAACTTTGGTATTAATCCGTACTATAATAAATCCGAAAGTGTATGTGTTGGTTTGTTAGTTTGTTCTTCTTTCACACGCCGTAAGCAACGGATCGATCTAATTTTTTGCATATAAATAATTTAAAAGCCGGAGATTAATAAATATAGGACACTTTTTATCTCAGAAAAATACATGGTTCCTGTAGGAGCCTCCGCGCAGGTAAAACAGTGGGCATCAGCTAATACATTTTATAAAATATTCAACTTGTGCTTCACCTTCATTGATGTTTATGCTCAAAAGATATAATAATATTATATAATAAGTTTTATCAGGAGGGAACTTAACAAGAACTCGAATTTAAGACGTATTGATGGTGTTGAATCTTAAGTTAACCTTATCGCAGCCTAACCAAGGCTCGAGGTGGCGTCAACAAGCATCCGAGTTAGTAGGATCACCGAGTGACCGCCCCCAGCTCACCAACAGCCTAACTCACCAAACAATTGACTATACCTTATCAACAGGATTAGCAGACAGTGTATAGAACAGGATTTGCGATTGTTTATTACACTGTTGGTGAACTTGGGGCTCGCGCGCGCCGGCGCCGCCGATCAATAATATGGTGTTATCGTACCGTCGCAGTGTCTGCAGCGTTTCGGCTCCGGGGGTGCGATCTCGTCGCCGAGTTCGCGGTGTCGTACCGGCATGGCGGCGCATTCCGCGCCTGAGCCACCACCCGACCGTCAGTGCGGGCCGCGCACGGTTGAGCACCACTCCTCCAAAGGCGGCGGCGTCGCGGCTGCCACTGAGCCATGAGCCATCTAGCCGCCCGCCCCGGCCGGTAGGCGGCGCCCATTCCCGAGCTATTTTGGGCGGCTGTGACTCACGGCTCTCACTGCCCGCGGCGAGCGCCGCCCGCGCCAGGCTCTCCTGCGATGCGCTGAAGCCTGCGACTGTGACGAGTCCTCGCTTCACTCACAGCTGAGATTAAGACCTTCAAGAGACGTGTAGGACCAGTGTGTATAATTACTTTGACGAGGATGACGTAAACACACGTTACTATAATTATGTCATCTCATAAATTATACCACTTCTGCACGATGAAGGTCATTTGATAACACTGTTGCTAATCTATTCCCGAAAAAATTTCACCAATAATAGGTTGACAGTTGGTGCGTCTTTTCAATAAAGTGATTTTACATTGCACTACTTATGGTTTCTGGGTATCTTGCAAAGGCATCCAATTCGAAAAGCCGATTATGAACAGAGTTGCCAATTTTAAAACTGACCAAGAAATCCAAGAATAGCTAACAGAAGGTGACTTAACAGGACGAAAATGCAAGTCTTTTCGGGGATATTTATGGATTAGGCGAATGTTAGTCATGATGCTCGTGAAAAATATGAGCTAATTGTCACTGACAGCGAATTGACAATTCAAAACAAGAGTATCATAGCATCTTTCTAAGGTGATGATGAAAGTTTCAGCCAAATCCATCATAAATGGCTGTCATCATTCTTTATGTTGTACTCCAGAGTACATGGTTCAAATCACGGCAGTCTCAAGCTATTAGCACTGCTGCCTATGTGTTGACCTTTTAATTAAACTCTTGGAATCAATAAGTGCTGCTTTTCTTGTAACATCAGTGACCAAGTGATTCATACTTGTTGGGTTTTTTTTTCATTTAGGGTAGCCACAAGTTACCCTAGTTAATCGGCCTTGCAAAATAATCACAGTTCATATGCACCAAAAACAGTATTGATCTTTGAATTGATTAAGTGCATTGACTTGCTACATGCCGGACCGACCAATGGTGTGGCTATATTTTCAATCTGTCCTTACTTGCAATCTAAGTTCCAAAAGTTCCTAACATTATAGCCTTCAGCCAACTTCTCGAAAACAGCCGCTGGCGGGCAGGCAGGTGCCAACCCTGACACAAATTTAACCTTTTTATTCAAACTAAAAGTCCTTTATTCACAAGGGGGTATGTGCCCATATAAATCAAGTATTATAAAATATTTGTTGACAAAAACAGCAATAAGTAATATAATTATAGCAAAAAGATGCACAATTAAACTACATAAAACTTAATACCAAATAAATAAATGGAAAACAATGTGCTCCTTACCATTAATGATCACAACAACTCCTTTATTAGTCTTCATCGTCAAGTTCACTTTGAAGTAATTGGCAAATTGAACAAAAAAAACTAATTGAAAAGAATGATAATTATGCCTAATTGCCTATATTTTGTAACAAAATACAGTATGGACTGTTACAAAATTGTGTATTTTACATGTCTCTCCTTTATCTTAATATTCACGATAGGTTACCATTTGATGACTTAGCATTTCTTCCACCAAATTGGTGTTTTTACTACACTTTACCTCCCTCTACCATCCCTCAATATTCATCTCTCTTTTAGTAATAACTGTTTCAGTTTCAATGCGATTCAACAAGGCAATGCAGCTTACATGCTGGTTATGCTGCCAACTGGTAGTGGGCTAGAACATTTGGATTATCTATAGGCCTACACTGGCTTGTATATAATGCGTTATTTTTTGTACCTATGTTAAATGTACTGTCTATGTGGTAGCCACCTTAATAAAGGCATTTAGACCATTGAAAAAAAAATGTGTTTCATTCATCCTCATAACATGCCCATACAAAATCAAGCAACTCCCTTTCAACTTTTCTGTCACTGGTTCTACTTCCCAGATGAGATTCTCTTCACTCTACACATCCATCTAAAATTCTTAACATTCTCATCTCCGCTACATGCAATCTTCTGTAATTTGTAAATTTATTGTCATCTGAACAATGAAAAATAACATCTTAAAATGTATAAAGTTGCTTCTGTTTTTGAGAATTATATTGGTGGCAATGACTTTTAAACAAAGCATCCATACTGTTCTTATGTTGTGATGCAGTCTTTATGTTTATCTAACTTGCCTAAATACCTTATGTGTATACTAGTTTGCCTATCACTATCCTGTTTTGTTATATCAACCTACTTACACAGAATAATCAAATTGTAATGTTAAATAGAACAAATTATAGGTTTAATTTGGTATTGTTGTATGTATATTAACATTATTATTAACTGCTCAACTCTGGAATGCCTTGCTGGTTACCATCACACATACTCAATCTCTCAACAGCTTTAAATCACTGATAAAAAGTGTTATCTATATGTCAAATCCTGTCCACTAATATCTTTTTCCATTCAGTGACCAAATTGTATATGTTCAATTTGTGCATGTAGTTTATATACCTATTATGTACATTATAGAGCTACTTATAGTGTGTAAAATTGTATAATGTAGTATATAATAATAATTGTTTTAGATTATTTCTGAATAATGTTACACCACCATCCTTGCTTAATCTGTGATATACTTTCCATCCTAAGGTAAACAAAAATTTTGTTTTAATCCATTCAAGTTTTCAAACCTAAAAATGGGATTTTATGGTTTGCTCATTTTCATGTATGAAAACTTGACTGGATCAAAATGATACTTTTGCCGTACCTTTTTAATGTTATTGCCACCAACTTCACCGAACGCTACTCGATAATTATATTAAGTGATGGTTTATCTTCAAAAATATTAAAATGCGCGAGCAAGACAGCGGCGAGCTGTATTCTGATCCTTAAAAAGGCAAGTCCCAGCATTGTAAACAATAGATATCAAAAACTTGCCACACAGGCATTTGTGTTTCAAAGTTCTGAGTGGTACTGCAATTGTTATGGGCCGGCGTTATAGTTACCATCAGGCAAACAACCACCTTGTCTTGTTACCAAATAAAAAGATAAAGATAAAAACTTACATTACATCAACTTCATTAAAATTCTTCTGGATCTATCAAAAATTACAGTTATACCTGTATTTTACCTTCACTTCTGTAATTTAAATGGAAATAGGGATTGATTTCACAAACTTATATCACAACAAAATAATTTATTTGTAGGTATAAGGTATCATTTCTTATACTTGGTAGATATTTCTTATAGTGAAACTAAAATCTCTTTATTTATATTGCATAAAGTAGATTTACAATGGCAGTGCGGAGAACGGTAATAAAATCACTAGCCCACAAGTACA
This sequence comes from Crocallis elinguaria, assembly GCA_907269065.1. NCBI lineage: Eukaryota > Metazoa > Arthropoda > Insecta > Lepidoptera > Geometridae > Crocallis > Crocallis elinguaria. Next base: position 19,289,245 of record OU026072.1, on the reverse strand, counting down.
AACAGCTAATTTGCTAGCTGGTTTCTACCAGCAAAATAATAAATCAAATTCAAAATGCTTTATTCATATAGGCCCAAGGAAGCCCTAATGAAAGTTAAAATAAATTACTCTAACAGCGGGTCTCTATAACGTTCATCTACCCAAATCACAGACTAAAACTAATGCAGTCTTTATCAGTTATACTTTCCGCTCTTACTACATAAAGGAACTTGCTGCTATGTTTTTTTATCTCTAGATAGTAGCATATGCAAGAAACGTAAGTCTTTTAGTCATAGACTTGTCGACATACCGGCGTTATCAGCAGCTCAAAACGGAGCCCAATGAGGCAATCAACAGGTTGAAATACCTGTTATCTCTACCGTATGTTTACCCATATGATTGACCCTAGAAGACTGCTAAAATTCGACTGATCGACGAGTTAATAATAACTTACTAATGCGTAGTATCTGATTACCGAACAAAATCCGTGACAGTTGCGACTATTTGCAAAATGATATCATGGCTATCTCCGACGGTATAACAGCTGTAACATATGCTCCACTACGAAATTTACGATGACTTTCATGTACTAATACCACTTAATCGATCATTAGGTTAACGCAAACAGAAAATTACGAGTAAAACAAAGCAGACCAAAATGAAAGAATACAAACTGTGGGCGGCTACGTCGAACTTACCTTTGCAAAATAAATAATCCTTTCTGCGGCCGAATTTTTTCGCTGTATCAGTGAATCAGTCCGAAAACATAAAAAGTCCGTTACACCACGTCACTATGTTTTAATATCGCACAAACATAGAAATAAATAATCTTCACGCACTTGTTTTCTACCATTTTGAATTTTTGCAAAATGTTTCCAGTACGAAAAAATTTGTATTTAGCTGTGGCCCACAGAGTACATTATTCAAACCCTTCTTGAGTACATTGTTATATTGACACAAAACAATAGGGATGTTGACTGATTTTGGGAAAGTGTTTAAAACGATGCGTATGGGCCTAGTATAACCCAAAATATTTAAATTTACTTTTTAAAACAACTGATATTTTAATTATCATGTATTTTAAATGCCGTTTTAAATTTTGCTCCAAAACGGCAGTGACGTCACGTGTTCAATTACCACAGAGTAATTTTCTATAACACTGTAAAGTGACAAGCAAAGAGAATATAACCACTACTACCTAGTCTGTGCTACGTTTAGTGACAAGTTCATTCGATGCTTTCTGTGTATGTATTGTTATGTATTAAAATATGAGTTCTAAGTTTTCTGAGCTTATTGATTTATATATATGCTTTGGTTAATTAATACACTTTGGATCTTAGAATCTATGATTACTGTTATATATTCATTGTTGGTTATAGAAATAATGATTTTTGGTATAATAAGTAGGTACTTACATGGAGGTCTTCACATTTCTAAATTCAGCAGAGCAGAAATTATCGTTTGTCGAGAAGAAATTAGCCACCGTAAAACAATCAATTCTCGGCAAATTGGAATTATTTGCCTTTATGAAGCCACTTTCCATCATGGGAGAATATTCAAGAGTCGAAATAAATTTAGAAAAATAGGCGCGGAATTCACAGCACAGATAAATAATCACAGTAATCACTCTAAAATACTAAGCAGTTAAGCGCAACGAGCTATATACTCATTGGAGTTTTGGCGGGAATGCGAAAATGTGCTGTTGTTGATTTTGTGTTATTTACTAAAACCTTTGTTTTATAGAGTGTTAATGTGTAATAATAGTGGATTATTAACCATTAAGTGTTCATAAACTTGCATGAGTGAAAGGCAAATAGTACAAAGACGAAAAACGTGTATTTTCGTATTCTATCCAAAACTCCATAGAAACTTCAGTAAACTATCTACCAATTTACTGAAGCGTCACTTCGACTCGACCGCGCCTAGACTAAACTTTAACGTGACTTTGACGACTTTCATGCACCAAAAATAGAGATTTATTATATATTATTACTTATATAATAACTTGATAATATAACTTGACACTAGTTAAATGCGCAAATCACGTGGAGCCAAAAAAAAAACAAAAAAAAAATATATACCCATCCGATTGAAACAGTGACGTCACGGGCGTTTTAGGTCACGTGACTTCGGATTGATGTGATTACATTTTGATTATTTAATTTAAATTAAATTCCTTAAAAATAAACAAAAATATTGTGTTTAATAGGATTTCTGTCACAAAAACTACCGTTTCGCGGCAAAATTATATTTTTATTTGAATACAGTCAACAACCCAATTGTCTGTGGGCAGAATATCATTGGTGCAAGGAATTTATATACTACGTAACTGGAACGTTCACTCGACATGGATATAAAAGCTATTTTGAATCTTATCACAACAGAGTAACGTTCTTTTTTGATTCAATACAGTTATAAGGAAAAACGGTCTCGAAAGAGACTTACTTTTTAGTCGACGTGTCCTTTTCACACAGTTGCTACCATACAATGGGGAGGCACAGGCAAAGCTAATCTCAGATGGCGCCACCTCCGCCGGTGCTTGTCATTAAGGGGCAGAATCCGGCGCGCCGCTATCTCCCTCGCGCATCTCAACATTTTTGAAGATAAACAATCACTTAATATAATTATGAAAAATCGCATTCGGTGAAATTGCTGACAATGACATTACAAAGGCTACACAAAAATTTCAGTTGGTTCCATTCAGGTTTTCAAACCTAAAAATGGGATTTTATGTTTTGCCCATTTTCATGTATGAAAACTTGATCGGATCAAAATGATACTTTTGCCGTACCTTTGTAATGTTAATGCCAGCAATTTCACCGAGTGCGATTTTTCATAATTATATTAAGTGATTATTTATCTTCAAAAATGCTAAGATGCGCGAGCGAGATAGCGGCGCGCCGGATTCTGCCCCTTAATGGTTACTTTGTGGGTTAATAAATTAAACTATAACCAGTAAACATGCTCGCGTCTTAGAAATCATTAAATTTGGAATGGTCACTACATATCCTAGAAGAATAATTGGTTTCCAATCATTTTTGGTGAGCAATGCTTTGATCCACAATTTCCGTTTTTTCTCGTCAGAAGAGAAACGTGTGTACCTTAATTTTACACTGAATTTCACTTTACAGAGGCATACTTTGTTGCAAAGACGATTTTTTGTTGATTTACTAAATATTATAATGAAGTTTCATAGTGAAACAGCACCAACGATAATGCGCCACTTAGCGGGATAAGTAAGCAGTGTGCCTGCCTGTCGGCATGGTACCTAGTAGAAACATTAGGAATTACGTAATTTCACAAAAAAGTCCCAAGGATCTTTTTTATATGCAACTAAATGAATTTATGTTAGTGGGAGGACTAACTCTTCTGCGAGTGTCCGTCTGGGTTGTTACCACCGGTTTGCTCGAGAAGTCTGCCGCCAAGCAGTAGTGTGCAAGCATTACTGTGTTCCTGTTTGATGAGCAGAGTATCCAGTGAAATTACTGGGCTTATGAGACTTAAATACCTAATGTCTCAGGGTAACGAGCGCACTGCAGTGCCGCGCAGGACTTTGTGTTTCAAAGTTCTGGGTGGCACTGCAATCGTTATGGGCCGGCGTTATGCTTACCATCAGGCAAACGACCAGCTCGTCTCGTTACATATAAAAAAAAAAAATTAGGTTTCATTTCTCACTACATACAAAAATGTGTCTACATTCTGATAAAAGTTAAATTGAAAGATAGAAGTAATGTGATGGCAATATCCTGGTAAAGTGGTAACTCATTGCAGACAAAGGAAACAACATGGCAGATTAGTTATCTTTGGTTTTATAATATTGGGATTTTCGGTTATATAAAATGTTTTACTGCAATTGTTTCAACTAAAATGGACCACACTTGTGTTGTGAGCGGATGTAAGATAAGAGTTTTAAACAAAGCGGAATCGCTAAAATATTTTATTTATAAATTGAAATACATCGATATTAATCTCACATAACTATAGTATTAGAATTTATTAAAATTCAAAGATATTTTGATGTTTTTTAAGACATTTTTTTAAACCATACAGATAATATGAAATTAAAAATAACGTTGTGATGTCAGAGAGCAGATACATTTTCAAAACATGAATGATTAAAAAATCCTACAGTAAAATGACAAAACCAAAAATTACAATAATTGATGATTGCTAAAATCTAAAATATAATATTTACACAATAAAACTTTTAAAACTTTTACAAACAAGTGTACGACTTACCAATAAAACGTCTCGCAGACGTTTTGAGCAATTTGCATTAGTTGTAATCACGAGAAGATTCGACGTGCGTAAAACGACCCGATAATTTCGTACAAATCACAAATGGTTCGACAAACGGTATAAATAAAGTTTTGGTATGTAGTACATATGCGAACGAATATTTTATTTAAATAAACAGGCACATATTTGATTAAAGAACAAATAACAAAATAATAAGCTACAATTTCATTACAATTAGCATAAAAATAACAAATGGCTACTTGGCCGCCGAGGCCGAGGCCTGCAGACATAGCGGCGAGTCAATAGTTTTCCGCTGTGTCTGATCACATTATCTTTGATTATCTAGATATTTTTAAACATTTTTATCAACTACATTAATGTATATTTACTATCAACCGCGGGCCTAACGCCACAGAAATGCAATAAATAAAAACTGGATTTTTAAATCGAGACCTAGTCACAAAAAATGTTTTGGTGCTGTACACCGTACCATCCATGGTAAAATGTAACAAATATTATAAACGATAATAAAATATTAAAAAATATTATTATTGCTATTTCACATCGTAATTCTCTACCAACCTAAACAATAAGATGAAAACATAATTTCGCGTTTTCTTTAGTATAATAGGCGGTAATGTATGGAAATTCATTGTGTATTTTACATGGCACAGTCCCAAGCAGAATCGATTACTTATTAAGAACTACCATTTCCGTTATAGTTATATAATATCTCTGTCGTCTGTCAGTGAGTCCTTTACGGTACATTTCCTCAAGCTTCGAAGTTAAAACTGAGGGAAGTGATTTTTTATTGTTCCTTTAAGTATTATTCTTTTGTCTGTGATTCACAGTACTTAAGATAATTTATCTATTCATTTTCTAAAACAGTAAGATCGAATATAATTTAAACATAAAATAGTTATTATTACTTCATAGCAAAGTATCATGGAATTATCTAAACAATAGAATATTTTCTAGACAGCACAAATTCTAACAGAATTATTTGGTTTATATGTACCCAAAACATGTGATTAAGTATATAAGTAGCTTCAAACGCATTCCCCATTCTGTTTGTAATTTCCATTCTGCTTGAGGTCACCATTCTGTTTTATTTCACCATTTTGTTTCAATTCGCCATTTTGTTTCGAATCGCCATTTTGTTTCACTTCTCCATTTATCTTCTGTTCTCCAAATTGTTTCTGCATGGCTTTCATGATGGCAATTTCTTTCTGTTCTTTTATTGTGTTGCGTGCTTCGAATTCAAGCCGATGGTGAATTATTCGCTGTACAATATCATTTGTGGTCATTGTGTTGCCAGAATTTAATGTCTGAAAATAACAATAAAAGTGAAGTGTTTTATAAAAGTGGATAAAGTTGATAATATAGATTTCGAATGTTGTCAACTTAATAAACTAAAGTATAAAAAGAGTATTTTATTCATTTTCATGATAAAATATGTTTAATTTCTGTAAAAATAATGTAATTAAAATAATATTTTTTATAGATTGGAACATATTTAGAAACGCTCTGCGATTGGTTGCAGTTCTGGTGACGTCACACTCCTACACATAAGTAAAGTTTGAGTTTCGTAGTGCGTCCTTTCTGGAGGTGTTTGTGTGTGTACGTGTTACGTGGTGACGTCAGATTTCGCTAAACATTCACGAGCACAATCCGAACTTTCAAACTCAAATATCTGCGCGGCACTGCAATTTTTATAGGCTGGCGTTATGCTTACCATCAGGCAAACGAACCGCTCGTCTCGTTATCAAAAGTTATTTGTTACGTAAGGCGGCAAAGTTGTTATTTGGCGCGAGCGCGTACAAAAATGGAATCCTGAGGTAAAGTATTTCAAAATAATTTTGTTGCCGAGCGAAACACACAGTTTTTCACATCACTACAGGCGAGGGAAAAGTTTTGTTATTCGTTCGAAATCTACGTGCAAAAGTGCTTTTTCCGCAAGCTAGATAAAAAACTCTTTTGCGCGCGCAGATTTCGAATGATAAACAAAACCTTTCCGAGCTTGAGGTGAATAAACTATTAAAACAATTGTGGTAATTACCTTAAAGCACCCTCTCTGCTTGGGCACCATATAGGGGTCCGAGCCGTCGATGTCCGGCGCGATGGCCGTGAGCCCGTGGCACACCGCCTCCACCCTGAAGTGGTCCATGAGATCGGCCGTGACGCTGTACGGCGCGCCGATCACGACCTCGTGGACATACTGGGAAATAAACAAATATTACTATACTCTGTTCCATACTCTTAGATATTTTATGTAAACACACAACCCAACAAACACACTTCCGTATTCATAAAACAACTGGTTTCTGCACGCGGTACCTGCGCGTGGCGATTCTCACATGAACCGTGCAGTTTTCCGGGATAAAAAGCAGCCTGTGTTCCTCTCCAGTCCATAAATTCAGATGCTTCTTTCCGACATTCTACAACATGGGGCTCTTCAAAAGAAGGGTGAACAGAGGCTTTAAAGGTCGGCAACGTGTCAGTATTACCCCGAGTGTTGCAGACATCCATAGTCGACGGTAACTGCTTACCATCAGGCGGGTCGTAAGCCTGTTTGCCACCTATGATATAAAAAAAAAATGCAAAAAATCATGTCAATCGGTTGCGCCGTTGCTGCGTGAAAAAAGAACAAACCAACAAGCCTACAAACACACTTTTGCATTTATTTTAGTACCTACGGATAACGGATTATTATTCAAATTCTAAATTTTTTATTTACATGAGCTCCATTAGATCGTTAATGAAAGTTATATGACTCGTACCACCCGTTCCATGTATACAACCGATCCAGCAGGGATATTTCAATTCACTCGAAATGATATCCGTGTCGGAAGCGACGTTCTTGATCGTTTATATTTCGGAAACGCATCCCGACAGACGAATATTATATCCGTGTTTATGCAGCTGAATTAAAATATTTTTTCCCGCAGCCATAAACAAGAAAGATTTTGCTATGAAAGGTTTTAAGTATATTTGCTTTATTTGACTGGAGTTTTAATGCTGACCTATAAAGATTAAAGAGTAAAAAAAATAAGATTATATAAAGTGAGTAATTTATAGTTTCAATTCCGCGATAAATTACTCACTTTATATAATCTTATTTAAAATGGATTTCCGCAAAGTAACGCCTGATTCCATCAAAGAGTAAAAAAAACTGAAGGCTGCTCAACTAAGCTTCAAAAGTAGGCCAATGTCGTCACAGCGTAATTATTTCGCATGATATCGCATGTTTTTAGATCATCTATCAATAATACCTACAGTCTACAGATCTAATCTTATCTATCTTCTATCTCCAAGCCCGTGAGTGGTGCGCAAGTATCGCACTCAATAATTATAACTTATCTATCGACGTAACATGACGTTATAACAAGTTACTAGTAGTTTGCATAAAATAAATGTTTCAATTTATTGCGTATGAAAATTATCTCCAGATTACGCATTATTCATTTATCTAAAGTAACATAATGTACACATGAATCATTTCCATTTTTGGCCGATGTGGGCCAGGCTAAGAATAATAAACCACCTCGTTGGTGCCGTAAGACCAGGCTGTGGGAATATCCAGGGAATGGGCAGCATTTTCCTCGGTCAACATCATAATCTACTGCGATCACCAAGACACCCGCGCCTGCTAAGTGTGCTGTCAAATCCCCCTACATGATACGGCAACAATAATTATAAAAGCTGAACACTCATGACTGGTGAAAATTTGCAAGAATATAAAATCGTTTCAACAATACTACTTATTGAATTTAATCAAATAAAAGTTCTGTTTAAAGGCGTATATTTTACATAATTTTTATTTCCAACGTTTTAACACGTTTTTGATCGTAACATGACGGGTCTAGGTACCTTAAAAAACATGTCGATCTGTTGCTCTACCTGCAAAAAGGACCGACCAACAAACACTTTCCCATTTAGTATTAATATCGCGAAATAGCGAAACACATTTGTATTAAAATTATATAATCCATACCTTACACGCCAGCACTGAGAGTACGCGTTCATGCAGATTCATAATGGGGTAATTAGAGCCCTTGTATCGGTTCACTTCGAGGTCTGTGTGGAGCCCCACGATAAGGAAGTCGCCCTGCTTATTGGCCTGCTCTAGGAAGTCGAGGTGGCCCACGTGTAATAAGTCGAAAGCGCCTGCTACATACACCACCTGGAAATAAAATGTATAAGTTTGAAAACAGGGTTTTAAACCTTTTTTTTTATACGAATGAATAACGAGACGAGCTATTTGTTTGACTGATGGTAAGCTCAACGCCAGCCCATAACTATTGCAGTGCCACTGAGAACTTTGAAACTCAAAGGCCATGCCCGGTTTTACGCTCACTACCCGAAGGGTAGCGAGCGCGTCATACCATCTCCGTAATGTCTCAGCATTACGGAGACGGTATCAAATCTCATAAGCCCAGTCATTTCACTGACTACTCTGCTCATCAAACGGGAACACAGTAATACTTGTACATTACTGCTTGGCGGCAGACTACTCGAATAAAGCAATGTTACCCATCCAGACGGATGCTCGCAGAAGAATCCTACCACCGTAATCGAATTCAAATTACATTCCCACATTATTATTCCTTAATTTAAAATCCCGTAAAATGAAATAAGGATAATATCATAATACCAAGTTCAGACTGTATTGGAAGACCGATATCAATGTACCACCCGTACTTAGCACTACACTATAGGAAATAATATGCGGTGGACACAACTGACGTCATCCATTCAAATCAGTCAACGTTGACATACCACATACCAGAGTGTTTTCCTAAACTTATTAAATCGAGTCAGAATATTGCTTCAACGCAATATAAAATATTTGCGCGTTTTGCTATGCAGACTATTGTCTTAGGTATGCTGGCGAAAATAAGGTTCAAAATAGCATAAATATTGAATATTTAATTATCTAAAAACCCCGCGGTGTAGTTGATAGGTCGTTGAACTTGACTTTTGTGGCGCGGGGTTGCGGGCTAGTTTCGCGCAATAAGTTATCTCATATTTGTGCACTTAAAAAAAAGCATGTGTATCGTCCGTATCGAATGAAAGTTACTGCTTTCCATTCATGTGCACACTTATTTTCAAACTTTTTAAATTTGCCAACCTATCCTGATACCTCTTAAGGGTGTGGGGGTCACCCTTTACCAGTCATGATAGTATATATCCGTGCTAATAGCAAAAGTGTGTTTGTACGTTTGTTGGTTTGTCCTTCTTTCACGCAGTTAAGGAGCAACGGATCGACGTGATTTTTGGCACAGATATAGAGAGCAACATCTAAGGTTACATTTTATCCCGTAAAAACGCACAGTTCCTGTGGGAACACGGGTAAAACCTCGGGTAGAAGCTAGTATAGTTATACGTACAGCACTTTTTGTATGATAGTTGAAGTAGGTACGGAAGCCTCCGAATGCGAGATTTTGCACTTCACGATTCTTATTAATAATGTATAGCATAAATAAAATGAGTATTGATTTTAAACTTCCTAGTTTGTCGACTTTTATGATTTTCGAGCTTGATTTTTTCATTGCACATTCAGAAAATATATCATACTAACTGCTGCCCGCCGTCATCGCCGCCGTCTCGCATACCTAAGTATTTAAATAAGTTTTGTGAAGAATAATTTAGTTACTTACCTAAAGGTCAAATTCATTAAGACACATTTTTAAAGGTCATATTTACATTGTTGTATAATGAGGATGTTGACTCCATTTTTTTCATGTCAATCAATCCGTTTTCTCACGAGAATCAAATGTCTACCTATATGGAAAAAACTGGAAAGAGAATGCTAGAAACGTCAAAAATCTGAGTCAAACTCTGGCAGCGTATATACTTAGCGCTAAAACGCCCCATACAGATTGGACAGAACATCTGACGTCACTTGTTCTACGCGAGCCGTAAAACTGTACTAAAAGCATGGCATTTTGTTGACTTGGCCGTGAAAAACTGCGTGTACAAAATTGTCTTAGATTTTTTTAATTCATTAAAATGTAAAGAATCTGATGGTATCATTTAAATTACTAATGGATGATAAAAAAAATTGTTGAATTTGGGAAACTTTTAGATGCATCTTTGTGGTTTTTTTTTTAATTTCAATTTTACTGTGTTAATGAGATCTTCTTAAAACTGTTCAGCGACAGAAATCACGTGTATTTTGTGTGTCATGCAACATCCCAATTATGTGCATTATTTATAAATAATATATTTATCTTGAGATAGTATCAGAGTTCAGAACTATTTTTAGAAACGTTCACTCAATTATTTTTTTCGGCTATACGTAATTTTATAATGAAATTGTTTTTTGCAAGACATTCCACAGACAATTTATAAATATTTAGAGGTTTATGTAAGTTATGATATTTTCAAGCTGCGTGTAATTTATTCAGAAAATATGTGTTTGAATACTCTAAGAATAGCAACGATTTCAAGGCTTGAAAATATCACATAGTAATGAGGTAATTTGAGTTATAATTTGCATATACTATTACGTCGTAGGTATTAAAATTAACAGATATGGTATTTCATTAGTATGGAGTATTATGTTTAATCGACTTGCAATTTGTTCTCAATTCGAACCGAGATGTTTATATATTTTGTTATGTAAGTATTGTTAATCCTTACTTCGGCTTTTATTTATTTATATTTAGGTTTTCCAACAAACATGACCAGATTAGTTTTTATTCTAACCAAACGAGTGTAATCCCAGCGTCTGGAGTGCAATTTTTGAATATCGCCGAGTGACTAAATATCTGCGACATGACCGATAGTCACCGATTTACAAAATATCGTATTTTCGAATCTCATCGGGTGACTAAAATTATCATACCTATGATATCGTTTACGAATGGGTACTTCCACTTGAGTATTTCGTGTCAATTTTGACATAAAAACAATTACAAACTTAAAAAATAAAATTGAATAGAACACAATCATAAAATTGTCTATGACCAAAGCTGAGAAATAGCTTATACAGGGTATGACTTTCAAAAATATGACTTTTGCAAATTAGTGATTTCAAAGCTTCTTTTACATTTATGAGAATATTCTGAACGGCCAAAGTCAAGGTAAAATTTGTTTAAAAGGCTGTTTTTAAGGCTTTTACTGAATTGTATTGTCAAAATTTTCAATTTTTGGTTCTATAAAATCCTAGATATAATGCACAAGATACAGATTTGTTCAAAACACCCAAAGAAAAAAATTGATACAACACTATAATTACGTACGAGCGTTTGTATGGAAAGTATGGCGGGTTGGGACCTCTTAATACCTAATGTCTCAGGGTAGCGGGCGCACTGCAGTGCCGCGCAGGACTTTGTTTCAAAGTTCTGAGTGGCACTGCAATTGTCATAACAATTAACGTCGCCCAACGCCACTTCGTCTCGCTATCAAAAAAAGAAAAAAAAAACTTACCTTGTCAGTAGGTTTCGGTGACAGCCCACTGCTAAACTGGATGATCTTCTGTGTGGTGGGGAGGAACTGCGAGCAGCCAGTGAAAGGAGATCGCGCCGTCGAGTCTGTCCCCAGGTTTGAAGAGTGCTCTAGTGCGACTGTGTACTCTTTGTCACCTCTCCTGGAAATGCATGTGTCTTAAGTGGAGTTGTTTTGTTTTTTTATTTTCGATAGCGATCGAGATTTTAAGGCTCGAATTATATATTATGCACGTTAAAGCAGCCGCCCTATGTTGCTAGGTTAGATGAGACTGTCCGCGTCGAAGTAGGTACAAAGCGGCAAATATGTAACGAAGCAGAAAATGGTGCGACCACGCGTGCTGACGACACGCGTCGAGCGTCGTCGCACCACTTTACACTTCTAGGTTTTAGGTACGGTTTTCGGATTTTCCCCTTTACTTGTGCTTTATGACATTGCTTATTGCTAAATTTCATGATTCAAAGTCAACGGGAAGTACCCTATAGGTTATAAGGGTTCCTTTTTTCCTTTCGAAGTACGGAACCCTAAAAATAAATATGATTGGATTTATAAGGGGTCGCAATGCCGATCGCCAAAATTGTCCTTGGAAAACAGGATTCAAAGCTAAAAACTTGTAATAATAAGTTATTTCATCAAAAACACGAATTGTCGCGTAACGTTGCAGTAATTCAACAAATAAATAACTACGTGTCACTATCATCAGATACTGACCAGTTAGATCAGTACCTATATATTATGATTTATATTTAATGAATGAATGTTATTTTAATTATTAATAATCGATTATTATTATCAATTGAAAATTGCATAGTTCACAAACATCTTACAAATAAACAAATTATGTTTGCATAGTATTTAAAAGACATACTTTGAAGTGTAATTGATTGTATAACATTATTAATACAGATAGTCAGATGCTATGCAGTTTTAATGTAAACAGGTTAATTTTAAGTTCTAGTGTGTTCTATCTTTGGCCATATTATTAATATTGTCCCTTATATTCAAAAATAAAAATGTATTATTAGGACCCTATATAATATTAATATGTTTCTACCGCCTTCTATTTGTTTCATCATTTAACTAAACCCTAGGGCCCGCCTCGTTGTTCAAATAATTATATTGATAAATGTAGCTAGTTACCTAACGATTCCCGTGATGGACGAACTATTCATATACTTGTACGGAACCCTCGATGCGCGAGTTACACTCGCACTTGGCGGGTTTTTTAAGTATCAAGATACTTAAAATTTTTTTGTATAGTGTGGTGGCAATAAACTCCTTTTATATTGTCACTCAAAATCAGGTGCGATAGCGGTCAAACGTTAACATATTGAGAATAATAAAATAAAAGTTAAAATAATAATAAAGGAAACTAATATTACTTAAAATGTTCTCTTGTGAGTAGTAGCATTCTTCCAACTAGGTCTGTTGTTGATACACCGGCTGTCCGCATTACTTCTCTGCAATAAAAAAATATTCATTAAATTAACTAAAAAAAAAAAGTAACAAAAACGGAGTGTCTGGCTGGAGAGCAGAACACACAGGTCTGAATCCCATTGGAAATTTTTTGGATTGAAATGTTAATATTTAGTACCTATAAACTTGAAAAGAGGTTTAAGTTATGTAAGTATTGACTTTTTTTATGCTATCGGATAACGAGAGGAGCGGGTTGTTTGCCTAATAGTGAGCATTGTTTTACAATACACCTACCCCTAACAATGATAGTGCCCGCGTAAATATATACATAGAAAACTCGAGATATATATACAAGTAGAACTGAAGAATTGACTGATGTCAAATCTCATAAACCTGATTTTTACTTGTTTTTAATTCCACAATTAATAATTGTCCCAGTATGGTAATCAAACCTTTATGCACTAAAGAACTTAAATCTATCAACTACATACATTAAAGGGGATATCAATAAGGGATATAATTGTTTGTGTCAAATGGCCATAAACAGTATTAATTATTTCAAAAGTGTTTTACCTATATCTATCAGCTTCTTTTACCAAATGATATGTGTCAATTCCATCTGCAGTCACTGTAATATCATCTGAAACATAAAAATATATTTTAAACATTATTGATTTTACTTTAAATTGGTTCAAATATAGAACAATGTATATTCACTTAAAACAATTATACTATATAACACTATACTATATATTATAGTATTTTCAAAGTCCATCGTTTTGCATGTCTTACACTTCCCAGCAAACAACCTAACAGAGTTTGTTTGTATACTATCTACTGCAAGTTTTCTAAAAAACTTTAGTTGTGATACTTGTGATTGTAATTATTATTTAAATAAATAATTATATTATCAAACAAATAGAAAGATAGAAATTATTTGTGCCACCAATATAATTTATTACATTAAAATAATTTCATTTCATTGAACAGAATCAGTTTGCAGGATTGTACCAAAAGGTTCACTTTTGAGGTACAACCCTAGATTGTAATCTTTGAGTTACATGAGGATGCTTGTAATCTAGAAATGAATTATAAACATCATGTGTTATGACTCAGAAATGAGCTGATTGCAGATTAGATATCATAATATTGAATAGCAGACATATAATCACGTGTGGGAATATTGAAAACTATGGTTGAAGATGTAAACTTCGGTCAGAGTCAAATTCAATATTATCTCAAAGTTTACTTAACAATTACCATTTTTGCATACTTTTGGCATGCAATTTATCTAGTATGCTGTTTGTATATTAATTCAGCATCACCTTTATTTGTAACTAAGTTTTTCACAAATAAAACTATAGTATAATGTAATTTACTGTTGGTATGGCAATTGTAATCTTTAACCTTCTGGGACTGTGACCTGTGAGTAGTATAATTTAACTACAATAGATATTATCTATCTATTTAATAAATAATGTATAACAAGTAAACATTATACAAGATAGTTGAGATTAGGTAACTGTGTAGATATTTTACATTTATAAAATTGTTAGGTTGCATGTATTTGAATTATCAAAAATATGTAGTCAGACAAGACAATAGAGGTTATTTGCGACACTTAGGTAAGCAACTTTTGAAAGTGATCTTATTTTTTCTGACTACTAAGCAATCATAATATTTGCCTGCTATCAAAATACAACTTCCTTTTAATAACATTACTTTTAACATGTGTACAGAATGAGGTTTTTGCTAACAAAGTTATAAAAGAAATTGATTAAATTTTGATTAACTAAAATTTAAATTAGATTAGTAATGTATTTAAGTATATATATTATTATTATGCATTTATAGTTTTTATTTACATATACAATTGTATTCTACATTTAACAATTATTTAAAAGACCAATCTTTTAATTGAAATAAATTTTCAGTTCTGTACTCTATTACTATACTCTATATTTGCCAATAAAAGAAAAAATATTATTATACTCTCTTATTATTCAAGATTAGGTACATATCATCAATTATGAATTATTCTTACACCTGAATAATCAGTGGAAAATTATTTATTAACTGCTGGTGAGTAATTAAATTTTTGCATAATTATCATGAATGGGGGATGACTAATTTAAGACTTTACAGTCATACCACACGAAAATTAAACACATCCTAAACATGTGTTAAACAGTGTTTAACTCCTAAACATACCTTAGTCGCATGTTTAAACATGAGCAACCACAAATCTTGATTTAATTAGTGTCTAACCATTGCCTAACTCACATTCTGTTGTTACATTTCTAATCATTTTAGATGTTTATCTTTAGACACTGTCTAGCTAAACAGGCATCTAAAAGTTGTTTTTTTGTGATAACATGTGTCATGTATATTATTACATCTACATTAATACAAAAATGGCAAATAGCTAAATGAATTTTATTTAAATTGTTTTGTAACACTAACATTATGCATTCCTCTATTACTTGTACTATGTTGAAAAAGTTACCTTTCCTCATTGTTAATTCAATTCTTATTTATTTAATTAACCTTTACTAATTTTGAAATGTAGAAATAATTTTATAGAAATGTTACATAATTTAGCAAACTAAACATATTTTTTTAAAATAAATGTACACACCATGGAAGCTGTGTTTATATTAATTTTACTATAGGTTAACTATTCTAAATCTCTACACAATAAGCAACCATAGTTTATATTTGTTTTTGTTTTGTCTTTAAATGTTCTTTGCTCTTTATATTTTATTTTAACACTCCTTATTATTAGCTAAAACGTAAAATGATTTACTTATTAACTGGAATCTCACCTCCATGTACACAGAAATCACACTGGTACTTGTCTAATGTCTCAAGTGTTGTCACATAAGGGGCACCTTCTACTACTTGGTCCACCCACTTGATGGCTCGCACCATCTTATATCGCTCTTCCTGTGTGAATACTGGTGGACCTTTGTGCTTAGATATCTCTTCATCAGTATGTACTCCCACGATCAAAACATCGCCGAGAGCCTTTGCCTGTCTTAGAGAATTTGCGTGACCAAAATGGACCATATCATAGCTGAAATAATAGTATTGATTAATTCGCTATTTTTGCTGAAATCAGTCAACAAATCGAATGGAGCGCGACTGATGTGCAACCGAGGCAGCTACGCGCCGGATGTTTTATTAATTTTTTATATCATTTTTCTGAAGCATAGTAATCACCTCGATCGTTTATTTCATATACAAGTTCGATGGCATTCCAAGCATCGTACTGAAACAATAACATCTAAAAAGAGGATGAAATGAGAAAATTAGTAATAATATTCGATTACTCACCAGCCGTCACACCACACGCGAATCTCTTTTTTATCACCATTGCTTTCACTCATATTTACACAAGAGCACTACAATATGTACACTAACGATATATTTTAATTAAATTATTAAAACGCAATATTCGTTCGCACACCCACAAATTGACACAACCACCTCTGACAGTTTCTTAAAACGAACTGCTGTCAAGTGTGTCAATGCGTTGTCAAAATCAAAAAAGATTGTATCAACTATGAATTATCAGCTGTCACGCCGCGCTATTGTACACTAGTACCTCTAAGTAGTCTGTGATTGTACACCATTAAGCCACCGATACACTTGATAAAATTGATTTCGTAAAGTCATAGCTCATTACTATAACTACTACCTATAGAAGAATTCCATACGTCGGCGTCCCTGTTCTATTCAAAGTATAGCGAATTTTATTTCATTCGTCTATTTATCATCTCTAAAAGTGAATCTCGTTAATCATGCTCATAAATTAGATAATATGTACTTACAAAGCGATTAATTAAAATAAGAAAAGGACGGGCTCTCGGCTAACTTCACTTCAATGTCAGTTCAAAGCTTCAAAGTTCAACGCAATTGTACAGTAAACACAGAAAAACATTGAACTTTTAACTGACATTAAAGTTCAGTTATCCGTGAGCACGTCCTATTCTTATTTTTATCGCATTGTGTACCTAGAGTACCTATACATATGCACAAGCGCAAAACTCTACATGTATTCCTGCTCTGATGCATCATCAGCACTGTGTATGATAAAGTGGATAAGTTTTTTTTTGTAAACTTGTTCTGTACTGTATTAACACATTATTCTCTTATTTAAATTTATTTTCCCAGAAATGAAATCGAATGTGCTGAGGTTTTTTTAATTTATATCCCGTGTTGGTTAACATTGCTTATCGGATAGCGAAGTAGCTAAATTGGTTAAAGTGCTAAGTAGCTTTAGTACGTTTACTAAGTAGCAAGTAGGGGATGTGAATCAAGGAACATATACCTACCTACTAAGTATGTGAATGTATTACGGTGTTTCACACCCCTATGTTTATTATACTCTTTGGTTTCACATGACTGACATATTATGTTAATATATTATTATGATTACCTGTAAGGTCCAATTTAAAAAAAAAAAAAGGTCCAATTTTTTAATCAATCAAATTAACGAATAAACCAAATAAACATATTTTAAACAAGGATCTACCTGCATGACTTGCATTCGAATAGTTCGAACGTTCTCAAATAATAGAACGAACAAGAGCATGTTATTGACATCAGACCCCTCTTTTTCATTGGCCACTTTGGGCAAGACTAACAGGGCCCCGTGATTCATGGGATCTCTAGTCCCCTCTTTTGCATGTACCTAGTTTAAAAATAGGTTTTTTTATGATAAACTTCTTAGTTATAACAAAGCGTACATCTAGAGCTCATTTATAAATTACATGTCCATGATAGTGTGTACACCACACTATTAAAGCACTTTTTCTTATTAGCTTACACTAGGTATGTAATTAAAGCTACATGATACCTGTACCTAAGTAACTTTCCGATTAATGAGTAATGTATTGGTAACGTGATTAACGTAAGTAGCTTAAACAAAATAACTGAGCAAAGGATTTCAAAAACGAGCGTGTTATATTTATCTAATCGCGACAAGAAATTTAATTGGCGCGCTGGAATCACGCCACTCTGTATGACGAATACGAACGGCTTGGTCGCCGCTTGGACTTTGAAGTCGGCGTCTGCAGTTACCCACTATTGGTTGAGGGCATACACTCATACAGGAGATGAAGCGAGGGTAGGGATGAGCGATATTGATAAAATATCGATATTGAAATCGATATTGATATCGAGTGCTTACTATCGATACACCGATATTATCGACATCAAAATATCGATATTAGAAAATATCGATATTTTGAGGCTTTTTGATAAATATCGATGGTTTTTCTTACTTTTATTTGAATGCATACTAAATATTTATAGGAGACCATTAGCAACGCCAGAATAGGAAGTGTTAATCATACAAGAAAATAAGAAATATAATTTTTTTTTGTAATCTATCCATACTAATATTATAAGTGTGAAAGTGTATTTGTTGGTTTGTTGAATTGTTGGTTTGTCCTTCTTTCACGAACTTCACGCAGTAACGAAGCAACGGATCGACGTGATTTTTGGCATAGATATAGTTTATGGACCGGAGAGTAACATAGGCTACTTAATGCACGGTACCTGTGGGAACGCGGGTGAAACCCACGGGCAGTTGTTAGTGTGGCATAAAATTGACATTAATAGCTGTCAATAAAGTTTTATAATGTTGACAAGTTGATTTAATTTGACAGATCAATGCTTTATTTCATTCAAAAATATGAGTTCAATCTTACCGCAGTCAGTTAAACTGCCGATAGAGTTTTCGCTGTCCAAAATATCTAAGTTCAAAGACACTTAATAGTGATGGTAAATTTATAATTATATACGTAATTTAAGTAATTAGTTTGATTTATGTTCTGAATAAATATTAATTCCCCAGAATCCCAGAATCCCAGATGCATGAAAAAAAAATATCGATACCACGATATCTTCTTAAAATATCGATATTCCGATATTTAAAAGATGCCAATATCGATATGAAAATATCGATATTTTGATCATGAATATCGATATTTCTCCAATATCGATATATATCGCCCATCCCTAAGCGAGGGTTATAAGTTATCGTTTAGGTACACGCTCTGTGGATTCTTACAATAAAATTATTAGGTCAATGACTCAATAGGCATGTTGACAGTTATAGTTGTAAAAATCCATGTATAAATATAAACGAATAATGGTAATATATTTAAATGCCTAAAATCATAGTTTTTAATAATATATTGATAAATAAAATCAAGTGAAAAACTTTGTTATTTCGTGCCTTATGTAGACTAAACGTAAATCAGAGCGCATGACGTCATGAACCGTTGCGCTAGTACTCTGGGGCCTTCAAACACAGTCGTGAATCAAACATTCAACACAGTAATGCTTGGTCATTCCTGCTTGGCGGCAGACTTCATGAGCAAAGCCGTGCTACCAACCCAGACGTGCTCTCGCAGAAAAGTTAGTCCTACTACCATATACGCGTAGGTACTACCGCCCAGGTTACCTACATACCTACCTACTTGCTCTAATCATTACGAACGTTTCTATGCTATTACTTAGTAGAGAAAAATATTTAAGCAAAATCATTTTATCTAGAGTAAGATATTAGGCAGTCAATTGATAATACCTTATACGCCTATACAGAGTAGATATTATATCAGCCTACGTATAGCAGAGATTGTATGAGAAAGGTACCTACAGTCAAAACTTATAATAGTTTAACGCCACGTCAAAAATTTCTCACAATAGCTATGCTATGTCAAACATGCATTTATTTACGCTTATATGTATATGCTGTATGCACTTTTAACAAAAGTCGGTATAAGGTACTAATTAGCTTCAATGCAAGTCCTTAGCAAAAATCTGTTTTTTAAATTGATACTCGATGAGTTAGTAATGTGTGACCACTATCTCGTCTAATCTTAAGCAACGTTGTGATTGTAGATGGCGGATCATATGCTAACCCTGGATTAAATTACCAGTAGGTACTTCAATCCAGGTTTAGCATATCTATACTAGCTCTCAAGTGCAGTTGCCGAAACACACCGATAGGTGCTTATAGTGAATGATTTTCAATAAGAGGGTGGTAGATAGTGTGGGAAGCACTAGAAAATGGCGTACCATCATGATTGCACGATGTTTTCTTTCATTGAAAGCTCGAGCTAATTGCTGGAATCACTACTACTTCTGAGTCATCACGGCTTCACCATAGCGATCACCACCATCTTCCTGTTACCGCACCAATCCGCGCGCCACTCCCCGGATAATAAGACAATAATAATATAAACGAGCTTCAACAGGCGATCGACGATAGATCCACCATCGATCGATCGGTATGGTTACACCCTATTCGATCTTTTTGTAAAGCAAAACAAATAAATAAACGTAAAACTTTATTAATCTTTAGCATCAGCAACACCTCCACTAGTGATAGCAAAAGTGGCTTCACTCTCAGGCAGATCAGGAGAATCATAAATCTTGGCAATTCTGTTCTCTCCTCTGCCTTTCCTTAATGAGATTCTTGTTGTAGAAGCATGTGCCAATATGTTGCCGCCTATAGGCTTCTTTGGATCTGCTTGGAAAGACAGAGTCGCTCCAGGGTCGGACGTCATTTGATTCGTAATGAACACTGCCACGTTGTATTCTTCAGAAATCTGTAAATAAGTAGATAAGTACTTACCTAGAGGTAGGTGAACCAAGATCACACAAAAAAAAAGTAAAAATACAACAAGTCGATGTAACAAAAGTTACATAAAAAGAAAGACGAGACTACCCTAGCCAGTGTCACTCGGGATGATGTAAGGATTCTAACGATACCCCACACATCAAAATCTGTTTAGGCATTCAAAAGTTATGGTGGAATAAAGAAACTCAGATACAGACATAGATACATGAACCCTAAAACCATTACATTCCTTTTTTGTGCAGTTATGTAAAAAGAACATGTCGATAACAAAAGTTACATAAAAAGACGACTGCCCTAGCCAGTGTCACTCGTGATGATAAGGATTCTATAATTCCATATCCCATACATCGAAATCTGTTCAGGCATTAATGTTATGATGGAATAAAGAAACATGTTGTTCATGTTCATGTTTTATCTATGAACATAAAACATGAACCCTAAAAACATTACACGCCTTTTTTGTACAGTCGTGTAAAAAAGTAGTGAATACGTACCTATTTTGCACCTGTTTATTCTGTGCCTGTATTAGTACAGTCAGCTGCAAAAATATTGTTGCCTATATCCTTTTAGATTTTCAAATCAAATCGTTTATTTGCTAGAATACATGTTTGCGTAAGGTCTTAAACAATATTTTTGGTCAATGTATTCAACCTGCAGGCAGGTGTGCAAATATTGTCATACATTTTAATTCCAGGAAATAATTATAAAGTAAATAAATGTTTTAGCGCAAAACATTATTACAGCCGACTGAACATAATGGGTAGTATTATCGTTATTATGCGATCTCTTCCAGATAACATTTGAATGGAAAGAAATCACGAAACGACAATAGACGGTAATGTTGTATTCGCAATTAAATACAAATTATAATTATCTAGATACTAGACAACCCTAGTTGAAATCCTAGGTACTAAATTGCGGCGAAACATGTTAAGCATTTATTAATAAAGTACACTCCAGTGTCAAAGCATAGCAAATAGCAACGTACACTGCATGTAAATTACTAAAGTTTTGACACTTGAGACGAATACATAATTAAGCAGTAAGAGTAGACAGTTACACGTTTTATCGATTTGCTCTATTTATAAGTAATTTACTACCTAATACTTTCACGATAAGAATCTAATATGGTAAGTATCTTATATTGTCAACACAAGCTTTTCGATCGATAAGTTGTGAATTATTAATAGGGCCGGAGTCCTGACCGAGCATACAAATATTATGATAGATCGACGTATATCTAGTCTACTAAGTATACCTAGTTTACTAAGTATACTTGCATATTGAAGTAGTCATGTCTTCGTTCTGTTGGCGAGGAAACGGCTCATCACTGAAATCGGTTACACTGCAGGTACGATATGTAATAATAATAACTAATAATATAATTGCCAGAAAAAAATATAGGCACAATCAATTTCTAAAATGATAATATGCATACCTATATGTAATAAATGCACCTAATTATTGTGTTCACATCTAGAATAATGATTTCCATTTATTATAATTATAATTATTTATTATTTAGGGTGCATTGCTTTTAGAACAGCATTTCAGGTTTTGACCCTATTTATATGAACTATTCTAAAGCCCTAACCATAGTTTCAGATAAAAAAAAACTTGATCCTTAGGGTGCAGTGTTTTTAGAACAGCATTTCAGGTTTTGACCCTATTTATATGAACCACTCTAAAGCCCTATAATCATAGTTAAAGATACAAAAAAATAAAAACTTGATCCTTAGAGATCGTAAGATACAACCGGAGATGTGAAACAACCACCATAATAATCCTACTAATATTATAAATGCGAAAGTGTGTTTGTTGGTTTGTCCTTCTTTCACGCAGCAACGGAACAACGGATCGACGTGATTTTTGGTTTACATATAGTTTAGGGACCGGAAATAGAATAGTTTAGAAACCGAAACATAGGCTACTTTTTATCCTGGAAAAATGCGTGGTTCCTTTGGGAACGCGGGTAAAAACCGTGGGCAGAAGCTATCTTGATAATAATGTACATTGTACAAGACGTATTCGATTAAAATAATGGTTAGGTACCAAACTCAAAACCTCCTTTGAGAAAGTTAATGAAAAAAAAACATAACAGATTTTACATTGTATTTATATTAATTTGTTTTCAACGTTTTCATGTATGCCCTTCTAATCTGCAGAACATTGGCAAATGGCAGGCATGGTCCACGCCTGCGCGTAGCTTTATATTCTCTTTCA
Organism: Crocallis elinguaria; assembly: GCA_907269065.1. NCBI lineage: Eukaryota > Metazoa > Arthropoda > Insecta > Lepidoptera > Geometridae > Crocallis > Crocallis elinguaria. The sequence continues at coordinate 19,266,279 of OU026072.1, read as the reverse complement.
TGCCTGCCAATGTAGTGCATGATTTATCAACTAGCTTCTGTAAAGTTTAATGCTTGTCAAAAGACAAGATAATTTTTTATAAAAACTGTCGCATGTACTGCCGCAGTCTCTTATCTGAGCTCAGATACAACCCAATAAATTGCCTCCATCCTTTACCAAAAGCCGGATGCGTGTTTATCTACTGACCGATTGTCGCGTCTCAGTACTTTTCTATCTCAACGCAACACACGATGATCTTGACCTCGTATTTGTTGTTTTTACTTGACCAAAAGAGTCTTGTCTTATCTATTACTAATTATTTATTGTTAGATATTACCGGTTACATGTAATATGTGTGTAACGGACATAAAATAATCGGCCTAGAGCCGTTGTGTGTGCTGTACGAATTTATTTTGTGCTTTTACGTTAGGGGCACCTTACGTAAAACGTACGTTTGTTTGAGCGTCTAAGGTGCCCCTTAGACTTTGGTGAATCCTCTTCCTCTTCACTGTCCAAAGTGCATTTAATTAAAGCGAACGCGAACGTATTTTTATATTTAATACTGCAAACAAGTAGAGTGAATCGAATTGAGAACGCAGACATGAGACAGCGGTTCTACGCAAGCGATTACTGAATCAACGAATTTTTTTTGGTACCCATATGTATCATGTCTATCTATCTAGCCGCGTTTGCATTTCTATTTTACTGTAAATTAAAACATGGAAGTACTAAAACCATTGGCAAGTACAGTGAAATTTTTCTTCAGGTGCCAACTCTGTAACATGGTAAAATTGAGATGGGCAGTCAGGTTTACGTATTATTTTAGGAAGTTATTGGGCGAGGAAAACACCTGAGTGGTAGCGAACACATTAGTTGAAACCGAATTACTGAGGTATCAGAACAGAAAGGTCGAGCAGGACTTCAGGCAAATATTATAGGCAACATCAGCAAATGACAAGTCATCTCGTCTCATTACATTTAAAAACTCGTAATTACTATAACGTATGAAATATGAACTGGACATTCTGTCGAGAGCGAAGTCCCAAAAAGTTTCAAACTGTTCTTGTGATCATACCTTCTGCAATCGTGAAAGCACTTGTGCAAGTTTCTGTTGTCTATCAGCAAGCTCTCCTCGGCCTGAGAAGTCGACTCTGAACAATGCCATGATGGAATCTATGATGAGGAGTTTGAATACGCCGGCTTCTTCGTGGAATTTAGCTGCCACGTAGTCTAGCAGTTCAGCCTATACAGTAAACATAACTACATACTAGAAAATACTTAGTTATATGTGATAATAAAACTTCAAGCTATTACTTAGGTATAGATCGGTATTTGAATTTAAACCGTAAAACGAAATGGATAGGATATTCCAAATTTCCAACTATGGAGCATAATTACAGACACTATTCCGAAAAAAAAAAGTTATAGATATTTCGATTCCTATCCGGATCATTAGATACCCGGTTCCGACACTGCGGCGCAAGAACGGGTCGATAAAATTCGATAATATCGATAAAATTGACAGTTAAAATCGATAAAGTGTGTTTTATTCGATAAAATTGACAGTTAAAATCGATAAAGTCGGTTTTATCGATTTTAACTGTCAATTTTATCGAATTTTATCGACCGAAAAGATCCGTACCGGCGCAAGTACGAATCTTTTCGGTCGATAAAATTCGATAAAATTGACAGTTGAAATCGATAAAGTGGGATTTATCGAGCCTCGAAACAATCGACAAAAGTTATCGAAAAGCTAGGTGGAATCCAAAGAATATAGAGCTACTACAATACTTTACGATCAGACTTCGGTACTCGCAACATTCGATAAATTTGTCGAGTTTTTCGGTTCGACAAATTTATCGAACCGACTTCCGTACTCGCGCCGCTTGCGCCGCTGGATACATAAATAGTAAATAATATCTCATTTGTTTAATACCTGATGCTCAGATGTGTATGCTCTCGCGTAAAGAACGTTGTCCAAAACTGCATTCTGATCCAAGTTGAATCTATCTGCGATTGGTCGTAATCGGTCGGGCCGGCTGATTTGTCGATAAGAAAATATATCAGTAATATTTCCTGCTAAGAGTTAAGTTGGACGTTATAACATATAGCAGGCAATATATTTCATTATATTTTTTTAGTCTTACATTAGAAAATCCAAACATGACTATTATATCTATACATACAAATAAATAAAATTGAAGTGTCTGTTTGTAATATAAAAATAACAGCTTTTTATTAAATGCATATTATATGAAAGTATATCGACTGGATTTGGCGCGAAGCGACATCGCACCTGCCGATAATATTGTACTTACTAATATTAATTGTTTTCTCATGTAAGTGACATTTTAGTCTTAAATGAGAAATAAAGATTTTTTAAACTGATATATACGGTACCTTCAGCAAAACCTCAATTTTTAAAAATTTTGTCTTTCTGTCTATCTGTCTGTCTGTTTGTTACGGGTAATCTCCCAAACGGCTGGACCGATTTGACGGGACTTTCACTGGCAGATAGCTGATATTATAAGGAGTAACTTAGGCTACTTTTATTTTAGAAAAATAATTAGGGTTCCACGCAAAAAAATAAAACCCGTGCTTTCCAATATCTCCGCGCGGGTGAAACCGCGGGCAGCAGCTAGTCTGCAATAAAAGGATACAATGTATGTTCCGTGTCGAGGAACATTACTTTTCCACCGTGGTATCCCGACGAGGTGGGTATTTGCGTCGTAACGCAGAGAGTGTGAGATAGTTGCGTCTTGCCCGTTCGGAACTCTCCAAATACTTCCGTTATGGCCATTGATTCGATCCCTCCTGCTAATAGTTTGCTGAAAATAAATCATAAATGATAATGAACTTAGCATTCATTATATGGTAGACAGACAGAGAGACATACAAAAATTTTAAGAATGGTTGTTTTGTTATAGGTACCGTATATACTTTCATATGCATTTAGTAAAAAGCTGTTATTTTGATATTAGGTTTTGATATTACAAACAGACACTTCAATTTTATTTATTTTTATTTATTTATGGATTTATAAATATAAATTGAATTGCCAAGGGAAGTTTAATCTCGTTATAAGTTCACAAAAAGCTTTTACCTAAGCAGTCTTGATAAAAAGTTTTCGTTTGGTATCAATTTATCTTCTAATTATTATATCGCCATGAATAAAACCTTAAAAAGTGTGCTAATTTTCTCACTGAATGTACTACGTAAACTCTGAGGTGTTTTTGGGATCCTTGTTATAAATTATAAAAAAATAGCGAAAAATTCTCGGTGGAGTCACCATATTTTGGTGACTCCATCTATTGGCAAGATTACATGTATTTTAATGTCCAAAAAATATGAAATTATTAGCTTCCGCCCGCGGCCTCGCCCTCATGTTATGTATCTTTATAAATTGTAGCCTACCTATGTATTATTCTGCTGTAGCTATATTATTTTAGTTTCATCAAAATCCGTTCAGTAGTTTTTGCGTGAAAGAGTAACAAACATTAATCCATTCATGATACACCCATCCATTCCTCACAAACTTTCGCATTTATAATATGAGTAAGTAAGGTAGGTATAGTAGGATAGGATAATAGTTGCTTTCATAAATATAAACACCTTAAACACTTACTCCAACTCCACACTGCCAGTACTTAATTTAAACACTTGTTTACGACGATCGCTAACTTCTAACGCCGTCATAAATCCAAGAGTAACAACTTTTTGACACGCTTCTTTTATTTTATCTACTTTAGCGTCTGAAAAACCTTTAATATTACATAACTTCTTCTTTGTTGACATTTGAATTCCTTTGATAGTACAAATTCCAGACGCTTTTAATTTTTTTATATCTGCCACATTAATGCCGTGTTTTTGTAATATATCTACATCTTGGAAAAAACTTTCTTCATCATCATTGTCAGATATATTGCCTTCGGTAGCTTGTTCAATCATAATAGAAATAGTTACTAATTTTAGTGCCAAGTCTTAAATTAAAATACTATGTTTTTGTATTGTATTTTATCATGCAATATTGCAAAGTGCAAACAAAATGTTTTTCGCCTGTTTTGGCTTTTGCCGCGCATTTTTTTTTTTCTGGCATCCAATGACAGATGCTGGCATCGCACGGCTACATTTATTTTAGAAAAAGAATTAGGGTTCCGCGTAAAAAAATAAAAACCATGATATCCAATATCTCCGCGCGGGTGAAACCGCGGCCAGCAGCTAGTTTTTAATAAAATGGAAAATGTTTTTTGAATGAGAGGCATGCCCTCTTCTATTCTATTTAAAATATTATTAAATTAATCGAATATTATTGAATTATTGAATGAATCGAATCGAGGTTAGAAATAGAATCGTTCCTCGGACCTCGCCTGATCCACTAGTCTATGGTAATATTAGATTGTGCCTACCCTAAATTATATTATTATTTTCTAAATTCGTCTCATGCAATGATTAATTCACATGAGACCAAAGGTTCTACTTTTCTTAAAATCACTGTTACCAAAAACGGGGTCCAAAAGAGACTATCTACTAAGGAGGTGTGTCTCTTTCTAAAAAGGTGACCTTACTTTATGAACTAAACGGGGCAGATTTTAGATGTGATTTGTTGTAGTAAAAATAATTCTATTTCAATTGAGTTATTTACTACAGTCAGCAATATACTTAAAGGCGATACTTTCTGAAAAAAATAATCACTGTTCGAAAGAAACAGTTATACCAGACAGTGAATCAGATTGGTACCTTGTTGAGCAGAAAGAACTTTATCTCGGATGCTTCTATAAGGTAGTTAGTCACATCATTACTATTTTTATTAAATACAGTTTTATTATTAAAATACATTGCTTTCTTAAAATGTATTGTATCTTAAAGTGTGCGAAAGTTTGTGAGGGTGGATTGTAATTACTTTTTCATGCAAAAACTACTGAACGGATTTTTAATAAAACTTTAAAAGAGTAATTAGTAGTACTTGTAAAAGAGCCTAAACATCAGAACAACATATACACTACAATTTATAATGATATATACCACGTGTGGCCGAAGCCACGGGTGGAAGCTTGTATACGAAATACGAAGTTTTTCTGTCCATGTGTTTTTGTTACTCTTTCACAATAAAACAATATTTTAAAACGAATCGTTTTATCGTGAAGGAGTAACAACAACTACTAATTACTCTTTTAAAGTTTTATTCCTTCTTTTAATTGCTTATATAAAACGATTCTTGTGGGTTTCTCGTGAAATTACGTAATTCCAAATGTTCCTGTTGTTTTTACCATGGCAACTTTAATTATTTGCTTGAAAGAGACACAGTGAGTGAAAAGTGAGTCCCTCTCGAGACCATTTTTCCTTGTAACTACATTGAATTAAAAACGAACGTTATTCAGTTGTGATAAGGTTCAAAAACTTATTTACATTGACGACGACAGTGACGAGTTAACATAGTTACTTATTCTAGTAATTATATAAATTCCTTTGTGATATTTGTGTAAACTGTGTAGTTTGTACCAAAGAGAATATAGCGATTGTAACGTGGTGTGTACAGTGTAATTTAATCTGTGTTTATTCTTTAAATCTTTAGTCTTGCTTTAGTCTATGGTCTTGCTTTTGATGACTTCGCTTCGATGAGATTCATTTGCGACGCAAATAAAGGATTTTTTATTTAAAACTAACTATCACGTCAAGAAATTTACCACCTAAAACATCTCAGTTAAGGTAAGGGCGTAAGTTAACCCTACGGAAGTATTAAAAAGTGATTATTTATTATGTTCATGATTCCTCCCGTATCACAGCCATGTTGAAGTATGTAGTGTTGATTTTAACTAAGTTCTCGTCAGTAAATGGTTCTAAAAAGTTACAGTTGTTCACAAGTATATATGACAGACCCAAGTTTAGTTTGTGTTGTGCGTATAAAAGTTGAAAATCTCGCAATATGACAAGTGTAACAAAGTGCCACCGAATCTGGCGTCGAGGCATCATCTGTAAGGTAAGGCTGGATGTGTCTTCAATAAACATCACAACGTAGCATACAAAACGTTAATCTATGATTATAAATGATTTTCGAAAGTAAAGATTTACTATTTCTATTACAATGAGGATTAAAAATTTCTAGACAGTATTCAAAAGAAATCAAAATTTGAATTACAAAACATAATTTTCAATAACAATTTTTTAATAAAGTTTATAATTTGACGAGTGTGTTCACACTGATCAGGCAGGCACTGTAGTAATTGATCTTTAGGATTTGCTGAATTGTAACAAAGGAATCACACCGTGCCATAAGGCAATTGAAAAAACTTTGAGACACTTGTAAATGATAACAATAAAATAAGAACTAATATCGACAATACTTGACCTGACAATACTTTATATTACAAAATAATAATTATAAAGGTAGATAATGCAATGTGAGGTTATTACCTGTTATAATCTTCTGTGATTCTCTATGTAAGGTGAGTTCTCAAAGAGGTCTTTGAAATTTCGCAGTGGATATAAATAATGCAGTTTACAGTGTAACAGTTTGCTTGTATTTAGGTAAGAGTGATAATACTAACAATGTAAATGGTACAATATATTTTAAATGGTTGAAGCTGTAAACCTAATAACAAACAATGAATGCTTGTTTGGGATGGGTGCTACATCATTGACATGCTCTAAATAGAATCATGCCGTTTATTTACAGGGATGGATTCAGAAGACTCTCGAGATGGTAGTGGTGATGCTCAATCATCTTCAAGTAGTAGCAGCTCAAGCTCTAGGAGCAGACAAAGTTCAACTTCTAGTGACACTTTTAAAAAAAATGTTAAATCACCACCTCGTTCGCCAACTTCACCAAGGTCAGACGGTCCAAGGTCACCATCACCAGAAACTCAATCTCAATCCCCCTCAGTTCCTGAGAGGAAACAACCTCGCTCCCCCGATAACTTGAGTGAGGCTCATTCAGATATAAACTCACCTGAAAATTCAATGCCTGGTTCGCCAGCAGAGCCTAAATCACCTGAGGCACCAAAATCACCAAGTGATACTGGCTCACCGGAACCCCCTGAACAATATTCAGCTTCACCATCTGAAGGACCTAAAACTCCTCAAAGTTTAGTTAGTTCGGCTAAATCTCCCCCTGGTTCTCCTGAGAGCAGGTCTCGACCAGCATCTCCTGATTCAGCATCACAAGCTGCATCAGCACCCTCACCTCAATCTAGAATTCCTATTCAGCGTTCCCCCTCATCAAGTCCATCTCCCGATAGAAATCCTTCCCACCCCTTGTCTATTCAATCTCCTGAGAAGCAAAGTCAGAGGAGGCCAGAAGACAAATGGAGGAGACACACTAAGGCTGAGCAGAAAATGGTTTCTGTTCCTCAAGAAATTCCTCCAGAACATAGTAGGGCACGCAGTAGGTCAGAGTCAAGTCAGTCAAGCAGGAGTTCATCTTATAATAAAAGGGGTAAAGACCCTGCCACCGAAGAAATTTCTGAAGGTAGAGACAGTTTAATTTTGTGAATGTAGGTTTTGTACAAAAAATTTTCGAGATCACTAATATGTTTATGTAAATCTTAGGAGAAATGGAATCAGACCAAGAAGACATTAAAACAAGGAGTAAATGTAGTGATAAGCATGAAGGAAAAGATCTCAACATAAGCCATGAAGATTTATCAGATGTATCTGACTTGGATTCAATGAGTCAAGATGATACAGAGAAAGAAGCCAAGGTAACAAAAAACGAAACTGTAATTCTTTCTGCCCACTAAACTAAATCCAATTTCAGTTGTTCAGTGTTCTATTTCTTATGCTATCAATTATGCATAGTCCTCAGTTAGGGCAAGCAGAGAGAACACCTCTTCACTATTTATGATATGGCAGTGGTACATAAAACATAATTTTGTGTTTCATATTTCTGGGCTTATTTACCTTCTATGATTGTTGAAACAAGTTTTAATTTATTTCCATTAGACTAGCTTTTGATGAGACAATTTGGTTGAAACTATTTACTTCTTAAGTGTAACCTAGCATATTAATTATATACTAGTATTAATTCTTAATTTTTTAGCCAAAAACGCCATCTACCTCACCAGATACTAAAGCAGAGACAAAAGTTAACGGAACCAGTTTAGAGACATCTCCAAAATCTGATAGTGGGAAAGCAGATACACCAAGGTTTGAGAAGGTTTGTAAACCAATAAATCCACTGAAAAAATATCAAATTGTATCAAACAACTTATTTAGCTTTAAATAATATTCTTTGTTAACTGCACTTGTTCATCTTAAAATGATAATAAATCCACCAAAAAAATTAATATAAATTATAAAATAAATTAAAAAAATTAAACCAGCGAAAATTCTAGACTATTCCTTCCACACGAAGACTAGTGACCCCTGGTTTTAATCGGTCTGGTATTGAAAACGAACACGAGATTGTTAGCTGATAAGGCAGCTGAACAGATTTGGATGTATGGGGTATTTATAGAATCCTTACATCATCCATGACACTGGCTAGGGTAGTTGTGTTTTTTATGTAACTTTTGTAACATCAACATTTTGGGTTAATTTCCACCGTGGTTCCATAACATAAATTTGGTCAAAATCTGATAATGCACTCCAAACTAAAAGTTGAATCAAAGCCTGGATATTTGAAATGACGTAATAAAGTTGCGTTTACAATTACTGGAAGAGTGCTCTTCTTGTGGCCATGAAGTGGGATTTGGAAAGACCTTTAGACATTTAGAACACTGTTTCATCACTCTATCAATTGAGATTAAATATGTATGAATATGAAGCAGAACTTTAGCCAAATGACCTTTGGAAATCTGCCTAAATGACATACCCCATAAGATGTGATATGAGGCCCTACCCTGCCTAATATCACATTTTATGGGGTATGTCATTTAGGTGATCGTACTTCTATGATCTTACGGGGTATATTCATAATCCTTTCCAAAATAGAGGTCACTTGAAACAAAAATGTATTTTATGTTTTGTAAAACGTAAATATCAGGTGCCTCAAGAAAAAACAAGTAACACTGAAGATGGGGAGGAGCAACTGGATTTTGAAGCCGAAGAAGGAGAATGTGTGGAACCGAAAACAGTGGAACAGGCTAATGGTGAAAATGAAGAGAAGGTACCTGAGCCAGGCAAGTACTGATAATGTTTGTAGAAGTAGCTGTGTTCATTCAAAGGTTTTATGAATACCTTTAGAACCAAGCTTGGACATATGCTATAACGGACTTTTTTAGAACTTTTAAAAAGGAACTGTTCAACGGTAACTTATTGTTTTCGTGTAACTTTAACTATTTACGCAGCACACTTGACGGAAATTCTCAGATGGGATGATTTTTTCCGACTTAATTCTTAATAATTATCATAATATTGGTTGCTTATTATATATATAGCCCATTACTTTCGTAGATAATCAGATTCTCAGATTTGTGAAAACTATATGAAAATCCATACAGTATAGTTTCTGAGATTATCCCGAACAAACACAAGCTCAGTGTGGTGGAGGGCTTTAATTTATAAAATGTAGTGAAGATATAGATGTATTAATAGATATCTCTTAATTTTTCGCTACATTTGCCACATGTATCGCTAAGTCAATGTTTCCCAAAGCAGTAACTTCTAACTTTAAAGTTGGGCCTCTCCAAGTAGCGAGTGATGTATTCGAGGCTAGCATATTCATCATCGCTCATATCAGCGCATAAAATCAGGTTTGATAGGAAAGTATAATGTAGGTTCTTTATGCAACAGAGGACATCAAACCTGGCAAGAGATCCAGAGGGTCTTCCCTGGAAGAAGGAGAGGTGTCCGATGAAGCTGAGAGGCGCCCAGAAGAGAGTGAGCCCAGACCAATCTGTAGATTCTTCTCAAGAGGTGCTTGCACATGGGGAATTAGTTGCAGGTGAGTTTTATTTTCTTCTCTAAAGGTTAGGAGTTAAGAGGGCGCCTAAAGCCAGCAAAAATTCTTCATTACTTTGCGCCCTTTCTCCCTCTCACATAGCATGCGATCGTGAAACAAGGATATGCTTGAAGTTCATAGATTAAAAACGTATTAAGTGCCAAAAGTGTTTTTGGGTATAGCTAAATAACTAATGGTATTTTCACAAAATCCCTAGTAAAATCACTCACTCTGGTAATTAACTAGTTATCTAATTTTTTTCTTAATATTTTGCACCATATCAAGTATTTGAAATAATATGAAAATTAGAAGTTACTTGATTTTTTTCTCTCGAGGAAATTTTATTATTTTGTGTTTCTGATTAGTTAAAAACCTAGAAAATATAATAAATTTATACATACTAATTTTATTTTTAAGTTACGACTGTCTACGTAAAATCAAATCAAAAAGTTGTATATCGAACCGAAGTGGCGCACCGTAATCTACCCTTTAAAAAAGGATGTTTTATTGAAAACGAGCATAAATTTCCAGATTTCTGCATCCGGGTGTAACCGATAAGGGTAACTATAACATGTTCGACGTGGTCCGTGGAGTGCCGACCACCGGGACGTATCCCGCTCCGCCGACCCGCGACGTGGCGCCGCCCGAGTCGGCCTGGGAGCGTGGGCTTAGGACCGCAAAAGAGGTTCGTATGAGACGAGATGGGTTCTAACTTCTCATGGTATATGGGTCCTTGGAAACCGTAAGCAACGTTATTCAGCCAAACTCACTTTACTTTTATACCGGACCTTGCCATTGGTTTTATTTTCATTTTAGATGGTACGGATAATTTATCCTTGTTTAATTTCCTACTATCATTGATGAGGTTGTTTCATGTCGGGTAAATTGAGAAAAGACAATATTATTTAATAGGTATAAACTGACTTGTGAAAATACACATTTTAATCGTTTAGTTTTGGTGAATCTAAGGCTTGTAGCATCGCAGTGGCGCCCCGCTACATTTTCGCTTACACCTCCCATCTGTTTTGTTTTGTTTTTTTTTTATGTTATTTGGTAACGAGACGAGCTGGTCGTTTGCCTGATGGTAAGCATAACGCCGGCCCATAACAACTGCAGTGCCACCCAGAACTTTAAAACACAAAGGCCTGCGCGGCACTGCAGTGCGGTCGTTACCCCGAGACATTAGGTGTTAAGTCTCATAAGCCCAGTAATTTCACTGGATAAACTGGTATGTTGTATAGATGCTGCGCATAGCGAACAAGCGCAAAGAGCAGGATATGGACTTCGAGGAGAAGAAGCTGCACCTGTCGGTGGGCGGCGTGGTGCACGACCCCGACGCCGAGCTGGCGTACGCCGCCGCCGCCGTGGGCGCCTCCCCGCCGCGCCTCGAGCCGCACCCGCACCGGGACGTGGACCACCACTACTCACGGTCACTACACACCACTAGCTCTTTAGAAGTAGCACCTGTTTTTTTTTTATATTTTATTTCTTGACCTGGATACATTGTCCTTAAGTCGCAATATTAGAAACAATTTTCGAGTCGAAGTGACGCTTCGGTAAAGCGGTGGATACTTTACTGAAGCTTCTATGGAGTTTTGGATAGAATACGATATTACACGTTTTTCGCCTTTGTACTATTTGCCTTTCACTCGTGCACGTTTACGAACACTTAATGGTTAATAATCCACCATTATTACACATTAACACTCGAAGAAACATAGGTTTTAGTAAATAACACAAAATCAACAACAGCACATTTTCGCATTCCCGCCAAAACTCTTAGTAGCACCTGTCTATTGGTAGTGTAGCACGCTTGCCCAGGATTTTCAACTTTAAGGTGGTAGTAGGATGAGCACCGGAAAATACCGTATTACCATGTATCACAATATATTCTTTTAGGTATCGAATGGTGAAATTTGCAGAATATAAGCAGTAAAATTTCGAAAAGCACAAAGTGAGGCGATTAGTGAGGGAATAGCTACCGAGAAAATTATTTTTACAGTTTTTCATACGAAGTAACGCCATCTAGCAGTTTTTTTTCGTAATAAATCGTTTTTATTTCGTTCGTCGAGTATTTTAGTGTAGGAACATATTGTACTTAATTTAATACAATTTCAAAAAAATTACGTGATATTTGCTGAGCTCCCCCCCCCCCCCTCTCCCTCACGTGAGTTTCGGCTTGACCCGCTCCCCCCCAAGCACCTCAAGTAATTAATGTACGACCCTAAAGTCGTTCCTTTGTACCCGGCAGGGCTCCGTTCGGTGGAGGGTTCCGCGGGCGCGGTGGGTTCCGTGGCGCGGGCGACGAACGCGAGCGGTACTTTGAGCGAGAACGCGCTTACGAGCGCGAGCGGCCCTACGAGCGCGCGCCCTACTACGACGAGCGCGCGCCGCCGCCCGACGACATGGCCTACCAAAAGGTAACCAGTTAAGGCGTTATCCGCAGTCAATGGTGTCAATTCTATCATTTCATACCTAAACTAATTTTAGTTTCGTTTTCTCTCTTTCCAATACATAACATGAGAAAGAGTTGGAAGTTGTCTGACAGATCTAAATTTAGTTTTAGAGCTGTCAAATATCTTTCAATCTTGATAAATTAGATGCCACTGAATTCATTGCCATTAAATTTACACTAGACACAAGCAAGTGGATTAATTTGACAGGTCTAAAATATATTCCATCTCTTTCTCATGTTTTGTACTGGAAAGAGAGAGAACGAAACTAAAATTAGTTTAGTTATGAAATGATAGTACTGACACCAATGACATTCATCATTCTGCACTCTTTACGCACTGTCGGTTTGCGTCGGTATAAAAGAGGAACACCGCGCAGGCCACTAAAATTTGTGAGCTCTGAGAACGTTGTCCCGAATACAAAACCGCGTATGGTACAGTTGAATGTTTAACTTTTGCACGTGTTTTTGTGTACGAACTACGAACGAACATAGCACTCACACTAATTCGCAGCGCGAGCGCCTGGTATCTCCCCATACTCCTTCTATTTCCCTCTGATGTCAGAACATCTGCAATGGGCGTATAATCGCGCTAACTTCCGAAGTCTCAAAAAGATTTCAAAAAGGTAGTGACATAGACAATAAACTAGAAATGTTTTTCGCTCGTTTTGAAAATTTTATTTTGGTTACTTTTGGTTTGTATGAGAAAGATCTCTTTCATATGTATTATATACGAAACATTTGTAATCATAAGTACCTATACAATATTATTCTCCGTCCTATTAGCTCCCTAACATGGATGCCCGTAAGAATTATTACTTAAACTGATAAATCTTTAGATCTAACAAAAAATTGCTTTAAAAAAGCGAACGAAACGACTTCAGTGACAAACTATTGAACCGATTTTGATGAAATTTCTATGGGACCAATCTGAAAGTATACCCTTTCAATTAAAAAAAGAATTTTCCAAATCGGTTTATAAATGACCGAGACCTGAGGTAACAAATATAAAAAAAAACAAAACACCCGACGAATTGATAACCTCCTCATTTTTTGGAAGTCGGTAAAAAAAGGTCCACACACCTATCGCGTAAATCACTAACTAAAACCTTTTTAACACAGCAAAGACGCGTACGCTCGTCTCGCGAAGTGATAGTGCAGCGCGCCGAAGTGGAGCGGCGTGAGGTGCGCGATATGCGGGGCGAAGCCCGAGGGCGCGAGGGCCGCGGCGACGAGTGGGCGGACCCCTGGATGCGTACGGAGCCCGCGCGCCGACGGAAACCGGCCTCCTCCGACGAATCCTACTCCTCGTCAAGGTAAGAAGTGCAACACTCGCGGCACGACACATCACTACACTCGAGTATCGACACCGTAGTCTATCAGGTACTTTTGTTTCAAGTCCGTAGTTTAGAGGAACGTACCGTAGTTGTAGTTAGAGTTGATCGCCTGGAGGAGGCGGGCGTTGGGCACGGAATGGACAGGACATGAGAAGCGCTACTCTGAACAAAGAACTAAAATTATCGCAAGCTAAAATGATTGCTCGGCCTATACCAATATGGAACGGGCACGGTAGGTTTCTGGAAGGTTCGTTGACCTTGAGCACGGATTGGGTCTGTTGATGTCTTTATTATGTTCTGATAAAGACAGCATTAGTTTTACTCTGTGATTCGGGTAGACGAGCGTTACAGAATCCCGCTGTTAGAGTCATTGATTTTAACCTTCATAAGTCCTCCGTTGGGGCCTATATGAATAAAGCATTTTGAATTTGAATATTGTCATCAATGTAAATGTCTGAACTCGAGCGACTAGCTGGCTCATTGTTTTTAATGAGTATCAGTGCTGAAGTACGATTTAATTGCGTTTTTATCGCAAAAATAGCGGTACATGGCTACTTCTACTCGGGTAATACACGCCTAGATATGGCAACGCGATAGTAGCGCCATTGCATCGCCGTTTTCCGTGATCGGCCAAATTTTTCTGTGGCCATTTTCGTTCTCTATTCAGACTAGCGCTTTCTCTTTCTATTTTGTCGGAGAGGTGACTCCGCAATGGGTGCGAGTGGGAGGTAAGTGTTTCTACACCCCCACCGCTCGCTAACCCAACGCGTAGCAGACGTCTACCGCGCGAAGTATAGCTGAAACTCAGTCCCCCAAAACTAGGAAAATACTAGGATTTTGATTGATCACCTGAAGCCACAATATTATTTATTAATAAATGACTGAACCAATTAGATTTCAGCAAGTGCTGTCGTTTCCACGAACCCGCTTTGTCTGCCTCTGTTTTTTTAAATTGCCTTACGTGATGTTAAAAGATTAGCGACAAATGTTTAGAAAATTATAATAGAGGCTTTTGTGATGGCCGTATTTCCCTTCATCCCAGATTATGTATTATTTGCCTTCTTTTATCTAGCTTTGGTTAGGGAATCCGAATGGCTAACTGAAAATTACGTGTAAAGAATTTACTAAATCACTTTATTCCATCAAAAATCATTAACCAAAAGATTCCTGCACTGCGTCATGTAGAAGACTAAGTAGCCTTTGCTCCGAACAAACTACACCGCTTTTACTCACATCTAGTTTCAACCCTCTTTGATATTATATTTATTTCATCACTACTTATAATAATTAGAAAAAATAATGCAATGGCAAATCAGAACGAATTATTCGTATCAATAAGTGAGCAATTTCTTGAGCTATTGTTTTGGATTCTATAATCGAAATGAAACAACTGCATCAAATTTAAAATTTTCAAATCAAAACCTAACATTAGCCTTGGAATTAGCAAATAACCCATGAGTTAAAAAGCAAAATCACTAATGTGAATCTTCATTTCGCTTTGTCCCTCCTACCCCCGGAAATGGGTTTGCTTTCATAACACTTAACGTCGTGGTTTTTCTGGTGTTCAACTCTAAAAACTTCATCTTTCTTCTCCATTAACTTTGCATGCGTATTTCGATGTCTCACTGGGTTTCACTTGCGTGTGTGCGTTGGTCGTACGACGTCGCGGCATGCCGTGTGCGTGTGTGCGTGGCCCGTCTCCCCGTCCCTCTCACCCCGCAGCTCTTCAAATTCCAGTTCCCGCAGTTCGAGGTCACCAAGTTCGAGGCGCAAGCGACGGGCGTCGTCTTCTTCAAGACAAAGGTAAGTTCACGTGTGTTTTTGTTTGTTAATAGTAGAGTAGTCAGTTGGTCACTGAGCACAAGTGCAGTGCACTATCTATTGCAGATATCGCCGTGGTTTTCGGACGACTGTGTCCCCATTAAAATCCCACCAAAGCCATCTTAAAGCAAACCTGAGTGTCTATTCTATCGACAGTCGAAGTACCGATGTCGTCGACGTTGAATTTCCCTCCGAGTTTGGTTATGGATTTGGAAATTGTCTATGATTTCAAGAGTCGAATGTTAATTGTTAGAGATGCTCCATTGGAAATGTGTGATCTTATAACAGGCGTAGGAAACGCGAAGTAAATAACAAACTCGCTGCTAACATATAGACCTTTCAATCTTCACTAACATACGTTAATGTTCTTGACTGAAAGCCTGTGTGACTAACCGATGAAAACCATAGTTTACGCCGCTTTGGTGAAATCCAGCGCAGCGATCCAGGAATACACTCGCTCAAAGACAAAACAAGACAAAACCAACGATGTCTGAAGTCTTTACGCGGCAATCGTGGCGCTTATATACCTACTGCCAGCGCGAAGACATTCGCTCTTAACCTTACCTTAGACCTTAACCTGGATTAGACAATGTAGGTATAGAACTTTCAATCTTGACTAACGTACGTTAATGTTCGTGACTGAAAGCCTGTTATAGACACTAACCGATGAAGACCATAGTTTACGCCGCTTTCTTAAGTACCAGCGCAGCGATCTACGAACACACTCTCTCAAAGACACTAACCAGCGATGTCTGAAGTGTTTACGCGGCAATCGTGGCGCTTATGTACTGGCAGCGCGAAGACGTTCGCTCTTATAACCTTAACTTAGACCTTACCCTAGCTTAGACTGTGTACGTAACGTTGGTGACCGGGCGTGTCTCGTTGTCGCAGATTATCACCGTCGGTGATAGTCCGCGAGCGGCGGCTGGCGAGCGCCCGCGCCACGGCGATGAATCCGCCGGCGCCCCGGCGCCGCGCGCCCTCGCCCGTGGCGTCGCGCCAGCTCGCAGTCAACCCTCCGCCACCCGCTACGCACCGACACAAGGTCAGACTGCTGTAATGCTCTTTCACTCATAAGGGGGCGTCCATTAATTACGTGAGGTGATTTTGGCAATTTTTGGACTCCCCCCTCCCTTGGTGAGTCGTGAGATTTGGCTCGATCCCCTTTTGTTTTAGGTTTTATTTTTGTAAGTAGACTCAGCCTAAGATTCAGATACGATTCTAAGCGTAGACTTTGGCTTCCAAATGTCAAAACTGTATAGTATTTTGACGTATGGAAGCGTGAGTCCACGCTTAGATTCGTCTCTGAATCTCAGCCTAAACGTTGACCAAAATTGTTCACCTTAGGAGGAGCTGGACCAGTATGGCCGCACCAAGCCTCCGAGGGACAATAGAGACAGGAAGAAGTATTCCAGATCTTCATCATCAGGGTCAGGTAAGATGATTTTATTTATTTGTTAAAAATGTACAATAGTATTTCTTTTAATCCATGTACTTACTGGAGATGTTATTTCTCTTCATGCATGACTGCATGATAATCTGGAAGAAATTGCTTCAAACAATAATAAACTAAAAAATGAGTCGTTTGAGTAGTATTTCGCCAATGCCAAAATTTTTCAAACCAGCTGCCTTATCAGCTAACAATCTCGTGTTCGTTTTCAATACCAGACCGATTAAAACCAGCGGTCACTAGTCTTCGTGTGGAAGGAGTTGTCAATAGTTTACGCTTCTTTTCGTTTTGTAAGAGCTTATTTCTTTAATAACCAGCGAAAATTCTAGACTATTCCTTCCACACGAAGACTAGTGACCGCTGGTTTTAATCGGTCTGGTATTGAAAACGAACACGAGATTGTTAGCTGATAAGGCAGCAGAACGCTTCTAAGATGAGGTACTAGGCTGTCATAGATCTAAGGAGTAACTCTCGCTGATTTTCTCTTTACTACCTCTTTCACGTTTATGCTCGCCATGCCTCGCAATGTGCCTAATAAATAGATGTTTAATTTTTACTGTGTAGAATTGATGTGATACTTATGAGTTTACCTATCGCTACTTACTACCACTTCACTCACTTACACTTACTACTTACTAACACTTCACAAAAAAAAATTATTGGTTTAATTATTAAACGACTGCCCAAAAAAGAGTGTAATGTTTTCAGGGTTCATGTATGTATGTACGCATGCGAGTTTCTCATTTAACTTTTAAATGCCCGAACGGATTTGGATGTATTGGGTATCGTTAGAATCCATACATCATCCCAATTGATACTGGCTAGGGCAAAACTGTTTTTTAGTAGTTTTGTACTTATTATTTTAAGATGCAATCTATACAAATACATAAATAAAATTTAAGTGTCTGTTTGTAATGTCAAAATAACAGCTTTTTGCCAAATGCATATTATGAAAGTGTACACGGTACCTGTAACAAAACACGATTCTTAAAATTTTTGTTTGTTCCGGGTAATCTCCGAATCGGCTGTGCCGATTTTGACGGGACATTCACTGGCAGATAGCTGATGTTATGAGTAATTTAGGCTAATTTTATTTTAGAAAAAGAATTAGGGTACCGCGCAAAAAAATAAAACCGCGGTCAGCAGCTAGTTTAATAATAACAGAAACGTTCGCTATAGGTAGATGTGATTTGAACTGTTCCTACTTGGATATTCAGCCAATGATATTTTATATCGTGTTGAATTTTCTGCAAACCTCTGTAATTCTAGAATCATCTACATCATCAAGTGAATCGGAGAGCGACTCGCACTCGTCATCGACATCGGGAAGCTCGGGAGCGCGACGAGCGAGGCACGCGAGACTTCTCAATGCAGCCGCTAGACCAAGGTTAGGACTATTTATTTATAGGTATACATAGGTCTCAGGTCACTCCCAAAGATGTTTTTGCGAAGTATGAGCATCTGCTCATAGTTATGTGGCCCGCTTGCCCCCTAGTACAATGGCTTTCTGACTATTCTCTATTCTGTGGCGAAAACATTGTTTCCTAGAAACAATGTTAACTGAAAGCATTGACTAATGAGTCAATGCTTTCAGTTAACAGTATAATAAGTGTGTATTCTTGCAGGTTAAACACTAAATCAAGTGCCGCTGGTTTAGCAGCAGCAGTGACAATCGCGAGCAAGAAAGAATCAACCAGTGATAAAGGTATATTATTAATCTTCAGAAAATTAGACATTCATCCTGTTTTTGTCAGCTGATTTGGATACCATAAACAAACTATTTTTCCAGAATCAGGCGGCAAGAAGCGAACAGCAGATTCACCGGTTGATGGCGGTCCTGCAAAGAAAGCAGTTTCAAGGAGAGAGGAACTCTTGAAACAATTGAAGGCTGTTGAAGACGCCATAGCAAGGAAGCGTTCCAAAATATAGGAATAATAAGTATTATGGATTACTGTGTAAATTTTGTAATAGATGGCCAGTCTGGCTTCTCAACTCTGCCCATTACATGAAATTAATTGCATATACATAATGTCGGCAGAAGTGAAGTCGTACAAATGTGAGCATTTACATCAATGATATTATTTTGATAAGGTTCTTGATAAACATCTTTTGAATGTGTACCTAGTTTAAAATCATAATATTATTTACAAGTATCAGGCCTTTTTTCTATTTATTAGCTTGTATAGTAATAATAAATTGATGTGTATACGGGAACTATAGGTTACCTGACTAATCGACATGGTTGTACTGGCAATGCGAAAAGTATTTTTCTTCTTCATGTCATCACAAAGTGAAGCCAAACCTAGTGTTAGGTTTCATGTGGGTTAGGATCTAAACATGGATGAGTAAAGAAATAAAATAGCATTAATTTCTTAATTTATTTGTTTAATTTATTTACACACTTTTAATAATCTCTATTTTGGCGAACATATACTTCCTTGAAGATGTATTTCTTACCAGTACTTGGTTCATGCCAGATGTTAGCAGCGTGTTTAGAGAGAAGTAGGTAACGTAACCTACACCGCAAGCTTGGGCTTCAGTAAAACTAAAACTGCCCTGTGACACATAGCCCATTGTTTCCCTTGATCCAACATTACGAACCGAGTTTATGTTTGAGGGTAGCCATAATTCTCTCATTAGTTTCACATATTCTGATGGATCTCTTTTCCTCTTTTGCGTCTTCGTAGAACTTACCTGTATATAAAAACATGAATTAGCAAAGATTCTTACTTCTTGTTATATCTTACAAAAACTAAAAAAATAGATGTCACTATTTTATGACCAATATATTCACATTGCTTATAGTAATGGAATAATATGACAAACTTATATTAGCCTACCACCAGGACATTTTAATGCTTAGAAATACAATGAGGACTGGTTCTAAAGTGTAGGTGCTGAGAGAAACAGGTAAATATCATACACTCATGCATATAATTATATTTATTTATATACTTACTTTGGTTTTCGTTTTCAATTTATGTCTATGTCTTTTCATTCTTTTTAAGGTTAACAAATGCTCTTGTCTCATTTTCTTTCTTGATTTTTCATTAGGATCCTCATGGTGATCCTCAAAAAGATTTTTTGCATTGGAAATATCCCTTGTCCTAGGCATGCAAATCAGTGCATGACTTTGTAAACTGCCATCAGGTATATGTAGGTATACACCTACCAAACACAAATGGGAATCATTGATTAGTGGCAACTGTTTTTTCCTCTTGATGCATTCCTGTAAAAACATGGAAACTTGTTAATGCTTTAGTTAACTTTATTTTAATACTTTAAGAAAAGTACAAAAGGAGGACTTAACGCTAAAGCATTTTCTACCGGTCATCCACTCTTTGTACAACATAGAGAGGGGTGTTATAGGTGTGCATCAAAAATAAGTAACAGCAAAACCAAAAGGAACAATAGATTTTAGCTAAAAACTAAATCAGCAATAATAAAATAAAATAAATACAGCACTAATAAGAAAAATAAATATGTAATAATAATATTTTAATTATAATGTATGTACATACATACAGCTATAAGCTCTTTACCTGCAGTTCATCCAACACCTTCCAATCTCGCATGACATAAACATCATCAACTTGCTTGTCTGACCAATCCCTCAACAATAATTTCCAGGGACAAATAAAAGGGCTATTGATACCTAATTTAATATAGTTCACTCTCTTGCTTGGTGGCAATCGGAAATACGTTTCTCTTAGTTCGGATTCAATTCTTTTCTCATTTTGTGTCCCTGCTTCAGAATCAGGCGGTATGTAACATTTACCCATTTCAAAAGCCAAGCTTTCAGTCTCACGGAGTCCGCCAGACCTTGCTCCAAACATGATAAAAGTAAGCCAGAATGGCATGCTATATCCAGAGGGAATTATTATATCCCATCCACTCCCATAACCTGAAAAAAAAACAGGGTTCTGTAAAAAAATATTTACATATGTACTGTATCTAAGTTGTATAGAAATAAATTTCTTACCTATTTTCTTATAACTTGAGTCTTGTGATCCAGGCCTTTGTATCAGAACTACAGGAATACTTTGCAACATTGGGTCTTCTTCAAATATTTCTCCTGGCACTAGATCAAGTTTGGTTACATGTTTAATGAACTGACCGTTTGTCATCATATTTCCTCTGATAGTTTTGTGAATATCAGTGTCCCATAAAGGCGAGGTGGATGTATTTGGTGGAATGCTAGCTGCAGTTTCTCTGTTTATAATTGGACATTCTTCCGGTATGGCTTTGGTGCGGTGAGAAGGCCTCATTAGACGAGGATCTTTCACAATCAAACCAATGACAATCCTCGGTGGCAACTGTGCAGGGGACTGTATTGATTTAATGCTTTCCCAGTAATCTCTTTTCTCTTTCAAATATAATGCAGAATTTAACTTTACATACTGTTCTACCCACTTATTATTCTTGATTTTTTCAATTTCTTCAATACATTTTAAACTCTTCACTAATATGGCATGGCTGTTAGGTCCAGTAAAGCGAAATCTATTGAAAGTATTTGGTAAAACTGTGACTTGAACACTTCCAAAATTGTGACTTACTTTTCGTTTCTTTTTAGCAACTTCAAACTCATTACTTCTGTCAACTGTCTCTGAAGACAATAAATCAGTCAATATTGACTCCAATTCACTAGTATATGAAGGGTGCACAAAGAGCCATAGTGTTCTGATATTGTCATTGCTAGGCTCCCATAAAAATTGGACTTTTCCAATGTAATTCAAAGGATAGGAATTTACTTTATACAAGTGTATTTCTCCTTCTCTATTACCACTTATATAGGCTTTGGCACCAATGCTGAGACCACAAGAAGAACTGGTTATCGTTTTGAATAACTCCTTAATTCCATCAACGGATCCTTTAATTTGAAATGCTGTGTTGTATGATATATCTTGTATCAAACAATGTTTAGAGCTAGCACGGTAGCAAGCTCTGAAAGCTTTGTCGCAAGGTGCCAAAGCCAGGCGATGCCCCCACCTTTCAGTCATGTGAAATCGTTTAGCATGCCAAATGTGACTTTCAAGCCAAATATTTCGTTTCTGTCTTTTAGTGTACTCTTCTAATAAATTAGCAGGGCGACGTCTGTATTTTCGTGAAGGTCTTTTTTGTTTGGGAGGTAGACCGCTCTTTTTTAACTGTTCTAAATGAGCTTCGCGTAACTTTCTCGGCAATCTTTTACTATTGTGGCTCATGACCCGCCGTCTCATATGTACAGGTAAACTTTGAAATATAAGTTTAGTCTTACTTGGATGAAGAATACTCTCAGTCATTGCGGCAATTTCTATGCTTCTAGATGCAGCAAATTTCAAACTGTTTATTGAATGTGGAAGTTGTTCTGAACCACCAAGGGTGGCGTCGAATTTTGTCGATTCCATGACAATATCTTGAAATAATACAGCGCTATTTTTTTAAATGACTCAGCTCTTTATTTCCTGGCTTCTGTGGAATTTTAAATTACTCAATTTATGAATTTACCTACTACAAAAGTTTTTCAAAAAATTCTAATTTCTAACCTTGCTCTTTGCTTAAGTGTAAGTGCGACACCGGTAGTGTTGCCAAATACCAAAAATATTTCCCCTTAAGCAATTGTCAAAAACCCATAAAATCACCACAATTTCTTAAAAAAACTAAATAAATAGTTGCAACTAATTCTTTGTAAATCCTTTACTCATAAACAAACTTAGTGGTTATATTATTCTCTTTATAATAAACTAGCTTTCAATCTACGAGAGTTAGAGTTTCTAAGTTCTAGCTCTAACCTAGAATCAGGATTCAGGATATAATTTAGTGTCACTACAACGCCTAATAGCCTAGGTATATTTAGGTATGTATGATATATGGCATGGTTAAATAATTATGAATTTAAATGGTCCAAATTAAACTTAAGGCAAGCGTAGCAGCGGGAGGAAGCTAGTATCATCAATTTAATATTGTATTATATAAGTATGAATTATTTTTGTTAAGGTAACCTTAAGATGCATTTTTGGATCAATAAATGATTATTAATATTATTATTAATAAAACACAGCGCATATTACTCAGAGATAGTGTAGCTTTCTATCAGTGAAATAATTTACAGAATCAGATAAGTGGTTTCTGAGATTTCCGACTTCGTAGAGAGGACACAGAGCAGTGAGTACTTCCTTACATAAATTTATGTAACCAAACGCTCAGTCTATATGTATGATGTCGTTATTATTTGTAAAGGGGTAAACACACTCATAAGCATAGATATTTTACTATAATACTTTACTCTGTGACCATTTGTTCAGAGAATAAAGTAAAGTATTAAGTAAGAGAAGTCTGGATTCCAAAATCCTAAAAATCCCAACCAACTTATTTGTCCCCTAAAATTAGGGCGACAACCCGTAAGTTAGGATCCCTGGCGACTCGATGTATGTCAAAACAAACAAGTCTGACGGTTTTGGCGGGAATGCGAAAATGTGCTGTTGTTGATTTTGTGTTATTTACTAAAACCTGTGTTTTATCGAGTGTTAATGTGTAATAATGGTGGATTATTAACCATTAAGTGTTCGTAAAAGTGCATGAGTGAAAGGCAAATAGTACAAAGACGAAAAACGTGTATTTTCGTATTCTATCCAAAACTCCATAGAAGCTTCAGTAAAGTATCCACCGCTTTACTGAAGCATTACTTCGACTTGACCGCGCCTCGACTAAACTTAAACGTGACTTTGACGACTTTCATGCACCAAAACTAGAGATTTATTATATATTATTATTCATATAACTCGACACTGGCTAAATACGCTAATCACGTGGAGCCAAAAACAAAACAAAAAAAAAACAAGTCTGACATTGACGTTTGACAATAATATTTGCTGTCACTGTCAGCTCCTACTTTTTTTTTAAATATTAGTTTGACTTCACGTTATTTGTATAGTTAGCCAGTGTCAAGTACACACTTTATTGAATATTCCTAGAATTTGAAGATGTGGAGAGAATACCAATGCTCGTTTTCACCAACGAAGAATTAGGCGATGCATAACTAAGTAACTCCTAACGTAAGCAAAGTTCTAAATATAAACCGTTAGAACACTCCTAAAGGTAGGTGAAACGGTTTTTTTGCCCTAGGCTACCCCTGAATGTTTAGGCATCCGATTTAAGCGTCTCCTAGGGTTGGCGAAAACGGATATTAGTCGTTAGGGGATTTATTAGGTGAGCTTTTATTATATCTTACCTATTATATCTAAGTAGGTACTTATATCAAGATTTGTGGTAGCTCATATTTAAACAAACGACTTGGGCATGTTTAGGGGTTAAACGGGGTTTAACACAGGCTTAGAGCGTGTTTAATTTTTTTGTGGTAAGACCGAAAATGTTTTCATCACTCATACCCCTGCACTAGGATTCCCTGAGTCGGAGTTGGCATGGACATAAACAGATAAGACAAACATTCAAGACCCGAGAACAAACTTATGCTTACCCATTGAGTACCTAACTTCCAATCACTGTGCTCACCACACAAAATCTGCCCGGCCGGGAATGGAATCCGGAACTTCACGCTTTGCAGGCAAACCACCAACTACCAAATTAGCTACGGAGCTGCCTCAGGGTAATGAGCGGAATGCAGTGCCGCGTAGGCCTTTGGGTTTCAAAGTTCTGCGTGGCACTGCAATTGTTATGGGCTGGCTTTACCTATGCTTACCATCAGTCAAACGACCCGTTCGTCTTATTATTTAGGTAATATATTCATTATTAGATTTAAAAAACCTATCTACTTCATACCGGTGGACCTCTACCATCGATATACAACTTCCTAATCAATGACCTCAACCTACCTATATCAAGCGCAAGTTTAGAGTTTTTTTATACTGTAGGTACTGGATAACGAGAGGGTTGATTGCCTGTTGGTAAGGCCACTCATTCACTATACGGATGTTACGCGCAAGCGCGGCTTGAAGTAAAACCATCAAAAAAACACGAAATAGACAAGAACAGCAATACGGTCTCTTTCACTCCCTGCCTTGGCTCAAAGTAACGACTGCTCCGCTTTACGCTACATACATCACTTGCATCTCTTGCGCACCACCGCGTATTTACCGCGCGCGGCGCGGCGCGGCAGTACAGGGGCACTGAACACGCAGTGTTTGTGAAACTATTTTTTTGAGTAGGTAGAGATTGTTGAAGAGGCGCGGCTCGTCTCTTTCAATACCTCTGTTAGTGTTCGGACTAGATTTCTTTCACACTCCATAAAAAGTATGGTGATCGTGGTTTTTCCACGGTTTTCTCGTGATCCGTGATTGATGCTTATCCATCAACCATGCATTAGGTATACAGGCTGCATAGGTATGAGTCGTTTGTTTCTTGATTCAATTATATTATTCTTACCGGTAATAGTGGACCATCTTGCTTGAGTCTATTTTCTATTATGATCTCTAAGTAGGTAGGTACCTATAACTTATCTTGCAAGTGTGCTTCATCGTCGTCCACATCCAATTGGTTATATGAGAAAAAGGTTTATAAGCGACTCGCTAGTGGTTGCATGGCCGTTCAGGCCTTAGAATTGAGGTAGGTACCTATATATTCGGCTTTTTATTGGATTTACATTGTACAACTTAATTTGCCCTATCCTATCTTATAGGTATACTTTTTTTTTGAAGGACCGTCCTGTTGCTCTTACGACCTTTGCAGCGTCACCGAACGGTTACAGCGTCACCGAACGGATTACAGTGTCAACGAACGGAATACTGTACTACCCGATTCCACATATCAGCGCTCAGCGTATCAGCGCACGGAGAACCGGTGCGAAGCGGTGGCTTATCCAATCAGAGCGCATCATATGTAGGCAAAAATGGTGGAATTTATTTCGTGCAAACCAAACGTACTGCATCTCTATAAGGGTTAGTTCCTCGATGGTGATGGATTATGGCCCATGCTCTCTGAGGGAAGGCCGGTATCCCAGCAGTGGGAGCGTAATAAGAGTAAGACTGATGATGATAATTCCAACGGGCACCTAAAAAGCGATCTCTTTCAGACTACCTCTATGGACAGTAAACAATCGTTATAATATAATGTTTTTTTATGTTCCCTGAAAATAAACTTTAAACTTTTATTCATTCAAAACAATGGAGCATTTGGTACATAGGTTGTAAATTATTAACTATATATTATACTGTTGACAATAATATCAGAGTGAAGTTAAAGTGAGAAACATCCAATAATGTAAGTACCTTGGTTGAAGCTCTGCCCCCCACACTAGGATTACCTGTATTGTGAAAATATGTCTTTTAGCGATACCAAACGTACTACTAAAAGTATTAAATAAGGAGGCGGCACCATTTTTATCTAGATTCAGTATGTAACAATCGGCATTGTAGGTATATACAAGATACCTATAGATATAGATAATACCTATCAATAAATACTACCTATAGAATTGATAAATAAATAGGTAATTTATGTATATACATTGTACATACTGATAACAGTGGCAAATTAGGTAGGTAACTATAGAACTCAATTCGCGATTTTTATACAAAATGGCGGATTAATTTACTGGATTATGATATTTGTAATTTTGTTTTTTACGCTATCAACCATAATTATTTTGCTATAAGTATATAAAAGGGATGATATTATTGCGACTAATTACAAACGCGCACTTTTGGTTCGAATAGGTACCTTATTTGAGCCTGTGGGAGCGAGCGTCTCTATACATAACTTATTCAACCTTTCGGTAATCAAACTTCTCTTATGAAGACTACGAAGTTTTGTTTTGCGTTTATAAAACCGTTGTAAAAGCACGGTTGAGCGTATCACGCACTTCGCAATTATTTATAGGTACCTACACTGTCCTGTCGATGAATGACGCTGACGTCTTTCTTATAAAACTTTGCTATTTTCTGATGTAACGTGCACTGTACAGCACGAATTTATTAACGAATAGACCGTATCATCGTAACTATAACCAATAAAGAATTTCCGACACCCGGGTTTTAGCGGGAAACAAAAAAAATTATTCCCGTTTCCCGGGAACAGAATTAAAGGGTCGAGAAAAACGAAACCCTACCTGCACCTTTAACTGTGAAGAGCTGATAATCCTGAACAATTTTCATGAAACACAACACAACTAGGTATAGGTTAGTGGGTAGTTACTTTGTTAGTGGTAGGACTAACTCTTCTGCGAGTGTCCGTCTCGGTTGTTACCACCGCTTTGCTCGTGAAGTCAGCCGCCAAGCAGTACTGTGCAAGCATTACTGTGTTCCGGTTTGATGAGCAAAGTAGCTAGTGAAATTACTGGGCTTATGAGACTTAATACCTAATGTCTCAGGGTAACGAGCGCACTTAGTGGCGCGCAGGCCTTTGTGTTTTAAAGTTATGGGTGGCACTGCAATTTTTATGGGTCGGCGTTATGCTTACCATAAGGCAAACGACCAGCTGGTCTCGTTAACAAATAGTATTTAAAAAAATAGTTATCGTCTAGCTATCAAACAAAACTAAACATGTTGAAATTGGTCCCTCTATCGACCATCCTCAACTGATCGCAAGAATCATACGGATTGATTATTCCTTGGTTATTAAAATTTATAACAGCGCCGGCCCTGGGGTAGATCGAGAGAACTGCTTGTTTTAGATGCTGGAAGATGTCATTGGTCTAAATAATAAAATTTTTAGAAAAAGACTGATTTTTTTTCTAAAATTTTGGTCTCATTTTTCGGATACGGAAATCAAAGGGCTTATGAGTTATGCCCGTTTGCACTAAAATTAGACAGCGCCTAAGTCGACACTACCTCTCTAATGCTCGTTTTCACCAACGATGAATTAGGCCATGCCTAATTATGTAACTCCTGATGTAAGCTAAGTCCTAAATATTAACCGTTAGAACACTCCTAAAGGTTGGTGAAACGTTTTTTTGCCCTAGGTAACTCCTAAAGATTAGGCATCCGATTTAGACGACTCCTATTAGGGTTGTTGAAAACGGGCATAAGAGTTACTTAGAAATGCAAATACGTTGCAGTAATCTTAGGTGATTCCTAATTCCTAACGCTAATGCGCTTAACAAGTGTCAAACAAAATTTTAATGTCAATTATTTAAAATTCGCGCATGTGCAACTTGATATTCAGTGTCAAAAACTAACTAAACTACACAGTAGTAATACATAGAAATATATCACACTTTCGTTCATTTCAATCACTTACTTACGAAACTAGTTGTAGGAGTATCTTAACGGTAGGTAAGCATATCTAACTAAAATCAAAGCTAAAATGAAGTGATAAACCGTGTTTAGCAAAGTTCGCAAGTGCTGGAAGCCTTTAAAAAAAATGCAATAAATCATTTGATGCCAGCGTAGGGGAGGAGAGTGGAATTCTTTGTGCATTTCGCATTTGTTAGACAGTCATACAAATAATAACTTTGAAAAAAAAATGTTTTTGTAACATGGGATTTAACTGTTTCACATTGCAAAATTTCGTCTTCTCATTGTCTACTATTTACATATTTTGCCGAGAAAGATGCTGTGAAGCAACTTGTACGGACCTACAACTATGTGCTTATTTTTAAGGCGATAGCTTTCCAAGAAAGACACTAGCGTAGGGTAAAAGCCGGATAGTTGCCGCACTTTTCATAAAGGCTCTATTATTCAAAAATATGTACTTACTGCGATTAATACAACATGTATGTCAAAACATAGGTCTTTAATCTTTAATAGGAGCCTATTTTTGTAAACATAATTAATATGGTTTTCGAGTAAATCCTATTTTATTAGACCTCTCAAAAAGGGGATAGTTGCCTACCGTGGCGGATAGTAGCCTAACGGAAAAAATGCTTCGGGGGATACTTGCCTCGTGCAGGGCTATAGACGCCACACTATGATTTTATTAGATAGAAACAAATTTAATATCAATTTAAGTAATCCGTCTTTATTGTTTATCGATCCTTTATTAAGTATCTACTAATAAAATATTAATTAACATTATTAAATAGTAAGTATTTCAGTTTTAATGTTTTAAACTATAAAATAAAAATACAATAAAAAGAACCTCCAAATGCTGGCCTCTACTTAGGTCAAAGATAAAGCATTGCCATTCAACGTGGCAATGCTGCCAGTATTTTGGGAACGTCGCCTACTGAATTTCACCTTAAGAAAAAGTCTTTGCTTTATTAAAGAATTTGTAATTGCGGATAGTTGCCCCAAGGGCGACTATCCGCAAAGGTAAATAGGGCAACTATCCTTTTTGGTACGGATACTTGCCCTTTTTATTTGCAAAATAAATAAAAACTATATAACAATAAAACATAATAAACAGGGTAATTTAAACTGTAATGCATGCAAATAAACAAAATCTTGACTGAAACCACAGTCAGCTAAAAAAATATTCAATGAAAATTACTGACCAATATAATTTTGACGCCCGTCAAAGTTTCGGCGCGGAAGTTTTTTGCTCACACGGACAAGACGCGTACGTCTATTCAGACAATTTACATGGCACCGAGGCCTGTGGTAGAAGGGCTTCTAATTATAGTAAAGTACTAACACCCCCAACATCCCTAACATAGTGTATTAGACACTGCGGCAAGTATCCCACTGAGGCAACTATCCGGGTTTTACCCTACAGACACCGAAGTATCATCATGGCTTTTATCGTACCTAGTTTGAAAGAGATCATCATAGTTTGTAGAGGACATTAGGGCCCATATCGAGTAAACATTCCCCCTTATTCATAAACATTCCGTAACTTATTTAATTACCAGAAAGTGTTTTGTTTGATGTCTCATTTTCACGCGTAACACCTTCCGTCAGAGAGAAGTTGACAGAGCAGTTTATAGCATAGATTAATTCGACTTAGCATTTATGAATAAGGGAGATTATATCCATTATACATTATTTATCGGACGCCTTATAGATATATCATAGAATTTATATTGATATAGGTAAATAAGTTCTACTAAATACTGCCTAAATTTATGGAAACAAATTCTTGTAACAAAGTAGGTAAGGTTTATAGTAATACGACGTGGATAGTTGTAATTACATTTTAAATTCACAGTAGAACTAATAACTAAACATTAGTTTTGTTAACTATTCAGAACACCTTAATGTCTGTAAATTACATATGGATTCATTTATTACTAATATTGTTGAATAATAAATAACAGAAAAAGTAAACAACATATAAATAATTATATAAATATATATATATATATATATATATATATAAATATAAACAAATAAACTAAAGTATTATTATGTGGTACGTTAAACAGTTGTACAGTAAAAATGATGTTGTTCAAACAATCCAAAAAACCCTTACAAATTACAATCAAACAAGTAAAAAGAAATCTTCAATGGCCCACGCCGATTGTATTTCAGCATGACTAGCCGACTCGCGAACCGATGACCGTGTCCGTCGACTTAGGAACAAAATCAGCTTTCACAATGATCTCAGAATATAGAACAATCTGTCAAATCATTATGAAAACCAGTTTCGTAATTCCTTTGATGATTTCTTCAGTCCTCAGTGCTGTGCTGTATGCATTTCGTTCTTGTACGCCACTTGTCTTCTTTCTTCACGATAACATTTTACTTTTGTAGATACAATAACTCAAAATTGAATAAAATAATGATAGTTGAAGGCGCAGACCTGATGATGCGTAATTTAAATGCTTTAAAAGGTAAAGGCTATAGTTGGCAATGTCTACATTTACAAAATTCAAATCGTCTAACAGCACTGATTACACAACATCCTATTCTACTATTTCACATGAATCTTAAATAGACATTCGCTGTAGTTATAAAAGAGATTGTTACTACTTCAACCTTTATGATATAGTAGGCAATTATCAACAATGCTCATATAACGACCAAATAATTAAACAACAAGACTTCATAAGCGTTAATTACGTAGGAATCGCAAGAATTTAGCGTCGAACACAATAGTTAGCGGCAATGTAGAATATGAATGGATTTGTCATCGCTCGATTGGATGAAGTATGCGGGAATAGGGTTACCACAACACGCTCCAAGAAAGTAGGACTTGAGGGCAAAGACCTCGAAATTTGGCATTATTCCCGTTTTATAGTGAAATGGAAGCGTGGGATTTCTATGAACAGGGTTTTTGTTTATTTTTGCAAGTCCGCTTGCGTTTGAAACGATTTTCCAATGAAAAGAGATCATTTCGGAACATTTTCTACTGTCAGACATTTAGAACGAAATATTAAAGCTTGCTTCTTTATAGCCGTCCATCTGACGTCCATTTGGCGGACCTGAACTGATGGGAATCCAGTTGGTACCTACCCGAAGAAAAACACTAAATATCCACTATAGAATGCATTCGATGCTAGTAGTGTACCTATATGGATATTCAAACGTATTCTGTTTTAGTTTCATACGGTCCATTGCAGGATGGTGTCTCTACACGGGAATGGGATGTGACGTGACGCCGGGACGCTCCCATTAGCCGCACATGACATCATGCTGACTCACGCGCTGCCGCTCGCACAATGCCTCTTTCCTTTGCCACTCGCCATCTGGAATTCACAAATGTGTAGTTAGAATATGTTTCCAATAGGGAGGAAAGCCAGGAACAATAAGAGTAACAGTTACATTACACAGCTATATACGTTTTTTCTTTGTGGTGAAATGATTTTATTTCAAAGAACTCGATGTTGGGGGAGTATCCTGTTAAGTATAAGGTTAGTCGAAGACTTCATCTATTTTTATTAATAATTGAGATGGATTTCATTTAGACACGCAATTTTCATTCAACACTCTATAATTATGACATCACTTCAGGCAGCTGTTCATTAGAAAATTACCAGGACCACTTACAATCGAAACCATTCCAAAATTCCACGTTTAGTCCAACGGCGATCAGAAGTCGCGACGTGAAAATTCAAAAGGTCTTTTAAGGCATTTTAAATCAAGTTCGAATTATACTATTAATCTTGAGGTTTTCCTGTAGGTGTTGACTTATGGCTGACAAGTTCATTAGTCTCATTATTGAAATGAAATAAATGAAGGCGGGCCTACGAAGGCAATCACCCACTACAGAAAGCTAATTAGGTAAAGAGGTACAGCGAGGTACCGCTGGCTGGCCACAGATGGTGCGGTGCGGCGCCTGCGCGGGAGTCGGCGCCGATACAATCGTCTCGGCAAATTATTGATAGCAACTTTACGTCTGCTCACCATAAACATTGCCACCGATCTTCCTACAATTTTTGGTTCCTTGAAGGTGTTAATAGTCTATAATTAATATTATAGTATAGGCATAATACATGCATTGAAAGCATGATTGTTGAAATGTCTCGTCCCTGGTGGTGGCACCCGGTGGCGGTGGGTGCAGGTGCGCGATGATGTTGACGTCACGTCCGGCGCGGACGCTCAATGGGCGCGCACTATGTGGGACACACGTGTCACAGCCCCCCTCCCCCACCGCACCCTACTCTCACACACCCGCACCCACAAATGCTGGTCGAATTGCTGACAACTATGGGAAACAGCGCAAATGTGTTACTTTTATCGCGAACCATGTTTACACTCGTGATAATGACGAATGAGGCGCCTTAGCATTTTTATCGTCGCAACAACAGTGGGCCTAGTTTCGTAAATCTTATTTTATTTAGGTATTCTTTTCTTTATTTCAACGTAAAACAATAAGACACGAAAGCTAAACAAATTTCAGCGCTCCGAGGCAGCGCGCGGCGCCCGCGCCCTAATAAGAGAAGCGAGCGGAAGTGTTACACTATAACGTTTTTGACAGAATTGGATCGTGTGAATAATAAACATTAGGTCAGCGGCATAACATTGTCGTATCGAGTGGTTCTGTGTGGGAAGATGAGATCGTTACGTCATGCGGCGGCGACCCAGGCGAGGGTCGCCGCAGCCGCGCAGACGAGGAACAATGGAATTAAAAACGGAATTTAGCGCATGAGATGACGAAACGAGTTCCCGGCGCGGACGTCGCGGCGCCTAACTAGAGCAGGCGAGAGAGAGCGGCCGCCCGCACCATGGGGCCCGCGAGCTTGTTACCCAACGGAGTATTCGACCGATGGATTTACAGATCGCCTTGAAATGAATAAATAATTTGCAATCGTAGACAATGGAATGGGGCGGAGAATAACAACATTTTTGGTGATACATTTGATGATACGAACAACAGGAGTCTGTCCAAGCGTCGCTGAGTCCCCTTGAGACTGATATAATCAGTAGTCGTAAAATCGCGACCATTTGGCGAAAAGAGATCTTTCTAAAAGTGGCCATCTCGTAGGCATTTTGTAGATCTCTCTACGATGACTGTAGAGACCTTATTATAGATTGCTAAAAAAAGCCATAAATTTAATAACGTCGAAAAGTTTTCATAAAAAGTAGATCTCGTTAACCATCAAGGTATCTGTCACGCGCGGGCACGGTGCGGCGTGGTGGGCTATAAACCATGAGCCGTGCAGAGCAGGTATTAGAGATAGAGCGCGCATTCCTCCCGTCTAACGGTGAGTTATTTCGCGGCGGCGCGGCGGGCGGCGTGAATGGCCGCGAGATGCAACGGAGGCTGCAGCGCGCCCCGCAGCCTGCGTCCCCCGCGCATTCCGCCGACCGCCGTGAAGCTAGGCGCTTGCGCAACCTCCCGCCGCATTCCATTCATAGCTTGGCGCGATTCGACGAGCGGCCGCGGCCGAGCTCGACCCTCGCCAGGCTCGTCTCAAGCCTTCCCGGAATGGGAAATCGAGCGCGGTTTTTGAAATTTTAGAGCGTTACGCCACATTTGTTCGTGAACGTCACGGCGGTCGGGCGGTGTGAATTCCGCCGGACGTTGACCCGCACACTCGCTGCTTTCTCCGACTCGCTGTTTGCTATTGGAACGAATCTATTAATTGGAGAAACTCAGTTCACACATGAGCGTGGAAAGTAGAACGATGAGCTTTAACTACCGACTCGTGGAGTTGACGAGAGACATGCGAGACCCTTTCATGACTCGAACCTTCGGCGGCGGTCGGCGGCATCGATCGCAGTAAGTGCCTTTGCACGACTTACAGAGCACATGCAAGAGTTTATAAATGGTATTTTATCTGCATTGGTGTGATATCACGTTGTACTGCTTTCAGATGTGTCAAAAATCTATAATAAACTAGATTAGTACAGTTAGAAATTGCATCAGTATCTCGAGATAAGATTCCAATTTGCTATGAATCATAAGGAGCCCATGTTCAAGATGCGCCTCGGCAGGCGCTCGGCGTGTGCTCGGCGCGGTGGGTTCCAGCGCGAGCTGGGCGTTCGGTCGAATGCCGGAGGCTGCATTCCTCACCCCCACCGCCCGCACCGAAGAAATGTCACCAAGCAGCATTCCGAAATATTTGAAACGACCTTTATGGCGCGAAAGAAAGTGTGAGGGGCGAGGGGCGCGGGGCCGCGCGACCGTGGGACAGCGGCGCGCGCGCCAGTCGCACGCCGCCCCCCGCGCGACCCGCCCGCCGCGGGCATTCCAGCGCGCCTCCCTCCGAATTTATTCAGCCGCGACCCGAGGCGCTGCCTGCGCGGCCTCCTCGCTGCCTCCTCGCCGTGCACGTTGCACATCGCCGCGCTCTGGCGCGGACTGGCGAAGGAGAACGTTCGAGCACTCCACCCGACGGCTTTCGTTCGCTAGACTATCGCGTCATCGCCGACCCACGTAACTAATCATCTGCTGAATTCCTACCTTTAGCGCAATTTGTGATTCACGCGTATGAGTTCGTTTGGTAAACATGATTCATAAATCTTGGAATAATTTTATCTGATACTCACATTTTGAGGAGCTGTTGCGAAGGAAAAATGGCCCATACAAAAGACTTCAACGCGTGTCACCAATTAATTGGCTTAAAAAATGTGTGAATGTTTGTCTGTTGATGGGTTAGCTGTTGAGAATGAGCAGATTAAGTACGAATCTGGCTCGCGACTTACAAGCAGGCGTGAGTGCGAAGTGCGGGGTGCGGCGACGACGGCGCGGTGTCGCAAATAGCCCGTGACGCGGCGGGCGCTGCACTTTCGCGCGGTCATGTGCCCGGCGCCCGCGCTGCCGTAGCCAGACGCTCGTAATCGCTCCTCTATTTAAAAACGTCGTCGACGGCCGCGCGGCGCTCCGGCGGGGAATGCGCAGCGACAATGCGGCGTCAACGACCGCCACCGGCGGAAGCGACACACTTCCAGCCCGGAAGCGAGCGCCCGCGCCTTAAGGGACCGCCGCCTATTTATAACTGGCGCAGGGCACGACGCGACGCCCGCCTTACTGGGGGAGTCTGATGTAATAAGCTTATTTCGGAATCGATCCCTTTACTCATGTTGATACTCGAATGGGAAGGATACGTTCGCTACAGCTGCTTTTCCTTGCAGTACATTTTGACAGCTGTCAACGATATTATCACGTAAAAAATAATTAATAGTAGGTACATCAGTACTCGAGTATTAACTCACTAGAAAACTTGAACAAGTTGAAATATATAGCGAATACGTTACATAGAATACGAATAGAATACGCTATAGAACGAGTAATAACTAATAACTCAATCTGGAGGCGAGCGGACGAGGGTTCTCATCAGGTTCCGTTCCGGCGTCGCGCACTCGCTCATTAACGAATAAGCAACGAGGAAAGCGCAAGGGCCCACCGGAGATAAGGTCAATAAATGCGCGGCTGTGAGCCTCATAATTAATAAGTGCGCGCGATACTATCTCTGGCCAATTACCGGAATACACTGGGTGCCGTAACATAGACCAGGGCTACCTGCGCTGCTAAGAAATGTTGAATTCCGGAGCAACAACGGCTACACTTCCTGTCCGTAGATAGGGGGACATCTATGTTTACCTAGACCAGGTATGGGCAACCTTTGGAAAGTTGCGGGTTAGACTTTAGGATGTTAATGACGTCGCGGGCGAATAGTTCTGAACAAAAATACGGTTTATTTTATACATGTATATAAAGTGTTATAATAAAGTTCCATCAATTATCGGAGCTTAATGAGAAGCTTGAGCTTTAACTTGAGCAACAAGATAAACTACGTTGGGATCCATTCCGCTAATACACAAGGCTCAAAAAAGCTGTGTACCTAACACAGGCGCAAAATGTTTTCCAAATCATCTATGGATGATTATATTTGATTATTATTGATAGGGTTATAAGCCTGGTTTTTAGAATCTAGCTAGAAAAATGCTACTCTCACTCTGTCGTTGGCGTGAACTGAGCTTTTTTCGCACATCATTATTAGATCAATAACCCGATCGGAGGGCGTTGCATATATTATGACCTAGCCCTTGCTTATTATGTCCTTTGTTGCGTAATTGAGAAGATGTCTCCAGATGAACTTAGGGCAACACTAGTCAGAAAAAAGGCAAGATGGCAACCCTAACTTCTTGTAGCATCAGAAAGTCATTACACGTTGCGTATTCAATTACTACAATGTACCATAATAGCTATGTCCGTCGGCGGTACCGTAATAAAATCACAAATCGGGAGCCACAACGACGAGATTAACATAACATGAATACTTTCTTTTACGAATGAAAGCACATAGTCTGAAGATGGCTTACATTTTGAGTAAATGACTCGAGTTAAATTAGGGCTGGTGCGCTGAGTCGTGTTTTAGCAAATGTCGGTTTTAGGTCTTTTAATTACAAATCAAATGGTTTTCGTTTCATGGAAGGCCATAATGAGTTAAAGGAAAATCTTTCCATAAGGAGATTCGAATGACTAGTTCAGATAAGTACAAAGATAATAAACACTATTGCAACATGACGCAAACCATAGAAGCCTACCATAGAACCTAATATACCGCCCATGCTCAATAAATAATTTATCTATGTTATTTATTGTTATCCATCCAAAGGTTGCTTTCAGCAATAAGACCACCCATTTAACCTTCGTAAAGACACAGAAAAATGTATGTTAAAAAAAGTTTTTGCATTATACACAAGGGAACTTTTGGGGGAATAATTTCTAATAAAAAAAAAGAATAACACATGTCGATAAAATAGGAAAAAATAAAAGGTTATATTGAACGATTGAGACATTGTTATCAACACAAATAGCCGAACACTTATTTGATCGACGATGAATTGATTGTCTTAACTACAGAATACCTTTTAATCCGTCAAAATATATCCCCAGTGAATTAATGGTTGGTTTGGACTCGACTCCTATACCACGTTGGACTAAAGCTTCTATACCCACGACGAGACAGGAGAGGACCAAAACTCCCTTTTTTAGGTTTGAAAACTTAAATCGATCAAAATGAAATCTTTGTTTAACTTTTGTAATGTTATTGCCAGCAACTTCACCGAATGCAATTTTTCATTATAGTTTATCTATGTTTAGATTTTCAACATGTGGGTAGTTTTTAGACAGGCGTCCACTAAAAATGCCTTAACATCATGCATGTTAAACTTTTTGGTTATCTAAAATAAAGATGGCAAATAACAGGTCATCATAAACAGTATTGCTGGACATAAGCAGAGGATTAGAGAGCAGAGGCTGATAAAGACAGCATTCGTTTTAGTCTGTGATTGTGGTAGACGAATGTTGCAGAGGCCCGCTGTTAGAGTCATTTATTTTAACTTCATAAGTGCTCCTTTATGGCCTATTTGAATAAAGCATTTTGAATTTGAATTTGCTTGAGAGTCCAAGGCGCACCTGCCTGATCGTCCGAAAGCCGACGAGTTTCTTGCCCTTCTTAATTGGTATATATCAATTTCTTACAAAAAGCTTGAGCTGTCAGTGAAGGAAAAAATCGTGATGCATTGATAACAGTGGTAGGGTATAGAGTATAGACATTGGTCAAACGCTAACATAACACTTTTCAAAATCCCTGTATATCGAGTAAAATATAGGTTTAATTCATAAAAGCATGGTGACACGGCAACGTTATTAAAAACATTGCATTTATTAATATTTTTGCATGTGTCAGTAAAGTAGGTAAGTAAGGTTTAAAACTGCAACATTGTGCCGCAAGCGGACACTGCACGAGCCTGCAATTTTGTGTGCGTAGCAGTGTAGGTACCGTCGTCACCGCATTCTTTTCGTCCACTATTTGGTCGGACTTCAAAGCGTTTATATGGAATTCCAACGAAAGACGGACCTAATAGATCATCTTCAGAATTTGGTTAGTTCGAGATATTGGTCGCTTTGGTTGATCGGTTTACCGACCAATAACATGACTACATTCTTAATCTATGAATGCTAGTAATCCAAAGGGCGATTGTTTTTTAATGAATGTGTGAATGATGCCTGCCATCCACTTACAGAAATCCTGGTCCCTAATTTGGGTCTTGTGTCTACAGAATAAAAACTACGACGTCATAAAACAAGCATGGAATATATATTGCTGTTGCTGATTTATTGTGCATAAATATTGGTTGGGCTGCGAAAATCGAGTCTGCCTATTTGAGACACAGAAGTTAAACCCTTTGGCCCAACCAATAAACCATTACAGACTATTCAAGTGTGCAATCATCAGTTTTATGTTTCTCATAATTTTTTTTAAGTAATCATTTTAAAATTTAATGGGCTAAAAATACTTAAAATTGCACATATAATAATAAAAATTAACTCTATCTTTAATATACAAACCTAATCTAACAAACGCTACCAATAGGCAACGTTCCCAAAATTCTGGCAGCATTGCCACACTGAATGGCAATGCCAAGTAAAGGCCAGAATTTTGGTCGCGTGTTGCTCTTCAATTATCTTATAATTAATTCTCTTACTCGTAAAGGAACAATGTATCAATAGTTTGTTTAAAACACATTTCATCTAGTATAGCAGGGTGAAATCAATCAGAATTAGTTAAACCTGGGTGCCAGGTTTAATTCAACTTTAGTTTAATAAATATCTGGATTGCTCTTTAAAATATTTAAAATTGACTTTCTTGCCTTTAGAACACATAACATCCTAAATGAATTTAAACCCTATTTCAGTGTTTTTTACTTTCTTAACTATGATTCCCTGTAATTAGCGGATAAGGAACTACGAGGACCATAGTCCCTCAACACGCAGATACAGAACATACAGTTATCTATACTTTTTTATTCAAGAAACTGGCCGAATTACAGTGTACAATATTTTTGAAAATTGTTTTTAATATTAATTTAATTGATTGCGGATGGGGCTTTACCCCATAAAATTACCAAGCAGTTTAAATATTAGTATGTAAATGTATGTATGTTCATGTTCGTGATTAGGCTGCTGTACCAATTCCCATACTAACGGTAAGTTACATTAGATCGGCAATATCTTCCAAAATAGATAGTTCTTAAATATAATAATTAAGACATCTATTAAGAATTTAAGCTATGTTTATGTTTCCGTTTGGGTCTTGCATTAGCATTCGCTCAATGTAATAAGTGCTAGAACTGACAACATCAGCTCTGCTAATCGTCACTACGTGCCCATAGCGTGCGTCCCGCATATTGATACCATATAATAGAATCAGTAATATGGACTAGACGTTGTTTTGAAACAATACGTTTTTGACTTGTAAAGTTTTACAATCCAACTATTTTTTGCATAAATGTTTTCTTCGACATATTTATTTATTTATTTTTATATTTACATCTAGCTTCCGCCCGCGGTTTTAACCCGCGTTCGCAAAGGAACCGCGCATTTTTCGAGGACAAAAAGTTACCAGCCTATGTTACTCTCCGGTTCATAAACTATATCTATGCCAAAAATCACGTCGATCCGTTGTTCCATTACTGCGTGAAAGAAGGACAAACCAACAAACGCACTTTCACATTTATAATATTAGTAGGATATAATATTAGTAGGATTTGTCTTTATCTGACCTGTATAGAAAGATCACACTTAAAATTTTTGATTTTGACTCTGAAATTATGGGGATTGCTACCTTTTTATACAAAGATTGTTTCTCAATTTATATATTTCATACTTTATTCATTACTACGGCTAAGCGTTTGTTTACTTATATAGTAGTAGTTACTTAGTAGGGTATAAAGGCGCCCTCATAACACAACATCTCAATGTACACACGGTTGATATAGGAGGACATCAACTCTTAAAATCAAAGAATCGATCGCCTCAAATATTCCGACACCGGTTCAAACCCCTAGCCCTTATAGGAAGAAAGGGATATTAAATCGTATAATTCGCCCGTTGAAATTATACTATACGCTTTTTATGACATCTGTACAGGGTCTGCAATTAATTTCGTAGACAGCTACGAAACTGCTACGAGAGCGCTACGAAATTGAAAACATGTTATAAAGATTACCACTTTTTGAGTAAAGGCTGACTTTCGCTTTTATTTTTTTTCTTTGTTCAAAATGAACCGTTTCGAACACAAAAGTGTTTATATTAGACAAGGTGTTTCCACAAATAGTCGGCAAACATGACAAAAGCGCTTTCACATACATATATAATTTGTTGCAGACGCATCGCATTCTAAGTGTTTGCGTATTTACAGAATTTATTTACACAGAATAGGCATTCTTGCGAATTATGAAACGAAACGAATACCGCTTTAAAAAAATTCGTCTCGAGGATTGTGTACTTACATACTAACATAAAGTGTTTTAATTTCGTAGTCATAAAAATTGTAGGTGAATTTAAAATTTGAATAAGACAGAGGATGTGGTTTCTAGTTTTCCAGGTTATTTGCGATGTTTTAGGTGCGGAGGGGAGCTGTGCGCGGGGCGCTCGCGG
Source organism: Crocallis elinguaria (assembly GCA_907269065.1). Lineage (NCBI taxonomy): Eukaryota > Metazoa > Arthropoda > Insecta > Lepidoptera > Geometridae > Crocallis > Crocallis elinguaria. Next base: position 19,225,714 of record OU026072.1, on the reverse strand, counting down.
ACCTAGATTCGTGGTATTGTTTCAGAGGCGCTGGCGGCGCCACCTCGCGCCATGTATTATTCAACGCGCGACCCGTGCCGCCCCCCGAATTTTGACAGACGTCTCTAATTACATACTATCATGACCGACTTTCCAGTGTCACGATTATTTCGATTATCGCCGAAGTCAACGACTTGCATTGCGACAGTACGCGTCGCACACAGAAATAGACGACTATATTTATACAACACTAGCCCCGTCTCCTGGCCGGCTGATATCCGGGTGTGTAACTAACGATTTTCTTTATTCACTCATCGGTGTCTAATAGACTGGGGTCAGGAATATAGCCGAGACTAAAATCTGATTTCAAAACCATCGTAGTTAAAATGAAGTTTTGCTAAAAAGTGGTGTAAATGTATAGATAATAAGCATGTGTGCTTAGTTGATACGCGGTGACGGGCGGCGGCGCGGGGGGCGGGTGTCAGATGTCGGGTCCAATGTCGCGGAATAGTCCATTGTGCGTCGCCGTGTCGCCGCCACCTCCGCTGTAAAGGGGTCAAGGCCTCGCCAGCCGGCGCCTACCTGCCGTCGCCGCCCAATTTTAATAACCTACTTTCGACAAACAAAGAATTAATCTAGGTCACTTACGAACCGTACGATGAAACGCATCTTTCGGCTCATCCGGCCGTGACTATCGTTTTTACGTGGATATTTTGCTCAGAAAGCCCACATTATGCATACGACCTCCGAAACAGAATATTGGTCAAGCCGCGGATGTAGGTGAGCAAATAATTCAACAAAAAAACGTTCGCATTTATTTACTCTATGGTCCCTGAAAATTTGTATGTACATATAAACGCGCGCAGCGACCGAGATGGGAGGCTCGGTTTAGGTGTGAAGGTCAATGACCGATAAGGTTTGCGCCACGCCGACCTCTTTTCCCCCTCACCTCGGCACTATCGCCAGCCGACCTATCAACTGTAACGTTGTGCCAAATAGCTGCAGAATCTATTGTGGAAACGGCGGCCTTTGCCAACTGGCGTCTACATAGAGACATTTCAAATTAAAACTAATATTTTAGAAATGGTGAAATACTTTTTATTTCAACTAATAAATGCCCAACGAGACTCCAATTTGTTTTTTTTTGTAGGTTCAATTGCTTTAAAAAGTCGGAACATATAAAAGGCATAGAGACGTTTACGAGAATCTTTTCCATTGGAATGGCGCCGGGCGCTTAGGGTTACCAAGTGTATGTTAGGAATATTTTATAATGACACTTATCATTTCTTATGGATAAATGGCTTAGTTATTTTTCTTTTACTATATTTACAAAAGAAAACCAGAAACAGCACATACAATGTTCCTTGTATCTTGTAATTTATGAACTTTAATTTTTAAGCGATAAAATAAATTTTAACCTCTGTATTTTGGTTCTGGCTTCTGAGACAGTTCCACTACCGTCTAACACAGTTCTAAAATCCTATTTGTGTTTTGGCTGATGGTGAATTGTCGTGGGTCAAAGAGGAGAAGGGGGAAAGGGGAGGGGAGCGCTATCGGCGCAGGCGCAAGGTGCCCCTTATCGTGCCATTGTTCGCACCGACAGATTTATAACTTCCCTTTGCCCTCAATAAGGGCCCGTGACCCCTGTACACCTAAGTAACGCAAAATAATCTCAATCAATTAACATAGTCAAATACAATTTTAGCAATAATGGTTATTGGCTTATAAAAGGCATATAGAAACATTGTTTTACCTGAAGAAAAGGGGCTGCTACCCCAACATTCACAAAATAGGGATATTATTTCGAACGAAAAATGAAAGCCTTAAAGAAGTCATATTTATCAAAAGGTATGAAACTTTTGCAGAATGGTCTATACGTATTTTTACTAGAAAATGGAAAATAAAACGATGAGTATCCATAATATTCAAAATAAGAAGTGAGTGCCAAAAGGAACTTTTTTGAATCCGCGTAATATAAAAACCTCTATCATATTATCATGAAACAATATTTTATAAGAGTTTTCAATGTAAATGCAAGAGTGTTGTTAACTACCACGCCATTATCCCATTACTTTGTTATTTATTTGTTAGTAAATATTTTTGCATTTATGTATATAAGAAAACATACCATATTTGACAATATCTAAGTTTGCAGGAGGCTGAAGGTTTCGACCGAAGTCAGCGGAGCCTCAGCCTCTGGAACTTTTCTTTCACCACCGCCAGCTGAAAAAGACAATAAAGACATATTGAACATGACGAAAATTTTGCCTAGAACAATGACTGAATATTATAAACAATAAACTTTATTTATTTCTTATTGAAAATTAGGATTGTTTCCCAGCTCAGACAATTTGTGGGAAACTCCACTCGGCTCCGTTCCGAATGCACTTAGCGTCTAGAGACATTTTGTGTGAAAAAATATTGAGCTCAGTTACTTAATTACGTTTTTCTTTTGTAACAATTAATTGTGAGATAAAAACTATATTAAACATTATTCTTTAATGGGATCAGTCACCTGCAGTTCTCTTAATTCATGTGACGTGTTAAATCGATTGGTTCTATTGAACTATATGGAACTATTAGCAAGACATGCTAATGATATAATTATCTAATTTACTTTATTCTATTGCTCAAATTTCTCATCGTATTCGATCTTTATCAGATTTTTTTAGTTTGTGTTTTTAGCTCGATTTTGAGCTGTGTCCGCAGCGCTTCTCACTTTTCTATCTATCGATTAGCGCGTACCAAAAGTAATATTAAACACTCTAGTAACGCCAAATATAACATTGTAATAAACCTGCTGACATTATTTACACTGTAAATTTTTTGTTTATTGAAAAACCTAGGCAGTTAAAATCCAATTTCAAAGTGACTGTTTGGAGGTTTTATTGGCCATTTAATTTATATGTTTATTATCGGCAGTTAAAAACGGCAAATGATTTCTTTGAATACGGTGCGGCGCGGTGCGCGTTGACATTGATGATGTCATGTGGTGGACGCAGCCGGCGCGGGCGCGGGTATGCGCGGCAAATAACGGTGCGCGGCCGTTCCCAGGCCACCGCCGCCGCCGCGATCGACGTCCCGAGATAAGCTCCATTCTATACGAAACCCAATAAGCCATTTCCTTGAAACTCTCACAGGAGAACCGCTCCCGTGAAAAAAAATGATCAAAACCTTACAAAAAAGGCCGTGAATAAGGCGGGAGCGCGAAATAAGAATGGCCCGGTTCTGGGAAGGCTCGGCGCCGCCGGTGCAGTCTTTACATCTTTCATAATGAACGTTTTTTGTGAAGCGACCCTTAATGGCTTATCGTAGGGCTAAGAAATGTTAGTGCGCCGAGTCGCACACCATCGCCTGGAGAAATCGGTACATCGATACGCGCATTAGCTCGTCGACGTGCGACATGTTCTAGTGGAAATCGACGATTACAGATTTTACTATACCTAGCGATTGTACGTCGACGGAAACGCCGCAGCCGATGGGATCATGAATGGCCGCAGTTATACACTATGGATATAACAATGACTGACCAATTTAGTAATGTGGCATTCGCTTATCGCAATCGGATTCATCCTACACGCGGTCGCGAACTGTGTCGCAATCGTGTCAATGTTCGAATGAGGCGTTTTATGGCCGGCAGCCATTTCTGGAGTACAGTGGCAGGCAAGGGTACCTGGTCCCGCGGTGGGAGGAAGCGCGCCGGAGGAAGTGCTTATGAAATGTGCGCCCACGCCACCGGAAGCGGCGCACCACGCACTCCACCCGCACGGCGGCCGTGGGCGGCGCGCAGCTGTCACTTGTCGCTACTCCGGCCTACTGTACTGTGAGGTACGGAACATAAATAATGCGCGTGATAAATGGGAGCAAAGGTTAAAATGGAAGGGCGCGGAGCCTCGCTACGTCACCGAGATGCTGTGAGTCAGGCGCACACGTGTCGTGACTCGTGACGTCACGGACACCTGACTCATCACCCACTGGCAGCAATCTGGGGAAGACATACTACATGCGCATGTGCGCAGCTTATGGTCCGCGCATGATTAGGGTAGCTATGCGGAAAAATCGAGGCATTATAATTAACATTATTACAATTAATAAATATTAAAACTTGTCAGATCAGTTGAAACTTATTCAGATACATAAATAGTAGGTATGTACTGCCCAGAAACAATATTAGAAATTTTTGTTACGATCCAATGAACAGATAATATTTTGATTTAATGTGGGTAGTTTGGTATCTACCAAACACTACATCATGTTTAAAATGACTATATACTGAAGATAGTTCTCATGGTTAATTAGAATAAACTTTAAGAATAAACATTAATTTATTTTCATAAATAATGAACTTTGAACACAAAATTTTACCATCCATGTTTTGTGTATTGACTATTTAATACATAATTAAACAAACCTATATACCAACAAAATAATTAAGCTACATATACCTATAAGTAAAAGTATTTGTTTCTTTATTTAAAGTTTTATATTAACAAACCGGATTTTTTACTTTTATCTAAACAATTGTTTTTACCGTCATTTTAAATTGAATATATTAAAAAGATTATTTTAATATCTTTCGTATAGTTATTTACTTTCACGTCTTTTATTCAAGTTAATAGTACCAAAATGTTAAACATAGGCAAAAAACTTTTGCTTCTAAATAAATAATATAGTTGTTTAAAATTACGTGCTCTTTTTTACCTCAGTTTCTATTGTCAACTAAATTATAATAACTCTAAATAAAATGAGATCAAGTCAAAATTCTCTCAAAATCACAAAATTAAATTTAACAGCACGCAATAAGAGGAAAGCTGGAACGCGGAGCTAAATAGAAGTAAATGATCTAAATAAGCACAATGAGGGTAGGGCAGACCTAGTGCCGAGGGCAATAACCAGGGGCGGCGCGGCGGCGCGCGAGCGGGACGCCAGACGTCATGCTCTGGTGACGTACGACCTGCGCCGTACTGCCGTACGGCAACGTGCACTGGGCATACCATGCCCGTTGTTCGTACAACCGACACTAATCACCATCGATTATCAAGCGATGTGCTTCACCCACGATACTTATCAATCAATTCATACAGCGAAACTCCAAAAGCAAAGTTTCCAAGAATCTTTGCTTTCGGAATTTGAAACTACCCTCAAATTTTTCGCACACTTTTTCGTTTAACACAACGAAGTTTTTGTTAACTATTTGTATTTATGAATATTGGCAGATTTATTTGCAATGTTGCAACGATAAAAAGATTAAATTTTTAATTTGTTGGTGGAAAATAAATTAACGAGTAGGTAAGTAAAAAAAGGCACAATAAACAAAAAAGGCAAAACTAATATCTAATCTTACGACATTAGACGCAACACTCCATTGGGTGGGAAGAAACGGGTATCCACTGTTTCTTTCACTGTTCACATTTCACAGTTGATTCGCATAATTGTCGGACACTTGTATCCAGCACTTGGCACGAAGTCCGGTCCCAACTAGCGGCGTTCACTAAACAACGTGATAATACAAAAAGAAGTCAGAGGTTACGATGTTATCGAGGGAGACATGAATATTCGAAGACGCGAGGGTCACGAGTGAACGGTCGGCGTAGCATCGCGCTGCGGCGTGAATGGAGCGACCGACATTTTATGAATCGAGAGCCGCCTTCCATTGAGCGCCGGGCACCGGTGTCGCCGCGGGCTCCCAGCTCGGGCCCGCTCGCCGGCGCCGGTTCCGGCCGCGGCGGAAGTGACGCGACGACCGAACATGGCGGCGCGCGCGCAGGAAGTGCGCAGCTTACCTACCGGGACGTCTCCGTCCGCGCCCGCCGCCGCGCACCCAGCACGAGCCCGCATGCCGAGATACCGATATCCGCAAAAGTGCGCGCGATCACTACCTTGCGAATAAATTACTCGCGCTGTTATCTAAAAATATTCGTGTGCGACGCAAAGCAGTCACGGGCCACAGTCGCAGCCGACACGGAGCTGCACACGCGAACCGCTTCCCCGCCGCGGGGAGACTGATGAGGGCAGGCCGCGCTGGCGCCGGCGGAGGCTCCAGCGCACGCGCACACACCCGGCCGTCCCGCTCGGCGCGCCCGGCTCGGGCCCGAGAGCGAGCGGGACCACGACACCTCATTATCACAGCGCTGACTCGTGAACACCAATAGACCGAGGAGTAGGGACAAATATTCGACCTTCACTCGACGCACACGAGCGCGCGAGCTGATCGCGTTGCGACGATCTCCACACATGCGCGCAAGCTCGCGAATTGCCCGAGTCGCCGCCACCGCCGCCGCCGCCGTCGCCGATGTGCTACATTTGACAATTTTTCCAGAAAACTGACATGCACCGTCACTGTGCGGCGCGCCCGCTGCCACGTGGCGCGGGATCATCGCTCCTCACGCACACATGCACACACACTATTCGAATTTAACACAACAATTATGATATCTATCAAATAAAGATCTATAACTGATCGACGTCACGCCATTCTAACATGCAGACATTGGTAACATTCCAATCTATATACCGCTATCGGTCCAATAAACAGTTATTATTTAAACTGCCCGACTTTTATAATTCATCTTTGTTGCACAGATACCTACTATAGCTCACCACTCTTAAGCCCTGCTCTGGTAACTGAAACACCTAAATTGATTAGGTACAACTTCTACTTGTGACAAATTGGATAAAAATCTTGAATGCTACATGCTACATATGATATTTTTGAGAGATGATTATAATATAGTAGTGTTTGCACATAAGAATGTGGATCTTAAAATCATCAATAATATTGCCTTATTTATTTTTATAAAAATGTTATTTAAATTATAAAAAGCCTGTGTGGCTCCCTACTACCTATATACTGTTATACCAGTAGGTATTTATACAAATTAAAAAAAAGGAATTTTGGTTTCCGTATAATTGAGAATTGTGATGGAGACCATGGTTCTGGTTGAGTTCCATATAAAAATTAAATTACTAATGATAAAATATCTGAATATAAATTAAGAAAACAAACTTATATGACAACGTTAAAAACGTAAATTGTACCTCTAATATGTTTTTCTTAAACGTACATATTAGTAAGTATCAAATAATAATATAACTAATACAATCTTCTGGCCGCGGTTTCATCGGCGTTCCCACAGGAACCGTGCATTTTTCCGGGATAAAAAGTAGGTTATGTTACTCTCCGGTCCATAAACTATATCTATGCCAAAAATCGCGTCGATCCGTTGCTCCGTTACTGCGTGAAAGAAGGACAAACCAACAAACACACTTTCGCATTTATAATATTAGTAGGATAGTAGGATTAGTAGGATTGGATAGTAGGATGTAAGTAAGTATGGATAAATCCTTATAAGCATTTGTATATTCAGGTGTCTCTTGAAATAAAATAAAATAAATAATTAAAAACAATCTACAGCATGCTATAACTGCAAAATAATAAATTAAAAACTAAAATAAAAAATCATATAGGTACATATTTTATTATTAGTAAAATATTATGAATATTTATTTTAGGCTAAATCAAAATTTTGGTATCTATATGTAAGGTATATTTATTGGAAATTAAAACAATAGATAATAGCCAAAATATGTGGTTGATTATGTTTAATTATTAATTTCATTTCATTTAAAGAGGTAAAAACCTTAATCAAAGGACTTGCTTAAAAGAATCCTTTTAAAACAAGTAGATTAAGGTTTTAATATATGCCAATAATAATAATAATAATATATAATTAATACATCTTTACAAGAACAAAGAAAGAAAAATAGCCTACATAAAAGTAAAGGTGCGCAATATTCTTTTAATTAAAAAAAGATCGAACTATACCTATATATGTAAAAGAAATATGAGAGTTTTAACTATATCAAAAATCCTTAAATAACTCAGATAAAGCACATAAAATAGATACTTACAGAAGTCGCAAAGGTATTAAATATAAATTTTGTTTATTAATCAATAATGTTTACATGAAAACGATTTCATTTATTAATTAAAAATGCATTCCTATTCCTTTTTAGTATCTAATAATTATTGTACCTAAATATGAGGGTTAACATTTTTTATGCACCCAAGTAATAAGAAATAATTACCTAATATTTATGAAATTTCAATGTGTAGTTAGAAGACAAGAGTAACAAAACAAAACATTCTCTTACTATTTTTTAATACATAATATTAATTTAAAATAATGTAAGACAAATTTAATTATTTAATGTATATAATTTTAAGGTGCTGCAGCTTAATATTTTTTAATGTAAAATATTTATATCAGTGTGTACTGTGACAGCTTTTTAAATTCTCCTTGAAAATGGGTAAACAAATACTTTTTTTAAAACTTATAAAAAGTCAAACTATTTTGAAAAATATTTATGAAAAGTCTCGATTTACCTATAAAATAAATAAAAAAATAAAGATTTTAATTTAAGGTTAGCGATTGGACGTGAGAATTATGATTCAAATAGTACCGTTCGTTTTTTGGTTGTAATAAATATATTTGTATTATTTTATAATTATTTATTAATGATTAAAATAAAAGCATATATGAGAAAGGTAAAACAAGTGTATTGGTAAAATAATTTTAATAAGTTATTGAAATATAAGAGAAGGAATAGTTTATTTAAAGCATAAAAATGATCAAAACGCAGGTCCGCTAATACGTGTTTTAAATATATAAATAATTTAAAAATGTTACTTTTTTTGGTAATTTCTTATAGGCGCTGAACCATGGAGAGGGTAGATGCAAAAAAAGTTGGCAGGAAGTGCGTGATAATGTTGCCATCCGCCGCGGTAAGGTTGCGCGCTGGTCGCCCTACCGCGCACTACTTTGCTGACCTACCTTTTACTATGTACTTTTAATTATATTATTTAATAATTTCAATATTTTAACAATAACATTTTATTACCTAAATAACAAATATTAGTACATTTATCATTTTGAATTAATCAATCTTTAAAAAATTAAGATAAAAATATTGTTAGCCTATAAATAGGTATCAGAATTTGACTAGTTTACTTATAATGCAATTTAAAATAAGTCAAACAAAAAATGTATGTATACGTTAAAAGTGTTAGTCATTGAGTTTAATATAATTAGTTAGCTAATAAGGTAAATTAAATAAAATATTTCTAAATAAGGTGGCAATTAATATCTACGTATACCTATACCTATCTACCTATCTAAAAAAGGTGAAAAGTAAGAAATATTAAAAAATAATTATTTACCTCTGATTATTAATAGTATCATATATAATATAATAATAATATAATATCATATATAAAATATTTATAATATATAACAACCCATATCCCTATATCTAACTTTTTATATTCTCAGATCGAATTTTTTTTAATTATTTACGCAGACTAAATATGTAATAGGTAATACGACTACTTAGTTTTTGAAACAATATGAACAATTGAACACAAATATTTGAAAAAGAACTACACTAAATAGATATTTATTATTTATTACCTATATTCAATGTAACTTAGGTAATTATGAAGTAAATAATATTTTTGTAATAAATATGTAGGAGAATTTGGAAGAATAATAGCAACACTAACCTAGCTATCAAAAACTAACCACGAGTAGAAACAAAAACTGAAAAGAAAACCAACAATGAAAGCACACACTAGATAAAAATCAGGTTAATATCTATATAGGAAAGTTGGTAAAGAAAAAGTGTTGCAATTTTAAAATATAGGTAATGGTATAGGTACTATTTTTGGGAATATAATAGCAACACTACCCTAATTAGTAAAAAATATTAAGTAGGTATGAAATCTGCAAAGAACATAATTAAGTGTAGGTGCAGAAAGAGCAAATCTATATAGATATACAGATAAATAAAATTGAATTGTCTGACTGTAATGTCAAAATAAAAGCTTTTTAAAATATAAAAAACATTTTTTGAAATTTTCGTCCTCTGTCTGTCTGTTTGTTCCGGGTAATCTCAAAAACGGGTGGACCGATTTTGCCGGGACTTTCACTGGCAGATAGCTGATGTTATAAGGAGTAACTTAGGCTACGTGGGCGAAGCCGCGGGACAGCTAGTCAAAGATAAAATAGGCACCTACTTAATAATCCTTAATCCATCCAAGTATGTTTGTACGTTTGTTGGTTTGTCCTTTCATGCGGCAACGGACTAACGAAGGATCGACGTGCTTTTTGGCATGGGTATAGTTTGTGGACCGGAGAGTAACATAGGCTACTTTTCAATCCGGACAAATGCACGGTTCCTGTGGGAACGTGGGTGTAACAACGGCTTTTAAGTAGGTAGATTATCCAATTGTTTTTGTAGCTAAATTAGATATATTTAGTATTTACTAGCTTTCACCCTCGGCTTCACCCGCGTGGTACATATCTTTATAAATTGTAGTCTATGTGTTATTCTGATGTATAACCTATTATATTACTGTAATTTTATTCATCTAAATCCGTTCAGAATTTTTTGCGTGACAGAGTAACAAAGAGTATATATATCATCAGAAGCTTTCTAGTTTATAATATTAGTAAGAAGCAAAATGTAGTACCTAAGTAGCTAGTTTAATAAATGTATTTGATAATAAAGTATTTTTAGAACTAACAAAAGCATGAACTTAACCTATAGTAAGTAAGCTTTACAAAATCACATATAAAGAACATAAAATGAAACGAAACAAATTGAGTAGATAGTAAACAACAAAGAAGTGAAAATTATTACCTACTAAATATTAATATCATTTTAGAAAAAGAAAAATTGAAAAATATGTTGGTATTATATCTCTGAGAAAAGGCCGGTATCCCAGCAGTGGGAGCGTAAGAGGCTGATAATGAAAACCTGCCTATATGAAAACAAATGTAGAAATGAAAATAAATTAGTAATATAGGTAAAAGTGGTACTTATAAATATGTTAAAAAGTTACCTAAAGTTAATTGAGACCTAAAATAAATTTAAGTAAGAGAAAAATAGGTTTTGAATGTGTATAAGTACTTATGGGTAGATATTGTTTTTGGAAACAATACCAATAGATATACCTATATAATAATTAGATTAGAGGCACTAATAACCTAGCAAGCAGTATAAAAATATATATGTAGAAAGAAAAACTAAAAAGAGCCAAAATATAGGGAAAAAGAGCACAAAGAGGTCAAAATGATTAAATAAACAAAGAAAAAATTAGCTTTCAAAACTATTGGTACAATTTTGGTACTAATAATAGCAACACTAACCTACCAGGCAAAACCTATATAGAAACACATGTTAGAAATACATTCAAAAGAAATCAATAGCGTAGGTCCAAGAAGTTGAACAAAGTTAGCACAACAATTACCTACCAAATACCTAATTAAGTAATTTCTAGACAAAGAAAAATACCGCTTACAATGATTGGTACTATTTTGGGATAAAATATGAAGTAGCATAAAATAGCAACACTAACCTGGCAAGAAAAAAAATGACACGTGGAAACGGAAACCGCATAGTAACCAATGAGGTAGGTACAGAGACTCAAAGAGCACATAGATTATAAAATAAAAGAAGTTTTCAAATAGAACGTGAATGTTGTTTTGATAGGCCAAACGTGTGGCGGAGTGGGGCGTATAGATCGCTTGGAATCCACTCCGTTATCAATGCAGGGCCGTGCCTATCTAATCTTGGTCTCCCACTTTAGCTCCTAGATAAAAAAAAACGTTACTTCTTTGAGAAATATATTTCAATTTAACACACTTGTCGGCAATGATGATTTAATTTTGTAAAAACGGAGCTGTCACTGTTAGAATGTTGGTTGGTTAGCCTGTTTTGTGGTAAGTAAAACATTGTTTTTTAAGGTATTTTAAAGACGAAAAAATACAAACAATGAAGATATATACTACATTGTAACAGTTTAGTATAAAGCTTAAAAAAAACTGAATGTTATTTAAGCTTTAATTTTCTTTTTGGTGCAATGCAATATAATATCAATTTTTAACTGTTTAAAATTTTAATAAATAATCACATATTTGGTTATATTTCTTTTTAAATAATACCTATGTGACTATAGCCTATAAATATTTTTACTAATATGTACCTATCAAAATGTTCAGTTAATGGGCAAAATTTCACAAACTTGCAACACTTTAGGTTAAATAGCTAAATAACTGTAACTGATTACATTGTATGAGTTTTGAACCAGTTATTTGTAATAACTTCTCTTAAAAGTTTATTTTAAAAACTTAGTAGGGAAGTAAGTAAAATCTTAGAATGACTATTATCATATAAAATTCTTTGTACATTTTGTTATGATACTCAAAAAGAGCAGATTCTCTTCTTACTAGGATAAGGAAATGCACTAATAACATCCTCTACAAATATTATTTAAGGTAAGAAATAGGTAAGTACCTATGTTTCGATCATTGGGAAGAAATCCATCCGAGTTCTGATCAGATATTTTGGCCCGTCTAGGTGGAGTCCAAACGAAAAGATTATTTAAAATCAATAATTATTCTAGTATTTATTATTGAGACATTTATCAACATCAACGGACATAGTCTGAATAAATAAATTTTATAATTTTATCTCTTATATATTTAATGTAACTATCTATTATACTTTTTATAATTTTGTTCAAACAAAAATTTATAATTATAACGCAGCGCTGGGAGTAACCCTAAAAATATCTGGGCTAAATTATACATATATTTTATATTAGATTAATAAATAAATTTCTTTGTATCTTTTAGGTACCATTGTAATACTGAATTGAAATACTGGCAACCTTGCACGAGGAATTACCGCATCGTCTCTAACGTCAAACGTGGCTAGTTATTCGAATAACACGAATCAATAATGAGTTGATTTAATGAGTATTTTAAATCGTTTATATTACAATATTTAGTAAAACTGGTGGAGAAAAAAAACCTGTGTCTATTTATTTCCAACAAGATAAGAAAACCAAGGGAAACCCCAATAAAAAATAAAGTTCCAATAATTAATGGATATAAAAAAATATCTATGAAAATTCCTTATAAAAAATTGCTTACTTGCTTTTTAGTCTATCCATTCTTACTTTATCAACAGCCTAATTTTTTTTCTAAATATCGATATTCAATCTACAAAATAATCGATAGGTCTACTATTGCCAGGTTCTCTCATAGGTACTTCCTTTTGAGAGTATATTTATATAATATTTGTAATCATCCTTCAATTTTGATATCCTTTCCGGTACCAAGATCAAATAAACTGAAAGATCAAACTATGATTTAAATCTCAGAAGGGTCAATGAGTGCCGGCGCGGGCGGTCTGTGGGCACGGCATCATGAAATAAACAACCTAGCTGTCCCATTATCCACGTCTCAACGTGTCGAATATCACACGAGTTATCGACAGTGCCCAAATACCGTGAGAGTTCAACAGCTAAAACGCTCACCCCCTTAATTCACGTTACACTCGCAGGATTCCTCCTGCGACTGTGTGAGTGAAGACCCTCCGGTCCTCATTGCTTGATTTATAAGAATTGTTCTAATATGATCCGGGTAGATGCATAGTCCCGGGGCGCGGTGGAGACGCGGGGCGCGGAGCGTGCTGCACTCGTCTTCTCTGAGGCGTGACGTCCGGCCGGGGTCAGCGAACGCAGGGCCGCCGATCGCTTTCTTGTGCCCGACAAACGACCCTCCGAGATGTCATTCCCGGACTCCCTTCCGACAATCTCACTTCTCGATGACACCGCGCCATGATATATTAGGTACCTAGGCACTAGGCACTCACTTTAGGGTTGTTAGCTTGTTTTTTGTTTATTTCACACCGCACAAAAGCACTCGCGAATTTCGGAAGAGCAATATTTTTGCAAAAGGAATTGTCTCATTATTAAATAATTGTCGCGCGATAGGATCCCGTGTGGTGCGCGGGCGCAGGCATCAGCGCTAACAGATTAATCGTGGCAATGTATCACACGTGCAGTCCGCGCTAGCGGCCCTTCTATTTGTAAACCGGCGCCGAGGGCCGCGCATTCCTCGCATGCCTCGTGCCCTGCGCCTGCGCCCGCCCGCTCTCCGGCAAACAACTACCACTGCCACCGCTACCCGGTGCCCCGCGCTCTACACCGCCACCACGGCTGGATGTCGTGGCCTAATATTTCTTACTTCGCCTGCAATGTACGGTGTCCTTCACTGTTCGAACGTAAACATGCGGCTGCTCGACTTTCGACTCTAATGCCGCATTTGAAGGGCAATGCTACTCTAACTGTCAAGTCATGTTGAGATCATGTCAAATTCTTTACCTAACCCTATAATGATTTCGAAGAGGAACTCAAATGCTTGGAGTAGGTAATTGGAACCATTGTAGTGCAAAAATTAGTCTATAAAAAGTAGGAACAGAGGACTGATTCTACTGAAAGGTCATAGTATGCTCAGATGTGCAAAGAGTCAGATCTGTCGATAAACACGGTTTTTGCGATAATTCCAGGCAAAATCAGCTGAAGGAAGTAGTACTTAAGAAAGTTACAAAAAATAGACAGAGACCTAAAAACCAAATAAGGCTAAATAACTTCTATTGATAATGAGATGTACCAAGTACCGGCCCTGCATTCCGATGAATGGTGAACGGGCGCCGTAGGGCGTCGCAGGGGGATGTGTACGCAGCGCGGGGTGCGCGGGCCGCGGAACGCACGTACGCATGCCTGCGCGTGCGACATACACCCGCTACAACAAATTCTAACAGGTGTCCATTGCACACCAATTTTAGACTTTGTGAACAAGTGACCGAGGTGTATAGATGCAGCCAGAATGCCACTAATTAGCGAGGAACCATTGCTTAAGCCTGAATCTTGTTGTTTGAGAAGTTGCCTGATGATTCACCCTTAATCCTTAAGCCCAGTTGGAAAAGCCGATCCAAAGGTTCTTAAAATTTTGTTCCGAAAGGATTCACTAGCACTACATATAAACAGTAATCTAATCTTACTCTTCCATGGGAACTGCAGCACTGTTGATAGGTACCGGATTTAGGATCAAGTTATGAATGGATCGTACCTATATTGATCCACACGGATAACAATTTGACACAACACAAAAAGATGCAAATTAGACACTTTTCTTGGAACAAATCAATAGAATTCAAGCTATTTCCGCATATCTATAGTGTAATTACCTCAATTTGATGAATCAGAACCGACAACAGATCGACGTACTCATTAAGTCGTCGATGGAATGGATTGAATGGCGGCAATCAGCAGCGGATTGCGGCACAGGCGATTGATGAAGTGCTAGCTAGGTACTGGAATCATAATGAATGTAGTGCAGTTACAAATGACTCATGACAATCTCAAACAGTGCTGGATATTAAGAACATGTTCTGATGGAATGCGGATGCCTCAGAACCTGCGACCGCTTGATGTCTGATATGCTTCTCTAACATCGAATGAGATGTCATCTAGAACGAGAATGTTAGTTTTTGTGGTATACTCGTTTTTTTTTGCATTGTGTTAAATCGGTCGTGATTGGTTCTTATGATTGCGGTTTCTGGATCGTTCGCAAAGATCAGGCGTGGATCCTTTAGAACAGTCTTCTGTACAGCTAGCTCTCTTGCAGTCGAAAACTAGACTGATTGCGCACAACGATAAGCGTTTAAGAGATCTTGATAACGTGAGTTTTAGTTTATGAGACAGGGTCAGGGTCCGGTGATGACAAACTGGGCACAGCGCCGGTTTTTGAGATGGCAAGCCAGAAATTTTTTTCCCTTTGCTTTTTGGAACTAATAAATGTTAAATCTGCATATAATCAAGAAGATAGTTGTTATGCCAAACATTTCCATGTCATTTCTGATTTAAACACAATGTCTAAGCTCCAGAAATAATGTATCAGCATATTTCATAAACCCTAAAAATATTACACTCCTTTATTGTGCAGTCGTGTAAATATGTTCTGGCACCGGTTTTTCTCAAGAGCCTGTTCCCTTTTTAGGTTTAACATTTATTTACTATAAGTACTGTCTTCGACCATAGGTTCTCTGAACAGATAAAACAGTGCTCAAACACTAACCTATTCAATGAAAAATAATAATTACGCAATTTGTTTCTTGATGGATTCCTGTAGTAAAAGGTATATGCCAACAATCTTGACATACATTTTGTATGTGATCGTCGGTTATTGTTTATTACATTAACCAGGTAAAATTCACGTGTCATTCTAAGACATCGATGAAGTTCCCCCGTTGCTGCTATGCAGTGTTACACGACAAAGTAAAGGCGGGTAGCGCGCAGCTTGCGTGGCGCGTGCGCGTGGCAGGTGCGCCCGCGCAGCCGGCAAAGCCCTGATGCCTTGTTAACGCAGTGAGAGAATCCACCCGGTATAATTATACTACTTCTTCAGGGTTCCGCTCCAAGATTCTAATCTTTATTCAACCCTAAGCAACAACTGAACCGCGACCGGCGACCGAAATTGTTTTTCTTTAATTGCATGCTAAGAGTAATGAAAGAGTGGCACATGCAACAGCACTGTCATTAGTGCTTTTTGTATTCACAGTCAATAGAAACTTATACCATATTATTTAGGGTTAAGTTTTAATATTAGTTTGGATGGTCCCCCAAAAACAAAGAAACATGTAACAAAGAATTTGTAGGTAAGTTCAATTTGTTGGGAATTAACAAAATATTTAAAAACTTGTTCTACACTTCATTACCTATAAAGATTAAAGATATCAAAACTTTACTCTCTCATCGGCTGAAAATATATTTTATCATTTCAGTGCGAAGGCATAATGGGTCCACCAGTCCACATGGGTACATCAGTCCAGCGAAATTTGATCCCGTCGTGGCGCGGCGCATTTATTTGTTCCCAAGCTCAAGAGCTCGTCTCCCTATTATGCTCGGGTGTTTCAAAATACCCATCCTTAGTAGGATAAAGTAAGTAAGCAATTGGTTCTGCATTTTCGTATTGTAATAGGTAGGCGACTTTCATACTTTGATTAGATCAAGTCTATAGGGATGACACTAGTGATTTCATAATTTCCCTATGACAAACATTCATTACCTACATTTAACGCGTTTCAGTCAAGTGAACAATAAAAATAAACGTTGTTTTGGGATCTGTAAAGAAGATGCAAAAAAGAAAAACTTATTTATTTATTTATTTATTCATTCATAAAAACCACAGCTCTTAAAAATCTTAACATTACTTAAATACGTTACCTAAAGCCAATAATGGTTTTACATTTTTTAATTTATGTTCTATGGAATTGCAATTTTAAATCAAAGGTTAGCAAATCATTGTAATTATTTTAGAACATGCGGTAAGTAAGGGTACATTTCACACCGATTACGCGCTATCTTATCAAAAATTCCAAGAATGTAAAAGTTAATTGACAAGTCAAATGAACCCATTATTTGGTGTAGTTATTTACGATCAAAATGAGAGTTCAGTTTATTCCCCTGTGGATTATTTAATTGTTTTATCTTTATTATGTATAACGATTATTATAGCGAGCTCTTAACGCAGATGCACCATATCCGATTACGGCAAAAAGGAATAATGACAAAACACGTCGACTTCTTAGCATTCATAATATGGATTCCGTATGTTGTTGACATTATTATGGATTTATTGTTGATTATAATGAATCACTTATCACATTATTGTCAGCTTACAGCTTCGCTTGAGATATGTTGAGATAGTCTCATTCTAGGTTTAGTCTGTTTACCTAATACCACATCTTTACTTAAGATCAGGTATCAAATATCAAATTCTAACCAGTCGAGAAATAAAAAAAAGTTTTGCTGTTTTGGTAAATTTGGTTTCAGGAATCTTTTTCCGTTTCATTTTCTTTGAAGTCCCAAGAAATTAAAAGCTTATCGCTTTACATAATTTCGGTTTTCATTATTATAATTCAAAATAATGTTAGATATAATATTCACATAATATATAATACCTATAAGGTGGTCCTTGAAAAGCAATTGAGAAGCCTTAAAATTCATTTACATTATGGTAGGTTTCGTTCTGAAGCGATGATGGCCCATTGATGGTTGTGATGTCGGCGACCAATCTGTAGGTTGGTGGTTTGTTCTTGAGCTTTCAGTAAACGAAAACATTGATGCAACCATAGCATGGCGCACCACTTAGGGTAGGGGATCCCTATCTGCTTTGGCGCACGTACACCGATTAGGTTAGAGATCATGCGTGGGGAATCCAACGAATCGCACGGGATACCGGCAGGCAATTCGCTTACACCCATCGTAAGTGCGAGCAGCGGAAGGACCTCCACGACTCAGGGCCGACAGCCTTTCCTTCCCTCTCTCGCACAGGCTGGCAGGCGATGAGGTGTCACCTCTCTGTGGAACCGGTAACACCACACCACCTGCTATCCTGGGGTCTCATCCATAAAATTGGCGCGCTGCCATCGGGAGCAGCAGGTTTCATTTATAGGCCCTGGACCCAAGACGACATTGTGCCACCTCATCTCGGATACCGCTTTACGCGTCCCATGGTGCTTGAGCGCCTATCCCATTACGTTAAAGCACCTCTGTCCTATCTCTGCGGACTCTCAGACCCCACCCAGATTTTTGGCTCATCCACTAATCCTCTGCTGCTCGTATCCGAGGAGCACGTAGAGAGGCCACCTCGCCGGGTTATTCGCTATCTGTCAGTAAGTACTTATAACCTCTCTGGGAACAAAATGGTCAACGGATAACGAGGGCAGATTGCTGGCAGATACATAGGATGCATCAGTTGGAGGTTATGTGACACCGCACCCCTGCAAACCTAAGTGATATTTAAAAATTTTACAATTGCACTTTAAAACATCTAAATATCTTGTGTAAATAATTTAACATATACGTTTATCTTAGACTACTATGGTGTACAAACTGAAAAATAATCAAACAACAATGTGTTTGCGGTATCAAAACATTCTACTTCGAAGTCTTAACCGTAGAAACAAATATGAAACTCAAACTTCTCACACGCCCTTACGATACAATTTACCCCTCCCAACCAATTTTACAATAACAAAATATAATAGCTCTTGATTGTGGAACCCAGAGGGGAGCATTGTATACCAATAAAGTGTACTGAGTTACATTGTACCAAGCTACGTCGAGTTAACGACATTCAAAGTGCATATAAGTACTCGTGCTTATTAGTATTTTATCTCAGTCGAATGCAAAGTATTTCCATTCGCTTTCCGAACTTAGCTGTTTAATGTGTTTTGCGTATTTAATGACTTTGTTTATATTTTTGCTGACATCCAGTTTTTAATAAATTTGTCTGTTGTTTTTATAGCTCTTTTGAAACGGGTATGGGTTTTGGACCTACATTTTAATAAAAATAAGGCTTTTATCGCCTGGCTACAGTCGTTATCAACATTTAATATTGAGTTGAGTAAAAGGCCCCAAGATGCTCCCTTGAGGTAAACCGCGATGTAGAAAGTAGACATAATTAAGTAGGAATATTTTATGATTGTCATGTCGTTTAGTGGTGGTAAAATCTTAGAGCTATTTTTGTAGCCAGTTAATGAATCATAAGTAACTCACCATTTTTAATGATTTTTAAAGTATATTAAGTACTACATACTTCAGGCTACTTCGGGCTGATATTTGAGGGCCAAAGAAAGTACGAGTGGAGTGATCGAAACTCGGCGCAAGTACGGCTTTAACTCTATTGATAAACTCAAGTGGTGCCGGGCACGTCGTAAGTAGCACAGGGTTTGTCAACACGATCCGTCAGCTGGCCCCGGGGACGATAGCGCTTATCGGTGGGACATAGTCCGCTCATTCACAAGCCTGTCCATTCATGCCGGCTCCCACCCTCTCAAACAAGACAATCTAGACTTTCTTTCATTGAACGAAGGGTCTATTCTTGCCCGCTGCCTATAGCGGGGAATGTGGATCGAGGATATCAAGGGGTCAGCGCGGATTGCAGCCACAATATAGCAATATTAGCAGTTATTCAGCTTCATACCAAGGATTAACAGAGGAAGTTCAAGTTTAAACGGTTAGTTATACGTATTTGATGCTACTGCGTTTACTTACACTGCAAATAATGGTCAGATTTTGGTTAAGGTGTAATGGACAGTGACCAAGATGAAGCAACTTGTTTACTGCTTGTACGCGGTAAAGTGTATACCAACAGTCGCCCGATAAACGGCTGTGGACTCTTTCTACTCAACAAACGGATATGCCCTCAAAAACTTACCATTATCACCCCCATTAAAATGTTCTTCCACTCGAATTCTTCTATTCGATAAGAAATTTAATATGACACAATTAAAAAGTTGAACTGTCCCATTGGCCATTCAGTTATTGCGTGGTAGTAAACATGATAAGAATTTAATAGGTACGTGTCGAAAGTGGCAGCAGTTATTTTATCATTTCCTATTTCACTTAGATGTTAGGCGGGGCAATGTGGGTTAAGTAAACATATAGGTATGTAGGTAGCTTGAAACTTATTGCTTTCATGTTGCGATTGCAAGATTCAGTAGCTGTCTTTATTTGTTTGTCTTTTTCTAAGAATAGGGTTTCATACTATTTTAAATGGATAATAAGCTTTGTGTAGTATTGTAATTTTAAAATTAATTTTAGTAACAGGTAAATTCTTATCAGGACTTGAGAAGGTACGCCAGTAAGGATGACTCATGCATTAGGATGATCATTGATTCTCTGAACGATATGATTAAGTGGCTGCAGTGTGACCAATTGACCATCTAGAAGCAAAATCTTATTAGTCACTGGCCGGTACCTACAGCCTAATCAATATGCTACATTGAATCATAGTGCACGTTAAATCATGATACATGTATGGAAATAATTTCCGTTAAAACTTACAGGACCTTTTTGACTTTTGACATTCCCGCTCAATGACTCACACAAACAAATGTATCATTGTTTGTAACTGTTTATGAATTATATCCATTATTCATTATTTGATCATTCATTCATAGGAGTTAGTCATTTTGGTAGTGAGTGTTTAAAATAAGAATTTCATTTTGTTGTGCAAAACATACAACCTCATACGCATTGATAACATGGAACGGATTACGGTTGGATGTTGCTTTACACATAATCTGTAGCATTCTTCGCGGTGCATTCACACGCGCATCAGGGGAAACTAAGCCTACACTTCTTTCACTTACAGTTTAAATCTCTTTGCCTCTCGTTGCAATACATCAGCGAGCTGTATAAAGTGACATTGTTTTGATAATTTTGATCTGTCGATTCTACTGCGTAGTAACCAAGTCTTAAATATACGCACAAAAATTTAGGTATTTCGTAAATTTAGGTCAATACCATATTCGATGTTGTCAATTCAAATTGCATTCTGTTCTATTTTGTTTGCCCTAATTTCGAGGAAACAATATTTTTAAAAGCTAATTAAATACAGACCTATTTATGAAACTACTGACAGAACGATAAAACATAAAAGGATTTTCGCGCTATTGATGTCACAACCCCTGCGATTTGCATTACAAGTCACAGTAGGTAAAATAAGCAAAACGCGTCAATTATACGCGCAATGATCGAAGCCTCAGCCAGGGCTGTGCAACACACGGCTCTCTTATCTACCGGCACTCGGCAGTGCGGAGCCCTGGCGGGACGTCACAGGCGCCATCGCAGAAATGCTAACGAGTTATCAATGTAAACGGTTTGTTTACACAGTTAACCGTAATCTTATCCGGTGACCTCCTTAGACTCTCCCGTTTCGAAATTGTATCATCGGTATCGCGTGGTGTCCTTATTACGAGGCACCGGAAGTGCGCGCTCGACACGATCCAACGTTCATTCATGTTGTTCGTATTTATTTAGTGGCCGTACCTACCGCGCTCCTCCACAGATAATCGCTTCATACTAGGGTATATGCCTCGCGGTTCGTCGCCTCGTACATTACACCTTACATACAGTATAGTTATACGGTTAGTTACTGCGAGGTAATGCAAAGCTACGAGGTGGTGGTTTTACTGTATTCGTTTTTTTGTACTACCTACCTATAGTATTATATAACGACACGAGCGGGTCGCTTGCCTGATGGTAAGCGTAACGCCAGCCATTAAATAATAATTGTAGTGCCTCTAAGAACTTTAATAAACAAAGGCCTGTGCGGCACTGCATTGCGCTCGTTACGCCTGAGACATTATAAGCCCAAAAATTACTTACATGTTTTTTTTTTCAAACATACCATTGGAGGCTATTACATCTTTAGACTCATCTCCAGCTTTGTGGGTCATCTGTGAAGATAGGCGTACCACAGGGATCAATACTGGGCCCGTTTCTATTTTTAGTATACCTACATAAATTACTTAATTATATATTATAAATATTAATAGTTCACATTTCTACATCCACATATTCATACCTGCTTTGCTTATTACAGTTGATACACCTCGAGGTTATTATAATTTTATAGGTATCTTTATGCCTTTCTTTGTAAAATTTAAGGATTCAGTAGATTGTCTAATTTAGTAGTTACATAATAATGTAATCCTACTGAATTAGTGAATAAACTAGGATTTAGAGGTTTCCATTTCAAATAATAAGTATGCTTTAAAGTGCGAGCATCGAGATACTACTCCTGCGAGTAAAAGAATTTGTCATTTTGCCAGTAACGTCAAGTTCTCTCCTACCCGATAGGATTTGGAAGAGATCATATAGTAAATTTTTCGAAAATTGGTGAAAATTCCCAATATGGAAAGATATAAATCTGAAAGCAATAATGTGTCTTTTTGTTAACTCTTCAGAGTCTTCACGACATGACTCTAGGTAGATATGTGAACGGGCATAGGGTTACGACAGAGCGCAAGAGTGCCCATTCTCTGAACTAGCTTAGGTTACAATTGTTAGGAAACATACAATTCCAACAAAGAAAAAGACTTCTCAGCAGTATGCAGGATTGAGGTGGATAAATCGAGTGTTGGTCATTTTCTACGTGTGGTGTCTTAGCGGCCGGAAACACCGGAGGTGGCGGGAGGTGGCGGGCCGGCGCTCGCACTCTAATTGCCGGGAATTTCGGAGGTCGCCCGATAACCCGCGCGCACCGGAAGCCGATAGCTTTGATGTGCGATGGCGTCCGCTCCCCTACATTATGTACTCCAATAACGAACCTACTCAAGTCGTTCCTGTTATTGCGCCCAGCGACTATTTACGTGTGCGGTCTAAAACCACCTACTATACGGTCCACTGAATTTGGTTAAGAAAGCTCTTTCTGTGTCTCTTTCTGTTCTGTCTCTGTATATCTTTAAGATGATCTAATAACATATTCGTTGCTCAAAAAGTACCTACATCTAGAAAAACTTTTATTGGATTTCTAATAACAGTTTGGTAGAGAGTAAAGTAAAGAGCTAAACTGTAACGTTTCTGATTCAACTGGAAAGTTTTTCATAAAGGTATACGAAATTGTGTTAACTGCTTACCATTAGTGCCTGGTGGTCGGAGTCTTAAATTTGAAGTTCGATTGATGAGTAACCACCTTAATTTGCAATTGAGTACTCTTATGCAGCTGCCAAGTTTCTGGTAAGCATTGTTGCTTTGAGTTTGAAAGATACTGTATTCAGTGCAATTATATTACTGCTTACGGCTTAGGGTGACTGCAGTATCATGCCATGCGCACGATATTGCCAGTATTGGATCACAATTGCTATAAGGCAGTGGCACATTAACTATCGGGCGAAAAGAGTTTACTGCATCCAAACACATGGTTTTAGAATAATCTATTTGTATTTTTGGCACTCATCTGTATGTCCTCGATGGTTTGATCGAGTAGCTCACAGTTGTTCTATGGAACATATCATTAGTTTTAACTGTAAAACTGATGTAGGTTTAAATAAAACACGTTGAGACATCGAACATCGTTCATTTGTCTGTAAAATTGACTTCAACTGTTTATGTTAACATGAACAAGAAATGTATGCGTTTTGTTATATTCATAATTAGCCTGTATCAGTCCACTGCTGGACATAAGCCTCTCTCAAAGGCACACCATAGAGTCCAATATTTGGCTCTTCTTCTCCAGTCGCTGATGCAAGCTACCCTGCGTACCTATATCGCCATTCCACTTAGTTGTGCTACGTCGTAAGTTCACTAATACGTTTGCCAATTCGCTATCTCCACGAGAAGTCTTATATTAGTAGAGAACTTTAGAACTCTAGTTTTGTTATCAATCACTAGTGTTCCATAACATTTAGTCTGAGAAAAATCAGGTATATGTGTAAACTTATAACCGAACTATCACATACCAATCCATTATTACACTGATACATACTAATTATTCTTCTCATTGACAATGACATTTTAGATTTTAGCTTATGATAACTTTAAAATAAGTAAAGATATACTTGTTTAGCTGATACCATTTATCAAAGAAGTTAGCACGGAATGTTATTATGATTCTGCGAATCTGATTATTTATAAACGACAGTGCAGTACAATATGGGTGGTCCATGGACGACGTCGTATCAGAAGAGAAGCTATATGTCTTGCATACTACATTTTAGAACTGATAACAATTAATAACGTTTGTCGGTCATGATAATTTTGTACTGAAGTTCTTAGTTTTGAAGTTGGTTTTTAAGGACTTAAGAAGACTTAAGTCGAGAACTGAAGAGTGAACTTAGACTCTGTGTAGACAAAGATGGAATACGTTAAATCTAGGTTATAGGAGAAGTTGCTGGAACACAGCACTTTCAGCGCTTGGCGACAGATATAGTCGCTAGCTAGTCCAGCACTAGGCTAGTCTAGCTACTAGCTAGTAAAATATATGGAATACGTCGTCTCGTCCCTTGAGAGTGACGAATTGAATGAGGTTTTCTAGTGCAATTAAACGCGAATTAGCTTAGAAATCTTACTCTTAATCGGTGTCGCCGTCTGAGACAAATAGAAGTGGAATTTCTGGGTTTTTAGTGTCCATCGACCTGGAGTAGCATTTTTATACATATGGCCTGGTTAACAACTAACCAACTAAAAGTACGAGTACAGTACTTTTATTTTTATTTTACGATGACGAGACGCTCTACATATAACATCATGCACTTTTCAAAGAGCATGCTTCTGTATGAAATTTAGTCCCCGACGGAAAAGGTGGATGTATGCTATTTATGCTACCTACTTAGCTCGTGAAATTTAGTCTCTAAGTCTATGGCATCGTAGCTTTTGAACGCTGACGCAAACATACCTATAAAAGGCTAAACATGGGTAAATTAGCCGTATTTCCTAAAAATAAAACAAAATAATCAAATTGTCCTGTTACGCATTCACTATCAACAATAGTCCCATATTTGAATAAATTAAAACTATAATTTTAATGACGATATTGTAACATAAGTATTAGTTATCTTAGTTTACGTACTTTACGAGGAATATACAAGCCTTATTAAACACGGAATTTCCATAATAACTAACAAACGGGATCGATTTAGTTTTTCCTTCTTCAAATTGGTGCTTAACTTATTAGTGGTTCCCGGCGTACGTAATTAGATACATATAATACAAACGCTAATAACTAATATAAATCTGTAAGACAAAATGTTTTGGACGATAATTTAAAGTTAAATTCAAAATAGGCGTTTAATGAAGGTTGGTATGGACAGGAGGAATGTCAACCGTGAGTGACGTAACTGACATAGTCCGTAAATCTGGTTGTCTGAGTGGGAAATTGGGATGAGGGAATCAATTTGTGTAGTTCTATCATACCTACAATCTACATGCCCCAAAACGTAGTCTCTAAACTCTAAAGTTTAGAGACTAAACCGTAAGACTGGTTAACTCTGGTTAGTAACGTCTATTGACATTAGCATTGATAATAATTTATATAAGTGAAGCGACACGTCTGCTTACGACCGTTGCAGTACCATCCAGAGCTTTGAATGACAGGCTTGAACGATACCTAAAGCACCGCGCTTATCACCTTGGAACATAACCTCTCGTGTCTAATACGCCCTGTAATTTTACTGACTTACGTAAGTGGTAATGCTTCCACTCTACTGCTGCAGTTAAAACAGGAAAGCGATGGCACACGCAGATTCTCGCGTAGAAAAATCGTGCCAGTAGTCCGGTTCATCCTTATAAAAAACTCTTACCCAGTGTCAGAAGGGAAACTCTCTATACCACTAGATATTAAAGAATTATGATGCCTACAACAAAGTTAAGTCAGTTGATGGAAATCGATCAATGATTTTGGATCGTTTGTATCGTTCAATAAAGTTGTTCGCTTCCGTTACTGATTAGTGAACACGAATAGGTACTACAAATTTTTAACGCACTGCTATGTATGCCATGTGTAGCAAAAAACTTAGCCATAGTTGGGTATACGCAGTAACAAAAATGCATATTAAATCGTGAACTGCGCATGTTGTTGTTTTACGTTGTTGTCGTAGGTTGTTTCCCACTTCTCACAAGTGTGGCCGAGCGGGAACTGTAGCGAGTGTGGCCGAGCGGGAACTTGTGCGACTTTCAATCAAACGCACCATTGTTCGAATCTCGACTCGGCCCGCACCAATGACTTATATCTAATTATGTGCGGATTATTCACACTCGCTCTAAAACGGTGAAGGCAAACATCATGAGGAAACCGGCATGTTCAAGAACCACAAAAATTCGAGGACATGTGCAATGACATCCACCAAGCCGCACTGTGCCCGCGTGGTGGATTATCGCCCATACCTCTCTTTCTGAGAGAAGGCCGGTATCCCAGAAGTGGGAGCGTAAGAGGCTGATAGTGATAGTGATATCTCACAATCCAGTGACACATAAAACTGTTGGCATTTGTCATGACCACAAGGTATTATTTTTAACAAAACACTGACGTAAGAAGTTTGATGTCAAACTAAATTTCGATGAAATTGACGTTAATGTGAGCGATAAGGAATTAAATAGAGTAACGGACTCATGAAATTTCGTCACATTTTTGATGATAATAAATCAATTTGTGTCAACGAGAGCCAACACGTAACCCCGATATCAGCAGTGGTCGTAGGTCGGCTCCTCGGTGGCCTGACCAGGAAGCTGTCAAATATCTTCATTCAACTCTAGAACAGGCAAGTATTACTGCACGCTCATTCATGCTTGATAGAAATCCATCATGCCCAAACCACGTGCCAACCATGCAAATATCATCAACTATGATCACCAATTGGCGCATAATCTAGCATTAACTAACTCTTGTGCTATGGTGGCGCCACGATGTTTTTCTTTCACCGAAAGTTCAGTACCTATGTAGATGGTATAGTTACACAATGTTTTGTCTTTGTTTTTCTTTGACAATTTTAAACTGAGTCGAAAGAGACGAAACATTGTCTTACTATTCAACCGTTATACAATGTTTATTAGTAAGGCTATTACGGTCTTACCACAAAAACATTAAACACACCCTAAACCTGGGTTAAACAGCGTTTAATTGCTAAACATGCCTTAGTTGCGTGTTTAAATATGAGCAACCACAAATCTTGATATTAAGTAGTGTCTAACTCCATTCTGTTGTGACATAGAAATACCACAACAGAATGGAGTTAGAATCATTTTAGTCGTTTATCTTTACACACTGTCCAGCTAAACAGGCGTCTAAAAGTGTTTTTTGTGGTAACACAGTTAGTGTTAAAGCTCAATGTAAGATTCGAAAGACTGGCGACTTCCCTACCAATGCGTAATCTTCAATTTATTTTTCGCGATCTATCTATCGAGGCTAGCCTAATGATATTTCAATACTAAAATATTCATCGCTTCTGTTTTTGTCTAAGGCTGAGATTCAGAGACGAATCTAAGCGTGGACTCACGCTTCCATACGTCAAAATTCTATACAGTTTTGACATATGGAAGCCAAAGTCTACGCTTAGAATCGTCTCTGAATCTTAGCCTTAGACTACTTTTGATTTAAATGTAGTTTAAAGAAATTAATAAATACACTTCCATTGCTCCATCATCAAGACCTCGGCTCCAAATGCAATCAATTGGACTCTTCAAAACGAATCACAATCTCGAAGGGTTTTCTTGTATAGCCACTGAAGAGTTCTCCTATCCACCTCCTGGGTCCATCATCAGATCAGCTCCATGATACCAAATTATAGTTTTGTCATCCTATCTACATATACATAGAACATTTCATTTCGATACGACAATTAGAAGTAGGTTAAAATTTACTAAGATTTTATTAAATTGTTTGTTAGTTAATAAAAGTGTTATTTGTAACATTTGACAATTACTTTAAACAATCCGGCAAATGGCATAAACATTATCAAACACGCTACCTAAAGATACGGGTACTGAAATCTCTGTTCGATCCAATATTTTTTAAGTGTTATCAATTGGAGTTGTTACACTTTAAACAAATATGATAAGGGCGGGCGGTGACTTATGTGTATCTATACGAGCCACGAAAATTGTTCCAACCGGATGTGAGCCGGTGGTCCAATGAAAACCGAGCTACGGGCATCTTTTGGAACGTATTCTTTATACATTAAGACTTATTTTAGCTTGTACGTTAGAACTAGTACTTACGTGGTGCTTTCAGTATTTATGTGTTTATTTAAGTTCTATCGGGTTGAACGAGCACAATATGCATTATCTATATCTTGCGGATTTCCGGACTTCCTACAACTTTTAAATAACTCCCGGTATTAAGTTTTAAATGATAGAGTCGGGATTTCACCGTTGGTGGAGTTTTTTTTTATCATATGTTGTGTGCGAATAATCACAAAGTAATAATGCCCAACAATCTCGTACATGATCCTTAATAAGGTCCATTGCCCTATAAAAGTGTATATTAGCAGCAAATTAGGTTTTTTTTAGCAAAATCGGATGAGCTTTTGGCAATGGGATCAAAACACGTACTCGATTGAAATGACAAAATTACCTTTGTTGTTGATGTAAGTTGCAATAAAACATCGCTGTTATTTATGAATATATATTGATAAAATTAATAAGCTTTACGTATTACACAACGACAAAAACTTGATCGTGGTCCATTTTCGATTAAATTTTGAAATAATTACACTTAGTAGTCTTCCTTCTCTGTTACTTCAACGCAAACTGACATCAGTGTGCGCAAAGAGAACAGAATGCTGAAGGACGTTGGCTCGGGGAGGCGCCTTAACTATACGATGGGAGCTGTCAAAAACATGCGCCCATACGTTTCTTGTCAACAAAGAAAGACTAAATAAATAGTTAGTATAGTTGGTAAGATTCTACATGATTGGCTTTCACTGAAGCATAAACAATAGGTACGTAAGTTAGTGATACCAGACCGAAACAGCGTCTATCGATTTGGCTCAGTTCTAGTATAAGAAGTGTTCACAAGAATTGCACCAATGGTGGCTTTCATCCCCAATCTGAACTGGGATTCCAGTTTCAACTTTTTCTTTGTGAATTAAGAACCGGCTAAGTTAACACTTAACCTGTAACAATTGTCGTGTGTCACGTTGACTTGGGTTACTGCGTTATAACTAATCTTGCATTTTTCACTTTCGATAGATACAGAGTTTGCCCGCTACCTCACCTGATGTTAAGAGGCTGCTACATGACATACTTTCCATACAAGCGCTCGATACGCGATTATAGTGTCCTAATAAATTTTTCTTTAGACGTTTTGAGCAAATAGGTATCATGTGCTCTATATCTAGGATTCTGTGGGAGCAAAAATGTAAAATTTTGAGATTCCAACTCCGTCAAAGCCTTCAAAAATCAGCTTTTTTGGACAAATTTTACCATGACTTTGGCCGTTCACAGTGTTCTCATAAATGTAAAATTCAACAAAACACTTCCATATAATCCTTGGACATGTAATGGAGATTCTAAATAACAAACATTTTTTTCACAAACTAAGTTAGAGAATACCTATAATAAAGAAGAAAAATGCATGGGCAACATGCAGAGGGTAAATGAAATTAGAGATTGTGCCAAATTATGAATGAAGCGAACTACGCACAACTATAAGGCTGGTCTGAGAGCGAAGTCCACTCTGCCGGAGCAATGTCATGACTTTATCACTGGCTTACGAATAGGCGCACACTGGCATAGACAACAGAGGTTAACGAACAATGCCACTAACGCACCGCTAGTGTAAATGCGGCTTAATACGCGTCACACTTATCGGCGACCCATTTCGGCGCGCATATATAATTACACAAACTTTGTACATTGTAACCTGATTAACTACTGCACTCGACTCAAGCGATAGGTGCTCAGAAAAATAAAGATTAGGTAGCAATGGAATATTTGAGACAGTGATTTGTGATCTATTGCCGAATAAAGAGAAGAGAAACATCAGGTAGAGAGCGATAATTATAATTATATACCTACGTATGTTGAGATATAAATAGAATAAGATTTTCTTACTACAAAAGTCTTTCGGGAGTTCAGCGTGCAAACAAGCCGGATCTGAAACAAAAACCTTCAATTACCAAGCGTTCAAACAGTACGCAGGGTATTTACGTCGTAGCAAACGAAATTTGCAATATATTTAACCAAAACCTTGGGCGTTATAGACATGTAACGCAGTACATTGTAAATTGGATGGAGCGTTCAAGGATCGCGCGGGGTCTGGCAGACCGGTGCTCGGCGAGGCTTCAGAGACGCTGAAGGGGTGCTAGGCAGACACTTTGCAATTAATCGATTACAATAATTGAATTACGGGATGACGCAGTGACAGCTGCGCAAGCGGCGCGCCGCTGTGTGCGCAGGTGCCGGCGTGACGCGCTCTCTAAGAAAATCAAAGGAAAACCCACGCGCTCGTCTCGCAGCGCAATCGACACGTTTTCATTTGCAAAATATTGGTGTTACCACCTGTAATCCGGTTTATATACGAGTATAATGTATTCCGCGCTCACCGCCTCGCCGCCCGCCGAGTTTGTTAAACTTTTTTTTAACTATAACATGACGTGAAGTCTTCGCAAATTATATCAATGGCATTGAGTCTTGCAAATTGGGTATCTAGGTTATAATGTCATACCTAAACATAGCTCACTTTTATAAACGAGAATTCTCTGTTCGTGACGCTTCACCTACTTACAGTTTGCTTCGATTTTACATTTTACGATGGAACAACTAAATCATGCCGGCATTCTTCGAAACATTAACACTACCTGCAAAGGTAATACTTTCTTTTCGCTATTTTTGGTCGGAATGGTTACGTTATAAATATAGAGAACGGCAGTTCTACAGTAGACTGATAGAGGCGTCTATTGGTAGCTACACTGACAATGATGTATCACGTTAACTCATCTACCAATGAGAGCTCAGATTTTCGTGCCAATGATCTTACGCTCTATTGAGAACTAGTCGTGTATTGTCATCAGCAAAGCTTGTCTACTGAGAACTCTAGTTTTGACATCCATATCATTGGCCATATCAAGTCTCTTTTTTCTCATTAGGTACAAACAACACAATATTTAAAAAAAACATAGGTCATAATATCAAGCCCGTTGCCAAACGTCTGATAGATTTCGGTCTCTTATTAAACAACACACATTAACTATCTTGTTACGGGTCTACTTTAAGCATGGTTACTGAGATCACCCAGAAGTCCCACAATAACAGTGCAGTTCTTTGGATCGGCCATAGCGCGAGGTCTACACTGCCACAAAGTCGTGTTCAAGGTCATCTTCGAGGAAGGTTACAGTTGAAGATGCTCACAAACTTGCCTGAAGATCGGCATTCCTTTAAATATAAACAGTCATTAACTTAGGTATAATAAGGTAGGTAGGTAAAGTAGGTAAGGTCTACTATAAGTTCGAAGCCTAGTAGCGGTTGCTTTGATTAATCCTATTAAATTAAGGACTTAATGATTTGATAAAAAAAAAAACTGAATCGAAATCTTGAGAACTGTTTGATAAAACAGAAAAGCTTTTAAAAATAGTCGATGGGCTACTTACCTATTGTCATATACAAAATAACAAATGACAAGTAAAGAGATCATACATTGTAGTTGAAACAATAGTAGATAATTGTGTAACGGGCTAAATACCTTTATTAACTAGCTACTACACAAACACTACTGCAAATCATACCTAACTTAGGTAAGCTAATACAACAGTTGGATAATCTACAAGCCATTATAGTTTTGTTATTTCGCCGGCAGCTCGCACGTGTGAACAAAGCTTCACAGCCCTTAGCTATCGCTACGAACGGCAAGTGACAATGACGTGCGACGAATGTCCACATTCGGAAGGTGCAACCAGGATGTTAAGATGACATTACGGTGATGTCACTGGGTCGTTAAGGCGGATATTAAGTAAATTATTGATTTATCAGCGAATCTTTAAAATTATGAGTTCTACGGTTAGTCATAAAGCTTAGTTCTAACTAAGATCGTACTTATTGATCACAAGCGTCCTTTTTCTTTGTAATTTTAATTAAGATCATCAAGGTATTAAGTTGAACTGTTTTCGTGGCACAAGTTTTTAACTCATTGAGTCTGTTGGTGAAATGCTAATCTATTATATTTTTATTATAAATTAGCATTTTACACAGACTCACCTAATCTTGAATACATTTATTCAAAACATAAACTAAACTTCATATAATTATTATACCATACTCATATTACCTACCTATAAACAAAAATAATAATAAAAATTAGAAAATACCTATGTACAAACTTAATCTAACAAACCGCTACCCGTAAGCAACGTTCCCAAAATGCTGGCAGCATTGCCACGTTGAATGGCAATGTTTAGTCTCTGAGCAAAGTAAAGGCCAGCAGATTGGTCCATAAAGATCTGTGTTGTGACATGTTGCTTCGACTAAGCGTTTCAAAATTTGATGCTCTCCTTGTCCTCACTGTCCTAGCGTTTCCTAATCTTAAGCGACTGAATGTGTTAGTATTAAGTTATGTTATGTGAGCACCTAAGCCTGGCACATAACTGGCTCTCAATTGCAGCTGAAGCCGCAGAACGTAGCAAGGTTCTTAACGACTGATTACGACGATTGAGCTTGAAAATCCCTGTCGAGAAAGTATGCTTTAAATATCTTCCACAACAACTTATCTTGTGTTAGAAAAGAGGACCTTATATGATTGTCATAAAGTTTGTTTAATTTAATAACCTCGCTTGACCTTTGCATGCCATCAGCCATAATGTTGTTTTCTACTGTCATCAACGAAAGTGACAATCGTATCAACCATACTATTATTAACACTTTCGTTAACGGATTGTGTACAGTTCCGACGAAAGATAGCGCCTTGCTGGTCGAAAGTGAACCCATTGCCTTTAAATCTTTGACACTTGTCGGAGTGAAAACTGGACAACGATTATGATTTAGGTAGGACATAAGTGTTTTCATACTTAATAAGAGTAGGTTCATGTTTTGATTACTGAAAGGTAAATAAAAACTTGTAAGACAATCACAAAACCATAAACTAATTATGTTGGGTCAGATTAATGGTGAACTATACGTAATTATCTAAACATTACAATAAAAACTAAAACTAAATGAATTAAAACTATCCATTCTAACCTCACATATCACAAACTTAAACAAAACCTTATAGGTATTTTTTTTATAACTGAAACAAATACATTTTTGGTCTTACCACAAAAAAGTTAAGCCCATGTTAAACCTGTGTTAATCACTGTTTCACGCCTAAACATGCCTTAGTCGCGCGATTAAATATGAGCAACCACAATCCTGATTTAAGTAGTGTCTAACCATTGTCGAACACAATTCTGTTGTGTCATTTCTAATCATTTTTGACGTTTATCTTTAAACGCTGTCTAGCTAAACAGGCGACTAAAAATGGTTTTTATGTGGTAACACCATTTGAATATTGCAGTTTTGCATTAATTCATAGAAAGTAAACTGCACTTGTGGTAGATTGATGTAGCTGGTAGGTATACGCAATGTATTGTTGTCATCAGACGGTTATATAGTAAAACATAGGTAATATACGTTTCTCTTAAGGCTTTCTCATCGCACATCACTCGACCAGGGGCCTATTTCATAAAAAATATTAGTCTAATAATGTGAGCTTTTTTTTTCTTTTTTCCATATATAATATGACGCTAATACTCATAATATTAGACTAATATTTTTTATGAAACCGGCCCCTGATCTTAGAGCATTCATTCGCTGTCTTCTACTTTGCTTAGTTTGTTTACCTGACCGACGTTCTATATTTACTGCAATCAACAAAACTAAATCAGCAAAACGGTTTTCTCTAAAGACACACCTACCTATCCATCTTTATTTTACCGTACTTAACGTTTGATGATTTCACCTAAAGATATACAAAATTATATTAAATATCGGTTCTGTGGCCAGTACCTATGGCCAATTAGAACTCCGCACTGATTCATCGTGCTAATTCCTATATAGGAATTCTTTACAGAATTCAGGTATCAAAATGGGTTTAGCTTTCTGTACTAAATGTCAAAACTAAAAGATTACTTGAAATTAGTTCCTCAAAGTTAGAAACTCATTGTAGAGCTTGGAAAATTAAGATTTTTGTGAAGTATAGTTGAACACAAAAACTCAGTAAAGAGTACCTGACTATGGGCTGCTGAAACTGTGTCAATTATTTCAGCTCTAGTTTGAACCGATTTTTTGTGAACAAAAAAGCTCTACATTTTGAAGCTCTAAAACTGTTAAAACATTCAAGTCGATCTAATATTGTAGGGTAATTTTACAGCTCTACATTTTACGCAGCCGATTTTGTGCCTCTAGAATGATTAAGATTAATTATTTCTAATTTTGCAGGATCTTTTAACGTAAGAAGAATATACATTCTGCAATGACTGTAGCTATTGTTAGTTTTGAATTTTGTAAAATATGTCAGCTTAAGTTATTATATTTTAGCTAACTTATCACAAACTTATATATTTTTCAGGATATATATTTTACAAGAAGTCAGCCTTACAATTTATGATTTAATTAATAAATAAAAAAATAAAATAAACTAAATAAATATAATTAAAAATAAATAAATAAGTAAGTTAATTTTATACTCAGCAAAACGTTGAAAAACTAAAAAGCACATTAATTTTTATGATCTCACAAACATGGTTTTTAAAGGTAATTTTGCATTATAATGAACAAATGTACTTATGTGGACTAAAATATAAACTTAAATTGTATGTAAGACTAAATTTACTAAAACTTACACCTATTTGGAGTTTCCACTAGGTATACGTAAACATAAATTGTAAGGAATTTCAATTCCGCCACATTGAATTCTTTAAATGATCAAATAGTAAAGGTCAGGTAATACGAATCTACACGTGGAGAACGGCTTATTATAGTACCTACTCTAGTACTAGACTTGTATGTCAACCTTCCTATTTTTTAATTTTTAAATATCGTTGAAAAACTCCTCTAGGTATAATAACAAGTAGCTTTTGACTCGAATCTCACTTGATGTTAAGCGATGATGCGGTCGATATCTTAATTATTAAATTTGTTGGTCCAATTATTTATTTTTTGATGTTGCTATATTAGTTCTTTCATTTGAAGTTTTAATTCTCAAAGTGAATCAATCTCAAAAATCAATAAAATTTTGTGTTGGAAATGTTGATGAAGTAAGGTACAAAAATTTATATCAATTAAGAAAATTCCTATTAATAATGATTGTTAACGTAAATGTATTTATTTATTAATTTATTATCGTTGACGCCACAACATGCCACAATAATTGCTACCTAATTGACATGCTAAGTATTCAGACACTAAACTAATGGGTTGGACCATTATTCAGAAATTAAAATTTATTCAGAAATGCTATTAGTAATAAATGAGTTAGTTATTCATATTTTGACAAAATATTTGAACCTATTTACCTACTATCTGGAAGTAAATAAGATATGTTATTAAACCATTCATGCATTAATTAAGTTGGTACCTACTTATAGAAGAAATGGCACCGCGCCTATAAGTATATAATATAAGTACCTATATATTACTTACTACTTATTATCTAATTATAATATAGGCATAGAGTCTCATTATCAACGATAACATTTTAACTATATAGTCCTTATAGTGTTTGACATGAATTAATTAACGTTTTATTTATTTTGCAAAAAAATTTTAATCAATAAAAAATATTAATTAGAAAAAAGGGTTTAGTTTATCTTAAATGTTTCTGTCGCGTAATGGTAAAAAATATGTAATATAATTTTCAGAATTAAAGAAAAAGAAATCGTATTGTAATTAAAATAATTGCAAGTAGAGATTCGGTTGAGGCTGTCGGCTGTGTGTGTGCGCGGTAGGCCGGCGAGGCGCGAGAGGCCGCGCGGGGGCGCCGCGCACGCGCCGCGCGCCAATCGCCGCGCACCGCGCACGCACACAGCTCCGCGCCCGTCAACCCAAAAACCTAGTTTTCTTCCGAAAAACATGCTCATTTTGTGCACGTTTAGGGTATGAGTGCCCCCGCGCATACCCCCCGCCCTCAGACCTCGAACATAAAGTGGCTGTATGACGACCGGAATGTGTGAAAAAAATTCACAAATATTTTCACCCGAGCTGCGGTCACTTTACCTTAGAGGAATTTTCTCTATTTTCTCTTAAACATGTTTTTTAATTTGGAAATGCATTCTAACCGTCTTGAAATGCGCTATCCTAAGATAGTTATTATAATAAGATCGTATAAAAGGCGGCCGCCACAAAGGCAATCGGAGTTTGAGTACTTTAGTAAGGGCTGCGTTCGAACCGAGATAAAAAAATTAGGTTTTTATTATTTTATCAAATAAATAATAAGCTAGTAAATCCTTTTATATACTATAACTTCAAATAATTTAGATATTTTATGAGATAAGGGGAAAGCGCGGGTGGCCGCCCAAGCAGCGAGGCGCGCGGGCGCGGGCGGCGGCTTCACAGCGCCCTCAAACGTAGAGACAAGATGAAAAAAAAATTGCCCGACCCTACGGCTTTTACTCTCAAAACGTAGGCGCAAGCCTAAATATTCATATTATAAAATAAAAAGTGAAATAAAGTAGCGCGTTCGAACGGGAAAATTGCACAAAATTTTCCTACCTTACAGTTAGTATGACGTCGAGCCTACGCCTGTCCGAACTATATTTCATGTAAAAATCACACGAATGAATTTTAGGAATCATTGCACATTGGTTTTGTTCATTAAATTATATTTTATGCGTTTATTTTTTGCCGGGATAATGCACTGTAATTTTCATACATTGTGTGGGCGAGCCGAGCTGTTTGTGGATTGAGTGCGTTTTATGATTAATCGTGTTATAATTAACAATTTAATTTATTTTAACAAGCTGTTAATATTGAGAATACTTAGGGAATAAGAACTAATTTAAATGACCGGACTGAATGCTCAATGTACAGGATCATTCGCGCGAGGCTATGAAAAATTTGACATTTAGCGAGCTAAAAGAACTGGAATATTTTCAGTCAATAAAATACCCGGTTTTTATTAAATTAAAATTACAGTACCTATGGATAATAATTTATGGATTTTTTAAAATTTTAATATTTTACTTAATATTCATATTTTTAATTATGTGATTAGCAAAACTCGCGACACATAAAACGAAAATATTAACTTGAAAAGCTAAAAAAAAACGAAGTAAAATTTAATATTTTTAAAAAGTTTATTTATGCAGCATTACAATAATTAGACGTAAAATTTATTAAAATGTGGACGGCTACCAGAAATAAATTTAAATAATATTTTACTACATTTCTTTTATTTAACAAAATTATTTGAACCTGCGGGTAAAATATTAATAAGGCTATTTTATATAATTTATATGACTAGTAGTTTTCTTGATTTTTTGGTATTCACAAACAATTGCATTAATTACTTATTATACTTAGACGCTTTAATGTGCAAGAAGGAAGCAGGAGCAATGAGGACAGTTGACTCTTCCTTTATTATACCTAAAGAAGCTGTTCTGGATCAAAAAGAAAGGAGTACTGCTCTCCTTTCTTCTTAATCTTAAGCTAAATACCTACTTATTAACTTTTAAGTTTCAAGAAAAATTCTCCACCTTAGGTGCAGTACAGTCAGTGATAAAACTACCTGAACAATTTGTGTTTTAATTAAATACGGTAATAATATCTACTAATTTAATACAAAATAAAAACTTATTAATGTACCTAATGCTGACAAAAAAATACTAAATTAAGTTGCGTTATAATAGTAACTTGATGTATGACCTATTTCTTTATATATTTTTTATACTTTCTATTCTAAACTAGTTCTCAGAACCTATATATCACATGTAAATTGATGGGTAATAACAAATATGCGTTTCACCATACTTATAAAATATAATGGATATGATTGTTATTAGGTATTATAAAATATATAGGGAGAGAACCTCAAATAATATCAACAAATACCATTGTAAGGTACTCATTAATAACATCATAAATAAACATATAATAATAATAAAAATAACCCATATCCACAACGCAATATTCACAATTTTTAAATTTATCTCGTCGTTTCTTAAATAATTCGATCGTTTTACACCTTAAAAATCAGATAAATGTAAGTTTTTTAAAAGAGTTTGATTTCTTTATACATTTAAGAAATCATACTAAAGTTTAAGAATCTAAACTTTTTTGAAAACATTGAGATTATGTCAGTGTCAAATACCAAAAAAGTATATTGCAAGAATCATTCAAAAAATACTCTACATTTTTTATTTTCTCAAGGAGAATTAGCTCAGCTAATAGCTTTATTACATTAACTTAAACTTTAAAATATTATTCCAAAATACGTCCACACAATTTATTTATATCCCTGTGAGGAATTTTATCAGTAGAGTCGCCGTTAAGTTGGGCCGAGAGCATGAATTCCGAGAAGTCAGGGAACTAATCCTAGAGGCGTGAACACCGACTCTACCTACATCGATGCACTTGTATAATGGAGCCAGTAAAACGGGCTCTTCTATTATTAACGGATATTGGCTGTGAAATTCCATGGAAATGTAAAAAAAATGTAAAAAATAATTGGAACCAAATGCAGTCTCTAAATTTTTTCTAGAAATGAAGCGTTTTTTTGTTGGCTTTTGCTGAGTTTATGATTTGGCAATGGAAGATTTTGGTGTTAAGATTATATTTAGCAATTATATTTTAAATTGTAGGTATTGTTTATTAGAATACAAGAATAATTTATAAATTACTTACTATAAGGCAGTGATTTTCTTTACGACAAAATATGATATTGAGCTTAGAACATTAAAGGTTCATCTAATATTTGTCCTGGACACTAAGCCGTATTTCAGAAAAATATATTACTATAGTAATTGTAATAAACAAGACGAATTACAACTCAAATATATTTCCATACAACCGTTAAAAGATTGAACAGTTAGTAGCAGATACTTGGTACCTTAGGTACCTACCTAGTATAGTAATTAGAAAACCAAAAAGTAAGTAGAGTCACCGAAAAGCTCTTGACCATTGTAGTAAGTTTATAAAATTGACTATAACAACAAAATAAATGAATATCAAACATTAAATTAACTTAATTAAATTAAATTAAATTAAATTAATTAACATGTGCTTACAAAATATATTTAATGATCTGTACTATAACCAAATGGGTTCTTTCATTATGCTAAAATATCAAGAATATTTATTTACAAACTATATACAACTATCAACTCCTGTTGCCGAGTGTACTAGGTATTACGAGACGGTAGAGTAAGTAGTAGAGGGATAAAATTGATAATTATCATACGGCGGGTAGAGAAGGGGTGCAGGTCGTCGACCCCGGGGGCTAACCGCACGAACACGTATCTCGCGATTGTTACGTTATTTATCGCCTGCAGGTGCTGTGGGAAACATTGTGATTGAGTATTATTTCTTAATTATTCAACGTTAATTTTATGTTACTATTATTAAATTTTGGAAAAGTATTCGTTAGTGAAATATCAGTTATTCAAAATACAAACAGATACCTAACACAGTTTTTAACATTTAAAAAAAAATGTGTAATTTTTGCATCGTCAATAATATAACGTATCTTCACTAATTATTATTCTACTCTGGGTGTATCTTAAATTAATATTTAGTATCATTCCCATTTATTTAGAATCTGAAGTGCATTATTAGATTATATTAGTAGATTACATTTGGGCTCTAGGCCACAACCAATTTCCTATACCTAAATAAATATTTAGTTCCTAATTGTTATGTCGTCATCTCACGTAGCCTCTAAATATTTTACAGCTCTATATTTCCGGGATATTTTCGCAAACAAAAAACCATTAGATACAATCAACATTCAAAGTCCTAATTAAGGTACATCCAAAGTAAACTATCCCACGAACAGTTCGATCATGTACCAGCTCCACTCTACTATTAAGTATACCACTTTAACGCGTACACAACAAAGTTCAAACTGAAGTGCTTCCTTCCAAACGAATAAAACTGTTGGTTAATTATAAGGCTGGTAATTAAGCAAGACTTTTATTACTGTCCTTGGTTCCCCGAGGGAAACGAAGGGCGGAAGTGGACACGTGTGCCGCATGCGATGATAACGACGTTCGAAACACCGAACACCAAAATATGCCATCATCATAATTCCATCGACATCTTATTCTTAACTTGATAGAGTTCAAAACCCCGTGACACGTTCCGATCGGTTCGCAAAACAAGGGAATCATAGTTCTGTGACAAAGGAAAAATATAAATTCACAGTAACAGGGTAAGTATAAATAACGCCGTCAGGTAAGGACGTACTTGCACTATACACGTGGAGTAAAGTTCCAAGTAATGGCACAGATAAGTTAATAGTGAGTAGGTACAACAAGTATGAGACCTAATAGGTATACCGACTCTGCGAGCATGTGCTGACGCGGCGCGGCTTAGTGGCCGACATGAAGAGTATTAAATTATTAACTACGTGGCTAACAACAAAACTTACTTTATTTTCCTCGTTGAAAACCTATTCTGGGCGTTTTGTTACGAAATAGTTTTGTAAATGACCCGCTTTTATGCCAGCTATAATAGTCTCACTTGTAAGTAAATAGTAGATTTTGAGAGAAGGGCATCTCAAAATTTGTTAAAATGATATCTTCTATACAAATAAATAAAATTGAAGTGTCTAATTGTAATATCAAAATAACAGCTTTTTACCAAATTCATATGATAGTACATACGGTACCTATAGCAAAAAAACCATTTTTAATATTTTTGTCTGTCTGTCTGTTTGTTCCGGGTAATCTCCGAAACGGCTGTGCCGATTTTGACGAGATTGTCACTGGCAGATAGCTGATGTTACAAGGAGTAACTTTAGGCTACTTTAATTTTAGAAAAAGAATTAGGGTTCCGCGCAAATAAATAAAAACCATGAAGTCCAATGTCTCCGCGCGGGTGAAACCGCGGGCAGCAGCTAGTTGAAAATAAAAACTATAATGAAAAAATAAAACTTCACAGGATACGTTGTACTTATATGTAGGAATAATAAATATATACCTATTACCTATAATTCGTAACATAATAACAGGTGCAGGGTTGGTGCATGAGCAAATGTTAGAACTACGAGTAAATAACCGTAATTATTTTTAAAATGTAGGGCATTAAAATTACTAAATTGCATAAAACTATCATTATTGAGATATTGAACAGGTACATTAAAAAAGTATTTAGTAAAAATGAAATCATGGAACTATTTAAAAGAGTAGCTATGGGGTTAGGAGAAAGATAGTAAATGAAGGTACAGAGGAAGAGGCATTCAATTGGCAAATCTTACGAAATCCAGGTAATGCTTCTGTCAAAGTAAACAACGTGGGATATTTATATAATAAATAACATGGGTTATATATAAATCGGATTCCACACGTGTTATAATAGGTACAATAAGAGAACTTTCGATTACAGATTATTATTGTCACGGCAGAAAAGGAGAAACAATTGGACAGAACAATTGGTAGAGAAAAATGACTTGAACAAATTCTGTTTGAAAAAGAGGTCTAAGATAGAATTGAGTTACACACTTCTTAAAGAAAGGTTTGTGGTTGTTTATATTTAAACACTTGACTAAGACATGTCTAAGAGCTAGACGCGGATTTCATCTGTCTAACTTATCTTTGGGGTATATTTATATTTTTTGTGGTAAGAAAATTTTAAAACAAAAGAACACTATAGAAATACGATACATTCCTAGTCCTTAGACCATATTTGCAGCTAATTTGACCATGTGATACCATGTCCACAACTTGGTTATTTCTGAGTAATTCAAGATTCAAGAATCATATATTACATATCTGTGCATGCCATTACCATTTTATTTATTTTTTTATTTTATTTATTTCGATAATCCAACAGCGTTAATTACAATTTATTTATATTTTAACAACATAGACAACAATAAGGCCAAGAAAGGATTACACAACTAATTAAATTAATTTAAAGGCATTTTATTTATTATTGTGTGGTTTTCTAATAGCCGAACAACCAAAAAGTCATTTAAAACCATCATTAGCTAGAAAATACTGTTTTTTTAAACTAATAAACTAAGTGTCATTTTACGAA
Source organism: Crocallis elinguaria (assembly GCA_907269065.1). Classification (NCBI taxonomy): domain Eukaryota; kingdom Metazoa; phylum Arthropoda; class Insecta; order Lepidoptera; family Geometridae; genus Crocallis; species Crocallis elinguaria. Next base: position 19,183,371 of record OU026072.1, on the reverse strand, counting down.
AAAGACATGTTTGCGGACAGAGTATCACATGACCATATTAGTTCTACTTTAAACCCTTGCAAGAATATATCGTATTTCCAATAACCCTCTATACGTTATGTCTAATAAGAGTAAAATTCGGTAATGTAAATTGAAGATGTTCACTTGTGGGATAAGCGCCTTAATTAATTAATTATTTTTAATTAATTCCTTAATTAGTTAATTTTTTTCATATTTATTTGGCGAAGTTGTTAGGTAAAATACTTACATCTTATCGTTGTAGGTTACACGTCACGTCAGAAGCTGATGTATCGATCAGAGATACATACGTCTATGTGCTGGATATCAGTAAATATTTATCCATATCTCGCATAAAACAATGATAAATGTATAAATAAGGAGAAAGTGCGTATATATTGTCCTATGTGTTAGTTATCTATTTGCCTATAGTTTGTATGTATTATATTTTAGTTTTCTTTATATAATTAATTGAAACTATACAATATGCACTATATAGTGTTATAAACCGCATAATGTAGAGTTTCCACGTTTCTACCATATAGTATGTGTCCACGGTTCTACCCGCGTTACGGAATTGTGCCTTTTCTGGGATAAAAAGCCTATATTCTTATTACTCTCCGGTCCATAAACTATATCTATGGCAAAAATTACGTCGATCCCTTGCTCTGTTGCTGAAAGAAGGACAAACCAACAAACGTACTAACACACTTTCGCATTTATTATATAGGTATGGAACTTTGGATTTGTAAATATTTTGATCTTATAACCATTTAGAAAACGGGACGAATGATTTTGTCAGGTACTGCATAAATAATACCTACTACTAGTCACTAAAAGCAGTCTAAATGTAGATGATTTGGTGGCCGAATGTAACATCATCGGCGAGACTCGCAGATTCTGCTGGCTCAGCCATCTCGAAAGATAGGGAGAAGATCGGGCTGTGAAACGAGCAAGTAAAACTTGCACATTTTTTTTACTAATGGATAACGAGACGAGCTGGTCGATTGTCGGATGGTAAGCATAACGCTGACCCATAACATTTGCAATGCCACTCAGAACTCTGAAACACAAAGGCTCTACATTGCGCTCGTTAGCCTGAAACTTTAGGTATATAAGTCTCATAATCCCAGTAATTACACTGGCTACTTTGCTCATCAAACCGGAAGATTCTTGCACAGTACTGCTTGGCGGCAGACTTCACGAGCAAAACGGTGGTACCAACCCAAAAGGACACTCGCAGAAGAGTTAGTCCTACCACCAAATTGTGCCACGTATTCCACTTATTCCCACTTGCTTACTCTATGAGGCTTTTAGAATGTAGAAGGCTTCAATTTCCCTTCAATGTCTGCTTTGCCATGACCATAACTACATAATTATGATTCAGGGACAAACTCTAAAATACAAGATAAGTAATAAGCCGAGTGGTCAAACACCAGTCAGCAGTTCTTGGTATCACTGCAGTGGTGAAGTTAATGGCACGACCTTGCACGAACTTCAGGTTGTGAATTGGCGAGAGAGGGCACAAGATAGACTCTGAAGAGACTCTTATTACCGGGGGCCAAGACTCATTTTGGGTCACTGGGACCTCCTAGCTTATAAAAGCAGTCGGATCATCTACGCAGACCGTTGTCGGACTAATATACAGAAAATCCAGACAACTAAGTAGTAGGAGTATGACTAAAGTTGCCACAAAATTAAAAATTGATTGAAATATAGACGTTAAACATATATACTTTAATCTATTTCGGAATAAGTAGAGCAAAATATGGCAAATGTATAGTATCTCATTAATGCCATGCGCGGTTCCAATTAAAACAATAGATTGGAATTGGTAGGTGCGCGAATTTCCCTAATCGGCGCTCGCAGACTGCCTACTAGGGGCCGCGAGGGTGCCGTTACCGACCAGACACGCCTCCTAATACATCTACTTTACATTACGAATAAAATCACTCCAACCAACACTAAAAGTACCTAACTAAAACCATAAATACAAAGGTTAGCAAGAATATTCTACCTTAAAGTTTCAGCTGGTCCATCTCTGAAGACTTTCACGAAAACTTCACTAGTCCCGCGCACACTGTCGCGCTGGCGTACCAGTGGTCATACACGCACAAAACACGCACACATACACGCATATACAGATACGCCCCGTAGGTATATGTAACTGCTATTATAAAGACCATGAACAGGTCTCAAGAATTTTTATTTGCATTGCGAATAATGTTCTGGTCGTTTGACATTGTAGAGTGTAACGGGCCATTGTACTAGTTGCTCGAGGGATGGTGCAGGGGGTCCCGTTCGTCCGATCTATTGCGTGTTGCGTCACAGATAGGACAACAGTTAGTATATGTATGTTGCGTACGTTTGCGAGCCCACCAACGAGCTTATTATCTTATGAATCGTTGTTAGCTGCTGAAAATGCGCGTAAATAAGTTTTGCTTTTGTTGCGAGTTGAATTTTTTTGGACAAGTTTTTAATAGATTTTCTTTCCATAAACTTACCGGAAAGCCGCGGTAATCGCGAAAAATGCCAGCCACGCCAACCTCATTTTAGTTCAGAGAATATTTTAAAGAACTCCATCGAATTTGCAGCCACATGCGTCTGCCACTCCCTGCATTAGTGTGTCAGCCGTGGATATTTACTCTTTATTCAACTAAACAACAAACAACAAGATATTGTTAATATTGTATTTGTTATAGGTACCTATATACTTTCATATGAATTTAGTAAAAAGCTGTTATTAGGAAATTACGATTCAATTTTATTTATTATTATAATTTATTTGATGATGATGATGATATAGATTTAGATGGACTTACGGATTACTCACTTAGTGTTGTTGAAGAAGAAGCTGGCTGTGTAGCTAATAGCATTAATATCAATAAGCTTCAGTAAGATAAGTTTCAGTGAAGAGTCGGTAGAAAACAAGATAATGAAATGTCGTCACTATGATTAAATTAATAAAGTACGAATGGGCTAAAGGTCTATCACAATAATAAATTAGGTTCCGCACACGTATATTTACAATTTCACAATTTTGGCTTATCTTTGTTGAACCTTGTAGAAATCTGCAGTCTTGTTCTTTCTAAGTAGCTTGGGACGATACATGCATGATGCATTCAACGTATATGGCTAGAGATATATAATATATTCCTTTGCAGTTAATACCAGGGTTTGTATTAAAAAAAAATTACAGGCTATTTCAATTTAAATTATAATAACGCAATTACACCAAGGATGACACTATCGATTTTAACGATGATTTAGCCTCCACCCAAAGTATTAATTTAACTACCTATACCTAGAGTACCTGCTATATATATAGAGTTTGTTGAAAAGTTGTAATATTATCAACACTACCTAAAAGCTTAGTGTTATACAAAACGTTGTGTAGAAAGACTGCCTAGATATAGGTATCTATCTACCTATGTGTATCGAAATAAAATCATTATATAAATTTAGTCAATTACGGCTTTATCTGATAACAGCACTATTGTAATCTACCCTCATCGTAAAAATAAAAGTTAGTTAACATAATGAACCTTTCTGGATGCCCAAGCTTCGTTTCACGCAGCCCAGGAATGTGCGGTTTTATCTTAAGCCCAGACATCCAGTTAGTGCATAAACAGCTCGGTTAGAGGCTGTATCGCAATGCAGCTCGCGGGCGGGCGCGGCGAGCAGTGCGGGGCGCGGGCGGGCGGGCGGTGCGCCTGCGACGACCGCCGGAGGAATGCGACAGGTAACCAATTCCAGGAAGGCCGCGGCCCGTTACCGCGCCGAATATCTCCGGCAGTCAAACACGCCGACAAGTGCGGCCACTTGCGACAACAGCGGCCGATGCGCCCGCGCGCCGCCCTCGCCCGCGCCCGCCGCGCTGCATTCCAAGCGACATTGAGTTAGAAACCAGTCGGACGCTGCGCCCGCCGCATTCTATCGGAGCTGGAACGCGAGCCTTCTTTATCTAATGTCGCTCGCAGTTCTGTATCCCGATGCACATGCATCGATTAAATATCTGCGTAGTACACCGTTTGATACCAAATTTGAGCGGAAATGCAGTTACGCTGCGAATTGACGTACCTATTAAAAGATTAGCAAAATTGAAATGAAGTAGATATCTAATTATTCATGTAGCTTGTTGAGCTGTGAGGAGCCTAAACGATTAGTTGGGTAGGTATTGGCTTAGAATCATCGCGTTCAGATGCAGCAATCAAGTTTTCAATCTAAGATGTGAAGTAAGTAATGCGTTGCTCTTTATTTGGTCTTCGGTCTTCTTCGCGTTCTTCTGTTGGCACGTTAACTTGTGAAATGTACTGTTCCTCTTATTCCTAAGTTTGCTACTATAAGTAAGCCTTGGCACCTATCAACAATTATTTTTACTATCACCCTATGAGACAAACGTGGTTAATAATATTCTCGCTGTAATAAATCATTCTATCTTCACGCACCCTTCCCCTAATATCACTTTAAATATATCACATCCTATTTGGAGAACATTTATTTTAGGTCGGGGATCATAAAAAAAATAAAATATAGATATTTTTGGAAAAGAAAATAATGTGGATGGTACCGGAACCGCCCTATGTGGTGAATGACACAACAACTCTCGCGTAAGCTGTGGCGACGGAAAGGACCTCGAGCCTCGACACAAATCCATTCACAGATGACAATCATTCATAGTGCACAAGGACACGTCTAGGGCCGTTCATTCATGTTTTCGTCTCTGCCTTGATGAGGCAAAAAACTATTGAACTTGGGCCAAATGTGTCTCCTAATAGTTTCAGGGAAGGAGATCAAGGATAGGTGTCACACATGTGCTCTTTCGCGCGGGAAACAACTCTAGAATGAAAAAGCACATTATATTTTATCAAAGTGCTTCACCTGAATTATTATTGAATGTGACCTATAAGGGAAAGCAACGGAATAGCGAAAGTGACCTATATTGTCACACTAGTAAGTAGCTCTTATACAATGTAAACGTCAACGGACTACTAGAGGAGTAGCTCCTGCTCTTGATTTTATACCCATATTTATAATTTCGTCAAATTCTTCATTTTCTGACTGCAAGCTATAAATATATATACTCCTAATAAATACACAATGTTAAAAAATTTGGAGCTAAATATTGCAACAAATAGTACGCAAACAGTCGTCTTTTTTCACGCCATATAATCGGCGTGTACAAGACAGTACAAGTCTACTTTACCTATTACAAGTAGAATAAGATGAGACGAGCAGACTGACAGATGAGTATCTCTTATTTCCGACCTGCCAGATGTGCGTAATATTGTCGCGAGGGTAGCGCACCGGGCTGCGGGGTGGCCGCCATATGGTATTCGACACAGGAAACGTCTATTAGTTTTGAGATTACATTATCACTTAGAAGCGCTAAAGATTAGTTTACTTAGTTTTGATCGGGATGGTAAAATTTATCAGGAACACATTCACAGGAATTACCTTTTTTCAAATGAGCGAAAACTTCAAATGCGAACTCAGTCAGCGCTCAGATATTCCGTTCATTACTTTCTTTGGCAAAGTACATGCGGTATGCGGGCGGTGCGGGGCGGGAAAACAAGTAAAAGAGTGATTTCATGTGCGTTTTTTACTTCCTAGCTAGAAAGCTCAGTTCGCCTTACTGATACTTACTCTGTATGGTTTAAGCCACACTATATAATATATTACCGCGAGATATTTCCCCTCACCACAACGGTAACGAATAACGCTTATTGTTTGAACGGGTCTTTAGGCTTGCCATCATCACACTGGACGTAATCAGTTCTATAAACTACTACTTTAAAGATTTTTTTAACTTATGACTAAAATTAAACAATCAATATAGTATAGTATTTTCACTTATAGTCTCAAATGTATTTAAACATTAACGCATTATAAAGATTATAAAAATACAGAACAAAGTAGATATAATATCTCATAGCTATAAGTAGTATATAACCTGCATAAGAATTAGAAGTAAAAATGATCACCCTCCCATATCTCTCACTTACAAAAATAGAAGCTAAGCCATTTCAAAGCTATTCGGATCCAATACGAACCAACCCTCGATTCATAAATATCATAATGTGTAAGATGTGTGTAAGAGACGTGGCATCACTGCCACGTGGTCGCGAGGGAAGGGACGCCGGAAATATCGCGGGTATTCCAAGACAAGCGCCCCCTGCGACGCGGCTCAATCATCCACTAATAAGCAGACGGAAGGAAAGTAATATAGACAAAAGTGTAAAAATAGCTGCCAGGAATAGATCGAAAGGTGAGCTTGAGCGGCGCGGCCCCACGGGGATAAAAATATAGCGGCGTCGCCCGGCGCCTACGCGCCCTACCGCCCGCACCTGCACCACGCAACCAAGCGCCGCTGCTGCCCACCCGACCCGACGTGTCACATGCACCGTATTTACAAATAGAAGTGGAATAGATTTCACTAAGTACTATACAAATGTCAAATTTTCCAATTTTCTTGGAAAACTTTGTGGGCATGGCATAGTAAAAACTCTCAATAAAAATATTTTAAATAGGTATGCTATTATCAAAAGTTTTTAAACAATTTCCCAAAAACATGGTAAACTACGGAACCCTACTAGGTGGCCTGACACCCACTTAGTCGAGTTTTTCATTATAGGTACTATAAATTCTAATTCAAAATAATTTATTCACATTGCAAAGAGAGCACTTATGAAAGTTAAATTACTTTATGAACTCACTCATGCACTATATTTTCAGGAAAGTGGCATCGCATAGCTAATTCTTAACTTTACTTACCTTAAAACGTATAATAAAGTGGTGAACTATTTGTCTTTAAAAATCAAGCATCTATCATAATTTAAGCGTTTAATGTGTAGGCGGGATTATCGGCATAATTAATTGCCGACGCGGGAGAGCTTACCTCAAAGGTTCTTCATCATTCGCAAGAAAAACAATTCAACCCACTGCTGTGTAAAACTTAAAAAGTTTTTTATATGTAAACGAGTGGCAAACTTGCAAACGGCCTGTCTGATGGTAAGCGATCAGCGTCGCGCCTATGGACATTTGCAACACTGGGGGCGTTGCCAATACGTTGCCGACCCTTGAGAACTCGTTTGACACCCATCTTGAAAGACTGCATTTTGTAGCACTGTGGAAAAACCTGTGGTGGCTCGTTCCACATTTTGCAAGTATGCGGGAGAAAGGATCGCAGAAATCGTCGAATGGTGTGAGTCTTCCAAATCTCGATTATGTGTGGATGAGCTTTGTTCCAGTGGCGAGATGTTCGGTGATAGAACTGCGATGGTGCGAAGACATGAAAAAGCTCTTCAGAGCTTACCCCGTTGTATATTCGGTAGAATATACAGAGGGAGCCAAAATATTAAGCGGCTCTAGGAGGTCCGTGTGTTTGGGGACGTCGATAATTCGGATCGTTCTACGTTGTATTGCGTAGAGTGATAGGAGTTGATATTGAGGCGCACCGTTCTAAACGTGAAAACAGTATTCCATGTGGGGACGAACTCGTGCTTTGTATAGCAACGGTTGATGCCCCAGCGTGAAATACAGCTTTGCTTTGTTCAGCACACCAAGCTTTTTTGATGCATCTCCAGCCTTACTCGCAATTTGACGGAACTGAACATATTTCGTAATTTCGACGCGAAGAATTCCAATGCTTTCGGCGGCTTTAAGGGAGACGCTCTTAAATCGCGCTGCCCTTTTTATGGTGAACTCACAGACTTGCGTCCTCTTGGGTTTAAAAAGAGGTAAATGTCTCGATCCCCCTCTCGGTCTAATTGTCACGACCCCATTCTGAGACTCGTTCAAGCGAGTCATCAACTTCAGACACTTGACTTTGAAATTTGACTTGATTTTTTTAATCACATCTTTGAACCCAGAGTGTTCAAAGATGTGATTAAAAAAATTGTGACAATTTCCCGGTTCCTTTAGACGGGGGTTTAAAAAAAATTAATATGCGACGATGCAGTGGTTAAAAGTGGTGAACGCGAAAACTGACATAGAAGTGTCTCTCAAGTATATAGCTGCCGGAAAACGAAGGTGTTTCAAACACAATTTTCAACTTGAAAATCGTAGCTAGCCGGTTCAGCTATTATTTGCCAACTCTAGCTGACAATGGAACCATCATGGTAACATTGGCCCATAGAATTGCAATGCTGAATGTGAGCCAATTGAGTACAGAAGTTTTTCCGCGTCGTAGGTATCAAGCATACGCAGTATCTGATTATAGCTAATTTAAGTAGTTAGTGATGAAAAATATTGTAAAAAGCATCAATAAAATTATTCAAATAAAGTATTTCAAATAGGAAAGATGAACATTATAAATAAGTTAATTAATTAGAAAATGATATGATAATGATAGATGGTAAGGAGAATATTTATTCACAGAACAAATTTTGCATGAAAAATCCTTGTGTACTGGTAACACCAATACAAACTAAGACAATTATTACTAGGTACACATAATGGTCAAAACAAACTCAATTTTGCTTGAAAAATCCTTGCTTTTATTAATTATCCAGTGAAATTACTGGGCTTATGAGACTTAATACCTAACGTCTCAGGGTAACGAGCTCATTGCAGTGCCGCGCAGCCCTTTGTGTTTCAAAGTTCTGGGTAGCACTGCAATTGTTATGGGCTGGCGTTATGCTTACCATCAGGCAAACGACCAGCTAGTCTCGTTACCAAATAAAAAAAAAAAATTATCACACATTGTGGATTGCTTTATTAGGTACTGTAGATATAAACAATAACCGGTAGTGCGTAAATACACACGAAATTAGGTCAATTAGCCATAATGCGTCACATTTATTAGGAAATGCAATTGTTTTCGGTATTCATTGATAAACCAGGGTTATAGCAACCGGTCACTATACAACACTCATGTACGTATACACACCGAGCGCGTAGGGCGCCATATCTGTGCGTACTCATTTCGCTCGAAATTAGGACAACATTGTACGTAATGAACGCTGTAAGATAGTTTTATAGGTCGAGTTTGATATTTAAAAATAGATAAGAACGCGCATCTCGCTGTGATTATTATGTTTTATAAACGATTCTCGTCATTGAGAAATTTTCTGTACTTACATCAATCATTGTTAAGTCAATTTAAGGGACGATCGTTAGGTCTGGAGTTCTTTAATATTTATTTAATGGTTTATTGCTATAAAAAAGTACGAGAAGAGGTCTTAAGGCTAAAACATTTTCTACCAGTCATCCACTCGTTACAATAGAGATGGATGTAGTATATAATAGGCGTGCATCATAAATATGTGACAGAAGTAGCCAACAAGAACTGTTATAAACCAGTTATATCATAAACTTCCTCTAATTTAAATAAATAGTAAGTTATGCAATTACATAAAAAAACACTTACTATACATTATTACTTATATTATGCACTAGATACTAATAATATTTAATACAAAAGATAGTTTATAATTAAATAATAATGTAAAAATATTAACCAGCTATTTCCTATACATATTATTAACTAATGTGGTGGTACGACTTATTAATCTTCTGTGAGAGTGCGTCTGTGTCGGCCACTTTAATAGTTTGTTCTGCCACCAAGCAGTACTGTGCAAGAATTATTTCAGTCCGGTTAACAGGGTAAATAAAGTAGTAAGTGTCAAAATAAACTTGGAATTAAGGTACGTAATGACGTCAAAAACCCGATTTTATTACATGCTATGAATGGACATTTTTTACAGTTTAGGTCTTTCTATGGGTGAATGCTAGTTTAACCTTTGTTTTCACCGCATTAAATAATAGTATTCTATATAGTACAGTACAAGTCCTGCTAACTCCCGTAAAATCAAAAGGTGCTAAGTATCCTTACGTGATAAGGAAAGAATTTGGAAACTGAAGAAGATATTCTTACCATGACCCTATACATAGATAAACATAATTCGGTCAGTATTGGAAAAATGTAGGTAGGTACTTATGCTACGTTGCAATGTCGCCTATCTGCGGCATTCGCTTTAATGGAAGCTAAATTGAGCAAAGCTTAAGTCCGTTCCATAGATTTAGACTTGTTCTATGGGATATGTGCAAATAAATGCTTAAGAAACATTCAATTAATCGCTTTACCGATGATATAGTAGTGTTGGATAAACACACTATAATTTGATTGTATCAAAGACACGATTAGAGTTTACTATATGTTTTCCATATTTTTTTATATAGAATTTCTCTCACAAAAACACTGGACCCAGTGAACCGTTTCAATGCTTCGAACAGTGCATAATAAGTAGTATCGATTAGTGCATAGTCCATGTTGAGAGCCGCGCGGCGGGTCGGGTGGCGAGCGGTCATGGTTGCCAGACGGAAAAATGAAAACAGCAGGTTAGTCGATTTTACAATATAATGAAGATGCAATGAAAAGTAGAGGATATGAACTAAAGGTACGTGCGCGCCAAAACAGAAACAAAAATGGCGTCAAATGTCGAGCCATAGCTCTTCCTTCACACAGCACTTTGGCATGGTAGCCTGTATTACATGCAACTTCTCACTTGCATTAATAGTTCCATAGAACTAGTTTTTATATAATAACACGTTAATTTAGTCGTACGATTGAATTCAATGACACTTCAAATAATGGCTGTGGACTGGAAAACAAAATGTCAGTGTTGAAAAATCTGCCGATGGGCGGGACATGTGTGACGTCAATTTTTTTTATAATTGTATGGATATCTAGAACACAATATTTTCATAGATTATTATGCCCAGTCTATCTATATATTGGAATCTCTTTGTGAAGATGTTATTAAAACTGGTAGAACCATAGACAAAAATTGTCACTGGATAGAAAGTAGATTTAAAAACGTTCTAATTTGTATTTTTATACTAACACTTATGCATTTCTCTGATATCTCACCCGCTGTTAAGCGAATATGACTCGTGAAGATGACGTTGATGAGAAGACAACTATTCACACGTAACTTCACATGCGTTCCATTCCTTTGTGGTACGTATATGTAAAACGAAAACGTTTCGTGCGTAAAGATGGAATATCCACCAGCATCGTATCAATGCCGCTCCGCTATTAATTTTCTGGTTGTTTAGTGATGGAAAGAGTACGGGAGAATTAAGTTACGCAATTCCAAGGCACATTCTCTTATAAAATTCAGTTAAATTTGCGATTACGTCGATGCTCAAAGCTGCAGCTGTAGCCTTGCCTTATCTAATTTGATTGAGCTTTTGGTGGTGAAAAATATCATGTGGCAACCATATATAGCAAGGGCAGTAAGCCATTGGTAGTTTTATTATTTTAGTAGTCTGGCTAGCTTCCATCTTCTACTTACTAAATTGAAAATCAGTCGTCAAATCCCTACGGATCTATTCCTGCTACCCCTCGATTCTAGGCATGTTAATCATATTTCGTCATTTACTATCAAGTGAGATAGACAAACTAAACTATGGTGAATAAAAAAAAGAAAGGATGGGAGGAAAATGGAAAAGGATACGTCCTCCGTTTGGATACTATCTGGCAACCCTAGGCGCGGTAAGATGCTTGCGCTGATTCGCGGAAACCGAGGTATCGACTTGCTACCTTTGATACATGACGACATTTGTAATATCTACTACATTCCACAATAACGTGACCTTTGCTGCTTTGAGCGCTATTTCTATGTAATATAGGTACAACTTTTTATATTATGCCATGAAACTTATCAGAGTCTATGTATGTTTACAATCAGATTTTCCAGATCTCACGCACGATAAGGCGCATCTCTCGTTATCTTCGATTTGTTTGTTTATGTTGATAGAGATGAGTCTTGAGAAATTTCGTGCTTTCTCACGTTTTTATTTACCCAACGACAGAGACAAGGATCTCGACGCCATTTCAATTTCTTATTGATTCGTAAAATTCTCACGATAGCAATCTGTCGGATAGATTTGTTTGTCCGTTTAATTAGTGCGTTAAGTTTTCACAAAGCATATTATAGATAGATTCTCGTTAAGCACCACATTTGTCTTTCAGTCCGCCGCATGTATAATAGCTGAATGGTTTGAATATTCAGTTCTCACGGAAACAAACTCCCACACAAAAGGTACGATTTTCAAAATGTGAGTCAAGGATGATTAGTATTACGATGCGTCTAAGAACCGTGGGAGAATTACTCATCTCGCAGGCAGCCGTACATGACGAACACCCGCCCGATGGAATTGTCGTTGTCAATAACAATACGTAGATACTATGCTGTGAAAAATAATTAATTGTGCGAGACCTGGGACAGCGCCACCGACCTGGCCCGCGCCCGCGCGCCGCCCGCTCGCGCTCAGACAAATAACTAATTTAAACACATTTCATTCATCTTGTTTCAACAAGAACGACATTTTGCCCGTCTTTGTTTATGATCGGGGCTCTGCATTTTGATGTCTTTTTTCACCTCGCTGTGTTGGATTCTATAATAAATAGATATTTTGAACAAGTTTTAGTTTCGAGTTACGAGCTCCGACCAGAAAAGCAAATAGGAGATATTGCGCACGCTGATTATGTTGCTACGGAATGGCACACTAGCGGATAATAAAATTAACAAGCATCTACTAATAATTCTATCTATATTATAACTAGATGCGAATTTTATAGGATATCTATCCAGCTAGCATGCTCGCGGTTCAAAGCATGAGCACCGCCGCCGCCCACCGTCGAGTTGACGACTGACGGACTACTACTGTCGCATTTGTGAATGCGGCTGAAGAGACAGCGCGGATGTAAACAGACTTATGAGGTTCATTCAATTAGTGTCGGGACAGTGGGAGCGGGAGTGAGAGTCAGAGGACGTCATTGAAGGGCCGATGGTGGGCAGGGGAGCACGCGGGGCGCGGGGCGGCCCCGACCAGGAACATTCAAAGCGTGAGAACGCCGCGCGACCCGCATGCCGCGACTTCACATATCTCACGCGCAACCTCCGCGCGCGCTCCACGCCGATCCCGACGCTAGCCCCTCCGCGCACGGTCGCGAATCGCTTCCACACCGCTTGTGGTTATCGCTCAGAACATCGAGGACAATACTTTTCTAGTTTAGGTATGGCGGTGTTGGCTGGCATTGGCCCGGATACTGCCGATGAGTGTGCACGTCCATTTGCTACTTATAGTTAAGAAACATTCCTATATATCTCTGATGGAATGTTACTCCGTCAGAGACGCGCTGCGTTTCGAGGATGCGTATTTCGCAACAGTGTCTTTGACGAGGCGATTCGCTCGACCTAACTACATGTTGAAGGATGGCTTTCAGTCGGCTGAGTTTCAGTCCTCTCATTTTTTCGCCTAAACGCAGTGACTAGGACACCTAAACGTCACAATCCGAATCATGTGACCGCTACGTGGGCAAGGTCCACGTCAAAAACGCGAAGTCGGCAGTAAAGATGGTTTTATCGGTGAAACAACGTCTTTTATGCGAGCGCACACAGTAGGCGTGTCGTAAAACATTTTCTTTCGGCGCGAATAACCGAGCCAATCTTATTTTTGCGGTGAACTCAATGTTTCTGGAAAGACATTTCGGAAGACGATCACGGGATTGGTTGCTATAGTCTGCGCTGCATCGGCGCAGCTCGTCTTGAGATATTGGCACTCCTAAATTTAGACGATTTCGATGGCTGCAGTTTAAGGGAAAATTTGGGAAATTGCGGGGCGGGAGTTGCGACGTGCGGAGGGTCGGTTTCGGCGGCCCCGCGGCCGTCGACCTCGTGAAAGGCGCGCGCGCGGATCACCGCTCGCCTTTTTACGCGCTCTTTCCCGCGCGCCGCCGCCGCCAACCCCGCGGGCCTCCGGCGCGGTCGCCGCCCGCTGATAGCGACCCAGCCGCTGCCAACCATTTCACTGTCTGCACCGCTACGTACATTTTGTTTTTGTTCAAATTGTTCGATATAAAAGATCTTTTGATTGATATTGTTGTTCGTTTGATCTAACGTGACGTCAAGTAAAATAACATCGTTAATTTCACGACCAATAAATACCATGTAGGTACTTGAAGAACCCTCAAACTAATCTATAAATAATTAGCACGATTTAATTTTTCACGAGTTCTTATTTACATCTTTACTAAATTTAAACTCAATTACGTTCAGTTCATTGTTAATCGGTAGCAGACATTGTTACTTTCAGATATATTATTAAGTATCTATTCAATATTTAAAAGGGTGCGTTGGTCCTTTTACTTGGAATCTTATACAAGTTGGTTTTGACTGATTTAGTTCTATTCAAGGGATACAAAAGTAATCAAAGAAATTTGTGGCTAGTAAAATGTTCTGAGTTTAGGTTTTTTATCATTTTACCAAATTCCCTATTGCAAAATAGTCTAGTTGACATTATCAAATCGCCATCAGTACTCGGAGCAACAGATCGACATGATTTTTAGATAAATAGAGTTTATGGACCAGAGAGTAACATGGGCTACTTTTCATCCATGAAAAATGTATGGCTGGTGACACCGCGAGCAGAAGCTAGTATAAAATATGCCAGTACACGTAACACGTGGTAAATATTCAAGGCTCCCATTTTCTTTTTAATCAATAGATTCAATCAATTGGCAAGCAAAAATGCTACATAAGCAGCAGCACGTGATCATTTTATGCATTGCTACTAGAACGTTTCTCTTATAATTCTTATATAAGACGATAAAACAAACCTAGATAAATACATTCGGTATAGCGATAACATAATCGCTTAACGTTACATCGAGAAACTACTTTATTATAGATAAATATGAAATAGAGGATTGCGGGCCGCGAGTTTATCGTCCCTGGCCGCCGCTCCGCCGCCGCTTCGCCCTAATTAAACAATAATCGAAAAACTACAATGAACGGGCGCACAGCTCCGCGTCCTCGGTGTCCCACACCTCCCCCCGCGCCCGCCACCGCGCCGCCCCTACCCCGCGCCAGTGACGTCATCATTGCACTCCTCATTATCGCCTCTCGGCTCGAAGACGCACTCACTAATAGACCTGGCCAAAATATTCAGACTGGTTTTTTGCCCGACTTGCGAACCCGCGGCCGTGTTCATGAGAACGCCAGCTCTACGCGCCCGCGAGTCTATCGGCCTGCACACGGGCTGGATCCCACAATACTGACTGAGGTTTTTAAACTCTGCGCAATTATCATAGTCGAATATTCAATTTAATGAAACAGTTAGGGTATTTTTGGGTTTAGATTTTTGAAAGGTTTTAGTTTAATGGTGTTAGCAAACAAAGAAACTAGTAGATGGGAACTAAGCTACGATTATGATCAGAGTTCGATCTTAGTCCGCGGCTCCACGATTGTTGAGCCCCCATCCTTGATGCGTCCCTTTTCGTCAAATTTATGATATCTTTTTTGCAATAGGTATTTATTGATTCTCACAACTTGTTCGTAGTAAATAATTTAAAACGTACAATTTTACTTTATGTATAAAATTAGATATTATATTTACATAATTATTTTGATGAAATGTCATTAATTTGTTTAAAACAATCAGGTTTGCACTAAGGATATCAAATAAGGGGCCAATCCTTTTAGTATGATTACTTTAAACATTATGTCCTACTTTACCGTTTATCACTATTAAGTTTTGTCGTGAGAGTGTATACGCCGTCTCAGATCGACGGTAGACTTTACACAGTGTCGTCATGAGTAAGTAAAACCGTGACGCACTAATATATTCTTTGGCGTGTCAGCTCAGCATGGCACTTGCATTAGTATTCCACGTACCTACGCGTTATTTATATCTTTGTATCTAATGATTTAATTACTGTACCACTCCGCCATCTACGGAACATAATAGTAACAAGTGTTCATTCATGATTTCCCGTTAAAACCACCGGTTAAAGTGAACAAGGTGCCCCATGCGCGCACGGACCACAATTATTTGGAACCGTTTGGAACCGTGTGAAGGCACTAGGTACATATTTGTTTAGCTAGGCAAATGTTCTGAGAAAATTACCTGGGTTTCATTGATTTATTTCATTGTCTCGTGTTTATTTTGTAATAAACAATGAATAGAAAAATTGATTTGAATTGGTAATGGATCGGGAAAAACGCTCTTTTGGGATCTTTTTAATCTACGTTTTTTCACAAATGATTTTTCTGCTTTTATGTCTGGCTCTACACAAGAGGTATGTCAATTTGTTTAATCTACATATGTATTTACTTACCGTATACATGATTATAATATGTAACGTGACGTGGTATGGATTTTACTGATTTTTCATTGCTGACGTCATGGCTCGTCATATCGTTTTCTTTTTATCTTGGCATGTTATATCTTAATCTATATACAAACATACTTTGTAAATATGTTTTATCTTGGAAGCAATCGAGCAAAGGATATTTTAGTGAAGTTGCACTGTATTATAACATTGATTGAAATTAATAACAATATTTCTTTAAGACTTATCAATATAGTGTTGTGTGCTGTGTCAATTAATAGTTTGAAGGGGTTTTGAGTTTCATACTATGTTTGTGTGGGTTAGTCTATGGCGTACTAACTCATTAAAACATTGTCCAGGTTTGATGCAGTTTATTATTCGGCATATATGTACCAGCATGTTGGCGATATCATCAAGAATCTAGTAACCATACCGTAGCTCGACTCACAATTCTTAACCAAGTTAAAGTTAAGCAAAGTTCGCTGCGGTCAATACTTGTATGGGTGACCGCGATCTCTTACAACCATGGCTTACAACTTTTCCGACCTTCGGAAGCCGTGTTCGGAAGCCGTTCGGAAGCCGTCGATCCTATTTGCAAAACATCTATATGACACCCCAGTATTACAGACGTCAAAAACTTACAGCCCAGTGAAATTACTGGGCTTATGAGACTTTATACCTAATGTCTCGCTGTAGTGCCGTGCAGGCCTTTGTGTTTATACCAAAATTCTGAGTGGTAGGTACTGCAATTGTTATGGGCCGGCGTTATGCTTACCATCAGGCAAACGACCAGCTCGTCTCGTTATCATTCAGAAATAAAAAAATCAAATAAAATAGTCCAAAGTTTAGCCTAAACATGTTTTTGAGTTATTTGAATACAATTGACCCAGACTGTGGCGGCTAACTGTTGTTAGTTGCTTTCAGTTCACACTGACGTGGTTTATCGTGACTAGTAACACGTAAATGCTGAAGCGATGATGGCTGTATGGTGGTGACTGGTAAATAGATAGATAGATAAACTCTTTATTGAAAAAAAACAATACAAAGAAAATTATCGCTCATAGCGATCTCTTCCAGACAACCGAAAAGCTAAAAGAACGACTAAAAGTATGGGGTGGTGGCTTTCAGTTATAGGTATGGTTTAGTTGCTTGCGCTTAAAATCATTGCAAGTATTGCTGTTCTTGTCTATTTCGGGGTTATTTGATGGTTTTACTTCAAGCCGCACTTGCACGTATATTGTCTTGTAATCCGTCCTTGTTGCAAAAGCATGGTTATATCGACAGCAAAACGCATACTTGCATAAGCGTCTATAGTCTGCCATACACGCCCAAGCGACCCTTCTGTTCTTTCTCTATTTTGTGCGGGAGGGGAGAAGCCGGCGTTTGTGGTCGAGTGTGTGGCAGCGGGAGTTGCCACAGCTTGTGGCTCAGTCGCGGCCACTCAAACGCTCAGTTTGCGCCGATGCCATACAAAATGTATGAAAAATCTTGTCCGCAGCTTATGGTCGCATTAGTAGCCGCTTTCGTTGGCTCAGTTTGCGTCTGCACTTAAATAGAAAATTAGCCGCCAAATATCTAACGATCAGCACTTGAGAGTAAGTCCCTAATCATGTGACCACCTCCAACCACATCGTTACTAAAGATTAGTTATGAAAAAACCATACGTTAGCTGAAAGGCTCTGAAGAGATGATAGGTCGCTGTGATTAATGTTTTAGGCAGCCCTCACACCTAATTCATGATTGATGGATAAGCATTAATCGCGGACCACGAGAAAACCATGGAAATACCACGATTCCGCTTAACGCCTATCGTATCGCCTATTGAGGTTGTGGTTGGGGCTTGATGGAAATCTAGTCCGAGCACGGCAACCGCATCAGCCTACGCTTCTACGACCTCTATTAAAAAAAATGTTTCACAACCACTGCGTGCTCGGTGCAGACGCCGCGGTAAATAAGCGGTGCGCAAGTGATGTATGTAGCGTAAAGCGGAGCAGTCGTCGCTTTGAGCCCAGGCAGGGCTTCGAGATAGCACTATGCCGTATTGCCGTTCTTGTATATTTCGTGGTTTTTTGATGGTTTTGCATCAAGCCGCGCTTGCGCGTGTATTATCTCGTAATCCACGCTTGATGCAAAAGCAATGGTTATTTTGACATCAAAACGCATAATGCATATATAAGCGTCTACGGTCTGCATTAAGCTAGGCTTTACTAACCTAGTCGCGCCAAATAAAATGGACTAAGCGATGCTGTAGGCTGTGTACTTCAGTAGAAAATTATTATTCTCTTAAATTAATTTACAAAACTGGAAGACACCTTTGCATACTTATAGCAAAGGTGTTTTCTCATTGCAACAGGATAATTGCTGGCCATTAGTTGGTTTCAATGCAAATAGTTGTAAGTCTTCTGCGAGTGCCTGGTGGGTATGACCGTTTTGCTCATATAGTCTACCGCCAATCAGTATTGTGCAAGCATTACTGTGTTCCTGTCTGATGAGCAAAGTAGTCAGTTAAATTACTAGGCTTATATGACACTTAAGACCTAATGTCTCAGGGTAACGAGCGCACATACCTTTGTGCTTCAAAGTTCTGCAGGGTGGCAAAGTAAGTGCTATGATGAGCTGGCGTTAGGCTTACCATACGGCCCGCTCATCTCGCTCCACATAACACAAAAAAAATGAAAATTCCATCAACGATTTCTCAGCACAGATGATCTGTTCGGTATGTAGGTACTTATACGTTGCGATGGGAACTACATCTCTAGATTTATTTGCACTTGCGTAGAAATAATTTTATTGTAAATTAATCTATGTATGTACTGGCTGGTAATGTTTATGTATAGATTTACGACAAAGAACATCAGCTTGGCATTAGCGATGGCGTCACGCGATTTTTTTGTTTCGACGTTTATAACCTCGCCTCGCATAGATCGTTGATCTACATGATCTACATATAATACGTGAGTACTAGACGGTCTGTACCTCGTTGTGTAAACTGTGGAGTACGTACATTTGATGCACAATTTACGTAAAATGAACAGTAATCTTTTAAGAGTTCACCATCGCAACCAGTTGGGCCTATTCAGTTTTGTCCCCGCTTGAACATATCTAGGAGCAGTGCCGTAACTAGGGCTGAACTAGCGGTGCTCAAGCACAGGGCGCAGATCATGGAAGTGCGCAGGAATTGACCCGACCCGGGGTTAGATGAGAACATTAGAGCATAGTTATAGAAATTCGCACTGGACGCATAAAATACTATTAAAAGCGGCACTGTCTGGGAGATTGATTTCACCTTATAGAAAAACTTTATCACCGCGTGGTCTCAGTATATGAACAGGAACCCTCCATCTCCCGTAGGTGCCGTAAATACCGACTAAAGGAACATCCAGGAAATGATCCAGCTTCTTGGTCTACAAGATAATCAGCGATCACCAAGCCGCCTGCTAAGCATGGTGCATTTTGGCATTCCCCCTCTCCTCTCCATTATATGGGGTACTATGCCTATATTCAGTAGTGGAATTCTCCCAGCTGATGACGGTGAATCATATAATTATAATGTGTACTAGGTAATGTGTACTTATAAATTAAATCACTTGACAGCTTTGTAGCATAAGTTGGCAGTAACCCTGCCTGCAAAAGCGAGGGGCCCCGATTTTGATATTCGGCCGGGCCCGGCGCATGCTTTGGGTGATGGGTGAGATTAAAGTTTATTTTTGGGTCTTGGATATTTGAGTTGTGTATTTGTGTGTACAACACCTCCGGCACGTATAGGAGTCCTGGAGGTATGAGGGTGTAAGCGTTTATTTGTTTAATAAATTTGCATAAAATAGGTACGTCTTCCTAAAGTTTAAACGCACTTCATAATGAACTGCAGACAGTGTGAAGGTTGGTATTAATTCAATATATTTTAAAATTTTGCTGGTAAATGAAAGCGACAATGCAATATTTATCAAGTAAATTTCAAATAGATGTAAAAGTATATACCTATCTATTATACAAGAAAGTCATTCCGGTCAATTTATATGGAATGTGATCATGCTACAATGTCATTGAGGGTTCATCTCCCCCGTAATATAGGTACCTATCACATATTTCTATTCAAGATGTAAAGTCAAAAAATCTGTACGGAAGAGGAATTTCTGACAAATTAAAAAAATTAAGTGTCGTAGCCTATATAGACCTAATACGAGTTAATGAATGAATACAGCGCGCGTAACGACTAGTAACTGACGGTTGCTACTTATAAAAATATATTCAGGTCGAACCGATAACCTCCTCTTTCTTGGAAGTCGGTTCAATAAAAGAACTTATCAATGAAAAGTAGTCAATAGTTTTACTTAAAAGATTTTCGTTTGCTTGTGTTTAGATAAGAAGAATAAACTCAGTGTAGAGCAGAAGCTTTCAACCACATACCTTCAGCGGGTACTTCAATATTTTTGACACCCGGTACCCACTTATAATGTACCTACTAATATTGAAAGTGGAAAGATAAGTTCTAGAGGTTGGAGCCCAAAGCGATGGTTTGATCAGCGGGGCTAAAAAGGCCACATTGCCCGAATCATAATATGAACATAACGACATCATGACGAATGATTCGGGCAAAGTGGCCTTTTTAGTCCCGCAGGTGCTTGCTTGGCAGTTGGCACCAAAGTCAGTGAAGCTGTGCACTTCGCCACCGATCGACACATATTAATGATCCCAAATAGTTAAAAATAAGCTTAACCGGGACTGTTATACACAAGTAGTTCATAGAAACTGGGACTCTATAGTGCCAATCCCATTTCAGTATGGAATGTCTCATATTTTTTTTTCTAATAAGTTAGTCTTTGTTTAGGACAAAGCAGAATTACATTCAGTATCTCACAATACCAACGTTCTAAAAACAAGAGTCGAGCCACTGCCCTTTGTTTGCGTCACACAGCTCGTTATTAGCTATGAATAAGCAACAAAAAAACTATTCGATGAGGTCCATTACCTGCCTATAAATAGAAGAGTGTTAACGCAACTCAGCATCTGCACGGTGCCTTATATAGGTAGTTAACATGTTATCCATCGTGTAATTACACGTGGTGTAACGAGAAAGTACGCACCCGCACGTAGATTAATAAAATAATGTAGACAGTGCGTTTACCTCCGATAGCGAAGCCGCAAAAGCAAGCCAGCACGTTTATTTATTTTACGACCACTTACCTTAAGGAACTGCTAATATTTTAAGTAGGTTTTGTATTTAGGACTTTCATAGACAAATATAGGTTTTTAAACAGTGATTTTTATATTGAAACTTGTAAAATAAAATACGAATTAAAAGGTTTCATTTAAAAAAAAACCACAAAACTATGTCTGACACCGATCTTGTCAGCTTTAACTAAGCACGACACGAGACCTGTATCTTGGAGCTCGACTGTAATTTTACACATTTGGTTTATAATAACTGTTATTACGGTGTCCATAATTGGTAGCAGAAAAATTAATCTATAAGTATGTAGCCAGCTGACTAACCTAATCGGGGTATACGAAGGCATACTATAATAGCTTCAATAACGGGTTCCATGTGCTTCGTCTATATTTTTCTGTAAGTCTATGCCCCAGTGCATGTCATTATATTAGACTCATTAGTCAATCAATCTCTGGCAACAAGGCGAATGAGAGGCGAATCGTTGTTCAATATTTACCCACCATTACTGTTATAGATACATTTTTTTTGATACGCTAATGTCCTTAATGGGATCACTCGTCAGTTTTGTTAAATAATAAGGTGACGAAACGAACTGCGGTCATAGTAAATGTCAGATCATAACAACTTTATTGTCCTGTACAGACCCAGAACATTGAAGACAAAGTCTTGCGTACCTATATACTTCCCAGCGCACGTCACCCCTAAGATAACTAAGTAAGGCCGTGGGGTATATTATAAATTGATTGAAAACTTGATCGTTACAATGGTACGTAGGCATGTATTCTACCTCAATTATCACCTATGATACTTAAAGCCCCTAAATAAAAGTAGATTAAAAAAACACCCATGATACTTATAGCAGTGGGTATCTGGAAGTATCGTATTATTAAAGGTGGTTGGACTAACTTTTCTGCAAGTGTCTGCGTGGGTAACACCGCTTTGCTATTGTAGTTTGTCACCACGCAGTAATGTGTACGCATTACTGTTTTCCGGTTTGATGAGCAAAGTATTCAATGAAATTGATACTTTACGAAACCTGTACGTAAAGGGTAACGAGTGCACTGCAGTGTCGCGCAGGTCTTTATGTTTCAAAATTCTGATTGGCACTGCAATTGTGATGTGCCGGCTTTATGCTTACCGTTAGGCAAAGGACCCGCACCTCTAGTTATACAATAGAATAGATTAAAAAAAAACCTCTATCGCCATTTTCAACATTAAGCTCCAAATTTCAATTATAGTTGCATAAATGCAAGCTGGCCAAGATGATGAGATGAAATGGGTTCTACCTGATAAATAGTTATACAGCATATGAGTTCTTTTTTCATAGCAAAGCGTGTTAATTCTGTTAGTAAACAGTTACAGTTTGCAAAGTGTCAAATTCTTACATAATTATCACTTTATAATTTAATAGGGGAAGGCGTGAAAGCTCAGCGTGATAAGCTATACTCGTATTATCCATATTTATATTATCCACCTTGTGAGCATAGATATTTTGTATGATTCTTTCGAAGTTTCAATTTATTCTGTAAGCATTTACTGTATAGGTAACATTGTGAAGTAGCTAAAGTATACTAAAAGTAACGTACATAGTAAAGAGGGTTGACCGTAAAATAAGAAACAGTATATATCGGGCGAAAGGAATTGATTCATATACAAAATCCTTTATTCACATGCATAATGGCCCCAGGAGAACACTCATGAAAGTTAAAATAAATATCTCTAAGCGCTCAGTCCAAATAGATATAGAGACATCGAGAAGAAGGGCAAGAAATCCGTCGGTATTATCTTAAAGGTTTTAACAAATGTATTCGGCTAACAATTGATACTTCTCTTATTCTATGCTTAATTTGTATCCTTCTCTGCTCCTGTTCCCTGCGCTGAACTCTTATTCTTTAGGGGCAGGAATCATACATTGGTCAAAAACAGTATGCTTTTTATAAATGTTACGAATTCATGCGTGTTACGATTGAAGTTGACGGACTATAGGAGTTTAGCATAATTTGAAGCGCGTTGATGTCTTTTGTATGAACTAACTGAATAAGATTATTTTAAATCTTCAATGAGTTTGTCGTTGATCTATATTGCATTTTTTTATTCTTTAATTAGGTATATTACTCTCCTAAATTAAATACATCTTAGGGCGGCATTAGACGCTAATGCATATTTGTGTTTTGCTGTCAAAATAACCATGGATTAGCAACAAGTGCAGATAAGGAGTTATTACGTTCACGCGCGGCTTGAAGTAGAACCAAGAAACAGACACGAACAGCGATATGGCCAGATAGTGCTGTGTCTTGCACTCCCTCAAAACGACGACTGCTCCGCTACACACATCACTTGCGCACCCCCGCGTATTTACCGCGGCTTCTGCACTGAAATACGCAGTGGATGTGAAACTACTTATTTTTTTGAGTAGAGGTCGTAGAAGCGGCGATGATCGTCCTTTTTCCATGGTTTGCGCGTGGTCCTTGATTGATGCATAATCATCAATCATGCATTAGCGTCTAATATACCCCTTTATACGGATTGGCTTGCAACCTCAATATACCAAAAAGCCGTCATAGCTTCATTGGGATTTGGGACCCACGTCATTTGTCTGATACTTAGCAGTTTTGTTTGGCATTTTTCCAACAATCGGTCAAAGAAAAGTTGCTACTTTGACCTAGCAGTTAAAACTTATGAAAAGGAAATCTTGTGTTCAAATGAGATCTTAAAATAGCGCCAAAAATAAACAGAGTCGAGTTATTTGTGTCATTTATTTCCATCGCAGACGATCCCTTTTGGCAACCATAGATAATGGCTCTGTAATTATCAAGGAATGCCAGAACAATGCTTCTACTTTAGAATACGGCTGTAAACGACTTGGCAAAGGACGGTAATGAGGGCTATGAGAATTGACATGAACGCATTATCAGATCGAGGAGAATGCTGCACCCTTCGACTTTATGTTAAGGTAGGAAGGTTCAAAATTGGTTATATTATAAATACAATTGGTACGTCGTGCAGCAGTGGCATTTTGTGTTTATGTGTTCGGAAGTGTAAACTAATTAGTATTAAGGTTAATACACATTAAAAGAAAACGAAAGACGGAGGAAATATAACGACACAGGAGACATAATTATTTTATGTCTCTGTAAGTCTACTATACTAGAAATAGTATATTGTGGAACATTAGCCTAAAAAGTAAAAACGCAAACAGCATCGCAAATATGGCGTGACAGGCAGGTGTGCGCCGGCGCAGCCCCTCGGCTACCCCGGCCACGCCGACTGCGGAACGCGGACAGACTCACGCTACCCAATTCCACTCACTACCAAACTAAACTCTCAGCACATTAAAATAAGAACCAAATTAACCCGACTCAGCCAACAGCACGTGCATCATTGCATTAACGGTTTTAGATTTAGTAGGTAATGAAGCGATTAACGTTTTAATCGATCCTAAAACGGACGACGCTTCTAAAGAGAATCGATGTCATCGCTCGGAATCAAAACACGGAATGGTTCTGAGATAACGAGCGATATGACGCGAAACGATGCGGCGCAGTATGTAAACAAACAAACGACGCACATCGAATCGGGTGGATTGTTAAATGCGCACTCAGTGAAATGCATCGCCTGCATAACTTACGTGCTTGTAAGGCGTCTGCGCGTAAACAACGCTGGAGCAGTCCATCGATCGGCAGGGTCTAATGATCGCCGGCGCTTCCCTCGGTCGCCGGCGCCGCGCCAGCGCGGTCGCGATAGTTCTTGTGCGGTGGTGATAAGGGCGGTTGCGCGCGGTTCGGGGTGCAGCAAGGCGTCAAAATTTAAACGGTGGTCTGGCGCGCGTGCACTTTATGCGGCGTGGTGCATAGAGCGCGATGCAGCGGCGGCGTGCGCGGGGCGCGGGCGCGCGCAGCGGACTGAGCAGCCCTGGCGCCACCCGCCCCGGCGCATTCACACTACCACCCGATGAATGGAAATGAGCCACTGCAGCTCCTCGAGCGATCCGTATCGCGGCGCTTGCGCCTCTTACAATAACGTTACTTGACGCGTTCCGTAATAACATGTCATCGTGCGGGCGGCACGCACCCCATCATCATTCTTTGCTTTATACTTTTGGGCAATTCATTCATTGTTCCATTTTGTACGCATGTAGAGCGGTAATAAATTTATGTGCTCCATTTCATTAAATAAGTCATTATATTCTAATTCTAATGGGCTCTACAATTGCTAACTTAATTTAGTCATTGATGCGGGTTTCATATATTTTTTTAATCCCATCTCTGTTTGTTACTACAATGTTTGAAGGTTATGAAGCCGGCTGCAAAAGCAACACGCACTCTTATAAAATGTGCAAGGGGTGTACCGCGGATATGAAACTCCCTTTATAATATGATCGTAAAACATTGCCATATATTAATATAGCCAATTAGCCATTAATAAAAAGCGTAAGATTATTAAAAAGAAAAAAAAACAATTCTTGAAAACATTCGAAAAAGCGCGCTTATTACAGCGACATATGATTTATTGATATTAAATAAGCATTCCAAAGTTACTAAAGCCACATTCCTTGTCAATATAATACGAGGGAAAGTTTTAATGTTTGTTTGTTACTCTATCGTGCCAAAATTATACAACCAATCGAGCTGAAATTGTTACTATGCATTCTGATAATAGCTTGAATTAAAGCAAAAGGCAATTTTCAGCCAAGAAAAGTGCACTGTTCAAACACGTTTAAACCGCGAGTAAAACCGCGCGTGCATACCGGGATTATATTCTCTTTGGGTGCAACTAGCAAGCGGTCTATGTTTGGTGCGGGAGTAAAAACCCGCGTATATTTTGCGGCAGCGGGCGCGGCGACGTGCCGTGCGTCGGATGCCGTCGAGAGCTTATCACAGATGGAGCGTACGCGCAAGAATTCAGCTCTTTGGGCGTGTAACGGTCGTTGCCCGCTGCGCTGGGGCACCCTTTCAGAGATTATTCTAGACCAAACATAAACAAGAAATAGGGTAGTTGAATGAAACACAAAATGCATACGAGTAATTACTGTATTTGTACAGGTTTAAGAATATCACATTAACACAATAAAAAATAAATTCGCAAAAAATATATAATTTCCACAAAGATACTGAACTGGATCTAAAAGTTTCCCGACTTCAACGATTTGTTTTATCATCCAATGGTAATTTAAATACTATCAGATTATTTACATTTCAACTAATAAAAAATGTATGACAATTATATACTTAAACGCAGTTTTTCACAGCCAAGATCAAAAAAATGCATATTTTTATTACAGCTTTATGGCCCGTGCATGGCATCTGTGATGTGACGTCACATACCATGATTTTGTATGGAGCGTTTCAGCGTTCAGTTATTCGCCCGACTTTGACTCTTATTTTTGACGTTACTAGCGTTCGATTTCCATTTTTTCGATATACACATTGGATTCTCAAGAGAAAACGAATTGATTGATATCGAAAAAAAATGGAGTCAAATTATTGAACATTTAGCCGTGATGATGGTTTATTTTGTAGCCGACTGCAGATGTAGGATGCATTCTTCAACTCTTCCTGAAATGATGAAATTATAAATTTTAATACCAAAAATTATTTATTTCGAAAAGATATGGTAATGTAACTTAGACAATGCAAATGTTATCGTTTTGTTCTATTGGCATGCAAATTTTTCAATTAATTTAAGTCTGTAAATTTATAAACGTCAATTATGTATTTATTGTCAAATTAAATGCCAACATAGTAAATAATTTAAGTTCAGATGTTTCAGAAAGTCAATAAAATGATGTTAAAATTTTTAAGTATCATTTTGCATCCGAATAGAGAAATTCACTTACAGAATTGAAGCACATTTGAAGTAAAGTTATGTTTAAACTGGATACTGTTTTTATACTATTGCGTAACAAGACGAGTGAGGCGTTTTACTGAAGGTAAGCATAACGCCAGCTTCTATTGCACTGCAATGCCTCTCAGAACTTTGAAACACAAAGGCCATCGCGGCACTGCACTGCGCTCTTTACCATTATCTTCAAACCGGAACATAGTAATGCTTGCACTTGGCGGCAGACGCTCGCGAGTTAGTCCTACCACCGGGTATACCCCTGGCTGATGCTCGTGTCGAAACTACTAGCTAGTATTTGCTTACATATAGTGAGGACATCTCTTCCTGAGTCTGTGTTTCCCGATCGGTATAATCTGGGAGTCACGAGGCCAAAGTTGTCTTATAGGCAAGAGTGCTTCTTCTTCCCGCTTATCTTCTATCTTCTTCTTTCTATATATATAAAAGGCGTTGTCCTGAGTGACTGACAGACAATGTACCTACAGGCCAAACCGTTAACGTAGAGACTTGAAATCTTGAGGCAGAGTGTTTACAAAGGAATTTGGAAAATTCTTATCCCAAGATGTCCAAAATTGGACAGTACGGATCAGAAAACGGAACAAAAACGAAATAACTAAAAGTGGTAGTTAAGGTAGTTCCGACTAAATCGATCGAACTGTGCGCAGGCGACGGCATCAGCACAGCGTTCTCAGCTTCGTTTCCTGTTAGAGATTACACGATTCTCGGAACCCTGATAATATAACCAATAAAGCACAGTTACACAACAACGTGCTCGTAAACGATAAATCGATGATTGTTAATAATATACGCTGTACTGTGAGTTCTTATATTTTAATGATGAAGTAGCAAAACTAATTAATAAGTCACTTCCGTTTTATTTTATCCTCGCTTTTTGCCTGACAACTAGCTTGTGTGAACCATCTCTGCTCTGCTACAGACCTGAGTGGTCGCCCATGTATTAGAAGTATTTATCTTAGATTATGAGTACTAAAGTAACTACTTAAAATTGTGCTATTGATATTCTCTAAGTCATCAAAATCATATAAATTGTCAAATTGCGGATTGTTATTTAAATCTATTTCAACAAAAGTTTACTTAAGTAGTTGCTGATAATAGCGCCAAACGATCATAATTATATAACCCCCTAGCTAAGGTTTGCTGTTTCTAGGAAATCAGGAACTATGAGCAAGGGGTTTCTCATTTCAAGCTGACTAGGGAACAATACCAGTGGGTATCTATCTACTCAGCATTACGTGAAATAATGGTTGGTACCCATAGATGAAGAAAATAATGTGTATAATACATTATTATTATTATTCCCTTATGTATTATAAACTCTCGGGTTTTTGCTCGGATCTTTGATAGGAGTTAATGGAGTCGTAGCCAACATTAAGAGTCCCTTTTTAATTAAAGTATTAAGGTACTAGTAAACCATTCTGGGATGTGTTGGGAGCGATAGTGATGAACAGACGATTGTAAGACTGCACGAGTAAAAAGCCTGGAATATTATAATTAATGTTTGGTGACCTTAAACCGGTCTATGAAATGAGATTCCGGCACCTGTCATTACCGCCTCATGTAAAAATATGTAGGCTGCTGGTGACTCGGCACCCACTGAACGGGCCCCCCATAAGGGTCTTATGGACCCCACATCCTTATCATTATTAAGTGTCGTAGGTATTACCTATACTAGTATAAGATGTTCAACTATATATATGGTTCCCAAGTTTTTAGTGTTTGTCCGCGATTATTTAAGTACCTACTTTTCTCAACTGCGGTGCAAGTACGAATCTTTTTAATCGATAAAATTGACAGTTCAAATCGATAAAGTGGATGTTATCGACTTTTATCGAACCTCGACACTTTCGAGAAAAGTTATCGAATAGCTAGGTCGAATCCAAAGAGAATATAGAGCTACTACAATACTTTACGATCAGACTTCGGTACTCGCAACATTGGATAAATTTATCGAGTTTTTCGGTTCGACAACAAATTTATCGAACTGCCTTCCGTACTCGCGCCGCTGATCTCGTATACTGAAGACGAGTCTCCAAATTAATATAATTATGGAAATATTAACGGAAGTTATTATTTAAATAAATTCGAACGTGAAGTCCGCGGCATTTTCTGGATTTTTTTTCCAAGTCTCGTCTAACCAACATTATTATTTAAGAAAGTTCAACATTCAAATTCAAAATCAAATCATTTATTTAGACACAAAAATTTTACACATAGATATGTTGAATCCATAGCCTCCCGAACTAGTATTCACTGTGTTTCAGGAGTCAGTGGCTTCTCTTATTAACCTGCTAGTCTTATGTCATACATAAATAAATGAAAGCATTACAATTTTATATATAATTGCATGTTATATAGGTGTGCGTATGTGTGTTATGTTAAAACTTATAGCCAATAATTGTGCACAAGCTAATAAATGAATTGATTTAAACATAGTCTGCACATAGTCAAAGGGGAGCTAGAGGTACGGTAGGTACGGTTGCCGTGTCGTATGAAGTAATATCTATAGTAGGTACCGCCGCGACCCAGGCGGGCCTCGTTTATCGGCTCCCGTCCCATTTACAGTCGATAAGGAAAACTTTTGTTATGGGGTAAATTCCGTGGCTAACTGTATATGTTATACACGTACCTTTGGACCTAAGCAACGACAATATACTTGGATCTACCGGACGAACAATCTTCGTGGTGGAAGGCTAGATTTCCAATTCGTCAAGTTCTTGATGTCACTGAAAGAAATGGGTACCTGTACTGTGCACAGATACCGTAAAAATTAGCCTCTCGTAAACCGCGCTTGTTGCAAAACCATGGTTGTTTTTACAGCAAAACGCAAACCTATGGCCGTGTAATGAATGGCTACAATACCCAATAAACATATTGTTACGGAGACGGGTTAAAGGGGAACTTGCAGAAACATTTTTTAAAATATCCTGCCACTTACAGGCGTTTTCAGCAGGCTGAAACATGTATTCGGGCCGTTTCGGAGGAAGGCCTAACACATAACAGTTTATCAAAAATTACCCCTAGTACACATAAGCGATACACATCGGAGTGAGTTCAAAGCGACTAGTAGTGATTGTGATATCTGTGACTGAGTGAAATACTAGTGATTGTGATATCTGTGACAAAGTGAAATACTAGTGATTTTTATAGTGAATAGTGTTGCAAGTGATTCCTTTTGAGTTCAATAAAATAACTGTTACTTTTACGGATTCTTTCTATCAAACGTTACCCTATAGCTCGTAACAATATGTTCGTGTTTAGTGTGTTAGTCGACGGATCCGTGGCTAAGTTGGTAGTAAAGGCCTGCAAAGCTGGAAACCCCGGGTTCAATCCCTGGCCACAGAAAACATTGTAGAGTGAGACCACACTGATCGATGCTGGACCATTATTCATCTTGATAGTGCCTAGCTACCAAGGTAGCCATGCACGCACTAGAAAATGTCATAACAACTTCATTTACCGAAAGATCAAGCCCATTGCAGAAATCAAACTTTCGACCGAAGAGTCGGTGGGTGACCTCTTTACCACTGACCCACCATCTCTTCATCGTTGGTGCGAACATAAACATTTGGTATTAGGATTGCCTGTATTGCAGGTGGTATGGACACATACAGGTGGGAGGACTAACTCTCCTGCGAGTATCCGTCTGGGTTATTACCACCGCTTTGCTCGTGAAGTCTGCCGCCAAGCAGTAGTGTGCAAGCATTACTGTGTTCCGGTTTGATGAGCAGAGTATCCAGTGAAATTACTGGGCTTATGAGACTTCATACCTAATGTCTCAAGGTAACACAGATTTGTAATCTCACCACACAGTCTGCTCCAACCGGGAATCGAACCCGGGACCCCTCGATTTGCAGGCAGGGTTGTTTATTATCACCTTAGCTAAGAATCTAATGATTTAATTGAGGTCTCCATTTGATCATATCACTTTTCCTGCTAATGGTGAAACGTTAACACCTTCAATCTACTATGGACTGTTGTAAATGCAGTGTTTCCATTTCGTATGGAATGTAATGTAAACAACATGCTTGCGTGAGGAATAAAACACATTTTCGTTATGCTCCATTTTGTAATTATTATGTAAAAACAAAATAACCTTAATTAAAATTTAAATAATAAAATACACTATAGCCTTGTGCTATTATTTGTGGTCAACGAATAACACTACCATAAATGCATTATTTAAACAGATTATTTAGTCATCACTACAAAATGGTACTACATAAGTACATACATCATAATTCATAAGAAATACTTTTGAATTTTAACACGATTTATAAATTGACACGTGGAAAGTTTACCTTAACTTAGCCTATTTTAAGGTCACAAATCAAGAAACTATCCAATACTTTAGACTTTAAAGTAACTTTGAAAACGCTTGCACGTCTTGTCAAGAGAAGTAACACTATTTGGTTTCGCAACTTATCACTTACTTATGGCAAAGATTTGAGCTCGCATAGTCATAAATACTTTTCCAGATCAAATGACAAAACAAACTGATTAAGCTATGGCTAAATTCATTTGGCTTAAAATAAATATAGTAAATGCATCTGAAAAGGCTACAATTACGTACGTATCAGGAAGATTTAGTGGATTTTGAAAATTAGAAGGAAATGTTGAGAGGCGTTATTCAGTTGCATTACTATATATACTGTTTCTAAAATTGTAAACTATAGCGATGGTTTAAATTACATATAGTATTTTACTAATTGAACTATAAATTGACTGGCTTCCCAGGCGTAATGAAGGTAGGTTCAAAAACAGCCTACGCCGCGAAGACATCATTTTGCGGTTTCATTCCACGCAAGGAAAAATTACACATATACTTTAATGTATTTGGTGTATAGAATCTGAGGACACGGTCCTCCGATTTCTTGGATATTCCAAGCCCTTTTAGGGATCTCTATATGTATATGATCTTTGAAAATGTTTAACAAATTACCTACATAAAGGTCTGTTCAGACCTAAGCGTTTTTCGCTGCCGCTTGTGGTGGAGACACTAACTCAACACGAAATTTCGTACAAGTACGGGCGATATCAGGTCTGAACAGGCCTTAAGAAGTTTTGTTAAACTTTTGCAAATTCCGCACGGAACGCCTATTTTAACCTCAATCAGCGGTGTACAATTTGGTGTACCATTTTTTTACATTAATAGTCGTTCCGCGTCCCATGCGGTTAAACCTCAGTTTGTCCAATTCTTTGCTGTGACCGTTTTAATATCATCGTGATATTATAGGTGGAATTCGTTATAAAAATAGGTATCCAAAATACAAATTGTAAAATAAATAGTTTGCATATACATAGCTGTGTAGAATAGATAAGCTAAGAATAGTAGTTAGGTACCATCCCATCTTTCCCGTGAGTGCCGCAAGGGTCTATTAATTACGTGAGGTGATTTTGACGATTTTTGGACCCTCCCCCTTGGTGAGATATCGTGAGATTTGGCTCAACCCCCTTCCCTTCCCCCTAATCTCACGTGAGGTATTTCAAGAGCAGCATTCGCCGGGTCGCTTGTTTGGTTGGTCGGTGGCGGCAAAACAATCACGATGCTATACTGTGCTATTTTGTATCTTTCACATAGCCGCAATAAATATTTTTTTATAATTTATCCACATTTTAGTGAACAAACATAGCCTACTTAATTTAGGCCTCTTTTCTCACAGTTTTACAATGGCTGTTGGGAGAAAAAATTACGTGATATTTGCTGAGACCCCCCCTCTCCCCCACGTGAGATTGGGTGAGATTCGGGTCGACCCCCTCCCTCCTCCTAAACACCTCAAGTAATTAATGGATGCCCCCAAAGAAAGGCTAAGGAAATATCCAGGGAATGGGCAGCAGCATTCTCCTCGGTCAACATAGTCTATACTGCGATCTCCAAGACGCCTGCCACGCGTGGTGTGTTATGGCAAAATCCCCCTTTTTGGGTCCTGATATGTAGCAGTGAGCGTTTTCCCTCTGATGACAGTTTGACTTCATATGTCTTTAGGGACCTTTTTATGATGATGTACATTGTATTATAATGGGGTACCTCGATGACATCAATATTATATTGTCAAAGTTGAGCTAAACTTTAAATATTTTATTTAATAATGGGATATTTCAGTACTTAGAAAGACAAAGTAAAGGAAGTATTAAGGATGAAACAGCATTGTTCCTGTTTCGTTATGTCTGAGTATGATTATGTACGTAAAGTTAAGATTTATGCTCGCGGTTAGTGTTAGTCAAAAGTCGCCCTATCGTCTTCGGACATCTTCTGGAAACAACAAAATTTTGCAAAACTATGGCTTCGAAAGTCAATAAGGTAACCCGCACAGTATTAGATAAAAAAGAGATGTTCCTAAGTGATATCCATCGGCATTTAACATAAACTTATGTATAATTAAATTTTTATTAGTCTGAATTAAACATATAAGAAATGTTGAAACTGGGGGCAAACGTTCCGACAAACACGTTTTATTTATTAAATTCATATATTTCTTCATATTGATTGTATTATTCATAATGTACAATGTTTTATTTATAACGAATTCCACCAAGTTATTATATTTACAAAGATATTGCATTAAAAAATAAATCGAAATTTATACAAATAAATATATTAACTTGAATTTTATACAAATATCATTTACTAATACCAATTGGGAGGCTTTGGAATAACTATCTAAACCTACATTTAAAACCTCATCGAGTGTATTACATTATTTAAGTAATATACAGCTAAAATATCTATAGGTTGATAACGTTTTGAATCCAACACAATTACATTAAGTACAACACTTATATTGTTTTCGTATGTCTATAAATAAATATTGAAAGACAAATCATATAAACATATGAATAAAATATATAAACGCACATTATGTACAAGTTTACAAGCTCTATCATATAGATAAAAAGCTTCACATTAGCAAATTATACTTCTCTATCACGTCAATCACTTTCTGAATGTCCCAATCTGTATTGGATCCAAAATGTTATCACAATTCAATACTAAGTAGTCTTTTATCCGTACAAAAATATCGACAAGTTGGGGGAAAGATCCTGGGGTCATCGCAGTCACAAATAAAGACACACTTCAATAACACTATCTATCTGATGTATTCCTGGAACGAACTGTTCTCTTTCTCTTTATTTAAATCTTTTGTAGCTATGATCGTAGCTCAGTACCAGATTGTTATATTATATGTTATTCATACGCGATGTATAACTACTACTAGTACAAATTCAAAGTGGTGCAGGTACTTTTGCAAGAGTCATTGACGGCCACTGATAAACTGCGGCACATAACCGTTTGCATTTTAAACTCGTGTAATTTTTGAACACGCTCTGGGCTTTTGGTATTTCAAACTGAAGCTACACTGAAAAACCAAAGAGGTTGATTCAACCTTTGTTCAGCCTATTTTTAGGGTGAATATAGCACCTACCAGACATGTTTTGTTAAATCAACTGTCATTTGCTGAGTCAAATGACATACTATACTAGTATTAACATATTTTAATGTTCACTAACATTAAAAATTCAACTATTGAGTTTTTCAGTGTAGCGATCAAACAGTAACGCGCCTAAAAGTCAATTTATAACATACAATGTGATTAAAATAAGAATAGGATTGGCCTAGCGCCATACTGTGACATCACAACTGAATTTTTACAAATATAATGTGTTAAAGAAATATTTTTTATTTCCCATTACTGATTCACAGTTCCCCAAATAATTTTTTTGCAAATGATATGTAATGGACAGACGCGTGAAATTTACATTCTTATTACATGTATTTCCTATTGTAAATATCGTAATAGCACACACAATTAATGATAAAAACAAATTTTCGTAGGTAGCTATTTTGTACAATAAGACCGGAAAAACATTAGGCTTTGAGTGAAATTTGGCGAAATACTCTTTGGCCAGTTCTATTCTTATTTAAATCGCATTGTACCCCGACTCGTTGAAGAATGAAATTCGTGATTCAATCCCTTATTCCGCGCGAGATTCTTTCAATCTAAATATCTCTTTAACGTCCGAGAGATAAACGCCAAGCAATTCTGCCTGCTTAACATTTACATACAACAAAAGCGTTAAGGCTAAAACCTCTTACCTAATAAAACTCTAAAGACATAGATTTTTATAGCACCAAAAATAATTAACGTTGAAAGTACTCTATCGGAATTATGTACGTATATATAGCTACGGTATCTACGTTTATAAGCTAGGCATTATTAAGTAAGTACAGATAGGACAGTTTGGCGGAATACGGGTAGATAGTGTTACTAAAGAGGTCTGTGTGGCCATTAAGGCATGTGGCAGGAGGAAGGCGGTCCTTACCCGAGCCCAACGTCCAGGCACATCATCACGACGAAGCCGATGATGCAGCCCCAGGTCGCCAGCTTGCCGTTACCGCTGTGGTGAAAATGCAACTGTTAGTAAGTGTACCTGTACATTCAGAACTACCTAAACAAAAAAACGAAGTGACATCGGTACATAGTAGTATTAGCAGTACATACATAGTTGATGTTTCTTCTTTGCGCACGAAGCGTTTTGCTCCTACATTTGGCGTACCGCTAAGGAATGGCACTCTTTGCCCGAGTCTGTGTTTCCTGATTGGGGTATCTTCAGGTCACGAGTGAATGAGTATCTTGTAAGTAAGCGCGCATCGTCGACCGCATCGTCGCTTACCATCAGGTGGTCAAACGCAAGCTTATCATGTTTAAGAAAACTATCTTATTGGATGATACTGGATGGTATATAGAGAATTTATAGAGTTTGCATGACTCGCTACCCAATTGTACTTAAAATCTGTTTCTTATAGGTTTATTTCGCCAGCTTTAAGTCGTTCGACTTCGAATAAATCGTTGCATAAAATTATGTAAGTTTTACAAAAATGTATATAAACTTAAACGACTAAGACATCGCTGGCTTAGAATGTGATGTGGCCCCAATCAGAGCCAACATT
The DNA here is from genome assembly GCA_907269065.1 of Crocallis elinguaria. NCBI lineage: Eukaryota > Metazoa > Arthropoda > Insecta > Lepidoptera > Geometridae > Crocallis > Crocallis elinguaria. Next base: position 19,147,275 of record OU026072.1, on the reverse strand, counting down.
CTGTATACAAGACGAGTTCACTATGTATCCCTAATTTCCTCCAGGTTTCTGCCCCACACGGCATAAACGTGTGTATTTAACGTTTGCTGCCTAAGGTTTTCAGATTTGATTGCGGCATTATTAATCTGAATTTTTGTTTTCAACAGATTACACGGCGCCTAGTCAATACAAGCTCTTCGAAAGAAAAAGTGTTATTCTATCATAAACAGGCAATATTATCAGGCAAAAACGGATAGAGAATAAATGTCAATCTATGATGCATGTATCAAGCCCAATTGGTTCTAGGACCAAAAATGGCAAGGGCACAAACAATAACTAACTTCTTACGGATTGACGTGACGAGGAAGATATTCCTCTACCACTTATATATAACAGTGAAAACAAAACGGGAATTTTGTGGATGACCGACATAATATTACAGAAACAGTTTTAACCTAAGTCAAGGTGATATTAAAATTCAAAGTACGTCAGAGATACTCGTCTCTCACTTTTCTGGTGCATAATCTGAGCCCAGAGCCTTAAATCGCACATATTAGATGCTTAGACGCACAGCGGCGCCATCAGCGGACATCTGTCGTGTATAAATGAGGCTGCCAAGTAATATAAGTTAAGTTTTCATTGACGCACTTTGACTGCGATATACATAATAGTATGTACATACATAATAGTATGTTGTGTTGGGATCCGTTATAAAATGCTATCGTCATCCAACTGCCCATTGAGAAATAACAAGTGAACGGCATTTGAATATCAAATAGGCAGCAAAATTACGATATAGGAAAGGCCGTCGATGGCGTTTGCGGCTCACGCACTCCTTTTGAGAGACCGGCTGGAATACGTTTGTTGGAATTATGGGCCATTATTAAAACGATTCTTAGTAAGTAGTACATATACTTAGGTACTAGGACCCCGGGTAACGCACAGCCGAATTTATAGGAAAACACGGCAACTATATACCGGATTTCTTAGCACTCTTTGTTCATTACGATGCACGATCGAAGATTTTGCTACGAAGCTTCGTTTCAAAGGATTTCTGTGACTATTATAGAATACTAATTTCCTAATCGAGACCGTTGGATTTTCTAAGAAATTAAACCGAATTTTTATGCAAAATGCAGAAAGACAAAGACTACCTCGAATTAAGGATGATGTAACGCGGCAAAATGCAAATGAGTGGTATGTCTAATTGCTTTGGTTTAGCTTTGATACATACTTATATAATGTAAGTATTTGTCTCAGTTCTGCACTTGTATACTATCTATTCTGTGGTTCTGCTGTAAAAAACCTAAGGTAATACAAATATTAACTATCTTATGTCCGAAATAAATATCTCGTATATCAACTATCTTGTGTCAGGAAAGCCTGGATCGTTTTTGTCAGTAAAAGCCAATTTCTCAAACAATTATAAGATTGTGCACCTGCTTGATTGACTGGTTCACCCTTCAATTGCCAAGTTTCTTTTGTAGGCAGATCTATGGCAAATACCTAGCTGTTTACCTATATATATTCTTAATTATAATAATCGTATCTGATATACTTAAATAAACAACGCCCAGCTATAATATACACAGATCCTAGTCCTAATATAGGTAGACTTTGATGATAATTATGTGGACATTGTGGATTATCGTAATATGTATAAAATGTGGATATATTATATTCTACTATAGCGGGTTCACCCGCGTCGTGCATTTTTCCGGGATAAAAAGATGGCTATGGCAAAAGTCAAATCATCATTGTAGTACGGATTTATTCAAAGGCGCTAAAAATCTAGTTTACTGTGATTCATCAAAAAAAGTCTTTTAATTTCCTTAAATTACTTAATAACGTACAATATACCAACTACTACCTGCTATAGTGATTTGATACTATAGTAAATAAATAAAGTAGGTACTGGAACTAGATAAAAATGAGATTAAAAGGAGAAGAAAGAACAGGTCAGGAAAGCTGTGAGTTTGGAGGCTGTAAATATTCGATATACATATGTCATTACATCATCGATATCGACTACCCCTGTGAAAATTTACGCAGTAATCGATTCAGCAGTTCATTCATGAAGGAGTAACAAATACTTCGTAAAAACAAGGATGTCCAAGACAAAGAAAAGTGCTTGTAAAGAGCCAACGTTTTCGCATGTATGGACAAATTGAAACAGCACGATATTAAAAAGCGTCAGTTTGAGGAGTTGTGACATCCGGCTCGTGAGCCGCCACGGGCTCGCAAGGCGCGGTGCGTACCGCGTGCAGCGCTGTATTCACATCACGTGCGCTGGGGAACCCCGTTGGACACTCGACACGCACCTAAATACCGGTGACATCACGCGCGCAGCCAGGAATTCGGACGAGCTCATTGGAAACCAAATCGCTTTTAGGAAATAATGTTGAGGACGCGACGGTTGCGGTCAAAGACGTGTAGTGTCCGGGCAGTGATGGTCTTTGTAACTGTATGTCAGATACCGAGAATAGTAAACAGCTTTTATGATCAAATTGATAGAGCTTTATTTTCTAGTCCGTTTGTTTCAGTACTGGATCATATTTATTTGGTCTACAACACAATCTCATGATATTAACCGATGAAGGTGGTTTGTCACCATGCTATGGTTCCATCACACGAATTTGAGCAATAATATCCAGGCTCGATTTACTTCAAATATTCTTATTCGCATAACCCGTGCCGAGGCTAAATAACAAAACGTTTTAGACAACTGATAATAACGAATCTAATTTATCTAAATTTTTTTTTTGTGTTTTCTTTTGGGACTTGCGTATAGTACTCAAATCAGCGTCACGGTATTAGGTTTCAGATAATTAATGGCAGGATAAAATTAGGTACAGTAAATAGGTATAAAACAATTTAAGATCCAAAATAGGATAGAAAAATGGCCTATGCAACAAAGTAGCGCCTATCTGGCTGTCTCCCAATAATCATAGAATGCACCGTGCACGTAACTGTACCTATCTATAACTGAGTTAAGTTCGGTTATAGCCGAACGACGAGAAATAGACGAGCTGTGTACCGGATAGCCGCAATGGGGTTGACGATATGCGAACACCATGGATGCTCGGCGTCTGGAGGTAGGTCAGGGAGTGCCGATCCGCCGCGCGTTGGATTCCCAGACGGTGACGTCAGCGCATAGACAAACTAGAGCGTCGTCACCGGCCTTATCCCGGCAACAAACGCTTTATTTTATATATTTATTGTTATTGAGAGTGTCGAGACGGTGACAAGCCCACGCGCGGCGGCGCGACGTATTTTCTCCTGCGAGGTTTACCGCTCGCCGCCGCCGAAGCGCCGCCCGCCCTGCGCGCGACGCCGCCCGCTGCAAATAGACGCGACACGGATCGTGTCGCCGTCGCAGCGCACTCATCTCCCCGCGCAGAGCAAAATGTCTGCACGTACGGTGCACGTGCATTGCTTACCAGTCTGCGAGACCTAGACTAAAATAGATGTCTAGACGTGCCGTCGTAAAACACTTAGAGAAAAGAGTATTTAAATTAATTAAATTAGAAATGACGCGTCTCGCTTTTCCTTCGCTAGCGCTAACCTGTATATGTTAGGCAAGGTGCATTAGAATGACCGGTGTCTAGACTAAAGCCATTTTCACTAAGTAACTAGTAAGCACGTATTTGACGTGTGTCTAATGTATTTTCGATCTCGATTCATGGTAATATAACTTATGTTGCAAGTTAGCAAGTTAGCTATTAGAAAAACCAGGATAAAAATTAAATAGATGATGATTCTACAATTCTACATTGTTATTAAAGTAACCTGAAGAAGTAAGTAAGCATTTTTGGATCAATAAATGACTACTATTATTGCAAACATACAGCACCCCCGTTAAGAACTTTTATTGTTCGTTAAATGGCTCCCCAGAGTACGGGTTTTGACTTTGTTCTATATGAGTATAAATAACTACAAGCCATAATAAAAATGTTTTAAAGCCGTTTCTAAATTGCTAGTTTTATAACACGTGCTAGTGTTACTCATGCGTGGAGTCCAAAAATATAAGTTTAAACAAGTGGATGTAACTAAAAGTTACATAAAAAAACACGACTGCGCTAGCCAGTGTCACTGGGGATGATGTAAGGATTCTAACGATGCCCCATTCATCGACATCTGTTCCCGAGAAAGTTCTCTTAAATTATCTTGAATTTAATTTTGTATTAACGTTGAGTTAGAATTTCTGTCTTAAAACAGATTGAATGGTTTACAAATTATCAGCTTTAACAAGATTTACACAAATAAAATGTTTGTTTAAAAAGTAACAATAAATATTAATTATGTGTATGTACTCAAAAACAAAAATACAATCCCTGTTTCTTTAGAACATTGGTGGCATGGAAACAGCGCGGTACCTAAACATGGGTGGGGGATGGGAGGCACCTAAGGCGCGGTGTCGATGAGATGGGAAAGATGCTTAAAACAACAACAAAAATAATATTTCTTACTTAAAAAAATTAAATTTCCACTGTGAAGCCTTATGCAAATTATAAAAACCCTTTTTCGATTAATGGACAAAATTATAACAGAATAAGTTGGCCTTGGACGTTGATATCATATTTTTTCTTATAAATATAGTCATTTTAGTTCAAATTTTAAATATTCCACTAATCGCTACTAATATTTATTATACAACATGTGAAAGTGAGCGACGTGTTTTTTTTCTTTTAAATTTTAAAGTTAGACGGGCAGAGACATAAGGCTAATTTTTATCCCGGAATATAGGCTTCTTATAATCACGGAAAATGCACGTAATCACCACACGAGTGAAACTGCGTGCCACGGTTAGTATTTTATATTTAATCCTCGGGCAGACAAACAGACAAATATTAATTAATGACGGTAGAAAATGGTCTGTCGTGTTGTGACTTGTGACACATGCAATGTACAAACACTCATAACGTGGCAATGCCGCCAGCATGCTGGGTACGCTTCCTACTGGTCACTACCATATTTTTATAGATAGAACTAGAACATTTGAATTGTCTATTGGCCTACTAGGGCTTGTAGATTATCCAACTGTTTTTGTAGCTAGCTAGGTTAGATGTAGTGTTTATTTATGTATTAGCTAGTTAATAAAGGCATTTAGCCAGTAAAAAAAAACACTCATAATTATGTAAAACTATACATTACAATTTTTATTAGAATTAACCAGAAAACCAAGAATAATCTTGGTTAAAGATAATAAATACAATCACGTACAATAAAAACTCAATGTACAATGACAATTTTACTTCGTGATGCATATTTCATTACGACATTTTTACACCGTCTGGGAACGTCTAAAATATTTATATAATCTAGTTTCTTCTCGAAATGAATTACGGCGGAGAATTTCTATGAAACGTTTCCTATTTATATTATTATTTGTATAGCAAATAGGAGAGCTTGTTCAGAGGGCAATAAATGTCTAGGTGTAGGGTTACCACTGAGTTAGACAATCGACTAGTGTTTAGTAAGTTCTAGGCGAAATGTGACGTGAAAGCGAACACCAAGGACACAGATAGATGCATTTAATACAACAAATCTATAAAAATATTTACTGATGTCTAAGATTTGTATAACTTAGACGGTTAATTTTAACTGTTTTTATCGCGTATATTTTACATTATGTATTAATTCACAACATATCGAACACTTTATAATATTGGAGTTCACAGGTACACCATGCCCACTCCTTTGTATAGAGATTGCTTAATCATTATAAGCTTATACGGTCTTACCACAAGAAAATTAAACACACCCTAAACCTGCGTTTACTTAAGGCACGTGTTTAAATATAAGCAACCACGAATCTTGATTTAAGTAGTGTCTAACCGTTGTCTAACTCCATTTTATTGTAACATTTCTATTAATTTTAAGCGTTTATCTTTAGTCACTGTCTAGTTAAACAGGCGTCTAAAAGTGTTTTTGTGTTAACACGGCTTCTGTTCACATTTTTTTTTCATAATTATTAAAATTAAAAATATAAACGGTAAATTGGCTTCGTTGGGTCAGTACGAAATTGTGACTTTAAACCAGTTAAGATGCAGTCGCCATCTTTCTATATTTTCTCTCTAGATGTATTACAGATAGCGTTCTGATACAATCGAAGTGCACCAGTACTCTGGTTGCAGTAGTAATATATCTGGTAAACTAGAGTCTAGGGTTAAGGGGACAATCGGCAACCCTGTGAGCGCGGCTAGGGCGGAGGCGTAGGCGGCGACGGCAGCGTCCGGGGTGTCAGACGGCGCGCCGCTATTTCGGGCGGGGTATTTGTAGCGGACGCCAGCGCAGCAGTCTGCCGCATGCAGTGCCGAAACTTTGCGAGATACAATAGATTTTCTTATTGTTACGATTCATGTTGATTTTATGTTCGGATTGAACCCCGTTAGAATTTATTTACTAAGTTTTTTCAGCCGTCTCTTCGTTGCATAAAGCAAAAGCCTGCACCTTTCCGTTTACGGGTCAGCATTCAGCAACTGTGCCCTGTTTAGACCCACTTTGGTTGGGCCATTTTTGGCGGTTTATGTTGCAGTTCCACATTGTTATTGCGTTATCATGCCTCCCATATCACTGTGCTACATGGTCCGCTGGCAATTTTGAATTTAACTTTAATATTTATGAATCCTGTCAGAAATAATAATAAAAATGTAGTTGTAAAACTTAGTTTGTATCTTGCTATCCTACAGCACAAAATCCGGCTAAATAAATGCAAACCGTGAGAAATGCACACACGTAACGGAATAAGTTTTAAGAAAACATTAACCAAGAATGCTAATGTAAGGAATTCCAAGATTACAATCTGCTGCAATATCAGACTGCAAACGTACGAAAAATTACAAACGGTCGAGATGGAGACAAAAAACGGTAACAATTTCAAGAAATACACAGTTACCGTTCTACGAGGGAAGACATAACAATTAGACAATGAAGCCGACAAACTGGCTGCGAGTCCGGAAGGGAACGAATACCGGTCCAGAACAATACTCGCGGTGGACAATGGCCGCCGTCGCTAAGGGAAGGCGCCATGGAAGCCGCCGACCTTCCTTCTCACCCTAACGAGCTCCCTTCTATTCACAACTAACAAGCCATCATATGTGAATCTGTCGAAATACATGAATCGATACAATCAAGCGGCGGACCCTCGTCAGTTCGATTATGACAGGACCCTGCGGATTTTCGACCTAAAACCGTGACGAAAGATAACAAACATACTTCTAAAGGAAGCTTTGAGACTTATGCGTGTAAACATTACGGTCATTGTTAGCCTCGTGGCCTGTAGGTATACGTGTGAATAGATTGCCGATGCCGATCGGACGACGTGCTTTGTTTCTCCTGTTAGTTCGATTAATCGGACTACAGGGAATCGCAATATTGCTTTGTGCGACAGATCGGACGACGTGCACTTTTTCCCTGTTGGTTCGATTAATCGGACTACAGGGAATCCCCATTTTGCTTTGTCCGACTGATCGGACGACGTGAACTTTTTCATCCTGTCGTTTCGATTAATCGAACTAGTGAGATCCGTGTCCGTGCTCCACCTCAAAAGACAAGGAACAGGAAATTGTAACCTTATATTACTCATGGTCCACCTGTATTTTTTTGCTACCCGACTTCACAAAAAAGAGGAGGTTCTCAAATCATCTATTTATTTGTGTGTGTATGTTCCGCAATATCTTTACCAATTCTGAACCGATTTCGATGATGATTTTTTTAATCAATTAAGGTTTTGTCTTGGTTGTAGTCTTGTGTACATTTTATCAAAATAATACTGTAATATTTAGATTAAATATCAAAATATCTAAATAATCAGAAAAATATGCAATGTAGAGTAAGGTTTAAAAAACCAGACCATGTGGTCTATGAAAACGATAGTTCTTATAGTCCGATCTTTAATCAAATCAACAGGAAAAAAAGTCCACGTCGTCCGAGCAGTCGGAAACAGCGGTCGGATTACATGGCAAAAGCGGTAATTGTCACGTCAGAATTAATCCAACGGTCAGAGATGTCTCGTGAGGGTTGAAAATAAAGCGCGTCTCGAAGTCAACGTATTTTTGGTCAATATCAAGACGAGCATCTTTATTTCCTGCTTTGTTAAGGGCATGACATCCGCAAGGATACGTCGCGCCCTAGTCGTATTAGACACGACGTTTTAAAGATGTTCAGTTATACATATTTCTCTTTTAAAGACTCAATACAATTCCTTGTTTTGGATACTACGTAGTTTTAGCTGAGATTGCAAACACTTTTTCCATAAATAACCAGATTCATCCGCATTTTTTTAAACAAAACATAATTGTCGTACTCATGGAATATCTGTTTCCCAAAGAGTAAATAGCCCCTTCCTGTATTGTGATCGCCACACGGCTGGCACCGCCATTGTTCCAAACACCCGCAGACAGCTAATTACAACAATTATTATGATAAAACTCAGTCACTTACGAAGCATTTGCCTCTGGGATGATATCGTCGGCGACCACGTATATCATGGCGCCGGCAGCGAAGGCAAGTGCATACGGCAGTGCCGGCTGCGCTGCAGCCACTGCCACTGCTCCTAGCACCCCGAAAACTGGCTCCACCATGCCGGAGAGCTGGCCATACCTGATAAAAAAAACAAGAGGGTTAAGATTTCATTTCTAATGCTATAAAGTGTTTGATACCTGCTTGAAGGGCCAAAAGGAATACAACCATTGAATACAGTACATAATCTTGAATCAATAAGCAATTTTTTCTTAACCCAATAGGTAGGGTTTGATCACTGTCCCGAAATCGTCGACCATAAGCATGGTCGGAAAAAGCAAATATGTTAAGCCTAGATTAAGACCCTACTACGCCCCAATGGCCTTGCTCGAATGGGTGGAGTCAATCCCACTTCACCCGCGCGGTCCACACTTCGTCTTTCAAGAACATCGCAAAACCTAACGTCATAGAATACGCGGATGAACGAACGCGCGTGCGAGTAGCGCGCACGGCATCTTCTTTGCCTATAATTCTTTGAATTCATTTAGTGGAAAGTTCTTCATTGAAAGTGAAGTTTGATCATCATTATCCATACTATCCATACTTCCATACTAAATATATCCTATATCCTACTCTATTATAAATGCGAAAGTTTGTTTGTTGGTTTGTTAATTTGTTGGTTTGTCCTTCTTTCACGCAGTAACGGAGCGACGGATCGACGTGATTTTTGGCATAGTAATAGTTTATGGACCGGAGAGTAACATAGGGTTCTTTTTATCCGGAAAATGCATGTTTCCTGTGGGAACGCGGGTGAAAACCGCGGGCAGAAGCTAGTTATATTATTAATGCGAAAGTGTGTTTGTTGATTTCTTGGTTTGTCCTTCTTTCACGCAGTAACGAATCAACGGATCGACGTGGTTTTTGGCATAGATATAGTTTATGGACCGGAGAATAACATAAGCTACTTTTTGTCCCGGAACAATGCACGGTTCCTATGGGAACGTGGGTGAAAACCGCGGGCAGAAGCTAGTTCGTAAATAAACGGGACGGACGCACATGAGATCATACAACGTTGAGATTTATCTCAAAACATCGCTCTGGACTATAATAGAAGTACATACAGCCAATTTGCTCCGTAACGTTGAAATCTGTTACACCTTTTGACCCAAAAACGAACGTGTACGTAAATAAATGATTTTCGGGTTATTTTTTATTTTTTACTTTTGTAGTCATGTTTTTTATATTGATGTCATTTACGAGGTATCGAGTCATCTGCGAGTGTCCGTCTGGGTTTCCGTTTTGTTCATGAAGTCTGCCGGCAAACAGTAATGTGCAAGCATTATTGTGTTCCGGTTTGTTGAGCAAAGTAGCCAGCGAAATTACTAAGATATGAGACTTAGTCATGAGCACACTGCGGTGCCGCGCAGGCTTTTGTGTTTCAAAGTTCTGAATGGCACTGCAATTTTTATGGGCCGGCATTATGACTCCCATCAGGCAAACGTCCAGCTCGTCTCGTTAACCAATACAATAGAAAAAATAGACAAGTGTGGGTTGGACTCGCGCGCCGAGGATTCCGAACAGACTTGTAAGCATGTAAATAGTTCGTTCAAGACTGGAATCGTTAGGTCCTTTTACAGCTACATTCAACAAAATAATTAACCCTAAAAAATTGTACACAATACACTCATTGATAATGTGCGTGTGTGTGAGTGCGTGCGTGCGTGCATGCGTGCTTGCTTGCGTGCGTGCTTGCTTGTGTGCGTGCTTGCTTACGGGCGTGCTTGCTTACGGGCGTGCTTGCTTAAGTGCGTGCTTGCTTGCGTACGTGCGTGCGTGCGTGCTTGCTTGCGTACGTGCGTGCGTGCGTGCTTGCTTGCGTACGTGCGTGCGTGTGCGCGTGTGCACGTGTGCGAGCGTGTGCGTGAGCATGTGTGTGCATGCGTGCGTGCGTGCGCTTGCGCGTGCGCTTGCGCGTGCGCTTGCGCGAGCGTGTGCATGCGCGTGCGCGTGTGTGTGTTATACATAATTAGTTTTCGGATTTTTCGCTTTACTTGTGGTATAAGACAATACTTCTTGCCAAATTTAATGATTCTAGGTCTCCGTGAACCACCCTATAGGTCTTGAATGGATTTTAAATCGTTATCATTTCCGATATCAGCACCCTGAGAAACCTAGAAAATGGCACCCATATTATCGATTTCCTAAAAAAAATTCCGCCATCTTGGATTTAAAAATGGTTGTCATTTCTGTAATCAGCACCCCGAGAAATCTCGAAAACGACACCCATATACCAGTTTATTGAAAAAAAATGTCCACCATCATGGATTTTAAAATCGTTGTCATTTTCGATACCAACACCCCGAGAAACATAGAAAATAACACCCATATTATCGATTTCTTAAAAAATATCCGCCATCTTGGTATACAAAATGGTTGTCATTTCCGTAATCAGCACCCCTAGAAATCTCGAAAATTACACCCATACCATTTAATTGAAAAAAAAAACGTGTCCGCCATCTTGGATTTTAAAATCGTTGTCATTTTCATTATCAGTACCCTGAGAAACCTCGAAAAAGACACCCATATCCTTTGACTAAAAAAATTTGTCCGCCATCTTGGATTTTAAAATAGTAGTCATTTTCAAAATCAGCACCCTGAGAAACCTCCAACACGACACCCATATCATTTTACAAAAGAATTGTCCACCATCTTGGATTATAAAAGAATTTTTCATTTTTGTACACAGTACCCCGAGAAATCTCGAAACTTGTAAGTTTCGTTGGGTGTACCCATAGCATTTTATTGAAAAAAAAAATATTGTCCGCTATGTAGGATTTTAAATCGTTGTCATTTTCGATATCAGCACCCCGAGAAACCTAGAAAATGGCACCCATATTATCGATTTCCTAAAAAAATGTCATCTTGGATTTAAAAATGGTTGTCATTTCTGTAATCAGCACCCCGAGAAATCTCGAAAATGATACCCATACTATTTTATTGAAAAAAAAAATGTCCGATATCTTGGATTTTAAAATTGTTATCATTTTCGATATCATTTTTACTGTAGATGGCCCTGATCGTTTGGTGGCCGTTTGCCTGATGATAAAGATAACGCCGGCCCATAACAATTGCAGTGCCAATAAATACTTTGAAACAAAAAGATGCAGTACCGCGTTGTGCTCGTTAACCTGAGTAATTTTACTTTTCAATTTGATTTCCAGTCTTTCTTAAACAGTTCTAAACCTCCCGATATTCCAGTAGCTGCCGCTAATAATTTGTTTACCAATACATATATTTTCCACTCGTAAAAATGATGTAAGTACGTAAACAAGAAATTGTAATCAAAAATGTAACCCATTCAATATGTTTACGAGGAGCGTCCACGCGCAAATCACGGAATGAATCACATTTCACCGCTCTAGACGCTACTCTTTGAGCAAGCTTCAAACCCACACGAAAACAAATACTTGTATTGTATATCATTCACGCACACAAATATGTAACGTCGGCGGACAGCGTTTGCAGAGCAACGAGCGACACAACCTCCCCGTCTGAATGCCAGTGCATGACTGCCGCGCGCGCCCGCGCAGAGCACCTCTGAGACTTGTACATTTGGAATTCAGTTTTTTGATCATTTCTTTGCGAAATATTTCTCTATGCACAAATGAAACGGCCAGTTTATAGAAAATTTTCTTCCTTATTTTTTGGTGTAAAATTAATCCCAAACGTCTAAGTCATTTAGAAGTTTTAGGGAAAATAGTTTTAAAACAGCATGCTGTTAAATATTTTTTCAAGCCATAAGTAATGGTAACACAAAAAAATCAATCAGTGAAATTAATGCCCTTGAATTGATCATTCAGGTAGTATTTTTTTCAAGTCGTTAAACCAAGCCGTGTGGGAGTTTTAGGAGGAGAAAGTAGTCGTTTTGGCGTCCCTAGCCCCTTAAGGGGCTGAATTCGGCGCGCCGCTATCTCGCTCGCGCATCTCAACATTTTTGAAGATAAACAATCACTTACTATAATTATGAAAAATCGCATTCGGTGAAATTGCTGACAATAACACTACAAAGGTTATACAAAATTTTCATTTTGATCCATTCAAGTTTTCAAACCTAAAAATGGGATTTTATGTTTTGCCCATTTTCATGTATGAAATCTTGATCGGATCAAAATGATACTTTTGCCGTACCTTTGCAATGTCATTGCCAGCAATTTCACCGAATGCGATTTTTCATTATTATATTAAGTGATTATTTATCTTCAAAAATGTTAAGATGCGCGAGCGAGATAGCGGCGCGCCGGGTTCTGCACCTTAAGACTGGCTCTCAAGTACGTACAGCTGCGGGCACACCGATAAATTTTCAACTTGACGGTAGCTGGCGATGCAGGCAATGGGATATGTCCTACCAACATGCCATGAATGCATCACGACTTGTTCATCCAAAACTTGCGCCACGTCTTATGTGATCCCTTCTAATTCATAAAATATTGATAGTTCCTACGTATATTTTTATAATTCTGGAGCTGTAATTTTTATTATCAGAGCAGGGGATTTTTCTTAAAGTTAACGCAAAATATATACAGTAAACAAAGCCGGTGAATAGTTATAGGTACACAACATACACAATCCCGGGAGGGGGGGGCAGCTGACCCCTCTCCCCCATGTACGCCCATGCCACTGAGTCATAATTATTTCAAATTTAAGCCTAGCTGCTGCTATCATAAGCTGATAAGTACTTACACCAAATCATACTGTTACAATTCAGACAAATACTTTATCAATTATCTGAGCGCACGAGTTAAAGAAATCGTTAAAACATGTCGAGTTATAACCAAGCAACCTACTTTTGTTAATAAAGTGCCGCCACTTGTTGTAATCGCGCCTATAAACATTTATAGCGTGCACGCGAAACGTAAGATTGTCATCGTTCCCACTGCTTATCGACAGTTGCCAAATAAAAGGGAACACGTATAAAGAAAACTGGTTTTTAAATGAGCTCAAACGACACCCAGAATTGAGCATTGTTACGGTTTTCACAAAAACGGGAGCTCGCATAAGATCATTGCGTGAGTCCGTTCGAAAATATTCGCGAGAATCGATTCAACACTTGGGATCGAGAACTTTCATGCGCAGTTTATCGAATTGTATAATAGAAAGCTTTCGAGTGATACAAGCTATTACTATTTAAATTACATTCTTTTTCTATAAATAATTTGTCTGTATTTCTAATTAAAAGCAGCTTACGTCGTCTTCGTGCTACTTACGAGATTATTGTCAGCCTATAAAGCGCTAATGACTAGAATTCTGTACACAATAATTAGTGTGCGAACGTAAAAGCAAAGCCAGACATTGTCATCGCGAGGAACCAGATCGTTGTAATACAAAGAAAGGTATGCAAGTAGCTTGCACTCGAAAGAATGTTGATGTCGGGGGCGCGGAACTTTAAAAGGGCCTCCAGTCCAAAATACTGATCACACAGTCAAGTATCAGTGTGCTGTTAATTTTCACGTGTGCGGGTGGCGGGGTGGTGGCGCGGGTGGTGCGGAGTGCGGTGCGATGCCGAAAGAGGCCGCTAACGAATTGTTTTGGTGAAAGTGCGGGCCGGTGCCGCGACCACATTCCGATGAACTGGTCGAGGAGCCGTGGCTGTGGGAAACGCCGCCAGCCGCCACCCCACACGACGACCAGCCCATATCTGACTGCCACCGCCCGACAACACCCGCTGCTCGACTGCCGGCGCAGCACTGCGCGCTCTCCGGCGCCGCCCGACCAAGGCTCCCGGTCGCCATCCGATTCCTTCGCCGCGGAAAGCTCGACGGAGTGCGAGCGCTTGTAAGTGGAAAATTTGGGGTGTTACAGAGACTCACGGCGTCTGAGGAGCTTGAACATTTGAAAGTTCAGGCGGTGTTGTGTAAGGATGCGGCGACTGGCACATGGACGAGTTAAATTTATGTTAGATAACAATGAGTTAGTGCAGCGGTGATAGCTAGGCGGAATGCGAGGGGAACGAGTTGTGCGGAACCGCGGCGGGCGCGGGGGCAGTGGGCGGGCGCGGGGACGCGACGTGATGTTATGTTATCGCATGCATTATTCAGCGGGTGGCGAAAGCGGCAATTTGCGACAATATCCACTGATTCGCAGAACCGCCGACTGTTGAGTCGCCGACGAGCCATAAAACAGGATGCCCGTCACTCAATAACTACGTTGAATTTAAATAAAAGCCTACCAGTTAAGTTACATCTACATATGCATGTACTCATTCGTGATATTACATAGCTACTTGTTTCACCTTTCGGTAGTACTGTGACCCCAGAGAAAACTAAATATGAAACTACTGCAATTTCGTTTCTTGTGAAATAAAATTTTACTATTTTTACTATTTGTCATGCTTGATTTTCTTGCATTAGTGAAATTTGATTGGTAGATGAATATGTCCAACTCTTGATAATTTGATTTCAGAAATTGATAAAATTGTACTGTATAGATAGATAAAGCAAATAATTCGTTACGTATAGAAGTTTGCGTTGATATTTTTACAAATTTTGTAACATGTTTAGAGCAGGTACGAGTAATTAAATGTAACTTAAGTCGTCATCGATCAAAACAGTCGTATCAAACAGAGTAGGAAGGAGGCGAGGAGGTTCGAGAAGAATAGGTGCGGCCGCGACGCAATATGCGCGCGCCAAACCGGCCTCGATTGCGCAGAACAGCGCCACCAAGGCTGCCGGCGCGCTGTTGCGCCTTCCGCGACCACTTCTTCGGCGGCCGCTCCGCCTCGGTCTCTCGATTTAATTATTTGACTCTGAAGGCCAATCGCCCGAGGCGGGCAGCGGGCGGTGCGCTGCGACTGGTCGGACGGGTGCGGTCCGGAAGAACGCGCAGACAGCGCGCCGCCGTCCGCTTGCCGCGCTCCGCACCAGACTCCGAGGCACCGCAGCGACACATCGCACACTGAGCTCACGCAACGCTAAAATTTCGAAATAGACGACTTTCTCGGGTCCAGTTAGCGAGGGCCACCTGAGCAAATACCGCGGCCGCGCCGAAGCCGCAGACACGCCGGCCGCCTTCGACGACGCTCCCGCCGTCTCGCCACCCGTCGCCCACGTCCCGTCACCTCTCTCCTGGCGCCTCAAGTCAGAAAGGATATTCATTTAGGTAGGTATATATGTACGAAATGGTTCAATGTAGCGTTTCCATCATCTGTTGTGTTCCACCTTCAGCTCGGCTCGGCCTCTTCATAGCTGATCGTTTCATGATTCATAATTGTTCAATTATGAAAAGCGCACTACTTACTTTTTAGTAAATAAACTAAGTATAAATATGTACCTTACATAAACCTTGATGAATAAATATGAAGAGTAAACAGATCAAGATGGATATTATTGCTTACTTGTAATTGTTCTTTGGATTAATATTATGTATTGCGAGTGATTTGTTACACCTATAGGTAGTTAACACCGATTGTGCAGTCTTTATGTTAATGGTAAAAACACAAAGATCAATAAGAATAAATATAAAAATGCGTTCTTCAGAGTGCAGACTTCAGAGGTACCTAAGAATTAGTTTCTAACAAGTTCAGTTAATAAAGGCAACATGACGTGATCGTCATGTTTAAAAAAAATAGTAAATATAAAAAGATATGTATCTAAACAAAGCATCTAAGTACTGAAAAACACCTGTATCTATAAGTGTATAATGTCGCGTAGCTTACCAATGTCTAACAGAACTGCAGATAATAGCTGTGAGTGCATGATGGCCAGAAATACCTAAACGTAACAAACCAATTACAGATAAGTTAATTGAATAGGTTAGCTAACGAATGAGGCACCTATATGGTGCGTAAGCGTGAGGTACTCTACGTCACTGTGACTCACGTGCGGTGAGAAACACTGACTAGACGCATTGTCTACAACAATGGATCAAAACCACTTGCTCTGATTATATCATATCGGGGAACAAAAAACTAATGTGGATGCGCTTTGGGAAAAAAAATGCGCGAGAACCGCCGCGAGGTTGAACACTATTAGTTATCTAATGCATACCGAAATGTTTGGATGTGGAAGCACTTGAGTTTGTTTGCTATACACAAAACTTTATGAAAAAGTTAAATGATGCGATTCACAGGTACCTAAGTAAGTAGAACTCAAGTGTACTGTATTTTGAGCCATATGATATTATGTCCATTGGATTAACAGCTCAGAATTTGGTCTCCGAGCTACATTTACAGACCAACTCAATCAACACGGTGGTAGGACTATAACGCTTCTGCGAGTGTCCGTCTGGGTTAGTATACCACCGCTTTGCTCGTGAAGTCTGCCGCAAAGCAGTAATGTGCAAGCATTATTGTGTTCCGGTTTTGTAGAATAGCCAGTGAAACTGATGGGCTTGTAATACCTAATGTCTCAGGGTAACGAGCGCACCGTAGTCCCGCGCAGGTCTTTGTGTTTCAATGTTCTGAGTGGCACTTCCATTGTTATGAGCCGGCGTTATGCTTACCATCAGGCAAACGACCAGCTCGTCTCGTTATCAAACAGTATCAAAAAACAAGAAGCGATGATGGCTCAGTAGTTATGAGGTCAGCCGCAGATCTGTAAGTCGATTCGAACCCTCGAACTTGAGCTTTAATCTAAGAAAAACAACGTGACCCAACCACGCGAGCTGGTGTGGCACATGCCTCACATTTTCTTCTAGTCTCGGATAAGTTGCAAATTGACCGCATTAAGTAAATATAAAATTGGTTTTAAAAAAGCGGGAACGGACTTCGTCGAAAATTTTACGATATCTCAAATTTCATCTCAAACTTTTACATTCTTATGGGTGGTATTCTTTAAAAAATGTTGATGACCACGCTGGGCATATATAATACCCTTCATGAAAAAAACCTTTAAATTGGTTGACAATTAGCGGAGAAATCGAATAACAATGACACAAAAAAAAGACAGACAGTTTGAGAATCTCCTTTTTTTTAAGTCGCATTGTTTAGGTACGTCTGAATTCAATGAGCTTCAACTATTTATCTCTTTATAATTTTCACGTAAGGTGGTAATAGATATGCGTTCCAAAATGATTGAAGTAATAAAGTACTTATTTGTACTGGATTAAGGTACAAATAATATACGAAACACTTATTTAGTGCACGAGCAAAGTGAGCGGTTAGATCTACCACGACACCTGTTCCATTGGCATTCCACCGCCTAATTAGGTAACCGTCGCTAAACGGATAGCAAATTCCTACATAATTAGACATAACTTCCTAATTATCGCAATTAACTTCCCCTACGGCTGTAGAAAGATTTTAAATTTACTTGTTACATGATTGTTGCAAAAATATAGCTAAAATTTTATTCGCTAATAATAGCGAAATCAGTGCAAGTTTTAATACCTAATTTAAAAAAACACATATAGGATTCCTCAAAACCTACATGAAGTTATAGACTGTCCCCAAAAAAATTCCCAACCGCTTTGTTTATTTAAAAAATCTTCAATGAAAATGTTTCCCCAATTTCGGGAAAACAGCCCTGATCTGGCAACAATGCTAGAACAACTTAAACCCATGGTAACAGAATTCAAGGTAGGATGACAAGTTACCAAGTTTTACATTATTACCTACCAAGTTTTATATCATTACATGATATGTAAAGACGCCTTTAACGCCGAAGTACTTGGCCTTATAACCTACAACAGGTAGTATAGTCTAAGTGTTTCTTTAGGTGATTAGATGTCCTAGAAGTATTTATGTAGCAAATACAGCAGAATGTTTAAATTGAAATGTCAACAAACTATCATATTCCCATAGTGTAAACCACAAATACTTGGAAATCCACGCCGTTCCTAACGGCGGAGTAACAAGAAATTGCAACAGGAACACATACAGTTATAGGATAACAGGAAATGGCATAATGTCTTATCAACACATCGCTCCTCCCTGTTTAAAGGGTTAATATAAATTAAGGATGTTGTTCGAGGCGGTTTTGTGGGGGCTGTTCCTTAGCAGAGCGGAAGTTCAAAACGCTACTCGCTTCAGTTACAACGAAACAGGGTATCAACAACCTCAATCCACGTAATATATCTCATGGTGAGTGATTAGGAACAGTTATGGATCTAGGGTCCACGCTCAAATCAGCAAGTCGCCGTAGCCCACCAAAAACGCAACTATGTAGACGTCAAATCAAATCATTTATTTGCAGAAAAAACATGGTATTTTTACAAACAATTGTCAAATAGATGTTATACTCCATATTATAGTGCACATGTTTTTTTGCTATATAAGCATGCAAATGTTTAATATAACAATTATTATATAATAACTAAAAAGCAGTGTCGTTTACATTTTCACAATAAAATAATCAAAATAGCTTCTGCGATAATAGATAGCGTCGTTTGGTCATCCGACGAAATACAGATAAATAAGTCTCGCAAGCTCCGTTCGAAGTAAAACCGGAAGTTCCTAGTCGGAAGCTGCGTAGACTAATAAATTGTTGCAAGCAAAATTAAGATGTACGTATGTATGATTTAGTTTAATTTTTTTTTGAAATGAAATTAGTTTATTTCAAAGAATTTTCGGCACAGTATGAGTAATGGTGTTACAGCAGGATGTTTCCATCAAAATTCTGCCTGCAGAGGCGTATACTAAGAATAATTATTATAATTTTTACGAACTATCATTTTTTCTTTGTTTATATTCTATACATCATACACCACAATATCTACATAAAGTGTACTACTGACTAAAACACACTCTAAACAAGTATTAAACAACGTCTAACCTTTGAAAATGCCTTAGTCGTGTGCTTAACTATTAACAACCACAAAACTTGATTTAACCGTTATATAACTCAATTCTGTTGTGATATTTCTAATCATTTTTACCCTGGACGGAATGGAGAAGGTATATGCGTTTAGAGAAGGGGTTGTAGATGTTTATTCGCCTTTTAAATATTAATAACCACAAACCTCGATTTAAGAAGTATTAACTTAATTCTGTTGTGCCATTTCTAATCATTTTAAACGAAGATTTTTTAGACAATGTCTAGCTAAACAGGCGTCTAAAAGTTGTTTTTGTGGTGAGATGGATAAAGTTTAAAAATAGTGCAAGACTCAAACTAATTCGATTTGCAGAAAATCCTTGGTAACCAACGGTATCTTAGAAGCGAAGGACGCGTCCGACAAGATCGAAAGGCTTTCTTGTTGGAACAACATTCCTTGATACTTGCATTCCACATAAATTGCTATATATATTAGATGTTCTTTGTAGGTTCGCTGAATTTTTATAACACGTTAAAGGACGCATATTTGTTTCCAAATGCAGGACATAGATTAATTGCGCAAGCATTTGTTCTAAATGATGTTGATGATGTAGATGTTGTCCGTACACAATTAGGTCTTGTAGATTCTGAATCTCAAGACGAAATTTTGATCAGGAGTCAGGACTTTGTACGTGATGGTTGGCATTCTTAATTCATTGCCTCGTCTAATTTTGTTGTCGTTATTCAGTTCTGAAAACGTTATCATTCCGAGGGGGAGCAAGTGACGGGGCCGAGGGCATTTCTTGCGGGGCCGCATTCCTCACTACTTGCATTCCGCATCGAGACTCGAGACCGTACTGTTAGGCACATGTTGTTGAAAATGGTCCTGATATACCTACCTATACCACTTTGTACTAATATCTGAACGTGGCTTTTTGAGAAGAATACAAATATATTTTTGAAATTATAGTTGTTTAATTTTTAGTGACGAATCCTACCTACTCACCAATATCGTTTTGATTCACATTAATGCCAACACTCGGAATGGAGAAAAGCTGTCTTTCGATTCAAGCATCATCCTACGACAATCTTAACGTGCCCGCACTCGTGTGTAGCACTTAAAGAATCATTTGATTTCCTCATCGACTCGTAGATGGGATTAGAATAGAAGGTATGAATCAACCTAAAACATTTTGGTGTGACAAGTTAAATCATATTTTTGCATCGAAAGCGGGAAGTACACTAAAAGGATCATGAGTGAACGCTGTTAGAAAGCAGCACGCGCGGCGCGCCTCTGAAGATGATACAATGTCAATGCAGACAAAAACTGCAATACTAAACGAGAATATCACAAGTGACTTTTAAAATAGCGGGAACCGATTTCGACGAAAATATCGCGATATTTGAAATTTCACCCCCCATTTCAATAGAATTGATTGTAATGAATGATGTATGACATAAAACTTTAGTATCTAGCTATTAAATAGGAGAAGCCACTGACTCCTGAAACACAGTGTATACTAGTTCGGGAGGCTATGGATTCAGCATAACTATGTAAATACTTTTATGTCAAAATAAACGATTTGTATTTGTATTTGTATTTTTCCATAATAAGCAGTAGTATTCTTTAAAAAAATATAATAGGGCCCAACCTTGACGTATACCGAATACTCACTAAAAAAATATTCGGTTAAAATAGTTATCAGTTTGTTGTTCAATTTCTTAATGTGCGTATGTATGGAGTTTAGACACTGATTCACAGAGATTTTGTGCCGATAGATTTAACTTCATGTAATCATGTCTCATGTAATCCAAGACTGGTTTCAGATCTCCCTTATAGTTTCAGGCGTTCTGTTTTTCTGAAGTAAAACTGTGATGGTAATCCCTTGTGAAGAGAATGAGGGGACCGGCGCAGGGTGCGAGGTCGTCGCTCGCGCATTCTCGCCCTTCTCCGCAGCCAGGATTCCCACTCGAGCGCATTCCTACTGCCGCGCGCCGCCCGCTGATGTACGAAGGCGAATAAACAATACATATACATAATACAGTTCTACTATATGCTAGCGTATCCCCTAATTTTAAATGACGACGTTGGGAATTGGGATGAATGAACAATGAAATATGCACGATTAGTATGGTGGCCAGTTGCCGGATCCCCGATATATAGATGTTCGGTAAAGTAAAGCGTAAGACAACAAAAGACTTGGATTAAGTTATAGGATTCTTCCCGAGAGAGAGATATATTCAGAGAGAGAGAGAGAGAGAGATAAAGAGAGTATGGGCAATTATCCACCACGCGGGCCCAGTGTGCCTTGGTGGATGTCACATGTCCTCGAATTTTTGTGGATCTTGAAACGAGGGTTTCCTCACGATGTTTTCCTTCACCCTTTTAGACCGAGTATGATAAAAGTACTTAGTGCTATCCAAAGAACAGTGACGAAAGTTCGATAAAGCAAAGCGCTGTCATAAAGCGTCTAGCAACTGCAATTGGTACTTCAAGAGTTCGATTTAAATTGATGTCCTAATCATTCCTGAAATCCAACAACGCGCATGCATGTCTGTTTAGAGAAAAACTAATTAGCAAACCGTTCACGTCTGTACGTTCTGTGTAGCACTATTTTTCCGAAAACTCACCTTCGCCTATTGGCGGAATAAATGATTTGAATGTAAAGTCGTCAACTATGTACGTCAATTCTTTGGCTGAGAACAACCGGCGAATGATAAGTGCGGTAGGGGCACGACCAGAAATGAAATCATGCGATATCTCTCAACGTTAGCACAAACCATGCTACAACATAAGAATTGACATTGCGACATTCAGGTTTGGTTGGTGATTCGGTATTTTGTAAAGTTTTTGCACTGAGCCAGTGTCAAATAATCAATTTTTATTTTTTATTTTTATGTTATTTGGTAACGAGACGAGCTGGTCATTTGGCCGACCCATAACAATTGCAGTGCCACCCAGAACTTTGAAACACAAAGGCCTGCGCGGCACTGCAGTGCGCTCGTTACCCTGAGACTTTAGGTATTAAGTCTCATAAGCCCAGTAATTTCACTGGCTACTCTACTCATCAAACCGGAAAACAATAATGCTTGCACACTACTGCTTGGCGGCAGACTTCACGAGCAAAGCGGTGGTAACAACCCAGACGGACACTCGCAGAAGAGTTAGTCCTCCCACTAACTAAAAAAGGTAAGTTTTTTTTTATGTTATTTGGTAACGAGACGAGCTGGTAGTTTGCCTGATGGTAAGCATAACGCCGGCCCATAACAATTGCAGTGCCACC
Source organism: Crocallis elinguaria (assembly GCA_907269065.1). NCBI lineage: Eukaryota > Metazoa > Arthropoda > Insecta > Lepidoptera > Geometridae > Crocallis > Crocallis elinguaria. Next base: position 19,124,804 of record OU026072.1, on the reverse strand, counting down.
CAGAACTTTGAAACACAAAGGTCTGCGCGGCACTGCAGTGCACTCGTTACCCTGAGACATTAGGTATTAAGTCTCATAAGCCCAGTAATTTCACTAGCTACTCTGCTCATCAAACCGGAACACAGTAATGCTTGCACACTACTGCTTGGCGGCAGACTTCAAGAGCAAAGCGGTGGTAACAACCCAGACGGACACTCGCAGAAGAGTTAGTCCTCCCACTAACTAAAAAAGTTAAAAAGTTAAAGTTTTGGGCTAATCAATCCTTCGTTACATCGACGGTGTAACATGATTATTTATATAAGGTATATGTTTACTCTTTGTCCCTTTCTTCTGAAAACCCATGGCCATTACTTTAATAAACAATTTATATGTAAAGTTGTCGCATCCACTCCGTGCGAGTTTCGTGGCTCCACAGTCGGCGGGCCGGCGCCTGCGCAGCGGTTCCCGGAACACCGCGGAATGCGACTATTTACAACTTTTACCTATTTGGTAACGTTTACAATGCGTGCACGTATCCAACTTAGGCAGATGTAACCTTTAGCTCTGACTGTTTAGAATGTGCTTTAGGTATGCAAGTATAAAACGTTATAGGGTATATATGCGTTATCTAAAGACATCGTAACATTAATCTTAAGATGATTGATTCAATTACGTGAGTGGTTAGGTGATGAGCTACCGCATCATCACTCAGCATCAGGCGTGAGTGTGGCCAAACATATAAATAATTAAATTTAAAATAAAACTTTCCATACTTTTTTCTGCTTTTCACGTACAACTAGGGTTTTATAAAACCATAAATTACAAAAAAGGATTTATTTATACTAGATAATAATAAAATGTGCTTTTACCAATTTTAATTTGGACATAGATTATATCCCAAAGATACATTTGACATAATAAACCATTTTTTCGCACCCCCAAATATAACCACTGAGTAACCAAAACTATTTTTATTAAATAATACATTGGTACAACTATAAACTTTGTAAACAAGAATAGATGTTTCGTTTCGGAAATCGAATCCGCAACCATCTAGCCGACCGGCTCATCCGCCACGTCGCGGAGTCCGCTCGATGTGTCCGCTCTCGCAGCACTCGCTAAACGAATTAGCCGGAGTAGGAATGGGGTCGGCCAGTCTGGCTGCGTTGGCATCCGGCCTAACGACGATGCGCGCATTCTCTACGAGGGGTCTCTACTATGGGTGAGACTTGAAACCGATTTCCACAGTAACTAAAAGTTTTCTTTTTCTAAATAATCTTATAAGTAAATATTTTTTACAAGAAAAACGAGACCTAGACGTTTGGAAGCCTTAAATAATTGGACTGTTGGAGGGGTTATTGACACATTCTGGGATATATAATACTAGCTTCTGCCCGCGGTTTCACAGACGTTCCCACAGGAACCGTGCATTTTCCGGGATAAAAAGTAGCCTATGTTATTCTCCGGTCCATAAACTATATCTATGCCAAAAATCACGTCGATCCGTTGGTCCGTTACTGCGTGAAAGAAGGACAAGCTGATTCCGTTTTACGTGTACCTTATTAGCTTGTCACTCTTAGATGTATTTTTTTAGCTAGTATTAAATTGTAATGTCTGTTCTGTCCTAACATTAGGAATAAAAGTGTGTAATTCTGTATATATTTACTAGAAAAAATAGTAAAGCTTACGCAACATCTTTTAAGGCTGCATAGTTGTTAAATGTGATAGCGAGTGAGATTTTTGGATGAAAAAATGCTTTGATAAGTTTTCTCTTTGTTGCATTGAGCTTGAAACCTGAATTTTGTACAGCACGATGAAGTTATGGACCTTAGTACCTATACGATATTAATTTATAAATCTAAAACATCATACCTAATCTGCGTCATTCTACAGAATTTAGTTTACACCGGTAGTAGGAACCTTTTCTCCTGCTACCATAATCTGAGTTCTATTCAAATAGTGCTTTAAGGACGTCTCCACCATTGTTTCGTAGATAAGTCAACGTCCTATACTCCTATCAAGATCATAGGACTGAGCGTCAGGTCAGGACCGAGTCCTATCATTCTGAGTTGGATACTTCGATGGATACTGGATAAGTAACAACAAAATGACCGCCTTTGATGGGTGTCCCAATTTAATCGGTTCACTGTTCACACAATCTTTCGAAGTATCGGAAATACTGTTAAAAAAAAAGTATAGGTATATAAATTAGTTTTATACGTTTGTTACCTACGGTAACAAGCGCAATGCAATGCCGCGCAGGCCTTTGTGTTTCAAAGTTCTAAGCGGCACTGCAATTGTTATGGGCGGCAGGCAAGCGACCAGCACGTCTCGTTATCCAATAGTGTACAAGCATCTCGATAGGTTAGTCTTTAGACTATCTTACCCGGTCTCAAGTGAACTTTCTAGAATTAGAGTGTTTAACGCCACGATAATTCTAGAATGGAGCCCCGCTGCGACTGCCATATCAGTGGAAGATTCAAATTTTGAGTGGTAGCTAGTCTGGCCAGCATCAGAAAATGCTAGTGCCACCATGCTGTGGTTGCATGATGTTTTCCTTCACCGAAAGCTTAATTTCATCCGCTCATCTCAATCCCAGCCAAACAATCATCATCATCATCATCATCATCATCATCAGCCGGAAGAAGTCCACTGCTGAACTTAGGCCTCCCTCAGACATTAACAAACAAATCAAACAATAACATTCCTAAATAAAACGACTTAATTACACCGTAATTACAGTGTAAGCCGAATAAAAACTCACCAGAAAGCTCTCCATACTGAAAAGCCGGCGGCTTGCAGCGGCAAGCTGACGGCAAGACCCTCAGGGAAGTTCTGGATGCCAATGCCCAAAGCCAGATTTCTGTGAACAAATAATATAATAATAATAATAAAACAAATTTATTCAAAAAAAAAAGTTACGTAAACATTAACTTAATGTAGGAAATACAGTGCTGTGTCTATAATTATCATTATCTATTTTTTAATAATAAAGTTCAGAGTACACACTAAGGCCGCGCATGACTAGCAGGAGTCCTCCGTTCCCGAACTAAGTTTGAACTTGTATCTCAAGATCCGGAAGCCCCACCAGCAATAGCAGCCAAAGAGACAGTAGGTACCCCCTTACTCAATAAATAAAGAAGATGGAATCCTGTCTACATAACTATGCAGATAGAAATACACTTGCACAAAATAGTAATCGATTTCCTACTTTACAATGCCCTAGCAAGGTCCATAAGACCTGTGTATGGGCATCAACTTATACTAGGCTTATTACAAAGAAATTGTTTAAGCAAAATCTACACAAAAATACACAATTAATTTACGAAATATTGACCACACAACAATATACCTACTCGTGCTTAGAAATAAATCATTAAACGTAAACCATTACTCAATTTTAGTTAATAAGCCACATATTTAATAAGTTCATTTTAGTAAGCTTAAAAGCTCTAAAAGGACTTAAAAAATTCTGAAAGCTATTTATAAAATGTTAAAGTCCACTATCCTGGTAGCTGTTAGGTTATATAAAACAGTCTTATCATACTGAATCAACTAAAAGAGCATTGCGACAAACAGACGGCAATAACTGGCGCGCGGTGGTGCGCATTCCTCACAAAGGCATCTATCTGCCCTCCCCCCTCTCCTTGCAGTACCACCCGCTCTAGGAATGCGCCTAACTGTACTTCGCACAGCCTCCGTTACAGAGCCGTTCGTTCCCGCGATGCAGCTATGCCGGGAGGAAAGAGTTACGTAATACTCGTATACTTACCTCGTTCTCTTTGATTGACATAAAGTATTATGTGAAAATTATGCATTTTTCCATTTCACGTGACAGCTGAGTGTTAAGGGAATAGTGGTTCTGCTTTGCTAGTTTCTTTTTTATTTTTACTTCATAGGAAAAGCTTTGATTCGCTTAATTTGTTCTGTATTTTAATATTTAGGCTGAATGCGCATTAACCGTGAATACGGAAGTTGTCATGCGGAAAATGAATCTTTCTTGAATTAAATTTAGTTAGGTTTGTGAGAGACAGTGATTGGTATGCAGAAAAAGTCATGTATACTACTACTATCACGTATGAAATTGACAGAAGTAATGTTGGAAAAACCCTAACCCAAGAACTAGATTTCATGCTTATGTCAACCAGTATGACGGAGAAGTCGTTTTTTTATTACACACACTGCAGCAGCCAAGATGTTGACCAATATCAGATGGGAAGTGACGATGTGGTTGAAGGGGTAGGATGCTCGCTCAGTAGACCTATTCACTCTTGGCTTTAGCACAACCAGAGTTATTTTGGGACATTCTGTTAGACTTTGACAGAAAGACCAAAGCTCTAGGCAAAAAGCTGTCAACCTAAATGAGAACTGGGACTAACACCTCAGTTGCACGTTAAGGGCCAATAACGTCGTTTTAGGCACAGTAGGTAATATTTGAGCATCCGCACACATGACCTTAGAAGTGGACGATGAGACTACATTAGCAACCACTGGATCATAAAAGCTCTCGATTTTGGGAAATAGTAGGAAAGAAGAATCTATTTACCTGCTGTGCGATGATCACAGTAAGTCATTGATAAAGCTAGACATATTACAATAAAGATGAGGAAGGAGGCTTTTTGTGGAACAATATATAATTTTCCAGACAAGCTTTCAACAATACAAATCAAACAAGCCCAAACTCGATGGGGTTACGTCGTTTCGTTATGGCCACCTTCTGGCTCCATCATCAGACCGGCTTTGTGACATCATTATATTAGGTTGGGGAAAAAGTCTTTTCGCATTATAGTATGTATGAACTTGTAATAAAATCTCTTTGGCTATACTATTTGTATCTGACTGGTTTTGGTATCATATGAAAGTTTAAATTTTAAAGAACATAATTCCAAATTCAAATTAGGAAAATGTGTGATTTTCATTTGTTTTTCGTACTGTCAAAATGAGTGAATCTAATGAAGAAATTCGATACATTTTAAAATTTTACTACAAAAAAGGTAAAAATGAAACGTAAGCCGCGAAAAAAATTTGCGATGTTTATGGACCTAGTGCAGTGTCTGTGAGAGTAGCACAAATTTGGTTTAAGCGTTTTCAATCCGGAAATTTTGATTTCAAAGATGCACGTCGCTCTGGTCGCCCTATTACGGATAAAATGGATGCCATTTTTGAAAAAGTGGAACAAGATCGGCATATCAGTAGTTACGACGTAGCTGAAGAACTGGGAATTGACCACAAAACAGTTTTGGCGCATTTGAAAAAAACTGGGTACACAAAAAAGCTCGATATTTGGGTACCTCACGAGCTCACTGAAAGAAACCTAATGAACCGTGTACTCATTTGTGATTCTTTACTACAACGTAATGAAACCGAACCATTTTTGAAGAAGCTGATAACTAGTGATGAAAAGTGAATCACGTACGACAAGAACGTGCGAAAAAGGTCGTGGTCAAAGACCGGTCAGGCTTCACAGACTATGGCGAAACCCGGGTTAACTCGCAACAAGGTGATGCTGTGTGTGTGGTGGGATTGGAAGGGCATTATTCATTATGAGCTGTTACCACCAGGCAGGACCATCGATTCTGAACTCTACTGCGAACAACTGATGAGATTAAAGCAAGAAGTTGAGAGAAAGCGGCCGGAATTAATCAACAGAAGGGGTGTGGTTTTCATTTTCATGGTTTTTCATGATAACGCTAGACCTCACATCTTTAGCCACTCAGAAAAAATTAAGAGAGTTTGGCTGGGAGGTGTTAATGCATCCGTCGTATAGTCCTGACCTTGCACCTTCAGATTTCCACCTGTTTCGGTTTCTTCAGAATTCTTTAGGCAGTGTCAGGTTAACATCACGAGAGGACTGCCAAAACCACTTGTCGCGGTATTTTGATCAGAAGTCCCAAAATTTCTATAGCAATGGGATCATGTCCCTACCTACAAGATGGCAAAAAGTTATCGAACAAAATGGTACCAAAATACTTTAGTTAAATGTAAATAAACTATATTAAAAAATGTTTTGAATTTTCTTAAAAAATGCGAAGAAACTTTTTCCCCGACCTATTATATTGCATTGTCACCCGATTTACATATGTATGCAAAATTTCAGCTCAATCGAAAACCGGGAAGAGGATCAAATTTACCTTGCAAGATTTGACATACATTATTACTTGAGCCATAAAAGGGAAGTGGATGAATCCCACGACACAGGTATTCCTAGTGTGGGATTCAGGGATTACCATCAAATTTACCAACTAAATATGTTAAATTATATATAAGCCTATGTTATTTCTTCTTGAAAGGTAATAAAACACATTTGTTGTTGACAAATAAAGATTAGGGTATTCGCTCTTGCGGTCTCCACCCTCGGACAGCCAGTTAAGGAAAGCCGGAGGTCAGGGGTCCCTTTTAGCCCCAGGAGTCTCATTGCTCATTATTATCATACATACAAACATTGCAAGTTAAATAAAAGCTTGTAATTAAACGCAATTACACCAAGCTTCTGAAACTTGTGCGACTTTCAATCCGACGCACCATATTTCGAATCTCGACGCCGCACCAAGCCGCACTTGGTGCGCGTGGTGGATTATGGCCCATACCTCTCTCTCTGAGAGAAGGCCGGTATCACAGCAGTGGGAGCGTAAGAGGCTGATAATAACACCATCAAGCTTTATCGTTTGATGTTGGAATATTACGAGTCATAAATTAAAGATGTGTCAATCCAACTGATTCGCACCAAGAAATCCCGGATGATGTCCATGGCATCCGTTGCAACGTGACTTTAACGGGATATCGAAGACACGACGTCTAAAAGTACTAATGCGGACGTAAACGGAAGCCTCGGGAATTCCTGTTAAAATGGTTAAGTTGATAAACATGCGCGGCGGCGCAGCGCTTTGACGCGGTGAAAGCTGCCCGTACACGCGCATGTGCCGACAAACTGTTACCGTGTACGGCATACGCATTAACAGTACCTAAGCTCAGTATCAAGTATATCGATAACAACTGTATAAGTCACGAGTCTACGAGTACTAGATTCTGCCAGCGGGTTCACACGTATGCCACCAGGGCAGGACATATAGCCTCGTATTAGTAAAATAATTTTGTAGTATTGGACCAGTGGTTTCAGAGATTAGCGGTAGCCAAAAACCAAATTTACCCATTATATTTTAATATTATGGTAAGTAGCAGACTAAGTATCGATGACAACTGCCTTACCTTTTAAACTTGTACTTAGTACAGTACATACTAAATAAAAAATGTAATTAACTGTTTAGTTATAGCTGGAACATGTCTTTATTTTTTACCTTAGGATACACATAAAGTCTTGCCATTATAAATGAATACGCTGTGGTTGCTACTGTTCATATAAAAAATGTAATATTTGTATCGGTTCATAAATCCTGACCTATATGACTTGAAAGACTGCTTTTTGTCATCATAACGAAAACAGAAAGCCGGATCATGAAAAAAATATAAGTGATGCCTACGCAAGTATAGTGCAATCTGTGGTAGAATTAGTTTTCAACTGAGAAATAAATCCAGTTGTTGAACTAGGATACATCCTTGCAATACAAATTAAAAACACACAAAATATTCCCCTTCTTAGTCAAAAATTTGCTGATGATATTAATTTATATTTGCAGCATACAATATCACGTTCAAAACGATGTGTTTGCGTTAGCGTAGATTCAACTAAACTTTTAAACTCCTGTCAAAAATAATAGGTCGGGGAAAAAGTTTCTTCGCATTTTTTAAGAAAATTCAAAATTTTTTTTAATATAGTTTATTTACATTTAACTAAAGTTTGTAGGTACCATTTTGTTCGATAACTTTTTGGCATCTTGTAGGTAGGGACATGATCCCATTGCTATATAAATTTTGGGATTTCTGATCAAAATACCGCGACAAGTGGTTTTGGCAGTCCTCTCGTGATGTTAACCTGACACTGCCTAAAGAATTCTGAAGAGACAGAAACAGGTGGAAATCTGAAGGTGCAAGGTCAGGACTATACGGCGGATGCATTAACACTTCCCAGCCAAACTCTCTTAATTTTTTCTGAGTGGCTAAAGATGTGTGAGGTCTAGCGTTATCATGAAAAACCATGAAAATGAAAAAACCACACCCCTTCTGTTGATTAATTCCGGCCGCTTTCTCTCAACTTCTTGCTTTAATCTAATCAGTTGTTCGCAGTAGAGTTCAGAATCGATGGTCCTGCCTGGTGGTAACAGCTCATAATGAATAATGCCCTTCCAATCCCACCACACACACAGCATCACCTTGTTGCGAGTTAACCCGGGTTTCGCCACAGTCTGTGAAGCCTGACCGGTCTTTGACCACGACCTTTTTCGCACGTTCTTGTCGTACGTGATTCACTTTTCATCACCAGTTATCAGCTTCTTCAAAAATGGTTCGGTTTCATTACGTTGTAGTAAAGAATCACAAATGAGTACACGGTTCATTAGGTTTCTTTCAGTGAGCTCGTGAGGTACCCAAATATCGAGCTTTTTTGTGTACCCAGTTTTTTTCAAATGCGCCAAAACTGTTTTGTGGTCAATTCCCAGTTCTTCAGCTACGTCGTAACTACTGATATGCCGATCTTGTTCCACTTTTTCAAAAATGGCATCCATTTTATCCGTAATAGGGCGACCAGAGCGACGTGCATCTTTGAAATCAAAATTTCCGGATTGAAAACGCTTAAACCAAATTTGTGCTACTCTCACAGACACTGCACTAGGTCCATAAACATCGCAAATTTTTTTCGCGGCTTGCGTTGCATTTTTACCTTTTTTGTAGTAAAATTTTAAAATGTATCGAATTTCTTCATTAGATTCACTCATTTTGACAGTACGAAAAACAAATGAAAATCACACATTTTCCTAATTTGAATTTGGAATTATGTTCTTTAAAATTTAAAATTTCATATGATACCAAAACCAGCCAGATACAAATAGTATAGCCAAAGAGATTTTATTACAAGTTCATACATACTATAATGCGAAAAGACTTTTTCCCCAACCTAATACATCAATTTTATTTGGCAAAAAAAAACCAAGTGTTTCGTCAGGGCCGACAATTATAGATACACGAGGTTTTTAAATTTGATTACTATGATGGTTTTTGGCAAAGTGTGTTGATGTATTGCTATATAAAAAGGCGGACGATCGAATGCACAGCCAGCATAGCCCAGTAACAAGTTCGGTATAGTTCGAAAATCGATTTACGTTTTGTATGAAACCTCATCACTTTCGCAAACTGTGCCGTCGCCGATCAATTGAGTTGAGACCTCAAGTTACCGAGGAACAACGATATTTGACCGGTTCTTGTTAAAGGAAGTTTTTCTTCGCATAATACATTATGGTCATTATATATTTAGGTTATATATTCGCATTTATTATAGAGACTGAAAATATGGAGTGATTCAACAGTAACGGATCTTGATATTTTTTTGTTATTTTTTTTTTGTGGCGAATACCTTTTCAGTCGTAAGTATTGGGCGATGGGCGGGCGGAGTCTAATAAAATCGTTCTTTGCGACTACCTATCCTCAGAAATTATAAAGAGTTTTATAATTTCTTTTCCGAATTTTGAAATAGTTAAGACAGTGAGTACCTATACTTCTCATTCTCGCAATCAATAGATTAAGAAAAAGCTCCGATAAAATGTGTTTTATCAGTAGTACTTGGGTATGTAATAAAATAAGCAATCGAGCTTGAGCAGCAGACTTCGACGCTGAGGCTACGAAGCTACGAAATAAGGATTAATAACCAACTGGTTACACTTAATTGTAAATTAAAATCGGCTTTACCTATAGCATCGCGTCAAGAATGCTTAGCGGCTCAGCGAAATGGGTCCGGTAACAATTATACGAATTATAACTTATGCAGCGCTAGAAAACGCTATCTTATGCTTTATCGCTCCAACTATTTCCTACTGTCACAGAAACGCGCACCGCAACCTATTATGTCAACCGATATCTATAGAAATTTTATAAGTGAACGGAGTAACGCCGACTCCGGATACATCCGAATTCCAATTACATAACAGACGCGTCTATTTCACTTTCCGACCTACCCGGAAATGAATTCCTAAGCACGAGCATACGGCGCGGCCGAATTTGAGCGGCGCGCGCGAGACTCGACCGTGCCGCCTCGCCTTAGAGCCGACGCCGCACCAGCGCGCGGAGGCACGCACGAGCGCCGAAGCGGATGTGAACGTTTCAAAGTGTCGCTCGAAAACTAACTTAATTTTCGAGTGCTAGAGTGTAAATTGTTGTGTTCCGCGCGATGATTGTCGCGAAAGTAGTGGCAACTTTCACGGCGCGATGGGGGCGCGAGAGGCGGCTGCGGGGGCCCTGCCGACGGCCCATTGACGACACCGTGACCTACATACCGCGGCTCCATTCATGCAGCGGCCTCGCGCACGCGCAGGACTCTAAGCCGCACACTTGCCGACACTGCGATACCGGAATTTCCATCGGCCACTTGCACAATCTCGTGTCAGCATTGTCGCAATTGGACCTAAGCGCTACAGGCCGAGGTCGCACCACCATCACTACACTTGTTCAATTAGAGCCTCCGATACGCAATCAAACAAAAACACTTTTAAGAATATCTGTCAGTAAGTCTGTAGCGATAGAAATATTTTGGAACAGCCTGCTTTACTTCGAATAACAGAAGCAACATATTACGAAAATCCTCGTGTGTTTAATTCCGCTAATTACATACATGGTGGTACATTGTTTTTGTTTTACTTTCTTTTACAAAGATGATACATAGGTAGAAAAGGGCCAATCCCTCGCCATTAGCCTTTATTAACTATAGCTAATACGTAATTACATCTATCCCTTTGTAGTCAGTAGGTGTACTGATGCTGCGAACAAATAATTTCTTTCTTTTCTTTTCTTTCTTTCCATTACGAGATTATACTAACTAGTTTCAGTGACATGAAAATATTATTGCAATCTGTACCTGGGGCCTGTTTCATAAAAAATATTAGTCTGATATTATGAGTATTTATCTCATATTATATATGAAAAACAAAAGAAAAAGACTGATAATATTAGACTAATATTTTTTATGAAACAGGCCCCTGGTCTATGTAAAGCAATCAAGACATCACAATTTGTAAGAGTAAGCCGCGCTTTATAATTAGTAAACTTTCCATCAAAATGATTCGTCGCGGTTTATTGAAACTATAATAATTATTTATAAGAGTCATTTCAATTGATTAACTTTATTTTGCAATAATGAAAGCCAGTATGGACACGAGTTTAGCCGTGTCATCGCTTTGTACTTCTAATTGATGCTGTTAGTGCATCTTGCTATCGTGAAATAGTGTGGATTTCCAATGATTAACTCCGCAATTACAATGCTAACCGTGCATTGTCTTATTCGTCTCGGGCGTTAAGCATCGTGGGCCGTTTCGGAAAAGCTTTAGACCACCACCGGAGCTATTACTAGGCGTGTTATCTCACACGTTAATAAGCCAAAATAATTCAGCACACTTGCCCTAGAGAACAAGACACAAAATGTTTTAGAATTAAAATGTTATGATGTATCTAGTCAACCTTGGGAAGTGGCAATGAGAGAATTGTCGACGAGTCTTTAGCATAGGTACCTACTAGATATACGGTGGTAGATGTATTGGCAACACGAGGTGGTTGCGCTAGGTAGGTACCTATCGTATGCGGCTGCGGGGTGGGTGCGGCGAGGCGGGGGCGGCGGCTCGGCTGCCAGACAGCGGGGCTCCGCATGGGAGGCTCGCACCAGCCTCTTGCATCGCCCGCTGACTTCACCGACTGTTGCTCCACTTTGATTAAAATTGCATATTGAGCAACGCGACACCTCCGAGACAGTGTGTTAATCACCTTGCCGAAACACTTATTGATATCCACGCGTAATAAACAACACATTTCTAGGTGTCGGTTGATTCAGGACATTTTAAATTAATTTCGATTCCCTATCCCTCCCGAACGCAATTGAAAACGAAACCTGTAGTCTGCAATAATGTCAGAGGCACGTGGATACTGATAGAACCAATTACAAAGGTAGGTATTAAATATAGAAATTCCTATAAAAACCGATGCCGCTTATTTGCTAATCACCATAGTAAGGCGGTCCTGACCAGTCTAGCATTCGTAGACTATCCTGACGTCATGGAAGCAGTCCATAAATTATAACAGCGATTCAAATAGTCTGAATGTTTGAACGTACTTAGTCATTCTTAATTGCATTAACCGCTAAATTCTGAATAAAGAACATCGACGAGGTATGCACGAAACAAAATTTAGAATTTCAAACAACACAATGTAAATAATAATTCTCAAATTTTATATTACCGACTATTCTTAATTACACCGCTTTAGTTTGCACAAAGATGTGTTACGTGAATCGCATCTATCAAGTGTACCTATTATGCATTTCCCTAGCGGGGTCCATCAAGTGGTATATTATTGGATGATTATTGTGGTATTAAATATTAAAATGCAACCAATATCGATAAAAGAAAACTTTACGACTTCGTTTATTTCTCCCGATGTGATACCTAAGAGTTGTCCGGTTAATAGTAAACTAGGATATTATCTGTATTATAGCCCACTATGGTAAAGTGAAACTATGATACACTTGACGGTTTTTTAACTTCAATTTATCCCAGATACTCTAAAGAACATTAAGTTTTTGGACTCGCGATAGTAAAATCCTTAATGTACTCGAGTGCAGTTCTCCAAATTGTAAACTCAGTTAATTACACATGTTACATCGATTAGAAGGTATGACAAGAACGATTGGAATGTAACATCTATTGAATGAGAGAGCAATTAATAATCAACATTCGAAAGCGTAAAAGATTACACGAGAGCCGACGAATTCCTCCGCAAAGCAAGTTGAGGTGGTCGTCATAAAAATGAATGTTGGCCCGACGACTGCGATAGATCGTAACCGTCCGGACCCCATGCTGGGATTCCCTGTAGGAAGGGCGCCAGGTTTTTTTAATACAGACTAACTTCGAGGAATTGAGACTCAAAAATTTATAGATAAGAAAAATGGCAGCTTTTGTGTAACTAATGATGAGCTGACAAGCGGTGATAGTGAGCTGCATTACAAACTTATAGCGCGCAGTCCCGAACATTGATACATCATCTGTATTGGATTGCTGTCGTGAAATTAATTCATGTTGCTTGTTTACCAATAGTTTCATTTTGAAAAATAAAATCATTGGCCGCTGGAACTAGCAATGGGAAGTTATTTGTTACTAGCTGCTGCCCCGCGGTTTCACCCGCGCGGAGATATTAGATTTCATGGTTTTTATTTTTTTGCGCGGCACCCTAATTCTTTTTCCAAAATAATAGTAGCCTATGTTACTCCCTGTAACATCAGCTATCTGCCAGTGAAAGTCCGGTTAAAATCGGCCCAGCCGTTTCGGAGATTACCCGGTACAAACAGACAGGAGACAGACAGGCAGACAAAAATTAAAAAAATGGCTGTTTTGGTGTAGGTCCCGTATATACTTTCATATGCATTTAGTAAAAAGCTGCTATTTTGACATTACAAACAGACACTTCAATTTTATTTAGTTGTATGTATAGAGTATAGATTTCAAACGAGGACGAGTGAGGACTCGTTTTCTTCTCGTAAAGTATACAGGCGCCTCATTTGAGGTGAGCGCTCGTGGAGTGAGCCGCGGTGAGTCGAACGAGTAGGTCGAAGTTGCCGTCTCGCTTGCTAGGTTACTAAAAGAGTGTAATTTGGGGCGATGAAAGCATTGAGGCGAGCTAACAGCAGCGTTGCTGAGGTAGCCCTCGTTATTTTCTCTGCAATTTGAACTGCATATTAGAATAAAAGTAACAATAAGTTTAGCGCTCAAAAGTAAGGTTTTGAGACGCAAATCCATTTTAAGTGTTTATTCAAAATTAACTTGTTTTATTTTTCACTGATTAATATTAACAGTATAAAGTTTTACAGTCTATGTATATGTTATCTGGCGTATCAGTCTAAATCCACATTAGGGAGTTCTAAGTATGAACATACGTATATGAATATTTATGTAGTTATTAAGGATAGCAATCTTACTCATTCATTTAAATGATTGCAGTTCACAGATGACTCAACTCGTAGTACTCACACTGCCCACGACAAAAACACTACATTCATTCACTTACTGGTAATCTTCAAACGAGGAGATGCATAAGCCTCTTTAAATTTTCAAAGCGAGTAAGCATATCAGTTTATTAGAAATAAACAAAAACGCGGTATCATGCGATCGCCGACTAGTGAGGGACATCTCTATTAGTTGGAACTTCGTCTACTCGTCTACTTATACCACGGAGTTCGTCAAAACGAATACCGGACCGATAGCCAAACAAAATTTACACCGCATTCAGATCACTAACTGTAAACAGGGATCATTAAAATGACTAATCAAACGATCGAATCCCAAGAATCTAGTAATGTTAATTAAATGTCGGAATTTATAGAAAATACTTAAGCCAATAAGTGAATGGTGAGAAACTGCTAGAAACGAGTGATAACTTCTTTGCTGAAGATTAATTCATAAACACATTTCAAAGAGTTAACATAAAGACCCGGTTCTCTTCTTTAATCATATTACGTAACTATAGTGTAGACCTAAACACGTCCTCAATCTTGTTACTGATAAAATACTGACGTTTGTCATGCGCATCATAGAAAAGTAAGATAAATCAATTTAAAAAAAAAATTCTAAAACGTTCTATATAAGCTAATTGTTAATAGTATATTATGTGTATCAAAACCGACTAGAAAGCTAATTGGTAGGAAATAAAAAAAAATCTTCTGGTATGGGGTGGTAATAGATACCACTAAAGCTACCGTGGTATGCGAGCAGTGCATGGCTCTCACGGACCGGTCGTGCTAAGTAGTCCGTCAAACTGTCCCTAGCGGTCCCCAGTGGGCCTTTGCTGGTACCTTGCTGACTGGTTTGCGGCAGCCATAGAGGCACCACACTGCTTATCAAGAAGTCAATAATAGCTTTTCAGTGAAACCTCCCATTAATTAGAAACGCCGGAATGCATACGAACATGATGCATCCATACGTTGACCAAGACATTAATATTATGAAACATGTCAAGACCTTTGCAAAATATGCTGTATATGCAACACCACTGCTAAAAAAAGCACTTTTCGGCAATGCCGAAAATTTGCAGACAAAAGGATTGTTTCTGTGCATATCAACGTCGTCGCTCGGAAGTCTTAGGCTGAGATTCAGAGACGAATCTAAGCGTGGACTCACGCTTCCATACGTCAAAATTCTATACAGTTTTGACATATGGAAGCCAAAGTCTACAATTAGAATCGTCTCTGAATCTTAGCCTTATAATTTTATCAAAGCTCGTGTGAATTATATGTTCTTTGACTAAAAAAATCCATAACATCTCTGGGACCCTTCATAACTTTTCCAAACTTACAAAATACAACAATCAAGGACTAAATTAAGTGACTGCAGACACTCTAAAATAGTCCAGGCTGCACTTCTAACGGGCAAGGGTTGCATACAGATTACAGTCATTATTCGTATGCTTCTTTGTCACAATAAGAATGAGTTCATAAAAAGTTATCAGGATCGAGTGCAGGCAAAGCTAATCCCATGGTAAAATGCATCAAGATCTGCGTCGGCGCCGCCACGTCACACGACCGCATTCCGAGCGCGGGCGCCTTCATTCATGTCATGAGTAGTGCTTGCAATACCGTAATCCCGGGACTCCGTAACAGCGGGATTATCCTTGTAATCCCGCAATGTGTATAGATTTCTATTAGTGTACGAATGTGCAGAATGTTATGGTAATTATTTACACAAAAACAACGGGCACGTTGTAAGGTTCCTTCCTTACTAACATAATTTAATTATACAAAATGTAGACCATCCCAAAAACTTGTCATAAACAGTTATCTGATTTTTAAAACGAGATTGCTAACAAGGCCTACCGTATGATCACTGGTCAAAGACATATTTTTACGTACAAATATACATTAGGTGATTCGATGAAATAACATATGATCGAACCTAGGCAAAACAAATCTAATAAAAAAGTAGATGGCATGCGAAAATCCGCAACTTCACGAGCAATGATGGTGGTGCAGCCCTACTGTTAGCGAGAGGAAGCCACAAGACCTCTAGTCGGAACGAGAAAGGCAACCGCGCGCCTATACCCATTATGGTAATGCAATTCGTAGACGCACGCGCAAGTTGGATTACCATGTCTATTGATATAAGTTTATGTTTAAAATAAAGAAAATTTAAAAGAATTTCTGATATAAAAAATAAAATTGATAATTTTGAAAATACCCACGACGGATGTAAATGTTGTAATCGAAAAAGAAATAAATAATTTTTAATTTTAATATTGCCTGTTTGTCGATTTTGTTCACGCCTTTGTTTTCACCTGCGCGCGCATTGCTGGTGCTGCGCGCGGAAAAATAAACCTGCGGCGCGCAATTTTGATATAACGTAACGCATAACTTTGATATTACGTATTTGCTGCGTTGAAAAATATCTTTATCCCGTTATAATGTGTGAATTGGAAAATATCTTTAATCCTATCATCAGCCAATTACGTTCCTAATACTGGGACTGTTTGAGGTCTTGATTCCTCTCTGCGAAAACTTTTTCTGGAGACTACACCTTCTTAGCGATATCTCTACCCGTTTAATTAAACATTTCTATGTATACATCTAGCTAAGTAGCAGCAAAAAAGTGTTGGCTAGGGCTCGAAGTTTCATGTATTCCAAATTTATACTCAATCAGTTCAAAAGTGAATTGAAGTACTTTTTTTTTATTCTGTTTGGTAACGAGACGATCTAGTCGTTTGCCTGATGGTAAGCATAACGCCGGCCTATAACAATTGAGTACTTACGGACACGATAACTCTCAGATTTCTAATGTTAGTATAGAAACTCCACTAATATCACTACTACCATCAGCTACATGTCGTATATCACAAAAAAGTGCGAAGACAGCGAAGTTGAAACACATACCCACCTCTCGTTTTGATAAAAACGGTCCACCGTTCCAGTTCTGAATAGCATATCTACTGCGACTATGTTTGCACTAGCGGTGTGATTCGATCGATTGCTAGTTTCCTGCAATGTAAGAAACGTATTGGTCGTTTGCCAAGTCAGGTGGCGCCTTACCGCTTGCTACAAAATATGGAACAACGCATGCGTTTCTGCTTCCATATTTGCGTTTTTATATACCTAATCCAAATACTTAAACGAGTGAGGAAGTAACTATATTTTTAATTTAAACATATGTTTAAATTACATGTACATAACTATATAGACATGTATGTCTAGTAATGTGTGTATGTTATGTACAGGTATTGTAGCCTGGAGAAGTCCAGTATCCGAGTAGTGATGCTATTTAACGAGCGCCCTGCAGTGCCGCATAGGTCATTGCATTTCAAAGTTCTGAGTGACACTGCAATTTTTATGGGCCGGCGTTATGCTTTTCTTCAGGCAAACGGCCAGCTCGTCTCGTTATCAAAATAGTATACAAAAGACAACATCATGAGTACACGCCCGAATATCCCTCATTATAAGCGCTGTTGTCCCTGTTGTGTAACAATAGAGGATGAGACCAGCTAAAATAGCAGTAGACATTGCATCAACAGGCCCATGAATAAAATTGGTGTAATTGTTCAAGTATTGCATACTGATTTGTGTTAGTACGTTACCGTTACTCTTTGCATGTCCTCACTTGGTCAGCACGCGCACCACGATTAGGATTTGTCTCTCACGACACTATCTGGAAAACAAGGAGATGCTATGTCCACGAATTGGGCATTCAATGTTAATTGAATGTTCGCACTGTTGTGTGGAAGTGGATGTGATAAGAATAATTTGGTCAGCTATGGTATAGCTTTTGTTTCACAAAATCTGATGTAGCGTTTGTAATACATTAATCATCAGAAACGCAGAAATCTTTTCAGAGGTTGAATGCCTGTTACTGTATACCAAAACCAATAATCCACTGACTTACTTGATTATAAATACACATAAAATTGTCTTTGAGATGTGATAAATCCTACTAGTCCTACTAATATTATAAAAGCGGAAGTTTGTTTGTTGGTTTGTCCTTCTTTCACGCAATAACGGAGCAACGGATCGACGTGATTTTTGGCATAGATATAGTTTATGGAGCGGAGAGTAACATCTATTACTTTTTATCCCGGAAAAATGCACGGTTCCTGTGGGAACGCGGGTGAAAACCGCGGGCAGAAGCTAGTTTTATAATATTTTGTATTAAAGTCTAGCGACACAAACTTTTAGAAGGTTCCGAGTCGGAAATTCGAAGTGAAACTATTAGCAAAATAGCGCATTGTCGCAGTGATGTAGTTGCGCTTACTGACATCCGGCTGTGGACGTACAGTGCCGACTGCCGAGAGATGTGTTTCACTGCTTCGTCGTTTCTGACTGCTAATTGATTGAATCTATCTATCTATCTTCCGCTACTGGTACTAGGTCATCTCTACGACTTAGATATTTGATGGAATCAGGGGTTACTTTGCGGAAGACATATAATGTGGGTAATTTATATTTCTAATTCTGCGATAAAGAATGTCTACGACTTAGCTGCAGAATTTACATTAACACAAATAAATTATGGACACTACAGTTATAATTAATTAATTAGCATTTTTTGCATTGGTTACTATTTTTATTAATTCTTTTAGCAACTACTGTAAAAACTACTATTACTTTTGTACTAGTAATTATGATGCTGCTAAGAATGGAGTCGGTAACAACCGAGACTCAAATAATGTATGTTAAGTAAAGAGACAGTCTGAAAGTTTTATTGTCCATTAGGTTTACTAAACTGATTACATATTATTATAAGTATGCGACGGGCAGTTTGTTTTATATCGCGACCTGGATTCTTGCCAAAAATGTCACAATAAGGAGAAAAATGTAAACACAGCCGCATTCTAATTCGAAAATAAGGTCGTCTCACCACCCCGCCCGCCGCGTCCGTGAATTAGGACGTCTCGCCAAAACATCGCGCGACCAGACTATTGCAAACTGAATTATTTTCGTGTATACTGAAATAAAGAACGTCGACTCGGTCACTGTTACTTCAGACATAACATTTTCGGGAGAGTTACTTTTCAAGAGCGGAACGGGTTTTCGTGGATTCACTTCCAGCGAGCCATACTATTCGAAATTGATATTTTTATACCTACTAAAACAAAGAAAAATATTTAGTTTGGAAAAGTATAATAGAAATATTATAGTTTAATACTAACCTTCAGGAAAAGAGCGAGTCTAAGAACTTGCGAGCGAGTCGAAGTATCAAGAAATGTATGCAAATTGATACCTACATGTAAAACAAGCACATTTGGAGTGCATTCTGAAGTAAGGGTGATGTCTGTTCGCTCCACGTCCATTGATTTGCATGTGAATGATGGGCCAGCACAACCGATATATATGCACTATTTGCCGTGCTGTTTGAGGATGCTGAGCGCTCATCCTTTTGTCAGATATTAGACTTTAAACATTCCAGGGATATATTTTCGGAATATTTAAACGTTAACCGTTTGTCAATCACATCCCCTTTGCAAACCGACATGATGTCATAATTAAGCAACATGCTACTAAGTATAGGCACCAGAGAAGCGAGCGTGCTATGTAGGTTTGCGCAAGGCGCCGTTGCGGATTTCCTTCGGTAAATGCAGCATTCCTAGCGGGCCTATGCTGTTAGTCACCATTCTTGTTTTACCGATAATCGCGCCAAGGCAATAATAATAAAGGTCCGCATGTTGAACAGGTGAATTATGAATGAGACACGTCATTGCACCCACGTGTGGCCACCTCGACGCAGCCCGCACTAATGCAAGTGTTTTCCCTCAGATTTTTAAAAGAACGCACTTTTATTTTGTTTGATGATAGTATAATCTTAATCTTGAGTTTGTTTACTGATTTCATTCTTAAATGTAGCTTTTACTTAGAACGGAAGTGTATAACTGACTGCGAATTTGGAATATTGTAATATACTGACGCCTACGTCGTTTTAGTCATCATTCATTTGACCAAACATGGTCAACAGTGCCGTCTTTAGATTAACCCACCGATCTGACTGAATATTCAATGAATTTACTCATACCATACTTGGAAAAATTGTGCATATGACAAGAACCGGTCCCGGTAGGTAAACAATCATGACTCATATATCTTTGCAGTAAATAATTATATACTTTATCGTTTCGTAAAAATAGCATTGGATTTTCCTGTTGCAGCTGTTTTTACCCAGCTGCGGCGCCTCAAGGAGGGTATTGTTTTTAGTTGTGTGAAATGAACATAAGTAATTGTTACGAGCGTCTATGTGTACACAATACGGCGGATGAAGGTTTGTGTATATTAAATAAGAAAAACGGATTTCGTCTGAAAATGGAAATCAGCTGCGACGCCAGAATACAATGCATTGTGGCAAGCGTGTAGAATTTGAGCCGTATAAAGTCACAAAATTACAAAATATGCAATAACCTAGTGCACATGTAATAGGCAATTAGATCGGCGTGTGACGCAGGCGCGCCGCATGACGCATGCGTATGCGTGCGTTCGCGCCTAGGCAAACAAAGTAATTGATATCGCACTAATGCACTGCACAAACTGGAATTACCAATGTGCAATATGCAGATACGATTAAACTTATTATTTTAAAAGGGCTTAAGTTGCAAATGCCTGCGCTGACTAATATGAATAACTAATGGACTTCGGACCTACAAGGACCATAGTTCAAAAATGCGCAAAAGCAACTCATGAGCTTGGCGATTAGATCCTAGTGAGGGTGGGTGCGGCTGCATAGCAGGCATGACGCATATGTGCAAGTACCTACATGCATGTTTCAATTACACTTTCAAACAATACCTATACATTAGGGTGTCCCTTAAAAATCAAGTTCGTTTTTTTTTCACGCATACCCTCTAAAAACTTTCGTAATGACCCAAAATAATCTAGAAAAAAATATTAGCCCGTTTTAAAAACGGGAACCCGTGCCGACTTGCGATTTTAACTTTTTCATACAATTTGCTCGGGTTCTGCACTGCGGCCTGTAACTACGTGTTGTATTTGTCATTTTATACGTGATTTTTTTTTCAAATTATTAGTACGCTGTATTTATTGCAAAGATGTCGGTTGAATTACAGAGTGATAACCAAAATATTTTCCGTCTAAAGCCGGTAAATTTCCTTATATAGTCGGACTGCCTAACCATAAAATGGTCAAATTGTGCAAAAATACCACCTAAGTATTCGACAAGTTTTCGCTGTCTTATTTTACAATTTTTTTGTTATATCGTTGAGTATCTTGACGAGTCAGTCGTTTGCCTGATGATAAGCATAACGCCAACTCGTAACAATTGCAATGCCACCTAGAACTTTTAAACATAAAGAGCTGCGCATAAGTGCATAAGTCCATAAGTGCGCTCGTTGGTCGGTAACCTGAGGAATTAGGCATAGTAATTTTTCTGTAATATTCGTGAAGTCAAACTGGCTGTCAGTGAAATTGCTAATCTTGCGATTAGGGAGTAAGGAGTGAATTATATTTTAGAAAAAAAACAAGAATTGCCACAAAGACATTTCGTTACTGCGTGAAAAAACTTGTTGATTTACATCATGTTTGGAGAGAACTGCAGAAAAATTTTCGTCACTTATAGTAACCGTAAACTTAATTTTGAAAGATAGCTTGACAACATATTTCATGTTGCACATGCTGATGCCTCTGAAGTAATAAAATTAGACGAAGACAAAGTATTTATGAAAGAACATAGAGAGAGAGACAGCTTGGTCAATCGCTATGCTTAGCTGCATGGTGTAGACAAAAAGTTGGTGGACATAGAATGAGGTAGACAAAGAGGAAGACTAAGAGGTATGAAAACTAAGAGAATGAGAGTAACAGTTATTGTCTGTTGCATCGACTTCTATTTGGAACACACATAACTTGGAACATCCACAAGAATCAGACGAAAAACAGATTCTGAAGTCAGCTTGCCAAAGATTGTCTGTCCTGAAACAAGTTTGAAAAGAGGTAGAAAGAATCTGATAACACCTATAAACTTGTGACAGCTTTGAGATCGATGCCAGCTCAATCGATGTCAGATCAGCTAAGTTATAAGAGACTACGTTTAAATTCTTCATGCGGTCACAGAAGCGCTCGGTCTGAGCAGTGATGATTTCCCTATTAACAAATCCTCGATTCAGCGCATTCGTACTTAGGCGAGAAAATCCAGGGCAGAAGCAATGAGAAATGACTTTCAGAACAATTTACCTGACTTAGTCACAGTGCAGTGCGGATGCACTGAGCAATTTTGTATCGGAGAAGAGCAAACAATTCTCGAGAGCAGATCAATGAAAGTTTTGTTCAGGAAGACATGTCTTCATGGGATGATAATGTTACTTGTATGCAAGCTAATAGAAGAATAACGCTTGAAGGTTGTAAATGACTGACTTATTTTATCTGTTTAAATAAAGAAATATTTCTTTAATTTCATTTTGTCCTTAATTCACTACATTTCTGAATTTTTATCAATTTTGTAGGACCAACCAAATATTAGGGCAAAGCATGATTTTTGATAAACTTTGCGGCTTGGTCGGCACGGGTTGCAATCATGGTAGAAAAATAAAATTTCATATTTAAGTATGTTTTTGCATTTATAAAAGATATAGAGGGTATGCATTTCAAAATTCGAAAAAAAATTTTTTTTGGTCATATAAGGGACACCCTACTATACATATATAATGACATTATATGCGAGGGCTGCAGTATCCAATTTATGGACGACGTCCACCGGTTTATAGTACATTGCATCTTTGTTCTTGTTAACGTTTATACTAAGGGTTGTTAAACTAAAAGAAGCATGCACTCAGAGCTCAAGTATATGCAGTTAAAAGAGTAAATCAAATGTGATGACTTTACAAAGACTTTTTCCCATAGGCAATCGCTACAAAGCGGGTCTGCTAGATGGAGCTACGGCTTGTAAGCCGGAAAGAAATACATCATATCAAGAATTTCGCAGTCAACATCGATTGCTCCCATAGCCTATAGTTGGTTGAGGCGTCCGGCCCGGATAGCCAGAAGATGCAAGTTCACATCCTGTTGGAAGCGAAATTTTTGTGATGTATATATTTGTGTGAACATCCGCTAGTGTCGGTTAACACTATAAAATATATTTCATAAACTTTTTCCCATGTTTATTTGTCAATTTTAGTTCGAAGTTCTACTGTAGATGCCAGGTGTCTAATGGGAAAAAGAAAAGGTGTCTAATGGGAAAATAAGGAAAACAAAGGCAAATACTTGTAAGAGCTTTTAGTGTCACGAGGAGCAAACGAGTAACTGACGACTTCCGCCACAAAATCAGAGTTTATTGCTGCTAAGTTTCACGCAAAGGATCGTTTTTGTCATCGTTAACTACAGGTAACTACGGCTACTTCCTTAAGCCTTTTGTCTTAAATTCTAAACATAAATAAACACTACACCATTTTACATATATCTGAAACGGTATTTAAAAGCAAGATAGTTTATTCGATACACCAATATGACCTCTATTTAATCATAGTCAATTAAATAGTCAGTCTCACGATGTATTGTTGGTGGGACGATGGATATAACATGCTTGCAAGGGTTCGGTGCCCTTGAAGGGATAAACTTTCGTGCATTTAAAAATGCGCAAGTAAATTTGTTCCGCGTCTGGGTTTTGTGATTCCCCAAATACAAGGAATCCTAGTTAGAGTTCCGGATATGATAAGAAGAAACGCAGTGTGAAGTGCTCAAGAAGAACAATCGAAAGCTGTAGGTCGAAAAGATAAAAGTGGTGCACATGCAAAGTGATCGGATATACGGAACGGAAACAAAGCCGCGGAACAATCGCGGTGATTGACTGGGCAGTTTTAGTTCAGAAGACCGGCGTCCGGCGTCGGCACGCCGGAAATCGTAAAAGCGCATCTAGAGCGCCGGCGGCCGGCGCGGGCGCATCTTCCGGTAACGATAGGGTGGCCAGTTATTAGCTCTTTCAAAGAGCATTATATTTAATGAAATGTATGACGATCTTGCGTGTGTATTCTTGAAAATAAACTATTACTATATAATACTTTACATCAGTGACGAATACGAAGCTGATCGGTAAGCGGCCCAGACAACTAAATATTCAGCGTATCAGGGTTGCATTACGTTTTAAGGCTTTTTCAGGTCAGCCTTCTACGTTATACCTAAATCATTGAACCGCGCTATTAAAATGAGAATCTAATAAAATTTATAACGGTATTAAACTTATAGAATTAGGGATAGGTATATAGAAAACATGGAATATATACGGTCGCGATGTGTCTGCGTACGCTTTCGCATCAATTATCTTATATATCTTATCATATTGTAAGTCAGTCAATCAATCTGTAACATAAACGTTTTATATAATTACTAACTTCAGCCCGCGGTTTCACTAACTACTTATATGCAAAATATCACGTAGATCCGTCGGTCTGTTACTGCGTGAAAGGACAAACCAACGAACATACTTTCGCATTTATTAGTATGGAATAAAAATCAACTAATAACAGATTTTATAGATTGTCCTGGATACCCCAAACTGATGGTAACCCTAGGTAGAGTTATCCGGCATGGCGCACGCCGTTTACTTCCGTCTAAAGCGTTCCCTTTTACAGTTGCAACTCGAACGTTTACCGAGCCGCACTATTTATGGAATGTGCTCGGACACCGGCTGGCTCAATGCGGAATGGACACGAGAAGGTAACGCCTAAAGGAAAAGACCGACACTGCAGAACTCTTGGTATAAACTTCAATTTTCAATAGATAGATTCTTGAGACCGTCAGATTGTCACTGATCAGCTGGTCAGATAGTGGTCAAAGGCTAACCCATCGCGAATAAGAAAAAGAAAGAGATGCTTGCAGATTTTCAACTTGGTAGAAGGATAACGCTAGAAAATAAACATAAACGCTTAAATACTTATATCTCTGCACTAGGACTCCCTGTGTCGCAGGTGGCACGGACACACATACAGGTTGAGTTTGAATTGATGATGTTATCGCGGAAGTAACTCCCGGGGTGATTAGGACCATGGTTGTCGAAAAGTTGTGTATTGTGACTTTTGACGTAAACTTTAAATGCCATTTCTTCAATGAAAAATTCCGAATTTCAAAAACTCGTAAAACACATGGGGTCAAACTACTCCTGGTGTGACCTCCAGGAGTACGTTGACCCCATTTCGGGATAACGTACCAATTTAAACTCGGTTTGTATACACAACACAAACATCCAAGACCAGAGAACAAACTTTACGTTAACCACACAAAATCTGCCTCGGCCGGGAATCGAACCCGGAGCCTCTCGCTTTGCAGGCAGAGTTACTGCGATCTTAGCCACGAATCCGTCGAACACCACGCAACTTCAGCACATTGTTTCTTCGCTGAAATCTTAAACTCATTTGTAAGATTTGTACCCTAGACCTCGAGCAACCTCAATATTATATTGAGTCTGAAGTATTCTGAATTAGAATGTATTCTGAGTACATTCCGAATAGAATGTATTCTGATACTATTCGCTATGTACAAATTATATACTTATATTATTATCGTCGACTCAAACTTTTTGGAAACCGACCTTATTCGACTTTACTTACTAAGTTATCGTGCAGTATTTGTTTGCACCTGAGCTTCGGAATTCGTCATCCAAGAGAAAATATTATAATCGGATTATGATTATAATTAGGAAATATTCTAATTAGGAATACTGAAAATCCTCTAAGTGGATTCCTCTGAAGGAAGTGTTGCATATTCTTTTTTAATTTTCCTTTTAATAACACTAGCTAAAGCTAATAGACCTTAGTGAGTAATTTGTCAAAGGTATGCTATAGGAAACTTTATCGTTACCAACTTTCATTTGATGTCTTGAGAGCAATTCAGAGTTCGATAGACTAAGAGCCGAGTCCACCAACCATTTCGAACAAAGTACGAACTAGGTTTAAGAGCCAGATTTGACAGCAAAAGTAAAAATTCTCTTTCAAATAATTAGAAGTGAACGTCATGAATTAAACCTAGTTAATAATTGAACTTCGGTTCAACATGGTTGGTGAACTCGTGGCCCTTCGTAGCGCGTAAAGGGTACGGGTTCAATTCCTGTTACAGCGCAAATGTACATATGATCTGCAAAAATAAGTGCAAGTATTTGTTCAATATGTCTGAGAGAGCATGGTCCATGTAGTTCCTGATAATTCCCAACAAACAAACAAGACAGTCTCTCATGTCAATGTCTATGTGTGCGTTTATTGTAATTTATTTGTATCATGATGCATCCCATCTTTTAAGTATCACAACGAGACACACATACAAACATCTTATACTCATAGCGTTCCAAAAGCACAATTTCGCATTCTGCAAGTTGCGGGTAGGTGTGCACGATTCTAAATTACAAAGCTACAGTAAGTCAAGAAGGTTTTGATTTATGGCCGTTTGGGCGGACATACGGACGGACAAAGGCGCCCGCTAATAGGATCTCATCCGAAAAATGAAGAATGGAGTGAGAACGCATCAACCTAACAACGTTGAGTATATGAAAAATATGAGTGATATGGAACAGTGGCTACGCGTAGGTACCACACACAGCATGCAACCTGTATTCATGACATCACACAGTATGTGATTAAGTAGACGAAAATATATACTTGGATTGAGACACGCAATGAAGATCAGTTGAACCACGTTACAGGCGTGATGACATCTAAGACGTATTACCAAGACTTTCGATGATGAAACGAGGACTGTATTGTCGGATGAAATTATCTGGTATCGTTACTTGCCTACACCAAAAAAGGACAGACTGTCATGTAAATGGCGACTGTAACTCTGAACTTAATTGCACAAAATCTTCGTTCTATTACGCCGCAACCGCCTTGGCCTACCTTTCCCTAAACACCGCGCCGGCGTTCATTCAAATCGAAAAATGTCAATACGCAAACCGAACAGTGTTTTAGAAAGTATGGTCTGTAAGAATTCGTTATGAAATAGTATGAAATGGTATTGTTTGTGGCGATGGCGGCGGGAGGAAAAAATGAAAAAGCAAACAGTTGCACATTCCATCGTCTGTGCACGTGGCGCATTCCAATGGGGTCATGCGCCAGGCCGCGCGTGCGCAACAACAAGTGCAGCCGTACCTACACCTATAGCCTGCGCAGTACACCCGGGACATACGATCAGCTACTTTTGAGCATAACAAATTATATGAAGTTGCCATAAACTCACTTGTTAAGGCTATCAAATGCAAAAATTATATACACGTATACTTATAAAAAGAATGAAGATTCGGTTGAAGCCCTGGTAGTTTCAATCGTGTTGCATAAGGCAGGCTTAAGAACCCGAAGTATAACTCGCCCAACTCCGTGATGGGCCTAGCGCCGAGCGGTAAATATTGTTCCTGTTTCACCACGAGCAAGACGGGGCGCGGAAAAGAGCAAGACAGCACGTCTAGTCAAAGATCAAGAAGTTGGTGAAGCGCAGATGCGAATTTGACAGACAGGCCATAGAGTAATAAATAACCTACGCCTATGACGATGACGACATTATTATAATTTGAAATAATGGTTACCTACTGAAATAATGGATAGTCATATATTGTAGCTATATTAATACTCTACTTATTGGATTCTACCTATCCGTTGTCCACCATGGAGATACAATGACACATTGCTTTTAATAAAATTTTAAAATTAGTAAGTATATGGATTTTTGAAAAAATCATGTTCATGTCCGTGACCTGGGAACTACAGTTGCTGGAAACAGGACTCGAAAGCTGAAGCCCCAGCTCAGTGGCGTGATCTTGAATAATTTGCCTTCGTTCAGCAATCGACAAGAATATAAGTTGATGGTACTATACCTATAATTCATGCAACTACATTCGACAAAGTTGAATCATGACCCACCTATTCGATTTTTTTCATATATCAATTATCGAAGTATAGGAATTATAGGATAGGCTTCGGATTGCTTCTGACCGATTTTGACCTTCATTATGGACGTGTTAGATTAACAAATTGGCTGTAAGATCATTCAAAACTTTTCCGATGAGGGAAACTGAAAGATAAAGTCCAACTTGTCAATTATTATTACGCTATAAAGAAAATAAAATAAAACCTTTTTACAGAAATAACGTTGACTTTTTTGATCGTGAATATTTGTTGTTTTCTTCACCTGACTGACTTGACACTTATCACATCTATATCAATACTAGATTCTGCCCGCGGTTTTCACCCGCGTTCCCACAGGAACCGTGCATTTTTTCGGGATAAAAAGTAGCCTATGTTACTCTCCTGTCCATAAACTATATCTATACCGAAAATCACGACGATCCGTTGTTCTGTTACTGCGTGAAAGAAGGACAAACCAACAAACACACTTTCGCATTTATAATATTACTAGGATATATAGTAGGATTACTAGGATAAAGAGATAAAATTTGTTTGTTTGTGAAAGAAATTCCACCTGGCTACCATTCCAGATGCACTCCGCAGTTTAGGTATAAAGCTACAAGTACGCGGCGCGCGGGCTCGTACTGTCGGGACGAATTCAGCGTGTTGCCGTGCGGCCGGGTCGCACGTTAGCAGTACCTACGTAATCACTCACGCGGAGCAAAAGCATATTGCTTCGCATTCAGCTGCGAGGATCCAAACCGCAAGTTTTTGCAGTTTTAGAATTTTTATCGACTTACAATGTTTTTATGTACAATGTACATATAAACAACACAATATTTGTGTAATATAAAAAAATAAACTATTTTATCATCAGTCTTATTTAATAAAGTTAAATTAATCACTTCAAATAAGCTATTCTTGCATAATTATACTTTAGGGGATAATGTGAAATGAAGACGCGGCGGTGGCCTAAGGCAGCCCTTACACCTAATTCATGATTGATAGATAAGCATCAATCGCGGATCACGAGAACACCATGAAAAAACCACGATCCCCGTTTGACGCATATCGGATCGTCTATTGTGGTTGTGGTTGAGGCTTGATGGAATGATCTATTCCGAGCACGGTACCCGCTTCTACCTATGCAACTAAGCTTCTACGACCTCTATTAAAAAAAAAATGGTTTCACAACCACTGCTTGCTCAGTGCAGACGCCGCGGTAAATAAGCGGTAGTGCGCTTGATATGTATGTAGCGTAAAGCGGAGCAGTCGTTGCTTTCATCCCAGGCAGAGCTTCGAGACAGACGTTCTTTTTAGACGTTCGCTGTTAGAGTCATTTTAACTTTCATAAGTGCTCCTTTGGGGCCTATTTGAATAAAGACTTTTGAATTTTGAATATTGAAGTTCTTGTCTATTTAGTGGTTTTTTGATGGTTTTACATCCAGTCGCGCTTGCTCGTGTATTATCTTGTAATCTGCGCTGGATGCAAAAGCATGGTTATTTTGATACCAAAACGCATACTTGCATAAGTGTCAACGGTCTGCATTATGATAGCGCGGACTAGTCAGCTGCAGCACCCGTGCTGTGCTTGCGTTATGTTTGGTACGCTCAGCATAATAAACGGAATAATGAAATTTTGTTATCTAAATACGAGTAGAATAGATGTAGTAGTTTTATCCTGATTTCACATGAGTAAAGCCGCGGGGAAAAAGCTAGTATATAACGCATTAAAAATATTGAAGCTAAATTCATTCTAATCCAACCAATCCTACTTCCTTATAAATACGAAAGTGTGTTTGTCTGTTTTTTGGTTTGTCCTTCAGCAACGAAGCAACGTATTGATTTTTGAACGATTTTTGGCATAGAAATAGTTTATGGACCGGAGAGTAATATAGGCTACTTTTAATCCCGGAAAATGAACGGTGCCTGTGGGAACGCGGGTGAAACCGCGGGCAGAAGCTAGTTGATATTGTACAGCCTTTGATTATCTAGTTTATCACATAAAATAGCTATGCAAAAATAGCTATTTATCTGGGTCAAGATTCAAATTTGTTACTGCTCCCTGTAATGTCTCACACATTATACACTTATCAATCGTATATTATAGCGTACCCATACACGAGCACACTGTTTGTAATATCAAAATAACTGGTTTTTCACTAAATGCATATGAAAGCATATAGGGTACCTATATCAAATCAACCATTCTTTAAATTTTTGTCTGTCTGTCTTTCTGTCTGCCTGTCTGTTTGTTTGTTCCGGGTAATCTCCGAAACGGCTGGACCGATTTTGACGGGACTTTCACAGGCAGATAGCTGATGTTACAAGGAGTAACATAGGCTACTTTAATTTTAGAAAAAGAATTAGGGTTCCGCGCAAAAAAATAAAAACCATGAAATCCAAAATCTCCACGAGGGTGAAACCGCGGGGCAGCAGCTAGTCTATGGAATAAATCTGAAAGTGTATCCTTTCAGACAAAAAAAATGAATTTTACAAATCAGTTTATCAATAGCGGAATATACATTAAAAAATACAACCGAATTGAGATCCTCTTTTGTTTTGAAGTTGGTTCAAAATAAAATAATTTATTTTTTCCATAACATCGCAGTGGAAACGAACCGTAGCGCACAGTCTCTCGTGAGCAGTTATCGCTTGCCTCATATTATTATTTGTGTTCTGTTTTAACCGAATTAAAAAAGGAGGAGGTTCACAATTCGTCTGTTTTTATATTAGGGTTTATATCATGGGTGGTTTAATAAATTTTATGAAAGAATACTCCTTAGAATGGAATTTCATCATCACGATAGTTTTAGACAGTGTCTAAAGATAAACATCTAAAATGATTAGAAATGTCACAACAGAATTAAGTTAGACAACGGTTAGATACTACATAAATCAGGATTTGTGGTTGCTCATATTTAAACACGTGACTAAGGCATGTTTAGGAGTTAAACACTGTTTATCACAGGTTTAATGTAATAACAATATTTTTTGTGGTAAGACCGTAGGTAGGTTTCTACTCTCCAACTAGTCATAGATACTTTCGCGTTGAATCATCCATTTTTCATACCTCCGTAGTCCGAGAAAGTACCTAAAGGTTGAAAATGTAACTTACTGATACGAATCAATAGGTTCCTAAATACCTACCAAATCAACTGTCAAATACGTCTCTATAACGTTATAAATATTAGCTAATCTGTGTCTCAGTTACAGAATACGAGTTGATAACTTCATCAATAGATACACTCTACGAAATTCGAAAGAATAAACGAACATGCCGCGTACAATTTGAGTTGTGAATTATTGTGTTCGAAGCGTAGACAGAGAAATAGTCCGTCGACGGTTCGAAGACTGTCAGGGCTAGATCGGCAATTGTCGGGACTCGGGAGTTTCCGTAGCCTCACTGCGTCTCCCCGTTACCTCACCCCGCGTGTGACGAAGCGGTTGCAAAATGTCGACAATATTTTACATTTTTTTGATAACTTTTCGAAGTTCCTTTTTCATTTTGAATGTACATAATCTATTTCAATTATTATGTATTATTTTCAAAGTTGACTATATTACCGAGGGGTAAGGTGCAACAGTTTTTTGATTAAACGAGTTTATTATATGAAAATAATCAGTTCAAAACGAGTCGTTTTAGTGGTGGAAATATTGAAAATTCACTTCGCTCTAATTTGATTTTAGTTGTGTTTGAACCAAAACGAAAGCGTTTTGCCCCTAGATACTGCTTATCCGCTTATACATGCAAAATTTCATTTAAATCTGACCTGTAATTTTCAAATGAACAGGGAAGTTCGTTTGTATGGGACATTCGGTTTACGTACCTCTGTTAACTTAAAATTAGGAACCGTCATAATATTTAAAGATATGTACTACATAAGTATAGGCTAAGTTACAAGAATAGGTATATTTAAAAAAAATGCCGCTAAGAGTGTTTGTATCTTTGTGTGTCCGTGTGATAGTTAAATAATGAGTAGGAATTGTTAAAGGATATGACTCGAAGCCACTATTGGAAACTGCAGCGGTTTTTATCAACATCATGAAGCTGCAACAAAGTTGCCAGTTCTATAAAGAAAGCTCCAACCCGGTTGCTTCGCGGAACGCGCGACGCGCGACGGCGTTCGCATTCTTGCGCTACTTACTTTTCACTCTACATTCATAAATAGAATATGCATTTATACGACATTAGGGTGAAATAACTATGTGTATGCACTTAGTTATCTAATTACTCTCCCACCTGGTAAAGCTCTACCAAGACTTGACATTGGCCAAACGTAATGGTTTGTCTACGCTATTTTTAAATGCATTTTCACTATATTATATAACTAGCCACCTATTATATAACACCCGCGTTCCTACGGGAACCGTGCATTTCCGGGATAAAAAGGTCCATAGATAGTCCATATCTATGTGAACAATCACGTCGATCCGTTGCTCTGTTGCTGCGTGAAAGAAGGACAAAGCAACAAACGTACAAACTCACTTTTGCATTTATTATATAAGAATTGATAAAAGTTATTTATGGAAGCAATTCCGTCCTGTCGAGCAAGCTCTGGCGAATGCATTCGAAGGCTTTGCCGGAATGTGGCCGGACGCGCGGCTTGTTTTCATTCTCGCGCTACTTTTCACTCTACATTCATGAATTGAACTTTCATATTAATTATTTCAGATACAGTACAACGATTAAAGTTATGCGCTTCGGCAGTTTTCATGTTTCCGCATTAGTACGAATATGTCTGAAACGTTCGGCCGTCCCGCGACTTCAAATTTTTTTTGTAGTACTTTATGCTATAATTTCGCCTGATACATAACGTCTACTCATAACAATTGCAGTGCCATCCAGAACTTTGAAATAACACACTGCACCGCGTTCAACGTGCACTGGCACTGCTTTACTGTGCACGTTAACTGCCTTCACCTCATGAGAAATCTATGAAAGTCCTTGTTGTGCGGACGATTAAGCTTAATGCAGTGACGCGGAGTTGGTAGAGTTGGGGTAAGTTTAGGGGTATATAAAATTGTGTAATATATGCGATTTTATCTGTACGTAATCAAGCATAACGCGCGAGGCCGGTATCGCAGCAGGAGCTTTGGAAACCAGCGGTTACATGTTGGTCTGGTTTACAGATCAAACATTAGATATTTCTCTACTTTTCTCATTAAGAAGGGTACGTATGACTCGCCCAACTCCGTGATGGGCCTAGCGCCGAGCGGTAAATATTGTTCCTGTTTCACTTGTAACTGGCAATTGTCGGGACTCGGGAGTTTCCGTAGCCTCACTGCGTCTCCCCGTTACCTCACCCCGCGTGTGACGAAGCGGTTGCAAAATGTCGACAATATTTTACATTTTTTTTATTTTTTTGATAACTTTTCGAAGTTCCTTTTTCATTTTGAATGGACATAATCTATTTCAATTATTATGTATTATTTTCAAAGTTGACTATATTACCGAGGGGTAAGGTGCAAAAGTTTTTTGATTGAACGAGTTTATTATATGAAAATAATCAGATAAATATATACATCACAAAAATTTCGCTTCCAACAGGATTCGAACCTGCGTCTTCTGGCTTGCCGGGCCAGACGCCTTAACCACTAGGCCATGGGAGCAATCACTATTGACTGCGAAATTCTTGATATGATGTATTTCTTTTCGGCTTACAACAACTAGCTTACAACATCCGCTAGTGTCGGTTAACACTATAAAATATATTTCATAAAGAAAATAATCAGTTCAAAACGAGTCGTCTTAGTGGTGGAAATATTGAAAATTCACTTCGCTCTAATTTGATTTTAGTGGTGTTTGAACCAAAACGAACACATTTTGCCCCTAGATACTGCTTATCCGCTTATACATGCAAAATTTCATTTAAATCTGACCTGTAATTTTGAAATGAACAGGGAAGTTCGTTTGTATGGGACATTCGGCTTACGTACCTCTGTTAAATCAGAAGACTAGGCTTAGGCTGCAGACTTCACGAGGAAACCTAGACGATCAACCTAGGTACTTAGTAAAAATTTTGCTATAACTTAAGAATTTAACGGTAGAATAAATAGTACAGTTAGACATATCCGTATTTAGAGAAGTAATATTGCGAATAGTTCGTTGGTTCGCAGAAAAGCGACAGAATGACAGAACGGAAGGTGATATGCATTCCTGAAGTACTATTCACTGTAGATACATTTAGAAGAACTTTCGTATTCATTTGTGTTACACATATATAAAATCGGGCCAATTACAAGTTATACTTGCGCGAACAGTGTTCCGCACACTGAATTATTATTGTTAAAGCTTATGGCTTTTTACATACACATTGCGTTGCTGGATTATGCTGTTGTAGGTAATAGGTAGTTGCATTAGACCTGGACTTGCCTCGAAACATTAGTGTTTTTTTCTGTTTAATTGTTTTGATAGATGTGCTAACATTAGTGATTTCAAATTTTGACGAGCTTTCATTCACACTTTACTAATATACTACACTATACACTATAGTAATCAATTTTCATTTCACGATTGCCATTGCAATTACGCTCTCTTTCTAACTTGGTGTCAATTTTCTACGCCAAATTCAAATCACTTATTTGTGCGAAACACGATAATACAAAGATAAATAGTTTCAGAATCATTTCTCCACATGTTTTTTTAAACTTTGTTTTAAACAATTATACAAAGTTGTATTCTCTTCAGACAACCAAAGTGGTCGCAAAAGCGTTCCGCCCGGAACACTAAAAAGCAGACTCCTTCGAAAGTTCAGAGGCTTCGCAGGAATGCGACCAGACGCGCGCGCTTGATTCAATGTACGTAGGTACTTCCTTGTGCTTTTCACTACGCGTGATGAAAGAACTTTCATAACCTGTGAACTTTTTTTAGACAGGAATCTTAAATTAAATACTTTTTCGATTTAAAATTTATATTACACCAACTGAGGAAGTAGCAAGCAAACAGTAAAAAAAGATAAAAATAAAAGAAGATTTTCATTTTCTTTTACAGTTTGTCAATGAATCCAAACGTCGTCGCGTCGTTGATTTCTTCCATAACCACAGTAAAATTATACCTTGTCAAAGTTTCTATGACAATGATTCTGTAAATTTTAATTTAACAATATATAAGGATGAAAAGCTCGTCAACTATTTATACTGAAAACAAATCAAGTTCGATGCGCTTTTTTTTAAGTCTCAGTTTAAAATTGCGTAGGTATGTACCTACCTGAGCTAACCACAGTAACCGCCTGGGGGGAAAAAAGCAAAAATAAACTCGATACAATCTGATCCCGTACGTGTTATGGCGTTTTCTGGCAGCGAGGTGTAATATAAAATGGTGTCGGGTGTGTAAGGAGCGAACGCCGACACATTCCTAACGCACTGCAAGGAGAAATTCAGAGTGGAAGCTCCATAACGTGACAGCATTCAACTAACGCACACTAACGCACAAAAACAAGACATCTCGCCATGATAAATGTGCTCACAACGTTGATGATACCGCTTAATTGGTGGAATGCATTGGTGCATCAGCGCGACAGGTTGGATCGTATAATGAAGTCAGTAGAGAACCAGATGAAGAAAGTGTTCTATTTCCGTTAAGAGAGCGCGAGTTTTAGTACTGTCTCCGCGATTGTTCCAAGTTCCCGGGCTCGACTCGTAAATTACAGCGGGCGGCGGCGCCGGCGCCGGGAGGAGCGCTTGTTACGATATTTGAACAAATTCCCGGCGGTGTTAATCTGCATAATAACAGCGGCAGGCACAAAGCCCTTGCCGTCTTGCCGAGTCCCATTATGCGCGGGCGCCACGCGCTCCCCGCGCCTCTGACCCTTCCCCGACAGTCTGTAACCCCAAGGGGCCTACAATCAAAATTCGGCGAAATAGCTGCTATTCTATATTCGCGGTACTTTGAGATAACAACCGTGGTTATTAAAAAAAATGAACAAATTTCTGAACCGATTTTTTTTGCGTTTATCATATAGCTTTACGTGCCTTCTGGTATTCGATTGTTTTTTTTAAACAAAGCACAATATTCGCACTTAAGTTTTAGGTGAGAAGTTAGATGGTTTCAGTAGTAGGCCCGCAAACTACATACACCATGGGCACGACGCTGCGAGCGACCGCCGTGGCCAACTACCGCGTTAAATCGGTCGCCTTATCGCCTACCATCGTAATGGATATTGCAACTTTTCATGCAGATGCTTTATGGTGGAACACGACACCATACAATTTGGGATATTGCGGCATGTCAGCCGTTTTGCACTGATTGGGATAACGGAGATAAATTGAAATTCAATCACTCTCGAGTGCTCTTGCACCAGCATAGGTACTTACTAGCCAGATGGTTTTCGATAAAGTAAACCGTTTTATTAGAATGGTATCGAATGTCGTACAAAAAGTATTCAGAAGTTTGAAGTGATGACGGCTTACAATGGTAGCTAGTAATGTCGCCCGCGTATATATATGGTAAGTTTGAATTGGTATGGTCTCCCGGAAGAGGGTGATTAGGACTATGGATGTCGACAAGTTGTGAGAATCTCCACTGAAAATAATCTCAGTCAGTATGTCTTTAGAAATTCTCATACAAAAAAAGAATCACTTCAAACGTGGTGTGCGCGGCATTTTTTGAAATTCTTTCTTAGTCTCTTCTAATCAACATGATAATTTAACAACGTACAACATAGTTCAAGTGAATCAGCTGATCTAGGGCTGCCCGAAAGTTTTTAGTAGAATGTTGACGTAAACTTTAAATGCCTTTTGTTTAATGAAAAGTTTCAGATTTCAAAAAGTCGTAAAAAATGTTATTGACCTCCAGAAGTAGATTGACCCCCTTTCTGGATAAATGAAGTACAGACATTAGCTTTACTTCTGTACTCTCTCTCTGTTTTGTGGTCGAAGCCTCCAAGGGTAGGTTAAAGGAAAAGTAATGCAACCACATAACAATCCCCATTATATGTTTAGGGTATTCACCACCCTCGACAATATCGACACTTAAAATAAACGTCAAAGGCTAAAACGAGAGCTTATGAAGACTTTAAAAAAATATAGATGCATTGCATTTAAAAACTGACACTTATAATACTTCATATTCTACAACTTTGTTGCCTAGACGAGAGCGGCCTGAATTAAATCACCAGCTTATCATTATTTGGAAAAATCGCGACATTGCAATAACAAGACCATCCTAAGAACAGATAGAATGTTTTCCCGCAAAATTAAATTTTCGATCAGGCATAAAATTAATCAAATTAACGTGAGTTTGTAGTCTGTGGTGCAATTATTTGTATAATAAGCGGGGGGCGATCCCATGCAGACGAGAACAAAAGAATATTTGATTGCTGCCTCGTTAGCCTTTAACT
The DNA here is from genome assembly GCA_907269065.1 of Crocallis elinguaria. Classification (NCBI taxonomy): domain Eukaryota; kingdom Metazoa; phylum Arthropoda; class Insecta; order Lepidoptera; family Geometridae; genus Crocallis; species Crocallis elinguaria. The sequence continues at coordinate 19,087,554 of OU026072.1, read as the reverse complement.
TTAACCACAGATTATCAAGGTACCCACTACCTATAGGTATATATACAGGTAGAGAATTAAAGTAATTAATGAGTGGTCTAATTGAATGAGCTGCCAATTATAACCGCAATCGGTCTTACAACAAACAATTTAAACACAATAAACAGCGTCTAGCTCTTAAACATTGAAACAAACAGTGAAATTACTGGGCTTAGTCTCAGGGTAACGAGCGCACTGCAGTGCCACGCAGGCCTTTGTTTTTCAAAGTTCTACATGCAATTGTCATGGGCCGGCGTTATGCTTACCATCAGGCAAACGACCAGCTCGTCTCGTTACCAAAGAACAAAAAAAACATACCTAGTATTACGATGTAAAACTGTGCCTTAGTCGCGTGCTTAAATATAAACAACCATAAATCTTGATTTAAGTAGTGTCTAACCGTTGTCTCTACAATGTACATTTCTAATCATTTTAGGCGTTGATCTTTAGACACTGTCTATCTAAACCGGCGTCTAAAAGTTGTTTTTAACACGGAATGTGTTTCAATGTTGATATTTCTAAACGTGTAGTGTCGTAAAATAATAGTGTATTAGGTAGTATGATGAATAATGGATTGATGGATTAGAAATGTAACCAACCGTTGCGCCTAATTCAAGTTTTGTACGGTATCCAACATCTCAGGTGGTTTATCTATTGTTCGCAATTGCTAAGGGTCACGCCTGCCCAAACAATTTTTGCCGTTGAAGAGTCAAATAATAAAGTATGGTGCAGTACCACGCAGGGTACATTCATAGCTTTATAATTATGGCACTACTATAAAGCTATGAATCTGCACGGCACTGCACCGTACTTGCCGCCTCAGTTTTGTTCTCTAGTAGAAAGAGTACGGGTCACGCGGACCCAGTGCGGCTTGGTGGATGTCACATGTCTTCGAATCTTTTGGTTCTTTAACGTGTGGGTTTTTCACGATGTTTTTCCTTCAAAGTTTTAGAGCGATTGTGATAATTCCGCACATAACTTGATATAAATCATTGGTGCGAGCCGAACCGAGATCCGAATAGTGCGTCGGATTGAAAGTCGTACAAGTTCCCGCTCGGCCACACTCGCTCTCACGCCTGTACCGCTCCATAAACTCCCTATAGTGGCTGCGCGTTGCGAGATTGGAACCGAAGCCCTCTACACCATAAATGGCAATCGTACCACACTGCCCACCACCTGACGGCAATGTTATCTTAGTTCTTAATATTTGTGTTTCTGGTCCGTGTTTCTATAATTGCCCCACAATATAAACAAACATGGCGGTAACCAACCAATGGCATAAATAGAAATAAAATATCTAATCATGTCATTGGTTTGTTTATACTATTGGACAAGTACGAAAAAAAACGGACCATATGTAATTATATTTATAAGTTTGTAACGTGGATTTATTTCTGGCAATAAACCGTTTCCTTTCATATGCCTCTGAAAACTACAGTTCCGAGTTATATTCGCCCTAAATCCTTACCTAAATATATCCAAAAAATCGACGTAAAAACCTGACCCTCTCTACTGTTTTGCAAATGCAAAATAGAAACCTTGTCTGATAGGAGAGATGGCTTTTCAGCGGTAAGACCAATTATTGTACTATACTTTAAGCTATTTTATTTTTTTATGCGGATGTTTAGTGTACACTAGTACAGCCCTAATGATTTATGTATCTATGTACAATTGTACATATCTACACCGCATGAATTCGCATGAATGCTTTGAAAATTATCACTAGAAACGGGATATTTACCATGTATATTATTTTATTTGAGTTTCCGATATTAAAAACCTATAATTAATAACCTATATCGCGCGAATCTATCAACTATGAATTACATTATTGTTAATTTTATTATTTAAGTCTAATTTCTATATTTTTATCAAAAAATTGCCGATTCGTTTTATATTAAACTAACTGCTGCCCGCGGTTTCACCCGCGCAGAGATGTTGGATTACATGGGTTTTATTTTTTTGCGCGGAACCCTAATTCTTTGTCTAAAATAAAAGTAGCTTAAGTTACTCCTTATAACATCAGCTATCTATCAGTGAAAGGCCCGTCCAAATCGGTCCAGCCGTTTCGAAGATTACCCGGAACAAACAGACAGACACAAAAAAATTATAAATTGTGTTTTAGTTATAGGTACCGTATATACTTTCATATGCATCTGGTAAAAAGCTGTTATTTTGACATTACAAACAGACACTTCAATTTTATTTATTTGTATAGATAAAGATCAGAAGGCATACTTTAAGAAATCGGTTTTTAAGTGTTTTTAAGCACTAGAGTGTTTATATATATGTTATATATTATATAAATGCTTTTTGTGCTCAATAATATTATACTATTTAAAATAACTTGGTAACTTGCCAGTTAATGTACGACCAAAATATAAATGATTCAATTGTTATGTATTAATCAGAGAAGAATCAAACATAACAGAAGAACTTGAGATTTTTCTGAATGAAACAAAATTATACCTGCAATCAGAGCCAAAGGTAACACAATACCCAAAGAAAGATGTAGGTACCAACAAAATTTCGTAACAAATGGATGTCATTTGAATAATTTATCGCTTTATTTTGATGTTTATGACATAGCGACATGCTTACACACATCTCATCGCTTAGGATTCGAAAACGGGCCCGGTAACCGTGACTAATGACATTTTTGGAATGTGTATGTACACGCGGTGGTAGCGAGAGGTGCCAATATTTAACGGTTACGAATATGGTCGGGTGGCACCCACGCGCCAGCCCCAGACGACGCGACAAATCGCCAAGGTTGACGTCCAATGATACGCCGCGGGCCGACGGATTTTTCAGCGAAATAGTTTCACCGGGCTGTTTCGGCGGCGGTGACGGCAACGTCTGCGGCGGCCGCCGGTCGATGCCCCCGCGGCCACGCGATTTGGCTCAACTCGACGCAAACTACTAATGAAACCCCGACGCTGTTGCCAATACGCGCCCAGACTCGCCGCTTTAGAACACCTTCACCGATATACCACACTTCCGCCTCGGACGAGCGCTCTCACGCCGTACCATTGCAAAAAAACACGCGACATCTCCGATCGATAATTTACTGCACCGCCAATTATCAAATAGGGGAACGTAACATTTAGCGCTTCATAATGAACTGGCAGACTTTATTGCGAACGAAATCCCGATCGCTATGCCAAACGGCAAGTAGGCGTGTGACGAGCCATGCCAACAGTTCGACGAGACGAGACAATCCTCGGTGGCGTTTATCTTCGTCGAATTCTTGCTGTTTAGAAATGCGGTTAGAAAAACTGAGAATATAATAGTGACTAATGTCGAGAGAGTATCTCCGAGTTGAGGAGTCGAATCCGTGCGTTATCATATCAGTAGTAAAAGGTTGCAAGCGACCTTTGCTAGTGGCGAATAGCGGGTTCTAATCGCGATGTGGGGAATACTTGCATCCCGCTCGCGCCTACAACTTATCAATGAAATGCCTGCGCAGACGCCGCCGCCGATGCCTTCGCTCCAACGGTGCCTCGCGTTCCTTCTGACGTAACAAAATGGCGGACCACATAGTTTCGTAGGTACTTATCCTATTAGCATTTAGAGAATTGATATTACCCATTATCAAAATTGTGGCCTAAATTGAGTTGATTCATATGTATGGCATCATTTGTAGAAGGAAGTCGATGTAAATGTAATGCGGCATTGTTCCATACCACCGAAATACTCGGAATAGAAATAATGTCTAATATAACGGATAGCGTAATAGATATTTATTCGAAAAAGGGTAAAACAAAACATTTTTTTCCAGAAACCTTGTAAATCTAAGTAAGTTAGGTACATAGTAATATATTGTGAGCGTTGAATTATAAAATACTAACTACTAGCGCCATCTTGTTGTTAATGTTTAAACACGGTGGACACGACGTGAACTAAACTGAGCTTATGACTACGTGATGTTGGAATTTGTACCAAAATGACTCGCTTCTCGCGCATTTGCTTCGGTACTACTTGGCTTGGGTCGTAGTTCCAACGATTTTCGTTAGATGGCGCTGGTTTTAAATGCGACATTACACAGCCTCCTAGCGGCTACAAAAGTATATTAAATTTATTGTTTACTGTGCAAATAGATGTGTACACAGAGTATAACTTTCAAAAATACGACTTTTGCAAATTAGTGATTTCAAAGACATAGCTGATAATTTTGTCACCGGTGATGTCGAAATCACTCGTGAAATTCAAAAATCGATCCCCTGGCTGTTATAGTTTACTGACCTGGCTGTGTGGAAGGACGCCTTGTCACTGGACGAGGCGGCACCGAAAGACACGCCAACTGCGAGTCCCTCAGGGATATTGTGCACAGTGATGGCCACCACCAGAAGCATAATTCGCTTCCACTGTGACGCCCGCGCCTCAAGTGCGCGTGCTATGCTCTCGCGGTGGTCACCTTCGCCGTTCTCACCCGATTTCTGGAATAGTACGAATGGAATCGCTAGAATTATTTGTTCTTTTTTTAAACTTTTCTTTGACCTTATTAGTTGCCTTATTAGTAGCCGGTTGCAGAAGATACGTAGTAGTGATGTTTGTAATGTTTATCTTGCACGCTGAAATCTTGTGATTAAATTAATCACCACACGGTATAACCAATGGGGAGCCACACTGCTTACTTATCCCGCTAGGTGGTGCATTATCGCTAGTGTTGTTTCACTATGAAACTTCATTACTTATAAAAATTTAGTAGACAAAAAACGTCTTTGGAATAAAGTATGCTTCTGTGCAATTCAATATAAAAATAAAGGCACACATGTTTCCCTTCTGACGAGAAAAAGCGGAAATTGTGGATCAAAGCATTACTAACAGAAATTATTGGGAACCAATTATTCTTCTAAGGGCCGATTTTTCAATTGCTATAAAACCCATTAATTTCCGTGTTTTAGTGTGTTTTTCGGGTCTTTCATTTCAAAATTAATGGACCGTTAGCTAACTAAGGTTTATTTCTTTAGAATGCTATAAAATTTGTTTACGTCTGTCTTCACCACAGACTTGATGATTCAGGGAATTACCTAACAGGATGCTATCTGACTATTGAACAATCGGCCCATAGTTATGTAGTGACCATTTCAAATCTAATGATTTTTAACACGCAATCATGTTTAATGGTTATAGTTTAATTCATTAACTCACAAAGTAAACATCAATGACAATCATCAGTGATGGTGGCGCCATCTGAGATTAGCTTTGCCTGTGCCTCCCCATTGCCTGAACTATATAATTATTATACCAATTGATTTGAAATTTTGTACACTTGTGTAGTTCCGATGATCATACAATATGGTGACCATCTTTGTTCACTTTAGAAAACGTAGATCGAGAAGGGTCTTGATGAGAACATAGCTTTTTGATGATTATTATTATTATACTGGGGATGAAACCGGAAGGTAGGTATCATGACTTCCGCTCATGTGATTCTATATACGATCACTTGAACGTTTGATCAATTGACTCGATGTCATGATTTAAGATGCTGATCAAAGAGTGGTGATGATAGTGAATTGAAGAGTGACGATAATACAAGTAAAAGTATTTTATATAGTTATGCTGAATCCATAGCCTCCCGAACTAGTATAAATTGTGTTTCAGGAGTCAGTGGCTTCTCCATGGGCGTATTTACCCTAGGGCCAAAAGGGCCATGGCCCGGGGCGGCAGGCTGCTAGGGGCGGTGCAAGCAGAAGAAATTTAAAAAAGAATACCTAACTAAGGCTCTTATTCATGAACAGTGTTAAACTGTGTTTTGTCTCTTTCGATTCAATTTAAAATTGTAAAACAAAAAGGGCGGCGGGGCCTGCAGGCCCAGGGCGCTGAATCCTAAAATACGCCACTGGGCTTCTCCTATTTAATACCTATTAGATACTAAACTTTGATGTCATCCCTTTTTTATGTTATTGGTAACGAGACGAGCTGGTCGTTTGCCTGATGGTAAGCATAACGCCGGCCCATAACAATTGCAGTACCACTCAGAACTTTGAAACACAAAGGCCTGCGCCGCACTGCAGTGCGCTCGTTACCCTGAGACATTAGGTAGTAAGTCTCATAAGCCCAGTAATTTCACTTGCTACTTTGCTCATCAAACCGGCACACAGGAATGCTTGCACATTACTGCTTGGCGGCAGACTTCACGAGCAAAGCGGTGGAACTAACCCAGACGGACACTCGCAGAAGAATTAGTCCTCCCACTAACAGAATACATAATTTATTACAATCGATTTTATTATTCAATGTAAGTAAGTATGCGTGGTATGAGGATGCGCAAAATGCACGCGCTCCTCTGTGTGTGTGGGTATAATTAAATATATAATAGTGTATGTCGGGGTAGTCGCAGTCTGAGAATTTGTATAAAGCGCCATCTAGGGAAAATCTGAGAAACAAGTGAAATTTGTAATATTGACGGTATCGAAATATCTAGTCTTTGGGTGTCGATCGAATTAGTGAAATGGTAACACAGTGACATTTGACAATCGAACTGTCGTGTTGGCAAGCCGTCAGAAGTTGTCTTAGTCGGTAGCGTTGTATTCTCTGGGCAGTTGACTCTCGGCTCTCGAGTCGAGCGGACGTCTCCTACAACTAGAGGTCGCGAGGCGCGTGGAGCGCCGCGCGCTGCGTGTTCGCTGTTCGGTGTGCTTGTGGACTACAGAAGCAACGAGTCTACGTGTCACAGCTGAGTGTATCCTTTCTATTTTCTTTAAGATGTTGAGCAAGCCTGTATTGCTAGGCTTATGGTGGCTTGGGCAGGACTATAAGGGGTGTTGGGAGGTCCTGTGGGCGAGTGCCCAAAAACTGTTGTTAAGTAACAATAACTGAGTGCTTGAGTAAACGAGCGAAGCTAACAGTACGAAGTTAATGAAAGTAAACTTTGGTTATTTCCGACATCAGAAGTGGGGCGAATCAACGCCCAGTGACTAGAAAATTCCACAAAAGTGCTGACAACTTAATTTAAAGATGTTACGATTCCTGGTTAGATGGATTTGTTTTTATAGGGACTGAGTTTTATTCCACTGTCAAGTTTTTTTCACATGTTATTTTGTGCTAAGTTTGTCGAGGGCAAGGGCCTCCAAACCATTCTATTTCGTGCTAAGTTTGTTGAGGACAGGGGCCTCCATATCTTGTTATTTTGTGATAAGATTGTCGAGGACAGGGGCCTCCGAACCATGCTATTCTGTGCTTAGTTTGTCGAGGACAGGGGCCTCCGAACCATGTTATTTTGTGCTAAGTTTGTCGAGGGCAAGGGCCTCCAAACCATTCTATTTCGTGCTAAGTTTGTTGAGGACGGGCCTCCAAACCATTCAATTTCGTGCTAAGTTTGTTGAGGACAGGGGCCTCCGAACCATGCTATTTCGTGCTAAGTTGGTTGAGGACAGGGGCCTCCGAATCATGCTATTTTGTGCCAAGTTTTTCGAGGACAAGGCCCTTCGAAATGTGCTATTCTGTGCTAAGTTTGTCGAGGACTGGGTTCCCCAAACCATGCGATATCATGTTAATTTTGTTGAGGACTGGTTGTCGGTTGTTCGTTTGCTGTTTCACATAATTCTTAGTTTGATGACCACAAAGTATCCTATTCAGCTAATAATCTGATTTGATATTTATTTTGAAAGATTTGGTCAGGAAGCCGACGCGAATGGAATTGAGATGTTGTCTCCATTTTTCTTTGTGATGTCAATGAATGCGTTTGCGCTAAGGTGCGCTGCAAATTTGACGGAACATCTGAGGTCACTTGTTCGTCGCGGGCCGTGGGGCTGTGCCGAATAGATGCATTTTCCGTTGACCGTGAAGATCTGCTTTTGGGCCAATTTGTAACAATTATGCAAGATTTTTAAGTTTTTATCAAGGTTTAAGCGATTGATTATTACAAATAAATGTTTTCATTTAATACTATTTCTTTTGAGTACATTGTTGTCAAAATTTTTTTTTTGTTATTCATTGGAACAGTGACGCGAGTAGTGGTAGTCTCTTGATCCGCTCGCTTGTCAGTTGCTCCGCCTGCTCGGGTATAACGTGAAATTCTTGAGATGAATTGACGCGTCAGGTTGTGCAGAGCACTTGTAAATAGAGGGTTATTATAAGTTCGTAATGGGAAGTTCGAGTAAGTTGCATCTACTGAAATTGGAGCACAAAGCCATGCTATATTTCGAATAATCCAATCAATCAAAACATTTTTAAACGTTTTTCCGGAATTCAGTTTAGTTCTTGCCACGAATTCTCCTTTATGTATTCTACTGAATGAAAACTGGTGCCACGAATTGGTAATTTGAGTTTAGGAAAAAGAAAGATGTCGACTGGAGCCATATCTGGTGAATAAGATGGTTTGCTCGAGGGTATTGGTTGAGTTTTTGGTCAAAATTCATTCGCTATGATGGCCTTGTACGAAGGCGCATTATCGTGGTGCAAAATCCAAGAATTTTCTTTCCACAAATCTGGCCTTTTTCGTAGAATTTGCTCTCTTAAACGACGCACTCAAATGATTTCGCGAAGCGTGACAGTGTGCTTGTAGGTCTGTGGTTCTCGCAGTGAGTCTTATCACCCGATTTGAGAATGGGAATGGCGCGAGCTACTTTTCAAAGAGTGGGAAACCTATCAAACCGAATGGATTTATTGAATAAAATTTCGGTGGGTGAGCATAGTTCTTTCGCATATGTTTCGACATGTATGATAGAAATTTCGTCTTTGGCAGTATCCAGGTTTTTGATTTTTAAGAAGAATCGTTTCTTTTGCGAAATATATATCGCTTAAAGGTATTTTTGTGATTGTAAATATTATCTGATATATTACGATTTACAACGCTAGTCGTGTTTTCGAAAACAACTAAAATATCTGGAGAATAGTCTCGCATACGTCGTGTTTAAAGGAATAGAGTTCACGGTTTTTTTTTGCTACTAACAAACCTCCAAAGTGCTTTAGCATAATTGACTTGCAAGGAATCCTCTATTGATTTTGTGGAACCATTGTAGCAGGTATCGAGAGGGATTTTGCCTTTCAGACTATAGTATGAGAAACTGTCGTATTCAAGAGGGTTAACAATTTAAAGGTATATGATATTTGTACTTCCGCTCTAGGCAGTGTTTCGGTGCAGGGCTGAACCAAACAGGATAGTTTTTTTAACCGATTTCCAAAGGGGGAGGAGGTTGTCAATTCGTCGGGTATTTTTTTTATGTTTGTTACCACAGATCTCGGTCGTTTATAAACCGATTTGGAAAATTCTTTTTTGTTTGAAGGGATGTATTTTCGGATTGATCCCATGGGGGTTTCATCAAAGTCTGTTCAGTGGTTTGTCACTGAGGTCGGTTCGTGGCTTTTTATCAATTTTTTTTGACGAGGGTGTATATATCGTTATTATCGCGTTGAGCGCAGCATGTAGTTTGTGTGGTTCTGCGACAATATCATTAATATCTTCATGAAACATTAATATCTTTGTACTTGGTTTGGATAGTTTTAAAATGTCAGTTTTTATGAAGCCGATTTCACGGTGGGACGTTACATGCCCTTCCCACTCACATAGTTTTTGTTCTACCAGGAAACTTAATTTTTGTTATTTATGTATATTGTATTATCATCACCTACTAGTATGCGGGAATCGATCTTTCACTCAGTGTAATATAAATCTATTTTTTTTTTTCTCAATGTTTATCCTGGCGGAATTGTGTGACACTGTTTGTGTTGATCAGTGAATGGTGTTATGGGCTGCACTATTGTCAGTTTATTTTGTGTATTTTACAAATTATTACGTATACTGTGGTTGTTTGCTGTTCCTGATAAAATAAAATATCAAAAGTAGAGAGCGCAGAATCTGAGTCTGTTTCAGACAGTTCACACTTGACCTCGGAGCGCAGACATTTGTTAGGATTGGATAGTTTTTGGAATTTAGGTTTTCAAGATTTGACAGATGGACCCGAATTATTATCTATATCTAAGACAATCGCCAGATGATGGGAGTCTAGGACTTAGGGGATCTGCACTGTATACTTGAACATCAGTAGTCGCCGGTGCTAGGTCGAGAACACTGTTATTTGCATTAGATATTTATTTATTTGGTTCACCAACAATTGTTATATTGTTTCTTAGCTAAACATGACATAATTTATAACCGAGTTGTAGTAAAAATTGCTAAATTCACAACCAATTAAAGGTGGACATTACAACAGGTAAAATTAAATATGAAAAAAAAAAGAGTAACATTTAACATAGGTGCTTGTTGTATAATGGTTTATAGAGTTGTGAAAAATTAATTTTTGGATTTTCTTGAGAAGTTGGGATTTTCCGGTACCGAACCATTCATTTGATGTTCTGCACAATCTGGGAATTGGAGAGCTACCTGCTGCCGTAGACTATGGAGCGAGAAGGTGGAACAGGCAGTGAAACTGTGCGTCGTGGTATTCTACGGGGTATTCTAAAGTTAAAATTTTAATGGTTGAAACCTTTGTGTGGGAATAATAAATAGGTCCAGTAGTTTTCTTCTCTTTTCTGGAGAAGATGTCTGGAACAAATCTAATTATACATAGTATGATTTTTTTTTTTGTGAATTTTGGCAGCTTAACATGAATGCCATAGGAACCTCTTCTGGACGCGTTCTATTCTGAGAGTGTGAGTGGCATGGTGGGGTCTCCAAATTACAGGGCAATTGAATTGTTTGTATGCTATTAAATTGTTTGAGCTGTCAGACGACCACGGTGTCGCATAATAAATGGGACTTCTGATTGTAAGCGGGCTAGCCTTCATAACTAATGAATTAAACTCTTTAAATAATTTTTTTAATTTTAATTAGCTCTTTAAACCTAGTTAATCCAAGAGTGTTGAAATCTCCAATATAAATAAATTCCTGTGAGTCACTAGTATTCAAAATATTTTCATAGCAATTGTCATAGAAAGATTGAAGAAGATCGTGCAGTATGTCCGGAGAAAACCATGTCGAGCGCGACATGGGGCAGAATGGCCAGGTTAAGACGGGAAAGTTACACGAGTAGCGGGTCAAGCGGGCTGACGTCACGCGTCGACACCGAACCAGTGAGACTGGTAGTTGCTGGTGGAGTCACGGGGAAATTAATTAGATTAACACACGAGGGCGTGTGTCATTGCAGAATGGCCGTGTCGGGGTAGTCGCAGTCTGAGAATTTGTATAAAGCGCCATCTAGGGAAAATCTGAGAAACAAGTGAAATTTGTAATATTGACGGTATCGAAATATCTAGTCTTTGGGTGTCGATCGAATTAGTGAAATGGTAACACAGTGACATTTGACAATCGAACTGTCGTGTTGGCAAGCCGTCAGAAGTTGTCTTAGTCGGTAGCGTTGTATTCTCTGGGCAGTTGACTCTCGGCTCTCGAGTCGAGCGGACGTCTCCTACAACTAGAGGTCGCGAGGCGCGTGGAGCGCCGCGCGCTGCGTGTTCGCTGTTCGGTGTGCTTGTGGACTACAGAAGCAACGAGTCTACGTGTCACAGCTGAGTGTATCCTTTCTATTTTCTTTAAGATGTTGAGCAAGCCTGTATTGCTAGGCTTATGGTGGCTTGGGCAGGACTATAAGGGGTGTTGGGAGGTCCTGTGGGCGAGTGCCCAAAAACTGTTGTTAAGTAACAATAACTGAGTGCTTGAGTAAACGAGCGAAGCTAACAGTACGAAGTTAATGAAAGTAAACTTTGGTTATTTCCGACATGTATATATATTTTACTATTAAAATTTTCGTAAGTATCACACTTTATAAATTGTTAAAAAACCGGCTATAACTCACGTCATTTGTCGATATTGTCGACCTAGGTTTCGAGCGTGTCCGACGCTCTTCCTCAGGGAGTGCATAGGTCGACAATATCGACAAATGACGTGAGTTATAGCCGGTTTTTTAACAATTTATGGTGTATATATAGTATAATAGTATATAATAGTAAGTAAATAACATAGTAAACTATCATTTCCTGTCTCAAAGACTTACCATTACAGGTTAAACCAGTTACTATTTCAGGCAATAGATAATTTAAACACAACCATTTAAACGTGAATATAAATCGCTTTCTTACTTTGTTATCTGCATGGTTTACAAAGTAGGAAGTCGTGGTTCTTACCAGGGAGTGGTGCGATTGGTGATGGCCGCGCCGCCTTTGCGCCGTGTGCTGGTTTGAGATGAAATCAGCGAAGTCGCCGGGCGGCGGCGGGTCCAGCGTCACTATACTAGTGGGATTCGAAGGCCGCCTATTCAGTGCTGTCATCATTTCTAAGTCTTCTAGCTTCTCCTTCGATTCTTTGCTCTTTGTTATACCTGGAAACACGTTGTTATCATCAAATATAAAATACAATTAAATATGCTTATGAGACTTAATACCTAATGTCTCAGGGTAACCAGCGCACTGCAGTGTCGCGCAGGCTTTTGTATTGCAAAGTTCTGATTGGCACTGCAATTATTATGGGTCAGCATTATGCAATACCATCAGGCAAACGATGGCAAGCTCGTCTCGTTATCAAATAGTATAAAAACATTGATATAACTCAACGTTGAATGTTAATTGTTAGACACTTTAATATTCTGATAGTTACTCGTATAAATTAGACAAGTGTTTCTAGACACAACAATTTAAGACGACATAGGTACTTCATTAAACAAAAAATAACAATTAAAAAAACAATTTACTTCACTATCTATTAAAAGAGTCAAAAATACAGGTTTTCATAAAATATATAACACAAAAAACAAAAGACGATACATATTGAACACCAAAGAATAAAAGAGATCAAGATAGGTAGGTACACTTTGGCTATTGTATTAAAACACCTGCATTCTCTAATTAAATAACTGTTGTCTGTAATTACATTTTAGTACTAGAATGTGAGTAGTCACTTTTATAGGTGCAATCGCTGCAATATTCAGTCCTATTTGTCAGAGCACCTATAAGTTATCTACTACAACCTTCCTATGAATATTTCGAATAAATGTCCTAAAAAATATAATAATGGATATGCCACCCAGAACTAATCTAATTATGCATGGAAAAGCCTTGACTTACACACCTTCCATACATCAATTTATCATACCTATTTGTATAAGATAGGAGTGCTCGACATAATACATCGATATTTTAAAATTGCTCCGTACCTATCGAAATGAAGGATTTCGATATTGCAAGTATCGCTCCTAAGCTAGATAAGTATCATTAATTATTGAAAGTAAATTTATCGAAATTAAAGATGATTCTTATTTTAATTTGGACTGTCGGTATTTGAAACAATAACCGATGTCATCGCACACAAAAGTAAGGTGATTTACGAATGTAGCCAATTAGAAATTGTCACTTGTACTTTTATGTAAATAAATCACCTGTTATAGTAGGTGGTAGGACTAACTCTTCAGCGAGTGTCCGTCTGGGTTGGTACCACCGCGCCGGTTTGCTCGTGAAGTCTGCCGCCAAGCAGTAATATGCAAGCATTACTGTGTTCCGGTGTAATGAGCATAGCAGCCAGTGAAGTTACTGGGTTTATGAGACTTAATACCTAATGTCTCAGGGTACCGAGCGCAATGCAGTGCCGCGCAGGCCTTTGTGTTTCAAAGTTCTGAATGGCACTGCAATTATTATGGGCAGACCTTATGCTTACCATCAGGCAAACGACCAGCTCGTCTCGTTATCAAATAGTATGAAAAAAATAATGTTAGGTTCATTCATTCACTCTAAAGTCCCTGAAAAAAATTGACGTTATAATTTGGTATAACCATCGATACAAACAATATATATGCTACCATCATATCACGTATGTATTTTATATCGATATACTTATTTCTTCGACTTCACGTCCCTAATTTATGAGCAAACATAAACCTTGCTTCTTTAATACTTAATGTACCGTTTATAATGAATGCCATTCATAATTATATTGGTTGTGATAACATTATAACTTTATGGGTGACTTATAAACTCAACTGGTAGCTAAGTCTCAAGATAAGATACCAATCATTAGACCTGCAATCTCTCTCTCTTTTTCTCTGTAGTCATTACAACAACAAACGGATTCTGTAGCGGGCTAGCGGCACACTTTCAGTTGTAAAAGATAAGTGATACATACAAATACATATTTGTTTACAGAATGAGCCTAATGCAAATACAGAACGCTTCCTAGGTCGTAAAACCAAAATACAACTCTTCTTTGTTTCAATCTTAATCAAAAATAAACTTTTAGTTAAGCTTTTAAATTACGGTGGAAATTAAATATAAAAAATATGTACCTACATTTTTTGCCCTAGCAAACAAAGGTGTTACAATTTAGTATTTAGGTATAAGTTACAATTTGTTTTTGCTTGTAACATAAATGTGGAACTATGTATTTTTTACGACAAAATCACGATAAAACGTCTTCTGCGCTATCGTGATGGTAGCATGGTAAATTGAGATAAGATATAAGCACATATTAAGATGGTATATTGTTATACATCTAAATAGTTATTCAATGACTATGACCTTCTCCTGTTCCACGCATTGACAGGTGGCGCCGCCTGGTGGAAATAGAACTGGAGCAAATGTCGCTAAGAACCAGCCAATGAGAGAAAAGGATGTTGCCGCCACAAAAGTGACGTCATCGTGAACATAATTTGATACCTGGCCAGTCGCCATTTTGCTCGGCAGTTCTTCTTTGGATTTAGAGTAAGCCAGATCGGCAAAGGAGTCTGTATGGTTTTTGGATTATATAAAGCTAAGTATTCTTCTAGTTAGGTAAAATTAATGTGCTAAAATATATCAAAAGTGTACTTATGTAATTACCTACTGAATGTGTTGTCGTGTATTGAATATGAATTACAAAACAAGTTCCGATGAGTTTCTTGCCCATTCTTCTCAACCGGACTAAATCTTTGGAATGGGCACTTAGAGTCAATTGCCTAGTCAACTTGAAGTGAATTATTGGAAATACAACAATATTATGTGATTTAAGCTGTTTCATTTATTCTTGTAAGTAATGGTTGTAACAATTTTCAGAAGTGGGATGAGCTCATCCATTTCTGCCCGCACATGCAGCCCCATAATGTGAGAGCGGCCTGGGAGTTTTAACACATCTTGCTGTACTTCGAGAAAGTACGCACCGTGGCATCCGCTGCAATATGCGCTTCGGGATACCTACCTGCATGGAGAAGTTGGAATAATCTGGTAGGATCTATTCATGTTGTATCAAGTAATGGGTAAAGAAGAATTTAAGTATATCTATGGTCACATTAGACTGAGTTTAATCCGGCAAATATAATTGGATGTGATACATGGTTGGAAAACTTTGAATAATAGTGGGAAAAGTAACGTATACAGGCAAGGTTGTTTAGGTTACAAAAAGGCACAATACTTTACATGGCTAAGAATTCACGTGGTTTAAATGGAAGCAGAAAATTTAAGGTTATTTTTGGTACATAACAAAGAATGTTTCTTTTTTCTTTCTTTGCTGAGTTTTCTAAGTCTTGGCTCGTACCTAATGTTAGTAAGTCGATGTAACAATAGTGGGTAATGTAAGGATTCTGATGATACACCATACATCGATATTTGTTCCGACATTTAAGTTATGGTGTAATAAAGAAACTTGCATAGGTACAGGCATTCATATATACGCATTTTTATTTTGAGCAGTCGTGTAAAAAAAAAAACTGAATGTTTTCCGTGATTTATATTGATTTGACTTTATTGTAAATGGATTGATATGAAATTAAAATGTTTTACTACAAAGTTTGTATTTTACCACATCTGGCTCATTTTATACTTAAAGAAAACTTACGTACATATATCATTATGAGCTGCAGTATAGGTAATTACCGATTAAGTAAAAACTCTGTTGCAACCTACCCACTTCAATACAATACAATTAAAATATAACAAATTTTCAGTACCTAGTTTACAATTCTTCGAATTGAGTCGGCCGGTACCACGTAGTACCGGCGGTAAAAAAAAAAAAACACATAGACCTTATTCAGTGGTGATAAGGTTCAAAATAGATTAACCGTTATGAACGAATAAAATTGCTAACTATATTGGACCCTAAGTCGGCCGGAACCACGTAGGTAAATAGAAACAGTTAGACCTTATTCAGTGGTGATAAGGTTCAAAAAATTGCTATTTTAAAAGAAAAAGAAAAGAAGACCTAAGTTAGTCATACTGGCCAAATAAATTTACAGTTACCTTCCAAACTAGTGATAACTATAGAAAAGTACTCTGTGGTGATAACTGTATGACGGCAGGGCGTCTCGCAGTACTTACGTACAGAGCTTGTTATTTTCTGTTAACAAATTTGTTAATAATTAGGTATTTTTAGTACTTGTTTGATTATTATTAGATTTGTTTTAAACGAGATGTAGGGTAGGAAGAAGGCGTCCTGTTCCTTCCTTTTTCGTCAAGACGAGAAATCATATAGCCAACCCTGGTGTCAGAATTTTAAATCGTCCCAGGGCTTTCTAATTTCTTGCACTCTATTATAACCACATCTACGGGAAAGCCAATAACAAAACGAAGTATTAGTAGAACGAAGTATTGTTGTTATTGCGTATATATTAAAGTTCATGTGAACCCTTTGACTTAGGACTGTGGTTGGCTAAGTTTGAGTTGGTTTAGATTTTTTTTCTATTTATGGGTTTCAACAGTACTCCCAATAAAGACTTGGACAAAGGTCAGTGTCAGTTGTCTCGTTAAGTTCAAAATAGTTACATATGCAGTTATTAATACACTGTAACATTGAACCAGTCTCAACACTAATTTCTCGAGCTTCACGAGTAGGACGAAAATTGGATTTAAACATTTAAAAACAAACCAAAGTAGAACTTGACACGGAAATCGTGGTGATGAGGACCGCCTGAGGGGCGATGGAGCAAATAAAGAGTCACCACGGAAATCGTGGCGATGAGGGCCGCCTGATGGGCGATGAAATAAACAAGGGCCACCACGGAAATCGTGGTGATGTTGGCCGCCTGATGGGCGATGAAATAAACAAGGGCCACCACGGCAATCGTGGTGATGAATGAAGGCCGCCTGAGGGGCGATGAAATAAACAAAGAGTCAACACGTGAATCGTGGTGTTGGAGGCCGCCTAATGGGCGATGAATAAACGAAGGTCACCACTGATATTGTGTTAATGATGAGTATGATATAGGAAATGAAATAAACTTAGGTAATTATGGAAATGAAAGGATGTAAATGTACATTTTGTTGATAAAAATCTTTTGAATTATGGTAACTGGCCGTCTTACTGGACGATGAAATAAACAGCTTACATAATGCAACAATTTATTTTAATTCATGATTAATATGAAATAAACAACAGAAGATAAGGTACTAATGATTCTGTTTAAACAAACGCAGTATTAAATTTTTCATTAAAAGTTAGCAAGAAGGAAGCTATGTACCACTCGACCAAGCTAAATAAGTGAGGTTGAATTGATATTGATAGTTTGGCTACCATTTTAAAGCTGTTGCAGATTGTGCAGCTGGTAGGTCATATTTTATCAAAAGTATACATGAAATTTATAGTTGGGGTGTTCATGTTAGTGACACAAGAGTAAGACATGGAAGTTGAACATAGATTGCGCCAGTGTTCCTTTATGTAAATGTCGCTATACCGTTATTTATTTCGGCTGGGTGGTATGGTATGACCTTAAAATCAATATGAGACTTTTTTATATTAAAATAAGTTGGATATGGGTAGTGAAATATGGGATAGTAAAACGGAAAAACAGATATTGGATAATGGTTTACATAATAATAGACTAAATTGTAAACAATACCGAATAATGATAGTATTTAGTGGCTCTTTTCAATATCTATACAAATAAATAAAATTGAAGTGTCTGTTTGTATAAAAATAACAGCTTTTTACTAAATTCATATGAAATAATATATGGTACCTATAACAAAACAACCATTATTTTAAATTTTGTCAGTCTGTCTGGTCTGTCTGTTGTTCCGGGTAATCTCCGAAACATCTGGACCGATTTTGACGGGACTTTCCTAGGCAGATAGCTGATGTTACAAGGAGTAACTTAGGCTACGTGGACAAAGCCTCTGTGCACAGCTAGTAGTATATAATATAATGTTTTTGAGAAAGTATTTATAGTAACCTTTGTATTAAATTCTGGGTTCAAGCAAATAAATAAGAATAGCTTTCGGTTTGTTGGGATGACTAAGTTTGCCCTTAAACTTGTTTCGAAGTGCTTGTTTAGATTTCCTTTATGAAACTAGCCTATAGGGTAGACCTAAAAGAAACAATAACTTAAAGGGAAATGCTAAAGAGTGCTGAGGAATAATAATAGGAAAAATAAAGTAAAGTAGTTAGACAGTCAGTATTTAAATTTTTGGGTTCAAATATCAGGTTCTATTAATCTTGGTATACACTATACACCTAATAATGATTAAAATATATGGAATCTAATATAATGGAATTATATATAAAGTAAACTTAATGAAAAAGAAAAACAGTTATTAATTGATAAATATGGAGAAGTTCTAAGGAAAATTAAAGATAAGATACATTCTAATTGTTTAAAACATGAGTATTATGCCAACTTAAAATTATGTACGTAGGTACATTGATGTTATAATCATTAGAGGATCATCATGTTATGCCTAATATGTAGGCGTACAAATTGATAGGTGGAGCTACTTATCTGTTATTAATTTACAAAATCTGTATTAAAATATTAACAAACTGATAATTTCAAATTAAATATAGAAAATGAAAATCTTCAATTCTTAAGTTATTTGTCATTTTTGACAAAAATAAAAAAATGAAAAAAAAAAGGAAAATTATAATGCCCAAAAGAAAGACTTCCAATTAAAAAGTTAAAACAAAATGTCAACGTTATGTAATAAAAAGACTGCATATCAACTTTAATCATTGTTGTATACAATAATAACTAAAGTCATTGTTAAAATTTATCCTTGAGAAAGTCATTAATATTATAATGACATTTTTTTTAGTTAAAAGCTTTCTAAATCTTTTTATAAGTTGGTACCTAAATCTGTATCTATAAGGAATTTGATTAAATATATAATGGGTTCCACTCTATTACGAATAAGTGCAGTCAAATTTATTTATTATTAGTATTATGTTCTGATAAAGACAGCATTAGTTCTAGTCTGTGATTCGGGTAGTCGAACGTTGAAGAGGCCCGCTGTTAGTCATTTATTTTGACTTTTATAAGTGCTCCTTTGGGGCCTATTTGAATAAAGCATTTTGAATTTGAATTACATATAAATAAATGTAACCTGGTCATTTTTATAATTATTTATGAAATGAAAGACAAACATTACCAAACTAAATAGGTTTCATTAAACATTATTAACAAGTTAACAATTACAAAAGGACGCAATTTTGGAGAATACATGAGTAATATTATTAGTTCAGTCCGTACCCAATAAATATTGGTTAATATTACTTTGAAGGAAATTTAATTTTGCTTACAATATTGGTTGCACTATTGGTTGTACTTATTGGTTGTCTGCGTATTATGTGCTTATATTACTAATTATGTTTGATAAAATGGGTGACAAATGTCACATTGGTTATAAATGGGTGACAAAATGTCACATTGGTTATAAATGGGTGACTAGATGTCACATTGGATATTAAATGGTTGACAAAATGGAACATAAGTAATAAATGGGTGACTAGATGTTATAACGGGTATTAAATGGGTTACAAAAGGTCGCAAATGAGTAAAAGTCACTTTGGATTAATTGGGTGATCAAGTAATATTCTTGCAATTGCATTTCACAGATGTTGACAATTTAAAATCCTGGGCAAAATATTTCTAAATTGTGATGAACATTTTATTGCATTTAGTATTTTAATACATAGTTGTATAAAATGATGTAGTTTATGGATTTTGCTTGTTGATGAAGAAGTTAATAATTGGAATATGATTTTAGGTTATTAAATTATAGTTAGATAGCGTTATGAAACCTGAGATGCGCAGTAAACAGAGCAGTAGAAAGAAATGCCATCATTTAGGTCTTGTGAAATATGTATTTCATGTGTCAAAGAATATAATACATATTGTTATAGTAGGCAGATATTCATACGGAAAAAAAAGTATAAAAATATATTGCACTAATTTTTAAATATTTACTAACAATATAGTACTTTTATTGATGAAGATTTCGGTTACATGTTTTCTTGAAAAAGTAATCTGTTAAATATTTTTATGTACATATGGGGGCTAAGTTGAGTGTATTTCCAAGAGTTCGGTATTATTAACTATATTATTGGTTCTGATGCCACACATACTCGTCACATTGGCTTGTGATTAAATAACAAGGTGTCACATTGGGTGACCGATCATAATCTTGGCTCGTTATATTTTGGGTACATAAATTTCTTTTAGGAGATATTGATAATTAAAATGTACTGACATATCAGCTGTTGATGTTGACTAAGTAAAATGTTGCCTTAACTATGAATATATATATGTACACCTAACTTTATCCTTTGCAGGGACGCAAAGCTTGTCAGGATGGACGAACTGTTATACATCTAAATAGTTATTCAATGACTATGACGTTCTCCTGTTCCACGCATTGACAGGTGGCGCCGCCTGGTGGAAATAGAACTGGAGCAAATGTCGCTAAGAACCAGCCAATGAGAGAAAAGGATGTTGCCGCCACAAAAGTGACGTCATCGTGAACATAATTTGATACCTGGCCAGTCGCCATTTTGCTCGGCAGTTCTTCTTTGGATTTAGAGTAAGCCAGATCGGCAAAGGAGTCTGTATGGTTTTTGGATTATATAAAGCTAAGTATTCTTCTAGTTAGGTAAAATTAATGTGCTAAAATATATCAAAAGTGTACTTATGTAATTACCTACTGAATGTGTTGTCGTGTATTGAATATGAATTACAAAACAAGTTCCGATGAGTTTCTTGCCCATTCTTCTCAACCGGACTAAATCTTTGGAATGGGCACTTAGAGTCAATTGCCTAGTCAACTTGAAGTGAATTATTGGAAATACAACAATATTATGTGATTTAAGCTGTTTCATTTATTCTTGTAAGTAATGGTTGTAACAATTTGTTGCAAATAAATCCTGATTTTTAGCTGGTTTTAACATGATGGTTATGGCGGTATTCCACTCATTAATTATCTTTGTCCAATTTCTATTTCCTATATTTGGTAAATTTCTTTGACAGATGCCTATTCCACTCGTCCAATGTCCATCCAAGATTTCTTATTATATTTTGCACAGTATATTGCGCATTTTGAGAAACTGGAGGAAGTTCAACCTCATGTGCTGCTATTATCTATGTCATAATCTTTGATCAAATATCGGTGTACCCAGGTGATTTGCAGATGAAGTCATCCAATTTCTTTGATCAAATGTACATTGGACGAATATCTTTGATGAGTGGAATACCACCCTAAGCCATGTATGATGGAAATCAGTTCAGCAGTTTCAAGATCATCAGTTTTTGTCATAGTAGTAGGGGCAGGGACTCACCACACAGTATCCACCATGTGCCTTCAACCAAATGATTTGATACCACACAAATTGTCACTGCTTATTAATAATATGAAATACCTAGTAAGCATTAGTTATTATTATTAGTGACAGTAAAATACTATGGTATAGTCAGGAATAATCTGTGCACGACATGATTGTCATTCAAATTATGTATAAAATTATAAACCCAAAATACCTATGTGTAAATGTTTTCTTGCATGTTGAGTATGACTCAAACTACTTGTTTAAATAAGGATTTAACCACATGATTGACCCACGAGCTGGGGGTTTAGCGGGTTTTGTTTTTATTAAATGTACCTAGTAGAAGTTTGACAGGTTTGAGTGGGTTTATTATAGCAGTTTATTATAGCAACACCAGAATAATATGAAGAAATAAAAAAACTGGACAAAGGCGAGTTGGACTCGCATTGGTTCCGTTACATATGATGAACATGTTTTTTGATCTAAATGTTTTTTGTCCATGTTGGTCATCCATACGAGTGTTCCACAAAGAGGTCATTCTCATTTGGATGTATAGAACACTAAAAATGAGTACCTACCTAAATATGAAATATCTATGGATTTTTTCTGCACTGAGGATGATTAATTTTGTATAAACAGCAAAATACAAATATAATTTTGAAATACCGAATTTATCGTCCAGCTAAGAATTGGACACAACATTGTTAAAATACCAATAAGTATTAAAATTACTATTTATATTTTTAAACAAGCAATTCTTTGTATATATCAGGTGTCTCGGAAACGGCTCCAACTATTTGAATGATATTTTGTATTTAGATAATTATTTATACTATTTAATATTTGTTTTTAAGTTTACCTATTAGTTGTATTTCTTGTAAAAAGTTCACTTTACACCAAAAATGTTTTTTAAAATCAGTAACATCCCTTTTAAATTATACATAAATTCAGATAATATGAGATTAATGAGATACTTGTTCAGATAAAGTTGACTGTCATGTCTATATTGAATATTTCTTGCTCACACAATGCTTTGAAAAGTTTATGTTATTCCAATATGTGTTTAGTTAAAACACCTGCATAATTAATTTTTATATAGTGATTAATGATGTTTCATGAAAGTTGATTAAACAATAAACTATGTTATTTTAATGCAAGTTAAAGAAAAATTATTGTTACAAAATGGTAGGGTGACAAATTTATAATATTAGGCAATAGATCTCTACTATGTTTCATTGAGATAAATATAAAGTGAAAAGGACATCAGCATATATATAATCTCAATTCATGAATAAACTCCATATTATTTATTTACTAACCATTAAAATTCTACCATTTTAAGACTTGGAACTCATTTGTATAGCCCAGCACTATTTGAACGTTTTCCTACTGTCAATATAATTTGGCACTTGACTTTAAACTCACCTTTCTGAGAATTAACTAAACAACATCCTTATATCTTTATTTAAACCTGTATTTGTTAATTAACTTGTTTTACAAACTGTCCTGTTTTAACTAAAGTGATTAATTTTATGTTAAAACATACAAGAGATAAAAGGATCAACTGTAATAGGTAGTTTTACTTCAACAACATATTATTGGAAGTTTTTGTAGATGTCTACATACATACAATGCCAACCTGAAAATAAAACATTATGTACATGTATACTATACATGTAAGGTGCAGCGAGGCTATTGCAACTACCGGGAAAATGCAACTAATTGAAATAATTTCCCGCCAGATCTTTTCTGGGAATAGTGAAATATATGAAACGATAGAGGAACTAACACTCCTTCTTACATACTTTAGACGGAGCTGCTATCGTCTAATCTGTTTTATCCACAATGAGATTTAATTATCCGCCACTTTTTTGATGTTTGCGAAATAGTCGGCATCAGATTCCATTAAAAATTAAAATGAAAATACTTCGTTTTACGAGCAGTGTCTTTGATGAAAAGCAGATTTAGTATACGGTTAGCCATTTTCTATTATTTGTTTTACTTAAAACTGTGTTTACTATGTTATATAGCTAAAGATACATTAACCCCTCGAAATCTCGCTAAGGGGTTATTGTGACTTTTTAGGCTAGCTGCAATTGCCCCAGCAAATTTGTATGAAATTGATAAACACTAGTGATGCCCTCGTGTCGATGATTTAGTAAGATATGAAAATTTACATATTATTATTATAATGGTGAGTGGTGACTGGTGGCCTATTATTATAATAAATAGATGGCTGATTTGATTCCCGCCTAGTGCAAATAATTATGTGGAACCACGGTTGTTTTCTCTGAGCTTCGGAGAAACTTGTCGTTCCTGAACTTTCTTAATACTGCTAGTTAGGGACCTGTTAAAGAAAAAAGTGGAGCAATACACTTAAGACCATCTTATAAAGCCGTTCGTAGTAAAACAATTAATAGCATACGAATAAGCTCAATCAGCTGATCTAAATGATAAAAAATTCGATGTCTAATAATATTTCACCAATGACACAAAAAATTTGATCAAAAGTTATTCGGCAGCTTACAATTAAAAGGTTTTCCACGAACTTTGCTGCATACAAAGGCATAGGCAGTGAGATCATGATTTTTATTATTTTATCGATAAACTGATTCCGCACAACATTTGCGAAAGGAAGAGGCGGAGACAGTGCTTGCCCAGTAATAAAAAAATATCGACAAACTTATTTCCCATCCCTTTTATCTAAAAAAAAGTTGCATTAGCCCCTCAACAGTTTTGAGAAAAGTTTCCCATAAATTGAACCATCCTACGCTGGTTTATGGACTATTATAAGAAAACAGGTACATTTTAATGTAACTTACACCTATTTTAAACTTTAAACGCTAATGTAAATCACGTCTCCAACTATTAGTTGCAATTACCTCGGTAAGGGGCTATTGCAACTATTTTGGTAATTTTGGAAAGAAATTATAATTTACGCTTAATTAAATGCTTTTATGCCTTATTGCCTTATTAATAGTATTAAATGATATATAGGTAACTTGGTGAATTGATTTTTATAACTCTCTGATTAGTACAGACGATGGTACACCAATTGAAATTTTCAACTATATTTTTTTAGTTGCAATTGCCTCCCTGGACCTTAATATAATATTATAAGATCAGAATGTCAAATTTTATGATAAAACCTATTTGTTTTCCCTTTCCCTTGGAAAGCTGATGTTTCCAATAATTATAATGCAGTCTATGTTGGTCTTGCTAGTGTACAACAATATAATTTTTGGGAAATTGGTCAGTCCAATAAACAGTTACTTTTATATATTAGTAGAGGTAGACAGTAACATATTTATGACTATCAATTACTAATAGTAAAACCTTCTATAATTGAGGTAATGTACTGAGGAGATACCATAGATAAGTGAAAATAAAGAAGTGAAATGATCAAACATAAGCCTATTTAAAATCTGATAACACAGAAGAATTGAAAACTTAATGATTTTTGATATGGTAGAATGAAATTTAATCACTAAGATATGGAAAGGTGGAAATAGAACAAATATAGATTAATCAAAGCATTGTTAAGTACTACTCTCTACTCCATCCATTTTATCTAAGTATTTCCGTATTATCCGATGATATTTTGAATGCTGAGTGCTTGGATAAGTTGGTTGCAAGATATAAAAGCACGATAAACAAGGTTTTGGTGTTTATATTAACTGTTAATTTTATTAACTTATAGTTAGTCTCAAATTGCTAATAGCTTTACTAGGCCACCAAGAAAGTTTTAAATATTTCAGAAAAAACCTAAAAGACAATATCTCTCAGTCTTACAAGTAAGCATTTGACCACTTTCTTAGCCAATTTTAAGTAATGATGTTGTCAAAGTAAACTTAGAATGAAGACTCACAATTTACGCGGATCCCAAGAGACATCAGCCGGTTAAGCCTTGGAAACAGTATTTCAATTTGTAGGTGGCATAGCTAGACTTGCATTAGAAATGGCTGTACTAGCAAACCATACATAAAAATAAAAGTTGACAATGTTTTATATCAATAGCAAACCTTTCCTCACAGACAGTAATAAAAAAATATAGTAACATTTTGCATTGATTAGTCTTAAATCACAATATTAAATTACAATTTGTAAAACAACAGAGCATAAAGTTTTCACCAAATGTTTAGAATGCTAATTAGCAACTAGGTAATCTCTTGTTGCCAATAACAATTCCTTACAGAAGACCTCACCAAAACAAATGAAATAACTCAATTAAGTTCTATTGCATCTGAAGGTCAACAAAATATTAAATTATCTTAACATTTTTAAGAGCACTTTAGTAACCATATTCTTTATATAGCTAATTATTAATATTAGACCAAAAATATGATAACACTCTGAGTACAGAACCTAAGCATGTTGATTTTGATAGGCAGATGAGATTCAGATGCATCATTTTTTTTAAATGATTGATTAACAAGAATTTTGAAAATAGATAAAAAGCTTTGATAAAGAATGTACAACTTACTAATCATCATATTCGTCGAATTAATTCCTAAGTAGTCCAGAAATCTGTCAGTGGCGAAAACGAAGGCTGCTCCAAACAGGAAGCCACCAGCCACCGGGGCAAATGCATATTGTCCCTTATCTCCATACATTTTTGAATCTTTGCACATTTCTATTGCCGGTTCCAATAGAGACCAATACGAAGCGGCAGTCATAACACCCGCTGCGAATCCCAAAGATACATCAAGGAGCTTCCTCTACAAAAAAGACAACACATTATTGTTTGTTGACTGGTGCATGCACACTTGAGTTATCAATTAAAAGACACGTACGTGTTTGCCTCTAATAAAGAACACACAGGCAGCGCCCAATGCGGTCAAACCCCACGTCAGGAGAGTCCCCAAAAGGGCCTGGGTCACCGCTCCGTATCCTTCTATCATTTTGTAAATTTATTTGTAAATATTGTCTTCGACAGATATATCGCAACACCAAGAGTACACACTTATTCAAGTAGCATGTTTTGCTACTGAAAACTTAACGGAGTAAGCAGCAGTCACCCATTGAACTATTAACGCGGAATTAAATCTTTTCTATAAACTCCACATGTTTTTATCGTAATTTTGGCCTTGTGTCCTTCGCTTCGCTGCTGTCATGTTGTGCTGTCAAGTGCTGTGAGCAATATGTTAACGTCAATATTGGATGTCAACGTCATTTTCAAATTGTCATCAAATCATGCAGCTATTGTCACTTGTCACAGTTGTTTGTTTTGTTTTGGCTCCACGTGATTTGCGTATTTAGCCAGTGTCAAGTTATATAAATAACTAGCTGCTGCCCCGCGGTTTCACCCGCGTGGAGATTTTGGGTTACATGGTTTTTATTTTTTTGCGTGGAACTCTAATTATTTTTCTAAAATTAAAGTAGCCTATGTTACTCCTTGTAACATTAGCAGTGAAAATCCCGTCAAAATCGGTCCAGCCGTTTCGGAGATTACCCGGAACAAACAGACAGACAGACAGACAAAAATTTTAAAAATGATTGTTTTGTTGTAGGTACCGTATATACTTTCATATGCATTTAGTAAAAAGCTGTTATTTTGATATTACAAACAGACACTTCAATTTTATTGAGGTATCTGTATGGATATGGATAATATATAATAAATCTCTAGTTTTGGTGCATGAAAGTCTCGTTAAAGTTTAGTCTAGGGGCGGTCGAAACGAAGTGACGCTTCAGTAAATCGGTGTATTACTAAATACTTTACTGAAGCTTCTATGGAGTTTTGGATAGAATACGAAAATACACGTTTTTCGTCTTTGTACTATTTGCCTTTCACTCATGCACGTTTACGAACACGTAATCGTTAATAATCCACCATTATTACACATTAACACTCGATAAAACATAGGTTTTAGTAAATAACACAAAATCAACAACAGCACATTTTCGCATTCCCGCCAAAACTCATCGGTGAACATTACATACGATAATATTCGATAAAATTGACAGTTCAAATCGATAAAGTGAGATTTATCGAGCCTCGAAACAATCGACAAAAGTTATCGAAAAGCTAGGTCGAATCCAAAGAGAATATAGAGCTACTGCAATACTTTACGATCAGACTTCGGTACACGCAACATTCGATAAATTTATCGAGTTTTTCGGTTCGACAAATTTATCGAACCGACTTCCGTACTCGCGCCGATGGAATCTCCTCCATTTATGACGTCGATTAAAAATAGAGTGACCACTATTGAAACTCAAAGGCCTGCGCGTCACTGCATTACCCTGAGACATTATAGGTATATGAAGTCTTATATGATGCTCGTTACCCTGAGACATTATAGGTCTCATAAGATAAGCCCAGTAATTTCACTGGTATTATGTGACTAAGTGCCATGTGATCTAGCCAAGTTATTCAAGTTTCATGTAAATCGATCCAGTAGTTTATTGAGTAACAAGTGGATGTTTGATTGAGTAACAAACATCCAAACTTTCACATAGCTGATAGTAAGATAACTATCTAAGACTGCTGCTTTGTGGATCATTTAACTAAATAAGCGAACAATAAAATGAGTCACAGTCATAATTGCCGCCGTTATAATGAGATAGGTACCTAGCATTTAATTTAGAATGCACATGGTATCGCTCATGTACGAGTATTCAAACAAACGCGTTATCGCGTCAGATTTCAGTCACGTCCGCGTTCTTCTCATGAAAACGTACTTTTTAAAGTAGGTTATAGTTAGTTAAAACTACGTGCAATGAAGTTTGGGACACGTAAAATAATTAGAGAACATAAATAAGAAATTAGTAAACACGTGACTGTTATAAAAATGGTTATAACCGCACCGGCATATACTTACCTCCTCTATACCTATACACTTACGTGTAGAACCTACCATACTTGTGTTACGTTTGTCTTCAATTGACATTTTCATTGATTAGATATTTTGCTTTTACGGTGTATTTTGTTTATTATCAAAGTAGTACTTGTAATACCTATAAATCAAACAAGCCCAAACTCGGTGGGTTTACGTGATTTCGTTACAGAGTTCCTTTATCTGCCTTCCGGCTCTATCATCAGACCAGCTCTGTGACATCATTATATGCATTATCATCCGATTTACATATTTATATGTAACATTTCGGCTCATTCGGACACCGGGAAGTGGGTCAAATGCCTGCAAGATTTGACCTAAACAAATATACAAACATTGCAAGTTTACTATGTGGAAGGACTAACACTTCTGCGAGTGTCCGTCTGGGTTGGTACCACCACTTTGCTCGTAAAGTTTGCCGCCAAGCAGTAATGTGCAAGCATTACTGCTTGCACATTACTGCTTGGTGGAAGAATTCACAAGCAAAGCTGTAGTACCAGCCCAGACGGACACTCGGCAGAAGAGTTAGTCTTACCACCTAATAGTACAGCGCTGTAGGTAATTGCAGGCAGTGTGCAGCAGGTAATTATATATTATTATAGTTACATATCTGTGGGGTAATTTCACTCAAGGCGACAAAAGTTTTTATTTATAATAAGTATGCCAGTTTTCATCTCTACTCACTGTTACTTCAATCCTAACAGTAGGTACCTAATTACGTTTTGGCTTCTAAAGGTCCGTGCAATGATGCTCTATGTGGCCCAACATTGGTGACATCATAAGATAGACAAGGCGATTTGCAACGGTTCTCAGATTTAGTGCCTCAAAAAAGCATTGTTCAACCTCCACTTTTATATTAACTGTCCTGTAAGAAACTGTGCCAATACAATATTTCCACTTTAACAATAGGACGGACAACAATACACAGAATGACAATAGTTCGTATCTGTGTCTAATAACGTTTACCGATATTGTAATTACATAGTTCTACCGATTTACAGGCGTTTAATTGCAACCTCGTCTCGTCTATTATTTTATTGGTCATCGTAAATGTGGCACCGACCGCATTAATTTTACACTAACTGCTTCTGAGGAAAAATTTAGACAGTAAGTGGTAATAATGAGCCAGAGAAAGTATGTTAGCAGCTAAGAAACTAGGTAGGTACGGACTTTGTCTGCATATAAGTATTATTACAAGGTACTTTACTTTCCACCTACTTTTCCACATCACCATTTACTTATCTATAATCTATACATCATACTCTATACAAATAAATAAAATTGAAGTGTCTGTTTGTAATATCAAAATAACAGCTTTTTGCTAAATGCATTTGGAAGTAAGTAGTTATATAACTATATACGGTACCTATAACAAAAACACAATTTTTAAAATTTTTGTCTTTATCTGTTTGTTCAGGGTAATCTCCAAAACGGCTGGACCGATTTAGGCGGGACTTTCACTGGCAGATAGATGATGTTATAAGGAGTAACTTAGGCTACGTGAGCAAAGCCGTGGGGCACAGCTAGTTATAATTAACTCTAAACCTTGTTTCCCAATGGCTATATTATGGGTTGCACCGGTGGTTACAGACAGTATACTAGGCTTAGTTCGTGAATAATAGAAAATAGTCTTTGCTGTGTTTCTCATCTTTATTAATTGCTATTATTATATTAACCTTTTGATAGTAAGTAGCACATCTTAATATGAGTCGTGCCGTCGTGGACACAGATACAGAATTAGTTTTTGTCTATAATTAGGTAGGTATAGTGTAAGTATCTACACGCAGAATACGTACCGTATAAAGGTAGTGTTCTATAACACGTTGTTCAAAATGTACCTAGATACATTGAGGTCAATGAGTTAAGTAGGTACCGATGACCAAAATGTTCTCACAACAAGTAAAATTGCTTTCAAAAAAACGAGAACCTACTTCGATAAAAATATCATATATTTATTTAAAAAAAGAAAAAGGTAATTAGTTAATTCCTAAAAACCAACTGAACCTATAACTGTAATAGGCTTGTATATGTTTATGTAAACGATGTCAATAAGAGCATTGCACTAGAGGCATTCAGTGCGTGCAAGCGTAATGGTGTTGCAGGTTGAATGGTGAAATGTGCATACGAAGGCGATGGCCACGGGCATTAGAGTAACCACTGCTGGCAAGGCAGCTATCAGGGCGGGCGGCGCTGCTCTATACCGTGACATTATGTCCCGTGTGCTCCACATGCGGCCAATTAGTGCGTCGCATCGATACCTGCTTTAACCTACAAACATGACTGCAGCTGACACATGGCACAGCTATGGACTAACGGGCGCTGTGTCAAAGTCAATGCCAAGCACTTAATTTAAGCTCTTATAATAGAGCAAGTGTGTTGGATGGCAGATTGTTAATAAGATCTTTTTGTATGGTGATAGACAGCCAGTTTTTAAGATGCAATTAACAGCTTGTAAAGCCGTATACTAATTCAACAAGCTTGCGTAAAGCATAATTGAATGTTTCGAGAGCTCGCCACGCAACTGTTACAAATTCACATATAACCGAGCGACAGCATCACCGGTGCAGCCACCGTAGCGTTGAAAGCACAAAACATTCCGCTAGTTCGTCATTATTCAAATTTTCGCTGTACTAGTTGCCCGCTTGTTCCGGCCTCTGCTTTTTGCCCTATTTCTTAGTCTGAAATTACGATTAGTCCGGCCGAAATGAGCGGCGGTCATCCGTAGTGGATGGCCGTGTGAACGGACCGTTACCTAAACAGCTTACGCGGTTTGCCGACAGAATCCATTTCGAGGGTTCGACCGGAAGCACATTATTTCTAAGTAGAGTAACACTCCGATAAACATGTTTGTACATCATTAAAGAACTCCAGTAAATAACTGCTTTATTGCAATTATCTTTCTTTTGTAACTTGTCACTAATAAATCAAAGCATTAAGTACAGTAACCCACAATAGACGCTTTATATTCCAGTAGACGTTAATCTCCGTTTTATACAGAATCCGAGTTCATTTCCATTTCGAGACATTAAACGGTTTAACTGGTATCTGTGGGCATCACTAGTGATTGCGTAATGAACTGGGTTGGGATTGATTTTGGAGCACGATCCGTAGTGTTATTGTGACAACAGCATGCGGAAGGTTTTGCCATCAATCAACGGCATTGGACGCACTCCATTCGGAGGTAATGGTGGCAAAAACGGAGAGGCATGCCGCACGTGCCGACTGCCAAGCTTTCCGTAATGTATTGTCGTGTAATGGTATAGCTATGAGGTGATTTGTTAGCTATCATAATAATATATTACAGGTTGTTTGGTCCAGCTCTTTGCCTGTTATTCCCTGGGATACAGTATGACAAGTATCTATGTCATAACATTGATGCAGACAATGGAGAGTCATACTTAGGAAGAATAGTGAGTCACTTTTGCAATATACGAACTGCTAACAATACTAAAATTTAAATAAAACTATCTCAGAAACGACAGTTCTCAGCAACGCTACGTTTTGTTCCCATAAATCTGTTCCATAATTCCCTTTGTGCGTAAAACGTTAGTTTGAATCATTGTAACACTTTAAGTGTTATACTTCCTCGCATTAAAATAGCATTAGCACTTCTATACACATTCTACCCATAGAAAGAAATTGTTAGTGGGAGGACTAACTCTTCTGCGAGTGTCCGTCTGGGTTGTTACCACCGCTTTGCTCGTGAAGTCTGCCGCCAAGCAGTAGTGTGCAAGCATTATTGTGTTCCGGTTTGATGAGCAGAGTATCCAGTTAAATTACTGGGCTTATGAGACTTAATACCTAATGTCTCAGGGTAACGAGCACACTGCAGTGCCGCGCAGGCCTTTGTGTTTCAAAGTTCTGGGTGGCGCTGCAATTGTTATGGGCCGGCGTTATGCTTACCATCAGGCAAACGACCAGCTCGTCTCGTTACCAAATAACATAGAAAAAACCCATAGAAATAGAAACATATTCACAGAGAAATCATTTTACGCTCCAAAGAATTATTTTACGTGTTCCTATCCAATTATTTATTTGGAGTAGGTACGAGTGGGTAACAATACTTATATCTGGGTAGTCAGATAGCAAACAATTACCAACTGGTTTAGTATCACTAGAACGTTAATTGTTTTTATCGAGTTTTTACTTCACTTTGTGTTATTTGCATGATACATTTTTAAAGTATTAAATAATACTTATTTTTGTACCTACTCGACAATTGACTC
The DNA here is from genome assembly GCA_907269065.1 of Crocallis elinguaria. NCBI lineage: Eukaryota > Metazoa > Arthropoda > Insecta > Lepidoptera > Geometridae > Crocallis > Crocallis elinguaria. Next base: position 19,055,041 of record OU026072.1, on the reverse strand, counting down.
GGAACTAACTCTCCGGTCCAGAGGCTCCCTCAATCCTCGGCCGGGGCAAGCAATGATGTGGTGATGATACCTCCTACTTCCTACTAACATTATAAATGCGAAAGTTTGTATGATGTGAATGTTTGTTACCGCATATCTCCGTAATTAAACAGATTTTGATGAAATTTGGAATGTAGGTAGTAGTAAGACTAACTCATCTGCCAGTGGCATCCCTATGGGTTGGTACCACCGCTTTCTCGCGAAGTCTGCCGCCAAGCAGTAATGTGCAAGCATTACTGTTCCAGTTTGATGAGCAGTGTAACAACCATGTGAAATTATAATGACGGGCTTATGATACAGCGCACTACAGTGCAGCGCAGGCCTTTATGTTTCAATGATCTAAGTGGCACTGCAATTGTTATGGGCCGGTGTTATGCTTAACATTAGGCAAACGACCAACTCATCACTTTATGAAATAGATAAAAAAAGTTCTAGAATAACAAATAGGCTATAAAGACAAATACCAGGCGAGTGAAGCCGCGGGCGGAAGCAAGTATTAGCTACAGAAATGTTGTTCTATGGTCTTGGATGTTTTTGTATACACTACATATTAAAATGAAATGGAAAGCGCTAGTTTTCAACTTTTCACTTGAACCTCTGGTAACTCTCTTGAACCTCTGTAACTATACTAGTATATAATCGTTCGACGCTTTTTATTAGGCGATCGACCAACACGTCTCGTAAACTTATTGCATAAAAAATGTCAAGTACAAAGACCCACTGTCCAAGGCTTCAGTGCCTCTCGTCTATCCCATGGACAATAATATTTAAAAATACCGTGATTATCATGTTGATAGAGTAAATTGGCAGAACCATCCCACGAGTGCGAACAGTACTCCATACAAGAACGAACTTGTGAATGGTAAAAATCTAGAAGCTGTCCCGGTGTGAAGTACCGTCTCGCCTTCGCCAAGGTGCCCAGCTTCTTTGCATCCACCTTAGCGACAGACTTGGACTTGGAGTTTTTTCGACATTTGATTCTCATGAGAAAACGAATTGATTGACATCATTAAAAAAATTGAGAATTGGATTGGGTGGATTATGGCCGTATACTCTTGTAGAATTCCCAAGGAGGGTTGGGGCCAGGCAGGCGGCCGGTTGTAAAAAATTGCCAAAACATAAAAGTAGATAGTATTTATGTACTACGTGGAGCCCAAGTACAGATGTGACAAAGGCAGCAAGGAGGTGGTAGTTAACAACCTATTTCAGCAAGAAATGGACATAGAAACTTGAGTACAAATAAACCTTTACACACATGCAATTCGCCGACATTCCAAGCAGCAACGGTAGTTGATTCCATTCAAATCAGAATAAATGCCTTCCGGGCCCGAAGGAAATAATCAGGTTCTCAGTCAAGGAGGCTGTCACTCATTGGCTTCATGCTTTGTGACTGCGTAGGCCCTTTGCAAACAATCTTTTGACAGACATCACCGTCCTGCGATGTACTTACGTTGTACGCTACCGCCTGGTAACATGAACTTCTCTGTCAGTACCAATACTGCATATATAAATTATTATTGTAAAGCTTCGATTCAAATTTCCATGAGGATCGAGTGTATCACTAACTAGGTATTTTCTAAGTTGCGCACGCTAGAGCATTGTTTGTAACAAGTCAAGGCTTGAAACAAATCAAAACTATTTATTACTAGCTTCTGCCCGTGGTTTGACCCGCGTTCCCACATGAAATGTGCCTTTTTCCGGCATAAAAATGAGCCTATATTATACTCTCCGGTCCATAAATTATATCTATGCCAAAAATCACGTTGATCCGTGGCTCCGTTGCTGCGTGAAAGAAGGAGAACAAACGCGCTTTAGTACGGATTAATAAGTGTGTTTGTAAGTTTGGTGGTTTGTCCTTCTTTCACGCAATAACGGAGCAACGGAGCAACGGATCGACGTGATTTCTAGCATAGATATACGTAGTTTATGGACCTGAGAGTAACATATAGTAGACTACTTTTAATCCCAGAAAAATGCAAGGTTCCTGTGGGAATGCAGGTTAAACTGGGGGCAGAAGCCAGTTGAGGAGTGAAAGCCGAAAAATCATTTATCTCTAATACTTCATGAACTTCCAGAATTGAGTCCATGAGGAAGTAGAATTTTTCCTTTTCAATTATAAATTAAATTTAAAAGTACTGTTAGGTACATACAAACACTTTCAATAGGGGATCTTATCGACTGCACTACATAATTTCACACTAAATTCATTTTATCGCTCTCATTACAAAGTGTTACATTTAAAATTAAATATTTAAACATTCGCTGAAACTTTCTGATCCAACTTTTTTATATCTTGTACATTATTTATCTATAGCTTTAGCATTTAAACAGTATTAATGATACTAATAATATAGGTACCTATGTCTATCCAAGTTCGAAGCGATTATTTTTATGATGAAAAGTAATAATAGTTAGTTAAACAAACGGATTAGTTAAAGACTAGGATTAACAAGTCGATGTAACTAAAGTTACAAAAAACACGACTGCCCTAGCCAGTGTCGCTCGGGATGATGTAAGGATTCTAACGATACCCATCATCCAAATCTGTTTTTTTTATGTTAGTTGTAACGAGACGACCTGGTAGTTTGCCTGATGGTAAGCATTTAAAAGTTATGGTGAATGAAGAATTGTAAGAGTCACTGTCAGTCTACCCCACTAAAGGGAGCTGGTTCAAAATAAGTATTTTTAAAGTATTTTTTCCGACAAGCTTTTATAAAATACCTACGTAATTATGATATTGTAATCTTATATTTTTATATTACTTTTACAAAAAAAATTACATTTCTGCAATGATAAGTCTTATGTATTATCCCTTTTAATATTGCCATAATCGTTTTCTTTGGTAGTCTACTGAGACCAACTACGAATCGATACCTACTGGCGCTTATCGCACAGCTACGGCTAGTTTAAGCCGCCAGTGACTACCATGTTGTTAACCTACTTATACATAGAACTGTACAAGTGTACAATATTATTGTATTACATTGACCATCTTCGATGTATCAAGGTTTATCCTTATTTCAAAATAAACTTTATTATTATTATCTTGTGGACACCTTCATCATCAGGACCCTAGACATAATCTAGGATCAGAGTACCTATACTAATTGTAATGACAACTCAAACGAGCTCAAACCCGAAGGGGTTTCACGGTGTTTCGAAACAGATTTCCTATGGCCACCTGGCTCCATCATCAGACCAGCCCTGTTATATCATATTGCATTGTCATCTGATTTACATATGTATGTAAAATTTCGGCCCAATTGAACACCGGGAAGTGGCTCAAATTTAGCTTGCAGGATTTGACCTAAACAAACATACATATACTTACATACATACAAACATTGCAAGTTAAATAAAAGCGTAATTAACCTACCAGTAGTAGCATACGGCAAAGGTAGGTACCTATTCAATGAACTAAATAAAATGTTTTTGATGGGCTTTACCGCGGAGTGACCATATTAACTTCTACAAACACGTAATAAGTACAGTCATTAGACTAATAACTACTAAGTATTATTACGTGGTAGGGCTAACGCTTCTGCGAGTGTCCGTCTGGGTGGGTATCATCTCTTTGCTCGTGAAGTCTGCCTCCAAGCAGTAATGTGCAAGCATTACTGTGTTCCGGTTTGATGAGCAAAGTAGTGAAATTACTGGCTTATGAGACTTCATAGGTATACCATACCTATAATGTCTCAAGGTAACGAGCGCACTGCAGTGCCGCGCAGGCCTTTATATTTCCAAGTTCTGAGAGCTACTGCAGTTGTTATATACTTACCATCAGGTAAAGGACCAGCTCGTCTCTTTTCAAATAGTATAAAAAACATATAGAAACGGCAGATTACAGTATAATATATATACTGTAATAGACTGTATCTAATTCGTGAATTCGTTACTTTGGCTTGTAAAGCTTTATCATTATAGGTACCTTATAAGGACAATGAGGATACACCACTAAGTAAGTCATGATGATCAGAAAGTGGTGGAATTAACAGTTAACGAATAACGACCGACCTATTCAAATTGGGTTCTCTGGTTCTTGAGTGAAGCCGGGGCGTGACCGAAGCGGTCACGGATGCGCATCGGTGGTGAACTAGCAGTCACCTGCCAAAATACACCTGCTTCGTAGTCTGCAGTCGTGAGTCGTGACTGTTTCTTTGCTATTTGGCAAGTAGATTGTTGTTTACGGATTGGAAGATCTCACAGACATAAAAGTAATTCAAGCGTATGAATATGACAAATGCTATGATGACAGATTTACTTCATTATCAGCATTATTACGCTCCCACTGCTGGTATACCAGCCTTCTCTTAGAGAGAGAGGCTGTAATCCACCACACGGGTCCAGTGCGTGCACAGATGAGATGTCCTCGAATTTTGTGGTTCTTGAACATGCGGATTTCTTCACGATGTTTTCCTTCATCATTTTCGAGCAAGTGTGATAAAGCAGCATTTAACTTGGTATATCATATATAAGTAATTGGTGCGGGGCATGATCAGAGATTCAAACCATGATGCTTCGGATTAGTTCAAAGTGAAAAAATAGTATTGCTTCTTTTAAGTCGTACAGAATAAAAACGTTAAAATTTTAAAAAACTGAATTGGTTGATTTTTCTTTCATACAGCAACGGTTACGAAGCCACAGATTGATATGATTTTTTGCATAGTGATAATTTATATGGTCCGGAAAGTGACATAGACTGTTTTTACCGAGATAAAATGCTCGGTTTCTGTAGGAAAATCCATACGTGGGTAAAACCGCGGGCAGCAGCTAGTATAGATGTTAATTGTAACTTCAAAAACAATCGTTAGTAACAGACATCATTGACCGAAAAATAAGTAAATTAAAAAGTTATCAGCAATCATCTGCAATGATGATTGACTTTCTACAGCGGTTTCATTCTTAATCATATCGATAGCGCAGATGAGCACGGTCAGAAATAAAGCTATTTAGTTATCTTGTCGTACGATCACTGTTCAGCCGTCTGCGTCCGAGCCGTTTATAGAAATGCGACCTAAACGTAACATCGGTGACCCGATCGCACCGAAACGCCACTCAATCAGAAGGCAGGCCGCAATTTCTCCGCGCGAATGTCACGGTAATGAACTCGACGCCGTGATCTACTAACGATATTCGAGCCTAATTCTTCCCCTAATCCGACGTCAATCAGCTATGTAGACCACGAGATTGTCGAATAGCGAGGCGGATCGGCGATCGCGCCGTGAGAACGATAGAGTACGGAGCAGGTGGTACCCTCCCCATTGCCGATGGTTAACTGTTCCGCCATCATCAAGCGCGCAAGCCGACCGCGCTACGGAGCAGTCCCGTCTCTAGAGCTCGCAGGCGCACCACGCGACCACGCGCTCCGTACTTGCGAAGCTTATCACTTACGCGGCGGGAAAGCTTGCCAGCGGAAACTAACAATTGCAGTGTTGCGTTTTTTGACTTGAGTGCTGTGAAAAACGCTTAGCGGTTTTGAAGTGCTTAAAGTTTTTGCAACAATATAACATATTCAGTAACCATTTGAGTTCAATAGGGTTTTTTTCTATAAGTAGCGTCAGTAAGGTAATCGGGGCAGATAGCATTAACGGTTGGCTCCGCGCTCGAGTGTGGCAGACCGCAAGCATGACGAGCGCTCGCGGCTGCGCCCTGCTCGCGTTCTTACTGGTATGTTTTTCAAATGATCCTATTAGATATAGTTTGCTGACCGTATCTTATCTACGGCATATATGCTAGCTGTGTAACTGTACCTACCAAATGGTTGAACAATGGTTGGTGAAAAGCACCAAGCAGTTTATAGGTACAATACATTATACCTATTGGACACCGTTTTATTGCGTGTTGTGCGTATAAAACAAAGAACAAACTTATCGTTAAGAGCAATGTCTCCCAGACTTTATGATACCTATCTTTTGTATGGATAGAACGTACACTTATTTTATAGCAATAAATAAGCTTACAATAGGTATATTTAGCCCTACTTGAGCCCGTTGAGCGATTGTTATATCGATGGACTTGACTTTAGTAGCGCGTAAGAGTTGTGGGTTCGATTTCCATAAGCGGACCAAATATATTTGACACAAAAAAAGTAAAAGTATTTTGTTTGGGTATAGTGCTGGTCCTCGTGGCTCCTGATTCCCTAGACAGAAGAAGTCAGAAGTCATTATTAGGCGTTATTTACATATATGTTTATACATTAACAATAAATTAATTTTATAAGAAACTAGCTTCGGCCCGCGGTTCCCACAGGCACTGTGCATTTTCCAGGATAAAAGGTAGCCTGTGTTACTCTCCGGACATCGACTATATCTATGCCAAAAATCACGTCGACCCGTTGCTCCGTTGCTTCGTGAAAGGATCAAATCAACAAACATACAAACACGCACTTTCGCGGTTTATTATACTACGGATTGTGAACATCACAATCAAGTAATTAAATATATTTACCTATAATAACTTTATTACTCTGACGTCTCAAGTGTGTTTCACTCTTTCCATGTAACAGACGGTCATGGTGTCAAGTGAAATTGGGTGGTGCAGTTGCAGCCGGGTCCGCGGCAGTATAACGTATGACGAATAGCTGTTATGATCATAATGCTTGGCCATAAACACTGTAGGGTAATAGCCTAACCCACATAATGATGCAGTTTACTGCTCCTAGTACAATGATTTACTTAGGTAACTTTGTCGATGTCATTGTTAAAAAGTTGTGGACTTATCGCTCTATAGGTGTTTTCGTAGTGATAACTATGTATAGGGTAACCTCAAGATATTTAATATACCTACATAAGCTAAACATATTTTTTATGAAATATGTAAGTAAATAAAATAATAGCTATCGGCTATAGGCTATATATATTATATCTACACTTAGTACAGGCTTAGGCTTAGTACAGTTTTACAATCCATATTATGTAGTATAGTAAATCTTCTGCGAGTGTCCGTCTAGGTTGGTACCACCGCTTTGCTCGTGAAGTCTGCCGCCAAGCAGTCCGTAATGTGCATGCATTACGGTGCTCCAGTTTAATGAATAAAGTAGGCAGTGAAATTACTGGAAATTCAATGACTACTTTGTTCATACAACTTATGAGACTTAATACCTACCTAATGTCTCAGGGTAATGAGTGCACTGTAGTGCCGCGCAGGCCTTTGTGTTTCAAAGTCCTGGGTGGCGTTTCAATAGTTATGGGCCCGCGTTATGCCAAACCATCAGGCAAACGACCTGCTCGTCTCGTTATCAAATAGTATAAAAAAAAGTTGTAATGTTTTCTTTCACTTCCATCACCATTCTACGCATTTATCATCACAGTCATACTTCTTTTGTATCGTATTTCTACCTTTCTCAATTTTTCTACAGGCACCTCGTATAACTGACTAGCTGCTGCCCGCGGTTTCACCCGCGTGGAGATATTGGATTTCATGGGTTTTATTTTTTGCGCGGAAACCTAATTATTTTTCTAAAAATTAAAGTAGCCTACGTTACTCCTTGTAACATCAGCTACCTGCCAGTGAAAGTCCCGTCAAAATCGGTCCAGCCATTTCAGAGATTACCCGGAACAAACAGACAGACAAAAATTTTAATAATGGTTGTTTTGTTATAGGTACCGTATATACTTTCATATGCATTTAGTAAAAAGCTGTTATTTTGATATTACAAACAGACACTTCAATTTTATTTATTTGTATAGATGACGTAAAAGAAAAGTGCAAAAAAGTAACTCATTTTTTGAAATCTTAATGTATGATTTTCGATGTGTGTTCTAACAGCACCAGCATAGTAAGTACAGAGCTATTTCTATTCCAAATTTAGTTTTATAATCACATTGAGTTAGTTAAAAATCAAATGTTATCTATATATAACTCAGCCAATCTATCACTGAAAAACTAGAACGATAACTTGCACTTGTACAAATAACAGGTATCATTTGAACGCCTAGGTATCTCACCTGAGAAAAAAATGTGTGTTAGTCGGTCTATGAGAGTAAAACAATGATAAAATCAAAGTTCGCAAATTCAGATTAGTCCAAAGTAAAAGCTCGTATTTCTAACAAGGAATGATCGTGAGAGCGATCTTGTCTAGCCATTGTGATACGTGATTGAAACCATTTAAAAAATTGAATTTCACGGATGAGAGAATCTTATATTGCGGACAAAAAATACTAAAAAGTCATCGACAGCGCTCGGCGGTTTTGCAATCGAGTGGTGAGAAACTTTGATGACAACTTGTACTTCCACAAATAATACCTACCTAGGTAAAAATACCTAAATTGAGAAAAAACAATATCATAACAGAGTAGTATCATAGTACATTTTACTATGGTAGTATTTTCGGTACAGATTCCATTTTTATTTAGGTAATGCCTTTGGTTGAGCTGATATTAGTTTGTATAGCGAAAAAGCGATTGCGTAAACAAACTTTATAAGAATAGAGCTTTTGTAACTTTCCGATCGGATCACTAGAATTTGGAACTTGAATCATGAACGACAACGTCGAAGGTGGTGATTAGCTAGAATAAGACTGAGTCTTAAGTGCAGTCTTAACTGCCGGAAGATATTGATATGCTTCGTGACAGATTTTCAACTTGTGGGTAGTAGCTAGGCAGGCGAGTTCTAGAAAATGCTCTACTGCTATGCTGTGGTTGCATCGCACGTTTGTTATTTTTGTCTTCCTTCGCCACAAGCTCAAGCTCTTCGTTAACCTACAAATCGGTAGCTGTCGTCACACCAATGAGTTATCACTACTTCAATCACATAACTTCATCTGTAACCCACCGAGCTTGGCAAGCGACAAGCTATATCGTTGCCAATAAGCCTGATACTTCAATCCGTTTTCTATAGGTATACTGATATTATAAAAAGGTAAAATTTGTTACTTATTGCTAATCGCTGGAATCACTGATCGGATTCTAAAAACATTCACAAATATCCTACTAATATTATAAATGCGAATGTGTGTTTTTTGGTTTGTTGAATCGTTGGTTTGTCCTTCTTTCATTGCACGTGCACGAGCAACGGATCTACATGATTTTTGACATAGGTATAGCTTCAGGACCAGAAAGTAACATAGGCTACTTTTTATCCCGGAAAAATGCACGGTTCCTGCGGGAACGCGGGTGAAAACTGCAGGCAGAAGCTTTATTTTTTATCCTAATTTCACGCGTGCGGCGGACAGAAGCTAGTTTACGATAAACAGATAACAAAGTGACTCTCTTAAAGTACCTATGTATTAAAGCTAATCTAGAGATACTCTAAGGTGATGTAATAATGACTGCATTTCTGCTTTTGATGTACGGAACCGTAAAAGAAAATATGTAAGTAGTACCACAGAATAGATAATAATGTAGTACAACAAACTAGTGCCTACTTACCTATATTAAATAGGTTAACAACATTATAAAAGAAATTTCTAATAAGTCACGTTTGTATGTAGACTCTAATAACTCGTAGTTAGCCGAATTTCGGTAGATATCGCATTTGCATCGAATCATCTGAATGGCAGTAATAAGCAAAAATAATAACTTCATCAGAGCGGAGGTTAATCACCGATCGATCACGACTGCCTGGGAAATACATCATGTTGGTGTAGTTCGTCAAGTTCATTCGCGGTATTTAACAATAGTAGGTACATATTATAATTTATATAATAAGTAGGTTCACAAAATTTTGGCAAAGTATACAAAATATTTTGAAATCACTGGTCTTCAGCAAGCTTAAGGAGCTTGGAAAGCAGCCTACCCTAATACCGACGTGCCCAATGTCCTAACAGAAACAACGGGATGGGCCCTCTGTGAACCGCTAGTACCGTCGAGTTACTAACCCCGAGAGATAAAATACTGTACTACCCGATTCTACAACAATATTGTGATCTGTCAGATCATAGACGTCTCAAGTAATCCGTGAGACAGTTCGAGTAACTTGAGTTTAACAATTTTACCTTACGAACTTTCATAAGAATAAATAGAACGGAAGAATATTGAAGACCATAAAACGTCGCATGTCATACATGTACCCAGCAGATGCCATGTTACAGATGAACTCTTCCGCGTGCGCAGGCGCGTGCAAGCCGACTGCCGAGTAGCTGAATCAAGTGCAATGCGTGCTTTCAACGTCCGACTCACCCGAACGAATCGCTATAATAAAACACCATTACTGCACTAACAGCCTGCAAAAACTATAATTAATTACAAACTGAGTTTTCTTAACCATATTTAACAATAGATATGGTAAAGATGAGTACGAAAAAAATCTACAATGGCTTACGTTATTTTAATCAAGTTTATATAATGACTAATCAATAATACTATATCATGTTATATAGATACGATGCCATTATGGAAACATAGCTCTGTATATATATATAGTCGATGTTCGCTATTACACAAAATAATTACCTAAATATTTTGTGGGGCTACAAACTTATTGCTAGATATCTATCACATCAGACAACATCGTCATCAAATTAATTTATTTGCATAAATATGGGTTAGTAGGTTAACAAATTATCATATGATCGCCATATTCACCGTTAGGTGTGCAAATATTTAGTCGTTATTCATTAAATTATATATTATTCACATTTCAAATTGTTAATTACTGGTTAATAAAAGTAATGTCAACAAATATTAATTCTTTTTTTTTATTATTTAATTATTATACTCTGCAAGCTCCAGGGGTCGCACCCTTTTTTGCTGTATAAGTTATTTTACATTATAATTTCTTAATATATTATTACTTAACAAAAGTATACCTACTCTGAAGGCCTAACTAAAGTGTCACATATTATACATACATATTATTAAATTAACATACTATTATTATTATTACATTATACATACTACATACTATTATTACATTTATATAAATATTACTAGTGTAAGTTATTGCTAGTTTATCAAGAGTAGTTAATGAAGTGCACAATCGGAGTGGACGAGATCCCACTAGCAGCACCCGTTCACGAGTGTGACGCATGTGCCAGCCATCACTCTCCTCAACCATTTTCGAGGGAAGAGGGCGACCCGCCACACGACGCCGCTGCAGCAGGGTCATTCCAGTGGCCATGGCCACTCCGGTTGTTCAATATTAATTCTTTATACCTATACAGTATTTTGTTTCACAACGCATATATGTAAACATATAACAAATAAACACGCGACTAAGGCAGACTAGGAGTTAAACGCTGTTTAACACAGGTTCAGGGTGTGTTTAATTATTTTGTGTTAAGACCGTAAATGTTCGAGATGAACCGATAAGAGAACTCATAACTCACACCAATCAAATCCTAAACTTTAAAAACTAACCTTGCAAAAGTAGATAACCAACAAACATTACCACACTCAACCGGTAAATATCCGTACAAAAACAAACTCACACTAAGTTGTAACCACAAATGAAAAGCTTTTCCCTTACTTCTGAACAACAAATAAAACCTTATCTAACCTTATCTGACAAGTTCCGCGCTGCATAGTTGCAATTAGATCCACAACCTGGGAAGGCGATAAGTCGTGGGACTGCTCGCCGGCGACACTGTGGCCAATTGCTAGATGAGGAAGCTGATTTAGTGGCGACAAGATAGCTGGTAACAAGCCTTATTCAATTACGTCGGCTTCTGGCTCAACTTCTGGCCATAAGGCCACAAATAAAAAGAAAAAAGGAAAAGGACAAAAATATTTTTTTCCTATTATAAAGCGTTTACAAGCGGTTTCTTGCGTAAAAATCTTGCTTACATATAGTAGAGTAGGCACTTATATACCTAGTTATATTTTTAAACGACTTCTAAAAAGGCGGAGTAGGTTATATTATGTTCGACTGTACGTATTTTATATAATTATGTTTATTTATTTATTTATTTATTCATAAAAACCACAGCTCTTAAAAATCTTAACATTACTTATATATATTACCTAAAGCCAATAATGGTTTTACATTTTATAAGTTACTGCAAATAAAATTAAAAGATGTATGACCGACTATCAATTATGAAGTATATATCTAAGTATTACAATAAATTGTGCATATGTAGATGTGCTTGTGAATAATGGGGTTAATGTATAAGGATTAATGTATATTAGCGCTTTCCTGACTGCAAAAGCCTCTTAAGAGACAAGGAACCAGGAAAAACACTAAGGTGTGAGTTGTGAATGATAGTGTAGATGTATGTGTGAATGTGTGTGTATGTATGTATGATGTGTGTACTGTATATGTATGATGTGTGTACTGTGTGTGTATGTAGTGTATGCGTGTATAGAAGGTTTTAGTTCTTACTTTTATTACCAGAGTCATCATTGAGTAATTTACAGATTCCACGCTTAAAACTCATCTTACTCTCATAGAAAATATCTAAATCATCAAATTTTCTGTTGTAGTTCCTGTGCAATCTACTAACAAGGGAATTCTGAGCATAATTAGTGCTTGTTTGCCTTGTGGCAAAAAGACGTGTATGTCGAGTTCGAACTTTAGGGACACAAAAACGCAAGATTTTTGACAATAATTCTGAACAATCTATGTAATTGTTACATACACCATGCAAAAAACACATATCAGCCAAAGTGCGCCTGCTCTCAAGGGTCATGAGACGGTGATGAGTGCACGATGCCTCGTAGTCAATAAACCTGCAATAGCATCGGAAATTCAGATGCTTTACAAACTTATTTTGTATACTCTCTAGTTTCTGAATATAGGTAATATACTGAGGATCCCAGGCGGTACTGCAATACTCTAGAATACTTCTAACATAGGAGAAATACAAAACCTTCAGGCAGTCCAAGTCAGAGAAGGGACGACTAACACGTAACACAAAACCCAGACTTTTGTAAGCTTTAGTAATAATAGCTTCTACGTGCTCAGAAAAAGTTAATTTTGAGTCGACTTGTACGCCAAGGTCTCTGACAGTGTTTAATTTAATGATTTTAACTTTATTAATTTGATATTCAAAAATCGTAGGACATTTTTTCCTGGTAAAAGATACAAATGAGCATTTACTAATATTTATACCAATACGGTTCTCAGCATAATACTGCCCCAGCCTATCAAGATCTGCCTGAAGATTTGCACAATCAGCACTGTTTCTAACTTTCATAAAAATTTTGGTGTCATCAGCATACATAAGAAACCGCGCGTGTTTGAAGCACACACCTACGTCATAAAGATAGGAAGCATACAGCAACGGCCCAAGAATAGACCCTTGAGGTACTCCAGAAGGGATTTCAATAAAGTTCGAACAAAACCCGCCAACAACAACAGCCCGATTCCATGTTCCCCGATTCCTTCGTGGATTGTGGACCGATTTTCAAAATTCTTTTTTATTTGAAAAGGTATACTTATACACTCTCGAGTATACATTTTATGAAAGAAAAGTATGAAAAAGTGAGAGTTGATTTTTTTACCATCCCGGTATTTTCGCCGAAGTCGGTTCCCACTTTGAAGCAATACAGAATATTTCCTGAAAGATACTATCATTAGAGCGAGAATGTATTGAGTTCATCCGTAATCTTGAGTCATGATGCTTACTTGATATATCGGAAACCCAAAACAAATAGTTCACGCTAAATTATATTGATGACTATCGTTACCGGTTTCAAAATGTATTTCCACTCGGTCAAAGTGTCAAGTAATACAGTTAAATAATTTCCAATGCGTCGAGGACAGCCTGAGGCCACAGTAAGAGGAGATTACTTCTGGACCCGATATGCCTAATTAGTGTCTTCGTAATTTTGTGAGACTTCACTAAAACATAGTAAAAAAAAACTTCACACGGGGTTCTTGGGAATACATGCAACATATAGGACACAGGTAATGTTTATGCACGTTCACGAAAACTCAACTGAAAGAAACAAACATTTTGGGAAAGTCAACCAGTTCGACGACCATAACGTTGCGTTCTCGCCAAAAGCTTATTTTCCCTTGCGTCCATCAACTTGATCCATCCTATAGAGTCCCGTCAGTATTCAACCGAGTACATGACGCAAAGTTTAGTATCACTATCACCGTTTACCTAAATGAAAGCCCGTCATCCAAACAGCTTCACGGTCACTTATCAGAGCAAAACCACTTTAGAAAAAAACCGTTTAACAGTTCGTAGTCGAATTTGCATACAAGAGTTCAAGAATGATTCCGACGACGCCGACACAGCGATGACGTTCGAACAATGCAATTAAAACAGTTAATCCAATAAAGATTTGTATGCTGCTTCGTACGTTTCAGTTTACGAGAAGTTAACTATACAGATAAATCTTCATTGTAGAATAATAAAAAAGGTACCTCTAACATAAACTATAAGAACTATGATGTGACAACAGGCGGTCTAATGGCTGTGCGCCGATCTTTTTCTGACAATCTAAGAAAATAAGTCTTACATGACTTAAAATAAAATTATCTTAATATCTTATCTAATTCTTTTAATTCACACGGAGACTCAAATCAGATGTCCATCTGACCTGGGGTACCTATCCTATCCAGGATATACCTTGGAGCATAACTTTGAATCACGTGCGAGTGATGTTCTCATATGCCCGAGGCCCGAAATGACATCTATTTCCGACGTCTTCAAATCTTGAAAATCCCAATTTCAACCTAGGGTTTGCAAAACTCACTTTTATTATCTATTTTTAGTGGGCTATAAATTGTTGTTTTATTGAACTGTGTCGTTTTATACGAAAGGAAGTTTCACTTACTTACCCCGCATTGTTAAGTAGATAAGTCGATCGCACAACACGCGTGGTAATCTGCAAAATCGACTTACTTTCAACGAGCGCCATTAGCTCGGCTCGCACGTCCCCGTATCAAATCATGTGGTACGGTCCACTTAATCCACCAAACCACAACTACGAGTAGGTACCTACCTCGACAAAACCTCAACTCTGTAATCTACGGCTCTTTTTGACTCGGATTCGCACAAAACTTTCATTTTAATCGCTGCTAATCTTTTTATGATGATTTCATAGAGATTGGGGTCAATCGCGGTGCTCTCCAGCAAAGACCTCTAGTAATCTTTATTACCTTAGAAATTTCGAAGAAAGTGTTCAGAATCCATAATCCATTTGCAACTGAATTATTTGTAACTGAATATCACGTAAAATATTAAAATTGGGAACACAATAAACCTACTTACTATCTATCGGATCGGACAGTCTTTCGGAGTAATAACGACCATTGGTCATTCTCGTGTTCAGATTTGATCGCCAATATCCTATCATTAAGGTGATTGATGGATTTGATGGGATTTGACTATAAATGGAATAAAATTGTTGTGTTTATTGTACATATATGATCCTATTGGCTACCTTATCCCGTAGAAAACATTGATTTTTTGGAAATAATCCTACTAATATCATAAATGCAAATGTGTGTTTGTTGGTTTGTCCTTCTTTCACACAGCAACGGAACAACGGTTCGACGTGATTTTTGGCATATATATAGTTTAGGGACCGGAGAGTAACATAGGCTGCTTTTTTGCCCGGAAAAATGCACGGTTCCTGTGGGAACGAGGGTGAAAACCGCTGGCAGAAGCTAGTAATTACATATAGGTACCTATTACTTATACAATAAAGTGAATAGGCGTTTTCCCTTTTCCGCTTCCTTAAAGAGTACCTTAATATAGTTATGTACCTAATAGCAACATAAATACTTATCATAGGTACGCATCAATTCTTTGGATTACTAGCATTCATCGATTGATCGATTCATTGATTGCCTTTGCCTAAGCATCTTTAAGCAAATTTTTACTTTGTGTGCAAAACCTAACCTAACCATGGCAATAGCTCAAATATAACTATTGGGCATACATAGCAAAATCTCAAGAGCTATTTAAATGGGTTATCATTTTCCTTGTCTTTAACTACTACGTTAATTTTAAATCTACAAGGTCTATTAACACTGAAGGCAAATAATTGACTGTCGCATGTTTATGTCTATCAAGATGTGACGCAAATTGCCTGAGCTCTCTTTATTGCCCCTAAACTACAGAATAAATAAATAAGTACTATTTCAAACTACGAGTTTTACTACTACTTTTGCTGCCGGGTGCTGGTAAATTTAGTCGCAACAAAAATTATTATCGGCCTGAGTATACAGCCTTCTCACTCTTGTGAGGTATACAAGAGTGAGAAGGGCACATATTGGATGCCTATTAGTTACTGCAGATATTGTAGTTTCAGGGCTACAGGAATCGCACCATTATTCAGAAAAAGTTTGGAGGATACCTACCTAAAGTTGTATAAATTCCATCAAACTTCGGTAATAATTAATACAATCACGCTTTTACTATCGATAACTTTATTTCTACAACTCTCTCAAATTCGCAAAACACCATTACGAATTGATGTCTAAATAATTGACGTTATTGAATTTTATTACAACTGGTTCTACTTTTACATTCCGAAAATAATTAACCATTTTTTTAACCTTTCGCATTCTTCGTCGCCCCCATGGTGTAGAGGTTAGGTCGACTTAAATATTCAAGGTTCGATCTTCGCGAGTTCTTTATTCACTTGTACGTTTTGTGCACTGGTAGGTACAAAATGTGCAAGTATTTGACATGTATGGGTTTTCTTACTGGTCTTCATAGTTTTTGATTCTCTCGACACAAGGTCTGGATCTATGTATTAGATACGTGATCTTTATTATGCACCTGTAGGTACCTAAGTGAGTTTACATATCTGAAGCGTTATCATATATGGGTATATTATATAAATATTATGGCTTCTTCAAAGATGATAGCGATCATCTTTGTTTCAAGAGATTGATCATTGATAAGCCAAAATAACACTGCAATGACTGTAGCAGGTAGGCTCTAACAATGCCCATAGATTAATTAACTTATTGTTTAATTGCTTTGGTTGGCTGTGCATCCTTCCTCAAGTGAATGCTCATTGTTACAGATCGGAACGGTGCTCGCTCAAGACTATGACGGTAAGTTGTATTCATTATGTAGGTACAGAATATAAAAACAATTCCTCTCGTAGTTCTATCACAGATCACACTTATGTATGCTTCTTCAAAGTCTTCATAGACTATTATAATTAAGACATACTATTTAGCTTCCTAGGTAAGCGTTTGTTTACCATCTCAACTGGTAATAAGTGAAGATATTTAATCGAAGGTAGCTAATACCTACGCTATCTAAAAGCCTTACAGGCTTAGCATAAGCAATTCTAGAATGAGGTCCGACTCTCAAGTAGAACTGCCGTAAAACACCGCTAGGCAGTCGACGAAACAAGCTTTGCTAAAAAATAGAGTACCACGCTATCGTAACCGTTAAACATTTCTTAAAATATAGAAAGAACTCTTCAAAAAATGTGTAGAATGTGCGAATCATTACTGGTGTTCCGGTTTGATAAGTAAAATAGTCAGTGAAATTACTGATGTAAGGCATTATAGTTGGAGACTGCCGCGTAAGACTTTTGTGTTCTAAAGTTCTTTTGCACGTCTGCCACCAAGTAGTAATGTGCAAGCTTTACTGTATTCCGGTTTGATGAGCATAGTAGCCAGTGAAATTACTGGGCTTATGAGACTCAATACCTAATGTCTCAGGGTAACGAACGCACTGCAGTGCCGCTCAGGCCATTGTGTTTCAAAGTTCTGGGTGGCACTGCAATTGTTATGGGCTGGCGTTATACTATTAGACAAACGACCCGGTCGTCTCGTTACCCAATAGTATATAAAAAATCCAAAAATATAGATATCATTACAGGTAGATAAATAACATCTTACGTGGCACTTTTCCGATTCCAGTAACAGACATCCAGTGCACATTTTCAAGTAGCGGGACGGGCTTACGAGACTCCGTCACGGCCCTGCTAAGGAAACCCGAGGCTTTCCGAGGAGCGCCATTGTTCGCAGACGATCGCGCGACGGACCCTGTGGCGGACCCCATCTGCCAGATTAGGCCGGAGGCAGAAGACCCCACTGGGTTGTTGTACAGACTAAGGATCACTGACTTCACGAGGTGCGGGGTGCTAAAACGAAATGTAAGTATTGCTAAGTATGTAAGATTGGTTAAAACAATACAAACGATCAATCAACTTCTTTTTTAATCTCGATGGGTTAGACCACAGTTTCTCTGACCTTGGCCGAAGGTAGTGACCATAGCAAATCTAGAATTGACCTGGCTGTCTAGTAAACAGCTACCTAAACATACCGTTAGGTGCTTGGCGACGATTTCCATTTCCGTTTTGAGTAGTCTTGGGTACACAGCACGTGTGGTAGCACGTTTGTATCTACTCACTTCCACACAAAGAGTCACTGCCTCGTTTTATTTCAACGTGCTACCACAGCACACTCCACAGTTACCACACCACACTCCACAGCTACCACAGTCCACACCACAATTAGACCACAGATTTAAAGAACACCACACATCAGTGTGCCGAGTGAGTGAATGAGTCTCTGAGTAGTTGATTTGAAATTTGAATGAATGAAATCGAAAAGGTGAGTACAAGCCGTGGACCGCGGGGCGTTTGCGATACGTGCTAGGAGTAGTTATCTAACTGAATATGAAAACTTCAATAGTGTCTAAAAAATCATTATATTTTCGAAAAGAAAGGCAAGGGATTAAAAAATATCGCATAATTTTTATTTTAATATTTATAGAATTTTAAATTATAATGATGAGAGTTAAGTTCTAAGTGTCTTTTACTACGTTTGATTTCATCCGATCCGACACACAACACACATACACGTCTAGCAGGCGTGTGGCGATGTGGTGGTGAGTCACGTGTGTACGTGCGCCTCGATTGGCTCCTACTCAGCTCGCCTCACTGTGGTAGCAAGATCGAGGCGAGGCGAGGCGTCGTCGCCTCGCCTCAATCGTGCTATCACAGCGTACTACCACAATTTTAAAAAAGAGTAGCTCGCACGAAACTCGTTTTATATGTGTGTGCTACCCATGATTAGTTTTGAGGGTGTAGCTAGCCGCCCGCCACCCTCTAGTAAGTTTGCATCATGAATTTTTCCTTCACTAAACCATCGAGTTATGAGCAGTTGGTACATTTTATCAATTTGTAAACTTCTTAATTATCAGGCGGCTTTTGTTCGTTTGTGTTGTGTCCTGTGTCAATACAATTTTAGCTTTGTGCTGGTAACTCGCACGGCTGAGACGAAGACGTTGAAGCACGACTTTGCGATAGCTGTTGCAAAATCAAATGCACGCAACTGTGTGCCTGTGTGTGATCCGACTAATAGATACCTACTGTTTGTTCCACAATCACTTGTCGCTAAATTTAAGATTAATAATCTACTACAGTAAAGAATAGTACTTAAATAAAATAATAAAGAAGCCTCCCCCATTTTCTAAAAGTATATTTTGTTCATCCTGGATCTAACATACTTAGGTAAGTTTATTTTACTTTTTCACCATCCATCGAGCTTCTCATTTCGTATCCTCACCAGCTACTATACAGTCTACTGGTCGACCATATTTGTGGTCCTTCGAGCGTAGCTGTAGATGATTCAACCGGTTTGTATAACTTGATTAGTTATCTAACTAGTTAACTACATCTGTAGGGAGATGTAGTATTTCAGCCCTTTTAAAATAACTAGTACTAACCAATATCATTTCATTAAAAGCGACATTACATACAAACCTCGAGACATCGAGTATAACTTTTCTAATTACAAAATTCAAGCTGATCTAACTTCGTCTGATACGAAATAGATTTAATGAGCTCGATTCTCTCTACTATCCACACAAAAGAATTGTCGTTTCATCTGTTATAATAATCATAACGAAGATAGAAGTTGTGTCATCAGCAAATAACTTATGCCGTTAGTAACAGTAAGAAGTGTAGACGTTAGTGGCCTACACAACGAGCTATACTGACATATTATTAACCGAAGAAATCGGTACCGTATTGAGGTAAATAGATAACTAATACTCAGTACGGGAATGTCACGGATTGAATACAATGCACCGCTGAGATTACTCACAAGTTTGTAGTCAATGTCAAGCGATAAAAATAAAAGAAAAGATACGAGTCTCATGGACGCACTTCCGTATAGATAGCGCGGATGCTCGTTTTGCCAATTACCTAGTTTTCACTTTATTGTTTTTGTTGCCCTAGGTTCTTGTAGCACTATCTCTTTTCGCAACGTTAACCCCAAAACGCTTACCGTAATTATTCACGTGGTAATGGCCTTTTTGTGTTCAACAACTCCAAGATGTACGGTATAGGGAAGTTAACTAACCACATACGTAAACTTACTGCTTACTTCGACGAAAGAGATTAACCTGCAAGATAAGTCGAGTATAGGTATTTTAAGTCTCCATGGGTTAGTTGTTGAACTTCTTGTCTGATGGTAACGATGTGGTCAAAGATAATATATACTAAGCCGAAAATGGACTTACACTTACTTGCTGCTGAAGAATACCGATAAAAGACATCATATCAACTTGGTTAGATTCAAGTTTCGTCACTTAATAAAATTTTTATAGGTATACGAGGATTCAAATAGAAGTCTCATTGACAACAGTGCAACGGTACGAATGGGTACGAAGGTAGTCACTTTCATACTTCAAATCCAATCCTAGTGTGTGACAATTATTATTTTGACGTTTTATGCAGGCGTAGCACTTACTATCAAGCGGACGATCATGCTTTATTACTAGCTGCTGCCCGCGGTTTCACCCACGCGGAGATATTGGATTTAATGGTTTTTATGTTTTGCGCGGAACCCTAATTCTTTTTCTAAAGTAAAAGTAGCCTAAGTTACTCCTTGTAACATCAGCTATCTACCAGTGAAAGTCCCGTCAAAATCGGCCCAGCCGTTTCGGTGATTACCCGGAACAAACACACAGACAGACAAAAATTTTTAAAATGGTTGTTTTGTTAAAGGTACCGTATATACTTTCATATGCATTTGGTAAAAAGCTGTTACTTATTTTGATTTTACAAACAGACACTTCAATTTTATTTATTTGTATAGATTTACTTATTTACCATTGGAAAACTTACATCCTATTAATTATGTTTTTACTTTGTCTACCAATACTCAAAGAACCTCATCGTAACTAAAATACACATCCATCTACTGTCAAATTATCAATTGAAAACACCCTAATGTTTTTCATCAACAGGGTTTCGTGCATGTACGAGTATGGTTCCCTCAGTTCCCCGGAGTGGTGATGCAGTCAGATCAGGAGCTCATCATTATGTGCAAGCCGCCTGAGCCGACCATCATCGAGAACAAGGCGGCGGGGTTCGCTGGCAGTTTGTGAGTATTGTTAGACCTATTGTTATAGTCTGGGTCTGGGTTGTACCACCGCTTTGCTCGTGAAGTCTGCCACCAAGCAGTAATTCGCAAGCATTACTGTGTTCCGGTTTGATGAACAGAGAAGCCAGTGAAATTACTGGGCTTATGAGACTTAATACCTAATGTCCCAGGGTAACGAGCGCACTGCAGTGCCGCTCAGGCCATTGTGTTTCAAAGTTCTGAGTGGCACTGCAATTGTTATGGGCCGGCGTTATGCTTACCATCAGGCAAACGACCAGCTCGTCTCGCTATCAAATAATATAAAAAAATCATAAAGTATGTTTGGTTTCCATTCCAGCCCGCACGGAGCCCGCGTTTCCGGCGTGGTGGAGGAGACCCCGGGCCGGCTGGAGTACGAGGTGGCGCTGTACAAAGAGGCGCCGCCGGTGTCGCGCCACTCCAACCACTCAGTCGACTTGCCAGTCGATCAGGTAACTGCTGTACGTTCGCTTCACTACTTTCGACTGAGATTAAATAATACCACAAAAACTTGTACCAAAGGACTTGTACCAAATTTGTATGGAGCTTGGTACTTTAATCCCAGAAAAAATTAACTAGTCTCAAATTTTTTTCTAGATATTTGCAGAAATAAAGAGACTAGCTGAATAATAAAAAATTTAGAGGACTGCGTTTTTTTAAAACTTTTTTTTTTTTTTTTTGTATAAACAAACTATGTATATTAAAGTATCTGAAATAACACTTTATTTTGCGTACAAAAATAGGGGATTATTTACATTTCAATAAAAAAACTAAGAATTTATCAATTAAAACCAAAATTAAACAAAACCTTATAAATAAAAAACAGCATTAAGGTCGCCTTCTGCAGGTAGGGTGCCCAAAAAGCTGGCGACAAACTGGTTTTAAAGAAAAGCGTAGTAGAAATGCAGAATGAATGAACAGCAACACTGCGTTCCTAAAAATATCCAAAAAGTATGGCATCATCGTCACGTCATTTTTGACCAATAATAAGCTGGGCAGTTGTCATCTGTTCTTTAAAATATTTTTTTATTGTCTTTTTTAACTCTAACTCTTCTGCGAGTGTCCGTCCGTCTGCAGCGCAAGTAAGATCTTTTCGATCGATAAAATTCGATAAAATTGAAAATTCAAATCGATTTTTAACGGGTTTTATCAATTTTTTATATAATTTATCGAGCCCTGATACTATCGACAAAAAGTTATCGAATAGCTAGGTCGAATCCAAAGAGATTATAGAGCTACTACAATACTTTAGGATCAGACTTTGGTACTCGCAACATTCGATAAATTTATCACAAATTTATCGAACCGACTTTCTTACTTGCGCCGATGGTCTCGTTACCAAAAGAATAAAAAAAAGTACTCTTACCACCAAATGTGTGTTCCCAATGGCTTTCCTTGTGTTTTCAGGCGGTACCAATCGGCACTAAGCTGCAGCTTCGAGCTCGCATCAACCCGGACTCCGCGTGGCGCCACATCAAACTGCTAGAAGTAGCTGTTTCCCCCGACCCCGACCGGCCTCACGCACCGGGCTCCGTTCTGCTCGTAAAGGACGGGTAAACACAAATCAATATAGTACGCACTCTACGTAAAAAATTAAACCAAAACAATGACCTGTCGACGGAACCAATCGCGATGCACGAGAGTAGCGTGATAAATTGCCATAAAATCCGCAACAGGCGGATGATTTTCGTGCGCGACTATACGGAACCGTTAGCTTGTCTTTCCTAGAATACGAAGCTGAATGATGTTATCGTGTCGTTGTAACTGGGAAACACTACCTGGAATTAACGTAAAATCGTAATCCTGATTGCGTAGGCTGCCGCAAAGCAGTAGTGTGCATGAGGATAGTGTTCCTGGTGTGTTACAGTTTGATGACAAAAGTAGTCAGTCAAAAATGACTGGATATATTAACTTGAATGTAAAAAGGTTATTAGCTAATTTAATTCCGACTTACAAGAATGTAATATAACACCCGCCGTGTTACCACAAAAAACTCTTTTAGACGCCTGTTTAGCAAGACAGTATCTAAAGATAAACGTCTTAATTTTTAACTTGTGTATTGTATGTGAATTGAACACCCCCTAGACCTGTTTTAAACGGTGTTTAATTCATCTCAGTCGCATACGTAACACAGCAATCAGCAATACAAACTCTAATTGATAGATACCTACTTGCTACCATGTGTAAAGGAGAAAATGAGTAAAGGAGAAAACGAAATTGATACTAGCAAGGCCGTAGCCAAGAATTCACTTTGGGGCCGAGCTCTGGACCAGACACAGTAACAGGGTTCAATTTATTGACCATAGCCCAAAAACCTCCAATAATGGCATCGTCGGATACTACCAGTAACCAGATATCAGTTATTAATTCTAATCAGTTCTTGGCCCTCAATTGCAAGCTGAGTGGGAGCCTTTCTCATGGCATCACGCATAATTGCGGTTTTAGTTAGTTGTTTGACCTTTATTTTTTTATTTTTGTATTGGTAAAAACTGTATTATTGTGTGATGTCCTGAAATAAATGTATTTTCTTTCTTCTTTCTTTCAAATCAAACTTCTCCTACAGATGTCGCAATCGTGACTTCGCTTCAATAATCCCACACCAGCCCGCTCGCTACCGAGAGCGTCACAACGAAGTGTTCCTGGACTTCGAAGCATTTTTGCTCGCGTCAATGAAAGAACGCTCCACATTGTGGATCCACTCGCAGATCAAAGCGTGCATGGATGCTGCTGACTGCCAGCCCGACTATTGCCTTGATTTGTTTGAACCGTCAGGTAAGGCTTTCGTCTCACTGTTTAGAGTTTTTTCTTTGAATAAATTAGCAGGCCAGATAGAGCACGTTGGAGCACGAAGGCTGTTTGATAATCCTACTTTGTTAGTTGTTGGTTTGTCCTTCTTTCACGCAGCAACGGATCGTTATGATTTTTGGCATAGTTATAGTTTATGGACCCGAGAGTAACATAGACTACTTTAAAAAAATACATAGTTCCTTTGGGAACGCGGGTGAAAACCGCGTGGAGAAGCTAATTTGAATTGTATTGGACTTCTCTCGAATGTCAAATTAATTGCTTAGTAGGTACGTATTTACCTAGGTAGCTTTATAAAGTCTAGACTGGAGAGTCAGTCAGACATCTCTAATTCCATTAGCAGGGACTGCAACAAAACAGTCGTATTTGTCAAAACTTTATACCCCTTTGCATCACTTTAGGGGTCGATTTTCAATAAGCTATGACATGAAACGCGTGTTTACTATTTTTATTTGTTTCATCTGTTCCCAAAATTTCACTAGCTGACTACCCTGACATAAAAAAATCGTTTTCCAAACCAACTTTAACATCCTCAGGGATGAATATCACATGGAAAATCCAGTTTTCTGCACCCCAGTTTCAAGATGTAAGCTAAGCTGTAAAAGCGAGATTCTAAGCACGCATCATTAGGTACATCTACAAACATTTTTATCTTTTAGGTCACGGTCGTCGTCGCAGATCGCTGTCAGAAGAGTCTCACAACGCAACGTCTTCCGCGCTTGTTGGAGACAACTCTTCAACACCCTTTACTCGTTTCAAAGAGAATCTAGAGTACACAGTGGTGATGCCTGGAGAGCTGTTCCACAGAACGCCACTAGAGGCGACGTGTGCTACATCGATGATGGTTGCGGTGGCACTAGGAGCGCTACTGTTTATGTCAGCCCTTCTGGTGAGTAACCCAAAGTCCTTCAGACCCCTCACTGAATTCATATTCCGGAATCGCATTTCGCAAAGCCCGTTTAGATTCGACAACTCAGCTGCATAAACACGGATATAATCCCGACAGTATTTCTCTGTCGTGATGCGTTTCCAAAATATAAGTGATTAAGACAATCGCTTCCGACATGGATATCATTCCGAGTGAATTAAAATATCCCTGCTAGTGTAAACGGGGACAGTGATATCCGGAACCATTAGTAGCACCGGGCACACTATCGATGGAGCTCTGCATCTTTTCAAGGGCCATTCATAGCTTCAGCTTCGGTTAGACACCAAAAAGATTGATTATTGATGTACTTTTCTCCACAGATGTGCTACCTAGCTACAAAGCTGAACTCCACAATGCTCAAAAATAACAGTCTCCAGGCGCCTTCAGGGAAGGGCTTTGAACAGATCCTCAGAGAGTTGGCACACCATTCCTTGCCAGACAGCGGCTATACAGGCCGCCCGACAGTGCAATAGAGAGCTTTGTAATAAGTTACGAACCTAGTATGTATTTAGGATTGATATAGAATTTAGCAAAATCCTTACATACTTTACAAAAAAATTGTTCTTACTAAAAAGCCGTCAATATTTATCTACCTAATGCTACCATCCATAATTTATCAACTGGTATTTTATACATCTAGGTAAAGCAAGAGAGATAGGTATTGGGGAGACTACGAAGGGACTCTGTAAAAACATTGTTTTTGTTGTAGAGTAGTATAGTTTAAATTATCTAAGTTATTATTTAGTTAGGTAGCCAGTAAATGTTTTCTTCTCTAGGATAGGTACCTACCTTGAAAACTATTGTTTAAAATAAAAACGTACTAAGAAATATTTATTTAGGTCGAGTGGTAAATTAGTGTAAACTTATGACTGAAAAATTGTTTCACAAAAGTTGTACTAAACAAAAAACTTTTTCAGTCATGACTGTCACGTAAATGGTAAAAATAGACATTAATTCTAAAAATCTGATTATAATTTAAAAAAAAGTGTTATTATTTAACTATTGATGCATATATTTTATTGAATAAATTACATTTAAGTATGTACACGATTGTTTCATTTATTTGATGGTAGATACACAGGTAGGTACTTACCTATTATAGAAAAAATTAGAAAAACAAAAAAAAAATTAAAATTATTCAAATAGCGCTCGACAGTTGTAAATGTTGTAATCGAAAAAGAATTAAATAATTTTCTTGAAAACCCCCTAACTCGAAGGGAAAATAACGAAAGATAAGTTAAACCCAAGAAAATCCGTCAGGAGCTTCCAATGCCGCTACTGTGTTCCTAATTTCAGTTAAAATGAAGCAGTACAAAAACTATTGAGAGAGATGCAGCAATTTATATTGAATTTTTTTTTTTAATGTTGTTTTGTTTTTACATTGCAAATCTGTGGTTTTTACTGTCTATCCCACAGATTCTATCCTAGTTCACCATTGATCTGTGTAGTTCACCTATAAGTGTGCTAACATATATAAGTGCTAACATAGCACATGTATGCGTATCATACGACGTCTTTCAACACACTTGCGAGGAAATACACAGACTTGTATCACTTTACGAGCATGTGTGTTGAGAAACGTCCACAAATTACTATATATGTATGAAAACGTCGTATGAAATCAAAGAGTACAATAACTATCCATAAATATGAAACGCTTGTGACAAGCAAGGTCCATCAAATTAAAAAAAAAATGTTTATGCTAAAGTCCGTTGTCTATCAATTGTCATTGTCAATGTCAATTGACAAACATGACAGCCGGTGGCACCTGGCAACTTGTCAGAAATAAGAAATTCAACCCTATATAATTTGTGGAAAATCAACAGAAATTCGCAAATGTAACAAATTAATGTTTATTAGTTTGTACATATTTGTGATAACTTATATTTTATTTTAAATAATAGAGAAGTCTAACAATTCGTAATATAGTTTTATTAAGCAAATAGTATTCATTTCTTCATAAGTAAATTGTTTGTAAGAAACATGAACAAGAGAAGCCTTTCAAACGCCGAACAGACCGGCGAAAATGCTAAGAAAACCAAACACTGGGCCCTAGGACTATTAGATTCTATGAAAGACCCAAACTCCGTAGTAAAATCGACAGACAATTTGGTAGTCATCCGTGATATGTACCCGAAAGCTAAAATTCACTACCTCATTTTGCCTCACGAAGATATTAGCAATATTTATAAATTAAACAAAACGCATGTTAGCCTATTACAAGAATTTGGAGAAGTGTACAAACAGCTACAAGAGGAAGAGACTTCTGACTTAAAGGCTGGCTTTCATGCAGTGCCAAGTATGTGTCGGTTACACATGCATGTTATTAGTACTGATATGATCTCGCCTTGCCTAAAAACTAAAGTTCATTGGAATAGTTTTACTACTAAGTTCTTTCTACCATATGAAGGTAAGTTATTGTTTACGTTAGCCAACTTCTTTATCAATCTTGACAAGCAATGAATTCCTGTTTGTAAAGTTACTGTTATATAATGATTACTTAACCACTATTGGCCACAGGAATAGTTAAACAGCAATGAAGTTGAGAAGCTCTATCAGTAATTATATACCTAATATAAATGGTAGATTGCTAAGCTTTCTTTCATTTGAAAATCACTCAAGGATAAAAATTGAGTAAAAAATAATAATTCATATTAATATATTTAGGATTTTGATGCTTTTTTTCAGATGTCTTGAGAGAATTGAAAAAAAATGGCTTCATAAATAAAATGTCCAGTGAACTACATAAAAGTCTAATGGCTACAGAACTTCAATGCAACCAGTGTTCACAGAAACCTAAGAATATGCCTCAACTAAAATTACATTTATTAAGCCACAATAATAAGTAAAATATGTCATTTGCACTACATTTATCTAAAAAACCATTGTAAAAAGCTCATTAAAGCCAGTGCTCATATGACTGATTATATTTTTATGTTTATTATTATGCTAAAAACCAACAAATAAACCAACTGCATGTTTAATATAAATTGCACAATTTTATTTAAAACAAATGTCACATAACACTTATTTTAAATATAGTAGTAAGTACATAAAGTCAATAATAAATCACTTCACTTTAATATAACAATATTCACTTCTATAATGATCTTTCAATTATTTTATTGCTTGTCCTTGAACACAAAATTCTAGTATTCTTTATCAACAACATTTCTAAGATAAATCATATAATTATTGTCATTCATTTTTTATTATGACATAATAAAAACTGTGATTTGCATTAATTACTGCCCTAGTCTACCAAAGTAGATGCAGTACTTTCACTGTCATTCTGATCTGTTAAGTTGTAGATTGCTACATTACGTCTCTTGAAAGTCTTCTTTGTTGACGATGTTGGTGTGGAATACTCATCAGAAGTGTTAAAGGTGTCTGTCAGTGAAATATAATCTGAGAAGGTTCTTTCTTGAGACAATTGTGCACTGTCATCTTCACTGGGAGTGATCGGTGCAGGAAGGGATAACTTTGAACGTTTTACAAAACTACTTGAGGGAGTTGCTTCTACTCGACTGGATTCTAATGGTATGGTTTCATAGTTACCAGCTTCTCTCATAGTTTTGCCTGCATGGGCTAGAAGAACATGCACTGGGTCATCTATACCCAATGTATCACAGAGCTTGGCTGTCTGAGGATTCATTATAGGTTCTGAAGGAGCAATTTTGGGGGATTTTGGATTGAAAACAGGGGCAGTTCGTACAAAAGAATCCCCTTTTATGGTCATGTCTTTCATTGAAATTATGACTGCTTCTTTTTCCTCTTTTGTTGGGGTGAAATCATACCTAAAATATAAAGAATACATAAAACTTTTAAAACTAAAAATTATCATTTATATATTTGTAAAAGGTTAATTACCAGCAGGTGTTGACATGGTCAAAGCATTACCAACTAATCATTACTAAAATCAGTCGCACTACTTTAATAATATAATACTACTAACCTTTCATTTGCACCAGGCCCAGGCATATGACAATCTATGTTCCTCACTGATAACAAATGGTTGGTACTCTTTAGTATGGCTAACCATTCTTCATCAAACTTCAATGTTTTATCACCGTCAAACTCTGATGGCACATCCAATATCTGCAAGTGTCTGCGTTTGGGCAAACATTTGTCTAGGGCCAGGAATTTAGTCACATTGCCATTGTCATGTTTGACAATAGCTACAAATTGACAGTGCAAATGTGCTGAGAACCAGTAGTTTGGTTTCAGTGTATGTAGTAAATTGTCTGCAGGGGGGCTTCCTAGTCGGTTTGCTTCAATGTCTTCTCTAAAAGTGTAACATATTTTATTATTACAGAATGCATATCCTTTAGACACTCAAAAATTGTCTGAAGTTATTTCAATACAACAGCAGTCATTAACTGAATTTACCTAAAAAATGGTTTAAATCTCAATAGTTGGTCTTTGTTTCCATAATCAGTAATGTTGTTTGGCCAATCATGAGACAGCATAACATGGACCTTGTCTTTTAGCTGACTAAGCCGGAAGACATCAAGTGATCTGACATGGTAAACTGTCCGCAAAGAATTTTGTGTGTATGGAGGACATTCCCATAAACCTTTTAAGTAATCATGACCTTTGAATATTCCAGACAATCCTGAAAAAAAACAAGAACATTAAATAGGTTTGTGGGTTGGAAGCACAAATGTCTGTTGAACACTAGAACAGTAATTTAACTTTTTGAGATTAGTTTTTGGGGCTCATAATAGTTTAATATTTACATTTTTTACAAGTTCAAATAAACTACTTAGGTTTGGACACATTGACATGCAATTTATACATATTTTAATAATATCATCTAAAACTAGTTATCAGAGACATACATTTTATGAATATATGAAATGAAATGTATTTCACTCATCAATTATATCTATGCCTATATTCTGTGTCCTATTTTCACCAAATTTCTAACTGATGCATTCCATTCGTCCAATATCTTTGTCCAAGATTTCCTAGGATATTTTGCAGTTTGAGAAAGTAGAGGAACTTCTATGTTCTGCGTTGCTAATAAAGCTGTTGACATAATCTTTGATCAAACATCTGTCTTGCTAGGTCATTTGATGAAATCATCCAATTTCTTTGATCAAATGTACATTGGACAAAAAAATACAAAGCTGATCTTGGCTAAATTGTTTTGTGAAAATAAAAAGTTACCTCCAATTCTCAGATCTCCAACTTTTATAACGCCGGCTCTTCCAAGATAGTATATATTTGGCGCCACCCAACCACCATAGGGCAGCTCTTGTAAATAATTCGACGCTTCGTGATTGCCCCCAATAAATATAGTCAAAAAGGGAGCTTTTTTTTCACCACTGTAATATCTGTGGAAATAATAATTATAATAGATGTTTCTTAATGCTTAGACTTGAACATATCGGTTGCCGTTTTTCTTACTTGTAGAACGAGCACATGTTATGATATTTTTCCGGCACAGCCATGGCACATAGGTCAGTTTTGTTACGCACGGCTTGAAAGTCACCGCAACATATTAATAAATCAATTTTTATTCCTTCCCTTTCTTGTAAAGTTTCTACACATTTGTATATTATTTCTAGATCGCCGTGGGCACATCCTTCCACAGCTATTTTCATGGTTTTATGATATTTAAACTCTAAAGGCGCTTCGAATTTTGTATAATATTAAAAGTATGTAGGTATGTAATATGTATTAAAAACGAGTCACTTCATTCATTTATTTAGAAAAGCTCAATCGAGTAACGGCTTGAATGAATCGAACTTGAACGAAATATCAATCGAAGAAAACAAAATACGTAGTATCCCTTAGTAGTTTGTGAAAACAAACACAAATTATATAGACCTAATTAGAAGTACCCACAGAGGAAATAATACTACGTAGACTATGTGTACGAAAAGGAAAACAAGCTACAAAGCAGAGGGCACTTGCTGGGCACCACAGATCAGTAATATGTATGCCGTATGGTGGGGCCTGGGGGGCACGGGCACACTAGTCCTTAGTCGAGCCCATAGATAAAAAATAATATACTACGTCACTCGGACTAAGATACGAAAGTAATGAACATCTGTGCTAGAAAATAATGCTGCCAGCGTTATACTACTGTCAAAGACGTTGAGATTAATTTATATTGTACTAATATAAAAACTGTGAAAGTTTACACGTTTTGATACTTAAAATCAAAACATTTAACTTAGAGGATTTCAATTTAGAATTTCAGAGGTCACACACGCCTACCTACATAATATACAAATGCGCCATAGATCTTAAACTAATTGTACTTCTATGAAATGCGCTTAGCATTCGCAATTTTGCTTGTCGTATGCAGTAATGCTGGCCTCAGCTGGTGTCAGTTTGTCGCAATTTTATTAATATGTAAAATTAGGTATTTATAAAATGTTTGTGAACAAAAATAGTTTTACTAAATATTTTAATTTCTATCAATATTATAATGGGGTTCAAAACTTTTCTTATATTTTTCTTGTTTATTTACTTAGTAATAACTGTACAACTATCACGTAACGGATTTTGGTTGAATGCGAATATGTGACGTTGTTGGTTTTGTATTTATTTCAAAGTTACCAACGAGGCACAGTGGGACTCGATTGGTGTGACCCGTTGGGATCCCACCAAAAACATACATAATAATGGTAATAAATAACATAATGAGTAATAATGTGTATTTTATTTCATTTAATTTATAGTAGGGACTAGGTGCTGCCTGCGGTTGCACCCGCGCGGGAATATTGGACTTCATGGGATTTTTTTGCGCGAAACCCTAATTATTTTTCTAAAATAAAAGTAGCTTAAATTACTCCGTATAACATCATCTATCTGCCAGTGAAAGTCCTGTCAAATAGATCTAGCCATTTCGGAGATAACCTGGAACAACCAGACAGACAAAAATTTGAAAAACTGTGTGTTTGGTACATGTGCCCTATATACTTTCATATGCATTTAGTGAAAAGCTGTTATTTTAATATTACAAACAGACACTTCAATATTATTTATTTGTGTCTAATATAGATAAGTGAAGTTACTGAATACTGTGATTTGACCAAACTTTTCACTACCTGACTGACTGTGAAGCAACATTTGGGAGATTTAATTAAAAAACATACAACTTGTAATATCTCTATAATTGGGTTGTTGACTGTATTCAAATAAAAATAGAATTTTGCCGCGAAACGGTAGTTTTTGTGACAGAAATCCTATTAAACACAATATTTTTGTTTATTTTTAAGGAATTTAATTTAAATTAAATAATCAAAATGTAATCACATCAATCCGAAGTCACGTGACCTAAAACGCCCGTGACGTCACTGTTTCAATCGGATGTGTATATATTTTTTTTTGTTTTGTTTTTGGCTCCACGTGATTTGCGCATTTAACTAGTGTCAAGTTATATAAGTAATAATATATAATAAATCTCTAGTTTTAATGCATGAAAGTCGTCAAAGTCACGTTAAAGTTTAGTCTAGGCCTATATTACATATCTGTGGTCTAGGCGCGGTCGAGTCGAAGTGACGCTTCAGTAAATTGGTGGATAGTTTACTGAAGCTTCTATGGAGTTTTGGATAGAATACGAAAATACACGTTTTTCGTCTTTGTACTATTTGCCTTTCACTCATGCAACTTTATGAACACTTAATGGTTAATAATCCACTATTATTACACATTAACACTCTATAAAACAAAGGTTTTAGTAAATAATACAAAATCAACAACAGCACATTTTCGCATTCCCGCCAAAACTCCAATGAGTATATAGCTCGTTTCGCTTAACTGCTTAGTATTTTAGAGTGATTTCTGTGATTATTTATCTGTGCTGTGAATTCCGCGCCTATTTTTCGAAAATTATTTCGTCTCTTGAATATTCTCCCATGATGGAAAGTGGCTTCATAAAGGCAAATAATTCCAATTTGCCGAGAATTGATTGTTTTACGGTGGCCAATTTCTTCTCGACAAACGATAATTTCTGCTCTGCTGAATTTAGAAATGTGAAGACCTCCGTGTAAGTACCTACTTATTATACCAAAAATCATTATTTCTATAACCAACAATGAATATATAACAGTAATCGTAGGTTCTAAGATCCAAAGTGTATTAATTAACCAAAGCATATATATAAATCAATAAGCTCAAAAAACTTAGAACTTATATTTTAATACATAACAATACATACAGAGAAAGCATCGAATGAACTTGTCACTAAACGTAGCACAGACTAGGTAGTAGTGGTTATATTCTCTTTGCTTGTCACTTTACAGTGTTATAGAAAATTACTCTGTGGTAATTGAACACGTGACGTCACTGCCGTTTTGGAGCAAAATTTAAAACGGCATTTTAAATACATGATAATTAAAATATTAGTTGTTTTAAAAAGTAAATTTAAATATTTTGGGTTATATTAGGCCCATACGCATCGTTTTAAACACTTTCCCAAAATCAGTCAACATCCCTATTGATACTGACATTAATCGTTCGGAGCCAAACAAAACAAACTAACACATACACAACTGGCATTTAAGGACTACTACTGAACTACTATGACTATTTAACAGTAAAGCCTGCATAACGAAACAACATTTTTTTTCTAAAGAAATACTTATTATTTCGGATGGGACTCGAATTCACGACCATCATTGTCTCAGCGCGATATTAATATGCTCCACCAACTAAGGCACCGCTTGTAAAAAAAAAGCTTGTTAAAAATTTTGTATAATTTTGTTTGGTATGTTTCGCTAAGTAGGCGTTATTGCTAAATATCATGACATGGAAATATTTATAATTAATTAACTTATAAATATAAAAAAAAATGGTGAAGTACAATTCGAACCAAACTGTATCATTTTCTACCCGACTACTATATAACTAATCTTTTGGCGAATAGAAGTTAAGAGTGAGGCAAAATTTTTTCAATGTATCTTTTTCTTTCCTAACTTCTTTTTGTTAATGTTGTAAAATAAATCTGCTGCTACAATGTTTTCACGAAGCATATCGAAAACTTCACGTGTCAATATTTTTTAATTTTTTTTATATCTTTTAGTATAACTCTTCAGTGATGCATTTCTGTTTATTAAACGTTTAATCTTTTGATTAAGAGTTTTGATTTTTCTGGAATTAATTTTATTACGTATTTTATACTTTCTAATTTTTTGTCTTAGTTCATTTGTTTCCGGAGAGTCAAATATTGATTCAAGCTCTGAATCACGAATTTCTTGCTCAGGACTTGTGATATTTTCTCGAGGCATAGAAATATCTTCCGTGTGTTTTTCTGAATCTAGTTGAATAGCCCCGTCAACATCCTTCTCGCTGTTAGATTGCTTGAAAAATAACGTTAAATAAATATTTAGTTTGTTTACAATGAATAACAGACATGTTGTATTTGATATTACTCATGGTTAACTATTTTGAACCATAATATTTTCAAAATTTTGTCAGAGCGTTTGATTGATGCGACGCGTAACCAAAATGCAGGTACCTATTTGACTCAACGGATCAGCATTGCGGTACATCGAGGCAATGCCGCCAGGCTGGCGGCGCGCGGCGCCAGCATGCTGGATACACTTCCAACTGGTAGTGGGCTAGAACATTTGAATTATCTATAGGCATGCTTGGGCTTGTAGATTATTCAACTGTTTTTCTAGCTAGCTAGGTTAGATGTAGTGTTTATTTATGTATTAGCTAGTTAATAAAGGCATTTAGCCCGTTCAAAAAATGTTTGAACCTTATCACAACGGCATAACGTGCTTTTTTATTCTTTCTTCTTTCTTATTTAGTTACAAGGAACAATGATCTTGAGAGAGACTCACTTTTCAGTCACCGTGTCCCTTTCACACAGTTGCTAGTACCTATATAATTAAAGTTGGCATGGTAGAAACACCAGGAACATTGGGAATTAGGTTTGTAATTTCACTAAAAACCCCAAGGATCGTTTTTTATATGCAACTAAATGAATAAGCTTTTTATTTGTTGTTGAAATACAAAAATATGTCTACAGTCTGATAAGTTATTGAAAGATAGGAGTAAAGTGATGACAATATGCTGGTAACTCATTGCAAACAAAGAGAATGATTGCAAACAAAGGAAACAAGATGGCGGATTATTTGTCTTTGCGATTGGCCGTTGGCGTAGATGTTTTATAATGAATTTTCGGTTCTATAAATTGTTTTACTGCAAGTTTTTTAAAACTAAAATGTTCCAGACTTATGTTGTGAGCGGATGTAACAAAGAATCGTATCCAGTTTCTGAGACATCCTTTCACAGGTAAGATAATTTCGATATGGATTTTCAGGATATTCGCTGTATTTAATTTTGTGACTGAAAAATAAACGGATGGAGGCATTGCAAAATTCTGGAAACTTGTCTAAGTACTCTGTGCTATGCAATGTACATTTCAAAGATGAAGACTGATAATGATGATGAAAAGAAGTATATATATGTGTAAATCTACGATCTATCTTCATGCCAAATTTCTTCCAAATCCGTTCAGCCGTTTCAGCGTGAAAGAGTAACAAACACACCCAGACTAATTTTCGTATTCAGTGTACTAGTTTCTGCCCGCGGCTTTAGCCGCGTTGTATATACATGTATAAATTGTAGTCTATGTGTTATTCTTATGTGTAAGCTCTTTTTCTCTAAAGATCCATTAAAAACCCGTTCAGATGTTTTTACGTGAATGAGTTACAAACATCCACCATCCTCACAAACTTTTGCGTTTTTAAAGAGACACACCTCCTTAATAGTTAGTCTCTTTCTGACCGCGTTTTTGGTATCAGTGTTCTCTCAAGTAACGTAGTATAAATATTCCTTGCATGAAGAACCGACTACTCGTCTATAGAGATTATCGTAGATAGAGGAAATCGGAGGATAGAGGAGTCGTTTAAGTACCTAAATAGTGGTCTTACATTTTTTTATTCATTGAAATGTAAAGAATCTTATGGTATCAATTAAATTACTAAGGGATGAAAAATCTATGTCATGTTTCATACAACATCCCTATTCAAACACACGAGCTGTGGATTGGCGGGCAACATGAGGAACACTGAATTATCTTCACCTC
The DNA here is from genome assembly GCA_907269065.1 of Crocallis elinguaria. Lineage (NCBI taxonomy): Eukaryota > Metazoa > Arthropoda > Insecta > Lepidoptera > Geometridae > Crocallis > Crocallis elinguaria. The sequence continues at coordinate 19,018,991 of OU026072.1, read as the reverse complement.
AAAAATTGATACCTAGTATACATTTTCAAAAGCACTGCACTAATTGACACGGAGGTGCCACGGGTCCGAATCCAAGTTCCTGTGGCACACCCAGGGGTATCCTCCAGGGGTGCCTTGTGCCTTGGTGGGTAATTATTAACCCTAGCTTGCTTTGTTCCACAGTCGTTAGTAAGTTACTAGCCGGTATACAGGCGCGGGCGCATACCTTGACAACTCAATTAGCGAGGTATAGCGGGTACCACATTGCGTGAAGTGGGCACAAAATTAGATCGCGCTAATTGCCAAGAAGTGGAAGGTTTAATAAAAAGCAGCTAATTGCGCGAGTTAGGACCGTCCATCATTCAACTAACGAACTAGGTACATACGTCGTGGTCTATAATGAAGGGATCTTCTAGTTGGCCATTAATTTCTAATGCTTGAACATGGGATGAACCCAAAAATTAATAAATTATTAAGTAGAATGAATCAATCAACTACCATTTTATTAATTTTGTGGGTGCGTAAATGGTACGGTATGGTGGAAGGTATTCTCTAGCGCCCGCCTGGCTAGCTACCACGCTCGAGTTGAAAAACTGTCGCCAAGCATCTAGAGGTGTGTCCCTGCAGAGAGTCAGTCCTAATTTATTTTTAGCGTATTCGTCATCTTCGAACACGTTTTCGCTTGCGATCAGGTACGATAGTGGACAAACGCAAACCTGTTAAGTGTTGAAAAATGGTTTTTAGTAAGTATCTACCTACCTGTGTGACTGTGTATCGCTCGCTTGATGTTAAGTCTCGTCTGGCCATGACATCAAGCCCATTGAGAGCTTTTCGTATGACAGTCATGCTCGGCAGTCAAAAACGCTCTTCACCCTGAGCAACCTGCAGTAATTAACTTGGATGCAACAACATTCAGACATGCAGAGAAAATCAAATTACTTATTAACAAATGTTTCGACGTCTAAGTAGTTAATTACCCTAGTGCGGGATCAAATATCTAAAAATAGTTAAAGGTTTTGCCCAAATACCTAAGTACGAATATGAATAGGTAATATCATAGAGATAATTATATAAGATCTGTGGGTAATATAGATCTACACAAGTACACATAGGTACCTACATACTATAGATATAAAACTCGTGTTTCGTGACACGTAAAGACACAAACATAATCTTACAGAGAACGTGTTCAGGAAAGTGAGTTATCAAATTAATTGTTACACTAGTCTTAGAGGAAACTTCTCGTTCAATCTTTCAGGAGATCAATAATAGGCCCCTGCTATATATATACCTACCTACAGTTTGTTTGTCCGTAGAGATGTCACGGTTGGACTCCAGCGCACGTAGATAAGCCGCGGGCGGCGTGACGTCAGAGCGGCCGGCGGCGCGCGCCAATCGCGTCGCGAGGCGGGCCGTGTCGCCTGCGCACCGCCCACTTGCATGCTCGGGAAAACTCGGAAAACTCACACGCGAGGTGTTATTATGAGGTATCAACTCACAGCTCTATTGTCTTATGTCACCTTGTGAACAGGTTTAAGTGGGATATACTCGCTTCTGATTGGTTGACGTTGCCTTGCTTTATCACAAAGGTTTATTTTCAATTGAGTTTTTTTATAAGTCTAAACAGGTATTGATTTGTTGTACCGATCGTTCAAATTGATTACCTACAATTACGCAGATGCTACGCGAATTCATCAAGAAAAATGCATTCTTGTAGCTTAAATTAAAATATATATTTATACCTACCGAAGTAGCCAGCTTTAACAAACAAAATTACAAATTAAGCTATATTTATATTATAAGCAAGTTATTATTTTATAATAATATAGCCATATTATAATAAAATAATCGGTAAACAAACACATGATCGGCGTATCAGGGAGACCGCGCGCGCCCCTTCTATGAACATTTTTATAGTAATGCGCTGAGCATAAGGAACTCTTTATAGTCCATGCGCGCGAGTCGACCGCACGCGCGCTCGCTACTTCGAAAAAAAGCTTTCGTGTTACAAATATTTCAGTAGTTAAAACTTAAACTTTCTGAAGACTTTTTCCTTTTTGGTGTTTCAAAATGAGTTGGGATCCAGACAGAAGATCGTGCGACAAGATAGAGATTAATGAAGCTGTGGGGAAATTGCTGGAAAGCTTCAACTATGACACCATCGTGCCGCAGCCATCCAAGTGAGTACCTAATGTTTGTGTTTTTCTTTAGCTTCTGCGTGTTTTGTTTTGTTACTGCATGCGATTATTTGTTCCCATATTTAATTTATTTTTGTTTCTTTCGGGGAGAGCCTGCGTAGCTTGCAGCTACAACGTCGTAGGTTTTAAATAAATAACAAAAGTACAACTGCAAATGTCAAAATTAATTGATAGTATTTTGGTCGAACATTACATTGGTTACGAGAGGGCGAGTGGCCTTTCAATAAATTATGTGATTATTAATTTTTTGGCTATTTTGAAACGATACGAACTGGTCGTTTGCCTGATGGTAAGCATAACGCCGGCCCATAACAATTGTAGTGCCACTCAGATCTTTGAAATACAAAGGCCTGCGCGGCACTGCAGTGCGCTCGTTACCCTGAGACATTAGGTGTTAAGTTTCACAAGTCCAGTAATTTCACTGGCTACTCTGCTCATCAAACCGGAACACAGTAATGCTTGCACATTACTGCTTGGTGGCAGACTTTACCAGCAAAGCGGTGGTACCAACCCAGATGGATATTCACAGAAGAGTTAGTCCTACTACCTAGTCAAATTATAGCTAAATTATGGATAGAAAGAAAAAAAAACCTATGTTTCAAACAAAAGACTTCAACGAACTCTCTTTTTGTAAACGTTATGAATGTTTTTTGGTCTCGACTCGTCTCGTTACCAACAGTAAAAAAAAATCACAACATCGCCAACATTGCCTTTGATCAGAAATATACAAATTTGATAAACTTAGCGAGATTTTCATCACATACAAGATAAACAAGTCATTATGTAATAATAATCTACCTACCTTTGTATAAGTATAGCGGCACTTGAAAAAAATGAACGTAACGTACCCGTATTTCACTTTAACTCATTACTGATAAGAAGGCATACAATGGCTAAATGTTAGTAAATAAAGCATAAAGGGTTCGAGTTATACTTACACGATTAAATTGTAGATCCATAAATATTAATATCCAGGTACTAGAAAATATTTAGGGACTTCGTACACAATAACGGCTTGTCGTCCGTTGTGACCATTTTAATTATTTTCAACCTCCAACTCAAAAAAGGAAACGTGTTATAAGTTTAACATGGTTTATATAGTCTGTGCCTGTCTGTGGCATCGTAACTTCTAAATGGATGGACCTTAAACTTGAAATTGGCAAAATACACAAACCGTGTCGGGCCACGAAAGAAGAAAAAAAAAGTGGATGTACTGATTTTGATTTGTTACCCTTCCCTACCCTTCGAACACATTGATTGACAATTGCCATCAGTAATTGAAATAGTGATGGGTATATTCAATACATTGTAATTATTCACTAACAATAATTAGTGAAATTGTGTTACAAGCAAAATAATAACAATATTAGACAAACAATAACTCAATTAGGATTTCTTACATAAGTGAAAAAGCTAAACCCAAAATGGAAGCTAGCAGCCAACTGGAAAAATTCAGAGTTTGTAAAAATTAGAATTTACAAAAATAAGGTTATGTGGAAAATTTGGACAGTGGTATCGATTCTGTCATCTCGTACCTAAATCTAATTTTAATTTCAACCTCTCTTTCTAAATGGGAACATGAGAACGAGATACGAAACGACAGAATCGACATCTTTATATGAAACCGTAAGAAAACGCTAACTATAGCTACTGGAACATACCAATAGGTCTTGTTGACAGATTAACAACTTAAATATAGTGATGATGATGATGATGATGATGAGAAGAGTAACACTAGTCCAACTAGCCTCACGCGAACTATTAATTATTTAATTACACCACCGACCTCTCTCACTATATTAGTTCTCTCCATCCAAAGCACTGACTATAGATAGTGATCCTTCTTGATCAAAAGGTTGACAGGAAAAGATCGCTTCACCCATTATACTTTAGTTTTGCTTATTATTTATATACTGTTTTAATTTTAAGTGTTGTGTACATTAAAGTATTTTGTATTGTATAAAATGCCTTACCAATGGCCACTATGCGACCTTACTATGGTTGCATCATGATATTTTCTTTCACGGATAGCCCAAGCTTATTGCAGGATTCCCACTATCGAAAGATCTGGGGACCGATTTTTGAATGTCACGAGTGATTTCGAAATTACTGGTGACAAAATTCTCAGCGATGACTTTAAAATCACTAATTTTCAAGTCGTATTTTTTAAAGTCATACCCTGTTTGCCAGCATGCAACTATTTCTCAGCTTTGATCATAGACAAACTTATTAAGTCCTAACAATTAATTGAATAAGAGCTGTGGATTTTGTTAAATAAATAAAATAAAAAATAAAAATGATTGTGTTCTATTCAATTTTATTTTTTAAGTTGGAAATTGTTTTAAGCCTAAATTGGAACTAAATACTTATGATATCGATTACGAATGGGTACCTTCACTCGTAAACAATATCATAGGTATGAAAATTTTAGCCACCCGCTGAGATTAAAAATAAGACTTTTTGTAAATCGGTGACTATCAGTCATATCACTGATATTTAGTCACTCGGTGACATTCAAAAATTGCTCCCCAGGTGTCGACCCGAATATCCACAGCCATTTTTTCTCCAATAATCTTTCAATTACTTATATTTACAAATACCTATAATTACAAAACTCACCAATGACATCAACTCTAACAACAGCGCTATCAAAATCATCATGACCTGTCACAGACAATCCATTCATCATGCGACCTCATTACCCTTAAATTATTCCGCAATTACTTATCCATAAATACCTAAAGCTGGCTGTTGACATGTATACTAACATACGTGACCCTAGAGGTCACGCGGGCGGTCTGTCGACAGCCGCACTTGATGCCGCCCCTAATTGAATAGCTGCCTTATCTGTTATCTGCTCCTTGTTTATTAATTTCCTATCGACCGGCGGCGTCTTACATCGCCATGGTATTGAAGTGTGGTTGGTATTCAAATTCAATTTACTCATCAGACCACAAAATCCATTATAAAATAAAAAATAATCATAACATAGGAATTAAACTACCTTATTTTACACATGCAGGAGTGGGTTTTACAAGGCACGTCAACAGCGAAAAAATACTCTCTATATCCAAAATTCCTTGAATGAGTTAGTTCTTAACTAGACCTGCTTTTTATGTTTGGGTACTATTGAATATTATATGGATATCTCCGGCGTTTGCAGGCTTGTTTTTTTCCTGAACAGCCTGTATTCAGGGGCGGTCTCTATATGTAAATTTTATCAAGATCACTACGTACCTGTAAGCTGAAGGAAAGGTAATTTATTGTTGGTTGTTATAGTTTTTATATGGTAAGACCGATTATGTTTATTTTTCTTAATATTTTATTATATTACCTAGAACTATATATTGTCAAGTTATGATTAATGTCTCAGAAATTAAAATGAATGAATAAAAATGCCAATGGGCACTTCCACAATAATATGCACTACAGCTGCGATAACAGAAAATTCTGTTAAAAGTGAATTTGCAGATAGCTTATCATTATCACAAAAATACAAACATCTTAATATTACTTTATCATATCTCCTTCGTTTCACCGTGGAGGGAAGGGAGGGCCCTTCGTGTGACAATTTGTTATCTGGCTCCCTTCCTGCTGTACCGATTTATTTCCGTGCCGCGATAAATGCGCCTGCGCAAACATTCCTATTATATTGTGGGGCGCTTATCACGTCTTGAGGGACTCCCCGGAACCTTCCGCAGGGTGTAGCAACGTCAGCGGTTAGGGCGGGATGAAGGCTTTTATTTTTAACCGACTTCAAAAAAGTGAAGGTTTTTCAGTTCGTCTGTATGTTTAAAAAGCGGGAACCAACTACGTCGAAAGGTTATTCTTTCGTAAAATTTATTCAAGGTCCACCTTTGATATTATAGGCACTATACTTAAAAAATAATCATTTAAATTGGTTGACAATTGGCAAAGAAATCGAGTACCATAAAGCAAAAAAAAAAACAATTAGTATTAAAGTTTATCTTATTTGTTGATGTAAATAGCTCGTAAGCATTCAAATAGGTCGATTGACTTGATTTTAACTTTGGTACGGACATATTTCGAGGGTAGCAGCTAGTGGATTTTTCTGGACAGTCATCGCGTTTTTTTTTTAGAAAAAGTACATTATGTGCACTCAAATTATGTTTTGGAAAGTACAAATTAACATACTTTTCATGAATTATATTATAACGGATAATTCATTTAAGCGGTTGATAATAATATTATAAGCTAGACTTTATGAATATTGAGAGAAAGTTTCAAGTACAACGCAATGTGAGAGGTTTCTACGTTTAAAATTTACCTACTAATGTTTACCAATTGACGCGTAGGTATAAACTCGTGCATTTGTTTTGTTATGTACAAAATCATCTGAATATTTACAGCTATCTTGGGGTGCTGCTAGGCTAAGTACCTACTACACGCAAGCGATTGCCTCACCGTGAGCAATGTGCATTATTTTCTTTAAATTAAAGTTTGTAAAGCATGTATAGCAATAGTATTAACAACATCACGATGAGAAATCCATCGAAAATTTAACATTTGCAGAATATTGATAGCTCAACGGGTAATACCTCCAGCAACTACCTCAGCAATCAAGCCATGACTCAGTGTTATTTGTCTTCCTCCAATCACATTCCTGGTGCAATCGGCCCGCGCCACCGCGCCGTCTAAATTCCTCAATTAGTGAGTTGAAAGAGCCGGCAGATTAAGATTTCCTCGCCTAGTCCCGCACCGGTGCGAGCAAACATCCCGTGGTTTGCGCACTGTTTCTAGCCTGGCGTGTAAGTGGTGGCGCAAACACGCCGCTCACAGGTGCCGACGGCTTCACACACCCCCTGTTTGAGTAGGCCACTTCGCGCCGCTCTCTAGCTGACATGACATTTGAACTTTTACTTGCTTTTCTTAGTTTAACGGATACTAAAATACTAATAAAACCTTACCTAAATTTTGAAACGTTACTGTGTGTTTTTAAAATATACTAGCTGCTGCCCGCGGTTTCACCCGCGTGGAGATATTGGATTTCATGGTTTTTTTTTGCGCGTAATTCTAATTATTTTTCTAAAATTAAAGTAGCCTAAGTTACTCCTTGTAATAACAGCTATCTGCCAGTGAAAGTCCCGTCAAAAGCGGTCCAACCGTTTCGGAGATTATCCGGAACAAACATAGACAGACAGACAAAAGTTTTAAAAATTGTTGTTTTATTACAGGTACCGTATATACTTTCATATGCATTTAGTAAGAAGCTGTTATTTTGATATTATAAACAGACACTTAAATTTTATTTATTTGTATAGATAAATTCGTGTTTTACTCAAGACTCTTGCGTAAAACACGACATACAATATCAGAATTTTTTCAATGAAGTAGAAAACACATGTTCATCATTACTACACATATAGACCACTAATTCCATGTCATAGGTCATGGCGAGTAGGAGCGATTGGAAACAAAGAACGGGCTTCGAAACAGTAATTTTTTACTGACTTTTCACTCGCTACCCGTAGGCATAGTTGATGGACTATCCAACAGCCACTGCGCTACAACCGATGACAATTAATGTGTAGGGTATTATTATATAGGCACTCGCTGGTAAGAAACACGTACACTGGCCGTTTGCCTCGGGTCAGTTTATATTGACAGAGTGTAATCTGGGTGTACACTGTACAGTTAGCGGTGGTTTGGTAATGTACGTGGTTAACACTACGCTCTTCATTACCGTGTGCATGTTGTATACGCTTTTGGAAGGTTTCGACGCTAAACGTTATTCGCCAGCCTGTTTAGATGTTTAATTCTTGCTTTGCTTGACTTGCCGTATATGGCATTTGATTTTTCTATGCCAAAGGGTCAGTGGAAATTAATTTTAAGTTCAGTCAGAAAAATTTCAGTAGCGTATTAATTCTTACAATAAACAGAATCCATAAAAATCATGATTAATTAGCCTTTAAGTATCAGTTTTTATTTAGTCGCACAATCAAGATTTGTGTGGTTGCTCAGTGTTTAAACACGCATCTATGGCACGTTTAGGAGTTAGACACTGTTTAAACACAGATTTATAATGTGTTTTATTTTTTTTGTGGTAAGACCGAATATATTTACTATTACTGTCATCACGCCAAGTCTCCGTTGGGGTTGGCAGATAGGAGAGAACTCCATTTCACTACACTTACATAATTATGGGCGTCTGTAAAGGTCGCTAGACAAGAAGTCCAGTTTTAAAAAAGTCACTTCATACGTTTTCACCGGTTGAGTGTACTATTTTCATCATCACCATTGAGTGTAGGCCTACTTACATAACAACAAAAAAGTAAAGTTTAAAATTTTAAAAACCGCGACTTGCCAATTATCTTCAAACGGCTGAACAGATTTTTTTAATCAGAACACTCTCGATATGATTCACCTTTTAAACAAACAAAAAACTAAATCAAAATCGGTCCATCCGCTTAGGAGCTACGATGCTAAAGCCAGACACACAGATACACACGTTAAAGTTATAACACGCCTCCTCTTTTGCGTCGGGGGTTAAAAATTTAGTAAGTCCTTGGCTTTTGCAGAAGTACCCACTCAGAAAGTATTGACTATAGGATCTAACCTCTTCTTTTACAAAGATTCGTTGACTTTTGTTTGAAACATGTATAAATTTTTTAAAGTGCAATCGTATTGGTCAGATATATTAATTTCCGGGATGTGTCCAGAGATCAATTCGTAGAACTCACGGCGCGGCGGGTTATCAAACGCGGGCTGGGCGCAGCTGAAACTGGACACGCCTTCGTATTAAGCTGCCATTACACAGTAAGGCATGTTTGCGTTTTGCTGTCAAAATAAGCATGGTTTTGCAACAACCGCGGATTACGAGATATTACACGCACACGCGCGGCTTGAAGTAAAACCATCAAAAATCCAAGAAACAGACAATAACACCAATAGGGAAAAGACATCAGATACTGATGTCTCTTTCACTCCTTCGAAGCCCTGCCTGGGCTCAAAGGGACGACTACTCCGCTACATACATCACTTGGACACCGTATTTACCGCGGCTTCTGCATTGAACACGCAGTGGTTGTGAAACAATTTTTTTTAGTAGCTGTCGTAGAGGCGGCGTTTATCGTCGTTTTTCCATGGTTTGCGCTTGGTCCGTGACTGATGCTTATGCATTGTGGGATTGATGGTTATACCATCAATCCCACAATACCGTCTAATGGTAGCTTTAGCCCTTATCATTATATTTATAACAGCTAATAATACTAAATAAACTATTATAGATACACTTTTTGCGTAGACAGAAATTTTAATGTGAAAGATGAATAATTATTGAAAGGAAAAGTACAGATATGAAGGGGGGATTAAGTCTTATCTCTTCTTAATTTTTTAATATAATAGAAACATTGTAAAATACATTTCTTAAAAAAGAATGCCATTGAGTTTCTTGCTCTTCTTCTATATCGTATTGTATACTTGGAATGTCTCCGTCCACTTGGCGGGTACCTACTTCAAGGGAAGGATTAATCGGAAATAAGCCTTTATGGGTGAAGCGAAAAAGTTCCGGAGTCCATAAAACAAGTTATCTTGGTTACTGGTTAGCATCGTAATATGTGATCGTTGGGCGTTTTAAACATTTACCGTGTTACCACAAAAATCAACTTTTAATCGTAGACTCCTGTTTAGCTAGACAGTGTCTTAAAATAAAGGTCTATAAAATGATCAGAAACGTCACAACTGAATGGAGTTAGACAATGATTAGACACTATACTTAAATCAATATATATGGTTGTTTATATATAAACACGCGATTAAGTCGTGTTTAAGAGGTAGACGCTGTTTAAAACCATTTATAGGGTGTGTTTAAATTTTATGTGGTAAGAAGGTACCTATCTATAACTCCGCTCCATTAGAAAATTTCCCCCTGACCGAGACTCGGTAACATTCCAGCACTTGTTATCAGTACTATTCCTTCAATGACCCCATGTAGATAAATTCCCTTACAACATTTTCCCATGCCGCATCAGACCAGGTGACCGATGGGGTTTCCCATGGCACTTGAGACAGGTGACTGAAAGCTACCCTTTCGTAATTATTATTAGTATGATAAAAAGTTTCGAAACACTTGATAAAGGTTCTGATGGGTGTTTTGACTTCTACCACAGAATACATAATAGTACACGTACTTCTACTTGGTTTGATTGTGGAGTTTGCAAACGAAATTGGAATTGCTGTTTATGTACGTTCCTAAATATTATAAGTGCAAGTATAATACTAATAACGTTAATTCACTAAAATTGTTACAATTGGAACTTAAAGTCTACGTAAATGTATCATTGAGAATTATCACTAAGTAGGTACCTTGAAGCAATAAGTTTTGTGTAACCTATAACACATACACAGCTACTACATATAAATATATGTATAAGTATCTATATTATTGTATATGTATAAGGAGTTCTTATATCTGGCATCACCTCTAAACTACATACCTGCCAAATTTCAGTTTCATAAGTTAAGTATAATTTTGAGATTTCGTATTTAGTCAATGAGTGAGTGAGCGAACTTTCGCTTGTTCACAGCTTTACTAATAAACTCTGTATAACGATGAATAGTTACACAATGTTTTGTCTCTTTCGATTCAGTTTAAAATTGTCAAAGAACAACAAAAACAAAACATTTTGTAACTATTATATAATACCACCGTTATACACTGATTAGCAGTAAGAGCCTTCGGAATCATTCCGATTGAATTAAAATGACCCTGCCGATGCCGATCTGATTGAGAACCTTTTATTTTGAAATTCGGTTAGAATAGAACTAATTTAGTAACAACTAGTATTTTAAATATTTAAATATTTCGTGTTTTCAAAAAATTTTTTATTAAATCCACTTTATTTGTACCTAGTTATCAGTATATAATAAAATTATGTGAGAAGTAGTAAAGGTATGAAAAAATATATTAAGACAGTGTTTCCATGTTACCTGTCTTCGACAGAAAACTACTTCCTCGTTAGCATGACGTCCAATGAAAACCTTTGAAGTGCTCAAACGGTCGTGAAGGACATTCGACTACCGCATGTTTTACAGTTTTATATGTTTACAGCGTCGTTAATTGTTTAATGGTGACTGTAAAGATAACTCGCAGGGATGTTTGTGTTTCAGGGGACAGCTACCCTTCTGGAATTTAACTACCGATTGATGGATCGTTTAGTGGTTCTTGAAAGACTGGTAATACAGTTTTGTTTTAATAAACCTATTTATCACATGTATCTGATTTTTAACAAGCATTTTCTATGCGGCATGGACATGAATTAGGAACTGCTTTACCTACGTATGGGACATAGGTTTTATAATACCTAATACCCATGCATAGACAGAACAAACAGATACTTACCTACTTGCGTTTTTCATGCCGAAATATTTCTCGTTTGCATTTATTTTTATATATTTTCATTACGATGTAACAGTGTAACAAAAGGTTTTCATATCAATGAAAATCATTGATTACTAACTTCAACCCAACCAAACCTCTTTATTTAATGGCTTCTGTGGAATTTTCGTCACAATTTCGCCTATGTCATATAGGTACTATGATAGACGATCAAACAAAGGAGATTCAGTGCTTGGAGATAATAATTGGGCCGGTGAATATGAGAAGTATATAGGAAAATAAATTGCACTTTTTTTGCAACAAAAACAAAAGTCAAATATAATTGCATAAAATTTACAAGAATCTTCAAGTCGACCATTTTCAGATACTTACCACCCATCGATATATAAATACTCCATATAGGTATCATAATCAATAATCCTACAAATCAAAATCCTACATATCACTATGTAAATAATAAGGGCATCGCTTCTAGCGCATCATCAGCTTTCTGCACCTTTTCGCCATCGATGATAATGGCACGCTCCACAACCAACTTCATAGTCGTTCATAAAACACTTCAGAAACCGTAATACCACATCTAAACCAAGACCTAGTAGCGTAAATCTGTACCAATGCACTCTACTGGCAACAAACTGTCAAATGCTTTGCAAATTTATGCGCTAGAAGTGTAAGTGGGCGGTAGAGCTTGCGCCGGCTCTGAAGGGCAGAAATAGAGTGGGCGGTCGTCACAGATGACAGCTATCCTCGTTACGACTTCCTCAGCCAATGGCCTCCACTTGCTATAGCAGACAAGTATGTGGTCAATATTCCACAGAAGCCAGGAAATAAATAGTTGATAGATCAGTTACGACTTTACGAGTAGCTCTAGTCGTAATCATCTGATTGCTATAGGTATACCTATATGAGACAGCTATTTTTGTCAAACAACAAACTTCCAAACTTTGTTACGGATATGGCTGAAATTTTAAATATTTACAAATAGTTAAAGTGAGCAAATTTTAACAGTACCTATTCACGATAGCGTTTTTCCACGTTTATATTATTTTGCTATATATTATATTGCTGCTCCAACAACTCTTTGTTTTTTAATATACAACAATATACGTCTATACATAGGATTATTTACATTTCAATAAAAAACTAAGAATTTATGAATTAAAACCAAAATTAAACAAAACCTTATAAATAAAAAACAGCATTAAGGTCGCCTTCTGCAGGTAGGGTGCCCAAAAAGCTGGCGACATTACCTCGCTGAATAGCTAAACTAATACGTTGACCGAGGTAAGCGCCAGCTCGTTGGTCACCTGTCACTTCTACTAAGCGTCGGGACAACTCCTTAAAAAACAGCTTCGCGTCTGTTGATCAAAACTTTTGATCAACATCATCTGGAAACTAATCTGATCAACGTATAATAAGTCAATACCTACTAACATACAACAAACCTAATGTTTACACTCGTATATTTTGTTCTGTAGGCCTGCGTAACCGAATCTTTGTTTGGATCCATCAATCAAAGTGAAACTGGGCCTATTTACACAGGCTACTTAACAATTAGCTGAGTAAGTAATATATAATAAGCTGCTTAGGCGTTTAGTACACAATAACAATTGGTCGTGCGTCAGGACGAATAGATCCTCTAAGAATACCTTATTGCTTACTCAGAGTTCACAATGTATCCGATTCATTATGTCAATTACGTACATTTTTAACTTGTACCATCGATAAAGCTCCTAGAAAGTGATTTTGTCACACGCATTCAAGCGGCACCGTTATCGCTATAATACACAAGTAGAATTGCTTTTACAAAAGCAGCAGCTGACTGATGAAAATACCGCGATATATGAAAATTTAACTACCATTTTTTCACCTTTAGGTGTTTTTTCACAAACACCTAACATTTCTATTGGACTACCTAGAGAATATATCCAAAAAAAGAATTTTCAAAATCGTTCCACAATTGACGGAGAAATCCGTTTACATACATAAAAAAAAAAAACATAAATATTTTATTTATTTATTAATTTTTTGCATACACACATTCAACTTTGCTCGGGAAGTCTGCCGCCAAGCAGTAGTGTGCAAGCATTACTGTGTTCCGGTTTGATGAGCAGAGTATCCAGTGAAATTACTGGGCTTATGAGACTTAATACCTAATGTCTCAGGGTAACGAGCGCACTGCAGTGCCGCGCAGGCCATTGTGTTTCAAAGTTCTGGGTGGCACTGCAATTGTTATGGGCCGGCGTTATGCTTACCATCAGGTAAACGACCAGCCCGTCTCGTTACCAAACAACATAAACAAAAAAAACAACATATAAACAAACTTAAAATAGGTACCATCTATACAACTAAATAAATTTGAAGTGTCTGTTTGTAACATCAAAATAACAGCTTTTTACTAAATGCATATGAAAGTATATACAGGACCTACACCAAAATAGCCATTTTTATAATTTTTGTCTGTCTGTCTGTCTGTTTGTTCCGGGTAATCTCCGAAACGGCTGGGCCGATTTTGACCGGACTTTCACTGGCAGATAGCTGATGTTACAAGGAGTAACATAGGCTACTTTTATTTTGGAAAAATAATTAGGGTTCCGCGCAAAAAAATAAAAACCATGAAATCTAAAATCTCCATGCGGGTGAAACCGCGGGGCAGCAGCTAGTTAAGTAATAAATCTATGCACCCTCTTAGGGCGTAGCAAATTAATAGTACTATAGTAACCTCCACCTCCTTTTTCGAAATCAGTTAAAAAGTCAAAAGCAAATTAAGCAAATCTATGGTAAAAAATGTAGGGAATTGACTTATGTAGTAGTTTTGCGATCTAGTCAATCTAATACTGACCTTTGGCATCATAGTAACTTGATCTAATTGTCATACTAAAGAATTAGAATCGCATTGCAGCGAATACTATTTATCTATAGGTACTCTGTTGAAGTTAGTAGCGATGTGATAGAAGATGGTGACACACAGCGTCGTACCTATAGAAATTAATAGAATATGATATAATATAGTCTAGGGTACGATGGGGCTGGACCTTTGTTAGGTAAAAGCCTCAACAAAAATTAGAAGAAAAAAAAAGTTTTATAGTCTGTAGTCAAGTTGGCGATGGCGTGACGTATGACTAATCGTTATGGTGTGTGTAACGCCTTAGATTTCAGTTTCGCTCTCCCAAGTACACCGCTAGTGCTGAGGTTAGCTAAACAATAGCCCGAAACGACTGTGCTTAACTAAGCAGTGTAACTATGTACCTAATGGTTTGTCCCCGAAATTAATGTTACACGTGTAAGATTTAGTTAGTTTTAACTCAAAACAGCACGTAGATTGGGTTTGGTTACGAGCGGCCATGGACTTGTGTAAATGATATTGCGAACTGTTGCTATAAAATAGAATGGTAGAAACATTAGGTACCTAATATGGTATAGGTCGAAATCTATACTAAATCTATCTTTACTAATATAGGTCTGTTCGCCGCTTGCCCCCTTTCTTACTTTGTCTATTAACTAGTCATCCATACAAATTGTAGCTTTTCCCCTTTTTCATTTTTGTCTCATCAATCGTGCATTGCATCTAATGGGCCCCTTAGAGAGAGAGTATGGGCGAGTATAAGTGGAGTTAAAAAGGATCTAGGTCTCAACGTGAAAGTATACTAGTAGGTAGTAGTGATAGTACGTATAAATGATAAACGATGATGATAACCGCGAATGATGATAAACGCGGAGTTCATTTTTCTCAGTTGTGCCAGTAAAAAATTAAAATCAAAATTAAAGGCGCTTTTTCAAATAAAATCTATACCTACACAGCGATAACTACATTTCAAAATTGATCTCCAAGGACATAATCCACCAGAAACTAATATTTATCTCTATTAAAAGTAAGCACATGAGCGCGCCAAAAAGTAATAAACACGTGCCCCGATGCCTTTTGACGCATTTATTATTAAACCACTTGTAACTTTAACCAACCATACGCATAAGTATGTGAGCACCTATAGTGCACTAATACTCACGCACGGCACTTACGCTATTATACCACAGATTAGCTAATTGTTACTTCATATATGCTTCAGCCATAGACAATTTTTGGCCCAAGGCCTTTAATTTTGGCCCTTGCAGCAGTGTAGAAAAGTCGTCATAAGAGGTGATGAGCTTCACTGGTGCCTATTAGGGTGGCAACTTCAACAAAGAGGTCGCACGAAGAATCCAACTCGGCTGGGCAGCGTTCGGGAAGCTTCGACATATCTTTTCGTCCACAATACCGCAGAGCTTGAAAACCAAGGTTTTCAACCAGTGTGTTGCCAGTGATGACCTATGGCGCTGAAACGTGGTCTCATTATAATATTGGCCTCATGAGTAAGCCCCGAGTCCGCAACGTGCTATGGAGTGGGCTATGCTCGGGGTTTCTCTGCGTGATTAAATCCGAAACGAGGAGATCCGCAGGAGAAAAAAACTCACCGACATAGCTTTCAAAGTTAGTAAGTTGAAGTGGCAATGGGCAGGCCACATCGCTCGCAGAACCGATAACTAATGAGGAAGAAATGTTCTCGAGTGGCGACCACGAACCGGAAGACGTAGTATAGGCCTCCCCCCACTTGGGGGACCGATGACCTTGTCAAAACTGCGGGTAACCGGCAGTGGATGTATTCCGAATAATGATGATGATCAAAATAATGCCCTCTTTACTTAGGAACATTGTTTTATGTTTTAATAAAATATTTAGTAATAATCAGCATATTTTTTATATATTATTTTATTGGGTAACGAGACCAGCTTGTTGGGTTGTTTGAATAATTATAAAAATAATTGTATTGCCACTCTGAAACACAAAAGGCTGAGACGTGAGATAAGTCCAGTAATTTCACTGAAATTTTGTGCGCGAAAGGTCTGAAAGGTACCTACTTACTATTTTGAATACGTCCCTGCAGTACTTATTTAATTACGTGTTTTAAATTTGAGGCCCTCGTTGTAGCTAAATCTTAAAAATGACAACGGGCCGACTATGAGTACCTACCGTTGACTATGATTTAAATCCTACGTGTACAGATGTACGGCGTCGAGACGAGTGTGAAATCAGGCTGTAAATCATTCTGTGCGCGACTATAAAACTTTTTGTCACTGTCGACCATATACGATTATGAATTTAAAATTAAACTCTTTATGTGAACAGAGGACTTACTGGTAGTAACAAAACATTAGTTAAGGTTGCGTAGATAACAGCTTTACGAAATTACGTTTAGGCGCGTCTATATTGATCTACCGGTGGTATATATTATATACTTGTATTAAGCTCGCTTGCAGCCACCATGAACTACTACCTACAGGTATCTACATAATATCTATTCATGACATGTCATCTCCCGCTTATCCGTTGAATCCTACATAACAATGATCTTGAGCTTTTATTTACTTTTATTTTCCTAAACATATTATAATTATTGTCCGACAACTTAAACAAACTAGGTACAGGCCGTACACGTACAGCCCATAATATTCAGTCGATCCTATACAAATAAAACGCGATGGGGCCAACAACTTCGCAAATTAAATCAACATGCGTCATCTAATAAGGACCATAAATCACTGAAACTACAAATACTATAAGTAGATGGTTACATGTAACCATTAAAGTACATGCGAGTATTATCAGTGATTGTCAGGAGTTGAGATGTTACTAACCAGATGGCAGCGCGCGGTGGGTCGTATGTTCTTATAAAAACTGCTCTACTGATTTATATTGTATTATCATTAGCGTTTGAAATAGTTATGGTCATAATTATGAGATTTTTTGCTGTGTCTAGACTTTGTCGTCGTAGGACAGAAAAACCTTGAAGATTTGATATACAGGATGATCCATTAGGAGCGGTCTGTGGTAGGAAGTCTGAAAATAGGAACCATATCGTTGATTTTAGAATTACGAAAATCTGTATTCAAAGATTTTGGAAAAATCTCAGACGCGCTTCGAATCCGCTTTTATTCGAAAAAAGGACGTTGCTTGTTTTATTACTGAAATCGTCGTCGTTAGTAAATTTATTTAACCCTGTGTCTTATAAAAAGAAAAAGGGTGTTTCCTCCGTGATAGCATTTTAGTATGACCATATATGACCGCATGACCATACTAAAATGCTTTATTTCATTATTTTATGCAAAAGAGGGTTTCCTGTCTACCATATGAGTTCATGTTATTATAATCCCACAAGAAGATGTTTTACAATTCCTTGTGTCTAAGGAATGAGGAACTTAGAGAACCATGGTCCTTTGACACCCAGACATGATTTATTTTTTCATTTACTTGAGTAATTTTTATTGATACTGAGACTGAATTCGCAATTCTTACGCGCTACGTAATATAGAAGTAGATGTAGAAGTTAAGTCTATCGATCTAACCATTACACCACACGAGCTCTCTGTTGGACTCCGAGTAGCCTCCAGTACTAGTCCTAGATATAAAATTTGTGTTCGTCAAGTTACTCACACCTAATAGAACTTCTACACATATTATTAGAATAATAAAACACCCAAAAGTTACGAGAACCCGTTCTGAGTAATAAACAAGGAAACCGCTGCAAGTTCGCCGAAGCAGTGATTATTCTCCTCATATTGCTTCCCGAAGTAATCCGTTAGAAATCGATCGACTTTTAGTGGCGTGTCAGTGTTTGAAGAAAAAAACATAATTTATTGTCAGCATTCAGATCGCAAGGAAACCCGAGCGGTATTAGAAAATAAAAAAGTAATAAAATAAGAGAGGTTTACGAGCGTAAAATGACGTGAGGCCGCGCCGCTTTGGCTGTTTACAAATTTTACATGCGCCGACGCAGGACTGTTTAAACTACTTTAAACCACGTACCTACATAAAGGGTGACTCGTAATTTATTTTCTTTATTATAGTCGTCGCCTGATGGGTTTGGTTACCTAGTAATTATCGGGCGCGCGCCGAAAGCTAAACCAATTTGAGCAGTGAAGGGAAGCCGACGCTCAAGTGCGCATTTCGTATTGTTTATGTCAACATTTGAGCTTTTTGTTCGGTTTCGACTGTAAACTATTTATAGTTCTGTTAGCTAACAAAACACTTGTGTTAGAATCTTTGTTTGTAAAATTTTGACTAAAGTAAGACTCAATAATGCGAGCGTCTTAGCTGTTACCAAACTTGTACTAAGTTTTTGTCTTGAGACAAAAACTTAGTACAAGACAGACTTAGACAAAGCTGAGCATATTTGCTCAGCTTTGTTTGAACAAAGCTGAGCAAATATGCTCAGCTTTACTGGCAATGAACCTTAACATTTGAATTACCTATCTATAGCCCTACAACGGTCAGATGTCCCAACAGTTTTTTATAGAGTAGGTTAGTTATGTGTCGATTAAGTTAACAATGGCATGAAGTTCTTATCAATCTCTTCAATATTAAAAAAGGTACCTACATTATGTTTTGTTTTTTTAAAGAAAATTACTTCAAATCACATGTAGGTTAAAGTTGCAAAAGTAAAGTTGCGGGCAGTAACTAGTCGAGATCGAGCTTTTATGGAGAGCCAAGATTAAGATATACATCGCGTCGCCCCTTCGGCGTCGCTTATCGTAATTGAAATTAATACAACATACCTATGTATATTTCCTAACATACGTACCTATACAATATAATCACAATCAGCCATCAGTCCACTGGCACGCAACATCAGAGCTCTATCCTTGAATCTTCTCCAGCCACGGCCAGCAACCCTGCGGTCGCTCCACCTACTCACAATACCTACTACCTTTATATATATACGTATTCAGTATACTTATTGTATAATACATGGTTATGTTTCTTTTGGTTTGTCAACAGGGGTGGTGGTTGCATGCGCCGGGCCCACGTAAAGCGGCCGATGAACGCCTTTATGGTGTTCGCGCAGGCGATGCGTCGGCGACTGTCCGAGCAGAGGCCTTCGCTGCACAACGCTGAGCTCAGCAAGTCGCTTGGATCTATGTGGAAGTGAGTAGCTTATTCGAGAATCTGCCTCTAGGTATCTCTTACATCCATATATGAATATAAAACTAGAAAAAACACGCGACCCGCGAAGTAACAGCGATACTGTGCTGTAAAAAAACAGCCAATTGGGAGTCGGACTCGCATACCGAGGGTTCCGCACAAGCTTGTAGGTATGTAAATAGTTCTTCCATCACGGGAATCATTAGGTAATTAGCTATAAGTATTCATTTTTTTTTGTGCCTGCACTTATATACGGTTTACGGATTTTTCCCTTTATTAAGACTTGTGCTATAAGACATTGCTTCTTGACAAATTTCATATTTCTATGTCAACGGGAAGTACCCTTTAGGTTTTGATTTCCGGTCTTGATAGACAGACGGACAACGAAGTGAGATAAGGGTTCCTTTTTTCTCCTGAGGTACGGAACCCTAAACACAGCAACGGTGTTGGATAGCTATAGGTACGTCATACAATGACATATTGCCGTCGCGCCGCTGCCATCGCGGAAGCATCTCTATATCTTATCTTTAGTCCTGCATGCAGCTTGAGTTATGTCTTCTACAAGTCTTTCTGTCCATGAAAGAGCTTACGTTAGTAGACATTTTTTGAAAAATTAATATTGTTGATTAATATTGTTAGTGGGAGGACTAACTGGGTTGTTACCACCGCTTTGCTCGTGAAGTCTGCCGCCAAGCAGTAGTGTGCAAGCATTACTGTGTTCCGGTTTGATGAGCAGAGTAT
Organism: Crocallis elinguaria; assembly: GCA_907269065.1. Lineage (NCBI taxonomy): Eukaryota > Metazoa > Arthropoda > Insecta > Lepidoptera > Geometridae > Crocallis > Crocallis elinguaria. The sequence continues at coordinate 18,998,758 of OU026072.1, read as the reverse complement.
CCAGTGAAATTACTGGGCTTATGAGACTTAATACCTAATATCTCAGGGTAACGAGCGATTTGCAGTGCCGCGCAGGCCTTTGTGTATCAAAGTTCTGGGTGGCACTGCAATTGTTATGGGCCGGCGTTATGCTTACCATCAGGCAAACGACCAGCTCGTCTCGTTACCAAATAAAAAAAAATAAAAAAAAAATATTTATCCAATCAATTATCAGCATTAACCTTTTTATATACTGCATGGGTTATCTTTTGAACACTATGTCGTCCCAACATTCCCAAAACCCAGATTAGGACTGGCACTCTGCAGCTACATACATCCAGCCGTACAAATAAACACTGTATAACGATTGAATAGTAACACAATGTTTTGTCTCTTTCGATTCAGTACAAAATTGTCAAAGAATGATAATGACAAAACATTGTGTAACTATACCACCGTTATACACTGTTTATTAGTAGTAAGACCCATAATCGTTAATCACATATGTTTCCATTGCTATACAAAGACTGCCTCTAGAAAAAAAAAAGATTTTCATCTAAGAGACTGGGTCTCAAAGCTGTCTATAACGGAACATACTCAATTGCCAATAGACGCTTGCCGTCAGATTTTCCACTTGCAAGTAGCTAAGTTAGCACATAAAGCACTGTTACGGGTGCATCACCATATTTTCTGAATCGAAAGCTCAAGTTAATTGTACAGGATTTCGTTATCCACCTACAGATCGGCGGTTGACCACCGCTGAGCTGCCATCGCTTAGAAATTAAAGTTACCTGAAAACAATATTAAAATGATTCCAATAGAACTGGCTCATTTCTTTAAATAATTGCTATAGGGAGAGGCGCATAACCTGCGCGTGCGGCGCCCAGCGGAGCGCGTGCATCGATTGTTTACTCATTAAGCGCTATCGCCGTCAGCTGCCGATACAATCTCTAACTGTTCCGATTCGTTCAGATAGAAAATTGTGCCGCGGATTCGCATCATCAGAATGCTTGGGATAGTTGAGAATCGCCGACTCATTCATGGTAGAGAGAGTTTCTTTGCTGGTTAGTTTACAAGTTGCCACTACTACTTAAGTAGTTTTAGAACAGTTGCTGGACCATTTATGGACCTAAATACTCGTTACTCTACTGCGAGAGTCTGAGATAGATAACACTACCTTGTTGGAAAAAAATGCAGTTTTTTTAAATTGTATAAAACAAATCGTTCAAAATGTTTGCAACATAAATATATACATCACAAAAATTTCGCTTCCAACAGGATTCGAACCTGCGTCTTCTGGCTTGCCGGGCCAGACGCCTTAACCACTAGGCCATGGGAGCAATCACTGTTGACTGCGAAATTCTTGATATGATGTATTTCTTTTTCGGCTTACAAGCCGTAGCTCCATCTAGCAGACCCGCTTTATGTGAACATCCGCTAGTGTCGGTTAACACTATAAAATATATTTCATAATGTTTGCAACAGTTATTTTATTGTCAGTAATTTTTCATGAATTTCAATTAATGTCTTAATATTCCCGTGTTAACTGAAAAAGCTGCAAAACGGGTATTTACAACATTGCATAACACTGTATTTAAATACCCGAATAAAAAATAACTAATTTGTCTAATACGCCAAATGTTGTTTGTTTATTATAGGTAATTATTTTTTACCTAATTTAATTTGCGTAAGTTTTATTAAAAAAAAACTTGAGCAGCGTCAGGGAACAACGAACGCGATGCAGTGCCGCGCAGGACTTAGCTAGTCAAAATGTTTCTCAATCAACTGCAAATTCGTTGAAAACAATTTATTAGATGGTACATAAAGCACACACTAATTAAAAATAAGTATCTACTTTATTAGACTCGTCAAATATCGACGAAAACTACCTATACATTAAGCTTAGAGATAGGTATCTTGTACCTATTATATAGGCCACCCGCAATCTGATAGGTACTATACGGCAAGTATAACACAAGAGAACGCGGACAACTCCTCAAATCATCAAAGAAAACAGTTGTGAAGAGAGCCTGATTGCAGCGCCGTGTTGTGATTGGTCGTTCTCACTCTGTCATCGTGCCAGCGGCGCGGCGGCGACGCGGCGGCGCGGTGCAGTTGTCATGCCGGATTAGCGAGGGCAAAGGTTCGCGTAAACAAAACCAATATTTGAATTCTCTTGACTTAGCTTTCCCCTGTATTTGTTCTTACATTCATACAAAATAGGTAATTGATTTAAAAAGAAAAGCTTTATAAAAAGCAACGAACCGACTCAGTGACAAACCGATTATGATGAAATTTCTATGTGAACCAATCTGAAAGTATATAAATAAAGAAAGAATTTTCCAAATCAGCTTATAAATGACTGAGGTAACAAACATAAAAAGTACAATCAAATTGAGAACCTCATTTTTTGGAAGTCGGTTAAAAATGGAGCTACTCGCTCTTTATTTGTGGCATGAGTTACCATGACTCCGGTAAACATAAGACAGAACATAAAGCTGTTTTTTTTCGTGTTTATTGATTTTATTACAAATACTAGCTTCTGTCGGCGGTTTCATCCGCGTTCCAACAGGAATCGTGCATTTTTCCGGGATATAAAGTAGCCTATAACTATACATATTCCCAAAATCAAGTCGATCCGTCGGCGTCGCTGCGTGAAAGAAGGACAAACCAACAAACGTACAAACTACAAACACACTATCGCATTTACTATAGTATATATACTTACACGAATTACTAATATGCTATATACCAAATTATCCTACTAAACTTGGTTGTTAACACATCTGTAAACTGTAACGTTTTTCTACGAAATGAGACCTAGTCAGAGAACGAGATGAATTTTAGTTGTAGAGACAAGAAGCTTTGTCATATACCTACCAAATTTATTTAGAGGTTTTAATTTGCACTTTAGTGCTTGTCATTATGTGACTTTTTTCACTAACGACGAATAAGGCGACGCCTAACTAGGTAACTCATAATGTAAGCAAAGTCCTAAATATAAACCGTTGGAACACTCCTAAAGGTTGGTGAAACGTTATTTTTTGCCCTAGGCAACTCCTAAATATTTAGGCATCCGATTTAGGCGTCTCCTAGTATATACGAGTAATTTTGCAAACTAATTCACTAGGTATGTTTGTAATCTTGTTTGTGGGAGTCAGCTAGAGTGCATTTAGAATAGGTATTTAAACTAGGCGCATTGCAGTGGCTGTCGGCATCAGAGATTGGTCTCGCAGATGCTATCTCTAAGCGCTTCACCGCACGATTCGGTCCATTAAAACTGCACCATGATTCAGCAGACTGTAACTGGTTCACTATGATATTTTGATTGTTTAGATTTGTTTTCGGAAATTAAATATCATCGGTGAATTGTGTATGCATCTTGGACATTCCAATTTCAAATCTGGAACAGAATTTAGCACATGTTTTGTGATAATATATAGATATAAGTATCCGCTGGCTTATACCTTAGACCTCCAAAATCCGCGCTAAAGAACTTAGAAAAGGCGATGTTGTAAAAATTGGTTTTCTGGATAAATCATAATGTCATTCATATCAAATCACCAAATCATAGTGGTGCGACTTTAAAAAGGTTAGATTACCCACCGATCTGTAGATCTACGGTTCGAATCTTGAAAGAAAAATCATAGAGAATTACTAGCGCTCACTTAGCGCCTCCATCAAATTAATAATCTGTCGTAAACTGCCTATTGGTGCACTTGAGAGTCAATCATATTCTAGATTTAGCACATCATCACTTAAGATTAGGTGATACAATGACCAAACTCTAACCAATCTATTTACACAAGCCTTCTTTACAGGAGCCTCAGCGAGGAAGAAAAGCTACCGTTCATAAAGGAGGCAGATAAACTACGCACACAGCATAAGAAAGAATACCCCGATTACAAATACCAGCCACGCCGCCGCAAGCCTCCCCCAGCCTCCGCTGCACGGCTCAAGCGGGAACCTTCACCAGACAGAGACCACATTGACTTCGCAAGAATGCCGGATATATCACCAGCTCTTTTACCCGATGGGCCGCCTGACCATGCAGAACTGGATCAATATCTGAAGCCAGGAACGACGCCGGATTATCATGAGCTCCAGCCACGTTACCACACACACAGTCTAGCGCATCACCCTCCCCCACCCCTCTACGCACCTGTAACATCGCTCCTCCACCCCTGCGAGTGGTCACAGTCACAATACACAGGACATCCTTAAAGATACCTGTCAGAACTTTAACTCAAGTCCATTAGCGATAGGGACTAGAACTTTCATGATGAATCATGATGCTCTAATGCGTCGGCGTTGTTTGTATCCTATTTCTATGTACAAAATATTTACGATCGCATCTTGACTGTAAATCCGTTTCAAAGATGCAGTTTTCATCTGTTTTTTTATTATACCATATTACATCATCTTTAGCAAACTTGCGCACTCGCACTTGGGCCACTCGAGATTAACTCTATAGTGATCTTGAGGTTAGACGCGAGTGTCTTCTGGCTGACACTGTGTGTGTACCAAGTGGCCAGCGAATTTATACAAAATCCATACTTCCATACTAATCCATACTATCCTAATACTAATATTATAAATGCGAAAGTGTGTTTGTTGGCTTGTTGGTTTGTCCTTCTTTCACGCAATAACGGAGCAACGTATCGACGTGATTTTTGGCATAGATATAGTTTATGGAACGGCGAGTAACATCTATAGGCTACTTTTTATTCCGGAAAAATGCACGGTTCCTGTGGGAACGCGGGTAAAAACCACGGGCAGAAGCCAGTGTACATATAAAATAGACCGCTATACTAGTCGCTGATCGCTGATCGCGAGTTGAGTGACCTATCTGTGGATGCACTTAGTTCATAAGTCGAGAGTCCAGACGATATTATTGAAATTAGTGTTTACCTTGCTACACAGTTTAACAATTGAAAAAATAGATATTTACCATGTATATTATTTGAATTGATGACCAGTTTAATAACAATTTTAAGAAATTTGTTACCAAATTTACAAATAAAAGTGTTTGAAATTTTACTCAACTGCGATGTGCAAAAAACATGCAGGTACGAGTATACTAGCTATCTATTGTGAAGTATTCATCATAAATATGAGCTAGCTCTAACCTTCGTAATGTTAAATACAAACTTGAACAAAACTCAACTCAGTGTTACTCGACTCTATCGGTCTTACCACAAAAAATTAAATACACTCTAAACACGCTGTTAAAAGGCATCTAACCCTTAAACATGCCTTAGTTGCGTGTTTCTAAACGCGTGTTGTTTTCAATATTATCAACCACAAATCTTAATTTAATATTTTCTATCCGTTGTCTAATTCCATTATCTTGTGACATTTCTAATCATTTTAGATGTTTATCACACTGTCTAGTTAAACAGCGGTATAAAAGTTGTTTTTTGTGGTAACATGGTATGAGTTTTGTTTTTTTTAATCAACTTTCGAGTCTACGTGAGCAACCTCTGCCACCAATTTCGCAAGCTTCGATTGCTCTAAGATAAAAAATAAGTAGAGGGGACTCGACTCGAGTAGCGCTGAGTCGAGTTATTTTGAAACTACATTGAATGATACGAAGGTAATTTCGTTCTAGATCTCGCCCTTCATATCGATTATTGTAATATACTTTTAAATCGAAATACCAACGAATTGATAGAGTAAGTAGGCACCTAAAGACTATTCAATAGCGTCGTTATTATTACCGCCAGTCCTATGAATTTTTTATGACTTAAAAATAGGTCACAGATTGTAAATATGCGCAGATATATATCTAGATAGGTCCTTGGCAGGCCACGCGGCGTGTCGTCGCGGCTCGCACGTGCGTTTAATCAAAAGCTGAGCAAACATTAAGTTTTACGTTACGATATAAATATGTATAATTATTTAGATAAAGCCCTATTACTCAAGTTTAGATAAATAAGTAGATTTATTGAATTCACGACAGAATACCAGAGTTTTGGTGCGTAAATATCTACAACACCGAAAGTAGAAAGCTCTTACAGCTTTTGTTGAAATCGTTAAATTAATATTTAAGTATTTAGTTTTTGAAAGGTTTCCTCTTTTCCAAAGTTAATTTACGTTTGAATAAGCTTAAGTTAAGGTTAGGTTAAGCTTTTAAGATTAGTCTACATTTAAGTTGCTTTACGCACCTAAGTTATTGTTGTGATTTATTGAAAATAAACTGGTTTTATAGAATGCATAGTTTTAATATTCCTCTATATTTGGCTTCAGTTAAATTACGATTGTAGTTAATCTTTGTATAAGTTTCTTTAAAAACGTCTAATGTAGGTAATGTACCTACTTAGTCTTAACTCTCATGTAATCATTACCTACAAATTATATACCTACTTTGTAAGGGTGTAGACAGAACCTACTTTTAAAATGAAAATAATAAAATAAAAGATATCTATACAAATAAATAAAATTGAACTGTGTGTTTGTAATAATAAAATAACAGCTTTTACCATATGAAATTATGAAAGCATATGAAAGTATATATAATATATATATACGGTATCTCCGCGAGGGTGAAACCGCGGGCAGCAGCTAGTTATGTAATAAAATCAAACAAAGAATAGGTATAACCACTACGTTTAAAATCAAATAAAACTAGGTTATTACTTTGTTTCATACCAATTTCATATTAAAACATGAACAAGCCAGCATAGTCTATAGTATGTACCTATGTATATTTTTGGCGCAGTTAGGTTAACTTAAATGAAGTTTTTTTTTTTGTAAAGATAATACCGAAGACAAAGTAACACTGAATAAGATAAGCACAGTGAATTCAGTACTTATCTACGTTACATGAGTAGGTATGTATGTATCCTCATTTGATTGGTTCAATTAGCGCGCCTTGAACATTCTTGGAAATGTTATCCCATCGGATGATGGCCCGATAGTCGACCCCGCGGCTTCCGGCGGCGGGCACACAGTCCCGCCTTGTTCCACCCCCTATCTTATCACTCTCACATTTTCGCGACATGCACTAATCGGCTCGATATATCGGTCAATTATGTAATTATTAAACGAGAGAAGTAATGAAGAATAATTTAAATGTCCACATAACTAGATTTATCGCAATTGTGCTTTGTTATTTTCCGGCCAATGACAGAATATAAATGAGTGACCCAATTATGATGATGATTATTATTCTCGTACATATGTGTATAGTACTACGCACAAAACTTTATTATTTCACTACAGTATTTTCATTCGATAAGTATTGTAAGCTGAAACAGCATTAGGTATATCTACATATCATATTTGTTTGCCTAAAATAATGCAATGCTTTAACTTTATTTGAGCTTATAAGCACCCTAATGATACGTACCTGTTTTGTGACGATACTTACTTTTTTGGGACGCTTTATTGCAGACATATTTTCAGACCTAAAAACAAATTACGATTTTTTCCTCATCACTCGTCACCTAGAGGACACTAATATCACATAAATCGTCAATTCCGAGATTTCGCCACTCACAAAAAGATGTTGAAAAGCTGTTATTAATATTAAATGGTGCATCCTGATCTGCAATATTAAGATTGAGTGCAAATGATGCGCGAGGCGCGTGCTAGGGCGGCGGATAGTGTTTCACATAGACTTTAGTATGGTACCCAGTACCCACTACATATGGCCCGGCGGTCATGATACCCTACACTCCACTGTATAGGGTATCATGGAGTTTTTTTTTTACGCCAACACATGAGATATTAATTACTGGGGCGGAGGTTAACATGCTCAATTTTACGGCTTAATTTTCTGACCCGCTTTTTGCTGTTTGACGAACACTTTGCAGAAGCTTAATTTTGTATGCATCGGTGGTTTTTATGAAAGATCTCTTAGGTTCGACCGGATATTTAATACTTTTTGATCTTTTGTACATCTGAATCTAAAATTCAAAGAACAAAACTTCGATAATAACTGAGAGTGGTGTAGGTACCTATTTACCTACAAATACATCGCAACCATATCAGGGTGGTAGAGAATTTCCTGGCGTTTGCCTGGTTAGCTATTGGTATGTTTCTGCAGCCACATTTGACAGAACACTGTCCTAGGTTTAACGTATTTACCATCTCTAACCACATAGTACTAAGATCAGTAATCAAATGCTAATTATGTATAGGTACCTAAACTGAAAAGCTATCCTAAGTTAAATACCTAAATTAAATGTAATTCGTAACTAGTGCATTCTGTCTGTTGAGAAACAGTAGAAGAAATTTGCGATAGTTAAACAACAATGAGGAAAAACAAAACACGATCTATGTCGAACTAAAAGTTGAATATTACAGACTTTCATTCTCTCTAATCCCTACATCCCAACATTTCCCAATGCAAAGGACAATGACCGTCGAGGGTTCCCGGCACTCCAGCCAGCTTCAAGTGGGCCGCGGACGCGAGGAGTCGTGTGAATCTCGTCTCCGATGGCAGATAGGTGCAGTAAGACGATACCACGTCTGGGGAACATCGCGCAGATCAAACCAACAATGTACCCAAGTGCTGCCAACATGTGTGGAATGATCCCGTTGCGTAGTGCGCTTGCTTGGTTTGTATAAATATAAGTAGTAGTTAGCAGATAGGTACATCAGTTCACATCTTTATGTAGGTACACTTAGCTTTTATCTATGTACAATTGTACATTGTACCTCCCTAAGTAGTTAAAGTTTTTTTACCTACCTATGTCTAAGCGTAACAAGCGCACTGCAGAGCGGCGCAGGCCTGTGGGTGTCTAAGTTTTGACTATGGGCTGGCGTTATACTTAACATCAGGTAAACGACCCGCTCGACTCATTAGCCAATAGTTTAAAAAAAACTATGCAATAATCACGTCAATCCGTTGCTCCGTTGCTGCGTGGAAGAAGGACAAACCAGCAAACACACTTTCGCATTTGTGTACGGCTAATCCGTATCCTAATATAATTATGAAAAGGAAAGTTCGTTTTTTGTTTGTTTAGAAGGTTTATTGTCGCTTTTCAGAAGGTTATTTCATTACTAGGAAGCTACGTTATCCTTGAGTAGGTTACATTAATTTTATCCTAAATCCACACGTGCGAAGCTGCGGGTAAAAGCTAGAATTTATACGTTTAATCAAACTAATACATGGCCCACGCTTTTAATTTTTCCCGCTGAAAGTTTTGTTCCAGATCAAATTATTATTTTTAGCATCACATGCTTTTTTATTATTTCATAACGAGACGAGGCGATCGTTTGCCTGATGGCAATCGATATCATTTCAAAGACGCTTGATTACGAGCAGCATCGGAAAACTGGGCAGTACCGAAAATAAATTGGGTAAAATGCCGTAGTTCCATCTAGCAGACCCGCTTTGTAAGCCGGAAAGAAATACATCATATCAAGAATTTCGCAGTCAACATCGATTGCTCCCATAGCCTAGTTGGTTAAGGCGTCTGGCCCGGATAGCCAGAAGACGCAGGTTCGAATCCTGTTGGAAGCGAAATTTTTATGATGTGCGAACATCCGCTAGTGTCGGTTAACACCATAAAATATATTTCATAAAGATCGAAAAAGTTATACAGCTTCACGATAGTGTTCCACACGAAGTAGTAGAAGTATTGCGACATTACTATAGTACTACAATAAAAAAATTGTTTTAGACCTTTTGTTATTTTTCTTCCGTACCTAATATTAAAAGGTTGCTTCTGGAAATTAAATTAAGGTTTAACCGTTTAACACCGACTCTTATCTCTCTCCGTCTTTGTTTTCTGGGGCCTCTTTCGCCATTAACGCTTAAAATCTAACTCAAAGCACTGGACCACTGGTTGCGCTCAAAGTGTCTGTCAGTGTCAAATGTCATTGTCATTGACAATCCTTATAAATGTCAATTTTATTTTGATTATCAATTTGACACAATTGCATCCATCCATTGAATTGAGAGAGATGTCGAAAAGAAAAATATTACCTCGCGTTTTGTGATGTGCCTTTCAATTTAGTTTCAGAAACTCAAATGGTAGAAGTTTAAGTGTTGTTTTTCCATTGATATAATTCATGGCCAGATCACCGAATGGCTGGGTTCAGCTGGTATTTGTTTGATATTTTTGTTATGAATAGGATCATGGTATACAGTTAGCCCTTGTTTTGTCTTCATTGAAGTATTTAATTGGATCAAATTGACCAATTGACTGGTCATTGCGCTTGTTGATATTGAGTCGTTGACAGTAGCATTAGATTACGAAGAAAAGTTATTTGATAAATGTGCATTATTGGTACATACCTATACATAAACTACGTCAGTTTCAAAACAATAAGTGTACCCGAGTCCCTATAAAACCACCCCCTTTTAGTAGATTATTATTTTGTCAAAGGAAGGTAGTGTTTGTTCAGTTTTTCACATAGAGTCAAATATCTTACCCCAAGGTTATTTCAGTTAACATGATACCATTATTTTTACCAGACCATGTTTCTTACAGGTATCTTTCTGAAGGCTTCCAAGTTATTATTGAGAAGTCTACTAAAGAGGCAAAATGCTCTCTAAAAGATGTACAGTTACGTTTTCTGTGTCCTGATGACCTGGATGAAGTAAGTTATTTTGATAATTATCACATTAACTAGGAAATTATTGGGCATAATCGGTCTGATAGTGTGTATGTATTGAGCCTACCTCTAATAAATGTAATAATGCACATAACTTTGGCATTAAAAGTTAGTTATGTCAATTATTTGTAGTAGACATGGATGCTTATTACCAACAGGGTAACAACCAGTCTGCATTGTCACTTAGTAGCATAAATAAGACATATGCATTTTTCATTAATTTCTTAACCATCAAAATATGCCTGCCCTGCCGCCTTTCATTTTACTCTGATCATTTATTAAAAAGAACTTCCTTTAAATAACGTTGAAATTTCTATCAGAAAGACACTTTATTCTACCTTCATAAGTTTCATTTGCTTTTGTTTCCTGAGGAACTGAGGTTTCGTAATATCCTACATATAGTTTCACTGTCTATGATTCATAATTACATAACAAAACTGTATATTAGTTAGTTGCTTCATTTACTATCCAGCATTCTCTAGTTAAGAGTGAATTAATAGAGAGTAAGTACACAGCAGTTTTCAGAAGCTACGAGCTTTAGAGAGGGCTATGCTCAGATATCTTGCGCAATAGGCTAGTTCAACTTGTTATTTCAAATCATTATATTTTATGTGAGAACTTTTCATCCATTGTACATATCAAGCTGTGGGAACCTTTAACCAAACAGTTATTAGTTCTCTTGAATAACAAGTATATTATTAATGCAAACCAAATAGAGCTTCTTGATAGATGGTAATTTAATGAGTAAAGTCACAATTGTAAAAAAACTGAACTATAGCTAAACTCTGCAATGTAGGGTAAGTGGATGAACTTTTATTGCGCACATGGGTTGCAGGTTCTATCTTCATAATGAGAAAGATGTTTGTACCCAGGAAAATGAAGCACATGTATTCCACATGGAACTATGATCCTCGTATTATCTTTGCCCTATACACAACATTACAGAACATTATAAAAGTCAGGATTTAAATAATTGGGCAGTATTTTTTCAGAAAGTTTTCCTTATGTTTCACAATTGTAAACCAATATTGAAATATCTAAATACTGTAATCAAAATTGTCCAGTGCAAAGATAGTTAAAAATTACAAGCTTACACATGTTTGATGGCAAAGCTGATAGATATTGTTATCAGAGCTCAAAGATATGCCAAATCGCACAAATTGGGTCAACAGTTTGACTGTAAACAAGGCAGTAAATTAAATAAAATGTATTTCCAGTTTGGATCTAGGTTAACCATATTATTCACCAACATCAATGAGAGATTTAGATTGTGGTCAAATCTGTTTAGTATAGAAAAACTAACTCTATTACATCAGTTTTCTTGTTGTATGTTTACTTTACAACCTTTAAGCACTTTTCACTGTCCAAAAACTGTGTATTTTATTAGATAAAAAGTAACAATATCAAGTATATGTTTAATAAACTTTGAGCTGAAACTATTAATTTGTTACAGCATGATTGATTAACAAATAAAGTAAACTTCATACTTTGATAGATTTGTAAGGCCTGCACAATCATCATGCTTTGGCTTTTCAGTTCTACCGAAGACATGACTATTCCACTATTTAATTTCACAATCTAAAAATAAAAGTTAGTGGCCTTATCTATGAATCTATAATGGATCTGTAATCATTTCCGCTCTACTACAGAACCACAATTCTCAAATAATGTTTCAGGAGTTCATATTAGCAGACTGAAAAAATCTCGACCTCTTTTGCTTTTCTATCTTTGTTATTTCTCATGTAGAAAATTGGCCATTTTGTATCTACGGATGTTTTATTCTAATGTGTTGCACATGCCTGAAAAACAAATGAGTGTTTCGAAATGAGTCTGTTTACAACTATGTTTAATGTTTTGCCGAAAGCAACCAAATACAAGAAGGTGTAAGGTTTATGTTTCTTTGCTCTTCAATATAGACACACCTTAAAATATTTGGCAGTAAACTTGGTGGAGTAACATTTTCCTATTCATTATTTGTTTATTGTGTCCCATTAATAAAGTAAATGGAAAATCCTTGAGTTACTGATTAATGCAAATATATGAATCAGAGGTGAATAAACATAAATTCTTCCTTATTGCCAGGTGCACTGTGCAGTGGGCAAAGCACAACAATGCCGAGTTGTTATGTTGAGATAATTACATATCCATAAAGCCTAGCTGTAGATAGGTACACGATATATGTATAATATAAGTATAGTATGTCCTAGCCCTAATGCACCTCAGACATTGTCCTAGTTGCTTGAGCAAAACACAATTTTATAACACACTAGCTAATGCCCACGACTTTTACATCTAACAATTATATTATATCAATTAATGTTATAGGATTGCATACAAGACGACATAACCATTAGTTTTAAAAGACATGGGATGGGGCTGGGAAGGATATAATGCATCACGCTCGCACATTTACGTTATTCATCTTTCGTCCTGCTTCCACTATGCATTGCGGTACTTATCTTAGGACCGCAGTCCGAGCGCTGCAGGTAACTTCACTCCAATTGCATATAAGTTCGGCGCGTAATATATTTTAATGGATATACTATGCTCTCTATGAAGGTGTAATTAAAAAGTTCAAAAATATGTTAAGTGCATATTTTACACCTAATTTCATAAGTATACAGAAAGCTTCTGTTTAGCACTGCAATTTTTATGGGCCGGCGTTATGCTTGCCATCAGGCAAACGACCGGCTCGTGTTACTATCAAATAGTATGCGGCAAGCTGGCAGTGTGAGTTATACAATTCTTATTTTCAGGTTGATCACGGGATTCTATTTAACTGCCTAAATGCTAAATCTCCTTATTAAAAATTTTCAGGTTAGGTGTCTTTGCCGAGATTGGTTCCCAATAGAATACCCCCAGTCGTGGTACGAAGACATAACCTCGTCGGAGAGGTTCTTCGCGCTCGCAGCCGTTTACAAGACGGAGATTATAGGGCTCATAGTGGCCGAAATCAAACCATACCTGAAGCTTAATGCAGAGGACAGAGGGGTGCTGTCGAGATGGTTCGCTTCCAAGGACACATTAGTTGCCTACATACTGTCGTTAGGTAAGAACTTACCTTTACAACACTGTTACGCCGTGTTCGACCCAAACGTATAGTCAGCCGCCGACTGTGAGCAGGCTCACTGTGAGTCCCAGTGTGAACGTGAATTAACTGCATTTTTCGTTCACACTATACTGACAATACGCTGTAGCGTACAATACGCCACTGCACCGGTGTGAAAGAAAGAGTCGGTTCGAATAAATAAAGTTCGCCGGCCGGCGCTGGGATCCAATAAGAACGCTACGTTCAGCTACGTAGCCAATCAGCGTCCGTGGCGCGTAGTGACGCAGTACAATAATTGGCCGCCGAGAGTTAGCGACTACGCATATCATAATAGGGTACTGTCGGTTCGGTTTGAACGAAAAGGTGAATAATGAATAAATATGTATGGAAAAGCAGTAAACTGTTCGCACACAGTCAGCAGCTGATTACACGCTTGGTTTGGATGCAGCCTTATGTGCGTCAAAAAGTTTGGCGTACATAATCGCCGTGAATCGAAAGAGACGAAACATTGTATAACTGCTTCGCTATTTTATTATTTTATTTCTGTAACTAAGAAAGGCTGTAAAGGTCTTACTAATAAACAGTGTATAACGGTGGTATATACACAATGTTGTGTCTCTGTTTATTAGTATGACCCTTACAGCCTTACTAATAAACACTGTATAACTGTGTAACTGTGACACAATGTTTTGTCTTTGTTGTTCTTTGACATACGGTATACGGAAGTATTGTGTAACTACACGGAGACGAAACTATGTGTAACTATTCAACCGTTATCCAGTTATGGGATTCAAAGTCCCATCTAGGGCTGCGGTGCGATGGTGAATGAAACTGAACAAACACTTGTAAATCTTGTATTTTATAATGCAAGTTTTGGAAAAGTAGATGAAACAGTTGCGCGCTAAAAAGTCTCAGCTCTACCACAGAGAACGTAGAATGCTCCAGTGACGTTTGGAAACATATCCAAACGCCACACCACCCCCCTACGGAGAAGGAGAAATCCGTGAATGAAACTGCTGTTTTTAAACTATTATGTGTAATGTCTTTCACAAGTCACAATCAAACTACCACAGATGTATTCACTTGGGCGATGCCCAGTTACGAATATGTCGGTGGTGGAGTGAAACATAGATCTCAACACCAGGAAAAACACTTGTAAATCTTGTATTTTATAATGCAAGTTTTGGAAAAGTAGATGAAACAGTTGCGCGCTAAAAAGTCTCAGCTCTAACCACAGAGAACGTAGAATGCTCCAGTGACGTTTGGAAACATATCCCAAACGCCACACCGTGTTTATTAGTGAGGCTGTAAATGGTTACATCATTTGTTTGTTAGTTTCTGAAGTATTTGAATATTTCCAGGCGTGGTCCGCTCGTACCGGCGCTCGGGCGTGGCGACCATGCTCCTGGAGGTGCTCATCAACCACCTGTCGGGCCCGGTGCCGCAGCCGCCGCACGGACACCGCGTCAAGGCGATATTCCTTCACGTGCTCACTACTAACTCTGAGGCTATACTCTTCTATGAGCATAGAAGGTGAGCGCCTTAGTATATTACAATTGTATACAATTATATATGTATTATATTTATATATTATTAACTGATTACATTATAATTTCTATAATTATTTATTTAATTATAGTAAAATTGTGTGATAGGCTTGTGGGTTAATTTGACAACCACCGAGGTGTAGTCATGGTTCGGTGGTTTGTGTATCGCGTAAGGCCGGTTCGATTCCCGCGAGGCCTGCACGGTACTGCAGTGCGCCCGCTACCCTGAGACATTAGGTATTAAGTTTCATAAGCCCAGTAATTTCACTGGCTACTCTGCTCATGATGTGCATGTTTCATCCTTTATTAGCATACGAAAACTGTCACTTTTCTAAAAACTGCTCAGTAACTTAACTAAAATAAGTCAAGAAGCCAAGGTTAAGCGCGTAAGCTATTATTATTTTATAAGAAAACAAATAATAAAAATTAACAACCGTTTGTTATCGGCCGGCCGCTTTTAGATATAATTGCTCGCGTGTTCAAGGATACCAAAGGGCACATAGGTGATGGAGGTCGCGGCCTGGTCTCATGCACACATAAGTGTGTACACAGGGCTCCAATTCTTCTAAACAAATGGCTTAAAAAACCGACGAGCCGATTTCAGTGACAAAGTACTGAATCGATTTTGATGAAATTTCTAAAGGACCAATCTGGTATACCATTCCATCTCCATTACTTTTTATATTTCGTTGTAATGTTTTTAATTATCATGTTACTGAACGATATGACTAATCGAATTACCAATAAAAGTATGATGTGATCTTAGTGACTAAAAGTAGGTACTATTGTATTACATATAACGTAAGAAAAATCAGTACATCATCGTCCGCTAAAAAACAAAAACTTTATCTGCTACAAATTATCTTATCTGCTCAAATCTATTAACATTATCTTATCTGGGCGATTTTCAGTCGCCTTACTTGAATTCAATTGATTCACAAGCAAAATTGGTGAACACCGTAGTAAGAATATTGTTGAAAGTATAAAGCTGGGTACTGACCGGCTTTACGGGGCGTCATGTAACATTCGCAGGTAACATTCGCAGCGAGCATGTTACGCCGTGTGCTAAAATCCGTGTAAACAAGCTACTTTCGAATTGGTTGCTCGCCCGTGTTGCAAATTCGTTGCTACTGGCAGTCAAGATGTCGGATGATGAAGTTGTGTTAGGATCTTTGATTTTACTTAATTATTGTTTAATCCAAATTCAGAAAAAAAAACGTTATAAACTTACTCGCTGCGGCGTACTGACTGAAGCGAGTAACACTCATTCGCCAAAAAACCGACTGCGGGTGTAGCAATCGAAGCGAGCAACAAGCAACACGTTGCTCGGTTGTTTACCCGTACTGACTGTATGAATATTCGCTTTGTAAGTTGTAACATGTTACATTGCGTTCCGTAACACCTGTCAGTACCCACCTTAAGATTTTTGACTCCCATAAAACATATAAAACTAATTTATTTTAAAGTATTAACATACACTATTTAGACATTTGATTCTCATGAGAAATCGAATTGATAGACATCAAAAAAAGAAATGGAGTCAACATCCCCATTGAGCGTATAAAATCCTAATTCCAGATTCCGTCTCCACTCGTTCCTGCCGTACTACTACTCAATAAAGGGACGGTGTAAAGACGGCTTTACGTACGTTTACTATGTGAACGGCGGCCACGCGCCGTGGGGACTCTACGACTACATCAAATACATGGCCCGGGCCGCGTGGAGCGGCGGCGGGCTCTACCCCTGGCTGTGGGCCAAGCTCAGGACTGCTCTCACCATCGCATGGCACAGGTAGTCCACGTTACGTGTTCCGTGTGATCGCTCGGTGTTAGTGTTGTGGCTTAGGCGTAGCTAGGGCGTGACACATTATGATGGACATATTTTTACCTGTGCGACGGACTTGTAAGTAGGTTTTGTAAGCGAAAATATACTTTTTAAAAGTTTTTATCGCCGATTAAAGTTGGATTTTAATTCAACACGATTTTTAAAAGAGGATTGTTAAGGTTTTTTTTTTTACAATTGTTTACAATTGCTGTGTTAAACTCGCTTTGGTGAAATCGGTAATGCGTTAGTTGATACGCGTGCGATGGTATTGCGCGTGCTTTGACGGTATACTAACGCATTACGGATTTAATCGCTACAGTACAAATACGAAAGTGGATGAGTTTCCCTTTACAAATTTGACGCATGTATAGTGAAAAGGCCCACGTTTTTAGAAAGACTAAGTTCTTTAGGCATTTCTATATTTATTCCGGCAATAATTCTTCATAGGATTAAATTTAATTCGCGTAAATAAAAGGAATTATGTTTTATTACTTGGTCCCAACAGCTAGCGGGACGAGTTTTAAATGTACCTACGGTAAACGAACTTTATATTTTCTCAACCTCCGAACCTACTCCATTTATGAGAAAAAAGTTTTTCCCGCTCAGCTTCTTATTTGCTAGTGAATTTTGTTTTCTTAGGCTAAGATTCAGAGACGATTCTAAGCGTAGTCTTTGGCTTCCATATGTCAAAACAGTGTAGAATTTTGACGCATGGAAGCGTGAGTCCACGCTTAGATTCGTCTCTAAATCACAGCCTTAGTGTTTAATTACACTACAAATTCATTCATCCTAAACTTCTACTGGATTTCTAACTTATCTTTACTATAGGTACTTATGCAAAAAATATAGTTAATAATGGTAAGAGTTGTAGAAAACAATTCCAACAGCAAAAACAACTGCTTGGAGGTAGATTAAAAAAAATGAAAACGATTAAGACCCGCTGGCTATCTAACTCTTTTTCCTTTTTTTCACAAAACACCTAATTTTAAATGTCAGCAATCGACAAAATCAGTAATAAATGCGAAGGTGTGTTTGTTGGTTTGTTTTTCTTTCATGCACCAACGCCGCAACAGATCGACGTGATTTTTTACCAATGCAAATATCTATATATTGTTTAAGGGGCAGAATACGGCGCGCCGCTATTTCGCTCGCGCATATTAACATTTTTGAAGGTAAATAATCACTTAATATTATTATGAAAAGTCGCATTCGGTGAATTTGCTGGCAATAACATTACAAAGGTGCTGCAAAAATACAGTTGTGATCCGATCAAGTTTTCATATTTGAAAATGGGCAAAACATAAAATCCCATTTTTAGGTTTGAAAACTTGAATAGATCAAAATGAAATTTTTGTTTAACCTTTCAATGTTATTGTCAGCAATTTCACTGAATGCGTTTTTTCAATAATTATATTAAGTGATTGTTTATCTTCAAAAATGTTGAGATGGGCGAGCGAGATAGCGGCACGCCGAATTCTGCCCCTTAAGAAAGGAGAGTAACATAGGTTACTTTTTATCCTGGAAAAATACACTCTTCCTGTGTGGGAATCGCGACGCGAGTTAAACCGCGGGTAAAAACCTGAAGCACCTGTGTCTTTCTAGAACTAGCGGCCATGTTCAGTGTAGATATGTTGATAATTCAGCCTTTTGATTCTACTTTGATGTTTATGACCAGCTGCCTTACCGGCTAACAATCTCGTATTCGTTTTCGATTCCAAACCGATTAAAACCAGCGGTCACTAGCCTTCCTGTGGAAGGAGTTGTCTAGAGTTATCGCTTCTTTTCGTTTTGTAACAACTTGTTTCCTTAATAACGTTCGTTCTAAAATGATAACCAGCGAAAATTCTAGACTATTCTTTCGAGCCGATGACCTAGCGTCTGCTGGTCTTAATCGGGGAGTCGAAAACGAACACGAGATTGTTAGCCGGTAAGGCCCCTGCTCACACACCTGCTGGCTTCCAATATTTTTGACAACGATAGAAAATTAACTCATAGTGTAAAGCACCAAAATTTGTTACTCCTAAGTACCCTAGTGACGCCTATGCGTGATTGTATTGACGTATTGATCACAGTGCTCTTTTGTGTGAGTGTGTGTGAGAGGTAATTGTACGCTTTGTTTGACCTGTGTCGTGCTACCTGTTTTGTATTTGTGTTTTTGAACTGTACTCACTGCTACATCTTTTAACTGTAATACTCTTTTTCTAAGTCGCAATGAAAAGAGGTATGTTCGACAGTGCACTTTTCAGTAAGTTATTAAATCAATGTATATGTACTGGGTATGTGATAAGAGGTAAACAATGGATAACCCCGCGTGTCCTTATTGGGGAATAGTTTGAAACCTGTCTGAGATCTTATTGGAATGAGTATATTTACATTGATACCTCTTTTAAGTACGGGTAAATCCTTTAAAAATCGATTACCTTTGTACTAATTTTACATTTATATCCCTTTCAGTACAGGTAAATTCGTTAAAAATCGATTACCTTTGTACTAATTTAATCGTTTACTTTTATACCCCTTTAAGTAGGGGTATATACTTTAAAAATCGATTACCTGTGTAATCGTTTACATTGATACCCAATTAAGTACGGGTATATCCTTTAAAAATCGATTACCTTTGTACTAATTTAATCGCTATTGCTCTCATTGCTAAATTTTCTTTTCGCATTTTTACACCGTTTTGTAATTCATTTGCGATACTCACTAGCTCGACATCTGCCTTCGTACTTTCGGACAATATTCTGATTGTATTATCTAGTTAGATTTAAGTATAACATACCCTCTTTTGGTATTGTGTTTGAACGAAAGCTATTAACACAATTTGGCTTGCCGTTGGACTGTACAAAATAATACGTTACATTTGAAGTTCCTTAGACAAAATGTTCAAGGATTTGATGCATTTTCAGAAATTTCACCAAAACTTATAGAAGTGCAGTGATTGAGCAGTGATCGAACAAGATGCCATTTAGATAGAAACATGCACCAAAAGTACACGTTACAATGTTAAGATTTGGAAACCAAACTGACACAACGCTATCGCCTGTAATGACTCATGCGTCCGTTTTTTATTTACTCAGGTACAGCGATCCGATACACAAAAACCGCCTCGGCCCCGGACTGACAGCGTCGACGTTCGTTGATTTGAAATCCATGTAATATTTGTGTCAATTTGGTTTATATGAATAACAAATGATGTATGTGATAAAGTTTAGTATTCAAGCTTTAAAATTGTTTAACACGTTACACGGTTTTTATACTTTTATAGAAGGATAATTGACACATAATTAACATTGAATTGCGTTTGGAATGTGTAGAGCAAAAGCTTGGAGTGTGAAGAGTTTCCTGAACGGTCGATCGGTGGTTCAATCAACCAGTGATGCAGTAATACGATGCAGTGATTGAGTTTGTTCAATCGCAATGGTTTTTTTTACATAAAATTGATTGACCGTTTGTGTATAGCTCTTCGAAGCAATGTTTAGAGTGCGTGCCATTTTCAACTGCCAAGATGTGAGGTGCCTGTGTGTTCAATAACGTTAATTATGCCTAAACAATATCGTATTAAGGTGTATCGATAACATATTAATAAATAAAATGTTTCTTTCTCGAACATGTGGTATGTATGTAAATTCAGGCGTTGTAATCATACCTAAACATTATGAGTTTGTCTATGTTGGACCGCTGTTGTGTGTTTACTCATTATATACCAAAGTATTATCCTCATTTTTGTTATGACTCAATCAAATCATTTATTTTACTTATGTAAGTATTAATGTTAATTGTTTATTTATGACAAATGAGTATTATTTTTGGACCATTATTAAATTATTTGTGATTCCAGTCATCGTTAAGGTTTTATTTTATTGACTTGAAAAGTTTTTGCAAATTGTTTTAAAATTTTATTGTGTTACACTCGTTCAGGTAGGCTTCCTGTATGTTTAGATAACTTTGTATGTTTTTCATTAATAATAATAATTAATACCTTCTTTACACAAGCACGTTCCTAAGTCTAAATGTAAATTAAATTTTGTGTTGTATTTCTACATTTTTTAAAGTATCAACATGGAAAGGATTTTAGCTTCCAAATAAATATAATTACTGTTGATTATAAATGAGTTTAATATTTTCTAATTCATTTTCATAAGTTTAAATTTCATAAAATAAGGAGCGATTCTCGTGGGTCATTTTAAATCGAAATTAAAATTGACAGAACGCTATCCGTCTCACACGATAAAAGGCTCTCCTGGCTAGCTATTACTCAAGTTGCAAATATGCGCCAAAAATCAGCTACGACTTATGAGCAAGTTCTAGTAATCTAGGATTAGCATATCTGCAATCTTTAACCACACCATTGCAAGATCATGCGAGATAGTGGTCAAACGCTATAACCTATCGAGTATTTAGAGATAGACACGTGATCGAAACAGCCTTCTCTTAATTTTAGTTTGAAATGTCATTCCCGAATCGCTCGCATTGTCAAAGGTAAGATCTGCCCCCCTATTCGCTATCTTTTACATTTCTAGTGATCAACCGAGTCTGGTTGTACACCGACATTTGATGTCAACTGATTTATCATAACTTTGGTATTGCGTATCACATTGAGTGGTTAACTGGTTATAGTGACTAACGGTGTCTTTCAGGACGTCACTAGCGCAACACTATTTTTTATCGACTATTATACGACTAAGTTGTTTAATGCTTTTTGAGGGTTATGCGTGTAACATTTTGAGGACATTTCATTTTAGACGGTATACTTAAGATAAAGTGGCGGTAAAATAAAATCACAGACTATACTATAAGTATGTATGGTAAAATATATGTAAACTCTTTGGGTAAAATTCATAGTAATTCATTACGTAATCTTCATTCGAGCACCATTCTATTAATTACCTACTGTTAAAAGTTAATCAAGTCAAATCAAATCAAGTCGTTTATTTGCTAGTATACCATCATGTTAGCGCATATTTTTGATCTATGTATTCAACCTGCAGGCAGGTGTGCAAATATTGTTAGTAAAATATTAGAAATTTGGTGAGAGTAAATAAAGTAAGTAGGTTATGATACCAAATTAATAAAGGAGGCAAATTTAAAATCTATAGAAATAAATAAAATTCAAGTGTCTGTATGTAATATCAAAATAACAGCTTTTTACTAAATGCATATGAAATTATATACGGTACCCACAACAAATCAACCATATTTAAAATTTTTGTCTGTTTGTTCCGGTTAATCTCGGAAATGGCAGGACCGATTTTGATGAGACTTTTACTGGCAGATAGCTGATGTCAGGGGCACCTTAGATGCTCAAACAAACGTACGTTTGCTTGACCGTCTACGGTGCCCCTTACAAGGAGTAACTTAGGCTACGTGGGTGAAGCCGCGGGGCATAGCTAGTATTATCTAAAATTATTCTTTATACTATTGGATAACGAGACGAGCGGGTCCGTTGCCTGATGGTAAGCATAACGCCTGCCCTTAAAAATTGCAGTGCCACTCAGGACTTTGAAACACAGACCAGCGCAGCACTGCAGTGCGCTCGTTACCCTGAGACATTAGGTATTAATTGTCAGCATAAGCCCAGTATATTCACTGGCTACTTTGTTCATCAAACGGGAACATAGTAATGCTTGCAAATTACTGCTTGGTGGCAGATTTCACGAGCAAAGTAGTGGAGCCAACCTAGACGGACACTCGCAGAAGACGTAGCCCTACCATCTAATCATAAAATATATAGCAATAAACACTCCAGCATCACAATCACAACAAAATCGTTGTTGTCGATCGACGGTGTTTTTTTTTTTTTTTTATTCTTTATTTATTTATACAGGGTTTATTCATACAGAATATGCCACCCTTGTAGCAAATCAATCTAATACATAATCAATTACAATTTTTCTCTAACAGCTGCCTGGTAAAGATCATACAGCGATCGACGGTGTTAATCACTCGAATTTATAAAACACTGCTTTTGGGTAGTGTCTTTCACAAACCTCGGTGATTAACAAATTTGATGTCCACTATGCTTACATAATCGCAATTTTAAACTATCGATACAGAAACATCTGTCAAAATGAGTTATGGTGAGTAACAAGTGACTAACCGCGAAACTCGGTGCTCATGACGTCATCCAAGTTGATAACTGAGGTTAGCCAATACGAAACTAGCCGTTTGACAGTTCATCGTTGTACACTTTGCCAAGTGATCATCACTTTGGGTTGTCAACCGAGATACGGAATAGCCCGGCTGGTCCAAAGGAGGGGTTTTGGGGGCATATTATAGACGCTAAGACCCGATTGATGGTTATTATCAATCACGGACCATGCTCAAACCAGAGAAAAACTGCCGCTTCTGCGACCTTGTACCCTAAGAATAGTTACAACCACTACGTTTTCAGTGTAGAAGCCGCAGTAAATACGCAGTGGTGCGCAAGTGATGTATGTAGCTGTCGTCGCTTTAAGCCCAGGCAGGGCTTCGATGGAGTGAAACAGACAGCTCACTATCTGGCCGTATTGCTGTTCTTGTTTGTTTCGTGATTTTGCGTCAAGCCGCGCATGAGCGTGTATATAACTCGTAATCCGTGCTTGTTGCAAAACCATTGATATTTTGACAGCAAAACGAAAACATGCATTAGCCATTGATGTGCCCTAAGATCTTGACCAGATGACGCGTTTCGAGCGAGTCGAGTCGTGCGTTCGAATTCGAATTTTAAGCAGCAAAACGCGCGATATCACATGTAAGAAATGTTATAAGCTAGTATCTCACAATCGCGCGAATTAACTCGCGTGTAAAACGCCTCATCTGGATCTAAGTGGGCTTAGTTTCAATCAGGATGAAAAACAAAACAAAAAAAAAACGAATTACTTTCAGAAAATTTTAATTTTAATAATTGCTTTTTTTTCGTCATCTATGCTGTACAAACTACGTCGCCTTACATTAGAATTAGCAATTAATAATTGCACGTAAAAAACTTAACAAATAGGTACCTTCAACTTTTCGATTGGAATGAACAATTATTACATACGTAATATAATATATAAATATATATTTTACAATATTTATAACTCTACTAAATGAAAATCTATCAACAAGCAGTCACAATCGCCCAATGATATGTTAAAATTATTTGAATATATTATTGCGCTGATGTAGCGGTAGTACTGCGAGCCGAGTGGTACTACCCTACGTGGCGAGATCACGCGAGACGCGCCGGAAGCGAAGCGAGGCGCGCTATGTGACGAGATTGTCTCTCTCTGGAGCCCCGCCCTTGAGGTTTTGGCCCTTAAAGTCCTTCAGTCGGATCGGAGACGATTCGCTGCCAGAGTCACCCTGAAAATACAGAACACCTCTTTATAAAAGTTACATAAAAAATGGGGCGATGTAAGGATTCTAACGATACAAACAAACCTAAATGAACCCTAAAACCATTACACGATTTTTCGTGCTTTCGTGTAAAAATCAAGAACGGGCTTTGACGAAAATATAGCGATATTTAAAATTTCATCTCCCATTTTTCTACCCCTAAGGGTATTCTTTAATAAAATCTATAACTATACTCTACAACTATATCTATACCTTACACCTTTTTTTTTTTTTTTCGTCGGGAAATCCTCATGGATACCTCTCTGCTGCGGGGGCGACAGAGAGGTTATGCCAGATTCCTACTGGCTAAAACCCCACGTTTGTCCTCCTTACGCCCTATTGGTCGGGACTACGGGAACTCTTCGAACTCTTCCGCGGTATCTAAACCTTACACCTGACTCATTTAAATCGGTTGACAACTGGCGGAGAAATCAGAATAGGAAGCGCCTCTTGGCTATCTTCACTGCAATTACAGTTCAAAATTTAATAAAAGTGTACACTAAACAAAGGAAAACATTGAACTTTGAACGGACATTGAAGTGAAGTGAGATGAGAGCCCGTCCTATTTGGCCAAAGAGTATTTAGCGAAACTTATGCACTCAAAGCACGGGTAGAAATCTGTCTAAGAAAAACACTAGACACGAGAAACGTCACAGCAAAAAGACATATGACATTTTGCACCCCCCGCTCACTTCACTCCCCACCTCTTGACGTCATCTTTAGAGCCGCCGCCATATTTGTTACGATTTGAAGTCATTGTCGTCATCATAACACATTAAAATCTCTTTGCAGACCACTCATACTTATTGTCATTGTACTGTCATTATTAAATAAATTATATCTTAAATTTCAATATTACATATTGTTGTCGTTGTGTTGAGTGAATTAGAGAGTTTTAACTACCAATAAAACTTACCTATTATTTTTCCAACGATATCCGGAATCCATCTTGAGTCAAGCCTCTGTCTTTTAACGGTTTTTAGTCCCAACAACTTCCTCCCTTCGACTTCCGGCGCCACCGTCGCGTTTATTTTGGCGGAAAAGATGGCGGCGCTCAAAGTGGGGCGCGGTTTTACCTTCATTATACTTACTCACGATCTACCAGGTAGGCATTACCTGGATTCCGGATATCGTTGGAAAAATAATAGGTAAGTTTTATTGGTAGTTAAAACTCTCTATTATTTGTTCCGTACCGATATCCGGAATCCATCTTGAGTGATGTGTTTGTTATCTCCTGGTAGCCAAAATATGATGCTATAATGTGCTATATGTAAATAAAAGTCATGATTATGTCGTAATTATATCTACCTGTAATCATAACAGATTATAAGTTAATAATATAAGAGTAAATACTTCGTTCATAAACTAAGATATTACCCCACTGGGCCAAAGAAATTAAATTAGCAAAAGTATGAGTAGACGATTTGTTAATTATCTTCTTTGATAATATTTTCTAAATGGATATTCTTATTCTCAATTTCAAGTTGCAAAAAGATGAGAGATATCACTGCAGATCGCACTGAGTCTGGCGAGGCGTCTACAGTCGCTTTTCTGGGAATAGATTTGATCATTCCACCAATTATCGTCCTAAATGCTGGTTCTGGTTCTCTTCTGACAAACAAAAAGCTGTGGTAATTTGTTTTCTAAATCTGTAAGATTTCGTGTCACTATAATTAACTAGTCCAATGCATACACACGAGGTTCTTGTTTGGATCTTGCTAAAATAATCATCCCAATCGTTGATAATTCAATCGATGCTCAGTAGCGTTGACGTCGAGCACCCTTCGATCTTGCTAATAACAGTATAGCCGCGTATTGACTTCAGGCGCGATAAAACCTTGAATGTTGGTGAGCACTCTATGCGTGCGTAATAGATACCATCAAGACACGCTCGCCGATTGGAAGGATGGAACACTCGAGGGTGAAGCGAGGTGTTCCAAAAAGCTATCGGTTTAAAGCGTGCATCAAACAAAGTTTTATATGTGGCGCGATGCAGGTCAGTCAATACACTTCTGAAAATTTTGGTATGCATTCCGTGATCGCCCTGTCGGCGCGCTTGATCATGCCGCGTGCAGCAGCCACTCACATTCGAAACGCATCTTAATGTCGCAAAGTGACAGGATATTTGGAAGAGGTTACTCTCACTAACTGCGTTACTATAATAGTAGTTTTACTTTCCAGATAGCCGGTTTGGTTTTTCTCTCTTTTGGAACTAAAACTCATATATTTGATAAAAGGGTTATGACAGGTCCTTATTTCTGTAATGATTAGTATAAGGTCACTACCACTGATTTGTGAAGTAAAATTGTCCGATAATGCAAACCTTCATTGTTATGTAGATGTTCTAGATAACGGACTACCTGCTCTAGTCTGGATTCTTGTAATCTACGTTGTTAGAAATGTAATGTACTATCTATTCCATGTAGGTTTATAGGTGCTTATACTAAGTGTAACGTGATATTACGTATGTGTTACATTGATCTATCTTTTGTCCAATCCTTTATTTAGTTTATCCACCAAAATTAAGCACGTTTTCAGAGGTCGTAAATTTTTTGGAGGATGACTTCCAGTTCTTGCGGAGAATATTCAGGATGCGATACGGTTCTCGAATGATGCGGGCTCGTAGGCTTGCTCTCTCAAACATCACATTTTACTTCAAAGCAATAAGGATGTACTGACCTTATGTGTTCAGACAGGACAGTAGGTATTTAATAAACTAGCTTTGGCGGAGGAAACGGTCATGCCAGCTGTAAACCCCACTATTGAAGTAATGAGTTGTTAAATATCGGGCTTTGATCTCACACGTCCATTCATTAGATGCTCCATATCTTATAGGTATATGATTTCCGTTGCTGAAATGTTCAGATACAAGTCATAACAGGTTTTAGGTTTTACTTTGCGATCCATCTCGAAATTAAATTGGCTCGGGACATACTGTGTTTAATAAATGTTGTACTATGTCAATATTAACTTTCAAAAGTGCTCATGTCAATAAATAACTTTGAATTTGATTGGTTCATTACTATCAACAGATGTCATACTTCAGAGATGACTCCAGAACTTTCTTTGAACTGGTTTTACTTTCCTCATTGACATAAACCAAAACTGTGCAGAAGACTGTTGCAATAAAATGTGAGCATGGTGTAGCTTTGCAATCCACTTGCCAACGGAGTTGTTCTGTTCCTGGCAGTGAGTCGCATCTTCATGTATTCAGCCACGCACCTCTGTCAAAACCGGACGCATCGGTGGTAAATATAATGCGAGATCGGGCCTGTGTGTATCGGTAGTGAGCCCTATGAAGCTTTCAACCACCACCTCATTTCTGCGAGTATAGCTAGGTTCTGATAGACTCACTTGTTTGCAAAGGTGCCATTGAGGGAGGTGAGGAAGTTATCGGCTGAAGGAAGATGGTCGGACTTAGCGCATTACAAGCGACAAAGTTGAGTCATCCCAGAAGGGACTGGGCCTGTGTGAGGGATCAACTACCTCTGGACATCTGACTGAAGCGCCCTGCGTAGCGTTAGGCACTTCGGTTCCGACAGAGACTTCGTGTCGAGTTGGCGTCCCATATGGCACCCAGAAATTCCAGGCGCCGAGTCGGGACCAGTACAGACTTGTCCATATTGATCGGCCAATCGAGAGGAAAATAGGAAAGTTATCGACCGTAGTACTGCAAAGTCTGACAATCTTCCTCTGCGTATTACAAGAGGCAAAGTTGAGTCACTCCAGAAGGGGCTGGGCCTGTGTGAAGGATCAACTGTCTCTAGACATCTGACTAAAGTGCCCTGCGTAGCGTTAGGCACTTCGGTTCCGACATGACTTCGTGTCGAGTTGGCGCCCCTATTACACCCAGGCGCCGAGTCAGAACCAGTACAGACTTGTCCATGTTGATGGGCCAATCGAGCCGTCTCATCAGATCCACCATGAAGGAGTTGTGTTCGCGTAAAACATGGTGAGAACAATGTACCAGCGTAGAACCTTTCAAATAAATTACACACCTGATAGTTTGGGTCCTAAGGTATTCTGCGGTTCAATTCGTGAAGGTACAAGTTGAATGTTTTCGGCGCTAACGAAAGTCGGAAAAGGTAAGCAGGTCATATGGATTGGCTGGCCGTTGTAACAGAGCAACAAGGAATTGACAGTGCTCATTAGCTATTGATTTTAAAATTGGCTTCATAACCGCGCTCCTTTTAGTAATAGCTGTATTTGTTTATCGGAGCTTCAAGATTCTTCTATTCATGTATATGTATAATATTGTATATATTTACACAACCACCCGGAAGCATTTTAAGCCAGGCGAGACTGTTCTTAATAAGTAAGGAAAATGTTGGCTTTTTACATTTAGAGTGCTTGTACAGCTTGTATTGGACGTCGGATGTCCCGCTATTGCTAGAAATGTTTGCGTGAACTTTTAATCTGACTTTGGGGGGTATAAACATCACTTTGGAAAACAAGGTAAAAATTATCTTGCTTGCTTACTTTACTTATATGGCCTTGGAGTTTTATCGCAGGCAAGCTTCCAGTTAAAAGCTCAGCTTACTTATAGACGAGTAATCTGTAAACAAGTTGCTAGCTTATCACCCCCCCCCCCCCCCTCTCAATTACTTGTAGGTAGGTTGCTAGAGAGTTATGATATTGAAGGGCGGGTCACTTCAAGCTGTTGAAGCTGCAAGGTCGTACGCAATTTGTCTTTCCGTGTAGAATAGCACATACAGACAAAAAGTAGACAATGTAGATAATATTCCAGTAATGATAACGAAACATAATTATTAGGTTCTCTTAAACGAATGGTATTTAGAACCAAACTGTGGGTAGTACCTGATGCATGAAAAAGTCTTGAACCATCATTAAAATTTAGTTGTGAAGAAAAAAATACCGGGGGTAGTTTTTCTTTATCCTTTTCTATACAAGGATGAGAGGATCGGTAGCAATGCATTTCAATCACTGTAAGTCCCTTTGTTGATAAAAGTTGATTATAATTACACAACACAAGTCCAAGTCACTATTTGTACGAACTACGGCCTCGGTAACTTCTAGAATTGCGTGAAATGCTCGAAACTCATAGTGCTTCTTAAATTTGTCAAAAAGACCACTGAATGCAACAAAAATACAAAACACTTACGTGGTCAACTGGTCAGCCTCTGGATCGCTGCAGCTTCCTTTCAGGACTGAAAGCCCTGCAATACTGGTTGGTGCACTGCTCGTAATTGGAGAACGACTCCTCCATCGCGACACACGTTTGTTAAAATTGACACTAATTGGTTTACGCGTTTAAATTTTCGTTCTCCATAATGAAGGGAGGAATTAATAAAAAAAATTTATACCTACGTTAATTATAAAAATTATACGTAAATTCAAACTGTATATAAAAAATTAATTTACTTTGTGAAATTAATTATATTTTGTAAGGACATCTAGCCGTGGCGAAAGACGACGCTATAATGAAGGTAAAACCGCGCCCCACTTTGAGCGCCGCCATCTTTTCCGCCAAAATAAACGCGACGGTGGCGCCGGAAGTCGAAGGGAGGAAGTTGTTGGGACTAAAAACCGTTAAAAGACAGAGGCTTGACTCAAGATGGATTCCGGATATCGGTACCGAACAAATAATGGTAGCTTTGCATCGATTAATTTTCGTCTATTTTCTTTTCCACATCTATAGCAATCAACTTGTTTGATTAATTTTTCGAAATGTATCACAAATGATGTGTACCGGGCTGCGTAAGCCCTCGAGATGCCTGTATTTTACACAAGTTACCCAAAAGCGAGGAAAGGTTCCAAAAGTGATTGGTTGCCATCAACTGCGATTCTTTGCGAGTGCGAAAGAGCTCACTGATCTACAAATGTGTCCCAAACATGTTGAGGCACGATTCGTGACATAAAATCATATCTACTGAGCAGTGCTTATCCTACTTTATTTATACAATCGGCAATTCGCAGTGGGATTTCATTATCTCTTGAAACTAATGGTAAGCTACCCACATTTCAGTTACGTTCCTAATAAATCATTCATATTATATTATACATTCAATTTTCGATTTATTAATCTTCGTTTTCCAGAACCCATGCACTAACTGATGACCATCAATACGCTGAGAAAAGGACTGTAATTCCAGCAATGCAAAGCAAAGCTCTGAATAAATATAAGAAAAAATTGAAAAAGAAAAATAAATGATTGAATACAAAAACGTTGTTTTACTGAATTTTAAAGAAGTAGGTTAGGTAATATTAAATAATGTAGTGAAGGCTGCTCTTTATTAGAATATTGCATTAGCTTAGGTAAACGTAAAATAAAAAATTAAAAAAATGTCATATATCTTTTTGCTTCAGCCAATCAGAGACGAGAGCTCGTGTCTAGCGACGGATGTAGGCGACATGTCTATCTGATACCCTATATAATTTGTGACTCAAAGTCCAATGTTTTTCTGCGTCTATTATACAAAATAACTATAGATGATTATTTTTCAATTATAAATTGTTTGCAACGACATTTATAATAAGAAATAAAAAATTATTCATTGTCACTTTCGTTTTTCACAAATCCCGTTGTGATGTCACAACATGAAGCTCGGCCGCGCCGCGTCTTATTTTAATCGCATATTAGTAGCAAAGTACAACCTCCATTTTTTTGGAAGTCGGTTACAAACAATTTCTGCTTTATAAAAGTTGTCACCGGCATAGTTCTTAAAATTAGCAAGTCGAAATGGTGGTAGTAAGTACGGATGATGCAGTAATAGCAAAGAATATACACGTACGAGTAATAATAGGTGATTTAGACCAATACATCCCTAGTTCGTTTGAATCTTATAATGATTTGATCTTGCGGTGAAAGAAAACATCGTGATACAATCATAGCATGATAGCTAGCTACCATCCTAAAGTTGAGAGAGCCAGAGAGTACCTTCTTACAGGATGACAAAAAATTAGTATCTAATTTCTCAAAAGGTAGTTGTCCAACGTACATTAGCACCAAATGAAGTAATCTCTTGGAGAAGCAGTTCACTGTCAGTGCCACGAGACTCCTTGTTCTTGAGGATGGAGCGCGACCGTGGGTCGCTTTCATGAGGCCAGCCGCCGCCGCGCTTGTTGCCGTTCTTACCTGCATATGTGATGGAAGGTAGCTTGAGTTAAAGGATAGGGAAATCGCACAAATATTATTATTATAGTAAAAATATTAAGAGCGCTTAGGTACACCTCACGGCTTTTCATACAAACTTTCAAGTCCAAAATCTTCGAAATGAATGAACCGATTCTAATGACACTTTGTATGCATAAAATATATAGCAGAAGCAGGGTTAGGCACGTCACATAGGGGTGTTACCTCGTGGCCAAACTAGGTTGCCAAACTGATTTGGCTGAAGAGAAATAGTTTTTCCTCGTGGCCAAACAGCTTGGCCAAAACTAACTCAACCTGTTTCTAGTATGTACTGTCATGGGCTAATACAGTTATACGCCCAAATACATGACAAGTACTAAAATATCTAAATAGGTAGTTGGTAGAGAACATTTTTGAAAAAGTAGATATTAAAACTACCTAAATGAGAGCGATTCGAAGTTTTCCATACAAACAAAAAAAACATTTATTTTTAAAGTTCAATGATGGTCGCAAAATTTCACTAAAATATACTTTTTAAAAAATTAAAATTACGAAAAAGTACTATTTTTCAAATTAAATTAGAATAGAAAAATATTTTTGATTTGACATTTCTCTATTTAGATATCTTGCTTATGCGTAAAAAGTTTCATTAGAATCAGTTTACTAATTGCGAAGGTTTAAGACTCGAATGACAGTTCTTAGCAAAGACTCGCAAAGCCGGCTGCAGAGCCTTGAGAGCAGAGTTGGTGACTACTCGATTTTTATAAGACACCTACTTAGGTAATTATGTCGACAAGTGTGCTTTGTAAATGAACAATTTAATTTTCACAACTCCTTTCCATCATCGGACGATACATTCGTTATGCTGCACTGTGTTGCACTCCTCGGCGGCACCTACGTACCGCTGAGGAGTGCAACATATTGCCTGAGTCTGTGTTTCCTCATCCAGATATCCTGTTTTTTAAGTCGCTAGTGAAAATATGTATATTCTGGGCAAATATTCTTCGTCGACTATATGGTTGCTTACCAAAAGGTGAGATAGTATGACCAGGCCTTGCCGGCTATCAAAAAAAAACTTAAGCGTACCAAACAGGATATGGTGATTGATTATCCTCGTTGCAATTCCCCTTGGTGGTTTCCTCTCTTCCTCCGACCAGTCCTGAAAAATTCAACATCAATAAAAGCCTTTATTTGAAGATGGGATGATTGTTCATGACCCTCTTACATGGGCCGCTTGCGTCGAAC
The DNA here is from genome assembly GCA_907269065.1 of Crocallis elinguaria. Lineage (NCBI taxonomy): Eukaryota > Metazoa > Arthropoda > Insecta > Lepidoptera > Geometridae > Crocallis > Crocallis elinguaria. Next base: position 18,966,096 of record OU026072.1, on the reverse strand, counting down.
AATTAATTAACGTAAAATATGGATTCGTGAGAAAACTCAAATTCGGTATCACTGTAAAATTCAGTATCTATCACTGATTAATAGCCAAAGTATTCCAATGTAATCAGTTGACACTAATCCCGATTGACGCAACGCAAGTGGTCCTTAAACAAATTACTTTTCAGTATAAATCGTGCAGATATTACACAACAATGAAAACATGATCATGTACGAGTGCCGGGAAAATACATCTTTGGACCATGCGATACGCTTGACACATGGCATTTTGGCGCGCGCAACGGGCTTTGCAACTTACGTGCTGGAACCGTGCCTTCCTGTGTTTGGGCTTGGCATCGTCGAGCGGCTGATCCGACGGCGCGGCGGCGTCATCCAGCGGCTGCGGCAAGCTCGTGCGCGAGGCGTCGAGCGGCCGCGGGCCGGTGGGCGGCGCCCCACTGGCCGCGCTCGCCGCCAGGCTGGCTCGCGACCCGAGCGGCGAGCCCTCGCCCTGCGAACCTTTCGCGCACAACACGCTGCCGTCCCCGGACGCGCTCCGGCGCACTCCGCTGAAATCAGCCGACACCCCGCCCCCGTTCCCCCCCGCGCCGCCTCCGCCCGCGCCTGTGCCGCTACCGTCCAGAGGGTTCACATATAAGTTTGAGGAGTCGTTCTCGCATGCGATGTCGCCCTCTGAAGGAAAAGGGTGCGTAAGGCATGATGCAAATGTATCTGTAACGCAAGACATACACGCATATGGAGCCGCGCACGCCCTCTCACAGAAACGGTGTGTGCACTCCATACATACAGGACATTACGGTTACGAGTGCTGAAAAAACAGAACAGTGAACCAGTGAGGAGGAATGATCTGAGTGGAATGATTTCGAGGAAACCAAAATACTAATTACATCAAATGGAAAACTACCACATATTTCACATCAAAGCACAGTTTCTACATTCCTTATTACTCATCAAATTAGAACCCTTGTAGGTATTAGTTGTTTACATTTGATCGTATTGTCGGGCTGCGGTTCTCACCTGGGCTATCGAGGCTGTTCGGCGTGGCCTCGGGTAGCGCCTTGGGCGCGGGATGCCGCTGCAAGCAAGCCAGTTCTACGCACACCGGCTGCCGGAGATCCGAAGTGGGCATCGGCATCAGCTGTTCCGCGTCTATGAACTCCTTGTAACCCTGTATGAAAAACCAGCCCTATCTTAACATAATATATTCGTATCGTTTCGTAATCTCTTGTTCTAATTGTCAACAAGTATTTTCATACTTAAAAGAAGGTCCCCACCTTGTTTGTATGTATATACATTTTTGGTTACAGAAATAAAAACATTTTGATTTTTTTGATTTGATTTGAATTTGTAGTATGTTTGACAAAATAGTGATAACTCGAAAGAGTTAACGTGTAGTCAGAGATGCTGGAAGAAAGATTATATATATGTATATAGTATAGGTACCAACACGTCTTTGACTACGGAAAAGCGTACGTTTTTGATAAAACTTCGTCTATAATCAGAGATCAAGGAAAACGTGTGTTTGTGTATTGTAATGTATGTTGTTACATGTGAGTGAATTAATGAAACAAGAAAATGCTACCTGTGTATGTGAATCGTAACATTTTTAGTACATAAAAATAGTGTTAGTGTAAGTATACTTACATTTGAGTTAGACTATACTTACGCAAGAACAGAAATCTATGGTTAAAATTGTTATCTTAGTATCTTGATGGGTAAGTTTGAAAATAATATTAAGAAATCGATTATCATAGAACAGTCTACATTGCTCATGTAGAGTTAGTACCTTGAACGTGCAAAAACAACATTCAAACTCAGAAGGCAGCTGATCCAAGTCAAGCTGTTTGTCAGCTATCTTCTTTTCCTAGAAAAGAGAAATTATCAGTTGTTATTGTTACCCTCGTCGTCTACTGCTTTCGTTATTAAATATGTTGATTAGACAAAAATTTTGCTAATTAATTAACTATCCGAACGAGTATGACATTCTGCAACAAATGTTCCGCATCTACTCCTAACTATAACTGTAAGTATCAATATTGAGATCTTGCAATGTTTTACTATTGTGACTTTGAGATCGACAATGATAATATACATTTTGGAGCAGTGTTTTATTTTTACCATAACACAGTGGGTAAACGATATACAGTGTCTACAATATGTGGCCGGACAATAAATGTTACTTCTACTATAAGAAAGCGTTCTATTAACCAGCAACTAAGAACTAGCATTTCTACAGCACAAAGACTGAGCTAAAACTTGTCCGGTTACCTAGATACTGGTTAGCATACGCTTTTACTACTGATCATAGCACGCATGTCATGCTTTTTAGTACTATCCATACTGGTAAGAAAATTTAGGATTAGTAGTATAGTGTTATAGAAAGAAATTATGCAGCTAAAGTCTTACGGGTGTCGGTTCAGGATCTATGAGCAAGCGTTTCTCTGGCGAGTCGGGGTCCTCGTTCGAGTAGCGGCGCTCTTTGTTAGGACTGCTCTGAAACTGTGACCTGCAGCATTAGCGACAAGCCTAGTGTCCAATATCGTCTAGGGTGCGTCCAAATAATAATTATACCCTGATCATGTAGAAGTTGTAAATATATCTACTAGGTATCTTGATTGTAGAGCTGAGAGTGGTGCAGGAGAGATAGCAATATTTTTAACTACCAACTCTCACAAATTTTCATGAATGAGCATTGGGTTTTCATTGATATAATTATTGAGCAAAGCGCGGTGGTATAAGGTGCTGAATTAGGAGAGAACTTTAGTAGTGGTAGTATCTCTGCGTGATTTAAATATGATTCTAAAAAGTTAGTACCTCGGTACCTTTCATTTGTTAGAAGCGTGTTAAAAGCTTTAACATCTACATCGTTGTGCTGTAGGTACCTTGAGTTTGGTGTGGACGGACGCACCCGGATTAAGATCAGTGGGTCTTACCTCGCTGGGCTCAGTACTCTGCGGGGTCTTAGTCGAGATGACGTGCTCGTATTGCTTGTAGCAGCCGGCGGTGGCGGGCGCGTCGCCCTCTAGGCTAGTGCCGTCCGCCTCCTGCGACAGTTGGTGTCCTGGAGACACACACTATCGTAAGTAGCGATGTCTTCCAACCTCCCTCACGAACCGCCCAGTTAAAAGTGCCCAAGTTGAAGGTAAACGAAGATAAACATTGAAAACATATGACATAAATAGCAGCGTGAACTACACAACACACATTCCACACGAACAGTCTAGGAAATCCAGCGTCCTCCGGATACACACATGGGACAGTCCACATAAGAAGTTATTCGTTAGTTTAGAAAGCGTTAGGCTTACGCTGACAATGTAATCGACCTTAGATTAAAGTGTCTTCGTCGCACATCGCAAGCTACACACGACGCGAACCCGACCCCGATAAACGACATAACAATAAGGGCCGAGTGTGACGACTGTGCGATAGTAGCAAGTAGCTCATCTGGCGTCGTCTCTCGCCTCAATGAGGACGCACTTGTCACCTGAAGACAAGGAATAAAACTCTCTGAGTGCCCTTCGTCGGAACACACGGGTGAACATAGCTGTAGCTGCGATGTAACGTGAACTATTTGTTGATTTCTGTCTGTGATGTCTGCGGTCCCGGAGAGCTAACGATGCGACGTGCAAACATACGACAATCAGCATTCAGTACAGAGATGCATTCGAGCACGGGAGGCATGCGTGCGTATAGTGACAGATATAAGACACATGACATGGACAAGCGGCACAAGCGATGTGAGAGGATACTGACCTGTATCCACAATGACGTCGATGAGGTCCATGCTCTTGGCGAATGCATCGCGCAAGTTAATGTGGTGGAAGGACACGATGGAGCCTTCGCGTTTGGCGCGCTCGAGCGCCTCGCGCCGTTTAAGCGCCTTCTCGCGCCGCATCTGGTTCTTGTAAAACTCGGCGAAATTGTTGACGATAATGGGGATGGGTAACGCAATTACCAAGACGCCGCAAATACAGCAAACTGAGCCGATGACTTTGCCCAACGGGGTCGTGGGGTAAATGTCACCGTATCCGACTGTGGTCATGGTGATGCCGGCCCACCAGAAGGTTTCCGGAATGGATATAAACTTAGTGCCCGGCTCTTCCTTCTCGGCGAAGTAGGCCAGTGAGGAGAATATGAGCACTCCCATCGCGAGGAACAACATGAGCAGCCCGAGCTCTTTGTAAGAGTTTCTGAGCGTGAACCCGAGCGATTGCAGCCCGGTCGAGTGGCGCGCGAGCTTGAGAATGCGCAGGATACGCATTATTCGGAAAATTTGCACGACACGGCGCACGTCTTGAAACTGATCTGTGGCGTTCTTATTTGTTTCGAGGAGAAATAGTGATACGAAATAAGGCAAGATAGCCAGTAAGTCTATAACGTTCAGTCCACCTTTGAAGAATTTCCATTTATCCGGCGAAGCACTGAATCGTAGCACATATTCGAGAGTAAACCACGTGATGCACACGGCCTCTACCATGGCCAGTTGCGGGTTGTCCATTGGTGCGCCCTTCTCGTCGTACACTTGCATCGAGGGGATCGTGTTCAGTGTGAGCCCTATCGTGGACAGCACGATGAAGAGGATCGAGATCACCGCGATGACCTGCAAGCACGCACCAGTCAGCGTCCGCGGCGCGCTCGCGGGCCCGCAGCCGCGCTACGGTAGCTCGCTCGTTACATGTACATAAATAGATATGTCACAGTGTCAGCTCCTAATATGCCAGTGTCTATACAGAACTACTCTCCCTACACATTTGTACAAGTTACGCTAGCACAGTTTCACTATGTAGTCGTAGGTAGGTATAAGTATGTAAGTATTTACAGGTAAAGCCAATTAACCATAATAAATAAGTAGATATGTATAAATTATAAAATATTATATAGGTAGTGGCTAAAATTTTGGTGTAAAAATAACATCTATTCGTGTGAATTATGTTAGTAGTGTTGTGTAAGGTGTGGTAAGGTGTAGACATGTAGATTAATAAATGAATATGGGTGAACGGACGTGCGTTCGAGACAGGTTAAAGGGCTACGCGCGTCCGTCCATCGCGTCGCACGGTTAGTCGGATCAGTACCACGAAGCACAAGCGCTGGTTGCTCAAGGGTAGGAGAGGGAGAATAAAGAATATGGAGTAGGGTTTGAGCGGAGAGGGTGGAGCAGGTGGAAAGCCGGGAAGTGGTGCTCAGCCGTGGTGAGAGGCGGCGCGGGCGCGGCGGCGCGCACTCGGACTCTGGTCCGAGGGCGCGCGTGCCGTCCCGTGCACCCCCGCACGCCGGCCCCGGAGCGCCACCCTGCGGCGACTGGTCACATCGCGTAAGCCCATCCCATATTTGCAACTTTGCGACAACAATTAAGCTTTGTTTTTAAAAGTTCTCCGTTTGAGAATGATCGACGCGGCTGTGAACATTTATAAAAAATACAAAATATTTGTTAAATACAAGGACCTACCTACACGCTACAATGTTAGTCCTATATCTTACATGAAACAACAACACATTAAACTTTACAGAAGTATTTTTCCCAAAATAATTTTCCTCAGGTATGTACTTATTTAAAATCTTTATAATTAGAAAAAAAAGTTCTGGGTAGCACTGCATTTGTTATGGACCACCATTATGCTTACCATCAGGCAAACGACCAGCTCGTCTCGTTACCAAATAAAATAATTAAAAAATGATAAGATAATTCAAGAATCACTGCAGGAAACCCGATCGGTAATATAAAGAGCTCAGGTGAAAGATATATAAAAATGTAACCCGTAAGGCATATCCCAAAAACAAAACACCCAACTCAAGACTCCTAACTAATTGATATCTAAACAAATTTTAACGGCGCTAGAAATATTTACTGCAATGCCTATTAAAATAAGTGCAATAAATATAGGCTTATGTGAATATAAATAAAGTGATAAATATTAAAAATAATAAATAAAGTACTATCACAATCTTTAGTATATTAAAGTCACACGTACTTACATATGTTCAGCTTAATCGCTGATACCGAAACGACAAGGTCGTTAAGATCACAACTAAAGATACATACAAAAAGTAAGCTGGTCTACACATCAGTTAAGGATTAGACAAAAGCGTTCACATGTCATGGTCATGACGAGACGTCGAGGACACAACACCACATTCCATAACACGCCAGAACAAGAGCAGGGTATAAGGCAGCGATAGATGTTATTCATGCACCAGACACACAACATTGAAACATTCCCGCACAATACGTGAAGCTTGTTTCCTAACAGAAAATAATCACAAGAGTGCTTTTAAAGTTATTACAAAGGTGTTCTGTGAATAGTAAACTAATTACTTATGAATGTATGCCTGTGTGTAAGATAAAATTTAATTTAGTGGATTTGAAACAAGGTTTTAGTTTACATTGTGTGCAAAAGCCATATAGTACGTATACATACCTACGTACATGTTTAAATTAACTTAATATTTATTGAAGAAAAAGTGTAAACTACCATAAAAGTAATCTAAATTGTAGAGCTTTAGCTTACGTTGCAATCAAATAATGCTTCTGTGTTATCTTGACATAATTATTTGGTGTGTTTGCTGTGTAAAATGTAATTATAATTACTCTCGATTATCGTCCAGTTTGTGCTGAGTGTCTAAATAAATACAAATTTTGCTCACTTGACAAAAGCATCTAATCTACCATAAAGTAAAAAAATGGAAGAATGTTAAAGTCCAATATGATACCTAGAATAATAATCCTGGAGAGCTTTACTAAAAAGACACAGTTAGATTAAAAGATTAAATTGGTTTATAGGGTTAAACAATACGTTACCCTAGCTGCGATACTCGTGGTAGGTTTCTCGAGTAAGTCCCAGAGCCATTTCTGGTATTGCGCGCAGGTTCCTTGCCCAAACTCTTCTTCTTCTCTCTGGCGCAAGCTCTCGGCCTCCTTGCGCATTTCCTCATGCACATGCTCCTTGCGCTGGTGGTACTTGTGCTGACAACACGATTCTAAGTACAACTCGTCCACACCCCAGTACTCCAAGTCATCACTGAACGCCAATACACACATCTCATCCACTAAATGTAACTTTCCAGTTCGATAAAAGTTTAGAATTGAACTGAAGCTTTTTGGATGCCTGAAAAGAGTTGAAATAAACTTTTAGCGTGACTGTTATTGCTGGAAACAACATTCCTAGTGGTTTCCTCGGTCGGTTTCAGTTTAGAAACAAACAAGGAAAGTTAATTAAGGTGGTTTAACTGGAATTTTTTTTTGAACTGTTTTCTTTATAGAATTTGCCTTGAACAGTTTGAGCAATAAGCAAAAATCGTTGGCAAAAGTAAAATGTTTCTCTATAGTTTGGCATTTCGTGTTATTTTTAGAAAGGTAGGGTAGTCATTGCGGAATGTGATGGTTCGAAAATCTTATACGATGCAAGCGTTTGACCACCATCCCACCAGATTTTAAATGACTTAGATATGGAATACACAGGTACATGGCAACAGATTTCCTTCTTGAGTATTGTAGCCAGCCAAGCAAGTACTAGAAAATGCCATACCACCATGATATATTTCAAGAATCGTTCAAAAGCAAGGCCGTATGAACCCAGTCGTAACACACCTATCAAAGAAGAACTCGTTGTCTTGTAAAGAGTAGTCGTCGCACAGCTCTGTGATAGCCTCGTGCGTGTTGCAGTCCCGCAGCCGGCCCAGTCGTGTGTGTGGCAAGCGTTCCAACGTGCGCCAGAGCACCTCGTGCCGCACCCCGCCCACGTTGATGATCACTCGCTTGCTCAGTGCTTTCGCACGGAGCATCATAAACGGCTCCGGCGGTAGAGATGACATCGATCTGTAATGCAAGTCGTATTATGATGTCGATATTCTTGATGTTTTTTTTATACTATTGGATAATGAGACGAACTGGCCGTTTGCCTGATGGTAAGCATAACGCCCGGTCCATGACGATTGCAGAGCTACTCAGAACTTTGAGACACAAAGGCCTGCGCGGCACTCCATTGTGCTCGTTATGGCACATTGTTTGTTTATCAAAACTAAACATGATCGTGTTTTCTTTTATAACTATAGATGTGGATAAACTTTCACTGATGCTTTCAGTTGAAAACTTGAAAAGTGCATTGGTCACAGTCGTGAGACCGCTGACTCTTTTGTTTGTTTACTGAATTTACTGCAGGCAGTAAACGCTGATTGAAATCTGATCTGGAATGATTCTCTCTCTGTTTGAAATGTGTTTATTTGTGGTGACGCCTGCCACAAACACACGCCTAGTTGATAGAAACTGACGAATGTGTTAATGTGGATGGACAGTTTAAACACTGACTATCAACAACACTCTTAAAAAGAAGGTGTGCCTGTCGACACCTAATAAAACATGCGGGTAACTAAACATATGTCCGTTCTATTTCGTGATATAGTGGAGTCGAAGAGTGGAATCAATATCTACGTCGGAACACATGCGTGTAAACAAACTTTAAAAGCGACCGGTCTGAATGCTTTTCAATTACGCTGCTGTGTTTTTGACGCCCGTTTTTAGTATGTACTAAACATGCATATCATTTAAAGTACCTGTCTTACCTTTGAGACTAAGCATGCAAGACCTGAATATTTAAACTTCAAAATTATCGAAAATTTCGTCTTGCTTATTGTTTAAATTTCCAAGCTTTAGAAATGGTAGGTCCATAACTCCAAGGATGTGACAAGATGTCATACTAATCATAAACATATACCCATGGTTGCTTGAAATAGGCATCTTCCTCTTAGGTATAACTACCGCCATTTAATTCGATATTCAAGTTGCGCTGCCAGATGTTATCAGCCACATTTCGCAGGTATGTAATAGTCAACCATTGTGTTGTAGTACCTATATCGATGTAATCAACATATACATTTAGCTACGCGCGTATGTCTCTTGAAAGCTGTCTTCAAGACGAGAGTGAACTGTTATCTTTTAGGCAAGCTTAAGTACTATCAACGTCAATCATCATCACTTAATTAAAATCGGATGAAATATAGGTTCAGATATTTACATGATTTTATTATTCAATCTATAAAGCTAAGAACGGATTATGCAACAGGCTCGTATTAAGGGGACCTAAGGGCTATCGTAAGTTTATATGAAAGTCTTATTCGAAGCCGGGGCGGGTCTTTAGTGCTCTATAAATTATGCAGATATTAAATATAAAAATATTCAAAATTCAAAATCGGTCGAATTGAAAATCTCCTTTTTATAAGTGGATTACAAGGCATGAGATGCGTACCTGGAGTGCGCCCGCTGCAGCGCGGCGTCGGCGGGCGGCGCGGGCGGGATCGCAGGCGCCGGCTGCGGCGCCAGCCCGCGCTCCAGCAGCGCGTCGTGCGCCGGCGCCGGCGCTGCGAAGCCCATGGGCGCGCGCGGGGGCGAGTCGCCCACGTGCAAGCGCGCGGGGCCGCGGCCCGCCCCCTCGCCCACCATGCCGCTAGCTCATGGCGCAAAGCGCCGCCGCCTCATCCCCGCGAATCACCTCCACACCTTTGCTGGAACCACACCTGGAAATATCACACAATATTGTTTATTTTATTCTATTTATACTCACTTAAACTACACAGACTACACTTATGCATAAAAAAATCGTCTAGACTTCGAATTGCGTTGTTTGAAAGCTGTTGGTTTCTGTCACATACGGACTATATGCCTATATATAAAAAGGTCTATAAAGGTATGTAAAGGGCTGACGTGAAAACAACTTAGTACTATGCTACTTTGGGAAAATGTGAAAATGTTGACTCCATTTTTTTGTCAAAGTCGGGCGTATCTCTGAGTGCTAAAACGCCCTATATAAATTGGCCAGAACACCTGACGTCACTTGTTCTACTCGGGTCGTAAAGCTGTACTAAAAACATGCATTTTGTTGATTTGGTCGTGAAAAACTTTCATAGATTTTTTTCATGATAAAAAAATCGTTGAATTCGAGAATCTTTTAGATGCAGTATCTTTGTGGAAATTATATTATTTCGAAAAATTCATTTTTATTGTGTTAATGTGATGTTCTTAAACCTGTATAACGACAGTAATAATGTATTTTGTGTTTCATGCAACAACCCTAATGATATGTATGGTCAGCCCTCGGACTCGGAACAAATCCTTGCGTGGGTATCTAACCCACAAACTATACTTGTTATAGGAATTCAATTCATCAATATACGAGTATAAGCTCTACAATGGCTATAGGTATGGATGACTATGGGTTTCGACAGAAAATCAATTATTTAGGTCCTTGGATCTTAATTGCATGTTGAGTCGGAGCCTACACAACATTTTTGTTTAATTTATACTCGTTTTCTTTTATATAATATTTGTTTTAGGGCGGATCTTTCAAAAACCTGATTGCTATTGAATCGATAAATTTACCTGATCCATTACTTATATCTTCTTTTCGGGTCTTTCATTTCGAAATGAATGGACCGTTAGCTAACTAATGTTCATTTGTTTAGAATGGCAACAATTTATTTACATATGTCTTCACCACAGACTTAGCATGGCTGTGATTATTCAGGAAATTATCTAACAGGTCGTTATCTGACTATTGAAGGATCGGCCGTAAGTAATAAAAATAATAATTGTATATTTTCTTGCAATAAATCTATTTTCTTTCTTTCTTCCAATGTGGAGGCGGTCAAGTCAAATTTTACTCAACAAACTCGAGAGCACAGGTATTATTATACGCGATATATTCTCTGACGCCGCATAAACAAAAATACTTTCATAATTGGAGGTTTGTTTTGCTAAACACAACACCATCTGGTCCTTTTTATGACACCTTAGCTTTGAGGCTTGCCCTCATCACATATTTTCTTTTGCGAGCATTTGATAGTCAGTATTCGAATGCGAGCATCCTTCTAGTTATTCACAAATTTTTTTCCGATATCAACATAAACATTCTCATTTTATGTCATAAAAATAGCAAACGGTAGTTCTCCTGAATTTATAACATAATAATCAAGATGACATCATAATAAATAACAATGTTATTATTCGATGTGAACTTATATTTTCATAAATACACAGTATTTGATTTGTCTACAAGCGATTTTTTTAATTTCTTTCTACGGTGGATACCGTGAATATGGGAAATGCAGTACGTTCTGCGTGCTCTTTTGTGATAAACCTAGTGAAAATAAAATAGCAACATGCTATACACTAGCCAAAGGTCTGCCTTGATAAGAAGCGCTCAAATTTTTAAAAGGGAAATTTTAATTCCGTTCTGAACGGTTTGTGGTAGGTTACGTCCTCATTGAATAAACTTTGGGCAGCCGTGACTTGACTCGACGTACTCATGCGCTCATTACACGTGAATAATTTCTTTGGTCCATTTACATAACTAGCTATGAAAACTCGCGGTGAATATGTGCCCATATATATGATGTCCCTCTCTAGTTAGCTATATCTACAGAATTAAATAAATTGTCAAATATAATCAAACTTACCTGTTTTACTATAATTTCTATTTTGTCTAGGCGAGGCGCGTCAATTATTTTTAATTTTACATTACAGGTATAATTATACCTACCTAATGTAGGTTTAGATTTATTTTCACGGCACAGAACTATTAAAGCTGTCATTGTAAATTCACTAAGAACAAGTCTACTTCTACGCGAGCCCCCAATGTACCGAGTAGACGGTACGCGGTAAGCATGAGTCTTGCACGTATTATTATTCTCTTTGAGCCTTGCGGTCGTGCGCTAATTTATGTACCTACACGACTTAAACCCTTTACGTAATGACATGCTATTTGCCGAGCTAGAGCCGGGTCGTGTACCTAACTTGATGGTCTTTAATCATAGACATCATATTTTCCCCTAAGCGTTTTACAAATAAATAAACGAATGCTACGGCGTAGCAACAGCGTTCTACATTTACGTAGTCTAGGACCATTGACTTCGTAGCCGTAGCATACGACCGCAACTATCGTAGGTTTTATTTTACAAGAACATTACGTAGCTACAGAACATATTACATTTTACTGCCGCACGTGTCCTCAGTACTACTATGTACCTATACCTGTTTCTGTGTAGCTTTATTTATATTCACTCGCTTTAGTATTCTTAAGTACCTTTATAAAAGAAAATACGATAGCTATTTTTTGTAATAAAAGCGAATACGGCACTCAATATTCACTTTGAGCCCTTTGACGTGCAAATGAGGTCCCTAGCTAACAGCCAGCTCGGTGTAATCTGTGTCACGACAGCGTCCGATTGTAATTCGTCCTTGACCTTTTCTTTACACTTCGAAGTGTGACCAGAACATAATCATATAAGGAAGCTGAAACTGGAACATCGTAATGGAGACATTTTGAAGTCTCAGTTCATGGCCACTTGATGCCCACTAACCGTATATATGCCAACTTTTTTGAATACTTCTGGTTTTTTTTATATGGCAGTGTTTGAGCCATAATAGTATACGACTCGGCTAGTCGTATACTTTTAAAAAACAGAATTACTATAAACGAAGTAATGAGGCACAACTAATAAAGCACGAGTACACTTATCGTGCCCACAAAGTATTCATTAGGTAGCAGACAAACTCTCGCACAAAACATAATTAAAAATATGTTTGCTAGTTTTGTGAGACACATCGATTAGACAAAGTTATTTGGTACCCCGACTGCCACCACCCGCAGACTTCGATAAATAATAAATAGCTAGCAGCAAGCCGGCTCTTGATCGATACCTGTGGCACGCCGGGCTTTCTCGGACTTAAATTTACGTTTTGTAATTTCTAAGAATCATGTGCCCGGGAAAGTACTCATTTGAGTTCTTGCATTCCAAAGTTTGATAGCTTCTTATCTATAACTGAAAAGTTAATATATTTTAACGGGGTGGTAACTTTACAATTAAAGTTAAATAAGGCGAAATATCTCGCCATTTGATTGGCACTGAAAAGTATCACGCGCAAAATCGAGGGATTGCAAAGCGTGAGAGCATGTCTCCTAGATGGAGCCACGGCTTGTAAGCCAAAAGAAAGCTATCATCTCAAGAATTTCAGGGCTTATATCGATTGGTCCCATAGCTTACTTGGTAAAAGCATCTAGTATCTAGACAGCCTTGAAAACGTGGGTTAGTATCCCGTTGGCAGCAACATTTTTGAGATCATATGTTTACGTATGTTACATACGATACATTTACATTGATAGATACATTGATCCTTGATAGAGTTTGTATGTTACGACGATGATTGGTTGTGGTCTCGAAGAACAATGATCAATAGCTCCGGTACATTTTAAATCTATCAAAACTTCGACTCAATCAAAATCTATCAAAACTTTCAATCAATTGATTTGGAATCAATGTGGCCGCAAAAGTGGTTGAAAATTGAAATCAAAGTACTCAAAAATACGACCAGCTCGTCTCTTTATCAAATAGTATAAAAAATAGGAATACACTTCAAAATGATCCGTGTAACAATTTTAAATTAGATCACATTAACAAAAGGCTGGTCAAACAGGGAACCTGCTTCTTCTTGAGAATCGATATAAAACTGCTTATTAATTTTTCTTGGTTCTGGATTTTCTATTTTATTTCGTGAAACAATTTTTGACGTAATAGCTTTTATCTTTCTTTTCTGCTATATACACATTATTACTAACCCAGCCCAACTATTTTTTTACATTTCTCAAAAACTGGACTCAACTGTGGCTGACATTTTGATATTTGAAATTGTGTCTTCAGCAACATCAATTGAAACACTTGTTCAAAAAATTTTGAAACTGACATAAAACAATTAATTTTACATGCATCAATTGGTTGATACATGGAATCAATTTGTACGAGAAAAAAGTATTTTATCGAGTCCATCAAAACATAAAACAAAAGTTAGTATTATTAGTTACCATCAAGGGTTTGCGTTATTGAGGTCAGTTTAATATTTGAAAATGTAGGTGTAGAAAAGTTATCCAACGAGATGTAGATAAAGTCTCTCAAAGAAACTGGTTCCTAATCCTTCAATGCATTGTGAAACGAAATTAGTTTATAACGAGGTTTTAATCATCAGGCATTTTAATTTTTAAGTAAACTTGTATTATTTTTAGACATTTAACTTTATTAAACACGCAAGACACAATTTTAATTCTTTTTAAACCACTTTTGATAAACTTTTTAAAGTTACAGCAGAAAACTCACATTTTCTTACTTCAAAATATGATTTGATAAATAATAATAAGTACCTAATAATAATTATAAAAAATCCTTGGAGGACGGGAAGTCTTGTTCAAATAAACCTTGAGATAATGCCAAGCTATTTAACTCTCGTTTATATAAGGCGGCTGATTTTCATCCTGGATGTTTGTTATTATTCAGCGTAGGGCAGTGGGCTACCGAAACAAAAGAGATGGAAGGCGAAAGGGTGTGTTTTTGAGAGCAGCCAGCAGGCAGGAGAACGCGTGGGCTGCGGTGGGATCGATTGGGATCGCGTGGCGCGCCCTGCGACCCGCGGCTTCTCAGGCCTTCACTCGGATCGACCATAATCTAATAATAGACACGACATCCGTGCACTCGGTAACAATGTTATCCAACATCTTTATATCACTCGTCACGTGCCGGCTCGCTTTGTTGTCTATACACATTCTATTTTATGCTACTTAGAGCTCAATGTCTGCCTTCGTTCATCCCAGCTTTACGCGAAAGCTATCATGTGAATCTGAAAGTGATTTTTCTTGTAAAAAGGCAAGGGTGTAATAATGGGTGAATGTAGTAAGTATAAATTTTTTACATCATCCATTGCAAAGAGTACTAAAGAGTTGTATCAATTAAATAAGGTTAGCTTTGCACATAGCATGATAACAAATTGTCGCGCGCCATTTCTTCTTGAGGTATTGTCTTCATCTACAAGCTTTTGTTAACCATCGAAAATTACATTAGTTAATAGGTCACCTGATGTTAATTATCGATGTGATCGAAGGTATAGTGACACGCAAAGTAGCAGTGTAACGTATTCAAGTCGTTGTGACGCACGGTAAATCGTAATCGCGTGCAACGCACCGTAACTATTAATCAATGTTACTTGTAATAAAATGTTTCACAGCATACCTATATTAACCTACCTGCCTTATTTAATTGAAAGCAATGCCAGCCACACATTGGTTTACGCTATAATGCGAATATGTATGTTGAATGCAGCAAACTATTTGGTTGAATGCTGAGCTATTTCATGTCGTGTAATTACAGTAACTGTGAAGTTACTGTGATTAATGAAATATTACAAATAACAACAGGGTCTGTAGTATAAAATTAAAACTCAGCACTCAAGTGCTGTGATTTTTAGCGTGCCGCTACAAGCTATGTGATTCATTTCCAACATTTTTGTTCCTTTGTAAGTAAGATTACTTATAGATATTTGTAATCCATCTTTACTTTATAGCACTCGAGTTATTTACCTCTTACCACAAAAAAACACCCTTTAGATGCCTGTCTGTACATGATGTCTAAAATGATTAATATTTTACAACAGAATTGAGTTAGACAACGGTTGGACACTTCTTATGTCAAGGTTTATGGTTGTTTAATTACATGAAACATTTATCTAGTTAGGATTTAATATAACCCTACTGTTGTATTCCTTATTGAGTATCTATACATCCAAAAGTTATACTAACGGCCAATTAATAAGATTACAGCATTGTTATTAATTCTAAACTGTGCAAAATTAAGTGGCAAGCGAATTGAGCGATTTGGAAAAAAGCATTGGCAATATTTCAACGACAACTCCGCCCACTTCATTGCATACCTAGAATGCTTCGCTAAAACAATTTTGTAATGATACAGTACTTTATAATTGCGACCTAACGTAAAGAGGTTTCCACGGCAGGCAGTTAAAATAGGTCACGTGGTTTCTTAGACGTGTAGATTGTGAAGCCAGCGACCCGTGGCGCCACTCAGTCTGCAGCCAGAGACCCTCGCGACAAATTCTAGTCCAAATTATGCGCCTCATTATGCCGCCCGTATTACTGCCGATTGTATTTAGATATGACAAACAACACCGCAGTACCTGGACCCCGTCGTGTTTATGTAACACAAGTTACATATTCAGTGACGTGAGCTCAACTTATTTGCTGATAGACTTATTTGGAACGAGGGTGCAGACCGCCTCCGTATTGATCTCAAGTTATGGACGCGCGAGGAACCGACGCCGCCGGCAGTAAAAGTGTACGTCAAAACTTTATTTTTATGTCAGTTTTGTGTGTCACCACATTTACTGCTGTAATGCGTATAAAGAATAATGTTATCTAAGGCTCGGCGGTGGCCTACTGACTGCGAAACAAACATATCCATAAAGTAAAGATAGCGCTTAAGGCTGATAAGCACTTATGAGGTTAGAAAAAGCAGGATCCACGGACGATAATCCCATACCTATGTAAATCTATGTTCATCTGTGTAACAAACTGAAGTGGTCATGCTCATGAAAAACGTTCTCCTCGCGGCGGCGTCGTGTGGTGGGTCACTCTCTTCCCTCAGTAATGGTTGAGGAGAGCCATGGCTGGCACATGGGTCATACTCGTGAACGGGCGCCGCTTGTGTTGTCTGGTCAACTCCAGTTGTAATCCTTTTGTTGACTTGTAATTTAGTTCTAACTTTTATTTTTGTTTAGGTTTAAGACCATAGTTCCTGTCTTGATGTTTTTGTTTATCTATTAATTATTATTATGATTAATTTCTATTAATGTATGACCTAATCTTATAAGAGTATGGACCACGTGTCCGTAGAGAGTAATGTAACAAATTTAAAAAAAAAAGTATTACGACACCAAGTTTATTTTAAAGCAGAAGACAAGCTCATCTTCTCTCTGTTCTTATCTATCTGTTTATATGGGACCAGCGTCAAATAATACCCTTTCAGATAAAAGAAAATATTTCTAGTGATACCCAAGATTAGTAGAGCGACCGAGAGCTGTTTTATTTGCGTGTGGTCACATCTTATATATTTTTTAGATATTTACAAGACTTATGCAAGTTTTTACATTATGTACAATATATTATGGAAACAATAATTTTAATTTTTTTTTTGTCATAAAGCTGTAAATTTTTTGAGATACATATAGAGAATAGCCGGTAGGATTGAGAATCACCGCCTCTTTGTAACCGCCGCATAATTTCAGCCACATTATTTTTACAGCCCTTTGTTAGTACTGCGCGGCGTAGAGTGCAACCCCGTAGTTTCGTAGCAATCTGCTACGTGCTACGAGCGGTTAGGTTACCTTTGACCTTTCCGCAGCGCTCTCGCGGCTCGATTGTCCCGGTTCTGCTCGACTCCACAGGCTGTGTCGAGCTCCGTAATTGAATCTGGAGCATGTGAGCATGAATAAACCATTAAAGCTCCAACATTTTGCAGAAAAGCGGGAAGTCTGCCCACGACGGCTTTAAAAATTAAACTCACTGGGCATAACGCATAAACTTGTAATAATGTGGTTTATACCGTTATATAGCCCAGTTGCCTAAGTGCGAGTAATTATTGGTTATTTTTCCTTCAAGTGTAGGAAAATCCATTACCAGTTAAGTGTCTCAGAAAATAGACTTTCTTTTACATCTCCTCCTAAACGAACTGTGATGTTCTTTTTAAATAGAATTTATGGCGCGAATAATAAACACGCGTCTCCCTTGGAATAACTGGTAAAGTCTGAAACCACCAGCCAATAGAACCGTTAAACCTTCTATAATGGCTTTCCTTCCCCTAATATTCGGCTTACTGCCTCAAGTTCAGCTTTATTTTGGGAAACGTGTGATATGTGTGCACTCCTATTAGCTCACGCGGATGATAGCTAGTTCTATATATTACCCTGCCATAGCACTGAAGTTGGATGACAACGTCTTTGAAGTTTTTCACAAAGCTCGCCGATCGTACACTATTGCAATAAGTATGATGTTCAATTGTTCAGTCATCGTTGTTGAAAAGTGTAAGTCTTCAGAGACAATAATTTCAATACTCACGTTACGCTCTTTTGTCTCCTACTTTTTATGTTGCCAACATTATACATGCCGTGGTAAATATTTTGCATAGTAAAATTGCGGCAGAGCTATTAATTCTTCGGAATAATGGAGGCATAATGAGCAGCGATTGAATACCAATTAAGGATGCTCATATTTCAGGCACTAAATCGCTTCTCAGTAATTGAGCTTCCCCGCGGTCCCTGCCCATTATGGTATAATTCCCGCAATTCCCATATCTGATGACTTCATTGCTTGCACGTAGATCATTCAGCTTATTGTAAATCACCCATCTAATTCCATTCTGCACATTTTTCTGTTTAATCACATATACTACTATAATAGATGCGAAAGCTTAATGCGTTTGTTGGTTTGTTGATTTGTCCTTCTATCAATCAGCAACGGAGCAACCGACTGACGTGATTGAACCGGAGAGTAACATAGGCTACTTTTTATCCCGGAAAAATGCACGGTTCTTGTGGCAACGCGGGTCGGCGTTATGCTTACCATCAGGCAAACGACCAGCAGGTCTCGTTATCAAATAGTATAAAAAAATTAAAACAAAAAGACTTCAAGAGCGAAGCGATGGTAACAACTCAGATGGACACTCGCAGAAGAGTTAACCCTACGACCTACTAAAAATTCATGAAAAAAAAATTAACGAACTAAAAAATTCATTCGTTTATCGAAAAATCAATTATCATTGCAAGATTTGAACGTTCAGACTGCGGATCGGTAGATGATCTCACGAGACCACTGAACTATTACATCTTTAAATAATTGTCAGCAATGCAGCTGGTATGACGATTGCATTTTCTTGCCAATTTGCAACATAATTATGTAGATATTAGTTGCGCCCACGGGCCCAACCATAGTATTTTTAGAAATATACATTTCCCTGAATAAACTGTACATTTCTGGAATGTTAAATTCATTCTTAATTATGTCTAACTCTTCAACAAGTTTTTGTTTTTCATTTGTTTTCTTTTAATGCAAAAGTTTGAATGTTCATTTATTTGTTTGTTACTCAATGGCCCTGACACTAAAAACGGATTTGGATAAAATTTTGCTAAATATGAGTAGATAGATAATAGTAGTGCTGGTGGTTTGCTTTTCATCTCGGGACAGTCATTCCCCGCTGTGAATAGAAGTTCTCAACACAGACAGGCACACACAAACTCCTCAGTATTCATCATAGAGTAAGTTACGAAGCAATGATGGATCAGTAGCATAGTGACGGTAACAAATCCCAGGTAGAGTCACGGTAAGAATACATTTGTCAGTTTTCAAAGTCTTTGCTTTATCACGTAAGGACACTTTTGATCTTACGGCAATTAGCAGACTACTTTACAGAATACTAGTATTTAATGCAGGGATAGCAAATGTTAAAATAGCAATCACCTGTGACCAATGTCTAGTTTACATCAACTGATACCATCGTAGCCTGGCTATTTATAAAAATAAATCTAATTTGTTTTATTTAACTGTCAAAGTCAGTCACCATCAATTTTCTCTTTGGTCATAAATCTTATTATAACATAATCAATTGTCACGGTAACACAATACTGGCTTAGACTAGACATATAGGTTTAAGTAAGGAGTCTTAACACAAAATAACTACTTACTGCGCAACCAAAAATAGACCTTAAACCTGACCTTACCTTTTCTTACTGTGACTGTACATTGAGCTTGAGCTTTCGGTCAAGGAAAACATCGTGATGCAACCATAGCATGGTGCTAGGACATTTTCTGGCTAGCTATCACCTTCAAGATGAAAATTTTTTGCTAATTACTTATCTGTATGTTTCGGCAACTGCACTTGAGATCCAGTTCCTATCTAAGTTTAAGACAATCGACTACAAGAAGAGATAGTGATTAAATGCGAGCCTAGCCTCAGTTTAAAAAGAGTTATTAGAAACCTAAACGGGTTTTTTACAATTTTTATAAAATATTTTATAAAATAATATTTCCTCAACCTATTAATATCCTGTAGCCTCTGTATTAAATTGATCACTCACTTACTGAACGATCTAATGACTTTTTCAACGTAACTACCTATACATACAATTTCTTACTCTGGCTATAGTTTATTTTGTTTAGTAACGAAGCAAAAAGACACTGAAACCTATAGCAAATCCACCTGTTGGTTTCGTTTTATTTCACATGAGTGAGCTGAGATGGCTCTGAAATTTTAATGATGACCAAGTAGTGTAGTCGTAGTGTGGTAAATGTATTGGCTAATCAGGATGGCAGACCTCAATAGCATGTGTTTTTAGTACGTTTATATTAACGTGTATATTAGTTTTACGTACTGTAATGTAAAAATACGTGTAATTGACTATATATACCATTTGTGAGTTTTCGCTTAGCTAGGCGAAAATCAACGTAAGCGTAACAAATTGTCCTTACGTATTTATAATTTAACCGTATAAGAAGACTAAATTCACCTTAGACAAAAAATCCATTTTTCGCAGTGTGATCTTGTATGTGCGGGGAGGAGAGCTACAAACGCGGCCACCTGCCTCAGCGTGTGGCTCGTTCACGGCCACTCGATCATTAAGTATGTGCCAATGCCATATAAAATGTGTGAAAAATCATCAAAAATCTTGTCGGCAGCTCGTGGTTGCGTCACGTTTGGCAACACAAAACGCTGCGAACCATAATCTTTTTCTTGATAAACTGTTTATTCACTTAAATATATACATCTCAAAATTTTCGCTGCCAATAGTATTCGAACCTGCACCTTGTTGTCTAGACTATGCTATGGGAGCGATCGATGTTGACTCCGAAATTCTTGAGATGGTGACTTATTTCGCCTTACAGGCCGGAGCTCCATCTTTTCTAGCTTCTGTCCGCTGTTTCATCCGCGTTCCCACAGGAACCGTGCATTTTTCCGGGGTAAAAAGTAAAGTCCATAAACTACTATATCTATGCCAAAAATCACGTCGATCCGTTGCTCCGTTGCTGCGTGAAAGAAGGGCCAACCAACAAACATACAAACACACTTTCGCCTTTAATATAGTACGGATTTAGTTACCTTTTCTTATTTTTACAATACTTCCATTTAGACATTATTTACGTACTTTTTGAAGACTTCAAGCCGGTTAAAAAATCCTTAATGAACACTAACCGCTCTTGTTGTTAAACCGTTACTAAGTTACCTATTCACAAACTTCATCAACAGAAACTATTTTTTGTATATATATACAGGTCGCTAGCATTATAGTGCTAAAACCAATTAACTGTAACCTTGAATATCATTCCAAATTATAAGTTCAATGTACTTGATATAATAATAGAATGGATAGATTATAATGAAATAAATTACAAATGCCGTGTGCGTGGCGTGACTCGAACTACTATAGATTAAAAAAATTCAGACCAAGTTAAGGGTACAATATCTGTAGGTAATAGAATATATTTTCCAGAACACTAAACAGAGCCGAATTAGAACGAGTGGCTGGAACTTAATGACGGCAATTACGGTTTGTTTATCTGTCCCTTTACGGGGCCACGCGCATAATTTAAACTGCCCGAAGTGACTTGGCTGCAAAGCTTGGCGGAGATAGCTCGCTTGGCATCGACACTGGATTCTGACACTGCAATTGTAGTTTCAAATGACTATGAAATGTATTTTTTAACCCACTTTCGTTGAAGATGAGCTTCTTTACTCGACCTGCTTTTTTATTATGTATGTTAATAGTCTCTTGCATTTATAGTCCGGTTAGTTGTTTTTTTTTTCTTGTTGATTGTTTGACAATTCTTGTTGTTTGATTTCTTTCTTTTTTCTATTATTAACGTATTTTTAGCCCCATGGTAATTTTATATTTTGGTTAATATCTGATGGTATACCTACTACAATGGAAAAATATGCTAATTAGTATTCCGATACAATCAATTAATTTTCTAAAAATAAATATTGAAGAGTCTCAAACTAATGGAACAAATTAATGGAAAAATAATCGAAGGAGTTTTTCTAAGTATAATTTTTAATAAAACAAAATAAACGTTTTAAAATTCAATAATATTTGATTTTTACGTGTCAATCAAAATATATTGTTTAACATAGTAAAATTTAAATATTTTATGAAATATATTTTATAGTGTTAACAGGCACTAGCGGATGTTCACAAATTGTGTGTGAAAATTTAAATAAATTTTGTTTGTATTAAAAGTAGAATTTATATGGAAGAAAATTAGCTTTCTCGCATCAGAATGGCTCTCCTTGTATCTCACTAGATCGTATGGTTTAGAACGCGCTACGTTTGTTATCAAAAACGTCACAATTAGCGCCAGTAGGGCTATGATGCGCATCGTGAGATAATGTCTTCACGAGTAACTTCTCGCGCAGAAGTGTTTCAAATTCAAATTTAAATTGACCTCCTAATGTCTCTTCATTTGACATAACGAGAAGAGTTCTTTGCGCTCCATGTTAGCACCAGTAGACATAAAGAGATATATCACTATCTCGAGACAAAAGGTGCGCATCATAGTCTTTAAAAACTTCTTTAAAAATCTTTTAATAGAGAGTTTGAATTAAATTACTTTAGCTACTCTTTTTGTTTTGTACATCTCAAGAGATAGCAAAAAGTATAAAATCTCAGTAGTCTAACTAAAAGGTCAACGGTAACCCAGCGAGATAAAGTGGTCCCAATGGAGAAATAATTTCCACTGCTAAATCTTGAGGCACCCGACGTGAATTTCGTATAAAACTCAGAACATAAGAATATAGTCGTAAATAATCATGATGGCGCAAGAAATTTAAAACACATCGTTCTACAAAAAAACATATTTTATTATTATTAGGATGAATGTAGTTGACACATCATTGAATGCTGGGAATTTACACATGTGCTATGGACATGTCACGCAATATCCCGCAAAGCAACAGATGGGCCTGTCAATAAAATAAAATGTGAAAATTCCACTAATGTAAAAATGATCAACCAAGGTTGTATGGACGACAGATGTTACCAACTATTATGAATTTCACTAACTGCATTGTGCGGCATACAACTTTTCAAATGATTACTTTTCCACTGAAAGAAAATGTCGTCCGATGTAGATTATAATAGCGTGACAATCTTTTGACTGAAAACAGGCACCCTTTGCGATGAATTACCGTCGGATAAACACATTGTCACCGCATGACACAGATAAATATATAAGTAATTAAAAAATAATGAAAGGAACAAAGCGATGCGTGACAGTTTGCGCGAATAGCGGGAGTAACGCGTGACGTGGCGGTCCGCATTTAGCACGAGGAGATTTTTTGGCACCGGACGAGTGCTCGCAGTGTCTCCGGCGGCGTGCTCACTTGGCGATACAATGTCCACGCGTACTACGCACCTTCACGTTGCCAAAACAATCATCCACGACCATCTAGCCGCTACGACGTTAAAATACGACTTGTTCACTTGGATGATTCACGGTAGTGGATTTCACTTTTATAGTAACTCGAATGAAAACTCCAACAAAGGTAGATATAACAAACACAATATTCTTTTGACAAAAACGCTCGTAAACACGCCCGAACATTAATTTTTGCCCTAACTCGAGTTAGAGAACTTTACAAAAACGACGAAGCGAATGAAAGTTGTCCTGCAACAAAGGCTTGTGCAGGAGGGGTGGCAATCCCCTCGGGAAAATAAACGAGCGCTATTGTGTATGAGCGTGTGCATGGAGGGTGGGTTTCACTACGTTCTAAAACTTTTTGACATGTTAGGTATGTGTTTAACAATGGTCAGTACTTTAATTCGTTTACGCACCGCGTGAAGCAATAATTTAACGTTATAATCTCGTAAAGTAGGTAACAAACTGTTGATCCACGTTGTCGGGCGGTTCTCAGCGACCGCAATCAAATTAGGTGGTGGGGAAGTTTATAAGAGTATATTAGTTTTGATATTTTATGACCTGTGAGTTTTGGCTTACCGTGTCCGGAGCAATTTTGTGTTTCCTTGATAATAACGGAAAATGCGGTTTTGCGGTACGAGATCAAAGATATTTCTTTAGCGATTTTACAACTGTTGCTTTGCTGGATTAAATTTATATTAGAACTAGCTGTGCCTCGCGTTCCCGTTCAGCCTAAGTTACTCCTTATAACATCAGCTATCTGCCAGTGAAAGCCCGGTCAAAATCGGACCAGCTTTTTCAGAGATAAAGAAAATTTTAAGAAGTGTATTTTTTATAGGTATACCGTAGATACTTTCATATGCATTCAGTAAAAAGCTGCTATTTTGATATTACAAACAGACACGTTTTCAATTTTATTCATTTGTATAGATGACAATCTCTCGCCATGGTCTTATTGGTATAATCTGGCAAATGCACTTGGATGCCAGGCCTATTCTTGGTTGTTTACCATCATCTAACACACCTATATTTAAGATCAGTTAAGATAAGAGTCAAACACTAACCCACTCAAAATAAATGAATCATAATCAAATTAGCAACGCTTCACAATTTCCATTCTATTTAGAGAATCAAAAATTACGAGGACCACCACCCAGCCACGGGACAAATACATATTAACTGCGCATTTTAACACGCTTTTATTAGCTGCATTAGTAACTATGTATATCAAATCTTGGATGTCATACATCATCCATATAATAAATCCCTATCCCTACTTAATATTATAAATGCGAAAGTGTGTTTGTTGGTTTGTTGGTTTGTCCTTCTTACACGCAGTAATGGAGCAACGGATCGACGTGATTTTTGGCATAGATATAGCTTATGGACCGGAGAGTAACATAGGCTACTTTTTATCCCGGAAAAATGCACGGTTCTTGTGGGAACGCGGGTGAACGCGGGCAGAAGCTAGTTGTCATATAATATCGAAACGAAACTTTGTATTTAGGCCTATGAAATGATCTGATGATGTAGCCAGGAGGTGGTTAGCGGAACTTTTCTGTGGTTGCAAAGGTGAGTCTCTCGATTTGGGCTCACATGATTCGTTTTGACCAAATAGATCCAGCATCAATAGCGTCCAATAAATTGGACTTGGTGTCGAAGGTATTTTCTTTTTTTATGTTATTTGGTAACGAGACGAGCTGTTCGTTTGCCTGATGGTAAGCATAACGCCGGCCCATAACAATTGCAGTGCCACCCAGAACTTTGAAACACAAAGGCCTGCGCGGCACTGCAGTGCGCTCGTTACCCTGAGACATTAGGTATTAAGTCTCATAAGCCCAGTAATTTCACTGGATACTCTGCTCATCAAACCGGAACACAGTAGTGCTTGCACACTACTGCTTGGCGGCTCACTTCACGAGCAAAGTATGATGAAGCCAGGTGGATAGCTCGTCTCATTATCCAATAGTATCGTTATCAAAAAAACAGTATAGGTAGGTACATTGTTTACAATATTTGTCAGGATGCACGAAACAAACCTACACGCTTTATACATTATACAACTAAAGTCAAGTCCATCGATTCATTAACGAGGTACACCACGCGGGGGCTGTTTTCAAACCAACTTTTGTAATATTTTATAACGAAAGCAAACAATTTGTGAGTCATGTTGTTAAGGGAGATTGACGATTATGATGATGAGGTATAATAGCAATAGTGGATAATCGTGTAACTTACAACAATATCACAATATATATAGTATCATATTATCGGCTATTATCATCGAACTCTGGGTTAGGAAAATTCCAACAAAGCAATTTCTGTTGGCAGCTTTTCGGGCACAACGAGAGACTTTTACTAAAACTGTTTGCATTTTTGACGGAGGTATGCAATATTCTTTCCTTTTCTAAGAATAGAAATTTAACTAGCGTTTTCTCGTTTTAACGATGCGTATCGTATTGTTTATACTTTTGTACAACGCCTAATGAATAAGGCCATCGACATG
This sequence comes from Crocallis elinguaria, assembly GCA_907269065.1. NCBI lineage: Eukaryota > Metazoa > Arthropoda > Insecta > Lepidoptera > Geometridae > Crocallis > Crocallis elinguaria. Next base: position 18,940,308 of record OU026072.1, on the reverse strand, counting down.
CTTACGACACAATTCTGGTTTCCGAAATAACGTAGCGGTGTGGCGCCGGCGACGTAGGTCAAGAAGATTATTTTCAGCCTCGCCTTGATACAGGGCTATGGCATATCATACCGCGCGTACGTTCGATATAACCATTCCGTCATTCGTTGCGTATGCGCAACGTGCGTGCCGGTTCCGATTCCGCCACTAATCTCCTTAACAACTTCCAGACGTTTTTGTTTTACTTGATTAGAGCTAGAATCTGGAGAGGTTGTGATTCCACTCAGAAGAAATTGCGTCAAAGCGCGCACGAAACGTTTTGATCTACGCATCGACTGAGAATGTAGAGATCCGACCTACTCTAACATTGAATTGACGCCATATGAGATAATAAATATTAATGTTTATAGCCATATCGTAACGGCTAGAATGACCCCTACAGTGTATTCTAATTGCATGCGATCGTAATGCGAAGGGAACGTGCGGCCCGCGCTCGATCTAGCTCGAGACATTGACCTATCTATTTGTCCGACGGGTATCAGCATTACCACACCACTGTACAACTAACTGTACAGTACATGCAGAGATATTTTTACCGAAGCAGCTGTCGGATGCGATCGCGACTCATCTGGCTCGTGTACAGTTGTCTTCATAATTATTTTAATACTTTGATGATCCTTCGCTATATAAACCTTTAGTTTCTCAAAGATAAGATGCTGTTCATTATCGGCTCAGTTTAGTTGGTGTTTAAATAAAAAGTAATAAATTTGTGTCTTTTAGATAATAAGTCCTATAAAGTCGCAAAATCCCTCATTAAATATTAACCAACACCAAAATATAATTGTATCAAGGTAGGTTCCAAACTTCCGAGATCTTTACGTAGTTGATTGAACTCAGCGATTTGGTATGTACTCGTATACATTAGCACGGATCCCAAAACTTTCCCTGCAGCCGCACAGCTGGTATAAACAGGAAGTGCTGCATAATTGGTTTTCAAAGTGCTGCTGCCACCATTATTTGCACATTCTTGTACCTAATTTGTTCCAAACCATTTCACGTGAATCCGTTTTATACGGTGAAACATGCTTGGTGTAAATGTGAGAATTTTAAGAAAAGAGGAGGAAAACGCGAAGGAAAGCACATGTACCTATACGAAAATGTAAAGAACTAAAATAATAATATCTGGTTGACAGAGACTGAAATGGATTTAAAAAAAATGTATAATTGACTTTTGTAGATACCTGAAATGAATTACCTAAATGACCGAGTTTAGCTCAAATAATTGAGCGATAAAACTTGTTTTTATGTAAGATAGCGTTGTTACAAGATATATGTATACAACTATATAGGTAAAATAAAAAAGCAAAACCTTATCTAAATACATCATCCAAGTCGTTAGACCAGTGTCCGAGATAGGTAGCCGAAATAAATTTATATATAGGTACCTACACAAGAATTGCTTCGTAAATAATATTAATATTATATAGTATTCCCGTAGGTTTTCGCTACTATTACAATAAAAAGTACGTAGATGTACAAACTTTACACATTTATTCTACGAATTTTTTTAGTGAGGCTTACATACGTCTTCTAAAAATTCAAGTTTTCAACACTGCATATTATACTGACCATTTGCAAGACTACTCCATTCATTGCTTTGTCACTGATTTACTTTTTTGCGCTAGTTCAAAAACTGAGCAAAGAAACAATCTCACGAGTAAGCTTGTAAATTGTAATGTATTATAACATAAATTACAATAATTCCCTACGAGTTTCCAATAAGCTGCATATCAACGTTTACAACTCTATAAAATAGATTTTACTCCGTCCGGTCGTAACTCGTGAATAAGCTAAGCTAAATATGAGCGGATTCGAATTTTCCTCTGAAATCTACCCGTTTATGTATGCAGATTAGCTCTCTGGTACCAGAACTGTAAACGTGAAATATTTGAACCGGCAGGCTGCTATTTCATAAATAAACAACGCCCTACGAATCACTACGTAGTAGGATTAACTCTTCTGCGAGTATCCGTCTGGGTTGGTACCACCACCTTTGCTCGTGAAGTCTGCTGTCAAGCAGTAATGTGCAGACATTACTGTGTTCCGGTTTGATGAGCAAAGTAGTCAGTGAAATCACTGGGCTTATGAGACATAATACCTAATGTCTCAGGTCCTTTGTGTTTTAGAAGTTTGGAGTGGCATTGCAACTGTAATGGGCTTACCATCAGGCAAACGACCAACTCGTCTCATTATCAAAAAGTACATAAGTATAAAAAAACATGTACGTAGAACCACTAACTTGGATTTCCTGAATCTAGGGACTCATAACGACAAGAACCATGGTCCCAACCAATGGTGATGTACGTAGAACCACTAACTTGGATTTCCTGAATGTAGGGACTCATAACGACAAGAACCATGGTCCCTGGCCGGGAATTTACCCGGAGGCCTCGCTTTGCAGGCAGGGTTATTACCAACTTAGCCACGGAGCCATCTTGTCACCTCCTGCCAAATTTCGACTTGGAATTCGCGCAAGGTCCTGTCGACCTCATAACTCCATCAGCGGTACCGGTCGACCAACATGAATAAGAACAAGTACTTATAAAAAAACACGACTGCCCTAGCCAGTGGCACTCGGGATGACGTAAGGATTCTAATGATATCCCATAACATCCAAATCTGTTCAATCATTTAAAAGTTACGATGGAATAAAGAAACTCACATACATACATGAACCCTGAAAACATTATACTCCTTGTTTGGGCACTCCCGCGAAAACCCACCTTTGATAGTAGGTAATTAATTGATCACTAAATCCATACTAGGAGTATTACTAATTACAATTACAACGTTTGCACCTTTCACTCTTATGGCCGCGGGGTCCACGTGACACAGTTTCCGGCTGCGTCACTGTGGGCCCGTATAACATATAAACCAGACAATTTCATGGCTGCCGATAATGGCCGCTTTACGACGTATCCCACCAAACTACGGCATATTGTCGAGCAGCCGCTGTGCTGCGGTCATTGTCTTATGACGATCGAGTAAAATGGGCACTGATCATTCCTAAATTAATGGGCTCGATCTCACTAAATTGTGATAGTTTATTTTTATGAATACATACGAGAGGTACAGTACCTACAACTAATAAAATACAAATGTTTTCCATTATCAAACTACCAGGTCAAAATGTCCTCGATACTAGATATTTTCACCATTTCGCAGAAAGAGTTGGTCTTCAACATTAATTATTCGTACCGCCACAGAATAAGCAATAGTAGTTAAAGTACCGCTAAGCATCAGTGGTGGCCCTTGTAAAGTACCGTAAACCGTAATGCAATTTGAGTTTGCTCTGCGCATATCTAAATTTAAATGCTTTACAGCAAAATTAATCGCATTGATTTTGCAATATCCAGCTAAAGAGAGGGGTTCTATCAAAGATAAACAACTTAAATTCGTTGAATGATATTTCCTTTTGACATATTTTTACAGTGAATGCGATGCTAGCGCCAAATATCTGTCATCTCACGTAATGTTCGACTATTTATTATTATGTGTGAATGATGTAGTCTTGTTTCCATGATTATTTACGAAAACGCGTATCCGGAAAATTCAACGAAAAGCAGAATAGAAACTAATAATTTATGATATACTAGCTGCTGTCTGCGGTTTCACTCGCGCGGAGTTATTAGAATTCATGGTTTTTATTTTTTTGCGCGGAAAACTAATTCTTAATCTAAAAAAAAATTTTCTAAAATGAAAGTAGCCTAAGTTACTCTCCTTGTAACATCAGCTATCTGCCAGTGAAAATCCCGTCAAAATCGTTCCAGCCGTTTCGGAGATTACCCGGCACAAACAGACAGACAGACAAAAATTTTAAAAATGGTTGTTTCGTCATAGGTACCGTATGTATATACTTTCATATGCATTAAGTAAAGAGCTGTGATTTTGATATTACAAACAGACACTTCAATTTTATTTATTTGTATAGATAATGATGAAACAAGCGTGGAAGAATTTTAATGGAGTTTTAATATAGTTGCCGAATTAATTTTAATGTGACGCTAATGGTCATCTCCGGGCTCACACTGATTTGTCTCGCAGTGTATATGGCGACGCGTGGAGATAAAAAGTCTATAAAGTGCTCCACACGCGCAAGATCAAAGCAGATCGATCCCCGGCTCTCGGCTTTGTAAACACAACATCGGCTTCCCTGCGGTGTTGTGACGGTGCACGCGGTTCTCAGAACATGAACCCGCTCGATGTAACTACGTACGAAATTAACCAACCCAATGGTTAATCCGACGCTAATAGAGCCGACCTTGACAATCGTAAATATTTATAACATGTTACGATGGTCAGTGTGAATGTCTTCTAAATTTATGTTACGTCTGCGGAAGACAGGATTAATTGGGCCAATCGCATCTGTATGCGTTTCTTGCAGACGTGTTTCCCAGTAAAATTTAGACCAGCGATTCCTAAAGTGGGTTCCGCGAAAGTACATTTGTCATTGAATCCTTGGATTATTTTTGACTGTTAAATAATTCCACAGTTACAATCTTAGTTACAAATATTATTTTGGAATAGTGCAAAAAAATTACGGCACTGTCTTTCATTTGTAATCAGTTTGTTGAGTTCCCTAAAATTAGGTTCGTTAAAATTAGAAAAGGCATTTGTTTAGTGTTACTTTATACTCGTATACCTTAAAAGTTTTGAACTGCTGGTGTAGACCGGTTTCTTTTTGCTACAGTAATAATACGATCGGTGCTTGGTAGCGGCACCTTGGACTTTTGAGCTTTAATTAAGTGTCAAACCGTCTGACGAACTTTGATATAAATCGCATTATATCGGTGTTCGGTACAAGTAGAGCAGTAAAATGCCATCGTTAATGGCTCACGCCGAATCATTCCGTATTGTTAATTTTCGTGACGAAGCTATTTTCATATTTTATTAAACTTATTTACCAAAAAGACATTAATCACAATCTTTAAAAGCAGAAATTAATAAATATATTAAAATAATAATAAAAAATGTTACCAAAAAATTCTTAATAAAATGTTTAAAATTTGTGTAAGTATACTTTGTTGTGTGTCTTATAAATACATTAAAAACAAGCAGAAATCATTATAAAAAAGAAGAAGAAACGAACTTGCCCGCGTAATTTAACCTGAAGAGAAATAGTTGTTTGCTAGGCAAGGCTGCAAAGTTTTTATTTGGCAATTGCATTGAAATCTGAGGAATCGAAAGAGGCTAGGCTATTGAAAAATAGAATCCTGAGCGTAGCGAAGGTTTCAAAAGTACGAGACGCAAAATAATTTTGCTGCCAAGCGAAACACACAGTTTTTCTACTCACTAAAGCGAGGATTTGTTTATCATACTAAATCGGCACGCAAAATGACTTTTTACCCGCTAGCGTGGAAAAGGTACCTTTTCTAAGCTAGCAACTCATAAGTTATAAATGCATGATACACAGACTGAACACAATTGTTGCAAAAAATGTTTATGCTCGCGAGGTCTCAGAGCTATTATAACGTATAAGTAATTGTTACTATTAAAATAACAAAAAACAGAAATATAAGTGTCGACCAAAGAGCGCTGAAAGATCTCGCTCTACCATGTTACAGGGCTCGGGCCAGCGCTGAATATGTAGCATGGAATGCTGTCCATCGCTACCTATTCTAAAAGGGACTTGGTGTGATGATAACAGCAGTAGTTATAGTCAACTAACATTGTTAAGATATAGCAAAGCTCACTCGAATAAGCAAAATCACGTAGTTTCAGACATCTCAATTATCTGTTGTGTTGTGCGCCATGAGTAGGTAAACGGTCGTTACAATCAGCGGTGTTTACACATTAAAATGCTTTATTGTTTCTTGAAAACGCGTTTGTATCGACCAATTTACTTTAAGACATTTATTTCTAGCTCTAATTTACATTGTAGATATGCGGAATAGGGTACAGGGTACTCTGTTGTTGAGGAGTTTAGCCGAATACCCCTGAACAACAAAAGTAGGGCTTTTGTTAGAGTGTCTGCAGGGAGCGTCGGGTTATAAAAGGGGCCCTTACAGTCGGGACGGATGAACTGCTCCTTCCATCGCTTTAGTATTCTTTTCAGGGTTCCGAAATTCAGATTGAAAAGATGGAACCCTTGAGAATATTTTTTTATCCATCTGTCCAAACGTCAAGAATATGAACCCATTTTTTCGTGAACACCTAACTCAGAATGAAAAGCGGGGCTTCAATTTTCTCATAAACAGTGAAAGATATTAAGTTATGAAACAAATTAAAATCAATCAGCTTCACTAATTGTATATAAACAAAATACCCACCAAACAATACGGGTTTTCTTTTTCTAAAAAACGATCAACTATTACAAACCTTCTGACATGTTGGCACTCATTGATAAAAGACTTACCTAGATTATACCAGGGTCAGGACCCTGTTGACATTACCTATGTGCTCAGGTTTTGAACGAGCATTTGACAAAGATATAAGAGCCCTTTGGCAGCCGTGGTAAACTCCTGGATGGATTGAAACCTATCTAGCTGGCGGAATATTTCAAGTAAGTATTGATAACTCACTATCACAACAGAAACAAGTTTTAAGTGGCATACCACAGGAATCAGTACTTTCTGCCCGTTTGTTCGGAATATATATAGATCAGATCTGCTGACTGATGTCTTGAATTCAATCAACCTTCTTTGTTGATTATGCAATTTTTTAAACCTCTAGCTAACCTTCTAGAGCTACAAAGATACTTCAGGCACTACGACGTAAATATTATGTGGACAGACTCCGCGCGTTACGCCTAAGTACTCTTGAAGAAGACGCCTCGACCTCATCGAGACTTTTATGATCCTAAATAGCTTCTATAATCTACAAATACAAAATTTGTAATATTGAAGAGGAGAGCACAAAGTCTTATATATAAGGAACCCACAGCGTAGTGGTCCTTGCATCTAGAGTGGTCCACAACTGAAACAGTTTACCAGAAGACGTTGTGTCGCAACCTCAATAAATTCTTTCAAAAAAAACTTGACAACTGGTTAAACAATTCCACAGTAAATACTTCTTTACAAATGAACGAGTGACTTTCAACACTGTGAAATGGACATATCAGTTCAGCATACTCAACTATAATAAATAAATAAATTCAAGCTACTCACTGAAAACCGGTACGGAATTCGGCTAACTTTGAGTTCTTCTCACGCTTGTCAGTTTTCTTTTTTATTTATTGAATAAATAATTTAAGGTTTCCTGTGGTTTTAACTAACCGGATATGGTTGAATCTGTACATCACGCAAATATAAACATAATTCCATATGATTCTAAATTTAACTTTTAATGCGGTTGATTCATGCGTATCTTAAATCGCTCAACTAATAAAAATAATAAAACATTTACGAATGTGTGAAATATTGTAATAAAACTCATCGGTTTTATGCGAACACCATTAAAACGGCCGGCTTATACCATTACGTTGTTACCACGGTCGAAACAGCAGTTTGTGTGCAAAACAAAAAACGGTAGGTAATTATGTTAGGAAGTTCTTCTCATTAGTAAATTGTAAGAGCGATTCACAGTTTATTTTCACAAATCAAAGATGCATTACTCAAGTACTATCGAAAGAAATATGGGAAGTATCGTCGGAAGTGCGTTGGGTGCGGTAGCCTGGCATCCAGCCAGCCGCCTCGATGCTCCTGTCACAAACTTCAATATCTACCTATATTTTAGGCAATGGCTACAAATAAATGTATTTTCTTTTCTTTCTTTCTTTCTTTCAATATAGAGCCGAATGTTGCATATCTGGCATTACCGGATCGGATCCTATCCGTTGCAATAAGGTTTTTATTGAAATTTACTTTATGCAGCTCGTCAAAATGAATCTAGACCAACGCTCGAATTATGCGTGCTCTCAATGATACCCCTGAAATATTACCACTCAAACTAGGTATCCATACCTAGTTTGAAAATTATTACACACGAAATTGCGGGAACATCGTGTGATTATGCTCTACCTCTAATGCGTGTATTGTATCTAGGCTTAGCTTGTTCGAATTAAATACTTGCTAGCAGGAAACGCTTGTAAAAAAAAAACAACTTTTCCTAGTGTCGTCGTTTACGTCTTAACAGTCACTTACGTTAGAAACCTACTTTGTGTGCAACTTCTCCATTCTCCAAAGTTTAAAACAAAGAAGTCGTAAAAGACAGTGTCTTTGTTCTGAGTCGAGGCCGGATGGCTCACCGCGGTTTTCCAACTGTGTCCGACAACAGCCGGGAAAAGGAACTGCCTTTTATAAAACCGCACAGAACAAAACCTTTTGAAAGATAAATAAAGCTAATGATGGCCAATTTGAGATCTTGTACGTAATATCGATATCATTGAAGCTTAGCGTTTGACCAGCTTTTACTAGCGAAATCAAATGGAGGTGAATTCTTGAAAATACTCTAGTAATAGACAAAATTCGCAGGTCAGTGAATCATTCTAGTTTTATGAACCTCGCAATTTCACTCAGCAACTTGGCAAATAGCGCAACAAGCAGTTGTATTTTTCACCAGGCATCCGTCCCGCGCCTGACATTAATGTTCATTGTGTTTTCACGTTGGCATCGTTTTCCTCCAATGTTTACAAAAGTGTTATCGAGAAGGTATGAGTACGTACTTATCCTTTACGTATGCTCAAATGCGCAACTATATAGAAAATTCAAGGCAAAAATTGCACATTATCATATTTTACTATACAATACAAAAATGAAAATCTTATAAATATATATTTCATCGATGATCGTTTCATTAGTAGGTATAATAAGTTTTTTGTGGAAAAGTTTATATTTCCAGACAAGCTTTTTGGCTACCTTCCGCCTCTATCATCAGAACCCTCATCATCTAGGATCAGTGAACTTGTAAATAAATCAGTTTGTGTACAAATCAAACGAGCCCAGACTTGATGATTCTCGATGAGACGATGAAACTGACGTTACAGAATTCCTGTGGCTGCCTTCCGGCTCCAGATCAGACCAGTTCTGTGACATCATAATATTGCATTGTCTCCGGACTTACATAAGAATGCCAAATCTCAGCTCAATCGGAAACCAACAAGTGGTCGAAAAATGGTTTTCAAATTTTGAAGCGGACAACTCACATACGAACTTTCAAGTTAAAGCTTGTAAAAATGTACTCTCGCCTAGCTAAGCGAACAAGGGAAGTATACCTACTCATAATGATTAGTAAGTACTTGATGTATGCGATATAAAAATTACATCAGTGCAACAACCTAATTATGAACCTACTAAGAAAAAAAGGGATCTTCGCTACGTTCTAAACACAAATGTCCAAATCGAGATGATACCCACGCACGCGACTAGCGAGTCACCACTCTAATTAGTGCAGTGACAACTATTTATGACGCAACAAACGCACCAAGAGCCAAGTGGATAGATAGCGCAACGCAAGTAGCAGCGTAACGCAGTGTAAAGTGACGTGTAGAATGGAAATATATCGGAGGCTGGGCCGCCGGGCGAGGACCTGGCAGCCAGCGAGTGGCTCCGGCATGACATCGGCTAGTAACATGGTGATTGGTGATGCCAATTGGGTAACCACAATTTACTCTATGAATTTATGGCATTTTCGATACGAAATGAATATTAGTTCCATAAATGCGGTAATTGCGTTGTACACCAGCTATACATACACAACATGTACGTACCTATAGGTATTGACATAGATACTGCGGCTCTGATTAATAAACAGTGAAAAATGGTGGTTTAATTAAACTATATTTTGTCTTTGTTGTTTATTGACAATTTTAAACTGAATCGAAAGAGACAAACCATAGTTTAACTACATTATTAATAAGAATCTGCATGTATAATTGTATAGGGATATAATAATCGATATGTTAGCGTGCGACAGTTTATTAAATTAGGTATTTAATCCATATTAAAATTTTATAGCGGTAGGTATATAATGTGTTCATCATAAAGGAAAAACGTTGGAAAATTGAATGATTAAATTGATTGCTGATTGAACTTATACATGAGTCTAGGTTAATTTCGACCAACATGACTGTTATTTCGTAAGTAGACAAACACATAAAAAGATGCCTTTGATCATACCGAATATCAGTATAGAGGTTTCGGCCGTAACGGAAACTGGTATAATAAATTGGCGGAACTGGCCATATCTAAGGCGAACCATCTCCGAAGACCTTTGGAAGTGGGTCAGGGCGGCCGACCACACGGCAAATGCAATAGATTTGCTTACTTACACCTACGTGGAAACCTGCACCATACGCAGATAAAGAATTTCTCTCATTATCATTAATCAGAAAATATGTTCAAGAAATAAACCCATCAAATTAAAGTCGTGTACCTAATTACCTGCACGTAATGCCAATATTTTTAAGAATATGTAGTTCAAAGAAACTAAAAATCTCTTCCACCTCCTGGCTCTATCATCAGAACCTCGATACCAAGTGCAATCTATTGGACTCGTCAATATCGATTTTATTGTTGTTTGAAATCGAATGAATCGTAAAATATAATATAGGTATGGACTATGGTTTCACGCGTAGGCAATCTAACTGTCATTACCGAAACAAAAGCTACGCGGGAATTAAATAGTTTTACTGTTCATTGACATTGAGTAATCAATCATCGGACCCGAATAAACAGTAATTGTACGCAATAGAATGATCGATTAATTATGCTCTCTACTAAGATTACAGCGATACGATTAGCTATCATCATTAATAGGCTGATAACGAAGCTTGTCTGTACACTGAGCCGACTGCGTTATCAACAGTAACTGCATACAACTACCGCTTTCATAATAATGAAATATAGATATCCCTTTTACGTCATATTAGTCGGAAAGAAGTAAAGCCGCAGATTATGATTATACGCAGTTGATTTATTATTTCAATGCTTAGATGGGTGTTGTGTGCAGGCCGCACATTTGAAGGAGTAGGAAATCATGCGTGGTGGTAGAAGGCATCTTCGAACTCGAGGCGCTGTCTAAAGCAAAACGTCCTTTTTTCGTTGCACAAATATCCGTTTCCATACATATTACCGGCAAAAAAATACTGTATTATAGTCAAATGTTTAAAAAGAAAACACTTATTCAAAAAACTAATTAAAGTACTATCCGTCCCTAGCCCTACTATAATAAATGCGAAAATATGTTTGTACATTTTTTGGTTTGTCGTTCTTTCACGCAGCAACGAAGCCAAGGATCAACGTGATTTTTGGCATAGATATAGTTCATGGACCGGAGAGTAACATACGCTACTTTTTATATTAAAAAAATGCAAAGTTTCTATGGGAACGCGGGTGAAACCGCGGACAGAAGCTAGTATTTTATAGTGGCTTCGACTAGAGGCCGCGCCCAGCCAATGGTGGCCGCGTCTAGTGGGCTGCAACTAGTCTAATGGCCTGCAACTAGTCTAGTGGCCGCATTCGATAGCTCAATCTGCTACTACTGCAGCTCTATTTCTCGACTCTATTCTCTGTCGACAAGTACCTTTATATGTATTCTGGCAGCCACACTTGAAATCCAGTCCCTATACTACGTGTCACATGTTTAACTACCACATTCAAGTCCAGGGGCGTATTTACCCTAGGGCCAATAGAGCCACGGCCCGGGGCGGCAGGTTGCTAGGGGCGGTGCAAGCAGAAGAAATTTAACTAAGGCTCTTATTAATGAACAGTGTTAAACTGTGTTTTGTCTCTTTCGATTCAGTATAAAATTGTCAAAAAAAAGGGCGCCGGGGCCTGCAGGCCCAGGGCGCTGAATCCTAAAGCCACTGTATTCAACCACATCTTAATAAGGTGACACATCGCTCACATTTTAAGTGACACATCGCTCACATTTTAAGTGACACATTGCTCACGTCTTAAGTGACACATCGCTCACGTCTTAAGTGACACATCGCTCACATATTAAGTGACACATCGGTCACTTAAGATATAAGATCAAACGCTAAGCTAACGCATAAAAAAGAATTATGATAACAAGAAACGAAAGAGTTCTTCGTGTTGCAGTTATTAATATTAATATCACGGTATCAACCATCTTTATTTACTTTATTACGTGCTAACGATTTTATAGTACAATGTTACTTGTACCCTCTTTCCAAGTAGGTAGGTAAATTAATTAGGATTATGACGCATATTGAGTTTTTAATATGCAGTTTGAATACCTAATAATCAGGCTCTCTTCCTATCATCTTCATGTCTCATGATTGTAAATGTTGCAATTTGAGTGGCGTGACGTTGACACGCGTATATAATCCACGGCTTGTAGCTAATTACTCCAATTATTAATTGTAAACACCCAACTAATTATATCTGATATAAGTAGTTGACGTAATCATCTGAAGTGAGCGATACATATACTCACCAGGATATATGTGGTATCTATAGTATAGGTATCTGTAGTCTTGGATAGGAGGATTACCTATCGATTCGAAGCTGCCCAACGGGAATTGGCATCGAGAAGCGCTGAGTGCTTTCAACTATAATTCCAAACTATTACATTCAAGGAGCCTTTCATTAAATCAAAATGTATCGATTTCAAGACAGAAATACATTTCTGTTTTAGCAAAGGGGTCGTGTATGAAATGGCTCACGGTAAGGGTACTCAGTATCATCATCATCATCTATGCTGATGGGCCTACAAGGAGAAAGACGATACAAGCCAGAGCCCAAACTGTATGGCATATCTTTCGTAACTTTATCGTTATTTTTAAACATATAATTTACAGTATTGTATTTAACGCTGAAAAAACCCTATTCAAATCACCCTATCAAGAGAGTCAACTGTCGACTAACATCTCAAGCGACTCTCGAGTTGGTAAAATCAAGGGATTAGAAGACTCCTAGACATTACAGATATTATTTCCAGTAGGTTTCTCATTTTTTTGTCACTCTCGAGAGGTTATCGTTTGAACGCTATCTCGTCTATGTCATCGAAAGTGAGCACGCTAATCATAGAATATCGATATATAGATCTGGCTATCAAATACAGCTGCAACATAATTTAATACCCATTTAGTTCATACACAGCTCCAAAGCTCAGCTTCGTAGAAAATTAACCAAATAATTTCATAAAAGCGGCTCCAAAGTTGTTTAGATTGCAGACTTGCGTTTGTTAGATATTGAAATAAAGATGTGGGTATTTTTAGAAGATTAGGTTTATTATAAGCCGTTTAATTTTAGACTGAATACGCAAATTCATTAAACTGTTGCAGTATGTAGAACAAACATGCATCTTTATTCAGATTGCACAAACCACTTTTCTCTGAAGTTAACTGCAGTGGCATGATTTATATTATTTGTAACCGATTCCCAAAAAAGGAGGAGGTTATGTTTGTTACCTCATATCTCCATCATTTATAAGCCGATATGGTAGGATACCTTCAAATTGGTCCCATAGAAATTTCATCAAAATTGGTTTACTAGTTTGTCACTGCAATCTGTTCGTCGCTTTTTTAGAGTAATTTTTCATATATATGTTTTTTTTTTTGGTTGCATTTTATATTTACAAAACTCTTACACTAATCGTATCTGGCAGAAAGAAAAAAAAGAAATATCACAATATCTAACTACGTCACAAAACTGAAAGATGACGCGAAACCTATAGATAAGTAGTGTTACCACAAAAATAACCATTTTTAGCCGCCTGTTTAGCTAGACAGCGTCTAAAGATAAACGTCAAAAATGATTAGAAATGTCACAACAGAATTGTGTTAGACAACGGTTAAACACTACATTTGTGGTTGCTCATATTTAATCGCGCGACTAGGGCATGTTTAGGCGTTAAACAGTGTTTAACACAGGTTTAACATGTGTTTAATTTTTTTGTGGTAAGACCCATAGAGTTGTGTCAAAATATAACTTCGATTTCGCTAGAAAAATAGAAATCCCAACATTTATACTTCAACATATATATACATATAATCCCAACATAAATATTTTGATGGGCTGACTGCGAATCCCTTTGATTAAAAATAGTATTATTGACTTCCTCGATAGAGTGCGATTAAAAAGGTAACCTTGATATTATGTGTAAACATCTGTAAGTTTGTTGGCAGCTATCACATGTGGAATGCTACCGAGAGCTTTCGAGATCTCATCGACAACAATTAACTTCTAACTACGCGATGTAGGTAGGTACTCATTCATTTATTAGCCCCGCACAGCCGCTGATGTGCTGCGTGAAATAGTAAACTTTTAATATTTTGCGACTTTTTATCCTCTTTAAGTGAGTTGACCAATTTATACACGGCAACGGTATATTTACCGTGATTATTATTGAGCGATCAGTATTCCCGTGCACATGATGCTTGCAACAACGTCGAAATATCGGGTGTTCATCGCTCAATAATAATTATCCCGTTACAATGTATTAGTAAATAACGTTTAAAACAGTGTATAGTTGTTGACCAATATCTATGACTATAATAGTTATCTCAATCTCATTACGGGCCATGCGCGCCGATACCTTCGCGAATATAATTATAAGAGTTAATTTACTATATGGCATTTATGGAATGGCATTTATGACCGATATATTGTGGGTTCAAGATAGTAAAAACTGTACTCCTTATCATCTAATCTTGAACAATGTGTAGTCCAAGCTATAACATGCCTAGGTTTTTTATACTATTTGCTAACGAGACGAGCTGGTCCTTTGCCTGATGGTAAGCATAAGGCCGGCCCATAACAATTGCAGTGCCACTCAGTTTCTTTTTCTTTTGGTCCCATACGGCGTCAACGGACTGACCTTTACAGCGTCACCGGACTGACTAAAGTTCTTCCACCTCGGAAGGGGAGGGGTGGGGCCTCCCCCCAAAAGAAAGGGGGTGCGGGGACCATAATTACTTCTCTTTAATATTATATTGTAGTGCAATTTGTTTCTAGTGTGCAGATATCTTCAACTACATAGCGTACCTTTGTATAGTTAAAACAAATTATACGGTCAATATAACAGTCAGTGACAAGGTCTATGGTTAAATTTGACTTCATTTCGGTCCATAGTCGTATTTAACTAGGTAGAAAAACATTTTCCAGCTAATTACCACATGTTCACCAAATTACATCAAATATTTTAGAATTAGGCAATTTTCAGGATGAATTAATAAATGTTGTCCGTTTAATTAATTTTGTCCGGTCAAACCTTATTAATGTTAATTAGCTTTAATTATGTGCTCAAAACTCTACCGCATATACTTAATAGTTACTATCTCTAGTTACCTAATAATCTATCTAAACTAATGTAAGGGAGAGGTAATGTTTGTTTGTTTGTTACCGCTAATCTCTGGGACCACTGGAACGATTCTAAAAATTATTTCACCAATGAGGAAAGTATTCCTGGAGGTACATAAAGAGGAGTGCTATAGGCATTTTTATCCTTATACAACGCGTGCGAAGCAGTGGCCAAAAGGTAGTCATACATAAAGCTGGTACTTATAAAGATGATAGGCACATTACCGCAACAAACTAATTTACATTCAAACCATTATTTTATTTTTCTCATAGTTTTATCGATTTTTCATAAGTGTTTACGACCTGGTAACTATCAACTGTTAAGAGGATTACTTCCGCTTTCAAACGTAGATAGGTACATATGTGTTGTTTGGAGAGTTATTTCTAAATTGATCTAGGTAAAAAAACTAAACCAAACATGAACTTTTTACATATTCGCCAATATTTTACACTTTTTTTATTTGACTTTCTATCACTTATTTATATTTACTTGAATAGAAATCCACAAAAGAGTATTTTTTCTCTAAGTTCACTAGATAAGTCTAAACGGCTTGCCCGATGTAAGTTTCTTTTTTATACGTTTTGGCATAATGTATAGAGACAATTTTTGTATTTTTTTCTTTTTGGATTATTCTTTGAACTACGTTGATTCGCTTATAGATCTTCGATTATCTGATTTATATATATTATATCTGCTTCGCATTCGATTATCTGATGTATATGACTCTTCCAAAGCCCTTATTCCGCATATATTAAAATTCTGAAGGGAAATAATCGCCTTAACAACAATGAATAAAACAAACACGTGGGCTTTGCGTAAACAGCGGGGTACGAAATGAGAGGCCGGCGCCGAAAGCTTGATGTGGTTGTTACTCCTGGCAATACTGGCATGCACGCATCCATTCGATTTAGGCTAGATATAGGGCATATCTTAGTGCTAGGAATATACAAAATACGTTTTACACTGTATACTATTGTTGTAAATAACAATTATTTAGATTGTGGCACGGACTGTCGTGGATGGAGGTCGGCAGGGAGGGCGCAGTGCTGGGGGGTACCGGTGTGGTGTCCATTGGAGAGCCTGGGCCCTCCCTTTGTAGCACCGAGGCAGACCGAATTGGGGGGGTTTAGTGGGTAAAAATCCCACATTTACAGGTACATCCAAACCGGCGAAAAAAAAAAGTTTTATGGCCAATCTAACAATTAACGATCCCACAGAACTGCATTAATCTAAATATTTCCACAAAACAAAATAAAAACAAAATCTATTTATATTAAGTAGTCGCATTAATCTCATTGCGACGATGGCGAAACGAAGGTAAATGGCGATACATAAAAATGGCGCAAAAAAAAACGTTTTTTTTACTGGCAAGAAATAAAAATGTTTTCAAGCAGTAATTGATACAATAATATGTACTTAGGATATCATTAATAATATATTTTACATAGTACTTACTCATACCAGATTCTAATTTAACTACCTACTAAAAATGTTTGCCCAATTTTTTTTTTCGAACAAAACTTTAAACCTATTTTAACTCTTCTTCAATAATCATATAATCGGTAGTTAGATGCATACTATACGCCCGAAAATATTTTTTCGTGAAACAAATTTATTTCTATATCTCAATCAAGACTAATGTTTGTGTTTTATTAGAAGAAGCTCTATTTTAATGGAATAGCAGACTATTTATACATTTCTTTTGCTTTAAGCCATCGTCGTGATATTTGCGATACTTACAGTCATAACGGAATTATTTTACCACTTACAGTGAATCATTGGGCTCTATTTCTAGGTTTACTTTCGGATTTATCTCTATTGATAAATCCAGCAATAATAAAAACACTCAAACGTAGTTCAAGGAAGCGCTTCATCTGCCTTGCTGTATAAATATAAGATTGACATCTGCCGGGATGAGGAACAGCGTCATCATCGGTTGAGTGAGACAGTCAGTTACAGTCAATTTTCTCTAATTCGGACTTTACACAGGTGACTACAGCTGCACCTACTGTTTATATATGGATGGCAATTCGGTTAGGTGACTATAATCGCAAGTTCCAATGTAGAGTTGGTTTCAACTGTTGTCGTGCAGCCAGAGGTCAAATGCTGCGGGTGATTAAAATCAACCGTGAAAATGTTCAATCAGGCGTTCGCCCGCCGCATGAAGGTGTGTTATTTTGATGCAAGATGAACTAGTCATTTGTGATTTTTACCGACCTGTGTCAATGGGGTGGCGATTTGGCTTATGAGGCGATTTAGTAAGCGACCAGTAAATCCCACATTCATCGGTTGTCGGACCGATAAATTTTTAAAAGAAAGTAAGAAATGTTGAAAATGTACAACCAAATCTTTTTTATTATATAATATGTAAGGTTTGTTAATTCTATCAATGTACATTTACAAATGACAGAGATATTTCAATTGAAAACTTATTTTTAGAGGTAACTGTAACATTTAATTTGATCGAATATATTTGGTAAAATTTTTATTTTGATCACAACAAGATTATCAGTAATATGATTAATAATGACATATATATTTTCCAGCGCCAGGAGCTCATTTGATTTTGCTAAAAAAATTTAACTGCTATATACACCTTAACCTTGTTAGTAACTTTTAAACTTTCGTGACTCGAAAACATTGTTTACTGTAAGGGTTTTTGTTACTGTAAGGCCGGGGCAGAAGATATAGTGACCACGATCAATGCTACCGAAACGTCAAAGTAATTACAAATCTGTGTTTTTATGCCCTTGTTATCACCTTATGAGTTGAGTAAGTAGTTGGTAGTTAGTGCATTGGGCTGGAGCCTGCTTTATGTCTCTATACAGCAAAGACCGTAAATTATTGGCAATCGGTTTTATAGCTTTACTTTGTAGAGCACTTCATTCAAAACAGTGTTCCTATAAAATCACAAATCGTAAATTTTACCATCAACTCTTAATGTATTTACAGAAAACTTTCCGGATAGTTGATTAGGCGCCACCGCGCCAGTTGTGAATTACTGCTATAATATTTAGTTTAGTTACATTTGGCTACGATCCTACAACTTTACTTGAAGTAGTGGAAATTCTGTAGACACAAACAAAGGCAAAAGCATAGCACTTTACATCTTATGCCATAATCAAAGGGCATAAGATGTAAACTTAATCTTAGCCCGATCAAATCTGTCCGATCAGTATCATAGCCAAACGTTTTTGTATTTACATAACCTTTAATCTCATGCATTATTTATTTTACAAATCATTAATTCATCCGAGTAAGTGTATTGTAACCTACACAGTTTTTCCAAAGATTAATCCAGCATTTTAATATAAATTAACATTACGCTATGATTGATGGGCTGTACGTGTCTTGGCTGCAGGGCGGGAGGACGCGTGGGCAGAGAAAAACCGCCCGCCCTGTGTTTCTGACTTTGCGATCGATGTTCTCCCGGAGACCAAGCAACATCCACACTTATCAGCCGCTTACCTGCCCACCTGAACCTCACAAAGGGAAACTGGATAACTTAATTAACAAAATGAGAATTTATAGCATTAGCCACGTTTAAAAAGAGGATTTGCACAGCGAACTACGCTTTTGTGCTTACAACTTGGAGTCCCATGAGGCTCTCGCGGCCGAGATCGCGTGATATGAATTATTCAATTGGTTCTCGATTTTACTAAAATATTCAAATAGAAATGGAGTTGAAATAAGCTGGCTTCTTTTTGTTTTAGGGACGCAGTTTATAAAGGTTGGGGTGGGCCTAATAACCTGGTGACATAATTCGAGTCATGCGGTAGGGTCAGGGTGATGGGCAGTCCGCCAAAAGTAAAGGTGTAGGCTACCTGCGCAATCTGGTGTTATACAATGTTTTTCACTATGCCAACGTTGTACCTATAAGTCTCATATTGTTAGTCCTGCATAGGTACTTTTAAAGCAATGTATATAGCGTTCATCCTATAAAAGCCATTATTGCCGTGCGGCAAGTGGTTCCAGCAAGCATCCACCTAATATCTAATAAGGAAAATTTATTCAACCAGATCAATCAATAGAAGCTGACAGTATTGTGATATTTCAAAGGGACAGTAATATGAAAGTGCTGAATGGTTAAAGTTTCATCTTTTTTACAAGCTTTTATCTAACTTGTAATGAGATAATAGCCTTTATGCCTTTACTTGAAATGTTTGTATGTGTGTATGTTTGTTTAGGTCAAATCTTGCAAGCTAAATATGACCCACGATGATGTTCGATTGAGCTGAAATTTTACATACATGAAAATGCCATATAATGATGTTACTGAGCTGGTTTGATGATGGAGCCGGAATGTGGCCAATAGGAACTCTGTAACGAAACGATATAACTCCATCGAGTTTGGGCTCGTTTGATTCATCTTTACAAGTACTCTGATCCAAGATGACGTCCAGGGTGCTGATAATGAAGCCTAAAGGCGACCACGAGATCACAGTACCAATTACTTATTTTATAAAACCTTGTCTGGAGAAATATATTTTTTCATAAAAAAAAACTTTTTAATGTACCTACTTTGTACGTACTATCACCTGTAACGTTCATTAATTGTATGTAATTAAAGTTGTTTTCTTCTTAATAAAAGGAAAATCTGCGAAAAAATAGGCATTAAACGTATACAAACATGGCAATTATTTCATCCGCTTATAGATTTTCTGGGAACAAAGCCTCTGCCAAGTAGGTTGGGTCACGGTTGCTATTTGGAGAGTCGCCAGCCGAACCCTGAAGCCTTTCTTGCTCATTGTGTTACGTTACGTATAGTCACGTGTCGGCCCGTTTTTCTCATACAAAGATGATGAATTGACTTTCTATACTGGGTTGGTGAAATGGTTTTCTGAAAGAAAACGTGGACTATAGACGTGACTAACTATATTAGGTACCTCTACTTACACCTACAGTGTCTATTCGGGAAAATGCGATTTCTTTAAAAGTAGATTTTTACTAGACAGCTGGCTTCAGTGGCACAGACGTGCAGACACAAATATTCTTTTTTCTTATTTCCAATTCAGAAATACGAATAAATAGGTGATTTATTTGTTTGCTACCTATTGGTAACAAATAAATAAATCACGTGTTCCCGTCTGGATGGGTGAACGACCTATGTCCTATTTTTATGGATCTATTTGTTATAATACGATCCTACTATAATATGTACTAGCTTCTGCCCGCAGTTTCACCCGCTTTCCTAGAGGAATCGTGCAATTTTTCCATGATAAAAGCAGCCTAGTATGTTACTCTCCGGTCCATACAGTACAAGCCGTACTATATAAATGCAGATGTGTGTTTGTATGTTTGTTGGCTTGTTGGTTTGTCCTTCTTTCACGCGGTAACGAAGCAAAGGATCGACGTGATTTTTGGCATAGATATAATTTATGGACCAGAGAGCAATATAGGCTACTCGTTATCCCGGAAACTGTACTGTGTGCGACAGTGGGAACGTGGGTGAAACCGCGGTACAGCTAGTATCTAAAATATACTTAACTGCTTATTTGTTACATCATCACGCACCCAAACTCCGGAATTTGATTTGACGTTGATTTGGAATTCTTGAACTGAACTTGATTTGATTTGATGATTTTGATTTGACATTTTGGGCTTGTGGGTTGGTTGGAGATGGGGCTCTAACCACCCATCCCAGCAAGCCCTGGAAGGACGGTAGCTCTGTGTGGCACAGGCTGACATAGGATGGAGGTTGGCAGGGACGGCGCAGTGCTGGTGGGCAAGTAGATTACATATGGGCTACTTTAATCTCGGAAAATATACAGCTCCTACTTGAAATCGGTTAAGCTTCAAGCAACTAACAACTGAAAAAGACTACTAGTGAAATAGACATATGTTTTTCACTTGTAGTTTAACTACTAAGCAACGAATTGTTGCTTGAAGTTTAGCTGATTTCATATATACTAAGCCACAAATAGTTGTAAAGATATACAGAAAAAAGTGCGCCATAAGAAAATCTTATCCAAAGCACTGGACCTGATACAGGCTGATTATAAAAATGATGACAGTACAGAAGTTACCACATCATGACGTTTGTCGTTTACGCTTGTCGAGCACTCGATCAAATCTGTAAACGAGCCCTAAACTCTAAAAGGTATTCAAAACGACAAGTTGATCGCATCTAAGCCCTCCCTCCGTTTCAACTGGGTCAAATACGCTATAAGTTACATTTGCAAGCAGGTAGCAGGTAGGTGCTTAATCACGGCAGTCAATAGGCAGCGGCCGAGCCTCGACAAGATCAATAGTGGCACTTAGACATTTTGTAAGTTGCACCACGTCTAGTAATAGTTCGTGAAAGCCTATGTATAGTGGCCGACTTCTGGCAGCGTGCTTATGTGTGTCACGCCATCAACGGAGGTTGGAAGTCTCGATGGGGGAACAAATTGTCATGCTGCGTAGAGGAGGGACAATTTATTCGGAACATTGGAATACATTCTTGCTTTATCACATTTGGGATTCTTGCCTTTATCGTTACTCAAATTAAAACACTGTATAAATAATTAAATATCGTAGTTTAGTTTTCTTCTCGAGTATAGAGTAGATATTAAGCTAGACATGATAAACATAGTTGAGTATCTAATTATTGTTTACTTCTTTAATTTTTTACTTCTTTATAATTAAACAATTTTATTTTGAGGGCGTTCTGTCTATACCTTTTGCCTAAGCTATAATTTTTTTTTCATATATCTTGGCTGCGCAAGAAGCCTAAACTACTGAATGAATTGAAATGAAACTTGGCATGATTTGAATTCATACTACGAGGTAGGACATAAGATACTTTTTATCCCAAAATTAGGTACGGTTCCCTTGGGAGAAAGGATGAAAGTCAAAATGTGTACTTAGTTTCGTCCGATATCATTCATTCTTTTTTTGTTAGAAAGGAGGTAATTGAATGATTGTCCCGTGAATATTTGAAGGTCAACGGTTTTGTAGTTTAGAAATTACCGACGTCACAACCCTCAATATTAGAACAGGTCCAATTCCGTACGTCCTACTTACTATCCTACCCTACTATTTAATATTATAAATGTGAATGTTTGTGTGTTTGTGAGTGTGTGTGTGAATGTTTGTTACCACGTATCTCCGTAACTACTAAACCAATTTTGATGAAATGTGGAATGTAAATAGTTTAGGTTCCGAAATAACACATAGGCTAATCTAATTTGTAAATCAACCCTATGGTGGTTTTCTATGGAAAATTTACCACCCTTAATAGTTAGATAATCTATAAGCCAATGTAGGCATGCAGAAAATCCAAATGTTTTAGCCCGCTACATGTTGGAAGCGCACCCAGCATGTTGGCGGGCGGCATCGCCGCGTTGAACCGTAATGCTGATCCGTTGATCCGTTGATAAGTACCAGCATTTTGGTTACGCGGCGCATCAATCAAACGCTTTGACAAAATTTCGAAAATATTATATGGTCCCGGCTCCCTTGTACCCAATGTTTCAACACCAAACGCCTCAAATATGTAACTGCTTCCGAGGTTAAAAATATTTAAAACATTAGGTACATGATAAAAGTTTTGTATGACAAAGTTTTAATAGAAAGTAGTTTTTATAACCTACTCTATTCTTCCGACGAAGAAACATGTTTTATCGCATTTGATCAAATTACCTGAATAGGGATAAAAATGAAGGCAAATACCAAAGTAGATACCTAAGGTAGCAACAGCTCTGCACGCAACCGTCGCGCAAACAAAGGGGATGTCGGGTAGGTAGGTATTTGTTCGGCTTATTTGTTGATCGAGCAGCACTCACAATGCTACTCTTCACCTTCACAAATACTTCGGAGTTCGCTAACGATGAAATATAGGGCACTAAGTGCAATTTATACTTACCTACATTCACATTTGCATTTTGTTAGTGGGAGGACTAACTCTTCTGCGAGTGTCCGTCTGGGTTGTTACCACCGCTTTGCTCGTGAAGTTTGCCGCCAAGCAGTAGTGTGCAAGCATTAATGTGTTCCGGTTTGATGAACAGAGTATTCAGTGAAATTACTGGGCTTATGATACTTAATACCTAATGTCTCAGGGTAACGAGCGCACTGCAGTGCCGCGCAGGCCTTTGTGTTTCAAAGTTCTGGGTGGCACGGCAATTGTTATGGGCCAGCGTTATGCTTACCATTAGGCAAACGACCAGCTCGTCTCGTTACCAAATAAAATAAAACAAAATAAAAAAACGCGAGAGTCAAGTTGTTTTCTTCAGAAATTCTTGAATCTCTTAAGGTAAATAGGTTAACTTTTTTCTCATTCTTTATAGATTAGTGTCACAAACTAGCTAGAGATACTTCGTTAGCTTTCAACCACTATCTCACTTTGTTCCCTTAATAAATGCATATACCTTCTCCGTTCCGTTGTGGGTAATCTATACATACTACGTATACAAATAAATAAAATTAAAGTGTCTGTTTGTAATATCAAAATAACAGCTTTTTACTAAATGTATATGAAAGTTATACGTACCTTAGTATAACAAAAATGCAATTTTTTAAATATTTGTCTTCTGTCTGTTTGTCCCGGATAATCTCCGAAAAGGCTGGACCGATTTTGACGGGACTTTCACTGGAGGATAGCTGATGTTATAAGGACTAACTTAGATTAAGTGAGCGAAGCTGCGTGGCACAGCTAGTTAAGCATATAAGTGAGGGTAAAGAGGCGACTTATTTGTCGATATTTCCGGAAAATTTTGAATGTTTTCTAAATCCATTTTTTGGAATCCCCGTTATAAATCAAATAAATAGTCCTGCAATACGTTTGACGTAGGTAGGTATCTTTTTTAATACACGTATAGGTGAACACACCAATGAAATAACACTCTCTCAAATAAATTAAAGTCGTCAACACTTTACTTATTGTCTTCGACCTGTTGTTTATTAAACATCCACGGAAATTATTTATTGGATTAGTGTAAATTACATATGTATTTTGGGGCACACACTAGTTAGTGTTTTTAAAAATGGAAAGAATACTTAGAACAATACTTTTGACTTAAGTACCCTTCTATGCCGTATAGAAACATTTAAGTGCATGCCCCAAAAAAATTTTTAAATGTAACGTATGAAGTAAAGATCACTACTCGAAAGAAATGAGAATACGAGTAAGCTTGTATATTCAATACTGAGTGATAATAACAATGGCAAATTGGTTACTAGCCAAAAAACTTATAAAATAGCCACAGATTCTCGTTGTTACAGCTCTACTAACTTGT
The DNA here is from genome assembly GCA_907269065.1 of Crocallis elinguaria. Lineage (NCBI taxonomy): Eukaryota > Metazoa > Arthropoda > Insecta > Lepidoptera > Geometridae > Crocallis > Crocallis elinguaria. Next base: position 18,915,847 of record OU026072.1, on the reverse strand, counting down.
ATATGTGCGAGTTGTTAGGTAGAATAAATAAAATAACGATTAAACAAATTAACGATTCAGATTTACATTATTCGGGTTGTTCAGGTTAATATTGTCAAATAAGTATAAAGCGTTTGTTTCCCAAAATATCTTTAAAGACAGTGAACAAAAAAGATATGTCGCACCTACCTCTTGCCAAGCGGTCGCTGTTGACTTGCCGAATGTTGAAGTTGCGAAAATGGGTCACTGTATGTGGATGTCATGAAGTGTTACACAAATCGATGCAAATCCACTTCAAACATTTTCTTCAAATATCAACATCTTGCTTTGTGTGCCGGTTTCACTTGTACGAACTTATTTTTACCTCGGAGCTTTTCTTACGATGAATATCTTCTAATTGATATCACTCCTACGAGCGAAGCGTCTGAATGATTTTGTTTTTAACGCTTTTTTGCGTTCAAATATTGTAGTGAATAAGTTCTAAGTGGTAAAGGCGGTGATCTAATGTTAAGTATGAATGAAAACGGACAATGTTTACCTCCCCGTGCGACCTTGAGAAAGCGGATACGACAAGGAGGAGTGTCGATCTCTGCTATCGATTCTGGAGCCAAGTGCAGTTCCAGTTGCGGCTGTCCAGCAACGCTGGTGAGGCCAGGATGACGCAGAGGATTCACACCGAGGAGCACAATAAAGAAACTGGGAAGTGCCACGGCGCTGACACGCAAGGGTCCGAGCTAAAGGGACGGAGCGCTCGAGGGAGACCGCGCGCGGTCGGAGCTGGTGGGCAGAGCGGCTCGGCGAGGGGCTCAGAGCGCGCGGCAGCGGTCAGTGTCGGCGGCAGGCGGCGGAGCGCGCGGGCGCGGACTGCCGAGCGCCGCTGCCGCTATTTGCGCCCGATGCGCCCGCTCGCCGCCCACCCCGCCCGCCCAGAGCTTTCTCTGCGCAACGCAACATTTCTTTATTTCACCTGTAACTGCCATTTGTTCTTGCGTTATAAAAGCGATATCGAGAGCGTTAGTGCACGTAAAGTGGCAATCAAGGAATATTGTAACGGCTATAATAGGTTAGCCCGGTATTCGTCGATATTAAGATAATGGATTATTATTAAAATCGAGAAAAATGTAAATAGAGCTATTTATATTGTACCATACTGTAACAATAAATTATATTGTAGAGTAAATTAAGTCAATAGTAGAGTCTCTACGTACGAACTTGTATATAATATATCATCACATGACATACCTACACACATATTTTTAGATTCAAGGTAGCCGGTATTCGACTCCATATAGGGTCAATGTGCTACAGACATTATTAATTACCGATCCATAACTACTCAGCTGCGCCCCGCTGAACCAACCCTTTGTCCCGCGGAAACTCTGAATCAGAATAAATACGTTTATATTTTTAGGCACAAAGAAGTAATGCATCAAGCTAGCTTTAATACCTAGGTATAAGTACCTAATTATTAACCTAACTAGCTAACCTAACCCAACAATATTTAAATAAAGACATAGGCACATTCAAGCTACATAAAAAGTACGTAGGTATAAAGGACTAAAATGTATTAGTTTTCCGTAGGCACATTACATAGGTAAAGGTTGATTCGTATCAGCTGTTGTTCGTGGTGCTGGGCATCGTACTATAGATCGTGGAAAGTCGCGTGTCACAACGTTATCCCAAAAGGAGGTTTGTTTGTTTAACGAGTTTTTGAAATTCGGAATATTTCATTCAAGAAAAGAATTGTAAGTTTACGTCAAAATTCTACTATACAGAACTTCCGGGCAGCCCTAGATCAGACGATTCACCTGAACTATGTTGAAATAATGATGTTGATTAGAAGAGAGTTAGAAACATTAATTCCATTGCAGAAAACGCCTCGATCGCAATGCGATCACGTTTGAAGTGATTTTTTTTTGTATATGGAAATTTTTAATGACGTATTTCCACGCGAGTTTCCATAACTTGTCGACAACCATACATCCCGTTCCGGGATAACATACTAGTTCAAACACACCCTGTATATACCTACACTTTTTTTACTCAATGTCGATAAGTCAACTTTTGTTCTAAACATATTAAAAAAAAACATAAAAATTGGATTCAGATCGGTAAAACACAAAGGCCTGCATTACACAGTTACAAGATGTATTAATTGTATCATATGCCCAGTATGTTGTGCTCAACAAAACAGAAACTGCAGTTGCGAACTATAGGTAATTATACCTACTTCTTAGCAGCAGACACGCAGTGGTTGTGAAACTACTTTTTTAAGTAGAGGCCGTCATGCATCTCACTCCCCCAAATACCACGATTAGCGCTCGGATATCGGAAATCGGAGGTTTCCGTCAAGCACCATATTATAGTTATACCCTGTGATTATACCAACCAATATGTTTGTCAAGAATTTTTTCTGGTCGTTTTGTCGCTATCCGCTGTAAATTTGTATGAACTGGACTAATCATTTCACTTCAATTAGTATTATAGTCCATCTCATAGCTCTGTGTGTTTATGATAGGTATAGTGTATTCCGACGCAGCTGCAGCTAAATGCTGTCAGCTCTGTGACGATTATCTTGAAGAACGGGCGGTGAGAGCGGTAACCGAAAATAATATTGTTAGAGGTACCTATCCCTACCTACTGTGCAAAAACTTACTGAAGCAGATAAAAAACTTAATTTTTGTTAGCAAATTGTACGATTGCAGTGCCACCCAGAACTAGAAACACAAAGTCTGCGCAGCACTGCTTAGTATGTACCTACGCTCGCTACCCTCAGACATCAGTCTCATATCCTTGCTCTAAATGGATCGGAATCTCAATCTCACTAAAACTCTATCCCGTTTCGTGAGCGTATTCCTCTTATCGTCCGGTCAATAAATGTAACACCAATCGTTATGAAAAGGTTACACGTCCATACATTTTATTTTTATATTTATTATAATTATATTTACTTATTTTATTATAGGTATTTATTTTATATTCTTAAACATATATATCAGGAACGGCTCGTGCATGAGCGATTCCATTTCGGCCTGTCTCGATAAACCATATTGTTCCCTATAAGAAAAATATAAATGAAATAAGTAATAATAATATTTATAAATTAGTTGCGTTGTTGCTGCGGGATCAGGCGGGTCAGTTCATAGGCTATTTTGTAAGTAGAAAGATCCGCCCATAAATCAGTGGTTTAAGTAATTTTGATGTTTTTTTTTAGTTATATACCTATTTGTTACTTTTAAGTGCAAAGTTTTAGTGTTTTCCGTGTAATTGCAAGTTTTTTATTGTTGTTATAAAAAGAGTCTCAATTTATTTTTTTGCTGATCCATATATTATGTAATATGTTTGTTACTGTATTATTGTATACGTAGTGGTCATATTCTCGTTGGTATATTGTGTTCCTAGGCACCAACATGGGAAAGGCTTCAATTTTCCATAAGGTCCAGGGAGGCAATTGCAACTAAAAAAATATAGTTGAAAATTTCAATTGGTGTACCATCGTCTGTACTAATCAGAGAGTTATAAAAATCAATTCACCAAGTTACCTATATATCATTTAATACTATTAATAAGGCAATAAGCATAAAAGCATTTAATTAAGCGTAAATTATAATTTCTTTCCAAAATTACCAAAATAGTTGCAATAGCCCCTTACCGAGGTAATTGCAACTAATAGTTGGAGACGTGATTTACATTAGCGTTTAAAGTTTAAAATAGGTGTAAGTTACATTAAAATGTACCTGTTTTCTTATAATAGTCCATAAACCAGCGTAGGATGGTTCAATTTATGGGAAACTTTTCTCAAAACTGTTGAGGGGCTAATGCAACTTTTTTTTAGATAAAAGGGATGGGAAATAAGTTTGTCGATATTTTTTTATTACTGGGCAAGCACTGTCTCCGCCTCTTCCTTTCGCAAATGTTGTGCGGAATCAGTTTATCGATAAAATAATAAAAATCATGATCTCACTGCCTATGCCTTTGTATGCAGCAAAGTTCGTGGAAAACCTTTTAATTGTAAGCTGCCGAATAACTTTTGATCAATTTTTTTGTGTCATTGGTGAAATATTATTAGACATCGAATTTTTTATCATTTAGATCAGCTGATTGAGCTTATTCGTATGCTATTAATTGTTTTACTACGAACGGCTTTATAAGATGGTCTTAAGTGTATTGCTCCACTTTTTTCTTTAACAGGTCCCTAACTAGCAGTATTAAGAAAGTTCAGGAACGACAAGTTTCTCCGAAGCTCAGAGAAAACAACCGTGGTTCCACATAATTATTTGCACTAGGCGGGAATCAAATCAGCCATCTATTTATTATAATAATAGGCCACCAGTCACCACTCACCATTATAATAATAATATGTAAATTTTCATATCTTACTAAATCATCGACACGAGGGCATCACTAGTGTTTATCAATTTCATACAAATTTGCTGGGGCAATTGCAGCTAGCCTAAAAAGTCACAATAACCCCTTAGCGAGATTTCGAGGGGTTAATGTATCTTTAGCTATATAACATAGTAAACACAGTTTTAAGTAAAACAAATAATAGAAAATGGCTAACTGTATACTAAATCTGCTTTTCATCAAAGACACTGCTCGTAAAACGAAGTATTTTCATTTTAATTTTTAATGGAATCTGATGCCGACTATTTCGCAAACATCAAAAAAGTGGCGGATAATTAAATCTCATTGTGGATAAAACAGATTAGACGATAGCAGCTCCGTCTAAAGTATGTAAGAAGGAGTGTTAGTTCCTCTATCGTTTCATATATTTCACTATTCCCAGAAAAGATCTGGCGGGAAATTATTTCAATTAGTTGCATTTTCCCGGTAGTTGCAATAGCCTCGCTGCACCTTATAAATAGATATGTACATTTACTTGCGCAGGAATTAAGCAGGAATCTTATTATAGTACTACTCTATGCAGGAATCATAGAAATAGCAGTTTTTTGAAACTGGAAATAGTGTGAATGGTGTGTGAAAAATCGATTTATTAATTCAGCAAGACCGAAACAAGTAACAACATAAAATTAATCTATGAAAGTGAGATGAAAGCTCCGTTACTACTTACTTAGTCTATGCGATAGCTGTTGACAACTGGGGCTGCATCACTGACTTATATAAATGGACTGGAAATAGCTACAAAAAAGGTGCATATCTACAACTCATATTGTCGAATAAAATGGCTGCCATTGCTAGGATCGTGCCAAGCAAGAAACAGAGGTGTTACTATAATGAGTATCGATATTAGATACGAATACGAGCCTGAGAGATATCTGTTTCACAGGAATCACATCCAATCGGAAAAACTTACTGTAGAAAACAGAAATGATATAGCTGAGAAAACGCATGCCTTCCATTCGTAAGATCGCTAGACCCCTATTATGCTCTAAATCCTATTTTCAATCACATTTGGATCATAATGAAACTATTTTTTATCAATAAATCGTTTTGGTTATAGCTGCTAATATGGAAATAAAAGTCCTGCCAAATTCGGTCCAGCCGTTTCAGAGATTACCTGGAACAAATAGACAGACCGGCAGACAAACATTTTAAAAATGGTTGTTTTGTTATAGGTTCCGTACATATATACTTTCATATGCCTAAATTGAATAAAAAAGAACGTTATGCAATTGCAATAAGGTTAAAAATAATTTTTATATCAATGTCGAGTGAACGTTCCAGTTACGTGGTATATAAATTCCTTAGGTTTTCTTCCTGTGGTCGTTTGCATAGATTACACAGTATAACAGTTACAACTAATAAGTTTGTCTGTCTACGAACTAACACCTATACGTCGTTTCCAGTATGGTGTATGCTACGAATAATAATAAGTCAGGAAATGTAACTACGTAAAAAAAATGACCCAACAAAAGTCGTGTACAAGTAGGTCCAAGTCGTGTCCAGTACGTCATCATTCAGACATTTTCCTTGCAAGCGAGTACACGTCAAATCTTCGCTTCAATGACTCAGCTGTCATACCAGACATTGCAGCACGCGCGCGAACCAATCCCTGCTTTCGTTTGAATTCAAATCAATCACCAAGCAAGTCTATTTTTTAACGGAAGTCTATTTTTTGAAACCTCGGAAGCGATTCGTATTTTGGTTCCTACGTCGTTTTGGTTTGAAGTAGGGCCATTTTTTGTGTGGTTTTTGTTCTGAATTACACTTCCTAACTTATTATTTGTTCGTAGGGTGTATGCAAGGAACTTATACCCGTAAGTTCCTTGGGTGTTAGCGTAGGCGTTATAATTATTCTCTTTGTACAGTTTGTAATGTATAATCCATAGAGACTAAGTAGTAGTAGTATAATCATAGACTAAGTAGTATACTACGTATAATCTATGGCTAGCTACATATGATCTATGTACATATTACTAATCTGTGGTTTGGTGGTCGTTAACTCGTTACTTTGTTTGGATTATTGTTTTCAAATATTATAACTATAATTACAACTATAAATGGCTATTTAGATACCTAGGTCGTGCGCCAGTAGTTGGTGAAAAGTTTTCAATATGAAATGGAAGCTGACTCGTGAACTTTTTGGCAACGAAGAGATCTTTTTCGGAGAGGGCGACGAAGTAACAATCGGGCGGGCTCTCGACAGAACTATTGCACTCTCCAGCATTGTTATATCACGAAAACATTGCACTATAAAAGCCCACTCTAATAAAGTGTTTATTACTGACGATGGGGTATGTTTCCCATCACTTATTACAACTTACTAAACACACTAGTCACTACACTTCAGCAAATAAATACATAATATATATATAGAAAAACCTTTAAGTACCTTACAATAAATATATATAAATAAATAAATATATGTATCGGTTTTTCTTTAAAACATATTTGCCTGTTAATATTTTATTTCGTTCATCAGTATTAACTTTCATTTCAGAGCTCAAATGGTGTATATGTTGGTCTCAAAAAAATACCTCAAAACAAACCCTATGAGTTAAAAGATTCTGATATAATTGGAATAGGATGGACTTTAGGAGTTTCAGTTGTTGCTATTCTAAAAGATGATGAAAAATTCATGTTTAAACTTACTAAAGAAAGTTGCACTGCATCTGGCATAAACAGAATTCAGTTTCAAAGTGAAAATGAGCTGGATGAAATTGAAGAAAAAATTTCTGCTTTGGATGCAGGAAAACCTGTAATACAGAAATCTCTGTCGCCTCTTCTCAGCTCGAAATTATCGCTAAAGAGAAAATCAAATGTCATCTGCGATGAAGGTGCTAATGAAATCAAAGAAGAAAAGAAACTGAAATCAATTCTCAACTGTGATGATATAAAGAAAGAAGTAAAAGTAGAAACAAGAGTGTGTCGAATTGTTACTGTGGATGATGATGTTATAAATTTGCTGTCTGATAGTGATCATGAAGCTCGAAATAGAGAAGTAGAAACTTTGGTTCAGAAAGTTAAATTAGAACCAATAAGTGAAGAATGCCCTAAAGAACCTATCAAAGATCAAATTAAGTGTGAGAATGCGTATTTAGAATTTGAAGCATTTAATGTGAAGCAAGAATATTTAGGCTATGATGATGAACCAATCAAGATTGACAGTGATAGTGATAGTGAATCGGAGCATTGGTATCTCCGTCTTTCGCAAAATTCACCTGGCAAACCGTTTACCATTTCACCTAAAGACAGGTCAGAAGAGAACCTGGAAGAAAGCTCTTACAGCCAAATGGATGATGATTTTGTAACTGACACTAGCTTGGTGGAGAATGATAATGAGGAAGAATTTATGGATGATATTATAACTATACCTCCACACCCACCAGAAAAAAGTGAAGAACCTGGAAAAAGCTCGGAGGCTGAAAGAATTGGATCAGATCCTGAAGAATTTATAGATGATATAATCCAAATACAAGAACCCACTTCAACAAGTATGCAACCAGCTTTCATATCTAGTAGAGATGAAGGGGATGGCTTTAGTACAGATCAAATATCTAATCATATTGAAACAACTACAGAAAGCACAAACATTTTGGCAACCGGCTATAATAAAAAAACTCAAGTAATAGATCCACTTATTCAATTTCCTAAAGGAAAAACAAAACAAACAACTCAAGAGAGTAAGCTATTATTATCTAAATTTTTTTTTTAAACAGCCCAAGTGGCTAACTAACTTTTCATAAATTGTTTTCAGGTAAACCAGGTAGCTCTTCATCCAAACGTAGCAAAACCAAGAAACATTCTTCAAGAAGGCACATATCAAATTCACAAAAGGAAGAGAGAAAGAAAAAGCTGAAAGAAATTGCTACAAAAGGAAAAGAAAGTGACATTCATACCAGTGTGAACACATTAAACACTATTGACAAGACATCTGAAGTATCTGCCAAGTTATCAAGCTCAAACCGGGGTGCTTTCTTGACCCATTCTGTACAAGTTGTAAAACCTGTTAAGAGGAAAGATGTACCTAAGAAAACAAAAACACTACAAAAAAGTATTGAAAGTCCTACACAAACCCATGATGAAGCAGGCTTAGTGTCTCCTGAAGACAGAGAAAACAAAGTGCAGTCTTCTAGAAGACAAGCACATAAACCAAAACACAAAGAAAAACAGGATAACTCTACAACTCACAATAAATCTCAATCTTCCAAAGTTCATGAGTCAAGAGTGCCTTTGAAAAGTTTGAAACCATTAACAGAAAGTGATGAAACTTTTTCAGGAAAGCCTTTCTCTAAAGTAGACCCTTTGCCACCAAAGAAACCAAAAAAGACAGTCCGCTTTTCTGAGGCAGGCCCAGATGTTCATTTGTTTGAAATAGAACCTGGAAACAAAATGAAAAAGACTAGTTCTGTGAAAAACTCATTAGTTGACATCAGGCAAATGCCAGTGTTCTCTTTAGAAAAAATAACTTTGATGAAAATATTGAGATGGAATCCACATTGGCTAGAGGAGCAGATAAACAATAATGAGCCACCTCCAATACTGGGGCACAATAATCCTATGTCTATGTTTCATATATTTGTCAACCACCAACAATATGTACAGTAAGTTTAATACTTTTTTCACATGTAAGTGAAAAAATTAATTATTATGTAAATGTCCCACAATTATTTTCATCACTCAAGCTAACACTAATACCATAGAATAAAAAGCCAATACTAAGTACCATACCAGGGCTGCATTCACTGCCTACACACCGGGTGCAACCGAACGCTCCAACTGATCCTCTGAATGACTTAGGTAAACAATGTTAATTGGTGGTTTAGTTAAACTATGTTTTGTCTTTGTTGTTCTTGGATAATTTTAAACTGAATCGAAAAAGACAAGACATAGTTTAACTATTCAACTGTTTAACTCTGTTTATTAATAAGAGTGTTAGAGTGTACGGTTTCACTCGGTGTGTAGGCAATGAATGCAGCCCTGTACCAATTTAAAAACAGTCACGTGACATCTTGTAATATCATGTCATTATCGTACATTGTATTGGCGTTAGCATGAGCGGAAAAAGAAGCGTGTGGATTTTGTCTAGAGGGCCAGGCCTGTGCTGATGTCACACTAGGGACATATTGTGCATTTCTCCCTGCCTAAATTTTTCCAAGCCAAGCCCAACTCCTTTATGTAGCAAAAGTGCGGCTTTGGGTTGTTGACAAAATTCTGCTTCATACATCTATTGTAACTTTAAATTTTAGAAATTATCTTTCGAAATGCTTCATAAAATTTAAATCCACAGGATGATAGGTGACCTGCTTCTCATGGAGATTTGGGAATGTTTGACGCTGGCTTATATGAAAATTAGAAATCAAAACTTTGGGCTCCAAATGAGGATTGGATCACTACCACCCATACCCACACAGGAGAGATCTTTTGAACTGTTCAGTTTTAGTGTTAATAGTAAGTTTTACATTTTAATATTCAGTTAGATTTGTATGGTCACATCTCAGTAAAAAGGATAGATAAAATAAATACTTGATTCTATGTAACTGGTTGCTCGAAAGAGATAATGATAATTAAGGAAAATCATGAACTGGATATTAAGGATTTAAAAAATGAACTGTCAAGTTTTGATTCCTGGGGAAAAATTAAAAAACAAGCAATTTATACTATTACATGGTAATTGGTACAACATAATCATTAATGTCCTACCTCAATGACATCATCACTTTCTATCAGGAGACAAAGTGGTCACACTCTATAGAGAATAATAGAAATACATGAAAGTATATTAAAGTTTACTAATATACTATTAATTTTGCAGTTTCCCTGCCAGCGCAAGATACAAGAAATGTTCCTAGAATGGGTGAAATCCTACTAATTACTTTCGGACCTGAGAGTGCTAAGACACAGAGATTTTTCTTTGTAAATAATGTCAGATGTCTTCCATCACCACCTAGTAAGTATTCAAATTACTCTAGTTAAATTTAATCGAAGTAAACATAACAGAATGGCATTAGCCATTCTGTAAAATAAGTTGACTGTGTTGTAAAACTGAAAAGAATAGTATTTGCTTAACCACCAAGAAACCCTTTACCCCAAGTTACTGTTGTGAACTCTGATAAAGAAACTTCCAAGACAACTCATTCATTAAGGGTTGCACCAGCCTCTTTTCTTTGAATTCCGAAATTTTTTTCTGCCCAACTGTACTAATGTTGACAGTCAATTTTAGCGATGTATTTCTAGACAAGATAAATCATATTGTTTATCGTATTATGTGTTTTCTTTTGTATAAATGATTCACTTTGGGTAAAGCACAACAACAGGATACATCATGAATTCATGATGCATCAAATTTTCCGTTTCAGATAACATCCACGCATTCTACAGCGTGGGCTTACACGCGACATATACAGATAAGATGAAAACACTGAGGCTGGGAGAGGTCATGGTGGGCAGGAGCCTTGCATACATCAACAAAGAATTGAATCTGTTCGAAGCGATGGAATATTTAGCTGGCTCGCCGCTCAGCGAGGCGTTACTGAAGCCGGAGCCGAGACACTTCGAACCCAGTTTTCTCCCAGCAAATAATATAAACTCATTGGTAATTTCTTCTTTAGTCTATATGTCTACAAATAGATTAAGTACCTATGTTCCTTATAAATAATTATATGTAGTTAAAAAAACACGCTATCTACTTCCTGGCTTCGTCGTCAGACCCTCGACACCAAGTGCAATCTATTGGACTTCTCAAAACGACTCACATGAGCCCAAACTCAAGGGGTTTACTTCTAGTAACTGAAGAGCTCCACTTTCCACCTCCAGCCTCCGTCATCAGTTCAGCTCTAATTCAAATTTTTCTATTGTCATTCAAATTATTAATTTTTTTTACTATTTGATAACCAGAAAAGCTGGTCCGTTGCCTAATGGTAAGCATAACGTCGGCCCATAACAATTGCAGTGCCACTCAGAACTTTTAAACACAAAGAAACACGAAAAATTTATGGACTTGGGCCGAGAGAGTCCCTGAGAGAACACTTGAAATCCATGAAGTGACCTGGGAAGCATTTAGATACAAATAGATAGATCGTAACATAGAGGTTGATATCTGGCGACTGATTATTAATTTTACAGTAACAAATATTAATCTATTCTATACAAATAAATAAAATTGAAGTGTCTGTTTGTAATATCAAAATAACAGCTTTTTACTAAATGCATAGTAAAGTATATAGAGTACCTAAAGCAAAATGTTATTTGTTATCTGATGTGATGTTGTGTTGTCCGGAAATAAATGTATTTTCTTTCTTTCTTTCTTCTTTCTTTCAAAATCACAATTTTTAAATTTTTGTCTGTGAAACCGCGGGCAGCAGCTAGTATTAATATACAATAAACCCTTTGCAGTGGACAAAAACATTGAATTCAAGCCAGCAAGCCGCGGTGTCTGCGTCAGTTGCGGCTGCACTAGGCGACAAACCTAGTATACAAATGGTGCAAGGACCTCCTGGCACAGGTAATATTATTAACTTGCATTTAATTATTTTATTTGCATTTAGATTAGAAAACAAGGAAACACTTGAAACTTATATTGATGTCTTTTACTATAGCAACATTGTTTATTTTACAAGTTGCAGTACAATACATAATTTTGAAAATACACTTATATAATAATATACTAATATTATATTACATATTATATTTTTATATATTATAAATGCGAAAGTGTGTTTGTTGGTTTGTCCTTTCACGTAGTAACGGAGCAAGGGATTGGCGTGATTTTTGGCATAGATATAGCTTATGGACCGCAGAGTAACATAGGCTACTTTGTATCCCGGAAAAATACTCGTTTCCTGTGGGAACGCGGGTGAAAACCGCGGGCAAAAGCTAGTTTTACTATTCATCATTTTAACACCTTTGTTACAGACATTTTTAATTCCCCAGTTGCTCATTAGCTGCTATCTCAAACATCGTAGATTTTAGTTATTGCCGGATGCGCTATGGGACATTAATTAGCATAATATGTTTTTTTGTTACTTTAGGAAAATCGAGCGTCATCTGTGCTATAGTCATGACTTACTTCTACAATGAAGAAGGAAAGAGACAACAGAACAGGGCGAAGATAATGATATGCGCCACCAGCAACGCAGCCGTCGACGAACTGGTCATACGACTGCTCAATATTAGACAGAGTTTACCGAAATGTGAGTATTTTAGCTCGGAGAAGTATGAGCTTTCAAGAGCTTTGTTATAATAAAACGATACCACTTAATAACATACCGTCTTATCACAAAAAAACAAATTTTAGACGCCTAAATCAGGCGGTTTTTTTTTTCAAAAGTTGACAACTCTCCTCCTTAACGCTTTCCCCAAAAACGGTAAATAATATTGGAGACATCAACATTACGCGGGTGGGTGTAAGGCCCGCGCGCGACTTGTAATAGGGGGGGACCACAGATTATTTAGCCTGTTGATAGCTCATAAACACAAATCCTCATACAAACATATCTCACCGGCGCGGGCAGGGGGCGAGGTAATATTCTATCCTTGCAATTGGCCGATCATTTGGATGACGTAATTTAGTGATGTGGTACGACTACTACTGAACAGAATAATATCGATAAAATTGAATAGGTAGTTAGCATCGCATTCTTGATTCCCTGACATATACGATTAATAATAAATTATTATATGGAAAACCTAGACAATACATACTTACTTTATAAATTAATCTATAATACTACTTATAATAAAACTCCAGGTCACATTTTTTTTGGATGGCACTCCTATCTATACTGAAGCCAAAACTGTATTTTTATTTTTGTCTGTCTGTCTGTATTTTGGCCACGCATCACGTCGAAGCTACTGAATGGATTCCATGACTTGCGATGTATGGAACCAATTCTCTTTTTGAGTCGCTTCTATCCACTTTTCCTTGATTTCTGGGATGTCTGGAAATCTAACAACAAAAGGCAGAAATACTTTAAAAAAACCGGGAACCTACTTCGATGAAAATATCGCGATATATGAAAATTCAAGTACCATTTTTTCATCTTTAGATGATCTTCCATAAAATGTATATGGGACCACCTTGAGATGATACACTTTTAAACAACAAAAATAATTTTCAAAATCGGTCCACAATTGACGGAGAAATCAGTTAAAATACTTAAAAAAATACATACAGTCGAACATTTAACCTCCTCCTCTTTTTTCGAAGTCGGTTAACAAATCCAAACGAAAGGTTATTATTTTTCCAAAATAATTAATAATAGTATATATATTAATTGTAAAGTATACATTGAATATCGATAAGTTATAAGTCTGCACTCGTACTCGCAGTGGCGAGTAGTGCATTTACATAGTTCGTTTTCGCTTGAGGGGAAGTTGTATCATTAGTCAACAGGATTTATAGTCTTTGGGGGGGACACTGCTTATTTATCCCGCTAGGTGGCGCATTATCGCTGGTGTTGTTTCGCTGTCAAACTTCATTATAAAATTTTAGTAAGTAACCAAAAAAATCGTCTGCAGAGACAATTTTTATATATGGTATAGTATGCCTCTGTGAAGTGCATTTGAGTGTAAAAATAAAGGTACACACGTTTCCCTTTCACGAGAATAAACGGAAGCTGTGGATCAAAGCATTGCGCGTCAAAAATTATTGGAAACCAAATTCTTCTAGATTATGTAGTGATAGTGACCATTTCAAATCTAGTGATTATTATGATGCGCGCAAGTTTACTGTTAAGTTTCATTCGTAAGCCTCAAAGTAAACATCAATGACAAGCACCAGCGATGGTGTCGCCATCTGAGATTTGCTTTGCCTTTGCCTCCCCGTTACAGCGGAATGGTGGTTGTTTGTTTAATCTGTACCCGGTTTCATTCCTCACTCGTTAATAGGGATGTTGCATGAAATGCCAAATAGATAATTACTATCGTCATAATAGTTTAACAACATCAAATAACACAATAAAAATGAAATTCACAAAAAATATAATTATAATTTCCAAAAAGACACTACATCTAAAAGTTCAAACAATAACATCTCGATAAAATGTACATATGATTGCAATAAATGATTGAGTATTGAGTATTCCATTCCAATTCAACGATTATTTTTTAACATCCAATAGTAATTTAAATGATATCATCAGATTCTTTACATTTTAATGAATAAAAAAATGTATGACAACTATGTACTTAAACACAGTTTTTCACGGCCAAATCAACAAAATGCATGTTTTTAGTACAGCTTTACAGCCCGCGTTGAACAAGTGACGTCAGATGTTCTGTCCAATTTGTTTGGGGCGTTTTAGCCGACACGCTCGACTTTGACTCTCATTTTTGACTCTCGCATTCCAGATTTTTCGATATAGGTAGACATTTGATTGTCATGAGAAAACGAATTGATTGACATCATAAATAAATGGAGTCGATGTCCTTGTTATGTTGTTGGTTGTGTTGCAGCGGAGCGGTTCCGCATGGTGCGCGTGGGGCGCGCGGAGGCGATGGCGGCGCGCGCGCGGGACGTGTCGTCGCAGCAGCTGGCGCAGCGGGACGCGGCGCGCGCGCACGAGCCCGCGCCGCGCCAGGGGCTGCAGGAGGAGGTCGTTGTTGTTGTTTGGCTCCATACATCATTTGATTTTATATTATATAAATAAAATAAATAAACGATTACACTCATACCCCCGCACTAGGATTCCCTGTGTCGCAGGTGGCATGGACACGCACAGATACACATCACAAAAATCCAAGACCCGAGAACAAACTTTATGTTTACACAAAATCTGCCCCGGCCGGGAATCGAACCCGGGACCTCTCGCTTTGCAGGCAGGGTTACTACCAACTTAGCTACGGAGCCGTCGATATATTTGTATGTATATATAGTAGCTTCTGCCCGCGATTTCACCCGCGTTCCTACAGGAACCGTGCATTTTTCCGGGATAATGCTACTCTCCGGTCCATAAACTATATCTATGTCAAAAACCACTCCGTTGTTTCGTTGCTGCGTGAAAGAAGGACAAACCAACAAATCAACAAACACACTTTCGCATTTATAATAATATAGCATATTTATTTACATCACCCACGTCTCTCAATTAGTTCTCAATCAAAAGATTGACTGGAAGAGATCGCTTTTAGTGATAAGTCCGCCCATTGTCCTTTAGTGTTAATATTTCTGTACTGTTTAATTTTTAAGTCTGGTGTGCAATAAAGTATACTGTATTGTGTATTGTATACTATGTATACTGATAATATTAGTATCAGGATGTGCTCTCATAATAAATATTTTGTATTGACAGATCTCCCACTTAGAAGCCAAGATAAACATGTGGAGGACGGTGGCACAGGACGCGAAGGACCCAGTCCGCGTGGCCTACTGCCAGGGCCGAGTCAACGAACTCGTCAAAAGGATCACAATGGTAACCAACTTTTTGACCACAATTTGGTGTAAATATTTCGCTGAAAGTAACCGATGTAGTTCCAGTCACCGCACTTGAGAGACAATCCTGAATGTCCAGTAATTTCACTGGCTACTTTGCTCATCAAACCGGAACACTGTAATGCTTGCACATTACTGCTTGGACTTCACGAGCAAAGCGGCGGTACTAACCCAGACGGACACTCGCAGAAGAGTTAGTCCTACCACTAACAAAACAAGCAAGCATTACTGTGTTCCAGTTTGATGAGCAGAGTAGCCAGTGAAATAACTGGGCTTATGAGACTTAATACCTAATGTATCAGGGTAACGAGCGCACTGCAGTGCCGCGCAGGCCTTTGTGTTTCAAAGTTCTGAGTGGCACTGCAGTTGTTATGGGCCGGCGTTATGCTTACCATCAGGCAAACGCCCTCCTCGTCTCTTTACAAAAAAGGATAAAAAATACAATTACACGCGCAGCAACCAGTCGGAGCGGCTGCGTGTAGCTCCGTTGATGAAGAGGTACCAAATACCTCGAAACCGTCAATCGTCGCGAAGCTCAGCTGTACTACGTTAGTGAATCCGGTCGATGATACATAATTAAAAAAGGTGCGGTCGGGTGGCGGCGGCGGTGGCGAAGAGCTGCGGCCGGAGCAGCTGGTGGTGGCCGAGCGCCGCATCATCGAGGGTGCAGACATCATCATCACCACACTCGCCAGCGCACACAACCACAAAATGAAAGGGTATGTTGCATATTTATCTAAAAAAAAAAAGAATACATTGCTTAACCTTTTTTCCTGAGATAACCTGGGTATCTTCATGGCTAGTTTGAATAGGCATCTTCTAAATCTACATACTCCATTTTCTGCCACTTCTTCGCTTACCATCAGGCGATTTGATGGTCACATATAGATCTATAATTATGCATTGATTGTAGTTTCTCAATGTCTATGTGTTCTATAAATTACGTGTGAGGAAGAGGCAGGCGGCCGGCTGTAATATATACCAAAATCTGAAAGTAGTACGTCTGTACAGACATACTGCGCGGAGCCCATTTTAAAATGGAAGGAAGGCAGGAAGGAGGAGTTCTTCAAAATTGGTTTAGTTGTTACAGAGATATGTGGTTACAAACATTAACACACATAGAAGCTTTTGTAATTTATAATATTAATATGATAGGATCTTAAAATATACCGCAGTAGATATTTTATTATATCTATTCTTCTTTGTTTATATTACCTTAGTATATAACATAATTTGTGATGCACATCTCCCATCCCAGTTTTAATTACTTGTATTTTGTGTTTCGTGCAACATCTCAATTGTTTCAGTTTGAAGCGGCGCATAGCATTGTGTATAGTGGACGAGGCAGGACAGGCCATTGAGCCGGAGACGCTAATCCCGCTAACTCTCGATGTCACTCGTCTCACGCTCATTGGTGATCCGCAGCAACTGCCCGGATATATCTGCTCGCAGGTATTATGTACACTTTTTTCTTCCTTCTCTTGGTTTCGTTTTGTAACATACATAACCTACCACAATCTAATCGAATAGAATTTTATTTAGCTTTCAACATTGAATTTTAAACGCGGGCCGCAGCTGAAACTGACATTATAAGAATCGTGAACACGGGGGCCTTGAGTTTTGTCCTTTTCCTTTGTATGAATTCGATATCTTGCCGTCGCGTCACGACACACCCCGACACAGTAATCGGCTTCACACACTGTTTTCCCTATCGTGGTAATATGTAGTACTAACGTACTAGTGGAATGTGGAACAAAAGTCTTGTTCCACTTTTTATGTTGCTAAAGCCCGCTGCAGCGCCAATATTAAATTATGTCGTCTAATCAAACAAATAAAACATGTAGCGCTAGATTGCGTTTAAGGTGTAGTTTCCTCGCGATCAAAAGGTCGAAAGCGCCACTAATTTCACGGCGCTTACGCGTTTTGTTCAAGGAAGGACTGGGATAGCTGTTGCGGTCCATGGACTGCAGTGTGGCGCAAAATATGCATTTGCGGCGTTGACTCTATTATCTTTTTTTATGTTATTTGGTAATGAGACGAGCTGGTCGTTTGCCTGGTGGTAAGCATAACGCCGGCCCATAACAATTGCAGTGCCACTCAGAACTTTGAAACACAAAGGCCTGCGCGGCACTGCAGTGCGCTCGTTACCCTGAGACATTACGTATTAAGTCTGATAAGCCCAGTAATTTTACTGGCTACTCTGCTCATCAAACCGAAACAGTAATGCTTGCACATTACTGTTTGGCGGCAGATTTCACGAGCAAAGCGGTGTTAACAACCCAGACGAACACTCGCAGAAGAGTTAGTCCTACCACTAACAAATCTCTGTGGTTTTCCCCGTGGCAGCGCGCGAAGAAGCACGGGCTGGGCGGCAGCCTGTTCTCGCGGCTGACTTCTGTGGCGGAGCGCTGGGCCACCAGCCCGGTGGCGCTGCTGGCGCGCCAGTACCGCATGCACGGCGACATTGCGGACTACCCCAACCGTGCCTTCTACGGCGGCCGCGTGCGCTCCGCCGCGCCGCCGCGCCCGCCGCTGCCGCTGCCGCCCTACGCCATCCTCAGCATCGCCAGCGGGGACAAGGGACAGGGTACATGCATTATTACAAGATTATAGTTTTTTTTTTTTTTTTTAGTTTTTGTTCACGCGGTTTGCGAATTTAGCCAGTGTCAAGTTGAAAATGAATTTTAAGTTTTACGGTCTTTCCACACAAAAAATTAAACACAGCTGTGTTGAACAGTGTTTGTTTGTGTGTGTTCGTCAAAGTCGAGTCGAAGTCAAAATACTTTTTGCGTGAAAGAGAACAACCATCCAGGAAAAAACAGTTTGCTTACTCCGGTTGATAGCACTATGCAGTCGAACCACGTGGCTAGAGGGCATTTCCTTACGGTTTTGCGTTTATAACGCTAGTAGGATACGGGCACAGACCATTAAACCTATAGACTCCGCTTATCCGGACACCCTCCAAGACCAAGATTATGCATTATCACTGCGTATCGCAAATTCGGTAAACCAATCACAACATGCCGTCTTCCCTCGTCCCCCGCCTACACTTAAGAGGCTGAATTCGGCGCGCCGCTATCTTGCTCGCGCATCCATTCAAGTTTTCATACACGAAAATGGGCAAACATAAAATCCCATTTTTAGGTTTGAAAAATTGAATGGATCAAAATGTAATTATCGTTTAAGACCCTACTAGGCGCCAATGGCCTTGCTCGAATGGGTGGAGTCAATCCCACTTCACCCGCGCGGTCCACACTTCGTCTTTCAAGAACATCGCAAAACCTAACGTCATAGAATACGCGGATGAACGAACGCGCGTGCGAGTAGCGCGCACGGCATCTTCTTTGCCTATAATTCTTTGAATTCATTTAGTGGAAAGTTCTTCATTGAAAGTGAAGTTTGATCATCATTATCCATACTATCCATACTTCCATACTAAATATATCCTATATCCTACTCTATTATAAATGCGAAAGTTTGTTTGTTGGTTTGTTAATTTTTTGGTTTGTCCTTCTTTCACGCAGTAACGGAGCGACGGATCGACGTGATTTTTGGCATAGTAATAGTTTATGGACCGGAGAGTAACATAGGGTTCTTTGTATCCGGAAAATGCATGTTTCCTGTGGGAACGCGGGTGAAAACCGCGGGCAGAAGCTAGTTATATTATTAATGCGAAAGTGTGTTTGTTGATTTGTTGGTTTGTCCTACTTTCACGCAGTAACGAATCAACGGATCGACGTGGTTTTTGGCATAGATATAGTTTATGGACCGGAGAATAACATAAGCTACTTTTTGTCCCGGAACAATGCACGGTTCCTATGGGAACGTGGGTGAAAACCGCGGGCAGAAGCTAGTTCGTAAATAAACGGGACGGACGCACATGAGATCATACAACGTTGAGATTTATCTCAAAACATCGCTGTGGACTATAATAAAAGTACAGACAGCCAATTTGCTCCGTAACGTTGAAATTTGTTACACCTTTTGACCCAAAAACGAACGTGTACGTAAATAAATGATTTTCGGGTTATTTTTTATTTTTTACTTTTGTAGTCATGTTTTTTATATTGATGTCATTTACGAGGTATCGAGTCATCTGCGAGTGTCCGTCTGGGTTTCCGTTTTGTTCATGAAGTCTGCCGGCAAACAGTAATGTGCAAGCATTATTGTGTTCCGGTTTGTTGAGCAAAGTAGCCAGCGAAATTACTAAGATATGAGACTTAGTTACGAGCACACTGCGGTGCCGCGCAGGCTTTTGTGTTTCAAAGTTCTGAATGGCACTGCAATTTTTATGGGCCGGCATTATGACTCCTATCAGGCAAACGTCCAGCTCGTCTCGTTAACCAATACAATAGAAAAAATAGACAAGTGTGGGTTGGACTCGCGCGCCGAGGATTCCGAAAAGACTTGTAAGCATGTAAATAGTTCGTTCAAGACTGGAATCGTTAGGTCCTTTTACAGCTACATTCAACAAAATAATTAACCCTAAAAAATTGTACACAATACACTCATTGATAATGTGCGTGTGTGTGAGTGCGTGCGTGCGTGCATGCGTGCTTGCTTGTGTGCGTGCTTGCTTGTGTGCGTGCTTGCTTGTGTGCGTGCTTGCTTGCGTACGTGCGTGCGTGCGTGCTTGCTTGCGTACGTGCGTGCGTTTGCGCGTGTGCACGTGTGCGCGTGTGCGAGCGTGTGCACGTGTGCGCGTGTGCGAGCGTGTGCGTGAGCATGTGTGTGCATGCGTGCGTGCGTGCGCTTGCGCGAGCGTGTGCATGCGCGTGCGCGTGTGTGTGTTATACATAATTAGTTTTCGGATTTTTCGCTTTACTTGTGGTATAAGACAATACTTCTTGCCAAATTTAATGATTCTAGTCTCTTGGTCTATTGCTCTAGGTCTCCGTGAACCACCCTATAGGTCTTGAATGGATTTTAAATCGTTATCATTTTCGATATCAGCACCCCGAGAAACCTAGAAAATGGCACCCATATTATCGATTTCCTAAAAAAATTTCCGCCATCTTGGATTTAAAAATGGTTGTCATTTCCGTAATCAGCACCCCTAGAAATCTCGAAAATGACACCCATACCATTTAATTGAAAAAAAAAACGTGTCCGCCATCTTGGATTTTAAAATCGTTGTCATTTTCATTATCAGTACCCTGAGAAACCTCGAAAAAGACACCCATATCCTTTTACTAAAAAAATTGTTTGTTAGTGGGAGGACTAACTCTTCTGCGAGTGTCCGTCTGGGTTGTTACCACCGCTTTGCTCGTGAAGTCTGCCGCCAAGCAGTAGTGTGCAAGCATTACTGTGTTCCGGTTTGATGAGCAGAGTATCCAGTGAAATTACTGGGCTTTTGAGACTTAATACCTAATGTCTCAGGGTAACGAGCGCATTGCAGTGCCGCGCAGGCCTTTGTGTTTCAAAGTTCTGGGTGGCACTGCAATTGTTATGGGCCGGCGTTATGCTTACCATCAGGCAAACGACCAGCTCGTCTCGTTACCAAATAACATAAAAAAAAAAAAAAAAAAAAAAAAATTTGTCCGCCATCTTGGATTTTAAAATAGTAGTCATTTTCAAAATCAGCACCCTGAGAAACCTCCAACACGACACCCATATCATTTTACAAAAGAATTGTCCACCATCTTGGATTATAAAAGAATTTTTCATTTTTGTACACAGTACCCCGAGAAATCTCGAAACTTACACCCATAGCATTTTATTGAAAAAAAAATATTGTCCGCTATGTAGGATTTTAAATCGTTGTCATTTTCGATATCAGCACCCCGAGAAACCTAGAAAATGGCACCCATATTATCGATTTCCTAAAAAAATGTCATCTTGAATTTAAAAATGGTTGTCATTTCTGTAATGAGCACCCCGAGAAATCTCGAAAATGATACCCATACCATTTTATTGAAAAATAAAAATGTCCGATATCTTGGATTTTAAAATTGTTATCATTTTCGATATCATTTTTACTGTAGATGGCCCTGATCGTTTGGTGGTCGTTTGCCTGATGATAAAGATAACGCCGGCCCATAACAATTGCAGTGCCAATAAATACTTTGAAACAAAAAGATGCAGTACCGCATTGTGCTCGTTAACCTGAGTAATTTTACTTTTCAATTTCATTTCCAGTCTTTCTTAAACAGTTCTAAACCTCCCGATATTCCTGTAGCTGCCGCTAATAATTTGTTTACCAATACATATATTTTCCACTCGTAAAAATGATGTAAGTCCGTAAACAAGAAATTGTAATCAAAAATGTAACCCATTCAATATGTATACGAGGAGCGTCCACGCGCAAATCACGGAATGAATCACATTTCACCGCTCTAGACGCTACTCTTTGAGCAAGCTTCAAACCCACACGAAAACAAATACTTGTATTGTATATCATTCACGCACACAAATATGTAACGTCGGCGGACAGCGTTTGCAGAGCAACGAGCGACACAACCTCCCCGTCTGAATGCCAGTGCATGACTGCCGCGCGCGCCCGCGCAGAGCACCTCTGAGACTTGTACATTTGGAATTCAGTTTTTTGATCATTTCTTTGCGAAATATTGCTCTATGCACAAATGAAACGGCCAGTTTATAGAAAATTTTCTTCCTTATTTTTTGGTGTAAAATTAATCCCAAACGTCTAAGTCATTTAGAAGTTTTAGGGAAAATAGTTTTAAAACAGCATGCTGTTAAATATTTTTTCAAGCCATAAGTACTGGTAACACAAAAAAATCAATCAGTGAAATTAATGCCCTTGAATTGATCATTCAGGTAGTATTTTTTTCAAGTCGTTAAACCAAGCCGTGTGGGAGTTTTAGGAGGAGAAAGTAGTCGTTTTGGCGATCCTAGCCCCCTTAACCCCTCTTCCCCTTAACATTTTACGATTGTGTTCTTATGCAAAAATTGCGGCGTTTAGGTTTACTGGTCTGTGGATATGGGTGACAGTGTCGTAGGCATCTCTTGTTTCATCGTGTTTGTGGGCAGGTGCGTCCGGTGCGAACGAGATGGAGGCGTGGGGCGTGTCGCGGCTGGTGGTTGCGCTCCACACGATGCTGCGGCCGCTGGCACTGAGCCTCGCTGTCATAACGCCTTATAACGCGCACAAGGACCTCATCAAAAAGAACCTTAAACTGCTGCAGGGGCCGTGAGTACCACTTCACTTTTTTTTTATACTATTGGTTAACGAGACGAGCTGGACGTGTTGGGAAGCATAACGCAGGCCCATAATTGGGATATTGCGATAAACACTAATTTCTGTCGTTATACAGTTTTAAGAAGATCACGTTAACACAATTAAAATTAAATTCACAAAAAATATATAATTTCCACAAAGATACATTTAAAAGTTTCCCAAATTCAACATATTTTATCATCATCCTTTAATGATACCACCGGATTCTTTATATTTTAATGAATAAAAAAATGTATGACAACTATGTACTTAAACGCAGTTTTTCACGGCCAAATCCATAAAATGCGTGTTTTCTGTACAGTTTTACGGCCCGCGTAGAACAACTAACATCAGATGTTCTGTACAATTTGTATGGGGCGTTTTAGCGCACAGTACAATTTTTTTTCACTTCAACACTTTTTTCGATATAGGGATTTGATTCTCATGAATTGAATGACATCATAAGAAAATGGTCACCATCCCTATTAACCTCGCCTAGGTCGGAGCCGGCGGTTGAAGTGAACACGGTGGACAGCTTCCAAGGGCAGGAGCGCGACGTGGTGGTGGTGTCGCTGGCGCGCAGCCAGGGCGTGGGCTTCCTCACGGACGCCGGCCGCATGAACGTCATGCTCACGCGCGCCAGGCACGCGCTCGTCGTGGCGCTCAACCCCCACGCCATGCTGGTCAGTACTATTTTTTACCGACTCCCAAGGAGGTTCTCGATTCGTCTAATTTTTTTGGCACAATGCCATCCGTTTACTTTCCTTTGCTATGCCAGTCGGAACTTTGAAACACTGCGCGGCTCTGCGTTGCACTCGCTGACTGATGATTTTCGATTTTTCGAATAAGAATTTCTTAGTGTATCTCTACTAAAAGTTTGCATAAAAACTCAAGTCACAAAATGCAAATATTAGAAATAACGCAGTGGGAGTAAATTACCTATACAGTTTTCTATACTTGTCCAATAATGTTAACAAACTTGATCGCTTAACAACCAATAACGTCAAAAGAAATCCGCCGATTTTGTTTACATTATTGAACAAGTATAAAAAACTGTCGTATAAGTATAATATGCTTTATTCCCGCTGCTTATAGACCTGCTGCCTTATCAGCTAACAATCTCGTGTTCGTTTTCAATACCAGACCGATTAAAAACAGCGGTCACTATTCTTCGTGTGGAAGGAATAGTCTAGAATTTTCGCTGGTTATTAAAGAAATAAGATTTTACAAAACGAAAAGAAGTGAAAACTATTGACAACTCCTTCCACATGAAGACTAGTGACCGCTGGTTTTAATCGGTCTGGTATTGAAAACGAACACGAGATTGTTAGCTGATAAGGCAGCTGTTGCGAAGGGCTTTGTTGGCCCTAATCTATACCCTATTCCATAATCTTAGATTCCTAAATCAAAAAATATTGTAAAAAAATTTTATGTTTTACCATACTTTCAGAAAAATCATCAGTGGCGAACTCTAATCGAAGATGCGCAAAGGAGGAAAATGTACAAAGTTCTACCAAACGATATGTGCCAACCGATATCAGAGGCACAAGTCGCACATGACGACATCCTGAAGTATCTAACTTCAGCGAAATGAAAGTACGTTTTGTATATAGAGTACATGAGGTAATGTACCACGAGATTTTTGTCTATGAAACATGTAATTATTAGACTAGTTGTACTTTTTACGGCGCATAAATGGACAGCATAAAATCCAAGTGACATATCTATAAGCTTCGAGCTATTAAATAAAACGCGGTACAACACACCGACAATGCTTTTCGTATGCGGTCGTCTATGAAACGCACATAACTCAATTTTGGCCAAAATGATGGTTGGATCACTTGGCTTCTATACTATCCATATATCGTAAGCGCGTCAAGTAACAAGCATAGTCTAAATACATTTATAAATGTTAAGGATCACTCGCGCTTCATCGTTATTTTTCAGTAGTCCCATATAATAATCAATCAATAAAGATCTTAGATTATTAAGCAAATTAAGAAACTAGGACCTTACAATGATTTTTTTACGGACAGGTATCTACCTCACTTGTTTTTCTCATATTGGATCATAGGCAAGTTTAGAAACAAGGACCTTACAATGATTTTTTTACGGACAGGTATCTACCTCACTTGTTTAAGGGATCGATTCTCATATTGGATCATAGGCAAGTTAAGAAACAAGGACCTTACAATGATTTTTTTACGGACAGGTATCTACCTTACTTGTTTATGGGATCGATTCTCATATTGGATCATTAATTCATTACGCCTACTATTGTTGTTTTTTTTTTTAATGTTTTTTGGTAACGAGATGAGCTGGTCGTTTTGCCTGATGGTAAGCATAACGCCGGCCCATAACAATTGCAGCGCTACCCAGAACTTTGAAACACAAAGGCCTGCGCGGCACTGCAATGCGCTCGTTACCCTGAGACATTAGGTATTAAGTCTCATAAGCCCAGTAATTTCACTGGATACTCTGCTCATCAAACCGGAACACAGTAATGCTTGCACACTACTGCTTAGCGGCAGACTTCACGAGCAAAGCGGCGGTAATAACCCAGACGGACACTCGCAGAAGAGTTAGTCCTCCCACAGGAGTAATAAAAGTATATTATATGTGCCTACTGGTTAATTGTTAATTACTCTTAAGGTATTTGTATTTGTTGAGCTTGCTAACTTTTAAATAGTCGAAGATTGTCTGAAAGCTTGCTGAGTAAAAAATGTTGCCATGGTTTAAATATTGTATAAGATTATTATGCTGTTATGTAAACTAATTGTCTGATCTTTGCCTGGACTTCTGGTATAAGCGTTATAACCAAGCGGAGCCATAGCCAACATTAAGAGGGCGTTTTTAATTTGAGCACTAGTAAACTATGCTTTGGGGTCTTGGGGGGTAATGATGAGATGGACTATTATAAGATAGTAAATAGCATGGAATATAATTAGGGTCTTACCACAAAAAAATTAAACACACGTTAAACCTGTGTTAAACACTGTTTAACACCTAAACATGCCTTAGTCGCGCGATTAAATATGAGCAACCACAAATTCTGATTTATGTAGTGTCTAACCGTTGTCTAACACAATCCATTATGACCATTTTGAAAAAAATGCCGCTGGGATAACGTTAAAGCAGCGGCAACTGTTTTTCGGTTACAACTCAAAAATGGCTGGACACATTTAAAATGATCATACACATTTACACGACATCATAGAGTAAAGATCCGTAAAAGTGAAATCATGAAATTCGATGCTTTTCCGCTGCGATAACGCACACGGTATTATATTATATAAGTGCCACCAATCTTTACGGGCGGCCTGAGTTTGCGCATACTTTGCCCTTCTCTTTCTTGTACCCCCCTGTTCGACCTTGCGCGAGTGCGACCTATTGGCGCGATTAACTTTGGTTATAATATACCTACAACCTATTTATATACTTGAGTATAACTTGTATCAGTAATGATCTAAGTTTATGTCTATACAAATAGTTTTTTTATTTACCCTTTTCTTGTCATGTACACGCCAACACTGTTTTTTTTTTAATTATTGACCTCAATCAATGTGTCAGCTGACTTATATAATATTGTCGTTTAATTTTGTCAAGTGCAAAAGCACAAAACAAAGAGTAACAGAAGTGGCGCTTGGGCGCTTAAGCGCTTAGGACGTTGTTAGTCTATGGTCGACCGCAGTGGCAGGGTTGGTAGTCCCGACTTTCCTAGTATTATGTTCGTGTTTTGTCTACTAAAATATAATTAATTATTATATTATTACTAACGTAGCTAGTGGCTTATAGTCACGGGCACATCTTGAATCCCGAGCACAACATAGGACTCCATGCATAGCGAGGTAAAAAGACACTTCAGTCTGTAGTGCGTCTTGTTATTGATTACATTCACAGATTACATTGGGCAGCCCGTTCGATTTTCGAATAAGAATTTTTTGGTGTAAATTCTTTGCTAAAAGTTTTCATACAAAATGATGAGGTTTCAAAATGAAGTTCAATATTTGCAACTCACTAGTAGCGCAAGTACGGATCTTTTTGATCAATAAAATTCGATAAAATTGACAGAAAAATCGAAAGTGTTGACAAAAGTTATCGAATAGCTAGGTCAAATCCAAAGAGAATATAGAGCTACTACAATACTTTACGATCAGACTTCGGTACTCGCAACATTCGATAAATTTATCGAGTGTTTCGGTTCGTCAAATTTATCGAACCGACTTCCGTACTTGCGCCGGCTAGAATGACTTGCTTTAAGTTTGCATGATACATAAGTAATTGGCCATTATCGAACTGCAGGTGTATAAATTCTTTTCTTATAAAGATTCCTAAATATTTTTTATTTGTAAATAATTATGGACTAAATGTGTTAGTATGACTCCATACAGAATATGCCACTCTGGGTTGTAAGCATTTAGAAAGCCATAAGTATATGACTTAATTTACATAACGAAGATATGGTCAATAACATTTTTTTATATTCATATTAAATATTCTTTAATGAATGTTATAGAATTTGTAGGAAAAAGTTATAAAATACTTACCAATTATTAGTCAATAAAATTATTTTGTATCCTCGTTTGGCATTTTTTTTTATTTAGATTAATCTTTCCTATCAAGAGATCGGCACGCCAAACGCGTGTCTCCTTTGATTTCTACTACCCTCGCGCGGGCTGGTCACGCCATCGACGGGCTCTGCTGCTGACACGCGTTTGGTGTGTACGGGCCTTTATCCTTTCTTTAGAAATGGATTTTGTATAGCTAACAGTGTCGACATAGGGATAAGTGAAGAAAAGAAAATGTTTTTGTTGGTAAACTTCCATGTTGTTTACTTACAATTCCACTGTTTTTTTTATTTATTTTTTGACAAAATCGCATCAAATATAATAATGAAGAATCGAGTTACCATACAATAAAATTCTACATATTAAACCAATTTTGTTCATAATAAACATGAAACAAAATCATGATCATATATTACTTTTGACTGACAACATAAAGTAGAACAACATTCTCGAACGCACTCGAAATTTTACATCACACATGTGGGTGCTGTTCTCATGTTTCTATTCCACTAACATAGGAATATAATTTAATATTGCTTTCATGATGAACAAATGTATGAAGGATGGTGTAATTTTTTTAGAAAAGAATATTACTATACGTTCCTGAAGTACCTATATACATTAGCGATGCAAAATTATGCAGATATAACTAAAGCTTAAACGAATGAATGAATATGGATACATCATTTATCCACAGAACAACATATTTTTTCTTGGTAAAACTAACTTTTGCATAACAATAAAAATACTTATGATAAAAAGATACCTAATTATGTTATAGAGAAAAGAAAATATAGGTAAGAAGACCTACTGGGTACTTAACGAACAATTCTAACCACAATGTGTTTATCCTTTTCAGTCCTATTTCATTCTACCTAAATAAAAACGCATTCAAAATTAAAACAGATATTAATTTTACCCAAAAAGGTAAACAACTTTTGAGCACTAACTAAACAGAGTTTATTCTCCCTAAAATAAATAAAATATATATTCTATCGGTTAACACGTTAATGTTGCTTTTACGTTCTAGCCAGAGCAATGGTTCCAATGAAACTATTAAGTCTTGTGTATCTAATACTTGAATGTTAGGTTTTTTACAGAGGTCAAATTGCTTAACAATAGAATAAATACTTTTCGAGCGCAAGCAAATCGACTTGGGCTTTCATCAATAATAAAAATAAGCTTTGGAAGACATCCATACAAGAAAAAGAAAACAATCGGATGTGCATACTTATATTGCTAGTATAATTTATGCTAGAACGTAATCCAAAATATATGCAGATAGAACAGGTAATCATAAATTTTATCAATTTGACTATAACTATATTAATTATTAGGTAATGTCTTACAGTTAAGAGGTCTCTGCGTTTAAATGGTAATAAAGGCTGACACTGGCAGTAAATATTATCTTTTTTATTACAATTCGTTAACATTCTACTACTTGAAAGGAATAATACTAATGATGAACGCTTGGACAATCGCGCGAAGGCGGCAGCAAAACAAATGTTTCGAATTCTTGATACTCTAAGTAAAGGCTTATTGCGTAGTCAACTAAGACAAGTCCATATTGCTATCTATAAACACTCTCGCGAGAGCACAAAGCAGCGGCGGGGGTCAATGGTGCCTTGTGTAATGATGACCGTTAGTGTACCTGTTAAATGAAATACACACATCAACGACAATGCGAATCGTAATACATGCAGAAACTGATATAGAGAGACAACTACTTTTGTTAGTGGTATGACTAACTCTTCTGCGAGTGTCCGCCTGGGTTGTTACCACCGCTTTGCTCGTGAAGTCTGCCGCAAAGCAGTAAGTGCAAGTATTACTGTGTTCCGGTTTGATGAGCAGAGTAATTATTGGGCTTATGAGACTTAATACCTAATATCTCAGGGTAACGAGCGCACTGCAGTGCCGCGCAGGCCTTTGTGTTTCAAAGTTCTGAGTGGCACTGCAATTGTTATGGGCCGGCGTTATGCTTACCATCAGGCAAACGACCAGCTCGTCTCGTTAACAAATAGCATAAAAAAAACTGTCCAATTTAGGGGGAAGAGGAGTCTTTTAATAGTAGTGCAACATCAAATGCTTAGTATTTTATTAGGATATCTATGTGGGGAACAGTATGGTTTCGTAATCTGCATACAAATGTAATATTAAAATTTGTTACGTAAGAAAATATGATTTACCTGTTGTTGAATCTTTTGTACTTGTTGTCATTGTTGTGATGTTTGTTGAAGCTGTGGCCGCCCCCTTGACGGCGTTCACCACGATACTTAAAATTACCACCCCAGTGTGGTTTGTTCTGCTTTTCCTGATACACAAAAAAAAGGTTTCTTTACTCATAGAATACAATTAACTCGAAACGAACATGATGGATTCCTAATAGGGATGTTGACTCAATTTTTTTTTATTTTACTACTCAATTCGTTTTCTCAGGAGAATCAAACATCGACTACCTATATCGAAAAAACTGGAAATCGAACGCTAGAAACGTCAAAAATCTGAGTCAGTCAGGCGTATCTACTGAGCGCTCAAACACCCCATACAAATTGGACAGAACATCTGACGTCACTTGTTCAACGCGGGCCGTAAAGCTGTACTAAAAACATGCATTTCGTTGATTTGTCCGTGAAAAACTGTGTTTTATATATATCGGAGCAATGACGTCACAGGCGAGCTTCATGGACGGTGTAAAATGACAACAATCAAAACATGTTAACTTTGGTTTACTAATAAGCGTTTAGAACCATAAATTACTCATTGGATTGTTAATAATTTCACTTAAACTTTGATTAACTAATTAATGTTTGTGAACCATTAATTACTCATTGAATTGTTAAAACTAGACAAATGATTGTTAAACTGAACAAATTCACTGTAAACACATTTTTTAAAAGATTGCCGGCAAGTTTCTTGCCCGTTCTTCTTGTACGGCCTATTACTTGGAATGGGCGCCTAGAGTCATTTATTTTAACTATCATGAGTGCTCTCCTGGGCCCCATGTTAATAAAAGTAATGAATTTCAATTGAAGATTAAAATCTAAAGTAGAATGACAAGATCTAACAAGTTTTATAAAGATTCTTTGTCACAATCCGTTTTGCTATAAATACGAGCGACCGACTGTTGGAAACAACTAGTGTTGCGCCTACCGTCGGACCGTTCAGATCTCCCATATAACCTTGCCGAAATAAATGGTTGAGATAAAATGGAGCTACTTCGTGTTTTCTTTCTACGAGGGGTGAGCGGTCACCATGATGCTGAAGATGTTGACGTCACCGGTGGTGACGTCACCGTTTTTAAAAAGACCCCTGGACTCGCCGCCCCGTCATCAGAAGTGGGATTGGAACGGAACAACCTAGCTTTCCAATCCTAGCCTTCTCACCCGCTTGACACCTGAAGTACCATCACAGATGGAGTGGGATTGGAACGGAACAACTTAGCTTTCCAATCCTAGCCTTCTCACCCGCTTGTCACCTGAAGGACCAGCACAAATGGGCAATGCAGCCGAGCCCAGTCGCAGCAGAGGTCCCTACATCAGACACCAGCTCCTGAAGATTATGCTGACACACCACCGTATTGGCGAGAGATGACCCATCACTACCAGCTCCTGAAGATTATGCTGACACACCACCGTATTGGCGACAGATGACCCATCACTACCAGCTCCTGAAGATTATGCTGACACACCAGCCACGTCCGTGGTATCAACACGAACGGGCCAACACGTGCAACCAAACCAAGAAAAAGGCGATGGAGACATGACATCAGAATACAGGTGAATCGTAACTTTTTCTACCATATTTTAACTTTAGACTTGCATGCGCATAAACGCAACTTACAACTTACAAATAATCCAAGAGATTACTTCTAATTTTACGAGATTTCGTAGTTTCTTGAGTTTTATTTTAAAAGTTTTTCACGAGATACCCACAAATACCAAAAATCTACGAGTTATCTGTGTGCTAACCACTATTTATCACGAGTTACCCGCGAGGTACCTACCTACGATTTTCTAAGAAAAGTCGCTTCTTTTAATTGATTTTGATTATTGTGTTTGAAATTATTGCTCATCGGTCTTGTGAATTTGTGAAAGTGAGTTGTAAGTCACAACAAGCATTCTAATTTAATTTAAACTTATTTTGACCAACTAAACAAAAGGGCCGCCAAATCATTTCAAGTATGGCAGTCTCTTTAATCGACATCACAACTCTTAATTCGGGTTAAGCTTTGTGTAGTGAGTGTGAAGTTTGATTTGTTTGGTTTAAGTTGAACTTCGATGTTTGTGTTGGAAAACTATTACCGTTTTTCCTGTGAATCTGTGTGTATGCTAGTTAATTCTAAAACGCGTTTGCCACTAGCGTTTGCGTTCATAGTGTTACTTCTATTCCGGTATACGTAAATGCGCGATGTGGTAGTTACAAAAATTCATTGAATATACTGAACTTTCATTGTTTGATTGTTTCATAAATTCGCGGCGTTAGCAACAGCGCGATGTGTTCATTTAGTACTGTGTAAGTCGGGAATTGATAAGTCAACTACGCCTACTAATCATTTTTATTATGGTTTCATGTGACTGCTGCATCTATCATCTGATGCCTAAGCAACAGCGCAAGGAGTGCGGTAAAAGGCTGGCGCTTTACATGTGATGATGACACATGGCTTCTTCGGTCATCAAGAAAGTGGGCTCATCCACTAGTCATCAGCAAGTGAACCTGTGCTCCAAAACTGCGCGAGGAATGTTACAGATAAGTGATATTCGGTTAATGATTCGGGATCCGAATTGTTAAACCTGATAATTTTGAATCGTCTTTAAGACTGTACAAATCATTTTATTCCTTATATCCCCTCCATTTTTGTCATTTTCAGAGCCTCTGTGGACCACGGTCATTTAAAGGCCTAGACCACAGCATCGTCCTTTCCAATTTCCTTTAGAGCCCCTGTGGACCACGGCGTAGAAGATCGCCCAGACCACAGCATCGATTACTTGTGAGCTATTTATAATTACTATCGTAACAACGTGTTTGTTGTTCGTTATTGTTTTATTATTTCAGAGCCTCTGTGGACCACGGTCATAATTTAAAGGCCTAGACCACAGCATCGTCCTTTCCAATTTCCTTTAGAGCCCCTGTGGACCACGGCGTACAAGACCGCCCAGACCACAGCATCAATTACCTGTGACCTATTTATAATTACTATAACGTGTTTGTTGTTCGTTTTTCTTTTATTACTTTTTTCAGAGCCTCTGCGGACCACGGTCATAACAATAAGGCCCAGACCGCAGCATCAACCTGTATCCCATTTCCTTTAGAGCCTCTGTGGACCACGGCGTACAAGAACGCCCAGACCACAGCATCAATTCCTAGATTTCAGAGCCTCTGTGGACCACGGCCATTTAAAGGCCTAGACCACAGCATCGTCCTTTCCCATTTCCCTTAGAGCCTCTGTGGACCACGGCGTACAAGACCGCCCAGACCACAGCAACATCCCTGTCTACGAGAATTTAAAAATAATGCAATGATGCGTGGAGCATTTGCATTGAACCTATAATAAATCTATTCATGCAATGATGCGTGGAGCATTTGCATTGAACCAATAATAAATCAAAGCCATAATGCGTGGAGCATTGGCAAACTACTGCTACTCACATTCCCTTGTACAGCAAATTTATTTAAGTTTAACTATGAATGTTTGCATGTGAACTGTTGTGTTTACAGAATATTATTAAGAAAGTACCTACTAAAAGTTGGCTGATAATTTTGTTACGTGAATATTGTTTCACTCTAACATAAAATTAAATCTTCGCAATTTGAAAAATAAGCAATGTAGCTTAATTTATGCAGTGATGAGAAACAAAGTTAACAGCTAGTGTACCGGTGTACGGGTACCTACCTCAAAACCAAATTTCTAGTTTTAAGAAACACCGTGCCTGGTGCAGGGCGCGCACCACCTGTCAGAATGGCCGAGTCGGCGCGAAGCGGGCTACGTCTACGGTGTTGAGCAGGGCAATAGGAAACATAACATGTTTACCTACTTTGATTAACTAAATGTTTACCTACTTTGATTAACTAAATAGTTTGCTCATTAGATTGTCGAAACTAGATAACTTCACTGTAAAGATAATTGATCAAAGAAAAGAAAGCAAAAAGAAAAAGAAAAGAAAAAGAACAAAAAAAAAAAAAAAATTTTTTCTTTTCTCTTAAGAATGCAAACTATTACTCTTGCAAACTTAACTGCAAGCAACGGTGGTTGCTTACAGATACCAAACTCAGAAGAAAACGTCTCATTGTTTCAGAACATAACTGGACTGGTGCAGAGCACGCACCATCTATCAGAATGGCCGTATCGGAGCAATGACGTCACAGGCGAGCTTCATGGACGGTGTAAAATGACAACAATCAAAACATGTTAACTTTGGTTTACTAATAAGCGTTTAGAACCATAAATTACTCATTGGATTGTTAATAATTTCACTTAAACTTTGATTAACTAATTAATGTTTGTGAACCATTAATTACTCATTGAATTGTTAAAACTAGACAAATGATTGTTAAACTGAACAAATTCACTGTAAACACATTTTTTAAAAGATTGCCGGCAAGTTTCTTGCCCGTTCTTCTTGTACGGCCTATTACTTGGAATGGGCGCCTAGAGTCATTTATTTTAACTATCATGAGTGCTCTCCTGGGCCCCATGTTAATAAAAGTAATGAATTTCAATTGAAGATTAAAATCTAAAGTAGAATGACAAGATCTAACAAGTTTTATAAAGATTCTTTGTCACAATCCGTTTTGCTATAAATACGAGCGACCGACTGTTGGAAACAACTAGTGTTGCGCCTACCGTCGGACCGTTCAGATCTCCCATATAACCTTGCCGAAATAAATGGTTGAGATAAAATGGAGCTACTTCGTGTTTTCTTTCTACGAGGGGTGAGCGGTCACCATGATGCTGAAGATGTTGACGTCACCGGTGGTGACGTCACCGTTTTTAAAAAGACCCCTGGACTCGCCGCCCCGTCATATACATAGTCGTCTTACATTTTTTTATTCATTGCAATGTAAAAAATCTGATGGTATCATTTAAATAACTAATGGATTTTAAAATAAATTGTTCAATTTGAGAAACTTTTAGATGCAGTATCTTTGTAGAAATTATATTTTTTGTGAATTTCATTTTTATTGTGGTAATGTGATGTTCTAAAACCTATATAACGACAGTAATTATGTATTTTGTGTTTCATGCAACATCCCAATGAAGTAGATGTAAATATTTAGTGAAATAATTCCAATGATTGTTCGTTTTACCTGGAAAGGGTTGTAGGCATTCCTATTGTTGTTGAAACGGTTGTAGTGGTGAAATTTCTTCACCTTCTTTGTTCGCCCCCGGTCCATATCGTCGGTGGCTTCGAGCGCCCGCTTGCGCTCGTCTCGTCTCTCCTCAAACACCTGCAATAGATAATACCAAACCGGTACTAATGGCTCGGCTGTAAAAAGAAATATATATAGAGAATTCATACATTCATACTCATAGAAAAACCATTCTCATGAAGGGTTATATGGTTTATTCCACTATGTGCACCTGGATGGACCTAGGTGAACAAATCTGATATTATAGTGTCTTCGCTGCACCCAAGTCATATCACCTAGATGAATTGATTCGACATAATTAATGTCCTTTGTCCACCTTGGAATTAAATCACCCAGGTGAACAGGGGAGACTTTTTTTATTATTCTTATGGGTTTTAATCACCCACATATAACATACTTAAAACTTCATAACACAACAACAAAGCAAGAACAAAGGACACCATTTATGTCGAATCATTCAATTCACCTAGGTGAAATGAAGAAGCTATAATTTCCACTTTGTTCACCTGGGTGATTTCTCCTATTGGTAGTTCAAATAATATAAAAATTAAAAAAAAAAAACAAAAAAATGAATACTAAAATGACATTGTACATACTTGTCTCCCAAGAGCACTATGGTTTCCGTTCCATGATGCAACGGGGGCACCGTACCCGCGGTGAGAGACGACCTGCAGGTGACGTAGGGCTTCGAGCGGTGCGACGGAAGTGGGCGCGGCCGCAGGCGCGGGGGCGGGGGCGGGGGCGGGCGCGGTGCAGACGGGGGCGGCCGCCGCCACCGGCGCCGAGGATTCGCTGCGGTCGCTTAACGGTGACATGCTGCTTACACTTGTATTGGGACTCTGCTCCGTTTCTCGTCGCTCTTCTTTCTCCTTTGCTCTGAAAAATAGTGCACACTTTTGTAATCTTCAATAGGTACCAATAAACAGTATTTGGATTACTACCATGCATAATATCCATATTGCTATTATTTTTATTTTTTTATATAATATTGGCACATTTTTTTTTACTTTATGATAACGAGATGAGCTGGTCGTTTGCCTGATGGTAACCGTAACGCCGGCCCATAACAATTGCATTGCCACTACAACTTTCAAAACACAAAGACCTGCGCGGCACTGCAGTGCGCTCTTTCCCCTGAGACATGTATATTAAGTCTGATAAGCCCAGTAATTTCACTGCAGCAAGGGCAGAGGGTTATCGAGAAAACTATGAAAAGATAAATTGGTATGTTAACAGAAATAATCACTTTTTGATGGTGTTGCCGTTAAGACTAGGGCTGAGAAGTGGTCCACTATTCTCGCTAGAGACTGTCCACACATGGTGCATGCTCTTAGTGGTGACGATGAGGCCCTGCGGCGACGCACACCGACTTGGTTTCGGCTTCTTATTTTCGTCTTTCAGTAACGGTTTCTTAGTTCCGTCGTCCGTTAGCCTCTCGTTGCGCTCGTCGCCACTCGATTCGGAATCGTATGGGACCAGCCTAGAACTTGAGTTTCCATTCTTATGACAGTGATTCAATGAATCACTCTTATTCATTTGCTCTTCCAACTTTTCTAAAGGAGATTTAGTAGGTTTTACCAGTTTACTTGTTGACGCCGTTTTATCTAGTGTTTTGACAGTGCCCGCTATCAATCTGAGATCAGAATCACTCTTAGATAGTTTAAGTTTTAGATGATTTTCTTCACCATTCTGTCGTTTTATGATGAAACTGATTTTTTTATCATCATCTATTTTTATAGTGGTTTTGTCTGTACCATTGAGTATTTTCGGTTGAACAACTTTTTCGACTTCACCGTTCTGTTTAACTACCCACG
This sequence comes from Crocallis elinguaria, assembly GCA_907269065.1. Taxonomy (NCBI): domain Eukaryota; kingdom Metazoa; phylum Arthropoda; class Insecta; order Lepidoptera; family Geometridae; genus Crocallis; species Crocallis elinguaria. Next base: position 18,879,106 of record OU026072.1, on the reverse strand, counting down.
GTTCACTGTTTGTGTTACTGGATTCTGTAGATTTGCTAAGTGTACTGTTCAGTATTATAGGTTTGACTTCAGGTTTAGGAGTTTCCACAGACATGCTATTGAGGAGTATAGGTTTCCTTTCGTCACTTCTGTGAAATGTCAGTTTAAGAGGACTCTTGTCTCTGTTGAGTATATTATCAGGCAACTGTGGTCCGTAGACCACAGCAGATGTGGATGCAGTGGGCATTGACATGTCTTCAACTGTGTTATCTTTCTCAAAGAACATTATATATGCATTAGTGCCTAACACCGCCGAAAGGGGGATTGGTCGAACGCAACTGTCATCAAATTGGAAGTAGTTGCTATTTGGCGCTTGTCCTATTGCGGTGTAGTGGCCACAGTTCTGAGAAGGGCCCAGGTGAGTCACTAAACTGACCAGCTTGTAGGACTGAAAAAATGTACAAAAATAACAATGTTTAGTTATATTTTTCTCAAACTGTAATAAAGACTTACTTATTATGTTTTAATTCTTGATATTTAAGACCAGCAGCCAACTTGATGAAAATCGTAAACTTACCAGTTGTTGATGATTCTTGTTGAACATATATTTAGTCAATGTAATTTTCTTTCTGAATTGAACATGCTTAGAGAGTTTGCCTCCTGCTAAGGAGAATCTTTTAAGAGCAATGCAAAGCACCATAGGAGCTCGCTCAATGAAGAATTGCTTTGTAGCTGATACCTAAAAGAATTATCATCATATTAGTTTATACTAACGAAACCAACTAAAAACTCAGAAATTCATCTTCAAATTTTATTTGATAATTTATCAGACAAATAAGGCAACTTATACTGAGTTTAAATTGGTATGTTGTCCTGGAAGGGGGTGATTAAGGACCATAATTGTCCACAAGTTGTGAGAAACTCTCTTGGAAATATGTCATCCCAAATTTTAACAGTAATTTTAGGTGTATTTGGCTACATACCTTTTTATTACATGCTTCACACTTATAACCTAAATCTTCTAATCTTTCTCTTGAGAAAAAAGAATCTAATGCTTCATCTAGTGTAGAATGCTTTCTTATATCTAGCAGCAGATCCTGTAACACAACATTTTATTAATTAAAATAAAAATTAACCTTATAACAACTGGCCAGAATAGAACAACATAATTTATAATTTTTTCTGGGAATACAGTTATTAATTTCATCTAAAATTTTATATACCATAACTTTTGTATATTTTTTTCTCAACAAATACTCTAAAATATGGTGACTGATTGTTCTGGTTTATTATTTCTTAGTCATTAAGTCCTTTGTTTGGGGCTACTTTTCTCTAAGAGGAAAACACACCTGGAAATGCTGATAAGTAGTGGACAAGTGGTGGCAGGCAAGACACCTGACTGTGGAGCGCAGGTACCCGCCCAGTATCTGGTTCATAGGTGTTGTCTCTTTGCTGTACTGGTCCAATTTATCTGAGTTTATGAATCGCTGCAAATAACACTTTTCCATAGCCTCCATAAGGTATCTGAAAAAAATTAAAACGTAATTTTAACAATACACCCATTTGAAAATCGATAAACTGAATCTGTGAAAACAGTCTATCTGTGAAAACTGTAAAGTAAGTATGAACACTGCATTTGAAAACCAATACATTAAAATGATGTAAAATGCAATGTATGTGTAAACTACGGAATGAAAACTGTTTTAATCTATCTAAGGAATGAAATTAATATTGGTTTTTTTTAATAACACTACTTATTAAATTATAGAAACATAAAATGTAACCTACCTTAGGAACTCATGGGCATCCTCTTGCCGCCCAGGTGTAAGATGCCTACAAATAAGCCGTAGCTTTGAGTACACCTGCCATGGTTTGATAGGTGCACCACCACTTTTTTGAGTAGCCATCAATGAAGCTCGCATTCCACATATCACACATGCTTCTGTAATAGAAACAATAACCATATATTATAATACATATTTATAATACAGTTAATTTTAAATATTAAAATTTTGTTTATGGTATACATATACCAAGATGACTATTTTTTCAGACACATTTAGCAAGGTAAACCAATTTTACTTTATTTTAGATTACAAATCTTTAAAAATAAATACCTTGTTGATTACACTTCTCTGTGTGTAGTGCTTCGGAGACAAGCCAGTTAGCAAATGCAGGCACATGGAACAATGCCTGTAGAGTTGAATTCAGGTAACATGTGTTACCTACATTCTGCATGCCAGCCCCGGCCGCCCAGGCCCCCTGCCAGCCCAGGTGCACTTTCTCAACAGGAAATAGCACTCGCTTTGGCTTTGGTAATCCATCTTCTAATTTGTTACCTTCTGAAATTTTATCAATGCTCAAATTATTGACTGTAGAAAAGTAAGAAAATAATTAAAATTAGTTTAAACTATCTATCTGCTATTCACCTAATAAACTATGTTTCAATAATTATTTTATTAGGTTAAATTTAATTGATTAGGTAGATGGACTCATGTTTTGAATGGTGTAAATGTTTAACAGGTTTTATTCCTACAATGAGATAAATCTTTGTGAACTTCAATAAAATACTGAACAATTTGATTAATTACTAGTTTGTCCCCATGGTATATATCTTTATAAATTGTAGGCTATATAATTCTACTGTCTTAACTATTTATGTGTGTTAAGCCATGATTAAAAAACATCCCATCCCTATACCTATATATATAGCTTAGAAAACGCGCAGCGCGGCTCAATCATGGTCACTTCACAATAACATTATTATAATGATATTTTTCAGTTAGATAATTAGTAATAATAACCTTATTCTAGAACTGATAACGATATATAAAAATTGGATATTCTTAATAATATTTTAAAGCCCTGTCTGATGTATGTGCCAACAAAATCTCTTTTAGTGATACCAACATTTTGTTATGTGTCATGGCATAAGAAACAACAAATAATTAATTGTCTCTAATATTGGTAACTTAAGCAGGTTATTTATCTGCCACACAAAATAAGCTATAAATTATTTAATCTAAGCAGCATTTTTGTGGCCAAATACCCACTTCATTTCATATTAGTGGGAAGAGAAATAACTATCAAACATTGTAAAACTTCAAATCATGTACCTAAAAGACCTATTAGCTAAATATAAGAATTACAATCATACAGAGTGACTAGAACAGATAATATTACTTCTAATCAAGTTTTATTGACATTTCTTTTTATCCTTTACTGATAAACACCGCACAAGGAAGTAATACATTCCTATTTCATACTATTATTATTTAGTATGGTTTGATTTTGTTTGTAATCTATGATACTTATGGGGCTGCCAAGATTTATTTATGAACTAGCTGTGCCCCGCGGCTTCGTTCACGTAGCCTAAGTTACTCCTTTTAACATCAGCTGTAAAAAGCTGTTATTTTGTTATTAGAAAGGGACACTTCAATTTTATTAGTTTGGATAGATTGAAATTTATTTATTAATCAAAGAAACATTCTACCGTACACTATACAATATAATGCAATTTATATACAATTGTAGAATGAAACTATTTCAATAGCAGCTATGACAAGTGTACAAAATCATAACCTCTAAATTAATCTTATCACATCCAGATAACAATCCCATACGAGTGTTTTTAAGAAATAAAGCATAATTTACATACCTGATGTCTGATTTCCAGTACCACAGTCCTTTTTTAGGAGTTTATTTTCGAGCATAGGCTTTTTAGGTCGAATCACCACGTATTTAGACTTTAGTCCGTCGAGTAAATTACTTTGGTAATCACCTGATTCTTCAAAGTCAATCTTGGATAAAAGAACATTTTTGGCTGAGGAATATAATCTACTGTCTAACAAGGATGAGTTTTGTGATTCGTCCGGAGCGAGAGATAAACGCAACGCGTTTGTTACTGGGTCGCAAATGGAAGCGGGCATTTTACCTCCAAAACTGCACTATCACTACTATTAAATCACAGCGTAAGTCATTATCTGATTTGATTTAAAGCGAAAGGTTTATCCCCAAATAACAACAATGTTCGTTTAGATTTCCGTAAACATGTGTATTTTTTGCAGAAAAGAAAACCAACCTCGATTCGATCATGTAAACGAAAGTCGAAACGCCACTCCGTGACTCCAAGTCCACCAACCAGGCAACGACTCCATCAGGGATGTAATAAAACAATCGATTTTTATAATCGATTTGCTTAGTCATACTTATCGATTTTAAATAAATCGATTATATAAATTAAACACTTATTTTATCGATTTTTCTAATTGCCCCGAAAGTACGGAAGTCGGTTCGATAAATTAGTCGAACCGAAAAACTCGATAAAGTTATCGAATGTTGCGAGTACCGAAGTCTGCGGCGCGAGTACGGATCTTTTCGATAAATAAAATTCGATAAAATTGACAGTTAAAATCGATAAAACCCACTTTATCGATTTTAACTGTCAATTTTATCGAATAAAACCCACTTTATGGAATTTTATTTATCGAAAAGATCCGTACTCGCGCCGCTAATCGTAAAGTATTGTAGTAGCTCTATATTCTCTTTGGATTCGACCTAGCTTTTTGATAACTTTTGTCGATTGTTTAGAGGATCGATAAAACCCACTTTATCGATTTGAACTGTCAATTTTATCGAATTTTATCGACCGAAAAGATCCGTACTTGCGCCACAGGTCAATGATTAAAGAAAGTAGAGGATATGAACTAAAGGTACGTATTGCGCGCCGAAAAATAAACAACAATGGCGTCAAATGTCGAACCACAGCTTTTCACACAGCACTTTGGCATGGTCACCTGTATCACATGCAACTTCTCACTTGCATTAATAGTCCTACAGAACTATCTTTTATATAATTTAGTCGCACGATTGATTTCATTGACACTTCAAAAACTCGCTCTGGACTAGAAAACAAAATGTCAGCCTTGAAAAATCTTTCATTGTATGGATATCTAGAACAAAATATTTCCATAGATAATTATGCCCACTCTATATATGTATTGGAATCTCTTTGGAACAGGTCAACAGGATGTGTCACTGTCAATTGTCAATTGTCATTAATGTTTATCGAATTATCGATCGCTCGTCCTCAACTCCTCACTCCCAGAGGGTGGTAGCTTAGAAAAACGAGCATTTGTATGGCAAGTGGTGCCGTCTCGTGATTTTGGTCAGAACACGTAGTATACTACCTAATCTGTGGTCAGAACGGAATTAGACAGTCTGTGATTAGACGTTTGCTTCGATGTTTTATATTTACTGAAAACTGAAATTATTCGAAATTAAACACAATTACTCTTATATACTCTTTGATTAAACATTTGTATTTGTTCGCAACGCCATTGTTTTTTAATTTCTCGTAGTTTTCTTTGATTATCATGTTAATTTTGTTGTAATTGTTGGTGTTAGTTGTTGATTGTTTTTGTTATTCAGTTATTGTTGTTAAAATGTCTTACCAGGGAAGACGCAGTAACTGTGTTTTTGGATGCTCGGATCTTGGTAAGCCTATATAGTTTTTATATGATAATTTTCAAAGACCTCAAGCTGACTTTCATAATTTTCATAGTTATTGTTGAATTCCACAATATTAGGTACTTCATTTTGTCTTTGTTCTAAGCGAAATGGCCACAGTAACCATTTACACCAAATTTGTCTAGTATTCCTTCTAATCCTTTGAGACTTTAGGACCTATCTATTGAATTCTGAGTTCTAATCGTCTATCAGCTTATTTGAAAACAAAATCTCTGGTTACAGGTGCATATCGGCACGGGTTTCCTCATCCTGAGACAAGGTCTGAAATGTTTAGAAAATGGCTTTTGATTGTGGGCAATAAACTCACAGAAACAGATCCATAAAGATCCATAAGAAAGTGTGTGCACTTCACATTGGATCAAAAAGTAACAAACCATTGACTGATGTGTTCAGCTGTCCCGTCTTCGCGTCGTTCGCGTCTAGAAGGTGAGTCTTAGATATACTAACTGTACTGTGTGTAACTGGGTTATAATTATTATACCGCTATAATCAGACAGATACTTCGGTAGGTACTTGATGTGTGGGCTCTTATCCGCAACTATAGGCTGTTTATTGGCCCTTTTTGCATGAGCATAAACAGATACTTACTGTGTACATACTGTATCGATACTATGTTAACATTGTTACTGGGGTCTGTTTCTTTGTATTTTGTTCACTTTTGTGTTTTATTTTGTGAGAATTTACCATGGATATTTTAATTTTAGTCTGCTAATTCAGCAAAGCTTAACACATTGCTGCGCAAAGAAGTGCATCCAGTTTTCAAAGCCGCATTCTCCGAGTTTGTATCCCTGCAGCAAATATTTAATTACTTGCTAATTCAAGTCTTGTTTATGGGATGTTGTCTTGCTTTTTATTTGTAAATGAAAGAGAAAAACATGCTACAGCAACCCCACTTAGTGGAAATAAGGGTAGATGGATGTTGAAGCTGTGTGTGACACCTGAGACTGTGTCTAAACATTAGTTATGATTAATACCGACCTTAAATATTTACAGGAATATTTTCAACTCCAACTGCATCGGTCAAACTTGAACACAACTACTGCATCCCCGGAATACAATCACCTAGACCAGGAGAGTGTTCGACCAATCCGGATTGTGTGGTAAATGAATAAAAATTTGTAATATTGTAACCATATTTTGTTGTATTAATTTCCCCATTTAGTACATAATCAACTGCAAAGCTACTTGGTAGGTAGTGTGGTTTCAGCTCACTGTACCTAATAACAATTAAAGTGGGTTGTTTGAGTTAGTAGGTGATAGGGCCGCAATTTGTACCTACATAACAGTTAATATATTAGGTATATAGTGAGCTAAATACCTGTAGGTGCCGGCATAGGTCTGGTATAGGCACAAAATAGAGCGAGCAGAAAGGACGCTTAGTACTTGGCACACTAAACACTACTGTTTAGCGCAAAACGGTAGCAGTGCCAAGTACTTAGCGTCCTTTCTGCTCTGTCTATTTCGTGCCTATACTATACAATTACATATAGAGATATGGACACCTGCATACCTATATATATAGCTATACAAGTTTAGTTCGGACCAAAGTCGCTTGGAGCGCTAGTGTTCGACTGTTCTGACGTTTTGCGTGAGACGGCCCTCTTCTCCTTTATGGATAGTTATTATACTCTTTGCTCACTCCTCAGTCCTCACCTTGTTTAGAATTTTAATGTAAATTAATGAGTAGGTATAGAAATTAGAAATAGAAATAATTTAAGGAATAATTAAGTGTGTCTACGCAAAAATTTTTAGCTATGAAAATTGCAGTGGTATTAAGTTGTTTGTTCTTCTTCGGTGAGTATCCTTGTAGTATACACCGGTATTGTGGTATTTAAAGTTTTTTTAATTTTATTTGATTTTTGTTGATATGAATCATGAATGGGCAATTTCATAGTTTCCTGGTAACAAAATGTAATACAATAAAAAAATACAGTAAAACTCATAACTTTGCCGCTCTGATATCAGGCTTTCCGAAAACTCGTGCAGGTGCAATCGAGTAAACAAGTGTCACCAAAAACGTCCTATTTGATAAAGAGATCGAAAATTAAAATAAGTTTGTTACAAAACATACAGTCAATCAGGGTAACTTTGACAATCTGGGTAACTTTGCCATACCATATTTTTGTAATTTTCTTTTATAATTTCTATTAATAAAAGTCGGATAATTTTAGAATTATATTCTTCACGATCTCAGAACACAAATATACTTAACAACTTACGTCTTATACTTTTTACCAAAATCATACAAGCAAAAACATGCTCGAAACCTGTCAATGTTACCCGGATTGACTGTAATTTATTAATTAAACTATAAATGTGAATGGATGATTATGTTAGTCACTGTCACTAGACATTGCTGAGACTCCTGCAATAAAACTTCTTTCTTTTTCTGTTAAGTTTCGATTGCTGTGATGTGTTTAACATTGTTGGCATTGATATTAGCATTTAGAAGTCAAACTGCTGATAAGAGTCTTTTATTTTAACATTCTTGAGTGCTCTCTTGGGGCCTATATGAACAAAGCATTTTGAATTTCATCTCAACACAACATCAATCACTGTAGGACATACTAAATTCTACGTTTCATATTCAGTTTTGGTTTAATTTTACTGAAAAATAGCCATAAAATAAGCATAATTGGCTATTATTTTAAGAGATTAAATAATATAAAATCTAAGTGATCCGTTAAATATGCAATAAAAAAAATACAGGTTTAAAGATACATACATCTTGAACTTGTGAGACAGCCCAATTTGTAGGTGGTCGGTTTTTATATGAAATCGCCCATATATGATTAGAAGCTAAAGCTGATGTTATTGTTTCAGTTGTATCATTATGTTCGGCATCCAGAGTGTATGAGCTTAGCGATAAGTTTATAGACATAAGTCATGAAGGTATGTGGTTCGTAAAGTTTTACGCACCCTGGTGTGCACACTGCCGCCGACTAGAGCCTGTGTGGGCACATGTCGCCCAGTCGCTGTATAACAGTCCCATCAAGGTAGCCAAAGTTGACTGCACAAGATTCACTGCTGTAGCTACACACTTCAAAATAAGAGCTTACCCTACAATTTTGTTGTAAGTAAACACAATTGTAAATATGCTAAATTTAGATTCTAAAATCTAGGCCTACCAATTGCTTATGCAGTTATGCATCAAATTTACGCTTATTTATAATTATATAATTAGGATGAAGCACTAGCACATTTCTAAGTTTGGCATTCAACTCGTCTTCCTACTGTAGCTCTAACCTAGTGCTGATTACTTAGACAGTAATTATTGTAACAGTTTTTTTTTTTTTTTTTTTTTTTTATATTCTATAGGCTTGCGTTTGACCACTATCTCACCTGATGGTAAGTGACGATGCGGTCGAAGATCGAGCACGCTTACCTAGAAGATACCTATTCACTCGTGACTTAAAGACACCCAGGTTATAGCGATCAGGGAACACAGACTCAGGCAAGGCATTCCACTCCTTCGCGGTACGCCAAATGAATGTGGAAGCAAAACGCTTCGTGCGTAAAGGAGGAATATCAACAAGGTATCGATGCCGTCTTGCCGTTTGTCTTGTCGTCTGATGATGGAAGGGGGAAGGAGGAATCAAGTTATGCAATTCCGAGGCACACTCTCCGAAATGCAACCGATAGAATACCGATAAGCAAGCAACTCTACGCCGAATAGCCTAGTTTGGAATTAGCATGAATATTCATAAAATAATTAAGCTGATTAGTTACTACTAAGGCCTTTGTAACTATGTTGAAATATTGTATTAATGCAGAGTCATATAAGTTTTTAAACTGTCATGGTCATCAATACTATGAACAAAATCAGAAATAACGGGATATCAGTTCTCCCGTGATCATAGTGCTTGCAACAGCGCCGAAATATTGGGAACTCAATATAAATAATATACATGGTAAATATCCCGTTAATTCTGGTTTTGTTCCTAGTAATGCTGAATCTACTTTTTTTGTTTATATTTATTTTATAGCTCTTTAGGTAGACCCTAGAATGTAGGCTTCATCATTTTTCTTTAATTAATTATAGTACAGCATTTATCCAGGTTAGCAGTTTAATACTTACCTTAAACTTAACTTAAACTTGTACAATGTGTGATGTACATTTTTTATGTTTATGCTATATTTTAGCATAAAAGGCTCATTCAACCATGAATATGATGGAGACAGGGTTAAAGATGAGATGGTAAACTATGCCATGCGCATGTCACAGCCAGCTGTCCAGAGAGTCTCACAAGCAGACAGTATTGGATTCTTGAAAGAGACACATTCAGTGTTCTTTGGATATATTGGGAAAACACAAGGACCATTATGGGTACAGTTTGATTGATTTTAATTAAATTTTGAAGTTTAGTAAAATGTATTAGCTGCCATTTGGCAGCTTCATCAAAGGTTTTGTTAGTCACACATATACATATAATGGAAATTTTGGATCAATGAATAATAACCGGGAAAACCCGATTCTTTTTTGTCCTGTGAGAACCAATTCTTAAGTCAGTAAGAATAGATTTCCGAGTCCTTTCCGATTCCTTTTGATTGCCGTTTAAAAATATCCCAATTCTAAGCAATAGTTAATTTTTTTTAGGAAGCTTTCAACCTAAACGCTGAGAAATATCAACCTCATTCATGGTTCTACACAATGTCACATGATTTGGTCAAAAATGATATTAAACCACTAAATGAAACAGCCATATTTGTGTATAAAGAAGATGATGCATTTCTTTTTGAAGGTGAGTACTTACCTGATTCCCGGTGGGTGCCGTAAATGTAGGCTAAGGTATTATCCAGGGAATGCGCAGCACCAGTCTCCTTGGTCAAGATCATAATCTACTGCAATTAGTAGAAGAGATAGGCTACTTATGCTGGGATGTTATGGGATTATCAGAAGTCCGAAGACAGTGACAGGACATGCGGTGCAAGTACAGATCTTTTCAGTCGACAAAATTCGATAATATTGACAGTTCGAATCGATAAAACCCACTTTATTCGATAAAATTGACAGTACAAATCGATAAAACCCACTTTATCGATTTGAACTGTCAATTTTATCGAATTTTATCGACCCGAATAGACCCGTACTTGCGCCGCTGGTAATCCTAAATTCCGGTAAATTGTTTTTCGGGAGATAAACAATACCAAGGTGGTGTCTTCAAAGTCGACAGTGTATCTATACTGTAGGGTAGTATACTCAGAATAACCAAAAGTGTATTCTTTGAAGGTTATACAGGTATGCGCATGTGCGTATACGCAGATGATAAAGTAGAATCTATGCATGAGGATAATGTTATCCGAACCATGCATATTTCTGTAACATACTTCATTGTTGTAATGGTATACTTCAATGCAAAGCTGGGCAAGAGGAAAAGCGATAAGTTGAGAGTGGGGTCATTTGTACACGGGCAGTGGAACCTCAGGGGACATAGGCTGGCCAACTTCATGGAGAATGAGGGACTCTTTATGCCTCGAGTGTAGACCACGAACCGGAAGACTTAGTTTAGGCCGGTGCCCCACTAGGTGGACCGACGACGTTGTCAAAACCGAGGGGAACCGTTGGACGCCCGAGGCGAGTAGCCGATCCAAGTGGCGTTCTATGGGAGAGGCCTATGTTCAGCAGTGGATGTTTTCCGGCTGATGATGATAATAATGATGACTTACCTGGTTTTTATTTCTAGTACATATTTGTTAAATTATGCATCAGTGCATGCTACTTTTGAATGGTTATTAGACAACCCAAAAAGTTTTTGGGTTCTGCCCATAAATATACTCAGGAATATAGATATGAGAATATATCTTAATGCCTATATATATTTAATATATAATATATGCCATAATTTATGGCATATATTATAATATGGAATTCACAGATTCAAAATGACTGTTCCACATCCAGTCAAAGTACACTCCACTATAATGGTGTTTAGTTTTAATAGAATAAGTCGTACCAATTTACCTGAAATATCTTCACAAGACTCTCCAAGTAGACTGATAAGCCGATAATTTAGATATAATCTTTTGTTTTTAGATGATCATTATTTTGTGGTAGTTAGCTTATTTAAAATCTCTAATTATTGTAAGTAACATCTTAGATATTAAGATATCAGAATATTATTTTAGATACTAAGATATCAGATCTTGAGATATTGATATCAAAATGATATGATGTGACGCCAATAAGGATAATGTCAGTCAAAATACCAACTACTAACCGTCTAAATATAATAAAGATTATGATGATTTTTATAGCGTAGACATTAGTAAATCATTTAGTAGTGAGGAACTATGCATTTTTCCAGGATAAAAAATAGCCTATGTTACTCTTCGGTCGATAAACTGAGCTATCTTTCCGAAAAGAAACCGACAAAGTACAAACACACTCACATATTTCATAGTAGTATGAATTTAATACTACCAAAAGAAATTAGCTAAATTACGGTGAAAACCACACCAAGACAGACAGTCACAAAATGTGACTGTAACATCTTACTCAACTTTATTATATTTATCTTCCTTCCCAAATTCAAAATTTTACAGTGAAACAAGAACACCTTGAAGACAAGGACGCCTTGAATACAACATTAGATAGATGGATTAACTCTGAGCGATTTGGATTCTTCCCAAAGATAACAAGATCCAATCTTAATAATTTAATGGAAACAGAAAAATACATTGTTATTGCTGTTGTTTCTGAAAACAAATTGAATGAAATTACTCAAACTGAACGAGACTTTAAGGATATGATAGAAGAACTAATCAGGTTTGTGTAGAATTTTTTTCATGCTTCAGTAACGAGACGAGCTGGTCGCTTGCCTGTTGGTAAGCATAACGCCCTAGCGTTAGGTTTCATGTATGTTGGCAAATAAATTATTTAATTTGATTGGACGTGTGGTCGTCCGTCTATTCATAGATCGAGAGTTCTTCATTTAGGACAGACAACACCAAAAATCTTTACTTATATGATTACAGAAAAAGAAAACGGGATCTCCACAGTCGCTTCCAGTTCGGATGGATGGGCACGCCAGATCTGGCCAACTCTATCGCCATGTCTGAACTGACATTGCCCAACCTTCTAGTCCTAAACTCTACCACTAGTCACCACCACATGCCGGACGATGACCCGGTGCTAATGACGCCTGAGGCCGTCGCGATATTCCTTGATCAAATACATAATCAACTTGCCCCTGTAAGTATGATACTGCAAATCTCATTTTAAGATCTATACTAATATTATAAAATATAAAGCTGTAGTTTCTGAGTTTTTTTGTTTGTTTGTTAACGCTAATCTTTGATACTGCTCTAGGTGGTCCGATTCTAAAGTCTTTCACTAATAGTAAGCTACAATATCCCCGTGTGCTAAGTATGGGAACATTTTATTCTGTTTCCACGCGTGAGAAGTCGCAGGCGAGTGAGAAATTCACAATTATCTACCAACGTCCCGGTAGCTTTTTTTCGCATAATGATAAGATATTTTCATAAATGATAGCCTATAAACTTCTTGAATAATCCCTTTTTCTATAGGTGAAAACCGTATGGAAATCCGTACAGTAGTTTCTAATATTGCCCAGAACAAACAAAAAATCAGCTCGGCGAAGGATGATAGTAGTATAATAGACATAACATAAATAGTGGAATCCTATTTTGGACACATTCTTTGACTACTTTTTTACCTATATATTAAGAACGATTGCTGTTGGATTAATGAATAAATAAAATAAAAAACAACCAATATACTAGATACCTACTAGCTGTGCCCCGCAGCTTCGCCCACGTAGCCCTAGTTACTCTTTATAACATCACCTATCTGCCAGTTAAAGTCCCGTCAAAATCGGTCCTGCTTTTTCGGAGATCAGCCGGAACAAACAGACAGATAAAAATTAGTACTGTGTATACTTTCATATGCATTTAGTAAAAAGCTATTATTTTGACATTACAAAGAGACACTTCATTTTTATTTATTTGTATAAAAGATAAGTATGATCGCTACTGTAACATTAAAAAAAATATCTTCTAAATACACAATTCTACATTTGTAATGTATGCTGTTTATTGTTCCTAACAAATAAAATAAAAATAAAATAAAATAGGTATTCCAAAGAGGATTTCTTATGTGTCGCAGTTTCGCTTATTGTTAAGTCTATGAAAAAGCAGTAATTAAGATATTTGATGGAATCAGGCGTTACTTTGCGGAAATCCATTTTAAATAAGATTATATAAAGTGAGTAATTTATAGTTTCAATTCCGCGATAAATCTTATTTTTACTTTATATAATCTTATTTTGCAGTAATTAAGCTACAAAAATTCTTTAATCTACTTTTTTTGTAGACTTACGGCGGCAACCACTGGCCAGTGCGCTTCTACAGAGGCTTCTACGAAGCGCGAACGACCCTCACTAATATGTGGCGCGGAAACCCCGTACTCACCGCCCTGGTATTTGGACTCCCGCTTGGTTTCCTATCACTGATTTGCTACTCCATATGCTGTGCTGACATACTAGACGCCGATGAAGAGGAAACAGAGGGTAAGCTTTGTTAATCTTTAAAGCCACGACACGTAATGAAAGCCCTCGGAGGTAAGCGCTAATGACTGCACACACTACGCAGAACGCATGTTGTTGGTATCAGAGGGACCCGAAGGGAAAGGGGTTGGGGATTATACTACCCGCTCGCGCCACGTGAAAGTTTATCAAACAGCTGTATAATGTAAGATTCGGGCCTGCATCTAGAGATCTCAAAAAAATCCACACCTCTCGTAGAATGGGTACCCAATATTATCCAACTCTAAGGTTCAATGCCAAAGGTCCATTTTTTTAAGTGTAATGTAAACAAATATAGCGGATCGCCAGCCACATAAGATTCTCATCACGATTTATGTCATTTTTCGGCGGACCGATCACTATTTAGTCATGGTTGGCAAACCGATCACTACGTTTTAGTTATTGGTTGGCGAACCGATCACTATATTTTAGTGATTGGTTGGCAAACCGATGGGACCGAGAGCGAGTGTGGCCGTGCGGGAAATTGTGCGACTTTCAATCCGACGCACCATAGTTCGAATCTCGACTCGGCCCGCACCAATGACTTATATCAAGTTATGTGCGGATTATTCACCTCGCTCTAAAACGGTGAAGGAAAATATCGTGAGGAAACCGGCATGTTCAAGAACTACAAAATTCGAGAAAATGTGACATCCACCAAACCGCACTGGGCCTGTGTGGTGGATTAGGGCCCATACCTCTCTCTCTCTGAGAGAAGGCTGGTATCCCAGCAGTGGGAGCGTAAGAGGCTGATAATGATGAAACGGATCACTACATTTTAGTTATTGGTTGGCGAATCGATCACTATATTTTAGTTATTGGTTGGTGAACCGATCACTACATTTTAGCTATTGGTTGGCGATAAGCCCCTATTTGTTTACATTATTAGACATTTAAAAAATATATTATAGAGTAGGTAATAGGTATATTAGGTACATTATAAATGCAACACGAGTCATGAGTGTCATGATCCGTCACCCATGTGACGCACGCATGTGGTCAGTTTTTACTGTATAAATCGGTAATTTCTTAAATGTTTGTTTCAGAAACACACGAGAAGAAGGATTAGCACCGAAAAAAACACTACTTCAGTATTTTTAGTAAATTATTTATGTATGTTAGAATTTAAATTGGGACAGAGACAGGTGTGTATGTACTTAAAAATATATAAATACAAATGTGACAATACCCTGTCGGAAAAGTATAGACTATTTAATTAAATTTTATTTTATTAAATTGTTTGTAAGTTTCTGGTCATTTTATGTAAGTATCAAAAATTGTGTAAAAACTGTGTTGACATGTGCAAATAGTGCCTTGCTGAAAAAATAGCTATAAATGGAATAGCATTACTCTTTCGAAAACCGAAACAGTAATCCCTATTATTCATAAAAATTCAAACACTTTTCAATGCCATAGTTAAAATGTTCGTGAATCATATTTATTACTTTCTTTTTGACGAGAAAAAATAAAGCGCGAAAACGAGACGAAAAGAAATTTAGCTACAAAAAGATTTATTAAAGGTTTATTTTTGTATGAATAAGTAATACAGTAATAGGGACCTAGTAATATTATGTTCTGTTATCATTTATAAGATCATGTTAAAATATTCTACTTGTCTACATGGTATTTCATGCTGTTTATTATCTATATTATGTAATATATTATGTTTAGTTATCCTATTATTTTGTAATGTTTTTACCGCTTACAATTCAGACCTACTCAAATGTAACGTAATTTCTGTACTACGCTACCTCATTAATGACGAGTCTATTCGGCCTAGGCAGCTAGGTAGCCGCCGGCTGAATCATGTGAATTGTAAAGTGTTTTTATCTATATTTCGGAGCCCCACTGCATTTGGTAAATACATACCAAAGAATGTGTGTAGATGTTTGAACCATTTCGAAAAGAAAAATAAACTACAAGTTTATGAATCAGTCACATGATACATCATCTCATCTCCAAGCATGACATTATTTTTAACTAACCATAACAATGTTCTATTCCTCATTTTGATAAGTACTTTAAATGTATATTTTATTGTTATGAATCAATCAGGATGACTAAGATATTTTTATAAGCATATTTATTAATTACCTAAAGATAATTTTCTTGCGTTTATAGTTATTGCTACGTATACCATACTAGTTGAGGCTTGCGACATTTTCCGGAATCAAAATTGTCCTATGTGTATCCAAATTATCCATCTGTAAACCAAATTAAGTTTCAGCGTGATGGAAGACTCAACAAATATCCAAACTTTGCATTTATAATATTAGTAGGATAATATGTAAGAAGCACACTTTGAACGACTATAACACAGTATGATGCACTTACAAACTTACGTGAGACTTACTTTTGGATAACAAATTCTGTAGGTTTATGGTGGTTGCTTGTGAAAATTCTATCTTTTGTTATAAATAGTAGATTCTACTTAGCGAAGCCGCACATTGGGCCACCGAACGTGACCACTAGTTGCGGACAAGATTTTTCATACATTTCGCAAACTGAGCGTTCAAGTACCGAGCGCCCCTTCTGTTCTATTTTGTGGCTACCAGTGGCTGCGTCTAGTGGCCGCATTCGATGGCCCAATATACGGCAGCAATTATAACTAAATAATTATGAAAACAATTATGTTAGAGCCAAGTTGATTCTAGTAAAATAATTGTTTTTCTATTGACTAAATTTTTGTTGTGTGGTTTATATGTTGTGTAATATTATATTATGTGAAACGGTAAAGTGATTGTGTTGCAATAAAGAACCTTGTGCTATTCAAAAAACCATTGATTGCTATTTACACCATTGCTTTCTGGCCGAATTTTTCTATTTGATACCGAGACGAGCTGGTCATTTACCTGACGGTAAGCTTAACGCCAGACTGGTTAAAAATAATAACTAGGTACATATTATGTATGTAGTACTTACGTCTATGTACCTACCTACAATTTTTTTAATTACAATACTTCAATGGTTATTTGTGCAGTGATAAAGATCATAAGAGTGGTTTTTCAATAAAATAAAAGTTGGAATAAAAAAATTGTTTTATTAATTTTTAATTGGATAAATTTCCTAAACAATTGAAATCTACATGTATAGCAAGCTCTTTAGGTCTTTCATAATAAAAAACATTTAACATTTACAAAGTATCAACATGCTTAGCTGCTGAATGATCGAGTAAAGGTCCTAAGTAAGCAAATATATTCAGCAAATTACAATAAAATATGAGATTAACTACTGTGATTATTCTACAGTTTTCTCAACTCTTCAATGTATAGAGCATACTGAATATATCGCATCTGGCATTGCAATCGGTTATACCAAAGGTCAAATTTTTGACTTCTGTTCTTTAGCTGGCTAACACTACATATTTTAGGGTTAAGTGAATTATTAAAGGAGCTAAAAGCATATTTTGCATAAGAATTTTTTGCTTTTGTGAGGGATTTTTTACCATTGCTAGTTTCACTAGACAAATCTGATTGATCACTTTCTTCTGATGGTGATACAGTATTATCATTTTCAAATTTTGTATTAGATGAATAATTATTTAGACAATTTCGTCGTTTGACATAAGTGCTTTTATCAGATTCAATACTTTTAATTTCTTTTTTGTCATTGTGTTGAGATTTGTAAGATGTAAGTTGAACTTGGTGTTTTTTTAATTTCCTATTTTCATTATTGTTATTAGAATCGTAGGAATTATAACTTTTCCTGTTATATTTCTTTTCATCTTTGGGTTTGCCAAAAGAAGTTGGCAAGCCAGCATCTAACAAAGCTTGTGTAGTGGGATCAATGTCAGTTTCATCTGATTCCTTTCTAAAACTACTGTCATATATATGTTTATGATGTTTTAGCATGTTTTGGTGAGAATTTTCTATTTCAATATGATTGTCACAATTTGATAAAATTTCCATTTCCTTCTTGTCCATACTGTTTGATATGTTCTCATGATTATCTTCTTGTGCAGTTTCTATCTCATTGATGGTTTCTTTTTTTATTTTGTTCTCAATCACTTTGGATTCAGTTTCACTTTCTGGTATACCAGAATTTTCAGAGACACTAATTTTATTTGTGAGTTTAGCTTGTAGGTTTTTCCAATATTTGATATGTTCAATGGGAAATTTGGTAACTTTCACTTGCTTATATTCTAATGGAAGCATCTTATTAATAACTTCATTTTGTTTTTCTGTGTAAGAATGCATTAGATCAGAAAAGGTTTCAATGAGGGGTTCACTTGACACTTTGAATGATTCACATAAACCCGCAAAGCTAGGTATTCCTTGGATGTGGCTATCCATTTCTTCAACAGCTTCTGAAGTCAAAGCTTTCCACAATAAGTCTTCCTTCTTATCCTCATTTACTGTTGTTGCAACTGATGTAAAAGAGGCTTCATTTTCCTTAAACGAATCATCTGTGATATTAAATCTCAGATCAAAGGGTTCACCATTCCATAAATACCGCAAATCAAATGGGATTTTAGTTAATCCCAAAGTTTTTTTGAACTTTTCCTTTTCTTTGCCATCACTGAGAATAGAAATAGCCGTACCATAAGAGCCATATCGGCCAGCTCTACCAATTCTGTGCAGGTAAGTTTGCCAGCAAAAAGGAGGCTCAAAATTTACTACAACATCAACATTTTGAGCATCAATACCTCTTGCAGCCAGATCCGTAGACACAAGTATTCTGCATTTGTATTCTTGTAAAGTTTTTAGAGCATCTAGCCTATCAGTTTGTTCCTGCTGCCCATATAATTGTTCTGCTGGCCATTTGTCTCGTGACAGCATTCTGTGGAGTTCTCCAACTCTGACTTGGTAATTACAAAATATTAAACATTGTTTGAACTGCTTTTCATTAAGTATCTTTTTTAGTTCTTCATATCTGTGTTTAGTTTGTTTGACAATATTACTATGATGTGGAACTATTGTCACCCTCTGTTCAATTCCTAGCAGGACACTGTTGCTGTCAGGACATATATGTTGGACTTTTTGAACATATTTGCTTATAAATATTTTCGTTTGTTCAGGATATGTAGCACTAGACATAATTACTTGTTTTTGTTTTGGTAGACAAGAAAATATATAATTAATATCTGGTTGAAAGTCACGTTCCATTAATTTATCAGCTTCATCAAGAACAAATAGTCTGACACTAGACACATCAATATGTTTGTCATGAATCAAATGACGCAAACGGCCTGGGCTTCCAACCACAATATGAATATTTTCTTTGAATTTCTCTATATCTTCTTTGACCGGTAAACCTCCCATTACAACTGCCACCTGTAAACCTGGAACATTACATATATATTTAAACATCTAAAAATGATTATTAATAGTAAACTTTATCTTGAAGTTCTAAGGTAGAGCTCACCTTTATAAACAGAACCAATTTCAGTAATGACATCTGATATTTGAGAAGCTATTTCTCTGGTTGGTGCAAGTACTATAGCTTGTACACCTTTGTTTAGTTCTAGTTTTTCTAAAGCTATTATAGTAAAAACTGCCGTTTTTCCGGTGCCCGACTTTGCTTCAAGTAACAAATCTAGAATGATAGGTAAAGATTAGACCTATCTAACAAAACACAGTGTACAGTAAGTACACTTTATAGTAGTACACTGTTTTTTTAGTGACTTCAACTTATGTTTTTCACTCTTACCAAATCCACACTTTCCCAAAGGTATGCCATGTAATTGAATGGGAGAAGGTTTAGAGAAACCAGCATTTTTGAGCCCTTTTAAAGTAGAACTTTTTAGCAGCATTGTGTCGAACGATACGTTTTCTGTTATTCGAACATCTTGTGTCCTTTGCTTTCCTTCACTAAGATTATGACCCAAAACCATATTGAATAGCCACAATTTTGAAACACAAATTATATAGTTTTGAACTACTAGTATAAATTGTTTTAACTGAACCGCGGCGCGAGTACGGATCTTTTCGATAAATAAAATTCGATAAAATTGACAGTTTAAATCGATAAAACCCACATTTTTGTGCCCACATTATCGATTTTAACTGTCAATTTTATCGAATGTTTTTTTTTCTTTTTTTTTTGGCTCTACGCGATTAGCGTATTTAGCCAGTGTCAAGTTATAGATGTAATAATATTATATAATAAATCTCTAGTTTTGGTGCATGAAAGTCGTCAAAGTCACGTTAAAGTTTAGTCTAGGCGCGGTCAAGTCGTAGTGATGCTTCTGTAAAGCGGTGGATACTTTACTGAAGCTTCTATGGAGTTTTGGATGGAATACGAAAATACACGTATTTCGTCTTTGCACTATTTGCCTTTCATTCATGCACGTTTACGAACACTTAATGGTTAATAATCCACCATTATTACACATTAACACTCGATAAAATACAGGTTTTAGTAAATAACACAAAATCAACAACTGCACATTTTCGCATTCCCGCCAAAACTCCTTATCGAATGTTATCGACCCGAATCTAGATCCGTACCACAGAAGTCTGTGATCCGTACTTGCGCCGCAGTTCAGTTATGCGGCGCGAGTACGGAAGTCGGTTCGATAAATTTGTCGAACCGAAAAACTCGACAAATTTATCGAATGTTGCGAGTACCGAAGTCTGATGGTAAAGTATTGTAGTAGCTCTATATTCTCTTTGGTTTCGACCTAGCTTTTCGATAACTTTTGTCGATTGTTTCGAGGCTCGATAAATCCCACTTTAACGATTTGAACTGTCATTTTTATCGAATTTTGTCGGATATTATCGACCCGAATAGATCCGTACTTGCGCCGTTTGTCTGTGACGAACCGCGAAGCCAATAATTTATATACCAATCACGGATACCAAAACCGCGGTTCGAAAGAGACTAACAATTACCTCATTTTGTATTTAGTGGCGAATGAAAGCTAATTCATTTAGTTGCATATAAAAACGTACTTTTTGGTTAAATTAACTACCTAATTCCCAATGTTCTTGTTGTTTTTCTACCATGCCAACGCAAATTATATGCTAGCAACTGTGTGAAAGGGACACGGTGACTAAAAAGTGAGTCTCTCTCGAGTCTCGAGACTGCGGTGCGAGTACGGATCTTTTCGATAAATAAAATTCGATAAAATTGACAGTTAAAATCAATAAAATGGGTTTTATTCGATAAAATTGACAGTCAAAAACGATAAAGTGGGTTTTATCGATTTTAACTGTCAATTTTATCGAATTTTATTTATCGAAAAGATCCGTACTCGCGCCGCTGTTATTCTAAATTGAATCAAAAAAGAACGTTGTAATAAGGTTCAAACTATTTTTATATTTATGTCGATTGAACGTTCCAGTTTACGTAGTATATAACTTCTTAGCGTAGTTTATTATAAATCCTTGGGCTGTGGCCCTTCAGTTTCAGAAGTACTAGTAGTCTGTGGTTTTAGAACGAAATGAATTTTTGTGAAATGGCGATTTTTGTGATTCTTGTGGATCAATCTATTTTACAATTTTGACTATTTTTATAAAAATAATGTTGTTCTTTCCTTACTAGTTAGAAATACAGCAAACGTTGTAAGTTAAAAAAAATGTCTGTGGAGTTCTGACTCGTTTTATGTACATGAAACTACCAGCTTATTGCGTTTTCTTCTGCTATTTGCAGAATTTCCTTGCCTATTTATTTCCTTTTTAATAATTTCTCTAAAGGTATGTATACTTTCTATTAAACTCTATTGTGCGTTTAGTACTATTACAGTAATAATCTTTGTTGTCTTATAAAACCATCCATCAGAAGAGCAGAAAAATTCTTTGCATGATACAATAATTATTATACATCTACTGTGCTTACTATAGTAAATCTAGGTCATCAAAATACCTAATAAAACTGTATTTATATAAAGTTACTCTCCTGCGCCCTAAACTATTCAGGCTATGATATAAATCACTTCAAATGTGTCTGGACACTCTTCACTAAAGTAAATAAATAAAAACAAACAACAAAGTCAGAATTTGTGACAACATAGACCATGTAACATAAATGTCTTAGGCATATATTTAAACCAGCTGTTTTTCTGAAGTAATTTGATGTATTATGATTATGGTATGGGATGTATTTTGGTAATTAAAGTAATTTGACAATTTAATATTTCAGGAGTACCATCATGAACAACAACTGTGGGAATATAGGTGGTGCAGGAGTTGGACCATATGATGCCAAAATAGCTGGTCTCTATGATTTACTTGACACGCTTGGATCAGGACACTTTGCTGTTGTAAAATTGGCAAGACATGTATTTACCGGTGAAAAAGTTGCTGTTAAAGTCATAGACAAAAGTAAACTGGATGAAGTCTCCAAATCACATTTATTTCAAGAGGTAATTAGTTTCCATAAAGTGCTAGTTTCGTGTTTAAAGTATTTGGTTTTGGCTGAACAAAATGATTATAAAGTCTTGTAAAGGAAAAAAGACATACAATGATCATATATGGACAAAGTCAGGCCCGCCGGCCAGATGCGGCCTGCTCCGGCTTTTGATCTTGCCTCAGGAACACCATGCATCATTTTATAATTGCGAGCAAAAAAAGCTCAGTTCACACCAACAACAGAGTGAAAGTAGCATTCTTCTAGCAAGATTCTAAAAACTAGGCTTACAGATGAAAATTTTGAAAATACTTTACACCTGTTTATTGATCCCTACATAGATTATCTGGTTTGTCAGGTTCAAGCTCAAGCTTCTCATTAAGTTCCGCTGATTGATGTAACTTCAGTATCATACTTCATGAATGTATAAAATAAACCATATTTTTTTCACATCAACCTGTTCTCCACGGCCCGCAACTTCATTAACATTAACAAGCTTAGCTTGGAACTTTCCAAAGGTTGCCCACACCTGTCTTAGGAGATAATAAATATTCACACAAATCAATGTACTTTTCAGGTTCGCTGCATGAAATTGGTACAACATCCCAATGTGGTACGATTATATGAAGTCATTGATACTCAAACAAAATTGTACCTAATATTAGAACTAGGCGATGGTGGAGACCTATATGACTACATCATGAGACATGAATCAGGCTTATCAGAATCTCTGGCTTGTGATTATTTTCGACAAATTGTTCGAGCTATTTCATACTGTCACAGGTAAATAAATTACAACCAGTTGGTCAACAACAAGTTAACCAAATAATCATACTTTGTATATATTGAGAAAGTAGCATGAAGGTCTCCTTTTGTTCTTGGTGCAGTATTTAGTATAAATTATATACAACGTGGCGCTGCAATGGCGACATTAAATGAACACACGGACTGAGCTAGCTGTCAGCAATCATACAAAAAATAAATAAATCAAATCGTCCGTAAATTGAAATATCAATTTTTTGAAACAAACTAAATAACAAAGAGAGTAACAAAATTTAAATCACCCTGTGCTGCACACGTAAAACTCACTCGTAACGGCAACGTCGCACTCTCGTAGCGCGTATACGGCGAGTACTAGGCGGGTGGCGCCGCCCGGCTGGCGGAGGCACGGCGCGCGGTGTGCCCGTAATCCATTGCCCGGTGCGGGTAGGAATCACAACAAAACGCGAGCGTATTACGAAATAAAATTTTCTATGAGACCTATGCCACGGCGGACACAAAGATTTAACGGCGTTGAATATTCGCCAGCTGCACTTTTACCATAACATTTCCAGCCATTGCCCTCAGTTTCACAAACGCGTTAGTAATTTGAAGGCGTAGTTCTTCCACCGATTCAATAGTTTTATGCGTACACTTCATCTTTTAGCCCCACAAAAAGAATCGAGGGTTGTGACGTCTGGCGATCTTGCTGGCCGGGTCCGTTTTACTGCTGCCTGGCCGCTGTTATGGAATGTGCATGTGCAGTCAGGCCGTCTAATTGGCACCACATTCGTTTCGGCCGTAGTGAAGTTTGGATGTGAAATTGACATAAAAATCTTGAAAATACCACAACACAGAAAATAATATTACGTAGGTACACTAACACAACACACAACACGAAAAACCGGAACATACAGTAGGTTGTAAGCGTCTTTTTCGCGAAATGCTTACAAATTTATTGAAAATTGAGTTACAAAATTCTCGAGTGAAAAATAATTGTGTGTCAAGGACACCGGCCGATCAAGCACTAAGGGGACTAGCAGCGGCGCGGCGGCAGCGCAGCTTACCGACTAAGCAAAAGGCCGAGCTATCTCTTTCTTGCACTATTCACGAGCAAGTGTCTCATTCTATCTCAGTATTCCCTTTTCGCTTTAATTTCATTGATGCCCTGTTATCGTCGGCACTCCGGCAGATGACGTCAACATTTCAACGTTTTATACGTACAGGTTGTTTCAACATATTATTTTAGGAACTTGTGGATAATTCGATAAATAATAACGTTTAATAAATCAATTATATCTCCAAAACTTGAAAACCTGAAACCGGATACGTGTGTTAATTTAATGTCGCAATTGTAGCGACACGCGGTATACCTACTTGAAATGGAAACCTAGTCACATACCTTTGTAAGTGCTTTTCTAAGCCCTAGTGAAGAATTTTGAATTTCATGTTAAACTGACCAATGGCATCATGCTATTTCCAATCTATCCATGGTTACTAATAACATTTGAATCTTAATTTTTTTATTTAAACTTTGTCCTACTCTAGGCGGAGGTCTTTATCACTTTATAATCTCAATTATTTTAATGTTAAAACATTTATATTATATTTTTATTTTGCAGGTTACATGTAGTCCACCGAGATTTAAAACCTGAGAATGTAGTATTTTTCGAAAAGTTAGGTGTAGTTAAATTAACAGATTTTGGATTTAGTAACAAATTTTGCCCAGGACAAAAATTAGAGACTTCATGTGGATCTCTGGCTTATTCCGCACCTGAAATATTGCTTGGGGACTCATATGATGCACCCGCTGTAGATGTGTGGTCTCTGGGTGTTATATTATACATGTTAGTGTGTGGACAAGCTCCTTTCCAAGAAGCCAATGACAGTGAAACTTTGACAATGATTATGGACTGTAAATACACCATACCTACACATATATCAAATTCATGTAAAAGGTAAGTTTGAAGAAAACCAATCTTTACTAATAATCAAGAAGTAAACTTTGACATTAGTCTCAAGCTACGCTAACCCTGACTGCTATAGGCTACTTTTTATCCTGATTGAAGTCTGTGAAGCTGCAGGCAAAAGCTAGTATAAAACATAAAAGTGAAAGTCATAGAATGATTCCAAAATATATATATATATAAATATATTACTATATAACTGCAGGTATTTTAGTCTGATTTAATTAAATAAATTCCTAAGTTTCAAATATATTTGTTAAGGATTAGATAAAAAAATCTTATACCTCTATAGGATGTTATTATTCTGTAATGGGATTGTGTCAGTTGATTTATGAATATTTTAATATAATTTGCATTGATGTAGCCTGGATATTACTAGCTGTATTCTGGATTTTTTACATATTATTTAAACCTGTTCCTGTTTCAAACTCTAACCTTTAAAACCAAACATAATGGTGTAACTGAAATTAAACTGTTTAATTTCAGACTTATAGGCAGAATGCTGGTAAGAGAACCAGAGAAAAGAGCAACATTATCAGAAATAGCAACGGATCCATGGGTGACGGCTGGGGAAGGGGTCACGGTAGAGGATTTTGACATTCCACTGGTTGCCAAAGAACAGCTCTCAGAGGAAGACAAGGCAGTCATAGTTCAAAAAATGGTTCACGGTCAGATTGCTATAAAAGAGCAAATTCTAGAAGCTCTGGATAAGAATGAATACAATCACATTACAGCCACATACTTTCTGTTGGCTGAAAGGAAATTGAAGTCTAAAAGGTAATTTGCAGCAGCTTTATTTTATTGACAAAGTGAACAAAGTCTTTGCAACAACTGGCTGATTTTTATTCATCTGTCCGGGACACTGGATGTTGGTATTTGCATAGAGATTGTATTTCTAGAAACTGCCTTCAAATTACAAAGACTCGGCAGAACTTAAAAACTTACCTACACACAGAAATGTCTTCTTATTTGAAACAGTGATTTTATATTTTGTGCTTCAGCGTCTGTAATGTCCGAGGCTCATCGCGTGACAGTGCTGTTTTTTTGTTATAGAATGGAATTATTACGTAAGCAAGAAGCTAGCCGCAGCGCGCGGCGGCCCGAGGCACTGAGCGTGGCGCGCGGGGGGAGCGCGGGGGCGGCGGCCGGCGCGCGCACGCTCCTTGCGCCGCCCGCGCTCGTCGCCGCGCCGCGCACGCCCCAGGACGTGCCGCCGGTACGTGCCGACTAGGGCATGCAGAATCGGAGCATTTTGAAGAATCGAAAATTTTGATTCCTGCGGCGCGAGTACGGAAGTCGGTTCGATAAATTTGTCGAACCGAAAAACTCGACAAATTTATCGAATGTTGCGAGTACCGAAGTGTGATGATCGTAAAGTATTGTAGTAGCTCTATATTCTCTTTGGATTCGACCTAGCTTTTCGATAACTTTTGTCGATTGTTTCGAGGCTCGGTAAATCCCACTTTATCGATTTGAACTGTCAATTTTATCGAATTTTATAAAGATCCGTACTTGCGCCGCTGACTCGGAATCGGGTACACGGTTTTTTCGATTCTTTTCGAGAATAAATAAGAAACGCGTTTAGTAATTAATGAATTGACATTGACAGTTGAGTTCTTTTGACAGTTGACATTTTTTTTTGTTGTTGACTCCACGCGATTTGCGTATGTAGCCAGTATCGAGTTATAATAAATCTCTAGTTTTGGTGCATGAAAGTCATCAGTCACGTTAAAGTTTAGTCTAGACGCGGCCGAGTGAAAGTGACGTGACGCTTCAGTAAAGCAGTGGATACTTTACTGAATGCTTCTATGGAGTTTTGGATAGAATACGAAAATACACGTTTTTGTCTTCGAACTATTTGCCTTTCACTCATGTACGTTTACGAACATTTAATGGTTAATGTGTAATAATGGTATCCACCATTATTACACGTTAACACTCGATAAAACATAGGTTTTTAGTAAATAACACAAAATCAACAACAGCACATTTTCGCGTTCCCGCCAAAACTCCACATTTTTTTGTTTGCTCTCCCTATATTGAACAGGCGAGGCAAACACATCTAATACCATACGGGCTAATTGGATGTTATTATGATTCTTGATATTATTTAATAGAAGGGTTAAGTTGAGATGGCGTTGCTATCTCAACAGCCAACTGTTGCTTCTTAGAATTGAGATATTTTTAAACGGCAATCGAAAGGAATCGGAAAACGATTCCTACTGATTTAAGAATCGGTTCTTACAGGACAAAAAGAATCGGTTTTCCCGGTTATTTTGAAATCGGTTAAAACCGGTTACATGCCCTAGACAGGACCGAGACTCATGCTAGTCTATGACACCGCTGTGAGTCGCGATGTTTAACTAGACCTTCGGCGCGAGTACGGAAGTCGGTTCGATAAATTTGTCGAACCGAAAAACTCGACAAATTTATCGAATGTTGCGAGTACCGAAGTCTGATCGTAAAGTATTGTAGTAGCTCTATATTCTCTTTGGATTCGACCTAGCTTTTCGATAACTTTTGTCGATTGTTTCGAGGCTCGATAAATCCCACCTTATCGATTTGAACTGTCAATTTTATCGAATATTATCGACCCGAATAGATCCGTACTTGCGCCGCTTATCTTTTCATAAACGGACCGAATCCGCAGAGGTCTCGCAAGTGCAGTATCGTACGCGAGGAAGAGGACGACGAGGAGGGCGCCGCGGCGGCGTGCGGCGCGCGGGCGGCCGACTCGCGGCGCGGCTCGCGCTCCGAGGGCCGCCTGCACCTGGCCGCGCGCGCCGCGCCGCCCGCGCCCGCGCCCGCGCCGCAAGCGCCCCATCGCACGCACCTCGCCGAGAACCTCACCAGAGTGAGTTTTCAGACCGCTTGTTCCGTCAGTTACACTACTATACCCTGTTCCATAATCTTAGATATTTTTTGTAACCAAAGAAATGTCATGAAAAGTCACTGTCAAAGTTACATGCCAGTTGACCAAGACATTGTTCACTTGGGAAAAATATTTTTGTTTCTATTTCCCCCGGCTTTGCTCTCGCGCGGCACAATTATAACGTAACAGGAAACAAATAACAAGAACCAACAATGAAAACTTAAACAAAACCACTACAAAATAACAAGATCTTTAAGTTTATCATGTTGTATCTTAAAATCAATTAGTAATAATGTCTATCATGAAATTATGGATTGCACAGTTTTCTATCAATTTTTTATAAAATATCTAAGATTTTGGAACAGGGTATAGAGGCGACGCCTCGCATTCGTTGTCGTTCCTCGGTTACAGTTCGTACCGTTCGTCAATCGATATCGTTGTTCGTCGTCGCTAGGTGAACCTCGACGATGAGGGCGGCGCGACGGCGCGCGGGCCGCCGCCGGCGCCGCCGCCCGCGCGCCGCGCCCGCATCGAGTGCAGGCGCCGGCGGCCTCGCGCCGGCTCGTGCTCCTCCTCCGACCTTTCCGACGACGATTCGGAGAAGAAGAAGCGCGCCGCCGCCGAGCGCAGCGATGCGCCGCCGGACCGCGCGCGCCGCGACTCGCACGACGATTCCAGCGATAGTCAGGAGCGCGGAGCGGGCGCGGGCGCGGCGGGCGGCGCGGCGGGCGGGGCGCGGCCCGCTACCGCCGGCGCGCCGGGCGCGGAGGGCGCGGGGGCAGGGGCGGGCGGGGACGCGCGCGCGCCGCCGCCGTCGGGCGCGGGCGGCGGGCGGCGGCGGCGCGCGGCGCGCAAAGAGAGCCGACTACGCGAGTCGCGGTCGTTGAACCGCATCGCCGAAGTGGAGGAGGCGGCGAGTGCGCGCTGGGCGGGCGGCGGGCTGGTGGCGCTGTGCGGGCGCCCGCTGCTGCGGCTGCTGGCGGCGGCGCGCCCGGGCCCGCAGGCGCGCCGCCTGCACGGACTGTGCTAGCGCGCGTCGCCGGTGCTCGTTACGGAACGAGAAGGAGCGGCGTCGTCTCCCGTCCTCCCGAATTATTGACCTGCCGGTGATCGCTCCCGCATCTGTACATTTTCCATTCCTTCTCTATGTCCTAGTACGATAAATTACATGTATGATGTCATCGTAATCGGTACCTGAAAAATGAATTTAATGAAACTGTACTTGGCCCGATTTAAACGTGATTCGTTTCTTCTCTTCTATATGTTTATTTAGATAGCTGTAGAATAATTGTTACAATAATATAACATGCAATAAATTAAGAGAAAATATAGTAATTTTATTTATTTTTATGTGCAATTTCGTTTTTCACTTCGTTATTGATTAACGAGCGATAGGCAATAATAGTAAGCATACTTATCAATATTTTTTCTACTTCTCTCTTTATCTTTATGATTGTGTGTGATTTTTGAAGTGAATAATATAATATAATAATATTAATATGATTTCTTTTATCATTGACGAAAACGCTGCCAAATTTATGTGTAATTCGTTTATAGTGGGGCCATAATCGCCTTATTGCTATGTACTCTACACTCCCAACAGTTCCGCGCTCAGATCGTTTACGGCGGCTACAATCAATAGGAAAACAGGGTTTCTACAACGGTTCCGTTTTTGCGCGTGAAATCACTTCAAAGCTCGTTATACTTGTTATTTGACAACATTCTTACGTAAAGTTAAAATAAGATAGAATGGTATGATCATTATTGACTGATCCATCATCGCCGCGATCCCTAAACACCTTCACCAGTAGGTGAAGGGCAGACAGGGTTCCAAATTCTCGTTACTAAGAATTTGAATCATCTAAGAACAAATGTATTTATTTTTACTAAAATTCTAGAATCCAATATAAAACAAATCCATGATTGTTATAGTATAATAAAGAATATAAATTCATAGAAATGTAATTAAATCATATTGTATGTTAGAGTTGCATAAAGAAGACAAAAGCTTTATAGGCTATTTGTGTCATTTTCATAATTATGTGCCAGTCAGTTTACAGTATACTCCGTGATCTTTTATGGCATGAACTATCCAACTTCACATTCGTATTCTTATAACCCTATGTTATTGGAAAAATGCTAACAGCCTCTGTAAATCATAATTCATAACAAATAACTTGTTCTAAGACTTTTCCCAAAAACTTGTTAAGGAATTAGGACTAAATTAGGCCTGGCTCTCAAGCACGGCTGCTGGAATACACCGATAGGTGCTTGGCGACATATTTTCAACTTGAGGGTGATAGCTAGCCTTCCCTACCACCGTGATATGGTTGCATCACTGTTTCTTTCCTGCCCGACTCCGAGTTTCCCACCGCACTCCTTTTGAGATCGCTCTGCTGGCGCTGTATCCTATTCTGTGACCGCAGTTTATAATAGAGTTAGTATTCTGTTTTTCTTTTGTGTTGAGAAAATAAATATTTATTATTATTATGGCATAATTCGTTCGGTTTAATTATTTTTGTATGAGCGAAAAAAATGAATTGTTTAAGTCTCAGGCTAAGATTCAGAGACGATTCTAAGCGTAGACTTTGGCTTCCATATGTCAAAACCGTATAGAATTTTGACGTATGGAAGCGTGAGTCCACGCTTAGATTCGTCTCTGAATCTCAGCCTTAGAGCCCATACGTATACTAGGGGTCAACCGCGATGGTTGCTAGCAGCTTTATTATTTTTGATAATTTATGCAACAGGCCAAACAATCATATTGTTCCTACCCACTAAACGGCCAATTCCAATCAAAATTGAAGCCGTGCGGTTATTAACCATATAAAAAGTACTCTGTGGGTTAGCCCTTGCGGTTGACAGCTAGCGCGTACAGGCTCCTACTGTTAGAATATAATTTTGTTATGATATAGGTACAAATTTTGCCCTTACGTTATTATGTTTCCAATAACCCTGTATAATGTTGTGGCAGCGGCGACGCGACACATCTCTGTTGGCGAGAACTCAGGGCAGACGTGAAGACAGAATAAGTACGTGTCTTTCGAGAGGTAAGATGATTAATTATCAATGTATGTACATAGTGCTATATGTACATTGATAATTAATCATCTTACCTCTGAAAAGACACGTACTTATAACCGCAGGAATAGAACCTTACCTCTTCTATGAAAAGGTCATTTTATTTTATATAATTTAATTCCTATAGAGTTTTTCTGAATAACAATTATCAAATTTATACTTGTAAAATGTACAGTAAAAGTGTTATTAGATGTACGATGTACGAAGTGTTAATCACAATTAATATCAAGCAATAACAGAGTATTAAAGTTTCTGTATGTGACATAAGTACTATTAAAGTATAGTGTGCCCATAAGCTTTTAAAAAAACCGTAGTTAAATAACTTATATATTGTAGTAAATTCTAATAAACTTACAAATGTTAACTCGCTGATGTAGGACTTAAAGATCAAAACACTTGGAACAAAATAAAATAGAATATATATAATTATATTATGTATGTATATGGGTTTTCATATATTTACCACTAGGGTTGATATTCTTTCAAGTTTATATGAAACTCCTCAATGACGCGTGACTGAGAAGTGTCAATGATTTATTTTGTTAATTTAAAAAAAATGCTTGATACACTTTTGAGATGGGTTTACAGTGGCTAATCTGAAATAGTGAAATAGTGACAACTGCCGAAAGAGTTGTAAGCTTACTTTGACTTATTGAGAAATACAACTTGATTATTATTAAAACATCTCTTTTGCTTGGAATCGAAATCATTGTTTTTGCTAAAAATTATGGCATATGTGGCTGTTGCAGCAATACTACTCAGTAGTAACAATTGGTCATGTATAATATGTTACAAATAACTAACTTTTTATTAATTTTTCAACGTTGTTTTCTAGTATTTGTAAGTAAGTATACTATGAAACCCAAATAACAGTGCAAATAATTATTATGGGTCTTTTTCTAATCAGGTACATTGATTTGCTATTATATAAAACAAAAATATCATACATTTAAAAATGACTTGGTTTGATTTACATCTCGCAAGATTGTATCTTTACAGCAACACATTGGAGCAATGATACAGTGGTTTCAAAACAAAATGAAAGTTTGTTTTTTAATAAAATAAATAGAGCTAGGTAGAGTATTTAACATTTGGCTTAGTTTCTGATTTGGCCATCAAAACTCATCTCACAAATTCTCACTGCATTTTCCTAGCAAATATATATATTTTTTATATAAAAAAGCACAGAGTTAATATTTTATTATTCGATCATTAACACTTTTTTGTACGATATAATTATATAAGTACACATTGTAAACAAATAGAGACCGGTTTAGATCCTAGTGCGACGCTTACATGCCCTATATTTATGTATGTACGTAACCTAACATGTACATAGCCGAGGTATCGTTAGGGTCTGTTCAGAACAAACGGAAAAGTCCTTCCGCACTTTCGTGTCACTAAATAAAGAACATCGACATCAAGCATTTCCTTGCGCATGCTCGACCGCGCGATTTATATAGGTTCGTTATTCAATGCCTTAAAAAAGTGCGTAAAATTTTTCCTGTTTAGTCTGAACTGACCCTTAGAAGTAATAGTTTCCAATATATGCAACAACTTTTGTTCTACAAGGTAATGAATTAATTTGCAGTAAAACAAAAGTTGTTCAGCTCTCGATTGAACGACGTACCGTAGTTAAAAATAATGTATTTATTATAATTCAACTCCCGCCATCTCTAATTGAACTACTAACTACTTAGCGATGCTAGAAGCTTGCTCATTCGTAAGTAGTAGGTATAGGAATAGTTATTATTTACTAATGAGTAAAATTTAAATAGTTTCGCTTCTTGGATAGGAATAATTCCAGATTATTATTAAATAAACATTTTCGAAGCATTTCATAAATGTTAGATCTTAGATAGATTGTGGACATTTCGTTTATGAGTTGTAAATGTATGCATACGTTATGGTTAATTTGTATGTAAATTAATGTTGCGTATTAAAAATCTATGTACATATTTAAATTGTTGTAAATAAAATAGTTTATTTCTCAAATATGTAAAGTTAAGTATTTTTTTTATTTTTAGGCAATGTATGTTACGTGAACATCGTCGTCTTATACAATGTTATCGCGCTGACAATTTTGTTAATGGAAAGTTAAATGATTTTGACCCGTCTGCAAGTTGGAAATTGAATAGAATGCGCCGCGCGTCGCGCGCGCTGGTTTCGCAATAATAATCCCCAGACCAAAGATTTTAAGAAATTGTATGTGTATGCATTTCCACACCTGTGCTGTATGGTGCCAATGTAAATGATGTTATGTATGGGTGCATGTATATTCATGTTTTAGACAATTTTACGGTGCTTGTTATTTTAATGATCTTTGAGATTATGCATTTGTTTGAGAAATCAATTATAAGATTGTGAAATAAATTTCATTTAAGACGTATAGAAATTTAGAGACGTATGAATATGACGTTTTTTCCAAATCTGTATTAATGTGTATGGTAGTGCCCAAACAAAAATGTTTTTCACTAATATTTGGCTTTATTTCGGATTTTGTTTGTATTATTTTCACCCTCTAGTTAACAACACTAAAACATCAAGTCATAGATAAGTAGTTACATAATACGTAAATATATAGATAGGTACTCTTTGTGGACATAGTGCCTAAAACAAACCCAAGGAAAATTATTCGCAAACAGCTTGTTTGGTAACATTCTGATGACTGGTTCAAATCTTGTTTTAATAAACTTATAAATCTGCTAGAC
This sequence comes from Crocallis elinguaria, assembly GCA_907269065.1. Classification (NCBI taxonomy): domain Eukaryota; kingdom Metazoa; phylum Arthropoda; class Insecta; order Lepidoptera; family Geometridae; genus Crocallis; species Crocallis elinguaria. Next base: position 18,845,376 of record OU026072.1, on the reverse strand, counting down.
AGCTTACTTTTGGGAATACATACAGTTTGTTGTGTTAGGTAACATTTCACATCGAGCAAATGTAGATACTCTGTGACTGTGGCGACACTACGACGAGCAACGCCAACACTAATGGTTCTATCTTTAGCTCGATGTGCAATATTTACCGACGGACACTGTACTTTACTGATGGTAAGAGACGATGTAACAAGATTACCTAGAAACTATCTGAAATAATGTATACCTACACTTATTCAGAGCTAACTTTTACCGCTAATTATAGTGCAGGTACCCAAGATGACTCATAGAACTGAAGCTTAGAAGTAGGTCACAGGTGGCGAAACGAGACGAATCATGAAGCACAGAATAGTCTGAAGGTAGAGTGGGAGGGGTATTCCAGTATCTTTTCAGTCTATATATTATCTACTACTCATTTTTCAGCCACACACGAAACTAATCCGGAAGTAGGTACCCTGCTGCACATAATGTCCCCCATTGGAATAATACCGCTTACGTCAGTAAATTAGATGAAACATTTTCCGGTTTTTGCCTGTACCTAGTACGGTTCAGGTTTCATTATAACTCAAAGCATTTATCTTTCGCTATTCATAGTAGGTACCTACCTACTTATCAAGAAAAACGGGAAAATTGCAATATAGGTATGTAGAATGGCAAAACTTTCGTGTACTTACCATTTTCTTGAAAGTACATTTTCCAAAATCTGTGAATGCAAATCGAGAGTACATCTCTCAGTCCATTTCTCTGTAGAGAGAGTAATTTTCTCTGAAGATTATTTAGAGATGAACTCTAACATTTTGATTTGTATTCACAAATTTTGGAAAAATGTCCAACGAAATGGAAAACTTTTTTTAACCTAATCGATCCTCGTTGTCTTAAGGATCAAGACTCTGTGGGAGCAACTTGAGGTATGAGCACTAAAATGACAGAAATCGTAAAAAACATGTCCTATAATTGTTATGAGACATCAGTGCAGCTACCGGAAAACGTTCTTAGGAGCTACAACTCTATGAGCTACACAAGAGTACCTAATTACCCCTCACTGCCCCCTCTAAAGAATACACCTGTATACGCACGTTGCCAATTGTAGCTAAATAAAGGTCGGATCACGTTTATCCACGTAAGGTTGAAATGATACTGCAAATTACGACAGTGTTATTTGATTTATTTACCTTTGCTAGTTATACATTGGTAAAAATATTTAATGCTATGAAACAATTTGACTTAGCATTTGGTTTTGTAACGATAAGATCATGCATGTGAGATGCACAGGAGAACAGTGTATGTGTCCGTGAAGTTATAGTAGTGAAAGCCACACTGCTGAATGTAGCTATGCAGATGTTGCATTTTATGCATGGTTCAAGAAAAATAATGACTGTTGCAAAGCTTCAAAAAGGACCCAGAGTACTTTATCTTATGTTCCTAAGAAATATAAATTTCCTACATTATGTTACACTTGATCAAGTTAAACTATTAGAAAAAAGTTAAGCAATTTTCTTTTATATTAAATCGGTATCGAGATAAATTTCGTAGAAATAAGAATTTAAACATTCAGAGACGGTACAAGAAAATATTAGATTACAAATGTGCAGCATATACTTTTGAACAACAAGAGTATGATCTAGATGCACAACATGATTCATTCTAACAACATGTTAGAATGAATCATGTGGTGCATGTAAACTGGTACAAGTCGTTTAAAAGGACAAGCTTTCAAATCACTTACTTAAAATGAAAACAGTAAAACTAGCCCTTATTAATACCAAAAGCAAGTTTAACTTTTTAAAAGGCCACAATAATTTATGTAATATGATAAATAAATTGGTGTTACCCCCTAAGTGGGTAAAGAAAAGCCATTAAAAAAATCTTACTTGCCCAATCTACAATGGTATAAAACTGCATTAGCAGAAAGATAAGTCAATGTAATAAATGCATTGTTCAAATCTAAGATACACACTAGCAAAGCATTACTTAGAGTAAAAATAAATTACAGAGGGGTCACACCAATCCAATTTTATAGCAAATGTGCTATAAGATTTTATGCAGACTTAAGCCCATCTATACGTTAGCTGTGAAGTATCATCATCAGCTGCATTTTATGGTGGATAAGTTGGCCAAAGGTACTAAAAGAAAATACAAGAGTTGGATTAGTTGGACCCTACTATAAGTGAAATATAAATGAACTGTCTTTTACCACATACATAACTTAGGTAAATGGAAAGGCCGAGTAGATTGGGTCTATTGAGAGTAAACTGACTGAGAGGAACTAGAAAGCGCTTCCTTCTGGTGGCTGGGATAGCTTCATGTTCTCCTTGAGTGTCATGAGACGTCTTAGCTCCTGCAAAACTGTCTTGATAGTGTAGTCGCGTTGCCATCTTGCAAGGATTGGGACTTGTCTGTTGTCCACCTGCAATTCACAAAGAAAATTAGAAAATTGTTGGTGTAATCTTCATGAAATCACAGCAAGTAATGTTCTGTATTACTTGCTGTGTGCTGGTTTGAGGAGCAAAGTAATCAGTGAAATAATAATAATGCAGCTTTGTGGCGAGCTGTCGATGGGTAGCAACACCGTGTACCCCGACTCCCTGGGCTAAATGAGACCCCTGACCCATCAGCTTGCCTTAACTGACTGTCCAGGGGTGGGGACCACAAAAGCTAAGACCCTAAGCTCCAGGGCGGAAGTGATAAAAAGCATAATGCATGGAAGTAGCGCCTCAGTGAAACTACAGCACACCTCTCACCACCCTTTAGCCATCCACGCCAACGTTTCCTCTTACGTCGCCAATTATACTGGCGGCACTGATGGGAGGCCTGTTCAGTGGGTGGCGAGTCAATACCTGCCTACAAATTTTTACATGAGGTGGAATTGGCAGGTGCCAGAGACTCATTTCATACACTCATTACAATATTCCAGGCTTTTTAATCATATTTTACAGCAGTCCATCTTATCAGAAACCTTCCTCACACGCATAGTTTATTTGTACTTTTATTAAAAAGGGCCTCCTAATGTTAGTATGGCTCCATTAACACCTATCAAAGGTCTGGGCAAAGACCTGAGAATTATAAAATATAAGAGAATAATAATAATATGAGGAGCCTCAAGTGGCGACCACAAACAAGAAGACATAGCTGAACTTGAAGCCAGTCCTCTACAATACATTTATGTATAGCACTATAACTATTATTATATATTATGAAACTATTTTTTAAAAAGAATGCCAAGATGAGTTTCTTGACCTTCTTGCTGGGCCTATACCAATTTGGAACTGGCATGATGTCTTTGTCATTTGTTATGTTCTGATAAAGACAGCCTTATCTGTGATTCGGGTAGATGAACATTACAGAGGCCCGCTGTTAGAGTAATTTATTTAACTTTCATAAGTGCTTCATTGGGGCCTATATGAATAAAGCATTTTGAATTTGAATAATATATACTAGAAAGTTATGAAACTGTAAGGAGCTATTAGATGCAAGAAGCTAGGATCTATTCAATGTGGTGTTCTGTATTCAGCAGTGGATGGGATGAATCTGATACATATTGAGCACTCTTTAATGACACATATGCCTTTGCGAAGTGCTGGGTGGCACTGCAAATATTATGAGTAGGCAGTGTTTTGAGCTTAAAAAATAAACATTTATTCATTTAAAGTATTTCAGATTGCATGTTGATGACATGATAATAAATAGGTAGAAGTAGTAGGTAATCATAGCAGTGCAGAGTAATGAAACCTACTATTAAGTAATTATACAAAATTGAAATAAGCCAAAAAATTATTGAAAACTGCTGGATATTCAGACTATTTATGGTATAATATAAAAGCCATAATACAAAAAATCTATTTACTTTTAAATTTTAATACTTACAAGTCCAGTCTGGCTATTGACACAGTTCATGTTGATCCTAGAAATGAATCTAGCAGTTGGGGGCTCATCAGGATACCGAGTGCCACACTCAATTTTAAGAGAGTACATTCTATTTTCATATGGAGTCTGGAAAATAATAAATTCAAGGTAAGTTCTTCACATAATTATGAAATGGATAGCTTGTGATAAGTCACACCCTTGGTAAATGATATAAAACTGAAAATTTTCTTTGATCAATTCTATCTCCATCAATAATATAATTAATAAATTAGCAGTAAGCCAACATGATAAACATCATCTGTATGTAGAACTGTTTTTTTATGTAAGCGGGTGGCAAAGACAACCGGCCCGCATGATGGTAAACAGTCACCGTTGCCTATGGACATTTTCAACACCAAAGGTGTTGCCAATGTGTTACCGTCCCTTGAGAACTCGTTTGACACTCATCTTGAAGGACTGCATTTTGTAACATGTAAAATTTATGTTTTCATACTTGTCTTCGTACTTGCATCATAAAATCATAACATGGATATGCCATCTTTCCTAGAAAGTTCCATTATTTCCAGGATTTAATCAAATATTATTAAAGGTAGTGATTTAGCAACTACATACTACATTTAGAATTTTAAGGTAGTTGTAATAAAACATTTGACATTATTTTTTTTATCCTATGTGTAGTTCCTACAAAATTCATCTGGTTAAATTGATTAGGTACACTCTACAAACTGACGTATGTAAATGAGCTACAGTTTTATTGAGATCAGTGAGATTGAGAAATATTTAATGAGTCATCCTGGACACTCTTCTATGATTGGCCATGAACATCATGCATAGATATGGTGACATAGGTGCTGTTGACAGAGTTATGCCTATTATTATTAAGTATTGTGTCCTTGGATTTCATTTCCCTTCTTACGTAGTAAAAAAACTGGTGTTCAAGGATTTGAAGTAAAAGCAGAAAGTATGACTGCCACTTATGCCACCCGCATAGTGTTGAATGTGTTAAGAATCTTTTCATGTAATAATTTTGAATTACTGGAAAAAAATCTTGATCATTTCCAATAATTGAAATCCTGGCAGCATGTCCTTATTAATTATTAACATATATGTTTGAGATCATTGACCCTAAATTGATGACCTACTCCAATCGCACTGGCTATACATAACTGTTCAAAATTAAAAAAAAGAGACAATTAAAATGTGATTTCAAGGTAATCAATAGTTCTAAAACAATATGCCTGATGGATTAGAGTTTAGACACATTAAATTAATAAGTAATAATAATAGGTTTTTCTAACATCAATGTGGAACAGCACTTTGAAATTGCATTTTTCTGCTGGTAAGGGACCTTGAGTTTCGTAGATGTTGGTAATTATGTCTTTATTACTTTATATTTCTATGAGTTTTGGAACTCCTAAGGAGTTGGTTCACCATCGACTGTTGTAAAATCTAATTACGAATCCATGTAGGTATTGTGATATTACCCTAGGAGGGCCAATGATCATGCCAGTCCAGTGAGTGAGGGTCATGTCATCGTCACTCTCGAGTCCCCAAGAGATGGTGCCATCGCCCACACCTTTTTGGCCTTGTTCAAGTTCTTCTAGGAGACGAAAGTTCCGTGGCACAACTGTGGAGGCAACGAAACACCGTTTCAAATAAAACACATAATAGCATAACATTACATAAACTCGTAAATTAGCGTAAAACATTTATAATGTCGACCATATTTTTTTATTTTGTTGAAAAATAATCTTACCAACGCCTGATGACGGATTCGCCATGATCAGTCTCACCGGCGCGCACTACCTACAAGTACAGTGGAATCACCCTGATAAAGTCAAATTTATGCAAGCATTTACTATGTACGCCTATACAAATTAACGCCGCGGACTAAACACTATCACAAATTTGTTAGGAGATGCAAAAAACTCGATAAACCCAAAAATTTTTCACTCAAAGAGAAAGAAGAAAGGTTAGCAATTTTTTGTTGACTTTGACAAATGTCAAATGGCTTAGAGTCTCTGTCTATGGTAGTTTGAAGTAGTCACCTTATATACTCTTTGGTAGTCACTATAAAACGATCAAGATTTTTATCAAGCTAAATAATCAATAATAATACCCTATATAATTTGTGTAAATAATGCCGTGATTAAGATGTCTCTGGCGCTTGCGGAGTCCTTGGATAAGTTTGACAGAAGGGAAAAGCTTTTGCTCCTTCTGAAAAAAAAGTCAGCTGTCAAACAATCAACATAGTCTATGCAAACAATCAGCTCAAAGATAACTATACCAAAAGGAAACGAGAGCTTGCAGAATATTTTGATTTCACCGTTTGAATAGTGGTGACATCTATTATTGTGTACTGAAACTAAGATGGCTACTGCTTACGTATAGATATGTATCTATATTTATATATAGATACATACATATACATGTGTATCTATAGTATTGTATATCTACCTACTTATTCTTATTTCTACTGGCTTCTTGGGTGATTTTTTTCCATTATATAAGTGGTCTTTATTAGGCGTATAAACAAATGTTTTATTAACTCATCACAATTAAGTTTAATAGTAATGTAATAGGTACACGCCTAATAAAGTTCCACTTAATAATAAAATAAAAGCATTTCATATATTTGGATATCTAATATATTTTTTGTTTTATAACGCTTGTTTTTATAATACAACTCTGCGACCGATTTAATTTCGTCATCCCCTACAACAGCAGCGTCCAAATCACAAATATACAACAATGGACTCCTTTCATAGATTACATGATATTATCTTCTTCTTCTTTCTTTATTTCCTGGCTTCTGTGGTATGTTCGCCACAATTTCGCCAATGTCAAGTAGGTACTATGATAAAACGAATCCGTCATTTTGTGTTAAATTACATATTTTACATATACACATAATATATTTTACATTAACAAAATCCTTTGGGATCGAAGATTTTCTCAACTTGTAATTAAATGAGATCCAAAGGAATTTTTTAGATTGTTTTTGTTCGTACAAGTTAATAGATGGCGCTATCAAATAGCCTATGAACTAAGCATGACCCCCCTGAATCAGCTGTCATTGTCAAAAAGTAACCTCAAAAATTTTATTCAATTTCCAGTTAGTCATTGATGTCGTGTTCATAGAAAGCTATTACTTTCACTAATCTGTAGTAGCGTTGGTAATTTGTTTTCCATGACGCAGCAACTGCTACGTGCCATACGTAATTCATTTGCTATTCACACTCAATACCGTTCGCATTCAATTCACCATTGTAATTTGTTACGTAGCGAATACCGTTATTCGGAGTGGGGATCGAGGCGCGCGAGGGGGGTCCGTATCAGCAGCGCCGTTGGAGCGCGAGTTCACTCTGTCACTCGGTCATTACGGTATTTCTCTACAGTGCGTCCCACATTTGCGATCTTGAAAGAAAAAGTGACAATGTCCGAAAACAAACCGTTTCAGCGCCTTCCCAAAAATGTCGTACCCAAACATTATAACTTAGAATTAGTACCCGATTTAGAAAAACTAACATTCAAGGGAAAAACAGCAGTGAAAGTATCGGTAAGAGGATATTTCATCATCGTCATTGCGAATATTTCGCTTCCATTTGCTGCGTAAACCACTCGACGGGTTGTGTTTCAGATCGTGAATTCAACTAATGAAATCGTGTTGAACTCGTTGGACCTGGTGCTGAGCAATGTGAGGTTAGAGTACGAGAATGGGGGCTTTGAAGGGCATAGGACGCCTTCTGAAGTGCGCCTCAGCGCGGCCGAGGAGACGGCCACTATCGCGTTCGCGGAGCCGCTGAGTGCTGGTGAGGCCACCCTTTACTGCGAATTCACTGGAGAAATCAACGACAAGATGAAGGGTATTTACCGCAGCAAGTACCTGACGCCAACGGGCGAAGAGCGCTATGCTGCCGTCACACAGTTTGAGGCTACAGATGCGCGCCGCTGCTTTCCCTGCTGGGATGAACCAGCCATCAAAGCGACCTTCGACATTGCATTGGAAGTTCCCTCCGACAGGGTTGCCCTCTCCAACATGCCAGTTAGGGAGGAGAAGACTGTTGGAGAGAAAAAAATTATGCAGTTTGGCACAACCCCTGTTATGTCTACCTATCTTGTGGCAGTTGTTGTGGGTGAATATGATTATGTGGAGAGGAAATCTCGTGATGGTGTCCTAGTCCGTGTTTATACACCGGTGGGCAAAGGCAAGCAGGGAATGTTTGCATTGGAGGTGGCAGCCAGAGTACTGCCTTATTACAAAGAGTATTTCAATATAGCATATCCTTTGCCTAAAATTGATTTAATTGCTATAGCAGATTTTTCAGCTGGTGCTATGGAGAACTGGGGTCTGGTCACATACAGGGAGACTTGTCTCTTAGTAGATGAGGAGCACACATCAGCTGTGCGTAGGCAATGGATAGCACTAGTTGTAGGCCATGAACTTGCTCACCAATGGTTCGGAAACCTAGTTACTATGGAATGGTGGACTCATCTCTGGTTAAATGAGGGTTATGCATCTTTTGTTGAGTTCCTTTGTGTGAACCACTTGTTCCCTGAATATGATATTTGGACTCAGTTTGTTACAGAAAATTATATCAGGTGAGTGACTCAGCATTTAACTTCTTTAAAAATGCAATTTTCAATGCATTCTGTTGGCATTGGCTGTCTGCCAACAGACAACTTCAGAGTCACCCTGAAACACAATGAACAATAACATTTTCTTATATGTGTTGCATACTAATATAAATGATTCTGGCATGTAATTAAAATTTTTAGAGCCTTGGAGTTGGACTGTTTGAAGAACTCTCATCCTATTGAGGTGCCGGTTGGTCATCCATCGGAAATTGATGAAATATTTGATGACATTTCGTACAATAAAGGAGCTTCTGTGATCCGTATGTTGCACAAATACATTGGAGATGATGATTTCCGAAAAGGCATGAATATATACCTCACTAGGCATCAGGTAAATTACTGTAAAAATAACATTAAATTTAATAATAACTGTTGTCTAGACAACTAAATAAAATTGAAGTGTCTGTTTGTAATATCAAAATAACAGCTTTTTACTAAATGCATATGAAAGTATATACGGGACCTACACCAAAACAGTCATTTTAAAAATTTTTGTCTGTCTGTCTGTTTGTTCCGGGTAATCTCCGAAACGGCTGGGCCGATTTTAACCGTACTTTCACTGGCAGATAGCTGATGTTACAAGGAGTAGCATAGGGTACTTTTATTTTGGAAAAAGAATTAGGGTTCTGCGCAAAAAAATAAAAACCATGAAATCCAATATCTCAGCGCGGATGAAACCACGGTGCAGCAGCTAGTTTATTAATTTAGTTGTGTGTGTGTGTGTGAGTAAATAAAAGTAATACTTTTAATCAAGAACAGTGCTTATCAGTGTGCCATTTTCTATTTACAAACCTGCATACTTATCATGCTACAGTGTAACATATTATTTATGTTAATGCCTAATACATGCACAACTATTAACACTAAAGCCCTTATTCATACATGTTCCGTAACTTACTTATTACTAGAAAGTGTTGTCTTGTTTTCACGCGTAACAGCTTCCGTCAACGAGAAGTTGACAGCAGTTTAAAGCATAGATTAACTTATTGAGCTTTTATGAATAAGGGTGAAAAATTATGTAAAATATAGAAAATTTTAAATAAAAGTTTACAAGCATGCAAAATTACAAAGATTTAAAAATTTAATTTTATAAATATTTACTCTTAATTTAATTCCATTTTCATGAAGCCATGCAATATTAGTATTAATTATACTATCTCTATCAATTAATTTAATCACATATTATCTAATACAAATATTCAGTTCAAGCATATTGCCAAATGGCAATCTATCTTCCACTTGTTTTATTTCTTGGAAATATTTCAGTACAAGAACACATTCACAGAAGATCTATGGGCAGCGCTAGAAGAGGCGTCAAACAAGCCAGTTGGTGCTGTTATGTCAACATGGACAAAGCAGATGGGATTCCCTGTTGTTGAGGTTAGTTTCTATTTGTATTTCAGTGTTTGTTGTCAGGCAATGGTTTGACGTGATTTTTTTTCATTTGATGAATACTTAGAATGTGGTACTCGGTGTGCAGACTCTTTTCCGAAATTAGACTGTTTATCTGTCCTTTTTGTATGAAAGCCGGAGGATACTTTTTATCCTGGAAAATCCACCGTTCGTTAATCTCGACACAGATGAAATCGCCAGGAAAAAAAATCGTGGAAAAACTATCGCAAGTTTATGCAGAAAACTTGTATCTAATTATAGCTCACAGATAAAACTGGGTACCCTGAAGATAGCCGATGGAACCTACGCGGTATCGAAGGAATTCTGAAAGAAGAAAGTGACAACGTAAACTATGCAAACCACTAGCAATGGTACGGGACCTACTACATCGTCACTCGGAAAAAGAGCAACTAACTCTGTGGGAGAAAAGAACAGATTGCAAAAATGCATGAACTGATATTCCTGCCCTAGATTAGAAACATCACAAACAACCTACTAAAGTTACAACGGTAAGATCTTCGACTTTTAGTAGGGCTCATCATCGGTCACTGCGGTCTAAACTATCGCCTGCACAAAACTGGAGCGACGGAGAGACCTCTGTGACGCGGCACAGAATGAGACAGTGGAGCACCTGATGTGGTACTGTGAGGCCACAGAAGAAATAAGGATCACGACCGAAATGCGTTAGTCGCTGACGCAACTACAAACCAAGAATGCTATACAGGAGCAGCTTTGCCAGCGACCCATGACTGCAATCCACTTCATAAAGGAGTTAGTTTGGCTTGGGTGAATGCTGGCGGGGGAAATGCACAATACACCGCAAGCGGGACGCCAGTGCAGGCCTTATCGCCCCCACCTAGATTAAGAATAGATATAATATACAGTTTATGGACCGGAGAGTAACATAGGCTACTTTTTATATATAAAAATGCACCATTCCTGTGGGAACGCGGATAAAATTTATTCCTTGTCGGAATAAATGCGTTATGCGAGTGAAACCGCGAATAACACCTAGTACTTATATTAATAATAAGCCTGTGTCATCCATCATATCGCGTCAAGTATTCAATAAAGATAAAAGCTTGAAGTGCTGTTGGTATGTATTTAGATAAATGGTAGGTATTTTGATAATGGTGTGTATCACTGTGTATATTTTTCTATTACACATATACACATACCTACCGCTAATGCAACCACTTTTATGATTCTTGTATTTTTTTTTGTTTTGTTTATAGAAAATTCAGCTTTTTATACTTTTGTATATTTTATTTTGAATTTGGAACACTGCGTGAGAAGTTACTAGTGAAGACACTATCTCACGGTGCGCATCTTAGCCTTGCTGAGTGGGGCTACCGGCATACCGATGATATACGCTCGACAATGTGCGTCTTGAGAGTGGTGGCTAGCTTGGAAGCGCTAAAAATTGCCTGTTACCGCTCTAATCATTGCATTACATTCTCCATCAAAAGAAGCTCAAACTCCCTGTAGCATTCGAACCATACACCGTGATAGATCTATGAATCGGCGAGTATAAAGGTGAAAATACACGGTTCACTTTTGTCTTTCAATTTGGATGAAGCAACCAAATTGATCCATGTAAACTTATAAGTGAATCATTCAATGTCATTGCAACAACAGCATTCCTTTCATTTCTGCTCCATTCAACCAAAGTGATTCAATTTGGTTGAACCGTGTATTTTCACCTTAAGCTTACCTACCCACTAATATCACTGCGATAATTTTCTTCCGAGGTATTGTTACTTTGTTAAATAACAATGTAAGGCGTTATATACGTGGTTTTATGACACTAAACTGACTTATTATGCTTTCGTAGGTGAGCTCAGAACAAAAAGGCTCGGACCGCATCCTGTCGATGACGCAGAGGAAGTTCTGCGCCGACGGCAGCCAGGGTGACGACACTCTATGGATGATCCCCATCGCCATTTCCACACAAGAACATCCCTCTAAGGTAAGTTGAAACGGAAAGCGTTACTAAACGAATACAAGCATACTAGCGACCCGCCCCTGCTTCGCGCGGGTAATAGTTTATAAGTAAAGACTTTTATATAAACTTGTGATAGCCCTTAGAACCCCTTAACTCGCCCCTGTCGCATAATTCGTTCTCTGACGTCTCCTACCTATAAACTACCTACCTGCCAATTTTCAGTTTATAGTTCAAGTAATTTTCGAGATTTCGTGTTTAGTCAGCGAGTCTGTGATCTTTCGATTTTATAGCCAAGGTGTAAACGTAAACGGTATCAATTTTTGAGGAGGTGACTATACAGGTGATATACGACAGCAGAATCAAAAGTTTTCTTTTTTATTGCTCTGGTATCATCAAGATATCCTTAATTATTGCAAAGCAGAGCCACCACGTCTGCCGCAGGCTTGACGTGGGCGCGAACTGCGACCGACTACCGTTAGGGTGTCCATATATATATTTTGTTTGTTCTTTCATTGTGTATATGGCTCAAATAAAGATTATTATTATTAAAAAAAAAAAAAAAAATATACTTTCGTAATTACCCTGCAAAGTCTAATGATATTTTAGTAGATGTTTTTTATTGATATGGATTTATAATTATTTCCTATATTTTTTAAGAACCAAATACGACAATGTGTGTTGTGTATTACAGAGTAAGTTTAATTTTACATGACAATCATTGATTATCATGTCCATGAAAACATATTGTATATTGTCCGAGGTCACTTTGATTAAAATCTGTCGAATGCTTGATTAATCTTATCAACAATAAAAATAAATGGTCCTTGAAATGCAATCTATACTATCTAAATGTATACTAATATCATAAAGCAGTAAAGTTTGTTTGTTTGGTTGCTACCGCTAATCTATGGAACCACTGGTGCGATTCTAAAAATTCTTTCACTAATACGAAGCTACACATATCCCTGAGCGCTATAGGCTACATTTTATTCTGATTCTGATGACGCGTGCGAAGCCGCGCGTAGACGCTAGTTGATATATTGATTTTGTTAACATTGACCTAATTTCCGATCTGATACCTGGTGTTATCAAAATATAAAATGATAAGGCCACTCTTGCTTTTTTTTTGTGAAATATATTTATGTTTAAAATAGTGACGAGATTATTTATTTAAATAACTTCCTGTTAGATCCGATTGTGATATCAGTTGCGAAAATATAGCTTAATCTTTTCAAGACCAAGGTCATAGCTAGTTTAGTACAAAGTGTGTGCTCAGAGCAAGACTTCAAAAATACAACACTATCAGTCTTACTTTAAACAAAATTAAGTACACCCTAAACATGTGTTAAACAGCGTCTAACTCTTAGACATGCTTTAGTCACGTGTTTAAATATAAACAACCTAAAATCTTGATTTATGTAGTGACTAGTGTGTTACCATCATCCCGTTTGTTTCTAATTATTTTAGACGTTTATCTTTAGACACTGTCCAGCTAAACATAGGCATCGAAAAAGTGGTATTTTGTAGTAGCACGGTATGCTTTATACTTTCGGCTGTATATTTTTGTTAAGACATTTTTACACTACATCTATCTCATTCTAACAACTTGGACAACCGATAGGTTTCCGTTCCGTTTCTTATTGCCTGTCCAAATATGTAACATCCACTGACATTATTTACAAAACTTATCGTTATCATGAATGTGAAAACGATGTCATTAAAATTAAATCAAGCCTCCCACAAAGTGTAAAGAGCGATAATGGAACAGCATTTTGTTTACAAGACTTACTTTTAGATAGAACTTTATCTTTTTGTAAACAAGCGAAAGTACTTTAGAAACTTTGCACTGCTCACTACTGTATTTATTTTCACATTAGATGCTACCTTCTTTGAGCTCTAAGCTATATCTGTACCAAATTGAAACTCAGTCGGTTTAGATTGCTGTTCACCAAATGTGAAATAAACGAAGTTTAGGTGATGGGCAGTCGAATTCTCAACCCTAGTTTAAAATTCGATCTTCGATTCATAATCGAAGATTTTCAAATCGGCGGTTCACGAACCATTCAGATCTAGCTTAAACAGCAGTGGTCTAAATGTGTTGCTACTGACGACGGGATAACCAAAAGTGTTCGAGCTCTTTTAAAATAATCCGCAGTTTAAGTTATATAAACTTCGGTTCATGAGTTAACCAACTTGAATAGTTGAATTTCGTTTCGAAATGGTTGGTGAACTCCGACCTTATCCTATGTAATAGAGCAGATACTTCGATCCCCTTTCTCCGACCTTAGTAGTTTATCCTATGTCACAGACAGACTTATCGATCCCATGTTCGAGTTCGTGATATTTTTGTAACAAAAGAAAATATTTAACTAATTAGCCGTTTGTAAACCTATATAAATGTGGACCTATTTCAGTTTGATTAGACGCACATAGATACTAATAATATTGAACAGCAGATGGTAGAGGTTGGTATTCGAATTAAATAATTTACTCTGTCTTTAATTCTGGTTAAACATTGTAGACGATAAACACAATGTAGTACTTTCTTTAGCTTATTTGTTTTGATTTTACAGATAGCCCTGTCTACTGTGCTAGAGAAGAGAACACAAGAAGTCGTATTGGAGGATGTCGCAGAGTCTTCTTGGGTTAAGCTTAACCCTGGAACGGTAAGTAGCAATTGAAAATTGATAATATGCTGTTTTTCAATGTACGTCTAAAGTACATATCAATTATTAGTTTATTATTTCTTATCGCAGAGTCCTTGACAGTCATTGCAATCTATTCACTATTACAAGTGTTAACCCGGTGTTGGCGTATGGGCCTGGCTAAGACCCAGCCAGCCCATAACAATTGCAGCGCCGCTCAGAACTTTGAAATGCTAAGGTTTGCGCGGTACTGCAGTGTGCTCGTTACCCTGAGACATTAGGTATTAAATCTCATGAACCCAGTAATTTCACGGGCTACTTATCAAACCGGATCACAGTAATGCTTGCACATTACTGTGTGGCGGCAGGCTTTACAAGCAAAGCGGTGGTACCAACCCAGGCGGACACGCAGAAGAGATAGTCCTACCACCTAGTGAACTACCAGCAGTCTTCTAATATAATAGCATCTATTATTATTATATCATATGTAAGAAAGAAAAGCAATTTGTAATGTTTGATATAAATATAAAGTTCCGTAATAGCATTTCAAGCGTAACATTTTGTAGCAATAGTGAATTTGTGTAGCAGTAGTGTGCAAGCATTACTGTGTTCCGGTTTGATGAGCAGAGTATCCAGTGAAATTACTGGGCTTATGAGACTTAATACCTAATGTCTCAGGGTAACGAGCGCACTGCAGTGCCGCGCAGGCCTTTGTGTTTCAAAGTCATGGGTGGCACTGCAAATGTTATGGGCCGGCGTTATGCTTACCATCAGGCAAACGACCAGCTCGTTACCAAATAAAATAAAAAATAAAAATTATGAGCGCAGTTGTTACGAGTACACGTTATTCTCAGGCTAAGCTAGTAATCCATATAAGGTAAGTAGTTTTCCTTATATTACTGTAATATGTAGGTGATTCTATTCCATTGACATTGATTAGGCATTGTTCGATATATTGTAAGCATTGAAATATGCGAATGGGGGAATAAAATTGTAAAGCATCTATTGTTTTTATTAGATTACTGTAACATAATGTGGGTATTTTTATTGTTTTTTTATGTCGACAAAGCTATCATTCATCACTTTACATGGCATTGAAAACAATCATGCCCTATTTTAGCTGAATTGAGTTTAATGTTCTGGTAATGGAATGCAGAAGGTCTCTGATGAACCTTGAGAGCCCTCACTCATAATGTAGGTATTGATTTATCGTAAATCCGTCGTAGAATGCTGCGCTTGTGATAGAAAATATATTAGAATACATGTTTAGCATTAAGGAAAATCCTCCTTTTGCCGCAAAACTTATCACGATGTATCTATTACAAGGAATATCTTGGACATTAACGTTTTTTATACAATTGAATATCGAGACGAGCGGGTCGTTTGCCTGATGGTAAGCATAACGCCGGCCCACAACAATTGCAGTGCCACCCAGAACTTTGAAGCACAAAGGTCTCCGCGGCACTGCAGTGCGCTCGTTACCCTGAGACATTAGGTATTAAGTCTCATAAGGCCAGTAATTTCACTGGCTACTCTGCTCATCAAACCGGAACACAGTAATGCTTGCACACTACTGCTTGGCGGCAGACTTCACGAGCAAAGCGGTGGTAACAACCCAAGCGCACACTCGCAGAAGAGTTAGTCCTCCCAGTAACAAAACTTGTTCCAGGAAATACGTGTTTTTGAAAATGCCTTACAACTTTGTGAAAAAAATGTTTGTTATTTAGAATCTACATTACATATCCAAGGATCCTATGGAAGTGTTTTGTTTACTTTTACATTTATGAGAATATTGTGAATGGCCAAAGTCAAGGTAAAAGTTGTCTAAAAGGATGTTATTTTAAGGCTTTTACTGAATTGGATTGTCAAAATTTTAAATTTTTGGTTCCATAAAAGCAAAGACTATAAATCCTGTTGACTAATGATACAACTTCCCCTCATGCGAAAACAAACTATTTAAATGCACTACTCGCCACTGCGAGTACGAGTGCAGACTTATAACTTATCGATATTCAATGTACACTTTACAATTAATATATATACTATTATTAATTATTTTGGAAAAATAATAACCTTTCGTTTGGATTTGTTAACCGACTTCGAAAAAAGAGGAGGAGGTTAAATGTTCGACTGTATGTATTTTTTTAAGTATTTTAACTGATTTCTCCGTCAATTGTGGACCGATTTGAAAATTATTTTTGTTGTTTGAAAGTGTATCATCTCAAGGTGGTCCCATATACATTTTATGGAAGAACATCTAAAGATGAAAAAATGGTACTTGAATTTTCATATATCGCGATATTTTCATCGAAGTAGGTTCCCGGTTTTTTTAAAGTATTTCTGCTTTTTGTTGTTAGATTTCCAGACATCCCAGAAATAAAGGAAAAGTGGATAGAAGCGACTCAAAAAGAGAATTGGTTCCATACATCGCAAGTCATGGAATCCATTCAGTAGCTTCGACGTGATGCGTGGCCAAAATACAGACAGACAGACAAAAATAAAAATACAGTTTTGGCTTCAGTATAGATAGGAGTGCCATCCAAAAAAAATGTGACCTGGAGTTTTATTATAAGTAGTATTATATATTAATTTATAAAGTAAGTATGTATTGTCTAGGTTTTCCATATAATAATTTATTATTAATCGTATATGTCAGGGAATCAAGAATGCGATGCTAACTACCTATTCAATTTTATCGATATTATTCTGTTCAGTAGTAGTCGTACCACATCACTAAATTACGTCATCCAAATGATCGGCCAATTGCAAGCATAGAATATTACCTCGCCCCCTGCCCGCGCCGGTGAGACATGTTTGTATCAGGAATTGTGTTTATGAGCTATCAACAGGCTAAATAATCTGTGCATAAAAGCCTAGATACCTATTTGTTATTTGCACAAGGTACCTATTTGTTCAAAATACCCAATACACTATAATTACGAACGAGCGTTTGTATAGAAAGTATGGCAGGTTGGGACCTCTTATAAGTCTCAAAAGCCCAGTAATTTCTTACTTCTTACTGTAATGCTTGCACACTTTTGGTAGACTTTGTAGCCTTTAATATCTGTTGTTGTCCTTAGGTTGGTTACTACCGCACCCGGTACCCGGCGGCGATGATATCGCAGCTGGTGCCGGCCGTGCGCGACGGCTCGCTGCCGCCGCTCGACCGGCTCGGCCTCCTCGACGACTGCTTCGCTATGGTGCAGGCGGGACACACGCAGACTGCTGAGGTAAACACCTTTCAAATAACAAAAACGGTCAGGATGACTGGTAGACAATGCTTTTTAGCGTTAAGTCCTTCCTTGTACATATTTGATATGTGTATAAATTATTTTGTAATGTGACGAGCTGGTCGTTTGCCTGATGGTAAGCATAACGCCGGCCCATAACAATTGCAGTGCCACTCAGAACTTTGAAACACAATGGCCTGCGCGGCACTGCAGTGCGCTTGTTACCCTGAGACATTAGGTATTAAGTCTCATAAGCACTGTAATTTCACTGGCTACTCTGCTCATCAAACCGGAACACAGTAATGCTTGCACATTACTGCTTGGCGGCTGACTTCACGAGCAAAGCGGTGGTACCAAACCAGACGGACACTCGCAGAAGACATCCTACCACTAACAAAAGAATAAATAAATATATTAAAAATGTTATTAATAACTTTTTGGTTTTGACCGTTTTTGGTTGATCTACAATTGTAAGATATTTATCCTCAGTCCTAATTCAAATGCAAACCAATAATTTAAAGAAGTTTGCACATGAATGATATAAATTACTGTATGTGCCCACTGATACGACTTGTAAATTGACCTGGCCTTGTTAGGCTAAGTGGAGCATTTTTATAATATCCAACATATTTGACACAGCAAGGATAAGATGGATATTGTAATATGTTAGTAAAAAGTCTGGGATATTTTTATGAATCAAAACTGATTTGGTGAATTATACTCCGGCACCTGTAAATGTGTGTTTGAAAGACACCGAGCCGTGGCAATATCCTGTGTTCTAGAAATATAACTTAGCATTTTTAGTAGCAAGTGTGACACATACATTGAAATACGATGGGCATTCTTGCTCAACTGGTATTCTATTTCACATAATATTGTATGTATGTAGTTTGTCATAGTATGATATCTTATGCATGTTACGCTAACGATATCTGTTGCTAGTTGGGAGCTTAGTGTATAAGATTATATAATGTGGGTAATTTATAGTATTAATTCCGCGATAAAGAATGTCTAATGACCTAAGTTCGATCTATACTAAACTTAGGTTTCGTTGTCCAGCGTCGCGCGTTACGTTTGGTTAAATTCAGTATAGATCGAACTTAGGTAATAAGACATTCTTTATCGCGGAATTAAACTATAAATTACTCACATTATATTGTAATCTTATTTAAAACGGTCTTCCGCAAAGTAACGCTTGATTCCATCTAATGGCTTAGTGTATCCTTTATTTTTCAGTGCCTAAAACTGATGGAAGCTTTTAGCAACGAAGGAAACTTCACTGTCTGGTCGTCGATATCCAACTGTATATCGAAGCTAAATGCTCTCTTCTCGCACACTCCTCTCGACAAACCACTTAAGAACTTTGGGCGCAAGTTGTTCTCCAACGTGACGAAGAGGTTGGGTTGGGATGCGGAAGAAAAAGAGAGTCATTTAGACACTTTGCTCAGGAGTTTGGTGCTAAATAAAATGATCAGTTTTGAAGATCCTAGTACTATTAAGGAAGCCAAGAGTCGGTAAGTGTTTGTTGATATTTTTTTCTATTATTTTATTTCGTCAATTTACAGCAGGATTCACACTGTATCCTATCAATATCATAAACGCGAAAGATTGTGAGGATGAAAGGATTTTGGTTTGATTTTTAGACCTTCCCTCCCTTGGTGAGATGTCATGAGATTTAGATCATGTTTTTTTTTAAATATTTGATAGCGAGACGAGCTGGTCGTTTGCCTGATGGTAAGCATAACGCCAGCCCATAACGATTGCAGTGCCACTCAGAACTTTGAAACACAAAGTCCTGCGCTGCACTGCAGTGCGCCCGCTACCCTGAAACCTTAGGTATTAAGTCTCATAAGCCCAGTAATTTCACTGCCTACTCTGCTCATCAAACCGGAACACAGTAATGCTCGCACATTACTGCTTGGCGGCAGACTTCACGAGCAAAGCGGTGGTACGAATCCAGACGGACACTCGCAGAAGAGTTAGTCCTACCACCTAAATTAATTAATGAGGCTGCTAGTGGGAGTTTTGGTGGGAATGCGAAAATGCGCTGTTGTTGATTTTGTGTTATTTACTAAAACCTATGTTTTATAGAGTGTTAATTGTAATAATGGTGGATTACTAACCTTTAAGTGTTCGTAAACGTGTATGAGTGAAAGGCAAATAGTACAAAGAGGAAAAACGTGTATTTTGGTATTCTATCCAAAACTCCATAGAATCATTTCGTAAAGTATCCACCGTTTTACTGAAGCGTCACTTCGACTCGACCGCACCTAGACTAAACTTTAACGTGACTTTGACGAATTTCATTCACCAAAACTAGAGATTTGTTATAACTTGACACTGGCTAAGTAAGCAAATCGCGTGGAGCCAAAAACTAAAAAAAAAGTAAAGCTGTGTATCTTAAGTAAAGTTGTTAGTGGGAGGACCAACTCTTCTGCGAGTGTCCGTCTGGGTTGTTAACACCGCTGTGCTAGTGAAGTCTGCCGCCAAGCAGTAGTGTGCAAGCATTACTGTGTTCCGGTTTGATGAGCAGAGTATCCAGTGAAATTACTGGGCTTATGAGATTTAATACTTAACGTCTCAGGGTAACGAGCGCACTGCAGTGCCGCGCAGGCCTTTGCATTTAAAAGTTCTGGGTGGCACTGCAATTGTTACGGGCCGGCGTTATGCTTACCATCAGGCAAACGACCAGCTCGTCTCGTTACCAAATAAAAAAAAAATGTTAGATCAATAACTATTTTGCAGGTTCGAGAAGCACATGTCGGGCGCGGCGGCGCTGCCGGCGGACCTGCGCTCGGCGTGCTACCGCGCGGAGCTGGCGGGCGCGGACGAGCGCTCGTTCGCGCGCTTCCTGGCGCTGTACCGCGCCGCCGACCTGCACGAGGAGAAGGACCGCATCAGCCGCGCGCTCGGCGCCGTGCGGGACCCCGCGCTGCTCAAGAGAGTGCTCGAGTTTGCCATCTCGGTGCGTGCAACCTTCACGAATCCTCCCCGGCGGGGAAGACTTGTTCCGTTTTGGTACTAAAATAAATGTAAAATTTAACCAGGCTATCGGTTGGTTTTTTAGAAAGAGCTCTCAAAATCTAGATATTGTGAGATGAAATTACAATTTTAAAGGCCTGCGATTACCTGGAAAAAAGATTTTTTTTGGCACGTAACGTGAAACGGAACGCAATATCTCGTAACAGAACGGGTTTTTATTTTTGGTAGAATGTGATAATGACCAAAGACAATAAAAAGTATTGATAGAACAGGTGACAACACAGCTTCTAATTTGTCAAAACTGTCAAAAATTACGTGAGAATGACGCCAAACTTATAATGTTGCTGCTTTTTGGATATTTTTTTTCTGTTAAGTAATTTTGAATTTCTACTAATAACGCAGGTCTCAAAAAATTTTTTATTGTTCTGCTTGACTCTTTATTTCAGCCACATATCTAGAAAAAATATTGAGGCTATATAATTTTTTCTGGGAATAAAGTAACAAGCTCCATAAAAAATCCTTTACTAGGTGGTAGGACTTACTCTTCTGTGAGTGTCCGTCTGGGTTGGTACCAGCGCTTTGCAAGCATTACTGTGATTCGGTACGATGAGCAGAGTAGCCAGTGACATTACTGGACTTATGAGACTTAATAACTAATTTCATTTTCATTTCATTTCATCATTTATTTATAAGATATTTTCTTACACGTCAATAGCTTATTATATTATATTACACATTATTATTTCAATGAATATTACAACAATTATTGATATTAGTACTAGGTTAGTGTGGATCAATGAACTTATCTGCAAAAAATTCACGTACGTCATAGTATGCCTTGTCAAGCAGTAGCGTCCTGAGCCTATTGGCGAACGAGCCGGGACTCGGTGCATCAGTGATGCTCGCGGGTAGGGCGTTATAAATTTTGATCCCGACATAATCTAACTGCTTCTGGGACTTAGTTAATGTGTTAGAGTAACGAGCGCAATCCAGTGCCGCACAGACCTTTGTTTCATAATTGCACTGCACTTGTTAAGGGGCTGGCGTTATGCTTACGAAGACAAACAATCACTAATTATAAGAAAGTTCAAGATCGTAGTGAGAGAACCCTCATGGAATTAATTATAAAAATGTTTACAGGACGAGGTGCGTGCACAAGACACAGTGTTCGTGATCGTGTCCGTGGCCGTGAGCCGGTATGGGCGCGACCTAGCCTGGGCGTTCTTTAAAGATAACTGGCAAGAGTTCATGAACCGGTATCAGGTTGGTTGCTTTTAAAACTATTTGAACCTTTAACTGCACATTAACTCACCCTCATTGAGTATTTAAATGCATCTCTCTCAATGGCTAAAATGTGGCACAGGATGTTTTTAATGACAATGTAGTTACTTACTTTACTTAGTGTACTACTCAGTGCATTATATGCTCACCACATAAAATCTACCCCGGTCGGGAATCGACCAACTAAGCTACGGAACAGTAGTATCTAACCGTTGTCTAGAGCAATCTGTTGTGACATTTCTAATGATTTTTGATGTCTATCTTTAGGTACTGTCGAGCTAAACAGGCGTCTAAAAGTGTTTGTTGTGGTTACCTGGTTATAGTTTAGTCTTTTTGATGAAACATTGATGTTTAAATTCAGCTCTTCTCAAATTGAAGTTCTCAGTAACCATCTGTATGTCGCGGTCCGATGCTAATGTCCGCTCGTGTCGCGCAGGGCGGCTTCCTGCTGGCGCGCCTGGTGAAGTCTACGACGGAGAACTTCGCGTCGGAGGCGGCGGCGCTGGAGGTGGAGGAGTTCTTCCGCACGCACGCGTCGCCGGGCACCGAGCGCTCCGTGCAGCAGGCGCTGGAGACCGTGCGCCTCAACGCCGCCTGGCTGCGCCGCGACCTGGCCTCTACCACCAACTACCTGCAGCCGTACCACTGATCCGTACGTTCATTATTATTTTTTTTATACTAGCACTTACGTGGTTCAGCCGAGCTTCGCGACGACCGCCCGATCGGTTTCGAGGTATTCAGTACCTCATCTTTAACGGAGCTACATGCGACTGCTCCGACTGGTTGCAGCGCGTGTACTGGCGAGCCGGCAGCGTCAGGCCTCAGGCCTCAGGCCAGGCGATCAGGCTTTTGTGTTTCAAAGTTCTGGAGTGGAACTGCAATTGTTATGGGTCAGCGTTACGTTTGCCTGATGGTAAGCATAACGCCGGCCCATAACAATTGCAGTGCCACTAAGAACTTACTGTTACTGTGGTACTCCACTCATCAAAGATCTTTTAGCGTATATCTTTGCTCAAGATTTCTTAGTATATTTTGCTTAGTGTAGTTTAAGAAAACAGCAGCGCATAAGGTCGAAGTTCCTCCGACTGTATGCGCTGCTGGTTGTCGTTGTCATAAACATTGATCAAATATCAGTGTACCCAGGATTTGATGAAGTCATCTAATTTCTTTGATCAAATTCCCATAGGACAAAGATCTTTGATGAGTGGAATACCACCCTTACTTTATTACGTTACTTTTCAGTCTGTCGAACACCACCTGGTTGGGTACCGCCACAGACTACTGAGAGGATGGTACCGCTGGCTTTATGTCTATTGCCATTTGTGTCCAAGCGTTGTTTGTAAAGGAAAGTGGTGGGCGTGTGGGAATTAATTACTGGAAAAAATGATTGATGGTGACACTGCAATTTTTGTTATAATTTAAAAAAAAGACTGACAAAAAAGTTTTTATTACTCTAATATGACATTTCCTTGTACCAGGAAACTACTCTAATTTCTTACTTTGTGTTGTATTGTTGCAGGACCAAATGAATCAAGACTGAAACTACAACGATTTCTGCAGTTATGTTTCAATCAAGAATGATCTTATTTACATAGTTTTATTTATTTGAAATGACATTCGAATGAGTTTATTAAATAATTTACTATGATACCTACTAACTGGGACTAAATATGCCATTGGATTCTATTTTTTTTTTGTTTATTAGGAGTTGCTTTTTCAAGCACCTTTCTTTACTTGCCGTCCTTTTGCCCAATAATTTAAATATTTTTTTATTACCTGTTTCACTAATTCCATTACAAATGCATTTATCTATAGGTAATGAAAATGCATTTGAAAATTTTTAATGTTTTAAATACGAAAATTTATTTTGCAAATATTTCTTGTATCTCACAATATTATCTTCTTGTTACCACTGGGGCAGTTGACAAGAGTTTGATGGAATTTGTAATAACATATAAAAACTATGACTTGATTCTAATATCTTCATTGACTATTGTTATATGTCCCGATACTGTCCCTCTAAATAAATTGCACAGCATTATTTTATCACGTAGATTTAGTGCAGCAAGTACATCGATTCGGCTTTAACTTAAACGTCCCTTTTCTAGCTTAGGTCAACGGAAACTTATAACATTCTCATGGCCTGTAGCATGAAAGTAAACGCCATAAGCTGGTTGCAGGCCTAACATTACATATTTGTAAATGTGTATATATATATTTTATTTTAATTTATGTTTAAATGTTGGTGGTTTATTTCTGGTGCTGAGTGCATTTTTGTTTTGTTTCTAAGCAGCGAGAATCATCTTATTATAAAACATTCTAACGGACAGACACTATGTAACAGTTTACCAATTTCGAAGCTGTATAAATTTAACATGTTAACCTGCATATAAATGTTTCCATGTTATTTTTTTATTTATTCTGATAAATCGCTTTCGAGTTAAGTCAAAATTTTGTGATGAGCTATAAATATTTTGAAAGTTACCATTAGTGTCTCATATTATGTTTTCATCGAACATTGTTTTGTAAGACTGTATTATCGGTTATTGCAATAAATCGTACAAAATTGAATCATTTTTTACTTTATTGATTTATAAACCAAAAACTACAATGTAGGTACCTATAGATTTTCGACTTGCGTTTTTCATTGACGAATCACGTTTTAGTTTTTTTTACTCAATTGAATATTGGTCCACCATGTAAGAATACAGTATGTAATTTAAGCCTAGTTGACACTAGAGTCTAGAACCTTGATCCTAGACTCCCTAGATGCTCATAGTAGGGATGTTGACTCCGTTTTTTTATGTGAATCAACTCGTTTTCTCATGTGAATCAAATTTCTATATCGAAAAAACTGGAAATCGAACTGTAGAAACGTCAAAAATGAGAGTCAAAGTCGGGCGAATCTAGTAGTTACGGAGATACGTGGGGTAACAAACATTCACAAACTTTCGCATTTATAATATTAGTAGGATATATTATGAGAGACTACCATGCTAGCCTTAACCTTTTTAGGGTTCCGTACCTCAAAAGAAAAACGAAATCCTCATAGGATCACTCCGTTGTCCGTCTGCGGCGCAAGTACGGAAGTCCAAACGATACATTTGTCGAATCGAAATAACTGATAAATTTATCGAATGTAGCGAGTGCCGAAGTCTGATCGTAAAGTATTATAATAGTAGCTTTATATTCTCTTTGGATCCGACCTAGCTATTCGATAACTTTAACGGTTGTATCGAGGCTCGATAAATTATATAAAAAATCGATAAAACCCACTTCATCGATTTGAACTGTCAATTTTATCGGTCGAAAAGATCCGTACTTGCGCTGCTGGTGACACATAATGATAAAGTTATCTGTATTACGAATGAAACAACTTTTTAAAACAGTACATCTATATTGCACTATAACATCTCACTTAGTATTGTACAAATAGTGTCATTAAATTGGGCTATGCTAAATTACAAACATACACGGTGACGCCAATCAAAAAATATATTCTAGCGGGTGCAATGTCACGACAAACAGAATTATTTTATTTACACATATAATTACACTGAGAAGAACACAGGACCAGATAATTCATAAATTTATAGTTACGATATTCGTAAAACTGTGGACTTGCGCGATTGGTGTCCCGTGACCGAAATGTGTAAAGTAGAACGTTTATTTCAAGTCTTAGCGAGCACCAAGAATTTAAAAGCATATAATATATACCTACGTGCCTTATTTCAAGTTGGACTATGGTACGTTTAATTAGATGGAAAAACCAATGATAGTTGAAACTTTACATATTTTATGTATCCGGGTAGTTGTTAAGTAGGCTTCAATTTGTTTTAAGAATTCTAACAAAAAGGCACACGGAACACCAATTTATATAAGACATTAAATGCTAATACATTAGTAACGGCTTGACAACCCATACATATTATTTTTTACAACCTTAGATTTTGTGTAGTGTCTTTTCACAGTTAGAGGTTGTCAAACCGCAACCTAAAGACGACGACGAGATAATTACGAGATAATCAGAGTCTTATTTCTATTGCTTTCACATTATTTTTTTAAATACAACCACTTCATTATAATGTAGAAGTCAAGATCTCTTTAACAATATTAAATATTATGTCGATTAATAGACATAGTTTTGTTTTTATAAAACATACAAGTGCATGTTTTTTTTTTTACATTACGCATAAATAAATACTTACAAAACAAATTAAGTCAGACAAAAAATATCAAACTAATTTATTCACTTCAAATGGGTAAAACAAGTTTTTAAAAGAGCGGATGTTTATATTCTATAAGGTTGTATAGTCTCTAGAAAGATATTACTTACGTAAAAGATTAGAACAGTAAAAATGGGAACCCGAAAAAGAAATATATTTCTAGCAAGTATTGATTGGTCAAAAAGTTTTATTTTGAATAACCATTGTAATAACAATCGAAGCTCTAGTTTACACTAATTGAAAACTGCCATAGTGATGACATAATGGGGAGCCACACTGCTTATTTATCCCGCAAGGTGGCGCGTCATCGCTGGTCGGGTGTCCCTGTCAAACTGAATTATTAAGATTTAGTAAGTAAACAAAAATAATCGTCTATGCAATAAATTATGCGTCTGTAAAGTGCATTTCAGTGTAACAATACACGTTTCCCTTCTGATGAGAAAAAACAGAAGCAGTGGATCAAAGCATTGCGCATCAAAAATTATTGGAAACCAAATTCTTCTTGGTTATGTAGTGACCATCAAAGAGTATGGTGACCATTCCAAATCTAATGATTTTTATGACGCGGCAAGTTGACTAGGTGACAAGCACCAGTGATGGTGGCGCCATCTGAGATTAGCTTTGCCTGTGCCTCCCCATTCGTATAGTCTAATAGAAAATTAGGGAAAATCTACACATATATTTCTTATGCTCATTAGTAGTAAAATAAACTTTTAGCACGTGAAAAATGCAAAGTAATAATAATTTACAAAAATCCCATTTCATCAGGCTAAAGTGTCCATTAGAAACTGATGTAATTTTGTTTATTTTATTACTAGGAATGAAAGGCATTAATATATACTGTATGCTACATCTAATTTATTTTTTATTTTACTTATAAACTCCGCGCTCATATTGCTAATCTATAATATTTCGCCTTCAGTCCTTAATAAGCCAAACATTTACTCTTAGTAAAAATTAAAAAATAAGCTTGTGTAAAGCGATTTTTATAAGTAAAATACCTTTATATAATCTTTAGGTGGCTATAATACAAAATATTACAACATATAATATTAGGGTATTACTTCAGAACAATTCTTATGTTTATGTGGCTTAAAAATGGTTTAATCAGGCAGATTTGTTATTATTACAGATAATTTAATCTAGAGTTATTTAAGTTATATTAAACTGTAAACCCTAGCATAAGGATTAGGACTTTAGTAGTTTGTTACACTAAATTAATACTCGACCAGAATAGGTATAAATTTTCGCGCCTATAACTTGCTGCTAAATATTCTCGACTGACGACATACATTACCATTATTTTTTATATCGTTTAGCACTTGTACTAATAAATAAGATTTCCTATTTTGTAGGAAGACACAGTACAGTTATAATTGCACCAAGAGTGTACACAATTAATTTAGAATAGTACGTCATAACATAACTGTGCTTCCGACTAAATAATCAAAGATTCATTTAACAAAGGCATCCATACATTTTTACAAGTTTACAAGTAACGCCTGATTCCATCAAATATAAGTTTACAAGGCTTAATTCCATATTAAAATACTATTCATCATATATAATCGCGCACATTTACGGACGGTATGATAATAAATAGAAAGCTCACAAAGTGTTTAAGAAATATAAAAAGTGAAGCTTAATTCTTTAGAAATTGGCCTACGGTTTCGTAGGTTATATTTAATTAAATAATAAAAGTACAAATACAACAATGACTAGAATAATCAAATAGATTATTGTAGATGCAATAAAAACGTATAAAGTAAAATTAAATGCTTAATAGCTCGCAGTCTGTGAAAACGACTAGTGATTGAAATAAATATGCAAGAAAATGATTCAGAACTTAATTATTGAAATATCAAATTAATACGACTCACCAATAAAAAAAATACCCTTTCCAAAAGACAATTTCTTAAACATACGTTCGATTACCAACAAATGTCAACTTATGCGTTTTATTTCATGCCATCTCGCTATAATAAGAAACGTAGTTAAGTCATAACTATATTCTTATAGAGATTTGATGACTCTAATTTACATAATCATTACACTTAGTAATCGACATCTTTGAGTACTTACTGTAAACAATATATTCAGGATCAAAAGTTAGTCAATCTAATAAAAAAAGGTTCAACATCTGTTTTTACTTTCATAATAATTACTGTATTATAATATAAATCTTCCATCGAAATTACAATAACTACATTTATTTATCTATAAATATGCACCAGCCACATTATCAAGTTGTTGATTATTTATCTAACTCCCCGATTCCCGGTATATTATTATTATTAGACTTTATTATATATTATATTATTATTAGTTGACCTTGAAACAGTTCAAAAATTTTGACGTGTCAAGAGTTGGAGGACCATTTCTTGGTATTTGACATATTTTATCTATGGAACACCATCTGATTAAAACATGCGATGCAATTCGAAACCTTGAGATTATTTTTATTATGTAGCTGGCACATGAAAAACCTAAGCTCGATAAAAATAAATCAAATGTGTCAATTATCATTGAATAACTTTCCAAATCAATCAATTTTTGATTCTACAAAAATAAAATTGAAACAAATACATAATTTATAATAATATTGTGACACTATTAACTCGTAGATGTATTTTCAACATTTACACTGTTCCCATCACAACAAGACTTAATTTGAGCAATTTATGGGAAAAAATATATTATTTACATATTTCACACACACTAAAACTTATACACATCGCATCTACTTTGTATAAAGAAAACGCAAGAAATATAAAAGAGATTAGGGGAAACGAACTTCACTACACGAGTAGGAATGATAAGGGTACAATAAACATTTAAAATATCAACACCCGAGTTAAAATTGGTGGGAATTACGAAATATATCTACAACTACTGAACAGATTGTCGAAAGTTTTTAGAAGCTAGACTAAAAGCAAAATATAACTTAGTAACTGTCAATAGATATACTTCAAAATAGTTTGTAGATCGTGTTAGATTTTTGTCTGGTAGGTATATTTCTCAGGCAATTTTGTACATCCACAATATTAAAGAATTACCATTTCTCCAAGTGCACATTAACATGAGTGCCGAATTAAACTTTATGAAACCTAGTTCAATCGCAGCACAGAACATACAGAGTACTGAAGTTTAATATCTATCGTTTTAGCTCCTCAGCTAATTATTGCTGAGTGAGGCTTATAAGACGTTCTTAGGATGAATGGTTGTCAGAATATCTATAGAATTTAGAATTAGTAAAGACATTTTATGTGAAAATTATTCTTGTAATCTTCAGTTGCATTAACATTTACAGTGACGATTTTCATCTTCCTCCATACACTAAAGGCATTGTCTATACACAGTTTGTCCTTTGATAATTAGCTGACGACGTTATTATATCGATTCCAATGCTTTAGGATCTTGGATTAGAACTTAAATCTACTCTACAAAGCAACAATAGACTCAAAAGCCTCTTCGGATTCTATTTTATGATCACTATACGGCTCGTTCATAAAGGAGCTTTTGTGACCACACTTCTCTAATTATAGAGCCTAATAGGTATCTATTGACCACTACATAGAGATGAGGCCGAATTATTAATGTAATATTTCAAATGTCAATAACTTCATGTGAATTGGCGACCACGAATTACGTCAAAAGAGCCGCGGCCTGTCTTAACTTCTAAACCTACTTTTAGTGGGACTTGAAAGTAGAGCAACGATGACAGGATCGTCGCTTAGAAAATGATTTTATGTCTTAGGTAATATGCCTACTACCTGTACTTTGTTCACAATTTATCTTATACATACTCTTTCCACTTTAAATCGTCATTGCAGATGCCTCTGCTATACCCTGTTCCAAAATCTTAGATATTTTATGTAAACAAAGGGGTTGGCAGAACGAAATAATTAATAGAATACTGTGCAATCCATAATTTGATGATAGACATTATTATTAATTGATTCAAAATTATAACATGATAACTTTAATTAGTGAAAAAATTTAAATGAATCGTTTTTGCAAGATTGTTATTTTAAACAAAAGTATAATAAAAGGAAGTTTTTTTTCGTGCAGTAATTTTTTTAGACTAGGAACACCAGAGATTTGAAGCATTTTGTGCAATCGCCGCCATTTTATTTTTCTGTTTGTTGATCTGTTCGAATCTCCGAACTCGAGTGTGCATCTTGCTGCGTATGTGTTGTTGTTAAAGATCTTGTTATTTTGTAGTAGTTTTGTTTAAGTTTTTGTTGTTAGTTCTTGTTACGTTATAATTGTGCCGCGCGAGAGCAAAGCCGGGGGAAATAGAAACAAAATATTTTTCACCAGTGAAAAATGTTTTGGTCAACTGGCATGTCACTTTGACAGTGACTATTCGTGACATTTCTTTGTTGACAAAAAATATCTTTGATTATGGAACAGGGTATAGGTCAGCCCAGGAGTTATTCTATGATGATGCACCGCGGCAAGTGTTCGTGAAGGTAGTCGAAGAGTTCTGGTGACGCGCCGGGACAGTTCGTCAGTTCCAGTTCTCGCAGCTGCCTCAGTTGGATGAGGCTCGAGAGACCGCCGGATGTCAGGAGTGGACAGCCTGTTCAGGAATCAATTTTATCGCAGCACTTAGAATTTTAGGTTCAGTCGAATAATGTAAGATTTTAAAAATGCATAGAAACGCTTCTCTACCGTTTGATATTAGAGACATTTTAGAAGCCTTGTCTGAAAACCAGTGCTGAATATAATTTATAATCGGTTTATTGTTGAGCCATGGCTTTTCAGCATCGCTTTTTTTGTTATTTAAACATTCTTTATTGCTTTATAACAAATTGAAAACTTTTAGTTATTAAGTAGATAGGTCATCTAACTTGAAAATTTTGATATGTATTTTATACTAGCTTCAGCCCGTGGTTTTCACCCGCATAAATTCTTACAGATTGTATATATAGAAAATACCCAAAACATCTTGAAATTATTCAAGTATTGTCAAGAATTATTTTAAGGTAACTTAATAAGTGAAACCGTTTCAAACAGCGATAATAATAGGAGTGACATACCAGCCAGCGAGAGCAATTGCAGCGAGCGCATCCCGCACAGATGCTGCACGCCAAAATCCCGCAGCTGCGAGCACCAACGCAGGAACAGAGCCACAAGCGACTGCATCGTACTGATGTAGCCCACGCCTATGTCCGTTATGTGCACGCATCTGTACACGTATAGTTTTATGTATAGAGTCACATAGCTACAGTAAAAAAAATAGATTTGCTAGAAGCAACGAAAATAGTAAAATACTCACCGATCTAGCGTCAACTCTTCAAGATGGTTCAGATCGCACGCGATGTATTCAAGCGCGTTGTCGGTGACCCGCGGGCACCAGCTCAGGTCCAAGCTCCTGAGGCGCGGCAGGTTCTCGGCCAAGAGTTCCACACCCTCATCTGTCACTTTGCTGCAACCGCTTAGCGATAACACCGTGAGGTTTGGCAGGGAGTGCACTGAAATATATTTTTAATCATTATTTTATATCATCATTTAGAGACTACGACTTTGCTCTCGGGCCTATATAAATTTAGGAAGTTCAAGCGAGCCTTTAGAACTTAGGCGTGAGCTCTTAATTATTTATTTATAAGGAACATCAACAGCTATAAACACATTTTATAGGAAAAATAATACAAAACAGTGAGCCAATTAAAGATCCTCACGGCTAAAAACAATGTAAAAATAATATGAACGTGTGTTCAAAATGTGTATTTAGGGTACATCTCAACGTTCAAAACTTAACAAAAACAAAAAGATAATTAGTCAAAAAAGTCTCTGGTCAACAGCTGTCTATAGCAGATTCAATACTGGTACAAAATAGGTCGATATCTAAGTGCTTGTTAACTGTATTAAAAATTTATTTATTAAAGTTTTTTTTATACTTTTCTTGCACTACTGTATGCTGATGCGTAATGAGGTTGACAACCCCTCTGTGCTGGGTGGCGTAAGCTACTATGTGCCATAGAAGTACATCCGCACTGGCCAACGTCGCCACCATCAGCTGTTAGCGATCCCACCCATGCTACATACGTGGCACGCACGTAGTGCACCAACAGCGAGCAGCGGGCAGTTGCACTAATTAACCATTTTCTGAATGAGGTCCAAGGCGTCGATATACACACTGACCCCATTTGCCATAAAAATAGGTACTTATCTTTTATTTTATTTAAGTTCTGTGTCGTAAATCTGTATTTATCATTGTGAATGTTTTGGCTGATGTAGCTGTAAGTTTGCAATTGATTGTTTAATAAATAAATAAATAATATAGTAGTAGGTTTTGAGAACGCAACTAGTATGAAATTAAGCTTTGCAAAGTCTTATATCTCATCTTCATTAATCATCATTCATCTTTATTGCACAATTAACAGCAGCATCATAAGGCATATGTGGACTTAAGTATACGATAAACGATTACATTCGCCCTGAAATATTATACTTAGAGCCGATTTTAACATAAACGACAAACACAAGAACAAAGGCATCGTCTTTCTAAGGGTTCCAATTTTCTATTTCGGTGTACAAAGACACCTAAATCAAGTAAACACAAATGTACAATATTTTTCTTTAACAATAAGTATTTTCTTCCGAATAAGAAGTTCTGTTTGCCGCTGCTGAGTTATTATAATTTTATTAAAGGTCGGCAGGTACATTCCAGTTCAATGAATTGAAGATGAAAAGGTCTCGAACTAAGGAGCTTAATTGTATACAAACACTTCTAACATACGAGATAAAAGGTTTATTTTTGAATTTAATAGGTATAGAATCACAACTAAAATCAATCGACTAGAATTCTATATTTTCTGTACACGTGTAGGTATAAAATGTCCAACAAGCAAAATTTCTTAGAAACTATTTTCAGTTTAAGTTTTTTTTATTTTTATTTGTAACTAGCTGCTGACCGCGGTATCACCCGCGCGGCGATATTGCATTTCAAGGGTTTTTTTGCGGGAGCCTAATTCTTTTACTAAAATTAAAGTAGCCTAAGTTACTCCTTGTAACATCAGCTATCTGCCAGTGAAAGTCCCGTCAAAATCGGTCCAGCCGTTTCGGAGATTACCCGGAACAAACAGACAGACAGACATAAATTTTAAAAATGGTTGTTTTGTTATATGTACCCTATATACTTTCATATGCATTTAGTAAAAAACTGATATTTTCAAATTTATTACAAACAGACACTTCAATTTCATTTATTTGTATAGACAATGATGGCTGTTTCTGGAACACAACAATAAAACCTGGGTAGAAAATGCTGGCGAAATACCTTACTTATGTAAGTATTAATTTAGCTTACGATCCCAGTCGGTGATTGTGAGATAACGAAATCAATATTTTGGTTTATTTTAAGCGAAAGGTAGAGCATGTTGTACAGTTGCTTGACCTTTTAAATTCTGACGAAAAATACGTAGGTACTAGGTACTGCCAGCTGCTTTGTGAAAATATATGAACAGTGCAGGTAAACAAATTGTTTGAACAAATGGCATGGTCAGGTTGTTTACT
Organism: Crocallis elinguaria; assembly: GCA_907269065.1. Classification (NCBI taxonomy): domain Eukaryota; kingdom Metazoa; phylum Arthropoda; class Insecta; order Lepidoptera; family Geometridae; genus Crocallis; species Crocallis elinguaria. The sequence goes on along the minus strand of OU026072.1, from coordinate 18,811,652 downwards.
TTGCGCAAACTTAAACATTCGAGGTATTTTCGTTGGACATTCATTACGACTTGTTTGTTTTGCACAAGGGGATTGTATAGTTTATAAAAAGATCAATGAGTAAGTTAGCCATAGTTGAAGAGAGAGCACATGAATCATGAATAGAAGTAAAAGAATATCCTTTGTGAGCTCAAAAGGCTACACAAATTATATTTTGTTGATGATTGTCTTTTATCAAACTATCTCCGGATATTGTTTGTCTCGTTATTTTTTTATGCATGTACTCCTGTACATGCATAAAAAAATAACGAACCACGACGGCCAGTCACAAAATTCTCTACCATAAATGATTAATGGCTCATTGGTACTAACTTTAGTAGTGATTTGTACGTTTTGTGTCATAGTTTTTTTAACCGTATGAGTTTAAGGGGCTAGGATCGCCAAAACGACTACTTTCTCCTCCTAAAACTCCCACACGGCTTGGTTTAACGACTTGAAAAAAATACTACCTGAATGATCAATTCAAGGGCATTAATTTCACTGATTGATTTTTTTGTGTTACCATTACTTATGGGTTGAAAAAATATTTAACAGCATGCTGTTTTAAAACTATTTTCCCTAAAACTTCTAAATGACTTAGACGTTTGGGATTAATTTTACACCAAAAAATAAGGAAGAAAATTTTCTATAAACTGGCCGTTTCATTTGTGCATAGAGCAATATTTCGCAAAGAAATGATCAAAAAACTGAATTCCAAATGTACAAGTCTCAGAGGTGCTCTGCGCGGGCGCGCGCGGCAGTCATGCACTGGCATTCAGACGGGGAGGTTGTGTCGCTCGTTGCTCTGCAAACGCTGTCCGCCGACGTTACATATTTGTGTGCGTGAATGATATACAATACAAGTATTTGTTTTCGTGTGGGTTTGAAGCTTGCTCAAAGAGTAGCGTCTAGAGCGGTGAAATGTGATTCATTCCGTGATTTGCGCGTGGACGCTCCTCGTATACATATTGAATGGGTTACATTTTTGATTACAATTTCTTGTTTACGGACTTACATCATTTTTACGAGTGGAAAATATATGTATTGGTAAACAAATTATTAGCGGCAGCTACAGGAATATCGGGAGGTTTAGAACTGTTTAAGAAAGACTGGAAATGAAATTGAAAAGTAAAATTACTCAGGTTAACGAGCACAATGCGGTACTGCATCTTTTTGTTTCAAAGTATTTATTGGCACTGCAATTGTTATGGGCCGGCGTTATCTTTATCATCAGGCAAACGACCACCAAACGATCAGGGCCATCTACAGTAAAAATGATATCGAAAATGATAACAATTTTAAAATCCAAGATATCGGACATTTTTATTTTTCAATAAAATGGTATGGGTATCATTTTCGAGATTTCTCGGGGTGCTGATTACAGAAATGACAACCATTTTTAAATTCAAGATGACATTTTTTTAGGAAATCGATAATATGGGTGCCATTTTCTAGGTTTCTCGGGGTGATGATATCGAAAATGACAACGATTTAAAATCCTACATAGCGGACAATATTTTTTTTTCAATAAAATGCTATGGGTGTAAGTTTCGAGATTTCTCGGGGTACTGTGTACAAAAATGAAAAATTCTTTTATAATCCAAGATGGTGGACAATTCTTTTGTAAAATGATATGGGTGTCGTGTTGGAGGTTTCTCAGGGTGCTGATTTTGAAAATGACTACTATTTTAAAATCCAAGATGGCGGACAAATTTTTTTAGTAAAAGGATATGGGTGTCTTTTTCGAGGTTTCTCAGGGTACTGATAATGAAAATGACAACGATTTTAAAATCCAAGATGGCGGACACGTTTTTTTTTTCAATTAAATGGTATGGGTGTCATTTTCGAGATTTCTAGGGGTGCTGATTACGGAAATGACAACCATTTTTAAATCCAAGATGGCGGAAATTTTTTTAGGAAATCGATAATATGGGTGCCATTTTCTAGGTTTCTCGGGGTGCTGATATCGAAAATGATAACGATTTAAAATCCATTCAAGACCTATAGGGTGGTTCACGGAGACCTAGAGCAATAGACCAAGAGACTAGAATCATTAAATTTGGCAAGAAGTATTGTCTTATACCACAAGTAAAGCGAAAAATCCGAAAACTAATTATGTATAACACACACACGCGCACGCGCATGCACACGCTCGCGCAAGCGCACGCACGCACGCATGCACACACATGCTCACGCACACGCTCGCACACGCGCACACGTGCACACGCGCAAACGCACGCACGTACGCAAGCAAGCACGCACGCACGCACGTACGCAAGCAAGCACGCACACAAGCAAGCACGCACACAAGCAAGCACGCACACAAGCAAGCATGCACGCAAGCAAGCACGCATGCACGCACGCACGCACTCACACACACGCACATTATCAATGAGTGTATTGTGTACAATTTTTTAGGGTTAATTATTTTGTTGAATGTAGCTGTAAAAGGACCTAACGATTCCAGTCTTGAACGAACTATTTACATGCTTACAAGTTTTTCGGAATCCTCGGCGCGCGAGTCCAACCCACACTTGTCTATTTTTTCTATTGTATTGGTTAATGAGACGAGCTGGACGTTTGCCTGATAGGAATCATAATGCCGGCCCATAAAAATTGCAGTGCCATTCAGAACTTTGAAACACAAAAGCCTGCGCGGCACCGCAGTGTGCTCATAACTAAGTCTCATATCTTAGTAATTTCGCTGGCTACTTTGCTCAACAAACCGGAACACAATAATGATTGCACATTACTGTTTGCCGGCAGACTTCATGAACAAAACGGAAACCCAGACGGACACTCGCAGATGACTCGATACCTCGTAAATGACATCAATATAAAAAACATGACTACAAAAGTAAAAAATAAAAAATAACCCGAAAATCATTTATTTACGTACACGTTCGTTTTTGGGTCAAAAGGTGTAACAAATTTCAACGTTACGGAGCAAATTGGCTGTCTGTACTTTTATTATAGTCCACAGCGATGTTTTGAGATAAATCTCAACGTTGTATGATCTCATGTGCGTCCGTCCCGTTTATTTACGAACTAGCTTCTGCCCGCGGTTTTCACCCACGTTCCCATAGGAACCGTGCATTGTTCCGGGACAAAAAGTAGCTTATGTTATTCTCCGGTCCATAAACTATATCTATGCCAAAAACCACGTCGATCCGTTGATTCGTTACTGCGTGAAAGAAGGACAAATCAACAAACACACTTTCGCATTAATAATATAACTAGCTTCTGCCCGCGGTTTTCACCCGCGTTCCCACAGGAAACATGCATTTTCCGGATACAAAGAACCCTATGTTACTCTCCGGTCCATAAACTATTACTATGCCAAAAATCACGTCGATCCGTCGCTCCGTTACTGCGTGAAAGAAGGACAAACCAACAAATTAACAAACCAACAAACAAACTTTCGCATTTATAATAGAGTAGGATATAGGATATATTTAGTATGGAAGTATGGATAGTATGGATAATGATGATCAAACTTCACTTTCAATGAAGAACTTTCCACTAAATGAATTCAAAGAATTATAGGCAAAGAAGATGCCGTGCGCGCTACTCGCACGCGCATTCGTTCATCCGCGTATTCTATGACGTTAGGTTTTGCGATGTTCTTGAAAGACGAAGTGTGGACCGCGCGGGTGAAGTGGGATTGACTCCACCCATTCGAGCAAGGCCATTGGCGCCTAGTAGGGTCTTAATCGGCAAGTCGCGTAAAAACTTTCAACAAAAATCAAATCGTTATTAGTCATAGTAGTCACATTTTAAATGTTTTTTACATATTTTATTATTAAGGTTCGTTACATATTAATCTACAAATAAAACAATAGATTCATAAATGTCATTACATTCAGTTGGCCATTTTTTTTAATTTGCTCTCTAACGCCCAAAATATGGCAGGTATTTTAAAAAAAACTGTACGTTTCAAATATTATCTCAAAAACTAACTTTCGGTCATACATTAGTACTTCTCGAGGTAACAATGAAGCATATTTGGGTTGCCTAGTGTATTGTATATTGCTCCATAACCCAAAATTGGACGTATAATCGAGCCTCTTGCAGCGTCCCTAATAAATCGCGTCGGGAGTGTCGGAAGGATAAGTAAATAAAGTTCCACATGAGTAAATATTTTTACTTCAACGAACTAAAGAATGAAACTGTCTCTTGACCTGAAAACTTACGAGCGGCAAATACATGCTTCAGAAATCATATAATTGTGTTTAAATATTTTATCCCTGATACTGTTTTTTGAATATAGGTAATTGTAACTTCTTCTTTATATGTTTTTAACTTTAAACCAGCAATTCTTTTCTATAAATATACTAGCTTCCGCTCGCGGCTTCGCCCGCGTGGTAATATATCTTTATAAATGGCAGTCTATGTGTTATTCTGATTGTTTTTAATGTAGGTACAGTAATATAGATTATGCTCGTACTAATCTATATTACTGTACATTTTCATCAAAATCCGTTCAGTAGTTTTTGCGTGAATGAGTAACAAAGATCCATCCATACATCTATTCTCACAAACTTTCACGATTACGCTATTTTACACAAAAAAGGTTTTCCCATATATATTTGTACCTATATCCTATATGTATTATGTGCCTAGTTCAATCCTAAACGCTGTGTGTTATTCTGTGGCGTTGATGTCTTGGTTATATGAATTAGTTTTACTCGGCAAAAAAAATATTAAAAACAGACGAGTTTTTACACATATAAGATTTTGCATAGTTGTACCGGTTGTATCGGAAATATTGGTTCTACAAAACATACCTACTGCCGATTATCTATGAGCATGATCACATGATGCATCCATAAATCATTACTAACTGTACAAGATTGGAGCCGCCTAGTTAGAACGCATTAACATAATGCGTTTATAAAATCAATACAAGTAAATTCCTATAGAAGTAGTCACATAGTAAGTATAGGTAACTAGTCGTTGGAACGGTTATTAAATAAGCTTCAGGGGCCTTAGACCCCGAATACACGAGCACTCCAATCCACAACATTCCAACAGCCAACGTTACAACAACCGCCCGTGTGTAGGGAATCTCAGATGGATTACGTGGAGTGATAGAAATATTAGAAATTCAAACGTTCGAAATTCAACGTTCCAACTCATCGTTAGTGGCCGATATAACGATCCATTTCGCGCTCAGTTGGTAGTACTCGAGACGCAGAATGACTGAAAAATGGAGCGATGCCACGAATGGAGTGCCTGTGTGTAAGCGCGAAATTGGACCAACTCCACGACCGACGCGCGGAGCGATCGATTTGGAACGCTCGTGTATGGCGAACTTTACTCCGAAAATCGAACGTCGACGCTTCGACTGACGGTTGCAATTGTGTCGGATCTAACGTTCGATTAGCTTTTTCTAGCTCGACCTTTTGTCTTTCATGGTGGGAAAACTGCGATCCGTCAGCCGAAGCTTCTACGTTCTATTTTGGGAGTAAGGCACCAAGAATCAATCGATAAAAGGCGCTGTGGGAACGTTGTTACCTGGGCTATAATTAAATTTACATTACATATTTATTATAATTTCCTAGTGATAAACAACCAAAACCCTAAATTACACATATACTAAAGGTGAAAACATAGATTGGCCCCAGTTACAAGCCTAAGATTACGTTTTATCTTAGTACATTTTGTGACCATATAGTGAACTATTTCACTTAATAATTAATGATTATGTGATCGAAAATAACCACGCTACACTTACGATTGGGACTGGCTTTCTTGGCCACAGAGTTTAAACGTAGGAGTAAGAGTGTGGTACTAGTAAATACCACAGTCATGCTATTCTTGCACGGTAAAGTAAAGACACGTGCAAGTCGTTTACCTTATGGGAAGCATAACGCATGCCCATAATAATTCTTGCTCTGCCTTAAGTCTTATAATATTATACCCAGTAGTTTTACTGATTTTTAATGCTAGGGTTGTATTACAGTATTTTCCTTCTTCGAAAGCTCAATTTCATTGTAAGATTCGATTTACAAATCGGCGGGCAACTGCCCACAAAATCCGTCCAGGCGGATGGAAAACAGCAGAGGGCGCGGTGGTAGTGATCAAATGCTAAAAGCCTGTTAGTATTAGTAAAAATTATACCTATATAAAGCTAAGTAACCGCAGTAACGAATATAACGACTTACCAATATTGACGACGCCGTGGTTGGTAAGCTCCCAGCAGCTGTGCAGCCGCAGCACGCTCAAGGACGAGCTCTGCTTGGGCGAGAAGTAGCCGAGCGCGGCGTCCGTCACGTGGTACGCTTGTAGTGAGAACTCGTACAGGGAAGGCAGCAGTTGAGCTACTGCACCCACCTGTGTATAGACGCGTATATCGTACGATATATCTTAACTCGCCTAAAGTAGGCACACCATATGTAACCAACCTGCGGCGCAAGTACGGAAGTGCAAACGATAAATTTATCGAATGTTGCGAGTACCGAAAACCGACAAAAGTTATCGAATAGCTAGGTCGAATCCAAAGGGAATATAAAGCTACTACAATACTTTACGATCTGCAGACTTCGGTACTCGTAAAATTCAATAAAATCCGTTTTTTCGCTTCTATGTACCTATTTATCGTTTGTACTTCCGTACTTGCGCCGCTGGGGCCTTACCGATTAACAATCTCGTCTTCGTTTTCGATTTCAAACCGATTACAACCAGCGGTCACTAGTCTTTGTGGGGAAGGAGTGTTTTGTAAGAACTTGTTTCCTTAATAAAGTTCGTTCTGAAATGATACCAGCGAAAATTCTAGAGTATTCCTTGTAGCCGAAGACGTAGCGACCGCTGGTCTTAATCGGGTTGGAGTCGAAAACGAACACGAGATTGTTAGCCGGTAAGGCCCCGGGTTTTTCTTTTCGATTTATGATATGACCTTTTTACTATTATTGAGCTTGGATTTATCTTGGTGTAATAATTGACTTTCTAATACATATTACTAAATTTCACTCATGAAACACTAAGGTGAACACATTACTAATTACTTTCAGATGTTTCTATAGGGTAATATTATATTCTCTGGAATGGAAGTTCTAGTTCGATGACGATTAGAAGTCTCAGAGGTCAATTAAGTATTGTAAGTTATGAGGGACACATGCATTGATGTTCGATTTGATCCAAAATAAAATGAATGATGGTACTCACAGCCTCGTCGGCGATATTAATGCAGTCAGTAAGCGTGAGTGAAACAATTCGCGGAGTTAGACATGCCCACAGACCTGCCTCTGTTATTTCATTGCATCCAGTTAGTTCTAGCTCAAAGAGGACCTAAAAACGAGGATCCAGTTAAAAAGCAGAATATTATAGTAAATCCATTAAATATATTTGTTAAAATGGCTACGGAACAAACCTGTAAGTGATCCAATATCGCTTCTAGTCCCCGATCAGTAATGGTGCATCCTTTTAATGCGATGGCATGAATGTGGTGAGCGGATAGCGGGAATTGCCTTATTAGTTCATTGATATCGTCGTCGGTCGCGGAAATGAGCGCTACTCCCCGGATCCCTCTTCTAACGAGCGAGTTGTAAAACCTCTGCATGCAACAGCCGCTGGCGGCGCGCATGTCCCGGCAGTCCAGCACCGCCAGCAGCCCCGTCCACCACCGCGGCGATGAGTAGAGGATGTCTCGCCATCGAGTGCACACTTGGGCGAGGTTTTTCCTGTCGTTTGCGTTGAAGTAGAGGAAGAATTTCTCAAGAAACCTTTCCTCGAGGATGAACTGAGACCAGACGAGAGGGCGCGGGGAGGGGCGCCGGCGGCGGGGCACGCGCGGCGCCGCGGCGGCGGCCGGCCCGCACAGCGCGTTGGCGACGCGCTCCACGACGCCGGGCGAGCGCTTGCGGCCGCGCAGCCCGAGCCCCGTGATGCGGCGCGACAGCTCGGCCGAGGCGCGCTCCACCACGCCCTGCGCGGACACCGAGGACATCTTCACCTTGACGCGGCGGATGGTGTCCGCCGGCCGCCCGCCGCTCGACCCGCCGCCTGCACCGTGCTCGCACCCCGCCACCGCGCTCTACGCACAACAAAATCTCCCTATTAAAGTCATCATTCAATCCATGGGGCATCTTGCATGTTTTTACACAACTGCAGAAAAAGGAATGTACCTAATGTTTTTAGGGTTCATGTATGTATGTGTGGGAGTTTCTTTTTCCACCTTTAACTTTTAAATGCCCGAACAGATTTGGATGTATGTGGTATTGTTAGAGTCTTTACATCCTCCTGAGTGACACTGGTTAGGGCAGTTGTAACTTTTGTTGTTAGATATTTATTTCTTTCGTGTCCTATCTGGGTGTTTTGTTTAACCTCTCTTGAAGTCACTGTCGAGGGGAAAAAGATTACTTACTCTGTTTTTTAAGTGTATGAAATTTTGCATTCCATCGAAATTACTGGTGATGTTACAAGGGACAAACAAAGAACAAAGGTTTATCAACAGTTATTTTATTTATTTCAGGTTAAATTATTAAAGTTAGGCTGGACACTCATCTGCGAGTGTCCATCTGGGTTGGTACTACATCTGCCGCCAAGCAATAATGTGGAAGCATTACTGTGTTCCGGTTTGATGAGCAAAGTTGACAATAACATTACTGGGCTTATGAGATTTAATACCTGTATGTATAACTTGTGAGTGTCACCAAAGAGTCTATACCACACTATCATGAGTACTTATACCGATTGATGTACTGGACTTATTAAAACCATTTTAAAGTGTTAATAACCGATACTATGATGCAGGTTTAAATCTTGTTGGTGGCAAAATTTTAGAAATGTATATGTAAACTGGACCTATACAAATACATACCTAACCAACAAAAACATTATGGCAAAAATCTATAAAAAATATTTTTTTATAATTAATTAAGATCAGGCTTAGGATCAGATAATGGTCAAACATGAACCTATAGGATATAAAAAAAAATACTGGAAGCCTGAGGTTGCTATGCATGGGGCTACCTACATAGGCATGTTGCACTAAATTGTCTATTCTTAAATTTGCACCCATTACAATAATTTTAGAGCAAAAACACCATGGTCTGTATATTAAGTGTTACCACAAAAAAACCCTTTTAGACACCTGTTTAGCTAAACAGTGTCTAAAGATAAATATCTAAAATGATTAGAGATGTCACAATAGAATGGAGTTAGCGAACGATTAGACACTACTTATATCAAGATTTGTGATTGCTTATATTTAAACATGCAACTAAGGCATGTTTATTTACATATTTTAAATGATTATTATGTTACATATTTTAAATAATTGTAACATGCTAGTGACACTAATTATTAGGTGAAACTATATATTCATACGAGGTTATAATATGAACAAGAACCTTTTCTAGAAAAGCTTTCACTTTACACCAGAAATCAAAATATGCAGTTATTCTACATAATTATTATGAACAATAGGGATGGAGTGCCAAATGGAAATTTACAACATGTTAATTAGTTACATAACTAGATTTAACATACAAAGTGCAGTTTATATATCAGATAATTTTTCAAAAGTTGTCAGACTCAGAGTGGTTTCTCAATAAGTTCAACCAATTTATGGAAAACAATGAATAGAGCAGTTCAAAAATGAAGCAAATATTTTTGAATGTGATCCCCTCAATTTGTTTTTGTACAGAATGAATAATCCGAATCTGGATTAAATAAGTTTACTATACATTTTATCTTGGAATAATTTACTAGGTTTACTATTAAAATTGTTAATTCGTAAGCTATGGTCCTATGACCATACCAAGGCCGTAAGCATCAACGAAATGAATGATTAAGTTTTTCTAGGAAGTATGGAATTATTTCCAGGACAAAATATATAGAAAATACTTATCTATAGATTTAATCATTCATTTATAGCCATTCTCATTAGAAATTGTAGAAAATAAACACAAAATCGATGCGTCCTTCGGGCCTACCTTTAGATTTTTTTTCCAACACAATAACTCCACATCATAAGAATTTTTTGAGTTCAAATATACCTTTTTTATTTTTGTAAATCATTCACGATGGAAAATTTAATTTACTTTCAACATATAATAGAAAAAAACTAAAAAATTAAGAAAAAATAGCTTGAACGCTCGCACAGCTCCATTTAGAAAGCACAGACTAAAAATAATGATCAAAATGAATGAACGAGAACAATTTTAAAACACAGAATAAACTAAGTTTCCACATGAAAACAACGTGGTTATGGCAAGTTACTACGTAACTGGAACGATCACTCGACATTAATATAGAAGCTATTTTATTCCTTATCAAAACCGTATAACCATCTTATTTTATTCAATTTGATCCTGTGGACGTGCTGTGGACCATGTATTATAGTTAAAAGGTTGACAGATACAATACTATATATAGACTATATAGTCTATGTAGTATTAATCCATGAGTTGTATTCACCTCCATGGTTGTATTGGCATGTGGTTGACATTGACAGTGACAGTAACACTATTTGACTGAACAAGAAAAACATAACCTAGAAAAACAAGTATACGTCAAAATCAACCGCCAAAGAAATAAATCCTATATAGGTAATTTGTGAAATAAATCCATAAAGAACTGTTGTTGAGATGCTTTGCTATAGGTTATTCGGTTCACTTAGCTTGGATACCAAGTCATAGCAATATTTCTGGCAACGAAAAGGCAGACGAAATTGCCAAACAAGCAATTATCTGTGGTGATAAAGTTCCATTCAAAAATTATCCCCAAGACCTTTTGCTTCTTCCTATCCGTGACTTAAAATCTAGGTGGCTGAAAAGATGGTTGGCAACTAGTAGACGCACAGGATCTAATTTTGCTAAATATCAACCTGACATCCAAACTAAACCCTGGTTCTTTAAGTTCCATAATTATAATAGAAAAGTCTGTTCCATGATATCTAGATTGAGATTTGGCCATTGCTGTTCTGGTGTTCACTTGAAGAAACTAAGAATAAGAGATTCATCTATTTGTGAGTGTGGAATGGATGAAGAAAATCTTAATCACATTTTCTTCTCTTGTCCCAAATTTGATCATAGTTCATTATTCAACTCATTGACTCGTTATAAATTTCCATTCCCAGTACATATAGACAATATTTTGTATAATATAGACCATTCCTCTATTGATATAATATCATCTTTTATTTCTGTAAATAATATTAAACTGTAGTCATTAGTTATTTAAAGTTCCTTGTATATCATATTCATTTATCAATACCATGACTATACTATGTTTTTCATTGTTTATTTTTGCCACATTGTAATATAGTTTAGTTTGTAGTTATAGGATATTTTTCTTTTGTTTCAGATAATTCAAAATTCAAAATTCCGTTTATTTTTTTTTCTCTTTTGACATGACGCTGGCAAGAATGTTGTAAACAATTGCCATAAAAAAAAAAAAAAAAAAAAAAAAAGAAATAAATCCATCGAGCCGTTGATAATCGATAAATCGCAAATCGTACTGTTCTGAATTATTATGATTTATATTTGTTTGAATATCACAGAATTAAAATAATTGATGTGATCCTTGGTTATTCGAAACTTAAGTGTTGTAGTACTTTGGAATATATAAACAGAACACATCGCAATGGAATTCCTCGATGCAATGCCAGTTACCTTCAAAGAAATTGCACCAAATCATAACATTCCAGAGAAGTGGAAAGAAGTTATCCTAAACACAGGTATGTTTTGTTAGAAATAAAATTAGTGCGTGCGCATTACCAAATAAACTGGTCATCTATCCAAAGAATTTATATATAATATATAATTCATCTATATAAATTACAGGAGGAACTCACAGTACTCTGCAGGATATCAAATTGCCACAAAAAGCTGGTGGATATTGGTACAAAGACTCAAAAAAAGTATTCACACGAAACCGATTTATCTACTGGTAAGAATTAGTTTTATGTTTCTTCGTTGATTGTTTATTTTTTATTTAATTATCTATAATAAATTTTAAATAAATAGTCTTGACATAGTTCGTCATTATATGTAATAAAGTACATTTTTATACAATGAAAATAAAGTATTCATTTTGTGTATAGTACAGATCATACTCAGTAAGATTCAGTTAAAAAATGTATTAGTTTTTATGCCCATGCGTTTTGTACACAAAGACTAAAATGTTACTATTTATATCAAAGTTTCAAAACCTATTTGCTAAGTACTTACCTGATTGGCTAAGCTTCATCAATATAATAAGCAATATCCTATCAGTTGATATAACCCTCTTTGGTGGTGATGATGTAGTTCTTATTACACACCTGCACAAAAAAAGGAGTGTAATGTTTTTAGGGTTCATGGATGTATGTTTGTATGTACATGTGAGTTTCTTTATTCCAACACAATTTTAAATGCCTGAACAGATTTGGACGTGTAGGGTATCGTTAGAATCCTTACATCATCCCGAGTGAGACTGGCTATGGCAGTTGTGTTTTGTGTAACTTTCGTTACATCAACTTGTTTAGCCATTTTCTTTATTACCTGAAAACTGTATCTTGGGAGTTTTCAAAACCAGAATGAATGAATATTTTTATCTGCATATTCCATGTTCAGGGCTCATTGTTGTTTAAATGCTTACCATCAGGCATGTTGGTCCAATGTAGATTTTTACTAATTAATAAACATACAGATAGAACTAATAAAAATGTTTATAATACCTGAGTTTGTTATTTTTACAGGCAAACCACATCAGATGCAATAGAATTGTCAGAGGCATCACTGGATGTAAACCTGTCTGGAGCTAACTTGAGATGCAAAGTAGCCCCGGGAACACCCCCCTTGAACAATATCACTATTTATGAAAGAGCTGTATCACAACATGTTGTTATTTTAGCAGCCACAGTGTCTTCAGTGCATAGACTGATATTTCCACACCCTGTTGTATTGGATAAAAAGGTACTCATTAGAGAAAAATTAATATAAATTTAGATTATCATTTTGACTAAAGTTGATGTTTCAATGAAATTGTATTTATTGTAGTAATTATAAGACTAAAATAAGAGTGGTGTTAAGTTTAGTCTAGTAAATATGATTTAAGAAAAAGCTTGTTAAATATGAGTAAGTTCACATTCACCTAAACCCCGGTCTATTCTTTTAAAATAATTTCTAATAAATATTTACTGTTTTCAGTCTACATTTGGATCACTTAGCAGCACTTCACCATCAATATTCCAAGATGCTAGTTCCATCAATAATCCTAGCAATTATTTTATACTCAATCAGTATTCAAATGCAAGTAAGTTAAAATTCGCACAGAAGATAATTAATATACATGCCTAATTTTTGAATTTGTAATTATATTAGGCCACATGAGCCGCAAGAGAGCATTGATCAAGGTTAAGCTCATAGTCCACTAAGCAGCACCGCACCAGGCCAGAGCCGCCTCCCTTCTCCTTTGTGTGAATAAAAAACAAAGTTATCCTTTGTGACGTAAAGTCCAATTAGTCAAATCAAATCATTTTAAATTTGCAAAAAATTTGTCAGATGGTTATTGTAATATTTCATTTTTATGTTACAACATTTCAAAATTCATTGTTCAAAATTCTACTACAGAACTTCCGGGCAACCATAGATCAGCTGATTCACTTGAACTTTGTTAAATGATGATGTTGATAAAAAGAGATTTAGTTCTCACAACTTGTGGACATTTATGGTCCTAATCACCCTTTTCCGGGATAACCTACCCTGTTATTAATTATTAAACTCAATATAAATGGACTATGTTCTCAATGATAAGATAAATTTTTAAGCATTATTATTGACAACAATTTAAAGTAACAAAAAAATTTTTATTTAAAAATAATTAATAATTATAATATTTCTAATTACACATCCATAAACAATATAATGAATATTGTTTATGTATGTTTAATTAGAAAAATTATAATTCGAATTAGAAATGAAATCTCTTTTTACAATCTCCACAGCAACAGGTGTTGCACACACATGTGCTTCCACTCTCCGTGACAGTGGTGAGGCAGTGTTTGCCCTTGCCTTTGGACATGGAGGCGAAGGTGGTATTCTGTTGGTGAAGCTGCCAGTAGCAGGCACTGCGGTCACAACACTGCTTAAAAGGGAATCAACAGTGCCCAGGTTTTTGTCTGGAATTACTGGAGCATTGAGGTAAGCAATTTAACTAGGTAATTATTATTCATAATAAGAAATATAATACATAATCAAATTAATTAACTATAAATTAAAAAAAAAAACAAAATTAATACTATATAAGTATTTTAATTCTAATGTAATTCTTTGTCTTTGTCATCTTGAATGTAGATGACTGAGACGAATAATGGATCCAAACGGAAACCTGTTGGATTGAGTTATGAATATGCCTGCTGGTGTCCATTGACATTATTCAGAAAACATTTTTTTATTATTATTACTGATTTGAGTATTCAATTCAATTCAATTTTAAAAGATCTTTATTTAGACATAACAAAATATACAAACATGTACAATACTAGTGTAAATTAACATCCTAGCAGTAACAAAATAATTAAGGATTCAAGACATTCGTCGAGTACAGTCTCATTACGAATTTATGAAGTGAGATTAGTTTAATACAATATGATGAAATAGTTAATAACAAGAGCATTGAATATTAGGTTCTAATAGTATGTAAGTTTTAGTGGAACATTACATTTGTGAAACAGTTTGCATTTGAGTATTGCTGAGAGACAAACGAAGCTTCCTGAAGGTAGGTCGCGATCTACCTTGTGTTTGACAGTTGTTTACTACTCTCGAAGTAGGAAACCTGTCAAGTAAAAGGATTTTTTTGACTGTTACTACTGATTTCTTTAAAAATGGTAGAGTGAAGGTTAGGAACATTTGATGTTTCGGTTAAGAATATGTGTATTGATTTATTATATTATCTAGGAATCTAAATTTGCGAAGTTTGTTACTATTAAATTCAACACAATAAGGATGAATGAACAATATTAAACTGTAAATCTTCCAGAGGAAAAACCGATGGCATTGAAACGTACGGCGTAGTCCTCACATCCAGTCTGACCGTGGCAGTATGTGGTGATACATGCCTCCGTGCCTGGGGGCTGGACGAGGGCGGAGCTCCCGTAGCGGTGTCCACGCCGCTCTCGCAGACCTTAGTGCGGCCGAAACCACCTCGTATGTATTTGACTAAAACTATTAATATATTGAGTGAAAGTAAAAGTGAGTGACAATCAATATATGTTTTTGTTTTGAAACTCAAATGTGGTTCTCTACTTAGGTAATAGTATAAATACAAAAAGGTGTTCGTTGATTTGTCTTTCTATCTAGCAAAAAGAGAGTTACAGATCGACGTGTGTTTGAGAGGCTACTTTTGTCCTGCAAAAAGCATGGTTTCCGTAAGAATCTACTCGCGGCCGCGGGTAAAACCACGGGGCACGCACATCAGAAAATAAACATATTTGAGATTTGTATTGCTTACTATCAACAGTTGAGCAGCTGCCTTATCAGCTAACAATCTCGTGTTCGTTTTCAATACCAGACCGATTAAAACCAGCGGTCACTAGTCTTCGTGTGGAAGGAATAGTCTAGAAATTTCGCTGGTTCTTAAACAAATAAGCTCTTACAAAACGAAAAGAACCTAAAACTATTGACAACTCTTTCCACACGAAGACTAGTGACCGCTGGTTTTAATCTGTCTGGTATTGAAAACGAACACGAGCTTGTTAGCTGATAAGGCAGCAGGTCAATAACCTACTATTAGGGAATATTGTTCTGATGCTTATAAGAAAGAGAAAATCCTTTGTCAGTCAGGTTAGACAAGAACAGAGAGAACAATAATCTACATATTTATTAATTTCTGTTTCAGCCCATGGTCACATGCTACAAAAGACT
Source organism: Crocallis elinguaria (assembly GCA_907269065.1). Classification (NCBI taxonomy): domain Eukaryota; kingdom Metazoa; phylum Arthropoda; class Insecta; order Lepidoptera; family Geometridae; genus Crocallis; species Crocallis elinguaria. The sequence continues at coordinate 18,795,783 of OU026072.1, read as the reverse complement.
GTAGGAACAGATGGAAGCATCATATTGGTTGCTTACCTCTCATTTCCTGATGAATGTGAATTTGTTGTGATGAAAATGCATGATGGTGCTGGTTTGGTGAAGTTTTCTCATATTAGCCGTATATTTGGACCGCAGGTAAATAATATGATACAGAGCTATCTACAGCACAGTATTAATGTTTATAATTATATTCGTGTTTATTTGTTCGTAATATAATTTTAGCTTGATCTCTTGGATTATACTATTGGCTGTGGAGATGGTGGCCATGTGATCTGGGCTTTATGGAGTCAACCAGATGGCGACACTATTATTACAAGTGAGTAAAGTTTATAATTGCGTCCACAACATGCTTGTGTCTAAGGTATACACTTTAGAGACTTTGCCATTATTTGTCATTTACTATACCATTTTAAAATAAAACTTTCAAGCTCAGTGCTGGCCTAACTTAAATTTGTCTCTGTAGTAAGTATAGGTCCTAAACCTATATAATTTTTTGGATAGTAGCACAATCCAAAACACATTTTGGAGATGCATAATCAATTCTTTTTTTAATCTTTGAACACCATCGTCGCCTGATCTTGAGTAGCGATGTGATAGAAAGTAGTAAATAATATAATATATTAAACATACTGGCTCTCAAGATTGATAATTAGCCAGGCAAAGCTCTATTCTAAGTAGGGATGTTAAACGCCAGTTTTTAGCATGGATGCAATGTATATAGATTTTCTTGAACAAGATGTACAAAGCATATTTCACTGAGATTTAGTACTTCAAAAGTTAAGTTCGTGCGCCTTTGAAGCCACAAACCAGTAAACCTGACTCCGCTTAGCCGGGCACCCCTGCTGGGCAAGGTTAAGCATTATGACTGCTTAACGCAGCCTAGCCGAACCAATCACAACACGCCGCCTTTACTCGTCTGACGTATGAGTTTTAAACTGACCAATCACAACACGCCGTCTTCCCTAGTCCCCCGCCAACATTTGACAATTGTGTTCTCATGCAAAACTATACTTAGGCGGCGTCTAGGTTTTCTAGGGTGGTTGAAGCATACTGTTATGCCTTGTCGCTATAATAAATTACTGGAAAACATCAAAATATTAAATGGCAATCAATTTAACACACAACTGTGCAAGTGGCTATTACAAAATTGTTTCTATAGCATAGTTGAATATTTAAACTTTAGGTGACATAACATAATATGAAAATTTTAATATTTGCACGCCTGCATGCAGACTGAAAATGTGACTTTTTTTTTGGAATATCTGAAATGTGTAATATTTGGTATTCATAAATTGATGAATTGATTAGGTAGCGTGGTAGGCGCGGAGGCGATGTGGCGTGCCGTGGCAGGCCGCGAGGGCGCGCCGCCGCTGCCGCGCCTCAGCAGCCACCAGCATTACCGCGACCGGCTCATGTCGCCCGGACTGTTCCCGGCTGCTGTTATTAGGAAAGCCCTTACGGTAAATATACATTTATACTCCTACATATAATGGATTTATTACACTTGTTGGTCATTGTCATCGATATACTAACTCCGAGAGATGAATTACTATACTATTCGATCTCACAACATTGTATTGATTTTGCTATAATTTATATCAGCATAACAGCGCACGGGGAATCGGCGACAGGCGGTAGCTTAGCCAATCAGAGCGCATTATCTCTAGGCAAAAATGGTGTAATTTATTTCGCGCAAACCAAAAGTCACTGCACCTCTTGAGGTTAGTATCTCGATGGTCATAGCACTAAGTATGGAGAGTGTCCTGCGCGGTGCAGTCGCAAATAAAGTTTCTTTATTTCGTTTAATCTACTTTTTAACAGACTTAAAAAGAGGAGGTTTTCGATTCGTCTGTATTTTTTTTTTGGCGATGTTTCTCGATTTTTCCGTCATTTCTCAACCGATTTAAGTTTCAAATTAGTGTCTAGTGTATATGGAAAGGGTAGTCCTTTTATACATTTTACGAAACAATACTTACAACACCGTTTCGGAGACTACCTGGAACAAACAGACAGACAGACATAATTTGTAAAAATTGTGTTTTTTTACACATACCGTATATACTTTCATATGCAGATAGTGAAAAGCTGTTATTTTGATACTGCAAACAGACACCTCAATTTTATTTATTTGTATATAATAGATTAATGTGTACGTACCCCAAAAACGGGTCGTAAAGTCGTAAGTCGTAGTAATGTTGGAGATAGCAAAACTACGCGGGTGGGAAGGGCGGCGGGCGCGGGACGTTTGTTTTATTTTTGGACTTTTGGAGTCAGTGAGTGGCTTGCACACGCAGCTTGTCTGTGGTTCTAGTAATTCTATGAATAATACACATTTTGTTGTATATAGATCTACGCCCGCACTTGGGGCAGCCACGAGACAAGTACCGAGGGTGAAGTGGGCGAGTGTGCCGCGGCGTGCGTGGCGGCCCGCCTGCGGGCGCTGGCGGCACGCACCGCTCATCCAGACCATGCGCACCTGATGCACAAGTCAGTACCGAAACTGTTTACTTATAAACAGGACTTCATCATCAGCTGGGAAACATCCACTGCTAAACATCGTCCTCCTCCTTGAAGGCAGAAAAGAGTTGTTCCGTTTTGGTACTAAAATTTAACCAGGCTATCAGTTGGTTTTTGGAATTAGCTCTAAAAATCTAGATGTTGTGAAATGAAATTACAATTTTATTGGTCTGCGATTGCCTGAAAATACATAAAGTTTTTTTTGGTACGTAACGTGAAACGGAACGTAATTTCTCGAAACGGAACGGTTTTTCCTGCTTCTTTTTGGCTGAATGGGATAAAGAGCAAAGACAATAAAAAGAAATTGACAGCACAGATAACAACACAGCTTATTATTTGTCAAAACTGTCAAAAATGACGTGACGATGACGCCATACTCTTATAATGTTGCTGTTTTTTGGATATTTTTAGGAACGCAGTGATGCTGTTAATTAATTTTGCATTACTTTAAAACCAGCTTAAAAAAATGCAGGCCTCAATTTTTTTTATTATTCTGTTTGGCTCTCTATTTCAGGCACATATCTAGAAAAAAATTTGAGGCTAGTTAATTTTTTCTGGGAATAAAATACCAAGCTCCATACAAATTTGGTACAAGTCCTTTACCAAAATACACCTCGCTTGGCAGGGGTCTTGGTGTTCACAGTAGATTATGATGTTAACCGAGGTGAATGCTATTGAATTTAATGAATATTTTTTAAAGTTTGTATGGAAAATTTTAGTTTAATTTTCCTAAAACGTGTTCCAGGAAATACGTGTTTTTGAAAATGCCTTATAAAGTTTGTGAAAAAAATGTTTGTTATTTAGAATCTCCATTACTATTTAAAATTTAAACATTACGAAGTCGATTCTTTGCTTTCTTTAAATAATGAAGATTTTCTTAATTATCCAATAATGTAAAGAAAGTTGACGGCTCACCCACCATACACAGATAGATAGAAATTCAAATTCGAATTGGTTAACGACCGGATCACTAATGCTGTCATTGGTTGGCATCCGCCGAGTTTGGTTTCATTATTGGACAACTAAGAAAATTTCCACTATACATACATTCCAGTATTGCTAAACTTTGCTGTTACAGCCTTGTATAGTAATGTACATAAAATTAACGTTTGATTTGTACAGGTGCTGGTCAGATCTGTACAGCTGGTGCATGCAGTACATGGAAGGACTGCAGAAACCACTCGGCCTTATGGTGTCTAAAGAGGTAAAATATTTCACCTGGAAATATTTAAGTAACTACTGTACTTTTCGAACTATTCGCTTTGCTCTCTGCTACTAAAATATTTCAGGCGAATTTTAATCGACCACAGAATAAAAAAGCGCATTCTGTTCTAATGTTGTATTATCATAACTTTTGTAATTTCTGTTTCCAAATCAAATCATTGCTAAATAAAAACACACAACACACACATGGTTAAATAAAAATAATGATAAATGTTCAATGAAAATAATTTTATAAGGTGTAATTAATTCATTGGGATGTTGCAGGAAACACAAAATAAATAGTTACTGGTTTCAGAACATCACATTAACACAAAAAAAAAATTATTCAAAGAAAAAATATAATTTCCACAAAGACACTGCATCTAAAATTTCCCGAATTCAACGATTTTTTATCACCAATATTAATTTAAATGATACCATCAGATTCTTTATATTTAAATGAAAAAAAATATATGACAGCTATGTACTTAAACGCAGTTTTTCACTTCCAAATCAACAACATGCATGTTTTTAGTACAGTTTTACGGCCGGCGTTGAACAAGGGACGTCAGATGTTTTGTCAAATTTGTATGGGGCGTTGTAGCGCTCAGTAGATAAGCACGGCTCTAACGTTTCTAGCGTTCGATTTCCAGTTTTTTTTTGTTATAGACATTCGATAATCATGAGAAAATGAATTGATTGGCATCATAAAAAAATGGAGTCAACATCGTAATTGTATGTGAACAACAAGCCTATTTTTTTTAATTTTACTTCGCATTGGCGCGCTCCTCTTTTGTCGTTGCGTAAAATGAACTAAAAAGTTGTATCATTCGCAGACGTCTGAGAGCGACAGTGGATGGTGGTGTGCGGTGGTGCGCCGAGCGGGAATCTCCCTCATCTGTGAATTAGAACCACTGGAACGAATGATGCTATCACCAGATATGTCTTTGTTGGACTCGGGCGTTAGTAAGTATATTTAGTACATTTGTTTACACTCAGGGTCTTACTAATAAACAGTCTACATAACAGTGGTATAGTTACAAAATGTTTTGTCTTTGTTGTTCTTTGACAATATTAAACTGAATCGAAAGAGACGAAAACTAATCATCGTGTAAACTCACTAAAATATAATAAATGCGCTATTTTTAATATAGCTTCTTTAGAATAATTTCGTATATCAACAGCTGGTATAAACAAAATAGTTTTTCTTTTTAACGGGCTCAATGCCTTTATTAACTAGCTAATATATAAATAAACACTCTAACCTATCTAGCTATAAAAACAGTTGGATAATCTACAAGCCCAAGTAGGCCTATAGATAATACAAATGTTCTAGTCCACTACCAGTTGGAAGTGTACCCAGCTAGAATGAAATAGTAAAATAGTTATAATGAAGATGTTTTAAATAAAGTCGTTCCTCTCAAAAAGTCTTCACATTTCTAACAGAATGGTTCATTGAGGATCAATTTTGAAGGTTCTGATATGATGAATAGATATATTTATATACAATAATGGCTTGTTTAAAGACTAAATGCCTAACTCTTTTTTCTGGTCTCTAAATGTTGCTAACAACATGTGTTAAATATGAGACAACACAGATACAAATCTGTCGAACCATATTTTTAATCCATGTCCATGATTTTGAAATACGACATTTTCAATAAGTCAAAATGTATCATGTCCAGGTGCAGGAGAGACAGGGGAGCTGTCTCCGTCAGCGGTGCGCATAGTAGTGTGCGGCGCGCGGTGGGAGCGAGCGGCGACGGCGGTCGGTGCCGCGGAGCTGGAGCGGCGCCTGTTCGCGTGCGCGGCACCGCAGCACCGCTTGCTGCCGCGCCTGCTGCATCTACTACTAGCGCCGGCGCCCAACTCTGATAACACACACAGCTCGGTACGGTACGGTAGTAGTTTTGTTTGTGGTAGGACTAACTCTTCTGCGAGTGACCGTCTGGGTTGTTGCCACCGCTTTGCTCGTGAAGTCTGCCGCTAAGCAGTAATGTGCAAGCATTACTGTGTTCCGGTTTGATGAGCAAAGTAGCCAGTGAAATTACTGGGCTTATGAGAATTAATACCTAATGTCTCAGGGTAACGAGCGCACTGCAGTGCCGCGCAGGCCTTTGTGTTTCAAAGTTCTGAGTGGCACTGCAATTGTTACGGGCCGGCGTTAGGCTTACCATCAGGCAAACGACCAGCTAGTCTCGATACCAAAGAGCATAAAAAAAATCAGTAAGGTGCCGTGGGAGTGCGCGGTAACGAGCAATGCCCTATAATATTAATGCATCATGATATTTTCTTTCACTGAAAGCTCAATCTTGTTATACGTTTCAAACATTTGACCTATAGATCAGCGAGCGACCTTACAACTACTAAACAATAATCACTTTAATTTATCTGTAACAGCACTTGGCGTTTTAGCAGTTATGAATAACTAGCTTCTGCTAGTGTTCACCCGCGCTCCCACAAGAACCGTGCATTATTCCGGGATAAAAAGTGCCTATGTTACTCTACGGTCCATAAAGTTATCAATGCGAAAAATCACGTCGATCCGTTGCTCCGTTGCTGCGTGAAAGAAGGACAAACCAACGAACCAACAAACACACTTTCGCATTTATAATATAAAATAATTATTACATTTCATATTTATTATATTGTTTATTCTCGTATAGGCACTTGGTCACTAGGCACTTGGGCCAGCCCTGGTGTCAGAATTACTACGCCGCACAGTGGTTCCATTCCGGAAAAAGGTGGACATAGGAACAAAAGTGCGAAATTTGGTCTGATTTTTTTTTATAGGACAGGTGACTATCTCTCTAACAACTTTTATTCTGTCACAAATCTTCGTTGAATCAATAATTAGCGAGTTAAAAAATCTTCAATTATTTTTTGTATGGAAAAAAACACATTTGTTTTTTTTTCTTGAGTTATGTTAAATCGGCTGTTGTTTGGCTTATAAAATATGGTAGAACACATTATTTTGTATCCATAATAATTTTTTTTTGTGAATCTGTCGACCGCCTTGTGATTTAAGAGCGGTCAAACATTGCAATTTTTTTCATAACTATAACTTTTTCTATGAGTAAATTTTGGTTTGGTTTTATTTTTTGTAGAACAGCTAATATTATTCCCTAAAACTTTCATTCTATCACAAATTTTCGTAGGATCAATAGTTAGTGAGTTAAAAATTATTCTTTATTTTTTATTTTGGATGAAAATTTATTTAATTTTTTTTCTTGAGCTACGTCAAATCGGCTGATGTTTGGCGTACAGTATATGATAGTACACATTATTTAGTATACAGAAAAAAAATTATTCGTGAATCCATCGACCGCCTTGTGATATACGAGTGGTCAAACATAGCTATTTATTTTTGCATGACTATAACTCATACTATGAGTGAAATTTTGGTCTTATTTTTTATTTTTACAATGGATAATATTATTCCCTACGATTTTTCTTGTTACATTTTTCCCTAGGTAAAAAATAAAAGTCTCCAAGATTTTGTTATGTTTATAGAAATATATTTTTTTTATTAAGCTCTAGGTAGATTTTACAGTTATATGACTCATATTTTATGGTAGTATAATATGTTTTGAACATGAATTAAAATATAACTCATTAATCTACTTACCACGCGGTGCATTTGATGTACCAGCTGTTAAAAATTACGATATTATATTCATGGATAATTCAAACAAATTAGTAATATTTTGTTAGGACATCTGGTAAGTGTCACCCTTCTTAAATTTTACATTTTTTTATATTAATATTTTAAAGAAAAAAACTTTTCTTCCAGAAAATATTTTTATTGACTTGGTTTTGTGTTGCTAATACCAAGAAAATATTGAAGTATAATAATTCTATTGTTTTCAATTTCTGAGTAACGGTAATTAGTAGGTGTCAGTGCACAAACAAATGACTCATTCTTGGTGCTGAGCTCTGATTGGTCGTTAACCACTGTCATGCTCAGGCAAATGGATACTAATTGCCAACCTAAAGTCATTTTTAAATAATCATGATGAAATATTTTATTTCATTGTGCTCTTCTTGCTTAACTGTGAAAGTATAACATAATATCTCTGGCAATGGCTGGATATGGAACCAATCTTGATCTATACTTGAAATTGTGTAGGAGCGGAAATATGAAGGATCACAACTGTTTATACGAGGACATAGTTGCCAAAATTCCAAGTGAAGTGTCTCAAGAGGATCTTAAAGTAATTAAAGAATTTGTCAACTTTTTACAAAATTGCTCCAGCTAGAAGACTCCGTGAGTGATGACATCGAAGAAGAGGAAATCATGGCGATTGAACCGGAAAATATTTTGGATATATTTTTATAATCGGGTATTTTGTTGAATTTCATTGTTTCATTGTTATTTTTTATAAATTTTCTTGTTATTTACTATGTATAGAATATTGTAATAAGTTATGTACATTATTTTGTATTTATTTCTGGTTATGTTCTATGCAAGTTAATACATATGCAAATAGATATAAATATAGAAATAAACAGATTCATGAGTTGTATTTTTTCCAAATTTTAAATATATTAGTTTATCATAAAACACGAGTCGTACACCCGTCAAATCCATTGTATTACATCTAAAAATAAAATAAAATATCCGAAACTTTTATCCTAGGGAAAAATGTAACACAAGAAAAATCGTAGGGAATAATATTATCCATTGTAAAAATAAAAAATAAGACCAAAATTTCACTCATAGTATGAGTTATAGTCATGCAAAAATAAATAGCTATGTTTGACCACTCGTATATCACAAGGCGGTCGATGGATTCACGAATAATTTTTTTTCTGTATACTAAATAATGTGTACTATCATATACTGTACGCCAAACATCAGCCGATTTGACGTAGCTCAAGAAAAAAAATTAAATAAATTTTCATCGAAAATAAAAAATAAAGAATAATTTTTAACTCGCTAACTATTGATCCTACGAAAATTTGTGATAGAATGAAAGTTTTAGGGAATAATATTAGCTGTTCTACAAAAAATAAAACCAAACCAAAATGTACTCATAGAAAAAGTTATAGTCATGAAAAAAATTTCAATGTTTGACCGCTCTTAAATCACAAGGCGGTCGACGGATTCACAAAAAAAAATTTATTATGGATACAAAATAATGTGTTCTACCATATTTTATAAGCCAAACAACAGCCGATTTAACATAACTGAAGAAAAAAAACCAAATGTGTTTTTTTCCATACAAAAAATAATTGAAGATTTTTTAACTCGCTAATTATTGATCCAACGAAGATTTATTACAGAATAAAAGTTGTTAGAGAGATAGTCACCTGTTCTATAAAAAAAAAATCAGACCGAATTTCGAACTTTTGTTCCTATGTCCACTTTTTTCCGGAATGGAACCACTGTGCGCCGCCCGAATGCTTCTGACACAGATTAACGATTTATTGTTATCTATTGCAGATTTTGACACCGCAACAAATAGATGAACTGAAATCGATTTTGGAACCGATCAAAGATCTGCAGAGCGCGGTGTTGGAACTCAACGATGCTCTGAGACTGGATGTGCCTGAAATTGACACTATTAAAAGTAACTACATATAGGTTTTTAAACTGTCATGGTCATCAACACTGAAAATTATCACTTTGCAAACGCCATGATCACGGGAGAACAGTTCTCCCGTGATCATGGCGTTTGCAACAGCGCCGAAATATCGGAAACTCAAATCAAATAATATACATGGTAAATATCCCGTTTTTAGTGATAATTTTCAAAGTAACTACATAGTTTATATACTATAAATAAGTACTACTTATAAATACTTATGTTATCATTTATTATTTTAATTTTTCACAATATTTTGTTGTAAAATTTTCCTAAAGAGCAAGTAGACCTGCGGCCAACCGCTAACCAATCTAGAAATAGAAATATAAAATATATAAATCTATTAAGTATATTTTTGACATTTTGTTTTTAGATGACAAAGAAGACAGTGAAGAATATGAAAGTTTGTTCGCTAGCGATTTGGGAGTCGCGGTACTCACCGAAGCGATCCGTCAAATGGCTGAGATGAGGTAAATCGGTAGAAGTTAAAATGGGGACATTTGAATTTTCAGTACAAAGCTGTCATTAATAATTAATTATCATGATAAGTTTAGTAAGATGACAATTTTATGTTTAAGGAATGGCCTCGGTTCTTTTGTCACACACTCTAAAAAAATGTATCCCCTTTGTTAGCGATACGAGCCGGTCATTTGCCTGATGGTAAGCGTGTGTTTAGTGATAAAAAATAGTTGAATTCTGGAAACTTTTTGATCCCCAGTCCCTTTGTGGAAATTATATTTTTTTTTGTGAATATAATTTTTTTGTGTTAATGCGATGTTCTTACCTGTATAACCACAGTAATTATATATTTTGTGTTTCATGCAACTACCGTATTGGAGTCCTGCTGCCTTACCGGCTAACAATCTCGTGTTTGTTTTCAATACTAAACTGATTAAAACCAGCGGTCACTAGTCTTCGTGTGGTAGGAGTTATCAAGAGTGTCCGCTTCTTTTCGTTTTGTAAGAACTTGTTTCCTTAATAACGTTCGTTCTAAAATGATAACCAGCGAAAATTCTAGATCATTCCTTCCATACGAAGACTAGTGACTGGTTTCAATCGGTTTGAAATTGTAAACGAACACGTGATTGTTAGCCGGTAAGGCCCCCGTTTTGACATATTTAGTGTGTAGATGCCGCGTGGTGCGCGGCGCCCTGGCGGCGCTGGGGGCGTGGCGCGGCGCGGGGGGCGTGCCGGGCGCGGGGCACTGCGCCGTGCACTGGCAGGCCTACCGGGCGCTGCTGTGGCTACAGTCGGCGCGACCACAATATGCGTCAGTATTTACACTTACTTTTTTATAGTCGAACTGAGGACGCTGTCTTTTGAGGACTACGAAATGAAGCGAATAACGTCTGACATTGTTTTCATCTCGGAGAGTAGGAGAGAAATATCCATTTTTGGGCCAGGGATCGACTTCTTGTTTAGTGACGCTGATTGCAGTCTTATTTTTCAAATTTTGTGAATCAAATATTTAATGATATTCATTTTTTGCTCAGAAATAAATTGAAAAATATTCATTACATGGAAAGAAACGATGGATTTTATAGTCATGTAAAATGTACACTTATTTAATTGGTTAATACTAGCTGTACTTCCGCGGCTTAGCACACCTAGCCTAAGTTACTTAATCATAAAATCAACTATCTGCCAGTGAAAGTCCCGTCAAAATAGATCCAGCAGTTTTGGAGATTAGCCGGAACAAACAGACACAATCCGTGCTCAATGTCAACAACACACAACTTCCAGTAACCCACCGTGCTCGTTCCAAACTGGTATAGGCCGAGCAAGAAGAAGGACAAGAAACCCGTCTAGGCATTCTTTTTAAAAATAGTTTTTACAATAATTCTAATGCTAACAATCATGTTTAAAATTTAATTCTAAGTAGTCGCCAGGAGGCTCCTGATCCTTTTGCGTACAATCATCTTTATCATCTATATAATCTTTAATTTTGTAATACGCTTTCCATCTTCAAAACGTTACCTTTTGCACCTCGCTCCTGCCACGCGGTTGACCAGCTGTTGCGGTTACAGGGCGGCGGGTTCATCGGAATCGTTCCGACTGAAGCTGGCGGCGCTAGGGTCGGAAGAGCGCGGGGGCGTGGGCGCGGCGGGGGTGGTCGCGGCGTACGCGCGGGGCGCGGGGGGGCGTCGCGCCCGCGCACACCTCGCCGCGGCCCACGCCCCCGCCGCCTGCCACCACGCGCTGCCGCTGCTCACCTACCATCTGGCGCATCAGCTGTATCCTTTACACATCCTACTATCCTACTAATATTATAAATGCGAAAGTGTGTTTGTTGGGGTATAGTGTTGGATATAGTTTAGGGAACGGAGAGTAACATAGGCTACTTTTTATCCCGGAAAATGCACGGTTCGTATGGGACCGCGGCTGAAAACTGCGGGCAGAAGCTAGTCAATTATAAACAAGATCAAGAAGAAGTCAGTTAAAACTGAGAAGCTTATTAAACGACTGTACAAAAAGGAGCGTAATGTTTTTAGTGTTCATATGACGTATTGTAAGAATAAAGATGGTGCTGTGTTGCTACGCTGTGGTGCTACGCTATGACGTCAGCAACAGCAGTCTGTATTATTTCCTACGCATTCATTAAAGGAAGTGGTGTACAAGAGTGAGAGGGCAAAGCGTGGACACTCTCAGACCGATCATAAAGTTTGACTTGAGTATCTATACATCAAGCTATATTTGTTTGTGGTGCGACCGAACAGAGGTAATTTCAAAATAACTAAAGGTGCTGAAGCGCGCTTCACACAAAATTAATTATCGATATCTTTTTCTATTTGAGCTCTGTTATAATTTCCTGAACTGAGACCTCAGCTGGGCGGTAAGCGGTGGATTCGAATTCGGCTGGTGGCTGGCGAGCGTGAACCAGCCGCGGCTGGTGCAGAGCTACGTACTGATGCTGGAGCCCTGGTGCGAGTGGAACGCCTGCTCCCGTGAGTGAACAAAATAATTGTACACTTCGGAAATTTCCCGTTTAGATTCGACAACCAGATGCATGAACACGGATACTTAACAATCCCGACAGTATTTCCCTGACGGGATGCGATTTAGAAATATAACCGATCGGAAACAGTCGCTTCCTCCACGGAGTCTTTCCGAATGAATTAAAATTACCCTGCCGATGTCCACTAGGATTCGGTTTAACACTTTTTTGTTTAGATGGGCTAGCGTTTGACCTCTATGTCAGCTGATCTTCAGTGACTGCGATCGACGGTGGTGAATACGCTAAGTAGAACTTGGACACTTGGAGACAATCTAATCAAAAAAAAGAATAAGTTAACGTTTATTTACCCTGCTCGCTGTTTGTTAGTGGGAGGATTAACTCTTCTGCGAGTGTCCGTCTGGGTTGTTACCACCGCTTTGTGAGTGAAGTCTGCCGCCAAGCAGTAGTGTGCACGCATTACTGTGTTCCGGTTTGATGAGCAGAGTAGCCAGTGAAATTACTGGGCTTAATACCTAATGTCTCAGGGTAACGAGCGCACTGCAGTGTCGCGCAGGCCTTTGTGCGCGGCACTTTCTGCATTTTTTTCTAAGGCTCTTCTAATCAACGTTATCATTTAACAAAATTCAACATAGTACAAGTGAATCAGCTGATCTGGTGCGGAAAATTTTAAATGCATTTTCGTAATGAAACATTCCGAATTTTAAAAACTCGTAAAACAAATGTTGTTGACCTTCAGGAGTAGATTGATCTTCATTGGGGATACCATACCAATTTAAACTCAGTTTGTATAATGCAGGTGACAGCAGAATATTATGTTACATTCATTCAAAAAGGAATCAAAGCAGAGCTTTTGCTGTAACAATGACCTTATAAACGAACATTTTTTTCTATGTATCCAAAACAGGTCAGTTCATCCTGGGCCTGTCGTTACTAGACCTGGAAGATTCAGAGAACGCGTACACAGCGTTCTGCAAGGCGGCTAAAGGAGTCAGCACAGAACCTTTTTTGCGGCAACTGGTCGCGGCGCCGGACGCCAGGCTCACGCAGCATCAAGCGCTTGTACTTTATTACATGAAGGTACATAAGTAGTGTGTAGGACGTGGAGGTTGCTCACAGATCGAAATTTTATGACAGTTTAATCTCACAAAGAACTTAGCAGCTAGTACTTATTTGGCTAATTCCCTCAAGTTAAAATCGGTCCCCAAGCCCATATAGACTCGTGTTCTGTGTTCGCAACAGGACAATTATTACTGCATTTAAAAAAGGACAAGTATTTCTCCCGGTCTGGGTGTTGTAGGTCTGGTATTCCTACTTCCCGAGCCGAAGCGAATCGTAGTTATAGGTGTCCGAGTCTATGATTGGCGTTACTTCTTTCTTACAGCCATCTGAAAGTAAAAATATCTGTCTGTATATTAGCTTGTGATGGTAAACTACTGAGCTAATTTTACGAGTTAATATTTCTGGAAGAGATCGCTTTTAGCGATAAGTCAGCCAATTGTTACAGTGGTTATTTGGATTACAATTTTATTTATATTTTGAGCCTTTCTATTTATAAAATTATGGAAATAGACATAAAATATGTATTCCAATGTTGAATTATTTTGTAGGTGATCAAGCTGTTTGAAATCCACGACGCCGGTGCCTGCGTGGTGCGCCTCGCTGAAACAGCTATCAGCATTGCCGACAAGGATGATCCTAATTTGGTAAGTGTTTTGGTAATTAGGAAAAGTAAAAAAACATTTAACCAACGACTAATTTTTTTATTAAATTTAAATGGTACTTGGGCATGTAATTATACCCTATTCTATTCAATGAAAAAGTATAGTCAAAATTAGACAACTCTGTAAAAAGTTATGCGTGATCAGTGATCACTGATCATACTTAAAATATTACTATAAACTACTAGGCTTAGGAGACAAATATCTGCCACACAAAGTTATGAAAGACACTACAATTGGGTTGGCGTTGTGCTCACCATCATGTAAAGGACCGTTTCGACCGTTCGTTATCAAATAGTATAAAAAATATTATAGAAATATATACAGGTCGACTTGAGAAACCGCCTAAACTTGTTTACATTTGGTTATTTTTTTTATGTTATTTGGCAACGAGACGAGCTGGTCGTTTTCCTGGTGGTAAGCATAACGCTGGCCCATAACAATTGCAGTGCCACCCAGAACTTTGAAACACAAAGGCCTGCGCGGCACTGCAGTGCGGTGCGCTCGTGACCCTGAGACATTAGGTCTCATAAGCCCAGTAATTTCACTGGATACTCTGCTCATCAAACCGGAGCACAGTAATGCTTGCACACTACTGCTTGGCGGCAGACTTCACGAGCATAAAACAAGTGGTTTAAAATGTAAAGTAAGCGTGTGTTCGGCAGGCGATGTTCCAGTGGCTGGTGTTCAAGTGGCACCTGGCAGGAGGCCGCACGCAGCGCGCGCTGTGCGCCGCCGCCGCCTCGCCCGCGCCGCACGCGCGCGCCGCCGCCGCCGCCACGCTGCTCACCACGCTCGGTAACACATCATTAAAAAAAACTATGTATAGTAATAAAATCGCGTAATCCATATTCACCTATTTTTCGAATCTTGTAAATTTTGTAAAGCATAAAATTCTAACTTTAATTTCTACAACAGATTGACTTTTTACTTACAGAAGAAGATAATTAAAAAACTAAGAATTTATCAATTAAAAACAAAATTAAACAAATCCTTATAAATAAAAAACAGCATTAAGGTCGCCTTCTGCAGGTAATTAATTTCTATTTACATAAACTTTGCATATTTGTCACTTTTAAAATAATTTAATATAGAGAATTTATCAATTAAAAACAAAATTAAACAAAACCTTATAAATAAAAAACAGCATTAAGGTCGCCTTCTGCAGGTAGGGTTCCCAAAAAGCTGGCGACATTACCTCGCTGAATAGCTAAACTAATACGTTGACCGAGGTAAGCGCCAGCTCGTTGGTCACCTGTCACTTCTACAAAGCGTCGGGACAACTCCTTAAAAAAATTTGTTAGGAAATATCCCGAGTTCTTCAAGAAAATAGTCGACCAACCGAGACGTTATGCAACTAGATACAAAAATAAACTAGTTCTATCAAGCTCCAAATTAAAAATTCACAGCTCTGGTCCGAATGCAAGGGCGATAAAAATTTACAACAAAATTCCAAATACAATTAAAGAAGAACAAAAGGAATCTATTTTCGTAAATAAACTAAAAAGATTTTTAATTGATAAATGTTATTATTGTTTAAATGATTTTTTTAAAGACTAAACAAACAGGTTCTGTTTATGGAATGGATCGGTTCGCTCTGTTACCTTGTGTTGCTATACCCTAACAGGGTCATATGTGAACTTCACTTAATATAACATCTCCATATAATGTACATATGATTGCAATAAATGATTGAGTATTGAGTATTCACCTTCAAGGATTCACCTTGCAGTATGGTACACGTTATAGTCTTTAGAATCATGCTTGGCTTGAATTGTAAGGTGTACATTGACGTAATTGTGTGGGATTAAATAAATAAAAGGTTTTATTTACTAAACGCGGCACGGTTCTCGTTATTCAATATTAGAACTTCCACTATTTTAGAAGTCTTGAATACGATACAATCAACGTGATTATCACACAATGACTTAAATTATGCATAGTAGTGAATAACTCTCAAGGTCATGACCAAACATGTTTTGGTATTGCGCATAAGTTGGAGGCATTGCTTTTAGTTTTATACTTTTGGATGACGAGACGAGCGGGTCGTTTGCCTGATGGTAAGCATAACGCCAGTCCATAACAATTGAAGTGCCACTCAGAGCTTTGAAACACAAAGGCCTGCACGGCACTGCATTGCCCTTCCTACCCTATTTTTTTTTTTTGCTCTTCCTGCCCTTCGACTTTAGGTATTAAGTCTCATAAGCCCAGTAATTTCACCGACATCTTAGCTCAACAAATCTGATATGTTTTTTTTATAAGAATATGTTTCCACGCTGCACAGTGTATTATGAACCCCGATTTTGTCTCATCTCGTTTTTTTTACAAATATCAATAGTTTTAATAAATGTAAGCTCTAGAGTAAAACTCCCGCATTGATACGACAAGTAGTTTATTTTTAAAAAAATGTCAAAGTTGCCCTAAAATCGGGTCATGAAAATAACAAAAAAAAATATTTAAAAAAAACTAGAGTACTTATTTGAGTTTTTATTTTATTGTATAATCATACACTTTATAACACACCTTCTGACCAGTTTTTATCTTTTTACTTTGTGTAGATAACGAAATATGAATATTTTTATCCTTTTTCTTTATATTTTTTTTCTCGACTATAACGCCGTATTAGTCGAAGATTTCTAAACTAAACGATTGTTTAGGCATACGTTTATCGATATTATTAAAACCATAAACTAATCCCGCGTTATCTAGAAGTTATCAGCAATTAATGTTATATCCAGATTAATCCGGGTTCAGGGTCATCACCTTATCATCTGTAAATATTTTTTTAAGATAATTATGGATTTTTGTTGTTCATATTTTATAAGAAACAAACTACTAATATTTTAACCGACTTCAATAAAAGGAGGAGGTTCAGGTATCTGTATTTTTTGTGGTGACGTAATTTGATTTCTCCGCCAATTGTCAAAAGATTTAAATGATTATTGTTTTAAGTAAGCAATGCACCACACTTTATTAATTACACAAATTTACAAATTTTATGAAATAAAATAAAAACATTCCATTTAAATTACTTATTTGACTTTTTTACATCAATATGTTTGATAGTGGGAGGACTAACTCTTCTGCGTGTGTCCGTTTGGGTTGTTAGGTTGTTACCACCGCTTTGCTCGTGAAGTCTGCCGCCAAGCAGTAGTGTGCAAGCATTACTGTGTTCCGGTTTGATGAGCAGAGTATCCAGTGAAATTACTGGGCTTATGAGACTTAAGAGCCTACTAGTCCATGGAGCGAACTCATCGGTGGGCGCGGCTAAAATGCATGCTATTTCATCTAACATTCGTGGGACAAGGTAAGACTCTGCAGCGATGAGTAGTATGAGGCTAATGCTCGCACATACACAATTGCACCGTAAAGTCGCGACGAAAACCGAAAAGTGGGAAACCGGCGCGCAAAAATGTACGAATTGTCTTCTGGTGCTTGGGGCTTTACGACAAAACTACTGAATGTATTTAGTCAGACCAAAGTTATTTAAAATGTCAATAAACTAAAGCTTGTTAGTATGTACCTTATTTTCGAGTTTTCGTAATCCTTTTGTAATTTATTTACGTCCAAAATCGGTCCAGCTGTTTCGGAGATTACTCGGAACACACAGACAGACAAACAGGAAAAAATTTAAAAAATGTTGTTTTGTTATAAGTACTGTATATACTTTCATATGCATTTAGTAAAAATCTGTTATTTTGATATTGCAATCAGAGACTTCAATTTTATTTATTTGTATAGAAGAGAGAGTAGGCACGTGAATCTACAATATGGGTTCACGCGAATCTATTAGAGACTTTTTTAAAGAAATGGCACTCTAACCTTGTCACTAATAACTAATCACTATTTATTTTATAATAATGTCGGCGAGCTTTTGGGTCTTGATTTTGATTAGCGTATACTTACCTAATTGTAGTGGAGCCCCATGTGAAAAAAGAAATTTGAATTGATCCGGATAAAAATACCATAAGCGTCCGGATGTGCGAACGTGACAACCCTGACAAAAACTGAAAATTGTTGATAACTTCCAGATAACGCGGGATTAGTTTGTGGTTTTAATAATATCGATAAATGTATGCCTAAACAATCGTTTAGTTTAGAAATCTCCGACTAATACGGCGTTATAGTCGAGAAAAAAAAACATAAAGAAAAAGGATAAAAATATTCATATTTCGTTATCTACACAAAGTAAAAAGACAAAAACTGGTCAGAAGGTGTGTTATGAAGTGTATGATTATGCAATAAAATAAAAAATCAAATAAGTACTCTAGTTCTTTTTAAATATTTTTTTTCGTTAATTTCATGACCCGGTTGTAGGGCAACTTTGATATTTTTTTAAAAATAAACTACTTGTCGTATCAATGCGGGAGTTTTACTCTAGAGCTTACATTTATTAAAACTATTGATATTTGTAAAAAAAACGAGATGAGACAAAATCGGGGTTCATAATACACTGTGCGCTGTACACTACCTACTACTTTAATTAAATTAAATTCAAACTTATACAATAAAAAGCCAACAATTCAAAATGATTTAATCTACTTGAAGTATACAGTATACCTAGTGACCGTGTGATTTGATCACCTCAAATATACTTACTGATATCATTGCCAAAGCAGAGTAAATTAAGAGTGAATTCTTAAACAATTAAGAATAATTAAAGACTAAACGTATAATGTTATAAATTATGTACAATTGTACATACTCGAAAAACATGCTTTATTTTGAATATGATTGCCTGATGACCAGCATCTGAAGCTTGCGATGGATTAGTGGGTTTAGTTGTCTAACATTCTACATTCTTTTTCTAGAGCCAGACAAAATGCCTTGTATTTTGATATTCATTTGTGCGAAAATAGACCCATCTTAATGCAATAAGTCCAATTCGCAAAGGTTTAAAATGTACTCTTCAACTACTCTCTTTGAATTGGGATGTTGCATGAAACACAAAATACATAATTTTTGCCGTTATATATAGTTTTTAGAAGACAAATAAAATACATGGTAAATATTCCGTTACTAAAGTTGATTCTTGGAGTTTTAAGATCACATTAACACAAAAGCGAAATTCTCAAAAAATATAAATAATATATTCTCATAAAATTTCCACAAAGATTAGCATCTAAAAGTTTCCCAAATTCAACTTCTTTTTATCATCCATTAGTAATTTAAATGATACCATAAGATTCTTTACATTTTAATGAATAAAAAAATGTATGACAACTTTAACTTTAAACGCAGTTTTTCACGGCCAAACCAACAAAATGCATGTTTTAGTACAGGTTTACGACCCGCGTTGAACAAGTGACGTCAGATGTTCTGTCCAATTTATATGGGGCGTTTTAGCGTTCAGTAAATACACCCGACTTTGACTCTCTATTTTGACTTTTCTAGCGTTTGATTTCCAGTTTTTCGATATAGGTAGATATTTGATCCACATGAGAAAGCGAATTGAATGACATCATAGACAAATAGAGACAACATCCCTATTGTCTGTGGTTTTGTGTGCCAGCGTCCCGCGGCGAGCTGGGCGCTCTGGTGGCGTGCGGAGCGCTGGGGGGCGAGGCGGAGCGCGCGGCGGCCCAGCGCGCCAAGCTGCACGAGCCGCACACTCACAACCCTTACTACGACTTCCTATTCGCGCTCCACGTCAGCCGACACCACTACCGGAAGGGTGAGTTTTCGTTCACCCAACCCATCACACACCACACTTTTATTTCGTGTTCTACTCTTATTGGGTTATCGTTTCACAACAATCTCATATAGGATTCGTTATGTTACCATGTGAGTTATCGATTTGTTGTGTCAATTCCATACAATTTTAACTTTTCTGCTATCGATGACGATTGTAGAAAGTCGACGTCTAGGCCTCTTGATCTTAAGTGACGATATGATCGATACTGGTGTTGATTCTGTCATGTCATACCTAAACCTAGTAGTACAAGCGTTAAAACTAAAAAACATAACTAGAATGTGGCTCTCTGCCGGAACTGCGAACGTCCTAGGCGACAGATTTATTTATTTATATTAGAAACTTACATCTTATCTAATAAAAAAACAGGAATACGAAGTTCAAAACAGTAGTGTGAGCTATATGAAGTTCGTTTCATGAGTTAAACCTAGTCCATAGTTGAACTTCGGTTCCAAACGATAGGTGAACTCCGGCCACAGTAATGAGTCCGGGTGTATTTGTGCGCGCAGCGGCGGCGGTAATGTACGAGCGCGCGGCGCGGTGCGTGGGCGCGGAGGGCGGCGGCGCGGCGGCGGCGCGGCGGCGCTGCCTGTCCGCGGCGCTCACGTGCCTGCGGCTGGCGAAGCCCGAGCACGCCTTCCTGGCGCGCCCCGCCTCCGCTGACTCCAAGGAACTACAGGTCATGCTTCTTTTTAACACGCTTTTATTAGCTTCACTTGTGACCATAGAGATACTGAGACCATAGAGATTTTGTGTTGCTACCTTATTATTGTATTATTATTAATATTTTTTCGTTTAATTTGTATTTATTTTAATATTCTTGACATTTTGTTGGTGTTTGACTCTGGATGTTTTATGTAACCGTTTTCATTAAATCGAATAAATAAATACTAACCCCTAGTGATGAAATACTGTAGGTACTATCCGATCTCACAACAATGTATTGATTTTGCTTTAATTATATAAACGCTCAGGGTATCAGTCGTAGACGGACTATCTATAGACGACTGGTTTCCGTGCCGCATGTGAGATAGAACGATATTGGGTGGTGTTGCCACATCAAAACGTTTACCCTGGTTTTTAGCAATGCCAGATTTACTCCATAATTTATCTAGAGATCAGGGGTGCAATTTTTGAATGTCACCGAGTGACTAAATATCAGCGATATGACCGATAGTCACCGATTTACAAACAGTCGTATTTTTGAATCTCAGCGGGTGACTAAAATTATCATACCTATGATATCGTTTACGAATGGGTACCCCCACTCGTAAACGATATCATAGATACGAATATTTAGTGCCAATTTTGACTTGAACACAATTTCCAACTTAAAAAATAAAAATAAATAGAATACAATCATAAGTTTATCTGTGATCAAAGCTGAGAAATAGTTGCATGATTGGTATACAGGGTATGACTTTCAAAAATACGACTTTTGCAAATTAGTAATTTCAAAGTCATCGCTGAGAATTTTGTCATCGGTGATTTCGAAATCATTCGTGACATTCAAAAATAGGTCCCCTGTTCTGTAATTAACTAGCCTACACGTTACCCTATAGGAACTGGATTTTTTGCGATCTAAAGTTTGCTTTCGTGGTTATAGAACTTAATGCAAATATCATTCAAATCATTCAGCTACTTCAGGGGAATTGGTGACAACAATTATATTACAGCACTGCAATCAGACGGTTCATCATTAGTTCATTTCTGTATTGCATCTTTCATTCAAAGTCACATTTTCACACTTTTCTACTGGCTACTTTTTACCATAAGGTTGGCGGTTTCACCCGCGCGGAGATGTTGGATTTCATGGTTTTTATTTTTCTGCGCGGAACCCTAATTCTTTTTCTAAAATAAAAGTAGCCTAAGTTACTCCTTGTAACATCAGCTATCTGCCAGTGAAAGTCCCGTCAAAATCGGCCCAGCCGTTTCGATGATTAACCGGAACAAACAGACAGACAGACAAAAATTTTATAAATGGTTGTTTTGTTATAGGTACCGTATATATACTTTCATATGCATTTGGTAAAAAGCTGTTATTTTGATATTACAAACAGACACTTCAATTTTATTTATTTGTATAGTCTAATCAGTTCAATTTTATTTATTTGTGTAGTAGTATTTGTATAGTGTTTATATATTTATATGACATAAAAATACGTGGTCTGGGGAAAAATAATTTCGAATGCAGGCAACACCAAACTGAGATATTTTTTGGTTGAAGGATTCTAACATTGATTGAATTCAACTTTATTGCATATTAATGAACAAAGTTCTATTCTTAATGTTGTTGTCTAGAGTGTTTATATGTTTAACAATCAATTTTGAAGCATAAATATGATCCAAAAGTACTGTACTTACGAGTGAAAAGACAAATCGGGAAGTTTTTGTTCACTGTCACTTTTGCATCCTAACACACTGCACCGAACCATTTTCTCATAGTAAATTTGTTAGGGAAATTGTTATTCACAATTTGGAAGTAATAAAACGTGTTCACAGTCTGGTTTCAATTAATAAAAGCGTCAAAACTGCGGCGAACTCCAGAATATAGGGCGAACTGTCAATGTTTGTTTCGCACAATAGTGTGAATGACCTTGGAAAAACCGGCACGCGACATGAAACAAAAAGTCATATCGTTCTATCTCTTTTCTTTACATGAAGTATGCATAAGTGGTTCTCTTTCTTGTATGAATGAGATGCAAGCTATCTAGTCGTCTATTACCTTCTCTGTCTAGGGTATCAGTGGACGGGAAATCGGCGCGAGGGGGGTGGCTTAGCCAAGCGGCCAATCAAGCGCATTATGTTTAGGCAAAAATGGTGGAATTTATTTGGTGCAAACCAAACCTCACTGCACCTCTCCACCACACCAACCTATTCACCTATGAACGTCTGAAATAAGTCCTACCAAAAACTTAACTATTTCATTTCTAGTCGAAAACGCCTTGGATGTAAACTTCCCCGCTTAATTACCAGGATTTCGGAGTTTCAAACTATATCCAAGCAAGCTTACAATCATTTATATTCATATATCGTAGTTGTATATATAGTTTATTTTATATTAATAAAACAAGTTAATTAATTGTAGTTAAACCTTGCTTAATAGGTGATCGGTCCCGACGAACTGGCCGCCGAGCTTCGTGAGGAGGATCCTGACTCAATGGATCCGGTGCAACAAGCATTACAAAGTACGCAATCCTATCACAAGAGATTTGGTTTCCTAATTTCAAATCGTATAAATTACCTTTAATTATTACATAGCTACCATAGCTATTATTTTATACCACAGAGTGTGTGCACAAGAACTCCACCACTTCGCACGGACCCGCACCCACGGACTACGGTCATAGATCTACAAATGTTTCAGCCCACTACCAGTCTGCATCCTTCTTAGTTTGCTTGAAGTATTGCCCCTTTATGCAAATCATTATTATTACATTTCCTCAGGCAATGCTTTGATACAAAGGAACACTATAATAAACACTTATAGTATAATTTATTTCAGAAAACGAAAACATAGACTTCGATCTTCTTTACCCAAGTCTAAAAGAAGCCGACCCCGAAACGTTGCTGGCGGTAACCAAGCGCGCCATCAGCACAGGACAGTTCTTGCCGCACTGGTTCCTAGAGAGATACATGGTAAGTTAGTATTACATGTTAGTAGTAAGTATCAAATATGGTACAAGTCTTTTGTTTTATTTAACTGTCAAAGTCTGTCAGTCCCATGGAGATGCAAGTGATCTAATATTAAAATCTCTTTGCAAGTGATACAAAATGATATAGACAAAGAAGAAATTAATGGTAATTTCTTCATTGCTTATAAAACGTGTTGTAACAGAATCTTTGTCACGGTAACGCAATATACTGGCACAGACTAGTCAAATACAAAGCATGGAGTCTTAACACAAAATAACTACTGCGCAAAAAATAGACCTATATATGAGCGGGAACTTGTGCGACTTTCAATCCAACGCACCATAGTTCGAATCTCGACTCGGCCCGTACCCAATGACTTACTATATCAAGTTATGTGCGGATTATTCACAGTCGCTCTAAAAAACGGCGAAGGAAAACATCGCGAGGAACCCCGCATGTTCAAGAACCACAAAATTCGAGGACATGTAACAACATGTAATAATTGTTAGTGGGAGGACTAACTCTTCTGCGAGTGTCCGTCTGGGTTGTTACCACCGCTTTGCTCGTGAAGTCTGCCGCCAAGCAGTAGTGTGCACGCATTACTGTGTTCCGGTTTGATGAGCAGAGTATCCAGTGAAATTACTGGGCTTATGAGACTTAATACCTAATGTCCCAGGGTAACGAGCGCACTGCAGTGCCGCGCAGGCCTTTGTGTTTCAAAGTTCTGGGTGGCACTGCAATTGTTATGGGCCGGCGTTATGCTTACCATCAGGCAAACGACGAGCTCATCTCGTTAACAAATAAAATAAAAAAAACCACCAAGCCGCACTGGGCCCGCGTGGTGGATTATGGCCCATACCTCTCTCTCTGAGAGAAGGCCGGTATCCCATCAATGGGAGCGTAAGAGGCTGATAATGTAAAAAAAAATGTAAACAATAGACCTTAAGGTGACGAACCTTTTCTTACTGCGACCGGTTATGGTTGAACGTGCAGGAGGTGGAGGCGGGCGGCTGCGTGCGCGCACTGCTGTGCGGCGGGCGCGCGGGCGCGGCGGCGCGCTCGTGCGCGGCGGCGCTGCGGCGGGCGCGGCGCGCGCTGCTGCCGGCGAGCCCCGCCGCGCCGCGCGCCGCGCCGCTCGCGCTCGCCGACCTGCTGCTGGCCGAGCTGGCGCACCACCGCCAAGACCACTTCCTCAAACAGGCACGTACTTACATACACAACTACCCACGGGCAGTGATGCGTGGAGAAGGTTAAGGTCGGCATATACAAAACTTATGTCCGTCCCCACCTCACGTACGCCGCCCCCGCGTGGTACGCATTGGTCGCTTAAGGACGAACTAGTTAGTTAGTAACTAAAATTAAGAGGAAGACACCACCCAAATTGGGTCCATTCAAATATGCTTTACGCCAAATTTATAGATGTTATGGCAGCGAAAAAAATATATGTTAATCTTCACCATATTTCTAATGAGAAAGAAGACATAAAAACATGATTTCAATAAATTTTCTCGATAAAATAAATTCGCGAAGTAACCATTAGAAATTCGCTTCTATCATCCATAACTCAATATTTCATGAACTTACGTTGATAAAATTTATAAAAGTGACGTATATTACCATAATCAAGTTCTTTTTAAAGTTTTGTTTCAATAACTTAACGTATTGTTATAAAATTAATTATTTTAGAATAGTTAACTCGAGCGTTGCATCACGTCATCGCCCTTCTCTTTTATTTGTATAAAGTCCGACAGTGATCCATAGAGTAGTACTATAATAAAAGGAATAGAGTGCGCTCTCTCGTCGATTCCACGATGTATCGCGATCAGCGCCACCTACAAAAGGGCGGTGAAACTACTTTACTATATTATGTGTGCGTTCTGTATTTTACACACACATTCTTACTTTACTATCTATGTGTGAGTTATGTGTTTTATACACCCACTCATACTTGTTTATCTATGTGTGCATTCTATATTTCACACACACATTCACACTAATCTATGGATCCTGCTTAGTTCCTGTGAAAGTAAATGTATCTACTTATATGTGACTTATATGGAAAATAGCAGCCTTTCCCATGTTTGTGCCTAGGAGTAGGAACACAATATACAGTACCAAACGTAATATTTAGATGTAGAGCAGCAAAAAGGAAATAACAAAAGCTAACACGTACATAATAATTGAAACTCTTTATATTTAAAACATCAAGAAAAACAATGCATAATTAGACTGAAAACACTAAAACTGAGCACTTAAAAGTAACAAATACATTACTAGAACACAACAATTACTTAAACCACTAATATATATCACTTAAACCGCAAAAAATATCTAGAAATCACAATAGTATTTTTCGAAACGGAAAATATTTTATTTTATTTGTTATCGGTTTCCATGGTAACCATTTTAACTTTGACATTTTGAAGTAACGTCAAAATAGTGCCACGCCCTTTAACAGATGGCGTTAGTTCCTGTGTCTCGGGGCTCGACTATGGAACTGTCACAAAGTGTGCCCCCCCTGCAGTGATCGCTGAGGCGCGTTGCTAGACGGTCGTGTGTCGCTTTGTTCCGCTCCCCGCTCACACTTTGCTGACACAATTTCTGGATTATTATTTAGCTTTGCAGGTAGTTTTATTCTGTCAATAAGTTGTTTAAATATAATTAAGTCATGTTTTAGTAATAAGATTACAATATACACATATCGAAATAATAATAAATATTCATTTTGATAGATTGAAAAGCGTTGTAGCTTTTAGCGGAAGTCTATAGTTGTGATAATTCGTCTCTACCAAACAGAGCTCGATTAGCCTAGCGGTGTTCGGCGCGGATTACGTTTCTTATTTTGTAGAAGAACCGCTTAGTAGGTACCGCGTTCAAATCCCAATGGGATATGTTATTTTTGTACTATTTTTTTTAATATTTTTTCCATAAATAATAATATAAGTCGTACATACATACTTACGATAGTTATGACCAAATTTATTTTTCATCATGATAATTATTTTTGTGTAAATATACTGTTTTTTTTTAATATTTTTTCCATAAATAATACCTAATATGAGTCGTACATACATACTTACGATAATTATGACCAAATTTATTTTTCATCATGATGATAATTTTATTCTGTCAATAATTTATTTAAATATAATTAAGTTGTGTTTAGTCATAAGATTTGTAAATATAGTTATCAGTGTAATTTTTGGAAAATAGGAAACAAAAAGAATCAACGAAGACCAAGAAAGACAAGTTATTTTATGAGGCAAAAACACATGATAGAAGTTGTATACATATTTACATTTTTTTGTATTACAAAACAGGCATACCGAAATAATAGTAGATAGGTACCTACTCACTTTGATAGATTGAAAAGCGGTATAGCTTTTAGCGGAAGTTTATTGTTGTAATAATTCGCCACTAACGAACAGAGCTCGATTAGCCTAGTGGTGTTGTGCGAAGTTTATAAGAACAAGCGCGTAGTAGGTATACTCGGTTCAAATCCCAGTGAGATATATTTTTTTAATTATTTTCCAAATTTATTTTTCATCATGATGTTGTTTTTTTTTTCATAAATAGGTATATATATGAGCCGTACATACATACTTACAATAGTTATGGACAAATTTATTTATATCTATAATTTTTATGTACCTATGTTGTTTTCTTTCGAATAAAATCAAACGGCTGGCGAACATTACGGAAGCAGACGAATCATCGAAAGTTACTTTTCACGAACAAGATTATGAATAAAAGTAATAATCTTGTAGGTATTACACACCAAACTTTTCGGTCGCGTATTTGAAGCCGGAGCGAGTCCTTTGCTATATTTAGCAAAATCCAGCGGGGATGTAGATAGGTACATTCATACTCAGTACTAGAGAAGAGGCGCCCGCCGCGCGCCGGGCCGCGGCACGCGGCCGATACGCCGCGCCGCTCGCCCGCCATTCCCGCCCATGCCGGCACAGAGTGCATAATATATGGTGCATACCTAAAGTTTGGCGTGAGTAATAATAGTACCTACCGAAAATCGCAAGTTATGTCACAGAAAGGGAAGGTGGGTTTATCCGACCAGGTTTTAGCTTACAAGTAGGTGGATAATGCCGACCCCAACTTGCGCCGCTGGTAGTACACTTTTGCTTCTTATTCATAACTAGCTGCTGCCCGCGGTTTCACCCACGTGGAGTTATTAGAATTCATTGTTTTTATTTTTTTGCGCGTAACCCCAATTATTTTTTCTAAAATAAAAGTAGCCTAAGTTACTCCTTATCACATCAGCTATCTGCCAGTGCAAGTCCCGTCAAAATGGGCCCAGCCTTTTCGGAGATTACCCGGAACAAACAGACAAAAATTTTAAAAATGGATGATTTGTTATACCTAGGTACTGTATATACTTCCATATGCATTTGGTAAAAACCTGTTATTTTGATGTTAAAAACAGACACTTCAATTTTATTTACTTGTACAGAGTAAAGATATGGTCACACGGTTATTTATTATTTTTTATGAAAACAAAAAAGCTTGCACAATAAAGAGACATCACAAGTGACGCTTAGTAGGTACAATCTAATTACTTAGCGGGCTAAACTATTTTTTTTGCGCAAAATTTATTTTTTCGATTTCTGTGCATGTTTTCTCTAATGCCTAACTACAATGTGTATTTTTTGATAATTTTCTATCTACTTTCAAATATAATTAGTTGAAATGCATGTGCGTGCAAAGTAGGTACCTACCTGCAATAATACAAAAGCTGAAAGCATCAAATATTCATATGAAGCAACATTTCATATATATATTAATATATTTATATGCATATACATATATGGATATACCAATACGTCAAATTTGATGATGGGCGACTTCAGGGGAGCACTTGTTGAACCGAAAACGTATGTTGATCCGGCTGCTTTTGTTGATCCAATATTCATCTTTAGTAACAAATGTTGCTCCGACCTGCTGCCTTATCAGCTGCTCATCAGACAGGAACACAGTAATGCTTGCACACTACTGCTTGGCGGCTAATATGGATAAGACTAAAATCATGTCCAATATCCATGTTCCACCTATACTAGTAATTGTTGGGAACGATACTCTCGAAGTTCTTGACGAGTATGTTTACCTAAGACAGACTGTCCAATTAGGTAGATCCAACTTCGACAAAGAGGTCACACGAAGAATCCAACTCGGCTGGGCAGCGTTTGGGAAGCTTCGACATATCTTTTCGTCCACAATACCGCAGAGCCTGAAAACCAAGGTTTTCAACAAGGGTGTGTTGCCAGTGATGACGTATGGCACTGAGACGTGGTCTCTTACTATTGGCCTCATGAGTAAGTTCAGAGTCGCGCAACGTGCTATGGAGAGGACTATGCTCGGGATTTCTCTGCGTGATAAAATCCGAAATGAGGAGATCCGCAGGAGAACGAAAGTCGCCGACATAACTCTCAAAGTCAGTAAGTTGAAATGGGATGGGAAGATGGCAATGGGCAGGCCACATCGCTCGAAGAACCGATGGGGAAGAAAGGTTCTCGAGTGGCGACCGCGAACCGGAAGACGTAGTGTAGGCCGACCCCTCACTAGGTGGACCGATGACCTTGTCAAAACCGCGGGAAACCGTTGGATACAAGAGGCGAGTAGCCGATCCAAGTGGCGTTCTATGGGGGAGGTCTATGTTCAACAGTGGACGTCTTCCGGTTGATGATCATGATGAGTTAAGCAGGTCTAGGTCAAGTTTCCAATTTCCAATACAACGTTAGAGTCCACATGTGGCATATTTGGAAGGGAAGATTTAATACATTTAGTTTCACTAGCGTTTATTAGATTATTAGCAGCAAACTATTATGAGATTTTGTCAAAGTTGTCATTTAATTCCTTTAGTTAACAAAACTACAAAACTGGGCGCAGAAGCTGGTATTTATATTTATATGCGATTTCACCCACGTTCCCACAGGAAACGTGCATTTTTTTCGGGATAAAAAGTAACCTATGTTGCTCTCCGGTCCATAATCTATATATATGCCAAAAATCACGTCGATCCGGTGCTCCGTTAGTGCGTGAAAAATAAATAATATCCTCTATAATATATATAATATCCTCTATAATTTTTAAGCCACCTTCGCGTGCGGCGTTCCCACTTTGAACTATCAGAGAAACTAGTCATTTGTGGCTCCAGACCCTTGGATCAACATTAACGAAGCTTATGTCGCGTGTACATCAAATATACAACAGATTTGAAAATAACGCTTCTGTGTATTTTTTTTGCCGTTAGTGGATCAACAAAAATGGGATGTTTCAATGGCGAGTATCTCGAAAACAGATCAATGTAGATCCAGCGTCACCATGTACTTTTCAACTTCGGATCAAAGTATAACTGTTCTCTTGATCTGCAGGGCTATTCGCTAACTTTAACATTTCTAGTGATCAACAAATGAACTGCTGACTTATATTTTGACTGATTTGTTTTGTTATTCCATGTCAGTTGCGTATTGTTATACCACGTTTTATGTCACGTCCCACGGGAACGACGGGAACGGGATAAAAAGTATCCTATGTCCTTCTCCTAGTTCTTAGCTACCTCCCTACAAATTTTCAGCCAAATCGGTTCAGCCGTTCTTGAGTTATAAATAGTGTAAGTAACACGACTTTCTTTTAATATATAGAGATTATTTTTTATACTATTGGATAACTAGACGAGCGGGTCCTTTGCCTGATGGTAAGCATAACGCCTGCCCATAACAATTGCAGTGCCACTCAGGACTTTGAA
Source organism: Crocallis elinguaria (assembly GCA_907269065.1). NCBI lineage: Eukaryota > Metazoa > Arthropoda > Insecta > Lepidoptera > Geometridae > Crocallis > Crocallis elinguaria. The sequence continues at coordinate 18,765,716 of OU026072.1, read as the reverse complement.
ACTCAAAGACCTGCGCATCACTGCAGTACGCTCGTTACCCTGAGACATGAGGTATTAATTCTCAGCATAAGCCCAATAATTTCACTGGCTACTTTGTTCATCAAATGGAAACACAGTACTGCTCGCACATTACTGCTTGGTGACAGACTTCACGAGCAAATTAGTGGAACCTACCCAGACGGACACTTGCAGAAGACTTAGCCCTATCATCTAATCATAAAATATCTATAGCAATAAACACTCCAGCATCACAATAAAAACGTTGTTGTCGATAGAAGGTGATAATCACTCGAGTTTATAAGACACTGGTCTTGAGTAGTGTCTTTCACAAGCCTCGGTGATTATCAAATTTGATGTCCACTATGCTTACGTAATCGCAATTGGGTACTTGCATGAAATACAAAACACATAAATACTGTGGTTATACAGGTTTAAGAACATCACATTAACACAATAAAAATGAAATTCAGAAAAATATATAATTTCCACAAAGATACTGGATCTAAAACTTTCCAGAATTCAACGATTTTTTTTAATTATCCAATAGTAATTCAAACCATACTATCAGATTCTTTACATTTTAATGAATAACAAATGAATGACAACTATGTACTTAAACGCAGTTTTTCACGGCCAAAATGAAAAAATGTGTGTTTTAGTACAAATTTACGGGCCGCGTTGAATATGTGACGTCACGCATTAAGCCCAATTAGTATGGGGTGTTTTAGCGCTCACTAGAACCGCCTGACTTTGGATCTCATTTTTGACGTTGTTAGCATTCGATTTCCAGTTTTTTCTATATAGACATTTAATTTTCATGAGAACACGAATTGATTAGCATTATAAAAAAATCGAGTCAACACCCCAATTTTAAACTATCGATACAAAAATATCTGTCAAAGTGAGTTACGGTGACCAACCACGAAACTCGTGCTCATGACGTCATCCAAGTTAATAACTGAGGTTAGCCAATACGAAACTAGCTGTTTGACAGTTCATCGCTGTACACTTTGCCAAGTGATCATCACTTTGAGTTGTCAACCGAGATACGGAATAGCCCTGCTGGACTCAGATGTACACTAATAGGTGGATCAACATTTGTTCAAAACTCATACTGGATCAACTATTACCGTGTTGGGCTCTATTATATGAATAAATATATGAACATTTATATCTATACAAATAAATAAAATTGAAGTGTCTGTTTGTAATGTCAAAATAACAGCTTTTTATCAAATGCATATAAAAGTATATACGGTACCTATGACAAAACAACCATTTTTAAAAATTTTGTCTTTCTGTCTGTTTGTTCCGGATAATCTCCGAAACGGGTGGACCGATTTTGACGGGACTTTCACTGGCAGATAGCTGATGTTACAAGGAATAACTTAGGCTACTTTTATTTTAGAAAAAGAATTGGGGTTCCGCGCAAAAAAATAAAAACCATGAAATCCAATATCTCCACGCGGGTGAAACCGCGGGCTGCAGCTAGTTCGTATATATAATCGAAAGCCACACCACACGGGGGTGAGGGGGAGGTACTTTTGAAGTGTTGAGTACTGCAATTGTTATTGGACAGCATTATGCTTACTATCAGGCACACGTCCAGCTTGTCTTTTTATCAAATACTGTAAAAAGACTAGCAATGCCCCACGGCTTCTCCTACGTAATAAAAATAGCTTAAGTTACTCCTTATAACCTCAGCTATCTTCCAGTGAAAGTCCCGTCAAAATCGGTCCAGCCGTTTCGGAGATTAGCCGAAACAAACAGTAAAACAATTTATTTTGCTTTTTTTTATTATACGTACCGTAGATACTTTCATATGCATATAGTAAAAAGTAGTTTTTTGACATTACAACCAGAAGTTCAATTTTATTTATTTGTATATAAGACACCCTTTTTTACTCCTGGTATCTATATTAATTTGAACACTATCTCAATTGATCATAGGTGCCGATTTTGTCAACACTCAACAGTCTCATTCATAGGATTTGCATGAAATGTCACGGGTCCAAAAGGGGCTGGCGCGGGGGAAACAGGTAGCCCTTCATCACCGGTGATGATAAGGTTCATCATAATTTAGCAATTTTATTAGTTCATAAATTTAAAGCTATTTTGAACCTTATCACCACTGAATAAGGTCTAACTGTTTTATTTTTACCGCCGGGCCTACATGGTTCCGGCCGACATTAAGGTTCAATATAGTTAGCAATTTTATTCGTTCATAAAGTTAAGGCTATTTTGAACCTTATCACCAATGAATAAGGTCTGTTTTTTTTGCCGCCGGGCCTACGTGGTTCCGGCCGACACTTCAAAGGGTAGGATAGGAATAATACAGCCCAATACAAAATCAATTTAAAATATTTTAGTACCAGGTTTATATTAGCGCCATCTATTGGTAGTCTGTATATCGTATCTCATTTCGTAGCTGTGTAGCTACGACTCTCATTTAGTACTTTTTTTCGCCACTTTTTTTGAGTCGCGCTACTTTATCGGAGATTTGGGGACTATCGGTATTTTGTGTTTATGGGCGTGGCTTATTTTACAAATTGCTGAATGTCTTTCGCTGTTGTCAGCGCCTTAAGAATAATATCGATTCATCTCTTCGTTATCTAGGTTAGTATGCAAATTATACAGAAAAAAAATAACTGGCTTAAAAGTAATGAGTCTTCAAACATCTGTATTTTAGCACGTATTTTAACGCAAGTTTGGACGTAATTAAATTACAAAAGGATTACGAAAACTCCAAAATAATGTACATAGCAACAAGCTTTAGTTTGTTGACATTTCAAATAACTTTGGTTTGACTAAATAGGTACATTCAGTAGTTTTATCGTAAAACCCCAAGCACCAGAAGCCAATTCGTACATTTTTGCGCGCCGGTTTTTGTCGCGACTTTACGAGAGTGTGTAATTGTGTATGCGCGAGCATTAGCTTCATACTATTCATCGCTGCAGAGTCTTACCTTGTCCCACGAATGTTAGACGAAATAGCATGCATTTTAGCCGCGCCCACCCAGTAGTTCGCGCAGTGGACTAGTAGGCTCTTAAACCTATAAACGGAAATTGAGAGCCCAACAGAATCTAGCTCTAAGAACAATAGTCCCCGGTACAATAGCCCCTCGTTGTGCGTCAGAAATCGACGATTACGAAAGACTAACTTTCATGAGTGCTCCCTTAGGGCCCATATGAATAAATAATTTTTAATTTACTCAGTACAAGACTACTAAACTGATTAAGCAAACGTGTAACTTAGTGCCCATGAATATAATATAGATTTAGCAATAACCATCTTCAAAAACATCGTCACTTAAAATCAGGCGCGAGATGATCAAATATTTATGTGTAAAATAGGAAAAAATGGGGGACATACTTGTATAATAAATATGTAAAATAATACTGGACAAACACATTTTTTTCTCAACATACATATTATCATGAACTTATACAAAGTAGTGTGTACAGGTTTTCGCACATTCGAGTATTTATTTATATTTTATGCTGTCGCGATTTGCGTCATTTGAGTACGTAGGTATCTACTTATACGGAGTTTGAGCGAAACCGTCTGCAAGCAAATTCATCGGTAATAAATCGGCAAAATGCCTTTATTGTATTCGTTTCGTGATTTTGTAAGAAATACTTTATAAAAGGGTTAAGTATATAATAATAATTATAATATGTATGTACTAAACTCTTATTTACTTCCATCCCAATACGTTAGTGTCCGATTACAATCTATTCTGACCTCATGTTTTGTGTTGATGATGTTTGTGGAAACCTAATTACTTTATTTTAGTCATCACTTATCAGGACAGGATGTAGTTACTTACCTATGTATCTACAGGTCGAAGTCCAAGTCCAGTCTAAATTTTGATAAAATAATTTAGGTATTTATTTACGTAACTTATAGTAAAGTTCCGTATGTACACTTGCACGTGTGCGTTCTCGCAGCGGCATAATATCGAATTTCATGATTTGAGTTCTATAGATATTTAGTGTATGACGCCGTGTAAATGTGTATGATAATTTTAAATTTGTGTGTCCAGCCGTTTTTGAGTTATAACGAAAAAACAGATTCCGCCAGGGCAACGTTCTCCTAGCGGCACCTTTTTTTCAAAATGGTCGTACGTGAAAAAAATTATACCAATAATTAGTGTGTGAGGAGTAGTAAATGTGTGTGCTAAAATGAAATTTGTGTGTCGTAAGACTCCGAAGATATTCAAAATGCCGCTGCGGGAACGTTTTGCTGATGGCTGGATATCCTAAACGATTAGGCGCACAGTTATGATTTTTTTTATTCACGTTGGTATGAATTTGTTTATATTTGTTTATAAAAGAAAATTCGAAAATAATATACCATTCGGGAGAAAAAAAAATATACCTAGAATAAGGTTTTTAGGTTCTAGTACTTCAAATATATGTCCTAGAGACTAGCTTTTAACGTTAGTATGTGCCCTATAGCTGCCTACAATGATATTCCGAGTCTCGTTTGTATACTGTAAATAATTAATGAGATATGTAAATAATACCACGATTAGACTACGACCATTTTCGCCATTGGATTGGACGAGTTCTTTATGGGTTATCAAATTAAAAAGTATACCAATAATTAGTGTGTTCCTTCAATTATACGCCTGTAAAATTTAAGCCCTGTACACTTTATAATTAAAGAGATATCATTAAAAAACCAACAAGACACAAAACAGTAGCTAAACCGACTAAGATTGAATGGCTACAAAAAAGCGGCCGCGCAGTATAAAGTGCTCGCCTTCTAAATTTGATAGTATTTTATTGTAACTTTAGTACAAGAGCGTACACAATTTTTAGTAAACTCTTCTCAATGTGTGAATCCTTTGTTGGAAATTAAATAAAATGTGTGTGTACTTTGATATTACAAAACATAGAACTGCGGTTAATTTTTCATTGTGAAGTAGTAAATGTAAATGACTTACTCTTTACTTAAGCCGCTATCTAGATAGGTACTTATATTATTTAAAAACCTCACTAAAATCAGCATTGGCTTAAAATAATCATAGTAAAAAGAGATTACTATGATATAATCACAATTATTTTTGGCGAAGTTTGCCTTACCTACTTATAATTATAATTATCAAAGTGACGGATACGTACACCTATATACAATCACAGATTAGTTTCATTATGTAGGTACATATTGACTCAATTATTACAATAAAAGACCGACAGGTAGGTAGGTGTACATGCCTACCTCATCACCAAATTGTACATAACAAGTAGGTAGGTAGGAGTATTTATTTATTGTTATTATTAGTAACTAGCTGTGCCCCACGGCTGTGCTCACGAAACTTGTACATGCCTACCTCATCACCAAATTTTACAAAACAAGTAGGTAGGTAGGTAGGTAGTAATATTTATTTATTGTTATTATTAGTAACTCGCTGTGTCCCACGGCTTTGCTCACGAAACCTAAGTTACTCCTTGTAACATCAGCTATCTGCCAGTGAAAGTACCGTCAAAATCGGTCCAGCCGTTTCGGAGATTACCCGGAACAAATAGACAGACAAAAATTTTATAAATGGTTGTTTTGTTATAGGTACCGTATATACTTTCATATGAATTTAGTAAAAAGCTGTTATTTTGATATTACAAACAGACACTTCAGTTTTATTTATTTGTATAGATAGGAATAGGATTATTTTAGTAGGTACCTATCAGCAGAATTTGAATAAAAACTCATATTAACAATAGTGTACGCACATGTACTGACCCAGTAACGGTACAATACTATCAATTTTAGAAGGCGAGCACTTTATACTGCGCGGCCGCTTTTTTGTAGCCATTCAATCTTAGTCGGTTTAGCTACTGTTTTGTGTCTTGTTGGTTTTTTAATGATATCTCTTTAATTATAGAGTGTACAGGGCTTAAATTTTACAGGCGTATAATTGAAGGAACACACTAATTATTGGTATACTTTTTAATTTGATAACCCATAAAGAACTCGTCCAATCCAATGGCGAAAATGGTCGTAGTCTAATCGTGGTATTATTTACATATCTCATTAATTATTTACAGTATACAAACGAGACTTGGAATATCATTGTAGGCAGCTATAGGGCACATACTTACGTTAAAAGCTAGTCTCTAGGACATATATTTGAAGTACTAGAACCTAAAAACCTTATTCTAGGTATTTTTTTTTTTCTCCCGAATGGTATATTATTTTCGAATTTTCTTTTATAAACAAATATAAACAAATTCATACCAACGTGAATAAAAAAAATCATAACTGTGCGCCTAATCGTTTAGGATATCCAGCCATCAGCAAAACGTTCCCGCAGCGGCATTTTGAATATCTTCGGAGTCTTACGACACACAAATTTCATTTTAGCACACACATTTACTACTCCTCACACACTAATTATTGGTATAATTTTTTTTCACGTACGACCATTTTGAAAAAAAGGTGCCGCTAGGAGAACGTTGCCCTGGCGGAATCTGTTTTTTCGTTATAACTCAAAAACGGCTGGACACACAAATTTAAAATTATCATACACATTTACACGGCGTCATACACTAAATATCTATAGAACTCAAATCATGAAATTCGATATTATGCCGCTGCGAGAACGCACACCACTTGCACAGGTCAGAAGTCCGAGTTCAAAGTGTAAAGGACAATAGTAAAAACGTCCCCACCTTCCAACAGATTTGAAAGATGTCTCATTCGAAGCGTCTCAGTACGTAAATATTTTTTTACTACAGCGACATTCTTCTAACAAGTGAGATTTAACCGGAATTTGGATTTAAAATATATATATTTTGGACAATGGGAAGAAACGTCCATATGTACATTCCAACAGATTTGAAAGATAACTCTTCGAAACGTCTCAGTACATAGATATGTATTGCAATATCTATTAGGTTTCGAACGCGACAAAATCGCAAACGTAAAGTCTACGTAATCGTCAAAATCGTAAACGTAAATACTAGATAGACATCATAGACCAAAACTACGTTATATGTGTCTTTAAGTTCGTTTTTTTTGTGTGAAGTTCTTACTTTCAAAGTTTTACTTTCTTGTTACAAAATCACTTCGATTTTATATACTTATACTTCGGAAGTATATATATACGGTACCTACAACAAAAAACATGTAAAATCTAGAAACAGTCATTTGAAAATCATTATAACAGTTGTCGAGCCTTGGAACAAAGTTTACGATTGTTCGATAACATACAATGTAAATATTTTTGTGTACCAATATTATTATATTTATTTGTGATTTTAACAAATCATTTATTCCTATTTTAGCAGATTCAAGCTTAACACTGCACCGTGAACGAAATCCATGTCATATTTTATAACCAGATAGTGCAATTGATTACCTATTTACAAAAACATGTCTTTGTATACAAATGCAGGTACATATTTATATGTAGCTGCTATTAAATTATATTTTTAATTTCAGATTTACGATGAATTGGATGACGCCGTCAAAGAATACATAGAGGTCGTAATGAGGACATCGGAGGATATGAAATCGCAAATTATGATGCAGTGAACGTATTAATTTTTTCACAAATTAAAAACAAAATAAACATAAATGGTCTTTTATTTATAATTGTTTTATTAATATTATACAACATCTAAGAACATTCTTTATAAATACCGACTGAAAAGTTTGTTTAAAATATTACCAAATGGGGAGGCACAGGCAAAGCTAATCTCAGATGGCGCCACCTCCGCTGGTGCTTGTCATTGATGGTTATTTTGAGGGTTAATGAATTAAACTATAACCAGTAAACATGCTCGCGTCTTAGAAATCATTAGATTTGAAATGGTCACTACATAACCGAGACGAATAATTGGTTTCCAATATTTTTTGATGAGCAATGCTTTGATCCACAATTTACGTTTTTCTCGTTAGAAAAGAAACGTGTGTACCTTAAGTTTACATTGAATTGCACTTTACAGAGGCATACTTTGTTGAAAAGACGATTTTTTGTTCATTTACTAAAATTTTATAATGAAGTTTCATAGTGAAACAGCACCAGCGATAATGCGCCACCTAGCGGGATAAGTAAGCAGTGTGGCTCCCCATTGACAAATAGTTTAGTTATAACTACAGGCTCTTATGATCGTAATATAAACACATCGGAGGATATGAAATCGCGAATTGTGATGCAGTGAATTGAATAACGAAATAAAAACAAATGGTTATTTATTTATGACTGTTTTATTCTTTATCAATACCGATTGAAAAGTTTGTTTAGATAATTGATCAAATAGTCCCAGGCTCTTATTAATAAACAGTGTAAAAGGTTAAGTTTAAATTATGTTTTGTCTTTGTTGTTCTTTGACAACTTTAACGTTTAACACTGTTTATTAATAATAGCCATTTCTATAGTGTTTTAAGCTATATTTTATTTAGGCACAATAAATGATAAAGTGCTTACTTAGTAAACTGCTTTCTTTTTTATGTCTCATATCATACTTTAATTAAAATTATCAAAAATCTCGTAAAAAAAAACCCCAATGAATTTATCTGTTGCAGTAGTCTCGAAGTAGTAGGTAAGTACTGATAAAGATTTCCTTAGTATCTAAGGAATGATAGATAACACAACCCATAAAGATCTGTGACACAACCCTTTCCTTGCGACTTACCCCAATCCAAAATAGTCAACCACCATTTAATTAAAAAATATATTAACTTATCATAAAAACTGGTCTTATAAATAATAAAGTTTTTGCGGTAGTGTAACATTATTACCTTAGGGTAGGTACTTATATTTTATTAATTTATATTTGGTTTCAAATGGTATAATGTATTGCACAATTCACTCAATGTAAAATTTTCAAGTAAATAAATACTACATAATAGGTCGGGGAAAAAGTTCCTTCGCATTTTTTAAGAAAATTCAAAACATTTTTTAATATAGTTTATTTACATTTAACTAAAGTATGTAGGTACCATTTTGTTCGATAACTTTTTGCCATCTTGTAGGTAGGGACATGATCCCATTGCTATATAAATTTTGGGACTTCTGATCAAAATACCGCGACAAGTGGTTTTGGCAGTCCTCTCGTGATGTTAACCTGACACTGCCTAAAGAATTCTGAAGAGACCGAAACAGGTGGAAATCTGAAGGTGCAAGGTCAGGACTACACGGCGGATGCATTAACACCTCCCAGCCAAACTCTCTTAATTTTTTCTGAGTGGCTAAAGATGTGTGAGGTCTAGCGTTATCATGAAAAACCATGAAAATGAAAACCACACCCCTTCTGTTGATTAATTCCGGCCGCTTTCTCTCAACTTCTTGCTTTAATCTCATCAGTTGTTCGCAGTAGAGTTCAGAATCGATGGTCCTGCCTGGTGGTAACAGCTCATAATGAATAATGGCCTTCCAATCCCACCACACACACAGCATCACCTTGTTTCGAGTTAACCCGGGTTTCGCCACAGTCTGTGAAGCCTGACCGGTCTTTGACCACGACCTTTTTTGCACGTTCTTGTCGTACGTGATTCACTTTTCATCACCAGTTATCAGCTTCTTCAAAAATGGTTCGGTTTCATTACGTTGTAGTAAAGAATCACAAATGAGTACACGGTTCATTAGGTTTCTTTCAGTGAGCTCGTGAGGTACCCAAATATCGAGCTTTTTTGTGTACCCAGTTTTTTTCAAATGCGCCAAAACTGTTTTGTGGTCAATTCCCAGTTCTTCAGCTACGTCGTAACTACTGATATGCCGATCTTGTTCCACTTTTTCAAAAATGGCATCCATTTTATCCGTAATAGGGCGACCAGAGCGACGTGCATCTTTGAAATCAAAATTTCCGGATTGAAAACGCTTAAACCAAATTTGTGCTACTCTCACAGACACTACACTAGGTCCATAAACATCGCAAATTTTTTTCGCGGCTTGCGTTGCATTTTTACCTTTTTTGTAGTAAAATTTTAAAATGTATCGAATTTCTTCATTAGATTCACTTATTTTGACAGTACAAAAACAAATGAAAATCACACATTTTCCTAATTTGAATTTGGAATTATGTTCTATAAAATTTAAACTTTCATATGATACCAAAACCAGCCAGATACAAATAGTATAGCCAAAGAGATTTTATTACAAGTTCATACATACTATAATGCGAAAAGACTTTTTCCCCAACCTAATACATCGATATTTTTGTAAAAGTTTAATATTATTGTTTATTTTCCCCTTTTTTATTTAGTATAGGTACGTTTCACAGCAATTTTATTATAGATATACAGCCTAAGTTTAAATTGGTAACATAAAGGGGGTCGGTTGGAAGAGATTTAGAAACAATTCCAGAAAATGCCACGCATTTCACGTTTTTTATATTGAAATTTGAAAGACGTATTTCCAAGGGAGGTTCTCACAACTTGTCGACAACCATGGTCCTATTCACCTCCTATGGGGATAACATATCACCAATTCAAACTCACACTGTATGTTAAGTTCAAGGGAGGTTCTCACAACTTGTCGACAACCATGGTCCTAATCACCTATGGGGATAACATATCACCAATTCAAACTCACACTGTATGTTAAGGTAACTGAACATAATCTAGGGATTAATATAATCTCTAGATTACGTTACATAATAAGCGCTATTCAACAAATAAATTTTAACAAAAATTGGAACATTCGCTCGTTGTGAGTACGATACAAGTCGAATATTTGGCATGTCAGTACAGCGAGCCAAGCAGTTCCATTGGGAGCGACGAACGGCCGAGCACGCTCCAACGGCTGTCAGTTTTTGGCGAATCCCTTTGAATATTACACAAACAAGTCAATAACTATATAGCTCAAATTGTCATTCCATATATATTAATTTATAGATAAGATAATAATTCAAACATACCTACATTACTTCCTATTTACTTATACCTAATTGCACAAAATTAATGAGAGTGGTCTTTATGACATTATTTTAAATAATTAAAGTACATAGGTAGTAGTTTAAGAAGCAATGTGCTTCACTATACATATAGTACCTACTCTATAATCTACCTCATAAATTAATCACAATTGTATGCAATGTAGGTATACATTGCATAACACATAACATCACTGGTTTTATCTTGGCCTCAAGTTTATTATTTTGTCCTACAAGGTCAGACATTGAACCTTCATCATAAAGCATACAATGATGTCAAGTCATGTCGTACCTAAACCTAATTTTAGCTTCAGTCTCTCTTTCTAAATAAGAACATGAAAGAAATGAAACATATTTTAGACCAGTTCAATTAATCTACTTGCTTGTGTCTAGTGTAAAATGGCGATGAATTTAGTGGCACATACTTTATGAAGAATAAAAGATATTTGACAGCCCTTAGACTAAATTTAGATAGGTACTTATGTCAAACATCTTCCATATCTTTCTCTTGTTATGTATTAGAAAGAGAAAGAGCGAAACTAAAATTCGGTTTAGGTATGAAACGAAAGAATCGACACCAATGAATACTACTACCTCATAAAGTAAATAATTAATGTATAAGATTCAGGTAAATGTATGTTTTCTGTTTATTAACACCATACAAACAGTCATACACCTTGTGTTAATCACTGTATAAATGTAAAACTCGCGAAAATGTCATGGTCAATTATTGTAAGAGAACCATTTGAAAAGGTTCTTAATGACGCTTAGCCATCCTCACTCTCATAATAGTTAAAACTAACCGAACAAGCTTTTCGTAAATAAGAAACATTAGAGCTGCTGTTAGTACAGTCTGTAGTAGTTTTGCTTCTAAACCCCTGAACATAATCAATGGATTAGATTTTACATCTTTCAGCAGAGGTTTCATGCTTGTTCCAGCACGAAGTCTAGACTGCACCAGCTGCAGAGGATATGTCAGTGTTGTGGCCACTGCCTTAGCTACAGCTCCAATTAAAAATGCAGTATAGGTGTCAAAAGCACCCTTTGACATCAAGTTTCTTTTAAGTGATTCATAAACCATAAACTGAATAGCTGGGTTTGAAACCAGCAACAAAGATGGAATGGTGCCTGACCAGAGGCCTTTAGCTCCCTCCTTTTTAGCGAGTTCTTTCAATCCTCCTAAGAGACTTGCATACGAATTTTTTTTTAGCTTCATCCTAGTGTTAACAACCCAAAGAGGAGAAGTAAGTATGACATTTATGCTGCCTGCAACAACACCAAACATCAAGTCTTGTAATGCTGATGATTTAATAGCAGATCTCCGTAAAGCATGAAAAGTGTAAAAGTATACAAAGTTTGAGACTGAGAGTGATTGAAGAACTGGTGTTAGGCCTCGATACAGAGAATCAAACCCCTCTTCATTTGCCAGTTTCATGAGAAGCTCCCATGAAGATCCTTGCAGGTTTTTTGATGTATCTTCAACTGGAAACAAAAATAAATCGTTAACATCCTTTTTAGGGAAACAATACTCATACTATTAGATAACATTGTAAGTAATATCTGTATGGCAACTTAATTAAACATGATGAACACCATTTGGTGTTAGTAAATAAGAGTATGGTGCGACTCATATAACTTTGCCCCTCTGAAGTAGGCTGCAAATAGATGTAGAGGTGTGGAATCTTTGTCTCACTTACTCGTATACCTTTTATGCTTACTCGCATCCTGCTCGCTCAGAATAATAAACAGCCAGTGCCCAAATAGTTTATGCGGTGAAAATAAATACTTAGGTAGTAGTTTTTAGTACCTATATCTATTATTAGTTATTCGTTGATTTTGTTACTTGTTTTATTTATTGTGCAAAAATGCCTGAATCTGCAAAAGGAATTAGAAATCAGAGAATTAATTTTGGTGGAAACACAAAAATGTTCAGATGTTGATTTTGTATTATTTAATAACAAAATCTGTGTATTTTCGAGTGATAATGTGTAATTCAAATTCAAAATGCTTTATTCATATGAGCCCCAGGGGAGCACTAATTAAAGTTAAACTATTTACTTTAACTATTAGAGCCATTTGGCTCTAAGTGCCCATTTCAAATTGGTATAGGCTAAGAGATCTGTGGCATAGGCCAGCCAAGAAATAGGGTAAGTAAGTCATTGGCATCTATCTTGAACTTTGTTAAATGATAATGTTAATTTGAAGAGACTTAGAAAAAATCCAGAAAATATTTGTTGTTATAATTGTTTCTTCTTTTTTTTGGAAATTTTGAAGGACTTTTTCAAAGGGAGGTTCTCACAACTTGTCGACAACCATGGTCCTAATCACCCCCTTCCGGGATAACATACAAGAGACAGATAAGAGTGGTATCCTGGTCACAGAGTGGATGCACCCTAAGTCCCTTACCTACAACCAATGATGTACAACCATTGATTTGCGGATTGGACTATAGCAAACGGGACCCTGAGGAAAAAGGATAAACACAAAAAAAATCTATCAAAATTTTGAGGTCTAATTGACCCCTATTTTTAATTATATATTAGGGTAGGGGGTGGCAAAGGGAGCACCTGTTGTCAGTATCATCCACCATTTTTTTTGTATATTAGGGTAGGAGGTGGTCAAACTATAGTAAACGGGACTCTTATGTACATTTTTTTTTATATATTATTGGTAACAAGCCGAGCTGGTCGTTTGCCTGATGGTAAGCATAACGCCGGCCCATAACAATTGCAGTGCCACTCAGAACTTTGAAACACAAAGGCCTGTGCGGCACTGCAGTGCGCTCGTTACCCTGAGACATTAGGTATTAAGTCTCAGCCCAGTAATTTCACTAATTTAATAATTTAGAACTTACCTGCACAAGTTTTCAGACAGCCTGACAACAGAGGGGCAAACATATGAGTTTTACTGTATTTATACAAACTGAATGGAAAATAATTAGCACACCTTTGGATGGATTTTAATATTTTACTTTAAGGATAATTATTATTATAAGTATTTTACCTTGTAATCTGGATCGCAGAGTATCCAGTGGATAAAACACCGACATGCCAACTATACTGCCCTATAACAATGCAAAACGTACATTTTAATTAATTTAAAAAAAATAATGCAATAAATTGTTAAAATAAAATTTGGCATGTAAGTAAAATTTTAACAATTTCTATACGCACCGTAGCTCCAGCTAAAGCGTGGACAAGAGTTTCATAGCTAAATAAAGAAGTCATTTTGAGTATGTAAAGTAATGTAAAGATCAATAATCACTTTGAACTTCTAGCACGATTACGTAGATATACCCTTGGCTATACCCCCTTATTCATAAACGCTGAAGCAGTGATTAGCTGTTTTTTTTATGAATAAGACTGCTAGTAGGTAATTATGTTTAAAACTTATTTAAATATTCCACCATGGCCACTAAACTTATATACTCTTTGATGGCCACTTCGTGGTCAACTGTCAACTGTGACGTGAACTGCGAAGAAGTTCAAGAAGTGCGGTGTGTATTACAAAATACTAGCTGCTGCCCGCGGTTTCACCCGCGTGGAGATATTTTATATCATGGGTTTTATTTTTGTGTGCGGAACCTTAATTCTTTTTCTAAAATTAAAGTAACCTAAGTGACTCCTTGTAACATCAGCTGCCAGTGAAAGTCCCGTCAAAATCGGTGTGGCCGTTTCGGAGATTACCCAGTACAAACAGACATACAGTCAAAATTTTTAAAAATGGTTGTTTTGTTATAGTTACATACCGTATATACTTTCATATTAAGCATTTAGTAAAAAGCTGTTATTTTGATATTATAAACAGACACTTAAGTTATATTTATTTGTATAGATAAACATGGAGGTCAGTGCTGCCATCGTAAAAATCTGAGCTGCCGTATCACGTATGTCACAGTCAGAATTGCCGTACTAAATTGCCGAATTTCAGTATTTATATTAAAAAACTCTATTCCTCATTTGTTTCTTCTCCAGGTTTCTTATCGTTTCTATTACTTAAAATTTATGTTTATATACAAAACTATTTGACTATTTTTTGTTTGTTAAAATGGCTGATATGGCACTTACAAAGAGTATAATATAATCATTGATCGGAGTTTTGGCGGGAATGCGAAAACGTGCTGTTGTTTGTTATTTTTGTGTTATTTAAAAAACCTATGTTTTATCGAGTGTTAATGTGTAATAATAGTGGATTACTAACCATTAAGTGTTCGTAAACGTGCATGAGTGAAAGGCAAATAGTACAAAGACGAAAAACGTGTATTTTCGTATTTTATCCAAAACTCCATAGAAGCATCAGTAAAGTATCCACCACTTTACTGAAGCGTACCGCACCTAGACTAAACTTTAACGTGACTTTGACGACTTTCATGCACCAAAACTAGAGATTTATTATAATATATTATTATTATTTATACAACTTGACACTGGCTAAATACGCAAATCACGTGGAGCCAAAAACAATACAAAAAAAAAGTATTTCCTTTCCTTTCCTAAATCCTACCTCCATCACATAGTTTTATTTGGTTTTATTTGTGGGTTTTAACTTTTAACACAGACTTAAACAAATCTGTGGGCAGGGATTGCTTTTACAATTTATTTGATTTCACTTCAGTGGCACTGGCTCATACTGGGAATTGTGACTGGGGGACTGGAGCATCTACAAGGTGTAGACTACAACATCTGACTGGGAGACTGAGGGACAATTCACAATACAACATCTAATAAAAAGAAATAACAATGAAACTATTCATGTCTGAAGATAATTTATGTGCACAAAACTTACTCAAACTAGTTTCACATGGAAATGCAATAATAGCAGAGGTTCTACGTTTAAAGGATCATGCACCTTCTGTCTACTTGTAAGATTGAAACATTATTACTTTCAAGTTAGATCCGTGTACAAATTGTTAGCTCTTAGAAAAAATCTGATAAGACTACCTTGTTCCCATTGGCCAGCTACCTCTAAACAATAGAATTGTTTATTGGCCTAACAATGTCTGTTACACTGGGCAAGTCAATTTTACAAAAAATAGCACATTAAATAAATTCAAATTACCTGTTAGTATTCGAAAAATAAACGTAATGTCAAAAAGTACTAAAATAAAAAATGTCAATAAATTCAAATATGTATATGAAAGAAGATTTGGTGAGACATTTTCGGATTTAAGTTTTAAAATGGTCAAAAAGATAGCTCTGTGTGTCAAGTGTAGCTGGCAGAGACAACCTATAGGTGCTAGACTGATTTTCAACTTGTTTACCAGAGTAACATAGTCTAAGTTACTCTTTACAACATCAGCTATCTGCCAGTGAAATTCCCGTCAAAATTGGCCCAGCCGTTTTGTAGATTACCCGGAACAAACAGACAGAAAGACAAAAATTCTAAAAATAGTGTTTTTGTTATAGGTACCTTATATACTTTCATATATGCATTTAGTAAAAAGCTGTTATTTTAATATTAAAAACAGACATTTAAATTTAATTTATTTGTATTGATATTTTACATACTTCCTACTGTTTACAGTATTAATAATTTAATTCTAGGTTGGAGACAAAAGAATTGCAGGTAAAATATCAGGATGTTATTTTGGACTTCAGTTACTTCAAGGTTTCAGATGCACAGGAAAAGAAAATCTCTCAAAATACAGTAAGTATATAAGTAGACTAGTATTAGTATGTAACTTAATGGTGTTTTGATTTTTTGTACACCCTTCAAATAGTGGCTGAATGTGAACACTATACTATTGCAGTGGTCTAAAACTTAACTTGATAACTTTTTAGGGCTGAGCTTCCACATTCACTCAGGCTAGCAAATAGTGGTACTGCATTTTGAACAAGACAATGGTCTTTTAAATAATGTTTTGTGTGATTAGGATTATTGCTACATGAAATTACTAAATATAAATAAATACACAAAATATTAACATTTATTCTTATTTACTGTAGCAAATAGGATGTTATTAGGCCACCATTCTTGATTTTTTTTAATAATTTGATTCTGTATTAAGTTAGATGTCATTTCGTTATTCATTGTCAGTCATTTCTATATTTTTGCCAACAGAAATTGCAAGATTTGGATGATGAGCTCAAAGAAAAGTACCTGGAGCTGATATCTCGATTTTATTTACTGTTCGAGAACATATATCAATATATAGTTGACCTCAATTCATTTGTGGACCAATTAAATGATGATGCATTCATTCAACAAAACATTGAAACAGTCATGAAAGATGTTGAAGGGAAACAGCTGTTGGTAAGTTGTTGAAGCACCACATTGGTGTCAATTCTATCATTTCATACCTAAACTAATTTTAGTTTCGCTCTCTCTCCTTCCAATGCATAACATGAGAAAGAGATGGAATATATTTTAGACCTGTCAAATTAATCCACTTGCTTGTGTCTAGTGTAAATTTAAATGGCAATGAATTCAGTGGCACCTAATTTATCAAGATCGAAAGATATTTGACAGCTCTAAAACAAAATTATGATCTGTCAGACATCTTCCGTCTATTTCTCATGTTATGCATTGGAAAGAGAGAGAGCGAAACTAAAATTAGTTTAGATATGTAATGATAGAATTGATACCAATTGTCAGTGTTCCTATTGTATGTTGCCTCTTATTTCGTTGTTCACAAACATAACTGTAAACCTCTTTCCAACTACAGAAGATCAGAAAAGGATGAAAGATACTTTAAACCTGTTAAATTTATTTGTTCTTTTTTAGTCTAATGAGACTATATAATAATAATAGACTCCACTAAATTAACATTATTTATAATTTGTAATATTATATTTTGTAGGGGCTAGTGACTAGATGTTGATTATATTCTATCCTTTTCTCATGTTCTTAATTGGAAAGAGACCAAGGCTAAGATTCAGATAAAAACTGTTTGGAATTTAGATATATATGAAAGCAAGAGTCCACGCTTAGATTCAGTTTTGTATCTCAGCCATAGTGTTATTGAAATTAGTTAAGTGTGAGCAATTGAATTGGGGCTAATATGTGTTGGCATAATATAATATGTTACTATTATTTCCAGTGTGAATCCTTGTACCTTTATGGAGCCATGCTATTGTTATGCGACTTGTTCATCCCTGGACTGATGAGGGAAAGGTTACTTGTGGCATTTTATCGGTATAGTACAAGCCAGTCACAAACTAATATTGATGATGTTTGTAAACTGTTGCGAGATACAGGATATGATCAGCACAATGGAAGGCGACCTACAGACTATCCAGTGGAATATTTTAGGTATATGTACAATGTACATAAATTTAAAAATCATTATACCATGTTTACATTAGGGTCTGTCCTGTTGCTTCTCGTAATAATTCCACAGGAGCAGGAGTAAGTTAGTGTTATACTATGTGTATGTGTAATATTATGATGCCACCAACAAAGAGAGTGCAAGCAGTATACGAGACAGTGGCCAAGAGCAACGTCAACACCAGTATTTAATCTACATGGTCATGCTGCACTCTTCAGCTGAATATAAACATCATAAAGAGTCCTACTGATTGGCTGGATTTTTACTATTGTTATTGTCTCTCGATTTATGCGGTTTTGTCAATCAGCAATTATACTTCTAAGTACTTAATTATCAACCTAATTTATATTGTTTGTTTTTGTTGCTCAACAAAATAATAAAAGATCTCTTTAGTGTTGTTCAATATGTTGGACGAAGACGACACGTTGATTATTTCTGCTGCAGTCTTGCAAATCAAGTTCGCAAGCTTGTGATGGCTGCGGTGCAAAACATAGAGCATTACCACTCACAGTGAGGGCGGAATGTGTAACTACGGCGCGGGAACAGACAATTTTTACGATCGATAAAATATTAAACACGTCGCCAAAAAAAATTATTACTTATTGATTCATTGATCGACAAAAAACGATCCATAGCGGTGATCGACACAAAATATGGTGTCGATCGTCTGTTGTTCGATTTTTGATGATGAACACATGCGATCAAACTAAATCAAGCAAATCTGTAGGCACTTTTTTATGCCTGAGGGTAATCACAACGGCAGCCTATAACAATTGTAGTGCCATTCCGAACTTCTCAGAAGCACAAAAGCCTGCGCGGCTCTGCATTGCGCTCGTGAACCTAAGACATTATATAGCTATTAATTATGTCTCATAAGCCCAGTAATTTCACTGACTACTCGTCAAACCGGAAGACAGTACCCAAAACTGGCACATTGCAGACTACACGAGCACAGCAGTGGCACCCGCTCAGACGGACACTTGCACAAGAGTAAGTCCTACCACCTGGTAAATCCTGGCCACCTTAGAAATCAGTGTGGAGCGAGTGTTGCCGAGCGGGAATTTGTGCGACTTTCAATTCGACGCACCATGGTTCGAATTTCGACTCGGCCCGCACTAATGACTTATATCAAGTATGTGCGGATTTATCACACTCGCTCTAAAACAGTGAAGGAAAACATCGTGAGGAAACCCGCATGTTTAAGAACCAAAAATTCCAGGAAATGTCACATCCACCAAGCCGCACTGGGCCCGCGTGGTGGATCATGGCCCATACCTCTCTCTCGGAGGGAAGAACGGTATCCCTATGTAGGTAATGTAGGTACTCTAAATGTTATTTGTTTTAATTTTAGCCGTGTTATTATTCGCCCAGAGTTCATTGAAAAAGTTGTGGGAAAACTGAGATCTGAGGATATCTACAACCAGTTGGCAGTTTACACCATACCAGAGCACCAAGCATCTGCACTGGCTACCCAATCTAGCATGCTTGTTATCTGCTTATTCTTTGCTCCACATCATCTGCATTCTGATATTTCAAAAATGCGAGAAATAGTGGATAAATTCTTTCCCAGTAACTGGGTCATACCCATCTACATGGGTGTCACTTTAAATCTAATTGACTTTTGGGAGTACTTCAAAGCTGCTAAATCGGCACTTAGTAATACATGTAATACAAAAATGGTAAAGGAAGTATTTGCTAGAAGAGGAAGTTCTGTTCAAATGCTGCTCAATAAAAATCATCAATTGTTAAAAGAAGGCACATTGAGTGATGATTTTGTCTTGGATAATATAAATAAAATATTGAACCTGTTATTGAATTCAAATTTGGTTATAAGATGGCTATTACTTCACAATAGTGATGTTATATTTTATGACAACAACAAAAAGAGTAAACAACTAAGGGAGTTAGTTTTGAAAGAGTCTCATTATGATGCAGTAAAATTGTTAGAGCTGCTCATTAGCACTGCAGAATTAGAGTTGAAAGTACGAGAAGTTTTAAATAGATTACTTGAAAATAGAGATGTAGCTTGGGACACAGACAAGGCACTTGCTGTAGAAGCGATTAATAGTTTATCAGAGCTATTTTCAGGGGCCAAACCAATTGCGAAAATTCCGGAAAATGAGCAACTGAAGATTTGGTTCGAAAATATTGCCAAACAAGTTGCATCACTTGGAGAGCCTACATCAACAAAATCAATTAAAAAAGTTACTCAATTGATACAAGCTCTTGATGAAGTTGAAGAGTTTCACGGCATGAAAGCAACATCAACTGTTGTGCAATTTCTTTCAGATAGTAAAGACGCTTTGAAAAATTTATTGAGAGCTGCTGCTTTAAAGGAAGATTCATTGGTTACACTTGAAACAATAGCAGATGTCAGTTATGCCTGGTGCACTATAGATCTTTATACTACATTTATGCAAGCTAGTATCAAAGAAAATCCGTCTGTTACAAGTAGACTCAGAGCACTCTTCCTCAAACTAGCAAGTGCTATGGAGATTCCATTACTGAGAATAAACCAAGCTCATAGTGATGATTTGGTTTCAGTGTCGCAGTACTACAGCAATGAACTGATAAAATATATTCAAAAAGTTTTACAGATCATTCCAGAAATGGTTTTTAGTATTGTCGAAAAAATAATAGACCTTCAGACATGGACAATAAAAGAAGTGCCAACAAGACTTGAGAAAGAGAGGCTTAGAGATTTTGCTCAATTGGATCATAGAATGGAAGTAGCAAAGTTGACTCATTCAGCATCTACTTTCACGACAGGTACATTGAAGCAACGCATACTAAATGTGCGTACCTTTATTGTGTGTGTGTGCCAATATGATTGGAGAATTATTATTAATAATTATATTATTGTACGTTTACAGGGATCTTGGACATGAGATCAACTCTGGTTGGTGTAATAAGAGTTGATCCTGCAGAATTACTAGAAGAGGGATTATTAAAAGAATTAGAAAGACACATTAGTAAAAAGTTTGAAGAATTTTTAGAACCTCAAGGAAAGAAGTTTCTCCCATCTGCTAGTAATTTATTGACTCGTTTGCAAAAACTAGCAGAAAGCATGGATGGTTACAAAAGATCTTTGGAGTATATTCAGGATTATATTAACATTCATGGATTAAGAATCTGGCAAAAACAGGTATGTATAGATAAGTTTCTTCTTCATAATTCATAATTTATTTTGCATAAATGTACATTGGTGGACAGATAAAATAGTCAAGTAAGTACGTACATTATACCCAGTTCGGGTGTCGCAAATAGTCTTAATGTAACTCCATACTAGCACATTTTCTTTTCTACAATATTAAGGTCATAAACAAAACTAAGTCTAAAACATCAACACATTTCAATGATCAAATTAAGAAATATAAGTAGAGAAAATGGTAAAATTTACAAATATTTCAATTGCAGGTTTCTGCAATTATAAAAGAGAGTGTTGCCAAGGAGATCAGTCTACGCAAAGGTGTTACATTATACAGCCCTTCGGCTGGTTTCATGGGAAGCTTGGCGAGACAAATTGTGCAGTTAACAGACGCCAGGTTAATATTAATACAGATTTATTCTTAAGACATGACATAAAATATCTGATCCCATTTCTTTTTATATTTTCAGAGTTTGCGCATACATAAACATATGTGCTGCTTGGTATGATGTGAAGAGCCAAAATGAAATCATAAACACCAAAATATTTGCAAAACTCAACGAAGCTCTTGGAGTAGTAGGCCTTCATGGTCTGGACATGCTATACGCTTTCATGATTAAAAATCAACTGTTGAATGTTCAAGACATTTTTAGAGCAAACCATGATAAAATCACCATTGGACCATTTAATCCTGATGTGAAAGATATTGAACAAACTATTATGAAGATACATAAACCTGCACAGCTAATATGTGATGCACTTGTTTTGATAGGAACACTGCAGGTACTCAGAAAACACCTAGCTTATCAGTTGAATACTAGCTGCAAATTTGATTCAGCGCATTTAGAATCTTCCATACGGACATTGAATGAGTAAGCATTTTATACTTTCCTAGTTTTTGTTTTAACTGGTTTTTTTACATAATATATAGTGGTATTTTTCTTCGTTGTCATGGATAGAAATCCAAATTAGAATGGTTCATTGGTTGGCATCCGCCGTGTTTGTTTACATTATTGGACAAGTAAAGAAAACCAGACCGTTTTAGTAGTTAGTGTACGACTGTTTATTTTTAAATAGCTTATTGGTTTCCGCTTTACTACTTTCCTGAATTTTGTTCTTATTATGTAGCGATTTGGTTCAAGATTTTACTACGCTAAACAGAAAATGGCTAAGTATATAATTTTAAATAAAATTAATAAAACTATTTCAGTTCCATAATAAATGAGTTGAAAGTATCAGCAAATGTTGATGGGAAATCGAAAATATCGCAGAGGCTGCTGCAAAACCTGGAAGATCATATGTTACGTTGCGGTATATATGAGCCATATAATAAAATATATGTGAAAAACATTCCAGAATTTCATACCATTGATATGGGACACTGGTTAGCCATTGTTTTAATTTCACAGTTACCCAAACTTCAGATATGTTATACAACAGGTAAGATTTAATCAAAGTATTTTTGTAAGATGAACTAGTTTTTTGATCACCCCGCGCACTGCATTAGTTTTAGTCTGTGATTCGGCTGGACGAATTTTGCAGAGGCCCGCTGTTAGAGTCATTTATTTTAACTTTCATAAGTGCTCCGTTGGGGCCTATTCGAATAAAGCATTTTGAATTTGAATCGCAACCCGGCAGAGAAATTTCCCGTTTAGATTCGACAACTCAGCTGCATAAACACTGATATAGTAATCCCGGAAATATTTCTCTGTCGGGATGCGATTCCGAGATATAAATAAGCAGAAAGTCTCTTCCTACACGGAATCATTCAGAGTGAATTAAAATCACCCTATAGATTAAGATATATATTTTTTAGGTAGGTATATATTTTAATTAAGACTTGCTACGAAAAAAATAAAGCCACACGAATTCATAACAAAATGACTACCTACTAAATGTTTAGCTGTTAACAATGTCTCCTAGGTTCCCAGCTACCGAGATTCAGGTGGTCCACACAACCTGCGTTCTTACCGGCTAATAACAATCGTCTTCGTTTTCGACCCCAACCTGATTAAAACCAGCGGTTGCTTGTCTTCGGATGGAAAGAATTGCCCAAAGTTCACGCTAAACGAAAACCACCGAGACTTCTAGACGATTCCTTCCGGTCGAAGCCTAGCGACCGCTGGTATTCATAGGTTAGTGTCGAAAACGATTGGTATTAGTCGGTAAGGTAGCTGATTACGTTTCAATTGTGAGCCGGCCGCCTATTACCTCATTATTCAGTATCAACCTCTTACGCTCCCACCGCTGGGATACCGGCCTTCTTTCATAGAGAGGTATGGGCCATAATCCACCACGCGGGCCCAGTGCGGCTTGGTGGATGTCACATGTCCTCGAATTTATGTGGTTCTTGGACATGCCGGTTTCCTCACGATGTTTTCCTTCACCGTTTTAGAGCGAGTGTGAATAATTCGCATATAACTTGATATAAGTCATTGCTACGGGCCGAGTCGAGATTCGAACTATGATGCGTCGGATTGAAAGTACCTCATTATTCAATTTGTTATAAAAAAACTAATTTCATACTAATTCATAACGAAATTTTTAGCTATGGAGGTTTTCTCCCAAGTCCTCGGTTAGGGAGATACAGCTGAACCACACAAGCTGATATCAGGTTGTTAGAGCACAAAAAATGCATTTACTTTATTAAATACTAGCTGTGCCCTGCGGCTTCGCTGACGTAGCCTAAGTTACTCCTTGTAACATCAGCTATCTACCAGTGAAACTCCCGTCAAAATCGATCCAGCCTTTTCGCAGATTACCCGGAAAAAACAGACAGATAGACAAAAATTTTATAAATAGTTTCGTTATAGATACCGTACATGCTTTCATATGCATTTAGTAAAAAGCTGTTATTTTGATATTACAAACAGACACATCAATTTTTTTTTATTTGTATATATTCCATAAACGAATTGAAGTGTTTTAGAGCACTACAAAATCATAACTAAAACTAAGCCTAGGTGCCAGCCCTCTGGTTTGTGGGTCCCAACATCCTGATGTTAATCTTAATCTAGATATTTTTATGTTAAAGTAATAATAACTAATCTTAATCTAAATGTTATTATATTAAACTGTACCTGTAGCAGGATTTAACTATTCATAAATAAAATTCCTTCTAGGTGACCTTGTAACAAGAAAATCTGGAGAAAATATTGATGGTTATCCTCTAATTGTAGGATTATATACCTTGTTGCATCAAACAAAAACCGAAAACACAGACATATTTGTTGATTTCTTGTGCAAATATACAAAGTAAGTATCATCTTTCAAGATTATTGTCAATCATTAACCATATTTTGCGTTTGAGTGTCGAAAAGACTAATTTATTTGAAAATTTGTTTTTTTTTTTCAGATTGAAATCTCCAGGATCTTCTAGTGAAGGAACATATATTATAAGAATTTTAGAACTCTTTTGCGAAACATTCCACTATTCTTTTGATAAATTAGAAAACAAACTTCCAATGATGCTATTTACTCATGCATTGCAAAATAGAAATGTATCTTAATAATTTTTTTATATCCATTGTAAGAAATTATAGTATATTAAACAAAGTAAAAAATTAAATATGATATATAGTTAATAAAGCTATATTATGTTTATACTGTTATTAATTGCAAATATACCTAGAACCTAGGTACCTAGAACAGCTATATAAACTAAATAATGCTACAATAATTATTACATAATATATTAATTCTCTATTAATAATTGCTATATTTCTCTTTTATCTGTAGTTTTGCCTTGCAAGTTCTGGATTGAATTGGGAATTGTATTTTGGTTTAACTCTGTTTTTATTTTCATCTTCTGTGCTTTTGGTTTGTGGTTCTCCATTGAGCTTAGTTAAAAATAACTCAGTTCTGCATTTTTCTTCTCTTTCACGTTTGAGCCGAGCTTCTCTCAACTTAAGTAGTTTTTGCTTCCTTTCATCTTCACTAATTTTATGTTTTCTATGTTTATGTCTATAACTGGAGGACCCAAGTGTGTTCTCAACCTTTTCTTTTGAAAGCTGTTCTGTATGAGATACACTATCATTTTTGCTATGGCAGTATTTTTTAAATGCATTTATAGGATCTAATCTTAGTTTTGATTTCCAACCTATTTCTCCATTTTTAATGTCCAACTCTTTTTCTTTAGGTTTACCATCTTTATCTTTTAGAACCAACTTTTCATATGTGTCCTTTATTTCATTTGATCTTGTTGAACTTGGAGCTACTTCATACCAGTTCTTCTTTCCAAGCGCTTCATTTGTATCTTGTCCAAGATATGTTAAATATCCAATTTTTTTTTCATAATCTTCCTTTTTTTCTTTAATTTCTTTATCATGTTCTTTGTTGGTGGTTTTTACAGCATGTTCTAAGTTATCAAAAAAGTTGATATGTTGAGGGGGTACTGGTTGTGTTTCATCTCTGGAATCAGCTATGCCTGCTTCTAATAGCTTCTCTTTACTTTTAAGCTTTAATATGTTTAAACGTGATTCCCTATCAGCATTTTCAATTCGTAACTGCTCCTGCCGTTCTTTTTCTGCAGCCTCTGCTTCATCTTTTCGTACCCTGGCTATGTTTTCTTTGGTTCTTACATGCCATCTGAAAACGAAGATTGCAAGTTAGGATAACTAAACACCTATCAGTTTCAAGGTGTTTAAAATTTCTAGTTTGTCAAAGAACGTTTAACTGGAAATAAGAAGTCACACTAAAAACAGCGAAACGGAAAAACAACGAAGCTCATTACGTAGGTACTACAATATGAGAGTAATATTTTACAAAATATAATTGGAAAACATCCTTTTTCATACCTTTTTTTGGGAAGAATATTCATGTTAATACAAAATGTAAATACGAAATTATCTCTAAATCACTGTTCTGAATACACTACACAGATATATGTAGCTAGATACGGCAGTGGCTATTTTCACGGAATTTCACACATACATAAAATCACCACAGATAACTAAATTTATATATGTGCTGCCATGTTTCTGAGACTGTAAAATCCGTGAATGGGAAACTTCTAACTTGGGCTAATCTGCGGTGCAAGTACGAATCTTTTTGGTCGAAAAAATTCGATAATATTCGATAAAATTGACACTTCGAATCGATAAAACCCACTTTATTCGATAAAATTGACAGCTCAAATCGATAAAGTGGGTTTTATCGATTAGAGCTGTCAATTTTATCGAATTGTATCGGCACGAATAGATCCGTACTTGGGTTGGTTCCACGCCGCTTTGCTCGTGAAGTCTGCCGCCAAGCAGTAATATGCAAGCAGTGGCGGATCCAGGATTTTGGTTTGGAGGGGCTTGACCTAGGTGAGAGTAGGCTTTATTTTTCTCATTTAAGGCATAGAGAGTCTGTCTGATACCTTTTTTATACTATTGGACTAGCTGCTGCTAGCGGTTTCACCCGCGTGGAGATATTGGATTTCATGGGTTTTATTTTTTTCGCGCAATTATTTTTCTACAATAATAGTAGCCTAAGTTACTTGACACTTCGAATCGATAAAACCCACTTTATTCGATAAAATTGACAGCTCAAATCGATAAAGTGGGTTTTATCGATTAGAGCTGTCAATTTTATCGAATTGTATCGGCCCGAATAGATCCGTACTTGGGTTGGTTCCACGCCGCTTTGCTCGTGAAGTCTGCCGCCAAGCAGTAATATGCAAGCAGTGGCGGATCCAGGATTTTGGTTTGGAGGGGCTTGACCTAGGTGAGAGTAGGCTTTATTTTTCTCATTTAAGGCATAGGGAGTCTGTCTGATACCTTTTTTATACTATTGGACTAGCTGCTGCTAGCGGTTTCACCCGCGTGGAGATATTGGATTTCATGGGTTTTATTTTTTTCGCGCAATTATTTTTCTACAATAATAATAGCCTAAGTTACTCCATATACAACATCAGCTATCTGCCAGTGAAAGTCCTGTCAAAATCGGTCTAGCCGTTTCGGAGATTACTGGAACAAAGAGACAAATTTTTTTAAATGTTTGTTTTTTTCTACTTACATTTTCATATGCATTTAGTAAAAAGCTGTTATTTTGATACTACAAACAGACACTGCAATTTTATTTATTTGTATAGATAATGAGACGAGCTGGACATTTGCCTGATATGTATATCTTTTTCCTCATTCCTCACTGCATTCGACTGTGGCGTGCGGTGCAGTAGTGGGGTCCGTATTAAAGAGAATTTTAAACCAAGTAAATCCGATGATTTATGTTTTTTACATTTTTTGGATTCCATACATCTGAATGATAATAATTGGAAACTTTATAGGATCACTCATATAAATGTCTATCCGTATGTCGTAGCCAATTTGCTCCGAATCTACTTCTTTTTAACTGACTTCGAAAAAAAGGGAGGAACTGTTACCACCTAAAACAACTTTTGACGCCTGTTTAGCTAGAATGTGTCTTAAAAATATCACAATAGAATTGAATTAGACAACGAGTGGAAAATGATAAGTCACTAACATTATTTCCAGGTAATGTGGTTCATTTTCGATCGATCTGCCTTCATCTTTATTTATATTTAGTAACAAATGCAGTTGTTACGTAGTACAAGTTACTCCTTATAAAATCAGATATCTAGCAACGCAAGTCCCACAGAAATCAATCGTGCTATTTCAGAGATTAGCCGAAACATACAGACAGTCAGATAAAAAAAAAATAAAAAAAATTTTGTTTTGATAAATTTCATTTGTTTTTTGTTTGCATTTAGTAAAAAGCTGTTATTTTGATATTACAAACAGACACTTCAATTTTATTTATTTGTATAGATATTTATATTGATATACATTATTTTATTTATTTATCTTTCAATATGGTTTAATTTGCTAGCAAAGAAAAGTAATTATTTAAGATATGATAAAATTGTTCTCTAAAATAATTCCCTATTTGAATTCATATTTGTATTAATTAAAAATCTGCGTTGAACGAAACGTAATCACCACTAATCGTACGCAAGAGGATCTACATGTACACGGAAAATCATCGACAATGTAAAAAGCTACATAAACTTTCAATAATAGACCTTATCGTTATGGTTATACGACTGCTAATGAACGCAGAATTATCTTGGTATGACGTGAAATAAGAATCAACAAACCATTATAAACGTCAGAAACTGCACACATAGATAGAATCATAGATTAAACGAACACACATGCAAAGAAATTTTACTCACACATAACCGAAAGCGGAATTTAAAATTGCCAGGATAAATAATTAGTCTCAATCTTCATTTCGCTAGTTTTGTAAATCAGAAATAGTGAAAGTAAAAATTGTTAATTCGTTTTATTTTACTTCTAAATATTTTTCCTTCAATAAACTGTCTTTTTTGGTCTATAAACAACTTCCAGGAAGATTTTTTGTCACCATGACGGGCATACACGTCATTCATAATAATTCAGTTCCATCTATCATTTCCTACCTGAAAAAAGTGTGGGTTTTTCAAAATGGAGAAAAAAATTTTTTACAAATAACACCTTCGAAATAATATTTTCCTCCAAAAAACTGTCTGTTTTGGGCTAAATCTTTTAGGCAGAAATTATTTTTGGTCATATATGTCGGGCGTACACGTCACAGACAACTATATACGTTCACATCATTCACCTTAATACAATTCATTCATTCCATTCGGTCTTGGAACTGTCAAAATGGAGGAAAAAATGACGTACAAATAACGACTTCGGCTAGATACACTACAGAACATTATTAGGTATTTATATATTTATTACTCAAGTTCTGAAGTTAGTAGTTACTAGCACAGATAAACAATATCAAAGATGTTTCATGTTACTATATAGTTTGTGCGTATCACCCATGGAGGTAAGGAATACAGGAGATGACGTTTATTCTATTCTATACGTAGTGACAGTCGTAGGTAAGTGCCATATCAGCCATTTTAATAGAAAAAAATTGTGGAATAGTGTACTCTTGCCGTAATTGTTTCCGAAATTAGTTCCTCCGCTGAAACG
Source organism: Crocallis elinguaria (assembly GCA_907269065.1). Taxonomy (NCBI): domain Eukaryota; kingdom Metazoa; phylum Arthropoda; class Insecta; order Lepidoptera; family Geometridae; genus Crocallis; species Crocallis elinguaria. The sequence continues at coordinate 18,736,448 of OU026072.1, read as the reverse complement.
ATATCGATATAATCTGCGATGTTAACATAAATCATTCTGTGTATTCTAATCGGCCCGTGTGAATATGTCCGGCCCGTGGTTCACAGCATCGAGATACCGTCTCACAGAGTTTTATCTATTATTAATATTGAAGTGTCTGTTTGTAATATCAAAATGACAGCTTTTTAGTAAATGCATATGAAAGTATATATGGAACCTATAACAAAACAACCATTATTAAAACTTTTGTCTGTCTGTCTGTTTGTTCCGGGTAATCTCCGAAACGGCTGGACTGATTTTGATGGGACTTTCACTGGCAGATAGCTGATCTTACAAGGAGTAATGTCGGCATTTTTTTATTTGTTTTAGTTCCATATTAGCAGCTATAACCAAAACGATTTACAGATAAAAATACTTGAATTATAATCCAAATGTGATTGAAAATAGGACTTAGAGCACAATAGGGTTCAGACCTCGTGATCTTATGAATGGAAGGCATGCGTTTTCTCAGCTATATCGTTTCTGTTTTCTACAGTAAGTTTTTCTGATTAGATGTGATTCTTGTAAAACAGATATCTCTCAGGCTCGTATCTAATATCGATACTCGTTATAGTAAACTTGTTTCTTGATTGACACAACCCTAGCAATGGCAGCCATTGTATTCGACAATATCAATTGTAGGTATGCACCTTTTGTTTGGTAGTTATTTCTAGTTCATATATGCAGTGAGCAGTCAGTGGTATCACCAAGTCTCACAGATAACTAAATCCAAAGATCAGTAATAGACTATGTCCAAGTCTGTCGCAACTATAGATTATACACATATTCAATGTACTCTGTGGTTACCACTGATTTCCGAATGAATGAAATCTACCCTATCATAGACAACAATAACGTTTGTTGACACTTGACAGCTATTAAAGTTTGACATTACTCATTATTTTTGACTATGACCTATGTCCATAGACAAGCAAGATCACCGACGCAACGTAAAGAACAGTAAAGAAACTATCTTTATTTTGTTGAAACAATTTTTTATTTTATGTTATAGTAATGTAATATACTAAGTTTTCGTAAAACAAAATGTAAGCTGCTGCTCCGCGTTTATGTTTCCTAGTTATACAAACAGATCGTTTCTATCATCGATTTAAAGGTTATCCTTGGGAGTCGCTGTTTTGTGTAATTTAGTTAACGTTAATTTGTGGAAATGGAAGCTGTAGAAGGGCCTCCACTTGAGGATATCGCAGCTGAGGGTGTAAAGCTTAGTGATGTTAGCTGCGAAGCGAGCACCGACACTGTGACTTCAGTGCAATATGATGTATGTCACAAATCAAATGGCATGCCCGACGCGAAGGATTTTGACCAGGATCAACCGTCTGTGGATGATGAGGGCATTCCAGAACATGTGAATCCGTCTGGTATAGCCGTCGAGGAGCAAGACAGTGTGGAGAATATTGTTACTGAAAATGAAACAACAGTTACAGAAGTAGCCACTAATAGTGAAGAATCAATTAATATTTCTAGTGAAGCCACCAAAGCTGTTGCACTAAATAAAACTGAGCAACAAGATAACTCACAATTACAAATTGACAATGATGATGATGTTCATCCAGCGTTTGAAGTTGAAGTTGATGGGATTGTTGAAACAGTGTCTGAAAACGTCAGATTTGAGACTGAAATATTAATTGAAACAAATGTTGATGAACAGTCTTCTAAATATCAAATTATCTATAGTGATACTGATGAGCCTGAACACAGTAAAAATATTTTAAGTGAGCTTGGACAGAATATTGAATTGAGTGATATGTTACGCTCATCTGATGTTTCTGAAAATGTGGAAAATAATAACTGTGAAGTAACACAAGAAGTGTTTAATAAAGAAGAATTGTTGGATATTTTAGAGGGAAATGATGTGGAGGAAACCAGAAAAGTAATATCTGATAATTTTGCAAGCGATTGTAAAAAATTAGAAACACAGCTGGCACTGCAGCAACTTTCCCGTCTTAAACAAGGTAAAAAATCTCGACTTACACCCAAAAAACCTGACAGTAAAAGCTCTAAAAAGAGTGAATCACCTAAGAAGGAAAGTGTTAAAAAAAAGAGTAGCACACGAAAAGAAGATAACAACTCACAGACTAAGAGCACACAGAAAGAAGATAATTCTACAAAAACCAATGCCACCCAGAAAGAAGACCAACACTCAAAAACCAATAATTTGCAGGATGAAGACAATATTGCCAAGCCTAATAGCACGCAGAAAGAAGAAAACACTTTAAAAAATAACAGTACACAGAAAGACAACAGTAGCTCTTCAAAAACCAATAGCACACTCAAAGACAGTGGCAACTTGCAGAACAATTCAGATGCAGAACCTAAAAAGGAAAGTATTGTCACTGCTCTGGTTAAAGATTGGGAAGATGATGAACCTCCTGAGGGAGCTCAGAGACAAATGGTAGAACAATGTGAAGATCTCGTAGGAGAATCAGAAGAGATTATAAAGTCCCAGGATACTGCAGTTAATGAAAGTAACATAAGCATTGCTGAAGTTTCCTTAAGTGATGTTGCAACACCAAACATAAAGAGTGAATCTGAATCACGACCCCAGCGTAGAGTCATCAAGAAAAAAGTAATTTTTGATCCGGACAATCCTGACACCTTTACAAAATCCAAAATGGCAATTAAGAAGGATCAATCTGATAAAGATCAAAAAGAGCAACCTACACCAAAAAAAATTAAGACTGACCCAACATCTCCAAGATCAAAATCAAAATCACCTACCCAGTCTAAACTGCAGTGGAAAAAACCCCAACCTAAGACCATAAAGCCTGGCAAGAGACTTACGGAGATTGACAGGCTACTTATGGACGAAGGTGCTGTCAACATGATATGTCAGCTCACTCCTGAAGCTCCCAAGGGCCACAAAAATATGAAAAGTAAAGCAGAGTTCATTAAAAAGATACAGAGCTCAACACCTGAAGGAAAGGAAATGAAATTTAGAGAGAGAAAAAAGGAATTGAAGTTTGAAGAAGGAGACCCAAAAAGAATTGGAAGTGGCAAAGAGAGACTATCTTTAAGCAGCTCTGTTAAATCTCCAACTGTAAGTGAAGATTTTGAAGCTCACAGTGCAGATGACTCTATTATATACCGACGCCATTCTTCCAGTTCTTATTCGAGTCCATGTATGAGTCCACGGCGATTAAGTGATGTTGAAATTATCAACCAAAATGCACTAGCTATATCCCAAGCTGTGGCTCCAGAGGGACAACCACAGGATGGGGTCCTGATAGGGTCTGATGTGTTTATGTCAGAAAATACAGGAACTTTAGCCACTGGGGTTATTAATAAAAAAGATCTTTTGTCAATTAAAGAGAAGCTAAACTCTAAACTTTCCCAGGCACTGAATAAAAGAAAACGTGATAGCACAAAAGCAGAGAAACCATCAAAGATAAAGAAAGTATCTAAATCAATAGAGAAGCTGGCTTTTGAGGGAGAGTATAAATATGTGAAGCTTATTTACGATCAGAAATTAGCTGAAATATGTATTACAGATTTATCACAATCTGTTTATAATATTGAGGTGAGTTTATTTTATAATTTTTGCTAGATGCATGCAGGCAAAAGTGGGTAGCCTGATGTTGCAATGTTGTGGTTTGTGATAAGAAATACGATACATTGATACACGTAGTAGACCAACTTTTTACACTGTTCAGCATTTTGTTTGTCATTTTAAAATGTAGAAAGTGTCTCTGTCTTAAGTTAGTATTATTAGGATGTCAGTTAGGATTAGAATCTTTATGATATGTAATCTTTTATCCAACACTATAATTATACTATATATAGCATGATGATGATAGCTTAATAGGGAGGCACATGCAAAAATAATCTCAGATGGTACCACAATCGCTGGTGCTTTTCATTGATGTTTACTTTGGGGGTTATTGAATGAAACTAACCAGTAAACTTGTTCCCATCAAAAAATCATTAATTTTGACATAGACAGATGTCAGAACATTAAGCAACCTTCGTTTGGGGTGGATGTTTGGTTGTGATTAACCGAGGTTCTGAACAACCACCATGTTATTACAAAAGTCAACTCAATAGAGCTACTGTAAAACCTGATGCCAGCTGGAACTAGGGACCCTGGCTGTGTCATCACCATTGAGGCATTGGCATCATTGTTCATAATTAAAACTAATGGATACTAATTATATATGGATGAAACGGAATTGCTATAGAAGGAAGATTTTAATGTTGAATTTTTTCTATAGGTAATGAATGAATTGAAAACTGTCCTAGAAATCGTGGATAGCAAAAAGGATTTCTCTGTAACTTTGCTGACTGCCGAGTCTGGAATTCTTTGCTCAGGGTTAGAACTAAAACCATTATTAGACCAAGAGACAGGAGCAAGTTATGCCCAAGTATTAGCTGAATCTGCACGGTGAGTATCTAACACGATAGTATTTTTTAAGAATTCATTTAAAAGAACTTATGTTAAAGCCTGTTTCAAAGTTTAATACAGTTTTAAAATTGAGGAATGACAACGAATTAGAATTGGACCAGTTTTCCAGAGATCAACAAGCAAAAAGCGTAGCTCTTTATAATATTAGTGTAGATTGATTTTATTCCCTATTTCACACACACCACTTGCAGTTTTAGTTACAGTCTAATTCTAACCACAATTACTAAAAGGGTTCTCAAATCATCAGGAATTACAATAATGTAATAATCTCACGGATGTTGTCAAATTCAGATATAAGTATGAGACAGCTGAACAAAGAACTATTAGATTGGAAACCAGACGAAAGGATATTGAAAATAATCTTGTTCCCATACTCAATATTATGAAACATTGCTCAAGATACCAGGCCGTCAGATTGTTTAACAGCTTACCTGTCAGTATGAAGTCGATAGAAAGCCTCGCTATATTTCAACATAAATTAAAAGAGCTTTTGCTGAAGGGGTGTTTTTATTCGGTGGAAGAGTTTGTGACTCGTAAGATGTGATGACATTAGTGATCTTGTAGTATCTATTTACTTTTTATACTGTCTTTTTGAAATTCATAAATTCTGACTTTTTATGTATTTATTAATTAATTTGAATTGTTGATTTGATGTTTTTTGTGTAATTTTTTCAAACACAATGTAACAATTGTTAATGAATAAATTGAATTGAAAATGCAAAATATACAGCTGAATGGAGACAAAAACTTTTAAAAGTATTATTAATTTTCAGATCTTTGCTGTGTACATTAGAAGCTCACAGTAAGCTTGTGTGTGTTGGGGTAGAGAATAGATGCCACGCATTAGGGCTGTCGTTGGTGGCATTAAGTGACATCTCTGTGGCCAGTGAAAACGCTAGCTTCGGACTATCTGCTAACAAAGATGCGCTGTTGCAGCCAGGAGCAGCATCCCTTACTGCACGCGGATTGCCGCAATCTATTGTGAGTGGGGGTATTATGACACAATCTTGTACACAAGTCATTAGCACAGAGGTGCTATTTCTTATTGATATATTGACGTCATCTGTAACTAGGAAAATATTTATAGAAATAAATGCCGTAATGTTTATAAAGTGTTTCTCAGCATGAATTTGAATTTAAAACACTTAAAAATATGCGATAAATATTTCATTAACATTTTTTTCTTGATATGTACAGAGGTAATAATTAGTAATGACAGTTACCCTAAACAAAATATCAGTTATATTTCTACTGTTACTCTGTACCTGTTGGCCAGGCATGCACACTCACTGTACGTTGTACCACCGGTGGAAGCGTTGAGAATTAAAATTCCCATCGGGCCACTAACCGCCGCACCAGTGTGTTGTACCACCAGTTGAAGCGTTAAAATTCCCATCAGGGCTCGGGCCCATTGATTGACACAGTGGAGCCGATGGGAATTTATATTCAATTGCAAAATTGTTATGGGCCGATGTTATGCTTACCATCAGGCAAGTGACCAGCTCGTCTAGTTATCAAATAGCATAAAAAAATTAGTTTATAACACACAAGCTAATATAATTTATTTTCAGCTAAACGAAATAATCGTGTTCGACCGACCGATATCGGCCGCGGAGGCTTTGAGAGGCGGTCTGGTGAGCCGGACGGTCTGGCCTGAGAGGTTCAAGGAGCAAGTGCGTGCCATCGCTAAAGACATCGCTGCTCAACCTACCGAAGTAAGTTCGACTGGATTTTATTTTTATTGCATACATACATTCAACTTATACTTAAGAGTAAACATATGCACTTGTTCCATAAACAAGTCAATGTAAAACTATACACCTAACATCTTAATCTATTCTAGCATTTAAAAGTTTTAATGGAATAAAGAAACTTGCATACATACATGAACCCTAAAAACATTACACTCTTTTCTGGTACAGTCGTGTAAAAAATAGGAAAATGATCTTGGCTATTATTAATAAAAAGTTTTAAACGGTGGTTTAGTTAAACAATGTTTTGTCTTTGTTAGAGCTAGATTTTTGCGATTATTCATTGAGTTTAGTATCCATAAAGATAGTAATTTTTTAGATTTTCTAGATTATCTCTCTTTGAATTAAACAGTACATAATCGTCGACTTGCGGTCACAGGTATAGATGATCAGTTTCAAGTATGGGAAACTTTGGAAATTAAAATACCTAATGTAAAACGCCATAGAAACGGTCAAAAATTGTTTAATTAAATGTTAATATTCCTCATAACTGTATTCAGCAGCAACCTTTTGACAGTAAGCTTTCCATCCTTTTCCACTGTAGAGCAACTCAGTTATCTCTGTATGCGTGATACCTCCATTATGTACGCATATGTGGTGCTTAGGGCATAGACAAGATTGGTACAGAGCGTTCAAATCGTAATTCACATTCCCGCAAAACTCTCCAGTCGAACAGATTGGTAGAGAGGCACACTGATAGATTCTGCTTGTTTCCAAAGTTGAATGCAATTTCCAGTAATTAGGGTTACGGCATTTGCATTTCACGGTGATATTCGGTGGAATCAGCTGTATGTCCTCATGATGCATTAGTTCTAAATCGTCGGGGTTCATGCGATCGTATAGGGTGGTCACCGTGAGTGGCGTGTCATTGAACATGCACTCGGGCCAGTTTGTGATGGGTTGACAGAACTGAAAAATACAGTTAACATAATTAACTATAGAAACACAATATTCGTTGCAGTAAATATGCTTGTAAAGGAGCTATCGTATCGTATTTCTACCGGACAAACGTAACGCCTCACCTGCAAATGCACTCGGTTGTTAACCTCGCGTCGGTTAAAAAGTTAGCATCACCTGCAAATGCGCTCGGTTGTTAATATCGAGTCTGTTAAAAAGTAACCATCACCTGCAAATGCGCTCGGTTGTTAATCTCGAGTCTTAAAAATTAAGCATCACCTGCAAATGCGCTCGGTTGTTAACCTCGAGTCTTAAAAAGTAAGCATCATCTGCAAATGCGCTCGGTTGTTAATCTCGAGTCTTAAAAAGTAAGCATCACCTGCAAATGCGCTCGGTTGTTAATCTCGATGAGATGGTCGGCGGCCGCAGGCGCGTCGCAGCGCTGCCGCCGACCGCAGCGGCAGAGCCGCACGAGCGCCGCGCGCCGCCAGTAGCGCTGCACCAGCGCCGAGCACGCTTGCTGCGCGCTGCAAAGCGGAAGGCTCCTCTCACTCTCTTCCTAAAAATTTAGAAAAGTCGGCCATACACGCTACGTTCTACCGGAGAGGTCCTGCCTCTGTAGGTGTGCCTGCGCAGCTAGACCGGAGCGTGTGTGTTAACAGCCCTATAGGGGGTGATTTTAATTCACTCGAAATGATATCCGTGTCGGAAGCGACATTCTTGATCGTTTATATCTTGGAAACGCATCACGACAGGGAAATATTGTCGGGATTATATCCGTGTTTATACAGCTGAGTTGTCGAATCTAAACGCGAAATTTCTGTGACGGGATGAGATGCCGACCAAGACTGTCGCTTCCGACACGGATATCATGTCGAGTGAACTAAAATAACCCTGCTGTGCAGTTCTAACCCAATAGACCGTTAGACCGTAGACCGTAGCATGTATGGCCGGCTTAATATATACATACAGGTGTAGTGTAGGCCAAAATATAATCAGTATTAAGTACTTAGTATATTTCTTTCTAACCGCTTCTGATTGGTGTAACTAATTGTATTCATTTCTGTGGCATTGATCCTATATAAGTAGTAATGAAAATCCTATTCGTCAACCCATCTCGTCTTTACTAGTTCTCTAGGTCTACTTCAATGCTCCTAGTATATGGTTCATTTATAATTAAACACAAATATGATTATATAATATTAAATATTTCAGCTCTGTTATGTAGGTAAGTAGACCTTTGTAATGTAGTACTTAACACAATCTACTTCAATCACGTGAGCCTATATAGTATTGCAAGTTTTTGTCAATTAAGTCCTTCAAAAAGATGATACATGCATTCCGCATTGTCAAAATAAACAAACAGTTTGTTTTGAATGCACTCAATGAGACAAGCTTATCATCCATTCGCTCCGACACAGACGCCAATGTAATAATACTCACTATTCCATAGTAATAAAGGACAGGTTCCTCACTTTCGCTGGCTTTCACTATCGTGTAGAGAGAGATAAGCAGGAGCGCTCTAACAGTCAACATTTGTAATTACGTACTGGTCTCAAAGCTAAATAACTGGCTAGTTAATAGGTCAACACGCAATCTATGAAATTGATAAGATAACCTTGGTCCCAGACAGAATTATACACTCGCCTGGTCACTTATTTGTAAAGAAATAGGCGTTTAAGACCATTAATATTATTGATCAGTGCAAAGCGTAGCAAATAAGTCGATGAAACAAAAGTTACATAAATAAAAAACACTACTGCCCTAGCCAGTGTCACTCGGGATGATGTGAGGATTCTAACGACACCCCACCCATCCAACTCTGTTCAGGCATTTTCTTGTGGAATAAACTCATATACATACATGAAACCTAGAAACATTATACACGTGCAATCGTGTCAAAATACCAGGCGCTATCGAAAGGAGTCGAAAGGGGCTAAAGAAGTTGTGTGAAAGTTTAATCAACAAAATGATACTTATCAATATCTTATACTTTCAGAATGTAATGCTTAAGAAGCAACTGTTGCGGCTCAAGAGAGGAGGATCGCAATCAATCCTTGCGAGCTTGGAGACGGAACGGGATCTATTCGTCAAATACTGGACCTCCGCAGAAGGGCTGGAACTAGTACGTGCCAGTTTGGATCCTGTGAAGGAATGAATATATCCGAGGACTTGAATCCTAAGATATTTCCTACTAATTGGATAATTCATCTGTGCTACATTTGTTTAATTGTTGGCGACCCGCGACGACGGTTTATCAGCAGAAATATTGGCATAATAAATTGATTGGAACGTCTTCTTCAAAAGCAGTTTATATATCTGATAAGCTAACGTCCTAACTAAAATAATTAAATGTAATTAATTCCTCGGAAAGTGAAGATTCACATATTGTGAAAAATTTCGTGTACATTACACTATTGTTTTTCGTGAACACGTGGCCTCTTTTGTGTTAAAGAGTAACAAGAACGGAATATCGTTAGTTGGATTTTTGACTGGTATTGTTATTTTTTCTCTTTTATTCGACTGAGTTCATAATAATGCGTGGATTTGTTTACTAGAGTCTGAAAAAAAAATATTCTATGTCAATGGCATGCATTAATAAAAGCATTTATAACGTCAACGCCAAAATGTATGTCTAAAGTTTTGGATATTTGCACAAAACGTAATATATTACTGCAAGCGTGTCTAAATTTATATCGATTGGCGATTCTCTAATTAAGATTAGAGAATCGCCAATCGATATAAATTTAGACACCGAAGCTTTGAAGAGCAGTAAGTTCTGTTTAGTTAAGACTAAACAGAACTTACTGCTCTTCAAAGCTTCGGTGCGACTGAAGCTTTGGTTAACAGTAACATAATCCCAGCGCCAAACCAGTGCGAATGACGTCATAAACTCTATTAATTATGCCTTGCTTTTCAATTAATGTGGGCTAACCACATGTAACATGCGAAAATTTACCTTAATAATGGAATATTTTGACTAAGCTGGCAATAGGATAGGATAATAATATAAATTTTCTTCTAAATATACAAAAAAGTTGATTTATCAAATAATAACTCGATTATTTATAAAAAAAATACACCTCTCAAGTTTTTAACTAAAACGTGTTTTGAATTCGCGCGTAACATTTCAAGTTGTCTATATTTGAGTTACTGTCTACTAAAGAATTGATAGGCGTTTATTTATTATTGCAAAACGTTTTTTTTTAATCAATATTTACAGAAAAATAAAGTTTTATTGTAAAAAATCAATTAAAGAAAGCTTTACTTATAGAGAAAATAATCAGCTTCAAAATAATTTAATATAATGATTTAAAATGAATTTGAAGCAACGTTTGTGTTGATTTCGCGCGGATTTTTTTAAGACTGGAATTTTGGATGTCGTCACTCCGTGGTTATGGGTGTTTTATGTGGAAACCAATACAGAAAAAATATTGGAATTAAGCGCATTATAATGTTACTTAGGGTTAAGTTATAAAATTATTTACGTTATAGATAAAATTGTTTATGCCCGTTTTAAAGAGTTTAATTAGCTTTAGTGATAATATTTTTTTCTCTATTTCACAACCAAAGCTTTGGTTAAACGTCTTCTCTGAAACTCTTGTCGGATCATTACATAATTTTCGTATAGAAGAAAACATCAAATACTTAGTTATGTACCTAGGCCTATTTACTAGCGGTTTGATTAACATCTTACTATTTTCCATTCCTATGCAATTTACATATATCACTTCTCTACATCATTCTCTTTAATTAGTTTTATCTTTAAGTATAAGTTAGAGTAATTCTACCCCATATTTCGTTTAAAATAAAGTGCCTTTCACACTAGTATTTTATACATTTTAATCTAAAAGGATATAAATCTTTTAGATCAAAACATTATAGTTTAGGCTGTTCTATTACATTTTTATTTGGTATATTATGCACGATTTTATAATTAGGAACGACTACATGGTCGAAAAATCAATTAAGAGGAGTGAAGCATTCTACAAAGGACAATGGAAAAAACGTCCTCAATCTTCAACGGATTTGAAAGACATCTCATTCAAAGCATCTCAGTGTGTAGATATTTTTTTTTTTCTATGGCGACATTCTTCTCACACGTGGGGTTTACTTTGGATTTAAAAAATATATTTATAGACAGTTGGAACAAACTACCCTCCAACAGATTTGAAATTATATCTCATTCGAAACGTCTCAATATGTAGATATTTTTTAATGATGGAGACATTCTTCTAAAACATGAGGTATACACGTAATTTGGATTTAAAAATTATATACATTTGGACAATGGGAAGATACATAATATACCCTCACTTAGAAAGTCCGTGTATACTCTCAAACAGATTTGAAATCGAGTCCTCGCCACCGCTGAAGTCCGATATGCGCGACGCTGTAGTAGCTCAGAAATTTGAGGCCAACGATATTTCCCATTTTCCCTTCCGCGTATTCCAAGTGTCAAAGAATTAATTCCAAGATACATGAATACAATCGAAGATAGGGCGATTTTAGTTCCTCTTTATTCCGCAGGAAGTCAGTCGTGGCGCTGACTCCAATCTCATTCGGAGCGTCTAAGTACATAGGTACCTACGTTTTTTAAGTGACAGGTGATCAACGAACTGGCTCTTACCTCGGTCAACGCATTAGTCTAGCTATTCAGCGAGGTAATGTCGCCAGCTTAATTTTATGTATTTGTTTAGTTTATACTACAAATTAATAATTCTGTATGTTTAGAGATATTGTCTCATATTCTTCTATACATGACGGCATCTATTACAATTATTTCAACGCACAGAGATTAAAATATTTTTTACTATGATATTGGGAATCCTGGAAATTGGATATAAAAATATTTTGGAAAACCCCTGGTAAACCCCTCATATTAGAAGAATGTCGCCATTATAAACAATTATCTACATACTGACACACTTTAGATTAGATATCTTAGTCTGTTGGAGGGTAGGACGTTTCCCGCCACTGTCCAAAATATTCCCTTTCTAGTCCAAATTCCGGTTACAAGAATGACGCCATAGTAAAAAAAAACTACACACCGAGACGCTTCGAATGAGATATCCTTTAAATAGAAGGTCCCCAACTTCACGGGGTCCATATCAAATCCTCCATTGTCCTTTGCAAGTACTTTATTTACAAAAAATTTCTAGTTGATGTCTAAAATATAAATAAGAGTATATTGAATTCGCACCAAATTGCAATGGTGTATGAAACCAATAAAAAAAAGCATCGACCTACGTCCAATGTTTGTCAAAAAAATATCAGTTATCAGAAATTTTATAACCATAGATTGAATTGTTATTATATAATACATATGTATTTTATAGCAAGTGTACTAGTTATATATACACCACATAGTACAAATGACATGTGGTACATCAGAACTTTCTACAAAAATAGAATGTAATAGGATAGTTATTAATAAATGTGAGTCTAATGTTTTTGACATTTTATGTATGTGTCTTGGTTTTATTTTTGTTTGCTTTTTGTTCAGTTTAGTTTACGAGAAGTGTCTAGAAGGAAAATGGTTCGAATACTATCATTTGCATTTTATTATGTAGTTTCCATTAACTATCTTTAGGTGCAACACTATTTCTACATTAATCGATTTGTACTCGGGAACACGACTTATTCGATTCATTTTGTATTCGTTCTATAAATATTTCATTATGATGATTGGTTGTGTAACAGTATGGCAAGTATCTATTGATTGCATGCAATGATGCGATTGAAATGCATCGTCTTTTGTGCAATAGAAAAATGTTGCTTCTTTCTTGAAATATAATTTGATACAAATCTCACATTATTAATTTCAATGTTTTCGTCGATGAGTTTCAAATAAGTATAATAATATATTATAAATATGTAGATTTAGTTTTATTTGGGTTAAATGTTAAGACACAGAATTGTCATATCTCACATTGTGAATATGGTATTAAACTAAGTACCTAATTCAAATTGTTTAATTTTATTAATACCATACATGGTTGATACAGATACCCTGTTCGTACCAACCAAACGTTTTGCTTCTACCTTCATTATGCGGAGTTCCATACCAGCTCAGTTTCACTATAGCTATAATCTGGGAAATTTCAAAGCGAGGGTGAATAGATGTTTTGCATTGTCGACATCAGTTGAGAATGCGGTCAAACGAAAACATATTTTATATAATAGAAACTAAATAACACACTCTCCACCACTGGTGGACAACGGGAATTGTCGCTGGCTCCAACATCTGCCCTCGACACCAAGTGCAAATTATTGGTTTCGTCAAAACGTATCAGACTCACAGAACTTGAAGAGTTAAGTGTACTATTATTTATTCTGTGACTATCTAGCTGCTACTGGAGCCGTCATCATAAGCGTCAGTCAAGTTACGGTGATAAGTACAATAACTAGTGTATTTTCAGAGTTGTGGATGTGTGAGACAACTCGATATGATATGAAAATAAATTTAAATCATGATAACAAATCGTTTATTGCGTAATCACACTTTATCAGCAACATTAGAAATAATAGGCTTAGGTCTAGATTTAAATAACAGTTTCTTTTTAACAACCGCCTTCACTTTGTAGTTGGGTTTGTCGCCAACGGTGACCTTTTCAATGACAGCCATCGGTTGCTCTAACTTGACTTCCTTGCCGTTAAGTACGTGGTGTCCTAACACCAAGACCGGATGCCGGTTTCTGTTAAAGAAGTGCAGGTCTCCGACCACTTCCGGCCCGACAGCCTCCTTCTTAATCTGTATCAGGCCTTGAAGTTCGACTATCGCCCACTCTGGAACGCCGCCTTCAGTCTCGGTTTTACTGCAATAGATAATTTTTGTCAATACAAATTGAGAGATAGTGTGTTAGTGGCAAATTAACTCTTCTGCGAGTGTCTGTCTGGGTCTCATTAGCATAGCATAAAAAAAATAGGGATTTATAGAGGATATTTTTAGTAAAACAGCAAATAAAATTCTCATTATAATGATATTTTTTGTCAAACGCCGTCGTGCTTTATGATTAGCACTGATATGCCCTCTATCGTCTAATTAAAGAGGAATCTTCATTCAGCCAGAATAATGTAGCGAATCTGGTATTAAAATCTGCAATTAAAAAAGTGAATGTAAAAATAGGGTAACATAATTATATACCACACTCTTTTCCAGTGTCCCTACCTTGTGGTAAATACGTGCTATAGGTCGGTATTCTATATTCGCAGATTGAGTATTACAGACGGCTGCAAGTGTACCACAATTAATTACGTATTCCGTGATATGAAAACGTAACTCAAAATAATTTAGACATATAAAAAACATAAACGCTTACACACTCATACCCCCGCACTAGGATTCCCTGTGTCGCAGGTGGCATGGACATACACAGATACACATCACAAACATCCAAGACCCGAGGACAAACTTTATGCTTACACAAAATCTGCCCCGGCCGGGAATCGAACCCGGGACCCCTCGCCTTGCAGGCAGGGTTACTACCAACTTAGCTACGGAGCCGTCAATATAGTAGGAAGGGTTTTCAAAATTGTCAATATTTTAGATTTTTGGTTCCATAAAAACCTACATATAATGCACAAGACACCTATTTGTTCAAAACACCCAAAGAAAAAAATTGATATAACACTATAATCACGTACGAGCGTTCGCATGGAAAGTATGGCGGGTTGGTTCCTCTTAAATCGTAGTACCCATGAATGAACGCGAGAGGTCGTCGTGAAGGCGCTAGTAGCGGAACTTCTTGAAGAGCGGGTGCTTGTTGTGTCCGTGGCGGCGGTGCTCCATATATAGGGCGTCGTCTCCGCCCGCCAGCGAGGATAGGGCTCCACCGCGGCGCGCCGCGCCCCCCACGCCCCCCAGCGCCCCCTCACGCTCCTCCTCGCACTCTGTCTCCGACGCCGCCAGCACCTGCACAAATATAAGAGCTCATTTTTAGTTTAATTTAAATTTACCACTCGCACCGCTATCTCGCTCGCGCAACTCAACATTTTTGAAGATAAACAATCACTTAATATAATTATGAAAAACGCCTTCGGTGAAATTGCTGACAATGACATTGAAAGGTTAAGCAATTATTTAATTTTGATCCATTCAAGATTTCAAACCTAAAAATGGAATTTCATGTTTTGCCCATTTTCATGTGAAAACTTGATCGTATCAAATTATACTTTTGCCGCACCTTTGTAATGTTATTGCCAGCAACTTCACCAAATGCGACGTTTCGCGATTGAAAGTGATTTATCTTCAAAAATGTTAAGATGCGCGAGCGAGATATCGGCGCGCCGTATTCCTCTCCTAAGGTAATTTTTTACAAGGTAATTTAGGCTGAAAAGATTTTTTGGATCATAGCTAAGAACACTCGATCAAGTCACCTTTCAAACAAACGAAAAAAACTAAATCAAAATAAGACCATCCGCTTAGGAACACTCGTTAAATTTATAATACCCCTCCGTTTTTGCTGTTGGGGGTACAAAATTAATATTTAAGACATACTTCAACGTTCAACATAGTTCTTTACTTAAGGTGAAAATACACGGTTCACTTTTGTCTTTCAATTTGGATGAAGCAACCAAATTGATCCATGTAAACTTATAAGTGAATCATTCAATGTCATTGCAACAACAGCATTCCTTTCATTTCTGCTCCATTCAACCAAAGTGATTCAATTTGGTTGAACCGTGTATTTTCACCTTTACTCTTAAATGTTTCGCATTTCGAAAACTTTGGTAACTTAAACGTGACTAACCTTCGTATCGCATAGTTCAATGCAAACTCCCCCTACCCGGAAGCCAATTTTCATCAAATTAAAACTAAATAACAGATAAAGTTCCGGGATATTTTTCTATTAGGCCATCACTAGTATTTGAGCTATCGCCACGCCAATAACCTGAACCCCTTTCCCCCAGTTAAATTCCTGGCTACGACTTAGGAACTTCCACAGATGGAAACTCAGCAAAGTAAATCCACTTTGGACCATGTGTCACTATTACCAGACATGCAATGAACGTGTAAGTGACTCAAACTTACCTGTTGCAATAACATGCCTTGTTCCTCGCGCGTTCCGTAAAACAGATCGGGCTCGGTGTCCATTCCTTTCAATTCTGTAATCACCTGAAAAATAAACAAATCCAATAACCAACGGTTATCATAAATAAAAAATAAAATAAAAAAACGGTCCCTTCACTAAAGCCTTTGTTAGTGATAGGATAACTCTTCAGCGAGTGTCCGTCTGGGTTGGTACCACCGCTTTGCTCATGATGTCTGCCGCCAAGCAGTACAGTGCAAGCATTACTGTGTTCCGGTTTGATGAGCTGAGTAGCCAGTGAAATTACCGGGCTTATGAGACTTAATACCTAATGTCTCAGGGTAACGAGCTCAATGCAGTGCCGCACAGGCCTATGTGTTTCAAAGTTCTGAGTGGCACTGCAATTGTTATGGGCCGGCGTTATGCTTACCACCAGGCAGACGACCTGGTCGTCTCGTTATCAAATAGCATAAAAAAACCTTTTTTAGGGTTTTTTGAAGCGAACTTTAGCTTTTGAAGCGGGCAATAGCTAGCAGATAATAAAAGAAACTCACCTTGTAACTGTAGCCCTGATTCACCAAGAACCGTTGTCTCTTTCTGCTGTACGCCATTTCCAACGTGTCTTGCGACACGAGAGTGTAGAAGAATGCGTTGTACTCTTCTGCTAACGCTCCTTTTTTCGCTCGCAGAATACGACCTAAAAAGTATTAAATCAATTAAATAGTCTAAATGCGAAAGTGTGATTGTTGATTTGTCCTTCTTTCACGCAGTAACGGAGCAATGAATCGACGTGATTTTGGCATAGATATATAATTATATACTTTATGGACCGGAGAGTCCATATACACAGGCTACATTTTATACCGGAAAAATGAACGGTTCCTGTGAGAACGCGGGTGTGAACCGCGGGCAGAAGCTAGTTAGATTATACATTACCTAATCGCTGCGCTTCCTGCCTCCTCGAGCCGCCGTGCGACGAAATCTGAATCAAAACGTTAGCCTCCGGCAAATCGAAGCTTGTATCGGCGACTTTGCTCACGAATATCGTGTTCACTTTCGGGTTGAATTTGAAGTTCTGCAATATCTGTATCCGTTCGCTCTGTGACGTCGGCCCGTAGATGTAAGGCTTGTTCATCTTGACGGCGTAGTGACGGAGCGCAAACACGTTGTCAGAGAATACGATGGTCTTGTCGCCGCGCCGCTCGTGGTAGCGGACAAGGAACTGGCACGCTCGGAACTTTGACGGGTTCATTACGTAGAGCAGCATTTTCTTGTTTATCCTGAAAGAATACCAAAACCGGCTTAAGGGGTAGAATACGGGTAGGTTTAGTATATCCGCTATCATCAACCACATTATTGAGATGGTGGCCAAGCCCAATAAAGTAAACAATAATTAAAAATTACTTTAAAAAATCTGGAGCAGACTTCTATTATAATAGCTTCGGAGTGCCTAATCCGATCTTGACAAAAAATATATGGGATCACTTCAGGATCTACCTTACTAGAATACCGTTTTTTAATCTATGCTCTGCAAGCTTCAAAGCTTGCTCCCTTTTCTTGGTAATTAAATTATATGTCACAATTTCTTGTAGACATCACTAGAATAGGTACCGTTTAAATCGGTTGGCGTTTCCGAGAAATCGCGTAACACACATTATCAGCCTCTTAAGCTCCCACTGCTGGGATACCGGCCTTCTCTCAGAGACAGAGGTACGGGTCATAATCCACCACGCGGGCCCAGTGCGGCTTGGTGGATGTCACATGTCCTCGAATTTTATGGTTCTTGAACATACCGGTTTCCTCACGATGTTTTCCTTTACCGTTTTAGAGTGTAAATAATCCACACATAACTTGATATAAGTCATTGGTGCGTCGGAATGAAAGTCGCACAAGTTCCCGCTCGGCCACACGCGTAACAAACAAAAAAATAATAATAAAAAAAGCTCACTTTTGTATGAGGTATTCCCGGTAGAACTCTGGCGTCATTGGGCACCAGACCTCGGCGCACTGCACGCGCGCGATGTACCCATTGGCTTGCAGCTCCAGCCAATTGGCCTCGTACAGTTTTGGACCAATCAGGAAGTTTAGATCCGCGATCTTGTCGTCCTCGCGGAGTAACGTCGCCGTCAGACCTGACGAGAACGTGCTGGATTTTATTATGCTATTACATTAGGTCTAAACAGGCCTTTAGAACACACAGTCGAATCTGATGATCGAGACTGATGCACTCTGAATATGCATCTAAGATATTTTTCGATACTTTTTTTTCGCTATTTGGTAACGTGACGAGCCGGTCGTTTGCCTGATGGTAAGCTTAACGCCGGCCCATAACAATTGCAGTGCCACTTAGAACTTAGAAACACAAAGGCCTGCGCGGCACTGCAGTGCGCTCGTTACCCTGAGACATAAGGTATTAAGTCTCATAAGCCCAGTAATTTCACTGGCTACTCAGCTCATCAAACCGGAACACAGTAATGCTTGCACATTACTGCTTGGCGGCAGACTTCACGAGCAAAGCGGTGGTAATAACCCAGACGGACACTCGCAGAAGATTTAGTCCTACCACTAACGAATGCAATGCAATGCAGGCCAATGTTCAGCAGACATTTTCCCACTGCTGATGGATAAGCATTGAAATACATACCCAGTTTGGCATGCGAGTGCACGATTGTGAGCACTCGTCGGAACATTTTCGCGGGGATGGTGTGCACCTCGTCCAGCACCACGAGCCCCCACTCCTGCGCCTGCAGCCACTTCATGGTCTGCTCCGCCTCCCACGAGCGCCGCTGCCCGTGCGTGATCATAGAGTATGTGGTTACTAGAATGCCGGCGCCCATCGGCTTATCTTTCGCTTCTGAGGTAAATCTAAAACATTTCAAAGCATTTCATACATTGTAACGGGACATTTACCCTCATTATTATTGAGCGATGAGTACCCGATATTTCGACGCTGTTGCAATCATCATGTTCACGGGAATACTCGTAGTAAATAACCGTAAAAGTGTAAAACAGTGCTAATTTAAAGTTAACACATAAATCTTAGTTTTAATTTAAGTAATTTTCTAATCAAAAATATTTTTAAACGAATTTGTTGTCCGCGCTAGTAAAGTTTTTTTATTACATAAAAATAAATATAAGTTAAAGTTAGCACACAAATTTTAACTTTTATAATTTTCTAATTAAAATATTTTTAATTGAATTTGGCGCTCTTTTTTACACGAAAACGTAATGTCATACTATCGCTCTCTAGTACAGTAAGGTGGGCTCGACCTGCAGATCATGCTGTCGTCGGCGGTGGACCAGCACTTGAACTGCTGCTTCCACTGCTCGACGGAGACGCCCGAGTTGCACAAGATGAGCGCGCGCTTGCGCACCGTGCACACGGCCGTCACGCCCACCAGCGACTTGCCCGCGCCGCACGGCAGCACTATCACGCCGGACCTACGGGAACAGACCGGCGACGCGAGTACGGATCTTTTCGGGTTTTATCGATTTTAGCTGTCAATTTTATCGAATTTTATTTATAGAAAAGACGTACTCGCGCGGCAGAACCTTTTTAAGGGCAGGAGACTCCGCGCCGCTTTCTCGCTCGCGCATCTCAACATTTTTGAACGTTTTAATCAATATCCTACTAATATTATAAATGCGAAAGTGTGTTTGTTGGTTTGTCCTTCTTTCACGCAGTAACGGAGCAACGTTGTGATTTTTGGCATAGATATAGTTTGTGGAGAGTAACATAGGCTACTTTTTATCCCGGAGCACGGTTCCTGTGGAAACGCGGGTGAAAACCGCGGGCAGAAGCTGGTTTTGATATAATTATGAAAAATCGAATTCGGTGAATTTGTTGGCAAACAAAGGTTCGGCAAAAGTATAATTTTGATCCGATCAGATTTTCATACCTAAAAATGGGCAAAACGTAAAATCCCATTTTAGGCTTGAAAACTTAAGTGGGCCAAAATTAAATTTTTGCTAAACTTTTGTAATGCGATTTATCACAACTGTATTATGTGATTGTTTCTCTTCAAAAATGTTGAGATGCGCGAGCGAGAAAGCGGCGTGGAGTTTCCAGCCCTTAATCTGTTGCAAAATAAAACTATGAAAAATGTTTATTTATAACAAAAAGGTCACCATCAGATGTCCACATGACGATTTATGAATTGGATCATAATATGATTCGGGCAAAGTGGCCTTTTAGCCCCGCAGGTCAGATTGACACAGCACACGCCTTGTACTAACCAGGGTAAATAGATGTCCCGTTTTTCAGCTGGTCACCCTAGCTATAAATGACATTTATTTATTTATTATAATAAGAACGGTTGAAATACCAATTACACTTATTATTAAAGATATAATAACAGAATTATTATTATATAACTAAAATCAAGAAAAAAGACATGATATAGCAAGCATATAGGACGCGCGCCAGGTGATCGTCAAGTCCTCTAACTTCAAAATGTTAGGTCTACTATTACCATCGAGGAAGCAAAGTATTGCAAGAGAGCATATTGTATATTATACCTAGCTCGTCCGTTGCCGAACATTTTCCTCAAGCTCTTCTCCTGGTACGGACGCAGTACCGCCGTCGGCTTGAGGTCGATGTTGATGTCCGGATTGACGGTATCGTTGCGGAAGTCGTACTCAGCCAGCAACGGGTGTTCCAATTCGATGCAGCGCTTTTGAATCACCTGAGCAGAGACAAGCAATTTTTTTATATGTCGTTTATATTTTATATTTTTAACAGACTTGAGTTTCACCACTATTTCACCGACTTGGTAAGCAGGCTTGCCTAGATGATACAAGCAGGGTGATTTTATTCACTTGGACTGATATCCGTGTCAGAAGCGACATTCTTGATCGTGATATCTCGGAAACGCATCTCGACAGAGAAATATTGTCTTATTGGAGAAATTAGTAGGTAAGTGCCAATTTTATACTTGTATATTATTTATACAAATACAAATGATTTTTAATGACAAAAAGAGAAAATGTTACATTTTTATGATGGTCCCCGCACTAGGTCAGGCCTGTATCGCGGGAGGCCGTTTAGAATTAACAGGTTGATAAAATAGAGAACAACAGTGGCTGATACATGATGATACACTTAGATTTACTATTATAAGGGTAATAAAATATGAGAGTGTGGGTGTGTGAGGTTGTGTAAGTGCATGGTACAATGTGTAGGTATATGAGGCGCAGATAAGATACAATGACAAAAATGTGTGATATGTATGGTGTGCATGGAAGTGTTTGTGTGTGTATCTTTGTTTGTGCGTGCGCGTAGCATAATATGTTTGTGTGCGTGAGTGTGTATGCGTTTGTGTATGTGTTTTAAAATATAATAAGGAAATTATACAGTCACCCTAAGTAAGTGTAAAGTACATATATTGCATGTTTACTTCAATCTTATCCGGATCGACTTCAAATGCGACGGCAGTGTTGGCGGCGATTTCCGTGGTCTCATCTTCGTCGTCATCTTTGTCCAGTTGTTGGTAGAACTGGCTGATATCTTCAGGCACTGCGCCGTTTGCCGCTGGTTTAGCCACTTCCTCACCTTTAATTAATTATATTTTGCAATTTTGTGTTTCTAGGTTCTGGGTGGCACTGCAATTGTTATGTTGCAATTGGCTGACGTGTGAAAGCTATGAAGATTTAGGGAGCCAGCTTCGATCAATTTTTCTACACACGGCAATGAGATGACTTTTGAGAGAAAAAGTTTTATCCAGGTTATTTTAGTTGGGATGTTGCATGAAACACAAAATACATTTTCAGTCGTTATACAGTGTTAAGTAGATCACATTTATAACACAATAAAAATGAAATTCACAAAAAATATATAGTTTCCACAAAGATACTGCATCTAAGTTTCAACAATTTTTTTTAACATCCAATAATAATTTAATTGATACCTCATACCACCAGAGTCTTTACATTTAAATCACAGATTTAGATTTAAATGAAAAAAAAAATGTATGACATGTATGAAATGTATGACAGATGTATGATCGCGAGAAAACTACACCTTAGACGCAATCTAGCGCTACATGTTTTATTTGTTTGGTTAGACGAAATAATTATGGTATTAGCATTTGTACTCGCTCCGAGGAGTACTGGGGTATTTGAACTGTCGTCGTGAAACACAATTATTGTTAGATTCACTTGTTTTATTAATAGGTAGGATTTTTGGACACGTAAATTTAGATTATTGGTAAAAATGGCAAGGAGTCTGCGTCGCAGCAGCGAATCTTGGTGAACACAGACTAGGTAGTGTACTACGTATTGGTGAATGCCGGCGTCCCGCGATGCGCGCGCGCCGTCCCCCGCAGTCTGCCCCGCTCGGGCAGCCCGCCCCGCGTCCCGCACAGGTACCGCTAATACTGGTTCGCGTGCGAACAGCATTGAAGCGGATTTTAGTTTAAACTTATTAAAAATGAGTTGTTTCACATAGCTCCTCTAGTATGTTAGTACATGTTACCTCGATGGCTTTACCTGTCTTAGTAGCGCCCGGTATGGCAGTGGCCGGTTTAGGAGCCGCAGTTGACAGCAGGTCGTCGTCGCCGTCGCGCCGCAAGCGACACTGCTGTATGATGGGGTCTTTTAGCAGCTTCTGTAGGACTTCCACATGTTTGCTCTCTACTAGATACCTGAAAATTTTCAAGATTATGTTGTAATGTAATCATGCAAACCAAAAACGTATAAAATACCTCTTTTTTACTTTGTTTAGTTCAAAATGTAGAACAAATTTGTCACTGAATTCTGTCGAAACATCTGAACAGGGGTCTTAGCTTCTTGTCACCGAATTAAATTATGGCGTAATATCTGCACAAAGATGACTGGAGTTCATGTTCCACTGGCAGCAACATTTTTGAAATATTTACATAAATGTATTGCAAAGATTTACTACTTAAGTACAATTGGTTTTACCTATTATGTTTTAGCACCAACTTCACCTTCCCATATGACAAGGTACACAGTTGTATAAACTCTATAATGCCAGCGGGGACTGCACATTTGCTCAGCCTCTGAAGGTACTCCACAATGTCGTTAGTTTGCAGCCCCACTGAAACCGCTGCATATAAACTGTAAGCTGTAAGCTTGTATTCATGTATATGTTGAGGCCTGTAGGGAAATAACAGAAACTTTTTAAATATTAAATTTTTATTAAATATTTTTTCTTTTTGTAACAACTATCAATGAAACTTTGTGCCCTGCAGGGCTAAGATATGCGCGTTTTTGTCATGTCGAGATAGAGATGTTATGTCTACCGGTGCTTACATGCAGCGCAAAGAACTTGTCTTGTTATGTCAAAAAAAATCTCATTAATGTTTATCAAAGACATCTTATGCACAGATGCCTAACACATCAAAAAAGATGTGGCCAAGTAAAAGCACCACGAAGGACACTTTTTTTCATTTATGATCCAGTTTATGGTTAACATTACACCTGCACAAATAAATTTCAGTGCCAAGCAGAGTTTCATATATTATTATACACCTAAATTTTTATGTTTGCTACTCTATAGGCATTAAATAATGAATTTATAATAAAATATTATTACTCCATACCTGCACACAGGTTCAGCAATAGCTATGAGGAAATCATGTGCATGCTTGTAGACTGGAGAAAATGCTTCGAGGAATATATGTCCATTTGGTGCCACCCATAGAGGTCGGCTTGTACTGTCTGGTTTGAGGGCCATTTGACTTCTGAAATATCAGTAAATAGATATGACGTGGTAGACATAATTATTAATTTTTGTTGTGTTAGTTAATCAAGGCTGGCCAGATCCATCTTTCTGTTTTCTGTACATTTAGAAAACAATGATGATAGCTTCTCACACAACCCTCTTTTTCCATGCAGTATTTTTTCTTATCACAAGTGAATAATGTTTGTATGTATACCTACCTCTATTTACAATATTTTGGAATCATTCTTTTTTTATTATATACATACCTGTAATCTTTAGCACCAAATTCATCTTCAGGCACCTGATCATTCTTTTCTGCATCCTGCATTGCAGCACCAGGTACACCATCATTTTCAGCGTTATCATCATCTACTAGATCTATGGTCATGTTGTCTTCTTCAACTTTTTTTTTTTTGCCTGTAAATGGACACATTAGTCATACAAGTTTTTGTATAGCTGTATGCAAACCATACAATATACTAATATGTACATGTTCACACGGTGTGGGTCAGCATTTTTACATCACTTGAACATCAATTCGAGTCACTACACTAAACAATACTGTGAAATCGTATGCCGATTTCACACACTATAACAT
Organism: Crocallis elinguaria; assembly: GCA_907269065.1. Taxonomy (NCBI): domain Eukaryota; kingdom Metazoa; phylum Arthropoda; class Insecta; order Lepidoptera; family Geometridae; genus Crocallis; species Crocallis elinguaria. Next base: position 18,712,048 of record OU026072.1, on the reverse strand, counting down.
ACGCTCAAAGACTAACTAATATATACCTAGAAAGAAATAAATAAAATCTATATCAAGAAATAAAATAAGCAATCAAGATTTTGTGATCTTTTTATAACTTCAGCTTTCATAGATTGTGGGGTATACAACCCGCATTAATGCACATCAGTTGTAAACTATGGTTAATTATTATATCATTGTAGAATAATAATGCATTTCTATAAAACTTGTGCAATAGTGGAATATGTGAATGCTTACCATATCTGTCACTCCCCGATTTTGAATCGTACTTCTTTAACTTTTTTGGTGGACCCATTTTTTTCTTATAAATTATAAATCTCTTAGTAATTTCACCTGAAAATGAGAGAACCCTGTTTTTTATGATTCATAAATATGCACATTTTAGTTTCAAAATAAACAAAACCATTTCATATAAATTATAATAACCAGTAACGTACTTGCCTTGCAAGAAATATATTTATTGATTCTTATTACACAACACAAACAAAGCACTATAATTTACAACACACATTTACAATTTACAACAAACAAAGTACAAAACACAAAGTACTTTTGACTTTGTGTAGTAATGTAGAACTGTCAGCTGTCAGTGCAGCGGTGAAGTTGAACCACAGACTAGTATAGTACGGAGTACCACCTGATTAATGATAAAAGCACAGACTACTTAGAGATAGGATAAAAGAAATATATATAAATATATATATATATATATATATTATATATATATATATATAATGTTGATAAAATTTAATCTGGTGAAAAGTTAAACACCCCGTTTAGCGGCTCCCCTCGGCGCAATTTTATACCGCTTTTAAAGTGTCCGTTTACGGATATCAGTTAGTATAAGATTTAACCCAACTAGGATAAACCTGTTGTCAACACTGAGTGCTACCAGCGCCGGGACGCCGCCGGACGGTTCGCTAGTCAGACCATTAAACTTAAATTCGAGAATACCTGAAAAATATGGCAGCATTTATTTTGTACTAGCTGTGCCCCGTGGCTTCGCCCACGTAGCCTAAGTTACTTCTTGTAACATCAGCTATCTGCCGGTGCAAGTTCCGTCAAAATAGGTCCAGCCGTTTCAGAGATTACCCGGTACAAACAGACAGACAAAATTTTTATAAATGGTTGATTTGTAGTAGGTACCGTATATACTTCCTTGTGAATTTAGTAAAAAGCTGTTATTTTGATATTACAATCAGTCACTTCAATTTTATTAATTTGTATTGTAGTATCAACAAGTACAGATTGCGATAGCGAATGAACAATTCTGGATCCAGGTCAAGAAATAAATGAAAAAAAGAGACAATTTAGATTTAGCCTGACGATTTGATTTGACATTATTTATATTTTGACAGTTGAATTGATACTTCGTCAATCGCCATCGCATTTCGCAATAATTCGCACTTTTAGTCTTTTACTATAGAGGTATTTCGTTTTACTGCAAGACAGGTCATGGTTAAATGGCCGTTATAATAACTTTCAGAAATTGGAGAAATAATAAATACATTATCACTTACCAGTCAATGTATATCTGCATTTTTAACGAAGGATTTCAAGGATTTCCAGCTAAACAAACTATTTTCCCTCGTTTTTTAGCCGTGTAATTTTTTTTTTTGAATTGATCTATCTGAAGGCATGTGTCATTTGTTCGTTCATAAGAAACCACAGATTATTAATATTAGTCAAGGGTAAGGAACCACTGAGTTATTGCGGCCGAATCATAGGGTTACCATGTGCCAGGATTTGTCTGGACAGTGGACACATTATGACGGTTCGGCCGAATCCTGTGATTATAGGTATATATTTTGGGATTCTTGCGGTCAGATTTGGGAAACCTTTTCACTGAAATGCATTATAGCTAGGTCACATTTTTTTAATAATAAGTTATATCAACATAAATAAACCATAATCTTATTTAGATAATTTCACAAATCAATGTAGGTACTTACCACAGAGATAATACATAATATTACCTCAATGGTACTTACCTACCTAATTAACAATGAAATGAATTCAATATTGAAATTGAAACCACCCGCAAACCTGCGCTCGCCACTAGCGTGCCGAGGAATTGGCATGAATGACGAGTCAGCGTAACTCGTAGCCAAATCTCAGGATTTTTCTGTGACAATCAGGTTTTTCTCAAGAGTTTTAAATTGTTCCACTGGTGACCCCTAGGCGTGGGTCGTTTCGTAACGTGTTTCGCCACTAAACACATCGGTGTTACCACAAAAAAAACTTTTAGATGCCTAATTAGACACCCGCACCGGGTTACTACAAAAAACTATTTTTAGACGCCTGTTTAGCTAAACAGTGTCTAAAGCTTGTCTAAAGTTAGACGACTAAAATTATTAGAATTAATGTCACAACAGAATTGAGTGAGAGAGCACGTGAGAGAGTAGGTACGGATTTGTGGTTGCTCATATTTAAACACGCAACTATGGCATGTATAGCAGTTAAACGCTGTTTCATACAGATTTAGTCTGTTTAATGTTTTTGTGATAAGACCGTTGTGTATTGTGCTTATAGTTCTAAACGGCGGAGCAATCATTCACAGAGTACTATTCTATATACTGACAATCATTGCTCTATGTAATACATGAGCGATCCAAATCCATCGCACCGCACGTCGTGGTTGGAGTGGAACGATGGTCCAATTTCGAGCTCACTAGACGGTGAGCGAGGGGCCACTAACGATGAATTAATTGGAACGTTTGGATATCCAATATTTCTATCACTCCACGCAATCCATCTGAGATTCCCCACACACGGGCGGTTTTTTGATTGGAATGTTGTGGATTGGAGCGCTCGTGTATGGAGGCTCTAACCTAACTGGTTGATCTATAACGAGGTATCACACGCGCAAGCGTGGCTTGAAATAAAACTATCAAAAATCCACGAAACAGACAAGAACAACAATACAGCCATGTAGTGCTGTCTTTCACTCCCTGCCTGGGCTCAAAGCGACTGTAGTTTGTAAACTATTTTTTAGTAGAGATCGTCGAACCTTCTGCTGTGCTTCTCTTTCACTATACCTCAAAACGTGGCGTGGTACGGTTAGCACTTCGGAATAAATTACTACCAAGCGACACCTAGATAAGATAAGCGACAGCTTAGACGGTACGATATGCATCAAGCGGTAATCGTGGGTTTTCTATGATTTTCGCGCGGTCCGTGATTTATGCCTAATCTTCAATCATGCATTACCTATGTGTAACGGGCCGCTTATATGGCGATGGCGCGGACGATAGTTCGACGTGAATATACACAAACTAGAAACACTTCTACACGTATTGCCGAAAGCGTGCCGCATGCACCAGTTGCGAGTTTTGCCGCTACTTGCACTCTTATTTATCTTATATTATATATAGCCCGCTGCCCGACGTTCGTAGAAGGGAATAAGGTAGGAATTCTTCGAACAAAAAAAATCTTGATTATTATTGGTAGGTCATAATTTAATGCAGTTTTTTTCATTAAACATTTGCTCCTGCTTTTACTTATTAATATGACAATGGAATATTGTTTGATAACTAGATTATTCTATTCTGTGAAACTATTTTAAACAACTTTTATATTTTACCAGCAATTTGTACAAGATATTTAAACTATTTACTATTACTTTTTAAAAAACGTATGTATGACTATTTTAAGTTTCGTTCTTAAGGTACATACTAAAACATACATTTTCATATTAAGTATAGTGATTAGCATAGAATAATGTTTGGGAACATTGTATCAACAAGTGGATAGTTCCATACAGCTACATACCTATGTATACTTGTAAGTACAGTGGCCCCCTTACTCACAAAAATGTTGCCAGTTAAGCGCAACATTATAATTAATTTATGAATAGTATGTAGATATTTTAATTTTACTAGTGTATATAATTATTTAAGTAACTAGATAGGAGCACTCACTGAAATATTTTTATGAGTAAGCGGGCATTTTGAAGTGTTCCGCAGAAATACAATATTATGACATGAATATTTAAACTTACATTTCCTTTGGATATTTAATATAGTACATACATGCCAAATTACGTAATAAAAGCTGCGACACCGACATTTTACTACAACTCAAACGGCATTTCGATTCCTATGCTGCCAATTTTCCTAAAATATTATGAAAATAAATAAAATATCATGACAACAAATAGTTTTTATTATTTAGTTGCCTCATTAAAATACCCAAGACAAACATAACAATAATTTCACTTTTTTATATTAATAAAATAACAAATACTTCAATATTTTGAACATTTTTATGGTGTTTTTCAGTACTGTTGAGCATAAAAGCCGCAGCAAGGCATTCGAAGGTCGCTAGCACAACAACGCATTACACATTTACAACACGAACACACACGTCTAGTGCGATTGACGCACGACGTCACGACACGACGTCACGATACGACGTCGCGGCACGACGACGCGCGCGGCAACCCGCGGCTTATTAGGCTTGACCCGTAATTGCAGTCTACTTTCTTCAGTCATACAATATAAAGGTTACTTTGAACTGTCTAAATTATGCGCGATAGTAGGCTAGAGGCCTCGATATCTTTTGTAAAGCACAATAGATTAAGATTTAGCGTAAGTGATAAGACAATACACTTCAACTTATGTGTTGGTGTGCGTCAGTTATATCTAGACGTACAGGACCAGAGACAACACACTAAACACGAAAATCTATCAATGACATCAGGCAAGTGTGCTTGACATAGCTTATAAAGTCATACACTTTCGAGGATTCGCTCCGACACCCCGGGGCACTGACTACAAACATGTTCCGGCGCGTATGGGCCGCCGAACTTACAATGTAAATAATAAATAGCTAATTAAAACCTAATTCAATCAATGCGTTTCATTCAAACATTGTCTATTACCTAATGAGATTTCTATTCTGCATTTAATATATCAGTCACTAGTCAATTGTTGATTTATTGTCAGTGAGTAAAGGCGAGCTAAAGACACGGCACGGGTGGGGCGTGGGGCACGGCGGTGCCAGTACAGGTAGACAGCTGGAAGTAGCGAGTACAGTAATATCGAGAATATTTCAACATAAATATGGAATGTAGCAAACACTCAATTGAAAAGACCCTCGGATTTTGGCATCGGCCATCATTAACCTTACGTTAAATTAGAGACAATATTTACAATAAAATAGTAACTATGCGTCGTAAATTAATATTCTTTGCGTTTACTGTACTGATATGCATTCTCTTTACACATAATTATAAATAAATATAAAAGTTGTTTAAACACAGGTTTACAGCTGCTGGATAGAAATTAAGATAGGTCACTTACACATGAAACCGTACACTGCAAGATTCAGCTCACTAGCGACCGACCTCCTCATAATATACAATATCATCGAAGGATACAATCGAAAGATTCATTAAATATTATATACTTTAATTGTATCTATTTGAATTAATTTTACCTAAGACAACGTAGTTCAACGTAGACTTTATAACGTTATATCTTTTTTTATTTTATTTCAGTCTTAGTAATCGCTTCACTGCACGGCGGCGCCGCGGCCGGCTCCCGCCGCGTCCCAATAAATAAATACCAAGTCTATAATACTCCGGGACGCGCGTGCACTCCGGCGAGTCTGATCGTCCCGATAATGGAATGTAAGCGTGATATGGTAGAGGGCGGGGCGGCGGCGCGGCGGCGTCACGCGTCGGGCGGCGGCGACGCGGCGGCGCGGCGCGGCACCATCACGCACGGCGGCGGCGGCGCGCTGCCCAGGAACGGCGGCGCCGGCCGCGCGCCCATGCGCACCCACCAGCGGGTCGCCTTCTGCAGCAGCCCCACCTTCTTGTCGGCAGCGCGCCGCGCGCCGCCCGCCTCGCCGCCGCCCGCCCACTCGGGCACGTCGCTCACGCACTTGTTCGGTGGCGGCTGGAAGCTGCTTCTCGTCAGCTCGGCTTGCTGGAAGCGAACGTGACGGTTACTACTGGCGCCGCATGGCGGAGGATCGCGGTTGTGGTATAGCCGCAGACCAGCGGCGCAAGTACGGAAGTCCAAACGGTAAGAGAACTTGTTCCGTTTTGGTACTAAAATTGAACCAGGCTATCAGTTGGTTTTTTGGAATGAGCTCTCAAAATCTAGATATTCTGAATTGTAATCACAATTTTATAGGCCTGCGATTTCCTGAAAATACATATTTTTTTATTACGTACCGTGAAACGGAACGCAATTTCTCGAAACGGAACAGGTTTTTCAGCTTCTTTTTAGCTGAACATGATAAAGAGCCATAGATAATAAAAAATTGACAGAACAGCTTATTATTTGTCAATACTGTCAAAATGACGTGACGATGACGCCGTACTTTTATAATGTTGCTGCTTTTTGGATATTTTTAGGAACGCAGTGTTGTTGTTAATTAATTTTGCATTTCTACTACGCTTTTTTAAAACTAGTTTTAAGAAAAAACGTAGGCCTCACAATTTTTTATTGGTCTGCTAGGTTCTTTATTTCAGGCATAAATGTAGAAAAAAAATTGAGGCTAGTTCATTTTTTCTGGGAAGAAAAAACCAAGCTCCAAGCTCCATGCAAATTTGGTACAAGTCCTTTGTCGAATCGAAAAAAACTGATAAATTTATCGAATGTTGCGAGTACCAAAGTCTGATCGTAAAATAGCTATAGCAGCTTTATATTCTCTTTGGATTCGTGAACATGATGCTTGCATGACTATGACATCACCAAAACATCTGCCCAAGGTGGTGTATTATGCCAAACCCAACCTGATATATGGTGGAGGACTATATAGAACAGTGGACGTCTTTCAGTTGATGATGATTATTATTCTCTGATCTATTATATTTCTCGGGTCTCTGCCTGGACCTCTGATAGGCGTTAATGGAGCCGTAGCCAACATTAAGAGGCTCTTTTTAATTAAAGTGCTAGTAACGTGCTAGTACGCTTACCTTGATGATACCTATAGTACCTAGGTACTATAGGTATCATCAAGGTAAGCGTGCTCCATCGTCACTTATCATCAACTGAGACGGTACCCATAATAAAAAAACACGTTTTAAATTTTTTGTCAGTCTGTTCCAGCTAAAATCTCCGAAACGGCTGGACCAGTTTAGACGGGAATTTCACTGGCAGATAGCTGATGTTATAAGAAATAAAGAAAATACATTTATTTCCGGACAACATTATATTAGAGTACAATAACACAACAGAATTTAAAACTAACAATACACAATGTAATGTTGTCATGTTTCTATTTATTTCTATTTCTTATTATATTTCACTGATTTTCAATCAGAACCCATCATGACATCACGAACGTAAGGACGACTAAAAAGAAATTAAAACCGTATAAAAAATAAAATAACAATCACATAGCTAAAATAAGAGGTAAATTTGGCTACGTGGGTGTAGTCGCGGGCGCTGCTAGGTATGATTATTTATCATCAGCCTCTTACGATCCCACTGCTGGGATACCGGCCTTCTCTCAGAGAGAGAGGTATAAGGGCCATAATCCACCACGCGGGCCCAGTGCGGCTTGGTGGATGTCACATGTCCTCGAATTTTGTGGTTCTTGGACATATGGGTTTCCTCACGATGTTTTCGTTCACCGTTTTAGAGCGAGTGTGAATAATCTGCACATAACTTGATATAAGTCATTGGTGCTGCCGAGTCGAGATTCGAACTATGGTGCGTCGGATTGAAAGTCGCACAAGTTCCCGCTCGGCCACACTCGCTCTATTAGTTATGATTATTAGTAGGATTCAATAAGCACAGGTCAGTGGGTACCTGATAAGGGACTCTGAGCTGCAGATGCGCGTCCTGGCCGTATTCGCCGTCCGGCAGCTGTATGCTGGGCGGCAGGCCGAGCCGCTCGGCCGCGGCGGCGGATCGCGCACGCGTCTCTTGCTCCACCATCTCTTGCAGACGGCCCACCATCGCCTGCAGTCTCTGCTGCTTCTCCCATTCCCTGAAAACGTACATATTGATAATTAGTTGGCATATTCTTGGAGTCATTCAAATTCAATATGCATTACTCATATAGGCCCCAAGGGAGCACTTATGAAGGGTAAAATAAATGACTAACAGCGGGTCTCTGTAACGTTCGTCTACCCGAATCACAGACTAAAACTAATGCTGTCTTTATCAGAACATAATAAATGACAAAGACATCAACAGACCCAATCCGTGCTCAAAGTCCACCAGCCTTCCAGTATCTAACAATTTGGTATAGGCCGAGTAAGAGCAAGAAACTCGTCTCGGCATTCTTTTTAAAAATAGTTTTTACAATGATTCTAATACTAACAATCATGTTTAAAATTTAAGTCTAAGTATTACAGTAGTCGCCAGGAAACTTCCTGGCGACTACTGATTCCAAGCATTGGCAAGCATACTGAACTGAATTCAAGTTTGAACAGTTGACTGTTACATACGAACAATGACTGTGATTTGACGCAAATTCATCCTGTTATAGGTTTTGACTCGCGACGCTTTGATTGGAATACTCAGCCGTCGATTTACTCAAGTTTTTAACAGACAAAGGGGCTGTATGGAAGAGTAATGCGTGTTGTACGGACTGCACATAAGGAAATGATGGACTATTTAAGATCTATTCGGAGTGCGGGACGAAGCGAATAAGCCGCAGCAAAGTCGCTATAAGAGGATGGGACAAGGCCTCCGTAGACCGTTTTAGTCCGTTAGAAAATAATGATAGACCTTGTTTTTGGAGCTACATGGCCCATGGCCGGCTAAAACGGCTTGATTATTTAAGTCAATGGACTCACCAATGAGGATTCGTTATCTCTATGAACTCGAAACAGTAGCAAATACGACTAGTCCTGATAAACGCTAGTCAGAAGATATATTGGATCTATAGCGTTAACGACCCGAAGACCGAACAGTGGAGAATATGAGAAAATGGAAAGTCTATAATACTGTACACTATTCCGTCTATCGTACGTCATTTTCGAGTGAAGTGAAGAAGACCTTTTACTGTTTCACACATAAGTATACAGTGAATGAAGGTGTGGTGAGCAAGCTAAATCTAATAGGATAGATGGCTTTCCAAATGCAGCTGCAGAAACACTGATATAACACTGACAGAGTACAGTCATCAAGCACCTATGTTTACATATTTGTTTGTTCTCATTACAAATATGTATTACTGTAGATAGTAGTTTGGAAGTGTACCCCACACGTATTGTGGCGTAGAATTAGAACAATATATTATATAAGCATATAATATAATGCCTATTATGTAGAACTCAGATCAGAGTTAATAATTTGCTCTTACATGCGATTTAATCGAAGCGCAGGTGTGGTCAAGTTCAGCCATGAGCCAAAGGAGTTGTTAGTCGGTGTCGGTGTTGGGCTTAGACAGACAATCGCACGTCTGGAGTCTTACGACTTAGTGCTTGTGGAGTCACAAATGTGTTTTGACCGCGAAACGAGATGTTGAGCCAGTAAAATATGAATGTAGAGCAGCCGTTGAGCAGAGATCGCGATGAACGACTACGCTGCACACGGCTTCGCGCACTCACGTCCTATGAAGGTGTCTTCAAAGTAGAGTGGATACTCACAATGTGGAATGGTGGTGTCTGTGATCGTGCCGTAGGCGCGGTCCCCCCGGCGCGCCCAGCCGCTCCATGCCCGCGCACCCCGGCACTTGTACCGAGAGCATCTGCAAATCACAACACACTGCTCTCACTTATGTGGTCATCTTCAATCTCATTACAATATAACTAAATATCTGTAGTGTAGGATTCTTGTTCTTATTTGCGTGTGTATGGAGGCCTAACGTCTAACGTTTGCAAACCGTGTCTGGCCAAGAAATAAATAAAAAAAATAACTAATGTTTGGTGTTGTGTATTAATTCCTTTGCTACATTTTTCAAGCTAAGTATATATTATTTTTAATGAATGATTCTCTGCATACTGGAAATCAGTGTGAGGGATTGATGCTAATATTGATTTATTTTATTTACATATCCATTTTAATTAATGTGCTTTCTGGCTTTCTGTGATATTAAGACCAGTATCAAATTAAGTGGTTAATCAATTTCAAATAATGTGTACCCAATTACAATTTGCTTCAATCCAGTAGGTACTCTACACTTAAACACAGTTTAAAAATTGGATTAGTGAAATAGTGCAGGACTGTAACTCTTGTTATTTGTTTATATTTTAAGCATATCATATATCTTCATTAGGTATTTGAGTTTATTTATTAGTAGGTTTATATGTTATGGATTGTTGATTATGTTTAGAAAACATGAGGTAGACCTAACCAAAACATAACAAATAATATGTAAGTCATGATTTGTGATATTGTGTAGTAGGGCACTAGAAATCATTGACATAAATGTGATATTTAATTATTCTGATTCTATAAGTATGTAATCTGTATAATCTTAATTGTTTCACATTTAATACTCAATGATTAAAATATTATGAAAATAACTCATCATCATCATCATCATGATTGTGCTGTAGCACTTTGTGAAAAGACTTTTTGTTGCTTTTATATCAGTATTGAAATATTAAGTAGGTACTTCTGCATTAAATTGATATAATATATCTAAATATATCATGTTATCTGGCCAGATTAAACTCATACCTAATTTCCAAAACATATGCAACTGTTGTGTGTTGATAAATCTTTCATGTGTATAATGCATGTTATTTAATTACACAAGAAATAATTAGTGCACATTGTCTGCTTAAATAATAATCTTTGTAATTTAAACCTTAATCCAAGTGCAGTAAGGAACAAAATTGAATACTTCTGTTATGTGCCTGCTTGTGCTGGTATTTCCATTGCATTTATTTAGAAGCACTCAAGCACATAATAGATACTAAATTCTTATTCAAATGCTCAAAACCCTTGTATACATGGAATAATGCTGCATACTAAAAATAACTACACAACATACAATATAGCTCACTACTTAGAAAAAGCAGCAATTTACGTTTGTTATAACTTGGGAAATGCTGAAGTTAATTTTATATAGAAGTTTTACTGTAGCTTAGAAAAAAATCTAAGCAGATTTCAGTGAGAATGATGTTCGTTAGCTCAAGATGACAACATCTATTTCAGTATGGAATAGTAGCTGCCGGTCTGCCGCCAAAAGTTAGAATATTTATAGATATACAATTAGATTCTGGTAATAGGTATGAAATAGTACTTGTATATTCTAGGAGGGAATGATTAAACAGTTGTCTGTCTGCAGTCTGTAGCCAATCAGCCTTATCACTAGCACACTATCAAGTATTCTTATCATTTCTGTGTCACAAGTTATTATTTCCAAGAAGTTTAGTAAATATTTTCTCTGCCATCTAGTTACAATACCTACTGCCTACGCTTATTTAGTTCAAAGGAACCAATTTATGTTTCTCATGCATGTACATAAGTGCATTAATAGTTCGGATATAAGGTGCAACTTATTCAGAAACATTTTTCTAAAGATGTTTCTTTGTGTAAATTACTTATTTCACAGTAATAAAGATTTTACGATGTCAAGTAGAGTGTATCATCACAGTAACCTTAGATAGCATTAGACAATGATACAGAATTTTTTGTATTCAAATCATATATATACCTACCTAATTATAAATGATAATACAGAAAAATACTTCAAAACTTTCAACTCTGAAGAAAAAAATGTGGATATGCAATTTATTGGATGAGTGTCAGATCAAATAAAAAAGTTTATGTAATCTACTTACAATCTCATTAATTAACTTCACGTAGTCATCAACAATAAGTGATAAAAATATTTATATTTACCATTTACAACAAAGATATTTATGGTAAACATAGATTTCAGAGTTTTTTCATTATTTAGCTATGTCAATAGCAGATAGTCTAGTAAAAGAACGGTCAATGAGTGGGTATCTAAGATGACCAATGCAAATATTACTTTTAAGATTATTTTAGTGTATAACTGACAAATTCAGAGCTTGGATGGTGGTATTTCAGATAATAATATTATCATACTGGTTTAAGAAGTGTAGTAGTGTGTATGTGTGTTACATTAATTGTGTTAAAAAGTAATAAATATAATACAATAAAATAGTCATACAGTGGTGGTCATATAATTAAGAACGCTTCATACAAACACATCATTTTGAAATTTAAATGTTCATAACTATAAAAGTGTTACTCCCTGAAAAATTGTGACTATACTGTCAGTTAGTACATTTACAAGGTTACCATAATCGAAAAAGAAATTACGAAATAATTTGTATAATTCCTGTTCGATTTAATGTCATTTAAATATTGTTCGCTTAACAGTAGGTGGGAAGCTGGACAAATAATTAAGAACGAGAGAAATACTTAATCATAATATTAACAATAATTAAATAATTCGGCTAAAACTAATAATTAATTTAATAGTATAGTGTTGTAATTAATTAAAAACACTTTTTTTTATAAAATAAATTATTAATTAATATGTAGTAGCTGTGGATAACTGCAGCATGACAGCGGCGCGACAACGACACTATCAACTTTTGGCAGGTCTCAATTGAAATAGAATTCAACTCTTTCAAAAACGAGTCGTACACCTCATTAATGTTACCACACCATCTGTTTGATAGCTCTTTTTACTTGACACTAAAGATGTTCGATCGGATGAAGATCTGGGTTGTTCGGTGGCCAGTCTAATACAGTTACCAGTTGACTGTCGAGGTATCTTTTTACAGAGTGTGCTGTGTGCTTCGGGTCATTATTGTGCTGGAATGTCCAAATTACCGGGAGATTGTCTTCTGCATATGGCAGCATACATTCTTCGAGGATCTTTTTGTATTGATATTGGTCCATGTTACCTTGTTGCCAACATGTTACATTGTTCCATGTTGCCTTGTAGGTCCCACGCCGTAACCAGAAAAGCAACCCTAACGTTTCCACCACTATGCTTCACCGTCTTTTTCGTGTATCTAGGATTGAATGCCTTATTCACAGGTCGGCTTACGTACTGAAGACTGCTTGCCATCAGAGCATATTCTAGTTCTTTGTTTCGTCCGAAAAAAAAGTACATTGTTCCAGTGCTGCTATTTACAGTCTTGATACATCCTTGCAAACGCTAGTCGGACCTCTCTATGGCGTGGTGTCAACATGGGTTCCTTCCTCGTTACTCGCCCAAACAGCTGTGCCTCCACTAGCCATCTTCGAACGGGTCGTGCAGAGTTGCCTTAAGTTTATTCTCAACAAAAACTTCATTTTTTTATTTAATTTGAGCCTTAAACGGGTCCTGCTCGGGAAGGTGAACTATTCTTAAATCTACTCGTGGATAAGTTTTCTTGCTTTAGGTTTGCCGAGGAGATTAGAAGTTGTCTGATGTGTGTTAAAATGCTTCAAAGTCTGGTACACCATCGTTTTTGAGCAGTGCAAGTGATCCACAATTTTTTTATACGACCAATTATGACCACGCACCTTTATTATTATTTCTGTAGAAGTAGAGTCGCAAGATTTATTTTTTCCCCATTAAAAAAAAATGAATTGCAGAAAACGTATATTCTAACAATAATAACGCGAAAATGCAATAAAAATAGTAATGGAGTACTTTGCATTCCATTTTCAAAATGATAGAAAAAGAACAAAATATTTTCGTTCTTAATTATTTGTCCAGTCAGTATTCCGGTAACTTTAAGAGTTTCTATGATTTAATAGATAAAAAAATAAAAAGGTACATAATTTTGACAAGATTATTACACAAATGATACAGATCAGTCATAAGAATATTCTACAACACGATCAGAGAATGTTTAGTAACAAATTGCGCACTGAAATTATGGTGAAAACATAGTATCGGTGTCGTACTATTAATCGTTCTTAATTATATGACCACCACTGTATATGTATAAAAAAGCATGTATAGAAAATAAGGGTCCATTTACTTTAGTTTGACAGAAGTAAAGAATTACTTTAATTCAAATAATGATAAGGCTGATAATTTTGGATGTATTTTTTTATTTGAAAAGGAGTGGTTTTTAAAATTCGTCAACATAGATACATATAGTGGATACTAAGAATATAGTAATTTTAAAATGTATAGGTATACCTACTGTTCTGAAGAGCATATTCACAAGATGTGCACACATCGAGTTGGCATGTCGCGACTATGATATGGCGAGAGGTGATTACGGAACTGTCTGTCATGAAAATTTATTTAAATTCACACAAACAACGTCTGGGTGTGACGTCGCTATCGGCGCGCCTCTTATCACTTGGCACGCTCCGACCGCGGCCGTCTCGCGGCCATCCGACTCGCCTCGGCCCGCGGGCCTCACTCGTCTTCAGTACAAACATTCTTCCACTCACATCCTACATTTTATTTACAAATTGCGTCTCCCAATTCTCTCACTGAGACTTTACAAAATTGTTACCACTATTATCTGACAGTTTCACATTCACACTTCAATGGCACTTTCGCTAGCATTTTTGTAATAATTCAGGTAATAAACTCTACTCACTATTTGAATCAGTGTCGTCCACTAATCTTGTAGGTTTTCCACCTATTTTTGACAGTTAGTGATGTGCTTGTATCCAATTTCGATGACACGGTAATCGAGACACTAACAGCATAAGAATCGATCACTTATATCACTTATTATTTTATTATTACACCACATAGTCACTGACATTTTCGAATTTGATTTCGTACCTCGTAACAAAACAATCACAGAGCACTATAGAGAGATTAGCGCTTTACAATAATTAGCTATAATTCACTAATAAATAAAATATGCTCTTCAATGCATTTACACTATAAAACATAAAATAATTTCTTAAATAAAGTTAACATATAATTTTCACTATCTCGTATTTGGTGATAGAGTTTCTTAACTCTTTTTTTCATATTGGCAGGAAGACGCCTGCCATCGAGCGAGTCTTGTTGTTCAATGACGCGGACGGACGCGGCGCGGCGTTCGCCAGTCGCGTAGCGGGGAGAACGAGCGGGCGGGTGGTGCACCGGCTGCCCCGATGTTGCTACACACTAAGGCTGTTCGCTATGTAATACATTTACGCACACATTGAAGGGATCTGTCGAGCTGACTCTGTGTGCTCAATCGGTACTTCAGTAGGTGCGATGATACGATGTAGCTAGTGTTAGTGAGCGTGAGTCGATTATGGTGAGCGTATCCTATGTGTACACATGAGCTGGCACACATGTAAAGAGAGCTCGATTGCTGCTACCGTCGTCGGCGTCGTCGTCGTTGTTGTTATATATGCTCACCTATAACTGTAATACATACATAGCGAGCGATGACGCGTTTCTCGGCTTGTGCGAGACGAGACGGTTGGCATTGCTCAATGATCGAGTTGTAGTCATAGTGAGTGGTACGTACATCATCGTTATGTACATGATTATTTCAACAAGGTATGTTATGAAATCATCATAACCTAATTATACGTTTTTGGTGACCCTTCTTGGGTGAAAAGTTTACAAGATTTTGTATTTTATGCGTAAGATGTAGAAGTTTCAACCTGATCAATTTTATTAGTCTATTATTACTTATAATTAATGAAAATTATATTTTAGGTTAGGAAATTATTTGTTATTGCTAATTTTTATATCGATATGTATTTAGTACATAATGTAAGTAATCAATGAAATAGTAATTAGTATCCACCAATCATCTGTACGTAACTTCACTCGCAAAGATACAGGTTTCAGTCATGAGAAAATAACTTTTCTCGTACATCTCACTTTGTCTATTATTATTAGGGCTATTGGTTTATTAAGATTGTATAGTGCCAGTCAGGCAGCTGTAACGTGAAAACCTTATAATTGTGTTTAAATATCTACCTAATTAATTAAAACTACAATGTACCTACCTATAGTCTATTTTTACGTGTTACGTTTTTATCAGTCTTGGTCGTAATGAATAATTATTTATCTAAACGGATGTGATGTAATCATAATTATATTGTTAATTTGTATTGGGGTGATGTTTATTTTTAACTCTTCTTTTCTCTTCAGTTTTTTTAGTTAAAGAAAGATGATACCTATTTAATTACTAAATATAGTTTAGGGCATAATAATAAATAATAATATAATATAAATATATATAAATATATACTAATTTCTTGGGGTTTCACGATTTTTATATATTGTATGTTTCATATTTATATATTATTTTAAATGAAAGAGCAATAATTTATTATTCCGTACTATTGTTAGGTAGTTATATCCTATGACAATTGGTAATTAGACTAGTATTCTGAGTGATTTATCACTCATACATAACAATTTGACATTAATTTGTATCTTATTATATAATATTTGATAATGATGCATTAAATTTTAATCTAAAATTGTTTGCGATCATTGCGTATAAAAAGTCCTACTCAATGAAGTACATGAAAAAGAGCGTTACATAGTAATATTATGCTAATAATAATAATGATGATGACTATAGTAACATATCTACATTAAATTTACAAGCTCGCGCATATTTGTGTGTGAGTTTTTTTCTGTAATAAGCACTTGAATGACATAGTTTTATTTAAAATGAGATTTACAACTTAAAAACGTTTACATTCTTAGATAGTGATACATATAATAGATCAATAAAAATATTGCAAAGGGTAATGAACGAATAGTTCATTTCTTAATAAAAAAAAAATATTTATACCAGCTCTTAAGAAAAAGTATGTATTTGATTCTGTTAAAGATCATAATAATATTATAACTATTACCTAAGTGAATAAATAAAAAGTGAACCTTTGTAAAATTGGTCAAGGTCCGCCCTTCAAAAGTTGGCCTAATAGAGGCGTCGTTTACATGTGTAAAAAAGCATTCTAAAAGAAAAATATAATATTCGATGTACACGATTATTTAGTTTGTCGAAATAGAATTTAAACGAGAAGTCGAATGGAGTTTTGAAACTATCGATTTTACATTATGCGGATATGGCCATCACTACGGAAACTTTTTGACTAATTTTGACATTAGAATAATTTTGATATTGACAGTTTACTCAAAGAGAATATACCCACAGTTTACTGTTTATTCATTTATAATTATAGTCTTTGGAAAGTTGCATTTGTCATTTTCGCAATTTATCATATTCTTTGACGGAAAACTGAAACTTGAATCGTGATTTATTTGAAACTAGCTGCTGCCCGTGGTTTCACCCGCGCGGAGATATTGGATTTCATGGGTTTTATTTATTTTGTACGGAACCCTAGTTATTTTTCTAAAATAAAAGTAGCCTAAGTTACTCCTTATAACATCCGCTATCTGCCAGTGAAAGTCCCGTCAAAATCGGTCCAGCCGTTTTGGGGATTACCCGGAACAAACAGACAGGCAGACAGACAAAAATTTTAGAAATGGTGTTTTGGTTATAGGTAGGTACCGTATATACTTTTTTATGCATTTAGTAGTGTATAAATATAAGATGCAAGGTTACCTACATTTTTTGCCTTGGAAAAATGTATTCCATGATTTCTTGTTAAGAAAGCAAGGGTTGCAAGGCGAAAAACATAACTTTATAATAATTAGGTACTATTGAGTAACGAGACGAGCGTCGTTTGCTAGGTCGGTTTATCTAAGAGATCTGTGGTTTAATATCTCTACAACTGTGAAATACAAAACCTGCACGACATCGGTGCTGCGCACTGACTGTGGTGCTGCGTTGCGCTCATGATCCTGTGACATTAAAGTAGGTAAAGTCTCATAAGACCTAGGTATAACTAATTTCACTACGTCCTTTTTAATAGATTTCCAAAAGATTAAGGTTTTTATTCGATATCTAGTGCCGAACCGATTTGAAAGTATTTTTAACTAGATTAGTGATCCTTGCTAATGTTGTGGTTGACTGCTTTTTAACCGTCTTCAAAAAAAGGAGGAGGTTCTCAATTCGGTTGTATCTTTTTTGTGCGTTACCTTAGATATCCGTCATTTATAAACCGATTTGGAAAATTCTTTACTTGAAAGGATACTTTCAGATTGGTCCCATAGAAATTTCACCAAAATCGTTTATGTAGTTTGTCATTGAAATCGGTTCGTCGCTTTTTGCATACTTCGACGCAAATATCGCGATATTTGAAAGTGGAGGCAATCTCACCCAATCTTACGTGGGGAAGAGGAGGGTCCCGGCAAATATCACGTAAACAGTGTAAAACTGTGAAAAAACTGGGTTAAATTCAGTAAAGCAATACGTAAAATATAATTATTAAAAAAAATCCCACGTGAGATTAGCAACCCCCCCCCCCCCCCCCCCCCAATCAAGCCAAATCTCATCTCACTCGACATCTCACCAAGAGGGGAGGGTAGTTGAAAAATCACCTCACGTAATATAATGCATGGACACTGGACAGCCCCTAATATACTTTGTTGAATTCTCTGCCAACTGATTTAGGTATAATTATTTTGTGTTGAAATATTGTTGAAATCGCGGAGCGTTTACTTTTTACCCACAACGGAACGGAGTATGTAATATTGCATAATATATGGGTACACAGTTAGTTAATTAGTGAAGTAAGTATGAATATATTTATTAAGTATATTATTATTTTTTGTTTATCGTAAATGAATCACCATTTTACATGTTTTCTTCTATTTAGTTTTAATATAATAAGTACCTATCTCACATCTTTTAAATGCACGCCCACATCCTTCTTTTCTTCTACTTTGTGTCGATGACTGGTAGAAAATGTCCTCCTTTTGTGCAATAAAGTATTAAATAAATAAATAAATAAACTGCAAAATTTCAGTTAATTTCAGGGCAAGCCACTGCAGCCCCGGAGGATTTTCTTGGTTTTAATTTATCTTTCGTTACTTTCCCTTTTAGTCGGGGGTTTTTCAAGAAAATTATTTAATTACTTTTCGATTACAACGTCTACGTCCGTGGTGGGCTTTTTTCAAAATTTTTAATTATGTTTTTGTTGTCGATTTTGGAGATTATTTCGTAGTATTTATTTAATTAAGAAAAAGGACACAATCAAGTTTATATATTTTTACATATTATATCTTTAGATCATTAAATTGCCATTTTTTTGGTTACAAAAAATATAATAGATATTGTTGCTCAACATATTGAGCAATTCGGGACAAAAGAAATGTTTCGGGGTCTTTTTTGCGATTTTTTACAAGATACTAGGCCATTTCTATATAATATTTTATGGATAAGTCTTTTCTGAAAACACTTGGCTATGTATATATTTTTGCTTGTACCTACCTAATATCTAAGAAAACGGAGATTTTCAAACGCTCGTCGGGCACGTCTTTAGACTTTAGACGCTGGATCATTGAAGGCACAGGGAGCTGTTTTCACGTGCCGATCTTATTGCGAATTGCGATCAATGCGTCCACGAGTGAATGAATTGTCAAGATGCTTAATATACATTAACAATAGTAGGTGCCCAAATATTAGAGTTGTTACCAACGCAAAATAGCGATATAACGAATTGTTGAAGAGAATAAGATACGATCGCTGGGATGAGGTCACAGATTTGATGGGTTGAATCCTATCATGCCATCAGGAAAAAAATAGCACGTCTTGCCTACATTGCATGTTGAGATATTATTGTTCAACTAGCTGTGCCCCGCGGCTTCGCCCACATTCCAAAGTCCCGTCAAAATCGGCTCAACCGTTTCGCCGATTACCCGGAACAAACAGACAGACACACAAAAATAAAAAAAAAATGTATTTATTACCGGTTTTCTGATAATATAATAAATTCGAAAGAAAGACGTTTATTTGTTACTCAGTCACGACGAAATTACTGAACGAATTTGGCTGAAAGCTACAATGACATATCTCAGAAGGATCACCGTTTCCAAGGGAAAACGGGCAAAACGGGTCGTGGAGAGTAACTGGTTTAAGAATAAGAACAGTCCTGTTAACAATGACTCACGGGGTTTGCGGCGGCGGCGGCGGCTGCCTGGGCAGCGTGGCGCCGGCGCAGGTGCGGGCGGGCCAGCGCGCCCGCTGCCGCGCACAGCAGCAATACGGCACCCACGCATGCGCCCGCCCACCACCACTCTGAAAAATTGCAAATATTTGCAATAAATACGAATGCACTTCGTAAAGGCACAAACCGACAACCTACGATTCTATCAGTGTATTTCGGCCGTTGCACAAGATCCAGTCCGTATTGCCTTAATGAGTTTTCACCTTCTTCACCTTCACTTAACACCATGATATTTTGAAATAATCATCAAATCCAGTGATATAACGGAGAATTTTTGCTGGGATTTTATAATATTTTTCTTATTTTATTTTATCATCATTATAACGAGTAACTTCCTACTTGACAACGTCATTGTATAACTTCCATTCGATTAGGTATTGAAAACCTCTCGGAACTTATAATTTTAGAACCATCTTCAAAATTAATCAGTGTCGAATCCAATCGTAGCATCGTAGCACATTCCGTAGACCATTCGTAGCGACCTCCAAAACAAATCAAATGTCCATGACGCGTTGCCTTCCAACGGTTGCCGTTCATGAAATGTTCTATCTACCTATACGTTGAGTAAGTCTCAGTTTTATACGCGTACACGCACTGTTTGTAATTATAAACATTTTCAGAGATATCTTCAAAAATGTAAAGAATCCAAGTCCTAACAACCGAGTTATTAAACTGGAAAGCGCTCCAAATCCTCTGTTCTAAATGAAGCAAACAGTAGTGTTTGTATTGGACGGGAAAGTGCCGTCAAATGCCTGGAGCCTTGTGCAATTGTGCCTTATGTGCCATTCTATTTTTGCTGGGAGTTTGTTTGCGTGGTCGAGCTAATTTTAGCAAACCTTAATCAGAATATCTCTCTCGACGAACGACCGATGTAAATGCGAGCGCATGTTCTAATAACTTACTAATTTATATGAGGACATATATACCGACTCGTTTACCTACTACACTCCACTAATTTTATTAGCGATACGTTTGCAATATAGGTACGGGTGGCTTGTTTAAGGACGCCAGTATAAATTGTACCCCGCGCTTATTATCGAAGGTACCTATGTCGCGAATGAACTAGGCATGACATTATAAAATGGTTCCACGTTTTCTCACTTACACATTATTTATTCTGTGCTTATAGATTTAACAAAGTAAAACATTACCAGATAGGTACTAATGTTTTACTTAATGTCGTGACACCTTTGTTGTTTGTTTTGTATGTGTATGTGCTGATGCGAAGGGATTTATAACTATTGCTTCCAAGCAGGAGCAAGAGCTATTGCTTCCAAGAGAAGGATACAGAAAAGTTTTTCTTAACTTGTAATTATGTAGATATATGTTATACTCAGGTATTTTTGGCGTTTATTGAATACTAGCTGCTGCCCCGCGGTTTCACCCGCGCGGAGAAATTGGATTTCATGGTTTTTACTTTTTGCGCGGAACCCTAATTTTTTTCCAAAATAAAAGTAGCCTATGTTACTCCTTGTAACGTCAGCTATCTGCCAGTGAAAGTACGGTCAAAATCGGCCCAGCCGTTTCGGAGATTACCCGGAACAAACAGACAGACAGACAACAATTTTAAAAATGGCTGTTTTGGTGTAGGTCCCGTATTTACTTTCATATGCATTTAGTAAAAAACTGTTATTTTGATATTACAAACAGACACTTCAATTTTATTAAGTTGTATGTATAGATATAGATTGGTTTAAAACTAAACGTACATACAAATTGGTATCCCTACTTGCTATTGGACATTTTAATGATATGAACAAAATATATAAGTACTTATGTTGCCATATCTATAATATCTATACAAATAAATAAAATTGAAGTGTCTGTTTGTAATATCAAAATAAAAGGTTTTCACTAAATGCACATTGCACATGGAAGTATATACGGCACCTACAAAAAACACAATTTTTAAAATTTTTGTGTCTTTCCGTCGGTCTGTCTATTTGTTCTGAGTAATCTCCGAAACGGCTGTACCGATTTTGACGGGACTTTCACTGGCAGATAGCGGCTGTTATAAGGAATAATTTAGGCTACGTGGGTGAAGCCGCGGGATACAGCTCGTCTACAATAATTGCATATTTAAGATCTATCACACCTGTGGGTATTGGTAGATGTAAGTTGTACGTCTATTTTTGATTTCATTTTATAAACAGCGGGCACCATATCGTGTAGAAGAAATGTATACGTAAATCTAGACCAAAGATTCCGCGCGTAAATATAGGCATAGGTATGCGTGCAGCGTGCTGCGTGGACGCACAAGTGAGTGCTCATTTCATCGGGATGCGCGACTCGGATCACGCAGAACAAAGCCCATCTTAGTCCATGGTTTAGGCCAAAACAAACGGCATGTGGTCGCGCGTACTCGACAAAAATTCGACATCGTTCGCCCAAGAATGCACAGTGCGGTTATTTATAGAGGTGGCGAGGAGCGCGGGGGCGGCGGCGACGTCTGGTGTCGGTCTGCCGGGGCCTGCCGCCGATCACCGAAATAGCTTCTCCAGCTGGTACCTGCCCACGTGGCGGCAGCGGAGGCTGGTGCCGTACCTGCCACTAGCTGATCCAAGATAGCTCACCTACCTGATTTCGTCTCTACAACGGAATGTCAGTGTACGTAAGCATAATGTAACAAGAACTTCTTTTGTCTTCTGATTCGATTTATTATGCTGTTGTTGCTTCAATTTTTTTTTTGCACAACTTAATTCGCGACCCAAGCCATAAATCCAAACACCGAACTTCAGTAAATTACTGATTGTATGATAATACGTCAGCTACTTGATGTACTGACAATAGGCTTTCTGTCTGTCTGTCAAAAACCTTTTATCAGGAACGCGTGGAGGTATCATGTTGAAATTGATATCAAATACTTAAGTCAGTCTAACTTCTAAGTCAACGCAATCAAAAGATACGACCATTTATGCCGCAGATTTTGACGCTCGCAGGGGAATCAAAGCCGAAGGGTCTTCGGACTGTTGACCAAGAATCTTAAAATTTGGCAAGAAGCAATGACTTATAACACCAGCAAAGGAAAAAATACTAAAACCGTAAATTCCTTGTTAAATCACATTTTTTAAAATATAATTATTTTGGTCAATGTTGCTGTATAATTACCTAACGATTCCCGTGATTGGCAAACTACCTACAAGTTTGTACACAAGCCTCGATGCGTGGTGAGCCCGACTCGCTTGGTCGGTTTTTTTTAAAAGCTAAATCAGATATTAGACCGAAGACTATCCTCCGACGTATAAAGACATTATAAATAACATTGCGTTTGCTTAATACAGCCATGCTTAAAAGCCTACGAAAATTAGTATCTGCGACTAATTTCACTAATCTCTCAAAAGGTGCAAAATGCACGATCGGGCTGTAATAAATGGTGTGAGCGAACTTTACCCGGTTGGTCAAGCTTCGCTTGTTTTTCTGAGTCTTCTGACTCCCCTGTGATACGGGCTGGTATACGAGTGAATGCGACCAAAATCTATTTTTATTTTCTTACAACCCGCAGCGTACCTGTAAGATAATTTTCTATACATACATACAAACAAATAAATAAAATTACAGTGTTTATTTGTAATGTCATAATAACATCTTTTTACGAAATGCGTGTGAAAGTATAATATGCGGTATAAATAATAAAAATCAATGTTTGATATTTTTGTCTGGCTGTCTGTCGGTTTGTTCCAGCTAATGCCCGTAACGACTGAACCTATTTTGACAGGACTTTTACTGGCAGATAGCTAATGTTATCAGGACTAACTTAAGCTACTTTAGTTTTTAAGAAAATTACGTGGGCGTAGCCGCGGGCACAGATAGTTATTATATTAAAATACCTTCTGAGATAGATGACTTAAAAATTTATTTATTATCTTACACAGATAATAAATAACATTTCAAGTCACCGGCATAGTGATATTCCGTTATAAAAGTAAGAATTTACATCAGAATCAAATATGATTGTGTTACCCGTTTTTAATTACAACTGACTATGATAATAATTAAACCACAATTGGCTAGTGAAGATAGCATTAATCAAGACCCTGTATAATGATTAAATTATAAAGTAATACATTATGATATAATAATGTTAATGATGAGGGACAGCGTGGAAATCACGCTGGATGCATGCGTCCTCTATCTGTTTGAGGAAGTTGGAACATTAACTAAGCTAATAGATTTGTGCACGGTATTATAGGTAGCTGCAGAATACATCCCAGCACATTATTCTACATGCTTCGAATGTACCTACAGTAGGTAAATAAATAAGAATGTCAAGTTCCAAAGTTCATAAAGATATATTATTTCATTTTGTTCAACTGATCACACCAATAGTTCGCACGACACAAATCGTTGTAGAGTTTTTTTAAATATTACGCCTTATTTTACCTTGAAACTATTTCTGAAACATGAACTGCAACTATGTAGTGTAGAGATGATCTACGTTTACAATTTTATTCAGTTTATTAATAAAGGAATTATAATTATTGTCGTAATCTGACTGAAATGTAATGTTACTGTATGCACTATTTCATGAAATGTTGGCAACAAGGTGATAGGACTAACTCTTCTGCGAGTGTCCGTTTTGTCCATCTAGATGGGTATAAACGCTTTATTAATGTAGTGTGCTGCCAAGCAGTAATGTGCATGCCTTACTGATTCGGTTTTGAGCAAAGTAGTCAGTGAAATTACTGGAGACGTAATGTCTAGTGTCTCAGGTTAACGATCGCACTGCAGCGCCGCGCACGCCTTTGAGTTTCAAACCCCTGACTAGCACTGCAATTAGTATAGGCCGGTGTTATGCTTACCATCATAGGCAAACGACTTGCTCGTCTCGTTATCCAACAGAATAAAAAACATCTGGTCGAATTAATTTTACAACGGTAACATCCTACAAAATTTAGGGCACGATTTGGCGGGAGGCATGGTCCTATAGAACGGAAGCTTGTGTCGGTACATTGTAAGCCGTATTTGATAAGGGTGGCAGGGTGGCGTGGTGGAAGGGGAAGCTGGCGGGACGTCTAGACGTAGTGTAATTAGGAAGGTGAGCGTAGGCTGTACCGCCGGCGAACGGACGGCCTAGGCCGGGAACTGGGCGCCCTCTTTACGTCATATTCTAATTAATAGTAACAGCTAAATTATACCCAGACTGCGGGAAAACTCTTGGACTGCTCCAAATAAAAGTGACATAACAAAACGTGACTTGCCACAGTGGCAAGTGGAGTGGCGAGTGCCACATCACCGTTGGCAAATTGAGCTAAATGGTGTATTCAAATTATAGCACAATCAACAATGTGCTATATAAGATTTTTTTTGTGCGTAAAATGCCTACATAGCTCAGTCTCTGCCCTCGAATTGGTTCAATGACATATTCCGTTGATTTCAATATGTTTACTTCACCCTATTCTTTCTAGATTGATCAATCTACACTTACGTAGTTAGGTACATAACGTCTAAGATAATTACTTCTTATTAATGAATCATTATTTAAGAGCGATAATAATTTCATATCAGTATTAGGATTAAGAAGTGGTATTGTAAACAAACTATATTTAGTAAAATTATGTTATTTTTAAATTTAAAATATTTCAAATTGTTCAAAATTTAAATCAAAATGTTTAAAAAGAATATA
The DNA here is from genome assembly GCA_907269065.1 of Crocallis elinguaria. Classification (NCBI taxonomy): domain Eukaryota; kingdom Metazoa; phylum Arthropoda; class Insecta; order Lepidoptera; family Geometridae; genus Crocallis; species Crocallis elinguaria. Next base: position 18,686,524 of record OU026072.1, on the reverse strand, counting down.
AAAATTAACAGTCTGGCTACGTTTTGTTATAAACGAGTGGGTATATAACAAAACACAGACCAAGAGACTTTTCTTTCTTTTTAAAAATTTAAATTGAATACAATATCTACAGTTATTTTTTAATTTTTGATGTTATAATTTTTATTTTGGAATGCCTTTTGTATTATTTTTTAATATTAATATATTAAAAAATAATAATAATTTATGCAATCTCTCAAATAACTTTTAAACAAATAAAAACAAAGATGTTTGTTTTAAATTTAAAAGGCTGACTTCGAAGTACTATCCAAAGAAAAAAAGTGTCATCAAAGTTAGACAGCTCTGTAAAAGTTATGCATGAAGAACCTCCTCCTTTTTGTGTTGGTTAAAAAGTACGAACATTATCAAACATAATGCCGTGTTTGCATTGATTAAGGAATTACTCAAAGCATGTTTGTAAATAGCTGTTCCGATGCTTTATGCAGAACAATGTGAAAACTAATCGAGTGCCATGTTTGCTGGGTTGGCTAGCATACCATACGTGTTACCATCGCGAGTCGAAAAGTAGAGCAACAGGCGGTTTCGTAGAGTTAATGTTGATTTGATGCGCGTTGCGTGTCACGCGTGGCGAACAGAGCTGGGAGGTGAGAGGACAGGACGTGGCTTCAGTGTCGCAATGTCGACTGACACCTGCTTGAAGGTCGTTACATCAGAGGATGTCAACGTGTGGTAATGGCTGTGTTCCTCCGCCGTGGTGGAGCGGTGCTCGCCTGCTGCTAATACGAGGTGTTTGTCAACGTCGGAGTGGTGCCGATGTGCGCCGGTCATTCGCTATAAATAAATTACGTGAAGTCGCGTCCGCAGCGCGTCATCGTCGTCAATTCGCGAGAAATACGGCCGTGCAAACAATTGCTATTGTCTATGTGAATGCAACGCATCGTTCACGGGCTTATTCAGGGACGTAAATGCATTTCGGATGAATGGCGCCGGCGCCGTGGCGTGCTCGTGTCAATTAGTGCCTTTGCCGATAGGTTTACATACTTATTATCAGATTTCGATAAGATATGCTTACTTATATATCATACAAATTTTAACGTAAAATTCCACTCAATCAGAATTGTAATTTATTAAATAGGTACAGGATGAATTTCAGAGATAAGGAAGACCGATTCTTTCAGTTTTCGTTACTTAGCAAAAATGGTCAAAGTTGTGGACTGTGGAGATAAAGATAAGCACTTAAAAAATTGATAAATAGCTTATTTAGCAGATAATTTTGGCATTGCGTCAAACAAAAAATTATATTTGTTGCACAATTCGGTAATGTTACGGGATCTTCTAAAGCAAAAGCAAAGTAGAGCAAAATGTGCCATTTCGTTTTAAAAAATAGTATAAAATATATTTGTACTCGTATAGGATTCATATTTCATATCAATCTTATCTGAAAACTTCATCCTTTGTTAGTCGTGTAAGTAATTATCTTTCGCAATTTTTAATGTTTTGTATATTAGTGACGTGACATCGCAGGTCTGTCGTTATTATCGGTCGATTGAAATTTTTTCATCGAGATTTTCATTGATTTATTAGTTGTTGAAAATCAATGAGAATTATAAATAGTTACGTATTCAGATATTTATTTCTAAAAAAGATTAGTCTTTTAATCTCCCCTTCCCCTGTCCATCATCTGACTAGACAAAGGGAAAAACGACATCGATATATAGTTGATATTCCTGTACGCACGAAGCGTTTATGGTTGCGTAACGATGTTTTGATACAACGCGGCGGTAACAAAGGCGACGAAAGTTCGACTATTACTTAATTGTTTTACCTATCGCAACTCTCATGATCTCTGTGTATCCGTAACTTTAGTCGAAACTGACAAAACGTAGGTACTACTTATGAAATTACTATTTTGACCTGGCCCGCCATACAAGGGACCCACTATTTTCCGAGAAAAATATTTACCTTGTATCAAATTTCTCTTTGCCTTTTTTTTCATATCTGAAGTTATTGGCCGAGGTGCGAGTATCAGATGGGCCGTTTGAATCATTCTGTTTTTAGTATGAAGCTCCATTTTTGCCTGAATTTAATCGGACATTGCTCCCGCTTTTACTGATTGACTTTGGTGTACACATTGTTTGAATAAATAATATGAGTTCATAAAGTGCTAAAGGTAGTAGATTAGTGGTAGTGCTATTAGATAGTAGATATTATTTATATACCTATTATTTTTTACACAACAAGTATAGGCTTGCATGTTGCCACTATTCGCTTATGTAAAAGATACCTCGATAACTCACAACATAAAGTCCTAGGTTATACTTAGCAATCCAGAAACATAGAAGAACCACTCCCTTAACTCCTTAGTAGTACTCATAGTGAATGTAGAAACGAAACATTTAGTGCGTAAAGTTGGAAATTAGTGCGTAAAATTGAAAATTATATCCAAAAGAGCTTCCCTCAAAACTAGCCAAAACCGATCTAAAGTAAGCGAGGAAATCCTTAGCCAGCGACAGTAAAATGCCTACTTACAGTATTAAGCCCTCCTTTTGTACATTTATATTGTGCAATAAAGTATTAAATAAATAAATAAATATAATGAAGGCTAGGAACTTAATTGACACAATCATCAAATGTCTCTGAGTGAGGTAGGTAGTAGTTTTTTTATTTCAAATGCGTCAGTCCGTTCGTCAATAGGTTCTTTCAGTTTGATTTATTAGTGGAGCTACCGTGCAGAGTCTATAGGTATCAAACTTCACATACAACAGATTGGGTTCAGACATCTATTAAAGATATTTTCGTAACATTCCAAGATAACGATAAAGCACCGTTCTTGATCCATCCACAGTTACATGACGTACGTTACGAATAGTTATTTGCAAGCAAAGGTTTTGTCTCAGAAGATTCCGGCACATTGGGAAATATGTGATACCTACCTATGTTAAATTTATGTTATGGCGCACATCAAAACGACTTTTTACCAATGACTTGAGGTGATGTTTACAAATATTTTTTTTTAATTTTCGATTTTTGTATTTGTATTTGACCATTATCTCGTCTAATGTAGAGAGAAATTATAGATCGAAAACGGGTGTTAAGTTTAGAGTAAAATATCCTATGAACTGTAAGGTAATTAGTTGTGACGTACGACATGTACCTATCATGTGCGAAGCGTCTAAACTGTGGGAAAGAGCATGTTGCAGACATGCTACTTTTCAATGTTCTGTCATAAAAATGATTATAACATATATAATTTATTTAATTATCGAGTATCAAACATATATAAGGTATAGTTAAATGCATTTAAAAGGTGCATGTTCGTTTATAATAGTATTCAAAGAGCAACATCCTTATCATTGAACCACAAGCAAAACGTATCAAGAAAACAGATAAGATCTCCGACTGCTAGGAATTAACGTAGATCGATATCTAGTATATTTTCTCTCATGACATGATTTTGAGAGCATCCCAACAAATGGCATCTGTTGGCAGTTTCGCCATGCAGTTCTCCGGTTAAGTTAAAGATGCAAGTCGCGACCGTCTGTGCGATAAATAACCGGTTATTTCCATCGGTCGCGGCCCTTCGTGCAACAAAACTTCCTTCGTGTAGGACAACATTGTGGTGCACACCTACCTCTACTGTAGTGTATTCGAAACTATAATTGGTTAAGGCGTCTGGCCCGGATAGCCAGAAGACGCAGGTTCGAATCCTGTTGGAAGCAAAATTTTTGTGATGTATATATTTGTGTGAACATCCGCTAGTGTCGGTAAACACTATAAAATATATTTCACATAGTGTAAAGTAATACTATAATCGTAAACAACAAGCTAAATTACAAGAAAATAAATTGATATAGGGTAAATCACCCAAACGTCAGCACTGCACCAAATAACGGCACCTTGGCGAAAAAGTGCAAACCATTTATTACTGTGTATGGTTCTTACATTGCCAATTGGAAAAAAATACGGCAGAATTCATCTTTTTAACAATAGCAAAGTTTTTAATACGAAAAGGCTAAAAATGGCGCCAACAAAGTGATTCAAAGAAGTCGTTCTGCATTTATTGTAATTTTGCGGCCATTTTGATTGAACGACGGTAAGGTCTTACCTGCTTAAAATTAACATTATATTTTTAGTGATTAGATGATTTTAATGAAATTGTATTTATTAAGTGTTTTATAAGTATGAAGACCCTTTTTAGAATAAAACATTTAAAGCTTTCCGTTAACTAATTGCTAGAAAGAGGATGCCAACAATTGGGTACAATTTTTTTAGATTTTCTAATTTATCAGCACCCATATTGATATGTGGGTTTAAGAGGCTACAGCTCGCCATACTTCCCATATAAATGCTCGTACGCGATTATAGTGTCCTAAAAAATGTTTCTTTAGAAGTTTTGAGCAAATAGGTATCATGTACTCTATATCTAGGATTCCGTGGGAGCAAAAATTTAAAATTTTGAGATTCCAACTCAGCACAAGCCTTCAAAAATCAGCTTTTTTGGACAAATGTTACCTTGACTTTAGCCGTTCACAGTGTTCTCATAAATGTAAAATTCAACAAAACACTTCCATATAATCCTTGGACATGTAATGGAGATTCTAAATAACAAACATTTTTTTCACAAATTTGTAAGGCATTTTCAAAAACACGTATTTCCTGGAACACGTTTTGGGAAAGTACCTCGCACTAATTGTCTTCGGAAATTTTCTTTGGAAATTTATTTCAAAATTTTCAGAATGCGAACCAAAGCCTCTGGCGTTGTCTCTCCTTTTTCCGTAATGCCTGTTTTTCTTCGATGAACAAAAAAGCCTTTAGGCCAATTTTAACATGTAGCAATTAATTACTTATTAATTATTAATTAAATGTAGGTATTAAAATTAAGGCGCCGCTTCATGACCCGCCTAACGCAAAAATCCTAGAACGCAAAAATGGCCTGAAGGCGCACGAATGTGCTTGGTACCTTCCTAAAACGTGTTCCAGGAAATACGTGTTTTTGAAAATGCCTTACAAGTTTGTGAAAAAAATGTTTGTTATTTAGAATCTCCATTACATGTCCAAGGATTATATGGAAGTGTTTTGTTGAATTTTACATTCATGAGAACACTGAACGGCCAAAATCAAGGTAAAATTGGTCCAAAAAGGCTGATTTTTGAAGGCTTGTACTGAGTTGGAATCTCAAAAATTTACATTTTTGCTCCCACAGAATCCTAGATATAGAGCACATGATACCTATTTGCTCAAAACATCTAAAGAAAAATTTATTAGGACACTATAATCGTGTACGAGCGTTTGTATGGAAAGTATGGTGAGCTGTAGCCTCTTAATGTAGGACGGATGACCTTGTCAAAACCGCGGGGAACCAATGTATGCAAGAGGCGAGTAGCCGATCCAAGCGGCGTTCTATTCGGGAGGCCTATGTTCAGCAGTGGACGTCTTCCGGCTGATGATGATGACGATTCATCATGATGATGATGAATTGGATTCACCTGAACCCGATTTCTAACTTGAGCTCTCTTTTCGCGCAATAATTAGATTAGAAAAACAAGAAAAGAAGAAAAAAGTGACAAAGATTAGTAAGACAAAAGTAAATTACTGAAAAAAACTGAAATAAAAAGAGTTTTAACTGTAACTTGTTACGGATATATTTTCTTGGAATACCTAGGTCTAATTCTAAATGGCCTATATTTTAATAAACGCCTTACAACTCTATTTGTATAAGAATTTTATTTGCTCCAATCTTGGTGCTGATAATTGGGTAATTTCGTGCCAATAACTGGCAACAAGCATGCCAATAAATGGAGATACTATCATTTTTCAATCTCTTTTAATATTCTCTCGTATTATTAACATTATCTATTCAAAAGTTATACAAATATAAAGATTAATAAACAAGATGTTTAATAATCGCAACAATTTAGCTGATATAAGTTGCTTTTAATTTAAAAAACCTATTTGAAATGAGACAACCTCTTAAAGTGCTGATAATTGGGTGTTTTACCCTATTATTAGTGTTTTGAGTTGTTTAGAAGTTATGCTAACAATAAGGCTCCATCATCGTCGGGAAAATTAAGAAAAGGAGTAGGTAATCCAACGATCGAACGTAATTTTATTTCTAAGCTTTTCTGCTTCACTTTGGGATTTATTTTAACAATAGCTTCTGCTCGCTGCTTCGACAGCTTGGTATACGAGCTTGATATCTTTATAGCCTATGTGTTATTCTAGGGCCTAAACTATATACATTCCAGATTTAATATACCGTGAAAGTTTAAAACAGTGTCAACCATGCACAAATTTTGATTTAAGCAACTAAGTCATGTTTAGGAGTTGCTGTTTAATACTTGTTTAGGGTGTGTTTAATTTTTTTGTGGCAAGAACCTTGTAGTACAGATGTGACAAATTTCATTTGTATTAGTTTAATAATAATAAATAAAAATAAATTAAATTTGTACCGTTTTAACTTCACTTATATAAGCGTTCGCCAGTCAATGTCATAAGCAATTTATTTATTCTGAAATTGTTTGTTTGACGTGGGTGCTTGTACTTGTGAGAGAAACGTAAAATTCGACGCAAAGAAAGACGTGAGTAAAAAGCAAAAAATTATGTAAAAACTAAACTTCGCAACGGATACTATAATTTATAAGCCAAATTTTTCAGATGATAACATAATATTACCTATATCCATACATACAGATAAATCAAATTGAAGTGTCTGTTTGTAATATCAAAATAACAGCTTTTTACTAAATGTATATGAAAGTATATACGGTACATATAACAAAACAACCATTTTTAAAATTTTTGTCTGTCTGTCTGTTTGTTCCGGGTAATCTCCGAAACGGCTGGACCGATTTTGACGGGACTTTCACTGACAGATAGCTGATGTTACAAGAAGTAACATAGGCTACTTTAATTTTAGAAAAATAATTAGGGTTCCGCGCAAAAAAAATAAAAACCATGTAATCCAAAATCTCCACGCGGGTGAATCCGCGGGGCAGCAGCTAGTAATAAAATATATTAAAAAAGCTTACAAACCCACGGAGATTATGTGTGATGTTTCGTAAGAGAATAGTAATTACTTGCTTATTTTTTGCATAGATTGCGGCCTGTGACGTTTTGATGATGAAAAAATCCATGCCGAAGAAAATAGGGTCTAAATATTGATTAATCAAAAGAAAACCTGCTTCGAGGCGTGAGTGAAAAAGTATCTTCTAGGCAAGCGAGCTTCGCGTGTGTCGACGACATTGTCGCTTACCAGCAGATGAGATAATTAAAAACCTCGTAGAGTAGTTATTGAAAACGTAACTAGTTCTTGAATTTTTTTATCCTATAACGAAAAAACAGTCGATCAAGGTTGAATTAATGTTAATTAACATTTTCTTGGGCTAACAGAACAGTTACCTATGTAACTGTTCACCTGGTATTAATCAGTTTTTTACAAAGGCAGTGCGATGCAGTATCGATTGTACAGTCAGCCGCGCAGATATGTGGTGCGCAGTGCCCACTCGCGGCCCAAGCTGGGTGGGCGGCGGCGTAGCGAGGATGCCGTAGCGGCGGCCGCGGTACTACTTCAAAGGCTACCACGTGCTACGACGATAATAAATATTACTTATTTATAATGTACCGGTTTTTCATCGGGGATAATGCATTTTTCTAAAATTAGTGTTACATATGATCCAAGCCAATTAGCTGATGTAATTGAGGAACAGATAAATACACAAACTTTCGCGGTATTAGGATAATAAGATTTACCCATGATACCCATACTCGTACATATAAAGAAGAAGATATACCGAAAACGCGAATAAAAATGATTCTTATTCTTCTTGCGGTGCTTCTCCACTACTGAAGGTTGGCTGTCAGCTCTGCATATTCATCCCTATTTAATTTAAAAATGATTAACTTAAGAAAAATACATTAGAGATAACTTAATTTTCAGCAGTGACATAAATTTACGTTAACTTATTTTCAGAAATAGACTTCTTTTTTTACGTAGACCTCTATAATATTTTAAGTCTCCTGTATAAAATAGAATCTCCTCACGATATTAAAAGGAAGCATTAATTTTTAGAAGCAAACATGAGTGGCAGAACCATTTTGCCACTAAAAAGACACAGTCAATGTAAAGGAGCGTTCATCCAAATTGTACAAATGTGATTTTAAGTGAGTGTGACATCTCTAATTGTAGGAAGCGGAGATCGCTTGGTCAAAGCATTTTTAGCACGAGTATTATCGTATCATCCGTATCCGTGCGGTGCTATAAATTATCAACCTGGCTTGTTAAAGATTCAAATGTTCCTTTTTTTGTATTTCAAGGAAGTAAACATGCTTATTTTGTAACAACAAAAGAAGTCACATCAGTCTGTAAGCGACTAAAGTTGCTATAGGAGTGAACGGCACGACGAACGTTGATCACCGATCGAATAGATTCGAGTTTTTTGTTATAATAATTAATGATACCATATAAGTTTTTAAACTAAACTTAGAATTGGGACTGGCTCTTGAATGTAAAAGACGGAATTAATCCGCATCACTGGACTTATGGCACCTGAGAGCTAGTGAGTCAGGGTGAGCGCAGTGCAGTATCTCAAAGCTCTGAGTATAAGAGGCAAATTATCACCTTACCTAAATGCATTAAGGGCAGGATACTCCCCGCCGCTTTCTCGCTCGCGCATCTCAACATTTTTAAAGATAATCAACATTCTAATATAATAATGAAAAATCGCATTCAGTAAATTTGCTGGCAATAACATTACAAAGGTACAGCAAAAGTTTCATTTTGATCCGATCAGGTTTTAATACATGAAAATGGGCATAACATTCCATTTATAGGTTTGAAAACTGACTGCACTGTACTGCGGTCGTTACCCTGAGACATTAGGTATTCCTCAAAAGTCTCAAAAGCCCAGTAATTTCATTGACTACTTTGCTCATATGTAAATATTACGTTATAAAATCAGAAATATACTAAACCTTACCTGATGAATGTTCTAAAAGATCTTAGTTTAGTTAAGATTATCTATTGTCACCTGTCTACAGAGTTATTCCGTCGGGTATGGTTCTGCTACAACAGTGAGTAAGCCATTTGAGCCATAGGTTCTTGTACTTTTTCTGTATTTCGTATTTCAAGATTCCTGTTTTAATACTCAGCTTCAGTGAATAGAAAGCCTTAAGGGGCACCCTAGACGCTCAAGCAAACGTACGTTTGCTTGAGCAAACGTACGTTTGCTTGAGCAAACGTCAAGAGTTATAAGGCAGCGATTTAGGCAATGCGCATAAGAATATACAAGAGTGGCAGCGCAGTTTTGACTTACTTTTCCCGACTTAGAACGACGTGAACGTGGCTTCTTTGCTTTAGGGCTTGTTAGTGAGCGTGTTAGGTTATGCGCGTGGTATACTTCGTGTATATTTTCTGTCATTTTTGCTTGCGGGTGAGGGCGCAAGCGCGGTCTCGATTGTTTTCGTCGTGTTTCGCGGGTTATTTTGGTACGCGGCGCGCCCGCCGCCGTGCGGTGCAAGCCACGCGCACGCGTCACACTGTCCACAAACTATACCACTATACTTGAAATTAGAACTTAGATTTGTATTCCACTGAATCATAGATCATTGAGTATTAATGGTTAATCTCGACCGTTGTTCTTATTTAATTTTATTGGTCCTAATCAAAATTTCTTCTACTGCGAAAGTATTTAAGTATCAAGATTTTCAATCGATTTCTTATCAAGCTTACGATATATCTTTTTGTACCTTTGTTATCTTTAGAGGATTCTAAAATGTATCAATTTAGTTACGTACCAGATACAACTCGAAAAGTTTCTTCCATAGAAGTTCCGAAACTATTTTCATTGAGAGTTTCTACTATGGTCTACTAATACAGTTTGATTACAAGCTTCTAGGTCAAATGGTTTGAAAATTGCAGCAAGATTTGAATGTTATTTGTCTTACCATAAGAAATTAATAAATAGAGAATTTCTTAATTTGCGATAGAATCCTAAAATATTAAGATTATGTATATGCCAATTTATAGATAGTCAATTTATCTTTAGCATACAAAAATAAGAAATCTTGTGTCTCTTCGCAGTCAAAACCATTGCGAATAGTGCCTAGGTATGTGCAGGAATTTAAGAGTAATAGTTATTGCAAACCATTTAGGTATGTACACATATCTACAAAATTCATAGCCAAAATTATTCATTATCAGTAGGTATACAAGATGTCTTCGGCCTAGTAAAATCTTGAATATAGAAAAAAAAAACCAAAAAGTTATCGTTCAATTAAGATTATAACAGGAATTTCACCGTGTGAAGGAATTTCACCAATTACTTCCTTCAAACCGTTGTAGCAGTTGGAATGCCAAGTAACAGATTGAATCAAGCTACTTTGATTTTTTGCAAAATTGAGGCGAAGGATCTCGGAATAAAAGAGCTGCAGCCTTATTACAGACTTGCAGCAATCTAAAACAAAATAATGTAGATAGTACAATAACTGAAAGCTGATAAGATAATGTTGAGTACATTGATATTGATTGAGACAAACCTAGGTCAAACCTCAATGCAAAAACTACCTTTCTATAGAATCGCTGAAGGATCTAGACGAAATGACTTATTGCATTCGTTAGCGAACCTAACTCTACCATAGCAGCTATTATTTATTAAACAACTACTAATTTTTATCACACTCGCTCTAAAACGTTAAAGGAAAACCGTGAGTAAGCTCGCATGTTCAAGAACCATACAATTTGATGACACGAGACATCCACCATGCAAGCTACACTGAGCCAGCATGGCGGATTATAGCCCATACTCTCTCTCTGAGAGAAGGCCAGTATCCCAGCAGTGGGAGCGTCATAAGGCTGATGATGAACTTTTTGCGGGGCAGTGCCGATGGATTTAAAAACAAAACGGTTACGAACTACATCCGAATAGAATAATAAAGTAACTAAGTACTAATATAAGACAAATATGGTTCACATGCATTCCAACTATTACAGGGGAATTTTTGTTAAGGTTGTAAGATTTTGATGGTATATACGTAAATTAATCATCAAAACCGTAATTAACAACAGCGTTATTATGGTTCGACATGATGTATTGAATAATTACAACACACCAGAACTAAAAATGTTATACCTACTATTGGATAACGAACGAGACGAACGGGTCATTTGCTTGATGGTGAGCATGAAATCTCTCCGCACTACACACACACAGCTGATTGTTATGTATGCAGAGCGGAGAGCATTACTTATACAGTGTAAGTACTCGATAAATGGCGTTGAGCAAATAACATCATTTTTTTTAATCGCTGTGTAAAGATTTTTCAGTGAAATTACTGGACTTATGAGACTTAATACCTAATGTCTAAGGGTACCGAGGCACTGCAGTGCCGCACAGACCTTTGTGTTGCAAAATTCTGAGTGGCACTGCAATTGTTATGGGCCAGCGTTGTGCTTATCATCAGGCAAACGACCAGCGCGGCTCGTTACCAATAACATAAAAAAAAAATAGTTCACCTGGATGTACCAGGGACAAATTTTTTCTTATCGTAGTCTACCTCAAGATAACTGCAGGGTGTGCCAGGGATAAAACATAGTAATATTAATATGTACATAAAAAAGGACATGATGTCATTGTAACTTTTGTCTCAACAAAATCCTCAACAGCAATGCCCGTAAAGCGTGATCCTTCGTCGCCAAGGCAATGTTTTAGCACACTCCCATATAAATAAGCACGACAAGTATTACATAATGGTCCCATCCACGTAACTTGATTTTTATTTACTGTCAAAATTCAAAGGGAAACGGTTTGTCATTTACATTGAGAACACCGAATATGCAGGGACTGAATCAGCCGCGCTTCTCACGTGGCAAGATAATCTGGCCCGGTCGGAAGATCCTTCCTTTTCCGTGAAGGAGTATAGTGCACACACTCTAAGAGTCAAATTGCTGTTTAACGGCATCGACGCAAACGAAGTCACGGTTACAGCTATCAAGTTAATATAACCATCCAAAAATATGATATTACCATAGTAAAAGGTGTAGGTATAAGTATAAATAAATATCAAAACATTCCCGCTAACATGGCTGACAATTTGTACCTAAAATACAGCCATATAAGGCCAAAATTGAAGATTCAATAGATCCCAATTTGCGATAGACTAACCTACTTACTATAAAATCCGAAAAAGCAGACGGCGACTCCGTATAAAGTCTTGATCTAATGATTGGAACGCACAACGCTGCGGTATACGGTGTTGGACACGATTTGCTCCTAAACGTTGACGCATACTGCGATGGAACAAAATACCATACTGACCGTTTTTCATATCATTACGTGTCCAACACCGCATACCGCAGCGTTGTGCGTTCCGATCAAGAGATCACCGCTTTACAAGTGTTTGGCAGGAGAAATTCCCAGACAGTAGGTAAACTTGATGTTACATTACGTACATGGATGTAGTGAGGCGTGGAGACGAACGAGTTGGAGTCGATGGAAAGAGATATTTATCTTGTTTGGATAGTTAGTCATGCGTATTGATTGGTTATACATAAAATGTTATTCCTGATAAGGGATGTGTAATCGTAATATTAACGTATCATAATTTGTTTTGATTTGTAACATTTTACTTGCATCACTTTGATTTCTATTTATTTACATAATGATGGACTAGAAGGTTTTATTTTGAAGTCTAAAATTGTCGCTTACGGCCATATAATTTTCTGCGTCCTAATAGCTATCTAAGTCTTAAGCTGGTCAATTTATTTTTAAAGTTCCGTACTTAGAAGGTAAAAAGGTACTCCTATGGCAAGACTTCGTTGTCTTTCTGTCTGGCTGTCACATACATTTTTCGTCAATGTACTGATTCAGTATTTTTATTAAATCTTTAATTAAGTACCTAGTACCTACTCAATCTAATCCGATTAAAATAATATTGAAAACATTTTAATAACTACATATTCAGATGGTTCAATAAGGTCTTAATGGGCTTCACTTTTAAACCAAAAGCTTAGCTAGATCTAACGTAAGTTTTAAGTATTTTTAAACTGCTTCAAGTTTCAAAACGGGCCTGGGAAAATAAAATTATCAAAGATCGCCGGCATGTAGGCGAATTAGAAATGGAACTCGTCAATATTTCGTCTATTGAGTATATTTGTTTGCAAGGTACGCTAAATATATAATCCAAATTTAAAAGTAAATCCATAGTTTTTGATATTGTAAATCTAAAATTAACAGTATCTGTCTGTCTATTACCTCTTCATAGTTAAATCAGTTTAACTGTGACGAGGTAACAGTTTATAATATTTTTGCAGAGATGTAGTTTGCAACCCAAAAAGACCTTAATATAACGTAACAGCGGCGCGAGTACGGATCTTTTCGATAAATAAAATTCGATAAAATTGACAGTTAAAATCGCCGGCGGTTATGCTTACCATCAGGCAAACGACAAGCTCGTCTCGTTACCAAATAACATAAAAAAGGCAAACTACTGGCTCGTCTCATTATCAAACAGTATAAAAAAAACTATAGGTATTTACAGCATTACACATTACTATTTGAAGAAACTTTGTATGTTAAAATATATGGTAAAATGTGGGTTTTATATAAGTCTGAAGGTACTTATTTAGTCTAGGTCTCCAGTTTCAGTGCGAAATACTCGGGGGTAGAGACGCAGGTCGTCGGCTGAGACCGAACTCGGGCGTCGGCCTCGCGACCCACTTCCCATTCCTCTCTCTCCTCTATGCCTCCCTCCTTGAACGAACACCCCCGCCTCCGCGCTCCTTTATCAGTCTGATAACAAGAAGTCACTTCTGTTCCCGCACCCAGCCGTTCGCGGCGTGACGCACTTTGTACTTCAATCTACAACTCAGCTCTAGGTACATGTCGTACATATATTGGTATCGATTCGACACGTCTATCACAAATATTTTATCTGTTTAAAAGATAGCTATAATCCCAGCTAGGGCGACCCGCTTCGAAACATGCCGGTGACGTGAGTGTGAATTTCTATAATGGCGCATTATTGTCGGAGTGACCCGGCGCCCGGCCCCGCCGCGGGGAGACCAGTTTTTTTGGAGTTAAACCTGAACCAAGATTTATTAACACCTCCAAAACCTGACTCTGTTGTTCGAATTCAAAAGATATTCATAATGCATAATTCACATATGAGCGACCGATAATAACATGTAACAGTGCAGCGCGGTTGACCTTTACACGAATCGGATGTTTCGACTCGAGAAGCATCGATTTGGAGCATCCTTTTGATAGTAGATTCAAGTAATCGTTAGGTTGAAAAGCGACGACGATGGACAGGGTATCGGGTAGCGTCTTTAATGGTGGCGGTGGTGGTGGCGGGAGCGATTGCGCCCTGCGGCCGGGGCATGGTCTTGCGGTGGGGCAGAGGGCGAGCGGCGGCCGTGTCTGCCGGCGGCGGCGCGTCGCGTTCGACGACCTGCCGTCTCAAGGCCGCTCTTACACGTGCCAGTCGTGCCACCGGCCGCTTCCTGCCGCCGCCATAACAAACCTCTCCCGCCCCATACCCCTGAGCGGGCCCTTGCCCGCATGCCTGCCTGCCTTACTCACGCATTATTCTCAAATCTTTGGCTTCAAGAAAACCTCCCTTTGAGTAGTCTTGAAAAATACTAATATACGTTTCCTTTTAGAAGATATTATAATAGAGTACCTTTTTAGATCGAATTCTTTTTCATTTCTTTTTTATACCTAAGTAAAATATGAAATTACTAACAGTGTATAAATATTTTATCTCAATTTTATCTAAGTATAAAAATATATTAAATATATTAAAAATCATACGTAATAAATATATTTTTAAAACTAAATAGTAAGACACAAAAGGATAATGTTCATATATTACTTGAACGTGGTTGCCTTTTAGCATCAGTTTTGACAGCACGTACTTTTGCATCGTACCATATATACCATAATTTATATTCAAAGGAACTTTACACAATGATAAAATCCAATGTCGATATGTTACTTCTATATCGAGATGTAATAAATCTAGATTTCAGATGCAACAAGTTTAGAATATAATGAATAAATATACATTTCCTTGACTGATTTTATGAGTCTAGATCAAGAGGTGCGGTGTAGACACCTGCGTTGCAAAAATGAGAATTCAATGAAATTCAAAGCACACTAGAGATGCCTAGATGTCATTTCTCAATAGCTGCTTATGTCGAGACAGGAAAATAACTTTGTGTGTGCCTCTAGAACCGATAACAATAAGCAGATGTGGTCGTAGTATCTATTGTGTAACTTGTAAGTTATGTAACTATTCATCCTCAAAGTGAGAAGTCATTTATGAAAAATAAGTAATAGTAAGTACCTACATACTTAGATGAATAAAAAATAATGAAAAAAAGCCTAAATCCCAAACTTGAGATTACTTACTAGTAAGAATTACGGAGTTCCTAATGATTTCATTCTAGTTCTAATATCAGACCAGCTATAGTACCCTTCCTTTTAATATTAGATTGCCCTTAAATGCGTACGAAAAATAATAGACTATTTTTAACATGGGAATTAGTTGAAATGGATTACGAATTTATGTTGTGGGCAATCCAAGTTTAGATACAAATAATAAGTTTTTACACATCTATCTTTACAAATATTATACGTAACGAAGTATATACAAATTATATATTTGTCATTTCAGGAACAATATTATGAGATTCACGAAGCGAATGTATATAATAAGTAATAACGAAGTAATGCCTACAGTAATTTACTTTTGTTTTAATATTCCGTAGCTCAAAGGAGTATCGATTACGGTAAAGTACTGGAACAAATGTACTTAGCATATTATATTGAGATGTCAATTACTTTCAGCATTTTACGGGTTAGTAAATAACCGGAAATACCTACCTGAACCTATTGTCAAACAAGATTACGTATAAGTTGATTTTATTAATTAATTTCTTTTGACATCAATGCCAATAAATATTGATTCCAATACCGAGCAGATTACAAAAAAGTGTTCATTTGTATAAGGTATGTTATTGCACGTGTAAATCATCAGTTTGGGCAAAAACACCAACTGTGTATATTTTGCAGACATGCTGAATGAAAAAACTTTATTCATTCAAACTTAAATAATAAATGCGAATGGCATCGATATTGACTCTGTGACCAAATAGGTAGTCACAAGATATACATGAGTCTATTAAATTGATAATTTTATCGCATGTGACCTTAGACATCTTCTTATTAGCGAGCGGCCCAATTAGCAAATTGAATCACACAACAATATGTCTATCGCATAATTGGCATATGTATATATGTGTTAAGTCGCTTATCACTACTTAATTGCCTTTCTGACCTGTCTGTTTGATATTATTAACATGGCCGTTGTGTTTCCAAGAAACGCGATACAATTGTTGTGTCTTCGTCGCTGCTGAGCCCTGTCCGTATCGACACAAGTTATATGGAGGTATAGTGTGGTGAAGACTGCGCCGAGGGTTGCACAGTGCGCGTCTGGAGCGCGAAATGAGCCAGGCAAGGGAGGTGCGGCGATCGAGGGCGAGGGATGCTTGCGGAACCTTCGCCCTGATAACCCACATCGCACGTCCCGCCGGCGCCGCCGCGCCCACTGCCGTATCTCTACTCCACATTCATCGGATAAACTCATTAATTAAGGTCTTTCACATCGCTAAAAATATTATATCGTTCCTTGCTTCTCGTAAACAAATTGTAAAGTACCGCTTTTACCTATATACTATATCTATAACCGGGAAAGTAGGAGGAGGCAGTGGAGGTCCGTATTGATTTTCCGGCATTCCGCCGGCGTATTACAAAGGTTTGTCAAACGAACTAAGTTTTAAAATTGTCGGAGAATGAAAGAAATTTGGAAAGGAGCGTGGTTCTTATCTAATAGGTGTTTTTAATATTATGCCACAGGCTGATTGTGTCGGGCTTTAGTCACTCCATAGATTGGAATGTACCTAATTGAAATTTAAATAGGTATATTAGGTGTTACTGTGATATGTTATGTAAGAGTGTAGTGTTAAGATAAGCATTGTTTATCAACAATACGACCTCTTTCTCAGAACTAACGACCTGTCAACACATACCTAATGCCGAATTATACGAATGCACATGTGCATTCGTATAATTCGGTACTGCACTGCTACAGTTATAATGTCTGCATACAGACATTATAACTGTACCAGAAGCGACAGGTTAAACAGATAAATACTCATAGGTGATTGCGTTTATAATTTTAGAATGCGTGACATATCAACTGGCTCTAATATTTTAATAACCGAGTATCAGCTAAAGGTGAATAATTTCAGGTATGCGCGCGTGTTCCAGGAAAATGCCACGTGTTATACTAGCTACTAGAAGTGTTTCGAGCTGTAGCACGAATTGACCCCAGACGATAGGCAAGTGGAGTTGAGGTACGCAGTCATGTGGCGGGCGGCAAGCGGCAGGCGACGGCATGTGGCGGAGTACTGACCGGTGTGGTCGGGCGGGACTGGCGCCGCGGGCGGCGGCGGCGGCGCCGGCGAGGGCTCGGTGGTGTTGGAGGGCGCGCTCGCGCAGACGACCGCATCTTCCGCGGCGCGGGCAGAGGGCGGCGCGGGCGGCGGCGCGCCGACGCCGGACGGGCCGGGGGGAGGCGCGCAGAGCGCGACCAGCCGCAGCAGCGCCACGCACCACCACCAGAGCACGGCGGCCAGCGCGCGGGCAGCGCGCCCGACGCGGCCCGGGGCCCTTTCGCGACCGAAATACGCGCACCGTTGACTCGTGCACCGGCGAGCTTGCCCTGTCACCCGGGTATTCGTGCGGCGTCAAGACGGCTGGCGAGGCGACGCGGGTGCGCGCGCGCGGCCACACGGCGACTGGGGCGCCGCTCCCGAGAGCGTACGACCGCACCCGAACACTATTTCGGGAGCGACGCTCCGCGCCGCTGCCGCCGCCCGCCCGTCGCACGCTGCCAATTTTACGCGAAATTGCGGGCGGGCGGTGATGCGATATGTACCGCGGCGGCCACCTGCATCACCGATGGTTCGCTCGGCGGATTTCTTTTACAAAAAATATTAAGTTCTTTCATTGAAGGCTCTTGAATAACTAAGCACAGGGTACATATACTCGGCACGGCACGACACGTGCACTGGTCTCCTCAAAATAGTCGGCTGCTGGCCCGTGTCAATAGATACAATGTCGCAGCTATTGGCAAGGAAACAGAGACTCGCACTATCTCACTGTCTCGCGCTCTCTGTGTTGTGAATTCTTATGCACGGTTTATATTTAGACGTAAAATTATTTCTGATATAGATAGGTGTTTGACATTACGTTGAACTCTCATACGTCGGGAAGCTCCACCTGTATAAATATTCTGTGCCACAAAAAGCAATACATTGTAAATCATATTTCGTATATTTTGCAGATAAAAATACATAATTAATCTACTCTAAACGCACACACAACCGCAAAAAATATGTGTCCAAAATTAAACTAGTTATTTTAAGTTTAGTACTTTTATTTTAATACAGGACGTTTTTAAGTTTCTGATATCCGTTGGCGATTTTCTTATACTAATGGATAACGAGGCAAGCTGGTCATTTGTCTGATGGTAAGCATGGCCCATAACAATTGCAGTGCGATTCAGAACTTAGGCCTATGTTGCACTGCATTGCGCTCGTTATTAGGTATTACGTCTCATAAGCCCAGTAATTTCACTGACTATTTTGCTCGTGAAACCGGAACCCTGTATTGCGGCACATGTGGCACATTCACAAGCAAACTAACTTCCGTACATTACGCGCTACTAAAAATGTGAAAGTTATCGCAAAACAAAAGAAAGGTGTAAACTAGCCAAGTAGCCCTGCAAAGCTTTAATTCCTAGCCAGGCCAAAGTTCATGTAATAGTGAGCATAAAGTTTGAGTTCGAGTCTTGGCTATTTGTGTTACTCGTATGTCCATGACACCGAATTACTGTGCCAGGGTAGAAGTGTGTACTGTGTAAGCGTAACAAGTTTTTGTGGAAAAATATTTTTTTCAGACAAGCTTTAAAAAATACGTAAGTAATTGGTACTGAAATCTTGTGGCCATCTTCCAGGTCCATCATCAAGACCCTGGACATAATCTAAGATCAGAGTACTTGTAAAGACAAATGAAACGAGCCCAAACTCGATGGGGTTACGTCGTTTCGTCACAGAGTTCCTGTGGTCGCCTTCTGTCTCCATCATCAGACCAGCTCTGTGACATCATTATATTGCATTGTCATCCGATTTATATGTGTGTAAAATTTCCGCTCAATCGAATACCAGGAAGTGGGTCAAATTTAGCTTCCAAGATTTAATCTAAACAAACTTACGTAAGTACATATATTTACATGACGTTGAAAAAAAAATGGCTCTCGATCACTATGCTAAAATGTCACTTCCCCCTTTAAAAAACGAGAAAAGAGGTTTTGAATGTGAGCTAAACTTTTTTAAGAAAGGCAGAAATAGTTGTAGCTATATGTACGTGAAAAAAAGGAAATTTAATTCGAGGGACTAAGTTAGATCCTGAGAGCAGCTAAGTTCAATTCAATTCAATTCAATTCAATATGCATTTATTCAAGTAGGTACATACAAAGTACACTTTTGAACGTCAATTACAATAATATAAAATATCCAATATTAACAATAAATATAAATGGAATAACGAAGTCATATAAACTTAACTTGCTCTAAACCAAATTCATCAACATTTTGCCATGCATCTTTGTCGCTAATAAATTCTTGAATAGAATAGTAGGCCTTTCCAAGCAGCATACGTTTCACAGTGATTTTAAAAAGTGACTCCCGCATCTGTGTTAACCATTCGGGTAGGATGTTATAAAACCTAACACTATTCACAGTAAAAGATCTGCCGACTTTGGAGAGCCTAGTTTGGGGAAGAATTAATTTATTGCTATTTCGTGTATTGTATGGATGAACGTCACAGTTTTTATTGTATTTTGTAAGGTTTTTCCTTGCATACATGATATTTAAAAAAATATATTGACATGGCATGGTCAAAATATTTATGGATTTGAAGTGTTCTCTCAGGGACTCTCTCGGACCAAGTCCATAAATAAAACGTACAGCCCTTTTTTGAAGAATAAATATAGACTTATAATCGGCTGCGTTACCCCAAAGGAGGATGCCGTAAGTCATCAATGAATGGAAATAACTAAAATAAACTATACGAGCCGTCTGAATGTTTGAGTATTCTTTTATCTTTTTAACTGCATATGCAGCAGAACTGAGTTTCCCTGATAGTTCTTCTATGTGGGCACCCCATTGTAATTTTCTATCCAATGTTAATCCTAAGAATTTTGTATTTAATGCAAGTTTTAATTTACTATTGTCAATAATTATTGGAGGTAATGTCATGATATTAGTCAGGGAAAATTTGATACATTTAGTTTTTTTTGCGTTTAGAGCTAGATTATTAAAACTAAACCAGTTATAAATGTCATTTAAAATTGAATTAATGTAACCAGTGTCAGACATTTTCCTATTTAAATTAAACAAAAGAGAGGTGTCATCAGCAAATAATACGATTTTAGCATGTTTTTCTACGAAAAAGGGAAGGTCATTAATGTAAACCAAGAACAAGAATGGGCCTAAAATTGATCCCTGAGGAACACCGATATTTACAGGTAATGTATCAGACAGTACACCATCTATGTTCACATTCATAACACGGTTTGTAAGATACGATGTAAGGATTCAAGAGTAGAGCCCTAAGCGGAGCGAGGGAGATACAAGAACCGAGATGTTTTTCATGTATTATGTAGGTACTCTACTTTTTAATAAACGAGTTTTTATCAAATTACGGCGAAGCAAAAAGGAGGGTTATGATTTTGGCCAGTATGTATGTTCAATTGTCCATCTGTTCCCTCATAACTTCTAAACTACTTTTACTCGTAATAATTTTACAAATGAGTTGTCGTTGTTAGTACTGCCTGTGAGGAAAAGAGCATTTGATTCAACGATAGTGATAATCAAATGCCCTTTTTCGAGTGGCATTGGTAATAAAAATAATCTAACTTCTAAACATGCCTTAGTCGTGTGTTTAAATATAAACAATTAAAAATCTTGATTTAAATAGTGTAATCGATGTCTAACTCCATTCTGTTGTGACATTTCTAATAATTTTAGACGTATATTTTTAGACACTTTCTAGCTAATTAGGTGTCTAGAAGTTTTTTTTTGTGATAATAAGGTATATTTTGTAATGGACGAGAACTTCGACGAATCGTCAATTTCCAGCAGGTGAGATTGTGATCGAGCGTTGCAACCGCCTGAAATAGAAAGGTTTTTTGTGGAAAAATATATTTTGCCAGACAAGCTTTTATAAAACTCGTAGGTAATTGGTATTGTAATCTTGTGGCCAACTTCCTGCTCCATCATCAGGACTCTGAACTTCATGTAGGATCAGAGTACTTGTAAAGACATATAAAACGAGCCTAAATGAATGACTCTAACAGCGGGCCTCTGTAACGCTCGTGTACCCGAATCACAGACTAAAACGAATGCTGTCTCTATCAGAACATAATAAATGACAAAGAGATAAACTGATCCAATCCGTGCTCAAAGTCAACGAACCTTCCAGAAACCCACCGTGCCTGTTCCAAATTGGTATTGGTTTCGTTACAGAGACCCTGTGACTGCCTTCCGGCTACATCATCAGACCAGCTCTGTGACATTATATTGCATTGTCATCCGATGTACATATGTGTGTAAAGTTTCAGCTCAATCAAACACCGGGAAGCGGGTCCAATTTAACTTGCAAGATTTGATCTCAACAAACAAAAATACACATACAAACATTCCAAATATTTTTTAATTTTTTTTTTAATTTTTTAGTAACGAGACCAACTGGTCGTTTTCCTGATGGTAAGCATAACGCCGGCCCATAACAATTGCAGTGCCACCCAGAACTTTGTTAAACAAAGGACTACGCGGCACTGCAGTGCGCTCGTTACCCTGAGACATTAGGTATTAAGTCTCATAAGCCCAGTAATTTCACTGGATACTCTGCTCATCAAACCGGAACACAGTAATGCTTGCACACTACTGCTTGGCGGCAGACTTCACGAGCAAAGCGGTGGTAACAACCCAGACGGACACTCGCAGAAGAGTTAGTCCTCCCACTAACAAACTCTCCCTCTCTCCCTCTCTTCTCAAACCATTTAGTTCTAAGAGTGGAATACTTCGGGTACGGTTGGGAGCTTTTTAATTCTTTCGTTCCCATGGTTTTTTTAACTTATTATACTTTTAATATTTAGAGCTGTTTTCATAATTTTATTTTAAAATATTTTGACTGGCTTATTATTATTTAGGTAATATGTGTTTGTAACCAATGTAACTATTAAAGAGTTTCTTGACGAACTATAATAGTGTCACACTTACTGAGCTTCTTTTATATTAGACAGAACTAATAAGGTGGAATTTCGAAGATAAATGGCTAACTGAAACTAAAATCTTAATGAATGGCTGTATTATAAGAATGTGCATGCCAAATGTAAGAAGATAAAGATGACATATTAGGATTATAAGGTAAACCTTTAACACAAAAGTATAAAAGGTGTGAAAGTATGCGGTGAAAAAGTAATCATGCAAATTTAAATAAAAAATGTTGTTTTTTCGATTTTTTTATCCTAATCTGGTGCATTTTGCCGCATCCTTTTACATAAATATAACATCTTGAAACTTTCAGTAAAGAAACCATTTATAGTCTCATGTCTATTAATGCTGTATATATCGAATAACAGATACAAAAAGCGTTTTGCATTGTTCCTTTCTTGATGAGATTTTATAGGCAAAAAGAACAAAGTGAACAAAACCAATTACGGTGACAGAAAAAGTTAAGAGAGAATATGTGAAAATAGTCGTTGCGATGGCTCACTCCGGATGCGGTTTCACAGATTTCATGTTTTGCGAGTACATACAATGTTGTGGTGTGACATGTGACATCGGTCCACTTGCTGGCTGCAGGGTGTGCGGGGCGGGGCGGGTCACTGCACTGAGGTCGCGATGCACCGGGGCATGTGGCTACTGCCCCCTGCCGCCCGCCAGTCGCCTCGCGCCTCACCCGCCGCTGCAGCCTTTGTTGCAAGATATAGGCGAGTAGCGAATTGGAATCTATGTACCTACCACCTTACCCCTTGGAAGTCGTAGTTTCAAAATATTTTCAATTGTTATACGTCCGGGTCTTTGAGAACAATATTTTGTAGGACGCGAAGTGGACCGTCGTTGAGACCAAGATGCTGTAGGGTATATGAGTTCACATTCTGGACTTTTGAACGGTCACTTATTATATTATACACTAGCAATTTATATTTATTTATAGGTCACAATACATACTAATTTATGAAAACCTGTCCGACTGGTCCATAACATTTGGGTGTGCATAATTTTTCCATGATTCCGTCGCAGTCAGTAAACGAAGCTCAGAAATGCTGAAGTAAATCCTTCAGGTAAATTTTTACTTACGAGCAATTATTAAAAGGATATTGGCTCAAAAGAAGTGTGATCGTCCGCCGATCCTTAGTTTGAAGATTCGTATTGGCGTCTTTTACAGCTTTAGTAAATAGTAATGTAATAGTAGAGTAATAGTAGATTAATAAGCATTTTCTATATGTCGCTTGGTTCACAAACTCTCCAGTTAAAAATCTGTTTTCAGCTTCATTCTGAGGTTTCTATATTATAGGCGTAGCGTCTATCTCCAACCATCTCTATCTCTTATCTGTATCCCTTGTGGCGCTTCACACAGGATAACGACTGTTATTTACATCACAACGATATGACTAGAACATATGGATTTTGCTAGTGGGAGGGCTAACTCTTCTGCGAGTGTCCGTCTAGGTTGTTACCACCGCTTTGCTCGTGAAGTCTGCCGCCAAGCAGTGGTGTGCAAGCATTACTGTGTTCCGGTTTGATGAGCAGAGTATCCAGTGAAATTACTGGGCGTATGAGACTTAATACCTAGTGTCTCAGGGTAACGAGCGCATTGCAGTGCCGCGCAGGCCTTTGTGTTTCAAAGTTCTTGGTGGCACTGCAATTGTTATGGGCCGGCGTTATGCTTACCATCAGGCAAACGACCAGCTCGTCTCGTTACCTAATAACATTAAAAAAAATAAAAAAATATGGGATATCTTCATATGGTAACTGTTCTATTGTTTAGCCATCATTACCTTTAATCACATTGTCACTTTACATCAGGAGAGATAAAGCTCAAATGTATCTAAAAAATTATAATAATTGTAAGCTGTAGCTCAAATCATCGTGACGCTCGACAGTCGATCAATAGACCACCAAACATAAAAACGAGGCGCATGCAGATGTTCTGGTGTAGTTGTAGTATCGTTAGTGTAGTTGTACTGTAGTTTTACGTTTTTAAAATGCATTGTGGGTTTTAAACTATATTTTTACCTATTCCCGCTGTTCGCTGGTGATGCAGGAGGTTCCAACGTCCGCGCGCACCGGTTACTTTAAATTTTCATTAGCACAGCACTCCACACGGCCGGCCGCCGCCGCCGCCGCCGACGGCGCGGGTGTCTGCAATTACATTTTGCAATTTACAAATTGTCTTTTTATGCGATGCATGCATTCATGGACACTTGCTTTGTCCGCCTACTTTTAATTGGGCTACTCTTCTTGCGTTCGATTTTGAAGTAAAGCATTTTCCGTTTTTTCTATGGAGACGATCTCTTCATGTTTTGTATTTGCCTTCGAAAGTAAAACATTTTTTATTATTTCCATTTTCGTACATAAGTATGCGACATTTGTGCTGCAACTGCAGATTGAGGGACTATAGACTCAGCCACTAGACGCGGCCACCAGTGGCTGGGCACGGCTTACAGTCGAAGGCACTGGTAGCCACACAATAGAGAGAACAGAAGAGGCGCTCGGGTGCTTGACCCGTCCCATAGACCAGAATGCCTAGACGTGTTAATGCATAAGCTTGGTGAACGCGGGTGTACGGTTATAAGCCAGCTGGTCTGTGGGCCATCCTTACGAGCCCAGGTGGGGTGCCTGGGGGTTCTGTTCTTTATTTATTTTGTGCGGGCGGTAAAAGCCGGCGTTTGTGGTCGAATGTGCGCGAAAAGAGAGTAACAAACGTGGCCACTGCCACAGCTTGTGGCTCGGTAGTGGCCACTCGAACGTCCAGTGTTCACCGATGCCATATAAAATGTATGAAAAATCTTGTCCACAGTTTGTGGACGCGTTAGTGGCCGTGTTTGCAGGCCTAATGTGCGGCTGCACTTAAAGCAGTTCAAATTAATGCGTTGACAAAATATGAATCTTTCCAAACACGAAGGTCTTTAAAACAAGGTATATTTCTTTTAAAAATAAAAAGAATAAATTAAAACAATAACAAGTCGATGTAACAAAAGTTACATTAAAAAAAACACGACTGCCCAGCCAGTGTCACTCGGGATGATGTAAGGATTCTAACGATACCCCACACATCCGAATCTGTTCAGGCATTTAAAAGTTATGGTGGAATAAAGAAACTTACATACAGACATACATACAAACATTCATATATGAACCATAAAAACATTACACTCCTTTTTTGTGCAGTTATGTAAAAAGTAATGAGCTAAGATTTTGTCATTAATGTCTTGATAAATCAGCAATTTACTTCGTTTACACCTTTTACCGGCACGCGTTGATGTCTTTTGTACGGATCTTGAATTATTAAGAACCTAAACTTGCGATGAATGCTAAAAAGTTCGGTTTTCATTTGTTTTCTGTAAGCTGTAGACAAATGCTAATACATTTTTTAATACAATGCTACTTGACATCACAGAATTTAAACGAACCGATGGTGTCCGACCGGTATAATGTAGCAATGATTTTTGGAATAAGATTTTACATAATCAGTGGAAAAGCTCAATAACTTCTATCAAGCATCTACCTTCTAATTCAGCATCGTCCCAACTGTATACAAGACATGTCGCTGTATGTATTACGGTAATCATTTTTTAAAAAGCTTAAGTTTTTATATTTTCACTTTGTCTGAAACCTAATGTTAAACAATATTGCTGAAAGAGGTTGTGAGGATTAATTCCTCATTAATAAGGTTTCGTCTATGAACAGAATTTTATTTCATACATTTTTATTAGACAAGCGATGCATTTGAAATTCTCGATGCCGAGTCTAGCGGCGGGTTTCACGCCTCGCAGACAAAGGCGGTTCTCCGTCTGCGAACTGAAGTGGCCGTCTTGTGCCGTGAGAAACAGCACCGCCCACTATTCATTAGACACTCTATTGTGCTGACTTTAAATATAACTAGGGACAAAGTTAGAAAATGGTACTCGCTTTTATTATGTATTTTTAGATGAAAAATGTAGTACTTTTTTGTATTTAATATATTTGCTTGTAATTCTTTATTTATTGTTTTATGACCATTCAGCCATTATCAGTGCCGCCAGTTGGTTTTTAATTTAGTTTTACGCGTCGCATATGATAGTTTCTAACCCTCATTGAATTCAGTATTATTATATAAGTATAGGATACGTAATGTCTCTTTTACATAACTGCACAAAAAAGGAGTGTAATGTTTTAAGGGTTCATTTATTTATGCTATATACCTATGTATGTGTATGTGAGTTTCTTTATTCCATCATCACACAGATTTGGATGTATGGGATATCGTTAGAATCCTTACATAACCTCGAGTGACACTAACTAGGGCAGTCGTGTTTTTTTTATGTAACTTTAGTTACATCGACTTATATCTAGAAATTAACGTAGGGAAATTGAGACGGAAAATGTGTCGGAAGTATGAGCAAAAATAGAGAATAATGTTGGATATCTTTTGTGCATGGCTTGTATGAGAGTGGGCAGTGTCGCGTAATCAATCGGAGTTATCTGTTTACGTGCCGAGCGTCGACCCCGCCGCCACCCGTCCCGCGCCCGCGCCTGCCAGTCGCCGGAGCAGGGTTGGCGCTGTCAGCGTTTTATCTCGAATTCTATATTGTCCAAATTGTAATATAATATTACACATATTGACGCCTAAAGTAAAGAACACTTGAACAACGTGTCTTACTCTTTAATAGAGAAACAAAAGTATTAACGGACACATTCTTATATACTAGATCTAGAAGTTTAATTTAAGCCAAATTAATGGCTATACATTGTAATAAAAATAGGTTACAATAATTACTAAGATAAAACCAAGAATCTGGAAAATACCAAGTTGACACCTGGAGGCCATCAGGCATGGCTTTCGATAAGATGTTTGCAAATAGAAATAAAATATACAAAGTTCTTAATCTGAGAGTGATGCTGATTATCAGACATCTTGCGATAAAGTTGATGACTCTATTTGTGCAACTGTAAATTATGGTAAAAAAATCGTAAGACCATAATACGTGTGTAATCTGTGACCACAACTGTACAATAGAATTGTACAATATGTTACAATAATTACAATTTCGAAAGTTTCGTAAAGTAAGTCCGATGAAACAACCAAGATGGACCAACGACTTGATCAAAACCGCGGATGGGATGCAAAAGGCGCGTAGTCGATTCAAATCTTGTTTTGAGGGAGGTCTATGTTCATCAATGGACGTCTTCCGACTGATGATGGTGATGAAGATAAAGTAAGTCAAGTCTGATTACGATTTACTATAAACCTAAACGTGATGTTGGGTTGCTGGAAACGAAATTTGCGGGTAGATTGAAAATACGCTTGGAGGCATGAGAAATCGTGATCATTAAGTACCTGCTAACTTTTGTAAACCCAACCGACATATCGCAGGCATCCTGAAAAGGAAGTCCTGGACTGTAGTTTATATTTTGATAATGTTAGAAGTGTTGCAAGCTTTCGAGAATACACTGAATAATATATTAGATCGCGCGTGCCAACCTTAGCGCGGACGTCGTACCGCTTATCGTCAGTTCTGCACCCGGTGTTCCGCTTTGTTCTCGACTCTCCGGTAAATAATGTTATACCTACCTACATAACGCAAATTACATTGTGTTAATGACACTTCTACAACTACTGCTAAGATAACTAGCAAAATTGCCAGTTCACGCGCACTTTAGCTATACATATGTGTTACATATATTACTAAATTTAACTTAAAAAGTGATGTACATGAGTTAAATACTAGAAGTAAACATAAAATTGTTGTACCCGGGTTCAGATTAAGTAAAACTAACAAATCGTTCCTAGCAAATGGTGTCAGATTCTACAACAAAATTCCTAAAGTATTAACTGAATTACCACAAGGAAAGTTTAAACGTATAGTCAAGAATGTATTAATTAAAAAAGCGTATTATAAAATTAAGGATTATGTAGATGACAAGGATGCATGGAGGCAAACAGCTCAGGAGCCTCCTGGCGACTAAACTTTAAATTGTTAGTTGTTAGCATTAGAATCATTTTAAAAAACTATTTTTTTTAAAAAGAATGCCGTGACGTGTTTCTTGCCCTTCTTCTTGCTCGGCCTATACCAATTTGGTACGGGCACGGTGGGTTTCTGGAAGGTTCGTTGACTTTGAGCATGGATTGGGTGATGGGTCTGTTGGTGTCTTTGTCATTTATTATGTTCTGATAAAGACAGCATTAGTTTTAGTCTGTGATTCGGGTAGATGAATGTTGCAGAGGCCCGCTGTTAGAGTCATTTTAACTTTCATAAGTGCTCCTTTGGGGCCTATTTGAATAAAGACTTTTGAATTTTGAATTTGAATTTGAATTTACATTTACAAAATTGTAGAGCAGTGCTACCTATAATTAAGTTAAGACACTGATGTCGTTTGTACAATTGTACATGTCTAAAATAAAAATATGTATAGCCGAAAGTCAAAACAGTAATCAATAGCATGTTAATATTGTGCGAGTAAATCTGAATAATGTTTATTAGATGTCATTATTTGTGACAGCTCATTCATGTGCTAAATAACACGGTTTTTATAGTTTGAGACGCATATTTATTAAGGACTTCTTAAACTGACATAGGGGTGACAGTTAAAAACTTGTGTATTTATGTCGTACATTTTATGAAACTAATTTCAAAGTAATATCCATCCTGTGGCATTTTAAAATCTCAGAATATAAACGAGTGCTACCTAGTAAAAGAAAGGTATTTTTTCATTGTCTCGATTGGTGTTATTATCTGCTTTAAGAACGCTTATACGAGTATCTTAATTAAATTGATATCTAAATAAAAAACGTAGAAGACAAAGAGAAATAAGCGCATAAAAATATAAAGCTGAAAAGAAACCAAAATGAATATCAAACGAGTAATACCGCTATAAGGCAGCCTTCATAAAGTTCACAGGCAGGTGCCACTCGCAGTATCTTTGTCCTGAATGTAGCAGAATTAACATGCATTAAAATGAAAAGACTATAAACGTATAAGCAAATCGAATTAAATGCTTCTCTTAATTGCGGAGAACACGATATTATAACACAAAAAAGAGGTAGTTTCTACGTTGCTCGTGCATCAAATAGTGCATCGAGCTTTTGCTAGACGTCCACGGAATTTGTGATGCAAAGCAGTCTCACAGATTCTAACTTCGCTCGTTTGAAATTATAACTTTAGGGTTTCTAATGATTTGATATAAAATTTTACCTAATTTTTCAAATATTACCTTGAATGAATAGTTAAGTTGATAGTGGTAGGACTAAATCTTCAGCGAGTGTCCGTCTGGGTTGTTACCACCCACGTTGCTAGTGAAGTCTGCCGCCAAGCAGTAATGTGCAAGCATTTCTGTGTTCCGGTTTGATGAGCAGCGCAGCCAGCGAAATTACCGGGCTTATGAGACTTAATTCATAATATCTCAGGGTAACGAGCACACTGCAGTGCCGCGCAGGCCTTTGTGTTTCAAAGTTCTGAGTGGCACTGCAATTGTTATGAGCCGGCGTTATGCTTACCATCAGGCAAACGACCAGCTCGTCTAGTTTTTTTATGCCATTGGTGGCATGCAAGCAGACGGCCCGCCTGATGGTAAGCAGCTACCGTCGCCTATAGATATCTGCAACACTCGTAGTATTACTGATACGTTGCCGACCTTTAAATACTCTGTTCACCCTTCTTCGTTACTAAATAGCATAAAAAATATTATGCTTGTCAATATTTAATGAATTTTTGACGCAAGTTTTGATAAAGGGGGGGCAGGGGCTTACGTTAATTATTATTGTGACTTTGTGATGTCACGCTATCAGAGATAAAATAGCTATCAGAGTTATCAGACAAAGAAATATTACAGAAGAGGTGAAGTCATGTTGATCTTGCTTTTGCTATTTTTTAATTACCTAGTGTTTTTGTGATTAGAACCACGTATTTGTATAGTTTATCCATTTATTGATATAACGCCAACTATTCACTTCACAAATTATAAGTGAACAAATTAGATATTATGATATATGTACTACCATATTAAAATTGTATGTATAGTGGTTTATTTGGATTATACACATAAACTCAAACACAAAAAGTCTAACACGCATAATTTAGACATAGACCTAGTACACTATAGTAGCCTATTATAGTAGCCTTGATAATCAAATAATAAAAACTAATAAAAACACTAAATTGTGATGATGTATATTTTTATGCTGAGCTATTTCTTATTTAGTAGCTTCTGCCCGCGGTTTCACCTGCGTTCCCACAGGTACCGTGCATTTTTCCGGTATAAAAAACCTATGTTATTCTTTGGTCCATTAACTATACCTATGCCAAAAATCACGTCAATCCGTTGCTCTGTTGCTGCGTGAAAGAAGGACAACCAACGAACGTACAAACAAACTTTCGCATTTATTATACAAATATGAATGTACTTAAAATCAGTGGCGGTGGTCATACAAACTGTGAGTATTTTTGTGCTGTGCTATTTATTATTAAACGACTGCCCAAAAAAGTGTATATGTGTTTAGGGTTTATGTATGTATGTGTGTGTGTTTCTTTATTATTCCACCATAACTTTTAAACGCCTGAATAGATTTAGATGTATGGTGTATCCTTAGAATCCTTATATCATCCCGAGTGAGAAAGGATATAATATTTTGAAAAAAAAAAAAACAATATGACGGCAGTACGGGTATTCCATATTCAAATATGAAAAATAAAATCTTCAATTATTTCAATATGTAATATTCATCTTTGGCTGCAAACGATTTAATCAGACTTTAGTAAGACCAAGTAAGACTGCGAATGTCTAAATGAGCGAATGGTTTCGTAGATTATTGAG
Source organism: Crocallis elinguaria (assembly GCA_907269065.1). Taxonomy (NCBI): domain Eukaryota; kingdom Metazoa; phylum Arthropoda; class Insecta; order Lepidoptera; family Geometridae; genus Crocallis; species Crocallis elinguaria. The sequence continues at coordinate 18,655,341 of OU026072.1, read as the reverse complement.
TTATCATTTGAATTCGGTACATAGGCTAGTAAAAACGTATAAATTAAAAATAGATAATTAAAAAATTAAAAAAACATCTGCCCTGCATACGAGTCCTTGCAGTCGGAGACTTGTTAAACAAAACGGTCTCACGACAGCAATGACTCGTTTTTTGGCAGGACGTATAGTACCAAAAACCTAACAAAAGCTGGTTGTTTTCTAATAATATAATTAATTTTCTTGTACTCTGGTTGGATGGCTGGTAGAAAATACTGTTTAGTATTAAGTTCTCCTTTTACTTGTTTTGTTAGTGGGAGGACTAACTCTTCTGTGAGTGTCCGTCTGGGTTGTTACCACCGCTTTGCTCGTGAAGTCTGCCGCCAAGTAGTAGTGTGCAAGCATTACTGTGTTCCGGTTTGATGAGCAGAGTATCCAGTGAAATTACTGGGCTTATGAGACTTAATACCTAATGTCTCAGGGTAACGAGCGCTTAACGAGGCCTTTGTGTTACAAAGTTCTGGGTGGCACTGCAATTGTTATGGGCCGGCGTTATGCTTACCATCAGGCAAACGACCAGCTCGTCTCGTTACCAAATAACATTAAAAAAAAAACTTGTATTTATTTGATATAAAAAGGGTATAATAATAGTAAGATATGAACGTGATGACGCTATGGATAAAATTAATAGAGGGCACTATTTTTGTAAAATAATTTGTACTTATGTATTTTTAATTTAAGTATATGATAACAAAATCGATTAATTATACCAGTGATAAAATAAACTGGTAATTAATAAAAACATCGCATCATAAAGAAGTTGACATCAAAACTGCTGCATAAACTGTGCTGCTTATAAAATGTTGTCGTATCATTAGTTTCGCGTAAAACTCGTTAGCTATGTTTGCTTAATAAAAGATTATAAATTATTCATCAATGATAACGAAATTGCTATTATTTAAACAAGAAATGGCTTTTATCTAAAGACCGGTGTCTATTAACAGTGACAATATTTACTCATCTGCCTTGTTAGGATAGAAGGAATGACGCAATTACACGCATAAATTAGGTATACATCTGCATAATAATAATAATTGTAATCGCGCGTTGATTTATGACTATCATCTTATTTGTTATTGTCAATTATAATAAATAATAGCAAATGCAGATGACGTTAATGAAATGGTAACAGCAACTAATAAACAGCATAGAAACGGAAAACATTTTGGAGCTCATCACCAGATTCATTTTGATAATTTTTAGTATAGATCTAGTGATTAAACAAATCTAGAGTTAAAAATTCAAAGTTAATTAGATTTCATAAAATCCATCCACATGTGCTAACAGACGTTCAGACGGAAGATTTTGAGCGAAACACGTACTTACATTTCAAGTATCCACATTTATTTAGGTAGATAGATTCATATAAGTATTATGTTATAATATAATAGGATTTTAGCATTTTACCGTGTTACCACAAAAAAACAGACTCCTGTTTAGCTAAACAGTATCTAAAGATAAAATACTAAAATGATTAGAAATGTCACAACAATATATCCATGGTTACAACAGAATTCAGTTAGACAACGTTTAGACAAGCCTTAAAATTTAAATCAAGGTTTGTGGTTGTTCCTATTTAAACACGCAATGCCTTAGTTGGGTGTTTAACCCTAAGTGAAAGTTGAACACATGTTTAAGGTGTTAGGCTTTAACCCTCATTCAGAAAAGCATAGGATGGAGCGCTATAAAGCATTTGCGTGAGTATTTAATCAAGGTCTTGCCAGTTATAGTACACGCAGGTGTTTATCAAGTTTGGTCAAGACCACAAGACCTGTACTTACATGTACATAACAGGAATTTACTTTACACAACTTGAGTGCACTGCGCTACAAGTTAACAAAAGAAAAGCAATACATATCCAATCTTTGATATCAGAAGTCATAAAAAATACAAACACGATCGTCATATTTTTTTTATTAACGTCTGCATGTTTTTCTTTAGTCTGGAACAGTATACCCAGAGGGCTTCAGCACTTGCAACTTGAAGCCGCTCGCAGACGAGAAACAAAAAAACCGTCACTTCCTGCTCCGAGGTTCGTTCGACATCGCAATTTGATACTGTTGCTTTATCCTGTATACTTCATGCACACAGAGCTCGTTTCTACTAAGTTGGAACTTAGGTCATTCAAAAGCAGAGTTCTGCTTCAGAAGCCCCTATTTATGCCCCTATTTTTGTTATTTTCACATCTGCAGCATTTACGTATTAGCATCTGACATAGTGAAAATGAGTTTTATGAGCTCCACATACATATTAAGGAAATTAATTTTAATATAACCACTTTTTGGTACATTGTGCAAACTATGTTATTTTTATATTTTAACCTCCGACGCAAAAAGGGTTAGTATTCTTAAGTCGTTCGGGCCTTCTAATTTTACCTTAGATATTGTCTAATAATTTATTACAGTATCACGGAGACACTTAGAAGAGACTTTTTGGGCTAGATTTTCAACGTTTTTGTGTTAAAAACGGGTTATTATGATTGTGTTTATGCAGACAAAACTCCTTTGCAAAGACGGGTAAGAAATACCGAAGTAATTGAACGTCCACCAGCGCTAGAGGTCAGACTGCACCGCTGCGCTTGTGTGCTGTGTGCAGAGAAATCGGGCGATGCACCGCGCGGGTGTATGCGTGGCCGGCGCAGCCTCCGCGCGTCTGCGGCCTGTCTAGACACCGCCTGCCCGCCCCGCGCCCGCCACCCTCGCTCGCCTGCTTCTGCGGTTACTGGTTACTCTTCAATTCTTAGTAACAATTCCATTTGGTAGCAGGTATCATATCTGTTGTGGTTTTTCTAAAAAACAAAGGCTTTGCGGTCACGCTTTGCCAAAGGCTTGAGTTACCAAACACAGTTAATTACATGAAACAGTTAAATTAAACAAATTAGACGTGTCTTATGTTCAAAGGAAAATAGGTACTCTTTTATTTAGGTACCTATCGCGTTTTTTGAATACATTTGAGTTATAGCATAAATAAATAGTATTTCTGTTACCACGATATTCGTTTGTTTTTAATTAATTAATTTAGCATGCAGCGTACATTTTTCCGTAGATTCAACTGAATTTAAGCAAAAAATAGCAACTGTTTTTGATTCTCTAAAAGAAATATCAGCATCCCAGCTATTAGAAATAATTATTATAATTATGGTTGTGAGTACCTTCAGTCAATCAATCATATCCAAAGGATGCTTGTAAGATACTGCTTATAACTATAAGTCCGATCATTGTGCAATCTCTTTCGTATGTCATTTTCTGTTTTGTTATTTGGTGTTGAATAATGAATCCTAATAATTTTGAACCGAAGTTCAAATATGCTTAAACTCATGAACCGATTATTATCGAGGTTTTTTTTTGTTTTGTTTATGGCTCCACGTGATTAGCGTATTTAGCCAGTGTCAAGTTATATAAATAATAATATATAATAAATCAGTAGTTTTGGTGCATGAAAGTCGGCAAAGTCACGTTAAAGTTTAGTCTAGGCGCGGTCGAATCGAAGTGACGCTTCAGTAAAGCGGTGGATACTTTACTGTAGCTTCTATGGAGTTTTGGATAGCAAACGAAAATACACGTTTTTCGTCTTTGTACTATTTGCCTTTCACTCATGCACGTTTACGAACACTTAATGGTTAATAATCCACCATTATTACACATTAACACTCGATAAAACATAGGTTTTAGTAGGTAAATAACACAAAATCAACAACAGTACATTTTCGCATTCCCGCCAAAAACTCCATCGAGGTTCAATTAGATTCAACTTTGAATTGTTTTAAAGAGCATTTGGACATCTGCTGTCAGAATTAGGAATTGAACTGACGATCACGAGGACGTCGTTCATTTCACATTTGGTGAACTCCGACATAGGTAAGTGTTGTCTAGTTTCATAATCTAGTCGTAATCGCAAAAGAATTATTTGCAGACCGTGTTTAATTTGCCTTGAATAAGGATTGAATTTAATGACATCATTTTGAAGCAACAATGTAGGTAATATCCTCCAGTTCTGAAATGTCAATCTCAGCCAGACGATCGAAATCCTTGACATACTCGAGCAGTAGGTATTGTCTGCTCAGTTTTTAAATCATTAACATAAATTGAGCTTGCGTTAAATCCTCCACATTCAGGTACCAGACAGGCAAAAAAGTTGAAGTGAGGCAGAGAATGTGAGATAAGCCGCGGGATGTGTGGCTGCACGAGGCGACCGCAGATGCCGTCCCGAGTAATAAATAAGCTTCGATACAATGTAAGCGGAGATCTCGGCTGACAGCTGAGAACTACCTACTCATATAAGTATAGGTTAAAATGTTGAAGTGAGACGCAATTACGACATTAATAAGGGATGTGAGCCTGCAATGTGGTAAACGCAGCCGCCGCGCCGCCCCGAGTAATAGGTAAATGAGCTTCGGTACAAAGTAAGCGGTCAATATTCCTATACAAACAAGTAGGTATTATTATATATATTATATTTATGTTCGGTTATTCATAGCAGTTGGTTATAGGTCTTCTAATTTTTTTTATGCTATTTGGTAGTTAGACGAGCTGGTCGTTTGCCTGATGGAAAGCATTACGCCGGCCCATAACAATTGTAGTACCACACAGAACTTTGAAACACAAAGGCCTGCGCGGCACTGCAGTGCGCTCGTTACCCTGAGACATTAGGTATAAAGTTTCATAAGCCCAGTAATTTCACTGGCTACTCTGCTCATCAAACCGGAACACAGTGATGCTTGCACATTACTGCTTGGCGGCAGACCTCACGAGCAAAGCGGTGGTACCAACCCAGACGGACACTCGCATAATGATAACAATCCATATAGTATGGATTCTTAAATGAATATGGTGGTACAAAAGTACTACAAAAATACATGTCACGGTCGGTTATTACAAATTAAGTATTGATCACTGAAGAAAATACTTGAATAACATTTAAAATAAAAATGTTCAATATAAAATAATAATCATTTATTGATCCAAAAATGCATCTTAATGTTACTTTAACAACAAAATAATTCACAAGTAACATAATTATGTATATCACAATATGAGAGTGTAAATATTAATTCATAGAAGATTTAAAGTAACAGATTTGAATAACCCTAGCTCTCGCGGTAGTATACTCTGTGTAATTATTTTGTTTATAACTACAGATATAAAAAACGGGCAATTTTTAAATGACGCAATTGTTTACGACTGGATGAATAAGTCTTGCAACGAAGAAAGCGCAGCCACCATCCAAGAATTCTAATAAGACACCAATATTTATATAGCTACTATTTTCTCGATGAACATTTTGTAATTACGGGAACATGAAAATGTGCTGTTTTGTATTATTTATCAAAACCTGTTATTTTTAGAGTTAACGGTTCGAGAACGTACATTAGGTGTCGTGTTCTCTTCACAACTCCATCGACCCATAGAGCATTCAGTAATGTACCACCACTTTACTGATGCGTTACTTTGACTCGACACTATAACTTTTGACGCGACTTTAATACAATAAAAATTTAAATTTATTACAAACTTGGCTCTGGTTAAATACAAAAACCGCGTGAATCCAAAATAAATAAAAAATTAAAAAAAACCATTCTTAATAATATACTTACGGCACATAACAATGTCTTATTAGTAGGTAGCTCTTGATAATAATAATAAAGATAAAAGGAATGCAAAGTTAAGTTAATTGATGGGATCGCACGATGCAACTTTGCAAGCTGCACCGTTTTAAAAGATAAATTACTATTGTAATACAATGTTGCGAAACATTGCCTTTATACGGAGAGAACAAGTTAGGCCGGAGTTCTCCAAATGTGAAATGAATGACGCGATGTTCACGTGATCGGCAGTTTAACAGCCGACGTTTGCTTTGACAGCCGATGTCAAAATTCTTATTCAAATAATTCGTAGTGTGAGCTATATGAACTTCATGAATGGTTCATGATTTGAAATGGTTGGTGAACTCGGACCTGAGCTATCAAACGCGGTACCTTCACGCTTTACACTTCAAAAGTATTATTATACATCATGCAAAAACTCACCACATAACACGTAGAAAATAATAATTTATCTAGTGCAAAAAATAAGGTTTTGCAATAGTTGGCCTTATTGCAATTCTTATATATTATATTTCTACTGGCAACCTGTGACGGTGAAAAAAGAAACAAAAATATTGAGACCTATATATTATGTTGTGCATAATATTTATAAAAACTAACATTATTTACGTAAACTTTTTTAAAATTATTTTCATTATAGGTACACGTAATCTCGGTATATTAGTGATGTTGACGGCTTTAAGTATATACGTTCTCAAATACAAGGCACTTGGATATTTTGACAGCTTCGAGAAGGCCCCTGAAAACTGAGCCCGGTCCAACCAATTCATCAATTTACCACGTAAGTGAATCCGGTTAAATACATATAAATTCATCAATACTTAAACAAATTATTAAATCTTCCGCTAAGTCTTTTCTTTCCTGCTGTACTTATGTTCAGCGCACATAGATTGCGGTTCTATAAATAGAGGGATAATATACGAGTCTATCGACACCCACCTGCCCACAAGTTTGTCTGGGTCCATGCTATAATATTGGTTAAATCGATAGATAGATAATGACACTAGCTGTTAAACTAGAAACTTCATTGCGCTAGCTCCATTTCTGCCAAAAAATTCGAGAAAAAATTTCAATTTAGCAGTTTTTTTGTTGACATGTTTCAGATTTATAGTGTTTTTGTACTGTTATTGGTATCGAGATGTTCCCAAAGCTTGCCTGATGGTAAAAATAATGCCTGCTAATAACAATTGCAGTGCCACCTAAAAACCTATGAAACGCAAAGACTTACGCCGCACTGTAATACGCGTACCGAAACGCAAACATGCTTTACCATGACGTAACGCCACCTGGTAGTAATGGTCGTAGTTCTTGGACACAATACAAAACGTTATATAAACTTCATTTTATTGGTTAAATCTCTTGTGGCTACGTCCGAAGTTTGCTTTAATCTCCTTTGAAATTAATTTGGAACAGGTATTTGCGGTCTGGGAAAGAAACCAATATTTATATTGGGACCCAAGAGATTGTAATCATTTTATTAAGCCCCATTTGACCTAAGCCGGTTTGAAGGGAAGCCACGTAAATGAAAAATATTACTTCGAGTAGAAAATTACTCGAAGGTATATAAATCTACAAGAAGAATCACAAGCGATGACGAAAGTCAAAATTATGTTTTTATATTATTTTGTGCGCCAATAGACCCGTTTCTATACCCGCCAGTTCGAGTCGTACATCACGACTACTATTTACTTATTTTTATAACGGCCAGACTATTCTCTAATTATCAGCTGAATATGTAAATCAAATCCTACTAAAATAGCCTACAATTGGGCAATTAGGTGCTTACCACGCGATAACTTTCAGTCGTGCTTCACGTCAACTGTAGCTCTTCTGCTTACTATACTACCTACTATATATTTGACGGCTTCGAGGCTAAGTTGGTAGCCTACAAAGCGAGGGACCCCGGGTTCGATCTTCGGTCGGGGCAGGTTTTGTGTGGTGAGCATAAATTTTGTTCTGGGGTCTTGGATTGTTTGACACAGGGAATCTTAGTGCAGGGGTATGAGTGTGTAAGCGTTTACTATATTATAATGCTTTTTTTAACGACTTCGAAAAAGGACGAGGTTGTATGTTCGTGTGTATTGTTTTTATGTATGTTCTCCGATTTCGCCGTCAGTTGTGGACCGATGTTGTTGTGGATTGATGTTGTAAATTCTTTTTTGTTTTAAACTCTCGAGGTGGTCCCATATAAATTTTATGAAAGAATACGTAAAGGTGCAAAAATGGGGGTTGAATTTTCATACATATTTCGTGGTATTTTCATCGATGTTGGTTCCCGCTTTTTGTTAAACCCGGCTTAAGGGTTCACATTGTGTCGTGGTGTGTCGTGGCGCGATTGAATGATGAATGATTTCATGTTTAGTATGGTCAGATTCACACTAAGTGTTGTGAGTGTCGGCGCGCGTTGCGTCTAGTCTTTTTCCTTTGTATGAATTCAATATCATTATATATCGTACCACGACACATCCCGACACAGTAATCAGACGGGAACTTTTTTTTTTCTTTTTTTTTATGTTATTTGGTAACGAGACGAGCTGGTCGTTTGCCTGATGGTAAGCATAACGCCGGCCCATAACAATTGCAGTGCCACCCAGAACTTTGAAACACAAGGCCTGCGCGGCACTGCAGATCACTCGTTACCCTGAGACATTAGGTATTAAGTCTCATAAGCCCAGTAATTTCACTGGATACTCTGCTCATCAAACCGGAACACAGTAATGCTTGCACACTACTGCTTGGCGGCAGACTTCACGAGCAAAGCGGTGGTAACAACCCAGACGGACACTCGCAGAACTTATGTTATCGTGACGTGCATTCATAGTTTTAGTGCAGTGCAATACAGCAATAGTGTGCAAAGCGCACAAAATAAAAATTGTGGTCAAGTCGCACTGAGGCACGACTGGCTATCATTGTGTTTTATCCGTTTTGTCCCATGAATAAAAATATCTTGTTCCGTACATAACCGCTTTGACATTCACTCCTTCATTCAATGCTTTTAATGCTTTAATACCAATGTATCTCAGAGGTTAAATATGTGATCCTAGATCTTAAAGAGTTTTGCTTATACAAAGTCCCTGATGGACACTAGGTTGTCTTCTTAAAGTCAATAATGATTAAGTGGATCGGTGTTAAGGGACAGAATACGGCGCGCCGCTATGAAAATAGGCAAAACATAAAATCCCATTTTTAAGGTTGAAAACTTGAATGGATCAAAATGAAATTTTTGTTTAACCTTTGTAATGTTATTTTCAGCAATTTCACCGATTGTGATTTTTCATAATTATATTAAGTGATTGTTTATCTTCAAAAATGTAGAGTTGCGTGAGCGAGATAGCGGCGCGCCGAATTCGCCCCTTAAAACGGTGAGTACCTAGTAGCTATAAAATTGAAAAACAAGTCAATGTAACAAAAGTACATAAAAAACAGGACTGCCGTAGCCATTGTCACTCGAGATGATGTAAGGATTCGAACGATACCCCATACATCCAAATCTGTTCAGGCATTATGGTAGAATAAAGAAAATTCACATGCAGACATATACTTACAAACATACATACATAAACCCTAAAAACAACACTCCTTTTTGGTACAATCGTGTACAAAAACTAGGTAATTAATTAGTTAATTTGTTTAAATTATACGCCAATGGCTGCTGAATATTGAAGGACCGATTTCTGTAGAAATATTACGGTTTATAACATTTATGCCGCCTAAATATTAGAATATAATTAACGGTAGCAATGAAAAGCAATAAGAACCTGACACGACTGTGAACATGTAACATTTGTTTTCTTATTACATTATCATAATCTACTCGTAATAAACAAATGATACAGCAAGTGATATATGACACGACTGACAACATCTCGATTCACGCATAATGCCCAATACCTAAACCCAGACGATTCATTGAAAATAGTCCCAATCGGCTATTAATTCTAAATTACGTCACGTAATCGCCGATTGTGTCGGGAGCCTCGTTTTGGCATGTCTGAGACAGAATAAATATGTGAAAGCGGCTCACGACCTCCTGGAACTAGCGTCTAGACGCATACTCACAGTCTAGGTACGCGGCTGTTATATAGACGGGCTTTCCCCCCGCGCGGCTGTCCACAAAAAACTGATCATCAGACACGTGCGTCATTGCCACATTGCACTGCAGCACCAAACAACACAGTCATTATCCAAGCGAAGTGCGCCGCGCCCGATGGACTGACGACTGACTGACCGGACGCAAATAGTAGGATCTCTGCGTAGAATAGCACACATTTCATTCACGCACACTCATGTTGGCGTCTACACGGGATCTTACCCGGGCCACGCTACCAGACGAGTTATTCTAGTAGCTCTAGTTTTTTTTAACTCTTGATATGTGACTATTTCATAATTTAATTTGATTTTAAGTGACGATATGTTTGAAGGTAAAAAGTACGGCAAACCTCTTGGGATAGAACGTAGTTATTTTATATACACCATTTTTTTGTATAGTACTTACTAGCTTCTAGCCCGCCGTTTCACCCACGTTCCCATAGGAATCGTGCATTTTCCGGGATAAAAAGTAGCCTATGTTACTCCGCGGTCCATCAACTATATCTATGCCAAAAATCACGTCGATCCGTTATTCCATGAAACAAGGACAAACCAACAAACGTATGCAAACACACTCGCATGTATTATGGTAATATATATAGGTACGGATTTCAACGTAGGTAGCTACTTACCGCGCATTTCCCTAATGAAAAACATAAAATTACTAATCAAGACCGCATATCACTATTTACTAAGTTTAATCATGTTAAATAGTTACACACGCACTTTCGACTACAATATAACTTAACATGAGAGGACTGAGACAGAGTCAGCAAACGTTAGGGTAGCGTTTTAAAAGAGCATACCGCATACCTACTACTCGTACGTACGACTAATAACTCTGTTATGACAGCAGTTAAAAGTCATACACAAACTTTCTGACATTAGGTGATAGCCCAAGAGATTAGATAGAAACATTAGCTAGGTAGAGCCCGTACTGTGCGCAAAGCACTGACGATGACCCGCCTAATAGAGTCTACAGTCTAGACTTGCGCGAGGGCGTTAACATCGCTGCCAAATATTAAGAAATTGACGCATCATCTAGATCAACACGAGTATGGAGCCGTGTAGCGACGATGCAATACTCACACGGAAATTACAGACGTAGATATCACTCTTAGATTTATTGGAGTAATAATGTTGATGCAATGTTTTGTTTATAAATCAACACTTGTCTAGAAGAGATCGTTTGCAATGAGGCTGCCAACCGTATCTATTTTTTTATTTATTTATTGCATTTATTATATAGCAATAGTATACAGATTTTATACATAAAGTATGTGCTATTCGCTCAATAATATTCACGGTAAATGTCCCGTTGCAATGTATGAATGTGCTATTTTAGTGATACTCGTACCCTGTTCAGGCACAAATCATTGCTAGCAGTTAACACTTTTAAAGTTATAATAATTAGTATTATATATTTCAGCTTCTTATAAACATTTTAAAAATACAAATTAAAATTTAAAACATTTAACACGAAATAACTCTTATTTATTTATATAAAATTAATTAAAAAAAAAAATTGTTCTATTTATTTATTATTTAGTACCATAGAGTTTAGTGTAAATCTGTGTTTAAAACGGATTGACCAATTACACTAATAACACTACACACTATTGTATTTTTACTATCTTTAAAAAGTTTATGTATTGATGAGAAGATATACATTTTGTTACTGATTTCTCTTAGTCCCACTGTATACTACCTATAACGTAAAACTGCCTGTCTCTATTATGTTAAACATTCTGGATCCAACTTCAGCCGATCAAAAATGTAATGTTTGTGGAACATCCAGAATAGCAAATTAGTAGGTAATTGAGTAAATAAAGTTTTTCTAATTTGGGTAGCGACTACGGTAAATTAATAAAAAAAATATTACTACTGTATCTATCGTCAATTTATTATGTGATAAGATAATGGTGAGACATTATTGTGGACTATTTCGTATAAAGGCGTCAGCTGTAATAACTAATCCCACTATGTCATTATAATGTTTATGAGTCATAATTTTTACGGGTGTTGTGTTTATAGGCAGCAATAATAAACCTTTTGTTTTGGTTTGCGAGCTAAGTGACGTCGCGAGTAAAATGATTGTCCTCCAGACGCAACCGCGACCTTGGTAGCCGGCGTGCACTTGTCCTCTATTCATTTGTAGGTAATCAGTGTTTTACTTGTCCTTATTTTTTGCGAAATCCGTGTAGATTTCCATTCCGATCAGCGCTAATGCAATCTTTAACGTCGCCAAAACAGACGTCGTAAAAACGTGACACCCATTCTTATGAGAAGAGTAAAAAGTTGGGCAACTTGTTCTGTTTTACTTACAGAATGATTGTATACTAGCTGCTGCCCGCGGTTTCACCCGCGCGGAGATATTGGATTTCATGGTTTTTATTTTTTTTGCGTGGAATCCTAATTCTTTTTATAAAATAAAAGTAGCCTAAGTTACTCCTTGTAATCAGCCAGCCAGTTCGGAGACTACCCGGAACACACAGACAAAAATTAAAAAAATGGTTGTTTTGTATTAGGTACCGTATATACATTCATATTGATTTGGTAAAAAGCTGTTATTTGGATATTACAAACAGACACCTCAATTTTATTTATTTGCATAGACTAGTGGCCAGGGGCGTATTTACCCTAGGGCCAAAAGGGCCATGGCCCGGGGCGGCATCGGCAGGCTGCGAGGGGCGGTGCAAGCAGATTAAACCAAAAAAACCTATCTTACTAAGGCTCTTATTAATAAACAGTGTTAAACGGTTGAATACTTAAACTGTGGTTTGTCTCTTTCGATTCAGTTTAAGATTGTCAAAGAACAACAAAGACAAAACATAGTTTAGCTAAACCACCATATAACGCTGTTTATTAATAAGAGCCCAAATCTCCTATGGTAGTTGTGGGGACGCGGAGCTATCGTGTATACTTACTGAAAGGCGCGGTGGCGCGGCGACGCATGGCAGGGCGTCGGGGCCTGCACAGTGTACACCCAGGGCGCTGAATCCTAAAATACGCCACTGCTAGTGGCGCCCCGTGGTTCTGTTAGTCTGTTAGTTTGTAAAAACACCCAGCGTTATTTTTTTTTCCTTGCAGTTGCACGGGGATTGGCCATTGAGACTGAATGAAACTTTAGCCTGACAGATTGGTTCAGTAATGCCACGCCGGCGAGATAGAGGAACAAACAAACACCAAAGCGCCATTTTAATTTAATTTTAATTTTAATTTGCACTGTTAATTTTATTTATCGAAAAGGAATTTGCACTGCTGCAGTGCAAGTACCGCCGTCGCAAAATTAAGTTCGGGAAAAGGTGGTAAATATTCTATTGAAAAGGTTATTCCTTAATCCAATTCACTCAAAAGTCGGTAAAATATACTTTAAAATAAATAATGAAACATGATTTTTTTATTTTTTCATTACTACCCCTAGGGGATGTGCAGCAAAGTTCTAAATTTTGTATGGAAAAATTTATTGGTTCGACTCACTCAAAACTTGATACGAACACACTTTAAAATTAATAACAAAACATATTCATTTTATTTTTTCAAAACCCAAGGTGTGTGTGCTTTCTATGGAAAATTTTGTTCCTTGGTTCAATTCACTCAAAACACGGTCCAAATAAACTTTAAAATCCTACTAATATTATAAATGTGAAAGTTTGTTTGAGTGTGTGTGAATGTTCGTTACCCCATGTCGCCGTAACAACTAATCTGATTTTTTTTATTTTTTATTTTTTTTTAGTATTTATTATTCATAACCTCAGAGTGAGCATTACAGTTTCCCAATGCGCCCACTCCAAGTCCTTAAAATTTAATTTTGATGAAATTTGGAATGTAAGTAGATACTTAGTTTAGGTTGGGTTCTGGAGTTGGGGTGCTATGCCGGGTAACCTCCACGCGGTGCACCCTGGGTACCTGTCAGCAACATCTCCTGGTTGACTTTTCGGTCCCGGAGAGGTTGCTGACAGGTAGCTGATAACCCGGCGAGGTGGGCCCCTCCGCGTGTCCCTCTGAATGGGTCAGCAGAGGGCACAGCGGACGTGGCGCAAGGGCTGAGCGGGGCCCGAAGGCCGCAGTGAGAGACTTGGGCGCTGGAGCGCCGTGCGGGTAACACGAGCGCTCTAGCGCCATTGGACGGGCAAAGACGAGGCCGAGGTGGGGCACGCTGTCGTCATGGAACCAGGGGTTCCACCGCTGGGTTATGCGTGCCCCCGAACGCTCCCACGGGGAACCCGCTGCTCCCTCTGGTGCAGCGCGCCAACAAAGGACGAGACAAAAGGAGGAGAGATGGCAGGCGGAGCACTGGTGGTGTTGCCGGACCTGCAGGGAGGCCGGGGTCCAGAGGCCCCGGCTGGAGGGGTGACACCTCACCGCCTGCCGTGCAAGCGAGGGAGGGGGGGCTGGCGGCCCGTGGAGGCTGCGGCTGGCGGGGTGGCCCCCCGCCGTTTGCATGTGCAAAGGGACAGGTGGATTGCCTATTGTACCCACGGGCAATCCACTGGTGTCCCTAAGCACGATCCCTGAACCAGGGATACCCCATCCTAAGCGGTGTGTGGGCACCGTGGTGGCTGGGGGTTGGAGGCGACTTGTCCCGTTCTCTTTCCCTCTCGCATGGAGCGTTGGGGTGGGGATCGGGACAATAACCGGAGGGGACCCCGTACTGCACATTACCCGTGGTGGTGATGCGCATGCGGGGTGGGGTCGGAGAAGGGGTCTCTACTCCTTCTTCGGCTCTTGAGGCCCAGAGGGTGGACACGAGGGAGCCCACCCTCAGCTTTTGGGCCTCGAGGGGTCGCGCGCGTGTTCCCGCGCGCCCCTTAGGGTGGTGGATACGGCGATGGCGTACGTGGAGTACGTTGTCGCCGGAGGTGGGGTCCCACAACTGGGACCAGCGCGTCGCCGGGCCGCGGTTGGCTATTAACATGGGCCCGCAGCCCGGCATTATGGCGCAGAGGAGGAACACACGTCGGTTTTTTAGTTGGTAGGTCGGCCTCATTAGCCGGAGTCCAACATAACCACCACGCTGCCCTCGCGGCTGGTGGTATCCATGAGGATTTTTAGCGACGTAAAAAAAAAAAAAAAAAAAAAGGTTGGGTTCTGGAGTTCATAAGCTATAAAGATGCCACGCAGGCGAAGCCGCGGACAGAAGCTAATTTATATTAATCTAATATTTTTAATTTTAAGTTTAGATGTTAGCTATCCACCGCGATTTAAAATTGCACCGTATATCCACAATTCCACACCTATAATTATACAGGGTGAATATTTGAGACTGGTGCATGCCAACTCTGAATACAGATTACGACAAATAGCAAAAAATGGTCAAAAGAAGCAAGATTCTGATTTTGATAGGAACTAAAACGGTATATTTAGATTTATAATAGTGTTTTTGTTGACGTTTTTATCTTGTTAAGTCTGTAAAACATTGTTACGCTCGAAAACAATGACTTCATTTAAACAGGTTTTTGTAATTAACACATTTTGTAATTTACTCTTCACTTCCAATCTCTTACCGTAAGCTATATGTAATATTTCTGTACATTATACAAGTATTTTTCGCGCCAAATGTCACGTGAAAAATGTCACTAGAATCATTTAGTTACTTACCTGGAGTGTTTTTTATCCAATTGGGAAACAATCATTTTGCTTGCTGAATACGAAATCGTTCTACAAGAATAATAAATCAGTGACCTAAGTAGTACCTATCTCTTTTTTTTTGTAACACCATATATACGATATCTCTATTTTGTAGAACATTTATGGCTTTAATATTTACAGCTGTCTACTGTTTTAAAACAATAAATTTTTATAGCTCAAAGGCAGTCTCAACGTGCCTCTAAATGTTAAGCTGTAGACGGGTTGCTCGGGCCGTGATATTACAATTCGTCTGTGGCTCGTCTAGACGCATCTTGATTCCCATTCGCAATACACAAATAGGTACCCATTTGTTGTGTATTTTTTAATAAGTTAGCGCTTGGAGGACCATACCATCTGACGTCAAGAAACTATATATTAGTATTGTTACTTTTAAATACTTTTGTAAGCCTAGAAGCTGGCTATCAACAACGCACTGATAAAATGTAATGTAGTGTAATCGGTTTTCCATTTGTGAACTGCCCATGTATAGGCGGTTCACAAATGGAAAACCACTCCACAACATTCCACGCAAATGTTACAAAAACCGTCCGTGTGTGGGGAATCTCAGAAGGATAACGTGGGAGTGATAGAAATATTGCGTTTCCAAACGTTCCTAATCCGACGTTCCACAACATTCTAATTCATCGCGCGTCGATCGTACGTTGGCATTGCTCGAGAGACAGAATGACCAAAAATGGAGCATAATAGAATAGAATAGAATAATATTTATTTCCAAAATACATAGAACTGGTTAGTGGTACACAAGTATGCAAAAAATTCTTAAATGTTCTAGATGGTAATATACAGCGAACCCCAAACTAGGCGTGAGCCTGTATCTTGGGGCTCAGAGATACGATTTACATAGGTAGTGTTTTAAAAGTATGGACAATACCACATCATCGACAAGTTGAAATATTATAAAAAGTTAAGTAAGGAATAAATTTGTTTTTAACTTAAAATAATAGAAGAAGGCGAGAATACGCCGTGCGCTTGATAGTACGTAAGTAATATGTGCATAATGGTGCGTAGGAATGGAGCGTCGACCAAAATTGAACTATCATTCCACTCAATCCACGACGCGCGGAGCGATGGAAATGGAGTGATCGTGAATGGTGAACTTTACGTCAGGTGAGATTGTGGTCAAGCGCTTACCTACAAAAGGTAAAAAAAATATTTTGAAATGAAATCAGGAAAAATAATCTTTGTGTTTCCATAATTTAATTTATTTTTCTACTTCTGAGAAGTAATGTCTCTTTTGACAGGCAAATAAGTATCAGCTGTTCATTGTAACACTCAAAGGATAATCATTGCAAGGTTGTTTGGGTGATTTAAAATACATTAGACACCTATGTCGTGTTGATTTCACAAAATGTTAGCAAGTAGAAGTTACATAAAGTAACTTTCAACTTTTTGCTGCTGAGACAACAGTGACGCTCAGTTAAGGCTAAAGAAATGAAAGTGGAAAATTATTGTATTATTTTCACCTCTGAAAAATTATGTCTGGCGACGTCATATGGATGTACTACTTACACAAGACGTAGCTAAGAACGCGTTTATACCTGAAATACGTCACATAAGAAAGGTCTGAATACGAATGCAAATAAAGCTTCAAAGTTACAGTACAACATACTCGAAAGCCAGCAGACAACATACGAGTTTGCCAGTGCAGTATATTCAGATAATCGCATCTACTCCAAGGTACTCCGTAACGAAATTGTATTGTCTAGAACGAAATAATGGTATATCGCCTACATACTTTATGCTGCTGTCTGCAGTACTTGTAATGAAATTTTCCCGTCTGCAGCCACTACCATCAAAGGAAAACTCGCTTGAACTCTCCTCTGTGTTGCAAAGTACATTACACTCTTAACTCGTGTCGTTTTTTAATGTATAAAACAAGCTACAACTTAAAGTTGGTAGACAGGTAGGTTTCTAATACCTGAGGCGACGATTGCGTGTAATTGCATGTCTATGGTTGTTGAGTAATGATGAGTCAATTAAAGGTTTTATAATGGATCTTTTTGGTAGAGAACTTTTCAGGTTTACGTCAGCTATTTCTCGGTAAAGCTACGTACAGGTTCTAGAAATGTGGCTAGCAGAAATGCTATTACTTAACTGAGTAGTAGGTGCCTAATTAAAGTAGTCGCAGATGCGCTCCATGGGCATGCCAGCCAGCGACAGCTAAGCCAGCGAACTACATTAATCTCGCACACAAGTTTTTTTACCATCGTTTTTAATTAATTAAATTAGAACTAATTACCTTATAAATATTCTTTATTTAATAACCTTGGTATCTATTATATCTTGCTAGTACTTATAGATAAGTAACTTTTCGAAATCAATACTAATATTATAAATGCGAAAGCGTGTTGAAATGCATATAAAAATTATGACATCTTTTTTATTAATAAATAATCAATGTAGTAGGTAATTTAGCTTTCTCCAAAGCTCTAATGAACAATAAACTACTTGATAAGTCAATTGAAAAAAAAACTTAAATTAAATTAATTGTTTTAGAAAATATGGCACCAGTACTAATCTTTTAAAAAGACGCATAGCAAATCTGACTTTTTTTAAGAATAAAGTTCAAAGAATCATTATGATACATCTTAATAATGTACAATAATAATAGTAGAATGTTTACTAATTAAACACTATATAAATGTTTGATAAATAACAACTAAACTTTTTGGAAGAAGCTAATAATATACAGAAATACAATATTTTATCATGTACTTTAAATACGAAAAGTTCCAAACAACAGGATTAGCATATATTTGAAAGTTATAATTATAATACCAAGGAAAATACAGAGCTCAACCTATTTCACGTCAGTAGGTGGTACCTACGGCAAGTATGTGTGTCGTTTCATGAAAAACTGGGGCTTTTCTCGTTATCGGCTGCGGATCGCAGATACGACGGTCCGAGTCGGTTCGTTATCATAATTCTATTGAGAATTTTATCTTTATTAAACAAACGCTAATACTACAGCAATATTGTAAATATGAAAACATTTATATCCAGTTCTTTTGAGTAGCAATCCTTTATCTTCCATCAACATTGAGGCAAATTTCAAATGGACGTGCCGGTCTCTGCATTTCTAGCCACAAAGTACATCGACGTCTCGCAGAAGGATGCAGTCCGATCCCCCGCTACAATCTAATTCTAAATCGCTAGTCTTGTACCTGTTTTGTATCAGATATGAATCTCCAGACATGATTAGACTTATTTTTATTCATAGCATCGTGCAGTGACGAGCATTGCAAAAAGTCAAAGACATGCAACAAAAAATATGGTGTGCCAATCATTATATTATTCAGTGCACATTTGGCTGGTCGCATTATGTGGTGTAGGCAAACAACGGGCGCATATGTGCCGGTAAGCTGAGACGGATGGCACGTCTAGACACGCCATTCATATATGTTTATCTCCAGACTAATCTGGAAAGGTGTTCGCAAAAAATGCAACAGTCTCAAACGAGCTGCATAAAAACTGAGTTGCCAATTAAAAAATTGCGATTGATCAAAGAGGACGTAGCGTAAGATCACAGATCGGAATACTGAAGTCGTGTTATCGAATACTGCAGGTATACAATGCAATGTTTTGTGTGGCTTATGTACTATCTTGAACATAATTATCAATACTCAAACGAGTTTGAATGCAAGAGATAGTACTATCTTACTTATACACTAATTGAATTATCTCCTCGACACTCATTATAATAAGGATACAATTGACAACAGCGTGCCTTGGTCATCTGTTTCATGAGCTAGGGTAAACGCTGGTAATGTCGTCAATGTCCCGATACTCGTCAGATTGTAAAAAAAGGCCAGTTACTTATTTCAAACGAGAGCTTAATAAAAGATTTTTATAGCAATATATTTAAAATAATATACTTCATAATTAAAATGGCACCATTTAGTTATATCTTTAATGGTTCCGGAGAAATGAGCTATCAAAGTTAGCGATTTTGAAATTTGTGTTTTTTGGGAAGTTTAGTAACTGAAAGTGTAGTCCTGCGCACCACTTTTGTTTTCAAGTTTCACAGGACCAGGAGGCCGGTTTGATAAGTATGATATTTTAGTGAAACGCTCAAGTTAATTTTCTAACGATATAACCTATAAAAGTGTGCTATTTTTATTATTAGTTTCTTATTTATGCGTATGACAGGTATTCGTACTTAAAATACCCTATCTGACCCAATACCCGTCAGTATTTATATTATTTTGACGGTAACTGGGACATGATTAACAAAATGCGCGTAATATCGTCATTGAGTATATTTTGAACCTTATTGTGCAGTGATACGGTTTACGGTTTTATTATAAGGGGGCGGCGGCGGTCAGATTTTTATTTGAGTATATTAATTGAGGGTTCGCTAAACTATTACTTTTATTTTATTTAAAGATAATTACTTCTATAATCAAGTATGGAATTACGGTTACCGATAAGAACGCCTCTATTTTTTTATATAAAATTATAGTTATAATAAGTACATACAATAAAAAGTTTTCGGTTTTTCTTTTTTGTATATTTTGTAGGGGCATGCGTTGCAGATTGATATTTTGCAAGCGAGGCAATACGCGCAATTTGGCGTTAGTCGTACTACCACCTTACAACCGCGTGCCCGTACGGCAGCTCTTATTCGTATGTTTTTGTATGGCATAGTTAAAACAATATATGACCTAACTTCGTGCGTATGACTTTCCCTGCCCAGTAGACTGAGCACAAATATAGGACACTTAGATCGACCACTAAAATTTACATGTACTTCCCTGGCCCATCATTAGTATTTTATTAAGTAAAGTAACATTTAAAGTAAAGTAATGAGTAATACCAAATTATTTTATAAAATATTATATATATCAAATTACTTTATAGCTAATGATGAAAATTACTGTTTTCCATATTTATTTTTAGGTTATTTAAGTAATACATATAATATTCAATATCATGGACGACTGCGCCGAGAGACTCGGCATAAGCTTCTGCAATGCGGGAGCACGGAAACATGTTGCAATATCGCCAAGCATAGCCTCTCTGCTAAACGGAAGCACCACCCGAACGAGCATGAAACGTAAAACGTATAACGCGCTACCTGTGATGGAAATAGCAGACCACCAATATCGATCAAGGCACCGCTTCATGACCCGCCTGACGCAAAAATCCTAGAACGCAAAAATGGCCTAAAGGCTTTTTTGTTCATCGAAGAAAAACAGGCATTACGGAAAAAGAAAGACAACGCCAGAGCCTTCAGTTGGCATTCTGAAAATTTGGAAATTAATTTCCAAAGAAAATTTCCGAAGACAATTAGTGCGTGGTACTTTCCTAAAACGTGTTCTAGGAAATACTTGTTTTTGAAAATGCCTTACAAGTTTGTGAAAAAAATGTTTGTTATTTAGAATCTCCATTACATGTCCAAGGATTATATGGAAGTGTTTTGTTGAAGTTTACATTTATGAGAACACTGTGAACGGCCAAAGTCAAGGAAAAATTTGTCCAAAAAGCTGGTTTTTGAAGGCTTGTACTGAGTTGGAATCTCAAAATTTTACATTTTTGCTCCCACGGAATCCTAGATATAGAGCACATGATACCTATTTGCTCAAAACATCTAAAGAAAAATTTATTAGGACACTATAATCGCGTACGAGCGTTTGTATGAAAAGTACGGCATGTAGCAGCCTCTTAATGCGGTCAAGAAACGACGATTGCACTATTCAAATGGGGGGAGAAGACTACTTTTGCTCAGGTATCTCTCAAAACTCGCTCTAACTCAAATCTCTCAAAGCTCTCAAAACTCGGAGAGGCCGAAACAGGTACCAACCACGACAACGACGGTCAACACACCCACAAAGTGAGACTACTCTCACTTTGTGGGTGTGTTGACCGTCTACACGCAATGACAGTCGAGTACTAAAAAGGCGAAGTCGCTGACCACATCGGCCGCATTAAAGCGTCCATAAATCATGAAGTGGACGTGTACGAGAACAGGAGGGAAGACCTAAGCTTTTGCGCTGAAAACATTTGGCAGAATTGTCTCTTCGTTGACGAGTCCAGAATTAGCACTCATCCGGACAACCGACGTCTCCGTGTCTGGAGAAGACATGGGGACACTGAAAGACAAAGAACTGCCACCGGAACCGTTCAACAAGGCGGGAAATCGGTATCCTTTTGGGGCAGTATAATGATTGCTAGTATAATGATATAATGAATGCTAGAACAACGTTGATCCCGTATCGTGGCTGGATGACTGCAGCTTTGTACCAAACCATTGCTATTGAAGGAATTATCAGGTCATTTAGAATAAACCATGATCCTCGAGTCGTATTGGTTGACGATAATGCACCCAGCACATCGAGCTCAACGAATCAACGCTGCTCTGCGTGAATACGACATTACCAGGTTAGACTGGCCTGCCGGCTCGCCTGACTTAAACCCGATAGAACACGCGTGGGATGCTGTCAAGCGAGCTGTTTGGAACCGTCAGCCACCTCCCCAGACAGTGCCAGAGATCAGGGAAGCCGTTATTCAAGAATGGGACAGGTTACCGAAAGAAATGCTGAATAACTTAATTCTCAGCATGCCAAGAAGGATTGCCGCATGTGTTCGAGCCAGGGGAGGAGTTATCTTATACTAAATAAAAACAATTTAATAATAAATGTTGATAATATTTAGTTATATCCTCTTTTTCTTTCAATTATTTAGTAGTCAAAATTGCACTAGGACTTTTAAATTCAATTTTAGTTACTAAAAAATATTTTTTTTTTTATTTCAACAACTGTATCTTTTTTTTAAAAAGATGTTACGTAAGCAACATTCTTTTAAAAAAGTAAAATAAAAAATACCATCTTTTGCTAGTGATGTCAAACTTTATTTGATGTGTGTGTGTAAATCGGATTACAATGCAATATAATTATATCACCGAGTTTGTCCTGATAACAGAGCCGGAAGGTAGTAACGTATAGTATAGTAACGTTGTAACGTAATGACATAACCCCATTGTGTATTTACAAGAATCAAAGGAACCTTAAGCGATATTTAGGATGCCGATGATGGAGCCGGAAGGTGACTACGAGACTACAGAACCCATTACGTATTTTACAAAAAGCTTTTCTGGAATAATATATTTGAATATTTATTTATATTTTTTCACAAAAAAACTTGTTAATACAAAAACAGCTTGATTAAATTGGTTTCATTTGGTGCAATAAATAATATTCTTTAATCTTTTTTTGTCCTAGGCATTCGACGCGTTTGCTTATTCTGGGTATATTTTTGCCATATATTTTTAATTTGAGGGTAATATCGCCAAAAAAACAATTTAATAATGAACCTTAATACCAAGGTTAAAGAGTTCAAAATAGTGGTAAAAATTGACGAGTTCTGGGACAATTTGACGAAAATTAGGACAAATCTGACGGATACTGGTACAATTCACTTATTTTTCAGTTTTTCAATTATTTTAATAACTTGTGGTTTTTTTATCGTACTAAAAATATATTTACCGAAAAGAGTTATAAATAAGTAATCACGTCAAAAAATTTGATATTTCTAAGTTAATAAACAGAGACGAGGCAAAGCTGCAAAGACAGCTAAATTCAGAAACTGACGAGTAATGGGACGTTTACCCTACGGAGTTATTTTTAATGTCTTCAATACTATACAAGGTTCTATACTAGGCTTAACGTATTCACTATTTTTGATAACGTCATGAGATATTGATCAAACGGTAACTTATCAAGAACAATAAAATAATTTTGGTTGATCATGATATAAGTCTATATTTATTAACCGACTTCCAAAAAAGGAGAAGGTTCTCAATTCGGTAGGTATTTTTTTAATGGTTGTTACCTCAGATCTCCATCATTTATTTACGATTTGGAAAAATCTTTTTTTTATTTGAATGAATATACTTTCAGATTGGTTACATAGAAATATCATCAAAATCGGTTCAGTAGTTTATCATTGAAGTCGGTTCGTCGCTTTTTTAAAGCAATTTTTTGATTACAGAACAGTGACATGCTTTGCCAACCGTTGTTCCATATTCAAGAATATATTTTGTGCAAAGTATTCTGCCACCACACTTTCCTGTTCGTCTTGAAAGTCAACGTTGACCGCGGCGGAGGCGAGGTTGTTTCATATACGCGTTTAGTGTCTGGCAGGTGGTAGATATGTAGGGTTGGATGGTCGCTGCACCTTGTGGAGGAACGGGTCGTGAAGGTGGAAGGGGTGGCGGGCGGGAGGGGCGAGGTCTCGGGGCTCATCGACCTTACGGCGCTCGTGTTTCCACCGGCGGCGCCCGCGCCGTGCAAAAAGCGCCTAACCCAAATTTCGGTAGCTGTCTGGCGCGATCTCTCCCGTCGCGGCCGCGGGCGCAATCGCTATTTGGCTGTATGTAATCGGCACGCGTGCGAGTCGGCCATTAATTCAATTCAAAGGACTGGTCACGTTCGAGCATGTCACACTCATAAACCTATTTGTTTTTGACATTTAGTATTACTGTCAATTTCGCAGTTTCAAACAAAATCTTAGCTCTTTGAGAATCTTTTGATTATAATATGTTTTTTAAATCGTTTTTACATATGAGTAACAAGATTTTGATATGTAAATAAAATATTTCGATGTAGGGCTGTTCCTTGAATATTAAACAAAATCGATGGCTACATTTCGTATCCACAACTTTCAAAAACCCTTGAAAGTTGGAATCTCGCAAGAATACATACTCGTATAACAAAACCTTAGATTTTATATTCTATGACTGAAAATATAACTAAGTCACTGAACAGATAATTTAAGAACTGAAACGCTACCATTTTTTATTGTTATTAAATTAATCAAATACTTGTATCTAATACCATATGATCAATAACATTATAATATTATAAGTAGTATATTGTAAATGAAGTGCTCAAAACGACTCCTCCAAAGTTGTAAGAGATGGAAAAAGAAAGCAAACACCACTGACTACGACTGGGTGCTAAAGATAATGTAATGTGAAGGCTGTTGAGCGGTCAATCTTTTTGGACATCTTTGGACATCTATATAAAAGTAGGTAAAAATTGAACATATTATATTTTTTAATTTTATTTGATAACGAGACGAGCTGGTCGTTTGCCTGATGGTAAGCATAACGCCGGCCCATAACAATTGCAGTGCCACCCAGAACTTTGAAACACAAAGGCCTGCGCAGCACTGCAGTGCGCTCGTTACCCTGAGACATTAGGTATTAAGTCTCATAAGCCCAGTAATTTCACAGGATACTCTGTTCATCAAACTGGAACACAGTAATGCTTGCACACTACTGCTTGGCGGCAGACTTCACGAGCAAAGCGGTGGTAACAACCCAGACGGACACTCGCAGAAGAGTTAGTCCTCTCACGATATTATAGAAAAATGTGCTATATCGTGTAGCGCATTAGCGTAACATCAAGTGAGGTCGCGATCAAAAATATAAGTCTACTTTTAGTAAAAAAATTGATGCTGATAGCCATGAAAGCCTGGAAAAAATATATACAAATTGTCAACAATATATTCCACAACAATAACGATTTAGCTTGGGTATATATGTATTACTAGCTGCTGCCCCGTGGTTTCACCCGCGTGGAGATTTTGGATTACATGGTTTTTATTTTTTTTGCGCGGAACCCTAATTATTTTTCTAAAATTAAAGTATCCTATGTTACTCCTTGTAACATCAGCTATCTGCCAGTGAAAGTCCCGTCAAAATCGGTCCAGCCGTTTCGGAGATTACCCGGAACAAACAGACAAAAATTTTAAAAATGGTTGTTTAGTAAAAAGCTGTTATTTTGATATTACAAACAGACACTTCCATTTTATTTATCTGTATGGATATGGATGTAAGTGAGGAAGTTAGAAGTTAACATGCCTTTGAATTATCGTAATTTCTTTCGTAACCTATTCTCTTTTATTCATATTACTATCGTAAAACAAGGCTAAGTAAGTATATGGGTAACGTTTCGAGATTGGCCACCATAGCATATCGATAGGTTTTCCACAGACGGCGACAGAATTTTACCTTAAGACTGGCAGAACGATAATATAATTGCCTGTTTTCCTTCACCGAAAAGTAAGCTCATTATAAGACTCGAACTCTCGACCTGCCGATTAGCGCGCGTGACCTCATTGCCACTAATCCGTTATCGCTTCACAACATTCTACAGCGGCATACGTTGGGATCTTTTTGCGTTCGATATAATAATTATATAACACTGTATGGGTGTTTTAAAAAATCCTTGAACTGCTTATGAACTGACCTTAGTCTTTGAACCTGATATAATATGCATACGTTAGTTGAACTCGCTTAGAGATCAAGTGATCTGCCATTGTTCAGGGCACGCACGGGTAGACGCTAGACAAGCGCATCGCCGTATGTCTTGTGAGTTGTGTCATATAATGTCCGTTATATCATATTATATATCATTGTATATCACTATACAAACTTCCAGAGTGTTTTAAAATATTGAAAGAACGTTAGCATGAGTTCCAGAGACATTTAAAGAGAATTGAAGTTTAGCCATAATCTTTATAAGATAATGTTCGTCATGTGGCAACTGGCAAGCTGATAGGAAAGAGGCTGGTTTCCCCGCTAAATAACATGTGCAATGGCTATATAAGATTCTAAGAACGTCTCAGTTTCTAGTTTTGGCGTGTTAAAAGCTTATGGTTGAAACCACATCACTCGTAATAATAATAATGTAAGACTCAGTCAATGTGTCAAATAAAAATATCTATAATTTTTCTTATTTTTAATGAAAAATTAATTAATGCCTTTACTGGTCAAATAAGGGGTTAGTAAACTGAGCTCAATCATTACAAACAAATTAAATATTATTTTCGTTACCTATGATTTAAAATAAGACCTCGGTCCATGTCCCAAACTCTCCTTCCAAATTCACTTTGCATAACCAATAAGTAGTATAGACCACAGAGAAAGTAATCACTCTACCTATTATACCACATCGACTGTAGCCAAAATATAATTAAAAAAGTTTACTAAGTTTAATCAAACGTTGTATACACAGATATCAATGTTATGTCTACATAATATTGGGAAATAACAAAAATATGATAAAGCATATATTACATTTATATATGAGAACAACTAGGCATGGAATCGATTTGAAGCGATGGTGGTTGCTTGGTAATAAGGTTCCCTCCAATCTGTCAGAGCATTCGAATCCGTTAGGGCTCATGTGCGGTGTGGCTATCTGACATCTGGAAGTCGAAAATCTGTTGCTAAGCACTTGACTATTCCGACCGTTGCACTTGACCAATACTATTCTGTGTTCCGGATTGATGAGCAAAGGAGTCATTGAAATTACTGGACTTAAGAGACTTAGTAGGTACTTATATACCTATGTTTCAGGGTAACGAGCGCAATGCAGTGCCGCATATATTATATATATGCTTTTGTGTTTAAAAGTTCTGAGTGGTACTGTATCGTTTATGGTCTGGCGTTATGCTTGCCATCATGAAAATAAGTTTTTTTATGTTATTTGGCAACGAGACGAGCTGGTCGTTTGCCTGATGGTAAGCATAACGCCGGCCCATAACATTTGCAGTGCCACCTAGAACTTTGAAACACAAAGGCCTGCGCGGCACTGCAGTGCGCTCGTTACCCTGAGACATTAGGTATTAAGTCTCATAAGCCCAGTAATGTCACTGGATACTCTGCTCATCAAACCGGAACACAGTAATGCTTGCACACTACTGCTTGGCGGCAGACTTCACGAGCAAAGCGGTGGTAACAACCCAGACGGACACTCGCAAAAGAGTTAGTCCTCCCACTAACAAGTCACTATAAGTCGCTCTTTCTCGTTATCCAAAAGTATAAAAAAAATCATCATCGAGTCCACAGTCATGGCAATGGTTTCGTCGCAAAATGATTACTTTAGACACTTTCGATATTTTATAGCACAATCCTTTTCCTATAGCCGCCTTTAACAGTGGCGGTCATCAATAAACCTTTGTTATTTTTCGTATACTCTTCATCAAAGTGATAATTTTGCGACGACACATGCATTGTCATTTTTAAACCATTTTTTTTAGTATAATAGGGATGTTGACTGATTTTGGGAAAGTGTTTAAAACGATGCGTATGGGCCTAATATAACCCAAAATATTTAAATTTACTCTTTAAAACAACTAATATTTTAATTATCATGTATTTAAAATGCCGTTTTAAATTTTGCTCCAAAACGGCAGTGACGTCACGTGTTCAATTACCACAGAGTAATTTTCTATAACACTGTAAAGTGACAAGCAAAGAGAATATAACCACTACTACCTAGTCTGTGGTACGTTTAGTGACAAGTTCATTCGATGCTTTCTGTGTATGTATTGTTATGTATTAAAATATGAGTTCTAAACTTTTTTGAGCTTATTGATTTATATATATGCTTTGGTTAATTAATACACTTTGGATCTTAGAATCTACGATTACTGTTATATATTCATTGTTCGTTATAGAAATAATGATTTTTGGTATAATAAGTAGGTACTTACACGGAGGTCTTCACATTTCTAAATTCAGCAGAGCAGAAATTATCGTTTGTCGAGAAGAAATTGGCCACCGTAAAACAATCAATTCTCGGCAAATTGGAATTATTTGCCTTTATGAAGCCACTTTCCATCATAGGAGAATATTCAAGAGTCGAAATAAATTTAGAAAAATAGGCGCGGAATTCACAGCACAGATAAATAATCACAGAAATCACTCTAAAATACTAAGCAGTTAAGCGCAAAGAGCTATATACTCATTGGAGTTTTGGCGGGAATGCGAAAATGTGCTTTTGTTGATTTTGTGTTATTTACTAAAACCTTTGTTTTATAGAGTGTTAATGTGTAATAATAGTGGATTATTAACCATTAAGTGTTCGTAAACTTGCATGAGTGAAAGGCAAATAGTACAAAGACGAAAAACGTGTATTTTCGTATTCTATCCAAAACTCCATAGAAGCTTCAGTAAACTATCCACCAATTTACTGAAGCGTCACTTCGACTCGACTGCGCCTAGACTAAACTTTAACGTGACTTTGACGACTTTCATGCACCAAAACTAGAGATTTATTTATATTATTATTTATATAACTTGACACTAGTTAAATGCGCAAATCACGTGGAGCCAAAAACAAAACAAAAAAAATATATATACTCATTCCGATTGAAACCGTGACGTCACGGGCGTTTTAGGTCACGTGACTTCGGATTGATGTGATTACATTTTGATTATTTAATTTAAATTAAATTCCTTAAAAATAAACAAAAATATTGTGTTTAATAGGATTTCTGTCACAAAAACTACCGATTCGCGGCAAAATTATATTTTTATTTGAATACAGTCAACAACCCAATTGGGGCCCATGTGGGATAGTGGTTATACATAGTGGTCAACACGAAAGAGTTGTGAATTTAAAAAATCGCCGGCACATGTGCGAATGCAGAATACGAAAAGCCTCCACGTTTGTATGTTTAGGTGTTAGCACAATATTTAAATTGATAATGTTATCTCAGTCAAGGCACACACGCTCACAGATATGAAACTAAAATTAATTTGGCAGACTGATAATTACAGGAACCGTTTGTTTGATAAAATAACATCACAAGTTGTGTCAATGTTAGTAATGTTTGAAGTCGTCCAATTTGAAACTCGAATGAGTCAATGTACGAACGTTATTCCGTCACTCGTCCGGGCGGTGCCCATGAACTATAGCCAGCTCTGAATATCGCAAACTATTTTTGCATGTTGGTAAAGAATTTACAAATAAAAAAAGTATTTTTTTCAACAATCCTAATACACGTATCTACGCAACATCGATAATCCACTTCACAATGTGATCGGCCCGGTGCGAAGGGTAAGGATGCAGCAGCGCGCGTGCGCACCCGCCACCCACTCGCGGTGGCAGTGCATCTTCATTTACATTTGTCCACCTGATTTCAGGGGTGCATCTGTCAGTTTGAGGAAAACTGGAGTTGCCATAACTCCTTGGTTGAACCACTTTCTGATATTTTGTTTTCGTGGATTTTTTTAATTGTGCACCTTTGCGTCTGTTTTCAGTATTGCTACACTTTTCTGTTACAAATCGTATAAATTGTCAGTCGAAGAAATCGTTTAAAGCAATAAGGCCACCCATTGTACTGCTAAATTAAGTTTAATTAAGTATCAGTAGTATAGTAATAGTTTTATAGTTTTTTTTCATTGTAGTATGCAAATAAAGAGTGTGTCTGTAAGTCTCTAAGTGTATCGAAGTATGCTTATTTTTTCGTGAATTACAGGTCCAAGTACAGAGTACGGACATAAACGTTTAGATGAATAACTCCATTGCGATGATAGAGATGCCACGCGGAGATACATGTTAATTTCCGACTAATAAAGTGCCATTCTATTTTGTAGAATTGAACTGATAATAAAAAAAATCCGCAGTAGGTACTTTTATAGTCCGATAGTACCATGTCGTCACCGGAAGGCTTTTTATCATAGTATCTGTCTAGACAGTTTTGATAGATGCGATAGATATCACAATAAACGCCTGGGAGGAAGTGTTTTTAAACCAGGACAAATAAAAAATGTGGATTTCCGTGATAATACCTACTGTACACACATGTACATACTTTATTAGCGTAGGCACGGCTTTCGTTCTTTAGATATAATATATTATAAACTGTATGATACTCGATAATAGGTGTATCTATGATGCCTACTATATAATAGGCGTTCTACATATATAAACTAGTTCAGTACCTAGGTATCATTCGAATAGTTTTGTAGATTTTCTATAAAAGTATAAAAAATCTAGAAAATAGAGCATAAGCAATAAATAGCACTATGGTAATAGTGGTGGGCATTGTCTAGTGTTCTGCTGGCTAGGTACCACCTTCAAAATGGAAATCTGTCGCCAAACAGCTATCGGTGTGTTCCGGTCCTAATCTAGCTTTAGCGTGTTCTCCACCTACGATCACATCGACATAAGATGAGGTGAAATAGCGGCGCAAACCTATAAAAAGTATAAAAAGAAACATGAAGTTATAATTCCTTTAATCTAGGTAGTGAGTAATTCACTATAATTAATATTATTATGTTATGTTATTTTTGTGTTTATTTTTTCTAGGATTAATTTAGATTTTATATTGTTTTAATATGTTTTGCACCTATATTTAATAAAGGTAATTGGCTTGCGCCGTTTTAATTAAATAAAAATAAATAAATAAAAATGTGGTACTTCATGCAGATGCCAAATGCAGTAAGATATTAAAGTACACTACTTATTTGTTTTTAATCGTACAATTTCACAAACAAAACACAACTCCGTACAACCTTCTAATTAATATACTCACTGCGGTTCTAATATGAAGCTTCGAATACCACAGTAAAAATAATGCAGAAAAATTTCCTCGTATAAAAATAAACTAATGTATGAAAACAAATTAGCCATTGGTAAAATATATAGGAAGTCAATGATCAAAAATCGTTTTGATGACATCAATAAAATGCAGTTGACATCAGCATTGGGGTTTTTCGTCTGTTGATAAACATGGAATATACGTATTTACCATTTGTAAACGTTATGATAACTGAAACCAGACTGACACGTCATGGTGGTTACACAAGTCGAGTATCAACCAGACGAGTCCGCCGTATTATGATAAATAAATAGGGTAAATTATTAAAGTTAGTTCTGTTTGTACTGGCGACATACCTATAGTTGTGCTATGAAACACGTGTAGAGATAATGTGCGCAGAAACTTCAGAGTTGGTAGCTATAACAAAAGACGGATATATGGACTGATTTAATGGATTAACTTGTACTTATAGTTTTGAGGAAAACTACCTAAGCTAGGTACTTAGTCTAAGATTCAGAGACATGTCTAAGGAGCACATTAGACGCTAATATATGATTGATGGTTCATTAATCACGGACTACGCGCAAACCATGGAAAAACGACGAACACCGCCGCTTCTACGACCTCTACTCAAAAAAATAGTTTCAAAACCACTGCGTGTTCAGTGCAGAAGCCGCGGTAAATACGCGCTGGTAAGTAACCGTAGCGGAGCAGTGTTCGCTTTGAGACCAGACAGGGCTTCGAGGGAGTGAAGGTCTAGCACTATCTGGGCCGTATTTCTGTTCTTGTCTATTTCTTTGTTTTACTTCAAGCCGCACGCGAGCGTGTAACACCTCTTAATCCGCGCTTATTGCTAAGCTATGGTTACCTATTTTGACAGAAAAATGCAACCATCCTTTAGCGTCTAATGTGATCCTAAACGTGGACTCATGCTTCCATATGTTCCATAATTATGTTATTCGAAGGTTGAGCCTAGACGTGGCACTAGGAAAATCCAAGGCTATCAATGGCAATCCAAGGCTTTCATGTTCCTCGGAGGACGCCACCACTGTCGTCAACGCTGAGATACCTAGCTGCGTCGTCCTCGATAGCAGGTGGTAGATCAGGCCCCTGTCATCTGTCCACCAAGCTCCTGTAGACGGCTGGGCTCGGGAGAGGCACTCTCCCGAGGTGGGTCGCGGGGCGGATGACGCGGGGTCCTGCTCGGCATGCGCGGGGCGCGTGCGGGTGCGGGGGCGCGTGGGGGTTTGGGTTTGGGTGAATGTTTGTTACCACATATCCCTTTTTTTTTTGTAACCCTGGGAATTACCTTTACGCACAACTCCGCACCCAGGGGAGTGCGGAGATAGTGTGGGACTCGCCGCCTGCCCGCTGCACATCGTCCTACCCACTAAACCACCGGGGATTTTTCCTTTCGGCTCAGCTACAGACGAGGTCACGGGCCCGTACACACACTCCTCGTGACTACCACGTATCCCTGTAACAACTACACCGATTTTGATGAAATATGGAATGTAGATAGTTAAGGTTCTAGAATAGCACATAGGTTATAAAAATCTATACCACGCCGGCGCAGCAATGGGCAAAAGCTAGTTTAAAATAATGTGTAGGTGTGTTTGACTTTATGCGTATAATCCGTTAGATGAATGAAGTTAAATCTTACCTAAGTCACACAATAAGTTATAACATTGCAGTGTGCCTAATTCCTATAGTATAGAATATATAGAATAATGATATAGTATAGAATAATAAGTAAACTTAGTAATTATCCAATTAAAAGAGATGAGTAATTTCACCTATTTCAATACTCGTACCTACTTATCATTAGTTTTACAAATCAATCTACCTCGTAATACGATCAGCTGTTTAGGATATGTAATCAAAGATTTCAAATGGTTGACGTCATTAATGACTATGATACTGGAAATTTCAATTTTAGTTATCACTCGTCAATACCGGTTATGTTTTTCAAATTAGGTTTTTATTTTAAATTTTTTTAATGGAGCATTTAACGCAATTATATAAATGCCTCTTAAGAGTTAAGACATCTAACTACAATTTTTTTACGAAGTTTCAACGGACATGCTTGTTTCCTATCATCCTTCACCGTAGTTGTTGGTGATAGATTGGCGCATAACTTAATAAGTCTTACTGCTTGCGATCTCTGGGTGAATTTGATATTCGTAACTAGAAGTTACTCTTTGTATTTAAATAGTAATAATTAGTGAAATTACTGGGTTTATGAGATATTAATAGGTACCTAATGTCTCGGGGCAACGAGCGCAATGCTGTGCCACGCAGGTCTTTGTATTTCAAAGTTCTGAGTGGCACTGCAATTTTTATCGGTCAACGTTATGCATCAATCAAACGACCAGCTCGTCTCTTTATCCAACAGTGCGGTATAAAAAATGGACTTCGACAGATTACTTGAAGCTCCTACGAACCTAATAGAAACAGAATTTTCACATACAGAA
This sequence comes from Crocallis elinguaria, assembly GCA_907269065.1. Lineage (NCBI taxonomy): Eukaryota > Metazoa > Arthropoda > Insecta > Lepidoptera > Geometridae > Crocallis > Crocallis elinguaria. Next base: position 18,622,149 of record OU026072.1, on the reverse strand, counting down.
CCGAAATCATATAAAATCTGTTGCACATAAAAAGGGGAAACTTTTATAGAAATGTTTTTGGAGAATAAGACGAAACACGCGATATTTGACGACTCACATTCCTCGAATCAGCCATAAGATAGAAGCAAAAAGTCATAACTGTTATGCAGACAACAAATAATGAATCAGAAGAAGTCTATTTCGAAGTGCTGCAGTAATACCGAACGCGAAGTTGATTTTTGAATGAAGTCAACATCGTAAAAAATTATATGACAGAACGACATAACAGTGAGATACTTTTTGTATTATTCTTGACAGGGTTATAGGTGGTGAACGAGCAAAAACTAGAGAATAGAACGTTTATTAGCTGCCGGACACATTTGAGTACATTAATTGGTATTTGGAGACTGTTATTTAACTTGAGGGTGGCAAACGGCCTGGCAGATACTAAACCATGTAAATATTCATGTATTAATAGTAAATAAATCATAAGCACCAATGAATTATATCAAGTTATGTGCGGATTATTGACAATCGCTCTAAAACGGTGAAGGAAAACATCGTGAGGAAACCGGCATGTTCAAGAAACACAAAATTCGAGGACAAGCCACACTGGGCCCGCGTGGTGGATTATGGCCCATGCCTCTCTCTCTGAGAGAAGGCCGTTATCCCAGCAGTGGGAGCGTAAGAGGCTGATAATGATGACATCATAGAAGCACAAGAAATCCTTGTAGACTTGTAAATACTGTACCTTACAATGGGTTTTATCGTTTTTTCAACACTCGAGTTCAACGAAGAATTTTTTAACATGATTTGTTTATTGGCCGATTTGAAAAAATACATTTCATAGAGTACCTAGTAGAGAGTGTCAGTGATACTACTGGGCTTATGAGACTTAACACCTAATGTCTCAGGGTAACGAGCGCACTGCAGTGCCGCGCAGACAGTTGTGTTTTGAAGTTCTTGGTGGCACAGCAATTGTTATGGAACGGCGTTATGCTTACCATCAGACAAACGACCGCCTCGTCTCTTTATCCAATATTTAAAAATAAATAAAAAAAAACTAGGGTCACCATTAGTTAAATTTTATCTCTGAAGACAGGGCGATGGAAACCAGTTTTCAGTTTTCATTTTCCAGTTTTAAAGAGAAATTTTAATAATATGGATTTTGTTACTTTTTAGCATAAAATAACAAATCAATGGCGATCAAAAAATTAGGTTTAGGAATGAGACGCCAAGATCGACACCAATCGTCAAACTACACGCGTATTCAAAAGGCATACTTAAATAATACGTATTCGCAATTGCAATATAAAACCTATAATATCATTGTGATATTAATTAATAATGAAAAACCGGTTTTTGGGACTGCACTCTTTGATGTTCACATCTTTATAATGTGTTAAAGTAAATTCATAAGGCATAAAACTAACTTCACCTTGTAAAATGCATGCTTTGTACGTCGAGCGGAAACTTCCAAAGGCGCGAGTTAGTGCAGTTTCACAGTTCTGTTTAATTGCCTAGCAGACAATTATACGCCAGACGGACGTGATAACTCTGTCTAGGTCATGTGTTGCCAGTCTGCTACGAGAGTTAAAACCATTTATGAGCGGTAGGTATAACCGTTTTTACGGCTTAACGGAAATTGGATTTTACCTTACTCAACTTGATGTTTGTTTGTTTGATTTTAGAATTACATCCCGCACTTGGTTTTATTAAAATACATTTTGCACTCTCATGATATTACTGTAATCGATTTAGTGTTGTTTCAGATCTGTACAGCAGCTGCATTAGAGAGCCGGTCTAGGTTTACCACCGTCGTGGTAAAGCGTCATACTAATCATATCAACCACATCGTTACTTTAGGTCAGATAGTATAGTAGATAATCGCTACGAAATACAAAGAGTAAAACGAAATGTTTTTATTTTGGCTGTGGATCTGGAAGGACGGAGAAATAATTCCGTTTATTTATTGTTTATTTTGCTTCACTGATTGAATTTCATTAAGTACATCTTTTGCAATTTGTGATTTCCTAAATTCTAATAAATAAATTTTGAATCATGTTTTGGGAAGGTCTTGTGCCCTGTAACACAGTTTATACTAGTACGGGGGACAGTGGCTCACCAGTCACCATAAGAGATGACTTTATAATAATTTATCTTAAGATTTACTTTAAACTAAGTTATAATGTAATGTAAATGTTAATTCATGTAAATCGTAACATTTTACAACATGCATTTACATTCAGTCGAAGTAAGGAAGTTGGCAGTACAGGTATTCGCGTTGACATTGCTCATTGCCTCGCGCTGCTCTCTTCCTTGGCGCCAGCGTATAATCATTATTCTTTATGAGGAGTTATTTACGACACAGCGAGCAGCAGCGTCATGTATATATTAGATAGATTCGACGGACGTGACTACTGGTGATAGAAAGAATTTAGCCTGCCACGAAGCAGTGCTGTGCAAGCATTGGTGTGTTACGGTTTTAGACAATATTATCGTCAGAGGCATAAAATCAGCCCTGACGCGGCGCAGTGCTTCACAGCACTGGTCAATAAATAGTAATTTGTACGTAGGTGTGACGCTTAAAACCAAACAACTCAGAACCTTTATTATAACAGCAATTTCTGTTTGGGACAATAATTATCAGCCTCTTACGCTGGGATACCGGCCTCCTCTCAGAGTGAGAGAGAGAGGTATGGGCCATAATCCACCACGCGGGCCCAGTGCGGCTTGGTGGATGCCACATGTCCTCGAATTATGTGGTTCTTGAACATGCGGGTTTCCTTACGATGTTTTCCTTCACCGTTTTAGAGCGAGTGGGAATAATCCGCACAAAACTTGATATAAGTCATTGGTGCGGTCGAGATTCAAACTATGGTACATCCGATTGAAAATCGCTTAAGTTCCCGCTCGGCCACGCTCGTTCTCACACTGTACCTGTAAAGGATCAAAAATAACTTTAAAGGAATTTTAAGATTATTTTTAACAATATTCCAACTTTGTATGTAAAAAAATTAGCAGTAGGACTATAATTGATTTTGGTAGAACGACAAGTGAGTTCTTTCTTGTAAGTGTTCCGCCCGAAAATAAAAAAATAGCTTCATATATGCTTTATTTGTTATGTTTGATTATTTAGAAAAACCGGATTGTTTAGCAGTTTGCGGTTAACACATGGTCGCTTGACCGGTTTTTACAAAGCCACAGTGACTTTATCAAGACACACTAATTGCTACTTTTGTAAGCGAGTACCGATTGTTAGGGGCTTTGTTTTCTGCTGATTCACAGACATCATACAAATCTAAATACTGTATGTTATTGGAAAATTTTCCTCATACCAACAAATGACTTTCCGTTTTCATTCGATAACTTGGCTTTTTATACAATAAAGTGCCGAGAGGTGAAAGTGACGCTTGATGCGTCACACTTGCTCGTACTTTGTTTATACTAAACACTATAACTAAAAATATTTCTAGTCCAATTTATTGCCTTATTAGAAATTTTGTGTTCGCCTTGTCAAAGTTGAATGTGATTGAAATTTAGAAGCTGCATTACAAGTAAGATTTCGAAGTAGGTTTTCGCAGTGATTAGGAAAAGTAATCACGTAAGTTATCGCGACCAATTACAACTTTTATGAAAGGTAGTCCTACCTCTGATTAAGAATACTGCAAGGAATTCGACACGTCGGAATTTAAAATGATGTAAAATTATACGCTTTATAAATTACTAGCCATTGCTCGCGACCTCACCCTCGTGGAGATTCTCCACAGGAATTGTGCATTTTCCGCGATAAAAAGTAGTAGACTTTGTTACTCTATATATGGTCTATAAACTATATCTGTGCCAAAATCAAGTCGATGAGTAATATTGTCTAATTTGCAACGTTTCTTTATAACATTTTCAAAGACCGATATTCATACATATAGCTACCAGAACTCGTTATAAATATCAGTTATATTCTTAGACGAGCCCTATTCAAAATTAGTAGAACAGCACACTGTAGGATATCAATAATTTTAAAATAGGTAATAAATCGATAAAAATGTACAGTTCGGACTGCATCGCTCAACTTGCATTTGGCTTGTTTATCATGTATAAAATATGTATGTCAACGTCTGATCACCGTTAAATCTCTCATAAAAGTCAAGTGCCTTTTAATGGAAACAGATACCAAACACAACTAAATTCTCTGAAGATGAATAACCGCAAAAATGCACTTAGTCACCCACGCAGCTATGGAGTCAAATTATGATCCTCTAGCCACAAGCACCATCATAGTCACGAGATACCGCAGTGACGTCAATGTCTGTACATGTGTAAAGAAAAACATGATACACATACGTGGTCCGATGCTTCCAATTTAAGAAATTACCACCTCTCCTATCATTTGCACCTAATATTTTAAGTCACAATTTAAACTTGGACTTGATCCGGATACAGTTGCTTAAATCGAATCATTATTAATATCGCTATCATTAAGATCATTGATTATACATATAAAACAGATAAAACCGTTTCCTAAATTAATCAAGACCGCATGTCGGTAGCCAGCTGAGTTCACGGTAGGCTTATTGATTAGCGTCGGAAGAATGGCCGCGCATCGCGTCACGCCGGACCGGACAATGTCGCCGCCGGTGCACCGCTATAGTTGCAGCATTAAAGAGATAAGCTGGTGATCGAAACAGTGCATGGACATCGGGTGTGCGGCCCGCGGGTGCGGGGGTGCGGCGCGGGGAGGAGCGGGGTGCGGGCGCCCGTCTAGACGCTACGTCACGCGGCCTCGCGATACCCGCGCCGGTAAACAACAATGTGCACTGACCGAATATGGCACCCGGCACGCGGAGCCGTCACCGGTCACCGCGGCTGCTCCGCCACCGTCCCAGCACCAGCCGCTCCACACACCTGCATTCAAGGGCAGCGGCTCTTGATCATTGCCCTATAAGTCAAATAGAACGCCACCCATAAACGATTTCAATGTTCCACAAAATGAATTTCAACAACGAAATTAACCTTTCAAAATTGAACTTTCATCAGCCTTTACTGTTAATGCACTTGAGAGTACTTCAGCATCCAAATCTACAAAGGTCATGGTCAGTTTGTATTGGTCATGCCAACATTATTTTGATCTTGGGCCACAAGATGTAAGATTTACATACATTGTAAGTAGATCGTATATGGGCTCGAGGTTTTCACTAGCTTCATCGATCTGTAAAACACGTCGGATGCAGAAAGTAGGTATATTCAATTGGCAAATCAAATAGAATGCCGAGTTCAAGGCCGTCTGATTCTATTATATTAATGTTTCAACTGTTTGAATAGTCCGTCGAGTTCGTTCGTGATGCACCTGCATGTGCTTTTGAATTAGTTCAAAAGGATGTGGGAGACGTGATTTGTACTGACATCTGCACCTCTATTTGTCGTGCGTCGCCATCATGGCGTTACGAGAAAGAATGTGATAGGTAGTTTATTTTTTGTGTAACTTAATAATTTGTTATTATTGTTATAATAATAATTGTCTACCTGCTCTGCAATCACACATCCGACCCTTTGATCTTTGAATTTGGGTTTCAGTTGAAATGTCTCGTACCTTTTTTATTTGTTCCCCACAAAAAATAAAAAAGAATTCCCTCTCAGCAAATGGTAAGGGGCAATGAACCCGATTGCTGGTACTTGCTCTTCTCCGAGAGCCCGTTTGAGAGGGGACCATCACCATCTTGCTCGTTTAATCTATCACCAAGTAGGTAGAAGTGCCCCATTGGTGTTCAGGTTGTAAAGGTAGTTCCTCAGTTAAATTACTGAGTGTACGAGACTTGAGACCTGAAGGTGAGAGTGGTGCAGTGCCACGCAGATCTTTTTTTATTCAAAGCTCTAGGTAATTCCTGAAGGCCAAGACATCATGTCGATTGATCTGCACGTCACGTAATTCAATTGCATGAAACAAGTGAACAGGTACATAAATGTGCAGAAAATTTTTGATTACCTACCTAAACAAAAAGTCAGCAGTCATGGTCACTTCTATTTCGATTGTGGCTGGACGACTACGGAAAAGGAAATTCAACCAAAATTATAAATTTTAAAATGGGGCCAGTGCGGTCGTTCTATAAAGTTAGGTACCTACGACGGAATTTAAAGGGAAAACGAACCAAGTGCAAACTGTATTTGCGCGAGTGGTGCTCCAAATATTATAAATGATTAATTAATTATTTTTACCGAAATTTAAAAAAGACAGGCTAAGATAACATCTTTGAGAATATTTTGTAATTCGCGTAAATAACAAACAAATAGATACTTTTAGTGCCTTAATTTTTTTTAATCTAAACCAAATTGTAATCCACTTCAAGCACCATATCCACCTTAACTTCTATTAAAATAGTTTAGTCGAAATAGTTACAGTTTATCTATACATATATATAAATAAAATTGAAGCGTCTGTTTGTAATAACAGTCAAAATAATAAAATAAAATATTGGTCAAATTAACAGCTTTTTACTAACTGAAATGCATATGAAACTCTATTATACGGTAGGTACCTACCTATATCAAAAACACAATTTTTAAAATTTTTGTCTGTCTGTCTGTTTGTTCCGGATAATCTCCGAAATGGCTGGACCGATTTTGACGGGACTTTCACTAGCAGATAGCTGATGTTATAATGAGAAACTTAGGCTACGTGGGCGAAGCCGCAGGGATCAGCTAATATGTTATATAAAATGTTGTATTCTACTCAAATTACTTTGCATATGACACAATACCTAGTCTTAGGGTAACGAGCGCACTGCGGTACCGCGCAGGCCTTTGTTTTTTAAAGATCTGGTGGCACTGCAATTATTATAATTATGGACTAGCGTTATGTAAACCATTAGGCAAATGACAGCGCGAAATTTGCCTGATGGTTTACATAACGTCTCGTTAAGATTACAAAAAAAAATCTAAGACAGATAAAACTTTGGCTTCCTGATTGTACCTACTGTATTTTAACAGCTGTAATCTGTTTTATATTTACGAGCATAGGTAGGCGCCTATTACTCGTATATCCGAACAATAGGTACAAATTTTGCAAAGAAAACTTATAGTTTGATTATTGTTAATCATCATTACATTTAAGTTATAAATAATTGTTTCATGTATCAAAAGATCACAATTTATCAAAAAAAAATTATGATGTAAATTCTCAATCGTTTTCGTTTTTCCAGCTAAAAAGGCAGGCATGTTACAATTTTAATGACAAAGGTTATCATGCAAGATAGCTAAATATATCAAAGCAACATTTTCTTTGTTTATACTTGAACATCTAATTACATCAGTGCATTCCGTTTCCATAATTAAGATTTCATAGAGCATTGTTTTTTAAAATTGAATTAATTAGATAACATTTTTATCATTGTTATATTAGTTAGTTAAAACGGTATCATTATATCTAGATAAGTGTGAATGTTTTTAACAACAATGACTTCTTAAATCTTTCTGATTACGAGTATGAAAATCATATTTTAAATTAGTTTTAGTGATACTATACTGGCCTCTGAAAGTAGATATAAAATTATACGTTTAATTTGGTTTAACATGGCATACGACTTTATGATTACTAGATAGGACTAACTCTTTTGCGAGTGTCCGTCTGGATTGGTACCACTGCTTTGCTCGTGAAGTCCTAGTTAGTCCTACATTACTAAGGTTTAACCCATGAAATGAGGTTCATATAGCTTTCAATTGGAATATTTTAAAGAGCATGCTATCACAATTAGGAATTGAAGTCACGATCACGTGAACGTCTTTCATTTCACATTCGGTGAACCTAAGTCAATCTTTTTCGAAATCCAAAGGACAAAAACTAAAGAACCATGTTTATTGATAAACAATAGTAGGTCAGTAATTTCTCAACCCAATAATAGCGGAAGAGTACCACAGAACATTTTTTGTGACAAACTACTGCGCTAAAATTTTTGGACATCAGTGCGGTGTCCACGTTCGTTACCTTGCTACTTGCCGTAAAACTAATAATACCTACTCCTACTTTTTTTTGTTGAAAATTACTAGGGGTTTACTTTTTCATTTTTAACCGACTTAACGAAAGGAGGAGGCTCACAAATTATCTTTATTTGTTTATGGCGATGTTTCTCGATTTCTCCACTTGTCAACTGATTTAAATTATTCTTCTTTTCTTGAGTAGGTATGGTATACCCTACCCTGAATTATATCTCACGTGGAGTCCTTTAATAAATTACATGAAAGAATACCAACCTTAAGGATGCAAAAATTGGGGATGAAATTTCATATGTCACGATATGTTCGTAGAAGTCAGTTGCCGCTTTTTCAAAAAATGCCTACTGATAAAAATTATCAGTAGGCATTTTTGTGACAGTAATTGAATGACAAGATGTTACGTCTACTCGGTGTTGCCATTAGTTCGTTTACGATCCATTATACTCCATGATTCTGTAAACACATTATAAATATTGAACGAGCGAAATTATGTAAGCGAAGTGGCGTTATCAAGAGACCTATCGTAATCTGAATGGGTTACAATTTTCCACTGGGAAACTGTCCATAACAAAATACAGTAAACATGGTAAGACTCATGACGTGAAAACACGAGAGAAAATGTATCACAAAGCTTTAGTAACTCTACTAAATCCTGTCATTAATCAATATTCCTGTGAAACATTCCTTTGTAAAGAGCTACACAAAAATACGGGTAAACCAAAATGCGTTTGTACGATAACGACTTGTCGCGCGTCACAACTTATTCTTATTCTATGTGGCCTGTAAGGTAAGGCCTGTACTCCATTTGGGGTGTTTTGTACATTTCCCCCTTTGTAGATTTGCCAGTCAAGCCATCCCAACTTCTTTACATAACGGAGTACGGCACTGGGTCGCTGGCACAGCTATTCCAGGGATGTCGCTGTCGGTAGTGTAAATTTTTTGGAGTCCGATTTTGATTGAACCTCTTTCAGTGATTGATCTTTCAGTCACATTGCGTCACAACTAATCGAGCTACTATTTACTGTATTGTCTTTTATGTTTTTTAGATAGTAACGTTTAGTTTTTATTACCTATAATATATGAGGTAAGGATGTGTGGTTGAAGGCGGTGACCCGGCGCCGGTGAGACGCATAATGAAGTAAACTACAGAAATGCAATAGTAGACTATAGTAAAGACGTGACGTACATAATTAATATACTAACGTCATTATCGTGTGCAATACGCCTAAGCACTACACAATAATCGTAACAGAGTACGCCGCCTGTCTCAACAGCTTTTAATGCGAACGCCCGGTTATTGAGAAAATTTATAACGCTATTCGGAATAAACGGGTGTGTTCTTATTATCATGTCTCGGTCAGTTTAACATTTACGATTCACTTTACAACAGAGTCTGAAGAAAACAGACACACCTGTCTAGACATGCCGCCTTCGCTATAAAACACTTAATGAGCAACCGCATTAACAGCATTTAATGCATGCCTGCATTCTAGCGCTATAAATATACCATAGATCGTAACAGACATCAACCTAATTTTAACAATTTTGTTATTATGAAAACGTTTGATGAAATAAGCGTGGGAGTGTTTTATTAAACCGAATATAAATCAGATACTTGACGACGACGCGGCTTCGGTTAGAGGCGATCTGATTTCAAAAAGAAATGTTCAAACGGCCAGATTTTTGATGAGATGTAACTCAATGGTAATGAGGTCATCTGCTGATCTGTAGGTCGAGGTATTCGAGTCCGACAGTGAAATTGAGCTTGAGATGAAAGATAACATCGAGAGTCAACAGAGAGAGAGAGAGTACAGCAGGGTTAAAGGGGGCTAGAAATCTGCTAAATAGATTAACACCGTCGTCCTAGACATAAAGCTAATTAGTCACCAGTTTGAAAGGGATAAGCCTACAGTTTGTTTGTAGCTACCCACTCAAACTAATAGTCTGCGGTCTATACCATCCTCAAGGTTGAAAATCAGTTACTAAGCACTCTTCGATGTGTTCTGGTATCAGCCATTGAGCGGCAATCCCGATTTCAGGTTTATCGTCTTTTAGAACAGAAGATACTGATCAGACAAAAAGAGAGAAAAAAAAAATTGTAGTTAGGCTAGGTTAAATGTCAGCTTCAGAAACGTCGCAGTCCATGAAGTCCTCTCAGAATGATAAAGAATGTCATCGCTAAGCAGTTATGGTTTTGACCATGGCCCAGTTTACGTTACGCACGTTCATTCATTCGCATTCCACATTCACTCTCGTAAATAACCAAGCAATGTACGGCATGTTTCGCCACGATTGAGTGTAGCAACGGAGTGGTGTGATGGCCTCCGTGAGTAACCATGACCGGCGTGTTTGCATAATTTATTTAGACCGCACGCAGTTCCTGTATAGAATGCTATTCGAAGGTTATGTCACCAAACTGTGAATCAATGCTTCTTACGAATAAATACGAACGCTTTGATTTCATTCATTGTATTCCTGGCTTGGGTGTATGAAGAGTAGAGTACTTTGTGATGAATATTTTCAGTTGCGTTAAATAATTCAACGTCCTGCAACATCTCTGCCGACTTTTATTTCACCTTTTCCTCACGTAGTCTTGATACAATTTACGATGCGTTCTGTCGGAAATCCCGCTGTCGAGTAGATCGCTTGCCTTCCGCGATCCACGGGCTAGACTACCTGCTAGTGCATCCGCTTTCGTATGGTTCAGATATACGCTACGCTCCGGTGCCTGAGAAAAATGTAGTTCCCGGCATAGTCGTATCAATATTCAATAAATTACACCTAGTTACGACACTCGTGGAAACCATTATTTTGAGTGGGTAGAGGAGGTCATTCACGTTCCACGAGCGAACTATTTTTGGTGTCGAAATTCTATAGTTGGATATTTAGGTTACTCAGCTTAGACGTCTGGTTAGTAGCTTAGTATAGGGCTGCTTCGCCGAGACTATCTCTCAGGTTTGACATATTACTTTTTAATTTTACTGTTTTTGTCTGCGCTATAAAACATTCGCCTAGTTTTGGCTGGCCCGGTCATAAATTCTTCCAAAGATACATTTAAATATTTCACACTGATATTACTTTCGTAATTTATTACATTTATTTATTCGTGTTGATTTATGAGCGTTCGTTAAGTTACGATCTCGAACCAGTTCCTCCTTATAAACCAGTCTAGACAGACCCCATCTTATGTATTCATAGTTCTTTTTGTCTAATAAGATTTATGTTTCGAAAACTGTCACCTAAATCAGGAACAACGAATTTTTAGATCACAGCTAACTAGTGAATTCTTACTTTAAATATATTTTTTGAAGAAAGTTGTAATTACTATGTTAAACTTTTAATAAAAAAATACCGACAGCTCCTTACGAGTCGACAAGTATTTATTACTCGTATATATATGTAGTAACAATAAAGTAAAATTGTAAACCAGAAAAAAACACACAGTTTTCTTTAAAAAAAGTTGATACTTATAGTACATACTTTTACAAAGGCCTTATCTTTTAAAGCTATTTCTGCCAAACACTTTTTATACGCATCATTTGTGTTACATGTTTTTTTTTGCTTTATAATTCAATGATTTACTTATGATTTCAAATGCTTGAATTTAAAGAAAAAACAATTGGAAACAATAGTTCCTATCAATTTTTTTTATATAAGTATCCTATTGAGTCCTGCTGCTGGGCAAAGGTCATCATTCCAACGGTCACGGTCGCTAGTCGCCTCGATCCAATCTCGATTGTAGGTATCGAGGTCGTCCCTACACCGCTTCCTAGCACGACCTCAACGTTTTCGTCCATCGCTCTAAATAATCTGTGATCGCTAGGGACTCAATTTGTGCCCATCTCTCATGCTGCATCCTGCAGACATGACCCGCCCAGTCCCACTTGAGTCTTGAGTTCCTGTCTTAGAACGCAGCGTTGTTTCACGAACCTTCCATCCTCTGGACACTTGATATCAAAAAATAAAATAGCAGAATCTCCAGGTACAAAATTCACATCAGGTGATATACAGTCACAAGTGTTTTTTCCAGTGGATCAATATTGCACTGATACATTTCTCAGTAGCTAAAGAGCTCACATAAAATCTATCAAAGCGAACAAAAGAAAGCTGCATCACGATCATCACTCGTGGAACGTGTCAGGTGAAGTGAGCGCGGCCGGAGTTGCGACACATGGTAGGCGCCAGACGTCTAGACGGGCCGTCGCGTCGCCTGAAGGCTCTTCAGGAAGGCCGAAATTCCCCTCCCGCCGTCGCCGACGTCACCTAGCTGTTACCTATATACGGTACTGTCGCAGCGAAAGTTCATTCACAGATATTCAAAACGAGGCTGGAATAAATTGGGCTGATATTGAATAGTTTCTAATGGGGCTGTTATTATTGGAAGCTATGTTTGTCATTGAATAGTTTGTAATGAAGCGCTGGCAATTCTTCTTGTATTAGGAAAAATTGTACAAACGAGTCTTAACGTTATCGGGTACCCAAGTGTTAACTAACCAGTTTTCCCATTTTTTCCTACTCTACATTAGTGAAATTCATGATTTTTAAGGTCGTATTTTTACGCTTTTGTCTTTTATTGTTTAAAGTAGGTATTACTTTTTTGTTAGAAAATAGCATTGAAACTTTTGTACGCGACTGCGTTTTGCTCTACAATGAATGTGCCAGCTATCTGGGTAGGTATCTGGCCTAATGTCCATTTAACAGAACTAGACTCTATATCTTAATTGAATTTTATAATACAAAATGCTTTCTATAGGTTCTTACTTTCATTCACAGATACTCAAGGTGAGTCTGTTTTATATCATACTAGCTGCTGCTTGCGTCTTTACCTGCGTGGAGATTTCCACAGGGATCCATGATTTACCGGAATAAAAAGGATAGTATAGGGTACCTACCTGTCACTGTCCGATCCATAAATTAGTTTCAGCGATTATATACCCGGAACAAACAGACAGGCAGACAAACAGACAAAAATAAAAAAAAAAAATGTGTTTTGTTATAGGTGCCGTAGGTATACTATATACTTTCATATGCATTTAGTAAAAACTTGTTTTGATATTACAAACAGACACTTCAATTTTATTTATTTGTATAGATTTAAAACTTAAATTGTAAATTAAAAATATTGTATGTCCATCATTAATTGGACACACTGCAGCACTGCTGAGACACGTATTTACGTTAAGGCATTAATACGGCATCTTATAGAAAATTTATTTCATTTTTATCGTTCTTAGCCCAAACTGTCTATAAGTTCATCACAAAAAATTTGACGTGGCCGAGTCATCGACCATCAATATCTATTTCTAATCCACAGAACTAAATTGAGTTGTTTACGAGGTTGAATCGCTAACTATTCCCAGTTGCTACAACGCCTCCGCTCTGCGAGCTAGCTCTATTTACTGACAATGGTGTCGATTCTGGTGTTTCATACCTAAACCTAAATTTTAGTTTCACTCTCTCACTTTCTAAATAAGAATATGAGAAAGGGATGGAATATATTTCAAACTTGTCAGATTAATTCTTTTGTTTGTATCTAGTGTAAATTTAACAGTATTTAATTTAGTGACGCCTAATTTGTCAAAGATGGACGGTATTTGACAGCTGTAAAACTAATTCAGACCTGTCAAACATCTCCCATCCCTTTCTCGTGTTAGTTATTGGAATGAGGGAGCGAAACTAACATTAGGTAAGTTTAGGAATGAGACACCAGAATCGACACCAAATATCAGTTATTTTCCGCTATTCAGATCAGGTGGAGTTGACCTCATTAGATCGCAGACAGAGCGTAACTTAGCTAAACAAACATTTGCCCAGACAAGTTGAAATAGTGTAAACGAACCGTATCAAGTGCTATCATGCCTGATAACACCGGCGTGCCTGATATCGTATCAGCCGCCAGAAGTGTACATACACGCCTATTTATATTGCCGGTTCAATATTAGAGAAAGTTTATATGCTTACTAGGATACCTACTGGTAGAATTATTCTTGTTAAACTATAATCCTCTTCATGATCAACTTCAGCCAGGAGTCGTCCACGACTAAAGATATGTCTCCTACGTTCAAACATTTCCACGTTTTTATTAGAGCGTGTTTTGAAATTTGAACCGTAAATCTAAATTAATTTCGCAAACTTTAAGGCACGCAGACAGCGTTCTACGTTTATTTATTTACTATATTTACTAGCTATGCCCTGCGGCTTCGCCCATGTACCCTAAGTTACTTCTTATAACATATCTGCCAATGAAATTCCCGTCAAAATCGGTCCAGCCGTTTCGGAGATAATAGCTGGAACAAACTTTCAGACGGATAGGAAAATTCTAAAATAATTTAAATTATTTGTATATTGATATAGATTTATTGTCTAAAAACTGTATTCAACTTCATTTTCATATAAGTAAGTGTTTCCTTAACATCCTCATTCGCGGGTACTTTTCATACATTCAGGTACCGAGTATGTAAGGGTGGGTGGTCATATTTAGACAATGTGTCATTGGCTGACTCATTCCGTAATCAGACTGGGAGTTTTAATAATTTAAATCACTTTCACAGGAAAGTGATTTAACTTACCATATGTACAGACATATGGTAATCTCCCCGAGCGGGAATTTGTGCGACTTTCAATCCGACGCACCATAGTTCGAATCTCGACTCGGCCCGCACCAATAACCTATATCAAGCTATGTGCGGATTATTCACACTCGTTTTAAAACGGTGAAGGAAAACATCATGAGGAACCCCGCACGTTCAAGAACCACAAAATTTGAGAACATGTGACATCCACCAAGTCGCACTGGGCCCGCGTGGTGGATTATGACCCAAACCTCTCTCTCTCTCTGAGAGAAGGCCGGTATCCCAGCAGTGGGAGCGTAAGAGGCTTATAATGATGATAATAATTTATATTAGAACCCAATCTTTGAAATTGGCGCAATAAATTAATCGCGCTATGGCCTTGGAAGAAACTAACACTAAGGTTTTTGAAGAATTTTTGGCGGAAACAAGAAAATTTTCATTTTTACATTTTATTACACGTTGTGCATGCTAAATATTGATTTATATCTAGAAAGACGTAACTTAGGAACTGGTTTCTGTTTCATAATCCTTGAGGACACGAATATTTTACCATACATGACGTACAATTAGTAAGTAGGTACCCGCTAAACCTAAGTGTAGTTCCAGTGCAGTTAGGTGTTCCGCGATCTGATTGTTATTACTTAGTACCTACCCAGATTGTGAAATCAGCACGCAAAATTATTAAACGAGATTCTAAGAGGCCATAATCATTTACTAAGCCTCTATAATTATCCAACATTCCGTAAAATCATATAGCTACAGTTACTGAAATTTATACACATCCCCAGATGGCTCGACTTATCTTAATGAATCGTATCATATCGATTGCCAATATCTGTAATAGTTACGTTTATAAAAACCACGCTGATTGGCGGAAGATACCAGGTAACAATAATTGTTACCGCGTATCTTAATTTTAATTGTTATCTTGGAGTATCACGGCAGCTGGTTAAAGTGTCACGCTCAGTGCACGCATGCCACGACAGACGGTATCTGTGACACTGACAGTGACAGGTTACATTTCGATCCACATTTCGTGTTATTCGGAAACACCGTGTTCCCATTAATCTAATCGGAATTTCAGAATGTAGGTGGAATTAAGGCCTGAAGCAGAGCGCTGTCTAGTGGGGTGATGTTATCGCTTTCCTGTCTAACGACTTTGGAGTTAATTGCATAGCGAAATAGTCATATAGGCTGAAACCTGTAGATTAGTTATAAAACTTAAACAAAATAATTGATAACTTTGTTAGTGGGAGGACTAACTCTTCTGCGAGTGTCCGTCTGGGTTGTTACCACCGCTTTGCTCGTGAAGTCTGTCGCGAAGCAGTAGTGTGCAACCACTACTGTGTTTCAGTTTGATGAGCAGAGTATCCAGTGAAATTACTGCATGTACTTATGAGCAGGGTAACGAGCGCACTGCAGTGCCGCGTAGGCCTTTGTGTTTCAAAGTTCTGGGTGGCACTGCAAATGTTATGGGCCGGCTTTATGCTTACCATCAGGCAAACGACCAGCTCGTCTCGTTACCAAATAACATAAAAAAACGCTTCATTGTGTAACAAGAAAATAAGTACATAGTATACGATAAACATTCTACGTATACAATTATCTAGTATTTTAAACATAGACATAGGATCATTTGTTGTCAATAATCTATTACAGGTTACATAAGTTAAACAAATATTTACAACTATCACAATAATAAAAATGTAATATACCTAAGTCACTAGTATTATCTATATACAGGGTGTAATAGCAAAGTGTAACAATACAGAAATATGTGTACTACTATAATATTAGTATAATTAGTAAGGAATCGACTTGCTTAATTTTTAAACTGAAATCACAATTGAAATTTTCCGTACCAAACTAAAAAATTTTTTTTTTCATCAACCCTAATACGCGTAGCTATGCAAAATCAATAACCGCTGTTCCGTCCCCGCCCTCCCCCCGGCTTTACAGTGAATGATCCACCCGGTGCGGGGGTGCAGGTGCGGCAGCGCGCGTACGCTGCGGGCGCCAACTGGTCGTGGTAGCGCCGCACCTCCATTGCGTTTTGTCCAGCTGATTTGAGCGGTGCATCTAAGTCAGTTTGAGGAAAACTATGACTTGCTATAACTCCTTGGCTAAACAGCTTTCTGATATTCTGTTCTCGTGGAGGTTTTTTTAAACGGGCACCTGAGTACGTGTTTTTAGTATTGCTACACTTTTGTGTTACAGATGGTATATGTAATTATTTATCTAGCATTTTGGACAATGTCTACAAAGACGTGACAGCAAGCACCTATAAGGTACATAAAAAGTAATACAGACAGGAAAATTACACTAACTAGAGGTATGGTTGATAGCTATTTAATAATCGCACGTGAATAGAACATTAATTTCAGGAGATTTGATTGATAGACCATTCGTATCGTTTTATCAGAGCTACCTGCAAAATTTTGATAAAAATTCACATTTTTATTTTGCTGTTATTTATTAATTAATTATATAATTATCTACATCCGCATTGTTACGACAAGTGGCTCCTTGGCCTAACGAGAACTCTGTAATAAGATTTGAAGACTGAATAATATTTAGTGTTTTAAGTAAGTATGTAAGACAGTAATTGATAATATACCAAATATGTTTAGAGAATTTGAGGATATGTAAAGAAACTTATAAATTAAAAAAATTATACGAGATTTCATAGGAGATTATTATGCTGACCGGCAAAAAATAAACGTATAAAACTGTTCCCTAGGAAAGTCTGCACTCAACACTCACGACCTTACGTCTAGATTTATGATAAACTTTGAAGAAAGTTGTTCTAACTGATTACGAATAATTTATGTCGAAGCCTTATAAGGAAGCAGTATTAATAAATCTAAGGTCTTAGGTAAATGTTGTACTTTCGCTTACGAGGCCTGAATATTTTATGAGAAGACAGACAAATAACTAGATTGAGTAGAAGGCAGTATTTAGTGAGTATCTTTTCGGAAATATCCGTTTTGATGGTATCAGCCTCATGCGTGCACCCTACACGTGCAGATCCTCATAACTATGAGCATTGACGCATAATGTTGTTTGCTTCATTCGTGTAACGTATACCTCTACGTCTTTATATAAAACAATGACGCAAAAATCGCATTGGCTGACTCAAATGTATGCGATTATGCGCCTCAAAGTGTGATCACATGATGCAAACTTATTACAAAACACTTTCAAATGAAAGATCACTATTTACTTATTAGAGAGCATTACATAATAGAAATGATTGAATTTATCGTAGAGGTCATAATATGACTAGCCGTAGGGGACGAGTCGCTTCGCCGTAGTGGGTCTACGATAACGGCCGTAGTGGGTCTATGATGTGAATTCACAATGGTTTCTATCAATCGGTTTGAAAGTCACACCGTGGACAACAAGCGGTCGGCAGGCGGTCCTAGCGGCGCAGACGGTACGGTGGTTGAGTCACGCGCTGTCTGCCATTAGCGGCATTGTTTGGCGCTGCCGGCCGGCGCAGTTTAGGTAAGAGTGGCAACGCGACGCGAACTAGGCCCGCGCCCTCGCGCCGACCTTGTCTCGACACGGATTTATTGATGCGTCACCCACCACAGACGCCGCCGGTTGAAGCGCGAGTTACGCGCGAGTTCGCGCACCGGAACCAATCTAAACAGCGCCCGCACATTTGTTATAACATAAGCATTGTATGATTACGTTACGGTTGTAACAGCTTGTTGTACGTTCATTCTGTTTGTAGTTATAGATGCAATAGAAGTGCCATCGGTTAAACTTCTGCTAGAAATTTCTAGCCAGTCTGATACGCATTTATTTAATGTTTAACACGCTTTCATTTCACTTGCAATGTAAGTATCTATAGGTAAGTATGTTTTACTGCCCTTCTCGACCAAGTCTTGTAAAACATTCTAATAATATGCGTAACTAATCTAGGTGGCCCTTCAAACGTTCGAAAGAGATAGCGATCCCGATCTTGCTGATCAGTGACTGAGACAGAAGCACCCCTGTTGCTAATTTCACGTTGGCCTATAGTTCCGTTGTGCGTTCTGTACCTACCTACAGGTGAACGTACGCCCAAAAGCATGCACGTTTAAAAAATATACAAAATGAGCAGAACATTTTAATCTCTTGTCCATACTTAGGTACTATTATAAACGCGAAAGTTCGTTTGTTGGTTTGTCCTTCACGCAACAACGGAGTAGCAGATTGTCGTAGTTTGGGACTGGAGACCGTCCAAAAAACTAGGTGTATGCAACATAGGCTACTTTTTATCTCGGAGAAAGCAAGATTGCGGAGGGAATCTCCATCAGGTGAAACCGCGGGCAGCAGCTGCTATTGTGTGAATAAATTAATGTTTTTCTAAAAATTAATATCTACCTATAGGATATGGCGTAAGTAAAGAGTGGATAACCATTTACCAGCGGGTGGGGGACATCATGATTGTTCAGAAAACTCGGTAACATTCGTATGGTATCGAGTTTTTGGGCATTATGTAAATTTTTAGTTTTTTGTTTATTAAATTAATCATTAAATGATTAAATTAATTAGTCGATTAATTTATTACACTCTCTAACAAAACTCTCTTTCAGATACAAAAAAACTATTTAAATATGCATAACACCGCCACTAAACATAAAAAACTTCACGAAATAAGGGCATTAGTTTCCATTTTACAGTTCTGTGCAACATAACATAAACATAAACATAACATAAACGCTTACACACTCATACCCCCGCACTAGGATTCCCTGTGTCGCAGGTGGCATGGACATACACAGATACACATCACAAACATCCAAGACCCGAGAACAAACTTTATGCTTACACAAAATCTGCTCCGGCCGGGAATCGAACCCGGGACCCCTCGCCTTGCAGGCAGGGTTACTACCAACTTAGCTACGGAGCCGTCAAGACAGCTCGTTTTCAATTAATAGCATAAAACGAAACGCACTTAATCCGGTTTATACGTAGCTCGGGATCAAGTATGAGATGTGGAGTGTGAGTTTTGCGAGTTGCGACACATGGTAGGCGCCAGACGTCTAGACGGACCGTCGCGCCGCGCGAAGGCTCTCCAGGAAGGCCGCTACACCAATGCTCACCCCGAAACGTGCGTTCACTTACTGTCCCCAAAAACCTGTTATGTTCATTCGGTAATGGAATCAAGAACAAACACAGTAATTGCGGTGAATGTTAACGTTTTGTAAAATCATGTGGCTAGAGGCCTAGAGGTTACTTTAGGCCGTTTGCACCTATTCGTATTCACCTGTTGTGACTATACTTATGCCACATGACTTTATAATTTTGTATGAACAAGTGTTTTCATTGTATGTACTAATCTAAGTTTAAGAAATGTTTTTTGTCTAGTTAAGAAAGTTTGTTTGCTCTAAGCTTTATACGTTTTTTTACACTGATTCTATTTATTAATTGCTTGCTGTACTGGGTTTTGTATTTAAAGATTTCCTTAAAATAACGCCTGATTAAACAAAAGCCAAATGAAACGTACAAAACAATAGGTACAATATACTCGTAGGTACTGACATATTTATCTAAAATATATTTCAGCCTTGATACTACGCAAACTAGTGAAAACTGACATTCAGAACAGTCTTGTGTGTGTAGTACATAAACGGAAATAAAAAAACATATTAATTATTGGCGCAATATTGATGCGTGATTTGCAGTGCTGATGCGTATAAATGCAAATATGTGATGCACGTATATCATGCGTAAAATTTCTTTTATGTGTCATTGAATGTATATTGTAGATAAGTATGAGTGCTGCGGGAAATTAGCACACGTGAGTGTGGATTACCGTGAAAGCGCACTCGTTCGCGGTCGTCATAACAACTTCCGAGTTACGCCACACTGCCTCCGATATTTAATATAGTCGCGTGGAAACCGAAGGGAAGCCGGTTTTGTGTGCGTGAACGAGTCATGGCACGGACTTATAGATGTGTTTTCGTTTACCAAAATACCGGTGGATATGAATTAATTTTCTTTTTTATTAGTATTTTTTCTACGAATATAATACAATAAAAGCTAATTCAATTCAAATCAAGGTTATTTGTAGTGTGATGTTTCTGGATAGGTCCAGAAACACTGGATAGGTATCGTCATGGTCAGAAATTAAAATCTGTACGTTCATGGTCTATCTTAGTTACGAGTCAGTTTTAAGAACAATAATTTTGTTTCTAACTAACCTATAGAGTACCATGTCCAAAATAAATTAATTTTATTTTAATGCTAAACTGACTTTAAATTCACACTAGCTTCCGCCGCGGCTTCGCGCGCGTGGTATTTATCTTTATAGCCTATGTGTTATTCCAAATTCTAAACTATCCACATTCCAAATTTCATCAAAATCGGTTTAGTGTTAATAGAGATACGTGGTAACACACATCCACACATAAACACACACACACACATATGTACACACACAAACAAACTCAAACACAAACTTTCGCATTTATAATACATATAGGAAAGGAAGTAGGATGCCGACACTCGATACCTGATTTCTATTAGAAATCAAAAAGATTTTTTTTACCTGTGTTAATACGAGTACCGTTATTTATTCAAAACATAAACTAAACTAAGTAGACAAATTCAGCAAAAAAACTAAAGCAACTATACTGCGTTACATACCTTTATACAAATTTAATCTAATAATTCGCTAGGAGGAATAATGTTAAAAGCGATCTCTTCCAGTAATTATGTGAGTTGAACTTGTTTGATCAAATAAACAGATAAACAAACAAAAATACTGCGAAGGGAAATTTACCTAGTACGGTAAAATGTGCAAATGAGACATTACACAGTGCAGTTAACTCCCTCGATACGCTCTGGAGTTAACCTTCGTTAACTCCTTCGTTACTTTACGGACACTGCTTTTATCCCCTTGGTGCATAATCTACTATATTGTCACACGACAAATCATGTCTCGTAAGAAGCTCCTGAATCATGAAAACACTGGCTATTCCTTCAAGGCCACAACCCAAGTTACGCACTGATTGCCGTGTGCCGCCGTTATCAATACACTGCCAGACAATAGAACAATGACATGATTCTGAACATCGCATTTTCAACAGTTATTGTAGTCTACATTCACCATTATGAGGCTGCGATGGGAAACAATTTTCCTTGTCTCTATTCGTTTTTGTAAATCGTAGATTACTCCACAATGGTTTTGCAATGCTACTAGTCTACGAGTAGTTGGGAGTATTTTCAGTTAGTATTATTTTTAGTACTTTATTTACGATGTGCGGTGGGGCGGTTAGAGGCGGCAAAGTCAGTATAAAGTATGTTTCCTGCCTTTCGCATCCTTCTAACGAAAGAGAGCCGTTTTTGGGCACAAGGTATATTTCTTGGTTTCGCGTTTGCACGTCAGAAAATGTTTCCCGAATCGGTTTGGTAACTATATGGATACTTTCTCAGATAATTCGATTTTTTACTCTTGAAAGGATAGCGTTTGGTCACTATTTGACCCGACGGTGGTAAATACACTAAACTGCGGCTTTAGGCAATTGGCGACATATTTTCAACCTGGAGGTAACAGATGAGAACTGAAAATGTTTAGATTACCAATTTTGTATATTATATAACCAATTTTGTAATAATAGATAACATCTTAACTTTCCATTACTAAAAGCTGAAGTTCATTGCATGTTGCATTAAAAAGTTTTGAAATAAAATACAAATGAAGAGATACGACGTCGTTTTTTGATATGCATCCTGTAATTTTGTTTTAGGGATCGTAAAAGATTCAAACAAGATGGTCAACGTTCGCGCTTTGAATACTGCAAATGGATGCATTCAGAGCGGCAACTTAGAGAGCATTCGAGATTATGGGTGCAGTGGCGACGTCAATGCACGGATTATTCGAGAAGAGTGAATTGATGTGGTGGGTGGGGGTGTAAGTGGAGGCAGAGGGGGGCAGGGCGATGCTCGGTGCACCGATGCACCGTGTTCAATGCACTCCAGGCGACAACCGCTTGTGTCGTCGCCTTCACTGGCCATTGCCACCGATTTCACCAGCGTTTATGAAGTCTTTATGATACCCAGTTATGTAACGAGATTGCATTTAGGTAAACGAAATTTCCGTTGAGTGCTCTACTCAAGATAAGCTACTTTTTCTAGATTCTCTGTGTACCGTGTTTGATACGTATATATCAAGGACATAGACGTAAACCATACCGTATTTTCTAGTTAGGAAGTATGGTGTACATAATCGTTGGTTAAACCTGTATTTGTTTGTAGTTCAACTCCGATGTCCATGATCCCACAACGCCCAGGCACGTCGAAAAAAATCATAATTTTCTTTATTCAAAATTTAAGCTTTTCAACTACAAAATTCTATATATAACAAATTGCGTTTTTTAAATACCAATGAATAACGAGACGAGTTGGTCGTTTGCCTAAAGGTAAGCATAACACTTTTTATGCCACTTACAAATTTTCTGCCCACTCACTTCTTGCACTCGTTATATCTGTTTACAGGAAGGTTTACTGTATAAGTTCTTTGTGTAAAAATATATTTTTCTAGACAAACTGTTTGGCTACCTTTCCTCTCCATTATTAGAATCCTGGACATCATCTAGGATCAGAGTACTTGTAAAGACAAATCAAACGAGGCTAAACTCGATAGATTTACGTCGTTTCGTGACAGAGTTCCTGTGCTCCTGTAGTGCATTTCGCCTCAATCATCAGACCAGCTCTGTGATATCAGAATATTGTATTGTCACCGGACTTACATAAGTATGCCAAACAGCTCAATCGAATATCAACAAGTGGTCGAAAAATGGTTTTCAAGTTTTGAAGTGGACAACTTACATACGAACATTGTAACTTAAATAAAAGCTTGTAAAAAGAAGCCTTAGCGAAAAATCCTCCTAATGTAGATACTTTGCCATTAAGAATTTGTACGCACTTATGTTGTTTGTTAATTATTATGTATTGTAGCCATATTTGCGTACCTGCCTATACCTACCTTCACAATCCATAAAACTGTGGTTCTAACACTCAAGTTGAAAATTTGCCCATGACGCGATACGACTACGTCGCCATTGGTCTATTTCCTACATTGGCTATGTCGCGATACAACGATTCTGTTATTGGTCTATTTCTTATCATTGCATGCGTGCTTAACTGACACTGTCTATTTATCTCGACCTAAGGCAAAACCTGCGTAACCCACCTCCCGTACAACATACTTCATAATGAGATTTCTGTAATGTCCATTCATAGTGTTTCATAGCAGTGAATGTTGTGGGCAAATTGTGAAACGCGAGGTCAGCGCTCCCGTACGACGGGTTTTCAGTACTTATATTGTACGTTTGTGCATGCTTCACAAAGGTTAAAGTGCATTCTGCATAAATGAGCGAGTGCCGTGTCGTTTGTATTCAGTAGATAGCACATATACAGCAGAATATAGCTATCATAAACATTTTAATAAAGTTTTGAACTTTTGAACAATGCTTAAAACTCGTTTCAGCTTTTCGAGAATATAATAGTTCTAAATGCAGCTAAATAACTTAATCTCCTTGCTCCCCCTATTCTCTTACAATTGAATCGCAAAATCGATCGTTACCTACTTTTTTGATGAGGTACAATTTGACCTCTATTCCTGATCAGAGACGATATTGTTAAAGGTGGCGAATAAAGTAAACGCGAAACTTAGAATAGAATACCTATGACTGCAGCAGCAGGAACACAGCAATAGGTCCAACCGATAAGATAGGCGCATACAAATTGCCAGTTGAGATCCTCAACTTAGTATTACTATGCTATGGTTGCAACGCGATGTTTTTGTCCCTTTGGAACCTCAAGCTCATAGAAGAAAATCCTACGAATCAGTTGCCGACCTTACCTTAACCAAGTTACTATTATCTATTCTGTGCTTTTACTAGACGTGATAGCTTAAAAAATACCTGAATGCCAGTAATTTATTCCGTGCGAAGTGAAGCAAGCCTTGCCAGCGGGTACTTACGAGCGCGGCGTTTTAGTCGGCATCCGGCTCTGGCTAGCCTCATTTTCACGCGGCGGTGCCCAAACAGGACTTCCATCTTACCGCACCGCCGACGCATTTCCTCCGCAAATTTATTGCTTTGCTTCTTGTTTTCTACACACCTTAGTACCCTTTGTTTGCTAACTTAAACAGGAAGTCAATTAAGATGTTACACGCGTAACCAATTGTCGTAAAACTGCGGTAAAAGCGTGCATTTCCACAAGTTGCGAGTCATTTCCACAAACCTGTTCGTGCCTTTTCAATCGCTTTGTCATTGCGAAGTACACATTCAAAATGTATCTGATCGTAATAACGACTAATTGCAAATACGTTCCACAAGTAAATACTTTTTTAAATTTGAATTGAATTCATTTTATAATTAACCCTAATTGTATGTATTATAACTATTTATAACAAACAGTTCTAGCCATAAATTGGGCTATTAATTTGAATTCAACAGACAAAGTAGATACTTAAGAATGAGTCCAATTAAGTATACTTTTCTAGTCTCTTTTTAAGTCTCTATTACATACGGCGATGGCACTACATTAGTGTGTTCTTTATTGGTAGCATTAGAATTTAGCATTAGCATTAGAAACTTAGAGTAGGTAAAGTTATTTAGTCTGACAATAAATTCTTACCTGCAGATAATTACCTAATACTTTTAGTGACTACATACACAATATTATAAGTTTTAAAATGAATTTACTCTTAGGGAAAAATAATGCTCTGTATCAAAAAAAAAAGTCTTGCATTTGCAAGTCACAGTACCTTTGTGATGCGGTGGTTGGCCAAGCCTAATGATTCCACCTTCACGTGACCGGCACCACAACGTGACTCAGCCGTTTTTACAAGAGGGATAATTTGCAAGAAACATTGATGGATGTCAAGCTAACCTTTCAAAGACATACTTTTTATTATTTTTTAATTCAGTCACAAATTATTGGGTTCGACTTTGAAAGGTTGCAGACGGGTCGCACTGCTTTTGTAATGTTTATGATTAAACATTTATAGAACTTATTTATTATTATAATAGTGTATATATATATTTAAATAAACACATAAGTGATTGGAATATAGGTAGGTATTTGGATCGGTGAAAGTTATCGTGATCGTGGCATTAAAATAAATCACAATCAAGTTGCAATTTTTAATTTACAAAATAACCATCTTTTCACTTGAGTTCAAGCTAACAATATAACATGCTAATGAATAGAATTATGCAAATTTAACAAGTAGATTGCGTGCTTACTTAGTGAAGGTATAAAGATGCGTAAAAAAATAAATAAAATTATTCCTTTTTGTGCCCGTTTGACATTCAGACTTTACTCATTCTCGTCATAAAGGTTTTATTTTAACTGTTTTCCGAACAAGGTTAGCAACAAATTCAATAAAATATTTTTAATATTTCTCATTGGGCTGCGGTGACGCACCTCGACACAAACGTCCTCAAAATGACACGAGTCAAAGGCAATATTATGATACCTCACTCATGGCACTTTGAAACTTTAGATTGGGCTCGTTAAGTCATAATTTATTTGAGCCGAGTGGCATCTCCCACTCAATTGTTATAATTATAGTTTGCAGTTATGAAGTGTTTACGAAATTATAATTTACCGCAAGAATGTGGAACATTGTCAGCTGACATTCATTAATTTCAGGTTTCTGAAGCGACGCAAATGTCAACAAGAGGTACATACTAACGAGTAGGTTAATAAGAACGCATTCTTTAAAAATATGTGAAGTACTTTTATTTTATAAAGTACTTTATACTTATGACTGGGTCTGCTGCTAAGCAGTTGGACCACGAGCCCTAATATTGCTCAAGACTCGTGGGACCAATGAGTGATAGTGGCCAAAATTGATGGGGCCACGAGTCAGAAATCTAATTTCAACACCTAGCGAAGTACTTACGTTTATTTTGACGTTTGCAGAAAGTCAGAGAACAACTGACATATTACTTACCTATACGCAAAGATAGCTGGTATTACACCTAATAAAATGGCGGGGCAAAATTAATTATTTATTTTCATTGCAAAAAATTTTAGGTAAAGTAGGTATATGACCTGTATCGTACCTACATGACGAAAAACATCTGAACAGAGGACTTTTAGAGCAGCGTATATGTTACAGCCAACTTCAAATGATATACCAATGAATAAGTTATTATAAGTTATACTTTATTAGTTACAACTTACATCCAACACATTTTTTTATTATCTATTTTAATCGAAAAGAATCGAATAACTATGTTACAATGTCCAGTAAGCACTATTCATTAGGATCTTAAGACCTGCCCGCGTCCCCGTGCCCTTGCGATGCGGTGCATCCACCCCGCCCGCCGTACCTACAGAGGCAGACAGTGTTCGCTGTATAGTGCAGTGACAGCAGAACACCAAGAACAAATAGGACGGCCATGTTAAAGTTAATAACGTTCGTTTTGAAAATGCGATTGAGAAGAGAAAAAGCAACGTGAAAATAAGCTAAATCTTAAAATTAATATTGTTACAAATTGGCTGTTAAGTTGTTGTTTACTAGATAGAACACGTGGAAAATTGGTAGGCCATAACATTGATCCTCTATTGTTAAGGGATGATGTGGAGATCGCATCCCTAGAAAACTTACCGACTCGTAACTTGAAGATATCCTTTTTTAGCGACTGCCACGGCTTCACCCGCGTAGTAAGTATATCTTTATAGGCTATGTGTTATTCCAGAACCTAAACTATCTACATCCCAAATTTCATCAAAATCTGTTCAGTTGTTACGGAGATACGTGGTAATAAACATTCACCCACACAAAGACACAAACTTTCGCATTTAGAATATTAGTAGGAAGGATAGGATGATATGAGATTTTTATGAAAAACATCAGGATATCTGGTCTAATCCATATGTGACCAAAATGCAGGCCTCTACTTGGCATGAACATAGCAGATACCAGTAATTGGGAACATTGTCTATCGTCAGTAGCGCTTTGTAAAGTTATGTTAGTAAAGTTGCTGTTGTGTAGAACTCTACATAACCGTGCTAAATTTAAAACTTTCATTTTTTTTATTCTATTTGATAACGAGACGAAGTGGTCGTTTGCCTGATGGTAAGCATAACGCTGGCCCATAATAATTCCAGTGCCACTCAGAACTTTCAAACACAAAGGCCTGCGTGGCACTGCAATGCGCTGGTTACCCTGAGACATTAGGTATCAAGTAGGTATCCAGCAATTTCATCCAGTAATTACTGTGTTCATCCAGTAATCCAGTAATTACTGTGTTCCGGCTTGATGAGCAGAGTATCCAGTGAAATTACTGGGCTTATGAGACATAATACCTAATGTCTCAGGGTATCGAACGATCTGCAGTGCCGCGCAGGCCTTTGTGTTTCAAAGTTCTGGGTAGCACTGCAATTGTTATGGGCCGGCGTTACGCTTACCATCAGGCGACGGCAAACGACCAGCTCGTCTCGTTAACAAATTAAAAAAAAATATTGATATACTTACATTTAAATAGTTTTGCTTCTTAAGTGATACCAAAGTTTATTTCTTCCAAACGTGTACAATTTGATCAGGGAGAAAATTCTATTTTTTCCCACTGAATAGCATTACTCTGCATTCCTGCATCAAGTTCCCCTCCTGCCCCACCTCCGCCTCCCGTTTCACTATGTTGCTGCTTTTTATTCACATTTTTATTGACATGTGTCCAGCCGTTTTGGAAAGCTAACGTGGTTTTCACTTTGCAATCGGGTGTTTTGCCGGCATGCAAATTCCAGATAGTTTGATAGTGACCGTGATAATCGAGATGAGATCTATCTTAATATACATACATAAATTACGCGTCACGTCGTTTGTCCGCGATGGACTCCTAAACTACTTAACCAATTTTAATAAAATTTGCACACCGTGTGCAGTTTGATCTAACTTAAAAGACAGGCTAGCTTACATCTCAATTTATAGCCGCAATATTATTTCATTGCAAATTGTATTAGGGTTCCGCGCAGAAAAATAAAAACCATGAAATCCAAAATCTCCCCACACTGGTGAAACCGCGGGGCAGCAGCTTGTAGTTAATGTATCAAACAGATATTCTAGAAATTCTCACTATAAAACAAGAATTAATACTATAGGAATTAAGTATGTACCTATTGAGGCATTGTTTTTACTTATACTATATTTTAGTAAGTACGTACTTTACACATTCCTCTCTCACTCCGTCTTTAAGTTTTGTCTATCCAAGGGTATCTGCATAAGATCGCAAAATTTTAGTGGTCAAACGTAAAAGAGCTATGCTTAAATGTAATGACTAAAATAAAGCAACAAACTTAATGGGTCTTTTTGGTCTTTGTCTTTCATAAATTCGGATTACAAAACTGTACAAAAACTCTTTATTGCACACGCAAAGGATGTACGTTTATAACATAAAAACATTAAAATTTAAAGTGTAATGGGCGGTCTCATCGCTAAATAGCGATCTCTTCCAGAAAACCTTATAATGAAGAGGACATTGAGGGTAAAATTTAAGCTTATCATTAAAAAAATCCAGCCACTCCTCGTACTTATATATCTGTTAGGTGAGTATTAATTAAACAAGTAAAATTGTTTTAAAAAAGCGACGCACCAACTTATGTGACAAGCTAGTGAACCGATTTTGATGAAATTTGTATGGGAATAATCTGAAAGTACCTATATCATTTCAAATAATAATAATATATATTTATTAACTAAATGATATACAAAGGAAGCTTATTTGACCGGCGGTCCCACACTAGGCTCTGGGCCCGTGTCGTGGAGACCTAGAATGAATTCGAAATACAAGGTACAAAGCACATATCAGAGGCATCCTAGACAAATTACCATATTTTTGTTAAAATATAAATTTTAAAAATGTGTGTGTGTGTGTGCGTGTGTGTAAGTGTGTGTGTGTGTAAGTGTGTGTGTGTGTGAGAGAGCTTACAAGTTAATTAAGTTTTCAGTTTCCAGGTATGACCGACTTAGTAGCCACGTCTGCACAAGCAACTTTACCCTTGATGTACATTCAGCCCTGATGTTACATGTTTTGGAAATTTTATTATAAATACGCGGGAATAAATTTTTGGGATGTCGACTGGCAAAGGTAGATTTAACCACAGGAACGGGAACCTTATAGACTCGTTTTTTGGACAAAGCTTCCATGTCGTCAGAGTTGGCTATCCTTTTGTGGATTGTAGTGACCGCTTTCAAAATAAATAGCTGTCTTACTCGCAGTACCTCAGTTTCTTTAAATAAAGCGTCGGTTGAGTATCTGTAGGGTTTATTCAGCATGACTTTCAGAACCGCCCGTTGTGCCCTTTCAAGCTCTATCATAAACGTCTTTGCTGCACCACCCCAAGCCACAATGCAGTATGATATAACTGATTGACAGAGAGAAATATATACCATATCAAGCGTTTCTCTATCGCAAGCATAACGTAAAGCTTTCATTATATAAATTATGTTACAGTATTGAGTTTGAAGAGATTTTATATATACACTTGTAGTAGCACGCATAATGTCGCCTTGTCTATGCACTAAGTTCAGAGAGAGAAAAAAAAAATATGTAGGTAGACCGCACAATTTCATTATTTCGTGCGGTCGGCTGGTTCTTCATTCACGTTGCAGTGCTCCGCCGCGTCGCACTACAAAGTTGGTTTTTCTAAGTTTCTCCGTGTTAACAAGTTTTTTCGTCAAAATCAAGATGCCGAAGAGGAAACATAACGACGAGTGGGAATATTTGTAAGTAATTTGCACAATTACCGATAACTATCGATTGCATATGAGGTTTCACTTTCCAACGATTCGAGTTCTTACTTAACCCATTTTTTTTACTCGAGTTCACGATGCAACGCCACGAGTTCATCTTACTCGCTGTATACCTATGCGTACTTAATACGCCATCCATATAGCAACCTGTTGAGGTTATCCTATAATAATAATATGAAACGACCCGAAAGGTAACATTTTAACTATTTAAGTTAAGTTCTAATGTTCACGTTTCAACGATTGGAGTTGTCACTTAACGATAATAATGCATACGAGGTTTAACGTTCCAACGATTCGAGTTGTTACTTAACCTACTTTTTACTCGAGTTCATCTTACTCGCTGTATACCTATGCGTACCTAATACGCCATGCATATAGCAACCTGTTGAGGTTATTCTATAATAATAATATGAAACGACCCGAAAGGTAACATTTTAACTATTTAAGTTAAGTTCTAATGTTCACGTTTCAACGATTGGAGTTGTCACTTAACGATAATAATGCATACGAGGTTTAACGTTCCAACGATTCAAGTTGTTACTTAACCTACTTCTTACTCGAGTTCATTTTACTCGCTGTATAACTATGCGTACCTAATACGCCATTCATATAGCAACCTGTTGAGGTTATCTATAATAATAAAAAGATGAAACGACCCGAAAGGTAACATTTTAACTATTTAAGTAATTTGCAATTTCTTCGGTTCACGTTTGAGTTGTCACTTAAATACATACGATGTTTAACGTTCCAACGGTTCAAGTTGTTACTTAACCTATTTTTTACTCGAGTTCATCTTACTCGCTGTATACCTATGCGTACCTAATACGCCATGCATGTAGCAACCTGTTGAGGTTGTCCTATAATAATAATATGAAACGAACCGGAAGGTAACATTTTAACTATATAAGTTAAGTTCTAATGTTCACGTTTCAACAATTCGAGTTGCCACTTACCGATAATAATGTATACGAGGTTTCACGTTCCAACGATTCGAGTTGTTACTTAACCTATTTTTTACTCGAGTTCACGATGCAACGCCACGAGTTCATCTTACTCGCTGTATACCTATGCGTACCTAATACGCCATGCATATAGCAACTTGTTGAGGTTATCCTATGATAATAATATGAAGGTATACGTATAATTACGTATATTAGACACAAATTTGCAATTTGCTGTTAATGTTGAAAACGAAAATCAAGAGCTACGCGAACCAAGACCGTCGACTAGCGCGTTACACGCGAGTTCCGATCGTTCGCTGGATATAGCCAACGTGACAATACTGGAGGATGTATGTCCACCACCAGTGATTAAAGGTGCTTCCAGCAGTGAGGATGTTCCACGAACAGAACCAAGCTAAGGCAAAATTAGCAGCGGTATTGCTTGTCTTGACGAGCCTATAAGACTCTTCTTAGTAAGAATAATAAAGATCCAACTGTTCTAAAGCTGCTGATTGATGCTGGGCGCATCATCTGTGACACACAACTCAGTGAGTCAATAACGAGGCGAAATTTCATATTGGCTGTACTAAAGAAGGACTTGAAAGATCAGATGCTGCTCACGATAATAGATAGTTTTCTTGTAGCCAAGAGCTAGCCGAAACTTTAAAGACCGCAAAAGCGATCAATAAAACAGGTGTGGATCTCAAAGCTTCCACCTCTAACAAGACTATTGCTACAAAACCAAAGCATCAAGTCGTTAACATAAATTGAAACGGGAAGGCTCCGGTTCAAAACCACAGACAGCAGCCGTCGGCGCCCTCAAAGATGAAGGAGTCTGCACCTCAGAGGCAACAGCACTCGCCATCATCGAGGACATCGCGACCGAACTTCAGTCGCGGCCGCCGCTAGACAATACGGTAAATTACGCCGGTAGACTATCTGTTTTTTTACAACCAATGGTCACAAATAACCGCAGATAAAATAATTTTATCGTGGATACGTGGTTATGAAATTCCGTTCACTGAAACTCCATATCAGCATTGTATACCTCAACCCCGAAATTATGCACACTCAGAAAAACTTGAATTTGATCAAGCTATACATAATTTAATTTCTATAGGTGCTATACCTCACTGTGAGCCCTGTGAGGATATCCAATATCTTTTTACCCAAACCGAACGGAAAAGCACGCTTTATCCTAAATTTGAAAAAGCTAAACGAGTTCATTCAACATGTTCATTTGAATTAGAAGATTTTAGAATAATGATCAAACTAATCTCAAGATGTTGTCTCAAGTCAACTATTGATCTCAAAGACGCATATTATTAAGTGAAAGTTCATGATAACTCTAAAAAATATTCAAGATTTAGTTTGAACGGTAACTTGTATGAATTTAATGCCCTACCGTTTGGTGTCAATACGGCACCTTTTGTCTTCACAAAAATAATGAAAACGGTGGTCAGAATGCCACGCTGTGCTGATTATTATCGACAATATATCTTAACGATACCTGTCTAATATCACATAGCTATAGCGAATGTATGGATAACATTACAAAAATGAAAAGTACATGAATTTGCCTGTAAGTTTACAGTCAGATTTCGATTGGTGGATTAAATCTATCGAAAATCCAAAAAATCAAATTAAATCTGACGAATTCAGATGCTTCGACTATGGGGGGTTGGGGGATAGCCTGTGCGGGAAAAACGGCAAGCGGTAGCTGAAGTCGGGAATAAAGAAAACTTCACATTCATAAGATTAAAAATTTGTCTAGAGGATTTATCCAATTGTCATATTATCTTGCGAATAGATAATACAACTGCGATTTTTTACATTAATCGTATGGGAGGAATCCAATTCCCCCATCTCACAAACTGACCAAAGATATACGACAATGGTGTGAAGCGCGAATTCTATTTATAACAGCGCTATACATTCCATCTACAGAAAATACTATAGCAGATACTGAATCAAGGTGTATTCACCCGGATATTGAATGGGAACTATCTGATCTTGCCTTTCAGCAAATAATTAACAAATTCTGGCTACCAGAGATTGACATGATTGCTAGTTGAATAAATAAAAAATGTCCTGTATACATATCATGGCACAAAGACCCTGATGCTTGACGCTTTCTCTGTGAATTGGTCAAAATTGTATAAAAATACCATGAACCAGGAACCCGTAAAAACGGGTTCCCTTCCTTCTCAATAATTTTAAAAAAGCATTGATTAAAATTATTAGCGACAAAGCTAAGTGCATACTGGTCGGGCCAACATGGCCAGCTGAACCTTGGTATCCCCTATTTAACCAGTTTTTTACAAACTAAACCACTGGTTTTTTCAAACTTCTGAGGACCTAATAATCTCTCATTCCAGTTTCTGCCAGATCCAGCGGCAGATTACCCTGGATGCCGGAGTATTGTGCGGGAGTCTCTAATAAGAAAACCCCCTCCCGGGTCTTTAGACACATTAATAGCGTCTCTGTCAGATAATTAAATTAAGTAATATGATACTTACACATTCCAGTTATTATTCATGTTTTAACAGAGTTATTTCAATCGGGAGCGCTATACGGCACTCTAAATGGGTTTAGATCTACACCTTCCTTAGTATTAGGAAGTCAGATAAGCACAGACGACTGTGTTTTAAGGGTATATTTAGGCTTCGCCCTCCCTTACCTAAGTATGAATCCACTGGGATACTACATTAGTAATTGAAACTCTAGCCACTTGGATTCCTAATTAATCTCATTCTTTAGAAAAAATCACTAAAGAAGCTAGTTACCCTGCTGGCGCTGGTAACAGCGCATAGAGTACAAACTATTTCAAAAATAGATATCCGAAATTTTCAAAATTGGCAGAATGATATTTCCATTAGGATCCCTGACTTAATAAAAACGTCAAGTGTAAACGCAACTCAGCCAACGCTGATGCTGCCAATTTTTCGAGACAGACCTGACATAGGTCCGGCTTAATTATTAATGGATTATTTAAAAAGTAATGTAGCGGCATTACGTGATCATCACACCTCTATTTTTATTTCTATAAAAAACCATATAATAAAGTTTCTCCCCAAACACTTAGCAGATGGATAAAGAGTATACGTTGTGGGTCTGTGGAATAGATATCACACAGTACTCTGCACATAGTACTAGACACCTCAAAAGCTCATAAGCTCGGTGTGAATTTGGATGTTATGAGGAAGACTGCCGGTTGGTCCGGCGGCTCTACAATATTTGCCAAGTTTTATAACAGGCATATAACAGACAGCATATACAGAATCAAATCATTGTTTTGCTAGAAGTAAAATTGATTGATTTATGCTAAAATTTACTGTAGCTATTATGTTAATAGCTTATTTAAGAAACATTACCTTTTAATTGAGTGATTAAGTACATTTATTATGTCAATTATTGAAGAAATATTAAATATATTTACTTCTGTAATACTTTCAACTGAAATAGATATTTCACAACTTCTCTCAACATCTACAAGTGTATATATAAAATCTCTTCAAACTCAATACTGTAACATAATTTAATGATTAAACGAACTTACCTGTAAGTTAAGTTCTATCATAATTATGTGAAGTAGTGAGTTTGAAGAGATATAGCATCCCGCCCACCCAGATTACCTATTTCATAGGTCCCGAATAGTGAAATATCTACTTGAACTGATAAGCTCTGAACTAAATGAAGAACCAGCCGACCGCACGAAATAATGAAATTGTGCGGTCTACCTACATATTTTTTTTTTCTCTCTCTGAACTTAGTGCATAGACAAGGCGACATTATGCGTGCTACTACAAGTGTATATATAAAATCTCTTCAAACTCACTACTTCACATAATTATGATAGAACTTAACTTACAGGTAAGTTCGTTTAATCATTAAATTATTTTTCTTACTCGACCTGACAATTTCTTTATATGATATCTGAATGAAAGCGTGCTGTCTATCTCGATACCTAAATACCTGATATAATCAACTTTATCAATGGATTTACAGCTGCAGGAGAAAAAATGATTATTCGTAACGAGACTGCACCCATGGATCTTAATTTGAAGATCTTCCGAAGGCTTGGAATGGCAAGTTTTGTAAAACGGGAAATAAAAAAAGAAATTTCGAAATCTGTTTATAAATGAAGGAGATCTGCTGTGCAAGTACGGAAGTCGGTTCGATAAATTTGTCGAATTGAAAAACCCGATAAATTTATCGAATGTTGCTACCGAAGTCTGATCGTAAAGTATTGTAGTAGCTCTATATTTTCTTTGGATTCGACCTAGCTATTCGATAACTTTTGTCGATTGTATCGAGGTTCGATAAATTATATAAAAAGTCGATAAAACCCACTTTATCGATTTGAACTGTCAATTTTATTGAATATTAACGATCAAAAAGATCCGTACTTACGCCGCTGTGGTAGCAAACATTTAAAAATACAAACCGAAATGAGAACCTCATCTTTGTTCGGAAGTCGGTTAAAAAGTTTATTTATTCCACTTAAAAAAAGGTGCAATCATACAGCTGGCATATGAACAAAATTTCCAAATTCAAATTATTGTTTTCTTGACAAATATCAGTATTCATTTGAAGTAAATTTATCTTTGCTTGGAGTGGATTTAGTGCGTAAAAAAACATCTGTGGTATATCTCTAGAACTATTATCCGTAAGATGTGCATTATTTTGTTCATGGGTTTAAACTTTACGATTTCTCTTCATAGGATCACAATGACACTTGTTCGAACAAAACACGATTTGCATAGAAATTTAAATTTAGAATATCAGTAGATAGGTATAAAAAAAGAAAGCTTAAACTACTCACTAAGGAATGTGCCTTTTTTTTCAGTCAATCTCTAGATTTTAATAACTATGTATTCAAAACTTAACTAGAGGTGTGTCGATTTTTTTGATGAGATGTACGTATATTATTGCTTTTTTTTATTATGTTATTTGAAAGCGAGACGAGCTGGTCATTACAACTAGGACTAACTCTTCTGCAAGTGTCCGTCTGGGCTGTTACCACTGCTTTGCTCGTGATGTATGCCGCCAAGGAGTAATGTGCTTATGAGACTTAATACCTAATGTCCCAGGGCAACAAGCGCACTGCAGAGCCACGCAGGCCTTTGTGTTTAAAATTTCTGAGTGGCACTGCAATTGTTATGGGCTGGCGTTATGCTTACCATCAGGCAAACGACCAGCTCGTCTCGTTACCAAATAACAGAAAAAAAGGATCTGCAACTTAGAAAAGATTTTTTACATAGATTTTTTATATCAAGATGCCAAAAACATGCATATGATGTAGCCGAGTGAACAGCGCGTGCTGAATACAACTCCAAACACGTCAAAGGCGACGCGACGCGACACGACATTACCTGCAGATTGATGTCAACGCCTCTTGAGAACTCGCTTCACGAATCACTTTTGTATGCGCCGGCGCACAATACCTATTCAGTTTTATGAACGCTGAATTGGTGATCACCAATCCGCCCGGTCACCGGTCGGTAACCCTTCGTTGCAAGATCAAAATTGCACAAAGACTTTTTGAAGTTTTATTACAGGTATATAAACCATAAACCTCAATCTGTATTTGTTTATAAGTACAATAAAAGTTGGGTTTCCCGATGCATACTATATTTTATTATACAGATATCAATGTCAATTAAGGACGAGGAATGTTGTATGCTATAAATTGTAAAGCCTCATCTAGCATACTCAGCAAATTATTTGAATTATCTTTTAATTTTGATAAATCATCAAGCGCTGACTTTGGGGCCAGACAGATTTTCTAATTCTTGCTCTTCTCTTTCGAGACTGCATAATTTCCTCTCGGATGGTACAGCCATTAATTACTATTTTAATAACTCAAACGCATTTTAAGTAAACCTTGTAAATAAAGATAGAGAATAGTAGATTGCGTATGAAAAATGTGCCCATTGCATTACACTGGAGTGAGACCTTATTAACATTCAAATATGTTTCGGTAATGTTCTTGTCAATTGGTTGAAAGTCAAAGGTATTGAGTTCCATCTGACTATAAACAGAACTAATTGTCATGCGCTATTGCACATTATACAATTTAGTGAGGACTGTCACTCTGGCCCGATTGTCTGCAGTAGATGTGAACGGCAGGGTCGTTACCAGAGATCAGCGAAGGGGCAAGGGCTTCGTCACGGAGAAAATGACTGTAAAAATACTTACGACTTACTACTTCTTTCGACTTCTACTAATTATGTACTTAATTAAAATTATATATAACGTATGGAAATATCAAGTAGGTACAACTCTTCTCACGCAAATAAAAGGCATTTAATTGGACCGCAAATCCAATATTTTGATTTAACTAATTTGTAATGTTTTCATTCTAATTCAGATCACAGACATTTCAATTCAATAGTTATTAGTGACAAAATATTAATTAATTAAATTATTAGGTAGAAGGAAGAGCAAAGATACCACATCTTTGCTCTTCCTTGGGCTCTAAAGAACCTCTACGCCAAATTTAATTTTCCTTTTTTTAGAAATTGTTCCTTTTAAATTTGTAGTATACCTAAAGACTACCTGTGGCACGCGGTTTCACTCGCGTGGATATTGCCACGACTAACTTGAATTTTTCTGACTAAAAAGAGTACGTCACTTACATATTATACTAGATAGATATCGCTATGCAAAAAAAACACATAGTCGTAGACTCGTGAATATTACATATAATATTAGTAAGGTGGATGGATAGAGCTTTCATTATATCAACTTACTTAAAGTAAATGTCTACTGATGTAGGCTATGTAAACGCTATTTTAATTATGTCGAACAAACTAAATATCAAATCTTGTGTTGCTGTCGCCTGAGCCCCTATAACGCTGCCCTGTGCATGGACCTGCAGCACAGAACATATAATATGCCTGCAGGCGCTATAAAGGTCACAGTAGACAGACTCTGTGGTAAGGTGTCTGCCTCGACCTCGCATGGTCACCATGCTGTCTAGAGGACGCCCGGACGGGGCCGTCGTAAATCTAGTACCTAAACTTGCAATTTCTAATGGCGATACTGTAATTAAATTCTTAGTTTTGTTGTGGAGTGATTAATTACACGTGTTTTTAGTTTTGCGTGGAATAATTTATCATTGTTTTATGTTACTAAGGTTTAGGTTAGTAAGGGTTAGGTTTATGTTGGATTAGTATGTTAAACCGATAAGTAGAAGTAGTAGTATGTAAAGAGATGACAATAGTCATACGCCGGAAAAGTCCACTGCTTCCTTATTTAGTTGCTTGATTTAAAAGTATTGATAACGGAAGACTTCAAAAGTTTGTAAATTGGAAAATCGTTGGCTTTGTCACGGCTAATCGTTACTTAGGGTTTTTAATAGAGATAACATTGCTTTTATTTTAATATTAACAGTGTCTGCCAGTGGTTCGTATGTGGGACAACTAAATGTTTCGGGAATCAAGATAATGTCGGGTCAGTTTGGAGCATACATTATTATAGTGCCACATCTGAAAATTAATTCCAAACGTCTAGGTCATTTAGAAGGAGTCCCCAAAAATAGTTTTAAAACAGCATGCTGTTAAATATTTTTTCAAGCCATAAGTAATGATAACACGAAAAAATCAAACTAAACAATTAATGCCCTTAAATTGATCATTCATTATTTTTTTCAGGTCGTTAAACCAAGCCGTGTGGGAGGAGTTCGTTCTAGAAGGTAGTCGTTTTGGCTAACTAGTCCCCTTAATGTTTTAAATTAATGAAGTGCGCGGACTCGTTGTTGTGGTTAAGAGTCACACGATCACAGCCATCATCAAGTCGATTTACTCTTATATATTTTATGTTTGGTTTGCATCAATTAGTTTTCGTACATTCCGTGGTCACCGGCTGACATTTGTTCGTTCACTTCGGATCACTTCGTTGTCTGTCTGTCTGTCAATACCCTTTTTCTCAGCAACGCGTGGAGGTATTAAGTTGAAAAGAATATGAAATCCTTTGGGGCTGTGAAAAAATGGAAATACTAAAACAACGCAATTAAAAGATATGGCCGTTTACACCGCATATTTTGACACTAGCAGTTCACAGACACTTGTACTTCCCGTTGGCATAGAATCCTCCTAGAGTCATAAAATTTGGCAAGAAGTAATGTAGCACAAGCTTATAGCACAAGTAAATGGAAAAATCGTTATCACAAAAAATACTATTTACATGCTTACAAGCTTGTACAGAAGTCGCAGTGCGCGAGTTCAACTCGCACTTGGCCTATTGGAGCTTGTCGTTTTTCTGATGGTAAGGATAACGCCGACCCGTAACAATTGCAGTGTCATTCAGAAACACAAATACCTGCACGGCACTGCATTGCTCTCGTTACCCTGAGACATTAGGAACATATTTCCCTTACCACGTTATTTTATTCAGTTCATATTTGGAGTACCTGTACATTTGTGGTGTACGAAACCTACTTGTTAGTTAACGAAAAAAAAAACGATACATTACTAACGTAACTGGATATTTTGGTACTCTTTCCCAATTACATTTCGAAAACTACCAAAGTAGGTAACAACTAAATTTCAATAAAGTCCGGGATTCAAGTTGAGGTGACGTCATTTAAACGTAAAAACCTGTTGCAGAAGTAATGTCTGAACATCGGATTTCAGTTATTGTTTCGTAGTAGACCCCGACTGCAGACTAAACAATCACGAAACATTATTTCCTTCTTTCAAACAGTAGTTATCTCGTAACCGACAGACGGACGGGCACATAAACACTCGACTATGTAAGAGATACAAGTGCAAGATGTAACTCTGATCATTCAAGATTCTTAGAAATTCTAAGAATAAACAAATGAAGTTGTTTACAGTTTTGCGGCTTAATTTTAGGATTAAGACGTCTGAACGTCTGAAGAACGTCTGATGGTCTTCTAGAATCTAGATTATAAATAAGAGTTAATTATGTTTTTTATGCCGTAGTGGGATAGGTGTTGTATAAATGATTTGATACAGCAGCCTAAACACTCCATAAAAGCTGCAGAACAGAGCTGTAAAACGATTTATTACCCTCGATAGGTTGTTTAATTTCACCACAATCTCAAATCTATACAAATAAATAAAATAGAAGTGTCTGTTTGTAATATCAAAATAACAGCTATTTACCAAATGCATATGAAAGTATATACGGTATAATTTAAGGGTTGTTTCAAATACAGCGCGTCTAAAATTTGGAACAATATTCCACCTCCAATGAGGAAAACAATCAGCTTTAGCTCATTTAAACTAAAATATAAACAACTACTGATTATTCGATATAAAAAAAGTATTTGAAGCAACCTTTAAAATCATAACACTAACAAATTGATTGATGTAGGCTTACTTTTGACCGCTACAGCACATGTTAGTAAGCGATTATTCAATGGAGTTCCGGCTACAATATATAAAATTGGAGCAATAAAAGCTGTGTACATACAAGCTTGGCTCAATTCAATCAACATTCTAGACCAAATCGGCTGCAGACAGAATTAACTTTTTCTACGTATATCCAATGTTCATACAAGTTGGATTGAAGAGACGTTTATTGCGTATATTTAACACGACTTTCGGGCTCATTTATTGGCGCGAGTCGAGACGGGAAGAGAAGGGGTCGGTGAGGGTACGATACCTGCATTTATGGAGACAGTAACATAGCTTGTGCGTTTTTCGAAGATTTTACGCTTTCTCATCATTTGGGTCCTAGTTTGCAAATAAATACATTGATATAAGAAATATATTGATGTATAGTTAGTTAAAACATCGCGCATCTAAGATTTATGGTGAACTACTTGTCAAAGTCGGTGTTTGCTAACACAGAGGCTTTTAGTGTTATGCGGCGTTAGCCCAAACCTAAGTCCCGACCAAGATTTTTACCTAGAATGAATACACTTATAGACGTAGATATTTATCTCTGTAAAGACACAAATATATACGAAGCAGTAGTTGTCAAAGTCGAAGTCAGTGAAATAGGGATGTTGACCCCATTTTTTATGATGTCAATCAATTCGTTTTCTCGTGAGAATCAAATGTCTATATCGAAAAAACTGGATATCGGACGCTAGAAACGTCAAAAATGAGAGTCAGTCGGGTATATCTACTGAGCGCTAATATGCTCCATACAAATTGGACAGAACATCTGACGTCACTTGTCCAACGCGGGCCGTAACCTGAAAACATACATTATTTTGATTTGGCCATGAAAAACTGCGTTTAAGTACATACTTGTCATACATTTTTTATTCATTAAACTGTAAAAACTCTGATAGTATGATTTAAATTAGTAATGGATGATAAAAAAAATTGTTGAATTTAGGAAACTTTTAGATGCAGTATCTTTGTGGAAAATTTATATTTTTTGTGAATTTAATTTTTATTTTTTATTTTTTCTATTTGATCTTCTTAAAACTATATAACGACAGAAATTATGTGTTTTGTGTATCATGCAACATCCCAATTACTGGGCTTATAATAGGTACCTAATGTCTCAGTGTGACGAGCGCGCTATACACAGGAGAGCAGTACAGGCCTTTGTGTTTTAAAGTTCTAGGTGGTATACTGCAATTTTTATAAGCTGGTTATGCTTACCATCAAGCAAATGAAACGATTATTTTGTTATCCAATAGTAAAAACAAATCTTCAGTAATAAGTATAGAGATTATAGTACCTAGGTATGGAGATGAAATCATCATAAAGAGTTTCGAAGTCACAATCGATCGCTCCCAGTCTGGTTTAGATTACCAGAAGATGCGAGTTCGATTCCTGTTGGAAACGAAATTTTTGAGATGTATACATTTACGTGAACATCCACTCACTATGTCGGTAAACACTTTAAAATATATTTCATAAAGTTTAACTAAAGCCAAATCTCTCGCCATTTGATTGATATTTGATACTGTACAGTGTAACGATTCACAATGGAGTAGGCAATCGAATAGATAGACAGAGAGACTGCTGGATTTTACTAGGTGGTAGGACTTTTTGAGATACATTGTATATATATATTTACGTGAACATCCGCTGGTGTCGGTGAACACTTTATAATATATTTAATAGAGATTACAATATACAAGCATTATGCTCACGATAAGCCCCGAGAAAGCGTTTTTACCTAGTAGGTACATATTAACTTTTAGACTTACGTTATACGTTGGTAGAGCCACATCTCTGTGTGCGTCATTCGGGTTTGCAAGAACCTGGGTCACTGCGTCATACTGATCCTGTTTGTAAGGGTGTGAGAGGGTGGTCGTCCCGATGACGTGGGGCTGGGGTCAGACGGTGGCGTTCAAGGTTAAGGCCACCCCCGCCCTCGACACGCAGGGAGATCGCAATCACGGCCAGCCCTGCAATATGCAAGGCAAGTGGTAACCTAAAATGTTCTATACTTAGAGAAAGTGAAAAGTTGTTAGTGACTTTTACAGGAATATTTTTTCCTGAATAGATATTTAAAAATAACATAGGGAAAAAGTGGTAACAAAAAGTAAGTCTTGTTTCAGTTACAGTGAGTACATCACGGCAAAAAAGTTAAAATTTAGGTAAATATAAACCAGTATAATATTCTGAACTCTGAAATCCTATAGTCGTGCTTTCGACTAAGGTTTAACTTACAAGACCTAACCTAAATACTGGTATAGAGATTAGTAAATGCTACCTAAATCAGATATATATATTTGTTAGAGTCCCGGATACGAATTACAAAGGTCTCATTGCATAGAAATTTGAAATATAAAGCGCCGTTATTACAGAAAATACAGATACCGCTCAAAGAGAAATGTTAGATAAAATTTGTTATTTATATGACAAGGTATTAGGGTTAGCTCCCAAATAAATTATAATATGAGGATGCGAAAGTAAGTTCTTTAGGATAAGTAACTATTACGTATACTTATGTATAAAAGAAAATGTGTCTAGCACGAATATGTTTTATTTATTTACCGTGTTACCACAAAGAAATAACTTTTAGATGCCTGTTTAGGTAGTGGTGTCAATTGTCTAAAGACAAACGTCTAAAATGATTAGAAATGTCGCAACAGGATGGACATAGACAACGATTAGACACGGCTTAAATCAAGATTCTTCATATCTAAACACGCGACTAAGGCATGTTTAGGAGTTAAACGCTGTTTAACACATGTTCAGGGATTTTTGTGGTAGGTAAATGTTTTTGCGCACTTTGTTTTGTCAACAAATCGTCAAAAATATTTATATTCCTCCCATAGACAGCTTCTTCGGCTAAAAATTAGTAAGTTCCTATAGACGAACCCAGGTGTTAACTTGTTGTAGTAGTATCCCCAAAAACGTTAGGTATTGTATGTTAGGTACAAATTAATAAACCAAAAACAACTTATAAACCTAGGTAAGCTATTTTTGCGTGTTTTCAAATCATTATACGCTATTTCACTTGTCCTTAGATTTACATTGCAATTTGTGTAAGTACTTTATAGTACTTACACAAATCCTTACTTGCAACTTTATTATATCGGTATTAATATTATTACAGATGATAGAACATGTATTGAAACGATATCCATTAATAAGCTAATCTAAATATGTACTAACTAGGTCTCATCCATCTGTACTTAAATAAAGTGATGCATGAGCCACCTCAGATATAATTATCGAAACACAAAATGATAATCATGATTCGGTAGAGCGGGCTGTGAATAAGCGCAAAGGGCGGGCGGCGCTATGTGGGCGGAATAACTATACGATACGTTGCGGAACGTCGCGTCTGAAAATGCATCCCGCTCTAACCAAGATAATCCCACACACGTACGACAAGGAGAAAAACTAGCTACGGAAATCGGTAGATTGCCGGTAGCTCGGCTCGGGCAGACTGTCCGACGGCGCAGACGAAATGCTATTACGTGACGTCACAGGCACCTCGTGTAAGGGGAAACGGCATAATAGCGTAACGTCTCGCCGCACGACACCACCCGTTATGTAACATCCAATAACAATTACCCACATGACTCAAACCGATTCATCCATTGTTCACTGAGGTACATGTCGACTATACAAATACGATTCACAGGTATACGCACTAGGTATTGTTTTATCAGACAATAGCAGAAGGTTCTCAAGACCTCGATTGAGATTAGGTGCGCAGACTACAATGCGTGATAACAATATTATAGTGATACATAATGGTTGGAGTGGTTCAATGAAAATTGAACCCTAAAAGCGGCTGGAGTAGACCGCCGGAACAGCCAGACTAAAAAGTGATCATTCGCCATAAAACACGTCAGTCTATTGATGTCCATTGCTGATCGCTTTAGACGTCACTGTTAATTCACCATACTCAGTAAATTACACGCAACGGGGTTTGATTAGTAGTTTTTGCATTGATTGATGTTTTTACTGTAGAGGGATTTTCTGTAAAATTGTTCTAAAGACTAGAGACAGTATCTATAAAAAAACAGAGATAAAGTTTTTGAGGAGAACGAAGAGATAGAGAATTTTTGCACGCCTGCTTGCAGGTTTAATACTATGACTATTTTATTGTAAAATCTGAAATGTATAATATGTATTCATGCAAATAAATGTTTGACTTGATTTAATTAACGGCTATTGATCTTGTCAAATAAAAAAAAAACAATAAAATTTAAAGAGACTTCATT
This sequence comes from Crocallis elinguaria, assembly GCA_907269065.1. Lineage (NCBI taxonomy): Eukaryota > Metazoa > Arthropoda > Insecta > Lepidoptera > Geometridae > Crocallis > Crocallis elinguaria. The sequence continues at coordinate 18,577,281 of OU026072.1, read as the reverse complement.
CGATTTGAAAAATAAAAAGCGATTATCTAAACCAAATTATTAATTTTTGTCTATTACTAGGCGAACATAGCTGTTCCAAAAATAATTGCGTTGTTTAAAATAATTTCTGGCTAGCCCCGTTGTAACAGCATTCTACTAAGATGTGGGTGTTTTAAAAACAATAATAAGACGAGACGAGCTAGTCTAAAATGTTAACACCTTAATTTTGAAATTTCGATGATCTGATTTCGAGACAGCTGGTTCCAGACATAGCGGATATGAGTGCTTCCTCCACGTTATCGGCGGGCACTTTTGTTAAATTAAAATGGATGAGGTTTAAAGTGGAGCGGCCAAAGCGGCCATAACTAACGGTTGGCGGCGACGCGAACGACATCTGCACTGCGAGTGATTGCGACGTAGGATGCTACTCTCCGACCAATTCTGATTGTAGTGCTAGTGACTCTTTTACCTTTGATTATCCCGGATTATAGGTACTCTTCTTCAACATTTTAAAAACACCTGCTCTTTCATTCGACGACACAAAAGTGTAATAAAATGCTTCATTGACAAAAAAACGACTAAAAAGTATTGTCCAAACTTCTTTATTAACCGACTTCCACAAAAGGAGGAGGTTCGCAATTCGGTTGCATTGTATTTTCGGTTGTTTTGTTACCTAATATCTCTGCCTTTTATGAATCGATTTCGAAAATTCTCTTCTTATTTGATAGGATAGCTATACTTTCAGATTAGCCTTCAATATTCAATGGTTACTCCCAACACTCACAGTTGGAAATAGGACAAGGTGGTGTACTGGCGACGCGTGGGGTCAACCGCCTGACTCCCCACCATTAAGGAATATGGCCCAAATCCGCCCAGACTGACAATATTAGTGGGCCAGCGCCCGAGCCAGCAACTTTATCAACTGGCAAGTAGTTAAATCAACTATTGCAGCTATTAAAACTAAACTACAAATTGGCGGTGCGGCCGGACTAGCTGTTCAAACTATTGTATACCAAAGACTGTATGAATGAAGGACTCATATAGTGAGGTCGCCCGCCGATCGAAGGTCCGAATCCTACGATAAACTGTACTATTCTGCTTTTGTATGCTTACTTGGCTATAGCCACCGACTGTTCTACCGTTCCGGCAGATCAAGTCTAAGCTTGAAGTGACACCTTCAATCATAACGTACCATAAAACAGGTAAAAAAGTCAGCTAACCAAATACATTTGTAAAAAATAACACTTCTATAGCAATATTTACCACATATAAATGTGTAATGGCTTGATGTTATATTTCCTAGAATATTTTTTATTATATTTTAACGACATCGTTGTCTGCATTCTAATAAGGATGTCATGTTATGCTGAACATCATGTATATTATGTCAATACATGGTGACGTTGTACATTTCAGATTAAATTTTGATAATACGTTGGTACATAAATTACTTTATATGTATTGCAATGTTACTCTCTAAATTCATAAATACATGTATTTGTTACAGATTAACACTAGTTACATTTTATATATGTTAAATACGGATTAAAAAGCACATGTTTATCAAGTCATTTGAAAGTACGAGTCAGTTAATTTTTGTTAGAATTGATACATTTTAATTGAACTTTGGACACAACAGTAATTTGATTTTATTTATGGAGCTCACGGGAGACAGCTTGCAATAAATCAGAGCAATGGCCAAAGTACTTCAGTATTTGTGATGCAAAATACGTGGGAACACGGTAATAAAATACCTATTAGACGATTCGCACATGATTACGATTTGTCGACGTGTTTCGGCTACAATAACGCCGGCCATACACGGTTATCCATGTTTGCGTTTTGCTGAATAACCATGGTTTTGCTATTACAATTATATTAAATCTGTGCTAAAAATAGTATCCATATTCAGCGCTATCTTATGCTTATGTGTCACACAGATTGCGAAAAAGTAATTTCAACGTAAGAAAGGAAATAAAAATTATATTTTTCAGGACGCCCTCTAGACGCGTCCTAGACGCTTCTGTTTTTATGCTCATGTTAAATCAGATAGGTACAAACCTGTAACTTCTTTTTATTAAAATTAATTACACTCGAGGTAAACTGGGAATACAGCACATTATATAATAATTTTGAGATACGTTAACTGAAAGGGTTTTTTTAATGGGCATCACTAGCTACTACATAAGGACCACAGCTAATTACATAAATAATCTAAAAAAACAGTATGATAATTTGCAGGCCATTTTAGGCTTATTGATAATACAAATTTTCAAACCTTTTAGCATTGATTTTTAATTTTCTGGTCATTCATAGTTTTTCTTTTTGGAAAAAGTTATTCTTTCCACTGTTTGTAAAATAAACCAGTTACCGTGGTATAATTACTAGGTTGATGGATTGAACTATTCCTAACACGGGCACAAAGACTAAAATAATCTGTGCACGGGCATAAAAAAACTCATGATAATTACACATAAAATATGGTCAAGATTTCACGCGCAGTTTACTCGTTTTCCTCAGGAAAAGTCGCGGAAAAATTGAAAACTGTCGCGTTAATCCAAACTATTTAGTTGGGTAAACCTGTTCAATACAGGGTGAGTTTGAATTGGTATGTTATCCCAGAACGGAGTGATTAGGATCATGGTCGTCAACAACTTGCGAGTAGCTTTCTTGGAAAAACGTCATTCAAAATTTCCAAAAAAAGGAAAACCTTCAAACGTGAGTGCGCCACATTTTCTGGGTTTTTTTAAGTCCCTTTAATCAACATTATCATTTAACGAAGTTCAACATAGTTCAAATGAATTAGCTGATCTAGGGTTGCCCAGAAGTTCTGTAGTAGAATTTTGACGTAAACTTATTAAATGCCTTTTCTTCAATGAAAAATTCCGAATTTCAAAAACTCGTAAAACAAATGTTGTTGACTTCCAGGAGTACATTGGCTCCCTTTCGGGATAACGTACCAATTTAAACTCAGGTTGTATATCGCCTTATCTGTGTCAAGTCTGTGACGATAGGATATATTCCCATCTGCCACATTAACGTCCCCATCAATGGGGCAGATAGGGTCAAAAGTGTTGAACACGCTCAACTCAGATTAGAACGGAATCTCAAATGCAGCTGCCGGAACACCGATAGGTGCTTCACCATCATCATCAGCCGGAAGACGTCCACTTCTGAACATCTCCCGCATAGAACGCCACTTAGATCGACTACTCGCCTCTTGCATTCCATGATATAATAGGTGCTTGCCGACAGATAATTTTCAACTTTAGATACGAGCACTAGAAATAGCCCTTATATCGTCATCCTAGGGCTATGGTGTGTGGTTACATCACAATTCACAATTCATCGAAAGCATTCGATTCATCGACTGATTGACGTTCGAATTAATTACCATTGGGCCATTATCGCGTCAATTTATTTAATTTAAAGATATAAAAATATAAATTAAAATTTAGAAATGAAAATATTTAAAAACCTAGTAGGTAAACGGTCACTCGATGGCAACACTCTTATGAGACTGGCCGCATTGCCACGTTGGCTGGCAATGGTTATTCGCTGTCCAAATAGTCAGCTTAATAGAATATTCTTGATGTTTTGTTGTTGGACCGTTAAATAGATGGTTAAATAATATCAATTATTAAATAATACTCCAAACCGTATCATTATTTGCACGTCAACGGTGTTTATAATCATCTACGCACTTGTCTCGACGCTGAGCTTATCTATTCAATAACAACACATTGTTCGCTAAATTCTAAACAGCGGTACAGTAAAAACAAACAAACTTTCGAGTTTGTGTAAATAGGCGTCTAGGTATATAAATTTCCATAATGCAATTCGTCTAGACTAGACAAAGTGCGCCCGCTTGCGCCGGCCGGAGCCAGTCTAGAGGACTAGAGGTGAACTAGATCGGGAGCTAATGCTCATTCTGAGTAAGGTGCCTTCTTATTCTTATTAAGGCCTGTACTGACCAACTCCTTTATGGAGAACGGCCTTAAAGAAAGTTTTATTTTAGGCTTTTAAAAAAATATATAATAATGATTGTGGGAAGTATGAGAGCCTTTGTCCAGAAGTGGGAAAAAATGTTAAAAGTAACTTTTTTTCAACGGGCTAAAAGCCTTTATTTACTAGCTACCACACAAACACTATATTTAACCATAGCTACAAAAACAGATAATCTACAAGCCAATGTAGGCCAATAGAAAATAAAAACGCTCTTTATGATTTTTTAAAAGTGGTATTACACCTACTGCTCAAATTATACTTAGTTGTAATAAATAGTTCCTAAAATTTACCATCAAACATTACCCTCGTTCAAGTCCCTTAGTCTTTCAAGGTGCAAGCTCTCCGACTAGGCCGAGACCGAGACGTGATGCAGTCTGCTCTGCACATATCGAAGTCGTCCGCCAGACGTATCGACGTACTCACCGCCCTTCAATGACACTGTCAAAGGGTGTTAACTGCGGTTTCGTCTAAGCAATTGGGAAACTTGACCAGCTTTTTGTAATCCGATTTTGGTTTCCAAATAGCATCGATTTATTTTGGCTGCTATTTAAACGAAATTAAAATAAACATAGTTACATTTGTGAGAAATTTTGCCTACATGTATTTGCTATGGTATTACAGCAGGATTTTCCATCAATGTTCTCATTACTAGCGTGCAAATATTAAATTATACACATGATTGTAACTATATTATGTACTTATATCAAATTACAGCAATCGTTGGCAGAAGATATTTACTAAATTTTTCTTAAATAATAATAAGTTTAAATGACCATCATTGACTTTTAATTTGTCAATTCGTTTTTTTTTCAAAGGGCTATATAAGCCTTTATTAACTAGCTGACTACATAAACACTACATCTAACATAGCTACAAATACAGTTGGACAATCTACAAGCCATAGAAATGTTTTTTGTGGAGCTTTTATAAATTACGTGGAATCGACTGCAATCGGGTGGCCACCATCCGGCTCCATGAGGAGGACCCTGGACATCATCTAGGATCAAAGTACTTGTAAAGACAAATCAAACGAGCCCAGACTCGATGGAGTTATGTCACCATCGTTTCCAAACAGAGTATCTATAGCTACCTTCCGGCTCCATCATCAGACCAGCTCTTTGATATCATTATATTGCACTGTCATCCGATTTACAAATGTGTGTTATATTTCGGCTCAATCGAACACCAATTCAGTGAGTCAAATGTAGCTTGCAAGATTTGATCTAAACAAACATTACATACATATAAACATTGTCGATCTTACCACAAAATAATTAAACACATTTTAAACCTGTGTTAATCACTGCTTAACTCCTAGCGCCTTGGTCGCGTGTTTCATTGTAAATATGAATGCACAAATCCTTTTTTTGATCTAAGTAGTGTCTAACCGTTGTCTAACTCCATTCCGTTATGAGATTTCTAATAATTTTAGATGTTTATCATTAGACACTGTCTAGCTGAACAGCATATAGATCCCTAATATAAATTATGCGTATAACGACAGCTTCTTTTGATAAATTAATGCTTTGGCTAAAGAAGAGGGTTATTTTTAACAAAAATACAAATCTCAAAATAAGTATTAGGATGCCAAAGGCAAAATATTATAACTTTTAAAGTCACACAGTCATCCAGAAAGCCCATATCGCCCACATCGTATGCATTTCTTTTGTACGAAAGACGTTGTAGATACTATTGTCACAGAATAATAACAATATGAATCCCCCAGGGGATCTGTATGGAGAAAAAATCCAATTGAATCCCCCAGGGGCCTATGTTAGGGGAGTCCAGTGGGTGTAGACTCTATGACACAAGAAGACAGCCATAATACGCTTATATACCTGCTTAGTCAACGGATTAACTCTAACAAACAAACAAACACAAACTTTACCTCTTTATTATATTAGTTTCGATATAAACGGGCCACTGTTGCGTCTACTTTTGATATGATATAGCTATTTTTATGTTATTGGTATATTTTATTTTATTATTATATGTTATTTTTATTATTATTTATTTATTTATTATTATATTTTATTTTATGTTAGTGGTAGGACTAACCCTTCTGATCGTTCTGATCTTCGTATCGTTTGATGAGCAGAGTAGCCAGTGAAATTACTGGGCTTATGAGATTTAATACCTAATGTCTCAGGGTAACGAGCGCACTGCAGTGCCGCGCAGGCCTTTATGTTTCAAAGTTCTCGGTGGCACTGCAATTGTTATGGGCCGGCGTTATGCTTACCATCAGGCAAATGACCAGCTCGTCAAGTTACCAAATAACATCAAAAACAAAATTTATTCAATTATATTAATATTGATTTATTTCTCTCGAACACATTACATTAAATATTTAGCTCAAACCACTAAACTAGACGTTGAGTCTTGTGTTTTAGCAGCAAGTGCTTTCCCAAAATATTATTATTTATATAGCGCTTGAAATTCATACACATTGATCTAATATGAAGAGCTAGCCTTCATCTGACCCCCAGACATAAGATCATGCCCTAAAGACTCAAACTGTAATAACTCTCATTATTAAAGTGCAACATAGGTACTACATCTAAGTTAAATGGCTCTTTTAACAGGTACATTTAAAGTTACGCCAGCCGGCGCGACCCAGAATGCATTTGGCCGTAAAGACAGCCTTCGTATCACCTCCAGACGGCTCCTGTGTCAAATAACTTGGAAAACTGTTACTGTTAAATGTAATATTTGTTGCTGATATAAAAGTCTTTAGAAAGAAATTGACTTAATTATTTACCTGAAGACAAAAATTATACCTGTTAGGATATATAATTATTTAATCAAAGATAATCCATTGAAAATGTAGCTAAGACTTAGATAGGCAAAGATTTAGGTAGAATCTTTTAGGGTATCTTGTGGTTATTTATTATGACCTTACATATCTTCCCGTACAGCAGCCGCAGTTGAAAGCCAGTCACTATTTTAGGTGTATCGTGATTTTCGATGACTAAGTCGGCATCTATCGGTGTGTTTCAGCAACAGCCGCCTGATTATTTATTTATTGTTACGAGGGGTATGTAGATTATTTTACTAAAATGCGTTTGTTAGGAAATAGTGCCGTGCAATTGCTGAGGTCCTGAAACGGCCTAAAAACGTGAGAAAATGGTGGTAACTAGGAGTAATTACTGATTTACTGATATTTGTTAGGCCTTCCTCCGAAACGCCCCGAAAACATGTTTCAGTCTGCTGAAAACGACTGTAAATGACGGAAAATTTATAAAAAATGTTTCTTAGAGTTCTCCTATCAACAGATTTTAAGCATTAGAGTAGTAGGGATGTTGCATGACACACAATACACATAATTACTGTCGTTTTACAGGTTTAGAAACATCACATTAACACGATAAAAATTAAATAAAAAAAAATATAATTTCTATAAAGATACAGACAGCATCTAAAAGTTTCCCGAATTCGACGATTTTTTTTTATCATCCAATAGTTATTTAAGTGATATGACAAGATTTGCGTGTACCTACCTATACAGCTTTACGGCCCGTGTTGAACAAGTGACGTCAGATGTTCTGTCCAATTTGTATGAGATGTTTTAAAACTCAGATACGCCCGACTTTGACTCTCATTTTTAAAGTTTCTAGCGTTCGATTTCCAGTTTTTTCGATATAGACATTTGATTCTCCCGAGAAAAAAAATTTAAAAAAAAATTGAATCAACATCCCAACATCTAATTAATAGCATTGAGCCATCATCGCTTTACAACAGTAGAAGAAAAAACCTAATTAGTATATTAAAAAACAGATTTCTTGAATATTTTGATGGAAAGCATAACGCCGGCCCATAACAATTGCAGTGCCACTCAGAACTTTCAAACACAAAGGCCTGCGCGGCACTGCAGTGCGCTCGTTACCCTGAGGCGTTGTATAGGTATTAAATCTCATAAGCCCAGTAATTTCACTGACTAAGTACTCTGCTCATCGAACCGGAACACAGTAATGCTTGCACATAACTGCTTGGCGGCAGACTTCACTAGCAAAGCGGTGGTACCAACTCAAACGGACGCTCGCAAAATGTTAGTCCTTCCACCTATAGTGAATTTGTTAGGTTTTCGCGATTGTTAAACAATAGCGTACGTCTTATATATCTTTTTTATACTATTGGATAACAAGACGAGCTGGTCGTTTACCTGATGGTAAGCGCAATGACTTCCTATAACAATTGCAGTTCCACCCAGAACTTTGAGATACAAAGTCCTGCGAGGCACTGCATTGCGCTCGTTAATTTTATTCTGGGATGAAAAGTATCTTAGATATCGATATCATCCGTACTAGTGTAATAGTACCTAGATATCTAAGATGATCTATCCATAATTATAAATGCGAAAGTGTGTTTGTAGGTTTGTCTTTCTTTCACGCAATAATGGAGCAATGGATCGATGTAATTTTTGGCATAGATTTACTTTTTATCCCGGGAAAATGCACAGTTCCTGTGGGAATCACCACGTGGACGAAACAGCGGGCAGAAACATCTAAAAACCTATCAATTGATAATAATATTTTTATAGCTGCCCAATATCGTGAGGAAGCCCACATGTTCTTAGAATTCCCAAGGAAAGCAGTATGTTTGGAAAAATGTAGGTACTGCACCGACCCCAAGTAAAATTCGACAAGTATTTTTTACTGATTAAAAAAAAATTCGACAAGGGCAGGAAGGACAGAGACATTAAAATAACTGTTTTGAAGTTACAAAAAATATCTTTTCGCGTAATAATTTTAAGCGAAAATTCCTACGAAAATACGAAGAACGAAAATACCTATTTGGTATGACGTAGGTATATATAATTATTACACGAATATCAGATAGGTAACATTGCTACTAATTTTGTTAATGTCGTAATATATTCCTACTATTGCTAGGTATTCGTAGTAGGATTCTCAATGTAAACAGCCAACTCAAAGCCATTATGGCTTATTATTATATCTAAGAGCAGACTTGAGGATTGAAAATAAGTCAGCATTAGAGTGAGCAACGAACAAAGGGTGCGTTTGCGGTGCACGTAGACGGCGAGGGGCGAGGGCAGGAGGGTAGGCTGTCTAGACTTCGCCCCCTGCCTACACGACACTAATTAATATTACCATCTGTCCGTCTGTTACATCGCTATGCTGTACACAACTCTCTAATTGCCCTTGTGCGATTCCATCATTTTATTTTGATGGCGAATGTAAAACCGATATGAATTGAATGCCTCCCAAAGGGTAACGATAAGTACGGCTTTTTACAAGCTTTTTATGTGCTTGTTAGTTTGTTTAGGTCAATCTATTTTCACTAGGTGGTATAGGAGTAATAACTCTTCTGCGAGTGTCTGTCTGGATTGGTACCACCGCTTTACTCGCGAAGTCTGCCGCCAAGCATTACTGTGTTCCGGTTTGAAAAGCAAAGTAGCCAGTGAAATTACTATATAATGTCTTAGGGCAACGAGCGCACTGCAGTGCCGCGCACGCCTTTGTATTTCAACGTTTTGAGTGGCACTGCAATTATTATGGGCCACCATCAGGCCAGCGACCAGCTCGTCTCGTTATCAAATACCATAAATAAAAACTTGCAGCTTATAGGTGCCCAATATTGTTTTTTATAATAATTTTACAAATAGGTATTTATTTATTTTAACAGTTTGTAGCCTTGCCTAAGGTCTCGATGATGATATGTGTTAGAGGCAGAGCAATTTAAATATTGCGTAAATTAAGGGTGCTAGCAATTAGCTCTACAAATTAGTCAACGGTGCATTAAATTTTGCTAATTATGACATCAGTATAAGATTTTAAAAAAAATTATGTGGCATTTAGGTCCGAGTTCGCCAAACATGAAATAAACTCGGTTCTTGAGTTAAACCTAGTTCAACGATCAACATGGTTGATAAATTTGGACCTTATTATTTTTATTTAGTAACTAGCTGTGTCCATTATAGCGTATTGCATTATTTAAAAAAAAATCACAAATCTCCTTATTACTAGTATATTACTAGTATATAAGTTGAATAAATGGTAAGTAAAGATACACCAACGCTTTGCCTTCTCTAACAACCGATGCAGGTGAATGTACATTAGATGACGTCAAGCAATGTTTGTCTAGTCTAGACGTCTGTGATGAAGGACGCTGGATCCGTGTCTGGAGGTGATAACGAAGCTGCTTTAAAGGTCTAGTGCATTGTCAATAACCTTTATTGTTATATGCTACATTAATATTGGTTATTGCTTGTCATACGTACCTACCCTACTTTTTTTAACGGGCTAAATAGCCTGATAACTATCTAATACATATAACAGTTGGATAATCTACAAGCCAATGTAGGCCTAGCCTATACTAATCAAAATGTTCTATTTTGCGCCGCTTGAGTCGCTCAGCCCGTATCCTACTAAACATTGTGAAAGTTGGGACGTTTATGTTATTTAGTCACACCGAAACTATATACTGTGCTGATATACATACAACTTGGCGTGGATGGGGAGATAGACCTTACCCTGGAATAAGATTAGGAACCAAAAAAATATATATCTTTTACCTATTTTTCGAAAATAAGTGTACTGAGTTACGTGTTCATAACCAGGTGGTACTGACTCCTTTGCTCGTAGTCAGCCGCCCTATCTATGGGTTTCAAAGTTCTAACTAAGGCCGACGTTATACTTACCATCAGGCAAGCGACGCGCTTCTCTTATAATCTAATAGTATCTATAAAAAAGCTGCCAAAAAAAGGCATCAAAACTCAAACGGTCTCAAGATAAAAAAAAAACGTTTTTGCGAATTTCCTGCAAAAACAATGTGGCGTGTATTTACATGGGTAAGTAACAGTGTAATGCAAGAAAAGGAAATGTTTTATAAATTAATCTGTTCATTGTATATTAGGGTTCCAATCCTTATGCATCCCTTGCTTCGGCCGTGAAAGAATTTATCACACTTGATCGGTGCGCGGTGGGCCAAAACACAGACGCATCTCGAATTGCGAGTTCTAATACCTACGTTCAAAAGAATACAATATGTAGTAGTAGTATAGTATCTATAAGTACCTATTACTTCCATTATATTAAGGAAAAATTCACCATCACCCAATTATATTCAACGAGGTAAGTAGGTAGTATCTTCCTCGTTATGGCACTCAAGGATATCTAATGTACCTTATTAGTGAAAGAATTCATAGAAGCGGTCCTGTGGTGCAAAAAAAAATAGTGGTAACAAACAAACAATCTACCTTTTTATAATATAAGATTAGAAAAAAACTTCAAACAGTCACCTAAATATACTAGTACTAGTACTGGCTAATCAACAAACAAACGCCTGAGCTAAATAAATGATTAATGAATTAAATAACAGAACATCTGAACTCCGGAGACTGGTGAAGCAAAACTGGTGAGTGTTTGCTAATATTAATGTGTTGGCTCAACGCTGCAGACTGTAAAAAGTTTACAAATATTAACTCACGAACTGGTAATAATAAAAACAGAGATCTTGAGCATATAGGTTTATTAACACATCGGGCCACCAAAAGCTACTAGGCGCTCGGGCGCTTATGCCGACCATAGACGCTTATGCAAGTATGCGTTTTGCTTTCAAAATAACCATGCTTTTGCAACAAGTGCGGATTACGTAATACACGTGCAAACGCGGCTTGATGCATGTTGCATAACCATCAAAAATCCACGAAATAGACAAGTACAGCAATTTGACAGCAATACAGCCAGTGAGCCTGCTAGTGCTGTCTCTTTCACTCCCTGCCGTGATACGGTTATCGCTCGGACTAGATTTCTACCAAGCTCCACCATTGACGGTACGATATGCGTCAAGTGGATCGTAGTTTTTCCATGGTTTTCACGTGGTGCGTGACTGATGCTTATCCATCAGTCCATCAGGTGTATGGGCTGCCTAAGAAAGCTACTTTGGATTCGTGAAGTGACTTGCACAATTTTGAGAATCAAGCTATACATTCTGATCTCAAATGCTACGCCACAAAATTTGAAATATAGCTAGAACTAACCGATTATTCATCATCATTATCAGCCTCTTACGCTTCCACCGCTGGAATACCGGCCTTCTCTCAGAGACAGAGGTATGGGCCATAATCCACGACGCGGGAACAGTGCTGCTTGGTGGACGTCACATATCCTCGAATTTTGTGGTTCTTGAACATGCCGGTTTCCTCACGATGTTTTCCTTCACCGTTTTAGAGCAAGTGTTCCCGCTCGGCCACAATCGTTAAGTAACCAATGTAAACCTACAATGATATTTTAATATCTATATAGTAAGACGTAAGTAAACATAATAACTACCGCCTGCTCTTAATCCTACACAGTTACGCCTAGTGCCAATTTTCGGGGACGCAGCGGTCGCGGTGTCGGGTTACGTAAGTTATGTTAGACGACGTCTAGACGCGGGGGCGTGCGATAAGGTTAGGTACTGTATGTATAGGACCTTTCCTTTCACGACCCTTAGGCCCCACTGCCGCTACCGACTGCCGACTGAATTGGGTCACGCACACTAACATCGTTCCCTGCGAGGTAAGATTTTTAAAATAGGCGAGGCTGTGTAAAACTGTGATAAGCTTTTGCTTTTGGGAGAGGATATTTTGCTAAGCTGGCATAATTCACAACCTTTCTCTTTATCTTAGTAGGTACTAAATAACAAAAATAGTTTATATTTAAGTACTATAAACTTGTACCTTCTTTTATTTTTATATAAATATGTTTTTGTAGCCAAGTTAGATGTAGTGTTTATGCAGTAGGAAGTCAATAAAGCCATTGAAAAGAAAAAAACTTGTATTTGTAAACATTACGGTCAGTCGGAAAGCTATTTAACATCCCCCGTGGTGTATTTATTATATCTGTAGAGCAAGGCATAGTGGTTGCGTCGATTCTCGCACGAGATATCTGTGCACATAAATACAGCTCTAGTTATATATTTATTCGGTGGTGTGAATCCGTCATGATCCCCTTGGTACAGCGAATCTTAGTCAGGAATCAGATTATTTGTATCTTATCGTTGAAAGTTCATTTATCCATAGTTTATTCTTATGTTGTGCCAGATTTAATTTGACTCTTTAGAAGAAAACATAATAATGTAATGTAAATGTAATAATCTAAAATGTAAAAATATATATGTTTGTTTGTATAAATCAAATCTTGAAAGCTAAATTTGATCATAGATTATGTCCAGGGTCCTGATGATGGAGCCGGAAGTTGGCCATAAGATTGCAGTATCAATTACCATTTTATAAAAGCTTGACTGGAAAATTTATTTTTTTACAAAAAACTTGTTTTGCATAGATATAACAAACAGGAAAGTAACAAACAAGCTTCTTTTACCTATATACCTACTCAAAGCGGGTGAAACGGCGGGCAGCAGCTAGAATAAATGTAGACACAGAGTTCACACAGAAGAGAATGTAAAATATTGAACCGTTAATGGACGCACTATTTATGCTAGTCTTTAATATTCTGTTCTGTAGGTGCGACAGGAACTAACGAGACGTAATGTCTGGCATCTACGGCGTCGCAAACGTAGCTTCCGCTTGAAATTTTATGCGCTACATTCTCATGAAATGCATAAAATCTGACTACCCTGTAACTGTATTTAAGCCGAGTATCGTAAAAGCAATCTTACGCTAAAGCTAGAAGAACCAGATTTCAAAGGCAGGAGACACAAGAGATTATATCCTGAGTTTGCAGACGCTAAGCCGAAACTACGTGACGTTTCCTATGTTTGAGTTTCATTAGCGAGATGTAGGGGTCGTTTGACACTTCGCAGTTCTGATGTTGTTTCGCTTTATTTTTTGTTTTAAAAGTACATTTTCTTCCATCCATACCACGATTATACATAAACGTCCCGCTCGTTATCTGGTATAGTTAATGATTAAACGAACTTACCTGTACGTGAAGTTCTATCATAATTATACGAAGTGCGTCGTCCGAAGAGATTGCTAAAAAAGGTCTATATGTTTACCTATCTAAGTAGGTGCCGTATAGAAATGTAAATATAAAGGACATTGAAAAATAACAATCGTCGGAGTATCTGAATGGCGTCTGCACATACAGGTCTAGCACGCACTATTAATACCGTCTAGACTACCTTTAATACAACTCAATTGATGAAATACTAAAATCGCGCAAGTATAGGCCTCCTAGTGCTAACATTGGAAGGTCGTCCAGTGGGACGGCGTAGTATCCATTATACTTTAAAACATTGTGTACCTACTTACTTACTGAACTTGTATCATAAGTAAGATTCTGTTAAAAAGTTTCTGCATTTGTTGTTACAAAATATTGGCGGCCAACATCACCAGCTACCAATGTGAAATAATCGCTATAGATTCAATTAAATCCATCGAATCTATTATAAGTCATAGATGTTCTTGTTTCTTGAAACCTATAAAATAAAACAAATACATTACATACCCGTATATTAGATATATCAATCAATTAATATTATTTTGACATCCCCTGTGGTGACGATACCACGAATATAATTGGTAACAATTTGTTAGTTTTATTTCATGTGTTTTAGAGAAGTGGGCACATTTAATGGATTTCGAAAGTTTCATATTGTGTGCACAAAATCTTTGGATCACATATCCCTCCAAATATCATTAGAGCCACATTACGAGAGCGTGCGTAACAAAATAAGCAGGTGTGCGTAATTAAGACATTTAATGCCTTCGTTCTCTACCTATCCCAGGTAATTACGAATGTCGTTTAGCCGCACGGAGGTACCGTAGTTACTGTAGTAATAACGTGGCTACCTAATCCTGGGTTATGAAAGTTATAACGTGCCTGTAATGGGCCATAAAGCAAGACCTAGATAAATTTTATGTTATTAGTGGCCCTACTCATAATTTCTAAAATATGCATGAACTGCGTAGCCCATTAACACTAACATAAAGTACCTACAGTATTAGACATACCTGCTATGCACTAAGTATAATGCGTATTATATATATATATATGTACTAATAAGTCAATACAATTTTAAAATAATCTGCTTGTAATAGTATTTTGAACTGGGACGTGTAACTTAAACTCGGTAGGTATAGCCTCTTGGTGTGAAAACTTCCTGCATGCATCTTGACATACGTTTTATTAAATTACCAATAAAACTTAAGTTACACGTCCCAGTTCAAAATACTATTACAAGCAGATTATTTTAAAATTGTATTGACTTATTAGTACATATATAATATATATATATATATATAATACGTATTATACTTAGTGCATAGCAACAAATGCGTTTTTGAGTTAGATGGTGCTAGATTTTTTTAATTCACTCGTTGTTCCAGTTTATATTTTTCTATTTTACTTATTGTTTTTCAGTTTATATTTATGAAATCCGTCGGCATTCTATAAAAAAAAGGTTTTTACAATCTTTCCAATACTAACAACTCTTTAAAATTTTTCGAGGAAACCTGAAATGAAGGTTGGTAAGAGGTAAAATAAAATAAATCAAATACCTACTTAAATTAAAAAAACATTTTTTGACACTGCGGTAGGTATGGCATTGTTGACGTGTATTTTGTCGGAGAAACAAACGACGTCTGACGCTGTTTTAGCTATATCTCTGGTTGCATTTTAGTGCGCTACGGGGACTGCCAGAGTTGAGCGCTGACCCGAGATCCTTTACTTCCTAATCACTGCGTGAAGTACATATTATTGTGTCGGGAGACCAAAAATAAACCTTATATATATAGACGCTGAAACTCATTTGTTTATTTAGTACCAACGTATTTGGTTTGAGTAACATACCTATAGGTACTACACATATTAAAAGTTAATTTCACTACCTCATTAATGAGAAAACGACAAAGGTAGCTCAAACTAGTTATTAAGAACTTTGATTGAACAACTTCTAAGGTAGACTTACGTATGAATATTAATTTTTAATACCTATTCTTGTCTCGGTTAGTTCCGTTACGGTATTAGCTAATTACTTCATTCCTAGCTATAATCCATCTAGTTCGTTCGCCGAGGCCGCGGGAGCATAGCAGGGTTTGATTCGAAGAGTGTGGGAGGCAGAGAAAGGCGCGTAGCAAATGGTAATTAGTTCACCCTGTTTTCCACCACCACCCGCATACCGAAGACTTAGCGCGATCAAAATAAACTCGCTCATTATTAGTACTATTTATTCTAAACACAACAAGATATATTTTTAATCAAAACTTAAAACTTAAAAAAAAAAACCGACCTTTTACTTAATTACTTAATTACCTATACAGGTAAAAATGTAGTGGTTATACCATCAATCAATCCATTTTAGGTACTACCTTTAGGTGTGTTTCTTTTTAAATTTAAACGGGACTTCGACGTATACTTGCTATTTGATCTTTTTTCAAAAATAATTTCACAAGACATTTTCATAAAGATCAGTAGCCCATAAGGATGAGTGGACAATGATATAAATAAAATACGAGCAATAAGAGAAGCAACAAGTGCCTACAACTCTACAACTAAGTATACTTAACATTTTATTACGCAAACAATTCTTACTCAAATCTAGGTACCTAGATATCTAACTATCATTTCTAAAACCAAACTTTAAAATACGTTTTTAATGAAGTTTATGACTTGTACTATTATCTATTCAGTGATCTAAGGTAAGTAACGGAATTTACCTAAAATATAGGCACATTACATTACATTTAACATAATACACATATTAAATTATATTATAGTCTGTTACAAAACACAAAGGACTTGTAGTAACGTATACACGTTTCTGTTTAAATTCACTTCATACAGAAATATTGAAACCGTCAGAGTGCTGTCTGCCCTTGCGTCGCCCTTTGCAGCCGCGTCGGCCGACTTTATTATACACTCGCAAATAACAATCACAAACGCGAGACACTGTTTATTATTACGACACAATATATTTGAATAATAATTGATAGTGTGTTTGGTCGTTGTTGATTGCCTAAGGCGCTTTGCATACGATAACGACCTGTCGTGGCATAACGATTTAAATAGAGGACGACAGACCCTATTCCACGCTTATCCCAGCACGCATATCCTCACATTGTCATTTTAGATTAGGTAAGATAGTGGTCAAATATCGATTAAAAACTTATAATAGGTAATTATCGAAACAGCAGCTCAATAAGTGGCTGCGGCGACGCACATTATCGTTACGTAAGTATATAGATGTCAAACATTTAAAAAAATTAAAATTTAAAATATGTGGTGGTATCATTAAAATTACTAAAGGATGATAAAAAATTTGTTGGAATTGAAAAAATTGAAGATGTAGTATCTTTGTGGAAATTATATATTTTTTGTGAATTTCATTTTTCTTAAAATTGTATAATGACAGAAATTATGTATTTTGTGTTTCATGCAACATCCAATTCCATCGAACCGCGTGTCGTGGATTGTGTGGAACGATGGTGCGGTTTCAAGTACACAGACGATCACTCCATTCCGGGCGAGCCAACGGTCTATTTTTCGGTCATTCTGCTTCTCGAGTATTGCCAACTGAGTTCGAAATGGATCGTTGTATCGGCCACACACGATGAGTTGCAATGTTGTGGGACGCGAGATTTGGAACGTGCGGAAATCCAATATTTCTATCACTCCACTCCATCTGATATTCCCACACTTGGACGGTTTTTGGAACGTTTGCGTAGAATGATGTGGAGTGGAGTGCTCATAATCATGTAAGCATTTAGTAACATTACGAAGCCTAACAAACTCTTGAGCAAAGTACAGACTACCTATATATACAACAAAAACCGCGGTGCTAAGATAAATACTAAGTTGCACCCAGTCTATGTTGATTCGCAATTTTAGTCTATGTCGAAACAGACTACACGCCTACGTCTACTATGTAATTTCACCTTCTACAGGAATATTGTGAAGTAAATAAAGGCGAGTGCAGACAGTCTGCCCTTCCGTCGCCCTTACTGCGTCCGCGTCCGTCTGGCCTGTAGTGTGTCCAGAATTTCAACAGACATAGCCAATTGAAATTTAAAATTTGTATATGAGACTGATTATAATAAAATAAGGGACCTACTGGTAAAAGTAGCTGACAACAGTTGGCATGAGGAAAGCAGTAGATCGAGTTCTATGGCGCTTGCGGGAGTTGTCTATTTACAGCGGTGGTTGATACAGGTTCATGATGATGACGATAAGACTGAACTGTTTCTTGTAAAAACGTATAACTTTTAACAACGCTCCCCATATCAACCGTTACACTCCAGCCAGGCCAAACTCGCTTCTAAGCTCCAAAGACTTTTGCTTTGTAAACTTCATCACTTAAATAGTATCTTAATAAAATACATGTAGGTAAAAATACGATGCTTCGTGTATGTGACACGTACGTGTCTAACAGAATGATATGATAGGTATGTGTTTGAATTTATAAAAATGTTAAGTATCCAGAGATAACACTAACTACAAGATGTGGCTTTCATCCTTTCTAACTAAATTTATTTCTACATACGTTTTAAACACCTAAATGATATGTAAAAACATATGTATGTATACGCTCTTACATTTGACGATTGATGCCTAATCACTAACCTAATCACAAGTGACTGTGACGTCGACGGTGTTGGACACAATAAACATATAGAATCTCTGACTCGCAAACAGCTGACGGAACCCACCGATAAGGGCTTGTAGTGACAGAAGTTCAACTTGTAAATAGGTATAGGTAGGTACGATTTGATATAATATAGACGAGTTACTACTTATACGATCGCGAGCATTAGGTACTATTTCCTTGAGGATGGGAGCTAAACCGGCGGTTATTAGAAAATGCCTTGGAAAATCTCCATGCTATGGTTACATCGCATTCCATACGATGTTTTCCTCGAAAAGCCCAATAATACGACTCAAAACATCGACCTAAACAAAACCACTCTGTCATATTAGCTTCTTAAAACATGCATAAACATGTTTATATCAATATATTAAAACGCCAACTAAAATATGTTACGCGTCTGTCGATACGTGAGCGATACCTACGTAGGCGCTGCTGTTTAAATTTGTTGAAACAGACCCTCTGGGTGCAAACTGTCTGCCCTTCCGTCGCCCTTAGCTGCGTCCGTCTGGTCCGCAGACGTTCTAGACGAGACTCGCACGCACATAAAGTCATTTGACCTTGCGGATTTTTCAGAAACAATTGCGGTGAAAATGTTTAAGTAATACCTAACTATTTAATTTTCTTTACTGTTCAAGCTTTTCATAACGCAAAGTCGCCGACATAAAAATGTTAATTCTAATTTTTCTTCATTAAAATAGTTATCTGTTTTAAAGTTGGCAGATCTTTTAGGGAATAGAGGCCTCGCAGTTACTAATTCCCTAGATATAGGGAGTGGTAGTTACAGGTTAGAGTCTTTAATTAATCGTTGGGCGGTTTTAGGGTCCCGTAATTAAATAAAAGTTTAAAGGGAACCCTATAGTGCCAAGTCATGTCACAGTAATAATTTAGTATATATTGCTAAAGTAATTAAACTCTCTCTCCTTTTCATCCAAAGGTTGCCTGGAAGAGATCGCTTTAGCGATAAGGCCGCCCAATGTAGCACTTATTGTAATATGTTTATGTTTGGTGTTTAATTTCTTTGGTGTGTAGGTAATAATAAAATATTTATCTATCTAAATTCTTTATCCTTCCTGCAGCGCAAGTACGGATCTTTTCGATCGATAAAATTAGATAAAATTGCCAGTTCAAATCGATAAAGTGGATTTTATCGAGTTTTTATATAATTTATCGAGCCAAGATACTTTTTATATAATTAATCGACAAAAGTTATAGAATAGCTAGGTCGAATCCAAAGAGAATATAGAGCTACTACAACACTACTCGCAACATTCGATAAATTTATCAGTTTTATCGATTCGACAAATTTATCGAACCGACTTCCGTACTTGCGCCGCTGCTCTTATCTTATTTTACACGGTGTCTGCTCAGTATGTCTTTACAGACACACTATGATGGATGGTTATAGGTTACGACGTGGATAAGATTGGCGAATTGTGACGAGATGGCGGTCGAACTGAGCCCTAGCCTATCTTTTTTTTTTAACATATATAAAAGAAAACATTAAAAAACTTGTAGCTCGGAAAAGCTCTACTCTAGTGCGAAGCTAAGCTCACCCTGTGTGACTTTCGATCTTAATAAAATAGAAACTCTAAAGTAATAGGTAAACACAACACGCCGGTACCTATATTTTGGGTTATCAAATGTCTAACTATAGGTACATTTGTGATATGGTCATTAGTTACCAGGTGGTAGGACAAACTCTTCTGTGAGTGTCCGCCTGGATGGGTACCCCCGCTTTGCTCGTGAAGTCTGCCGCCAAGCAGTAATGTGCAAGCGTTACTGTATTCCGGTTTGATGAGCAAAAGTTGTCAGTGAAATTACTGCGTGGATGTCTCAGTAGGTTATATAGCGAGGGTAATGCAGTCCCATGCAGGCCTTTGTTTCAAAATTCTGATTGGTGCTGCAATTGTTATGGATTGGAGCTATGAGCCATCAGGCAAACGACTCGCTAGTTTCGTTATCCACTAGTATATTATAAAAATACCTTCTATTCAAAGTGGCTCATATTATTTTTTCATATAGGTACGTTTTGGACGGAATCCCATAAAGTTCTTATTTACCTTTATATAGGTAAGCACAAATTTGCAGACTAGTAGGTCATTTCGACCTCGGCGGGTTAAGCAAGCTTTTCCACTCACGTAAATACTAAAATGCCTGGGAAAGTTTATAGGCCGGCTGGTCTAGACGCCTCCATTGCGTAGACGTCTGAGAACGCCCAGACGCGTCCGGATCAAGATTTTGAATTTGTAATTGGCGGACCGAAACTGCCTACTTTGAAAGAGATCCTTTGTTCGAGACGGTATAACCTACCTAGGTATAGTCTAGGTAGCTATGTAGGTAAGCACATTATTTTTCGTTTCTTGCGGCCCATCGTAAAATCGGCTCATAGACCGATTTGGCTGTTTTTTGTATTGTTTTTCTTAGTTAATGTCTGCTCCCGTCCATATTTTTAGAAAAAATATCCCTACTATTGTTGTGTAAATAAAACTTTAGTATTACTCCGGTATTACAATAGCCTTATACTAATGAAAAAGAAATGTAGAAAGAAAACTAGCATTATACTAGTGGCAACATCTGGTTTCCTGCTTAGGCATGACTACAGTTTGGTCCAAGGAGGATATGTTTGGTCAATGATTGGAACCGAACATCTTTTGGACTTGTAATCTCCAAAACGAATGGACCGATTTTGACGGGCCTTTCACTGGCAGATAGCTAATGGCATAAGGAGTAACTTTGACTGCGTGAGCGAAGCCGCGGGCCGCAGCTAGTTTGAAATAAATTCCATTTTAAGAGCGCTTGTAGTTCTCTCGATTCAAGTTCTTGATTTTTATGGGCCATACCAAAACCGTAGGTATCTTACCTTCGGTTTTGGTATAGACCATCTGGCACTTGTAGCATTCTGAAATAGATCTCAAGAAAACTTCAAGTCAATCACTTTTCAATGTTCAATGCACATCGACAACTGCATTTACTACCTACTTGTGTCTCCATTTTACTTAGAATGCTAAGCTTTTAAATAGGTATCCACCTTCGACCAGTTATTCGGAAGATACTTATCAATAACAAAAGCAGATACTTCAAAAAGATCACATCGTTATGATGAGATAATGATGACACCCAAGTAGAATGGAAAAAAAATATTTTTATAAAGACTATAACGGTGTAAATAAAAGCAACTAAAAGGCGCATATCGGTCTATATTCTCCGTCCCGTTTGATCGATTATCCCTTGCCCAGTCCATGGTTACAAACAAGCCCCATGCAGATGCATGGGGTTTCTTTGTGAGTGTTTCTAAGCCCAACGTAAGAAATTGTTCTGTTGACACATTAAAACAAACCTGTTCTAAGTTAAAGTTAAAGCATCTTCTTGGGGAAAATGGAAGGTCAACAAGCAGCTCCTGCTGCCGGAGTCGGCACTCGTCGGGAACCTTCGATCGATCCAGTGAAGGCGCAAGGAATCTTGTAATTAGATGAGCTTTCTTTCTATTTTTTGCCTTTTTAACCGGCAACGCAAAAGAAAACAAAATCGTTCGAATTAGTGTATGGTGTAGTTATAGTATTGGTGAGTATAGGTTATCATTAGATAACAGGAACTCATTTTGAAATAGTTGATCTAGAAGTTGAAGTAATTCAAATTGGTTATTACCCTATTCTTTGCTAGATTATAATATAAATAATTAATTATAAAATTAATGTGATCCCGACAGCAAAAAGTTGGAAAAGGTTTTTAAACAAATGATGACAAATTCCCTATTCCACTGGTATAGTAGGTACTACCTTTCTTTACCTTACTAACCAGCATGTAAATTGAAACCCTTGTCATTTGTGGACCCTTTAAAATGAATATTTTATTAGAAATGTAAATATTACTCAAGAACTAATGATGGACTCCAAAAGCTTTGAAGGCTTGTAATTAGGTATGACCTATTTGTCTATCCTTATAGGTACCCTTTTGAATTTAACGTCTGAATTTAGTTGCGTCTAGTGCCACGGCGAGACATAAATATAATTCCTTTGCCCCAACAAATTCGGGGCAGAGACATTGTAATTTAAGATTGGGATCGTAAAAAGTTATTCCAATTTAAATTAGCCACAAAGTCGAATATACCTACTTACTTCTATACTAATATAATTTCTAATCGTATACATAATATATGAAGAGGTATAGCTTTAATTAAGTATATAAACTGGTTTTCTGCTTAGGCGCGAGTTAATGCTAGTAATAATATATGATTATGTTGTTTTATGTTTCAGGACATCTGTAAACAAGAAAGTCAAATCTGCTGCACTTCTTTGGCCTCAAAGATGGTCATTCTACAGCCATATACGCGAAGTACAAGAGGAGGAGGCTCAAAAATTGGGTAGGTCCATAGGTCACATAAAAGTTGCTAATATACGGTGCAGCGTTTAAATGTAACGTATGCGGTGTACCAAGCTGTTGCGTGGCACTGCAATGTTAAGGACATGTCGGTTAATAATCTGCTCTCCTTGTCAAAAATATTGAATAAATGCAATGAGATAAATGTACAGTCCCTATAATTAAATCAAGTATAAGCTACATTTAATTTGGACAATTTGTAGGGTCGGATTTGTGGTAGTCAGATCGCCCGCCGATCCATAAGTCAGAGATTCATATCCTACAATTGCAGGCTATCCTACAATAGGCTAGTCCTCTCAGTGAAGGAAAATGTGATTGTAACCATAGCACGATTTGGTGGTGGGACTCGGCCGCCAATACGTCGCTTATTGGGTAATATCAGACAAAATACGAGAAGTAGTAAAATACTACCTATCGAAAGGAAAAAGCGTAATATTTTGTTTGTAAGTAAAGACGATTAAATTTTACTAATTTGTTTACCTCCATTTTTTAAGGATTGTCAGTGGAAGAGTACCGTAATGCCGTCCGGTCAGTGAAC
Organism: Crocallis elinguaria; assembly: GCA_907269065.1. Lineage (NCBI taxonomy): Eukaryota > Metazoa > Arthropoda > Insecta > Lepidoptera > Geometridae > Crocallis > Crocallis elinguaria. The sequence continues at coordinate 18,553,829 of OU026072.1, read as the reverse complement.
TGCACATTGGAGCCGCAGAAGTATCCGGTGGTTGTGGACCCCTCGCCTTATCCAGTGCCTCCTACATCATCTGGTAAGTACGTGTTCCTCATCATCCGGAACTCAGAACGTACTCTTGCTCAGTGTGCCAATATTAAATTAAAATAGGTACAACATTAACCGTGTTACCACAAAAAAAACTTTTAGATGCCTGTTTAGCTAGACAGTGTCTAACGATAAACGTCTAAAATTATTAGAAATGTCACAACAGAATTCAGTTAGACGCTACTTTCATCAGGATTTGTGGTTGCGTGTAAACGCGCCACTAAGGCATGTTTAGGAGTTAAACGCTGTTTAACACAGGTTTAAAGTGTGTTTAATTTTTTTGTGGTAAGACCCAAATACTCCAAGACTGGCTGTTCAAACAGATTATGGAGTTATTTTATAAGGTAACTAGGTAATTACCGAAATAGTAAACTATTAATTATTGAGAAATTAGTACCTATCGTAGGTACCTACATTAGCTACCTGGTAGGTACACTTTTTTAATCTCCGCTTGATTTATATTGGAATCACTTAATAAGCGGTTTCTAGAAATCAATGTATCACGGACTTAACATCGCCGAGGGAAAACCCTCGTAGATTAAAAAGACCTGGAATATATTACCTACTTTGTATTGACTCGAAACAAACTTTAAGAACTTGCGTTTTATATAGGTATAAATCCGTCGTCTATACATAAACAGGTATACATAGCCTCAATATAGATCTATACATCATTGGTGCCTTCTGAAGAAAATCTCTAGCCTAACCCTCTTCACATCCGACTCTAATCTGAGGATGCCTAATTTTGATAGACATGAATGCTGTTTCGCGTAAACCTTTCAAACATTCACGTAGTTCAAAGTAGGTACAATAAAAGTAATACCCGTACAGAATGTGCCTTAAACTATAAATGTTTTGATGTGTAGCTATGGTCGGGCGCCGCGCGACGTGCCCTCTGGAGCGCTACGGCCGTCTAGTGAAGACTGCTAGAGACTACCCGTTGCGCCCCTTACCGAAACCTGGCCAGGTGTACGACCCTTACAAGCAGACAATTGTATTTTTAGGGTAAGCTCTTACTCTAGAATATATGAATTACTATACATACCTACCTTTTTCCTATGACTATAACTTAGGAGTCATCGCAACGAGTGTAAACAAGTAGGTATGTACCTATATAAAATGTGTATTTTTGAGATTGGGCAGTAAGAGTAGGAACTTTAATCGTAGTAAGTAGGTACTCTTAGGAAAGTGTGCGTAACTTTTGTAGATACATCCTCAAAAGCATTATTAGATTTAAAAAAAATGGTATGCAAGAAAATGTTTAATTAACAAAAAAATCTTTTCTATGAAAACCTCCGAACGTCAGAAACGTCAGAAAATCGTCAGAAATCGTAGAAATGTCTCTAAAATACACTCCTATATATTAACATCCAGGCAAGCGTCGACTGCATTGATGCTTATCATCAAAGTGCACCTTTCAACAAATAAAAAAACTCATAACTTCGATTTGCGTTACAATAATAGCGCACTTTGAAATTATGTTGTGTAATAAAGTAATAAGATACGAGCGTATACCATAAGCTTATTTATATATATTTAGGTTTCTTTTTTACCTACCTAAAAATAACAATAAATAAACTCGACCATAACTACCTCATTCTTTTTTTATTGCAGAAGCGTGATTGGAGACCCGATATCCTTCAAGCTGCCTCCATCAAGGTGTGAAGTCCCAGACGAGATATTGTCGCAGTCCATGCAACTTTCTATTACGCCGTTTGAAAAGCTTAAACATATTTAAGTTGGATATGGATATTCCCGTTTAAGCGAGATGCCTACAAGATAGATCCATCTAGTATTATAAATGCGAAAGTGTGTTTGTTGGTTTGTTGATTTGTTCACGCAGTAACGCAGCACCGGATCGACGTGATTTTTGGCATATAGTTTATGGACCGGAGAGTAACATAGGCTACTTTTTATCCCGGAAAATGCACGGTTCCTGTGGGAACGCGGGTGATATCGCGCGCAGAAGCTAGGAAGATATAATTTTCATATCATTCGTTAACCACAAAACGTGAAACGGCGGTGACCAATGGAATACCAAATGGAATACCAAATGTAATACCAAAATGGAGAAACGAACTCAGCTGATACGCAAAGGAAAGGCAATCCTACTAGGTATACTGCCTACTAATATTACCTTATTACTAATAAGTATTACTAACACGAAATTTTGTGAGAATGGATAGATGTATTGATAGATTTTTGTTACACTTTCACGCAAAAACTACTGAACGGGTTTTGATGAATCTTTACAGTATTATAGCTTATACATCAGAATAACACATAGGCTAAAATTTATAAAGATATATACCACACAGACGAAGCTGCGGGCGGAAGCTAGTATTCTTACAATATTTCATAGAAATAATACTCGGATCTGGGACGAAGTTGGAATAGTAAGCCTGTAAAGCGGGGAACCTCCGGGTGCAATCCCCGGCCGTAGAAAACTTTGTGTGCTGAGCATAGTTTGTCCTTGCGTCTGATGTTTTTGTAGTGTAGGGGTGTATGTAAGCGTAAGTTATTTGTTTATTTAAATAAAAAAGATACCCAAATATACAAAGATAGTATTTATTTGTCCTTACTAAGTAATATAACACTTATCTACTACTACAGCGGCTAACGTTTCTTCGCCACAGCCGCGGGCAGTTGCGCGAGTATATTCCCGGGGAGCAACTCTATCGTGACCGCCTCGTCGTCGCCGAGCCAGTGGAAACCGGCTAGGTACTGGAAAAGAATGTTACATAACTATAAAAGAAAGTTACATAACTATAAAAGAAAGTTACATAACTATACAAGAAAGTTACATAACTATAAAAGAAAGTTACATAAATACAAAAGAAAGTCACATAAATATATTTTTTTATATTAACGAAAGAAGGTTAGAGAGAAGAAATAACATTTAACTGACGTACATAAAAACAGTAGGGAGAAAAATAATTTTACAATATTACATATATATAAAATTGAAGTGTCTGTTTGTAATGTTGAAATAACAGCTTTTTACTAAATGCATATGAAAGTTTATATGGTGCCTTTAACAAAAACACAATTTTTAAAATCTTTGTCCGTCTGTTTGTTCCGGGTAATCTCTGAAACGGCTGGTCCGATTGGCTGGACTTTCACTGGCAGATAGCTGATTTTATAAGGACTAACTTAGGCTACGTGAACGAAGCCGCAGGGCACAGCTAGTACTTAATAAAAATAATTATTTTTATTTTTAGCTATTTTATTGACCATTATTTTAAGGTAAAAATAGTTCCACCCCATCTTTTCCCGTGGACGTTTTGTTGAGTCGAGTTAAGAGTCGATATATCAAGTATTAAGTCACAAAATATGTGCAGTAATTTTACTGACTACTTTGCTTATCAATTCGGAACGCAGTTACATGCACACTACTGTTAGGTGGCACAGCAAAGCGGTGGCCGTTGGCACCCAACCTGTTAGACACTCGCAATATAAAAAATGCTGCATTTTTCTTACCTTTACTGGTACTATTTTGAAACGAAGCATCAAATTCGTTTGAACGTTTTGTTTTTTGCCCTTTTTGTTTGGCGTTGGCTCGCGTTTAAGTTTCTGAAAGAAATAAAATAAATAAGTCTTAATATATAGAACCAAGCAATAATTTTGTTGATATGGTAAGATCGCGCTATGAAATTGAATGTGGTAATAATCACTATAGCAGAGGTGAACGGAATTTAATCGCGATAAAAAATATATTAGGTATATTTTGAGGTTTTCTTTCTTATACAATATACGAGACATTGTGTGCTATTTACTTTGTCTTTACAAATAACTAAATCACGGCCCGCCTAAGTAGAACGCAAAAATGGAGATCGGATTGGATGGATTAATGGAGATTCTAAATAACAAACATTTTTTTCACAAACTTGTAAGGCATTTTCAAAAACACATATTTCCTGGAACAAGTTTTGTTATTTTTTATGGAATCTTTTTTCAAAATGTATAGTTAAGGTTTAGCTTACCTTTTCAACGACCCACAAGGAGTTCTGGTCCTGCAGCACGACGGCGTCCCGCGCGGGGTGGCCCCACACGGCGTGCACGGCCGCCGTGCGCCGCCGCCACGCCTCGGGCAGCACGGACGCGGGCCACTCCGCAAACTTCTTACTTGACAGCTCGTACTCTATTATCTGTGGTACATAGATAAAACTTTTTGACTGTAACTTCACATAACAAAACATTAAACAAGTACAATAATACCGGTGTCACTCGGGATTCTAAAGATACCTTATTCATCCAAATTTGCACAGGCGTTTAAGTTATAGTGGAATAAAGAAACTCAAATATATACATTATACATACATACATGAGCCCTAAAAACATTACATTCTTTTTTGTGCAGTTGTGTAAAAGTAAACGACAATTTTTTATACCAATGACATCTGTGTCATTGATATAGAAAATTGTCGATTATTTTCACTATCTGTAGTGAAATTCAAATTATATCATTGGTTGGCAATCGGATCACTAATTGATGTGTTTAGTTGACATCCCCCGAGTTTGTTTACAGTATTGGACAAGTATAAAATAATAATTGTCGTATAAAACAAAAACCTTATTATTAACTATTTTTTGCTCGTTAGTTATACTTATTGATTATTTAATAGTCGTATAAATTGTAAATTGTAAAAAAAGTAAACTTACCGTCTGATCGACATAAACCATGTAGAGCAACCCCCGAGCGCTATCAATAGACAAGGCCGAAGGTACGCACTGGTAAGTCGGCAATGTGGAGTAAAGTTCGAACTTCTTTCCCTTTAGCGTCCAGATGGCGACGCCGCTCCTCGTGTCCGCTGCGGCGAGGTATGTGGCCCCGCTGCGAGTCTTCCCCGATATTATAAGATGTAATAACGTCTGTGCTTTGAAATCTGAAACATTACATTTAATTTCGTCAAAGAACAATTTCGCTGAATAGCATTTTTTGCGTGGGAACGAGTGTGGTCGAGCGGGAACTTGTGCGACTTTCAATCCGACGCACCATAGTTCGAATCTCGACTCGGCCCGCACCTATGACTTATATCACGTTATGTGCGGATTATTCACACTCGCTCTAAAAAAGTGAAGGAAAAGATCGTGAGGAAACCGGCATGTTCAAGAACCACAAAATTCGAGGGCATTTGACATCCACCAAGCCGCACTGGGCCCGCGTGGTGGGTTATGGCCCATACCTCTCTCTCTCTCTGAGAGAAGGCCGGTATCCCAGCAGTGGGAGCGTAAGAGGCTGATAGTGAGGCTTGCGCTTTACTCACGTTTGTCCGTGTTGATGGTGTGAACGAGTGTGGCGCCGGCATCAGGGTCCACTTGTAGTATGTGTAGCGCGCCCGAACAGTGCGCTGCCATAAGACGAGAATCTTCGGTGAACGCGACGCGATCGCACGGTGCCTTTATCCCACTTATTAATAGTTTCGATACAAATATGGTACCCTGTTCGTCATCCTGAAAATAAAACATCCCTAAAAAATGTGTAAACTTCCACTGCCTTACTGTTTTACCAAAGTCAAAGTTCTCTATTTGCCAGAATGCAGCTATACATAGTATTATGGTAAACAATATAAAAAGACCCAAATACAGTCTACCACTACAAATGGTGTGCAAATATTTGAAATAACAAATAATAAGAATAATTCTAAACAGCTATTTTATACATTGTAACGGGATATTTACAGTGATTATTATAAGCTGATGAGTGCGCGTAAAAGACAAAGAAAGCGGGTAGACAGATTTATCTGCTCATAATAATTTGTATATGTGTTTGACTATGTACTTTTATAATACTAACATAATTATGTAAGCTTATTTAGACTAACAAAATTTGGATTGTATTTTATCTGACATTAAATTATTATTATTATAATTTCGTCTAATTATTATTATAATTTCGTCTACAATCCACCCGCAGTCTCGCCAGTATTCCCGTGAACATGATGCTTGCAACAGCGTCGTAATATAGGGAGCTCACCAGCTTATAATAATCACGGTAAATATCCCGTTACAATGTATAAAGTAGTGAATAACCGAGAAAGTTAAAAACAGAATTCTAAACAATATAAATTCAATTATATTTTTAATTACGCTCAGTTGCAAAATTCGGTTTTTAAACGGGTTAGGCGACTAAGGTCTAAAATGATAATTGATAAGGTATAATTATGTCCATTGTTAAATAAATGTCAAGGTATTAGTAATAAAGCAGTTAAAAACAAGTCAACAAGCTATTTCAAAACTTTGCAATGTTTCTGTATGTACTGTCACAAGTTCGTTAAGGTCATAAAAACAATGTTCTGCTAGCCAGTGTGTCAATTTTATTGCAAAATAGGGACCACCCATTGTGATTAGAATAAAAACATTTTTTATGTTCTTGTTAAGATGTGTGAATCGAATATTTGCGGAAATCGAATGTAGTTAACATGAGAATAATTAAGCTAGAAATGTAGACAGAAAAAATAGACCAGCGCTGGTTTTTACAATCAGTTTTGTAACAGTTAAAATTATCAAGAAAGTACTTATCATGCTGTGTTAGTATTTAGTGTTAATTGTTATATATAAATATTTTTCATTTCATTTTCGTTTCATTTTTATACTCACTGTTTCCAATTTAAGCAACCTCACATCTGTATGTGTTGAATAAAAGATATATTCCCCGGTTGGTGACAATTCACAACATAGCATCTGCCGTTTCTTTTTTGTCTGTACTGAAACTAATTTTACTGGTTGCTCAGTTATTTTAAGGCTAATTTTTTTATTTTCTAAGTGTGCATCTCTGTACATGGCGTCTGTTGAATCTTGTTCTATATTGTTAGTTTTTATTGTGTTGTTTTCTATGTTGCTAATATCTTCACTCTGGTTGCTGGTGTTTGTGACCGCTTGGCCACCTTTATTAGTCTCATATGTTCCCAGTTTCCATATTTCTAAGTAATTGCTGAACCTGCAATAGTAAATTAGGTGTCAATTAAAACAATAGGTCCACAGGAAGTGCCCTAGGTTTCGAAAATATTAAAAATACGTGTTTTTTCAGCTTTTTATTGTTCTAAGTAATTAGATCCCCTTGGAGGTATAGGTTTGTATGGCTAAATAAATCCTACTAATATTAGAAACGCGAAAGTTTATGAGTCTGATGTTTGTTACCCTTTCATGCAAAAACTACTGATGAAAACTGATGAAACTTTACAGTAATATAGCTCATACATCAGAATAACACAAAGACTACAATTTATAAAGATATGTACCACTCGGTGGTAGCTGAGGATTCTTGGCCTACAAAGGTATTGGTGAAAACATCTCAAAATTATATATAATAGTTTAGGCAAAAATAAAACTTTGTACCTCAGCAGTAACAATTTCTTCCTGGCACAAACAGCCGACCGCGGCGACGGGATCATCGGCGGCACTCGCATGATCCATTTTGGAGGGAAGCTGGAGAACGTCAGGTAACCGTCCACACCCACCGATATCAGCTCCCGCTCACCTAATGTGATTAGAACTCTGAAAATTGATTGAAGTAGAATGTCATTTTTCGGTATGTAGTAGGACTTTCAACAAGTAATGGACATTCCAATTTGGCAAAGCTGACCAAGTTGGTTCCAAGCGGACTAGATAACTGCAACATGTATACAGACACGTCGGATGTCGATTATTTTAGGTCCCAACCGGCCAGTATTAATAAAAATTTCAGACCTACCTAGATGTTTGGTATAGTCAGTTACTCCCAAGCATAATAATTTTGCATGGGTATGACTTTACTGTTATATCCAGCAGGTAAGTTGCGCAAGCATTACTGTGTTCCAGTTTAAACATAAATTAGTCTAAGAAATTATTAGTTGGATGAGACCTGAGTGCTGAAAACTCAGTTGTTGAGCTGAGTTCAGTGACAGTACAGGACTTTGATAATCACTCTAGAATTAATAATCAATCTTTATGCATTGTGAATGCTGCCTTATTCATTGGTTTATTTTTCAATTTCAAACATCGAGTTACTAACCCCGTGAGATGAAATACTGTACTATCCGATCTCACAACAATATATTGATTTTGCTATAACTAATATCAGCGCTAAGCGTATCAGCACACGGGGAATCGGCGCGAGGAATCTGTTTGGCTTAGCCATTCAAAGCGCATTATGTCTAGGCAAAAATGGTGGAATTTATTTCATGCAAACCACCTCAAGAGGTGCAGTGACGATCTCGATGATTTCAAAGAACTCACCTGACATCATGTTCGTGAATATGCCTTTGTACATTTTTAACCCACTGCACCTTAGCTTTAGAAGTACTGTCTGTGCTGTGTACCACTTTAGTAAAGTGCAAAATGATTGGATCTACTCCGCTGATGTACATGTTTGTTTCATCATCTGAGACTGCTATTGATATTATGTCTGCTTTGTGGGTTGTGAACGATTCAATCTGTAATTTTTTAATATATTATTATTATAAACATTAGCTGTTGACTATTACAATTACAAGAGCAATGAGAGATTAAAAATGATGACATGAAACTCATTAATTGTAACTTGTCTTGACATTGTATTTAAGGCAACCCTGACCACAATGAAAGCCTAAAAATATAATTACAAGAGCACTACATTACCTGATCACCTAAATTGCTGTCCCAAAATGTAAGCCTGCCCATACTATCTCCAGAAACAAGTGAAGAATCAGAGAGAAATGCAAGACACCATACAATAACCTCCCTGCCGCGCCGACTGACCGATATGCGACTTGTAGCCAGACCTTTTGCTACATTCCACACTCTGATTGTGTTTATGGATCCTGAAACATCAAAATTATTGTTCCTTTTTTATGTAAAATCATTATTTGTTTGCTTCAGGATTAAAACTGCAACCAGTAACATATTATTGTAGGCATTGACTTGATAAACCACTAAATCATGGGGCCTGTTAATGAATTGTCTGAGCACCAAGGTTGCTATAGCTAACTTGGCCTTCACAAAGGGCAGTTTGACAGAAATAAGTAAACATTATGAAATGATGTTTTTCGTTAGAGAAATTGCATAGATGTATTTATTGCAATATTTCAAACACACATTTTTGCTTTTATAATATTAGTTATGACTTTCAAATCTCCAAGGGGATCTAATTACTGGGCCTATGAGACTTATTACCTAATGTCTCAGGATAATTAGCGCATTGTAGTGCCGCACAGGACTGTGTTTCTAAGTTATAAGTGGCACTGAAATTGTTATGGGCCAGCATTATGCTTACCATCAGGCAAACTACCAGCTCGTCTCATTACCAAATAAAATAAAAAAGGTGTGATGGTGTAAAGGTGCATCCCTAGTTGCGAGTGCATCACTCAAAGAGCATAGCATCGCTATTATATTTACTCTTGTCAATTTGTAAGCTAGTCTGTCTTAAATTTTTTTTGCTTTTTGTAAATAATTTAAATGTATTCATGTTTCGAGTCATTCCAAGTATTTCAAAACAAACATGTATTCCATAGACTTATGACAGCACAAATATATTTTTGAATAGATAATGTTACCTGTAGCAAGTACTTTCCCAGTTATATCAAACTTGCAGCACAATATTCTTCCTTCTTGTTTATCAAAAAGCTTTTCATATACAATATCATCATTTTCCACATTGAATAAGTTGATGTAGCCTTGTTCGGTCCCCACTGCTGCTAAAGTATTGTCAGAGCTGACATCCAGACACCATGCTGCATATCCAGTAAGCATTTTAGTGTTTTTAACGAAAAGTCTTTCAAGATCCCACTCGACCAAAGCCCCGCTAAGGCCAGTGGACAGCAACCTCTCATTAACCCAACACAGAGCTTCGACTGACCCATTGCTTGGAATAAATTTCAGGAGGTATGGCGAGTTATTTACGGCCCATATTTCAATAGAAGCATCACCTCTAAAAAAATATTATATTATTATTATTAATTAACGTCAAATACGGATAAAATAAGCTACGTATAAACGCCAATGTTTACCTTGCAATAGCGAGTTGCTTGGTGGATCTATTGAGAGATGCACAAGTAATTGGTTGAGGTTTTGGATTATAATATCTCACTCGATGAACTTTACTAGCCATTTTGTAATAAACTTGTTGTAAACTTATTTTAAAAACACATGCAATACATAACCTCGATTCACGCGGGTCTTTCAAATCAAAAATTCAAAACAAATTAAAGAAAAGTTAGAAAAGTACTCTGTGGAGAAGACATGGCTCACATCACATGACACATCATGCCAGTGATGGCACTGTCACTAACTCTATGAATGTCAACTGTCATGTACACTTTTTTTTCTAATATTTCTCCATCCTCTGATTTTGATATCATGCAGACGTTAAGTAGAAGACTCGAACCAAGACCGCTGGAGCGCCGCCACCGTTGCCACGCCACCTGCGCCACCGACGACGCCGGAAACTGACAACCGAATATAAGGCTTTGGCCGGGAGATTCCATTTCCAAAATCCAAATGACCTCATAAAGAAATCCTGTGATTCGTTCAACTCATAATGGCTAGGAAAAATATTTTTTAATATTGTAATTTGTACTCTATTTACATATTATTTGTGTACTGACCGGCAACCACTTATTTTTATATTTTAGGCTGTATGTAGCAACGAGAATACAAATACCTTCTATGTAGTTTGGTTTGGTGCCATTTAGCTAGCTATCTATATACTGATCTGTGGTGCCATTAGCAAAAACGTAAGTCAGGATTCAGGCCCGATATTAAAAAAAAACTAATTCGGTGAGCTGTCAATTTGAGAACAAGTTATTTTTTGTCCAAAGAAATCGTGTAATAACTTAGAAATTAATTAGCATATTGCGCTGTAAACCGCTGTGATCAAGGATGGGGGACGGCCAGAGTGAAAATCAACCATTACTTAGAGATGGTGAGATTATGAATGATTTTATTGTTTTGACAGCCGATGATTCAACCAAATATCTAATCGTAGTATTTGTTGCTAAACAATACAAAAGACGGACTAAATCGCCCATAAAGTGATTAAACACAGTGTTCAAGTTGTGTAACTGGTGTATCGGTTGTTACATGATGAATTACGTATATCCTAGCCTGTACCCATCATGTCAATTGTGTTTTCAGAGGAGGTAAATGTCAGCAATATATCTCCCATCGGGCCGGACGAGCTGCCGCCGCCGTACCAGCAAGCGGGAATGCCGATGGTGACATGCCGCGTATGCCAAGCCATGATCGATATATCAGGGAAGAGGGAGCAACATGTTGTTAAATGTTCTGAGTGCAATGAGGCCACGGTAAGCACAATTGAGTCATTGATACTATGTACAATGTAAAAGCCTGGAGTATATTCAAACAATTTACTTCAAAATAGGTCAATGAACCCAGAACTTGAATGATATTTAAAAAAGGAAATTATTTAATTTTCATTACATACCACATACAATTTAGATTAGATCAAATATATCATAACCAGGTGATAACTTTGTTTCTAGCCAATTAGGAATGCACCACCAGGCAAAAAATATGTGCGCTGCCCTTGCAACTGCTTGCTGATTTGCAAGTCTTCATCTCAGCGAATTGCTTGCCCGCGTGCTAACTGCAAGCGGATCATCAACCTTGCACCATCACCTGTCACTCCGCCGGTGCCCACACTCCCGGGCATGTGCAGGGTCATCTGTGCCCACTGCCAAGACACATTTCTGGTGAGCATTATGTGTATATTTAATACATAGAAATTATTTTTAATAGCCCAACGGCCCTGTGACCTGTTGGTAGTAACCCTGCTTCCAACGCTAGGGTTCCCCAAGTTCAATCCCACTGGGGACAAACTTTGGGTGGTGACCTGGTAACCATGAAGTTTATTCTCAGGATTCAGGTGTTTGTATTGTGTATCTGTGCATGTCTATACCACCAGCAACTCAGAGAATCGTAGTGCATGGTTGTGAGTGTGTAAGCGTTTATGTTTTAATGGCTTTGCAATTTAATACATTTAAGATTTTTTATTAATTATGATCTATTATTTTTGAATCATGCAGAAATGTATTTTTTACCTAGTAACAAACTAAAGTTTATTTACATGTTGATGATGGTAGTTTGAAATTGAATGCTCATATTGATGAGTCATAGATAAATATTTATGACAAATCATCTAGGCAGCTCATAATGCTACACTTTATTCCAGTCAGCCAAAGTCAATACCCTCATTACATTTTAAAATTAATGTATATTTGTTTTATTGAAATTGCAGCTTTACAACCTAGTTATCCATGCAGTTTAAATGTGAAATTAGTGTGTTGTTTGGTTTATACTTTTACGCAGCAACAGCGCAATGGGTGATTTTTTGCATAGAGATAGAAGAGAAGGTGAGAGTACTTTTTGGAGTCAAGACAAAAGTGAACAGGTATCTTCTAGGCAAGCATGCTACATTGTCGACCGCAAGATCGCTTACCATCAATTGAGTGGTTAAACACAAGCTGTATAAAAAAATATATAGTTAATTTACAGACTGGAGAGTAACATAGGCTACTTTTTGTCCTGGAAACATGCATGAGTCCTGTGAGAATATGCCCGTGGGTGAAACCGCAGGCAGGAGTTAGTAATCTATATAAAGAAGTCATCAAGTATGTGACAAAATTTTTCAAACATAGTATATGGCATTAGTGCACACTGGGTTTTGAATGGCTGCGTTCGAGGCGGTGGTTGCATTTGTGACTCGCCTCTCGCGCACACTCAACCACTTCTCCCCACCCGCCCAGCATAGATATAGAACAAAAGGGGCGTTTAGGTGCTAAGCGAAAAGTGCCTGAGCGCCCGATCTTACAAGCTTTTATTTAACTTGCAATGTTTGTACGTTTGTTGAGGTCAAATCTTGCATGATAAATTTGACCCACTTCCCGGAGTTCGATTGAGCTGAAATTTTACATACATATTTAAATCGGATGACAATGCAATATAATTATGTCACCAAGCTACTCTGATGATGGAGTCGGAAAGCGGCCATAGGAACTCTGTAACGAACGACATAACCACATCGAGTTTGGGCTCGTTTGATTCTTGTCTGGAAAAATATATTTTAACACAAAAAAAACTTGTTTTCACTCTATTTTGTGGCTACCAGTGGCTGCGTTCGGTGGACCAAATGTGCAGCTACTCTATTTTAAGATTTATCTTTGAATACTAAACATGTTTATAAAAACACGAGTTAATGCCCTACATATTTTATTCTTTACTTCTTTATCTCTCTTAATTTCAGTATCAACGGTTGAAGAATGCCCCTGTGCGTTGCCCTCACTGCCGTAAAGTGTCATCAGTAGGGTCACACATGGCTCGGGTAAGAGGTACCATGTTTGCTGTACTGGCTCTTGTCTTTTTAGCAATCGCCCTAGGCGTCACCTTTGGCACCCTCTCGGCAGCCAAGAGCCAGGGAGGTGGAATCTATGTGGCGTATGTTGGAGCATTCCTTGTTGCTTTCCTCTTAGCCAGCCGTGCTGTCTATTACTTTGCTATGAAAGTGAGTAACATTGAAGGCCCCATGTAAAACTGTAACGCCATTTGATATTGTGATATGTTTGAATGACTAGAAAATATACATATTTATATAGAAAATTCATAATTCCATATAAATGTAATGTATATTATATTGGTTTTGTACCATAAAACAGTGAGTCACAACACAGAGCCTTGTCTGTTCTACTTGATGGTAAGCTAAGATTGGTATTGAATAAACAAAACTGATCATGTACATGTATAGTGAATTTCTAAAATGCTTATTGTTTTATTTAATCTGAATATGTATGTATGTATGTAAAAAAGCCATTAAATTGAAAATGAAAGATGACAATGATACAATAACGTAAGTATTGCAATAACTGTTTGTTGTATCATTATTAATTATTATATTGTATGTTTACTCTTGTATTTAATAAATAGAATACTTTGGTAATATGCTAAATTTGGCAGTTTAGCTTACTGTAATGTATTTGTAGGGAATCTCATGCACATGATTGTAATTATGTCAATATGAATAGCATCTTGGTTTTTAATATGAACCGCTGAGTCGGCATCATGCAAACATACAGTAAGTAAACATTATAATCTAGTTATCAGCCCAAACAGATTAACAAACTCGGGAGTTACTACACCAAACCACAGACCAGACGCCTAGACGCCGCATAACCCAAGTTTTGCATGAGAACACAATCGTCAAATGTTGGCGGGGGACGAGGGAAGACGGCATGTTGTGATTGGTTCGGCTGGGCGGTGTTAAGCAGTGATGATGCTTAATCTTGACGAGCAGAGGTGCCCGGAAGTGGAGTCTATAGGTATAATGGTCTGTGCACCAAACCCACAATCTAATTAATGGCTCAAATATATACCGTTTATACATACAGATTAGTATGGCCTTCATTCATTAAGGTAGAATTGTTGCGACCGGGCAACAACATTTTATACCTATGCATGTAAGTATGTACTCGTAGAAAATATAATATAAACACCACAAATACTTTCTTTAATGTTAAAGCCTTGTGTTGATTTACCTTTCTTATTTAAATTCGAGATTATAGAATGATTGAAGTGTATATTTTAGAATTGTTTGAAACAGGGTGATTGATTTTTTTAAAAGCAATTATAAATTTAGTTATAAACAGCTTGTTATATTATGCGTCTTCGATCGAAAGTTGGCTTAAAATCTCTTAGGAATTATGTAAAAATTGTATTACATAGTGTAGAATCGAAAGGACTTAGCAATTTCACAGAACAAATACAGCTTGACAGATATGTTCGCTAGGAATGGTTTTAGCAGTGAAATGGACTTATTACCCATAAATGCTCTCTCGTCTATGTAACTATACTTCAAACCGAAGAGACCTATTCAGAAATCAGTTCTGTTATTTCTTGTTGGACAAAAAACCCCTTCTTAACTATAATGCTGTAAATATTTGTGCGCTATATCTCGACAAATGCATACGAAACATATTATATCGGCATGCACGAAATAGACGACATCGAATGATAGAAACAAACCTGTATCCTACAGAAAGGTGACAGAAATGGTATTTAAAAAGCAAAAAAGAAACGATGAAAATCCTGTTTCTGCTATACTTAAGTCGTTATGAATCTGATAGCGTCTGCTAGATTAGCATCGGTAACGGGGAGACCTTTATAGCTATAAATACCTATTATTTCCATCACGGCAACTACGTTCTCATTTTATTGAGTGATGGGACAGAACCGCGTAAACAAAATAGATATGTTGTCAATGATACGATGTATCTAATTGTAAATATTTACATTGGCCATCACTGACGTCACGTAGGTGCGCTTACTTATTCATTGACCTATAAAGATTTTCAATTCATATACCTAAGTATTATATAGGTACCTACCTACTTCAATGCAAAAAATTAAAATCATTGGTGTTGGTAGAAAAGCTACTGCGACTCTATACCGTAATGTTGACTGAATTTTTCGCTCTTTATTTTATTTATCTATACCAACTACGGTTATTATTTAGGGTATCTGGAAAGTTCATTAATTTTGAGCACGGATTGGGTCTGTAGACGTCTTCGTCGTTTATTAGATTCTAGATAAGGACAGCATTCGTTTTAGTCTGTTATTAGGGTAAACAAACATTACAGGAACCCCCCGTTACAGTCAGTTATTCTAACTTTCATGAGTACTCCCTTGGGGCCTATATGAATAAAGCATTTTGAATTTTGTTTTATATGCGTGGTAAATAGCAATACTTGTAATGTATGCAAATATCTTTTAGCATCCACTAAATTGATTTCTATTCCAAAGCAAATAAACATATTTTAAATGATACTTTAGTGATCGTGTCGAGTGATAGCATTTGCTTTTTTTTATTTTAGCGTGTTGTTGCGAGTGTCTGTTGAAACTGTGGTTTCAAACACAGAACGTGGAGGTTTTATTTAGAATAAAATGTAATCTTTGGTTCTAATTTATCTTGTTCTACTCGTAGTTGTAAACAATATATATCCGTGAAAGATTGAAACGATAATTCACGGTTATTATGATTATGTAATATTTTAGGTCCGTAGACACAAGGGCGTTTACTAAGGCACAGGTTTGTTACGCAACTTGAAGTAGTCCCTAAGGTCAAGTTGTAGCCTTCAAATAGGACGAGAACTTTGAAGACACGACGTCTGTATAGCGACATATACACCTTTATGTTAGCTTTGATTGGCATGATTTCATTATTTATTTTATGTAAGGCGGATATCATCTAATGGCCTCAATTTATCACTAGTCTATACGTTTTTATATATCTTTTAATTATTAGAGGTACTTGGTTATTGTAAGACATTATTGATTTTAAACCACCAATCATAATTTCATCTCTAACTAATGTAATTATTCTAGTTGACTCACACGCACCATTGATTAGATTGGATGCCTAGTTTATTTTTGCTAAGATAGTCTTTTAATCAAACTGGTTTTAATTATTATTAGCAAAAGCAGTCTTTATAGAGGTCAATGATTTCAAAACCTACAATCTATCTCCATAACATGTTTGTTCTAGCCTAGGCCGCATTATACGATGCTCTGTTTGAATTGTTTTCGAAAACTTTCCTATGCCCATCTCCATCTACATAGTGAACGATTTCTGCGTTAGCTAATACTTTTTTTTAGTTTTGTTATTTATAGTGATGAACTTCAAACATTCTGTGAAAATGAAGACTTAGTTTTATCGAGCATTCTGTATTGCAAAATTCGATGTATGTGCATAAAAGCCATTCTTATATTATTAATTTCTATAAAAATGTTAATGCTTTGTACACGTGTATTTGTAGATATAAGTCAAATAAATTGTACCAACCTACTTATAAATCTTTGTATTTTCTTGTAAACTAGAATACTTACCACCTACAATCTTTTATTTAACAAACCAACAACGTAAGGATAATATAATAATACAATATAATATTTGTTTAAATTAGGTTTATTATCATTTATATAACAAAATAATTTCACATAAATAGGTAGGCACTTAAAAATAAAGTACAAAAGTATTGTTTTACTTCTATGTATTTTTAAAGAACGATTCAAAAATGTTATAGTCAGGCGATAAAGAATATAGAATAGATTATAGAATTGCAAAACATGCTCTTATTACTTATAAATTATATGACACAAAATTATTACATGCGACAAAATTATAACTAAAAAATCATTTTAACACTATTCGTACATGCAAGTGCCTAAGTTGTATTTAACCTTTAGTTTTACAAAAATAATGTTTTTTTAAAGCTACCAAAATGTATCAATCGTTAAAATTCATATTATTTATAATAATAATTACGTATTATACGTGGGCGTCTCCCTCGGCAGAAATATATTTTGTGCTAGCATTCTGCAAGTTTATTTTGCGTTGCTCATGATTTATACGAAAGAGAAACACGACTAGATGTTAATATGCAAATCAAGCTTGTGAAATGAAGCTACAAATATTTCAATTACAATAAATTATTTTATCTTGATTTCTAATAAAAGATCGATAAGAAGGAATGTCTTTTCTACACAAGATTATAAAGGAGTAGATTTTATTATTGATAACACAGGTTTAATAACCATTTTGGATTCTTAAATTTAGACATAATATATAAGAAAATAGACTAAATTAATGATTTTCTTATCATAAAACACCACGACTCCTGCTAGTCAGCATAGTTGAGTAATGCTCATGTCATAAACATGTCATATTGGTAATCAATGGAGCTCCCCGCTCTGATGATAGTATTTCTAGTTTTTACTAGCTTACCAGTTAGATATTAGATAAATAATACAATGCTTCTAGAGATAAATAGCTTAAACAGGAATTTGTAGATGAATAGTTTGCCAATGCCATTGACGCCTCAAGTCAATGAGTAACTATTTGTTGATCAACTCATTACCACTGCATACCTACTTAGATTCATATAATCATCACTTAAATATACAATGGAAAAGAAGCGGTTGATTCGAATAAAATAGTTTTGATATATTTAATGAATCCTGTTTTAATACAATTGTATTATTAGAAATTTGTTTCGTTTCCAAGATACCTATTTTCAAATAACGATATGCATTACCATTGCTTAGCACGATGATGATACGTGCATTATTATTATAAGATAGGTTATATGACGTAGGTAGGTACAATTTTTATTGAATACTAGCTGCTGCCCCGCGGTTTCACACGCGCGGAGATATTGGATTTCATGGTTTTTATTTTTTTTGCGCGGAACCCTAATTCTTTTTCCAAAATAAAAGTAGCCTATGTTACTCCTTGTAACATCAGCTATCTGCCAGTGAAAGTCCGGTCAAAATCGGCCCATCCGTTTCGGAGATTACCCGGAACAAACAGATAGACAGACAAAAATTTTAATAATGGTTGTTTTGGTGTAGGTCCCGTATATACTTTCAAATGTATTTAGTAAAAAGCTGTTATTTTGATATTACAAACAGACACTTCAATTTTATTTATCGGTATGGATGTATGGATACGTCATTGGCTTTAAAGATTTTGGTTTTCATCTACCAGTAATAAGAATGCTACTGCATACATTCGTTTCGATATGTAGGTACCTAACCTACACACCATAGTCCATACTGGAAATATACTCATAGATGATCAGAGGTTAGAGAAAATTACGCCAATTTAGCCCAATTTACACAAAGATTTGAAATTTACTTGTTTTATCAAATCTACCTCTCGATATGGTATAAGTATTGTGATTAGTCATCCATACAAATATTATAGACTAGCTTTCGCCCGCGGCTTCGCCATGTTTTATTCTGATGTACTGTAAAGTTTCATCAAAATTCATTCAGTAGATATTGCTTGAAAGAGTAAGACATCCATCATCCTCACAAACTTTATTTTATTTATATCGATAATTTCGGGTTTATAAAAGTAACAATATCTGGTACCTCTGCACAGCTTAATACTATTTAGTCAGTATTTAAATACCTACCGTTGAGTTTTATCAGATGTGTCATACGCGAAAGTTTAAACGCAATGACTACTGAACGGATTTTGATGAAACTTTACAGTAATAATAATATGTAGCTTATATATCAGAATAACATAGCAGTTTAGTATAACAAAGCGGCGGGCGGAAAGTAGTAGGCGAATGCCCGTTTTCACCGACCTTTAGGAGTGTTCTAACTACTTGAAGTGTATATTTAGGACTTTGCTTACATTAGGAGTTATATTAGGCGTCGCCTTATTCGTCGTTAGTGAAAACAGGCATACATTTCTTTCCTTGGGCTATAAAACCATGTGTTCTTTCGAGAATTGTCTCTCTTCTCTACCCAATTGGTCGGATAGTATGTAACTAATATATTTATTTAAATATCATGGCAACATATAGGTGTCGATTCTGTCGTTTCATACCTAAACCTAATTTTAGTTTCAATCCTTTTTTCTAAATGGGGACATAGGAAAGAGATGGAATATATTTTAGATCTGTCAAATTAGTCCAGGGGTGCAATTTTTTAATGTCACCGAGTGACTAAATATCAGCGATATGGTGTAGCAGTATGGTGGTATGACCGATAGTCACCGATTTTACAAAAAGTCATATTTTTGAATCTCAGCGGGTTACTAAAATTCTCATACCTATGATATCGTTTACGAGTGGGGGTACCTATTCGTAAACGATATCATAGGTATGAGAATTTAATGACAATTTTGACTAAAAACCAATTTCCAACTTAAAAATAAAATTGAATAGAAGCTGAGAAATACGGTATGACTTTCAAAAATACTATTTTTGCAAATTAGTGATTTCAAAGTCATCGCTGAGAATTTTGTCACCGGTGATTTCGAAATCACTCGTGAAATTCAAAAATCGGTCCCCCACTTTCTTGAAGTAGTATAGTTTTGTAAATTTAACGGCAATTAATTTAGTGCCGTCTAATTTATCAAAAATGGAAGATATTTGACAGCTCTTAAAACTACATTTAGATCTGTAAAACATCTTCCATCTCTTTCTCATGTTATGTTTTGGAAAGAGAGAAAGCGAAATTGTATTGTATTGCTGTGGAATCCTACAGTGTCGTATCTAATGTCCATTGTACCCCGTACACAGCGTATACAAGTGCGAATAAGAGCAGGTACACCCCATTGATCTTCAATCAAACTTAGTGACTCTTGTCATACGAGTCCTTGTGCTGGTAACCAGAGACGTATCCAGATCCATCTACAAGATCCTTCCTGCCGGTGATACCTTTTCCTTTGCCTGTGTCGTCAAACCGCTGCTTGTGGGATCCGGTGTACTTAGTGGTGTCCGTGAGCCGGTCGACTGTGGCAGCGGCCGCTTGCGACTTTGTTACCTGCAAACCGAAGCCGAGATTTAGCGTTACTTATGTACTTAGTAGCTTCTGCCCGCGGCTTTCACCTGCGTTCCCACATGGACCGAGCATTTTATCAGGACAAAAAGTAGATGTTACTCTCCGGTCCATAAACTATATGCCAAAAATTACGTCGATCCGTTGCTCTGTTTCTGCGTGAAAGAAGGACAAACCAATAGCTTCAACAAACGTACACTTTCGCATTTATAGTACCTATATATAAGTAGGATATAAAGATGGTTGATTGGATAATTTTCTTTTTAAAAATCTGTTAAAATAGACTAATGACATTAGGTGGTAAATATCTGGATACATTAAAAAAACATTTGTATTGGAATAGTTCTGAGTACTAAATAGATAAAGAGACGCTGTCAAATGAGTGAATAGACAAACCTGTTTGGTATAACTACTTGTTAGTTATCTCATAGTAAATGTGGTAATGACTAATGTAAAATGTAATAAGTATCTATAGGTACGTGACCTTATTGCACCTTAGTCAATTAGGTATAGGTAGCGATAAGTAGATTTATTCACTTGTTGACTTTTGGCCTTAATAGTATAGGTACCTACTCATCAAAAGCGATGCCATGAACAAAGAAACAAGATATGTAGGTACCTTCTTTAAAGTAGGTGAGGTTTAAGGGGCTTAGTTAGCCAAAACGACTGCCTTCTCCTTCTACTCCAGCATTTTTTTGCCATCTTTTCACTCCATGAACATATAGTTTACTCAGCACATAATCTTATAGTCGATGGTATTTTAAGGTAGGGCATTGCCCCATATTGACCCTCTAGCTACTGCCCTGCCTATAGGTGCATACCTCTGAGGAACGGATGACTATTGTAACGGACCTAGCTATCTTAACTACATATCCTGGTTAAAGGCACCACTTTGTACTGCTCCCTAACTAAAGATCTTAAGCAAATATATAAAATAAATAGAGAGATACTGAGATACATAAATAACATAGATACATAAGTACATAGATCCTAACATTACACATCCTGGTTTACGGCATTAAATTGTACCGCTAGACACCTCAACCAAAATCCTGGTCTACGGAACCATATTTGTAATGGTACCCTAAGTATCCTAGCTATAAAATACAAAGAGAGAGAGAGATATATATAACCTAAATACATCCTGAGCACTACGGTACCTACATTGTGATGAAGCCCTAACCGAGTATAGATGATATATAATAATAATATGTTGAATAGAATATTTTGGCCATCCGCATCGTCCGTCCGTGTCGTTTCGTCTAATGGTAGAACCCTTTTACGTTGCGTTTCCATAATAACCCTTCTTTTCAGCCGCGTTTTGAAACAGTTCCTAACTAAACCTAATTACCTACTTGCAACAGTTCTATAAAGATTTCCTATTCCTATCTAACATTAATGAAATAATCCTATCTTACGAATATGAGTGATATTACAGAATACTTATTACTTTGTCTATCTTGGTGATTACCTAATTTAGTATGGAGTCTAGATCTTGATGACATTTATAAATTGAATTTACTTTCAGTACATACTCAAAATAAGTTAAACTTTGCGGCATAGAATCGAAGCCCCACTCCCGCTTCAATTGGTGATTTTCGACTTCCAAACTGGATAATCTCCCCCGCATTTCAGATGATAATGAAGATCATCATAGGGAATTTTCATCTATCTTCTTACTACTAGTTAATTCAGTTCGTTAGTAATGTTAATTTAGTCAAATAACAAGAGATAAGAGGACTTTATCTTTTAGCAAAGGTAAGTTTGTTTGTTTGTCTACTCCATTCAAGGTATCTCTACTTTAAAATTATAATCAAAGCTAATCTTCATACTACTCAGTCAGAATAACAAACTAAGTAAAGAGCGCTGGTCACTCTCTCCCGTCTATCGTTCCAATCTGAGTTTCCATCCTTCATCTCAACACTGCCTGGTTATGCCCGAATCTAGTCCATACTTTATCTAGTATAGATAAGATTCTAATGTAATCCGTTTGCCTACTACTCTACCTAGCCCTATAATTCGAAAACCTACGTAAATTCCTACAAAACCGTAACAATAGGATTCCTTCCTAACCCTTCATTTTAGTATTGAACTAATTACTCGTTTTCACGTAATTATAATTTGTAATTCCCTACATATTAGCAATCTTATTTTATTATAAGGACCAATATTTTCACGTAAATATGATATTAGGATTCACTATTAGTAACCCTATTTTAACGTAGAGATGAGACTGATTGCTTCATCGTAATTATATAATCTCCCTATAGATTCCTTGTTAGTAATCTCGTTTGAAAATACTGTTCCTACTTAGTTAGTTAGTAATGAAATTTCATTATAGATTTATTGTAACGATTTAGTGCTTTTATAAGTACTGGATATTTTTAAGTCTTATTTTTGTTTCGTTTATTCGAAGTAATAATTTTCCATTATTTAGAGTTTTATATCTCTTTACTACTTATAGTTTATTAATTGATACCAACATTTTATAGTTTAACTCTTTATTAACAAGTTTTGTTCAACCTTCGTGTCATTACAGATTTACAGAAAGACTCTACTTTGGAAGTCTAAGATAAATAATAAAGTTAGAAGTCTTTAATTGCTTCTTGGTAAATAATAAGAAGTTTAGTCTTTATTAGACTTAGGTAGAATTAGTTTGTGACCAATATGGATTCTCCTACGGTATTCGTATGGATAACCAATGATTGCTTTTATTGCTCATCAAGCCTCAACCCAATTGTACTCTTAGTAATTAAGACCAACTTATGAAGTTACTTATTTAAATGAATATAAACCTCCTCATAGGATTCCATCATATAAATCTATGACACTTAAGCCAAACCCGGACCTATCTTATTTAGTTTAATAAGCTTTTTGAACTCTGTTTAGCATCAAGTAATATTATTTAATAAAGGTTTTGTTAATTAGAATTTGATCTTTATTAAGTTAGTAACTATTTACTAATGCAAGTCCTAACTATTCCTATCAAAAGTTTTGTTTATTTATTAGTTTGCCAATTAGCTTGAACTAGCCTAAATTACCTATGATCTATTCCAAGTTTGATTCTAACCCTTTTTTTATTTCTAACAAATTCAACCCACTAACTTTAACTGTAGATTCGTGACTTTACCTAACTCAATACTCAAAGTGTACCTAGGTTTCCTATCATTTCTGCCCTAAAAGGGTTCCTATTCGATCTAGTTTTCCTAAATAATAACCAAAGCTAGGGAAACCGATCCCACATTTACATTTAAACGTGTTGGTTCTTCACGGTGTAATGAAAAACCCCCTAAAGAAGACCTACACCTTAGCAAAGGCTTGGTCACCTGACTAATCTGCTACGGGATCGAGGGAGCAACCTCTCCTACAACCTAACAACTCGTGTGCTTTAGCCCCCCACGTTCGAGACCGCAGTCTATGGATGAACGTAGTAGCTGGGAAAGACAATAAGTAGGGAATATATAAATATATAGATAGAGACCGAATCAATCTGTACGAGGCATTTTCCATTGGTTCCCAAAGGAGCGGATTCACTTCGACGAGCCCTCCAACTTCCAATGCAACGCACAAAAAGACCGGGAGACGCTAAACTGAACTCCAATTGCTTGAAGATACAGCTACTTAGCCCGTCTCATTGCTAAGCCATAGCTAAAATCAAGTAAACAAACTCTTTAAACCACAACCCGCGAAAAGCTCACAAAATCACTAAAGAAAGCTCCAATACGTAGCCATGATTTTAAACAAAGCGCGATAAATCACAAGGTAAATTAATCTAAAACCACTCCGAAACCCCACTCAAACTGCTTAAAATTCCCTTCAAACAACTATAAAACAAATCTAAATTTCCCCATAAAATTATAAGTTTTCACCACAAAACACACTATAAAAATTAAAATATTATCTAACAAACATGGCACCGCACGAAATAATCGATAGTAATTAAATTACCTAAAAAAACGCGAGATGTTTACTCAATAGAAGCGAAAACTAACAATTATTCCAACCTCACACTACAAGAGAAAAGTCAAAAAATCCACTTCACACTACAAAAGAGCGAAAGCCGAAATCTCAACCTCTCACTATAAGGATAAAATCGAAATGCCCCTTAACCCTAGTAACGCGCCACTATTTATACCTTCTGTCCTGCGCTTCATAAGACCTCTAAGATCCCGGCAACAAAAGCGCTTGGTGAAACATTGAGAACCTGTGGCTTTCGTGCGACACGGGAGACTCCAGAGCCATCGGCTACAAATGCAACTTCACACAGATATGTTCCCTCCTTACATAGTTATAACGTTGATTTTGGTTTGAACTAATTTTCCCTTGTTACTTTTTGATTCTCGCCTACATCGCTCTGTTTTTACTAAACCTACATTCCTTCAACTTTTGTATTAAGTACTAATCTTAGTTATCAATTATTGTATGATAATTTTAGCCTCAGAATGGGTTTATCTAGTTTGTTCTGATGTTAATACAGTATGTTTACTATTTAAATTTATATTTTTAGACTAAAATAACTTCTGCATGTTGTTTCAAAAGTATCTAATAATTTATTTAGCCTAAATGAAGTTTTCATACTTTTACAAGTATTACTTGTACTTCCATGTCTTTGCTCATGCAGCGATAGAATTCCCTCAACATTTTGGGTTATAATTTAAAATACAGTATGTTTCTCTATTCCTTTTATTCCTAATAAGTTTATTAAAGTTTAATTACATTATGTGTAATTCCCTTTTCTCTTCATCTATCTGTGAACATGATGGACTTGGCTACCTAATTAGTTCCTTCTCATTATCAGTAATAGGATTCCCTCGATATTTTTGGTTTATAATTCAAACTACAGTATGATGTTCTATTCCTTTTATTCTTAATAAGTTTATTTAAGTTTGTTAACATTATATATGTATTTTTCCTTCTCTTCATCTATTTGTGAACATGATGGACTTGGCTACCAATGCCAGTTCCGTCACATCCAACCCCCAAATTAATTGATGGTGTTTTTCTATAAAACCCGAGATTAATTTCCCCTCTACACAGCAAATGCCTGTTCACAAATAAATAGTATGTACTATTTCGAATATAAATTAATGAATTTAACTAAATAAATGTATATAACTATATTATACTATTAAACAAGACGTGTTTCCCCTTTAAATCTCTATTAATATCCCAATTATTCTTACTTTAATTCCTTCTAAAACACAACTAAACAACTATAACTTAATTAAATAAATTTCAATTTATTGTCAATAATTTCAAATTTGTTCATGTAAGTGAGATGAGTAGATATGAGGTGTGTCTTTAAACCAAAATGAATTCAACCAATATAAGATTAAGTTTCTAGGCTTTCTAGTATACCATTATGAACAGAGTATAACCTCCGCAAGGATTATTTTGACTCAGATAAGGTGCTGGGTTGTGAATCCAGTATACTCTAGCCGTACTATACAGAGCATGACAGCTGATACTTTGAAGACTTTAATTGCTTCGTCTTCAGTCTGAAATTCCCCGTATATCCCCCAAAGAAAAAACTCTCCCTATAGACAAAAGCTACATCTCCCCACAATGAATATACCCCACCTAGATTCTGTCCTCCCATAGAAGTTTGTTCATTCTGGAAAATGTGAAGTGTGCTTAGTCAGAGCCTAACTTGTGCAGTATAGAGAATTTCATGGCTCCAGTCAATGGGAACATGTCTTCTGACCTAACCTATCACCTCTGTTTTCCATAAAATCCTCCTTTTTGTACGGTGTAATGTATTTGAAACCAATCGACAACAAATTTATTTCCAGTCCCAGATCTAACAAACTCTCTGAGCCCTCTCTAATAAAACTTTACTCTCACCAAAATCAAACTGCCTGCATAATCTTCCTTACTTACTATTTACTAACAACTCATACAATCTCTAATTTTCCTCCTCAATCTCTATTCCTCGCTGCTAAAAAAATTTGTCAGACCTATCAGACTAGAAATCAGAAAAACTGGCCGTAACTATTATATATCTAACCCATAACGTAAAATAATAATAATATCAATCTAACACCAACTGCTTTTACTGAAAATTAATGATCCAAAATTGTAAGCCCCCTCTTTAAGTTATATTTATAAGTCAACAAGCATTCACCATAAATAAAGCAAATGAAAATTCAATAATTCAAATAATCTACTTCAAAATCTGGATTAAACAAACGAGTTGTCTACTTATTTGGTCTATGAAGATCTATCTATCCACTAATCTTTAGATAAGAATCTAATTTTTGTACTAAATAAATGCGAATTACCAATCATGTATATCAATTTTAATTGCTTTTCATACTATATTATCTGGAATGGACCCCTTTAAATACTTTATTTTATTTATGACTGGATAACATTAATTATCGTTATTATTACCCCTATTATATACGCTAATAGTACAAGAACCTGTTAAACTTATTTGCATTTATTTATGATTTAATCAAAGTAAATGATTTCGAACCTTCAAAGAATTGTTATTTCTAAACTAATACTCTATTTTCCGTCGAATTTAATCCTCAATATAAACTATGCTCATTTAATACCTTGAAAATTTGTATTCTTTATTTACCTGGTTAAATCACGATCGCAATTTTTTTTACCTCCTTTTTCGCTTATATCGTCAGTCTCCATGATAAAACAATCCGCACAGCTTATAACCATTGAAATTAGCACTTATTTCTTAATTTATTATGTATTTCAAACTGTTTTGACTATTCATTTTCACTTTTAAAGTTCATGTTTTGTTTACAAAATCTTCCTAAATTAACCTCTCGGACTTCAAATCATAGACATATTACTCTCTAATCTGTGCATCAAATATTGACAATGACAGCCGACTTCCACAGACTATCTTATCTATGTGCAACACTCCGAATTAAAATGCACAGACTAATAAAGATTTTCTACTTGCCGTAATACCGAACAATAAACTAATGTGAACTACCTCTATCAAAATTAAATGATTATTAAATTATTTTGTTTTGAACCTATGATTATATTTATTTGAAATAATTTTACGTAACCTATTTTATTTTATTTGGATTACAAAATAATTTTAATGTTCTTTTAATCCGCACGATCAATTTTCTTGTTAGATACTAAAACCACAGACTAAAACCCTCTTTCGTCTCCTCTTTTTTTTTTCCAATGAAACCTCATGTGTACTTGTTTTATTTTATTATTTTATTAAATTATAATATATTTCGTTCACAAACATTTTTTGTTTTTATTTGAAAGGCTTTTTAATTTTATTAATTAAATCCTGGAAACATTTTAATTTTCTATCTTTTATAAAACTTCAAACTCTATATTACTATAATTCTCCTTATTTAATCCGTGTATACGATTCTATTTTTTTTTATGATAATTATATTTATTGTAATGTTTGTTAAATGTTACACTATATTAAATAAATAACCGAACTAAAATTTCAATTTTAATACCGTTATTTATTATATTTGTAAAATATTTTTCCCAAATAAACTAGTTTCTAAACTTCCCAATCCAAATATCTTATAAATCCTAACATACCCTTTTCTTTGTCGCAACTAACTCTTAATAATTTTCTTATTAAAATTATACGAAATCGTTTACGCCCTTTAAACAGAATTGCGCAAATAACGTGGAGCCAGAACATAAAAAACTCTAGATGTCTCTGACAGTCGTCTGTTTGACTACTCTGTGCTCAATGCTCATGCCTATTGCTACTTTTACTTCAAAACGTAACCATTGTTTATTAGCATTCTAATTAAAAGAAAATTTATATATCCAGGCTAAAAATGTATATACCAAGTTTTAATTTTACTTTACAAGATCTATTTCTACTCTGAGTGACCGGCTATCAGAACTTCTATACGACTTCAGTGAAAGTAAACAAACGTTCTACAGAAATCAGTCCAAAGAATGGACGCCGCTTGCTTCAACCCCCAATAGACAAAACCAAACATTTCAACATGAAACCTTTCTCAAATGTAAGTAACCGTTTAATATGCTTTAATTTTAATCTAACTCGTAACCTTTCTTTGAACCCGTAATTATTTTAAGCTCTCTACTAACCTATCAACTTTAACTGTTCTATCTAAATTCATTTAAATAAAACTCAATTGTTTTTATTGTTTATTATAGTGGTTATATCATAACCGCTTATATACATAACCTAACTTTATACTGTAAAGACTCGAATTCTACCTAGTTCAAGTTTAATCCTAGTAAATGATTTACTAAAATTTCAAACTACTTTACACACTTAAAAGAATGAAGAGGAACGTTAATCTATCACAATCCTAAATTAAATAATCATGTCATTATATTTGGCAGGTACCACGAAGTTCCCTCGATCAAGTCAAAATCCAACCAAGCAAGCATGCCCGCTACGACCTTTCACTTTAACGTTCCAGACTCTAGGTAAATAATACTTTTATTCCTATCTTTAATATTCTATCCAACCCCCCGTGTATACAACTATACATTAATTATTTAACTGTTAATCTAATTGTTACTTTTAGTTTTATTTAAATTGATTTTCCCTAACTATTAGATAAGATGATCTCTCAATTGTACTAAAGTAAATGAAACCTTTTATTCTCAACCCCCCGTTTATAGAACTAAATATTAATCAATTGTTTAGTCTAGCTTAACCCACTACTGGTTAATCTAACATTAAGATGAAACATACAGAAACATTCTTTAGATTTTATTACTTCCTAGTCATACAAATTCTAAAATAAATTCTATAATGTTAACCGGCACTATTTTAACACAACACTGATTGTGTATGTTCTGTTGTGTATAATAAATGAAGTATATTCTATATACATACAATTCCTATTTCAACCCCCCGTTTTTAAAACTAAATAATATTATTTGTCAGAACTTTAGTTCAACAATCAAATTACACCCGTTCCTGCCATGTTACTACAAACTTATGACCAACCTTTCCATAAGTACAAGGTTTTAGATAATTTAAGCTTTACCAACTCAATCTAATTGTTTTCAATTATGCTTTAACCTACAAATATCTTTGTTTCAGTATGCAACAACCCAGTTACAAGAATCTACGATCGGCGCCATCTATCTACTCCAGCTAAAACTATCAAGACACTGAACCAATCCATAATTCAATTGCTTTTCTACCTATCCTTTTGTTCCGCTTTTCTATTTATTAATTTTACCACTAGGGGCGCTTATTTACTAAGTCTTATGTTTATTTGATTTTAAAGTTTCTATTATTCGACTGTATTTACTGTAATAAATGTTCATTTTTCTTGTGTTTCAATTATCAAATTACCTAGGTTAACTACTCAGTTTTAACACTAATATTAAAACAAACTTTTAATTTACTATAGACTAAATAGGTATTCTCTAAACGCTCTACATACACTCATTTTTAAATTTTAAGTTAAAATCATTCATGTTAAACCTAGATGAAGACTATTTGTAATTTACAACTGTTTCAAAACTGACTGTCCGTTTTCACAAACAACAAATTGTGATAGCTTAGCTATCACTTGATAATATAGATATAATAAATAAAGAGATATAGTACATATATATAATAATGATAAATATTAATTAAACTAATCAATCCATTCTACCTAGCCGTCTTAGCTATCTTGTATCCTAATGATCTAAACTGTAACTAACTTCACCTAAAAATCCTATAGCCGTAGTAGTCTAGATTCGAATCCTGGTTTATGGCACCACCAAATTGTAACGGACCTAGCTATCTTAACTACATATCCTGGTTAAAGGCACCACTTTGTACTGCTCCCTAACTAAAGATCTTAAGCAAATATATAAAATAAATAGAGAGATACTGAGATACATAAATAACATAGATACATAAGTACATAGATCCTAACATTACACATCCTGGTTTACGGCATTAAATTGTACCGCTAGACACCTCAACCAAAATCCTGGTCTACGGAACCATATTTGTAATGGTACCCTAAGTATCCTAGCTATAAAATACAAAGAGAGAGAGAGATATATATAACCTAAATACATCCTGAGCACTACGGTACCTACATTGTGATGAAGCCCTAACCGAGTATAGATGATATATAATAATAATATGTTGAATAGAATATTTTGGCCATCCGCATCGTCCGTCCGTGTCGTTTCGTCTAATGGTAGAACCCTTTTACGTTGCGTTTCCATAATAACCCTTCTTTTCAGCCGCGTTTTGAAACAGTTCCTAACTAAACCTAATTACCTACTTGCAACAGTTCTATAAAGATTTCCTATTCCTATCTAACATTAATGAAATAATCCTATCTTACGAATATGAGTGATATTACAGAATACTTATTACTTTGTCTATCTTGGTGATTACCTAATTTAGTATGGAGTCTAGATCTTGATGACATTTATAAATTGAATTTACTTTCAGTACATACTCAAAATAAGTTAAACTTTGCGGCATAGAATCGAAGCCCCACTCCCGCTTCAATTGGTGATTTTCGACTTCCAAACTGGATAATCTCCCCCGCATTTCAGATGATAATGAAGATCATCATAGGGAATTTTCATCTATCTTCTTACTACTAGTTAATTCAGTTCGTTAGTAATGTTAATTTAGTCAAATAACAAGAAATAAGAGGACTTTATCTTTTAGCAAAGGTAAGTTTGTTTGTTTGTCTACTCCATTCAAGGTATCTCTACTTTAAAATTATAATCAAAGCTAATCTTCATACTACTCAGTCAGAATAACAAACTAAGTAAAGAGCGCTGGTCACTCTCTCCCGTCTATCGTTCCAATCTGAGTTTCCATCCTTCATCTCAACACTGCCTGGTTATGCCCGAATCTAGTCCATACTTTATCTAGTATAGATAAGATTCTAATGTAATCCGTTTGCCTACTACTCTACCTAGCCCTATAATTCGAAAACCTACGTAAATTCCTACAAAACCGTAACAATAGGATTCCTTCCTAACCCTTCATTTTAGTATTGAACTAATTACTCGTTTTCACGTAATTATAATTTGTAATTCCCTACATATTAGCAATCTTATTTTATTATAAGGACCAATATTTTCACGTAAATATGATATTAGGATTCACTATTAGTAACCCTATTTTAACGTAGAGATGAGACTGATTGCTTCATCGTAATTATATAATCTCCCTATAGATTCCTTGTTAGTAATCTCGTTTGAAAATACTGTTCCTACTTAGTTAGTTAGTAATGAAATTTCATTATAGATTTATTGTAACGATTTAGTGCTTTTATAAGTACTGGATATTTTTAAGTCTTATTTTTGTTTCGTTTATTCGAAGTAATAATTTTCCATTATTTAGAGTTTTATATCTCTTTACTACTTATAGTTTATTAATTGATACCAACATTTTATAGTTTAACTCTTTATTAACAAGTTTTGTTCAACCTTCGTGTCATTACAGATTTACAGAAAGACTCTACTTTGGAAGTCTAAGATAAATAATAAAGTTAGAAGTCTTTAATTGCTTCTTGGTAAATAATAAGAAGTTTAGTCTTTATTAGACTTAGGTAGAATTAGTTTGTGACCAATATGGATTCTCCTACGGTATTCGTATGGATAACCAATGATTGCTTTTATTGCTCATCAAGCCTCAACCCAATTGTACTCTTAGTAATTAAGACCAACTTATGAAGTTACTTATTTAAATGAATATAAACCTCCTCATAGGATTCCATCATATAAATCTATGACACTTAAGCCAAACCCGGACCTATCTTATTTAGTTTAATAAGCTTTTTGAACTCTGTTTAGCATCAAGTAATATTATTTAATAAAGGTTTTGTTAATTAGAATTTGATCTTTATTAAGTTAGTAACTATTTACTAATGCAAGTCCTAACTATTCCTATCAAAAGTTTTGTTTATTTATTAGTTTGCCAATTAGCTTGAACTAGCCTAAATTACCTATGATCTATTCCAAGTTTGATTCTAACCCTTTTTTTATTTCTAACAAATTCAACCCACTAACTTTAACTGTAGATTCGTGACTTTACCTAACTCAATACTCAAAGTGTACCTAGGTTTCCTATCATTTCTGCCCTAAAAGGGTTCCTATTCGATCTAGTTTTCCTAAATAATAACCAAAGCTAGGGAAACCGATCCCACATTTACATTTAAACGTGTTGGTTCTTCACGGTGTAATGAAAAACCCCCTAAAGAAGACCTACACCTTAGCAAAGGCTTGGTCACCTGACTAATCTGCTACGGGATCGAGGGAGCAACCTCTCCTACAACCTAACAACTCGTGTGCTTTAGCCCCCCACGTTCGAGACCGCAGTCTATGGATGAACGTAGTAGCTGGGAAAGACAATAAGTAGGGAATATATAAATATATAGATAGAGACCGAATCAATCTGTACGAGGCATTTTCCATTGGTTCCCAAAGGAGCGGATTCACTTCGACGAGCCCTCCAACTTCCAATGCAACGCACAAAAAGACCGGGAGACGCTAAACTGAACTCCAATTGCTTGAAGATACAGCTACTTAGCCCGTCTCATTGCTAAGCCATAGCTAAAATCAAGTAAACAAACTCTTTAAACCACAACCCGCGAAAAGCTCACAAAATCACTAAAGAAAGCTCCAATACGTAGCCATGATTTTAAACAAAGCGCGATAAATCACAAGGTAAATTAATCTAAAACCACTCCGAAACCCCACTCAAACTGCTTAAAATTCCCTTCAAACAACTATAAAACAAATCTAAATTTCCCCATAAAATTATAAGTTTTCACCACAAAACACACTATAAAAATTAAAATATTATCTAACAAACATGGCACCGCACGAAATAATCGATAGTAATTAAATTACCTAAAAAAACGCGAGATGTTTACTCAATAGAAGCGAAAACTAACAATTATTCCAACCTCACACTACAAGAGAAAAGTCAAAAAATCCACTTCACACTACAAAAGAGCGAAAGCCGAAATCTCAACCTCTCACTATAAGGATAAAATCGAAATGCCCCTTAACCCTAGTAACGCGCCACTATTTATACCTTCTGTCCTGCGCTTCATAAGACCTCTAAGATCCCGGCAACAAAAGCGCTTGGTGAAACATTGAGAACCTGTGGCTTTCGTGCGACACGGGAGACTCCAGAGCCATCGGCTACAAATGCAACTTCACACAGATATGTTCCCTCCTTACATAGTTATAACGTTGATTTTGGTTTGAACTAATTTTCCCTTGTTACTTTTTGATTCTCGCCTACATCGCTCTGTTTTTACTAAACCTACATTCCTTCAACTTTTGTATTAAGTACTAATCTTAGTTATCAATTATTGTATGATAATTTTAGCCTCAGAATGGGTTTATCTAGTTTGTTCTGATGTTAATACAGTATGTTTACTATTTAAATTTATATTTTTAGACTAAAATAACTTCTGCATGTTGTTTCAAAAGTATCTAATAATTTATTTAGCCTAAATGAAGTTTTCATACTTTTACAAGTATTACTTGTACTTCCATGTCTTTGCTCATGCAGCGATAGAATTCCCTCAACATTTTGGGTTATAATTTAAAATACAGTATGTTTCTCTATTCCTTTTATTCCTAATAAGTTTATTAAAGTTTAATTACATTATGTGTAATTCCCTTTTCTCTTCATCTATCTGTGAACATGATGGACTTGGCTACCTAATTAGTTCCTTCTCATTATCAGTAATAGGATTCCCTCGATATTTTTGGTTTATAATTCAAACTACAGTATGATGTTCTATTCCTTTTATTCTTAATAAGTTTATTTAAGTTTGTTAACATTATATATGTATTTTTCCTTCTCTTCATCTATTTGTGAACATGATGGACTTGGCTACCAATGCCAGTTCCGTCACACTATATAGGTCAGTCGGATGTTACAAATGGCCTACATGCGTTTCAATTCAATGCACTATACATGAACGGCCTAGCCGTGAAGTTAACTAATAACGACAACGAATAGTTAGCACGTGACCACTTGCTAAATGAATAGAACTGCAAACGAACTTGTTAAAAATTGGCGTGAAGTCGAGACTCTACCTTTGTTTGGTCTCTATAAAAACAAAATATAATAAACTGTCTAATTTATAAGAGAACCTTTCCGACATGTAACTATTGGGAAGGTACCTACTCCCTTAATGTAATAAGTTATACCTAATTAATAATTTAATAAACCAGTGTGCGCGGCGCTGCGTTCCGAATTAACCAGAGTTCGTTTTTTTTTTAAATTTCATTAATACTTATCGACCTAAATTGGGGTTGTGGGCATGCCCACCGTACCCACAAGCCTAGACCCACGCCTGATGGTAGGTAGGTAATAAGGACGGAGAGGCGTACATATATACCTCACCCTCATAAAAATTGGCGTTAGTAGGTAATACTTACATGTGACGTGAACCCAGGCTGGCCGCATGTCGTAAGCTTCCTCTTAATGTCTTCAAGCTCCAGCTTTTTGCTCTTCGCCAGCTCGTCCAAGTACTTCTGGTAGTCTTCTATTCCAACTTTCAGAGATTTCAGTTTCTTGAAGTGAATCGCAGTGTCAGTGGTGGTGATCTTCTTGCCATCGATCACTTTGGCCTGCTTCATCCATTTATCACTCTGAGAGAGGGTGATCAGCTTGCCATCTGACTTCGGGTCGCCGAATTTGGAGAAGGTCTTAAATGCGTCCTGGAAATTACCATTAGATTTTTTTAAATGAAGGTTGTGCTTAGTTACTTAAATGCTTCCGTGTGGGCAGTAAAGTGCCTTACAAGAGCCACAAATTAAACTACTGTAAAGATTTACAGAAATAGATTAGTTGCATTTTTCATTTCACGGCTAGAGCAAATATGGCGTGCAATAAATCGTGCGGCCTATCTATCTGACAGATATAGCCCACGGCGATTTGATTTTTATACGACTGCACAAAAAGGAGTGTAATGTTTTTAATGTCCATGTATGTATTATGTATGTGAGTTTCTTTAATCCACGATAACATTTAAATGCCTGAACAGATTTGGATGTGTGGGGTATTGTTAGAATCTTTACATCATCCCGAGTGACACTAGAGGACAGTCGTGTTTTTTACGTGATTTAACTTGGTGAATAATTGCAGTGTAACAAAACGCGCCAGTATAATTGCTAGTTATTCTGTCATACATTTTTTTTTTATTTTGTGTCCTGGATCTGATACCTACCTATTAGTTGAGATTACCTACAACTGAACCTAAGTTCGTGTTTACGACATAGGTATCTATGAATATTTTAGGTACCTACGTGAAAATGCATCGTTTCCGGGTTAAATAGGTTGACCCAAATCGTCTAGACGTACATATTAAAAAATACGTAGTTTCGTAGCATCCAGTTTCCACCCTTTCTTACCTTGAACGGTACAGCATTGTCTTCCTTGCTGGGCGTTCCGTTGGCCGCTCCCGGTGCATTGCCGTTTTCCAGCTTGATATCCTTGACTTCTTGAGCCACTTGCTCCACAGCATCTGCGCCGTTTGATTCAGACATCTTTGAGATTTACTGGAATTGAATAAAAACATAATAAGGCACGAAATCTACACATTTCTTTTTTACTCTATTTCTACTTGATTTCTACAGCAGTTTATTATCCTTATCAGAGACATAGCTAAACATAAAACTACTTGGTGTTACCTAAAACTGACGCTACAGGTCGTGTAGCAGTAGGCATTTCTCCAAAGGTAAGAAATCTTATTTTAGGTATCCCAAACGCAGCTAACATAAGTAAGAAGATTTCCAAAGACTTACAAACTTATTTAAATGAGCCGAGCACTAGGTAAATGTGTAGATATATCTATACTTACAGGTAAAACAAGATACGCTCATCCAT
This sequence comes from Crocallis elinguaria, assembly GCA_907269065.1. Taxonomy (NCBI): domain Eukaryota; kingdom Metazoa; phylum Arthropoda; class Insecta; order Lepidoptera; family Geometridae; genus Crocallis; species Crocallis elinguaria. Next base: position 18,517,591 of record OU026072.1, on the reverse strand, counting down.
TACCAACGTCAATAAATTATTGCAAACGAACGGTCGTCAGGGACAAGAGTGATGTCATGCAAAAATAACCAAACAAAGTTAGCTATCTATATACCTACCTACTAAAGAGTAACAGATATTCGTAGCTATTCACGTTTGAGTGCTAAACACGGCAATTACATCATCGACCTTGGCGCTGGAACGATTTGCTGCAAAACTGTAAACACGGACGATTCCCATCTTTGTGCCCTGCTTGTGGCGTGCACCGTGCCATTTGCACACCAGCAATCCGTTTAATTTCTGCCTTAATCTGACAGCAGTGAACCGACTGAACTAGGTCAAATCGACTAGCTTAGGTACTTAGATACTTAGTTGGAAAGGTATAAAGAAATTAATTTGATGAGATAAAAAAAAGCGACGAACCGACTTCAGTGACAAACTACTGAACCGATTTTGATGGATTTCTATGGGACCAATCTGAAAGTATATTCGTTCAAATAAAAAAAGAATTTACAAATCGGTTTATACATGACGGAGAGCTAAGTTACCTAATAAACATTAAAAAAACCCACCGAATTGAAAACCTTCTCCTTTTTTGGAAGTCTGTTAAAAGGATGGATGGAACGCCTAATAATCGTTGCGATGCTAGATTCTAATTTTTTATTAGTTGTGCCCCGCGGCTCTTCTGCTTTTTCCTAGAGAGGTGCGGATATTTTAGTCAAATCCAGCAAACTATGTAGATACCCACTTAACTTGCACCGACGTAGGTAATAAAGAGTAACACAATGCAAGCGTCTCATTTGTTTACTTTAACCTATCACCAGGTCCTACACAGGCTACACATCTATTTACAAAAAACGGTGGTCATACAATTGCAAACAAAACTACACTTATAATAAATATACGTAATACTAAAAATAATATACCTAAGTATTATTCCACCTAAGCCCTAGATAATAATTATTAACACATCCACACAATACCATATTCAATTATGCATCAACGATACAAAACATATTTATCTCAATCTGGCTCCGACACCAATATTGACATTGCAACATATGAAGCCGCGATAAAAAGAAGGAAATGACATAACCGCTGATTTCAGTATCGTATCCGACCTTGATTGTGTAATCCTGGAGACAAAGTGACTTTATAAACCATTTCAGGTACCAATTGTCTTGACAGAGCTGCGGGGGCTATCGGCAACAATATGCTATTACGCCTCTGTTGATTTCCCGCAGTGGGTGCCAATTGCGCACTGGATCTAGACTAAACGATCTGACCTAAAGATCAAGGTGGAAACTGAATTCCTTATTCGTCGCTTCAGGAGTAATGAATCAGGTAGCCAATGTCTTTGCCTAACAAATAACGCCCACTTGGAGAGTATTAACTATTTGGCTTGTGTTTCAGCTTTTGTAAACGCTTGAATATGTTAGAGCGCTTCATTGTTCATTTATACTGCGTAGAACCTATTCAGTATTTTCGCAAGGACGAAAGGTACTCAGACTAATGTACCTGTCTATGAAAGTATTTCTTGAGAATGTAATAAATAGAGCTCTATTCACAAGCGACTGTTATTGTGTAAAAAGAGATTTGCGTTTTCATCGAACTTTGACGATTGTATTCGTAGGTATTTTTTCTTCATATAATAATAATTAAAAAATGGTCCAATTGGACATGACTATCCATGGTTTGACGTTATTACATTACTAATTTAAACTGCACTCTCACGGAAGAGTACCTATGTAGCTATCGGTATTTCTATTGCGAGCGCGGCAAAGTGGCACCTATCCGACCTAGTTCCTGCCCTAACCCATTTATTACACAACTGCGTCTGCTACATTTCCAACTCTACCTCGACATATGCTCAGATACCATCGGGAAATAACTGCTTTGCCTAGTTGGGACAAAATAATAAGTCACGTAGAGCCTACATAAATGCGATACTTGAACTCGACATGACTTAATTGGTTAGTAGAGTTTCCAATTATGTTTTACCTAGTCTTTGTTATTTATAAATAAAATATGTATGATTCTCCTCAGATACCATCGGAAAATAACGCTTTGTCACGTAGAATCCACTGTATAAATGTGATACTTGAACTCGACATTATTAATATAACATAACAGTTTATAGACTATTTATAAATAATTATATAATTGGCTAGTTAAATTTTGTTTTTACCCCATTTTTACGTAGGTATGCTATGTTTTTAATAAATAAAGAAATCGTTATATCCCAACGATGACAACCTTATAGACCCTGGTCCCTGACCTAAGTATCTAGGGAATCACAGGAACCACGAGAGATCCATGGTCCCGCAATACCTCAACACAAAACAAATACTTGCGTGTCTATTTTGTGTTCAAATATTTGTCTCGTTTTGTGAATATCATAAGCAACCCTTACGCGCTACAGAAGTAAATCCCTTCAAATTATCAACTAAACTAGACGGGGGTCGTCGATACGTCGCTCACTTAAAAATGCATTTATGGTCTTTATCGTTCAGCTTACAATCAGACCGTAAAAAACAGTGCATATCTAATCAACCTTATCAGAATGGAAAAAATAACTGAGAAATGACAAAAAGTGCAAGTTTGACAACAATTTGTTTAACATTGTTATCTACTTCTGCGTAGATAACTACACATATATATAAAAACAATTAAAGACATAATTACTTCTACAACATACCTATTACTAGTACAGATATTGACCTAGACACTTGGAGGTTTTAACTGGAAGGCTAGCTAACCCGTATAACACTAGAAAAGGCCCTGTCACCTTGCTATGGTTGTGTCACGGTTTTATCGTTAACCGATAACTCAAATAATAGGTTTCGAACCCCTGACCTATGGACCGGCAGGCGGCTTCACTTTCACCAATGATTTTCACACACTTTTCCAGGTTACACAACTTTTAAGTACACTAAAAAAGTATATTTAAGTACATTTTATACACTAAAAATGTATATTTAAGTACGTTTTATGTATATTTACGCATAAAATTTAAGTTATTAAATTGGGATACTTGAGCTATTTTGGGGTGACGTAATTTGCGTCAGCTGACGTAATAGTCCATTACCCATGGGTTTATGACTCAGCCAGAAACATAATTACACGAGTTCCTATTTATATACCAGATATGTACCGGTGTACCTTCTTCTTTATTAGCATCTCATGGCAATTAAAACTAATCGACAAATTCGGTTTATATCCATTAAGGACGAACTAGTCGTTTATTTCTCCATACAAACGTACTTGGGTGATTACTCCACTACTTGACGTTTTAAGTCGAAAATTAAGAATAATATCGATTTATCTCTTCGTTATCTAGGTCAGCCTGCTAATTATACAGAAAAAAAATAAGTGGCTTAAAAGTAATGAGCCTTCAAACATCTGTATTTTAGCACGTATTTTAACGCAAGTTTGGACGTAAATAAATTACAAAAGGATTACGAAAACTCGAAAATAAGGTACATACTAACAAGCTTTAGTTTATTGACATTTCAAATAACTTTGGTCTGACTAAATACATTCAGTAGTTTTGTCGTAAAACCCCAAGCACCAGAAGCCAATTCGTACATTTTTGCGCGCCGGTTTTCGACTTTTCGGTTTTCGTCGCGACTTTACGAGAGTGTGTAATTGTGTATGTGCGAGCATTAGCCTCATACTACTCATCGCTGCAGAGTCTTACCTTGTCCCACGAATGTTAGATGAAATAGCATGCATTTTAGCCGCGCCCACCGGTAAGTTCGCTCCATGGACTAGTAGGCTCTTAAGCCGAAAATTTAAGAAACTACTTTTTAACCTTTGCGAGATTATACTCGTAGTATGTAAATAGGCACCGTGCGATAAGTATGTTGTGATGTTATATCAACTGTTTTAAATCCTATTGAAAGTAAAAAAGCTTAATTCAAAATATGCACTTTAAGCTCGCAACTTCTACGGCACAAAAAACGATTGTAACGTTTTTAGGATTCATATATGTATGTGAGTGTCTTTATTCCACCATAACTTTTAAATGCCTGAATAGATTTGGATATATGCATTGGGGTATCGTTAGAATCATTACATCTTCCCGAATGCAACTTTATTTTTGTATTCCTCATAGTTTCGTACTCCACACAACTTTCTCTAATTCACCCTCAGTCAGTGATTGAAGTAACTCACGTCTCAGGGAAAAGGCCGGTTTCTAATTCGAAGTTTGTCGCCAAGCACCTATCGGTATGACCCGTCTCAGGCACCTGCACTTGAAAGCCAGTCCTCATCTAAGTATAACGTAGCCGCTATCATCGACCACATCGTCAGATCTCGCGAGATAGTGATAAAAACTGACCTATTGTTTATTTATTAATAATAATAATAAGTTATGTGTGTACTGCATTTGATAGGATAGGTGCTATTTAATTGTCATGCTTGCTATCTGGCTGCTATACGCTGCATTCTCATTCCATTATCCATACAGATAAATAAAATTGAAGTGTCTGTTTGTAATATCAAAATAACAGCTTTTTACTAAATGCATATGAAAGTATATACGGTACCTATAACAAAACAACCATCCATACAGATAAATAAAATTGAAGTGTCTGTTTGTAATATCAAAATAACAGCTTTTTACTAAATGCATATGAAAGTATATACGGTACCTATAACAAAAGAACTATTTTTAAAATTTTTGTCTGTCTGTCTGTCTGTTTGTTCCGGGTAATCTCCGAAACGGCTGGTCCGATTTTGACGGGAGTTAGCTGATAGCTGATAGCTGATGTTACAAGGAGTAACATAGGCTACTTTAATTTTAGAAAAATGATTAGGGTTCCGCGCAAAAAAATAAAAACCATGTAATCCAAAATCTCCACGCGGGTGAAACCGCGGGGCAACTGCTAGTAGACACTAAAAATACCTAAATACGTCAGAGATATCTAACCCGATAGCGAATAATTTAGAGATTGTGCACTTCCTTGGGGTGATAACAGACTGACAGCACGTTTGCAGACACACGCACGCCTGTAATTATTATTGATAAACTCAAACGCTCTTTCTTTCCTTCGACGATTGTGACCAATATGTGATGCAAACTGTCAGTACCCCAAAAGTGATCAACCCTGGCTGCGCACCTTGTTTAAGTACCTATACCTTCCTGATTCACTTCTATAAATATTATGTAAATGTTCGTACGAGTAGATTGGACAATAGTATGAGCTAACTCTACCTCAGACGTGATCGGGATCTTGATATTGGAGGACGCTCGACCTTACTCATACCTCCGTGCCTATAGACGATGTTTTGGATATTGAGGTCTGCCTTCCAATACTGATGTACTAGTATTAAATGGTTCATTTTAATCAAGTCTAATAATTTCTAAGACACCAAATATGAGCTACAAAACCATTATTATTATTTGATTTTCATAAAAGAGCTTTCAATTCGACACGCGTTTTTCTTTTTTAACGCGGTTAGCGTTTTGACCACGAAGCCAGCAAACTAATTAGTTCAATTGAACAATTCAGCACACCGTTGGTCTACGTAGGTATACCTGTGGTATAATTTGTTACGTGTAAGTTTGCATTTTTTTTTAATATCTGTAACAGTAGGTTACCTTTAAAATATTCTTAATTAATATCATTATAAAAACTGCAACCTTCTATCTGTATAAATTTGGAACACCAACAAGCATAATAAGGCGGCTTCAGTCGTTTCCGTTGTTCATATCGTATTGATCTACACAAACATAATTAACTAAACCTAAACTAAATCAGGCCTAAAGGCGAAAGTTAAAAAAAAACATATTAAGCCCAACTAGAAAAGGAGGGAAATCGGGAAAGTGAGTTAGCGTGTGAAAAACACAGTGTGAACGGCCTAGCAAGTTTCTACATTGGAGTTTATATCCAACAGTGCTACATAAACTTTCCCTGCGGTTCAGCATTCGCTATACGCTTTACGATTTAAATAGCTCTATCAGACAAACTTTTATGGAAAGCTCAAGTTTATACTAGATTCAATCCAGTTCTTAGATGTTTACTCCTAATTAAATGATACTAGACAAGAACTAGTTTAATCGCTATTTGCTTAACGTTCTTATAACAGCAAGAGTGTACTTTGTAGTTAGTACCTTCTACTGGTTTTACATTGTTAGGTACATTCTCCAAATTTGTGATAGCATTGAACATTCTAGCAAGGTTAGATTTGCTGTAATGTCCTTTCAAATTTTGTTGAGAAAATTCACAATGAAAACTGGGTCCTCCTATGCGGAAGCTACCGAATTCCGAGGTTGTATGCACAATGTTAATATTTACATCGGCTATTTGCTAAATTGATATAAAGTAAAAAATCATTTATTGACATAACTTTTTGCACAAATTATCAATGAACCCATAGGCTGCCGAACTAGTAAAAACTGTGTTTCAGCAACCAGTGGCTTCTCCCATCTTTAGACAATATTATAATTATGTCGAAGTTTTTGTTTTAAAAATTCCGAAAAACTCAAATGGTTTTTACCTACCTACCAATTATATATTAAGAGCTGCATATCTCTTCAACAAAAATATCAAGCAAATCACCTTTAACCAACCACAGTCGAAATAGAAAAACGTCGGTACAAATATTGATGTTATGAATTTATGATAGAAGAAAACTGAAAGACTGAAGAAGAAATTATTACACGACTGCACAAAAAAGGAGTTCAATGTTTTTAGGGTTCATGTAGGTATGTATGTGTTTCTTTATTCCACTATAACTTTTAAGTGCCCGAACTGATTTCGATGTAGGTACGAGGTATCTTTAGAATCCCTCCATCATGCCTAGTGACTAGGGCAGTCAATTTATTATACGTGTTATTTTATGTTCTCTATTTATTGTATTATACTTAGGTAGGTACATAAATACGTGATGATAGTTACCTTGGTACGTATAAGGTATTACCTATGTAAACTAATCTGTTTGCTACTTATTGTGAACAAAAAAAACATCTCTAAAATGCCTAATGCTTTGTTTTCTGGTACATGTGTAATGTGTGTGTATATGTTATGGCTTCAAACTAAAAACATGACCGCTTTCTTTAAAATCACATACCTAATCAAATTTTATTTAACATAATTAAAGTAAAACTCAACATAATACTTATTAAAAATGTAGGTACCTACTTACATTATATTAGGAACGTGCTTTCTGGCCTAGGTACCTTGTATAATATCCCAAACACGTTTTTTTACAAACAGCAAATGAGGATCAGGTTTAATAAAATACTAAATAATCAAGGATGCTTCAACAGAGTAGAATAATTTTAAACATTCAAGTGTGTTTTGCAGTGAGATCACACCTAAATCCATCATGATATCATGCGGAAATTTAACCAATCGTTAGATAATGACCTCAAACGGGCTTTATAACACGACCTTTTGATCGTAAGTAAAAACCGCAAAATATAAAGGCAAAGTTGTCAAAAATTAAATTTACTTGTAAATTATCCACTAACTAAATTTACAAATAACTGCCGTTTCCATACCTACATTACATATATACATAAACAGTAAACACCCCTTTATATGAAGCTTGCGTGACTTCCTAGAGTTAGATAGTTACCATATTTTAAATCAATAGTGACTAAGAGTTATACCTTGCAAGAGGGTATACAGCCAATTAGCCATCTGCAATAGGTTGTCTGGTAGAGATTCGCTCTTAACGACAAGGCCATGAATTGTAGCCCTCATTGTTTGACAGTGGGAGGACTAACTCTTCTGCGAGTGTCCGTCTGGGTTAGTACCACCGCTTTGCTCGTGAAGTCTGCCACTAAGCAGTAATGTGCAAGCATTACTGTGTTCCGGTTTGATGAGCAAAGTAGCCAGTGAAATTACTGGGCTTATGAGACTTAATACCTAATGTCTCAGGGTAACGAGCGCACTGCAGTGCCGCGCAGGCCTTTGTGTTTCAAAGTTCTGAGTGGCACTGTAGTAATACCTATAACATATAATTATATTTTGATTTTCATGGGGATAATGCCCAACGGGATTATTATCAACTAAATATAATTTATTAATTTGAGCTATAACTTGTGAAAGTCATAATTGTCAGTGCCGTTTTTATTCATTGTAGATAATTATTTGCCAGAAGCTGTATATGAATCCCTATAGTAAGTACGTACCGACGTAGAATATGCATTAGTAATTTAAATTTAATTACTACTTTTAATAACTGTATACTGAATTAAAAATTTGGTTACCTAGGCATTTTTGCTTTAAGTATTTCAAATTACTACTTATTGAAAAGTTTAACAACTCCGAATTAAATCTCCATGCACTTACCTATATAATAGGTACCTAAGTATATAGTATATTTGTACTGGTCAATATCTGATGAAGGACTCTGAAGATAAGATAATAAAAGTCGGTTTTCCACTTTTAACAGAGCAATTTTATAGTACCTAAATCATAATGAAGGAGACTCCGATTGGAGTTATTTAGACATAAGTAGTAGGGAGTGATCTGTGGCCTGTGAGCAAGTCGCTACCGTAGGCATCTGCGTCACAATCCAGGATCAGCTACCGTAACCATTTCCTAGTATGAAATTGTTTAATAAAATTAGTGTTGTCGTATAAACACACAGGTACTTGAGATAACGTTAATCGCCAGGAACTTTTAATATATTATATTACCGAGTAATCACTCATTATCACATGGTTATTGTTAGATACCTACATCAAAAAACAAGGCTAGCTGGATGTCAGCGGGTCTACAATGAACGATAACGTCATGTATATTATTATCGGCATTTTTTCCTGATCGCGCAGCCTCTGAAAACCATTTCAAAAGCGACTTAAATATAGCACGAGAAACTCGTTGCTGTATGTTTTATATTTTTATCAAGAAAAATGATCTATGAGTACATATATAAGGCCGGTATTCCACTCATCAAAGATCTTTATCCAAGGTACATTTGACGACTCCATCAAATCACCTAGAAAAATCGAAGTTTGATCAAAGATTATGACAACGACCATTATATAGCAGCACATTAGGTCGATATAATAATACTTATACTTACTAAGAATCTTGGACAAAGATATTGGGCAAGACAAAGAAATTTGATCAAATAGCGGACACAGAACTTGGACAAAAATCTTTATCTTTATGAGGAATACCGGCCTAACGTAAAGTATAATATGGTATTATTTGTCAAGGTAATAAAATGGATAATGGATATATTATTAGCACATATTGCTTTACTAAAATTTAATAATCCCGTATCTATCTTCAGATTTCAAGCATAAGTAATTCATCAGAAACAGGACTCAGGAAGCACACGAGAACCTTCCCAGCAATGACAAAAAGAAATCAATACTTAATTACTTTTAATTATTACAAAAGGCTTTCGGTATTCTTAACTATAACTCTCTATATAAAGATAAAACGCGTCGTTCTAACCCGAGTTTTCCATAAAAATAAATAGGGGAGTGCCATCCCGAGAGGGCGCCGCGCCGCGCCGGTCGCCGGGTGCTTTTCGCCCCTCACATCTCTTTGTTTTCGTTACTCAAAGTGGGATGAATTCAAAATGCCGGATAGATCAGAAGATCAATCCCAATTGATAAACATTAAAAGGCTTATTCTATGATATTATATCGTGCGTGTACTATATTATTTTTAGAAAATATATAGAAACATAAAACCTTAACATTTTAACATATCAAATTAAATCAGCACAGGTACGTATGTATTTCTACTCTATACATATTGTGCCGTGTTGAAAGACAAATAAAAAAAATAGCAAACTCACGTCAATATTCAGGATGTGCGTTAGTTGAGATCACATAGGACAAGCGTGTGTGGTAGAACGCTTTTCGTCGCGACACGCGTCTTTCGCGGTTGCACACAGACTGGCGCGAAAATGTTCGAGCGCGAAACGCAAACCAAATGTTGACAAGCAATGATTGTGCGCGACAAATCTCTACCCGGTCCCAGCCATGATTACGCATGCGCTTCCAGCTCCAGAGGCTCAGAGAGCTTCATGCATGCATGTTCCAGTCAACCCACAATAGCTACTAAACTGTTCCAGTGGACATAAACTCAATTCCCGAAAGCCGAGACTCAAATAGCGCAATCGTGAATGGCCCAGATTTATTTTAGGCAAGCTTTGTAGGCGTTCCAATTCATGCTGCGTATAAAGAATGTTTGGCTCTTCATAAATAGGTGCATATTATTCTGGATGTCTATCTCTTACGAGTTTTACATAATATGTATGATAATTAATTTTTAAAAAGCGAGAACCGACTTCGACAAAATATCGCGATATTTGAAATATTATCCCCATTATTCCACCCTTTCGATGGATTCTTTTATCAAATTTATAAAAGAACCCTCTTGAGATAAATCTCGGATATATCCCACTCATTAAAAAAAACATAGTTCACAATTGGCGGAGCGGAAAAACGCCACAGGAAATAGAGACGAACTGAGAACCTCCGCCTTTTTTGGGAGTCGGTTAAGAACTACATACGTTTTCAAAAGACCTAGTACTGTTACTTCATGACAAAAATTACAACATTAAGTACAACAATATAATGTTATAGTTTATTTTTTTACTGAAGTAATACCGATACTTACACAGACCAAGGGCTGATCTGTGCATCATATTAATAGTATATGGACATGTTCGCCCTTATCATAAAAGCTATGAATTAGGGGTGTTATGTGTATCTGAGGTACCTACTACCGATTCGTAACTTATGCGTACTAGTCATTGTTCCAAAGTCTGTAAATCAGAAGTCCTTAGCAGTTGTAAGGCTACGACCTAGCAAAATGTTTCAGGTGGTTTGAGACAGGTGACAGTAGGATATCGTAAACGGTAACTTTATTCGATTAACAGTAAAACAAATTCATGAAAAGCACAATTGTAATAATTTGTACGCATAAGTATAAAATACCAATGAATACATTGGAATAATATCAATAATAAATACATTAATCTAGCATAAATTACCTACTGGGCTACTGTCAAATAAATAATGATTACAAAATATTAAATACATATACGAATACGAGAGGAATTCAATTTGAGAGCATGATTTCCAAATAATTTTGTATTTTTGATATTTTAATAATTTAAACACTTGTTAACGGGATAGCCTTATAAGGAGATTTAAGGTGTATATAGCAGCAAAATAGCTTCAATTAAGTTTTTTTAGCAAAATCAGGTGAGCGTCTGGCACTGGGAAAAATATATGTCCATCGTTCATCAATTACCGATAACCTTAATTACCGGTTATAATCTTGATTACAGTAGCTATTTTGATGAAAACACATTTTTACAAAAATTTACACGAACAAAAAAAATGTCAAAGTTACCTAAAATGTCATGACACATCTTAAGGGTTAGAGGTTAGTTAGAACAACTAGGATGCCCTTAAGCTTTCTGCGATTCTACACTTGCTTGAATCATTGCAGGTTTTAAACGGATAAGAGCGTGAAGATACGGACTAAGAGAATAATGACGATATCAACCCCATGAAAAAAAAAGCCTTTTGTATTTTATTTAAAAACTGCTCAATTAATTAAATCACGTGCTCAATTCTCTCATAATCATACTTATTGAAAACCCCTTGTATAGCTAAATTTGTACATTATTAGGTTTATAGAACTGTTATTTGCATTAGGCATTCACACTTTTTCATTTTGCAATATATATATATTTGCGATAAGTATACAAATAGTATTCACCTACAACTTAGAAAACAGGGAACATAATTATTAAAACATTGTGAACTATTGTAGGCCTCATCTAATATAACAAATAACTACAACATACAAAACTAACTAGTAAAATAAATAGTCGATCGCTCGTTCATAATCATATTATGATGATCATTTGTACAGGGATGTTAAATCAATTATCCATAGTGTATGTAATATTCCATTTTTACTACGAAAAAAACAGCAAAGAAAATACCACAATAATTATTGCAAAGATAACATTATAGTATAGAAGTATGTATAACTATAAATCACTATGAATTGACTAGGCATTTCATTAATAAAATATAAGGATTTTCGGATGACCCTGTAAAAATATTTACAGCCATTTTTATTCAATCACAGAAAAAAAACAACAAAAAACACATTACCTACATATTTTACTAAATTGTACATTTAATGCACACCACCCAACTCTATAGTTTTACTATTTTTATGGTAACGACGCACGGTGTTTAATATTGCAAACTTAATTAGGATAGTCTTAGTCTATGGTCTCATTATAATAATATAATTCAAAATTGCCTATATCAACATGTTTTCTAAAACAAGACAACCTTCATATTTATTTATAATTTCTTATTCCAAGACCGCGACATCAAAAAGTTTCTCTCACAAGTCACAATAAATGTAAGAATAAATAATGTAAATAATATTCACATTATTTTATTCTGACATTTACATGTTTTAAAAGGAGCAGCATATTTTTAACATGTAAAATTAAGCGTTCAGGGATTTGTGTTGACTGTTAACAAACCAAAATATAATCTATACCGACATAATATGTATTATTCACACTGCATTCAAGTATTTTTATAGCTCCGTCAAATTACACAAGTTTTGAAATAAGCTGTCAAATCCATACAAAACTAAAAAGCACTAAAAAAGCTTATTTTAAATAACGAAACCAACCGTCACTTCAAAAAGATCTATTTAAATCGGGCCAGAATCCACGTATAAGAATTACTTTATGATAAAAAAGCAGGTCGAACTGAAAACCGGATTTTTTTAATCTAAATCCGTTAGAAAAATTACCGGTTGTCTTATGTTTGAACATACCTTTATTTATCATCAGAATACTGCTGATTTTGGAACTAAAATATTAGTCTACCGTTGGCGTAACGTAGCTGTTTACAAGTGAATAAAGCCTAATTTACACTTTGTTTAGTCACGTCTCAAGTTAACCTGCCGATATATTATGAAATTTATATGGAACAAGAATAATTTATGGAACAATATTCCCTCTTACCACAAAAATTAACATTTAGACGCCTATTAAGCGAGTGTCTCAAAGATAAACGTCTAAAATTATTAGAATGTCATTACAGAATTGCGCTAGACAACGGTAAGACACTGAATTAGGTTTGTAGTTAGTAATTTTTAACATGCGACTAAATCATGTCTATGAGTCGACGTGGATTTCATCTGTTTAACACATGTTTAGGGTGTAATTAATTTTTTTGTGGTAAGAGCGGTTATGTTTTGATCGATTTCAGGTGTAACTATTGTCCTCCACAATGTCGCGTAGCGAGCTTGTTTCGAGTTCAGTTAGTGTGAGGGCGCTACTAATCTGGCCAAAAAATTGAATACGATTCTATTTTGTCACCTAACAGTTGGCGATCCAAGGCCTAAAATCATGTTGTCATTTTTTTTCTCACATATATCTTACACACTTCTTGACTTCGAGCTTATATCGAGAACCCAAACTGACGCACTCGTGGAGGCTACCACTTTATGATTCCGTGGTAAAATCTATGAAAACGAGTATAATTTTTATAAACACAGGCATCTGAAAAAGAGAAGCCAAGTGTTTCATAAAGGGACACGCGGCCTAGAATGGTTACATGATGTGTTAGCATAAAGATATAAGTACACGCAACATGGCAAAATACTGCATTACAAATGATATAAGTAGCTTAACTCGCCAAATTCACAAGTTAATTTGATACTTCACTAAACAGTGTGTAACCAGCCTTAATTGGTACTATACATTACATCGTCTACTTTTAACAGTGTCGTAATACCTATAACTTAACAATATGACATATTTTTGCATAGATTTTTAACATACAATTTTAAAGTCAATAGGGTGTATCTATAATTATTAGTAGTAGTTTGTTTAAATATTTTTGTGTTATTATTCATAACTGATTTTAAAAATCAAACTAAGTATATTGTGCTATTTTAGTAACATAGAATACGTCATATTATTTAGTCACAGATATCTATTTAAGCTATGCTTAAAAATAGTTAATATAGTGGATACAAAATTGACCTATTTAGCGCACTACAAATATGGGAGCACTCAGTTACTACGAGGGTACTAGAGAGAGCAAATCTCCTAACTTAGGCAAGACAACGTCCGGTAGAGGTGGTTTCTTCTCCGTTTGAATTTTCTCTATATCTTTGGTAGATGTGACGCCGGATAAAACTAACAGAGTTTGGAATCCACATCGCACACCAAGCTCTATATCAGTGTTGCATCTGAAAATAATACAGAAAGTCTACTGTTTAATCCAAAATTATGTAGTTTAGATGAGCTTTCCAAACATACTTGTTTTTTTTTACTCTTTACCACTATCCCACCAGCGGCGCAAGTACGGAAGTCGGTTCGATAAATTTGTCGAAACGATAAAACTAATAAATTTATCGAATGTTCCGAGTACCGAAGTCTGATCGTAAAGTATTGTAGTAGCTCTATATTCTCTAGGATTCGACCTAGCTATTCGATAACTTTTGTCGATTGTAACAAGGCTCGATAAATTATATAAAAAATCGATAAAACCCACTTTATCGTTTTGAACTGTCAATTTCATCGATCGAAAAGATCGTACTTGCGCCGCGGGGCCCTAATTATCCGAAAGAAATGGTTTAAAAATGACAATGGTACCGTCGCAAAATCGTGTTTCTATAGCCGCCTATTACAATGGAGGTCATCAATAAACCATTGTTAAATATCGTATGCTCTTCATCAGTGATCATTTTGCGAAAAAACCATTGTCTTTTTTAAAACATAATTATGTTTAGTGCTCTTAAATGATGACTTGGTTTAATGTTTAAGGGTAGTTGACAGTAAGAAAAATATAGGGAGGGAACACTAGGGGCGTTGCCAGTGCGCTGCCGACCCTTGAGAAGTCGTTTGACACCCATCTTGAAGGACTGCATTTTGTAGCATTGCGGAAAAACTTGTGGAGGGAGGGAGCTTGTTCCACATTTTGCAAGTATTCGGGAGAAAAAAATTGCATAAATCGAGTGGTATGAGACTTCCAGGATCCGATTATGTGTGGATGAACTTTATTCCGGTGGCGTAATGTTTGGTGATAGAACTTCAACGGTGGGATGAGATGAAAAATTTCTTCCGAGCATTCCCCGTTGTATATTCGGTAAAATATACAGATGGAGCCAACATCTCTACTAAAATTAAGCGGCTCTCCGTGAGTTTGGGGTCGTCGACAATTCGGATCATTCTACGTTGTATTGCGTCGAACGACTGGAGTTGATATTTAGGCGCACCGATCCAAAGGTGTGAGCAGTATTCCATGCGAGGACGAACTTGTGCCTTGTATAGCAACAGTCGTTGCCTCGGTGTGAAATACCACTTTGCTTGTTCAGCACAAAAATATCGCATTGCTTTGTTTGCATGTGGCATATCACTAATGTAATTGCACATACTATTTGATGGACTGATAAACTATAAATTAATTTAATATGATTATTCTACACCTTTTTGAAGGACTAATAATTTCATGATTAAAAGTTTGTTACCTGTCACCAATCATCAAAGTCCTTTCGGGGTTCAGTCCACTTGATTCCAGGAACTTCCTCACATATGCGTGAGGCTTACCCAACACTAAAGCTTTTCTTTCAGAGCAAGTCTCAACTGCCCTGACTAATGTACCAGTACCAGGTACAACAATGGAGCCCCCTTTAGGAAACCTTTCATCGGTGTTGGTAGCAATGAACAAACATTCTTCGGAAGAAAGGTAGGATGCAGCTTTCATGAACTTTGGGTAGCTGACATGTTCATCAAAGCCCACCACCACAGCTCCAACTTCAGGGTCTAAATCGGAAGCCTTCAAATTTTTAAAGTCAGCCTTAACATGGTCCGGCTGAAATATTAAATAATAACTTTATTTACTTTATGGTTAAAAAAACAGCCCTCCTCTCAAACTGAAAAAATAGATACTAATGGGTTTCCAAATACCTAATACTCTGTCATCCCAAACTTGATACAGATGATCCCCAATGATATAGAATGAGTTCACTTGATTATTCACATTTATATGTTTTTCTGTATATAGAATAAATTTTCCGCAGTCATTCGTGTACAGTACACTGATAAGGAATCTTGATGATGCAATAGTTAGTTTATCACACTTTGTCATGATCTTGGACAGTGATTTGTAAATTAGCTTGTTTTAGTTTTTTAATTTTGCCTAGTTTTTACTCATTAATAATTAATATTGTAGCTATCAACTGAGTGGATTATGCTGGCATTCATTTAATACGCTAGGAGTGGGTTCCTACAGCAATTTTTGTTTCTATTAAAACATTTAGAAAGGCTAAGAAATATTATGTCAACTCCTGATTAATGAATGAATATTCCAACACAATCAATAATTCTGATAACGGTTAAAGACAATAGGCACATTTGGTCCCACAAATAATAGTATTTGATAACTCACCCCAACACCTGTGTGTCTGATTCCAACTGCTTTCAACTCTTCAGCTATGCCATTTGATCCTAGCAAATAGACTTTCTTTGTAAACCCAATACCTTTAAGGTAATGAGCTACTAAGTATGCAGTAGATAGGATCTCATCCTGTAGATGAAAAAAATTTGTTATTTAGTGAAAGTGCTTGCAATAAGCTTAATATATACACTTTCTTACTGTATAACTTTTGTAATGAATCAGGTAAATAATTTTATAAAGCAATGCCCAATGGATGGTCCGTGAAGTGGCAGGAAATTTGAAAAAATATACATTTTCATTAATTTAAGCACATTTTTATTATTTTTAGAATATTTTGTAATTCGCTTGAACAACTAGCAATAAGGCTACTTTTAATACCTTGGTTTGGCTTTGAAACTAAGCTAAATTTAAATATTGGTAACTTACCCATATTTAAATTTGGTTTAGTTCATTTTGTTTAGCTTATTTAGATATTAAAGTTAGCTTCTTTGTTATGTATGGGAATTACTTCATGGGCCATCCCACACAGAGACTGTTTTATCAATTTGACCCAGCTTCCAGTATTAAATAATAGGCCTAATGAACAATTTAGTTATAAAATCATATTTTACCTGACTAGCAATAAAACCCAATTCTTGAGCTTTGGTAGCAAAATCACACCGAATTTTAGTAGAATTATTTGTTACATAAAATATTTTCTTTCCAATTTGACGGAAAAAATTCATAACATCTGCAGAACCAGGGATAGCATTATTGTCAATCCACAAGACACCTGAAAATTTAATTAAATTCATATATCTAAAAATGGGTAAATATTTTTCTAATCCTGAATAAAATATCTAACTTTTTTATTTTTGTTAGGTACCTAAGAGTTGGATCAAAATCTTACTTGATCTTATCATCTTAGTTACATGAGGTCGAGTATGGTAATCATTCTTAACTCAGAGCAAAAATAGGTAGAGTACGAACATCGCTCCGGTCGCCTAATGCGCAGCGTAGGCAAGTGAACTATAGCTAGTTATATTGATAGGTAAGTGACTGATAGGGATGGGCAATTGAGCGCTGCAAGCGTAGTTGTCGATAAAAGCAGCTGAACGGCACGGGACCTATTGTTATATTATGTTGTATAATTAATGTATAATGTGAAGTATGTATGGGTGAGTTTTTGATAAGTAAACATTATTATCTGCTTATTTATTTTAAGGTACGAATTTATAGGTCTCGCATATAATCCTAATGACCTATGAATTGATATTGTTATAATTTTATATATTGTAGTTTTAATTTACAATACAATTATTTTCAAATGACATGGTTTTTTATATCGTATTTATGTTATTTACGTTATTGTAATTGAGTCAAAATGCGTTTTTATTTTTATATTTCCCCGCTCTTTATGTAAAGGATAAAAACTAAAAGAAACAAAGAAATAAAAACAGGATTATATGTTACTTATATCTTATTTATTGTTGAATTATTTACTTATATTATAAACGCTATAACGCTTTCACACTCACCGCCTCTAATCATTTACAAAGTAATTAAAGTATTAAAGAAAAGTAATTGTCGCAAGCGCACATAGCGCGCCGGTGTATTATAAACTATTTCTCGCCGTATCGACTCAAGCGCCGAACGCGTCACATCACTATCCCAGTTGGCAATCCAAGAGGGGTTGCGGGGCGGTGCGGGCGGTGCATGTAGCCTTGCGTCCCGCGTCTCCTTCCACCCCGCGAAGCGTGACTTCTAATTTACTTAAAAGTATTAAAAAATGGTTTACCGGCGAAATGTGATGCTAGATTTCTGTTTAGTGTGTTTCCGAGTATCGTTTTTACAGGTTTTTATTGCACATTTTACCATTTTTAGCAGTTAAATAATCAAATGCTCGCCAGGAACTCGCAACGTGCGCTCACACCGCTAGTGAGCGTATGACTATTAACGCTTGCGGTAGGAACAGTGCGATGTTCTCACCCGTGCATACTGTTCCCACTTGGTAACACGCGCTCTACCTATTTTTGCTCTGAGATTCTTAACCTGACATAAGTACTAGCTTTCAAGTGCAGCTGCCGGGACAATTATATACCTATGCTTTCGGCGTGAATTTAAGAATTTAAACAAAAAATATTTATATTTACACAGAAAACCAAGACTTTACCATCGCAGTCTGTTAACACGGTGTCGAATGAGTTCAAAAACTCTTGGACCTTATCCTTGGACACTTCCTGGAGGTTAGTAACAGATGACTTAAACATTTTACTGATGTGGAAACCTCCCGCACTGTTACACACTATACCATTACAGATTTCTCTTGAAGAAGAAACTAAATGTTTATTGTATGTTATTAGTTGAGATACGAATTTAACCATTCCCAATTGGACTAAGATTTAATTATGTAGAGGAAATTAAGATAGGAAATCAAGCGCCAAACGCGGTCTGAGGGCGAAGGGCTAGGTCAAATGTGACACTGACTTGAGTCGTGACACGCTGACAGCTGTCAGCTTGTGAAAACATGTAACACTGACAGTGACAGCTTTACATTGGGTAATGCTCATGAAGGTAGGAAATAAATGGAGGTGCCGTGTTATTCTATTCTATACGTAATGATAGTTATTATAGGTAAGTGCCATAAGCATAACAGCCATTTTAATAGAAAAAAAATAGCGGAAGAAAATAGTAGTGTAGTACCATTGCCGTTATAGTTTCCGAAATTAATTCTTCCACTGAAACGATATCGATATAATCTGCGATGTTAACATAAATCATTCTGCGTGTTCTAATCGGTCCGAGTGACTATGTCCAGCCCTGGTTCACAGCATCAAGATATAGAGTATCTATACAAATAAATAAATTTGAAGTGTCTGTTTGTAATATCATAATAACAGCTTGTTACTAAATGCATTCGAAAGTATATTCTGAACCTATAACAAAACAACCATTTTTAACATTTTGCCTGTCGCATGTCGGTCTGTTTGTTCCGGGTAATCTCTGAAATGGCTAGACGGATTTTGAAGGGAATTTTACTGGCAGATAACTGATAGCTCTTAGGCAGACAAGATTGCTTTTGCTGCCATTGCGAGGGTTGTGTCAATCAAGAAACAGGTATTATTATAACGAGAATCGATATTAGATACGAGCCTGAAAGATATCTGTTTCACAGGAATCACATCTAATTGGAAAAACTTACTGTACAAAACAGAAACGTTATAGCTGAGAAAACGCAAGCCTACAATTCGTAAGATCGCTAGGTCTGAACCCCTATATTATGCTCTAAATCCTATTTTCATATGATATGATATGTATTTGTAAAGATAAAACTCTAAGGGACGGTATCTCGATGCTGTAAACCACGGGCCGGACATAGTCACTCGGACCGATTAGAACTCGCAGAATGATTTATGTTAAAATCGCAGATTATATCGATATCGTTTCAGCGGAGGAACTCATTTCGGAAACTATAACGGCAACGATACAACACTATTTCATTATTTTTTGTCTATTAAAATGGCTGTTATGGCACTTACCTACAACTGTCATTACGTATAGAATAATTCGGCACCACCATGTATTTCCTACCTCCATGCTTTTACTCAAGACTGTGACAATTGACATTTCTTTGTTTAGTGTTTACCTTTTCCGACTAAGGCCGACTTGCACTATTGCACGTTTGCACGCGGAGTGTGACGCGGAGCCAAAGAGTATATAAGCGCGGAGCCTTGGCGGAGCCAGGAAAAGTCATTATCAATTATCATTAGATAAAGTTTGTAATTTATTTATTAATATAACATAATTAGAATTTACAAATAAGTTTGTTTTCTTGTACTATATGATTTTATTACGAAACAGTGTCATAGTAGTCGTTTAATAAAAAAATACACAAAAACCCAACAAACAAATATTGAACTTGCGCTTCTTGATTATCAATAGAGCTTCATCATGGATATATGTGAAAGTATCGTAGAAGCTCGTCAAGGAAATATTAAAATAGTGAGATATAACAAACCCAACCGCAAAAATGCTATCGATGCTGATATGTATTCTAAAGTGAAAAACATTTTGAATGATGCTGCAAACGACGACGAGATTTCTGTAATGGTGTTAACAGGCACAGGGGACTTTTACAGTAGTGGCAATGATTTTACGGCGGCTGCACAGACACCAGAAAAAAACAACTTAAATGTTATCAGTGACTATATTGAGGCATTCATAAAATTCCCAAAACTACTTGTGGCTGTTGTCAATGGGCCGGCAATTGGTATTGCTGCCACTACATTAGCACTGTGTGACTTAGTGTTTGCTTCAGAAAATGTAAGTTTAGTTTAAAGGAAGTTTAACAATGATTTCATTTAGCTTTTTTTTTATAAATGGTAGCCTTTGTTACAGTACTAAGTATTGGTTCAGTAAATAAATAGCCTTAGACCACTAACATATTAGTGAAAGGATGTTAAATTTGGATATGTATTGATTCCTTTATAATTTTTTAATCTCTCACCTTATCTAATTATTTTTATTTTCTTTCAGTCTTATTTCTACACACCTTTTACAAAACTAGGATTTGTTGCTGAAGGATGTTCTACTTTTACATTCCCCAGGTTGATTGGTGAAAGAAAGGTAAAATATGCAGTAAAGTGTTATGGAAAAATTGCTCCTGCCTGCGGTTTCACCTGTGTGGAGATTCCTACAGGAAGGCCAACAAACATTTTCGCATTTATAATATTAGTAG
This sequence comes from Crocallis elinguaria, assembly GCA_907269065.1. Classification (NCBI taxonomy): domain Eukaryota; kingdom Metazoa; phylum Arthropoda; class Insecta; order Lepidoptera; family Geometridae; genus Crocallis; species Crocallis elinguaria. The sequence continues at coordinate 18,496,454 of OU026072.1, read as the reverse complement.
GGATAATGTAAATATTTTCAATAATTATTTTAGTGTAAGATCTTTATTTGTTCTTAGTTCAAATATCTGTCTAAATAATCCTACTTCCTACTCCTACTTAATAATATTATACTAAATGTGAAGGTTTGTGAGGATGTTTGGATGCTTGTTACTCTTTCACGCAAAAACTTTTGAATGGGATTTCATGAAATTTTACAGTAATATAGCTTATACATCAAAATAACACAAAGGCTACAATTTATATAGATATATACCTAGCGGGCGAAACTGCGAGCAGAAGCTAGTTATTTATAGTTGACCTTTGATCTAAGATTAAGACATGCTATCTTTTGTTATTAAATCAATAGAAATATAATTCAAGTCTAATGTACAATTTTAAGATAGTGCAATTCATATCTCACAATATTATCACCAAGTTTAAATTATATCTTCAAATACACCCTTAAAACCAAAAGGCATAACTTAGAAGTATTGATAAGCTAGAATCCTAGTTTGTTAACTTTCAGGCCATGGAAATGTTGCTGTATAACCACAAGATGTCTGCCAAAGAAGCACTGGAGTGTGGTTTTGTAAATTACCTTTACAAACATGATGAAGCTCAGAGCAAAGTGTGGAACAAGATTCTTGAAGTATCCATGTTGCCAATGTCATCAGTGTCTTTAACAAAGAAAGTTCTCAGGGGATCATTGCATGACCAGTTGTTGAAAGCAAATGCTGAAGAAATGGAAGCCCTAAATCTGATTCGGATGTCAGGAGGTCGCTTAGAAAAAAGTAAAATGTAGAAAGTACTCCACAAAATGTTTGATAGAGTGATATTTATCTGGTCTAATTATATATTATACAATAATGAGGATCAGTCATGTTTTTTGTTAAGTATGCAGATTTATTGTGATAAAAAAAAACAATAAATACTATGAAAAATCATCTACATCAGATCATAAATGATGAAGGTACAATGATTTCAGTGCAGTGGTCCCAAAAACGCGCACGAAAAACGGCTGACCCGCTTTGACGTCACGTATCACAATGAACAAGTAGGTATCCATGTATTTTACAGCCTCCATATAATTTTACTAGCTTCTGCCCGCGGCTTCGCCCGCGTGGTACATATCTTTAACTATAGCCTATGTGTTCTTCTAGAACCTAAACTATCTACTTATATTCCAAAGTTCATCAAAATTGTTTTAGTTCTTACGGAGACATGTGGTAACTAACGTTCACGAATCTAAAACTATCCACCTACATTCCAAGATTCATCAAAATCGGTTTAGTTGTTACGGAGATACGTGGTAACAAACATTCACGAATTTAAACTATCTATCTACAGTCCAAACATCATCAAAATCGGTTTAGTTGTTACGGAGATACATGGTAACAAACATTCACGAACCTAAACTATCTACCTACATTCTAAAGATCATCAAAATCGGTTTAGTTGTTACAGAGATGCGTGGTAACAAACATTCACACACGCACATAAACATTCACATTTATAATAATAGAAGGAAGGATCCTTCCTGGATTATTTTAATTTTTTTTACACTATTTGATAACGAGACGAGCTGGTTGTTGCCGTTTGCCTGATGTTAAGCATAACACATTTAATTTCAATCAGTAAAATAACTCAATAATGTAGGTACTTTGGTTGGTATGATTGCTAAAGCTGAGCGTTCGAGTTACCGCGACGGCTATTCCACCTGGCCCTACCAGTTGTCCCCCCTAGGGAGGACAAGTGGAATTTTTGTTCCATCCTTGTTGATTCTACTGGTAGGGTCAAGTGAAAAAAAAACCCACCTGTCCCTGACAGAGCGATGGATTTGGAACGCTCGTGTATGTGGGCTCTTAGGGGCACCTTAGACGCTCAAGCAAACGTACGTTTGCTTGAGCGTCTAAGGTGCCCCTTAGGCAACTCGGCGTCCGGTGGCCCAGGCAGCACTTTTTCACATCTTTGCGCTCCCGCCAAAACTCCATTTTTCTTTTTTAGCCAGACATGGCCAACACAACAACTCTTTTTAGGTTGTCTATATTTATTGTTCAGAAAGCCTACTCGATTTACCAGAATCTAATACGCCACCTTATAGAGTTGAGCTCTTAGAAAATGTTGATTAACAAGAATGGGCGATCAGAATCCATATCGGATCTCTTCCGTCCAAGTAAGCCTAAAGGGCTAAGGTCCAGAGATCTAAGCAGCACTCGTTTGTATTTACTGAAACAAGAAATCGATACTGTTACACATCTCATTCCTTTACGTAAGTAGATTAAAAGTTTGGCGGCTGCGCCAAGCTCTGAGGCTGTGTTTTATGTTGTTACGTACTTAATTGTGCTTGCTAAATCAAGAAGACAATGTACCCGGAATTGACATACAGAAACGATACTCTCCAGAAAGTATTAATACGATCTACGAAAAAGTAGGTACAGACCAGTAAACCTGGTTTTTGATACAGTAGCCCTATTAAACTCTCGGACAGAGCAAGTATAATTATAGGTACATACTATACTTGCCAAGAATAAGACATTGAGATACCTCATTGTAGTTACCGTATACAAATAAAGTAATAACGAGGATTCATCTTGCCCTTCTGTTAGATGGAGTAACAAACTGCGAAAAAAGGCTGGCAGACTTATGTTAGCGGTAGGACTAACTCTTCTGCGAGTGTCCGTCTGGGTTGTTACCACCGCTTTGCTCGTGAAGTCTGCCGCCAAGCAGTAAAGTGCAAGCATTACTGTGTTCCGGTTTGATGAGCAGAGTAGCCCGTGAAATTACTGGGCTTATGAGACTTAATACCTAATGTCTCAGGGTAACGAGCGCACTGCAGTGCTGCTCAGGCCTATGTCTTTCAAAATTATGAGTGGCACTGCAATTGTTATGGGCCGGCGTTATGTTACCATCAGGCAAACGACCAGCTTGTCTAGTTACAAAGAGCATAAAAAAAAATTGCCCGAACGAGCGAAACCTGTACAGACAAAAAAATGCTGCTGATCTACCCACAACACGCATGCCAGCTTTTGCTTTTCTGTCGCTAGTCACAAACAGGCAGTAAGGACGAGCGAAGGATCAGACATTACAGGGTTTACTGGTCTGTGCCTTTATCTAAATAATAATGACTTATTTTAAGATGATCGTATAGGTACCTACGTAACTTACACCGTTTCTAGCCGAACTTTTAGAGCAGTTAGGAACCAGTCCTACACTGGGCCTAACGAGCAGCAGGGCTGAGGAACTACTCCATTACCACGGACACAACTCTCTCACTCCTGCGACGCAATATGGTTGGCCTGTTGTCTTATTCAAATCGCTATGTACAGGTAAATAATAGAACTTACCCTAAATTCTCATATCATTTTACCTATTATAATTTATAAGGCGTATTTTTTTTTACGTAAATACCCGTTCTGGATACTCGAACATTTCGACGTACCTACCTACATTGATCGCCAAACTCGCATAGGTAAACCTACTTAAGGGTAGTCTCCCTTAGCACATAATAGATAGGTACTCAGATCGGTCATAAACTTTGTGGCGCGAGTAGGTAACCGATAATACTCTCATTTACGTACAGGGTTCTCTATACTGATATGGCTGGGTGCCCTGCTCTGTTCAGTGGCATTCCTGATTGAGGCGTCTACGAGAGCGGATCCCTCGCGTGACAATCTTTACCTTGCCTGCGTGCTTATCGGTGTCGACATTATATGTGGCCTTTTCAGCTTTTATCAAAACTACAAAAGTTCCAAGGTATTCTTATAAATAAATTACCTACTTACGTATTTACAATGTTATACAGTTTTACATTAAGGTGAAAATACATGGTTCGCTTTTGTCTTTCAATTTGGATGAAGCAACCAAATTGATCCATGTAAACTTATAAGTGAATCATTCAATGTCATTGCAACAAAAGCATTCCTTTCATTTCTGCTCCATTCAACCAAAGTGATTCAATTTGGTTGAACCGTGTATTTTCACCTTTACTACTACACCTACGGTACCATTAGGTACCTATGACGTTTCGCTTTTGAGGATGGCAGACAAGAAACTACCGCTACACAGCTATCCTCAAATTTTCGTGTCATTAAATTTTCATGCACACGTGAGTACGCTACCATTTTTTCCGTCGCTAAAAATCCTCGTGGTTAGGTACCACGAGACGCGACATAGTCAACCGTAGCCCCGGTGCTGTTCCCAGTTGTGAGACCCCATGTTTGCCGACCACGTACTATACGCCATCACCGTATCCACACAAAAAGGGGGCGCGCGGGAAAATGCGCACGCCACCTCGAGGCCCGATAACTGAGGTTGGGCACTCTCGTGTCCACTCTCTGGGCTTCAGGAGCCGAAGGAGTAGAGACCCCTTCGACCCACCCTGCATGCCCATCACCACCACGGGTAATGTGCAATACGAGGTCGCCTCCGGTTATTGTCCCCATCCCCGACCCCAACACTCCATGCGAGAGGGATGGAGAATTAAGAGCCAAGTCGCCTCAATCCCCCCTGCCACGGTGGCAATACACCGCTTAAGGTGGGGTATCCCTGCCTGCTACGGCGTCTAAACGCCGTTTAGGGCAGAGATCATGCGTGAGGATGCCAGTGAATTTCCCGGGGTACCATCAGGCAATCCATGTATCCGTTCGCACGTGCGAGTGGCGAAAGGGCCGCCCCACCACACGCAGCCACCATGGGCCGGCAGCTCCTCTTTCACTCGCTTGCCACGGCAGGCGCTGAGGGGTCGCCCCACCAGCCGCAGCCATCGTGGGCCGGCACACTAGCCCTCTGCCTGCCATCCCTCCTCCTGGTGGTCTCGTCCGTTATTGGCGTGCTGCCCCAGCGGGGGCAGCGTGTTCCCCGTAGGAGCGTTCAAGGGCACGCGTACCCTAGCAGTGGAACCCCACACACCATGCAATTTTTAAGTATGTAGGTACCTTCACTACCTAGATACCTACTTATTATTATTTATTCATCATATTTAGGTATGCTACGACAGTGTTCAACGTAGCAAGCTTTCACCAGGACCGTGCCCAAGTGCCCACCGATTTAGGAACATGTCTAGAACTTCCTCGAATTCTCAGTGGCTTTTCAGATAATGAAGACATTCAACAGCATGATCCCAAACTACACAAACTGTACCCGCGATGGAATACTGAACGAGGAAACTCCGGTTCGAAACTTGGTGAAGGGCGACATCGTCCACGTTAAAGCGGGAGATGTTGTACCGGCAGATATACGCATCATTAATAGCAAAGGATTTAAGGTCCATATATAAAAACGATATTTTTTTCAATTTAGTTTTTACTGACTAAAAATGGAGGCAATAATAGCATTTACCTAAAAACACAATAGGTAGGTACCAATGTCTCCGGCTGATCAGCGCAGTGCAGTGTCGTAAAGAACTTTGATATACACAATACAAAGCTCTGGAAAATATATAACACTGCAATTTTGAGGAGTAGACTCAATATAACACTTAATGGGAGTAAAATCCCATCATTATCAAGGTGCATAAAAAGTACCTATGTGATACAAGACTTTGCTTATTTTGTGCTACAAAGTTTTAAATGCAATTTAATATTACAGGTCGATAATTCTTCACTGACAGGAGAATCTGTTGCTGTACCTCGATCGAATATTGACGGTGTTGCTAATATTCTAGAGTCGCCAAATGTCGCTTTCTTTTCTACATTGTGTGTCGAAGGATGGGCTGTAGGTAAAGTTTATTAATTCAGTATTTCAAGAGCTCATCCTAGACCACTACCGTTTTTATTGTTACAACAAACATTATGTTTATTAATCAATTTTGCACGTAGTTTTGCTGTTCTCAAATCTGCATCACCTTGTTTTCAGGCGTAGTTTTATGTTGCGGTGATTTAACCGCTCTTGGCCGCGTGGCCGGATTGGCAGCTCGTCTTCAACCTGCCCCTTCACCATTAGCTCGTGAACTTAAGCGCTTCATGACCTTCATTTCAATCTGGGCTCTAGGATTGGGTATATTTATTGCAGCTGCATCCCTTGCCCTTGGCTATCCATTCATTCAAACTAGTATCTTTGTCATCGGCATTATCGTCGCAAATATTCCTGAAGGTAGACTGTTGAGTTTGAATACGTTCACACACTATGTATACCTATATTCAATTTGTATGTTTTGTTTTACCTACTGGTTTGGTTTTGTCTTTCAGGATTGCAACCAACAGTGACGGCATCTCTTACCTTAACTGCACAAAATATGGTCAGGAAGCATTGCCTGGTCAAAAACTTAGATGCCATAGAGGCTCTAGGGGCTTGTACCACAATTTGCTCCGACAAAACTGGCACTCTTACTGAGAACAAAATGTCCGTACAACATGTCTGGATGTGCAATAAAACTTTTTCCATGCAAGACGCAGAATTTCTTAGTAAGCCATTTTACTTTACGTATTAGGTAGGCCCTTACCTTGTGTTTACAATTTCGATTTGCTTTCATGTTATAATTATTTTAATATGATTGCAGGTGTGCTACAAAATAACCAGGGTAACATTTATACTCGTATGCGCCATATATAGTTATTTAACTTGAAAACTCACCATCCTCTTATTAACTTTAATTCGCAGCCTTCAAAAACTGCAGTGCGTTATGCAGCAATGCCACTGTAAAGGTAGGAGGTGGCGTTACTGGGGATGCGTCTGAAACAGCTATCTTAAATTTTATTTTCAAATATGATGACCCTATTGCTATCAGAAACAGTTATCCCAAAATTGTTGAAATACCTTTTAATTCTGTTAATAAATTTCAAGTAAGTAATACCTACACTATAGTTATTATATGTGATTCTAGGTAGGTATATTAAATAGGTACTTATCTACTTGGTGTATTATGTGCTCCTTTTTATTAATCTTAAGTAGGTACCCCGATTACCTATCTATATTTTAAAACTCGCAGACTATCATTTTGGTATCTACAGACTGGGATAAGGGTCGCTATTTGATTTTTATCTGTGCATAAGTAGGTAGGTATGTATTATGTACTTACCTAGGTACCTACGCCTTTCGTTTCATCAATATCGTCAATCTTTTCTCTTTTCCTGTAGGTACTTTCATCTTATGTAAATGAGATATTTAAGCACTACCTAGAAACCCCCATACAGAACGTCTATTATAGTTGAAATTTTCGTAGTTGTCCAATAGTGTAAACAAACTCGATGGGTGCCATCCTGATAACAATAGTGATTCAATCGCTAACCAATGACATGATTCGAATTTTAATTTCTATATGCCATTAATTGATGAGCCGTCAAAGTTATTTACGTTATTGGACAACTAAGAAAATTTCCACTATACGGTCCACCGAGTAGACGTATCGTAACGAAATAGTAATAAGTATATATAACGAAATAATAATATGTAATAAGTAATAATTAAAATAAGTAGGCAATAAATATGACTTAGGTTAGTAGCTAAGTACTTGTATAGTGTGTAATTTATTTATCTATTTAATACCTACGTGTAATCTACAAATATATTATCTTTTGGTATCGTAATACTTCGCAGGTTAGCGTCCACCTCGACACTTCACTATCGCAATATCTGCTAGTGATGAAAGGCGCACCAGAAATTATTATCAGCCGTTGCTCTACCGTCGCAATCGACAAGAGAAATATTAAACTTACGGAGGAAATGAAAGCTGCAGCTGATAAAGTTACCGAAAACATGGCTAATACTGGTATTCGTAACAGCGGCGCAAGTACGGAAGTCGGTTCGATAAATTTGTCGAATCGAAAAACTGATAAATTTATCGAATGTTGCGAGTACCGAAGTCTGATCGTAAAGTATTGTAGTAGCTCTATATTCTCTTTGGATTCGACCTAGCTATTCGATAACTTTTGTCGATTGTAACTGTCAAGTTTATCGATCGAAAAGATCCGTACTTGCACTGCAGTTGTTTTAAATAATACCGTATGGTCGTATTTAAATAATACTGTATGGTCGTAGTACCACTCCATCTCTTCCATGGACGCCTTAAGAGCCGGGTAAGGGAATATCCAGGGCAGGGAATGGGTAGCAACATTTTTCTCGGTCAACATAACATAATCTACTGCGATCACTAAGATTTCTGCTAGGTGTGTTGCATTAGGCAAAATCCCCCTTCGTGGTAGAGGCCGATGTTAGCAGTAGCATTTTACGGCTGATGATTTGAAATAATTATATTGATACGGACAAAAATTACATTATACGCTACTATTAGGTATATACCTATATTTTTTATTCAAAGGTGAAAGAATAATGGCATTTGCTGATTTATTATTGGACCCGAAAACGTATCCTTTGAATTATCCATTCGATACGGACAATGTGAATTTTCCATTAGAGGGACTAAGATTGCTCGGCATTATGGGTATCATGGATCCACCGAGAGAAGAGGTAAATAAATTATTACCTAACCAACATCCAAAGCACCGCGAGGTCCGCGACCCGTTTCAACCGTTACTGTAGGTATACTAACGCGATACATAAAAAAATAGGTAGGGAATATAGCGTCGATGGATAGATGAATTCAAGTTTAATTTTTCAATGACCAGGGGTTTTAGACCTAAGTATTGTAGTTCTTTATTTAGTTCCTTATTACGTCCAAGACACAATTTGTTTATTATGACATTAACTACATAGACGATTCTATTGATGCACAAGAAATAACTCTTAAAAAATGCTATGTTAGCCAGCCTAAACGAAATGTCCAACTTCATTTCACGACCGGCCCCAGTAAGTAGTCAAACTTGGTGCCTCCGTTTAAATAGAAGCTAAAATCTTTGGCCGTATTATTCAGTAGGTAAACCGCATCACAATTAACACATGAGTAAAGTACCTACCTGAACACGGGCAGGTGCGTTCAGCGATACAACGTGTGCGAGCAGCTGGTGTGCGAGTGATGATGGTGACAGGAGACCACCCTGCCACCGCCCGCGCTATAGCACTGGATGTTGGCATTGCCTCCACTCCGAAATGCCACGTAATCACAGGCACGGAGCTGCGGAATATGACGGAGGATTTGCTCAATTTGGCGTTGGAAAAGCATTACGAAATAGGTAGCTATATTATCTAAATAGGTAACCAACTCTCAGATCGAACCTCTTAAAACACTAACCTATTTTTTATTTGTTTACCTAGTTATATCAGCATAATCATATTTTTATACTAGACGTCACCCATTTTGTAGTTGAAAGTTCGATTGACTAAACCTCTGTAGCTCGCGAACGACGAAGCTTGCGGCTTCGATTCCCGTAAAGAGCAATTATTAGTGTTAATAAATTTTAAACGTATAATTTAAACTAATTATTTATTAATTAAAAAAGCGTATTGTAAAATTACGGATTATGTAGATAACAAAGATGCATGGAGGCAAAAAGCTTAGGAGCCTCCTGGCGACTACTGTAATACTTATATTTTAAACATAATTTTTAGAGTTAGAATCATTGTAAAAGCTATTTTTAAAAACAATGCCGGATCGATTTTCTTGCCCTTCTTCTTGCTTGACCTATACCAGTTAATGGAACGAGCACTTGGAGTCATTTATTTTAACCTTCATGAGTTCACCCTTGGGGACCATATGAATAAAGGATTTTGAATTTGAATGTACCTAAATAATTAATTTCCAGTGTTTGCTCGCACATCTCCAACACAGAAGCTCCAAATAGTAGAGGCTTGCCAACGGCAAGGAGCTGTGGTAGCTGTGACGGGCGATGGAGTCAACGACGCCCCGGCCCTGCGCCGCGCCGATATTGGTATTTCTATGGGGATCACTGGCTCTCAAGTAAGCTGGCTTCAAGAACCTGATAGACTCACGGTCTTACCACAAAAAAAATTAACACATCCTGCACATGTGTTAAACAGCGTATAACTCCTAAACATGTCTTAGTCGCGTGATTAAATATGGGCAACCACAAATCTTGATTTAAGCAATGTCTGACCGTTGCCTAACTCCATTCTGTTGTGACATTTAAATCGTCGTTCTGATATGGAGCGTTTTTAATCTAGTCCGTTTAGCTAAACAGGCGTTTAAAAGTGTTTTTTGTGGTAACATGTTAGACAACGATTAGACACTACTTAAATCAAGATTTGTTATTGCTCATATTTGAGGCCAAGGCATGTTACGGAGTTAACGCTGCGCCTAAGTTGTAATACTGTGTCATAACGTAAGTACCTATAGATATGTCGATTTGTTTTAATGGAAATGTGAAGTTGAAGTAACTAATTATATAGTTAGTCTCGTAGGTACGTAGTTGAAAACGTCTTATCAATTATTATCATTGACAGGTTTCTAAACAAACAGCAGACATCATCTTAATGGACGACAATTTTGCAACAATCGTGACGGGCATCGAAGAGGGTAGGAAGATATTCGACAACCTCAAGAAATCGGTCTGCTACATTCTCATCTCCAACGTGCCTGAAATTCTTCCAGTTTTTATGTTCATCCTGTTTTCGATACCGCTGCCACTGGGTTTGTTAATTAGTCAGCTTCTATATTGTAGTGTAAGTAATTTACGTTACTTACTCAATAAATACTTCATTTTGACTACAGGTGTAATGACAATATTATGTGTGGACCTCGGAACGGATATGTGGCCAGCGGTAGCTCTGGCATACGAAACTGCTGAGAGTGACGTCATGGATCGTCCGCCTCGCTCCTCGGATACCCTGGTGTCCTCGAAGATGATCAGACTCGCTTATGGACATTTGGGTCTGATAGAGTTCGCGGCTGGAATGTTTGCGTACTTTGTAGTTATGGCAGAATTTGGATTCTATCCTTATGAACTTTTCGGTAAGATGCACTAATTGAAACTAGTTTGAAATTGGCGACTAATGGCGCGTTGATATAATGGTCAGTTTAGCCGTATTCCACTGCATCCGTTTTCGGTCACTGACTTATGTAAACGGATTATTCGGTAATCGGTTGGACCGACTTAGTATAAAAGTTGTCCGTGTTGGCCGTATTCGGATACTTGCGTAGCTACTTGCTTTCGGTCGGGAACGAAACTGAATACGCCCGACATTTTCCATTCGCTATAAGTGATGCGTCAGAGTTTGATCCTTTTTTGTTTAGATCAATCGTGAAATCGCAAAAATACCTTGAATTTTACCCAGCCAAATTCAACATACGCATTAAAACTAAATTTCTTATAACTGACAACGCATTACCAACAAAAGGCATAAGAGAACAATGGGACAACGAGGCAGTAAGCGACGTCGTCGATTCTTTCGGCCAAGAGTGGACGTACCGCGAGCGCAAGGAAGTGGAGCGCGCCGCGCAGGCCGCCTACTTCGTGGCTGTCGTAGTCGCGCAGATGGTCAACGGACTCATCTCCAAGACTAGATACAACTCGCTGTTTCATGTTGGTGAGACGCCCGTTATTTATACAAATAAATAAAATTGAAGTGTCTGTTTGTAATATCAAAATAACAGCTTTTTACCAAATGCATAATATGAAAGTATATACGGGACCTATAACAAAACAACCATTTTTAAAATTTTTGTCTGTATGTCTATGTGTTCCGGGTAATCTCCGAAACGGCTGGGCCGTTTTGAAGGGACTTTCACTGGCAGATAGCTGATGTTATAAGGAGCAGCTTAGGTTACTTTTATTTTAGAAAAAGAATTAGGGTCCGCGTAAAAAAATCAAAAACTATGAAATCCAACATCTCCGCGCGGGTTAAACCGCGAGCAGCAGCTAGTTTACAAATATGTACGTAGCTGCAGCCTACGAAGAGATTCCCAGAGGACCATGAATTTTTCAGGATACGAAATATTCAGATACTCTTTGACACGCACTAAACTGTGTAAAAAATCACGCCGATCCTTTTGGTCCGTGTTAAAAGGACAAACTAACTTTCGCATTTATAATTTAAGTAGAATGGGTCAGCTTTAGATAGAACCATAGAGTAGTGTATATATAGGGGGATAGAACAGTTGAATATAACTTACAATATACAAGGGGTCTTATGAATTAATTGATCACCTAACTCTTCAAGAACATGGAGCATAAACTTATACAACAATAATCACTTCCAGGGCTGAAGAATAAAATTTTAAACATGGGAATAATCATCGAGTTTCTTCTTGCCATCGTTATTTGCTACACGCCCGGCGTGAATACCTTCCTTCGCACATACCCTCTACCATTACGATGGTAATTATTCATATTTTACTATTACTAATGTTTACCTAATCAATCGTGAATTCGTGACTAAATTATGTATTATGTAGGCACTTGCACAGATAGTAAAACAAAGAGCATTGGGAACTTTTGTATGGAAAATTTACCCACGGCGGACAAAGATGAATCATGTTAGTTAGTGGGAGGACTAACTCTTCTGCGAGTGTCCGTCTGGGTTGTTACCACCGCTTTGCTCGTGAAGTCTGCCGCCAAGCAGTAGTGTGCAAGCATTACTGTGTTCCGGTTTGATGAGCAGAGTATCCAGTGAAATTACTGGGCTTATGAGACTTAATACCTAATGTCTCAGGGTAACGAGCACACTGCAGTGCCGCGCAGGCCTTTGTGTTTCAAAGTTCTGGGTGGCACTGCAATTGTTATGGGCCGGCGTTATGCTTACCATCAGGCAAACGACGAGCTCGTCTCGTTACCAAATAACATAAAAAAAAATTATTTTACTAACGATTTGGAATCTATATACGAGCAGTTATGTTCGTTTTTTTTATAAACTGTTTTTACTATGACAAATACATCATATCATAGCATTAAACTATTTACCTCAGTGGCGCGATGGGCGAACACCCGCCTGCGATGAGCATTATTCATATCGTCTGGTCACCATACTACAAGCCTATAGTTGCTCAGTTTGGGGATAGATGGCTTTTTTATATCAATTTGACAAGTAAACCGATAAATAAATCAAAATATGTACCATTAACTAATTATTTTTTCAGCATTCTTTTTGTTTTATACCTGATAGGCTTGCGTTTGACTGCAATGTCTGCACCTGATGGTAAGCGACGATGCGGTCGACGATGTAGCACGCTTGCCTAGAAGATATCTGTTCAATCTTGACTCCCAAATTGTAGTATTCAGGAAATACAGATTCCCATAAGTTAGGGAAAAAAATATCTATATACTCACGTATATAAATAACTTGGACAAAATTCGTTCGATGTTTCGAAAAAGCGGGTCAGAAGGTTCCCAATGTTCTTTGCGCCAGCTGCTGCGAGCGTGCAAATTTCATCAGTCTCTCCGTTCTCTATAAGGAGGCTTACCACCATCTCTTAGAGCAGTATGACTTTAAAATTGAAAATGTAGTACGAATCTTCAATGTAACGTTAACATTACTTTAAAGTAATACTGCTCTAAGAGATGGTGGTAGGGCTCTTGTTCCATTTTAGTGAATTAGTGGCATTCAACTGAACTATGAGTTTACACTTTACCTATAAGACATTACATTTATTAAAACTGGGTTAATTCAACAAAACTGGATATTCTACTAACATTTCATTTACAGGTGGTTCCTACCTCTGCCGTTTGTAGCGTTGATGTTCGCGTTTGACGAGTTTCGAAAATTTTGCATACGTAGAAGTTATTTTGAAGGCTGGTTTAATAATAATACATACTATTGATATATTTTTACATGTTATGATAATAGTATGGTATAGGTCTCACCAAACTATGGCCGGTATGAACTCCCACCGACTCTCACTTGTGCAGCCCGCTTGACTGGACCAATATTAAAACCGGCTTAAAAAGACTGGTACCTAACACTTGCTAGTAATTATTACTAGTTAGATCTAGGTGTAGTGTTTGTTATAAAATAAAACAAATGCTTCGAGAAAATATGAGTTTTACTTCTATTTTGACACATTTCTGTTCCCACTCAAATACAGATTTTACAATAAACTAATAGTAATAAAATTAGGTATCTACACATTTTTAAACGAGAAAGCTTTCCACAAACTTCAATTATCTTAATATCAAATAAAATTTCATAAGATCACAAATAACAGAATCTAGTCACTGTGCACAGCCTGAGTTTGAATTGGTATGCTATCCCGTTAGGGTTTCAACCTACTCCTGGAGGTCAACAACATTTGTTTTACGAATTCTTGAAATTCTAACTTTTTTCATTGAAGAAAGTGCATTTAAAATTTACGTCAATATTCTACTACAGAATTTCCGGGCAGCCCTAGATCAGCTGATTCACTCACAGACTTTTATATATTACATATCTGTGGATTCACTTGAACTTTGTTAAATGACGATGTTGATTAGAACAGACTTAGAAAAATTCCAGAAAACGCCGCGCACTCGCGTTTGAAGTTGAGTTAATTTATTGGAATGGCATTTCCAAGGATGGTTCTCAAAACTTGCTGTCAACCTCGTCCTAATCACCCCCATTAGGGATGACAAACCAATTCAAACTCACTCTGTATATCGAACACGGATTACCAACATAAAAATTAATTTAAATATATTTCGTCTGTCAATATAATAAAATTGATTTGGAGGATATCACAGGTAATACGTTACAAGAATCTAAAATATATTTGTTTTTCTGGTCTTTTGTTTATTGTTATTTCAATCAAGTAGTTTTTAAGGCACGCATAAGATGGGAGAAACTGTTGCCTCTATTGATAAATACACTTACTCGTTTCATGATTTAAAATCTATACCTACACAAAGATATTTCAATATTTAACAAGATATTTTACTAGAGATTGCAAAAGTTAAATGATTACATTATGACGTAATGATTTGGTAAATTTAGAAAAGGACATATTAGCAACTTTTTGTGATTTGACATTATATTCTAAAATAATGTTTTCTCCATTACTATAATTATAGTAGATGATGTATTACATATTATACTTTCAATATAATTATTATTAGGATCATAATTATGCTAACTTAATTGTGAGATAATTATTATGATAGAATATGTGTGTAATTTTGGTATGAAATATATTTAATAATTTAAGAAGAAATAAAAATGCAGTGCTGAGATAAAAAATGCATAAATGGAATACTCAATACATCAGTTTGATAATAATAATAGGTTTTAAACATTACGAAAACGTAAATTCTCAAAAATATTCCTTATCCTACCTAAATTCAATAAAATTATTATGATTTTCCCTCCTTATAACTAATTAGAAGAATATAATAGGTAAATATCTGAATTCTTACTACCAATGTTAATATACAACTAGTATTTCGCGCGGTGCGCGGGCTGCTAAAGCAGCCCGCGTGCTGTGGTTGTGTCCGTTTCGGGGTCAGGAATCCTAATTCTAATTTTGAACTCGAAAGAAGAAACTTTAATTCTGGCCGCAATTTGGCCGCCGCGAGCTGTAGTGGGCCTGCGCGGGCCGCAAGCGGCCCGCGAGGAGACTTTTACATTAAGTGGCCAACCCTAAAGAAGTATCGTTACCGTAATCAACAATCCCCAAGGCCTCTGAATTTAAAATCAAAAATTTCGAGCAAGTTTGTTTTAGGCCGTCGGTTTTGCCACTATATATGGCCGCCGCGAGGCTTTCTTGATCCTGCGCGGGCCGCAAGCGGCCCGCGAGGTGGATTTGGCTCTTACTTTTAAATTTGAACCCGATCGGAGCAACTTTACTTTTTTGCGTTTGACCCCTACGTTGCTACCCCATTGTGGCCACTGATTCCGGACGCCCCGAAAGGGCGTTTATATTGTTTGTATTGTTCCTGCGCGGGCTGCAAGCAGCCCGCGAGAAGGGCGCGGACAGCAAGCTGCCCGCGTGTTGAATTTTGCGTTTAACCCCTATTGGGTATTGTTTTGCGTTCGGCTGTTGTTGTGACCGTTTCGGGGTCAGGAATCCTAATTCTAATTTTGAACTCAATAGAAGAAACTTTAATTCTGGCCGCAATTTGGCCACCGCGAGCTGTAGTCGGCCTGCGCGGGCCGCAAGCGGCCCGCGAGGAGTTTGGACATAATAGTGGGCAACCCTAAAGAGGTTTGGTTATCATTATCAGCAATCCCCAAGGCCTCGGAATTAGAAATCAAAATTTTCGAGCAAGTTTGTTTTTGGCCGTCGGTGTTGCCACTATATATGGCCGCCGCTAGGCTTTTTTGATCCTGCGCGGGCCGCAAGCGGCCCGCGAGGTGGATTTAGCTCTTAGTTTTAAATTTGAACCCGATCAGAGCAACTTTAGTTTTTTGCGTTTGACCCCTACGTTGCTAACCCATTGTGGCCACTGATTCCGGACGCCCCGAAAGGGTATTGTTCCTGCGCGGGCTGCAAGCAGCCCGCGAGGTGTGCGCGGGCAGCAAGCTGCCCGCGTGTTAAATTTTGCGTTCAACCCTCATTGTGACCACTAATTCCGGACGCCCCGAAAGGACTCTGTTCCTGCGCGGGCTGCAAGCAGCCCGCGAGGTGGGCGCGGGCAGCAAGCTGCGCGCGTGTTACATTTTGCGTTCAACCCCCATTGTGACCACTAATTCCGGACGCCCCGAAAGGACTCTGTTCCTGCGCGGGCTGCAAGCAGCCCGCGAGGTGTGCGCGGGCAGCAAGCTGCCCGCGTGTTGGATTTTGCGTTTAACCCCCATTGGGTATTGGTTTTGCGTTCGGCCCCCATTAGGGCTACTAATTCCGGACGCCCTGAAGGGGTCTTCTTCCTGCGCGGGCTGCAAGCAGCCCGCGAGGTTTGCGCGGGCAGCAAGCTGCCCGCGTGTTGAAATTTGCGTTCAACCCCCATTGAGAGTTGGTTTTGCTAAGTTTTTGTAAAGATCTACTGTATGCGATAGGTACCACCGCTTTACTCAAAATCCTCCGGTCCCGTTTAGGCAATGGCGGCGCCCAGGAGCCTTACTCCGAAAATCGAACGTCGAAGCTTCGGCTGACGGATCGCAGTTTTCCACTATGAAAGTGTTTCGGATCCAACGTTCAAACTTGACATTTTGTCTTACATGATACGAAAATGTCGATCCCTCAGCCGAAGCTTCGGACTTTCAATTTTCAGAGTAAGGCCCTACGGTGCGCTGTTCGTGTTTTGTTTCTTTTGCGAACATAAAGTACCATTTTGATGAAAAATCGGAAAAAATCTTCCCGTTTTACAGTTTCCGAGGCGTTATGTGGCCATATGGTTAGAGCTATACGAAAACAATGTATGGAAGAAACGTTCATCTTGAAATGATTTACAAAAAAGTCCGCGATAGCATATGTCTATGTATTCGGGTTTGCTTGCAATTCGCGTTTTTACCATTTTAAAATTTGGCCAAAAACGGTACTTTATTTGCAGCCGTGTTTTCACCTACACGATATTAATCCTTATCTAAATAAACACGTTTATCACCGAGAGTGTTTCATCGAGACCAATATTGCTGTTTACACCGTTCGATTTGGATGAATATCTTCGGAGATATAGCGAAATTAAAATAAAGCGGCGACGCGGGAATTAATTTTTTGTTCGAAATTTTTTGTCTCTTTTTTTAATTTTTTTTTTAATTTTCGGAAATCCCTTGCCATTCTCTACAACATTAGTTCGAGCACCACCTTCCTAACTGCTACCGTTTTTGAGATATTCGCTTCTACTTTTTGTATGGCGGCCATGTTTTTTTGTTTGGGACCCATGTTTTTTTTTGGTGGGTCAAAATCTGCTTAGGGTTCTCTCCAATATTAGTTCGAACGCCACCCCCCTAACCCCAACCGTTTCCGAGATCCGAGGGGGTACCCTGGTGTACCTTCCACATTCAGGTCACGCGCTACTTTTACCGTGTTCACGAGTCGGACCGGAACACTTTTCCAGAACATTGTTGATACCTCAGCACGCTACTTCCGGCGCAAGAAGACATCGAAAATCCGGACAACTTTTTGTTCGGCAGCCATATTGAAAAATGGAGTTTTTGAATTTTTTTTTCGAATGGGACCAACAGCACCCCAGAAAACCCTTGGATGCCAATTTTCAGCCCGGCCGGATCAAAATTTTTTTTCGGCCATTCTTTTCGGCCACTTTTTCGGCCATTTCGGAAAGCCCGCGCGATTCTCTACAATATTAGTTTGGGCACCCCCCGCCTACCTCTTACCGTTTCGGAGCAAGGAGCGTCTACTTTTTGTATGAAAAAAAAGTTTTTTTGTTCGGCGGCCATCTTTTTTTTTTGTTTTCCTAAATCGGCTCAGGGTTTCCTCCATTTTTAGTTCGAACGCCATCCCCCCATCCCCTACCGTTTCCGAGAACCACATGGCTGTTCCATTCTACCTTCGACTTTCTTCCATTATCGGATTTTTCTGGGGGTCCTGGGGCCTATCCGCGTACGATCCGGTATGCCACACCCCCCCACCTAAACTCCTTCTGGGAGAACAATTCTGTCAGTCAGTCAATGGTAATCCAACTTTATATATTAACTAGTATTTCGCGCGGTGCGCGGGCTGCTAAAGCAGCCCGCGTGCTGTGGTTGTGTCCGTTTCGGGGTCAGGAATCCTAATTCTAAGTTTTAACCAAATCGGAGAAACTTTTATTCTGGCCGCAATTTGGCCGCCGCGAGCTGTAGTGGGCCTGCGCGGGCCGCAAGCGGCCCGCGAGGAGTTTTGACATATTAGTGGCCAACCCTAAATATATTTGGTTATCGTAATAAAAAATCCTCAATGCCTCTGAATTTAAAATCAAAATTTTGGAGCAAGTTTGTTTTTGGCCGCCGGTGTTGCCACTATATATGGCCACCGCGAGGCTTTTTTGACCCTGCGCGGGCCGCAAGCGGCCCGCGAGGTGGATTTGGCTCTTAGTTTTGAATTTGAACCCAATCGGAGCAACTTTAGTTTTTTGCGTTTGACCCCTACGTTCCTACCCCATTGTGGCCACTGATTCCGGACGCCCCGAAAGGGTATTGTTCCTGCGCGGGCTGCAAGCAGCCCGCGAGGAGGGCGCGGGCAGCAAGCTGCCCGCGTGTTGAGTTTTGCGTTTAACCCCTATTGGGTATTGTTTTGCGTTCGGTTGTTGTTGTGTCCGTTTCGGGGTCAGGAATCCTAATTCTAATTTTGAACTCAAAAGAAGAAACTTTAATTCTGGCCGCAATTTGGCCGCCGCGAGCTGTAGTGGGCCTGCGCGGGCCGCAAGCGGCCCGCGAGGAGTTTGGGCATAATAGTGGGCAACCCTAAAGAGGTTTGGTTATCGTTATCAGCAATCCCCAAGGTCTCGGAATTTGAAATCAAAATTTTCGAGCACGTTTGTTTTTGGCCGTCGGTGTTGCCTCGTGGCGGCCATATATAGGCCGCCACGAGGCTTTTTTAATCCTGCGCGGGCCGCAAGCGGCCCGCGAGGTGGATTTGTCTCTTACTTTTAAATTTGAACCCGATCGGAGCAACTTTACTTTTTTGCGTTTGACCCCTACTTTGCTACCCCATTGTGGCCACTGATTCCGGACGCCCCGAAAGGCTATTGTTCCTGCGCGGGCTGCAAGCAGCCCGCGAGGTGTGCGCGGGCAGCAAGCTGCCCGCGTGATGAATTTTGCGTTCAACCCCCATTGTGACCACTAATTCCGGACGCCCCGAAAGGACTCTGTTCCTGCGCGGGCTGCAAGCAGCCCGCGAGGTGGGTGCGGGCAGCAAGCTGCCCGCTTGTTGGATTTTGCGTTTAACCCCCATTGGGTATTGGTTTTGCGTTCAACCCCCATTGAGAGTTGGTTTTGCTAAGTTTTTGTAAAGATCTACTGTATGAGATAGGTACTCAAAATCCTCAGGTCCCGTTTAGGCAATATGGCGCCCAGGAGCCTTACTCCGAAAATCTAACGTCGAAGCTTCGGCTGACGGATCGCAGTTTTCCACTATGAAAGTGTTTCGGATCCAACGTTCATACTTAACATTTTGTCTTTCATGATACGAAAATGTCGATCCCTCAGCCGAAGCTTCGGACTTTAAATTTTCAGAGTAAGGCCCTACGGTGCGCTGTTCGTGTTTTGTTTCTTTTGCGAACATAAAGTACCATTATGATGAAAATTCGGAAAAAATCTTCCCGTTTTACAGTTTCCGAGGCGTTATGTGGCCATATGGTAAGAGCTATACGAAAACAATGTATGGAAGAAACGTTCATCTTGAAATGATTTACAAAAAAGTCCGCGATAGCATATGTCTATGTATTCGGGTTTGCTTGCAATTTGCGTTTTTACCATTTTAAAATTTGGCCAAAAACGGTACTTTATTTGCAGCCGTGTTTTCACCTACACGATATGAATGCTTATCTAAATAAACACGTTTATCACCGAGAGTGTTTCATCGAGAACAATATTGCTGTTTACATCGTTCAATTTGGATGAGTATCTTCGGAGATATAGCGAAATTAAAATAAAGCGGCGACGCGGGAATTAATTTTTTGGTCGAAATTTTTTGTCTCTTTTTTTAATTTTTTTTTAATTTTCGGAAATTCCTTGCCCTTCTCTACAACATTAGTTCGAGCACCACCTTCCTAACTGCTACCGTTTTTGAGATATTAGCTTCTACTTTTTGTATGGCGGCCATGTTTTTTTGTATGGGACCCATGTTTTTTTTTGGTGGGTCAAAATCTGCTCAGGGTCCTCTCCAATATTAGTTCGAACGCCACCCCCCTAACCCCAACCGTTTCCGAGATCCAAGGGGGTACCCTGGTGTACCTTCCACATTCAGGTCACGTGGTACTTTTACCGTGTTCAGTAGGCCGACCTGAACACTTCCTCTTATCATTGTTGGTACCTCCGCGCGCTACTTCCGGCGCAAGAATCCATCGAAAATCCGGACAACTTTTTGTTCGGCAGCCATATTGAAAAATGGAGTTTTTGAATTTTTTTTTCGAATGGGACCAACAGCACCCCAGAAAACCCCCGGATGCCAATTTTCAGCCCGGCCGGATCAAAATTTTTTTTCGGCCATTCTTTTCGGCCACTTTTTCGGCCATTTCCGAAAGCCCTTGCGATCTTCTACAATATTAGTTTGGGCACCCCCCGCCGACCTCTTACCGTTTCGGAGCAAGGGGCGCTTACTTTTTGTATGAAAAAAAAGTTTTTTTGTTCGGCGGCCATCTTTTTTTTTGGTTTTCCTAAATCGGCTCAGGGTTTCCTCCATTTTTAGTTCGAGCACCATCCCCCCATCCCCTACCGTTTCCGAGAACCACATAGCTGTTCCATTCTACCTTCGACTTTCTTCCATTATCGGATTTTTCTGGTTGGTTCTGGAGCATCCTCTATACAACGGTATACAACACCCCACCCCACCTAAACTCCTTCCCGGAGATCAATTCTGTCAGTCAGTCAGTCAATGGTAATCCAACTTTATATAATATAATATACAATACCTAAATACATAATAATAATAATAAATTCGAATTTATTTACAAAGAAAGAAATAGTAAGTAGTTTACGTAAATTGAGGCAAGTTTGATATGAATTTAGTAAGTAGACACAGTCTTGTTAAGAAATAGTATTCAAACATCTAATTTTTTATACAATAATAGAATTTTATACATACTTATACAAACATTATTAGGAATTTAAGAAATTTAAAGTTAAAAAATATGGCAAATATCTAAAAGTAAACGGGGATAACATCACTACAAATTCAACTAGCATAAAGAGAGGCCGGTAAATTTAATAAATATATTTATTCAAGTGATTTTACAGATTTTCATTAGCATTCGTTATGTAAAGTAGTATTACAAGGAGTAACTTGGACTACTTTAATTTTTAGAAAAAGAATTAGGGTTCCGCGCAAAAAAATAAAACCATTAAATCCAATGTCTCCGCGCGGGTGAAACCACGGGCAGCAGCTAGTTTATAAATAAGAGCGATTAACTTTAAACCTGACGAGTAAGCTTGTCGGCGATCTGTTAAACACTTGGGAGTTTCACGTTTACCAGCAACGTCGACCCGAGTTGCGGCCCTACTTCGATCTTAATATTCTTAATACGTACGTCTATCAATACTTACAAAATAAAAAAACAAATGTATAATACCCGACACGATTATCCATTCATGCCACTGCGCACGCGCAGGTCACGTGTGCGTTCCAGACGCCTCAATTGAGTCAAATCCTACGCCGGTTATTAAAGGGATAATCTCATAAAATTTACGCGGAATTCTCATTATTTTTTTCTCCGCTTGTTTATGAATAGTAGTAGTTCAGGTTTATACTCCAAATAGATATAGCTCACATATTGCGTACTCTAGAAGCTAGTATGGCAGCGTACATGTTCGACGGACTCCGCAAGTCGGCGATGGAATGGCGCACTTTCATCAGGGCCTCCTCGCGGATCACGTCGTCTTGAAGTATGCAGTCCATTATCTTAGCTACAATTGTCGACGGTGGAACATGGGGATTCCCTGAAACGTGATTATAAAATTTATAAAGATGAAGATAAATCAAATTTTATTCTTATTCAAAACAAAAAAGATTTTCCTGGCTGAATTTTGTTCTATAGGTGCGTTGTATATATAGGTATAATTTCCAAGTCTCAATAACAATACTAATCAGTTTACAGTTAATAGGTATTAGACCATATAAACCTGCTAAGGTTTGTGTATTAGGTGTTCACATTCTCGTGAGCTGTAAGCATAGTCTAAAAGAACAACACTATTAGTTAAATGTTCGTAGAACTAGTTACAAATTTGAAAATATATGCAACGAAAAGTAGTAAAGAAAAACTGAGCTTTTTATTTCTAGAGATAAAAAATCGTATAGCTAGCTGCCTGACCCATTACAAGTTTGCTGACTGTGACGATTTATCTTCTGAGTTCAAAGCGAGGCGCCTAGATTGTACGTTACTCGTTGGTCTATTCACATTGTAGGTATATGACAATTTTTACGCACCACACAATTTACTATATTCTATTAAATTGAATAGACGAAGGGGCATCCTTAGCATTTAACAACAAAACTTTATAGGTACAAATCATAAGTACATAAACCACAAACAGCATAAAAAATAAGTTAGTGTGTAAGTACTATATATTATCATATTAAATACAGCTCCACCCACATATAATAGTGATATGAATCCCATAAATAGAATAATACATAATGTTATAAGACTTATAAGTATACTCACTGTACCACAGCTATCTCAGGAACTTGATAGGACCTATGGCAACTCGGAGATACCGGTTTCATAAAGCGGCACACGGGCGTGCAGTGGTCTGTTAGTTTGGTACAATAATTGTTAGTAGCGTGAAAACAAAAGCTAAATGATATGTTAACCATACTGCTGTACAATAAATTAATGATATGATATTGTAATTATTATTGAAAACTGAAAAGCGTTTTGCAAACTATGCAAACTAGTTCGAATACCGCAATGAATTTTGAAGTCAAAATATGAAATGTATACAAGCCTCCGCTGCGCTTTTTAGTCTTTATTGGGCTCGTCGTGTTGTTTTAGTATTATTCTGGTTAGGTTAGTTGTTAACTAAAATCTTGTCTATTTGTACTTGGCTTCAAACGCCACTTCAGCGGCGCAAGTACGGAAGTCGCGGCGCAAGTACGGATCTTTTCGGTCGAAAATATTCGATAAAATTGACAGTTCAAATCGATAAAGTGTGATTTATCGAGCCTCGAAACAATCTGGCTTCCGTACTTGCGCCGTCGGTTCGATAAATTTGTCGAACCGAAGAACTCTATAAATTTATCGAATGTTGCGAGTACCGAAGTCTGATCGTAAAGTATTGTAGTAGCTCTATATTCTCTTTGGATTCGACCTAGCTTTTCGATAACTTTTGTCGATTGTTTCGAGGCTCGATAAATCCCACCTTATCGATTTGAACTGTCAATTTTATCGAATTTTATCGACCCCAATAGATCCGTACTTGCGCCGCTGACCGATAGATGCTTTGCGAATGCGATGCCGACATATTTTAGCCTGAGGGCGGTAGCTAGCAAGCTACCTCAAGCTCCAGCGCCCATAAATTGGATGTACTGACCCTCAGGGGGTATTTCCCATTCCCAAGGAATAAATATTTGATCAAATTTCTTTGACAGATGTACATTTCACTCGTCCAATATCCTTGTCCAAGATTTCTTAGTATTATAGGTATTTTCGTAGTTTGAGAAATAGGAGTAACTTCGACTTTGTGTACTGCTATTATCATTGTTATCATTTTTGATCAAAATATAATGGTGTTGTTAGGTGGTTTGATGAAGTCATCTAATTTCTTTGATCAAATTGGACAAAGTTATTTGATGAGTGGAATAACACCACAAGTAAGTCTCAAACGAGTGCCAGAAAATGCCCTACCGACATGGTATGGTTGCATCATGTTTTCTATCCCCGAAAACTCAAGAACCATTTAAGATGCGAGTCCTCAAGCTTCAGATCGGCAGATGATCTCATTACCATGAAGCTACCATCGCTTCTTATGTCATCTTCGCACATACATACAAAAACAAGACCAGAGTTATTAAAAGCGGTTCCCATCCCAATTATAATATAAGGAAGAATAATCATGTTTTGATTAAGCAGGTATTAATTATATGTTTTATAAGTATAAATAAGTAATGTATTAGCTACACCACATGCCATACCTACAATCTACATTTAAGGATTTAAAACAATACTAGGTATTATGACTACCTATTATAAGTATAGTAAACCTAAATATTCGCGATTTAAATTACTAGCTGCGCGAAAGGACGGTTTGGCATTCTTTAAAGAAGCTCGTTTTGAGTACCACCGAAAATATATGTTGCAGAAATAGGATGTAAGATGTCCATGTGTGAGTAGGATGGACAACAGCTCAGCCCCGTTTTAAAACATTGCTCTGCGCAACTACGAGGAACTTCAGAGATGCGTCTAAATATGGCGGGTACTACACCTAATATGCCACAGATAATCTGTCAAGGTTACATTTATTATCACGAATGAATGTTTATCAACTGCATTGGCTCTAAAATATATGACTGCTAATAACTATGGCATATGTTATTTATATTATATTTTTATGTTTGGTTAATTAGTTAGATAATAAATAAATGTTACACAAACTACATATTATTTGTTGTTTAACAATAGTGCATACATCGTTTTTTGTGTATGCTTAAAAGCTGGTTATTAATTAGGCAATAAATGTATCGTAATAAAGGTCTGAGAATCACAATTGCCCAATATTATCTATTCACACAAAAAAATAATTAGATAAGCCCATTGGCTTATCTAAGTATTATTTTGTTGGCAAACTCCATTGAGTTCGGCAACTCAGTGCAATGATGTTGCCATAGATATAACTAAAATGAATGTTGCACTGAAAGTTCTGCTAAATGTTTATTGTCTAACACAATGATTGCCCAAGAGCAAGCCAAGGCTTGCATGACCTTTGATAACAGTCATAATTATAAGCTGTTGGTCAATCACATTGGTCATTGTCATGTCAATGACATTCAATTAATCACAGAGACAATAATCAATGTCTGCCAATGCTATTAACGATTTTCTATTTATTTATTCTGCTACAAAAATTATATGGATAATCAGAAGTAAGATGCGAGTATTTAAGCATTACATCACTTTGTCCTGGTAGTATGTTAAACCAGAATCGGAACATAGCGAGGTGCTAAATCATGAACCGACTTCCAAAAAAGGAGGAGATTCTCAATTCAGTTGTATTTTTTTTTGTTTGTTACCTCAGATTTCCGTCATTTATAATCGATTTGAAAATTCTTTTTTTATTTTATTTGATTCACATTGGTCCCATCGGTTAAGTAGTTTGTCACTCAAGTCGGTTCGTAGCTTTCTTAAGCTTTTGCATGGTAACTAACCAGTGAACACTAGAAAATGTTCAATTTTTTTTATTAGTTTTCTTATATGCTTACATTTCACAACTATCTCACCTAGTGGTAAGCAATATTTTGTTTACTTATATCAATAATTTGAAATTCAACAGAGCCGTTATAATTGCTTTAATATTACGTTTATAATGGCTTAGTTGTTTTGTTGCCTATTCTGAAATTACAATTTTATTTAAAATGATGTAGTTTTATTTGCATCCTCAATGACAACATGCTGAGACTCACCTGTCAACCCCCTGTATCCAAATATCCCACAGTCATGCATTCGCATTGAATGCTGTTCATCTTTTATAAACTTCTCTGTGCTGATCCCTTTGAGCTAGAAAATAAGAAAAATAATAGTCTTATTTCATTGAAATGAATTCAATGAAATTCTGTGACAGGCAATAAGTAGACTTTAGTGTTAAACTACACATTATGTAGTAGTCTTAGGGCGGATCTTTCAAGAGTGAGATAACGTCCTTAGTCTAGCGTTAAAGAATCAGCTAAGACTTATTGCTCTGATAGAAGAAATTTGAATCTTTCAAGTGACAGTTACGAGTTAACGGAGGAATAAAACACGTAGCGGAGGTATAACTTTATCGGACTGTTTTATGGCCAGGTTGTTATTCTCTCGCTAACTCGTCATGTCAAAGTCAAACTACCTTATCCTAGTGTGTTTGTCTGTTTGTTAATTTGTTGGCTTGTTTGTTTGTCCTTCTTTCATGCAGCAACGAAGCAACGGATCGAGGTGATTTTTGACATACTTATATATAGTTTATGGACCGGAGAGTAACATAGGCTATTTTTTATCCCGGATAATACTCGGTTCCTGTGGGAACGCGGGTGAAAACCGCTGGCAGAAGCTAGTAAGGTTATAACAGTTTCTATAGAAGTTAAATGGATAATAATTGAGGAATAGGATGATCACTGATTAGAATATTTTAGTTGTAGGTGCTAGGTGGTATGTGTCCATATAGGTATGTGCTCACTCTACTAGATAGGAAATCATAAGCCCGAAGTCACATTAATTAATGCTCCTTTATTACGACACACGTAAACATAAAAGCGAGGGCTGCCGGGCACGCGGTTGCAGGGTGGTGGTGCGACTGGCGCCAAGAGCGCGTTTTGCCTCGCTTGCTAAATATCAACCTGCAACGCCTGACCCCACATCAACACTCCTCATTTTGAATAAAAGTTTTACAGAAACACAATTGTAAAAAAGTATAAATATAATTATATACAAAACACTGTAAACTTATAAAAATCTAACATTATAAGTAATATGTGGAAGCTGAAGTGATGTGACTGGCGCCAATTGCGCGTTTTGCCTCGCTTGCAAAATATCAACCAGCAACGCATGCCCCCATAATATATTGTTCGGAATCGCACTGATCATTGGGAAGAATGCAAATGGGACGAAACTTATTTTGTTCATTGAGGAAATTTACAGCCCTTTTCTTTTCCTTTTGGTAATTTTGCGTTCAGTTTTTCACTCATTTTGAATCTCACGGTAAAAGCGATATTCTTCTTTCTTTATTTCCTGGCTTCTGTGATATGTTCGCCACAGAAAAAGCGATATTTTAAATCCAATAAAAAAACTCAAAAAAACAACAAGTAACCAAGGAGAAGCGGTCGCTATGCAAATAACAACACGTAGAAGTGACATAAAAACGACGTTTAACCAGATATGTTCCGGGCTGCCTCGCTCGCTTGACTACAGGATGGCTATATGTATTTATTGCAAATAAGAAAAGGATTCCAACAATATAATGCCAAGAAAAAAACTTTTCGTAAATTCTCTGAATCATCAGAGCTATAGTAACTTTTTGGTGAAGGCAGACGTAAATAAATTGTTGCCATTCTAAAAAAATAAACCTTAGGTAGCTAACGGTCTGTTAAATTCGTATTGAAAGACCCGAAAAAAAATGACAAGCACATAACGGATCAATAAAATTTATCGGTTCACTAGCAATCAGTCCACTAACGCTGCAATTGAAAGATTGGCCCTTAATATAATAATTGTTTCATCTGAATATATTAAGGTGATGAATGAGGTACAAACATAGTCACCTAAAGTAAAAAAAAAAAAGTATATTTCTAGATGATCTAACAATATAATTGTAAATATTTTGAAGATTATAATAATATTTATAAAAACACATTAATATCGTAAATAAAGCATCAATCCATTTACCTGGGAAGGTGTTAGAAATCTGTCAGGTATTCTCTGCAATTTTTGCTGCTTTTCACTTGGTCCAAATCCTAATGCTATAAGTACGGATTCGGCATCTACTTTCCTAGCTCCCAGAACATTTAGGACTGAACTTCCACTGGATCCACTTGCATCCGACTGTCAGAAAGAAAATGTTTTTATAAAAACATGCATGCAATGTGTTTTTTTCCATCTTCAAAGTGAATCATTAGATGTCAATACAAAGGTATGAAATCTTTAAAAAATTGTTTTTTGAGAACATTATCTAAGTCCATGGACTTAAAATGGTATATGTAACCACATAACTATTACACAACCAACCGGTTAAAAAAATTTTGAATTAATCAACTACACAATTTATATCTAAAAAGTTTCTTTACCTGAAGGGATGCATCCCTGAACAGCGGATTTTTAAATTTAGGTGAGTAGCCTTCAGACTGAATCGAATGATCCCTCTGCAGACGCTTGACATTTCCTCTTTGAGGTGTGCTAGTCAACACTCCACTCTCCAGAGACTTCCTTTTCCATGTATCTTTATTAGGAACATCTAATTTCTCTTCATGAGCTGGATCTTTACAAGGTTCTATCACTGTGTTTTCAGTTAATGTTTCTTCTGCTTTACTGTCATCAGATTTTTGTTCTTCTACTTTGGTGCTCTCTTCAATCTCTTCAACCTCTTCAGGATTGTTAGGCTCTGTGGACGAACCACTTGGAAGGGAGTCGAGCCATTGCTGAACTGGGCTGCTGCGCCGCATGTCGTCTATGACACCAACAAGCCAACCTCTCACCTTTCGCTCTAGGATCGATGACACTGACTCAGTAAATGTATCTGTGGCATGCAAAAGTAAACATGTCAAAGCCTTCCTCAAACATTATAAAAATAATTAAGAATCAGTGCATTTGTTACATAAAAAGTGGTGCTTTTGAAAACCTGCATAATGAAATAAAATGCTATGATAAAACAGTACTAACATGTTCCATGCACAACATTTACGAAAGTAGTATGACGAATAAAATAAGTATGTTTATGTGGCGTTGAAACAGGACTAATAACACTAAACTATTACTGCTACCGTCAGTTACACTACCTGTTTAGTCTACATACATCCTGCGAGTGGAAACCAACCTTGTGAGGGATCCATCTTCGATTCAAGGTAACGCTGCATGCAATTCCAAAGGATAACATGAATGACCGTGCAAGACGTATCAATACAACTGGTCAATAATGAAACCAAGTACCAACAGCACGTACTGCAACTAGAGCATGTTTACAACTTACCTGTTTGTTATTTCCTCGCTACTCAGTCTTCTATTGAGAGAACACAAGAGTCGGCGATAATAGAGATAAGTAAATAATATCTAATAGCCATTTATTTAACGTATCATACGTTTCACTGAGGTATATAATTAATGTAATTTACACAAATTATATTGGGTAATATATTATTGAGAGGTGAGAAAATACTTTTTACATTAATTCTAAATTCTTCTTCGCTATTCTTGAATATTCTTCGCTATTCGCTGCTGTGCAAAGAGTATTATAATTATTTATAAACCATATAAACTGAGTAGTCTGAGTACGAGTTACTGACAGTGTCAGGGGGGGCACACTTTGTGACAATTCCATAGTCGAGCCCCGAGACACGGGAACTAACGCCACCTGTTAAAAGGCGTGGCACTATTTTGACGTTTTTTATTGGCTAAATGCCTTTATTAATTAGCTAATACATAAATAAACACTACATCTAACCTAGCTAGCTACAAAAACAGTTGGATAATCTACAAGCCCTAGTAGGCCTATAGATAATCCAAATGTTCTAGCCCACTACCAGTAGGAAGCGTACCCAGCATGCTGGCGGCATTGCCACGTTGAACCGCAATGCTGATCCGTTGAGCCAAATAGTTAAAAATGTCAAAGTTAAAATGGTTACCATGGAAACCGATAACAAATAAAATTAAATAGTTTCTGTTTCGAAAAATAATATTGCGATTTCTTTATATGTTTTGCGCTTTAAATGATATAAATTAGTGGTTTAAGTAATTGTTGTGTTCTAGTTATGTATTTGTTACTTTTAAGTGCTCAGTTTTAGTGTTTTCCGTCTTAATTATGCATTGTTTTTCTTGTTGTTTTAAATATAAAGAGTTTCAATTATTATGTGTTCGCTTTTGTTATTTCGTTTTTGCTGGTCTACATCTACATTATTACGTTTGGTACTGTATATTTTGTTCCTACTCCTAGGCACAAACATGGGAAAGGCTGCAATTTTCCATATACGTAGATACATTTACTTGAGCAGGAACCATGGAAATAGTGTGAATGTGTGTGTGAAATATAGAATGCACATATAGATAGACAAGTATGAGTGTGTATAAAATACAGAACGCACACATAGATAGTAAAGTATGAATGTGTGTGTAAAATATAGAACGCACACATAGATAGTAAAGTAGTTTCACCGCCTTTTTGTAGGTGGCGTTGATCGCCATACATCGTGAATTAGACAAGAGAGCGCACTATATTCCTTTTATTATAGTACTACTCTATGGACAGTGTCAATTGTCACAGTGCTGACAAGCTGACATTTAGTGATTATTTGATTAACGGACTGACAGATGACAGCAGAATTGCAACTTGACAAACCAAACGCTACAGCCACAGATACAACGTTGTAGATACAACAGCTGACAAAACATAGACTAAGTAGAATGGCGTTTGCCTGTGTTGCCATTCTTAGAGCCACAGAAGTTTTGCCAGTTTTTTACCGCTTTCTAAAACTGACCACCCAACTATACTAAATCATCATCTACTTGGATTGTAATACTGTGCTGTTTTAGTCTAAAATAATATTAACACAATGAAATAATTAGGAACGTTTACAGCCCCGTGGCTGTAGAATTGAAGCTATATATACTACCTATACCTGCTAAGCTGAGTTTATCGTGTTAATTACAATGTTGTACTTTACCTAAAATAGCATAAAATTGAGCGTCTTGTAGGATTCGAACCCACAAGCTCGGTGGCGTATATAATTCAATTTTTTATAATAGTTAGGTACCTACTTTTGTTTTGTTGGCTTCGCCCTACTGGTATATATTTCTTTATAAATTGTAGTCTATGTGTTATTGTAATGTATACGCTATATTATTGTAAATTTTTATCAAAATCCATTCTGTAGTTTCTGCGTCAAAGAGAAGGAACCCAACATACATCCATCCTCATAAACTTTCGCGTTTATAGGATTCTACTGTGCACATCGTAAAGCGCGAATGTGAAAGTTTCAAAGTCAGCTTTTCGATTTTCAATGGCCAGGCTTGTTTATCAAAACAGGTGTAAAATCTGCTTTAGATAAAAAGTCACTACTTTTTAAAGAAAATTTTGTATAATATCTGAAATAGTCCACCAAACATACTTTGAAAAAACGTTATGTCTGACACAGACATTTTTTATTTTTTTATGCTATTTGGTAACGAGACGAGCTGATCGTTTGCCTGATGGTAAGCATAACGCCGGCCCGTAACAATTGCAGTGCCACTCACAACTTTGAAACACAAATGCCTGCGCGGCACTGCAGTGCGCTCGTTACCCTAAGATATTAGGTATTAAGTCTCATAAGCCCAGTAATTTCACTGGTTTCTCTGCTCATCAAACCGGAACACAGTAATGCTTGCACATTACTGCTTGGCGGCAGACTTCACGAGCAAAGCGGTGGTAACAACCCAGACGGACACTCGCAGAATATCGTGACTCCTATCGTGACCACTAACATAACAGACTTTAACATAACATAACCTATACCTACTTATAATCTCTTTTGATTATCTGACCACGGAGACGCCAAGTAGGTATACCTACCTATATAATTTGTGCACCAAATTAAAAAAAAGAATTATCTCGTATTGTATAGTAGTAGATTAATTATTATTTGCCCTCGTTTATTTATTGACATGCAATGGGCAAAGAAATGTATTGAAATCTACCAAGTATAAATAAAGAATATTTATTTTTCTATAAACACATTATTTTTTAATCTTTAAGGCTCACACCTTAGATCACGGAACGCATTGGGCTTTCGTCGACGAAGTCATGTGCATGGATGGAGAAGAATTCAGCGCGGCAGGCCGCGGCCGACGCGACGGCGAGACGAAACGCCCAGCGCACGAGCCCCCTCAGCTAAATAATTTGTGCACAAGGTAGAGATTTTATTCGCTAAATCACATTTGGACACTAATATATATGTAAAACTACTTTTAACAAGTGTCAATATTGAGCAGTACGAGGGTGGCCGCGGGAGCGCGCGGCGAGGAGCCGGCGTCACGCGGCGCCGTAGGCGCAGTCGCCGCGGCGCGCGCCCGCCGTCTCCTCGCCCGGCAGCACGGCGGCGCGGCGCCACTGGTCGCGCACGCGCTCCACCTGCTGCAGCACGCGCACCACGTTCATGCCGGCCAGCTTGCGCACGTCGTCCTCGCTCCAGTCGGGGTCGCGCAGCAGCTCGGCCAGCAGGTGCGGGTAGCGCGACACGTCCTCCAGTCCCTCAGGCGGCCGGTCGATGCCGTCGTACCCGGCGCCCAGCCCCACGTGCTCCACGCCTGCCACGCGCCGCACGTGGTTGATGTGCGCCACCACGTCCTCCATGGTCGCGACCTCGCTGCACGCAACTAGCTTTGCGTAGAAGTTGATCATGATAACTCCGCCGTTCGCAGCCACCATACGGAGTAAATCGTCCGGCACGTTTCGACTGGAATTGCACAACGCCGCCGCTCCTGAATGCGAGAACACCACGGGTGCCCGCGTCGTCTCCAACGCGTCGCGCGCGGTCTCCTCACCGGCGTGCGACAGGTCCACGATCATGCCGAGGCGATTCATCTCGCGTACGACGGCTTTGCCGAACTCCGTGAGGCCTCCGGGAGTCCCGGCCGAACGCGCCCACCGATTGTCACACGTGTGCGTGACTGTGAGGTAACGGGCACCGAGTTGATAGAAGGCACGGAGCACTGCCAGCGAGTCGCCGAGAGCGTGTCCTCCTTCCACGCCGATCATAGAGGCAATCCGACCGTCCCGATGCGCCTCTAGGAGTTCCGCGGCGTCCGTGACCAGCGCCAAGTGCGCCGCGTTCATATCTACGATACGTTTGATGACATCTATTTGCTCAAGACCGAGCTGAACCGCGTCGCGATCTCGCGCGCCGCACGGAACATACGCCGACCAAAACTGAGCACCGACCTGGCCTAGCCTCAACCGCGGGATATCCGTGTGCGACCAGCGCGAGCGCGCCCACGGCTCGAGCCCATCGAGGCCGGCGCTCAAATTGAAGTCACCGATTTTATTATGTAAAAATTTTCTAACGTTCCACGCCAAGTCGTTGTGTCCATCGACTAGAGGTGAGTCGCGAAGCATGCGGCGTACGGTGGTGAGGCGCTGCTCGGGCGTGGCGCGGCCGCCACCGCCGAGCGCCAGCGGCAGCGCGAGCGCGGCGCCCAGCGCGGCCAGCACGAGCAGCGCCGCGAGCGCGATGCGCCAGCGCGGCCGGCGCGGCATCGGCTTCTCGTCGGAGCTGCCCGAAGCCGAGGCGGACAGCGAGTCGGGCGCCCACCGCCCGCACCGCTCCGCCACGTCTGGCAGGGGCCCGGGGAACGTCATGCCTTCTGGTACCGCGGCCTGCAACAAATTCATAGATTTTAATATGAAGTTGTATTTCGTACTTACGTATCACATTTACTCATTATTTAATGCAGAGAAGGTTATTCTCCGAAAGAGATATGTACAAAACGTAACACGTGACATGGGAGGGTCAATCTGAGCGACAGTCGTCGATTTGATACTGCCTGCTCCCTGTCGATCGTCATCCTTCGATAGCCCAGGCGACACCAAGGTGGCGTTCTTCCAGGGTTTGCCTAGCCCAAATGTTCCCTTTTACGATACAGGCAGAGGATACCGAAAACCTATTCTTTTAAACCCGGAACTACTGAGTTGTAATCTGTGATACCTACCACACTGGCGCGAAAGTGTCATCAAAATGAAGAATTTTGGCGTGCTTCATTAGAATAGACAATGCAAGGGTGTAATCAAAGAGAATATCGGGTGTAATTATATACTCTTTGGGTGTAATAAAAAAAAAAGTACTAAAAAATTTAACTGATGTATCGAAATATTTTTTTAACACGATTTTTTTATTTGATACAGAGAATATGGAGAGCTATAAAAATCAAAACTAGTGAACATTCTTCTAATCAACAAAGTATAACATAGTTCAAGTGGATCAGCTGATCTAAGGCTGCCCGGAATTTCTTTAGAAGATTTTTTACGTAAAAATGCCAGTTCTTCAACGAAAAATTCCGAATTTCAAAAGCTCATAAAACAAATTTTGTTGATTTCCAGAACTATTCCTGGAGGTCAACAACGATTGACCCCCTTTCGAAATAGCATACCAATTCAAACTCAAGCTGTACAATGTACATAGCTAGCTACCATACTTAATTTAAAAAACTGTCACCAGTAAGTAGTTCCGCATCAACTGCACTTGAGAGTCAGAACACATTCGAAGCTTGTATAATGTATAGTCCTGTGACACTTATCTCAAGATGGCATAATCACAAGCTTTAATGATAATTGATAGCTACTAGTCGCAGGTAGTAGCTACATACTGCATAATATTCAAGTACACATACAAAATATATCTCAAGGGATAGTTAATATAGTTGACGAAGAAATACATTTTGTGCTCTGGAATCTACTTTCTACAATGAGAATAAAAGATTAATCTACATAATGGGAGGCGCGTAAGTAGCGCGTACATTAAATATTTTCGCTGCGCAGGTACATATTCTTGCTTCAGCATCCATATATCCTGATTAATCCTAATCTTACTCGCGTGGAGCACGCCTAACAATGGATTTAAATTACTCGTTGCTGAAAGTTACATCACATCTGCCTAGCGATGTGAAAGCTCACGGGGGAGCTTTTAACATTAATAATTCTACGTAAACTGTCTACGTGTACCAATTACGTGATAATATGATGCGGGATATTGAAAACTCCAAATGCAACTATGATGCATGTTTTATGCGTGTAATAAATTGTAGTCTATGTTGAATATTTTTATGCCATTTTATTAGTGAAATGTGCCAGGTTTTTATATTTTTACCATTAACTCAAATGTCAAACAAAAAAAATATTCTATTTATATCTGAACTAGCTTCTGTCCGCGGTTTCAGCCGCGTTGCCATAAGAACTCTGGGATAAAAGTAGGCAACTTTAGTCTCCTGTCCATAAACTATATCTATGCCAAAAATCACGTCGATCCGTTGCTCCGTTGCCGCGTGAAAGAAGGACAAACCAAGCGACCAACCAACATACATACAAATATACTTTCGCAATTTGTATAGCACTTTTTGTATATATAGTACTAATGTGGTTTGACGTGCATTATGTTACAAGACGGATTCTAGTAGGTAAAGATCATGCAAGCAGCCGTAAGATCCAGTAAGATAAACGGACTCATGTAAGTAGAATACACATAGACAGATGTACGGAGGAGGCAGACGCCAGACCGGCTTCTTTAGATAAAAATTACACAGCCGTAAGATTGAAGTACTTCAATAGTAGAAATAACACTAGCACTCATCTAGATAGAAAAGACTTCAACAGATGAGAACAACGGAAGTTTAAGTTCTCGAATAACACAGGCTAATCTAATTTTCGAAAATCAACCCCTAATGGGGTTAAACAGGGTGGTAAAATTTCTATGGAAATTTTATTCCTTGGTTCCATTCACTAAAACTCGGCACAAATAAACTTAAAATAAATAATAAAACACGTATTACATTTTTATTTACTACAAATGGGTAGCTAACTTGACAAACAATATTGCGGCAGGATTTTATTTCTTTTTAATTTTGATCATCCGAATATCGCCCAAGTAAACAAATGACAAAATTATTGGTGCCAAAATCTTTTTTTACCTATTTAAATAGGTAAAAATAAGTAAATCTTTTTTTTACCTATTTAAATAAGTAAAAAAAAAATTTGCACTTAAGTCCAAGGCAGTAAGATTTGATATAATTTCCAGCCATCTTATAATTAACACATTTTACCCATGGTGTTGACATTGCAATAAATAGGAAACTTAGGCAAAAAACAACTAAGCACTTGCGACACATCAATTTCATCGCTAGCGACACCGCGGGGCACAGCTAGTATTATATATGCAAAGTTTCAGACGGAGCGTATTGCATAACGAGCAAGCAAACGAGCTGATAGAATTCAAGGGTTGCAAATATTTGTAATAGGCGATTCAGGCGTGACAATAATTTGCCGCGTGTTCAATTATGCAAGGGGCACACACAGTTAGGGGATGAGATGGGGCGCGGGGGAGGGGAGCACGGGGTGATCCTGAATAGCCTCTGCTCTGACCCATTTACAGGGAACTGGCGCGAAGGCCTCCCGTCGCGTCGCCGGGATTTCAGCCGCGGCTAAAAACCTTCATTCAAATTACGTTGCTCATATTTCGCACTCATTTGTTCGAATCTACTTAGTGCAAATGTTATTGTTATTGTCGGCGAATGGAGTTAATAGCACGAATGGGTGAAATAACTACATTTAAAACTCGTTACCCTCGGTTAGTACCACAAAGTAACTCTATTTAGTCATAAAACGTTCAGCAAACATTTAGCAAGGTCGTTCGAGTAGTATTAATATAAGTTCTACTCCACTTTTTCGATTATCAAAAATAATTACACAATCCACCTAAAGGCACATTCGTTAAGTCATTTAGAAATCCTAAGAAACAAACATTTGAAATGTTAAACGGATTGCCAATGACGCATCAGTTGCATCATTGGCATGTCAGTTTGTCCCGATGCGTTCGACCTAGTAAACCAGATCTGGCTCAAATTACATAAGGTAGCGCTGGTCGTGGCTTTATACGGTACTTAAGTACAGTACCTTACTAGACTTGAAAACTAAGGGTCATTGGGTGGTTTGAAGTTGTCAAGCACAAGTACTACTAGGGAAGGTATGTAATAGGATAATAATGATCTAATGCTTTATATTGACCCAATATATACATAATGAACGCTCTCAATTGTTTTAATTAATCGAATTGAAGATTCAGTTTATCTACACCTCCAGAGACACAGAAAGAATATGATTGTTGCATTGCTTACTCGACGGTACAGATCAGATCACTACATATTCCAAAAAGATAAATAAAATATAAATGAACAATAATTATGCAGAATATAGCGAATGTAAGCTCTACACTGTTCTACGATGGTTCTACGTGAAGCTACGCGCTTTACGTAGAACCATCGTAGAACAATGTACCTGCTTCATTGGTTTTTTTAACTAAGGGACTAAATCGTTTAATAATTTAATGCAACATATAAAACTAAATAGTTTTAAATATGTAGTTCTCGGGATTTCTGCCACAGTACGATGACCTTATAACCCAATTGTTATATACGGTGGCAATGCGTTTTCATGGCCTGGATACTGACGCAACAATATTTTTGTAATATAATAATAAATGTAATATTTTGTAATTTGTGTAAACAGAAATTAAATTATGTAAATATATATATCGACTAGCTTTTGCCCGCGGCTTCACCCGCGTTTCAACAGGTTCAAACCATGCATTTTGTCCCATAAAAAGTAGCCTATATTACTTTCCGGTCCATAAACTGTATCTCTGCCAAAAATCACGTCGATCCGTTGCTCCATTGTTTTGTGAAAGAATGACAAACTGAACTAAGTCCGTAATCACGATGTGTAAGTATTACTTATGCATTTGATTTCCTGTCACAAACTCATCCAAAAAGGCGCTTCCATTTTATGGAGCTCCACAAACGGCAGGGACTTGTTGTTCGTCAGAAAGACTTGACTACAATACGTACTCAAGTCGTCCTGCCCTATCACGACATGTTATGGTTACATCCCGATATTTTCCTTCAAATAAGAATATCCTTGAAACCTTAAGCTCTTTATAGAATTCGAACCATCGGCCTAAATATATCGGCGGCCACGTCCCTACCACTGAGCCACCATTATATTTCATCATCGATATTTGGTGCGAAAATTGTGAATTTACCAAAACTTGTGCTTTGGCCGATCGTATCGTCGCTGTTGGAAATAATTGATTTAACTTTGTTGGCGTTAAACAGTTGAAACCAATTACAAAACATAATTAGTTGCAAGTGGTTGCAAGGTATCCCTTATTAGAAGAAAGGAAAATTTCAGTTAAATTACACGTTCTTAGCGAAATCAATAAATTTAAAATTATAAATCCACTATATCAAGTGGATTTATAATTTTTTTAATATACAGAATGTATTTTTAGATGGAGCAGTGCGGTAACCGTTGTATAGCTTCAGGAAAACGTTCTTAGAAAACCGACTCTAACTTTTGAAAACATTTTGAGGTGCATTCATAGAGTTTGGAAAAAGTGTACCTGTACAGTCAGGTACTGAATTGATATCCCTAAAAGCTTCAAGCAACTTTGATGCTATTGTAGGACATATTTTTTTATACTAGTGGGAAACGAGATGAGCCGGTCGTTATCCTGATGGTAAGCATCACGCTGACCCATAACATGCTTGACAACTTCCAATAAATATCGGTTTTGTTATGTCAGGTGCAAATTCTCGGTCAAGTAATTGTAGAAGTTGTACTATAAGATAAAAATGGCTAGCAAGGAAAATTCAGACATGTGATGCAGCATAAATAATCATAACAGACTAAACTGTCCTCAGCCCTGCCTGGGCATGCCCCAGTGGACAATTATGAATGGTACTGTAATAGAATCATTCGATTAACAAAACATCCCGAGTTATTTCCGAGGCTCCATTACGACCGATGGGTTTGCTAACTTGTAATATAAACAATGAAGGCAACTCTGGCTCACAGACGGAACTAAGCGCTTTACCGATGTTCAACACATTTTCGAGCTTATCGACATGAAATGGAAGCCTTTCTTCCTTCGATTAAATAAACGAAAAGGATGCATGACAGTTGTATTGTCTCAGTTATTTTTGTTGTTAGTAAAAATTGCTTTAAAAAAGCGACGAACCAACTTCAGTAACAAACTACTGAACTGATTTTGATGAAATTTGTATGGGACCAATCTGAAAGTATAACCATTCAAATAAAAAATGAATTTTCCAAATCGGGTTATAAATGACCAAATCTGAGGTAATAAACATAAAAAAAAATACCCGACGAATTGATAACCTCCTCCTTTTTTGGAAGTCGGTTAAAAAAACTGGTTACATAATCCACTTACTTATCCACTCTATACATTACTTAGTTGCAAATCTTAACCAATTTGAAATGACTGCTTAAAATTTATCTTATTACTTACTCATACGTTCTCGTTTTTTTCTAATGGTATGTTCGGATTCCGATAGATGACATTATTCGATGTCTCATTTATCGACATTATCTAACTGTATAAAAACCTAAAATGAACAAATAGGTACAAAGCGTAACATCGAATCCCTGCTAATATTCAAAACGTGTAACTTGTTGGGTTTTCCTTGTTTCACGCAGCAACGGAGCAATGGACTGAGGTGATCGGTGTTTTTTGGTGGTCCCAGGATTTTGTCCCATTAATGCGACCACATGCAAACCCCTTCCTAACTAGGTACCTATTCTTATATTTTGAGCAACAAGCTGTAGGTAGAATATACACAGAAAAAATCAGCTCTTTTCAATTTTTATGTACGTATGCTACGGTGACACTATCATTTCAAAATGACATAAAATAACTTCCTTTTCTTGTGGCTTGTGCCGAGTATATACAAATGACAAAACCCAACATCCCATTCCATAAATAATACATATCCACCCAAGCGAACCGAGAAAGGACTTATTAAACATAGATGTTACGGCCGTAGCACTGGTCAGCCATGGTTGGTTCATGGCCCACTGGTCACAGCCCTACCTTCCTGTCGACACAATGTTGCGTAAATGCGCGCCCCTATTGTGGGCTCACCTGCGCTGCCTAAGGGAATAAAATAGCAACAATGTAAACCGTTACTTAGGTTCCAGGATATCATGTGTTCGGACCGATAGAATCGGAAAAATGTTTTGCTGTTTTATACGGGTTTTAACATTGATGAGAGAAGGATGTGGAATGAAACAAAAATAGCTGCCCAATTCATGGCCGATTTACAACTTTACGTAAATGCGCTAAGAACACCTTTTTGCCACATTCGATAACACAATCATTTAATATCAAATGGTCAAGCGAAATTACTTTTTGAAGTTCAAACCAAACAAATATATAAAACAAAGACGACGTACCCCAAATCGTTTTCGTTTGTGGAGCGCCTTACAAAATGACGTTGAAGCTACTTGAACTGTATTCATAGATGATGGAAAGGAAGATGGTAATAAATTACAGGGTGATGTCTAGGGTGGTCAATTTTTGTAGTTGTTAATTTTTGTGGAGTATTCGATATAATTATATGCGGTATTTAAGTAATAATTTGAGAAAAAAATAATATCTGAGCGTTGGTAGTTACCAAAGGGGCTATAAAAGACGTTATAAATTTGGTCAGGATCTGTGATGTTCTTCGAAAGCAAGGCGATATAAGCGTTTCCACCTTTTTAAAAGCCGTATTCTTCTTCGTTTTCATTTTGTCCCGAGTTTAAACACTGTACAATTCATACAGATTGGCGGTGCAGGCAAGCAGGCCAGCCAACTGAGCGGACCGCTTTATAAAGCGCGACGCAAGCGAGCCTGCCACATGGACCACGCCGTAATCGGACACATACTCATTCATGAACTCATGTAAATTCCGAAACATTAATCTGCACGCGTTTAATTTCACGCCTGAGTTCATGTCTCTATTTAAAATTTTGAAAGCCTGTTTACGTTCGGTTTTTACTTTTTGTAGTCGGTGTCAAAGATAACCTTTATTGTCCGAGCGTGAGAAAAACGGGGGACTGTAATACTTACTAATCAAAATTATGTGAATATAACAAGCTTTTTTTATTTAACTTCGATTCCGGTTTTTCCAATTGTCTGGGATAAATCTGTCGATTGCTCTTTAGAATGCTTCATGACATCCAATCATGCTGACGCACAGACAAATGATATAATTATATAATACTAGGTGCTGCCCGCGG
The DNA here is from genome assembly GCA_907269065.1 of Crocallis elinguaria. Lineage (NCBI taxonomy): Eukaryota > Metazoa > Arthropoda > Insecta > Lepidoptera > Geometridae > Crocallis > Crocallis elinguaria. Next base: position 18,455,416 of record OU026072.1, on the reverse strand, counting down.
TTTCACCCGCGTGGAGGTATTGGATTTCATGGTTTTTTTTTTTTTTTTTTTTGCGCGGATCCCTAACTCTTTTTCTAAAATAAAAGTAGCCTAAGTTTCATCAGCTATCTGCCATTGCAAGTCCCGTTGAAGATTACCCGGAACAAACAGACAGACAGACAAAATTTTAAAAAATGATTGTTTTTTAATTTGAATTTGTTATAGGTACCGTATAGTATACTTTCGTATGCATTTGTTAAAAAGCTGTTATTTTGATATTACAAACAGACACTTCAATTTTATTTATTTGTATAGAATTTATTTCAAAAATTAATATATTTCAATTTAAAAAGTTTGGTTAAATTGGAAAGAAATAATTTTATCACATCAATTATTTATTTACAAATTATGATTATCATATTTGTATGAAGATAAATACATGAAAATGAAAATTAATTTAACTGGCTTGTAAAATATCACTTCGAATATTTCCTCAACATGAGTAAAAAATAAATTCTTGTGGATGGTTGAACATTTCAAACAGGTCAGCCCTAAAATTAGATTAGACTAACACTGCTTATGTCCACGCAAATATAGACCCGATCAATATACATAGAGAACCCGTTTGTTTAAAGCAAAAACGGCACAAAAGGTAACGTTATATTAATATAAGTTTTATTAAGTAAAACAAACCGCCTTTTACGTTTGGAAGGCATTATCAAATCTTATAAACAATATTGGACGGCTCTAGGGATAAGAACCTACACCATTAACTTGCATTCTCTTTATCTAGCAAATTAAAAAAATATAGGAGGACCATAATCCCAGAACACAGGTACAGAACAAATAATTATGACGTTAACCACAGTAAAATGGGGCAAATATAGGCTTGACTTAAAAGCTAGCATAGCAAAATCTATTTAAGTGGTTTGTGGCGGAGGGAAAAAAGTTGTTAATCTTAATCGTATTCTTACCTATTTCTGAAAGCAATATTGTTTCCGAAACACAAAAAAATTACCTATAGTTACCTCTTAAACTACATTTGCGGTCTAAATATGGCTGCAACGTGCTGATAAAATTAAGAAGAATAAGTTATCGGGTCTCATTGTTTTATATTTTTGATTAAGCAACTAGTTTTAAGATAATGTTTTTTCATTGTTTGTCACTTTCGAATCCTCTATGATGCAATAGTTTGTTCTCTTTCAATTCTATGCAGACTAACAGTGACAGCGTTTCGGCTGTTGTGGACAAATATTTTTCCTGCTGCGAGTAGGTAATGAACGCAGTTCGCAATACGCGCTAATGCGCTACAGAACTTACGAACATACATCGCGATCTTCCAACTACTAGTACACCGTGGTTTAATAATAAAATTAGTCTGTAAATAACGGTTATGTTATATTGACTATCTGACTATTATTATTATTACCTACGTCCTAAACCTCACATGAATGTTTGGCTAAACCAGAGTTTGACCAATGAATATCAGGTGCCCGATTTTACTAGACACCTTACAACCAATTTAATAATGGATGTTGTTCATGAAAATAAAACCTGATTAAATAGCCACCTACTCGCCTACTCAGACTAAAGGAGGAGTTTTTACTTTTATTCTGATAGTAAAGAGCGCGTAAAAATTGTACGTGTGCGTGCTCATTTCACGCTGCTAGGACGCTGCTTCTCTTTATATGTCTAAATTCAGGAGGCACTCAATTTTATAGCTATAAAAGGATTTACCGTCGCAATTCTTTTGAAGTCTCTCTATTTTACATACGTATTTGTAGCAGATTAAAAGACCTTTATGTGCGCGGTCATACGGTGCGGGGGTTGTTTGCTCGTCGCGGCAAAGCGTAATTCACTGCCTCGGAAAATAAATATTAGGTTGCGAATATTAAAAAGTTATTTTGTTACTTTTTTTTAAATCATTTTTTTTTACTTTTCTCTTTGACTTCATTGAGTTGGTTAGAAAGAAAAAAATATTGCCCTTATCTGCATTTCGTGTTACGCAAATCAGATACGTTAGTGATTACACCTGACTCGTCATTAAATTATTTGCATCCTTCGTTGTAGAAGGTTATAGGCTATATTGGGTTGTCATGCCTCACGCTGACGACTTGACTACCAAAACTCTCTGCTCTTCCTTCGCTTGCCAACATCTTCAATTGCCATCCCTTAACATCAGGTATAAAGGACAAACGCTAAACATTATATAAAAAACATAATGGTAGTAGACAAATTACAGCTTAAGTAGTTCCGTGACGCGCAAAAAGTTGCCATCTTGCCATAACAAGTGCGATAGTGCATGGGCAATCGAACCTTAAATCGTAGTATGAGTTGGTGCTAAAACATGACAAATCGCAACCCTACTAAGAGTAGAAGGTGATTATTTTCTGCACCTTAATAGTATTTTTTTAATATAACTATCGGATGACGAGACGAGCCGGACATTTTCCTGATGGGAAGTACAAAGCCAGCCCATAACAATTGCAGTGCCATTCAGAACTTTGAAACTAAACACTAGGTTTACTGATCTGGTTTGAAACACAAACGACTGCGCAGCCCTGCATTGCGCTCGTTACCCTGAGAAATACACGACATACGTTTCAACCATGAGTGCACAATACAGAAAGCAGAGAAGTTAGTCAAATTAGATTAGATTTAGGCACTAACACACCTGAATGCACTAAGAGACTTGTATGCACTCATACTTGTATGGAGTAATTCTTAAAAGTGGCCACAGTACACATTCTATCCTACGCTTTGCGAGTTACTGCTTTCCATCACATCGTTCAAAACGGTCAAAACCGTTGCACGTTGTTCAAAAACAAACACTATAACCGTTGTTGGATTAATTCTCAGGACACAGGTGGTGTAAGCCATAAAAGAGGAAAGAAAATATCAGATATCTCTTCCTTAATCATGGCGGGTAAGCGTTCCCCGCTTGCCATTTTAACAAATATTTTCCGGGAACCTTTTCATAAGTTCCTTTTAGCGTGGATACTATAAATGTAAGGCAACTCGACGGTAAAAAATTCACCACCTTCACACGTTGTAATAACAATTACTGATGTAAAAACATTTTCTTTGTTCTAAAGATGCCAAAAAATCAGATTTAATTCAAAACTCTTTATATTTATGCTAATTTTATTAAATATATGAAAGTGTTTATCGTCACTATATTCAAGTAAATATTATGCTAATTTGTACTAAAATTGTAAAGAGTGGAGTTTTATTTTTGTATATTTGTATGTTTTTTGCTAACGATAATCTCTGGAATCAGTGGGCAGATTTAAAAAAATATTTTGCCATATACTTCGTTATTTATATTTTAAGCTATACGTTATGCTACATTTTATCCCGATTCCGCGTGTGATAAGCAAAGCGAGGAGAAGCTAGTACTTATCTAATAATTTAAATTATATACTATATATTTTTACTATGTTGAGAGAATTGTTATCATTTTTTTATTTTATTATAATAGGTCGGGGAAAAAGTTCCTTCGCATTTTTTAAGAAAATTCAAAACATTTTTTAATATAGTTTATTTACATTTAACTAAAGTATGTAGGTACCATTTTGTTCGATAACTTTTTGCCATCTTGTAGGTAGGGACATGATCCCATTGCTATATAAATTTTGGGACTTCTGATCAAAATACCGCGACAAGTGGTTTTGGCAGTCCTCTCGTGATGTTAACCTGACACTGCCTAAAGAATTCTGAAGAGACCGAAACAGGTGGAAATCTGAAGGTGCAAGGTCAGGACTATACGGCGGATGCATTAACACCTCCCAGCGAAACTCTCTTAATTTTTTCCGAGTGGCTAAAGATGTGTGAGGTCTAGCGTTATCATGAAAAACCATGAAAATGAAAACCACACCCCTTTTTTTGATTAATTCCGGCCGCTTTCTCTCAACTTCTTGCTTTAATCTCATCAGTTGTTCGCAGTAGAGTTCAGAATCGATGGTCCTGCCTGGTGGTAACAGCTCATAATGAATAATGGCCTTCCAATCCAACCACACACACAGCATCACCTTGTTGCGAGTTAACCCGGGTTTCGCCACAGTCTGTGAAGCCTGACCGGTCTTTGACCACGACCTTTTTCGCACGTTCTTGTCGTACGTGATTCACTTTTCATCACCAGTTATCAGCTTCTTCAAAAATGGTTCGGTTTCATTACGTTGTAGTAAAGAATCACAAATGAGTACACGGTTCATTAGGTTTCTTTCAGTGAGCTCGTGAGGTACCCAAATATCGAGCTTTTTTGTGTACCCAGTTTTTTTCAAATGCGCCAAAACTGTTTTGTGGTCAATTCCCAGTTCTTCAGCTACGTCGTAACTACTGATATGCCGATCTTGTTCCACTTTTTAAAAAATGGCATCCATTTTATCCGTAATAGGGCGACCAGAGCGACGTGCATCTTTGAAATCAAAATTTCCTGATTGAAAACGCTTAAACCAAATTTGTGCTACTCTCACAGACACTGCACTAGGTCCATAAACATCGCAAATTTTTTTCGCGGCTTGCGTTGCATTTTTACCTTTTTTGTAGTAAAATTTTAAAATTTATCGAATTTCTTCATTAGATTCACTCATTTTGACAGTACGAAAAACAAATGAAAATCACACATTTTCCTAATTTGAATTTGGAATTATGTTCTTTAAAATTTAAACTTTCATATGATACCAAAACCAGCCAGATACAAATAGTATAGCCAAAGAGATTTTATTACAAGTTCATACATACTATAATGCGAAAAGACTTTTTCCCCAACCTAATATGTTTAACATTACTTCGAAAATGCGTTTTACCAAGCGTATTATGAGCGGCCCTAAACTCTGAGAGAAGGCCTGATGTTTCCGACTAGAAAACGTAAAACTAAATGTTGATGCAGACGATTGAAACGTCATAAGTTACGATTTAAGAAGACAACAAAAAAAGAGGCTGGAAATGGCGATACCATTCATGCGAATCCACGGGCAAGAGTTAGTGTGTAATAATCGCGAAAACCTAAAACAGTCCAGAAATATTTTTACTACCTACGGGGTATATAAATCAGTTCGAAGTTCACAAAAGGAAACTGCAGAGATGGCCGCATTACGCACACTTACTCTTAGGTTATACGGTATACCGTATCTATACATAAATTGAACCTTCCTTCAAGTCTTTGACTAGCTAGCCTACCACAAGTCGACCGACATGACGCGACGAAGTTTAAATTTACAACATAACTATAAGTTACAACCATCTTGGTGCATCTCGGTACATTTATTATGTTTTGTGTATGCACAAAGTTTTATCCTGCCTGCCTCAAAGGAATATGTGTGAACATAGTAAATATTCCTTATTGTATTTTTATGGCTTGGAAAGAGCAGTTTAGGCCATTTATACATTTTCAACGCTTTGTTACAAACTTTTTGTGTGCAGTAAATTGAACGCACAAATACCAAGGGATCTATATTCAGCCAACTTTTGGCTGGTCTACATTATATACAGCTTCGCTCAATTATTTGAAAAAAAAAAGGTTGTTTTATATAGAACCCCTTTGTTGCCGGTGTTGTTTATATGTTTGTCAAGCTTCTTCATTAAAAAGAAAACGACTTGAGTTATCAGACTGTAGGTACATATATTATACATATACGCCATCCACGGTCTCAAAAATATTGTCAAAATTCAAGGCTCATTTTCGACGCCATTTACAAATACCTACACGAGGTCCAAAGCTTAGTTTCTTTGAAACAATCATGTCATTAAAAACCTGTAGGGCACTTCGCAATAATCTACAAGTTGAATACCTTCTTTCTTCCTACCCTTGTTCCATTTTTATATGGGGTCGGCGCAGTACGTCCTTACAGACATACTACACTTTTAGATTTTGTCATTTATTACAGCCGCCCGTCTGCCTGAATCTAACTCTCCTTGGAAATTCTAAGAGTAGTATAGGCCATAATCCACCACGCGGACCCAATGCGGCTTGGTGGATGTCACGTGTTTATGCCATGCCATTGTTTATGTCATTATTAATTATATTATGATTCATCTTTCTGTTGTCTATATAATTTCTTTAGTTTTTAAGTTTTTTTTATAAAGCTAAAGTCTTATTAAATTACCTAATGTCAAATATTAAATGATCAATGATCATCATCCCGATTTGAACTTGGTTAAACGGTTAAGGCGGTCCACCGAGTCAATGAAATTTATCATTCTGTTTCATTCACACTTTCGGTTTATATTGATGTAAAAGAGAAGGAAGAGCGCGCGCGCGTAAAAATTGAGAATACAAAAAAAAACGTAATTACTTTAAAATTAGATGCCTAATTGAAAATGTACCACAACCACGTTTTTGGTTATTATATAATACCTAAGTTTTGTTAATTGTATCAATATACATTTATAAATAAAAGAGATATTCCATTGCAACCTTATGTTTAGAGGTAACTTTTTTTTGATCGAGTAAATTTGGTATAAACTTGTTTTGGTCATAACAAGGTTATTGGTAATATGATCAATAATGACATATATTTTTTCCAGTGCCAGAAGCTCATCTGAATTTGCTAAAAATACCTTTTAAGAGTAGATATTTAGCTGCTATACACGCCTTAACGGTTTATGTTTATCGGAAACGTTTTTTTTAACTTTTATCTCCTTTTACTGCTATGTAAAGATTGCTATCGATCTCAGGCTATAGCAACTTATAAAAATAGTTAGATGAGATGGTCCAAACACAGACCGATTGGGAGCAAAGACCGCGCGTGGTCGCGGTTGAAACACCTTAGTATACTCGCAGGTTGACTGCGTAGACGAATTTTAATTTTTAAATGTCATTTGTTAGATACGTATAAAAGAAAAGTGTTTCTCGAGTATGAACGCTGTACTCTAACGGAGCCGAGGTACTACTGTGTAGAGTGTTTGATTGTAATTTTTAAACCGTGGATTTATATTCTTTCAGTGCAGGTAGTCATTTTTAATGAAACACAATTGATGTAGTTGTAGACTGTACATATTAAATTTGCCCGTCGCGTCGTCGTGCGATAATTTGTATCCTCATGTGAAGATGACATTCATAAAATTCACTATTTTGAGTAATATACTTGTAATTTTTTTCCATTTTAAGATCTGTTAACATATTATTCTTTATTCGTATATTATTCTAAGTTTAGCACTGTGGTAAACTTTGATGCATAATGTAATAAATTAATTTAGTATGATAAAAGCTATGATTTATGTTGATAACGCAAAATCACAAGAACAAAATGAAGTACTTTCTCCTCATGCTTCCTACAAAAAGACTTGAGTCGATGATAACAGGATTGAAAGAAAAATTACGCTAAATAATTTAATCAAACGTACTAATTTCTCATTTAACTATCTATGAAAGTATAATTGTGTTGGATATACACACAAGTAATTTTATAAACTAATGGTTATGAATGAAGGCACAAATAGGATTTATGTTTAGATAATGGGTGTAAATAATACCTTAACATCGAGGTACATGTTGCATTGAATACAGGGACAGTATTAGGTACTGTCCATGTATTCAATGCAGCAAACAGATGAAAACTAGTAGGTAATAGTAATGAAAACAAGTGCAATAACATGATAAGTACAACAAGTCAGCATGGAGCGGTCCCTATAGAGAGCCGCGTGTGGTGCAGAGTGGCGAGTGGTGGACAGTGGTGAGAGACATGCGGGAAGGACGCACGGAGGGCGCATACGAACACGTACGTGGGCGTGCGGCGAGGTGATCGCACGACACATGCAGGCGTGCGCACTCGGCGCCACCTGATAGTCCATATAGTTCCCGTAGCCCATGTGGTCGCAAGTGCACGCGCAGGTCTCGATGTGCCGCCTCAGCTCCAGTTCCAGGTCCCACGGTGATTCCATGAGCGCGTCGAGGCGAGCGGGCGCGCGCTGCGGCGTGCCCGCGCCTCCGTATTCGGCCCCGGGCCGGGCGCGGGCCGCACCTGCGCGACGCCACCTGCCTCCCCGCCCTCCGCCCGACTCGCTCCACCATAAAAATCGTCTGTTAGCGCGGCCCGGCGCCGGCGATGCGGCCCTCGCAACGAGCCCGGACTGCGGCCGGGGAGCAGCGAGCCGCGGCGCGCGCGGAAGTTCGCGTGTCGGCGCGCATAGCGAGGTGGCTGGCCGCCGGCTGGGGAATGCCGCGCGCCTGGAGCTCGCGAGGCTGAGCCCGGGCGACCCGGCCGCGCCGGCGCCCCGAGCTCACGTGCGCCCCCTCGACCCCCCGGCGCCCGCCTCCCTCGCCCGACCACTTCGAAGCTGCTGCGGCCCTCGCCGCCGGACACATCTTTCAGATGCACAATCGTCAACCTACAACTCTCCACGCGATGTAGGTATCTACCTTACATACGCTGACCGGATATTTGATTGCAGATTATAGAAATAATTTCCCGTTTTCTGAACGTCGCACACATTTCGTGTTATATTTACTTACAAAAACATTGCTGTAGTTATAAATCACGAAGTCCACTTCGTCCTAAATCAATGGACTTGAAGTTGTTGAGAACCAGTAAATTTTCGTTGTCCTTTACAAAATACACATGTTATGGGTCCTTAGGGCTTTGATCCGGAGTACTGCGAGCTGGTTTTCAGTGTGTTTATACTTATTTACTACAGAAAAATAAAGTATAAATTAAGTAAATTATATAAAGTAGTGTAAGTTTTATCGCAACTAAAATAGTTAGTTATGATAAATACCTACTACAGCAAATACATAGTTAAATAGGCAAGTAATCTATACAACAAATAATTAAAATTTAAGTGTCTGTTTGTAATATCAAAATAACAGCTTTTTACTAAATGCATATGAAAGTATATAAGATACCTATACCAAAATAACCAGCTTTAAAATTTTTGTGTCTGTCTGTCTGTTTGTTCCGGGTAATCTCCGAAACAGCTGGACCGATTCTGACGGGACTTTCACTGGCAGACCGCTGATGTTACAAGGATTAACTTACGTAGGGAAGCCGCGGGGCACACTAGTAAATAATAAAAAAACAACAAGAATTCTACTACTATGTATACAAGTCATGAGAGATTAATAACAGTAACCGAACAATGGGCGGACTTATCGCTTAAAGCGATATCTTCCAGTCAACCTTTGAATATAAAAAGAGAAATAAAGGAGTGTCAAAGATTGGTTGTGCAAATTAACAACCGTAAGTAATTGTATTTAAATACTACTAGGTGTCATTACTTCAAAGTCTTATCATTATGTAGGTACTTCAAAGCTTTTTATTCAGTCTAGTGACTTAAAATTTTCTTCAGGTATCCCATTTGTTCTTCAAAAGGGGACATCTACAAAAATATAGAGTAAAATATAAATTGCGCGATATTTTAACTCAACCTCAACCAAAATGTAAATAACGATGGGAACCAGGCTTTAGACCGAGGCGGTTTGAAAGTTAAATGTGAGTGCTCCGATGCGGTTCCTCTAGTTTCCAAACAATGAGAGCACCGAATGTACTTTGTGAGCTCATCGTAAAGAGCGTTAGCCGAGAACATTATTTAAAACTTTTTGTATTGGATAACTAGACGAGCTGGTCGTTTGCCTGATGGTAAGCATAACGCCAGCCTATTACAATTGCAGCACCATCCAGAACTACAGAACACAAAGGCCTACGCGGCACTGAATTGCGCTCGTTACCCTGAGACATAGAAGCCCAGTAATTTCACTGACTACTTTGCTCATCAAACCACACATTACTACTTGGCGGCAAAATAAGCCAGCAAAGCGGTGGTACGCACCCAGACCGCCACTCATAGAAGAGTTAGTCCACCTGGTAAAACTAAGTGAGAATATAGAGATCACCATTTATGGGCATGTAATTGTCTATTGTTTTAATGTCATAATCTATACAAATAAATGAAATTGAAGTGTCTGTTTGTAATATCAAAATAACAGCTTTTTACCAAATGCATATGAAAGTTTATAACAAAACAACCATTTTTAAAATGTTTGTCTGTCTGTCTGTCTATCTGTCTGTTTGTTCCGGGTAAGCTCCAAAACGGCTGGGCCGATTTTTACGGGACTTTCAGTGGCAGATAGCTGATGTTACAAGGAGTAACTTAGGCTACTTTTATTTTAGAAATATAATTAAGGTTCCGCGCGATTAAAAAAAATAAAAACCATGAGCCACCTAGCAGCAGCTAGTATTAAGATAAAAACATACCTACTTTTTCTATTTAACACAAATTAATAACATATAACATCTCCCCATGTGGTGTATGGTATTTGATGGTTGATGGTCTTATTAGAAGTTCCGAAGCGCAAAAGGGTTGGTTCCCGGACGGGAAAAACATAATCTCATAAAAAAATAGAAAATGTTTTTTTTCTAATATGTGTTGTGTGAGTTCCTGAGAATTTAGATACACACAGGGAATTCAAGTTAGAGGTCTTGGACCAATGTATATAAGTTATAAAAATATTTTAACCCTGCTCTAAACGTTATTTACACATTTGATAGAATTTGAGACATTAAAAAAAACATTTTGTAGGTTCCGTACTTCAAGGGTGGTGGTGTGATTTTCAAATTTGATGTTGATCTGTCTGTCAACTCAAGTTTGTTTGTCAAAAACAGCTCGAGATATGCGGTCTCATTGAAATTCGTATTCTATAATAACCACTGTTTTAAACTGCTGTACAAAATTCAAGCTGAAAGAGATAAGAACCTTACATAGTTAAAACCTAAAATAATTCCCTTGTACCTACTTGGACTATTAAGTATTCTGTGCCTTGACCTACAATGCTGAAATTTGGCACGAAGGAAGTTCAATAGTAGGTAAAGAGAAAACCTAAAAATCCAACGATTTTTAGGTTAATTTGTTTTATGTGCTATATCTATGTGGACTTCCTTTTGGTTTTAAATTTCCAGTTCATCTACCTTTTTTTTATGTTATTTGGTAACGAGATGAGCTGGTCGTTTGCCTGATGGTAAGCATAACGCCGGCCCATAACAATTGCAGTGCCACCCAGAAGTTTGAAACACAAAGGCTTGCGCGGCACTGCAGTGCGCTCGTTACCCTGAGACATTAGGTATTAAGTATCATAAGCCCAGTAATTTCACTGGATACTATGCTCATCAAACCGGAACACAGTAATGTTTGCACACTACTGCTTGGCGGCAGACCACTAGCAAAGCGGTGGTAACAACCCAGACGGACACTCGCAGAAGAGTTAGTCCTCCCACTAACAACACATGAGACTCGATTTCAATGTGGTAACTTTTTTGATGCATAATTGATACAGAAGCCCTTCGCACTTGTCAAATGAACTACTTATACAATAAATTGTAATGATTATGTAGATTAATGAAACTAAAAAACACACTTCCTTCTCCAGGCTCTTAAAAAATTACGGGTCTTTTTGATAGACTATGCCTACAACTTTAGATGCATAATTTATCTATGTGAATAAACTTTAGCAAATTCTATAATAAATCCTACTAATATTATAAATGCGAAAGTGTGTTGGTTGGTTTGGTGATTTGTTGGTTTATTGGTTTGTTCGATTGTCCTTCTTTCACGCAATAATGGAGCAACGGATTGACGTGATTTTTGGCTGCATAGATATAGTTTATGGACCGGAGAGTAACATAGGCTACTTTTTATCCCGGAAAAATGCACGGTTCCTGTGGGAACGCGGTTGAATACCGCGGGCAGAAGCTAGTATAGTATAAATATAATGATTACATAAAAAAATATTACCGCGCTTTTTTAGTGTCTACCTACCTATATCTTTGATGAACTTTTATATAGTTTAATATAATATAATTTATTTATATATTGTAGTAATTCATAAAATACATGAATGTAACAGCACAAACTATGAACTACCTATAAGCAAATATTTAAACTCTATATAGGTACACAATTCTAATCCAAACAATCGCTACCACGTTCTCAAAATACCAACAGCATTGCCATGATTATCATTTCTTTTAAATCTATTAAACTACTGTACCGTTATTCGAAACCTAATTAATACATGAGAGAGTAGCGTACTTCATTATCGTTCCGTACTAGCCGTGCTGTGATTGGCCCTGCTCGTATCCGTCGTCCCGCCGTCCAATCAGCGTCGACTTCCGCTCTCTCTTAGCGCCTCCCCCCACCATCACCACCGCGGCAGTGCGCTGCGCGCAACTTAGCTTCATTGGCGTTTGGATTTTCGTCCAGAGCGGTCGTAAATATTAAAAAAAAAAAAATAGTTTACGAACCCAGTCGTGCTATTGATATTGAAAAATATCTTTTACTTGCTTATATATTTATATATAACTATATAAATATATTTGAAGCAATCGGTAAGTAAGTAATTTAACGGTGTTACCGTTCGGCTTTCATTACCAAATTTTTTGAACTGTTTTAGTTTTGTTTTTTAAATGGATGATAATAGCGGCCCAGCTCCAACGAGGGAAGTGACGGAAGATCAAAGACGACAACAGCCAAGGAGGAAGTATAAGTTACGTGAGTAATCGAGCTCAGAATCCAGTTCTGACTCTTCAACAACCTCTAGTTCGTCATCGGACAATTCCGGAAGACGCAGGAGGAACAAGCGCAAGAAGAAGAAAAACTGTAAGTTAGGCAAATTATTTACCGAAATAGTTGAAATAAAATCCCGTTTGAATGATACCAATCAAGGTAATCATCACCATGAGTCAAATTACAATGATAACTACCTGAGCCTTTGTGCACCAAACACAAGTGGCATTTTTTATAAAGACAAAAACAAAGAAACCTGCTATCCCTAACACAACGTCGGCTCATTTACTGAAAGAGCTACAACGTTTTGGACAGCCGGATTGGAATAGTGTGTGCTATTCTTAAACTCAAAAACACTACGGCTCCGTAGCTAAGTCGGTAGTAACCCTGCATGCAAAGCGAGGGGTCCCGGGTTCGATTCCCGGCCGGGGCAGATTTCGTGTAAGCATAAAGTTTGTTCTCGGGTCTTGGATGTTCGTGATGTGTATCTGTGTGTGTCCATAACACCTGCAATACAGGGAATTCTAGTGCGGGGGTATGAGTGTAAGAGTTTATTTATTTACTACCTTCATTCCCTCGGGTTCACAAGTTTTTACTCAAACGAGTTCAAACGTTATGATAACTTTAAGTTCTCAGCTCGCATGGAAAACGTGTTTGCAGGATTGACATATTATGCTTTACTCCAACAATAAGAAGCCCTTCAAGCAGATTTGAACAGATTCTCAAAGAACGTACAACAGGCAAGTGCGAACGCCTCTGAAATTAGTGCAAAACTAAATGAAACTTCTTCAAATGGTAAGTTTGCAAAGGTTACAAGCGATTTTTTCCAGATAGTATGTGGACACAGGGCTAAACGTATTCAAAACAGACTTGAATCGATACTTTCTGCAGTAAAAGACCCATTGTTCAAGAATACTTAGCTTAGTTCTCTAAAAGGCTGGAGGGCCGAAAAATGTTTTCTGGCAGCATACTGCTCCCAAGGAATGCCATTCTGATCCTCAGAACGTTCCGAGCTCATCAAAGCCAACATATAATCAACCCAGAAAATACCAAGGTAAGCTTCCACGAAACAGAACGTGCCTAAACAATTTGCCTCGAACGACAACTTTCGGGGAAGAGGGGGCAGACAACAGAGACGACATAACGATCAACCCTACAGATGACGTAATTCCCCTTTATCCCACCGGGATAGGAGAGAAAATAACCAGAAGTTCTGACTCGAAGCCATTCCACGCCGGTCAGCCACAAAAATATTATAGTCTTTGGGAGAATGCTCGAGGCCCCGCCTTACATTCTCAACATAATAAGGCAACCGCATACCTTTCAAACGTGCCGAACAACCACACTACCCAAATACCTCATTCTCTAGAAATGACGCGGGTTATTCACAATATGCATAGTTGCACACTCAAGGTGTCATAAAAGTTGCAAAACAATCTCCAAGCTTTGTATCGTCGATGTTTCTCAGACTACAAAGCGACGGTACGATGAGACCAATTTTCAACTTGAAAAACCTGAACAAATATGTCGCCACCGACAATCTCAGGTTTCAGGTGATGATTCACCGTGTGCCAGACTTCCTTCAAAAAGAAGACTGGACGGCCAAAATATACCTTCATCAGGCCTACTTTCATATTCCAATGTCGTCGAATCATCAATGCTTCCTTCGGTTCATTTACGACGACATAATTTACGATGACATGCATACCATTCGAGCTCAGCTCGGCTCCAAGAACATTTGCCTCTGTAAGCAATTGGATAGCTCAAAAGCTTCGAGAACAAGGCTTGCGAATATTAGTGTATCTCGGCGATATTTCTAGCCCATCAGAACCCACATACACTACAGAGCCACGTGGCAACTGCCACTAGCTTTTTCGAACACCTGGGTTGGAAGATAAACAAAGAAAAATCATTACCGGAAAGGTCACTAAACAGACTCAAAAACGAACTGTCGGCAAGGATAAAATCGAAAACAACATTTGTTGTTTAAAGAATTTCAAAAACTGACAAGTTTGCGATTTTTGTCGTTCCAAGAGGACGACTAAACTATCGAACGCTTTACAAGCGAACACACTAATAAAGTCCCGAGCACTTGCTGCTATATTGAACCCGAAGGCATTACAGGACAGTTCCTGTATCCACCATTGCAGTCAATGGTGGGTGGAAAACTACACAACCAGTTCTTGCATACACCATCCTCAGCCATCACATTACCTAACTACAGATGCGAGCGACATAGGATGGGGCGGCAAATTTAACAACCAAGACTTTCACGAGCTTGGTTGCAGACCGAACCAAATCTTCATTGCAATCAGAAAGAAATGATTGCAATAATAAGAATCCTACAAGATTAATGTCACTACCTCCAATCGAGTGCACTACTAATTCAATGCGACATCAGGACGGTACTGTCATATCTTCGCAACGAAGGCGGTACGAAGTCACAAGCATTGGTGAATCTTATAGCCAAAAAGGTATTCTCGATCTTTAAACAATACAATATTCACATGACAATTTATCACCTACCAAGCAATTGCAACACAGCTGATGCAGATCACATGTCTCGCCAAATCGCCCAGATTGGCAACTTCTTCCAAAGGTAATGAATGCGATATTCGAGAAATGGAACGAACCGGAAATAGACCTTTTCGCGTCCCGCTAAGCCCACGTGGTTGTCAAATATTGCACGATCGATAGATGGGATTCTCAAGCTCAATGTTACGATGTCTTTGGAATGACCCGGAACTGCAAACTAGCTTGGATGTTCCCGCCACCATACCTAATACCAAAAGTGTTGAACCACTTGAACAATAGTAACTTTTAAACTTTCGCGATTCGAATACATTGTTTATTTTTAAGAACGGGACTTAATCGCGATTCGCGATAAAAACACAGGTTTATATTTACCTCGACGTTTCGATCAAGTTGCATTGATCGGGGTCACGAGAAAACTGGAGAATACGGGTGTCAGCATCAATAAAATGTGAGTGTTGTTACCAACTACCCACATTTGGCGTTATAAAAGTCTGGGCTTGTCACGACACACCACTTGAACAAGTCTACAGGAGTTTAACTAATAGTCGTTCCATGATGAGAAAAAGTGTATTGGAGACCAGACTTGAAAAACAAAGCACTGAGCCCCCCGCCCCCCTTACGATCAAGGATCTATCCTTTGTCCTAATAGACGTAACCACCGGCCAACCTCCACCGAGAGTAAAAGAAATGACACGGGAAGTCTGGAGATGTGGGGTTGAGATCAGAGCTTAACCGACTGGAATGAACAGCAGAAATAATTTCTATCTTCTGTTTGGAGACAGTCCACCTTAAACATACAAGCCAGTCTGGAAAAGGTGGCTCTCATGGTGCGATAAGAACTCTGTTAGTCCACGGAAACCTGACGGATCACAACTGGCTAGATTTTTGGTTGATTTACATCAAAAAGAAAAACTGTCTTTAAGTACAATACTAGTTCACAAACCAGTGGTATCGACTTTCTCTGACCCAAATGACATTAGTCGGCTTAGTTCGGATGCGCTTGTAAAACAGGTTTTAAAATCACTATCAATAAGATATCAAATCATTTCACTAGCCAAACCGAAACAGCACAATCGCCCGTTTGGAACATCGATACTTTGTTACATCATCTCAGCCAGAACTCCACCGAGAAAATGAGCTTCTATGCAACTTCAGGGCACACAGCTGCTATCCTCCTCCTATGCTCAGGACGAAGAATACACGACTTGACTCTCCTTAGAGTCGTCGACTCGCGGAGCATTGCCAAATATCCCAAAATAGCATAGTTTTTTGGCCTACATATAGATCAAAAACCGACACCTCCAAACAACAACAATCGGGTTGGAAACTTTTACAAAACGAAAATAGTCGAAATTTAGATCCAGTCTACTGGGTCTCTAGATACAATAATCAATGGAAAGGCGAAAGCTATTAATTCAGACTATCTATTTATTACCACTTACGACAAACCAAAACCAGCTACACGAGCCGTGATCGCTGGCTGGGTGAAAAGCCTCCTTAAAGAAGCATACACTGAAGCCATGCCTGGCAGCCTTCGATCAGCAGTCGCATCAATAAACTGAATAGAAAACATCAAATTCAACGACATATTGGCAAGAGGAAATTGGGAATCACCCAATACTTTCAAAAAGTTTTATCGCAGGGAAATCTTGCCCTCTAATGTAAACTCAAATCAATCGCGACATGCTTTGAGCCTATTAGCTAAAACCTAATTGTAACTTTATCAAAAGATACTTTGCCATTCTTTAAACTTTGCTATACATACCTATCGTTGATTTAGTACTATAAGAAACGATAAATTACTTAAAAGTTTCGTTTCTATCTATATTATATACACTAGTAAAATAAAATCACATTGGCGTCACCATCACCACCAGGCGATAACAAACACATCTCTCATGTATTAATTAGGTTTCGAATAACGGTACAGTAGTTTAATAGTGATGTTTTACCTACAAATAAAACATTTATTAAACATACTTACCTTATTCGAAACCTAATACTTTAAATTTCTGCCTGGTGGCCATAACATGAGAAAACCAATGAAGCTAAGTTGCGCGCAGCGCACTGCCGCGGTGGTGATGGTGGGGGGAGGCGCTAAGAGAGAGCGGAAGTCGACGCTGATTGGACGGCGGGACGACGGATACGAGCAGGGCCAATCACAGCACGGCTAGTACGGAACGATAATGAAGTACGCTACTCTCTCATGTATTAATTAGGTTTCGAATAAGGTAAGTATGTTTAATAAATGTTTTATTTGTAGGTAAAACATCACTATTAAATTGAAAGTGTTTCTCAAATACTCTTTTGGAATGGCTTTATTATACTAAAGTAGAACTGATTACCCAATCTAAAATAATATGGCGGTAAAAACTCGATAAGTCTCAATTAACGCAAGTAAATAATTATATTTCCTGTGTATTTTTGTATTCTTTTTGAATTAAGAGTATTGACTACGGTGTAGACCACTATCACCGGATTTCTTAGAAAGTGGTAAACATATGTCAAGCCTTATAATGAATGAAGTTACGCTTAGTGCCGGAACATAATGATAGTGCGTGAGGACAAAATTTGTACTTTGACAATTTGTAATTTGTAAATTTGCCAGGCAAGCACTAAAACATTCCTTTACGTGTTAAAAGTGTACGTTTTTACTTTTTTCTTATTTATTTTTCTCTTCAATTGAAAACAACACTTAATTAAGCTAATAACGAAACTGGTGACGAGCGAGAATTCGTCAAGTGAATCGCTACGAGAGCATAAAATGAAACAAAAGAAAAACAACATTCCCGGGAATATTTCGTATTAACGTATTCCAATGTAGGCAAGCCATAAAGAGTACCTCTGTTGCATTTCGTATTCTGAACGCCTTCATCCAGAGACATACATAGGTAGAAACATTAATTCCGTTGAGCACTTTGAGTTGAGCTACGATCAAGCATCACAATAACTGTTAACAGAATTAGGACGCAGGTGCCCGGCGTGTAGCAGGGAGGCTGCGTGCGCGCGCAGCATTTGACTCCTAGTGAATCTGTGGTCTAGAAATCGGCGAGGGAGATCGCCAGTCGGCATGCAGCGCGCCAGGAGCGTCACGGGGCCGCTGCGGCGCGCACACCCCGCCTCCGGGGCCACCTGGAATGTCCAGGTACAACAACTCCTTTAATCTCAAACAATCTATGAAACGAGCAGAATTCATATTTTCACCAAAGACAAAAACATCTCGGACAGATATCTGTTACACCTATCCTTTATTTCAGTCATTGTCGTACCAAACATTCTGTGAATTTCAATCATTTCAGATGCATTGTGTACATTGATTTCTAGATCACTTACTTGCGTTTCGCTATTAAATTGATCGATTCAAAACTTATGTATGTTAGTAATGTGATGGTGTTACAAATCAAGATGAAAATGTGACTGACATTTAACAAGTATCAAATATGGATATATTCACAAGAGTTACATCGTAACATAAAGCTATGAGCATTGCCTGAATTGGCTATCTTGTTAAAATGACCAAATAGAAACTGGCACTCAACAGTTGGCCTTAAGACTTGTTGCGTGACTACAATCCTTGAATACATTAAAACTAATGTATTTGTATGATATGATAGCTGCTGAATCGTAACAATAAGTTTATAATTTAGTGATTCGCTATTAACTAATAATAAAGTAGTACCAATGTACTGTAGAATTAAACTTAACAAATCTACTACTTTTGTTAAACAAATACAAAAAGTTGTTTGTATATACTACCATTCGAGTCAGTCCTTGTTAAAGTGTGATTATTATAATTAAAATCCGTAAATTATTGACTATTTAATCGTCTGACTAGTCAGTTAATATTATTATTGCGGATTTACTCAAAATTCTATACCTACAGTATTCGTGCTGCCGTCTGTAACAATTCTTTAAACGTTAGGATATGTACTTTATGTATGTTTCATTTTAATATAGCACAAAAACAAAATTACATAGAACACTTAGTTTACAAGACCTAAGGGCCGGCGTTGTGCTTACCATCACGCAAGCGACCAGGCGCGTCTCGTTTCTCGTTATCGAATAGTATAAAAAAATCGAAACCTGCATTCTCCTATACTTACAATGTATTAAACTTGGAAACATATATATATATCTTTACGACACAGAATGCTTGCCAGCGATATTCCCTGAGGAAATTAGAACTTCAAAAGATATTTTTTGCCTCAGTGTAACTAAAGGCAACGCTGAATAAACCAAAACGAAATATTGTACTTAAGGTAAAATTACAACGCCTTAGATTTACAGGTCTGTTACGACTTACAAGTTACTTCTTTTAATCAAAGTTTTGTGATCTATTCTTTGTCATGGTTTCAGGTGGTCCGGGGCAAGATGAGCTCCACCTGCCTGTGGCACGCGTGCCGCGCTCTCTCCGCCGGTCTCATGTTGATGCTGCTGGGAGCTGCCATGGCAGTCATAGGCAAGGGCAATCCATATCATCACTACAAATTATAAACTAGCTGTTCCCCGCGGCTTCGGCCACGTAGCCTAAGATACTCCTTATAACATCAACTATCTGCCAGAGTCTCGTCAAAATCCAGCCGTTTCGGAGATTAGCCGGAACAAACATTTAGTAAAAAGCTGTTATTATGACATTACAAACAGGCACTTCAATTTTGTTTATTTGTATAGATGTAATTATTAAAGTCCTTCGCCGCGCTGAGTTCGTGTTTGTTCGGGCTAATCTCAGCAACTACTGTATGTACTCGTAGCCTAATCAGTTAGGAAACCTAGTTAGGACAAGACGAAACACCCGATATTTTCATAAGAGTCATTTTCCCATCCCATTTTCTGCAATTGGGATGTTGACTGATTTTGGGAAAGTGTTTAAAACGATGCGTATGGGCCTAATATAACCCAAAATATTTAAATTTACTCTTTAAAACAACTAATATTTTAATTATCATGTATTTAAAATGCCGTTTTAAATTTTGCTCCAAAACGGAAGTGACGTCACGTGTTCAATTACCACAGAGTAATTTTCTATAACACTGTAAAGTGACAAGCAAAGAGAATATAACCACTACTACCTAGTCTGTGCTACGTTTAGTGACAAGTTCATTCGATGCTTTCTGTGTATGTATTGTTATGTATTAAAATATGAGTTCTAAACTTTTTTGAGCTTATTGATTTATATATATGCTTTGGTTAATTAATACACTTTGGATCTTAGAATCTACGATTACTGTTATATATTCATTGTTGGTTATAGAAATAATGATTTTTGGTATAATAAGTAGGTACTTACACGGAGGTCTTCACATTTCTAAATTCAGCAGAGCAGAAATTATCGTTTGTCGAGAAGAAATTGGCCACCGTAAAACAATCAATTCTCGGCAAATTGGAATTATTTGCCTTTATGAAGCCACTTTCCATCATAGGAGAATATTCAAGAGTCGAAATAAATTTAGAAAAATAGGCGCGGAATTCACAGCACAGATAAATAATCACAGAAATCACTCTAAAATACTAAGCAGTTAAGCGCAACGAGCTATATACTCATTGGAGTTTTGGCGGGAATGCGAAAATGTGCTGTTGTTGATTTTGTGTTATTTACTAAAACCTTTGTTTTATAGAGTGTTAATGTGTAATAATAGTGGATTATTAACCATTAAGTGTTCGTAAACTTGCATGAGTGAAAGGCAAATAGTACAAAGACGAAAAACGTGTATTTTCGTATTCTATCCAAAACTCCATAGAAGCTTCAGTAAACTATCCACCAATTTACTGAAGCGTCACTTCGACTCGACTGCGCCTAGACTAAACTTTAACGTGACTTTGACGACTTTCATGCACCAAAACTAGAGATTTATTTATATTATTATTTATATAACTTGACACTAGTTAAATGCGCAAATCACGTGGAGCCAAAAACAAAACAAAAAAAATATATATACTCATTCCGATAGAAACCGTGACGTCACGGGCGTTTTAGGTCACGTGACTTCGGATTGATGTGATTAAATTTTGATTATTTAATTTAAATTAAATTCCTTAAAAATAAACAAAAATATTGTGTTTAATAGGATTTCTGTCACAAAAACTACCGATTCGCAGCAAAATTATATTTTTATTTGAATACAGTCAACAACCCAATTAAAATAAAAGTACCTATAAGTTTAATTTATATACCTACGTAGATTTAACAAGAATTTATATTTTTAGTAATAATTATTTATTGTACGATGTGCTACGCCGCTACAAATTAACGCTACGTGCTACGAACGGTGTAGAGCTAGAAAAGCTAACCTATTATTTTATAAAGAGCGGCATCAATTATTGAAAAATGAAATTAAATATGTATTATCAAAGTTACCATGTGTTGGTTATAATAATTTGTGCTAGACAAACGTCGTTCCCATGGACATACCGGCATAATGTAGCGTGTAAATGAAAAGTAGATATGTGGAGACGTGGTCGGCGATGCACGCCGGAGGGCTAGCGTGGTATTTCCGGCTTCAAGCGAGTGTTCCGGCTCTGACACTTCCGGCCATTTCATCGCACTGCTAGTCATGTGTTTTTTTTTTCGTTTAACGTTCCCATCGAATGAATAAGAGTTTGTAGCTATGTTGGCAATGAATATTTATTTATAATCGTCATAGGTGGATGTTGAATATTCATCCAAAATCTTTAATTCGGAGCATATCACGTCTCACCAGTGAGTTCACTGACTACTTTGCCTTCCCAAATGGAATGCTTGCGGCAGCATTGCTTCCTGGTAAACTAAACAAGTAAAGCATTAGAACGTAATCTCGTAAATTATTGGTGCTAACAATTATTTTTCAGGGTATTACGCAGATACGCTGTCAGTAGACCAGGAGGTGCGTGGAAACTCAACGGTGTCAGTTAAGGACGAGGCTCGAGGGTTCCATCTCAACAACTTGTCGTACGCCGGCCCGATTGTCATGGGGTTTGGAGGTAACTTGAACCTAATTTTTCCTCATGCATCTTCACCTATGTAATTGTATATCTAGCTGTTTTCTAAGACGGAATCTTTTATCTCTAGCATATTTACATACAAAATGAATTATGCCCGTCTGCACTATAGTTTGATAGCACCCTATTCGACACTTATCTGTCTAGGATTTACTTAGAAATGCAAACGCGTCGCACTAATCAGACGATTTCTGACATTACGACACCGATTTAGCAAGCCTTACGAATTGTTATTTACGCGAATTACAAAAACAAAAATAAAAGTATATTTTTTTCAAATTTCCATCACTTCATGGGTCACCCACAAGTGAAACAAAATTCAATCATTTAAAATTTGCACATGCGTAATTCGATATTCAGTGCCAAAACCAACTAAAAAAAACCACACAGTAATTACCATAGAAATGACTATGGTTCGTTTTATTCCTCTATTTACGAAACGTCAATCGTAGTATCTGAACATATAATAAACTGGTTAGATTAGAGGAAGTTGATGTTTAATCAAGACTTAGTTTAAGAGTTGACTTTAGTGCGGATGGGCATCAGTCTCCTACAAAAGTGCCACTCATAACTTTGGACAAAGTAAGTCCACTCGCGGCACATAAAAAAATTATGTTAATAGTCATGCCTACTGCATTATTTATCGCCCGGCTGCAATCACATGCTCCAGCCACGATTGCATCATGTCGTGTACTGATGCTATGAAATTATTATAAATGAAATGCTCCTGTTGCAGGATTCATCGTAGTAGCAGCGTGCGTAATGACATTTGAAGCCCGTGACAGCGCGGCGAAGGTGACGCCGGCGCGGCCGACTGCGATGCCGCGGCCACTACCGCGGCGCGGGCCGCAGTGCGCTGCGCCCGCGCGGCTCGACCAACTCGGCGTGTACAGGCTGCCACACGTGCTGCCGCTGGCACACGCACTGCCACTTGCACCGCTACACACATATAGACACCGACCGGCGCAACTCAAGTAAGATGTCAAACTTTTACACCAATTGTATATTATAGTATGTAAATACTCCGAGTTGTTAAGACCTTATTGTTGCTGCTTACAGTAGGTAATTGTTCCTAAGTTCATTGTTAATAGAAAGGTAAGAGCATTTAACAGTTGTTGGTGTTTCATTATACATAATTGTGTACACAAGTATTTTTGAGGCTTCATCGTATTTATATTCTAGATAACATGAATATCGGTATGCTGAAAACGAGCTTCTTGGTATGGCAGACATAACTACTAAGACCCAGAAAGTTTCAACTCATTTTCTTGTTTACAAAGTCACTACCACTGTTGCACAGACTTCAGTAAATAGGAAAATGAGTAATTGATTTTTACCCAAAAGCAGTAAACGTTTTCAACGTTGGCATGCCTGTAGTTATGCAAACCAAGCGCTTAAATGAGATCAAAGCCCATATGCCCATTCCCATATTATCGCAACGATTTTCATAATATAAATAACAGTCATATTCCCGTGGATACAATAAAATCAAATTCCTTGATTAATACATACACATCGGTGGAGATTGAAAGAAGCTGCCATTCTTGTATCGCAAGCTTCGTAATGCAATGGGCTGTGAGTGTGTGTGGTGACAGAATTGGTGCGGTGAGAGTAAAGGGGAAAGCCCGATTCGGCTCGGCACCGGACCTGCGCAGCGGCTGCGGCCGCGCTACGCTGCCCGCCACTGCGCTACGCCGCCCGCTGCGCCGATACGCGCTCTCAGTCGACGAGCCACCGCAATCAGCAGTCAGGTACCCAACAACATTTTCATTTCGTTTAGTAAACACAAACTGTATACTAAACGAAAAACCTTTTGTGTGTATTCATACATTTCACTTCTCGACCCTTCTGCTGTAGTTGTGTCGTAGTTTAATCGGCTTGTATATTTAAAAAATACCTTTTTGTTCAGTAAGTAATCAAATATTGTTATTAAAGACGAGAAATAAATTAAAAACGAATCAACGTTTATAAAGTTGGTAGGATATTTAAAGAAAAATATTTTGATGATAGATAATTATTGATAAAGAGAATGTTTCAATAACTAATCAAATTAATAAAATACTTACAAAAACACAGTGCAAGCGCAGCGGAGTCGGAGTGCGGCTCACAATCGTCACTGGCTATGGATCTGCACGCGAGCGGCGTCTGCACTGGCGTCACGCTGCGCGTGCGCGACAACACGCGGCGCCGCCCGCTGGCACGGCAACAACGCCTGCGGGACGACACCGTGCATCGTGAGTTCTAACCCTTAACCTTATTACCTTAACTAACTGCTCGTGAAGTCTGCCGCCAAGCAGTAATGTGCAAGCATTACTGTGTTTCGGTTTGATGAGCAGAGTAGCCAGTGAAATTACTGGGCTTATGAGAGTTAATACCTAATGTCCCAGCTCGTTAGAGCGCACAGTGCCGCGCAGGCCTTTATGTTTCAAAGTTCTTAGTGGCACTGCAATTGTTATGGGCCGGCGTTATGCTTACCATCTGGCAAACGACCAGCTCATCTCGTTACCAAATAGAATAAAAAAACTAGGATTCACTATTATAAAGGAAAGGTTACGGCATGCAGGAGGGAACACGACGGGAACATGTCATCTCACTAAATTCAGACACGATCAAATACTTGTGCTTTTTTATTTGTCTCGTAGTGGAAATCGCGTACGCGTTATAGAAATTCATCGACTTATCAATTACACCACGGATGTTTACATTACACAACGGGGTTAACGTAGACATTAAAAATATAAAGTCTTTCACCAAGCAACTATTGGTGTATTCCAGCAGCAATACTTGAACGCCGATTATGTAGGTACCTAGATACTAAACGACAAGCTTGGACTTAAGAATAAAAGTACCCATTCAGCGCCAGCGCCGATCCATTTTTACGGTTCCGTAAGTCGTAATGAAAAATAGGAACTCTTATAGGGCTATGTGGATGTTCGTCCGTCTGTCACAGTCAATTTGATTCCAGATATTAATTTTTGTACCTTAAACACAGACATGTAACGTAAATAAATGACCCCTTCCTTGCCCGGTTTTTTTTTATAAATATAATCAAATAATATTCTTTTATTTTTGCAGCAACTCCAGTTGGCAGTATCAACAATGTAAATAACGCAGAATTAGAAACACCTAAGTGAGTAAATAAAAGACTACTAGCTAAATAATTAAAATAAAATAAAATCTCTTCCTAATTTACGTACACGCTTTTATATAATTAACAATACTATCTCATATTTATAAATATTACATTAAATACATACATACTTAAGATTTAATCAATCATAACTGTGTATCTCTATACTAACCTACTTAAACATAAAACAATAATCAACCAGCCAAAAATCTTACGGTCGGCTTATGCAGGTAAAGTGCCCAAAAAGCTGACCTCGCTGAGTTTACAACATTATTAGTTACATTAGTTATACCTAGAGAATTGAGTCTACATTAATTTTGAATTGTTTCTCTACTTTTCACACCTTCTGCTAGACAATCACAGATCAGGAGGGCAATCGCGTTAAAAATTATCAACCAAACCGGTACTAAACTACAACCGCTTTACAGCTTTTTGACCGTTTTGTATCGCGCTAATAGTTTTACCAAAAGTTGAGACGTTTCTCGACAACAACTGACAGTTAACGCTGTCAAATGAACGGTGAAAAAAATTCTACACAGGTGAACCGACACTAAACTACAGTTGGAATCAAACCACAACTAACTCATAACCGTACGCTGTCATTTCAAATTAACGCGATCGGGGCCCTGTATATACATATGTAGGAAGACAATAAAAAGCCAAGGCTAGATTTTTTTTGTTGTGGTTACGGTGGCCAATTCGATTTGCGAATAAACTCTTATTACAATGTCCGTATGCTGAGTTTTCATTCAGATTTTTAACCTCCTTACTCAGAAATTCCCTTGGGATTTTCATACAACTTTATCTACCTAGGCAGGCAATGCCTTGCTTTACGTTGAGACTACTTGATATGTAATTGGTCATTGTCGAGCAGTTGGTGTGAAAAGTTATTTAAATTCTGTAATGTACAAAAAACTGTTAATAATTTACAAAATTAATCGTTAATAAAATTTGTCTATGTTTATGAATGTTTGTAGATTATACATCTATTTTTCGTGTGTGAAAATAAAGTGTAATATAATAATAATTGATTGAGAGTATTTCTGCATAATATTACACCACCGTCTTTGCTTAAGGTTGGACAACATAATATTATTTATTTCTCAGACCACATGACGAGGAATTGACTAGAGACCCAACTGAACTGACCCAACTCTCGGTGGAGAGCGAAGTGCGTGCTCACAGCGCTCCGCCAGCACCGCTTGCCTCACCGCCGTCACTCGCGTCGCCTCCACTGCACGCGTCGCCGCCGCCGTCACCGCTCCTCGTCGTCACGCCGCCGCGCGCGACGCCGGCATCGTGCGACACGACCCGCAAGACCTGCGAGACGCTTGCTGAACCACCCCCTGAGACTTGCATCACTATTGAACCGACGCAGCCGGACACGCTGGTAACAAAACTTTTAGGCGATTAATTCTTTTTTCGCGCTTCGCTCACGACAACAACTTATCATGCATCGACCGCATCGTCGCTTAACATCAGGTGGGAGCGTGGAGAAATGAAAGCCAATTTCAGAAAAAAAAATTAAATTAAATTGACTGAGTTATAATATCAAATTGAGCCATGTCCCAATATATGAATAAAAGCTTCTTTACAGTGGCGAGATGACATCACTACGACAGTAGTTCTAGATGCGAAAGTTTGTGTGTGAATGTTTGTTGCCAAGTTCCAAATTTGGAATGTAGATAGTTTAGGTACTGGAATAACACATAGGCTATAAAGATAAACCACGCGGGCGAAGCCGCGGGCAGAAGCTAGTAACTCATGAAACCTTAACAGCTAATCACATTATTTTGACAGACTGAAGAAGAGATCCCAGAAGACAATGAACTACCACCGCCACCCGAATCTTGAGAACCAGTCTCGTCTCGTGACGCAGTTGGCACGACAGCGCGAGTCAGCGTGACAGCCGACGACCCTTGTTGATAACATTTTGTACGAATTATACAACGTTTTGTTTACCCGTTTATATTATACTAAATTGTATGTATATTCACTTGTGGACTTTTCGATGTGTCTTCGTAAAAACGACGACAGTTATTATCTATTTTTTAGACTCACTGTTGTATGATATTTAATTTTTAAGTGATATATATGTGTGTATAGCGTTAGATAATATTATATAAGATTAAATGATAACTTTGAGTCACCCCGTAACACGTATCATATTCAAAATTACACTGGAATTGGTTATATGTAGTGGTATACATAAATAGTACATTTATATGACTAACTGTTCAGTTGCCGTGAAAAGATGTTATCTGTTCAGAGCGTATTGATATCATATGATCGGCCTGTATGTCTATGTACATGACCTAAACTAAAGCAATGAACTACTCCATAAGCACATTATGCTGAGATATTTCTGTAGCTCATCGTAGCCACGTAGCAAAGCGATGAGAATCGTAGGTGTACTACGAAAGCGCACTACGTCGTGATACGATTGTCCGTAGCATTGCGTAGATATAATAGTTATTGTTTATTTATAACATCATTTCGCTATGGTCTTTTTTAACCGTAACGTGTGGCTTAACAGTAACACATATTGACACCTACCGATTACGAGGCGATACCGTGTTAAACTGTATCTAACTTATTTATACGTGCGGGTATGCAGTCTGAAATGGAGAAGGAAAAATCTGTAAAGCTATTGGTACGTTCTAGAAATTAAAGGGAATATGAAATCTACAAATCCTAACGACACCAGTTGTCATTTATGATCCATGCTCTTTCGAGACGATTGGGAATGTTATAAAAGATAATCATGATTTCTTATTTTAACATCATCGTTTATTACTAACCATTTACTTCAACCAGTGTAATTCACGTAGACTTTAGTATAACCAAATATTAAAACCCACACAATATGCTCTCTTTATATTAAAATTATACATTATCATATCACTTCATATAAAACATCATAAAGCACTAAATAATTGTATTATACTTCAGTATTAATTTTTTAACCGACGTTATATAAATAAAGACTGATTAAAGCGAATTTTATAAAAACGCATAAATAATTGCAATTAAAACAATAATTGGTAACAATAAACCGATTTATTTTGAAAGTAGTGAGTTTTTTATTTTTAAAATGAAGTAAAATTTGTGTTAGAATGTAGTATAAATTCGGATGCATTGCTAGTAATAAATAAAGCTAAACAGAAATGATCAAATGTCAATTCGCACTATCATTTTTTAAGTTGTCAGCGTTAATGAAGTTTTGTGCTTTATATTGTTAAAAATAAATAATGTGCTATATTTAATTCTTGTGTCTAATAAAGTTGCCCACACTATTTTCAATTGAACGTATTCACAAAATAAAGAGACTATTTATATGCTATTATTGGAATTATTGCGCATGCTTATCAATCTATTATTATTCAGCAGTCGGCATGAAGGTGGCTACATCTAAATGTAATACGTAACTTGCTAAGAATAATATCTGTATATTTTGTTTCAAGACACAGTAAATTGCATGTTGAAATGTTAATCGAGGTATTTATGTTCAAACAAAATGTAACGCTCATCGAATTTGTTTGATTTTCCGAACCTTGTTTTTCTTCGAAGGGCAGTTCGTCAGTATTTTGCACATTTTCCTAAGGACCGAACGTAATTTTAATCAAGCCCTCAACTTTGTTCTGACGCACGACAAACCTCTAGGTATATTCCGGCGTTTGATCGATGGAGCTTATACTGTCGACCTTGTGTCATTTGTCTAAATTTTAAATTAAAGTATATTATATACGAGTAAATTGCGTGCCAAAGGCAATCAATTACTTATAAGAAATGTCGTATACATAATTCTCTATTTAGTTACTTTGGCAACTCTAGCAAAACGCAATACATTTCGATATAAGTCTTAATATGATAATCAGAATTTTATTACATATTACTAACAAATATTCCATATATTTCCTTAGTAGCCATCCTTCTTGCCCACTACTGCATATAGTACTTTCGTAAAAATTTTACACGTAATTCGTCCAATCTATTGGGTACTTTAGGCATATAATATTGCCATAACATAGTAAAACTCACATTTCTAATGTACCTTATACAGTACAAGTATGTAATAAGAACTTAGGGGAAGGTTTGAAAAATGTTACATAAAATATCAATCAAATTAACTGCGGCCTAATGAAGAACCAGTGCGAATCTATTGTCAACTTAAACTGTCAAGCCTATTGTTTGATTTGTATTTATAAAATAGTTTCCATTATTTCTTCTTCATTATTATTATTATTATTTAAAAAAGACTATTACATATTTATATAATGATAAAAAAAGTTTAAAGTATTTTAAATTATGCTTTATATAATTATTTTTCTTCTTAAATTGGATGGCATTTAATGATAGCATTATGTATGGGACTGATTAACAAACAATGAGTAAGTATAAAATATAAATTGAATTCTGTTCTTTCTGTAGTTTAGACCACTTCTTATTTTAGTCTAGAAATGTGTACTCAATCCAAATGGTTGTTGTGATGTCTATTAAATTTGTTGATGATTAAATATTGTAAATTTTTTTCTAGCCCCTTTCATCACAACGTCATAATGTCATTTTATAGTACGTAAAATATTTTGTTAAAATAGTGAAGGTAATAATTATCAGAAAATATTAATATTAATATAAATAAATAGCTGTTCAGGAAGAGAAAACACAGAAGTAACACATGTTAACACGCCACTTACCTGCCAACAAATGAAATTTTTGATGCTCTCGTAAAATCTTTCCATTGGTGAAAGATCCATTACACTGAAATAAATACTTATAAGGATAAATGTCCAATTGTATGGCTTTCTAAATACTACAATCGCTCTATCTCTCTCTGAAACGTATATAATAGTAGTTCAATAAACGTAAATCTGTGTCAGGGGGCGAGCCAAAACCGCGGCTAATCCCATAAAGGGCGTTTGCGGGATAATCCTAGAAATCTTGTTAGTGTATCACTGATATAAAACAGAAGAGCAGCGAGCAAAGACTAGCAGTCAGTCAGTGAAGTGGACGCACTTCCGAGGACTGCTCATAAGTACATATCCGATCCAATTTCAAAATGGAAAACGACACAGAACATTTCTTTTATGGCGCCCACTTTGCAGCTCTCAAGTAAGTTTACCAATTATTTTTTTTGTATTTGTTTTTATTTTGAACTATCGTCTTGAACAGCGGTGGTTGCATTCTTTTCAATTTTAATTAATTTTAATCTGTCCTAGGTATATCTACCATGAACTACCAAGTGTTTTTCATTGTTCTGTAACTGTAAAGCGTAGATTGATATATATACATAGTTCCTTTTTGTTTTCCTACTTCAACCGCACCTTATATAATTATTGTATCATTTCATTGTTTACGTTTAGGTCCGGAGAGGTAGAGATGCTTGGTGATGGTCTAACAGGCGAGGACCTTGCCGCGGTGCCAGAGCACTGGCTGGTGTACCCTGCACCTCCCGCATCAGCTCATACCGCTCTCGCCCTCCTATATATGTTTTTCACGGCTGCAGCTTTGGTCGGAAATGGACTTGTAATTTTTGTATTTTCTACGTAAGTAACCTATTTTTAAATAAGAACTGCAAAACAGAAAGATCAAATTATGAATCATATTTTATAATTTTCGTAGAGTAACAATAAAAATTAATACCGCATAGTAACGAGGTGAACTTTTTTAAAGCTCATATAAAGCTCCGTCTTCAAAATACATGAAAACTACTTTACTTTCACAATCTTTACTTGTAATTAATTTGCACTGATTGTTTCAGAACGAAAAGTTTAAGGACGTCAAGTAATCTCCTTATTCTTCAACTAGCTATTCTTGACTTTATAATGATGGCAAAAGCACCGATATTCATCTACAACAGCGCTATGAAAGGCTTCGCGGCTGGCAATATCGGCTGCCAGGTGTTCGCGCTGATGGGTGCTTACAGTGGCATTGGTGCAGGCATGACCAATGCCTGCATTGCTTATGACAGGTGGGGAAAAATATATCATCTATATTCTATATAGGCAAATCATCAAAATATTACCGATTTTTCTACCGACTGTAGGTACCTACTGATAGCTTGGATACGAGAATTATTTTGTCGTAAAATCACAGTTTTTAAATTTTGTTCATTATATATAACTACATAATGTGTTTTCAATTCTGTAGAGACGTCCAAAGTTGGGAGCTGGTAGTTGTATCTACTAGTAGGCTACTGGTAGGCTAG
Source organism: Crocallis elinguaria (assembly GCA_907269065.1). Classification (NCBI taxonomy): domain Eukaryota; kingdom Metazoa; phylum Arthropoda; class Insecta; order Lepidoptera; family Geometridae; genus Crocallis; species Crocallis elinguaria. The sequence goes on along the minus strand of OU026072.1, from coordinate 18,424,091 downwards.
TTGTATCTCGTAACGCATAGACGGTACTATTAAACCGGGCAGTTTATGACTAAAGCCAACCACAAACGCTACAATCCACCGGTTTGGCCTAACTGTGTAGGTGTGCTTGCGTAGGTAGACCGGAGCGTGTATGGGAACAGACCTGTGGAGGTCGTATTTTTAAAACACGCTCCGTTCTACCTGCGCAGGCATACCTGCACAAGTAGATCTCTCGGTAGACCGTAGCGTGATGGGCGGCTTTACGCACCGATAGATAATTACCGCGATAGATCTAAACGCAGCGAATATGTTATTTCAATTCGTAATATGTAATCAAAACATAAGAAAATATTATAGTTTTAAAGCAGTTCACAAAAGAAATTTAAAACGTTCTTCACATATTTTAATTATTTTCATAGTAAAGACTTCAACGCGTTCCTAAATCTATACAAAATCAATATCACGTTATCTAAATCATCACGTTAGGAATTATTATTCTAGGACGCTATGCTAAAAATAACTAACTAGTTTTGTTTTTCTCCAATAAATAGACATTCAACAATCACAAGGCCTCTAGATGGCCGACTGTCCCGTGGGAAAGTTCTTCTGATGATAGCGTTCATATGGATATACAGTACACCCTGGGCACTACTGCCGCTGTTTAAAATTTGGGGCAGATACGTTCCAGGTAATGAATTTTGTAGATTAATTATTGCTACTTTCCTTTACTAGGTTAATAAATAAATTTAAATTTTTAGTTTATTTAAAATCTTCAAAACGATTTTCGAGTAAAAAAAATAAGAGAAAGGAATAAAGTCTAGCTTCAAGCCTTTTTCCTTTCCTTATTACGATAATGAAAGAAGTTTCACAGTGCGAAACTTCTCTCATGTGAATTGCTACCTGCTACTTACCACCGGACTTCTGAAATGATTACCTACCTAACTAAAGTCATTTACAATTACAGAGGGCTATCTAACCTCGTGCTCATTTGACTACCTGACGAACACGTTCGACACAAAGCTGTTCGTGGCGTGTATATTCGTATGCAGCTATGTATTCCCGATGTCGATGATCATCTACTTCTATAGCGGAATTGTAAAGCAGGTGTTCGCTCACGAAGCCGCTTTAAGGTAGGTGAGGTAAAAACATTATAGACGTAAGTAAGGATTTATTGTTAGTAGCAAATACCTAAGTGTTTATCAAGATGCTAGAGCATTGGGTTCAAGCATCTTCACCGACATAAGAAATTAACTAAATATTTAGCAGAGAAGGCCGTTTTTTACCCGCACGCCGCTTCATTGGTCAGTTAACTGATAAAACGTTAGTATTTAAAATTTCCTACAACTTACAGAGAGCAAGCCAAGAAAATGAATGTGGAATCTCTCCGTGCCAACCAAAACGCCGGTGCCGAGTCTGCTGAGATCAGGATAGCTAAAGCAGCTCTCACGGTCTGCTTTCTGTTCGTGGCCTCGTGGACGCCCTACGGAGTCATGGCGCTGATAGGTGCCTTCGGTGACCAACAGCTGCTTACTCCTGGGGTAAAATAACATCAATTAATTTGTACTTCACTTTTTCATTATTGTATACCATCGCAATAAGAAAACGTTTAGCAATTTTAAGGCCATCAAAAATTGACTCGTATCACACTCGTATCTCGAGATACAAGTAATGTCTTAAGTCCAAATATATCCAAATAAGCTTAGCTATTATATAGCTTCATAATTCATTTAGGTTAAAATTTCCATTATGGGCCGTCGATTTCGGGGGGGCGGGGGGGGGAGGGGGAGGGGGGGGGGGAGGAAGTATACCCCCCTGTACCATCCCCACCCCGCGCAACCCCATGGTTATGGAGATATCGATGGTTAAAGTTTTGAGGTTAGAATACATTTTCCCATAAATATCCATCGATTTATGGGGTGGGGAGAGGAGGGAGGGAGTGGGGGGAGGAGGGCTACCCCCCTGTACCATCCCCCCCCGCGGAGCCCCATCCCTACCCCGCGGAGCCCCATGGTTATAAAGATACCCATGATTAAAGTTTTGAGGTTAGAATACAGTTTGACTCCGCCCTAGCTTCGGCGCTGCGTGAAGAGCAGCCCTTCCGCCCTTGCGTGACGAAGCACGGTCACTCGTCAGGGCGGGCGAGGGCTGCTCTTCCTTGCGCGCCTCCGCCTTTTTATATACACTCTAGGGGTAGGGCAGACAAGACCACGTGGAAAGTGGGGTGCTCTGATTCGGTTTTGGGTATTTTTCGGATATTCATGTAGTGAGAATAAAACACAACAACAAACGATGACTGACACTGACAACTAACAGAAACAGATAAAAAGACGCTACAAAACAAAATGGCGTCGCTTCACGTTCCATTCCGCAGTATAAACATAAATTCGTTATTTTTTATGTAAAAAGAAGTCAATGTAATTGTGTAATAAAGCACGGTTATTGTGCACATTAATTACACACCAAATTGAATAATTGAAAATAAAATTATATTTTAGAAAATATAAGAATAAAATTTAATAAAATACACGTCTACCACCAACGGAACGTGAAATGTCAACTTTGACGTCTACCATGACAGTTTATCCATAAAAATTTGCAAATGGCGTGTTATTTTCCAATTTATATCGAAACTTTAAAAAATTATATCTCGTAAACCGTGAATTTGCGCACATTGAGATATTTGTAAAAAGCTTTCTATTTAAGAGTACTATCTACAGTAAAAAAGTGAACTTCCAAATCGACGGCCCATAATGGAAATTTTAGCCTTCATTTATGACTTATGTCTTAATAAACATGTATCTCATAAGGGTTATTACATAGTTGGATATTTTTTCAGGTAACAATGATTCCCGCTGTAGCGTGTAAAGCAGTTGCGTGCATAGATCCCTGGGTATACGCGATAAGTCATCCAAAATACAGGTAAAGCTAAAAAACTAACCATATCAAGCTATTATATTTCAGCACCACATAATCTTGAACGAACTCTATTTTTCATGAATTACAGACAAGAACTGCAAAAACGAATGCCATGGCTGCAAATCGACGAGCCGGACGATACAGCTTCCACAGCCACCAGCAACACAGCCGCTCCAACAGCGAATGCTTAAACTAAAAACCTTTCAAAAGATACGACAGTGGCGCCCGATGAACCGCAATGACATTAAATACTTAGTACATTATTAGATAGATCTGTAGACTACCTACCTATTGAATATTAATTTAATAATTATAGCACATATTATAATCGATACTAAAGCTGCATCAAAATATTTCCTACCTAAATGTCCTTTATTGTTTAAGCAAAGCTCAAAATGAGTATTCAACTCCCCTACCTTGCATTCCCTATGCACCTAGGTAAGACAATGATTGATAACCGACGACAATGGCTTTAAATGGATTTGAGGACTCAAAAATGAAATAAGCACTTATTAAAGCTATCATTGAAAGTGATGTGATGTTTTATTTCTATGTTGGAGGCCTCGCGCAATGTACAATTATGGTAGGAATTGAATGAACGGCTGTACTGGACTGTACACGAGGCTTCACTTGCCTTCAAATGCTTTCCTTTATCACGTAAGGACACTAACTTAGTACCTGTATTTAATGAAGGCAGTGATAACAAAAGTTAAAATAGCATTCACATTGTCTAGTTTACATCAACATAAAAACTTCTTAATGGCCAGTGGCCTGCTGTTTAGAAAAATCAAATGCTCTTTGTTCATAAATGTTATTATGAGTCTGGCCACGAAAGAAGAAAAAAAAATGTTATTATGTTATAATAACCTTTTTATTTTAATTGTTGTCACGAGTTATGAATAAATGATTTACAAAGATTTTACATTTCTTTATTTAGAGGTTTTTTTAAGAAATTGTGGTTATTTTGTAGGTGTTTGACCATTTTTTGGGAGTTGGCAGTACTGTGTTGTTTGTTCATTTTTGTCAAATTGTTGCACATAGAATATAACCACCACTAGATACCTAGTCTGTGATGGGAATGATCGATATTAGTAAAACATCGAAATATCGGAAACTCAAATCAAATAATATACATGGTAAATATTCCTAGTTCTAGTGATAATTGTCAGTGTTGATGACCATGACAGCTTAAAAACTAACTTAACTATTACTAATCCACCATTATTAAGAATTAGCACAAGAAAAAACCTAAGTTTTGGTAAATAATTCCGCGTCGTCGCTAAACATCAGCGGCGCAAGTACGGAAGTCTAACCGAGAAAGAATCGAAAAAACTGATAAAATCGAATGTCGGGAGTACCGAAGTGTGATCGTAAAGTATTGTAGTAGCTTTATATTCTCTTTGGATTTGACCTAGCTATTCGATAACTTTTGTCGGTTGTATGTAGTGGCTCGATAAATTATATAAAAAATCGATAAAACCCACTTTATTGATTTGAACAGTCAATTCTATCGATCGAAAAGATCCATACTTGCGCCGCAGGTGAGATAGTGCGGTAGTCAAATGTAAACCCACTTGAAATTAAAAAAAAAAATAGTAGGACTAACTCTCCTCCTAGTGTCCGTCTGGGTTGGTACCACGGCTTTGCTCGTGAAGTCTACCGCCAAGCATCAATGTGTAAGCATTATTGGGTTCCGGTTTTATGAGGAGAGTAGCCAGTGAAATTACTGGGCTTATGAGACTTATCAAATCAAAACAAATCAAATAATGTATTTGCCAAAATACATGAAAATTAGGATCTTAAAATTAATTGTTGGTAGGTACAATGTATTTGGTCTGCAAGTAGACGTGCAAATGTTTTATAAATAATTCTACCTAATGTCTCAGAATATTGAGCGCATTGCAGTGCCACGCAGATCTTCATGAAATAATCGTTTTATCTCTTGACTAGAAACATCGATGTTGTCCTACTAAACATCGATATTTCTCTAACATCGATCATCCCTAGTCTGTGATAACCACAAAGTACAAACTATAATAATAAGAGGGGACGAGTTTTGGCGGGAAAGCGAAAATGTGCTGTTGTTGATTTTGTGTTATTTACTAAAACCTGTGTTTTATCGAGTGTTAATGTGTAATAATGGTGGATTATTAACCATTAAGTGTTCGTAAACGTGCATGAGTGAAAGGAAAATAGTACAAAGACGAAAAAACGTGTATTTTCGTATTCTATCCAAAACTCCATAGAAGCTTCAGTAAAGTATCCACCGTTTTACTGAAGCATTACTTCGACTTGACCGCGCCTAGACTAAACTTTAACGTGACTTTGACGACTTTCATGCACGAAAACTAGATATTTATTATATATTATTATTCATATAACTCGACACTGGCTAAATACGCTAATCGCGTGGAGCCAAAAAGAAAACAAAAAAAAAAAAATAAGAGTGGAGTTTTGGCGGGAATGCGAAAATGTGCTGTTGTTGTGTTTGTGTTATTTACTAAAACCTGTGTTTTTTCGAGTGTTAATGTGTAATAATGGTGGATTATTAACCATAAAGTGTTCGTAAACGTGCATGAGTGAAAGGCAAATAGTACAAAGACGAAAAACGTGTATTTTCGTATTCTATCCAAAACTCCATAGAAGCTTCAGTAAAGTATCCACCGCTTTACTGAAGCGTCACTTCAACTCGACCGCGCCTAGACTAAACTTTAACGTGACTTTGACGACTTTCATGCACCAAAACTAGAGATTTATTATATATTATTTTATTATTTATATAACTTGACACTGGCTAAATACGCAAATCATGTGAAGCCAAAAACAAAAAAAAATAATAATATAGAGATGTCAATCACAGAGGAAATAATGTCAATATAACGCTGTTAATAATTGTTGTCAATTGTCATTGTCATAACACAAAGTACTCAATCGAGTTATTGTAATTTGTAACACAGATCAATAACCAAGATTTGTAATTGTTGTCCTTCGGCTTCGACTGCCTTCGCCTAAAACATATTAACTGATCTGCGCCTAAAACTGCAGAATAATTATTATTGGCCCTATGTACAATGAATAATCAGCTAAAGAGGGGGAGTTAAATAACACCAACAGTAACACAGTGTACACCCAATATGAATTACCTAACGTGTTAAGTGGTGGCAATTTCTTTTTAAAAATGGATAAACTAACCGTGATTTCTGGGACTCTATTCATGGCCGCTGATGTTTTTGCAATTGTGAGCCTTGCTATGCCCGACTGGATAATTACTGATGTCGGAGGTTTGTTATTATTTCATTTGTTCCTAATCAATATTAGCACTGTTAGTGCACAGCAATGTTAGCCATTTTCTTTACATTTGTTCAGAAGTTTCGACAGTAAACACAAGATTAATAACACTCTTTATCTGCAGGTGATACGCGTCTGGGCTTAATGTGGTCCTGCATAACAATGTATAATAGGCCACAGATGTGCTACACTCCAGACCTCCAACCAGAATGGCTACTAGCTCTTGTCAGTATTTTTATTGGTTGTATCTGCATTACAACAACTGTGATTTTGTTGGCAACCAGTCACTTCGATCGAAATGTTATTCCGTATGCTAGATGGGTTGGATTTGCTGCAAGTAAGTAAATATATAGATGCATTTATCAAAGCCTAGATTGGAAAAAGGGGCTGTTCACACTTTTCTTTTTCCCGCTGCATACTTACTCCAAAGAGGGCTTTGTGATATATGGCTATGAGCTTATGTAGGTTTCAGCTAATGAAAATTAGCTAGATAGTAGCTACTATTTAAATACCAAAGACCTATGAGTTGGTTGCTGCAGTCAATAATGTAGTAATTACTCTTACTAACAGAAGGACGAAGGCAGAAGTAGGTATAAGGTAACTACTGAGCAAAAATGCTACGGTAACTGTACTGTCAATATAGGGTTTTAAACTGTCATGGTCAACACTGAAAATTATCACTAGAAACGAGGGAGTTGTCTCATGATCATGGCATTTGCAACAGTGCCAAAATATTGGGAAATCAAATAATATACATGGTAAATATCTTGTTTCTAGTGATAATTTTCAATGTATTATCACTTCCCATCAGCTGACATCATGGTTAAATTCTGCTAGTCTGAAAATAATAAAGACCTACTCCTGTCATTTAATTGCATAATCAAACCTAGTATGTGTAAAATTAAATGTGTCTTTTACACTGTTTTCATTCCCATTATTTCATAATTATATGTCATTAACCGGTTTCACTTACATAGCACAGCCGAGCTTCGCTATGATAGCTCAACTGGTTTCGAGGTATTCTGTACATCTTCGTCAATGGAGATACACGCAGCCATTCCAACTGGCTGCTGTATTGGCCATCACGGCAGGCGGCGCGATACGCCCTTCGCTTTGACCTCACCAGTGCATTCACAATACTGTCTTCAACAAGTCATTAGGGCCCGTACACATCACACTAATCGTGTCCTGAGGCAGGACCCTCTACCACACGGTTGTTATTTTGAAACGAAAATGTTAAGCACGCGTTTCCACGCAAGCGCCAAGATCCATCCACGATGGCGGTTGAACTTCGGAAGTTGGTTAATTTCTATAGCTTCCCGCACTTTTCGTGGCACCAGGAACTTCTCTTTGGCTAAGACGGCCACCTTAACGAAATGCAAGTAGTAATTCACCTCTGAGGCATGTTCAGCCACTGCCAATACTGACAGTATTATGAATGCACCGGTGACGTCACAGCGAGCAGCGCTGCCGCTGTCGCCAGTTCACGCGCAGCAACCACCAACCAGTCGGAGCGCCTGCGTGTAGCTCCGTTGATGAAGAGGTACCGAATCGAAACCGGCCGGTAAGGCAATGGCCGCGAAGCTCGGCTGTACTATGTAAGTGAATCTAGTTAATGATATATAAGTATAATTATTATGAGTCATACTTACGAAAGTTTTAATCAAGAAATCCCATTATTTCCTTTTTGTTCCAGTGGTAATGTTCTGCCTGGCAGCTGTGATTTTCCCCATGGGTTTCCATGTGGATGAAATTGGAGGACAGCCTTATCAACTACCTAACAGCCACCAAGTTGGAATCTCTTATATTTTATTTGTTCTCTCATTGTGGATAACTGTAATATCTGAGCTTTTTGCTGGGAAAGTATGTCTGCCACATTTTTAAGTGCATTAATTTATTTTTCAGTACATACCTACATTCATGTATTTTAAAATGCAGTCATGCACTTTAATTCTAAACATTCCATTCCAAATTTATTACATCTGATAAAACTTTAGTGATGGTATGTAGATATTTTGTTGTATTTATTGTAAGTTTAATATTGTAAATTAAATAATTGGGTTTTGAATATTTTTTATCTCATATTAAACTTTGTACTGTTTACCTTCACCTAGAGATTGACCCATATTCGATGGAAAAACGAAATTACAATAGATAGTTCGTTCCTTTCCTCATTGTTCTACGAAAATATGTGTATCTCATAATAATAATTTATTCCGTTACATACTATTTTCGAAAAATCAGCGTTGGAAAATGATCTCCACCAAAACTAGGAAGTTATCTAGAGATACTCGCATACAAGTATACTTAAGGGACTTAATCGTATTTATTAATATTAGGGAAACTTAATACCTAACTCAAAAATTATTTATTGATGAATATTAAAACCTGTATTAAGCACCTGTTTATTAGATACATTGCGAGGCATGGTACTAGGCGAGCATAGGGAGCCATAACCGTGAAAGAGATCGTGATAGTGGAAGTAAAATTATTGATTGATGAATTAACCTGAATTAAAACCTGTTTATAATGAACATTTCGAATCATGGCACTAGGCGGGCGAGCATAAACGTGAAAGATGTAAGTGTAAGAAAATGGAGTAAATATCCCTATTGTCTCCTCTGGAAACGGTTACGAAGAAAAGGTTGCTTATAAAAATCCTAGTTGGGTGAAATATTAACTGAAAGGACTTATTACGTGATATTCAGACCGTATTACTATGTACTGTCCATTGTGAAAGAAAAATAAAAAGGCCCAAAATTCTAAAATAATCATATATTTAAAATAGAAACTACCTTGTGTGCATGCGATGATCAATTCACTAAACAACTGAAATAATTGAGTATAAAATAACTTTACAATATTTACATAAATTATTAAAATTTATAAATTAACACGAAGTCCTCTTTGCAACACATATAAAAGTTCACGACAGTTTATTTCTGCACTGCACTATTGCTTAGCATTCCCAGCTCCTGTTTCCAGCTCTTTTGCGTACCTTGGCGTAGCTCTTCTGTATTGACGAATGATGATCTTCAAGTAATTCTCCTCTGCTGCATAACTTAATCAGTGATATTCCTTTGCCACAAATCCTAGTAAAGCTGATTAAAATTAAGGTGAGAATTTGATGACACGCGACGACGATACGGCTCCGCCGAAGTGATTGCACCTCGTTATAGTGCAGCTGTTACATCACCACACAGGCACAAGATATAGTAACAGGATGACTGCTTAACAGAAAATGTTAAATATTCGTTAAAGCTGGGAAACTGGCCTTGCAATCTATTTGAGTTTGATCGCCGCCAGGATATGACAGAGGAAACTTATTTAAGAATTCAAACGCCTTAGAACTGGATTCAAACGCCAACTCTCGAATGATGAAGTCCACAGGAACATTTTGTCTGTAGCTGTACATAGAAAACAATGTTAATAAACAAGAACCAGCAGGGCTGGTTTTATAACAATCCTAGTGGTGCCTATTATAGAGAAAATTTGAATTGAACTAAGCGATGGCTTAGCATGGATATTAATGTGAACAAAGTTAATATAAGTAGGGATAGATCGCGCACCTGGGGATCGATTTTTTAATTTCACGAATGATTTCGAAATCACTGGTGAGAAACTTCTTACCAATGACTGAAATCACTAATTTGCAAAAAGTCGTATTTTTAAAAGTCATACATGTGCCAACAAACAATTACTTTTTAGCTTTGTAAAGCTAAAAAATAGTGATGAAAGAGAGTGAGAGATAGTGTGACAAACTTATGATTGTACCAACATATTCTATTCTACGCAGCTAATGTATTTTATGGTTTTTATTTTTCATATAAAACAGACAAATATTATATATATTGTTGTCTAGTAGCCGTTGTACATGGCATCATTGTTTGGGGCTAGACAAGTCCAATTATATTTATTTATTCTTATTTTAATTAATTCTTTTCAAATTGAACACACAAACATGAAACCTTAATGTATCCGTCAAAAGTTGGAATTTGTCTAAATGTCTAAATTAACAATAAATTCTCATACCTATGATTGGGTAGTGAGTCATAATGGGTACCCCCAATCGGAAACGGTATCATAGATATGACAATTTTAGCCACCCGTAAGTCAACCCGTAATTTTATTAAAAAATACGGCTTTTTGTAAATCGGTAATTATCGGTCATATCGCTGATATATTTTAGTCATTTGGTGACATTCAAAAATAGCACCCCTGCTCTTACTATTGGGTAAAAACAGTGCCCTAGCACGACCAACATGCGACAAAGTATTCGAAAGTATTATGTAAGTATATTTATTAACATATTTAAGTTTACTAAAGAAAGTGATCTAGAGAAAACTGAAGAAGCTGCAGATGACTGTCATCCATCAGAATAATAGCTTCCAGAGTTGAATGCTCAAAGAACCTATTTTACGTTGGCTTGGACAGATCCAAGAGTCCAGAGATTATATCGAGATAGGAGCCGCCTGTAGCTGGCTTCACATCAGCCTTTCTAAGACATTTCATCACATTCTTATCGAATGAAAATAATTCCACATTAAACTAGAAAATATTATTTAGATTTTTTTTAAATTAACTTATCTTTCTTCACCCAAAAACACTTTTTACTATACTACAGGATAACAAGATGAGTGGGTTGTTAGCCTGATGATAAGTATAATGCCGGTCCATTACAATTACAGTGTCAATCAGAATTGTGGAGTGCACTGAATTGTGCTGGTTACCCTGTGACATTAAGTATTAACTCTCATAAGTCCTGTAATTTCACAGACTACTTTGCTAACCAAAGTAATGCTTGCACATTACTGCTTCATGGCAGACTACATAAGCAAACTGGTGGTACCCACCCAGACAGACACTTGTAGTAGAGTTAGCCCTACCACCTGGTAAAACTTTTAAAAAGGAATCTACCAACAACTTATTTTCGAAATCAGTTATCTAATTTTGACCAAATTTAAAATTAATAAAAAAATATCAAGTTGCTCCGTAAACAGTACCAGGCATACATACATACATACATATATTTGGTGATTTTTCTTAGTTGTCCAATAATGTAAACAAACTTGGTTGGCATCAACATCTGCCGAGTTTATGTATATAATCAGACAAGTATAGAAAACCACACTATACATATATAGGTTGTTATTAACTGGATTTGGAAATTTGAATGGTGTTGTCCATTAGAAACAAACCACAGACCATGTTTTCTTTCTAAGTTACAGAACATTTACCTTTTATTTTAACTCGAAGTTTAAACTTCGAGAACACCAACTCAAAAATAGGTTTCTAACATGTGCCAAAACCATACTATAGAATAACCTAATATGCACCAGAAAAAAATAATAAAGTAAATAAAGGACGTACGACTTTATGATGTATTTGAGGTATAGTTTCCTCTCTCTTTCCACAAACCAGTCCATCAGGTAGCCAGCCATCAGAGGTGCCGTTTTATACAACAAGAAAAACTTATGCAGGTTCCCTGTGGCCCATGCACATCTCGTTTGAAGGGCATGTTTTATACATTCATTTTCTCGATCATGTTTTGACAAGAATTGGAATATTGTTGTTAAATCTGTAAAAAAATGTTAGTGTGAAAAATGCTTATGCACAGCTCAAATTGAAAATCAAATATAGGTTGTTATAAAAAAATCACATACCTAATGTGTTCTTGGTGAAAATATAATATAATATTCTGTAGGCAGTGAATTCAGCTGCATTCCCTGTGCTCTCAGGTAGTTCACTGTACAGCATTTTTAATTGTGTTTGACATTGATTGAATTCTTCGTGATCACCTTTTTCTAAAGCTATTCTAGCATGAGTTTCGTACACTTCAACTGTAAAACCATCTCTTACTCCTTGCACCTGAAAGATAAAACATAATTATAAACAACTGCAGTTACTATGATCATTATTATTATTACGAAGCAAAAAATCCCATTAAAATCAATTTTATAGTAGCCAAATATTACTTTTATTGATGCACTCACAAGTTGTTTAATGATTAATTATGCAAGTCCAGTTAATATTTAATTAGGTATTTGTTACACTTACTGTTAAATCCTGTCTGATCGACTTCAATTGATCACATGCATATCTGTAATCCTGTTTTGCAATCCACCTCTCCTTAACATTTTTCAGGGAATTGACTAACACAGGTACAGGCCTCACTTCACAGGCCTCTGGAGCTTTTGTTAACCTAAGGAATGATTTCTCAATATCTACACATGTGCCGACAATGTGCATGTCGTCCACTTCATAATCTCCTTCATGGTCATTAATAATGGGCTTCCTGATTGTTGGTTCAACTCTTTTGTAGCCTCCCTGCAATGAGCTAGCTATGGAGGGTACAGTAGTTGAGCCAGCAAATCTTTCAGCCCTTTTCTGCAGTCTTTCAGCATTACCCTGCATATCCTCCAGAACAAACTGATTGTACTGTTTCTTTTTACCATTTTTACCATACTTATCTGGTTTCTTTTGGTCTAAAGATAACCTATCTTTTACTTTTAGTTTCCCTTTACCCTTAGAACTCCTCCTTTCATCAATTTCATCCCCTGATGTTGATGAAGCACTGAAAAAAAGAAAAGATTTTTATTATATTTGCATTGACACTGTACACCTAATCAATTATTGTTACAAATTATAACAAACACATACCTTAGCCTTTTCCTAATAGGGCTCCTGGACTTAGATCTACTCCTTGAGTATTGCCTACGCCTCCTTTGAGGAGATTTTTTGTGTCCACCAAGCCTAGCACCTAAGCTTTGTCTACCTTTAGTAAACTCTGCAATGTTCTCACACTTTTGGTACAAGCTCAGAGAGCCACGAACAGGCTTCACACATAAGTTATTACGCTCACTATGGACACTAGGTATTGGCTCATCATCCCAATTCCTGGTCCATATTTCATCTTTGTTCGCTGCTGCTGTTATTCGTCCTTTTAAGCATATATCAATTTGATCTCGGTCAAAGTCCGATTTGCATTTCTCATAACATCTTTTAATATATCTTTCAAGACTCTCAGGCCAAGTCCCAGCTGAAGTTGGACATATTGAAGATGATTTTAAAATATTTTGAGGATTACTTTGATATGTATTGCCGATTGCCTCATTATCTTCATTTGAAGTATTCTTAGGCTCCTCTGGTGGCTCAGGAATATCTTCAGTAGCCAAAGGAGGGGGCAGGGGGACATCTAGTGGAGGTAAGGGAGGTGGAGGAGGGGGTTTGAGCATTACTGGTGGAGGCAGAGGCGGCAACGGCGGAGGATGCTCCGGTAACGGAGGGGCTAAACCAATGAATGGTGTTTTTTCATCATCAGATTTATTGTTGTTATTGTTCTTCTTACGCTTCTTTTTAGGACCATTGTTATTCAAAAGGGGATTTTCATACTGAGGAGCGGACTTTCGAATGTTATTGAGGTTAAATTTGATCGGTGGCTGGTTGAAAAATGGACGATTTGTATCGAGCGGCGATCCTAGTAAAGGTCTCCCATTTGGGGGAGGAGGCTTGGAAAACGGAGGATGTCCAAAATCAGACTTAGATTCATTGTTCTGTTGAAACTGGTGAGGGCCATTTGAAAATCCTCCATTGTGACCCATTTGATCGAAGTAAGGAAGGAATTGTGGTGGATAAACACCGTAGCCATTGTACCCATGGTGAAAACCATATGCCCAAGGGTGGTGACCAGGACCCATCCCATTAAAATTTTGCAAAGGTGGTTCCTTAGGACTATTTCCTGACATTGTTTCTCGTCTCGTTATACCACAGCTGATTGAACTTAGGTCGACCTCACACAACAAAATGGCGGCCTAACAAAGACCAACCCACAGATTTTTAACGAGTTTTTGCTCTTAAAAATATTTTCTATCATCTACAAACACAACAGAGATATAACGTGATACTAAAATGTATAAATATACAGAATTAAAACATTTATCACAAATTAATTATTGGCACTACGAATTCCGCGTGAAACCAAAGAGAATACTTTTTTTATAATTTATTTCTTGAAACAAAGAGGGACACCATAGAGAAAAATACTAAACGTCAAACCTTGGCTAAATACGCAAACAACGTAGAGCCAAAAACAAAAAGAAAAAAATTCAACCTGACGACTATTTATCGGCAGTTCTACAACATAAAGAATGAAACTGAAATAGAGATGTGCAGCCTAATATTTAAACTATATCGATAAATGTTTAAAACAGAATTCATTATGTAATTATATTATGCGGTACAAGTACGGATCTATTCGGGTCGATAAAATTTGATAATATTCGATAAAATTGACAGTTAAAATCGATAAAGTGGGTTTTATTCGATAAAATTGATAGTTCAAATTGATAAAGTGGGTTTTATCGATTTTAACTGTCAATTTTATCGAATATTATCGACCGAAAAGATCCGTACTTGCGCCGCTGATGCCACAGGTTTTGTCATCAGCGGCGCAAGTACGGATCTTTTCGGTCGATAAAATTCGATAAAATTGACAGTTCGAATCGATAAAACCCACTTTATCGATTTGAAATGTCAACAATCCGTAGTTGCGCCGCACGCTGGTTCAGTTTATTGCGATTTGTGTAGGTTGAGTAAAAGTCAACAAAGTAAATTTTAATATTTCATTTCCCAAAATGTACATATGTTCGTTTTCCTCTTCCCTTCTCTCTTCTTGTTGAATTTGACAAAATTATAGTTACCTGCAATCGGGTTGTTGACTGTATTCAAATAAAAATATAATTTTGCCGCGAAACGGTAGTTTTTGTGACAGAAATCCTATTAAACACAATATTTTTGTTTATTTTTAAGGAATTTAATTTAAATTAAATAATCAAAATGTAATCACATCAATCCGAAGTCACGTGACCTAAAACGCCCGTGACGTCACTGTTTCAATCGGATGTGTATACCTATATTTTTTTTGTTTTGTTTTTGGCTCCACGTGATTTGCGCATTTAACTAGTGTCAAGTTATATAAGTAATAATATATAATAAATCTCTAGTTTTGGTGCATGAAAGTCGTCAAAGTCACGTTAAAGTTTAGTCTAGGCCTATATTACACATCTGTGGTCTAGGCGCGGTCGAGTCGAAGTGACGCTTCAGTAAATTGGTGGATAGTTTACTGAAGCTTCTATAGAGTTTTGGATAGAATACGAAAATACACGTTTTTCGTTTTTGTACTATTTGCCTTTCACTCATGCAACTTTATGAACACTTAATGGTTAATAATCCACTATTATTACACATTAACACTCTATAAAACAAAGGTTTTAGTAAATAATACAAAATCAACAACAGCACATTTTCGCATTCCCGCCAAAACTCCAATGAGTATATAGCTCGTTGCGCTTAACTGCTTAGTATTTTAGAGTGATTTCTGTGATTATTTATCTGTGCTGTGAATTCCGCGCCTATTTTTCTAAATTTATTTCGACTCTTGAATATTCTCCCATGATGGAAAGTGGCTTCATAAAGGCAAATAATTCCAATTTGCCGAGAATTGATTGTTTTGCGGTGGCCAATTTCTTCTCGACAAACGATAATTTCTGCTCTGCTGAATTTAGAAATGTGAAGACCTCCGTGTAAGTACCTACTTATTATACCAAAAATCATTATTTTTATAACCAACAATGAATATATAACAGTAATCGTAGGTTCTAAGATCCAAAGTGTATTAATTAACCAAAGCATATATATAAATCAATAAGCTCAAAAAACTTAGAACTTATATTTTAATACATAACAATACATATAGAGAAAGCATCGAATCAACTTGTCACTAAACGTAGCACAGACTAGGTAGTAGTGGTTATATTCTCTTTACTTGTCACTTTACAGTGTTATAGAAAATTACTCTGTGGTAATTGAACACGTGACGTCACTGCCGTTTTGGAGCAAAATTTAAAACGGCATTTTAAATACATGATAATTAAAATATTAGTTGTTTTAAAAAGTAAATTTAAATATTTTGGGTTATATTAGGCCCATACGCATCGTTTTAAACACTTTCCCAAAATCAGTCAACATCCCTATTAGAAAAATACATTTTATTCAGATGTTTTTTTAATATCTTTGTTAAAAATGTTTGTGAAATAATTTGTTGTCATGGAAAACTTCATATACAGAGAGACATAAATAACATACCACAAAATTTCATACACATAATTTATAATTGAAACAATCTTCAAATCTCACTGATCTGTAGGTCTGTTTAGAGTCCTACAAAATCAACTAGAGCTTGAATCAAGGTTGAGCACGAACGGAATGAATGAATGATGTCATGACTCATGATTTGACACTTTTACTTTCGAGTTTCAATGTGTCAACGATGCATCTTTCATCAAAACATCGATGTTTATGAGCGATATTTAGCAAACATCGAGGCATCGTATGTGTCCCTACGTACAAAAAGGTTTTCGATAATATAAACCCCAAATCACCTGAAGCCAAATTAATGAAAAAAATTGGTAATTTTAGGTAGAGCTGTAAGAAATCGTATGTATTCGTTACTGAGTAACGAGTACATCGCCAGATTCGAAGTACCGAATCGTTACTTACAAATTCAATTCGTTACTTCGGTATGTTTCGTATCATGTCAGCTTGATTCGTTATCCGTACGAATACAACGCACGATGCGTGAACTGAAACGGTTTGTCCAGGATCGAATGAATGCGAGTGAGAAATAGCATCGTGGCTTCGTATAGTTCATATTTTTATCCAACTTCAAAATATGGAGCAGAAGGGTCCTCAATTCACCTGTATTTTTTTTGTGGAGATGTTACTCTTTATCTCCGCCATTTATCGACCGATTCGACTGATTTTCAAATTTTTTTATTTCATTATTTTACTAAGGATTTTTTATGGTGTTACTTTGTGCCAATAATGTCATTAACTATATCTATGCAAGACGAGAATAGTTCATACGTTAGACAATACGTATGTACTGAAGTGAAACACGCCAAATACTCCATATACAATTTATTTTTCCACTTCTTACTTTTATCCAATACACTTTATATATCTACCTCTTGCTTATATTACTTTTATAATACAGTATGCTAACTTTAACACGTGTTCAACTATATGCTTAGACACCGTCGCTCTCAACTCGGAACTGACTGCCATTTTATTTTTACCCCAGAGCACATCTAGCCGGAAATACGCCTGCAATGGCCCGAAGTTATCGTCCAATCATAAGCGAGTCAATGCTGCCAACAGCAGAAATATTTATAAGTATTTACCAAAGAGTCAATTTAAGACTTTTTACTTTGTAGAAATGTTGAAAATAATCAAGATCACGACATTCGGCCATCCGACAGCGAGCAGCCTCCCGGCGCTCGTCAATCTGGCAGTCAATTCCTTTTGTAGCAACGAGTCACTATCCAAATTCTAGGTTATATATGGTATTACTATTATTTATTTTAAACAAGAACTTCGAAACAATTCACAATTTATAAGTAACTTACAACTTATAAGCAAATAAAATAAAAGTTTTCCTTATTACTATTACAAACATTAAATTAATTTACCTATATCTAGTGCATAATCTACAACATTTACTATAAACAAACAATATTTTTCAAAATCTTTAGAACTTATAGGTTTTTAATCATGTTAATCGATTCGTTTTAACTTATGTACATTCAAATCACGACAGTACCTACATTTATATATTAGTCATTTTACGAAGTCAGGTAATCGTAAGTTCGATACTCGATTGTATCAAAAGTAACGAGAAAAGTAACGATACGAAAGTAACGAGTACTGATGATTTCAATATTGAATACATACTAAAAGCTTTTAGGTCAGATAGGATTAAAACGGCTTCAATATCCAACAATAGTAATATTTATTACACACACACACTTATTTATTACACACACACTTATTTGTTACACTTCTTGCTTCGACCAACTCTCAATCAAGACTGCCCGCCGTTCGGAAATGCTTCCCCCAATCACCCCACCGCAATAACATTCCTTCCGATCAGGCGACACTTCCGGCTCGGCCGTCGTGTCTGACCGAGTTCCGCAAATTTAGTCAATACAACATTTAATTATCGAAAAATCAATTGATCTTCTATAAAAATAAAAGTACTAACAATACATTTGAGACGTAATAAAAGTAGTATATTAAGTTTAATGATTTAAATAAATGCACATTTTAGAGGCCACATATATCAAACCTAACAGCTCGGCCATCCTATCCTTAGCGAGTCCCTTCGCTTTTGTTTTTGTTTAATACATCATCTGACCCCATTTTAATATAACAAAGTAAACAATATACAACCAATCAGGCTTAATTGCTAATTAGTATTAATAATAAATTAAATAAAGCACACTTAATAAGAAATAAGTTACATGCCACTTTATATAATTCGTAATAAGCTGGATAACTGGTTATTCTGTACATAAACTGAAATTATCATTATTCTGACCACGTTTTTTGACAATAACTGATAATAACAAGCATATAAATAACTCTTTACAAGGGCAAATAAACTTCATCAGAATGTTATACTTCATTTAGAGTTAAACTTATATACATTTCTCTATTATTTAGCATTAATCGACATTAAAATAAAGGAAAAAATGCAATAAACCAAATTCTAGTAATTTAGCTATGTACACTCTTCAGCTACCCCAAACCAGATCCTAAGACTAGGTATAACTAAAATGAGTGACTATTATTGACTATTTACTAATTGGTTTGAAACAAAATTGATTTGAGTAAAGACACAACTATACATTAATTTTAATCTTCTTCTTCAGTATCATTTTCGGGATTATCGGATTCAAAATTTCTAGTGAAATTCATCCATGGTTGAATTTTATCTATAGCTACGACAGCTTTGTATTTTCGACTATGTTTTCGTGTCAAAGGTGTGTCAAAGTCATTGTCGAGCATTTTTATTATGCGATAAGGGCCTTGTTATTTTACAACAAGTTTTTGAGATTTACCTTCATGCGGTACTTGCCTTTTTTACACGTACTAGGTCGCCCTCCTTGTATTTTGTCGCTATTTTTCTATGTCTATTGAAATTAGCAGCATCTCTTTCCTGTTGTTCGTTCATTTTCTCACCAGTTTCTTGCCTAAGCTCGTTTAACTCTTCAGCCGAAATTCTATTCAATGTATCGTTAATGACTTCACTCAACTTACCTTCCGTTCTACAGATAAAACTGTCGTAGTAGATTTTGTGTTTTTGACCGCGTTTATGCTTAATATTTGGTAAATCCGTCTATGATTACCAGCAAGTAACAATTACCTTTCTTACTTTTGACGAACGGTCCCAGGTCATCAATGTTCATCATTAGGATTTGCCATTTTACACCTTGAGGCACAACCCATTTTATCTCTTCCCCTACAATACGATAAACTTTATCATTTATGAGTTTATAATTTTTGTGTATATCCATGGCTTCCTTAACAGATGGATCTGAAAGAACTTGTTTGATCTTTCTCACCTCTTCGTCAGCAGACTGCACTGTTGATAACCAGTCTTGTTCGGATTCCTGTATAGGTAAGACGTCCAAAATGTGCTGTTCACTTACGTCATTGCCCACAGGATTCCTGCTGAGTGCGTCGGCGTGTGACATTCGAGCACCTGGTCGGTATTCTATTGTGCAGTCATATTCCCATAACTGAACCCACCATCGCGATATACGGGGTATCAAGTCCCTCTTGATCAACGTTGACCTAAGTGCGTTGCAGTCTGTTACAATCTTGAAGGGTATACCTATTAGATAGACTAACTCGGTTTAATGAGGCGATCACCGCCAGGGTCTCAAATTCATAATAATGCAGCTTACGTTCGTCAATTGTAGTCTTACGACTGAAGTAAGAGACCTGCTGTAGTACCCCATTTGAATTCCGTTAAAGTAGTATACCCGTTAAACCTTTCTTGCAAGCATCTGTATGTAGTTCTATGTTCATCTCAGTAACCGCTGTGAACCCCAAGTCATGCAGCCCAGTGGAAAAACACTCACCATACCTTGCCAAAGTTCTTGTCGTTGGTTTGTGTCTAATTTTGGATTACTATTTACGGAATCATCCATTGCGCTGTCGTCGAAAGTAACACTGAATAAATTTTTAATATTACCTGCTAGGACTTGGTTTTGTTCCAAAGAACGTGTCAAAAGAGTGCCTTTAGTGATACTCATGGGTTTCTGAGCAACATTGTAAATCAGGATCGCCCCGTGACCGTTCTTGATCTCGTATTGGCCAGGAATTAAATAATATTCCTTACCTTCTGGTCCGCGTAGCGTGCCTTTTACGTGCACTTCATTGTGCAATGGATGAGACTCAGTGGAGACTTGCACTGCTCGCATTGTTTTAGAGGGAATTTCGAAGTCCTAAGTAGCTAGCCAGCTAATTTTATTTGGAGGCATTCTCTGAAATTTGATCGCATCAGGTGTTTTAATTATTAGAATGTCAGGTTTTTCTGTGAAAGAATGCCCCAAAAGAACAGGATGCATCAGGACATAATCATCAGCAATATATAAGTCGATTGTCTCTAATATACCCTGAACTTCTACTTTAGCAACCACTACTCCTATAGGACTCACCAGGTTAGCCCCAATGCCTCTTAGTACCGGTAAATTTGCTCGCGAAGTTATTGTAAGGCCTAGGGACTTGGCATCACTTACCCTTATCAGGGAATATTGGCTCCCAAAGTCGACCTGACAGGAAATCTTAGACCCATTCGCTTCAATGTCCATAACATACTTGTTTATCCCAGCGTCTTCGGCCATTACTTCAGATACCTTTTTTTTACTTTGGGTTACTTGCTGTTGAATTTTTACCAGCTTCCGCGGCAGATTTTTCAGTATTTTTGTAACAGTTCGATGTAAGGTGACCGAATCTGTCACATACCGTGCACTTGGACAGGGGTTTTTCACACCTAGATCTGCGATGACCTATCTCGTTGCAATTGTGACATTTCACCGAAGATGTTGGTTTGTCACATCGGTAACTAGGGTGACCAACTTTGTTGCAGTTGTAACACCTAATTGAGGAATTGACTACATTACCTGATTTAGAAGAATCGGGTCGATTTGAATTGGTCGCGAACCTTCCTCTCCGAAAGACTTCCTGGTTGTCCCGAACCTCTGATCCCAGGCGAAGTGTTGACAGCGCGTTTCATCTTCTTTGTTTCACCAGTATTTTCTCTTGATCTTGAATATCTGCTTCCCTCGGTTTGTGGAAAAGGCGAATCTTCTCCAGTGTCAGAAGAAGTAGAACGTCGTTGCTCGCGCACCTTTGATCGCGATGTGATTCTTCGTTTACTCACACGATGCCTCCTATGCACACCACCTTATGCAGACTCTTGCCTCAAGTACTGTACACCCTCACTTCCATCAGACATGTCCATTTCTTGACCCACTGCCCTGGGTCCTCTACCAAAATTCAACTTCAACCCACCACCTTGGGTTTCCTTCCTTAACTTCCACCCGCCACCTCGGGTTTCTTTTCTTTGAGGCCCTCCACCTAGGGCTTCTTTCATCTCAGGCCCTCCACCTAGGGCTTCTTTCATTTCAGACCCTCCACCTAGGGCTTCTTTCATTTCAGACCCTCCACCTAGGGCTTCTTTCATTTCAGACCCTCCACCTAGGGCTTCTTTCATTTCAGACCCTCCACCTAGGGCTTCTTTCATTTCAGACCCTCCACCTAGGGCTTCTTTCATTTCAGACCCTCCACCTAGGGCTTCTTTCATTTCAGACCCTCCACCTAGGGCTTCTTTCATTTCAGACCCTCCACCTAGGGCTTCTTTTCTTTCAGGCCCTCCACCTAGGGCTTCTTTTCTTTCATGCCCTCCACCTAGGGCATGTTGTTCATCTTCTTCCATTGTTGGCTCTCCTGAAACTTTCAGATACAAGCTTAGTATATCTATTATCGCATCATCTATGTACAAGTTACTTTGTCCAATGTCACTTCAGTTTGTACTGCACCCAAAATAAAATGCGGTTATTTTAAAAGGGATTACAAATTGCGTCTCTATATAATGAGTTTCAGCTAAAATATTACTAGTATTACCGGTCCCATAAACGAAGTAGAGATTAGAAACTATATCCTAATAGATTGCAATATAGTCAAGAGGAATCATTTCCTATTCCATAGGTAGCTTTTTGGTTTACGTTAAGTTAAATCGGCTAAACTTTCCTTTGTTGACCATCGATTTGGAAACTCACGTTTTTATAGTAGTTAGTACTCTTAAATAGAAAGCTTTTTACAAATATCTCAAGGTGCGGAGATTCACGGTTTACGAGATATAATTTTTTAAAGTTTCGATATAAATTGGAAAATAACACGCCATTTGCAAGATTTTTATGGATAAACTGTCATGGTAGACGTCAAAGTTGACATTTACGTTCCGTTGATGCTAGAGGTGTATTTTATTAAATTTTATTTCTTATATTTTCTAAAATATAATTTTATTTTCATTTATTAAATTTGGTGTGTAATTAATGTGCACAATAACCTTGCTTTATTACACAATTACATTGACTTTTTTTTACACAAAAAATAACGAATTTATGTTTATACTGCGGAATGGAACGTGAAGCGACGCCATTTTGTTTTGTAGCGTCTTTTTATCTGTTTCTGTTAGTTGTCAGTGTCAGTCATCGTTTGTTGTTGTGTTTTATTCTCACTACATGAATATCCGAAAAATACCCAAAACCGAATCAGAGCACCCCACTTTCCACGTGGTCTTGTCTGCCCTACCCCTAGAGTGTATATAAAAACGCGGAGGCGCGCAAGGAAGAGCAGCCCTCGCCCGCCGTGACGAAGCACGGGAACCGTGCGAGGTGGAGCGGCGGAGGCTGGTCGCCGAAGGCGACCAAAGCCGAAGCTGCGGAGCCGAGCACGAGTGACCGTGCTTCGTCACGCAAGGGCGGAAGGGCTGCTCTTCACGCAGCGCCGAAGCTAGGGCGGAGTCAAACTGTATTCTAACCTCAAAACTTTAATCATGGGTATCTTTATAAGCATGGGGCTCCGCGGGTTGGGGATGGTACAGGGGGGGTAGTTCTCCTCTCCCTACCCCCTCCCTCCTCTCCCCGCCCCATAAATCGATAGATATTTATGGAAAAATGTAGTCTAACCTCAAAACTTTAACCATGGATATCTCCATAACCATGGGGCTCCGCGGGGTGGGGATGGTACAGGGGGGTATCCCTCCTCCCCCCCTCCCCCCTCACCCCCCCTCCCCCCCAAAATCGATGGTCAACAAAGGAAAGTTTAACCGTTAAATCTTGTCAGTATGGATAACAGAATTCGACTTTTTAGGCTATGACCTAGATTCACTCTCTCTAAGAAAACACGTAAAAGTTCCGTGTTTGGTGCTTGTAAAAAATAAATAAATACAATAGTAACTATGTCTGTTAAAACGTGTATACACACCCTTATAATAAAACATTAACTGTTTCCACTAAACTTTATCCTGCTTCAGAAAATATCCAAAATAATAAAATTTTCACACATGTTGCTAAATTCTATTTACTAGAGAGGTAAAACCAAACCACGGATACATCTTGAAGAGAAAAAAGACAAACAAAACTAGATATATAATCTTACCGTTAAACCTCATTCGCAAGACACGATAATGATATTCGTCATTTCCAATACAACCAAAAAGATAACGCTTTATTTTGATTTATTTTTAACCAAGTGATATGTTTTACCTTTTATTACAATAGAATAAACGAATAAAAAAAAACTATACTTAGAATAAAAATCGTTACTTACGTTTTTTCTTTGCAGTTGTGGGCGTGACAAGAAAATGTAAAATTTTCTCGATGATCCCACTTCTGACCTAAAAGCTTTTAGGTCAGATAGGATTAAAACGGCTTCAATATCCAACAATAGTAATATTTATTACACACACACACACTTATTTATTACACACACACTTATTTGTTACACTTCTTGCTTCGACCAACTCTCAATCAAGACTGCCCGCCGTTCGGAAATGCTTCCCCCAATCACCCCACCGCAATAACATTCCTTCCGATCAGGCGACACTTCCGGCTCGGCCGTCGTGTCTGACCGAGTTCCGCAAATTTAGTCAATACAACATTTAATTATCGAAAAATCAATTGATCTTCTATAAAAATAAAAGTACTAACAATACATTTGAGACGTAATAAAAATATTATATTAAGTTTAATGATTTAAATAAATGCACATTTTAGAGGCCACATATATCAAACCTAACAATACGAGTACTCGATTTCTCGTTACTTTTACAGCTCTAATTTTAGGTGACATCACCATTGGCCAATGCCAAAGATCATGACAATTCATGTCAGTTGTCACAATTCACGATGATGAAATGTCATTTTTAAAATATTGAATTTTGTAATTTGTTGTTGATTATATGATAGAATAACAGGTTTTCTAAATACTAATACTCTTTAAAAAAATATGTACATTCGAAGTAAATTTCTTAACTTACACAAGTAACTATGGATTTGCTGAAAACTCCTTCAGTTCAATCTTTGTTAGACTCTGATTTGGAGTCGGTCGGCAGTCTTCAGTACTTGGATATTGAAGAGGTACAGTCAAATATCTCCTGTAGTTACGCCCCTTATCGTCGCTTTGTATCGTAACATTTTCTTTATAATTCAATACTGTACATACTTAAATGTACCAGTATGTGATTCGATAATATCTATCTGACAGTATTAACATTAAAAATTTACAACTTTTAGTTTTACTTTATTTATATTTTTAGCTAGATGAAATTGAATATGCTTTGCCAGCAAGTGAAGCACCAACTCTTGAGGAAGTGTTGTCTACTGAAGACGAGGAGAATAGATTAGATAATGAAGTAAAGAAATCCCAAGAAGAGCCAGCCACTTGCTCTGCACTACAGGTGGATTTTTTACAAGCTATATCCCAACAAGTTCAACAAGCACAGGTATGCAGTTACACATTAGCCTCAGAATATTTACAATTATTTTTTGTATGATAGTATACCTACAGGACCCATGTGGTGGATTATGGCCCAAACTATCTCTCTCTCTAAAAGAGATGGCTATTTTTTTTATACTATTTGATAATGAGATAAGCTGGTTGTTTGCCTGATGGTAAGCAGTGAAAAGGAGGAGTGGAAACTAGTGAAAAGGAACGATTTGTCTAATGTCACCTACACTGCACAGAACATAGTTGTTTTCCTATTATAAATAAATGCAGATACCATGTTGAACCTCTGGAAATCATCCCACAAATTTAAATAAAGTAATTCATATTATATGCTATTTTCAGGAGAGATCTTCAACAGGATCAGCCACAGCATTAGGTGTGGCAAATGATGGGAAAGTAACAGTTGGCACAGCTCACGGACAACTCCTATCATTTTATGAACAAACATTACGATGGGTCTGTAATTCAAACTCAGATGGATGTGGAGCCGTTTCGTCTATATCATACAACAAAGACAGCACTAGGCTTCTTGCAGGATATGCAAGGGGGCTTATTTGCCAGTACGAAAGCATACAAGGGGCAATACTTAGGCGAATCACACTGGGAGGTGAAATATGGGGTATATTACGAGTAACATGGGCTGGAATATCCGGCCTCGCACTTGATACTGGAGGATCTGTTTGGTTGATGAAATTCTCGAGACTACTTGGAGTTCGTTCTGCACGCACCTCTTGCCTCTTCTCTGGTGCTCGAGGTGAAGTGGTAGCTATGACAGCCCGCGACGCTCGTCTCTTAGCCCTAGCGACACTCTCCCGCGTCATCATCGTAGTTGGCGGACGCGCCGCCGGTCTCCGCCTCAGCGGCCCTCCAGACACACTCCCTGTATTAGAATGGAGCGAAAACGATGATAGGGTCCTAGTGTGTGCGCGAGCAAACACTTTACAGTGGCTTTCATTACACATCACCGGGACATCAATATCGCTCAGACTTATAAAACGAGTGGAACTGAAGAACACTCCGCTGTGGCTTGGTTGGCTGGGAGGAAATGTGGCGATTTTTGATTCAGATGAGAACTTGCGTCTGTGGGGAGAGGACTATGACAAACCGCTGGAGCTTTCGCATATCGAGCCAGTTTATGCATCTGCTTTCTACAAGGTAAACATTGTAAAAAAACTGACTCAATTCTATGATAAATTTGTCTAGTACTTATCAGATTCGTTTGATGAGTGCAAGCATAAAATAATACATTATCTACTCATCATTTTTAAGCCTATGAAAGCTATGGCTATAAATAATAATATTTAAATGATATGTAGTAATAAAGGTTGACTTTTAGCCAAGGTCCATGTGCACTGTTAGAAGTAAGAAATATAGATTCGTTATCGATAAAAGTATTTCAATCTAGATTACCTAAATAGTAAATATGTACCTAAGTATATAGGGTGAATCACCCAAACGTCAGCACTGCACCAAATAACGGCACCTTGGCGAAAAAGTGCAAACCATTTATTACTGTGTATGGTTCTTACATTGCCAATTGGAAAAAAATACGGCAGAATTCATCTTTTTAACAATAGCAAGGTTTTTAATACGAAAAGGCTAAAAATAGCGCCAACAAAGTGATTCAAAGAAGTCGTTCTGCAGTTATTGTAATTTTGCGGCCATTTTGATTGAGCGACGGTAAGATCTTACCTGCTTAAAATTAACAATATATTTGTAGTGATTAGATGATTTTAATGAAATTGTATCTATTAAGTGTTTTATAAGTATTAAGACCCTTTTTAGAATAAAACATTTAAAGCTTTCCGTTAACTAATTGCTAGAAAGAGGATGCCAACAATTGGGTATAATTTTTGTAGATTTTCTAATTTATCAGCACCCATGTTGATATGTGGATTTAAGAGGCTACAGCTCACCATACTTTCCATATAAACGCTCGAACGCGATTATAGTGTCCTAAAAAATTTTTCTTTAGAAGTTTTGAGCAAATAGGTATCATGTATTCTATATCTAGGATTCCGTGGGAGCAAAAACGTAAAATTTTGAGATTCCAACTCAGCACAAGCCTTCAAAAATCAGCTTTTTTGGACAAATTTTACCTTGACTTTAGCCGTTCACAGTGTTCTCATAAATGTAAAATTCATCAAAAAAACACTTCCATATAATCCTTGGACATGTAATGGAGATTCTAAATAACAAACATTTATTTCACAAACTTGTAAGGCATTTTCAAAAACACGTATTTCCTGGAAAACATTTTAGAAAATTACCACGCAGTAATTGTCTTCGGAAATTTTCTTTGGAAATTTATTTCTAAATTTTCAGAATGCGAACCGAAGCCTCTGGCGTTGTCTCTCCTTTTTCAGTAATGCCTGTTTTTCTTCGATGAACAAAAAAGCCTTTAGCGAAGCGATTATCGTGGTGTGTGATATCGTGACAAATTGAAAAACAACCAAATTTGTTTACACACATTAAGGTACCGCTTCATGACCCGCCTAACGCAAAAATGGCCTAAAGGCTTTTTGTTCATCGAAGAAAAACAAGCATTACGGAAAAGGAGAGACAACGCCAGAGCCTTCGGATGGCATTCTGAAAATTTTGAAATAAATTTCCAAACAAAATTTCCGAAGACAATTAGTGCGTGGTAATTTTCTGAAACTTGTTCCAGGAAATACGTGTTTTTAAAAATGCCATATAAGTTTGTGAAAAAAATGTTTGTTATTTAGAATCTGCATTACATGTCCAAGGATTATATGGAAGTGTTTTAATGAATTTTACATTTATGAGAACACTGTGAACGGCCAAATTCAAGGTAAAATTTGTCCAAAAAAGCTGATTTTTGAAGGCTTGTACTGAGTTGGAATCTCAACATTTTACATTTTTGCTCCCACGGAATCCTAGACATAGAGCACATGATACCTATTTGCTCAAAACATCTAAATAAAAATTTATTAGGACACTATAATCGTGTACGAGCGTTTGTATGGAAAGTATGGCGAGCTGTAGCCTCTTAATGTAGGACGGATGACCTTGTCAAAACCGCGGGGAACTGTTGGATGCAAGAGGCGAGTAGCCGATCCAAGCGGCGTTCTATGTGGGAGGCCTATGTTCAGCAGTGGACGTCTTCCGGCTGATGATGATGACGATTCATCATGATGATGATGATGATGAATTGGATTCACTTGAACCCGATTTCTAACTTGAGCTCTCTTTTCGCGCAATAATTAGATTACAAAAACAAGAAAAGAAGAAAAAAGTGACAAAGATTAGTAAGACAAAAGTAAATTACTGAAAAAAACTGAAATAAAAAGAGTTTTAACTGTAACTTGTTACGGATATATTTTCTTGGAATACCTAGGTCTAATTCTAAATGGCCTATATTTTAATAAAAGCCTTACAACTCTATTTGTAGAAGAATTTTATTTACTCCAATCTTGGTGCTGATAATTGGGTAATTTCGTGTCAATAACTGGCAACAAGCATGCCAATAAATGGAGATACGATCATTTTTCAATCTCTTTTAATATTCTCTCGTATTGATAACATTATCGTTTCAAAAGTTATACAAATATAAAGATTAATAAACAAGATGTTTAATAATCGCAACAATTTAGCTGATATAAGTTGCTTTTAATTTAAAAAACCAATTTGAAATGAGACAATCTCTTAAAGTGCTGATAATTGGGTGTCTTACCCTACTTACCTACTTTCTAATAACGAAAGCCACTCTGACGCTTTCAGATATACCACAGATTTTTAAGATATACATTTTGTCTGAGTGTAAACGTAATCTTGTGGGTTAATAAACATTAGAGCTAATGGAATATATTTTATAGTGTTAACCGAGACGAGCGGATGTTCAAACGTCTGGCCCGGCAAGCCAGAAGACGCAGGTTCGAATCCTGTTGGAAGCGAAATTTTTGTGATGTATATATTTGTGTGAACATTAGAGCTAATGTTTCCCAGGGGCATTGGACCGACGGGCGCGTTTCCCGTGCGATGTGCGCGGCCGGGGCAAGCGCGCTGGCGGGCGCATGCGTGGCGGCGGGAGCTCTATCGCTGTTGGGCCGTCGCGGGATACTGCGCGTGCGACCGCGGGCCCCGCTTGCACGAGCGCAAGCACTTCTCGCTGCGGGCCGCCACGGGCCTGCGCTGCGCCTGCTCTGCGCCACGAGCGGGGCCGACGCGAAAGCTCTGGCCGAAAAGTTTGTCGTCAACATCTCCGAGAGACCGCACATTTTGAGCAATAAGAACGTCGCAGACCTCGCGGTCAAGTTATGCGTCAAGTTTGAGCTTGGGTGAGTAATTGAGGTGGGTCTGTTTGTGCGGTGGGATAAAGGATCGGTATTCATATTTGCATTTTAGCGATGACATAGAGACATACATTGCATTCATTACAAACAATTTTTATTTGCCAAAAATTGTAACATTATTTTGCCGTTTGCGCTTAACATTACGCTAAATCATTATAAAATAATTGGCCAGTATAATATAAAGTAAGCTATGTTCGCGTTCTCTTATATAATATATATTATATATAAACTATAGATAAAACTATTTCTCATTGTCGTAATTCCTTTCCACATCCATTTTAATAACTTAATTTTTACTTATCTACAAACCGCCGTTTCAGAGAGGAGTTGTGGTCAAGTTTATGGGAGCAATGTTCTTCCGAGAGAGCCTTCGTAGAAGCAGTGGGAGACGCGGCGGTGCGCGGGGAACTCTCCACCACCGTACCACCTTCACCAGACGCCACTCAGGTAATGTACCTACTTATTCTATCATAGTTAGTTTTTCATACCGTTTTTAGAGCGAGTGTGATAAATCCGCACTATGTAAATAGGTGCGAGGCCGAGCCGAGATTCGAAAAATGGTGCGTCGGATTGAAAGTTGCACAAGCTACCGCTCGGCCACACTCGCTCTTATTACTGTGTAGGCCTAAAGGACGAGGCGAAACAGAGTTGATGTCGAAGTGATATAAGGCTGAGGGCACAGATCTGCCTGCTGAGTCTGTTTTAACACACTTTTATTAGCCCCACTTAACTATAAGCCCCACTTAACTATATGACTTACAAACAATGTAATAAAATCTTAATCAAGTAATTTTAACCTACTTCTAAATGAAACTTTGTATGTAGTTATACCTTATAGATGTTTTTTTTTATTATTTTGTAACGAGACGAGCTGGTCGTTTGGCTGATGGTAAGCATAACGTCGTCCCATAATAATTGCAGTGCCACTCAGAATTTTGATACACAAAGGCCTGCGCGGCACTGCAGTGCGATCGCTACCCTGAGACTTGGGTATTAAGTCACATAAGGCCCAGTAATTTCACTGGCTACTCTGCTCTTAACCGGAACACAGTAATGTTTGCACATTACTGCTTGGCGGCAGACTTCACGAGCAAAGCGGTGGTACTAACCAGACGGACATTTTCTAAACAGTCAGTCCTACCACTAACAAAGATTATCGTACCAATAATATAGGTTTTTAAATTGTCATGGTCATCAATATTACGATCAAAATCAGAATTAACGGGATATTCACCATGTATATTATTTGTATTGACTTCCCGATATTTCGGCGCTGTTGCAAGCAATATCGGGAACTCAATACAAATAATATACATGGTAAATATCCCGTTAATTCTGATTTTGTTCGTAATATCTTACCAATAATTTATTACTTTATACATTGTAACGGGATATTTACCATGATTATTATAAGCTGGTGAGCTCCCGATATTTCGACGGTGTTGCAAGCATCATGTTCACGGGAATACTGAAATATCGGGAGCTCACCAGCTTATAATAATCATGGTAAATATCCCGTTACAATATTGTATAAAGTAGTGAATAACCGTGAAAGTCTAAAACAATAATTTATTTTTGTTTGGAATAATATATTTTTCCAGTAGAAACTTACGTTATGTGCAGGCTCTGATCGAGCGTCTGGCGGAGTTCGAGCCGAGCCTGGTGGAACGTGTGGTGGCGTCGCTGCCGCTGGGCTGCCTCGACCCGCACCGCGCCAGTGTGTTCACGCGGCAACGCGGCCTGTGGCGCGGCGTCGGCGCCATCGCCGCCGCCATTGGTAACTGCCCCACCACCCATGTAATTGGGATGTTGCATGAAACACAAAATACATAATTGGTGTCTTTATACATGTACGTGTCTTTATACAACGCGCACTCGCTCACGCAAAAGGGCCGATAAACGGCCTAGTTGCGGAAAAGAGCCCGCGCACCAAGTACCAAGTAAGTATACATGTTTAAGATCATCACATTACCGCTATAAAAATGATATTCACAAAAAATAATTTCCACAAATATTTTCCGAATTCAACGATTTTTTTTTTATCATCCAATAGTAATTTAAATGATACCAACAGATTATTTACATTTCAATAAATAAAAAGATGTATCACAACTATGTACTTAAACGCAGTTTTAAACAGTCAAATCAAGTAAATGCATGTTTTTAGTGCAGGTTTACGGCCCGCGTTGAACAAGTGAGGTCACATGTTCTGTCCATTTTGTATGGGGCGTTTTAGCGCTCATTAGATACGCCCGACTTGACTCTCATTTTAGACGTTTCTAGCGTTCGATTTCCAGTTTTTTCGATATAGACATTTGAATCTGATGAGAAAACGAACTGAATAACTTGTTGGTTCATCGAAGAAAAACAGGCACTACGGAAAAAGAGAGAAAATTTTCAGAATGCCAACCGAAGGCACTGCCTTCGGTTGGCATTCTGAAAATTTTGGAATAAATTTCCAAAGAAAATTTCCGAAGACAATTAGTGTGTGGTAATTTCCTAAAACTTGTTCCAGGAAATACGTGTTTTTGATAATGCCTTACAAGTTTGTGAAAAAAATGTTTGTTATTTAGAATCTCCATTACATTTCCAAGGATCCTATGGGAGTGTTTTGTTTACTTTTTCATTTATGAGAATATTGTGAACGGCCAAAGTCAGCCGTTCACATGTTGTTTGTAGTTTTGGCGGGAATGCGAAAATGTGCTGTTGTTGATTTTGTGTCATGTACAGTGTACTAAAATCCTATTTTTTTCTCGAGTGTTAATGTGTAATAATGGTGGAGTTAGTTCGTAAACGTGCATGGGTGAAAGGCAAATAGTGCAAAGACGAAAAACGTGTATTTTCGTATTCAATCCAATACTCCATAGAAGCATTCAGTAAAGTATCCACCGCTTTACTGAAGCGTCACTTTGACTCGGCCGCGCCTAAACGACTTTCATGTACCTAACCTAGAAATTTATTATAACTTGACAATGGTGTCGATTCTGCCGTTTCATACCTAAACCTAATTTTAGTTTCGCTCTCTCTTTCCAATATATAACATGATAAAGAGATGGAAGATGTTTCACAGACCTAAATTCAGTTCTAGAGCTGTCATATATCTTCCACGCTTAATAAAATAGACACCACTAAATTTACAGCCGTTAAATTTACATTATATACAAACTCAAACATGCGGATTAATTTGACAGATCTAAAATATATTCCATCTCTTTCTCACGTTCCCAATCAGAAAGCGAGATTGAAACTAAAATTAGGTTTAGGTATGGATGACAGTATCGCAACGAATGTCTAAATATGCAAATCGCGGGGAGCCAACCACGAAAAAAAACGTGTTGTTTGTAGGAGGGTGGAGCGGCGCGATGGTGACGCTGGCGGCGGGCGTGTCGGCGGCGTGCGGCGCGCGGCGCGGCGCGTGCTCGTGCGCGGGCGCGGCGCTGGTGCTGGCGGCGGCCGACGCGCTGGCGGGCCGCGCCGCCGGCGGCCGCGCGCTGCCGCCGCACCGCCGGCCCTCCGCGCGGCACGACGCGCTGCACGCGCTACTGCACGAGGAGGTAACGTCATACACTACTACTATATTATTAAAAGGACTATAATACCGTGTTCCAAACCTTAGATATTTGATGTAAAAAAGGTGTATTTTGCTGCGTATGTGTTGTTGTTAAAGATCTTGTTATTTTGTATAGTGCCTTTGACATTTGCTAATATTTATCTGTATATATACATAATATTGTCCAAAATGTAGGTATGTATAGCGATTGCAAGGGTTAGAATGCCTATTTCCTTAAAAAGTCTCTAATAAGTATTGTCAGGCGTCGTGCGGCGGGCACTCGCCGCTGCGCGTGATGGCGGCGCACGAGGCGGCGGCGGCCGTGCGGCTGCTGGAGCAGTGCGCGCGCGAGCCGCCCTTCGCGGGCCCGCTGGCCAAGCAGAACCGCCTGCGCGTGGCGCGGCATCTGCTCGCCTTCGCCAAGGAACTGCCGGTGAGCCAAGGACGCCGCGATTACTACTATGCAATCAGATTTAAGAAATACGCGTTTCTCTTAAATCGCATTGCCCCTGCAGGAGACGGATGACCGCGTCGAGATACTCGAGTTCCTTACGGGACAACTGAACTCGGGGGCGCTCCCCTCCGACCGAGACGTGATCGAGGAGCTACTGTCGCTGGCGGCGGCGACGGAGGGCGAGCGCGGCGACCGCGCGTGGCTGGCGCTGCTGACGCGCGCGCGCGCCGACCGCGAGCGGCTCGAGGCGCAGCGCGCCGCCGCCGCCGCGCGCCCGCGCGTGCAGTGGCGCGTCGACGCCGCGCTCGGCCGCGCAGACCGCGCGCTCCCGCGCTTCTTCGATATCCCCGAGCCCTCGACGGCCGACGTCGACGAGCTGTTCGACTACCTGCGCGCGCGCGTGGCCGCCGACGAGGCCGCCCGGGGGGAGGTCCTGGCGGCGCTGCCGGCGCTCATCGAGCTGCGGCCGCGCGCCGCCGCGGCGCTCGTCGGCGACCACCTGCCGGACGGCGCCGCGGCGGCGCTCGGCGCGGCGACCAGCGAGAGAGCGCTCGAGTTCGGCGAGAGTCTACGCGAGGCGGGGCTGCTGCGCGGCGCGGCGGCCGCGGCGCACCTGCGCGACCTCTGCCGCCTGCGGCCGGCCGCCGTGCGCGGTTTCCTGACCGACGAGGCGGGTGCCGTGCGGCCCGAGGAGGCGCTCGCGATAGTGCGGGAGGTGGGTCCGGCGGAAGCGGAGCCGGTGTGCCTGGAGGCGGCCGGCGACGCGTCCGCGGCGCTCGAGGCGCTGCTGCGGCTCGCGGCCGGCGCGCAGGACGCGGCGGCCGCGGCGCGCTGGACGGACGAGGCGGGCGAGCTGTGCGCGCGCGTGGCGCCCACCGTGCCGCGCGCCGCGGCCGCCGCTATGTGGTCGCGGCTGCTGCGCGCGGCCCGCGACGCGCCGCCCGCGCTGCTGCTGGCGGCGCTGGCGTACCTGCCGCCCGAGGAGGCGCTGGAGCACGCGTGCCGGTCGCGCGCGGTGGCGCGCGCCATGCTGGCGTGCGCGGCGAGCGCGCAGCAGGAGTGGGCGTGCTGCGCGCGCGCGGCGGGGCGCGAGGCGCACGAGGCGCTGGCGCGTGCGCTGGCGGCGGCGCGGCGCGGCGTGGCGGTGCGCGGGCGCTGCGCGCGCTGCGGCGGGCGGCTGGCGGAGCGTGCGGC
Organism: Crocallis elinguaria; assembly: GCA_907269065.1. Lineage (NCBI taxonomy): Eukaryota > Metazoa > Arthropoda > Insecta > Lepidoptera > Geometridae > Crocallis > Crocallis elinguaria. Next base: position 18,389,476 of record OU026072.1, on the reverse strand, counting down.
GGCGCGCACGGCCCACTGCGCGCGCGCGTGCCACGCGGACTGCGAGCCGGAGCCGAGCTGCGGCGCGTGCGGGCGGCGCGTGCCGGACGAGGCGGTGGCGCTGGCGCCGCGGCCGCCGCGCGCGCCGACGCCGCCGGTTGACTTCGCGCTGCTGCTGGTGGCGCCGCCGCCGAGGCTGGACCTCGAGGGCTTGCCGTCACCCCGCTCCACTTAGGACTGTTCGTTCGTGCGAAATGGCATAGAAGGGTTCCGATAGTATACTGACAGCGAAAGATCAGTAGTGTAGCAGTAAAATATTATATTTGTTTATAGGAATACAGAGTTATATTACCTACAGCTATAAGATTTTGTTTATCTTTACCTATATTGCCTATCCATTCTAAAAATCTTCTATGAACTCGCGAGTTCTGTGGTTGTGACGAGCAGCCATCTGTGACTACTCGTATTGATCTTTCACACAGCGAAGAGAGCTTACTTAGCAGGCCAGCTCGACGTAATTAACGAAGGTGACAGTACTTCACACCGGGACAGCTTCTCAATCTATACCATCGAGGCACTAACCCCTAGAGATGCATTGACATTTGGCTTGCACGAAATAAATTGCACCTATTTTGCCAAGACATAATGCGCTCTGATTGGCTAAGCCACCGCCTCGCGCAGACTCGCAACATCAATACATTGTTGTGAGCTCGGATAGTACAGTATTTCATCTCTCGGGGTTAGTATCTCGATGATCTATACCAAGCTGAAGTCCAATTGAGTATGGAGTACTAAATTGTTCTCACTTGTGGGATTGTTTTTCTGTATTTTATCACACTAACACAGCACAACACATATCAGCTGTAACACATTAGTAGTTTCACCGGTTCCGATAGCTTCACCATTACTGCCAAGAACCAATCTTGATTTAACTTTGCTGCCAATAATGGTCTTGCCATCGATGACTATTTCAGAAGTAGATGCAGCTATTTCATCGACATAGTCTTATAATTTGCACCTCCCATCTTCAGCTAGTATTCAGGATGACACGATGAAATTGTTTATCCCCTGTGAAGTTAACCTCTACTAAAAGCAGGACCCAGGAATAATAATAAATAATAATAACCCATTTTAAGACTGCTAAAGAGGTAAAAAAAGGCAAGGGCTGCAGTTGTTTAACGGTAGGTTATGCCGGAACTTTAGGCATCTAACGCTACCTCAGCCCCCGCGCATTATCTGTGCGCGTGAATAAACTAAATAATAGCGTTTTTATTTTTTAGCGCTAGAGACACGAGTCGATTTATTATATTTTATGTATTTACAGGTTTATGTATTTACTTACTCACTAGATATAATATTTAAAATTAATTTATTAACACGATATTTATATTTTGAGACTATTTAGATTATAAGGCGCGAGAGGAGAGGGTGACCCTGACTAGCAAAATTTGACAGACCCTGCTTCGAAAGCGCCCGGTGGGCTACTGGCGCGATGAAAAGCGGGGTGCGACCGTGCTTATGAGATAGAAATAAACTCTAAAATTGATTAAAAATAAACAACTGAGTTTAAAAAAATAGTTTATGTAACAATGTCTAGCATATACGAAGACTTTTTAATGCATGCCATTTTTGTAGTGATTAGTATGATACTTTTAGTATAAAACGAGAAAAATAAATAAATTTGATCATATTTCAAAATTTTTTTCGATCGAGCCAAGTTTTGCCTTTTGTGTATTGAAATGTAACAAACGTTTAAATGAAGAATGTATCTATAGCATCAAAAAAAACCAGCTAAGTAAAATTACGTTTTTAATGTTTAAAACTGTTTTGTAAATGGTACAAATGGGCTAACGTGCCGTTAAGAAAACAAAAAAAAAATGGAAATAAAATACTAAAAAAGATGCTAAAATAACTAAGAATAGTTTATAATTCAGACAGAAAAGATTGGAATTATTGAATCGAATGACTCGTCGTCGTTCGCAGAGTTTAGACCTCTTCCTTATGGTGCCCTTTGGCGCATACTATATGATAACGAGACGAGCTGACCGTTTGCCTGATGGTCTGCATAACGCCGACCCATAACAATTGCAGTGCCACTCTGAAACACAAAGGCTTGCGCGGCACGCACGATGTTTTTCGCTTGTTACCCTGACACATAAGGTAATAAGTCTCGATAAGCCCAGTAATATCACTGGCTACTCTGCTCATCAAACCGGAACACATTACTGCTTGGCGGCAGGCTTCACGAGCAAAGTGGTGGACTTACACCTTGGTAAATACCAAGTGAAGATTAATAACTAAAATAATATTAAATTTGTCTTTCTTAACTAAAAATTATGGAACTCGAATTGGATCACCTTTGTCACTATTATGTTCGTCTATAAACTCTATAAGGTATTTATTCTACGAGCTACCTACAATGTATTGCTTGAATTAACTGTTATTATTGTTATAATAATAGAGAGTTGTAAATTAAAACAAAAATTAATAATTAAAAACTATTTATTTTCTTTGTTGATGACATTCAAGATCAAGATCAAAGTTACATTTTATAAACACACCAAAAAATACACTAAGGTGCAGTGACACCATACAACTATACATGAAGAGCCACAAACAGTTCTTTCTGATCATGGTAAAGAATCGTGATAGCACTCTACAAACGCTTTATATCTTCATATTCTGAAGAACTAAAATGAAAGATACATCGTTTGAGTTTATTAAAAAAAAATGTTAATAAACGTTACATATATTCATCAATATTATTCTATGTTATAGCGAGTGATTGATACGAATGTGTATTTACAAGTGAGTAAACTACAATCTCTTTTGTGAAGTATGAGTAAGAATAGTAAATGCTGTAAATATGTGCAGACTGAAGCCCTACATACCAATAAATTGACACAGCTGCGGCGCAAGTACGGATCTATTCGGGTCGATAAAATTCGATAACATTCGATAGAATTGTCAGTTCAAATCGATAAAACCCACTTTATCGACCGAAAAGATCCGTACTTGCGCCGCTGAAGAGATACAATATTACCTACTTGTAATGGTCTAAATATATTCAAAATTTTAAGTTGTAACCTTTTCCCATAATATTAATAAAAATTATTTTTATCTGTGCAAACAAACTGGAACAATATACAAAAAAATATTTCGTAGTTTTCCTGATACTACTTTAATGCAAACCCAAATTATTCTAAGTTGGTAAAATAAACGTTAATATACTTTAATACAACAAAATAGAAATGTTAACAATATAATTATACTCATTTATGTTTAAAATTAATCGTAAGAAGCTTCTTAATAATTATACACGCAAAAATAAAAAATCTGTAAAACTCGTAACCGTTTACACTTGTCACATAGCCATGCGGAAACAACACCGGCCGTGTGGAAGATGTATCAATGCTGACTGCTTACAATTGGGATGTAGACTGCATTCAAATAAAAATATAATTTTGCCGCCAAACGGTAGTTTCTGTGACAGAAATCCTAAAAAAATCAATATTTTTCTTTATTTTTAACGAATTTAATTTTAATTTAATAATTAAAATGTAAACACATCACTCCGAAGTCACGTGACGGCAAACGCCAATCAAAGCGCATGACGAAACGCATTCAATCGGAATGAGTATATTGCTCGTTGTGCGTCGTATTTTAGAGTGATTTCTATGAATATTTATCTGTGCCGTGAAAAAAAGAAAACATCGAATCAACTTATCACTTTACAGTGTTATAGAAAAGTACTCTGTGGTATTGAGCACGTGACGTCACACATACCACGTGACCAGTTATGGCGTTTTAGAGCGAAATTTAAAACGGCATTTAAAATACATGAAAATTAAAGTATTAGTTGTTTTAAAAAGTAAATTTACATATTTTGGGTTATATTAGGCCCATACGCATCGTTTTAAACACTTTCCCAAAATCAGTCAACATCCCAATTATTATTCTTAATATTATAACAAAACTATTTTCACCCACATTTTTTATTTTATGAATATTTTTATTTATTATTATTATTATAATGTTTCTTATAATATTAATAACAAAATGCAAAACTACGGATTTCTGGAAACAATGTTAGAAGATTTATTAGGTCCATAATTATAAGTGTGTGTACTTAATTAATAATTAGAAGAAATGTAACAAGCTCTATCGTAATACATAATATAGCCACTCATAAGTCCGTACTATGTATGAAGTTATTGGAGTTATCTATAAAATTAGCCTGCGTACTTACACTGCATTAGCACTGAAGATTTCATACTTTTCTTACTTTACTGATTTGCTGAGCAGCAATAACTATATTCGAGTGAGCGTACACTGTGTTAGTTTTTAGTTGAATTGCTCAGTGAGAGTGGGTGGCCTACTTTCATAATAACTATGAATTTATATCTAGGAAGCTCTAGGAACGTTCGACGAGAATACAAAAATGAATAAAATATGTTGGGAGACTGCATAATTTGTCGTCTTGCGAATAATTACACAATTTGATTATTGGTTCCAGCCATTCCGGCATACAAAATAAAAATAACATCAATCAAAAATGGTGGACGCATCGTACGAATCGCATCTTTAATAGAGGATTAGCGTAATATCAAGTTCCTCCTTATTGAATCGTATTCAACAAATTCAACATGTGAGTCGTGCATTGCGAATAATTGGACAATTACCAAAAGTATCGATATAAATCAAAGCGACGAGATAATGGGGAGTCATGAGATGTCCAATAACCGCAATTTGAATCCTTTTTTTTATTGATTAATTTATACATTTAAAACCCATTTCAAGCATCTATAATCTATATACATTATATTATTATTAAAACCAATTGCGACTTGTATGCAGTATGAGTGAGCATCACTTGAGAACGGCTTGAGCGATTTTGCTGTTTTTTCGGACAGTATTATTATAAAGGATTTTTTTTGGAAATTCCACGGGAAAAATCGAAACAAGAATTGGATTTTTTTCTTAAGAAAGACTAAAACAAAACTTCACTTCATTGATGAGATTTCTGCTGTCTGTAAAAGAACTAGTAGTGCGAAGGCGGGGCGGGCGCTAGTAATAGATAAAATCAAATTATTGAATACAATAACACATGCGCTTTCAATTAAATATTACACCAGTAGTTTGGGGTGTTTGAAACAAAGTTTGTTAATCACACCACCTATCTTAACGCCTAGGCTTAGTAGTTTTGTACAGCGATATAATAATTTGGATATATAAGAATAGTATTTACGCATACATTAGGAAATAGCACATTAGAAAACATTTATAGCCCACATACACGAGCACTCCAATCCAGCGTTTCAAAAACCGCCCGTGTGTGGGGAATCTCAGATGGATTACATGGAGTGATAGAAATATTAAAAAACCAAACGTTCCAAATACAACCTTCCAACTCATCGTTAGTGCCCGATACGACGATCCATTTCGCGCTCAGTAGACAGTACTCGAGATGCAGAATGACTGTAAAATGGAGCGATGGAGCGCCCGGAATAGAGTGACCGTCTGTGGGCTCAATTAGAGATATACCACATTTTACACACATTAGGGCACACACTTTTCTGCATGTTGGTTATTGACATTCCATTTATTAAAGTGCTAAATCTTATTTCTATAAACATAATTATATTCTTCATAAGGGGAAAGTTTTTCAATAGACCTTACTAAACTATGCAAGTAAAAATAACATAATATAAAGCATAAAAGAAATATTGTAGCACATAGTAATTATATAAAATATTGTGCTCAAATCAATAAAACCAACGTCAAAGAGCAGATAGATTACTTACGAAACAAACTAATAAACAATCTTTGTATTAGAAGCATCAGTGTGGACAGATTGTGAAAACAGCCTGAGTATGAATTGGTATGTGAATGTCCCCGAAAGGGGACCAATCTAAAGGTCAACAACATTTGTTCTACGACTTTTCACTGAAGAACGTCAATATTCTAATTCAGAATTTCCGGGCAGCCCTAGATCAGCAACTTTGTTAAATGATGTCGTTGACAAGACCACACTTAGAAAAATTCCAGAAAATGCCGCGCACTTCACGTTTGAAATTGAGTTAATTTTTTTTGTATGGAAATGTGGAATGACTTAATTCCTATAATCCTATAATCACCCCCTTCTAGGATAATATGCCAATTCAAACTCACCCTGTATAGCGCGCCTTTAGTCAGTTGGCTATCATGATAAAAGACAAATTGACAACTCAACTAATGGCAGGGCACAATCTAACCAAATTGTCTATCGAAGGATTGCTTATTGAGTTCAGCCGTATGTCTGTAAAACATCAACATGTTCTTACCTAAAGTATTTGGTACATCATATACCTTAGACATAGTGTTTTTTATTCCGCGTCGTCATAACGAACTCTGGAAAACAAAAAAAATATTCATATGTTGCAAACCTGGTGAAACGAATGCGGGTCAGACGGCGCTTAAAGCAAAATTTCGTAATGAAATAATTTGTTTGAACATTAGATACAAGTTTGCAAAGATGAAATTTGACTTTTTTTCTTTAAAGTAGGACAAGTTTGCAAACATAATTTGTCTTTTTTTTCTAGTAGGACAATTTTACAAAGATGAAATCTGAATTTTTTTCCTTGTAAGTAGGTACCTTTACAACAATCTACTTGTACACATCCTATAAAATCTCTGAAAAAGGCAAATTCATTGTTAAATCAACCTGGCATATACCTATATATGCTGCAGATAACCCTTTGATAAAATAACAATATTGTACATAATCCTAAAAATATTAAATTATAGACTTTTTGCACCCATATTTTACATAGCTGACAATGGGGTCAAGAACAATTTGCTTCAAAAACTATTTAATAGTTGATTATTCTATTGTTTAATTGGTCCATATCAATAAGAACTAATTCAACTGGCATAGAACCATATATATTAACTGTGGAATACTGCTTACCTTTGGCGCTGACCTCGTCTCTTGCTGAGTCTGCGCCCAGTAGTTGGAGCTTGCAATGTGAAACGGTTGGTAGTTTCTGGAGCTACTCTCAGATTTCGACTGTCCGTAGTTTTAGCGGCAGTCACCTGTGAAACAACAAAATTATAGAGCTTTCTATGAAAATCGAAAATAGCCTTTATCACAGTCGAGGTCACAGATTACATTTGAGAGTTACAAAAATATGTTTACATTTACATACAGTGTGATAAATACTTTAATATGTATACGACTTTTGCATTGCATTGTATACATATCTCCATAGATACATATGATAATTATACATATAGTATACCTATACGACTTTTCTCACATAGAATAATTACTGTCATACTTTGTGACAAATATTTGTTCATATCTTACGTTGCAGGATAATATTTCATGGCAATATATGTTTACGTTAAAAACGTCACTTCAGCGGCGCACGTACGGAAGTCGCGGCGCAAGTACGGATCTTTTCGGTCGAAAATATTCGATAAAATTGACAGTTCAAATCGATAAAGTGTGATTTATCGAGCCTCGAAACAATCTGACTTCCGTACTTGCGCCGTCGGTTCGATAAATTTGTCGAACCGAAGAACTCTATAAATTTATCGAATGTTGCGAGTACCAACGTCTGATCGTAAAGTATTGTAGTAGCTCTATATTCTTTGGATTCGACCTAGCTTTTCGATAACTTTTGTCGATTGTTTCGAAGCTCGATAAAACCCACTTTATCGATTTGAGCTGTCAATTTTATCGAATATTATCGACCGAAAAGATCCGTACTTGCGCCGCAGAGCTATGTTCAAATAATCGAAATTTGAAGACAAAGATCGTATTTGCAATGTAAAGATTTCTTTGTAGCAAAAGGCGTAAATATAAACGTAACACGTAAACTTTGAAGTGACACTTTAACGACTTTGAAGTGACACTTTAACGTTGTATACATATTTATGGCACATTGACGGGAAATATTATCCTGTAATGTGTGATATAAATAAAATATATTTTCACAATGTTAGATTAATTATTCTATGAGAGAAAAATTGTATTACATAACTACGCAGCTTTGAGTGGAAAGATGAAACTGTAATTTGCTTTATCAACAAGTATTTATCACATTGTACATCAAATTACTTAAATTTAAACATAATTTTGACTGTCAATCGTAAACATATCTGTGACCTCAATTACTGTACTATGCAGCAAACGAATAACCATTAACACAAACCTTCTCCATGAATTTTTTTATTAATTCGGGGCAGTTTAAGTTGTTCTCCGGCTCCCATGAATCAAACTTTGCAGACCATCCCTTCCAGTGGATAAGAAATTCTCTCTTTCCATTTTTCTTATGATGAACTTCCATTATACGCTCCACCTATAATTTGATTAATTCAATTCAATTTATGACATAGATGAGTAAGAGATTTACTGTTACTTATATATATTCATACTTATTACCTATTTGCATATGTACATACTTATTTCTATATTATTATTTTTTCTTCAAATAAGTGCATACCAACAACTGACATACTTCATTCATACACATATAAGAAGATTATGATTGTTATATTTAGCTATTAGTACAAGAGATGCATTTGTGCATTAATTAATTGAAAAAAATACCTCATATTCTGCGTTTTCATCAGCTACCTCACTGTTCCATTCAGTCTTAGGTCTCTTGGAAGGTGTCCTGCTGGCATCTCTTTTGCCCTTTCTTTTAGTACCTTTCTTCTCAGGTTTCTTGTCTTTCTTCGATTTGGTTTTTGAATTCTCTTTCTTAAAAGAATAGAATTAATACATTATAGATTTATATATAAGTTGAAGAGTGACCTATGCACTGCTCTAATGAAGAAAAGCCAATGTTATGGGTTTTCTTATTCGAGAGGAGAGGTCACAGCCGGTCGCCGCAAGCAAAAACGTCATTAGACTTTAATTGCAAGTGACCATGTAGGTCACTTGAGGACCTACACTGGCGGCCGCAGCGATCGACAAACATGAGAGGCATTTCACAACTATGGATTATAGAACTGTGGTATATTTATTGTACCTACTATTATGTATTCTGTGGGTATATGTGAATCACTTAACAATATAAATACTACTCATCATTTAGTTTAGTAGTTTTTCTAAGCAGGTGTACTCAAAAGTATATTCATGTTTGGCAGATATTGCTTTTGGTTAGATATAATTGCCAATTTGTTATCACATAAACATTTAGTAGTATAATAATGATTCTATTAATTTTTTCAATTACATCAAAATGAAATGGAAAAAACTAAGCAGATATTAGGAGTGTGTTTTGTTTGAAACAAAATGTAGCTGATGCAAACTTACCTCATCATTAAATTTGCTGATTAAATCAGGGCATGACAAAGTGTTTTCTGGCTCCCAGGTGTCGCTATCAGCGCCATATCCCTTCCAACGAATTAAGAAATGAACTTTTCCTTTGATTTTTTTAGAATCCACAATTTTTTCAACCTGAGAATATAAACAATACAAATTCAGTTTTACAATTTTAGATTTTAAAGTTCGAGGTTCTTTAGCATGCTGCTTGAAATGATACATAAAAGATATAATTATTTCTGTCATGATTATTTTTCCAAATAAATTCGCAATTATCACACCGGTAGCTTATTTTTGCAAAATATTCATAAATTATGCCTTCTCAAATAATCCCTCTTCCTATTGAAGAAAACCGTATGAAAATCCATACAGTAGTTTCTGAGATTACCCTGCACAAACACAAACTCACGAGCTGTGAAGGACTTTAATTCATAATATGTCGTAATGATGTAATAACAGTGATATTAATTGGAATTTGTATCAAGCTTTACATATAGCTAAATAATATTTGGAAACTTTTATAATATTGACAACAGTGTCAAAGTATGATTAAACTAGCTGCTGCCCGCAATTTCATCTGCGGAATGGGTTTCTATGTATCCTGGGTCACCAAAGTCTACCATGGATGAATACAAAATTCATTTTTAACCGATTGAATATAAGGAGTAGTCAATTTGTCTCTATTTTCGTTTGTGGCAATGTTACTTGATCTCTCCACCAAAGTAAAATAACCACAAAAAGATTAAACACACCATAAACCTGTGTTAAACTCCTAAACAAGCCTTTGTCGCGTGTTTAAATAGGAGCAAACCACAGATATGTAATATATAAGCAGATGAAACATTAATCATAGTTGTATATTTACGGATAGACATAATCATTTTATCCTTTTCTTTCCCATTGAAACGTCATTAGTGGTATCTCGTTCATTTATGTGTTGCAACATTGACTCGCACATAAACAACAGACCAAGCGTTCCATGCCGCCACATTGATATTATATGTCAACGTGCATGTCACGTTACGTCAACGACCAGTCAGATTGTTGTTATTTATTTTAATTTGAAAATATAGCTTTTTTTGGTTAATTTGATAATAAAATCTGTGAAAATGGTGAAGTGCAGTACATACCGGTGTGATAATGCTACCCACAGCAAATTATCCATCGGATTCTCTTTCATCGGTAAGTATAATGGTCACTATCTTGCGTTTAGAATTTCATTGTGATTTCTACAAGTGAATTCAAATATTTTGTTCATGCCAACCAGTTTTTTACGTTGATAATCTATCTTAGACGCTATTTGTTAATGCTTTTAGCCTTGAACTAGAGTAATCGGAGAGTATTATGTAGAATTTGTTAGCAAGGGCTAAAATTTGACAGCTCAAGTACTTGATACAATAAAAGGGAGCGCATTAAGAATCTAGGAATAAAATTAACAACAAAGACGAATATTCCATTTTTACTTTATTTGTCTGTGTCAAATCTTAACCTTGAATAACGTAAATATTATTTACATTTTCAATATGCCACTATCCATACAGATAAATAAAATTGAAGTGTCTGTTTGTAATATCAAAATAACAGCTTTTTACTAAATGCATATGAAAGTATATACGGTACCTATAACAAAACAACCATTTTTTATTTAGTTATTTTAGTTTATGTTGTTTACTTTTTCTGTTTTTAGATCATAATTATTAAGAAGAAGTGAAAGAGATAAGACTTAAGTGTATATTAACGACCATTTTTAAAATTTTTGTCTGTCTGTCTGTCTGTCTGTTTGTTCCGGGTAATCTCCGAAACGGCTGGACCGATTTTGACGGGATTTTCACTGGCAGATAGCTGATGTTACAAGGAGTAACATAGGCTATTTTGATTATAGAAAAATAATTAGAGTTCCGCGCAAAACAATAAAAACCATGTAATCCAAAATCTCCACGCGGGTGAAACCGCGGGGCAGCAGCTAGTAGCAAATAAAAGTATTAAATTTAGGAAAATAAATAAATAACTAAAATACATTGCTTGTGGAAGCTATGTAATTTTTCTTATTCCCGTTTCATCTGTACTTTTCATTCAGTTAGTAGGTATTTACTGATTCACAAATAATTTTTGTTCCAGATTTCCTACGAATGAAAGTATTAAGAAAGACTGGATCAAAAATATAAAACTCCTGCCAATCCTGGGCAACCCAGTTTGGCTAGTGTGCTGTGCGCAAAGCATTTTTCAACATGGAAGTCAACCATTTTTCACTTAACTCGCACAAAAGAGGTGCTTTTGGTTTTACGTCAAACCAGAGAGCAAAACTATGCTCTCTATGAGAAATTACAATTTTCACAGAGATAACCAATAATCTAATCCACCCAAGGAAGCACTCATCTAATATCGGTTAACTACAAGGATCCTTAACGCGGCCCAGTCTAAGCGACATATTTATGTGTGCGTACTTGTCCCGCTATTCAATACCTAATGTTTGGTCTGTTAAGTCTGTGAAGCAACCACAAATCTTGATTTAAGTAGTGTCCAACCATTGTCTAACTCCATGATGTTGTGACATGTCTAATCATTTTAGACGTTGTGATCTTTAGACACTGTCTAGTTAAATAGGTGTCTAAGTCATTTTTTGTGGTAGCACGGTTACATTTTGAACATCAACAACAGGCAAACCTGACACTTTGTGAGATTTTGTTATATGGCATTTGTTGTTTGTATTGATGGCCACTATTGACTAACATAGTTTAGAAAGGTGGAAAAAAACTTTTACTACCCCTTTATATAAGTCACATAGGTAGTAGAAACACCTATCAGGAAATGATATGTTTATGTATACAGCCATGGCGCCAAGAACACCACCACCGCATTATGCTACATCTCGTGTATAGATTACAGAGTTATACATCCCTGCCCATCATCTTAAGGGTTGATTTTCAAAAAAATTAGAAACATTTCATTTATTTTTGCTATTTCCATTTTCAAAAATCTTACATTAAAAAACCATTGTCTGTACAAATTTTAACACCCCCTTTCGCCCCTTTAGGGGTTGTGTATAACAAATTTCGTTCTTAGTGTGCGTTTCGTTTTTACGAAAGAAAATGATTACCCAAATTTCAAATTTTTATCTTCAGCAGTTTAGCCTGTGCATGCAGATCATTATTATGATCAGTCAGACTCAGGACATCTCCTTTTATAAGATAACTATTAATGAATATTCATTGATACGAAATATAAATATGTAGATCTCGCAATTGCTTAGAAAAAAGCCACTAATTACTAAAACATTAATCCACATTTATCTAATGGTAACATTTAAAAAGCGCGCGCTACGCGTGGTGCATTTTTTAGTAATTTTGTCAAATTAATTTTCTAAGTATACCTCATATTCTTCCTCGACTGCTTTTTCCTTTCCCGATTTTCGCTTCTTGGCTTTACTCTTATGCTTGGATTTCTTCGGAGTATCTTTAGCAGAATAGTCAGCGTCTGAATCATTATCATTTTCTTCTGCGTGCGTTGTATTGTCGGATTTTTCGGAGTCCCGATCCTTTTCATTTACGACATTAGCAGGGGTATCAGCCCGCTCATTAAGCAAAGATCCATTGGTAGAAGAAACCACATCATCTTCTGCGCGACTTTTGGATATTTTTCGCATGATAAATTTCCGTATATAAACAATTATGTAAATATAAAATTACCAAACTGCTCAAAAGGAGGGAAAACGCTTCTTGCAATGCGCGTCGGCGTCACTCGCACTCGGCACAGATTACTTATATATATGTAGCACAGACTAGGTAGTGATATGTAGCTAGGCAGTAGGCACTCGGTTCGAGACGGTCGTTCGCGTTCGCGTGGCTAGAGTTGGGTAAAATCCACAGATTATATGATATAATAAAAAAAAGTTAATCAGAGGTTTAAGCCGTCATTGAAGGAAATTCGTAAATAACAAATGCTATTTAGCGCTATGTAATGGTTAAAATCGGATGTATTACAACTGCTAAGTTAAACTACCTAGGTACCTTGATAGTTTTCTCACTAAGCAGCACAGATTAGTATATATTATGTAGCTAAGCAGTGGACAAGGGATACGTGCGTAGCAAACGTAAATAGTAAATACCATAGATTAATAACACTCCTAGGCAATGCTGCCAACTTGGTATCAGGGGTTGAGGCTAAATCACAAACTTAATGTAAGCCATGTTTCCCCGTTTTTAAATAAGAAAAAGTAAACCTACTCGACTCATGTTAAATATGAAGATTAAACTTGAAATTGGCAAAATACACAAGCAGTGTCTGGCCACGAAAGAAGAAAAAAAAAAAGAGATCGTAGTACACTTAAGTACCTATATTATAGTCTGTGATGTGAAATGTGAATCTGTTTATCTGACATACAAACTAAACTGTCTCTGTCAATTAATTTATATTTAAGAATTTAGATTTGATGGACTGTACCAGTGTCTCCAACTACACCGTAATTACGGTAGACATACCGTAATTTTGCTGGTTTTACCACCTACCGTACCATCTATGATACGGTATCAAAAACTACCGTAATTTTCAATATTGAAATGTTCCACCATTTTAGTATCATTATTATTTTTTAGATATAGCAACATTGATTAATAAGTGACACAACTGATTTGATCTAAGCGGGAAATCCTCACGCTGTTTCCACGGTTCGTTCGATCAAAACCCGACCAAATAGAAGTGTACCTTTTTGTAACAACATTGAATGAAATGAACGATTACTTATTTTGCCAGAGTAATAACATTCATGTATACTCTTTAGATGTTGTATGTTTTCTTTCACAATTTCTTAATCCAATTAGGTACGTTTCATTGCATTTAAGAGTTCCTGTTATCGATATATATTTTGAAGATGGCTAGTTTCGACAGTAATAGTGACGGTGATGGGGAGAGGGGGGGGGGGGGGGGGCAACTCCAAAAAAACAAAAGGCACTGGCAAGTGAGACACAAAAAAGTAAATATAAGTAAACAGAAATTTAGATCTGAATGGTTAACCAACAAGGATTTTTCATCTTGGTTACTAAAACTATAAATGGAAATTTGTTAGCCGAACAAGGTATCAAAAGACACGGCAAAAATTGTGTTGATTTCACCCCAACCGATAAAATGACTATTAAGATGAACGCTTCAATGTATAAAGATGAATAATAAATAATTATTTAATTCAAACTGATGGTTTTTCTTTTAAATAAACTTACCGTAATGTTTCAGTCTTTTTTTTATTATGTACACCGTAATCTACCGTATTTTTTACCTGGTAACACCGTATTTTCGAATGAACGAGTTGGAGACACTGGACTGTACAGTCGCGCAGATAGAAGAGAAAGTTGCAAGCTAAATGAAAATAAACCATGTCAAGCAGACCTAATTTTAAAAACAGTCGAATGAATTTTAAGGCTCAAAATGAAACCGAAGGCAAAGGCACCAAACCCACCAGAGAAGCATCATCCGTATTGGAAATTTTCGCCCTCATGATTGTGCACATTTGTAAGAAGATACTTTTCTTTGACACCAATTTAAAAATAGCTGTGTATTTGGGAGCTCTCTTCCTACTTTCGCTCATAGCTGATGTGCTTACATTTCCAAAGTCTTACTTCTCGAGAAGTGATAATATTTTTAATCAATATTTTGTAAAAATTGGTTGGTTTTGGACACTATTTTTAACGGTGCCTTACGTTTTATTGACATCTTACACGACATGCTGCGGCAAGCGACGAATTATTGCCACTGCTCATCTAACTAGACTGCTGATTGCTACCTTGTTCTGGTACACTTGGACCAATTTATTCAATTATGTAGAAACTCAGTATGGTCGCTGTAATCTCAAAGGTTACAATGATAAAATAACATGTTTGAAAAATGGTCATTTCTGGAATGGATTCGACATATCAGGCCACTGTTTTATTCTTATTTACTCAAGTCTAGTTATGATAGAAGAAGCTAGAGCAATTAATGGCTGGGAGCGCATCAAAGATTTCATCAGGGATGAAAAATATGCTAGAAGCATAGATGACAAATCAGCTAGTGTAAATCCTTTAAAAAATATCAACAATGAAGAGCTTAATGTTGTAAAGGTGTCATATGAGAACTATACCCCATATGTAAGAGCACTTTTGATTGCAATAGCTCTGCTACAGTTGCTGTGGGATGTGATGCTGGTCTCCACCATACTGTACTATCACATTATGGTGGAGAAATTCATAAGTGGAGTGATAGCAATATTTACCTGGTTCGTAACATACAGGGTCTGGTACACAATACCAAATATTTTACCTAACTTGCCTGGGGATGGAATATTTAAGTATAACAAAGAAAGAGCTATATCTAATACTCCTTCATTTAAAAAAAGAAAGAGCACAACTAATGGAAGCAAACATTTCATGGGTATGCCTATTAACAAAACCCAAGAGTCTACAGAAAGTGCTCCTGAAGAAACTAGATAATAAGTACAATATTTTTAGTTGTATATAATGGTTTGTTTGGGATACTGGTTGTTGTTTTTTTTTAATAATTTATTGAGTCTAATACAGAGGTGCTGTGTATACAAACCTGTTTGATTTTACACCCTTGAGTTTAAACATTTAGTAATAATTACATATTTTAAGAAATAATAAATACATAATGAAAATATTATTTATTCATACAATAAAAATAAACAAACATTGATAAAATACATAATACTTTCAACTTTATATTTTAATACTGTGTTTTACTTGCATTTGATTAATCAATAATAAATATTTTCAATTATACATACCTAATAATGTATAGACAGATTATTACATTCGGTAGATCATTACAATGATCTCTAAATATTGTTTGTCACTGTTCTTGCTCATCTACATGCAAAATAGATGTAAACAGGAATTACATTACATAGCTGTAATTGTATACAGGTATAACTAACTGTTATGTAACCAGTTGTAAAATGTACAAAGTTATTCTAGTGTGATGCTGCAGTATACTGTATATTATATAAGTGTGATATTCCACTCGTCAGAGATCTTTGTCCAAGTTGCATTTGATCAAAGAACTTGGATGACTTCATCAAGATCAAAGATTATGACAACGATAATAGCAGCACATATTATGGTCAAAATCTCTCTATTTTTTCAAACTACGCAAAATACTGTGCTAAAACTAAGGAAACTTGAACAAAGATCTTGGATGACTTTTGTGACTAATGTTTTCGCAACACCGCACAATGGTCATAAAATAGCAATCCAAATGCGCAGTAGGTATACCTAGGTATAGCTAACTTTCGAGGCACGTTTAATTTTAGCGAATACCATATGATACCTATGTTAGATCTACGATGGTTTCCATTATATTGTACAGTTTCACATTGCAAGTGACTAACTACACTACCAGTGAAGTTATCTAAAGAAGTTTTTGGATTATATTCGAAAACAGATTTTATTAATACGCAATGGTTTCTAGTAAATAATTTTTTTAAAAACGTATAGGAAAGCCAACACAACACCCAGCGAGGCAGCGCCCGCGGCTCCTACGTATGCCGGTGGTTGGGACGTTATTATCATCTTCACGTGATGCGGTAAGTTAGGAATGGTCTGTTTGAACGAGTCTCGTTGTCTCACGCGATCAAAGTAGCTCTCTATCGCTGGTCGCTTCCCGCCAGTCCAGAACCTTCCTTCAAGACCGAGTTCCCACAGCCGCTGTAACAGCACTGCTAAATTGATGTCGGCTATCGTAAAGTTTTCGCAGCAAAGCCAGCTCTCTGAAAATATTGATTAAATTAATAGTCTTTATTGTGCATGTTTTTTTTTGTACCGTAATTTTATAAAATAGGCACCGAGTTTTGAAATCAATAATTAAAATACATCACACTTGTCCTACAAGTTACAAGCTACACGTCCTATTGGACAATTGGCTTAATTTAAAGTCACAACTAGTTACAAGTAAGTATAGGTGTCCCAACAAGAGCGCCCGATTTAAATTTGCCACCATTTTGTTAATACGAGTTGTACGGTGATTTTTTTTCGACTGTTGTCACGTACATACCACCCGATTTAAGAATATGGAAAAGCATTCAAACCAACAATGTTTAGTTATTGTGAAAACACATTACAAAAATGGTGAAAGTTTTGCGAAAACAGTTCGAAAGTTTCGAAGTACAAAATTTGAGACCAATTTACCCTGATGGATCAAAAGATCATTGTTTGTCGTCGTCCTTGTCGGTCAGTCGAAAATATAGCCACAGTAAGGGAATCTGTGGCCGATAATCCAGGAACTTCCATTCGGCATCGTGGTCAAGAATTAAACATTTCCAGAAGCACTGTGCAACGAATTTTGGTAAAATCAACATTTAAACGCGTACAAGGTTCAATTGGTGCAAGAAATCAAGCCAACGGACCATGCGCAGCACCGTGAATTTACTTTTAAACTAAATCGGGCGCTCTTGTTGGGACACCCTTAGTTATTATAATTATTATTAATTTGGAAGATGGCACAGTGGTAATGAGATCAACCGCCGACCCGTAGGTCCATGGTCCATGGAAACCTACAACGTGCATGAGCTTTTGTTGAAGGAACACATCGTGATGCAATCTTAGCATAGGCATAGTTAGGACATTTTATAGTGCTCGCCTGGGTAGGTTACCGGTTTGAAGGGGGGTACTCAAGATGAATATTGTGTGTTCTGGCAGCTGCACTTGAGAACCATTTTAGAAAAAGCAGAGGAGTCGCTAAGGATCTTCTGCAAATTCGGGAAATGAATTGCTTGTAGTGGAATTGATCAATGTGGTGATTATTGTGGCCTTTTTAGCCCCGCAGGTCACAACTCGCAGATGAATATAGTGGTGGCTTTAGAGGGCTGTCGCCCTAGCACAGAACATATGTTATAATACTACGTCTTATTATATGTACCGTAAGTGTATTATATGATAATACTTCTACCCTAGTTAGACGATAACCTGTAGAGAACAAAAACATGTTAATGTAAGTACCTACACACACACACACACACACTATATATATATATGATCATAAATTTATATAATCGGAGTCGTATATTTTACCTTCATTTTGAGTTTTTAGCTGTTCTTCCACGAAAGATAGTACCTGATCTACGATATTCAATATTTTCAAAAACTCTTCTTCGTTCGACAGTATTTCATGTTTCCTGTCCTGTATCTCTGCTTTGTATAGTAGAACGTCTCTAGCCTTAGGATTTTCCTCGGCCAGTTTCCTCAAGTTTTTGGAACTGCTCAAATCTCCATCTGAAACATAAATATTTTTCTATTCTATTCTAAATTATTATGGTTCCTAATTTTATTATCGGCACTTAAATTCGTTGTCAATAAATTCTATATAAGGTACTCATGTGACATATCATTATGATACATTGTGAAGGGGAAGCAACGAATGAGGCTCTCGCAGGTCCGAAAAGAACGGCACCGTGGCGTGAAAATGAGGACTGAATAGATCTAGTACTTATACCTATTCTGTACTACTTTTGTTAGTGGTAGGACTAATTCTTCTGCGAGTATCCGTCTGGGTTAGTACCACCGCTTTGCTCGTGAAGTCTGCCGCCAAGCAGTAATGTGCAAGCATTACTTTGTTCCGGTTTGATGAGCAGAGTAGCCAGTGAAATTACTGGGCTTCTCAGGGTAACGAGCGCACTGCCGCGCAGGCCTTTGTGTTTCAAAGTTCTGAGTGGCACTGCAATTGTTATGGGCCGGCGTTATGCTTACCATCAGGCAAACGAGCAGCTCGTCTCGTTACCAATAACATAAAATAAAAAAACAGCAGAGGTTGGCTAATGGTAGAAGAATGTTACTCATCTCATCATTGTAAAACCTTTGTATTGTCTTTCTTCGCATTCTTTATCTCTTCTCCGACGCATGCACTTTTAAATCTAGTAAACAGTACCTATACGTTGTTATGAGATTTTTATACAATTTACTTTTTTCTCTTCAAAATTATCAATGTCACAGATTCGAGAGTAAAATGATTCATCGCCAAGTTTAAGATAAGATGAAAATAATATAACTCTTGTTTACTTCGCGATATCATTAATGGATAGGTACTTACCTATATTCTTAGTTAGTTACTAGGTACATAGGTACTGTAGCTAATATAAAGAGATAAGTGACAAATATGAGGGATTTAAGCTATAAGTTAATAACGCAACCTTGAGCATATTTTCGATAAGAGTATTTACCTACATATGAGTCGATTTCCTCTCCATTTCATGAGTCCATTTTCATATTACAAAAGAGGTAGGTACACGCCATATAGGTATGACATGCGTCTACGCGAATCTTTTAGACTTTTTAAAAGAAGTAGGCATTCTAACCTTACCATCGTTATACATTTTGGAAAATATAATGTAAGTACTGAAAAATATTATTAAATTTAACTTAAAAAGTGATATACATGATTTAAATAGTATAGAAATAACTGACGGAGAAATCATCACACACCACAAAAAATACAGACGAATTGAGAACCTCCTCCTTTTTTGGAAGTCAGTTAAAATTTGAATAGCTGCTTAGATAGGTAGTGCCGTAATAATTACTATAGTAATAACTTACTTTTAAGTACTTCCCTGACTGGCAACACAAATGGCAGCTTGGGAGTTCCGCATAGTTGGGGATGAACGAAAGAGCCCACGGTGATAAGTCCGGCTGGCAGAGCTTCTATCATGTCCCGGAACCTGTTTATATCCTGCACCACTTTACCATCATTTGAAACATTTACTAACGGAATTAAATCTGAAAAAGCATAAAATATTTATATTATTTGTTTTTAAAGTTAAAACTTTATAAGTAACTATAGAGCCTGCTCGTACGTCTTCGCACGCGTGCAATCAGATTGAAATGTTGGTAGCCTGTAGCACTCAAGGATAATGCAGCTTCCAATTAGTGAAAGAATTTTTAGAATCGCGTACCAGCGGCGGTGGCGAAGCGGTTCCAGAGATTAGATATAAATAACAATCAAAAACTCATATAAGTATTGATCACCTATTACAGGTACTTAAGTAGGTAGCGCCCGACTATTTTTTGCGAAATGTCAAGTAGGCAGGTATGTACCTAGTTTTTCATTATTCAGGAAAAAAAATACGTCAGTAAATATTAAAAAACAATATCCGCGGTTTCACGTGCATAAAAAGTAGCCTATCTATGTTACTCTATAGACCGCTATAAAATAATATCTATGCAAAAATCACGAGTCGGTCGATCCGTTGCTACGTTGCAGTGCAGCGTGAAAGGTATCCCTTAGTAGTTTGTGCGTGAAAGGACAAACCAACAAACACACTTTCGCATATTTGGGTATCGCATTTATAAATAGTACGCATTATTATTTACCTGTTTATAAATATAACAGCTCTACGATTATTATGGAGGAGCAATTAGCAATATCAAACCTTCACTTAAGTAGAGCTCCAGGTAATCCAAAATCCTAGTAGAGTCGGGAATAGTTTGTTTATTTACTTGGAGCACTGGGATTTCCCCTCGGGGATTTATTTCCAGGAACCATGATGAATATTGTTCTCCTCTAGTTATGTCCACAATTAGCGGTTCAAATTCAATGTTTTTCTCATAAAGGGCCATCAACACCTGAAAAGTAAAAGAAAAAAATATGTTCATGTATATACAACGAAAAGATATTTTTTTAATGTACCTACTAGGTAGTTACTTATATAAATAAATAAATTGATAGTTATTTTAAATCACTGATTGTTTCTTGAAATTTGTTGGTATGTCCTTGAGTTAGATCTTTGGCAAACATAAAGATGAGATAAACAAATGAGAGTTCTATTTTGTAATATGTAAACTACTTATATATTATCTAGTAGAAAAAAGTATGTACACATCAATACTAATAAAAGAGAATTTATAAAAATTTTAAAGTATTAGCTAGTAAATAATAAAATAAAACATACCTTTTGAGAATAAAAACTATAATAACTACAATACAGGGAAATATTTGTTTTTTTAGCACCATTTACTTGTGCATTTGGTTTGAGATTTGGTAGTTTCTCCAAATATTTTTGTACATAATGCATGGTAGAAGATAATTTTATTCTATGGATCTATTTAATTCTAAATTAATATACAAAACTAAGAAAATCCATGAGAATAAAAACCGGATGACCAAGTCTTTTGACTAGGCCGCGGTTTTTTCAGTGCAAATAAGTGATACCAACCTAACAAGCAAAAAATCAGCTGACTGAATGAGTGATTCTGCCATAGATACAGGATCATAATTTTAGATCTGTGGATTCTGCTACGGTTTTCGTGGATTATAATAGCATCTGTGATAATAGCTATCCAAGTTTTGGCGGGAATGCGAAAAGTGCTGTTGTTGATTTTGTGTTATTTACTAAAACCTGTGTTTTATCGAGTGTTAATGTGTAATAATGGTGGATTATTAACCATTAAGTGTTCGTAAACGTGCATGAGTGAAAGGCAAATGGTACAAAGACGAAAAACGTGTATTTTCGTATTCTATCCAAAACTCCAATGAAGCTTCAGTAAAGTATCCACCGCTTTACTGAAGCATCACTTCGACTTGACCGCGCTTGGACTAAACTTTAACGTGACTTTGAAGACTTTCATGCACCAAAACTAGAGACTTATTACATATTATTATTATTTATATAACTTGACACTGGCTAAATACGCTAATCGCGTGGAGCCAAAAACAAAACAAAAAAAAAAAAGTGCTGTTGTTGATTTTGTGTTATTTGCACAGGTTATTTGTTAAAACCTAAATAGATATTTCGAATCTGTAAAGATCAGTTTGTGTGTGTCTGTGGCCAATTAATTTTCGTTCATTTAATTCGTTCTTTCTTGTATGGTTTCGTTCATTCATTTGAAGTTTGGCTTTTTCTTGTGGAATTTTTGTTCTTGGATTGATTGAATATATCCCTAGAAAATATTTTTATAACGTATTTTACAACCGACTTTTCCAATGGTAAAATCAAGTTTTTGATAATTCTGCATATTTTACCACAAACAAGTCCTTTGTTTTATGTAGAAGTCGCAGGAATCTGGAAATGGAAAACTCGAACAACACCGACGCCGTCAATCTTGGCGTCGGTGAGGTAGATGCAGAAATCGGTGAAGAGTTAAAACAGTTGGAAGAGGGCAAAGATTTCGACACTCGAAGCGAAGTGTCAAGTTCGACATCGACCGAGTCTACTTCTCCAAGTATCAGCTCCGTTAGCACGAAGTCCAAAGAAAGACGGTCTAATCGCAAACGCACAAAGTCTGACAGTCATTCCCCCGTACAAAACAAACGTAGATGTATCACCGGCTCCAGTAGTAAGATTAAGACGTACGACTACATGACCAAACTCAATTATCTATTCCGCGACACACGCTTTTTCCTTATCAAGTCTAACAATGCAGAAAACATTACCTTGTCAAAGGCCAAGGGTGTATGGTCCACATTACCTCAAAATGAAGCAAATTTGAATCAGGCTTACAGAGAATCAAGAAATGTATTACTAATTTTTTCTGTAAAAGAAAGTGGCAAATTTGCAGGATTTGCGAGGCTTGGGAGTGAGTCGCGTCGTGATGTAGCGCCAGTCTCGTGGGTGCTACCGCCTGGACTCTCTGCTAAAGTATTAGATGGAGTTTTTAAGGTAGATTGGATATGTCGCAAAGAACTGCCTTTCAGTAGCACCCTGCATTTATATAATCCTTGGAATGAAGGAAAGCCTGTGAAGATTGGTAGAGATGGGCAAGAAATAGAGCCAAAAGTGGCTGAAGAGCTGTGCAGACTCTTTCCAGAAGATGAGGGTATTGAAATGACTCCTATACTGCGCAAATCAAAGGAGGCATCAAAGAAATCGTATCAGAAAAGTGGTGGAAACTACCGAACATATCGAGCCCCAATGTCATTGAGAGGATCAAACTTTAGAAACCGCTTGGGGGCAGGATCTAGAAGCAGACGGAAGCCTTTTTTATCTCCTCGGAGCAGATTAGGACCAGGAACATATAAGCGCAGATCACCGTCTCCTTTCATGAGAGACCGTTTGCCTGCCTGGTTTAATCGAACCAGAGATGCATATGGCAGCAGCAGCTCAGCTGCAGAAGCTTATGTGGCCGAGTATATGCGTTCAATGCATCATCAACTGCCCCCTCTGCCGTATGTGCCACCACCAGGTTTCGGTGGTGCAATAGCAACATATGAGGGCATACCACCACCACCCCCGCCCCCACCACCGCGTTACTATGACGTGGCACAGTATCCCAGATCAGTGCTTGTGTATGACAAAAGATCTTATGAACGTTCAGTGGATGAATTCCTCTGGCGCACTTCAGATCGCTCACGAGGCCGTAGTCGTGAACGTGACTCTAATAGGTCATACCGTGACCGTCGTTAAGCTATAATGCGCACCGATGTAATAAATTACTGATAATAATTGAAAAATAAAAGTTTGTGTATGAACATTGAACTTTTTTGAATAAAAATCATAGTGTGGTGAAGAACAATGTTGGAACGTTTTCATACTGTAAATTGGACATTTTATAGAAATGTAGGTAACGAAAATGGAACTATGGGTACAAGTAAATGCAGTGCTACTTCACTCTAAAAACTAAAAGAACTTTTTTTCAGGGTATTTGAAGTGGCTGGCACATTTGCGTTAAACTTGCGGGTAGTGAATACTAATGCTGACTATTTTTATAGTGTGTTAAATCTACCTGCAAGAGGTTTGGTTTACATAATATGATAATATAGTCTGATTATATTGACAATTTATGTACAACTCAATTGAAGTTGTATTTTACAACTGTGATATTTTTCAAATTATTAGCTTTTAAGGACAATGAGATGATTTTAAAGCACCAAAGAATCATATTGCATTTAATATTTTGAAAAATTAATCTCTAGTAACTAAATCAAATGTGATGAATAATAGTGTCTTTTTTTTATATTAGCTATAACTAAGTTATTGATTTAGTTCATCCATTTGTCAAATCATGAACATTCATTATGGCTTTTACAGTTTACTTATCTAATTAGTTTACAAATTTTCAATATTAGCTGCGCATGTGTCATGTGTACCTATGTAAGACAAAAAAAAGGTAGGATATTAAAATTTCAGTATGTACTAACTTCCCACAGACCTTATTAAAAAAGCTAAGTTATACACCATTAGGATTGGTTTTTTACTATATGGTGGAAATATTATAGTTGTGCAGTTCTGCATAAACTGTACCTAAGTACATCATTTTAAATATCATCATTTCCATTTATTTAAAAAGTTTACTATATTATTGCTTAAAAAAACTATTTTCAAAAATGGGTCTTAGGTAAATTTGGTAGTGTATAATCATCAGCATACCAGAAACAAATTAATCACATTTTAAACCTGTGTTAAACACTGTTTTTACTCCTAAACATGCCTTAGTCGCGTGTTTAAATATAAGCATCCACAAATCCTGAGTTAAATAGTGTCTAACCAACACAATTCTGTTGTGACATTTCAAATCATTTTTGACGTTTATCTTTAGATACTGTCTAGCTAAACATGCGTTTAAGTGTTTTTTGTGGTAACACGGATAGACTCTGCTTCGCCCGACACCCCCCAAGGCCAAGATTATGCATTATCACTGCGTATCGCAAATTCGGTAAACCAATCACAACACGCCGTCTTCCCTCGTGTCCCCCCTTCCCCCCGTCCCCCCAACATTTTACGATTGTGTTCTCAAGCAAACCCTGGATTATGTGGCGTCTAGGTTTATTGGTCTGTGCCAATATCACACTACCTACTTGCTGATCAATTTAGTTAGTTTTGCTGACCACAAGATGCAGCTCAATCTACTTTGTTTGCTGACAAAACACATATGACCAAAACATCTTTTGCTGACAGTCAACGGTTACGTGGCCAGACACGGCGCGTGACGTCACTTCGCATTTCATTCGATTAAGGTTTTGGATTTAGATTGAGCGTGGATTTAGATTTCACCAGAAGTAATTTTATTCAATGACCCTCGCTCGTACAATATGTTGTGTTATGGTGATTCCCTACCGCTTTTCACCTTGCTGATTACAGACATCATCAAATATGTTGGTAGTGTTTAGTCGTCTTGATGAAGTCCTCATTTATATTTTATTTTATATTTCATGCTAGAATAGTCGCGCGTCGGAGGCAATGTTACCAAGAGACAAAAAATGTAATACTTTTGTAACACTATCTCCTTAGGGGCACCTTAGACGCTCAAGCAAACGTACGTTTGCTTGTCAGAATAACGCTTTTACGTCAAGCGCGCATTTCGAGTATCACGAAATCCGCACTTGACGCAAAAGCGTTGTTATTCCGACAAGCAAACGTACGTTTGCTTGAGCGTCTAAGGTGCCCCTTAGACGACCATATTAACGAGAGAAATGCGGACGAGAAACCCGACACCAACTTTGCATCGTATCTCCCTCCCGGTGGAAGAACGAGTTACCGAAGTTTAGGATTATCATGTCCTGACTCAGTTTTCGGATATGTAAAAGTCCCATAACATCAATTAATATCCAAGCGTAGGTAACTTGTCCAACTCTTTCTCCAATTCGGCCATCTTTTCGTTAGTCCTGAGCGTCTGCGTATTATAAATTGCCAGGACCAGGGGTCGTTAGTAGGTTTGGTAGCCAGATCTTTGCCAGAGATCCTTCACACATCTTAAGCCGCCGTTACAGTGCTACTCTGTGCTAGCCATGAATAGCAAAGCCAAGAAAAGCTGGCGGCTTCCAAGTTGGCACCCGGGGCGGACCGTACCCCCCGTGAAAATGGTCATTGCAGTCGTAGCGAGTTCAAAATGGAAGTTCAATTGCAAAATATAACCTTTGAACAATTGAACAATTTTCCTCTCAACTCCTAAGATGTACCTAGTTGACCGAGCGAGCGAATTCTGCAACAACTGGCCAATTTTGCTAAGTATCAATTATCATCCGAGTGTACCTACGTACTCGCGTATGTCATTATATTTTTCAACTAATCTTTAATAAATTTGGTAACGTAGCGTAGGCGATTTTTGATTGGACTGGTATTTCTGTAAAGGGAGGGAGGTTGCCGCGGCGGCGCCATTTACATTCAAAACAAACATTCTCTAAACAAGAATTACAACAGCGCCTAAAGCCAGCAAAAATATCTTCATTTCTTTGCACTCGTAAAATCATTCACTCAGGTGATAAGCTAACTACATAGTTATTTAATTATTGTTGTCCTAATATTTTACAGCATATCGAGAGTAAGTTACTTTTTATTGAAAAAAATATGAAAAGTGGAGGTTACTTCGTGATTTTTACCCTGGAGGATTATGTTGTGTTTTTATGAGATATGAATAGATTTGTGTGTAGGTATAGGTACTACTATAATTAGTTACCTACTTTAGTTTATTTTCATTCAGTCCGGTGACGCTGTAGAGGTCGCAAGACCAAAAGCACGGTCATTCAAAAAAAAAAAATTATTTTCATGAATTTGTTTCGAGAACTTGTGCGACTTTTAATCCGACGCATACCAAATTACCAATACCATAGTTCGAATCTCGACTCGGCCCGCACCAATGACTTCTATCAAGTTATGTGCGGATTATTCATACTCGCTCTAAAACGGTGAAGGAAAACATCTTTTGGAGGAAACCGGCATGTTCAAAAAGCACAAAATTCAAAGACATTTACCGTGACATCGACCAAGCCGCACTGGGCCCGCGTGGTTGGTTATGGCCCATACCTCTCTCTCAGACAAGGCCGGTATCCCAGCAGTGGGAGTGTAAGAGGCTGATAAGGTTTCATTATTTTAGCTTATGTTGTGAATAATTATGTCATAATTATTCTATGTAAGAATTACATGACAAAGAACTATACCACAAAACACTGAGAGTAGATGTTATTTGACTTACTGTCAGTATTCCCAAGCGTTCACTACCCCAAGTAGGAATTTAAAAATGCATGATGTACAGAGAAAAGTTTTTCGTGCTCCTTGCTCGCAGAACCATTGCATGTAAAAATATACTAGAACAACACCATACTTGAAACTTGATGCCTTCTGATGTAAAAGTATAGTTTATTGAACACATGTTTTTATCGAAGTTCTTCGCTATCTTATTATTATTAGCATTTTTATGTTTTCCATAAAATAATCCGATGATGCAGACGATGACATGAGAGCTGTGTAATGTAAGTACTTATTTGGGAAAGTAACTACCTACTTCTCTATCTAGAAACCGCAGCTACGTAAACCAAGATATAGGATCCATAATGCGAAGATAGTCAGCCCACTATTTCTCCCTAACGACAATCGGGGCTTTGTCGCCGTTTAGTCCTATTATATAACGGGAGGCGTAGAGGGTTGTAAGCGTTTGGCGCAGGCGCGATGAGGGTTCGCAGGCCGCGGGAATGAGGGCGCGTCAGTCGGCGCTCAGCGGCGTCTGGAGGTGCTTAGCCTTTGCGCCGCGCCCCAAATAGCCGAAGCGTGGCTCGGGGCGTGGCGCTTACGTAAACACGCGTGGCGCACAGCTCGCGGTGCAGGCGGCGCGGGGCCGCGCTACCGTCCGTCCCAGAACGACTTCATGTTGGCCCGCGCCGCCTACTGAGTGTATGTGGGAAGCAGCACGCACCCTGCCGTGCCGCCGCCGCTGCCACAGCCGCTACCGCCGATTAACGCGCTTATAGGTATCTATTCGAGATTTCATTTGAAATATTATGGATGTGCTATATTCAGTGTATTTTCTGGAAAATGCTTGTTTTGTGTGTTAAAATGATATATGTGAACTGCCTGACATTTATTATTGCTGTGCGTGTGATCCATAATCTGCAGACGACACCCTCCACCCCCCACATACTCATGTTACTCGGGAATACCTACTGATATACAATACATGACAAGGACATCTATCTGGGATGATCAAACATTGCTATTACAAAAGGTATTTATTTATTTTTCATGCATATACGATATAGGTATTATTCAGTAAAAGCTAGATTGTACTATTTATATTATCTATTCTGTGGCTATATCTCTAGGTATGTAAGTATCTGATTATTAGAATAAATTATAGAACCAGGAGGCTGATTTATGAAACTTTACAATATTACTTTTAGTTTAATTTAACTACTGGTGTAGTAGGTACGTTTCATAATGTAGTTAGGTAGGTACCTATTTGCATAGCTAGGTATGTACCTAACACAACTTGATCCTAATTAATGTGTAGTAGGTACCTAGGTATAATATGTATGTACATACCTAAAAGAGAAGAAAGGGTCTCATAATAGCACAAAACATAATAATAGAAAAGCGAATTTGATAGATCACAGATTACATTCCTACGTAGATAGTAGAACGTGGTAGAAGTTAGAACTCTAGCTTAAGGAATACAAAATCTTAAACATTTTAGAATAATTATTGTAGGTTATAGGAATTCTTGAGACGTAGGCAAGCAGATAGGTCCAAGTACCATATCAGTATAACGTATTAGAGCTATTAGTCTTATTTCTTCGTACTTCGCTTCGTAGGTAGGTAATGATTTATACATATAAACAACTAGCTGCTACCCGCGGTTTCACCCGCGCCGAGAGATGGGATTTCATGGGTTTTATTTTATAACCCTAATTATTTTTCTAAAATAAAAGTAGCCTAAGTGAGTTCTTTTACATCACCTATCTGCCAGTGAAAGTCCCGTCTAAATCGGACCAGCCGTTTCGGTAGATTACCCGAAACAAACAGACATACACAAAAATTTTAAAAATTGTGTGTTTGTTTATACTTTCATATTTATGCATTTGGTAAAAAGCTGTTATTAATTAGACATTACAAATAGACACATCAATTTTATTTATTTGTACAGATAAGACGTTCGCAGTTTAGAATGTCCATTACAGAATATAGTATAATAGTACAAGTAGGTATGTCCATAAAATGTCAATGATTTATTTATGGAGCTACTTCGGGGCTTCGGGCCCAATTACCGATATGTTTTTGTTACGACTTCAAACTAAGTAGTACCAATCTACCCTCGAAATCTACAAGACATCTTCTGTTACCTACGCGGTGAAGATAAATCGTGGAAGCCTGCTCAGCCAGCGGTATAATGTTACCTCTCATCCATTTTCGCGAAAAAAGACAATCATAACATGATTTATTATCCTGCGGCTTGGCTTGACTTGTCGAGTTACCGCCTTTCACGCTTGACCTCCATCATTTACACTATACGTGCACAGCCGCGTATCTACCCCGTTCACGTGACGCTTAGGTATGTACCTATAATCGTTCACTATCCGCAGTCCTATCTACTGGTAGTACCTACCTATCTCGGAAGGACAAAAATGAAAAATAAATACAGTTTTGGTTTCAGAAAAACCCTGTGGCTTCCAAAAAAATGTTTCAAATTATCTTCAGTGTATACACTGAAGATAATTTGAAAATCTGTATACAGAAATGGACCAGTTACAGTTATAATATAGGTATAAGTATACAGGCTGAGTTTGAATTGGTGTGTCATCCCGTAAGGGGGGGATTAGAACCTTGGCTGTCGACAAGTTGTGAGAATCTCCCTTGGAAATACATCATTAAAAGTGTCCAAAAAATAACCTTCGAACCGGAAATTGGCGGCCTTTTCTGGTTGCTTTTCAACATTACTATCATTTGACAAAATGTGAATTTGCTGATCTAGGGCTGCCCGGAGATTCTGTAGTAGAATTTTGATGTAATCTTTAAATACCTTTTCTTCAATGAAAAATTCTGAATTTCAAAAACTCGTAAAACAATCGTTGTTAACCTCCAGGAGAACATTGACCCCCTTTTGGGATAACATACCAATTTAAACTCACATCAGGTTGTACATAGATGTTGTTAGTGGAAGGTTCTTTTAGAACAAGCAGTGCTGCTGCTGATACTAAAAAGCATTTTCACCTCTCGAATCTAGATAATTGTTTTGAAAACATGGTAATTCTTGAGAAATTTATTCAAAACTATTTTCTCTTCTTCCTTTAGCATCGGAAGTAAAGATGCAGACGCGCGCAATATTGATGGTGGTGGCGGCGCTGACAGCGCTGGCGGCGGCGGAGCGCGGTGGCGGTATCAAGGTGGGCGGCGGTGGCGCGCTGGGCGGCGGGCGCGACGCGGGCCGCGGCGGCGGCGTGCGCATCGGCGGCGACGGGCTGCGGCGCCCGCGCACCTCGCCCGCGCCGCCGCCGCCGCGCGCGCCTTCCGTCATCACAGCCGCGCTTGTCGTCCCCCACAAAGCCTTCGGCACGCGCGACTACACCAAAGCCGAGAAGGCAGCGCTCGCCAAATTACCGCGAAAACTCAAACTCTTCTCGCTCGTGCGACTTAATATTACGCTTTCGACGCTGAGCTTGACGCCTAGTCCCATGTGTAAGTGACGCGGACGCGCTATGGCCGATCCTTCGATAAAATTAGATACTTCCTAATGCTATCGATTCTACTGACTTTTTTATACGCTTTCAGCTATCCTGGACTCGCTATGTAAAGAATTTCTAGCAGTCAACGTGTCTGCTATCCTTTATCTTATGAATCATGAACAATATGGGCGTTCTACTGCCTCTGCACAGTATTTTCTACAACTCGCCGGGTATCTCGGCATACCGGTAAACGCTTTTTCTCTCTCTATGCAGTTTTTAGTAACATCTATTTATATTTTTGAATAATAAAATATTGATGTTCATATGGTTGTTGTAAAGAACATTGAAACGGCCGCAGGTGATAGCGTGGAACGCAGATAACAGTGGCCTCGAGAAGCGAGCTTCACACGCGTCATTGCGTCTTCAGCTGGCCCCGTCCATTGAACATCAGACAGCTGCTATGCTCTCTATATTAGAGCGGTACAAGTGGCATCAGTTTAGCGTCGTCACTTCAGCTATTGCTGGACACGATGATTTTATACAAGCTGTTCGGGAAAGAGTTATAGCACTCCAAGTAAGTACAATACTGAATATATAATTACTTACTAAGTACAAACTTTTAAAAACAATAACAATGAACGCACCGCGCCGTCCAGCAGTTTCCTCAGTTCATCATTCACGATCACCCCAATTCCATCGCTCCGCGCGTCGTGGATTGAGTGGAATGGTCTAATTTTCGAGCTCAGAAACAGACGGTCACTCCATTGCAGGCGCGCCATCGCTCCATTTTTCTGTCATTTTCTAGTCTCGAGGCAGGTAGGTACCTACTGCCAACTGAGCGCGAAATGGATCGTTGTAACGGCCACACACGATGAGTTGGAATGTTGTGTAACGTCAGATTTGAAACGTTTGAAAATCCAATATTTCTACATTTTCTACCACTCCACGTATTCCAACTGACATTCCTCACACCCGGACGGTTTCTGGAACGTTTGTGTAGAAAGTTGTGGACTGGAGCGTTCGTAAATGGGGAACTTTAGAAGTTGCATGAGGCATGCATGTGCTAAGTATCTATATATTACCTACGTATTAAGAGCAGTCAATTATTTCACATGTCAAGTTGATTTTCTGTAATAAAAAAACTCGTGAATCTATGATATGACTCAGCTGCCACCAAATAAAAACAACACACTCGCTCCTAAGGTTTAGAGACGAGTCTAAGCGTAGATTCTTCCATTATAGAAGCATGAGTCCACGCTTATAGAGTCGTCTCTGAATTGAATCTATAGCTTAGCCTCAGTCTTATTCACTTTATTGTTTTTTACTGCTTATTACCCCTTTCCCCGTATGGGCATACCATCTCAATTTTCAGAAGTGGTTATTATGCTAATGTAAATGCAGCAGCCTGATTAAACGCTTGTTTATGTAATTGCTGTAATAAAGCGCAAAAGCTCAAATTGCTGTGTGTGCTGACAGCCAGGCATCAACTCGCTGCTGTTTCCAACACGCGCGTAATTTCCACAGGACCGTTTCAAGTTCACAATCCTAAACGCGGTGGTGGTGAAGCGCGCGTCGGACCTGACGGAGCTGGTGACGAGCGAGGCGCGCGTGATGCTGCTGTACGCCACGCGCGAGGAGGCGGCCGACATCCTGTCGGCGGCCGGCGACCTGCACCTCACCGGAGAGAACTTCGTCTGGATCGTCACGCAGAGCGTGCTCGGCTCCTTACAGCAGCCGAACAAATTTCCTGTTGGAATGCTTGGTTAGTTTCTACACAGTATCATCAGTATCAGTACCTACCACAGTATCTCGATGAAAGTGAAGGGCATGCTTCACCTACCTAACGACCTATGTCGATAGTATGAAAGACAAAAAGATATATCATTGTCCTACATGTTGTACGAAAATATTGACGATTAGTTTGCTAGACGCCTGGTGCGTGGGCAGAAAATTATTTTTTATTTTTTTACGAAGCTGTCGACGATGTAGCACGCTTGCCCAGAAGACACTTGCAACACTCCTCTCTTAAAGACTCCCAGATTGTATAGTTCTAAGCTGATTTGATTTTGATTTTTAATTAAATTTGAATATTTTTATCTTTGTAGGAGTCCATTTCGACACCTCAAGTTCCTCGTTGATCGCAGAGATCGCGACAGCCGTGAAGGTGTTCGCTTACGGCGTAGAGTCTTACGTGTCCGAGCCCGACAACGTGCGGTACCCGCTGGGCACGCGCCTGTCGTGCGGCGCCGGCGCCGGCGAGGCGCGCTGGTCCACCGGCGAGCGGTTCTACAGGCACTTGCGGAATGTGAGTGTGGAGGGCGAGGTCGGCCGGCCGAGCATCGAGTTCACGCCGGACGGGGAATTGAAAGCTGCGGAATTGAAGATCATGAATCTTAGACCGTCTATTGGTGAACAGGTAAGGTTTATGTTTTAGGTATTGTTTATTGGCTTTCTTTATTTGCAATGTTTAGTTTTATTTACTTTATTTTACTCCGCAGAGTTTTTTTCTCTGCGGTTTTTGTAGATACAAATTATACAACACAATTTAGTAAGGAACACAGAACACAGTAAAATATAAATCAGAAAAAGCTTAACTTACCTATACACTATGCCTATACACGTACAAGTTACGAACTAGACCATATCCCAAAACATGTGGTACCTGCGCATTGAGCAGTAAGTAGGTACCTATGTTTTTTTATAATTATACAGTACAGCGACATTATTCCCCAATCCGCATTGGGCCTGCGTTGTGGAGTATGGCCCGTGTTCTGACAGAAGTCGGAGAGAGAGAGAGAGAGTAGGACTTACCGGCTAGCCTATCCTAGCAGTGAGAGCGTAATATGGCGGTGATGACACATCTAACATTATAGAGCACAATGATATATATTACTTTTTCATATGTTGAGCAGTTAGCTAAACAATTAAAAATATTTTTGTTTAAAATCCAATATTCATTTTTAGCTCTTGCTAATTGGCTCAATGTTTGGAATTTGACCAGTAATAATAATGAACCCTTCAAAATATTTGTTTTCTTTTCCATTCCTGCTATAGTCGCTTCGTAGAAAAATTACACAATTTCAAACCAAACCAAACGAATTCAAACGAGAGTTTGGCGCCTCCTCGTATAAGACCTTGGTATAAGAGTTGACCTTGGCCAAATGTAATGAATGTTACAAAAACTTAAAACCATAAAATTAATTAATACTTATCGTTATATTTGTATAGTTGGTTTGGGAAGAAATTGGCACATGGAATTCCTACCCAAAAGAGCGGCTCATCATAAAGGACATCGTATGGCCGGGCGGTCTGCACACCCCGCCTCAAGGCGTACCGGAGAAGTTTCACATGAGAATAACGTTTCTAGAAGAACCCCCATACATTAATTTGGCACTACCGGACCCTGTCACTACTCGGTGCTCGTTGGATCGAGGGGTCATATGTCGAGTGGCCCCGGACTCGGAAGTCTCTGGGTAAGTGTCCTCTAGCTACTCAATTATTAATTTTTATAAGCACATTGAATGACAAATAAATAATTGAAGTCGTATGTATTATATTGGCTCATCATCCTTCCTGACAAACTTTTGATACGCCGATTTTTTTTCTCGTTAGCTTTATTATTTTTTTACTTCCCATTTAGTAGAAGTTAATGAGAACACCTAAAATTATATTTATACACCATCTCGATAATGGCCAATTATGTATCATGCCAACTTAACTCTTGTGATGTGAGTTGAGCAGGGAATAAAGTTTTACTTACTACATTATTCCTTGTGGATTTTTTTTAAAATTTTGCATTTTTTACGAGATCTTTTTATGTGACTATAAAACACTGCTTTATCCTCTTGGTCACTTTGTCCATAATCTACTAGTTGTTTTCAATAGTTGTACAATTTGATTTAAAACCTGCATGTTGCTGTATGTGATACCTACTTTACTAATAAGGGACATTGTTGCCGCCTTAGCGATCATAGCTTTACAAATATAACACTGATAACACTATGACGTCCATATCACAAGCAATGTAGAATGCAATTATTATTTCTGATGTACTTCTCCTAGTCATAATGAGTATATAACCCTATATATATAGGTAGGTATATTGATATAAGGCTTTTTCAACTATACGTTATAGGTTAGACCCCGGCGTAGCTCACGGGAACAGCTCCATCTACCAGTGCTGCAGCGGATTTTGTATCGATTTGCTGCAGCAGCTGGCCGAGCAGCTGGGCTTCACGTACGAGCTGGTGCGTGTGGAGGACGGCCGCTGGGGCACCCTGCAGAACGGACGGTGGAACGGGCTCATCGCAGACTTGGTTAACAAGAAAACTGATATGGTGAGAATATTTACATGGATAATATCATGTTGTATAGGTAGTTATAAATTATGTTTCTCCTCTTTATTGGTTAGTCACAATCTAATATTACTATCAGATGAAAGAGGGCGTGGTGCCTTGTTTAAACAAATTGAAAGAATGACTACTTTGCGATTGTATCCTGTACCGGGAAGTAAAAATTAGATGGTAAAGTATTACATTAAAAGACAGGTGAATGTTGGTTTAGCGAAATAAATATTCAAAAGTAAGTGAAGTGGTCTCTTTCTACTACAAAGAGAGTCTTGATTTCCATATCCGTGTGAGAATAATTGTAAAAATAATTCCGCGAGAATTGAAATCAATCAAATATTCGAAATATAATTGCTAGAAGCATATCAATGATCAAGTGACTCAAGTCCTTTACACCTTTATTTTCCAGGTACTAACATCCCTCATCATAAACTCGGACAGAGAAGCGGTGGTTGACTTCAGCGTGCCATTCATGGAGACGGGGGTGGCGATAGTGGTGGCGAAGCGCACGGGCATCATCTCTCCCACAGCGTTCCTGGAGCCGTTCGACACGGCGTCGTGGATGCTGGTGGGCGCGGTGGCCATCCAAGCGGCCACCTTCACGATATTTTTCTTCGAGTGGCTGTCGCCGAGCGGGTTCGACTGCTCCACGGGGCAGGAGTCCAAGAAGGTGCCGCAGACTCGGTTCTCGCTCTGTCGCACGTACTGGCTCGTTTGGGCCGTACTTTTTCAGGTAGCCTATATTTTGAACTCAGCTTTTATTTTTAAGATATAGAATATTTTAGTTAGTAGGCAAGTAATAGGTACCTCTTTGTTTAACATAGCTAATTCATTTTTTTTTTATCTAAAACGTTAAACATCTAACTTTATACTTCTGCAAAGTAGCGCATCTACCTCTCTATCTTCATCTTTTTTTTTACTTTTATTGAAGGCATTAGCAGTAGTAGGTATATAGTATTAAGAATTAGGATATTTTCTACACGATGATTTTTATCAAGAGGTAACGCTAAAAAAATAAAAAAGTGTTCAAAGTACTTATTCGTAAGCGCGTCAATTTTGCTAAAAATACACCTCTCTGTATCCACAATTATTCTGGTTAAAATTTGTTAATTAATGCGTAAAAACATACAGCCAAACATAATTTGCTCCATATCATTTGTGACTATAATAAGAGCAAAGTTGGAGCAATGTCTTGCATAACCACGATAATCGACGTGACACAGACACGGTAACACCTAAACCTTAAAGACAATCGTCCAACCCAACAGGCCTCAGTCCACGTGGACTCTCCCCGCGGCTTCACGTCCCGTTTCATGACGAACATGTGGGCCATGTTCGCGGTGGTATTCCTGGCCATCTACACGGCCAACCTCGCCGCGTTCATGATCACTCGCGAGGAGTTCCACGAGCTCAGCGGCATCGACGACCCGAGGATCGCGAGGCCGCTCACCTACCGCCCGCCGCTCAAGTTCGGCACGGTGCCTTGGAGCCACACTGACGCCACGCTGGCCAAGTATTTTGCTGAACCGCATTCTTATATGACACAGTAAGTTCACTATGCATGTTGTACGCTATGTGTAAATGTCAACGCCTTTCTGAAATGATCAGATGACCACAAAAGATATTTAAGAAAACAAGAGGCTGTATACAATAGATAATTTAAAATCCTTGTGGTGGCCGTTTGATTGATTCTATCTAGTACATCACCTTCCGCTTCGTAGTCAAAAATTATGGAACAAAACTGTTCATTTGCGTCAAGAATAGAATCACATTATCTATAATTAGATTGCTATAGCGATCAGTTTGCTTCAAATCCCCCGTCTCTCGCCATGTTTGACTCGTTTTCACCAGTCCTGAACTAAACTTCTTCCTTCGTATAAGTAAAAATCACGTCCGGTAAAGGCTACCTGGGTATAGTAATTATAAGTGGCTCAGTGTGTGTTGCCAGTGGATGACTTACGGCACTAAGATGTGGTATCTTATTGTTGATCTCATTAGTAAGCTCCAAGTCATACGAGCTTGAAGAGGGTTATGCTTGGGGTTTCCTTGCGTGATAAAACCCAGAATGAGAAGATCCAGCTAAACTCATCGAGAGGCGACTTAGCTCTCAAAATTAGCAAGCTGAAATGGCAATGTACCCGTCATATCACTCTCAGATCCAGCAACCGATAGGAAAGAAAGGTTCTCGAGCGACCACCAATCGGACCAACCATATACCATATAGCGTAGGCCCGCACTAGTTGTAGGTAGAGTTGACATGGTCCAAACCGCGAGGAAGCCGTTGAATGCAAGATGCATAAGTAGGTATAAGCCTTTCAAAGTAGCGTTCTTGGCGGAGTCTTCCTGCTGATGATGCCGTTGAGTTGATCCGTCACAGAAAGGGACTATACCAAGGACTTTCAACCACAATTGTTAAAATTTGGGTAATTGATGAAACTCGTTAAAAAATACTTAGACTTTTTAATTAGGTTTTAATGGATCTAGAACCAAGCCAAAGCAAACTGTCGTGAATCTTCGAGGCCTTAAGTTAAACGTAGGGCTTGCTTCCATAAAAATATCTATTCTAGAACTCCGTTCCATTGTTGCAGGTTCAATAGAAGTACGGTGAGTGCGGGCGTGACCGGCGTTCTAACAGCAGAGTTAGACGCTTTCATCTATGACGGTACAGTCTTGGACTACTTAGTATCACAAGTAAGTTTCTTTGACGGATAAAACGCGCATTTCCTTTGGCCTTACGTAGATCAGATACGTTATCTACGGAAGGCCAAAGGAAATGCACGTTATAGGTAATACACGTTACACGTGCATAAATAGATAACTTAATAAGATAAAATCTATACATATACTTACTATAAATTATTAGAACAATTTAAATGGTGTACTCCACCGTCGAGTTTCTTGCCCTTCTTCTGCATGGTGGGTTTGGAACGAGGCAACTAGAATCATTACAACTTCGAGCGCCCATCCTCGAGCCTGCAAGAATGTATCTATTATTTTTATCTAGATTATGGTCAACGACCCTTATAATTATCCCGGCGAACTGCCTAAACCGAGGTTCGTACTGCGTGGCTCTGCACCCCACTCTATTATGCCCTTGAGGGCTTGAGTCCACCACACCATTTCTAAGGGCTGAGCGCCAATAAAACCCGTTAGTGGAGCATCAAAGTGAGCCAGCCCAATTTTAAATGCAAACATACGATTTTATTACGCAGAATATTTAGGAATCTCATAGCAAGATCTAATAATAACTAAAAACTTTTAGATCGCGGACTGACTGCTGACTGACATCGTGTTAAATCTTGCTATGTGTAGGTACTGTACCTAGAAAAGGTGACAAAAGTGACGGTAAGAGTGTGACGACGATGTGTGTGCCCATAAGACTTATATTTAGGTAGGTGTAGTGTATGTTCAAATTTTCTTAAATCAAGCTGGTAAATTCACTAGCGCGTTTAAGGCGCGCGTTCTATATGCAGCTCTCTTAGTGTAAGCACTAATATTTACAATAATATTTTAGGATGAAGACTGTAGACTTCTTACTGTTGGATCTTGGTACGCGATGTCCGGCTACGGATTAGCGTTCACACGGAACTCAAAATACCTCAGTATGTTCAACAAAAGATTACTCGACCTACGATCCAACGGAGATCTCGAGCGATTACGCAGGTAAATCTCTAAAACTTTACGGAACTTTCTCTGGTGCGACAGAGCTTTCTCCCGTGAAAAATAATTTTCTTAACGATGATGATTACTCACCTTAACATTACACTTGTATACCTAATCTGACCTAAGTAACCTAACCTGCTTTTTTCTGTGCCGATTTTAATAATTACTCTTTCTTTTTTTAAAAGATTTTTAAGATGTACCTACACCTTTATCTTATATCCAACTAGCTTCTGCGACTTCTGCCCGCAGTTTCACACGCGTTCCCACAGAATCCGTTCATTTCCCCGGGATAAAAAATAGCCTTCTTACTCTCCGGTCTATAAACTATATCTATACCAAAAATCA
Source organism: Crocallis elinguaria (assembly GCA_907269065.1). Taxonomy (NCBI): domain Eukaryota; kingdom Metazoa; phylum Arthropoda; class Insecta; order Lepidoptera; family Geometridae; genus Crocallis; species Crocallis elinguaria. The sequence goes on along the minus strand of OU026072.1, from coordinate 18,350,488 downwards.
CGTAGATCCGTTGCTCCGTTGCTGCGTGAAAGAAGGACAAACTTACAACCCACACTTTTGCATTTATTATACGAGTAGTACGTATTAAATAAGATATAGTTCTGAAATTTACGCTCATTATAGGTAGTATAAAAACCGTAAGGTTTTAAAAAATTAAAATAAGTCAGATTTTTTTTTTAAGTACCTTTCTACCGTACCGTAAAAAAACGCAAAAGCTGGGTTCGTACTTAGTTTTTTCTAGCACTTTGTAAAGTACTTAGTACGTCAATTTCAAACAGGTATTGGATGACAGGCACTTGCAAGCCTAATAAGCAAGAGCACAAGTCGTCAGACCCACTGGCGCTCGAGCAGTTTTTATCGGCATTTTTGCTGCTGATGGCTGGAATACTGCTCGCAGCGATTCTACTGGGTCTGGAGCACGTGTACTTCCGATACATGCGCGCGCACCTCGCCGCCTCCAGCGCGGGCCCGTGCTGCGCCCTGGTCTCTCTGTCCATGGGTAACACTTATTATAGTCCTACTTGTATATGCTATAGTTTTTAACCGACTTCCAAAAGGGGACAAGGTTATCAATTCGGTGGGTATATTTTTTTACGTTTGTTACTTCAGATCTCCGTCATTTCTAAACCGATTTGGAAAATTCTATTTTTATTTGAAAGGATATACTTTCAGATTGGTCCCATAGAAATTTCAACAAAGTCGATAGTTTGTCACTGCGTAGTCGGTTTATCGCTTGATCTAATGTTTTTGTGTAAATCACGATAAAGCTAAATAACTTCTGGCTCTCCGGATCAAACGTTCCAGCTGAGCATGGTAATAAAGTGCAACATTCGCGATCACTCCAACTCCATCACTCCGCGCGTCGTGGATTGAGTGGAACGATGGCTCACTTGAAATGTTGCGTGAAACACAAAATACATAATTTCAGTCGTTATAAAGTTTTAAGAAGGTACATTAACAGAATAAAAATTAAATTCACAAAAAATATGTAATTACCGCTCACCACCGCGCATTTTTCGTTCAGTCTGCGTGCGTCTCGAATACTGCCAACTGTGCGCGAAATGGATCGTCGTAACTCGTATCGGCCACACACGTTAAGTTGAAACGTCGGATTTGGAACGTTTGAAATCCAATATTTCTATCACTCCACGTAATCCATCAGCGATTCCCCACACACTGATGTTCGAACGTTTGCGTGGCATGTTGTGTAGTGGAGTGCTCGTGTATGGGGGCTTTAACGAGTGACGTAAGCGACAGTCTTGAATCAAGAATTTATATTATAGTCTCTCTAAGCCATGCTTGCCCTGTCTAGGTCTGGGTCTGGCCCTGGCCAAGAGGCCAGAACTTCTTCCAACTGCCAACCAGGAGCCAGAACACGCAGATTCGATTTCCTTTGCCAGCGAATTTTATTATCGAAAACATGTCACCTCCCCAAGATATAACCGTATTGACCAGCATATCACACGGTATAGTTGTTTAATAAAATAATAAGCGACTAGGGGTCTTACCACAAAAAAAATAAACGCACGTTAAACCTGTGTTAATCACTGTTTAACGCCTAATAAACATGCCTTAGTCGCGCGATTAAATATGAGCAACCACAAATCCTGATTTAAGTAGTGTCTAACCATTGTCTAACACAATTCTGTTGTGACATTTCTAATCATTTTTGACGTTTACCTTTAGACGCTGTTTAGCTATACAGCCTATTTTTTTTGTGGTAACACTATAAATTGTTAGCGGTTGCATAAAGCTGGTCCATAGTGCTGCCGCACATTGGGCCACCAACCGTGGCCACTATAATAGACACAGCCACTAGACGCGGCCACCAGTGGCTGGGTGCAGCCTCAAATCGCAGCCACAAAATAGAGATAACAAAAAGAAGTCACCATTTCTTTTGCGAGAGCGCCAAAAGACTTGGTGACTCTGCATTATAGAATTTTGAATCTAATATTGGGGGTAAAAATTTTGCATTAGGTGTAATATGTTTTTATTTGTGTTATACCTACCATATAAAATGCATATTCACAAAACTGATACTGTTCACTGGTTGTTATGATCTATGTAAACATAATATTGTGTTTACTTGCAGGGCAATCCCTCACTTTCCACGGGGCCGTGGTGGAGGCGGCGACAAGAGGTTACGGAGCAGGTTCTCGCGGCCACTGCCGATCCGCAGTTTGTGCTGCACAAGTTTGTATTTTTAAATTTGCTGTTTTGATGTGATTATTGTTATTTAGTAGTAGATTATGTAGTTATTTACTTTATCTATCAAATTAAAGTTACAACAAGTAAACCTTAGGTTAGGTATACCTATAAATTAAATAATGACTGGGTGGAGCGAGCTTCGCTCGGATTTAAAGAACCTTTTTTGCTGATGAGCCATCTTGGCTCGCCTCTCAATAGACTCCGACGCCACAAACTGGTACTTGCCCGAACCATCACAGAGAACAATACCCCATACGCGATCGAACATGTGCATGATACAAGTTGAGCAACTGTTCCGGATTCCGGTGTGAAGTAGGTACCTACAGCCTCACCATATCCCAACTTAAATTTTTGGCAGCCAATTAAGCCTTAGACCCAATATAGGAGCCAAAATTGTGAATGAAAAGATGCCAATAAGTTTGAGATGGTCAATTATCGGTACGGAGAGTAGGAGTAAGGGAGGAATTGACTCCGTTTGGCAAAGAATAGACGCGCCTGTATCTTTGCTATGCATTGAACTTAACCAGGTTGGCATTGCCCCAATCGGAGTCTATGAAGCTTGGTAGAAATCTAGTCCGAGCGCTAACTGTACCACGGTCAGAGGAGGTGAAAGAGACGAGCAGCGCAGCTTCTACGATCTCTACCTACTCAAAAAAATAGTTTCACAACCACTGCGTGTTCAGTGCAGAAGCAGTTCAGCGGTAAATACGCGGTGGTGATGTATGTAGCGTAAAGCGGAGCAGACATCACTTTGAGCTCAGGCAGGGAGTGAAAGAGACCGTATTGCTGATGTTCTTGGCTATTTCGTTTTTTTTATTGCCATATTTGCGCTTCAAGCGCAGCTTGCAAATATCAAATATCAAATCATGTAAATGAACAAGAATAATAATCATCACTTACGAATTACTACATCTATAAATTGCATAAATGTCATTAAAATAATTACATAATTAATGTTAGGTCAAACCCTCGATTTTTATTTGCTGCGTGAAAGAAGGATAATCCAACAAACGTATACAAACACACTTTCGCATTTATATACATTTATTATATTACGTATAAACCCCCGAGGTGCTACATCATTCAATAAAAGTTAGTTCTACCATAGACTAGATAATAGTTACTTAGTACAAAGAGTTGTACTATTATTATAGTTTGACCGAAACCGCTGTACCGCGCCTTAGGAAAGCGTGGCGAGGTGGGGGCCGAGCAAAAAAGAGCATGAGTTCAGCGTTGACGGCAGACTGACGGAACGGAGCGGCCGATACTCCCCCACGTCTCGCCGCGCGCGTACCTAAGGCTCCGGCTTTGACGGCTCCGTAGCTAAGTTGGTAGTAACCTTGCCTGCAAAGCGAGGGGTCCCAGGTTCGATTCCCGGCCGGGGCAGATTTTTGTAAACATAAAGTTTGTTCTCGGCTCTTGGATATCTGTGTGTGTCCATGCCACCTGTGACTCAGAGAATCCTAGTGCGGGGATATGAGTGTTAAAAAAAAAGAAGCTGTACAGCGATTTCGGTCAAACTATAAGTTTGTGCAGGTGTGGCGCGCGCGGCACGAGCGCGACGCGGCGATGGCGCGCGCGCGGCAGCTGGCGGCGGCGCTGGCGGCGCACGGGCTGGCGGCGCCGCCGCGGCGGCTGGCGTCCGCGGCGGCGCTGCTGGCGGGCGGCGCGGGCGGCGCGCACGACGCCACGCGCCCGCGCACGCTGCGCGCGCCCGCCGACCTGCTGCCCGACCTCGACCGCCCGCTCTCGTGCGGCGACCTGCGCGCGAGGTTAGTTTAGCCTTAGCCAGCAGTACATATGCAGACCGTAGACGCTTATGCAAACATGCGTTTTGCCGTCAAAATAACCATGCTTTTGCATCAAACGCGGATTACGAGATAATACACGCTCAAGCGCGGTTGGATGCAAAACCATCAAAAAACCACGAAATAGACAAGAACGGCAGATAGTGCTACTTCGAAGCCCTGCCTGGGCTCAAAGCGACTACGCTTTACGCTACTTACATCGCTTGCGCACCACCGCTTATTTACCGCGGCGTCCGCACTGAGCACCCAGTGGTAATGTATAACAATCTTTTTGAATAGAGGTCGCGGAAGCACAGTTATTGAAGCGGGTGCCGTGGTCGGACTAGATTTCCATCAAGCCCCAACCAAAACCACAATAGACGATACGATATGCGTCAAGCGCGGGGATCGTTTTTCCATGGTTTTCTCGTGGTCCGCGCTTGATCCATCAATCATGAATTTGGGCTCCTTTACACGTAATGCATGGTTGTTGGATAAGCATCGATCACGACCACACGAAAACCATGGAAAAACCACAATCCGCTTGACGCATATCGTGTATGGAGCTTGGTAGAAATCTAGTCCGAGCGGTAACCGTACCACGGTTAGAGGTAGTGCTTTAGGCACCGCAGCCGCTTCTACAATGGTTTCAATTCTATCATTTCATAACTAAACTAATTTTAGTTTCACTCTCTCTCTTTCCAATGCATAACATGAGAAAGAGACGGAAAATGTCTGACAGATCTAAATCTTGTTTTAGTGCTGTCAAATATCTTTCGATCTTGATAAATTAGGTGCCACTGAATTCATTGCCATTAAATTTACACTACACTCAAGCAAGTGGATTCATTTGACAGGTCTAAAATATATTCCACCTCTTTCTTATGTTATGCATTGGAAAGAGAGAGAGCGAAACTAAATTTAGTTTAGTTATGAAATGATAGAATTGACACCAATATCTACTTAAAATTAGTTTCACAACCACTGCGTGTTCAGTAGAGAAGCCGTGGTAAATACGCGGTGGCGCGCAAGTGATGTATGTAGCGTAAAGCGAAGCCATCGCGCGTCACTTTGAGCCCAGGCAGGGAGTGAAATAGACAGCACTAGCTAGTTGTATTTCTCTTCTTGTCTATTTCGTGGTTTTTTGATGGTTTTACATCAAGCCGCGTTTGCGCGTGTAACATCGTAATCCACGCTTATTGCAAAATCACGTTTATTTTGACAGCAAAACGCAAACTTATCTAAGCGTGTAGGTTGGCTTCACCTCCTCTACACAAAAGCCACACGCTTCTTTTTCCGCTCACGCTAACGCCAATAACATAGCGTAAAATGCCTGTCTTGTTTGCCTTATTTCAAGTTTTTATAAGCTGCCTAATATAGGTAACAACATTGCAATGAATCGTGCCGTGCATTTATTTTAAACTTTAGGGCGATATACCCAGGGTCGGATAAACCATGTCGGGGCCCCAATGCAGTGCACGTCTCGGGCCCCCTTTTCTAACAATAATATAACATTATGCTATAACAATTTGAAATGCGTTCTGAAATGTAGTGAAATATGACGATATAGTAAAAAAATGCACAGTTTCAGTGCGAATCGCGACGTGGGTGAAACCGCGGGCAGCAGGTAGTAAAATAATAATACCGTTTATATAATTTAAATCCACAAAGTTCTTTCAAAACATGCAATTTGGCGCCCGACACGGGCCCGGCGCCTAGAGCGACCGCTCCTCTTGCTGGTTGCTCTATAAATCTATACATCGGTACTATAAGTAATTAATGATAGTAGGTCTACCTATATAAATAGTTACTTATATTTATTTGATACTAGCTGCTGCCCGCGGTTACACCCGCGCGGAGATATTGTATTTCAAGGTTTTTTTATTTTTTTTGCGCGGAACCCTAATTTTTTTCTAAAGTAAAAGTAGCCTAAGTTACTCCTTCTAACATCAGCTATTTTCCAGTGAAAGTCCCGTCAAAATCAGTCCAGCCGTTTCGGAGATTACCTGGAACAAACAGACAGACAGACAAAAATTTAAAAAATGGTTGTTTGGTTATAGTTACCGTATATACTTTCATATGCATTTAGTAACAAGCTGTTATTTTTATATTACAAACAGACAATTTAATTTAATTTATTTGTATAGATAATACCTATTTATTTTGTTTCAGAGAGCGGACGCGAGTAGAAATGGAAACAGTGCTGTGAGGCGTATTTTGCGCCACCCTAATTCAATTCCTGAAGGCTGTTCTTACACCAAGTTATACAAGACGAAGTAGTTATACCTAATGTTAAAATACGGACAGTTAAAAGAAGCGTTGTAATTATTAAATAAACTATCCAATTATTAAAACAGAGTGCTGGACGTAGATAGCGAAGAGTTGTTTTGCACGTGCGCACGGCGCAGGCTGGGCGCCGGGCGCTCGCCCTCGTGTTGTCTACTACAATAAAATATATTTTTTGGACAATATTATTACTTTAATTTGTATTAGACCTTTCTTTGTAATCCTTTCCTTGTAAATCGGTTACCTATTGTGGTAGCCGATTGGAATGTAGAGTAGTAAATCTGCCACCGTTCGCCACAAACGATTAAATCAATTTCACTTGCGCCAATAATAAGTAGATTAACTAATCCGGATTGAGTTAAGATCACCATCAAAATGGTATCTTATTCCCGTGTTAGCGACTGACTCTCCGGCTGGCTCAAGCACTGCACTCTCAAAAACGGTCATGGAAAAGTTGGATAACATCGTGAGGATATAAACATATGAATTTAAATTAGTAAATAATCGAAGTAAAAGAACCACAAAATGTGAGGACAAGGACATGTGATATTGTGGTGGATTTACTCTGGACTTCACAACCTATCCTTGCCGTCGACTAGACGAACTATACTGATATATGTACTTACCAACACGTTTTGCGTCGTGGCTGTAGGTATCGCGTTTGCAATTGTCATCTCGATTGTATTTGTGCTTATAGTAGCGTGAGTGTGTATACCTAAAGGTAGACGATTGGTATCTTTATAGTTCACATAATAAAGAGGGTTTTATCGATTTGAACTGTCAATTTTATCGAATTTTATCGACCGAAAAGATCCGTATTTGCGCCGCTGCGTGGCGATGGCATCGCTACAGATGCGCTGCAAAAAGTCGCAATGTATAAGGGACCTAAGTGGTAGGTCTAATCACAGGTAATTATCGACACCTGTATAAAATTGGAGCAACGAACAGTCAGACAGTTCTCTTTGCCGAGGTTGCATGCATGGACACGAAACTGTGGAGCTTTGAAATTGCTGACTATAGGTAGGTACGGCTACGGAAGACATCAGAAGTATTGGCTTGCAATGTGGCAAATCCACATCCTTGTTCCGAAATCTGTGGACGAAATTAAAAGAGACTCGATCTAAATCGGACTTCAGATTTACACCACCAACCAGCGACATCACTGGACCAGCTGTGCCAGCGACTATTAGGATGGATAGGATAGGTCTAAATCGGGATTCAAATAAGTGAAATTTGATAAATAAATTAAAACTAAATTACAGAAATTTTAAGTTTTCTATACAAACAGAAAATTATTACCTAGACATTGTCTAGGTAATATGCTAATTATTATAATAATAAACATATTAAAACTGTTCTCTATACTGACTGTTTAGATCTTTGTATCTTGCTATTGATAAATAGTAAAGAGGGGATACTTACAGAGAACGAACGAAATAACTGAAATAGGTAAAATAAAACGAGCTCTCGTTTAATAAATCTCTGTGGTGCCTAACTACACAGCCTCATAGGGTTTCACTATCCCGTATCCACTGGTTGGAGGTGGGGCTTTAACCACCCATCCAAGCAGGCCGGAAGGACGCCAACAAGGTGTGAACTGTAGACCGGGCTGTCGTAGGATGGAGGTCGGCAGGAAAGGGCGCAGTGCTGAGGCCCACCGTACCTACGTGAGCAGTTCTTGTTGTTCTTTGTACTGTGTACCACCGAGGCAGACCCACAGATTACTATATTATATGTAGGGCAGACCACCGCTGGTTTTTAGTTTGTAAAAATCCCACATAACGCGTCTGCTCGCAGCCGACTGTTTCAAGATTTCCACGTCGACAAAAATAAATGTAACTACCTACCCAGTAGGTACCTACCCTACAAAATTGTTAGGTTTTCTGGGATACAATTATTCACTGAAAGTCAGAAGAGACTAGAGAGGGACTAGCTTATAATATAATATAACGATATGCAAAATTAAAAGGGGTAAAATTGATTTGCCAAAGCATAACTAAGTACCTATTTTAAGTTTGCAACGCCCTCCTAACAGGGTGCATGTTTACTCTTAAGTATAAGTTGAATGTATGTGTGCAATAAAAATAAAAATAAAAAAAAAAATATTGAGCTGTATGTTTTTACACAAATTATGTTTATCCATTTTTTGGACACCGGTTCTGATATACTTCTTCTTCTTTCTTTATTTCCTAGCTTCTGTCAAAGAGTATATGTCTTCTGTGGAATGTTAGCCACAATTAAACTTATATAGGTACTCTTTGGCCACAATTTCGCCAATGTCAAATCTACTTCTTCTTCTTTCTTTATTTCCTGGCTTCTGTGGAATTATATCTATGTTTAAACATGACAGAGAGTTTTGGCGGGAATGCGAAAATGTGCTGTTGTTGATTTTGTGTTATTTACTAAAACCTGTGTTTTATCGAGTGTTAATGTATAATAATGATGGATTATTAACCATTAAGTGTTCGTAAACGTGCATGAGTGAAACGCAAACAGTACAAAGACGAAAAACGTGTATTTTCGTATTCTATCCAAAACTCCATAGAAGCTTCAGTAAAGTATCCATCCCTTTACTGAAGCATTACTTCGACTTGACCGCGCCATGACAAAACTTTAACGTGACTTTGACGACTTTCATGCACCAAAACTAGAGATTTATTATATATTATTATTCATGTAACTCGACACTGGCTAAATACGCTAATCACGTGGAGCCAAAAACAAAACAAAAAAAAAAAAAACATGACAGAGACACTGACATTCGAAGTACATTACAGCTGACTCATGACTTTCAACTTTCCGCCATACGTAGTATCTCTAATTCTCTATATACTCTGTGCTCTAAAGTCTATATAGTTTGTGTATCATTTGATGATTGTGTACATAATTTAAATAGTTTCAATTTATATAGGATTAGCTCCGTTTGTAAAAATAACATGTCCAAAGACATCATTGTACTTGCTCCTAATGGCAGGCGACAAACTATCCATTGCACGGCGGACACCAGCATATTACAGGTAAGTGAAAAATCTGACCTCAGGTTTTGTTGTTGACAAAATGCTTTTTATATTTATTACATTGTTCTACCGATACAGCAATACAATAATTAAACTATTTATTCATGTCTATAGTAAAAATCTTATAAGTTGTGGATGTGAAATGCGATTTGAAATGATCTATCGCCCATACCTTTTTTCTCATCAAGCAGGAAATACCCAGCTCCATGAGGAGCAGCCCTGCTATGTGGGATTTTTAACCCACTAAAACCCCCTGGTGATATACATAGCAGGTCTCCAGGCTCTCCAAAGGGCCACACCAGTCCTCCCACAACTGCACCCTTCCCTATCTACCTCCTTCCTAACCAGCCCGGACCAAACCGAGCTATCATTCCCCTTAAGGGCTTGCTTAGGTAGGAAGTGAGAGTCACACTTCCAATCACCCACAGACTCCTTTTCATTCACATTTTACAACATGCAGGGCATACCAGAGCCCTATTCTTTTAAACCAAGGGCTGGTTGATCTCTAAGTGGTTAATAACTCTGTTTATTAACATTTTTTATGTAGATGTTAACTTACCTACATAATCCTTTGGTATGTGATACTTTTAACATGCATGTGTACAAAATTCTGGTGCATAGTATCCTACATAGAAGCTTAGCTTAGTTCTAATAGCATTAACATGCTATTCTGTATAATTATCATTTTAAAAATATTTTTATAGATCCTAGAAGATGCATGCCGTAAGCAAGGTTTTCAGCCCTCTGAATATGACTTAAAGCATCACAACCATATGCTGGACCTGACTACCACCATAAGGTTTTCCAACTTGCCTAATAAAGCTACTGTAGAAATGGTTGAAGCTGTAAAGAAGCGGGAAGAGTTAAATGTAACAGTTGGATTGATTTTGGAAGATGGTAAGTAAGGCTTTAATGACTGTTTCCTGTTTGGCAACAACAACACAATAATTTCAATGGTATTTTAGAAACCAAACAAATATTAATAGAAGTTCTTAGAAAATTACCTTTCTTGTTTTACATGTTATTTATTATCATTTTAATTCAGGTGAGAGAAGAACAGCAAATTTTCCACCTCAAACAGCGTTGTATGACTTGATCACTTCATTGGCACCATCAGAACTAATTAATATACAAAACCCATCTATTTTGTACATGCGCCAAGAAGTTACAGGAATGAATGCTTTAAGATCGAAAACTCTTAAAATGCTAGGACTGATAAGCGGCAGAGCTATTCTTCGATTACTGGACAAAGCTGAGGAAGCAAAGTAAGTGGTAAAACTGATTATAGATTATTCCTATTAAAGCAAATGTCGGGGTGGCTGAGCTTCGCTACATGTATTTAAGAATTTTTTTTGTTAATTTACGTTTTATAAGAAATTCAACTCTAGATAGTTGAGTTTGAAAAGCAAATCCTTATCTAAATACAAAATTTCATCCAAATCGTCTGACATTTTCGAGATTTTTATACACTTACCTACATATATTTAAGAAGTAATGTGATAGATTCATCCAAATCGTTACAGCTGTTTCTGAGATATGCGAAATAAAGTTATATACTATATAGTAATTATCATACATAGGTAGGTATACATACACTATATGTATACATACCTATACCACCTATATATCTTGTTTAGTTATTAGATATAATTATTATTAACAGAATAGATAGAGAACTTTTTTTAGTAACTTGTAATGTATTTAACTAATATTACTTTTTCAGACAAGCAAATGTATCAGCAGTTTATAGAGTACCCCTATCTGAAAATCTGTCTAAGTGTGAAGAGAAAACTTACATTACTGATGCAGACAATGCTGGACCATCTCATAAGCCTATAGACCCAGTTTCTTTTATCAAAAGTGTAAAACATTCTAATAGTACTAAAAATACTGAAGAACAAAAAGAGCTTTCACAGGAAGTAAGTAAGATGGTTGATAAAAAGGCAGTTATGGTTAAAGAGCCAAGTGGCCATGTTTTAAAAAGTGATTCATCAAATACATCCGTAACCAAAGAAAACTTAGAGAGACGTCTTAATATTGAACAAGAAGTCACATTTGTAAGTATTCATGTACTCTGTACTTCATATGTAAACTAGATTTAAATTATTGTGACAATTGCAGGAAATTAATAGTAGTCCTATTTATTGCTGTAGTTGGGAGCTCAAAAAGCCATTGCCTTTGTTCAACCTGAAGAAAAACAAGTTGATATAGATGACCTCCCTGATGAATTCTATGAATTGACCTTAGAAGAAGTGCGTAAACTATACCATGATTTGCAACAGCATCGTATAGTATTGGAAAATACACCATTGATCACTTCAGAACAAAGAGAAGAACTTGAAAACCAGGTAAAAGAAACTACCTGTAACTTATTCGAATTTAATACCTACTTATGTACTCTTTCTCATGAATCTATCTTCATTCTTCACACTGCTGAAAGCCATTGCCAGAAAGAAAGAGCTCATAACTTAATCAAATTTTTGCATATATTTGTAGAACTAAAAATGAAACTTATGCAAAATTGATATTGTCAATCCTTTTAATTGTATTTTTACACTTTGCAGACATCTGAACAGAGACTCAGCTTGTATAAGAATGTAGTTGTTCGGATTCAATTTCCAGATTGTATCATACTACAAGGTGTATTTCAACCAACTAACACTATTCAAGATATTAGTAACTTTGTAAAAGAACATCTTAGAAGTCCTGATAAAGAATTTTATATCTGTAAGTACTAAAGTTAATAAACTTACCAATCTTACAAAGACCGTTTACACAGATTAAATACAATTAGTAAAATGGAAGCCTCAAAAAGAATTTCTATTACAGTTACAACACCGCTAAAGGAAACTCTTAATCCCAAAATGACATTATTGCAAGCCAAATTTGTGCCATGTGTTCATATGCACTTCAAATGGTTGGATGAAGAAGAAGTAGGACAACACACCTACTTGAAAGAAGAAATCTACAGGAAGAAAACTAGTAGTGATGCAGCAAGCATTTTGGCTTCCAAATACAGGTATTTCACATGATAAATATACAAGCATTAGAATACCTGTTTAATTAAATAAAGATTCTTTTTCAGAGCACCTTCCAGAAGGAAAATGGATACTGCAGAGAGTTCTAAAACCTGGAATGTCCCATCAACATCTAAGAGCAGCAAAAAACCAAAATGGTTTAAAAACTAAAAGTAAAAGACCTTTATGAAATTACAACATCTGTAAACACATTGATCCAAGATACAAGTATTTAAAGCCTTATAATGGATATGATTATTTTGTATTCTGGAATTGTTTCTACCATGGTTCTTTAAATCTAAAAGTTGCTGCAATTTCTTAGCTTGCAGTTTATTTTTTTGAACTACATATTACTCAAGCATTTTTGTATCCTTGGTTGTAACAAAAATATAAAATAATATAATAATCACTAGTAATTAAAAATACTTACATAATTTGTTCAGTTTTATTGCAAAATTAAAAAAATATATTTAGTTATTATTAATGAGTATTAACAATCATGGAGATAAAGCATAGTTCCATTGTGTGACTGTAAGTCAATGCATTTCTATGAGTGCCTTACATATTTCCAATCACCCTGTATAGTGTGAAGGGTGCAGGTAGGGGGGTCCTCTCGGGAGGACCATCTCTGTTAGGGCTATGGAGGTAGTGCGAAGCATAACCAAAGCCCTAGCACGAAGCGTTGGGAGAAAACACCATCGATTTTTAGTTGGTAGTTTGGTCAACGCATCTACCATGCTGCTGGTTTGATTTCTGTGATGCAGTGAAAATATATGTGCAGTTATTTGCAGTGACGCAGAATCATGGTCTTTATAGTGTTTCCTCCTGATTATCTAGATACAGAGGATCCCAGTCAAAATTCAAGGCCTATGTGATGAATTGATGATTCAGGATCTTTATTCTGCTTTATTAAGGTTACATTAAACATGCTTAATTTTATGATCCTAAGTTAATTAATACCAAGTATAAATATGATTTACAGTAAGTATGGAGCAAAAATATATGATTATTAATAATAAAAACAATTTTTAGGCCGCTATGACGCTATCCCACTAGACATTTACGAGCGTTGGCGTTTCTCGAACGTTTGGTTTGTCCAGCGCCAACGCTCTGCGCGCACGCGACTGCCTTTGTGCACCCGCTGGACGCATATGGTCAAACGTTCGAGAAATCCCAACGGTTGGAAAACGTTCAGTGGGATAGATTATTTAAAAAATAGATAAAAACTGATTAAGTATAGCTTCAGAAATGATTATTGTACTTTTATTTAAATTATAATTGAATATATGATGGTAAAGTACCAAGTTTACATCTTGTTGGTTTAATAAGATCACATGGTTCCCCTGAGGTTGTGTCAACTCCTATGTCTCTAAAATATCTCTGATCCTTTGCAAACTCTATAACACTCACATTTTCTGTCATTATTTTGAGTGGAATTGCTTCAGTTTTCTTATTTGGTGTATTTTTTCGATACACTCTTGCTCTTTCATTATGAACTCTTTTGTTTATATGAGTGTATGAGGTTTGCTTGCTGGCCCTGGTTAATTTCGAAGCAGTATCAGGCATTATATTAACATGACGATGTATGCATTTGTCCCCATTCTCACAGTAACCTTTTAAAAAATCTTGGCAGATTTTGGTTTTCTCATTTAACTTCACATGCAAATATGGGCAACCCTCTTTAGTGCAAATACCTTGTAGAAAGAAATAGCATGTTGGCATTTTTTTATCTGTCATGTCATGCGATAGCAGGCACTGCTTGTTGTGGCAAATACCCTTCAAGAACTTGCGACATATAGACACATGTTTCTTATCATGTATATATTCACAGTTTCCTTGCACCATCCTTAAACATTTGCCATATTTTTTGAATAGAGGACACGGTATATTGTTTTTCTTCATAGTACCTTTAATTATTTTCCTTGTTTGCCGGGAGCTGGTCTTCAATGTACTCTTGTTAAGTGTAATTGACACCCTCCTCACAGTACCCTGTTTTATTTCTGATGAATTGAGTAATGTAGTTAATGAATTACGTTTAACAAATTTAAATCTCATATTTTGTGGACTATTTGATATAGGTTTGGAACTGATTCTATACTTTGATTTTGGATTTAATAAGTTATGCTGATTTGAAGTTAATTTGTTAGTAAAACTTTTAGCAATATCAATGGCAAGATTCTGTTTTACAGTGTTTAGAGATATTGATTTGTATTTATTAACTCGCACTGTTTGTTGAGTATTGTTAGGAAGAGATTTCACAAGGGGAGTTTTGTTTAATTTATTTTCTTTTTGTCTCACCAAACAATATCTAGACTTACTGACTGTAGCCATTTGTGTGTTTACTTGATGTTCATTACCCACATGAATTGGCTGAGTGCATGATAACTGGCTACTACAAGTACTTGGACTTGGCTTTTTGTTTATTAGAGATCTATTAACAACAGAGGAGTCTTGTATTTTTGATCTGATGAAATTAGGATTAACATGAATTCTTGGTCTGAGGGCTGAATCACTTTGTACAATATTGTGTTGTGAACTTGCTGTGGGTGAAAAATTTGGGTTAAAATACATAACATTATTGTTTGATAAAATAGATCCTTCAGGTTCAGTTCTATTAAAATTACGATTTATATAAACCCTGTTTTTAGTTACATTTGCATGTTGATAGTTCTGGTTATGATACCCAAATTGATCCATCTTATTGTAAATAATATTGAAAATATTTATTTCCACTTTTACAGTTAACTGTATCAATTAGAACTGTCTTCAAAGATTTTGCAATCTCACTATGTACAACTTCATTGAGTTCTTCTAAAACGTTGTTTGCCTCTGATTTGTAATCACCTGTGATCCAAAATATACTCATATGAAACGACGGATCCTGAAACAAATAATAGAAACATACTTAAATAATGTTTCAAATTATTACAAAAATATTTAGATTTATATACTGTAACTTGGCAGTCAACCAACCAAATTATGTGGTCGCATTCAAATTCTTATTAAACAAAACTCAAATCAAAGAATTTCTTTGCTAGAATACATTACAATTACATGGTCATAATAAAATTATAACAGATATAGTAGACACATATATTGTAAACTAGCTGTGCTTTACCCACATAATTTTCTAAAATAAAAGTAGCCTAAGTTACTCCATAGAACATCAGCTATCCCCGTGAAAATCAGTCTATTAGTTTCGGAGATTTGCCGGAATAAAAATGTTAATTTTCTTTCATATACATTTATTAAAAAACTATTACATTATTTTGACATTACAAACAGACACCTCAATTTTTTTATCTTATATTATAACAAGCCGAGCCAGTTGTTTGCCTGATGGTAAGTATAATGCCAGCCCATAACAATTTGCAGTGCTACTCGGAACTTTGTAATGCAAATAATATAGATGTACATGCACTTAAATACTTCAAAATATCAATCTTACCTCATAAAATGTTGGCAACTTGTAATCAATCAATATTTCATCAACTTTTTTTGTGAGTTCAAGTAAATATCTTTGACTAAAATGATCAGCTTGTAAAGCTATGAATGTTCTTGAATTATCTTCGTTTGAATAAACTTTCACACCACTGAATCCTAGCTCGAAACTGTAATAAAGAGAAGTCATAAATAACTCACTTAACTCTATTAATTTTCTTCAAAAACTCAATAGTGGTGATCACACAATGATTTTTATTATTCATTGTGTAAACACAATTTATATTATCGATCTAGTGATATAGGATACTAGTGGCTATAGCTACTTTATCTAAAAATATCATATTTCTTACATGGCTACCATTTAAGCAATATGAGTAATTTTTGCCATACCTCTCAGAATAACCAACTGCTTTCTGCAGTGATGTAGTGAATGGTATTATCAAATGATAGTTCAACACAACAGTCCTTGAAACGCTGATGTGAATATTTTCACATCTTTGCCATAATTTGTTACTGACTTTCAATCTTTCTTCCAGTATTTCAATAACATTTAATAACACATCTTCAGCAGTATCTGAAATATGATGAAAAACATATTTTTAAACCAAGTGAACCAACATACTATTAAAGTTAATACTGCTGTAGTTTTCGTCATCACCATATTATTTTTATTTTGTTTTAGGCTGTTGATTTGATGTACCACATGAGTTAACCACCTTATAATCAAGATTCAACTAATACTAAATCTGTTTAATACTTTTTTATATACACTTACATGTACTAAAATACATGTGTGAAATACAAGACAGAAGTAACTGGCGTGGAAGAGGATTATATGGTGATACCATAACATCAGTTACTCGATAAGTTACATACACTATTTCCGTAAATTACAATGGGTTGGGGTATGGGTACTTACACTTCACAAAAACGAATGTAGCCCAATTTCCTCTTACATGGGGGAAGGCACGAGTACGTCTGCCATGCAATTCAGGATCATCCACGTGCGATTCAGATAACACAACACGAACTTTGCTCAAGTCTGGTACTGGCAGTTTTGGCCTGAAATATACAGTCAGTTATTCAAGACATACTATCAATTGTACCTATACCTAAAAATGGAGCTCTAAGAGTAATATTATTCTGTGATTTGAGTATGTACGCACCTTTTTATTTCAATTTCACAATCGCTGGAATCAGACTCAGAACCGTAGTCACAAAGGTAAGACAAGCTAGACATTAGAAAATAGAAAATAAACTTTGCACAAGCAACATGGTACAGTGTTAAACAGTTGAATAGATAAAGAAAGACTATAATCACTATAATACAATATGTACTCTTTGAAGTTAGTTGTCAAAGAGAATAATTATAACACAGACTTAATATCTGTGAATTATAAGTATTATAACCACTAGAGCTGTAAGAAATCGTATGTATTCGTTACCGAGTAAAGAGTACATCGCCAGACTCGAAGTAACGAATCGTTACTTACGAATTCAATTCGTTACTCGTATGTTTCGTATGATGTCAGTTTGATTCATTATCTGTACGAATACAACGTATGATGCGTGAACTGAAACGGTTTGTCCAGCGATAGAAAGAATGCGAGTGAGAAATAAGCATCGTGGCTTCATATTGTTCATATTTTTATCTAATTTCAAAACATGCCTGTATTTTTTGTTGTGTCGATGTTAGTCTTTTTCTCCGCCATTTGTCGACCGATTTGAATGTTTTTTTTTTTATGGGTAGGGTTCCTTAAATTTTATGAAAGAATACCACCTCTAAGGGTGAAAAAATAGGTGATAATATTTCATTTTTCACAACATTTTCGGAAGTCGGTTCTTGCTTTTTCTTAAAACAATTTTTATATAATATTATGAACCAGAGTACTTAAAAATACAGTTTTTTTACGAAAGTACTTAATACGAACGAAATCACAACAATGAATACAATGATACCAACCAACAGGACTCGATGCGATGTTTCATGCTAGTACTCGATTGTATCAAAAGTAACAATACGAAAGTAACGAGTGCTGATGATTTCAATAACGAATACATATGAGTACTCGATTTCTCGTTACTTTTACAGCTCTAATAACCACTATAATACCTTTATTAGACTATTCCCAGATCACAGACTTACAGTATTACAAATCTGTGTCACAGATACAGATGCGACAGTGAGTTTATAAGCTTTGTTTCCAAACACAGACTACTGACAGACGACCGACTCCCATAGCTCGTTGCTAAGAGATTGTTTAATCTGTGGGAGAGAAAATAGAATTTGACATCTATACTTTTTTGTAATTGAAGGCAATGGACATCATCTGCATATAGCCGCCTTCGGATATACTGTACTATAATATTAGATTAAAATCAGAATTTAAAATTAGGTAGATATAACATTTTAATAAAACAAGGAAGTATTTATTCAACGATTTATTTTTAGTTTTGTTTTATATTTTTTTAAAGCTTTTTCTTGCATGAATGGAAGGTTTCTGTTCTCAAAGTGCTTGATGTCATGCCTCCTCAGTAGTTTATTGATTGTACTACAACAATGGACCGTCTATGCAGTAATCTGCAGTATTGGCCGAAACAGTGGATCTAGTTGTTACATGATCGTAAATCTTTTTAAAATTTTTTCTTTATCACAATATGTATAATCAGTATGCCTTTTCATGGAAGGTACTTCGTAAGTATTTTCTGGGGAAAAAAAACACTTCTTAAATCTTCTTCATTCTTAATACAATGGACACATAATATGGAATATGTACTACTACTATACTATACTTACGAATATCTTCAATAGGTAACCTTGGAACTCCATTGGAAATTTCCTCAGGGGTGAAGAGATGGGTAGGCACCATATCTCAGACGTGAATTGTGCTGGATAAAGCATTACTCAAAGTATATACGTCATACCAAAACCATTGCTAGTTTTTGTTTCGGGAAACTTCTAAGAACCTTAGAGTTAATACAGTTCAACCACTTGTTGAATCTTTGCTCGTCACTTATAGGAAAGTAATGTAAAAACGCGTCCTCTCGCTTATTATTGCAGTCACTAATACAGGGATGCACAGACTTATTAAGACTAGGGGCCACTCGAGCAAATTATGAACTGATGGATGGCGGGCCGCCAGAAGTATAGGTAATTAAAGACAATAAAGAATTGATAATTATGTATTAAAATTGAAAAAGAATTTATTTACCGACGCATGCACGGCGCACCGATAAGCACACTTAAGAGCGCGCGCGCGAGATTCAAATTACTTTTTGGACATATTTTTTTTTGTTTTATTCTGGAATAGAATTCAATATTTTTCGAATGTACGAGAGTATTATTTTTGCTGTCGGCGGGCCACCAGTATTCGACCGGCGGGCCGCATGCGGCCCGCGGGCCGCGGTCTGTGCATCTCTGCACTAATACAACACTTGGGCCTCATTTTTATCCAATGTAAATGATCACCACAATTCACAAAAAGCACTGAAAATGCGTTCTCTCGCTTTTTAATACGTTACTTTGGTTTCCTCGTTCCATAACCAACAAAAACCATCACAATAAATCACTAAATACAGTAAAAATAGCGATTAAATTGTTGTTGTAGTTGACAAATATGGCAAAAAATGACAAAATATCTGAAGTACGAACAATGCACAGATTACTATATATGTAGCTAGGAACAATGTATTACGTAATCTACCACAGACTACTGAGAAGATACTATTATCCACGCAATAGCAAAATGGCCGCCCGCGGGTGGAGGTACTGCGCGCGGGAGGCGAGGTTCTATTTTCTCCCGTTCCTCTATGCCGAGCGATAAATGTATGGAAGTGAAACAAACTACTACTAAGATAATATACTACGACACAATCACAGACTAATAAGAGAACCACTGTCCACTAGTGCAGTTACATATTACGATAAAACCCACTTTATCGATTTTAACTGTCAATTTTATCGAATAAAACCAACTTTATCGATTTTAACTGTCAATTTTATCAAATTTTATTTATCGAAAACATCCGTACTCGCGCCGCTGATCTGTGACTAGCGCATTGCGCATTAGTACTTGTATACTATGACTAGTCCATCATCTAGCTCATCATCATCACATCAGTCATCTGTGATCTGTGGAAAATAGTCGCGTATACTCAGTAGTCTGTGGCTACATATATACTGAACAGTGGTCGCTGCCAAAAAAAAAAACCGGGACGGATTATATCATACATATATAGTAGTTATCTGTGCTATATAGTAATCTGTGGATTATATTCTCTTTGTACAAATCAAAGAGTATAATAACTATCCAACAAATCAACAAAATGTGTGAAAGGAGGTAGCACCATCAATACTGGCAGCCTAGTCTATTAAATAAGTATAGAGTTTGGCTGTGCTCGTTGCCATGCTACTGACTGTTTATAAAATGATGTTGTCACTTATTACTTTTATCTGCTACCGAAATTCGTTTATGTGTTGTGTTCTTTTATTTATTCTTTATTGTGTCTACTATCTGTATATGTTTTATAAATGAACTATTCAGAATATTAATCCTAGTGTTGTTATCTTCTTCTTATTCCACTGCCCACAAGATCCAGCTTTGCATACCGTATCAGGTTACGGGCCCAGGCACAAGGCCAAGGGATTAGATTTTGCATTCCCAGCAAAGAAGTGGTAGATAGCAATCATTGGACAATGGATAGTTTTACTGCTAAACTACAGATTGGAAATTTGGAAGGCAAGGAAAACTGGGCCACATGGAAATATAAAGTTTCCATTATGCTGCGTGGTACAGAAGGTGCCATGGAGGCGGCAGATGGTAAATTATGTAGACCAACCCTTCCTGAGGCAGGAGGTGACGCTGCCACTATCCAATATAATCTGGAAATGAGCAAATTTAGAAAAGCCGAGAGCAGCGCCCTGCTCATACTGACTACTAATATGTCAGAGGACACTTTAAAGAAAATCATGAGATTTGAGACAGCAAATGAAGTCTGGCAGGAGTTACATAGATTATTTGATGGACAGACAGAAGATAGAGCATATAATTTGTGCATGGAGTTCTTCAGCTTTAAACATAACAAGGAGGATGATGTGTCCACCCACATGTCAAAGCTTAAGAATGTCTGGAATAACTTGAATGTTGAGATTACCAGAAAAGATGCCAACGCTAAGCTTCCTGACTTGTTCCTGATATGCAAGATCTTAGATACTCTGAGTGAAAGATTTTTTGCGTTCAAATCTAGTTGGCTATTGCTGAGGCAAAGTGAAAGAACAATAGACAACCTAACGAGTAATCTCTGTGCGTTTGAAAGGGCACTAGATAGCAAAGAGGACACGAGTCAACATGCATTAGTGACCACACGCCACGAGAAACAGATAAAGAATAACAAGGATGAGCAGCTGATATGTAACTATTGTTCCGGTAAAGGACATAGAGTTCGCAGGTGTAATAAATGGATTAAGGATGGGAGGCCACCTAAACCAAACACATCAGCAGCTGTCTCAACAACCAAACAAGTCCAGAACATCACACTGATGGTGAATGCTTGCTCGAAAGGACAAACAGATCGAGAGAGTTGGTATGTCGACAATGGAGCAACAACACACATTGCAGTGAGGAGGGATTATTTTAAAGAATTTCAAGAATTTGATTTGGATCACACGGTGACGACCGCTGATGGTAGCGTTATCCCAGCGATAGGGAAAGGTACCGTCATAGTTGAATCAAATGTCAATGATAATCTGGTAATAACACTCGCGGATGTCTGGCTAGTACCGTCATTAACAAAAAACTTGCTTTCGCCACTAGCTGCGCAAGATAAAATGCCGAATAGCATATTTATGGCAACTAATACAGAGTGTAAGCTGAATGGAAACAGCTCTACAATAGTGGTTGGGAAAAGAGTTCCGTTTGGAGGACTATACAAGTTAGAAATGAAGACAGTGATGCCAAATAAGAAAACAACTATAGAAGTGAATGCACTGACAGGCAACAACCTTCTACAAGTCTATCATGAACGGTTTGCACATCAAGACAAACGATATGTCACTGGATTTGTAAAAAGGGAACTAGGAATAAAGTTGAAACCTGACAATGTCAAGTGTGAAGGTTGTTTATATGGCAAGTCACATAGAAAACCCTTTGGCACTAGGGAAAGAGCTACAACTATAGGAGAGTTGATTCATACCGATGTATGCGGACCCTTCGAAGAGAGCTTCAGAAAATTCAAATACTACGTACTTTTCAAGGACGACTACTCTGGTTATCGCATGGTCTACTTCATTAGATACAAATCAGATGTAAAAGATAAAATTCTTCACATGCTTCAAGAAGTAAGATCGGCAGGACATACAGTAAAAACGTTACTTAGTGATAACGGAGGAGAGTTTGACAACAAAGACGTTCGAAATATACTGGAGAAACACGGCATTCAGCAGAGATTGACAATGCCTTACACGCCGGAGCAGAACGGCTGTAGTGAGCGAGAAAACCGTACTCTAGTCGAAGCAGCAAGGTCTATGATGCATGCAAGAGAAGAGCTACCGCAAATGCTCTGGGCAGAGCTCATTAATACTGCCGCGTATGTGCTAAATCGAACAGGTCCAAGTAGACATGGATGTAAGGTTCCGTTTGAGCTGTGGCATGGGAAGAAGCCCAACATAAGCCATTTAAAAATAATAGGAAGTGAATGTTACGCTCATATTCCTAAACAAAATCGCAAAAAGCTCTGTAAGAAAGCGATAAAGGGCAGACTAATAGGCTACGAAAACGATGATGGTTATCGTGTCTGGGATGGAAAGAAGACAATAAGATCTAGAGACATAACGTTTGAGACTGATATTGAATTTAAGATTTCCACTAGATTACCTGCTAGCTCAGAGGAAGCAGAGGGAGATGACGAACTCGTTCAGACCTTACCAGAGCCTGACCCTGAAACGACCAATAATGAACATGTTCTAGAGGGAGATAGAACAAGTCAAGACCAAGTTCATGATGATGAAAGTGAACTCAGACCAGGTCAAGGCGATGTTCTTAGTCATGATGACAGCGACGTTGAATACGAGAGTCCGAACGATTATTTCGTTGAGGCTGAGGAAGAGTTGGAGATAATTGAGCCATCTGTAAGCCAGGAACCTCGGTATTACTTACGCAATAGAGAAAAACTTGCACAACAAAAGAAAATGGACGATTACGTATGTTTTGTGGGAACTGAGACTTTTCCCGAGACATATGACCAAGCCATGGAGAGGGATGATTGTGCAAAATGGTTAGAAGCCATGAATAAAGAAATGAGGTCATTACAAGATAATGATGTCTGGGAGAATTGTGAACTTCCACCAAATCGAAAAGCACTTCCGTGCAAATGGGTATTCAGGATTAAGCGAAACCCAGACAGTAGTATTGATAAATATAAAGCGAGGCTTGTAGTTAAAGGATTCAAGCAACGACGTGGAATTGACTACGAACAGACATTCAGTCCAGTTGCAAGGATGGCTACAATACGGGCTTTATTAAGTGTCAGCGCTAAAGAAAAGCTATATTTGGCACAGTTTGATGTCTCGACAGCGTTCCTAAATGGCAAACTTAAAGAAGAGATCTTTATGAAGCAGCCTGATGGGTTTCACGATGGAACATCAAAAGTATGTCGACTCAAAAGGAGTCTGTATGGGTTGAAACAAGCACCACGATGCTGGAATTCTTGCTTTGAAGAAATTCTAATTGAGAAAGGCTTTGAACAGAATACAGCTGACTGTTGTCTCTTCAGTAAGCAAATAGGGGATAAGAAAATTCTGATTACTTTGTATGTAGATGACGGACTCGTTGCGGCAACAGATGCGAAGTTAGCGAACAGTTTTCTACAAGATTTAGGAAATACGCTAAAGATAACTTCGAAGCCGGCATCCTACTACTTGGGGTTAGAGATAAAGCAGTCAACAGATGGGTCTATTGCAAATTGCAATCAAGCAAGAGTCATATGCAAAGAAGATTTTAGAACGTTTTCGAATGACGGATTGCAATGCAGTTTCAACACCTATTGAAAGATACGTAACTACTGAATCAGGGAAAGATGGAGACCCTGACGAAAACAAATTTCCATATCGAGAGGCTGTCGGTGCTCTAGCGTACCTAATGACAGGTACTCGCCCCGACATAGCGTATGCTGTTGGAGTAGTATCCAGAAGTTTAGAGAACCCAACTAAAGCTGATTGGCAAAGAGTCAAGAGGATATTTAGATACCTCAAAGGAACTATAGCTTACGGTATAAAATATAGTCCCACTGGTAGCAGTACACATGTTCAAGGCTACAGTGATGCAGATCATGCTGGAGATGAACAAACAGGACGCTCCACTACTGGTGTCACATGTTTGTTTGCCGGAGGAGTTGTTTCTTGGCTAAGCCAACGTCAAGCATCGGTTGCGATTTCAACAACAGAAGCAGAGATTGTAGCAGCAAGCGAAGGTGCCAGAGAAGCAGTGTGGCTTCAGAGAATATTCAGTCAGCTTACAGAATTGGATAGAGTTCCTACTCTGAAAGTGGATAACGAAGCTGCAATTCGCCTTGCTTACAATCCCGAATTTCATAAGAGGACTAAACACATTCGTGTGAGGCATTTCTTCGTTCGAGAGATGGTTCAAGAAGGCCTCATAGATGTTCAGAAAACATCGTCAGCGGAACAGTTAGCAGACCTTTTGACAAAGGCAGTTCCAAGACCCAGGCTCACAAAGATTGTTGCCGACTTGGGTCTACAGTACCTTAGTAATTGATGAGGGAAAGTGTGAAAGGAGGTAGCACCATCAATACTGGCAGCCTAGTCTATTAAATAAGTATAGAGTTTGGCTGTGCTCGTTGCCATGCTACTGACTGTTTATAAAATGATGTTGTCACTTATTACTTTTATCTGCTAACGAAATTCGTTTATGTGTTGTGTTCTTTTATTTATTCTTTATTGTGTCTACTATCTGTATATGTTTTATAAATGAACTATTCAGAATATTAATCCTAGTGTTGTTATCTCCTTCTTATTCCACTGCCCACAAGATCCAGCTTTGCATACCGTATCAAAATGTACAAATAATGTCTTCGAAATAATTTGTGGGCAATTATTAATACCGTACACTGGCCTCACCGTAGACGGACTTTCTATAGACGACTGGTTTCCGTGCCGCATGTGAGATAGAACGATATTGGGTGATGTTGCCATATCAAAACGTTTACCCTGGTTTTTAGCAATGCCAGATTTACTCCATAATTTATCTAGAGATCAGGGGTGCAATTTTTGAATGTCACCGAGTGACTAAATATCAGCGATATGACCGATAGTCACCGATTTACGCAATTGTCGTATTTTTGAATCTCAGCGGGTGACTAAAATTATCATACCTATGATATCGTTTACGAATGGGTACCCTCACTCGTAAACGATATCATAGATACGAATATTTAGTGCCAATTTTGACTTGAACACAATTTCCAACTTAAAAAATTAAATTAAATAGAACACAATTATAAGTTTATCTGTGATCAAAGCTGAGAACCAGTTGCATGATTGGTATACAGGGTATGACTTTCAAAAATACGACTTTTGCAATTTAGTGATTTCAAAGTCATCGCTGAGAATTTTGTCATCGGTGATTTCGAAATCATTCGTGACATTCAAAAATAGGTCCCCTGTTCTGTAATTAACTAGCCTACGCGTTACCCTATAGGAACTGGATTTTTTGCGATCTAAAGTTTGCTTTCATGGTTATAGAACTTAATGCAAATATCATTCAAATCATTCAGCTACTTCAAGGGAATTAGTGACAACAATTATATTACAGCACTGCAATCAGACGGTTCATTATTAGTTCATTTCTGTATTGCATCTTTCATTCAAAGTCACATTTTCACACTTTTCTACTGGCTACTTTTTACCATAAGGTTGGTGGTTTCACCCGCGCGCCGCGCGGAGATATTGGATTTCATGGTTTTTATTTTTCTGCGCGGAACCCTAATTATTTTTCTAAAATAAAAGTAGCCTAAGTTACTCCTTGTAACATCCGCTATCTGCCAGTGAAAGTCCCGTCAAAATCGGCCCAGCCGTTCCGATGATTAACCGGAACAAACAGACAGACAGACAAAAATTTTATAAATGGTTGTTTTGTTATAGGTACCGTATATACTTTCATATGCATTTGGTAAAAAGCTGTTATTTTGATATTACAAACAGACACTTCAATTTTATTTATTTGTATAGTCTAATCAGTTCAATTTTATTTATTTGTCTAGTAGTATTTGTATAGTGTTTATATATTTATGTAACATAAAAATACGTGGTCTGGGGAAAAATAATTTCGAATGCAGGCAACACCAAACTGAGATATTTTTTGGTTGAAGGATTCTAACATTGATTGAATTCAACTTTATTGCATATTAATGAACAAAGTTCTATTCTAAATGTTGTTGTCTAGAGTGTTTATATGTTTAACAATCAATTTTGAAGCCTAAATATGATCCAAAAGTACTGTACTTACGAGTGAAAAGACAAATCGGGAAGTTTTTGTTCACTGTCACTTTTGCATCCTAACACACTGCACCGAACCATTTTCTCATAGTAAATTTGTTAGGGAAATTGTTATTCACAATTTGGAAGTAATAAAACGTGTTAACAGTCTGGTTTCAATTAATAAAAGCATCAAAACTGCGGCGAACTCCAGAATATAGGGCGAACTGTCAATGTTGTTTCGCACAATAGTGCGAATGACCTTGGAAAAACCGGCACGCGACATGAAACAAAAAGTCATATCGTTCTATCTCTTTTCTTTACATGAAGTATGCATAAGTGGTTCTCTTTCTTGTATGAATGAGATGCAAGCTATCTAGTCGTCTATTACCTTCTCTGTCTAGGGGCCTCACTTTGACACTGGCCACAGACTAGGTAGAGACACGGACACTGGCAGAAAAACGTCAAGCAACGTTTAAAAGCCATAATCTGAAAAAAAATAAAGAAAGAAGAAATAATTTGTTATGTTCGATTAATTCAAATATATAGTAATCTGTGATTCAAATATCTCTTACTTTTCAGTGGTTGTTTACCTACATATTCATATTTCATAGAAAATGGAACATAATCACAATGAAACTATTTTCAACGATTCTTGTGATGATGATACGGTTCAGTGTTTCTTTTTTTCACCCACGGTAAACTCTGATCATAAGTCATGGGCTCATCTTTGCAGCAACATCAACTTTTATATAAAATCTCTGTCCAAAGAATATCTATGGCATAAAGATAATTTCAGGGTGTTCCTTCCAATAAATGAGCAAAACAGTGAAGGTAGGTACTTTTTTCTAGTATATGGTTGTAGTATTCCTATTTAACTAGTTTAAAACTATTGCTAATATTTTATTGTACTGTATTCCTGTTAAAGGTTATTATATAAATATTATAAAAAATCATCTGGTTTGAAGCTCCACTAGATAGACATATGATAACTGGTATAATGTCATAATATTTAGCTTCTCTAGTAAGTCTGTGCACAATACTCTTATAAGTTAAAAATATGTAGTATAACATAATATTCTGTTTTTGCAGCCTGGTTGCCTCACCTGGCCAGTACCACATGTTTTGGTGATAACATAGAAGATGAATGGTTTATTGTCTATATCATCTTGGAGTTAACAAAGCTACACAAGGATTTAATTGTCAAATTAATAGACAGTGATGGAGATTTCCTTTTAATAGAAGGTGCGGATCACCTACCATCATGGGCAAACCCAGAAACTACAAAAAATAGAGTAAGTGTTGCTGCCTTACTGACTAACAACAATCATCTTTGTTTTCAATTCCAAATTGATTAAACCAGTGCTCACTACTCATCGGCTGGAAGGAATTGTTTAGAGTTTTCGCTAGTTTTCGTTTTGTAACAACTTGTTTCCTTAATAACATTTGTTCTAAAATGAATACCAGCTAAAATTCCAGACAATTCCTTCCAGCTGAAGACCTAGTGATCGCTGGCCTTAATTGGGTTACAGTTGAAAACGAACATGATTTTATTAGCTGGTAAGGCCCCTGTTCCATAGTTTTGCTAATAGTCTTTTCTGGAAATTTAATAACCTAACCTAACACATTGTTACCAAACATCTTTTGTGGATATGCTATTTGATTTGTCAAAGATGAAATAAATGCAGTGCTTTAGGGTTCTATTATTAACTATTAAACTTAATACATTAATCTGGGCATAGGCACAGAATAAGTAATAGTATAAATGCAGAGGGAAAACTCTGTGATAGCAAATATATTCTCTGAAGTTTAAAATGAACAATATTAAAAATGCACAATACACCCCAAGCGGGATGTCAGTGCAGGCCTTATCGCCCCTACCTAGAATAAGAATAAGAACAGTATTAAAAAGTTTCGAAAAATGCCACTACCAATGCTGTCTGTGTTCCCAATTTCAGTTAAATGAAGCAGTACAGAAAAGCTATTGTTCATTCATATAATACAACATCAATATATACAATACAACATCAACACTACTGAAGCAAATTTGCCAGTGCCCCAAGGCCACATTTTGTTATATAAAGGAGTTGGGCTGGCTTGGGTGAACTCTGGCAGGGGGAAATGCACAATATACCCCAAGTGGGATGTCAGTGCAGGCCTTATGGCATGGGGAACTATACACAAAATCCACAGGCCATATTTACTATTTGTAAGGTTTTAATTTATTCTCAACATTTTATTACCATATATTTATTTTTTCCAGGTATTTATATATAATAACCACATTCATTTAATTCCACCACAAATAGCAGTTCTTGATGAAAAGCTGTTGCTGAATGATGCCATACAGTACATACTACAGAACTCAGATCAAACTCAGGTGTCTGCAGAAATAGAGCAGGCAATTATAAACAGAGTTGGTAACTATCCTGAAAAAATTACAAATAATACCCATAGTGCTTTGGTAAAACTGCCTCTTGAAATTGCTGCACTACTTAAACTAAAGCCCGATATTATAGCACCAATTGTAGATGCATACTGTCATCATGATGTTATTGATGCAAAATTGTTTAAGCATGTATCTTACGATGATTGGACCACTGTCCCGGTAAAATTTACAAAATGCCTCTATGCAATGCTGTTATACTCTAAAGTTGTCACTATTGTTAGACGACCCATTGATAAAGACAAGAAAAGCATTTTAGGGATGAAGTTAGCATGTGGATTTCAAATGGTAATGAACAAAACAACTGACATCTATTCTTCCAAAGAATATGTAAAATATTTCGATAGTTTAAAGAAAAATGGATATTTTAAGGATAATATAGAAGGTTCGCAAGAATATAAAAGTTTGCTTCTACATGCTAAAGAATTTTTTGCTGCAGTGGAATGTCCGACTGCGTCAAATGTGTCTAATGATATAACACAAATAATGGCTACTGATGAATACTTAAAGACGAAAGACCTTTTACAGAATGAAAACACAGTATCTGATCTTGCGGATGATAATGATGACTGGTTAATATTGCACCCAGATCAACTAAATGAAATGTTAAATTCGCGATATGGCAAAAAGACGAAATTTCAAAAAGGTGATGTTCTCACACCACAGAACATCACCACTGAATTAAATGACTTTCTCAAACAGACATCAGATTTTGAAGGAATTGAGACAAATCATAATGATTCATTAGGAAACATTATTGATTTTGATTCAGATCAATTTGTGGATTGTATTGAAAAAATGTTAAAACTTCTGTCTTCTAATAATGACAATGAAGCTGTTCAAAGTATAGAATCAGATTTTAGTGAAGAAGATATGTCCGAGTCGGAAGACCAGCATGAATTTGATAAAGAGTTGAAAGAAAAACTTCATGGCGCAGCAGATAATCTCAACGATAATAAGACAATTTTGGAAAATATGGTCAAAAGTATGAGAGAAGAAAAGGCCACAATGGGACCCTCCAGTAATTTAGTATTAAATTTAGGGCTCCACAAAACAGATTTTTTGGATTCCGATGATGAGTAACTAATTTTAACATGTCGGTTTATTTACATTATAATATACATACAGTGTACATAAATAATAGTTTTAACCAATATAATACATTATTGTGGGTTTTAGGTGTAAATATATAATGACATTATTCTGATAATTGATTGTTTAATTTATTAGTAAACTGTAGATATAGATCAATTATTATTGCCGTCAAAATCGAGATGAGGTCTCTCAGCTGCATGTCTATGCAGGCCCTAACAGGTAGAGATTGCTAGAGGGATAGGAGAATTCCAAAATTCCCGCTTCTAGTTCGTATTTATCCATTTTCAAATATTTTACCACGTTATCATCTTGATTGATTATACTTAATTTTATCTACAGGTATCATGCCATATCAATTATCACCTTATTATGACTTGAATAATTCGTTTATCACTTTTATTTATCCCCATTTAAACTTATTATAAAATTAGTCCACACCAGCACCAAATAAAATTACAAATGTGCGAACGCCCCCCCAGCGACGACAATAGTCTCGCCGGTTACGTAGCTTGCATCGTCGGAAGCTAAAAATGCGACAGCAGCTGCGATTTCCGATGGCTTTCCAAACCGTCGCATTGGAACTATTGATAGACTTTTCTCTTTTCCAGCTTCTGATTCAGTAATCTGTAACAATGTTTTATGACGGTTCGTTTCGAAGTTCGAATTTATCCGTAATCCGCTAGGTTAATTTGGAGTGTTTCTTAGATCAAATTAAGTTAAAGTACGGACAGACATGGTCATTACTAGTACGAAAGCATGCCACTATAATGAGCATTAAGCATGCTCAAAAATCAATAGTCGATTTTCGAGCACGCCACCTGAGGCGCGAATGGGAGAGACCGCGCTTCGCAGGTCGGCTCACCGCTAATAAGAATGCTAGTATCGAACTAGCATGCTTATTGCTAGGAAATCTGAACAGCTGCTGGCTAGCATTCTTTCTAATGAGCATGTGTGTGAGTAGTCAATGGAGTATTACGACGGTACCTCAACGGCAAAAGGGAAATATTCCTATGCTTTGCATTGCTTGAGCAGAAAATATACCTACACAGGAAACGGAGCTTTAAAGAAAAATTATCGAGTAGGTATGTGTCTATTGAGAGATTGAATATTATTAAACTACTTAAATACCTAACTTAAAATGTAACGCAAAAGTACGCATTTTATTCACAACTTACCGCTGACGCAAACTTTGTGGCTACAATCCCAGGAGCTACGCAGTTTACTCTTATATTGTCGTTAGTGACTTCACCTGCGATAGCCTTGGTCAAACCTAAAAGAGTTGTTTTGCTTACGCTGTAAGGCCCAAGAGGCTGAAATAAAAATAGTGAAATTATGCGATTGACAACTGGAAAACAAAGTATCTTTTAAGGTTCATAGCGCAAGTTAGGTATATAGTAAAATTTTATTTTCTATCAAACGTACGGTCATCGCTTGATAACCAGCGATGGATGAAATGAACACGATGCTTCCGCCACCTCTCTTGACCAGTTCCGGGTACGCTTCTTTAGCCAGCAGCCACGAAGCTTTTACATTGGTTTCAAATATTTTATCCCATACAGCTTCTTCAGTCTGCAAATAGTAAATTACAAACCACCGATAAGTTAAAATTAGGTCAGACAAAGTCACGATTATACTCGTTACTCTGCTATATTATTTTGATTTCCCCAAAGCTCAATAGTACAAGTATAAAAGAAAAAAGATAGGTTTATAATAGCCATAATCAATGCATATCTACCCACCTCTAAAATTGGTGAAACTCCAGGGTTGACAGCAGCATTTGAAATAAGAATATCTAAACCACCAAACTGCTTGTTAGCCTGAAACATGCGAGCTGATTTAACTCCGTGCTGCAAGGTAGGTCTACATAATCAGATATTGTCTAGGAATTGCCGATTTCTGGATATCCTTCGAAACAACACTTTATATTTACCACTTCGAATAATTTCTTCCGCTGCTCTGCGTTGCCCACGTGACACACCACGCCTTCAACTGCGATGCCATCGTTGCGCAAGTTTTTTACAGCCCTTTCAACGTTCTTTTCCTTTCTACTGCTCACTATAACAGAAGCGCCTTCATCGCCCAGACGCTTAGCTATCGCGTATCCTATTCTGAAAATATAGCTAAGTATATAAAAACTCATTCTAAAATCGTACATACCAAAAAGTTTTTTTTTTTTTCGAGGATAATTTGTAATTCGCGTAAATAACAAACAATAATGCTACTGATTAAATCCCGAAGTAAGAAAATATGATAAAAAAGGATCAGAAAGTAGTTGGTCGGTGGGTTCAAAGAGTGATGAATCCAAATTTAGCTTCGAAGGCCGTATAACTATTAGGTATATTATATAAATGAATTTCGCGTATCTCGGAAATAACTAACTGGTTTGGTTTTGTTACATTACATGGGTTTGTATTGATGGCCACTATCGATTAACACATTATAGAAAGGTGGCAGCGCACAAAAAAAATAAAGATGGCGGCAGCCACTTATGCCAGGCTTCATTCAAAAATGTTACTACCCCTTTGATCAAAAAAATGAACAAAGATCTTTGATGAGTGCAATACCACCACACTTATCCATGTCCGATAGTGTAGGCGGTAGGTAGTAGGTACATACAAATAATACAACGTACATCCATTTTATATGTAGATATTTAAAAAAAAATATTGGCCTCTAGATATGTAATTCAAATCTATGATTCCAATGTTGATAATATGCCTGTATTAACCTTTTACCCTTTACAAAGTTCGAAAAGATACTAAGGAGCATAGATCTTAAAAGGAGGTAAGTACTGAATGTTGAAAAAGTCGTATCTCGTAATACATAACTGCACAATGAAGTTTAATTTATAACCCGAATAACTAATTTCGCAGTGATTTTCGTTGAAAACTGTTGTGAACGACGATAAAACCATTCATTATGTTAAAATATTCTTACAACCAGGCTTCGAATTATGACATGTGAATATTCACTTCATATTGACGAAAGTTCGCGAGCGATTCAGCTTAGTTTCGTTTTCGAAAAAATCAAGAACAGCGTACCTATCTCAAATTAAAATTTTTAACCATTCGAATTGTCAATTTGTCAAAAAATATTATTTTACGCTGTTCAATTAGTTGTGTAAACATATGTGTAAGCCACAGATATGTAATTCTGTGGTGTAAGCTAAAAGCTTGTACCCGGTAACGTGCTTGTACCCACCTACTTAACTATTAGGTAGTCTATTATCTATTCTGTGGTACCTATAAGTAAATAATAATGCTCTCTCACTCACCCGTCCGAAGAAGCTGTAACTATCGCTACTTTTCCTTTGAGTCTTCCATCGATGTGATGACTGCGAACATTGTTGCAATAAACTTGCGGCATCCACGACCTCATGTTTCGCAACATCCTCAAAAATATTTCTTGTGAGTTTTACTTCCGAATTTAGGTGTATGACTGTTCTGTGGGCCTGTGGGGTAATGATTACGGGGTGTCCTATAGCACTAGTCTGCTCTACGCACATTCTATCGCTAGCTTCGTCAAGACACGCGAACAGCTGTAGGTAACTTTACCGAAGTCCGTATAAATAATGTACGGTGTGAGTATACTATCGCAGTCATCGAGATAATAATTTGTATAGTAGGTATGATCATGGTATGACATACAAAAATTTCAACCTTTGTACTGGTGTAATGATGTCATGAAGCTTGATAGTTTTTATTTTTTAGCCAAATAACCACTATACTAACCTACCACTATATTAACCAATAAAAACATGGAGCTATTATCAAGCCTGGAGAAGCAGCAATAAACTGAACGTTTTTTATATAGTTGCGCTGTTTTACTGAATACACGCGATTGTAAGACAGAAAAAGATATCAAGCCATAATCTTGGCCTTCAATTCCAAATGTATGATCTTTATCTTTCATCTATAGGACCTAGTGACGTGCCTCTATAAAATATATCGATAAGTATCGACGAAGACTGCGCTGTCAAATAAATGACAGTCGAAATATGAATTGTATGTCAAAATTGTCAAATAAGTAAATATATATATAACCTCAAATTCAATTTTGATATTTAATTAGAAATTTAGATTTAATTTTCAGAAATTACGTGAAGAAAAATGAAAGTATAACAATGAGAAGAAATAGTCATCGACAGAGAATTAAATGAACGAGTGCAACTGTAGAAATGGCGGTGATATTACGAAGAATTTGCTACAAGTATACAAAATGCATTATGATATCGGTTTTGATAGCATTTTTTGTTCAAATATTAATTGCAGTTAGCTTTTTCCCGTCTGTGAATGATAATTTGCTAAAGAAAAATGGTTATGTGTCAATAGCACAACAAGAAGTTGGGGATGTCTCGGCCAGAAAAAGTAATTATGGATACAATGATGATGAAGACTTCCCTTCAAACGTAAAGCAACAAATAAAACCAGTGTCTCAGTTACGGCTGGAGGAACTCGATTTCAAGCCATCATGTGAAATTAAAAGCAGAGAAGCAATATCTGCTATTCATCGTGCTAAAAGCCAAATGTGTAAGCAACAAATTGTGAACAAAACCTGCCTTATACAGGCAGGACATTTTTATCCCCAATCATTATCGAACCAATGCCCTCACGAAGGGATGACCCATGGAAAATATTTGGGATGCTATGCAGATGAGAAGAAGTTAAGACTGTTATCTGGCTTCTATGGGAGTTATGCTAATACAAATTCTCGCTCTACATGTATAGAAATATGTGTACAGGGAGGATTTTCATATACTGGTGTTCAATATGCGTAAGTTTATTTAGTGCTAAATTTAATAATAGGGAGATAAAATATGCAATGTTATACTATGATAAGGTTGTTGATTATGTCAATAGTGCTTTGATAATAGATTTTAGAGCACTGTTAGGTTTATCTATAAAAGCAATTTGTTGTATTACATTTCAGGATTTTCTAGGTATAAGATTTACATTAGTTTTATCTTGTTAACTTTATAAAAAAATACTCCATTTGCTAATTAGCCTGAGTAAAATGACATTGAGTGTTGCCACTTTTTTTATCAACAAACAATAATTCTATAGAATAGAATAATATTTTGGTAAACTATTTCATTGTTTTTAACCCCCAATGCAAAAAGGAGGGGTGTTATAAGTATAACATGTTTGTCTTTGAGTCTGTGGCTGTGGCGTTGTAACTACTAAGGGGTGCACTAATTTTGATTAAGTTTTTTTTATGTTTGGTAGATGACTTCTCCAAGAGTGTTCTTAGTTATGATTCAAGAAAATCTGTTCAACCATTTGAAAATCATCAGTCCTTTTTATCGAGGGATATTAATTTTTTTAATTTTATCTTGTATTTTCTAGTTTTCATAGAAGTCATATAATTATGTAATTTCCTAGATCAATAGAAGTCATATGTAGTTAATCCTGCCTAATTTGTGAGCATTGTTTTGACACAAGTGACAATTGGATTGGTCATTTTACTCCATCTAATTAGCAAATTGGACTATATGTACATACATGTTGCTTGTATGATGGTAATCTATCTGGCCACTATACAAAACACTTGAAATTACAATAACCTACGCAACAGTACATTAGCTGTGTGATCCGAGTGGATAAATAGGATAACCCCCATCTCTTCCTGTAGGTATTGTAAGAATTGGTTAGCTGAGAGAAATTAGTTAAGAATATATATTTACTCTATGGTTTTTATTTCTAGATTAGGTGAAAATACCAGGGCAGCATATTCGCATTTGGCGAAAAAGCCCTTTACTTGTGATTAAAAAAAAAAAAGAATTGGCAAAGAGCATATATGCAAGGAATGGATGAAAGCAATCTCCTCGGTCAACAGTCGGCTTCTTCCCGCTTATGATGATAACACAATATGTACTACACTGCATGTTAAACTGATAAGTGAAGTCTCATGTGCTCGGTAATTTCTCTGGCTATATTGCTCTCTAATCAGAAACACATTACTTCTGCAATAGAAGTAATAGAATAGAATGTAATAAAAATAGCTGGAATAAAAGTTAATAAGCAAATTCAAAGATGGGCTATGCCAAAAAAAATTGTCTAACCTCCCTTTTAGGACTCAGATGTTCAAAATTGTTTTTTTTTTTTAAAACTTTGGCTGTGTTGATTTATTTTTCAGGTCAGAATGTTTCTGTGGAGAGACCATGTCATCTCCCTCTACTAAAGTATCTGATGATTTGTGCGACATGAAGTGTCCAGGTAATCCTGCTGAAAGTTGTGGCGGATACTTCACTATGAATGTATTTGAAACGGGACTAACCAGTAAGTGTTATGCTACTCAAATTTAAAGTGCTTTATTCATATATGCCCCAATGGAGCACTTATGAAGATTAAAATAAATTACTCAAACAGTGGTTCTCTGTAAAGTTCATCTGCCCGAATCACAGGATGTTAATTATGGAAAATTTTATTCCTTATGTTTATCGGTAACGGGCTCGTGCCCGTCGCTCGTGCGCCCACTACCACAGAATACATAACAGTACGATCCAATACATACTAAGTAAGTGAGAGAGCACAATATCGCTCCGATGATTTATGAGTATGACAGAGTTTATAAAAGCAAGTTGAAGGAAGGTGGCTATCCGATTTTTTTAAAATTGGGTATCTCTCAAACATCTTCCTTTCCACATTTCAGAATTTGCACCAAGAATACCTGCAACGGATACAGACAAAGGAACATCAGTTAGAATTGTTTTTCTTCTTACACTAAATGGGCGTGCGCTGAGACAAGTTCATCGCCTTATAAATGTTCTATATCGGAGCAATCATTACTTTTACATTCATGTTGACACTGTAAGTTTCCTTCACCAGGTTTATTTTACTCTAA
This sequence comes from Crocallis elinguaria, assembly GCA_907269065.1. NCBI lineage: Eukaryota > Metazoa > Arthropoda > Insecta > Lepidoptera > Geometridae > Crocallis > Crocallis elinguaria. The sequence continues at coordinate 18,313,856 of OU026072.1, read as the reverse complement.
TTAGTTAACGAATATAAACAACGGCCAACAACCGCTTACCCTCCCAGCAGACCCTCATGGCGAGGCCACAGTACTGACGTGCGACGATGCAATCACAGCATAAACGTTGCCGCACCGCAATGCGATGCGTTGTCGCAACGCAAAAATTATCATGTTACTATGTTTTTACAGTGCGTCGTCGCACCGCAATGTTGTTGCCTCGCCCTTAACTAGAGGATTCCATGTAATAGAGAATTGGGAACCACAAAAACTATGGTCCCAAAACATCGAGAGTTGCGAGACACAAAACAAATACTTTATACTTTTTCCATTGCAAATATCAAACCTTATGAAATATATTTTATAGTGTTAACCGACACTAGCGGATGTTCACATAAATATTTGTATACATCACAATAATTTCGCTTCCAACAGGATTCGAACCTGCGTCTTCTCTTGAAATCTCTTCTGCGTCTTGAAATATCAAACCTCCAGGCTCCAACCTTTACAATCTATTTGGAACAATAATCATTATTATCAGCCTCTTACGCTCCCACTGCTGGGATACCGGCCTTCTCTCAGAGAGAGGTATGGCCATAATCCACCACGCGGGCCAAGTGCGGCTTGGTGGATGTCACATGTCCTCGAACTTTGTGGTTCTTGAACATGCCGGTTTCCTCACGATGTTTTCCTTCACCGTTTTAGAGCGAGTGTGAATAATCCGCACATAACTTGGTGCGTAACATTGGTGCGAGCCTAGTCCAGCTGGCTTATCAGCTAACAATCTCGTGTTCGTTTTCAATACCAGACCGATTAAAACCAGCGGTCACTAGTCTTCGTGTGGAAGGAGTTGTCAATAGTTTTCGCTTCTTTTCGTTATGTGATGGTGTGGTGCTTCGGATTGAAAGTCGCACAAGATCCCGCTCGGCCACACTCGCTCGCTCGAACAATAATAATCATTCAGAAATACTCGTCTATATATACTAGCTGTGCCCTGCGGCTTCGCCCACGTAGCCTAAGTTATAACGTCAGCTGTCTGACAGTGAAAGTCCCTGCAAAATCGGTCCAGCCGTTTCGGAGATTAGCCAGAATAGACAGACAAAAAATTTAAAAATTGTTTTTTTAATGTTATAGGTACCTTACATACTTTGATATGCATTTAGTAAAAAGCTGTTATTTTGAAATTACAAACAAACACTGCAATTTTATTTATTTGTATAGAGTAATTCTTCTGTATGTGTTGTGTGTCACTAAACTCCTAAAGGGCTGGGCCGATTTTGATGAAATTTTGTGTGTTTGAGTTGGATGGTATAGATTCACAATTCACACGTTTGATTCACAATAGGTGGCTGCAATCGGGTTCTAAGACTTCTAGCGGACCCGACAGACGACGTTGTCCGGCCCGGACTTTGGCTTTTCGCTTTGGTTTGCATAATTGATTTCGACAATGAAACAAATAATACTATGTGAGCATGACAATATTCACAATTACTCTTCCAAAACGGATGGACCGATTTTGATGAAATTTTATGTAGGGTGATCACATACCTAGTTTATGTTTTATGATCGAAATAAATTATGCCACCCAAACGAAAAGTCAACGTTCAGGCAGGACAACGTCTGTTGGGTCCATTAGTATCATATAAAAATATAACTACAGTTAGGACATTGTTAATAGATATACATTTTAATTCTCAGAGACAAGACTATCTTCATAGAAAATTATCAGCCTTGGAAAAAGAATTTCCGAACATCAAATTAGCTACAAACAGATTCTCAACCATTTGGGGTGGTGCTTCATTACTAACAATGCTTCTGTCAGCTATGAAAGATTTCTTTGCTCTGGGCTGGCAATGGGACTTTGTTATAAACCTAAGTGAAAGTGATTTTCCTATCAAATCCTTAGAGAGTCTAGAAACATTCTTATCCGCAAATAAAGGACTAAATTTCGTTAAGAGTCATGGACGTGAAGTCCAAAGATTTATCAAGAAACAGGGCTTAGATAAAACTTTTGTTGAATGTGACACTCATATGTGGCGGATCGGGGAAAGAAAGCTTCCCAAAGGCATAATCATTGATGGTGGCAGCGACTGGATCGCATTATCGCCTGAATTTGTTTCTTATGTAGTTGGAAAACAAGACGAACTCTTAGCTGGATTAGACATCGTATTCCAACATACTCTCTTACCGGCAGAGTCCTTTTTTCACACAGTTTTGAGGAACTCCCAATTTTGTAACACATATGTAGACAACAATTTGCACGTCACGAATTGGAAAAGGAAACTGGGATGTAAATGTCAGTATAAACATGTGGTGGATTGGTGTGGATGCTCCCCTAATGACTTCAGGCCTGAGGACTGGCTCAGGATACAAAATACTCAAGACCGACAGTTGTTCTTTGCAAGGAAATTTGAACCTATTATTAACCAAGAAATTATAAATAGAGTTGAACAGTACATTGGATTCAAAGATCATCATTTATTAACTAATTTAGAAGCGTACTGGCAGAGTATATACAATTTTGAAGATCTAACAGCTAATACTGATGACACATTTTTATCACACGCCGAAAGTGTAGTTCGGCATAGTGCGAAAATCTTATCAGAAGAAGGATGTCAAGTAATCCCCAACATGATTATAGAAATCAGTTCTTATAGCTATTCTGATGTTTATAAAGGGAACTTAATTTTGCATAGAGCCTCCGTTCAGGATGATATGGAAGTAATAATAGAAACATGGTACAAACCAAAGAAGTTTTTAGAATGGAACTTGGAGAGTGTATATTCAGAGAGCATTAAAACTTTCAGGGTAAGCTCCGATTATGATCAAAAAGAGACGTCTTTTCGTAATTTAGCAAATATTTTAGGACCATTCTCTGAACCAGTGTTGTTGTATCAATTTTCACCAAACATGGAAAAGAAGACTGAAAATTTCACGATTATGTGGTTGGATCCTGCAGGTGTAATTGCAGACATCAATGGCATTCATGTAGATGAGAATAACTTAACAAACTTCATTAAACCTCAGTTAAAAGCACCACTGTTACCAGGTATTTGGAAGGTGGGACTATTTGAACAAAATAATTTGGTTGTGTCAACGAAATTCCTCATCACTCCTGTTGAGTATTTTTCGGGGAAAGAACTATCACATCAAGAGGCTGATATAATACATAGTGGCTCACAAAATTCATACAAAAACTTTACTTACGTACAGCCTACGCCATTTATACCCAACCAGGAGGAAAGTAGATCGTTAAGAAAGATTTCAGTTTCGAACATGAAAAGAATAAATCAAGATTTGAGAGAGTGGATAGATGTACTCACTATAGAATTCTATAATGTTTTAGGCTCTTGTATAGCTCGAAGTAATAACCTTAAAGATAGCATAAAGTGTGGTAATCACAAATTTGAGTTTTGCGACTCTACGCAGTGGAGTTCATTATCGTCAGACCCAAAAGGTTCTATAGGTAAACTTAATAAGTTAACTGGTCGATTGGATAGGACATGACAAAAGACTGGTAGTGTAAGTTAGGAAGAAATTGTTATTTATTATAAATAAATGTAAGTACCTATGTATAGTTTTGTAAATTAAGGTATATTTTTTGTATTTTTAAATGACCACAAATGGTCACAGTCATGTATATAAGCAGCAAATCAACAGGTTCTGTCCTTTTAGCTAATAGAAATAATTGTGTATTTAATCTACCCTTACCACTATAGGTGTTTACAAAACATTACTGTGAGGTATCATAGTTATCACTAATGCACAAGTAGGTACATACTCATAATCCCATTCATAAACGGCAAAACGCTGTGTTCAATTGATGGAGCTAAATCAGGGCAGTAAGCGACGTACTGCATAAGTATTGTTAATGAGTTGAACAGCTTGCAATGAACGCACAGTGACATTGCTTACTTCGCAATTCGCAGTGTCGACAGTCGCTGCTTTACTTAGACAAGCGTTGTTTGTGAATACGGGTATTAAGCGAAGAAGTTGTTGTTACTATTGTACATAAATATATAAGTACACACATTACAGGTTTATAATTATTTCTCGCGCCTCATTTTATGACCGGCCGAGTATGCGCACGCGCCGATCCTCATAGATATCTACAATAATAATTAGAAAAGTAGAAAGCTGCTGCCCATTCCCGTAGCTGATTCTTATGGCACCAACGCGTAACGGAAAGCGATGAGGGGTGTTGGTATACGTTAGGACTACACTATCCAATAATAATTGCATTACCTTACTTGTTTACAAAATGTTGCTTAGAAAATGGTTAGACACTACTTAAGATTTGTGGTTGTTCATATTTAAACAAATGACTAACACATGTTTAGTAGTTAAATGCGGTTTAACACAGGTTTAGTATGCGTTTAATTTTTTTGTGGTAAGGCCTACCTACCTACTACGCAATGTGGCAGCTATAATATTTTCCTTTTATTATAACTTGCTCATTTTGCATGGTGATACCTATGGTGTTTTTAGTATCTAGATACTTGCGTGGCTAGCCCACCCTTTAGTTGAAAATGTCACCGCAAGCACCTGGTCTATAGATAGGTTGTGTTCCAGACTTCCAGAAGCTCAAGCGATTATTATTTTTTCACTTGATAACAGGATTGGATAGGGAACTGCCTAATCTAGGTTAGCGTATTCGCCATCTTCGTGATTTTCGACCACATAGATAAGGCGAGATTATAGGTAGGTAGGTATTAGGTACCTAGTCTAAAGCTAACCTATCAAGTGAAAAAAGAAAAATAGTGCTTGTATTTGTATAAAAGGTATTTAGGTACTTACGTCGTATGTTAGCAAAATAGTAGTTATACCTTAACCGTTGACCTACTTGTAAAAAAGTTTTAAGAACGTTATTGTATAGTAAATGAAGAGATGAAATTGGAAAATACGTTCGTTTTATTTTATACAACATAGGTATGTACTATTAAACCGCCTTCCAAAAAAATTGCGATGATAGCTCCAATATAGTGAATCGCTCACCGATCTCTTGGTCGCCATGAAGAGCGATCCACCCCGGCACAAAATAGATAGGTACCTACCTAATAGTAGGTACAAGACCACGGTGCCGGGCCACCGGGATAGCAGCTCCGCTAGTAGGTACCTGGGTGATATCATTCGAATTTCTGCGTGCGGCGGTGTTTTTACCGCACTAGCGTGGAAAAGGCAGCGCGGCTACCACGCTATCGGATAAAAACCACTTTTCCGCAGATTTCGAATGATAAAGACCTTTCCGAGGCTGTCAGGTAAAAAACTATTTTTCAATTATTAGTAATAGGCTAAAAGTAAAACAATAGTTTTAATGCCTTATATTTTATAGGTTCATAAATAAATAACAACTAACAGTAGGTACTACATACTACATCTTTACAAAATTAAATTCGAAGTTGGATTATTTGTTGCGTCGCTATTTTGATAAGTCCATTAAAATCTTCATGTAAATGAGATCTCCAGAATTTACACCTGCCCCACACTATTGCTGGAAAGTTTGGGGAAGATATACCTTGGAATATTTTTGCTACATTCCGTCCACTAAATGTGCAATCTTTGTAAGAAGTTATCAGTGCTCTAACATCGTTCACAACTCTTTCAGTATCTAATGGTCGCTTCTCTAACTCTACATTTTCAGGTAGAGCACTTTCCCTCTGGAAATAACTACGAATGAGGGATTTGAGCTGATTTGATTTTTCTAACAATATACCTTCGTCTATTTCACTTGTTTCTATAGAATAGTTTCCTAAACTTTTGAAAGCCCTGCTGCATTCTTCCAGTTGGTATAATCTTGCTTTTTCTTGGAATACAACTGAACCATGTAAGTCATCCAAAATGTTATCAAGTTCTGTAGGTGATAAATCTCCTCTAGCTTTTATTCGAAATCCTAGAGTGTGAAATTCTACTTTTAGATGAGATCTTTTAGAAACACCATCAACAGTCAACCATTCCAGGTTTTTTAAATGATATTTGGTCATTCCGCTTTCCCAACCAATTGCAGCAGCAACTTCAATTACATTGAATTGCAAAAGACTTTCTTTAGCAACATCAGGTTTCCTTTTACTCTCCATTAGATAAGCCATTGCCAAAGGACGACAAGACTTCGCAGCCTCTAGTATCTTCTGTGGTCCTCCATAAGAAGAGATTTTACACATGGTATAGGCATTATTTAAGACTTTGATATACTTCTTTGGGTGGAGTTCCACGTAACATAGTAATGTAGATATATTTTCAGAAGGAAGATCTAATTCTTCCACTGTAGCATCAACTGGTATTCCAACTTCATGTCCTTTACAAAAATAAGATGAATTGCTTGCTGTTGAATCTTGAGAACTATAGCAATCACAAGGTATAAATACCTTTCCAAGTAATCGCCTAATTGTAGGTCTATCGATATGGTTTGAGTAAATATGTTTCAAAAGCTCATTAATATCGGTATTGCTGTTATTTATAAATACATGACAGACAGCAGGGTTGTTATCACGGCCAGCTCGTCCAACTTCTTGGACATATGATTCAAAGCTGCTGGGCATATTGTAGTGTATTATACATCTGATATCAGCTTTATTTATTCCCATTCCAAAAGCTACCGTAGCCACTATAATTCTAAGGGTTCCATCCATAAAATTCTTTTGTATTTTTTTTCTTTGTGCAGCAGACATACCAGCATGATATGCTTCAGCTGTATATGACATCCGCTTTCTTTTTCTATTCTGTGTTTCCATATTTTTTTTACCAACTTCTTGAAGACATGACCTGAGAATTGCTGCAATTCTTTCACATTCATCTCTTCGGATGCAATAAACAATTATTGAATTAAATTTATTGATTTGTTCTGAAGTGAGGAAGGCCACCAATGCTCTGTCTTTATCTTTTTCAAACGAAACAGACAGAAGTAAGTTGTTAGGGAGTGCAGGATTAGTAATAACTCCTGTTACACCATCAGGAATTTCAATATGATCAATTATTCCTTTTATAGTTGTTTGACTAGCAGTAGCAGTCAGTCCAAGAATACATTTAACATTGAGTTTCTCTCGTAAAACACGACATATCATTAAGTAGCTGGGCCTGAAGTTATGGCTCCAATGAGATACACAGTGTGCTTCATCAATGCATGCAAAGGCAATTGGAGGCAATGATTTAAATAGTCCCTTGAAGCCATTTGAAGTATCTCCTGATATAAGTGCTTCTGGGGATATTAAAAGAATATTAATTTCCCCATCCTTCAAGCATTGTATTATTTTGTGGCGCTGGGTTGGTGGCTGATTTGTATGTAAACATCCTGCCTTGAGAAACTCTGGCATATTTATAACTTGGTCTTCCATCAATGATACCAAGGGTGAAATAACTAATGTTATGCATTTATTATTTTTACTATATAGATATGCGGGTAGTTGGTAGCATAATGATTTGCCACCACCTGTTGACAATATCAATAGTGTGGACATGCCACTCAAGATGCGTTTAATAGCATGTTCTTGACCTGGTCGAAATGATTTGTGGCCAAATTGTTCAAGTGCTTCTTCCAAATCTTTACTAATGATTTCATCATAATTATTGTACAATGGTTTGATGTCAACACTGTTGGAAGACTTTCCCAAGAGTTTCATAAATGACTCAGGTATTTGACTGGGTTCATAAATGGATTGGCTTAGTTGTTCTGTTGCCGTCATGTTTTGACTGCTATCCTGAGACACAATATTTTGCATATCTTCTAGTGTAGGGATATAATTTTCAGTATAATTTTCTAATGGCAAAAGTGTTTCTCCTTTATGGGCTCTGCAATATCTTGCCATGTGACCTCCCTCTCCACATTTAAAACATGTAAGCTTTCCTGACTCTGGAAACTCCATGCTAGCATGGAGATCTTTTTTGTTTTTCCACTGTTGCTTTTTGTACTTGGAATAGTTCATGCTTTTCTTTCCGCGAACAAAAACCTTTTTTTCAATATTTATTTTGACAAAATTCTCATTTAGAGTTCTAGTCTTTATTTTGTTTTCCAATTTATCAGTTGCCTGTGATTTATTAGTTATGTAATTTTTATCTGTTACTGCAGCGTCTGAGTCTATAGCTTTTAGAATATTTGAAACTTGTGCATGGCGTGGTGCAACATCTTCTAATTCAAACGGTACATATTCTGCTATATCTGGAGGCCCCTGCTCACAGATAGTTTCAACTGTTTTTATCGCTTTGGTTCTTTTTTTATTATTTGGCTTTTTACTGATGGTGGTAGATCTTGGTGATCTTATTAATTTATTCTTTATTGGTTTTGTAATGGTTTTATATTCATGATTACTTCCAAGATTTTCACTTACGCTAGCAGTAGAGATATTGTCAATTTTTCTTTTCTTCAAAGCAGGTTTCAGTTTGTCTATATCTTCTCCCTCAGATTCACTGTTTTCAACATAATCACAGGGCTTAGAATCCAAGTTGGGTAAATTGATGTTTCTTATCCCAAATCTATCTGTTGAATTTGACTTATTCATCTCAGCAACTTGAATACCCGTTGTTCTTTCTAGCCATCCCACATTAAATTGTCTTACTGCTGGTGATTTTAACAAATTGAGTGAATTTGGCAATTGTAAAGAAACTGAATTATCAGTTGTTGTATTGACATCCTTCGCAGGGCAACTCTTACTGCACTCACCTGCATTTTCTTCAAAAGAATCATTAAGATTATATTCATTGTTTTCTTTATTAATACTGTTTCCTATATCCACAGATATCGACGTTGATTTGGGCAAAGATAATTTTCTAGGGTTCCTCAAAGCAAACTTTCGGTTTTGAAACAATTTCTTGGACAAATTTTCAGTAAATGGATGCAACTTGGCACTACTCTGTGGGACGCTTGGTTCAGCAAGAAGTTTTTCTAGTTCTTGTCCACTTGGCAGGGCAGGAATCGATTCGTACGGCACCGGACTTAGAGCTGCAAATTCAGAACTTTCGAGTAGCGTTTGCTCTGGTGATGCCAACATAGTATCTTCATCGAAATCACATATTGACAACGAATTTTCAAGGGCCGAGCTTTTTAATTGAAAATATTTTTTATAGGCATACTTTATTCTTGCTGGTGCTTCCTTTATATCAAATTTTGAAGGGGTACGTAAATGTTTGGCTTTGAATTCTTTTTCCCATGTTTTCACTATTATTTTACACTTCAAGTACGCTTTATCCTTTTTTATTGACTCTATTAGATCCATTGAAATACTAAATTGGGTCAAGGAGTACCTTTTTTATTCGGAGAAGGGTGACCTCAACACATAAACATACACCTAATCGTGAAATTTAACACTGTTAAATCTGTCTTTTCGTAGACACAAAATAATTCAAATTCATTTCTTCCCAGTTTCAGCTGTTTCTTCTTTCTGTATTTCCTGGCTTCTGTAGGTAGAATGCAAACGTAGACGGACTATCTAGTATCTAATGCAAAGGTAGAATGCACAAAGTAGAATGTTCGCCACAATTTCGCCAATGTCAAGTAGGTCTAGGTTTACAGCTGATTGATTCCACAAATTATACATATACCTACCTAGATTGATTCTTATATATTTTTTTTTTTTTTTTTTTTATGGCAATTGTTTACAACATTCTTGCCAGCGTCATGTCAAAAGAGAAAAAAAAAATAAACGAAATTTTGAATTTTGAATTATCTGAAACAAAAGAAAAATATCCTATAACTACAAACTAAACTATATTACAATGTGGCAAAAATAAACAATGAAAAACATAGTATAGTCATGGTATTGATAAATGAATATGATATACAAGGAACTTTAAATAACTAATGACTACAGTTTAATATTATTTACAGAAATAAAAGATGATATTATATCAATAGAGGAATGGTCTATATTATACAAAATATTGTCTATATGTACTGGGAATGGTTTATAACGAATTAATGAGTTGAATAATGAACTATGATCAAATTTGGGACAAGAGAAGAAAATGTGATTAAGATTTTCTTCATCCATTCCACACTCACAAATAGATGAATCTCTTATTCTTAGTTTCTTCAAGTGAACACCAGAACAGCAAGATTCTTATATAGTCTAACTTCTATAGCCTCTAGGGCGCGAAAATAAACGTCACTTCGCAGATTTTTTTTTATAATTTATTTCTTGATCTGGATACATAGTCCTTAAGTCGCAATAATTATTAGAAACAATTTTCGAGTCGAAGTGACACTTCAGTAAAGCGGTGGATACTTTACTGAAGCTTCTATGGAGTTTTGGAGAGAATACGAAAATAGTATCTTACTTTTAGAATTGAAAAATCCTACTTCATACTATACTAATATTATGTATCCAAAAGTTTTAATGTGTGTTTGTTAATCATAATCAGTAATGTTGTAACTCTTAAAGACAGAATAAAATAATAAGAAAGACCACAATTAACATGTCTCCCCAAAAAAAGCAGTATTCTACGAGCCCCGATGCAAAATAGTTCGTCTAGTATGGAAAGTAGTACAAAGCGTAAAATATAGAAAGTAAATATTGGTAAAATAATTAAGAACGTTTAATAAAAAGTAAACCACAATTTGAGGAACATTTTAAAGTTTATTTTCAAAAAATCAAATCAAAAAAAAATCAAAATGTTTTTTATTTCTGTAACCAAAAATGTATATACATACAAACAAGGTGGGGACCTTCTTTTAAGTATGAAAATACTTGTGCCAGAGGGCCCCGCTCTTCCATATCCATTACAGAATATTATAATTTATAAGTAGGTTAAACAGTCTATTACAGTATATAAAACAAACAAAAAAAGTGTATAAGTGTGAGTGCGTGTGTGTGTGTGTGTGTTTGTGTGTGTGTGTGTGTGTGTGTGTGTGGGTGTGTGTGTGTGTGTGTGGGTGTGTGTGTGTGTGTGTGTGTGGGTGTGTGGGTGTGTGTGAATGTGGGTGTGTGTGGTTGTGTGAATGTTTATGTGCGTGTGTAGTAACTATCCAGTACCTTAGTTTAGAATTAAGTTTTTATGTTTTTTATTTAAGTATTTATATTTATAATTGTAGATATTATTATGTGTAATGTAATTAAGAAATCAATTTGAAATATTAGTATTAGATAAGTTTTATTTATCTTATGTTATATAACGTAGGAGTGCTTCCGTCTCCTCATAAGTTTTAGTAAGCATCCAGTCAGTAACAGTTTTCTTGCAGTCATGTTGATGCATACGATATATATCCAGACTTTTGTTTATATGATTGTACAACCGCGCTGACTGTTTTCCATATTGCTTTCCAGCAAAACATGTCTTAGAGGCTTTTACCGATACAACTGAATGCTTCCTTCTTTTGTTTTTAAATGCATTTGGGTTATAAACTAGATTTTTGTGAACCTTTAATACTGACTGTATTATATACAGCTTTCGTACAGTTAATAACTTGCTCAAAGAATACAACATATCAGTAGGAAATCTATATGGTTTAAAATACATGATTTTTATCAAGGCTCGCTGTGATCTTTCAATGTCTATAAATTTGGTCTTTGCAGCTCCTCCCCAAATTGGCACACAGTAACTTAAAACAGACTGGGCTAAGATGATATATATTTTATTAAGCAACTCCTGTGACGCTACGTGTCGTAAATTTTTAAAGATCCAAATTAATTTTCTTGTTCTAGCACTAAGTACGTCAATTTGGGGAAACCATGAAAGCCTTTGGTCAATTGTAACTCCTAAATATTTTATTTTATTTACTTTAGTTAAATTAATGTTGTTTGTTGCGTCGGAGTGGATTAATTTAACATTAAAATCATTTCCTGGTTGGGTTCTGTTATAAATAGTATAGCACATATAATTTGTTTTCTGAGCGTTAAGTGTTAACAAATTTGACTTCAACCACTGAGCAACAATATTAAGACCTGATTCAGCTTCAATGCGGACTTTTTCCCAAGTAATGTTAGAAAAAACAACGGCCGTGTCGTCAGCATATGAGAATATTTTAGCGTTATTTAATTTGAGGTCACACAGATTATTAATATAAATTAAAAATAATGTAGGTCCTAAAACGCTCCCTTGAGGGACTCCAAAAACAACGTTTGAGTCGTTACTGATGTACGAATCTATTTTAACCTTCTGCGTTCTATCACTCAGATAATCTCTGAGAAGAGCCAATGGTGTATCCCTTATTCCAATGTTCTCTAATTTTTGAATAAGTATGGGGACACAGACTGTGTCAAAAGCTTTCTTTAGGTCCAAATATAAAGCTACGCATTTAAACCCCTGGTCCAATTGTTCAATTATAAACGTAGTTAAGGCAGTCACTGCATCTTCCGTAGACCTCCCATTGCGAAAACCGTATTGAGAATCCGATAAAAGTTTGTATTTGGTAAGGTAATTAATGAGTCTTCTATTTAAAAGCTTCTCTAATATTTTTGAGATTGATGGTAAGACCGATATTGGTCTGTAATTGTTAATGTCATATGTATCACCACTCTTAAATACCGGGGTTACAATCGATTTTTTAAGTTGTTTTGGAAAAACACCATGATTAAAACAAAGATTAGCTAAGTGACAGATAATAGGTACAACTTCTTTATGAGCTAGCTTTAGGAATCTTGTTGGTATGTTATCCCATCCAGGGGCACTATCTGACTTAAGAGTAAAAAGGACATCATGTACTTCTTTACAATCAGTTTCTAATAATACAAAAGAGTTTAGTTGAGTTATCTTCGCATGACTAGGTAATAGATTATGATTATTAAGGCTTCTTAAAATATCTTCCGCAAGCGATTTCCCTATATTAGCAAAATAATGGTTTACGTAATTAACAGATTCAGAAGGAGACGATTTTAAATTTAATAGTTTAGTACTATCGGATTTATTTTTATGTAAATATGTTATGGATTTTATGTTTTTCCAAAGAGTTTTAGAATCTTTTGTAGATTTAGCCAATTGATTACGTTCATAATTTCTTTTAAGTTTTTTTATCAAGTTATTACAAAAGTTTCTATATCTTTTATAGCTGATTTTTAATACCTCATTATAAGGATCACGTCGTGTCTTTTTTTGTAGTTTATTTCTGTTTCTTATACAACGTAAGATTCCAGAAGTGATCCAGGGCTTAATGATCCGCTTATTTTTTGGCACCTTTATAGTACTCGTATGTTCTTGCAAAGACTCAATGATCTTCTCAACTAGTTGTTCGATTACGTAGTTTGGATCTTCACTAAACAAAAGTTCTGATAAATTCTTTTTAGCCAAAGTAATAAGCGATTCACCAAAATCAGTAACTGTTTTTATTTTTACACATTTATTATTGACAGTTTGGTTAGATAGATTCAAAAAAAATTTTAACATAACTAAAATTCTTTCATGACTTTACATAACATAAAATTTTTTAAAAATATTCTAAATAACATAACGCAAAAGTATTCGTCTACCCTTGTCACTCACGCAAAATAGTTCGTCTACCACTTAGTTGTGTCGCCTTTGCTCTCAATGACAGCTTTAATACGAAGAGGCATGGTTGCAACCAACGCTGCACACTCCTCAGGCGTAATTGACTCCCAGACAGCCAAGAGTTTAGCCTTTAAGTCGCTCTTCGATCTTGATGGATTTTTACGGAGAACTTTTTTCATTTTCCACCATAGGGTTTCGATCGGCGATAAGTCCGGGCTGTTAGATGGCCATTCGATTGTAAGGATGCTTTTCGCCAGTAGCCACGTCTTTGTTGTCCTTGCAGTATGACAGGAAGCACCATCCTGTTGGAAAATGAAGGAATCTTGATGCTTAAGTGACGGAATACAGGTCAGTAAATTCTCTTCCAAAAGGTTTTGATACCTTGCAGCATTGATAGAACCATCCACAAACTGCATACCACCAACACCTTGTGAAGACATGCAGCCCTATATCATAAGAGACGCCGGAAACTTCACTTTGCGTTTGAGACAATCAGTAAGAAATGCCTCATTTTTGTTCCGAATCACTTTTTTCCTTTCATCGCCGACTGTCACGGACTCGTCACTCCAAATGATACAACGCCACTGATCGGAAGTCCAATTTAAATGATCACGAGCAAACTTCAACCTCTTTTTCTTTTGTACAGCAGTCAACAGTGGTTTCGCCTTAGCGGTGTAAAATCCGTAACCCATTATTTTTAGGACTCTTTTGCAAGTATCAACTGAGACGTCTTTGTGAATCATGTCCTAACATTGCACCGTGAGTTCTCCAGCTCGAGCACGACGATTATTTTTGATAATTTTCTTCAGGATTCTCTTTTCTACTGCAGTTGTGATGCGTGGTCGACAAGTTTTCGTCAAACAAGAAGTCGTTCTATTCTTTTTATAGTGCTGAATGATAGATTGTACTGTAGACCTGGGAAGTATCAAGTCTTTAGATATTTGGTAACATGATTTGCCAGCATCGACCCTACAAACTATTCGCTTTCGAAGCTCTTCACACAAGGGTTTGCCAAGACCCATTGTTATTTGAAAATTAATGAAAAAACCTAAAATTTTCAGAATTTATACTGTCTCATTGGACAAATGATAGAGAATTACTTTTACAAATTTAAATTATGCAACATAATTGAGCAAAGCGGAATAATCTTATTTAACTCACCGATAGACGAACTCTTTTGCATCGATTAACAATTAGACGAACTATTTTACTTATAACGTCTTCGAATTTAAAACAGGATATGTATAAATTTAAAAAGCAAAAATAGTTTATTGGTTCATAAATAAAAAATGGCACAAGTAACGCGTCGTGTGATAGTAGAACAGCTTAATATTTTATATCGATATACAAAAATAATGAAGTTAGAAAAAATCTCACAGAGAAAATTTCACACTAGACGAACTATTTTGCATCGGGGCTCGTATAGAATTATATGACATAAAATATATCTAATATCTATCTATAGAATTGGCATCTAAGACAATAATTCAAATCATTACGACACGGCAATCATATTTTTTTTAGTAAAAGGTTTTATTTAACTTGTTACAATTGTGCCACGTGAGAGCAAATTGGAGGGAAAACAAAATGGGGCGACAAAAAATATTTTTCAAAAGTGAAAAATGTTTTCGCCAACTGGCATGTCACTTTGACTGACTTTTCGTGACATTTCTTTGTTTACAAAAAAGATCTAAGATTCTGGAACAGGGTATAGTTTTGGTGCATGAAAGTCGTCAAAGTCACGTTAAAGTTTAGTCTAGGCCACGTCTAGGCGCGGTCGAGTCTACCTAGTCTGTGGTCGAGTCGAAGTATGGTCGAAGTGATGCTTCAGTAAAGCCACAGATCAATAACCAAGAAGTAAAGCGGTGGATACTTTACTGAAGCTTCTATAGAGTTTTGGATATACTACGAAAATACACGTTTTTCGTCTGCACGTTTACGAACACTTAATGGTTAATAATCCACCATTATTACACATTAACACTGGATAAAACACAAGTTTTAGTAAATAACACAAAATCAACAACAACACATTTTCGCATTCCCGCCAAAACTCCCTGTTCGTCTGTTCGATCTGTTCTTGGGAACCTAGGCTGCGTTCACTGCCTACGCACCGGGTGCAACCGAACGCTCTAACTGATCCTCTGAACGACTTTACTTAAACAACGTTAATCGGTGGTTTAGTTAAACTGTTTTGTCTTCGTTGTTATTGGACAATTTTAAACTGAATCGAAAGGGACAAGACAGTTTACCTATTCAACCGTTTAACTCTGGTTTTAATAAGACCGTTACGTTAGAGCATACAGTTAAAATAAAACTGATTTTACCTAAGTACAATTACCGCACTATTATGGTGGACAATAAATATTAATAAACTTAGTGTAGGTAAAAATAAAACACCTTATTTTATGAATACATACTTTATAATTTACATTTTACAATATAGTTATAACAAATTAAGTAGCCAAATTATCTGCTTATGCCGGCTGCACATAGTAGATGTGTTATAACGCAATATTCCTTGTAACAAGGGTTGCATAATGATACTGTATTTTACTATTCTTACTGACGATCCAGTCTTTTCCGGCAGTATAATTTTAATTACTACTCAATGTGCATTGTTTGGATCAAGAAGCAAAAAAAATATAGGATTATGGACACAAATCAAAATATTATTTACACTAGTACTTTCTTGCAGTACCGCTGGATTCTAGAAATCTCTTGAGATTTTTTATAGTACATATAGGTCTGTAGCAAACAAGCAGTCAGCCCTTCTTATGGAAAATGTTTAAAATCATCTATTAACATCCTCAGTATTGGGAGTATTCTGTCTGTAGATGGACACTTTCCACAATAATTTTACTATGATTACAAAAAGACTAAAGAGCCAGCAGGTTACGAAGTATACGGGGCAATATTCTATACTTGTCCAATAATGTAAATAAACTGGACGGGTCACCAACCAAGGACATATAAATTCGAATCATGTCATTGGTTAGCGATCGGACCACTATTGGTATCATTGGTTGACATCCGCCTGCTGCCTTATCAGCTAACAATATCATGTTCGTTTTCAATACCAGACCGATTAAAACCAGCGGTCACTAGTCTTCGTGTGGAAGGAATAGTCTAGAATTTTCGCTGGTTATTAAAGAAATAAGCTCTTACAAAACGAAAAGAAGTGAAAACTATTGACAACTCCTTCCACTCGAAGACTAGTGACCGCTGGTTTTAATCGGTCTGGTATTGAAAACGAATACGAGATTGTTAGCTGATAAGGCAGCTGGTTTGTTTACATTATTGGTCAAGTAAGTATAGAAAATTGTCGTATAGGTAGTGCAGCATAATACTGCATACAGTTTACATAAGTACTGAAAATACATAAACCAAAACATTAACCGTCTTACCACAAAAAACTACTTATAGACGCCTGTTTAGCCAGACCGTGTCTAAACATAAATATCTAAGATGATTAGAAATGTCACAACAGAATTTAATTAGACAACGGTTAGACACTACTTAAATCAGGGTTTGGATCGGTTTTATAGTAGAATATAGGCTGCTGTATATTATTACTATGTTAGGGCTAAATGCCACATAATAATGTCATTTCATACAAAGCAAACAAAATAATGACCACACCGAGACCTGCAGCATGGCAAATCACAAAGAAAGACAAGGCTGTAGCACAACATCATACCATCTGGTAGTAGTTAAACGTCAATCTAACTATAATATTGAAATGGTTTCAAAATATCTAACTTTGTAATGTAGTCCACAAGTTTTTGTAAAAGAAAATAATTATTTTTAATACTAAGCTTTACAAAATATTATATAATTTATCTTAAATGAAAGAACTAAACAATGAAATTACTTTCAACCAATACTAAATAAAGTGACTGAAAATTCACAAGTATAACAATTCAAGATTTAAATTATAAGTTCATAACACTACTTCATATTTTAATAGAAAGAGATAAAATTATAATTTGTAACGTAAAATAATTTTAATAAGGTGGTTCGATTTTCATAAAATGTATTATTCCATTTATGGGTGAAGAGAGTAAAATTTTAGACTGACATGATTGTTGTAGGCTTTTATATTGGTGTTTATTTCTTGCAAATCATATTTAGTTGAAGAAAACAGTGGTTTAACATCGAAATTAACATTTTTATTATTAGTTATTTTTGCTATTAAACCATTAAAGATGATTTGGTGCAAATAAAGACCAATATTAGCAAACAACAATCATTTTAGTGTAAAACTATACTCTCTTCGCCCATAAATGAAAAAATACGTTTGTATGAAAATCAAACCACCTTGATTCCACTTCAGTTACATCTAGCCACAACACATTTCTCAACAAGTCATTTTAACACCACACACATTGGTATGGTAAATTACAAAAATAATTATTAACCTCTTGTAATAAGCTAATTATAGTCCATCAAGTTCATTGTCAATACTGTTTAACTTAGCACTTAAGTTGTAATTTTTTTTAATAGTTTACATAGATAGACATAATATTATTAAAACTAAATTTTGAAAATTAATAGTAGGTATATTAAGTATCTAGTTATTGTGCTAAAAGAACGTATAATCAACATCCTCTACTTCTAAGCCGCTTAGCATACGAAGTAAGTTGAATTTCGGCAAATATCAACGTTTTACAAGTTTACATTAACGGTTGCCAATTGCAGCAACAGTTTCCAGTTGCCCCATTTTTATATAAACTTTGACATTTAAAAGGTGAAGTTGCTCTTCGCTTTGCATTTGCCGGACATCGCAACTGGTACAAATTTTTCTGTCTGAGTTAGTCACCGACTGCAGCAACCGAAAACTGTTGCGATCGTCGAAAAGCGCAACTAGTTGCTTCGTGTCGCAGTTGCCCAAAATTATATGATAATCGTAACAACAGCTATTTGCGAGTTGCCGGTTGCCGCAACTGGGAACTGAATGTTGCCATGTGTGCTGAGCGCCTAAGTTCTAACGCTGCCCGTCAATAGATCTTGCCCCTGAAAGTGAGAGCTATCTCATGTGCTCTCTGGTTATATATCATATCAGGCGCGTATCCAGCCCTCAAAAAAGGTTGTGGCCACGGCCATTCAAAAATTGGCCAAGCGTGAGTTCTACTACAGACTCGCTCGATACATTACACAATTGATATTAGATATATTGCATTCCTAGAAAGGAGACGTTTCCAAAATGTATGACGCTCCGGCCAAGAGCTTCTAGTGTCTATATACAGTCTAGCTCTGGGGTCTCTTGAGCTATGTCCATCCGAGCAACGGCCGCGGGTGAACTTAATTTAATAAACCAGTGTATGCGGCGCTACAGCACAGTCCGTTTTTTTTTAACTTCATTAAGGCATACCGGCATTGTCGGTCTATCGATCTGAATTAGTGTTGTGGGCATGCGCACCGTGCGCACCGCGCCTGTATCACATTTGATCCAATGATAATATTTTTCAATTTATATCTTGACCTGGATACATAATCCTTAAGTCGCAATATTTGAAACGAAAAGCTTCATAATATAAATAATTAGATATAAAAGATATGTAAACAAACATCCAATAAAATTATAGGTTGTGAGTTGCCACTTTTTAAGGAATTAGATATGAGCAATGTAATGATATTGATAATATAATACAAGCATGATATTGATGTGAAACAATAACATAAAATAAAAACAGATCACCACATGCATTGTCTGAACCATTTTTAGCCAAACTAGAACAACATGTTAAAGAAATTAGATGCTGTCACTTTACGGTTTCAAATTAAAATTCAAAAGTATTGTCAGAGTGTAGCGTGTACCTGAGATACCTCTCAAAGGTAAAATGATATAATATTCTGTGCTAAGTTTCATTCTGCGCCCGCGCGTATTGCTGACAAACTTGCTGGACTATATTTATTATGGCTTTTAAAATACTTAACACTATAAATAATTTAACTCAATGACCTAAGTAATATAGCACACAAAGGTTAGTTAAACAGAAAGCGACACAAAACTGTTGTATTGTGCAATATTGCGTTTCAAGATGTCGGCACATAAACCCAGAACTCGTTCGAATCTGAAACAATATACCTCAATAAAACATTATTTTCTCATTTAATTCCTTTTTGATTGCAGAAAATATTAATTAAAAGATCAAAATAAGCGAGCGAGATTCAAATTTGCGAAACGCTTCAATATTAGTCGTGACGTCATATACTAAACTCGTCTCGATGAAGCGACCGAAGTTCAAGGTGAAAGATATCCTCATACCTAGAAGCTCCAGCAGCGCAAGTACCTACCGATCTTTTCGGTGAATAAAATTGACAGTTTGAATCGTTAAAATTTAAATTAGAGATGGGTAGTTTTTGTTTTTTTCGAAAATTAAACGAAGCCGAATCTTCTATCTTCATTATCAATTGAATATTCGCATCTCACAATTCGAAGACTAGTTTATGGAACGATATATAAATGGTTTTATCATCGTCCGCCACGGTTTTCACACGAAAATCACTTGGCGAAATTAGTTATTCGGTCAATGCAATGAAAATTGAACTTCATTGTGAAGGAAATGCAATCGATAGCAGATTACAAGTAAAACTTGTCATCGTCGCACAACTAGTTTCGAAGATTTTCGTTCTCGGGAAAAAGGTTGTGTTTCTTTCTCGACAAAAATCAACAACGTCCTACCTATTTCTAATTTTATCTTATTGAACTGTTATCGATCGATATGGATCGAAAACTTCCGTACTTGCGGTACGGGAAAAATATAAGGGGCAGTGTAGACGCTTATATGCAAACGTACGTTTGCTTGATGTCAGAATAACAACGCTTTTGCGTCAAGCGCGCATTTCGAGTATCACGAAATCCGCGCTTGACGCAAAAGCGTTGTTATTCTGACAAGCAAATGTACATTTGCATAAGCGTCTACGGTCTGCTGCGGCGCAAGTACGGATCTTTTCGGTCGATAGAATTCGATAAAATTGACAGTTCAAATCAATAAATTGGGTTTTATCGAGACTCGAAACAATCGACAAAAGTTATCGAAAAATTTGGTCGAATCCAAAGAGAATATAGAGCTACTACAATACTTTACGATCAGACTTCGGTACTCGCAACATTCGATAAATTTGTCGAGTTTTTCGGTTCGACAAATTTATCGAAACGACTTCCGTACTTGCGCCGCATACGATGAAGGCGATTCCGTAACAATGTTCCGTAAGTGTTTGGTCACCTGGCGCGGTCCAGCTTGACACACTTGAGCGGGCCGGCGGCGCGCACGGTGGCGGCGCGCGGCCGGTCCAGCAGCAGCGCGATCTCGCCGAAGTAGTCGGACGGGCCCAGCCGGCCCACCTCCAGCGCCGCGCTCTCCGCCTGCCCGCTGCGCTGCTGCAGCACCACCGCGCACCCTGCGGCAGACACGGACAACTAAAGCCGCGGCCTCTTGGATCGGACCACGCTGCGGTATGCGCTGTCGAACACGTTTCCTTACCGCTGACGCATATTGTGGTGGCTGACCTCACAATCATTGAATCTACCCATCAGCAAATATATACATATACTAGCTGCTGCCCGCGGTTTCACCCGCGCGGAGATATTGGATTTCATGGGTTTTATTTTTTTGCGCGGAACCCTAATTATTTTTTATAAATTAAAGTAGTCTAAGTAACTCCTTGTAACATCAGCTATCTGCCAGTGAAAGTCCCGTCAAAATCGGTCCAGCCGTTTCGGAGATTACCCGGAACAAACAGACAGACAGAAAGACAGACAAAAATTTAAAAAAATGGTTGTTTTGTTTTAGGTACCGTATATACTTTCATACGCATTTCGTAAAAAGCTGTTATTTTGATATTACAAACAGACACTTCAAATGTGTCAGTCAGTGTTATGGTTTGTAGTATAATATATTGGTATGTACATATGATTATTTTTATTATTATTTTATTTGATTATTTATTTATTAATAAGTACTTATTTTTAATAGACTTTTTTTGTGTCCGTGCGTTACTTATTGGTCGGAGCTGAAAATCAGAGCTGTGTAGCTGTGTGCAGAGCACATGCTAAGCTCCGACCATTTTCGGAACATATTATATGTATAGATTGAAAATAAATCATCATTTTTAATGACATTTTTGGTTTTCGTTTATTGATTTTTGGAATTGTAGGTGACCTTAAAAATATCTGAAAACAGTTTGTTGGTAGGTAATCCCAGAAGCCATACAAAAGATTTAAAGAAAAAGTAAACAAAATTACTTCGAGAAAAAAAATTAACATACCAGAGGTTAAAGTTTTTTGATATTTTTCAAACTGGACTTAGTCCACTTATGACGCGCAAAATGTCTGAAAACAAACTTTTTAGTAATGAAACGTTTTTAATATCAAATATATTGTTACTGCCTATTTTTTTCATATAGCAGAAATAGGGCCCATAAAACTGTGACGTTCTGACCGGTATTACTACCCGACCAGTCGGGTTCAGAATCATCTAACCATTTTATACGGATTTGGCCATAAACAATGAGACATGGTTTTGGTCGTGGGCTCTCGTACTATACAGGGTGAATTTGAATGGATATGTTATGCCGGAAGGGAGTGATTAGGACCACGGTTGTCCAAAAGTTGTGAGAACCTTGGAATTGGAAATACGTCATTCCAAAAATCCATACAGAAAAATAAATTCAAACGTGAAGTGCGCGGCATTTTATGTAATTGTTTCTTAGTAGGTATTTGTTAATAAACATTATCATTTACCAAAGTTCAACATAGTTCCAAGTGAATCAGCTGATATAGGGCTGTCCGGAAATTATGTAGCAGAATTTTGACGTAAACTTTAAATGCAGTTTTATCAATGAAAAATTCCGAATTTCAAACAGTCTTAAAACAAATTTTACCGACCTCCACGAGTACATTGCCCCTTTTCGGGATAACATACCAATTCAAACTCAGGCTGTATAGAAAAGGCGTTCAGTTTTGATTAACAAATTATAATGTAATATCGTAAAGTAGCACCAAGTTACCTTCGACTATAATGTAAAAATCATTGCCAGGCTCTCCTTGGCGCACTATAGTCTCGCCATCGGTAAAGGACACGGGCTCCAGCGCGTCCGCCACCGTGAGACGTTCCCATTTCTCTAAACTCTCTGAAATAATACGAAACATGACAATAACATAATATACTATGACTAGAGTCTAGAGTTTAAAGAATATGCAACTACGTTCGAAAACAGTCATTACATAAAAAAATGTTTGTGAAAATGGTGTCGATTTTGTCGTTTCATATCTAAACCTAATTTTAGTATCGCTCTCTCTTTTTCCAATACATAACATGAGTAAGAGATGGAACATGTTTGATTGATCTAAATTTAGGTTAAGAGCTGTCAAATATCTACCATCCTTGATAAATTAGACGCAACTAAATTCATTGGCGTAAAATTTACACTAGACACTAGCAAGTGGATTAATTTGACAAATCTAAAATATATTCCATGTCTTTCTCATCTTCTCATTTAGAAATCTAAAATTAGGATTAGATATGAGATTGTGATTGGGAGTGTGGCTCCCGCTCGGTCTATAAAGAATGAGTTAGTTATGTTACCTAATATAGAGACCCTCGACAGGAACTCGTCGTACATCCGCCGTTTCCTGATGGTGGAGCCCATGAGGATGCGGCGGTAAGAGTCACGGTCCAGCCCCCACAGCTTCAGCGCGGTGCGCGCGCGCACGGTCGCGGCGCGCGGCGTGCCGTAGATGAGCGCCAGCTCGCCGAAACTGCCGCCCTCGCCTATCGTCGTCACTGTCTCGCCGTTCACTAGCACCTGGTAATATATTACCAGTATAGATTGTTACACAATTGGGATGTTGCGTGAAACACTAAGGGTCTCACCTCAAAAAAATTAAACACACGTTAAACCTGTGTAAATCACTGTTTAACGCCTAAACTGCCTTAGTCGCGAGCAACCACAAATCCAAAATCCAAAAAATCTTAAGAGGAAGGTCCGTGAAATGGCGCGAAATTTGAAAAACTGTACTGTTGTAATTGTAACCCCATTAGAGTAAATTATTTGTAAATATTTTGTAATTGGGCGTGAACAATAAGGCTAACTTTAATGGATTAGTTTGGCTTTGAATCTAAACCAAATTGAACATGTGACTATTACTAGGTGGTAGGACTAACTGTACTTCGAGTGTCCGTCTGGGCTGTTACCACCGCTTTGCTCGTGAAGTCTGCCGCCAAGCAGTAATGTGCAAGCATTACTGTGTTCCGATTTGATGAGCAGAGTAGCCAGTGAAATTATTGACCTTATGAGGCTTAATACCAAATGTCTCAGGATAAAGAGCGCACTGCAGTGCCGCGCAGGCCTTTGTGTTTCAATGTTCTGAGTGGCATTGCAATTGTTATGGGCCGGCGTTATGCTTACCATCAGGCAAACGACCAGCTCGTCTCGTTACCAAATAGCATAAATAATTGCTCATTCCTCACCTCAACGTCACCCGAATCGATGATGTAGAAGTTGTCCCCCTCATCCCCCTGCCGGATGACGGTCTCGCCGGGCAGGCATTGCACCGCGAACATGGCGTCAAACATGTCCGCGCGCTCCGATTCGTCGAGATGCGTGAAAAGCACGTTCGACGCAATCGCGCGCGACAGAGCACCCATCGTTTTGTAGTCTTTTGGCACCACCTGAAGTAATTCCGTACAATCAACAAAGAGACAAATACGGTCTAACCACAAAAAAATTAAACACACTTTAAACCTGTGTTAAACAGTGTTTAACTCATAAACGTGCCTTAGTCACTGTTTAAAAATGTGCAACCACAAAATCCTGATTTAAGTAGGATCTAACCGTTGTGTAACACAATACAGTTATGATATTTCTAATAATTTTTGATGTTTCTCTTTAACACTGTCTAGCTAAACAGGCGTCTAAAAGTTGTAGTTTTGTGGTAACACTGATAGATTTTAAAGATAAACGTTCAGTAGCAACTATACTGAATAAGATTTTGTTTAAATACTTGTGGAGAGTTGAAGACATTCATCAGTTCAAGACCATAATTACCCTTCATGCCGTGTGTGGAACAAAGGTCACAAAAAATGTATGCATTGAATTGTCATAGAAAAAGAAGACGGTAAAAATGTAATCCAGTCATCTGAACCATTTGATTCTTGATTATTATTAGGATGTGGTGCGAAGAGTAGATAATCCTTAACCAGCGGGTGGGAGACATCGTGACTGCCCAGAAAATTAAAAATTGTGTTTAGTAAAAGTTGCATGGTTACAGACTGAAAAAATTTCTTAGTTTTTGATCCTTTTTACTAAACACAATTTTTTATTTTCTGGGCAGTCACGATGTCTCCCACCCGCTGGTTAAGGATTATCCACTCGTTACTCCACAACCTGTATATTTTTCATTTTAGTTCTAAGATAAACAAAAATAACATAATGATTAATACATGTATATTGTATGTACTTACATGGTTTTTTATGCTATTTGACGTGCCGGTAATTTGCCAGATGGTAAGCATAACGCCGGTTCATAAAAATTGCAGTGTCACTCAGAACTTTGAAACACAAAGACCTGCGCGGCGCTGCATTGCGCACGTTACCCTGAGACATTAGGTATACAGTCTCATAATTAAGTAAATTTAAAGTAGTACATGTATATTACTTTTTTGACATAGCTTGTAGCATCTTCCTCGGTGACAGGCTCGGCGCTGATGCCACCGCGTCTACGTGGGAGTTGCCCCCCCGGCAATGGCAACGGAGACAGCTCCCCGTCACCTTCGCCCTCCGATGCTGCCGCCGCCGCTGCCGCAGCTTTCACTTGCTCCTGTAGCAAAAATGAAGAAAGTAAGATATTATAGATGCGGAATTGTTAGCACATTCACAGCAGTTAGCAAATTTGAAATGTAAGTTCAATATTATTAACTTAAATATGTTTCAAGTGCTAACAAAAAGAGGAAAAAATCTTAAAAGTAAGTAAAAAGAATATTACATTAATCCATTCCATGTTATAACTCTAACTGAACAACAAACAAATTGGCTGTATAATAAAATTAATAAGAAAAACTGTAACTAGGTATTAAATTACAACTGTTATTCAAAACAACACACAGTCTACTTCATGTCCAGTTTTCCTCAAAACATAGTTGCATTTAAATGGATATAAAGTACAATTTATCCTTTAGCAAATATACATTATGTACATCAAATAATTATGTCATGTTTCAAAAGGATTTGGGTAAATATTATTTGAGGGAAGAGGAAACAATATAATACAGGATGTGGCATAAAGAGTGGATAACCCTTTATCAGTGAATGGGGGACATCATGACTGTTCAGAAAATCAAAAATAATGTTCAATAAAAATAACATGGTTTCTGAGTTTTTAGAAATTTTATTATTTTTTAAAAATTGTTGCCCTTGTTCACTCTTTTCGGTGCCCTGTTCACTAATCAAGGAATTTTTTCAGACTGTTTTTTAAAAATTGTATTATTGGACTTCATTTTTTACCACAGGTTTAGTTTTTGTTCAGTGAAGTGTTAAATTTAAAATTTGTGTTTTACTTCTTTTTTCGTTAAGGTTGTGCTGTTGTGGTGTATAAAAAATGTATGGTGACCGGGGTGACCAATTTTGGTAATGTCTGCAGATAAATTGAATACCACTACACATTCACACCACACTGCACACCACTTCCTTGCTTCCAGAGTGGTCCACAACTGGAACCGACTACCAGAGGATGTTGTGTCTGCATCCTCAATAAACTGCTTTAAGAATAAACTTGACTGGTTATGAACAAACAATATTTCCTTAGTACAAAAGTGTACAATCGTGACTTTCAACACTGTGTAATATAGACATATCAGCACACATGCTGCTCGAATATAATTAAATAAATAAATAAACATTCTATATTATATGAAAGATTATCATAGCTTTCAACCTATAACTTTCATAGTTAATCATCTGTGAAAGATAGGCTATAATTGATTAACATTTTGCAAAAATAAGCAATGGGTTGATAATTGTGAATTAAGCCAAAAAAATGGTCTCATCTGAGTTTCCGTAGATTGAGCTGCATAAATAGTTGAAGTTACATGAAAACAAGTATATGATGGAAAAATTCCCCTTAAAAGTTTCTAAAAAAGACCACAATAATTAATAACATTTGCCTATCATTTCAGGTTGACTCACAATAATCATTTTAATGATTTTCAAATTTGGTCTAGAAGAATGCCTTATTTTCGAAGGCAAAATTCAAATTGAGACCCATTATGGATTGCACACGGATAATAATCAATCATCATGGATAAACTTGTTTCCCCAAATATATTTTCTTTTAACTACTGTTTCTGAATTTAGAAACTTTTGTGAGATCAATGGATCCTGTTCGTGAAATAAAACAGTATAATCCTAAAAACATAAGATAATAATTATATGAAGTGGAATCGACTTAGAAGTTAGTTAACTTACCCTCTCCAATTTTTGGAAATACTGTCGCAGAAATGAAACCGGATTTTCAGGTTTGTTTACACATAATTGAACAATACATCCTTTAATAATAGAGGGAACGCCATGGCTCTGGATATAATTCTCACATTCAAGTAAACATTGCTGTTCTTCCATGTCTTAAAATGTTGTTATTTCCGCAAGGAAATGACCTTTTGAAGGTTGCAATGTGTGTTTCAACAATCAATAAATGATAATAAAAAACAGTGAGAGAATAAAATTAACATTTTTATATTTGATTATTAGGAAAAAAGCTTTTAAATCTTTTTGTTTGCTTTTTTGACCTAATTTCAGCCATCCACAGCACTGAGCACACAGGAGTTGACAAAATTACACATTCAACGTAGGGATGGGCGATATATATCGATATTGGAGAAATATCGATATTCATGATCAAAACATCGATATTTTCATATCGATATTGGCATCTTTTAAATATCGGAATATCGATATTTTAAGAAGATATCGTGGTATCGATATTTTTTTTTCATGCATCTGGGATTCTGGGATTCTGGGGAATTAATATTTATTCAGAACATAAATCAAACTAATTACTTAAATTACGTATATAATTATAAATTTACCATCACTATTAAGTGTCTTTGAACTTAGATATTTTGGACAGCGAAAACTCTATCGGCAGTTTAACTGACTGCGGTAAGATTGAACTCATATTTTTGAATGAAATAAAGCATTGATCTGTCAAATTAAATCAACTTGTCAACATTATAAAACTTTATTGACAGCTATTAATGTCAATTTTATGCCACACTAACAACTGCCCGTGGGTTTCACCCGCGTTCCCACAGGTACCGTGCATTAAGTAGCCTATGTTACTCTCCGGTCCATAAACTATATCTATGCCAAAAATCACGTCGATCCGTTGCTTCGTTACTGCGTGAAGTTCGTGAAAGAAGGACAAACCAACAAAACAACAATTCAACAAACCAACAAATACACTTTCACATTTATAATATTAGTATGGATAGATTACAAAAAAAAATTATATTTCTTATTTTCTTGTATGATTAACACTTCCTATTCTGGCGTTGCTAATGGTCTCCTATAAATATTTAGTATGCATTCAAATAAAAGTAAGAAAAACCATCGATATTTATCAAAAAGCCTCAAAATATCGATATTTTCTAATATCGATATTTTGATGTCGATAATATCGGTGTATCGATAGTAAGCACTCGATATCAATATCGATTTCAATATCGATATTTTATCAATATCGCTCATCCCTAATTCAACGATTAACGAAATGACGTTGACACATTGACGAACTGACAATCGACAATGACAGCCAAGAACGACCCACAAAGTCACAAGGTGGCACAGGTTCTTGTCTTCTTCTGTTCTTTTTTTTTTTTTTTTTTTTTTTTTTTTTTTTTCTTTCGTGGCCAGACACGGTTTGTGTATTTTGCCAATTTCAAGTTTAATCTTCATATTCGAGTAGGTTTACATTCTCTTATTTAAAAACGGGGAAACATGGCTTAGTATGTACAATATTATTACGTTAAAATATTATTTAAAGGGAAGGATCACAGGATTAAGGATCAGAAAAGCAGGTAACATTAAAAAAAAGGAGAAAAACTAAACATAAATAATAAAGAAATGAAGTACATTATGCACATATTATAATCTACATATAATTATGTTATTATTAAAGATGAAAATGTTATATATACAAAATAAGGTAGTAAAATTACAACTTTATATTGTTTATAGCTAATAAATCAGCTATAGCTTTGAATATTAACGAACTTTTAGAAGCAAGAAGGAATGGAATATTTACAGGAAATGGAGTCTCTAATGTCAAAAGCGATTCGTAAAAAGAGGAATAATCATGTAATGGGCAAGATAGTAAAATATGATTAGCATCGGCAACAGTATAGCCACACTCACATTTGGGATCATCCACAATATGGAGTCTGGCGAGATGGTTAGGGCTACAAATATGGCCCAACCGGAGCCTTATAAGAATTGATGTGGCCATCTTACCAAGTTCTATTTTCGAAAACCATGGTTTTAAAGTAATTTTGGGTTGAAGAGAGAAGTAATATTTTCCTTTGAATAGAGAGCTTTTTGTCCAAACTTCATTCCAGGTATCCTGAAGATAAAGTCTGGGCAACGTACTTAAATCATGACAAAAGTTAGTATAAGGATACAAGTCTCCACACTCGACTGCTTCATTAGCGAGGCGGTCTGCCTTCTCATTTCCCCTTATACCACTATGGCTGGGTACCCACAGGAACGTAATAGAATAACCCTTTTGAGAGCATTTATACAATTTGTCTCTTGCGTCCATGATAACAGGCATATGAGATTTAGATTTAAACGGAAATTTTTCCAATGCTTGAAGGGCACTCATAGAGTCCGATATTATTAGGGTTTTCTTTAGTTTTGCTATTAAGATATAGTCCAAGGCTTTTGTAATTCCAAAACATTCACCAGTGAAAGTTGATGATTCGGGAGGCAATTTAATTTTTTGGACTATGTTATATTCGCGGTGGTAAATACCCACCCCAACATTTTGACCGGTATCATGCTTAGAGGCATCACAATAGATGTGGTGCCATCCTTGCCATTTGTCATTTACGATAGAATTAAAGATGGTGTTGGCATTGAAATCCGCTTTATCAATACCTAAATTGAAATGAGTAACAGGAGAGAAAACCAATGCTTCATAGCTGCTGTTAAAGATAGGGAGATTCTTAGAACGATAAGTTGGAGCTGACAACGATTTGAATTTATTAATGCTATTTACCAGGCAAGGGATTGTTTTAAATTTCCAGTAGGGATAGGATGCAATAAGTTCCGATAACATTAATAATTTAGGAATAAGAGGGTGATGTAAAAACTGGAAAGCGCGGAAAAAGAAACGGTCTGATAAAAATTGTCGTCTAATATTTAATGGAGATTCAGCACACTCTACTTGTAAAGCATTCAAAGGGCTCGATTTCATTGCACCGGTAATAATTCTTAAAGCTTTTGATTGAATGGAATCCAGTTTCTTAGTTGCAGTTACTCTACATGGCTCCAACAAGAAACTTCCATAATCTAGAAGACTTCTTATGAGAGCATTGTAAACCAACCTAAGAGAAAGAGGATGCGCACCCCACCAAACACCCGCGAGACACCTTAGCATGTTTATTCGTCGTTCGCACTTAGAAGCTATGTACTCACAATGAGGAATACCAGTTAGTTTAGAATCTAGTATCAATCCTAAAAATTTAGCTTCCTGTTTCTGAGGAATTTGTAATCCATTATAACAAATTTCAATAGATGGAGGACTGCGCAGCCTTGAAAACAATACTGCAACACTCTTGTCTACTGATAATTCTAGACCATGGGCATCAAACCAGGTTTGAAGGCCGGATAAAGACACTGACAAATTATCAGATGCATTCAATATTGATCGTTCTATACAGTAAACTAATAAGTCATCAGCATACTGCAACATTTTCACTGGACCCTTAAGAGACGACTCCAAATCTTGCGTATAGATGTTATAGAGCAGGGGACTCAAAACAGATCCCTGTGGGAGACCTTTCCAAAGAAGCCTAAATTCATTTGACGATTCTAGTTTCACTGACCTTCCACTTAACATGTTAATTATAAAATTGGACAGTATAGGAGGGACCTGTAATTTACTTAATTTCAATTTTAGTATTGACAAAAGAACGTTATCATAAGCTGATTTAATATCTAAAAATGTAGCTATTACCGACTCATTGTTCGATAAAGCTAAACGAATATCTGTTACAAAGATACTTATGCTATCCAAGGCACTTCTACCCTTTCTGAAACCGTATTGGGTGTTAGCCAGAAGATTATTAGTCTCTAGATACCACTCAAGGCGATTCTTAACTAACAGTTCAGCAATCTTAGCTATTACATTTGATAAAGCAATAGGGCGGTAGGAATTTATTTCATTCGGAGTTTTATTGGGTTTTAGTATAGGGAGGATGATTTGGGATTTCCATGATGTTGGAATATTTCCCGATAGCATAATAGTATTTATCACATCTAATAAATAGTATAAAGCACCATCACCAAGGTTTTTATAGAACGAATAAGGAAGGCCATCTTCGCCTGGCGCAGAATCCTTCGTATCCGATAGTACGCCTGTTAGCTCGTGATATGAAAAAGGAGAATTGAGGCCAGTTTGATCACTTATTTTAGGTGATAGGGAAATAAATAATTCTTCTTGTGGTACTTGTGGTGGTGCTAACTGGTCTAAATAAGAATCGGACATATGGTGTGGAAGAAAATAAGTTGAGTTATTGGATGCTGATTTGAACTTCCTAATATTTTGCCAAACTATCGAGGATGGAGTATCTGGAGATATTGAAGCACAGTATCTCCTCCATCCAGAAAACCTTTTTTGCTTAAGGAAGTTTTTGGTTTCTGCAATTGTACTTTCTAATATTTTGAAATTATCATCGGTCATATCACTATTATAATCATCTTCTGCTTGATTTCTTTCCTTGATGGCCTGAGAACATTCTCTATCCCACCAAGGAGGAGAAGATATCCGGTCGATGACTACATTTTTTAACGGAAATGTTTCATTTGCAGCTGCTGTTATTAATTTAGTAAACTCACTAGAACAAACGTTTTCGTTTGATATAGTAGGTTGCGGAAGAGTCGAAATCTTATTTTCTACTAAAGTACTGTAAGTCATCCAATTGGCATCAGCTAGTCTATATTTTAAACGAGGTTTTTGTTTTAATGGTTGTGACTTTACATCAGTTAAACTAATAATTATCGGAAAATGGTCACTCCCATAAGTGTGCGGGAGTATATTCCATAATAATTTAATGGCAAGATTCGGAGTGCAAATTGATAAGTCAATTGCACTGAGGCCTTCATTTGGATTGGTTCTACGAGTCGGAGCCCCATTATTTAACACACAGAGATTTTGATCATCTATAATATTCAGAAGTTCATTTCCATATGAATTAGAGACAGAGCTTCCCCAAGACTGGTGCTGGCAATTTAAATCACCTAATATTAGGAAAGGCTTAGGAAGAGACGAAAGGATGACTTTAATTTCTTGTAAAATAGAAGACGAAGGATGTGGGATATAAACAGATACAAAACATATATTTTCTACTATTGCGCCAACTATGGAAAACTCAATACTATGAGAGGGAAACGATAAAGTAGTAAAAGAATAAGAAGATTTGATAAGTAGGGCGACTCCGCCATACCCATCATTTCTGTCTTCCCTGAGACAGAAATAGTTACTAATTTTAAAGACAGAATCTGGCTTTAGCCAGGTTTCTGCCAGTGCGATAATAAATGGGTCAAATTTATTGATTAAAAATATAATATCACTTTTTTTGCTAGCTGCACTGCGGCAGTTCCACTGGACAATTTTTGTTAAATTGTCCAGAGGCGATCCGAAATGTATTCATTTCAGATCGAGGGCTGCGAGGGTGTATTTTAAGAGCTTCAATTAAGGGGGCAACGTTGGACGGTAATAAAATATTGTTCTGTGTTAATGTATTGATTAAAGATGCTATAATTTCAGTTAAACTATCATATGAAAATTGCTCTTGCTCATTAGAGCTAGTAGGCCTTGCATAAGCACAGCCATTGGGACCAGTAGGTATATCATAGTCTTTAACTAACTCTTGATGTGCTAATCGATCATATCCTTTAGGAGCATTATAAGGAGATCGTGGTTTGGTCATAACAACTTTTTTGTAAGAGCTTTTCGTAGGTGATTGAGTATTATACAAAATAGGTTTTTCTACTGTTGTGGGTTTAGTTGAAGTTAATACATCAGCATAAGATTTTCCAATGGGCAGATGAAGCTTAGATGCTTCTGCGTATGATAAAGAATTTTCAGCCATCGATAGCTTGATGTTCTTTTGACGAGCAAATTCAGGACATGATTTGTTAGTTGCGTAATGAAGGCCGGAACAGAGGCAGCAGGTAGCACAATCCTCCTCCCTATTACATGTATCTCCCGAGTGTTCCTGTCCACATTTATAACACCTAGGCTTTGAGCGACACTGTGTTTTTGTGTGACCAAACCTACAACAATTAAAGCACTGGATTGTTGGGAAAGTATAGAGTTCCACTGCAAGTGCATTGTAACAAATGTAAATGCGATTTGGAAGAACTTTACCATCAAAAGTAATAACTACTGTTTGTGATGGTTTCCATGTGGTTTCACCACCGATATTCACTTTGTAGTTCAGACGACGGACTTTTAATATTTTACCACATCCTGTAGGTACGCTAACGTTATCAATTATTTCTTCTGGTGACCATTCAGTAGGAACTCCACGAACTAATCCCATGCGTGTGATACTGTATGTTGGTATAAATGCTTTCAAATTGTCGTGAGCTAAGCTATTATGTTTTATAAACATATTTGCGTCAATATGATTATTGAAAGATAGGGTGATTCTATTTCGCCCAATACGTTTTACGCTTCCGTTTACAATATTTTTGATATAGTGTTTCTTTAAAAACCTGCCAAACGTTATAGGATGAAGAGTGGAGCCATCATTAAGAGATGACTGCTCTCTTTGTACGTGGACTATGTAAGGAGCACAGTCTGTAGCATCATACTGACTTCTGCCTACAGGGATGAAACTTGGTGACTTGTCTTTATCTGTGTCTTTAAGATTGTCTTTAGTATTATCAGTTTGAGGTGTTGGAGAGGTAGCCAGTTGTTTTTCAATCGGTACTTCACTATTGATAGATTGGCTATCACTAACTATGTTCGTGTGATTTTTCCTCTTTCGTTTGCTGCCGCTTGCACTGACGAGACTTTGGGGCTCTATAATACGCGTTTTAATTGATGTGTCGATCTCCATAATGGCACTATTATCTATTTCTGATTCATTAGCTATTGTAACAAAACAGCCAGCCGGAGGGACTGTGCCCCCAGGGTCAGGCGGTTCTTCCATATTAAAAATTAAAGAAAGAGAACTTACCGAGAAGTACTGTACACTATTAAATATATATAAACTAATTAAAATAAACTACTACACTACTTATCTGATCACTATTTACAGTGAAATAAAAATTTAATAATTTTCCCAGCAAAATCGCGTCCGCTTAATTCAGAGGTTTCCCGCGCTTTTTTTCTCTTCTGTTCTTGTGTGGTATGCATATGCACAGACTAGGTAGAGATGCCATTGCCGGTGGTATGCCATTCGTCAAAGATCTTTGTTCAAGTTTGTCTTCTTCCATCTTCAAATCTTTTTCCATATTTCGCACATACATGCTATTTCCAATATTTCCTTAGTTTCTGCGGCGCAAGTCCGGAAGTCGGTTCAATAAATTTGTCGAACCGAAAACCTCGACAAATTTATCGAACCGACTTCCGTACTCGCGCCGCATATTGATGAACTACAAATATTATTTAATTTGGATGATTAAATTCTCTTTATAATCGGACTGCGTTTTGAAATACAATACATTACTTACGATTAATATCATTTGTTATCCATTTACAAGACTTGGCAATTTGTATTTTATATAGCAGATTCAAGAATGATCTTTTTCACTTTTTAGCATTATTGCCGCCAAAATCTAGCATTTCTCCAAATGCAAAACGGCAGCACTGGTTGTCTGTGGACTCTGTGGTCACTGGTCATTGGCGTGGCGTTATATTCTCTTTGGATCATTCATTCCTATTAGTCTGTGATCATTCATCGTTGTGCTTTGTTCTCGTAGTAGTCTGTGGTTGTGCTTGTCTGTAGTCGGTGCTTGTCATATTATTTCTATTTCTATATAGTTTGTGGTGCTTTTGTGGCGAAAATGGAAGCTGCAGAATCCGAAGCCGGTGTAAAAAATCATTTACAGGATGTTTTATCTGAATCCGAGATTTCTGAACTGCCGAACCCAGTGGCGAACAAAATCAACGCTTTTATTGACAAAAAATTTGAAGAATACCTGACTTCCACTGCGCTACACGAAGCCAACAAATCAAATATCGGTAAGCACCGGGTATGACGCTCTCCCATTACACAGTATCATGGACAGTATACATTGAGCATTACTTGTTTAATATTTAAAAAACGTTAAAAAGACAAAAAAAATAATAACCCACTGTACGCAAGATGAAATCTAAATCTAAGAAGGTATCTTTTGGATTATAATTTTATAACCTACTAGTCATTATTTACCCGCGCTTCAGACTATTGGTGATCTGCCAGTGATTTCCTACGAACTGCATGGAACACGTTGTTTGCGATTAATGACCTTTCTAGTAATCAAACTGCAGTTGGTCTGATAGTGTTGATTCATACATGAAACAGGATTCATACTTTTTTTGTGTTACAGGCTAAATTTCTTGCTGTCTGTAAATATTTTCCAAAAACTGCGATAGCAGATCATTATGTCTTCGAAAATTAGAGATTCTTAAAATGTTTTCCTGTAGCTGGTAATTATGACAGATAGGGTAATTTACACTTACAGCCCTGTACAAAAATATACCATAACAGTGGTGGTCATAGAATTATGAACACTTCATACAAAGACATTTGGAAATTTAAATGTTTAGAACAAAAAAAATTATTACTCCCTGAAAAATATTGGCTATACTGCCAGTTAGTACACTTAGGTCTGATTTAAGCAAATTGGAATATGGTTTTATCTGAGAGTAAAGTGCGAGTTACTCTAGAATAAACCGTATTTCTGATTTTCCAACAGTAATCTAGGATTAAGTTCTCTATTCAGAGTAAATATTTACAACACGGATTTTGGCAGAGTAAAAGTTAAACTTTCATGGTGGACAAGACAATGACCACAAAAAAATTTAACATACTTTAAACCTGTGTTAAACAGTGTTTAACTCCTAAACATGCCTTAGTTGCATATTTAAATATGCACAACCACAAAAGTTGATTTAAGTATGATAATTTTAAGTTTGTGTCTCCAGCCATTTTTGAGTTAAAATTAAAAGCAGTTGCCGCTGCGGTACTGTTATCACAACAGATTTTTTTTCAAAATGGTCGCACTTGGAATGTAGTTAGTGTATAATTAGAGGAAGCATGTGTGGTAAAATGAAATTTCTGCATCATAAGACACCGAAGATATTCAAGACACCATGCTGTAATGTTTGGCTGAAGTCTAAATATCCTAAACTATTAGGCGCACAGTTATAATTTTTTTACATATGTTGAATTTGTCTATAATGTATAATGTGTATGAAAGCAGAATTCGAAAAAAGGAGTATCATTTGGAAGAAAAAAAATATTT
Source organism: Crocallis elinguaria (assembly GCA_907269065.1). NCBI lineage: Eukaryota > Metazoa > Arthropoda > Insecta > Lepidoptera > Geometridae > Crocallis > Crocallis elinguaria. Next base: position 18,277,727 of record OU026072.1, on the reverse strand, counting down.
AAACAAGGTTTTTAGGTTCTAGTCTACTTCAAATAGAGGTCCTAGAGGCTACCATGTATCATTATTATGTAGCCTGTAGCTGCTGACAACATCTTTCCAAGTTACATTTGTATAAAGTTACTCCAATATTTAGTGTGTACATATGATCAATTTAGAAAGGTTAGCACTTTATATCGTGTGCTTGCGTTTTTTCTACATTCAAACTTGGTTGGTTTATCTAGTTTCGCTTCTTGCTGGTTTTTTAATTATAACGCCTTAATTACCACTTGGTAAGTACCACTTGTACACTTGTACAGGATTAAAATTTTACTGGCGTATAATTAGATGAACACACTAATTATTGGAATACTATTCAATTCGTCAGGCCATAAAGAACTCTCCAATGGCGAAAATTGTTGTTAGCTTAGTCATTTTATTTTTAACATTTAAACTCATTAATTATTTACTGTATCAAAAGTAACTTAGATAGATGTACATAGCTATAGGGCACACAATAATGATACATGTTCGACTGTTCGTTCGTCTCTAGGATCTCTATTTGAAGTACTAGAACCTAAAAATCTTATTTAAGTATTTTTTTTTTCAAATGGTACTTTCTTTTCGAATTCTGGTTTCATACACATTATAAACAAATTCATAGCAAAATGTGTAAAAAACAATCATAACTGTTAAAAACTTACAACACACAAATTTAATTTTAGCTCACACATTTAGGTACCTCACATTATACACTAATTATTGGTATAATTTTAAAACCCGTACGAAATTATGAAAAAAAATCCTGGACACGCAAATTTAAAATTATCATACACATTTACACCACATAATACACTAAAAACCTGTAAAAGTCAAACCTTGAAATTCGATACTTTTCCGCTGCGATAACGCACCCGCTCACGACCGAAATCTCCAGGCACGGTATATACATAATATATAATACAGCTTCAGACTCAGACTCAAGATCGGACTCATAATCAAGATCAGACACAAACTTAAGATCATACCCAGACTCAGACTCAAGATACCCCATAGGAACTCTGTAACGAAACGACGTAACCCCATCGAGTTTGGGTCATTTCATTTGTCTTTACAAGTACTTACGCCGATCCTACACGATGTTAGGGTCCTAATGATGGAGCCGGAAAGTGGCCACAAGATTACAATACAGTTTTATAAAAGCTTGTCTGGAAAATATATTTTTCCACAAAAACCATTAAGTGAAAATTTGCTTGGAATGTCTGTTTGTATGTCACAGTTCTTTTTCTCATAGGATTTTGCTAGGCAAAAAGAAATATTATTTGCAAATGTAAAGCATGCAAGCAAATACATTGCCATACATTGGGCTACATTTGCCAAGTCAGGACATCATTTGTAGAAAAAATGGACCTGGGAGGATGATTTAATTTCATTTATATTTTGTAATTTTATTTTTATTGTATATTATATGTATATTTTTACTGTGTTGGTGTTTAATATGGTTTTGTTTACTGTTGTTCTAGGGGACAAAATATCCACACTTGAATCTACAGTACTTGAGATAACAGCAAAATATGAAGATGCGGCAAAAAAACTTGCTACTGCTGACGAAACTGTTACTGATTTAGGAAAACAAGTTCAGATTCGTAACGAAGAACTCGAAAGAGCTCGTGATAAAATTGGGCGCTTGGAAAATGAAATTGTTTCATTGAAAAGTGCTCGAGATGCTGCCGTTGATGAGAGAAATGACTTGATACGTGTAACACAAAGGCGCGATGCAGAAATAGAAACACTAACTTCCAGTGAAGCTGCTCTGTTTAAACAGCTACGCAGCGCCATTGATGCAAAATGTGGAGCCTTGGCATTAAACGATGAAATTCAAAGTAAAGAAATGGCTCTAGAATATCGCGAAAAGCGTATTGAACAGGAGAGAACATTACTTACTGCCCAAATTGCTAGCCTTACGGAGGAAGTGAATAGACTTACTTCTGAATTGCAAACTGTACGATTGAACAATACCAGCAGGCTTGTCCATTTGGAAACACAATTAACTGAAAGAGTGGAGGAATTAAATGCTGCAAATACAACTATTGAGCAGTTAAATGAAGTGAAACAAAATTTGGTCAATCGTGCTGAAAATTTATCTCAGCGCCTATTAGAACAACGAGATATAGAAAATAAAATGACAGAAAATTATAAGAAAGAATTAGAGGCCAAAACTAAACTTGCTGACTTGTTTAAAACCATGCATGATGATGCTGAAGCGAAAACTCAGGAACTAACCGAGGGTATTAGTGAATTGCAAAAATTACTAAATGAAGCTACTGAAAAGTATGGTGAAATGGAGACTAAGTACAGACAGATGGAAGTAGATCATGAGGAAATAATTGAAAAGAAAAATGAAGTGATAGCTTCTGTAAAAAGCGAACTCGAACACGCTAATGATTTATTAAGGGCAGCTAATGCTCACAATCTTGATATGGCTCTAAATGACTTAGCTCCGTCAGCTGCGATTGCAAGTAAACTTTTGAAATCAGGCATGTCATTAACCCAAATATATTCTCAACTTGTCAAGACAACTGAAGAACTTGCACAAGAAAAAGAAGAAAACAGGCGCCTTAATAATACTATCAATACTATTGTACAAGAATTAGAAGAGAAAGCACCAATGTTGCAGAAGCAAAAGGCGGAATATGAAGAAGCTATAGAAAGCAATGCTGCCTTTTCCCAACAAATAGATTCTTTGACGGTTGAATGTAATAGATTAAGAGATGATTATAACGAGACATCAAAAATTGCCAACCATTATAATCGAGAAAACTCCAAATTAAAAGGAGAACTAGCTGATTTGGGAAGGCAAGTTTGTTTCTTGCTAAAAGAAATTGAACACAGTCGTGGAGGACTACTTCCTAATGGTGATCATGATTCAAGTCACAATACCTCTGATGGCAGTTCGTCGCGACTGATTTCCAAAACTCTCGTGACATTCAATGATATTCAGGAGCTTCAAAGCAACAATCAAAAGCTGCTCCGCATGGTTCGAGAATTGACCGAGAAGCATGAAGAACTTGAGCGTAATAAAGAAGAGTTTGAAAGTGGCGAGATGCAAACAAAAATAGAAACCTTAAAGAACAGAGTGTCTGAATTAACGGAAGCGCAAGATCGGCAGACGAAAATGGTCAATGGTCTGATTAGGCAAAGAGATATGTTTAAAAAATTGTATCATGATCTCATGAAAGGAAAACGGCATGAAGTATCTACCGGGGAAGCTGTTGAACTAGATAAAAGTGGATCGTTTTTAATGGACACATCAGGTGACAATGTGAGTAAACCATCACCTGCACCTGAGCCAACTTCATTTGAAATTAAATATAAGGAAACAGAAAAGCATTTAGAATTATTGAAAGAAGAGTATAAAACGTATAAAGAAGAAAAGGTCACTAATGAAAAAATGTTGTATGAACAAATTGATACTATGAGACAAGAAATATCTAAACTTACTGCTGCAAATAGCAAATGTTCATCTACTTCAGAGTACAATAATGAAAGACTTAAGATTCTGCAAACAAATATTACCACTTATAAAAAGCAAATAACATCTCTTGAAGAAAAGAACAAAGTGTACAATGCAACAATTGCTAAACAAGAAGTATCATTACAGCATTTGAGAGATGAAGCATTAAACGCACAAATCAAACTCACCGCTTCCGAGGTACAACTTGAAAACCTTAAACTGGAGCATCAACTACTTAAAGATGCAGATTTTCGTCATCAGACGGAGAAGGAAATGTTGAATCGTGAAAAACAAGGTCAATCTTTACTGCTCCAAAATTTAGAACTCATTAAAGCCAGTTTAGAACGTGTTGAAGCTGAAAATCGTGCAAAGTTGGAAGGAAGACTCGATGAAGCCAACAGAGAGTGTTCTGCTTTAAGAATAAGGCTTCAAGAAGAACAAGATAGATTTAGAGAATTGGCAAGTCATCTTGAAAGGCAGACGGAAACTGCAAAAGCACGAATGCAAGAAGAAAAAGATGCTGCTGATGTACTTAGAAAGGAACTAAAAGAACTAAGACAAGATTTAGCTAACAAAAACAAAGCTCATGAAGACCTCACAAAGAAACTGCACGCTGCGTTGGCGCCAAATACAGATGGATCATTTGATACTGTAAAAAAAATTAGAGAGTTGGAAAATAAGCTGTCTAATAAAGAAGAAGAAGTAAAGGCTCTTCAAGAACAACTCGTTGTTGCAAAAGAACACATAAAACAATATTGCGACATTTCGGAAAGTGCTGAGAAAGAGCTGAAAACTCTCAGTGCTGAGTATGAAACATATAAAACGGAGACAGAAACGAAACTATCCGACTACGTAAAGAAACTTCAGCATCTTGAAGACAAAACTGCAGAGTTGGAAGCAGAGTTGTCTTTACATGCAAATGGAGAACATGTTGCTAGTAACACTAACTTAAGAAATGAGTTGTTAAAAGTCAAAGATGAACTAAGAGATGCAGTGGCGAATAGCGAGAGCTATCGTTCTGAACTTGAAAGTGCTCGTGTAGAAATCACTAAACTCTCCGAATCGGTTCAAAAAGCAGAAGAGAAATATACACATGAAATGATTTTACACTCCTCCGACATTCAAACACTATCACAAGTCAAAGAAGAACTGTCTAGAGTTCAAAATCAACTCAATGAGTTAGTTGCGTTGAAAAATAGCGTTGTTGAAAGATTAGAGACTGAAAAGGTCTCATGGACAGAAAGACAAACGATTCTTAACCAGGAAAATGAACAACTTACCCAACGACTAAAAGATTTGAATGATCAAAATTCATTATTACATGACCAAATTCAAGCCTTAGGTACCCAGTTATCGGTCTCTCATGCTAGATCTCAATCAGAAAGTATGAATGAATCAGCCAATGAGTCTATCAATGTGTCCATCAGTGAAGAAGATGGTAAATCATCAGAACAATTATTCTCAATTGTGAAATACTTAAGAAAAGAAAAGGATATTGCCATGGCCAAATTTGACATTTTACAAGCTGAGACAATGAGACTTAAATCTCAATTGGAAATAGCAGAGAAGCAATTAGATAGCGCAAAACTGGCTCTAGCAGCTGAACGTGAAAGATCCGAAGTTAGTATGGTGACGGTCAATAGGCAATCAGATATTCTAAGAAAAGTCGAAACCCTCAATGCTTTGACTGATAGTAATAGGATTTTGAGAGAAGAACGTGATGCTTTGACGGTCCGTGTAGAAGAACTTACAGCAGCTACAAAAGCGATGGAAGAACAACTGGCTCCGTTGCAAGAAAAGATTGGCGATTTCACTTCTAGAACAGAATCTCTTCAATCTGAAAATACGTCTCTGAAGGCTGATTGTGCTAGGTGGAGAGCACGAGTCAATGCTTTAGTTGAACGTGCCAACAAAACAAGCCCTGAAGATTGGAAACGCCTGCAGAATGAAAGAGAAACTTTGGCAAAGATGCTAACAAATGAAAAAGAAAATGTAAGGAAGTTAAACGAAGAACTTGGTGGCATTAAGATTGAAAAGACCAAGCTTGAAGAACAATACACTGTGATTTCCAGGCAACAAAGTGCCATAGTAGAAGAAAACAAAAAACTTAATGATGAGCTACAAAATGTCCTTAAAAATGATATGGTACGACTAACGGAGGAAGTTACTAAACTCAAGGACAAATTGTCTTTGTCTACAGAAAGTAATACTAAACTTACCGAAGAACTCGCCAGTAAAGACGCATCTTTAACCGACATAAGAAACAAAGAGTTACAAATTAGAAAAATCGCAAAGAAATATAAATCTCAATATGAAGATCTGGTTAAAGCAACAGAGGAAGAAAAGAAAGCTAATGAAGGACAGACGGCAGCTGCTGACGCAGCTATGGCAGATGCTACGAAAAAGCACGAGGAACAGATCGCTCAACTTCAATCAATGTTAGATGAAGAAAAAGAAAATAACGAGAAGTTGAAACAAGAGAACGACACTTTAAGGACCGCTAACACAGATAAAGAAGATAAAGCTAAGCAAGTTCTCAAACAAGCTAAGAGTAAAATAGTTCAACTGACCGAGCTAAAGAATACTTTAAGTCGCGAGTTGGACGAATCCCGCACAAAAATAGGTTCCATAGAACAGAGCACACGCGACGAGCAAGATGTGAGGCTAGCACTAATCAAGTCTCAGTACGAAGGCCGGCTCTCCCGATTAGAAAAAGAGCGCAGCGAAGCACAAGCCGAGAAAACCAGAGAGGTAGATTCGTTGCTACAAAAAGTGAATATGCTGCAGCGCCAGCTGGCCAGTCAAGCGTCGGCTTCTAAGCAGCAAACCACTGCCGAAAAGACCACGTCCGATCCTCCCACAGCGAATATCAAGCCCATGGCCGGTGTAGCGCAACAAAGTGTGGCGGCGTCGCGACGCGGCGGTGAGACCCCGCTGGCGTCTATCCGGCCCATGGCGCAGGTGGGCCCCACGGCGCCTCATGACGCACACATCACGGAGTACATGCCAGCCTCCTCCTCGCGCCCTCTGCCGCGCGCTGCACTCGCCGCCTCCACCGCGCCGCCGGAATCTACACAGGTAAATTATAATATCCCGGGACAAAAGTACCCTACCCATGTGTTGATTCAAATTATCTCTACAAAATTTCAGCCAAATCCGTTCAATAACTTCAGCGTGACTAAAGAAAAAAATATCCTAATTTTTGCATTTATAATATTAGTAGCCAGTGAAATTACTGGGCTTATGAGACTTAATACCTAATGTCTAAGGGTAACGTGCGCACTGCAGTGTCACGCAGGCCTTTGTGTTGCAATGTTCTGAGTTGCACTGCAATTGTTATGGGCTGGCGTTATGCTTACCATCGGGCAAACGACCAACTCGTCTCGTTACCAAATAGAATAAAAAAAACGTACGATTCGAGTGAAATGGTCATTGCTTATTGAGATTTTATCTCTTGATTAATAGGATATGGATACAAGCGAGGCCGGTATGGGCAGCTCTGGAGCTAGCGATAGCAGCACGCAGCCTTCTACACATTCTCAAACTCCGCAGCAGGTAAGAGAAATGTGCCACAACGATTGATAAAATTATTTATGAATCTGTCAAACATAACGAAGCTGCTGTGTTTAGATTATAATTTCTTCTTACACCTCAAACACACTAAACCACATCCCTCTTTTCATGTACTTTGTGTGGATGACTGGTAGAAAATAGTTATAGTATTAAGAGGCCTCAGCTCGCTATACTTTCCATACAAGCGCTCGTACGTGATTAAAGCGTTGTATCTAATTTTTTCTTTGGGTTTTTGTACAAATTGTCTTACAATCTACAGTCTTACAGTCTTACGATCTCGTGCATTATATCTAGGATTTTATGTAACCAAAAATTTAAAATTTTGACAATCCAATTCAGTATAAGCCTTAAAAACACAGCCTTTTAAAACAAATTTTACCTTGACTTTGGCCATTCAAAATATTCTCATAAATGTAAAATTCAACTAAACACTTCCATTGGACATGTAATGGAGATTCTAAATAACAAACATTTTTTTCACAAACTTGTGAGGCATTTTCAAAAACACGTATTTCCTGGAACAAGTTGTAGAAAATTATCACACACAAATTTTCTTTGGAGATTTAACTCAAAATTTTCAGAATGCCAACCGAAGGGTCTGGCGTTATCTTTCTTTTTCCGTAGTGCCTGTTTTTCTTCAATGAACCAACAAGCCTTTAGGCCATTTTTGCATTCTAGGTTTTTTGCGTTAGGCGGGCCATGATGAGGCACCTTAAGGACGAACCAGTCGTTCATTTCTCCATACAAACGTACTTGGGTGATTACTCCACTACTTGACGTTTTAAGTCCAAAATTAAGAATAATATCGATTTATCTCTTCGTTATCTAGGTCAGCCTGCTAATTATACAGAAAAAAAAATAAGTGGCTTAAAAGTAATGAGCCTTCAAACATCTGTATTTTAGCACGTATTTTAACGTAAGTTTGGACGTAAATAAATTACAAAAGGATTACGAAAACTCGAAAATAAGGTACATACTAACAAGCTTTAGTTTATTGACATTTCAAATAACTTTGGTCTGACTAAATACATTCAGTAGTTTTGTCGTAAAACCCCAAGCACCAGAAGCCAATTCGTACATTTTTGCGCGCCGGTTTTCGACTTTTCGGTTTTCGTCGCGACTTTACGAGAGTGTGTAATTGTGTATGTGCGAGCATTAGCCTCATACTACTCATCGCTGCAAAGTCTTACCTTGTCCCACGAATGTTAGATGAAATAGCATGCATTTTAGCCGCGCCCACCGTTGAGTTCGCTCCATGGACTAGTAGGCTCTTAAGTCCTCCTTTTGTACATTTCTTTTGTGCAATAAAGTATTAAATAAATAAACTTCAACCCGAGTGTTTTATTATTGTTTATCGGTATAAAAACAAATACATAATAAGATTGTGTACCCTCGCAGGCGGTAGCCATGGTGATGCCCCGCATCGAGCAGCCGAGCGCCGCGAGCTCTGCGTCTGCCGCCGCGCCCAGCGTGGCCGCGCCGGCCGCCCCGGCACCGCCTGTCTCAGGTAATAAATCTTTTCGTTTAACGTTCATGAGCGATTACTTGGGGCCCTAGGGGAAAGGACTTGTACCAAATTTGTATGAAGCTTGGTACTTTATTCCCAGAAAAAATTATCTAGCCTCAATTTTTTTCTAGATATTATGTGCCTGAAACAAAGAACCTAGCAGAACAATAAAAAAATTTTGAGGCCTGCGTTTTTTTTAAACTGGTTTTAAAAATAGCGTTGTATAAATGCAAAATTAATTAACAGCAATACTGCGTTCCTAAAAATATCCAAAAAGCAGCAACATTTCATCGTCACGTCAGTTTTGACAAATAATAAGCTGTGTTGTCATCTGTTCTGTCAATTTTTTTTTATTGTTATTGCTGTTTATTACATTTAGCCAAAAAGAAGCTGAAAAAACCGTTCCGTTTCGAGAAATTGCGTTCCGTTTCACGTTGCGTACTAAAAAAAACTTTATGTATTTTCAGGAAATCGCAGGCCTATAAAATTGTGATTTCATTTCAGAATATCTAAATTTTGAGAGCTCATTCCAAAAAACCAACCGATATGAAACTGAAAAGCCTGTTTCAATTTTAGTACAAAAACGGAACTTTTGAATTTTGTAATTGCATTGAATGTTGTCATCATCCACATTCACGTCAAGAATTTACCCTCTACAATTATTTATGTTTTCTAACACAATTGACGATAATTTCTTTCGCGCTTCCTTTAGCACTTTACAAACAAGAATTTATTCAGTTAATTGTTTTGATTTTCAGGAACGGCTACCCCAACGTCGGTTGCTAGCTCTCAAGCTTCCGGCAGCGTTAGCACCTCGCACGCGCCGGCTGGTGTGAGCACGTCGCAACCCCCCGCGGGCGTCAGCACGTCACACCCCCCCGCGGGCGTCAGCACTTCCCATCCCCCTGCGGGCGTCAGCACCACCCACCCCCCCGCGGGCGTCAGTACATCGCACCCCCCGCCGGACGCGCGCCCTCCCAAGCGCCGCCTGCAGGCGCGCCCCGTTACCGCCAACAAGAGAACAAGAGTACAAGTATTAAATTTTACTAATCATTGCACTCATTAAACTTAGAGCAGGGGGTATCTCGCTCACATTTGCACATTAGTGCGACGCGCGACGTTTAGCGAAAGCAAAATGGTTAAGTCATATTCATTTTATATTGTACGAAATGCAACACCCAAAGCTACAAAAAGTATAATTCGCGCTCTAGGCTTTGACCGCGCATTAGGACAAGCGGCGGGAGTGCACCTTTTCAATCCAGTCTCGTACTCCTAGGCGCGGCTAAACTAGAGCCCGTGCTATAATGTATACCTAACTACTATATAGTAGGCAGATAGGTAGGTACGGCAATTCACTACGCTTGCATACATACATACATTCGTTTCATCAACAATATCTTCAATCTTTTCAAACACATTCACTTTTTAGGTGTATTAATTACTTTCATCACCCTTAAGTACACATTTAATTTAGATTTTACTTGATCTTCGGCTTCGACTACCAAATTTCGGACAGTATATACGAGTACCTACATTTTTCGTTATTTTTTCACAGCTTCCCTTACTATGGCTGTAACTAAAACTTGTAGGCCGCGTTTCTATTGTACAATGGGGAGATAATTTCAGTACTTCTTATCTTCATTTACAACAGCGCCACTAAGTGGAATAAATAGCGAGAATTCTCCCCATTGCATTTTGTATCTACGTTTCAAGTTGTATGCAGCATTAGCAGTGAAAACGTAAGCTTATACCTGCATACAAGTAGGCAGTTTTGAACTCGAATAAAAAATACGTAACTGTGACTTGAGTGTAGTTTTTATGCAAATTAAGACAACATGAAATAATGCTTTGCCTGTGAGGTGTAAGCTTAAGCCGCGTATCACCATCGCCGGACATGTGCTGCGAATTGTTCGCCACACATACCTCAGCCTGAGACATGCGACGTAAAAACAATGGAATCCGTGCGACGCACGGCATACATACGCAGGGTGAGCAAGCAAACAACCACGCATGGCACAGTTTAAAAATGAATGCCACAACACGAGATGTGCACATTGCAACATGCGGCCTATATAATGATGCATTTAATATAATAGGTCGGGGAAAAAGTTTCTTCGCATTTTTTAAGAAAATTCAAAACATTTTTTAATATAGTTTATTTACATTTAACTAAAGTATGTAGGTACCATTTTGTTCGATAACTTTTTGGCATCTTGTACGTAGGGACATGATCCCATTGCTATAGAAATTTTGGGACTTCTGATCAAAATACCGCGACAAGTGGTTTTGGCAGTCCTCTCGTGATGTTAACCTGACACTGCCTAAAGAATTCTGAAGAGACCGAAACAGGTGGAAATCTGAAGGTGCAAGGTCAGGACTATACGGCGGATGCATTAACACCTCCCAGCCAAACTCTCTTAATTTTTTCTGAGTGGCTAAAGATGTGTGAGGTCTAGCGTTATCATGAAAAACCATGAAAATGAAAACCACACCCCTTCTGTTGATTAATTCCGGCCGCTTTCTCTCAACTTCTTGCTTTAATCTCATCAGTTGTTCGCAGTAGAGTTCAGAATCGATGGCCCTGCCTGGTGGTAACAGCTCATAATGAATAATGCCCTTCCAATCCCACCACACACACAGCATCACCTTGTTGCGAGTTAACCCGGGTTTCGCCACAGTCTGTGAAGCCTGACCGGTCTTTGACCACGACCTTTTTCGCACGTTCTTGTCGTACGTGATTCACTTTTCATCACCAGTTATCAGCTTCTTCAAAAATGGTTCGATTTCATTACGTTGTAGTAAAGAATCACTAATGAGTACACGGTTCATTAGGTTTCTTTCAGTGAGCTCGTGAGGTACCCAAATATCGAGCTTTTTTGTGTACCCAGTTTTTTTCAAATGCGCCAAAACTGTTTTGTGGTCAATTCCCAGTTCTTCAGCTACTTCGTAACTACTGATATGCCGATCTTGTTCCACTTTTTCAAAAATGGCATCCATTTTATCCGTAATAGGGCGACCAGAGCGAAGTGCATCTTTGAAATCAAAATTTCCGGATTGAAACCGCTTAAACCAAATTTGTGCTAGTCTCACAGACACTGCACTAGGTCCATAAACATCGCAAATTTTTTTCGCGGATTGCGTTGCATTTTTACCTTTTTTGTAGTAAAATTTTGAAATGTATCGTTTTTCTTCATTAGACTCACTCATTTTGACAGTACGAAAAACAAATGAAAATCACACATTTTCCTAATTTGAATTTGGAATTATGTTCTTTAAAATTTAAACTTTCATATGATACCAAAACCAGCCAGATACAAATAGTATAGCCAAAGAGATTTTATTACAAGTTCATACATACTATAATGCGAAAAGACTTTTTCCCCAACCTAATACAAAAAAGAAGACGTTAGTGGGCAAAAGAAATTTATAGGAACCGGTTACGGTACAGGAATAAACTGTACTAAGATGTCGCACCTTTGAAAATTTTCACTGGAAACGTTCTTTTATGCTCTTTGGTAACGAGACGAGCTGGTCGTTTGCCTGATGGTAAGCATAACGCCGGCCCATACAAATTGCAGTGCCACCCAGAACTTTGAAACACAAAGGTCTGCGGGGCACTGCAGTGCGCTCGTTACGCTGAGACATTAGGTATTAAGTCTCATAAGCCCAGTAATTTCACTGGCTACTCTACTCATCAAACCGGAACACAGTAATGCTTGCACATTACTGCTTGGCGGCAGACTTCACGAGCAGGTGGTAACAACCCAGACGGCCACTCGCAGAAGAGTTAGTCCAACCACTAACAAAAACGTAGCTTAAATTTACCAAAACTATAGCTGTCTGCTGCGGTTCCAGGGTTTCGAGCGCTCCGTGGAGGTGGAATATCAGGTGCCGACATCCTCGCGCTGTGATCAGGACGACGAGGGAGTCATCGTCGTCGACTCAGAGGAAGACGACGAGCGGTGCTCCGGCACTATGTACAGGGTATGCATCATTTGGAAAAGAGTTGTTCAGTTTTGGTACTAAAATTTTACCAGGCTATCAGCTGGTTTCTGAAAACACATTGAAGTTTTTTTTTTGGTACGTAACGTGAAACGGAACGGTTTTTACAGCTTCTTTTTGGCTGAATGTGATAAAGAGCAAAGACAATAAAAAAAAATTGACAGAACAGTTGACAACACAGCTTATTATTTAATTTTGTCAAAACTTTCAAAACTGACGTGACGATGACGCCATACTTTTATAATGTTGCTGCTTTTTGTATATTTTTAGGAATGAAGTGTTGCTGCTTTTTGTATATTTTTAGGAATGTAGTGTTGCTGTTAATTAATTTTGCATTTCTACTACGCTTTTCTTTAAAACCAGTTTAAAAAAAACGCAGGCCTCAACATGTTTTTTATTATTCTGCTAGGTTCTTTATTTCAGGCACATTTATCTAGAAAAAAATTTGAGGCTAAAAAAGCCGGGTCCAGATAAACATTTTGATGATTGTGTTGTGTCTGTCGCAGGAGGGTGAGGAAGATGAGGAGGAAATAGAAGAGGAACAGGAGGTGGAGGCGGGTGAGGAAGAAGAGGTCGAGGGAGAAGAAGGAGAGAACTCCGCCAGACAGGTACCTGCTACATTCAATATTAGTTTTTACGGCTACAGATATTGCTTGGACAAATAATATTATATAATACCAGCTTCTGCCCGTAGTATCACCCGCATGGCGATTCTCACAGGAGCAGTACATTTTCCCACGATAATAAGCCAAAGTTACTCTCCGGTCCATAAACAGTATCTATGCAGTTAGTAGCATTCAGTTGAGCTTGTATTGGTGCGTGTGGCAGGAGTCGCCGGCGCAGTCCCCGACAGGCGGCGAGGCGGAGGGCGCACACGAGGGCGCGCCGGCGCCGGCCGCCGAGCCCGACAGCGAGCCGGCGCCTGCGCCGATCCCGCAGATAGAGGCCATCAGCAGCGGCACCGAGCGTACGTACACCTTGCACCCGGGCTCTACACGACCTATAGCAGAAAACTTCTAAGGGTAGTATTCAGAGACAACATCGTAAAACGATCTAAGAACAGTCTTAGCAAAGCATCGGCTAAGCCGCTCAATCACATTCGTATTCAGAAACAAAATTCGCGTAAGGTCTAAGCTAAGGTTACGTTTGTATGGTTGTTAAGTTTTTGATTTTTTCACCGGAACGTTTACCGGTTTATATCACCAATATAACAAAGATAGCGATATGAATTATGTTTTATAGTGTTAACCGACACTAGCGGATGTTCACACAAATATATACATCACAAAAATTTCGCAGTCAACATCGATTGCTCCCATAGCCTAGTGGTTAAGGCGTCTGGCCCGGCAAGCCAGAAGACGCAGGTTCGAATCCTGTTGGAAGCGAAATTTTTGTGATGTGTATATTTGGGTTGAAAGATAGCGATATACAAAATGTCACTGGAGTGAGTGAAACAACAATATTCATTTATGGTATAAATCTATTTTGATATTTTTATTTTATTTACCCTGAGACATTAGGAATTAAGTCTCATAAGCCCAGTAATTTCACTGAATACTCTGCTCATCAAACCGGAACACAGTAATGCTGGCACACTTGGCGGCAGACTTCACGAGCAAAGCGGTGGTAACAACCCAGACGGACACTCGCAGACGAGTTAGTCCTCCCACTTACAAAATTCAGTCATAATAACAGTACCATATATTATTTCAATACTTACTACCGTTATAATTTGGTGGCGCCACTTCTGTTTTGAGAGCGGCTAAAGTAGCCGATTTGACTACATACTTTACGCTAAGCAATGTTCCAAACACCTGTGAATATGAATTTGAACAATAGTACTGAATTTTGACATATGGAAGCTAAAGTCTACGCTTAGATTCGTCTCTGAATATTAGCCTAAGGGTCTTACTAAGAAAAAGTATATAACAGTGGTATTCGTTATACAATGTTTTGTCTCTGTTGTTCTTCGACAGTTTTAAACTGAATCGAAAGAGACAAAACATTGTGTAACTATTCAACCGTTGTAGAGTGTTGATTAGTAACATTGTATAAAATGTGTACAATTGACAATTATAAGGATCCGGTAAGTTACTATATTTACAAAGTTAGGTTATTTAATAAACAGTTTTAAACGAAGGTTTAGATGAATCATCAGTCTATCCATAAAATCGGCCTAAATAATGCTTGTTTTATTTAGGATTGTTGTTTCAATGTATATTTTTATTACAGCTAGTGGCGCCCTCTCCTTGGGTGGAAATGGAGGCGACGACGGAGATGACAGTATCGTTCCCTCCACGCCTACGTTATACGTTCCTAGGCGCAATGACGGGTTTGTAGCTTTCTTTTTAAGCACTTCTATAATAGTTTGTCAAAATTGAGCGAGTCGTCGTTGTGCTGGTTTTTAACTGACAATCCTTCGTGAATGTCTGCCCCGGGGTATAGATACAAGGCTGCGTGCACCGTAGCGATTAGCAGTACCCAGCCCGTCATATGTTCCTTACAAACGCTCGTATAATGTTGTGACAAATTTTTCTTTAGATATTTTGAACAAATAGGTATCTTGTGCATTACATCTAACTGATGTTTACTTTGAGGCTTAATGAATCAAACTACAACCAGTAAACATGCTCGCGTCTTAAAAATCATTAGATTTGAAATGGTCACTACATAACCTAGAAGAATAATTGTTTTCCAATATTTTTTGATGAGCAAAGCTTTGATCCATAGATTACGTTTTTTCTCGAATGTAATGATTAAGTATATACTTACTTATATAAAGTAAATAACTTTAATATAATGATTGGCACACCATATCTTTTGTTGCATGTCTTTGACTTTTTCAATGCTCGTCACTGTACGATGCTATGAATAAAAATAAGTCTAATCATGTCTGGATTTGACACAAAATAGGTACAAGACTAGCGATTTAGAATTAGATTGTAGCGGGGATCGGACTGCATCCTTCTGCGAGACGTCGATGTACTTTGTGCCTAGAAATGCAGAGACCGGCACGTCCATTTGAAATTTGCCTCAATTTTGAAGGAAGATAAAGGATTGGTACTAAAAAAACTGGATATAAATGTTTTCATATTTACAATATTGCTTTAGTATTAGTGTTTGTTATAGATAAAATGCTCAATTGAATTATGATAACGAACAGACTCAGACTATTATATCTGCGATCCGCAGCAGAAAGTAAACGTGTGTACTTTTATTTTTACACTGAATTGCACTTTACAGTGGCATACTTTATTGCAGAGATGATTTTTTGTGTAGGTACTTACTAAAATTTTATAATGAATCAACACCAGCGATAATGCGCTACCTAGCGGGATAAGTAAGCAGTGTGGCTCCCCATTTGAGTTGTTTGTGGTGGAACATTGCACCGCTCCACGCGCGCTCCACCGCGATAACACCCACCTCGGGACGAACCCGACGAGGGTCGAGATGGCATCGTAAACAATAACACGTAGTCCGTCTATTTCAACTGCGGCGCAAGTACGGATCTTATCGGTCGTTAAATTGACAGTTCAAATCGATAAAGTGGGTTTTAGCGACTTTTTATATAATTTATCGAGCCTCAATACAATCGACAACAGTTATCGAATAGGTAGGTCGAATCCAAAGCGCATATAGAGCTACTACAATACTTTACGTTCAGACTTCGGTACTCGCAACATTCAATAAATTTATCAGTTTTATCGATTCGACAAATTTATTGAACTGACTTCCGTACTGCGACGCAGAGCCGTTAACAGGTAGCGCCCGGTCAAAGCCGTAGCAGCTCGCCCCAAACCCCCCAGGGGCAGTATTCCCCTGGCGTCCAGCTTTGGCAAAAGGATTAAGTTCCCCATGCCTCACCTCACCACGCCACAGAAGTTGGTGGAAGAACAATAAAAAATGTTTGTGTTAACGAACGTTTGTTTGGCGCAGGTTCGGCGAGGCGGTGGTGTCGCCGCTGCCGGGCGGCACGGGCGGCGCGGGCGCGGCTCGCTTCACATTCGCGGAGGCGGGCGCGGCACCGCACGCGCACCACGACACGCACGCCGACCTGGCCGCCGCGCTGCCGCCGCCGCCGCCGCCCACCGACTCGCGTGAGTACTGACCTCGTTGACTATACTCCCCGTACAACCATTTGTTTTTAATCGACTTCCAAAGGAGGTTATGTTAGTGGTAGGACTAACTCTTCAGCGAGTGGCCGTCCGGGTTGGTACCACCGCTTTGCTCATGAAGTCTGCCGCCAAGCAGTAATGTGCATTAATGTGTTCCGGTTTGATGAGCAGAGTAGCCAGTGAAATTACTGGGCTTATGAGACTTAATACCTAATGTCTTGGGGTAGCGACCTCACTGCATTGCCGCGCAGGCTTTTGTGTTTCAAAGTTCTGAGTGGCACTGCAATTGTTATGGGCCGGTGTCATGCTTACCATCAGGCAAACGACCAGCTCGTCTCGCTATTAAAATAACACAAAAAAAAGGTTCTCAATTCGATTGTATTTTTTTTTATGTTTGGTACCTCAATTCTCCGTCAATTATAGACCGATTTGGAAAGTTATTAAAGTTAAGTTATATGGAGCGACGCGCTCTTTAACTCTTATATATATTTGTGGATTTCGCTGTTTATTGAGTCCACAGAAGAACGACAAAAGTTACTCAAAAGATGTTTTTCCTTGATTTTTTTTTATTTTCAGTTTTTTTTACATATTTAGAATTTCGCTAAACTTTTGAAGGGAACTTTTTATATAATTACGAATCAGATAAAGAATTAATCTTAAACATTAAAAAAAAGTTATATTCAAATAAAACAACTACTTCATAAATAAAGTTGAAAAATACTAAACAGCAACTAATAAAAAACGCATACCTCAAATTTTGTTATATTCTCCTAAGCTCCTTATTTCAGGCACATATCTGGAAAAAAAAATATAGGCTAGTTAATTTTTCTGAGAATAAAGGACCGAGCTCCATACAAATTTGTACAAGTCCTTTGTCTGTTGGTATGTAGAAATAAGAGTTTACCGCAGGTGCGGAGGGAGCTGAGAGGGGAGACTGGGAAGAGACGCGCGCGGAAGAGGAGGCTGCCGCCGTCAGTTCACAGGGCAGCCAACCATCTTCACCACACCAGGTATCAAACTAGACACTACAACACAATATTTTTGAATTTTTTTATTTGGTAGCGAGAAGAGCTGCTCGTTTGCCTGATGATAACCATAATGCCGGCCCATAACAATTGCATTGCCACTCAGAACTTTGAAATACAAAGTCAGAACTTTGAAACACAAAGTCCTGCGCGGCAGTGCAGTGCGCCCGCTACCCTGAGACATTAGCCCAGTAATTTCACTGGAAATTTTCCACGCTGGCGGATAAACGAAATCTTTCCACGTTGTAGTGAAGTGAAAAATTGTGTCTTTCGCTCGGCAGCAGTTATTGTGCATCTCGTACCTTTGAAACCCTCGCTACCCTCTGGATTCTATTTAGAATCTTAGGGTAATATTCAGAGACGAGTCTACGCGTGGAGTTTGGCTTCCATTCATGTCAAAATTCAGTACTTTCGTTCAAATTCATATTCAGAGGCGTTTGGAACATTGCTAAGCGTAAAGTAGTCAAATCGGCTACTTTAGCCGCTTTCAAAACAGAAGTGGTGCCACCAAATGATAACGGCAGTAACCATAGTAACCACACGTTGAAATGTCAAACTTGAAAACTAAAATGTTTTATTCATTATAATACATATCAAAATAGATTTATTACCATAAATATTGTTGTTTCACTCACTCCAGTAACATTTTTTTTATCGCTATCTTTGTTGTATTGGTGATAAAAACCGCTATACGTTCTGGTGAAAAAATTTAAAACTTAACAGACCTAGACAACAGAGTGTAATCTTACCTTACGCGAACTTCATTTCTAAATACGAATGTGATTGAGCGACTTAGTCGTTGCTTTGCTAAGACTGAGTAATAATATTTTTATTCCAGACAAAAGAGTCCATAGTGGTATTAGTAACAATTTAACTTAGAAACTAAGTTAGTAACACGAGAAAAAAAATACAATTAAAAATATTAGGACGGATATTATACTGTGACACCATGCATGCCACTGGCTTATGACGCGCCAAGAATTGCCGCATAATGTAACAGCAATAATCCCCAGCAACAACGGTCAGCATACTGTTCGGGCTGCCACGAACGCGACGCATCAAGGAGGCAGACCTTTTTCGCATGATGACATGAAATAGAATCCTCGGGTTTCTATACAAGTACTCGCTACAAATAACAACTTTGAAGCCTTGCATAACAAATAGTAACTATTGTTATTCTGTGAGCTGTTATGTCCCCCGTTTGGTACAAACTGTGTCGGCGCACAGGTGGCAGAGGAGGGCCGTGAGGCGGAGGCGAGTGCGCCCACGCCCGCGCCGGGCGCCGTGACTCGCCGCTCGCTGGCGCACTCCCCGCATTCACAGAACCAGCGCTGGATGCGCGCTGCAGGTATATTTACTTTGAGCTTGAGCTTTGAGTTGTTTTTTTTTTGTGGCTCCACGATATTTGCCTATTTTACCAGTGTCAAGTTATAAAAAATCTCTTGTTTTGGTGCATGAAAGCCGTCAAAATCACGTTAAAGTTTAGTCTAGGCGCCTGTAAAACGACAGTAATTATGTATTTTGTGTTTAATGCAACATCCCTATTATAAAACATTACTGGAATTTAAAAAACTTTGAAAATTGGCTTTATATGCCCGTCTGCACTAAAGTCAACTAAGATAAAACTAACATAAGAAACGCTTAAACTGAGTCTTGAATTAAACACATTTCATGCACCAGCATTAATTACATCGAGCAAATGGATTACTTGAGATTGAGATATTTGTTCATTTTTAAGTCATTTATATCATTCTACTACTAAAATTAAACATAATCGTAAGACATTCTTAGTCGAATCATCATTTATTGTGTAATTACGAGTCAAAAGTGCCACGATTCTAAAAACATTTAATATGAAAAATATATTTGTCTCGTTGATCGTGGTTAAGACTGACTAATCTTCTCGTTAACCACGTTCACTGAACCTAGATGAGATGGATTACTATATCTAGCTGCTGCCCGCGGTTTCACCCGCGCGGAGATATTGGATTTTATGGTTTTTATTTTTTTGCGCGGAACCGTAATTCTTTTTCTAAAATAAAAGTAGCCTAAGTTACTCCTTATAACATCAGCTATCTGCCAGTGAAAGTCCCGGCAAAATCGGTCGAACCGTTTTGGAGATTACCCGGAACAAACAGACAGACAGACAGAAATTATAAAAATGGTTGTTTTGTTATTGTTACCGTATATACTTTCGTATGCATTTGGTAAAAAGCTGTTATTTTGATATTACAAACAGACACTTCAATTTTATTTATTTGTATATATAGATTAAACGTTGAAAAAATCTGATTTTACTTATAAGACCTAAAATGTATGGAACCTTGCGTAGCGAGGCTCGCACTTGGTAGAACATTTTTTTCTTGGCAACGGATTGAGCGGAACATGTTACAAACAAGGCCAGTCCAGTTTTCTAAAATGTACCAATTTCCACGTTTCAACCGACGATATTACATTTTGTAGAATTCCGTTGCTTCAGTCGTTATCAGTGTCTTTGTTTAAAACTTGAATGTGTCACCCGAGTTAAATAAATTCAAGATAGAGGACGTAATTGAAAGAAAAAGAAGTGCTAAGACCACTGAATACGATACCACTTTTGCCTACATACCACAAAGGATACCTACTTAAATTATTACAAAAGTCGGCATTAATAATAAACATTCTAATTTCGACAGTTCCAATATCTCAGTTTCATCTCTCTTATAAAGTGACATTATTTGTATAAATATTTGTCACCTTGCATGGTAATCTTGAGTGGGAATGACGTGTATATAGTCATCTTAAGGTGGCCCCTTCCCGGCCGGCCTAAGTAGAACGCAAGTAGAATGAAAAATGGCCTAGGCTTGTTGTTTCATCGAAGAAAAACAGGCACTACGGAAAAAGAGAGATAACGCCAGTGCCCTCGGTTGGCATTCTGAAAATTTTGAAATAAATTTCCAAAGAAAATATCCGAAGACAATTAGTGCGTGGTAGTTTCCTAAAACTTGTTCCAAGAACACAAATATCACAAGAAATTCGTGTTTTTGAAAATGCCTTACAAGTTTGTTAAAAAAATGTTTGTTATTTAGAATCTCCATTACATGTCCAAGGATTCTATGGAAGTGTTTTGTTTACTGTTACATTTACGAGAATATTGTGAACGGCCAAACTCAAGGAAAAATTTGTTTAAAAAGGCTGTTTTTAAGGCTTTTACTGAATTGAATTGTTAAAATTTTAAATATTATGTTCCATAAAAACCTAGATATAATGCATAAGATACCTATTTGTTCAAAACACCCAAAGAAAAAATTGTACGAGCGTTTGTATGGAAAGTATGGCGGGTTGGTTCCTCTTAACGGTAACATTTTTTGCAGATAGCGAGAGCGGCGCGCGCGGCCGCGGGACACGCTCCCGAGGACGACCTTCCCGGCGGCAATACATGAGGTTCTAACAAGTCATAATTATTATCCTGTAGAATTTTTTTAATAATTATATCTTTTCAACATTTCCATCTTAGAATAAGGAATAAATGACATTTTTCTACATTTAAATTTGTATTCGTTCATCATTTCATTCATTTAGCCGATGTTGACAGGGTTCAACGATAATGTTGAAGAAAATTAAACAAAGTGCTCAGTGCTCTCAGTAGCAAAAAGGTAACTTTTCGTCGTCGTTAAAGTATAGTTAGTTGCTGGCCACCTCAATTAAATTTTAATCAGTAACATTACATAATTATTGTTGAACCCAGTAAACATATGATAAACTGGAATAAATTGGTATTTTTGGGAATAATCCTAATTTTCTTACTTTGAAAATGTTTGATTTCTTGTCAGTTCACCTAGTTCTTTTCAAAACTTGACTATTCCACTTATTATGTTTTTGCACAATTTGAGAAAATAGTAATACAGTAAAGTAAAACATTACCCAAATGTCATTTTGAAGTGGAATAATCTACTTTTGACGAAATCATGCGTTTTGTTATTTTTTCTGGTGTACCTAGTTATCAAGTTTTGACCCAATTTTAATTTTGCTGCGTTTTAATTTCAATAACAGCAAAACAAAAAATAGTTCTGTCCCATTGGACTGGCTACTCTCCTCTTGCATACAACGGTAAGATTTTAATATTTGATTCAAATTGTTCAGCATATTGCACTTATAAGGGAAATTGGTGAATAAATAACTAATTTATACTGTAATAGTTATTGCTCATATCATACATCTTCATATTGTTATTGATGTTGTGAATTAATAATTATTGTTATTATGCTAAAAATATCTTATTTCAATCTTAAATATTGTAATTTGTAGTAATATAAAGCAGACGTACTACCCTATGTAAAAAAAAAATAGGCAAACATCATTCTATTGGTATTGGTTAATTTAAATTAAAATAAACTGGTTTTCTTTTACATTTACCTAAATAATTACTACTAAGAGGAAGATGATGCCTTCCTCATCCCCCTCGTACCTCCGCCTCAACCTTGTGAGCGAGTAATAATATTCTTGGTTCTCCGAAACTATTTGACATAAGATCATAAAGCACTTTAATCTAATTAATTTTAACCCAAATGTTGCCTCTGCACGCTGCTTATATGCAGCAAATATAGTTGTAGGCATTCCAGTTAGCATTGTAATTTAATATGTACGATTTTCAACTAGCTCCAATGAAACTATTGAAAAGTTTATTGCATACAACAATAATCCATCAAACCTGTAACGTGAAAAAGCTAATCTTTTTATAATTCTACAAATCGATACTGTTGCTAATTGCACAACAATAGTTTTTCTAATTCCATTTTGTATACTTATGTACTCCTCTATCAATTAAAAATATAATGTATTCTATTTAGATTCTAGCTGAGTAATTTGAAATTTCGTACTTGGTATGTCACTGAACAAAAGGCAAGTTATGTATGGGCGAAACTCGCAATAACAGTTTACGTTCCGGATCATAGCCACATGATCACAACTATATGTGTGAGTCATGTGACCTTGTATGTCATGCACATATAATTTGCTGTTTTGATTCTGTGTAATTTATATTCAGTTTCACTTTGTTCAGTTTGATTTGAGTTGATTTTCTTTTTTTAACCAGTTTATTTAAGTTAAATTAAACCAGCTATCTGCCCATTTGTACAGTGAATTATGAATAAAACTGCAGAGTGGTTGTGTTAAATAATTCTGAAATAGTTCTGAAGCGGGTATTTGTCGGTAATTGTAACTTAAAAGATCAAAATAACGGAGATTTTGATATTTCCAAAACTCAAAGGACTTTCACTGTACTGTGGACTGATAAATTTTCTTTTTCATTTAACATTTACTTTGTGATTGTGATAATAATATGTATTTTGCTAATACTTGCTTATTATTTGGCATTGTGGACTGAGACATCGTATAGATATATAATTAGGCAAGCAAGATAATGTGTCTGCGTCATAAAAAAACTTATTTGTATTACATTTCTAAGAATAAATAATTAGATACAATTACGTTTTGTCTTCCTATTGACGCCATACCCACATTTATCCCTATGGCTACTCTATTATAGAGATGGGCAGTAGGTAAATATATTTATAAAAATATCACCTTCCCAAGTTGGCGCTATTAGATTCTAAATAAAAAGCAGCCATTATAGTTTGATATCACATAATTTTCTTCTAAAATCAACATAATTGTACATAATAATAGCTAGAAGATCTGTTTCACTCACTGCACATCATTTCAAGACAATTTTAGGGGCTGAGTTAACCACGTTCGTAGGAGCGTACTCGTATATTTGAAACCCTACACTTACTGGGTAGCGCTAATCAGTTGACAAAACACTGGTGGTAGGTAGGCTTTTGCGTTGGTTAGTGACCACACACTGGACAAAACCACACCGCCAAACGGCCTAGCCGTGTTCCGACGTGATGTTCACTGACACCATTAAAGTCAGAATACATAAGCCACATTGCAAGCTATCTGAGTTATACTAAATGCAACTACATCGGCAGGGTAGCGGGATCCAAGGCACGGTGCACCGCTGGCCGGCCGCAGTTAATATAGAGCCAGGAACTCTCGAAAGGCTATTCCGTCAACTTGCGAAAAATCCCGAGACGCACCATCGTGCCGGTTGGCGACCGCATGACAGGGCCCGATGGACATTGGTGGGGGGACTCCGGCGTCCTAGCAGTCTCTAGCTAGACTAGTCTCCCAACGGTGTGGTTTTTATGTCTGATGATTAGCAGCGTAAGGCCTCATTCTACTGCCATCTTCCTACCTATATATCTCCACAGTTATCATGAAAGGCAGAAATAAGAGTAAGTGGCTACACTCCCTATCACTTAAAGTGTACCTCAGCAATATCCGAGGCCTGCATTTATTAGGTCGGGGAAAAAGTCTTTTCGCATTATAGTATGTATGAACTTGTAATAAAATCTCTTTGGCTATACTAT
Organism: Crocallis elinguaria; assembly: GCA_907269065.1. Classification (NCBI taxonomy): domain Eukaryota; kingdom Metazoa; phylum Arthropoda; class Insecta; order Lepidoptera; family Geometridae; genus Crocallis; species Crocallis elinguaria. Next base: position 18,253,602 of record OU026072.1, on the reverse strand, counting down.
TTGTATCTGGCTGTTTTTGGTATCATATGAAAGTTTAAATTTTAAAGAACATAATTCCAAATTCAAATTAGGAAAATGTGTGATTTTCATTTGTTTTTCGTACTGTCAAAATGAGTGAATCTAATGAAGAAATTCGATACATTTTAAAATTTTACTACAAAAAAGGTAAAAATGCAACGCAAGCCGCGAAAAAAATTTGCGATGTTTATGGACCTAGTGCAGTGTCTGTGAGAGTAGCACAAATTTGGTTTAAGCGTTTTCAATCCGGAAATTTTGATCTCAAAGATGCACGTCGCTCTGGTCGCCCTATTACGGATAAAATGGATGCCATTTTTGAAAAAGTGGAACAAGATCGGCATATCAGTAGTTACGACGTAGCTGAAGAACTGGGAATTGACCACAAAGCAGTTTTGGCGCATTTGAAAAAAACTGGGTACACAAAAAAGCTCGATATTTGGGTACCTCACGAGCTCACTGAAAGAAACCTAATGAACCGTGTACTCATTTGTGATTCTTTACTACAACGTAATGAAACCGAACCATTTTTGAAGAAGCTGATAACTGGTGATGAAAAGTGAATCACGTACGACAAGAACGTGCGAAAAAGGTCGTGGTCAAAGACCGGTCAGGCTTCACAGACTGTGGCGAAACCCGGGTTAACTCGTAACAAGGTGATGCTGTGTGTGTGGTGGGATTGGAAGGCCATTATTCATTATGAGCTGTTACCACCAGGCAGGACCATCGATTCTGAACTCTACTGCGAACAACTGATGAGATTAAAGCAAGAAGTTGAGAGAAAGCGGCCGGAATTAATCAACAGAAGGGATGTGGTTTTCATTTTCATGGTTTTTCATGATAACGCTAGACCTCACACATCTTTAGCCACTCAGAAAAAATTAAGAGAGTTTGGCTGGGAGGTGTTAATGCATCCGCCGAATAGTCCTGACCTTACACCTTCAGATTTCCACCTGTTTCGGTCTCTTCAGAATTCTTTAGGCAGTGTCAGGTTAACATCACGAGAGGACTGCCAAAACCACTTGTCGCGGTATTTTGATCAGAAGTCCCAAAATTTATATAGCAATGGGATCATGTCCCTACCTACAAGATGGCAAAAAGTTATCGAACAAAATGGTACCTACATACTTTAGTTAAATGTAAATAAACTATATTAAAAAATGTTTTGAATTTTCTTAAAAAATGCGAAGAAACTTTTTCCCCGACCTATTAAATTTCGTTGCAGTCCATAACCACCTTGAGACTGAAAACCCCGCGCTTTTATTCTTCTCGGAGACGCAAATTGGATGTCCGTCTGACGTCTTGGCACACTTAACTTATTGTCTTACCCTGGGGCTCAACTTTAAGCCACGAGCGGGTGTATGCCTGTACGTCCGAGACGACATCTGCAGTCGGCCTCTTCGTAATCTTGAAGAGTCCAGCTTCTCAGTTCTTTGAGTTCTGCCATCAGTCCATAGACATAAATATAATTTTCTCTACTCCTTAGATTATATTGAAGTAGCTTCTACCACAGAATAGATAATAGTACAGGTTCTACTCAGATACATATTTTAAGTACTTTGATTTAAACTGTATGATAGTTTATAGGTACTTCTGTTGCTTATTGTATGAAAGGTACCTAGCTAATGTGCAACATGTTAAAAATGTGTAAGTTACTGTTTTATTAGGATTTACAAGCAACCTGCCATCATACAAGAAAATTCTTTATCTCAGATGTTAGACACCAAAAACAGGTGTGTAAAAGGCACCTATTACATATATAATTTACATTTTCTAACAGTGTTTGAGAATACTAATGATAACAAGACTTATAAAAGAGCTAATTGTGTTTTTGTTAGCATTAAATGAGGTTTTTAAATGTGTGTCAATGCCCCATTGCTGATCAAACAAAGGATAAACTTTACTTTGATGGTGACCTTACATAGAACTAGACAAGGTTACATATTATAAAACCGTAACCACCTTGTTGGCAACCCATTATATTTTATTGACCTTACATAATTAGGGTACTTACTACTAAGAATCCTGTTCCTGACTATCAAGGTTCATATGGAGGGTGGCATATATTTTTTACAATGTTACTTTTATATCATAGTAGGTATTAGCCATTAGGTTATTATGTATAGATACTAGGTATAGCGGAGTACAATAAAAAGCCTGTTTTGGTTTGATATTTTATTGTTTTTATGATACACATGTAGATAGATGCCTAAACCAAACAAAGAGATTGAAACAATGCAATATTACTATCATATTTATGTTTAAAGTTAATGGTAGGTATATATCTATTTAAATAACAAGATGACAGTGCCAATAAGAAATAATAAAATCACGACATTATACATCAATATTATTACTAAGCCTTAAATAATAAAGTTTCACCATATGGTCAAATGTTTCGACACAAAAGAAAATACTAATATTTAAAATGGATTTTTCGAAATTTAATTTCCGTAGACATTTTCATCGGAAAATGCAATGTAGAGAAAGAAATCTTCGTCATGATGTTCCTGGTAAAGTGAACCCATAGTGGCTGACGTCGGAGGAATCACATTGTTGACGAAAAAGAACAATGCATCCTCTGGTCGAAGATGGATGCGTTTCCGTATCAAGAAGTAAAACTGTCCAACGGTGAGATCCGACGGCACCAAATACTTCTTCTTGTCGAGGTCTCCCAGGCGAGCCTTTGGTGCTTTCTCAACAATTACTGGTACGCGATCTGGATACTTCCTACGAATTTTCTCACCTTCAGTCTTTCTTTTCTCGAAAGAATGTTCTTCTTTGTATTGGAATTTCATGATGAGATCTTAGTAACACTGCAATTTCCAAAATATCACAATCTTCGGAATCGATCTACTACGACTTGTTTTTTGTTTTTTTGCGTTGATTTGATTGACTACAAATGCAATGACGCAATCAGCTGACAAGAAACAATGAGTTTAGTTTTTAAATTTTGTGCTAGGCATAAGTCATTTCAGCCATCTAAAGCACAAAAACTTTTGCGTTTATAATATTAGTAGGGCAGGATAGGATTAATGTAATGGATTGATTGAGACATTTTAAGAAAACAACAAAATTATTTGACTTACTACCCGTATATATGCGACCTTAATTCAAATTAAATAGAATCATTTGTACTACAACAATTAATCATTTAAAATCTGTTCCGTTCACAGATATGTAATTCCGTTTAGTTCATAAAGTAAGGTTGCCCTTTTAGAAAGAGACACACCTCCTTAATAATTAGTCTCTTTTGGACCGCGTTTTTGGTATCTGGTTCTTTCAGTTACGTAGTATATAAATACCACAGACTTAATATCTGTGATAAATACTTTTGGTCATTGGTCGGATTTATTGGAGACTGGAATTTTACTAAACGAGTCTGGCAACTGGCAACATTACCGACAGATTCTGGTGAGGGTTCCGTACTTAGGGGTTTTCACCCTAAATTTACGGGGAAAATAATTGGTGTTGGCGACCTGCTTACATAGATTTTAAGATTTTAAGACTTTTTGGAATTCTTTTTTATTTCATAACTCTTCGTATTTTTGTATAACTTTTAAAATGTCAGTTAATAAACAATCGTCATAATAAAAGTGCTTTATTTTTATCAAGTGGGTTTAGATTTTTTTAGGGGTATAATTTTTAGGGTTTTTTTTTGTATTTTAGAATTTAGACTTCTCTATAACATAATTATTTTTCCTGACAATATAATATCTAGTTAAATAATTGTTAAATATATAGGTATAAATAGATGTAGGTATAAATACAGATGACCCTTTATAAAAAAGAAATGATACATCTTGACTTTTATTACTCATAGGAAACTACACTGTTCCTTAGCGATTTGGGCTTTGTTTTATTGTTATACTTACTTCCGCCTGCTTTCGCACCGTTAAGCTTGTGTTATGTTTATTACACCTCAAATTCGTAATTATTGGACGGATTTTGATGAAATTTTGTAACATAACTAAATAAAAGCTAGTGGGCGTCGTAGCGCCACTAAATTGTATGCTGATTGTGAGCAAGAGCTAGAAGCTTTAACTCTCTAAGGCTGAGATTCAGAGACGAATCTAAGCGTGCACTCACGCTTCTATACGTCAAAATTCCATACAGTTTTGACATATGGAAGCCAAAGTCTACGCTTAGAATCATCTCTGAATCTTAGCCTTAGACTGTAGACTAGTTTCTGAATAAAGAATTTGCAAAGCATAAGTTGCATTTATTTATTTAGGGGGTTTTCTACGAAATTGTGGTGATATAAGAGGGTTTTGACCTTAGTTTAGGGGAAAATATTTTTGGAAGATGGTAACACTGAATCTGATTGATTGATTTGAGAGTTTTGGCGGGAATGCGGAAATGTGCTGTTGTTGATTTTGTGTTATTTACTAAAACCTATGTTTCTTCGAGTGTTAATGTGTAATAATGGTGGATTATTAACCATTAAGTGTTCGTAAACGTGCATGAGTGAAAGGCAAATAGTACAAAGGCGAAAAACGTGTATTTTCGTATTCTATCCAAAACTCCATAGAAGCTTCAGTAAAGTATCCACTGCTTTACTGAAGCGTCACTTCGACTCGTTTTCTAATATTGCGACCATTGCTAGCTACATAATTATATAGTAATCTGTGATTGCGACTTAAGGACTATGTATCCAGGTCAAGAAAACAAATTATTAAAAAAAAAAAAAAATTGATTGATTTGATAAGTTCGCTTTGCTTTGGATTTGGTTTTGGCGTGGGTTGACTTGACTTTGGTTGACTCTGAATCTACCGATAAAGCTTCATTTAATATATAGTTTAAAAAATGCGTAAAAGGAAGTCTGTAAAGAAAGGTGGTGATGATTCCGAACCAGAACCAGAAGACTTCCAAGACTCCGGGGAAGATTGGACGCCGGATGCCGATCCTGTACGTACCTATACTCATTCCTTACGTTCAGACTTCAGACTACTGTTTCTACTTCATTTATTTTTAGAGTTATTTATTATTTACTTAATACTGCTAAAACTACAAACTGTAGTTGATTTGTCAGCATTCTGATACAACCAAGTACAATTTACTTTTGTCTAGGTTATACTACCATTTCGTAAAATATATGTCAGTTTTCTAGTATTTCCTTAGCATGTGCGACAAGATCAACAAAATTTCGGATTGCTTTGGAAATAGCTTTCCGAGTTTATTTCTCACCAATTGTACCTAATCAATCAGCATATTAAAAGTTACCAGATTTTTGAAGCATTTAATTTAGACTTGTAATATGATTACATTAATATATTTTAGTGTATGTATTAATTGACGGCGCCTGTTGTTACATCCATGTGATTCTCTTATTATTTTGAATAGAATGGACAACTACACTGTATTGCAGAATGAACAGCCAGCTGCCCGTGGGGGTCGCAAAAGAGCAACCAAGGCTTTGCTGAACAACTCCAAGAAGAAAAGAAAGAATTCTACTTCGGATGAAAGTGAAGGAGAAGGTGAAGAAGAAGAAGGGGAGGACGAGGAGGCAGAACTCGATGAAGAAGAGGGCTCAGATGATGAAAAAAACGGCTCTGATGGCAACAAGTCAGACTCCAGTCAATCTAAAGATGTACCAAAGCATTTCCATGTAAGAGATTTTATTTTCAGTATTATTTCTTTTCTGAAATCTAGATTTTTTAAGATAATTTTTAATAAACTTAAATACTATAAAAACCTAAGCCTAAACTGCCATCAACAGTGAAGTAGGGCGTAAGACACCCATGGTCAGGCCTGCAGTGTGGCACACATTGGAACAGCCTGACAGAGTGTGCCATCTCAACCTTTGATCTAACCATCAACATAACCTAGCCTCTTGAAATGGTGATTTCGGCTCTATGCTATTATTTTAATTGTTATAATAATAGTTAAAAAGTTAAAAACTTTTTCCATTTGAGTTGGTACATGGTTTTGGGGAAAGACTTGAAAGTAAAAAAAATTTGGTCCTAATGAACTAAATTCAGTAATTACACATATCTCAGTAGTAAAGTTAACTAAGAATGAAACAAATGGAAGCCTTTTATAACTACCATATTTTGCTTTTGGTGTTTTATGGTGATTATGTAAAATTAATAATTGTTATAGTCTGGAAACTTTGTCCTGCTGAAATCTGATGTAAAATGGGATGGAGATACAGTTGTTTCCAAATTGGATGAAATTAATTTGTGGAAAATTGATGGAAAAGCATTGCTGCAGAAGTTCATTCCGTTGGAAATTCCTGGAAAAATCCTGCACAAATGCACATGTGTGGTAAGAATTTGATTCACTATTATTGTTTAAATGAAGAATATTCACTATTTTTGATTATTAACTCTATATTCTCTGACAAAATGATAATATTCTTTAAAAATGAAAAAAATTTATGAAAAAATATTTTGATACATCATTATAAATGCGAAAGTGTGTTTGTTGGTTTGTCCATTCACGCAGTAACGCAGCAATGGATCGATGTCATTTTTGGCATATAGTTTGGACTGGAGAGTAAAATAGTCTAATTTTTATCCCGGAAAATGCACAGTTCCTATGGGAGCATGCGTAAAAACTGCAGGCTAGTACTGATATAGTATGTGAAAGTGTTTTTGTTGGTTTGTTCTTGTTTTATGCATCAAACCGATGTGAGTTTTGCATAGAGGTAATTCATGGACGATTCATAAGTGTTTTATAAATATAGAGGCTACTTCTTTCCACTGTGGTTCACCACCAAATGGCACAGTGTTTTATGAAGCCCGATTTTGTGACATCCCCTTTTTATTGCAGATTCCTATAATTGGAAGAGTAAAACTCCGGTGTGACAAATATGTATAGATCTATGGTGGTGTTATCATACAAGTATGTTGATTAGCTGTTTTTATTCATACACTACGAATTACGATTTTTTTAGGTTTATCCAGCGATAATATGTCAATTTTCAAAAAATATTTCTCTGGTCCTATACAAATATCTGTCACATCGGAATTTTATTTTGCCATTTCTATTCATTCAAACTATAGGAATCTGCAATAAAAAGGGGATGACACAAAATCAGACTTCATAAAACACTGCATGGGTGAAACCGCAGACATCAGCTTGTCCCAGATATTAATAAATAGTTGTATGTTACTAGTAGCAGTGTAATTGTTGATGCCAGGCTTCATACTTAACACCAGATAAACATCCTTAGAGTTACCACACAAAAAAATTTTAGTCGCCTGTTTAGCTATATAGCGTCCAAAGATAAACATCAAAATTGATTAGAAATGTTGCTACAGAATTGTGTTAGACAACGGTTAGACGCTACTTAAATCAGGATTTGTGGTTGCTCATATTTAATCGCGCGACTAAGGCATGTTTAGGCGTTAAATAGTGTTTTACACAGGTTTAATGTGTGTTTAGTTTTTTTTGTGGTAAGACCCCCTGTTTCTCTTGTCTCCTTATTGCACATGTTAAAATGAAATAAATTCATTTTTTTCAGTACTCTGGGTGGAATGTGGACAACCGTGACAATTACTACCCTATCACAGAGATCCTTGATCGGAATCCACGCACAGACTCAAAGGAAATATGTGTAGCGCTAGATCTCAACGATCTTATCAAAGTTAGGGACAAGTAAACTTTGTAACTTTTTACTTAATTCAATTACAAATAGGTAAGTAAAAGTAAACAACAAAATTATTTTTTTCCTTTGGCACTTCATTCCATATTACTTGGTGTAATAAAGTTTTATAAAATGATAATTAAATGTTCACTTCTACAGTAAAATTGAGTTTTATTTTCCCTTATGTCCATTTAGTTTCTGATAGGGATGTTGCATGAAACACAACATGCATAATTAATGTCGTTAATATAGGTTTAAGAACATCACATTAACCCAATAAAAATGAAATTCACAAAAAACATATCATTTTCGTATCTAAGTTGCGATGCATCTAATTTCCCGCACTCAACATTTTTTTTATCATCCAACAATAATTTAAGTGATACCATCAGTTTCTTTACATTGCAATGAATAATACACAAGCCATCACAAAAACACGGTTTCAAGTTTTTATTCAATAAATTATTTCACACCTAAACACTTCCTGAACAAAAGTAATCACAAAATTCGAAAACACAGCGAGTCACCAGCTGGTCACTTTCACAAATGAAACGTGGCTTCACATCGTTAAAGACGATAGTTACTGTATGATTACGTCTCTTTCTATCTGACGTCAAACTTTTGTAAGATAAAGCAGAGCGACTATGTGTTTGATAGTTCTAATAAATACGCGTCCTCCATGCTTGTTATTGCTCGAAGCTCATATTAGTTAGTCTGTGAAATTACTAGATCTGTTGATTATTCTGTTGTGCTGATCTGTGCCAACTGCCAATAATATTGTTAGGGACGTCTCTTTTTCATCACAACGGACCTACCGTCATCTATAAAAGCCGAACGCCTCGATAAGAACGGTCACTTATCTTTCTGCGCTCGAAGCGAACGGACGGCTGCTAGAATCCTTGTCGATCGTTATAAAAGGTCACGTCAGTCATTTTATCGTGATTAGTGTTGGTTTTACAAGTGTGCAATCGTTATTTGAATTATGTGAACTGTGAGTACTTTTCCTTGGTTTAAATGTTTGATTTAATTCGTGTAATAAACGGAATTCTTGTTCTAACTTGTTTTTTCTTAAGCAAATTCCATTTCTGATTCTAACATCAGAAGTGGGATAAAGGACTAGTTCGCCCACTTAAAACAAAACAAGGAAACTTGTTGAATTTTCGAGGGAACAAGAAAACCGTTGTTTTTTTAATTGCGTAACGATTGCTAACCTTGTTATTCGATCTTGTGATTCTTATTATGGGGCGTACGTCACGTAGTCCTAAAAGACAAACCACTCGAGATGGTCGCGTAACCAAGAGTGACGTAAATCTCGGAGTAGGAGAGATACGTGAAGTAGGTCGCATGGTCATGGTGATTCGCGGCGCATCTTGAGCGATAAAAGTCGTGCCTCGCGAATAGTGTCATGTGTCCGGGATCGACGGGATTCTCGCAGTACTGAAGGGCGTCGACTGCGTGATAGGATTAGGCGTAACGATTCTCATCAGCGTAGTCGCTCGCGAAACAATAGGTCACGGTCCCGTCTACGTAGGGATCCGCCTAGTTGGGGGCATCCTACCCTCATCGTATACGAGCCCGCACCCGTGACTCCAATTGCTGTACTTCTTGGTGCCAGTACACAGTATTCTGTGGAGTCGGGTACTCCCTGTTCTGAGTTACTTGTGTTTGTCCAGGTATTCTAATGAGCGACGACTGTTAGGCATTTGTGAGCATGTCCAGGGTCTCTTAACGCGTGGACAACAGTGGATGCAGCCAGCGGGCGCGAGGTGCGCGATGTGCAGCGCGCCAAGCAGCGTGCAGACGCGCGCCAGAGTGCGTGCAGCACGCCAGGCAGCGTGTAGACGCGCGCCACACTGCGTGCAGCGCGCCAGACCGCGTGCAGCGCGGCATACCGCGTGCAGACACGCGCCACACTGCGTGCAGCGCGCCAGGCAGCGTGTAGACGCGCGCCAGACCGCGTGCAGCGCCCCAGAGTGCGTGCAGCGCGCCAGGCAGCGTGTAGACGCGCGCCATACCGCGTGCAGACGCGCGCCAGACCGCGTGCAGCACGGCAGAACGCGTGCAGACGCGCGGCAGACCGCGTGCAGCGCGCGACAGACGGCGTGCAGACGCGCGGCAGACCGCGTGCAGCGCGCGACAGACGGCGTGCAGACGCGCGACAGACTTCGTGCAGCGCGCGCCAGAGTGCGTGCAGCGCGCGCCAGACAGCACGCCTGCAGCGGGTCAGCAGCGCGCGTACCAGGCCACGAAGTCAAAACACGAGTGTTTATCTCGCGCGCCTTCTTGCTTAAAGGGTTAAGGTTCTTCTGCGCATTTTAGTGACTGAGGTTGAGTATTTGGGAAATTAGTAAGTCAGGGTCAGGTTAGACCGAGTCCGTGAAAAGTAGTCTTAGTAGCCTTAGTGAACACTTCATCTCCAGAAAATGTGAATCAGGTACGCCAACTTCTGGGCTTAGCTAGCTACTTTAGGAGATGCATAAAAGATTACGCCACAAAAACTACCCCATTGCTCATCCGACCCACAATGATGTAAAATTCAATCGGACTAGTAAACCAGTTCTTGCCATTTTTGATCCAAGTCTTCCCACCAAGGTTCATACAGACGCTAGTAGTGCCGGCTATGGTGCTGTCCTTTTTCATGTCTACCCCGATTCCTTAGTCTTATTCGAGAGTTTCTAGAGTTTTGGTTGACTAACGTTGCTTTGATGCGAGAGTATTTGGTTTTCTGAAAATAATCGTTCCATGGTACTTGGACTCTGAGGTTTTTAGTTTGATGCGCGGTACCTTCCAGTACTTGGACCGCGAAGTTTTTAGTTTGACGCGTGGTACCTTACAGTACTTGAACTCTGAGGTTCTTAGTCTGACGTGTGGTATCTTGTGATACAGTCGAATCTTTGCGTTCCTGTAGGGAAGCGCGTGTGTAGCAATTGTATTTGCTGTAGCTATAGCAATAGCTGCTGAAGACGAATGATGTAGCTGGGGTTTTGTTAGACTAAAATTATTTTGATGTGAAACTTATTTTGTTCTTTAAAGATAATCAATGGCACTTGAGCTCGGAAGTTTTAGTTTCATGCGTGATATGGTAACACAGCTGCTGCTGTAACTGAGGTAGTTTATACTCTGTGTTTCACGTTGTGGTACAATTGGATCTTATAGCTAAGACCATAGTCAGGTTTAGCCGAGCGGAAACTGTGCTGTGTTTTCATGTTTTTCATATTAACACACGAGGACGTGTGTCATCGCAGGATGACCGTGTCGTTGACAGCCATATTTAGATAGTCTGTGGTAGTGGTTGGTTGTCTATTAATTTAATGAAATGGCGACTCAGTGACATTAGAGAGTAAATGTCATGTTAGCTAGCTGTCAGAAGCGATCTGTTATGTTTACAAGCTGTCTTAGTGGCGAGGTATATAGTCGGTGGCGTTATGGCAAGCTGAGCGGACCTCTCCTACAACTGCTCTTAGCTCTCGGTTCTCAAGCCGAACAGACCTCTCCTATAGCTGGAGGTATTTGGTAATGTTGTGTTGTCTTGAGTTGGCTCTTTAGTGCAACGGACGTCTCCTGCTGTGCTGGCCGCTATGCTGCGCGGTTAGTCCCACGTGATGGAGTGCTGGGATCCGCTGGGCGAGACGCGCGCACCTCCGGCCGCGAGCTGCGTGTTCGCTGTTCAGTGTGGTTGTGGAAGAGACGAGGCGACGAGGGTGTCGCTGCTAAGAAAACTATACTCTTCGCCTGCTTATACATATCTAACACACTTACATGCACACACGACACACACACACACACAAACAAACATACACACACATACACACACACACACCCACACACCCACACACACACACACACACATACACACACACACTTGGCTATGGCTATGGCAAGACCATGCAGGCCACAGCCCAGTGTATGGTGCCGCCGAAGGGAGAGTGGTGTCCCGACACTTGCGCTGCATTCTTTGAGCGTGAGTATTACTTTCATGTAGAGGACGGACTGCGGGACGATCCTTTTGGCAACAGACTGCGGGATGTTTGCCCTACATGAACATTTGGTGAGATGAACTGCGGGGCATCTCAAGGACGGACTGCGGGACGATCCTAGTGGCAGCAGACTGCGGGATGCTTGCCTTACATGTTTACTGATAATGTTATGTGAGATGAACTGCGGGGCATCTTAAGGACGGACTGCGGGACGATCCTAGTGGCAGCAGACTGCGGGATGCTTGCCTTACATGTTTACTGATAATGTTATGTGAGATGAACTGCGGGGCATCTCAAGGACGGACTGCGGGACGATCCTAGTGGCAGCAGACTGCGGGATGCTTGCCTTACATGTTTACTGATAATGTTATGTGAGATGAACTGCGGGGCATCTCAAGGACGGACTGCGGGACGATCCTAGTGGCAGCAGACTGCGGGATGCTTGCCTTACATGTTTACTGATAATGTTGTGTCATGTGTGTGATAAACTAAAAATGGTGAAAGTATGAAGACGGTCTGCGTCAAGTGTCTGTGTTTCAGATCATGCTACTGGTGGTGGACGGACTGCGGGACGTTCCTATGGCAAACAGACTGCGGGATGTTTGCCCTACATGATGTGTGATGATGAATGTCACTTAGTAGACGAACTGCGGGACGCTCTACGAAGTGAGTGGTGGACGGACTGCGGGACGTTCCACGTCGGGTTGCCAGCATCAAGGGAGGACGGACTGCGGGACGCTCCTATGGCAGACAGACTGCGGGATGTTTGCCCTACATGATGTGTGAAGATGAATGATTGATGTGAGGACCTGTGCAAGTGATGAAGTATGTGCAAAAATCTATGAAACGTTAAGATTATGTCCTAGCGTTTCATGGAATCAACCTATCGGGTGTGTTTGTTTAAGTGAAAGAGGAGTATGAAACATTGTCTAGACCAAGACAGTGCTGAAGCATCAACGTCATGTCGCGGTGACGTCACGGCGCCCCCTTCGTGTCGTGGAGATGTCACGCCGCGCCGTGCCAGCGACGTCGCGGTGCCCTGTGAAGAGGATGTTGCTGCCGGTGCTGCTCCGTCGGTCTTCGAGTTGGCTGCGAGGACGCCGCCGTGTCAGGAGAGGCCGTGTTAGGGACGTCTCTTTTTCATCACAACGGACCTACCGTCATCTATACAAGCCGAACGCCTCGATAAGAACGGTCACTTATCTTTCTGCGCTCGAAGCGAACGGACGGCTGCTAGAATCCTTGTCGATCGTTATAAAAGGTCACGTCAGTCATTTTATCGTGATTAGTGTTGGTTTTACAAGTGTGCAATCGTTATTTGAATTATGTGAACTGTGAGTACTTTTCCTTGGTTTAAATGTTTGATTTAATTCGTGTAATAAACGGAATTCTTGTTCTAACTTGTTTTTTCTTAAGCAAATTCCATTTCTGATTCTAACAATATTGTACTTTGTAGTGTTTGCACCAACTTGTTCTCTTAGTAGTCTGTGGTTTGCACAGATTACTATATAAGTAGCTAGCTAAGTGTTTGTAGGTAGGCGATTTTGTTTGTTTTGGGTAAAATGAAATAACATTGAAAAATTTAAAGGTAACATCAGATTCTAGGTCTATTATATTGCGTCGAGCGTAAAATGGGCGATGATATTCAGGGTAAGTGATAATATGATTATGTATAATAAAAAAAAGCTGTTGTCATTGCCTCAAAGTTTTTTAAATTTTATATCTGCAATAAGCTGATATAAACTAAGGGAAAACTAGGTTTTAACATAAATTTCAGTTGTTATTTAGTTAGGTACATAAACGAAATTATATCTAATACATAAATAAATATAATTTCAGAGCAAGATTGTGCAGTATGCTTGCAAAAGTGTCACCACCCCACCCAGCTGCCTTGTGGACATGTATTCTGCTTTCTATGCGTGAAGGTTCGTAGGTTTCGTAATTCATAAGATTACCAATAAAAGAACATTTCAATTTAATAAAATTATAACTATACTTTGTAGCTAATTACAAATCTAATCCAATCTTTCAATAATATATTTTTCCCAAAGGAACACATTTTCAGTTAATACCACAATCTGCTTTGGTCTCATTTATAAAAACAAATGTAAAATGGGCATAACTCAGTCAGCTCAGACTCTTGCTAGTGAATATTTAAAATTGGGATCCTCTATAGGAATTGTTTTAAAGTGTAGTGAGAGGTATTTTAATCTATATAGATATATATTGGATATGAAAGCGAAAGGTCACTCTCATTCACTGATTATGTGAAATTTCGAAATTACTTAATTTCTTGAAACTGAAATTTGATAGGTAAGTAGGTCATAGATAGGAGATGTCAGCTATAAATAGAATTTGCAACAGGGCTGAATTACGGCAGATCTAAGGGCTATTGTAAGTTTATATGAATGGCTTAAAATATTCTCTGTATCTAGAACCATAAAACACAAGAGTTCAGAAATTAAACTTCATACTAAGCACACTTGAGCAATACACACATATCACGCACTCACAGTCACGGATCTCACACTCTTGGAACAGTCCAAAAGCGAGTGCCACAAGTTTATCATTACTCTATAATAAAGTTCTTCACTGTGCTGAGTTTGTGTTTGTTTGGGGTAGTTGCAGAAACTACTGTGCAGATTTTTATACGGTTTTCACCAATAGAAAGTTGGGTTATCTGAAAAGGTTATAGGCTATAATTTATAAGCATTTTGCAAAATAAGCTACGGGTATTATGATAATTGTAAATTAAAAGCACCCAACCCATCAGACTTTCAAAAAATGCTTGTAAGTTGTACATGATTATTGTGTTGTAACAAATTTTTCTTTAGATGTTTTGGACATTAGTGTGTGTTACGTTGTACATGTGTACATTGTTTGTATGTTAAGAGGCTACAGCTCCCCATACTTTCCATACAAACGCTCATACATGATAATAGTGTCGTAATAAATGTTTCTTTAGATGTTTTGAGCAAATAGGTATCATGTGCTCTATATCTAGTATTCCATGGGAGCAAAAATGTAAAAATTTGAGATTCCAACTCAGTACAAGCCTTCAAAAATCAGCTGTTTTGGACAAATTTTACCTTGACTTTGGCTGTTCACAGTGTTCTCATAAATGTAAAAGTAAAGAATAAATCACCGTAGAATCATTGCACATGTAATGGAGATTATAAATGGCCAAAATTTTTTTCACAACCTTGTAAGGCACTTTCAAAAACACGTATTTCTTGGAACAAATTTTAGGAAATTAATAATAATAATAATAATAATAAAGCCCTTTATTCTGAATTACAAGGTTAGAGTTACATTTTAAGTGTTTTATTTAATTATAAAATGTCCCGTAATTCAGTGTGCCTCTTGGCATAGGCCTCCTCTAACATTTTCCACTGGGTTCTGTCTCGCGCTACCCTTCTCCAATGATGTCCAGCCGTGAGTTTTAAGTCGTCCTCCCATCTTGTTTGTTGGCGACCCCTATTGCGTTTGCCATCTCTCGGGTACCAGTCTGTTACAATTGTGCTCCACTTATCCTGTGTATCTCTGATCATGTGACCGGCCCATCTCCACTTCTGTTGATCTATTCGAGTAAGTATATCAGTCACCTTAGTTTTATCTCTTATTTCGCTACTTCTCACCTTATCTTGTTTCTTTATTCCTGTCATGCTTCTCTCCATGGCTCTCTGACAGCGTTCCAACTTTTCTCTATGTTTTTTGGTGAGTGACCAAGTTTCGCAGCCGTAAGTAATGACTGGAAGTATGCCATAGGCCATAGTTAGGAAATTACCATGCACTAATTGTCTTCGGAAATTTAGTTTGGAATTTTTTTCAAAATTTTCAGAATGCCAACCGAAGGCTCTAGCGTTGTATCTCGTTTTCCGTAATGCCTGTTTTTCTTCGATGAACAAAAAAGCCTTTAGGCCTTTTTGCATTCTAGGATGTTTGCGTTAGGCCGGTAAACACATATACCTTCTCCGTTCCGTCGTGCATAAAAAAGGAAGTACATTCATGAGCTTTACTTCTGTACACTTGGTGTTTTGTGCTAGAACTCTATAGTCTGTGTCTAGAACTAGTCTGCGAAGCCGGGGCAGGTTGCTAGTATTACATAATTCCAATTACGAGTGACAATAATTATGATTTTGTACACAGGGTGTAGCCATCCAAAACAAGAAGTGTGCAATGTGTCGTGCACAAATTCCACCTGACTATCTGGATCATCCTGTTTTGCTGGAAAAGTCTTCACCTCAGCATGGAAATGTTGTAGAGCCTCAATTAGAGAATCAATGGTATTATGAAGGAAGAAATGGTAAATGCTTTTTGTTTTTTACTTTCTTTATACATTCATAAAGTA
The DNA here is from genome assembly GCA_907269065.1 of Crocallis elinguaria. NCBI lineage: Eukaryota > Metazoa > Arthropoda > Insecta > Lepidoptera > Geometridae > Crocallis > Crocallis elinguaria. The sequence goes on along the minus strand of OU026072.1, from coordinate 18,237,668 downwards.
ATAAGTAAAAACTTAAGTAAATATACAATTGAGCCAGAGAAACTCTCTGGACCAATATTGTATGCCTATTATGTTTTTTACTTTGGAAGTTGTTTTTTTAATCAGTGGTAGGACTAACTCTTCTGAGAGTGTCTGTCTGGGTTGGTACCGCCGCTTTGCTCGTAAGTCTGCCTCCAAGCATTAATGAGCGAGCATGACCTACTGTGCTTCGGTTTGATGAGCAGAGTAGCCAGTGAAATTACTGGGCTTATGAGACTTAATACCTAATGTCTCAGCGTAACGAGCGCATTGCAATGCCGCGCAGGTTTTTGTGTTTCAAAATTCTGAGTGGCACTGCAATTGTTAACTGCATCCTTTTTATTTATCCATAATTCTTAATTCTAATTTATTCATAATAAAAAGTGTAGGTACTGAGTAGAAAGAAAAAAGGATATTTCTGAGTTACATAAGAAAACTACTTTTTTAAGTACTTACATATACTTACTTCATTTGATATGCAAGATTATATTATACTGATTTTTTAAATGTTCCTGATTTTTTTTATTTTATTAGGTATTTATTTTATTTGGTAACGAGACGAGCTGGTCGTTTGCCTGATGGTAAGCATAACGCCGGCCCCATAACAATTCCAGTGCCACCCAGAACTTTGAAACACAAAGGCCTGCAACACAAAGGCCTGCGCGGCACTGCAGTGCGCTCGTTACCCTGAGACATTAGGTATTAAGTCTCATAAGACTAGTAATTTCACTGGATACTCTGCTCATCAAACCGGAACACAGTAATGCTTGCACGCTACTGCTTGGGCGGCAGACTTCACGAGCAAAGCGGTGGTAACAACCCAGACGGACACTCGCAGAAGAGTTAGTCCTCCCACTAACAATGTTTCTGATTTAAGGGTGGTGGAAGTACGATGAGCGCAGTAACATTGAGTTAGAAACAGCATTCAGCAGCAATGCGGTTGAGTGTTCACTGCTGCTTGCCGGGGCTTTATACTGTGTAGACTTTCAAAGCATGAATCAAGTTAAATGCAGTGATCAAACGCGACGCCGACGCGTACGACGAGACACACCTCTCTTTCCTGCTAAAGGTAAATGATACAAGATGGTCTGACGTATGTAAAAATAAATAATAGTTATTTGTTATGCAGAGCTGTATGCTCATGTTTCAAAGGTTACATACGCAAAATAACTTTGCAATGGGGCGAAACACAAATTTTTTGGAATCCACATTATGCAAAAGTGCTTTTTAACCGTTTGCACGCAGATTTCGAATAATAAAGAAAACCTATCCTCTACAGTGAGGTGTAAATAAAATTTGCTAACCTTAAATTTTTTGACATAATGTTGACAATAATCATATTTTATTTTGTACCTAGGAGTGGCAGGAATCAAGAGTGAACCACAACCCAATGAACAAACGAAAAGAGAAAATGATAATAATTCGATTTTAAACAGCAGCCAGAGTGAAGTTGAAGTTGTAGAAATCATTGATGATGATGATGATGTTGTAGAAGTACATATAGGGGAACCTGAGATTATACAAATTGATGATGTGAGCGATGAGTTTGAGAGACTAAAGTAAGACCCTCTTTTGAGTTTTTAAGGAGTTATCCTACTAATATTATAAATGCGAAAGTGTATTTGTTGGTTTGTCCTTCTTTCACGCAGTAACGGAACAACGGATCGACGTGATTTTTGGCATAGTTTATGGACCGGACAGTAACATAAGCTACCTTTTATCCCGGAAAAATGCATGGTTTCTGTGGGAACGCGGATGAAAACCGCGGGCAGAAGCTAGTATTCCTATATCTCCAAAACCCATTGGTCTAGGCGTGGGTCGTAACGTGTTTTGCGCGTAATCGATTGTAAACAGTTTCGTGTATACGCAACTAGTTTCGAAACTAGTTATTCTAGTTATTTTTCATAGAGCGCGGTTTTTCATCAAAGTATTTTACGTGGGAAATGTGTAACATTATTATTTTAGACAGATTCTGAATGTAACGTCTTTATATATCTATGTAGGTATCTATAGCAAAACACCGTGTGAAGATCCCGAATAGTTCCAAGTTAATCCGAGCGAAACATAACGCATCTTCGGACGTATCACGTAATGTGTTTTCCCCTCAGAGCAAAAATAGGTAGAGCGCGTGTTACCAAGTGGGAACAGTATGCACGGGTGAGAACATCGCACTGTTCCTACCGCAAGCGTTAATAGTCATACGCTCACTAGCGGTGTGAGCGCACGTTGCGAGATCCTGGCGAGCATTTGATTATTTAACTGCTAAAAATGGTAAAATGTGCAATAAAAACCTGTAAAACCGATACTCGGAAACACACTAAACAGAAATCTAGCATCACATTTCGCCGGTAAACCATTTTTTAATACTTTTAAGTAAATTAGAAGTCACGCTTCGCGGGGTGGAAGGAGACGCGGGACGCAAGGCTACATGCACCGCCCGCACCGCCCCGCAACCCCTCTTGGATTGCCAACTGGGACAGTGATGTGACGCGTTCGGCGCTTGAGTCGATACGGCGAGAAATAGTTTATAATACACCGGCGCGCTATGTGCGCTTGCGACAATTACTTTTCTTTAATACTTTAATTACTTTGTAAATGATTAGAGGCGGTGAGTGTGAAAGCGTTAAGTATAGCGTTTATAATATAAGTAAATAATTCAAAAATAAATAAGACATAAGTAACATATAATCCTGTTTTTATTTCTTTGTTTCTTTTAGTTTTTATCCTTTACATAAAGAGCGGGGAAATATAAAAATAAAAACGCAATTTGACTCAATTACAATAACGTAAATAACATAAATACGATATAAAAAACCATGTCATTTGAAAATAATTGTATTGTAAATTAAAACTACAATATATAAAATTATAACAATATCAATTCATAGGTCATTAGGATTATATGCGAGACCTATAAATTCGTACCTTAAAATAAATAAGCAGATAATAATGTTTACTTATCAAAAACTCACCCATACATACTTCACATTATACATTAATTATACAACATAATATAACAATAGGTCCCGTGCCGTTCAGCTGCTTTTATCGACAACTACGCTTGCAGCGCTCAATTGCCCATCCCTATCAGTCACTTACCTATCAATATAACTAGCTATAGTTCACTTGCCTACGCTGCGCATTAGGCGACCGGAGCGATGTTCGTACTCTACCTATTTTTGCTCTGAGGTTTTCCCCATGATCGGTTTATGAAACAGCGGCGCAAGTACGGAAGTCAAAACGATAAATCTGTCGAATCGAAACAACTGATACATTTATCGAACGTTGCGAGTACCGAAGTCTGATCGTAAAGTATTGTAGTAACTTTATATTCTCTTTGGATTCGACCTATATTCGATAACTTTAATTTGTTGGTTGTATGTCAGTGAGGTAGCGGCAAATTTGAAAAAAAAAATATGTTCTGTTCTAATTTTTAGCCGGTCAGGATAAAAATGTTGAGTATATTATATAATTTGCTTAAATAACAAACAATTAGACTACTTTTTGTGTCTTAGTTTGGCTTTTAAACTAAACCAAATTTGAAAACGGGTACCGTAAATGTAAGAACAGTCGCACGTTTTAAATAAGTACTAATATTTAATTTTGGTTTATTTTAAAGCCAAACTAAGATATTATGTATAGTGTTACCACAAAAAAACAATTTTTAGTCGCCGGTTTAGCTAGACAGCGTCTACAGATAAATGTCACAACAGAATTGTGTTAGACAACGGTTAGACACTAATTAAATCAGGATTTGTGGTTGCTCATCACGCGATTAAAGCATGTTTAGGCGTTAAACAATGTTTAACACAGGTTTAACGTGTGTTATGTTTTTTGTGGTAAGACCCTAAAAGTTCTCTGTTTGTTATTTACGCAAATTACAAAATATTCTCAAAATTTTTATCCTGACCAGCAGGGCTATTCCGTATCTCGGTTGACAACTCAAAGTGATGATCACTTGGCAAAGTGTACAACGATGAACTGTCAAACAGCTAGTTTCGTATTGGCTAACCTCAGTTATCAACTTGGATGACGTCATGAGCACCGAGTTTCGCGGTTAGTCACTTGTTACTCACCATAACTCATTTTGACAGATGTTTCTGTATCGATAGTTTAAAATTGCGATTATGTAAGCATAGTGGACATCAAATTTGTTAATCACCGAGGTTTGTGAAAGACACTACCCAAAAGCAGTGTTTTATAAATTCGAGTGATTAACACCGTCGATCGACAACAACGATTTTGTTGTGATTGTGATGCTGGAGTGTTTAATGCTATATATTTTATGATTAGATGGTAGGGCGACGTCTTCTGCGAGTGTCCGTCTCGGTTGGTTCCACTACTTTGCTCGTGAAGTCTGCCACCAAGCAGTAATGTGCAAGCATTACTATGTTCCCGTTTGATGAACAAAGTAGCCAGTGAATATACTGGGCTTATGCTGACAATTAATACCTAATGTCTCAGGGTAACGAGCGCACTGCAGTGCTGCGCTGGTCTGTGTTTCAAAGTCCTGAGTGGCACTGCAATTTTTAAGGGCAGGCGTTATGCTTACCATCAGGCAACGGACCCGCTCGTCTCGTTATCCAATAGTATAAAGAATAATTTTAGATAATACTAGCTATGCCCCGCGGCTTCACCCACGTAGCCTAAGTTACTCCTTGTAAGGGGCACCGTAGACGCTCAAGCAAACGTACGTTTGTTTGAGCATCTAAGGTGCCCCTGACATCAGCTATCTGCCAGTAAAAGTCTCGTCAAAATCGGTCCTGCCGTTTCGGAGATTAACCGGAACAAACAGACAAAAATTATAAATATGGTTGATTTGTTGTGGGTACCGTATATAATTTCATATGCATTTAGTAAAAAGCTGTTATTTTGATATTACATACAGACACTTGAATTTTATTTATTTCTATAGATTTTATATTTGCCTTCTTTTATTAATTTGGTATCATAACCTACTTACTTTATTTACTCTCACCAAATTTCTAATATTTTACTAACAATATTTGCACACCTGCCTGCAGGTTGAATACATAGATCAAAAATATGCGCTAACATGTATACTAGCAAATAAACGACTTGATTTGATTTGACTTGATTAACTTTTAACAGTAGGTAATTAATAGAATGGTGCTCGAATGAAGATTACGTAATGAATTACTATGAATTTTACCCAAAGAGTTTACATATATTTTACCATACATACGTATAGTATAGTCTGCGATTTTATTTTACCGCCACTTTATCTTAAGTATACCGTCTAAAATGAAATGTCGTCAAAATGTTCCACGCATAACCCTCAAAAAGCATTAAACAACTTAGTCGTATAATAGTCGATAAAAAATAGTGTTGCGCTAGTGACGTCCTGAAAGACATCGTTAGTCACTATAACCAGTTATCCACTCAATGTGATACGCAATACCAAAGTTATTATAAATTAGTTGACATCAAATGTCGGTGTACAACCAGACTCGGTTGATCACTAGAAATGTAAAAGATAGCGAATAGGGGGGCAGGTAAAAATTATAAAAGAACATATATTTTTCAAATTTCCCGCCACCTCACGGACCGCCTTAAATTATATAAAAAATCGTTAAAACCCACTTTATCGAATTGAACTGCTATTTTATCAATCGAAAAGATCCGTACTTGCGCCGAAGTTCCGTTTCGAAATAGATTATTTTTCTTACAAAACAAGTTATTGTGCTATGTTTGGTTCTATCGGTTCATTTATATATTGAGTGTTCTAATTGGTCCGCTTGCTCACTGCTGCACTGAAGCTAAGGCAATCGACCAATGGCAATTTTAACAATCGAAAAGATCCGCATTTGCACTGCAGGGGGGTTATTTTTATTCACTCCGAATGATATTTTCATGTTAAATTTACCATTAAATATGCCAAAACGGCAACAGTGAGATGAAGAGAGACCGGTGGAGCAGGGTGGGGAGGTACCCTATGTTGACTCAACCTTACTACCTGTCAATCAATAATCGTTTGGTTGAGGATCAACATCTACTAATCCACTCTACTGTTGATTGACATTCAATTGATTAGTGTGGTGGCCAAGGCAATACAAATTAATTTTTATTTCTTTTGTTACAGCATAGTAAGAACTCAAGAATCTGAATTATGAAATGGAGAAACAAAAACTGAAATTGTATCCAAAGTAGAAGATAAAGAATTGATATAGATGATCTGAAGCAAATCAATTCTTCTCTTCTCTGCATAATAGAAGGTGTAAATATGTTGGTGTATTTGTAATAAGAAATTAATTAGTACTTATTTTGAAAGTATTGCATGTTATTAAATAAAGAGTTTTTGAAAAACAAAATGTGTTATCATTTCAAATGCCTTTTGGTTTCAGATAGAATATTGCTAACTTCGATTTCTGGGATTACTATCACACCTAATGAGTTTCAATTGAGAAATGAGTTGAACATGTGATTAAAACCTAACTTTACTATAGTGTAGATAGTGAGGTGAATTCACCTTGTATATATAACTATATACCCAGGTAATAAGTATATATATCGTAGCTAAGTTGGTAGTAACCCTGCCTGCAAGGCGAGGGGTCCCGGGTTCGATTCCCGGCCGGGGCAGATTTTGTGTAAACATAAAGTTTGTTCTCGGGTCTTGGATGTTTGTGATGTGTATCTGTGTATGTCCATGCCACCTGCGACACAGGGAATCCTAGTGCGGGGGTATGAGTGTGTAAGCGTTTGTTTGTTTGTTTGTTTATCATGCTATATATATGCACTATAAATGTGTCTGTGAAGTTCTCCTGAGGAAAGGTAACTAAAAACTATTTATTTAGGTATATTTTTATTCACACTGTATCTGCACATAAATGATACTTAATTTACAACTAAAATTCTAATTATTTGCACATTTTTATCATTAACAAACTAAAATATATTACCATGGTCTTACTGGGCTTTGAGTGGCATGTGTTAAGATATAGGTGGTGAGAGGTTTTGCTTTCATTGACATCTGTTTATGACGAGGATATTTAGGGCAAATGTTATAAACCCTCTCATCTCTTACAACAATGTAACAAGATTTACAGCGACGCCTTACACGACCCTTCACTTTAAAGGAGCATGTCGTATTAAACACAGGAGTAGTAGCAGCGAGTAGATTTCCATTGGTTGTGGGTTTTTGAAATGTACAAAATGATGATTGTTGGATATTCACATGTCGGCAGTGTAGGCTTCCTAAGGACGTAAGCGTCCTAACCACAGAGAATATTCTTTGCATCGTCCCTGAAAATATACAAAACCATTACATATTACTTAATAAAAAAGATTTATATATGAACTGAGATTTTGAGGTTAAAACTAAAGTTTAAGTACCTACCTCGAGTTTGATATAATAAAGTCGTTATTTTAACGTTATTTTAGTTAATTATTCTCTCTGAGTAATAGTCCAATAAAATTACATTAATAACGTAAAAATAAACCAATAGTAATTGCAATTATTGCACTATTGCGGCCATCACAAGTGACAGTAATGACCATAGACTATAGTATAGAGTAGTAATGTAATGTCAGTGTCAGCAAAAACTAATAGTAGGCTTTTATTCGATTTCTTCCGCCGTTCCTTCTGTATTGAATAATTTACCCAAGACGCTTCAGATTTCAGAGAGCAAGTTATTGAGAAGATTGTAGTCACACTTATTGAAATTCCAGTCCCTGCTGGTTTCGATATTACTGGGTTCAATGTGATCAGAGCAATGAGCTGTGACAGTTCTTATCTCATTTTCTAATGTATCTGCGGCGCAAAGGATGGTTGTGATAAACAGCAAAATGCCCGGGAGTAGTGCCTCAGTAAAATTGCAGCACATCTCTCGACACCCTTTAGCCATCCACGCTAACGTTGCTTCACGTCGCGTCGCCAATTTTACATGGCGGCCTATTACGGTGAGCTCAGTGTGGGGAGTTCAGTGGGTGGCGAGTTTTCACCTGATGCTCACATATTTTCATATGAGGCGGAATTGGCAGGTGCCAGTCCCATTTCTTAATCTGATTTAAAAACATAAGCATTCATAACTACCTATAGTCCCTGGTCATCTCAACACAATCCTTCCTCTCACGCATAGTTTACTTGTATTTAAAAAATAAAACTATAAACACAAAGGTTTGTGAGGATGGATGATGGATGTTTGTTCTCTTTCACGCAAAAGTACTGGACGGATTTTGATGAAACTTTACAGTAATATAGTTTATACCTACATCAGAATAACACATAGACCACAAGAAGCTAGTTATATATGCCCGTAAAAAGGTGCGTTCATCCGGTGCAAAGAGAATACAAAACGTTATTATATTCTCTTTGAATACTACATATCCGGTGGGTTCCCAACCAGTCACATCATACCCTATATAATTTGTGGTCACATCACACCAAATACCTCCATGCACCAAACGAGTCCCACTTACACCACATAACTATAATACTACATAATAGTACCACAAAACAGTACCTATGTACTGTTTTGTGGTACACTTTGGTGGTACATTTCCCTTACCTAAGAGAAAGTAAAGGTAGGTATAGGTACCTACGCTCGCTAGATAAATCTGTTTTCCATAGGTCTATCTTAAAAACCTTTCTAAAGACGCGGATAATACTGCTGTTGTCATTCGGGATTTAGAAGTTTGTCAAAATAAAGTGTCTGTGGTTAAAGCAAGTCATAAATAATTGTCATGAAGTAAATTGAAGTAAATTTTATGTGAAAGTCTGAATAATTAAAACTGCTGATAACAAGACATCCAAATTATTTTTATTTCGATCAGCTATGCTACAATAAACCTACATTATTCACAAAAACAAACTTATAAGTACATTCATTTACATGAAGACATTATCAACGGTTTTTATCTGTGTTGAGTGAACTCTTGACCCTCGTCGCCGGCAAGGCATTACATTTACCTACAATGAGTTCAGACGAATCAGCACCTTTGCCCAAAACCAACGTACTATCAAAAGAAAACATGTCGAAAACTGGATCCAAGACCAACATTCACAAAGTGACTAAGACTATAGTAAACTCACCGAATATTTACAAGGCAGTGGGACCTTACAGGTGCGTGTACTTTCTGCATGATAGTAGTGTAGAATATCTACCTACCTATTCATAGAAAATATTTTCTCTTTTTTTGTGTTGCAAAACATTGTTTCCATAAACTTACCTACCATAACTGCTTTTTACTGAAAGAAGTTATGATAACTGTGTAAAAAGAAAGGTTATCAGTCCGTACGTGCAACTGATGTCAGCTGAACTGAACGCGGGCTCCGTACGTTCAAGAGAGAAAGTGAACGCGAAAATGATGATATAAGAGTACTTTTACTCTAGGAGTACTATATAATATAGGTACCTACTTTTACTAGTAGAATCCTTTTACTACCTATGTAAATTATAAGTACAAGAATTGTAGGTATGACATAAATAAGATAAAAGCCGGCTGTCCCTATAACTTCTCGTTGGATTACATCATATAAATAAATAAATATGCGCGTAGCTCGTAGGTACTTACTGTACATTGTAAACTAGTAGGTACTATCCGTATGGAATGAAATAGAACAATGGACGTAATTTACGTCTGTGACCCTTGGTTTAATTCGAGGTAAGCATGCAAATCGTCAACTGCATCTTCGCTTGAAAACACAGTGTATCGTTTATTTTAATATACTTATATAATTAACCGGCTTCAAAAAAGGAGGATGTTCTTTTATCAAAATAATGTAGGCTTAGTTGTTCAATATTGCATCAACTCCGGAAAGCAACATCATCTACTATTTAAAATTTAATTTAAACATACAAAATGAGTAAATGTTTCCTAAGACACTTTTCCCGTATCTCATAAGGGTTCGGTTATGACCTTGCCCATACCGTCCCAGTTAATAAAAATCACACCGTATAAGTACGGAACCCTGAACGTGCCAGGCTTGACTCTCTTATGGTAAGTTTCATTTAGGTATAAGGACACGAGGTCGCCCTGACGTCAAGCTGCACCTTGCCCATCACGGGTGTGCTAGTATAGTATAAATAATCTTTTTTTGTAATTCAAGGTAAGTAATTTTCACGGAACAGAAAAAATGACCTCACTTTTTCTTTTGTTCTAGTGCTTAGGTGCATAAAATCGCTTCTTTACCATAAAGTCGTAAAGATAAGCAGCACGTTACAACCAACCTAGGTATCCTTTTGTGTATAAATTTTCATAGCCTTTGTAGTCTCTATCTTTCATTTTTAGCTAGGCGACGAACTTCGCTCGCTACTTTTTATTTGTATTTACCATAGATATCTCTATGGTATTTACAGATACTTACCTGAAACGAAGTATCTGCAATCTGCATGACCGAGCTTCGGTGTGAACACATATAAACAAATAAGTGAACTTTTGTTTGTGTAAGCGTTTTTGCAAGAAATCCAACTAAATCTTAATATATATAAATTACACGTCACGTTGTTTGTCCGCGATGGACTCGTAATATATATAAATTACGCGTCACGTTGTTTGTCCGCGATGGACTCCTAAACTACTTAACCGATTTTAATCAAATTTGCACACCGTGTGCAGTTTGATCTAACTTAAAATATAGGATAGCTTACACCTAAATTTATAGCCGCAATATTATTTTATTGCAAATTCTATTAGGGTTCCGCGCAAAAAAATAAAAACCATGAAATCCAAAATCTCCACGCGTCTGAAACCGCGGGGCAGCAGCTAGTAATATATATAAGTAAACTTAAAAAGCCAAACCTTATTTATACACAAGAAATTCATCTACATCGTAAGAGCCGTTTCCAAGATAGACGATATAAATTTATAAATATAAAACAATTGCTATTTTAAAGTTATAAAATAAGATTAAATAATTGTATCAAATAAGAATATACATAGGTAGAAATTAACGGTCTTACCACAAAAAAATTAAATACACTTTAAACATGTGTTAAACAGTTTTTAGCTCCTAAAAATGTCTTAGTCACATGTTTAAAAATGAGCAACCACAAATCCTGGCTTAAGTAGTGTCTAACCGTTGTCTAACTCAATAGTGTTGTGACATTTCTAATAATTTTAGACGTTTATATTTAGACACTGTCTAGCTAAAAAGGCGTCTAAAAGTGTAACACAGTAATCATTTTAGACGTCTATCTTTAGACACTGGTGTCGATTTTGTCATCTCATATGTAATCCTAAATTTTAGTTTCAATCTCTCTTTCTAAATGAGGACATGAGAAAGTGGCGGAATATATTGTAGACCTGTCAAATTAATCCATTTGCTTGTGTCTAGTATAAATTAAATGGCAATTTATTTAGTGGCGTCTAATTTATCAAGGATGGAAGACATTTGACTACTCTTAAACTGATCGGTCAAGCATTTTCATCTCTTTCTCATCTTATGTTTTGGAAAAAGACAGAGGAAAACTAAAATTAGGATTAGGTGTGAAACGACAGAATCGATAGGTACCATTGCCTAGCTAAAAAGACATCTAAAAATGTAACACAGTAATCACGTGTAGTTACTAACCTGGGCACTAAGTAAAAGCCAGTATTTTGGCCATGATTACGATGTCCAACTCCCGGTCTAATGACGATGGACAATGAAGTGATAAAAGTTCCGTTTGGTCATTTCAAAGCACTATAAATCCTAAGAGGATGATAAGGTCAAAAATAAAACTACCCCCTTTCATACCTACATGGCTAACCTTATTTCATCTAATTTCAGCCAAGCTATACTGGCGAACAATAATACGCTATACGTATCTGGGATCTTGGGCATGGATCCCCAAGCGCAGCTGGTTTGCGGTGGTGTGGAGGCTCAAACGCGGCAGGCGCTGGAGAATTTGAAGCACGTCCTCGAGGCAGGGGGGGCCTCCCTGGAGTCTGTCATAAAAACCACCATCATGCTGGACGACATAAACGACTTCAAAGTCGTCAATCAAGTCTATGCAGAATGTAAGCACAAGTACAATCTCTATCACATTATCAGTCTGCTGCACAAATTGCTCATACTTCTGTGGTATAACGCGGAACGCTAATTCTTTTTCTAAAATAAAAGTAGCCTAAATTACTCCTTATACATCAGCTACCTGCCAGTGAAAGTCTTGTCAAAATCGGTCCAGCTTTTCGGAGATTAGCCGGAATAAACAGAAATATGCATTTTCATATATGCATTTAGTAAAAAAAACTGATATTTTGACGTTACAAACAGACACTTCAATTTTATTTATCTGTAATAAATACAAACTGAATTTAAATTGCATGGTATTCCGAAACGGGTAAATGCGTACTCCTGGAGGTCAACAACATACCTAGTTATGTTTTGCGAGTTTATGAAATTCAGAAATTTTCATGTAAGAAAAGGCATCTAAAGTTTACGTACTATACAGAACTATGGACAGCCCTAGATCAGCTGATTCATTTGAACAAGGTTAAATTGAACTAAGTCAAGTGATAATGTTGATTAGAAGAAACTTAAAAAAAAGAAAATGCCGCGCACTTCCTGTATTGTATCCTTTACAACAAAAAGAACTCGACCCGATATTGCATAATAACTTTTATGTTAGGTATTCATTTTTTTCACTGTATCTTTGTAAAAACCTCATTCGCTATCTGTAGGTATTGTAATTTCAATAGTGCAGTTGACAATCAAATAGTATAAATGCATAAACATCATTTTCCTAGATGCAAATAAGATCTACATAGAGAGATATCATCTGTAAGGTGATGTCATGTGGTGAACTTACGAATGATAATAAATAATTGATATCGATAAATGCATAAGTTTAGTATTAGGTATATTAGACCTTTATTACGGTGGGGTGGTTACCAAAAAAAATTGTAAACTGGCCTGTGGTGTTGTCCAGCGGACCATGGTCCCACAACAGATAAACACATGGAAAAAAGGCAAATATATGTGACTCAGTGTTGTACTATGCACTTTTTTGAGTGCGCGAATGTTTCTCCCGTTGCGGGAATGGAACCCGCAACCCTTGCGCGCTAATTAAGTCCACCGACCATAAACTACATCATTTGACCTGGCGTATAATAATTTATTTAAGATATAATTGACTGTTCCAGATTTTTCACGCGATTTCCCTGCACGTGCAACGTATCAGGTCGGCAAGTTGCCCCTGGACGCGGCCGTCGAGATCGACGCGATAGCTCTCAATGGGGACCTGGTGGTGGCCGAGGCAGGACCTTGCCCGTGTGCACGCATCTAACGCCCCTAGGGACGAGCCTCAAGGCCTTTACGCCCCGACTGCTTCAATAGGCATTATGTACGTTTGCTGATAGACATCGCCGCGTTTAGGAATTGAAAATTGTAGGGACCTGAGGACTAATTTTGTTACGAGCACCTTCATTTAGATATTTTTAGAGAAATAAATTTGCAATTTTACCCACTATTTTCGCGGTAATTTATGAAATGCAATTATTAATTATTTTTTATATAACATCGTTTAATTAAGAGTGAAAATATATTTTTAAATGACGTTTCCGTTTTTTTTTAATTTTACAATTAAAACTGCTGCTTATACTGCTTTTATTCTCTTGAAAGGTTAGCGTTTGCAAATAACGCCGTAGATAATTTTCTTGGGAAAATGGAAGTTGGTAGGTAAGTATAGGTACCGTCTAGGTAGGAGGTACCGTGTTTATAGCCTGTAGTCGTCTGCGTAGAACTTCCGGGGCAGCCATAGGTCAGCTAATTCACTTGAACTATATTGAACTTTGTCAAATGAAAGGAACTTTTACCCAAAAGTTCCTTGGTCAAATGATAATGTTGATTAGAATAGGCTTAAAAATACCGCGCCCTTCCGGTTTGAACGAACCTTGAGTTCGTTTTCTTTTGGAAATCACCTCTTTCCGGGATAACATACCAATTCAAACTCCTCCTGTATATACACCGCGCAGGTAGTTATAGGTACGAGTACTTACCGGTCTTTAGTCTGCACGTAGGGTAGGTAAGTACCATTATTTTGTAGACTGAAGTTTTATACTTTAGGTACGCAATGATGAACGCAATGAATAAACGGGCAAAATGAAGACAAAAAACAATTTGCTACTTACAAGGTTTCTTACATTTTACACCACTCAATTCCTTTTTACAACATTACGTAAGTAGGCACCTTTTTTCATATTTTCAGGGCGCTATATGGCAAGAACTTCTGTAAAATGTATGTTTTGCTAAGCAGGTACCCACCTAGCGAAATATAAAAGTGGTTTTATTACTTTTCTTTAAGAGGGAGTTCAGTAAACTCAATGTAAGTTCTATTTCTAGCCTCCACCACCTCAACGCTATATTTTGTAAGTATAGGCGCAATTAATTTTCCGGTGTTTAAATCGTCGCGTTTGTTTGGCCAATTTGAGTGTTATTGGCCAGATAGCTTATCTCAGAAAACACGAAAGTGGACTGTTTTAGTAACATATACTTAAATATGGTATTATTCTTCTTACTTGCTGCGGCCCGCTGATCCACTCGTGTGGAGATTCTGAAAAGGAATCGTACCTATATACATTTTACACATACACAACACTTAAAACCGTGTCTACATACATTTTCTGGGATAAAAGTCTCTGCCACACTCTGGGCCATAAACTACCTATAGGTGCATCTGCGAATAAATCACTTTTATACCTTAAGATGAAGAGTGGTTATTTATACCCTCATACCGCCTACTTGGGCGGCCCGTACACTTAATGCATGATTGATGGATAAGCATCAATCACGGACCACGCGAAAACCATGGAAAGACCACGATCACCGCTTGACGTATTACACGCACGATTAGAGGTAGTGAGAGACGCACAGCAGCCGCTTCTACGATCTCGCTCTACGAAAAAATAGTTGGGCCCGCCAAGGCAGAAGCCGCGGTAAAATGCGCGGTGGTGCGCAAGTGATGTATGTAGCGTAAAGCGGAGCAGTCGTCGCTTTGAGCCCAGGCAGCTTCGAGACAGCACTATCTGGCCGTATCTCTTTCGTGGATTTTGATGGGTTTACTTCAAGCCGCGCTTGCGCGTGTATTAGCTCATAATCCGCGCTTTTTGCAAAATCATGGTTATTTTGACAGCAAAACGCATACATGCATAAGCGTCTATGGTCGTTAGTTATTGCGTGAAAGACTCACAAACCAACAACACACTTTCGCATTTTTAATATTAGTATGAGATTCTCTAACCACTTTCCTTTATAGTATTTAAACCATTTAGTTTAATGAGTTAAATATGAAATCTATTTATGTGAAGGCGGCAAGGTATTTAGTAGTCACGCGCGAAGCAAACGCTAGTTTTATTTTATAAGTGAAAACTTTCCTTGTGTTAAAATATGTTATCACTATTCTTGATCATGAACAAAAAGAGGTAGGTACCTAAGTAAAGATATTTTTTTGTTTTTAGGTCTAACAATAAAGTAGATTAAGTTAGTTACCTTGTTATTTGTCCGAGTAAAATACTTTCTATTTAGTAGATTATGCATCAAGGAAGGGAATAAAGCAGTGTCTTAGGCTGAGATTCAGAGACGAATCTAAGCGTGGACTCACGCTTCCATACGTCAAAATTCTATACAGTTTTGACATATGGAAGCCAAAGTCTACGCTTAGAATCGTCTCTGAATCTTAGGCTGAGATTCAGAGACGAATCTAAGCGTGGACTCACGCTTCCATACGTCAAAATTCTATACAGTTTTGACATATGGAAGCCAAAGTCTACGCTTAGAATCGTCTCTGAATCTAAGGCTTAGCCTTAATCTTAGCCTTAGACGCGGGCGGCCGCGCGCATCTTGAATTCCACAACGAATCATTCTAATAAAAGAGAGTTTTTAATCCCGAGCGAAACAAGGGATTCTGACTGCAGT
The DNA here is from genome assembly GCA_907269065.1 of Crocallis elinguaria. Classification (NCBI taxonomy): domain Eukaryota; kingdom Metazoa; phylum Arthropoda; class Insecta; order Lepidoptera; family Geometridae; genus Crocallis; species Crocallis elinguaria. The sequence continues at coordinate 18,221,794 of OU026072.1, read as the reverse complement.
CAGGGATTCAAGGTAGCCCAAGACGGAGACAGCTTTGTCCTCGAGCTCGAGGAGAAAACTCTTCTTTATACAACACCTACATTGGACGGATTCGATTCCCGGTTCTGAGTGACTTTTAAAATATCTTTGAATGCAGTTATTATTATATCTAAAAACTAGCTGCTGCCCGCGGTTTCACACGCGCGGAGATATTGGATTTCATGGTTTTTATTTTTTTGCGCGGAACTCTAATTTTTTTTCTAAAATAAAAGTAGCCTAAGTTACTCCTTGTAACATCAGCTATCTGCCAGTAAAAGTCCTGTCAAAATCGGCCCAGCCGTTTCGGTTTGATGAGCAGAGTATCCAGTGAAATTACTGGGCTTATGAGACTTAATACCTAATAATTTGTCTTAGAGTAACGAGCGCACTGCAATGCCGCGCAGGCCTTTGTGTTTCAAAGTTCTGGGTGGCACTGCAAATATTATGGGTCGGCGTTATGCTTACCATCAGGCAAACGACCAGCTCGTCTCGTTACCAAATAACATAATAAAAAAAAACAAAAAAGTACAGCATGACTGACAGGTACAATTTTTTAGCATTAACCGTGAATACATTTAGAGAAGGCGCATGTCTAATGGAAACTGGTAAAGCGTATATAGACGCAGGGGCGTATTTACCCTAGGGCCAAAAGGGCCATGGCCTGGGGCGGCAGGCTGCTAGGGGCGGCGGTGCAAGCAGAAGAAATTTAAAAAAGACTACCTAACTAAGGCTCTTTTTAATGATCAGGGTTCAACTGTGTTTTGTCTCTTTCAATTCAGTTTAAAATTGCCAAAAAAAGGGCGCCGGGGCCTGCAGGCCCAGGGCGCTGAATCCTAAAATACGCCACTGTATAGACGTACATCTAGAACGGCAAAGGAGCTTTACCACACTAAGGCACAAATAAAACTAAAGCATGACAAAAATGCAGCGTTGTATTACGTGGACTTCTGTTTGTTGCCTACTGCAATTAAGATTGAACTTACCCTGTAGTACGTAGTGTGGTGTATAAATTAGATTAGACCCACACAACATTTACAAATATACATAAATTAAAGCTAGGCCACACGAGGGCTTAGTAATTCCGATTTCACCTAATTATACGTTGTAATGTGTTTGTTATTCAAATCAAATATATAAGATACTATTTTTAAAACTGTGACCTAGAGGGTTGGTCATGAAAACAGGTAAAAACAGCTGGTGGTATGCGCCGCCCGCCCGCCCTAAGTGCGCGGTGGCTGGGCGGGGACGGGATAATTTATACACGCTGCGAGGAAACCCGACCGATTGCGTGAATTGTATGAACAAAGAGCTTTTGTTGGTAACCGCCGACATTATTAATTGTGTAGGAACATATTTATTGTTAGCTTTTTATAAGTTATAGGTACTCAGCCTACTTACAGTAAGCCTTAGAAAAGCGTCTAGGTACCTACGTGTTAGTTTTTGGGACACGTTTAATTTCACCACTATACACGCATTAAAACTATTGAACAAAAAGTTTAGATTTAAACGACCGATAGCTTATTTAGGTGGTTGCTCTTTGGGTTAATAAGTTAAACAACGAAATAAAAGTACCCTAGGTATAATTATTACAATTTTATAAAGTAGGTACTTATTAGTAGAATTTGATTTGTTACTTTAGTTTTTGACGCGAGCCTGTGTAAATTTCCGCTGAAAAGTACCTACATAGCGTCAGTTCATCGGTTGTTTAGGGTGTATATATTATCTAATCGGCTTTTTTGCGGCACATTTTACGGTACCTATATTTGCGATCGTCCGATCATTTATATAATCGTATTTATTTTAATTATAAGTAATAGGTAGTATGTATAGGTAGTTGTATTTTATCTTATTCTTTTGGGAGTAAGAAAAAAATAGTGGTCACATAATATCCTTATTATTCTGATTAAAATGATCTGCCTATAAAAAGAAGGTAAAATTATTAACTTACCTACTTAGATAGGTAGCTACTTCACATTATTAATGTGATCTACGTACCTACCTACTTGTATTTAAATGATTTTGATCATTAATGATGAGCACCATTACGTGTCCACTGTTAGTTGTCCAATGTTTAGAATGGTTTTTAATTTTTCTTTACACATTTATCAATATTTGATGCATAATTATATGTTTTTCCTATCTATAAATATAAATGTCAAATAAAGTTAATGGTGTAAAAAAGTGTTAGAGAAATGGTTGGACCTATTTTCGCGGGAGTTCGCCAGTCCGTGGACCGCGAGACCGTGACGCAAGTGTGGCCAAGTGAGCGGAAGTGAGTTCTTTCACTAAACACTTGCGCGTCAAAGTAAAAGAATGTGGTACGTCGGTTTAATTGGAAAAACGCGATGGGGGTGCGAGGTCAGTTTAGTGGGCACCCACCTTCCATAATAGGTAGTTACGATACGATCTCGGGGAGCGGGCAGAGGCGGCCAGCAAGCAGTCGCGCTGTGCGAGCCAGCCAGGGTGGACAGCAGCGCGTCACTCCGCGGATTGGCCCTCGCTCCGGAGTTTCGCGCTTCCCCACCCTCATGGCTATTGCCTAGCCTCATACTCCATGCATCATGGGCTGCACCAGCAGCGCTCCAAACACGATCTCGCCAAACGCAAACACGGCAGGTGTGTGATTCCACTGATATAAACACCCTTTGATTATAATTAACACGAATAAGCAACAATTCGAGTAGGATTGATGTGGTATAAATTTAGTATAAGTACCTACAAGGTATTTTATTGAATTTGAAATAGCACGAGTGTTTTTGTTAAATTCATTGGATCCAGTGACGCAGCTTCACCTTTTGTGTAACGTATATTTTTTACACTTTTTGGGAGTCCAATACGGGTTAATTAATTCAAGATAATTGAATAAAATCAATCTGCAAAGCGGTAGAGCATTTTCTAGCGCTGGTTGGCTAGCTACCGCTATATATATAATAATTTGTCGCCAAGCACCTATCGGTGTTTTCCGGTAACCGGCACTCTTCAGAGTCAGTTCAAAGCTCACCCCAAACTTTTTAATTTTGATGTCAAACCTCTGCCTACACCGAGTTAGAATTTGTTAAATTCTATGCATATAGGTTCTTTATTTTAATAGTTTATTCCATCTAAAATAGCTGTAACCAAATATAATAACAAGAAAAATAATGTTTACCTACTAGGTTTTAAATTACTTTTTTGTATCTTTAATTCGTTAAGTAGGATTATTGTGTTTTATACGTTTTTATTTATTTTTCTAGTTTTGCGGACGGTTTAGATTTAAGAAATTGTACGTCTTTTCAGAGAAAAGTATACAATTCGAAGAAGACATCAACGAAAACCCATCGATAGAGGTCGATGTGGCCGACATCGAAGACGAGAACCGAACCAATGAGATAAAAGTGCTTCCTTCGTGTGATACTTTTGAAGAAACTGTAGAGTTAGTTAGGAATAACAAATCATCCAATAGTTTAGCGATTGAAAAAGGTAAGTTATACGGGTTGTTGTAAGCAGGAATAACTTTTTAAATTAGGTATATTTATAATATTTGGGTAGGAAAACGTATAACTAGAAAAATGATACGAACAAAAAAAAATGGGTGTGGGTAGGTACCTGGCCGTATTTTTCTAAATTCATGTAGGTAAGGAGGTCCTTACCTACATGAATTTAGAAAAATACGGCCAGGCGCGTGTCTGGCAATCATAGTAAAGGGTTTCACTTTTCCCACCATAACTCATTTTATAACGGGTTTATAAAATAAGCTATTTATTTTAAAACCCTTATTTTTTTACATTCCTCATTTTACTATGGCCAAAAAATTACTATGGAAATAAATTATGTACATTACAACTTTGTCGAGCTCACGTAGGTATAGTAGTGGTGTTGGTGGGAATTCTCTAAGAATAGTGGAGAGATTACGTAAATTAGTTCACTTACTTCCATGTAGGTAGGTACCTATGTCTACCGGCTACCGGTCGTCGTTTCATGTTCATAAAACCTTGAGACATGTTACCTGTTGTCCGCGAAGTCCAACTTATTCCGTAGATACGTCAGTATATCTACCTAAGTACATTGCATAAATAGGTATGCAAATAGTGCTTACAATACTTAGAAGTTTTATATAATTTCAGACGTCCCTGCGAACGGTCACGTCATCGAAAGCGAAAACATGATCAAGACTCCGGCTAAAGCTCAAGATGAGGTAAAGATATCGAAACTAGAACTGTTCATGGACAAAGTTTTTGAGACAAATCAACATTTGAGTGAATCGGAACAAAAAATAAATGAAAATACAAACTCGCCGACTGATTCAAACAAGGTTGAACGTATAGAAAATAATGAGGGAACAGACGTAGCTATGGAGCCTGAATCCAGTAATACACCTGAAACAGAGGATGAGAACAATAGGTAAGTATCGATAGAACCAATTATACTTTCAGAGCTATCCCTACCTAGACCTAGGTACTAATCCCACTATGTGTTTTATAAAACACATATAGTGGGATTAGTGCCTAGGTAATGGCAGTATCATTGCTTCTCGCGGCCACAGAATAGATAGGTAATAGGCCTGTTCTCATTTCGTCGTATTTATTTTGTGATGCGAGTACCAATCTACTCCAGGTTGGTACTATTCATACACTATCCATTGACAGTCAGCGACACGCGACAAATATTTTTGAAGAATATCACAAAAATTTTAATATGATCCATTCAAGTTTTCAAACATATAAATATGAAAACTTGAAAGGATCATAATAAAAATTTTGTAGAATGGGCTTTTATATTTTACCCATTTTTATGTACCTAAACTTGATCGGATCAAAATGATACTTTTGCCGTACCTTTGTAATGTTATTGCTAAACTTATATACTCTTTGGTTATTGCCAGCATCTTCACCGAAAACGATTTTTCATAACTATAATATTATGTGATTGTTTATCTTCAAAAATGTTGAGCTGCGCGAGAGAGCGGCGCGCCATATCTATTATGGATTGTAAACCTGTGTACTACGTACGTAGATTCTTTCTTTTCGTAAAGCGTAATGAAAAGAAAAGACGTTTTATGCACATTAGCACAGAATAGATAATAGTAACAAATATTAGTGGATAATAATATTATAAGCAGGTGTGTAGTGTGTACCTATCTAGGTATAATATGCACACAATCATGAGAGGTGGAATATATACCGCTGCCGGGCGGCGTTATATCGATGTCCGTTAGGGGCACCTTAGACGCTCAAGCAAACGTACGGTTTGCTTGAGCGTAATAATAATAGACTGAATATCGCAAGTTTTTCTCTGTTTTCCTACAGAGGGGAAAGAGAGAAAGCAGAAGAAGCAAGCCCGAGCCAGTCACAGAGCAGCCGCGCAACGCGATGGGAAGCCCTGGCCGACATCGCAGCCGAACTTCCGCCTTCTTTGGCAGTCGATCCCGTTACCGGACAGATATACCAAATTGCGCCAACCAAAACAAAATCAGACCAATAATATATTTTTCGTAACTTCTTCACTTACTTGTAGATAGAATATTATAAATTAAAATTTTTGGTGCAATTTCAATGCATTTTTTATAATGAGTTTCATTATTTTAACTAACCAGGAACTAGTAGTGTGTCAATCAGCTACAAACTTTTTTTCATGTAGCTTTATATTCTCCTTGATTACCTATCATCTAGAAGGTGTGGTGCTAAGTATAATTAATTAAAATTAAGAAATTATTAAAAGAGAAAAAAACGAGTAATGTATTCATCATACTGAATCAAGAATCATTTATTCTTATTTCTTAACCTCCTTATACGAGTAAGGCTGAGATTCAGAAACGAATCTAAGCATGGACTCACGCTTCCATACGTCAAAATTCTATACAGTTTTGACATATGGAAGCCAAAGTCTACGCTTAGAATCGTCTCTGAATCTTAGCCTAAGTATCATTGATATAACAAAAGTATCAGTAAAAGTAAGCACCTTTATAAATATTATTATGAACATACTTACACTCAAACTATAATATTATAAGTGACATAAACACATTTAGCATAATATGTAACACACTATCTGTATTTTGTATCTATCATTGCTAACCCATTATCATTTACAGTCCCTCCCAACACTACAACAAATAATGATGAATGAGGAACACTCTCCCAAATTGTGTTTATCCACTTATCAATAGTTTTAACCTTTTCTTGTTCTCCATCTTCGGCCATTTCAAATTTCAAATGTGCCATTGCAAAGTTAAAGTCCTTGACAGCTTCTGTGAGACTCGAGATGACCTCTTTTTTATCATCAACAGTTTTTAATTTAACTTTCCGTGGATTTCCTTTTTTGAATTGAGTTAGCAGACTTTCCTTAGCCTGGGTTAGATATGTATGGTAGTCACCTGTTATGTCATCACATCCAACAACCAAAGAACTCTTCTTCTTTTCTAGCATGTGATTGAATATGGGCAAGACATACTTTTTTGTGGTTACCATTTTGATGACCTTTTCTTTGTATTTTTCTCTGTTAGTGTGCACTGCATCTCCAAATTCAATAGACTTTCCTAGTTTCAACTGAACTAGCTTCAATGCAGCGATGGAGTCTTCTACAGAACAGTGCCCATTTTTACCTGTTTGTATATCTTGGTTGAGAAACTCTGTAGCCAAGGTTTTAAGTTTTGCTTTACGATTTCTCTCACCCGAGATATTGTATATTATACTTGTATCCACAATATAAGGGTGCATCATTTTAAGAGCATGTAGATCTGCATTTAAAGATTGACCCACTAATATTGCATCTGCTGGTAAAACTTGTTTCAGTTCATTCTGGATATCAATAAGCCTTTTTGTTACATTTTCTAATGTAGATTTTGTAATGCCTGAATATCTTGTTAAATAATCAATAATGTTATTGTATGGTTTCACAAATGATTCATAAACAATTTCATGTTTCTCATTAACAACTGAGACTCGAGTTAACTCTAGACCAGCTTCTGTTGAGCACATTTCACAGTCCAGTCCAAATAATGGAGACTTAGCAGTAACTGGTTGGTATTCGTCTTTTGTCAACACATAATCAGAATAGGCATCTTTTAATTTTCCTTTGAGTGGTACTGGATAATTTTCTTCTATAAGTTGCCAAGCAGAACATAGTAGCTGAGTTCTAGGAAATTTATCTTCACCGGGGCCGTCTACATTTTCATCAATTTCATTTCCAATCGGGAACACAGCTCTCATCATTACCATTAAGTCTTTTCTTGCTTCAAGAGCTAAATTCATGCTTCCGTATTTTTGAATAATAATCTCTTTTTCCACTTCAGATAGTGGCACTAGTGCAAGCTCTTGAACTAAAGAACCATTATAAACAGATGGTGTCAATATTTCCACAAAATTGCTAAATATCTTCTTTGCATTATCAAATTCATCCAAGTATTTTTCCCAGTGGTAAATAGATACTCCTTCTAAAATAAGACAAGTAGTTTGGCTGACTTTGCCACATTTGTCTATTGTATACCATCGTGGAGATTGTGTCAAGTTTAAGTTACCTAGCAGTGAGTGCAACAACAAATGTTGCACATCTGTGAGCATCAATGGTATCCTATCATTTCCAGGAGTGCATAATGACGCACTCTCACCTGTAGATTTTAAACGAAATTTTGGTAACTTCCTATTTTTAACCTGCATTGTTTTGGTAGTCTCATCCTTATTATTCGAAGATTCCAGATCTGTAAATGATAAGGTACAAACAATTAATAAACAATAAATAATAATTAAGGTACAAATATAACAAAATACAAAAATGGGCTAAATATTGCTTTAGAAGCACTGGGTTCATGATTGATTGAATGGTGTGGTCTTTTGGGGTGGTTTAGGGTAAAACGCTATTGTACACTGATAAACTTACTTGCAATATGTTCAGAACATATACGACGCTTTTTACATGAAGGTGGTTCATTTATATCATTCATTTTAATAAAAACCTTACTTTTTTTATAAACTAAAGTCAAAACTTACTATAGTACTACTCTATGACCCACACGATTTAAAAAGTGATTTATGATTTGATATTTGACTTTGAGATGTGATATCATCTTGAAGTTTCTTTACTTACGTTTTTTTTTGTTTAAATTCTATTTTAGCTCCACGTGATTTGCGTATCCAATCACCAGTGTCAATTTCCAACAAAGTACGTAATAAATAATTATAATCATCAAATCTGAGTGTTTTTTTTTAACTGTCAATTTTATCGATTTTTTTTTATCGAAAAGATCCGTACTCGCGTCGCAGACTTTGGTACTCGCAACATTCGATTTTATCGAATTTTTCGGTTCGACATATGGAACTTCCGTACTTGCGCCGCTGGAACTACTGGAGCAAAATTTTGTTTAATTAACCGACTTCCAAAAAAGGAGAAGGTTGTCAATTCAGAGTGTATTTTTTATGTTTGTTTCCTCAGATCTCCGTCATTTATCAACCGATTTGGAAAATTCTTTTTTTATTTGAAAGGATATACTTTCAAATTGGTCCCATAGAAATTTCATCAAAATCGGTTCAGTAGTTTGTCACTGAAGTCGGATCGTCGCTTTTTTCAAGCAATTTTTGTAGCGTTTTTTGTAATGTTATATTGCCAGCAACTTCACCGAATGCGGTAAAGCTGTCGGAGGGATATAATAGTAAACGTATTACACTCATATATCTATATAGGAGGATGTGAACGGAGAGTACGGATGATACGGATCTACCTTTACTAATTTATCGACTTTGTAGCTAGATTAAGCGACATTTTGATATGAAGTGATATTTCTAGCACCTTTTCTAAATGACCACCAGACGTACTAAAACTTATTAGAACCAATTAATCATTCTCATTTATGAGTAACAATGATCCATAACTTGCACTTCGAAGCAACTGCTTGAGCATCTAGCTAATGTCTTTAATTTTATAATTCTGACGACGACGTGGATGAAGATGAAAAAGTATAAAATTGAGTATCATTGACCGTTTTTATCCTATTTGTGGTAGTTTCAAAGCCAAACTACATTAAAATTAGCTTAATTGTTTTCTATTTACGCGAATTACAGAATATTGACAAATACTTTATCATAAAGATGTTAAAATCTCAAAAAAGTACATTTGTTTTCAAATATCGTGCCATTTCACAGTCCACCCCCTTAATGATCTGCGGCGCAAGTGGGCGCAAGTACGGATCTTTTCGGTCGATAAAATTGACAGTTCAAATCGATAAAGTGGGTTTTATTCGATTTTAACTGTCAATTTTATCGACCCGAATAGATCCGTACGTGCACCGCAGACTTCGGTACCTACTCGCAACATACGATAAATTTATCGAGTTTTTCGTTTCGACAAATTTATCGAACCGACTTCCGTACTTGCGCCGCAGTACCTATAGTTTTCAAAGTTCAAACCTATTTACAAACCTAACAATAGGATGTCATGAACTCTAACCTAGAACTCCCGCTCAAATATCGCTAGAAATGAGATTTATTTATTTTTAATCATTATTTTGTTACCTAGGTAGGTACGTACCTATTTTTTTACGATTTGATAAGATTTATTTTCGCAGCCGCCATCCACCACTTCCACCGCGGCGGTATAGTTTGTCTCATTCTCAAAAGAACACACAAAAATTTCGTAAATAAAAAACACACACAATTGCAATGGATTGTATTTTAACGGCAATAAATTAGTTTGGTAGCAACTTACATTTATTACTTGACAAAATAATACAGTAACAAAATATTTTTATAACTGCAATAAAATTATTCTAAACGACAAATAGCGTTTATCTGGGGATGGGGACACACTATTCAAAAAGATGATATGATGTGGAGGCAGTAAACACGCGCGTTTATGTAAGGAAAATCTATAATGCAGCGGCAAAAGTCTTGATCTAAATGCACATTTGATTGATCTTAAATAAAATATTTGCTGCAAAAATCTTGTTAAATTTAAAAATAATTAACTGAAATGTGCTTAAAAGTAATTCATTTTTACGTTTTAGGTACATTCACCACATTCAATTTAAAATTTGACAGTATTTCGATAAGCAATAACTTGAGCTGATTAAATGATACAAATCCAATAACCTTAGTTTAGATAATTCTGTACTTATCTGCATCGATACCTACGAAAAAACTTACTATATATAAATAATTAATTAATTAATTTCATTGTCTGTGTGACACATTGCATTTACCTAAAGGCAGCTGATGCCCCATTTAATCACTAACCATGCTATAGATTCCCACTAAATTAATTTGTAACGAGTTTATTGGTCTGACTCCTATACTACACAGTTAGTGCAATTATCTAAAATGCAGTAGTGGAAGGATATTTTCATAAATAGAAAACCGATTCGTCACTAAATGGGTCACAAGCCCCCTACTACTACTTAACAATTAAGGCGGGCCACACTGCTTACAACAAGCCTCTCTGCAGAGGTGACCTTGTCGGAGGGTCGGTCGGCAACGCAATCTGACGTATCGGCTAGACGGTTGGCAACAAGCTCCCAACTCTCGTAACTACGCAAATGGCTTCGTTCAAAATTTCGAAAGGTTGGTGTTTCATTAGCACTTTTGTGTGCTAGACGAAAAAAAGAGGATGAAATTCTGACTTAAAGAACGGTTAATTCTGAGCTATTCAAAAATTGAATTACTGGACCTTGACGACATACATCCCAAAGGCACGGAAAGTCTCTATAGAAATCTATTATTTCCTTCGATACGTCAACAACTGTCATGCGTTGGTTGGAAACACGTTGGAAACAAGCGGCTAGACGGTTGACAGCAGCCATTACCAACAGCGGTCGGGAACGCTCGCCCGACGACGAAGGTCATTGAAAGTCACATCGGACGACAATTACTACTGTCACCTCTGCAGAGAGCCTTGTGACGACCGCCTGGCCCGGGCTTTACAATGGAGTTCATGTTTCTTGTAACATCAATATAATCAGCTCTGATAAAAATATATTATGTTAATGAAGTAATAATGTACTTATATGGGTTACTCTTAGGATAGGTACTCATTTCGTGGCAGGTATGATTTTCTCTATGAACAGGCGCATGTCTTTGAGTTCGGCCTCCGAGGAGCTGTGTGTGAGGCCGCTGTAAGTGTTGAACTCTATGTTCTTCATGAACGTCTTGAGGAAGGAGGCCGTCATCTGGCCCCACTTGAACGGAACCACGGGGTCACAGTCGCCGTGGGCTTGGAATATCTGAAATAGATATTAGATTATGTTTAATTAAACAGTGATATGCGAGAATTAAGGAAATATTGCTCATGGCTGATATTCCACACATAAATGATCTTTGTCCAAGTTCTGTGTCCCATATTTGATCAAAGTTCTTTGACAGAAGCCCATTCCACTCATCCAAGATCTTTGTCCAAGTTTTCTTATTAAATTTTACAATATTTTGCGTAGTTTAGAAAAATGGAGCCATTTCGACCTCATGTGTTGCTGTTATCCTTGTCAAAATCTTTGATCAATCTTTGATGTTCCTATAACTTTGATCATTACAATAAAATGTATTCCTACTTCTTCATTAACATTCATAATCTTATTAAAATGTTGTGGCATAGACAACTCTAGTCTATGGTCGTGGTAAGATTTGATGTAAGACTGCAATGGAGAGGCGCGTGGCGTTCTTATAAGACCATCTTTCTCAGCAAAGTATTGGGCTAAGATGGTTGAAAAGAACTAGGGAGAGGGTATTGGCTCCCGTTTGCTAATATCTGATTCTTAACAAGGCCTAGATAGAGCAATCGGACAATCAAACAATCTAATCTAGGTTCATTGATCTGCCATTTTCAACCACATCGTCGCTTATGATACGAGATAGTGGTCAAACGTTAACCTATACCTACTTATCTATACAAATAAACAAAATTGAAGTGTCTGCTTGTCGTAAAAATAACCGCTTTTTACTAAATGTATATAATGTCAGTATTCGGTACTTATAACAAAAACACAATATTTAAAATTATTGTCTCTCTGTCTGTTTGTTCAAGCTAATATCCGAAACGGCTGGGCCTATTTTGAAGGGACTTTCACTGGCAGATATAAGGAGATGGCTAATGTTATAGGGAGTTATGTAGGCTACATGGGCGAAGCCGCGGGCACAGCTAGTTCACTATAAAGTATAAAGAAAGTAGACTGTCTTAGTAAGACAGACTGAATAACGCGTAGTGTTACTTCTTTCTCTAGTGTTGTAGTGATACTTCTTGGAGTTATAAATTGTACCTGGCTGTATAGGTTTAGTAGAATGAAATTCAAAATGCGAACTCGTTCAATTTGTCAATTTCTCAATCGCGTTTTTAATCTTGTCGATAAATAACCTAGTAGAACCACTTTATAAATAGAAAGTTGACTACTTCACGCTTTAAATGCTATCTGTATATAATTTTACTACATGTCAATTTTAAGTAACGTCCGACCCATCTACTCGTATGTTGGAATTATAACAAGATCAACCACATATACAGCTTTGGCGTAGTTTACTTGTCGAAAATGAACACTGTAAACCGAATAATAATAGCTTACAGTACATATTTATAACAGTTACTTATAGGTACCTAGTTGTTGTAAGTATCCATATTCCATCATTATCCATATAAATGTATTGTATTATATAAATCCATAAATTTCTAAATAAATAATAAATATAGATGCGGAAATAGTCACATTATATTTCTAACTATGAAGGGAAGTTCGTAACTTAATTTAAAAGTCAAAAATACTGCATGAATATGGATTTTTAAAAGCAAACGCCTGAATACCGAATGAAGACTCAGTAGACATGCGAACGGTATGTCTCTAGCTACTTATGCTTAATTAGGGTTTTACCACAAAAAAGTTAACTTACCCTAAACATATGTTAAAGAGCATCTAACTGTTACATCGTTGGTCGCAAAAGCTATGAACACTATATTTGTGGAACAAATAAACGATGTTTCCACAACAGGGCAACACGCGACAGATATGGAGTAAACGCATCCAACAAACGTGCGGTCGGCGATCAAAGATGCATCATTGGAATGTAAGTTTAAACTCAAACTTACATTAAATTGTAAATTACAATTGTAAAACTGTGGTTTAGCCGTTAAAAAGAAATTGCTGCTGGAGTGACACACCTAAAAACGTAATTTTTGCTTCACTCTCTTTCCTTTAAGAACAATGAGAAAGGGATAGAATATATTTTAGATCTGTCAACTTGCTGGTAATTAGAAGTTCAATTCAAAGTTCAGTTCGCAGGTTCAGTTTCTATCTTTCCTTAATCCTTTCTCGAAAGCAAGAGCGATATTAAAATTATATTTCGGTTTGTGACGTCAGAATCGAAGGCATTGTTTTATGATGTGTGCAGACGATAACCTTCAGTTGAACAAAGTCTGAGACTAAAGAAGATTCATAAATCAAAGTCGAGTCTAAGCATGGAACCATGCTTCCATAATATGTCAAAATTGTAGATTTTTAACGTACGGAACCACGATTCCACGCTTAGACTACAATTAAATAATTAATTTGGGTAATTCAACGGTTCAAGTTCACGTCCTTTGTTCAAAAGACACCAATTATGTCGAATCAATTCACCTATGTGATGTGACCTGGGTGAAATAAAGACATTATAATTTCCACTTTGTTCACCCAGGTGCACATAGTGGAATAAACCTATGAATCTTACCATGAATTTGGTCTATAAAAATCACTGGATGACCTATTTTGTGGTGTAGTGTTAAATACTTTTGCATATAATATTCTATCCTCTGTGAAGGTCAAATCAAGACTATCAGAGCATAAAACACGAAGTCATTCATTAATGCGACTTACGATAAGACACGTGATAGCGTCATTTATTATTAATTTGTAGGGCTGGGTTAGCTGGGTACTGTTACATAACCAACCATAACAATAATTGTAACAAAGTAATAACTGAACAAGATAATAAATTACTACTACCTGGCATCTGTATACAAGGGGCAGAATAAGTGTGGTTGAATGGTTTGAAACAAGTATAATCTTACTCAAACTTTTTTATAATATGTTAACCGACTCTAGCGGTCTGGGATTCGAATACCGTTGGCAGCGAAACTTTGGAGATATAATTATTTACGTGAACAATTACTAATGTCGATGTCGAATAGATACTGTTTATACCGAAAGATTGTCCAATGTACTTTTGCTACACGTAGTACAACTATTTATTTTCTACAATGTAGGTACTGAGATTTCTTTTTACTATGTTTGGTGTGCAATTGTTGCAGTTCAGTGCTCATAGAAAATATGAAGGGTGCACATCATGGCTTGCTGCATAACATAATAATAATTCACTATAAAGACAATTTAATATACTTAGTTATTGTATTAGTTATTCTATGACAATACATTTTGAAGTACTCTCAAGGCTAAAATGTCAATAAGAAATTTGAATGTAAATATTTACATACAATACATAATAATTATTTCATTAACCTTACAACAGTAACAGTAAGTCATCCACACTTGGATACAATGCTATACAAATAGAATAAAATATATAAACCTGTAACCCACTTGCGCCAAAAGTTACATTAACTAATCCGGATTTAAATCAACATCGGCGGCTTCGATAATTCTACATCGATGATCGGCGGTGTACATTTTATAAAAGAACCTATTGATGCAAGACCAAATAGTAATTTATTTCCGTGTTAGCAGCTAACTCGAGTTAAATAAGATAACTCGTGTTGGTGCAAGCGGGGGTCCGCACGGAGGGGGGACGGACACCGCCATTTTCTGAAGGCTAAGCGGTCCGGCCCATACTCGGAAGGGTGGGTCCAGCCAGGACTATGGGTGCCTCACCTTCGGGCTTGTGCAGGTCCTCTCGGGGCATGGGTGCTTCGGGAGGTACCTGTGCAATTTCGCATGGAGGGAGGCAAATACGGAGTGCCATCAGTATGACTGCACGGATGATACTGCGCAGCACGCGCTGGAAATATGCCCGGGGGAGAGGGACCACGACGAGCTCTAGTATCGGTCGTGGGAAGGCTCGTTGCCGACCATTTTAGCAAAGATGCTCGACGACGCGATTTCCTGGGAGGCCATGACCTCCGTATGCGAGATGGTGATCTTGCAGAGGGAGGCCGAGGAGCGGGAGAGAGAAATTAATCCTCTCTCTCTTCCGCTCCGTGGAGCACGGGGACGCAACCTGGGTAGCTGCCAGCAACCTCCCTTGGTTGACCGTTTTTGGTCCCGGAGGTTGCTGGCAGTTAGCGAATAACCCGGCAAGGTGGGCCTCTCCACGTGCCCCTCTGAAAGGAGCAGCAGAGGGCTCAGTGGATGAGACACCAAGGCTCAGACGGCTTCTTATAGGGTATCTTGCAGAGGCAAATTTTACCTTGACTTTGGGTGTTCAGTGTTCTCATAAATGTAAAAATAAAGAAAAAATCTCCATAGAATCATTGCACATGTAATGGAGATTCTAAATGACCAACATTTTTTTCACAAACTTGTAAGGCATTTTCATAAACACGTATTTCCTGGAACAAGTTTTAGGAAATTACCACGCACTAATTGTCTTCGGAAATATTGTTTGGAATTTTTTTTCAAAATTTTCAGAATGCCAACTTAAGGCTCTGGCGTTGTCTCTCCTTTTCCTTAATGCCTGTTTTTCTTCGATGAACAATAAAGCCTTTAGGCCATTTTTGCGTTCTAGGATTTTTACGTTATCGCGTAAGGCGGGTCATGAAGCGGCACTTTAAACATCGTTTACATGCCGTGGTATGCCCCTGGGTATCCCTAAACCCCACCATAAGCGGTGTATGGGCACCGTGGCAAGTGGGGGTTTGAAGCGACTTGTCCGTTTTCCTTCCCTCTCACATGGAGTGTTAGGGTTGGGTATCGGAACAATAACCGGAGGAAAACTCACATTGCACATTATATGTATAAACTACTAAATATTATACCCGTAAGTAGTGTTTGTATCAAGGGTGGTCCTTTAATAAATTTTATGAAAGAATATCACCGCTAAGGCTTGAAAAATGGAGGATGAAATTTCACAAATTGAAATATATTCATGGAAGTCTGTTCATGCTTTTTAAAAGCATTTTTATATAATTTACACAAATGATAATAATAAAAATACTTACAGTGGCAATAAATACATTCTTTAAAAAAACTAAATTAATTATACATGTGGAAGTTGCACTTGCATAATTAGTGTAATCCATGCATTTTAACTGAACTTAGCAATTATTTTAATAATAATAATAATAATAATTTATTGGGCTTTAACAAACATTATCTTCAACATAAACAATCACGACAGTAGAAAGTACATAAATTTTATTCCTTGCTGGAAAACATTGGTACCCATACTAGGAAGACCTGTGTTATGGCATACCAGTGCCCTCCGCCGGACATGGTGAATTAACAATACGTTCTCAAGCTGAAAATTTAAACATTAAAAGGAAAGCTACATTAATGGTGCAAAGTCATGCAGTGTAGAAAAGGTATGTGTTTTGTGAGTGTGTTTAGTGTGTGTGTTTTGTGAGTGTGTTTTGTAAGTGTGTTTAGGGCAGATGTGTAGATGCATACAGGTATGTGTCAGGTATGTGTGAGCGCTCATACATTATTACTAATTTGCGTGTGTATGAAATGATGGAAGATAGAGTAGGATGTGTTTGGGTGTAGAATGGATGTGTTGTGTAATGTGTTGTACCTACATGTAGACTCAATAGCTTGGTTTATTCAAGAAATAATGGTCAATATTGATTCAGTAGAGAAATAATCTTGCTGAAGCAGCCATTTCTTCACAGTTTCCTTACATACGTAGCGAGACATCGGGTAGATTTCTTTAATTTTATTTAATTTGTTATAGATATATGCTCCAAGATTTGAGATTGATGACAATAATAAATAATAACTAACAAACCAGCAAAAAAAATCTATTGATATCTTGAATGTGAATGATACATTTATAATAATAATTAAAACTCACAGGTAAATCCAAAGGAGCTTTGACTGCATCTGGGAATTGGGAATGTCTTGGCAACCAGCAGGACAGGGACATGACACCAGCCAATGGTTCCGGATATGTCAGAGCCGAATGCAATGCCAGAGCACCTCCTTGGGAGAATCCACCAACTAGTATTCTGTTTGCAGGAATACCAGCCTGTGGAAAAAATAAAACACATCCATTTAAAGCAGTCCTGCAAAAAAAGGTGTTCAAAGAATCCTAAAGTATGTATACAGGGTGTTCCAATCACATGGGTGTTGCAATCACATGGGTGGGAAGTCTGAAACTAAAAGACAGCAAAAATTGTTCAAAGGACTCATCAAGTAAAACTGCATCAAAAGATCTTGGAAAAGTCTCCATAGACACCAAAGAGAACCAATACTGAAAATAAATTGGTATTTCAAATAAAAAAATTGTTGCTCATTTTATTACAGAAACTATTATCGGTGGTTATTAATATAACAAATAATGATGTGAGCACAAAAAAATTAAACACACTTTAAAACTGTGTTCAACAGTGTTTAACTCCTAAACATGTTTTAGTTGCGTGTTTAAATATGAGCAACCACAAATCCTGATTTAACTAGTGTCTGTCTAGGTTGTTACCACTGCTTTGCTCGTGAAGTCTGCTGCCAAGCAGTAGTGATCAAGCATTACTGTGTTCCAGTTTGATGAGCAGAGTATCCAGTGAAATTATTGGGCTTATGAAACTTAATACCTAATGTCTCAGGGTAACGAGCGCACTGCAGTGCCGCGCAGGCCTTTGTGTTTAAAGTTCTGGGTGGCACTGCAATTGTTATGGGCCGGCGTTATGCTTACCATTAGGCAAACGACCAGCTCGTCTCGTTACCAAATAACATAAAAAAAAACTAATATGGTAGTTATTAGGACAGTCTACAAACACAGCAAATGTAAACTACATGCCATAAAATAGTTTCGAGTTGTTTAACTCAATGTAAAAATGTAAGAAATTATAAGGAAATTTTAGTGTGGTATTCCACTCATTAAAGATCTTTGTCCAAGTTGCATTTGATCAAAGAACTTGGATGACTTCATCAAAGTTTGATCATAGTTGTGGGAACATCAAAGTTTAATCAAAGATTATAACAATGATAATAATAAGGTTGAAATCCTTGCTTTTTTTCAAACTACGCAAAATTCTATACTAAGAAGACTTGGACGAAGACCTTGGATGAATGCAATGGGCTTCTGTCAAAAAACTTTGATCAAATATGGGTCACAAAACTTGAACAAAGATCTTTGACAAGTGGAATATCAACCTTAGATAAGATTTATACATAATTTTAAATAGCTAGTATCTGATGAATACTGCCCAACAGCAGGGGACATTTTAGGATCATAATATAATTATTAAAGTAATTGAGACTAATGAATATAAAGAAAAAGTATGTAGTTCTTATTGAAATGTATGTTTTCAAGAGGAGGAACATTCCATTTTTCATAAGTTTATGATATCTGTATTGTGTATGTTTCAATAAAGAATTTAACTATCAATCAATTGTTAAATCAACTTGTAGTACAATATTTTTAACACACTATTATCTTATGTGAAACTACTTTACAATTAATTATTCTGATAATTAGACAGAAACATATATTCAAGTATTTTTCATTAGGATAATCATAACAAATTGTATTACATGCTAATGATACTTGCTTTGATTTCCCCTGATATGATAGCATGTATGAGGCCAGTGGCTCTCAGTATTCCCTCATCATCTTCTGGGGCAGTAGCATCCAAAGTCCTGAGGTCGAACCACGACGGCATGCGAAACCCAGCGTTCAGCGTAACAGGCATTGTAGACGCAGTGGGGCATATCACTTTGACGTGAGGGCCTCTGATTGCAGCTATCGTACTCGCCCATCCATGACTAAAATTTACAGATTTTATCATATTACATAAATTACGAAACTATTAGCACTTTCAGATTTCAGAGAATAGCAACGTAAACTTACCCAGTGTCTCCAAGGCCATGAAGAAATATCAGCTAAAATGAAAACAATCTGTGTATATTTTAACAAGATATGTAAGTAATGCAGATGTTACATGATAAAGGTTGAACAAATTAGATTTGTAAAATTTTAACGAGACTTACAGATGCTGTCTGACGCGCTGTTGCAGCAATAATTACAGGATTAGGCTCCATACTCTCTGAGATTAAGAAAATCAATACTAATACTAAACACCGTTTTCACTTTACGTGGGCCGGCCAATAGCAATATCACAGTAGCAATCGTAAAAATCGTAAAATTTAGCTGTCTTGCAACTAGACCACGGCCCGACTGACCAAAGAGTATAATAACTATCCATCGACTGACTGATGATTTGATTGATGAGTGATGAGACCATACATATATACAGTAATCTGTGGATGAGACCATAGAGTAGTACTATAATAAAAAGGATGAGACTGTTGAGCTTTTCAGTCGTAGATGGATACTCTAAGGCTGAGATTCAGAGACGAATCTAAGCGTGGACTCACGCTTCCATACGTCAAAATTCTATACAGTTTTGACATATGAAAGCCAAAGTCTACGCTTAGAATCGTCTCTGAATTTTAGCCTAAGTTTTCAGTATATAGAAAACTACTCTGTGGACACGCCTGTTAATCTGCCTAGTAAAAGCTATAGCCCTAGGGAATTGAGGTGCAAGGTTAGAAAATGACGTCAGTGTCTCGTCTCTCCTCTTTCTTCACCCCCGCCGGTTGCCGCCGCTCCCGGCCTCTCGCCTCTGCGGCGGCCATATTGTGATTTGTGTTTGTGTCGATACGAAGTGTTTGCCACGTGTTTGCGTCGATTAATCTTTTTAATCCACATAATATTCAGTAATAACGTGACTTGACTACCGCAAAACAAAATGTATCGTAAGGGTTGTGTTCCTAAGTGTGATAGCCAACGACAGGGCGTTAAATTACATAGATTTATTGTGAAAATGGAACCAGAGGTTAAAATGTGTTAACTGTGAAAAAGCTTTTATTTATGGATTGAATGGACAGCGTCTAACAAAGTGCATACTGTTTGTGTACCACAAACACTATATCTAACATTGTTTAGTGCACAGACTTTAAAGTAAAACAGACCAAACATAAGGTATTGAATAGCGGGACAAGTACGCACACATAAATATGTCACTTAGACTGGGCCGCGTTAAGGATCCTTGTAGTTAACCGATATTAGATGAGTGCTTCCTTGGGTGGATTAGATTATTGGTTATCTCTGTGAAAATTATATTTTCTCATACAGAGCATAGTTTTGCTCTCTGGTTTGACGTAAAACCAAAAGCACCTCTTTCGTGCGAGAGAACTAAAAATGGTTGACTTCCATGAATTATGACTGTCGAGCAATTTCTATCACCTTCAAAAACTAGATTAAATAAAAATTCAAATTAAAATTAAAAATGCTTTATTCATATAGGCCCCAAGAGAGCACTTATGAAGGTTAAAATAAATGACTCTAACAGCAGGTTACTGTAACGCTCGTCTACCCGAAGAACAGACTAAAACCAATTCTATCTTTATCAGAACATAATAAATGACAAAGACATCAACAGATCCATTGTGATTTGTGTTACAGTATTTTTTTTTTGTATTTTCACTGTTCTAACCTAACCTAACCTAGTGTTCGGAGCCAGTATATTGTGTTACAGTTTTTTTTTGTATTTTTACTGTTCTAACCTAACCTAACCTAGTGTTCGGAGCCAGTATATTGTATATTATTATTCGGGCAACAAACGATGACTGACACTGACAGCTAACAGATAAAAAGACGCTATAAAACAAAATGGCGTCGCTTCACGTTCCATTCCACAGTATAAACATAAATTCACAAAAGTCAATGTAATTGTATAATACAGCACGGGTTATTGTACACATTAATTACACACTATTTAATAATTGAAAATAAAATAAAATTATATTTAAGAAAAACTAAAACATAATATTTAATAAAATACACGTCTACCATCAACGGAACGTGAAATGTCAACTTTGACGTCTACCATGACAGTTTATCCATAAAAATTTGCAAATGGCGTGTTATTTTCCAATTTATATCGAAACTTTAAAAAATTATATCTCGTAAACCGTGAATTTGCGCACCTTGAGATATTTGTAAAAAGCTTTCTATTTAAGAGTACTATCTACAGTAAAAAAGTGAACTTCCAAATCAGTGGCCCATAATGGAAATTTTAGCCGATGTTATATAACTTAGGAAACAATAAAGAAAAAATGGGGTAATGTTAATCAATATTCGTCTTTGTTGCTAATTGTATTCCTAGATTCTTAATGCGTTCCCTGTTATTGTAGAAAGTACTTAAGCTGTCAAATTTTGGCCCATGCTAACAAATTTTACATAATACGCTCCAATTACTCTAGTTCAAGGTTAAAAGTATTAACAAATAGCATATAAGATAGATTATCCACGTAAAAAACTGTTTAGCATGAACAAAATATTTGAATTCACTTGGAGAAAGCACTATTAAATTCTAAACGCAAGAAAGTGACCATTATACTTACCTATGAAAAGATAATCCGGTGGATAATTTGTTGTAGGAAGCACTTTCACACCGGTATGCACTGCACTTCACCATTTTCACAAATTTTCTTAAGAAATGAACCAAAAATAGCTTTATTTTCAAATTAAAATATATTTCAAAAATCTGACTGGTCGTTGACGTAACGTGACATGCACGTTGACAAGCAATATCAATGTGGCGGCATGGAACTCTTGGGTCTGTTGTTTATGTGCGAGTCAATGTTGCAACACATAAATGAACGAGATACCACTAATGACGTTTCAATGGGAAAGAAAAGGATAAAATGATTTTGTCGTTGCGTAAATATACAACTATGATTAATGTTTGGTCTGTTTTACTTTAAAGTCTGTGGTTTAGTGACGTTATTATGTGTATTAAAAAAATATCGAGCCATTTGCTTGTTTCTTTTTTTCTTAACCCATGTCCATCTTTATTTACTATTCTATAGTGTAAGAAGTAGGAAATAGCACAGAATAGATAATATTACAAATAGAAATAGTAGGAAAAAAACAAGGTACGATAAACATACCTATGAAAATGTATACAAATATGTATATATAGCATGGACTCAACTGTCATCTTCTAACTTTGCAACGATACATCATCGATATAGGTAACATGACCGTCTGATACGTAGTATCCCTTAGTAGTTTGTGTCTGTGGATGAGCTGATGAGTACTTGGTGCTGACTGCTGACACACACCACAGGTAACTATTTCTAATTCCCAATGACAATGTTCCTGTTGTTTTTAGCATGCCGGCTTTATAATTTATAATATAATATATTATATATACTAGCAACTGTGTAAAAGGGACACGCTACTAAAAAGTGAGCTCTCTCGAGGCTGTTTTTCATAATAACTAAATTGAATAAAAAAGAACGTTATTCAGTTGTGATAAGGTTCAAAATAGTTTTTATATTAATGTCGAGTAAGCATTCCAGTTACGTTATATGTAGCATCTAAGCCATATAAGCATCTATGGTAAAACTGTACTAATCCTACTATACTATATAGTCTGTGACCTGTGTGTAAACCTATTAACCTAGCTACATATTACTTATCTGTGGTGTAAACTCTGTAAACTGAAAACCGAAAACGTAGCCCGTAGGTTATATTTTATCGGAGCGGCGACGAGAATTTGTTGTTTTAATATAGTAAATATCTTGTGATACGTACGTCCGTAGATAAATATTATTAAACAAAGTAATAAGTGTACATTCACCAAACAAGCTTTCATAGCAAAACACACTTGTAACTCCATTTTTTAAAGCAACCAAAATGAGTAAGTATAGCACAATTCCTTGGGAAATTGTATTTTCTGCCTTTAGTTTGTGACATGTTTTTAGTTTAACGAATAACTTATGTATAAGAATGTCAAAATACATATTAAATTTAGTTTCATTTACCATAACCTCAATCTAACGTTTGGTAAAGTGGCGTCAGCCGTCAACTTTCCTCAATCTTTAAAAATTAAAGGTAGGTATGTACTAAATTAAAATTAATGGTAAATATCGTCTGGCCACATCAAATATATAACTATTCAAATATGCTAGTGATATAATTAAATGCGCCTATAAATTTTATTGTTTCAGCCATGGACATACGCCCCAATCACAGCATCTACATAAATAATCTGAATGAGAAAATAAAAAAGGAGGAACTTAAAAAGTCTCTGTATGCCATCTTTTCCCAGTTTGGCCAAATTTTGGACATAGTTGCTATGAAGACATTGAAAATGAGAGGCCAAGCTTTTGTTATATTCAAAGAGATTTCCAGCGCTACCGTTGCATTGAGGAGTATGCAAGGATTTCCATTCTACGACAAACCTATGGTGAGTTTGTAAAACACAATCTTATCAATAATTAATGCGCTTTCAAGACAAGTTTAAGTATATTTCTGTCTACATGTTATGGAATCCTAGACTTCTTCTTCATTCATTATTTCCTGGCTTCTGTGGAATGTTAGCCACAATTTCGCCAATGTCAAGTAGGTGAATACTAGACTAACAGGTGTGATAAGTATTTAAACAAACGTAAATTGAACAAAAACAATTGAATAAAATAAACAATATTTCTTCCAAAACTTCATATAGAAATATTTAACACCTTAAAGGCTTTGCCAAATAGAACAGTCAATAGTGCAGCATCAATATGCAGTGCTATAGCATATTCTTTGACAAACCTTTAAGACTATTTAAAAAATAAGTTGGAAATATTTAGCTGAATTGTGAAAATAATTCCCACTTCATATTTTACAGAGAATCCAATATGCTAAAACAGACAGTGATATCATCGCTAAGACTAAAGGTACCTTCCAAGAGAGGCCCAAACGTCCCAAACTTCCCAAAGGTTTGGAAGATGGTAAGAAAAAGAAGAACAAGGATGCCAACAGGACAGGCGCAGTGCATAGTATGGGGGCACCTGGTCTCCTCAACAATGTTAATGTTGAGCAACCTCCTAACCAGATCCTCTTCCTGACCAACCTACCTGATGAAACCTCTGAGATGATGTTGTCTATGTTATTCAACCAGTAAGTTTTACTTTGGTATTTTATGTTTTTTGTTTCATTCATTTCCCCAGCATTAGAACAGACCAGCTTGCAATAGCAATAACTACTATGGTTATCATCACCCTTCATCACCCTTGGATGGTTAGGCAATGTTGAGGGAATGTCACTTCACTCTACTCTTCTTTTACTTTCTCAACATCTCTTTTTTTACACTTAGGTGAAATATTTGACTAATTTCTTTGCCATTATGTTATACACATTGGTCCTAGTAGAATATCGCAAGTGTGGTTAAACTATTTATTAAATTATCAACATGCTTAAACTAATGAAACATGCTAGTAAATTTTCAGCCTCCAAAAAATATAGTAGTACCTAAATCAAATCAAATCAAACAATTTATTTGCCAGAATACAGTAAAATGTCATGGTCATAATTAAAATATAGGGTCTGTGTATTCAGCCTGCAAGCAGACATGCAAATATTTAAGATTTATTATACAATTCAATATTTAAAATCTAAAAATTCCTTCACACTATAAAAACATTTTTTTAAGAGCCAGTGACTTAATACTTTTTTAAATTTATTACATTCATTTAATTTTATGTCATTTGGTATTTTATTATATATTAAAATAATCATATTATATACATTTCTCTTATATATATCCTTACAACAAGGGGGTTGATGTAGTAAATTTGCAAACTTCTGTCTCTTGTCTCATCATAACAATCTAATCTATTTTCCAGGTTTCCTGGTTTCAAAGAAGTACGTTTGGTACCGAATAGGCATGATATTGCATTTGTTGAGTTTGCAAATGAAATGCAATCTGCTGCTGCGAAAGAAGCTCTACAAGGATTTAAGATCACACCTACGCATGCAATGAAGATAACATTTGCCAAAAAATAGTTCTTTGTAAATATTTTATTTTAAGTATTAAATAAATAAAAATCTTAAAAGACTGAGAACTGTTTAAGCATTGCACTTCGCTAGAACTGCTCTCTACCGGCTGTGATTAGTTATTAAGTTTTTTATAACATTTCTTTTATTTCCCAATCTATACAAATAAGTAAAATCGAGGTGTTTTTAATATCAAAATATACCTACCTACCTATACACTATTTTATAATAATCAGAAAAAAAAATGGCGTTATTAGACGCTGTCACTGAACACATCTAAACAAAAAAAGAATATCACATAAAAACTATAAAATTTGATAATAATAGACATTGACAGACAATTGACAGTTCAAATCGATAGAACCTACTTTATCGATTTGAACTGTCAATTTTATCGAATATTATAGATCCGTACTTGCGCCGCATATTGGTTAAAAGTTAACATTCATTGAAGTGTCTATTACTAGATAGGTACGTTCACCGTACGCATGAGTTCATGTTTCCTATCTTTAGGTACCTAGGTAGTTTCATTCATAATCGCACTCTCTTTGAAGTTGCTCTTCCCCCCGGCTCCGCCCTACATATATAGTAATCTGTGGCTCCGCCCTCAGGTGCCCGTGCGTCGGCACTTTGACAGCCACCGACGCGTTTTTCACCGCGCGTGATTTGAAAATCGTCCTTCGGTTTCGGCTGTTTTTCAGCCTTTTCAAACTTTCGGCCAGGCTCTCAGTTTCGGCCGTAACCGAAACTTACAAACATTACAATATTCAGTATACTGAAATCTAGTGTATCTTTTACACATCCTTCATTTCGTATGGTGTCAGTTCGTTTCGTTATCCAAACGAATACAACGCAATACGCATGATGCGTGAACTGAAACAAATCGTTCAGCGGTAGAATGAATGCGAGTGAGAGATAAGCATCGTGGCTTCGTATTGTTCATTTTTTATCCGACTCCAAAACATGGAGGAGGAGGGTTCTCAATTCGCCTGTATATTTTTTTGTGGATGTTACTCGATATCCAGTGTTGCCAACTCAGTGGATTTTCCACTAGATCTGGTGGTTTAGGCTTACCGTTTAGTGGGCAAATATTGGTTTTAGTGGCTAGTGGATTTTTCTAGTGGCTTAGGTTGTTTCAGTTAGTGGTAGGGTACCCCATTTAACCACTAAAATGCATTAAATATAGGAAAGTACTTGACCGTTTACATTACAAAACAAGTGTATATTTTTTGATGTGTAGGCAGCACAGAACTGAGGTGGTGGTTTTCAGGCATTCCCCGAGAACAGTTTGTGAATTTCTTGAATAATTTTGATGAAGGACTTTATTCGTCTGAATACTGCCGTGCGTCAAGGTTGGATTGAATTGAAAAGGTGTGTTTGTGATTATTTCCTATGCATTAGCGATTATTTATCAGAAAACGAATGAAATTATATCTGCTATCTTGAATTCTCACAGTCCGTACTAGTTTAAAAACGCGAGGGCAGATGCTGCAATAACTACATATTATTATTACCAA
Source organism: Crocallis elinguaria (assembly GCA_907269065.1). Taxonomy (NCBI): domain Eukaryota; kingdom Metazoa; phylum Arthropoda; class Insecta; order Lepidoptera; family Geometridae; genus Crocallis; species Crocallis elinguaria. Next base: position 18,195,336 of record OU026072.1, on the reverse strand, counting down.
ATATCGTAGTACAAAAATAAGGGAATAAAGAAATTTATTATTCAAAAAATTGTAGAAGAAGCCTATTCTTCCGAAGATGATTGTCTTTAATGTCTGACTAATGTCTATAAGGATTTATTTTTTGTTAACAAAAATAAACTATAATTTTGAAGTATAAATTACAGCCGATAATTGATGTTATATTTCCAAATAATATTTTAAAGCATGTCTGCCTGGCATAATATGTTAGTGGTTTTCTGGTGGTTTGAGGGATCGCCAAATTTAGTGGTTTTTGGTGGATTACGACACCACAATTAGTGGGTTCGTTAAAATAAAGTTGGCAACACTGTCGATATCTCCGCCTATTGTCGACCGATTTGAATGATATTATTTCGTATTTCACGACATTTTAGGCAGTCGGTTCCCGCTTTTTTAAAAACTAATTTTTATATAATATTATGAACCAGGGATAGATATCCTTAAAATATTGTTATTCTCATGATTTCATTATTTAATTTTTATTAAGGATTTTTTATTGTCGTCTTTTTTCTTTATTTCCTGGCTTCTGTGGAATGTTAGCCACAATTTTCTTCTTCTTCGATTACGGCTTTTAAACGCTGCTTGACGTTTTTCTGCCAGTGTCAAAGTGAGGCCGAGTATGGTATTATTAGTATCCGGTTACAAAATATGAAACATTGAAAATATAATTATCGAAAAAAAGGTTTAAAAGCGTAACATTTATTTACAAACGAATTATTTTTTTGTCGTTTTCGTAGTTACTTTGACATCACATTTGACATTATTTAAGTAAAGACACCACAGAGGCACAGATTCCCAGTACATAATTTTACTCTTTGGGCACAGAGTACTTTTCTATTGAGTTGTGACATTCTGTCTCTGTGTGGAGTCTGTGTCTAGCTACATATATAGTAATCTGTGGTCTGTGTGTGAAGTTTTGCGAAGTCGTTATTTGTACGTCATTTTTTCCTCCATTTTGACAGTTCCAAGACGGAATGGAATGAATGAACTGTATTAAGGTGAATGATGTGAACGTGACGTGTACGCCCGACATATAATTATGACCAAAAATAATTTCTGCCTGAAAGATTTAGCCCAAAACAGACAGTTTTTTGGAGGAAAATATTATTTCGAAGGTGTTATTTGTAAGAATTTTTTTATCTCCATTTTGACAAACCCTTACTTTTTTCAGGTAAGAAATGATAGATGGAACTGAATTACTTTGAATGACGTGTATGCCCATCATGGTGACAAAAAATCTTCCTGGAAGATGTTTATAGACCAAAAAAGACAGTTTATTGAAGGAAAAATATTTAGAAGTAAAATAAAACGAATTAACAATTTTTACTTTCACTATTTCTGATTTACAAAACTAGCGAAATGAAGATTGAGACTAATTATTTATCCTGGCAATTTTAAATTTCGTTTTCGGTTATGTGTGAGTAAAATTTCTTTGCATGTGTGTTCATTTAATCTATGATTCTATCTATGTGTGCAGTTTCTGACGTTTATAATGGTTTGTTGATTCTTATTTCACGTCATACCAAGATAATTCTGCGTTCATTAGCAGTCGTATAACCATAAGGATAAGGTCTATTATTGAAAGTTTATGTAGCTTTTTACCTTGTCGATGATTTTCCGTGTACATGTAGATCCTCTTGCGTACGATTAGTGGTGATTACGTTTCGTTCAACGCAGATTTTTTTAATTAATACAAATATGAATTCAAATAGGGAATTATTTTAGAGAACAATTTTATCATATCTTAAATAATTACCTTTCTTTGCTAGCAAATTAAACCATATTGTAAGATAAATAAATAAAATAATGTATATCAATATAAATATCTATACAAATAAATAAAATTGAAGTGTCTGTTTGTAATATCAAAATAACAGCTTTTTACTAAATGCAAACAAAAAACAAATCAAATTTATCAAAACAAAAATATTTTTTTATTTTTTTTTATCTGACTGTCTGTATGTTTTGGCTAATCACTGAAATAGCTCGATTGATTTTGGCGGGACTTGCGTTGATAGATATCTGATTTTATAAGGAGTTACTTATACTATGTAACAACTGCATTTGTTACTGAATATAAATAAAGATGAAGGCAGATCGAGCGAAAATGAACCATATTACCTGGAAATAATGTCAGTAACTTATCATTTTCCACTCGTTGTCTAATTCAATTCTATTGTGATATTTTTAAGACACATTCTAGCTAAACATGCGTCAAAAGTTGTTTTAAGTGGTAACAGTTCCTCCTTTTTTTCGAAGTCAGTTAAAAAGAAGTAGATTCGGAGCAATTTGGCTACGACATATTGATAGACATTTATATGAGTGATCCTATAAAGTTTCCAATTATTATCATTCAGATGTATGGTGTAATGTTTATCTTTCGTGGGTTTAACAGGAGCCGAAATAAGAACACCGATTGCCATGCAAAGACTGATTTTATTAATCATACCCTCACTATCAATATCTTCACATCTAGTGTCTACCCACACCTACAACCCCCTTCTTTAAATAAAGTCTCCCTGCTGCTATTAGATACATAATTCATCATTAACATTGCAATCAAAATCTTAAGTTTTAATGGTATACAATACATTCAAAGTTATTATTATATCTAAGATAGTACATTATAATTATTAAATTTAACCTAACAATCACATGCGATTATCCCTCTTTTTATAATGATAAAAAGATCAAGCATGCCAAAATACACGACATTAAAGAAAACATTAATTTTAAAATAATAAACGATTAATATGGAAACATCTACATTAATACACTACATACTTGTATAGTGTATTATTAAATACTTATTACCCTTTACTAGAACTGGGCTAGAACATTAAATTCCTATCTTTAGGCCTACTTGGGCCTACTTTTTGTATATTATCCAACTGTTTTGTAGCTAAGTTGGATGTAGTGTTTATTTATGTATTAGCCAGTTAATAAATGCATTTAGCCCTCCTTTAAAAAAAACCATTTAACATTTTGATATACACTACAATGACATTTCAACAATTAATAGAATCCATTAAGCATTATTATAATTATAAAGTGCGTAGGTATTTGCAAATTAAAATTAACGTGACTTCATTTTATTAATTACATAATATAAAATATATGATCATATAAATATTAAGAATACAATTACATCTCTTTAAATTATATAAACATAAATTAGATTCAATTGTTATTGCTATCATTATCATGTCAAGTATATATATATATATAATCTTCCTACGCTTACATTAATTCCGATTTTCATGATTAAGTACGTATAAATTATTATTAGTATTAGGATCACAATCAAAACATTTTAAACTTGTTGAATGAACATGCATAGTGTTTAATAAAATTACGAAGACATTGAAATAGGTGTGCAATTAAAGTAATTACTAAACAACCGTTAGGTAGGTATATAGGTAGGTAGGTTTTTACGCACTGTTATGTCTAATTTTTACTTATGACCTTATCACCGACGGCCGTCAGGATATCCCCAGCGATCAGGAGCTCTCACTGTCCTGCCATAATAAGTAACATAAGCATTAGATGCTGGTTGTACAAGTTGTCGTCCCAAGTTATATGGCACACCGGCACTGGAACCCGAGTTTACCGTTATGTCATCGTAATCATACGGACACTGATCACTATATGTATCGCGACGCAAACAGCTGTCGAGAGCGATTTGTCTACGGTTGCGACGAACCACTGTTCCTGTATTTAACTTTATTAAGTATGACCTTGGCCCAGCGATATTAAATATCTTGCCATTCACCCAGTTCCTGCCCATGCGAACTTTTACCTTATCTCCTACAGCTAAAGGCTTAAGATTCTTACTGCCTATATCGAAGTATTGCTTCTGCATAACCTGTCGTTGGCGTAATTCATTATGTATTTGTTTGTTATCGTGTATTTTAGGCTCTAACCATGTCGGTGAACACGGAAGAATACTACGTACTTTCCTATTATTCAACAACTCGGACGGAGATGGCAATGTTTCACTTATAGGAGTATTTAAAAATTCTAATAATGCTAGTCTGAAGTCCGATTTATCAAAGAGTGTTTTTCGAAGCATTGACTTAATTGTTTGGATCGCTCTTTCTACTTGGCCGTTTGACTGCGGATATCTAGGTGAAGACGTTTTATGCTCAAACTTCCATTCTCTGCTAAATTCACTAAATATTTTCGATGAAAATTCTGGGCCATTATCTGAAAATAATAACTCTGGTATACCTTGACGACTAAAAATATTTTTCAGTTTATCTATGATGCACTGTGAACTTAGGTTCAATACCTGTTCAACTTCAACATATTTGCTGAAGTAGTCTATTACTAATAAATAACTTTTACCGTTCAAGTGAAATATATCTGTTCCAACCTTTGCCCATGCCCTCGCAGGTATCTCATGGGAGATAAGCGGTTGTTTACTATTTTCCTTTCTGTAAGTTAAACACGCCTGACAATGCGAAATCATATCCTGTATCTGAGCGCTCATATTAGGCCAGAACATAATCTCACGTGCCCTTAGTTTGGTTTTCGCTACACCTAAATGCCCTATATGTGCTTTCTTTAGCATATCCTTCCGCATACACTTCGGAATCACAATCCTTGCACCTTTCCACACTAAATCATACGCCACAGTCAATTCATCTCTGTAGTCCCAATAAGGCGTAACAATGTCCTTAATCTGACACTTATTTATCGGCCATCCTTCTTTAATTATTCTCTTTAGCTCATTCATCTCCTCATCTTCCGCTGTGTATTTTTGTAATTCGATAAAATGTGTATCTGTTAAATTATTACTAGCCGCAATTGCACATACTTGAGCTTTAACCTCCAGGTAATCTCGCGGGTCAGTATCCTTATCAGCGCTCGGCGCCACTGCCCGTGAGAGCGTATCTGCTATAAACAAAAATCTGCCAGGTTTATATACTAATTTAAAAGTATACGGTTGTAATCTTATCAGCATGCGCTGTAGCCTAGCCGGTGCTCCTGCAATAGGTTTGTTTATTATGCTTATTAAGGGCTTATGATCAGTCTCAATTGTTATATCGCTTCTACCATATATATACGTATAAAATTTCTCACACGCAAATACACAAGCATACAACTCTTTCTCAATCTGCGCATAATTTTGTTCAGTTTTAGTAAGTGACCTTGATGCAAAACAAACAGGCATGCCATCCTGCATCAAACAAGCTCCCAAACCATTTTTACTTGCATCTACTGATATAATGACTGGCTTATCTAAGCTATAGAACCGCAATACTGGCGGATTCGTTATGCAACATTGAAGATCATAAAAACACTTGTCATGCACTTCATCCCAATGCCACTCAATATCCTTTTGTAGAAGTTCCCTTAGTTTATGTGTTCTTTCAGACAAGTTTGGAATAAAGTTACCTACATATGTAACCAATCCTAAAAACCGCTCTAAATCCTTGACGTTTTCTGGTTTAGGCATATTTCTTATCGGCATTATATGCGAATCATCGGGGCGTATGCCGTTTTGTGATATTATATGGCCTAAATATTTAATTTCCCTTAGTCCTATATTACATTTTTCTTTATTGAGTTTCACATTTATCTGCCTACATCTCTCCAACACTTGGCTGAGCCGCTTATCGTGGAGTTCTTTCGTATCGGCATAACACAGCAAATCGTCAACAAACAGTATTACGCCCTCGATGTCATCAAAGTATTCGTAAAGCCTTTTGTGAAAAACCTCCGATGCAGATGATATTCCGAACGGCATCCTCAAAAATTTATATCTACCAAATGCTGTATTAAAAACACATAGGTCAGTTGACTCATTGTGTAATTTCAGCTGCCAAAACGAGTGTTTACAATCTAGCGTACTAAAAAATTTTGCACCAGATAACTTCGCTGTTATTTCATCTAAAGTTGGTAATTTGAAATGTTCCCGTTTAATATATTTATTCAAATCCCGTGGATCTAAGCAAATACGAATATCTCCATTCGGTTTTCGCACTACAGTCATACTGTTCACCCAATCTGTAGGACCTTCCACTTTTGCGATCACTCCTTGCTCGAGCATTTCATCCAATTTATTTTTCACGTCATCTCTCAGCGCAATGGGCAACTTACGCGGTGCGTGCACGACGGGTCGCGCGTCTGCGGCGAGCCTTATCCTATATTCAGTCGGCAAACATCCCACACCATCAAACACGTCGGGATATTGATCTAGTAAACCGTCATATATTATTTTACTATCCACGGCCAAGACTCGCTTCACTAAATTCATCTCATCACATGATCTCTTTCCTAATACAGGTGGGGACGTTACATCAGCAATAATAAATTTTATTATATATGGCTTATTTTTACAAAAACACTTTAATCTACATTTTCCTAAAACTTTGATATCTCCGCCAGAATAGCTGACTAATTTCACATTTGTTGACAACAAGTCGCTCTCTTTTACACCTGTCTGCGATAACAATCTATGCGGCAAAACATTTACGTCAGCTCCGGTGTCCAGCTTGAAACGAATACTATTATTGTTTATTTGCAAATCTACACACCAGTCGTCATTCACGCCCGAATAATTTAACCCACGTACCTGATCTATGGAGTTCTCCTGAACGGCATGAACACGGCACACTCTCGCGAAATGATTCATCCGTTTGCACTTTGCACATTTTTGACCGTATGCTGGGCACTTAAACCTTTCATGCACATTTCCACAATAATCACAGTTCCCGCCGCCTTGCGAACGTGCTCCTTTCCATGCCGATGCTGTCACCTGAGGTACGCGCTGACGCTCCTCACGCTGCATTGTGCTATAGGGCTGCTGCAGCGGTGTTGGCGGGCGCGCTCTCGGACCACCGCCAGCACTGGTGCCGGGGCCGATGCGCCCGTGCTGCTCGTTCCTTATCTGCGAACTCCGTCCGCTCATAGTGGCCTGTTGTCCACTAGGTGCGCGCGCGCGGCTTTGATAAGCACCGCACGCGCCGTGTTGTTGACGCTGCACCCAGTGCATGGCTACTTCGGTGTCTGTATCTCGCTCCCTCACCTCGTCGATGCATCCTCTGTCCTGCTCTGTCCTCATTGTACTGGCCTGCATTCGAGACATTTCCGCAACATTACAAATGTCCAATGCTTTAATAAGCGTCAAATCGTATTCTCTCAGCAGTCGCTCCCTCAAAACATCCTCTTTGATTCCACAAATGAGTCTGTCCTTGACAAGATCATCCTTCAAATCCTTGAACTCACACGATAACGCCAATTTATTCAGTTCAAACACATACTGCTCCACCGTTTCATGTTCCTGTTGGTTGCGGATAAAAAATTTGTGCCGTTCAACTGTTAGGTTTTTTTTCGGCGTAAAAAATTTTTCAAATTTTTTGAGTACACTTTCCACAGTAGCGTTGGTATCAGTTGTAAAAGTTTCATATACGTCTCGACATTGTTCTCCAATTATGTGTAGTAGAATACTCACTTGCACTTCTTTGTCTTTTGTATTCAACTGACAGGCCTTAAAATATAATAAAAACGAATTCTTCCATCTCAACCACTGATTACTTAAATTACCAGACGTTATGTTAGTTAAATCCCTCTCGAAGCAAAACGGCGGGGGCGGTTGCAACATTGATTCCATTTTATTCCAATATAACACTTGTTTACGGCAATATCCACACTGTACTACACTTTTATTGCGACAATTACGTTATACTATGTACGTTTTTGCAATAAATAGTACCGTCTGCGCCATGTAATGTTTATCTTTCGTGGGTTTAACAGGAGCCGAAATAAGAACACCGATTGCCATGCAAAGACTGATTTTATTAATCATACCCTCACTATCAATATCTTCACATCTAGTGTCTACCCACACCTACATATGGAATCCAAAAAATGTAAAAAACATAAATCATCGGGTTTACTTGGTTTAAAATTCTCTTTAATACGGACGCCACTACTGCACCGCACGCCACAGTCGAATGCAGTGAGGAATTAGGAAAAAGATTTACTTATCAGGCAAATGTCCCGCTCGTCTCGTTATCTATACAAATAAATAAAATTGAAGTGTCTCTTTGCAGTATCAAAATAACAGCTTTTTACTAAATGCATATGAAAATGTAAGTATAAAAAAACAACCATTTAAAAAATATATTTTTCTCTTTGTTCCAGTAATCTCCGAAACGGCTAGGCCGATTTTGACAGGACTTTCACTGGCAGATATCTGATGTTATATGGAGTAACTTAGGCTACTATTATTGTAGAAAAATAATTCCGCGAAAAAAAATACAACCCATGAAATCCAATATCTCCACGCGGGTGAAACCGCTGGCAGCAGCTAGTCCAATAGTATAAAAAAGGTATCAGACAGACTCCCTATGCCTTAAATGAGAAAAATAAAGCCTACTCTCACCTAGGTCAAGCCCCTCCAAACCAAAATCCTGGATCCGCCACTGATTGCATATTACTGCTTGGCGGTAGACTTCACGAGCAAAGCGGCGCGGTACCAACCCAAGTACGGATCTATTCGGGCCGATAAAATTCGATAAAATTAACAGTTCAAATCGAAAAAGTAGGTTTTATCGATTTGGGCTGTCATTTTTATCGAATAAAGTGGGTTTTATCGATTCGAAGTGTCAATTTTATCGAATATTATCGAATTTTTTCGACCAAAAACATCCGTACTTGCGCCGCAGATTAGTCCAAGTTTGAAGTTTCCCATTCACGGGTTTTACAGTCTCCGAAACATGGCAGCACAGATATAAATTTAGTTATCTGTGGTAATTTTATGTATGTGAGAAATTCCGTGAAAATAGCCACTGCCGAAGTTTTGTGGTGGAGTTGTAGATCAGTCTCTTTTCTCTTATTTTTTCGTGTTAAAATCTCCAATTATTTTCATCTTCTGCTCTGCTTTGTGGGTCAATAGAAAGTGCGGCTATTAACGTTGGCTTTTGAAAGAAGGGCAGTTTACCCAGGTGAAGTAATTGGTCGAAAAACATGGAAGATATATTTCAATGGTGCAGGGAAGGAAATGCTTTACAAGTGCGAGTTTGGCTTGATGATACTGAACATGACATGAACCAGGGGTAAGCGCAGTGTTTTTCTTCATAATTAGTACCAAACGTTAGTCTGAATGGGCCAGGTGTTCCGTAAATGGCATTAGGAAGACACGCCCACAATGTTGTCACTGCCTAGTAATATGCGTCAGCTATGGTCAAAATAATAATAGCGTGCGTGAAATCAGATGCCTTGCCTCTGTGTCAGACTTACAATGAACTATGATAACTTTTAGGCTAGCTTCTGGCGATGGGCAGAGTAGCAGACAAATTATTTTATTATTGTTTCAGGTGGCATGTAGCCTTTTTAAGAACGCTTATGTCAGACTACTGTGCTATAGTGTACCTAGGACTTGCAATATCGCTTGATAAATTGGTTGAATACTACAAAAGAGTCTTCACCTTGTATGCCTAATGAGTTAATGACATTATGACACTCCCATAGTGTAGTTGATAGGTTTTTGACTTAACTTTTGTTAAGCATTTATAGTGCTGTTATAATTCCTGGACCTAATGGGACAAATATTTATGTACTTAGTATAAGTTTCTGTTTACTGTCTGTTTCTAAATAAAGGAAATCATTGTTCCATGCCAATGCTCTATGTGCCAAGATCTATATGTATAAGTGATAACTCAATTTAGAGGCTAATATACCACCAAAAATGTTCTGTATACATACCTTCAATTGATGTATTTTGTTGAATGAGCTGTGTAAATACCGATCTTTTCAATAAATATAATTGGCAGTTGCGGCAACCCTGCAGAAGCCATTCAAAGAAGAAGTTGAAGTTGAAAAATGGCAGTTCGAATGGTTAAAAATTTAATTTAGAGATAGGTAGCTCTTGATTTTTTCGAAAACGATGTGAAACTGAATCTTCTTTCCTCAATATGAAGTCAATATGCATCTCACAAGTTGAAGACTGGTTTCTGGAATGAAGACTATTTTAACATAAATGTATAAATGGTTTTGTCTTGAAATTAGTTATTTGGTCAATGTAATGAAAATTGAACTACAATGAACTACATTGTGTAGGAAATGCAATTGATAACAGGTAAACCTTGTCATTGGCACAAAACTAGTTTTGGAGATTAGTTTTCGCTCTCGGTAAAAAGGTTGTGTTTCGTTTTCGAAAAAAGTCATCAATGATAGTACATATTGCTAATTTTACTTATCAAACTGTCAATTTCTCGATCTCTATGGATTGCAAAGTTCCATACTTGCACCACTGCTTTACTTAAATTTTAGTTTGAATGTATATTGATTTTAGTTAGTACATATTTATTAACAGTGATACATTAGTAGTATTCTTATGTAGCTTAATGCAAAGTTCATCAGTATTTAGCATTATTTTTTTCCTGTAGGTAACTTTTAACTAAGATTAATGTGACTAATTAATTGTGAAGCGGATTTTCCTAAAGTTAGATGAGTACATATGTTTTTTATGTTAACAGAATAAAGAGCAAGCCTTTGCTCAGCTATGTGACAGCATAGGCTAAGGAAATAAAAAACAATATAAAATTTTACTACTTATATTATACAAACAGTATGTCAAATAGTTTCAACCACAGAATAGTCAAACATGCACATGCATTTCTTAATATATAGCATTTCTTACCTATAATTATTGATTATGACTTAAACTCATGACTTTATATGTTGAACCTAAGTTGAAAGTGCATCTCTTTCATTGAGAGCTCAGGATGAATTGGAAATTAAAATACATACTTATCTTGTACCATACAGTAACACCATACAGTAAATTCACTCACACTTTTGCTATTCAAATTGGAAAGCAGTAATTCTTGTACACTGCTATGTTACATTATATCTGTTGGTAATGTTTTTTTTTTATCCTTTTTCAGAGATGACCATGGCTTCAGCCCTCTTCACTGGGCTTGTAAGGAAGGCCACCTTAAGATAGTTGAGATGCTGATAAGAAGAGGAGCCAGGATTAATGTTACCAACATGGGTGACGATACTCCTCTGCATTTGGCCGCTGCACATGGGCACAGACCCATTGTACAATTGGTAATAATTTTATTCATCATATGCATAAGTTAAGGTGCCGCTTCATGACCCGCCTAACGCAAAAATGCCCTAAAGGCTTTTTTGTTCATCGAAGAAAAACATGCATTACGGAAAAAGAAAGAACGCCAGAGCGTTCGGTTGGCATTCTGAAAATTTTGAAATAAATTTCCAAAGAAAATTTCTAAAGACAATTATTGCATGGTAATTTCCTAAAACGTGTACCAGGAAATACTTGGGTTAAACTTTCCTTTGTGGACCGTCGATTTTGGGGGGGGAGGGGGGGGGGGGGTGGAGGGGGGAGGGGGAGGAGGGATACCCCCCTGTACCATCCCCACCCTGCGGAGCCCCACGGTTATGGAGATAACCATGGTTAAAGTTTTGAGGTTAGATTACATTTTTCCATAAATATCCATCGATTTATGGGGCGGGGAGAGGAGCGAGGGGGTGGGGGAGGAGAGCTACCCCCCCTGTACCATCCCCACCCCGCGGAACCCCATGGTTATAAAGATACCCTCCGCGCCTCCGCCTTTTTATATACACTCTAGGGGTAGGGCAGACAAGACCACGTGGAAAGTGGGGTGCTCTGATTCGGTTTTTGGGTATTTTTCGGATATTCATGTATTGAGAATAAAACACAACAACAAACGATGACTGACACTGACAACTAACAGAAACAGATAAAAAGACGCTACAATACAAAATGGCATCGCTTCACGTTCCATTCCGCAGTATAAACATAAATTCGTTATTTTTTGTGTAAAAAAAAGTCAATGTAATTGTGTAATAAAGCAAGGTTATTGTGCACATTAATTACACACCAAATTTAATAATTAAAAATAAAATTATATTTTAGAAAATATAAGAAATAAAATTTAATAAAATACAACTCTAGCATCAACGGAACGAAAATGTCAACTTTGACGTCTACCACGACAATTTATCCATAAAAAACTTGCAAATGGCGTATTATTTTCCAATTTATATCGAAACTTTAAAAAATTATATCTCGTAAACCGTGAATCTCCGCACCTTGAGATATTTGTAAAAAGCTTTCTATTTAAGAGTACTAACTACTATAAAAACGTGAACTTCCAAATCGACGGTCCACAAAGGAAAGTTTAGCCATTATATGGAAGTGTTTTGTTGAATTTTACATTTATGAGAACACTGTGAACAGCCAAAGTGAAGGTTAAATTTTTCCAAAAAGTTGATTTTTGAAGGCTTTTACTGAGTCGGAATCTCAAAATTTTACATTTTTGCTCCCACGGAATCCTAGATATAGAGCACATGATGCCTATTTGCTCAAAACATCTAAAGAAAAATTTATTAGGACAATATAATCGGGTACGAGCGTTTGTATGGAAAGTATGGCGAGCTGTAGCCTCTTAAGTAGTAATTTTGGTACTATATTAGTAGATTCAATGAAGCACTTTGGGCAGAAAAATTGTCTATCAATTTTAACACATTATGGTCACCAAATATACAGTATCTTTGTTTATTTCTATTTTTTTATCAAGATGATCGATTCAAGAAGAAGATTAAGTTCGATTAAGTAGGTCTGCAAAAATATAATAATATGACTCCTTTTGACTCATCAAAAATGTTTTAGCTTCTACAAAATAGAGTTGATGTAAACTTCACCAATGAACATGGCAACTCACCGCTGCACTACGCTTGTTTCTGGGGGTACAGTGCCATTGCCGAAGAGCTTGTCATGGCCGGAGCGCTGGTATCTCTTGCTAATAAAGATGGCGACACCCCATTGGACAAAACTCGAGGCCAACTTATACAAAGGTTGGTAACGTAACAATAATGCATTTAGTTCATGCAACAGTACATCGTGACAGGCCCATAAAATAAATACCTTATAAACTAACACAATCCCTCTTAGCACAAAAATCAATGTTAAGATGCCGGTTGAGCTAGACAATGGTTAAAAGTTAAACACCACAGTCTGCAGCAACACAACCTTCACAAATAAAGTGACTATAAATGTCATAAAAGAAGTGAGTGAGACAATGTTTAGATACTTCTTTAAGTTTCAAGTCAAGGCCTAGACCAGGGGTAGGCAAACTTTTTTATTAGTGGCCAGAAAATAATATTAAATGTTTTGATATCTTTCAAATTCAATTACTAATTTTAAAGTTACTTAGTACTTAAGTATTAAAAAAACTAATTTAACTTTTGTTTGAAGACCTTGCCATGGTAGGTGTGTGTGACATATGGAACTGCTTAAGACTGGTCATGATGTCCCCGTACGCAGGTTCGAGCTGAGATGATGTTACTTTCAGAAAGGTGATTTAGCCTGCTTCAAAGGCAGTTCTTCCGCATATTCATGGTAAAGAAGGTCACACACCATGATGATGCAAACATTGCCATAGTTTTTTAGGCCTGAGCAATAATCTTTAAAATTAATCTATGGGCAGTGTTCTATACAACTCAAGTTTTGCAAAATTAAGGAACAGTTGTTGCAGATGAGATGATGATACACTGCAACTCAATAATTTCTAGCTGCATTCAGGGAGGGACTTTCTCCAAATCTATGTTAAACAGCATTAAAAAAACATCTAGAGAAGGCTGACTATTTTTAAAATCTTGAAATTTGGTGTCGAGCTTTTTAAGCAGTTATATTAAATTTTGACTTCAGTATTCAGTAGTATTGAATTCAGTAATCAGTTTGTTCACTTCTCACACACCGGTGACATACATCTTAATTGTAGAAATGGAGTTAACTCGTTTTTCTCTATGCAGATACAAAAAAAGAAAAGTTGCATTTTGAAAGACTTTTGATAACCTCAAGTTGCAGCCAAAAATTATTTAATTAATTATATTGCTCAAGCAGATATGTGAATAAAGCAAAATCGGTAAGCCAATTTTTGCTGGCAAGTATTACAAGATCATTCCATTTGACAATTGCTCTTTAGAAAGTCCTCTATTCCAAACCCGATCGAATGCACTGCCACAAGGTAAAGAACGTCGGAGTGATCGGCATCAACTTCTTTCAAAAGCTCTTTTTGTCAACGTTTTTTCCCTATTAGATGTGTCGACGAAAAAAAAGCTATCAAAATACAAGGGTCGTATACTCCTACTTCAGAAGGGACGTTGGCGGATCTTTCGAAGCCCTTCGCGGGCCGTAGTTGGCACGCGGCCCGTACTTTGCCCACCCCTGGCCTAGACAGTGTCTTAAAGATAAACATCTAAAATGATTAGAAATGTCACAACAGAATTGAGTTAGATAACGGTTAGACATTTCTTAAGTCAAGGTTTGTGGTTGCATATTTAAATATGTGACTAAGGCATGTTTAAGAGTTAGGCGTGGATTGCATCGGTTTAACACATGTTTTAAGTTTTTGGTGGCTAGATTGAATAAGTTTAGCTCCGTGAACTTTGTTAAGCCGAGGATTGCATCAGTTTAACACATGCTTTAAGTTTTTTGTGGCTAGATCGAATAAGTATGAAAGTATGTAAGTATGAAAAAGGCCAATGAGTACTTACTTATTCACCTTTATTCCTCAACAGAATTCAGTTGTAACTATAGTATAAAATAGGACTATTCGTATATACACAGGCTTCACGAAATGGCAGTGAACCAAGGCCAGGACCTGAAGAAGATTCAGTTCAAGGACCAATCCTGCAGCCTTATCACGTAAGAACCCAGACTGGACCCAGACAGTCAAAAACGTCATTTCCGCCTCGACTCTTGTGTTCATCTGTCAAATTTCAAATATTCGCGGCAGCTTTTTACGAAACTCAGACTCAACCCAGACTGCGATAGTTTTGATACATGAGAGTGAACAAAATTCATACTTTGACAGATAAATGGTATCATGTAACTCCCGAGACTAATCCATGGAAAGATTGAAACGTCAAATGAATAAGAGACCTCTTTCGCTGCCGGATTCCGACTCTGAGTTTCGTGTCTTGTCGGTTTATTTAAAAATATTTGTTTCTAATTACTTGTATTTTCTGTTTTTAGGCCTTTTTCTACGGAAAGTGTACTTTCGAATTACGGAAGTCATACAGGGAGTATTCATTAATTAGTATTCTGCTTAACTACATATATCTTACAATTAATTTATTTGTTTTAGGAATACAGCAAGAATGGCGCGTTCGATTTTGATGGCGGCCGCCGAAGAGGAACGCCTGAAAAGATATTCAAATATCAATCGCAGGATGATCAGAGAGGCTAGTAAGCTTCTAATGTTGCCAGAAAAGGAGTTCGTCGGTCACTACCGTCTTCACAAATCCCATTTTGAGACTCTTTGTGAAGATGTTATTCCACTTTTGCCGGAGACACAGCGCACTAGCGCTGTGAGGCCTGAAAAAGGTAGCCTAACATATAAAATGATAACTAAACGTAGTGGTTATATTCTCTTTGATGATAACATCATATCCCTAAATGTTGCTTTTTGACAAATGTGTGTGCTAATAGTAATTGTTGTATGAATTTGTCTTGCAGATATTATGCCAATGGCTGTTACCAAAAAAAGGTAGGGGCTTATTATCACTTGGGTCTTTCTCAAGCATCAGTATCATACTGTCTCCGGGATGTGACTGAAGCACTCAATAACCCTACAATTCTGGCGAAATATATACAATTTCCCAGAACACAGATAGAGCGTGAGGCTATTACAAGGAGGTGAGAGTTTAAATCTGTTGATTTGACTCAAAATAATCACAAGTTTGATTAACATAGCTAGTATGTAATGTGTTGACTGTTGGCTGTTGGGTATGTAAAACATTTTTCCCTACTGTGCCTGTGTGTCAAACAACACTAAGTTTAACTTTACTGTGTCATAAGTCATGTCGGTACATGAGATGTTTAACTGATCCTGTGTCAGTAAGTTAATCTTAGATGACTCTTGAATCAAAAATGCATTATAGACAAAATAGACTTGTGAAAGGTATATATCACACATGTACCTATATTCATTCATTATTCATTTGTAACTGTAAGTTTATAACTATTTCAATATAAGATTTACTCAATACTCTATAACATTACAGATGATTCGGGGTATGCACAGCGGCCGTGGTTGATGACTCCCATCGTCAATGCAGCACCAAACTCTCCTGAAGAGTTATACACTAGGAAACACATTAGCGCCAGGAATGTGGTTGAGCGATGCATTGGAGTGTTGAAAACTCTCTGGCGCTGCCTCTTAGCACAGGTGTGTAAATTATTCAGTCTTTCAAACAGCCAATCATAACACCTTTAAAACTAATATGTTTATAATATCCGTTCCTCTTTTTCCTTAGGGTAATGCACTATGCACCCATCAAAGCGGGCAAAATCACCAATGCATGTGTGGTCTTGCACAACCTCAACTATGATGCGCCCCTCAATATAAACGAGGAGGAGATGACAATGGACCATGCACAGCAGCCACCACTGCAGCTCCCTATACGCGAGCACCATCGTGTTGATGGAGGAAGGCTTGCTGTTGTAGACAGATTGTGGAGTAGCAGAGTTGTATAGGTAAAGTTACTATTATTTAACATAAATTATGTCATTAGATTCAGTTACTTAAAAAAAAATGTATTCAAGTGATGCCTCAGTGGTAGTAATGTCGGCTGCCACCTTTAGGTCTGTGTTTTGAATCCTACAATGAACTTGGACTTAAAAAATAAATTTGATGCAATGATTCCGTGGTAGTTATATTGGTGACCAAAAATGATAGAGCAATATAAAAAGTGCTGTCTTGGTAGCTCCATCCTCAATTGAAAATCTGTCACCTAACCAAGACAGCAGCAAAATCACAGTTTAACTAGCTTATTTTGCCATAGGTATTTTATTCTTATTCATAGGTATCATTCATACTTGTAATTTGTTGTGCCACTCTTATAAACTCGAAGTTTTATGAAAATATAAATACAATTACAGATATTTCAAGACTTCAAGCTTATGCGGAATGTAGCAGCGCGGTGTTCAAGATTTCGAACTTATGTGGAATGTGTTGCAGTGCGGCGCAGCAACAAGCACAACGTTCGTTGGATCACCGCTTAGAGATTCTAGATGTTTTTTGTTGTAGTTTACGTGTAGTAGTTATAGCTAATAAAGGCATTTGGTCCATTTCCCGCCCGACTGCCGAAGGCTTTCCTTCGGCAGTCTGGGGAATGTTCTTCGAATATGTCTATGTATATTTCTTTGGCTCACTCTGTAAATATATTTGCCTAAATTGTTGATTATATATAGTAGGTGTCCGACAAACTCTGTAAATAGGTTTACCTAAATTGTTGATTATGTAGTAGGTCTCTGACACACTGTAAATGGCTAAATTGTTGAGTAGGTTTTACAATTGGAACAAGGCACAAAATAAAGAATAATTTGATATGTTTATTAAGTTTTTTACTGTACTCCTGTGAGGTCTATACACTTTTTACTTATACATTTTTCCACAAAACACCTTAATTATGAGTTATATGACCTAACAACCCATACATTTGCTTTATTGATTGCATTCAGGTGGTAATAGCTATAATTATTACCTTACCCAAATAAAAAGGGAGATAGAGAAACAAGTTTAAATAGAAATATTCCAATAGAACTTTATTGTTTAACTATGCAATTAGTGGTTTAAAAAGTAGGTAAGTTAACAGTTTACATTCATCTAACAGCTAGCTTATGCCCGCGGTTCCGCGTTCCCACCGGAACCGTGCATTTTCCGGGATAAAAAGTAGCCTATGTTCCTCCGGTCCATAAACTATATTTATACCAAAAATCACGTCGATCCGTTGCTCCGTTGTTGCGTGAAAGCTATCAATCAATTGCAAATTTTAATAGCGCTTAAAAAAGAACTTTTGAAAACATCATACCTATTATTTATTTTGGAACTACAAACAGTGCTAACATTAACATAGTAAAACAAGAGTAGATCCATACTAATATTATAAATGCGAAAGTGTGTTTGTTGGTTTGTCCTTTCACGCAGTAACGAAGCAATGGATTGTCGTGATTTTTGGCATAGATATAGTTTATGGACCGGAGAGTAACATTGATTACACTAAGAATTACAAAATTAAATGTTAGACCCACACCATAGTACACAGATTCACATGCTGCGGTTAGTATGTGTTGCTACAAGCTATCTACAAAATGTACTGCATACTTAACCACATAGGCAGTAGGTAGCAGTTATCTACAATTACAGGTATAAAATAATCGACGAGAGCGTACTTGACGCCTATAACATTGGCCTATAACGTTGGCACAATGTAACACAGTTTATTACTAAGTTTAACATTATTAAATTTGCTATTACATATACCGAAAGACTGTGATAAGTAACATACGACGAGATTCGAGCTTCAACATATTATATAGTTAATGTTATATATAGTATAATGTTAAAAGTTCTAAGTAGGTCAGACTTGTTCGGCAATGCTCGCCATCGCTCTCGCTTGATCTTGCTCCACTGCAAGCTGCCTCTCCTCCATCTCATATGCCCTTTGTGGCACGTTCGGTAACCATATGTCTGTAATAATAGGTAGAGAAGATTAGAACTAGAAATATGTTTTCATGCATGTACCAGTCGAGCATAGCCGAGTCTATTTGTTGCGTTTCTATTTTAAAGGTGTAGCTGATAGACATTCAATTTTGCCACTGTCTATAGAAAACAGAGCTTAAAGTGCAGACTTAGGTCCAAAAATAACACAGTCCTGTGCAGATTCAACTTCAAAACTGCCATTCAGCGGATAAGGATTGTGACACTGTCCATTTGTTTAGGTACAAATATGCCACTGTTCACTATTAAGAAATAGAAATGCCGCTGTCCAAACCTATTATTGGCAAATTAACAGTAAGTTTTGAACAATTACTGGACATGGTGACCAATTTTTATTCAAAAAAAGTATTCTTGCCTAAACCAAAAAAAATGGTGGGCAAAATCTCAAAGAACAAACTGTAACCAATATTTCCATCGCTTGGCTTGTACACACCTCATGTAATATAATATTATTACATGTCCCACTATTCTTATAAATAAGGCCTCTATCTCTTGAAATGTATTAAGCATTATTATGTATAATTATTTCCCCCTGCCAGCATATATCCAAGCAAACACAAACCTTTTATGTAGCAGAGTGCACAAAACTTTCAAGTATGTATTCACCTTCCATGTTACTTTCTTATCAGAACATTGAAAATATTATTTAAAACTTACGTCTCTCCATTTTTTTGGGGTTCTTGTGCATCCCGCCCCACCGGCATTTAGGATTGCCGCTAACTCCTCCCATTTTTTGCCGGAGTTACCCTTTGCAGATGGGCCGCTATTTTGTTGCCTCCCCACCGCAAAGCCTTTGTTCCTCTCCATGTAATCCACCAGCTGGGCCATTTGCCTTTCGGACACCAAATTCGGCATTCGGCATCTGATAAAAGAAGATTTTTCGTAAGAAGTTATAACCATAAAAACACAATCACATGATTCACAAGTACAAACGATTAAGAACTTACAGTTCTCTTTCGGTGGTTTTCCCTGTATAATTGTATATATGATTAATTTAAAAGTTCTTCTTCTTTCTTTATTTTCTGGCTTCGGTGGAATGTTAGTTACCAAGTTAGTTTTCCAAAATTCCAACGGACGGAAAAACTGCGAAACGACTCAGTTGACACTGACAGAAATAATACTTAATAACTTGCGTTTCGTTATTATTTTAAAGAAATTTATGATTTATATATATAAAGCGCTAGTGTTAGAATAGCAATGATTAGTAATTAAATGATCTTCCCCAAATATTATTGAACGATTTGGAACTTGTTTGATACTTTAACTTTGTTTTTATTTAACTTGGAGTCAAGTGACACTTAGGTGTCACCTTTTTTATTCTTACATATACGAAACGCAAATAGACCGAAACTCACAGACTATAATTGTACTTAGTGGCTCCCTTAATATGGTTCGTTCCAAACCGAACTAAATGAATAAAGTTAGGTGATACCAATAAAGCCCAGACTGGATACGATGTCTGGGTCCAGTCTGAGTTCAGGCTTGCGAGTCTGGGTTCTTACGTGATAAGGCTGCTGGCTCGGATTGAAGACTCGCAGCCGCGATGCTACCCTCTCCAGGCATAAGGGCATCAATATCAACGAGCTTGCCTTGCATACTAGGATCGCTGTGACGCCCTCAGGTAAATGTTATTTAATCTCGAGCACACAAAACATGTAGATACAATTTTTTTATCTAATTACATTACCAACCAGGCTTACTTTATAAAGTATATTACCTTGCACACGGGCCTCGCGCTACAGGCACAAGACGCCGCCACGAAGCTGCTGACTACAGTTTTCATACATTTTGTATAAGCTCGCCGCACTCTGTGTCGCCTGTGGTCGCTACACGCCACAAAACACCGCTTTTCGTTTCGTGTCAGCGACGCCGACCACAAAACGTCAAGACAAGTATCATATTATTTTTATTTAGCCAGTGTCAAGTTCTAATAAATCTTCAGCGGCGCAAGTACGTATCTATTCGGGTCGATAATATTCGATAAAATTGACAGTTAAAATCGATAAAGTGGGTTTTATTCGATAAAATAAAACACACTTTATCGATTTTAACTGTCAATTTTATCGAATTTTATCGACCGAAAAGATCCGTACTTGCGCCGCAGTTCTGGTGCATAAAAGTCGTCAAAGTCCCGTTAAAGTTTAGTCTAGGCACGGTCGAGTCGAAGTGACGCTTCAATAAAGCGGTGGATACTTTACTGAATGCTTCTATAGAGTTTTGGATGGAATACGATAAAACACGTTTTTCATCTTTGTACTACTTGACTTTCACTCATGCACGTTTACGAACACTTAATGGTTAATAATCCACCATTATTACACATTAACACTCGATAAAACATAGGTTTTTAGTAAATAACACGAAATCAACAACAGCACCTTTACACATTCCCGCAAAAACTCCCATGCCAAGTTTCATAAGCAAATATGTGTGCAGGTGAAACCTGGCGAGGCAGATGGCAGAAGAACGATATAGTCGCGAAGATCCTGGCCGTACGGGAGTGCACGCCGCGCGTTCAGCGAGATTTCAACGAGGAATTCCCTAAGCTGAGGATATTCTCGCACCCTAATATCTTGCCTGTGGTAAGCTTTTGTGTTTTAGATATGATTAAATTTCTACCATATTCAAATTATTATTTTAAAAACTAAAACAAAGAAACATTACAAAAATTTTATTTTGATACACTTAAATTTACAAAACCTAAAAATGGGATTTTATGTTTTGCCCATTTTCATGTATGAAAACCTGATCAGATCAAAATGATTACTTTTGCCGTACCCTTTGTAATGTTACTGCCAGCAAATTCACCAAATGCGATTTTACATAATTAACATAAACATAAACGCTTACACACTCATACCCCCGCACTAGGATTCCCTGTGTCGCAGGTGGCATGGACATACACAGATACACATCACAAACATCCAAGACCCGAGAACAAACTTTATGCTTACACAAAATCTGCCCCGGCCGGGAATCGAACCCGGGACCCCTAGCCTTGCAGGCAGGGTTACTACCAACTTAGCTACGGAGCCGTCAATTATATTAAGTGATTGTTTATCTTCAAAAATGTTGAGATGCGCGAGCGAGACAGCGGCGCGGAGTATCCTGCCCTTAAAGTGCCCCTTCTCGGCTCGCCTAAGTAGAACGCAAAAATGGCCTAAAGGTGGTTCATCGATGAAAAACAGGCACTACGGAAAAGGAGAGACAACGCTAGAGCCTTCGGTTGGCATTCTGAAAATTTTGAAATAAATTTCCAAAGAAAAATTCCGAAGACAATTAGTGTGTGGTAATTTCTTAAAACTTGTTCCAGGAAATACGTGTTTTAGAAAATGCCTTAAAAGTTTGTAAAAAAAATGTTAGTTATTTAGAATCTCCATTACATGTCCAAGGATTATATGGAAGTGTTTTGTTGAATTTTACATTTATGAGAACACTGTGAATGGCCAAAGTCAAGGTAAAATTTGTCCAAAAAAGCTGATTTTTGAAGGCTTGTATTGAGTTGGAATCTCAAAATTTTACATTTTTGCTCCCATGGAATCCTAGATATAGAGCACATGATACTAATTTGCTCAATACATCTAAAGAAAAAATTATTAAGACACTATAATCGCGTACGAGCGTTTGTATGGAAAGTATGTCATGTAGCAGCCTCTTAAGAAGTCGTTTGAAGTGTCTTGTGCGGCTTCCAGGTGGGTTGCTGCGTGTCGCCGCCGTCGCTGGTGGTTATCTCTCAGTACATGTCTTGGGGCTCGCTGTACGCGCTGCTGCACGGCGGCGCGGGCGGGCGCGTGGTGGTGGACGCGGCGGCGGCGCTGCGGCTGGCGCACGACGTGGCGGCCGGCGTCGCGTACCTGCACTCACTACCCCGAGACAAGATCCTGCCGACCTTCCACCTTAACAGCAAGCACATCATGGTGAGCCATTCTTATTCTATGTGGGGGCGATAAGGCCTGCACTGACGTGCCGCTTGGGGTGTATTGTACATTTCCCCCTGCCAGCGTTTACCCAAGACAGCCCAACTCCTTTATGTAACGGAGTGCGGCCTTGGGGCGCTGGCGCCCTTACTTTTAGAAACATTTTAGAAAGAGAGACGACACTGGTGTCTTTTCTGTCATCTCGTACCTAAACCTAATTTTAGTGTCAATCTCTCTTTCTAAATAAGAGCATGAGAAAGAGATGGTATATATTTTAGACCGGTCAAATAATTACTCGTGTCTAGTATAAATTTAACGGCAATGAATTTAGTGGCGTTTAATTTATCAAGGATGGAAGATATTTAACTTTGACAGCTCAGGAACTAAATTTAGATGTGTCATGTGTCAAACTTCTTCCACCTCTTTCTCATGTTATGTATTGGAAAGAGAGAGAGAGAGAGAGAGAGTGAAACTAAAATTAGGTTTAGGTATGAAACGACAGTACTGACACCAAAGACTATAAATCCTGTTGACTAATGATACAACTTCCCCTCATGCGAAAACGAACTATGTAAATGCACTACTCGCCACTGCGAGTACGAGTGCAGACTTATAACTTATCGATATTCAATGTATACTTTACAATTAATATATATACTATTATTAATTATTTTGGAAAAATAATAACCTTTCGTTTGGATTTGTTAACCGACTTCGAAAAAAGAGGAGGAGGTTAAATGTTCGACTGTATGTATTTTTTTAAGTATTTTAACTGATTTCTCCGTCAATTGCGGACCGATTTTGAAAATTATTTTTGTTGTTTGAAAGTGTATCATCTCAAGGTGGTCACATATACATTTTATGGAAGAACATCTAAAGATGAAAAAATGGTACTTGAATTTTCATATATCGCGATGTTTTCATCGAAGTAGGTTCCCGGTTTTTTTAAAGTATTTCTGCCTTTTGTTGTTAGATTTCCAGACATCCCAGAAATCAAGGAAAAGTGGATAGAAGCGACTCAAAAAGAGAATTGGTTCCATACATCGCAAGTCATGGAATCCATTCAGTAGCTTCGACGTGATGCGTGGCCAAAATACAGACAGACAGACAAAAATAAAAATACAGTTTTGGCTTCAGTATAGATAGGAGTGCCATCCAAAAAAAATGTGACCTGGAGTTTTATTATAAGTAGTATTATAGATTAATTTATAAAGTAAGTATGTATTGTCTAGGTTTTCCATATAATAATTTATTATTAATCGTATATGTCAGGGAATCAAGAATGCGATGCTAACTACCTATTCAATTTTATCGATATTATTCTGTTCAGTAGTAGTCGTACCACATCACTAAATTACGTCATCCAAATGATCGGCCAATTGCAAGCATAGAATATTACCTCGCCCCCTGCCCGCGCCGGTGAGATATGTTTGTATGGGGAATTGTGTTTATGAGCTATCAACAGGCTAAATAATCTGTGACTGACACCAATAGTCAACGGAAATTACCATTTTTTTTAAATCTTTTTTGGCTTACGTTTGACCACGGTCTCATCTGATGTTAAGCGAAGATGCGGTCGACAGTGTAGCACACTTGCCTAGAAGAAACCTATTCACCTTCGTATCTTATAATTTTAATATTTTTTTGAATTCTCTTTGATAACGAGATGAGCTAGTCGTTTGCTTGATGGTAAGCACAAGCCGGCCCATAACAAAAGAAGAAAGATACGAAAGATTTTTATTTACCTCAACGTTTCAATCAAGTTGCATTGATCATAAATACCAATGTAGTTAAAGGAATTTATTTATTGCAATGGCAAGTGCAATTGGACTTTGGATTTCTACAGATCGATGAAGACCTAACAGCGCGTATCAACATGGCCGATTCAAAGTTCTCGTTCCAAGAGAAGGGGCGAGTGTACGCGCCCGCTTGGATGGCGCCCGAAGCGCTTCTCAAACCGGCCGCGAAGCGCAACTGGGAAGCCGCTGACATGTGGAGCTTCGCTATACTTCTATGGGAACTTGCGACTAGAGAGGTGAGTGTACACGGCGCTAATGGGAAGATGATGCCCAACGCTTTAAATTCAAATTCAAAATGCTTTATTCATATACTTAGGCCCCCATGGAGCACTTATGAAGGTTCAAATGAATGACTCTAACAGCGGGCCTCTGTATCGTTCGACTACCCCAATCACAGAATAAAACTAATGCTGTCTTTATCAGAACATAATACATGGCAAAAACACCAACAGACCCAATCCGTGCTCAAAGTCAACGAACCTTCCAGAAACCCACCGTGTCCGTTCCAAATCGGCCACACAGTGCAATTTATTTTTTGTAGTCTGGTTAGGTTACGGCTTGGCCACTGTCGCCTGATCGTTAGTGCGAGGTGGTCTAATTAGTAAACTGTACAAATAGAATAGGCCTCGAAAGTGGATGCCCAGTGGAGCAGTGTGGTAGATGTTTGGAAATTTTCAACTTGAGGGCGATAGCTATCCAGTGAGCGCTAGAACATGTCCTACCACCATGCTGTAATTGCATCTCAGTGTTTTCTTTAACGGACAGAATCCGGAGCGTCGCTATCTCGCTCGCGCATCTTATCATTTTTGAAGATAAACAATAGCTTAATATAATTACATATAATAACATACAGACAGTTAAGGAGTATTAAATAAAATAAAAAGACAATCATTAAAGTATGTACGTAACAATTATTTTTTTGTCATGAATGATACCTATATATAAACTAATAACTAAAGTTCTAAACAAATATGTAGTAGACTCACGGCGCGGAGGGCGAGCACGAGCCTGTTAGTGGGAGGACTAACTCTTCTGCGAGTGTCCGTCTGGGTTGTTACCACCGCGTTGCTGGTGAAGTCTGCCGCCAAGCAGTAGTGTGCAAGCGTTACTGTGTTCCGGTTTGGTGAGCAGAGTATCCAGTGAAATTACTGGGCTTATGAGACTTAATACCTAATGTCTCAGGGTAACGAGCCACTGCAGTGCGGCGCAGGCCTTTGTGTTTGAAAGTTCTGAGTGGCGCTGCAATTGTTATGGACCGGCGTTATGCTTACCATCAGGCAAACGACCAGCTCGTCCCGTTACCAAATAAAATAATTAAAAAAAAACGTATTAGCGGCGAAGTTCGCCGAACGATCACGATCATTCACGAACACTCGAGTTTTGGCACGGCTGAAAGTTTCAGCCATTTTTTGGCCGAAACCGAAACCGAACTTTCGGTCAGTCACTAATGATAACCATGTCTTCAGGTACCATTCGCTGACCTTTCCCCAATGGAGTGTGGAATGAAGATAGCTCTTGAAGGGCTCCGTATCACGATCCCGCCGGGCGTCTCGCCGCATATCGCTAAACTTATCAAAATCTGCATGAACGAGGATCCGGGAAAACGGCCCTCGTTCGAAATGATCCTGCCTATACTTGAGAAGATGAAACGCTGAGAACGCTTCGTTCACCAACGAAATAGATCAAAAAATCTGACAAACCATAGAGAAGGTCCTACCAATTTTTAACCGACATCCAAAAAAAGAGAAGGTTATCAATTCGGTGGGTAATTTTTTTTAATGTTTTTTGCCTCATATCTCTGACATTTATAAACCGATTTGGAAAATTCTTTTTTTATTTTAAAGGATATACTTTCAGATTGCTCCCATAGAAATTTCATCAAAATCGGTTCAGTAGTTTGTCACTGAAGTCGGTTCGTCACTTTTTTAAAGCAATTTTTAAATCTGCTATACTGCACAGTCTTTTTTTAATCTTTTTTTTAAGGTGCTTTAGTCGTTTTGCGATTATGTCAGCACCATTGAAACAATTATTCTTTTTCTTTTCAATACAATTATTCTTAATTGCCATCCTTAACTAAATAAAATACCATTCTGTAAAGCGCTCTTGCCGCTTCACAGTGTGGAGCTGACAACACAGCACCGACATCAAGAAAGTTGAACCCATTGCAGTTTAAAAATACAAGAATGGAACAGTAAAAATTCTACACACTGCTTTTCTATACTTGTCCAATGATGTCTACAAACTCGGCGGATGACAATCAATGACATCAATAGTGACCCGATCGCCAATGACACGATTTGAATTTCTATCTGTGTCATTGGATTTTCTTAATTGTAAACAAATTCGGCGGCTCCCCAAGCCGCCGAATTTGTTTACAATTAAGAAAATCTCCACCTTGACTGGGGCCATGGCCTCGTATTCTTTCTCTCAAACCATACCTTTTATGAGAGTGATAATAATTTTTTTCTAAGCTAAAATGTCACAAACAGTACTCATACAATAAAGTATACTTAAACTAACTTATTTGGGTAGGAGTTTATATATTTTTTTTAACTTCCTAATTGTGCAAATTGGCTAAGATGAAAAGCTAAAAGAAAAGCTAGTGTTTTCAAACAATAAATATGTAGATTCATACTTGAATAAAAATGTATCAGATGAATACGTAAAGTGAGAAGACAATAGAAGCGCGGACCACCGAACAATAATACTTTTCTTTCCATCTACGAAAGAAACTGAAAGCGAAGCAAGTTTAAACGATATTACTAAAATTAGAATTATAGGCAGAAAATAAAAACAATCGAAAATTATTCAAATTCAACAAAATGTATAATATTATTATTATTGCAAATGCATTATAATAAGTATGAGTTAGTGCCATTAAAACTTTGCAAGTGCAATTTTATGTGAGAAATTTTTTTTTCAGCACTATTGTTTTTCTAATGCCAGTATTGTAATTGTTGTTTAGTACTTAGGTTGTGTTCTTATTAATTTTTGGACTTATTTAAAAAGCTAACGGATTATTGGTGCTAAAACACTATTTTATGTTAGTTTAAACAAATGTAATAGAATCTCTAACTATGTGTAGTTTGTAATTTTGAGATTAACACCTTAATTTTGTAAAAATAGTACAACAATATTAAAGTGTCATACAAATAGGCCTCGATTTGTTTGACGCAAAGCTAAACTAATTTTAGTTAAAGCTAGGTGTCGATTCTGTCGTTTCAAACCTAAACCAAATAATAGTTTCGCGCTCTTTCTTTCTAAAAAATAACATGAGAAAGAGATGGAAGATGTTTTACAGATCTAAATTTAGTTTTAGAGCTATCAAATATCTTCCATCTTTGATAAATTAGAGTCAACTAAATGCATTGCCCTTAAATTTACACTAGCATAAGCAAGTGGATTAATTTGAAAGGTCTAAAATATAATCCATCTCTTTCTCATGTTCTCTTTTAGAAAGAGAGATTATAACTAAACTTAGGTTTAGGTATGAGATGACAGAATCGACACCGATGTCTCTTTCCATTAAATGACATGGAAGGATGGAAGATACTTGGCAGATCTTACATCATTCATTAATATGAATGGTCTAAATATATTTCATCCCTTATGTTAATAATTGAATAGAGCTCTGATATTCTTTGTTTAGCTTTGCACCCACATAATCAAGGCTCCTATTTGGTAAGTGTAATCATAATTATTTTTATATACACCAAAGCAATGATTTCTAAAACCAATAAACAATCTTCGAATAACTTTGCAATAGTTACTTAATTTTTTCAGGCACGATAGGCACACCATGTGTTCGCGCTACGGGCTCTTTTTTTTCTCACAAATTTAACCAACCGTCATATTCTTGTATTTGACAATATAATACGGTCTAACCACAAAAAAATTAAACACCTCAAATATGTTAAAACATGTGAAATCCGCGTCTAACTCTTAAACATGGCTTAGTCGCGTGTTATGAGCAACCACAAACATTGATATAGGAAGTGTCTAACCGTTGACTAACTCAATTCTGTTGTGACATTTGTAATTATTTTTGACGCTTATGTTTTAGGCAATGTCTAGTCTAGACCTTGTTTTAAACCTGGTTGTGTCTAAACGTCTTCTTACTCAAATACTGTTGTTACATTTCTAATCATTTTACGTGTGATTTGTGAAAGTTTTGGTGTTAACTTTTAGACACTGTCTAGCTAAACAGGCGTTTAAAATATGTTTTTCGTGGTAACAAGGCATCTTACCTGCCCTTTAAAGTATGGTGTTTAAAAACATGCTAAACCTAAAATAGACCTCAATTGAATGGCATGAAAAACACGATGATGCTTGGGGACAAATTTTCAACTACGCGATCACTTTGAAATCTAGGTTGTGAAACCCGTGAATCGCCTTCGAGAATACATTTACAATTTATTGTTGCTAGATATTTGTGATTGTTTATTGGTTTCCGACGGTAAATCTGGCGTGAAATAGTTGTACCAGTAAATTTGTGAAAATATGTGATGTAATCATGTAATATCTTTCTTTGGCATATATATATATATATATATATATATATATATTACCTTCTAAGTTTACGAAGATAATGGTATAATATTTTTTTATTTATTGCAAAATCAGTACAAGGAAATAACTGGTTTTTAAAAGTGCCTGAGGAAAATTTACAAATCTTATATTTATGTAGAAAGCTGAAGCGTAATAGATGTGCCTTAAATTTGTATGCCAATTTTTATTATTACTATAATGTTGTATATTGAAGCTTTATTGACAAGAATATAACAAAGGTAAATTATGAATATGTAGGTTAAGGAAATTATTATTATTTTTGATGTGAATTATATGTTACAACTTTCATAAAGTTATTTAATGTACTAACATTTTTGTAATAAAGTACTTTAAAGCATTTTTTCTTTTATTACTAGTATTACTACGCAATAACCGTACCTATGTAGCTACTTAGTGGTACATAAAAATCGTTTAATACTCCATAGTTCAGTTTAGTACAGGGCAAAAAGTACTTTGTAATATATCTACGGAAAGTACAGGGTCTTACACTGATCGCAGGGACATGGGTTAAAATGATTGTCACTATTTTGGGATGTTTATTTTATATCTCCCCACCAAGCTTGAACTCAGTGGGATTTTTAGGGAAATTTAAAAAAAGTACCTATATTAACCTCCGTACCATACAACGCAAACTCCAGCCTACGTCGATGTGTAAAATGTCCCAAATATTTATTATTAAAGGGGCAGACTATAAAGTTGATAATAAAACATCCTATAGCAGCCATACTCACTACTCAGGGCCCAAGGGCTCCGCAAGCCTCTGTGAAGGTAGGCTGGAGCATGCGTTATAAGGTACGAAAGTTAATCCCAGCTACGCGCCCTACCATTACGCCAAGTGCTTACTGTTTGCCGACGACCTAAAGCTGTCGCTGGTAGTAAGAGATGCAGATGACTGCAAGCGACTCCAAAGCGTCATAGACAGAGTGGTGTCCTGGAGCAAGGAAAACTGTTTGCAATTCAATGCTTCCAAGTGTATGGCTATTGCTTTTACTCGTTCCCATAAACCGATTCTGCATAGTTATAACATAGACGGGGCACCGTTGGTTCCGAGTCACTGAGGTGAGGGATTTGGGAGTGACTCTTAACGCGGAGCTCACATTTCGGGATCATATTAGAAAAATCAGCAAAAAAGCATACAGTCAATCAGGGTAACATTGACAGGTTTCGAGCACATTTTTGCTTGTATGATTTTGGTAAAAAGTATAAGATGTAAGTTGTTAAGTATATTTGTGTTCTGAGATCGTGAAGAATATAATTCTAAAATTATCCGACTTTTATTAATAGAAATTATAAAAGAAAATTACAAAAATATGGTATGGCAAAGTTACCCCCCCTTTCTGGGTAACTTTGACAGTAATTATGGTTTTCACTAAAATCGCTTTTTATTTGTGTTTTGAAGATTCTGGGTATCTTTGATCAACGTTTATAGGTTCTGGGTAGCCATAGCGAAAAATAAAACCAGAACAAAATAGACAAATAGTTATATTTTATTCTTAAATTGCAACAAAATTGAGATCCAATCAACTTGACATTGAGCTTCGAATTATTACCGATACAATAAAGAATGTCAACCAAAAAATAATTATCTCTTCAATTTTATAGTTACACTTATCCATACAATTTATTAAAACTGGAATTTGAAAATAATTATCTGTATTTTTTTCATATTTTCTATCTATTAAGAAAACTATTACAAAAAGTCAATATTTGCAATTTTCAACAAAAAATAGGCCTAGGATAGAAAAAGAAAATAGTTTTTTATAATTAAACTCAACTTGCATGAAAATCAGAGTATTTCACCTCAAAAAATTTCTCACCACATTACCGCGGTTTTCATTTTGAAATAATAGATGAATTAAGTTTGACACTTAACTTTTTTTTGTGAAGATTGTTTATGGAGATGGCAAAGAATAGATTTGTTTTTGAATTTGGTTGTGGTTTTGTTAGTTTCTATAGTAAAAAAATAAAAAATCATGATAGATCAAAAGTGCCAAAGTTACCCAGATTGTCAAAGTTACCCTGATTGACGTATAGAAACCTAGGTTTTGTCCTCCGTATGGCTAACAGCTTTACAAATGTTAATGCGCTCATAGCCCTGTACATGTACAATGCTCTGGTTAGGAGTCAGCTTGAATGCAATGGAGTAATCTGGTCCCCTCACGAAGCGAAATACACGTTGATGATAGACAGGATTCAAAATAAATTCGTTAGGTTTTTGTATCTAAAAAAGTATGGTGTCTATCCTTTTTATCCATTGTTGTACCCAAATCTGTTTATTCTCGGTATGGTCGGGTATAATGAATTGAGAGTTAGGAGAGAGCTCACTCTCGTTCGTTATATCATGGAGGTACTTAGAGGTGGGGTGCACAATGCGGATGTATTGGAACATATTCCCTTGTTCGTTCCAGATAGATATGTGTGGCGGCGACGTCAACCACCACTAGTGGCATTGCCACGAGCGAGAACCAACCTCTTGCGGGAGGCGCCCCTGACGCGCGCACTTCGCGTAGTTAATATAGTTGCAGTTGAGATACGATTTGTTCAGTTGTCATCTGAGAGAATCCACAACTGTAGCTTTAAGAATTTTATGTTACGGGAAATAAAATTAAAACAATTGCTGAGCTATTGCATTAGGTACAACCTGTAATGATAGCTATAAGTTAGAAATTAATAAATAAATAAATAAATATATTCTGTTTAGTTTTGTGTGTGCTCATCAAACAAGTAGGACAAATTTTTATCAATCAGAGATAGCTTTTACCTCAAATTTCTTTCTGTATTTTATTCATATAATATGTCGACAATGTAAACTGAAGAGATGCAAGGATAGCTAAGTAGGTCAAAATAATTAAAAATATAGCTTCTAGCTTTTATTATCCAAATCAATAAGTATGCCAAATTAACAAATCTGAAGCAATTAAATAGTAATATGTCTTTTAAGCTTGGCACTACAAGCGTAAGGCATTAGATAACATGTCTTGCTTGTGACAATATATTATTAAATTCGAAATTACAATTTCAATATGACAAAAAAGGCTCAATACAGCTGGTTCTAACAACCGAAGACTTATAAAATATAGCTTTTTTCTTACTCAAGTTACAGTATAATATTGAATTCTAAAGTACAATATCACTATGAGAAAAAATGATTTAATACATTTGATATAGTTGGTTCTAATAAGCGGTCTTATAGACTTACTAAATAAATCTTTTTCAAGCTTGAATTTGACTCTCATTGACTTCATCCACAAAATCTGCCAGCATATCTTCGACCGTAACCGCTCCATCATTAGGCGCAATTTTGCTTGCAACGGCACTTTCGCCTCCAATTTCGGCATTAGTAGCATCACCATTCTCAACAATTCGCTCAGGCGACTTTGTAATACCATTTTCCTTCGGTGCTTCATTTGTTTCAGGTTCTTTTACCTCTGAATCTACTGCGTCTTGAGAACTTTTCACAGTTTGCCCACAAGTGATTTGCACATCATCGGTTTCGTTAGTGCTTGGCAGGTTATCTTCATCCATTTTCTCAAGCACAGTGACTTTATCTTGTCCGGTATTGGGATAGTCGTAAGCCACTTCCAAGGATAGCGGAGGACTTTTTTCGGCTTCAATTGTATCGTTTGATACATGTATAGGCATTTGGGTTATAGCTTCGAAGATGTTCTGCGGATGATATGTTTTATCGGCTTGGGTTATTTTTTGCGTATCAGCATTATTGATGTCATCATCAAGATTATCATTAATATGTTCATTTGGTTCATCATTTGCTTCATCATTTTGTTTGTCAATTTCTTCGGTGTCTCCTAAGTTAGATTGTTTCTCTGTTTCCTGAGCCAATTCAAATCCTGTGTTAATTTCTATGTTTGGTTCAATAATGTAGTCTGTTGTCCCGTTTGAGTCATCAAGACTTGATTCTTGTTCTATCTCTTCTACTTCTGCTATAGAAGTATCGTCGCTGGTTTCCACTGAGACTGCCGATTCACTGCTGAGACTTATTTTATCGGATATCTCTTCTTCAGTTCGCGGTTTTTTGCTTGCCGGTTCATCTGGTATTGTTATAACATCTTCCTCAGCCAGGTCTTCTGATGGCGTCCTGGGGAAAAAATATATACTCGTTAAGACTTTTGAAATGATACAAGCGGCGACTTTTTAATTCTTTTCATAATCATAATCGACCCGCTTTTTGTGTATATGATATCTTTTTTCATCTGACAGTAGTTGTTTCAGTTAAATTTGGTCGAGAACTGATGATTGATTTTGAAGAAGCGATGGAATGGAAGTCTTTTTCCTTATTTAAAGAACAATTTTATTACATTTAGCAAACTTTGACTTACTCACTATGTCAAACTTTGTAACTTTGAATAGCAATTTTCGATCATGATCCAACCAGCACGTCACTAACGAATCAAGTCAATATAGGGGCGCATACGACAGAATTGGATGAACAGATTTAAGACCTCATGATA
This sequence comes from Crocallis elinguaria, assembly GCA_907269065.1. NCBI lineage: Eukaryota > Metazoa > Arthropoda > Insecta > Lepidoptera > Geometridae > Crocallis > Crocallis elinguaria. The sequence continues at coordinate 18,161,995 of OU026072.1, read as the reverse complement.
TCCCCTTGATCTCAAAGCACCAAGAGTGTTCATACCTTTTGGCTTTTCATACAAAATTTCAAGTATCAATAATTGAAATAAAGTAATTGATTTTCATGAAACTTTATACACAATTAAGCAAGAGTATAATATAATTGTAGATCTAAATAGTTAATAGAAAACGTTTTTAAAACGTCCAATTAAAAAAAGATAAATGCAATTTTATGTTTGTATAGGAAATTTAAAATAAGTAACTCTTATTTAGTTTTAATAACTCTTTTTCGAAAATGTTCTCTACTAACCATTTAGTCTTATGCATCCTGCTTATGCATATACAGTTCCAATAAAATCGGTTCATTCATTTCAAAGATTTTGGACTTAAAAGTACATATGAAAAGCAAAAAGCGGTAAACGCTCTAAAATAGTAACCTCTCTTGTCCCAGCAAGCTCTCAAGCATCGCCCTGTTTCTATCCGAGACCCTCTTCCTCTTATCGTCTCTCTGCTTCTTCTCTGCTTGGTCCTCTAGCACATAATTGAGCGACGGCGGCGAGCAGTGCAGGTGCAGTCGAATATCCAGCAGGGCTTGCGAGCAGAATTTTGAAATCTGTAGATGAAGGAATAAATTAGGTAATGTAGGAATTTAGTCTATTTAGTTATTTACAAAAACATCGGCAAAAATTTTTTTATTCTGGTCGATAATTCATCGGGCACACAAATGTGTACAATAATATCAATATGGCGGCAAAATTATGTACGTCACTGTATAAAAATATTATATACTAGCGTCTGCCCAAGGCTTTGCACACGTGGAATCAGAATAAAATGTAGCCTATAGCACTGCACTCAGGGATACTGTAGCTTCCTATTAGTGAATGTATTTTTAGAATCGGACCAGCGGTTCCAGTCTGGTGCCTAAAAAACAAACAAACTCAGGAACTTACTGCTTTTATATTACTACCATATTATTAGTACTTATAGAAGTACATATAGATACGGAACCACGAAAGATTCCAATAGCAAATTCAATTTCAGGCGTTCAAAGGCTTCAATTTCACCCACGACGGATTTTTTTTTCCAATGACATGATAAAGTTATATTCCTGATTTCCTGGAAAAACTATTACTTACCAGCCTTTTTTTATTTTTTTCTATTCCATATGTTAAATGGGGATCGCCCCTTTGTATCGACCATCTTATTTCTGCCGCTTGGCGGCGCTGTTATAGGTGGGAATCTGTCACCTGGTGACGATTTTTAGGACTACTGAAATTATCTGCCCAATGGAAAGAATTCTCGCCATTTATCCCGCTTGGTGCCGCTATTGTAAATGGAGCCTTGCCACCTGGTGACGATTTTTAGAACTACTGAAATGATCTCCCCCATTCCACCATAGCTTTTAATGCCTGAACAGATTTGGATGTACGGGGTATCGTTTGTATCCTTACATCATCCCGAGTCACACTCGCTAGGACAGTCTTGTTTTTTAATTAAACATTGTTCACATTTAGTACTGACCTCTGGTACCGCGTTATTGACCAGCATACTGTACAGTTGCAGACAGTGCTGCGTGGGCGGCGGCACTTTAGGTGAGCAACTCTTCCTGCACGCTTCTAAAGCACGCAGCATCCAAATACCTCGCTCGGGCCTGTAGCTGTCGATGTTGTAGCATTCGCGGACTAGTAGCTCTTGGTATTGCTGAAAGGAAAGTTCGTTTTTTCTAACTTTTATATAATTATACTATTGGCCTGTCGGGCCACGAGAAGAGCGGATCGATATTTTTTATCATACTATTTGTTAACGACGAGCCTTATAGATAAATAAATAAAATACATTTATTTCAGGCCATAACCCATAGACACATAACAACAATAGAGAAAAACAAACAACAGTGATACAGACTTATGGTAAGCATAATGGCAGCCCATTAACAATTGCCATTCAGAACTTTGAAACACAAATGCCTGCGCGGCACTGAGCACGTTGCGCACTTTACCCTGAGACATTAAGCCCAGTAATTTCACTGACTACTTTGTTCATCAAACCGGAACACAATAATGATTGCACATTACTGCTTGGCGGCAGATTACACGAGCAAAGCGGGGGTACCCAGACGGACACTTGCAGTAGTAAGTCCTACCACCTACAGAGGCGCGCCTTTTGTCCTGTGGAGATAGAGATCTCCAGCTTTCTAGCTTCCGCCCGCGGCTTTGCCCGAGTGGTATATCCTATCCTACTAATATTATAAATGCGAAAGTTTGTGAGATGGATGGATGGATGGATGGATGGATGTATTGATAGACGATTTTTACTCTTTCACGCAAAAAGGACTAGGTACTACAGATTGTGATGAAACTTTAGAGTAATATAGCTTATACGTCAGAATAACACACAGGCAATTTATAAAGACATATACCACGCGGGCGAAGGGGCGGGCTAGTATTGGTAGACAAAGTACGATCTGGTGACGAGTTAGATCTTTGATTTTTATCATACTATCATCATACTATGCTGTATGGTACGATAAAAATCAAAGACCTAATGAAGAGATGAGAAGATGGTGTATGCAACATAGATAATTTTTCTATGCTTTGCATACTTTATTTTGAATTTGGAACACTTCTGTGTGAGAAGTTACTCTTGAAGACATGTACGATTGTACGGTGCGCATCTTAGCCCTGCTGGTAAAACAATAACAACTATATTACTAGCAGATTTCCAGAACGAAACAAATATTCGTGCATTTTAATAAAAGCCTCTGTATATGGTGCTGTGAGACTTTCCTTGCTATTCTTACCTTGTGAGTTGTCGGCTTTAAAAATATTCCACAGACGGTGAGATAACTCTCCGAACACTCTAATGCTGCTATCGCCACATCGTCATTCAGTTCCTCAGCTCTGTAGAGAAATAACGATTTAAAGTACCTACTCGCTACACATGAGACACAGTGAGAGTGAGGATAGGCTGGTACTACTATATATTCTGTGGTGATATTAATTGTTCAAATAAAAAAATACATGGGCCTATGACCGTATAATCCTGTCGTAGCCTATCTCTTCCCGTGGTCTGCAAATTCCTGATCTGGTTATTACCATCTGGGTCATTCCACGGTGACGGGCGTGACATTTCAACTTCTATTTTGTGCATTTATTCTTTAACTATTATACGAAATTGCTTAAATACTATTGTAATAGATAAGACATCGATGGTTTTTACTAAATTTACAACATTTTTTTTCTTATTCGGCTCACAAAACAAGTTACGACGATTTTAGTCGCTGTGACGGGCGTGACGCGTACTCGAACAAGATTATCGACCTCTTGGACAAGACACAATATTTCTGCTAATTAGACAATTGTTTTTTAAATTCAATTAGTCCGCCTTTTAGAATAATATGCATTCTAGATTTACAGTGATATGTGGTATGTGAATATGAACTACCACTCAGAACTATGAAACACAAAGGCCTGCGCTGCACTGCAGTGTGCCTTGTGATATTAGGTATTATTTCGCAGTCAAAATCGATTGCTCCCATAGCCTAGTTGGTTAAGGCGTCTGGTCTAGATAACCAGAAGACGCAGGTTCGAATCCTGTTGGAAGCGAAATTTTTGTGATATATATATTTGTGTATTAGGTATTAAGTCTCGTAAGCCCAGTAATTTCAATGAATGAATATCACCCTCCTTCCCTTACAAGATCAACAGAAAATTAAAAGATGTTTACTTACATAATGGTCTTGTTCTTCTCTCCTGGCCTGTGAGCGTAAATTTTACTTTGCATCAGCATTGAGTTGGCATGTTTTTTTCTTGCTTTCTTACTGAGGTTTTTCATGGGTTGAGCGTTTGCCTATCGAAAAATAATTTGACTATAGAATAGTTATTCTTAGTTAGGCTTCGATAAGATGTAATTAACTAAGACTTTTTTGTAAACCCGGCTGCAAAGTGAGGGGGACCGTGTTCAACTCATGGCCGCAAGTAAACTTTGTGTTGCGTGGAAAAACATGCATTTTGTGGATTTTGGCCGTGAAAAACTGTGTTTAAATTGTCATACATTTTTTATTAATTGTAATGTAAATATGATAGTATCATTTAAATTATTATTAGGTAATAAAAAATATATGTTAAATTCGGGAAACTTAAATGCAACTTTGTGAATTTAATTTTTATTTGGTTAATGTTGATGTTCTTAAACCTGTATAACAACAATAAATATGTATTTTTTGTTTCATGCAACATCACTATTTCATTGAATATTGTATTGTTGTGTTTGTTGTCTTACAGTAAGTTCTAATTTTGTGTTTCATTCAACATCACTATTTCACTGACTATTGTATTTGTTGTTTTACATTGAGTTAAAATTTTGTGTTTCATGGAATACCCCTATTTCACTGACTATTGTATTGTTGTATTTGTTGCCTTACAGTGAGATCTAATTTTGTGTTTCATGGAACATCCCTATTTCACTCACTAACATTTTTGTATTTGTTGTTTTACTGTGAGTTCTAATTTTTTGTTTCATGCAACATCACTATTTCGCTGACTATTGTATTGTTGTATTTGTAGTCTTACAGTGAGTTGTACGACGTGCACCGCAGGCGTGAGGTCCCTTGCCACGTGCTCCGCCAGCTGGTCGTCCCAGGCCCGCGCGGCGCTGGCCTGGCGGTGCGCCCGCAGAGTGCTTAGCCACGCTGTGAGACTGTTGTATGCTGAGCAGCGGACTACTCTGAAAAATATTTAATATTTATTCACCATGCAAGGCTGCAAAGTTGTTATTTGATGCGAGTATTTGTATGAAAACCTGAGGAAGTGAATGATGTTAAGATTAATATAGTATTATTATATTGATAGAATCCTGAGCGAAGAGAGGGTTTCAAAGGTATGAGACGCAAAATAAGTTTGCTGCCGAGTGTAACACAATTTTTAAGCGAGGAAAGATTCTGTTTGTCTTTCGAAATATGTGTTAAAAATTGCTTGAAAAGGTGCCTTTTCTCAGCTAACGGATAGAAAATACTTTTGCATGCTGATTTTGAATGTTAAACAAGACCTTTCTGAGATGTAGTACCACCTCTTTGCTCGTGTAGTCTCCCGCCAAGCAGTAATGTGCAAGAATTACTGTGTTCCGGTTTGATGATCAAAGTAGTCAGTGAAATTACTGGACTTATGACTAATGTCTCAGGTCTCAGGGTAACGAGCGCAATGCAATGCCGTGCACCACAGGCCATTCTGTTTCAAAGTGCAGAGTGATACTGCAATTGTTATGGGTATGTGTTATGCTTACCGTCAGGTGTTAACTGTTATCCAATAAAAAATAAGATAAAGGCTAATCTATCCACAATAAAGTAAATATTACATTGGGTTAAGTACCTGGTGTCTTCACTAATATGTTCAGAGCTCCACCTGAGGGTCTGCATCACAAATCTGAAGGCTAGAGCAGAAAATGGAACTAGATTTGACCCCAGGCTGAAATAAGATAGTATATTTTATGGTTTAAAACCGTTTTAGTAACTTGATCTATAATATGTAACTTACATACTCTGTACTTAAGATTAAGTTTGCGTTTACTCTTCAAGAATAATAATTGATGTCTCTCGGGTAGGTATGTAGCGAGGTTTACGATGATTATATTATATGATCTTAAAATACTGTTTGAATTATTACTAATTTATTGTTCTGTACTAATTTTAATGTTAGCTGAATACACCCCGGGCGACAAGCTATCCGAATGTGCGCTGAAGGCTTGTAAATAATATGTTTAAAACGAAATCTATGCTTTTGGTAAAATATAAATTAAACTGCTTAGATCTTAACTAATTTAAACAAAACCTTTCATTTTCCAATCTAACAAAGTACAGTATGTATCACGATATAATAACTCTATTCTGAAATTAATTATAAACCCAGAAAAATAATTTACTAACAAATAAAATAGCTTTTATAGAGCGGGAACCAGCTTCAATGAAAATATCGCGATATATGATATTTCATTCCCCATATTTCGACCTTTAGACATGAATACTCTTTCATAAAATTTCCTCGATAGTATAACACTTACAAACAAAAAAGGATTTTCGAAATTGGTCCACAATTGATGGCTAAATCCGTTCACATATATACAAAATTATATACAGGCGAACATAGAACATTCTCCTTATTTCAAGTCAGCTAAATATATAATCTTACCACGCAACAATAGCGTCCAATGTCCTTAAAGCTTGCACTTTGATTGTGGTGACTTTAGTAGAATCTTCATTGCCCGAAGCGCTCAATGCTTGCAGTATTACTTCCAGTACCAACTGAGGACGAACTGGTTTGGCAACTGGGTAAATCTCTCTATAATGAGAAATAACAGAAATTACACAGAAGTTACCATCTATGATAAAATAATTAGGCTACTTGGGCATCTGTCCAAGGCAGACTGAAATACTCAATACAAACCATGCAGAATGTTTTTGTGTTGAGATAGAAGTAAGAATATATCAGTCAGTAAAACTACTAAATATTCATTAGCTAATTTAAAATTCAGTTTTCAAAGACCTTTTAACGATCTTATCTCCAAGGTAGAGAATGAAATCAAGTAGAACTTGTTTTTTCAATAACACATAACTTATTGGTAATAAATGTTTTCTATTATAAATACTTACACTAGCATTGCTTGAATGAATACCAGAACATTGCGCAGCCTTGTACATAAAACTGCACTCTTGTTGACAATATCCTCCGGCTTGGCTATTACTTCAATATCCATTAATGCTGTTTGCAATGGCGAGTTCAAAGATTGTTGCTCATTTTTCTGAAAATTGACAGTTAAATTAGAGTTAGCAAGAAGTGCTTGTTGCATCAGGAATCTGAGCTCTATTTTTTATCTTTAAACAACAGATTTTTTTAATCATAGCTATGACTAACTAGCACGCTCAATCAAGTCACCTTTAACAATACAAAAACCAAATCAAAATTGGTCCATCCGTTTAGGAGCTACAATGCCACAGACACAAATAGTCAGATATACACATTAAACTTTTATTTGTACTATTTGATAATGAGACAAGCTGGTTGTTTGCCTGATGGTAAGCTTAAAGCCTGCCCACAAGAACTTTGAAACACAAAGACCTGTGCGGCACTGCAGTGGGCTTGTTACCCTGAGACATTAAGTATCACCAGCCCAGTAATTTCACTGGCACACCCCTCTTTTTTGCGTGGGCGGTTAAAAACAACAGAGATGACCATTTGCTGATATGAGATTCACAGATGTTGGCAGGTTTATGATTATGTGTGCAGCCAGTGATTAGTCTGTAACAAAAGACAGATTATGAAACTTACTTGTATCTTTCTATTCTTGTTGTAGAAACTGGCACTTTTGGTAAACAATGCATCAATGAGTGTGTGTGCTGCCTCACATAGTGTGCTCATCTGGTCTCGCCAGCATGATTTTGCTGATGCTGTCTTATCTTGTTGTTTTCTGACCTGAAAAGTCAGTAGGCTTTAAATAAAGTTCAGTATACATAATATTTATATAAGGTAATAGTCAAATCAAATTTATGTATAATGTTTGATTTCTAGTATTCAAGGACCTATTTGAATCATTTTTTTATCTTCAATAACAAAATCCTTCAGAATCCTTAGGATTCTAGGGATACCCTAAGATGTCTTGCCAATTTAATCAAGCTCTGATAAAACATGTTGAATGTAAAGGAAGGCAAAGGGGGGCTTTTTTAAAGTAATTGATATAAAAATTTGTATTTTTTTTAATGCATTATTTCAACCTAAGGCTCAAGTTTCTGCGTGGAATGGTCACATTACTGTGAGATTACACCTAACTATACACCTAGAATTAGATGCATAGTGTCTTGGACACTCGGAACAGTGCAGCGGTGTGGCATTAATTTTTCCTTTCAATATTAAATGTTAAAAATTAATAATATAATAAATTCATACCAGCTGCTTTTCGCAGATGATAGGCACTCCCCCACCATTACACATACTTTAACTAAGCTTTAAGTCAGCATAAATGATCTATTTATTACCTGTTGCACAGCATGTGCACATTTAGCTGCTTCAATTACATGGTAGTAATTATTTGAATGAAGAAAGTGGACCAAGTAGTTCTCTATGGTAGCCCGGTGTTGACTACAATATTTTGGGAAGCTAAAATAAATAATTAATTAATTTATGGACATGGTGTAGCGATTACTATAAATCTTATAACATTTCCAGATATTTTTAATTTGAGTTTGACTAAAGTACAAATAAGACAGACTGTCTAAAATAAACATGATTGTCTTCTTTGTTTCTTCTTTTAGATATAAGAAATGATTAGTATTACATGATTAGTACTGCAATAAAATATTCAGTAGAATAGTGTTATAATTCCATCTGCTGATGACATATCATATGGCTTAATAACTATGACTTAGATGAAAATACTTATACATAATTTTGATTGATAGAAGTGTTATTGTGAGTAATCGATCTTTACAGTGTTGACTTACACTTACGGGTATGTATATAATACAGGTAAATTCATTAAACTATGTATACAAGTACAAGCTATTTTATCATATAATTTTTGTTTCTATTCTACACAGTGGTATGATTACGGAACCATTGTAAACAGAATCAGCGTCCCAGAAACATGAAATACATACAAAAATTATAAAGAAATACATACTGAGGTATACTGCATTTCTTTTTTTCACCTTAGTTTGTAGGTTACGTACCGGTTGATAACATTTTCCAGAGTTCGAAGCCACCGATTGCTATCAATATCTTTAAGTCGTGAAAGATTATGGAAGAAAGGAGTGAGAGCTTCCTTCACCGCCTCGCTATCATTTGGATCAACATCACGAACTCTATTCAAAATTTGACCTGCAATATTCACACAAAACGGTGTTTATTACAATGGTTGTATGAGGCAACCAGTTGCTGTAAATTTGTGTATCGAAAGTACTTACTCATTATAAATTTTATATGTTTTTTGTCAAGACAATTGATTATGTCTTTGATTTTTTAGCTAATTAATAACAAGTAAACAAATCCACGAGTTAGCCTCACGTTTTTGTCAGCTAAGAACATTTGTCAGTTTTTTAACTGACAACTGAATTGACGTCTGACAGTGGTTTTAGTGATTTTTCTTTGCCGCGTAGACTCTACGTTGCGCCGCTGGTCTATGACCAAAGCTTTTTTTCTATTGAATCTCGCCTCAGAACATTATACGTCATTTAGTAATTATTACCTTATACCACCTATATAATTTGTGCCTTATACGTAGTAAACCTTCGTAGTTTGTGATTACCTAAACTCGTGAGATAGATACAGCCAACCGACAACATCTTCTGCCGAAGAAACGCACCGAAAATTATAATTATTTAGTGTTTAAGCTTGTTTATTTGTTTTAAACATAAACTTTTCTTCATACATCTTACGTTTTTATTTACGAACCTATTTAATTCAAAGAGCTCCATAGAAAAACTGAAAATATTTGGCGGTTTTTTGACGGAATTCAAAAAACATTGTTGGCAGTTGGCACTGGCAGCACTGACCGTAAGATCCGTCCACAGATTACTATATATGTAGCTAGGATCCGTCGATTTGCGACTAAGGACTGCCGACTGTGTATTGTGTATCCAGGACAAGAAATAAATTAAAAAAAAAACCGTCGAAGCTGTTTTTCGTTTCGCATCTTTTGAACCGTTTCTTTATTTTCCTGAATGAATAATTGTAAACACGTAGTAATATAATTCTCATTCCACGAGTGCTTTTAGCCGACTCTGAAATGGCTACATTAGACGATAAGATTTTGGGTGAAAAAGTGCATAATTACTGCAGCAGTAGTGAAGATGAAGACGGCGGTTCTGACGACGAAAGGAGCGGTGATGAAGAAGGAAATCCAATTAGAAGTGAGATTATTAACTCAGAGCCACCGCCCGTCAACAGTTGGAACGGGTCAGCAAGTAATACGGGGCCGAAAGGCGTCCTCGAAGATTGGCGCCGTTTCAAGCAATTAGAAGCTGAAAACCGTATGGAGTTGGAAAAGGAGCGTATCGCTTTGGCTAAGAAACTCACACTCACAGTCAAACCTGACCGCGAAGCCGAAGAGGACAAAAAGATTGAGGAAATCGAAGATGAATTGAGTGAACTTATTGATGAAGAGTTTCTCATGGAGTACCAGAAAAAACGCATGCAAGAGTTGATGACGCAGTTGCAGAAGACTCCTAAATTTGGTGTGGTGGTTGCTCTAAACACTAAAGATGAGTTCTTGAATGCTATTGACAAAGAAGATCAGAAAGTGACTGTAATGATTCACATCTACAATGCCTCATCACATGCTTGTGAAACCATGAATGGTTGCTTGGATGTTTTGGCGCAAGATTATCCAGCAATCAAGTTCTGTAAAATTGCAGCTGATGTTACGGGTCTGAGCCGGCACTTCCGTGTAGAAGGTGTCCCAGCTATACTTGTGTATAAAGCAGGCCAAGTCATTGGTAATTTTGTACAGTTGGCTACAGAGCTTGGCAATGATTTCTTTGCTACTGATCTTGAGCGATTTCTTATTGAGTATGGAATGCTGCCTGAGAAGTAGATTTAAGTAACTGTAAAATTTGTGTTGTCTTAAGTGCTTACCTGGTCTGTAAGAATATTTTGGAGTTTAATGAATTCGTTTTTGGGATCTCAATTTTGAGAGTAGGAAGTTACTGATTTTGATGTAAATGGAATATTATTTTAAAGATTGATTTTACAAATTTTTAAGAATAATTAATGTAATAATACTAAAATTTGGCCTGAAAGTCGATTTACTTAAACTGATTAGTTTAAGTCATTATTACAAGTTGTTTCAGACATTAATATAATCACAAAATTTTATAAAATTGTTTTGTTAGAACACCTTTTACATTTACATCAAAAACAGGAAACCAGTGTTTTAGATTAACTTTTATTTGTCCATGTGGTAGGTTTACGTAAGCCTTATTAGTAACAGTAAGCTATAAAACAAACAATACTTAATTATCTTTATAATTAATGTGTTCAATTTCTGACTTATGAATAACAAGGTTTATTTTCCTTCCCTAATTAAAATAATATAAATTAAAATAACTACACACTTTCCTTATTTAAATGTGGATTTGTGGAGGCTTAATTTAAGAGGGTGTATACGTTTTCCGCGCCGTTTGGCTAAAATACCGTACTTTTCGGATTTGAAAATATCCATAACTATTTGTCTTACAAAGACGTTAATTACCAATAAATTTAGGACATTTTGTTGTTGATATAGTTACGGGAGAAAATTTTATAATTGGCAAAGCGTTTGTGAAATCTGACGAGATAACTGAACGGAGATTCTCTTAATTTCACTTTCAGTGTCAATTTCCAAGCTAAAAATATCTCAAATTACAGACATACCTAATAAACAAAAAAATATAGCCAATTGCAAAGATCCTCAGGAAAATAGTTACGGAAAAACATTTGCCGATTTTGATTATTTACATACGAAAATAAAATCCAAACCAAGTGAAAAGATTAGGAAAATATAGCCAAATAAAATCATTATTTTAACCGGTATATTCTACTTAATTTAATATAAAAATACCTTCCTGTAATAGAAGAGGATCTTTTCTAAAATATAAAATTTAAAATTTTAATTAATTTAGCTTTATTATTTTTCTATAAATATTTGAAAACTACTATAAAACATGGTATAAAAGTCTGCGCGCTAATCAATTCAAATCAGTCTGCCGCGAGGCCTTCCAGCGAGTGGTCATGTCGCTCGGCGCTCCGCCTGACGTTAGCCGTGCTTACGAGATTATGGAATGTTTACTGAGTGACCAAAAACCTTAGCACTTTGCTAAGTATAAAATTGTACTATTATTTTTGACTACTGATTTGTTTTTGTTGTTATTCAGAGTGACAATAAATTATGTTTCAGAAGTAATCCTACTAATTAGGTATTTCATATTATAAATGCGAATGTTTGTCTGTTTGTTTGTTGGTTTCTTCATCGTCTTTATTCTTTGACGCAGCAACGGATCGACGTGATTTTGGCATAGATATAGTTATGGACGGACGGACAAAAATTTTTCAAATAGTGTTTTAGTTATAGGTACCGTATATACTTTCATATGCATTTAGTAAAAAGCTGTTATTTTGATATTAGATCTACCATGCCTGCGGCGCAAGAACGGATCTTTTTGATCGATAAAATTGACAGTTCTAATCGATAAAGTGAGTTTTATCGACTTGTTATAATATTTATCGAACAAAAGCGGTGCAAGTACGGATCTTTTCGGTCTATAAAATTCGATAAAATTGACAGTTCAAATCGATAAACTGGGTTTTATCGAGCCTCAAAACAATCGACAAAAGTTATCGAAAAGCTAGGTCGAATCCAAAGAGAATATAGAGCTACTACAATACTTTACGATCAGACTTCGGTACTCGCAACATTCGATAAATTTATCGAGTTTTTCGTTCCGACAAATTTATCGATTTTTATCGAATATTATCGACCGAAAAGATCCGTACTTGCGCCGCTGCGGCGAGGGTTGATAAATTTGTCGAACCGTAAACTCGATAAATTTATCGAATGTTGTGAGTACCGAAGTCTGATCGTAAAGTATTGTAGTAGCTCTATATTCTCTTTGGATTCGACCTAGCTTTTCGGTAACTTTTGTCAATTGTTTCTAGGCTCGATAAAACCTACTTTATCGATTTGAACTGCCAATTTTATCGAATATTTTCCACCGAAAAGATACGTACTTGCGCCGCTGCGGCGAGAGTACGGAAGTTGGTTCGATAAATTTGTCGAACCGAAAAACTCGATAAATTTATCGAATGTTGCGAGTACCGAAGTCTGATCGTAAAGTATTGTAGTAGCTCTATATTCTCTTTGGATTCGACCTACGTTTTTCGATAACTTTTGTCGATTGTTTCTAGGCTCGATAAAACCCACTTTAACGATTTGAACTGTCAATTTTATCGAATATTATCGACCGAAAAGATCCGTACTTGCGCCGCTGCGGCGAGAGTATCGAAGTCGGTTCGATAAATTTGTCGAACCGAAAAATTCGATAAATTTATCGAATGTTGCGAGTACCGAAGTCTGATCGTAAAGTATTGCAGTAGCTCTATATTCTCTTTGGATTCGACCTAGCTTTTCGATAACTTTTGTCGATTGTTTCGAGGCTCGATAAAACCCACTTTATCGATTTGAACTGTCAATTTTGTCGAATATTATCGACCGAAAAGATCCGTACTTGCGCAGCTGTGGCGAGAGTACGGAACTCGGTTCGATAAATTTGTCGAACCGAAAAACTCGACAAATTTATCGAATCTTGCGAGTACCGAAGTCTGATCGTAAAAGTATTGTAGTAGCTCTATATTCTCTTTGGATTCGACCTAGCTTTTCGATAACTTTTGTCGATTGTTTCGAGGCTCGATAAAACCCAGTTTTTCGATTTGAACTGCCAATTTTATCGAATATTATCCACCGAAAAGACCCGTACTTGCGCCGCTGCGGCGAGAGTACGGAAGTTGGTTCGATAAATTAGTCGAACCGAAAAACTCGATAAATTTATCGAATGTTGCGAGTACCGAAGTCTGATCGTAAAGTGTTGTAGTAGCTCTATATTCTCTTTGGATTCGACCTAGCTTTTCGATAACTTTTGCCGATTGTTTCTAGTCTCGATAAAACCCACTTTAACGATTTGAACTGTCAATTTTATCGAATATTATCGACCGAAAAGATCCGTACTTGCGCCGCTGCGGCGAGGTTACCGAAGTCGGTTCGATAAATTTGTCGAACCGAAAAATTCGATAAATTTATCGAATGGTGCGAGTACCGAAGTCTGATCTTAAAGTATTGTAGTAGCTCTATATTCTCTTTGGATTCGACCTAGCTTTTCGATAACTTTTGTCGATTGTTTTGAGGCTCGATAAAACCCACTTTATCGATTTGAACTGTCAATTTTATCGAATTTTATCGAATATTATCGACCGAAAAGATCCGTACTTGCGCCGCTCGATACAATCGACAAAATTTATCGAATAGCTAGGTCGAATCCAAAGAGAATATAGAGCTACTACAATACTTTACGATCAGACTTCGGTACTCGCAACATTCGATAAATTTATCGAGTTTTTCGTTCCGACAAATTTATCGATTTTTATCGAATATTTTCGACCGAAAAGATCCGTACTTGCGCCGCTGCGGCGAGGGTTGATAAATTTGTCAAACTGTAAACTCGATAAAATCGAATGTTGCGAGTACTGAAGTCTGATCGTAAAGTATTGTAGTAGCTCTATATTCTCTTTGGATTCGACCTAGCTTTTCGATAACTTTTGTCGATTGTTTCGAGGCTCGATAAAACCCACTTTATCGATTTGAACTGTCAATTTTATCGAATTTTATCGAATATTATTGACCGAAAAGATCCGTACTGGCGCCGCTCGATACAATCGACAAAATTTATCGAATAGCTAGATCGAATCCAAAGAGAATATAGAGCTACTACAATACTTTACGATCAGACTTCGGTACTCGCAACATTCGATAAATTTATCGAGTTTTTCGTTCCGACAAATTTATCGATTTTTATCGAATATTATCGACCGAAAAGATCCGTACTTGCGCCGCAGGCGCACGCACAACGCAGTTTAGGTATAAAGCTACACAAGTACTTGTCCGGCCGAATTCAGAGGCCAAATCAAAGTGGTTATTCACGGCCAGTGAGAGAATACGCGCCAAATCTACGCACACTACGTCTGCTTCTGTGTGTGTGAAAGTATTACACAAGCATCGACTTGCTCGCGCGTGGATCAATCCTCTTAATAACATTTTTAAACATCCTTGCATCATCCAGTGTGGTATGTGTCCAATTATTATAATTAGCAGTTATTTATTGTTCTTAATTAATGTAATTTTACAAACAAATATACTTTATCAATGTATTTTGATGGTACCTGCATTTTTAGTTTAAAACTTTTTATTTTAATGTGTTGATTAGAATAATTATAATATTATACATACTTAACTTTTATCTTTAGGCTATTTATTTATTGTCTGACCTGCAATGGCTAATTACATGTATACAAGCTGTAATTTTCCAAAGTTCACTAAAATGTAAAGTTTTTACAATTATCTAGAAATTAAAAAAGTTTTTAAACCTTTGAAATAGTTAATCTTTTTCTAAATTGGTTTGATGCTTTTATAAGTGAAAATTGTTGAGATCCAGTAATCCTACTGACTTTCAGAATAGTTTAATTTATAATTGCATTAATTATATTCCCAAAAAACAAAACGAGAAATTCTATGATAAGTAATATTTGTTCTCTAATTTCAAGTCAGAGACAAATATATTATTAAGCTGGTGCTTATTTTACTGATGTATTTCTTCAACTAATATGATTGAATTTTTATCTATGTAACAAGTCCATTGTATTTATTTATGGAATAAATGTGACAAATATGTAAATAAAAAAACTATGGTTGATTTTATTGCTTCCATTGTTTCTCTCTTCGACCACCAGGTAAAATTGATATTAGTATTATTGTGGGCCTGTACCTACATTATAAAAAGTGGACATATTATTTTGTTAGTTAAAATAGAAATCATTCTTATCTCGTTTATATAATACCTATACGACTTAAAACTAATGAATCGATTTTAATGATTCAATCTGAAAGTAGGTATATATCCTGTCAAGTAAAAAAATAATTTTCCAAATTGGTTAAATGATTGAGATTTGCAGGGTTATTTTACGAGCCCCGATGCAAAATAGTTCGTCTAGTATGGAAATTAGTGCAAAGCGTAAAATATAGAAAGTAAATATTGGTAACATAATTAAGAACGTTTAATAAAAAGTAAACCACAAATTGAGGAACATTTTAATGTTTATTTTAACATAACTGAAATTCTTTCATGACTTTACATAATATAAAAAATTTAAAAAATATTCTAAAAAACATAACGCAAAAGTATTCGTCTACCCTTGTCACTCACGCAAAATAGTTCGTCTACCACTTAGTTGTGTCGCCTTTGCTCTCAATGACAGCTTTAATGCGAAGAGGCATGGTTGCAACCAACGCTGCACACTCCTCAGGCGTAATTGACTCCCAGACAGCCAAAAGTTTAGCCTTTAAGTCGCTCTTCGATCTTGATGGATTTTTACGGAGAACTTTTTCATTTTCCACCATAGCGTTTCGATCGGCGACAAGTACGGGCTGTTAGATGGCCATTCGATTGTAGAGATGCTTTTCGCCGGTAGCCACGTCTTTGTTGTCCTTGCAGAATGGCAGGAAGCACCATCCTGTTGAAAAATGAAGGAATCATGATGCTTAAGTGACGGAATAGAGGGCAGTAAATTCTCTTCCAAAAGGTTTTGATACCTTGCAGCATTGATAGAACCATCCACAAACTGCATACCACCAACACCTTGTGCAGACATGCAGCCCCATATCATAAGAGACGCCGGAAACTTCACTTTGCGTTTGAGACAATCAGTACGAAATGCCTCATTTTTGTTCCGAATCACTCTTTTCCTTTCATCGCCGACTGCCACTTCAAATTTGGACTCGTCACTCTAATTGATACTACGCCACTGATCGGAAGTCCAATTTAAATGATCACGAGCAAACTTCAACCTCTTTTTCTTTTGTACAGCAGTCAACAGTGGTTTCTCCTTAGCGGTGTAAAATCAGTAACCCATTCTTTTTAAGACTATTTTGCAAGTATCAACTGAGACGTCTTTGTGAATCATGTCCTTCCAATTCACCGTGAGTTCTCCAGCTCGAGCACGACGATTATTTTTGATAATTTGCTTCAGGATTCTGTTTTCTACTGCACTTGTGATGCGTGGTCGACCAGTTTTCTTCAAACAAGAAGTCGTTCTATTCTTTTTATAGTGCTGAATGATAGATTGGACTGTAGACCTGGGAAGTATCAAGTCTTTAGATATTTGGTAACTTGATTTTGCCAGCATCGACCCCACAAACTATTCATTTTCGAAGCTCTTCACACACGGGTTTGCCACGACCCATTGTTATTTGAAAACTAATGAAAAAAACTGAAATTTTCAGAATTTATACTGTCTCACTTGACAAATAACACAGAATTACTTTTACAAATTTAAATTATGCAACATAATTGTAGAAACAGGAATAATCTTATTTAACTCACCGATAGACGAACTCTTTTGCATCGATTAACAATTAGACGAACTATTTTGCTTATAACTTCATCGAATTTAAAACAGGATATATATAAATTTAAAAGGCTAAAATAGTTTATTGATTCATAATTAAAAAATGGCATAAGTAACGCGACATGTGATAGTAGAACAGCTTAATATTTTATATAGATATACAAAAATACTGAAGTTAGAAAAAATCTCACAGAGAAAATTTCACACTAGACGAACTATTTTGCATCGGGGCTCGTAATTCACTCGGAATGATATCCGTGTCGGAAGCGACTTTCTTGATCGTTTGAAGCTCAAAAACGCATCCCGACAGAAAAATGCTGTCGGGATATATCCGTGTTTATGTAGCTGAGTTGTCGAATCTAAACGGGAAATTTCTCTGACAGGATGCGATTCTGATATATAAGCTATCAAGACTGTCGCTTCCGACACGGATATCATTTCGAGTGAATTAATATTAATATCGATCATTCCCATTGTCCCCCTCCCGCTTGTGCACCACTGTTCACCAGTGGACAAGCGTATGTGAGGGACAACAGGAATGATCCATTAAATAACCCTGCTGATAAAACGTAGTGTTTTGTGTTTTTGTTTGTAGCGGGGCTAAAAACTCATAAAAAGGCCACTGCCCGAATCATTATGATCCATTTCATAAATCGTCATGTGGTCACCTAAAGGGAATTCATAATGTGACTCCATGCGGAATCATTTGATAATTCATTCAATAAGAATTGATTAATTACTTATAGCAGAACCTTTTGAAGTTACTCATCTACGAATTCCCTTTACCTACCTATAGGTGACTTTTTTACAATTTATGAAATGGATCATAATATGATCATGATGTCATGATTCGGGCAAAGTGGCCTTAGCCTCGCAGGTAGGTGTGAGAGAAAGGGCTCTCTAGTTTCAGATGTACCTAATAATTTATACAAAAATTCGAACGGAAAGCCAGAATTATGTACCTACACAATCAACAATGTCTTCTGCAGACTTTCTCTTTTCTCACTTACTGCGTACAAAAAAGTGAAACCACCATTGTCAACGTGACGAGCCATTTCAAGCCGTATTGTTCGTAATTTCCCCTCATTATCATTGTGCTTGTCCGATAATTCTTGCGGATTGTTCCCACGACGCGATGCAATGACCGTATTATTGTTGGTGCAATTGAATCGCCGGATGTTGATCATTTCGGTAACCATAGAACAAGTACCTTTTGCATTTCTCTGGTTATTTGATCGAAGAGCCTCTCTACTAATACAACCTAGACTATTTTTTTGAAAACATTATTGTGTTTCTGTCACACGCAAAAAGTCTTATAACATGCAAATTCACAATAGGGGTGTGCATGAAACATAAAATACATAATTACTGTTGTTATGTTTCCCACATCTTAGTACCGTAGAAGTAAAATCTTAGTACTTACCATAAAAATGAAAGACACAAAAAATATATAACTTTCACAAAGATAGGTACTGCATCTAAGTTTCCCGAACTCAACGATTTTTTTATCACCTATACCTAGTAATTAATTTAAATAATACCATAAGATTCTTTACATTTCCATGAATATAAAAATTTATGACAGCTATTATAGCTGTATAATACTGCCTGCGTTAAACAAATGACGTCAGAAGTTCTGTCCAATATGTATGGGGCGTTTTGGACGCCCGACTTTAATTCTAATTTTTGACGTTTCTAGCGTTCAATTTCCATGGTTTCCGATATAGCCATTTGATTCACCTAATAAAACGAATTGAATGACATCATACATACCTACTCAGTGGTGGATCCAGGATTTTGGTTGGGGGGGGGGGGGGGGGGGGGGGTTCTGACCAAGATGGGAGTAGACTTTACTTTGCTTGTAATGTACCGCGTAGCGAGTCTCCTTGGATACATAAGTTTTCACTTTCATGGTCACTAACACAAGAGTTAACTTTAGTAACGGGATATTTACCATGTATTTTACAGTGCCGAAATATCGAGTGCTCAAAACAAATAAAATACATGGTAAATATCCCGTTACTAAAGTTAACTCCTTGGATACCTTTTTAATACTATTGGAAAACGAGACGAGCGGGTCATTTGCCTGATGGTAAGCGTACCTTTTTGAAAATTCTTCAATGACTGATTGTGGCGCGCGGTGGGCTATTCCACCTGGCCCTACCAGTTGTCCCCTTCAGGGGGGACAAGTATTTTTTTTCCACTAGGCCCTACCAGTCAGTTTACGACAGTAATGAAACAGTCTTTTAGAAAAGTTAATACCTGTTTCGAGAATTGTTACGGAAAATACCAGGCTGGGTGGGGTAGATTGAATGTTTTGAATTTTTCGACCATTTATTTTATTTGGCTTGGCACTGGTAGTACTTTTATACAGAAATGTACTTATTGTCAAAAACTGATTAATAGGGACAAGTGGAATTTAAATGTCACTTGTAGTGTTCAGTTGTAGTTGTTGCCTACTGGTAGGGCCAGGTGGAATAGCCCACTTAGGCAATGTCACCGTGGATTGTAAAATTGAGACTAAAATGGTTTTATTTTGATTAAGGTATTAAAGTAAAATTTCGTATCAAATTAATTTATTAGTGACATTGCACTTCAAAGTTACATTATGCTTACATAACCTTCTTATAGATACAATAATAAAATACTAAACTTAGACACAGGATCTTAGAACGTTTAAATTTAAGATAATATGTAAAAACAGTAATTTGTATGAAATACTATTGTACTATTTTTTAAGGCAGCGAATTGAACCCATTACACGTGTAAAAGAAGGGAATGCTACAATACTTTTCATGTTTTGATGTGGAATTTGACTAAATCTGGTAGAGGTAGATTGAAGTTATTTCTAGCAGTCCCATCATTATTGCAGCTTCAGAGATGCACTTAGATTAGATTACTAATAGTCCAAAGTGGTTGCATCCCAATTGCTGTCATAGTCATGTTAAGCTACGCGCGAAGCCCTCGCGACAACACACGCTATAACGTCTATAACACCAAAGTGACAAAGTTCTTATCCAATCCATAACCACAACAATACAAAGTGGAGTGTAGCCCTATTCTAATTTAACTTTTTTTTAAATGGTTTCATCTATTTTAATGAAATTGACTCCAATACAAGAGCTCATACAGCTGAACACTTGTTGGGTGCACTATAACATAAATGACAATAAGAAAGGTTCCATGTGTACCTAAGGAATATAATATTTAAATAGCATTTTCTTAGCACTGACAATATTTTGAAAAAACACAATTATAAAGTATCACACTGTGAAACAAATGTTCAAGATCACACATACATACAACCACAAACGAGATATAACACTGTCTACACAAGAACTTAACTTATATCTACGATTTCGTTGCTCATTTCCGTGCGCCTACGCTTCGGCGGCTTGACAGCTGGTGCGTCATCGTCTTCTTCAATAATCTCCATGTCACTGTCACTGTCATCTCTAGATCTTGATGGACCCGGTTTAGGCTCCCCATTGTTTGGTTCACCGTTTTTAGGATCCTCATCTTTTGGCCCCAGCGCAGGAGCATCAGCTTCTGTTACAATGCGCCAGGATTTCTCGTTATCCTCCTGTTGCAGACGGACTCTGACTTCGTAGTTCTGGAGGAAGTCATCGACCATAAGGGCACAGCCATCGTTGAGTCCGATTTGTTCTAGAGTTTTTTCGTTGTTGTGGTCTGTTTCTCCAGGTTCGGACGAGAGTACAACTAGGCCTTTGCCCTCGACTGTTGCGTCGGGCGCTTGCATGTTCAGGCCGTCTTTGAAAGCAGATGTTAGGTCCTTGAGGGTTAGTTGCTTGAGGTTGCAAGCTAGTGCGACTTCTGGCTTCGGGGCGCAAACATAGCATTTCGGGTTTGGTGGAGTGAGTGCTGAAAAGAAAAAAAGTCGAAATGATACTAAACAAAAGAGTTAATGCATATACCTAGAGACGCGATTCAAACTCGGTATTAGTGATTATAATCTCTTTGCTCGGTACGGGCGAATCAGGTTGTTTCAGTGAGAAATATGATGGATACAGTATGGTACATACTTATAGTTATGTGAGTTATGTCTTAACTTATTATGTATTGAATTTGTATGGGCGAAAGCATGTGACATTTATATAACTGAGTACTATGTATGTGTGGGTGGGCGAGTTACGTCTGCCGACAACAGTTTTTAAAATTTTTGCATGTCTGTTTGTTCCGGGTAATCTCCGAAACGGCTGGACCGAATTTGACGGGACTTTCACTGGCAGATAGCTGGTCTTACAAGGAGTAACTTAGGCTACGTGAGCCGCACGCCGCGGGGCACAGCTAGTATTAAATACTCACTCTTTTCAGGCACGAACAACTGCCCGCGGTGGTTGACCTTAGGGCGCAGATAGACACTGGTCGAGGACGCTATCTCTCCGTTGAGTATGTTCTGTGCGCGGAGTACGGCTAGCCCCGCAACTATTGCGTTCGCCGTGGCTATGGCAGGGATTATGTTACCGGCCATCGCTGGGAACAAATAGGTTAATTATAGTGCTATACTTATTTTAAGTTTAGGTTAGCAATGATGTGGTCAAAGATGGTGAACACATGTTTGACCATATCATTGCTTAACATCTCATGTTATAGAGGTCAAATTTAACTATCCGCTGAAAATATTATCGAGCATAAAAAAATGAGTTTTGTTCTTTGGGTCCTAATCTACATCCCTACCAAGTTTTAAATTCAATTTATTCACAAGTTTAGGTGTGAAGAGGCATTATTACATTCCGATTAAAATAATAATTATTATAAGAATGGATGAATGATTAGTTGATAATAATTCTGAAATATAATTTGAAATATGTTTGTGTTATAACAGCAGCTAACAACACTTCACTCTCCTGAAAATCATGAAGTAACTATCCGAAGGGAGAAGGCATATACCACTTACATCCAACAAGTAAGGTAATCTTTAGTGTCCGACCGAAACAGGATTTTTAGCCGAAACCGAATCTGAACTTTCGGTCAGGCTCTCAGTTTCGACCGAAACTGAAACTTACATACTTACACATATTAAAATTTCTATTTTATATCGAAATCTAGTGTATTTTTGACACATTTATTTGCATATACATACAGATAGTTAAGGAATGTTAAATAAAATAAAAAGACAATAAAGGACGTAACAAATATATTCTTTATGTCATGGATACATTATCAGCCTCTTATACGCTCCCATACTGCTGGGATACCGGCCGTCTCTCAGAAAGGTAGGTATGGGCCATAATCCACCACGAGGGTCCAGTGCGCCGTGGTGGATGTTACATGTCCTCGAATTTTGTGGTTCTTGAACATGCGGGTTTCCTTACGATGTTTTGCTTCACCGTTTTAGAGCGTGTGTGAATGAATAGCACATAACTTGATATAAATCATTGATGCGGGCCGAGTCGTGAATAACTTATATTCAGTGAATACAAAAATAACATTCAGTCAGACTTAGACATACACTACATAGCTATACTCTCTCAGGCTCAGACAGGGCGAGTACGTGTTAGCCGCGAAGTTGGCCGAACGACCACGATAATTCACGAGAACACTCGAGTTTCGGCGCGGCCGAAACTTTCGACCATTTTTTGGCCGAAACCGAAACTAAGGCCGAAACTGGCCAAACCGAACTTTCGGTCGGTCAGTACTAATTATAATTCATACTCACATTTGATTTCGAACCGCGACTTCAAAGGTATGTTAAAGACGCTCGCACGAAGGTTAGCGCAGGCGGTGACGAAATCCATGGCGTTCTTGTCATCTTTGTCCCAAACAAGGTGGTCATCTTTCGCACAACTCTTATATTGTGTTGCAAGTGCTTTAACAGTAGCAGCAAATACCTATAAGATGTTAAATTACATAGTACTTATTTTATATAGGTTAACTATGCATTTTTAACAGGGTTCGAACTGATAATTATCAAGACAGTATAGACTGATATTTGATAAATATGCCTGTCTTGTCTTGTTCATTATTTCTGTTGTGGCTGTGGCCAAACCATAAAAGTTGAAGTTTGTTCTGTAGTGCTGTGTGTGTACACTTGAGCTGTGTAAGAAAAGTGAAGCATTGGTTTATTTCCTGCACATTACATTATACCATGATATAGGGACCCTGTATGATCAAATTTTGACTGCATTAAAACCAAAAACATTGGATTTTAGGCTCGATGCAAATACTGTCGAGAAGGAATGCAGGAGATTTTAGATCGCTTGAAAAATGTTTTGTTTGTGTTTGATAATTATCAAGAGACATATTAAACTTGATATTTTCGAGTCTTGATTTTGGAACAGTAATGCTTCCACATTACTGCTTGGCGGCAGACTTCACGGGCAAAGCAGTGGTACCAACCCAGTTGGACACTTGCAGAAGAGTTAGTACTCATCATCATCATCAGCCGGAAGACGTCCACTGCTGAACATAGGCCAGAGTTAGTCCTACCACCTAGTAAAGCCACCAGACTTATTATATAAATATGATAATAATAAACAATCTTGCTCTTTCGTTACCAACCTGACCGCATTCATGAACAGACCAAATCCTCTGATCAGGCAGTCCGGAATGCTTGGCGGGAGCATCACTCTTCCCCGGAAGGTTCTGGAAGTTCAGGGGCTCAGGACGACGACGGTTCTTCCATAAGTTATCCATGGTGCGGAGGTAGTGGATGTCCGCATCAAACAGTTTGTCAAACAGCCTTGCCGGATCATATTCATTCTTGGCCGCCCAAACCCGAGTGCTTTGACGGGTCACATTACCTAGAAATTTTAGTGTTTTAACTTACAGTATATAATGGGAAATTTTAGTTTTTTATTTGCGAAATTTACGTTCCCGCTTTATCATAGATAGTGTAGATTAATAAAGGGCGTGAGCACTTTTCCCTTTGGTCTGAACCAGTGTTATAAATGAACTCTTAAATCTGTGTGCATAAATGGTGATAACATGATTTGAAAGGCCTTAAAAGTGTAAGTCTTAAATAATGAAATTATTTATTTATTTATTTAATTATAGACGAGCAGCATGTGTGCTGATATGTCTATATTACACAGTGTTGAAATTCACGATTGTTCACTTTTGTAGTAAGGAAGTATTGTTTGTTCGTTATTTCATTATCATTTCATTGTCATTATTTCAGATTTTAAATCAAATTGATTACTAGACCCTAGAACACAACTTAGGTATTGATGTAATTTAGTTGGGTGTAAAAAAGGCCAAATTATTTATAAGACTGATCAACGCCTCTGTATGCATAACTTAAACAAATAGATAAATAAATTTAAAGATTACCTGCTTCAGTTTGGGTTTTTACACCAAGGTTCAAGGCTGTATCTCCCTGTGCTTCAGGATCTGCTGTGTCTGGACTGACATCCTGATCAGGGTCTTCTTCCCCAAACAGCTGGTTGAAGAGATGTTTAGCCCAGACTATGCAGTGGATGTGCTCAGATGGAGTATTGCGTATTGTGCAGCCTGGGAATGTCTTCTGAATGGCTTTGGGCTGACACTCATAACATTGGGTGAGACCTTTTTTGATCAGCTCTACCTATAAAAGATAATGTTGCCAATGTTTTGATTACTGTAAGTTCTTAACTGCTTTCAGACTTTATGCCAAAGTTAGTTTAGAGAAGATTGGTCTCTAGGGACTGATAAGATAATGTTTACAGATGTAAGCCCTGTAAGATGGCAGCCCCTAGGCTATTAGATTAGCCTAGGGGCTGCCATACCAAAATGCGCGTAGGTAAGGTGTCTGTATGTGTGGTGATTTAATATTTAGATAATATTGTTTGTTTGTTTTAATTAGTTTTTTTTTGTTTGCATTTGTTTTGTTTATTGTTTATTAGGTGCTAGGGCTAACTCTTCTGCGAGTGTCCATTGGGTTTGGTACCACAGCTTTGCTCGTAATGTCTGCCGCAAAGCAGTAATGTGCAAGCATTACTGTGTTCCAGTTTGATGAGCAGAGTAGCCAGTGAAATTACTGGGCTTATGAGACTTAATACCTAATGTCTCAGGGTAACGAACACACTGCAGTCCCGTGCAGGCCTTTGTGTTTCAAAGCTCTGGGTGGCACTGCAATTGTTATGGGCCGGCGTTATGCTTACCATCAGGCAAACGACCAGCTCGTCTCGTTACAAAATAACATAAAAAAAGAAATGATACATACAACGTGGGAAAAGCCGCGTGCAATAGTTATAAAGTAATTGTAGAAAACAATCAAGTATATATTTGAAGAGTATTACCTGTCCAGCATATCCAGCTGTGCCCGTCTCAACAAGCGGCACATTAGCAGCAAGACACATTCTGTTCACATGGTTGCGAGCCACACGGTTGTCCAAAGCATTCATCACAATGTTGAATTCTTTGAAATAGCTCACTCCATACTCATTGCTAGAAAACATATATAGAATTATTGGTTTAAGATAGGATACTATAAATATTACTGCCATCATCACACATCCTCCTATGAAGCTCCCTTTGTGGGATGAGAGGATGACATTATCTGGATTTGTAAAATTAAATTAATTTGACCTTATTTTGTGTATTAACACTCTCATTGCTTATAATTTTATACATAGAAGACATTATCTCTGTATTAAATTTCAATAACAGAGCCCAATGACAATACCTAAAACTTTCCAATAATAAGCTAAACAATTACTTACTTGCTAAACTATACATCAGTATAGTCTATATGTATATCAGTAGTACTTTATATATAGTATATATTATATGAGTAGGTGTTATAAATTGTATATCAATTTTTGTGACTTAAATTAGGACTTGTAAAGAAAATTGAAGTTGCGAAACAATGGAATAAAATAGATTTTTGTAATGCTTCAATAAAATTCTATACCTAGAAAAGAACCAGAGAGCTTGATCTGTGTTCTGAAACTACTCTGGCAGCTGCCAAAACACACTGATTAGTGCTTTAGCATCAGATCTTCCGGTTTTGCAAAACCTGAAGAAAACTTAATACATAATTTTTTGCAAAATATGCAAGACCTACAAAAATTCAAATCATCTATTTCAAATACTTTGGCAGCTGGTACAGGTCTATAGAATTCAGTTCATTCAATAAATATATTATTTTACCTTATAACACTGTCATGGTGAGCGATAATTTTTACATTGGGATTGAAACTCAGGGCACTTTCCTTCGCCACCTGCGCTTTGGATTTGCCAACATGCTCTTTGTGGAACAGAAATTGACGGTTTAGGTTGCTCACATCTATTGTGTCAAGGTCAATCTGGAAAGACATATCTGGTCACAACATTTGGTTCAACATTTCGGGTCACTGGGTTTCCATACTAGTATTTTAACTTTGGGGTAACCACACAACTATAGTCTGCTAGCAGAAGCTTGGTTGAAAGCTGTTGATACACATGCATTAGAACTTAAGGCAATTGATTATATAAGAACAAAATGGAGGGTAGAAATTTGATCAGCGGCGCAAGTACGGATCTATTCGGGTCCATAATATTCGATAAAATTGACAGTTCCAATCGATGAAGTGGGATTTATCAAGCCTCGAAGCAATCGGCAAAAGTTATCGAAAAGCTAGGTCGAATCCAAAGAGAATATAGAGCTACTACAATACTTTACATTCAGACTTCGGTACTCGCAACATTCGATAAATTTATCAAACCGACTTCGGTACTTGCGCCGCAGATCCCTTAGGTGGTAACATTAATCTCACTTCACATTTTTAACATATTAAATTGAGTAAGATAATCAATGACAAGCAATTTATTTACTTTGTATAATGTAAGATGATATTTTAGTGTTCACTGGTATCCTGTTATTTTCATTGAATTTATTTTTGATGAACATGTTTAGCTATTGTCCAGGTATACAGTAACACATATTTTTTTTTCTATATTTATTAAAATGCAGAATATATTCTGTGAATTTTAAAAATAAACACAACATTGAATGAAAATAATTCTTAACCTGATAAATACTTGAACTGGATTACCAATAGCTAGACACTAATGTATGATTGATGTAAAAGATTAGGTGGTGAATAGGATGGAAGAAGATACATGGAGTATGGAATATTATTAATTCTAACCATTAGGTCATTGTCCTCCATCCACTGACAATTGTCAATAGAAGGCTTGTTGGATGAATAAACAGTAGGCTCACGATTCAGATATGGTACGAAATTACAAAAAGCTAAATACATACCTTGTCTCATTTGTCATATAAACACTGTTTGGAGTGTTTGGGTTCACAAATCACATGTACTTACTCATAGAGTAGTCGTGTCATATACGCTTGGCAACAGCAACCGCGCATCGAGGACATTTCCTATACTTAAAATTAGACGTAATTTCAAGAATAGTATAGGTATAGAAGGGGTATGATAGTAATTACGTACAATTTCAATGTTAGGAAAGCCGGTGAGCACGAGATTCTTCAATATCTCACAACCTATACCGCCGGCGCCGACCACCAAGACTTTCGAATTGGCAATGGCCTCCGTCGATTTTTCATCGAATACGCCCGCCACTCTTGCTACCATTTTGTTGGATGTCAATAAAGCCTACTACGACAAATTATGACGATTATTTGCTAGGTATATTGTTACAACGCGATCGCGAGTACTCGCAAAAGCAAAACGTCCAACAATCAATTCAGTCAAGACTCAAGTGTGACCATATAAAAATTGCGGAATCTGCCCTAATTTCAAATTAGGCCCGAAATCTGCCAAACTCTCGTTTACCCGATAGTTTTTTGTATGTTAGTATTTTTTTACGTATTATTATTATTTTCTATGAGTAAAGTTACAAAACAAACAATAATACATAAAAATATGACGTTACAATGAAAAAACAAAAACGACGACCATTGAAATCCAATGTTTCAGCTAATCTTAATAATATAATTATATATTCCTTTACGTGTCGAAATTCGTTTCATACTCCTTGTTTTTTTAAATTATTATTTTTATCTTACATTGTTTTAAACCTCATAATATATCTCCTTACTTATTATGTAGGCAGCACAGTTGTCGTATTCCTGTTACTATTTCTATTAATAAATCTTAACCTTATACTTTTAAAATGGAAGATAAATATACAGAAATAATTGATAATTGGTGAATACTCCCAAATCTGCTAAAGGCTGCTACATTTTGGGAATCGTTAACATAATCTGCCATAGTTAAGAAATTTGCCAAAATTGAAGAAATCCGCCACAAATGGTCACACTGCAATCACACCGCAGTTGTCCTAGCTCCATGTACATATTCTCTTTGCCATGTACCGCAGAGTCAGAAGACGCAGACCACAGTCAATCAAACGATATGACAATGAAAATGAAACAAGTTCAAATAACTGTCAAATTTGGCATCAGCTTTACTTCAGAAGACAGAAACGCGTTTGATCGATCGATATAATTTGTGGATCGAGTTAGAAATGTCATCAGATCAACTCCGTGATACCAAATTATTGTATGGTCATCGAAACTATATAAACATTCAAAGATTCATTTCGGTACGACAGTTAGAAGTAGGCTAAAATTGCATTCTAAGATTTTTGTAGCCACTGAAAAGTTCCACTATCCACCTCCTGGCTCCATCATCAAATCAGCTCAATGATACCAAATTATAGTTTTGTCTTCTGAACTACACAGTCTACACAATAGGTATACTTACATACAAAGTTTCATATCGATACAAAAATTAGAAATAGCTTAAAGTTGAATTCTAAGATTTTTCCAGTTTTGTTTGTTAGTTAGTTACAAGTGAAGCTAATAAGTGTAAAAATAGTGGTCAAAGCCCAAAGGCCCACCTATAAAAAAAAGTGAAGATCAAAATGTCACCTGACTCTTATATTAGAAATCGTAAAAAAATCCAATATAACAATACTTAGGTACTTATCATAGCATAATAATAATAATTATACCCACATAATACAATCTAATACCGACCTTACACACACAGAGACAAATAAGATTCGGTACATAGCCGTTGGCGTTTTGTCCAGGCTCACTTACTGCCAACATAAAAATAGGGTTTACGCGCTATGGTTTTCATTAAAATTGCTTTTAACTTTATGGTGTCGGCTCTCACAGGTTTATATATTATTATAAAATGCAATATTGTCAGCTCTAGGCGTAATAAAGTTATGGGAAAGTATCTAACTATTACGTTTATGAACAAAGTTTATACTGGGGCTATCGTTGGCTTACCACTGGCCACTTCCCTAATAACTACCTATATTTATTTTATGTTTTCTCGTTGTAGCGATAGTGATATGACCAGTGGCGTATTTTAAAATTCAGCGCCCCGGGCCAGCAGGCCCCGCCGCCCTGCCATCACCACGCGCCGGTCAGTAGCTATATACGACAGCCCCGCGTCTTGATGTGTATCAAACTTTACAGCCACGACACCCCCCCCCCCTTTCATCATCACCATTAGTCGGAAGACGTCCACTGCTGAACATAGGCCTCCCCCATAGAACGCCACTTGGATCGACTACTCGCCTTTTGCATCCAACGGTTTCCCGCGGTTTTAACTAGGTCATCGGTCCACCTAGTGGGGGGTCGTCCTCCACTACGTCTTCCGGTTCGTGGTCGCCACTCAAGAACCTTTCTTCCGGTTATCGGTTATCGGTTCTGCGAGCGATGTGGCCTGCCCATTGCCATTTCAACCTGCTAACTTTGAGAGCGTTGTCGGTGACTTTCGTTCTCCTGCGGATTTCCTCGTTTCGGATTCTATCACGCAGGGAAACCCCGAGCATAGCCCTCTCCATAGCTCGTTGTGCAACTTTGAGCTTGCTGATGAGGCCGACAGTAAGAGACCACGTCTCATTGCCATAAGTCATCGCTGGCAACACACACTGGTTGAAAACCAGCTCTGCGGTATTGTGGACTAAAAACTTCCCGAACGCTGCCCAGCCGAGTTGGATTCTTCGTGCAACCTCTTTGTCGAAGTTGGACCTACCTAATTGGACAGTCAGTCCTAGGTAGACACACTCGTCAACAACTTCGTGAGTATCGTTCCCAACAATTACCGGTATAGGTGGAACATGGACATTTGACATGATTTTCGTCTTGTCCATGTTCATCTTAAGACCAACCTGTGGGGAAACGCTATTGAGGTCGTTGAGCATGGTACCGAGATCCTCAAGCGATTCCGCCATTCTGACTATATCATCGGCAAAACTAAGGTTATTGACGTACTCGCCATTTATGTTAATGCCTAATCCTTTCCAGTCCAAGAGCTTAAAAACATCCTCCAATGCGTTTGTGAACAGTTTCGGAGAAATAACGTCTCCCTGTCTCACGCCTCTTTGCAATGGAATTTGTTTCGTGCTCTGGTCCTGTAGTCGGACTGACATGGTGGCGTTGCTGTACAAACACTTCAAGACTTCAATATACCTATAGTCAATTTGGCATCGCTGCAAGGACCGCAGTACCGCCCAAGTCTCGATTGAATCGAAGGCTTTCTCATAGTCCACAAACGCTAGACATAGCGGCCGATTATACTCCTCAGTCTTCTGTACAATCTGGCGTAACGTATGGATGTGGTCTATGGTGCTAAAGCCTTTTCGGAAACCGGCTTGTTCAGGAGGCTGGAATTCACCAAAGCTGCGTGCGAGACGGTTCGTAATGACCCTCAAAAACAGCTTGTACACGTGGCTCAAGAGCGAGATGGGGGCCTATAATTTATTATTTAGGTATTATCACCTTTTTTGAAGAAAAGTACCACCACGCTCTTGTACCACGCTTCTGGCGTTGTACCTTCAAGGACGACGGAATTGAATAACTTCTGGAGGACTACAAGTACCGTTCTACAAGAAGTTCAGTCGTAATTCCGTCCTCGCCTGCCGCCTTGTTGTTTTTAAGCTGTTTGAGAGCCATTCTAATCTCGTACAGGCTGATGTCCGGGATGTCTTCGGTATAGTGCCGGACTAACTTGGCTCTGGTGTCTTGAGCTGTGTTAGTAACGGGTTTACGTGTTGAGACTTGAGGTGTATAACTGTCCATATTTTCTGCCTATTTGCTGCCTTACGATATTTAGGCTCTTACTAATAAACAGTGCTAAACGATGGTTTGGTTAAACTATGTTTTGTTTTTGTTGTTCTTTGACAATTTTGATCTGAATCGAAAAAGACAAAACACAGTTGAACTAAGTATTCCACTGTTTATTAATATGAGAGCCTTAGATAGGCTTTTTTAAATTTCTTCTGCTTGCGCCGCCCCTCGCAGCCTGCCGCCCCGGGCCATG
This sequence comes from Crocallis elinguaria, assembly GCA_907269065.1. Lineage (NCBI taxonomy): Eukaryota > Metazoa > Arthropoda > Insecta > Lepidoptera > Geometridae > Crocallis > Crocallis elinguaria. The sequence continues at coordinate 18,130,595 of OU026072.1, read as the reverse complement.
GCCCTTTTGGCCCTAGGGTAAATACGCCCCTGGATATGACCACTATGATAGTGCTTTCGGATTTCCAACATTGACAGTGTTACCACAAAAACAAACATTTAGACGCCTTTTTAACTAGACAGTTTCTATATTATAAAGATAAAAGTTTAAAATGATTACAAATGTTACAGCAAAATGGAATTAGACAAGATTTGTGGTTGTTACTATTTAAGCAAGCGACTAAGGTTTGTTTAAGAGTTAAACGATGTTTAACACGTGTTTAATTATTTTTTGGTAAGACCGAGAATTTTCTCAATTTTACCCGCTTTCTTAACATAAAGATGTTTGATAGATAGCTTGTTTCTTGTATTATCACTTAGGTAGCTACTTCCTAACATTCGTCCTGAAAATGAATTGTTACTAGGTATGTACCTACAATGTACATAATTATATAAACAACAATCGCAGTTAAAGATTTTAAGTGCTTGACAACAGTCATCGTTAAGTTGCAAGGCCAGTTAACTGGCAATTTACCGAGCCCTCAGGCCATAACCGAGCTTTTAGCACGACTGAAATTTACTACATGATACTGCGACCGGAATCAATAATAAGTTAAATAAGGAAATAGACGATTCTATTGGAAGTGGTTTTCAGTTAACTGTTCTGTTTAAAATCGAGTTTAATGCCCCAGTCTTCAGTTGCTACCTACTTTGTACATCTATAGATAGGTACATATAGCGTAGCTCGGCTCAACGTGTAAGTACTACGCTCAGTTATTTGGATGTGTGACCGCTATCTAAAATGCTGGTAATTACGCTAGAGCGCTACCGTGCTTCACGAAAACGCTGATTCGAGTAAAGTTTCATAAATAAAAATATGTGGCCACAAAGGCTAAGGCCTGAAATATTCTGTTGCTGAATTTGCTTCGCTCGCTTACGTCGGTCGCGTGTACGAATATAGGTACGTTGTTCTATGTTCTACATAGCACCACATTGTGACGGTATAGCACGGATGTTTTGATGACGTGACGGTCAGCGTGCTACACCATCGAACGTTATATGCGACCGACCGACGTCAGCGACAGAAGAATTAAAATCTGAGGCCAGGCGGAAGCTCAGCGTCGCCAGAAGCATAGCTACCCGCCGTTTTGACCACACAAAACAGCGAAAAAGCGTTTCTTATAGTTAAGGTGAAGCTTCATGACCCGCATAACGCAAAAATCCTAAAACGCAAAAATAGCCTAAAGGCTTTTTTGTTCATCGAAGAAATACAGGCATTACGGAAAAAGAAAGACAACGCCAGAGCCTTCAGTTGGCATTCTGAAAATTTTGAAATAAATTTCCATGTTCCGAAGACTATTAGTGCGTGCAGGTAATTTCCTAATACGTGTTCCAGGAAATACGTGTTTTTGAAAATGCCTTACAAGTTTGTGAAAAAAATGTTTGTTATTTAGAATCTCCATTACATGTCCAAGGATTGTATGGAAGTGTTTTGTTGAATTTTACATTTACGAGAACACTGTGAACGGCCAAAGTCAAGGTAAAATTTGTCCAAAAAAGCTGATTTTTGAAGGCTTGTACTGAGTTAGAATCTCAAAATTTTACATATTTGCCCACACGGAATCCTAGATATAAAGCACATGATACCTATTTTCTCAAAACATCTAAATTAAAGAATAATTTATTAATAATCACGTACGAGCGTTCGTATGGAAAGTATGGCATATAGCAGTCTCTTAAAGTACGCGCACGTAAAACCCACAAGTTTTTACAAGCTTATTTTAATCAGTTCGACTCAATTACGACTAATTTCATTTATGCAGTAGGTATTGTTATCTTTTTGTTATGTCTTTGTTTCACTTACTTACCTATTTCTACTTTGAGATGAAGAAAAATAATGAAAGAAAAGCAGGTCTTTGTTCAAGAAAATTGGAAAAACGAAATGATACTGGTTCTGACACTCGTTTCATCACAGGATATTGAATAATGCATTACCTAATACAGCGATAAATGAAATTCAAGAAACAATGTCCTTATGAATGTTTTCAGAATTTCGTGTACTTAAGCCCATGTTATTTCGGAGCTGAGTGGTATAAGTGTCTATGATGCTTATAGTCAAACACTACTAATATAAATAATATAAATACTGGGAGAATATATCTGCATAAAGGTCAGCGAGACTTCCACTATAACTAGAATACTAGAATATTAATAATTTAAAACGCTTGTATGATACAGTATGAGTATAACGCTAAATAACCTTTATGAGGAGCAGGCACGTATCCAAACTTTTGGTTCGGGGGGGGGGGGGGGGGGGGAGGGGGGGGGGGAGGACGGACGGACGGACAAACATTGAACAAACCCTGTGAACTTTCGTACTTCACTGTGGTTATGATCCCGTTTAGTTTATGTTGGTAACGTCAGTTTTCGGAGGGGGATAAACCCCAACTATCCCCCCCTCTGTATACGTGCGTGATGATGAATAAGGTACCATTTGCGACGTCCAGGTTCACGCATTAAAGCACAATTTATATAGGGTATCATTAAAGTTAGGGGACGCTTTTTCGTCAAGCGCGCATTTCGAGTATCACGAAATCCGCGCTTGACGCAAAAGCGTTGTTATTCTGACTAGCAAACGTACGTTTGCATAAGCGTCTACGGTCTGCATTACGCGTCAGCCGTGAGTCGTGACTCAGTCGCTGATGAAAACACAAATTGATGAAAGTGTCTGGTTGACGGTACTATACTCATATAGATCATAATATAGGTATATACACTTGATTAAACCATTGATATACAGACTATATACCATAGAGTAGTATATATAGCTGCATACTACGAGTAGTAGTACTTTATAGCGTAGAGTCTAGCTACATATATATATATACTGATCTGTGGCGTATAGATATATATGTATTATCTTTGGTTGATCTTTGGTACTATACTAGTCTGTGGTCTGTGATGCTGATATTGATCCATTCATAGTATGTAATAAATAAAAATAAAATTTAATAAAAACACAGGCAGCATGAATCCACACTAATATTACCTACAAACTTAAAAGTTAATTCTGCAACGTATAATTCACTTAGCCCTGACCGTACTCATGTCTCTCCCATAAACTAAAGACATTGAAGTAAGAAGAGGCAAAAATGGCACCAAAAAAAGGCAAAGATAAAGCAGCAAAGGCTGCAGCAAGCAAACCTGCGGCAGCGATGGGACCACCTCCAAAGCCAAAGAAAATCCCGCCACCTCCAGCCTGCTTCAATAATGAGGACCTGGCTAAGTATAAGGAGATGTTCAAGTTGTATGATGAAGAGAACATTGATAAGGTAATCGATTCCTCTATAATAGTCTATAATATAAAATACCTACCTGCACTCATACCGCTGCACTAGTTTTTCCTGTGTGTGGCATGAACACAATACAACAGATACCTACACAATACAAACGTTAAAGAACCGAGAGAAAACTTATCGCTCACCACACCAAGTTTGCCTCGGCCGTTCGAATGGAATCCTTGCTTTGCAGTTAGGGTTGCTAGCTTAGCCACTAGGCCGTCAAGAAGACGACTTTATAGAACTTTATAGAATTGGGGAGGCGACGAGATGGACTATTGCAGGACGTTTATGTAAAGTAAACTAAGTGGCAGGACTATACCTAACTCTTCTGCTTTTTCCGTCTGGGTAGGTTCCACCGCTTTGCTCGTGTAGTCTGCCGCCAAGTAATAATGTCAAGTATTACTGTGTTCCGCTTTGATGAGCAAAGTATTCAGCATAATGTCTCATGGTAGCGAGCGCAATGCCACTGCATTAAATGCCACGAGCAGGCCTTTGTGTTTCAAAGTTCTGAGTGGTACTGCAATTGTTATGGGCCGGCGTAATGCCATCAGGCAAATAACCCGATCGTTTCGTTACTTAGGGCCGATTTTTCAATAGTCAGATAACGTCCGGTTAGATAAGTCCCTGAATCATTAAAGTCTGTGGTGAAGACAGACGTAAATAAATTTTATGGCATTTTAAAGAAATAAACCTAAGTTAGCTAACGGTCCAATAATTTTGAAATGAAAGACCCAAAAACACACTAAAAACACGAAAATTAATCGATTAGCAATCAGTTCGTTAAAGTGCAATAGAAAAATCGGCCCTTAGTCGTAAAAAAATCAGTTGGACAGCAATCAAGCTCTCGTTTTGCTGTCACCTTGCTATAACTGCTAAGATACGCTTATCAGCCTGCCGGTACCCGTATTAAAATTAATTTTGAGAGTATAATTAGTCATGTTGTATATAGATTTATCGTGTTCAGTGTATTATCCTTGCATGAAGTATGCTATCAGCCCTGCAAGTACGGAACTTTGTGATCGATACAATTGACAGTTCAAATAGTTAAAATTAGAAGTATGTACGTCGTTGTTGATTTTTTTGAAAACGAAACACTGCCTTTTCCCCGAAAAGTAACTAGTTTCCGAAACTAGTTTTGCGACGACGACAAGTTTTACTAAGTAGTAATCTGTTATGATTGCATTCCTACATAAATGAAGTTCAATTTTCATTACATTAATCGAATAAATAATTTCGCGAAGAAACGTGTGAAGACCGTTACGAACGACGATAAAACTGTTTTTAGATTTATGTTAAAATAGTTTTCGTTCCATAAACCAGTATGCGAATATTCACTTCATATACCCATTGAGGAAAGTAGATTCAGCTTCGTTTTGTTTAAAAAAAGTGAAAAACGACCTATTTCTGATTTAAATTTATAACCAATAGAACTGTCAATTTTATTTATAAAATAGTTGAGTTTAGAATAGGCAGGCTTTCGATCAAAAATAAACTAAGTATTTTCTTTTATTTTATTGTAATTAGCCTAGCCAACTTATACAATAAAGAGAGGATTAAATTTGGGAAGCTATAAAACCCTGAAGTCACCAACCCTTTGACAAAACCTCAACCTCTAGAACAACAGGTAGTTTAATCGTGGGCGGGAAATTAAACTTAATTATAATTAAGCCGCTTCATATTCTGAAATAGAGTACTTCAATGATATTTGCCCGAAATTTTAATTTAAATAAATGATAAATAAAGTACGTTTTACTGCTTTTTTTTTCTAATGCTCAATATTCACCTTAGGTAAAAATGCTCATTTAAATACATGCATTATTTTTATTTACATAAGTATTCACGAGTATTACTATCTCCTTATGATGTGTTCGAAGTTTTGGTGAGCATGATATAAACATAAGAAAATTAGAACTCGCTCTCCAGTGCAGTTGCTGAAACACACTGATAGGTGCTTGGCGACTAATTTTAAACAAGAGAGTGCTAGCAAGTTATGAGCTCTCGAAAATGCCCTAATACATAGTTGCATTACGAAGCATCGTAATTTAAAAAAAAAGGAAAGCATTCCTTGACCAAAAGATGAAACTCATTTAAGGATTCGAACGAATCGATCTACGGAACGGCGGGTGACATCATTACCACAGGGCACAGACTCAAGAGCGAATAAAGAGGTATTAAATCTTATGTTTGAAACCGTTGCTCCAAACAAAGTACAAATCGAAACGCGCGATCTCACGCCACGACTCGTTAACCACAAAATTATCCAGTCATTCGTGTACCCTTGATGTGGTTACAGGAGTGCTAACAATCAGGTGCAAACTAAGCACTTCTGAACAATACGTTTTCACCGCTCCCCTATTTGAAATCACTCACCCTAAAAAAACGATAAAATTAGACCGTGATTGTGTTACACTCCGTTGCTGAAAATTAGGTGACATTTTGATAAAGGGAGAGGTCAGTTGTTCTCGAATTTTTATGTATCGTAACCGAAATGTTGGGAGACCTAATCGATATTAGACTTTAGGTTTTGAGACTTAATCACGTCACGTTTTACTGATTTTATTGGTTTGCTCACGTGTCGTCCAGGTTTATAGGATTAGGGGAGACCAGGGATGAAAGTAACGCGGGATGAACGTAACAAATGAGTTTCTGAACAAACTATGTTAGCTACATTGATGGGTGGTACCACCGATATGTTCCCATTTGAACCACCTATTACCTCAGTTGCCCTCTTGGCACTGTGCCGTCAGGTTGTGGAGGTAGCAAGCTGGTGCTGCAAAAGTACCCCCAAAGTAAGGTTTGACCGTTTTTTCAACGGTGTTTTTTTTATTATGGGAGGTTTCTTGCTTGCGTGTCTAGTGACAGTAAAGTAGCATAAGTATTCGTCTTTCTATTTTGGCGTTCAAAACGATAGTTTATTTAGGTTATAGGCATGTATTTGGCAAATTGAGGGAAAATTTATAGTTAGGGATGAAAGTAACAACTTGTTACTTTCATCCCGATTATGATCGTGATATCTCGAAACGATTTTATTGTGTTTTTTATATTTCAAAGTAATACAGATTTATTTTCTTTCTCCTGAATACCTAACATATATAAACGAACGACTAGCAGAGGTTTAGTTACTGCAGAAATAATGGATTTGGCTACAGAAGTACTTTATAGAAATGTATCATTTTGAGACGATGTGAATTCATATCAGCCATAAGTAAGCTTCACCGGCTTCGGTAGCTTCACTATTACTGCCAAGAACCCCTCCTGAATTAACTTTGCCACCAGTAATGGCTTTGCCATTGAAAATTATTTCAGAAATAGACATTGTTTGATAATTAACAGCTTGATTTGACTCCAAACAAGCTTGAAATTCAAGAACAAGAAGAAAGAAAGCGTAGAGCCAAAGAAGTTAAGAAACCTATTTTACAAACTGCTAAACAGACGGAAAAGCCGAGGGCTGCAGTTGATAATAAAACTAGTGAAAAATTGAAATAAAAGACTAAAAAAGAATAAATAAATATGTACTAAAATAACTAAGAATAGTGATCATTCAGACAGCGAAGATTGCTTCTGGTTAATTTGTATGAAATCCTTTTCTAACAGTAGGTTAAATGAAAAGTAGGTAGGCACAATGCTTAGTTAACGATACTAAGCATTGTGGCTACCTGCTTTTATATTCAACATATATTAATTTCTTATCAGCGTTTTAGATTTTACCTTAGAATAAGAACAATAAAAAATCTAGGAAACAACAATCTTCTTTATTTTTAAGTAATCAACATTATTTAAAAATGAGATCTCAATCATGAGAATGCCCACAGCTGATAGTCTATGAAACTATCAGCTGTGGGCTCAAGTAGATTGTGCTAATAACGAAATAAGTTACCTACGCCTTAATTGTTTACCAGATTGAGATCTAATTTTTCAATAATGTTGATTATTTTTATAAATGAAGAAGATTGTTATGTTTCCTAGTTTTTTTTTAATTGTTGTGATTCTAATGTAAAATCTAAAAGGCTGATTAGAAATTAATATGTTGAATATGAAAGTAACTTTGGTTTTATTTACAATGTTACAACCATCCCCTTACACTGTTACAACCAACCCTAGGGGTAGGGATAGTTGTAACAATTTCCACTTTTTTTGTTTGGTCGTATTTCTCAAAATCTGTAATATAGGTTACATTTAAGCTGGTGTTAAAAGATAGTTAAAAGACCAATCTATCATGTGTACGGATTAGAATTTTGATATTCAAAAAGCTTTGTGAGATATTACGAGAAATATGAAAATTGTTACGTTCGTCCCTGGTCTCCCCTATAGGTTTATAGGATATCCACCGATGTTCGCGCAGCAGTTTTAAGCTTATTGAAGAATGTACTATGGGCACAGATAACGCTGTAAGTGGAGGTCACTTTCCTGTTTTTAACATTTGATCATATATACCTACTTTACAAATTACCTTTACAAATTATACATAATGAATCCATACACCTACACTATGTTCCAACTATATTGCTGGACCCAGTGTCTTATCAAGTAGGTACTAACTAAGTACCTACTGATTTTGAATTTAGCATGTCCAAAAATCCGTTGTTGTGTTTCGCACAATTGTAATGTATGTTCAGAACGTTACCGTGCCATGAACCATGCGCACTACTAAAAAAAGATACCTAGATGCAGTAAATTCGAGAGCATGGTGAGTGCGTTATACGTGCACACGCACCATGTAAACAAAGAAGTTGTTACGGATTCTGGGTATACTCAGTATATTAGTTGATAAGTTATGGATGTCTGTTTCACGGTTTTTAAATTTACCTATATATCTAAGTCGAGTCCTAAGTTTCTTATTTGGCCGGCTGTAATAGCGGGCCATTACGTCTCGTTTGCAATTGAGTTTAAGTTCTAAACTTTTTACAGGTCAAGTTAAACGCAATCCCGCTCATGCTTCGAAAGCTCGGCTTCAACCCAAAAGGGGCCGAAGTACAAAAACTCTTCGAAACATTTTTGGAAGATGATCTTGTTGACACCGTTGAATATCATGAATGGCTGTTCATGATTGAAGCCAAAATGGTAATGGGAGATGACTTCGAACTGGCCGTAACAAAAGCTTTTGCAGCATTAGGTCAAGACGATGGAGAAACAGGGATTTGTGATTTTGAATTGCTCAGAGAAGAACTTTTCCGATGGGGAGAGCCATTAACAGATATAGAGTTTATAGACTGGATCAGACTAGCTACCAAAGACAAAACTCTGAACGTTGAGGAAGGTACATTTTGCTATACCAAATTTGTTGAGAATATGAATGCTAAGGATACAAGGTTTACGAGTGAACCGATTAACTTCTTCAAGTTAGACCAGAAGACGCTGGCTGCGATGGCAATGCAAAAGGCGGCAGAAGAAAAAGCGGCAGAGGAAAAGAAGGCGGCTGAAAAGAAAGCAAGAGAAGAGGCTAAGAGGCAAAGGATGATTGCAGAGGGTCTGATACCTCCAGATTGATTATTTACCTACGTTACCAAATTTATCTCTTTATTGGTAAAATGTGGGCTGCTGTGATTTTTGCTACAAAAAGAGGAAGTACTTTAGTATAGTCCATTTGGTACCGATTTCGTAGATTAGATAGATTGAAATTTTTACCTAATTCCTAATCCTAGAATTTTATTGGACATTAAAATTTCGTCTATGCTGCAACAATTCCACCAATGAGATATTAACTTAGTATGGCTTAATTTCTGACCAGCATTCTAAAACACATTTTAAATAACATTACATTACTTGAACACAGCTTGAGTTTTTTAATCCATTTTAAAAAATAATATAAACTGTTAACCGACCTTTTATATTTTCTTTTTTCGCATCAATAATAGTGTTAAAAATTGTTTATTTCAATGTGTCATTATAATGAAAACCTAAGAAATTACAATAACGTAGAAGCTAGCAAGAACAGCTGCCTTATCAGCTAACAATCTCGTGTTCGTTTTCAATACCCGACCGATTAAAACCAGCGGTCACTAATCTTCGTGTGGAAGGAATAGTCTAGAATTTTCGCTGGTTATTAATGAAATAAGCTCTTACAAAACGAAAAGAAGCGAAAACTATTGACAACACCTTCCACACAAAGACTAGTGACCGCTGGTTTTAATCGGTCCGGTATTGGAAACGAACACGAGATTGTTAGCTGATAAGGCAGCTGTATGCTATAAAGTTGATGTTGACAACGAGTTCAGTTAAAACTTCTAGGTATATTCTGTAATTATGTTTATATGTTTATTATTAGAGCGATTGTGGCTGAGCGGGAACTTGTGCGACTTTCAATCTGACGCCCCATAGTTCGAATCTCGACTTGGCCCGCATCAAGGACTTATATCAAGTTATGTGCGGATTATTCACACTCGCTCTAAAACGGTGAAGGAAAACATCATGAGGAAACCCACATGTTCAAGAAATACAAAATTCGAGGACATGTGTTATCCACCAAGCCGCACGGGGCCCGCGTGATGTACTATGGCCCATACCTCTTTCTGAGAGAAGGCCGGTATCCCTGCAATGGGAGCGTAAGAGGCTGATAATGAAATTGGAAGCGAGACTAACATCTAAATTAAAATCGCAGTTCGTGAAGAGTTTAAAAATTGTCACAAACTCAATTAGTTGAAACTCTTTGACAAACTAATTTCGTTCAATATCAGAAAATTGGATCAGTAAGTTATGAAAACGAAAATGGTTTGAAATGTTGTTGCTGCCGCTTTAAAATCGTTTTATGTTTGCAGCCAATTTGTAGTTTCTATATTTAATTTCGATTCTTGATTGTCTCTTTATCAGGGACGATATCTATAACAAGATTACCTATAGCGATAGATTTTTCGGACACTAAGTAGGTACCCGATATCGAAACCGCTATAGAATAATTTCAAGTTTCGTTGTCTGTCAGTCGAAAGCCTTTTATCATAAAACGGAGGGTTGACTAATTTTAAATTTTAATTTGGTAACGAGACTAGCTGGTCGTTTGCCTGATGGTAATCATAACGGCCCATAACAATTGCAGTGCCACTCAGAACTTTGAAAAACAAAGGCTTGCCCAGCACTGCAGTGTGCTCGTTACCCAAAGACTTAAGGCATTAAGTCTAAAGGTATACCCAGTAATTTCACTGGTTACTCTGCTCATCAAACCGGAACACAGTCATGCTTGCACATTACTGCTTCGCGGCAGACTTCACAAGCAAAGCGGTGGTACAAACTACAAACCCAGAGGGACACTCGCAGATAAGTAATTAGTACTTACCACTGAAACAACACATTTACAAGCTTTTGAAGTTTTCTATCCAAAGCCGCAACCTAAAAGAATGTTGGGCTTATCAGAATGTTCTAGCTAAGTTCTTGTGTGAAGGTGCATCATGCATATGCTAGTTACCAGTTTGCAAGTAGTTAAATAAGCGAGCGGAATTATTCAGAGGACTTTCCAGGTTCTGAGTTGCACTGCATTTGTAATGGGCAGATACAAGGCGATCCTAGTATAACCTAGAAATTAAAACCTCTGAGCCTGCGTATTGTATAAAAAAAAATGTAGACAGGTGTCTACCCTAATAGATGTCCTCAATTCTATTACAAACTTGGTTTAAATCTAATGTTGCACTTTGAAGAGGAGAACCAAATTGGAACAAGCAATTTTTGCACGTGACATGTCAGAGGTCAGTGTGTCAGTGCTAAATTACCAACGAGTTAAATCGTCCGAGTTGAACTAAATCTGTCTACTTGTCGCATCATACGTCTGGTTAAGACGTGGCTATTATTAGGAGAGTTGCTATTGACGCTAAATTGAATTGTCTTATTATACACATGCCTATGTTGGTTAGAATAATACATTATTATTGGGCTAGTTGAAGAGATAATAGCTTTGTTGTAGTGAGGGCCACTGTCCTGCTGTCGAGGATTTGAATTAGAGAAACATCATTGTGCAAACACGTATTTGGGAGTGTTATCATATTCTGTTAGTTAGACGTGTGATCTACAGAGGCCAAAACAGAGAACAAAAAAATCCTACTTCCTACTTAATATAATATAGTGATGAAGAATTTCATAGGTACATTTAGACTGTCAACCTAGTTGAAACATGTACTGAATATAGAGCAGGATTCATAATATGCGAGGAGAGCGACCGACGCTGCGCTTATACCCGAAATTGGTCGCAACTCACGCCAGTAACTAATCTCGAGCAGACAAGGGTTGTTTTCTGTTAATAAACACCGGTAAATTGTACCTTAATCTTAACCTTTCAGTACCAGTAATTTACGCTAAACTTTAAGATTATAATCTTTAACTTTAACCTTTAACCCTTTGTTGTGTAGTCGAAGTTTCTTACCGATACAATACTCACACTCGTAACAATATCAAAAAAATAAGAATACTGATATACAAAGTCCCAAAATGTAACGGTTATGCAACCTTTGTGGATACAGGTTACTGCTACCGAGATTTGGATACCAATCACTATAACAAGCTAGGTATAGGTACCCGCTCGCTATGCTAAGATTTATTTTTGTTTCATAACGTTAAGAACTTACTGGTTATGAATATATTTCGTATCTACTCTTAGAAGAATTTTCAATTTTCCTTTATACGCATCTTCGTTTAGATTTTCTATAATCATTTATTTTTATTACATATATCTACACACATCAAATAAAGGTTGAGATCACTATGTACCAAAAGATGTTTTTTTTTAATATTTTACTTTTTTAAAAGAATGTTGCTTACGTAACATCTTTTTATAGAAAAGATACTAGTTGAAATAAAAAATTAAATTATTTATTATTAACTAAATTTGAATTTAAAAGTCCTAGTGCAATTTTGACTAATAAATAATTGATAGAAAAAGAGGATTTAACTATAATTATATTATCAACATTTATTATTAAATTATTTTTATTTAGTAAAACAATTTAATCTTCAGCATTTCTTGCGGTAAACTGTCCCATTCTTGAATAACGGCTTCCCTGATCTCCGGCACTGTCTGGGGAGGTGGCTGACGGTTCCAAACAGCTCACTTGACAGCATCAGCTGGACCATGTGTAATGCTTTCACTAGATATAGAAAGACGCCAATTAATACACCATAATAAATTATAATGATAATGACGATGATACAATAAACTGGATGCATATAATGATAACTCTAGATATTTACAAATTGTCCTTAACAACGAAAAAGTAACTGCTTGCGTCTTCAAAAAAAAAAAAATCAATAAACTCCCGGCACAGTTTTTAATGAACTTAAACCACACCAAGGCTTCAAAAACTCCAACCTCTCAAAGAGCTGAGTTGTTACCCTATCAAAACAACTGTTGGTCAGGCAGAACATGTAGATGAATGCAAGTCTACAACCTCTGGTTTCGCTATGCAAAAATAGAAAGCCAATCCAATCTGTTCTCGTTTCTATGCATGCAGTGCGACGAGTATCAAAACGGGAAGCGAAGTTAGTAGGCACAACGGTGCAGCAGCTAGGCCCGGACGATAGGGGGGTCACGTCAAGAGCGCAAACACTCTATTTATTGAACACTTGAACAAATGTATATTATTTCATTTGTTTTTTTAATACATTCTAGGCTTGCGTTTGACAACTGGCTCTATAAGAATAGTGCCATCAAACAAAGTCTTGCACGACCTGGCACTAGTAACATATAAAGGCATCGGTTTATATGTTTGATACAGACAGTTATTTCACTGACTATACTTTATACCCCACATTTTTAGAATATTGTAAGCACACTTGCATATAATGGCGTACACCCTCGCATGGAAAGAGATCTTATAAAGCGTTCCGAGGCACAACAAGGAACCTTTATACGATCGAACGTATGTCCGATTTAATCATTTACACTCGCATAATTCCTACAAAACATGAAATTTAATAAAGTGATTATAGATTCCAATGTTAAAATAAAATTATGTATTTTTGAGAGTCGCTCGATTCTCCCATACAGGAAAAGTGGAGATGAAAAAAAATTACTCCGCTCTTCATTTTAGGTATCATTGAAATGGTCTTGTGGGGTACCGATACCATAGGCCTACAAGACCTGAGATGCACTCATAATCCAGTATGAGACATTGCTAGGAAGCCCTACCTACCGAAGTCCCGTCACGCACTTGACCATTGTATATTAATGAAGATACCATAGGTAATATATGAACTTCCTGTAAGGTGATTTAATTTTCGTCATTGTTTCACTGCAAAATTATGTGACTTCTGCAGCCCTGGCTATTTGACTAGGTACGGCCCTGGGTTTGCCAAAATAACCGTCAGAACTGTGGTTTCACCTCGACCTATTCCACCGTATGGCCGAATAAAGAACAGCAGGTGCCGCGGATTAGCTGTGATTGATTGGCTGGAGGTAAAAGTGCCTTTATGTGCCATAGCCTGAAAACGAGCAGTGGGACTGGTATTTGTTTTTATATGTTCCTATATAAGGTTTAGCGTATTGACCACCGATAACGTCGCCACTTCAGCCGGGCTATTCCGTATCTCGGTTGACAACCCAAAGTGATGATCACTTGGCAAAGTGTACAACGATGAACTGTCAAACAGCTAGTTTCGTATTGGCTAACCTCAGTTATCAACTTGGATGACGTCATGAGCACCGAGTTTCGCGGTTAGTCACTTGTTACTCACCATAACTCATTTTGACAGATGTTTCTGTATCGATAGTTTAAAATTGCGATTATGTAAGCATAGTGGACATCAAATTTGATAATCACCGAGGTTTGTGATAGACACTACCCAAAAGCAGTGTTTTACAAATTCGAGTGATTAACACCGTCGATCGACAACAACGATTTTGTTGTGATTGTGATGCTGGAGTATTTATTATTATATATTTTATGATTAGATGGTAGGGCTAAGTCTTCTGCGAGTGTCCGTCTGGGTTGGTACCACTACTATGCTCGTGAAGTCTGCCACCAAGCAGTAATGTGCGAGCATTACTGTGTTCCCTTTTGATGAACAAAGTAGCTAGTGAAATTCAGTGGCTTATGCTGAGAATTAATACCTAATGTCTCAGGGTAACGAGTGTACTGCAGTGCTGCGCAGGTTTTAGTGTTTCAAAGTGTGAGTGGCACTGTAATTGTTATGGGCCGCCGTTATGCTTACCATCAGGCAAAGAACCCGCTCGTCTCGTTATCCAATAGTATAAAAAATAATTTTACATAATATTAGCTGTTTCCCGCGGCTTCGTTCACGTAGCCTAAGTTACTCCTTGTAACATCAGCTATCTGCCATCGAAAGTCAGGTCAAAATCGGTCCAACCATTTCGGAGATTACCCGGAACAAACAGACAGACAGACAAAAATTTAAAAAATGGTTAATTTGTTGTAGGTACCGTATATACTTTCACATGCACATGTGGTAAAAAGCTGTTATTTTGATATTACAAACAGACACTTCAATTTTATTTATTTGTATGAGTTTTTAATTTGCCTCCTTTATTAATTCGGTATCATAACCTTCTTACTTTATTTACTATCACCAAATTTCTAATATTGAACTAACTTTTAAACAGTAATTAATCGAATGTTGCTCGAATGAAATGAAGATTACCTACGTAATGAATTACTATGAATTTTACCCAAAGAGTTTACATATATTTTACCATACATAGTTATAGTATAGTCTGTGATTTTATTTTACCGCCACTTTATCTTAAATACACCGCCTAAAATGAAATGTCCTCAAAATGTTCCACGCACAACCCTCAAAAAGCATTAAATAACTTAGTCGTATAATAGTCGATAGAAAATAGTGTTGCGCTAGTGAAGTCCTGAAAGACACCGTTAGTCACTATAACCAGTTAACCACTCAATGTGATACGCAATACCAAAGTTATGATAAATCAGTTGACATCAAATGTCGGTGTACAACCAGACTCGGTTAATCACTAGAAACGTAAAAGTTAGCGAATAGGGGGGCAGATCAGGTGAGATGCTTAACAAGTGTATAAAATACTAGTTATAGTATAATCTCACTAGCTCACTAATATTATAAATGTTTAGATATTTGGTACTCAATTATATTAATAAATAAATAAAAATTAAAAAACCTTTTTTTCCTGCCAGTGGTTTACAGAACAGAAATTGATTCTAAATTAAATGTAATTTTTGTGATATAAGTTTTTAGTTGGAATTTGTTTCTGTACTCAATTACGCTGAAACTACTAGGCCTACTTACTTACACTTAAATGAAACTCGGTAAAACTTGAAAAAGATCTTGTCTTGATCTTGTTGGTGCTGTTGTAAATAAAGCATGCTTGCCTCGAAGATAACATATACTTATTTCATCGCTTGAAAATTACTTAGTTGTAACGATCAGGACGTACAGAAATAACTTGTTATTCTGCATAAGATATGTTTTAATAAAATGTGAAAAATAAATTACATGTTATATATACATTGTGAATGATTCAATAGCCTTATAAAATTAGTGTGAAATGATTTTCTTCTAAGCTGATGCTTGTAGAAAACGCTATTCCATGACGGTCCCGCGCAGCGACAATCTAATTAACCACGTTACAAAACTTATTCCAAATTAGCGTACTGTTAAACTTACACTGTGTCAGTAGCACAAAAAGCTCACAGATGTTGCCGACCGTAATAAAGTGAATACAACTTTGTCTGCTCACTCGAGTGTTCAGACATATCGCCGGCATGAAGTGTTTACTTGCCTAAGCATATTTTTGTGGCAGAAAATATTTTTTGATCATTATCACACACTAATACAGGTGTTTTTCTTTTATTCTCAATAGGATCGAGGTACGACTAGTATTGCATCTGATGTTAAGAAGCTGACAACAGCCGAAATGCTGTCACTGTCAGACTTCATAGGAATGAAAGAGAAGCAACTATTTCATCATAGAAGGTTCGAGCGTGAAAAACCGTGAAAAAATTTTCTTTACTTTAAAGTTAATTTATACATACAAATAAATAAAATTGGAGTGTCTGTTTGTAATATCAAAATAACAGCTTTTTACTACATGCATATGAAAGTATATAGGATACCTATAATAAAAAGACCATTTTTATAATTTTTGTCTGTCTGTCTGTTTGTTCTGGGTAATCTCCTAAATGGCTGGACCGATTTTGACGGGACTTTCACTGGCAAATATCTGATGCCACAAGGAGTAACTTAGGCTTCGCCCAAGTAGCCTAAGTTACTCCTTGTTCAAAACATGTTATTAAACACATTTTACTATTAGGTAGTTACTTCGCCCACTGAATTGAAAGGACCGTTTGAGATTGTTTGCTTTTTCCGTTGATATTGTGTTCGAATGCAATACTTTTGTGCACAATACAATATGGACGCCTCGTGTGCAGTATCGGGACAATTGTATATTAAAAACTGAATACAGGTCACAGGTCTGGGTTATGAATTTTCAGTTGGTTTAACGTCCATTGAAACTGTTAGGCGCAATAAGCGAGATTGCAAATAGGAAAATACCTACGAACATGAAAATTATGCATGTAAGGGAAAACACTGTTAAAATCAAAGATGTTTTTAAACTGCATATACAATTATACATATAAGTAATTAGTTATATCTGCCAAAACAAGATAAGTAACATACATATTTAACAAATAATAGAACTAAACTAATATTTTGAATTCATGACAGTGACTTTACCTGAATAGTAGGTATTCAGGCTACGTACGCAGGCTTGGCATAGTCACAAATAAAGTTAAAACTTGTACCTGTAATAATACGACAATAAGTAATACAGATTACAGATACAGTAATACCACAGATTATTTAGCCTGAGTCTTTGGTGCTGAGTATATAAAATGAACTATAGGTATGTATTATATTCAAACCTTTGCAGCCTAACATGCCGTAGATTACTCAAGTAGGCATCAGAAATTAGTTGAAAACGAATTCAATTTGGTTACTATTCCGATAAACCACTTGTAAACAAACACGTATTTATGTCAAACTTAGATGAGAGAAACCGAAAAGGTCACATTTAAAATAGAAATGGGCCAAATATACCAGATTTTGCCTAACGTAATTTAATTTTACAGACGTCAACCACAATACAAAACGTGTAGGCATTTTGAACATAGCTGGAAATACGTCTTTGGAACTACTTGTTTTGGCTGCGGATTCACCTTTCCGTGAATACGTTATTGACATTTTCGTTAGAATTCCAAAGGCTTCCCAGAAGACAACTGTACTACAAATAGACGAAATAATTTTATGTAGATTTAAAGATGCTATAAAAAACACTTCCACCGCTATCATCAGAACCTCGACACCAAGTGCAATCTATTGGACTCGTCAAAACGAATCATATGAGCTCAAACTCGAAAGATTTACATGTAGCCACTGAAGACTTCCACTATCCACCTCCTGGATCCATCATGAGATCAGCTCCATGATATCCATTATTTTATTGGCATCCAAATTACATATACAAACAAAGTTTAACTTCAATACGACAATTACAAAAGAATTGCGAATCGTAATTCGTGTTTCGTAATCCGTACTAAATAAATAAATAAATTCGGGACCATTGGTTTACTCAAATTATGTACGGTTATTACTTTATATTATTCAATATTCTTCTTTTTATTATTTTTGTTTCCCATATTTCACTTATTTACTATATTTTATGTATATCTATATATACAGGTTTATGTATTTACTTTCTCACTAGATATAATATTTAAAATTAATTTACTAACACGATATTTATATTTTGAGATTATTTTGATTATAAGGCGCGAGGAGAGAGGGTGAACACTGTATTTATATCGATTTACAACAAATAGCAAAATGGTTGCTACGATTTGCAAAAAAGATCATGAACAAACATTACTTCCCCATATTAATATTAGCATAAGTTCTATTCATACGGTCGCAAAACTCGTGTTTCCAAGTGAAATACTCTCTGTGAGATCCCAAAATTCTTATTTGCAGCCCATTGTCCGACGATGACGTGAGATCCTTGTGGGACCACAATCCCGCCCTCTTGTGTCAGAACAAGGAACTTTGACGAGGGCGCGACTCTTTCAGGAGTGATTGAACTGTGAGCGAAAGGCGTTTGAAGATAAGGTATTACTAGGATTGTCTGGTTGCAAGCATTACTGTGTTCCAGTTTGATGAGCAACGTAGTCAGTGAATTTAATGGGCTTAGGAGACGTGTAGTAGTATTCAATTATTATATAATAATTATAATATTCATTCAGTAATAATGTCTCAGGGCAAAGAGCGCACTGCAGTGCTTAGGCCTTTGTGTTTCAAATGCACTGCAATTGTTATGGGATTACGTTATGCATACCATCAGGCAAACGACCCGCTCGTTGCGTACCTAAAAGTGTAAAATAATAACAATAAAGATGATGTTTCAGCGATCTGTACATGGCTTTACTCGCTATTCGCTGCTACTCGCATCCTGGTCTCTACGGGACAGACATAAATGAATACTCTCAAATTAAATACATTCCGAATTGCTATAACGAGCCATTTTTGTGCCGCCATTACTTATCCAAATTACTTCATAACATTTGTACTAATCTAAGGTCCATAACATATTTTTATATTCCTTTTTGTATCGATTAATTATTAAACAATGTGATACGCATTGAGTAGTTTAAGTAATTAGCGCTATGAATGCGATTTTTTTTGGAAAGTAGCTGAGTATTTTCTTTGTAGGTATGTATCTAAATTTATTTAAAACTTTTTTTTTTATTTGCGTTTAATCTTACAAGCCAGTCGTGAAATTTAAATTTTTTGTTCTCTATAGGTTAGGTTAGCGCTTGACCGATATTTCATGTAATTACACTAATGCACAAAATAGGAGTGTACCTATATGTGTTTAGGGTTCATGTATGTATGTATGTATGTGAGTTTCTTTATTCTACCATAATGTAAATGCCTGAACAGATTTTGGATGTATGATTTTGGATGATGTTAGAATCCTTACATCATAGGTACCTACAGAGTGACACTGACTAGGGCAGTCGTGTTTTTTATGTAACTTTTTTTAAGAAGATTTTGTCTAAGATTCTAAAGAAAGCTCAACTGATCGACGCTTGGTAACGAATTGTTAACATGATCGTATAGTAACGAAACGCCTGCCCTTGACAATCCTATGTGCGTACTCAAACACTGTATTTTTAGGACTCTTTTGCGAGTGTCGGGATGGGTACCACCGCTTTGCTCTTGTAATCTGGCGCCAAGCAGAAATGTGCAAGCAATATTGTGTTCCGGCTTGACTAGCAAAGTAATCAGTGAGATTAATACCTAATGCCTCAGCGTAACGAGCGCACTGCAGTCCCACATTGGCCTTTTTGTTTCAAAGTTATGAGTGGCACTGCATTTGTTATGGGCTGACGTTATGCTTACCATCAGGCAAACGACCTGATCGTCTCGTTAGGCAATAGTATAAAAAATATCATATAAGTAAACAAATATCCTGATGGACCTTAGTTAAAAAACATGAAATTTGTATAGCAACTATTCTAAAGCATAATGGAATCAATTTCACGAATGTTATATAAAAAGGTAGGTTATTATTGTAAAGAGATCAAAGTTCTTTCTCTCCGAATATATTTTCCCAATTGAATTTTCCGAATAACAATCAGAAGGGCCTCTCGATCTAGCTCGTGTAAAACACCAATATCCGAGCACTCGAAAGTAATTCCGCCCACGGACGAATCTAGGATTTGAATTTGGGGGAAAATTAATATTGTAAAGTTATTACATATACTTGTTAGTGGTAGGAATAACTCTTCTGCGAGTGTCCGTCTGGGTTGTCACCACCGCTTTGCTGGTGAAGTCTGCCGCCAAGCAGTAACGTCTAAGCATTACTGTGTTCCGGTTTGATGAGCAGAGTAGCCAGTGAAATTACTGGGCTTATGAGACTGAATACTTAATGTCTCAGGGTAACGAGTGCACTGCAGTGCCGCGCAGGCCTTTGTGTTTCAAAGTTCTGAGTGGCACTGCAATTGTTATTGGGCGGCGTTATGCTTACCATCAGGCAAACAACCAGCTCGTCTTGTTACCAAATAACATTAAAAAAAAAACATTTTTATAACGTCCCCGGTATAAAGACGCAACCGATATAGCAGGTAACTTTAATTAAAAGACCATAAATAAAAGTAGATAAAAAAAAAATAATAAAAAAAAAACTTCAATTAAGTTACAGAATTGAGATAATGAATTTAATATAAGCCAGGAGTGACGTCGTATTCACAATACAACCTTCCAGTGAACAAACTATTTATAAAAATACTAAAGACCTTAACTAATGCGAAGAGCTTTGATGGCACATCGCTAAACATATTCCTTATATGCCCTTATATCATTCTTTAGAGGCACTGATACTAATAGTCAACACTTCAAAAACTTTTTGTTTCCCTGATGTTTTGGAAGATGGCAATTGATCCTTTGTCTAAAAATAATCTAATCAAGTGAAGGACCGCAGGCCTATTAGTGTATTGCTTAGTTTAGTTAAAAGGTGATAAGCTAAAAATTAACAACACGTATTTAAAAAAAAATATCAGATGCCCTTTTTGGTTTTAAAAAAGGTAGCAATACTCTGCGATCGCTCTGCTGAAGGTCACAAAGAATATTCTGACGGCTTAAGATGAGGCCAGATGCTCGTTACTGGTGCTTAAATTGGTTCCTGAGGGAATGTTCATGCGTGTGCTCCATCTTCGGCCACATATTCCGTACCAACAGACGAGTTAATAGTCAAACGTAGATCTAATTGTAATAAAAAAATAATACAAGAGACACCCTTAATCCAAAACCCTCTGGTTACGACCATGTACCCGTCCCTAGAGAGCTCATTGAATATTCCATTGGTCACCGTTCAAACCCAGTATTGATGAAGATCTCGATACAAAGTCGAAGATATATTTCTATTTGTTACTACTCCATTATAAAATCTACTCATTTATTTTTATTGAAAAAGAAAGGTGGTAGCCTTTGTGTAAATTATTCATTGGTACTTAGTTTTTATTCAAACACAGTGAATTGACTTATGTACCTAATTTGTTATATGTATCTCAATTTTAGCATGACGACTACATCGTCTATTCATTATTTAAGATCAATTGAGAAAGTCGTCAAAGTTTCTCATTAAAAACGGTGAGTTCCCAATTATTCACACCAAACAAGTTACACTGAAAACTACAAAATATAAAATAAATATCTTTAATAATATACAAGCTTTGGCATAATCATAATATGTCTCATATAGACTATTAATTAATGCTTATCCACTATTATTGTAATTTTTGTTATAGATACCACGTAAGTATAAGAAAATATCTTTTGAAATGATCCACGTCTGGACTTTTGGACAATAAACTTGATGATAATTTAAAGCTTCAATCACCTGGTTGTATTTGACATGTGTCCTTGGTATGTACATTGGAGACGTTTATAGACTGTATGTTAAAAGGAAACCATCCAAAGAACAGTATCACATAAGATCTTCAATCTTCATCCACGGAACATTAAATTATTTT
The DNA here is from genome assembly GCA_907269065.1 of Crocallis elinguaria. Taxonomy (NCBI): domain Eukaryota; kingdom Metazoa; phylum Arthropoda; class Insecta; order Lepidoptera; family Geometridae; genus Crocallis; species Crocallis elinguaria. The sequence goes on along the minus strand of OU026072.1, from coordinate 18,108,773 downwards.
GGGGTCAGTCTAAGGCGTAAACCTGAGTAAACTCTTCTATAAGTGTAGGTGAGTCGCTTCTATAGAGCACTATCGCACATTAAATATTCAAAGGGTGCTCTACGGCATAGACCTATGTCTACAAAGCTCTACGCCACCAAAGTGTCGGACACCAAGCCGATCCTAGAGTCTACTCTAATATCGGTATCAGGTTGAAACCATAAAATTGGTCACGAAAGGCAACAACTTCATAGTGCTGTAAAAACAATTTTCTAGCTCAACGTAACAAAGAGATACAGTCTTGCAAAGCTTAATAGAGTATTCGCTGCCCTTAATAATCTTTTATTTATTATCCTGAAATTAGGCAAAAAGAGAGGTTTAACAGCAATTACAGGGAAAACTATCAAAATTATTAATTAAACTGTGTAATTCACGTTTCCAGCCTGTCCTGACCTTTCTGTGGTAGGTAGTGATAGGTACAGTCTTTTGACAAGTTATGATACTATATCAACATAGATACAACCGCGATACTTTCTGTATGTTATACTCGATAGTTGAAGACCTGTTCCTTATTAACCTCCGAGAGAATTTTACTATTATTTAAACCACCTAACCTATTAAGCTATTTCTTGTTTATTTCACAGAATGCCAAATTAGCTATAGAAACCAAGGACTTAGGTCCAGACTTGCGATTAACAATTTTCTGAGAGAAATTGAGCAAAACAACAACCTTAATCCTGTATATAAAGTTAGCGTGACCTCCCTACATTATATCACAACTTAGTAACTGAATTTATCTACAGTGTCTGCTGCAGTGGACTTTCTTTATTTTTGCGAGATATATTTACTTTTCATTACATTTTTAGCCCCGTTTTAGTTTTTTTTAAGTTTCTGCGATTATTACAAATTAAAATTTTAACGGTTTTTATCGTGCTTTTGCATTGTTGGTCATAAAGAAGACTAGATAATATACTGCGATGAAAATCTTTAGGGACTTCATATAGCGAACGTACAACGAGCTAGACAGGAAGCGTTGTTTGTTTCTATAGTTTTCGACTTTTCTGACGACAGTGAGTGAATTGAGTTGACTAGCTCCCAAGTTCAGTTTTCATACATTTTTTCAAATGCATTTTCAGATGTCTAGTAATTATTTCAGTACTATCGTTTGCTTCAGTCCTCCTTAGGGGCTGACCTCTGGTTAGTGACATCGAACACTTAAGGGAAATGAGAGCGGTCGTGTTACTATATACATTTCAATTTAGATTAACTTCCTATTTACTGTCTTAAAGGTAATAGTTTGATATCTATCTGAACTGATCAAGTGATAATGTGGTCGAGCAATGGTATAGCAGTTTAAATGTATAATCACCATCAGTAGCATTGCGATTAGGCAACCGACCCGCTCGATTTTCAATAATATAAATAAGCTGGAGACATGATATCTTTTTACATAAAACGCTAGGCTACGATAATCGAGTCACACTGTTACGCTAGTGTGATACAAAGTAAATCTTTTATTTTTTAAAGTTGCAAATAGTAACAGTGTGACTCAATGGAAAACAATCCCAACGAGTCACAGTGCGACTCGATTGGTGTGACCCGTTGAACCCACCAAAATGCGGGTTTTTCTTCTACGCAAGGAAATCTCAGCCGTTCCCGAGTCGATGAACGTTCGAATGAGATCGTTAATTAATTTCTTACAAAAATATGCTATCCCAATATTAAAACATAATTCCGGTTCCGTAAAGATTTCAGAATACGGTACTGTGATCATTTTAATTGAAAAAAGCTTGAATTGAATAAATTATCTTTAATTCGACAATAATATGGAAGGTACTTACGTATTAACATTGTCATAGTAGTCACACGACAATTCCTCGACAGTACAATGACACTCGACATGACAGCACAATACAATGCATTTTGAACTTCTTCATCAAGGAGTTAGACGCGCGCGATCCGACTGGTATCCGCGCATGTACGTTATAATGTCGTTATGTGCCACATAACAAAACTTGCAAAGTTACATTATACATTACATTATCAGCCTCTTACGCACCCACTGAGGGGATACCGGCGTTCTCTCAGAGAGAGAGGTATGGGCCATAATCATAGACCATAATACACCGCGCGGGCGCGGTGCGGCTTGGTGGATGTCATGTTCATGTCCTCGAATTTTGTGGTTCTTGAACATGCGGGTTTCCTCACGATGTTTTCCTTCACCGTTTTAGACCGAGTGTAAATAATCCGCACATAACTTGGTCTAAATAAGTCATTGGTGCGGGCCGAGTCGAGATTCGAACTATGGTGCGTCGGATTGAAAGTCGCACAAGTTCCCGCTTGACCACACTCGCTCACAAGTTACTTTGCTGCTTCGGAAATATTCCAACACATCCAAGACATCCTTTGTTACATAAAAACGTAAAAATTTAATTCGCTTCTTAAGGTGTCCACTAATGCGATTGTACGCACGACTTCGCTAGCAAATATTCTATCTTTGTTGAGCGCCTTAGCTGAAGCTTGTGCGATTAATTCGTGCGATCGTATTTAACACAACATAAACAAATATAGCATCGTATTAAACGTACGTGAGTACCGATAAGTGAGTTGGGTTAAAATAGAGCAAAGCTTTATACAATTCGTCTGAAAATTGCACTGTGTGCACTTCTTAGGAATGGGAAGAAAACGGGTAAGAGGTTTCGAGGTTTTCAAAATCAGTTTACTATTGACGGATAAATCTTTCTCTCTTTCACCTTTTTCGACGTCGGATAAAAATATTGATATATAAAACTCATGCATGAACTCATAACATTTATGAATAGTTGGTAAATAACAAAATGATAAAATGAAAACTAAGGAATTGAGAATAACATATAATTGCTTCGTAAAACTAAACAAAACCTCTTTCTATGGGCTTATTCACATGACACACTAATTTCTTACAAATTTCAATGAACTTAATAATGAAAGTGAATACGATTAATAATTATAAAGTGCTAGGAATTCTGCTTTTTGGGAAAGTGAGGTACACGGACGCGACACATTGATCTCAGTTCTACTTGCTCTCCATCACCTTCCACAAACAGCAAGCGTATCTCGAACGTAGTTGATGGCCAACCTACGTTCTCAATTTGTTACCAATCTATTTAATGATAAAGGTAAAGATGAGAGCTGGCAAGGTGCGAAATTCTGATCGTATCTTTTTTAGAAGCCCTTTCGGGAATCATTACGGTAATCCTCCAAAGGCCTGGCGAGTAAAAGGTGTTTTGAATACTAAAAGGTTCGCAGTTTATTTCTGACATTTTAGGACCACGAGAGACTAGCGTCACGTAAATTGCTCGCTGAGTCCCGGGAGCCCGGGAGGAGACGCAGATTTAAACAATTTTTTTTTTAAATAAGCCCTAATACGGTCTTTAGATATATAGACTTTGCGGCATCTAGTTGTGTTTCCCTGTACAGTTATATTCTCTTTGTGTTATTAGTGCCTGTAATAGAGAATCAGGAACGTATCTATCTTTAAGTCTATTCTTTCAGCCATACAGATGTCATATAAAGATTATTTTTCCGCTTTATTCTATTTTTAAATCATTACAGTATAGTGTATTTTTAATGATAATACAATACATCTTGCTAAGGTAATATTCACCTACCGTAGTTAAGCCGCAGGCGTTTTGCTCTAACTATATAGTACTCTTGGAATTATAGTATGTATTAGTAAAGATTTTTCCAACAAAACACAATTATTATTAAAAACCGTCTATTCTTCCGTCACCAAAGTTGCTATTAGCCTGTGCTATTAACATAAGATGAGCTTGCATTGATTGTCGCTAGCATACATAAAAAAGGTTGCTATTTTCACGATTGACACTCGTGCAAAAAGAGTGTTATTTTCACTGCAAAGCTACCAGAAAGAGCAGCTATTTCCTTGACAATCGTTAAATTAGTAATCAAAGCATTCAACCTTTTGACAGTTTAGTTGTAAATGTGAAAGTGCAATAAAACGAAAAGTACATAGTATCCACAGACTTTAAAGTAAAAGTCTGTGATAGTATCTACTACTACCTATGTAGCTATTAGATTGTCCAATTCTATTTTTGTGAATAGGAATGGAATTAAAAATTCCGATGTCTGCTCTGTACTAGCCATACGAGATTAAAAGAAGAAATGGGATTTAATACACAATTCTAAATATACTCTTCCTATTTTTACACAACTGCACAAAAAAGGAGAGTAATGTTTTTAGGATTCATGTATGTATGTATGTATGTATGTATCCATTTATATAAGTTTCTTTATTCCAACATAACTTTTAAACGCCAGAACTGTGTAACGCCGAAACAGATGTATCGTTAGTATCACCCTGTATATACTTTTTAAAATAATTTTCTTTACTAGAAAATTAAGTCTAGTATAATATCATGATTATACTTCCACTACAAAACGTAACTGAGTTAAATCTCTGCACACACACTCTACAGGCGAAATACAGGTAGGTAAGTTTAATAATATGCAGTAAATAATGCGCTCTACTACTGCCGCATTTCAAACGTAAAATTCAAATTCGTAGGAAACTAGCTGTGGGTGAATATTGCATTCATTTTGAACTTATATTTTATATATAGCTTTTTGAATACCATTTTAGAGGTGTAGGGAAATACTGAAATAAGTGTTCGCCATGTTTCTGCATTTCAAGCCGTGTGTTATCGCGTCTCTAAAGTTAGTGAAAACTTACCTTATAAAATTAAATTGTTCAAGTTGAGGTACGTACGTCTTTGGAGTTTTAGCGGGAATGCAAAAATGGGCTGTTCGATTTTGTACAATCCAAAAATGAATGATTTTAATGTTACATAGGTCTAAATACCAGTAGTGAAATACTAGTAGAAAACATTTTCAAATAAAGCGATATTAGGTTTTCCATACAAATAATCCGGTTCATTTGGACTTGAGAATTTATTTTTAAAGCCGTAGGGCATAAACGCTCTTATAAAGGGCATAAACAAAAAGGAAGTGAAGGTGCTGAATAAGGGTCTTGTGCAATAAGCTGATTTTAACCTATCGAAGGTAAACAATTTTAACAAACGCTTTATCAAATGTTTATTATGCTTAGAGAGAGAGTAATCAAATCAATACTAATAGGGGTATTCAATTCGTGAACTATATGATAGCACAATAGACGGTGTGAAAGCAATAGTTAAAGTAGTAAAATGTTTTGTTTTTTATAACTAAAGGTGAGAAGCATGCGGCTTACCTTATGTATAGAGAGGTTACCGCCGCCTATGAACATCTGCAATACCAAAGGCATTTTCAAAGTGTTGCCCACTCTTCTCAGAGAGGAATCTTTTCATCCTCAGAGGGAAAACCTTACCCATTCCACATATTGAAGGTGTAGTAGCAGAAGGGTGCCTACATATCTACAATATATGGATGAGTTGAATGCCTGAACAGATTCGGATGTATGGGGTATCATTAGAATCCTTACATAATTCTGTGTGACACATGGCTAGGGCATTAATGTTTTTTATTCATGTAAATTTTGTTACTCGTACATCGATTTGTTTCAAGGATTACTAGTTGAGGTACTGCTTATTTACATCTGTTGTGTTGGTAACTCCAAAATACCCCAGAATTGATTGTATTATCAGAGGTCCCTATTGTGTAAAGTTAACTAAGCAACTACTAAGTATAACTAATAGGCAAATTTCCGTGATCCCCTTGAATAACAAGGGTGCCTAATATAATATGTTGACTTAGAAGTTGAGATTTATGTGCGCTGTCTTGTTTATTATTGTTACGGGCGATTTTACAACATAAACGGAAGGGTACTCGTCACAACATCCTACAGCCAACTACTCGTATAATATTTTACTATAGGTTATTTTCATTATTTGTACATCCTTTTGTATATCCTACTATCATACCAATACTATAAAATGCGAATGTTTGTGTGTGTGTGTGTGTGTGTGTGTGTGTGTGTGTGTGTGTCCGTGCATGTGCGTGCATGCGCGTGCAGGCGTGCTTGCATGCGTGCCTGCATGCGTGCCTGTGTTTGTGCGTGTGTGTATCTATATATGTGTGTATGGGTGTGTTTGTGCGTGTGTGTATTTATATATGTGTGTGTGTATGTTAATGTTTGTTACCACGTATCTCCGTAACTACTAAACCGATTTTGATAAAATTTAGAGTGTAGATAGTAGTAGTTCCACTGACTCCAAGACTTCGAGCTGATACTTAGCTGAGGCATCCTAAAGATGGCTGCAGGACTCCAAACACGACCGTATTTGAGCTTGATATTAGAGATTAAGCCACTGCCTCGGAGTGAAGTACCTTGTGACCTAGCCCAGGATGCCAAGCTTTTTACCAGCTAATTTAGCCTTAGAATCAAGGAAAGCTCCAAAATTCAGCATAGGAGTAAGAGTAGGTCTCAATAGCTCAAGACGGTCCGCTAAAGGTATAGAAATATCATGAAAAGTGGGAGAAAGACACTTAAAATTTAAATGCATGGGTTAAATTAAAAGGCATCGGCGCCGGTCTGTTAACGAATTATAAGCTTTCCTATAAATTACACGCCATCTGTAATTTGTCATAATTTTTTACCCATTTGTCGTACGGCTGCTGTTTCATTATGTCATTACGTTAGCAAATAACAACGTCGTTTCGAACGTGTTTTGTTTACTGACTTGTTTACTGACTTTCAACTTGAATGCCGTTTACTACATTTGTATACCCCACAGACCAGTAAACCTAGACGACGCATAATGCAAGTTTTACATGAGAACACGATCATCAAATGTTGACGGGGGACGAGTAAAGACGGCGTGTTGTGATTGGCTCGGCTGGGCGGCTTTAAGCAGTGATAATGATTAACCTTGACGAGCAGGGGTGCTCGGCTAAGCGGAGTCTATGGGCCTGACCACAAAAAACGTTAAACCTGTGTTAATCACTGTTTAACGCCTAAATATGCCTTAGCCGCGCGATTAAATACGAGCAACCACAAATCCTGATTTAAGTAGTGTCTAACCATTGTCTAACTCAATTTTGTTGTGACATTTCTAATCATTTTTGACGTTTATCGTTAGACGCTATCTAGCTAAACAGGTTACTAAAAATGATTTTTTTGTGGTAACACTATATAGGTTTAATGGTCTGTGGTACTTACCAATTTTTTTATTTCAATTTTTGAAGCGATGACGGTCAGTGGTTGTCTGGTTAGCCGTCGATCAGTAGGTTAGTGATTTGAATCCTACAGTGCGTGAATTTACGTAAAAATTTGAGGAACCATTTTTTTTTGTGTACACATCTTTCTGTTTGATATGCCTAAGGTTTTCGAGTTTTCCTCCCGGCTGCCAAATGAAAAAACCGCAACAAAGGTCGGTTCTAAAATTTACTGAAAGGCATACAGCTCTGTTCAGTGTACAGATGAAAATACCACAGTATTTGTGCTTTTGGTGGGAACTTCTTTATTAATATGAAATGAGAGGTTGTGAGTAACATTTTTGACCTTCAGTAACAGTTGTTGCCTAATTGTAATTGTTTGTGTTCAATTTCAATTCAATTCAATTCAAGTTTGGTTTCAATTGTTACTTATTCTGTGCTTAGGTGTACTTTCTATATAACGCAAAAACGCCGTGTAAATTTCACTCAGTGTTTTTAAGGACCATTGGATACTTTAGAATTATAGCAATCACACCAGCCGTGCTAACATGCGCGCCGTGACATTTTGTCGATTATCGTGCATTTATCTCATATTCGCACGAGGTCTTTCTCGTGATATGACAAAATTTTGTCATGGTGAGCATGTTAGTCTGGCAGGCACGCGCACTTAGCTTGACACAAAGCACTACGTACTTCCAACGAAAATCTATGGCTCTCTAAGCAACACGCGACGCGCACACTTGTTGTATTTCAACTCAGGCTGACTTTACTATCACGCCAACCATCCCCGACCGTCGCGTCGCCGACAGATAGTAGAATATATCAATGAGGACTTATTGCACTACTGGCCGTTTTCACTAATACTAGGAGACGCCTAGATCGGATGCCTAAATATTTAGGAGTATGGCAAAAAAACGTTTCACCAACGTTTAGGAGTGTCCTAACGGTTTATACTTAAGACTGCTTACATTAGGAGTTATTTAGTTAGGCATCGCCTTATTCTACATTGGTGAAAACGGGTATAAGTACGGAAACGGGCGTAAATTGTGAAGTGTAATATATTCCGTCATATTAAAAAAAGTAAACAGTAAGTCAGTCTTAGTATGACAGTCTCAATAACGCGTGGTAAAATATGCCTATTATCAAGGAATACTTTTATTGTTACAGTGATTACTCAACGCAGAGCAGCGTCGGCGCTGACCGCGGGCGGTGCCGACGCCATAGTTGAAATTGAGACTGCCCTTCATCCGCTTCAGTTGTACCTATATCTATAAACTCACTAACGCAAGCCGCTACGCTATTAAAAATTGTAGATATATTTTCAATGCAGTAACTGTTATGTCGTTTGTTTTGTATATTTATCGATCAGAGCTGTGCGGCCCCGATGCACCGCTGTTGATTGCTTTTGAATTATTTATTCTAGTGGAAATCTGAATCCGGGTCAGCTAATGGATCACTGAAAAATACCGGACACTATAAATAAGAGTTTCCGCATTTTTCGCCATAGTTTGAAGTCATGTCAAGTGACGATAATTATGATGACTGGCTGTGGCTAGAATAAGGATTAGCCAAGGAACTTACAACCAATCTAAAACTTCCTTGGGATTAGCTTTCAAAGTGGCTGACACAACACGACGGAATTTTAGATTATTACATTTTGGAGTATTTTTTATCCTCGACTCTCATGTGTTCTTACTATTCTTAGGGGCAACTGAGACGCTCAAGCAAACGTACGTTTGCTTGAGCGTCTAGGGTGCCCCTTAGCTTTATGATTGAAGGAAATCGGTTCAGCTGTTTAAAGATAAGTTCTTTTTAACACACACTTTAATTAGCTTCACTTGTGATAACGAGCAATGCATTTAAATCTTAGAAGTGCATTTTAACCAACTTGTAATTGTCGTACAGATATTAAACTTATAATTATTATAATCGGGATCAAAATACAAAAACTTGATATTTATTTTGTTTATTTAATACTTTGTTGCACAAAAGAAATGTACTAAAGGAGGTGTTAATACTATAACTTAAGTAAAATTTTGGTATCATGGAAAGGATATGATGATGGAGCCAGGAGGTGGAAAGTGGAGCTCTTCACTGGCTATCCCTCGAGTTTGGGCTCATTGATTAGTTTTGAAAAGACCAATAGATTGCACTTAGTGTCGAGGGTCTGATGACGTAGCCTGGAGGTGGATAGCGTGTTTTTATTAAACTACATATAATTATTATAATTCAGGGTTTTTAATAAAAATCCTAATATAATCTTCCATCCCCGTCCACATACGATATCGAGAACGATCTTGTCGGATCTATTGTAAGTATATATTCTATTATATATCTCACCAAAAACATTCTTAAGTCAGACAACAAAATTAATATAAATAGCAGGGCCGACGATTTATCTTAGTTGTGTTACGTATCATTTAAGGGGATTTCTCACTAACCGCCGTAATCGTCCGCGGCGCCACGCCGCCCCGGATACCGTCCCGACATCTTCCAGGCCGGGAGGTGTCAATATAGATGATTTACGGAACACCTTCGTCACGAAATGTTTGGGTTACAGATTGAGATCCAACCGAGAGATGTAAATTGAGCCTGTCACAGTACGTCAGTCTGTCGAAACTGCATTTGATTAACTATTGTATTGGATTCTGTCCGCGTTTAGCCAACCTAACCAACCTTCAAACTCGCCAGGTTAGCCAACATCATAAGCGTTAACCAAACATCAAAATCAAATTGAAAAATTCGTTTGTGACATCCAGTGTTGCCAGATCGTCCTATTTAGGACGGTTTACCGTCCTATTCAATGTTCGTCCGTCCTATCGACGTCCCTTCAACAAGACCGTCCCTTTTAGGACGAATCTTCAGATCAACAGGAATTTGTAAAACATACACATTAAGCACACTTTAACATAAATTAAAGTATTATTTATTTTATGAGGGCTGAATACACAATCATTTTCAAAAGTTTAAAAAAGAACAAAAAACGCGCGCGGTCAATTTGGTGCAAATGTAAGTTTCATACCGAACTGAGGATTTTAATTTGATAGTTTCTTCTCAAGTTGGAGAAACAACGTAAACAAATCTCGGACGAAACCGCAAATAATGGCCTCGACAGTAATTTTATTTATTTATTTTATTTATTTATTCATAAAAACCACAGCTCTTAAAAATCTTAACATTACTTATATACGTTACCTAAAGCCAATAATGGTTTTACATTTTTTTGTTACTGCAAATAAAATTAAAAGATGTATGACCGACTATCAATTATGAATGTCCCACTATTGTGTACGGATTATATAAAATAACACTTTTTTTTTAAAACCGTCCGCTAACCATCAAAACCGTCCCTTTTCAGACAGATTATCGTCCGAAATCGCTCATACGCGTTGGCAACACTGGTGACATCAGACATGGCGGAAATTTTCACATTCACGTTTCACAGCAAGTTTGTATTTAATTTGTTTGGAGTACCTACGTTGTAAGAAATATCTGCTGCTAAATTCCTCACCAGAACGTTAAGTAGAGCCCATCCGGGCTTCTCCGTTTTGGTGCTGCCGTTTGGTATTGAAGTTTGAAACGAGTTTTGTGACCTAAGTTCTGTGTTGTGTGGATTAGTATTTATAAGAGATTATCAGTGATATTGTCTCAAAATGAGTAGTAAATGAGTGTGTGAAGAGTGCGTTATCAGATAAAGCCAACGGGGAGGCTTCTTTGCCAGTATTTTGCGCCAACACAGTCCAACAAACATGTTCCAATTTTATTGGTGCTTTAAAATCTTCGGTTGTATCAGGTCAGGTTTAACTGCACCACACAGCAGAGGATCAAATTTCCAAAAAGAAGCAAATGATTTTATGACAGATTTTCATTATTTAGTGTTTAGTAAAATAAGAATAAAGAGACAAAAAATGAAGAGCCCTCCCAATTTTCCACAGAATCTGCCACAACCAGTATTGATGTTTCCAGTAATCCGGAAATATTTTTAAGCTGACCAGCGGCGCAAGTACGGAAGTCGGTTCGATAAATTTGTCGAATCGAAAAACTAATTAACTAGTTAAGTTATGTAGTAGCTCTTATTAAACTAAATATAAGTAAATAGTAAACAACACCGTATTAATATTTTAAGACTGCTAATATTTGTTCATTTTATTCTATCATGTAATAATGATTAGTTATTAACGTTTAAAGTGTAATTTTTAATTAAAAAATGTAATAAGACACGAAGTAATTTAATTATTTACCTCCGACTTCCTAACCTACTACAAGTTTGTATGCACAATACATTTGTACATGCAGTTAAATATTTTTATGAATGATTGAATTACATAATAGTAGAGATTATAGGCCCAATCATCGATAATTTTGTCGATAAAAGACATCACTAGTATCGATATATGAAGGTCACATCACTATCCAACGAAATACTTGGTTTCTTCATGTTGTCGTAACGTAGTGGATTTTCTCTTTGGTGTTGGCAATTTATGGACAGACGCCCATATATTTTAAAAAATTTAAAATATGTTCCAAGTTCCGTCTCTTCTACGTAGTATTATTTCCTCTGTGCAGTACGTCTCTCTAATTTGACGTCTATCTGATCTGTAATTTGATATATCTCTTTGCTTTATGAATCTGTGATTTGTTGCCGGAAAGAAGGTTCTCAATTCGACCCACCTTTGAATTGATATTTTTTGTAGCTATTTAGATGGGGGTTTCCCCATGGATCCACTGCTATGATCCAGTGGTAGGACTACAAGGATTTTTTCCCTGTAGACCCACCACGCTAGAGATGGAATTAAAAAAAACTTTATCGTAGCACAAAACATTGTGTAACTATACCATGACCGTTATCAGGTTATACACTGTTTATTAGTAATGTATAAAGTTGTGAATAACCGTGATACGAGAACTTTTAGAACGGCACACTGCCGTTCTAAAAGTTTTTTCATTAATAGGCAGCTACACTATCCCTGAGTGCTATAGATAATAATAGGCAACATTGGTGAATTTTGGCTACATTAGAATGGTAAGGGAATAAGAATCTTGGACTTGAAAGTCAAGTTCAGTTCTACTTAGGTTTAGCATGTTCATCACCTTTGTAAAAGGTTTTCCATGTGTTTCATTTCACACCGCTACCATTTTATAGAGAGGAAACTCTTCAAAGTCCCAGACTACTGAATATTTAACTGAATCCAGTAATTATCAAAGAGAGACAGAACCACAAACGTGTCCGCCCAAACTTTGTTGTAAATACTTCGCCGGCGGATCTAAATTGGTTGGAGTTTAAGTATCAGGTGCCGGTAGAACAGGCAAATATTTTTATGCGCAATATTACCTACTGGATGGTACTATTATCTATTCTGTCGTAAAACTTAAATGGCACAACACAAAAGCCACTTCTGAGTCCAGCCGTGATGTAGGTACTTACCTATTATTACTTACAGTCCACTATCTTACGTTGATAGCGTCGCTTCTGTCTTATGTGCGTCGCTGAATAATTTGGTATTGCTACTCAAGAAATCCATAAAGAAAAAGTTGTAGTTCCGGTTTCCGGTGCCCACCTGAACGGTGGCACTGTACGTTAAAATTAAAATTCAAAATGCTGTATTCATATAGGCCCCAACGGAGCACTTATGAAGATTAAAATAAATGACTCTAACAGCGGGTCTCTGTAACGTTCGTCTACCCGAATCACAGACTAAAACGAATGCTGTCTTTATCAGAACATAATAAATGACAAAGACATCAACAGACCCAATCCGTGCTCAAAGTCAACGAATCTTCCAGAAACCCACCGTGCCCATTCCAAATTGGTATTGGCCGAGCAAGAAGAAGGGCGAGAAACTCGTCACGGCATTCTTTTTAATAAATAGTTCGTTGGAGAAGTCAGTCATAGTTCATCATTCTCAGTCTGTATCGACCCACTGATGGGTATACCTAGGAGGCTCCTCCTCCTTGTGCCATTGAACTCCTAGTCACTGCAGCGCTATGCTTTCCCAAGATACACGAACAGTCGTACAGCGACACGTTCACGTATAAATCACTGTAACAAAACTTCACGCGTGACGCAATTAAGTTTGGCGCGTACTACTAGTTAACTTCGTAAGCCGAACTTCAAAAGAGGGCTTACCAACATTCCGAAAACAATTTGTTGGCAACAACTGCGTCCGATTCGTAAAAGCGTAATTAACAAACGAGTTCCTATTTAAATTAATGTAACGTTTAGCTTAATGGAGCAATCAAGCAATCCGGGCCTTAGGAAAGGGCTTCTAACATTTTTCAGGAAATTTAACATGTCTTTGTAGCTTAAAGATTCTAACATTAATAACTAGCTGCTGCCCGCGGGTCCACCCGTGTGGAGGTTCATATAGGTAGTTACTCAAATACTAATTTTTTCATAAACTTAGTTACGCATAACTTTAATAATAATAATATTTATTTATTCAGACAACATATGGTCCACCATTTTGTTGGTGAAAAAAAGTTTGTTGTCGGGTCTTGGATGTTGTCTGTGTGTGTCCATGCCAACTGAGACACATATACTAAATCTTAATAAGTATAGGATTCAGAGACGTGTGTAAACGCGGACTCGACATGCCTCCTTATGTCAAAATTATATGGAGTTTTGGCATTTGGAAGGACTAGTCTACGATTAGACTCATCTCTGAATCTAAGGCTTAGTGCAGAGGTATTATTGTTTGTTTGTGCTAAATACAAAATTGTCGCGACGTCTAAATGTGGCCAAAAGTTGATTTCGATTAGGTACATAAAGTACATAATAGTACAATTATACATAATACGGTTTGATGACCAGAGTAGCCAGTGAAATTACTGGGCTTATGAGACTTAATATCTTGATCTAAGGGTAACGAGTGCAATGCAGTGCCGCGCAGGCCGTTGTGTTTCAAAGTTCTGAGTGGCACTGCAATTGTTATGGGCCGGCGTTATGCTAACCATCAAACAAACATCAGGCAAAAGGTTAACTCGTCTCGTTATCAAATAGTATAAAAAAATACAAACATATAAAACCGAGCTATTTCCAGAGTGTCATAAATATGTGATAAAAAACAAGTTTTAAATAAAAGTATCTATTAAAACTGATAATTGTGTCTGCAGGTAATGCAGTATTGTGAATACATATTAAAAGGTGAATAATTAGCAAACAGTCTAGTATAAATTCCGAATAGCTTCTAATTAAATTAATACTTGTAGAAATGTCGTCTTACATTAATTTACTGTGAGTGTTTTTTTTATTTTAAAACTGACTCTTTTTTAAAGTTAAGCATACAAACTCAACTGCAATAGCTGCGCAGAACTGCACGCAATCATGTGTAACCATTTCCAATTTATACTTAATTTTACTAGTGTTACATTGGCGTCCGACGACCTGGTCAAAGCCGCAGGGAACCGTTAAATGCAAAAGGCCAATAGCCGATCCAAGTGGTGTTCTATGGGAGAGACCTATGTTCAGCAGCAGACGTCTTCTGGCTATTGATCATGACGAGTTTGGTGAAATTCTCTGAAAATGGGCAGCACGTTTGAACTGGATCTAAAGCGCAGTAGCCATGCACACCGAGATGTGCTTGGCGACAGGTTTTTAATTTGATGGTGGTAGCTAGCCAGGCGACCGCTTACAAATGCCCTACCACATTATTTTATCTTTTATGATGAACATTTGTCTATTTTCAGATCACAATTAAAAGAATCCGTGGCCGCGTTCGAAGTTGAAGTGTTGATTAGACCGTTGCTAAAGAGCTTACAGATTTTGGTGACCTTCCTATCTGTGCTCACCAATAGTTATGAATACTATCCTCAGCAAGCAAATGTTACAAGTAAGTACGTAAACTGAGTACAGATACACATAATTATTATTACCTATATGGCCGTACTATACTATAAGCTAAATGCGATTTTATTTTTGTTGGTTTGTCCTTCTTTCACTCAGCAACGTAGCAACGTATCAGTTTATGGACCGGAGAGTAAGTAATATAGGCTACTTTTATCCCAGAGAAATGCACGGTTCCTGTGGAAATTCTCCACTCGGGTGAAACTGCGGGCAGATGCTAGTGGCAGAGAATAAAACAAAATGAAGTTTCTTTCATCAATACATATAGGTAACAATAAATGCGAAGGATGTTTGTTGGTTTGCGTTCTTTCAGGCCGTATCAGAGTAACGGATCGATATGATTTTCGATAGAGCTAGTTTATGGGTCGGAGAGTAACATAGGTTTATTGCTAATACATTCCAAAGTTCCCCCACAGGTGAAACCGCAAGCAGCAGCTATTTATTAATAAATGTACGTTCCACAGATATTCGTAACAAATATTTGATTTAATTTTCAGACAACCAAGTCTTCGATTACATTATTATTGGCGCTGGAACAGCAGGGTGTGTGGTCGCCAACAGACTCACAGAGAAACCCAATTCAGTTATTGTGTTAGAAGCAGGAGATATACCTTCTTTATCTTCAGACGTAAGTATGAATGACGTGGCAAGCTAAGCAAATATGAAAGTGGAATTTTATTTGATCCACAATAATTGATATATCGTAAATGATTATCATTTTACAAGATAAAATTAAAGATTGCTTAAAGCGCCTGGCCCGGCTTGCCAGAAGACGCAGGTTCGAATCCTGTTGGAAGCGATATTTTTGTGATGTATATATTTGTGTGAACATCCGCTAGTGTCGGTTAACTCTATAAAATATATTTCATGAAAATTAAAGATTTTAAATCCACCGACCAAAAGAGCTCTTGATGATCTTCAGATGATATTCAAACGGCTAATGATATTTTCTTGAATTATAGCTAAGAACACTCTTTCAAATCACCTTTCAAATAAAAAGAATCAATAAAATCGGTTCATCCGTTTGGGAGCTACGATGTCATGGATATACACATCTGTGTATGTCCAAGCACCTTTCTGTTTGTATGAGGGATTAAAACTCACATCCACAAACGTTACTGTGAAGTCTTATAGTAGTTATTCATAAACGACATTTAAGTGTCGAACAATGCTGTGCGTTCACTTGATGTAATGCACTTATGCAATATGAAAGTGTTACTATGCTAAGAAGCGCATAAAAAATTCTTTTGGAAAAGGTTTTTAAGCATTTTTTTTAAACTGTAGTCCGTAGATCTGCATAATCAAGATATACATAACTAATTTTCATGGTGCTCTCATAGTAAAAAGAACGCATAGTAAAGTGGCTTACTTCGCACAGTTTTGCTGCTTTACATAGGCAAGTATTGTTTGTGAATACGGATGTAAAATAGCGAGCTCTTTTAGAATATTAACTCTATATTATTTTAATTAAATTATTGAATAAAAAGACGAGGTAGTCATTCGCCTGATGGTAAGCATAATGCTAGTCCATAACAATGATTGCAGTGTCACCCAGAACTTTGAAACATAAATGCATGCGCGACAGGGTGCGCTCGTTACCTTGAGACATTATTAAGTACCTATTAAGTCTCGTAATTAAAGCCTTGTTATTTCAATGACAACTTTGCTCATCAAACTGGAACACAGTTATATATGCACCTAAACGGATACTCGCAGAAGATTTAGTCCTACCACCTAGTTAAAAATATAATAACGTAATAATCGTTATATATTCCAGTATCTCGGATTGTTTCCGCTTCTTGACCGCGGAAAAGAAGAATGGCAGTATTATTCAACTGACGATGGATACTCCAGTCAAGCTCACGTAAACAAAGTTGTTCATATGACAGCAGGAAAATTGTTAGGTGGCAGTGGGGGCATCAATTATAACTCTTATAATAGAGGAACTAAATATGATTACGACAGGTGGGCTGAACTAGGTAATGAGGGCTGGGATTGGAATTCTATCTTAAAATATTTAAAAAAAGGTGAAAGACTTGACGATGTGTCTTTAATCAAAAGCAATACAGCACATTTGCATGGTATGAATGGTCCCATACACATTAGAAAACCAGAATGGACTGAAAGGAGCCGAGATTACTTAAAGGGGTTTGAACAAGCCGGTTATGAAACCTTACATGACGTTAATGGCAATAAATATATAGGATATGGAATGTCGCAATTTAACAGCAACGGCCTTGATCGTCAAAGCACTGCAATTACATATCTGAGACCCGCTAAAAATAGAAAACATCTGAGTTTGCTTAAGGATGCTTTAGCTACAAAAATTATCATAAATGAAAAGAAAATTGCAACCGGTGTAGAAGTTTTGTTAAATGATGG
The DNA here is from genome assembly GCA_907269065.1 of Crocallis elinguaria. Lineage (NCBI taxonomy): Eukaryota > Metazoa > Arthropoda > Insecta > Lepidoptera > Geometridae > Crocallis > Crocallis elinguaria. The sequence continues at coordinate 18,091,417 of OU026072.1, read as the reverse complement.
CAAGAAAATAATTGTAAATGCTCGTCATGAAGTAATTTTATGTGGCGGTGCATTAAATAGTCCTAAACTGTTAATGCTGTCTGGTGTTGGTCCGGCGAAACATTTGAAAGATAACAACATAAGTGTGATCTTAGATTCTCCAAACGTCGGTGAACATCTTGTAGACACTTATACCACTCACTGGCGCAGGAGGATTTATGGATACTTTTGGGCAAAATTTAGATGTTTTTGCAAATATTAATAACTTTCCTAATCCACTGTTTATAGGACATGGAGTATTGAATAAATCGCAAAATAATCCTGAATATCAAACAAATGTATTTCCCGTGCCCGCAGCGTCATTAATTGGTCTAATATTTTACAATAGCATATACACGTATAATAATGAATTAGTTGTTTCTTTTGTAAAAGCTGGATTAGATAAAGAAATAGTTCTTGCAGTCCACTCTCTTCTTCATCCCGAATCTCAGGGAAGTGTAAAACTCAGATCTAACAATCCACATGATTCGCCTATCATAAACACTGGATTTTACTCCAAACCTAAAGATTTGGAACGTCACGCTAGATGCATTGAAGACTATGTCAAAGTAACAGAAACTGAGATATTTAGAAGTTTTAATTCTGAAGTGGTCTACGTTAAATTGAAGGAGTGCGAATGTTATGAACTCGGTAGTCATGAGTATTGGAAATGCTTTATTCTGAATACAGCCAATGGTATGTTCAATTTAGGTGGCACTTGCGCGATGGGCCCTGAAGGAGTTGTTGATGCTAGATTAAAAGTGAGAGGCATAAAACATCTTCGCGTGATAGATGGGAGTGTAATTCCTGCAACAATAAGTGGCAACTATTTTGCTCCAATTGTAATGATTGCGGAGAAAGGTGCAGATATGATTAAAAAGGACAACCCAAAATAAATAGTAAATTACTAAATGCTTTGATAAAATTGTGGTTTGATTACAAGTCCCATTTCATAATCCAAACGTACGAAATACATAATTAAATTCAAGAAAACATGTTTGTACTAACAATAAAATTTGCATTTAAAGTATAAAGTTAAGGAAATGTTTCAGATAATAGCAAGATAATAGATACATTACGGCCAGGATGCTCCGCACCCGCTTTCTCGCTCGCGCATCTCAACATTTTAGAAGATAAACTATCACTAAATATAATTATAAAAAATCGCATTCGGTGACTTTTCTGACAATAACATTACAAAAGTTTAACAAAAATTTCATTTTGATCTACTTATGTTTTCAAACCTAAAAATGGGATTTTATGTTTTGCACATTTGCATGTATAAAAACCTGATCGGATCAAAATGATACTTTTGCCGTAACTTTGTAATGTTATTGACAGCAAATTCACGCAATGCGTTTTTTCATAATTATATCAAAATATTGATTATCTTCAAAAACGTTGAGATACGCGAGCGAGAAAGCGGGCGAGAAAGTGTAGGAGTACCTGAATCCCACACTAGCCTCAGGTCTCAGCACCCGTGTTATGAAACTGGGAACTCTTTCGTAGAAATTATAGAGATCAAATGCCTTCTAGCATGTCGGTAAGTACAAATTTAATTGCGTGCTTGTATGTGTGTAACCATATGGATGCAACAGTAGCATGATGGTGGTATGTAATTTTCAAGTGCTCTTCTTGCTAGCTACCACTTTCAAATTGAAAAACGGCCGCCGGTGGCCGGGTGCGGCCTCCAGTGGCAGCCACTCGCAAAATAAACAGAACTGAAGGGGCTTTTTTAACGGCCTAAGCGCCCAAGCGCCCCTTCTGTTATCTCTCTAATTTGTGTAGGTGGGGAGAAGCCAGCGTTTGTCGTCAAATCGAGCCACAAACGCGGCTACTGCTTCAGCTTGTGCCGTTGGCGTATAAAATGTATGAAAAATCTTGTTGTGATCGCGTTAGTGGCCAAGCACTCCCGTTTTCCGAGCGTCTTCAAATTCAGATTCCTAATCTATCTACTGTGCTGCACTTTTATTTACTGTATTTAATAGTTTAAATTAAGTATATAACGTTTTATGCACAAAGTTTTAACAATAATTTCATTTCTGGCTCGGATTTGTTAAAGGTAGGGCACGGACTATCGGACTAAAATTGAACATATGGGATGGGACCATGCATTGGTAGAAGGTGTATTCTAGGGACCCTCAAGATTAATATCTGTTGGCAAGCCAGCCATACTCCATACCAGGAGCTAATTCGCAGTATATTTTCATGTTAGCCGAGGAGAATGTTATGCGTATCATCACATCAATTTAAAATCATTTTTGTGAGGGAAGTTTGTATTCATAACTTACATGGTGACGGTAGGCTATTGCTAAGCATTTTACTTGTTTTATTATTGGCTAGGTACGATTGCAGAAGCTGCTATTACCATAATGTTGATTTGTCACAAACTTGTGTCATCACCTGAGTCAGCCAGGTAAGCCTGGAATAGAAACAAACCATATTTATTTCCCTAAAAAGGGTTTGCGTTATTCAAATTCAGACGTCGCCCGGGAAAGGTTAGAACATAAGTAGATTTGGGTAGGATAATGGCAAGACGGGCAGGTGGGATATGCTACGTATCCAACACTACTCTAACTGAATCTAAATGTTTATATATGAAGTACTTATCCTATCTACCTTCAACGTCTCACTACCTTCGTCCCTTAACGTCAGGTGACACAGTGGTTAACGCTATAAAAGCTTCCAAGAGATTACTGTGTCGGGGTGTGTCGTGGCGCGACAGAACGATATCGAATTCATAAAAAGGAAAAAGACAAGACACAAAGCGCCCTGACACAAAGCGCCCTGACACAACACAACACATTAGTGTGAATTTGAACATACGAAATGAATACAATATCATTATCTCGCGCCACGATACCGTTTCTCTAAACCCAACTATATACCTATAGAAAGTCAAATAAATCAATCAAGAGCGAAATCTTGCTTTGCTAGGCTTCTAGAAACACTTTAATTGTCTACATACTCGTAATTGTAGTAAGATTTTGGAGCTGCAATACGTCTGTGAGATAAACGAGCATGCAAATGGGAGTAATTTCCGGTGCCAGCGATATTAATGAAACAGATAGTGGGAAATGTATGGCGCTGATAGACGATGGAATTGGGGAGCCTTGATAATTGCTGCGAGATATATGTCGTGATTCATGATTGTAGTGGTTAATATGTCTATCGAATAGTTGTAGTGTTACAGATTAATTAATAGTTCTCTAGATACCTAATTGTAGATCACATGTGAGGAAGAACATAATGTCACATAGCATTATGCTACCCATAGCTTATGATACTAGTAGTGGTTTCCTGTAGGAAAAACCAATCTTTTTAGGAATATTTTTTTAAATATTTTATTTAACTTCAAAGTTGTGCCGTCGGTGTTGTGACTATAATAATTATATTAAACTTAGGTTTTATACTGCACAAATATTGGTACGGAAGCGGGTATCCCAACCCATACGCGCTACTAAGGCCCGCATTCACCAAATGTAAATGAACGCCCCTGACGTTCACGTGACCGTCATTTCAGGTACCTATTCCGGCAGCAGATGTCAAAATGCTCTTTAAAATGATACGAAGCTGAAGCTATACGAACCTCAGTTCATGAGTTAAACCTAGTTCATAGTTTAATTTCAGTTCAAAATGGTTGGTGAACTCCGACCTAAAATTTAAGTCCTTCAACCTACCAGCTACATAGAGCGTAATGCAAGGTGCATCGGCGACCACTTCATAAAAACTACTTAAAAAATGAAACATAGTGTAAAGAGTCTATACTAAATAGTACTATTGTCTATGGTGATTACGTGTAGGCACGGCGAAGTGAACGCGGGACATGCTTTGAATATGAATTTTGCCAACACGATGTTTGACCGTAGGATTTGCATGTGTAATAACACCTACTATTGACACTGGAGCCGCTAGCCGGTAGGGAAAGTTAGTGCAAACGAAGGTTTACCTTTTCACTTCGCAAATCTTCGTAGCTTAAAGTTACATTCGGAGTTCGGCTAAGTTAGTAATTGAGGACTCTAATACTGGTCCGTAAAGTTGTGCAAGTCTTGCATGCAGGTTTGACGTCACAATTGAGTGCAATTTCAAAACTGACATGCAGTTTGCCTGCAAGCTCACGTTTTCGTTACTCAAGCTGCATACTTGTACCACGTCCACGGTCCTTGGATAACTCGATATAAGTCATTGGTGCGGGCCGAGCCGAGCATTGAACCATAGTGCGTCGGATTGAAAGTTGCACAAGTTCCCGCTTGGCCACACTCGCTCTTAAACATAATATTATGCTCTTTTGCAAACCGATTTGAAGGCGGAGGTCAAATATGAGTTTGTTAACTACTAATAATTGAAATAACTAAAATGTTAAATGTGTCACCTTTGTGAACATAAATTAAGTCTTGTTAATTAACTTTGATGTTGAATTTTAATAGTTAATGTCACCAGAGACTCGAAAAATTAGATTAACAAACGTTAATGTAGGACGAGAGTTGTTGCTTAGTTAAATTTGTTTGAGCAGGTGTATGTATAACCTTTCCGTTGGGAACATCGTCATCACTACGGTCCAAAAAGCTGGCAGACCTGATGGCGAGTAAGAACATGGACTTTTCGTTTTCGATATTTTTTTTATTGTTATTTGGTAACGAGACGAGCTGGTCGTTTGCCTGATGGTAAGCATAACGCCGGCCCATAACAATTGCAGTGCCACCCAGAACTTTGAAACACAAAGGCCTGCGCGGCACTGCAGATCGCTCGTTTCCCTGAGACATTAGGTATTAAGTCTCATAAGCCCAGTAATTTCACTGGATACTCTGCTCATCAAACCGGAACACAGTAATGCTTGCACACTACTTCTTGGCGGCAGACTTCAAGAGCAAAGCGGTGGTAGCAACCCAGACGGACACTCGCAGAAGAGTTAGTCCTCCCACTAACTGATGATATGTTTGCATTTGAGTCGTTCGACCATTATTTCGCGATTCAGTAGAATAGGGCCCCATGCGTAATAGTATACACCCTCTTGTTTACAATTGAGTATCGAATGTCAAAATATCAAAAGCGGTTGGTAAATGGCGCCACAGCTAACTACCTCCTTTTTTAGATACACCAGGAATCAAAATCGGGGCCGAAGAAAAATATTGTAGAACCTGTAAAACAAGTTTCAGTTTAGTTAAAAATACGACCTTTACGCGAGTAGTATACTAACATTCGGGCAAAGCAAAATTGGCCACTTGTTACATACTTACATACTTTCGTTCGCTTCGCTCGCTCCGTCAAAAACTGCTAATAGTAGGTTATGGTTTTAGATTTCTCTATTTTTCCAATGAAGTATGTGAAATTGAATTGAAAGTGAAATTACTGGGCTTATGAGACTTAATACCTAATGTCTCAGGGTAACGAGCGCACTGCAGTGCCACGCAGGCCTTTATGTTTCAAAGTTCTGAGTGGCACTGCAATTATTATGGGCCGGCGTTATGCTTACCATCAGGCAAACGACCAGCTCGTCTCGTTGCGAAAAAAAAATATCTAAACGGGTCACTCTGTATAATGTTCTACCATGTGTGATACTAGTCTGTAAATCTATTGAGTGTTAAACACAAATCTTTCCGGCTACAAGCACTTCTTGAAGTAATATTGCTTCGGTCGAGATTTTCTTCAAGCCCAGGTTCAGGGCAGTTTAACTTACTTTACGAGCTGTTTACTCCTTTACGGGTTTCCAATATTTGTTCGGGCTTAATGCATGTATCGGGATTTGATGCTGAAATATGCATTTAAAGATGAAATATCCTGGATAATCAAGACTAAATAATGGATACCTAGGTATAAGTAGTTAAATTAATTTCGGATAAGGTTTTTTTATACTAATTTTTTGATAACGAGACTATCTGGTCGTGTGCCTCATGGTAAGCACAATGCCGGCCCATAACAATTACTGGGCTTACGTAACTTAAACCCTAATATCTCGGGTAATGAGGGAACTGCAGTGCCGCGCAGGTCTTTGTGTTTCAAAGTTCTGAGTGGCACTGTAATTCTTATAGGCCAGCGTTACGCTTACCATCAGGTAAACGACCAGCTCGTATCGTTATCAGATAGAACGAATAAAACCTTACCATACTTGATTGCCTTCACAAGTTCATGTCCAACATCACACAATACTTAACCATTAAATAGCTTGGACCAATCAGCCGTTCGTCTCAATTGCGAACCCATACTCCATTCCACACGAATTTAACGACGAAATGCGGAGTGCGGAAAATTGCTTCGAAAGGGTATTTCTAATACAGACCATTAAACAGGCTATTGGTATCGCAAATAATAAGGTATTTTGTGCGACGTTAGCGTAGTATTTTATGCCGTACTTAAACGATTTATTAATTAAAAGTTTTCCTAATTGACCATTATCTCACGATGTATGATATAATATTTATAGTGACATTGTGATCCAAAGTGATAACATTATGCTAAGCATAGACTGACATACCCGGTGGTAGAACTAAATCTTCTTCGAATGTACATCCGTGTGGGTACTACCACTTTACAACGTTTTTGTTGAACATTGTTCTCATTTCTGGTAGGTATAAAACAGCCTGTAGCACTATATAAATGTACGTTAGCGATTGACCACCTTATATGATGTGATCGAATGTGATGAAACTCTGCAGTCAGGTCACCGTGACGCACGATTTATTGTTATCCTATGCGAAGCGAATAATCTGGAAAATAGACAACGTGGAGACAAGAGTAGGTACCTAAGTAGTTTAAGTGAAGTATCGTGTCGTAGTTTCATCTCAGTCGCTTTGTTTGAATACCTAAGGTAGGAACCATGTCCTATCTTTCCTTCCTACTCGTATAGGCAAGATGCCAACTCTAGTGTCGGTATTTTCCAGACCACCCGAAGGCCATTCTCTCTATAAAGGTACATTATTATCATTGGTGAAAATAAAAAAGGTTTCTTTACAAATTCAAAGGTGAAGCAAAAGGGAGCAGAGCAAAGTTGCTTTTAAAACCGACCCTGTGTTTAACGGTTTACCATTATTCATTATGTCTTTGAAGGGACTTTCTCCTTTCCTTAAATAAAAATAGCTTTTTCATTCGTTCCCTTTTGTTTGAGTAAATAAATTGTTCGTTTTTGCTTTAAAACGAATGATGTAGGTAGTAGTTACGATACGCACGTAGGTAGTAGTTAACCGTAACTACTGTGCGTACCGACGCACAATGACTCTAGGCCGCAGCGATGTTAGGGCCAGGGGCTTTACCTACTCCAACAATCGAACGTCGAACCTTCGGCTGACGGATCGCATTTTCCTACCATTCGTTTTTCGAAACAGGTCGTCTTTCGTCGTCATAATGCACGACAGTTGCACGTCACAATTATTTACTATCCACGTGTTTATCCGCCCAGATATTAGCAGTTTCAGTTCTATCAAGATCCAGGTAGCTTAAGAAAAAAAATATTCTTATGTTTCAGTTATGTGTATTTCCGGAAAATGAGAATGCAATTTTATTAATTTTTCAAAGTGCAGACGGGTACCGCCTCGCAACCGCCGCATTCGGGGGGCGAGTACGGTATGCAGGTTTCTTCTCCGTGGCAGGTGTGGTCCATGCACACGTCGTAAGTGTACATGCAGAGTTTGGAGGCTGTGGAGTGAAAAACACTTTTTAAATGTATTGATTTCCTAGTCAAAGTAAATGTGAAACTAGCTAAACTAAAAATGCTCTAAATATTCTTGGTTGTGCAGAATACAGAGAAATCTTTTCGTTTCCACAACACGCCGTGGGATCATCAAATATATCACATCGCGCGGCATTTCGCTTGTCACGGTGTAACTGTACATTTTCTCTCATTAAACGCTGCCCAAACTCAGTGAGATAGGTAGATAGATAGATAAACGCTTTATTGTACACACCAAAGAAAACTAAACAAGGAACACAAACATTTTACACTAAGTGCTACAATGGGCGGCCTCATCGCTAAAAGCGATCTTTTCCAGGCAACCTTTGGATGGAAAGGATTTATTAAAATCGAAGACGACGAGGACGAAGACGAGTGAGGTACGGGAACAAAACAGTTCTTAGTAAGTACAATATCTAAATAGCTACATTTTATTTATATTGGAAAACAATTTCATTCTTGAGTTGCTTAATCTTATGCATACACATGCCATACAAATTTTTCATCTTTACTACTTTTAAAAATTGTTTCGTTATGTTTCTTTTTCCCGACAGTAACTAACACTGGAATTTTGTTACTATACGGTTAGTAGTGAAAAACCAGTGTTTTCCATTATTAGCACACTGGAATTACTCAAAACTTCAAGAGCAGTTACCGTTATAAAGTAATACAAATTTATGACCCAATTAACAATTTTTTCAAATAAATTGTGTGACTTACAATGCCGTGATCATTTGGCATGGCGCCAAGCAGACTCGCTGCGTCTCATACTTTATCAAGAGGAATTCCCACTGAGGCAATAAATGCGGGCAACCAGATCAACATTACAGTTTGCCAGCTAGTTATATCTCCATAAAACTTATATGATTGTACCTATATGCGTTTTGACATTGTCAGCGCATCATCCAGTGTGCGATGGATTTAAATAAATAAATTCCTTCAAAACTATTCTATTATCGGATGAGAAAGCGTGCTACAACTTCGACCGTATCATCGCTTACCATTAGGTAAGATTGCGGTCAAACGTGAACCTACTAAATATTAAAATAAAAAATTAATCATTCTACAAATCAAATTTAATAAAAAAATCTAGGTTCGCATTCTTCGGTGAAGGCAATTATTGTGATACAAAGCTATTTTCAGATCTTATGACATGATGGCCTGACAAACTTTGTCCCTAAAGTTGAAAACCTTTCGCTGAGCACGATGTAGTTATAGCCTATTCCAGTACCAGCACTTGAGAACCAGGTCTCCATTTCACTTTGCATAAGTCTCGTAAGCCTCGTAATTTTACTACTTTTCAGATGAAACTGGACCACAATAATGCTTGCACATTGCAGCTTGGCCGCAGAGTTCACGAGCAAAGCGGTACCAACCCAGACAGACGAGTTAGTCGTACCACCTATAGTACGTCAAACGGTGATCGTGGTTTTTCCATGATAGGCGTGTGGTCCATGATTGATTTATATCAATGATGCTTGACTAAATAATGGGCGCCTTAGGATTTCACTCAGCCCGCACAACACGTATTAAAAAAAATATTACTTGAGTAAACCCTTGTATAATTGTAATCGTTAGCTACTTACTGAAGACACATCTTCCTGAGATACAGCATCCTCCACAGCACTGCTCGGCGCTTGCGCACTATAACCAAACAATAAGGTAAAGTAAATAGATAGAAAAAACCTTTTTTTAATTCTAGTGAGAAAACTAACCAAGTCTGTGGAGCAATTACCTATTACTAAATTTTGATTTTGAGGAATTAGATAAAAATTCATAGGCCTCTTGAGGTAACATTTAGTTCCACTAATGGTTGACATTCCTCCTATCAGTATTGCTTCGACCATCATCATGCGGACAGCTAAAGAGCAAAAAGGAACTCATTGCCGGCATCTGTTTTTCCTTGTCATTACAATCTGGGAGTCATTAAGAGACGAGTGTATATGTATCTTTTGGGCAAGCATGTTACATCTTCGATCGCAGCGTCGCTTCACATCAGGTGAAATAACGGTCAAACGCAAGCCTCATTGCTATATATATAAAAAAAAATTCATTAAAATCGATCCAATCTATCAAAAGATAATATTACAATTTAAAGTAAAGTCTACCCGTCAGTAGTAACTTCGCTAACATTTTGGTATTTTTTATCTAGTGCCTATGCAATAACATCTCGCAATAGTTATAACATGCCGTAATCCAATACGTAACTGAATAAATAACACCCAACGATTTGTATACGCACCCTACTTCTGATTATTCTATGTTAGACCTAGTAAACAGTGACGGTATTATTTGCCACACTAGATAAAAAAACTCTATACATTTTCACCATCCAATTTCTTCATTCTTTCGCAAACGAAGTAATGAAGAAATTGTTAAAGCGAAAGAAACATTTTTTAAGAAAGTATTCACCCTTTGTCCGCCAACGTTGCAGTCTTGCGCGTACGCAACCAGAAGGACGCCCGTAAACACCAAAACAACACGAATTTTCATTTTAAAAATGTTTGTTTTCAGCCAGTGCCTTAAATTTAAACTTTTTATAGCACTTCACATAAAAAATTAAAAAAAATCAATTAAAATGTCCTTTTACTTCCACTGTGTTAACATAAAGTGCGAAGAGAGAAGCATAAGTTTAGCTTTTGTACTGTGCCTTTAAGGGAAACTAGCAAGTTATACAAATAAGTATGTAAAATCTTCTGACACACTGTTGTCACGTGAAATATATGAAAAGTGTCAATTGCGCTCGCGCACTCGGCCTCGGTTATTGTGACCGAGTTAAGTCAGCTGCATTATATTCCCATTACGTGTACCGATAGAAACTAGCTGCCATTAGACGTAGCTAGACGTTTTACAAATTGGTTTCACAAGGATAAGGAATTTTAAAAGGTTGTGGTAGAACGAATGATGTTTTAGTGAGATGAAACTGTGACTTTTATGTCCGTCTGCACTAAAGTTTGACAGCGCCTATTTCGACATTTATCTTGTACTTAGGAATGCAAAATGCAAATAGTACCAATCTTCGGCGGTGGTGTCTTAAATGCTTAAGACATGTCCTAACTTTATGATACCGATTTTGCAAGTCCCAGTGCTAAGCAAGTGACAAAGTCAAATAAAACTGTCATGTCAAGTATAAAATATGCGCTTGCGCAATTTTGATTTTCAGTGTCAAAACCAACTGAACCACTGCGTATAATATAATAATAGAAATAGTACACAGAAATTTATCGCTTCCGTTAATTTTCCGTTCATGTCATTCCTTTACGAAACCTCAGTTGTAGGAGTACTATGACATAAACTTGTTTGTGCAGAGGATGTGGGTGTTTAAGCCAGACTTAGTTTAAGCATTGCTTATATAAAATTTATCTTAGATGACTTTAGTGTAGATGGGCATTAGTAGCAAATGTTTTTATAGTAATCTTAATATATATAAATTACGCGTCACGTTATTTGTCCGCGATGGACTCCTAAACTACTTAACCGATTTTAATCAAATTTGCACACCGTGTGCAGTTTGATCTAACTTAAAAGATAGGATAGCTTACATCTCAATTTATAGCCGCAATATTATTTTATTGCAAAATCTATTAGGGTTCTGCGCAATAAAATAAAAACCATGAAATCCAAAATTTCCACGTGGGTGAAACCGCGGGGCAGCAGCTAGTAATTTTATAATTTTAAACCGTATTTGAGCCCTTAATAGAGTCTTAAAATTTCGTCTATTATAATGGTCAAACTATATTTCACTAGGACAAAAATTTTAACTCATTATACGAAGAAAAAAAACAAGAGTTTAATCAGATTTAAACTAGAAGTGCCTAGCATTTTGCGTGACCAAGATGATAAGTTCTATCTTATCTTTAGGCAAAATAGTAAAACTATAAAAATATTTGTCATTACTAACATTAATCGACACTTACCCATCAGTGGATTGAAAACAACCAGGTACACGTTATTAGTCACTTTATGTTGAAATGTCCTAGGACCAAGTAAAAAAGATCTCTGCACCTGTATAGAGTTTTCCTCTCTGTTAACAATTCCGTTCAGCCAAGAGAGGGGTCGGGGACCAACGCGTGCTGGCCATACGATGTGTTACGCGTGATCAAGTCTCTGTGCGGGTATTTGTGTATTCAAAAGTATTTGACAATAGAGAAAGTTCCCTTATTAATGGTTTAGAGTTGTTTAGAGTGCAGATGTTTTAGCCGAATATTTGGCTCATTATTTCTTATGCGCTATGCCGTATGCATCATAAACACAAAAGATTTTTCGTTGAGAAGTATACAGTTGTACTAAAAGAATCACAGAAGGTTATCCCTTAATTAGCTTCCAAACAGCATGAGATACTTAGTCAATTTGATTAATTTTTTAATATAATATTTTTTTACTTTAATATTTATGAAAAATCAATTGTTGTCTGAAAAATTTACGTAACTTAATTTTCAAAACAATTGATCGTAAAGTGGGTTATTATTACGTCGCTTTTAGGCTCATAATTCATGATATTAAACACACGTGCTTTTTACTTGACATTACCGCACTCGTGTGTTATAAATATGTCCCGATTAAGTTACAACACTACAAACTAATAACACCTCTTGTGTAATAACTAACTTAGCACACTTGTATTATACTGTACTGTTTTATACACACATGAAACTCACAGGTCGAGCTAATGTAAGGGTATTAAAAAGTTCTTAATGATACTTGAATCGCACGGAAACCATTCTAATGACTTCGGACAATTTTCGGCTTGCCGCCAGACCCTCGTTGAATTTCCGGGCTAACACTTTGCCGGGCTTATGGTACATCTCTAGTTTTGATAAAGTTGTATCGATATGGTTGTTAATTTTAAATTGTAGATATCATTGTTTCGCTTCAATTATTTATGTTTCTTTTGTTATTTACACATTTATTTATAGTGTACGTAAGAACAGCAAAATAATTTTATAGTATCTAATGTTTAGGTCGATATTTTATGTTGCGTGACTGTTATTGTTAAAGTTTTAATTGAGCTCACTTAATCATACATAATTGGTAATACAACTAAAATGTGAAGTTACAATATTATTTGTAGGTACATAGTTTTCGATAGGGTATTATAATATACTACATATACCACTATCATTGTTTTCTGATTTTACGAAGTAGGAGAAGGGTTTCGTGTACTACTGTATTAGTTTAGGAGATTAAAGTTTTTTTAAATTCTAATGGGTAATGAGACGAACTGGTCGTTTGCCTGATGGTAAGCATAATGCCGGCCCATAACAACTGCAGTGCTACTCAGAACTTTGTAACACAAAGGCCTGCGCGGCACTGCAGATCGCTCGTTACCCTGAGACATTAGGTATTAAGTCTCATAAGCCCAGTAATTTCACTGGATACTCTGCGCATCAAACCAAAACACAGTAATGCTTGCACACTACTGCTTGGCGGCAGACTTCAAGAGCAAAGCGGTGGTAACAACCCAGACGGACACTCACAGAAGAGTTAGTCCTATCACTATCCTAACAAAAGTGTTTAGTTTTGAGTGAATCGAACCAAGGAACAAAATTTTCCATACATAGTTTAGAACTATATTGCACAAACAAAGGCGTAGTTTTTTAAAAAAAAAATACGTGTTTTATTATCTATTTTAAAGTTTATTAGTACCGAGTTTTGAGGGAATCGAACCAAGGTATAAAATTTTTCATAGAAAATCTGCTAACCTTTCAAAAACCAACCAGCTTAGGGGTTGATTTTTGAAAAACAGATTATACTTTGTGTTATTACAGAATCTAAACTATCTACACTCCAAATTTCATCAAAGTCGGTGTAGTTGTGACGCAGATACGTGATTCGAGTTTTATTATAGTACTACTCTATGGATTAGAGATTCCCACACAAAAACTTTCGCATTCATAATATCTGCTAAAAATATTTAAAACAAAAAAAAAAAAATTTACAACATTTTTTTTTGAAGGTGCGATCTTTACAGCTTCACCGAATGGAATTTATCAACTCCTTCGAGTATCTTCTAATACATAAAACGTCGATTATATATTAAATTAAATTTTGAAATTGTGTCCTAAGAAATTCAAACCAGTCTCAATATTCACTTTACGTAGAAATGGAGGCATTCTATTGAAAAGGGTCGGAACGCTCCACGTAAAAATAGAAATTTAGTGTCGGTAAAAGGTGTCCAGAATCCAGATTATGTACCTAAATGTCGGCCATGTTGTCAGCCCCGGTTTGTTACCGGCGCATTTGTATTTTATTCACGTGTAAGGAATAAATAAATCCGTCAAGCGTGAAAACTCGCTCTCCGCCGAGTCTTCCGTACCTACTTGTTTTCCGTACCGACTATGAGTAGTACCTACCTATATGTCTCTTTTCTCGATACGGCACCTGATTGTGGGATAGATGCGCTTTTATTATGTTATCATTTTTGTATTTAGTAGGTATACTTGATGCTGCGAATAAACACATTTCTTTCTTTCTTTTACTTTTTTATACAATTGAATAAAGAGACGAGTAGGTCGTTTGGGTAAGCACATCGATATACTAACCCCCTGGATGGGTAAGCATAACGCCAACCCTTCACAGTTGCAGCCTTTGAAGACTCTGAAACACAAAAGCCTCCCTGGCAATGCATAGCGCTCATTACCCTGACTGACACATTAGGTATTAAGTCTCATAAGTCCATTAATTTCACTGACCGTTTTGCTCATCAAAACGGAACAAAGACTAGGTACCTAGACCTAGGATAAAGTTGATAATAATTTAAGGGCATTTATTTCGGTCTTGTAAAACACGAGTTAAAGGAAGTTAATTAGATCCGAGGAAAAAAGTTTTACTGACTTACAACTATAAATGCAACATCGTCTCTGGTGCACTCCTCCTCAGCAGCAACGAAGAAAAATAGCACCGAAATGAATATTATCAACATCTTGATCCGGTCAAACATTATTCGGTTCTGGTTTCTGATTGATGTGACTCTCGTGGTGATACACAATGGACTTCTCGAGTCCACTTATTTCCAGTTTGTGCCAATTACCATTTTGCCATTTGAAAATGGCAAAATAGTCCGTGTGAATAAGGACATAAAGTCATACCTTCGGTGATAAGTAATTTGGTGTCAATTCTGCTGACATCCTGTGGCTTTTGCACACATCGTCCGACCCGATTTTCCAAATTCTAAATTTAAAAATATATTGCTCGTGTCATGAATAATTGCGACTCAACAGATTCTGATCAGCATTTCATTACAGGTTGGCTGGGTTAAGCTTCTACCAGACCAGAGATGGACATGAAGGATGGAGCGCCAACCAAGTTTCAATTATGTCAATCGTGGTTGTTATCATAAACCACAATGTAGTTCGTTTATTATGCCTAATTATGAAAACTTGCCAATAGGAATAAAGAGGTGGCACCAAATTAATTATTTTCAGCAAGATCTTGCAATTGAAATTAAAATAAGTAAGTACTTATAAGTATAGGATTCAAAAATATGAAAATTTAGTATCTAAAAATATTAGACTTGTAGAATACACTCAAATTTTCTTTCAGTCAGATGATCGCATCGGGCTCTGTACTAAAGGTTTTTTAACGGAATCTACATCTATATACTTACATACTTAAACACAAATAAATAACATTGAAGTGTCTGTTTGTAATGTCAAAATAACAGCTTTTTTCTAAATGCATATAAAAGTTTATACGGTAATTATAACAAAAAAATGTCTGTTTGTTCCGGCTAATCTCGGAAACTGCTGGACTAATTTTGACGGGACTTTCACTGGCAGATAGCTGATGTTATATAAAGAGTAACTTAGGAAACGTGGGTGAAGGCACGGGGCTTAGCTAGTATGGACTAAAATTCTTATACTATTATATAATTTGGAACAATAACGCAAAGTTCTTTTTCCACAACCTATTGTAGGGACCACAATAAAATATTAGTCCTGTTTCTGAAAGAAAACAGACAAAGAATCTTGCAAAGTTTACGGGCTTCTGAATTGAAAGTCAGACGGTTTTTTGAATAAAGACTCTATAAGATAAAGATAAAAGTGTGTTTTGTACAATTATTCCTAAGCCACAGGACAGAGTAAAAGTATAATCGAAGAAGGTATAAGAGTAGAGTAAGACCTACTTACGGGTATTAAAGGATTGCGCACAGGATTATTAAAATTTTAAGCCGCAGTGGATTATGGCCCATACTTCCGGTATCCCAGCCGTGAGAGCGTAATAATATAGAGGATATTCTGTAGATACTTTCTACTATGCTACTATTATTATAAACGCGAAAGTTTGTGAGGATGGATGAATGTTTGTTACTCTTTTACGCAAAAACTACTGAACGGAATTTGGTGATGCTTTACAGTAATATACATCGGAACAGTATAGACACCAAACACCTAGACAACACATATAAGTACTACAATTTATAAAGATAAAAAAAGATAAAGATAATCCTCGTGGGCGAAGCCGCTGGCCTAGTTTAGTATAGAAGTCTCCACGTATGACTTGAGAATTCTAGGCTTTTCTAGTAATCGTATTAAAAATACATCACATTTTTTTAACCTAAAATATCCGTAGCTACTTGTTACTTACGTCTATAGAAGATTATATAAATGTATTAGAATATGTACTCAAATGTTGAAGATAGTACTACGGTACAACATTGGAATATATTTTACAAATTCTGCTATTGATTACGATAAAAAATGAACTTGAACTTTGATGACTGGATTGGTTTTGAAATGTAAGTTCAATAAAAATCAGTTCAGTAATTTTACACAAATGTGACACTAGTAAACGCAATTGGTTTTACCACAAAATAATTAAACAAATTTTAACCTGCGTTATACAGTGTGTAACTCCTAAACATGCCTTAGTCACGTGTTTAAATATGAGCAACCACAAATCCTGATTTAAGTAGTCTCTAACCGTTGACTAACTCAATTCTGGTGTGACATTTCTAATCATTTTAGACGTTTATCTTTAACTGTCTAGCTAAACAGGCATTTAAAAGTGTTTTTGTAGTAACATGGAATATGATTTAATATATTATCAGACTTGAATAATTAGTTTCAAGACATAGAAGATGGCGATAACCTCAATTTTATTTTCCTAGAAATCTACATTCCAATGTATGGATATCTATCATTATCGCGTATACGAAGATGTCACCAATTTGTTTTGTAGAAATATCAAGTGGTCTTGAACAGCATTCAGTTGAAGAAACAATATTTATGGTAGGAGCATACTCAATTCTAGAGCAGATACGTGTCTATCCGGAATAGAAAACAAATAAATAGATCCTGCGGAAACGTTTCATTCTTTTATCACCAATATTCTTCCCCATACAAAAATTATGAGTAAAATCAATGTTATTCAGCTAAGTCAGGAATTTACGAACATTCATGCTTCCTGAAATTGCTACCAGTAGATAAATGTTCCCGCTTGGTGTTCGGGAAGCCATAAAAGAGTTGGGTGCTTGGGAGCTGCAGGATTTATCGCAAGTCAATTCAGGTTCATTAAATTTACAGCTTTTGTTGGTGTTTGTTATTGCGGCTGTTCCAGACTGTTTTGGAGTGTTTAAATTTGCTCTAGGATTTTAAAAGTTTATTGGTATTAATGCATGTTTTTTTTATTTAAAAGGGAATATTTAATTACTGGGCTTAAGAGATTTAATACCGGATGTTAGGGTAAGGAGCGCACTGCAGTGCCATCCAAACTTTTGCGTTTCAATCTTCAAAGTTCTGGGTATTTAGCATTGCAATTGTTATGGGCAAGCGTTATATTTACACATGAGGCAGAAGACCTGCACGTCTAGGTGCCTTGTATAGTATGAAAAAACAGCAAATATTATCACTATCTATATAAATGAACGTGTATGATATATTGGTCCATAAGACCGCAGTGGCTAGTCGCAGACCCACATTATGTTTGGTTGTACAAAACAGAGAAAGTAATACTATCATGTGTAGTAAATTTTCGCTATCGATTTTGATGATGGTGACCCTATAAAATTTATTATCTTCGAGCGCGAGCCCTAAAAATGTTCGCTATACAAAACTTAGTAACTTGTCAAGCAAATTCATCACAAAAGAGTCTCCAATTCGGAGGCTTTTTAGAATTTTTAACGTAACTTTTCAAGATAAATAATGCCTATTTATATTTAAGGGTAGGCATGTAATGGATAAGATGAGTAAAGGCCCGAAGCTTGACGACGTTAAACTTTAGATTATTTTTTCTGATCAGAGCTCATTTAAAACCGTGTTTTTATAAATTGTGGTACACCTTTTACGACGGATAATAATTCGTTTATTAATCTTTTCTCGGAGCTTTTCTCTTTTGTAATGTTTTGAGAAATTGTTAAGCTAAATTATGTTGAATTTTACTACATTTTTTTCTATTTTATATAGCGTTTGACCACTATCTCACTTGATCTAAAGTGATGATTTTTTTATACTATTCGCAGATTCGGTGATATAAGCATAATACTTAGTTCATCAAACCGGAACATAGTAATGCTTGCACGTTACTGCTTGGAAGCAAAAGGTGGTAGCCACTCAGACGAACATTCGCAAAAGAGTTAGTTCTACCACCTGGTAAAATGTAATGTGTAGTTATGTATTGTGACAGATTTCCCCATAAAAATACTTTGAATATCCAACTAATAAGAAATAAATAACTATCCAACACGTGACCAAAATGCTGGCGTCTACTTTGGTCAAAGATTAAGCATTGCCATTCAACGTGGCAATGCGGCCAGCATTTTGGGAACGTTGCCTACTGGTAGCAGATTATTAGATTAAGATTGTAAATAAATTAGTGTGTATTTTATTTAGTTATTTTAGTTTATGTTGTTTACTTTTTCTGTGATTATAATAGTAACTTTGTTACTAATTTATGGAAGCTTTATAATAAAAACAAAACAAGAATGAAGAAAATTATAAGGTTTACCCGTCTACATATTATGCATATTCGTTTCTAAGTAACTTTCACACATACCAAAGCATGTCTACCTATGAATTCTCTGCCAAGTATAAATTGAAGCAGAACTTTATTAAAGGGCTTAAGATGAACCCCTGTTTACAATGTGTAGGCTCACGTGAAAATCTGTTGGTTTAGGACTGTCAAAACCTGGGTACGAGCAATATTGTAAACTTATCCTTCAAAGGTTTGGGTGGTTTGTGGATAGGCAGTAATGAAAAGTCTCAAAACACCAATTTGATGCATTGAAAACACTGAATTAACATCTATTCAAAATGATTTGTTTATATCTATCTGCCTTTTTAAACTAGTTTCTGCAAATACAATACAAGACAATAATTTTATTGTTCTTTAAATGCAGATATATAAAACATAGTTTAAATTCTGTTTTTTATTATCAAGTAAAAAAAAATCTATTTTTTTATGTTTTATGCTCTAAAACTAATTTATTTCTTTAATTTTATTTTTTATTTTTTTTATGCTATTTGTTAACAAGGCGAGCTGGTCGTTTGCCTGACGGTAAGCATGACGCCGGCCCATAACAATTGCAGTGCCACTCAGAACTTTGAAATACAAAGGCCTGCGCGGCACTGCAGTGCGCTCGTTACCCTGAGACATTAGGTATTAAGTCTCATAAGCCCAGTAATTTCACTGGCTATTCTGCTCATCAAACCCGAACACAGTAATGATTGCACATTACTGCTTGGCGGCAGACTTCACGAGCAAAGCGAAATAATTAGTTGTTTACAATTGCGAACATTGATAGGATATTACGTTCTATTGTAGGTACTTTTGAAGTGTCAAATCAGTAATCTCTCGACGGCTCTACTATAGTTTAGTTTATGTTGTCAGCAATGTTAAAAGCACCAAGACAAACTGCATTTTTTTTATTAAAAAAATTTATGATTCAGTTTCCTTCTTGTGGTTGAACCTTTTTCGCTAGGGAACTTCCTGACCCTTCCTTTCTGCGGTTAAAACTCAGAGCAGTAAATTATTGCTATTTTCATAGCAATAATTTATTGCTCTGCTATTTTCATAGAATGATTTAGATGATTAAATGAAATGGTTATCATTGGTTATCTAGGATTTCCTCATAGGTAAGGCCATTGAAGAAAATAATCCTCCTTCCAACTGACTAGAATAATATTTGTAATATTTATAACGTAACATATGTGAATATTGCGGGACAGATTCCGTTGAATAAAAAATAACTACGTATTAAAAATCGGCAAAGAGACGTTCTCTATTTTAAAACTATTATTAAAAAACTTCTTTGTTGACGTTTTAGTAAAACGCAATAATCTCGTATTATAATTTGTGACCTATTGTAATTATTTATTACCAAAAGTTATTATTAAGATAATATCTCTACAACATAGTTTGTGGTAATAATAACACAGGGTAATTTATTAGATAGGTTTAACACTGACTAGATACTATAAAGGATACATATTTGATAAAAATGATTTTTGTCCTGTAAGTTGTTGTTATAAAATATATAAATATGAACAAAAAGAGGGCAATAAAAAACTCTCTAAGCACAATCTAAGACGCGTTTTGTGAAGCGAACCACTATCACAGTCCTTTCCCACTTATTCCCGTAAAAGACAACATCGTATAACGGTTTTTACCCCGTAAAATTGTGAAAACGGGAAAGAATAATATTTATGTGAATTTATTGTTGATAGAAACGGGCTCGGCAGGAAAGGGATAAACAGTTTTTTGGGGTTTTTATTCGCGGATGGCGGCGGCAGATAGTAGCCTAATCGGCTTCGTATAAAATTGCCTGTCCTTACATTTTTTCTGGAGCATGCAACGGTTTATACTCACCTAGGGAAATTCTTATGGAATAATCTTTTTCCATTTAGTAGGTATACCAAATTTTAACATGAATAATTACGTATTTAACACATTTGCGTTACAATTTTTTATTTTTTTTATTTTATTTGGTATCGAGACTAGCTGGTCGTTTGCCTGATGGTAAGCATAACGCCAGCCCATAACAATTGCAGTGCCACCCAGAACTTTGAAACACAAAGGCCTGCGCGGCACTGCAGTGCGTTCGTTACCCTGA
The DNA here is from genome assembly GCA_907269065.1 of Crocallis elinguaria. NCBI lineage: Eukaryota > Metazoa > Arthropoda > Insecta > Lepidoptera > Geometridae > Crocallis > Crocallis elinguaria. The sequence goes on along the minus strand of OU026072.1, from coordinate 18,070,688 downwards.
GACTCCATTTTACGGGGAAGCCTATGTTTAGCAGCGGACGTCTTCCAACTGATGCCGATGAAACGCAACTTGCTTTTCGTAAACTAAGCACACCGCCTCATTTTGACGCACATATTATCTATATAAGTGATTCATAAAAACACCAAAGGTAAGGTTTTATTTCTCGTTTTATAACAGTAATTGTTTTGACCTTGATGAAACAACTATAGGAATAAAACGTCCATACCTTTTTCATTAACCTTAATACATAACATCTATCTGTTTATCGTTATATAACTCGTATTCCCATGGTAAATTAAATTAGAGTAACAAAATGCAAGGTCAAAAGTTCAACTAAGTGAGTACTTACGTGTCAACTAAGTGAATGGTGGTCCCTTAAGTGCAAGCTTTTAACAGTTTTATCATTTATTAGGTGTACTGGTTTACTTCGTTAAAATTTGTGGCGAGGTCGCGCGTTGGTTCGTGAGTAATCGTGAGTCAATGGTTGGGCCATGTTTATATTATTAAGGGGCTGTAGTAATCTTTAAGTATAATACTTTTGTAAATAAATAAGGTTGAAAATGGCGATGCGTTTTCTTTTAGTTAAAGTTTATTTCGTAGTGTTTATTTAATTAAGAAAGAAAGTCACCATTAATTTTAAATATTTTTACATACATATGTCTTTAGATGATTAAATTTTCTTTCTTGTGGTTACAAAAAATATGCTTGATGTCGCGCAAAATATTGAGCATTTCGAGACAAAATAAATTTGTCTGGATCTTTTTTGTGATTGTTTTTCAAGATTCTGTGGGTATTTCTGTAAAATATTTTACAGATAAGTCTTTTCTATACAGACTTGGCTATACAACTGTAGTTTTTTTTTGCTGGCTTATTTTAACATCTATGGAAACGGATATTTGTGCGACGAAAAACTGGACGTTTTGCTTCAGACAGCGCCTTAACTAGCTTCTGCCCACAGCTTCGCCTGCGTGGTATATATATATTTATAACCTATGTGTTATTCCAGAACCTAAACTATCTACTTCCCAAACTTCATCAAAATCGGTGTAGTATTAGGCCGGAGCGCCTTCTGGCGCTCTCCCACCGTTCGGTGACGCTGTAAAGGTATGAAGACCAACAGAACGGTCAATAAAAAAATAATTTCTACAGCTAACTGGGATACTTACTAAAAAAATATGGGTGACAAATCAAAATTATCAAAACCGCACCCAGTCTACCCTATGTAGACTATGTAGGTTAATCTGTTGTACCAAACTCCCAAAAAGAAAAATAAAATATTAAGTTCGCACATATATGTACGATTACAAAGTATTTACTACACTCACTAGTAAAGGAAAAGCGGCCTCGAGCAGGGTCTTGAATTGGATCTTTCTCAAGTTCTGAAAGCATCCTAATGTGTCGCTACGAGTCATTTTACGAAAATGTTTGGTCTTTTTCTGTGCCATTTTGGTTTTCAGAATCCAAGATATGGAATCATGTCGATCATGATGAAAACTTATGCCGTAAATACAAATGTATCAATTCGTATAAATACGGGCTTTCTAAGAATGAGAAGGTCATCACAACAACTTTGATAACCAGATATTTTAGTCCGTTTTGCGTTAAATAGTTGCGCCCGAGACAATGCAGACTCTTATAGACTTTCTAAGACTAACGTGTAGTTAACATTAATACTTGTGGTGCAAAACAGCGGTAACTCGCTATATCTTGTCTATATGACTAGACCAGATTATTAACTTGTGTTACCAAAACATACTCGTGGAAATAATATACGAGTAATAATATATCCAATAATAAAAAACCGATAATCTAGCAACTCTACCTCGATTCTAAAGGCATAACTAATTACTTTAGCGTGTTGTACTACTAATTTGCTGTATGGCTCGTGTCTCAATAAACTTCACTTCTGCGCTTCAAAATAGTACTTGAACAGACTTCTAATTGGTACAAATTGAGCAGTGGTTCAAGTATAATATTGGTGTCAATTCTATCATTTCATACCTAAACTAATTTTAGTTTCGCTCTCTCTCTTTCCAATGCATAACACGAGAAAGAGATGGAATATATTTTAGACCTGTCAAATTAATCCACTTGCTTCTGTCTAGTGTAAATTTAATGGCAATGAATTCAGTGGCATCTAATTTATCAAGATCGAAAGATATTTGACAGCTCTAAAACAAAATTTAGATCTGTCAGACATCTTCCGTCTCTTTCTCATGTTATGCATTGGAAAGAGAGAGAGCGAAACTAAAATTAGTTTAGTTATGAAATGATAGAATTGACACCATTGTCTCATGCTTGAATATTATTGCAAGCATTTTGGCAAGCGATTGCGATTTACAATAAATATAGAAGCATTAATTTAATGATTAAACGAACTTACCTGTAAGTTAAGTTCTATCATAATTATGTGAAGTAGTGAGTTTGAAGAGATTTTATATATACACTTGTAGTAGCACGCATAATGTCGCCTTGTCTATGCACTAAGTTCAGAGAGAGAAAAAAAAAATATGTAGGTAGACCGCACAATTTCATTATTTCGTGCGGTCGGCTGGTTCTTCATTTAGTTCAGAGCTTATCAGTTCAAGTAGATATTTCACTATTCGGGACCTATGAAATAGGTAATCTGGGTGGGCGGGATGCTATATCTCTTCAAACTCACTACTTCACATAATTATGATAGAACTTAACTTACAGGTAAGTTCGTTTAATCATTAAATTATGTTACAGTATTGAGTTTGAAGAGATTTTATATATACACTTGTAGATGTTGAGAGAAGTTGTGAAATATCTATTTCAGTTGAAAATATTACAGAAGTAAATATATTTAATATTTCTTCAATAATTGACATAATAAATGTACTTAATCACTCAATTAAAAGGTAATGTTTCTTAAATAAGCTATTAACATAATAGCTACAGTAAATTTTAGCATAAATTAATCAATTTTACTTCTAGCAAAACAATGATTTGATTCTGTATATGCTGTCTGTTATATGCCTGTTATAAAACTTGGCAAATATTGTAGAGCCGCCGGACCAACCGGCAGTCTTCCTGATAACATCCAAATTCACACCGAGCTTATGAGCTTTTGAGGTGTCTAGTACTATGTGCAGAGTACTGTGTGATATCTATTCCACAGACCCACAACGTATACTCTTTATCCATCTGCTAAGTGTTTGGGGAGAAACTTTATTATATGGTTTTTTATAGAAATAAAAATAGAGGTGTGATGATCACGTAATGCCGCTACATTACTTTTAGATAATCCGTTAATAATTAAGCCGGACCTATGTCAGGTCTGTCTCGAAAAATTGGCAGCATCAGCGTTGGCTGAGTTGCGTTTACACTTGACGTTTTTATTAAGTCAGGGATCCTAATGGAAATATCATTCCGCCAATTTTGAAAATTTCGGATATCTATTTTTGAAATAGTTTGTACTCTATGCGCTGTTACCAGCGCCAGCAGGGTAACTAGCTTCTTTAGTGATTTTTTCTAAAGAATGAGATTAATTAGGAATCCAAGTGGCTAGAGTTTCAATTACTAATGTAGTATCCCAGTGGATTCATACTTGGGTAAGGGAGGGCGAAGCCTAAATATACCCTTAAAACACAGTCGTCTGTGCTTATCTGACTTCCTAATACTAAGGAAGGTGTAGATCTAAACCCATTTAGAGTGCCGTATAGCGCTCCCGATTGAAATAACTCTGTTAAAACATGAATAATAACTGGAATGTGTAAGTATCATATTACTTAATTTAATTATCTGACAGAGACGCTATTAATGTGTCTAAAGACCCGGGAGGGAGTTTTCTTATTAGAGACTCCCGCACAATACTCCGGCATCCAGGGTAATCTGCCGCTGGATCTGGCAGAAACTGGAATGAGAGATTATTAGGTCCTCAGAAGTTTGAAAAAACCAGTGGTTTAGTTTGTAAAAAACTGGTTAAATAGGGGATACCAAGGTTCAGCTGGCCATGTTGGCCCGACCAGTATGCACTTAGCTTTGTCGCTAATAATTTTAATCAATGCTTTTTTAAAATTATTGAGAAGGAAAGGAACCCGTTTTTACGGGTTCCTGGTTCATGGTATTTTTATACAATTTTGACCAATTCACAGAGAAAGCGTCAAGCATCAGGGTCTTTGTGCCATGATATGTATACAGGACATTTTTTATTTATTCAACTAGCAATCATGTCAATCTCTGGTAGCCAGAATTTGTTAATTATTTGCTGAAAGGCAAGATCAGATAGTTCCCATTCAATATCCGGGTGAATACACCTTGATTCAGTATCTGCTATAGTATTTTCTGTAGATAGAATGTATAGCGCTGTTATAAATAGAATTCGCGCTTCACACCATTGTCGTATATCTTTGGTCAGTTTGTGAGATGGGGGAATTGGATTCCTCCCATACGATTAATGTAAAAAATCGCAGTTGTATTATCTATTCGCAAGATAATATGACAATTGGATAAATCCTCTAGACAAATTTTTAATCTTATGAATGTGAAGTTTTCTTTATTCCCGACTTCAGCTACCGCTTGCCGTTTTTCCCGCACAGGCTATCCCCCAACCCCCCATAGTCGAAGCATCTGAATTCGTCAGATTTAATTTGATTTTTTGGATTTTCGATAGATTTAATCCACCAATCGAAATCTGACTGTAAACTTACAGGCAAATTCATGTACTTTTCATTTTTGTAATGTTATCCATACATTCGCTATAGCTATGTGATATTAGACAGGTATCGTTAAGATATATTGTCGATAATAATCAGCACAGCGTGGCATTCTGACCACCGTTTTCATTATTTTTGTGAAGACAAAAGGTGCCGTATTGACACCAAACGGTAGGGCATTAAATTCATACAAGTTACCGTTCAAACTAAATCTTGAATATTTTTTAGAGTTATCATGAACTTTCACTTAATAATATGCGTCTTTGAGATCAATAGTTGACTTGAGACAACATCTTGAGATTAGTTTGATCATTATTCTAAAATCTTCTAATTCAAATGAACATGTTGAATGAACTCGTTTAGCTTTTTCAAATTTAGGATAAAGCGTGCTTTTCCGTTCGGTTTGGGTAAAAAGATATTGGATATCCTCACAGGGCTCACAGTGAGGTATAGCACCTATAGAAATTAAATTATGTATAGCTTGATCAAATTCAAGTTTTTCTGAGTGTGCATAATTTCGGGGTTGAGGTATACAATGCTGATATGGAGTTTCAGTGAACGGAATTTCATAACCGCGTATCCACGATAAAATTATTTTATCTGCGGTTATTTGTGACCATTGGTTGTAAAAAACAGATAGTCTACCGGCGTAATTTACCGTATTGTCTAGCGGCGGCCGCGACTGAAGTTCGGTCGCGATGTCCTCGATGATGGCGAGTGCTGTTGCCTCTGAGGTGCAGACTCCTTCATCTTTGAGGGCGCCGACGGCTGCTGTCTGTAGTTTTGAACCGGAGCCTTCCCGTTTCAATTTCTGTTAACGACTTGATGCTTTGGTTTTGTAGCAATAGTCTTGTTAGAGGTGGAAGCTTTGAGATCCACACCTGTTTTATTGATCGCTTTTGCGGTCTTTAAAGTTTCGGCTAGCTCTTGGCTACAAGAAAACTATCTATTATCGTGAGCAGCATCTGATCTTTCAAGTCCTTCTTTAGTACAGCCAATATGAAATTTCGCCTCGTTATTGACTCACTGAGTTGTGTGTCACAGATGATGCGCCCAGCATCAATCAGCAGCTTTAGAACAGTTGGATCTTTATTATTCTTACTAAGAAGAGTCTTATAGGCTCGTCAAGACAAGCAATACCGCTGCTAATTTTGCCTTAGCTTGGTTCTGTTCGTGGAACATCCTCACTGCTGGAAGCACCTTTAATCACTGGTGGTGGAGATACATCCTCCAGTATTGTCACGTTGGCTATATCCAGCGAACGATCGGAACTCGCGTGTAACGCGCTAGTCGACGGTCTTGGTTCGCGTAGCTCTTGATTTTCGTTTTCAACATTAACAGCAAATTGCAAATTTGTGTCTAATATACGTAATTATACGTATACCTTCATATTATTATCATAGGATAACCTCAACAAGTTGCTATATGCATGGCGTATTAGGTACGCATAGGTATACAGCGAGTAAGATGAACTCATGGCGTTGCATCGTGAACTCGAGTAAAAAATAGGTTAAGTAACAACTCGAATCGTTGGAACGTGAAACCTCGTATACATTATTATCGGTAAGTGGCAACTCGAATTGTTGAAACGTGAACATTAGAACTTAACTTATATAGTTAAAATGTTACCTTCCGGTTCGTTTCATATTATTATTATAGGACAACCTCAACAGGTTGCTACATGCATGGCGTATTAGGTACGCATAGGTATACAGCGAGTAAGATGAACTCGAGTAAAAAATAGGTTAAGTAACAACTTGAACCGTTGGAACGTTAAACATCGTATGTATTTAAGTGACAACTCAAACGTGAACCGAAGAAATTGCAAATTACTTAAATAGTTAAAATGTTACCTTTCGGGTCGTTTCATCTTTTTATTATTATAGATAACCTCAACAGGTTGCTATATGAATGGCGTATTAGGTACGCATAGTTATACAGTGAGTAAAATGAACTCGAGTAAGAAGTAGGTTAAGTAACAACTTGAATCGTTGGAACGTTACACCTCGTATGCATTATTATCGTTAAGTGACAACTCCAATCGTTGAAACGTGAACATTAGAACTTAACTTAAATAGTTAAAATGTTACCTTTCGGGTCGTTTCATATTATTATTATAGAATAACCTCAACAGGTTGCTATATGCATGGCGTATTAGGTACGCATAGGTATACAGCGAGTAAGGTGAACTCGAGTAAAAAGTAGGTTAAGTAACAACTCGAATCGTTGGAACGTTAAACCTCGTATGCATTATTATCGTTAAGTGACAACTCCAATCGTTGAAACGTGAACATTAGAACTTAACTTAAATAGTTAAAATGTTACCTTTCGGGTCGTTTCATATTATTATTATAGGATAACCTCAACAGGTTGCTATATGGATGGCGTATTAAGTACGCATAGGTATACAGCGAGTAAGATGAACTCGTGGCGTTGCATCGTGAACTCGAGTAAAAAAAAATGGGTTAAGTAAGAACTCGAATCGTTGGAACGTGAAACCTCATATGCAATCGATAGTTATCGGTAATTGTGCAAATTACTTACAAATATTCCCACTCGTCGTTATGTTTCCTCTTCGGCATCTTGATTTTGACGAAAAAACTTGTTAACACGGAGAAACTTAGAAAAACCAACTTTGTAGTGCGACGCGGCGGAGCACTGCAACGTGAATGAAGAACCAGCCGACCGCACGAAATAATGAAATTGTGCGGTCTACCTACATATTTTTTTTTTCTCTCTCTGAACTTAGTGCATAGACAAGGCGACATTATGCGTGCTACTACAAGTGTATATATAAAATCTCTTCAAACTCAATACTGTAACATAATTTTGAGTACACGATAATATGTTTAGGAGTTCAAATTACCGGTACGGATATTTCGCGCAAACTGGGAACTATTGAAGATAATAAATACGCCTGTATCTTCTTAATTTATTGAACTGGGCAAAAGTGGAATCAGCCAATCGGAAACTATCTTTTAAACGCGAATCTCTCGATATACATTTTAAAATGCACATGTAAAGTTTCTTCGTTTTGGAAGTCGTTATCAAATCGAGGTACTTATAGTAATAATATAGTAGGTACATTTTTCTCCTGGCAAAACCCCAGGCAACGAGCAAAAATAAAAATTTGAGGATTTAACCAACTTCGCTCACGACTCAAAAAGAGACGCAGTTTTGTTCGAGCGAATTATACGGATTTTACGAAAGTACTTACTCGTAAATGAACTGTGAATTTATAATTAAAAGCGGAGGTGAAAATAATATGGTTGTAAAGAAAATGAACACTTATTACGCAGCGTTTTTGACTCAAAATCATGTGCGCTTAGTTGGAAAATTCTGACGAGCATGACTGATAATAATTATGTGTAGCGTAGGTAAGTTGTATTTATAGCACAAAGCTCATTATACTCCAGGTAGAGTAAGCCTTAATTCTATTGTGCAAATAAACTTGATAACTTTTTTCATAACATCTGATACACAAGTTTTAGGCCATCAGTAGTAGTGAGACTAGTACCAATTTCGAAAGCAAGTCAAGTTACATTTAATTTTCCTTACAAATTGTTTATCAGGAAAAATTAAATAAAATTAATAAAATCCTAGACATGATTATTAATTATTTATCTATTAATACAAAAGGATGAAAAATGAAATAAATACCATCTTTCTTTCATATAACCACTAAGGTAAAACTAATTTTTAAACCTAATAAATTATTTTTGATACCATCCAATATCTATGTTTTTCCATTATTCCAAATAACTTCATCAAATAAAAAGGTAAAACCTATAGAACGGGTTCTGACTCAGAACATACTGATCGAAAGATAGGAAGAGTAAATATTTACTTATAATAGACTAGCTTATAGAAGGACATACTCATCAGACTGTTACGCTACCACTTGCACTGGGATACCAGTTTTATCTCAGAGAGAGAGAGAGAGGGCCATAATCGTCAACGCGGGCCCAGTGCGGCTTGTAGGATGTCACATCATGTCCTCGATTTTTTGTGGTTCTTGAACATGCGGGTTTTCACTTTCCTCATCATGTTTTACTTAACTGTTTTTAGAGAGAGTGTGATAAATCTCCAAATAACCGAAAAACAGAATTAAAAACATATAAAAGATAACTGTCATAAATCGGCCCCAACTCAGCATGAAGTTGATCATTTGACTAAAGCTGGTATTCTATTGAGACCGTTTGCGTCACAAAGAAGGTTACTTGATAGGTACTTGGTGAAAAGTTTTAATTTTGTGGGCAGCAGTTAGTCTGCCCTACCAACATGCTTTGGTTGTATCACCATCTTGCGTGCTCATTGAGTGTTCGATGGAAAATTGAGACGAAAAGTCTTTCTCTTGCTAGGCTCCCTTTCAGCTAGTTTTTCGCCTCAATCGCACGCTTTGATCTCACAAACTATCGGACGGACTTGTAACTTGTTTAGCGAAGTTCGCACGGCTTTCCTATAACTCGATAGAGTGTTGATTGAATTGAGGAATAGAGATTTTTGTTTGTACCACGTCAAAGATGATTAAAATACAAGATTATGAAGTTATTTTTTTATACATGAATATGCTTACAACACGTATGCTCAGCTTTATAAAACTAATAAATGTGTTTATTTTTTAACCAACGACTTAAAAAAGGAGGGGTGCTAATTGGGTGTAAGTTTTTCTCTGTCTCTTTGTTCTGATAAGTTTGTCAATTTTAGTCGAGGGTTTTTAAAAAAAATTAACGTCATCTTGTTAATGGAGCTGTTTGTATGTATTTAAAGACTTTTACACTACGTCTTCATCTTTTTTGTCATAATAGCATACAATTTTGCACGTTTCTAAAGCGAAAACGAATACAATAATTCGATGACCAAGGTTATATGTTACAAATAGATTAACTAGCTTAATATATCTCAAGAGGTTTGAATCCGTGCTTATCAAATTATTACATCCAACCTTACAATAAATAATATGTTATCAAGCTCGCGAACATATCAAAATAAGGCAATTTACTCCTACAAGTTTGAAACAACCCTTTGATATGGATAAGAAATCCTATTTCCCGGACTCTATGACACGTAAGCTAATAAAAAAGGGGCACAGCTAAGGGAAAACGTAATTCGAATGTAGACAAGCAGTTCGTGTCGATTTCTGTCCCTAGAGCCTTTCATTTACTCATCTTGTCGAGGCTCTTAACATAGTCAGATTTGTTAATCCCTAGGGCACGACTCGATCTTGGGGACCAATAATCAGCAAATGGCGGGGACCTTTCTATACGTACGATTGAATTAGGATGTGTGTAATTTAGCAACGTTTGGCATGTATTATGACAGCAAGGCAAACTAAACTTGAAATTTCACTTTCTAGATTTATCAGGACGGATTAAGATTCAGATATCAGAAAGTTTCAATAGACACGCGACAGAAGTCTTTTGAAACCGTTTGATATTTCCTTGATGCGGATGACGTAGGCTCACGTGACCATTTAACATACTAAGTATTAACATCCCATCTACTGTCACTATTTTGTGGCACTACCGTGCTTCGGACGGCACATTACATCTCCAATTATTTTTCTAGAGATCGTAGAAGTGGCTGCGGTGCGTCTCTTTCACTACCTCTAACCATAGTACGAGTACGATTAACACAAGGACTAGATTATACTATATCCGTCAAGCAGTGATCGTGGTTTTTCCATTGTTTTCGGGTGGTCCGTGTTTGATATCAATCATGCATTACTTGTAAAGAGCCGCTAAGACAGACAACAGTAATTGTAAGACAGATCAGAAGCCTTCGTGTGGCTAAAAATATTTGTGTCCTGGCCACACACGGGAAGAAAAAAAGCCGAGTATTTATAATATCCCTTATTATACCTAGGACCTTTTTATCTATACAGGAAGGCTCTCGTATCTCATTGAGACTACATATTGAATAAGTACTTAAATCCCTCCACACTCGTCGGAGGAGCATCAATCAGTCGACAGTGAAAAAACGACATTTTTCCTAATGATCTGCTTTCAGCGCTTAGGGCAACGATACATTCATCTTTACCCTCCAAAAATGGGAAACTTGGAAAGAAATGCTTTTATGGAAAATATATGAACTAAGTACATTTTATTTTGTACAGGTGTTTTATCAATGTAGGTATAAAAACTGTAGTGTTGATTTGAATTTCAGTTAAAGAATGCAAATCATCATTAAATGCAAATCGTTATCATTAATCGCTCTCTCATTAATATTTTCACATTATATCTCTCATAAATCTGCGTATTTCTAACATCTTTATTAGAGCAAAATATTACGCTGCGAACTATTAATGCCCACAACAAAAAAAAAACAGAACTTAACAACACCTGCCTATAAAAGAGAGAAAAATACTCGCACAGTCTCGACTTGACACTAAGTCACACGAACTACAAATTTAATCTATTTTTTTACCGTAGATATGGGAATCGTGCAAAGGTTTGATCTATCTTTCAAACGATGTAGTAGATACAAGAGAGATTTATTAGGTATAAATTCCTTGAGTAGATGAGGAGATACATAGGTCCGAGTTCACCAAATGTAAAATGAACGACGTTTACATGAACGTCAATTCAATTCCCAATTCTGACAGCAGATGTCTAAATGATCTTTAAAATAATCCGATTTTTAAGATATGTGAACTACCCCGCTTGCTATACCCATTACCCATGGCTTGCTAGCCAGGCGGCGACGAGAAAATGACCTACCACTTACCTTCCTACTCATTTAGATACTCGGTCAGTTATGGTGTCAGATTTTTCAAGCCGACCGAAGGCTTCTGACAAGACACGACAATAACTGGGATAGACGGCTTAACTTGCCCTCACAAGCACGGCTACCATACATAACGGTCACCCATCTAAGTACTGACCGCAGCTAACATTGCTTTACGTTACCGATTGGTACCTACTACTGTTCTGATGACATCCCATTGTTTTTCCTTACTGAAAGCTTAAGCTCAATGTAGGATTCGAACCGTCGACCTTCCAATCAATATTTATTGCCGTAGGGCCAACAAACAGCGGGTGGTGACAGAATGGCGCCGAACAATTCCTGTCACCGCTCTCTACAGTTAAACTTATCTTGGACAAAATTGTGTGAGGTAAGTCAAGCAATCTGGGTGACGGGTGTGACGCAGACGGACTATAAATATAGAAATCTTTACAATTTCTACAATGTAAAGCTTAGGTACTCAAAAATGGATCGTAATATCACATTGAAATTAGAATCGTATTTGCAGTATATACGCGAGTGTCCCTCTGGGTGGGTTCCAGCGCTTTGCTCCTGTAGTTTGCCAAGCAATTGATGTGCAAGCATTACTGTATTCCGATTTGAGGAGTAGAGTAGTCAGTGAAATTACTGGGCTTATGACCCTTAATACCTAACGTCTCAGAATAATGAGCGCACTGCAGTGCTACGCAGGCCTTTGTGTTTCTAGGTCCTGAGTGGCACTGCAATTGTTATGGACTGCCGTAGTGCTTACCATCATGTAAACGACCAGCTCGTCTCGTTATTGAATAATGTTCTAACCCACTACCAGTTGGCACCGATCCAGCGTGCTGGCGGCATTGCCTCGTTGGATCACAATGGCCAGATAAGTAACACCAACAGCAAATAATAATCTATAAAATATACGAGTAGTATAGAATAATTAATATACCACTATCGTGAATAGATTAAATAATTTTCGGCCACTTGGGAATTAGTTTAGAGTTGTTGGATAGGCAGCGTATCACGAGGTAGGAGGATCAAAGTGAGCCCTTGTTAACATTCAGGAAACGATATGCATGGAAATGTTGTTTGCAAATCGTAGTTTACTGTAGTTTATTTTAATTATACGACTCTAAAATTTTGAGGCATGAGATGTTTATGTGTAAATAATTTACGAAAAAAATTGTAGCGGACTTAAGGTGAGTCATATTTTTTCTTATGATTTTTAGGCATTCGAAAAAATGAAAAATCTTCGATTTCCTGGTGCAATAAGTAGTGCGCTCTTTGGCTGTTTAGTGACTGTAAAAAGTACATTAAAAGTAAGTACAATAATTATTCCGTTTTTTTTTCCTGGTTGTGGCGCCATTATCACATCGTACGAGCAGCGTAACTGCGGAGCGCTATCAGTACTATAAATACATGCAAAAGTGTGTTTTTACGTTTGTTTGTGTGTTGGTCAGTTGGTTTGTCCTTCTCTCACGCAGCAACGGAGCAACGGATTGACTTGATTTTTGGCATATATATATATAGTTTATGAACCGTAGAGTAGCATAGGCTACTTTTTATCCCGGAGAGAAGCGCACGGCCCCTGTAGGAGCGCGGGTGAAAGCGCGGGTAGAAATGTGATGGATATATTCCACCTATATGCATGAAACCGCTTCAGTAGGTACAACTAAGGTATGACACTCCTTGTCTGAGTTTGTTTCCCGATCAGTACCACCTGATGAGCTGTTTCAAGCTGCAAGAGAATAGATTTCTTCCAATCACGCTAAACCGTCGCCTGCATCGTCGTGCTTTACAAAATTAATAGTCTTATGTAGCCAAAGGTATGCCTATTCTGTAAAAAAGGATAAATACCGATTATAAAATAAATAATTGCGGCTTGTAAAGTAAAAGTATCTACTAACAATGTCGTCTGCTCCTGAGGCAAGAGATGTTGAAAAGTTTTCAACTACATGTATTGTATAACGTACAAAGTTTGCTTGTTTCCTTGTTTGTGTTCAGTTCTATCTTAATTAGATGAAAGTTCACTAATTAATGAGAAGAAAACCCTGAACTAAACTAAGCATGTATTTTGCTAACAAAATTTGATTATATTCCGAGGGAAAGTTAGGCTTTTCGCAGCTTTCGTGATGTACTTGTTTGGCATATCAGTTTCTACTGAAGTTGTTTTTTTCGAATCCTAATTGATACCGAGAGTCGCCGGTCGTTGGTCTGATGGTAAGCAAAACGGCAGTAATTATTAAGTCTCATAAGCTCAGTAATTTCACTGGCTACTTTGCTCATCAAACCGGAACACAGTAACGCTTGCACATCACTGCTTGGCAGACTTCACGAGCAAAGCGGTGGTACCAAACCAAACGAAATGTCGAACAGAACAGTCAACACCTACATGCGACGGGTGAAGATGCGATTGAGCATTTCCACAGTCGACCTCTTGCTGTACGACAAAAGTCAAAACCTACTCTTTACTTTGGATCTTGACATTTTTAGTCACCTGCGGCCTAGCCGAATTGCCATTTTCGCCACATGGCATAGTTACAAGTGAAGCTAATAAAAGTACCTATGTTAAAAATACGCATTGTATAAGATACAAACCGGCAGATCGGCAGCTGATCAATAGCACTGACCTGTCTGAAATAGATCATCAACTACTTATATCTAATCATGATTTATGTCGGCTATTTGCTTTTCAAACAAAAAATGAGTACGTCGTAAAATATTGCTTGTTATACCTAATAAGTGCAACAAAAAAGGGACCGATGATTGTGGAGTAGTAAAACAAAAAAGCAACTTCTATACTGACTCATATCTACCTTAGATATACCTAAAATATATTTGTTTCTACGTTTAATTGGAGGAGATTCTCAAAGCTCGTAGGTAATGTGAAAGTGTGTTCGTTATGGTTTGTTTACTGAGTACCTACTTAGTGTTTACTATCAGGCAAACGACACGTTCATTTCGTCGTCAAATAGTTTTACTAGGTGTTAACTCTTCTGGGAGTGTCCGTCTGGGTTGGTGACATCGCTTTGCTTATGATGTCTGTGTAGCAGGTTATTTATTCGACGAGAGACTTTTTAGAAGTAAGTACAATATTGACGTGTAGAACAAGTTTACATTTTGAATTTCATTCTTTTGAAAACTATACTGCCAGGTACAATTTATAACTAAGAAGTATCACTTCAACACACTCCCTTAAATTGTACCTTGCATAACAATAATAATATGCAAACAACAATAAGCTCTACAAAACTAAACTAACAAGGTATAGAAAAAACAAAACTAAATAACGCCTAAACCATCCATACAAAAGTAATGTTTCTGCTTTGGTAAAGGCTTAGTTAAAATATCAGCAAGCATCAAATCAGTTGAAATATACCGTAGCACAATATCTTTGTTGGTACGCAATGTCTCTCTCAAGAAATGATACTTGATACTGATGTGCTGACTGCGGGCATGGAAGACAGGATCTTTCGATAACGCAATTGCTCCCTGATTGTCCGCATGTAATTCTACCTTGCTAAAACGAGCTAACCCAATTTCAGTTAACAAGCTATTTAAGTAAATAGCCTCCTTCATACTTAAGGCTAGACTAACATACTCTGCCTCACAAGTTGAAGTCGCTACACACTTTTGTTTCTGCGCTTTCCACGAAACTGCAGCTCCGGCTAAAATGAACGTATGACCGGAAAAACTCTTTCTGTCTAAAACACAATTTCCCCAGTCACTATCAGAATAACCCATAATATTTTTACCAGTCTTTTTATAAACAAGACCGTACTCACGGGTCCTTTTGAGGTAACGAAGAATCCTAATCGCTGCTTTCCAGCATCTGTGGTCCGCCTTGTCTACGAACTGCCCCATCTTGGCCACTGCATTTGCAATATCAGGTCTGGTACCTACGGATAGATAGATCAAGCATCCTATCAACTCCCTATACGGCAAACTGCGATCATTGTCCTTCTCAGTGTTTTGTAGTTTCAAACCCGTTTCCATTGGCGTAGAATGTATTTCTTTACAGTTTTGTTGACCAAACTTTTGTACAATTTTGTCAATATATTGTGTTTGTGTCAACTTGATAGCGTTGTCACTTCTGACAAAATCTATGCCCAACATAAACTTCGCAACTCCATAGTCTTTCAATTGGAACTCTTTCGCCAATTCCGACTTAAAGTTTTCAATACATTCTCTTTTCTGACTTGCAATCAAAATGTCATCTGTATACACGCAAACAAAGAGTTTCGTTCCACGTTCATCAATATCTTTGAAATAGAAACAAGGTTCATTTAAGGACTGGTTTAGACTCATTTTCTTCAACTTTTCGTCCAATCTAATATTCCACTGGCGTCCTGCTTGTTTCAAGCCATATAATGACTTTCGCAAACTACAAACATTTCCGCCTGTCCTTAAATCGTCTAACATTTCTTTTGCTTGCTCTTTGACAAAACTGTCTTTTTCCGTTTCCAATAGTTTTGTAAGACTATCCTCTAAACGTTCCGGTATTTTCATGTAAACTTCCTCCTCTAAATATCCATTCAAGAAAGCGGTATTTATATCTATTTGATGAATTTCCATACCCAACTCTACAGATAAAGCGACTAACATTCTAACTGTGTCGAGTCTCGTAACTGGGGCAAAGGTTTCGCGATAGTCTAAACCATAACGCTGACTATAGCCTTTTGCAACCAGTCTCGCTTTCTTCTTTTCGGATTTGTCTACATTTAGTTTCGTAGTTAGAACATAACGACATCCCACTACTTCACGATTCAGAGGTTTTTTAACAATTTTCCAGGTTTGATTCTTGACTAGGCTTCGAATCTCTGACATAATGGCATCCTCCCATAACTTTCGCTCATTACTGGACAATGCTTCCCGTAACGACACTTCTGCGGCAGCAGCTACAAAGTCTTCACAATCGGCAAATTCATCAGCTACACTGGCTGGTGGTGATGACGTTTCCTCACCTTCATCTGATGAAATACCCTCATTGTCATGCTCATTCTCGTCATTCCCTTCTATTATGTTTCTCTCCTCTTCATCTTGTTCCCTGTTCGGCACGCTAACCATTTTGTATATTTTCTTCGGTCTTCCCACTTGACCTCTTTGGATTTTTGGTCTACCAGGAGCTCTTCTTAATTCCTCTAAGTTACGACCATCACTTGTTGAAGGTAAGCGCTGAGCTGATACATCTGACATTGTAATATCATCTCTCTGCTCGTTGACAGGTGAAGACGATGGAAGATCGAAATCCAACTCAACAAACCTCGTTGGTTCCTCTTCTTGTAACCTCTCCATCGTTTGAATTGTATTTGTACAGTTTCCATTTACATGTTTTTCCACCTCTAGAAACTTTACATCTCGCGCGACAACTAATTTTCGATCATCTGGCAACCATACTCTGTACCCTTTTCGATCCCTTGGATACCCTACAAAGATTCCCTGTTTACTACGTGGTGTAAACTTATCCTTATCTAAATCTTTGTTTAAAACATACACTTTCGCTCCAAAAGATTGCAAATAATGTATCTTCACGGGTCGATCAAAAAATTTTTCATACGGTATTCCACCATCAACCGCACTGGATGGGCATCTGTTTCTAATATGACATGCAGTCACCACTGCATCTGCCCAAAAACCATCTGAAAGTCCTGATGAAAGTAATATACATCTCGCCATTTCAACAAGGGTTCGATTCATCCTCTCAGCCACGCCGTTCTGCTGAGGCGTATAAGGTATGGTCAACCTTCTACTGATCCCTTCTTTGGCTAAATACTCGTCAAACTCTTTGCTACAATACTCGCCACCATTATCAGTTTGCAAGTATTTTATTTTTTTACCAGTCAGGTTCTCCACGTGCTGCTTGTATATTTTAAAAACAGTAAAAACTGAACTCTTTTTACTTAACAAATAAACCTCGCACCACCTTGTAGAGTCGTCTATAAAAGTCACGAAATATTTTGCACCTCCTAAGGCTATACTTTTCATTGGCCCTACAACGTCAGAATAGACAATTTTCAGCTTCTCGTCACATGGTCCACTCGAACTAGAAAAAGGTTTGGAACTCATTTTACCTCGAATGCAGATTTCACAATCTCGTAACTTATTGACATGCGTCAAATCAGTTCTTGCATCTAAACCGCAATGATTTATGAGTTTGACTAAATCTTTCGCATTTAGATGACCCAAACGCTCATGCCATGCCTGAATATCAACCCTTTCATTTGACATCACAGAGGCTTGAGCACACCGTTCCCTAACGTAATGTAAATTACCCTTTCGATACGCAACTAACTTGATATCCCCTTTGCTATCTGTCACAAAAGCCTTATCACTCTTAAACGTGACATCATAACCCTTATCAGTTATTTTCGCAACCGAAATCAAGTTAGCTCTTAAATCAGGAACATATAACGTGTTTGGTAGTTGAATTACCCTATTGGAATCATCATTACATGCAGACAATCTTACCGTACCCTTACCATGTACAAGAGCGCTTTGTTTAGTAGCTAAGTCCAATTTTCCACAAAATGGTTGTAAGTTATCTTCAAATAAGCTTTTATCGCTACATAAATGGGAAGTACAACCACTATCGATGATCCAGTTTCCATTTCCGCAGTTTGCATCATGAGAATCATCTGAAAAACAACTAAATGTTACAAAAGCAGTATCAATAATATCAGTCGTTTTAGCACTTTCTGATACACACTTCACTGACTCTTGTTTCTTGGACTTATTACATTCTGACGCTTTGTGACCAATCCTATGGCATTTAAAGCACTTATACCTAAACTTCGGACTTGATCCAGACTCTTTATTTTCAACCCGCTGCGTTTTCTTCTTAGTTTGACATTTACTCCTCGTCAACAAGGCACCTTCGTCTCCGGTTCGTGTCATTGTTTTTTCTAGTGTATTGTGCCTTGAACAGTACTCTTCAACGATTTTGATTTTCAAGGTTTCTGGATTCGGAATTTCATCTCGTGACTCTATTGCACATCGAAAATTGTCAAACTCTGTAGGAAGACTGTAGAGTAACATTATCGAAAATAGGTCATCATGAATCTCTACATCCATTGCACTCAGTTTATCCCTTACATCAAAAAATGTTGAAATGTGTTCATAGAAATCGCCAGGCTCGGTGAATCGCATCATCGTCAACCTTTTCAACAATGTAGCCTTTTTAGCTGGCCCTTTTGATGCATATATAGATTCTAGCTTCAACCATACCTCTCTGGACGTTTTGCACCCTTTTACATGCCGTAACTCACCAGGAGTCATACTCAGGATTAAGTCAGCCCTCGCCTTGGAATCTTCAACCTTCCATGACTTCGCTGCTTTTTCCTCTTCTGGTTTTTTCTCACTACCATCTATATACCCGAACGCATCATTTTTAATCAGTAAAGCCTCGACTTGTACTCGCCAGCTCTCGTAATTATCTCTGGTTAAAAGTTCAATTACTCTCGTCGAAGTCATTTTTAACCACTCCAAATTACCTTAGCTCAAAGTTTTCTACGGCGCACAACTATTTTTCGCAACGACACCTATTTACAACGATGGCATAATATTCGCCTTACGTTCTGGGATACAATCCCCAGGAAAATATTCCTTTAGGAAAATTTTTGTGAAAAAATTTTCTGGGCCCATAACCATTGTAGCAGGTTATTTATTCGACGAGAGACTTTTTAGAAGTAAGTACAATATTGACGTGTAGAACAAGTTTACATTTTGAATTTCATTCTTTTGAAAACTATACTGCCAGGTACAATTTATAACTAAGAAGTATCACTTCAACAGTCTGCCGCCAAGCAATAATGTGTTTCGGTTTGATGAGTAAAAGTAGTCAGTGAAATTACTGGGCTTATGAGACTTAATACGTAATGTCTCAGGGTAACGAGGGTACTGCAGTGCTTCGCAGGCCTTTGTATTTCAGAGAAAAAAAAACCTATTTATATTTTGAAGTTAGTTAAAAGATTAAGTGCTGCCGCACATTGGGACACCGAAAGCGGCCAGTAGACTTAGCAACTAGACGTGGCCACTTGTGGCTGGGTGCAACCTCCAGGTGCAGCCACTGGTAATCACAAATTAGAGAGAAGAGACCTCGAGCGTCCCACTCGAGACCTCCAGTGCTTACGCCGTCCTTACACGCCCTAGCACCCTTTCTATGTTCTCACTGGCTTCTCTCCGCTCGTATAAAATACTCTATTTTGAGCGTTTGAGGTCGATTGTGTACGGGAGGCGAGACACAAACGCGGCCTCCGTCTCAGCTTGTGGTTCGGTCGCAACCACTCGAACTCTCAGTTTGCGCCGATGCCATACAAAATGTATGAAAAATATTGTCCGTAGTTTGTCGCGTTAATGGCCGCGTTTGGTGACCCAATATATGGTTGCATTTAAAAAGAATACCTAGTTGCAAAATCGTTAAATTATTCAGTAATTTGGCCTTGTTCTCATTCATGAGGAGTAGTATCTCGATGCTTGTTCCTTATAAAAATAGACGAAAAGGTTTCAAATCAATTTTCGGACTTTACGGTATGATAACTAGAATGATAAGTAGAAGAATATAAATTTGAGAACCCTGGCATTAAGGTATAAGCAGAGGGCGGTTTAGGTATGTAGATATCGATTAGCGATCATAGTATGAGATATTTCCCAATTTGAATAGGCTGATGTATAGACTCCTGGCGATAATTTAATGTATCAATTTTATTGGTTTCTCAATTAACAAAATACTGGTTCCATTTGGATAGTACTAAAAATTAAACTTAGTCTATGTTCTCGTCCTCACGTCATCGTTAGGCCGGTATTCAGCGCGGCGTAAGACAGTCTTAGTAAGACTGACTAGATTTCGCGTGGTGTACGATACTATAATCACATAATCATTTTATACCCACAACGAGTGTCTATGGTGTGCACACGGGTGTCTCTAATTGTGACCCAGTATGTCGCTACAGCAGCTGTGTGAACACGTTGTGAACCAGTGGCTCTTGTGGTCAGTAAAGAAAATGTCTGACATTTGTGTCGCAATTTCTGTCGTAGTCCAAACATAGCTTTCAAATTCACATGACACACAAAGTTTAGTCGTTTTCTCATGACTTGTACCATCCCCTGACCCATGTCAGTATATAATCGAACACGTGACACGAGACCCATCATCTCCACTGGCTTATCATGTCGTTGTGTGAACAGCCTAGACTATGTAATGATTTTATTTTTATAATACACTAGCTGCTGCCCACGGTTTTACTTGCGTAGAGATCCCCACAGGAACCTAAAGAAAAATGCATGCATTTTTCTGGAAAAAAGTAGCTTAGATTACTCTCCGGCTCATAAAATATTTCTATGCAAAAACTCACGTCGATTAGTTGCTTCGTGAAAGGAGGACAAACTAACATGTACATACACTTTTGCTTTTATAATAGTAGGGATTTATATTTAAGACTGACATTGAACGTTTAAACAAAAATATATAAAAGTTATTTAATGAGTACGGAAACTAAACTTATGATCCTAATAATTATATTTTGGATTCATCAACTCATCACTCTCACTCTCAAGTATACTTTTGTGTTGTTGTTTGTTGTATTCACTTTCAACATTTATGTTAGTGTTTGATCATTCATTGAGTGATTCACCTGTTGTTCACTGGATGCTAAATGAAAATGTGATTGAGTAACATAGAATAGGATACGTCTTTAAATCAAGTCGTAATATCTAAAGTACGACTAATGTATACGAGCGCCTTAGATGAGATCTCTTCTTAATCTTAACCAGACTATAAACTATTCCTGTGATTGATCAAAGCAAATAAGAATGTTTGTTTATAAGTAGGTGTACATAATGGCTGTTTGAATTTGCACCTGCCTTTAATACGGGGCTAAAAATGGCGGCAACATGACGCCATATTGTTTTCTAGGAAAAAAATACCTTGCAGATCTTACCTGTAGTTGTGTGTCGTGAAGCTCAAAATAAAGTAAGAAAAATATAGGGGCCACTTTAGCCGTGCGTGACCTGTTTCATAAAAAATATTAGTCTAATATCACGAGTATTAGCCTCATATAATAGATGAAAAAAAAGCTTTATTAGTCTTTATTTCAGTGTTGTTCTTTTATTCTAGTCTTGTTTTTGTGTGTTGGTGTCACTTGTACTATTATCTATTCTGTGGTGTGTTCTCAATTGGGATGTTGACTGATTTTGGGAAAGTGTTTAAAACGATACGTATGGGCCTAATGTAACCCAAAATATTTATATTTACTTTTTAAAACAACTAATATTTTAATTATCATGTATTTTAAATGCCGTTTTAAATTTTGCTCCAAAACGCCAGTGACGTCACGAGCAAAGAGAATATAATCACTTGGTCACGAGTTCAATTACCACAGAGTAATTTTCTATAACACTGTAAAGTGACAAGCAAAGAGAATATAATCACTACTACCTAGTCTGTGCTACGTTTAGTGACAAGTTGATTCGATGCTTTCTCTGTATCTATTGTTATGTATTAAAATATAAGTTCTAAGTTTTTTGAGCTTATTGATTTATATATATGCTTTTGTTAATTAATACACTTTGGATCTTAGAATCTGTGATTACTATTATAATATATTCATTGTTGGTTATAGAAATAATGATTTTTGGTATAATAAGTAGGTTACACGGAGGTCTTCACATTTCTAAATTCAGCAGAGCAGAAATTATCGTTTGTCGAGAAGAAATTGGCCACCGTAAAACAATCAATTCTCGGCAAATTGGAATTATTTGCCTTTATGAAGCCACTTTCCATCATGGGAGAATATTCAAGAGTCGAAATAAATTTCGAAAAATAGGCGCGGAATTCACAGCACAGATAAATAATCACAGAAATCACTCTAAAATACTGAGCAGTTAAGCGCAACGAGCTATATACTCATTGGAGTTTTGGCGGGAATGCGAAAATGTGCTTTTGTTGATTTTGTGTTATTTACTAAAACCTTTGTTTTATAGAGTGTTAATGTGTAATAATAGTGGATTATTAACCATTAAGTGTTCGTAAACTTGTATGAGTGAAAGGAAAATAGTACAAAGACGAAAAACATGTATTTTCGTATTCTAACCAAAACTCCATAGAAGCTTCAGTAAACTATCCACCAATTTACTGAAGCGTCACTTCGACTCGAACGCGCCTAGACTAAACTTTAACGTGACTTTGACGAGACTTTCATGCACCAAAACTAGAGATTTATTATATATTATTATTTATATAACTTGACACTAGTTAAATGCGCAAATCACGTGGAGCCAAAAACAAAACAAAAAAAATTATATACTCATTCCGATGGAAACAGTGACGTCACGGGCGTTTTATGTCACGTGACTTCGGAGTGATGTGATTACATTTTGATTATTTAATATAAATTAAATTCCTTAAAAATAAACAAAAATATTGTGTTTGATAGGATTTCTGTCACAAAAACTACCGTTTCGCGGCAAAATTATATTTTTATTTGAATACAGTCAACAACCCAATTGCATTAGGTGTATACCTATTTATCTAAGCTGTTGCTTAATGTAGATCCACTACGTACCTGTATGAACTAATTTCATTAGTAATGAATCTGAGGCCGAGTGTGACTTGTGCGAAGCACGGTTCATCATTTATCTATCAATATCCAAGTGCTTAAATACTGGCTTAAAACGAGTTTTGACACTTTAATATTCATACGTTATCCACAGTTTCCAGAATAGGCTGTAATTTAATTCATCTTTTTTCAGAAGACAAGAAAATAAGCCGAGTTGCTGCTCTGGTTTATTACAAGCGCGTTGAAGACATTTTTTATGTTTCCACATAAAAGTAGCATTTTTATAAGAATTTTAGAGTGGACATAAATAGATACATTATTTTTGTTATGTTCTGAGATTTATAGCGAAGAGAAACAAATATAGCCTGATCCTTTTTCTCCCTGGTACATACTTAAATGTCCCAACATTCATTTGTTTCAACTTCGTTGACGATGTGTAAGGAAGATCTAAATCTTTATTAACAACATAAACTTACTAAATAATAAAGTAGATACAAGTTAAGTTTGCACCCGGCCGTTTGGCCATGTAGTCCCGGCTGGTACCACACCTCATTCCATGGGTGCCGTAAAGCGGATCGTATAAGCAATGCATGATGACGGATTCAAATTCAAATTCAAAAGTCTTTATTCAAATAGGCCCCAAAGGAGCACTTATGAAAGTTAAAATGACTCTAACAGCCGGCCTCTGCAAAGCATAAGCATCAATCACGGACTAAGCGAAAATCATGGAAAATCACGATCACCGCTTGACGCATATCATACCGTCTAAGGTGGAGCTTGCTAGAAATCTAGTCCGAGCGCTAACCGTACCACGGTTAGAGGTAGTGAAAGAGACGCACCGCAGCCACATATACAATGTCTAATAAAAAAATACTTTCACTACCACTGCGTGTTCAGTGCAGATGCCGCGGTAAATACATGGTGGTGTGCAAGTAATGTAGGTATATAGCGTAAAACGGAGCAGTCGTCGCTTTGAGCAGATATAGCGTAATTTTAGGTCTGTGATTTGAGCCCACGTAGGGAGTGAAAGAGACAGATATAGCGTAATTTTAGGTCTGTGCTTTGAGCCCAGGCAGGGAGTGAAAGAGACAGCACTTTGGCTGTATTGCTGTTCTTGTCAGTTTCGTGGATTTTTGATGATTTCACTTTGGTGTGTTTGTTCCGGGTACCTAATCTCCGAAACGGCTGGGCCGATTTTGACACTTTCACTGGCAGATAATTGATGCTATAAGGAGTAACTTAGGCTACGTGAGCGAAGCCGCGGGGCACAGTTAGTGTATAATATAATAATAATATAATATTGTATTATTGCCATACCATACGGTTGTCTCACTGTTTTCTTTTACCAAAATCTTAAGTAATTATAGGATTCGATCCATCGTCGACCTATATATTGGCGGCTGACGTCACTAGCACTGAGCCATCATGCGCTGACTGATATATGATGAATATACACTGATTTGCTAGTGAATACGACCTATTCGACTTAAACACTAGTTTTGTGTAAATAAAATAAGCTCGCCTGTGTAAATGACGCGCCTGTTTCAAAGTTAAAGCGAGAGAATGCATTTTACACTTGAGAATTCTACGAGCCAGTCAAGGCTTAAGTCAGTTCTGAACAATACAAATAGCACAAACTTATTGGATATTTCAGTTGAAGCGAGAACAGGAAGACAGGCGGATTGCGTGAACTGTTTCTCAAGTTCTGTAACATTTATTAATGTACTAGCCATCTGTTGCTTGAGAAATGTACCTATAGAAACTGTTAACCACAATAAAGGAAGTTAATTGGACAAGAAAAACATGCCCTTTTGTATATAAAAATTGTTTTTGTGGAGCAATGATGAGTACTAAATAATCATCTCTTTATAATGGTTTTTTAAAAAGTTGTTGTTACAGAGCGAGTAAGCCGTGGGGCAAGCTCACTTCAGCCCACGCTAAGGAAACATTATTTCCTCCACTCGTTCGGGGCTATCTAATCGGAGAGAAATGTTTACGAAATCGAAATATTTTTGGAAGCTATGATAACTACGTTGTTTAATCGCCCACAAATTACACCCAAATATCATCTTAAAATACAGAGAACTTTACTACATTTACTGTTAGTATTCCCAAAAAGTCATAGGTATACATGATGCACAGACTGAACACAATTGCTGCAAAAATGTTCGTGCTCGCGAGGTCTACCGTTCATAGAACTACTAGTAGGTATTATTGTAGATATCAAATATAAAATCAAACAATTTATTTTCTTGAATACAGTACAATGTCATGGTCATATTTTAAATATAGGGTCTGCGTGTACAGCCTGCAAGCAGTCCTGTAGGGCTAATATGCGCACCGTGACAAAATTTTCTCGATGCTTATGTCGTGCATTTGTCTCATGTTCGCGAGAGAAAGAGCGAGACAAAACAGTAGACAAAATTTTGTCGTGGCGCGCATGTTAGCCCTGCTGCAAATATTTAAGATTTAAATTACAATTAAATTTTAATATCTAAAAATTCTTACTTATACGTTTTAAAAACCATTTTTTAATAGCCAGTCACTTAAAACTTTTTTAAATCTATATCATTCAATTAATTTTATGTCATTTGGTATTTTATTATATACATATATTAAAATAATGGTGCGTCGGATTGAAAGTCGCATAAGTTCCCGCTCGGCCATACTCGCTCGGTACTCCAATATCCCTGCATGTAGAATCTACCACGTGACTACCAAGTATAATCTACACTGTAGAAAATCATCGGCTATCATGGCTCATCCCATACCAACTGGTGATTTTTTATTTAACCTAGCCAATATATAGATAGCTCTATTGAAAATTTCAACGCTCGCATCGTATTAGTAAAGAAACTAATTGAAACAATTAAAAAGGTGTGTTGTTACCAAAATAAATACAAATAAAAAATGATTAACGTCTATTGTTAATCTTGTCTTGTCTATTGTGCGCGAAAAGACCCGTTTTTGTCTTAATACAATGAATTCAATTCGCGAAAGTTTAAAAAGTACTATTGTTAATCTATTAAAGACCTCTCGCACACTTTAATCCATTACTAGCGATTCGCCTCAAGACTTGTTGTTCTAAATCACTGTATAGGTATGGGGCAGCGTAGACGCTTAAGAGGCTGCTACATGCCATACTTTCCATACAAACGGTCGTACGCGATTATAGTGTTCTGATAAATTTTACTTTAGATGTTTTGAGTACGTTTGCTTGTCAGAATAACAACGCTTTTGCGTCAAGCGCAGATTTCGTGATACTCGAAGCTGACGCTGACGCTGCCCTTATCATATTTATACATTGACCCGTTTGGCCTTTTAAAGGTTATAATTGGCTTACTTCGTACATTAAAAATTTACTTGGACCATTCGACTAAGCTATAAAATCGGGACCTTAGGTCGCAATTCACCAAATGTGAAATGAACGAAGTTCATGTGATTGGCGTTCAAGTTTCTAAACATAGCAGTGCTCTGTGACCTAGCCCAAACTGAAGCACAGAGTGTTTAAATATTTGCTGTTCCCCCCGCAAATTCGATTATATCGGCCGTTCACGAACTATTCTGAGCCATCAGCTTTGATATGAGGTGTCAAAATGCTAAAAGGTAATAATTCGAATAAGCTATACGGATTTAGGTTCATGAAATAAATCTCATAATTGAACTTCGGTTTGGTTTTCGGTTGGTGAACACCGACCGTACTTTATATTCCGTGGCGTTGGCGTTGGTGGTGTTCAGCTAAATCAACGATTAAAATCTGTTATGTTCAAAAGGCACTTACGTTAGCATTCTACAATCTCTTTCCAGGCCATTTCCCTAGATCACACATAAAGTAAGTACGAATAACTTAAATCTGCTCAGTTTTGTGTACATACTTGAGCGTGTTACCCTACAGTACTTGTAGGGTTACCCTACAGTAAATTGAGTTTAAACTTTGGGGTAAAAAAACAGCTCAGAGTCTAGATACTTATCTATAGACTTAACATTTGTTGCAGGAAATTTATCTCACTGAAATTAAATAGAAAAGAATAGTTGGGAAATTAATGATTAGCTATAGTTAACAAAGGATATTAGCCAGATGAAAAACAACATTAGACGCTTACACAACATGAGTTAAATCAGAAAAATATGGACTTGCATTGAGCAGAAATGGGTTATTAATAATGACAATATATGAATAAATTAAAAATAAATGACTGCCAAAGCGCTGAATGTACCTACTTGTAACATAAAAATATTTCAAACTTAGCCCATTTGCTGCCATCTATTTCACACTCACAATAAAAGGGTGCAATACCAAGGGAAAAGGAGACATACGGCAACACATAGCTGAGCTATAAAATTCAAGCGAACGACCCGCTAGCGGCCCTAAAGAGATTGGTTAAATGTAAGCATCTTCGTACATTGTTGTAACGACTTACAGAATATTAGTTGTTCAAATTTCTTGAGACTTTGCTTGCATCGAGTTCTGCATGATAAATGAATTGCTTTGTTTATGCAGAGCGGGAACTTATATGCATATCTGATGCATAACCTGATTGAGCGGACTTAAACAGCTCGACATAATCTATACAAATATATAAAAGTGAAGTGTCTGTTTGTAATATCAAAATAACAGCTTTTTACCAAATACATATGAAAGTATATACGGTACCTATAACAAAACAACCAATTTGAAAATTTTTGTCTGTCTGTCTGTTTGTTCCGGGTAATCTCCGAAACGGCTGGACCGATTTTGACGGGACTTTCACTGACAGATAGCCGATGATACAAGAAGTAACTTATGCCACTTTAATTTTAGAAAAATAATTAGGGTTCCGCGCAAAAAAATAAAAACCATGAAATCCAACAACACCGCGCGGATGAAACAGCGGGGTACAGGTAGTATTAAATATTTACCTATATCAAGCTAAGTACGCTATAGCTCAAAAAGAGTCATGGAAGACACCGCGAGGAACCCAGCATGTTCAAAAACCACGAAATCAAGGACATGTCACATATCCACCAGCCACGCTATAAGCCCGCGTAGTGGGTCATGTCTATAATATATACCTTTTCTATTTGTGAGATACCCATATCTCAGCAGTGGGAACGTAATTGGCTGATCATGATATAGAAAGCAGAAATATGTATACACGATATTTGCATTGCCATTAGTGGCACTGCCTCTCACCACACTCTTCATTACGGCACAGTAAACACTAATTCACGTTGATGATGCCTCGGAATAATTTAGGAAGACTAGTTATGATCCAACAAAGATTATCTATCGACTTATGTTACTGACTGTACTGATAACACCTCCTCCTCTTTCTTTGCAGGAACCCTTGTCTCATGGGTCAGCACAGTACGTCTTTACAGACACTACATTTTCAGGTTTTTCAGTTTTGATACCTAACCTCCTTAAGAATTCTGAGAGATATAAGGTAATAATCAACCATGCAATCCTACTGCGGCTTGGTGGATGTCATTTTTCCCTGCATTTCTTTTTTTGATTCTTGAACATGCGGGTTTCTGTACTGACAGCTATTTTAATTTAAAAATCACTCTTAAAATTATTCAAGATTATATGCCACTAAACTAAAGCCTTATAATAAATAATTGTTCCAGAATATTAAATGTAATTACATATAATTTCACATTTAGCGTGAATTAATTCTTCAACGAGTGAACTTACTCAACGTTGTAATCAAGGCACTCAGAGCTGAGTTGCCCTAAGTATAAAGTAAATAACATTAACCATTTAAACTAATACTTAATTGTTGAGGTAAAATTAGTGCTCTCTAGAGTTTTAATACGTTGAAAATCTTCGGGGCTCAGATAATATTTAGTGAATGTACATAGTAAGGGTCAGTCGCGTGCCAGACAGTGTCACGAGCGTACGTTACTTACTAATCCGTAATACTAGTGTTGTTTTGTTTACGTGGAACGGGTTTTGACCCGACGATGAGTGAAAATAACTTTAATGTGACTGAGTTATTTGATAAAAGTGATGAAGAAATTGTTCAAGATTGTGAACGTCAACAAAGATCAATTCTTATGAATTGGAGCAGTATGGAAGTTAATATGGAGAAGCAAGATAATAATAGAATAGGGGAGAAGAGGCCACGAGAAAAAAGTGATGAAAGCAGTGAAGAGGGTTTCATAACAATAACGAGAAGGAAATCTAAATGTCTGATAAGAAGCGAATCTATGGATGATATGGTAAATAAGTCAATAAATACGAGTAAGTGGCCGGGTTTGAGCGACCGCGCACGGATGATGCGTCCCGTGCGTCCGCCCACCCCCGCGCGCACTGATAACGAAGAAGTAACTGGATATGAAGTATGCCTAATGTCAACAGACTTGTTACCTAAACAAATGGCTTTAGCAAAGTTATTAAGAAATGGAAATATAACAAATATATTACGAATTAAGTATAAAAGTCCATTTAAAGTATTTGTGTTGTTTGATGATAAATTACAAGCTGAAAAATTAATAAATTATAAGGAAATTTTGGATAAAGGTGTCAGAGCACAATTTACAAATCAAGCTAGTTTGGCTTATGGAATGATTAAGGGCGTTGATATAGAAATAAATGAAAAAGAAATATTAGAGTCATTAGATAGCTCAGAGCAAATAATATCAGTAAGAAGGTTAAGGCGCATGAATGAGAACGGCAAATGGGTCGAAAGTGAGACTATGAGAATATGTTTTAAAAGTTCTACGTGCCCGACTTATGTATACGCGTATGGATGTCGTTTTAAAGTCGAACGATATGTATTTCCGGTCACCCAATGCTCAGGATGCTGGAAATTCGGACACATAAAAAGGTTTTGCCCGATTAATAAAATACTATGCCCTAAGTGCGGCAATGGACATGCTAACTGCGATATAGAAACATTTTACTGTCTTAACTGCAAGGGATCTCATATGGCTTTGGATAAGACGTGTCCGTTCTTTGTTAAAGAGAAAAAAATCCGCATAATTATGAGTGAAGAAAATGTGACTTATAAAAAAGCATTAGATATCTTGTTGAATAGAACTAAAGAGGAGTTAAATCTAAACGATGCTAGCTTTGTTGAGCTACCGAAAAAGCCATTAATAGAAAAAACAAGCTTGGAAGTCGGGAGTTCTGCGGATATTATAGATACAATACAATTACCGGTACCTATGACTGAGGATAATAATATGGAAATTAACGAAGATATTAGAAACAAAGTGGTTTCAAAACCAGCAATAAGTCAAAAAAATTCAAAGAAAAAGAAAAATAAGAACCTAAAAACAGGAGAACAGCAGATAATAGTAGTTGAATCTGGTAATATCGATCCATACATATCTAATGAAGAACATGTTAATGAGAACGGGAATACAGATAATAAAAAAGGCGGACAGAAAGAAACAACAGATTTTTTAAAAAACAAACATAAGTTCGAATGGAAGGAAATATTACAGAAAATAAGAGATGTCGCATTTACAGATCGTCAGTTGGAAGAAAAAATTATGTCTATTATCAAAATTATTTGTGTAGAGATCAAAACGTTAGTGTTGAATATGATCACAAAGGGAGACTTACTTAATGGACTAATAAACTTCTTTGATGGATAGGACACAACCAAATGAAGTTGCAATCAATATAACACAATGGAACGCTCAAAGTTTAAAACCGAAGTTAATGAGTTTTGAAGCATTATTAAATCAAGAAAAAATACATATTGGCATTATAAGTGAAACGTGGTTAAATTCAAACATTAGTATTAATATATCTGGGTACAATATTTATAGGCGAGATAGACATGATTCGTACGGAGGGGTAGCAGTTATAGTACATAGGTCTTTGCACTCACAAGTATGTCCTATTAATTTATGTAATGTGGGAATTGAAGCAATACATGTAAAAATATTTAATTGTAAAGATTTGGAAAATGTCATATCTATCTACTGTCCATCATCTGTAAGTACACGGTCAATTGATTGGGATGGTGTTTTTAAAGTTTGTGATAGAAAGACCATAATCGCTGGCGATTTTAACGGACATCACACTAATTGGTCTTACAAAATTGATCAAAGAGGTACACAATTATTTGATTCCTCTTTAGAAAATGGCTTTATATCTCTTAATAATGGTGATCCTACTAGAGTAAAATTAGTAAATGGTCTGTTACAAAACACGTCACCAGATATAACGTTCGCATCATTAGACATTGCTACAAAGTTTTGCTGGCGAGTAATAAATGAAAACTTAGGCAGCGATCACCTAATGTTAAAAATAACTTTGAGCTTTGAGAATCAATATAAATTTGTAAAAAAGCGTAATTTTAAAAAAGCTAATTGGAAATCTTATAGCGATGATCTTAATGAACATTTTTCAAATTCTCATAATGTACTAAATTTCGCTAATAATAATGTCCAAGAAGAATATGATTTTTTAGAGGCTCAAATAAACTTGTCAGCGAGTAAGAACATTCCTGTAAACAAAATTTGTACTAACCCCACTAGTAAATTTAAACCAAAGGAGTACTGGGAGCCCGGATTATCTGAAGCAGTCGCTGAACGCAGATTAGCACTAAGTATATTTAGGAGAAACCCTACACCTGATAACCTTAAGAAGTATGAAGAAAAAGTAACAGATGCATATAATAAAATAAGTCAGGCTAGGTCACATAGTTTTAGGAAATTTTGTTGTGATATTAATGAAACCACGTCGGTCTCGGACATGTGGAAAAAAATGAGATGGTATAAAGGACACCGACAGTCAAAATTTTGTGCATCTTTAGATAAACAAAAAGAATTGCTTCACTCTTTAGCGCCCGATTTTGTAATGAATGATCAACCTAATATTTCATCTAAAAACAATTTATTAGAACAACCATTCACATTACAAGAACTAAAAAATTGTATGAAGAAAAAGGATACTGCTCCAGGTAACGATGGAATTACATACTCCATGATTTACTACTTGCCTCAAATATGTAAAACGTATTTACTTCGAATTTATAATAATATTTTTGTTTCGGGGATTGTACCACGACAATGGCGTACAATAAGTATTGTTCCCATACCTAAAGCAGGACATGATAACAACTCTGTTACTGAACCAAAACTTAGGCCTATATCACTTATCTCGTGCATGTGTAAGATTTTCCATAATATCATAGCTAAAAGACTGGAATGGTACACAGAAAAGAATAAGATATATTCTTCTTACACATCTGGGTTTAGGAGAGGGCAGTCGTGTATGGAAAGTTTAGCTAGACTGGTCACTTATATTCAATTAGGATTTTCTCATAACATCCCTACAGTTGCTTGTTTTCTAGACATTGATAACGCATATAATAACGTTCTTATAGACAAAGTCGTGATTACGTTGGACGAATTAAATGTAGGTTTTAATATATGTCAGTATTTATGGTCATTTTTAAATACAAGATGCTTGGTGATGAGTGCGGGTGACCCGCAGACACAACTTAGCAGATGGACTAATAAAGGCCTTGCTCAGGGCGATCCTTTGTCTCCCTTGCTTTTTAATTTGACTACTCATAAAATTTGTCGGGATATTCAAGGTATAGTCTTATCTCAGTATGCCGATGATTTTGTATTCTATTTGAGTCACAATGATCTTAATTATTGTGAACGTACCTTGCAAATAGCTCTTAACATCATGGTTGGCAAACTCGACAGTTTGGGTCTTAGTCTTTCCGTTAATAAGACAAAATTTTGTATTTTCAGTAAAGGCCGTAGAAGAAATAAAATAAATCTTAAAATAAACGATAATTTAATTGGTGTAGTAGAAAATATTAAATACTTGGGAATGTGGTTAGATAGGTCATTATTATGGAATAAACATTTAAATGAAGCTTCCGAAAAATCATTAAAATATCTGAACGTTTTAAAAGTTTTGGCAGGTCCGGGCTGGGGAATCCATCCAAAACATTTAAGAACTTTATACATATCGATAATTCGTAGTCGAGTGGACTTCGGGTGTTTTTTATATGATAATAGTGCAAATGTACACTTAGCTAAAATAGATAGAATGCAGAATAAAGCGTTAAGAATAATAGGTGGATTTATAAAAAGTACGCCAATCCATGTCATGGAAAGCGAATTATGTTTGCCGCCACTGCGCGTTAGAAGATCATATCTTGCCTATAAATTTTGTACAAAAAGTATGTCATCGTCTAATAATGTTACTATTCAACTTTTGGAAGATCTGAGTAGTCTTATGAATGTTAGATACTGGCAGAGCAAAAAGAAACCGTTACTTACCACTATATTTGATAAATGTAGAAACTTAAGTATTTACTCTGCAGATCCATTGGATATGTTTTCGTTGGACATTTGGGTTTCATCTATTAAGGTAGATGAAGTTATAGAATGTTTTCTTGATAGTGTTAGGGGACCAAAAAGTGGCTATGAGATAACAGCCCTTAAATTTGACATTATTAAAGAATTACACTACAAATATAATAGAAGTTGGCATAAGTATTTTACTGATGGGTCTAAAAATGTGGGTAGTCAAGGAGCTGCTTACTTTGATTGTAACAATGGTAGTTTTAAATTGTTTAAGGTTAGTGCTAATGTATGTATTATGACACTGGAGCTTATTGCAATTTCAGAGGCCCTTAGTGCAGCTTACCATTCAAATGATTGTTACTCTGTAATTTTTACTGATAGTAAGAGTGCCTTGCAACATTTAGCTCAATGTGCCTCTGGTCGCAGCAGAGGTGTACAAGTAGCTTATGAGATTTTACTTAAAATACACAATATTTTATGTAATGGAGTGCATCTGAAATTGCAATGGGTTCCTTCACACATTGGATTAAGAGGGAACGAGGAGGCTGACAGATTGGCAAAATTAGCTTGTTTAGATGGCATTTTTTGTAACATAAAACCCAATTTTATGGAACTTTTGCATTACGGGAAGAAACTTAGTACTGATAATTTTAGGGAATATTTTGATGAAAGAAGCAAAGAAAAAGGCATTTGGTATAAAACTATCCAATGTCAGCCTCCTCCCATTCCTTGGTTTGTAAATATTAAATTAAGTAGACGATACATTGTGTTAGCTCATAGATTGCGGTCCGGACACTATCCATCAAACAAGTTTGCTTTTTTGATGAAAAAAGTTGATTCGCCCAACTGTGAAGAGTGTGGAACTATTGAAGACGTCCATCACTTGTTGATGGAGTGCGTCCGGAACAGAAGGGAAAGAGACTTACTTATGCAAAAATATAATTTAAATAAATATGATATAGGTGCATTTATACATATTTTAGCAAATCCAACAACTGATGCTGCAATTTCTCTTTATGAGATGTTTTTGCATAAGTAAGTCTACCTCTACTGAATGAAATTAGTATTGTAAGTTTAATTATTGTTTAGGGTACGATGGGGCTGGCATACCTTTGTTAGGTAAAAGCCCCAAAATAAATAAGAAAAAAAAAAAAAAAAAAAAAAAAAATAGTAAGGGTCAAAGACCTTTGATGAACACTTTGCAGTCTCGTTGACTAAAAGCTTTACTTGTAGAATTTTTCGAAATCCAAACTGAAATGAACAAATGTCAAATAAATAATTAACAAAAGTATTTTTTTTGTCTTAGGCAATTTTTTTGTATAGGTTGAAGATTGCAATTTCACTTGCTTATTACTTGCGGATAGGACCTTCTATCTGCACTAAACGTTTTATTTAGTATCCTTATCATAATTACCATCATCATAATCAGCCAGTCCATGTTGTACATAAGCATCATCGAAGGCGTGTTATGGTATTCTTGTACCAACCATTAATTTTTTACCTAAGATTGCAATTTCACTCGCTTTTTGCTTGCGCAGATATGACATTCTATCTGCACTAAACGTTTTATTTGGTATCCTTGTCACCATCATCATTATCATCATATTCATTATCATCATCGTAATCGTAATCAGCTTATATTAGTCCACTGATGGACATAACCCTGTCCCAAGTATGCCTTGGTATTCCTATACCAACTGGTAAGCGTTTATTCGTCCAATAAAAGAATTTGCAGAGCGGAGTTTTGCGATTTCATCCAACATTCTGCAAAAAGTATCCTGCAAAAATCAATAAACTGGTAAATTTGCGTCAATCTATTTTAACTATTTTTAATTTTTGGTATTCATGCCTGTTAAAAATATTGTACGACCATCAAAAGTTGCAGAAACTGTGTTGATTCACGATTATGCTAAGATTTAACAACTATGTACACATCTTTTGTACACAGTTTCCACAATAAATATTTAATTAATATATTTCAATAAATTTTACATGCCTATAAATATATTTCATTTCATTTCAAATATTATTTATCCGTGACTGTAATTGTTTCTAGCGAAGTTTCCAACATTGTAGAGTGGAACGCATCCGTCTCGAAACATCCGGTGCGGGTATCCGCACGTTATCCCACATCCGGCTTCAATACAAGCAGCCTCAGATGCTGCACTGTTGGATGGTATACTATCCTGGAATCTATTTAATGTATCTATACTGCTTTTAGTTTAATGACTCTCAATAGTAATAAAAACAAAGAAAGTTTCTGATGGTCGTAAAATGGCCCGGCCCGTCCCGTTTTCTATGTTGCTATACCCTAACTATATATACTATAATATATGACATATGTAAACTAAATCATATTTGTAAAGTAACCTACTATACTCTTTGACCTCCAGGTACATATGATGCAATAAATCATTGTAAATCATGACAATGTTTACTATGTATTAAGTCTATAATAGAATAAAAAATGGATAATATTTTAAGAAATTGTATTATAAAAATATTTTAAATAGCAAAAAAAGGATGCGAGACCTGGAGCTTGCAGAGCATAATAGATATATTAAAAAAGTCTATAATACAAGGCGTTAACACAATAAGGCATAATTATAGACATAATCTAGAAGGAGCTGTTGCAGTAAAACTACTGAAATTTTTAATGAAATTACTGGCTAATGTCTCAGGGTAACGAGCTTAATACAGTGTCTTGCAGGCCTTTGTCTTTCAAAATTTTGAATGGAGTACCATTAAAAATGTTGAATGGAGTAACCATTCGTTGTCATAGGCTGGCGTTAGGTATGCTTACCATCAGAACGTCTTGTTACCCAATAGTTAAAAAACTTTACGTCCGCGGTAAGGATTGTATTTCGCCTCAATTAATTCCCAATTCTGATCATGAATAGAAATAAGGTTGCGATCAAGTCACTAATTTAACAAATTTAAGATATTTATTCCACAAAAAAAAATAGCAACACATCTAACAGTAAAAAAGTTTAACGCCGTATTGTACTAGATATCGTTATCACCCAGGTGAAATCCGGGGAAATTCACCCAGGTGAGTTAAAGGAGAAGTAGCCTGTCAAGAATATAAAATATAAAAAAGATTATAAATCGCGGTGACAGTACTGGCTAAATAAATCAGATTTTAGTTTGATCCAGAAAAAATAAAATTATGAATGTACCTACAATCCAATAAATATTTTATTTTCATCCTAAAATGAATTGGCACGGAACAGAACTGAAAAATGGGCTTGACTAAAACAAAAGCGCTGTTTTGTTAACTGCCAACGAAATATTGGGCGGAAAATTGAGTGAATTGAAAGTTGAAAACTGTGTTTCTGAAAGTACTTATTTCTGTTTCGAAATATTGAGCCAATTGGAAAAACTTGTTAATTGGTAAACTTTTATTTGTATAGAAGTCTAGACTTCAAGGTTTTTAAAGAAAATATACGACGTTAGATTCAAGGAAAAGAAAAACACGTACATGAAGCGAAATCTGAGCCCTGCACGCCCTTTTTTAACCGTGTTAAAAAACGAGGAGGTTTTCAATTCGTCTGTATTTTTGCAGTGGCAATGTTACTCGATATCTCCGCCAATTGTCAACCGATTTCAATTAATCTTTCTTTTTGCAGTTGTCCGATTACAAAACATGGTCGTTGAAATGTGTCACCAAACGAAGACGCGTTATACTCCACACGGTAGGTACAGTAACTACACAAGCTATTAAGAAAAAAATAACAATATCGTAAAAAAGTATCACAAAAACGATTTATTAAATATATCTGCTACGGTCTAACAATTAGATACCTAAACAACGTCAAGTGCAACAGAACATCCCCAAACCTCTGTGTGTACTGTTTCCGTGCATAATATAATGGAATATTATCCATAGCAGGAATATTACTTTTTGATCAGAACATGTTTTTGCTCATAAACCCTCTCTAAACAAAAGGTTTGGCAAGCACCTTTACCAAAGTACATAGCAGGGGTTCAAAAGTTAAAACAACAATATATAAAAACACTAACATCCCGGGTTCAATACCTAGCCGGGGTAAAGTCTGTGGCGAATATAAAGTTTACTAACATTATGTTTGTACTAACTTAAAACGCGTAAATATAAAATATAAAACTAATTTATTCCGCTAGTAACTGGGCCCGAATAATTTAACAGCAGCTTTCTTCATACATTATTCATGTAATTGTTAACGTCTAGCCTCCTTGTTAATAGTACAAATCGTATAAGTACAGAGATCTAGGTATTAAGTATGCTTTGTGTACAGGGCAGAACTGTCTAATAACAGAGTCAAAGAGAAGATAAGTACATGTTGCTGAGCAGAAAGCTTTAATCTCGTCTAAGCCTTTACGATAGATTAGTAGAGTCAAGCCACAGAAACCTTAGACCCCCTTAATTAGGCGCTGTCACAAAATCCGTTCTTAGCTGACGTCTGCTACCATTAAACTATAGGTATGTACCTTCCAAATTTGAGTTTCTTAGGTCAAGTAGTTTGGGAGATATTGGGTTTAGTCAGTGACTCAGTGACCTTCCGCTTTTATTTATATAGATTACGAATTTATTATACCTTTTATGATTGGAAAACAATTACAGATAGTAGGTACAGTCGATAACACATTTTTTTAATCGTTACCTATGAGATTCTAAAACCACATTAAGCCTAATATTATAATTAAACTTAAAACTTTCTTCGTTTAACGAAGAATTTGTAGGTTGCCATTATTGATATTATTGTTTGAAAACAACGCGAAGAAAATAGACCGTGTATAAATAATAAATATAATGTACTAGCTTCTGTCTGCGGTTTTTACTCGCGTTCTCACAGGAACCATGCATTTTCCGGGATAAAAAGTAGCCTAGTACTCTCCTGTCCATAAACTATATCTATGCCAAAAACCACGTCGATTCGTTGCTCCGTTACTGCGTTAGAGAAGGACAAACCAACAAACACACTTTCGCATTTATAACATTTATGTAATATTATAAATGCGAAACTATGTTTGATGGTTAGTAGTTAGTATAATAATATATATTTAGTAGGATTAGTAGGATAGGATTAAAATCAATATATGTTTTTTATCTTTGATTGACGTTTCTGCAACTTAGCATAGGCATTGGTCGCACACCATACAGATAGGTGCCAGATGGACGAACAATTTTCGGAGTAACAAAACAGTTGACAGCAAAAGCGTTGGTGGAACTATACAGTTGGTTGTTTGTTTCCGTAACTTTGGCATTGAGGTCGGCTCGAGGAAGGGACCGTTGAATTTTGGTAAACTAGTATTATACAGCAATAGTAAAATTGTTGTCCACAAATGAATTATTGTTTGCGCAAATTACGTTGACCTCAAAAGGATGCATAAGAGACCTAAAATAAATAACGTTTGAACACATTAAAAATGAAATTCATAAAAAATAGATAATTTCCACAAAGATACTACATGTAAAAGTTTCCCGAATTCAACGATTTTGTTATCATCCAATTGTAATTTCAATGTTACCATGAGATTCTTTACATTTAAAGGAATAAAAATAATTACGACAACTATGTACTTAAAAGCAGTTTTCACTGCCAAATCAACAAAATGCATGTATTTAGTACAGCTTTACGGCCCGCGTTGAACAAGTGACGTCATATATCCTGTTCAATTTGTATGGCGCGTTTTAGCGCTCAGTAGATACGCCCGACTTTGCATCTCATTTTTGACTTTTCTAGCTCGATATCCAATTTTTTTCGATATAGACATTTGATTCTCATGAGAAAACGAATTAGTAGACATCATAAAAAATTGGAGTCAACATCCCAATGGTTACAATGTATGAATTAGTAAATGACCCACAGAACGCAATTACAAAATTATTTGCATTTAACAATTTGTTGGCTGATAACACAGACGGTTAAGGCCTCCATTATTAATTTTATTGCTTTCTCCTATAAAATTCGAAACAATTCATTCCAACATTAAACAAACCGGTTTATTGAGGGTGAACTTTTAATTATAATGTTGGAGGGGGACCATGGATCTACGAAATCAGATGGATACAGTAGGTATTGCTATTCTATTAAAAGTCGTGTGGTCCCGGGGTGTACGAATAGAACCATACCATGTCATCAAGCGGGAGCCGTAAGAGTCAGTCAAGGGAATATCTAGGGAATGGGCAGCAGCATTCTCTGGGTCAACAACAAAATTTGCTGCGGCCACCAAGATGCTTGGCAAACGCGGTATATATTTATATATTTGTATACATGTATGCCAGGAGCGTTTGCCTGCTGACAAGCACAACGCTTTATTTCTTACTACAATTTTTTTGTGTTACTGGTTTGAGAATATCGAAGTCAGATGTTAATTAGTTAACTTATATAACATATAATAATATACGTATTATAATAGGATTTCACTGAGTGCACAGCAAAATCCTATTTCGCTGACTGAGTGTCATTCCCGTGGCTGTGATGAAAATAACCAGCCAACCCACGACTGTCAAGTCAATATGTCTTCATTAGATACGCTTCAAAGAAGCTCATTAAGAACGCCTGAATGTTTGGGTTTTGCATACCTTTTGACAGAATGTCTATTTTTACGCGTACTGTAATAGCTGTATTTTGTATTGATTTTAGATACATTTTGTGTTTTAGTATTAGGGACTGATAGAAGTGGGCACACACCCAAAGGTAACTCGCAAATTATGACTGTATGTCTGTTACTTTAAGCCTCCATATACCTCTCATTGCTTACCATGATCCTCTGTTGTATCAACATTGGTACTGCAACATTCACTTTGAAATAAATATATGATAAAGTTCAGGATTCATTCTAAAGAATATAAGATGCGATAACACCATTTCGTAATATTATCTCAACAAAAAAAAAACTCAAAGTTACCTTCAACACGAACAAGAAACCGCTAGTATTCAATAAAAAATTTAAATCAGATCTTAAACCTTCACTAAACTGAACTATGTATAAGGTAGAGTTTATTATTGGATTCCTATAGGAACGTAAGTTTTTTGGGTCAAGGTAATATGTAGTGTTGGTTTTCTTTACACACACACCTATTTAAAATCTTAATCTAATAATCCACTACCAGTAGGAGACGTTCCCAAAATAGTTATTAATTTGCCGTAGGTAAGTTTTGATAACACTTATAATAAGTGAGACAAAACCAATTATATAAATCACCCATAGCTCCAGCCAGCGGTTTTATCGGTGAGAGTCTCTGTGCATTTTCCGGAAAAAAAACGGGCACCCAAAAGTATAAATAATGATAAAAGCTGGGTCAAAATTCATGTCGATCTGTTTCTCTGTCGCTGCGTGAAAGAAAGACAAAACAACAATATACTCTTTCGCATTTATAATATTAGTAGGGATGGTAAAGAAATAGAGATAGAGATAAAAATATTATACTACAATATATAGTAGAATATTATTATATACTTGTTGTAAATCTATTGCAATTTCAAAATTTTCCGTTTTCATCCATCGTTGTTGTGTAATTAAAATTGTATAAATCAAAGAGCTCTGAGTACACGAGTTTAATTATCACACATTTTGTACACGACTCGTATAATCGTATAAGGCTTGGCATTCCTTTAATGAAAATCTTAGACGACCGTAATATAATTTAATTCGTTTTATAATACATATTTGTTCAGTAACAAACATTTTAAAACAAAAAACATAAGGTGATAGTACTATTTCAATTTTCATTTAAGGTGCATCTAAAGCAAAACGTTCGAGAAAGTCGCTTTTCATCGCAATAAATCTCCGTTTTCATAGATATTACAAGCAAAAAAAAAAAACAGTATTATAGCCAAGTGTTTATAAAAAGGCTTATTTATAAAATATTATATAGAACTGGCCTAGAACCTTGTATCTTGTTCAGTTCTGTCGTCTCGAAATGCTCAATATTTTGAGCGACAACAATCATAGTTTTTGTAATAAAAAAACAAGGAAATTTATTCATTAAAAAAAAATGTCTATATTATGTAAAAATATAATAAACTTTATGATGTCGCTTTTTCTTAATTAAATAAAAACTACGAAAATGCTGCGCAATTCACGTTTGAACTTTTTTTCTTTTTTTTTAAATTCTTAATGACGTTTTGACAAGGAAGGTTCTCACAACTTGTCAACAATCATGCTCCTAATCACCCCTTACGGGATAACATACCAGTTCAAATTCACCCTGTATACGTCACCGCAATTATAGCGCCTAGAAGATAAGCCCTGAACTGTGGTGTCACACTTCTCTTAAACATTATACGTCCATCAACATTAGAACCCTTCAAATAAATTATATCATCGTTGTAACTAACTTCCTTCCTTTTGTAGTCTACAAGTTGCAAGATGAATAGTTTAATCAACTACTCACATCAAGAGCGACGTCGCGACGCTCGGTGACAGCGAGAAATGATCTCTGGTTCCCAAGGAGTAGAAACCTTGTAAGCTTGCAGCCAGACAGTGCTAAATTAAATTCTAAAGGAAAGCGAACAATGAATATTGTTTTAACTACTAAGTTTGACTACAGAATTGTGAATACTTGTTCAGATTTATTGTTATGATATGGACAATGGCAAAATTGCCAATCTTTTTCTTCCGCTTTCATGAGAATTATAAAAGCGGTTCCGTGGCAAGAACCGATAGTAGTGGCTCATCTCGTATCGGAGGCGAAGACTGACTTTGGGATGTTTGCGCCAATGTAGGAAAGAAGTCATGTCTAATTTGGCAATAGCTAATTGCTAGCATTTATCAATCTAGGATATCCTTCCTATCTGTATCAAGCGTTTTGTTTCCACCTTCATTATACGAACGTCTTAAGACTAGCTTCTGTATACCTATTCCAATAGCTATTAATCTGAGAGTTTTCAAGACTAAAGTGAATAAATATAATATGGATAAGCGAGCACCTGGTAAAAAGATACACGTTAATGTGGGCGATGGTTTAACACGACGTGTTTAACCTTTGCTCGTCTTGTCTGAGCAAAGTAATCAGTGAAATGTCTAAATTTAACGAGCACAATGCATTGCCGCGCAGGCCTTTGTGTTTCTAAGTTCCGAGTGGCACTGCAATTGTTATGGGCTGTCGTTTTGCTTACCATCAGGCAAACAACCTATCATACGATATAACTCATGATGTGATATAGTGGTCAAACGCTAACGAAAAAAGAAACGTGTACCTACTTAAGTAAAAAAGGTACACAATAGCTCAAGTCCTCCTGAAACACTCACATTTTTATTTCAATTTTTCCATTATTTTCCTTCAAGCTCATCTTTGTATAGGAGACAAAGACATTTCGCAGAAAACGTATAATATCCAGCGTGTTCACTGTTCATTCATTACGTCGAGTTCAGCCGAGTACGTCAAGAACATATCTCGATACGTTAGCCAGTCGGAAAGCCACGTAACAGTTCAACGTACCGTGATTCCCGATCACGGTACACTGAACTTGACAATTTCTCACACCTGAAGCGAAATTATAAGGTAGCAGTTCATAATTTCGTTTCTTTGTTTTGATTTTCTTTCAAAGATGAGAAGTATTATAGGTACGACGTGTTTTTTCATATTCGCATAGTTCGAGTGCAGCCAAGTGCGATCATAGATCTAATAATAGACATCAGTAGCCATAGTTCCCGTGGTCAAATATACGATTAATAACTATCGAGCTTTTCGAAGTTGTAAGGATAAGAATATTGTGAATGTCGTATGTAATGAGGTCGATTCTTAGACTATCGCAAAAATCCGAAACAGTGCACGTATATCAAACCAGTGTAAAGTTTGCTATAGGCGGCATGTCTAGAAGATTGTATCTTGTTTGTCTTCTCTTTATATAGAACGCTTCGAGAGCCCGCCTTCTATTTGATCCTAAACCTCTACCGTGTTACCACAAAAATAACTATTAGACGCCTGTTTAGCTAGACATTGTCTATAGATAAACGTCTAAAATTATTAGAAATGCAATGTTTGTTTTCCGAAACGGATGGATCAATGTTGACGGGACTTTCACTGGCAGATATAGCTGATGTTGTAAGGAGTAACTTTACGTGGGTGAAGCCGTAGGGGACAGCTAGTAAAATATTTAAAAATAATGGTTACCTCAGAATGGTTTCACTAGACCAGCCATACTCAAAGTGTGTACCGCGGAACCCTAGGGTTCCGCGACACCCCTGTAGGGGTTCCGCAAGAATTTAGAAAAAAAAATCATCGTACTTTTATTATGCTTATTAATAAAGAATACACTTTTAATAAAAACTATTGTTTTATTGTAGGGTTCCGTCAAGTATTTAGCTTTTCAAAAGGGTTCCGTCACAAAAAAGATTGAGAACCGCTGCACTGGACGGTAGGACTAGCTCTTCTGCGAATGTCCGCCTGGGTTGGTACCACCGCTTTGCTCGTGATGTCTACCGCCAAGCAGTAGTGTGCAAGCATTACCGTGTTCCGGTTTGATGAGCAGAGTAGCCTGTGAAATTACTGGGATTATGAGACTTATTACTATATAATGTCTCAGGGTAACGAGCGCATTGCAGTGCCCCCCGGGGGCCCTTGTTGTTAAAAGTTCTGAGTGGCACTGCATTTGTTATGGCCCGGCGTTATACTTACCATCAGGCAAACGACCAGCTCGTCACGTTATTAAATAGAATTAGTAGTGTTCGATTCCCCCATGGCACATCACGTAATTACCTACTATATAAATACTACA
Source organism: Crocallis elinguaria (assembly GCA_907269065.1). Taxonomy (NCBI): domain Eukaryota; kingdom Metazoa; phylum Arthropoda; class Insecta; order Lepidoptera; family Geometridae; genus Crocallis; species Crocallis elinguaria. The sequence goes on along the minus strand of OU026072.1, from coordinate 18,026,753 downwards.
ACTAATTAATCTACAAAGGCAGTTCGACGGTCTTCAGACCGTTAATAATTCGAATATTCTGAACCAGTTCGAATGTTTTAAGTCATTAAATTTTAAGCCATTAACTTGACGTTAGATATACAGCGTGATCACGCGTTTGAGTGATCACTCAAACTCATTTTACGGCAAGTGCAGCTGAGTGCGAACCATTCCGATACGTGAACGTATATGACCTGATAAACTACGGTACGTTGAACTTGTCAATTTTTTATATTATCTGAGGTAAAATGTCAAGGACGGAAAATGTTATCCTTATAAATTGGTGAGAAAAAATCTTTATTAATTTGAGAATTTCATCATTTCTTTAAAAATCTATTATATGGGTTCGATATCATGTTAAAAGATGCTGTTTTGATTTTTAATTAATTACGTACCTAGTTAAGTCGTGACTCCATTGAAAATTGCCCGCAAATTTTCTTTCGGAATTAACCAACCCAGGATTATTTCGAAGAAAAGCTTTCGAACAAACGGCGTTAAATTTGAAATATATATTTTATTTTTAATTGAATCTTGAGTAATAATTGTAAAATCTCCTTGTTTGTAATTTATGCTACCCTGGTACTTTTAGTACATTATAATAATTATGTTCAGTCCAAGCCAGGGATTACTTTATCTAAAAGCACAAAACATTGGTGCGTGAAATCAGACGCTCTTGTAATTATGCTAACCTGCTAATTTCGGGTTAACATAAAATCCGATGCTTATTTAAAATATTAAATGATAACAAGGTTTTTGTGGAAAATATATTTTTCAAGGCAAGAAAATACGTAAGTAATTGGTACTGTGATCTTGTGGCCACCTTCCGGCACCATCATCAGGACCCTGGACATCATCTAGGATTAGAGTACCTGTAAAAAAGACAAGTCAAACGAGCCCAGACTCGATGGGGTTACGTCGCTTCGTGACGGAGTTCCTGTGGCTACCTTGCGGCTTCATCATCACGACTCTGGACATCATCAGAGTACTTGTAAAGACAAATCCAAGGAGCCCAAATACGATGTGATTACGTCGTTTCGTTACAGAGTGCCTGTGGCCACCTTTCGGCTCCATCATCAGAACAGCTCTGTGACATCATTATATTGCATTGTCATCCGATTTATGTTTGTAAAATTTCGGCTTAATTGAACGCCGGAAAGTGGGTCTAATTTAGCTTACAAGATTTGACCTAAACAAATATACATACATAGATTACATAGTAGTAGTTTTTTACTCTCCTTTAGCCTTTGACCACTATATCACCTGATTGTGACGATGTAGTTGAAGGTGGTAAACACGTTCAACCTAGAATATATACTAGTTGCAGAGTGTGGCGATGAGAACATATCGTTAGGTGCAGTATAACTAATAAGCAGTAGTGTGCAAGCATTACTGTGTTCCGGTTTGATGAGCAGAGTATCCAGTGAAATTACTGGGCTTATGAGACTTAATACCTAATGTCTCAGGGTAACGAGCGCATTGCAGTGCCGCGCAGGCCTTTGTGTTTCAAAGTTCTGGGTGGCACTGCAATTGTTATGGGCCGGCGTTATGCTTACCATCAGGCAAACGACCAGCTCGTCTCGTTAACTAATAAAAAAAAAACTACTTTTACTTTGGGAGTGGTGACTACGTACCAAATGAGCAAATTCTTAACAAAAACCTAGTCCATTTTGCTGCCATGCGTCTCGAGACAAATTTCTGTAGCGCATTTAAATTTAATGAGTACCTGGTTAAATAAAGGTTAACAACATTACCCTTCTTTGGATGGCGAGAAATAAGCCACCAGCCCGCAAATGTAAACCTAATTTAAATGCAAATGAGCCGAACAAAATGACTAAATTATGCGTTTACAAAGTTAACAGCTAGTCGCGCTCAGTCTGGAGCAACAATGGTCGGCCTAATTAATAACCTGCACGGTTCTAACTTCACTCTGCTGAGATTGATGGGTGAACCGTGAAGTTGAAGTTGTATATAGCTTGTGTATTATATGAAAGCTGAAGCTTCAAAGCTATTTATATTATCTATTAATATGTGTAGTCAATAATAAAATTCAGTTAGTACACGGAAAGCTGCCGGAACACACAGTTAGGTACTTGCCGACAATTTTTTTAACTAGCAGTTAGGCAAAGGCTACAAAATACCCTACCACTAAAAAAGTGGCAAAGAGCGTACAGTTTTTTTTTGAGATTAGGTCGTAAATAACATTGTTGCTCAACAACAGAATTATGTTTACCGTCCTTCAACAAGCGTTCTACACTCCAATTTAAACACATTTTACCGGTTTACCAGAGAACGATGTAATGTAATTGCGAACCGTATACCTGGGACGTGACGTTGGTAGTTGTTAATTTTAATTGCAGGAGGAAGCTTCCTTTAAAATATAACTAAGTAACTTTGCACGTCATATACCTAGTTAGTTGCTTGAAGCATTCGCTTTTTTACCTCAACTTCATCGGCCGGGAGAGGTCCACTGCAAAACATAAGCATCCATACAATAGGGAGGTTTTGGCGTAATATACCACGCTTGGTGATCGCACTAGATAACCACCGCACTACATCATAATGTTGTCCGACGCGAGTCTTCGGCCGAAGCGTTTCTTGCCATACTTCTTCGGTCCATACCAATTTAAAACGGGCATTTTAATGTATTTTAACTTTCATGAGTGCTCCTTAGGCCCAAGAATTTTGAATTTTAATTTGAATGCTTGCCCATTCCTTGCCTATTTCCTCCTCTTACTGCATCCACAAGAAGTGATGGGACGATCCTATTCGTTTCCCTCGCTTTGCAGGCAACTACCATTTTGCCCATGGAGACAATATGTTATTTGATAATAATTATTGTTAGGTGACGATTTAATCGAAGATTTGACGCGCTAAGCATATAAGCATTTAAATGGATGGCATTTGATATCCATGGAAGAATTGTACGAATCGACCATTGTACGAACTGATAATTCGTGTGATAAAGAGAATTGTACAAATTGAGCATTTGTATGGTTATGCTTTCTCATAGGGTATGTACTGTGTTCAAGTCGCCGTGACGCACGACGTGGCGTTATCGTGGTACATAGTGCTATATTACTGGCAATAAATCTTCATTATCTTGAAACGAAAATCCATAATTCTTGGAATGATTGAACGCATTTTAATGTCTCGAGAAAGTAATCTTTAACTGGTAAAAGTATTCGATACCTAAAATTCCTTAGGGACGTTTCTTCGAGTCAATCACCTGACTTACATTAAATGTATTCAGAAAAGTTTCAGATGTTAAGTTAAAAAGGCATTAGGGTCCCAAAAGTATTGAAAAGGTTCATTGACTTTGCTTGAAGATAAAACTGGGTGATTCTTTGAAAGAGACAGATCAAAGAAACACGTGTATAAAGCGTGACGGAGGTATTGAATTATCATTTGATCACTGTCGCACCTGACCTTTAGTGACGGTGTGCTCAAAGATGGCAAATACACTAAATTTAGAACTGGGTCTCAAGTGCGGCTGCCGGTACAGACCGATAATTAGTGTACCAACGGAGTTTCGCGACGATTGCTCGACCGGTTTGAAACTCGGTCGTGAAACTCAACTATACTACGGAAGTTTGTAGGAGGAAAAGTTTTAACCAAAACCAATAAGTGCTTGATGACATATTTTTATCTTGAGACTAGTAAAACCAGTAAGTACCAGAAAATGCCTTAGCATCATGCTATGGTTGCATCATGGTGTTTTCTCTCATAGAAAAATCAAGCTGTAGGATTAACCGTCGATTTACGATCGGCGACCTCATGACACATAATTATTATGAAACATTAAGTAAAGAGAGAGCGTGGTCCGCACAAATGACTTATATCAAGTTATGTGTGGATTTATCATACTTGCTCTCAAAACGGTGAAGGAAAATATTGTAAGGAAACTCGCATATTCCAGAATCACAAAATTCGAGGACACGTCACATTCACCAAGCCGCATTAGGCCCGCGTGGAAGATCATGGCCCATACTCTCTAAGCCTGTATCCCAGCATTGGGAGCGTAAAAGGCTGATGATGGTACGTACATTTAAAATTAAAGAACACAATCATAAACATCACATCCTGAGGGATGGGAGGGTAGAGGAAGACCAAAGAAACGATGGATGGATTATGTAAAGACGGATATGAATGAATTGAGAGCGCATGAAATACTGACGGCTGACAGGGAACAGTGAAAGAAAAAGACTGCGCCGACTGAACGAAATGGGATAAGATCAAGGAGATGACGATGATGTATAAAATTAATTAGGTAGTGGTAGTTATCATCAAAGGAAGTTCCTTTTATACTAACTAGAAAGGGCTATTTCAATCGAATTCATTTTCGTAGCGAGATATGTTCTAATCTTCAAAGTTAATTACTTTGAGAGACAATAGTCCTCTCGAAGCTATTGAAGGGAATCTTACACGAGGAGGAAGGACTATCGTATTCCCGACGTCACGAATACTTTATAAAACGGTCATCATTTATCAGCGAAGTCTGTCGTATTAACTACAAAACAAAATAGTTTTTCAGTTTAAAAGGTCTCCTCTAATGTGCACCTAAGATGTAGTGCACGGCACGCTTGCCCAAGATCATGCATGCTCATTCCTCACTCTAAAACAGCATGAGTTGTTTTTTGTATATTTGACGACTATCTAATGTCACCTAATTTTTTTGTATGTATATGCTTTTGACTAACGAGAAGAGCTGGTCGTGTGCCAGATGGTAAGCGTAACGCCGGCCCGTAATTGCAGTGCCACGCAGAACTTTGAAACAAAGATCTGTGCGGCAATGCAGTGCGCTCGTTACCCTGAGACATTAGGTACTAAGTCTCATATAAGCCCAGTAATTTCACTGGCTACTTTGCTCACCAAACCGGAACACAGTAATGCTTGCACATTACTGCTTGGCGGCAGACTTCACGAGTAAAGCAGTGGTAGCAACCCAGACGGACTCTCGCAGAAGAGTTAGTCCTAACACCGGAAAAGTAGCATAAACCTAGCATGCTAAGGCAAAAAAAAACAATAGGTATAACAATGGTAACAGATTCGCTGAGCTGTGAGTGTATAATGATTAATATATAAGTAATCCTTTTCATCCACACTTCGAAACCTACTTTACTAAATTGCATTTTGAAACACATTGAAAACACATTTCATTTTATAAAATCGACTACGTACAGCTGAGCGCGATCGTTTGCAGTTTACTTACTGCAAACTGGCAGCACTTGTTCCAAACGTATATATACCTACGCTACGTATAATATGAACATGGCTTTATTCAACAAAATTCGCTTCTGGCTCAGTTTTGCCTATTTTGATTTATATTCTATCATTTGTAATCAGTTTTGTGCTTTTTATAATAAGCGAGTTTTCCCTTTTTCCGTGGGGAAATCCTCATTGAGTTGCGGGGGCACGTTTGCCTTGCCGACCACATCTTTACTGCAAATTGAATTTATAGCCAACTGCCGCACCAATTTTGTAAGGGCATGGTATAAAATACTGATTGTTTTAGTTCTAAAAATATTACCTATGTCTCAGGGTAACGAGCGCAATGCAGCGCCGCGCAGTCCAGGTGCAAAGCACGGAAGCACTTAAGTAGTTTTAATTCCTTAATCTTACTAATATTATTTTTTCCTGGATTTACCCGTTTTTTCTTGGGAAAAGTGCATTTTTCGGGCAGAAAAACCTTTCATGTTAATCTAAATGGCTAATGGTCTATATAGGGACCATTTGCAGTTACCTACCTACGTCCTACATACCTATATAGGTACGTCCTACAGGTATACGTTCTACATACCTATATAGGTATGTAGGACGTATACCTGTAGGACGTAGGTAGGTACTAATTTTAGTCGATTTTGGGGTGGTTGCGTTATAAATTCATGTCGATACTTTTGAGTTTACTTATTTATATAGGAAGTAATACCTATTCAATTCCCGCTACGGGATTAATATTTGTGTAGGTACCCAAAAAAGTACAAGAATTTGTTCCGTGGTTTGGGTGTTGGGGCTGGTCCTTGTAGTTTCTGATGGCCCACGGGGAATCCTAGTAAGGAGATGCTAACCCCGTATTTTCCACGTTTTTATATATCTTAGCGTGTTAAGCGTTACTTATTTATTAATACATTAACTTATAAAACATTATTGACCACGGAATATTGCAGTTTTTAGGGAAAACTGATAGAATGCAAGTAGAAACATGGGACACAACAAGTGTACCTATAATAACAAACAAGATTTGCGCTTATGGAACTATACCCGATATATCATACGAAAATACGTTATTCTTCCGATATTTCCACGCGCCCTAATCTTATTATCTGGAATGATAGTTCAGAACACAACCCCGCTAAGCAGATATACCCTCCTCTGACACCAAGACAGATCGAGAGTCACGTCGAACCAATTACACTCTCTAGCTTAGTCACGCTAAGTAATAAACCTTTCTAAAAATATTCAAATTGCGAAAAAGTGAGGGTTCCGGAGTGAGAGCGCTCGAATTACGCTAGGACATGACGTCAGACGACATGGTGATTAAAATGTAACTTTATATCACGCCGGTGCTTAGAGACTGCAAACAGTGACATCCGCCGCGATAAGGCTCAGCAGCCCGTGTAGAAGCGACAGCGGGTAGAATGGTATATATAGTATAGGTACAACAACAAGAACAAGCATAATTTGATGTCCAGGGCACTTTAAGGACGAACTAGTCGTTCATTTCTCCATACAACCGTACTTGGGTGATTACTCCACTACTTGACGTTTTAAGTCCAAAATTAAAAATAATATCGATTTATCTCTTCGTTATCTAGGTCAGCCTGCTAATTATACAGAAAAAAAATAAGTGGCTTAAAAGTAATAAGCCTTCAAACATCTGTATTTTAGCACGTATTTTAACGCAAGTTTGGACGTAAATAAACTACAAAAGGATTACAAAAACTCGAAAATAAGGTACATACTAACAAGCTTTAGTTTATTGACATTTCAAATAACTTTGGTCTGACTAAATACATTCAGTAGTTTTGTCGTAAAACCCCAAGCACCAGAAGCCAATTCGTAAATTTTTGCGCGCCGGTTTTCGACTTTTCGGTTCTCGTCGCGACTTTACGAGAGTGTGTAATTGTGTATGTGCGAGCATTAGCCTCATACTACTCATCGCTGCAGAGTCTTACCTTGTCCCACGAATTTTAGATGAAATAGCATGCATTTTAGCCGCGCCCACCGATGAGTTCGCTCCATGGACTAGTAGGCTCTTAAGGCAGTTCTCCTTGCCACGTTGCGTATTGTCAGGAGATTTCTCAATCTGCAGTACTATCATTATAGTACTACGTAACAAGGGCAAGTCACAATAAGCTACCGGTCATTACCGGTAGCTTATTGTGACTTGCCCTTGTTACATTTCGAGTTCACCAAATGTGAACTAAACGGCAGTGAAATCCCCCGTGTCCCCAAAATCCCGTTTTATCTTGACTTAAACCTAACTGAATAGTTAAAGCTATCTGAATAGTTAAACCTAACTGAATAGTTAAACTTCGGTTCAAAAAAGTCCACAAATGGCCTCTACAACAAAGTTTTGTGCCTCTAGGTAGCGTTCTAAGATAGAATTCTGCGTAACAACAACGAACTTAGAAGGCATTTTACGTATGGCAAATACGTATAAATTGCGATAAATTGAATCTTAGTTGTATTGCCATGCAAATGGCGGAAATGCATATATAGATCGAGCGATACTGGTGGGCACTTCCGTAGCTAGCGCGCTCCGTTTATTTTGCATTCTAGTGTTGGAGCAGTGAAAAATAATGCAATAATTTGTATCTAGGGTCAAAGGATTGTATTTTATTTTAAAACGGAGGGAATGCGTTTATTTTATAGCTCTACCATAAATACTACTACTAAATTCCTAAAACTCACTACTACATTAACTACATTCTGTAGCATATTAAACAAAATTCTAAAACTAAGCGTAATAAAGCTATCGCAATTTCAGTTGTTTAGGACCTATGTCCTGGGGTCCAAGGAGCATGCCATTTTTACAGCTTTTCTTTAACAATTATCGCTAGATCTCCAACAAAATGAGCACTACCCACTAAGGAGGGGCTATATTTGAGCTGGGCTAATTGACGCTCGCAGCCACCTAGCAAACATCAGCAACATTACCACAGCACCCTGTACATGACGGGCGTTCTTTCGCCTCCCACTGTAGCTATGTTATACCGGTCTGCAAATTTCGTCTGGCTCCTAATAATTTCAGCTTGATAGCTTTTTTGGTTTTATTATCACTTGTCTCGTTTGGTCTTATTATCGTAGAACATGAACTCGTATTTTCTTATGCAAACTATACGCGTGGATGTTCTTTCGTTTCAATATTATTTTATAATCATTTTTAGAACCTTATTGTATAAAGCTCTTTGGTTTTTAATGCAGCCTTCAAACTGTGGTGGTGGCTGAGAAGTAGGTAAATGCAACAGACATTGCTTTTGTTAAAAACAAGATTACCAAAAGTAAAAAATCCTTAGTCACAAACTGCGCATGATTGTACAAAATCTTGCTTATTTTTAACAATAGGTACCATTATATCAATTATTTATATATATCTCCACTATGTCTACCCTAACGCCTATTTATAAAAAAACTAGGCACGAGATTCAATAATAGAATGATATTATCCAATTTTAATTAATGTCAAGCGATTACCGCTGTCTGTAAAAGCAAGGTAAACCTAGATTTCCTTTCATTTCATTATAATTGTAATTGAAATCCTCAAAGCAATTAAAAATATCTCTCAGACTAAAAAGGCTGAGAGCGTCTGACCATCCTCTGAACCTGTCTAAATTACTTTACATAACAAGCGGGGGATCTCAAAATCTTTTCGAACTTACCTTTTTTACTGAACCTTTCCGTTGGCACAGAAATTTCTTCCATTGAAATGATACCTATTGAAATTTTCAATGAAAACTGGTCGGCCTCTACCTGGGGGATTCAATTAAATGGCTTTATCGGTGTATCAAAGCCTATTTTTACACGATATTAATTCATGTCTAGGTGGGGAGACAATGGAAATAAAAAATATTATTTATTATATTATTTGCAGCGATTTGTGTAACAGAAAAAATCCTTCAAGTATTCTTCGCCATTAAAAACCTTTTTACAACTTTTATTTCTTTAACTTCGATTTCTGCTTTTTGTATATCACAAGTGGCGATCTATTATTCGACTACTTCCCTATATCCAATCATGCTGACATTTTGAATAGACCTTTGATTCTGAAGACAATATAATAGTACATATAGTATATATTTTTATGTCTTGTAAATATGTTTATATTAATACTAGCTTCTGCCCACGGTTTCACCCATATGGCGATAACCCACAGGGACTGCATTGAATGGAGATTTGGATAAAAATTGTAGCCTATGTTACTCTCCGATCCATAAACTACTTATATCCATGCAAAAAGTAATTTCGATTCGTTGCGCAGTTACTGCGTGAAAGAAGGACAAACCAACAAACACCTTCGCATTTATTATAATACAGATGGATAGTACGGATGGATAGTAGTAGTATGGATAGGACGGACGCTTACACACTCATACCTCTGATCTAAGATAACACTGACAAACAAAGATTAACAACGCAACTTTCAAGACCAGAAAACAATCATTTTGCTCACCACTCAGAATTTGCTCTAGCCAGGGACCAACCCCAGGACCCTTGCAGGCAGGGGACTATCTTAGCCGCGGAGCCTTCTATTGGTTGTGCCAACAGCAAAGCACATCCACCAAATAGAATAGGCTATATAACTAGATAAGAAAGAGTTTTTCTTTATTTGTCTAGGTCAAAGGGAAGCCTAAAGAAAGGTTTTGTTGACATGAGATTTTTAGGTAGGTACATGAAATTAAGCTTTTATTGGAATGAGCAAAAAACATTTGGAAATACAGACTTAGGCAAAGAATTCCGCTCCTGAGCGCAACGCGTAGTAAATATCGAAGCAAAACGCTGCGAGTATTTAAAACACAAGGGGTGAAAACGGCATAAGCCTACCACGAAAGTTTAAAAAGACAAAATGTCAATCGAACGTTCTTCTTCATCTGCAGTAGAAGAACGTTCGATTCAATGTTCGTAACTTGACATTTTGTCTCACACTTCCGTAGGAAAAATATAATCTGACAGCCGAAGCTTCGGTGACAATGTCGTAACACAATCTTCCAACGGCTCTCACTCACCCTTTCTGACAACATGAAATCTGTTTTGCATAAATCCAATATCCTGTTAAATACCAGCTAATCGCTCAGTGCGGGGGAATTGAATACCGCGGGATAAACAAAATATGGATCACCAATTATGTTATGCAAATTTTTATATGCGGCAGATATAATTACGCCTTTGAAAGCTTATCGGATGTGTTATTTCAAAGTAAACGTAAAAATGAATTTATGTTTGACTATTTATTCGGGCTTAACACTAGTTATGATATTTAACATGAGTTTAAATTATATTAATTTTCATAGGGGTTCATATTTTTTTAAATGCTATTGAGAATTTTTGGATGTTTAAGTACATCCAAAATTTCTCTAGCAGAGTATATTTTTTATAAGTAAGTCATCATCATCAGTCTTATTATGCTCACACTGCTGAGATACCGGCCTTCTCTCTCGGGGAGAGAGAGAGTGAGATAGAAAGTATGGGTGTTATAGTAAGTAAAAAGTAAAAAAGATACAAATTTACCACGTGGACTCGGTGCGGCTTGGTTCATGTCAGATGTCCTCGAATTTTGTTTGAACATGCAGATTTACTCAGGATGTTTTCCTTATACGTTTTAGAGCGAGTGTGATAAATCATCCCTACTTAGGAGACGAGATTCGAACCATGGTGCTTCGGATTGAAAGTCCTACAAGTTCTCGTTCACCCATGCTTTAGCTCTAAATATATACTCCATAGCTATAAATAAATAATTTATTTAAAAAAAATATAGAAAATAAAATTGATTTGATTTCTGATGCACCGTAATCATGGATTGCCTTATTTGGTTATTTTCCCTATCATAATTATTTTTTTTGCTTCGATTAAAAACTCCGTCACCACAACAGTCAATTAAGAAAATACGATACAGAACAGCGATTTACGACACAGATTAAAACGAACGTTGAATTCATTCGACACGATGTGAAAGCTGATAATTTGAAATCGGAAATAACGATAAACGATTTTACTCATTATCGACAAACCGTACTTAATTTATACCAAAAAAGACAGGTACCGTGTCTGGCGCTACTTTGTTTTCAAATTCTTCTTTTTTTATAAACGGATAGTATTCAATCATTAACTACTACATAAATATTTCAGCTACCTTTACCTAATTTGATTTCATGAATTTGTTTTTTGCTGATATAAGTGCCCAATGCCCATACCAACGTCAGTTTGTGTGTGTGTGTGTGTATGTGCAGCCACCATGGACGTAATATGTTGATATTATAAAATCATTGGCAGCCACTAAACGTTTTCTTTTCCATGACGGCGTTGAATTTGATCTTTTTGCAAGATGGTTAGAGTCGACCGGCTAAATATACAAAAAGTGGTTTTTCATGTAACCTGCCAAGGTTACCAATATAAAAAAATCATTGGTTTGACAAACATTCCCAGTTAGGAAAGGTTAGTAACATAGTAATGTTTAGAGTTTAAGATTGAAGGTAAAACTAATGGTACTTTAATGATCATCGTCTGCCGGACGTCCACTACAGCACCAAGGCCTCCCTATTATATGAGAAGGGTTGCCATAATAATTATGTACACTTGGCAGGTCTTGGTGATCACAGAAAGTTATGATATTGGCCGAAAAGGATGTTTCTGCCCATTCCCTAGATATTTCCGTATCTTTACGGCACGCGCGGGAAGAGATAGTTCTAAAGATCTGTGGATAGTTCCTATTCATACACCGGGTCCACACGGCCCACTTCATTTATCGCTGTTCTGCTATGTAATGATTAATTGATTTAGGTTCTCATATAATCATCACCTCATTTGCATTGGCTTCTCAGATTGAAGCACAAAAGTGTCCTTGAGATAGAAACTTGAATTTGGTACAGTAATATGAATAGATCTTCCATATAAATTTCAACCAAATACCCTCAGCCGTTCTAAGGATAAAGAAAATTGGCAGATAGACAGATCCAATGGATATGTAATAAAGTGATCCTATAAAAGTTCCGCTACTCATTTCGAGGTATGAAACCTTAAAAATTTTAACCAAAAGTTCACCTTGCGTGTCATGGCCCACATCTTATAATTGATCTAGATGGGACTCAAGATGAAAAGAATACGTAAAAATGACAGAAAACTTGTGGAAATCATTTTTTGCGCAACTTGAAAGAACAATAAAGTCATTATTGCCCTAACGAATTTAGAAAAAACAAAAGTGAACGAACTTCAAAAGGAAAATAATACCTATTAAGAAGACGAAGGAGCTTTTGTTGAGGTGAAAAGTGAAGAACGCGGAAAGAAAATAGCGTCAATCAAGTGTAGAAAACAGATGAAAGGAATTACGTTGATTCGTTGATCCATTATTTTCAACGTTTACCTTACCTGTTCCATGATTGATGATAACCTGAGAGTTTCGGTAAAATGTTTTGCTTGTTACGTTAAGAGAAGATTACGGATAATGTTTTTAAATCATTTACGTGATTTTATAGTGAAAGAAACGATTGTGGGTTTCTGCCGTTAAAGAGTGCTAGAATATGGTTCCGTTAAGTCACATGTCCATCCGTTTTTCCGAGTCAAAGGGTTAGTAACCTCTATAGTCCGAAACATTTAAAATGCCGATAGTGATATTTAAGATTTGACTTCAATTAACAAAATGTGACTATTTTACATAATTATTAGTTCTGCGAACGGTAGCCCACGAAAGCATAAACTTCTTTGAAACAATTGTGTTCAGTCTTTGCGTCATGCATAATTCCATCATGAGGGGCGGTGACTGCTTGGGAATACTGACAGTAGAATATTTAGTATATTTCTCTGTATTTTAAGATGATGTTTGGATGTAATTATTGAAATGTCAATCCATAATCAATATAAATCATTTTTTTAACCCCCGCTCCGGTCGATTTTTTTCTTTCTCACACCATCTTGTTTTTTTTATTCTATTTGATTTGATAACGAGACGATTGACAACAACAATTACAATTGAGTACCTATCGAATGTTTCTGCCAAATATTATCAAAATTGGCAGTTAAACGGCGCTGCAGCTAACGACACCCCTTTTTAAGGGAAACATCAGTCAAATCAAACAACGCCGTTAAAAAAAATCTATCTAATCAATCTATTTATAAAATAAATATATCTAAAAATTCGGTATACCAAATTTCATCAAGATTAGTTGAAAAATATGACCTGTACGCCACCACCAACATCCGCACAGACGAGAACAAAATTGGCCAGTTGTTGCAAAAAATTCGTTCGCTTTGCCCAATCGGTGAACGAGTGTTTTTGATGATGTTGTTATTTTCGTATTAAATTCTCGTATGGATAGTTAGCTGTGGAATCTTTTAGTTTGCAAGACCTAACTCGCACTTAGTCGATTTGTAAGTTCCCATACTTAGAACATTTTGGATTATAACATAATAATATACACATAACTACATATAATGGATGATTCAACAGGTTTTATAAATTAGCTAGGTGGATTTAGATCCAATTACTACGTTCCTACTAGATTCAACATTTTACATGAAATTGAAGGAGCAATATATTTTACCAATTTTTTCCAATTATTTTCCGCATTTCGTAACTCCACACGCCCCAGCTCAAAGCACCGGAATGCCGCTTAACGCCGCCTAACGTCGACGCGTTTAAAATTAACCAAATTGATGTGGCGTCTACAGAACCACTGACACGAGCTTAATAACCGAAGAGCTTACCTTTTTAAAAGGTCGCTAAGGTCGTGAATGATTTGAGTCCTCATTTTTTATTCATTATATAATGTGAGGTTTGAAAGTCTTTTTATTTTATTCTAAGCTTGTCCTTTCGTTGCTAAAGTTGCCTCATAAGTCCTTCAAAACATCTTGGCATTTTATTTAAATGGAGAATCAATGATTTTACGAAAGTTGTCTTTGTTTGTTGTTTCATAATTTTCTATTTTGAGCGATTTTTAAGATGTTTTTTCGATTTCAAGTTGTGTTTTTATTGAGTACTTACATAGGAGAAAGATTATTTTTAAATAAAACGGGAACTGACTTCGATGAATATATCGCGATATATAAAATTTTATCCCCAATTCTTTCATTATTAATAAAGGACCACCCTTGAGATAAATCCTACTCTCCCTTCGTTCGAAAATTCATGACATTTGGCGAAAAAACGAGTAACATGCCACAAAACAAAATACAGACGAATTAAGAACTTCCTCCTTTTTTTAAGTCGGTTAGAAAAGGTTTTTGTTCGGAAAATGGTTAAAATACATATTATGTCATAGTCATAAGAAATAAAAATATTCATAACTTATATGTAAAGCTTATCTTGTAAAATTTTATTTTTGTATAAACTTATCTTAAGACAATTAATTATAATATGAATTATAAAAAGATTAAATATAATTAAATAATACAATCATAACACGGTTTCACATAAATGTGCTAGTTATTTCACGTGCTACGCGGCTACGAGGTCCATCTACGCCGTAGCGACGTAGCAACAGGTAATTTGACTAGAGGCCGGGTAGTTTCATACATGTAAATCACATCATTAATTTGCATGCATTACAAAAACTTATGGAGCGTCGGGTATGTGCGATAGAGGCAATATATGCCTACCGCTTCATAGCATAGTCACCAAAGATAGTCGGCGAGGGTTAAGTACAAAATGCACTTCCACCGTCCACCACGCTATGGTTGTGTTATGTTGTTTTCTTTCATCGAAATCACATTATAGGGTTCGTACCGTTAACCTACAGATCGAAAATCAATGTCCAACCAAGGTGCCGTCATTGCTTCGAAAAGTTAAGAGTATAACAGAAACTGAAAAATTGGGCTGCTTAAAAAATATCCTATTGCAACTCTCCTACTACATTGCGGTACCCACCCCTCAAATCACTAATCCTTATCAGTATCGACTTTGGTGCTATCAATAAGGGCACAGAGGTAAAAGACCCCCTTAACGGGGCGCCGAGGTATGTAAACATATCTGTCAGGGGCAGAGGAAAAATGTAATGCCTGTTTAGTTGTCAGGAACGAGACTAGTCACGTAATTTCGCCAGTCGATACAATCACGTATGAAGTAAATATAGATATACGCGAAATACACGAGAAATCGGTAAACGGTGTCAGCGTTTTTTTTCCGAATTCTTAATTTTCCTAATTCGTTTTTTGATAAAAAAAATACATACAGTTGAACATATAACCAGTTATTTTATAACAGTTTTTAAGATATTAGAAAAAAGTTCTAAAGTTCTTATTATAAATAAATACGAGTTACGTTACATACAATAATTTATTATTAAAACAAACGACATTATTTCAGCTGGATATTTTTATTCTGTGGAATCAAAAGTTTATTCCTAAGTTTACCACACAATATTTAACTCCTTACAACTGTACCCAAAGCGCATGAGATCATACAACATTGATTCATACCTTGTATAGATGTTAATCTACCTTGTATAGATGTTAATCTATACAAGATATGAATTGGCTCTAAAATCAAATTGAATCAATAACCATTTAGTTACAAAGCCCACCTACCGACTAAAGGTAAAGGCGATAAGCAGGATCCCAAATAATCTATTTTGCAAGGTCTTAACGAAAACGATGTTAAGGTAATTCCAGTAATAGTCTGACCAAAAGGGAATTGCCTATTTGGGTTTGGAGAACCTTTTTACAGCAATCTTTATATTCTGAGAGGAAAAATTAGAACCCGGGCGGACACGAACTCATGACACTAGAAGAGAAAAAAAAAATCGATTTGTTATCAGTTCGCCATCATCTAGATGTTGTCGAATATGGTGAATATGCAAAACCTATATTAAAATTAAGCATCAGAGTACTTGTCGATGAGTTACGTCCTTTCTTTACCCAGTTCCTGTGGTCGCTTTTCGTGCCCATCATCAGGCCAGCTCTGTGACATCATTATAGTGCATTGTCATCCGATTTACACAAGTATTATGTAAAATTTCGGCTCAATCGAACATCGGGAACTGGGTCAGGTGAGCTTGCAGGTTTGACCCATACTGGTATTATTTACTATGTTCTTTGCTCATACTAACAAGGCAAGTTAAATATAGAAGCATGTAACAAGTCATTGTAACAAAAGTTACATAAAGACACGACTACCCTAACTAGTCATTCGGGATGATGTAAGGATTGTAACGATACCCCATACATCCAAATCTGTTCAGGCATTTATAAGTTACGGTGGAATAAAGAAACTCACATACATACAGACATGAACCCTAAACACATATACACTCCTTTTTTGTGCAGTTGTGTAAAAAGTAGATCTTTGGGGGGGAAATTACTGGGCTTATGAGACTTAATACCTAATGTCTCAGGGTAACGAGCGCACTGCAGTGCCGCGCAGGCCTTTGTGTTTCAAAGTTCTGAGTGGCACTGCAATTGTTATGGGCCGGCGTTATGCTTACCATCAGACAAAGGACCAGCTCGTCTCGCTACCAATAACATAAAAAAAACTGTAGTTCTAAGAGCGCTAAAAAATTTCTAACTTGTAAGTTTCAAGGTTTGTTTAGATAATAATAATATTATATTTTTTTAATTCAAGTCTTTTATTTGTTTTCTTGTGTAGATTAAAAAAATTACATTAGTAGTACTCATTAACTAGCTAATACATAAATAAACACTACATCTTATAATGAATTTAGTCTATTCAAAGCGTATCTAATAGGTCTCCCTAAGCAACCTACTCGTATCTAGTCTAATACAGCCAATGATGGCTTCGCTCATGACTAATCTCTATTACAAAGGAACAAAGATCATAGCTTCACTAATTACACTACGTTACACACACTTTGTTCACTAATGACCATTAGAGGTATTGAGAAAATTACTTACTGGCTGGTTTGTTTACATTGAAAGTCAGTTTGTTCGGCTGATTTCCTCCTAGGCTAAATGTAGGCTAAATGTAGGCTAAATGTAAATTACAAATCTAGCTTGATTTGTAATTTACATTTAGCTTTTTTAATTTTGTGGGTATTACGTCATGTGGTTAGTTTTTAAAAACTCCTCAAGGATTACGATATAAGTTTCATTTAATCAATAATGAGTAAATGATTGCTGGAGGATTATTTTCCGTGTCCTTTTCGCTGCTTTTGCATATGTACACTTAAAAAACGACTTTTTATTCGTGATAGGTTATATTATACCGTATCATGAACTAGCTTTCGCCTGCGGCTTCGACGGCGTAGTACATATCTTTATAAGTTGTAGTCTATGTGTTAAGCTATAAGTATTACTGTAAAGTTTCCTTAGAATCCGTTCTATAGTTTTTGCGTGAAAGAGTAACAAATATCCATACTTCCATCCTCACAAACTTTCACATTATTTAGAGTAACGTTATAGCGACCCCTATTTCACAAAGATGACGATGTATATAAAATGTTACTTAAGCTAAAACTATGTAGAATCGAACTGCACTAAAACACTACGACATGGTTTCATCACGATGTCTTTCATCACTGAAATATCGGCTACATGGACTAGACCAGACTCATTAGAGTATGAACTAGAGTCATTGCTTACAAGTCTTGCCTGATAAATAAATATACTATTTCTATTTTAAAATAAAAATGTATCCGTACTATAATAATTACGAAAGTGTGTTTGATGTTTGTTGGTTTGTACTTCTTTCACGCAGTAACGGAGCAACAGATCGACGTGATATTTAACACAGATATAGTTTATGGACTGAAGAGTAACAAAGCTACTTTTAATCCCGAAAAATGCACGGTTCCTGTGGAAACGGGGTGAAACCGCGGGCAGAAGCCAGTTAATTATAAATGAACAAAAATAGGTTTCTGCAGTATTTAGTGTTGATTACAAAGTTTTCTAATATCTAGTTTCAGACCATCTGTCACATTAAATTGATAAGTTTTTTCAGTAGTAACAAGAATTTGCAAACTTTTGGTGGCTGGTGCTCACAATCTAGTTGTAAGTGTAGTGGCAAGTTTAGGGTGCTTAATCATTACAGTCGTATCATATAGGTACCCAATATAATTAATAAATGTGTAAGTATACTAGCTTTTCCCGCGCACAAAATACCGAATTATCTATTCATATATTTAGATCAGGTAAGAAAAGACCGCATCAAAAAAAAACTTGTTCTATGTAATTTATGCAAAATAAACTCGTTTAATATGATACAGATAAATTGAGACTGAAAAAATAACCTTAAAAAGTGGTCGTTTACCTAAGTGGAAAGGACCGTACTTGACCGTACTTCAATTTGAAATACGTTGTAACAACTTAGCAAGTCAATTGCTCTCGCAATGGAGAACTCGCTTCACGCAATATTTTTCTAATGGTTTACTCATTTTTGAAACCCTCACTGATAAATGATCCTTTGCGATGGGAAATTAAACAACTTTTTTGCAGTGGCATCCTCGTACATACTACAAGTAATACAGTCTAAGGGGGTCATCGTTTGATCTTACGGTGGAAGACAGAAGCCACTCTTTGAGTCATAAGGAATAGAGCTTCATCATTCCTAGTTCCCCGACTAATGATTGTTATCCAAAGTAAAAAAAAAAGTTTTAGATAATTATTTTATTTAATGTACATTTCATACAAGGGCTTTGCAGGCAATGTTACTACCAACTTAGCCATTGGCCGCAATATGTTTTGTTATTTAAAAAATAATTGATACAATTTTCTAGACGGGAAGAACGAATGCATCTGATTTTAAGCACTACGCTTGATAACGAGCGCACTGCAGTGCCGCGCAGGCCTTTGTGTTTCAAAGTTCTGAGTGGCACTGCAATTGTTACGGGCCGGGTTATGCTTACCATCAGGCAAACGACCAGCTCGTCTCGTAACAAAATAGCATAAAAAAATACGTTGAACGATTGTCACCAAACACTTATCGTTGTATGCCAGCAACTGCACGAGCCACTTCTGCTCTAGGTGTAACATGCCATCACTTAAGATCTGGAGATATAGCTGTCTAATGCTGAACTATAGCAAAAAAAAAAGATAAGTGCAGAGTAGGTATATGAATAAATAATGGTGCACCATTGTATAAGATGAGTGTTGACACACACTGAGTGAAATGTAAGAATCCATTTACATGCATGTCGCACGGCGCGCCTGGCAGACGTTTCGGATTATTTTGATGAATGGTTACCCTGTGCGACGAGTATATCCGGGGCGTTGCTCAAAAAATTATTTCTGCTCTCATATTTTCTTTGCTACAGTCTATTTTTTGTATGCGGTACGCAGCTATGCAAAGTTGTTTTTTATAGGTGAGGTTCTATTGGTTCAGCATCATCATGATACATTTTATAATATTTTATCGTTGTTTCAGATAAATACAACACAAAAAACAATAGCTTTCTATAGCCACTAGAATTTAAAAAAATTATAAAAGACTATTTCTCTTTCCAGTTTTATAAAAAGGATTAAAAGCCACCGTCCATTGCATGTATTTTATATGCTATTGCATCTACAACATATCTTCTATCATCTACCTATATCTGTGTAGTAATTTAATCATAGTACTAAACTTACAAAATTAATGTAAATAAGTTACATTTTCCTTTAATATTTGTTATTAAATGTTAAGTGGGCCAAACACTACGAGAGTTCCAAGACGAGTCAAGAGTACTTGATAATGCGGAGTAGGCATTGACTAACTCAAATATTTTCAAAATTAATATCTTTAGTCTACATTTTGTGATCGGAGTCCTTGAAAGAAGTGATCGACTCAAATACGAGCTTATCAAAGTACGCAAAGATAGAGGGTACGACAATTTGTTTTGCTAAAATGGTTTATTTATAAAGTAATTTATTTATACCCATTCAAATAAAACAGCATTATTAATAATCCATATAATGTACATATGATTGCAATAAATGATTGAGTATTGAGTAATCTTCACAAAAATGAAAAAAAAAAAAAAAACAGACACCAAAGTAATGTTTGGTGTCTATTTTTTTATGTACCTACCTAATGTTTGGTGTCATTACAAGTCAAGATAATATTAAATTTTTATTAAATACCTAGCAAATATAATAACGATATAAAATATATTAAGTAAATAGAAAATAACTCTAATGCAGCCCCTACACCTAATGCGTCTACACCCTGAGGGTCTAGTATGAGTTTTGCAACCAGTTAACGCGTTCTACAGTGACCGTATTTACGAAGATTTTTTATTTGTGAACTATCATCGCGCCTTTTTTAGTATGTCATATTTCATGCATTTTTGTTCTTAATTGTTGTAACTGAGAAAGACTGGGATGGATGGATAGACCGGACGATCTTAAAAGGACCTTGTTACTAAGAAACTCTAAAAAAGCGTTCAAAATATGCCTGTATCGCAGAAATACGATGCGACGACTAACTTTGTTCCAATTTTCCTAAGAATCTATCTAATTATAAAGTTGGTCGAGTTCGAGTTCCCTCCGTCTCGAGTTTACGATAGTAAAACTGGAAAGAAACTGGAAGAACCTTATTAAAATAGAACCGATAGAACAATTCAGCGGGTATCGTACCCGACTTTCCGACTTTCTTACCGTCTTTCTGTTTATATAGTAGCATTCAACTCGGCTGCACATGCCGACAAGCTTCTTCGAACTCCGCCGTTTCTTGCTCTTCTTGGTTTACTTCTCAATGATGTAAGGAATGAGGCAATTACAGCTTCCGCGAGCATCAACCACTTTGGGCCCATGAAAAGTAGCTATAGCTATATTAGGACCTATTTCAAAAGGAAGCATTCATGCGCCGGAGCAATTATCTCTCGTGTTCAGGTGACAGCCCAAGCCGCAGTTCGTATACTGCGTGGTTCACCCCACGCGGTGCCCTTGGGTTAGTCGCCACGCACCATTTTCCGACTAATAATGTAAGCACGATCGTTAAAAAAGCAAGCTCTTTCCAGATAATACCGTGAAGACCTTTATGGTTTTGAAATGCACAGAAGGCACGGGACGATATGCCATTAAAATGAGTCATGCTCGACTTCCCACGATCGATTCCGCCGTCTATACTTGTCTGTTTTCTATACTTGTCCAATAATGTAAACAAACTCGGTGGATGCAAACCAATGACATCAATAGTGATCCGATCACCAACCAATGACATGATTCGAATTCGAATTTATATCTGTCATTGGTTGGTTATCTACCGAGTTTGTTTGAGTTATTGAACATCTAAGAAACATTCCACCATCATTTACGTATTCTGAGTGAAGTTGATGGCCAAACGATTGAGATTATGCAAAAGATTATTTTTAACCGACTGCACAAAATGTAATGTTCACCGATTCCTCCGACAATTGTGGACCGATTATGAAAAATCTGTTTTGTTTGAAAGGCTACTTATTTTGTTTTACTTTGGAGGTGCTCCCATATAAATATTATGAAAGAATACTACACTTAAGGCGCTACTCCGAGCCAATGACATTCATCATTATATTCATATATTCATCACATATTATATGTATATATTAAGTAGGAAGTAGAATGTTATAAAAATAGGTTCCATTCCATAATAGTTTCCAACTTATATAGACATCAAAGAATAAGCCATGAAAGTACGAATACCTTCAAACTCATCAAAACTTCAAATTATTGTAAGTACTTATAAGATGTTCGTAAACAAACCGCTTTTCAGATGAAGTTTCTCGATATTTTCGGGAATTAAGCTTTTGAAGATTTGATATTGGTCTTCGGTCTGATGGAATTATTGGGTTTATGAATTAAAGGATTTAAGATTAAAGTTTAATATTTAATTAAATTAGACCCTCTAAATGGAACGCCTAGTGGTTTGGAAGTGTTGGATTGGTGAGGTCATCTGTTGATCCACAGGTCTAGCGTTCGGTTTATAATATAAGTAGCTTAAGCTTTCCGTGAAGGAAAACCACCAGGTGGTTTTCAGGTGGCATAGGACTAAACTCTCCTGCGAGTATACGTCTGGGTGGGTACCACCACTTTGCTCGTAGTGTGCTGCGCTATGCAAGCATTACTATGTTCCGGTTTGATGAGTAAAGTAGTAGTCAGTGAAATTACTGGGCTTATGAGACATATGAGCTTCTTGCCCTCTTTCTAGCTCGGCCGATACCAATTTGGAACGGGCAAGGTGGGTTTCTGGAAGGTTCGTTGATTTTGAGCACGGTTTGGGTCTGTTGGTGTCTTTGACATTTATTATGTTCTGATAAAGACAGCATTAGTTTTGGTTTGTGATTCGGGTAGACGAACGTTACAGAGGCCCGCTGTTAGAGTCATTTATTTAACCTTCATAAGTGCTCCGTTGGGGCCTATGTGAATAAAGCATTTTGAATTTGAATTTGAATACTTAATGTTTCAGGGTAACGAGCGAAATGCAGTGCTACGCAGGCCTTTGTGCTGCAAATTTCCGAGTGTCACTACAATTATTGTTATGAGCTGACATTATGCCTACTATCAGGCAAACGACCGGTTCGTCTTGTTATCAAATAGTATAAAAACATCATAATGCAAATCTAGACTGAATGTAATTATCTAATGCTCTAAGGTTAGCTTTCAGCTTTCGGTATTTCAATTCATTTATTCAATTGACAACATTTCAATTGACTTTTGATAGCATTAGGATATGATTGATAACATTATGTACTTTAATTGCGTTATTCAAATATTTTTTTTTACGTAACGAAAAGAGCTGGTCGTTTGCCTGATGGTAAGCATAACGCCGGCCCATAACGATTGCGTGCCACCCAGAACTTTTAAACACAAAGGCCTGCGCGGCACTGCAGTGCGTTCGTTACCCTGAGACATTAGGTATTAAGTCTCATAAGCCCAGTAATTTCACTGGATACTCTGCTCATCAAACCGGAACACAGTAATGCTTGCACACTACTGCTTGGCGGCAGACTTCACGAGCAAAGCGGTGGTAACAACCCAGATGGACACTCGCAGAAGAGTTAGTCCTCCCACTAACATTATTGACCACATTATAACACTACTATGTGTACGTTATATTAGGAGTGTAATAATACATTATACATGGATTGATTAGATTATTTTAGGTAAACGTTAGCGTTTGACCATTATTTTACCTAATCTTAAATGTCGGTATGTCGGTATGGTCGAAACTGGTCAAAATGATCGAAAGTGGAGAACAAGCTAGAACAAGGCTAGCTTGATGTTTGATTTTCAATTTTAGGGTTGTTAGGTCACTAGAAAATATCTTACTACCTATAGCTATAGTACCACCAAAATGGTTTTCTTCACCAAAAGCTCAAGCTAGTTGTAGGATTCGAACCATTGACCTACATATCGGCGTCTCTACCACAGAGCCATCACCACTCCAAAATAATATGATACAAGCATCGTGAAACTACTCAAGCAACTTTTTTTCTATATAACAATATTTTCATAGAAGGTATTAAAAATTTCATGACAAAGACGCTGTTACAACAGTATTCAAATTAGTTGTACATCATGTTTAAATTGGTAATTATTATTACGAGAATTCCAATTTGCACTGCATTAACAAATAATATTATACAGGAAATTGAATAGTAAACTGTCAAGAACAAGGGAATATTGCCTTGTTCTTGTTTAATTACAGACTCGTGAACTGTTGGAACCAGGATATTATTCCTGCTCTGGGATATTTCCTGGTTGGTATTAATTAGGTTTACATTACAGTTTTCTGAGAATCGACATCGTCGCTTAAGATCAAGTGAAATATTAGTCAACTGCTAACCTGTCAAGCAAGTATCATAAAAAATATATGATACTGTTAAGTGGACTACGTATATACCCCTATTTCAACCATTCTTTTTTCACGAGTAAGAATGGTCCAATGGAAGGACGAATTTTATGAAAGAATTTTACCTTACCTCTATTACTAAGAATTACCTCTAAGAGTGGCAAAATGGGGAATGAAGTTTTATACTTGTACCAAAATATTATATGCTAAGATATATTAATCATAAAATTATATATAGGTGTTATGTCAATTTATAATGAATGTCCTAACATGTATTTGCTTTCTCGGCATGCAGATTTTTAAATTATTGGTGGTATGGACTGAATTATAAGAATACTAGCTTCTGCCTGCAGTTTTCACCCGCGTTCCCACAGGAACCATTCATTTTTCAGGGATAAAAAGTAGCCTATGTTACTCTCCGGTCCATAAACTATATCTATGCTGAAAATCACGTCGATCCGTTGCTCCGTTGCTGCATGAAAGAAGGACAAACCAAAAAATCCACAAACCAACAAACACACTTTCGCATTTATAATATTAGTAGGAAGTAGGATGTCAAGTTAAGGTTATTCGAAATAATAAATATAAATAAAATTAAGAAATAAAAGCAGAAAACATGTGAATTCAATAATTTGTCACAAAGCTAATTCAAATTCAAATTCTTGTTGATGTCTATTGAGGCCAAAAGAGATAAACCCAATATATTCTATACGCCCAAAACTGGCTAACTCTTCATACTCACATCGCTATGTGCATTGCGACAGATTTCCAGACAACATAACCACATCACCAAAGTCACGTCTCTTCCAGGGGTGAACTTTACGTAAAGTTGTCGACCTAATGTTTTCGTAGTCCCCACAACGGATGCTAGAATTTACAACTTAACTTAAGACATTACTTACATGTGTTACGGACTTGCTCGGTACAGGTTTGCGTCTAAATGACCTTGGAGTTTTGGACAAAGCTGGTTTTAAGGATTTGATATTTAGCGTTTCATTACTATCTCTTCTGATCCGGGACGATGTGATCAAATATATATAGCAAATAAGCTGGACCTACAGATAAGGACGGGCTCTTAATTGTAGAAAATTTTAGTAGATGGTAGGACTAACTCTTCTGCAAGTGTCCGTCTGGATTGGTACCACCGCTTTGCTCGGGAAGTCTGCCGCCAAGCGGTAATGTGCAAGCGTTACTGTGTTCTGGTTTGATGAGAAAAGTACCCAGTGAAACTACTGGGCTTATGACTTAATATACTTAATGTCTTAGGGAAACGAACGCCCGGCAATGCCGCGCAGGCCTTTGTGTTTCAAAGTTCTGAGGGGCACGTCCGTACGTTGCGGTACCTTTAAAGTAGCTGACCCAAAACAACAGATATTTTTTCATTACTACAGTCTAACACTAGACGCAATGAACACTGAATCCAACTAACCTGTAGCTGAACAAAGTTCCTCATCGTTACGGGTAAGTAGTTTGTTCAACTAATTAACTGTTGGCGCAAAGAACTGAGTAACAATGTTACGTTAGAGCTATTGTGGCAGCGCTTGCACTGAGTCCGTACGTAGTTGAATTACGTAGTTTGTAGAAGAACATTGTATGGAATAAAACTTTGTCCATGAATAACCGGTGGTATTACTAAGTCTTCTTAGTTTCCACCTGAGTGGGTATACCGCCGATTTCCTCGTATAATTTGCTACCAAGCAGTTAGTAGCAAGCTTGCGTTAATGCTTTTCGCTTTTATGAGCAAATGAGACTTAGCATCTGATGTCTCAGCACAGTGCACTGCTGCGCAACGCGAGTGCTTTTTTTCAATATTCTGGCTGGCGTTGTTTTGGGCAGGAGTTCTGCTTACCATCAGGCACAGAACCTGTTCGTCTCCTTACTTTTTGATACTGTTTGGGAACGAGTAGAGCCTGTTGTTTGCCTGATGGTAAGCATAACATAACATAACATAACAATTCCAGGGCCACTCAGAACTTTGAAACACAAAAGCCTGCGCGGCACTGGAAAGCGCTCGTTATCCTGAGACCTTAGGTAAAAGGTGGTAGAACTAACTCTTCTGCGAGTGTGTCCATCTGGTACCAATTTGTACCATTGCTTTGCTCGTGAAGTCTGCCGCCTCAATACCGAGTAATAATGTACAAGCATTACTGTATTGCGGTTTATAAGCAAAGTAGCCAGTGTAATTACTGGGTTTATGAGACTGCAATTATTATGGGCCGGCGTTATGCTTAACATTAGGCAAACGAGTGGCTCGTCTCGTTATCAAATAGTATTATAAAAAAAATACCCACAGGCCAATGTATCAAAAACAACTTTGCCATTTTTTTAACGTTTCTAAATATATATTTTTTATGCGGTTTATAGGTGTACACTACTAAAACACTTACACTTACGTTTGACCGCGATCTCATCTGATGTCACACGATGATGCAGTCGAGAACTTACTGTATAACGGGTGATTTAAAATCATCAAAAAACACATTTCATCTTTGGTACACTTTATTATATTACGACAGCAAGTTCCACATAATTACATCCTCCAATTATACAATGCAAGGCTATATTTACATCTAAATTACATTAAAAAAATATTTTCAGCATAGCACAGGCCATTATAATCTAGACATTTCGTTTCTAAAGAAAAAAAGTGCTTCTGTCAAGGGCTCAAAGTTCTTAAGAACTTATTTGACGAAACACTTTTTTCAACTACATATATATTTACAATTTAAATGTTTACTTAAACGTTTATAGTCTGTACAACTCGTATACTAGCACTATGTACACAAACGTAAGATCTAATTATAGTTTTCATATGATAAATTATGAATTAGTTTAATTCAGTAACCTTAATTATACAGCAATTTCATATAAAGTTCAAGTATGAACTAATTTTTTAAATCGTCAATATATTTTCCTTTATTCAGAAATAACATTGTAACTCAATCTCGCTCGAGCATATCTGACATTTCATATTTTTCATAAAAAGAAAACAAAAACTTGGGCAAGGTTAAGGAAATGATTACGAAAACATCTCTGACGGTTTTAATACACGACTTAACCAAATTGAAGCAATTTCGTTAGGAAGAACTGAAAAAGC
Source organism: Crocallis elinguaria (assembly GCA_907269065.1). Lineage (NCBI taxonomy): Eukaryota > Metazoa > Arthropoda > Insecta > Lepidoptera > Geometridae > Crocallis > Crocallis elinguaria. The sequence continues at coordinate 17,999,730 of OU026072.1, read as the reverse complement.
GGAATGAAAAACGATTTCTTGTCATTTTCGAAACATTTTGCAATATTTGAATGTGGTAAGAATAAAGGACTAGCTTTCAAGTGTGGTTGTTGAAACACATCTCTGCTGCGATAGGTTCTTGGCAACAGGCTAGAGTTAGCCAGGGAAATATACTACAAAATATTATCATACCCCGCAAAAGTAGAAACTATATAAGATCATTAAAGGTTGCTTGGTTGCCAATCTCAATTATTATTATACCACTGACTCATTGCTTCAATTATAATGATTTACTTTAATGCTAAAATAATTGGATCAGCAACGCGGTTTTTGGTATCATTCGAAAAAGGTTCTATTCGAATACATGTATGTGGGAGCTCAGATATATCAGTTATCATCGGTGTGTATTATTAAACTGCTTTAAAACTATATTTTCATTGTCTGTTGGTAAAATAACTCCACTTAATCACCGAATAAAATAGTAAGTACTTGGAAAGCTGTCACTAACTACAAAAAGTAGTTGGCTCAGTTTTCGTGTAGGTAGGTACCACAAAGACAAGAATGATGTCGCTTCTTTGAAAAGTGTGATAAGAGTTGTGTGCTTAGGAACATTGGTATTCTTTCCTAGAATGGAAATGAAAAACCCTGCGTTCGCGTGGCTTTGTGCAAGAAATGAGTGAACTCTTTCTTGTCTTTTAGTGGCTAACATAGTGATAAATTTTATTTGAATTCTTTTCGTTGTAGTTTCCAGGCTCGATTGTAGATCAGCTGTTTCTGAAATGAAAGTAAAAATAATTAGATATATCTTCAAAAATAATCTGTGATGAAATGGAATTTGAGAGATACAATAGAGTGGGCAGAAGTTTTAATAATAAACAGTGTTTATCGTTATATAGTTTCACAATGTTTGTCTTTGTCAATTTTAATCTGAATCGAAAGAGACGAAACATTGTGTGAGTATTCAACCGTTATACCTGTTTAGCTAGACAGTGTCTAAAGATAAACATCAAAAATGATTAGAAAAGTCACAACAGAATTGTGTTTGACAACGGTTACACACTACTTAAATCTGAATTTGTGATTGCTCATAATTAAACACGCGACTAAGGCCTGTTTAGTATTTAAACAGTGTTTAACACAGATTTAAAGTGTGTTTAATTTTTTTGTGGTAAGACCACGGTAAGGCCGTTAATATTTGGCAATTTTAAATACCCTTGTAAATACAACTGTTCATATTAATTAATTGATCAGTTAGTCCTATCCAAAAGTTATGGCATAAGCCTAGGCCGTCAAATTTTCCCGTCTCGTACTCAAAATACGATAGTGATGTAGATGATAACAGTCTCGTATTTTGCTTCAAAACACATACCAAACTCACGAAATGAGACTTCAATATTAAAACTTTAACCACAAAACATACAATAATACTACTAAGTCGTTAACTCTACGATTATAATCATTTCAAACGATCCGCTATCATCATGAAAAACATCAGAATCGTTCACCATCCAACTTAATTTCATTGGTCCGGAAAAAATGTCAGAGAGCTATTAAAACAAATGAATACTTCCATTGTGCTCGGAAAAAAAGATCCACGAAGTTTTATTGTTTCTACCGGGTACTGAAATGAATTTGATACGAAAATATTTTTATAGCTAACAGAATGGTCTCCACACAATTTAAACCGGCAATAAAGTGAAGTAGATCAACAAACTCACTGAAAACTGTTTGTATATAAATAAACGCTATTTTAAGTCTCCATTAAGGAAGAAACGGACGATAGAACTATTATACTACATTTAAGTTAAAGAAGTTATGACTTGAATTTATTGTGTCGTATAACGTTTTTTGCACAGTTTTGGATCGTCAGGGTTACTCTGAAAATCGAACGTCGAAGCTTCGGCTGACGGATCGCAGTTTTCTTACTATGAATGTGTTTCGGATCCAAAGTTCAACTCGATGTTCGCACTTGACTGTTGTCTTTCATAGTAGGAAAATGCCGATTCGTCAGCCGAAGCTTCGAAGTTCGATTTTCAGAGTAAGGCCCCCAGGTTCGTTTGTTTGTTCGTTTTCTTGCCTTGAGGAACGAAATTTTGGAGGAAGTGAACGTTACCAGTACAAGGTAAAAATCGTTTACCATTGCCCGCATCGTACCTACGCGTAGTAGTTTCGCATGGTTCAAGCGTCTTAATATAATCAGGAAAACAACCAGCTCGTCTCGTTATCCAGTAGTATAAAAAACAATATTCTTTTATTATTCTATTTTTATGGGCCGGCGATATAGTTACCATCAGGCAAAGGCCTCGTTATTAAATATTAAAAAAAACCTTAGTTCAGCAGTGGACGTCCGGCTGATCATGATGATAATGATGGTGATTGAGATATCAACACTTAATAATAGTGGTGTTGATTCTGTCGCTTCATACCTAAACCTAATTTTAGTCTCGCTCTCACTCTTTCCAAAACATAACAAGAGAAGAGATGGAAGATGTTTTATAGATCTAGATTCAGTTTTTGAGCTGGCAAATATCTTCCATCCTTGATAAATTAGACGTTACTAAATTCATTGACGTTAAATTTACACTAGACACAAGCAAGTGGATTAATTTGACAGGTCTAAAATATATTTCATCTCTTTCTCATGTTCTCATTTAGAAAGAGAGATTAAAACTAAAATTATATAGGTTTAAGTATCAGCTGACTGAATTGACACCCGTATCTGAGGTCGTCATGACGGATGGGAAGTTAATATCGTGTGTGGGAGCGCCTAATCCAACGCAGTTGTTAATAAACTCGCAATACCAGCAGTACGTGACCTATCGCAGAGATTTATTGCAGAAGTAAAATGTGAAACCGTCTGTGAAGTCACAAAACTCGTGTAACAATTTTAACGTACTTAGAATTTCAATAAATAAATCAGTCCTAAAAAGACACCGAAGGCGGCTTCGCAAGCTGGGGGGTCGCAAATCCGATGCTGTAATAAAAAATCAGGTTTCAATGCCAGCAATAATGTTATTTACGACTTTAAGCCACTTTGCTATTATTTATTGGAGAATTTTATTCTTTATTTTATTTTTATCTTGCCGCCGACGTGTTACTATTATAAAGTTATTGACTGTAAAATCTCAGGAATGCGGATTGTCAGCATAGATTTTGGTCACTGTTGATCGCGTTGTGACTCAATATTATAGTATCTTTTTTTATAATAATATAATGATAGGCTTGCGCTTGACCACTATCACACCTAATTTGAAGCTATTGCAATAACAATAGCTATACAACACCCGGTTCGACTCCCGGTGCTTATATTAACTTTTTCCAGAATCTTCGAATGCATTTTGTTCTAATCTTAAAATCGACCATGGTTCCTTGAAGCAAATTTCTCTATACTTTCAGACTTCCCCATACTGACTCTTCCTGAAGGATCACCTTGTATACTTAACGTTATCTGTTGTTATTTTTTCAGATTAGTTTTTACAGTAGCGTTTGTGTATCGTTGTGAACATAGATGGTAAATGTGTTAAGCGTATAATAGGATATGTCCGTGTGTGCAGGTATGTAATTAAGTAGCTGTGATGCATGCCGTGTACGAAGTACCTTATATTCACTGGACCGGTTCCAAACGTCATACTATTAAAATGGACTATAGGATTTGAAGCTTTATTTCTATTTTAGCAAAACATCTATTCCATTTCAGCATCAATCATCGATATTTTTGTGTGAAAATATCAGTGATTACGAGTCTTCTATATTGCATGCGTAAGCGTTTAATTTTATATTGGCAATAACACTTCATAATACAATGAATTGTAGAAAGCGGTGTGATGTGTGTAATTTTTGAGCAAAGTTATGCTATGCAATGATGAGAGCTACATAATAGCATTATGTTTGTAATGGATACGTTTAACCTGCACCGCATGTGACTTCTGAGCAAGCTTTGTTCACGTGATAGGATCTTTATAACGAGAGCTTGACGCTGTGTACGCGCGAGTGACCTGTCAGCTCATGTATGTGATCTAGGTTAGCATTTTACCTGCTGACAGATTTTTAGAGTGGTACTATCTAGCCAGTTGAACATTAGCAAATGCTCTACTGGTACATCTGAATGTTTTCTTTTATTGAACGCTCATGATCATTGATTCGAATCACTGATCTACGATGAGGCGGCCGGACGTCATTACCACTAATGCCGAATACGAGTTTAATAAACACAAGTTTTAATCACAAAATCTGTTTTCCGATGAAACTGTAAAAACGTATTGTAATTACGTAATTTCAAAATATTAGATTGTCTTTTTTTTCAAATTATAACCGAATGCTTTTGTTTCCCGCAACTTTGTAACAAACAAACAAATAAAGACACCCAAACTTTCGCATTTATAATACTAGTGCAAGTGGCATAGAATGGTAATTCGGTATTAACGCTTTGTTTATTCCACTCAAGAGGGGTAATCTCTATTGTTCGTCTATACTTAGCCGTTCACTTAATGCATACGCTCGCCGATCGCTTGATCTAAGGCCCTTAGTGATAGTGTTCTACATATAGGATTATTAAACGTGCATGTATGTCGATAATAAAGGACTGACCACTTTCCATTAGGTGGGCCATGTTACTATGAGTGCGCCGGTACTATCGAACATGGTGGTTTATTTTGAGAGAGGTTATTGGGATACAGGGTATGGAATACACTTTAATAAATTATACATTTTCATTACAAACCCTATGGAGTGTTTGTAAACAAATATGATTGCGCCAGAGTATCGTATAGTACATATTTAGAATGTTAACATTAATACCACTTAGAAGCAATTACCTAATAGATCTGAATCTATATTCGATGATATACAAATATTTGTTTCGTGTTTATTAAATGTCACTATAAATTGATTTAATGGTACCGGAAAGGTTTTCACAAGTCGATGTAACAAAAGTTACATAGTAAAAAGAACGACTGCCCTAGCCTATTTCACTTGGTATGATGTTAGGATTCTAACGATACGCGATAAATCTAAATTGTTTCACGCATTAAGAGATATGTTGGAATAAAGAAACTCACATACATACACACACAAAAATACATACATGAACCCTAAAAACATTAGTCTTTTTTGTACAGTCGTGTAATAATGAAATCCTCACATAATATTAAGAACTTTTTCAGGGGAAGAAAAGCATACAAAATAATGACTTACCAGAAAACTTATAGGACAGATACAATTGGCTCCTTGTCAGAAGTGATCACAGTCTGTGTGTGGTCAGCAAACATGAACATATCAACGCAGTCTTCGTTAGGACTCGGATCATTCTCTGGTTTCTCATCAGGACTTATACTCTCTTTTATCTCTTTATCGTTGAACTCAATTTTATACCTCACTGAAGGCATTTTATTTACAGTTGAAGTGATCAAAGACTCTTGAACGGTATCGTTGCCGTTACAAGTCTTCTCTGATCTATACATACCAGTTCTATCTGACTGATTAGATCTCTTCTTCTTTCCTAAAAAGTTTCCCAAAAAGGGCAAGATCTGCATAAACTCTTTTCTAAAGTTCTCATTCAACCAAGCGTATAGGAACGGATTGTAAATGGTCGATGACATAGCAATGAAGTGTGCAATAAAAAAGAACACCATATAATAATCCCAGTCTTCAGCCACAGAGTAAAAGTCACTACTTATATTAGTCAAGTTTAGAGGAAGCCATGATAGACCGAAAATTGCAACCATCGCTATCAGCATTCTATTCGTCCTTCTTTTCCTTTCTCGCTCAGCATCTTCCTTTTTGTTGTTCTTACTCCCAGGTCTGGACTTGAGTCTATCGTTCAATTTAACACTGACAAGCGTATAACAAAATGCCATTACTAAGAAGGGTACAACAAATTGCATTATAGCTGTAACAGATCCAAAAGCTTTTCTTATGTGATCTGAAGGCCATTTTTCAGCACAGAAAATATCCTCATTATCCATATAGTAACCATAAGGAAACGTTACAGTTAAAGAGAAAATCCATATGAAAACAATGAGACCGATACAGGTTTTGATTTGCATTCTCGGTTTAAATGGATAAATTATGACGAAGAATCTATCTATCGCTATCGATGTTAGCGTTAATGTGGAAATGTAGACGCTACTGCCCTGGGCATAAGGCATGATATGGCATAGCAGTCCTCCAAAGGCCCAATGGCCTAGGAAAGTGTAAAGAGGAGTAAATGGTACAGCAAATACACAAAGCAGTATGTCTGATAGCGCGAGGTTCGTGATGAAGAGATTAGTGACAGTTTGCATGGCGCGATTCCTGATGACGGCATAGCATACTATGGCGTTCCCAAAGATTCCAACAACAAAGATTATGGTATAAGCTATAATGAAGGCAGCTTGTATTGCCTTGTTCTCAATAGGGTCAGGTGGGTCGTCAGTGACATTGTGGTATGCTTCAGTAGAACTGTAGCTGTTATTGTATAGTGGGTCGTCTGTCCAGAACTCGGTCATAATTTAGCTGTATTCTTAACTTGGCATCATAAACCTTTTAGGTTTGCTGTTGTTGTCATATTTGATTATTTGATGTTCTATTCTTTGGTTTGTTGTTTGGATTGGTATAATTATCATAGTGTACGATCACTTTGGTGTCTGTCTAATAGGCTTTTGCTATATTATTCTCAAAATGTGGAATGTTCTGGATAACATGCTGCAGGTTTTGTGTAAAAATCTGAAACAACAGAAAAATATCCGTTAGTTCTCATGAAAGTTTTAGTTAGCAATATCGAAAAACTTGATAGACAACATAATATACGAATCAATAAACAACTTGTTCCCTTAATATCGTTCGTTCCAAAATGAAAATAAGCAAGGACTCGAGATAATTCCTTCCAGCTGCAGACTACCGACCGCTGATTTTAATCGGATTGAAATCGATAACGAAGATGATTTTATTAGCCAGTGGTCGGTGGTAGAGCAACCTTTAATAGTTACGTACATATTTCTCGCAACAAAGGATCAACTCGAATTTTTGCACAAATATAGTTAATGGACCGGAGAATGACATGACAACTGCACGGTTCCTGGGAGAATCGAAGTTGAGACAGTTCTCGGATGTGTTTACTAAAAAATACGGGGAGTTAAGTTGTAAGAAATTAAATCATTTCAGGAGATGAAATGAGGCTAAAGGATTATAATATCAAAAACACGTTATAAAAAAGTGTAATAAGTGTATGTATCCTGACAAGAATTACTAATTAGGAACTACTAATTAAATCAAAAAATATTCTGAAAGCTTACATTGAGGTACAAATGGAATTATTGTGTCATAACAACCTTGAGGGTCAGTTTTAGCCATGGTGGGAAGTACTGTTGTTTTAATACATTTTAATATCATGGATGATGATTTTTGTTGATTGATTTACTTTTGGTAGTTTGTTTAGAATATGAGACAGTATTTAAAAAAACAGTAAAATTTATTATTGGATGAGAATAGCTCCATTGCTCAATTTGTAGACCTACTTTTTATATACTATCGTATAAGGGGTGGGCGGGCTGTTTGTGTGATGGTAAGCATAGAGCCCGCCCATAAAATTGCGGGGCCACTCAGATTTTTGAAACCTAAATGCATGCGCGACACTGCAGTGTGCTCGTTGCAGATTAGGCGTTAATTCTTATAAGCTCTCTATAATTCTCATACGAAGCCTTTGCGAAGTCCAAAAAGCCTCTTTTTCAAAAATTGGTCAAAGAAGATACGATTCAATAAAGATGAAGTGCATTTTGAAATAAAGCACCAAGCGGCCAAGTAACAACCTATTTAACGTCTTTAGCAAGAAAGCTCATCTATGTCCCTTATTTTCCGCTAAATTCTCCACAAGTGGGTACAGTTACTCGATCTTTGTCCGACAGTTAATAAACTAGACAGGCAATAAACTAGAAGACAGTATCTAGTTTGACATTGATCTTATCAGTTAGATTGGCTAATCGTTATCTCATGCCATCGGCTAATAGACGACTTTAAGCGTGGACATATATATGCTTCCAAATGTCAAACTCTATATAAGTTTGACATATGAAAGCATGAATCCAGGCTTAGACTCGTCTGTGAATGCTATGAAGTTTTAGTTGTAGAATGGAAAAATCTTCTAAGGTACCTCGGATCTTTTTCACAGAACGAGCATCGCCATCATCACTCATCATCTTTGGTAGAGCGGTAGTGGTCGCAATCAATAAAGTCCTGCAGGCCTACCAGCGTCTCTAAATGCAGCTCAGTTTAAGACTTGAAATGAAACGTTTTATAAATTCGTACTATGGTCTCTCCGTTTTATGACATAACGTTTTATATTCCGTTGTGTCAAAAGCAGAGCTGCTTGTAGTCTGCTAAGGAATTCGTTCATTCATTTTGTGATCATTTTCGTACTATCGTCTGTTAATTGACAGCTTCTCAACTTCTAGTTCGACAGTTAGCAGTCAAAGTTTGCGGTTCATAAAAAGTTACTCGCAGACATACTTTTTGTGAACCGTTTAGAGCAAAGAGTATATAATCACTACGTTTAGTTTAGAGTTTATTGCACAAACTACTAAGGGATACTACGTTTATTGTGTTTTGAAGAGTCCTAATCGAAAGTTAAAGTATTTTGGAGTATTTCGCATGCAAAGGTTTGCGCGCGCAATTGTATTCGATATTTAATTTTCATTCGATTATTATTATATTATTTTGTACAGTGCTTTCACATCTATTTACTTAGGCATATTACTATCTATACAGATAAATAAAATTGAATTGTTTGTTTGTAATGTCAAAATAACAGCTTTTTACTAAACTATGTAAGTACGGTACTATGAACAAAACACAAGTTCCGGCTTAAAAAAAATTAGGATTCCACGCAAAAAAAAACATGAAATTGTATATCTCCACGCGGATAAAACCGTGGGCAGCAGCTAGTCAGGGTAATTCACACAACCTCCTAAGATTTTTCACAAGCCTTCTTTTACATGCATAATCGACGCTACATTCCAAAGAGAATGTAATACCGGTATACATTCTTATTGTGAAATCGATTCTATTCTATGCGTTCTAAAACCTTTTTAAATGTTTCAACTTTGCATTGCAAACTTTTTACCAGCAGTTTATATAATTATAATGTTACTGTTTTGTCATAATTAGACAACGATCGTTGTTTCCATAGTGAAAATATCAATCAAGCGTAATATTTTCATAATATATTTGAGAGTAAATTAGTTTCAATAAAACCATCGAAAACGCTAATTTATAGGTCCAATAGCAGCGTAATTAAGTTTTTGAACGAAGAAATCAAACACACCGTGCGAGCGAGTTAGCATTACGCACGCGATACATTTATCCCTTTCGCTCAGACGTATACAAGTCGTCGTGAGGATGTTTTAGTTCATTCATTCGGCTGAGAGTTAGTTTAAAGTCAGCGCTGCTTTAAACAGACAATAGTACGAAAAAAATGTGGTTCATTTTAAGAGCTGCTTTTGAACTGCTCTGCTTATGAATCGTTTGTTGTTTGACGCTGGTAGGCCTCCTGTTTATTGGTTCAATTTGAATGCATTCATCGTTTTACTCTTAATTGGATTTAAACATACAGAAATAAAATTGAGAACAGTGTTTAAATATAATCCTACTAATATTATAAATGCGAAAGTCTGTTTGCTGGTTTGGTGATTTGTTGGTTTGTCCTTCTTTCACGCAGCAACGCGGAGCAACGGATCGACGCGATTTTTGGCATAGATATAGTTTGTAGACCGGAGAGTAACATAGGCTACTTTTTATCCCGGAAAAATGCACGGTTCCTGTGGGAAAGCGGGTGAAAACCGCGGGCAAAAGCTAGAATATAATTAAGACCCTAAACAATTTGTTTTACTAACCGCGGTTAATAAATCTTCATTGAAACTTGTGACATACGTAATTCAATTATTTCTATTTTGTTAAAAGAAAGGAGGAACGATTGATTCTTATTTGTATTCAACCAGTTCACTGTTTTTTGATTACATTGCCATCGAGTGGTGTCAGTTAAATCGGGACAATAATTGTGGGTCGGATTCTATTTGTGCTTTGTCGAGTGTTTGCCCCAGGCGGGGTCAAGCGACATATCATGTTTATTTTCCTTTGCCTTTGGGTAGGTTTCTAATTTGGTTTGCTGTTTTGTTATGGGATGAATATTGGGCAACGCGGCGCGTTTTGTGTTAGGAACTTATAGGGCCAGTTATTGAAAGTATGTTGAAAAAAAAAGTGAATCATTGGAAGTGCAGAGACTATTGGAATGTTTGCCTCAGCGTTTTGATAGTCTAAAGAGGCTGTTAAATTTCTGCTTTTTTACCCTTCGATATCTTTTTATGACGTTGGCTGTCGATCGGTAGGTCAGTGGTTTGAATCCTACAATGGGTTTGATCTTTTGGTGAAGGAAAACATTGAGATGCAATTGACGTTTTTGTATATAATTACATATATTATTTTAAATTTAATTACATTTCGTTTTGTATAATTTGATTTGTGTAAGTTAGTTTTTCGTTTTGCTCGATCATTTTTCAAATGTGACAAGTATTCTGTAACTGTATACTCAACCTTATTATAATAATAATGAATAAATAAATAGCATGGTGGTACGTATGGTATTTTCTTTTTTATTATGGTGTGTTCTGGCAGCAGCACTTGAAAGCTTTGGGGCCTGTTTCATAAAAAATGTTAGTCTAATATTATGAGTATTAGCCTCATGTATAATATATGAAAAAAAAGCTGATAATATTAAACTAATATTTTTTATGAAACAGGCCCCAGACCTTCCGCACTAACATGTGCACCACGACAACATTTTGTCTACTGTTTTGTGTCGCTCTTTCTCCTGAGAATAGGTACGAGACAAATGCTCGATATAAGCATTGACAAAATTTTGGCGCGGCGCGCATGTTAGCTCGGCTTATCTAGGTTTGCCGTATCTATATCGAGTATAATACACTTTAGCATTCTCTCATGTATTTTTTTCTTTTGCTTGGTACTGCATTCATACATTTGTGTGTTATAATTATTATACCTGTTCATTTAATTAACTCTAAGCTCAGATAATAATTATCTCATACAATTAATCCCTGGATCCCTGTAACGATGCAATTAATTGTTCGTAAATGATATTGTCATCTGACTATCTCTTACCAATATTGATTCAATTGAGCGATATAATATCTTAATACGGATATCTCTGATTACGGGTTATTTCTGATTACGGCTCCGAGGCTAAGTTGCTACTAAATAGGCTGCAGGGGACCAGGGTTCAATTCCCAGTCGGAAGGTAATGTGCGTTTAATATAATAGCATAACAGGTTTCAGATTAAAGTAATTTTAAAAACAGATAACAGCAAGCATATTTAAAAAGAAATTCCCAATATTCCCAATTTTTACCCGGCTACCGAAGGAAAGAGGAATAATGTTTTTCGATCATATGTACAATAATTACTTACATACTTAGTTACATGTATGTATTTATTAATTAGCACACCCTCGAAAACGTTACCAAAAACTACTGTAATGTAAATTTTAGTTCATTACCATTCTTCAATATCTATACTATCTCTCTCTCCATTTGGTTCGTCTGGAAGAAACCGCTTAAGTGATAAGATCTAAGATATTTCTTATTTAAGCGATAAAAAATATAACATATAATTTTTCATGTATATTTCTTTGGCACGCTGTCTTAGCCGTTTTCAACATATGAGGTGTCATTAGATTCGTTTTAATTATGGGAGTGACATAAGGTATAATTTCTTTTCAGTTTTTATCACGCAGGGTTTTTTGTTTTTGTTAAGATTTATCATCAGTAGGCATACATAGGAGAATCAACTAAAATCTGCTATTTTAGTGATGTATGTAATAGAAACCTATGCTTATATTATTAATTTAAGTAGGTACCTACATCATAGAAAAGCGTGACTGGAACTCGTGAAATCTATTTTAGATATAATATGCCGGCAATAAAACATAATAATGATTTGCGTCATGAAAATGCTCGACAACAAAAGAAGATTTTAAGCGCTCCTTTTGATATCATTATTTTGTATTGAAATAGGGTTGAAAATGACGATGGGTTTGGCTATACTAATTTATTTTTTTTGCTTGTATTTTCTATGAAAACGGAGATTTGTGCGATGAAAAATAGGACTTATTTGGACGTTTTTCTTTAGCCACGGCTTAATGCTGCCTACACTATGTTGTTCTATGGACAATTGGAGGTGTTATCTGTTAAAATAATTCAAAATCGTAATATGAAACAAAATTATAGTCAGTTATTTAACCATGCAATAAAATAAATAGCTTAGAATAACGGGCTGCAAAATTCTAGAACGATAACAACGAGATATCGACTGATAAGAAAGCAGATATTAATAAAGGGATTTGATAGAAACAAAGGTAGTTACTAAAGTACGTGGTATTAAATATTAGGTTATAGTTAGCATGTATGAGCCCCTAGTAATTGTTCCCTAAAAATATGGTAAACCTGGGACGACTCTATCAGATTAAAAATTAAATGTTCGTTAATTTTTAGGCTCAGAAAAGAACAAATATGATGTTAATTGTAAATCATCTTCCTTTACAAAACTAATTAAAAAAGAAATACATATCTTAAAAGTTTCATGCAAAAACACAGGTCGCAATGCGTTTTTTTATCCATCCCAACATCCACATGCAGTGAATTCTGATTGAATACAGTTAATTCTTTTTTGCTGCTTGAACCTTTCCGGAAACAAAACCATTGCCACGTTTTCACAGTTTGCTGTGAAAGCTCAAAACGAAAAAATGAGCCAAAACCTGATGAACTCCATCGCTGTTCCACAGTTTATATGTGACATGTGCCTTAGTGACACGACACGTCATATTCTATTAGACCCATTTAAATTTGGTAGTTTTTTGACATGTCGTAAAATGTTCCTGTAAGTAATCAGACAAAAACATATTTATTACGTTTGACTATATTTTGACGATGCGGTGTAGCACGCTTCCGTAGAAGAAAACGTTTCATTCCCCTCTTGAAAACTCCTAGACACAAAAATATACCTACATAGAAAAAGAAATTATTTAAAAAATGCTTTCTAAACAAGTAAAAAACTGTTCTTAAACATTGACAGATATCTAAATTAAAACCGTTCCTCGGCTGACCTTTACACAGATACCCTTGGAGTACAGCGAACATTAGCACGGTACATTTACCCGTCTTCTAGAGCTATTAACTGTTTCCGACTCGTTCAAGTGTTCATTTTTCTGTACACGTTTAAAACGGTGTTAGCTTTTTGCGGGTTGTCAAGTACTCAAGTTAAGCTTTTATCTGAATATATAACTAATTTTTATATGAAATTGATTTCATTTTATCATTTATTTGTTAGATGTTTCTTACACGTCAATAGCTTATATTATTACATATTATTAATATTACACATGATTATTTAAATTAATATTACAACAATTGATATTAGTACTAGGTCAGTGAGGATCAATAAACTTTTTTTTAAAAAAATCATGTTACGATTTACCTACGCTTAAAATTCTGATTAAATATATTAAAGTATAAAATCGCAAATGTTACAAAAATTTACGATGGTTCCGTACACTTAGCCTAAGATTCAGAGACGATTCTAAGGCTGAGATTCAGAGACGAATCTAAGCGTGGACTCGCGCTTCCCTACGTCAAAATTCTATACAGTTTTGACATATTATGGAAGCCAAAGTCTACGCTTAAAATCGTCTCTGAATCTTAGCCTAAGCGTAGACTTTGGCTTCCATATGTCAAAACTGTATAGAATTTTGACGTATGGAAGGGAAGCGTGAGTCCACGCTTAGATTCGTCTCTGAATCTCAGCCTTAGCGTACATAGAGCTTAACTGACATACGTACTCAGGCCACCAACGTTGTTTATATTTATTTTTCGAAGTGTGATCCTATTTCATTAAATCTGCTCACGTCACAAACAATTCCTTCAGTGAGTATCACGAACGTAGTGTTGAGGCTTTTTGTATTGACTAAGTAGCCAAAGTTCATCATATAAATGGCGGCATTTTATAAATACTTGACGCCGCCATTGAGCCAGACATTGCACTTAAAATTATGAATATTTTCGATAGCTCTGTAAATAACATTTTTTGTTGATAAGATAAAACATTAGTCCACGTACTGGTAAAATGCATACTTTGGTATTATCTTCATACTTTGTTCTCGATACGCTCGGGAATGTGAGTAGGAGGGAGGAAATCCAATATATTTCAGCCGTTTCCCGCATGCCATTTCTTGCATCTGGAATACTGCTAGTTTACCTATAAAATCTCCTCGCGCCACGTTTATACGTTTACACCAGGCGAATCCCGAGAGAACTTGACAAACAATCAATAGAGCACATACTGACATATAACTATTTGTCACGCCAATCAAATATACTTCTTCACTACATGCCATTGATTCCATCATTGCTGATCGATCGATCGATCGATTGATCCAAAATTGCTTGTTAAAAAAGCTGGAACCCGTGGAGAGCATCATCGGACCTTGACTAAAATATATAGACTCACTCGGGATCTACCTTAATAGAATACAGTTTAAACAGAGTTCAAATTAGAAAGCGCACAACATATAAAAAAAAAGTCGTTTAAGAACCACAAAAATAATGTTTCTTTCTTTTTAATTTTATCTATACAAATAAATAAAATTGAAGTAACTGTTTGTAAAATCAAATACAGCTTTTTACTAAATGCATATAAAAATATAAACCTTCAACAAAACAACCATTCTTAAAATGTTTGTCTGTCTGTCTGTCCGTTTGTTCCGCAAGCTTTTTCGTAATACAAATACAGCCTATTTAATATTTTACAAACAAAAAGCCTATAGTATTCAATTACCTGCCCCCAAGCACGTATACATTGAAATTGATGGTAGACCACAATTATACCGCACTAAAGGCGAAATATACCTGTAACCAAGATAAGTACCGCAGTAAACGTCCAAGTTTAGGAAAAGGGCCATCGTGGAACTGTTATATAAAGCAGTACTTAAAGTTCTGTGTACACTGTTACTACTATTGCTATAGACCTATAAATAGTGCATTTTTAATTTCTCAAATGCAACACATAGAGGTCAACCATACTTTTATATAGGTACGGTTTTTATCATTTTTGCTATTGCTATGAACATGTATGCCATCACTTAATCATATCGTCACTTAGCTGTGCATATTGGCCTACAGAACGCGGCCACTAGACGCAGACACTAGACGCGGCCACCAGTGTCCGAGTGTGAATGTCCGAGAATGTGAAGTGTCCGAGAATGTTTGTAGTCGAGTGCGCATGGGAGGCGAGGCACAAACGCGGCCCCCACTTCAGCTTGTTCGTCGATGCACATACAAAATGTATGAAAAATCTTGTCCGTAGGTTGTAGTCGCGTTAGTGGCCGGGGTCGATGGCCCAATGTGCGGTAGCACTTAACATCCGTTGAGATGTTGGTCAGTCGCATTTTTTTACATAGTGTACATAGAAACTACACTTGACCAGCCACCGACGGTGCGGAACGGTACTAATCACTCGCGACTTGATAACGACTGGGTATCTTTTGTACAATACAGTTATGTCTGTACAATAAATCATTAAACAATAAATAATAATCACTATGCAATAAACAAACATTGCCTCACTATGGGAACATAATTACAATACAATGTTTCATTGATCGTGAACCTATGCTACAACATTATAAGTGCAAACATAACTCTGTCTGTAGGTATATTTATCTGCTACTATTTTATGCCTTAACCACTGAACAGACACAAATAAGATTTGGAAAGGACATAGACTACCAACTTTTTGTCTCAAAAAGACCTGAACGGTTGAAATAGGGGGAAAATGTGTAAGAAAAAGTCAGGGATTAGGCTTTAATTTAGAGGTTAAAAATAAAACGCGGGCGAAGCAACGAGAACAGCGTATAACAATAAAAACAATAGACCAACAATAGAAAAACAATAAAAACAAAAGATATGGTGTTGCTATAAAAAAAAGGTGTTATGTAACTGTTTCTCATTACAGTTGTATAACCACCAAGTCCGTGGCACGCAAGCAAAGTTCACATTAGCTGTTTATTGCTCCTATCTATAACAATTTGCGCAAATATAGGCAAGTAGGTCAGACCTCTCGTTACCCTGTTAATCACCCGGAGGCTGTAGTTGGCATGCGGACCGTAATGAGACCCATTTTGTGACTTGCTTTCGAGATGTTAATGTTGCCAGCTGAAATTAAAATTCTGCAGGAGGGGAATAGAAATTAGTCATTTATTTTTGGCACAGTGACAAAAGGCAGAGTTCGTACAACGCTCAAGTGTGTCACAAACTAAAAAGGGATGTAAGACATGTCAGCTATGAAAAGTTATACAAAAAAAAATCTTCATCGATAAAACTATAGTTAGATTGAGTGAGTTAAGTTAGCCGCATGAATTCCGACTTAGTTTCTCCGAGTTTAATGAAGTGAAAATGAAAAATATTTATTTGTATAGCAACGTTAAAATTACCCGTAAAAAAGTATTAGTTACAGCATAACAAGTGCTTGCGTGTAGATACACCAAGCGGTCATCCATCTGATTGTTGCATAACCTAGCAGTTCTATTGAAACGGTTGGTCAGTCTCCACTAAAAGCACCTCTAAGTTGAGATGATTCAATTTGTTTCACCCAAATTGAAAGGTAGAAATGAGCGCAGTGACATCACCACCAGAATTCAAAATTTGAAATAGTCTATTCACTTGGGCCCCAGGGGCGTGCTGTGAAAGTCAAATGACTCCAGGTAGATGTTTCACTTATGCAAAAGTTCGAGAAGGGAAAAGAAACTCGACTCAAAGATTCTTATTTATTTATTTATTAATTAATTAATTCCGCGATAAACGCGCGGAATTAAAACTATAAATTACCCACATTATATAATCTTATTTAAAATGGACTTCGCAAAGTAACGCCTGATTCCATCAAATATAAATTACTACATTAAACATTTACATTAACCCGCGTTGAATATTAATAAGCCTAGCTTTAATAAAATCCCGATTTATACATTGTAACGGGATATTTACCGTACCGTTCAGTATTCCCGTGAACATGATGCTTGCAACAACGTCGAAATATCGGGAGCTCACCAGCTTATAATAATCACGGTAAATATCCCGTTACAATGTATAAAGTAGTGAATAACCGTGAAAGTCTAAAACAGAGTTTAATCCCGATTTAGTAATTTAATCATATTATCTCCGAGGATGTGACCCTTAAAATACGTAATATCCTAATGCTGGACATATCAGGGATAATCAGGTAATCAAACGAGATGACCCTTTCTACACTGGACACCGCAACAGGGGCATCGGGGCACCCAAAAAGATTGGATTTTTTTATCCAATTTCATCCGTTGCCTTCGCTGACGTAATAATCTCTGCGAAAGTCTAATTTCATAATTTCTTGTTTGCTAACGTTTTGGATGATGAATGTAATAATACGATACAAGTAGGTAAATAAATTAGAAATTATTTGCTGTGATGATATTTCCTGCCCTAATTTTATTGCTGTTTATGTTTGACGAAAAGCTTCATGTGTAAACATGGGATACTCTCTTACCACAAAAATCAATATTTAGATTCCTGTTTATCTAGACATTGTCTAAAAATTAAACACCACAACACCAACTTTCAGATGTGAAATAGACATGTTACAACAGAAGTGAGTTAGAAAACAGTTAGATAAAGGTGTAGATGTATAGACAGTGTCTAAAAGATAAACGTATAAATTGATTAGAAATATCACAACAGAAATGAAATAGACTACGGTTAGACACTTCTTAAAACATGGTGCGACTAAGGCATGTTTAAGAGTTAAACGCGGATTTCATCTGCTTAACACATACACTTTCTTATCATGTTTAGCATGTGCTTAAATTTGCTGTGTGTAAACCAATGATGCTTAAAGTGGTATAAGAAAAGGTAAGAAGAATTTCCATTATAGTGCGAAAATATGCAACAAGATCCTTGTGGGTAGATTGCACGTACGATGCATCCTTTGTAGTACCTAATCTAAAGCGTTTTCTTAAATATTCATTGTATAAACGTCTTCAACAAAATTTTTATTCGTTTTATTTTTTGAATACCTATAAAAGTTGAATACTTAAACTATGTTTTGTCTCTTTCGACTCAGTTTAAAATTATCAAAGAACAACAACGACAAAACAAACTATAACCGCACCAGCATTTATTTATAAGACGTTACTTATTTTGACGATTGTAATATCTACAAAACTTGACATTTTGCTTACATAACCTGTGTGGCACTACAGTGCGCTCGTTACCATGTGACATTAGGTATTATGTTTCATAAGCCCAGTTATAATTTCACTGGCCGGACTTCAATTAATTGTTCATCAAACAGGAACACACGCTCGCACATTACTGCTTGCTTGGTGGCAGACTACCTACACGAGTAAAGCCGTGGTACAGGTGACTATTATCCGCATCCGTAAATTTTTGCCCCCGGGCGGCGAAAATCGACTGTCTAAATGCAATTCGGCTAGACTGCAGGTGACTAAAATCACTAGTTCCAAAGTAGAGTAGGTCTCGATGTTTGTCGTGCGGCTAGAGGTCACATGCAGCGGGTGACTAAAACAATGAAAATGCTCAGTCGCAGGCGGCCGCCCCCGCTCAAGATGTGTGACTATTCTGATCGATATTTTAATGCAAAACGAAGCAGTCACTTGCAACTTTTGTCGACCTGTGTAAATGGGGTCGGCGATTCGGTTCGTAAGGCGATTTAGTAGCGGGCCAGCCACACGATGTAAATCCCCCACTATAGACTCGTTTATAAATCTTAGCCTTAGTCTAATAGCTAGTATAGAAATAGAATGCATAAAGTTTTAGATCTACGATGAAATCATCGTCAAACAGATGCTATTAAGCCTTCATCAATATTTGGGGCACGTAAATAAAGCATTGGAAATTTATAACATATTCGTTTATAATAATCATTTGCTATAAAAACAAACAATAGAGAGTTCGCTGAAGTTTTAATGACTCATAAATACTTACGTCCATGAATCTCGTAAAACGATTCATATGATAATACAATTTAATATTCGAATAACACTTTGAAAGTAGTAATTAAGAATCGGTTACGTGAATCGATTTTATTATGTGTTTATTTTCTGTTAATAAGTTAGCATTTCACCTCAATCAAACCTAACACGAAGGTGATAATAGACTGAGATGTTCGACGAGAGATTTTCAGCTTAAGGGTGGTAGCTAGCCAGATGAACACTTGAAAATGTCATATCACCATGATAGCGTTAACATCAGTAGGATTCGAACAACTGACCTATATATAATTAGAATAGGAGGCAGACGTTACTAACCACTCAAATATTATCGCTCCAAAGCTCTACTAAAGGGCCCATTACATGCTCATGCATATTTGCGTTTGTTTTGCTGTCAAAATAACCATGGATTTGTAACAAGTGCGGATTACGAGGCATTACACGCTCACGCGCGGCTTGACGTAATTCCATAAAATTTCCTGAAACAGACAAGAACAGTAATAGGGTCAGATAGTGCCGTCTCTATCCCTCCCTCGAAATATTCAGCTCATAAAGCAGCACTAAGAGTACATAAAGTAATGAATATATTATTCAACCTTTGGCCAAGTTTGCAAATCAAAATACAGTTTCCGATTTCAGCGGAATAATATAATAGATCAATCTCAATCAGGACCATTGATGGAAACAGATTGAATGAGCTCCTCGCCAGCTTTTCCAAAAATTAGCCTTACGAACGATTGTAAACAAGGCCAAGTTCACTGGTCATCAATTATTGTTGAGTTAGGAACTTTGATCGATCGTTTTTATTGTCAATAGAGAATATTTGGTGTGTCTTAAAGTTATTGAACTTGTTATAGGTGTGAGTTCGGTACCACTATCTCATCTGCAGTGCAAGTACCGATCTTTTCGATAAAGGACAATGACAGTTCGAATGTTAAATATTTAAATTAGAGATGGGCAGTTCTTGATTTTTTCGAAAACGAAACGAATAAATGGTTTTATCGTCGTCCGTAACGATTTTGACACTTTCCTTTACGACATTATCTACTTATTCGGTCAATGTAATGAAAATTGAACTTCGTTGTGTAGGACATGCAATCGATGACAGATTACAAGTACAACTAGTCGTCGTCGAAAGCTGTGTTTCTGTTTCGAAAGAATCAATTTCGACGTAGGGGAAAGAGGGGTGAAAACAGATAGGGGGTAAGAGCAGATAGTCACTGTTTCACCTTTCCGGGTATCGCTGTCTTATTCTATGCAGTCGTCAAATACTTGGGAGCGCACGCTCAGCACGGTAGCAAATGGTGACCACGATAGAATCTCAGCGCGTGCGTCAATACGAGAAATAAGAAAGCAAACGTAAGCAATCTAATATCTTTGAATTTTTGACGTATTCTCTTTGGTTTTTGACATGTGCTATCTTAGTGTTAGGCTTTTTTATTATAATAATGAATATCATAGCTAAGAAAATTGCAGTAATTGTGGGCGCTAGGCTTAATATAAAGTGTGTGCAAATTATAGTTCCAATATCGCAGCCGTGGGGTACGTTCGGACGGGGTGATTTCGGGTATCCGGTTTCACCCGCAATGTATTTGTTACCTACAATGTTATATGCATTTTTATAATTTTTTTTTATAAAAGATGTATTTTTATTATTAGGTACAAGGACCAAGTTATGCCATGAATATATACGTGAAAAAATCTAATAGGCTGTAATGGTCGGAGTCAGACATGCTTTTGGCTATCAATTCTATTATGGACGACAGAATGGGATACCTTTGAGCCGCAAATACATATAATGTACCCAAGAGTTCTTTGGGCAATGGGCTTCAACAGAGCTGTTGTATCATCATTTTTTTATCTCTTAGTATCGAATCGTATCCACCCCCCCTAGTTACAAATGCGTATCCGGTTTTACCCATAGGTAAGGGGTGAATACGGATTTATATTTTTAAATAAAATATGTTCTATTTCCTATAATTGTAATTAATCTCGAATAATTATTTGTTAAAGTAATAACTAATGAACAGTCGTTGATAAATTGATATTGATTTTTTAAATATATAATAATTTGATTAATTGACGGTACTTTTACCTTAACTATCCGGTGCCACCCCACACTCCCCTACCTACTTCTAATTTTAACTTATCGAACTGTCAATTTTCATCACGGTTTTTCTTTAACCGAAAGCTCAATACGTGCAGTATTCTAACATTAAGGTTCAATATAGTTAGCAATTTTGTTATTTTATTAGTTCAAGCTATTTTGAACCTTATTACAACTGAATAAGGGCTAACTGTTTTTTTTTGCCGCCGGACCGACGTGGTTCCGGCCGACATTTGAGGGGAAAAACTCTCAAACTAAGATTATCAGGCGAACTTACTGCTAAGCCATTAACTCTTCAAAAACTTTTTAAAAATAATATACCACCGTCGTAAATCATAATAATATTATATTTAATGTGTACCGTCCTGGCAATATTGGTCCTATAGACTGTGCAGCAGATAATTTGCTTAAACAAGCAATAAAAACAAACTGCTAACAGACATTAAACGTTCGAGGAAAAAACGTTTAACGTGAAAATTGTTCATTAATCAAAAGTGCTTGAAAATAAAGCACTTTTAGAGTAGGCGATTAAAAAGGTCTGTGAAAACAGCGACCGGGCTGTTGCTTGGTCTTCTGGACCAAATTAATTAGCTTACTTTTTATTTATTTGACCGAGTATTTTTATAAAGAAAATTATTACTACACAATACCAGTATACCCTGAGCTTCGGAGCTGTAGACGTGCTCATGGCAAAAAACTCAACTTATGTAGAAAGAAATTTAATACCAATTTATCAAATGAGGGTTCAAATTAAAATGTTTAGTTGTGTTTTTTTGCTACATAAAACTAATTTATTATAAATAGAGTAGCGATTTCTCTCTATTAGAGGTACCTATACATTGATTAGTAGTGCCTCAAAGTCTAAGTACCTCTAAAGTTAAACTACTAAACTAATTGAGCTTAAGTTTGGCAGAAGAATATATTAGGTTAGATTCACTTTGAGTGCACATGTTACATTTCTATTTTCTTTTAAATGCTTTAAAAAATATTTGCCAAAATGTTGTGTAGATTGATTGCATCACTAATTTAACAAGTACCCTAGATCTTTATAATGCACGTGAAGTTCGAGCCCATGTTAGTACTTTACACTATAGAAATATTGTTAGTAAAGTTATTACTAAAACAGTCTCTGTGTATTTTGAAATTTTACAAGTAATTTATAACTAATTAAACAACGTACGATGGAGCTAAAAGTTTATATCAGTGTTAATCTGATGATTACAACAATGATCCATGATCTTTATTCATAGTAAAAAATCCTAACTAAAATCTCTGTAACTAGAGAATTAAGAGCTAAGAGGTCCAATGACCACACAAATCCTTTAAGAAACGATCTCTTGCGCTTTTTTCACGTATGCTTGATGATCGCCCATCTCTTACTACCAGGACTGTTACGAAATCTTTTAACTTCAAAATATACACTTTTATTACGTGGAATAAAATATTCAAATAAACAAACATAAAAAGAAATACGAATGAAACGGAATTCATATCGCAATAATCATGTACTTAAGTCAAGGAGGCGTTCTAACTTTATAGTTCCATAAGTTCATAACAAATGTACAAGAAAATATTTTATACTAATAATTTCAACCCTATGCAAAGGTGTTAAGGCTCAAAAGTCGTTATGCTGTTATTGTCTATTATTCGTTCCAGACTGCGAGTGGAGTCAAATTAGTAAACGGTACCTATAAGAATAATTTTATTACGACATAATCTAGAATGACGACGTGAATATGAACAGCGCGTAAACAAGTATTATATGCTGTTTTAAACTTTCACGGTTATTTACTGATTCACACATTGTAACGGGATATTTACCGTGATTATTATTGAGCGATGAGCACCCGATATTTCGACGCTGTTGCAAGCATCATGTTCACGGGAATACTCAATGCGTTATTCGTGCGTTCGGAAGCATTCGTTTCTCAATATTGGATAAATTCCTTTCATTCATGGTAAGTCTGATGACAAACCTTTAAGAAGAAAATCCAAAGAAAGGAGCCAGAAAGAGAGGGGAATTAAAATAATAAATAAATAATAAATAATATGCGCATTGAAAATCGTTAAACTTATGACCGGTGAAGCAAAACGCCGTGATGCGTCCATAATATGAGGTAGTATAGGGCATTTTCCAGTTCTCGTTTAACTACTTACCATCCGCATGGTAAAAATATGTTCCAATCTGTAGGTATGCCACGCTATATTTTATGTACTCAGAAACTTGTAAAAAACTTAAAAGGATAAAAAAAACAAGCGTATATTTGCGTACAGAAAAACCATTTTTTTATCTTTAACAGGAGGAAAATTCGCGTAACGAAATTCATAACTCCAAATTTTATGGCATTGCCGTTCAATATATTTTGAGTTGTATTATGTTAAGATGAATATAGTATATATGAGCTTTTCTTTCTTTATTTATATTTTCAATTCTGTAAAAAGGAACGCGATTATAATTTTTAATCTATAAAGCTCAACATGAAAACTACATTTCATTAGCCATGAGCCTTGACAGATGAAGGCTGGTAATTGATTAATAATAAAAATGTGTAATATGTTCTGTATTCAAAAGTGCAAATTAAACGGAAGTTAGAGCTCTACATTTTGATTCGAAAATAACTCCCCAGCTTTTTTGGACTGTTCTATCTAATTCACCTATTTTTCGGACGATAAAGTATAATGTTCAGTACAAAATAAGCAGTATTTTAAAATATTAATAAGGCGATTCCTGAGCTAAACAAAAGCTTGTGTTATAAGTATATTATGCGCTTATCAAATTCAAAATTCTTTCTTCACATGGTTCCCACGGGAGCATTAATTAAAGTTAAAATAAATGACTCTTAAGTACCCGTTCCAAACTGGTATAGACCGATCAAAAACAAGGCTAAGAAACTCTTCCTAATGGTAACAATCATGTTTAAAATTTAAGACTAAGTATTAGAGTAGTCGCCAGGAGGCTCCTGAGCTATTTGCCTCCTTGTATCTTTGTTATCTACTGTTGGGTCCAGAAATGAGACAACTCGGTTTGAATAATCGACACATATGTATTTTCACTCGTAGTTCAATGAGGACTGCTGTCCTTCCCCGCGTCTTCCCCTTGCGTAGCGCTGGGACGACTACGGCTTAGCACTGACTTCATGACGTCATAGCGTAGCACCCAGCTCTATACCATGCTCTACCTTTATTGTTACACTACATAACTTTATAATATATAGTTAATGGTTTTTTAATTAATACATTCTTGTACTATTATCTGTGACTACGTTTAAAGTTTATGGTAATTCAGTTATTGTTTTAGGATTTTTTTTGTAGATTCTGACACCATTAGCCAGGAACGATTTATTAGTTTTACATAAGGGTCAGAATATGGCGCGCCGCTATCTAGCTCGCGCATTTCATTTGTGAAGATAAACAATCACTTAACATAATTATGAAAAATCACTATCGGTGAAGTTGCTGGCAATAACATTATGAAGACATGGCAAAAGTATCATTTTGATCCGATCAAGTTTTCATACTTTTTTTTTATGTTATTTGGTACCGAGACGAGATGGTCGTTTGCCTGATAGTAAGCATAACGCCGGCCCATAACATTTGCAGTGCCACCCAGAACTTTGAAACACAAAGGCCTGCGCGGCACTGCAGTGCGCTCGTTACCCTGAGACATTAGGTATTAAGTCTCATAAGCCCAGTAATTTCACTGGATACTCTGCTCATCACACCGGAACACAGTAATGCTTGCACACTACTGCTTGGCGGCAGACTTCACGAGCAAAGCGGTGGTAACAACCCAGACGGATACTAGCAGAAGAGTTAGTCCTCCCACTAACGAAAATGGGCAATGCTGGGAAGGCAATAATGGAAATGGGCAAAACATAAAATCCCATTTTTAGATTATTTCGGGTTTTTTTATGGTCTTGCGTTAAGCCGCGCTTGCGCAAGTATTTTCTCCTAATCCGCGCTTGATGCAAAAGCATAGTCATATTGACAGGAAAACGCATACTTGCATAAGCGTTTACGGTCTGCTTAGACCACGAGCAATTGAAGAAGGGAAGCTATAAGCCTTTGCCCAGAAGTGGGATATAATAGGCTAGTAACAAAATAATAATTAATTATATTTTGTTAGACAAAACACGAACATAATAATTATAAAAAAGTCGGGACTACCAACCCTGCCACTGCGGTCGGGCATAGGCGTCAGAACGCCCCAAGCGCCCAAGCGCCCTGTCTGTACCCTCTCTGTTTTGTGCTATAACGCTCTAGAGCTCAAAGAGTGATGAATTGCTGACAATCGCCATCATTAAGGGACATGGAAACTCAAATCAAATAGAATTGTGGAATAATTCGATTCCAAAAAAAGTGTCTACGAACGTGGAAATACTAAAAAAAGTTTTAAAGGAAAAATCATTATTATGCTGGACGTTTCATGTAGGTTGACCTTTTTAGAAAAATATAAATGTCAAAAACGTTTTAAGTAAGACTTGATATTTAATTTATAGACTTGCGTAAAAATAGTACAACAAACATCCAAGATAACAATCGCAGCTAACATTTTGTTTCAGTTCTAAACAAATGTTAGATGAAAACGACACCATTGTAAGGCTTCGCTACACAAATCTTTACTTTCTTTTGCAAATAAAGAACAATAGGCACCATGATGTGGAAATAGAACTAAATAAACAAAATAAGAGAGCAAATACATTTAGATCCTAAGTTACTTGGTCGTAGGTGGTCGTAGTCAAATATATTTGTAAGCTCTTTCATCTTCGGTTCGCAGTATAATGAGTATGGGAAACAGTATATTCACGCACTCACCCGCGCACCTTCATACCCACACTAGCGTCTGCCCACGGCTTTACACGCGTGGAATCAGCATATAGTAGCTTCCTATTAGTGAAAGAATTTTAGAATCGGTCCAGCGTTTCCAGAAATTAGCGGTAACAAACAAACAAACCCACAAACTTTACTGTTTTATAATATTATAGTATAGACATAGTGCAAGGATTCAAAAATGTTTGATTGCTACAAAGAAAATTACCCGTTACACCAGTAACGGGTGTGCGTGTACTTGTTAAATTATTAAAAATATCATGAATAGGTATTTAAAAACATTCATTTTAAATTTATTTATCATAATGGCCAACAGTATCTGTACAAATAAATGAAATTGATGTGTCTGTTTGTAATATAAAAATAACAGCTTTTTACTAAATGCATAATTATGAAACTATATAGGTACAGTACCTACAACAAAAACACAAGTTTTTAAATTTTTGCCTGCCTGTTTGTTCCGGGTAATTTCCGAAACGGCTGGACCGATTTTGACGGGACTTTCACTGGCAGATAGCTGAAGTTATGAGGAGTAACTTAAACTACGTGGGCAAAACCGCGAAGCACAGCTAGTTATTAATAAAAGTATTATTTTACAACACTAAGGCCTGCTTGCGCCGCGGCAGCCCGAGTTATCTTATTCAACTCGAGTTAGTTGCTAACACGGGAATAACTTACCACATTGTCTTTCGTTTTATTAAATTTTTATCCGCCAATGTTGTTCTTAGTTCGGATTATTTAATCTAGCTTTTGGCGCAAGTGGGACTAAGAGACGACGCACAAATGGGTGTATAGCCGGGTATTAAAAATGTAGATCATATTTCCATACTGTTCACTTTCACTATTGTCACTCTGTACTTGTCTGTGTTGTCTTGTCACTGTAGGTATAACCACGTCAGACCACAGAGTTCTTCTTTCACCGACAGTTTACAGCGGCGTACAAAGAAAAACAGCCGGCGAGTGGACAAGGCAAAAACAAAATTGCAAAAGAATGAGTTTATTCAAACTAAGTCGGTACGACTTACAAAAAGTGCACAAGGTTTTAACAAGTCGTAGCGTAGCAAAGTCGCGGAGAATTTAAAACTGCTGGTAAAGTAGTTATTAAGTTTTAAAAGTTGTACAACAAGAAAAACTTTCTTACTCTAAGCGAACAAGGCTTACCTTTCTTAGTATTTGTTGCTTTTTTACCTGCATGGTTAGAGAGTCATAATACGTAAACTTGTTAGAGTAAACTTACTAATAGCACGGACAGGTTATATTTCAACTACTATTTGGAAGAGATTGGAAAGAAAGCAGTTTCTTTTTTTAACTTTTTTTCAGTAACGAATGCCACTAATTCAATGACAGTTTCAAAAATGAAAATTCAAAAATGATCTTGTTTTCTGCACTTTATTTATGATTAGATGCACCCCGTGGCTTCACCTACGTGGAATTTGATGTGTTGCAACTTATTGAACTCCCTTAAGGGGTTTTAGAAAATTAGATTAGCCTATTTGTTATTCCAGAACGTAAACTATCACATTCACAATCATACACATTCCAAATTTCATCAAATTCGGTTGTTACGGAGATACGTGACAATAATGATTCACACACACTCACATACACTCACACATAAACATTCGCATATTATATTATTCGTAGGTATAGGATTACTGATCACTTCCAACTTTTTCATAACACTTAATTTTTACTTATAATTTCCTTTTTCCTTCTACTGGTTTCACTCGTGAGATTCTTTTGAGAATTGTTACCTAACCAAGCCTATGTAAGGCTTAATTGGGTAACGTTTGACCACAAACATAAACGCGTTTTCTCATCAACTGAATCGTTTTCAGGAACGCTCAACCCATCCGCGTCCGTACCAAATAAATGCGATTGGTGTATTATTTTGTAGGTTTGTCCTTCTTTAATTCAGTAACGAAGCAACTGATCGACGTGATTTTTTGCATAGGTATAATTAATGGATCTGAGATTAACACAGGCTACTTTTCATCCCGGAAGATGCACGGTTCCTTTTGGAATCTCCACGCAGGTGAAACTATGGGCAGAGGCTAGTTTAATATAAAAATGCTTGATTGATATAAAAAATCGTTTTTGTTAGTGGTAGGACTAACTCTTCTGCTAGTGTCCGTCTGGGTTGGTACCACCGCTTTGCTCGTGAAGTCTGCCGCCAAGCAGTAATGTGCAAGCATTACTGTGTTCCGGTTTGATGAGCAAAGTAGCCAGTGAAATTACTGGGCTTATGAGACTTAATACCTAATGTCTCAGGGTAACGAGCGCATTGCAGTGCCGCGCAGGCCTTTGTGTTTCAAAGTTCTGAGTGGCACTGCAATTGTTATGGGCCGGCGTTATGCTTACCATCAGGCAAACGACCAGCTTGCCTCATTACGAATAAAAAAAAGTGTATAGTTTTAATTCGCCGATAAAGAATGTCTAATGGCCTAAGTTACTGAATTTAACCAAACGTAACGCGCGACGCTGCACAACGAAAGCTGGATTAATTTGTTATGAAATTAAACATTTCCTTGAGCTCGCAACGATGGACTGTAAAAGCAACAATTAGTTTTATTTTGTCAGTTATTAGCCCGTGGTTGGAATTAAGTTTAGTCAATTTGTTAGCAACAATGGTTACTTACTCGCGACTCCAAACTGCAAAGTGACGCGACGTTTCTCAGCATGAACCGAACTCAAGCCGTTATTGTGTGTAAATTATAGAATGACATTGATGCTAATTGGGTATTAAAGAAGATATTTAAGTTTCATTAACACAATGATATAAACAGAACTAGTAAATTGGGAATTGTAACATATGAGTGTAAATGAGTGACAATGTTTAGTTTATTATCAAAATTTCAACGAAAACACAGCTTTGAAGATACTAAAACATTCTGTTTATTTTTTGATTGCTTGGACGAAATCGCTGATAACAATAAGTCTGTCTGCTGTCAAATGTCTATCTAAAATACTTTTGTTGGACACTGGTTTTATAAATGCTTATAATTTATATATACTTTGCTTGAAATTAATATGACAATATAATAATTTAATAATATTCTTACAATCACTTAGAACTGATTGTTTTACCTTACAAAGTAAATAAAAAGCTGAAAGAGAGAAAATAATTGGCTTATGAAAATCAGTCTCATTTGCGAGCAACACAATTCGACCGTTTTCGAGTTTTAATTACAGTCTTTTGTTTCAGGTCCAGATTGGCTCGAAAAGAAAATATTATTAGAGAGTGATATTATACCTTGATGAAATTACATATTTTATTCCAAAAAGTTTAGGAGATACGGTCCGTCTGTTCAGTTTGCAATTCCAGGCCTGAATCTCCGAAGAATTTCCTTTTCTCATTTCTAATTAGTTTTAGCTACTTAGGTGAAATTTGCTATTCATTTACTGCGTTCTTTTTTCAATTAGTAGACTGAGTGATTAATTTTCTCCCTTAGCACCTACGCTATCAAATTAATTAGTAACTGTTGCTTGTTAAATGACTTGCCGAATTCGTTTCATTGACCATAAGTAGAATTTTTAAGTTTTAGATACGCTAACCTTTTTTTTTTGAAGGGTCGTTCTTTTTGTCTTTCGACCTTTACAACGTCACCGGACTGTGGTAGAGCGCAGAAATCTCTCAGCCCTAAAAAAATGGTGTTTGGCGACTAGCTCAAGATCACTGCGTGGGATTGAACCACATCGATAGGGACCTCGGCTTGGGCCGTTGCCGTGAGAAGGGGAGGATCGGGAGAGAATAGTCCCGGCGGCGCGCACGAGTGCGTCCGTTTGAAATGGGTTCTAATCTAGCTAATTTGGTACCCAATAACAATACCAATGTCAATGTCTACAGTCTGGAAGTGCAACGCTTTACGAGCAGATTTCTCTATCTGCTTTGTTTGGTCTAGAAAGGTACATTATGGGTCAAAGCGGTTTATTATTCCGCTTCACGAAACCATCGTGTTTTTGATAGACTCAATAAAATTTTATTGAAACGTATTTACAGTTGCGGGAATTCATCATTATTCGACCGTAAACCATATTAATTTTTAGCCAGTATTCCATTATTGCTTTTCCATTGGATAAATTGCGAATGCATTAAATTTTGCTGAGTAAATAAATGCACATTGCGACCAGGATTGCTAACCAAATTCGTGTGTGCTGCAAAAGCGGTGACTATATATTGATACAAATCGAAGGCCATTTCTTTAATAATTGTATGGAACATCGTCGGTATCGCGACCGTTAAATAGGATATTTATAATTAATCAATTAATTAAATATGTAAATAAAGAGCACGATCACGCGTTTCATTATGATCATGTCAATGGATAAAAAAGGGCAAGATTATTTTTCGACGGGCAGCCTTTGACTTTGTTTGCACACTAACTTTGTCACACATTACTAATCTATAAAAACAGTTGGGCTAGCTACAGGTCATTATAGGCCTTTTCAATAGTCCAAATGACATAATCGCAAAATATACCTACAATTAAGTACTTGGGGCAAGTCTCAAAAAGTATTAAAAAGGCTTGTAATCAGATTTTCATTAAAGTAAGTAGGTACTTCAACCCTTTTTGTTTGCCATAGTCCAGTGCATTTTCTTTTATTAGTATTTTTTGTGACATAATAAAGTCTGTCGAAAAATTCCATTTGTTGACGCTCTTTTATCGTTGCCACGCAAAATCTAAAGCGGTGTAATCTTCGCACAAGATAAAATTAATACCATTGATATGATGGCGAGATAGGTACTGACTTTAGGCCAAAATTACATAAAATATATAACCTCTAGTCTGTTGTATATGAACAAAGCAGAAACTTAACTTGGCACAAAAACAAAACA
The DNA here is from genome assembly GCA_907269065.1 of Crocallis elinguaria. Lineage (NCBI taxonomy): Eukaryota > Metazoa > Arthropoda > Insecta > Lepidoptera > Geometridae > Crocallis > Crocallis elinguaria. The sequence goes on along the minus strand of OU026072.1, from coordinate 17,968,903 downwards.
ATGTAATAGTTAGTTTAACTCGCGTGATTATGCTAGTTCCGTACCTACACACTAAATTTGAATAACTTTCTTCAAGTTTATTTACGTGATTCCAAGATATCGTTCAACAATGTTACTTGCAGGCTAGTTATTGTGTCAATAGACTATAGTAATGTCTTTTGGCATATGCAGTATCATTAGGCAACATACGAGTAGAAAAACACATAACTAGCAAAAAAAAACATATCAATTACCTAATTGTACTTAATTATTGGACTTATTGCGGAAATTCAAGTAACAATAGACTTATCAAATAAACATCATGAGGTTATCAAAATTATATTATATTATATAAATTACTAGCTGTGCCTAGTGGATTCGCCCACGTAGCCTAAGTTACTTATTGTAACATCAGCTATCTGCCAGTGAAAGTCCCGTCAAAATAGGTCCAGTCGTTTCAGGGATTACCCGGAACAAATAGACAGACAAACAGATTTTTTTTTAAAATGGCTGTTTATTTTTAATTTCCGTTTATTATAATTTCATATATGCATTTAGTAAAAAAACTGTTATTTTGATATTACAAACAGACACTTCAATTTTATTTATTTGTATGTATAGATGTGATTTTTGGTGATATTGCTTTCCACTCATATATGCACGAGTAGTAAACTAGTACTCGTAGTAGTACTTGTAAAACTCTATTTGTGTACTTGATGAATGCAGCTGTTACATAATTTCTAGTTGAGTAACTGTTACTATTTCCATATGACTGATCCCTTAGTTTGTATTGGAAATCCGGTATCTGTATAACTACGTCAGCGTATATTTAGTTACAGGATATTTTATGATACCAGCATTACTTTTGTAAAACAAGCGCTATCGGTACCTATCAAAATAATATAGTAAGCTAGATTATAACATAATGCATCTGCGAAGTCACTTTGAGGACAAAGTGTTAAGTAAATATTTTATCAAATCTCGGATGATTTACGACATAAAACCAACCATTTTTTATCAAAATAGTAATAACTATTATAAATATTTAGTAAGTGAGACTGTTTATAATATGTAATTTTTGCAGTGATGACGATTCAGTGGCAGTGAAATAACCTACAGATCTTGTAGTTCGAGAGTGTTGAAGACTTACAGTTATCTAAAATCTTACTCATCTACTCTTACTCATCTTACTTATCTATTCTTTTACTTAATACAATAAATAGGTACCTATTTAAATGCCGTCACACATAATTATACAAACAATGGGGCGATGTCATCTTATTTATCCCGTTTGGTAGCACTGTTGTAAAAGGAGACCTCTGGTGACGATTTTTAGAACTACTGAAATTGTTGATAGAAACTTACCTCAATATTATGTTACTACTAAGCACTTATTACTAATCCAATGCTCAACTTAACTCCCGTATTTTGCTACCGCCCATGCACCATGTAATCTCATTTCCTATCTAATCGCCACTTCCTGTCTGTAAGTAATTAGCTATTTACTCTTTGTGGCAGCAAATATGTATCTTTTTTACTGACATTAAAAATGAAGGAGGTTCTAAATCTGGTTTTATTTTTTTATGTTTGTTACTTCAGAACTCTGTCCTTTATAGACCGACTAGCTTCTGCCCACGGTTTTCACCCGCGTTCCCACAGGAACCATGAAGTTCCGGGCGGGATAAAAATTAGCCTAGAAGTTACTTTGTGGTGTATAAACTACATCTATGTCAAAAATTACATCGATCGATGGATCGATCTGAAAAATGGCTCAGTTGCTGCGTGAAAGAAGGACAAACCATCAAACATACAAACAAACTTTCCTATTTATTATAGTACAGATTTAGTCTTTAAACTATATCTTTCCCACGTTTAAACTCAATCGTTACAACAGTTTAGCCGTGAAAGTTCTTTTAAGTTTACAATATTAGTATGGAAAATACAGTAATCATTATATCAGAGCTTTGACGGTATAACCAAATTGCAAGTTGGAGCGACGCGTGACTAAAATGCCTATTGCATATTTTGGCTCAACGAACCATCATTGTAATTCTACGGGGAAATGCCGCTAGCATGCTAGGCATGCTGCCAACAGCAGTATTCGGTTAGCATATGTAGACTATCTCACCCTACGGACCGATTTTTGGTTAATCCATATTCTACAATATGGATTAACTAAAAATCGGTCCGTAATATACTAATATAATAAATGCGAAAGTGTTTGCACGTTTGCTGTTTGTGTTTGAACGTGACGTCGGCACTATTAACAACCACAAATCAGTGACTAGCAGTTGTCTAACTCCATGCTCTTGTGACATTTCTAATCATTTCAGACGTTTATCTTAAGACATTGTCTAGCTAATAAGTCGTCTAAACTTTATTTTTTGTAGTAAAAGGGTTTTTGTTTCAGAGCTATGATTGTCGGTTTATCCATATGCATTATCATGATTCACTCAGTAAATTGGTTGTAAATTTAAGTTCTTTGTTCCAAACTAAATTCAATATCTCTCGTATCAATCGAGATAACACCGGACAAGGGTTTTTAGGTCGAGAGTGGATTACAGAGACCAGACAGAGGTACCTTTGTAACGGATTCGATTGTTTGACGAAGGCTTAGGCGTAATAGAATGGAAGATAATCTCCGCACGGCTCGCTTGACTTTCGTATTTGAGTTGGTGTTAAGTGTAAACTGTGAATATGGGTCTTTACCGACGGTGCCGGTGACGGGATTTTATGAACACATGCTAAGCTTTATTTAAAAAGAATAAAATCCACGCATATGTTCTGGTGAAGCGATCAGATAATAAGCCACGAATGACTGGTAAGGTCACTATCACTGGATAGTAAAGTCACACGCGTAAGTATATATACTGCATTGAGTTAACAGCTTGCTTATAGAATGGTGGTAGGACATTCTCAGTGCTCCTCTAACTAGCTACCAGCCTCAAATTGAAAACCTGAAGCGTGTACTTATGAGTAAGAGCTTTTTATCATCATCTTCCTCCATTCTTTCCTTCTTCATTCATGCGTACCGCTAAGGAGTGGAACTCTTTGTCTGAGTCTGTTTCCCGATCGCTTTAATCTGAGATTTTTCAAGTCACTAATGAATAGGTATGTACTAGTAAGCATGCTCGATTGTCAACCGCATAGTCACTTATCCATGAGGTGAGAGAGTGGTGAAACGCAAGCCTATTTTTAACCAACTTCCAAAAAAGGAGAAGGATCTCAATTCGGTCTGTATTTTTTTATGTTTGTTACCTCATATCATCGTCATTTATAAACCGAATTATAAATTCTTTTTTTTTTAAAGAATATACTTTCAGATTGGTCCCATAAAAATTTCATCAAAATCGGATCAGAAGTTTGTCACTGAAGTCGGTTCGTCGCTTTTTTAAACCAATTTTGTATAAAAAAACTTAGCTTCAAAATGCTTGTTCCATTGATCAGGGATAATAAATAGGTTTAGTATTCCCTGCAGCCTACATAATACTATAATCTGAGGTTTGATGAATTATTTTTCAGCCTTAAAGTACACATATGGACAATAACTCATCAAGCTTTTTGCAGGATTACTTAATTCCGACAGGATAATATACTGATCCGATGGGCAACACATGGTTTAGTTTTATAAAGTAACTTAGTAGAAAATAAGGCTAACGTTTTAAAAGGAAATCCGTCAGGTAATAATAAATCAACTAAGAATGAAAGAGAAACGATAGGAGTAAAGTTATGGCATTGCTTCCTTTTCCTTTACTGACTTCCAAGATATGATTCAACCAATGTTATCATTATGGTAATATATCCTGAAACTTGGCGAGAATGAGCGTGAATATTATCGGAAATTTACAACTGAATAGTTATTTCAAGCATATCTAGTTCGATTGGAACCTCGTCATTCTATAGGTATACAACGTTCTCAAAACATTTTCACTATAAACTTATTGTGCTAGGGTCATACGCTCTTCACAATTCAAGCTTATTTTCTTTATACCTTTATTTGACTGGGATCAATTACAAAATAGTAACATTTTTTACTCGCGATTGGCTATCGTTTTTTTACGTTACGTTTGACCATGATTCGACGATGTGGCACGATTTCCTTGAAGAAACCTACTCACGAGAGTGAATAGGTTTACCCGCTATCTCAGTAACGAAGTAATCAAAGGTCGTGAGCACGCTGAACGTGGGATACATTATACAACTGGCTTTTAACTACCGAAACACACCAATAAATTTGACGTCACATTTTCATAGTTATACCTCAGGTGACTTCTAAAAATGCCCTACCATCTATACCTGCTATTGTTTTCCTTTACCAAAAGCTCAAATTCATTGTATCAATTGATTGATTCGAATTACTATGGATCAGTGGTTGATCTCATTGAAATAATTGACTACGATGAATGCTTGAATAATTATGTAAATTAATTTTCTTGTTATAACAAAATCAATTGTTGGCGAGTCACGGTGACTTTATCAAGTCAGTCATGATGGGCCCTGTTCGGCGTAATCTATCACAATACCGATATCAGAGCACAAACCCGTTATAACGTATTTCCAGCTGAATCACTTCTCAATAAGCAGGCCCAATTTCTAATATTTCGTTCCACGATATCAATACTAATATTATTAATGCGAAAGTGTGTTTGTTGGTTTGTCCTTCTTTCACGCAGTAACGGAGCAACGAATCGACGTGATTTTTGGGATATATTTAGTTTATGGACCGGAGAATAACATAGGCTACTTTTTATCCCAGAAAAATGCACGGTTCCTGTGGGAACGCGGGAGAAAACAGCGGGCAGAAGCTAGTATTGATATAATTATATATACCTTAAAGTTTGAACTCTGTAATCTTAATTAACGAAATTTCGTGATTGGTAACCGCGGAAAATTGTTGAAGCATCCTTTTAAAAGTTGCTCAAATGGTTTTGGCTAATGGCTAGTACTCAACGCGTACTAAATAGTAAACTGTAATAAGACTTTCGTAGTTTTATATTGTTAGAAATATGATGATTGTATTATTTTCCTTTACTAGTGTTTAACATTAATAAAATTTTCATGCTTATAAATTCCCAACATTATTTTTTATTTTCCTTTTATACTGTAAGATTATATTGAAGACCCAAGAATAAGGAGAAAGTTCTAAATACTGAGTTCAAAAATATTATTAGATAATATTAATAGAATCTCACCTTGATCTAAGTTTACCTAATATAAAGCACAGATTCCTAAGGGCTTTGATACGAAAATAATATTCGAGTAGGTGTTCCTAAATAGTTTAGTTCTACTATAAAATTCCTAAGTCAGGATTCCATAACTTTAATTAACCTTAACTGAATATACTAAATTTTAAGGGTCCTTATTAAAACTAATACATATAGTTTGGGAATCTTCACTTCGTCTAACTAAACAGGTTTCCGTAAAAAGCGTAACTATTACATGGTATCAGGATTTCTATCAGACAGATCATGCCTGTCACAAAGGACCAATCCTCAGTTTTACATGGATTGTAAAACTGTGAGCAATCTGTGGCCTTATAGTGTGCAGGCTGGTGGTGTATTTTTACGATCCTGTTGCTGTACGTCAAGATATATAAATCGCAAAAATAGATGTTTTTACACGACTGCACAAAAAACAAGTCTATATGTGTTTAGGGTTCATGTATGTGCATATGTGAGTTTCTTTATTCTGTTATAATTTATAAATGCCTGAACAGATTTGGATGTATAGGGTATCGTTAGGATCCTTACATCATCCCGAGTGACACTGGCTTGGGCAGTCGTGTTTTTTATGTAACTTTTGTTATAATGACTTGTGTATTGGATAAGGAGGTGAGCAGATGGTTTGCCTGATGGCAAGCACAACGCAAGTATTCCCGTGAACATGATGCTTGCAACAGCGTCGAAATATCGGGTGCTCATCGCTCAATACCGTGGTATTGAGCGATGAGCACCCGATATTACCGTGATATATCGTATATGTATACCGTGGTATACATATACGATATATCACGGTAAATATCCCGCTACAATGTGTGAATTAGTAAATAACCGTGAAAGTTTAAAACAGTATTAAAATAAATGCTGTTGCTGACCGAAGACAAAATACACTCTACATTCGAACTTAAAAGGTTAGTGAACTTCGTGAACTTGTTATTTTAGGTGAATAACAAAGTATATAGAAGATCAGTCAAAATTATTATTCCTCGGTTATGTTCTTAGTAATGTTCAATAGTAGTTTGTTACGGCGTCGAAAGCTTTGCGAAGTTGTACCGCCTAAAGTTATTATGCTTGGAAATAATTTAGAGTCAAAGATAAACATTACAGCAGCAAGCTACGAATAAGTTGTTTTACTACACATTTCATTAAAATAATGTGCGGAGCTCTTTATTGTACTTGGCCCTGCCGCACATCACCGCGCCTCTTCACTGCCGTTCAGCGCGGTCTAGATCTCATACGATTTCATAGAAACTACATTTGGCAAAGCAGTACCACGCCACGCTGCGAAGCTTCGCTCTGTGCGTTGTCTCAGTGCGGCAAAACTCTATGCGAAATATCTCTATGTGTTGTTACTGGCGCGGAAGTATTATGCACTATGATTGCATAGTTAAAAGCACACTCATCGAAATATACCCGATAAAAAAAACCGATAAACTAGCAACTCTATCGGATAGCAAGCCATCCAAACGCTATACGACAAGTGTAGCTAGCAAGCTATGTTCAAGTATCTGCACCCTTGCCTCATAAAATTAGGACATTTGTCATACATACTAAGACACAGGGGGCCAGCATGGGTGGACTGTGTCCTATTGTTGGGAGCGGTTAGAATACAGTAACGATAAAACATTGTTGTAATTGTTTTATGCAAAGTATAAGGTAATCAAACTTCCTATGAAACAGTTTAACTATTCTATCACACAAAGAATTCGTTCACAATTCAAAGCCGACTGTGAACACCAAATGGTCGTCTATGCGGGTCAGTGGATACAAATAAATCTAACTGCTATAGAGGCCAATAAATTGGAAGCCGACTACATTCAAAGCGGTACATTGGAGAACGGCTTCAGCCAAAATGGTATCCAATAGAATTTAGTAGACTATAAATTATAACGATACTAGCTTCTGCCCACGGTTTTAGCCTGCGTTCCCACAAAAACAGTGCATTTTTCCAGGATAAAAAGTAGCCTATGTTACTCTCCGGTTTATAAACTATATAAATGCCGAAAATCACGTTGATCCGTTGCTCCGTTACTGCGTAAAAGAAGGACAAACCAACAAACACACTTTCGCATTTATAATATTAGTAGGATAATATATATATAGTAGGAAGTAGGATATGTAAAGAAAATCTGAAAGTGTATATACATAGTTATTATCGCAGCCTATCAGACTACCGAACATCCTATACCTATATTGAATCAGGCAGTCTTCTATAAAAATAAAAAGTGATGAGTCACCTTATCGTAATAATAACAAATGCTCTGTTGTTGAGCTGAAATCACGTACGGGCCCTTTCTTCAATCTCGATCACAAAACAAACTATTCCACAAACCAAAGAGAGGAAACAATCCCACACAATCGATTGCGACAAGAGAAGAGTCACGAGCGTTAATTATGTGGCCAATGCGGGTACGCGGTAATTGATGACAAATAGATAAAGTACTAAACACTCGTTAATTGTGAAACTGATTAACAATTAATTAGGTGTTAATATTTCTTCAACTGATTAACGCTGAAGTTCAATCAAATTACGGAGAGGGATAATGCACTGGTACAGGAAAGGTAATTTTAGACTGATGAAGACAAATCCCCATGCCCATCAAGGATGGAATCTTAGAAGAAGTTAATAAAAAACCGGTTCGTATTGAGCATCTCGGAATACATTGTCCATACAGATAAATAAAATTGAAGTGTCTGTTTGTAATATCAAAATAACAGCTTTTTACTAAATACATATGAAAGTATATACGGTACCAATAACAAAACAACCATTTTTAAAATTTTTGTCTGTCTGTCTGTTTGTTCCGGGTAATCTCCGAAACGGCTGGACCGATTTTGACGGGACTTTTACTGGTAGATAGCTGATGTTACAAGGAGTAACATAGGCTACTTTAATTTTAGAAAAATAATTAGACTTCCGCGCAAAAAAATAAAACCCTTAATCAAAAATCTCCACGCGGGTGAAACCGCGGGGCAGCAGCTAGTTGTATAATAAGGACATTACTATTTTTCTAGACGTAGAACGACATAATATAATATTCGGGATGAAAATTTCTAAATTTTACACTAGTCCAGTGGAAGCTACAGTGCGATATATTTCATTTTTATTTGTTGTCTATTGCTTCGCATCCATCTTTTTATTTCGTTGGTTTTGTCTGTGCTTGTAATTGTTTTCTTATTAATTATTAATGGGTTTTATTTAACATTGCACAATTATTTTAATTAGACTAGCTTATGTATGGGCGGGCCTGACGGCTAACAACAGTCAATGACCTACTTTGCAACACAACATAGAAAAAGAAAAATAAAACTATTCCCTTGAGAAAGAAAATTTTTTTGGGGTTCCGTACCTCAAAAGGTGTAAGAGAACCCTTACAGGGTCACTTCGTTGTCCGTCTGTGTGTCTGTCTGTCAAGACCGGGAATCGAAACCTATAGGGTGCTTGCCATTCACCTACTAGAATCATGAAAGTTGGCAAGAAGCAACGTCTTATAGCCAAAAATATATATAATGTATACAATATACAGGGCAAAATCTGAACACTGTAAATTTTTTCGTTTTGGGGTCATATTTTGGGGGGAACCCAAAAAAAATACTCGGAAAAAGCGAGAAAGATCTTCGAGACTCGATTCCCGTGATGGACGAACTATTTACATACCTACCTATAACGTTCGTACGGAACTCTCAGAACGCGAATCCGACTCGCACTTGGATGGTTTTTCTTTGTTATTAGTTTACTCCACGCGATTTGCCTACCTATTTACCCAGTGCCAAATTCATATATAGCGTTATGTCCGTATTATTATTCAAACATAATTATAACCATTAACCAGGCATCACCATAGTGCACGACAAATGTTATAATTAACAATCCACCATTATTACTATAATTATTACACACACACACATTTTTGGTAAATTAAACAAAAACGGGAACAAAACATTTTGCGTTCCCACCAACAAACTGTCTTAAGTATTTTTTATGTTAATTTTAAGTAAAAAAAATAATTTTACGAATTCCGAGCAAAACCGATGTTATAACATCACCAGTAATCGTTTTAAAATTAGCCCGGCTCGACGCAATTTCATGTTAGAAGCATGGCAAGTATATATTATATGATTTTCTCACTTTTTAACTATTTTCCGTAGTTTAATTTAGGAGAGTAGTTAGCAATAAGCTTAAGTGCTTTTGGATTGCAGGTGACTAGTAATAATTTATCGGGCGAGGTTTTCCACCGGTGAATTTAGGCTAGGTATTATGAACGGCCAGGTGTGGTTAAAATCTATAAACATTATTATTCTTTCAGTTTACGCAGCCTACTGAAAGTTCTCCTTTGTCAAATTTGAAGTTATTGTTTGCTAGCATTGAGTTAATTTCTTTCTAGACAAAATGTTAAAGCAAAAGTCATATTTAAAAGGAGATTTTAATATTTGTAATCACAATAAAACGCTATCATGATTCATTGTTGCGGTGCGTTTAGTTTTTTGACATAATAAATCTTTGAAAGAGATATAACCAAATAAGTTGAGAACATCCTTAAAGGAAATTTTGAATTTCGAAATCTTTTTTTTGCCAAGATGGTTCGTGAACGTGTATCTAGGTGTAAAAGAATTATAAAAACCTAACACGAAAAAAATAAATAAATTCTGAATGGCCTTTTATGATGTCCGTATTCAGTCAGACTTAATTAAATAATAATTCATATTTTTTTAATCAATGGAAATAACTACTGTACTAGACTGAAGCACCTGGTTAGAACATTTCGCCACGTTTCTAAGCATACCTATGTAATATGTACCAATATTGTTTTACAGTATTTGACAGTACCGATCGATCGTAATGTAGGGCGAGTAACGAGTACAGACGCCAAATTGTCGCATATATGCGGTAATGGATCGACAAATACCGGGTGCAAATACTAAATACAAATATACGTCGGTTATGCCACTGATTTGTTAGCAATAGGTAATAAATCGTGCGAGTATCATGTGAACTTTATCAACGTTGTTTACATTATAAACTTTGTTTACTCACGTTATGGGAGTATCGTGAAGTTTAGCATGTGATTAATTTGGTGTTGATCTGATGATGAGGTGATAATAGTGGTAGTTAGATCGCTGCCGTATTCATAGATGGAGTCCTATAATGGGTTAGAGCTTGGGTTTTTTATTCTTACACATACAAATAAATAAAATTGAAGTGTCTGTTTGTAATATCAAAATAACATACATCACAATAACAGCTTTTTACTAAATGCATATGAAAGATAATACGGGACCTACACCAAAACAGCCATTTTTTTAAATTTTTGTCTTTCTGTCTGTCGGTTTGTTCCGGGTAATCTCCAAAACGGCTGGACCGATTTTGACTGGACTTTCATTGGCAGATAGCTGATAATACAAGGAGTAACTTAGGGTACTTTTCATTTTGGAAAAAGAATTAGGGTTCCGCGCAAAAAAAAAACATGTCTCCGCGCGAGTGAAACCGCGGGCAGCAGCTAGTTATAAATAAATAACATCTAATTAATTAATAAATAAATGACCAAATAAATATTAAGTGACGGTGTAGTCGAAGGTAGTAAATACACTAAACCTAGTTTTTTTTAAAGGCCTTTCTTTTTGTTTAACGACCCTTACAGTTTACTGCGACACCACTGAACGGTGGAAGAATGCAGATGGCGCTCAGCCGTAACAATAAAACTAGAATGGGAATTGGCTCTCTAGCGTCTAGACCGTATACTAGAATAAACTGGGACGTTCTTAGTTGACAGATTTTCTTTTAAGGTTGATAGATACTGTAAAGCGATACTATACTAGCGACTACTATAAAATACTCTACTAACATATTATTATTAAGGTTAATTACTATATATTTATCATCGAAAGATCAAGCTTGCAGGGTTCACACTTTCATAGTAATGATCCAAAATTCGGCGGTCTAATTCACTACCACTGAGCTATTGTCACTTTATTGATCAATCATCAATCAATCGTAGCATGATAAAAGGGCATTTCTCAATAAAAAAGTAACCCTTTTAAATAAACCGGTTTCACAAAACTTGAGCACAATAGTAACTGTTCCCTAAGCAATCTTTGTATAGTCCACTTGGCAACACTACCCAGAAGACTAAAAAACACGTGTGCCAAGTTGAACATTAACGCCAGCTTTAGAAATAAACTTGTTTTCATTCATATTACCCCTCTAGAATCAAAATTCTTTGAAGGGAACAAGATAGCCTATTTACATTTGAAGGGCCGTCTAAGTTTAACCGTTTTTTGATGGAAGTACAAATTATTCACCATAAGAAACGTTGGTTTGTTTGGAAGATCAACCTTTAACGGTTTTGCTATCCTATCTTTCATTAGATTTATATTTTTTAATCATAAACATAAACATAAACGCTTACACACTCATACCCCCGCACTAGGATTCCCTGTGTCGCAGGTGGCATGGACATACACAGATACACATCACAAACATCCAAGACCCGAGAACAAATTTTATGCTTACACAAAATCTGCCCCGGCCGGGAATCGAACCCGGGACCCCTCGCCTTGCAGGCAGGGTTACTACCAACTTAGCTACGGAGCCGTCAATCCTGTGTAATGTTGTTCTTTGCATAACATAATAGAATGAAAAAAGATAAATAAGCCAAAATGGCCTGCCTCTTTGATAGACATATTTTGCGCCACAATAACCATTGTTGTACACAAAAGAGTCATAAAGTTATAAAAGAATTTGTTAAAAACTTTTTGAAGGGGGACAAAGAGGGTGTAAATCCAGCCATTACTTGCAGACACTTTGAATCTAACTTTTTACGATAGTCAAACCGATAGGCCTAATCATTCCCTTAATGTATAAAAGCCTCTATTTTGGTAATATCTATAGACTATAACATTTAATTATTATCTTTCTTTTGAACACTGAACGGTAATGGTAGGCGGTGATAAAGAGGTCTTTCAGACGCAAAAAGTGATCTACTACTTACCTTGCTTTTCATTTATACTCGTAGTGACAAGTAAATTCTAGAAAGTGCGATACTTACAGATGAAAAAAATGGGCATCGCAATTCGAAGTGTTTGCATCAAAACAAGAACAGATGTCAGATGTCCTGTACGTTTTGTTTAGAAAGAAACCTACAAGAAAGCGTTAAATAAGTTTTTTGTGTAGAAATAATTTTTTCCAGACAAGCTTTTATAAAATACGTACGTAATTGGTATCTTGTGGCCAATTTCCTGCTCAATCATCAGGTCCTGGACATCATCTAAGATCAGAGTACTTGTAAAGGCAAATCAAACGAGCACAAACACGATGGGGTTACGTCGTTTCGTTACAAAAGTTCCTGTGGCCACCTTCCGGCTCCATCCTCAGACCAACTTTGTGACATCATTATATTTTACTGTCAACCGATTTACATATGTAAGTAAAAGTTCAGCTCAATCGAACACCGGGAAATGGTTCAAATTTAGCTTGCAAAATTTGACCTAAACAAACTAATACAATAATAGTACATACTCGTAATACAAATATTGCAAGATAAATAAAAGCTTGTGAAAAGAACACTATACACTGAGATCGACGTACCCTCCGTTGTACAGAGGTTTGAGTTGTTACTTTGGTCACCAATCAGCAATCACACAAAATTTTTTTTCATCCTAACAATAACCTTCAATAATTTAGGTAGGTACCTAATGGTCATTTCGAGTCAGTTAATCCAGCTGTTAGCCATCGTTAGTAGGAGGACTAACTGTTCTGCGAGTGTCCGTCTTGGTTGTTACCACCGCTTTGCTCGTGATGTCTGCCGCCAAAAAGTAGTGTGCAAGCCTTACTGTGTTCCAGTTTGATGAGCAGAGTATCCAGTGAAATTACTGGGCTTATGAGACTTAATACCTAATGTCTCAGGATAACGAGCGCACTGCAGCGCCGCGCAGGCCTTTGTGTTTCAAAGTTCTGGGTGGCACTGCAAATGTTATGGGCCGGCGTTATGCTTACCATCAGGCAAACGACCAGCTCGTCTCGTTACCAAATAATATAAAAAAGCCAATAAGTTTAGAATACCTGCTAGCCAGACTGTACTACGAACGCCTCACCGACTTCCACCGTCAACTGGCAAAAAATAATTTTATCCTAGAGCGTTGGAAGAACTTATCCTTTTGATACGGAAGTTTTGGACTTGGATATACTACACTCTATCAAGAGTCGATTTCCAACTTAGATTGCTTACATTTTTGAAGAACATGCCAGAAGGCTTTTTCTTTTTAGGGTACCTACCATGATACCCGAAAGGTCCGCGTGGGTGTGGCAGTAAATATAATGACAGTTAATTTCGTAATTTAGGGGTATTATAATTGAAAAGTGCGATTAGAGCCAATTCTGATTATTATTTTGATACATTGAATAATAGCGGCATAGGCGCTAATGTTAGCTTTAATTCAGAATACCATAGTTGCAAAAAGGGCTTTTAGTTTGAAATTTGTAAGTTATTTTGCATGTAAATTATAGCTACTCTTAACCAAAAATACAGAAAAATTCGATCAATACGTTATTTCTATAAAGGACGAAAGAAAAAAGCACATAAGTGCTTTTCATTACCAATCAACTGAATTTAATTGTAAGTGCAACTAAATATAATTTCATCTTTTTCTGTTTTAAACCCCGACGCAAAAAAGGAGGGGTGTTATAAGTTTATCGTACCTGTTGAAATGGCAATGGGCAGGCCACATCGCTCGCAGAACCGATAACCGATGGGGAAGAAAGGTTCTCGAGTGGCGACCACGAACCGGAAGACGTAGTGTAGGACGTCCCCCCACTAGGTGGACCGACGACCTTGTCAAAACCGCGGGGAACCGTTGGATGCAAGAGGCGAGTAGCCAATCCAAGTGGCGTTCTATGGGGGAGGCCTATGTTCAGCAGTGTACGTCTTCCGGCTGATGATGATGATGATGATGATGATGATGATGATGATGATGATGATGATGATCGTACCTGTGTCTCTCTGTGGCATCGTAGCACCCAAACGGATGGACCGATTTTGATTTAGTTTTTTTTGTTTGAAATATGACTTGATCGAGAGTTTTCTTAGATATTTTATTTATTAAAAACTAGCTGTGCTTGGCCCACGTAGCCTAAGTTACGCCTTGTAACATCAGCTATGTGCCAGTGAAAGTCCCGTCAAAATCAGTCCAGCCGTTTCGGAGATTACCCGGAACCAACAGACAGGCAGACAGACAAAATTTTAAATATTGTTGTTTCGTTGTAGGTACCGTATATACGTTCATATGCATTTAGTAAAAAGCTGTTATTTTGATATTACAAACAGACAATTCAGTTCTATTTGTATAGAAGATAATATGTCCAGCCATTCGAAGTCGCACATTTAAAAGGGGTTAAAAAAAGAGTTATAAGTAAAGTGCGTTCATAATTGTTATCTTAAAGTACGGAACCACAGATATTGATCGAAATACGGAACCCTGAAAGCGCAAGGCGCGCACTTGTTCAATTTATTTCTATTCTCACTGGTCCAATATTCGAAGACACCATTTCTCGGGATGAAACAAGCGGCGCGCGGGGGAGGCGACGCATGCAAAACCCGTGAGTACTAAGTAAGTGTATATGAAATTATATATAGGTACTCGTGTATGTTTGATACAATAAAACTATAGGCTAGTAGGGTACTGTGCAACTAGGGTTGCATCAAATATATTTTTTACAACAGACTGCAGATTTCTTGCAATAGTCTGTTTAAAAATAAAACTACTATACAAGTATACACACAAAGTATAAAATAATAAAATGTATTTTATGTTTTGTATCTACATGTCATGAATTGTAAATTCTCCACAAATGCAATTTATTGTATAATATTCAATGTAATGTAATGTATAATACTCAAAAGTAATGTATTCAATCATTAACATGAAGATTAATGCGATCCTATTTCTATGGTTTTTATCAGTCTAGCATATTATTATAACGGTTCTTAATTTGTTGTACTAGATTTTTCGTTGAAATTTAGTATAATATCATTAACTCATCTTTTTGGGGTAGGCAGAAAGGAGGTTTCGTCACTTCTGGCTTTCTTGATTAGTTACAACCCTTGAGTCATTATTACCATGTCATTTGTTCATTCATTTTTTCTCTAACATAGAAAGGTACATCAAGTGTTTATTCGTTCAAATTTTTGAATTAAAATGATCATTAGTCCTGTTTAGACAGAAGCGTAAAGCATCAGCCGTCCCCAGCAATTTAGAGAACGATCCCCGAGTAACAGTTCTCTTTAGACGATGCCCAGTTACTGGATTCACACAGTTTTGACGTCAGCAGATTTATTTATTATCTACTCAAATAAGGTTCATTTTCAACCGAAAAACTAAATATGACCTAAACTAGAAATGTAATTATGATGGAGCGAGTTCTATAATTGCGAACCACCCGAATGTGTTGTCACTTCCTGATCCTACTCAATATTGATTCAATCTAACCTTGTAGGGCTTTGAGTGATAGGTATTGTCCGTTCTCTAAGGATTTTGAAAGTTTGTTGACTTCCATATTACGATATGATACAATAGAATATTTAGAACTCCCAATATCCTTATATACCAATAAATTTATAATAATGTAGAATTATTATTGTAGATGTAGATGGATACGTTGTTTCAAGGTAATATAATTAGGAAGTCGAAAACGCTGGCCACATTATAAATTTAAAAAAGCAAATTCAAATTCAAAATGCTTTATTCAAATAGGCCCCAAAGGAGCACTTATGAAAGCAAGAAAAACTAGTAGGCATTATCTGTTTGTTCAACTATGTTAATAACATTTAACCGAAGTTGTTTTAGTTGTTTCATTAGCCAATACATTTATTGTATGCTTATTGAACCTTAATATATATTTAAAATTGAATTAAAAGTTAATGGCTCGCTAATTGCGCCATACAACAAATAAAAAGTAGTTGATAGATTGTTTTGTGTTGAATATTTAAGTGACTTATGTATTCTGTCTCCGACTATGCATATATTTGTAATGTATACTACATATATACACTGTTGTGATTTAAAATTCACACCTTACCAATTAAACTATGGGTACAAAAATCGATAGTTATATCATATTTTAGGTCTTATTTTTTTCATTTTATGCAAGGCCAGCTAATTATCACCATTCTATATTTTATCATCATTAAAACATACAGAACGTCCGTTCATTATTGCAGTTGGTTAGGGGCAGCTTAGACGCTCATGCAAACGTACGGTTGGTGGTCAGAATAACAACGCTTAGTGCGGATTTCGTGATACTCGAAAAGCGCGCTTGACGCAAAAGCGTTGTTATTCTGACAAGCAAACGTACGTTTGCTTGAGCGTCTAAGCTGTCCCTTACAAACCAATGCATCAGCAATAATAATAACCACTGAGACGTGTCGCGTCGCGAATCATCTCGTTTTATTGATATAGATAAAGATGGAGTCAGATTACAGAGTTCCCTTATCTAGCTTATCTGCCAGTACTTAATGTGTTATCACACTGGAGAATGTCGCTGTAGACAGTTACTCGAGTTGTAACCTTTGTTTTCAACAGATTTTCAATTGCGAAATTTGTATCGAAGGGATAAACAAATAATCAAGAAAGAGAGTTAGTAAAAAAGAGGAGGGGTTTTCAATTCAAACCATTTTTGTACATTCATATACAAAAAGGTTTGCGTTTGACCACTATGATGTGGTGGCAAATACGCTAATGCTAGATTAGGACTGGCTTTCATGGGCAGCTGCCGGAACACACAGATTAACGACAGATGAAGAATAAAACGTATGTATAGCAACTTTTTAACATGTTCCTTTTTTACTTTTTTTATACTATTGGAAAACGAGACGAGGATCTTTGCCTGATGGTTAGTATAGCGCGAGAACAAACAGTTAAGTGATTAACGATTAAGATTCTCACTTTACACAATATGATTTATAGTAAGCCAGACAAGCAATAAAATGATACCACGATGTTGTTTTAAGTATGTTTATTTTCATATTTTACAATTTATGCACTGATGTGTTTCTCTGATGGCTTACAATATTGTTTTACACAGGTCAAGGTACGACCCGAATAAACTTAACAAAAACAATGATTCACTCCGAAAGTAACTCGATCGGGTGGCTCAATACTACTACGGTCTACTTTTTTTTATAAAATAATTTCCTTGTTAATGTTTCATTTGTTTTTGGGGTTGACATGTTGCTTGACACTTTAGTTAAACTGCGAGCACTGTTAATCAATTGTTAATATTTTTTTAAATACTATCAGACTGGTAGCGTCTGTTTTCATTTGTTTTTTATTTTTTATTTTTCGCTTTCCTATTAATATATTCGGAGTGTTGACCGTTTTGAGTGTTTTTAAATTTTTAATAAAACCTTTCAGATAATTATCGTCTAATTTACATGTGACTGCTACCACTGAAAAGTTTTCGAAACGCCTCTGCTGAGGCTAAAATAAAAGTGGTATAAACGAATTAAACTTTTTTATTTCATGAATTAAACTCGTTGGTTAGGCCCTGTCGAGAAAATAAGTGATAGAATTACTAAAAAATGTTTATAAACTGAGTAGAAGCATGAACACGGGAGCTAAGGTACGAGTAGCTTACCTAACTTAGGACTTGAAGACCATTGCTAATGTGTACACATGGACTCTTAAACAGAGAAATGGGAAAAGATGAATGAAATGTCTATGAAGAGAAAAAGTATGCAATTATAAGAGTAAAATTACGGTGGGTCCGTTAAATATCTATCATAAAGAGATTTGGGGTTATGATAATAGTATAGAGAGAATATAAAATACGAAAACATGATATATATGGTAGACAGTGGTAGTATTGTTATAATATACATATTACTAGCTTCTGCTTGCGGTTTCCTCCGTATTTCCACAGGAACCGTGCATTTTCCGGGATAAAAAGTATTCTATGTTATTCTCCGGTCCATAAACTATATCTATGCCAAAACTCTGCACGTCGATGTGTGGCTTCGTCGCTGCATGAAAGAAAGAAAAACTAACAAGCATACAAACACACAATGTGTGGTACTTATGTACATTTGATATTGTCTTGTATTGCCTGTACAAAAATTGTATAAAACTGACAGAACACAGGCAATAGAAACCACCGCCGCGCCGCGTGAGAAGGGCCCGGATTCGTTTGTCATTTCCGGTCTTATTTTTTTTAATTTAAGGAGCCGCAAATGGACTAATTTCTCCCCTGATTACGTCTACATAGTTAGGATGCCTTGGGATAATTTGCAAAACTCGGGGCGCTGCCGATAATATAAAACTCTTCTCAAAAACTCAATTTTATAGCTCAGTGAAATCACTGTATTCCTGATTTTGCAAGTATTCATAGTTTTCTCTGTGTTGCAGGTGCCATTGGAACATATACAACAATATACAACAAAAATATCAAAGACTATATGCAGCTGCTCTCACCATGAAGTTTTCCTCGACCGTGGATCGAACCCTGGGCTTTGCAGGGTTACTTACTACCAACTTAGCCCCTGAATCTAAAATATAGAGCTGAATGAAATTTCCAAGACTATTAAAAAGAAAAACGTCTCTAGGTCCGATTTCACTATTCATATATTAGAACCGAAGTTAAATTATGAACTAGGTTTAACTCATGAACTGAGGTTCACTTCGAATTATTTGAAAGAGAATTTTGATATCTTCTGTCAAAACTAGCGTACAGGTAGTTGACATGGTTGAAATGGTTGATGAACTCGGGCCTTAGTAGACTCGGTACTAAGGCCCTACTAGTTATTTTTTAAAATTAAAGTTAGCCATATCCGTAGTATAATAAATCCGAATGTGTGTCTCTACGTTTGTTAGTTTGCCCTTTGACACTGCAACGGAGCAACGGATCAACGTGATTTTTGGCATATATATAGTTTGTAGACTGGAGAGTAACATTTTTATCCCGGAAAAATGCACGGTTCCTGTGGGAAGGCCGGTGACAGCACGGGAAGAAACTGGTACTTATAGCTTATATTACATAGGTACGCTATTGGCCATTGATTTGTTTGTTACGTACAAAATTATGTACACATTCAAATTAAAATTATTTGTATCGAATAAAATTAATGGTAGTTGCCATGGCAATATTAGCTGAACTAATTAACAAGCATGCTAATTAACGCCCTTATTCATAAAAGCTCAATAAGATAATCTATGCCATAAACTGCTCTACCAACTTCTCGTTGGCGGAAGCTGTTACGCGTGAAAATGAGACAAAAGACTTTCTAGTAATTAAGTAAGTTACGAAACGTTTATAAGGACTTCAAACGTTATTTCGTTTTTTTTTAAATGAGACTAGATAATTTAAACATTCATCAAATGTAATTTAGATATTATTTAAAATAATATAAATGCACATAGGTACGTAGATAAACTCTTCATCGGAGTACATAGTTTTATACAAAAAAAAAGTAAAACAAACTTACCAAAAAAAACAATCCGAGCAAATTACCGCCAAAAAACCAGCCAGTGTGAAAACTGGAACAAAGGTCAATCAAAAAGTTTGCATACGAAATGAACCACAGAGAAAAAAATAAAAAGTCTTTGTTTCACGTTCGAAAATTCAAAAACTTCGCTTGGCGTATGGTTGCGCGTTAGCTCGGCCGTGTTCGCGCACGGGAGTTCTCTGTCAGACTGAATTCTCGCGCGATACTCTGATAGGACGTCATCACGTCACAACAATTTTATGGCCCTAAGAAAAAATTGCACGGTTTACGATTTGAGCAATAGGTATGTATCGAGGCCGTTTATAGGTTCCATTACTGGAGTGGAAGAATTTAGTTTACGGTATTGGTTATTTCAAGGTAAAAACATCCTGAAAAAATATTGATTACATTAATGTTTACGCTCTACTTTCGCCATTAGTAAGTGTACCTAATTAATTTGTTGAGGAATTAAACTATTCCTTAGAACATGTTTAAAATCTATCGTCGAATGTATGCATTAAAAGTCAACCATATCCGGGAAAAAGTCACTGTCCGCTCCATAAACTATCTGATATCTCTATACAAAAAATCACGTTGATTCGTTGCTCCGTTGCTGCTCGAAAGAAGGATAAACTAACAAACACATTTTCGAATTTATGTATTATATTTCAATTGGCTAAACAAAACGTTAGTAATGAAGGAAATGTTTGGTAGACACGAAACGTAACGGGTGTCGAGTTTGTTCTATTTCCTAAACTTTTGTTTACATGAATTTTGGTGGATTATAAACTAATGGAAAAACATTATGATGCATATTTTCAATTTAATATCATGATGTTTTAGTGAAGCACCGCCTCCATAAGGTGGTAGGGGAGGGCTTGGCTTAATCCAACTATTATTAAAAATAAAAAGCTGGTTGGATTAAGAAACCTTTTTACGGAAATTAGTTAAACTGGGTCATCTACAGTGTTCATTTTACGAGAGGTCTTAAGTTCTCGTACTAATTTACCACGGTTCACAATGTTAGTGAGCGAACTAGTTTACGAGTAAACTTCTCTGTGGTTACAACATTAACTCAGTTTAAGAAAGCTTGTTCAGCAAAAGTTTATAAAGAAAAATAATAAACTTTATATTTTCAATCTGATGTGGTTTTTTGTGTACGTTCCGCGCAATTGTGCACTTGTTCAATAATATAATAAGTTAATATCACAAGCTACAATCCTTCAACGAAATAAGAAAAAAGCCCACACTCTTACATACCACATGGGTAAATCGGATTACATACGCAGTCATATATTCATATTTCTATCCAAAGTTTGTCTGAGAGAGACGCTGTTTACAAGCTTTTATTTAAGTTGCAATGTTTGTATGTGTGTTGGTTTAAGTCAATTCTTGCAAGTTACATTTTTACCAATAGCACTGCCCGTTGCATCATTATTAGCTACTTTTATTTTACTGTAACTTTTTTATAACGCTGCTGTACAATAAAGAGTTTTCTATTAATTTGTGATTTTAAGAGGCAAGTATTTTTGCGAATATGTGGACCGAAGATGGAGCACGTAGATCTATAGTACATATCAATTCACTTAGCCTTAAAGATACCCAACATATTGTAAGTTATCATTCGCAGAAAATAAGGAAGACTGCAAATAGTTCTAGGCCTTCGCAGTCCGTACTTACACAATTAAATGTAGAGGCAAACTACATACTTCCTTCGTACGAATTGCCAACGGTAGGTACTAGAAAAGGTGTACTTACAAAAACCTATATTGTATGTACGTGGTATGTACTCACTACACATGACAAATATCGAAGATGTCGCAAAATAAGTGTACCTACACTTATTTTGCGACATCTTCGAAACAAAAACAAATCGGTCTAGTCTTGGGAGATTACCCGGAACAAACAGACAGTCAAACATTTTAAAAATGGTTGTTTTGTTGTAGGTACCGTATTTATTTATTTATTTTAAATCAGTTGCTTGCTGCGCTTACAGCGATGCCAAAACGCACAGCAAGCTATGTATATACTTTCATATGCATTTATTAAAATGCTGTTATTTTGATATTACAAACAGACTCTTCAATTTTATATATTTCTATAGATATTCTTGTAGGCATAGAAATAGGAAAGGAGCTTGTAGAATAATCTAACAGTATATCCTTCAGTATTTTCTAGTCCCGCACCTCGGTCGGCCATATTCGTACTAATTCGGGAACACATTATCCAGCCGTCCCGCGCTTCGGTCTGCCGGGCATTGGTGACCTATTCGTATTAATTCGAAACGTGAAGTAGTATTTAATGTACTTACGCAATACATTTTGCATTAGCAATAGAAAACTTTTTGAGTGTAGGAAAATGTGGCGATTGAACCAGAATTTAATATCACCGTATATTGTGCGATTACCAGTCGCGAGAATGAGCAATTTCAATATAGAGAATTGCTGGGAAGCTTTGTAATATGTTAATTTTGTAATAAGTATGTAGGTATGTTCCTATTGTAAGATGAATGATTGGTATTTATTTATTTAATACGTTATTGCACTAAGGAAAGTAAAGGAAAAAGGAGTAAAAAGTAATGAGTAAAAAGTACGTAAAAAGAAAAAGGAGTACTTAATAATATGTAACTACATAGTACATCCAGAGAGGCCGCCTATTTACTTATATTGCAAAATCGTGTGTGTATTCTGATTTAACATTTAAAAAGCTTAGTACATAGTTTAAAAATTTATTGTTTGACAGAATAAATGAATTTCAAAACTAGAGCTGCTTACACAATTGCCGATCGGATATTTTGAGTTTACCTCTGATCACTAATACTGCAAAAGCTTCGTAATTTCAGAACTAAAAATATGAAAATATAGGTACGTGAAAAAACTGAAAACGTTATTTAGTGCTAATGTGTCGTAGGGAATTAACTTCTCTAAATAATGGTAGCTGATAATAATAACGTGTCATAGCTACAAAAAAGTTCAATGGCTATAACTATGATATTTGTATCTTTAAAAGTAACACTAGACTTCAAATAGGAAAAAAGAAAAACATTTATGAAAACAGACGAAAAGAAAAATCTATTCCAGGGTTACAGGATATTTTCACTTCAGACAGATACCTATATTAAAAGGAGGCTGTTTTCGTCAATATCTCCGAAAAGATTATATTATTTACTAGCGTCTGCCTGCGGTTTCATCCGCGTTTCCACAGTAACCATGCATTTTTCCGGGATAAAAAGTAGCCTATGTTACTCTCCGGTCCATAAACTATATATATGCCAAAAATCACGTCGATCCGTTGCTTCGTTACTGCGTGAAAGAAGGACAAACCAACAAATCAACAAACCTACAAACACACTTTCGCATTTACAATATTAATAATAACAGTAGGATTATGTATCAGAGCCCTATTTTTGTTTCGACACGTGCCTGTTTTATTTTTACCAGAAAATATCGAAGACATTTTCCCTGTTAACCCTTTACTATTTTCAGTCAGCATTTTAACGGTAAATTGAAATTATCGCCAAGGGACACAAAACGGTTTGCAAGCCTTTTCCTTTATCCAATTGCCCAAGTTTACGCACGCCAGAAAACAGAGATATAGAGAAGGCTGGCGTCATAGTAACGAGCGAAAGAGGCCTACCACCATCTCTTAGAGCAGTATTACTTTAACATTACATTGAAAATTCGTACTACAATTTTCAATTTAAGGTTAAAGTAATACTACTCTAAGAGATGGTGGTAGGCCTCCAGGTACACGCTCGCGAACAGTGATGTCAGGATAGTATATCAAGTTAAAGTCAGTCACCACGAGTTGCCGAAAAATATAATTAATTCATTGAATGAATTTAAAATCTCTTATTTATTTTTTTGCTCTTGTAAGGAAACCTTTTAATCATAAATGGACCTTCCCAAACAGACAGACCTTGATGTAGCTAATTCAAAAAAAGTTCTCTTATACTCTCTGATTTTCGGTTTTGTTTTTATGTTGTCAATGAAAAACAAATCTTACGAACATAGGTAATTTTTACAGATAAAGAAGAAGTAAATTTAGTAATAGGTTGTTGTTATCGCTACGCAAAATGAGAGCATACAAAAACTGTTCCGAGTTTGGTTGTTTAAACACTTCCTTAAACCAAACAGACATACGTGTTTTTGCTTTACCCTTGGATAGTGAAAAGTAAGTATTAAAATATTTTTAACAGTGGTAGGTTTTTAATTTATTTTGTCTTTGTTGTTGAATTGGTTGTTTATAGTGTAGGTGTTATTAAAATATTCAAACATAGAAAATTTGGTACAAAACTATCCAATGTTAGCCTCCTCCCATTCCTTTGTTTGTAAATATTAAATTAAGTAGACGATACATTGTGTTAGCTCACAGATTACGATCCGGACACTATCCATCAAATAAGTTTGCTTTTTTGATGAAAAAATTGATTCGCCTAACTGTGAAGAGTGCGGAACTATCGAAGACGTCCATCGCTTGTTGATGGAGTGTGTCCCGAACAGAAGAGAAAGAGACTTACATAAGCAAAAATATAATTTAATTAAATATGCGTATGATATAGGTACATTTATACATATTTTAGCAAATCCTACAACGGATGCTGCAATTTCTCTTTGGGAGATGTTTTTGCGTTCCTTTTGCCGCAAACAACTCGTAGATTTTTTCTATACAGCTTACTATATCATATAATTCTGTTAGTTCAACATCTTTACTATTAATTTAACAAGATAAAATTAATTATTTTAAGTGCCTCGACTAAAAGGGCCGTTTTTTTTAATAATAGCTAAGAACACTCTTGATCAAGTCACATCCGAAACAAAAAATAAACTACATCAAAATCGGTTCATCCGTTTAGGAGCCAGAGGCAGACACACAGATACACTCGTTAAACTTATAACATCTTTCCTTTTTTGCGTCGGAGGTTAAAAAATTAACGAATGAATTCGGCTATAAACTTATCCATTGTGTATGAAATTTTCTATGAATTGTACGCATTTGAAATCATTAATTTTCTTTTGTTATTATCCTGATCTTCCAGCCCTTTTTTTTTTTTTTTTTTTTTTTTTTTTTTTTTTTTTTTTTTTTTTTTTTTTTTTTTTTTTGGTTCCCGGTGGAAAAAAAACTCCTTTATGAGCTTACCCCTCCGTGCCTCGGGGGAGGTCACGGAGAGAGTTTGGGCTTCCCGCTCGCCCACTGCGCAGCGGACTACCCACCAAAAAACCACCGAGGCGTTATACGGCTCAGCTTCTGGACGGGGTTGCGGTGCCACTTTCGCACTACACGCGGAACCCCGTCAGCCGTCGTCCGCCCCCATGGGGCGGACCCACCTCGCGAGGAGCCTAGCTCCCCCGCTCGGCTCGGGCGGTGCGCCCACGCTAGACGTACCGCCCCCGCCTCGGGAGGGCCCTTACCTATAAAAGGTGAGGGACGCCTGATGCCCCCGCATCCGACGCCCCAGGCCCTCCCGGAGGAGACGGAGGGGTTAAACCGCGCCCCCGTCTCCGTGCTCATGAGAGCACCGTCGTGTCCCCCACCTGCCACGGCGCTCGCACGGAGCGCCGCTTAGGGCGGGGGCCATCACAATGGCGCGCGGTCGCAAAAAACACGGCCGCGCGCTCCACCTCGTCTCAGTCCGGTCGATTCGTCCCCGAACCTAGGGGTCCCGGTAACCACCACCGGTCCGGGGACTCCTCCTCCCATGTTCTCTCCGATCTAACCCCCCCCAGCCGTCGCTGTATGCCCGGGGTGGGGTTAACTCCTCCTTGGTCACGTCCCGTTTGGCGCGCTGCCAGCGGGAGCAGGGGGGCTCTCATACCCAAAAAAGGTATGATCTTCCAGCCCTGGGTTATCATTTCTTTGCGGTTCAAAATTTAGACAATAAGAAAAAAAATGATAAACAGTATGGACGTTATCAATTTGTTATTTGCCACGTTTTTACAAACAACTTATCAAAAGTATAACTGTCAATGTTCTCAAGATAAATTATCCAATTACATTTTATTGCTACTAATGGAGCTAAAAAGTGAGATATCACTTTTAATTACTTCAACTTCAATAAGAAAGCGCACTCGATTGTGCGTGAATAGATTTATAGAGTTAATAACTCTTGTTTGACGTCAGACAGTTTCAAATAATGGCTAGATTATATGAAATACGCAAAGGTCAAAGAGTATGCAGTAAATAATTTTAAAGCGATGACGCTCTGCAATGTAGATAACAGAGTAAGGCTCGAGTTAACCAACTATATTGATCCTTATTAACGAACCATTCATAAAGCTTCTAATTCGGATAATTTTAACGATCATTTTGACATCTGTTGTCGGAATTGGGAATTGAATAATTGTCGATAACGTGAACGTCGTTACTTTCACATTTGGCGATCTCCGATCTGTCCGATTGATAGGTCAACATTTACTTACAATAAGCTTAAATATTTGGGGAAGGAAAATGTTATAATGCAAACATGCCATAGTTTATTTATTAGTGCTTCAGGTAGGCGAGTTTCCAATCCAAGAAGGATGTGAATAGAATAGCTAATATGTCAATCATCATCAAATCGTCCCAAGGCATCAAAATGTCCCAGAAAGTCCTGTTTTTCTTCGCGCAAATATCCGTTTTCATAGATTTTATAAGCAAAATAATACAGTAGTGTAGTATAACCAAGTTTTTAAGAAAAGACTTATCTATAATCTTAAGAATAAGAAATGGCCCAGAGGCTAAGAAAATCACAAAAAGACCCTGAAATATTTCTTTTGTCTCAACATGCTCAATATTTTGAGCACAATTACCTTTTTTGTAAGCAAAAAAAAGAAAATTTAATCATCTAAAGACATACTTATATAAAAATATTTCAACTTTATGGTGTCTCTTTTTTAATTAAACTACGAAATAACCTACAAAAGCAAACGCATCGCCATTTTCAACCTTATTTCAATACAAAATAATTATACCTAAAGGAGGGTGTTAAAAGTGACAATAGTTTCGTCGCAAAATGATCACTTCAGGCACTATCCGTATTTTACACCACAATCGTTTTCCTATGGTCGCTTATGACAGTGGCGGTCATAAATAAACCATTGTTGATTTTCGTATGCTCTTCATCAAAGTGATCAGTTTGCAACGAAACCATTGTCATTTTGAAACCATTGGTTTAGCAGAATTGGGGCTTGACAGATTTAATTAGCTGTTTAATAGCCTAGTTGGTTAAGGCGTCTGGTCTAGATAACTAGAAGACGCCGGTTCGAATCCTGTTGGAAGCGAAGTTTTTGTGATGCATATATTTGTGTAAACATCCGCTAACTAACGCTAACTAAACTAGCACTACAAAATATCCTTTTTTTTTTTTTTTTTTTTTTTTTGGTTCCCGGTGGAAAAACTCCTTTATGAGCTTACCCCTCCGTGCCTCGGGGGAGGTCACGGAGAGAGTGTGGGCTTCCCGCTCGCCCACTGCGCAGCGGACTACCCACCAAAAAACCACCGGGGCGTTATACGGCTCAGCTTCTGGACGGGGTTGCGGTGCCACTAACGCACTACACGCGGAACCCCGTCAGCCATCGTACGCCCCCCAGGGCGGACCCGCCTCGCGGGGAGATAACCTCTCCCCCGCACAGCCAGGCGATGCGCCCAACGCAAGCGCATCGCCTCCGCCTCGGGAGGACCCTACCTATAAGAAGGTGCGGGACGCCGAATGCCCCCGCATCCGACGCCCCAGGCCCTCCCGGAGGAGACGGAGGGGTTCGACCGCGCCCCCGTCCCCGTGCTCGACGGAGCACCACCACGGCCCCCCACCCACCACGGCACCCGCAAGGGCGGTGCCTAGGGCTGGGGCCCAACTCTCGACGCACGATCAATGACCGTGTGCCGGTCCCCGGACCTCAAGGAGAGGACCTTCAGTCCGGGGACTTCTTCTCCCACGTCCACTCCGATAAAGCCCCTACACCAAGCGCTTTCCCGCGGTCAGAGTGGGGGCTTACTTCTCCCTGTCACGTCCAGGCAACCCCCGCCCCAAGTAATACCCGTCAGAGCGGGGGTCTACTCCTCCTACGTCTCGTCCTGTTTGGCGCGCTGCCAGCGGGAGCATCAGGAGGTATATTATACCCCTGGGGGAGGGTATACACCTGGTCCCACGCTGGAAGACAGCGCGCCCCACCTCGCCCCGTACGCCTAGCCCCGTCCATTGTTGACGCGCTGCTCGACCGAACAGCGCGCCCCACCTCTCGGTCACCCTTCTCGTCCGGTTGTTCGCAGTGCCGGAGCGCTTCGCAGCGCCCCGGCACGCCGTCACTCACTGCGGCCTTCGGGCCCCGCCCAGCCCATTCGCCCCGTCCGCTGAGCCCTCTGCTGACCCATTCAGAGGGGCACGCGGAGGGGCCCACCTCGCCGGGTTATCAGCTACCTGTCAGCAACCTCACCGGGACCGAAAAGTCAACCAGGAGAGGTTGCTGGCAGGTACCCAGGGTGCACCACGTGGAGGTTCCCCGGCATAGCACCCCACTACAAAATATCCTATCACTATGCACAGCTGCCGCAGCCAACAGGATTATTATGATTTACAGCACAGTAAAATCTGTTAGAAAGTAATCTTGTTATGCCAAGTACAGTCACTTGCAGTCGTAAAAAATAAACTCGTATTTCTGGATTAAGTGACTTTACGACGTTGGACGAGCTTAGTGAAGAGTACACTTTGTAAAATGTAAACGCAAGGAGTTATTATTTATAGAGTTGAATTAGAACGTGCGGTTAGAACGGGAGATTTTATGGTACGGGGTCTTCCCAAAAACATCAATTTTAATTGCAAAAGTAAAACATTTTGTCACTAACAAAATATATATAAAAATAATTATGTAAGTGCTTGTCTCATCATCATCAGCCGGAAGACGTAGGTACACTGCTGAACATAGGCCTCCCCCATAGAACGCCACTGGGATCAACTACTCGCCTCTTGCATCCAACGGTTCCCCGCGGTTTTGACAAGAACATCGGGCCACCTATCTTATCTCATATTCGTCTCCAACTCGTGGTTTTTCGAACATATCTGATGAGTGATTTCTGATGATAGTCAAAATCTTACTTCAAGAATTCACGAGAAATATTCAAAACAAAAATATGTATGAATCATTTCGTTGTCTCTCTGTCACTTTCTATAGCAATAAAACGCTTTGTAAACTTTATGCAGATCTCATTCAATCACTCGTTTTACATAAACAAACGTCGGACCACTCACGATTTGTTTAAACACATAGTTCTATCGCTAGTACATCTCTAATACTAATATTTACGAACGTGACAGTAATTATAGGATTTTAAATTGTAAACATATTCAATCTTCATGTTTCTGAACGAGATACGATGTTCTTGGACGCAGGGTGTCCAGACGAACATGTAGAACACTCTCTTGTGATCGTGTGAAAAAACAACAAGTATAAGTTTTATGACTTTAAAGTCAAAATATTTTTTATATGTTTTTACTGAATTTCACAAGTTAAATTGTCTAATTGAAGTTGGTGTTGATTTTTGATTTGTCCTTCTTTCACGCAGCAATGAAGCACCGTGATTTTTTGCATATATATATAGTTTACTAGCTTCTGCCCGCGGTTTCACCCGCGTTTCGGAATCGCGCATTTTCCCGGTATAAAAAGTCTATTTTACTCTCCGGTCCATAATCTATATCTATACCAAAATTAACGTCGATCCATTGCTCCGTAGCTGCGTGACAGAAGGACAAACCAACAAACATACAAACACACTTTTGCATTTATTATATAAGTATGGAAGTATGGATGTACCGGAGAGTAACATAGGCTATTTTTTATTCCGGAAAAACGCATGGTTCCTGGGGCCACAACAACTCTGTAACGAAACGAGGTAGCCCCATCGAGTTTGGTCTCGTTTGATTTATCTTTAAAAGTACTCTGATCCTATTTATATTTTAGCTTGTCTGAAAAATATATATTTTTCCACAAAAATTTATTTTTAAAATACATAAGCGTTTTGAAGCGTTGATGGCTTAGTGGTAGCGTCGTCGTCGACCGCAGATCCGTAGGTCAGTGGTTCGCATCCTACAATGAGCTTGAGCTTACCAGTGAAGGAAAATATTGTGATACAACCACAGTATAGTATTTCCTAGTGCTCGCTTTGGTAGCGATTACTTTCAATTTGAAAATCTGTCACCAAGCACCTTTTGTCGTGTTGAATGGTCAAACCCTATCGTATCAAGTGTAAAAAGTATGAGCCATCATTATTTGATACTAGCTGCTGCGCGCGGTTTCACCCGCGTGGAGATTTTGGTTTCATGGGTTTTATATTTTTTCGCGGAACTTTTTCTAAAATTAATGTAGCCTAATTTACTCCTTATAACATTAGCTATCTACCAGTGAAAGTCCCGTCAAGATCGATCCAGCCGTTTGGGAGATTACTTAGTACAAAGACAGAAGAAAAAAAATTTAAAAATGTCTGTTTTGTTATATGTACCGTATGTACTTTAATATGCATTCAGTAAAAAGCTGTTATTTTGATATTACAAACAGACACTTCAATTTTATTTAGTTGTATAGAAGTGTAGATAAAGTCATGTCACCACTACAACTGATCGAGTTGTAATGATTTCAAAATTACTTAAGATTATTTATCATTGCAACTAAAAATAAACATAGATCTAAAGTTTGGTTGTGTTTAAAACACAATGCTGTTTAAAACAGGAGAGGATAATTTCGACATTTTCGGTGAAAATTCTATTGTTTTCATAATCTTGATATATTTATTTTAAGGAGATATTCGATATTAATTTGATGGGAAGTGATCCTGAAACTAATTTTAGCGAAGTTTCGTTGAAGGTCCTATATAAGTGAGATATATAGGACGTTTATGGTTATACCTGCATAGCTCTCAACACCGCAGACAGATCTCATTCCTGGTTGGAGTATTTACTACCTTCGACTAAATCGTAACTTATAAGATCAAAGATGGTTTAGACAAATTATTATATAATATATCAATATCGATCGATTTGTAGGGAATTGATTTATGTCACCATGGTAACTACTCGTATGTAACTTATATCTCAATTTATACAGACTTTGTTGGTAACGCCGGCAGGATTAGAATCGCTACGAAGTGAAAGCTGTTTGTCTATAGGCCCTTATCCCATCAATCATGCGTAGTATCTAACGGGCCCCTTAGACGCAATGCATGATTGATGGATATATAATATACTAGCTGCTGCCCGCGGTTTCACCCGCGCTGTGGTTTTGGATTTCATGTGTTTTATTTTTAGCGCGGAACCCTAATTCTCTTTCTTAGATAAAAGTAGCCTAAGTTACCCCTTATAACATTAGCTATCTGCCAGTGAAAGTCTCCTCAAAACAGCTCTAGCCATTTCGGAGCCATTACCCGGAACAAACAGACAGACAGACAAACAAACATTTTAAAAATTGTTTTTGTTATAGGTACCGTATACACTTTCATATGCATTTAGTAAAAAGCTGTTATTTTGACATTACAAACAGACACTTCAATTTTATTTATTTGTATGTATAGATGATATGATATAGTCAATTTGTTAGCCATTGGTTGGCTTATGATGTAGTATAATGATTTTTGATATCACATCCTTAAGAACTTGACTTGTTTATACCACATACAGAAAAATATGAAACGATTACTTATAAAGATGTGGGTAAATAGGGTGTTGTGAAATAAGAGAGTAATTTACTCCCATGATGTCATGGTGTATACTGAAGCTTAGTTTAATGGGGACGTGACACCGTTTCCGAGAAATGTTTTTCACGTTATACTACAAAATTAAGTGGATATGGATTTATAAAAGTGACAAACGCATTTGTTGTATCTTTACTAAACAGACTGAATAAACTTAACGTGATGTAACTAAAATTAGGTTTAGGTTTGAGACGCCAGAATCGCCTCCAGTATTTTATAAAATATAAACGAGCGCAAGCAATACTAGTATCATAATAAAACATAGCCTATGGTTATTCAAACTTCTAGCTTTCTATTAGTGAAATGAAATGAAATGAAATGAAATATGAAATGAAATGAAATATTTATTGTTGTTAAAACCGTGTACATAAAAAGATCTTATTCATAAATCAAAATTTGTTCATGACAGTTTGTCCAACAACGGACGTACAACTAGGTTTGCTTTGCAGCATATAAAAATGGATATAATAATAATATATGAATTTTAATTGAATGCAATAACAAAATTAATTAAATTATAATCACAGTACAATAAACTCATATCATGTCTCGTTGCAATAAATATCAAAAGGAATAGGCTAGACAGAATATGATTTAATTTTTATTTTTGTGCAAATATTTCTTTGATGTCATAGAAACATTTATCTACCAGCCACTTGAACAGTTTTGTCTTAAATTGTCTGATCGGCAGTTCACGAATGTCTCTAGGAATTTTGTTGTAGACTTTTATGATCATCATAGAACAGTTTTTCTGACATAAAGCTGTTCTGCACCCTGGGAATATCAATCTTGTCGGGTCTCTATTTTTAATTCTAGATTCAATTTTGTCTTCAAACGAATCAAAAAAGGAGCTATGATCTTTTACAAAACATCCTATTTGAAATACATATAATCCCGTTAATGTTAACAAACTCATTTTTTTAAAAAGTGGCTTGCACGATTGTATTGGACCTACGCCACATACTGCTCTAACGCACTTTTTTTGAATGATGAACGCTCTTTTGATGTGGGTTGAGTTACCCCAAAGTAAGAGACCGTATCTTAGAACAGAAGCAACGTAACCAAAATACGCAGTCATCGCGGTGCTTTGACTTGAAGTTTGCCTCAGTCTCTTAAGAGCAAAGACAAATCGGTTCAGTTTTTTACAAATATGTTCTATGTGTGCTTTCCAATTAAAATGTTTGTCTAACACAAGTCCAAGAAATTTAATCTCATTAACTTTTTCTATAAATTCATTCCTAAATGTCAAATGTGCCTTAAAATTGTCAGTGTTGTTATAATTTTGGAAATGAATAAATTTTGTTTTTGATAAATTTGCTTGTAGATTATTATGTTCTAGCCAGTTAATTACTGATTCTACTTCGAAATTAAGCAACTCTTCAAACTTTTGATTGCTGCTAATATGCGGCACCACAATAGAAACATCATCAGCAAACAGCACACAATGTTGATTTGTAATGTTTGGCAAATCATTAATATATATTAAGAACAGTAGTGGCCCCAAGATGGTTCCTTGAGGCACACCAGTGCTGTTGTACTGAGTGCCAGACTTATAGATGGTAGACATTAAATTTGCATCAACACTTTTCACTTCAACGTATTGCTTACGATCAGATAGATAGCTTCTCAACCAATCGAGAGCAGGGCCTCTTATGCCATAAAACTCACATTTTTTTATAAGTTTGTTATGGTCAACAAAGTCGAAAGCCTTGGTCATATCAAAGAATATGACAGAGACAGGTATCCTTTT
This sequence comes from Crocallis elinguaria, assembly GCA_907269065.1. Lineage (NCBI taxonomy): Eukaryota > Metazoa > Arthropoda > Insecta > Lepidoptera > Geometridae > Crocallis > Crocallis elinguaria. Next base: position 17,935,769 of record OU026072.1, on the reverse strand, counting down.
GTCAATGAAATCAGTGACCTTGCCTACCAGAGTAAAAGCCGCCAAAGTTGTCGACTTTTTTCTCTGAAAACCATTTTGTTCTTCTTTTATAACGTTATGTTTGTCAAAAAAATCTGTTAGACGTAGGTACATAGCTTTTTCAAAAATTTTTGCTAAAATAGGTATTAGGGTAATGGGCCGATAATTATTTAACTCTTTTTTACTTCCTTTCTTGTGTAAGGGCTTTACCACAGAGAGCTTAAGTCTCTCCGGAAAAATACCCTCTGTAAGGGACAGATTTAACAGATACACCAAAACATGGCATATTATAAAAACGCATTCCTTCAATATGTGAGTGGAAACACTATCATATCCCACAGATTTAGTGTTATTCAAAGATAAAACTAATTTCAACACCTCACTGTTCGTTACAGGTCTCAGAAATATGCTGCTAGAGATTTTATCTTGAGAATGTAAATAGTTATTGTTCGTAGTGTGGGCTGTATTACTATGTTGGGGCTTATTCGTGATACTAATGAAATAATCATTAAAAGTTTCTGCAATCTGAAGTGGCTCTACTATGTTTTGTCCACTGTGAGATATGGTATTAACACTTTCCGCCGATTGTTCACATTCTACTTTGTCTTTTATAATGTGCCACGAAGCCCTACATTTATTTTTTGATTTCGTTAAGAACTTATGATTCAAATTCTTCCTAGACATATTTATACAATTTCTTAGAAGTTTACTATATTTCTTATATGTTAATTTAAGATCTGGACACCTAGATTTATAACATCGGAATCTTAGATCCCTCTTTTTTTTAGAAGACAATTTAATACCCTTTGTTATCCATTTATTAGATTTTGAATTGCTCTGAATTTTGTGTTTTTCCATGGGGTAGCATAAATTATATATAAGACAAAAGAGGTCGTGAAATTTGTCAAATGCTTTATTCACATCTGTTTCGCTAAATACTTCGTTCCAAGTAAGGGCTGATAAATGTTTTAAAAATGTATTTGTGTTCTCTTTGCTGTAGTTTCTTGAAATAATGTACCAATGAGCAATCTGTCTGTCTTTTTGTTTAATTGGAATATTTAAGATCTGGCAAGTGTCATGATCAGAAAGATACATTGTGTGCGTACTACCAATTGCACCTTCGACATTGCTAATTATGTGATCAATACAACTGTTTTGTCGGGTAGGTGTCGTGATATGAAGAACAAGATTGTAGTTCAAAGCAAGGTCCTTCAGTCGTATGGCTGCTATATTCTGTTTCAGAGTGTCAATATTAAGATCCCCGGCAATAATAACCTTCTTAGACTGTTTTAAAACGTATTTGTCAAGTAGTACTTCAAGTTTGTTAAAAAATATATTAATGTCACTAGATGGAGTTCGGTAGATACATAAAATGATAGCATTAAGTGATGGAACTGAGATCCCGCATACCTCGAATACCTTTTCTAATGGGATTTCTTTTATTAAATCCAGCTTTTTAAAACCAACTGAATTTCGTATCAGTATGCACACCCCACCTCGCTTCTGTTTATACCTTGAAAAGAAACTAGCCACCTGGAATCCCTTTAAAAAAATATTAAGTTCACTTCCAGATTTTATGAAAGTTTCAGTCAGACATATTATATCTATACTAATATTTTTTTGAACAAATTCTTGAATAGAAATTTGGATAGTGTCAAGTTTATTTAAAAGTCCTGCAATGTTTTGGTGCAATAAACCAAGATTATGTGAGGGGGAGTTATTCACGAAAAAGCTGACTGGCCTCCATATCATGGTCAGCATCTTGGCTACGCTTCCTCAATATTGAAAAATAATACGGTATCGTACCTCTTTTTGGGTCTGTGGCAACCGACTGCACTGTAGGGGTAATAGGCAGTTTGTTATGGGAAGAGCTTTCATTTTTCAATTTCTTAAAATAATAGGGGATCGTACCTTTTCTAGGCCCAATTCCTTTAGTTTGATGTTTAGCATGCGTATTGTGGCTTATTGTTCTATTTACATGCAATTTAATTGAATTTATGTACTTATTATTATAATAACGTGAGTCAATGACATAGTTAATCTTCCTACAGACGTAATTAATGTATTCAAAATGAGATTTAAATGCTTTTTCATCAATTTGTATAAAAATACAGTTGCTAAATGTGTGTGTTTGCTAAAAGTGAAATAATTATAAAAATTAGATCATTGAATCCAGAAGTTACTGCCTACAAACTATCAACTTTAATATTAGAATTGACTATTGTCAACTATTAAAGCTTAAACAATCAGATATTTTTATCACTGACTATCCCATTTTCAAAAAACTTTTCATATTTCAGAGCGCCGAGTCGTAGTCCCTTCAGTACTTACGAGTACAAAATTATCTTATCAGGCATTGTCGATGGCGTGATACATTACAACATATACAACAACGCCCATTCACATCTGCCTAGGTACTCTCCTGAAATATTGCCGCAGATACGGCTTATCAGTAGTGTGTGCTTGAATGGATTTTTGGATGAGCACATCAAGTTTTATGGACAGCAATAGCTCTGATAGTCCGTCTTGCACAATGTGACGAAACCAATGGAAGGTTTATTTTTAATTATATAATGGTGTCGATTCTATCGTTTCATAATTAAACCTAATTTTAGTTATGCTCTTTCTCTTTCCAATACATAACATGAGAGAAAGAGATTTAGCGTGCTTGGCCCCCTGGTGATAGGACTAACTAAGTCTTCTGTGAATATCCGTCTGGATGGGTATACCACGGATCACCGCGTTGCTTGTGTAGTCTGCCGTCAAGTAGTAGTGTGCAAGAATTATTGTGTTCCAATTTGTGCAAAGTAGTCAGTGAAATTACTGGCCTTATGAGACCGAGCTCAATGCTGTGCCGTGCAGACCGTTTCGTTTCAAAGTTCTGAGTGTCACTGCAATTGTTATGGGCCGGCGTGCAGACGATCAGCTCGTCTCGTTATCCAATAGTATAAAAACATGTAATAACTTAATGCTAAGTAGCATTATCGACCAGTTTTCTAGGTCATGCTAGAAAAATGGTAAGGGAATGCGGCTATTTGTGTGAAGCGCGTGGTAGCTTGCCTGATACTAATTATTAAATTAAAAGAATGGTTCCCTTTTGGTACTAAATAAACGTAAAAACTAACCGGGCTATCAGTTGGTTTTTGGAAAGAGTTCTCAAAATCTAGATATTCTGAAATAAAATTACAATTTTATAGACCTGCGATTTCCTGAAAATACATAAAGTTTTTTTCGGTACGTAACGTGAAACGGAACGCAATTTCTCTTATCAATCTTCAAGCTTATTATTTGCCAAAACTGTCAAAAATTACGTGACGATGACGCTATACTTTTATAATGTTGCTGATTTTGGATATTTTTAGGAACGCAGTGTTGATGTTAATTAATTTTGCATTTTTACTACGCTTTTCTTTAAAACCAGTTAATGACGTAAAAATTATTACCCGTATTATAATCATAACCAGTAATAAAATACAGGCTAACAGGTGAAGCAGCTATTGTGAAAGATAAAAGACTTTAACTTTATTTTTGGAAATATCTAATGAAGGCACATACACACATGCACCCTAAAAACATTATAGGTACTCCTTTTTTGGGAAGTCGCGTAAAAAGACGGGCTCTTACGAAAGAGTACACTGATAGTACCTAGTTAGAACAAATCCCGGTGAAATCTAAAATCAGATAACATAAAAATCCATCGTTTACCCATAAAGAATTACAAAAAAGATATAGATTCTCAGGAAAGGGCCCACTGACTCTTCCCTAAGAATCTCTATGGACCCTGCTGTATCTTTCCAGAACAAGGTTAATATTTCACGCCTCATATTTTGAACGAGTCATCAAACCTCCACTTTTCGTCCGCTCCCCTGAGTCTTAACAATTTGTCTCCCTATTCTCATTTTCATATATTAAATATTCTGCAACGAGTTTGTCGTTATTTATTTTAATTTTATTCATCGAAAACCCAAATTCATCTATTTGGATTCTAAGCACAGCTAATTGTAACGCATTCTGTTTAATCATGAAGATAATTTCGAACTCTCTCGACCGAAATTCGAAATTAGTGCTTGAGAAAAGATAATTATAAGATTACCTACTTATTTGTTCACGGTTTATTTGAAGTTATTGTTATTTTACTCGGTAGGATTTTATTAGTGCGTAATGAAATAAGCTGCATTATTAGTGCTGTAGACGCTGTCTATATATATGCGCGTGATATGCTCATAAAAAAGGAGGTTATCAATTCAACACGTGTGTAATACATATGTGTTAAAGGGTAAGGAGGTTAAAATACTTAGTAGATGTAGTAATTATAGTATTACCTTAATTTTCATTATATACTATTATTAGAATCATAAGGTTAAATGAAAATAAGCTTGATTTCGAAAACAAACCGTTCAAAAATACAGTATTGTTTTGACAAAATCTGATGCCTGTAATATATCTCTAAATCAAAAACCAAGATAATTACATCAAGCCCAATTTCTGGCATCCTTAATAATGCTCACCTTTTCTAACAATTTAATTTGGCCGCTTCCGATTTCTCACGTCAAATTTAATAAAGAACTCGCGTCTCGAGAATATTTTATATTAATACCAAATACGTCTGACCTACATATTGTATTGGGTGAGTAGCAAACTGATTAACAATAAAATATTGGCTTTTCAGTACATATTCAATGACATTTGTTATACAACATCGTACTGGCGGATAAGTTCACTGTTATAAATTGTTAAACAACCGGCTATAACTCACGTCATTTGTCGATATTGTCGACCTAGGTTTCCTAGCGTCGGACACGCTCGAAACCTAGGTCGACAATATCGACAAATGACGTGAGTTATAGCCGGTTGTTTAACAATTTATAATGTGTGATACTCACGAAAATTTTAATAGTAAAAAAGTTCACTGTTACATATAAAGAACTAGTTGAATCTCGAGAATATTTTATCTTAATACCAGATACAACATCGTTCCATATTATAGTAGTTAGTTCCATATTATAGGTATATACAAAATTAACTTTCGACATTGATGATGTAAGCTTCCTTATTATAATTAGAATAAGCACCTTTCTTGACATAAAGAAAATTGTAACCATTTTAGCAAATAAATCATTGATTGATTGAATTGTTTCATATTGTATACTAGCAGCTGCCCGCAGTTTCACCTGCGCGGTTAAAATTGAACTTCATGGTTTTTATTTTCTTGCGCGGAACCCTAATTCTTTTTCTAAAATAAAAGTAGCCTAAGTTACTCCTTATAACATTAGATATCTCTCTGATTTTGATATTACAAACAGACACTTCAATTTTATTTATTTGTATAGATGAACAGGAAGGATATCTTGCTTTCAATAATGGCTACCGGAATATATCTTGTTTACTACAATTTTTATCCGGAAAGTGGTAGGTAGTCAAGACAGCACTACAAAATACAAAATAAGTATCTCCCAATTATGGTTGCTTTACAATGTTTTTTTAAGCTTTCGTTTTCCTTGAGCTGTAGAGCTCAAGCTCAGTATAACATTCGACCCTAGCTACAGATTATATAAATGTTCAAAAATATTAATTATTACTACTTTTGAGCCCGTCCGTCAGATAACGTCCTGTTAGATAATTTCCTGAATCATCGCAGCTATACTAAGTCCGTGGTGAAATCAGACCTAAATAAATTGTTGCTATTCTTAAGAAACAAAACCTATGTTAGCTAACGGTCCATTAATTTCAAAATTAAAGACCTGAAAAAACACCAAGCAGATAATGGATCAGTTAAATTTATCGATTGAATAGGAATCAGTTCATTAACTCTGCAATTGAAAGATCGGCGCTTAGTATCCATCCCACCCAAACCGAGTCTGCAAACCCCCCATATTACTCCTCAGATATTTTCTTACCACGCACGTTTTATTTTCTTCATCAGTTTTTCTTACATTCACAAAAGCACGTAAAAAGCTCGTCATAGATATTATATCAAATAAGCGATCGAATAACACTCCATTTGCCGAAATCGATCTAGACATCCAGACCGTAAGCCATAACAGGCTGTAAAAACACGCATGGCCGAGGAAAAAGTTACATCATTCTCTGTTCAGGAAATGGCCAGCCATAAATTTTCGCCTTCGTCATCTCTCCCGCGACCCGGAGTCGTATAATGTAGTCTTTAAGGCCACGTACACAATATAAGTCATTACGAGACTGAATAATACGACTTAGAAATGATATCGTTTTTTAAATTTATCAGCATCGACGGCATGACAGCAAGTCGCCCAAAATCTAAATAAATTACTAGGTAGAAGGATTCGTTCCTTTATGAGTGCCAGTATGTGTGGGTAGGCAGAGTATTGCTCATGGCTTTAGTTTGCATGACTGTGTGACTGCGTGTTCCGGTTTAATGAACAATGTAGGCAATAACATTGTAGATTGTGTGTGTGTATCTGGGCACATGAGAATGAATACAATAATGCTACTTATCGACTACAAAAACGTGCTTCAGTATCTGCCCCACATTTAAAACAGTGTCTTAAAACAAACAACTTGATAATCTCACGTTGCTAAAAAATGACACTAATGACCAATTAATACAATCATCCAATTAAGCTTCTGACAACTTCATCACTGCAGCTAATTGAATATCGTTCGATACTTGGATAGGATAAGGTTTATTTTGTTTATACCCAGGTACGAATTACCTTTTTTGCTTGGATTTTTGAACCATACTGCACGCTAGTTACTTAGCTAGCATGCACAAAACTGTAGCAGTAATGTTGTTCGTCGCTGGCTTACGGCTATAAACTTCAAGATGAAAATCTGTTGTCAAACAATTATCTGCGTGTTTTCGCAGCTACTCTCGAGAGACAGTTCTATTCTATAGGTAGGTCTAGCATGCTCAAGCTGTAGCAGTATTGTTGTTCGTAGCTGGCTTACGGCTACAAACTTCAAGATGAAAATCTGTTGCCAAACAATTATCTGCGTGTTTTCGTAGCTACTCTCGAGAGACAGTTCTATTCTATAGGTCTAGCATGCACAAGTTGTAGCAGTACTGTTGTACTATTGTTCGTAGCTGGCTTATGGCTACGAACTTCAAGATGAAAATCTGTTGCCAAACAACTGTCGGCGTGTTCCTGCAGCTACTCTCGAGAGACAGTTCTATTCTATAGATCTAGCATGCACAAGCTGTAGCCGTACTGTTGTACTGTTGTTCGTAGCTGGCTTATGGCTACGAACTTCAAGATACAAATCAAACAACTATCGGCTTGTTCTGGCGGCTACTCTTGAGATATAGTTCTATTCTAGGTTTAGATTGCTCAACACCTTCAATCACATTTTCAGTTGGATCGGTGAGAGGTATAAATAGCCAAACTTCGAAAAGTAGTTACTTCCTACTTATTACAAACGTTAGCGTGAAAGTTTGTGAGGCAAAATGTATATTTGTTGCTCTTTCACGCAAAAACCACTGAAAATATTTTGATGAAACTTTACAGTAGTATAGCTTATATATTATAAGAATAACACATAGACTACGATAACTAAATATATAATTATAACTACCACGCGGGCGAAACCATTTATACAACATTTACAGTAAAAGTAAAGTACTTCTTCCATCGATGGATTTAGGAAACGAATTTTCGATCAATTTGTACACACACATAGATTACCGCAGTCCCCATCTAATTTAAAACAAATTTTCTATCTAATGGAGGCAAGCGACCTCCCAAAACGCATATTGTAATTACAAAACATGCGAACCACTTGTTGATCACACCACTGTCTGAAATTACGTGAAGTTTCAGGCGTTCAAGATAGTACCGATGTACGCTACCAGATGGCGCTTTTATAAATGTACAAAAAGTCTAGTCTAAAACGAGTTGTGTAAAATTAACTTTAAAGTATAAAATAATATTGTTATAAACCATCGTCATAACTTTTTATATGGTAATGAAATGGTGTATTATATTATATAACACGCGTTTTTTGTGTTTTGTTATGATTATTGGAGATTTTTAATCCGTTCTCTTTAGTAGCATAATAAAGTGATTCTTAATTCGTGATTAAAGTGAAAACATTACAATAAATGTACCTACCTAAGAGTATTTTTTTTGTTTAATTTCCAACGAGATATGATAGCTGAGTGGTACGTAGCCCACTAATCTGTAGGTCGAAGGTTCGAATCCTACAACCAGCTTAGCTTTTGGTGAAATAAAACGGATTACAGGTATATTGATAGGGCATTTTCTAGCGATTGCCTGGTTAGTGATTGGTTAGCTACTACTCCCCAGATGTAAATCTGTGGCTTTGCACATTTTACTTCAAGGTATAATATTATTAAAAAGGTACCTATATGTACACTGTAATTTTTTACTTAACATATTTTATTTCGAAAAGATATTTATAGCAGCTAAATAACTTATGTGCAGAAAGGACAGAATGACGAATGTCACTGGCTCGGGGTAGCGCCTTAAGTCACCGGATAACTCGTTGTTTATAATAACAGCTGGTATTGTAAACAAACTGGATGACAGTCCCGAATTAGACATTTTTAATACACCGGTAAAAACATTAAAAATTACTACTTATCTCAAGTAACTGGTTTAGTGTGAGTTAATAATAATAAATAAAGAAATAACATGTACATAGTATAAATTGATAAAGATAGGCAACCAAGTTTTTTCTAGATGCAATATGCGGAAAACGTTGTAATTGGTGTTTAGATTTAAGTTTTTTTTTTATTTTGTTAATTTGTCAATTTAGTCTTAGTATATATCTGTATGTTTTCCGAAAAAAATAAAAATTAATATGAAAGAAATTTTTGGGATGTATTATATTTGCGTGAACATCCGCTCGTGTCGGTAAACACTATAAAATATATTTCATAAAGTTTTCTACCATGGTCGATAGCTCTAAATGTTGTACTAATTCGCAAACAAGCAATTTATTTTGTATATATGTTAAAATATGTCAAACAGTTTAAGCTACCGCCGAAGAAATAGATATAAGATATCTACATACAGTCATACATACTTATACGCTCGTAAAACCTAGGGTGATATAACCTATCACCCTAGGTTTTATATTTAGGACATTGTTTTATAACCTCGGAATACATATTCTCGATATTGATCGACACATAAGGGCTTAATCAAAACCTACAACTTCATCCACCCCATACGAACTTAGTGCTAAATGAGTTTACAGTGATTGCTAGCACCTTTATGGATTCCTATCGTATTCCTGCAAGTAGTTGTTACGAGTGCCTAAGGGCTTGTAGTGCTTGAGAAAATTGATATTGTTAAGAGTAATGCACGTAACAAGCGTAGAACGTTAAGAATAGAATTGTTTTTATATCGTCGTCGATCGTTAGACGTTAGAAGCATAATGCCATCCTATAACAATTGCAGTGCCACTTAGAACTTTGAAACACAAAAGCCTGACAAAAGACAGACTGTACGAGCAAAGCGCACCCAAACAGACACTCGCAGAAGAGTTAGTCCTACCACCTGATAAAAAATTACACAAGCTCTAGTAGCGCACTTAAGTTTGACAAGCAGTTGTCGCTTTATTCAACGCTATGTAAATATAAGTACATATTTAAACCAGTTTCAGGCGTAAAGTTCAGTTGAAACTACCGAAATAAATGGTTTTGTGGCTAGAAAGGAGTAGTTTCAGCAAAATTAAACCTATTTGATGAGTTCTCGGAATAGCTTCTAAACCCAAAGCTTTAAAACTTTTAATCAGCTAAATCGCATTACCTTTATCACTATATAAATAATCCTCCCTATGCACTTAAAATAATTAATTCTCTGTTTTTTGGGGTTATTTTTAAATAAACATAGTAGGTATTTACTTTTTGTTAACTATTAGGTCGCAAAAAAGTTTTTTGTACAGTATGAAGTTGTAATCTTTCTTTGCTTACCTAGCTACCTTACTTAGCTTATAATGTACGTAACTGGCTGGTTTAAATTCAATATGTTGTCATGTTTTTAAAAAAAGAATAAAGGAAAACCTTTTTCCCGCCATTTACAATTGTTTTTCTCTATGTTCACGCTATCTGATATAATAAAATGAAAACATTTTGTAATGCCTCGTGCATGACGAGACGTCATACTCAATGTATCAAAGTATAGATGTAGTCAGGGCACGATTTCTTGCGAAAAGGGGGGTAGGTATATACGTTACTTATTGTCCCCTAGAATGAGAACGTTATTTATTATCTAAATACAGTAGTACATACAGTAGGTACCTATAGTAGGTTGACCACAGACATAAAAGTTTTTAAATTTGTGTTTCACCTGAAGGTGGTTAAAACTTTTGTAACTGAGAACGGAACAAAATGGAACACAGCAAGTCGGGTAATAACGTTCCATTTCACGCATTCCGTACTTTAGTCTGTTCTAACAATTTTCGTAACATTTAGTCACTATAAGGTTGACAATTTTTTAAATCTGGTTTATAATGCGTATATCTTTGTGATATTGCGACATATGGGATATTTTACCCAAAATATTAATATTTGAAGGAAAAACTAACTTTATCATATGTACTTATGTAGTTTATTTTACATTTTTATAAATATTTTGACATTTCCTGACTAAACGGCGCCAAGATATCATGGTTTCTCGGATTACGTCACAGTTTGCACAAACCAACCCACGTTCCCACAGGAACTGTGCGTTTTTCCGGGATATGAAGTAGCCTGTGTTACTCTCGTGTCCATAAAATATATCTATGCCAAAAATCACGTCTATCCATTGCTCTGTAGCTACGTGAAAAAAGGACATACCACCAAAAGTACAAATACAATTTCGCATTTATTAGAGTGCGGATTATGGAGTAGAGAAGAGAAAAAAACAATCACACATACTATAGGTATTAAAATAACTTAATATTATATTATGAGGCATAACCTTAATACGCCCACAGAATATTAATACGTATCGGTATATTATTTTATCAAGCACAGGAGGCTGTGCGTCACTTACCCGTGACGTCAATTAGCCCTTTTGTGTGTTGAATTAGATTGGAAATACATTGAATCACGTGACGGTACTAATAATTAATTATCGTGTAACATTGTCATTGTGGTTCGGTGAGGTAGCTGATAATAAAACAAGTAATATTTAGAATAGAGCGGCATCGGGACTATGCTTTTTGAGAAACACGAGTTTCTTGCATTTCTTCTCGGTGATGTATAGGTTTCGGAACAAGGCAATAGAGCCCATGAGCGCCCATAAGTGTTCATCTTGTATGAAGTAGGTAGGTTTAGCTAGATAATAGCCTCAAACCGAAGTATTTGTATGCTGGGCTATTCTCTCCTGACCTGGCCGTTTTCCTGCAATCATCCAAACTTTCCCTCTATCCGGACGACGCGTTTTACTTCAACATTTAATATTGTCATTCGGGCAACGAAGGAACGGAATTCTTTGCTAGCATCTTATCATTTGCTATAGGACTAACTCTTCTGCGAGTATCCGTTTGGGTTAGTACCACCGCTTTGCTTGTGAAGTCTGCCGCCAAGCAGTAATGTGCAAGCATTACTGTTTTCTGGTTCTTTGGGCAAAGTAGCCAGTAAAATTACTGGCTTATGAGACTTTATACCTAATGTCTCAGGGTAATGAGCGCAGCACCAGCAGTACCGCGCAGGCCTTTGCGTTTCAAAGTTCTGAATGGAACTATAATCGTTATAGGCCAACGTTATGCTTACCATCGCAAACGACCAGCTCATCTCATTATCAAATAGTATAAAAAACTTTAATTCCTGAAAACTACAATTTGGAAGTCTTCAAGACAAGAGTGAACTAGTTATCTTCAAGGCAAGCTACACCGTCGACCGCTTATTCGCTTACACCGCCAAGTGAGATTGCGGTCAAACGCAAGCCTATTTATTAGTGGGAAAGAAAGCTAAAGCTCGTAATGATGTTTTGTGGTATACTGTAGTACTGTAGACATACCCCATGCAGTGCTCTAGCGCTTGTCGCCAAATAAGGTTTGTTTTGGGTCTAATTAGCTTCTCAGCTTTCAGTGAAGCTGTAAACTATACTGTAAATAATATATTCTAAATATGGATAATGGATGCATCCTTTTTTAAAAACTCCAATGGAAAATAAACCAAACTGCAAAAACCTTACTTTAAACCATTAGTACTATAAATTAAATGATACATATTATTTGTAGATACAAGACAAGACACATCGAAATCAAAATAAAAAATTGCTGTTATTACAACACATTATTCAAATATAAAAAAAGCAATTTATTTTACGAAAGTTCAATCTTTTAAATAATACTGCAGTCAGCTAAACATTTGTCAGCTTGATAAGTTGAGTGACTTGGCGTTTCAACGGTACCTAAATCTTATCTGCGTACAATCGCCTGCAATAATAAATATACATTTCCATGATTTAAAAATAATGTCACAATATTGAATCTCAGAATGTTGCGCACAATTAAAGCTCGAAAATATAATATAATATGATAATTATATAGTTGCCTCATTGCTAAAAGGATAAGATCGCGCGTGTCGCATAAACTGCTTACTTGACAAATTACTATACGGTTACTGCACAGTTACATTTGTTAGTGGGAGGACTAACTCTTCTGCGAGTGTCCGTCTGGGTTGTTACCACCGCTTTGCTCGTGAAGTCTGCCACCACGCAGTAGTGTGCAAGCATTACTGTGTTCCGGTTTGATGAGCAGAGCATCCAGTGAAATTACTGGGCTTATGAGACTTAATACCTAGTGTCTCAGGGTAACGAGCGCACTGCAATGCCGCGCAGGCCTTTGTGTTTCAAAGTTCTGGGTGGCACTGCAATTGTTATGGGCCGGCGTTATGCTTACCATCAGGCAAACGACCAGCTCGTCTCGTTACCAAATAACATAAAAAAAAAACCAACCTGGTTAGATATTTTATGGACTGGAGAGTGACATAGGCTTCTGTTTATTCCAGAAACATGCACGTTTCCCATGCGCGAGTGAACTGTGGGTAGCAGCTAAGTAGTTTTCAATTAAATCTTAATTATGACAGTGTAAAAATATTAAAATTATGAAATGTATACTTATTATTGCAGGCAATTGTACAGTGAAAAATATCAACCAGCATTCACTAAATTTTCACTCAATATTCACTCAATGTTTCACTTGATGTTCAGTAATCGGAGATTTTGTTTATTGATTTACAACTTGCAACTCACAAGATAGGGAACGTGACTGGAAATAATGATTTATTTGCGTAGCACTCGGCCATTGATTGTAGTATATGGTAAAACTATAAATGCATTGTAAAGTTTTTACCTTACTTTTCCAGACATATTATTTTTAGATCGATTATTTCACCTGGCGATGACACCACATTCGACGGGTTTTAGTAAACAATATTAAATAAGGTACTTGGTGTTCAATTTTCAATCAGATTCCGACCAAGCACCACATTAGACGGTACGATATGCGTCAAGAGGTGATCGTAGTTTTTCCATGGTTTGCGCGTGGTCCGTGATTGATGGTTATTCATCAATAATACATTGCGTCTAATGGGTCCTTTGCAGCGGAACAATAACTTTCCAGTAGGAGAACGCAGATGGCGCTCAGTCCTACAAAATTGAGTGAGCTCAAGGACACCCTATAGGTATATATGAAACATGCAATACGAACCTCGGCTTGGTCGTCGTCGGGAGAGTTTGAAATAAAATTATATAATGTGGGTAATTTAGAGTTTGAAATGTTTAATATTATATTGCTAAGGTACCAAAAAATGTTTGTATTGTATTGTACTGTGTGATGTTTTATCTTTAATTTATGCCTATACTACTAGGTGAATAGGGCTGTCGTACGCACGACACGGCCGCGCCCTTGGGCCCAACCCACGGCTTAGCCAGACCAAGGCCTATCGCATCCCTTAATGTCATCCCTTGCTGTACTCGCCCAGGGAATAGTTTGTGTAAACACGTCGTGTCCTGAGAGAACGGCCTTTGGTTTAGAGTTTCGACAAAGGTTTCATTTATTGTTTATTTTTCCTTTTATCTTCTCTTGTGTTGTCGTTATTTTATATAGCTGGGGCGTGGAATGATCGGCTCCGTGGTTAAGTTGGTAGCAATCCTGTCTTCAAAGCGAGGGGTTACGAATTTGATTCTAGTCCCAGGTTAAATTTTTGTGGTCAGCATATATTTTTTTCGTGTCTTGGTTTTTCTGGTTGTGCAGTTATGTGTGTCCATGCCAACAAGGACGCAGGGAATTTTAGTGTCGTTTGCAGTATTATTATTTTTTCGTTTCAAAGGTGTTTTAACTGTTCATTGTTTGTTGTTTATTTTAATATAACAGCGCCGATCATTTAGCTAGCTAGCTTAACATAGTCTATTATAGATAAATTCGTGTAGCAAATGATTTTGATTTGATTTCATGTTTTATTCTCGGGTAAGATCTACATATCTTCTACCAATTTCTGTAAATATTGAGACACACCAGTGGGACAGTCCAGGGAGTCAACGGGTCGTGCCCCGTAATTTCGGCGTGATTGAGTAATAAAAATCCAAACTGTCACATTTTTTGAGAGGGATTACTAGCGTGCTAAAACACAGAACGCAAGCTTGAAGTTGGCAAACATACAGAGACATACTTGCGTGAGTTCGTCTGGATTACTTAGTACTTCCCTTTCTCTTTTCCCTTACTCCCTTTATTCTTAAAATATCTAAAATAACAAACAAAATCTGGGAAATTTATACAATTTCTTGTGAAGTGCCAATTATATTTGCTTTTAAAAGTTGTACCTACGCAATAATTAGTACTTTGAAAGGAGATCCATTATCTTGGATTCGGAAATTTATTCTTTTGATTTATTTACTTTCTTGTATTTTCCCTCATGAATTTCATTATGTCCACCTTGTATAATCTATACTGTCAAGTACTTTGAAAAAATTGATTCGTTCCGATTTAAAACGCAAAGTAGTCAGTGAAATTGAAGCGAAGATATCTCAGCAATAGTGACATCTGTGTGTCGAAGGTTTGAATCTTACAATGAGCTTGAGGTTTTGCTGAAGAAAAACGTCGTGAAGCGACCATAACATGGTGGTAAGGCACTTCTAGACTGACCTGGACCTGAACCACAGAACATATAATAATACTCTAGTTACTACCCTTAAGTTAAAAAATTGTCACCAAGCACCTATAGGTTGTTCTGCAAGGCCGCGTTCTAGATTCAGCGAGTCATCCTACGTAGTATAGTTAATAGTTAAATGCTTACATAACAAATTTAAAAAAGTTATATTATATAAGGAATGGTAGTAGCCGATTTTGTACGACGCTGGCTATAATAGCAATAACGTGCGTTAATTTACCTACTATAACCAACAAATAAGTAATATGTACCTATTTGTTATATTTCGTATAATACTTACATAATTAAGTACATATAAACATTCCATAAGTGTGTTTTACTACTGACATAATTATATGTAGTATAAAAAACACACTTCTACCCCCTGGCCCCGTTATCAGGACCTCGACGGCAAGTGCAATATATTGGACTCGTCAAAACGAATCCTATGAGCTCAAACTAGAATTAAGGGTTTACTTGCAGCCACTGAAGAGTTCCATTATCCACCTCCTGACTCCGTCCTCCGATCAGCTCCATGATACCAATTTATTGCATTGTCATATAAAGTACATAATACTTACAAGGTTTCATTTAGATACGACAATTAGAGCAGTACATTTAAACTGACATCCAACTTCTAAGATTCCATTACGTAGGTACTTACATAGTTACAAGTGATAAAAATAAAAAAGTGTGTTAATATACCCATCCATTAAAATACCTATAACACATAATAAGTAAGTGCTTTTGCTTGTAATATTTAGCAACGTGCACGTTCTGCTTGAACTAGTTTCCTCTCAATTACTTACGTATTTCCCTTTGCCTGTTAGCAATATGCAATATTCAATTAATAGTATCGCTAACCTAAAGGTCCAACCAAGTTCAACGTAAGCACGGGTGGTGACCTAGCTATGAAAATGTAAACTAAGTAGTTAAAGGTTGAAACTAGTGCTATTTAGATCTTCAATTGGAAGTATACGTAAGTACTTATAATATTAATAAAAAAACATTGCGAGTTACTGGTAAGCAAGGGTGTCTTCGACAAACCTAACCTAGGGTTTTAAGACATTTTAACCAACTGTTACTGTTATCTTTTTATTACCAAATAAATCAATAAAAAAAACACAGCAGACTAACATTCGTCCGTACAAATAATTTGTACCGATTTTGTGGTTTTTGTATTTGCGTAAAATTTTACAGTGACATCTGGTTACCTGTTGAGAGCATGCTGCCAAGTGGTAGTGAGTGGTGTTAAACATTAGCATTAGCTATTGCCAATTTTTTGTGATATTGTTATCCATTTATTCATATTCATTTATTTTGTATAACTAAGTGTATGTGCAAAGGTCTTATTCTACTTATATGAGATCTTATGACTTAGTTGCCCATTTCAGGCGTCGCAAAGAAGGTTATAGCGACAGCTAAAGCTTGCACCCGCGGGGGGCTAAAGTGTCTTCCCGCTGAGGATGATCCTTCCTTCACCTAATAATCATCTGGCCAGTCCTAGTGTTAAGATTTTTAAGCCGATCCAAGAATATAAGTACTAGAATAACTTAACATAAGTAATCTTTGTAGTCTACGTTCAGCGCGTCACCACCTTCAACCATACACTTCATTTCAAGTGAGATAAAGATACACTTACATAATTATAGACTTTTCAATAAGAATACACAAAATAAAACCACAGCTCAAGTCGTTATCGTTTATAAAGTGCTAAAGATTGAAATGCTTTAGCCAGCAAAGCGCTAAAACGACACTTCTACAATCATATAATATGTTTCCTATCCAAAATTGTTACTTTATGTAACTGCGAAAGAGACATAGATGTATCTGGTATACAAGAAGCAAGCTCTGTTTTACATCTTTACACACAAGCCAGCGTCCTAAAGCCCTGGCAAGCTTCCAAATAGATATCGTATCAGAACCAATGCACTTTGCAAAATACATTTCTGTTTTTTAAAAGCGTATACCTTTAACGAATCCATGCTCAGTTCCCGCTACATGTCATATGTAAGTTTTTGCACTGCAAAGTCCTGTGCATATTTTGCTGTAGAAAATAAAGTTATTTAATAGGAAAATTCGTCAAGTGCGTAAACTCGGACTGAGTCTTCTTTGCATAGGTACTTAAAAATATAGGTACGAGCTGTGTTCCAGGCAAGCGTGCTTGGACCTTCGACCACATTATCACTTACCATCAGATGAGATCGTGCATGGTCAAACGCTGCTACAGTTAGTAATAAATAAAAAGACAATTAAGTTGTAAGTATGACTTAACGGTCACCCATCCAAATACTGATTACAGCGAAGGTTGCTTAACTTCACCGATCTGTTAAGAAAAGTAGGTCGAGCTACACCTGAAGTGAATGAAATACCTAGTTCAATTTCTATAAATGTTGATTCGCTCTATTGACTGGCAAATTGAGAGCACGAAGACTCATTAAACGATGAATACCATGCAATTAATTATTGCACCCGTATATATGCACCTAAACTAGATCTTCATTATATTATGTGACTAGATGTATATTTATTGCCTAGAAAGGACTAATAGCTTGTTAGTGGTGGGCTAAACCTTCTGCGAGTGTCCGTCTGGGTAGGCACCACCGCTTTGCTCGTGAAGTCTGCCGCCAAGCAGTAATGTGCAGGCCTTTGTGTTTCAAAGTTCTGAGTGGCACTGCAATTGTTATGGGCCGGCGTTATGCTTACCATCAGGAAAACGACCAGTTCGTCTCGTTACCAAATGACATAAAAAAGAGCTTTGCAAAGTTGATCTCATAAGCCCAGTATTTCCACTGGCTAATTTTCTAGCTAGTTAGTTTAGGCTAGTTTCACCAGAACCGAATTTCATCAACTCATCAAACCGGAGCATAGTACGCGCACAGCATCCAGTCGGAGCAGTTGCGTGTAGCTCCATTGATGAAGAGGTACCAAATATCGCGAAACCGGTCGAGCAATCGTCGCGAAGCTAGGCTGAACCACGTAAGTGAATCCGGTTAAATAAATATAAACATAGTAATGCTTGCACATTTACACATAACAATGCAACTCGCAGTGGTGGCCTCTGGTTTGCTAATGCACCGTATTGGGAGCAGAAAGGGCTAATGAATGTAAAAATTTAGCAAATTTAAAATGTATTTATTATGTATAAAATTAATTTTTGGTTGAGCAAATTAATAGATGGTCTGTATTTGAAAAGCAGCGTCTAAAGCTTGCCTTCTCAGAAGGTTGACGTAAATCCAGCTAGCTTCAGATGTTGTCAAACTTATACAAAAGGGAAAAAGTTTTATTTAGCGGGTTAAAGATTTATTTATCAAAACTACAGCTATTATACTACTACAAATATTGTTGGAGAATGTTTTTGGGCGTAGTGGGTTTATTATAATCCAAATGTTTCGGTCCATTATTTGGTAACTTTTTGTTGAAGAAGTTCCGGAGTGGCAGGTTACAAACATGGCGTGGTTTGCAATAATATATACCGTCCGGAAATAAAAAATATTACATACTCGGGCCCGTAATAATAAATCTAAATACCTCTGAAAAATATCTCTATTGCACTATGGCAACATAGTTATGTATGAGCCTATAGATATAAAATACAGTGTTGTATATAAATGTTGTATATGTATTATTATGACGTTTATTTGTATGCTGAGTCTGTTCCCGCAATGGCTCCTAATTGTGCTCTGATGTTTATATCGTGAATAAACCTATATTAGTGTCCAAATCCTTCGTTATCTATACAAATAAATTTAAGGGTCTGTTTGTAATATCAAACTAACAGCTTTTTACTTAATGCATATGAAAGTATATACGGTACCTATGACAAAACCATCATTTTAAAAATTTTTGTCTGTCTGTCGGTTTGTTCCAGGTAATCTCCAAAACGGGTGGACCGATTTTGACGGGACTTTCACTGGCAGATAGCTGATGTTACAAGGAGTAACTACGGCTACAATAAACCAACAGCATCGACAACCATCCAAACGAATCATAAGTTGATAAGGTTGACGGTGTATAACGCTTGACTAGAAGATACCTTTTCACTCTCTAGTATAATTTAGCAAAATATTTTCGTCAGTATTTTTCATCTAAATTTTACGCTAAATACCATCACGCTCATAAGACTAGAGCACACAATCACGTCATACAGGCGTTACCAAAACCATCAAGCTAAAATATTATATTGGTCGTTACCTAGGATAAACTATAACGCTAAATTAGCTGTGCGTTTTATACGCAATCACTATTCCCATATAAGGTCCACGGGGGTCCGGTTTAGCACACGCCTTAATTATAGAGACCCTTAATGCATTAGGGCTGGTCGTAAACTCTGTATTAGACCGAAGACGGTGATGACAAAGAATTTTCCATGGTAGATAAGTGAAATAATTAAGATGAAACTACGAGGAACGCCACCGCGTTCTTAAACGTAGCTGGGTAGGGTGTCATCATACTTGCGTGTGGTAGGTACAATAAGCGGATATATTTTTCTTTTTAATGTAAGTATCCGATATTGACATCAAATACTTACAGCTAAGGAGGCAGCATCACAAACGATGTTCCTTAGCTTTCCTCAAGATAGCCAGCAGCAATAATCACACGAACCCAATTTCTACTAAACAGCCCAAATTTATATATACTAGCTTCTCGTGGTTTCACCCATGTGAAGACACCCACAGCAACCGTGCATTTTTTCCGGGATAAAAAGTACCATAAATATACGACTATTCCCATAAATAATGCAAAAAAATAAATCCGTTGCCCCATTGCTGCTTGTAAGAAGAACAAACTAGCAATAAACCAAATGCAAAAGTGTGTTAACATTACGGATTACGGAGGTTAACACACTTGCATGGTGCACCTCTAGGTCTGTCTTAAAGTATTACGACAGACAAGTACTATTATCAGTATGATTGTCATACGGACAAGTACTATTATCAGTATGATAATAGTACTTGTTTTGTCCTGATATTTTACATGACTCCTTCGACTCTAGAAGTGCAGAACTATGTATATACTTTTACCAAAACAAATTGATTAGGTAAATAAAAACAAACCAGGAATAGTGGTAACATTGAAGGTAACGAACATGATGATGAATGATGATGGAATGATTTTGCTTGTAGTGGCGTCGTGTGGCGGGTCGCCCTCTTCCCTCTAAAATGGTTGAGGAGAGCGATGGCTGGTTCATGCGTCACACTCGTGAACGGGTGCTGCTTGTGGAATCTCGTCCGCTCCGATTGTATACTCATTTAAGTATTATATTTTTAACATTTGTATTTATATAAAACTATATGTATATATAACATGTATGTATGTCAACGACACTTTAGTTAGGCTTTCGGAGTAAGTTTACTTTTGTTAAGTTGATGATAAGTAAGAATTTTTTTTTCTGTTTATATAATTTGAACTAATCAAACAAAGGGTGCGAGCCCTGGAGCTTGCAGAGCAAAATAGATTACATAAAAAAAGGTAAAGAACATTTTTTTTTAAATGATAACGCACGTTTCTTTACAAAATTCGTTCAAGCACGAGTGCCAACATGTTGACATATTTCATGACAGTGTATCTATTATTTGTAAGTAGTTATCTTAAAGTATATTTAAGCCATAGTAATTAAACTAGTTAGCGCTTTAGTAACAACTGTAAGATTAAATAAATAAATAAAAATAAATCGATATTTATGAATGTCTAAATCAGTATAAATTTATTTATTTGGATCGATGTTATTTTCGTAACAACCTTCGTCAATGTTGTTACAAGCATAATATTTGCACATGTTTATTATAGAGAAGCTTTCTTTGTGTTTTCCTTAACATTAAATTAAATAAACAACGTCGAATAATACCGTTGACTTGTTTACAAACGAAAAATAAATCGTTTTAGGAGAAACAAACCTCCATTATTCAAAGTGAGCTCAAAGAATATCAAACTGACTTGTGTGATTTCCTTATTGAATAATGAAATATGTATGTCGTTAAAGTTTAAAAAGCCAATCATTGCCAGTCTCAAACGCAAACACATACTTTAAGAAAAACATCTAATTGTACAAATTGACTTATTACTTATAAATTATTTCAATACGGACTTTAAACATATTTTTTATTTTATTAGAAAACTTCTAGTCTATCTTGAACATACAACTTTAATGATGATGAATGAATGTGTAATGGAACTATGAGTATTCGTGAACATATTTAATTAAGTGTGGAAAAATTAAAACAACCTTTGCTTAGTGAGAGAAGGGGGCAGGAAGGTACGTCAGGTCAGGCTTTTTGCCCAAAAGCGCTCAAGCCATATACGACACTATATACTGTCACATCTCACATATTCTACACTTTCATCAATTCAAATGAAACAGTATCCAAATAACAAACTTAAAAAAAACTGTTAGATCTCTAGACAATAGGGTCGTTTGCCTGATGGTAAGCATAACGCCGGCCCTATAACAATTGCAGTGACATTTAGAACTTTGAAACACGAAGACCTTCGTTGCTCTGCAGTGCGCTGAAACATTAGTAAGCCCAGTATTTTCACTGACTACTTCGCTCATCAAACCGGTACACAGAAACGCTTTCACATTACTGCTTGGAGGCAGACTATACGAGCAAACCGATGGTATATCCATCTAGATTCTTAGACACTCGCTGAAGAGTTCGTCCTAGTACCACCTGGTAAAAAAATGTTTGAATTACGTATTTTTATCACCAATCGACACGCAAAGTAGCAAACGTAGAACCTTAAAATACCGACTCTCCAATTTTTCCAATTTCGTTTGATGTGTTAGTTGTGTCAATGTAGGTATAAAACCTTACAAATTCGTCTCGGATTCTCAACAATACCTTGTAAATATTATTGTGAATTCCATCTCCCTGAGACTATTTATCCGGTTCCCTCTTCAGCTAATCTTGAACACGTCCATGTTAGCTATTTGCTCGGAATTCTTTCATATTCCTGATATTTAAGCCCAGAACTGTAACTCAAACGGTTTTATGAACAAACCGCAGTGTACGCCAGCGTCTAAGCTTGAAACATTTGTAGCTAGATGCAGCGTGAGCTCGAACTTAGATAAAATTTGTTTGTACCTATTTGTGATATTAAGCAGCTTAAAATGACCTGGTCTTTAGGCATACTTATTTACTAGGTCAACGGTGATATCCTTACTTATATTATTATTAACATTATAAATGCGAAAGTGTGTTTGTTGATTTGTTGGTTTGTTAGTTTGTCCTTCTTTCACGCAGTAACGGAGCAACGGATCGACGTGATTTTTGGCATATATATAGTTTATAGACCGGAGAGTCACATAGGCTACTTTTTATCCCTGAAATATGCACGCGGGTGAAAACCGCGGGCAGAAGCTAGTGAAATTATAAATCTGGAAACAATATACAAAAAAATCTAATATGAATTTTGTAGTATACCTATTCGCCCGGCTTAGCTTCTTCGCTCGTGTTGAAAATCTGTTATTAAGTACCTAACGGTACGCACAAGAGACTGTACTTGACAGTCTGTCCTATTTTAAGTGTATCATGTGTACCTTCAGGTGCATGCATAGTGATTATAAATATTAAACTCTAATCTATCGACACTAAAAAAAGCTAACAAAACCTTAATAAGGGTCAAAAATTGCTCTCTAATCTTCTAATGCATACCTACTCATTATCAGTCAGAAAATGTTCACTGCAAAGACTTCGAACATTATGTTTGTTAGTTCAAAAGTTAAATTATAACGTCCACAGGACGTTAAACTTGCCAATTGGGTTATCTCCAAGATGCTCCCTAAGCTTAAGTACTGTTTAAAATTACCACAACCTGCTTAAGGGGCTACTCCAGATATTTCAGGGTTTTTCCACCAAGATGCTGGGTCAACCACATACGTGATCAACTTGAAACTAACATGTATGTTTTATGAGACCTTTATCTCTCTATGATTGAAGACAAAAACACGATTGATACATTTTCATTCGATACATTTTCTTATCAAAAATTATGCTTTTTTCAGTGTAAAATACACTTTTTTACTCAACGGCTTAAATTTTATTTTCAAAATAATTACTCACACCAAGAAAATATATTGTACTATCTACTGACGAAGACAAAATTTACCTAGAAAAATTATTAACCTGTTAATAAAATAAATTAGATTTGAGACTTACGTCATTTAGTTCTGAGTTAAAGTGTGTTCAAACAGTGCACACTAAATTCGACCTTATTACGCTGGCACCTCGCGTTATAATAGTTATCCGAAGCGAGCAGTCCTCAGTATAGCGCCGTGCGCCGATGCGGGTGGACCTGTGATTGTTTTTGTCACAAGCGAGCATGCAACTTTCGATATTACAATAGGGAACAAGGACAATAAGAAATTATATGTTCGCAAAAGAGAGAACCGTTTGGTAGATTGTGCAAGAAAAAAGAAGCAAAGATGTAATTACTCGGAGTTATGGTCTGATTATTTTTCTTGGCATATATACCTATTACCCAGTCATATTCCTGGCAATTTTTATCCGACTTCAAAAAAGGATGAGGTTCACAATTCGTCCGTTTTTCGTATTTGTTTTTTGATGATACTCGATTTCTGTCCTAAAAATTGTCAAACGATAGAGATTCTTTTACTCATGGTAAAATATTTACCCGACTTCAAAAAAGGAGGAGATTGACAATTCATCCTTTTTCCTATTTTTTTTATGTTACTCGATCTCTCTCGTAATAAAATAGTCAACCGATGGAGATTCTTTTTCTCATGAGTACAATTTTAACCGACTTCAAAAAAGGAGGAGGTTGTCAATTCGTCCTTTTTTCCTATTTTTATGATGTTACTCGATTTCTCCCCTGATAAAATTGTCAATCGATAGAGATTATTTTTCTCATGAGTACAATTTTTACCCGACTGCAAAAAAGGAGGAGGTTCTCAATTCATAGTTTTTCGTATTTTTTTGATGTTTCTCGATTTCTCTCCTAATAAAATAGTCAACCGATAGAGATTCTTTTTCTCATGAGTACAATTTTAACCGACTTCAAAAAAGGAGGAGGTTGTCAATTCGTCCTTTTTTCGTATTTTTTTGTTGTTACTCGATTTCTCTCCTAATAAAATTGTCAATCGATAGAGATTCTTTTTCTCATGAGTACAATTTTTACCCGACTGCAAAAAGGAGGAGGTTCTCATTTCATAGTTTTTCGTATTTGTTTGATGTTTCTCGATTTCTCTCGTAATAAAATAGTCAACCGATAGAGATTATCCTCGCTGCTTCGTCCTCGAGATTACCAATAACTATTAATACACATGTAGTTACACCGTACGGTGACGCCAGTTTGCACTGATAGTTGAGAATATTACAATTATTATTATTTTTATTTGGGTACTTTATTTTCCTCCTTACTCCAACTAGATAAAACTTCATTCACAGTGCAGTGCTCCGCCAGTTAGTACATTTTTCAGCATTAGTCAGTTTTCCAGGTAAAAAATGGGTAAACGGAAACACTCGAAAGACGATAATTACGAGTACATTGCAAAAAAGTTAAAAAAAACTGGAAAGAAAACTTAAACGTAGCCGTAAGAAGCGGCATGTCTCCTCGTCTTCTACAAGTTCTGGACCTAATGTCGACGACACAATGTTGGCAGACAAAGAAGGTTAGTTCTCCATGATTTGATACAAAGAATGTCCCTTCAGACAGTTACATGATAAGTCAGTGATATGATTAGACGATCCTCGTAGGATTATCATTTCGCTGACAATACGGTAACAAGGTCAATCGAGGAAGGGTGGCCTACACTTTACTGGAATAAAATTAGTATTAGTAGGCAGTTACATGATAAGCCAGTGTTATTGTGTTATCACTTCACATCATTGGCAATACGGTAACAGAATTTAATTATGTATGTATACAGTTAGGTGATATAATCACGTTAACTAATAGCATACCAAATTATCGGCGTAACAGCCTAAGCTCGCACCGCGCATCCAGCGCGTAGGCGCTGCACCGTCCTGGCGGCGGCAATGTAGCTAGTTATTTTTTAACTTTAAAAATACAGCTACTTACAGTATCATAGGTTATCTACCTATCTTTTTATCCAATTCTAAGAACAGATTGCTTGAGATCGGCTCCATATTTATCTATGGCTTTAGGTGTCATAGAAATAATTTTGTATACCTTTATGGCTTATAATTCGATATCTACCTACATATAATACACATTGCAGCGGTTATTTCGTATAACTCAAAATTTCAGACGACTCCACGGTCGAAATTGATCCTCTTGTGAATGAAGAAGTGGAAATTTTCGAGTCTGCGCCTACAGTTATAAATACTGACCCCGTCCCTTCAACAAGTGCCGAGCCCACGCCGTCTACGAGCGCTTGTGTGCCGGCTGTGCCGGCCCCGTTTATCGAACCGGAGGAGGAATTGGCTGTAGAACCAGACGCTGACAATGGTATTTTCGAGTTACTAGGTGATGACCCGTCTATAACTACGTCGTATGGTAAAGAAATTAATCCCGATCTCGCAGTACGGCTTCAACACTTTGTGACGACAGGCCTATCAAAAGAACTTCGCAAAGACCTGCAGGGTAAATACTTACCGCCCAGCAACTGTACTCTTATTGATGCTCCGCTTCTCAACCCGGAGATTAAAACAGCTGTATCGGATATTGTACTTAAAAGGGCTTACACCAAAAGTTTTGAAAGATGTAAATTTTAAATCTATTAAATGACCCAGACAATTACTACAGATATATGTATTTACCAACCACACTGCAACCCGATTTTGACTGGTTCTCTCGGGCTTTAGATAAACCTGTTAATAGCATTAAATATGATGAATACTCGTTGGAAATTTTCAGTGATGCTTCAACTACTGGGTGGGGCGCCGCGTGTGGTAGGGAAACTGCAAGCGGTGCTTGGACTGAGTTAGAACGTGCAAAATATATTAATTATTTAGAAATACGAGCAGCATTCCTTGCTCTTAAAGTTTTTGCCAAGGACTTATCTGATTGTCAAATTTTGCTTCGGATTGACAATACTACCGCCATTTCGTACATAAACCGTATGGGTGGCGTACAATTTCCACATCTTACGCAAGTTACACGAGACTTATGGCAGTGGTGTGAATTAAGGCGCATAATAGTTTTCGCTTATTACATAAGTTTGGCAGAGAATTCGATTGCAGATGCAGAGTCTAGACGAATTCACCCAGATGTTGATGAGTGGGAACTTGCTAGCTTTGCTTTTAATAAAATTGTCAATGAACTTGGAACACCTAAAATTGATATATTTGCTACTAGACTTAATAAAAAGTGCAGCAAATACATCTCATGGAATAGGGATCCCGACGCGTTCGCTACAAATGCTTTTACTGTATCTTGGTCGCAATTTTTTTTATGCTTTCCCACCTTTCACGATGATACTTAAAAGTCTACGTAAAATTAAGAAAGAAAAAGCTGTTGGTATTGTTGTAGTTCCTTGGTGGCCTACGTAGCCGTGGTTCCCTTTATATAAGAAATTTCTAGTTTCAAAATTAATTTATTTTCACCCTAGTGTTAGTCTTATATTGTCTCATTCCAGCAATCGTCAAGTGCACCACCGGCTTACACTGGTTGCCGGAGTCTTATCAGGGCGTCCATTCTAAGGAGACAAATTCCTCAATCGTCTGTGCACGTAATAATAGCGTCTCTATCTGATAACTCAATCAGACAGTATGACACGTGCTTAAAAAAGTGGTTTGACTTTTGTAAAGTTAATAATTACGACATTCTTGATACGTCTATTTCTAATGTGATAGCCTTTCTTACGCAACTTTTTGATTCAGGAGCTCAATACGGTACACTGAATACTTGTAGATCAGCATTATCATTAATTCTTGGCCCTCAAATTGGCTCTGATGATAGCATCAAACGGTTCTTTAAAGGAGTATTTCGATTACGAACCCCCTTAGCAAAATATAATTTAACATGGGATACATCATTAGTACTGAATCATATGATTAACTGGTATCCCAACGAATCAATAAGTCTAGAAAATCTTTCTAAAAAATTAATAACCCTTTTTGCTCTGGTCACAGCACATCGAATGCAGACGTTCTCTAAAATTGATATTAATAATATTGAACGTTTCTCTGATCACATAATAATTAAAATGCCTGATCTCATTAAGACATCCCGTATTGGCTCATCACAACCTATTTTATCGTTACCTCTTTTTCGCGAGAAACCCGAAATATGTCCAGTCGAAACTTTGCAAGCATACCTTAATGCGACTGAGTCCTTACGAAAAAATCATAGTAGCCTCTTCGTGAGTCTAAAACGACCACACCATAAAGTAACCTCGCAAACTTTGAGTAGGTGGGTTAAAAAACCCTTGATGAATGTGGTATAGATTTGTCAACTTTTACAGCACATTCTTAAAGACATGCAGTTACATCTAAGGCTAAAAAATTAGGTATTAATCTTGATTTGATTAGGAAGACCGCTGGCTGGAGCGGTAGTTCCAATACATTTGGAAAATTCTATAATAAGACTATTGTGTCTGAAGGTGATATGTCTTTTGCAAGAACAATTATATCAGAAGTATTACAAGAACACTAGTTCAATATTATGATTTTGGCATATATATTTTAAGTTTCATCATTAGCAGGTAGTCTCTACCAATAACATAATTATTTGGGGTAAATCTCAACAAATGTTATAATAATTGATCTATTGTGTCAATAAAACCAGATTTTTCACAAAGTAAACGGATCTTATATATTTCTCTCAAAATCTACATTTGTATTAATAGTTATTGGTAATCTCGAGGACGAAACAGCGAGGATAATTAATGATTAAACGAACTTACCTGTAAGTGAAGTTCTATCGTAATTATCCGAGCTGTTTCGTCTGAAGAGATTACCAACCCTCCCAACCCTAATAACCCAGTGTCAAAAATCTCAAAACTCTGAACTAAATGACGTTTTATCTAGTTGGTGTAAGGACAAAAATAAAGCACCCACATAAAAAAAAATTATTCTCAACTATCAGTGCAAACTGGCGTCACCGTACGGTGTAACTACATGTGTATTAATAGTTATTGGTAATCTCTTCGGACGAAACAGCTCGAATAATTACGATAGAACTTCACTTACAGGTAAGTTCGTTTAATCATTAATTCTTTTTCTCATGAGTACAATTTTAACCGACTTCAAAAAAGGAGGAGGTTGTCAATTCGTCCTTTTTGATATTACAAACAGACACTTCAATTTTATTTATTTGTATAGAGTACCATCAGTAAGTGTGGGAAAATGGGGGATGTTTCATATATCACGATATTTTCGTCGAAGTCGGTTCCCGCTTTTCAATTTTTATTGATTTGATTTACCTAATTATTTTCTCCATCATTTAAAACGGCGGAATATATGCGTTAGCGTAAACCATCAAACATTGCATTATTATTGAAATTAAAAAATAATATATACTATAATAATAAAGTATTCAAGGGTAAGGAAACTCTATTATGACATCTACGTTCCAGCGCGCAACCGAGAACGGCTCACGCTATAACGGCTCGGGCCGCGGCGATCTAGCAGTGGTCTATCGCCGCGTAATATTAGCGGGGTGTGAGCTCCGGCGCGGCAGTGCTTGTTGCGCGTTGCGGGGTGTGGAGGCGGAGCAAACGTGGGAAAATTATATTGAGAGCCTCGTCTTAAAGCTGTTGTTCTCCTTAATGTCGTAAAGCCTTGTCACTATAGTCTAGGAGTCAGAAGTACGTCACAGAGTGTTATTTGCTTATAAATCTCTCATTACATCTCCCTCGCACAATATAAGTGATAATTACGAGTGATGAGTGTTTGTTTGTTTTCTTTTTACACAAAATAATGTGAAGTAGAAAGAAGTGTGACGTCATGACTTCTTGAATATGAATTGTGATATTGACTAATGGATTGAGTGTTGTAGGTACCTATACATAAGTACCTATCTAATGTAAGTTTACTAATTACCAAAATCACCAAAATCTAAACTAATTACCAAATGACCTGTTGATTACTAACCAACTGTTTTTGTAGCTAAGCTCCATCCAAAATTGCTAACGTGATGTATTTTTATTACTAGAAGCGTTATTTTTGTCGCAGATTTAATGAAAGAATTTTATTTAAAAAAAAAACAACTGAACTATCGGCCCCTAACACAAAAAATATGGCAAAACAGCTTACCTTCCAAGACATTTTACACATACATTGCCTATCTAAATTGCACATACTTTCTTCGTATATGTTTTCATAAAGCAAGACAAACACTACCGAACTCTGTTAAGGTCGACGATAATGGTATACCTTTATTGTAAACACTTTTAAAATTCTTTACAAACAATGAAAATAGCTATTTCTAAAGAATATAGATTACATTATTACGAATACCTAGAGATTTAAACACTTTAGGAGAGCAAAAAACATTTGCTTTTAAGTAAATTGGTGATAGTTCACAAGAATAAAAGAGTAGGGACAAAAATAAAATATAGTTAAGATTCCAAGGTGCTTTCAAATTGTTTTTTGAATGATATACTTGGTATAAACAAATGCTTGCAACACCGACACTAGGGACAACGCGATGGGCCGCTTTCTGATGAGGGTGAAGGCAGTTTCTACTAAAAGGATTATGGAGTACAACCTCAAAACGGCCATCAGATACGGGAACAATGTAGTGGCGGAGGCCATCGCAGAGTCCGAACGGAGAGGCGCGGCGACGGGGAGTGGGACCAATTAACATAAGTTACCAACTCATATAGGTTAAGTGAATTAAGTGAGCAACCGGAGTGGCCATGGCCACTGGAATGACTCTGCTTGCAGTCAGTAGCGTCGTGTGGCGGGTCGCCTTGTTCCCTCTAGAATGGTTGAGGAGAGCGATGTCTGGCACATACGTCACACTCGTGAACGGGTGCTTCTTGTGAGATCTCGTCCGCTCCGATTGTGTTAACATTAGTGGTTAACGAATTTATTTCTCATAAAGAACATAGTTCACTTACAATGAGTTTAAAACTAGGTTATAACTAATTATTAGATTACTATCTACTTAAATAGTTACTTTATCTAATTGTACATCCAGATAATTATTAATTTAAATCTACTGACTCCAAAATATATTTTCTTAATTTTTTCTTAAAAAGAGACAGCTTCTTACAGTCCTTGAGGTCATTAGGTAGTTTGTTAAATAGTTGTGCACCCTCAAACATTATATTTTTATTACCATAATTAGTTCTGGGATTTCTTACTTTTAATTTGTTTACATTTCTTAGGTTATGTTTGTAAGTCTTTTTTGTAAATGTTATTTGTGTGTGTATGTCATTAGAAAATATTTTTTTTACTAATATGCATGTTGAATTAACGTACAGTTGTTTTAAATGAAATATTTTTGTTTCTTCATAAAGGGCACGGGTGTTTGTCAAGTAATCATAGTTAAAAAGTACTTTAGTAATATTTGTATTTAAATAAAATTATATGTCTGTATACGTGTTACTTTTTAGGCCTTTGGAATATTTGTATACTTTTGTTAACTGGATAATATTTTAAGAAATTGTAATGTAATAATAATTATATTAGCAAAAAAGGGTGCAAGCCCTGGAGCTTGCAAAGCACAATTGAAATACAAAATAATCCTTGGAACAAATATGGCTTCAAAAACTTCCCGAGCCATTCAAGACTAAAATAGCTTACAAGTTACCTATTAGAGCAAAAAGAGTTAGAGAAAGTTAGCTGAAAATTGGCTTTTGTTTCACAGTGGACTGTTAGTTATTTCAGTTTACAAATGAAATTAAAACGAACAATAATAAATTTTATTTAAAATTTCAAGCTTGTTGAAGTTGATACCTTTTTGAGAAATAAAACGGGACGGTTTTCCATACAACAGTGAGTTTATGACATAGAATTATTAAAAAAAAGTCTTAATGGTCGTAATATCAAACTCAATTTGTTTTAGAACAGACGGACGTAAAAGTGGTTTTATATAATAAGAGTCCCATTCTATTGTACGGAAACATTAAAAAGAGGTATGAAATGTTATGAATCTCAGTCGGGTTCTCAACTCAGAAGCAAAGATGCAGTGAAACTTCTTGATTCTACCGATGAAAGTAATAACGGGTATAAAACCTGCATAAAGTGGCGACTGTTTAAAATCATAGCACACCTTTAGCCAGCCGAGCAAAAAGGTATTACGTCCTATATAGTATAGCGTTTATAATTGTTGGCGAGTGAGTCAAAAATCTAATTCAAATAATAATTCAATGTAACGTATAGTCTCTCATCAGTTAAAAAATGAGAAAAGGATGGAAGTCAGCGAAATTACCAAATTATTAATGTCTCAGGATTACGAGCGCACTGCAGTGCTTCGTAGATGTTTGTGTTTTAAAGTTCTGGATAGAACTGAATCAATTGCTATGGGATTGCGTCTCTTTATCCCATTAGAATAAAAAAAGCTGTTTTAAATTTATTGAGCGAGATCGTCCATAGACGTTTGAAAATTTGTATAGGCATGTTCTATTCCACAAAAACTACACGGAATATGTATACTCGTAGAAAAATAAATTAAAAGCAATAAGAATCTGAATTAATTAATTAAATGTTATATATAATATTATTTTCTAAAAAATACAATAAACAGCTAAAATTAAATTAATTAAAACTACCTATACTAACCTCACATATCACAAAATTAAACAAAACAAGAACCAGAATAACTAGTTATAATTCTACAACATTTTATGTTTTAGCGACACCAAAACCACTGTAAGCCTGTGTTATTACAACGGCGTGTAAACTGGACAAAAACCCAGACTGAGCGACATTTTATCGGTCCCAAAACCAACATAGCTGTAAGTGCTGTAACAAGCTCTAACCTACAAGCGCGACCTGTCAGATTCAAATTATAAACATAAAGTTTAACAAGGCAACGAAACCTCTGGGATGGATAAATATTGGCATAGAAAATGTAAACATTTTACACGAAATACATTTTGTGTAATACTTACCAGACTGCCCCCCCGTATTAAGTGTAGTAAGCCCAACAAGGTAGTAGTACTAACCAGGTAGTAGTAGAGTCGGTCTGGGTGGGTAGCACCGCTTTACTTGTGTAATCTACAGTCAAGCAGTATTGTGCAACCATTACTGTGTTCCAGTTTTATTAGCAAAGTAGTCAGTGAAATTACTGGGATAATGATACTTAATACCTAATGTCTCATGGTAGGTATGTCTCAACGAGCGCACTGCAATGTCACGCTGGCCATTGTGTTTTAAAGTTCTAAGGATATAGGTACATAATCATAATAA
Organism: Crocallis elinguaria; assembly: GCA_907269065.1. Lineage (NCBI taxonomy): Eukaryota > Metazoa > Arthropoda > Insecta > Lepidoptera > Geometridae > Crocallis > Crocallis elinguaria. Next base: position 17,903,381 of record OU026072.1, on the reverse strand, counting down.
TTTATTGATAAAATATATTTACAAGCCGGCGTTATTCTGCAAACGACGTGGTCGTCTCCTGTCCCAATAAAATAAATAAGCTGAAGCGTATGAGTTGTTACTCTTTACTAGTCGTAATAGATATCGAAACATTTTGTAGAAGCAATATTTAGGTTAGGTACCTGCATACCTATGTGCCACTCACGACCGCCATTAGAAAGACATAAAAATCATTTATTTGACGCTGTTTTTTATACTATTTGGTAACGAGACGAGCTGGTCGTTTGCCTAAAGGTAAGCATAACGCCGGTCCATAACAATTGCAGTGCCACTCAGTACTTTGAAACACAAAGGCCTGCGCGGCACTGCAGTGCGCTCGTTATTCTGAGACATTAAGTATTAAGTCTCATAAGAGACTAACAATGCCCCTACCGCCAGGGTCGTAAGGCTACTCAACGATATGCTCGCTCAACAACCAGATCTAGATATATTTAATGATAGGGTAAGCAAGTTCCTTAATATACTACTGGCTTACCTTAGTTTTGCTGTGTAATGTGTTGGACAATAGTCTGTAAGTTACATGTGTTGTATGAATAAATAAATAAGCCCAGTAATTTCACTGGCTACTCTGCTCATCAAACCGGGACACAGTAATGCTTGCACATTACTGTATGGCGGCAGACTTCACGAGCAATGCGGTGGTAACAACCCAGACGGACACTCGCATAAGAGTCAGTCCTACCACTAACAAACACTACTAATAGGTTCTAAATGGTTGAATGGATCAGATATATTTCGTGTACTGTAGTGTTTTTTATATTACTATTAGTAGTAATTGAAAAAATGCTTCAAACAAGCCTCAACACCAATCCTCAAAACGTTATTTAGATACGATTGATAAAATGCGAATACCCAGGCGGAAACTGATATGACGGGATTGAAATTTCAATTCCCGGATTATAATCGCCTTGGATTCGAACAATGTAGCCTGAGAAAGTTCATAAGTCCATCACAAACTTTCTTTATAAAAAGATTAAATGATTTGAAAATAAGTAATCTTTGCCAGGTTGTAGGATTAGCTCTTCAGCGAGTGTCTGTCTGGGTAGGTGCCACCGCGTTGCTCATGTAGTCTGCCACCAGGAATGTGCAAGCATTACTGTGTTCCAGTTTGATGAGCAGAATAGCCAGTGAAATTATTGGGCTTATGAGACTTAATGCCTAATGTCCTCATCTCCTTGCTTTAAATTATAAAATTAAATTTTTGCCTTCGATCTGCATCTCAACATCTTGACCACACTTGACTTAACATTGACATTAGCATGCTGACGGATCAGTATTGCGGTTCAACGAGGCAATGCCACCAGCATGCTGGGTACGCTTCCAACTGGTAGTGGGATAGAACATTGGGATTATCTATGGTAGGCCTACTTGGGCTTGTAGATTATCCAACTGTTTTTGTAGCTAGCTAGGTTAGATGTAGTGTTTATTTATGTACTAGCTAGTTAATAAAGGCATATAACCCGTTAAAACATACTTAACATTTTTATAAATTTATTTATTATAACTTACCTATATTACATATAAAAATACTAATAAAATTTTGCGCTATAGCGCAGACCATAGAGTAGGTAAGTTTGAAACACACTGAACGGGATTTTTATTCCTCGTTTTAACATTCCTTCCAGTTATAAAAGGCTTAAAACGGAAAGCGTAAAAGGATTTTTAAAAATAGAAATGAAAGTATTCTGTAAGAGACAGCACCTCCCCCGTAAAATATTCTGAATTTTTATAAGATAGTTTTTAATACGAACACACATTTATCTATAAATAGTAAAAACATGCATAGAGATGAACTAAGAACTATCGAGTCGTTGACTCGTTCAGTTGGCTAATGTACACAGAACTTTACAGGCGTACATTTTGAAAAAGCATCGCATCGTAGGCAGTGCCGGCATTCGCCAGCGAAAGTTCAGCAATATGATTCAGTCCTAACAGAGAACGCGACCGATGCGTACGAGCGAGCGCGCTCTTCAACCGAACACGAGCTACGATAAACTTGGCTGTATACCTTATCTTGCCGTTGCCTGAAAAAGTTTGAGAAAATAATAGGAGCGAAATTAAAACGTTTTGGCGGGAGAATTTTTCACAGATCGCATTAAAAAGATTTTTTGAACTTTGGGAGTGTGGCGTTGTTTAGTGATTGTGTTTTGTTTTTTATTCGATTTAATCTTCTTGCAGAAAACTTTTTATGATCTAAAACAATGAAGTAATCAAGAGGAGCACAAGAAGATTTTCAACAAGTAACCACTGTCCTGTTAAAAGTAAGTTTAAGTGCTTTTTACCGACTTTATCACTATATTGATTGTGTTTTCAGGATTTAGGTAAGTATACTTACTTATAATGTTCCACATGATCATGATGTGTATACTACGGTTATTTTCTCAGAAATTTTATGTAAATTTTAATTTAAGGGCTTTTAGGTCTGTAATTTAGTTTCTTTAGGATCTGACAAAATTAATGAAATGAATACTTACTCCAAAAACAACTATACCTACTTACAACACAATAAAAAAAAAAGTAATACTTATGTAATAAATTTTTTCTTAATTTGTAATATGAACTTGTTAAATAAAACCAAATACTTATGGTGATTTAGTACTGAGTCGGTCATATGCATACAGCACACTATAAGTAGGTTCTTAATTCTTATTATACATCTTTAAGGTTTGTTGAGTAAAATATCTTATTTCTAAAACACCGACTAATATACTTTTACTATTATGCAATTTAGCCAACCATTTTATTATATTATGTAACAATATGATGTATGTAATTTTCTTGAGAGTGTCCGTTTGGGGTGGTACCACCGCTTTGCTCGTGAATTCTACCACAAAGAAGTAATCCGCAAACATTACTGTGTTCCGGTTTGATGAGCAAAGTAGTCAGTGAAATTACTGGGCTTATGAGACTTAATACCTTATGTCTCAGGACACCGAGTGCAATGCGGTGCCGCGCAGGCCTTTGTGTGTCAAAATTCTGAGTGGCACTGCAATTGCGTGGGCTGGATTTATGCTTACCATCAGGCAATCGAACAGCTCGTCTCGGTATGAAACAGTATAAAAAACACTATTAGTTCCTAGGTATTATAATTATAATAATGATGCTTCCATTAGGTTATACATACAGATAAATAAAATTGAGGTGTCTGTACCGTCAAACTAACAGTTTGTTTCTAAATGCACCTATGAAAATATTTACAGTACCTATCAACAAAAAAACAATTTTTATGTGTCTGTCTGTTTGTTCCGGTTAATCTCAGAAACGGCAGGACCGATTTTGACTTTCACTGGCAGATAGCTGATGTTATAATGAGTAATTTAGTCTACTTTTATTTCAAAAAAAATAAACGGCTCCGTGAAAAGAAATTAAAAACTATGAAATCCAATATTATTATATTTTTTTATATCTTATGGGCTTGCGTTTGACCGCCATCTCACTTGATCTTAAGTGATGATGCGATCGACGATGTAGCACGCTTGCCCAGAAGATACCTGTTCACTCGTGTCTTGAAGACTCCCAGATTGTAGTGTTCGACAAAAACAGACGCCGGCAAAGAGTTCCACTCTGCCCGCATGAAGGTCGAAGCAAAACGCATAGTGTGGATAGGAGGAATGTCAATCATAAATGGATGACGAATTGCAGTACGTCTGGTCGTCCGATGATGACAAGTGTATCGTTCCCAATTAGCCTTTTGGCTCGTCTTTCACTGGTTTCCAAGGCTTCAAGCTGAAACTTAGCTGAACCATCCCACAGGTGAGAACAGTACTCCATACACGGAGAAGCGAGAAGACCTCGAAGGCCTTTGATATTTCCGCGCGGGTGAAACCGCGAGCAGCAGCTAGTCTTAGTATACATACAACACGAGCAGCAAACTGTTGTGTGAATACTTATTAAAAGCCTAAAAGATAAAAATGAGAAATATTTCAGATAAGATTCCCTCGTCAAACATGTTTTGTAGTAAGTACCTTAAGTAACTACCAAACATAGAGGTAGCTGCCAGAGCTACCTACACACATCATCCTACTTCCTACTAATAATATAAACGTGAATGTTAGTGAGGATGCGTGATGAAACTTTATAGTAATATAGCCTACATACACATCAGTATAGCATAAAGTACAATTTTATAAAGATCTTACCATGGTAACTACCACACGGGCGAAGCTGCAGTAGGACAATGGGTATGACAACTGCAGTGCCATTTAAAACTGATCCACAATGGCATAATGCGCGCTATGTACGTTCGTTCAGTAATTTCACTGACTACTTTCCTCATCAAATCAAATATATGCATGCAGTAATGGTGAGACTACAAGAGCACAGTGGTGGTCCTACTAATCTTAATTTTCCTATGCTCTACATCAAAGTGATCATTTTGCGATGAAATCATTGTCATTTTTAAACCACTGGTTTAGAAGAATTGGGGCCCTGATCTTCTCCTTTCAAAAATATAGAGATATATAAAAATATAGTTGATTTTGAAGTGTCTTCCATTATGTTGCTGTCGATATACTGACAAGATGTTATAAAAAGCTATGGTTTTCTTCCTTTGTTGCCCAAAAAGGAGGGTAATGTTATCAGGGTTCATGTTTGTATTTATATGTGTTCCTTTATTCCACCATAACTTTTAAATGCCGGAACAGATTTGGATGTATGTCGTATCGTTAGAATCCTTACATCATCCCGAGTGGCACTGGGAATCACATTTTCTTCAATTATTTTAACTATTAATTTAATTGGCAAGGCTTATATCCATACAGATAAATAAAATTGAAGTGTCTGTTTGTAATATCAAAATAACAGCTTCTTACTAAATGCATATGAAAGTATATACGGTACATATAACAAAACAACCATTTTTTAAATTTTTGTCTGTCTGTCTGTCTGTTTGTTCCGGGTAATCTCCGAAACGGCTGGACCGATTTTGACGGGACTTTCACTGGCAGATAGCTGATGTTTCAAGAAGTAACATAGGCTACCTTAATTTTAGAAAAAAATTAGGGTTCCGCGCAAAAAAATAACCATGTAATACAAAATCTCCACGCGGGTGAAACCGCGGGGCAGCAGCTAGTATCTCAATAAACATGAATAAATACATGAAATGAATAAAGTTTATTCAAAGCGATGATGGCTAAGTTGTAGTGAGGTTAACTACCGATCTATAGGTTGATAACGACTAACTGATGGTTAGAGTCCTACAAAATGAGCTTGAGCTTTCGGTGAAGGAAAACATGGTGATACAACCATAGCATGGTGGTAAAGCATTTCCCAGTGGTCATCTGGCTAGCTACCACCCCCAGGTTGACAATCTGGAGCCAAGCACTTACTAATACGTGCTGGTAGTTTGCACTAGACCAATTCCTATTTAAGAGTTTGCGTACCATCTTCGGCCGCTGCATCACAACATCAGTCGAGACAATAATCAAAAACTGATCTATCGGAAGTAAAAAAATTGAGTTTTTACATTTTCGTGACTGTTTTAGTTTTAATAAGCATTTTATACTACATCATCCAATTGCCGAATCTCCAAAGACTCTGAATGCCAGATTATATAAATACAAAATACAAATAATTTATTTTGACATAAAAGTAGTTCGCATAGTTATGCTGAATCCATAGCCTCCCGAACTAGTATACACTGTGTTTCAGGAGTCAGATAGCATAGACATGTCAACCCTATATTGCGCTATTCACTATGAGACATCTGATTTTAAGAATTTTATTCCGCATATCTTAAAGATTTTGGATAATATTTTTTATCATCGATAGGTTCGTATTTCACTATCTCATCTGTAGATAAGTGACTATGTGGTCGAAAATGATAAATGAATTATGAATGATAAATATTATTATACATAAGTACAGTATGTTCCCATTCCAGCTTAAGCTGGAACTGACTTAAGTGCGAGATTTCCGGAATTGCATTCCATGCAGTGCTTTTTAATCGGTAAAACACCAAATGTCGAAGGCGAATGCTCTCTAAACTCTCCCACCATGTAATTTTGAAATAAAAGCAAGATCTTTTCAAAAATGACGCTTCTACAGTTCCTAAATTAACTCGTCATTACAACAATACAGTACAAAAACTTTTACTGCCAACAAAAAAATTATTTCTTAAAAAATAGGTAAACTTGAGAGGTTTTACCGTTAAAATCTTCCCAGATAATCTTTGGATGGATAAAAATATAACTGATTGAGCATGGACAGATCATTAGACACCATGCACGAAGCCCAATCTCTGGCTTCTTTTAGCCAACCGATGCAAACTACTCTACGCGTATCTTCATATTCTAGTTTGATGCATCAAAATTATAGCACTCAATCTTATTCCTACGAGTAAGTCGTAGTACAAAATCTCCTCACATTCCAACATGATTGACAACTTATTTTGCCGTCGTACAGTTGATAAACTCCCAGATAACCTTTATATTACTCGGAAACATTTCCAATCAATGACGCCTCCACGCCCTTCGTTTTTGTTATCGACAGCTTTCACTGAAAAATCTGGGTCAACCATTATTGTTGTATTTAGTTTATCATGAGCTCGGTTCAATATCACATTCCTTATGTGTTGAAAACTGTGAAACGATATATTCTTTTGGCAGGCGCTCAATCATTTCGTTGAGACTCATACTTTACTTAACGAAGTGAGTCTAAGTACTATTCAAAATAATATGATTTATTTAGAATTCTCGGATCTATACAAGGTAAGTATTCAATATGTCAGATAATTACACGTAAAAATATATTTAATAAGAAAACTAGAAGGGCTTCCCCTTTTCCCCTGCGAGTGTACCCATGGGGTAACCTCCATTAGGGTTTTAATATTTTACATATTGTTTCGTTTATATTATAAATAATTTCAATTAATCATTCATTGATGATTGACGACGATTCAAGACGGCTGCACGACCTATGCGCATGCCCCCCTGCCGAAAATTCGCATCGATTTTGAATGATTAGTTTAAAATAATAAAACAATAGGGTTTTCAAAAATTTTAAACGTTTGATATATCAACTTTTAACGGTAAACCCATTGATGTAAACAAAATGTTCTATCAAGTTTTAATTCATATGGAGATGCAAGGTATCAGTGTTTTTTTTTATTTCAATGTTAGTAGTTATTTAGAAGCTGATTTCTTATGATTAATTACTACCTATAAAAATTATTTTAAACGTGCAGTATGTAGAAAAAATGATGGAGATTGACAGGATATTTTTAATTTTGTAACGTCCCTGAAATAACGCGATGATAGCTTCTAATCAGGATTGAAATGGTTTTGCGATGTATTTGCTACCGCATATTTACCGCGGCTTCTGCACTGAACACGCAGTGGTTGTGAAACTATTTTTTTGAGTAGAGATCGTAGGTAGCTTTGCGTGCCATTCATTCCCTCTGACCACGGTACAGTTAGCGTTTGGACTAGATTCCCACCAAGCACCACATGCGTCAAGCGGTGATCGTGGTTTTTTCATGGTTTTTAGGTGATCCGTGATTGAACTTCAACCATGCATTAGGTGTACGGGCTGCCTTACGAACATGGAAGCAAAACGCTTCGTGCACAAGGATAGAATATTCACCATGAATTGATTTGGCTTTGCTGTAATGTAATTCCAAAGTAGGTACACATCCCTCGGAATGTATCCAACTTGGCAGGAACCTGATGAGTAACATTGTATTCAAGACGGCTTATCCACCTACGTGAAACGGATCGTCTTCCAGAAAGATACTACTGGCAGTAAGGTCTATATTAAGTATTCGATAGATAGCCGTTAAACGTACTAGGAGGTTTGAAGTTTAAACAGTTGTTTAATCTGTCGTCACATATATGCCAACAGACAATTCCGTTTTTTGTGTTTTATTTTTGTTTATTCAGGCAATCCAACAGCGTTTTACAATAAAAATAATAAACTCAAATAATCTGAAAACATGGCCAAAACAGGATTATACAAGTAGGTAGATAATTAACTAGTGTGTTTAACAGGCTTATTAGTCAAATTTAATTAGTAGAAATTAAAATTAACAATGGCTGTGTAGGAGTGTGAGTGCTTGTACATGCGTGTGTGCGTTTTGATACTATGTGAGATGTCTTTCGACGACGTAATCACCAAGAACAAAAATAACTCCTATAGTTAATACATTGCAGTTACAACAACCTTTCTACTGCGGATGATATTTATCAGGTTTAAATGTCACGGCCATTGCATCATCGTCCAAGTCTGCCACCCTCTTTTTTCTAAGACAACGTATGACATGACGTGATTTAGTAGTACGTGTGATTTACAGGACATACCTATGCTGAAATTAATAAATTTTCTTTCCTTCTTTCTTTCACACAGATTTTTAATTCCTCTGTATCCTAGATTCCATTGATTATATAGACAAACGTTAACCGTTGGAATAACTCTTTGGCATTAGCTCTATATATAATTTTAAGTGAAAATCACACGTGTCACGGTCCTCATTATAAATCTGGCTCATGATTTTTTAAAGGATTTTCTTTCTGAATTCAGCCACATCGCAAATCTTTTTCTTGTGTATTCTGTAAGCAAAGGTGACTCCGCTGGTTTTACGACGAGACCACATTTGTTTTGCGTTCTTTCTAGTTTCATGCTCTTTCTGCCAAATTCATGATTCAGTGATGTGCACTGAGCTAGTGCATTATGCAGGACAACAGCTGCTATCTTATTCCTTTTTCAATCTACCATATTATCCATATTTCATGCAACTACACTATAGTTGTATGAAATTCAAAAAGATAATTGCTGTCGTTATACTGGTTTCACAGCATCACATTAACACAATAAAAATTAAATTCACAAAAATATATAATTTCCAAAAAGATACTGCCTCTAAAAGATTCCCGAATTCAACGACTTTTTTATCATCCAATAGTAATTTAATACTACAATATTCTTTACACTTAAATGAATAAAAAAAATGTATGATAACTATCTACTAAAACGCAGGTTTTCACGGCCATATCAACAAAATGCATGTTTTTAAAACGCAGGTTTTCACGGCCATATCAACAAAATGCATGTTTTTAGTATAGTTTTACGGCCCGCGTTGACCAAGTGACGTCAGATGTTCTGCCAAATTCGTATGGGGCGTTTTAGTGCTCAGTAGGTATGCCTGACTTTGTCTCGCATTTTTGACGTTTGTAGTGTTCGATTTCTAATTTTTTCAATATATAGACATTTGATTCTCATGATAAAATTATTCTCATCATATAAAAATGGAACCAACAATCCCATTATTTTATAATTTCATTTAAAATTGTAGGCGTTGTCTGATCTTCTTCAATAAACATGTGTTTGAAAATAACATTAAGACATTTAAATAGACTTCAAACAACTTAATAGTCTACGGAACGTTAACTGATCCTACGCAAAACCCTAAAGCAAACGCGTCACCTTTTGTAAATTTAAATTTCACAAATCTAATGATAATACTGCTGAATCCTCAATGTTTGTTATAAATAGATGACTGTAAAGGATATCAAATGCCTAACGTAGTAAATTCAAGTCTTTTGCTCTGAGTCAAGGCACTCTGAAGATGCCTTGTAAAGACATATCACGTGTTGAAGGTCAGGTTAGGTTCGCCAACAAACTTAAGAGTCCGTGAAATTGTATATCTTAGCTGACGAGCGTATTTGTGAAGCACCGTGGCTCGAGTCAGAAAGGTATTTTCTTTATTATTTTGTTATTTTATTATCAATCAAATAAGAAGCCTGTAAAAACAAAATATTCCTAAGACTATTAGTTAGTTTGTAGCTCTGGGATGTACTTATATATAACACTGTAGGAGTTATTTATTGATAAATTACTTTATCCGTAATAAATGTGAAAGTTTGTTTGTAGGTTTGTTGGTTTGTCCTGCTTTCGGAGCAATTTTTTATAATAAGATAACGGTGAACCGTCGTTTTACTGATGAATATTATGTAGATCTTCCCGTTATCTTCCCATCCAAATCGAAACTTATATTTCAGATTGGTCCCAAAAAAATTTCATCAAAATCGGTTTAGTAGTTTGTCATTGAAGTCGAATCCCGCTTTTTTAGAGCAATTTGACGTCACGTAGTCACGTAGGTTGAAAAATCTTTTTTTTTTTGTAATGCGTGACATTCACACTAATAAAATAGACATGCGGCCTAACTGTTAGTCCCAATCCTATTATTATACTACCACCATGTCTAGACAATCATACAACGTCTCTTAAATAAGTAAACCATTTGTATGTCGTCACAAGTCCAATCCTATATGGCGTCACCGCATAGATTTGTTTCAGACTAGAAAGTTTTCGTACTCTTTCTTAGATAATAAAATCATTGTGGCATATTTTTTTTAAATTCACTTTATTAGCTACAGCTAGCAATTTTCTTATGTACTTTTTACAGCTATTTTTTATGTTTTATCGTTGATTCACTTACCTCTACGTGTTTTCTAAGATTCACTCTCGTATTGCAGCAACTCGATTATTGCAATCGGAAAATACAGTCCCGGGCAAGAAGTTCTATACTCCCTAAGGAGTTCAAGATATTTCTACTGGTTACTTACTGATAACAACAACCATAATAATATGTTGAAGGAAAACGCTTAAAGGAGGATTTTTTTTAATGTTATTTGGTAACGAGACGAGCTGGTCGTTTGCCTGATGGTAAGCATAACGCCGGCCCATAACATTTGCAGTGCCACCCAGAACTTTGAAACACAAAGGCCTGCGCGGCACTGCAGTGCGCTCGTTACCCTGAGACATTAGGTATTAAGTCTCATAAACCCAGTAATTTCACTGGATACTCTGCTCATCAAACCGGAACACAGTAATGCTTGCACACTACTGTTTGGCGGCAGACTTCACGAGCAAAGCGGTGGTAACAACCCAGACGGACACTCGCAGAAGAGTTAGTCCTCCCACTAACAAATATTTACCATTTTTTTTTAACTATTTAGTAACGAGACGAGCGAGTCTGATGTTAAGGCGCTGACAACAGCGAAAGGCATTCAGCAATTTGTAAAATAAGCCACGCCCATAAACACAAAATACCGATAGTCCCCAAATCTCCGATAAAGTAGCGCGACTCAAAAAAAGTGGCGAAAAAAAGTACTAAATGAGAGTCGTAGCTACACAGCTACGAAATGAGATACGATATACAGATTACCAATAGATGGCGCTAATATAAACCTGGTACTAAAATATTTTAAATTGATTTTGTATTGGGCTGTATTATTCCTATCCTACCCTTTGAAGTGTCGGCCGGAACCACGTAGGCCCGGCGGCAAAAAAAAACAGTTAGACCTTATTCATTGGTGATAAGGTTCAAAATAGCCTTAACTTTATGAACGAATAAAATTGCTAACTATATTGAACCTTAATGTCGGCCGGAACCATGTAGGCCCGGCGGTAAAAATAAAACAGTTAGACCTTATTCAGTGGTGATAAGGTTCAAAATAGCTTTAAATTTATGAACTAATAAAATTGCTAAATTATGATGAACCTTATCATCACCGGTGATGAAGGGCTACCTGTTTCCCCCGCGCCAGCCCCTTTTGGACCCGTGACATTTCATGCAAATCCTATGAATGAGACTGTTGAGTGTTGACAAAATCGGCACCTATGATCAATTGAGATAGTGTTCAAATTAATATAGATACCAGGAGTAAAAAAGGATGTCTTATATACAAATAAATAAAATTGAACTTCTGGTTGTAATGTCAAAAAACTACTTTTTACTATATTCATATGAAAGTATCTACGGTACGTATAATAAAAAAAAGCAAAATAAATTGTTTTACTGTTTGTTTCGGCTAATCTCCGAAACGGCTGGACCGATTTTGACGGGACTTTCACTGGAAGATAGCTGAGGTTATAAGGAGTAACTTAAGCTATTTTTATTACGTAGGAGAAGCCGTGGGGCATTGCTAGTCTTTATACAGTATTTGATAAAAAGACGAGCTGGACGTGTGCCTGATAGTAAGCATAATGCTGTCCAATAACAATTGCAGTACTCAACACTTCAAAAGTACCTCCCCCTCACCCCCGTGTGGTGTGGCTTTCGATTATATATACGAACTAGCTGCAGCCCGCGGTTTCACCCGCGTGGAGATATTGGATTTCATGGTTTTTATTTTTTTGCGCGGAACCCCAATTGTTTTTCTAAAATAAAAGTAGCCTAAGTTATTCCTTGTAACATCAGCTATCTGCCAGTGAAAGTCCCGTCAAAATCGGTCCACCCGTTTCGGAGATTATCCGGAACAAACAGACAGAAAGACAAAATTTTTAAAAATGGTTGTTTTGTCATAGGTACCGTATATACTTTTATATGCATTTGATAAAAAGCTGTTATTTTGACATTACAAACAGACACTTCAATTTTATTTATTTGTATAGATATAAATGTTCATATATTTATTCATATAATAGAGCCCAACACGGTAATAGTTGATCCAGTATGAGTTTTGAACAAATGTTGATCCACCTATTAGTGTACATCTGAGTCCAGCAGGGCTATTCCGTATCTCGGTTGACAACTCAAAGTGATGATCACTTGGCAAAGTGTACAGCGATGAACTGTCAAACAGCTAGTTTCGTATTGGCTAACCTCAGTTATTAACTTGGATGACGTCATGAGCACGAGTTTCGTGGTTAGTCACCGTAACTCACTTTGACAGATATTTTTGTATCGATAGTTTAAAATTGGGGTGTTGACTCGATTTTTTTATAATGCTAATCAATTCGTGTTCTCATGAAAATTAAATGTCTATATAGAAAAAACTGGAAATCGAATGCTAACAACGTCAAAAATGAGATCCAAAGTCAGGCGGTTCTAGTGAGCGCTAAAACACCCCATACTAATTGGGCTTAATGCGTGACGTCACATATTCAACGCGGCCCGTAAATTTGTACTAAAACACACATTTTTTCATTTTGGCCGTGAAAAACTGCGTTTAAGTACATAGTTGTCATTCATTTGTTATTCATTAAAATGTAAAGAATCTGATAGTATGGTTTGAATTACTATTGGATAATTAAAAAAAATCGTTGAATTCTGGAAAGTTTTAGATCCAGTATCTTTGTGGAAATTATATATTTTTCTGAATTTCATTTTTATTGTGTTAATGTGATGTTCTTAAACCTGTATAACCACAGTATTTATGTGTTTTGTATTTCATGCAAGTACCCAATTGCGATTACGTAAGCATAGTGGACATCAAATTTGATAATCACCGAGGCTTGTGAAAGACACTACTCAAGACCAGTGTCTTATAAACTCGAGTGATTATCACCTTCTATCGACAACAACGATTTTATTGTGATGCTGGAGTGTTTATTGCTATAGATATTTTATGATTAGATGATAGGGCTAAGTCTTCTGCAAGTGTCCGTCTGGGTTGGTTCCACTACTTTGCTCGTGAAGTCTGTCACCAAGCAGTAATGTGCGAGCAGTACTGTGTTTCCATTTGATGAACAAAGTAGCCAGTGAAATTATTGGGCTTATGCTGAGAATTAATACCTCATGTCTCAGGGTAACGAGCGTACTGCAGTGATGCGCAGGTCTTTGAGTTTCAAAGTCCTGAGTGGCACTGCAATTGTTATGGGCAGGCGTTATGCTTACCATCAGGCAAAGGACCCGCTCGTCTAGTTATCCAATAGTATAAAAAATAATCTATATATATTAAAAGAAAGTCGTGTTACTTACACTATTTATAACTCAAGAACGGCTGAACCGATTTGGCTGAAAATTTGTAGGGAGGTAGCTAAGAACTAGGAGAAGGACATAGGATACTTTTTATCCCGTTCCCGTCGTTCCCGTGGGACGTGACATAAAACGTGGTGTAACAATACGCAACTGACATGGAATAACAAAACAAATCAGTCAAAATATAAGTCAGCACTCAGCAGTTCATTTGTTGATCACTAGAAATGTTAAAGTTAGCGAATAGCCCTGCAGATCAAGAGAACAGTTATACTTTGATCCGAAGTTGAAAAGTACATGGTGACGCTGGATCTACATTGATCTGTTTTCGAGATACTCGCCATTGAAACATCCCATTTTTGTTGATCCACTAACGGCAAAAAAAATACACAGAAGCGTTATTTTCAAATCTGTTGTATATTTGATGTACACGCGACATGTGCTTCGTTAATGTTGATCCAAGGGTCTGGAGCCACAAATGACTAGTTTCTCTGATAGTTCAAAGTGGGAACGCCGCACGCGAAGGTGGCTTAAAAATTATAGAGGATATTATATATATTATAGAGGATATTATTTATTTTTCACGCACTAACGGAGCACCGGATCGACGTGATTTTTGGCATATATATAGGTTATGGACCGGAGAGCAACATAGGTTACTTTTTATCCCGAAAAAAATGCACGTTTCCTGTGGGAACGTGGGTGAAATCGCATATAAATATAAATACTAGCTTCTGCGCCCAGTTTTGTAGTTTTGTGAACTAAAGGAATTAAATGACAACTTTGACAAAATCTCATAATAGTTTGCTGCTAATAATCTAATAAACGCTAGTGAAACTAAATGTATTAAATCTTCCCTTCCAAATATGCCACATGTGGACTCTAACGTTGTATTGGAAATTGGAAACTTGACCTAGACCTGCTTAACTCATCATGATCATCAACCGGAAGACGTCCACTGTTGAACATAGACCTCCCCCATAGAACGCCACTTGGATCGGCTACTCGCCTCTTGTATCCAACGGTTTCCCGCGGTTTTGACAAGGTCATCGGTCCACCTAGTGAGGGGTCGGCCTACACTACGTCTTCCGGTTCGCGGTCGCCACTCGAGAACCTTTCTTCCCCATCGGTTCTTCGAGCGATGTGGCCTGCCCATTGCCATCTTCCCATCCCATTTCAACTTACTGACTTTGAGAGTTATGTCGGCGACTTTCGTTCTCCTGCGGATCTCCTCATTTCGGATTTTATCACGCAGAGAAACCCCGAGCATAGTCCTCTCCATAGCACGTTGCGCGACTCTGAACTTACTCATGAGGCCAATAGTAAGAGACCACGTCTCAGTACCATACGTCATCACTGGCAACACACCCTTGTTGAAAACCTTGGTTTTCAGGCTCTGCGGTATTGTGGACGAAAAGATATGTCGAAGCTTCCCAAACGCTGCCCAGCCGAGTTGGATTCTTCGTGTGACCTCTTTGTCGAAGTTGGATCTACCTAATTGGACAGTCTGTCTTAGGTAAACATACTCGTCAAGAACTTCGAGAGTATCGTTCCCAACAATTACTAGTATAGGTGGAACATGGATATTGGACATGATTTTAGTCTTATCCATATTAGCCGCCAAGCAGTAGTGTGCAAGCATTACTGTGTTCCTGTCTGATGAGCAGCTGATAAGGCAGCAGGTCGGAGCAACATTTGTTACTAAAGATGAATATTGGATCAACAAAAGCAGCCGGATCAACATACGTTTTCGGTTCAACAAGTGCTCCCCTGAAGTCGCCCATCATCAAATTTGACGTATTGGTATATCCATATATGTATATGCATATAAATATATTAATATATATATGAAATGTTGCTTCATATGAATATTTGATGCTTTCAGCTTTTGTATTATTGCAGGTAGGTACCTACTTTGCACGCACATGCATTTCAACTAATTATATTTGAAAGTAGATAGAAAATTATCAAAAAATACACATTGTAGTTAGGCATTAGAGAAAACATGCACAGAAATCGAAAAAATAAATTTTAAAAGATATGTCGAAGCTTCCCAAACGCTGCCCAGCCGAGTTGGATTCTTCGTGTGACCTCTTTGTCGAAGTTGGATCTACCTAATTGGACAGTCTGTCTTAGGTAAACATACTCGTCAAGAACTTCGAGAGTATCGTTCCCAACAATTACTAGTATAGGTGGAACATGGATATTGGACATGATTTTAGTCTTATCCATATTAGCCGCCAAGCAGTAGTGTGCAAGCATTACTGTGTTCCTGTCTGATGAGCAGCTGATAAGGCAGCAGGTCGGAGCAACATTTGTTACTAAAGATGAATATTGGATCAACAAAAGCAGCCGGATCAACATACGTTTTCGGTTCAACAAGTGCTCCCCTGAAGTCGCCCATCATCAAATTTGACGTATTGGTATATCCATATATGTATATGCATATAAATATATTAATATATATATGAAATGTTGCTTCATATGAATATTTGATGCTTTCAGCTTTTGTATTATTGCAGGTAGGTACCTACTTTGCACGCACATGCATTTCAACTAATTATATTTGAAAGTAGATAGAAAATTATCAAAAAATACACATTGTAGTTAGGCATTAGAGAAAACATGCACAGAAATCGAAAAAATAAATTTTGCGCAAAAAAAATAGTTTAGCCCGCTAAGTAATTAGATAGTACCTACTAAGCGTCACTTGTGATGTCTCTTTATTGTGCAAGCTTTTTTGTTTTCATAAAAAATAATAAATAACCGTGTGACCATATCTTTACTCTGTACAAGTAAATAAAATTGAAGTGTCTGTTTTTAACATCAAAATAACAGGTTTTTACCAAATGCATATGGAAGTATATACAGTACCTATAACAAATCATCCATTTTTAAAATTTTTGTCTGTTTGTTCCGGGTAATCTCCGAAAAGGCTGGGCCCATTTTGACGGGACTTGCACTGGCAGATAGCTGATGTGATAAGGAGTAACTTAGGCTACTTTTATTTTAGAAAAAATAATTGGGGTTACGCGCAAAAAAATAAAAACAATGAATTCTAATAACTCCACGTGGGTGAAACCGCGGGCAGCAGCTAGTTATGAATAAGAAGCAAAAGTGTACTACCAGCGGCGCAAGTTGGGGTCGGCATTATCCACCTACTTGTAAGCTAAAACCTGGTCGGATAAACCCACCTTCCCTTTCTGTGACATAACTTGCGATTTTCGGTAGGTACTATTATTACTCACGCCAAACTTTAGGTATGCACCATATATTATGCACTCTGTGCCGGCATGGGCGGGAATGGCGGGCGAGCGGCGCGGCGTATCGGCCGCGTGCCGCGGCCCGGCGCGCGGCGGGCGCCTCTTCTCTAGTACTAAGTATGAATGTACCTATCTACATCCCCGCTGGATTTTGCTAAATATAGCAAAGGACTCGCTCCGGCTTCAAATACGCGACCGAAAAGTTTGGTGTGTAATACCTACAAGATTATTACTTTTATTCATAATCTTGTTCGTGAAAAGTAACTTTCGATGATTCGTCTGCTTCCGTAATGTTCGCCAGCCGTTTGATTTTATTAGAAAGAAAACAACATAGGTACATAAAAATTATAGATATAAATAAATTTGTCCATAACTATTGTAAGTATGTATGTACGGCTCATATATATACCTATTTATGAAAAAAAAAACATCATCATGATGAAAAATAAATTTGGAAAATAATTAAAAAAATATATCTCACTGGGATTTGAACCGAGTATACCTACTACGCGCTTGTTCTTATAAACTTCGCACAACACCACTAGGCTAATCGAGCTCTGTTCGTTAGTGGCGAATTATTACAACAATAGACTTCCGCTAAAAGCTATACCGCTTTTCAATCTATCAAAGTGAGTAGGTACCTATCTACTATTATTTCGGTATGCCTGTTTTGTAATACAAAAAAATGTAAATATGTATACAACTTCTATCATGTGTTTTTGCCTCATAAAATAACTTGTCTTTCTTGGTCTTCGTTGATTCTTTTTGTTTCCTATTTTCCAAAAATTACACTGATAACTATATTTACAAATCTTATGACTAAACACAACTTAATTATATTTAAATAAATTATTGACAGAATAAAATTATCATCATGATGAAAAATAAATTTGGTCATAACTATCGTAAGTATGTATGTACGACTCATATTATTATTTATGGAAAAAATATTAAAAAAAATAGTACAAAAATAACATATCCCATTGGGATTTGAACGCGGTACCTACTAAGCGGTTCTTCTACAAAATAAGAAACGTAATCCGCGCCGAACACCGCTAGGCTAATCGAGCTCTGTTTGGTAGAGACGAATTATCACAACTATAGACTTCCGCTAAAAGCTACAACGCTTTTCAATCTATCAAAATGAATATTTATTATTATTTCGATATGTGTATATTGTAATCTTATTACTAAAACATGACTTAATTATATTTAAACAACTTATTGACAGAATAAAACTACCTGCAAAGCTAAATAATAATCCAGAAATTGTGTCAGCAAAGTGTGAGCGGGGAGCGGAACAAAGCGACACACGTCCGTCTAGCAACGCGCCTCAGCGATCACTGTCGGACTTTATACAAATAAAAGAGAAGGGCGATGACGTGATGCAACGCTCGAGTTAATTATTCTAAAATAATTAATTTTATAACAATACGTTAAGTTATTGAAACAACACTTTAAAAAGAACTTGATTATGGTAATATACGTCACTTTTATAAATTTTATCAACGTAAGTTCATGAAATATTGAGTTATGGATGATAGAAGCGAATTTCTAAGGGTTACTTCGCGAATTTATTTTATCGAGAAAATTTATTGAAATCATGTTTTTATGTCTTCTTTCTCATTAGAAATATGGTGAAGATTAACATATATTTTTTTCGCTGCCATAACATCTATAAATTTGGCGTAAAGCATATTTGAATGGACCCAATTTGGGTGGTGTCTTCCTCTTAAGCATTACAATTGCAGTGCCACTCACGTCGTCAAACCGGAACCAAGTAACGCTTGCATATTACGTCTTGGTGACCCACTACACGAGGAAAGCGTTGGTACCTTCCACTATGTACCATGTATGGACAAATAAATAGTCTAGTTCCAAAGTGTAAATAAGCTAAAGGCATCTATCAGTGTTATTCGATCTAGCACTTAAATGCCAGTACCATCTTTGTCTAGGTATATAGTTACGTAACACTATAGCAAGATTGCGGTACTGGTACTAGGTACTTCATAAAGATAAGCAAATACCGTTGAAAAATGAAAAACCTACTGGCTATACGATTTTTTCAATGTGTGATGAATGCTGCTGTAATTTATTTTTTATACTTAATAGGTTATAGCGTTTGTTTACTATCTCGCCTTATTAATGATACTGCCTAACGACACCCCCCAGGGATGTGGTATTATTATTATTTCAATGGTAGATAAAGACGTTTACTTGGCAATGTACCAATGTACCTTTGAGTTTAATGTACCTTTGAGGAACTACTCCAATCACTATTGAAATTATAAGGATTATTGAGCATTGTACAAGTTAAAAATAAAAATAATACTATTCACCTCACCCCTGGGGGTATCGTTTGGTGGTGTCACCTGATGCCGAAGATGGCGGATACGCTAATCCTAGAGACTAGCTCGCAGGTGCAGTTGCTGGGATACAGCGATAGGTAATTAGTGACAATTTTCAATTTGAGAGTGGTAGACAGAAAGGCAGCACTAGAAGTGCCCTAGTACCATACCATGTTTTTTTTTCGCCGATTTGAATCATAGTACTAAAAGTATGAAACCGTCTCATATCTTTTGCATAAAGCTACAACACTTACATAGCTAGCAAGCTACACAAACAGGTCCCGCTCTTACGGCTCCATTTGAAATTTTCATCCTGTATAAATATGTATTACATGAAAGCTCTCTCTATACGTATGTGTAATAAAATCTGTCTTTCCATGTGTTTCTATTTCTAGATAAAGAAACTTTGATTTTATTTGTAAGGTTTATTGATTCGGCTTTTTTACCGCGTTAGAGTTTGATCTTTTCGTGAGGTAATTTTTTATAAATATTTATTTTACTTCAACTTTTGTATGTCAGCTTTTGTATCTTTCCTACTGAATTTTAAAGAAGTTCCTTGTGATGACATTTTTACTTGGTTTTGGTGACAGTTCACGATTTTTTTATTTTTTTTTTATATATTAATAGGCTTGCGTTTGACCACTATCTCACCTGGTGGTAAGTGACGATGCGGTCGACGATGTATCACGCTTACCTAGATACCTGTTCACTCGTGACTTGAAGAGACCCAGATTATAACGATCTGGAAACACAGACTCGGGCAAAGAGTTCCACTCCTTAGCGGTACGCCAAATAAACGTAGAAGCATAACGCTTCGTGCGTAAAGGAGGAATGTCTACTATGTATCGATGCCGCTTCGCCGTTTGTCTAGTCGTCTGATGATGGAAAGGGGAAGGGGGAATTAAGTGGTGTAATTCAGACGCACACTCGCCGAAATGCAACCGATAAAAGACCGACAAACAGGCAACTTTACGCCTATGATCAAGGCTCTGACGCCTAGCTTTTACAAGGGAGTCATTGCGGATGAGCTTCTTGGCTCGCCTCTCAATAGACTCCAATGCCTCAAGCTGGTACTTGGCCGAGCCATCCCAGAGATGAGAACAATACTCCATACATGACCGAACTTGTGCTTGATATAAGTTGAGCAACTGTTCTGGTGTGAAGTACTGCCTCACCTTCGCTAGGATACCCAGCTTTTTGGCGGCCAGTTGAGCCTTAGACTCAATAAAGGAGCCGAAGTTGAGAGTTGACGACAAAGAGACGCCAAGAAGCTCGAGATGGTCAGTTATCGGCACGGCTACATCCCGGAAAGTAGGAGTAAGGAGGAATTGACTCCGTTTGGCGGAGAACAGACACGCTTGGGTCTTAGTAGCATTGAACTTGACCAGATTGGCATTGCCCCAATCGGAGACTGCCTTTAAGGACAAGTTCAAGCGCTCGACCATGGTCTCCCTAAGAGACTGGATTTGTTCTCCACTGGCTCGTGCATTAGATGTGTAGCTCTCTACAACCGTGCTATCATCTGCATACCCAAATGTACCGGGCATCAGCAGGTCGTTTATATGAAGCAGGAATAGCGTTGCAGAGAGTACTGACCCCTGTGGGACTCTGGCATTAATAGCCAATTGATCGGACGAGCAGCCATCTATAACCACTCGAATCGATCGGTCACACAAGAAGTCCGATATCCATGCACATAGGCCAGTGGGTAAGCCGTATGAAGGAAGCTTGCTTAAAAGGCTATCATGCCAGACCCTGTCAAAAGCCTTCGAGATATCCAGGGATACGGCAAGCGCTTCCCCGTGTTCCTCGATGGCCTTGCTCCAAATGTGTGTGGCATACGCTAAGAGATCCCCAGTAGACCGGTTTCGGCGAAAGCCATATTGCCGGTCACTGAGGAGATCATTTGCTTCCAGGTATGCCAGGAGCCTTTTGTTCAGTACACGTTCCATAGTCTTGCAAAGAATGGACGTGACTGAGATGGGCCTGTAGTTGGCAGGGTCTGCACGACTACCCTTTTTGGGCACAGGCTGCACATTGGCAAGCTTCCAATTTTTCGACACACTACCAGTCTCTAAAGAGAGGCAAAAAAGTCGCGACAGTACAGGAGCCAACTCAGGCGCACAGGTCCTCAGAACTAAGGCTGGTATCCCATCTGGACCACTGGCTTTGTTCACGTCTAGATTGCGTAACGTCTTACGTACCTCTGTCTGACGGATGCGAATATCCGGCATAACCGCTCCACATCCAGGTAGACTTGGAGGTACAGCATTACCAGCATCTAGACGCGAAGATTCTGCAAAAAGAGACGCGAACAAGTTCGCCTTCTCTTCAGCAGTGTGGGCCAGCGATCCGTCAGGTTTCACCAATGGAGGCAGTGAGGGCCGACAGAAGTTCGCTTCAACCGACTTAGCCAGGGACCAAAATGCTTTACTTCCAGCAGGGTAAGAAGCAACTTTAGTCCCAATTCGGCTAATATGATCGAAGCGAGCCTTCTTAAGAGCCTTTTTGCAGGACTTGGCAGCCTTGTTAAAGGCTCTCTTCTTAACGCGTTCATCCTTGGCTTTACGGTTTCGAGCATCAGCCCAGGCTAAGTAAGCTTCATGTTTCAGCGCCTCTGCACGTCCACATTCGACTCCAAACCATGGGCGAGCTTTGCTGGACAGAGGTACGTCAAAGAAAGGAATGAAGTACTCCATACCTTGACGTATCACATCCGTCACAGCATCCGCGCAAACCGAAGGATTGCCAGAAGAGAAGCAAATCGGCTGCCAAGGGTAAGATGCGAAAAAAGATCGCATCTCGTCCCAATCTGCTGACCCGTATCGCCATACCCGCCGGTTGCCTTTGAGGCAAGGGTCGGGCGGGGAATATACCGATACAGACTTCACCAGACAATGGTCGGAACTACCTAAAGGTGATGAAACCGACACCGAGTAGCGGTCTGGATCTGTTGTCAGCAGAAGGTCCAAGCAATTGGCTGTGTGCCTGTCAACATCTGGTACCCTCGTTGCCTCGTGGACCAGTTGGGTGAGGTTTAAAGTTAAGGCTAACTTACGCACCTCTCTCCCAGCATGGTCAGTGCTCTGGTATGGGAATAACCACTCCTCGTGGTGGGCGTTAAAATCCCCCAGAAGCACAAGTTGGGCAGTTGGATACCTATGTTGTGCCACGTCGGCTGTCTCACTGAGATAGTTCATGAGCCTGGTTGTCTCCTGATCTCCGCTGTGCGATCGGTAGATACCGGCGTAAAGGATTTTCTCCATACCAGTATCCACCAAAATCCAAATAATAGACAGGCTGAAGTCTTCAAGATCACGAAGACGCCGATAACAGATGTCATCGCGAGCATACATGCAAATTCCAGCCCGTTGTCTAAAGTTGGACTCTAGGACGTAACCAGGATACGCAAGGTATGACGCGTCATCCGGACATCTGATCTGCGTCTCCGTGAGAAACAGCAAGTGCGGTTTAGCAGTCTCGAGGTGATGGTGGACCGAATTGATATTGGAGTGCAGGCCTCGAATATTGGAGAGGTGCACTTGAAGAGAGAGGACGTGCTTCCGCTGTTTAACCGACTTTCTGTATTTTGTGTTTTTCATTGTTTTGAGTGAGGTGAGGTAGGAAGACGGAAGTGGGACGAGGCGCTACTAAGCGATCCAACAAAAATACAATCCAACGCCACACCAGTGGGAGAACCAATCTGGAGACCGCGGGGACGCCCGAGCCCCCCCAAGGATGTCCATCGGGTCCTCTCGCCCAGTCGCCAACTGGCACGATGGCGCATCCCGGGATTTTTCGCTAGATGGCGGGGCAGCCTTTCATGTGTGGCTAGCACACTACTTGGGCCCCCAACTATCTGCGGTCGGCCAGCGGAGAACCGTGCCTCGGATCCCGCTGCTCTCCGAGATTGGTTACCCGATGCATTGCTGAGTTTGTGTTTCAGTAAACGATCTGCTCTAGCAGCGCAACTGCCCCGACCCGTCCTCTATGACGGCTGCACCGATAAACATGCCGGAACACGGCAGAGCCGCTTGGCGGCATGGCTTTAATCGATGGGTGGTGACAAGCCACGGTCGAAACCTACCACCAGAATTTTGCCACCCTTTAGCACCACCCAGGGATCACGTGTAGGGTCTCGAGGGTAAACCTACGGACGCGGGTGACATTGATCCCCAAAAAACGATTAGCTAAATGAATTCATTCTAAATCCAATAATATGGCAAAAGGGCCCTTTCACATGGTAGTATCAAATGAAAGAGTTTGACGAGCAAAAAGAACGGCCTAAATTTTTTATATATTTTTACCAGAAAGTACTTTGTTACAGTGGAAATTATGTTTGATGCGTACCTAATTGCAAAATATAAATAACAAACAGTGCGTTCAAAGACACAACATGATTAATAAACTACACAGTACCTACACAGTCGAACGACGTTCAATTAAATTGTTTATGCATTCCTTACTACCGCTTCAAAATCTCTAGTGAAGGCGTACAAATTGACAGAGAGACAAAACGCATTTTCATAATATATGTTGAGAAGCCTTCCAAGTAATAATGTTAGCGTTGTCTTGGGACCCTTCAGCTGACATATAAATTACGCAAACGATCGAGCGGAGATGTCAAAAGCTGCCCAAGGCAATTACAGTCTGCGTGACATGAGAGCAGTGACGTTGACATGTCGTGAATGCGTCAGAAATACGTAATACTAAACTGGTTTTAGAACAGGATCTATGCTTAAGATCCAAGTCGTGCTTGGGAAGATTACACAATACTAGGTAAATACCCAAACAATAAAGAAATGAACAAATACGCCTGGAATACTTTTATTAAATAACTAACGACACGCCCCGGTTTCACAGACAACTGCTGTACTCGCATGGGCTTTTTGACAGCTTCTTGACAGTGATAGCATGTGCCATAAGTACGTAACGAAATTACTTTTTCTGAAAGTGACAGCAGAATGACTTCATTTATGAAATGGTGTTTTGTTTCAGTTTTTCATAGAAGACAACAAAAAAAAAAACAGCCAAATCGGTTGAGCCGTTCTGAAGTGATGCACCATCGTTGATTTTTATTATATTAATACAGATTACAGACTAGCTGCTGCTCGCGGTTTCACCTGCGCGGAGATATTGGATTTCATGGTTTTTATTTTTTTGCGCGGAACCCTAATTATTTTTCTAAAATAAAAGTAGCCTAAGTTACTCTTTATAACTTCAACAATCTGCCAGTGAAAGTTCCGTCAAAATCGGCCCAGCCTTTTCGGAGATTACCCGGAACAAACAAACAGACAGACAGACAGACAAAAAATTTAAAAATGGTTGTTATGTTATAGGTAAGGCATATACTTTCATATGGTTATATTATTATTGTTATGGTTATTAGTATGTTATTATTAGTATGGTTATATTATTATTATATTTGGTAAGAAGCATGCATTTGGTAAGAAGCTGTTATTTTGATATTACAAACAGACACCTCAATTTTATTTATTTGTAGAGACTGAATAGTTTTAGGACATATTTCTAGTCTTTCGGTACGAATCAACCTAAGGTAGGTAAATACAGAACTGTGATGTCGACCAAAAGTATGTTATTATAATAAATATATAAAATATAAAAGATGAGAGACTTGGGAAAATTATTACGGTCAACTGGAGAGATCATAGTAAGAGAAAGATCGGTGCCGCTCTTAATCTAAAGTGTCTCTCTTGTTTATTACACTATGGTATTTGCTGTAGCATGCGTACTACATTCGACCACATTGTGATTCAAATCAGGTGTAGAACCAACTCTTTAGTGAGTGTCCGTATGGATGGGTACCACCACTTTGCTTGTGCAGCCTGAAGCTGTAGTTAGTAACGAGCACAGCACAGTGCCGCATAAACCTTTGTGTTGACAAAAACGTGTCTCTTCGCGCACAAATAATAAAATCAAAATATAATTTTGACTAACCTCGACGTTTCGATCAAGTTGCATTGATCGTGGTCACGAGAAGACGGGTGTCTGCGTCTTCAACGGCGGGCGTTGTCATCATCTACCCGCATTTGATTTTCTAAAATATCGCTTGAGAGACCCGTTTTTGTCTTAATACAATGCATTCAATTCGCGAAAGTTTAAAAAGTACTAAACCTTTGTGTTTCAAAGTTCTAGGTAGCACTGCAATTGTTATGACCCGGCGTTATATACTTACCATCAGGCAAACGACTAGGTCGTCTCGTTACCTAATAGTATAAAAAGTGTGATACCTAGTAGTCTATCCCATACAGAGTATAAAATCTATTAATCAAATTAACTATAAGCCCAACAATATGCCTGAATAATAACCTTATTTAATCTAATTACTGGTAGCGTATATTTATATTATCTTCGACTTATCCAATAACAATTTCAATTCATATTCCTGGAAAAGCTTCAGGCAAAGTCCATTTAACTCCGTTTTAATACAGATTAAAATACCTTTATGCCACGTTAACCCAAAACTACGAAAGATAAACAAAGTTGTAAACAAAATCCGATACTTCGTGGGGCAACAAAATTGTGTTTATTGGCCGATGTTATATTTTGTTGTTGTGGCTTACGGAGAGGGTCGAGACACACTGGACCTGTGTCGGTTACGACACAACGCTGGTGGATGTTGAGACCATTGATATAAACTAAATAAATCGATTTACGCTAGTCGTAGGTATTGCTACAGTACCTACTCTTCGTCTTCCCCGTCTTCGGCACAACTTAGGTGATCCAGGCGATCCCACAGCGGCAGTTATTTTAGCCGTTAAGTTTTAATTAAGGTATCGGATACCAAATTTGAAGCAAGGGGTATCAACTGCGCCAGCGCTCCTTGCTAGATAATCTTAGTCATAAGACACTGAGCTTCACTCCGCCGTCGAGTTTGTTACCTTTCTTGAAGGTGTAGGCTTTGGAACGAGGCAAATACAGTCACTGATACTTCCACGAGTGCCCACCTCGGGCTCACGAAGAGTAACTTTGGCTAGATTGGGGCCCAGTTCTAACAGCTATTCTCTACCCCTGTATTCCGGCAATGCCCCAAGCCAAGGTTCTTACTGCGTGGTTCACACCAAGCGTTGCCCTTAAGCTAGTTGCCGCACACTATTTAAAAAACCTCTTGTGATAAATTGTTTACACCAAACACGGGTGCCGATGCCTAACTTATTGTATTCAACTTCTAGGGAATCAGGAACTGCAATAACCATCACATAGTTCCATATTATATACTTGCGCTTATTTTACGTGCACTAATATTTGTATATACCTACAATTGCGGGAATTTAAGCCTTAGTTAACCCTTACGCGCTAAATATTAAGTACATTGTCGTATCAACTAAACCGGGGAGCTTTAGGTATTTCCTTGTATATATTAGGTATTGAAACATACATATAAATCACCGCGCGAAGTATTGTCGATTCAGATCTAAGGATTTGAAATGGTTATATCTTCTCGTTTGATATATTTTATTTCAGAGAGGCAAAATTATATGGAAATCAATTATATCAGCATATTTCGTTCGTTAGCATTGTTCGTTCTACGGATTTTAAAAGCGAAATGAGAAATTTGGCTTATAGCTTAAATAGCCAACTAAGCAAAGCCAAGGAACAATATTGCTCTGTAGGTAGCGTTTTCTCTGTAGGTTTTTATACGCCTATTAATTTCGCTGACAAATTTGCCCTTTATACCGGAACGGAGTAATTCTTGTATTTACACTTGCTTGATAGCGGAATAAACAAACAAATCTTGTCTTATAAATATCTCGTCTCGTCCAACAGTATAAAAATAAGGTAGGAAAAATTAGTTGTATGTCCATTGTCCATACAAGCAGCTCAGTGTGTGGTGCTGCACTTAGGAACCAATCTTTTTATAGGTTTGTGGCCCAATAGCGAATTCATTTCATTCGTAATCCAGTAAGACAGGCGGTCAGCTCAAAATAGTTGTGACTATTTCAAAACTGTTTTCATTGGAAGATTTATTTAATACAGACAAATAAATATGCCGTTTTTCATCATGAGAGATGAAGCAGATGTTAACCGAATGAATCTTAAATATGCAAGTCAAACCGAACTGACCTATCAATTTATCAATGCATATGTCTATCTAAAATATATAAAGAGAGGTATTTTGCAAAGTTAGACTTTGAAATGGTTGAAACTTTTTACAAATTACTAGTGCGATTTTAAGATTTTATTTTCCTTGTATGTGGAATTTTTATATTGTAACTTTAAATAAGTTTTAAACCATTGTCATAAAGAATATCTGTCGCCAAGCATCTTTTGATGTGTTCTAACAGCGGCATTTGAAATTCTATTATAGTATAAGTAGCTGGTTCTTCATAATTGATTACATCATTATCTTAAGGCGCGGCTAAAGCAAAATCGTCGCACAAATCTACGTGTTCATATATACTACAAGAGTATAGCCAAGTGTTTATATAAATAACTTGTCTTTAAAATATTATATAGAAATGTCCCAGAATCTTGTAAAAAATCGTAAAAAAACCCCGAAAAAAATATTTTGTCTCGAAATGCTCAATATTTTGAGCGACCACTTTCATATTTTTGTAACAAAAAAAGGCAATTTTTATTTAAGGACATGTAAAAATAGTTTATTTATTAATTTATTATATTTTCAACCTTATTTCAAAACAAAAGAATTATACCTGATAAAGCAGCGGCTTAAGTCCAGGCCATAACAGTCAAAAACTAAGTTTTCGAGATTATATATATTATGTGAAGGCCGCAACGAAGTATCTATCAGAGTTGAATCAACCTTATTTTCGAAGTATAAATTGTGTACTGTTTTATTTGTTATTGTATCAACGTTTCTAGATGTAGTAAGGCTACCTGGCTCCAAAACGACTGGTTATTATATCCACACCAAATGTCATTGAGGTAATTGTACGAATTAAGTTATGAAGCTTATAAATTAAGTAGAAGAAGAAGCTGATAGGTACCTACACAAACATTATATGATGCCAGGCACCCATCTAAAAAGTATTAGTAAATGCTAATGTATATCATGCATTATTTACTACTTTACCACTTTTAGCCCACGGTGCAAGAAAATGGTTTACATATTTATTTTTCTTGCACGCTATTTTCAATTTGCAATTGCAAGAGCGTTTTCGTTGTAATTTCAGCCAACATTGATTTCTTCAAAAAGTGTTGCCATCGCTATTAGATTTATTATATCGCAAGTCTGGAACCCTCGCTATGAAAAATATGTTAATATGTTGGAAAAACCGCAAAAGAAATTTCTACGATTCATCAATTTCAAGCATAAGATTCAAAGCCCGGATTATGCTGAGAGCTGTAAACGGCACCATTTGTTGCCTCTCTTAAAAAGAAGACAAGCGGCTGACCTCACTTTACTGCACAACATTACCTTAAATTTGATCGATTCTCCATCGTTACTGGCGCAGGTCAAACTGTGCGCTCCGACAAGGCCGATCTGTCGCAGAAACTACCTTAAACTGTATGCTCCTCCCTGTCTCTCGAACTACCGACAAAATCCTTTCCTTATACGTACTGTCAATCTGTATAACTCAGAGTTCTCTGAAAATGTGGACCTATTTACGATGAAGCAGAATAAATTTAAAGCTATGTTTAATGATCAGTTCTTTACCAATTAAAATTTTACTTATAATATTATCCATTTCTTTACTCTAGCATTTATATTTCTTGGTTTTATGTGGCATTTGTTTTGTTTACCTTTTATTTACTCTTTACTTTTTATTCTCATTATACCTACTACTATCTGTTGTATAATTATAATAACGATAATTTTATAGTTTTGTAGCATGTTACAGCAGGATTCACATTTACACATACATATTGTTTCATAAGCGGAAACTATTTAGGCTTTTAAGTATCCATTACCTTGTAACTATTGTATTTATTGACAGCTGTTTGTTTTCCATGTAGAATAAAATAGAATAAAATAAAAATAAAATAAAATATTCTGCAATATTGTATTAATTATATTTTAATTATAAGATTCAGTATCTTAATATTGGGAACCCTTAAGACTCACTTTGTATACCGACAGACAGATGAATTCTATTTTAAAGGGTCTTTATTTCAAAAATCGCTGGAAGTGACAGGTCCAAATTAATATCGTATATTGAAATACAAAATACTGCTGTACAAAATTCAAGTTTCTATCTAGCTCAACATTATTATGAGACTATCTGACAATGCTTCATTTGATACAACTCTCGTGTTTCCAAAACCAAAAGATTTGAAGAAATGGCAAAAGAAGAATTGGAATTAGCACCTTCAATCTTGTAAATAGGTACGAAGGGAACAATTACAGAACAATAATTTAAAGTGTAAAATCTGTAAGCCAATACATTTCCAGTTTTAGTTATAATTTGTAAACTAGCTGTTGTTCGTGACTTCGCCCCGTGGTATTTCCTGCATGTGGGAACGCGGGTGAAAATCGCGCGCAGAAGCTTGTAATAATATAAATAATATTAATGAAATCTTTACTTCTAAAATATCAGATAATATTACACACACTTTCATCAATTTCAACACTTCCACACAGGCTAATTACAAACACTCTATATATATCTTAAGTCTTTACGATCACTAATTTCCCATTGCGCACGTTGATAGCTCTATAATCCTGTAATACTATGATCCCCGAGATACGTTATCACCTTGTTTGGGTTCTAGAGATATTTTGGTGGCAATATTTCTGCAAACAATACGAAAATGCGTATAAGTAATGTATGTACATAGGTGCTAACAATTTGACATGAAAGGTTAAATATTCTTGCATAAATGAATATTTCATATTATATATTTCATAGAAAATACTTACCTTACCTACTTACATTGTTTGTACTTTATGTTTTTGTGAGTAACATTATTTTAATACCTATTTGAAACTTTAAATCAACTTTGTTAATTTCTGCGTCATATTTTACAATATGTGGGAAATTTGTTATTTTATTTCACGAAAATAACAAAGTCCGACGGAATAACACGCTTTCTGAAGCACGAAAGTATTCAGTTTGGAATGCCAGTATCAGTCACGCATCTAATTAATGAACAGTCCTAACTTATTAATATTTTTCAGCTAAAATTTAGGACAGCTTGATAATATAGCAATGCGGTTTCTAATTTCTTCATTTTTTGTTCCAACACACCAATATCATGCAAATATCGGATTATACGCATAGGTAAACTCAAACAGGTAAAACGTCAAAGGACTGTATGTTTTCAAAATGTCAAATACGCAGAATGTCAAATACGCAAAATGTCATTCATATATTCTAAATCAAAATACCTACCACAGTAATTGTTGTGTTGCCGATACATTTGTGATGGTGTCGTGACACTCGTGTATTGCTGAAAAATCTATTTATCATGCAAATAAATCAAGTTCGTTCGCATTATCTCAAGTGTAGGACACGCATTATGACGCATCGTCGATAGGGATCACTTAAATCTTATCAAATGAAATGATTACAGAAATAAAAGGCAAGGTGATGCGGAATGGAAAATGTGCACGATGGTCTACAAATGGTATTAATTTCGAAGCAATTGTAATGAAATTGAGATAAGAATTCGGCTACCATGGTAACCATTTTTTTTTTTTTTTTTGGTAACCCGGGGAAATGCCTTTACGCACAACTCCGCACCCGGGGGAGTGCGGAGATAGTGTGGGACTCGCCGCCTGCCCACCGCACAGCGTCCTACCCACTAAATACCATGGTAACCATGACATAAGTCATAATTCCATACATTTACGACTTTTCTACTACCTATATTTTTTATGTTATATAACAACTCTAAAAAATATAATAAGTCACTATATTTATTTTTAGCGTAACGATAACCATGCTCTTAGGTTGAATATGAATTACCATACATCCGTATACAGACCGAATAATTTTAATAATAAGGTTAGGTAGGCTTCATTTATTCCTATTAGGAATGTTATTTCATCCGAATAACATCATTACTCGTATATATTACGCTTAAACAAACTTCAAATGCCTATTAATGCTAATAACTTGGGGAATTGAATAGAATTAATCAAGAACTTTTTCCGGGAAAAATGCTTGGAGCTTCCCAGAGTTCGACCATTGTTATAACCTCTTATTCAAACTAATTATCATTACAACGAGAGTTTTATTATGGAAAATTAATAGACCAACTTTTACTTTCGCATAATTTTATTATGTTCTCTTCCAACATACGCACACTTTACCGGGAAAATATAAGAGAGTTTTGTGTTTGAGGGGCAGCTTAGACGCTCAGCAAACGTACGTTTGCTAAGGTGATATTAGACGGTATACTCGAAAGAATGTTCACTCGAGGAAACGCTTCATTTTTCTTTCAGTCCAGGTACACTTTTGTTTTATTTCATGTTTAGACGGGTCACATTGAGTGAGAGATGCTAAATGAAAAATGGAATCGAACGATCCGTCTGACTACACCTTAACAAATTTTAATGTTTCAAAAACACTTTGTATGAAAGTAAATGTTCGTAATACAGCACCAATAAAAAGTAATTAATGAGTTACAAGAATGAAGGAATTACAAGTAGATCTTATTTCACTTTAGGTACACACTTAACATATATTATTATATGATCCGAATAATGTATGTGTACTCAGAATCAATAGTGCCCTTCACAATAAAGTGATACAATAAAAACAAGATAATTTTTGGTCGCTTGCCAAGTGTTTTTGTTATAGTCTAAGAGCTACTGTATTTTAATGTAAAACACATAAATCTGGTGGACTAACTAAAATAGACAATTGTTTATATACCACAATGAAGTACAAACTAAAACTTATAAATTATTACAGAAAGTACTGTTATATATCCAACTTATACTACTTTCTACTAGTACTATCCTACTAGTATTATTAATGTGAAAGTGTGTTTGTTGGTTTGTCCTTCTTTCATGCAGTGACGGAGCAACGGCTCGACGTGATTTTTGGCATAGATATAGTTTATGGACCGGAAAGCAACATAGGCTACTTTTTATCTCGAAAAAATGCACGGTTGCTGTGGGAATGCGGGTGAAAATCACAGACAGAAGCTAGTATAATAATATACATTGTTAATACAGGGGACAAAAGGATAAGATTTGAAATAAATGTTTTTAGTGTGTTCCAAATATTTTATTAACTTGTCTCACAATGAGTCAACACTCCGCCGTCCAGTATATTGCCCTTCTTTTCGATGGTGTACTTAGATAGGCTTTGGAACGAGACAAGTAGTCACTACAAATTTCGCGAACGCCCTGCATCTCGGGCCCGCGCGAAATAGCTTTAGCTGTATTAGGGCCTCACCGATCTTTATAGGGTCCACTTCAATCGGTCATATTCGTGCACTGGAGCTATTCTCTCCCAACCGGCTTTCCCCGTACCCTGGTGACGGACGGCCCAAACTTCGTGGTTCACCCCACGCGTGGCTTTGACCTAGTCGCCACAGACCATTTTTAGGGCTGAGTGCAGCTGCGCTCTTACAGTGTAGTGACGCTGTAGAAGTTATTTGTCCAATGACTCTCGGTCTATAAGTTTATTATAATTCACTTTTCAGAAGTGACGGGATCCATTCCTCGTGCCGACGTTAAAGAAACAAACGGTACGATTTCAATAACCTAGACCCATGTATAATGTTGAAAACAGAAGTTGTTTCACATTAGTCATTTAAAAGTAGGCACATTATTATTATCCACAGCGCATGATATTAAATTGCTAAAACACATTAATTCAATTAAATTCAAATTAATGCTTTATCGTACATCTACATAAAGTGGTCTACATAACATCGGTCCAATATATTTCTTAAATTATTTCCAAAACGATCGCTTTTTGTTCCACGATGAGAAATTACGATCTTCTTTTTAGGCTTCTTATATAGGCTGCTTCAGCTTTTTTGGCTTTTTGGGTTTCTAACATCGATCTGGTTTCTGCGAATTCCATGGGTGTTTCTGTTTTCGAAAATTACAGTATATATTTCATGCATCAAAACTGCTCCGCGCTAGGACAAAGTTTTCGGAATAGAAGATAGGATGTCATGTTAGTAAGTGCAGCACATACCAATAAACAACAAACTTACCTAGTTCTTTAAACCTTCATCTTCATATGCTTCTATATACTCTATCTACTCTACATGTTACCTTCTACATTATAACAAATATTCTCCGAGTGGCAAAAAACAGCCAAAAGCCATGACCACATTTAGGGCAATAGAAGTAAATTCGGCCTAATCCATCCAATGTCCATATTTCATGTCCACGAATCGATGTTTTTCAGTTTACATCCTTTTTCAGCCTGGTCCAATATACTAAAAATACTATGAGCTCCACGTTCTGCCAGGTCCAATGTTTCAAAACAGCCCGAATATAGTTAATTGGTATCTACTCATCATATACCCACACATAGTAGGAAGGGCCATTAGGCCCGATCGCCTAATCTGCGGGTAACGGTCGATTTAGCGCGCAATTTGTCAGACATTCCGCTCGATTGTGTGCCGATTCGCACAAAATAATTTTGGCCATCATTATATACTATATTCAGACAAAGCTTATTTATTTAGTAACCTTTGGAAGTTAGTACTAAGTAAATGAAAAATTACAAAATTACAGATTTGATTGCACTCCTATATTTTATTGCCCCATAACCTTTGGACCCACGATCTCAAAAAATTTCACCAGATAGATTCAGAAATTAAAAGGTGATATACAATTATTAGGGAACCGGTATAAGGTATATCTCGGAAATCAGGAGAAAAACACCAGCTCCAAATTAAATACTACGAATTATACACATTATTTATATTACAAATTATATACATTATGTAGTTTATCATAAGTTAAGTAGAGTACATTGTGTGCGTTTAAAATGTATTGTATCTACTTACGTGTTTATTTAAGTTTCCGATACGTAAAGAGGAGCTATTGTATATATAACCTTTTTCTTTTATTGAAAATTTACTAACGCACATAAGCTTGTTATAGTACCAAAAGTAGCTAAAGAGACAAAAAACGATCGAAAACCTCGATCTTTATTGTATCTGAAAATATTCTGATAAAAATAAAGTGACATCGCAAGTTAAACTAGCTTTACAGCGTACCTAAGCGATCTATTTTCGAGGCGTTTGAAAATAAGAATAATTTCAATTTAAGTCATTGTAAGCAAAATGCTTACCTACAATGACGTTAAAAAATCAGCTCGGTTTTTTTTTGTAGAAATAATTTTGACACTTGATCCTAAACACTGGACATTCTCATGGACGTATGAGCATAATATTTTTTTAATTTTGCATAACTATGGCAATTGAAATCGTGAAATGTGACGTAAATACTGTGATGATAATATAATTTACATGTAACTCTATGATACGTTAATCTTCTTTATCCGACAATAATGTGTTACAGAATCTCCATGTATTTTTTTTTTAATTCTTCATTTAATTTAGGGACTTTTACCATACAATGGCATGCCAGTCCCATCGTAGCCTAAACAATATTAATCTCTTAATTCCTTTAATCCCTCAGCATTCTATAGATCAGCTTTGCGTATTTGCGCTATAAGAAAACCTTCGTTGCGGAAGAATAATAAACTAGGTCCTAGATCGTTCACAGTGACTTATATATTTATATAATATAAAAATGTACAACATGGGGTACTGAGCTACATAATACAATTACTTAAGGTTGCCGCAATAACTAAATCACTATAACCTTATATAAATTGAGTTTATTTACCTACATTTTATTAGAAACTCACGCTATATTATTGCTTGCCGGAAATAATATAGGCTAACACGTTTTTAGAACCAATAGATTATCGAGAAATATTTTTCGTTTGCGGACCGTGAAACTTAACAAACTTTCGATGGGTTTTCTTTAAGTTTTCAATAATAAATTATGATTCCAATTTCGAAATTCAATATTAAAGTTTCTAAATTAATCTTTCCTTGCGCGATTGGAATTTATCGATACAGTTTCAAGTTTAGAAGCGAGTACCCAAAATATTTGGGATACATTACATATATATGAAACCATGTTCTCGGCAAAATATTTTTGTATTGATCGGCTTTTTTTTATAATGAAATCATGAAACGACCTTAGGCGTGACAGCCCTATGGCAAAGTTGGTAGTGACCATGACATCTTTGTGTGGTGTTCATAAAGTTTTTGACACAACCAAGTCAAGTCTTCGATGTTTGAGTTGTATATCTGTGTGTGTCCATGTCACCTGTGACAAAGGGAATCTTAGAGCATGTTATGTGAAAATAAAATAATTTCATAGCTGGTTGCGAAACTTAGTTACCAGGTGGTAAGGACTCTGCTGCGAGCGTCTGTCTGAGTGGGTACCGCCACTTTGTTTTTGAAGTCTGCCGCCAAGCAGTAATGTGCAAGCATTACTGTGGTCCGCTTTGAACGAAGAGCAAAGTATAAGTCAGTAAGGGCTTATGAGACTTCATGCCTAATGTCTCAGGGTAACGAGTACAATGGAGTGCCGCGCAGATGAGTTTCAAAGTTCTGTGTGGCACTGCAATAATTATGGACCGGCGTTATGCTAACCATCAGGCAAACGACCATGGTGCCGACCGAGCTTTGAAACCGGGACCCCGTGTTTTACAGACAGGATTACTACTAACATAACCAACGAGCCGCTGCTATACAATAGCCCATGTGTAATAATTATACTGCATTAATACATAGTAATTAGTTAGTACTATAGGTATCGAAATTAGATCAATAAACTAGCAATGAATATCACTACTCATAACTGCTGTTATTTGTATGACCCAGTTACAGCTTTGTATACAAATCCTACATTGGTAGTCCAACGTCATTTATCTGTTTCAAGCGAGACGTTATTGTAATTTAACTTTAGGAATCTACAGTATAAAACATGAGGGTAAAAAGATTCCTGCGTTTTAGAACGAATCAAATAACGAACCATATTTTCAAGAAGCCCACTTACTCACTGTATAAAATAACCAGAAACCCACGAGCAATCGAACAGTCCAATATTGCTCTTATATATTATAACTTACGCTGGCACAACAACATTGCAAGACTAACGTCAATAACTTGCACATGTTTCCTAAAAGGGTAAAGGACAGTAAAGGAAACACATATCGAAATATTCGTTTGAGATACTACTAACTTTATTGCATGTACTAAACTATATAATATATACTAAATGATATTTGCTAGACGATTCATTAATGAAAAACTTTTTTTCGACTTGGGTGTGTCAGCTATAGAGCCAGGCTAGCGCACTAGACAGGAGGCAAAACACGGACAGCTATAGGTATTATGCAGTCTGACTTATGGCTTTTTATATTCACTAAGTTGGCAACATTGTCTGACTACCCTCAGTCATTCACACGTGAACGAAAGCTTCATAATAATTATATTTCAACGTTCGAGCAGGCTCTATAAACGTTTTGATAACATTTAATTATGTTTCTAAAATCGTATAATCACTACATAATTATAAGATAAAAGAAGTTCTTCGCCACGATGAGTTGAGTTTTTTCGGGGTAATTTCAGAAACTATTGAAGGGTAACTAATATGGTATTTGAGACGGTTTTCGGCTAAAATTTATGAACATTTTGCGAACATAAACAATGGTATGATGATAATTGTGAACAAAGTCAGGGGTTCTAATGCATCCACCAGAAGTCATCCAGCTGTAGATGATCAATTCTAGCCGAAGCCGGATCGGATCAATATAGTATACTATAATATATTAATTGTATATGAGCTGTCTTATTTATCATTGCCTACCATACTGTAGGTATTATTTCGAACAGCGCGGAGATTTCGCTGCTCTCAGTTACAAACCCACGTCACGCACAAGCTCTGAGAATGCTTCGTACCCACTATACCATGTTTCTGGCATTCTAGAGTGGATAATATAGCTGTCAGCGATGCTTGACACTCGACACTGTTTGCTCCTTTGATACCATGTATATATGGATGGACATATGCATGGATGGAACATAGTTATATTTCCTGACTTATTATTTGTTCGTAGTTCAGCTTAAACTCTTTATTTCGTGCCAAAAATCTTATCCTAACCGATGTTGCGATTGCGAGTCATATCCGCCCTTATTCACAAAAGCTCAATAAGATAATCGTCAACTTCTCGTTGACGGAAGCTGTTACGCGTGAAAACGAGACAAAACACTTTCTAGTAATTAAGTAAGTTACGGAATGTTTATGAATAAGGGCTTTTGTTAAATGTTGACAGCATATCACAAAGGTTCTGAAGTATCCTGCACCATGTATCCTTTAGTAAATATAAGTCTTCATAAATGCAAACATCAACCAGTTTGCTATAAACTGATTAATACCTTCCACAGTCATCGGATATCGATTCATAAAATCACGGCGAATGCCGGCCTGTTGACATCCGCTCTCGGATGTAACTAGGGTATTTGCCCTTTGGCATAGGGCATGTTTGTAATTTTATTTGCCACAATCATGTTAGTATAGCTTTCATATTTCCAACACGTCCCTCCGTTAGTATTACAATTAGTGCTCCGTTTGAACCTTGACTTTGAATACTAACATGGAGCAAGCTACAAAATACTGTACAATAATAAAATCAACCACCAACTTCTTGGCCACCTTTTATCTGCCAATTACTGGCGCTGTCTTTCACTGTATTCCTTGAGTTCTGTGTATTCTAATATAAACGCCTTGACAACCCACGGAATCCTGAACTAAGTTGATGGGACAGAAAGGTGCTAAATGTTTTTCTCGGTTTACTTTGACAAAATATTATGTCTTTCAAAGATACCCAGAATCTTAATTCCTACCTTGAAATAGTCATTTTATTGTTTGGCTGCTCGAAACATCCTACCCATGATATTTATAAAGAAACGAAAAAAAATCACTATTGTAATATTTTATTCTGGGAACATGTTTGGCAAAATTGTTATTCCTGGGAGCGTAAAAAGGCTGACAGACATGATAGGAAACAAAACCAATGTGTGCCCTTTATGCTTACCATACAAACGACCAGCTCGTCTCGTTATCAATTTGTGAAAATAAAACCAAACCAAATAAAGTTCTTGCCAGCTTGTAAGACCAAAGCACAGTCTTTTATGATTTTCCTAGACTTTTGTATGAAAAGATTGATGAATATTGGTAAAGAGCACTTTGCTCTAACCTTGTATGTATGCTTCTTATTTGTAAGGATGGGGTGAAATGGCGCTCTTTCCTGTCTGGGCTAAGCGCCAACAAAACATGGTGGCTATTTCCATTTTATGCCGGTACCTATGAAGCGTTTTGCTGTTCATTAATTCTGTAAAACGCTGACATTTCATACGATCATATAAGGCTTTCTTCAAGTCCTTTCTGATTTTAATTAATTTTTTTATACTATTGGATAACGAGGCGAGCTGTTCGTTTGCCTGATGATAAGTATAACGCCAGCCTGATGGTAAGTATAACAATTGCAGCACCTCCTTGAACTTTAGAGACAAACAAACAAACAAAGGCCTGCGTGGTACTTGTATTGCCCTCGGTATCCTGAGACATTTGCTTAAGTATTATTTAATAAAATCCATCAGATCAACTTAATTAAACACAACTTATAAGACTAACACCCAATTACGGAAACATTAGGTACCTATTAAGTTTCATAAGCCCAGTAATTTCACTGCTGCTAGTTTTAGCAATTACTAATTTCAGCCATTTTAGTAATTACTAAACCAATTGTTTAGCTTTAATGTTCTAAATTTGCTATTCAAACTCCAAAACAGTTTCATTTTAAGCTCTTTGTTTAACATTTCCGGTTTTACATTATGATGATATTAATAGCTCTATTTGTCTACGTCTTCAATATCTTCCTCTGACACATCACGTGGTAGTGGGTTCAACACGTGCTCAAAAACATTTCGCATTGAAATTGCTAGCTCAAGTTATAGCTTCGCTGAGTAAGTTTATTTCCGGAACTTCATAAAATAAGTTTCACTTGAACGTTATAACCATTCTCACTCACCTAGTTTTCAAGAGGTACGAAAATGTTTAAGAGCTGTTCGAGTTTTCTAGTGTTATTTATATTATCGGTCTTAAAATGTCATAAATAAATCTTTGATTTCTATTTTATTTGAAGTTTCAACAAGACTATTTCGAGTGTTTACTGTGAGAGCAGTGATGGTACCTAGTCTTGAGATTATATTACAATAGTTTGAACGTAATTAACCCGTTAATCCATTAGCACTGCTTAACTCATAAATTCAAATAAGAATATATGAAGATTATGTTTTGTATATCTTAGAAAATATTATTATGATCCAGAAATTTTTACATTAGGAAAATTAGGAGTAAAGTCGCGAAACTAGCTTGTTTTGCCTGGTAATGTTAAAAATGCTAAATTTTTAAAAGTTGAAATTGTTCATCAACTAAAATATAGATGATTTATGATAGATAACTGTATTTTATGTTGCAAAGTAATACTAAAAGAGCAGAACCGGCTGAACTGTATTCTTATTAAAAAATTCGCGGGACATTGAGAACGTTGATAAAGGCTCGTGCGACACTGCAGTGCGCTCATCACTCGGAGACATTAGGTACCTAGTAATTTCACTGACTACTTTGTTCATCAAAACGGAACACAGCAACGGTTGCACATTATAGCTTGATTACTTTAATTTATAAGAACGCAGTCAGAATATGCCAGTAGGTAATGTTGGTGGCTACCTAAAGTTGACGTTCATTTGGAAGCCAGTCAAAATGCCAAGGGTAATTTTCATGCGGCACGATTTTGGTTAAGATTACACTTGAAATTGAGATGGTCGTTAACTTTAAGTGCCGGAAAAACACGATTAAATTCTTGAAGGGTTTAATGTAACCAATTGTTCTTGGAAAGAAAGAAACTGAAGACAATTTTAAATCTAGACCTAAAACTCATCACATGGAAGTAAAAAAGTGGATGGCAACTATGTAAATGGTGATAAATAATTATTGTTTATAGAAATAAGGAGATCGCAGGTGACTTTACATTAGTTCTGAAGTTAATTATCTCTCTTGATGGCAACTAGATAGTGATCTATTATCTATTCTGCGATAGTGATAAATAATTACTATTGTTGCGATTTGGGGTTGCAAGATCAATTCCTATTTCGGTTCAATTTGCTACCGTGACCAAAGTTGGCGATCAACACGCGAATCTTGTTCAAATTTACTGTATCTACTTTTCATGTAGGATCCCTTTCATTGTTCAAATCGTGCCAATTCAAGCCCGTGAAGATTCAACGAGTAAATACACGGACGTGCCTTCGAGTTATTTGTTTAGTTATTTGCACTGCTGACAGGCACGATAGTAGGTCCTTTATTGCGCGTTCTGAACTGAAACTCTCCTTGAAATGTTACAAGTAGGATGCTTAAAACCGTAATTTAGAATATTTTTAAATCTTGTAAAATAAGGTTTTTAAAATCTTTATACTTACATTGCTCAATCGTAACAATGCAGTTTTATGTAAGCAAATGTTTTGTCAATTTTCACCAGTGCCATCATTCTGAAGTCCCATTGCCGTTTCCCTGTTGTTCTGTAGACTGAGTGTCTTAAAATATGGAGTGCATGGTTAAAGTAAATAAAAAACAGTCAAAGGAATATAATAATATAATATTTCCGTTTTTATATTTCTACAAAGACATCAGACAAATTACACAAAAAAGATTTGGTACAAAATATCAAAAATACGTATCAAAAGATCTTCTGTGTAGTATACTTGCCTATAATCTTGTTGTATTAGTAGGTATTGCTTGTGCTATGTATTTTTATTGCTTTTAGTAGGTATGTATCCGCGATAGAAACGGATATTTGTGAATAGGATATTTTTACTAAGAATAACAGGAAGGTTTAGGCAGCGTCTCTCTCTCTCTATTTCTTCTTTTCTTTTAAGCCACTTGGAAGGTTCTGAAATGGCTAAACGACTGTTGTTTTACGACAACAACCAGGACTTACAGCTTAACGTGCCCTCCGAATCACGGTAACACTCAACTATAATCACCATATAGTGGTCACCTATCCAAGAACTGCCCGCAGTAAACGTTTCTTAACCTTACCTATCAGTCAAAACAGTGTTTACCTATCGGTTAAACACTGCTGTAAGAGAATCACCTTCTTCTTCACATGCCTAAACCACAACACTTACAGTCAAGTGAGATAGTGTACAAACCTATAGACGCCAGATCTCAATACTTTCATTGGCCAGTTCCATGATGGGGCTACTTGTATTTTTTGTCCCAGTAGTTCCATGATACTATAATACATAATACTAAAGGACAGCGCACCTACCGTTCTTCACTCTGTCGTTTACTTATATACTAAGTGTGAATAACCAGACTTGTGTATAATTGCCTCACTAATGTCCCTTTTCCATTTAGGGTACATTGTATAACATTATTTTAACTACCCATTATGCGACCGTGTTTTCCGCTCCGTACTGCTTTCATTAGGTAGTCACAAAAGTGCCGTAACAACAACTTCTGATAACAAATTCTTCTCTAACGGTTATAGGTAAGTAAGCTCTTATCATTTTAACTGCAACTACAAATAAAGTAAAAAAATTGCCATAA
Organism: Crocallis elinguaria; assembly: GCA_907269065.1. NCBI lineage: Eukaryota > Metazoa > Arthropoda > Insecta > Lepidoptera > Geometridae > Crocallis > Crocallis elinguaria. Next base: position 17,861,435 of record OU026072.1, on the reverse strand, counting down.
TTGTTTGTGTCTACTGTAAAATTTTAATATTGGACTCTAAGCTTAGTTTTTAGTAAAATTATTTTTTTGAATACCCCCCTTACTCATATACCCTTACATCGACTCAATCCCTTTAACGAGTCGAGATGAATGAGTCAGTCTTATTCTGACCGCCGAGTTTTGTGCGCGTATTGTAGTGTTGGTGGGCGCAAAGTCGGGATTCTACAACCCGACTAAAATAATCGATTATCTTCAAACGGCTGAACGATCACGCAAGGCGATCAAGTCATCTTTCGAACAAAAAACTAAATCAAAATCGGTTCATTTGTTTAGGAGCTACGAGGCCACAGACAGACACATAAACACACAGATACACTCGTTAAACATAACACCCCTCCTTTTTGCGTTAGTTCGCTAAAATTTAAATTTAAATTCTACATCTGTGTTTTTCGATAGAGAAACGAAAAATTGCAAAAAGGTGAAAAAGTAAATAAAACAACTATAAAGCTAAAACACTGTGAATGTATTCCATTCTGATAAGAAAACAAACAAAACACAATTTAGTTACAACGTATTATGAATCGTTATCCATGAGGTGATAGTTTTAACTTGCCCTCCAATATACGGAAGGCCTAAAATGGCACTGATGATCCAGATTCAAACGCCTAACCTACCCAATCAGGATCTACAGGGTACGGTACAGACTTAATATGTAGAAACGTAACCCGATAGTCGTGACACAGGGTCGCAGTAACACGATGAGTGACTATTCCGGCGAATCTAACCTAACGGCAATTGGGACGCCAGCCCGCAACCTGACCTGCTTATACTGTGGGGCAGGGTTGGCATTACACTTGATTTTCCAGGACAAACATCGTATGCCGTTATGTGTGATTTTACCAATTTCTCACCAAGCACGTAGAGGTTCCAGCGCAGGAGCAATGACAGATCAGTGGTTATGAAATCACCCACCGATTCACAAGTCGGGGGTCAGTAAACTGTATTTTCTGCGAAAAAAAACATCGTATTAGACCGATAGCATGGTGTCAGTGCATTCATTAGCACTTTAAGCACTTTATTTAACCTCGCTAAAATCCCAATGGATATCACCAGCCGCGGGGGCAGCGCGGTGGTTATGTTTGACTACGGCTAATGAGGCTGACCTACGAATTAAAAAACTCCTGTGTTCCTCCTCTGCGCTAAAATGCCGGGCTGCAGGTTCATTTTAAAAATCGTGGCACCGCCGGCGCTCTTGTCTTATAGTTATGGGACACCATTATAGGTACCTCCGGCGACAACGTATACCTACGTACTTTCGCGTACCTACCGCTGCATTATTAATTTTTATTTGCCTTTGTCTGAAGGAGCTAATTTCATACCGTTATATATTATGCACCACGCTTTGAACCAGACACATTTCTTTTGCGGTTTGTTGTGCCAGAATCGGTTTATAACAGGTCAAGACATTTCCTTTAACTCATTGTTTAGTACCTACCTAACTAGCTTCTGCCCACGGTTAAATCCGTATTCCAAGAGGAGCCGTGCATTTTTCCGGGATTAAAATCACGTCGATCCGTTGCCCCATTGATGCGTGAAAGAAGGACAAACCAACAAATGTACAAATACGCTTTCGCAGTTATTATCTTTAATTCCAACGTTGTATCTAATAAATAAAATAAATGATTATATTCTTTTTTTTCATGAAAAGTACCTAATAAAAGAACAATCACATATTCCATCTGTATCATTATTATCAATCTTATCGCTCTTACTGCTGGTATACCGGCTTTATCTCAGAGAGAAAATGTACTCGTATATATATATAGACCATAATCCACCGCACGCGGGCCCAGTGCGGCTTGGTGGGCGTAACATTTCCTCGAATTTTGGTGGTGCGGATTTATCATAAGTACTCATCGTGAGGAAACCCGTATTTTCAAGATCCACAGAAAGTCTATACCTATACTATCAAATTCATATCAAGTTTAAAACACAATTTTTATTTGTATTAAAATTAGGATTTAAATCAGCGAGTGATTTATCTCTAAAAAAGTTTTTTGCTTAGTAAATATGTAATAATAATCGATTTTACATATTACGATCATGTAATTTCAACATTAATGATTCATAAACAATATTTTCTTGCCCCGTAATATAAACAAAATATAAACATTTTTATAGCGTTTATAAATATAAAAATAGATGTGTTGGTGTTTCCTAAAAATATATTGTAATAGCGCTGGGGGTTCACTCTAAGGGGCACCTTAGACGCTCGAGCAAACGTACCTTTGATTGACAGAATAACAACGCTTTTGCGTCAAGCGCGGATTTCGTGATATTTGAAATGCACAGTTGACGCAAAAGCGTTGTTATTCTGATAAGCAAACGTAAGTTTGCTTGAGCGTCTAAGGTGCCCCTTAGAACTGTCTGTGGTATAGTTATAGAACTTATATAATATCTTTGTTAAAGAACATAAAAATGTAGGCAACATTGTGTAGGCTACATTTTTGTGTCATTTGTCATTGCGTTGGGTCACATCATTCACACGCTGTGTTGGAGTGACGGCTGTAAAATACAGATGAACGTAACGACGGGATATTTTTAACGGGCTTATAATTTTCAATCAGTGTGTTTTGGTTACATATTACAACTTTCCAGAATAGGTACATCGGTTACATATTAGTAAGTATATCGCCTACTCATAAGAATTTTGTTAGTGGGAGGACTAACTCTTCTGCGTGTGTCCGTCTGGGTTAGTACCACCGCTTTGCTCGTGAAGTCTGCCGCCAAGCAGTAATGTGCAAGCATTACTGTGCTCCGGTTTGATGAACAAAGTAACCAGTGAAATTACTGGGCTTATAAGACTTAATACCTAATGTCTCAGGATAACGAGCGCACGGCAGTGCCGCGCAAGCCTTTGTGTTTCAAAGTTCTGAGTGGCACTGCAATTGTTATGGGTCGGCGTTATGCTTACCATCAGGCAAACGACCAGCCCGACTAGTTACCAATAACATACCAAAAAAAATGGGAGTGCCATTCAGGTATTTGAAAGGCTTGCTTAGCACCGCAGTAAGCTCTTTACTCTGAGAAATCGGATATTACGGGCGACTTGTACCAAAATATATTTGCAAATAAACTAAATACCTCTAGCTTAAATAATTTATGATCTTAAATTTGGTTAACGTAAATGTATGTAGCACAGCACTATCTTGCACGAAGTATTTTACGAATTAATGTCAATACTGCGTCGATAAATCAGTCATCTGCGTTCCTATTCACTAAACGAATGGGTAATTGCGCTTAGCTAGCGATTATTGACCGAAAATATAGATTTTTGATGAACGGAGTAAGCGTAGAAACAGTTCTAGAGCTTATTCGCTTATCTGGCATTTGTAATTTTTTACTTTTAAAAATAAACAATTATCTGACGAAAATGAAAAACAAATGTGATATTTTAATTATCTGTCTATCAACTATCAGTCAAATTATTTAGTAAAGACCAAGAAAAAATTGCTTTAAAAAAAGTGACGAACCAAATTCAGTGACAAACTAAGTACTAAAACGATATTAATGGAATTTCTATGGGACCAATCAGAAAGTAAAAAAATAAAAAAATAATTTTCCAAATCCAAATATTCAAGAACTATTATTGTGCTCGTGTGTCGTTATTATTTATTTATAATTACTTACGCACCGTAAAATTAGATAAACTACTTTGTTTAAATTACACTTGTAAACATTATTTAAGAAAACATCAAAAACATTTTCAGAAAGCTTTACTCTGCCCAAAATTACCCGAGCCAAAAAATTACACCCAAAAAAGGTAAGATCAAAACGTCAACGTAATAAGTGTAACAAAAAGGGTAAGTTGACAGCTCCCGAAATCTCCGTGAAAGCCACTGTAATTGCTTTAAGCCTTATATACATTTCACACTTTTAAATTGTATGAATAATATGTTAGGGGTCAGGTTTGACCTGGCTAAAGTGTTTGATAAGTAATGAGTTAATGATACTTTGACCTTTAGATAGTATATATATATATATATATATATATATATATATATATATATATATATATATATATATATATATATATATATATATATATATATATATATATATATATATATATATATATATATATATATATATATATACTATAATATAATAGTAATATAATAGTTTAGATATAATTGTTAGAATAAATATGTTGATAGTATTTTTATTACTTGCTAGGTGCTGCCAGCGGTTTCACCCGCGCGAAGATTTCATGGGTTTTATTTTTTTGCGCGGAAACCTAATTATTTTTCTAAAATAAAAGTAGCCTAAGTTACTCCTTATAATATCAGCTATCTGCCAGTGAAAGTCCCGGTCAAAATAGGTCCAGCCGTTTCCCGAAACAAACAGACAGACAGACAAGCAGACAAAAATTTAAAAAATTGTGTTTTGTTATAGATACCGCTTTTTACGCATTTAGTAAAAAGCTGTTCTTTTGATATTACAAACAGACACTTCAATTTCATTTATTTGTATAGATAAATAAACAAATAAAAATTACTCCAGTCAGTGTCATTCGGGATGTGACGATTATAACGATGCCCCATACATCCCAACTTGTTCAGGCATTTAAAAATTATGCTGGTATAAAGAAAAAAGAAGAAGGAAAAATAGCCTTGTTAAAGTGCTGAAATTTCTGATTATTTTCTCGAACCATTCCCACTCTGAGTCAACAGATCAATAACACACCAGACAGCGGTTACATAGTAACCGATAGTAGGCAGATTGATGAGACCCTGCTAACAATTGAAACTTCATTCACAGATCAAAGCTTGTGCCAACATCAATATATACATAGTCTTACATATTACGCCACCCATATTAAGACTATTTGTATATAACAAGTAAAATATAACTTATTTTCGACAAAAAATATTGAAGACATGGGTAAAGTCTGTTTCTCGGACAACGACACATCGTAGGTATTACGTAATAGGGAATTTGGTCCTTTTTTACTTATAACAATTTCGTTCTCATCAATTCATTGTCATATGCGAATGAAATGTATATATCGAAAAAACTGAAAATCGAACGCTAGAAAGGTCATAAATAAGAGCTGAGTCGAGCGTATGTACTCAGCGCTAAAACGCTCCATACAAATTGTCGTCACATACCTACTATGTTCTGGGCGGGCCGTAAAGCTGTACTTACTAAAAATATACATTTTGTTAATTTTGGACGTGAAATACTGCGTTTAAGTACATGGAAGTTTAAGCTATATATACTTCGCTTCATAAGTTAAAACTAGTTCATAATTGAACTTCAAGAGTTGAACTTTTTCTTTGGGCTCAATATGATTGGTGAACTCTGGCCTAAATGATATAATAGAATCTCAAGATGTTGTAGATGAGAGTTTACGATAATAATTGGGAAGTTATTGATTTAAATTTATGTTCTTCACTGTACTCACAAACAGACACCACATTTAAACACTCACGTGCCTGATAACAGATAAAATGTGACGCAATGGGAAAATACCATTAATACTAAAACACTGACGAAATTCAATGGCTCTGTAAACAAAAGGCTCGATTTGGTGCAAACGAGCTTGTTTATTCGGTCCCTTGTCAAGTTGTGTACGGATGTGGATAATGGTTCATAGAAGAGGCTCGAAAATATGAAAATATTGTAGGGTTTGATGAAAATCCGTCCCCTAGGTACGCAGTACCCGTCTTTCTAATCAGTACTTAAGGGCAGGATACTACGCGCCGCTTTCTCGCTCGCGCATCTCAACATTTTTGAAGATAAACAATCACTTAATATAGTTATGAAAAATCGCATTCGGTGAATTTGCAGATAATAACATTACAAAAGTTTAACAAAATTTTTTATCCACTTAAGTTTTCAAACCTAAAAATGGGATTTTATGTTTTGCCCATTTTCATGTACCTATGAAAACATGATCGGATCAAAATGATTCTAAAAAATTTAAACGAAAAAAGTTACATATTAAATTAGATTTATAATAAACTACTCGAAACCATCCAAGTTACTATTATACTAAAACTTAGTACAGGTTAAGTTACATTTGAATTAAAATAGCGCATACTATTGTATTCTATGATGTCGTTACAGAATATAATAAAAGGGTAAACATAGAAAACCGTCAGTCCTGAACCCCACATTAAATCAATATACCTAAACATTTTTTCTGACTTAGTGGTTTGTGATATGGTTTATTTTTCTTTTCAACATGCTCTAAATTCCTATTTTCAAATATAACTTGCAAGTTTGTGCAACAATACGAAGTTATGCCCAGTTTTAATAAAGAATCTAATAGTCGTAGTTTATTTTTTATTACCTAATACGAGTACTAATTTAACTTTTGTCAAGCTGAGCACCGCGGCTTCGCCAGTGTATAAAAGTAGCCTAAGTTACTCCTTAGAACATCAGCCTTTTAATATATAAAAATATCTGTCAGTGAAAGGCCTGTCAAAATAGCTCCAGCCGTTTCGGAGATTAGCCGAAACAAACAGACAGACAGACAAAAATCTTAAAAATTGTTTTTGTTATATGTACCGTATATACTTTCATACACGCATTTAGTAAAAAGCTGTTATTTTGATATTACAAACAGACACTTCAATTTGATTTATTTGAATAGATGGTATCGAATCTTGTTCTGTCGTAAAGTTAACCGCTGCATGGTTAATAAAAAGCATTCATTTTGTACAATAAAGTAGCCTCTTTTTGCCCTCAAGCATAAATTGGGTGTACCTTTTCTTTACTGATTTTATTTTACGCACATAGAGTAAAAATGTACAAAACACACAAGATGCCTGATTTTTGGCGTCTGTTCTCTCAAGGCAATTTTCCAATCCGCCGGCTCTATTCCTATCTGGAGCCTAAAACTGAATAAATTATTTTCATTTCGACAGTGCCGCCTGTTCTTGGAATCTTTGTCTAGACTAGAACATGGCAAATATACGGGCATCATCAAAGGAACCAAAGCCTGAACCGAAGGCAAATTTGGCTTTCTATTACACTATAATTAATTGTAAGTAAATTATTTAACAATTTAATTTGACGTGAGTTATAGTCGGTTATTTAACAAATTATTAATTTAATTTGTGTTGCCCCAAAAGAAATTTATTTTTCTACTAGAAAATGTTTTACAAAAAACGAAAGATCTGAATAAGGAGTGAATTTTGCGCTCGGAAGTTTTTAAGCTCAACATAGGTAATAATGAGTCATATGAATAATTGACTCGATAGACTCAGATTCAAAAAACCATTAAAATCTTTATTTTTATATAGTTTTTTTTTCTATGCATAATGAGAGGTTGTACTGGAACTTACTATATTACTCATAGATTTACTTTAAATTTCATGCAAATTATACACTCTGGTCTAACCCAGTGTCAGTGCGATCGAGCGCATCGACTCTAACGTGCTTTATTTTCTTAACAAGTCACTTCCAATAAAATACCACTTTCATTTTCGCATCACCGTCGCTTTTGCCTGAATTATACTTAAGAATTTCGGTACGAACTAATAAATTCTGCGTGCGAGTACAAATGTACAGCTACCAGGCAACGACACGAGTTATTTACTGCAAGACAAAAGCACCTATCAATTACGCTCGTTCGCGCGTTCCCGTGTAACGATGCCCGTTTACATTGTTATCATGTAACATTACCGTGTACCTTCCATGTAAAATAAGGGATTTGCATGAAATAATAACCGGCGACTAGAGCAGAACGCTTCAGATAATAGGCGCCTTGAAAGCTAACGATGTGATTTGTGAGGTAATAAACATGGCCGTTGTCTTTGCTAGTGGATATTTAGGCCAGGTATAATATTGTTAGCAATTTGATTCAGTTTGTTTAACATACTTGCTGTTTATGAAGTTCTTTTTTCTTTCTTGGCCAGACTCGTTTTGTGTATTTTGCCAATTTCAAGTTTAATGGTGTTTTGTCTATCGTCTGTCATTTCATTTTTCGTAAACTAGCAACAACAATTCAATATTTTTAATTCATCATAATTGGTGACATAACAATTCACTTTATTATGTTACTAGCTTCTACCCGCGGTTTTCACCCGCGTCTCCGTTGCTGCGTAAAAGAAGGACAAACCAACAAACAGACAAACACACTTTCGCATTTATAATATTAAATAAATATATAGTAGGAAGTAGGACTACTAGGATTGAAGATGGAGTTGAGTTTGGAACCATGCTAAGCGCATTTGGGACTGGGATTAGAGTAGATACTAGTGGAATATACAAGTCTAAATACAAAATAATTCAATTCGGATCAGTTCTCAACTTTGAAGTGGTTTAAATCGTACGTACCTACAGGTTAGTTTACTGATAGTACAATATTAAAAGCCCGCACGCACTAGAAAAATAGGTGACTAGAATTATTTGGGTTAGAGTTTTGTGGCGGCTTAGTGGGTACAAAATGAGCGCAAAAATAGTAAAATAATAAAACGTTTAGCCGCCCTTACGGTTAACCTCTATGGCGTATGGACACATGACCTCTATTTATTTATCTAGATATTATTGATTTGGCATATAATATTATTAATTGTGTATTGACATCGCACACCAGTTCAGGCTCATTTGAATTATCTTCAAAGTTTATCTGACAAAGCCGGAAGCCTAACGATAATGCTTTAGTGATAATAAATAAAAGACACGACTGCCCTAGCCACTATCATTCGGGATTATGTAAGGATGCTAATGAAACATCCAAATCTGTTCAGAAATTTAGGTGGTTGGTATAATATCATCACTCACAGGTGAGTTGATCCAAACAAAAACAGAACCAACGAACTGATTTTTTTTCGCACAATAATATTAGATAGGTATTTTTTTAATAAGGAAAAGTCATATAATTCAATCGACGAATGATTAAGCGACTATGATTTAAATAAAAAATTAAGTAAACATGTTTGTGTGGATGGACCTTAGTTCCGCCTCCATGGATACCACGATGGCAAATGAGATGTAAATCGATTTATCCCTGTTATTCCAGCGTTTGATATATGCACATAAAGTAATCGGATGTATGTTATTAAAAAAATAATAGAGCTATAATTTAAAAAAACCGTTTATCAAACTATATAATATAGTAGTAGTAGTAGGCTTGAGTAGTACTAAATATTACGAATGTCAATAATGTTTATGCTGGTAAATTTTAGAGTTTTTAACAAACAAAGATAAGTGCAACAACGGCACAGCGAATCGACGTGATTTTTTCCATAATATATAGTTTATGAACTTAAGAGTAACATAGGCTACTTCTTATACCAGGAAAATGCACTGTTTTCGAGGGAATCGCAACGCGGGTAAACCGCGGGCAAAAGCAAGTCATTTATAAAAAGCCTAAACCTAATGAGCCCTAGAGAAGAAATTAAAATCAAGGACGAGTATTCTAGTTGGTGAGTTAGGGTGGATTAGCTAGTGAGGTAGAGAAGATGATTGTGACCTCTTACGTATATGCTACATTTTGCTATGTTGTTCGGTATCCACTACCCACCACCACATCCACACAGAACAAAGACGTTCACTCTTAAGAACGATGTCATAAGCATTTTTAGATTCTGCACATTTCTTTCACCACATCAAAATACTTATGAAACATTCTAAGGAAAAGTTCCAGCTGTTATTCATACATCGAGCTTTACTTACGTGAAATATTTCATACCGGCATTTGTGTATTTACTTTAACCACAAGCTTATTTCGCATTAACAGCTCTGAATTATGTATCTTCCGTAGGGGAAATAGGGAATTTTCAGTTTTGTTTTACTTTCGAGTTCAGGCGGCGTCTCGGCGCCGTAAATATTAAGTTATAATACTTTTCTTTACCTTTTGAACCTAATTTTTATCTTACTTTAATTGCTTCTCCACATCTTTTGATAAATATTCAATCGTGTAAATACGCTTCTTTTTTATGTTACTATGCATTGTGTAAGTAGCACGTTTTATCTTTTTCATCTTTTGAGGATCTTGATTTTCCTTTGTTTTTGCGTCTAGACGCTCACGCAGTGTGTAATATTTCTTGTCGTTTTTATTTCGATGCGCGTGAAAAAGCAAAACAAATGAAAGTTTTTATAAATAGTAAAAATGGGGAAGCGCAAAGCCTTAAGGAATTACCCTTCTAGGCAAACATATTGTGAAGACTTTTTCCTAGGGCGGAATCGGAATTTGAATGTGTAATAAAAACTCACAACCGCGATGATGTGGTAGAAATAGTGAATATGCTAAATTTGGATTAGGACTCTCAAGTGTCGTTGCTGGAACACACCGGTTGGCGACAGATTTCCAACTCGATGGCGGTAGCTAGCCAGGCGACCACTAACTAAATGCCCTACTACCATGCAATACCTACGTAAAGAAAATATCCTACAAACTTCATGATAGTGCCCAGTGACCATATTAAAAATTTTGTGGAACCTACAAAATATATTTATTGGTGTAGCCACACGATTGAAGCTACTAGTGACAGCTATTATAGTATAATTTGGGATGCTAAAACTGAAAGAAAATACGAAAAATTTATTTCTTTGATAATTTCTATAAATATTAATGTCTCCACGAAAATCTTCTTGATATTTCATTTCCACTGAAGTCTTGAATATTTCTTTGTAAGGAGTTCCCTTGAAATTGTTAAGGATTCTTCGTTACGGAACCTTCTTTTCATAACAAGGAAAAAATGGAGTAACCTTGTAATAAATAGCTTTATTATCACGTAAGTACCTCAATATTAGAAACGAGCGGGAGACGTAATATTTGTTCCGGTTTCTATGGATATTATAGTCCACTCATCATTATCGCACAAATCTCATAACTTATACTATTATTGATTAATTTTAGGTTTCACTAGCCCAAAAATATTATAATCAAGCTATATAGCTGACTAAACAAACAAACAAACTTTTAAAATTATCACTAGAAACGGGATATATATTGAGTTTCCGATATTTCGGCGCTGTTGCAAACGCCATCATCACGGGAGAACACTGGAGTGTATCCCGTTTCTAGTGATAATTTTCAAAGTGTTGATGGCACAACGCTTACAAAAGCCGAAGAATTCTCGTTCAACATGACTAGAATGTATACTCGTAAGCCCTCTTGGCACACATTCAGGATATCTCGGCACCTCATTGCAGGCTGGTCTCACTCGGTGACTCATTAGATACTCATTGTGGTATGTGTGTCATTTGCCTACGAATTGGCAATGCTTGTAGATAAGTGCCCGCCCAATCCCACTTGAGCCTGACATCATAGGGTTACGCCAGTAGCAACGTTGCCAACATTTTATAACTGTTTTTCTTAGATATGTCGGAGCGAAGACGTTACAAGCGAGCTTGGTCGGCGGTGCAAAATGACCAATAAAAACTGTTCACTTTGTACTGTTAATGTTTTAAAACCATAAATTACTTATTGGATTGTTAAAACTATAACAAATTCAATGTAAAACTAATTGATTAAAAGAATTTAATGTCGACAAGTTTCTTGACCTTCTTCTTGACCGGCCTATAACTTGAAACGGGCACTTAGATTAATTTAATTTAACTGTAATTAGTGTTTCCCTGGGGTCCATGGTAATACAGAGTATTGAATTTGAATTTAAATACGCGTTAGGGCTACGTAACTCAAAATACATATATATTATTTTGAGTACCTAACATTTAGTTCATTTCAAACCATTATTCATCAGTAAAAACGATCAGCATGCTAAAGGCACGAACATGACACACCAGAAAGAGAAGAAAATGACTACAATTTAGCTAAAGTTACATTAATAAAAATGAATTTAATGAATAGCTAAGTTTCTGAAATCGTCCCGGAACACGGAAAAGGTGAGTAAAGGTCCAGGTCACACATCATTTTCTTAAAACATCCTTGATGCACTGTGTACAGCAACGTGTCTATCCCAATAAAACCCTAATGATGTCTAAAATGTTACCTTGATTGTACTGATTACGGCCTTAATATTCCGGTCTTTTATTGTGGTCGCTTGTCTTGTGTTAAGACACAAAATAAATGAAAATAATTTCATATTCATTCTCAAGTCTGGTTATTAAATTATATAAAGCGTCGAAAAAGAGGATATTTCATTGGATTTAATGAAATGCCTACGTCAGGCAGGGTTTTCTTTTTTTCAATGCGACATCCGGGAAAATTAGATCCTGATTAAACCGGATGAAGGAATACCCTCTTATCTTTGCCTGCAGTCGATATCATAGGCTTTGATGTAGGAATGAGCACCAGTAAGTAGGTTTACGGGGTCGAATGGCGTAATAAGGCTTCCACGTTCACTGTGTTAGATAAGGAAATTGTGTACCCTTTACGTATTTTCTGGATTTACATCCATGTACAACATGGGTACTGGGTAGGTAATGATTAGGTTAAATCTCTACTTTTCTGACGTTACGAACTTATCAGTGTTACAACGTTTTGTGAGTCCCCTACGACCATTTACCACTTAACACTGCTTTTGACCTCTTCAAAACAAGTCTTTGTAGAGCGACGAGTTGCTTTTTCTCAACGACAAACTTTTGCAATACTATTACATGGTTATATATAAATTTGAATATTGTGTCACCAAAACCATTTACCATGACTTAAACAACGAGGTATTACAGGGCAAAAAAGTGCGGAAAAGTTTGAGAATTTTATTTTTTAATAACACAATAGGATGTGAAGCCACAATGTTTAACTTAGTTCTCCATTCTTAGGAGTGGCTTCTAGTGAAATGTCACAATACTGGGTGTCCAATATCTCCAAACCTATAACAAATCTGACTTCTGTTTTGTCGTGAACAAATAGATCCAAGATGTTTTTTTCTGTTTATTCAATTGGATAACGAGATTATACGTTTATTATGATATACGTTTATATTACGATATACGTATTAGATTACGATATACGCTTGCATGATGATAATCATAACGCCAGCCTATTACAATTTGCAGTGCCACTCAAAATTTTGAAACAGGCCTTTGCCTGTGCGGCAATGCAGGGCGCTTGTTAGCCTGAGGCATTGAGTATTACGAGTAAGTCATATAAGCGCAGTAACTTCACTTACTACTTTGCTCATCAAATCGGAACACAGTACTGCTTGCACATTACTGCTTGGTGGCAGACTACACTAGCAAAGCGGCAGATACGCCTACCAACTGGCAAAAGTAGTAAAGATTTATCTACGTTTGCCATCGTTATCTTTTTGTACTGGTCAAAAAGTTTTATAAAGTATTTTTGTATTTTTTTTAGGATCACATGTCCGTCTGTCACAGCCAATTTGCTCAGAATCTATTTTCAAAAATCAGCTGAAATGTTGTTTATTTTTTAGCACGCCTTCAAAGCAACGTACAAAAATATTATAGAGTAGAGTATTTGCTTTAAGAGAGGGGATAGCGTAAAGCTCCAACACGATCCAATTGTTATTCTATGCATAAAAAAACTGCCAGCGGTAATTGTCTATTCTAAAATATTGTTATTCACAAGAACAACGACGCTAAGAGTGGGATTAAAATTTGGAAAATTCCATTCACGCTACCTAGCTAACGTTTCCGGTGAAAAATGTATTTTTAAAGATAGACATACCGACATAATCGTCTAAACAATTACATAGTACATCCGTAAATCGTTTGATTTATCCCGCCCTATTTTTCATCGGTAATCCATCGGCAGACGTTGATGGATAGGTTCGAGAATTTCTTTGCAATACAAATGTTTTGAAAACGGGTTTTTTTCTTTGATGATATCGATTCAGTTATATGAATTACAGATGTTCGCTTTTTGAATTATTTATTTTCCAAATAATTAAGATGACTTATGGATTAGTAGATGTTTGGAGAGTGTAAGATACTAACTACAACGTTCAGAACAAACTTTTTATAATAATGAGACGATCAGGTCTTCCTGATATTTCTACCTACCTGAAGCGTAATATCCGCTTAATTTGTGTCTAGTCAATGAAATAGAAACGTGAGAGTATTAAAGAAAGCTTTTATTAGGAAAACGAAATCATAATAATATGTTTGTTCCTTATATTACACTTATTTTAATTTAGTAAAAGCTAGGTTTTTCTTTTGTTTCCATTGATTCGTAAAGCAATTCGTAATTTGAAAACGCTGGCGTCCTACTGACTGTCATATGCCTTTTTGAAACGATTCCAAGAGCAACATTTGTATGAAAATAAAGATAAGTATAGAGTTGTGAAAAAGTCAAATTAATAATTATGTGCAAGTGAGAGTGCGCTACATCAGTGGCGCTTTGGAAGAAACGTCAAAAAGGTACTCTCTTTGCGTAGTAGTTTCTTTCTAATTTGTTAACAGTATTAGTGCTTACCTACTAAGAACTTTCTACTCGAAAACTCTCAGGTTGTATTGATCTTGAATCAAAGATGCCAGAAAAGAGGCAAAAGTGAATTTGAAGTAGTATTTGGCGTGGTTAGTTTTCTATTTCTTAAATTTCTACCCCAAAAAATCACAATAAAAAATCGGACAATAAACTCTTATACATGGATTTCGTTTTAAAATTCAATCATCAAAAATCCATCAAGTTTTATGCTTTCCATTTATTCCATGAAAATATTTTCAAACAAAACGAAAAATCCTCTTCAGCGGTGAAAATGCCAAAATGGTTCCCTTTTAGGCTCATCATAATTTCCTCCTTGTGACGTCTTCAAACTTGAGCATTAAATATTCAAAATAACAAAGTTAAAGAAGCAAAGAAATGGGTGGGATAAAATGTGAAATGTATTGATTAAAAGACCAACAGCACACACAATAATAATATGCAGATAAGTACATAAAAAGTTTCAAAATACAGCCAATAATAGGTCTTGATAATAGTTTTTTTTCTTGTATGTACGGGATGTTATTATGTCATTTATTATGCAGCATTGGTAATTTTTGAGTCTGCGCTCATGTTTAAAAATGTTTACTAATATCAAAGCAGTATAGGCAGAAGTACATTTGTAGGCTTATGTTCCTTGAAAATGAGTCATCATCATCCGGAAGACGAACACTGCTGTAAATAGGCCTCCCCTGTAGAACGCCAGTTGCGGATCGGCTACTCGCCTCTTGCATCCAACGGTTCCCCGTGGCTTTGACCAGGTCATCGGACCGCCTTGTGGGAGCCTGCTATTGTATTCCGGTTCGAAGTCGCTACTCAAGAACCTTTCTTTATTAGAACCTTTCTTCCCCATCGGTTGTCGGTTCTGCGAGCCATGTGACCTGCCCCTTGAAAACAAAAAAATCTTACAAGTCAGAAGTATATATTACTATATACTATATTACCTGCAAAGCTACAATAATTGTTGACACAAGTGGATGGGTTGTTACTAAGTAGCATCAGTATTAAAATCGCTCGAGCAACACGAATGTTTTCATACCGGAGCTCCATAAGTTATATTTACATTATTTATATTTTCTAACAGAGTTAAAAGTGCAAACGACAAAATAACTGTTCTATAAGAAAAACTGAAAATAATAGTATGCTATAGACTAAAGAGAATTTTTTCTCATTTAGAGTGATCCAAAAATTCAATTACGTCACGCTTCCTCTTTTCTTCCTCTGATTTATCATGCATGCCAATACGAGTGATGTGTTTTGGGAGCTTTTTGTTTCCGGGGTTCGGCTTTACCTTAATCACAGAATTTTTTACCTAATAAGAATTTAGGTTGACGTAACTACATCGAATATATTGAACTTATTTCTTTACCTGCTCAGTCCCTTAACTTTGTATCGATAAAATTAAAATAACCGTTAAATACATAAGTACCAAATTCCTTGTGCTTATTATTACACTTTTATTGCTCTTGAGAATTCATGATAAAATTATTTTTCATACTTACCTTTTTCCAGAAGCAAACCTAAACACGTAAAAACATTTTCAAGATTTGTAAAAAGGTTATATTCACGTAAACATTTACGATTTTATCGAATTGCAATATACGCTGAACAAGTGAACAACAAAAAAGAGGCACAATATTTTTTCCTAGCATGTACAAGTGGGCATGAGAGAATAAGAAATGTGTAGGAACAAAATGTGGTTACTTGTTATGATGAGAGCAGTGATAATAAGAATAACACATAAGAAAGAATAAGCAATACTACTGGTATTGGTACTATTAAACGTAGCTGAGCTTTCTTTTAGTTTCGTGATGACCCCTGCCCCTGTGGTGTAGAGGTTGAGTCGTTAATTTTATAATCTTTCATGGCGTTCGGCGGTCTGTTATAACTAAATTTTAGTTTTGACGAACCTATGGGTAAGTTCATAGTAGTACATGTACTATTATCAACTATTCTGTAGTAGTAGCAAACTTTTCAATCTTAATTGGAATATTATCTAGATTGAAAGCTGGAAATAGTATGTGTCATCCCATTTTAATTAGACTCTTGATGAAGGAGGCAATTTTTGTGCATTTGGTCACCCAGGTCACCATAGATTTTTATAAACCACAACATATCGAACTTACGATAGAAAAATATGTAAAACACAATTTTCAAGTTAAACACTTAACTAAACAAAAACTAAAAACGCGGCACAAAAATGGAAGTTTAAATTTGATACCACGCTTATCCACTTATTAGGAAGATTTATTGCTTATCCCTTTCTATCGTTATCATAAAAATACAGAATGTTTATTACCTACATTTGGCGGGTTCGATTCCCGGCTCAGGCAAGTGACTTTTAAGAAATATTTAAAAGCAGTTATTTTTATTTCAAGAAACAAAGAAATGTTTCCTTTGAGCAAAATTTGCTAACGCAAATATTTAGGGTACTTTCCCTCCGGGGGCATTGGTTTGGTCCAACCTGTATAAATATTGATCTTAAAATACTCGCCCCTAGTCTTCAACATTGTCAACTATATGAGGACTTTAAACCTACATAATATAGCTATTATAAGTACTGCGTGCCAAAACATGGAGATAAGTAATAGCGAAGCCCAACCTCCCCGCAAGCCCTGATAGTCGGTTAACTTATACACATAATGTAATAGCTTGAGCTCGTGGATCCCCGTTTAAAACTTTGGTGAACCAAACCACTACACTGTGTCTCGGTTGATAGTTCGACAATGAGTTTTCCTTTACCTACGTAATAGATTTACAATCAAAAATGTACATTTAACACAAAAAGAAAATGAAACAAAATTATAGGTATTGCATTTATTTCCATCTAACAGAAGTTTCTAACCAGGCGCATAGTATCTAAAAAACCCCTGGCTAAACTCCTGGCAGGTTAAAATTTTTTAGGATTTTAATGGGGTACACTCTATTAATATGCTATGTTCGTATATTTGTGTGTGTATGTTAGTCATACACACACGCAAATACATAGCCTCTTGTTCCCTATCTAAAAAAGTACATTTCTAATACTGCAACTGTTCCTAATTGGATTAGAAAACACAGTCGACACTAAATCAGAAGTAAAGGCTTCAATCATAACCTAGTAGGTATTTTTATGTTAATTTACATTCAAATATATTTACTTCATGCTCGTAACACCAATATACCTATAACTGAAAACCACCATCCCAAACTTTTAGTTGTATACTTTAGCTTTTGGGTTGACTGAAAGAGATCGCTATGAGCGATAAGTCCGCCCATTGTGACACTTAGTTATTAAGATTTTCATTTTTAAATTTTCTTTGTACTGTGGTGTTTCAATAAAGAGTTTATCTATCTATTTATCTATCTATCTTGAACTCCATATATTATTCAGTTTTCCATCAATACTAGTAATGAGTACTTTTTATGACTATCTAATTTATTCATTAGTGGTCATAAGGTCGATACTAACTCATGTTATTGTCATTATGGACTCTGAACAAACGAGACCTTGAGAGTGATTACTTGTAAGTCAGTGAAAGAAAAAGATCGAAAGGAAATCAAATGCTCAATAATGAATCGAATGAAATGTAAATACAATTTCGCGTTGATGTAATTTCAGCGGAAGCTCTTCCTAAACTGGTTAATAAGTATGAAAAGGCATTTTGAAAACACCATTATAATCTGACAATTATTTATAGGTCACAAATTGTTGTGCTGCGGTTTATACGACGACAAATATCTGTGCACCATTATATTCCGTGACTGGGTCCATGATCTACGTAATTCCTGATTCCTTATGTATAGGAAACTCTAGTTAGGTCCACACTCCTTTCCATCTCACCCTTGATCCAGCTCTCGAACAAGAGTCTCTTGAAATGTTGGTCAAATTTTCGTTAAGAGGTCGCACATCAAAACAATTATCGCGATAATGATCGTGAAGTAATACCAGGTGGTAGGACTAATTCTTCTGCGTGTGTCCGTCTTGGTGAGCACCACCGCCATGCTCATATAGTCTGCCACCAAGCAGTAATGTGCAAGTAATACTGTGTTCTGGATTGCTGAGCAAAGTAGTCAATAAAATTATTATGAGACTTAATACCTAATGTCTCAGAGCAACGAGTGCAATGTAGTGCCGCGCATGTCTTTGTGTTATAACGTTCTGAGTGGCACTGCAATTTTTATGGCCCAGCGTTACGCTTACCAACAGGCAAACGACCCGCGCGTCACGTTATATCGATTATACGAGATGACGTGACTCACATATCAGATATTGTTTAAAAATATTATGTTAATGTGTTTACATGCCATCAAATAAAAATATTCTATTCTATTCTATTCTATTCAATAATATAAAAAATATAATTTGTGAGACAAGATATATGTTAAGGTTGTCCTTCTCGGCATTTAATAGATCCTCGCCGTGAAGGATTTTTTTTAATATTATTGGCAATGATAGTCCCATGATAGTAGAATGATCTCAATTTGATTTCAATACAGTAAAGAAAAGTCATTTTTAAGAACCGACATCAGTAGGTACTTATCTCAACAAGTCCGTACATCAAGTTCAAATACACCTGTGTATAATAAAAAGTTATATCAGTATTTATATCGACTTTAGCACGATGAACATAACCGAAAACAATATTATGGCGTAGAGACTACGCTTTCTCGCTCACGCATCTCAACATTTTTGAAGATAATCAATATTTTGATATACCTACTCGTAGTTATGAAAAATCGCATTCGGTGAATTTGCAGGCAATAACATTACAAAGGTACGGCAAAATTATCATTTTAATCCGATCGGGTTTTCATACATGAAAATGGGCAAAACATAAAATCATTTTTAAGTTTGAAAACTTAAGTGGATCAAAATGAAATTTTTGTAATGTTATTGTCAGCAAATTCACCGAATGCGATTTTTCTTGTGAATCTTCAAAAATGTTTAGATGCGCGAGTGAGAAAGCGGCGCGGAGTAGACGGTAGCATGCCTGAAAGACCTCAACTACACCTATCACTTGGTAAAATACATTGTTATTAATTATAATATATCAACTCGATTTTTTATTCAAAACAACTAGACATAACTACAAACACCGTTAATTACTATCACCTTTCATTACTAATTATGTGACACAAAGGTGGTATGGCATGATCTTCCCAAATTAATACTCATATGTTTCCCGTATAGTATCGTCTATATCCTAGTGTTAATAACGACGTAATATGCAAACTACTTTGTCAAATGTAGTGTAACAGAATTAATAAGCAACCGATGTATTATATTACGTTTTAGCCTAATATCGTCTTTGTCTCTGTGCTCCATAAGATATTCCATAAGGGTGATATACGATGGTTAGGTATATCACTTAAAACAGTTACATTATGGGTATGTCATTGGCATATTATGTTACTACCCTATTTATTTAGGGCGCACAATGTTTGGGGCTGGTGTTTGTTGAATAATATTGGAGTTTATTATTTCCTGATTAGCTTCCGTTGATAAATTGTTGTTTTGTGGTTTTTATTTTATTTCCTTGATTTAGATATCTAATTCAAGCATAGATATCAATGCTTGAGTGTTTTTGTAGAGTGCGTTGTTGAGTTGTTTATCAAGGTGTGTGTTCGTGTTTTAGTTATACGAGGATGCGTGTATGTGTGTCTTTGTTGAGTTGTGGTATATCAGTGTTTGTGGGTATGTTTAGATGTATATACTCAGAATCAACTATTTATAATTATGTATGTATGAGATTTCTGGCAGGAAATGAATCTAGATAATCTTGATTAGTAGGTATGAGGTTTCTTACTTCGCAAATTACTGTCTGCATTCCGTAGACGAATCAAACTCATGTTGACTGACTGTCAAATTGACTGCAAAATTGACTGACCACAATGCAAGACACATTAACTGGTTTATAATTAGAAAGAAAACTCTGAATTGAAATGCACCTAATTGCTCATTGTATTTTTAAACAAATTCCCAGTCTTAAACCAAATAGCAAAACAGCCTATTTTTCCCAAACGTCAACCAAAAAACTCAAATTAAATGGAAGTACAAATACAGTACAGTATTTGCATGTTCCGTAAAATTATTCACTATACAAGTTGTATGTGGTCATTGAAATTAATATTGCTCAAGAACGTGGATGTGGGAACAACCACATACAGAAAACATGAACTTGGAGCGGGATCCAAGCGCACGTTTCCTGTATGTGGTTCAGTGTTGTTCAGCAAACAAGAAACGTGCTAATTTAGGGTATTGAGTACAACATTCAATCAATAACGCAACTTGAATTGCGGATTATAATTATTTGATTGACAGTTGATTGAAGCATAAATACGAATCTATTAACATTAGGAATTGAAAATCTAAAAGCTTAGTTGTTATCGTTTGGTAAAAACAAATATCTCTCTATCCATTTCCTAAAGATAAAAATCTGTTTTTCCGGCTACCGCACTTGAGCGCCTCCCGTTCATAGATGTTCATCATCTTAGACTACATCGACACTTAGTGCTGCCACACATTTGGCCACTAAACGCGACCACTAGTTGCGGCCACCAGTAGCTGGGTGTGGCAACTAATCGCAGACATTGGTAATTAGAACCCAGCGGGGAGAAGACCCCTTGGTCCCATTACAAGTTCTCTTGAAAAATTTCTGAGATTGGAGTCATGGTATTATATGAATGCGATCCTTTGGCATTAAAATAAATAAAATATTGAAACCAAAAGTAAGATAGGATATAAAACAGATGTACAATACAACGTAGGCGGATACTCGTAACTTCGACGTTGATTGTATTGTGTGGGTTTAACTTGTGTTTGACTTCCACATAATTCTTATTTTCTATTGTCTGTTAAATAGAAGCCAGTAAGAAAAGCGAGAAAATAATAGAATTAGACGATTTTATTTTCAGTTCAGTTAGAACAATATTTCATTTTAACTCAGATTCTAAAGCAGCTAGCTAGAATTTAGTACGTAATAAAGCTATTTTATTTTCCTTGCTCTGGCTACGAGTGACTATACAGGTCAGCGAGCCTCGTATACGAATGTCTTGCAACGGGGTTTTAACAGAACAACACATTCATAGATACTACCTACTTCTGAACGAAATTATAACATTTTATTGGCCAATATCTTGCCTGACGATGCGTTGTGATACGATGATGATGATGTGGTCGAATTTACTATTTTTTTTATTTAAACTATCAAACTTATGGTATACGCTAAATCTAGAACAGGAACTGCTTTTCAAGGGTGGAATACCTACACCTGTAGAAGGTTGGCCAAATTTGTATGCTGAGAGTGGCAACCTGCCAAGTGAGCGCTCAATAATAATCTTCTGCCATGACATTTTTTTTAGTGATTGTATGGCAGGAAAATTTAAATAGTAAACACACTATTGTGGGCTAAAACTAGCCATACGTAAATTACAATTACTTATTGGTGACACTTGCGTGTCCCTAATTATTTATTCGTGCTAGCAGACCAATTGAGTCTTATTAAGTAATTTATTTAAAGTGGCACTTTAGGTAATGCAATGATAAGATAATTTACTATTTAGTACAAAAAAAGCCTAAAAAGTGTAGTGAGTTCAGCGTTATTTCAAAAAATGTGTATCTAATCATCAAAATTAAGTTTTTTAATTACGTTCACAACTGCACGCCTTTGTGTACCTCTAGGTGGAGTGCCAGTGTGAGGGAAGAGCTTTGTTTTGGTTGGAAGTGCGTATGTGTTGTGATGTGTTGCGTATGGTTGAAGTTGCGGAAAGCAGAGAACGGCACACGGGAGACGTTATCTGTGCTGGAGGGCAATCGCGTTAAAAATTATCAACCAAACCGCTACTAAACCACGACCGCATCACAGCTTTTTTACCGTTTCGTATCGCGCTAATAGTTTTACCAAAAGTTGAGACGTTTCTCGACAACAACTGACAGTTAACGCTGTCAAATGAACGGCAATATCGAATTCCACACGCCTGAACCGAAACTAAACAACAGTTGGTATCAAACCACAACCAAATTATAACTGTACGCTGTCATTTCAAATTAGCGCGATCGGGACCCTGGATTCTTCCACCCCACTTGTTAGCCGCATAAAGTATGCGCATTGCACGCAAACTTGAAACATAATAATATAACTACTTATCCATGAAACATGATTACTGGGTGACTGGTTGAAAAGTGTACATTTACATATTCAAAAACATGATAATTCGTGGTATTATATATGTAACGTATTTTCCGGGACGCGTGTGTGTCCACACTTATTGTTTTTATTAAATAACTAGCTGTGCCCCGCGGCTGCGCTTCGGGTTTTATTTTTTTGCGCAGAACCCTAATTATTTTTCTAAAATTAAAGTAGCCTCCGTTACTCCTTGTAAGATCAGTTATCTGCCAGTGAAAGTCCCGTCAAAATCGGTCCAGTCAATATCGGTCCAGTCGTTTCGGAGATTACCAGGAATAAACAGACAAAGTTATTAAAAATGATTGTTTTGTTATTGGTACAGTATATTCTTTTATATGCATTTAGTAAAAAGCTGTTATTTTGATATTACAAACATACACTTCAATTTCATTTTTTTGTTTAAATTAGGTGCTTATTTTTTACAGATGTCAAATGAATCAAGTACCGAGTACCTACTCTCCTCTCTATCAATATGTACCATGTTGTACTAGTCAGGCTATTTATCAATAAAAAACAATAAACAGTAACACTGCTGCACACTAAAGAAAAATACGTTAACTATTGTATCGTAAGTACAAAACAAATGAAGGTTTATTAAAACAACATTTACACAGAGTGGTATAAAATAATGCGGGCGATCATAAATACGTAACATTACAACATTAGTGTTTTGTATTTCTCTAATAATCCATAAAAATATAGCCATTAAATGTGATTATTTTGTTTGCAAGACAACTACTAAATGACGAGCGGAAAAGTTAATTTGCGTAATGGAATGTGTCTCGCCTGCCTAGTCAAATTAATAATCCCACTAATCCCACTAATATTATAAATGCAAAAGTGTGTTTGTCTGTTTGTTGATTGGTTTGTACTTCTTTCATGCAGCAACGGAGCAACGATCGACGTGATTTTTGGCTTAGTTATAATTTATTGACTGGAGAGTAACATAGGCTACTTTTAACCGCGGAAAAATACACGGTTCCTGTGGGAACGCGGGTGAAAACCGCGGGCAGAAGCTAGTATTTTTAAACACAAATCGCAACGATATATATCTAAACAAATAAACAAAACTGAAGTGTCTGTTTGTAATATCAAAATAACAGCTTTTTACTTAATGCATATATATGGTACCTATGACAAAACTTAATTATTTTTTTAACTTCTGTCTCTGTGTTTGTTCCGGTTAATCTCCGAAACGGCTGGACCGATTTTGACGGGACTTTCACTGGCAGATAGCTGACGTTACAAGAAATAACTTAGGCTACGTAGGCGAAGCCACGTGGCACAGCTAGTAATTAATAATCGTAGTTCTGCTTGACAACGCACTCTTCACCCTGAGTCACCAGATTTAAGTGTCTACTCAGATATTAATTACTTTGTAAGCACCACTGCTTTACCCTTCAAGCGCAAAATACAATTATGCTCGTAGTCTACTAAGCAGCACCGCACCAGACCAGCGCTGCCTCAACTTACAATCGTGTGAATGAAAGACAAAGTTATACTATGTGGCATAAAGTCCATTACTTCGTTTTTAGATCTAACAAATTCAGTAGGTGCTCAATAAAATCAAATGATGCAAATCTCATAACTATTTATGATCCAGTAGTTTATTGACTAGTCTGTAATTCCAGACACTATCACTACACCATAAAAGTGTTTCAGCTAATGGCTGTTCAAGATAATTGCTTAATAAATTTCAACATTTTACGAGGACTATAGACAAGAGCGTAGTCAGGATGGGGCCAAGAGGACAAAAGTGAGTTTTTAAATGCAAAAAGAAACGTCTATAAGAATATAAGATATTTATATTACAATGTACTGGTTAACCCATTAAAAGTGAAGAAACATATAATATACTGTAATACGAAAAGATATTACAAAAGAGATTTATACATTCATTCATACATTCAAAAGAAAAATCAGTTCATAAAGGTCGAACTTATGTAAAAAATAAAAAATTACGGAAATATTTTTCATGAAATATGCATGACAGGTATTATATTATAATCTGTGGTTAGGTATAAAATAGGATCTTTTCTAGAATTTTACATTCTTCCAAAAGTATTTCAGTTTTGTCCTTTATTTTTGTGATGATATTGTATGACTGTTTGTTTATATATAAAATGTATAATATACTTGATCAGAGTGCAATTTATTCAAATAATATTAAAAACTAGTCATCTATTTGAGTTAAATGAAAGTATGTTAACATACAGCATTATTTCATTTAACGTAAATATAAAGAATGATAAATAATTATCATCATATATTTGAACTAAAGGCTTACACAATACAAAATACTTTATTGTACACTGGACTTAAAAGTAAAAACAGTAAGTACAGAATTAAAGATCTGGTCACTAAAGTACAATGACGTGACTTGTCGCTAAAATCGATTTCTTCCAATCAACCTTTGAATGGAGAGAAAAAGAGAGTGAGAGATGTCGGTGGTGTAAATAAATAAAACGACAATTTTAATGTAAATGTACTTAACTACAAATACACAAATAGAAAATTCATTGTCTAGTGTAATAAAAATATTAGCAAAAAGGGGACAAGCGCAAGCGTTTGAACTACTTCTTAACTACGTTACTGGCACTCTTCAAGGTATTTATCATTCATTATTAAGGCCACAAATTAATAGGTAGCCAAGTTTTATAGAGTCCAGCACGGTATACTTTCAACAAAACATGAAGTTAACAAACCGCGGAAGTTTGATTATGAAAGCAGAAAGTTCAAGTTTGTTATAGAATTGCCTCTTTATTGTTCTTAGAAAATGTATGTATTACGGAAAGATGTGATATTGGCGGTAAAAATTTGACAGCTTCTACTTCACATTATTATAATTATACAAAACTCTTTATTCGCATGATCCAGGAAAGCGTTTATGAAAGTTCCTATGGCAATATTTAAATCTACTGTGTTTCATAGGCGGGAAACCTGATGAGAATTGGGATGTTGTCATTGTGTACATAATATATTATTGTAAATCATAAGTTAAAATGTCATTAATTCTAAAATTTTATATTAGGTAGTATTGTTTAAAATTTGCACGCCATTATGTCAATGAAACATATTTGCACAAAACCATTATAATTAAACAACTGTACTATTATATCAACACGTTCTATGCAAATGAATCATTTGAATTTGAATTTGCAAGTAATCAAAATTCAATATGGTGACCACTAGCCGCTATATTATGAAAAAGAAACTATGAATTATTCAATAGGTATTGGAAAATCGTCTTTGATTAAATGTTAAAAGCACTTATAGGTATTTTAAATTTCGCTAATTTATGGACCGTCCCCCTTAACAGTGCATCTGGTATTGCAGGCGTTCATAGGCGGTGGCGGGCCATTTGTCACTAATAACTACCCGTAAAAAAATAGAAAAACATAGTAGAACAAGTAAGGTTCTATATTTGATTTAAAAAATCCTAAAAACGTCAACGCAAACTTTTTCTTTTGTCACTTTTGTCTAATATTTAAATTTGTCAGTTGGTTAACTTACTTAACCACAGGCTTAGCCTAAATGAAACGTGTAATGCATCGCAGTGTTAGCACTAATAACTAGATTAAGTTAAACGATCTTCTAAACTTAACATTGGATTTTCAGCTTAGTACTTGGGGTGGTTCAACTTTAGTTGCAAACTAACCATAGCTTAGCACAGCAGATGAGAGGTGGCAAACCGACTCTTTCGTCGAGTTGAATCAAACGATCATGTATCTTAATCGAAATGTATAATGAGACAACGAGTATATTTCAATGAAAATGTGATTTATGAAATAGTGGTTTGTTTTTGTAATATTTTCACTATATTACATTACCTATAATTCTAATACAGGTACTGTAATAAGGTGGTAAGTACTGGTAGGACTAACTCTTCTGCGAGTGTCGTCTGGGTTGGTACCATCGCTTTGGTCCTGAAGTCTGCCGCAAAGCAATAATGTGCAAGCATTATGGTGTTTCGGTTTGATGAGCAAAGTAGCCAGTGAAATTACTGGGCTTATGGCTCAGGGTAAAGAGCGCACTGCAGTGCCGCGCAGTCCTGTTTTTCAAAGTTATGAGTGGCACTGCAAATTGTTACAAGCTGGCGTTATGCTTACCATCAAGCAAACGACCGGCTTGTATCGTTATCAAAGAGCATAAAAAAATATATTTTTCATATTCTTCATTATCATTATCTGACTCTTACGCTGCCACTGCTGGGATACCGACCGCGACCTTCTAATATAATATTGTATATAAGTCTAAGCTCAATGCAGTGCTGCGCAGGTCTTTGTATTGTGGGTTTTAAGGTTTTGAGCGGAACTGCAAATATGCTTCCAATAACACTAAACGGTCCTAACGGAAGACCAGCGCTGGTTTTTACAATCAGCATTATGCTGAGTTAGCACCGTTTTGTAACATTTAACATTATTTAAAAAAGGACCACTTGTCATGTTGTGTTTAGTTAATTGTTATAAATAAATATTTTTCATTTCAGTTCAAAACGGGAAACGTTCCGCTCGTCTCGTTGTCAAAAAGTATACAAAAACCTTGAAAAACTGGAAACCAAATCAGGAAGGAAACAAACTTTCAACATGTATAAAGTAGACCTTATAAAGCACTTATATTAGCATTGTTGACGATATACCACTTACACCAAGATTTTAATTAGCATGTTTGGTAAAACGACACGTATTAGTATAAAGTTAGCTTTGTGCCCCATATAGGTATATGGTTAGCGTTTGGTTTCAACGTTTATGAATAACAACAAAGGAGTGAAACGCCGCCTAATATCATCTGTTTCTATACCAAAATATAACCAAACAATAAAAATTAAGGGTATTCCTGAGTAAGCGTGCAACGTATCTTCACTTCCCATCAGATGAAATCGTTGTTACATGCTATTTGATGGTTTTTTATCTTTAAAATTCAAACTTATTCGTATGGCCCCAGGAGAGTGTTCATGACATTTAAATAACTTAATGCAATCAAAAGATATGACCGTTTATGCCGTATATTTGATACTCGCAATCAATATCTATAGGGTGCTTCCTGTTGACCTAGAATCATGAAAGTTGGCAAGAAACAATGTCATGTAGCACAAGTAAAGGAAAAAATCCTAAAATCGCTAGCTAAACCACAACAAAAAATCTTGGTACGGAACCTTAATACCTTTACGTTAATACCTTCTTGCCCCCAATCCAGTGAAAAGCACAATACAGGTGTTAACCCAAAATGGTGTTACGGTATTTTTTTAAACACAAATACCTGTGTATTTGTGTGTTTAAATTTTGGAAAAGCAAATATCAAGAACGAGGAAGCCACGTTTGACGAAGCTAGCAGCATGCATTATACTTTTCATAAAAAGATCAGTACCGGTCAGCTACGCTACTACGCCTCTTTTATTATATTAGGTTAAATATACGATGTTAACGTAAAAATTTGACCTTTTTTATATGTTATTTTTATTTATATGGTTTATTATTTTTAGGTTAGTGTGCTGTAAACAGGAAGAACTATAATAGGTAGTCCGGAACGTCAGTTCTTCAATCTGACCTCACAGTGCAGCGTCCCAATCAGCTGTAAACAAAAAATGCATAGGTTTTGCTCACAGATATTTAAATTTATATTTTAATTCGTAGATCTACATTTTAAGTACCTACTCAACCAATGAATCATACCTTATATCTGTGTGTACAAACACTACGTTTCAAATTAATTGATATATTAAATGCTGTGCTGTTTTTTCTAAGGTATCTGCCTAAAATAATATTACCTACATCACCGCTATCTCCCAGTCTAAAAAGTCCTTGAGTCCAAAATGACGCAATTCAATTGCTGAATCGCGCAGCTCACGTTAATTTGCGCCGACATTAATAGGGTTTTAACGACTTTAAAATGTTTTCGTATCGCGATTACGATTTCGAGTACTTCAATTCTATTGAGCAACAAGTCATGAGCGATCGAAAGTTTATTGAAGAGATTTCCTGTTTAAAGTGAAATATTTCTGTAATTTTATTTTTATAATAGACTAGCGACACGTCTCGGCTTCGAACGGGTAGCATTGATCATCTATACCTGGATGACTTCTGGTGGAAGCATGGACCCACACACCCCGAACCCT
The DNA here is from genome assembly GCA_907269065.1 of Crocallis elinguaria. NCBI lineage: Eukaryota > Metazoa > Arthropoda > Insecta > Lepidoptera > Geometridae > Crocallis > Crocallis elinguaria. Next base: position 17,832,805 of record OU026072.1, on the reverse strand, counting down.
CGCCTCCCACTGCCATACCGCCGCGCCTCGTGGATACATATTATTTTGTAGCATTTCCTAAATTGTATACAGGGCAATTATGGTCTAAATTAAATACTTGAAATGACTAACGTATTTATTTAAATAAAGATTAATACTATGTCGTCAAAAATACCTTTACAAATAAAGCATTCTATTAGACCAAATATGAAAATCATAAAAATGATTATATTGTGAGTTAACCTGAAAAGATAAAAAATATACTATACCGAGGACTTTTTAGACATTTTCATATTATCTCTCGGTGCTATTATTTGTTCCTCTAAGCATCTTAGCCCTGCCAGTCGTATATTTTTAGCTAAATTCATCAAAGGAAGAGTCAACTCCGCGAGGTAGTGATTGTATGAGTAGAGAAGTTGTTACCAGAAGAGGTGCGTTACGTAGAACTTATACGTAACGCATGTCTTCTGGTACATGCCCCAAGGTTTAGTAACTGATTCAACGGACTTAAAGCCAGTAATGTTTTTTTTTATTTTTTCTTTGTGGCCATTAGTTTACCTATATTATAATGATTAGTGGAAATGTATTTTACAGATATCGGATGGACTACACAAGTCATGCACATATGCAACAGTCCAGTAATGATACGATAGCCTTCAAACGCTTAACTATCTTAACCTAGAAAAAGAAACAAACCACTCCTCGTTCACCACCGGTCGAACCAACACATTCTGCACGTAAAAAAATCTGGCTACCCATCGAACCTTTGCGCAAACTTATAGATCCTGATATTCTTAAGACCTCGAGTCCTGGTTAAGGATAAATAAGATTAAATGTGTTCGTTAGGCGTTTTTTACACATACCTACGTACAACCGAACTCACGAAAAATATATTTAGGAGAATGCCGCCAAGCATTAGGGTTCATTAGTTTTTTCCGATCTAATGAGCAAAGTACTTAATGAAATTACTGTTTATATTAGACTTAATACTTGATGCCTCAGGGTAACGAGCGCACTGTTGTGTTGCGCTGGCTTTTTCTGTTCAAAGTAGGGCCAGGCAAACGACTCGTCTCTTTCCTACTATCCTACTTGCTATAGATATTATAAATGCGAAAGTTTGTGTGTGTGAATGTTTATATCCTGCGACGACACTTAACACTGCAAAACTGATTTTGATGAAATTTAAATGTAGGTAGATAGTGTAAATTCTGGAATAAAACATATACTATAAAGAAAAATACCCCGCGGGCGAAGACGCGGGCGGAAGCTAGTAGCGTATACAAACTAGTTACTCGAAACCCGACTCAGAAAATTTGCCAATGTATATGATCTACTTCACACGCCTTGCTCTTAACTTGGACAGCATAAAGAAAATCACAAACCTTTAGTAGTTTAATTTTCATCGTTTATTTTCTTCCAAGGAATTTACGTAATTGTCTTTGGTATTTCTCCAATTAACATCCTATTTTAGTAGTTTTCCCAATGAGTGCTTGTGGAGCTATCTCAGAAATCCATTACATGGCAACAGCATCTATAAATGGAAATGGTGAAAGGTCAGCAAGAAAAACAAAAGGTTGAAGGTTTTTAGACATTACTAATTTGAAACGAGAATCAAGTAAAGATTGGGGAAGGATTTTGTTATATTTTTGTTATGATATGGTACTTATTTGTTTTTATTTGTATTCTATGTTTATGGTATCAACACAAGCATTTGCCTGATCATAAACGAAACGTCTGCCCGTAATAATTGCAGCCACCCAGAAAGTAGAAATAAACATAAGTAGATACCCTGGTTTAGAATATTTATATAACTAATACTTAGTGACCAAAATGCTGGCCTCTACTTAGGTCAAAGATTAAGCATTGCCATTCAACGTGGCAATCCTGCCAGTATTTTGGGAACGTTGCCTACTGGTAGCGGATTATTAGATTAAGATTGTAAATAAATTAGAATGTATTTTTTTTTTTTTATTGGCTAAATGCCTTTATTAATAAGCTAATACATAAATAAACACTACATCTAACCTAGCTAGCTACAAAAACAGTTGGATAATCTACAAGCCCTAGTAGGCCTATAGATAATCCAAATGTTCTAGCCCACTACCAGTAGGAAGCGTACCCAGCATGCTGGCGGCATTGCCACGTTGAACCGCAATGCTGATCCGTTGAGCCAAATAGTTACCAGCATTTTGGTTACGCGTCGCATCAATCAAACGCTCTGACAAAATTTTGAAAATATTATGAGCTCCCGGCCCCCACGGACCCAATGTTTCAACACCAAACGGCTCAAATATGTAACCGAATGTATTTAATTTAGGTACTAATAGTTGTTTATAATGTTAATAGTGGTTTGACAACCAATTTTCAACTAGAGAGTGGCAACTAGCGAGGTGAGCACTAGAAAATCCTCTACCAAATGCTAGGATTGCTTCATGATGTATTTTTTTATACTATTGAATAATGAGACGTACTGGTCATTTGTCTGATGGTAAGCACAATGTCAGCCCGTAATAACTGCAGTGCCACTCGTTGAAATACAAAATACAAAACCCTGCGCGGCACTGCAATGCGTTCATTACCATAAGACTTTAGGTATTCTCCTAAGCCCAGTAATTTCACTGGCTTCTTTGCTCACCAAATCGAAACAGTAATGCTAGCACATTATTGCTTGGCGGCAAACTAGTACACGAACGCTTTGTTGCACACAGCTTTGGTGTGCACCCAGTTGGGCACTCGCAGCAGAATTACCTAGTCCTATCACCTGTTAAAACCTGGTTCCTCTAAAAAAAGCACATGATGCTCCTTTCAGAATTCATACCGACGACATACGACTCTCGTTTGTACGAGGTTCGTTCTACCCAGTGGTAGGACGTACCTAGTGAGGTCTTATCGAAGATTCACCTATGACGGCTTAGTGCCGTCATAGGTAAATCTTAACTAAGAGTTAACCTAATTCGTACAAAATTTTGTAGTCACTCCACACGGCACCGGCGTGATAACACGTGATATGACGTAACTTGCCATAATGTGCTTCAGTTTAATGGCAATCGTTTCCACCATAGTGTAAGGGACAGTAATTGAAGTCTGACATTAGAATTCAATTTACAGCAGGTAGGCTCGAGCAGTTCAAAATTGTGATGAAAATACTACTTTTACTGTTGACATGACACATGCGTAATTGAAACAGGGTCTGTGTAGGTGATTGAGTTTAAAGTAATTTGTATGGCAATTGACGGCAATACATTATTACTTTACATACAAGCATATATTACCATAAGTATGTTATGAACCATTCTATTTTTGGAGGGTTGTCGGTATGGGTGTTAAGAATTCAGTGTAAATTATTTTGATGTAAAAATATAAAATAGGCTGGCAAGATATTTAAAGAAAATACCTAAAAAAACGAAAAGTGCCTATCGTTTTCCCACGTCATTAACAATAGGGATGTTGACTGATTTTGGGAAAGTGTTTAAAACGATGCGTATGGGCCTAATATAACCCAAAATATTTAAATTTACTTTTTAAAACAACTAATATTTTAATTATCATGTATTTAAAATGCCGTTTTAAATTTTGCTCCAAAACGGCAGTGACGTCACGTGTTCAATTACCACAGAGTAATTTTCTATAACACTGTAAAGTGACAAGCAAAGAGAATATAACCACTACTACCTAGTCTGTGCTACGTTTAGTGACAAGTTGATTCGATGCTTTCTCTATATGTATTGTTATGTATTAAAATATAAGTTCTAAGTTTTTTGAGCTTATTGATTTATATATATGCTTTGGTTAATTAATACACTTTGGATCTTAGAACCTACGATTACTGTTATATATTCATTGTTGGTTATAAAAATAATGATTTTTGGTATAATAAGTAGGTACTTACACGGAGGTCTTCACATTTCTAAATTCAGCAGAGCAGAAATTATCGTTTGTCGAGAAGAAATTGGCCACCGCAAAACAATCAATTCTCGGCAAATTGGAATTATTTGCCTTTATGAAGCCACTTTCCATCATGGGAGAATATTCAAGAGTCGAAATAAATTTAGAAAAATAGGCGCGGAATTCACAGCACAGATAAATAATCACAGAAATCACTCTAAAATACTAAGCAGTTAAGCGCAACGAGCTATATACTCATTGGAGTTTTGGCGGGAATGCGAAAATTTGCTGTTGTTGATTTTGTATTATTTACTAAAACCTTTGTTTTATAGAGTGTTAATGTGTAATAATAGTGGATTATTAACCATTAAGTGTTCATAAAGTTGCATGAGTGAAAGGCAAATAGTACAAAGACGAAAAACGTGTATTTTCGTATTCTATCCAAAACTCCATAGAAGCTTCAGTAAACTATCCACCAATTTACTGAAGCGTCACTTCGACTCGACTGCGCCTAGACTAAACTTTAACGTGACTTTGACGACTTTCATGCACCAAAACTAGAGATTTATTATATATTATTACTTACATAACTTGACACTAGTTAAATGCGCAAATCACGTGGAGCCAAAAACAAAACAAAAAAAATATAGGTATACACATCCGATTGAAACAGTGACGTCACGGGCGTTTTAGGTCACGTGACTTCGGATTGATGTGATTACATTTTGATTATTTAATTTAAATTAAATTCCTTAAAAATAAACAAAAATATTGTGTTTAATAGGATTTCTGTCACAAAAACTACCGTTTCGCGGCAAAATTATATTTTTATTTGAATACAGTCAACAACCCAATTAAGAGTTGAAGCACTGTTCAGTTTCAATACTTTGGTTTGCGTTGCCATGACCACCGGGAAATGTGGAGAGCTCGCAGCGTGCGCCTCGTAAAACTGTTAATGTAGACTCCGAAGTCGGTGAAGAATTCCAAGTGCTTGATTCAGTTCTACTCAGCGTTTTAGAGAAGTAATTACATGCATGCCATTTTTAATTAAATAAATTTATGTTGGATTGGGTCAAAGGTCTTTTTTACTTTGCATTTAAGTTTTTTGAGTTTAGAGCCCTTTCAGCAGATTACAAACTGATAATGGTACAAATTGATAAATTACAAACTGATAAATAGGTTACAAAGAACCATGTCAAATATTATATACCATTCGCCATCTGTTACGTTCACATTTCAAAGACTCCAAATATTGGACGGCTCCGTAGCTAAGTTGGTAGTAACCCTGCTAGCAAAGCGAGGGGTCCTGGGTTCGATTCCCAGCCGTGGCAGATTTTGTGTAAGCATAAAGTTTGTTCTCGGGTCTTAGATGTTTGTGATGTGTATCTGTGTGTGTCCATGCCACCTGTGACACAGAGAATCCTAGTGCGGGGATATGAGTGTGTAAGAGTTTATTTATTATAAATTGTTACAAACCTGCTATTACTCACGTAATTTTTTTTTATGTTATTTGGTAACGAGACGAGCTGGTCGTTTGCCTGATGCTAAGCATAACGCCGGCCCATAACAATTGCAGTGCCACCCAGAACTTTGAAACACAAAGGTCTGAGCGGCACTGCAGTGCGCTCGTTACCCTGAGACATTAGGTATGAAGTCTCATAAGCCCAGTAATTTCACTGGATACTCTGCTCATCAAACCGGAACACGGTAATGCTTGCACACTACTGCTTGGCGGCAGACTTCACGAGCAAAGCGGTGGTAACAACCCAGGCGGACACTCGCAGAAGAGTTAGTCCTCCCACTCACGACAAATTTGTCGAGGGATCATTCATTTGTTGATCAGGGAGTGCACGCGGCGAGATCGCAGCGACCACAGTGGTCGTTGCGGATCTTGCCACCGTGGTTTAGGTATTATGTGTGATACTCCAAATATTCTCTCAGGAGAAGAAAAGAAAGATAAAAATAGACCATAATCTACAAATCAATGCGAGTTGCTATATTGAAAGGAAGAAAGAAACGAATATATTAATATGCCTTTTCCATTTTATGGTTCTCATACGTGCCGATTTCCTTGCCTCATTATTTTCACAGATGAAAAAAGCTGTCACAAAAGGCTGAGCCTTGAGATCAGTTTTGATAGGTATCAGTGAATCCTAGGTCGCACGAGTTACTTTTAATCACTTAGTACAAACTATACTCGTTTCAAATTTAGCCTCAAAATTCAACGTATTGATCCGAATCATACACACATTCACATACCTATCTAAATGAGATCAAGTACTAATTCCAGCTATATCAAACGACATCGCACTAAAATACTTGTTCAAACAGATATTAATAAGTAGGTTAATTATCAAGTAGTCATGGCCAATGCCTGGATGTAGCATTTGCGTAACTAATGAGCTATGTCGATAAATATAGAACACTGATTCAGTTAAAATGTTATGGTACCTATATGTTTAAAACTAAGTATATGGGACGTGAAAATGGTTTTGTGTTGACAACAAACCGGAAAAGCTGTGGGGGTCAACCGCAATTTTGATTGAGTCAAAATTCTCCTTCAAATAATTCGAAGTGAACCTCAGTTCATGAGTTAAACCTAGTTCTTAGTAATTAAACTTCACTTCAAAGTGGTTGGTGAACTCGGCCCATATCTATATTTGTTTATAATTGGCTTTGATTCTGGCGTCACAAATTTAAACCTAATTTTGATTTCACTCTCTATTTTTAATCGACTTCGAAAAAGGAGGCGGTTATAATATGTTTGACTGTATGTATTTTTTATGTATGTTCCCGATATCTCCGTCAATTGTGGACCGAAATTGAAAATTCTTCTTTTATTGGAAAGGGTATACTTACTTGATACTCTCGAAGTAGTCTCATATAAATTTTATGAAAGCATACCTATAGGTGAAAAGTTGAATTTTCATGTATTGATGTATTTTCAACGAAGTTGCTTCTCGTTTTTTTTTAAAAGTAATTCTACTTGTTCAGTAAGAACATGTGTTTAAAAATCATGAAAATTAAAGCAATTACTACGTTTAAAATAAATTCTAATGTTTGGAGATTGTAGTAAGCAGAAATTTGCTAAGTTAATAATTTATTAAGTTTTATAGCAGCCGTTGACTGTATAAAAAATAAGCTGTAGCTGTATAAAAAATAAGCGAATTGAAACTAACTTTATTTTTTCATTGTTCACAGATGGATTGGAGATTGAACTCTTCTGCTACCTTAACCACTCAGATATGTTAATATGCAGTCAGCGTACAACATAAGCCACGATCATGTTGTATTACCGATAGCTTCTAAATATGACCTATTTGCTATGACCTTGAATGAAACTTCATACATGGGTAGAGAGGTCTACATCCTCACGAAAACGCTGACTGGAGAATCAGTGGAAGTTATTGACGACCCTAAAGCGAATAAAACCCTAGATATCATAGATGTTGAGTTCGTTCAATACGCATTTATTATTCTCTACGGCATTATCTTCATCCTTGGAGTTTTCGGAAATGTGCTCGTATGCTATGTCGTCTTCAGGAATAGAGCGATGCAAACAGTCACTAACTTATTCATAACGAACCTGGCGCTATCTGATATACTGCTATGTATATTTGCCGTGCCTTTAACTCCCATGTATACCTTCTTAGGAAGATGGGTCTTTGGAAGGGCTCTATGTCATCTCATGCCATACGCTCAAGGCACAAGTGTTTACATATCAACATTAACACTAACATCTATAGCTATAGACAGATTCTTTGTCATAATATACCCCTTCCATCCAAGAATGAAACTCAACACCTGTATATTCATAATAGTCTTTATCTGGGTGTTCTCATTAGTAGTAACATGCCCGTATGGACTTTTTATGGGCATACAAATAACAAACAACAAGACTTACTACTGCGAAGAGAGCTGGCCTTCAGATAGATCTAGAAAGATCTTCGGTGTTTGTACTACAGTCCTACAATTTCTAATACCCTTCTTAGTCATAGCCGTGTGTTACACATGCGTTAGCATAAGATTGAATGACCGAGCGCGATCTAAACCTGGTGTTAAGAATACACGGAGAGAAGAAGCGGACAGAGATAGGAAGAGAAGAACGAACAGAATGCTCATTTCCATGGTCGCTATATTTGGCATCTCATGGCTTCCCTTAAACCTCATTAATATATTCAATGACTTCTACGCCCAAATGACAGAATGGAACTACTACTTCGTGTCATTTTTTTTGGCTCACTCGATGGCGATGGCTTCAACATGTTACAATCCGTTTTTATACGCATGGCTGAACGAGAACTTCAGGAAAGAGTTCAAACAGGTGCTTCCGTTTTTTGAGTCGACTGGAGGCGTTAGAAACAGTTATCATTCAGGACGGATGCCCACGCACAAGTCAGATAAAAACATATGTAATGGTAACGAGACGATACAGGAGACTCTAGTGGGTTCATCTTTCAATAGAGGACCGTCTATAAAACATCGGATATTGGACGGGAGTGGGAAGAAAGATAATGCTGTGGAGGTTGAAAATATACTTTTGGAGGACAAGACAATCTCAGCGACCTATCACACTAAGAACGAGAACGTAAACCTGCAGCTGATCGATGAAGAATCTCAGCTCAGCGAGTCGAAAGAGAAACCATCGATATAAATGTAAGTACCCGTTAGCTGTACGAACTTAAAACGATGATAAAAGGTTTGTATATATAATATATGTAGGTGCAATTGTACAGTCAGTCAAATTAGTCAGTGAAATTACTGGGTTTATGAGACTTAATACCTGCATGACTGGATGTCTCAGGGTAACGAGCACAATGCAGGCCATTGTGTTTCAACGATCTCGGTGGTACTGAAATTTATATAGGCTGGCGTTATGGTTCCACCCTCAGATCAGACAAACAAGGAAGATATGGCTGTTCGCGTTTAAAATATGTCTCCGTTTTTCATAAATTGTTTTCACCATTCCGCTAAACCGCTTAGTGCAAAATCTGTAAGTACGGCACACCTACTCATTTTTTATGCACACAAAAAATAGAAGGTAGTTTTGCAAAATAAATTTTATAAATCTTGAGTCTGCTGATCTGCTGTCATAAAAAAGGAAAGATCTTCCCACTCAAGTTGGAAAACAACAGTTTCAAAACTATAATATTTTTAAGTTATTCTCTAGTTTTTGTCCCAATTCCCTGGAACTGTCACGTGTCACGTCATTCCAGGAAAGTTTTTCCTCAAACAAATGTATTTTCGTCAGCAGAACCCCAACTCTGAGTCAGTTGACGAAATCTTTTATTTTTGCCTCTACACGGTATTTGCGTAACGGTCTAAGTTTTATGCAAACGCTTCCGATGGCCATGATAAATTCAATGGAACTTTATTTCTTTCATGATCTTATTTTTATTTTACATGAATTATTTTTTAACTGAAATCAGTTATAAGCAGACGTACCTAGCATAGATTTCAAATTGCTTGAGTTAGTTGTTCCAATTTTTCAACTTGGCCAAATTTAATTTTGTTTTATAAAAATTTCAACGTACTTAGCTAAAATGCGATAGAGATTACTAAAAATTAATATTAATTAATCGTGAGTTATTATAAAACTAAGTCCAATACTATTGTCTAAAAATTTCACTCTGAGTTCGTTTTCTTTTTTCATGGAAATATGTGACACACAAGCAAGCGGACCACAGGGCCTATCTGATGTTAAATGGTTACTGCTGCCTATGAACATCTGCAATAGCAGAGGCATTGTCAGTAAATTCTTCGACTTGGTTTGGCTGAATGCGAACGAATTAACTGAAATGCTGAAGGGTGGAGTAGCCAGTACAACAAACAATCTTTCGTTTCGTTCCTCGCTCAACTTTTGAGGTTAAAACTATTGAAGTTAAGCTAGACGAGAAAACTCAATACCTTTTCCATTTTCAAGATACACCAAACTGTAGATTAGGATCCAATAGACTATAGAACAAACATTGTATAGGTAAAGCGTAGTTACGCTAACACAATAGGTCGTAAAGGTATGTTAGATTATCGTGATTACAGCAAATAAACCTTCTCGTAAACCATATTGTATCGTAGATCTTGGCATTACAGATTAGACATCAAGGTTTTGCTAGTAATTTATCCATCCAATATCTGTTTAGTATCCATCTATATCTATAATTATAAGTATGTCTGTGTGTTGTACCTACATCAATTTAAAATACGTGATCATATCATGACCTATGTTCATCAGCTATGGACTCTTCCGATGATTTTAGATTTCTATCTATCTACCAGTAATTTATGACGTCTGAGATTTTTTTTGTGGTGTAGATGTTTAGGTAGTGGTTGCCCTTAAGTAGTGTTCATTCTAGTTTGATAATAAAATATGTTTACTCAATAACAAGACAAAATTTGAGCTGGAAAACTTACATGGCACTAATATTTTCGTAGGCTAAACCATAAAACCCCAAGACGAAAGTTGGTTTAAAAGCCATAATCTGAAGAAGAAGAAGAGAGAAAGCCGGTATGGCTAATAGTCCATCGATTCAAAGTCACTTAGCAAGCTATAGCAAGCTTTACCTTTGGTGTATCTCAGACGATTCGAATCTGTAACTTAGTTATCGCAAGACGACTAAAACAATATTGTGCTTCGCTGTAGTCCGATTAATTGAACCGACAGGAATAAAAAGTTCACGTTGTTCGATCAGTCGGAGTTCGGACAAAGCAGTCGGACTACCGGCCAAAAACGACTAATATACCATTGGCAATCGAAGGTTATGATGACCTACGATTAAATGGAGCGGCGAAATACAACGACATAAATATAGTTTGGAGTTAGTTTAATGTCTTGGTTATTGAGTGGAGTATAGAAGTAACTAAAATGCAAAAGAACTTCTAATTTAAATGCACTTAAAACGAACGCCCTCTGTTCGGCTGGTTGTTTTTTTTAACCCACCGCAAGATTCAATTAAACGAAGAATCACTTCAATTAAACAAGATTCACGTCTGTAATTGATTTTGTCTTTGTTTCAGAAATCCAGATTCTACAAAGAACAACGACGTACGAGCGGCACGAGCTCCTAATAAATAAAAATTGTCTTGTAAAGAAAATGTAATTTTCTAGAAAATTACCTTTTTGTGTTTTTTCAAATATAATTTGTAATGAAGTTTGCTTGCTGTGATTATATTATATTCGGTGAACGAATCTTACATTGAGTTGTTTTTAAAATAACTCATGTGTAAAACTGTATAATAACAAAATAATAATTACTAAAGTTTAATCAAATAATCTAGAGATAGACTAGAGCAAGTATCCAGAAGGCCTAGACTTATAAATTGTTGTAGTATAAACACAAAAAAATGTACATAATAAAATATAGAAAAGATTTTGTATAAAAGATTTGAGTTTTTCAAAAAACTTATGAGCCCAGTTTCAAACACAACAAGTAACGTTATAGATTATTATAACATTAATTACTATAATAAATAAGTATTTGTTTTACAAAGTAAGTCACTTTAATTACGAAAACAATTATAGAGGTACCTAAGTAAATTTAATGATACGCTGCTTAGTTAAAAACTTGTTATAATAATTATATTGTAAATATAACAAATAATTTATTTAGTTCAATAAATAACTTTTTACTTTATTTTAATGTTAATTGAAATCAACACATATTGACCATAAAGGAAACGAATGAGATAATTGACTCTAGAAAATAACAGCCACTTGTAGAAATAATATATGTAACAATAATAATGTTAATATTAATTATTAAGAAAATTTTGACATGAACATCATTTACAAATGCAATAAAATTGACACATAGATACAACATACCTACAATAAAATCAGGATGCTAAAAAATTAAATTTATAAACTGATATAAAATATTAACATAGGAAGTTAGTTATAACTGTCAAATATTCTTATTATACATAATTAACTTTGTATAAAAAATGTCCAATTACTTGTTGCTGTTTGAAATATAAGCTTTTTGATAAACTGAAATCTAACTAAGGTAGGTACAGCTTCAAATAATTAGAAACAAATATAAGTAATATAATAAAATAATATAAAAAATAAAATATAAAGTATTACTGCTTAGTGAAATAGGAATATTCTATTTCGATATTTATAATAATTTAAAATAGATTCGATAGTGTAAATAGCGATTTTAAATGAAACCGTTATTACATGTGACGCTTGTAGACATTTTGAATCATCGATGTTAGAATTTCATTAGAATAATGGATTGAAAAGAGAATTTGGAGAAATAAATGAAAGTTGATTGTTTTATAATTCGTTTTAATATAAACCTAACTACAGTACTGTAGAACATAGACTATCTAAAGAAAGATGCATGGTCAAAATATTGCACTCGTTACCCTGAGACATTAGGTACCTGTTAAGTCAAACCGGAACACAGTAATGCAGGCACATTACTGATTAGCGGAAGACTACACGAGCAAATAGTTGGTACCCACACAGACGAAAACTCTGAGTGAATAAAATATTCAAATCTGAGACAGATCAAGCATTTCGTGACAAATCAGCTAGGCTAAAAAAAATTATGATATAGTACATACCTAGTGGAATAAATAATTGACTAGAGGTATTAAAAACTGACTGCTTCCATATTTTTTTTTATGCTATTTGGTAACGAGATGAGCTGGTTGTTTGCCAGATGGTAAGCATAACGCCGGCCCTTAACAATTGCAGTGCCACTCAGAACTTTCAAACACAAAGGCCTGCACGGCACTGCAGTGCGCTCGTCACCCTGAGACATTAGGTATTAAGTCTCATAAGCCCAGTAATTTCACTGGCTACTCTTCTCTTCAAACATTACTGCGTGACGACAGACTTCACGAGCAAAGCGGTGGTCACAACTCAGATGGACACTCGCAGAAGAGTTAGTCCTACTACTAACATAATTAGACAAAATCCAATGATTTATATTTATAAAGAAGACACGTTATGCTGACGTCGTATGACAACAACTTGCTATTACGCATAATTTTTTAATATACCTATTTGGCTCGTTCAAAAGCAACTACAAAGGATATACCATGCTTCGCTTACCATGCATCGTCATCAGAAACAACTGAATAACCGTAACATTTCACACATGCACGAACACATGCCATAAAATTTCACGAGCTACGCTTTCGTTTCAGTTTTTACCGCATTTATATGTTTGGATAAACGGAGTTACCTGAGTGTGTTAATGAGTGTGATAATAATTTCCGAGAATATGTGTTTACCGTTTTTCGTTTGGTTTTCACGCATCTCATGAGCCGGTTTTATTTTAAACTAGCTGTGCCCCGCGGCTTCACTCACGTAGCCTAAGTAACAGCTATCTGTGCACTAGCACGTTTCACTAGAATGTCCCGGCAAAATCTGTCCAGCCGTTTCGGAGATTACCCGGAACAAACAGTCAGTATATAGACAGAAAGACAAAAATTTTATAAATTGTTTTGTTGGTACCATACTATACTTTCATAGGCATTTAGTAAAAAGGTGTTATATTGATATAACTCACAGACACTGAAGTGTATGTTTGTAAATATTATTAATAATATTGTGAATAAATAAAAATTTATTTAATTTATTTGTATATATAATATAATAATAAAAGATGTCATAACTGAACTATAGACGCAAGCACAGCGTAAACTACTAACTACTGAAGATATAAATCTAAAAGTTGGACAATAGTTTCCATATAATTATACCTAATGCGGATTCATACATAGACAGGCTTAGTGACATGGTAAAGTTTGCTATTTTTATTGAGTTGTCGGTTATTTTTTTGTGTCAGGGCAATGCAATTTGGAAATAAACTAAGCAAATCAAAATAATAGACTCATGTTTCCACATTTTGTGTAAGCAACATTTAAAATTGTGTAAAAGATTAAAAACTACCATTTGGACGAAGTCGCAAGCGATAGGAATTTATAAATAAGTGGACACGTGGCTTATATTAAAGCGAACGCAAGAGATAATCGCGTCAAAGACGCTTGTATCTTAATTATGCCCATAAACCACCACAAAACACATACTGAACTCTTACTACAAAACTCTTCAGTGTAATTTCAAACAAAAGCTTTGTTACTGAAACTCTAAGCAATCAATCATTCCTATAGTTCCAAAAATGATTAATAACGTGTGACACAGCTGAACTTTGCGAGGCGAACTTGTGGAGGCTTTGTCTTACGCTTGATTAGGAGCCGGTGGTGCTGAAAATGTAACTACGGCCACAGAATAGTAAATAATCTGCTTAGGTCTGTACAGATTAAACCGAATACAAGATATAATTCACGGAAACGAAGATAAACGGGAAAAGCTTACAATACTCACAAAATTGAGATTAGGGGTGGCCTATGCTTAGCAGTAGACGTGTTTTGGGTAATGATAATGATGACGATGATTGTGATGATGAATCACAGAATTCTAACAGCTATCTAGTATCTATACAAATAAATAAAATTGAAGTGTCTGTTTGTAATATCAAATTAACAGCTTTTTACCAAATGCATATGGAAGTATATACGGTACCTATAACAAAACAACTATTTAAAATTTTTGTCTGTATGTCTGTCTGTTTGTTCCGGGTAATCTCCACAATGGCTGGGCCGATTTTGACGTGACTTTCACTGGCAGATAGCTGACGTTACAAGGAGTAACTTTCGATACTTTTATTTTAGAAAAAGAATTAGGGTCCCGCGCAAAAAAATAAAAACCATGAGATCCAATATCTCCGCGCGGGTGAAACCGCGGGCAGCAGCTAGTTATAAATATTAGTGACCGTAAAATCCTAGAGAAAAAGAAAACACAATTTTCTATAATCGTGGAGAAAAAAACAAAACGATCGATTATGTCCATCTAGTGAACCTGACTTTTCTAAGTTACCTGACACAGTTTCTTTAAAACCATAGTCCCGCAATATAATACATAGAATTTCTTCCTAAAATTATTTGTACGGATTACCGCTGTATCAACCGATACTATATTATAGGTATACTTATCGATAAAACGGTTGGAGGAAAGAAAATAGTTGGCAAACACCCATGACTTTCCGATAATGTGGTTCACAGAAATTACGACAGAACGAAATATTTATGTTATCACCTAGGAGCGCTTGATACTGCTATACTATGGCGCAGGGGGGCTTAGAGTTCACAATTATTACATGGTTGGTTTTTTAATGACCGTGCTTTTCTTCTTATACGATCTTTACAGTAGGTATATAGCGAACCAAACGGTGGGAGAGGGCAGAAGTCGTGCAGCTGCTTAGCCAAGTAATTTTTCTAGCAAAATGCTGTGTGACTAGCACAATTACATAGCAAGTCACACGATTCTACTTTTTGTACGAATTTCTGGCGAGAGTTTTGCCTGTGGCAGTAGTTTATTATCATAGACGTGCAAAAAATATGCTCGACTCATAATAATGCAATGAACACTGCCAACCATCGTTCTTTGACCTATGTAATTACGCAGTTATTCATAGATTTGGCACATCTGGCCCCGCCAAGTCGGCGGTCGTATTCTGTTAGTTTTATTTTTCTTGTAATAGGCTTTTGGGGTAGTAAAATAAATCCATAATTCAAGTAGATTGGCAGTACTGGCACAGACTAACTGATTTATTTATACAACGATCTTTGTGTGCGATTCATCTAGGTCGATGAGATGTAATAGAAAATTAGGATCAATCTTGATTTTATTACAAATAAATGAAATCCCTAGATTTGTAGGTCTGTACCTAATAAGTCTAGTAAATTATTTATGGAAATTCCATACCCGATTATACTGAAACTGCCAGTCCAAAAAATTACACTCAGAAGGTATCTAAATAAGATCAGGTCCATAAAAAAAAACAATCAATATTTACACTCGTTGTTTATATTTTATACAGCCTTGACCTACCTTTTCGCAGAGTACATAGGTAATTATTTTATTTAAAACATTGGGGCCACGAGAACAGGAGCACTAAAAACCCTTATCTTAAGGGCTACCTTAGCACTAAAAAAATCCCTGGTACTGCCATGATTTCAACATCACCGTGTTTCACTACACTAAAAGCTCAATCTTATCGTAGGATTCGAACCACTGATCTACAGATCGACAGTTTACCTCACTACCACTGCACCATGGTAGCTCCAAAAGATCATGTAAGTATTTTCATTCATTAGATTTAATTGTACAGAAATAGTTATCAACGGAAGATTTTGACTTATCTCAAAATAAATGAATCCCACTCTTACAAATCAATTAGGTCATTTCTGAAGGAAAGAAGAAAGTCGTAAGTGACCTCTTAACCCGGCGACACTTGCCGTCACGTCGCCGTCGCTCGATCAAATGTCGGGATCCAATCAGATCCGTAATCACTCATTCCAGACGTTGTGGTGTGCTTGCCCACTTGGTGTTATCCGAATTATCCGGGAATCAGGATATCCGGTCAAACAACCCGCCTTCATTTTCGCTTTTGATACGCAGGTACAGATATTAATCAATTAATATGAAAAAACCTTTCCATATCATTATTTTTACTAATATAGTTTTGCAACAATAATAAAAATGCAATAAAGTATGTAACATAGTTTTTTTATATAAATTTATTATGAAAATAATCTCGCCCGATCATATAATATTATAAGTGTATGGGATTTTAAAGTTAAATCTTAACGAAAAAAACAAATATTTGTATGCACAGAAAAAGCTTTTTTTTTCTTTTAATAGGTGCGTTTGATATTCTCAAGTTACCTATCTTATGACCATAGATAGGGTCGAAGGTAGACGGGATCTAAAATTCAACTGATAGGGGCTCGCCTAATGCTTGAGTGTATAGGTACCTAGTCGAGCACTGGTTCTCTATCACCAAGATATAGTAGCATGGCGATGTTTTCCTTCACCAAACGCTCATAGTCACATAGTTCGGACAGAGTTTACGGATCAGTGGCGGACGTCACTATCCATGTGAGTGTGAAATTATCGCTTATTGTGTAAATTAAAACTAATTATTGTGTAAAGTTTATTGTGTAAATGACTTTTTGAAAAGTGTTTTAATGCAATGACGAAAAAATCCGCCCTAAACATCGCACGAGCTATCCCTAATGGTTGTTTACCTTGTACGTAATCCATCTCCTTATTTATTTATTCGGAACTTTTTCTTTTCTCATCAAATGATTGAAAACGAAGCTTCTGCGGTCGCTGAAATAAAATAATGTAATATTTCATAATGTTATCATGCACTTAAGACTCATGCTACTCTTTTTACATGACTGCCTCAAAAAGTTGTGCAATGTTTTCAGAGTTCATATATGTGAGTTTCTTTATTCCATCATAACTTTTAAATGCCTGAACAGATTTGGTTGTAAGGGGTATTGTTGGAATCCTTACATAATCAAGACTCCGTAGCACAGTCGTTTTTATTATTTTCTGAAAGTCCCGTCAAAATTGGTCCAGCCGTTTCGGAGATTACCCGGAACAAACAGACAGACAGACAGACAAAAATTTAAATAATGGTTGTTTTGCTATATGTACCGTATATACTTTCATATGCATTTAGTAAAAATCTGTTATTTCGATATGACAAACAGACACTTCAATTTTATTTATCTGTATGGATTAATGTTGTTTTAAAAAACTATATGTCATATATTAAATTAATGTTGTTTTTAAAAACTATACGTCACTAAAATTATTTCAATATTAAGAACCTGACAATTATCAACCTACGTCGAACCCATACGTGCTTGTATTAGATTCGTTAACGTTAACGAACCAATTATACCAAATCCTACAAAATCCCACAAACGCAATACACATTAAATTTAATTCACAAATGAAACGTCCTCGGTTTACGTTGGGGATGGCCAATTAGGTCAAATATCCTGTTCTCCCATTAATACATATTAAAGACAATAACCAAGTCTACACGGTGACAATAAACCAGGAGCTGAGAGAAAATAAATGCCAAATAATAACGATTAGCAATTAAAGGTTTAAAGCGGGTATAGTTTTGTCGTTGACTTAGTACATTTTAATAATTAAATAGGTATACAAAAAGTATCGCCAAAAAATTTATTTTATCACGCCATAAAGTAGACACCTAAATATGTATTACGGTTATTTTTTTAAACCTCTCAGCTACAGAAATGAGAGGATCACTTCTATTTGAGATGAAACTCGTGGTACTTCTGGGGCTCAATCATAAAGACGTCTAGATGATCGAGTGGCAATCACTTGGCAATCACGATCTACGGTCTACGGATATCTTATTACAAATTAATTAATCGATAAAGCATTGCAAGCTTGCCAACAAGCGTGAAAGGATAGGGTTTGACTATAATTATGACCTGATATTAAAAGACGATGTGGGTGAAAGTGGTGAGCATGTTAAACCTAGAATAAAAACCGGGCAAGTGCAAGTTGAACTGACCTGGAGGGTTCCGTACGATGAATATGTTATATCTATCATGTTTTCCAAAGAAAAATACATTATTCAAACAAACCTATTTACAATAAATTTATTCAATTATTAGTTTATATTATTTATACTAGCTGATGCCCGCGGTTTCACCCGCGCGGAGATATAGGTTTTCATGGTTTTTATTTTTTTGCGCGGAATCCTAATTCTTTTTCCAAAATAAAAGTAGCCTTTGTTACTTCTTATAACATCAGCTATCTGTTAAATCAATCGATTCAAAAAAGATTCAAGTAAATTGGCTGTATCAGCCACACGAGTGATCCTATAAGGTTTTCTGACTGTTTTTTTCATTCGGACGTACGGAACCCTAAATATCACCCTCACCCTCAACCTGGTTGCCGTAACATAGGTGCTTAAAAATCCTGTTTTGTTTACACATTTACCATAATAATATTTAATATTTTTAGAGTTCAATAGGTTCTATTTCCTCACTTTTAAAGAAACATTGAAGTCGGTATATAGATAAGCTCTAACTAGAAAAGTGAATAATGGAATTCTTATGTTCATCCATTACAGTAGTTACACAGCAACTCCAAACTTGGAAGCTGATACCTACTCGAGATGTCAAACCGTATATTTCATTTTGAAAATATATTAGCTCGCGTAGAAAATATGGGTAGAATATTTTTCACCACAGGAACTTTGTTATTTTCCTGTCGATAAATTAGTTTAAAGTTAGTTCGACAGCTGTTATGAAGTTTTAAATAAGCTTACGAAAATAAACTCCACCGAGAATAGGTTTCCAAGAATCAATATTGAGAATATTTTATAGGGAAAACAAAACATGTTTATTCCCGAGTTTTAAAAGAGGAGGGACTTTTTTATTCTACTTGATAACGAGACGAGCCGGTTGTTTGCTTTAGGGTAAGCATGATGCCGGCCCATAAAAAATTGCAGTGCCTCTCAGAACTTTGAAACAGTATGGCCTGCACGGCACTGCAGTGCGTTCGTTACCCTGAGACATTAGGTCTCATAAGCCATGTGATGATCTCACAAGGTCAAGCTTAAAAAACTTTGTTAAAATATTTGCTTTTGAAAAAGTATAATGAATCAGATCACCATTTTTTTCACAAAGAATATTTGAAACATAAACATTCCAATAGAGCTTATGATAATTTAGTATTGTTAATCCAATTCTTCATTAATTTTGTTCACTATATATTATCTTCACTATGCAAGTTTGTACTCTCCGTTGATACTGTTTCAAGTAGCGCTATGGTCAGAGTTGACAGTAACAAAGCAATACCTGTCCAAAACCGCAGATATTTAAAGTACCTACCATTCACCAGACGGAGAATTTAATATTGATCAGGAGACAAAGACCCGTCAAGCAGCCACAACCTTCCCATCAATATTAAATTCTCGCAAGCTCCGGATTACACAGCCACAATTAGTGCTTGAGCGGTGATGCTTGGAAACCGATTACCTTTAAAACAAATACTTGGCAGCTCCTGGCGTTCGATACGCTCCTAGCGTAGGTCGAAGGCACAAAACAGAGAGGTAAGAAAGGACGGTTAATATAATTATTATAGTCTCAATAGATCAAGGAAACATGAAACAGTTTCAATTTGAAACCGTCGGATATTTCTCAACCGTATCCACTTGTGATCCTCCTTAGAATCCACAGAAGCTAAGCGGAGTCGAGATATATAAATAACGTAACCCTATTGGTTGTTTCTTACACATCTCCTTTCGTTTCGTTTCCGCTTTGGTGGAGTCTGGGCCATAGCGTTTTTTGTAAACTCTTGCATACTCATACCCTTAATGTAGTATTATTATATGTTCTTGTGCCCTACACTAGTATTCCATGTATTGCAATATGGATGTTGACTTCATTTTTTAATTATGTCAATCAATTCGTTTTCTCATGAGAGTCAAATGTCTGTATCAAAAAAACTGGAAATCTAAAGATATAAGCGTAAAAAATGAGAGTTAAAGTGGGGCGTATCTAACTATGCATTAAAAAAACATAATAATTGAAAAAATCTAATTCACGATCATACTTATCGAGACGGTTTTGGGTATACCTATAGCTCGTAAGATTCTAAAATATAGACATTAGATTGGTAGATTTTTTAAATTCTTGAATGGCTTTGTCGCTGAGCGACCTCATCGCCCTAGGTAATTGTTAAGTCTAGACAAAGGTTAATCTGTAAGTCAATCCTTAGGCAGTTGAACAGACACTTTAAAGTTCTTCGCTTTTATTTAATTTGAAGCGAGCCCAAGATGGTATTATAGAACTACTCGAGAGGTTGAAAAATACCTATGCCAGGATTTTCCGCTGGCTGATACGAGAGTAAAGTACTGTACTAGACAGAACAAACTGTTATGTATCGGCAGCGAGCAAGACGAATAGCAGACGTGCAGAAGATGTATTATAACGAACCTATACTTTGTTATCGACAACAGCTCGTTCATAAATAACACTCTCTTTAAGCGAAGGCAATAAGCACCCGACTAGTTAGTACATACGAAATTGCCCCACATTTCCAGCACGAAACGAGCAACGGCGTAATTGTAGACTGGGACTACGCTGGCCTTTTTTACGCGGGAGTAAAAGGCATTTTATTGCACATTAAATTATTTTCGTACGTTACGCCGCTTCTGTGGCGTATTGCGATCGACGCTTGTATCACGTATAAATTAAATATCTGCTGTTAAATGAACACTATTTTCAATTGTTAGGGTTTAGACTCTAAACAATGCAATGCGGTAAACGAACAACGGAAGGGCCACAATTAATTTAATTTCAAAGTAAATTTAATTTCCATATAAACCTATTAACAGCAGTTAACAGGCAACATAAATGTTTTGCCGCCAAGCACTACTGTGCAAGCATTATTGCTTTAGTTTGAAATGCCTGACATAAAAAACTTAAAAACGTATGTTTAATTGACATTATAAATATTAGTATATATCATGCCACAAGAGTGGCAAGAAGTAGGTAATGGGTAATTTTTTTTTAATGGGCGATTGTCAACGGCAAGATATTTTCAAATTCAATTTTAGAAGCAGTCGCGTAGCCACGCGTAAAATCGTAGTGGTAATTGCAAACACCAATATCCGTTCTTATTGCAAAGTGTGATCTAATCCAACCTTTATGTATACTTTTAATTTATTCCGTGGCTGCCAGCCAAATTTGGTATACCGTATTAATAATTCAAGAGATGCTGTATAGGTTTGCATCAAAGTTATGTAATTTCAACACCGATTAATTTTATATCTATACTAGCTGATGCTCGCGGTTTCACCCGCGTGGAGTTTCCACCGGAACCGCGCATTTTTTCCGGAAAAGAATTAGTTTGTGTTACTCTTCAGTCTATAAACTCTCTATGCAAATAATTATATAATAATACTGTGGCCTGCGGCTTCGCTCACGTAGCCTAATTTACTCCTTATAACATCAGCTACCTGCCAGTGAAAGTCCCGTCAAAATCGGTCCAGCCGTTTCGGAGATTACCCGGAACAAACAGACAGACATTTTTTTTATAAAATTGTGTTTTTTGTTATAGTTATCGTATATACTTTTTATATGTATTTAGTAAAAAGCTGCTATTTTGATATTAAAACAGACACTTCAATTTTATTTATTTGTATAGATAATTGTGTAGTTTAAAAAAACAACTAAAAACATTCCACCTCCTGGCTCAATCATTATACCTTCGACCCCAAAGGACTCGTCAATCTCTATTGGACTCGTCAAAACGAATCACATGAGCCAAAACTTGACGTGTTTACTTGTAGCCACTGAACAGTTCTACTATGCACCTTCCTGTTCCATCATCAGATCTGTTCCATGATACAATGTCTCCGGGTATATAACGAGCGCAATACAGTGCCACTCAGGTCTTAGTGGTTCAAAGTTCTAGGTGGCACTGCATTTGTTATGGGCTGGCGTTATGCTTACGAGGTAAACGACCCGCTCATTGCAACTTTTGCTGCGGGGTTCAAGCCAACAAACACACTTCAGCACTAGCATTTCAATATCAACTTCAAATTCATTTATTTAGACCAACTTGTATCACATAACATGAAAATAAATAATAGTAAAACCAATTTACAACTTCTCTTTTTTTGTAGGTATAGGTACTTACTAAAAAAAGGTTGATTGAATAAATTCAAATTTAAATCTTGACATACATTTGGTTTTGCAGGCTTGACCATTCAATCACTACACTACATTATGCAAAGCTCCTAAATGTTTGAGATTTGCGGTCAAAATACCCATGGTTTTGCCAACATGCGTGCGTCTTGAAGTAAACCCATCAAAAAAACCATGAAACAGGCAAGTATAGCAATAGAGCTGTCTCTTTCACTCCCTCGAAGCCCTGCCTAGGCTCAAAGCAAGGACTGTTCCGCTTTACTCCACTGTGAAGCGTGACAAGAGAGAATTAGGACTGACCGAAACCGATAGCTGGTAGGTATATAAAAGGAAGGGTATAAGTTTCCCTACATTTCGTACCTAATGGTGCACGCGAAGGGCCACAGATAAAATAGATTTTTCTTAGTAGGCGTGTTTCTATTGTGTATGCATTTTTTATTGCAGAGTCAGCGAGCGACGTTGCTTCTGAAAAACCTTTCCGTCGGTTGGAAGAAACTCCTCTTTCCTTTATCAGATGACCTGACAATCGACTAAGTGGCATCGATACATCGTGGTTATTCATCCTATACGCACGAAGCAATTTGCTTCTACTTTCATTATGCTTATCGCAAAGTTTCATTAGAACATGTTTAGTAGTTTAAAAGGTCTGAACCAAAATGAAGTCAGTTTATTTTTATAACTTTTGTAACGTCGTCTTGTTTCCTTGGTTTATTTCAGTCAGACAGCTTGCTCAGATAAGCTCTGTGCCTAATAAAATAAACATCGCAATACCTTGTATATTTATTTTATTTATTCTTTCAATATGTAATGTAATATCAAGGTTGGGTTCACATTCATTCTTCCACCTTCAACCCTTTCAGGTAAAACAACTGGGGGTTTGCAAAGGGTTACTTTAACGTATACTACAAATAATAGAATTGTTTCATAAAATATGCTTTGCCCAAATGTATTCTGTCCCGTTTTAATTTTCTTACCTAATATTTTCTTTGTTTGAAAAGGTGAGCAAAACTTATTTTGTTGTTTATTTCTATAACCATAGAATACATAGTCGTTTTTGGAGATGATTGCTCATTATTAGCATTCATAGATCGATGAACCATAATGTACTAGAGTTCTCTAAGGAAAATAACATTGTGATGCAACCATAGCATGGTATAGTATTTTCTAGGACTTGACTAGCAAGCTAACAACCTCAAGGTTGATATTCTGTTACCAAGCACCTATCGGAGTTTAGGCAGCTGCGCTTGATATCCTAAATATAACCTTGTTCGTTTAACAAGTTGAAGTTTATAAAATAAAATATTAAAATTAAAACAAACGGGTTCACTCTAAAACAGAATATATTTTTTGCATGTACAATAACACTTTAAACTATATTAACTTTATAATCAGCTAGAAATTTACTATCGCATGTCAGTGAGGAAAGACAAACAAAAAGCTGGGTACTAAAACCTCATCTGGGCGCAGTTCTCAGTCGATCACACTCCTGATTGACCTCGAAAGGCTATCATTCAGTCCAGTTGAATTGACGTTAGATTGAGCGCGTAAAGAGCCCCAAATACTACTCCAACAACCTCAGCACTTCAAGCGTGTAATTTGCTTGCGAAAGAAATTACGACTGAAACCCACATCAAAACGCTCTCTTTCTATTTATTTCGGTTTTTTGAGAAAACAAATAGAAACTAGCGTCCTGGAAATGATGCAGGTTGAAGCTTGTTGATTGTTTGTGTGGAACTTTTTCTAATTAAACATAGAAAGTACAAGTAAGTATCAATTAGCGCACATTTGACGAAATATATGAAGTGAGTCGATTTAACTTAATAATAAGTAATTATGCTATGCGGACGAATAAGAAGAAGCCGTTATTGCTTCAGAAATATTTTCGTTTATTTCCTGTCAACGAAAAAAGCTTGTAAAGTTGATAACCTCCTTTTAGTCCTCCAAAAACTTAGATGTGTCTTAATTTAAATTAATTACAGCTCGTAAAGTAGAACTAGTGATGAGACAATATTTAATGTCTTGGATTTAAAGAAAACAAGCACGTCTCGTGAAACCCGCGTAAAAATAAGTTTAAGTCGCAAAACATAAACCATTGTATAAATTATAAAGTTTTTGAGCTTGAGACAGAAGTATGAAATAGCCTTGATAACTTGAATTGACTTCTCTTACCCCAAATACTGCATTTTAGCAAAATCAGAATTAACGGGATATTTACCATGTATATTATTTGTATTGAGTTCCCGGATATTTAACTCAATACAAATAATATACATGGTAAATATCCCGTTAATTCTGATTTTGTTCGTAGTATTGATGACCATGACAGTTAAAAACCTAGGTATATTGCATTTCAGCAGTTTAATAGCTCGTTTATTTATGAAAAATGAAAAAAAAAATCAATTGTTAGTGGGAGGGCTAACTCTTCTGCGAGTGTCCGTCTGGGTTGTTACCACCGCTTTGCTCGTGAAGTCTGCCGCCAAGCAGTAGTGTGCAAGCATTACTGTGTTCCGGTTTGATGAGCAGAGTTTCCAGTGAAATTACTGGGCTTATGAGACTTAATACCTAATGTCTCAGGGTAACGAACGCACTGCAGTGCCGCGCAGGCCTTTGTGTTTCAAAGTTCTGGGTGGCACTGCAATCGTTATGGGCTGGCGTTATGCTTACCATCAGGCAAACGACCAGCTCATCTCGTTAACTAATAACATAAAAAAAAAAAAATTGGGGGTTCATAAAAATGAGCCTCTGTCTAGATATTATTTTAATACGTATATCACACATGTTTGACATTTTTGTGAAAATGTCAACTAGGAATTGATAGATTGGATTGTTTTTATTAAAATCGCACATGGGACTTGGGACGTTCGGCGTGGGATGAACTGGGTGAGATAAAAAGAAATATTACAAAAGTATCCTAAAATAGATGTAACTGCTATACCTACTGTATAAGTGTATATGCTTACATATCGAGTTTAAAAAGTAGAAATTCAATAACTTTCTATTATAATGAGCATATTATTAATACCTACCGCAGATATTAATAATCAGAATTTATTGGTTATGATCATTAAAATGGTTTTTTCCTAATTTATAACTCCCTACTAATATTATAATTACGAAAGTTTATTGGTTTGTCCTCCTTTCACGAGGCGATGGAGGTACAGACTGAGTTACTTTTTTCACAAAGTTAATTTATGGGTTGAAAGGTTTTCTATCTTTCGGTTATTGGTTAAAAATAAAATTGGTTACGTAAAAACGAGTAAGACTACTTTTCCCTGAAAATGCAGTTTGTGAAAACATGTATTCTTTCCTATTCATATAGGTAGTGATATAAACATGTTTATTTAAAGTTTAACGGTCTTACTACGAAAAAATTAAACGCCCCTAAACATAGTTTGAATTTAAACCTGTATTGAACCGCTTTTACCTCTTATAGAAATGCCTTAGTCGAGTGTTTTATTATGAGCAACAAATCTTAATTTAAATAGTGTCTAACCGTTGTCTAACTCCATTCTGTTGTGGCATTTGTAATCATTTTACATGTTTATCTTTAGACGCTGTCTAGTTAAACAGGCGTCTAAAAGTGTTTTTTGTGGTGACACGGCTATTCTATACCTTATCATCTAACATAAAACTTTTAGTTCGGGATCAAAGAGTCCACACACCATTTATCCCGGTCTTGTTTTTCCCATCCCTTGCAGAACAAGTTTCAAACAATAGTTAGCAACTCACACTCTCTGACGTACCATGGATAATTGAATTTTGCAACAAGATAAACATGTTCTGTGAGTAGGTACCGCTTCTTCATTAAAGTTAGGCACTCTGATTGGCAAGAAGTGCTTTGTTCTTTGGCAAATTGTTTTCAGTGTATCTAATTGATCATATCATTACCTTATGTAATATATTTTTTATAGTGTAAACCGACACTAGCGGATGTTCACACAGATATGTGTGAACTAGTGGTTAAGGCGTCTGGCCCGGCAAGCCAGAAGACGCAAGTTCGAATCCTGTTGGAAGCGAAATTTTTGTGATGTATATATTTGTGTGAATATCATTACCTGTTATCATATTAGGATAGAAATAGCATTTAGTTACTTTCTCATCATCTTATGTGACGATGGGTCGAAGATGACGAATATGCTTAACCTAGATTATGACTAGTCTTCAAAAGTACCTACTTGAACACATCGATAAGTGAGTCTTCTAATATCAAAGGCGGCAATATCCACTCTTGGTCGAAATAAAACCATAAATAATATATACAAATAAATAAAATTGAAGTGTCTGTTTGTAATATCAACATAACAGCTTTTTAGCAAACGCATATGAAAGTATATATACGGTACCTATAACAAAACAACCATTTTTTAAATTTTGGTCTGTCTGTTTGTTCCGGGTAATCTCCGAAATGGCTGGGCCGATTTTGACGGGACTTTCACTGGAAGATAGCTGATGTTATAAGGAGTAACTTAGGCTACTTTAATTTTAGAAAAACAATTAGGGTTCCGCGCAAAAAAATAAAAATCATGAAATCCAATATATCCGCGTGGGTGAAATCGCGGGCAGCAGCTAGTTATAAATATGTAGACGAAGATTGTATCGAGAAAATAATTGGACATCAGACACGGCAATATCACATACAAAACACTGTAATAAATATGAAATTTGTAACAAACACGGCAAGCAATATCCCATACAAAGCACATGAAGTTTGTAACTAATTTGTCATTTTGCAAAATCTGCTACGGTGAATATTGCCGCCCTTGATATTATATCATTCATACGTTTGATGATAGATTTTCAACTTGGTGATGGTAGCTAGCCAGGTGGGCACTAGAAATTAAATAAATAAGTATCGCTAATATATTATTATCTAATTTTTATTATCTTATATATTAGCTAATATATTATATTATATTATCGCTATTATGTGTCACGATGTCATTTTTGGCCCCGTAGCTAAGTTGGTAGTAACTCTGCCTGCAAAGCTAGGGGTCCCGGGTTCGATTCCCGGCCGGGGCAGATTTTGTGTAAACATAAAATTTGTTCTCTGGTCTTGGATGTTTGTGATGTGTATCTGTGTGTGTCCATTCCACCTGCGACACAGGGAATCCTAGTGCGGGGGTATGAGTTTAAGCGTTTATTTATTTTATTTATTTATTTTAAGCTCCAGTTCACTGTAGGAGGAACCATAGAACTACAGATCGGTTGGTGACGATGCATACCAATACGAGTTCTTACCTCCAGTTAACTGATGGAAGTTCCAGTTAAAACAGTAGATATAATATGTACGACTTATTGAAATTTATTACATTATTATAGAACGTTTACGTCAATTTTCCATCGCATTCCCTGAGAGAGCACTTTTATAGCACACTAATTCAATTTTGACGCCTCACGTTGTACTTATGAGTATTGGATTAGATTATTGCATATATATCGCTCGTGAATTTAAATTTTAGCAATTTCTTTATATTACAGCCGGTATATGTCCAAAACTCCGCCATGATCTTTTCATTAGCGTCGATTGTCGAAGTATTTTGAAGTGAAAATTGCTCCATGGTAAGCAATCCGTCATCGGTTAGGTCCATATTGTGATCTAGCTGCTGCCCACGGTTTCACCCGCGCGAAGATATTGGATTTCATGGTTTTTATTTTTTTGCGCAGAACCCTAATTCTTTTTCTAAAATAAAAGTAGCCTAAGTTACTCCTTGTAACATCAGCTATCTGCCAGTCACGTCAATATTGGCCCAGCCGTTTCAGAGAATACCCGGAACAGACAGACAGACAGACAAAAATTTTAAAAATGGTTGTTTTGTTATAGGTCCCGTATATACTTTCATGTGCATTTGGTAAAATGCTGTTATTTTGATATTACAAACAGACACTTCAATTTTATTTATTTGTATATATGTATAGATTACCGTGTTTCAGTTTGATAAGCAAAGTTGTCAATAAAATCACTCGCACGGCATTTGAGACTTTATATCTAATGTGTCAAGGGTAACGAGCGCATTACAGTGCTGCGCAAGCGTTTGTGATTCGACATTCTTGGTAGCACTGCTAGTGTAACAGGCAGGAGTTACGCTTATCATCAGGAAAATTACCTGCTCGTTTCATTACCTGTATAAAACGCCATCTAGCAATATAAAACAGATGACGGCGGATTTGCTATCTAAAGCGCAACGCAAAGTTAATTAAAAGAAAAACCTCTAAAGAACTAGAGTAATTACCTCATCTCAGTGCGTTCCACTAGCATTTTAGAGGCAGTTCTTATTTTATCGTATAGGTATAAAGCTTTGCTGACTTAACATCAGATGAGCTAAAGTTCACCATTCACGATCACTCCAATTCCATCGTTTTGCGCGTTGTGGAATGAGTGGAATAATAGTCCAATTTTCTAAAAATATTTTTTTAGTAGGTACTGGAACATAATACTACTTATATAAATTTAGTTTTTCTTTTAGTTCTCGGATATAAATAATACAAAACCGACTGCACATTGTTATATTGGTTCCCACCAATCTCCTTCACGACGACGTAAGTTTCGTACTGGTTGTATTTTATTTTTGTTTATTTATGTACCCATATTCTCACCTGATACTGGTGGCACGTAATGTGTAGATTAAAAAAAAATAACGAATTCATTGCCTACTGCAATCTCATCGTGACCCAAGATAAGACGAAGCGCCTTACATAAACAACATTTTGCATTTGCAGCTCACTGTAATTATTACATAGGATTCTCACAACACGATTCCCATACTAACCTATTATTGCACTGACTTTTAAATCACGCAAGACTTTGCAAAGCACTACATCACGTTCGATACCCTGAAACATGGCATGTCAATTCCCATTCCTTCTGTAATTTACTGACTATGAGTCATGGGCCTTACCCAAGTATTACTTCGATAGATTGCGGTGCTTATTAGATTACTTACAGCCCTGAATGTAACCAGGTTATTTATTACGTCTCGGTAAAATGACGCCTCGATTAATGTTGAAGCCAGTTTCATAAATATATTTTTATTATTGGTTAAAATAATTATGATGTACAGTTTTATACATCGATTTAAGAAAGGACCACGCACCTCTTGATATTATGATTGAAGCTGATAAGCAAAAGAGCTATACTGTATTGTGCATTTTTTCATAATTTATGTGTCTTTTTGTAATGTAAACCTATTTTTGTTACCATCTTGTCATTAATTTGGATACTAAGTAATTAAAATTAAACTTAAACTGCTAGATCACCTATATATCCCGAGTTTCAATTGGTATTTTATTCGAATGTGGGTCAATCTACTCCTGGAGATCAACATCATGTCTTTTATGAATTTTTGAAATTCTAAATTTTTCTCTATAGCTTTTCATGTTTAATACGTCAAACTAGACATACATGATTGGGCTTTTGTAGAATTACAGATTTTCCGATTATTATACACAACGGCCCTCGTAGTTCTTTATTTTCTATTCACAATAAATCGTAGTTAGCGTCTATGTATGTGAGCATTTGTCGTTATTCGTCGTTATTTGTCGTTATTACACGACTGCACGAAAAAGGAGTGTAATGTTTTTAGGGTATGTTATGTGAGTTTCTTTATTCCACCGTAGCTTTTAAATCCCTGAACAGATTTGGAGGTATGGGGTATCGTTTGAATCCTTACTTCATTCCAAGTGACACTGGCTGAGGCAGCCGTGTTTTTATGTAGATAGCTTTTGTTTCATCAACTTGTTTTTTTTTTTATTTATACGGCTGAAAGGCGTCATCTTACCGCTCCAAACACATGCTCGAGGGTTGTTACCAAATAGTCAAAACAAATCTGATTAGCCCCGGAAAACTGTCTCTGGAATATCAAACATTTTCTGCCCCACAAGAGGGCCCTAACTCAATATAAATATAAAATAATGTGATTCAGTTTGTTGAACGTTGGGGTAAGAGGTGAAGTTTATTGGTTAAGCCTGCATGAAAATAATAAAAATGTATACCTAATAATGATGTAGGTATTATTATGACGACGTGGACGAAGGTCTGCTGGATTTTGATAGTGGTAGGACTAACTCTTCTGCGAGTGTCCGTCTGGGTTGTTACCACCGCTTTGCTGTTAAAGTCTGCCGCTAAGCAGTAATGTGCAACCATTACTGTGTTCCGGTTTGATGAGCAGAGTAGCCAGTGAAATTACTGGGCTTATGAGACTTAATACCTAATGTCTCAGGGTAACGAGCGCACTGCAGTGCCGCGCAGGCCTTTGTGTTTCAAAGTTCTGACTTTAAAACGCGTACCCATCCTCCAGTTGTCAGACTTCCAATAACACTTTAGACGGCATTTATATCTTTGTGCTTAGTTAAAAAAATTATGTAAATTAAAAATGGCAGTTTTAAAACACCAAGCCTTACTTAATTTCCGGCGCATTTTGTTCATCCTAAATGGTTGTGGTTGAAAGCCAATAGCTTTCGGGGAATTTCCTATATACCCTAATAATCGCGAAACCAAGCTAAATTGGCCCCAATATAGCTTGGTTTACCATAATAATCCTATTTAGCCGTTATAGCTTTAAAGAAATGTGAATTTTGCCTTAATTTTATTATCTTGATTCTTTAGTAAAGCTTCTAGTTAGTGCTTAGTACCTTCTTTGAAATGCTTTGCTTCTTTATCTGACATGATGACTCTTTAACTTAATTACTATCTTATTGCAACTATCAGTCATTGAAAGGCGGCGGCGCATCACTGTTCCGTGTGACATAGTACTAATTCTCATTTGCCCAATAGTTAATTTCACTAAATACTTTGCTCATCGTTTCACGAGCAAAGCTTTGGTACCCACTTCCTTTTTTTACAGTACTACTCGGTATGGTACGTACCCACCCTGACGGATAAACAAAGAATAGTTAGTCCTAGCACCTGATAGAACTGTAAGTTTGATGTTAAAATTCGAATACGTAGCATGGATTAATTTGATATAATAAGTCCATGATACGTAAGTCAATTAAAATATCATACAGTTGAAAGATATCGGTCAAAGACTAACTTAGAAAGAGAAAAGGCGGTAGAATTACATCACCGATTCACCGCGCGCGCTCATTACAGTCCGGGTAGGCAGGTGGGTCAGCGTCCCTTTGATCATTTCTCGAATAAATTATAAAGCTCTTAATTGACTTCGTGGCAAAGACTTTTAAAATTAATTGGATATATTAAAATACTTTGTTATTTAAATGCAAACAGCATTTCGAAATGAAAAGTTTACGTTGCGGAGAGGGAACTGAATTAGTTCAGAGGGTCTTAATTGAGATTTCGAAACAGAATTTCAACCTCAAACCTTGATGTTATGTAGGCTTGATATTACCATAATGGAACTGTCTGTCTAATTGACCAACTTCGTTCATAAAGCGCCTGTGGTGTGTATGTCTATGCCGCAGCTATTTACAAACGAATTTGTCGGACTATATAGGGAACTTCCACAGTATTTTTAGTGTTTATATTTATGTAAAAAAAATACAAATAGAGAGAGCTAATTCAAAATTAATATTTAAAAAAGTACAATTACAAAAATTAAAAACACTACTGCCCTATTATAGCCAGTATCACTTGGGATAATGTAAGAATTCTAAATATACCCCATACTTCCAAATCTGTAGTGTTTAAAAATTTTGATGCAGGAATAAAGACACGCCCATTCAAAGGTACATGTCCCTGAAAACATTAAAAACCTTTTTTGGGCATTCGTGTAAAAAGAATATTTGCAATTTTTGTAAAGGTAGCTCTTCAACATAGATGCCTGAATCGATGCTCTTCTAAAATAAGTTTTAAATTGGTGCCGAATGGGGTCTTAGTCGTCCCTAGCGTGACGTCATTGGTTCAATGACATAGAATATATCAAAACAATGAGTGACAACCAGAGTGGTGCATCTATGAGTGCGGCAGTTTGGCCTAGAAAGTTGCTATGAAAAGCCAAGAGGCGTAAAGTTACAGTCGTGCGCACTCATGCACGTACGCACAAACACACACATTTTTTGAGAAAAAACGTTCAAATAAATGCATGATTTTGTCTGTAACGTTGTACTTATTTTGTATATTCTATTCCCATATAAAAACGGTTCAATGCGCTGAATAATTTCAACAAAGAACTACTTTGAACCATTTCATGCAATCAAATTTGAGCAGGGTTTGACAGTCTATTATCACCATTGGGCCAGAATCTCGATAGAGCCATTTGAACAGAATTCAATCAACTATTACTCTAGCGTGAAGTTAAAGTCTTTGCAATAAGTTATGGGTCCTAAACACACCTAATTATAGTAATACTATATTTCTTGTACGTATTTTAAACTCAATATATCTGTTATGCTCGTGTAGTCCGCCGCCAGGCATTGTGTTCTGGTTCGATGAGCGGGGTATTAAGTAAAATTACATAACAGTATACATTAATTTTAATAGTAACTTCTGAAATAATTAGTTTCGGACTGTCTAATAATAATTTCTTAGAAATGTCAAAGTTTTGCTTGATTTTCGAGAAATAACAGAGGTGTGAACAAAAACTTGAAAGAAGTGACCCACATCGCATTGATTTCTTTAGTATTTTTTCTTACAATAATTGCAATTATTATAAAAATTGCAGGAACTAAATAATAGCTGGGTGCACCATTTCTTGCGTGCCCAGAATGTCTGGCTAAAATTGTTTTCTTTGTGCTAGCGCTTAATTAAAAATATACCTAAAATACACCTAGGTACTTTTATTTTAAGAAAACCGAAAAATTGTGCTAAAATTTCTACAAAATAGATAATTTTACAAGCCTGGATTATTTTTATGTCGCTGGTGGGTGATCTTTATTAGACATTTTATGAGCCAGGCTTAAATGAAGATGCGATTTATTGGTGAGATACGGCTACACGACCTTGCCGACAGCAATTTTAGTAAAATATTACCTTATGGGACGTTCTTTAAATTACACGAAGGAATTGTTATTGCTATAATGTTTGGAGGACGTATGTACCTACTTTTTTCACTTATTTCAAGCGAAGGCGCAGTGCAGGTTGTTATATCGGCCACTGAACTTTTTTTAATGGTTACACACTATCAGTGTGTAAGCGTAAAACGCAACATCTACGCATAGGATTTTATGTATCGCATGTGCCATGAACACACATGAGAATGTTTGTGTTGTATATCTGACACAACACAAACATCCAAGACCTGAGAACATGCTGAGAGCATTGGAACTCTTGGTGTCGATATTTCGAAAGATGTTCAGTTCCGTCATCACATTGCGAGTAAGGCTGGAGTTGCATCAAAAGATACCGAAGACCTATTCTTTTCAACCCGGGACTACTGAGTTGACTGGCTTTGGCCACCGCCTCGCCGTCTTCGCTAGCTCCTAGAGGGATCTGCTCCCTCCCGTTCCCGCTCGGCGTTTTGTTTTTGTGTTAACATCGTTTCACAAAAAGAGACTGTGGCCTTCCACGCGATCTCATCCGCCAGTATGGCTGCCACTATGCTTGGCAGATAAAGATCCTGTCCTACTCTATCAACCAAGACCCGGCATTTCAAGCTCCACGCCGAGTACGTTTTGAGCGTGTGCTGTGCAGAGTCTTGGATACTTCCACAATGGTGGCATTAGGGCGTCTGTTCTCGTCCGATTCTGTTCAGATACTCACTGAAGCAGCCATGCCCAGTGATTACCTGAGTCAGTCGAATGGTAACGTGCTCCTGCTTCTTCAGCTACGTAGGCTCTGCAGCCTACCCTCAATCTTTGCTAATAAGCCTCTTGGCACGTCTCTCAATTGTTTCCAGTGCCTCAAGATATTTGATTTACCTGACACTGGCACATGTACAAGACGTGCGATACCAAATCCTCGAAAGGGAAGAATGAAGACTATTGTGCAAAAAAGATATTTGACAAGTCTAAACCTAAAAGGCCTGTCAAATATCTTCCATACCATTCTCATGTTTTTATAAGAAAAGCAAGTATTTTTCAGAACGAAACTAAAATTATGTTTACGCAAGAATCAACACCAATGATGGTTAGTTAGGAACATTTTTCACTAAACAAACTATTAATAAGTTCAAGATCTGCAAACTATAGTCTAGGCAAGCTAATACGCGAATAGCCAGATGAAGAACAAAGCCCCATCGTAGGCTAACAATGTAAGGGCCCTCTACGACCGGTGGAGAGCTCTCGCTGATGTGTGGAAGGGGCTTACAGTACATTATAGTAAGGTTTTATACCAAGTGGTTATTTGTTCTATGACTATATAGTTCTCATGGTTTCTGATTCCTTAGAGTTAGGAAGATTTATAAGAGAAATAGAGCGAGTGTGGCCAAGCGGAAACTTGTACGACTTTCAATCCCACGTACCTTAGTTCGAACCTCGACTCGGCCCGCACCAATGACTTATACATTAAATACACTAAACAATGGTTTAACCATGTGTTGGTTAATGGTTAATACAGTGCATAGTTAAACCACCTTTTATACAGTTTTTATTAATTACAGCCCATAACAATTCAAGTCTGTTTATTTCCTCGCAAGTGTGTTGAAAAACGTCGTATGATACACGTCTGCTATCAATACATACCCGGCTCTCTTATCGCGCGAACGGAAACACCTCGTATGTATTGACCAACTTAGCACACTTGTATCAATAATGTACTATTATTGACGGCTATTGTTCCATGATTATGTAGTAAAATGATGCGTACTTATGTGAAGTTTCCTGTAAATTCTATGAATATGGTTCTGATTTCCGTATATATGTGCCCAAATATTATTATTATCATCGTGGGTGTTTAATATAATTTCTACCGAGCAAATGCCAGCAAAAATCAAAAGCCAATATCATTCAAACGTCTTTACAAAGCGCAATTTTGCTGAAGAAACGCGATATTTTATGAGGAAAACAAGATTTCCATTGGAATAAAAATCACGAGAACTCTGTAGATTCTGGTGTTGGAAATACGTACATAAAGTTAATTTAGCAACATATCTTCATTAATCTTCAATTCTATTATGTACTTTAAAATATTTCTAATTTTATAAGCAAACTAGCTGCTGTCCGCGGTTTCAGCCGTGTAGAAATCACAGGAATCGTAAATTTTTACTCTGCTGGTTAAAGGTAACCTATATCACTGTCCGGCCGATAAACTATCTCTACGCAGAAAATATCATAGAGTTACTTACTGTCCGGGCGAGAAAGTATCTCTATGCATAAAATCTCGTAGAGTTACTGTCCGGCCCATAAACTATTCTTTATATGGACAGTTTAAATGATCTTCCGTGGATTGTAAAACTGATATAAAAAACCAACGCAAATAACAGCAGGTATAAATTTGGTGCGCGAGCGGTGTCGTCGGTGGCGACAGGATAGGTGGTGCGAGGGCACCCACGCTCCTAATCGCACAATCTATGCAGAAAATCTCGTAGAGTTGCTGTCCGGCCCATAAACTATCTCTAGGCAGAAAATCTCGTAGAGTTACAGTCCGGCCCATAAACTATCTGTTTAGGGTCCTACTTATATGGACACATTAAATGAAATTCCGTGGATTATAAAAATAATATAAAAAATCAACTCAAATAACAGTAGATATAACTTTGGTGCGCGAGTGGCGACAGGAGAAGTGGCGCGAGCGCACCCCCGCGCCCTTTCACACAATCTATGCAGAAAATCACATAGAGTCACTGTCCGGCCCATAAACTATCTCTATGCAGAAAATCTCATAGGTCTATTGCTACGTTGCTACATGAAAGAAGGACAAACTAACAAACACACTTTCAGATTTTTATAGTATACAGCAGGATTGTTTATATTTTATTAGTTTGGTACAACAACAGTTAACAAACTGTATAGAAAAAAAAACGTACCTACACTAGTCCAACATAACAAATGTCAAGTGTGCACAAAAGTATTGTAGTGATTTGTTTACGGTCTCTCATCAAGAAAAATAGATTGCAGAGAATTTTGGCTTTTCTCGATTGAGTTCAGTATTTAAAGCTTATCAAATTAAATATGTACTTTATTTATAATATAGTATACAATAAATTGAACCATAACTGTATCTAAATAGACCGAGAGTCCTATGATTATAATAATAAAATAGAATACTTACGTACGCTGAGAGGTTTTAATAAAAACGGATTACAAGATGATCCACAAAGGATTTGCGATATTATATATGCGCAATATTGACGTTCTTCTTTGGAGAAAATACGATTTTGTGGAATTTTTTTCGAGTCAACCGATGTAGTAAACAGATTTTAGGGATCCGATCGTTTGTTCAACGAACAACTTCAAAAGTATTCACAAAGTAATCAAAGGAAATCAACTCTTAGCAATAACCCGTTCCAAAAGTTATGGATTATTATTTAAGTACCTGTGTTTGAACTTAATCAAACATTCACATAAAAATATTTATTTGCCTTACTTTTTTTTTTCTGAATAGGTTTGCGTCTCACCTGCTGGTAAGTGACGCTGCGGTCGAAGGTGAAGCACGCTTACCTAGAAGATACCTATTCACTCGCGACGTGAAGAAACCCAGGATGCAGTGATCAGGAAGCACAGACCCAGGCAACGAGTTTTCACTCC
The DNA here is from genome assembly GCA_907269065.1 of Crocallis elinguaria. Taxonomy (NCBI): domain Eukaryota; kingdom Metazoa; phylum Arthropoda; class Insecta; order Lepidoptera; family Geometridae; genus Crocallis; species Crocallis elinguaria. The sequence goes on along the minus strand of OU026072.1, from coordinate 17,795,791 downwards.
TTAGCGACCCACTTGTTCTACGCAGGCCGTAAAGCTGTACTAAAAACATGCATTTTGTTGATTTGGCCGTGAAGAACTGCGTTTAAATACATAGTTGCCATACATTTTATTTATATGTAGTGTATTTGTACCAGTGGCATTGATGTAGAACATTGGCGTACGTTTGTTGGTTGTTGTTGAGTAACTCGTGCACTCCGATTGTGATTTCTAGTTCTTCTGTGGCCTCGCACTATATCAAAATGGAACTCAAGCTATGGAACGCAAGCAAAGTCACGTGAATAAATGGACAAGATTTTACCCATCGCATTTATATTATAACTAGCTATCCTGGAATGCGCGGCCTTATCACTGTCCATCAGTGACAAGGTGGGGGACAACGGGAATGATCGTTATTTTATGGAAGACCGATGTTCACTGTTTGCCTTTGATAAAATAATCTTATAATTGAAACCTCAATCAAAAGTTTGTTTAAACTGGTTACACAGATTAAGTAAGGGTGTACCCTTACCCTTACCTTAGTTACTGATTTAATCTATAGAAGATTTAACGTTTTCATCGCCTTAACAGTATCGTCACTCAGCGATTCAATAAACAATGTTTCGAAATTTGATGTCTTTCATTAATCCTTGGACCTTCGATTACATCGTCAGTTAAGAACGTTTACGCCTCACGGCTTTTCATCCATTTTTTAAGATTACTGACTATTTAGACTTTATGTGTCCTGCTTATGAATATAACGTTTAATTAAAATCGGTTTATTTATTTCTAAAATTTTGGACGTGAAAATTTGTATGGCGTGTGTATGCCGTGAGGAGTAAACGCTCTTAAGATCAGCGGCGCAAGTACGGAAGTCGGTTCGATAAATTTGTCGAATCGAAAAACTCGATAAATTTATCGAATGTTGTGAGTACCGAAGTCTGATCGTAAAGTATTGTAGTACCTCTATATATTCTCTTTGGATTCGACCTAGCTTTTCCATAACTTTTGTCGATTGTATCGAGGCTCTATAAATTATATAAAATGTCGATAAAACCCACTTTATCGATCTTAACTGTCAATTTTATCGAATTTTATCGATCGAAAAGATCCGTAGGTACTTGCGCCGCAGGTGAGATAGAAGTAGTCCAATGTCATATTGTGATTTAAAAAACATCCAGCAAATCCAGCAAAAAAACATCCAGCATTGAAAGAGATGGAAAATGTTTATCAAAATTTAGTTCTAGAGCTCTCAAATATCTTCCATCCTTGATAAATTAGGCGCTACTAAATTCATTGCCGTTAAATTTACACTAGAAAGTACATAAGCAAGTGGATTAATTTTACAGGTCTAGAAAATATTCCATCTCTTTCTTATGTTTTCATTTCATACACAGATTGAAATTAAAATTAGGTTTAGGTACATATGAGATGACAGAGACGACACCAACATTGCAATCTAGCCAAAGAATTAGAATTTCGAAGAGTAGGGCTACTAGGCAATTTACTTTTAGATTGATATTTATACGAATGTGCTACTTTACTCTAACATTTCACACACACTATACCTACTACACTAATTCAAATGGTTTAGTTATTTTTAGTCTTCACACTGTATCCATGTGGTCGAGCAGCTGGATTGCTTCGACGTTCACATGGTGATGAAGTATTTGTTGGTGAGCTTCTTACGTTAACTTAAAAACTTGCAATAGTACTAGTTATGGCAAGAAGACGGAGAATCGTACAGTGATAACCAGAGGCATAAAAAACTTTTCTTTACTATTAAATAATGTAAGATGACTGTGTTGTCATATATTTATTTTACTGTAAAAAGACATTATGATAACACACACTTTTCTTATTATCAAGCTGAAATTAGGGTTGGGTAAGGGAAATTAGGCTGAAAAAATACATTGCATATTGCTAGGTGGTAGAACTAACTTTTCTGCGGGCGTCCGGCTGGGTAGGTACCACCGCTTGGTTCGTATAGTCTGCCACCAAGGAGAAATGTGTAATCATTACTATATTCCGGTTTGATGAGCAAAGTAGTACCTAAGTGAAATTACTGGGCTTATACAACTTAATGGATAATGTCTCCGGGTAACAAGCGCAATGCAGTGTTGCGCAGGCCTTCGTGTTTCAAAGTAGGTACTAAGTGGCACTGCAATTGTTATGGCCCGGCGTTATACTATGCAGCTACCATCGGGAAAACGGCCCACTAGTCTCGTTATCCAATAGTATAAAAAAACCTTAGTCAAAACTGTATGTAGCCAGCACTCCTATTACTAAAGTTCAAGTAAAAGCTAAACAGGACAGTAATAGCACTTGCGAAGTAATAGTGGTTGTAAAGTAATATTGGCTTAAGCTTGGTTAGGTAGAAGTTTCCAGTAAACTATATTAATATGCTTAGGCCCGCTTGCACCAGCCCGAGTTATCTTATTTATCTCGAGTTAGTTGTTGACATGGGAATACATTAATATTTTTTGTTGCGTTATTAGGTTTTCTTAAATTTTAATCCGTCGACGTTGATCATAATCTAGTTAATCTACCTTTTGACTCATGTGGGCCTTAGAGTCCCGTTATGCGTTCATAGTCCTTTTACAGATTTGTTGATAGAGATTATCTAACAATGTACTCGGTAACTTTTAGTTGGTGACTAGAACTGTCGGGAAATTAATTAATATAACTTATTCTTTAGTAAAAAAAATATGTTAAACGACTTCTTAGCGTTCTAAAGGTTAATAGGAAATACGATACATTCCTTACGTACGTTCTTTACGTTTTACGTTTACATCTGATCATTGCTATATCTTATCATTTAATTTGGTTTACATCTAATTTGGTGGGTGCTCAACACATGATTCTTTCGTAAAATACCTCTTAGTTTCTTAGTTTTAACTTAAAAAACGCAGTCTTTTCTAGCTTATTTTGGTTTTGAATATTGGTGACAAAGAAGTTTTTTTTATTTATTTTTTTTTCAACACATAGTTGTCGTTTCACTGATGGCAAGCATAACGCCGGCTCATAACAATTGGCAGTGCCACTTGGAAATACAAATGCCTGCATGACTGTGCAGTACGCTCTTTACCCTGAGACACTAGGTAAAGTCTCATAAGCCCAGTAATTTCACTTACCAGCTTATGTCCGGCACTGTCAACGTTTATGCAATATTCTCACCATTAAAGCGAAATCTGTAATAAGCTTCGCCTTGATTATAACCATGAATAATTCACAAAAGGCAATCTTGAGAGCCCTTAAATAGAAAAGTAATTTTCTATTTTGATTTATTCCACGGCGAAATTGACTTCTACTAATTGATAATTTTGAGATCATAACGTCGGCGTGGTGCTTGGAGTTTGTTAAGATTTTATTCAATTATTAGCTGTTTAGTTTGTACAGTTGGCTACTACAGTAAGGATGCTTCAACAGTCTTCACAGGTTAGCGTTTGACCACTATGTAAATGGTCAATATGGTCGATGGGATGACGAGCCCGCTAAACTACTAATGTACGTATATTAATACTAGAAACGCGATATTTACTATGTATATTATTTGATTTGAGTTTCTGATGTTTCAGCACATAATCCCATATCTTGCAAACGCCATAATCAAGTGATCATGGTGATAATATTCTTAGTTTTGATCACCATGACAGTTTAAAACCTATAATAGAACGGTCCCCCAAGTGTGGCGTTTGGGGATTTTACCAATTAGAACCTTACTTATTTATTTAACTGTTCTGTACAGAGTGTACATGAACCACGGGTGCTACCAGGTGGCAGGGCTAACTCTTATTATTGAAATTACTGGGCTTATGGGACCTTATATCTAGGTAATGTTTCCGAGAGCTCGATGCAGACTTAATACCTAATGTCTCAGGGTAGCGGGCGCAACGCAATGCCGCGCAGGACTTTGTTTTTCAAAGTTCTGAGTAGTACTGCATTTGTTATGGGCCGGCCTTATGCTTACCATCAGGCAAACGACCCGCTCGTCCCGCTATCAAAAAATATAAAATAAAAAAATAATAAAAAAAATGTGATCCATGTGTTTAGCTAATCTACGAAGAAAATAAAGAGATATTTTGTAAAGCGTGTTAAAACTGGATCACAAATAAAGAATCTCCTTCGTGGCGCCTTTACATTGCCCGCATCGTTTTTGACGTATTAGGCATCTGTGCGTTAGATAGCTTTGATAAACATTCACGACATCTCTTCATTTGACATAACGAGAAGAGTTCTTTGCACTGCATGTTAGCGCCGGTAGACATAAAGAGATAAGTATTTCTCTATCTCGAGAAGACAAAAGGCGCCCGTCTTAGCACTATAAACAGGTAGTAGGACTAACTCTTTTTCGAGTATATGTCTGGATGGGTACCACTGCTTTGCTTGTGTAGTCTGCCGCCAAGTATATAATAATATGCAAGCAGTAGTGTGTTTCAGTTTTATGAGCAAAGTAAAGAAATTACTAGACTTATGGGACTACCAGATGCTTAGCGGTGGTGAGCGCACGACAGCGCCACTCAGACCGTTGTGTTTCAAAGTTCTGAGTGGCTGCCATTACACTTACCATCACGCAAAGAACTCGATCATGTCGTTACCTGACAGTGTTAAAAAATGTATTTTAGAATGGCATAGCAATAAGATATGTACCTAATGTGGGTAATTTATAGTTTTAATTCTATCAAACAACTAATGGCATAGCACATTGGCATAAATGTGACAAACTGCCCGGACTGTTTGAAGTGGTGGGCAAGTGCTCTTTTTGTGCGACTGAGACAAATTGATAGAGTCATAAATAACACACAGGGTTTGGATAGGCTTTTTTGGAGGACTTCATCGAGTGTCAAACACAAGATATTTTATGTTATAAAATATACTATTTTTTATTTTATAATGTATAATATACTAACACTAAATCCTAACTTGAAAATACAACCTTATTATTGATATTCATATGAAGTAATACTGGGCAGTGGTTTCAGTGAAATTACTGGGCTTATGAGACTTAATACCTAATGTCTCAGGGTAACGAGCGCACTGCAGTGCCGCGCAGGCCTTTGTGTTTCAAAGTTCTGGGTGGCACTGCAATTGTTATGGGCCGGCGTTATGCTTACCATCAGGCAAACGACCAGGTCGCCTCGTTACCAAATAACATAAATAAATAAAAAAAAACATTAGTTTTTGTGGAAAAAATATATTTTTCCACCAGACAAGCTTTTATATATTACAATTCCTATAGCCACCTTCCGGTTCCATCATCACACCATAAGCAATTCTTGATTCAAAATATTGGCGCCCAACCGAAAGGAAAACAAATCAATCGTCGAAACCCTCAAAAACAATTAAAACATTCAATAGAAGCATTTATACTCTAAATTATTTTTGTTGATGAATACCCTAAAGTTTTTAACAAGACTGAGTGTAACAAGAATAAACAACCCTGTTCTCTATAACAAGGCAAGTTTCTAAAATCTGTCAGCTTTGTCTACACTTCGCCGCTCGAGATTAATCGATTCTCCTGATTTAGTTTTGCAAGTTTATATTAATCTGTTAGGATAAGCTATAGGCTTTGTTCATATAATTAATAAAGTATTTGTGTGATAACTGAGCCGCGCGCGTTTTCTCAAATTCCACAAAAGCCCAGTGTTATAGATATCGCGAAACAGTCCTTATTTGCCTAAGTACGTAAGTCTTCTTGTGTCAAATTTGAATGTCAACCAGTTGATGGGTCTTTGCTGTTAGTTAGTCTAGTTGTGGGATAAGCAGGTTAGCCCTCGCTATAGCAAAACTAGCAGGTAGTGTAATCTATACATACAAATAAATAAAATTGAAGTGTCTGTTTGTAATATCAAAATAACAGCTTTTTACCAAAGGCATATGAAAGTATATACGGTACCTATAACAAAACAACCATTTTTTTAATTTTTTTCTGTCGGTCTGTCTGTTGGTTCCGGGTAATCTCCGAAACGGCTGGATCGATTTTGTTGGGTCTTTCACTGGCAGATAGCTGATGTTATAAGGAGTAACATAGGCTACTTTTATTTTAGAAAAAGAATTAGGGATCCGCGCAAAAAAATAAAAACCATGAAATCCAATATCTTCGCGCGGGTGAAACCGCGGGCAGCAGCTAATATATCAATAAACATTATAAGTTTATTTGTATGAATCAACGAAGGCATTTTCCTATTGAATGAAAACTTCTACCGGAATGTCAGTAGCCGAGTTTTTTTAACTCCTACCGCAAAAAAGGAGGAGTGCTATAAATTTAACGAGTGTATCGATGTGTCTGTGTATTTGTCTGTGGCGTTGTATCTCCTAAACGTATGGACCGATTATGGTTTACTTTTTTTTTGTTTGAATTGATCGAGAGTGTTCTTAGCAATGATTTAAATAAATATATTCAGCCATTTGAAGATAATCGACTCTATTACGTACATACAAACATTGCACAAATAAAAGTTTGTAAAAAAGTTAATATCCGTTCACAAATCCGCAGTTCATTGCTCTTACAGTGGTGCGAATACAACTCTAGAAGGTACATACAGTAAGTACATGAATGTGTCCCCAGTCACCGGCACATAAACGTAAAATGGCGTTTACTACGAGCAGACGGCAAAGTTCACTCCAACACAAAGTAAAAGTTAAAGTTAAAGTTCATCGTAGAACTAAAGTTCAATTCTGTACAGACATGCCACTATTAGACCACATAAACAATCACAATGTTTCTCAGTTCAAGTAACTGTCGCTATAAACTTTAAATTTATAACCAAAAGCAATTTTTTTTAGCTCATGCTACGAATTCACGAATTCAAATTTCGTACATTTAAAGTACGAGTCCTTACTCGTGGTTAAGTGTCACACAATTGCCACTAGTCCAGCTCTATTTTATATGAACGTGAAAATAGTAGTAAGTACATTAACGTTGTCTTTTTCATACTTTCACAAAAGTAATGTGCGTTTTTGAGTTATATTGTATTTATTCCTTTGTCCTTTATGTATCTAATGAGGGCTACCACTTTTTGTTACCAGTAACATAAGTAAAAAAATAGCTGGCGTCTAGAGCTGCTCAAGCGATCTATTTTATTGGACAATGTCGATTCATAGGTAGGATCTGCACTAGCTTTACCTACACACATCACATCGGCTAAATTAGTCTTGGAAACAATGTGTTTTCGATAAAAAATCTTTCGAGGTAATATTTTTTGCACTAACGTTCATTATCGAACAAATTAGTCTTCGAAGTAATAAAAGTTCGTATTGTGCAGTTGATGGATAATTTTCTCACTAAAAATTTTTGGTTTTGGTTTCATCATTTCACCACTACTAAGATATTATCGTTTCAAAACTTATGTTTGTATACCTACCGACAAAGACTCAGGCTAAATAATCTGTGCCTACCGACCACATTATACTTACAGTCAATTTCAACGATGATGATTGAAAATGACTGCATAATGATCTTACCACAAGCGACAAAGAGAGCTGCCAATTTCTCCATAACATTGACGTTTTGCCACATGAAATCACATCGCTTTTCCAATAAACACGTGTCAATTGCAAACGGTTACTGTGAAATATTGAGATCGTTCACACTGATTCCAGTTATATGGAACTGCTAAGAATAAATCAAAATAGGTGGAATATTCGGACGCAACTTTGGCCGATATTTTTGAAACTAGCTACGAATACATACGTACATACGTACATGACCACTTTTTTATTTCATAAGTATGTTTGTTTCGACCAGTTATGGACCGATCTTCAAATTCAATTTTTTTTATTCACATAGATCTCAGGAGAGAACTCATGAAAGTTAAAATAAATGCAAAAAGTTCTATATATAAACTCTTCGGGATTCTTACGAAAAAGACAACTTTTCGTAAAAAAATTCTCATCCAACAATTTCAATCTGTTTTTTTTCATACTCTGGAATAATCCATTTAAATTTGATCAAGATCATTTCAATACAAATTTTATAAGTATTTATTATTAGCATCTGCCCGCGATTTTTACCCGCGTTCCCACAGGAACCGTGCATTTTCCGGGATAAAAAGTAGCCTATGTTATTCTCCGGTCCATAAACTACCTATGTCTATGCCAAAAATCACGTCGATCCGTTGCTCCGTTAATGCGTGAAAGAAGGACAAACCAACAAACACAATTTCGTCTTTATAATTTATTAGTATGGAAGTATGGATTAGGATTAGTAGGATTACAAGTTTGTATTTACGTTACAATGTTTGTATGTATGTATATATGTTCCTTTCTTCAAATATTGCAAGCTAAATTTCATTTACTATTTCAGCAACCACTTTCCGGTTTGGTTGTGCTTTTACTGATATTATGTGACTTGTTAACCAATACTTAAGGTTATTTAATTAATTCTAGTTAATAGATGTGCGTTCTCCCATTTGTGTATACAGTTCTCAATAAATTACTGTACGTTCAAGCGTTATTGAGTACCAATAAGGAACAACATCACGTGTGAACAGGCACACTGCATACCCTGTAATAGGTAAAGGTTAGGCCGCTAATTGAAGCTTTGTTTAGTTATCCATTAGCAGCAATGTAGAACGATTCGTATTAATGTGGGGTTTCGACATTCGTTTGTCTTGGGCAGGGCAAACGTAACGGTTTCGAAGAAAATTTAATTGCGGAGCTGTGTTTAGGTCTTTATTTGTTCTTGGCATGGTAACATTTGACACTATATCGGGACACTATTTTAGATTTTGTGTTTGGATACTGTTCTCCAACATTATTATTTGATTTATTATAAGAACTGATGGAATTATGAGGTACTTATTTGTAAGTAGGTACCTACACACTGACATGCGGCTGACATTGGTCCACTGGATTAGCCGTAATGAAGACCGTAGACGCTTATGCAAACGTGCGTTTGCTTGTCAGAATAACAACGCTTTTGCATCAAGCGCTGATTTCGAGTATCTCGTAATCGACGCTTGATGCAAAAGCCTTGGTATTTTGACAAGCAAACGCAAAATGATTAAGTTTTATTTTAATAGTCTTACCTAGTTGTAGTTGTAGGGTATATCTATTTTTTTCACAGTAGGTAAATAAGTATTATTTTATGTGGTGACGAATGACACAAAATATTTAAAATATTTGTGGGTATATGTATTGTTTAGGAAATAGTTAAACAAAAGTGAACATTTTAGTTTTATTACTGTTTTACAAAATTATGAGAAATAGATATTTAAACGTGTGGTCGCTGTCAGGTCTGAAGGTTGGGCCAGTGGATGAGCTGCGGGAAATTCTTGAAGACACGGCGTCTTCGTAGGAGGGGCGAGCTGGATGTCACGTGATGTGTGTGGTCTCCATCATTGGCCATTTCAAAATATGCCGTCAATATTCATTGGTCCATGTAATATAACGAGGGCGCTCGTAATAGGCTACCTCTCAAATAGACGCTTCTTGGAATTGGGTGAAAATTACATCTAGTATCGGTGCGCGGGCGGCAACACCTATAACAAAAAAACAATTAAGTATAATATGTTTTGTCTGGCTGCAGTCTGTGTCAGTCTGTTTATTTGTTCCGGCTAATCTCCAAAACGGCAGGACCAATTTTCACGAGACTTTCACTGGTAGATAGCTGATGTTACAAGGAGTAACTACTACTAAGGCTACGTGGGCGAAGCTGTGCCCCGCACAGCTAGTCTCTAGTAAGTTAAACTAAAATTGACGAAATATAGGTACCTACTTGAAAATGTCACGCGTGTATCGCAGTAAACGGCTCATTTGGTGCCTGTAATGAGCCCGATACATCGATTCGGTATGTAAATCGAACGCCCATTCGATTTCGGAATCGAATGCGAGGTACGTCGGCGTCGTTATGTATCGGATATTACCAAATCAAAGCCATAGTAAAAAACCAGCAGATTAGCAACATAGAGTCCGCGCCACGAATGAAGTCCTGTCATAAAGAGGATCTAAAATTGAATTGTCTTCGCATTTATTCATAGTTCTTGAGATTACTACTGGTCAAATACACCAAAAATTTTCTGCTTTTAGTTAAATACGTGATAGAGACGTAGTCATTGGCCACATTTTACTATACAGTGCCCCGTCCACGGAACTACTTTCGTGGGGCCGACTCTAATTATAGGGGTAAACATATTGGCCAGTTTAGATGTTAGTTGGTAAGTATGGGTCAAGTCCAGCTATGACGTACGAGAACGTACGATGTACGAGAATGAGACGGGCAGAGTGTACGCATGCATACTCACGACATACTCCATAAAGTTTGGCGAGTAAGGTAAGGTAAGGTGGACCGACAACTCGGTCGGGGGAACCGTCGTTGGATGTAAGAGGCGAGTCAGGAACGTCCTGGCGTCTACTCTAATACTTAGACTTCAATTTTAAACATGATGACATTAGAAACATTGTAACAACTATTTTTAAAAGGAATGCCGACGAGTTTCTTTCCCTTCTTCTTGTTCGGTCTAAACCAATTTGGAACGGGCACTTAGTCACTTAATTTTAACGTTCATGAGCGCACTCTTGGGGCCCATGTGAATAAATTTGAATTTGAAACATGACGTAAGTTGGCTATTTATAAAAATGTGCTCACACGCCCTTAAAGCTGGAGGGTTTTCACGAAGAAGACTGGCTACATAAGTCACACGAGAGCATACGAAAGGAGATATAAGAGGAGTTGAACCCAGCCGCTATGGCCGAAATTGGCTGGATCTTATCATCGCCATCATTTATAAATTTATACGTATTTTCTTTCTTTCTTTAAAATCTGCGTAATCTAAAGCACTGCTTTTACGTACGCTGTGCCCTGCTTAATGTCTCGGTAAATGGTTACGTCGTTTTAACAGGAGTTTTACAACTTCTCGCATTAAGCTGGGAGTTTTGAAACGGTGAGTGATGGATCGGATGGAAATCTCAAAGTTGTAATCCGTGGGAAACTTGTTTAGTACTTATCAATCAAGTTCAGTGTCTTGTGTATTAGGAACTCTTTGTGTATATTATTTGTATTCAATTTTAAAAAGCTTTTAAAATGATATATCGTATAAATTTTAATTCAAATGTGCGGGCTTATCACTGAAGGTTAGGCTTTTTTTTATTTTTATTTCCTCAGGTAGCATTCCTGGTATATATTTTTTATACTATTTGATATCAAGACGAGCGAATCGTTCACCTGATGGCAAGGTATGGTAAGCATAACATAACAATTGCATTGCCGATTTGAAGAAACAAAAGCCTACGTGGCACTGTGTTGCGCTCGTTTTCCTGAAACATTAGTTGATAAGCCTCATAAGCCCAGTGAGCACTTTGCTCATCAAACCTGAACAATAAAATACTTGCACATTACTGCTTGGAGGCAGACTACACAAGCAAAGGACCACACACCCAGGCTGACATTCGGAAAAGAGCTAGTTCACGCGGCGTAAAATCATATAGAAGAATATAATACGGAATAACGTCTACGGATTGTAACGAAGAAAATAAAAAGAACAAACGATTCTTTGATCTAGAGACGCAAAAAATAACCATCCCGTCAGTATGTAAAAATCCAATAAGTTATTATTAATATGAAAGCAATAACCCGTGACGAGTTCAAAGACTAAGGCTGCTCAAATGGTTCATATTATAACCCATTTTTCCCTATGGAATGTAGATCATGAACCAGGGCTATAGATTGTTGTAGAATATGCTTTGTACCTACATCTAATCCTACTAATATTATAAATGCGAAAGTGTGTTTATTGGTTTGTTGATTTATTGGTTTTTTTATTTGTTGGTTTGTCCTTCTTTCACTCAGTAACGGAGCAACGGATTGACGTGGTTTTGGGCATAGGTATAGTTTATGGACCGAAGAGTATCACAGGCTGCTTTTTATCCTGGAAAATGCACGGTCCCTGTGGGAACGTGGGTGAGAACCGCGGGCAGAAGCTAGTACTTTAAATGATCATTATAAGTTCAAATAAAAACATAAACTCCTCTACGCCTGATTCCAATTTTTTTACGGCTTTTTTCACAAAAGAAGCTTACTTCTTGTGTGAAATAAAAAACTTATTTTTTAGCTGTTTAATAATCCGAAGCGGGAGATTTTCTTTCTTATCCAATAATAGAAACCAACTTGGTTGGTGACTGGTCACAGTACATCTACTTGTTCAGTAACGTTGTATGGACTGCTATGTGACAAGTGTTTGTTAGTTGAGTTGGAAAGGCTACCCTTCAAAATTGCAGCGGAGAATATGGATAAGATCATAATAATTCCGTAGTTCTGGTAGCTATTATTTAGCCGAAGAGAATCAAGAATCACAACTATTTCGCTAACATTATTGGCTCTCATAGCTCAGTCAGAAGACATGACCCGGGGAAGACATGACGTCTGGCCCGGGGAGACTAAAAACGTGGGTTTGGATCGCGTTAGCAGTATAATTTGTGAGGTCTATACCTATGTAGTTTTAGAAGTTTAAGCTAACTAACCTAATTTTGTATTGTTCATACATATACATATTTTATCTATATTTAAGCAGTTCTATCAATTTCAAAGGTCATCATACGACTTCACGGTTTTGGGGTCAAGCTCTCGCCTGAACAATAGCAATGTCGAATGGCAGATGAACGAAAATATCTACTCAAGTGGCTGACTCATGCACTTTCATTGTACGGCATGATTAATGACATGACACTGAATGAGAAAGTGTTATAGATTTTTTTTCTATTATTGTTTTAGTAATGAAATTCTAAAAACCTTAGGGTATGTATTGCATAGTAAAAGGATATATGTAGGTATGTATATCAAAACTTGTTTTACGACTTTCAATAGTGCATTCATTAATTTATGTCTTCTAGCGCAAATTTACTAGGCCTGTGTTGGTGCAAGATTTATAACCTATTTTAACCTGATAGATTGTTCTAAGGAATCTCAAATAAATCTCATTTATTTTCCAAAAATGTGGTATGTTTGGGAATTAAGCTAAAGTGAAACATAGGTACAAACGTATTACATAATATTTTATGTACATATTTACTTATATATCTACACTTGATATCTTGATACTTGATTACTTGATATCTTGATACTTGATTACTTGATATCTTGATACTTTATTACTTGATATCTTGATATCTGAATACTTGATATCTTCATACTTAATGTCTTGATACTTGATATGTTGATACTTGCCTACTTTTTTATTGATTTGACATAGTAAACATTTAGTGAAATGTAGCCGCCTTTGTCGTATTTCTACGATTTCACCCTTTCCACGTCACCCCAGTTCCACAATACGAATGATAGATGAAGGAAAATGAACTCAGCCCTGCTGAGTCATTGAATTACCGTGGTGTGATTCATCACAAGGACTAGGCGTAGGGGGTGATAACGTAATAGAATCTACAATAGAAAATTCACAGAAAGTGTGGCATATTCCATTAGGTACGTTTGCCCAGTGTGTGTTGGCAGATGTCCTAAATTTTATACGTAATATAGGCTAGCTTTTGGTCACTATCACTTTTTAGGGGATGATGTGTTCATCAGATCATGAACACGCTTAATGAACACGCTAAATTTAGAACTGGAAGACTGGCTTTCAAACACAGTTGCTGGCAAATACAAGCGCACCACAGTGCCACGCAAGCTTTAATTAAAACACCAATTAGAATTGCTGTAAGCAATTTAACAACAACCTTTGGATGGACAGGAGTTGTACCTATAACAACATAACTCTATTTTTGAGTTAACATGATTTTCACAATGTAAGGGTGAAAGAAAAAATCTGGTGACGTTTTACAAAAACATTTTAAATTTAATGCCATAAGTACATTTGTCTTCGTTTACTGCGCTTATTATTATGATGTCAAACTGCAACGAGAACCATTACTCACTCTGATGCGTTATCCCTACAAAGTACCTACTATTGCTATTTTTCATGTGGAGCACTAGACAGAATACATGTAGAAATATAGTCTCTAAAATGGACCACTAAAGGAGACATTAAATACACTCAGTTAAAGCGGCAGTTAGATATAAATTTTTAGCCCGGAGTTTTACATACCTATTTGTTTAAAAAACTTATTTTTTAAATGTATTTTTTATTACAATTGATTTAAAATACGTAAGCTGTGTTCTGAAAGCTGTATTTGAGAACTAGCTCTATTCTAGGTTTGGTATTTTCATAACCATCTACCTTCGCACCTTAAAGAAATTTCTGGACAAACTCTTTAAATGTTTACTAACTTCCTATACTTCAACCACAAAACCACCACCACTCACCATCCACTTTGAAAATGCAATCTGCTCTTCTGACTTTATACGAGAATAACAGTTGTTTGTTCGAAGATTTTCCTTTAAACTTTCCTCCTTCTTTTCCAATGATACTTTTGGAATATGTGTATATAAGGTTCTCAGCTCCTTATTACACCTGTGTATGATAAATATAATACATACCAAACTTAATTGCATGTTCGAAGTTCGTTGTAGACCGTAGTTGTGCAAAATGACTATTTCAGGACCAAATAAGGACGAACTAAGCAGGCCGGAAGTGGACCAATAATCTATTCGTAACATGGAACAGTTATATTTTAAGCTGTATTAGCAAAATATCAGCTAATATATATTTACCCCGTTTAACGGTAGCAAAGGGCATTTTCCACCCAATTTAGTTACGTGGCAAGTGAAGGAAGTATATAATACCCATCCAATTTTCCCGAGCACAATTTGGTAGGTAGTAAAATAACAAGAACACAACCCTGACATTTTATAAGACCAAGACAGTAATTTGAACAGCCTTCGTCACACACCCTATGCTACAGAGAATGACTTCAGTGTTGCCTCTAAAATGTATTCGGAAAGCACAAATAAAACGTAATTTAAGTACGAATGCAAATGCTCATAATTAAGGCATAATATTTTAATGTAATCCAAATTCATTTTTATTGTGTACATTAATTAGGCTTGCATTTGGCAATACCAACACGGTTCACGATGGAGCACGCTGTAGTTGTATCGGTTACTCGCATCTTGCATCCAACGGTTCCTCGCGGTTTTGACCGCAGAAGGTAATTATAGGTACATATTTTATAGCATGTTATGTCTTTATTGTGTTTACTTACACACATTAAAGACTTGAAAAAAATATACACAATCTAACAGCGAACTCCCTCCTTTTTTCGTCAGTTAAATAACTTTTTTTAGATTTAATTAAAAAGCAATCAGAAATTATTTTCATAAATTGCACACCCTAATACCATTTTAAGGGGTGTAACTCCAATTGGGCAACACTGAGAACCTTGAATACACCATTAACTGTGTTCCGAGCAGCGAAATTGTTTGCACAGATAGCCTCTCCAGGCAAATAAACAAGGCATGAGGGTACGAGATACTTTTGGCGAAAAACGCTATAATTAGGTTAACAAAGTTTACATATCTCAAGCAAATATTTGTTCCATATTTTCGCCCCTTGTTTACTTTCGTTAAGGTGACGTGTTTTTTTCCTTCGGCTTTTATCGAAACGCAAACCCTGGGGTTTGAACTTTACAATTATTTCAAGCGTGATTGGCGCAGTCTGTATAATACCAATACTTGATACATATTTTAAGCATTACAGACAGGGTCATGCCTTTGATTTTGTGATTTTGATAATTTTAAATGAGACAAATATATTATTCAAGATTAAAATTATTATAATAATTATAACACTACTAATAATTTTGATCTTGATGGGCAGAGACTCGCTTTTGATTTTGGTTCTGGAATTTTTATCATCAGCATTACGTTCGAGTGCTGGGGCACAGACCTTCTCTCAGAGAAATTAGGTCATAGTCCACCACGCGGGCCCAGTGCGGCTTTGTGGATGTTACTTGTCTTCAAATGTTGTTATTCTTAAACGTACAGGCACAGAATACATAAGTAACACAAGTTACAGGTTTCTTCACAATGCTTTCCCATCACCGGTTTAGAGCGAGTTCGGTATAAAATTTAGATTGCATGTGTATTTTCCTGGAACACAACAAATACACGAAAGAAAGACTTCACAGGAACAATCTTGTTTAGTTGTAAATATTTCAATAAGTATTTAGCATTAAATACTCATTTAGGATGCTTGTAGAAAATGAAAGGCACTATAATCTTTTTAAGACATTAATTTATTTTGTTGTTTATACAAAGGATGGGTTGCTACTTAATTACAAAATTAAGTTTGACGTACAACAGAAGTGGGTGAATTTTACTACCCTCTAAATCTGACTGGGGTATTATACGATCTTAGAAATTGGCTACTAAAATACAGTAACTGGAAAAGGTACTTTCGACATTCGTTATTTCCAGGGAGCAATTTTTTTATTATGTTTTTGTTCTCTTTCTACAAATGCTACCGATTTACAGACTCACTCCCATCAACAAACACAACTAACAATATACAACATTTGAATTACTTTTTGAGGTTTCTATTAAAGTACACACGCATTGTGCGCGGATGTGGTCGCCTCACCCAGATTGCGGTCGATGTCAAGCAATCGCTGGTCGATCGTCGTTAAATGCATAGTCAAGGCAACCTCAGTTATTACCGCAACCAGATGGCCAAATGTGAGAGTACTATTGGTTATCAAACAATTTTTAATTGCTATCAATTGTTTGTGTTTGAAGAAAAATAACAATTATTACTAGAAACAGATAAAAATCACATACATACATTGTAACTGAATTCATATACAATATTACGTTTTGAATACAAGGGTACAAAACCACTTTTTTTAAATCTTGGACTATTAATTCTCTCTCTTTATATCATCACAATGATAACTTATAATTTATTCTAAATAAATACTAATGAATACTTAGATAACTTTAATTGATTTCTGGGATGGTCATTTGGGCAGGGAAATATATTTTGGGCAAGGAATTTGAATTACTAAATTTATTATTAGCTTACGACAACAATTAATTATTAAAGACAAATTATTTATGCTAGCTCATTTGGTGGACTTTTACTTATTTATTCAAAAAAGAAATAGTGCTATAGCCGCATTATTTCTATCAGGTAAAAAATCACTAAGTGACCAGTTTTAGATTAAGACACACAAATCACTATCATGTTAAAGTTTAAAAGGAGTTAAGTAAAGAATCTAAAGTAAGCTTGTTTGTAAGAAAAGTTTCGATACTCTTAAAGCTAAGCTGGCAAAGTGTTAATAGTTCATATTTGGAAATGTATCATAATTTATTATTAACATTGAACTTCGTAATTTTATAATTTGTAAAGGGCCAATCTATATCTATTGAGGTAGTGCAACTTATTTATTTAACGCTTCATAAACTATTTTTATTCATTAAAACGAGTAACACATGCTTTTTTTACACAGTTGTAATCTAAAAATAATGCTTTATCATGTAGAGTATTAAATACGAGCGTTTTAAAAGATATCGAGGGATCCCAATGTCTATTGTGACCAGACCGAGTAATGCATGCACACCTTTTCGAGAGTTTCTTATTGGGTCTGCTTGCGAATTATATGAATTAGGACCAGAACCACATAACTCATGACACAATCTGCTTTGTTTGGTTATTATTAGTCATGGTCCAAAAATGTTAATTTTGAAGTTATTTATCTATTGTGACGTTGGGCTTCTCTTTCCTTTTTCGTAGAGAAATATCTCGGTGTGACCAGCCCTAGTTTCAGTTTTTTTTTATGCTATTAAGTTAATACAGTTTAATTTTAAGGATTATAATATGATAATCTTTAGTTGCTTGATGTCAGTAGATGCCCAGATTTCCAATTACTGCTGCAAAGTGTGCCGGCAGATGTACTTGAGAGTCAGGACTTTCTACAATTTTATTTTGTAGTAGGTACTTAATTTTTCTTTTCTATAATTATTATTATGGTATATGTGACAAAAAAGGTAACTAACTGAAGAAGATCACCACATGGTCACCACATCCTATATAACTCTGAAATGCAGGGGTCATGTCAGTGAACGCCCTACTGTTTGTGGTTATTTGAAACGCCCTACGTCCATTTTGTTTCTAGGTGTATGTTTATTTGCTCTGTACCAAACGACTTTTATAATTGTGCTTTGTTCTGAATTGTGTACATTTCTTGTGCTTGTAAAAAATGACACTGATTGTGAAATATATGTAATTATGTATCAACAAAAAAGTAATATTATGTGTTTAAAATAGTAATAGGTATTCCCTTCAGTTTAATTTCATCTTCAACCACGTAACATCAGCACCTATTTCAATTAGTGGTGCACAAGTTAACGTCACAAAAATTAGGGTGCAACTCCAGTGCAAGTTAGTTGCGAAGCTGACAGACTAGAATAACTCTCAGACGCACTAAATCGGTCCATTTGTTAAAAATAGTTCATAAAGTTTTCCAGAAATACTTGGAAACAACTTCAATTGGCATTATTTTACTAATGTACATGTTTTGAGTAACGTATTTCACTGCCGGTGCACTGGGTTCTCTATATAAAATGTTCAATGTTCAGTTTTCATTCTCTTTATAATAGAACTGTCATTTAAAGACTTGTATTTTCTCTGTGTTTTGATAAAAATTATGTGGTCAGTCGGGTTTCTGTTTTTAATACGCGTAGTGGCGCAAAATATGTTTCAATTTTGTTTGTATTTGGCTGTGGCAAGTGCTGATTAAGGAAGTGAAATTTAGGTCAAATGTTACCAGGAAAAATTCCAATACTACGAAAACTCTTTAATTTAAAATGCTTACTTTATTTGTATGAACATGAAAAGGTTTTGCAAAATTTTCGATCATAACTGTTGAGTATAATGCATACAGGGTAATATAATAGATCAGAACACTATAATTACTAGACAATAAAAAAAATATGTCGTGAAAATAATTCCGGCGAGTTTCTTGATCTTTTTCGTGATTGGTTTTATGTGGAACAGAGTAATTTAACTTTCAATAACGCTTTCCTGTGAGTAAATTAATTTTAATTTGATTGTCAATATTGCATAAAAAAAATGGCTTATACAATACGACTAAGCTTAAACGTCGTGTGTACACAATATGTAAAAAGAACTACAAAACTGGTGCAAACTAGTTTACCAAACTCCATTTCAGTTGTTCTCTTTCTATTGTACTTTTCCGTTTAACCGGTGCACCGGAACTGATCCAGAAAACTTTGCGAAAGGACTAATAAACATGTGACCTGAACGAGGTTGATGTGCATACGGACGGCCACATCAAGTAGAATGTGTTTAGGTATACGGTAAAAAAGACTGGTGCAGATTTGTAACATTGATGTATATCATTGTAAAGCACCATACAAAAAAAGAAATTTGACACAAACGCTCAACACTGGCTACGTTTTATTTAACATAAAATGGGCTTAGGTACCAACTTGGTTACTACTACTACAGTACCAATGACGTATTTTTTAAAAGCTTGTTTGGAAAAATATACTTTTCCACAAAAAACATATTTTTTCTTTTAATCGGTAAGTATTGACTAAGAGAAATGTTTTAAAAAATGTTGTGAGAACTCATTCTCATATTTCTCATCCAAAGTGGCTTTTGCTTTAACAATATTTATTGAAAACTAGAAAGTTTCTAGTTAACTTAGACCTACCTATGTTAATTACTTTGTGCAAAGGGCCTCAAGTTTAACTGGGTAGAAAATCTAACTATTTACTAATATAAAATTAATAAATATCTACCTACATGAATTTGGGTTTTGCTAAAATACTAGTTAAAATTACTATTTGTACTGCAAATATTTATGAAATACCAATAATCTCAAAACAATACTAAAGCGTACGTTAAGTATAATCTATAAAAGTGAATACAATAAATAGAAGTTATTACACATGGATTTTGTGCGATTTTGGTTCATTATATTTTTATAGGTTTTAATTTATTCTCTACAAAACTGATCAAATCTTTATCTTAACTATTTTTACGACTAAGTAATTATATTGCTTTACATTGACTCACGTTTATATTTGACACATTTTTAATAATGCCACACACTATTGCCATAATTCGCAATCATAAAAAAAATTTTCGTTATTTATACTTTCTCCTTACATAAATAAGAACCAATAATTTAATATAATCGCAACTAATTAGTTGATAAAATTTGATTAGGTAAACCATCTATGTAAATCACTTAATGAATCGAATTTTAATATTTACATTAGGTAGGATGTTTCAAAATCAATTTTGGATCTAATTTAAACATGTCAAATAAATTTCACCAAAAATAACATGTTTAAAAATAATTACCAATGAAAATTATGGTAAATTGTCTATAGTTTTGTCAACTCTTATTCAAAAAAAATTCAACTGACATTAAATCAACAAGAAATAATACAATTATAACTTATGTTAATACATAACAATAATGTTTAAAATATTTCATAATCAATATGAATCATTAATTTTTAGTATGAGATTTCATACTAAAACAAATTGATAATAATAACAATTAATTGCTGTGATAACAACAATTTAATAAAATTGACAATAATATTAAAAGATCTAAGCCGCTAACGGCTAAAGTATCACTGAACCTAGATAGATTTCATAAGATCAAAGTCATCATAATTTATAAAGAATATATCCGCTAGTAATCACAATCACTTTTTACAACAAGTTTATTCTCACAAGACAGTTCTGTGGTCTACTTTTTTTTAAACGTATGTTTTTAAACGTATTCATAACAACTGCGGTGCCACTCAGAACTATTACCTACTTAATCAAGGCATCCAGTTTATATTTAATTATTTTATTAGTTTATTTTTATTTGACGGCTTCGTAGCTAAGTTGGTAGTAACCCTGCCTGCAAAGCGAGGGGTCCCGGGTTCGATTCCCGGCCGGGGCAGATTTTGTGTAAGCATAAAGTTTGTTCTCGGGTCTTGGATGTTTGTAATGTGTATCTGTGTGTGTCCATGCCACCTGCGACACAGGTAATCCTAGTGCGGGGGTATGAGTGTAAGCGTTTATTTATTTTATTTATTTATTTTGTGTTATATAATACAGTAAAAAAAACAATGGGCGTCCGCGACTTTTGGCCCCAAAGACTAGGTTAGGTTAGAACAGTGACAACGCATTGCTAAATGCTAAATAGTTATATCCTAGATCAACCCAACACAAATTTGAAAGAGAAAATTTTAGTTTTTTATTCCATAAACTGTTGGCGATTGGCAAAGGCCGGCAAACACGCACGTTGCGACGGAAGTCAACCCACTTCTACCTTTTCGGCCCAAATTTATTAGAGACCGAGGTTCATTTGTTTTACCCGGGTTTCTCGTTTTTTTTTCTGAAGACGAGTCCAAAGTGTAATTGTTATTTCATGAGAAGGATGATTTCGTGAAATATCACACGTTCCTTATTTATTATAACGTTTTTGCGATTTTTAATGCCATGCAGTAACATGGTAGGGCCTCAGTTGCCATTTTGTCAAGAAGCATATTCATTTAACAAAATGACTCAATAAAGATGAAATAAAACCATATAAAACAGAATAATTCTACATAACTAATTAAATATACAATTTTTTTTATTAAAAATCTAGTTCCTAATCCATCACCCGACGGTACCGCGCCTAGAATACTGGTCGTATTGCCATGTTTCAATGTCAATGCTTATTACATAATTCATCCATTTATTAACAGTAAATGACGTATAAATAGTATACGTCTATTTGCTATAACCGTTTAAACGTGCGAAAAAATAAAAAAATAAAAATAGTAATAGCCAACTTTGAATACACACATATGTGTTAATATAAATTAGAAACTTGTTGTAAAAAGTACAATTATCATAAAAAAACAGGTATAGTTCCAGTTACAGCTTCATAATCAAGCAAACAGGTTTAATTGATCGCTTAGTTATGATAGAATAATATTCTTAATTTTACAATTTTAAATATTTAATATACGAAGACAGTAATCATAAGACGCATTAGAACTAAGCTAAGATATTTTATAATAAGATTTGATAAATGGGTACACTATAGTGATGGTAAGAAAAAGTCAAGGTATTCATTACTCAACAAGAAAACTGACAATGCATTATAATTTTTTCGACTCCAGTATCTGTACCCAACGAAAATTCTCATCTATTTACAAAATTGGAAACAAAGGATCCGACAAAACCTCTCCCGATCTCACTGATAAACAATAATAGGCAGGGATAAGGTTTATAATCACATTTTGTCAACTCTGTGATTCAGAATTCTGACCCAAGACTCTCAACGTTTTGTTGTATTCCAAATAAATCTGTTATCATTAGACTTTCAATCGAGCACTTCTGGGACACTTTTAGCAAACACATTTTGAATTTGAAATTAGATTTAATATATTATGAAGTTAGCTGTGCTTTGCTGTCATTTTCTAACAGGTACTTTTTGGGATAACAGTAAAAAGCAAACATCCATATTTTCGCATTTATAATTGTAAGCAGAATTATCTGTCTCAGGGGATAAATAATAGATGGATGGTAATTCACTCGGAATATTTAGAGATTGCTTTTAAATTGTACCTTATTTTTTCACTGTCACATTTCTTGCTGAGCATTTGGTAGCTGTCAGGAATTAACTTTAGTTGCGGGACCGTTTCAATTTCTATTTACCTTATTAAAGATCCCGTTACTAAAATTAATGCTTTTGAAATGACCAATGACTATGAAATTAAAAATGAATTATCTTTCAGGTTAAAATTAAGATACGTGGTGGCAGTGTAGGACTTAACCTATAGGTAAAATCTATATACAGACATTCGTGCAAAGGTTATCTAAATTTTCATAATTATGTTCAACCCATAAACTAAGACTGGGTATCCGGATTCCAAGTATCCTAATTTATCCAAAATCAAAAATACAATCACGTAACGCCATTCTTCATATTATTTTCCCCAAATCCAATTTTGCTACCAGTTAATGATGAGCGTATTTCAGTGTGTATTTAAAGACCCAAGTGATTACCACTGTGATCACGATGTAAATCAGTGATGGTAATACCACTGTATTACCATCAGGCAAATGATGACCTCATTTCATCACTTAGATCAATAAAAAGGGTGAGTAAAGACTGGCAATCACAGCTAATTACAATATAGACAAATACGAGGAAAATATTATTTTAACTGGACCATACACATATTTTTGACCCAGGTTAAACTGAGAACATAGAGATCTGAACTTTCCCAAAACTAATCATTATTCTAAAGGTTTAGTAAATTCATAAGCGTAATGAAGTTCATTAGTCACAGTGTGCATAGTAAAGATGTCTTCAGTACAAAATATATTCACTCCAAAAATATCGGGTTCTTATCTATCCTTCTCAAAGTTGGGAGCGCTTTATTCGTCGCACCTGTGAAAGAAATATTACATTTTATAGAAAAAAACTTTAGGGAATATGGATAAAACTGTCATTAAAGCCAAAAAGTACTCTTTTCATGAAATACTTCCAAAGTTAGTCAGTCTCTTTTGTGATCTTGATTAGACGCTGTATCTATTACTTGGCTTATTATACATTATATATTTTTAACGAACACGAACGTAATGTTATCTCTAGTGTAAATCTAATGAAACCGGGACGCACGTACATAAGAAATATTGTGTTCATTAATCGCATCTGCGCGGCAAGTGTTTAGGCGTGACGTGAACGTAATTAATTAGCGTTCCTTTCACTTACCCGAGAAATCAACCGTTAGAATTGACTCTGCATTGGAGTCCCACCGAATGACTCCTCATTAATCAGCCGCAGTTTCACCGACTCCCGGCGCAGATTGTAGCTGGTAGAGATATGGCAATGCTTCACGTCTACTGTCAACAGATCCTCATTGAGTTCCACGCCACTTCTTTCTACATCCGCTGCGGCACTCGGCTTCCTCTTGTGTCTAAACGAAGTCCCTCTCTGAGAACTGGAGTTCAAGTAGCTGTCAGTTGTATTGTTTCCATTAAACGTTTTCTCTACATTGCCTCCTATTTGCTCCAACTGTATATTACCTCTTTGAGATGAAGAGTCAATACAAGGCATAAGTTGCTTGAACTCCTTTCGGAAATTCTCATTCATCCAAGCGTAAATGAATGGATTGTAGCAAGTCGATGACATTGCTATTATATGCGCAATGAAGAATATTAAAAAGTAATACTTCATATGTATCGCATACATGTAAAAGTCATTGCAGAGATTGATCAAGTTTAAAGGAAGCCACGATAATCCAAATACCATAACCATAGCAATCAACATTTGATTCGTGCGACGTTTTCTGTTTTTATCCAATTCCTCTTTCCGAGAGTTTTTACTAGCGGCTTTCGCTTTGGCTCTGTCGTTTAATTTGAAACTGACACAGGTATAGCAGAAACCTATCACAGTAAAAGGCAACAAGAACTGCAACGCAGATGTGACCCCTCCAAATACTTGTCTCAAACTTTCAGAAGGCCACGTTTCCTCGCAAAATCTGCCAATTTCTACGTCGTAATATGTCATGAATATGGCATATGGCATCGTAACCGTGACGGAAAAAGTCCATATCATTATGATAACGCTGACACAGGTTTCAATTTTCATCCTCGGCTTGAAAGGGTAGATTATCACGAAGAACCTATCGATAGCTATAGACATAAGCGTCAAAGTGGATATGTATACACTGCATCCCTGTGCGAAAGGCATTATATGGCATAAAAGAGAGCCCCAGCTCCAACTTCCTCTGAAGGAGTAAAGAGGCGTAAATGGTACTGCAAAAATACAAAGAAAGATATCAGAAAGCGCTAAGTTGCTGATGAAGAGATTGGTGACCGTCTGCATAGCCTTATTTCTTACGACGACAAAACAAACTAAGAGGTTTCCGAGTATGCCCAGAACGAATATGACAGTGTAAATGACGCAGAAAATGGATTGCACCCAGTTGTTGTCTATGATGTTCTCGTGTCCAGCTCGGAGTGGGACCAGACCCCGTGGCGTCCCGTTCAGATGCTTCTCGGTTAAGTTGTTAAGCGTCGTGTAATTCACAGCCATGTCGTTCATTGTTTTTACTGTGGTTTCTTCCGTTGTTAAATTCGAGATAGTAATTTATTCTTGGCCTTAAAACGTCAGTTTTACGAGCTTCAACGGGCTGATTTATCTTCGGTGAAGCCTGTAACAAAATTTCAAAATTACTATCTAACTTCACTGGTCTAATAAATTAAGTAATAACACGGCATCAAATTTTCTGCTGTCGATGAGGAATTATTGTTTATTAGTCGCAATTATTGAAAAGTCTTTCAGTGTAAATTAGTCAGTGAAAGTACTGGGCTTATGAGATGTCTCCGGGTAACGACAGCAATGATATTCCGTAACACACGGCTGTAATAACGCCACCCTCCATCCAAACGTATATATACCTACTAGAGGTGTAGACTAGAGATATAGGCTAAAGCACACTCAAAACTAGTAATGTTTTACCTAGGGATATGGTATAATATTTTATTATGGCCAGCCGATAAGTAAAATGGCATATGTTCAGAAGTGGACTAATGATATAATGTAGGCTGATTTTGATGATAAGGATAAGTAAAATCACTAAAAGACTAGGAAGTATTGATTCACAACAAAAACTAAACTAATTAAACATATTCATCAAAATAAAGCAATATAACTATTAGCTAGTTAGATGTGATGTAAGTTTTTAACTTCGCAGCAATAGCGGTTCAATGACCATAATGATTAATAAGCATTATAATAGCTTCAGATTTGTTTCATTCTCACTGCTGGGAATGTAACCTTCTCTCAGAAGAGTAGAGATAAGCTTAGATTATTAGATAGCAACATTATTGTGGACATATAGTGCTTGGTAAGTACCCACTTACCACCACCAAGTCAAAAAAAATTGTTCTTCAAGCACATAGAGCTATATGATCAGGAAGTTACCGCAGATTTAGCCGTGATCACTAGCATCGATTTGAGATAGGGGTCAAATGATAACCTATCAAGAATCATCATCATCAGCCGGAAGATGTCCACTGCTAAATATGGCGCTCCCCATAGAACGCCCCTTGGATCGACTACTCGCCTCTTGTAAGTCTTGCATCCCGCGGCTCCCCGCGGTTTTGACAAGGTCGTCGATCCACCTAGTGGGGGGCCGACCTACACTACGTCTTCCGGTTATCAAGAATAAACAATATAAATAAAAAAATAAATAAACGCTACAAAGAGCTCCCACTTACAATTTCATCAAAACAAATTTATATGCTGCCCACCTATAAAGGGTTTGATTTCAATATGCCATGACAACATTATGCTAAGATTACATTCAACCCTTTTAGGGTCCTGTCAAAAATAAATTCTACCTCTCGTGGCTCACGTCCGTTGGGAAACACCTAAAAGATCCGTTAAATGGAATGGAAAACGTATTGATCTAAAATGAAAGTGTTTTATGAATGGTTTTTATTTTAACCCGAACGGAAATAGAAAGAGTTAGTGGCAGAAATTCGTCCGAAAAATTTCTTGGTTTTCGCCTATGGTACAAGCGCGGCGAAAACCTCAGGTGGTGCATTAGGACAGCAGGGGAGACGGCAAGCACGAAATATAAATTTTACTAGCTACCGCCCGCAGCTTCACACGCTTGGTATATATATTTATAAATTATAGTTTACGTTTTATTCTGATGTATATAAGCTACTTATATTACAGTAAAGTTTCATCAAAACCCGTTCAATAGTTTTTGCGTGAAAGAGTAACAAACATCCATCCATCTATCCTCGCAAACTTTCACGTTTATAATATTAGTAGGATGTTTGATGGAATCAGGCGTTACATTGCGGAAATCCATTTTAAATAAGATTATATAAAGTGAGTAATTTATATAATCTTATTAGTAGGATGCCTAATAGGTAAACATTTGACCACTAATCGTCTGATCTAAACTGACGATGTTATCGGTTGATTTAATTTACACTAAACTCCCTACCTTTCATTACCATCTATCACAATTAAGTTTATCCAATTGAAAAGATTGTGGGGAGCCATTAGATACAAGCGATAACCAGCTTTTCAAAGTGGCGTTCTACGGGGGAGGTCTATGTTTAGCAATGGACTTGGCTTGAAAATCTGCTACCAAGCACGTGTTAATGTTACTACCTATGTCCTATGTATTGCACACTAAATTGCTCGTCACCTTTGTATTGCATTGTAGGCAAATCGCGAACAAAGCTGAAGGTCTAAAACTGCAGCTAATATAACATAAACATAAACGCACACACTCATACCCCTAAAGATTATCTGTATCGCAGGTGGCACGGACACACACACGCACACACAGATACACAACACAAACATCCAAGACCCGAGAACAAACTTTATGCACAAAATCTGCCCTGGCCGGGAATCGAACTCGGGGCTTCTCGCTTTATATAACCTCTAAATTTATGTAAAGTTGTAAAGTAATGTATGTAATGTATGTAAAGTTTAAAAGACTGCCTACATCCAGAGAATTAATATACATTTATTTATATAAGGAAAAACATTTCATCAGATGAGTTTTACATATAGGTACTATGATAAAAAAAATTATCGGCAAATCATCACAGAATGTTATTTAGAGCCGGAGTCTGCAACTTTTTTCATTTTCAATTCTGTCGAACACCAAGCCCAGTAAGTGGAAGAATCTATTTTGTCAAATCACCACAGGAGCCTCTACCATACAAATACGATGCGAGAAATATTTTGTCTATACAGCAGTTAGGACCGTATATATAAAATGAAATAGTATGGACAGAGACACTCATTAATTTTTTGCCATCGTTCTCATTTTTTTTTATTTACCGTAATATACAAATGAATTAATTTCTTTGCTTATGCCACAAAAATGTCTCCAAACAGATTTATAAATCATTAATATATGAACTGTATCCTTCGCAAATATCAATATAAATCATAAAAATTCTTCCGCTTAAATGATTTAATAATAAAATTGTAAATGAAATTAAAACATGTATTAAAATTTATGTAACATTGTAGGTAATATATTATAGCTGTGCATTAAGGGGCAGAATTCGGCGCGCCGCTATCTCGCTCGCGCATCTCAACATTTTTGAAGATAAACAATCACTTACTATAATTATGAAAAATCGCATTCGGTGAAATTGCTGACAATAACATTACAAAGGTTATACAAAATTTTCATTTTGATCCATTCAAGTTTTCAAACCTAAAAATGGGATTTTATGTTTTGCCCATTTTCATGTATGAAATCTTGATCGGATCAAAATGATACTTTTGCCGTACCTTTGCAATGTCATTGCCAGCAATTTCACCGAATGCGATTTTTCATAATTATATTAAGTGATTATTTATCTTCAAAAATGTTAAGATGCGCGAGCGAGATAGCGGCGCGCCGGGTTCTGCACCTTAAACAGTCAATAATTTTTTATTTTTTTATGTTGTCTGGTAACGAGACGAGCTGGTCGTTTGTCTGATGGTAAGCATAACGCCGGCCCATAACAATTGCAGTGCCATCCAGAACTTTGAAACACAAAGGCCGGCGCGGCACTGCAGTGCGCTCGTTACCCTGAGACATTAGGTATTAAGTCTCATAAGCCCAGTAATTTCACTGGATACTCTGCTCATCAAACCGGAACACAGTAATGCTTGCACACTACTGCTTGGCGGCAGACTTCACGAGCAAAGCGGTGGTAACAACCCAGACGGACACTCGCGGAAGAGTTAGTCTTCCCCTAACAATCAATAAAAAAATTAGATATTTGATGTACTATTCCTAATTCCTTAGATAGATATTGATCAATATCGGATGACTATAGAAAATCGTGGTTGTGAGCAATTCTGCATTTTGGGTGTACCGTCCTTACTGTATGTGTTGAAGCAGTATCATCTGCGACTGTTTGCATATTCAAATTTTATTCCGCCGCGTGGTCCGCTCAGATAGTTCCGTGTTTTAACATATTTTGAGATTACGTGCATTTTTACCAACGAGAATTGCGGATAAACATTTGTTTAGGACTGGAAATTCTACAATAACTTTTTCCAATTCGTTACAAATTCATATTAAAAGTAGTAAGTAGAGGAAATGCATGGAAATATTAACTAACGAATTTTGATAAAGCAAAAAATGGTTTTTGTTTTTTATTTGCTATCGAGACGAGCTGGTCGTTTGCCTGATGGTAACCATAACGCCGTCCCATAACAATTGCAGTGCCACCCAGAACTTTGAAGCATAAAGGCCTGCGCGGCACTGCAGTGCGCTCGTTACCCTGATACATTAGGTATTAAGTCTCATAAGCCCAGTAATTTCACTGGCGACTCTGCTCATCAAACCGGAACATAGTAATGCTGCTTGCACACTACTGCTTGGCGGCATACTTCACGAGCAAAGCGGTGGTAACAACCCAGACGGACACTCGCAGAAGTGTTAGTCCTCCCACTAACAAAGTGTAACTATTTATGTAAACATATTAAAATCTAATTTAATCTAATTTCTAATTTTCTATTTCACTAGGGGCCGCCCCAATTTCCAAGGGTCACTACTTGGGTCGATACTTTGGCACCGTCTAATATTTCTGAGACACAAATTAGGGCCGGCGCAATTGGCGCAAATATTCTAACCTCGGGAGCAGTTACATATTTGACCCGTTTGGTGTTGAACCATATTTTTTTTAAATTCTATTCTATTCCATGGCCCATAACAATAATTGCAATGCCACTCAGAACTTTGAAACACAAAGTCCTACGCGGCACTGCAGCTTGCTCGTTGCCCTGAGACATTAGGTATTAAGTCTCATAAGCGCAGTAAATTTACTGGCTTCTCTGCTCATCAAACCGGAACACAGTACCTAATGCTTGCATATTACTGCTTGGCAGCAAGCTTCACGAGCAAAGCGGTGGTATCAACTATCAACCCAGACGGATACTCGCAGAAGAGATAGTCATACTACCTATAGTCAATTCAAATCCGAGTCATGACGTTGTCTTTAATATTTTATTAACCAATCGGCTTTCTTTAAATTATTAATTAGCTGACAAACACTTTGCTACTAGCACTATATAGGTAGGTATAATAATATATTCATTCATTTATAACGCTAATTTTACCTACTTATTTAGGCTTTAGTTCTCTATGTAGTTGTCATTGTGTCAAAAATCATTTTCACATCTATTTCTTTAATTTGTTATTGTAGGTACTTTTGTTGTTTTCTTTATTAATGTCTAGTCTGTAACTATCTTGTTTCTATTAAACACAAGCCTATAAATTATAAAAAATACTTTTAATACCGATCGTTAAAATCGAAGTTTGACTACGTTTCACTGTTAAGGAATGCTTTAAGTCGCTCAAGATGAGAAGGTGCCCGACATAAATAAACATGACCATTTATCTCAGTTCATACTACAACATAACACTTGATCAATGTATCTTAAGTACATAAATACGCTTCAGTAATTATAGCCATAAAGAGTAGACAAAAAAGATAAAACATCGAGTAACGAGGGTTGTGATTATGTAGCCCCCAATTATACGCCCCATAAATAAGGGAAGACACGTGTATGTCACATCTTCACGCTTGACCTTTGTGAGGTCATACGAAATAGGGAATTCAATAACTTTATTAAACTTAATGATGTTTTTGTCTAGTTATCGTAACATTGGGATTAAATTGACGCAAATTTGGAGCTAATAATTAATTAGGGAGTCATCGATTTTGAGGTTAACAAGGTTCAGGTTAGCATAATTGAGTACTCACAGGAAGCGAAGCGATAGTCGAAGGTGTAGCACTACAGGTATCACATTTTAGCTAAAGTTAAAGTTAAAATTT
Source organism: Crocallis elinguaria (assembly GCA_907269065.1). Classification (NCBI taxonomy): domain Eukaryota; kingdom Metazoa; phylum Arthropoda; class Insecta; order Lepidoptera; family Geometridae; genus Crocallis; species Crocallis elinguaria. The sequence continues at coordinate 17,765,072 of OU026072.1, read as the reverse complement.
TGAAGAACACATTTAATAATATTTTTTGTTTTGGGGGAACAGCGAGACGGCCGCCCGGTGGCACATGCGCGAGGCAGCACGCACATGCGCAGTCACCGCGGGGCTTGGAAAACCAATTATCTATGTGAAATTTCCGTCTGAGTGCTTCATATCGGAAATTTTTAGGGCTTGCCTTGTTCCTGTCGCTAGAGCGATGTGTTTTTGTTTTAAAGCCGAATATTCTTATGTGTGGTTAACGTACCGCTACCACGGAGCTAATTCCCGTTAGACGACAAATGCTCGCTTTTTATAGAAATATGAAAATCATTAATTCAGACCATAGATCCATTATTTTGTGTGTGCAAAAAATTATTTGTTCTGTCTGAGTGTTATAGAACCTCATTTATATATACTTTGCTACTCTAAATTATTGATGAAATAACATTTATAATCAATTGTATAAGCGTTCTTCTTCCATTATGTCGTTTTCAGTTCACTATCCAATAAGTACCTATCCTAAGCATTAATCCTACCAGTCTTCTTGTTCTTATTTTATTGTAGGTACAATGTTGCATGCCGAAAGGTCGAATATGGCGTTCTATATTTTGACTTTTATCACCCATAACAATAATTATTATACCCATATTCACAATGATGAATTTGAATAAGTATATACTTTACCAATATGACTACTTAATAAAAATTTGTAGTGTAAATTTGTCTCAGTACGTTTAATTTTGTCAGACGTAAATTTTTTTTAGATAAATGTATCGTGAATTTTGTTTTACTCGCAATAGAATAGATATACGAGTAGTTATGTTCTTAAAGAATAAAGAGTATAGTTAATAGGTTTCTATTTTCAATCCGAGAACATCTGTGCATAGCACATTCCTAGCTGAGACGTTCTCATTTCTGGAATGGATTCCTTTTAAAGAGGTATTTTAATGGCAATGAATTCTGCATTTTACTTCACAATATGTGCACATATTGTGAAGTATAATACAGATAGACGTTACTTAGGTACCTTTATTTCTATATATTTAGTGATTTCCACAGGAACGGTGCTTTTTTCCTCGAAAAAGATAACCTATATTATTATATAGGTTAAAGGTTATATAGGTTAAGGGCCGGATTCGGCCCTTATCACAAAGGAATGATACACTTTCGCATTTATAGTATAGATTATTTTTACTTTTTCTATCTTTTTTTATTCAACTTTTTAATTTCTAAATGCGCATCTAACGCGTTAAACTGTGAATATAGGTAAAGACAGAAAAAGTTCAAGATGATAGAAATTAACATAACATTGACTAACAATATACGCAACAAAAATCGTAATACTTAAGTCGTTTCATTTACTGTGTATTAATCACGAGAAGTTAAGAACTCGTTTCAAGTTTTGATTGAAATCTTTGATTGAATTGGTTTTGATTGAAAGACGAATGAATGATTTGCTAAGATTTGTGAAATTAAATGTTGTGGAACTTCATCGTAATTTATCAAATTTGAAATGAAGTAGATAAAATTCAACCTTACGAGTATTTACTACCTTCGACCACATCGTCACTCAAGATCAGGATATTTAATAATCAAACCAGAACCTTTAAGGAGTAAAAGAAAACAGTCACAAATCAGAGTTCGAAGGTAATGAAAATATAAACATTTACACTATGTATTGTGATTATATAATGCTCGGGCCTTACTTACACCTAATGCCGTTGATTAACGCGTTAATGGACATTAAATGGAATGGAATTTGACAACGGCATTCACATTGACGTTAGGCAATAGCTATGATGGCGGTCTTGTTCTTTGGCGCTAAACGCAAGTGTAGTCACTTAGTTTATCACCTTAATTGGGACATATTTTATCGCCGTTTTATTCTGATAATGGGCTTTGACGTTAAATGTTAGTGTGGACCAAAAGCTAAGCAAAATCCGTACTACAAATGAGAAAGTGTGTTTGTTGGTTCCTCTTTTACGCAGCAACAGAGCAGCGGCTCGACGTGATTTTTTTGGCATAGAGATAGTTTATGGACCGGAAAGTAACATAAGCTACTTTTTGTCCCGGAAAAATGTAAGATCCCTGTGGGAACGTGGGTGAAAACCGCGGGCAGAAGCTAGTTTGCCTATAAACTTTGTTTATTCAAAAGCGAATGTTCGCTTTAACAGTGCACTTCACTACGCAATCGCTGACGAAGGGGGACACATCGTTTCCCCTGGATGTTGAATACACCTCACTAGCAGTGCAGTTTATAATTCGCGTGTATATGAAAATCCCAAGGTAATTTCCTAGCAAGGAGGTAAAAAATTGAATGAAAACTCAGCATAAGGGCATTAAAATAAGAGGTTTTCGAAAAACGAACTGGCCACAAAAAACAAACAAATAGGCACAAGAAAAAAAAACAAAATAAAGAACGCAGCTGCATGAAATTTAAAACAATAAATTACTTATGTAGCCCTGGCTTTTTATTGTCTCGCAGAAGGGATGAAAAGTAGAGTTCTTATTATAGTACTACTCTATGAAGTAGAGTATCACTTTGGGCAGCTTGTACCTTCGTTTCACTCAGGACTCAACTATAACTCCTAAAACTCTAGAACCCTTCGTTGCGCTCAGAGTCCAATAAGCATCCCGTGATTTAAGACACTGTTTTATCCTCTTGGTGCATAATCTATTATTAAATTGTAAAGGGTCAGTAGTACAATACAATATACAAAATACTTTATTCTACACCAGATATAATAGTAAAAACTACAGAATTATAGGTCCAGTCACTAAAGTACAATGGGTGGACTTATCGCTTAAAGCGATCTCTTCCAATTAAACTTTAGATGCTTTTGTAGTAGTGAAATAGCTCGCTGGTTCGTAAATCGATGGTTCAAATCAATCACCATCTATCTGTATATAAAAGGAAAATTTAGAGCGGGCACTCAGAATCATTTCTTTTATCTTTCATGAGTGCTCCCTTGGGGCCCGTGTGAAAAAAGAATTTTTATTTTGAATTTGAATTACCACTCACGGATATAGGTAGTACACAAAATCTCCAATTACAAGACCTACGAAAGCTACAAAGCTAAAATTTGACTTACCTACGCATCCTTCTAGGGTACTTAGGTGTTTGTGCTCGCTAAGGATTTTAATAGGCAAATTGATGGGGGAGGGGTGAGCCGTGTGAAACCGGGTGAGCTGCTAGTAAAATATATAGTAAAAATTAAAAACTGACTTTCTGATGGAGATTTTATTAGTATGTGAAATTTCAGCGACTTTTTATACATAGCTACGATAAGCTTACGAGCTTTTAGCACTTTTACCTATAAAAATCCGTGATTTATGAAATGCGAATATATAAACTTTTTATTTTTATTACATTTACCTATTACATTACCATTTTTTATTACATTTACATTTACCTAGTGGTATAGTCCGTCAAAGTTGCAGTGAAATGCAGGTGATTTCTGACATTTCTAGTAGGTACTCAAATGTCATTTGGTCTGGTTACAGCATGGTTACAGTCTTGAGCCTTAAGAAAAACAGGATGTCTTTAGTATCGATCTTCTAAGAGCGTGTGCAGCTGCAATGGTTAGGGTGCCTACCCTTACTGCCCTGTCTAAAAATACACCATGTATAGTAATGTCACTATTAAAAATCTAAAATTGAAATTGCAGAGGTACCTACTGTTTACTTATTTGTTACCGCTTTCTAGAGCGATAAGACCGGCCGGAGGTGTTGCCAGTACGACAGACAGATAGTCTACAAAATTCTTCTAACGGTTCAATGATTTCGTTTCAATGAAACGAATTTCTAAAAAGACATAAATTTAAATTAAAGTCAAAGTAAAGCACATAATCCTCAATTATTCTCAATTTTGTCTACCTCGTTTAAAGGCTAACTACTAAACCTACTCAAACTGATTATGGTAATTTTTCGTAGCTCGCTCTTCCTTGTTCACCGCAAAAAAATGCTTACAAATTGAAACATCAAGTAGCGAATAAGAATTGGAGACGGTAGCAGTTCTGTAAAAAGTAAATATAAAAATAATAGTTATTTTTCAAATATTATCAATTTAATAATTAAATAATGGTAATCCATACACCAAACAAACCTTTGCACTCACTCCCTGCACAAAGATTCCGCGACACAGGAGCACAACACAAACATCCAAGACCCGAGAACAAACTTTATGTTCTGTACCACAAAGTATTCCCCGGCGGGATTGAACTCGGTACCGCTTGCTTTGCGGGCAACTGTACCAACTTAGCCATCAACTATAAAGTTAGATTGAAATATACAAATAGCAATATCGGCCAATGAGAGTAGTTTCAACATTCAAATTCTACCAATTTGTATTTCCCCAATCCACACCCATACATAAATTACTCCTTACGAGTTATATTGGTATTAATTAATATAATAAATCATAGTTTCATAGCCCCGTGTCACAGAACAAAATTGGGCCGAAATAAACAAGCCTCTACCCTTGTCTAAATATGACATAGTTAAGATTGTAGGCTTTGAGTACATTCCAACGAGTGGCTTTCACTAAAATAGTAGTGAATTCGGGCGTATTAAATAAGGTGTCTAAATATTTTCGTAACCTCGATAGTAGAATGTCAATCTCGCCTGATCTTAGGTTGTGGATGGTAAACAAGATAAGCTTAGAACGCGTGTCCACACTAGTGTTCAAATAATCTACGTTTAATTATTTTGTGCAGTTTCGGCTGTTTTAAGCAAATATGGCAACGTCGTGAGCTATTTCTAACAATCCGTTTTTGTTGGAAATTATTAATAAAAGTCTAATTAATAAATTGATAATTGATTTGAATTCAATTTTATTAAAAAAAGAGCGTATTTGATTTTCAAAGACCGTGCAAGATTTTTCCAACATCTTTGAATGCATTTTTGTTATTTCTATCAAGTTTATTGGAATAAATATTATTAACTGCCCACGACTTCACAATATTTTTTAGGATTTGTCTATGTTAAACTCTCCGACTAATCTGGATATATTATTATCGGCTCCATAAAAAAACAATTAAGCTAAAATTATCCCGCTGAATCATCTAGCTTCAAAGAAAGGAAACGACCTCAGCCAAAAACGGACAGGCGCTCATTTCCACATAATGAAGTGGAGCCAGTAAAGTTCCCATTTTTCTAAGCCTATTTTCTAAATTAATGACAGCGAAAGACCAAATTGAAAGGATGGCTCGTTATCAAGTGAAATTAGGGCATTCATGACGATCCGAGTTTAGCGAACGTTTTAATCCAACCATCTATCATTTCATTCTGCGAACATCATAAATCTTGCCAAAATGTTTTGTTTCTGCAGATATTTTTTAATAGGTAATGAATGTGTTGTTTTGTTATTTTTAGCTGGACAGGCTATAGTCAGCGCGGAAGTTTTAGTCACTGCTTGAGGTATGTGAGCGGCAGAAGGCGAGGATGTGCGATTGACGCGACGTGCGGCGACCGACTGCAGAGTGCAGAGTCACCATTCACGATCACTCCAATTCCACCGATCCGCGCGGATTGAGTGGAATGATAGTCCAATTTTCGAGCATACAGACGGTCACCCCATTCTGAGTGCGCTATTGTTCTATTTTTCGGTTATTTTTTCTATCACTTCACTTAGGTATTCCATCTGAGATTCCCCACACACACGGACACACGGACGGGTTTTGTAACGGTAGCGTGGAATGTTGTGGAGTGGATTGCTCGAGTATGGGTGCTTTTACATTTGTTTACCTCCCTTGTTGTGACTCACATAAACTTATAGGCGGAGACTTGAACTTGCGCGCAGACTATAGTCTAATGTTTTTAAATATCTAGCTTAACATGAGTATAAATAAATAAATTGACGCTCTTCATTAAGCGATGTAGATGATAGAGAAACAATCTCTTACATGCTCTTTCGCTAAGGTTCCCTGTCTTGTAGTGACATAGACACACACATCAGACACATAACACAACATCGAAGACCGGGACCAACCAGTGGCCCCATGCTTTTCAGGTTTACTAATACTTAGCCATAGAGTCGCCACAAGGATTTAAAAACTTCTGAAGGGTAGGCAACGCCTCTGCTATCCGTGGTCTTCCATAAGCAATGATGACCATAGAGCATCAGATTTTTTAAACAACTGTATTTTATCAAATAATTTAAAAAAAAATCGTGTGCCAATCGGGTATAATTTTGGTCAAATATTAATCTGAACTTGAGACACTAGTTGGTTGAGATGAGAAATCTTAAGAAGGAAAACTAGTCCTCTAATCTTCTAAAAGGTTATATCGGCTACTAATCGTAAAATATTATTATATTGCCTCGAAATATAGCGACTACGTGAGAATACAGTGTGAGCAACCCTACATGAAAATTCAATTATTGCCAGTCTCCAAAAATAAAAACAGAACTCGAAAAATGTCAACCGTTATCGAGAAACGTGACGTGGTTGCCGCTCACGTAGGCAGATGGACACAAACACGAAAAAAACATTGTTCACTCACACATACATTTTTATTATATTGCACCATACTTCAACTAGTTTCGCGATATGGCCTTTAGCTACGCGTTGATAGTTTTGCGGGATCTAGTTACTGTGAAATTTCACGTGAGAAACTTGGCTTTACTCCACGCCATAAAACAGAAAGGAAAGGTAGAAGTTTGCACGCTAAACAGTCACGTAAGCTTACATCACCTGCCTCCAGGAAAAAGACACGGTTTCAAACGGAGAGTCTTCTGAAACGTCTTCATCAGTCTTCTTCTGTGATATTTTCTTGACACGGGCGATATAGGCTCACGTCTCGTTTACACCTTCTACCACTGTCTTTACGTCTTTGTCTTCTGCTGACTGTTTTGTGGCCATGCAATTTCCCGCAGGCGTATTGTGAATCATCATTATCGTCATTAGCCTTATTACACTGCCGCTGCTGGGATACCAACATTCGCTCAGAGAGACTGTACGGACCATAACCCACCACGCAGGCCCAGTGTAGCTTTGAGGATGTAACACGTCCTCCAATTTTGTCATTCTTGAACTGACAATGACAAGACTACCTAATTGTGATGAAAATCACGTTGCGCACAAGTCAATCATTAGACTCCATGAGTCAATAAAATGTTGTAACGGCATATGAATAAACCAAATAATTCTTACTATATGTTGTCCGCAGTTTACACGTTTTCCCCGTGTTTTTTTTTAATATTAATATCTTATCTGTTAAGACATTTGTTCATTATGTTTACATGACAGATAAGACACACATATATCCCCACATGGGATTGAAGAAAAGCCGCCAGCAGCGCATGCCCTGAGTAGAAATAATGACTTAATTTATTTAACGCGTTCCGATTTCGCGGCTACGTGAATGGATTCTAGAGACTTTGTGGTGTCTCGGAGGTGAGTAATCATTTAAATGTAATAGTGGAAGGAGCGTGTGTGTTTATGTTGGCAACATGTCTCGTAATCGTAAAGTCAGATAAATGTAAAATCTTTTCTCTGGTTCTGTGTAGAGCTACTCAGTATCGGTTTACGGACGGAAAAACACATAGGAAAATCCTCATGACCGACCATGGGCGGGATAAGGCCGTAACAGGCGGACCACGTGCATTGCTAACAACCGGAACTAGCTGAATATTTTCACACCATTATCGCAGTTGCTACGATACATAGAATCTGACACGTGAAATTTGGTAACGAAATAAAAATTGGGTTTTTAAAAGCGGTAATCGACTTTGACGAAAATATCATATGTGATATAAGTGAAATTTCATCCCCCATTTTTCCACCCTTATCAGTATTATTATTTCACAAAACATTAAAGGACCGCACACCTTTGATATTATTACACCCTGTTCATAAAAAAATTAATCATTCAAATCGGTTGATTATCGCTGGAGAAAATAATGAATTTGAGAAAATGTATACTGAAATAAAATAAGTGATGTGAAGTGATTGCAAGATCTGAAGTGATGATGGCTGTAGATTGAAGGTTTGAATCGAATGGAGATGGTGGTGGTGGAGATGGATATGGTCAAACGGGAGCCTGTAGAACATATAAAAAGAGATGAAAATATGATGTCCAGTACCTATTGGCATATTCTGGGAGACGCTTTTGACTTTTGACTTTTGTGCGACTTTCAATCCGACGCACCATGGTTCGAATCTCTGTTCGCCCCCGCTCCAATGACTTCTATCGAGTTATGTTCACATAAATAAATCGTCAGATTTATCACACTCGCTCTAAACGGTGTAGGAAAACATCTTGAGAAAACCCACATGTTCAAGAACCACAAAATTCAAGGGCATGTGATATCCATGTGGTGGAATATGGCCTAAACTCCCTCTCTCTCTCTCTCTGAGAGAAGGCGGGTATCTCAGCAGTGGGAGCGTAAAAAGGCTCATAAAAAGGCTAAGTTTATCGTATTTTTGTGCTCACTAAAGATCGAGTGAAATAGTAGTCAAACTCTATTTAATGTAAAAAACGTTTAGATTATTGTTCTTTGATATTATTTCTATAGAAAGTAACAAAAGTGCATTTTAACGAAGAAATGTTTTTGTTAGTGAAGCTGGACTTTATACTAAGAACAATTGGAACGGAGTTATTGTTCTCTAGTAGGCAGATTTTTGTTTTAGTTTTCCTGGAAGAACAAAACAGCAATCTGTGCGCTGTATTATGAATATTAAAATTGTTGTACAAGAGATAATAGCAGATTGTTTTAATGGACCGCCGCAATTCCGTCTTGTATTTATTTCACTAATAGCTTCTGCCCACGGTTCCATCCGTGTTCTCACAAGAACCGTGCAATTTTCCGGGATAAAAAGTAGCATATGTTACAATGCGGTCCATAAACTATATTTATGCCAAAAATCATGTTAAGCCGTTGCTACGTTGCGTTAAAGAAGGACAAATCAACAAACGTACAAACACACACTCGTATTCATCATATAAGTATGGAAGTATGGACTAGTAGTTAAGTAGTAAAATGCTGGCATCAAGATGCCAGCATTTTTCGGGATTAAAGATATGTCCATGTCACTCTCCGGCACATAAACAGTATTTCCAAAAAAAATTGCCTTTGATTCGTTGCTCCATGAAAGAAAGAAAAACTATTTTATAGTTTTATTTTGTTTCGACTCGTGCGATAAATTATCATTATTAGATATTTTTAATTTAAAAAGTCAGCTCGCTCTTGCTGACTGGTTTTAAAGAAAAGAAAGAAATCATATAATTCAAGTCAAATTTTAAATATGCCAAGCAAGTGCCAAGACTGCTTGACACTCTGCAGCCCAAGCAAAATTTAATTTGACGTTGAATATTTGCGAGCGGTTTTATGAACCTACTCGGTACTGAAATATAAAAACTAGCTCAAAAGGCTCAAGAATCTCTAACAAAAAAATATTTCTTATGTGTTTTCAATTATTTAATATATATATATATATATATATATATATATATATATATATATATATATATATATATATAAGGCCAAAGCATAATGGAAACATTGAGTTTTCCAACTAGTCTTGTAGCTTGCCTTAAGAAGCTGTTTTAATCCTTATTCAGTGGTGAGGAAATCTTCCCTGCTTTCGAATAGCATCCGGAAATTATCAAGCGCCGCTAAATTACCCCCTTAATAATTAGTTGGCAAGACGTTGGTGTCGTTATCGCAGCGTTTGTAAAGCGATATTGGAGATATTTAATTTGCACCTAGCGTAAAATCCTATCGAATAAAAAATTGTTGTCGACTTCTGTAAAATTTCAACAACAACCAATAACGCCTTTTTGTAGACAACTATGGTAACTCTGATTCACAAAGCTACTCGTACCACGGGACCTTATCCACTCCTGCCGAGAGCGTATTTGTTCGGCAACAATTTAAATTTCACTTTACGCCTTTCCCGTGTTTTCAACTTAATTACTTTTCAGCTTTTAACCTTAATTAACTGCGTCAAATATATGCCCCGGTGGGCTGTAAATTACGTGGCCGTCGGATTAATGACTGGTAGTTATTGTGTTTTTAAGTAATACAAAAAAGTAAACGAAAATGATATTTTCGTACAAAGCAAAATCCTTGCATTCGTTTTAGTAGCATTTTGTGTTCATACTATCGACTAGCAAACTGTAGCAAAGTGAATCTTGGCCTCCGATATACCACTTTTCTCTGATTTTTTTCTCTGATTTGAGCTTCTGCCCGCGGTTTTCACCCGCGTTCCCACAGGAACTGTGCTTTTTTCCGGAATAAAAAGTAGCCTATGTTACTCTCCGGCCCATAAACTATAACTATGTGAAAAATTACGATCCGTTGCTCCATTGCTGCGTGAAAGAAGGACAAACCAGCAAACAGACAAACACACTTTCGCATTTATAATATTAGTAGGGTAGTTATATATTAAAATGTCTTTATAAAGGTTTACCTCGAATACTTTGCTATATTTAGTTTGATCCTCAAAATTAATCGTCAAATTTGAACCCGGATATTGCAAGTGAATCCTTTGAAAATTCTCGCTCTAGAAAAACAACCGTCTTTTCCGGTTTCCTTTCTAAAATAAACGATTTCAATGTCTCGGTAAGATTTATTATTATTATTGAATTTGTTTCGCTGTAGAACATGTATCTAAATTAGTTCGCATGGCTACAGCCGCGTCGTTATAAGTTTCACAGTGGGACAGGTATGATATAAATCAAAGGACTTGACTGTTGGAAACACAAAGAGGTAAAGGACTGGCGGATTTCAAAGGGAAATTTTGTTTATTTCATTCTCTCGTGGTGTACACGTCACACACCTGTGTACACCCCTACCTTATATACATACCAATATTTTTTACCGGCCTCGCATTTTTTTGTTTTTATTTTTTATTTACCACACGCTAGCATAGCTAGTGTGAGGTCAACAACAACTACGCTGATTACCTAACATTCTTTCTATTATAGGTATGCAAACTTGGTTACTCTATGAAGCAGTGTGCCTGAATCGGGTTATGCCTAAGTATTATAGTCACTATCCCTAGTGGTATATTTCTTACATTGTCAATTTCTCGATACAGCATTCGCATACACGCACGCACGCATCCACACACACACACACACACACACACACACACACCTGCTCTTAATATTCCTTTCTATATAAAGTAAATCCGTAATTGAGTGTTAGTCTTATAAGCTGTGTTTAATTAAGATTTTTTTTTTCTTTAAGATCTGTGGTTTTTGTTAAATAAAATAAATAAATAAATAAAACATGTCGCTAGTTGTCTATAACGACAGGTTTAAAGATTGACGGATGAACGAGAAACAAACCAATCGTAGTTTACTAGGTGGTAGGACTAACACAGTGTCCGTCTGGGTTGGTACCACCGCTTTGATCGTGAAGTTGCTTACCATCAGGCAAACGACCATCGTCTCGTCTCGTTATCAAATAGTATAAAAAAAATATTTGTTGAACAAGAAAATAATTGGCGGCATTTCCAGTCCTTTTCCTTAATTAAGCTTTAGGCTACGTTTTTTTTTCGGTTTCCCGGGTTAAAACTTCTTTGCGAGCTTACCCCTCCGCGCACAACGCTTGGCAGGTGCCAATTGTGGCCAAAATACGGGAGAGGCCTCTTCCGGCTGACGATGATGTCGAATAAAGAGTTAATACATATCTAAAAAACAAAATTCTTAAATATGCCGCAAGTGTAATGCACGAAGTTGACGGACTGTAAGAAAAAAATAATTTGTATCAAGTGATGGCGGTCCGATTTTCTCAGGTCGATTTCACGGCGCCGTACGTCCGCGCAAACAATCAAGTTTACCTGTAAACTTCTTAGAGAATATTTCTTCGACTCGACAGAAGATTGAGAGCACAGTGAACGTCGGTAAAATCAGTATGGACAATTGGGCATCAAATTCTTTCACTAATAGTAAGCTCTATCCCTTAGTAGTATAAGCTACTTTTATGCTTATTCCACAAGCAGCGTGCAGGAGGTAGTGTATAAATAACAGTAGGTAATTAAAAGTCGTCAATGTATTTATGAACATTTTATTGGGTTGTATTATTTTTAATTTATTTATTTTCTTTGTAAGGCAGACGACGTTTCACATTGCCCTACCTTTCTTGAAATTCGAACCTAAAGCAGACCTTTCCCTCATCTCACTCAAATCTCAGGAACAAACACGAATATAATAATTATTATTTATACGCCAGTTTACGTTTTAGTAAATACTTGTACATGGTGGTCCGACGAGCTGGCCAACACCGCGGGGAACCATTGGATGCAAGATGCAAGTAGCCGATCCATGTGGCGTTTTATGGGGGAGGTCTATGTTCAGCAGTGGACGTCTTCCGACTGATGATGATGATGATGATTACGTTGTAATATGTCTTGCGCAAGCTCCGTGCAGTGTCCATACTGCTAATTTACTTTATAGAGAGCCATAAAGCTTATACTAGTTTAAAACTGCAGTTTTTACAAGTTCAGTTTAATTACTTTAAAACAACGGGAAAAGCTTACCCACTCAGTCAATAAAATAGTGATCCTCACTAACTATTCAGTACTTTTATGTAAAGGATAATGGATAATTATCACACTCTCATTCTCTTTTTTTTTGTCAATGTATTTCAAACTCTTACTTATTTTATTTCTTTTTCGGGTTTCACTCTTGAGATCCTTTCAAACAATAGTGCCTTATCGATTTTAAGGTCCTTGTTTTGGTGTCTCTTCGATTAGTTGATTGAGTATTTTTAGTTGAGTCTAACTTTCATTTTTTTTTGTATAATCATAAATAACAATCTAGATATATATCTCCAAAATCCATTAAAAGGTATTTTTATTAGGTATTTGATGGAATCAGGCGTTAGTTTGCGGAAATCCATTTTAAATAAGATTATATAGTGTGTAAAACTATAAATTACCAACATTATATAATCTTATTTAAAAGGTCACTTTATGAAACCTTCACTTTATGAGACCCGAGACGAAGTTACGTCTCACGGATTAGACAAGTCTTCGTTACACAAAATTGACCTTTAGCTGAGTTACAAATTGATTTGTAACATTCTGTATCAATGGGTTGCTAGGTAATAAATAGCAAACTACAATACAATATATTCTGTTTTGCCTATAGTTAACAGGAAGTTTGCATTGGTTTGTTTCGATCTGGAATTTGAACCGGAAATGGGAAGCGGAACCACTTTGTGGTTGAATACTAATTGACAACAGATATTCAATCGAAATTAATTCTTATGTCGTAAATAAATAAACGTCATTATGGTTTTGAAATAATAATATAAAATGTTCCAATGAACATTTTATATTATTAAAGATTATTAAATATAAAATTAATTATATTAAAGAGACGAGCGGGTCATTTGCCTGATGGCAAGCATAACGCTATCTCATAGCAATGGCAGTGCCACTCAAAACTTTGAAGCACAAAGCACTAAGGCCTTCAGGATGTATTTCATTCAGGCATTGGTTTATGTTTATATTTAATATCCACTTCTATATTTATGTAACATCCGTCATATTGATTTGTATATATTATTTTGTATACGTATCTTTATCACCCGAAACATAATAATGTGAACCGACTGACACATCATCAAAATCGGATTAGTACCTACTTTAGGCCTTATGGTGAAATATACGTAAATAGAACACGCTAATTTACGTAAATACATATACACGGACTGCTAAAACATAGCCCCTTCTTTTGGCTTTTCAGTAGTCGGGTAAAAAGCGCATAACGTAAGATGTAGATTTGTCACATGACGCTTTTGCGAATTACAACGAAATATCGCCATCGTCTTGATCCAAATTTCAAACACATTTAGTCCAAACTGCCGTGTCTGAAAGTAAAGTTTGCCTGTTCATTCGAAACTTGAAACAGTTTTACAAACGGCAACATAAACAACTGGAAACTGTCTTTTCCCGGGAAACTGTACCGTAACTACAGACTACTATTATTTATCCTGCAGTTACCTGAGATCGTAACTCTCTCGGAAGTCTAAACTTGTACGCTTGTACAGCGTTCGGCTGTTTACGACTTTTATGATACAAAATCACCCTGTATTCTTAATCGTTACCTCGAGATTCCCTCTACTCGACTCTACCTCACTCATGAATTTGGTACTGTAGGCCGTGTATTACAGATATTGGCCAGAGTGAGTTTTACAGGTAAGCTCGCTTTGCTCTGTTCCAGTTTTAACAGCAGAGTAGTCAATGCAATTATTTCTTTTTAATCTTAAGCCAAAGATTCGCGAGAGAGTCGAAGACCACCGTTTCCGACCAGATCGTTAGAATAAATAATAATCATAATAATAATAATAGTCTCTCAAGCTTCAGCTGCCGGAATATGTTGGAGAATAATGGCAGATTGATAATAGATTTTTAAACTTGAGGGTAGATGCACAAGCCAGGCGCGCACTAGAAAATATTCTACCAGCCATGCTATATCATAGCATGTGCAAAGACTGTGACGCAATCATGCGTCCAGTCTTTTCCTTTACTTTTTTATACTGTTGGATAACGAAACGAGCAGGTCGTTTTCTTGAGGGTAAGAAAAATGACTCATTGTCTGATTCGTACCTTTGAACTAAGGATCGATGAATGACCTTACTACTACCAAGCCACCACCATCACTTGCTTCAACAAAACGACATATAAACAACTTCGCCTGTATATTCTGCGCAGTTTTTTAAATAACGTAAACTTAGATTTTGATCCCACAAACAGCTTTTTTATGTAAATTTCAAGTAAAACGATTTTACATAAGGTGAGTACCTATTATTAAACATTTGCATGCAACAACGCAGGCGGCAGATAAAGGAACTAATTTATAGTTTCCCATTGCAACTGGCATGCTACCTGGCAACCACACTGCTGACACTGCTTTATGATAACGAGCGCGTCGCTTGCATTGCAAATAGCCGGTAACTGACTATTTTCACACCATTTTCAGCATAATTATTGTAACAGTTGCTACGGCTACAGGTATCTACGACTACCACTTCACGTATATTTTGACCAAAATTATGAGTAGACCAGGATACTAATTAAAATTACGAGATTTAAGTGTCATTTTTACATCATTATTTCTGTATATTTAATGTAATAAGACAAAGAAGTCATTAGCCCGCCATTGTACGTAATCTAAGCTTCCAGCGGATAGACTCCTCGAGAACATCGAAGATCTGCTCAAGCGGATATTCTGACCAATGAAATTACTGGGCTTATGAGACTTAATACCTAATGTCTCAGGGTAAAGAGCGCACTGCAGTGCCGCGCAGGCCTTAGTGTTTCAATGTTCTGAGTGGCACTGCAACTGTTATGGGCCGGCGCTATGCTTACCATCAGGTAAACGACCAGCTCATCTCATCTCGTTATCAAATAGAATTAAAAAAAACTCAGTCATACTATTGTTTTGTTAACGCGTCAAGTGACTCAAGCGCCACATTTTAGAAAAGTGATTTCACGGTCACTATGCTTCAGCAAAAAGTCGTTATATAATCCCTTACGAAAGAGCTCCTAAGTTACAAACCCAATTAGAATTTTTCTTTGACATTAAAACGAGACAGAGAAGTTGTGCAGTTTCTTTTCGTTGAAGCTTTAATTAAAAATAATTATATGAAAAAACTGATGTAGATTGAGGATTCCGTGGCTAAGTTGGTACTAAATTCCTGCAAAGTGAGGACTTCCGGGTTCCATTCCCGGCTGGGCAGATTTTGTGTAAGCATAAAGTTTGTTCTCTCAGGCCTTGGATGTTTGTATTGTTTCTTTGTGTCCATGCCACCTGCAACACAGGGTAACCTATGTATGAGTGTGTGAGCGTTTATTTATTTTATTTATGTAAGAAATATTTTTTATGGTCAACTCAAGACTGATAAAGCACCACTTTGAACCCATTAAAAAAATGGAACTACGTCAGGAATAAATCACATAATATATTAAGGCCCAGGGAGGATTGCGGTGAAAGCAAAGCGTACAAGGAGCTTGAAACCGCACGGCGGAAACATCAATTTATACTGGGTCTTACTTCCCACCCAAGGAGGATGGTGTTTACCATGATTGAGGTAGATGTCATTCATCTATCTAAACTCTTAGGAGTAATCAAAACAATGCAAGAGGTACATTACTACTTTTCTTCGCAACACCGATATTACAATACCCTAGAGGGCCTAGCTATTTAATAGTGTTCTCTGAATTGTCAAATCGCAATATGAAACTGCAACAAAAAAATAGCATCGATTATGTTGTTAACAAATGTAACTTTTTTTAATATCACGTAATTTCTTCGTGTATTGGACATATCGTATATTGGGTAATATTGGACAAGTTATAAAACTTGTCCAATATTTTACAGTATTTTTTTCTCCGACGCCACTTCCACTAACTTCACTTGGAATGAATGTAATGAAAGAATGATAGCAGGCCTATGTATAGTGTATACTCCATCCCTTTTGTCATAAATTCTTAAATTACAATAAAAGTGACATACCTATTACTAAATAAAAATGGTCTGTATGTCATTTTAAGTACATTATTTCGAAAGCTCAAAGCTTTATTTTAAAATAAAGTAAAATAAGTTTTGACCTTGAAATAATATACCTACCTACACACATAGATCATTTTAGTAGCATTATCACATTTATATTATTATTTAAGAATTCATGAGAAAGGGACGTAATGTATCTTTCCAATGTGAAATAAGGACAAATTATTGAAATAAGTAAGTCTATCCCATCTCGATAGCTCTGATTCATTCTTGGCGCACTCCGCTAAATAATGTTTAGCTATTCCTTTAAACACTCAAGTTCGACAGCACTTTGGAACTCTTCCAAACTGGATCCGGTCCATGTCTAAAGTAACAAATATTCCAATCTCGGCTTGAGGATTAAACACGCTAAGTGCACTGGATAAATCCCAATTTGTAACAGGATAGTTGCGTTTAGTGTTAGTTCCAGTAGATTTTAGTCTGAGCTCTCGCTGTGAGGTTGTAGTTTAGTTTTTTTATTGGATCTGGAATCGAGTCTGTAAAATGTGACTGTAAAACACATAGATACATGGGAAGATTATTGTGCTTGTGTTTTCCCAATTTTTAACAGGATAGTTGCGTTTTAGTGATAGTTTCAGTAGATTATCGTCTAATCTCTCACTGTGAGGTTGTATACTTTAGTTGTTTTTTGGATCCGGATGTTGGACTGTAAAAGATAAAAACACATATGTGGGGATTGTTGTGCTTAGGTTTTTATAATTTGCCAATTTATAACAGGATAGTTGCGTTTAGTGACAGTTCCAGTAGATTATAGTCTGATCTCTCGATTGGAGGTTGTAGTGTAGTTTTAATCCGGATTCCATGCGCTTTAAAAATTTCTGTTAAAGGTGACATTAAATTATATATGTGGGAAAGAAAGTTGTGCTTTAGTTTAGTGCTCAAGCGTGATTTGTTAAGTCTATTATCATTGATACGTAAGGGCACGTATATGACCACTATAACACATAATTATTGCATCCATGATAGTCATTTACTGACCGAGTCGCACACCAAGTCACAGACTTTCAAGACCAAGACTGTCTTTGATCGAGTCAAAGACTTTCTTTTAAGAGCCTTAGACCGGATATAAAGCCGCGGGAGAAGGAGATTGACGCATCAGCCAAACACGTCGGCATTACTATTTTATCAAACGACTAGCTTTTTCCGATGGCTTCGCATGGTATCAGGATACATAGCCTGCATCATCAACATTCATGAAATGTTTTTGAGTATCGGGCCGTGGGTTGTGGTACCTCTGAATAATACTAACATCGATTTATTTCTGAGTTTGCCAGTAAGGCTGAAGTGACTGGAACATTCCAAACAATGCTTTGGGTATTCACTTTGACCAAAAAGACTACTCTACTACTATTACTACCACGTGCATAAAGATTTAGTAAATGTAAGTCAACATGCCTTGGGGATATAAGAGATTCTGCCCTCTAGTCTTGTAGATTGCACATGGTAAATGTAAGGATTTCCCTGGCGCTATCTACCAATCTGTATTCATTAGATAGAAAATCTTACAGTATGCATAAAGAAAACCTTTCTAAACAACAGATGAAAACTGCTGGAATTTGCCTTGTGGTAGGACTAACTCATCTGCGAGTGTCCGTCACGGATGGTACCACCACTTTGATCGTGTAATCTGCCGCCAAGCAGTAATTTGCAAGCATTACTGTGTTCCGGTTTCATGAGCAAAGTAGTCAGTGAAATTACTAAGCTCATGAGACTTAATATCTCAAGGTAACAAGCGCACGCAGGCCTTTGTGTTTCAAAGTTCTGAGTGGCAGTGCAATTCTTATGGACTGGCGTTATGCTTTTCATTAGACAAACCACAAGTTGGTCTTATTATCCAATAGTATAAAAAATACTAGTGCCTCTGAATATAAATAATGAACTTTGCATTTCTGCTACGACCGCTACGAGGTCCATATCATCTCGTAGATGGCTTCGTAGCTATTCGTAGCAAATGGTACTCAGGGTAAACTTGGCAAAAACTATGTATAGCGTGGTAGAAACGTTTTTAAATCTATACTAAAATTATAAAGTAGTGAAGTTTGTAAATTTTTTTTTGTTTGTTACCGCAAATCTCTGGAAGCGCTGGTCCGATTCTAAAAATTAACAATTACAAATAAGAAGCTACATTGTCCCTTAGTGCTATAGGCTACAATTTATTCCGATTCCGCACGTGTGAAGCCGCGGGCAGATGCTAGTTGAAAAAGTTGAATATAAAAAGCATACCCAAGCGATAACTAGAATACCGCTAGTTTATACAATGAATGCATAATAAAGTGCTTGATCCATTTTGCATAGCTAAGCAGTGCCCGACACGGATATTATACAGATTTCTTGTTAAAATGAATATATTACGGCTTAACATAAAATGAAAGAATAATCAAGCAATTGAGAACGTACGAGAGTAAAATGTGGCTCATCGAGTCAGCATTGCAAATAAATGATGCAATGCTAGTATACTAATAATAATACACTAAAGTAGTAGTCTACATGACAGACCGATAAGCGCCTGCTGGGCTGTTCTATATCAATTCTTAGCTATATTATAGATATTTAAAATTATTATGTGATTCTCAAGTTTTTTAAAGTTATGCATAAAGCAAAGTTCAAATCTTTGATTTGATTTTACGTTCGCCAATTCTGTTACTCTCCGGTCCATAAACTCTATCAATGCCAAAAATCACTTCGGTCCGTTGCTTCGTTGCTGCGTGAAAGAAGGACAAACTAACAAACGTGCAAACACACTTTCGCATTTATAATATGAAATAATAAGTAGGATATTAGTAGGAAGTAGGATTTGCATTGAAAGAAAAAAATACATTTATCTAAGAAAACATTCGTTCGACAATCTCATTTTATCCGCGGTCTTTTGTCTTAATAAATATAATGTGGGGATTCCTAGAAACGAGAAGAAAACATGAACTATGAGTAAACTAGAGAGAGGCGTAGGTTAATGTCGTTTGTAAGATTACGTTGCCTGACTAGAATACATTGCGAGGACAAGTCCCAGACAGTGTACATGCAGAATACTAAACAAAGCGGTAGTCTTGACTTTGTATTTTCGATCCATGACTAAAGAAAAGTTGTTTTATCGGTTTGCCTATTCGTCATGTATACCTAGTTGGAGTTTGCATATGTTTAGAATGTTACGTAGAACACATATACTAATGTAAAATTATTAAAATAATTATTAAGGACCGTTCAGTAGGTTTTATTAAACTTTACGCTCACCACACAGTTTGTCACAACCGGGGATCGAACCGCTTTGCAAGAAGTGTTATTGCCAACTTAGCCACGTAGTCGTTATAAAAAATTGCTTCCGCTAGTCGAACTAAAAAAAACACTGTTACCCCGAGTCAATGATAATCATCATGCTGTCCTCTTTGCACACACTGTCGGTTTGCGTTGGTGTAAAAGAGAAGGAAGACCTCGCGGGGCACTAAGATTGAGTAAAATAAAAAAAAACGTGATTAGTTCAACACCTATAATGTACCACAACCAAGTTTTTTATTATTATATAATACGTAAGTCTTGTTAATTATATCAATATATACATTTATAAACAGAGATATTTCAATTCAAACTTATTTTTAGAGGTAACTTTGTCATTTTTTTGAGCGAGTAAAATTAAAATTTATTAAAAACTTGTTTTGATCACAACAAAAATTAGTTCAGTAGTTTGTCGTTGAAGTCGGTTCTTCGCTTTTTTAAAGCAATTTTTAATTACACGACTACACCAAAAAAGGAGTATAATGTTTTAGGGTTCATGTATGTATCGAAGTTTCTTTCAGTTCACCATAACTTTTAAATGCCTGAACAGATTAGGATGTATGGGGTATCGTTAGAATCCTTACATCATCCCGAGTGACACTGGCTAGAGCAGTTGTGTTTTTTATGTAACTTGTATTACATCGACTTGTAGTCAAACTGATATCATCCGTTCGTTCGCTGGTACGACAGTGAAATCGATAAAACTTAGAATAGAGTACGACACGAAAAATGCAACTATACATCGTTCAGCGATTTTGAGAGTAGATCCCCAGGTATCTAATTTAGCTCGCATGGCTGCAGCCGCGTCGTTATAAGTTTCACAGTGGGACAGGAATGATATAAATCAAAGGACTTGACTGCTGGAAACACAGAGAGATGAGGTCTCGTGGATTTTAAAGGTTAATTTTGTTTATCTACCTCCTGTGTTGTTATTGTTGAACAAACAATACATGTTTTTATAGTTATATAGTGATTTTTCAGATGTCGACCTTTTTATTTATTTACTGGCTGCACTGCCCGCTTTTTCACGCGCTTGGAAATTCCTATATAAATCGTGCCTTTTTTCCGAGATAAAAAGTAGATTTATCTCTCCGGTCCTAGCACAAATTCTCGTCAATTCGTTGCTTTTCGTTGCTGCGTGAAATCGAGTCAAACTCACTTTCGCATTTATTAAATATTAGATACGTATTCGATTTTTAATGAAAGTCATCAATAAATGTCTTAAAAGTATCCCTCAAAAGAAACTCAAAACTCCAAGGTAAGACGTAAGAATACCTCATCAGTTTTAGCTGAGCTCCTATCTTACAGCGTAATCTTCCTTTATTTCTACCTAATATACTGAAAACAAAAGACTGTTAGTTTTGCGAAATCTATTTGAGCTCCACAACAGTTACATTTTTTTTACGTTTCCCTAGTACATGGTACAACTCCAATACCCAACAGCTGCCAAGTTGTTCTTCTATTGGCAATGGAACACGAGGATGGATACATAAAGAGGGTTGGTTGGTTGGCTATGCTTGTTTACAATCCGACAAGCTGCAAAGAGTGAGTGCTTTGGTGTCGACGGCTCCGTAGCTAAGTTTGTAGTAACCCTGCTTGCACAATCCCGGGTTCAATTCCCAGCCGGACACGTTTTGTGTGGAGAGCATACAGTTTGGTCTCGGGTCTTGGATGTTTCTCTTGTATATCTGAGTCTATTCATGCCACTTGCGACACAGGGGATTCTAGTACAAGTGTATGAGTTTGTAAAAAAAAGGAAGTTTTACTTTTATGGTTCCAATCAAGGCTGCGACGTGTGTCACTAAACAAAGACAGAGAAAGTAAAAATATATTTTCTTAAAATAAAATTACCTATATCAAGAAAGGTTTTACATAAAACGGCAAAGATGACATTTGTTGTTTACAAAAAGCCTGTTCCCTCTCTATTTCAACTGTCAAATAACTCTATCTACTTTTTTAATTAAAATAAATTGGTGAGACTGTCAGTAAAATTATACAGTTTTCGTTTTTTTTTTCTTTTAATAATATATAATTAAGGTTAAAATATCTATGAATCTCTTCTTAATTATAATTCTGAACAGCAAATGCCATTTTAATTTCCTCATTTATTTCAAGTCTAGCCGAGGGGATAGTGTTTCCAATAAAATGATATTGCCTCCTACGTATAAGATCCCCGCTTTATTACCGGCTTGACTGAGAGATGCTATTAATAATTCTTCAAAAAGGATAAAAATTAACTGTCCGTGATGAAATATGAATACCTAAAGGAGTAGGAAAGCCGTACCATACCTTTGTACCGATTATTGCTGTACGCTCTTAGTATGGATGTCAAACCCCTATATCAAATAACCATGAAAGTATAGTATGTAATATACGACATACTAGCTGCTGCCCCGCGGTTTCACCAGCGTGGCGATTTTGGATTACATGGTTTTTATTTTTTCGCGCGGAACCCTAATTCTTTTTCTAAAATTAAAGTAGCCCATGTTACTCCTTGTAACATCAGCTATCTGCCAGTGAAAGTCCAGTCAAAATCGGCCCAGCCGTTTCGGAGATTACCCGGAACAAACAGACAGACAAAAATTTTAAAAATGGTTGTTTTGTTATAGGTTCCGTATATACTTTTATATGCATTTGGTAAAAAGCTATTATTTTGACATTACAAACAGACACTTCAATTTTATTTATTTGTATAGATTTACACATATTGTGGGTGAGCAGATGAACATAAAAGCACCCGTAACGCAAACACTAGAAACAGTTGCGGACTCGATCTAGCTCAAATGAGCTACTGTAATAACATTCTGGCCAATCCACTCTCGGATGCTGCCAGAAAATTGTACAAATTAGCAGACGGACGGGATTAATATTGTTTTTATATGTAGATTATAAAAATATCTACCCCTTGTGGTGGTTTTGCATAAGCAACAGTCTTTTTTTCTGATAAAACAATACTAAAAAGCGTTACAAAGGGCAAGAACAAAAAGTCAAATTGCAAAAACTACCTCACAAGGAAAAGCAAAAGGTAGCGTTTCGTATCACCATGTCCAGCCAGGCTAGCATGCGCACCACGGCAAAATTTTGTCTACTTTTTTGTCTCGCTCTTTCTCGTGCGAATATGAGATAAATGCACGATATAAGCAACGACAAAATTTTGTCACGGTGCGAATGCTAGCACGGCAGATGAGGTGGATTACGCGCTAGTAAAGTCGCGAGTAGCTGATCGTGGGATTGTATGTCGACGGAATGTAAGTAATAGTATGTCACACAATCACGCGTTTCATTTATATAGTGTATTTTATCTATTATCGCGCGATCGGTTACGCGCGTTTCGACTGAACAAGCCTTAGTAGAATACGTGACAATTTCATTTGTTTTATTTATAGTTAAAGATTAGGAAACAACATTGTTACCGTATTATTAATGAACAATGACTCCATAGCGATATACGGTACACGCCGAGCGCTATTTTTGTGCAGCGACGTCAGAATTTTGGGACCATAGTGAGACAGTACGTTATGAAAGATAATTCTAATTAAAAAATTGACAAATACGCGTCACGATGCGCCTTACAGGCGTTTTGAGCTTTAAGGTCTGCTCACAACACACATTTCCTTTATCTCATACTGAAAGACTAGTATACCATAAACAAATATGTGCCGTTCATTCATCCGAGAGACGAGGAGATGAGCATTGAGTGATTTTGTACGCGCCGCACCGGCGCCAAGTGCCAATTGGTTGCATGAATGGAAAGCAATTTTCAACACTCCTGCACGTGACTTGCCTGACATTGCCTTTTATTTTGTTGTGTGCAAAGCTTTTGTTCCATTGAAAACCATTGTTAAAGGCATTTCTGAATAAAAGTTGGCGACCTTTGGTCCTGTTTCCGTCAAAGAGTATTCAAATTACAATATTTAAAAAGCATCTCGATGAAACCATCCAAAAAACAAACTACGTCAAGTGGGAGACACGATGACTAGATTTCCGTACATAGGTACAGCGATGTCATCGATAATCAAAATTTGGAAAGTACCGTTGTTATTAAAACTACCATTCTTATAAATTATGTTGCTACTAGCTGCAGCCCGCGGTTTCACTCGCTTAGAGATTCCTACAGGCATCGTGTATTTTTACGGAATAGGCTACGCCACTCTGCTGCAGCACGTAAACTATTTCTTCAAAAAACTACGTCAGTAACTTGGGACTACTTATTAACTTGGGACTACTTATTTAGTTTCGGGTCCTGTATTAAGTTCTTTTTAACTTCAATTCATTGTGATTACTCTATGTAAATGATGTTTTAGAATGTCTACGCCTAGTTTTCTTTTATTGTCTGTAAATACGGAAGGAACTGAATCTCACGACACAGGTCGTCCTAGTGTGAGGTTCAGGGATTCTTGTTACTAAACTACAACAAATTGTTTTTTACACTGCGATGATGATATTATGTTTCTATCTGTAGTGCTACCAATATCTTTAGTTGCAAATAAAGTTTTTTTTTTTTTTTTTTTTAGTTCATAAATCCCTGTATTCTGCAACAACAATATGCCAACATCGATAAACAAAGTTTTCAAACTTGTAAAATACCTCTATTGAGTTGTAATAATATATCCATCAAGTTGCATTTTATAAGCATATATATGATATTATAAAAGCTTGTCTGATAAATCACTTTGTCTGAGAATCTTATCAAATCAGGCTTAACGATTGTGCAAACATGTGCCAAATATTCTAATGGAATGGATAACATAAGTGTCCAGCATTGTCTCGTTGTAAGTTATGGTCATATAGCTATTGCTTCGACTGACCTCGTCTGTACGAAGCCTATTTTATGAGGCGTGACGGAAAAGCAGTGCAGAACAGAGTTGGAAATATATAGTTTACCTTATCGAGTTGAAAAGTCTCACAATATTTTCAAATCGCGAAAGTTCAAACGTTTGACCTATTTGCATAGAACTTAAATTTCCGTTTATAATTTTTTTATAGATAAACCTTTATCCGCTACTTCACTCTTAGGTGATGTGGTCGAAGACAAGATTTTTATACTATTGGATAACGAGACGAGTGGGTCATTTGCTTGATGGTAAACATAACGCCAGCCTTAATAGGCTAGGTAATTTCATCAATACTCTAAATCCGCCGGAACATACCGATGGATAATTGGATAGCTTCTTCTTTTGGTTTACTCCACAATGTTGTGGTGAACAAAGTGGAAATTATAGTGTCGTCATTTCACCAAGGAATCATTACACCTAGGTCATATAACTTGGGTATAATAGCAAGAGTGGTCCTTAAATAAATTTTATGAAAGAATACCACCTCTAAGAGTGGAAAAATGGGTGATGAAATTTCAAATATCACAATCACAGATTATTTATTATAGTCTTTGATCACAATATATTCGTCGAAGTGGTTCCCGCTTTATTTCTTTCGTTTCTTGTGTCAACGTCATTGATTTATATATTGAGGTGGCTTTGATTGGAAAGTTTTAAGCATGTTGTAGGTATGTGGGTGATTAAAGTCTACAAGAATAATGAAAATGTTGCCCTGTTCACCTGGGTGATTTATTTCCAATGTGAACAAAGGACACCCGTTTATCTACCTGATATGACCTGGGTGAAATGATTCTTAGGTGAAATGAAGACACTATAATTTCCACTTAGTTTATCCAGGTGATACCCAGGTGCACATAGTTGAATAAACCCTTTTTTTCGTTTTCTTTATTCATGAAGGTCGTGCCCGCTCTGGAAGGCTTTGGTGGAAGATCTAACTGGCTGCTTCCATCAAGCCACAGCAAGTCGCGATAGCTAGTCTTTCCTTAGGGCCTTAACACAGGCCTTTGTGTTTGAAAGTTATGAGTGGCACTGTAATTGTTATGGGTTTATATGGCACTATTCTTAACATCATCAGGCAAACTTCTCCACAGATCATCTCGTCTCGTTATTCCAAGAGTCTAAAAATAAAATTGCAAAGTTGCAGCAGCTAGTACGAAATACTTATCTTTGAAATTGTTTAGCGAGGGTAGTACACGTTTTATATCACGGGGCAATGCATATTTTACTTCGATATCATACTTGAAAAACAAATAAATCGTCGCTCGCTAGAGCTTCAACCCGTAAACACAAATCTCCAGATATAGTTTACGTCCGTGCATCCGAGCAATGCAATCATTGGAAACATGCGAAAGAACCATTTATAATCCGCTCTCATAGGTGGAGAGAGGACTTCTTTCCACTAGAATACTTTTGTAATATGAAACATTTATTTAATAGTTTTTGCCCGCATCTTCGCACGCGTAGTTTTAGGTTACCTTAGCGGCTAAGGCTTAGCCTATCAGGGATGTTTATAGCCATTGGTAAAAGAATCCTTAGAATTGGACCAGCAATTATTCCAGAGGGGTACCTCAACCAGAGCGAAACAATAACAAATAATTATATTCATTAATATTATATGAAGAAGAAAAAACTCTTTTTTCTAACCATACATAAAATACAAATATATCTATATAGACTAAATTATATTATAACTAGCATCTGCCCGCGGTTTCAAACGAGTGGAATCAGACTAAAATGTAGCATATACAGCACTCAGGGATAGTTTAGCTAATTAGTGAAGGAATTTTTAGCGCAGTGTCGCGCGCTGTGGCGTAAAGGTTTGACTTCTATATTCATCATGCATCGGTACGCATGATGAATATAGAAGTCAAACCTCCTCTTAGTCAACCTCCTCTTCCTCCTTAGCGGTCTAAGGAGTGGAACTCTTAGCCCGAATCCGATCGCTATAACCGAAGTTTAATCAAGTTACAAACGATTAGGTATTTTCTATAGGCAAGCGTGACCAACATCGCGACCGCATTTTCGCTTACCATCAGGTAAGATTGCGGTCAAATGCAAGCCTATATTCTGTATAAAAAATGTAATAATGAGCGGGAGACCTCAACGCCACTGAGAAGCCATTACATCAAAAGCGGTTTTGTAGCCAATCAAACCGTCACAATGAAAGAGGAAAATTCTACCGACTATTTGATCACCTTAGTCGGGATAAGTGGTAAGCTCTCGATCTTACACTCGAGCGATGACCGGAGACGTGAGATACGAGCGAGGTACAACGAAATAAGGAACAAATAGATAAAATTCTTTGTACCTACTTGATCTTGGTCTGTACTCACTATGACAGGACAGAGATAGCGAACCTTTATTTGTGAACGTGCAATTTTTAATGAAACAATAATGATATGAAAATAACGCGCTGTCAAAGAATATGATTTATAATGGACAAAAAATTAAAACTACAATCTAGATGCTATTAGTACAGAATAAGTAATAGTACAACTATCAGTAGCAACTTTTTATTTGCAACCTCAAAATTTGAAAAGTAATTTCAATTTACTGTTTTATGTTTATTTATATAACAGCGCAATATCTGCGCTGTTGCAAATTAGAAGCTGAATAATTTAAATTAGCCGTATAATTGGTTACTTTTAGCAAAATACAAATTGAACTGGAGCTCACTTCGTAAACAAAATACATTTTTTTTTAATTGCATATATTAGTATTTTATTACGTACGTATTTTGATACGTGTCACTACTGACACGCGAGCTATTGGTTCGCCATCTCTGACACTCAGTTTTATGTAGCTCGCTAATCTCTGATGGTCTAGAAGAAAACATCAAAGAGTAAATTGCTGTCACAAACGAAAAAAAGCAGCATCGTCGATCGTTTGATATTTATAAATATATTATATCGATATATATAGTTTTCTAGCCTTTTCTTGTGACATCGCCGTTTTTTTAAAATAGGTTAGGCGTCTAAATAAAGCTAAATAATCCGACCTCTGTATAATCTTTGACAAACCCAAGATTAAACTGCCTACTGAAAGCAAATGTTTGCAAATCTAAATAGACTACTCTGAAACCGGTATGTTTGCGTGACGTTATCTATTTAAAACATCGACTTCAAAGGGTTTGATTCTCTAATGTAAACTCTTTGTTGATTATTCATGAAGGAACATACGGGTGACGTGGCGCGACAATTTGTAAAACTATACACCCACAGATTACTATATATGTAGCTAGTATACACCTACTTACTGTGAAACTTTAGTCTCAGATAGATTTTGTATCAATTTTATCATTAGTTTGACCCAAGGATTTTATAATCTTTTTTTTATATTACTGAATCTAGATATCATTGGTAAAGATGAGGTGGCAGTGGCCGGTGGAGAAAAAAAA
Organism: Crocallis elinguaria; assembly: GCA_907269065.1. Taxonomy (NCBI): domain Eukaryota; kingdom Metazoa; phylum Arthropoda; class Insecta; order Lepidoptera; family Geometridae; genus Crocallis; species Crocallis elinguaria. The sequence goes on along the minus strand of OU026072.1, from coordinate 17,737,067 downwards.
ATACAATATCAGGTTTTTTTCACATACCACAATTAGTCCACTTCATCATAGACCCAATTTATAGTTGACTGCAAAAACTAAAGAAACTACTTGCTATGGCTACGGCTTCAAAAGAAAAACCATAAGCTTTTCAGTTTTGTAAACTTGAACAACATTTCTAGAAAATACTCCAAAGCTAAATTGGATAGAATATTCTGAAAATAGAATTTAAGATAAGCACAATTTAGCGCAGTAGTTTCCGGAGCGTTTCATAAATAAGGTGCTCTTACATATTGTTCTGTGTACAAGCAAAGTATACCTTGTTCCATGCTGTTATGTCGAAGTAGTAGGAGAAGATAGCCCCAGGACTCCGAGCTTACAAACACTGCAGTTTGTTCAAATAATTGTATTTTATTTGAACGTTTATACTAAAGCTCCTCTATTAAAGCTGTTTTATTTTGCAGTCATAGAATTTTTCGGGATACTAAACCGAGAAAATGTTTTATTTATATTAAACCTTGTGAGGTATTTATAAGTAGCCCAAAAGTAGATGGGCCTGGAATCGTATTACACAGTGATTCCAGTGGCGCAAGTACGGATCTTTTCGATAAATAAAATTCGATAAAATTGACAGTTAAAATCGATAAAACCCACTTTATAGATTTTAACTGTCAATTTTATCGAATACAACCCACTTTATCGATTTTAACTGTCACTTTTATCGAATTTTATTTATCGAAAAGATCCGTACTTTCGCCGCAGGTCACCTATAACTCAATTTCGGTTTCTTTACTTGAAATAGAATTACAGACGTATATCTATAAGTAGGTAGTACTTTTATAGGCTTTATTTGTACTCGACAGATTAGTGTTTGTGTTCAAACTATCTGGCCTGATCTTAAGCCTCCATACCTCACATTACTTAGCATGATCCTATGTTGTATCAACATTACTGCAACATTCAATTTGAAGTAAATATATGGTAAAGTTCAGGATTAATTGTAAAGAGTTATTATATATACGTATTTGTTCGAATAAAAACATTGTATTACTTTTACAAATGCTTTATATAATACAAATCAAAATAGACAGCCCGTCACACAGAACGGAACTCGTGTTCCTTTTTAATACTAAGTAAAGAGTTTACATGTCTTGTACTCTAAAGAGTATCAATACACTACATTCCTCCCGAACTAAATCAAAACTAGGATCTATAGTTAACGTCCAAATTCCTGGTCTGTCTAATCGGATTCCGGCGAATAAGTTGTCACTCTGGTGTTGATTCAGGACAAGGCAAAACATCGGAAGACGCATCTAAAAATTCGTCACCTGAGCTCGCGCCTCTTTCCTCCCCCTCTGCAATCAAACTAGGTTCTGCAGAGCCAGCAACGGCATTCGTTTCCAAACCTGCAATCGACTCCGGAATTGTGTAATCTCCGAAACAACTTATATCATCTTCATAATCCACCGAAACACGTCCCTTATACGCCAGTATCTGATCAACATGTTTCTTCACGGTTATGTTTAATATTGGAATATAAATCATATACATCCTAGTCCCGATACATCTTTTCACTACTCCTTGCTTCCATGTATGTTTATTGCCATTGTTAAAATAATATTTTACCAAAACTTGGTCTCCAACAGAAAATGAAATCGTCCTTTGCCCAAATTGTTTACTCTGCACTTCCTGTTTACGAACAACATTATTAGTGGCCACGGATGACGACAATGAAGGCGTAATATTAGACGCTCGCAACAAGTCGAGCCGACACCGCAGAGGTCTCCCTAACATCAACTGAGCCGGAGAAAATCCCGTAGTCATATGGACGGAATTCCTATAGTCAAACAAGAACTTATTTAACTTTGTTGAAATTACTTTTTGATTATCTGAGCCCACTATAATCGCTTTTAATCCATTTTTGATAGTTTTTACACTGTTTTCTGCCTGACCGTTTGACGCTGGATGATAAGGAGCTATTGTCAAATGCTCGATTCCATTCAGTTTACAAAAAGATTCAAATTCATTCGAACAAAAGTTTGAGGCGTTGTCGGTAACCAAGGTATGCACTAATCCAAATCTACTAAACAACTCACTCAATCTACCTATAACTGTTTCACTATCAGTCTTTTGCATTGAAAAACATTCAACCCATTTAGAGAAAGCGTCAACTGCAATCAAATACTGTTTACTGCACAACGTAAACATATCTAAATGTACACGCTCCCAGGGTTGCTTTGGGTACGGCCATGGTGCGAGAGGAGCATGAGGAGGATTGGTACGCAGTGTGTTACAAACACTACAAGATCCAATTTTTTCTTCAATGTCCCGATCAATATTTGGCCACCACATGCGAGACCTAGCCTCTGATTTTGTTCTTACCACTCCAAAATGAGAACGATGTAAATCATCCAGAAGTCTTTCTCTGAACTGGGCCGGTATCACAACTTTATGACCCCGTAAAATACAACCGTTTTCAAAAGACAATTCGTGACGACATAAGAAAAACGGTCTCAAAACTGGATCGTCGACTTTAGAAGGCCAGCCCTTGGTGACAAATGCACACACCTGCCTTAACTGTTCATCTCGACCTGTTGCCGCTTTGACATCTCCTAACGTAATCGGAAGGAAAACTGAATCCCCAATAAAATTAATATACGACGCGATGTCCGTAGGCTCTTCTACGTCGTTCGAAATAAAAGCATCAACCGAACGCGATAAGAAATCTGCCACATTATCTTCGCTTTTCACGTATTCGATATCAAAATTATACGCCGTTAAAAACAACGCGTATCGTTGCAGTCTGTTAGCTGCCAAAACGGGCACACCCTTCTTACCACCAAAAATAGCTAGAAGAGGCTTGTGATCGGTGCGCAAAATGAAAGGAACCATCCTCCCGTAAAGATAATGATGGAATTTCTTTACAGCAAACACGATAGATGTCGCTTCCTTCTGTATTTGCGCATAATTAAGCTCAGCCTTAGAGAGAGAGCGAGATGCGTACGCAACTACACGCTCACTGCCGTCCGGCTGCCGCTGCGCCAGTACCGCGCCTAACCCGGCCGGGCCCGCGTCGCAAGTCACTATTGTGGGATACGCAGGATTATAATGCGCCAAAACGCGCTCCGAGGCCAACTCCTGCTTAATATTATGGAAAGCTTCTTGTTGATCTTTATCCCAAACCCACTTTACACCATTCTTCAACAAACTGTGCAATGGACTCAACACTGATGACGTTTGGGGCACAAAACATCTGTAGTAATTTACCATTCCTAAAAAGGACCTTAGTTCAGTGACATTTTTCGGCGGGGCACATTTTAAAATAGCTTCCACCTTTCGCGCCGATTTGTGCAGGCCTTTTTTATCTATTACGAAACCTAAATATTCGACTGAATCTCTGAACAACTCACATTTATCCCGTTTCAAGCGCATACCTGCTTCCTGTAACCTGCTTAACACTAACTCCAATCGCTCTAGATGAATAGCCTCATTTGGAGCTGTTATCAGGATATCATCTAAATATATGCATACCCCGTCAATATCTCCGAGTAACTGCTCCATAGTACGCTGAAAAATAAAAGGAGCGTTAGCCAATCCAAAAACAAGCCTCGTGTACCTGTACAAACCTTTGTGTGTGTTAATACACGTAAATTTCTTCGATTCGTCCAATTCGAGCTGATTGTAAGCTCTCGACAAATCAAGTTTTGAAAAAGCCACCCCACCATGAAGCTTTGCGAAAAGATCTTCTATGCGCGGAAGTGTATAATTATCTAAATACAACCCCTTATTTAAAGTCACAGAAAAATCCCCACAAATTCTTACATCGCCATCAGGTCGTAACACTGGCACAATAGGAGTTGCCACATCAGAATGATCGACCTTTTCTAATATGCCAAGCTTTAGCATTTTGTTCAACTCTTTCTCTACTAGAGGTTTTACTTCCAAAGCAACCGGACGTGGTTTAAAAAACTTTAACTGAACGTCTGGTTTTATTTTAAGGTTCACCTTGTATTTATTAAACCTGCCTAACTCATCGCTGAAAAGCTCTGAATACTTTTCTAGTACACGCTGACCTTCGTCTTCTCCGGTACTCAAATTATGACAGTTCACACTACTAACTTGCAAGTGAAACAGTTTCATAAAATCGCGGCCTAATAACGGTGATCGCCTCACTTGAGTTGCTAAAACAAAAAACTTAATTTGCACAGTGCGTTCCTCAAATGTTACCGGCAAACACAAACAACCTTCGGGTACAATTTTAACTCCCGTATAAAAATTAAATACTTCACTGCAAGGTTGCAAGCGATGGTTGTTACCCTCAAATAATTGTCGATAAATCGCTGCCGGTAAAATAGAAACAGCGCTACCACAATCGATTTCACACAAAATTTGTTTACCGCCTAACGAGACACTCCGCAATATCGGCCCATCTTTGTTGGATTCTGCGATGTTAAATAAACTATAAATACCTTCCAAATTATTGTCAACATCCGCTCCCACAAAATTGCTATTTTGGACCTTAATTTTGCACATCCTTTTCAAATGACCCTTCTGGTTACATCTTTGGCACGAATAATTAACGAAACGACACGTATCTTTACCGTGACCTTTATATCCGCACACTTCACATCGCTTCAATATTTGCGTAGTACTCGCAGCACCGCTACCGCCTCTTGTGGCTTGAACAGAGAACACGGGCAACGATACAACGCCAACCGCATCGCCGGCTGCTCGTGCCGACTGCAACGCCACCCGCGCACAGTGCACACTTTGTGCTAACTCCAAAGCTCTATTTAATGTTAAGGTTTCAATGTCTTCAGCGAAAAGCTTCTCCTTTTCTTTTACATTTTCCAGTCCCAAAACAAAACGGTCTCGCAGAGCCGTCTCCAACTCAGAATTAAAACTGCAAAACTGAGCCAAGCTACGTACTCGCGCTGCCCACTCGGCTAAACTTTCTCCCGAACGTTGCTCTGCCTTATAAAAAACATATCTTTCCGCGAAACTACTTTTCTTAGGCGAAAAATGTTTACTCAATTTCGCAACTAACGACAAGTAATCTATGTTTTCCAATTTTTCAGGAAACACTAAATCTCTTGCTGTTCGGTAGCTATCTTCCACTAACGCCGTGAGTAATAAAGCACGCCGCTTCAATCCAACCTTGTCGCTGTCGCTAGTTATGTCATTTGCCACGCAAAACTGTAAAAATCTGCTATAAAAAATGTTCCATTCCTGGGAACGATGGTCAAACGTGAGATTATCTCCAAACATTTTAGAGCTCATTTTCTCTAAATCACACACTCTACTTCACACGTAGGTTTTATTATCCTCGTCGCCAATTATTATATATACGTATTTGTTCGAATAAAAACATTGTATTACTTTTACAAATGCTTTATATAATACAAATCAAAATAGACAGCCCGTCACACAGAACGGAACTCGTGTTCCTTTTTAATACTAAGTAAAGAGTTTACATGTCTTGTACTCTAAAGAGTATCAATACACTACAAGAGTATAGATGCGAAAACATGATTTCATAAAGTTATCTCGATAGAAAAAATTCTCTAAGTTACCTCCCGCGAGAACAATAAAACTACTAGTATTAATAGTATTATTAGTATTTATTACTACTAGGTTAGATGTAGTGTTTATTTATGTATTAGCTTATTAATAAAGGCATTTAGCCAAAAAAAAAAAAAAAACTAGTATTAAATAAATACTTTAAATTAGATCTTAAAACTTCTCATTTAAACTGAACTCTGTATAAGGTAGAGTTTATATAAGTTAAATTTAAAAATTATAATCACTGGAAAAGGTAATTACCTAAAGTATCACGCGTTAGAACCATTTTCATTTAGATCTCTGCCGCCCGTCCCCCGGCCGGAGGAAAGAGGGGGCGCGTGGGCATAGAGGGTCGAGGAGGCGGGTGCATAATTCGGATTCGAGCTGAGGTTATATTGGTCCTTAAGCGACGATCTGTTCGAAGATGACGGATACTCTAAAAGTAAATAAATACTGGCTCTCAAGTGCAGCTGCCACAACAAACCGAAAGGTGCTTACATATTTTCACTGCAGGATGTTTTATTAAATTTTTAATTTATATTTGCCTCATATTTTTAAAAAAAACTTCCAAGGTAAGTACGCACGTGTGACGACAGCTGCGGCATACACAATTTGGAGACAGTCTTTTGTTTATTTGCAGTTTATATGGAACGTGACTGCCACGCCTCCTGCACCGGTGCGACCAGGTTTGCGTTTTATTTCTTTGGATGTGTGTCGTAATAAAAGTGTTTAGAACCAACATTTCTTTTTTTCATGAGTAATGTATTTCTCAAAGAGGTCTTTTAATAACATTTATGAAAGAATACCACCCCTATAAGGGTGCAACAATGCAGGAGGACATTTTATATCATTTCGTCGCTATATTTTCGTCAAACTCGGCTCCCGCTTTTTAAAAAGCAATTTTTACAAAAATTATAAAATTAAAACCAGCTAAACTAATAGTTTGGCGATTATACAATTAATTACAATTTCAGAACTTATTTGAATGTCATAATGAAACAAGCTCTTCTTCAACGAAACTCGGTGCTAAGGTAAAACAAATTTAATTTATTTACGCTACCAAGTCCTGTCTCTCATTTAAATACAAATTGTCTCTCTTGAACTTGGTTTTGCCTTGTCACGCCGTCATTCGGGTGGTTGAAGAAAACGCTTACCAGTGTTGAGTGTACCTATGGACCGTCCTTTCGAGAACTCTGAGCCTCAACACCCCCTGATTAAACGCTAACTGCACACCCGAGACACCAGCGGGTTTCCCAAGTAAGTTGGAAAGCCATATATTCGCTCCAACAATAACCCTGCATAAAAAAGCGATCCATTAAAACATTTATCTGATTACATACTGAACGCTGCTATTAAAATAAAAATTGGCAAATGGAAAGTCCGCTAATATATGTTCAAAATTAGTTCAAAAAAGTCTTGATAAAACAAATTTTTATTTCAACTTAAATTTTGAAGTAAAAAATTTATTCTTGGAACTCATACTGAAGCAGATTGATCGAATGATACCATGTGCTAAATAAAGGCTCATATAACGTAACCTTTTAATAATAAAGGTCGTGACGAGGTCGACATAAGAAATCACATCGGATCTGACCTTATGAAATATCTGAAATAGAATCATTTTATCTCATCTAGTAATATTTCCTAAAACCTCACTATATTATATTATACCTACCAGTTGATGTAAATATTTCCTACAAAATCACAGTTGCGAATATCCGTCTGAGTATCATCGCTTAGCTCGTGTAGTCTGCTGCCGTGTAGTTAAGTATGTGCAATTGTGCATGCATTACTGTGTTCCTGTTAGATGAGCGAAGTAGTCAGTGATATAACTGGGCATATGAGACTTAAGGCGCTGCACTGTCTGAATCCATCGTCCTATTTTCCGTCACACAAATGTCCGTTTCCATACATATTACCAGCAAAAAAATACAGTCGTATAGCTAATCAAGTGTCTATAAGTTATTACATAGACATGGCCCAGAATCTTCTAAAAGTCTCAAAAAAGACTCGGAAAAATTTCTTTTGTCTAGAAATGCTCAATATTTTAAGCGACAATAAAATTATCATATTTTTGGTTATCACAAGAAAGAAAATGTAATCATCTAAAGATATGTAAAAATATTTAAACTTATTGGTGTCTCTTTTTCTTAATTAAATAAAAATGTGATTCCCTAAATTTAAGTTTTAGTTTCAATGGTATGCCAGAAAAACATCCACAGTATCCAAATCCAGCAGTCGTTTATTTTTTGGAGGGCATTCTATAATCGATACTGAAGCCAAAACTATTTTTTTTTTCATTTTTGTTTATGTGTCTGTATCTTGGCCACGCATCACGTCGAAACTACTAAATGAACATTGGCATTGAGTTCATACTACGAGGTAGGATATAGGACACTTTTTAACCCAAAATTAGGCATTACTTTCTCCTGGGAGAGGGGATGAAAGTCGAAATGTATACTTAGTTGTAATTAATTAACGCGTCGTCCGATTTCATTCATTCTATTTTGTTAGAAACGAGGTACTTATCTATTTCAAAGATGGTCCCGTAAATATTTCAAGGTCATCCGTTTTGTAGTTTAGAAATTACAGACGTCACAACGCATCAGTATTAGGTCCATTTATATAATGAAACTGTAACATATCCAATTAGTACATTTTAAGTTTTCCTACAAACACAATAATTTTTTTTATATTAGACATTTTAATAATGTTCTAACCTAACTATTGTATTTATGTTGCTCTAAATGTAAAGTTTCATTTAAATCTGTTCATTCAGTTCGGAGATCATGCACGGACTTCAAAGTTTGTATGAAAATCCGTAGAGCATCGACGCTCGCCTATTTTTGTCGCTTACTGCACGTTGCCACAGAATATATTATAGTACAAGTACGTTGCGATTAAATACTAGATTGTACTAAGCATGAGACTAACTGTCGCAATCAGAGTCGTTTAATTATTACTTAACCGAGTCCTTAGTGTAGAGTTCTTTTGTAAATCTATACTAAGGACTCGCTGTAACCAATAAATGACTCTCAGTACGGCAGTTAATACCTGATGCCTGATGTATAGGATGTGGCGCGTATAGGATGTGGCGCGTACAGGATGTGGCATTGCAATTTTTATGGGGAAAACGTTATGTTTGCAATCACACAAACTTATTTGATATCATAGTATAAAAAAACAAGTCACAAACAAATAATAATATCTATATACAAATATCAACAAAGGAAAATTTAAATTAATTCACTAGTCTACCTATTAACAAAAAAAAATTGGAACTAACTATATACAAACCTAGTCTAACAAACCGCTACCAATGGGCAACGCTCACATACACTATGTTTTTATACATTTAACACTAAATTCAAACTAATCAGTGATCCAAACAATCCTCAGTTTGTTTGACCTGCATATACAACACTTCACTGTTACTCCGGTACTTCTTGGTCGGGACTTCGTCTTCCTCGTGGCCGAACTGATATCCTCGGCAAAGGTACTGGAATATCACTAGTGACGTGAACATCAGCCCTGTATAAATGAAGAATTGGGTCTCCTGCAAAAAATGTTGTTATAGTAATATTTGTATAATAAACGACAAATATTTTGGGAGGCACGTCTTGTGAGGTACCACGTGACCTGCGCTATACATGATGATAGCCTTCCAACAGCGAAGGTTCTTAGCTGACCTCCAACACATTCCAAGATGCATTCTATGTACCTATGGCTGTGTATATTTTTATTCCTTTTTTTAAATTATTATTCTTTTGGTTGTGGTTTTACTTTGAATTATTATAGCCAATTACTGTTAGAACCATTTCTAAATGGCCAGGGTTAAAAAAAATTGTTTAATTTAATTTTGATAAAGTATATTTATAAAGGAGACATGGAGCGCGTGTTCTCTCTCAAAATTGATGCGATGTTTTGTTTTACAGAGACGCCTAGCGCCATCTATTGCCATCACAAGTATTCAGAGCCCCAAAGAACTTCGTCAAATTTCTAAAAGTTTAAGCTATCAATATAATTCGACGAGGCGTTTGTGAATTAGTTCTTGAGAGGTATTGAGTAAATGGGTTCCTTCGGGAGTCCGGGACTATGACCATCCGATCAAAACTTGACCGTAAATTCTTCATCAACATCTTAATTTAGTGGTATTAAGTGACTCTTGTATTTGGTTTCGTAGCTATCATCAAAAAGGAAATTATGAAGTCGATTGAACTAGACCGTCAAACAATGTCAGGTAGTTGAGAGTTTTAATTCTTAGTTATTCTAAATAATTTATTTACATTATCATTTACATATATGAATGACTAGCTTCTGCCCGCGGTTTCATCCGCGTGGTAATTCCCACAGGAACAGTGCATTTTTCCAAGTATTCGATCATATCGTCTTATATTATAAGATAACTTATATATTACTGTACGACTAGATTTCCCCTTCCTCTTTCCATCATCGGACGACCGAACTTACGGCAATTCGACATCGGCTTATAGTTGACATTCGTCCTATCCATACTAAGCGTTTTGCTTCGATCTTCATTATGCGGACTGCTAAGGAGTGGAACTCATTGCCGGCTTCTGTTTTTCCTGAATACACCATGTGGGAGTCTTCAAGAGACGAGTGATGTATCCTCTGAGCATGCGTGCTATACATCGTCGACCGCGTCGTCGCTTAACATCAGGTGACAGCAGTCAAAGGCAAGTTCAATTGCAATAAGAAAAATAAGATCAAAACACTTCATTACCTGCGAGTAATTGGTGAACAGTCTAGTGATGATGATGATAATGACATTTCCAACGGCTTCAGTAAGCAGCCAGACTGATGTCATTACAGCTTTCATACTTTCAGGGGCTTCCTTGAAGGCAAATTCGTTCCCTGTTACTGCAAATAGCACCTAGACAAAACACTTTAGTTGAGCCTTTTTGTCTTCAAGGTAAAGAGACAAGTGGATCGCTTTCCTAGTCGTAAGCATGATTCATTAGCTATGACATAATATTATAGTCTATGGTTATAGCACACATAACAATACAACACAGAACTTTGAAACACAAAGATTTATGGGCGGTACTGCAGTGCCCTCGTTACCCTGAGATATTAGGGGGCAATATACGGCGCGCCGCTATAGCGGATGTGATGCGCGAACGAGACATATATCTCGATTTCATCGAATGCTATTTCTGTGATTGTTTATGGAGACCGTAGACGCTTATTCAAGGACCTAAGTATGCGTTTTGCTGACAAAATAACCATGCTTTTTTATCAAGCGCGGCTTACGAAATAATATACGATTAAGTGCGGCTTGATGCTAAACCATCAAAAAACCACGAAATACACAAGAACGGCAACACGTCCAGATATTGCTGTATCGAAGCCCTGCCTGGGCTCAAAGCGACGACTGCTCCGCTTTACGCTACATACATCACTTGCGCACCACCGCTTTGTTACCGCGGCGTCTGCACTGCACACGCAGTGGTTGTGAAACATTTTGTTTTAATATAGGTCGTAGAAGCCGGTGCCGTGGTCGAACTAGATTTCCATCAAGCCCCAACCACAACCACAATAGACAATACGATATGTGCCAAGCCGGGATCGTGGTTTTTCCATGGTTTTCTCGTGATCCGCGATTGATGCTTATCCATCAAACACGAATTAGGTGCTGCCGTATCTTCAAAATTGTTTTGATGCGGGAGCGAGATATAGTCGTTATTAGTCATACTCAGATGGATACTCGCAGAAGAGTCCCTCTTACCACTATGTATATAGCCTTCACTGTATGTGTTGAAAATATTTTTCTTTTCTATTCTACTAGGTAGCAACAAATCAAGTTGTAAATCTGCCGTTTCACTGCTTTCCGGCAACTGCATTTGAGAGCCAGTTTCCGTTTAGCTTAGCTTTTACGATTCTTGACCAGTTGGGCTGAATTTCAACAAAGTGGATTTAAGAAGTTTACTCTCAAGCTTTTGTTGTACAATTTTCGAATTTACTGTTCCGAAAAACCCATCAGTGAAATCAAAACCTAAGGTCCGAGCTCACCAACAAACGCTCCAATCCTTAAACGACCGTTTAACTATATTTTTTGTTAAACGATCGTTTAAATATAAAAATATTGTTTGTGAAAACTTGGTGAACTCAGGTCTTAGTTGCAAAGTTCAGCTAAAAATATGCTTGCAACTACTTACCTCTCCTAATGACATGATGAAAAATTGGGGAAATAACCACGCCATAGTTATAGAATTTGATTCCGTTATCACAAATAATTTTGATTTCTGAAACAAAAAAATGTTAGTTTAGGCGCAATCCTACTAAGGGATCGTCATAATGGACCAGCCGTGCCAATCTTTAGTTTAACTTACAATAATAAAAGATAACCTCATGATATTTTCACACGAACCTTAAAATTGTTCGTTAAAGTTTGAAATATAGCCTAGTTTTTAAACTCACATAAACTTTTTTCCTTTCCCCAACGATTATCACGTAGACTCCTCCACTCTGCAACTCTATATTTTCCATAATCGTGGTATTGTCAATCTTCAAGGAGTAAATAGATGTGTACACCTCTATCTGTTTAGAAACTCCAGAGGTACTGAGAAGACTCTCTGTTTCATTACGTCTTTCGTTGTGGAGGATTACGTTAGAGTTATTCGTTGATAAGAGAAACCTGAAAGGATATAAGATCGGGTTGTTTATTTTGTATTATTTACATACTATTTGGTAACGAGACGAGCTTGTCGTTTGCCTGATGGTAAGCATAACGTCGCCCCATAACAATTGTAGTGCCACTCAGAACTTTGATACACAAATACCTCGCGGCACTGCATTGCGCTCGTTACCCTGAGACATTAGGTGCCTATTAAGGCCCAATAATTTCATTGGCAACTTTGCTCATCCAACCGGAACACAGTATTGCACATTACTGCTTGGCGGCTAACTATACGAGCAAAACGGTGGTACCAACCCAGACGGACACTTGCAGAAGAATTAGTCCTAGTAAAAAGAGTGTTAACCGTTTTGCAAGGACACGTAAAGTTATGATTCCCAGAAATAAAAATACCTTCGCTTTTTCGTACCAAATAAACATTGACTGATCAAAGAAACGGCCCTCACAAAGAATTATTGGGAAAAGACTAAAGCTCGACGCCCACAGAGAATAGATTAACACACCTAAATCGATTCTGGTCCTGTGGCGGAAATATCCGAGATAGAAGGCAAGACAGACAGTTTCATAGAATGGCGGACTGTAATAATATATTGACTTTCAAATCTATACACAAACTGTACAAGTGTACATCCTTACTATAATAAATGCGAAAGTGAGTTTGTCTGTCTTTCACCGCAACAGAGCAACGCATCGATGTGATATTTTTGCAGATATAGTTTATGGACCGGAGGGTAACACAAGCTTTTTATACCGATACCGGATGCACGGTTCCCGTGGGAATTCCCTCGCGTGTGAAACCACGTGCAGCAGTTATTAGATCTATAAGTTGGGATTTTATAGGTTATGGGTCTGAAACAGGCTGTCTTGGCTAAGCGGCTTTATCCCACCTAAAGCTGCATGACAATGCACTCTATAGCAAGCACTCAAATGCAGGCCCGCTCGAATGAAAACTAAAGTGTGAGTGTGCAATGGTACTACATGACTTGATTCCCTCTTCCCCTTTCCATCATAGTTGACATTCCTCCTATCCGTACTAAGCATTTTCCTTCGACCTTCAACATGCGGACAGCTAAAGAGTGGAACTCATTGTGGGAATCTCTTTCCTGAACATCACAATCTGGGACTCAGTTCACTCGTCTCTTTAAGAGACGAGTGAACACTTGAACAGGTATCTTCTGGGCAAGCGCGCTACATCGTCGACCGCGTCGATGCTCAGCTCATGGTGAGATAGCAGTGAAAGGCAAACCCATTTGTTATAAAAAGAATTGCGATTTCAAGCAGCAGTTAAATTTTCTGCGCGATCTTTATCCAAATGACATTCGGTTAGATCGGGTATTCTACAAAATTAATACAGAACTTGTACAAAATTAATTATTACCAGTATGTACTTCCATACCTATTGATTATGAATGACCAGAATATTAAAGTTCAAATGAATGGACACACTTTCAGTACACGCAAGGTACCTAATCTAATTCTACTCAAAACTAATTCGGCACAACACTACCTAATCCAATTCTACGGGTACCTATATAGTGGTGGTAGTAATGTTTCCGGCTCGAGGCATCAACAAAGCGAAACCATTTCCGGTCGATTTTCCGGGAAAATTGAACTTCCGATTTGCGTCGGACGTTTTCCAGAAGATATCCAATTCTGTTCTATCGAATTTACCAGTGATTGGGGTATTATGTTCTGTGTATTCGAGTACAACTACAAATGGTTCAAAACACGCTTTTTCATAACAAAGATTTTGTATAGTATGCTTCCTATTGGGAAAAGATATTTAAATGGCAATTTAAATGGCTTTGTTGAATTGCATAATCATGACAAAAATCAAAATCTTCTAAAAACAAAAAATAAATGTAGTAAAACAACAAAATTACAACAAAGTAGTGATATGTGATGTATAAAGTATGTAATAGGTATATTTGTAGTATTATAAAAGTAGTATAAGAAAATCTAATAAGTAATGTTATATTCAAGTCCATTTAAATTAAAGAACTATCCGTTGACTAAATAACTGTATAGGCATTCATTTAGGGAATTTGGGAGCTCGATAAGAAGGGACGAAAAGGTCATTTCATTTAATTAATTGGATTTCATCGGTTTTGTTAAAAGGATAGCGGATATATGAGAAGGACCTTACTAATAAATTAGAAGTCCGTTAGTTTTTTGACGAATAAGATAAGTAGGTATTACGAAATAGACAGAGATTCTTCGTTGTACCTAGACATACCTACGTCATATCCTGCGACATTAGTAGTGATGGGTTTCTACCGATCCGACAAAAGCTAAACGTCCGAAAAAGTCTTGTTTTTCTTCACATAAATCTAAAGACATAAACCTATGTAAAAATATTTAAACTTTATAGTGTCTTTTTTTCTTAATAAAAACTACGAAATAACCTTCAAATAAAAGCAAACGCATCGCCATTTTCAACCTTATTTCAATACAAAAGAATTATACCAAGCAGGGCCTTAATTTTTGAATGCCCTACTTCCACCTCGTTCTCTTGTTATCGTTGTTACAGTTATGTGAATGCTTTAATGTTTTCTAGTTTGATGAGCAAAGTATTGAATTATTGGGCACAATATTCGAAAATAACGTCAGATGTATCAAGGTAATTAATAAGCGTGCAGCAAAGCAACTGAAACCTTTCTGTGTTTAAGTTCTATGTGGGACGGGACTGCAATTGTTATGGGCAAGCGTTATGTTTAAGCAACAACTTCTTCGTCTCGTAAGTCATTAATATATAAGATATAATATATGTCGTATATATTATACAAAAATTTACCTCACCAAAGGAAGACCTGACTTGTTCTTATCAACTTGATCCCTGTATCTTATGACCTCATTTCTCATCAGATAGAATGATATGGCTTGGTTCTCTTCTAGTTGAAACTGCTCATCTCTCGGTTCTATACAGCTACCTCCCAATTTCAAAGTTAAATAAGAAATTCCTTGGACTCTTATGTCCTTATTAGAGTATTGAGAAAAAGGAGGGATGGTATAGGTTATATTTTGGTGACTGTTCTCAATGGAGATGGAGCAAGGGTTCCCGTTGTAGATACGCAGTTGAGAGAACCCGGTCTGGGGTAAGTCGGGGTAAGTAGTCTGGAAAGAAATTAAAGATGTGCTCAATTAAAGCAACACATACAAAGGTCTCGATTCGAGCGTCACACACATATATCTAATTTTTGTTTCGCTTTCTTTCAAATTAATAACATGAGAAAAAGATGGAAGATACTGGACAGGTCTAAATTAACTTTAAGACCTCTCAAATATCCTACATGCTTGACAAATTAGATGACACTAAGTTTATGGATGTTAAATTTACACTAGTTACAAGCAAGTGGATTAATTTGACAGGTCTAAAATATATTCCTATCTTATGTTCTTATTTGGAGAGAGAGAGAGAGAGAGAGAGAGAGAGAGAGAGAATGGAACTAAAATTAGGTTTAGGTATGAGATGACAGAATCGACACCATTGTTTTACAAAATTTGTAAATAAATTTAATACAAATTTGAAACAACTACCTATTTAAAGTAAAATTAAGAGAGTACCGTACTTATAATAGGCATCCCAATCTTAATGATGTGAGACTACATGCATAGATAAACATATCTTAATTTTACTTTAAATAGTTGAGAAGTAGCTAAACCTATAAAAACGATTTTGCGCACTTCACGGACTTATTTTTTCTAATCTAAATTCGCTAATAACACACCGTTCCCTGGACAAACGACGTCTTTAATAAAACATAATCCCGTGGGCCCACTTACTGGACAGCATATTAAAATATCTCACAAAGAAGCCGCTTAAATACCTTTATTGAAGGCCTACTTAACTATTTCTTTTGAGGTTCCCAAGAAATTCGCATTTTTGGGTCTCTTATTTAATACCTAAATGACATAGAGGGTATATTTGTCGTTCCAATATTCCTGCACGTCTCTAGGCTATTGAGACATCTTGAATTTACAAGAAAAATAATATCTGAATAAACTGCTTTTGCTTCTTTTCCTGAAGTTGCTGATACTGAGAACTCCATTTCTGTGGAAAGTTCGCGAAACTCGGAAAAACGAGTGTAGCCAGGTACTTATTTGGTAACACAAATTTCTAATATTTAGCAATAGAAATTAGGTAGAATACAAAGTAGAGCACAATTTATTGTTAAAATAATATGCTTCCATTTTATTGTTTAACTAAGTTGCTTTATCTATCGAATTTTTGTCTTCCATAGGGCGATTGAACGGTATTTTAATGATCACAAGTCTTAATTGTGTTCATAAATAAGCGTGGTACTTAAGCGTGTTCAAATAGTTTCTTTCGAGAAAATAAGTTAATTGAATATATGGCCCTGATGGCCTCTGGCTCTAACTAGGATTCCTTGCTGAATCTAAGCAATCAATTACTGATTATGAGGGCCATGATCTCGCACGACACCAAAACACGGGACAAATGTTTATGTTCATTTAAAACGCTATAAAAGCGAATGGATTATCATTTAGTTCGGTTGTTGTCTAGCATGTGCTAACAACATAATAATAATATGTATGTAAATGTATGGCAGTTGTACATAACCTGGAATGAGCTTCCGTCTGAGTTTGTCGCCCTAAACTATAAAAAACCTCACCTTAATATAGATCTCGACGCAGCCGGAAGCGATAAAGGCCACTCCAGCTAGTATACCGCCGAGAGATAACTTGTGGAGGGGGTTCTTCAAGATGTTGTGACGTTCTAAGAAGGGGTACAGATACTGAAAAGGAACATGTACATTATTACAACCTTAGATTAGTAAGCTAGACTCCGTCATCTTTTATTTATTTTTATTTTTTTAATCTATTTTCCTCTTCAAGCTCCAGGGCTCACACCCTTTGTTTGATAATTCAAATTATATACTTATACAGATTTTTTTTTAACTTATCATCAATTTACTCCGTCATCTTTGACTACATGGTCCCTTAAAATCAAGAGATATTTAACCTGGAACATAAAAAGACGGACAACTGCATAGAGAGGACTCTATTTATTATGATCAGTCCGTAATAAGTTAATGACCCATCTGAGTTTAGGCCTGTCTGATTCTGTGGGTTTTCCCAGTCTCTAAGCAAACATTCCCAGCACTTTTCCTCCAGTCGTCGATCCCACACAGCATTGCACAACCCACACTCTTCCGATCAAGCCTGTCGCCACCATCCCCAAATAGCCGTACTTCATCTACCATTGCTACATCAGGTGGGTTCTACCATATTCAAATCAAAAAAAGAGTAACCCATCCTGTAAATTCTTTATATTAATCCCTTAGGTAGTCCTTTAGAAAATAAGATATTCTACGAAATGAATTGCTGATCAACAAGCAACATAGTTGAAAACAAATAAAATTAATGAATTACTCTGATCTTGTCAAATAACAAATTCTTACTAATGTCACAGTGCATGTTAATGCGTAGCGAAACTTCAATTATCATTCACCGATGCGCAGGTTTGGGATGGAAGGTTAAGATGAGCACATAACATAAAGTAGCAGTGGACAGGCTATAGTCTAAACAATTGCTATATAAAATGGGCAATTGTTTAGTCTTCTTCGCTCATGTCAGACTAGCTTACATTTATGACTCATCATCCACTGAAGTGGAAGTGTGCGGACAAATGTATGCTATCATTAATTACTGTGAAATCAGCAGTCTACTAAATATTCGACAATTATTCACAATGTTTGTTATGTTGCTCTAATAAAATAACTGACAATTAAATTTCGTTCTACCGAAAGTCTTCCGACGCCCTCTTTGGTCCCAAGACCCAAACAAATAAACGTAATTACTTATATCAAAGTTTTGAGCTCATGAGAAAGAAGCAAATTTCTTTATTCCGAACTGCATTGTGGTTTACCTCTTTTCTACTAAACGGCCTATATTTCGCGTTCCGATAGCATATGATAATGAAACCTATAAAACGTTTCTACTGCCTTGAAACTACTGTAAAGTAATAAAAAAAACCATAGATCGGCAAAGCACTAAAGTGGAACTTTTCAATCGTTTTATGAGTGCGATAATTC
This sequence comes from Crocallis elinguaria, assembly GCA_907269065.1. Classification (NCBI taxonomy): domain Eukaryota; kingdom Metazoa; phylum Arthropoda; class Insecta; order Lepidoptera; family Geometridae; genus Crocallis; species Crocallis elinguaria. The sequence goes on along the minus strand of OU026072.1, from coordinate 17,718,812 downwards.
CACTGTTTTCCTTTGTCAGCTACTCGCCACTGGGGATTTTCACAACAGGCAGTCGGAAGTAGGGCGCCATTTTCAATTCTCTGGACGGGGAAACGGTAGCAGCTTTTACGAGGGGCTTTAAACTTATTTTTAAAAATATAGATTGAAGGTTGAAATTAGTTAGAAACAAATGAGCTTTTTCATGATTTTCATGAAAAAAGAGCTTATTTTAAAGAGTATTTGAATATAATTAAAATTGCTTACCTTTTGAAATAGTGGAATCAGAATAAGGATAAATATAGGAGCTATAACTTGCATCTGATCCGGTTTTATTGTCAGGAAACCAAATCTGCCGTCCATTTTTGTAGCTTGTAATGTCCATCGAGAACCCTGTAAATAATAATGTGGTTTTGCTATCAACTAACGATACCAGTCGATCGCATTCGGAACCCACTTATTTTTCGATCAGAGTTCGGCATGATAGATAAACCACCTTGCTTCCACTATGCTGCCCATTCAATTCTGTCCAGGATTGCCATGTTTGAAGAGCAAAGTGTTATCTTATTTAGCAAAGTGTTGAACTGAATTAAACTGAAGTTTATTGGGGCTTAAGCCTAACCTTATGACTAAACTTTACATATGGTGCAATCCAAGCACGCAGGATTTATAAGGAAAGAGTAGAAAAAAGAATAGAAGATGGGGCAGCAAGGTGTTAAAGGCAGACATTATCTTTACCATCATTCAAACGAATCCCTCGTCTCGTCACTCAATAATTTTTAAAAGATAATTGATTCATAGAGTGACCTAGCCTAGTGTGACTTTTGCAACAAGTTAATGCCTTCTACAGTGATCGCGTTTTTGTATGAAAAAATGTACAGTGGCCTCTAGCGACGCGTTTGAGAACTGTCATCGCACATGTTAGTATGGCGTTTATACGACAAACGCGATCGTCGCGTAAATTGATTTTCACAGCGAAACTCACACGGCTTATAGAACTTACCATTTGATCAAGTAGCGCCCAGAAGACAGGCAACACAGTGAACAGCATAAGGATGGATAGTGTTTTCTTAATGTCCCTGATGAACCTCTGGTCGTACTCTTGCTGCGTAGTATCCAGCCAGTGGGAAGTCTTCTCGTTTCTACCGCGCTTTAGTAAAGCGTTCTTTATGCCAAGCTACGAAAGTGAAAGTTAGATTCTATTGAGAAATAAATAAAACCAACGATGAGTTGGGGGCTCTTTGTATGGTCCTTTATTAGGTTAGATGGGAATCGGAAGCAATGATAAGGCGTTTTTCTGTATAAAATTTGTACCTCACCCACAGAATATGTTAATAATCAGTACTACAATGTGAAAGTGTGTTTGTACGTTTGTTGGTTTGTACTTCTTTCACGCAGCAATGGAGCAACGAATCGACATGATTTTTGGCATAGATATAGTTTATGAACCGGAGAGTAGTACACTAAACAACTCAATAGTAGATTTCGTCTCGTTACAAAAAAGAATATATTGGGATGTTTATAATTTACAAAAAAAAAACTATAAGGGTTGGTTAACACTTAATCCAAACAAATATTGCAAGTAGCATACAGTAGTGATATAATTTGTATGACTACTTTTTTATTTCCTTGATAGTTTTAAGGCATAATCGCAAAGTTACATAATATTTTTTCATTGGATAAATTTTGTAAGATGATTTTTAGCTACATTTTAAAGGCTATTTATAAGCCAGAATTCACATCAATTGCTAAAGTTATGTGACGTCACGTTTTATGGATGCAATACATTGTAACGTAGGTAATATTTTGGTACGGCTAACAGAGATAAAACGCTTTTTAAATTTATTGATGCGAAATTTACGCACCTGCCATAAAGTACAGGCTTTATTCCTAAAACTTGAAAAATGGTTATACGAAATGGTTTTAAAGTCGACAGTCGATAGCAGGTGCTCCCAGAATTTATCGATTTAGAAATAGCAGGCTGCGCTCCAATTTACGAGCTGACAAGCTTTCGAATTGGTTCATTAATATGATATAGTTTAAACATATTTTTAGTGTTCGCAATACTTTAAAATAATTTTTTTTATAACCGCTTACACTCATACCCCCGCACTAGAATCCCATGTGTTGCAGGTGGCATGGACACACAGATACACATCACAAACATCCAAGACCCGAGAAGAAACTTTATGCTTACATAAAATCTGCCCCGGCCGGGAATCGAACCCGGGACCCCTCGCTTTGCAGACAGGGTTACTACCAACTTAGCTACGGAGCCGTTTTAAAGGTGATAAAATTACAGTTTATAGAATATTCACATAAAATATTTTTAACGATCGAATAGATAAACAAACCGACATAGAATGCTTACTAAATTATTTGTGGCACCAACAACAATAGCATTATCATTAAAGTTCGATGTATAAATATAGTGATTTTATTTGTTACCTATACTATTCCAGATGATGATGATGAATGATATTTTAAACAATTTCTAACATACATAACTTGTATGTTATTAGGTAACGAGACGAGCTGGTCGTTTGCCTGATGGTAAGCATAACGCCGGCCCATAACGATTGCAGTGCCACCCAGAACTTTGAAACACAAAGGCCTGCGCGGCACTGCAGTGCGCTTGTTACCCTGAGACATTAGGTATTAAGTCTCATAAGCCCAGTAATTTCACTGGATACTCTGCTCATCAAACCGGTACACAGTAATGCTTGCACACTACTGCTTGGCGGCAGACTTCACGAGCAAAGCGGTGGTAACAACCCAGACGGACACTCGCAGAAGAGTTAGTCCTCCCACTAACGAACTATTGAAATTAAAAAAATACATAACTAAAGAAAATTGTTCTTCATGGTCGTCAATCTTTTAGGTACGTTACCATTGATTGGATACCGCCTGTAAGGCCATCTCTCAGAAATAAATAAATTCAGGGAGAATTGTTCTTAATAGACTTCAGTTTTAAATATCAACCCCTTGTTTAATGTAGGTAATAATAATATAACCGATTTAAAATATTGTTATAAATGAAGGTGGACAACACATTGCTCCAGGGTGGCTCACATCACTTATTTATACATTCAGAATCCATTTCATAATTAAAAAAAAAAAATCAAATTAACCTCTTCTAAACATATGATGATGGAAATGAATTATCCTTTTTTTAATAAATTATTGAATATAATATCTTAACTATCTTGTTTTGAATAAACTTACCGACACACACTTGATAAAATCCAAAATCACATTGCCTTCAGGTTTTTTCATCACATAACGGTTCTTAGCGCTAACAAACACCACTGAAAATAAAACAAGACGATGTAACTAAAGTTAGGTGCATAAATGTATATAAACCGACATCATATATCATTTTGCTTGTGTTAGTTAGTCCAACGTTAGTGGGAGGAATAACTCTTCTGCGAGTGTCCGTCTGGGTTAGTACCACCGCTTTGCTCGTGAAGTCTGCCGCCAAGCAGTAATGTGCAAGCATTACTGTGTTCCGGTTTGATGAGCAAAGTAGCCAGTGAAATTAATGGGCTTATGAGACTTAATACCTGTCTCAGGATAACGAGCGTACTGCAGTGCCGCGCAGGCCTTTGTGTTTCAAAGTTCTGAGTGGCACTGCAATTGTTATGGGCCGGCGTTATGCTTACCATCAGGCAAACGACCAGCTCGTCTCGTTACCAATAATATAAAAAATATAACATTTTGGTGCATATTTTATAAGCTACTCAACTGATTTTGATGAAACTTACACTGTTCCCTAAATTGAAGTAAATATAAGCCTATAAAAAAAGAACAGGTCCAATCAGATCAATAGTTTCGGAGAAATGCGGACAAACATAGGTACATACACCTATAACATTTTGTACATTTGTTTGGATGCCCTAATAGATTATCATATGTGAATATATTACAGTTCTAATTATTGATTCATAGCGAATATGTGGAGCAAGTTCGGAAAAGTTTACAAAAAACGTTTAGAGACATCAGTTACTCAATTAGCTAACCACGTATAACATAATACATATTCTAATGTATAACGGTTGAATTTAAATATGCTACTTAATTGATTAATTAATTTTGTTTTATCGAACCATGGCTACAAATTTCAAGCAAGTTGCTTTATCTGCGTGCTAGAAAGAACTGGTTTCAAATACGTCATGTCTAACAGAAAATGGGTAGTAGAAAGTACATACTGGTATCTAATGAAACCCGGTATTCTACAGCAAAAGTTAAGCAGCTAAGTCTACAATTACTCGTGTTTGGCAAAGTTTCCTGTCACTGCTTTCATCACTGCGACAAGTTTGCAGATATGTTAGGAAAAATCCTAAAGCAATTCAAGGTAAAACTGAAATAATATTTATAGTAAAATGCCCGAGCTGCTGCCCGCGGTTTTACTTCCTTGGTGATTCCCGCAAAGGAACCGTTCCCGGGATAAAAAGAAGCCTATGACCCATAAACATATTATCTCTATGCAAAAATACACGTCGATTTGTTGCTCCTCTATACAGCTGCTTGTAAGGACAAACCAACAAACACACTTGCGTTTATAATATTAGTTGGGATAATGTTATGTTAATGCTATAGTAAATAATGTTGCCAAAAGTAAATAAGAACACGTTTCTTTCGTGTAAATATTCGAACTACCCAATATTTGCCTAGTTCTTAGGCGGTTTCACACTGCACCGCGCCACGACTGCGACTCGACCGCGACGGAGGTGGACACGACGGCGAACGCGCGGAGAGGCGTTATAGTCAATGGGTTATTTTTTTTTTAATGACCGTGCTTTTCCTCGTGTTACCTTTACCGTTTGCTGCGTCACCGGAATGTGAGTGACAAATTGTACTGAAGCCGTGTTATATATACAAAGTAAGATACCTCGGGCCTCGGTTTAATGTGGTTCGATTTTCATACTAGCTTCATAGTATTTTTCTATTTATGGGCGAAGAGAATATAACTTTACACATTTACACGTTTTACACATATTTTTTTTTCATATTTAGTTAAAGAAGAACCATCGCCGATGTATCACAAACCCTATACGGAAAACTGTAGCTAAATCGATCAAACTGTTCTGGAGATAAATGGGAACATTCATGTGTGCACACACTAACAAACAAACAACCTCTCACCCTAAACGCATATACCTTCTCCGTTCCATCGTGGGTAAAAGCAGGGGTTTAATAGTGGAAATAACATTATTTGTTTTAGTATGGACTAAAATTTCAATATTATTTTCGCTATTAAACCACTGTTTACTTCAACTAAGTATAATGTCTCACAAATAAAGACCAATATAAAAGCCAACAACAATCATTTCAGTGTAAAATTATACTCTCTTCGCACGTAAATGGAAAAATACGTTAGTATTAAAATCGAGCCATCTGTCGCCGCGTCGCGCGGAGCAATGTGAACACCGCCTCAGTGTTTTTTGGTTCGGTGGCAGTGAGGTCGCCCACCGATCCTTGGATTGAGAGTTCGAACCTTACAATGACAAGCTTTCATTGTTATCTGAAAGTGAGTTATAGGATTTTTAGGACCATGATATCATTGACCTCAGTTTTATCTAACACGTAAACGTGAAGTGATCTATTTTGAGGCTGTTATTGAATCATATCGTTAAACTAATGTTTGTCATTTTATATTTAGTTACAGTTAGGTAGGAAAATAACAAACACAGTTATCTAACAAATGTTACTGTTGTCTTTTCCTAGTAAATGTTAGTTAGTTTTACAACAGAAACGGTTTCACTTTCATGCAGTAGTTTTCTCAACTGCTTCAAAAGAGCTGCTCAGCTGCTCATGGGGCCTTTTTACATGACTGCACAAAAAGGAGTGTAATGTTTTAGGGTTCATTTATGTATGTGACTTTATTCCAACATAACATTTAAATGCCTGAATAAATTTAGATGTATGGGGTATCGTTAGATTCCTTACATCATCCCGAGTGACACTGGCTAGGGCAGTCGTTTTTTTTTATGGAACTTGTGTTACATGTTTATACTATTTAAAGAGGTCTACGAAATACTCACAGAAGAAAAGATTTTACAAATTTCAGTTTTCCAACTTCAGCTGTTTAGACTGTGCGCGTTTGTATAGATCAGTCAGGACATCTATTTTTATAGCTTAGATAATTTGCTATACATAATCATAGTTTAATATATATATTATAAGTATAATACATATAGATGACGTTCGCCGATATGCCGCATGGCTTACTTTAAAAATTCAAAGCTCTGCAATGAACCGCAACTATTTTGACCAGGAGTAACGCTTACCACCAGACAAATACCCTGCTCATGTCATCATCACAAAAAATATCAACTCACCAATAGAAAGTAGTACAATCAGCCCAGGTGCACCAAAAGCCAGCGAATAGCAGTCCTTTTCCCCAAAACAATGCACTTCCGACCTCAGTATAGGTGACACGGTCTTTGATATGAGACTTCCCATGCACAGTGTAAAGTATAGGATACTGAAGTAGACCGCCAGATGGTGTTCTTGCCTGGGCATGTCAAACTGGTCCCCTCCAAATGCTGTGACGCAAGGTTTTATGCCCCCAGTGCCGACTGTAATCAGGAACAGCCCGAGGAGGGTGCATAATCTGTGGGTGGTGTTAAGACATTAGACAATTATAAATATTCAACTGCACAGTTCAAACTACTGATGGGACTTTCTCTGAGAAGGTCCAACCTAATGCTGAAGGGATTAGTTTGCAAACATTATTAATGTGTTTTAGTTTTAAGGGTAAATTAGTCAGTGAAAGTGGGTGGTTGTGACGGTTTGAGAGTCTTGTCTTGACTTTTGTCTTTCGAGCTCAGTTCAGTGCCGCGCAGAACTTTATAAGGTCTGAGAGGTACTAATGTGTTGTAATGATTGCGGTAAATCCAATCAAATCTTTGTAAGTAAAAAATTGATATAAAGGGATTTTATCTAAATTTCTATTTAATCAACCTTCTTATCTCGCCACCTAATTGCATACAAAAATTAATAGTGTCTGTTTAGTACGATAAGATATTTCAATGTGGTTTGGTGTTCACATGCCCATAAGCTATGTGGTTCATGGACTGTCTACTTGTGATGTTTCTCTGCACGTATAAACAAAACTTGATACCTTCCAGGTAGCGCCAGTTGTGGTATCGCAGTAACTGCAACTAGCATATTACCCGCCGCGTATACAAACATCATGTACAGGATGGTCCTGAAAAGATAACACCATATTAGTAAGAAGCCAAGAACATACGTATCATCATCAACTTTTGCAATAACCTTATGTTTCCGGTTGAGGAAAATCGTTGAGGGAATCTTGATACAACCTGAGCGAATTAATCAAGAAAATAAACTGTCGACCCACTGATGGGTTCCGGCATCTGCGCGCGAAAAAAGTTAAGTTTAAAAATGGAGATTAGTTTTCAAAACTAGTCCAGAAGCGTATAGCTTATTGTAAAGTTAAAACTAGTCTACCTCCATTTCAACCTCCAACGGGGTTCGGTTGACTTTTCAAGAAACGAGTTATCTCCAACTCAACTCGCTTACAAATTACAATATTAATTATTTCAAGTGAACTCATTGTAATTGCTACTTTGAAAGAGAATCTCATATTATCGTCATAGACGAGGAAATGCAGAATTATTTCAAGGAAACGATAAAAGAGAATCAATAATGGGTAATAATAACGTGCTTCGTCAGAACTAAAGTAAATAATGGAAGCCTTTGTTTCATGTCGTGTGACTAACGAGTAAGTGAGCAAAGACCAATAAACGAGAATCGCCTAAGGAAATTGCTCGTTATCGCTTTGTTCCTAGCGAAAGCCAGAGAGAACGAGCGAGATGCGGGGCTACCTTTGGAAATACTTATGAAACATCCACATTTGTTTGCTTGCGTTTGTTCGAACCGCTTTCATCGCCCGCGCTCGTGTCTGTACACGGCTCGCGCAATCACCCAACCATGTTACAAATATTTTACTTTTATTAGTCCCTTAGATCACATTTCAAACGCATCAAAAGGGAGAGTATTTAGTGCAAACATTATTATTTACTTGCAGATTTGTTATTCTCTCGGTCATTTTTTTCCTATAGGCCACTTCGCCACTGAATTCGAATAGATGATATCTTCAAGTAAGTGCCCTATAAAGGCCTATATTGCTATTCCAATGATATTCATTCTCTTTTATAGCCATCCCGAGTAAAGAATGTGGTAATATTGAATAGAATTTTAGTGACTTCAAATCTTTCCTATCGATAATATTTTACCAAAAGCAGCGCTGACTAGACTAAGTATTCAATGTTTAGTGTGATCATTATCAGCCGGAAGCAGTGTTGAACATAAGCCTCGTCCATAGAATGTCATTTGGATCGAAAACTTGCATGTTGCATCCAAAGGTTCCTCGCGGTTTTGACCAGGTCGTCGGCCCACATCGTGGGGGCCGACCTACACTACGTCTTTCAATTCGTAGTCGCCGCTCAAGAACCTTTTAGCGAGAATTTATAGCTGATCTTTGCTTAGCGTGTCAGATTAAAGTAGGATGTACGTATCGTGTTCGTACTATAATCAAATCATCGTTGTTCTTTATTGACATGAGACCCAGGAGAGCGTAAAAGTAAAATGAGTCTAAATGCGTCCAATTATATAACAATTGATCGAGAACAAGGGCAAGAAATATCATAAGTAAATGTAACTTCACCTGAATTTTCCTAGATAGTTGTCAGCGAGTATTCCTCCGATGATGGGGAAGACGTATACAAAAGTACTGAACACATGGTAAGTCTCAGTGGCCTCATTGTCTGAATATCCAAGTTTGCTGCGCAAGTAGAGTGTAAGGAATGCTGTAAATAGTGAATATCTATAAACTTTGGTATCACAGTATTCAATGTGTAAATCGTGTTTTAACAATAAATTATTATCATTATGTGTATCCGTAGTTCTTCGTATTTTCATCCATTCATGTATAGGCCACAAACGATTAATTTGAATGGATTTGGAACGTTTGGCTATCTAATATTTCTATCACTCCACTTAATCCATCTGAGATTCTCCACACATGGATGGTTTTTGAAATGTTGTGGAGTGGATTCCTCATGTATGGCGGATTTTATAATAGTGTAACGCGGCATCTGCTCTTGAAATCCAAATCTCATTAAACAGTTTATCGTCCAAAAAAAGTCATCATAAAATAACTATGTATCGTGCACGTTGTATTATAGTAAATTTTAAACTTTTTTAATCTAAATATAGGTATTATATAAAAGGCATTGTTTTGAATGATTGACTGACTGACTGGCTGACTGGACGTATGGGGACTTGAATTATTGTGGTATTAGTGTTTATACAGGTAAAGGGGTAAAAATTTGGAAAATTCGCATATTAAGCAAAACGCGTTGATCGTTTCACTCTACCACGCGAGCGAAGCCAATGGCAAAAGCTAGTATTGTATAAAGTTAGGAAATTAAATTCAGAATATTAATCACGCTATTTTCTTTGTTCTAAAAATTATTATCAGATCACTTACCTTTCATACCAGAGAATGAGAATCTTTCGCAGAATTCCGTCAGAATTATTACAATTACTATCCCGGGGAAGCGGTCCTTAGCCTAAAACAGTGAGTACGAAATTTAAAACAATTTTATTAAAAAAAATTGAATTTTTAATCATAGACAGGGCCACGAGGTTTGGTGCTCGTCATATTCTCCATTGACCTTATGAGTGGCAACAACAATTGTCACACTTCCTTCTTTGAATAGGGATGTTGCTTAAAACACAAAATACATCAAATCAAATCAAATCATACATTTATTTGCAAGAATACGTAATATTACACTTTTCATATGTCCCAAAAAAAAGTCACAGTATTCAACCTGCAAGCAGGCTTGCAAATATTATAATAGTAATATCAATGATAGCAATGTCAATAAATTCACAAATAAAAAATAAGATAAAGAACAAATGTCACCTAAAATTTAATCAAATCAAATCAAACAATTATTCGCAAGAATAGGTACACATTTCAAATGTTACAATAAAAAATTGTAAAATGTTCTCTTTCCTTCTTGTTACAGGCAACTTTCTACAATCGTTATCGATATTAGAAAGTTTGAGCAAAGCAATCAGGGAAATTACGAGCTTATGGTACTTAATACCTACCTCAAGGTAATAAACGCAATGCATTGCCGCGCATGTCTTTATATGTTTCAAGTTCTGAGTGGCACTGCAATTGTTATGAGCTGGCGTTATGCTCACCATCAGGCAAACGACCAGAAGTGTTAATCCTCACACCTGGTAAATCATCTGGTGGGATAGTAGTCAAAATCTAACCCATCAAGACCCAGCCATAAAATTGGTTGGATTTGTCTACGTTGCCACAAAATAGAAGGGCGATGTCACACTATTCATTGAAAGTAACAAAACATACGGGTCACTCTATTGTGCTCATACTCGAAATAGCATTTATGTAATCTACTTACATAAATTATTATAAGTAAATATATCTACTATGTACATGTTATGTGAATAGGTAATTAATAAGGCCCATAATTTAATAAGTTATGTAAAGGTTTAGGCACTTTATACATCATGTTAACAACTGTTCATGTGTCACGAGTAGGTAGTCAGGTCTGTATCCTCTTTATTTATTTATGTTCTTTGTGGTTTTTTTTTTATTTTTAATACTTTCGGCAACTATCACACTTTATAGTTACGATTATTGTCGAGCTAAAAATGTTATATACTCAAACTCATATTGTCTCATATTGATAAGTAGGGGAGACCAGGGACGAACGTAACAATTTTCATATTTCTCGTAATATCTCACAAAGCTTTTTGAATATCAAAATTCTAATCCGTACACATGATAGATTGGTCTTTTAACTATCTTTTAACACCAGCTTAAATGTAACCTATATTACAGATTTTGAGAAATACGACCAAACAAAAAAAGTGGAAATTGTTACAACTATCCCTACCCCTAGGGTTGGTTGTAACAGTGTAAGGGGATGGTTGTAACATTGTAAATAAAACCAAAGTTACTTTCATATTCAACATATTAATTTCTAATCAGCCTTTTAGATTTTACATTAGAATCACAACAATTAAAAAAAACTAGGAAACATAACAATCTTCTTCATTTATAAAAATAATCAACATTATTTAAAAATTAGATCTCAATCTGGTAAACAATTAAGGCGTAGGTAACTTATTTCGTTATTAGCACAATCTACTTGAGCCCACAGCTGATAGTTTCATTGACTATCAGCTGTGGGCATTCTCATGATTGAGATCTCATTTTTAAATAATGTTGATTACTTAAAAATAAAGAAGATTGTTGTTTCCTAGATTTTTTATTGTTCTTATTCTAAGGTAAAATCTAAAACGCTGATTAGAAATTAATATATGTTGAATATAAAAGCAGGTAGCCACAATGCTTAGTATCGTTAACTAATCATTGTGCCTACCTACTTTTCATTTAACCTACTGTTAGAAAAGGATTTCATACAAATTAACCAGAAGCAATCTTCGCTGTCTGAATGATCACTATTCTTAGTTATTTTAGTACATATTTATTTATTCTTTTTTAGTCTTTTATTTCCATTTTTCACTAGTTTTATTATCAACTGCAGCCCTCGGTTTTTTTGTCTGTTTAGTAGTTTGTAAAATAGGTTTCTTAACTTCTTTGGCTCTACGCTTTCTTTCTTCTTGTTCTTGAATTTCAAGCTTGTTTGGAGTCAAATTAAGCTGTTAATTATCAAACAATGTCTATTTCTGAAATAATTTTCAATGGCAAAGCCATTACTGGTGGCAAAGTTAATTCAGGAGGGGTTCTTGGCAGTAATAGTGAAGCTACCGAAGCCGGTGAAGCTACCAAGGGTGGTTTTACTTATGGCTGATATGAATTCACATCGTCTCAAAATGATACATTTCTATAAAGTACTTCTGTAACCAAATCCATTATTTCTGCAGTAACTAAACCTCTGCTAGTCGTTCGTTTATATATGTTAAGTATTCAGGAGAAAGAAAATAAATCTGTATTACTTTGAAATATAAAAAAACACAATAAAATCGTTTCGAGATATCACGATCATAATCGGGATGAAAGTAACAAGTTGTTACTTTCATCCCTAACTATAAATTTTCCCTCAATTTGCCAAATACATGCCTATAACCTAAATTAACTATCGTTTTGAACGCCAAAATAGAAAGACGAATACTTATGCTACTTTACTGTCACTAGACACGCAAGCAAGAAACCTCCCATAATAAAAAAAAACACCGTTGAAAAAACGGTCAAACCTTACTTTGGGGGTACTTTTGCAGCACCAGCTTGATACCTCCACAACCTGACGGCACAGTGCCAAGAGGGCAACTGAGGTAATAGGTGGTTCAAATTGGAACATATCGGTGGTACCACCCATCAATGTAGCTAACATAGTTTGCTCAGAAACTCATTTGTTACGTTCATCCCGCGTTACTTTCATCCCTGGTCTCCCCTACCTACCAGTATAAAAATAATAACCGATTTATTTTTATTGTATTCTGAAGTCAGTTTTTCGTTTCATTTTAAAAATATTATTATATAATAATAAAATAGTAATGTTGTATGTGCGAAAAGGACAAAATAGTTGGCACAAAATTTTTAATGTTGAGACTTCCGGGAAATATTTTCTACTATAATTATGTTCTAATAAAGATTAAAGTTATAAATTACGTTCTATTTGTAAAACAAACACTAGGTACAAAAGATAGCAAACATCCATTAATTGGTAAAAAGTTTAAAACAAAAATGTGCCTACTCTGTTCTATTCTATTCTAGAAGATTAATGAAGGAACTTATAGAAATCCAAAGCTTAGTACACACCGGTGATCGAATATTAACTTCCACATCGCGTTCAACCACTTTATCCACTTTACTCATTTTACTTCGTCGTCTCGGGATCCGTAAATAATAACTAAATGTATCACAACGCAATTTTGCTAATTTATATCGTTCCTTACGTGTTCTCTGAGCAAATATCTCCTATCTTGGCTTAATTAATCATGGGTAGACGTAAATAAACCGTTAGTTTATGCTGTCTGTATACGTGGCATGAATAAGGATATTACACATTGAAACAAGAAAATGTTATTAAACTGTATAAGTACAAAAAAGTATAAGACTATGGAAAAATTAATCAGAGATTCATCACTAAAACCATCCAACAACCGTCAGAATAATTTTTTTCGCATATGTATATAAATAAATATATATATATATATATATATATTTATATAATGTAGTTTATACTCTATACTACCTGTGCCCCGCGGCTTCGCCCACGTAGCCTAAGTTACTCCTTGTAACATCAGCTATCTGTAAGTGAAAGTCCCGTCAAAATCGGACCAGCCGTTTCGGAGATAACTCGGAACAAACAGACATACAGACCAACAGACAGACTACAGACAAAAATTAAAAAAATGGTTGTTTTGTTATAGTTACCGTATACGGTACCACAACTAGTTATGAATATAATGATTATGTCTCCCGTACCATAATCATGAATCGATTGACAACTTATTCAACAAATTATCATGAGTAGTTTCTAAATCGTAACGTTGAAATGTATGTAAATATAAACATATATAGGTTGCGAAAAACATAAATTGATTCCTTAATATTTTGTTTCAAAAAAGGAACACACTATAGGAAGAATGATTGTTGGGATAGGTCGCGTTAAGGTTAAAGCTGTGTTGGTATTCAACGCTATAAACATAATCACAATGAACGGGATATTTCCTATCATGTATATTATTTGTTTTAAGTTTCTGATATTATGACACAATCGAGGATGGCCCATGTCATGTAGACTTATATTGAGATATCTACAGACATGGGTGTTGTGCATTGGGCATTATGTCGCGACAACTATCTACGGAATCAGATAGTTGTCAACCACAAAATTTTCAAGCTAAAACAATATTGTGTGTCCCCAGCTTTACAACGTCATCGCACAAAATTATATATACTACTGGATGGCTGATTTGCACGTTTAGAAGTCGCGCCTCCTATTGATAACATATGTACCTAATAAACAACTTTTCTCTGACATTGTGAAAATCTTTGAGATATTAATCTAAAGTAAATCATCACAAGAAATGGGAAAACTTTCGTTTTTTATTTCGGATCAGTTTTATCAAACGTATCGTTTGGCAGTTTTCACACAAATATAAACAAGAGAGTATTAAAAAAAGTTGTTTAAGGTTGACGTGTGAAAGTCTGCAAATAGTATTATGGGATACTCGCTTGTCGCCTAAACAACCTTTCAAATAACCTTTGTACACAAGTGGTGTCGATTCTGGCGTTCCATACCTAAACTCAAAGCTATTTAAACAAGAATATGAGAAAGGGATGGAATATATTTTAGACCTCTCAGTTTAATTATCTTGCTTGTATCTAGTGACAGTGAAGTTACTGGGCTTATTAGACTTAATACCTAATGTTTCAAGCACTGCAGTGCCGCGCAGGCCTTTGTGTTTCATGGTTCTGAGTGGCACTGCGATTGTTATGGGCCGGTGATAACACCGGCCGAGCTGGTTGTTTGCCTGATGGTAAGCTTATGCGACCAGCTCATCTCGTTACCATATAGCATAAAAAATACTGTAAATTTAACGACTATGAATTTAGTGATGCCTAATTTGTCAAGGATGGACGATATTTGACAGCTATATAAAATTAAATTCAGACATGTCAAGCATCTTCCATCCCTTTCACGTTTTAGTTATTGGAAAGATCAGATAGAGCGATTAGAAATGGGACGCCAGAATGGACACCAGTATGTACTTATAAAATAACAACTTAATTTGCTTCTTGGCATAGGTCGGGAGTCGGTACATTTGAAATAATTATTATCTTATCCGATTTGATTATGAACTTACATTTAATAGTACTACAAAGTTTCAGAATGTCCCAGTTCTAGTTCAAATATGGACGTCTCTCTTTCACGCATAAATACTATAGCCGTCCCTTGTACACACATCGAGAACTTTTCCGATTGTAGTGGAATATGTCCATCTATCTCTATAACGCGTGAGAGATGCCTCTCTCTCTCATACAATTCTAGAATATTCGATTAAGTCTTAGATTACGTACAATCATATCTCTCTTTCGCGCTCATAGCCATCGTGCTCACACTGTTCTGGAATTTTCTAGAGACATGACCGAATATAATCGTACCTCTCTTTCACACACACGTACGTTGTACTTCTCACACACCTTCGAGAATGTTTAGGAGATCAAAAGGGTAACTGAAACGGCCTGAAAATGGGTTTTCAGGAAACAATGCCATGTAATTGCTAAGGTCCTGAACCGGCCTGAAAACATGTTTCAGCCAGCTGAAAACGCCTGTAAGTGACGGAAAATTAAAAATAGTTTATACGATTGCAGAAACATTTTTTTAATTTAACCCGTCTCCGTACATATTAGAATTTTAGTTGTTTTAGCGGTAATTAAGTTTAATAGGTTAATGTTGTAAGTAGAGATGCCACGAATAGTCATTTTGCCGAATACCAAATATTCGGCTAGGTTCTTGGCCGAAGCGCCGAATGTTCGGTGGCCAAATATTCGGCGACACTTAGTACATTTTGCGTGTGACAGGTTCCAACCTGCGTCATTTACGTATGTACGGTAACAACGCCGTGGCCGTATTTGTTTCATTTGCGAGTAGATCTTATCCGAATACACCATTATTTGTTGATTGTTAAACATCAAATTGTGTTACTTATGATATATGTATATATCTATATCTTATAAAATTTCATTGTTTGTTCGTGAAAGGCTTTACGAAAAGACACCATTTAATTTAAAAAATCGCCTATTTCATATTTGGGAATATTATAAAGACAATACTGAATAATAAAAAAGTAGTCGAATAAACTGAATACCGTATAGTACCTAGCCAAATATTCGTTGCACAGATGCCACGAATATTTACTAGAGATAGTTGTAAGCTGCTTCGCCCTAATTGGCTGTTAACTGGTTTATGCTTCTTATAAAATGGCTAATTGCAGTAGTTAATTCGTAATTCGTAGTTTCATGATAATTTAAAACGAAAATAACTTTAATTTGTCAATATCTGTTTTTTTACTATATATAGGTACATCCAACATAACCTACATCCACACCAATTTTCAACTTTCTAATAGAAATCACATGGAAGTAAGTAGTCTAAACTTTTGATGCGCAAGTTAGTCGGTCAGTGATAAAAATAGTGATTTTCGGACGGCATTATCTCGTTTTTTATTGAAACTTGGGATTTAGTACTTAGAAAAGGGTCTTACCAGACACGCAAAATTACAAGTCTGCAGATCAAACAGATTTTGTGGCCCGAAACATTTCGTACCTATAATATGCCTGGAAGAGATCGCTGCTTAGTGATAAGGCCGCCGATTGTACTAATTTGTAAGAGCTTTTGTAATTATTATTTTTTCCCTTATTGTGCAATAAAGTGTTATCTATCTATCTATCTATCTATCTATAACACTCGGCCGGTGTGTGGCTTATTTGCTTTGCGAACTTGGCTGAAATATTGCTGTGTGTCTAGATAAAATGCTATATAATATCATGTGTTGTGTCGCTGACTTTTTGTAGAACTACATAATGAAGACCAATATGTTTGCCGAACATTTAAATTATTTCACTTAACCAATCGTTTTGTCAGCGCACGCTGTTAAAACTGCCAAACAGCCTGATTTTTCTGACTCAGAGGTAACAAACAAACAAATTTTATCTATAGTAATAGAAGTATAGATTTAAAATACTTAACTTGAAATAACAAACATCTAGTATATTTTATGTACCTACTAGCTGGTGCCCCGCAGTTTCACCCGCGTGGAGATTTTTGATTACATGGCTTTTAGTTTTTTGCGTAAAACCCTAAAATTAAAGTAGCCTAAGTTACTCCTTGTTACATCAGCTATCTGCCAGTGAAAATCCCGTCAAAATCGCTCCATCCGTTTCGGAGATTACTCGGAACAAACGGACAGACAGAAAGATCGACAGACACAAAAATTTTAAAAATGGTTGTTTTGTTATAGATACCGTATATACTTTCATATGCATTTGGTAAAAAGCTGTTATTTTGATATTACAAACAGACACTTCAATTTTATTTATTTGTATAGATATAGATTATAGAAGATGTAACTAATAACTATCGTAGGTACTAAAAATATCAGATACCTATAGGAAAAACGAAACTTTCACGTTTATATTCTACAAACCTGCACTATTATCTATTCTGTGACCGAAGTAAGTAATGACTATAATTATTCATCAAGCTTCAGTCGGGTTTTCCTATACGGTCCTTTGTACTATTATTTATTCTGTGCCTACACGTATAATATGTTAGGCTGTAAGCTACTATAAAAATACGCAATTAGTTAAATTTGCCGGTATCTAGTTATAAAGGAAATTCACGTTACGTTATTTATGCATAACTGTTCGTCTGTTGTATAATTTAATAATTAATATAATAATAATAAAAAACTTTATTTGCAACTGAAAAAATGTTGGTTATTTTATTAATCAATAATCATTTATTTGATAATAAAAATATTATACGTCAACAAGATATAAAATAAAATTAATCGCAATAATATAATGTAAAATAAAATTAGCATAATAAATTTTAAAAAAAAAATTTTTAAAACACATAATTTCGTTGACATCATAGAACGCCCTGTGTGTGTGCGAATGATTGTTTTAGAAATTGCACTAAGTATTGTTTTTTCATCTACCAGATAGTAATATGTCATACCCAATACTAAGCACCGAGCAGGGAAAGATAAAAGGGGAACTGACGAAAAATGACAACGACGTACCATACTACGTTTTTAAAGGAATACCTTATGCAAAGGCACCGGTCGGTGAACTAAGGTTTTTGGTGAGTCGCTTAGATTTTAGGATTTTAAGACCTATCTACTTTGTTATTGTTGTGATTTGTTGCAAATCGCTATTCATATATCTTGTTTTCTCACAAGCCTTTATAAAAAAAAAGCACGAACCGTTTGCAATGACTAACTACTAAAGCGATATTGTTGAAATTTCCATGAGACCATTCTGAAAGTATATCCTTTCAAATAAAGAAATAATTTTCCAATTCGGTTTATAAATGACTGTGTTCTGAGGTACAGGTACTAAATAAACATAAAAAACACAACCAAATTGAGAACCTCCTTTTTTTCGAAGTCGATTAAAAAGATGACCTATTTTTATATAACTTTCCACCTATAATACACGGCGAGGTGAATCACTGCACCGTTGTCTCGGGAACATTCCACCAGTTCGTAGGTGCCTACTAAGCATTTTGCAGACCTTCATCATTCCAACTGCTATAAGGAGTGGAACACTCTCCCGGTGTCCGTGTTCCCAGCGAAATGTTATACTAATATTTTTATTCTAGAGTGAATAGGCACCTCATGGGTAAACGTGCTCAACCTTAGACGGCATCTGAGCTTTACATCGGACGAGATGTCGTCAAAGGCGAGGGCATTTTATTAAAGAGAGTTGTTCAAACATGTGAAAAAGCAGGAGATAGACTAGAGAATACTTTTGATACTCGGACGAAGGGACAATCATCATTGTTTGTTTTTCGTGGTACCATTCGAATGTACCTTTGATGATTAATCTTTATATCCTGTACTTACTATAGGTGCCGCAGTTGCCAGAGTCATGGGAAGGCGTGAGAGATGGAACAAAAAACTGCAATATTTGCGCTCAACTTGATCAGGTGACCAGAAAAGTAGTAGGTGATGAAGACTGCCTGTACCTTAATGTTTACACTCCGATGCTGCCAAGAACCAACGTTTCCCTTCTACCTGTGATGGTGTTAGTTCATGCAGGTGGATTTATAAACGGCGATGGGACTAACAGCGCCCTACATGGCCCGGAGTTCCTCATCGAAAAGGGTGTGGTGCTCGTTTCATTCAACTACAGAGTCGGCATTCTAGGTTTTTTATCGTTAGATCTGAAAGAAGCTCCTGGGAATATGGGAATGAGAGATCAAGTTGAAGCTCTCAAATGGGTCCAGAAAAACATTGTTAATTTTGGAGGTGATCCTAACAATGTGACAATTTTTGGAGTTAGTGCCGGAGGTGCATCTGTTGAGTATCTCCTAATATCTCCCACAGCTAAGGGTCTATTCCATAAAGCTATATCACAATCTGGATCCTCTTTGATGCACTGGGCTCAAAATAGAAATATTAAAGATTTAGCGTATCAGATCCCGGCATTGAAAGGAGAAACAATAAAAGATGATAAAGAACTTCTAAACTTCTTAAAAGAAATGCCCATTGATGAGTTGATAACATTTTCTAAAGCTTCTATTCGAGCTAATAAGGTAAGAGGAAGACTTTACTTTGGGTTTGTACCCACCGTTGAGAATCCTTCTGATTGGGAACCATTTATAAATGAATCCACCTATGAATTGCTGGCTAAAGGTGAATTTACAAAAGTTCCGTATATGACAGGTATATGTGCGCGTGAAGGTCTTCTTATGGTAATATATGGCAAACCCATACTGGACCAGATGTTAAAAGATTATAATTTCTTAGACCATTTTCCATTCAAACTGGATGATGCTGAGAAAGCTGAGCTACCAGCTACACTTAAGGATATTTATTTAAAAGGAGAGAAGACATTCACAGAAGCCGATGCTTTTACAATAGATTTCTTTAGTGATGCTGATTTTGTTGGCGCAGTTTATACTGCAGCAATGCTCATTTCCAAACACAGCTCTCCTGTATATTTCTATGAGTTTGCCTACGACGGTGCTTTGAATTATGTTAAGAAATGTTTTGACATAGACAGGAAAGGTGTCTGCCATGCTGATGACCTTGGCTATCTTTTTAAAACCACAAAATTGACTCGTGAACTTTCCGAGGCTGATAAATACGTTAAAAATGTCATAGTAGAACTTTGGACCAATTTCGCAAAGAGTGGGTAAGCGACTATACTTTTTTTTAATATATGGGTAGATTTATATCATCTATACAAATAAATAAAATTTAAGTGTCTGTTTGTAATATCAAAATAACAGCTTTTTACTAAATGCATATACGACATAGTTAATCTACGTAGACGACTAAGTTACTCCTTCTAACATCAGCTATCTGCCAGTGAGAGTCCCGTCAAAATCGGTCCAGACGTTTCGGAGATTACCCGGAACAAACAGACAGGCAGCCAAAATTTAAAAAATGGTTTCTTTGTTATAGGTACCGTATGTACTTTCATATGCATTTAGTAAAAACCACTAATCTGGCCAATGATTTAATTGCGGATTTATCACAATCGCTGTAAAACTGTAAAGGAATATATCGTGAGGAAACCCGCATGTTCAAGAACCATAAAATTCGAGGAAATGTGATGTGGTGGATGCACCATGCCGCACTAGGCCCGCGTGGTGGATTATGGCCCATACTCTCAGAGAAGGGCGGTATTCCAGCAGGGGAGCCTATAACGCTCACTGACGAGTGAGTATGGACTCCGTGTCCAAATTCGTTTCTTGTCCATCAATGAGAATGATGTGTTGCATCTCGCTTCAATTTTGAGTGGGGTTACAGTGGCTACGTTGGTTTCGCAGTACCTACCTAAATCAAGATTGTAAGGCCTTTCTATTAGACTATCTCTTCAGTGAAAAGGCTAATGATGAAATACAATTTAAATTTAGGGAAAAATTTCTGATTTTGTATGTCACAGACCTCACAATCCTCGCAATCCAGGCCAGTTCTCAATGTCAAGTTACAATACTGTCACAAAACACCTGGCCCACGTGGTGTTTTCAAGCCTCTGAACTATCATTTTTACATAACCTCAGATTCCGTCACTCATTACCAGGTAAATAACCAGGAGGAAATAGGGATCACAGATAAAGCATCTAGCTTCTACAAAAAAAAATATCGACCAATTAATAAGTAATTGTATTTTTAATTTTCTTATCTCAACTTTACAAATTTGCCATTTTGCAGAGATCCGAATCCCAAAACAGACGAGTTGATTTCAACAAAATGGGAACCAATAATATCGGGGACAGGACCGGCTTGCTTCGTTATTAATGAAGAGCCCTACATGAAATACGAAGTCTACCCGACAAGGGCAAAGTTCTACGAAGAACTGTATAAGAAGAAACGTGGAAAAACAGTGAACAGTACAGTGGAGAGAGTACAGAAAGGATTTGCTTTTTGTCACTGAAATATAACGTTTAAAGGTTAGATAGGTACCTACCTGATATCTCTCGTGTAGTTTTTTTAGTGCTAACCTTTAAGTCATTTTAGTTTAATCATTTATGTTTTTCGTTTTATTATACGTATACTTACTGTAAAATGCCCTGCGGCTTTGCCCGCGTATTTTATGTTACTCCTAATATAACATCAGCTATCTGCCAATGAAAGTTCCCCCAAAATTCGTCCAGCTGTTACGGAAATTAGCCGGAACCAACAGACAGAAAGACAAACATTTTAAAAATTGTTTGTTAAATGTACCGTATGTAGGTACTCCATATCCATTTAATAAACAGGTGTTATTTTGACAAGTATTACAAACATACAGTTCAATTTTATTTATTTGTATGTAGGTATGTTTAGCCAAGGTTTAAATGGATATACCTACTGAAAACCTCAGACATCCCAACTGGTTTCTTTTTATTTTAAGTTAGTTTATAATGTGTATATTTACAAATAGACTAGTACTTACTTATTACAATAATAAGTATACATCGCTGATCTATTTGTGATACCAAAAATTTTGATTCTGCTCATTTAGGTAGTGCAGGTAAATATTCGGTAGGTAGGTATATATTTAGGACATAAAGTAGGTAGGTACGTCATTCTGCTTATCTACTTAGATATTTTTATCCGGTAGTCATTGTACATTATGGTTTAAACTTTAAGTAGGTACCTAATTGTTGTGTTCTAGTTCTATCTATTTCTTACTCTGCAATGTTTTTTTATTGTTGTTTTAAATAAAAAGAGTTTCAATTATTTCGTGTCCGCTTTTGTTATAAGTATCCTTTTTGCTGATCTACATAGTATGTTTGTTAATGTATATTATTGTGTTCCTATGCACTAACATGAGATAGGCTGCAATTTTCCATAAATAGGTAGGTATTTTTACTAGCGCAAGAAATAAGCAGGAACCATAGAAATACCACAGTATTATGAAACTGGATGAAAAATAGAATGCACACATAGTAAAGTATGAATACGTATGTGTGTAAAATATAGAACGCACACATAAATAGTAAAGTAGTTTCATTTAGACCGCCTTGTTGTAGATGGCGCTGATCGCCATTCATCGTGAAATAAACAAAAGAGCGCACTCTATTCCTTTTATTACAGTACGACCAATGAGTAAAATAATTATACCAAAAGAAAAAGAGAGCTGTCTTGCAGAATAATTTGATGTCACAGCGGCGGCATCTATTATCGTGTACTGAAACTAAGATGGCATAGATAATTATGTATCTATATTTATGTATAGATATATACATGTGTATATACTACTGTATATCTACCTACTTATTGTTATTTGTACTAGCTAGACGGGAAAATGTGTTTCCATTATTAAAGTGGTCTCTATTATGCCTATAAACAAAATATTTTATGAACACATCACAACTAAGTATAAAATAATGTAGTAGGTGCACGCCTAATAAAATTCCCCATAACTGACTTTATAATTAAATCAAAATGCATCAATATGCATTTTGATTTAATTATCAAAATGCCCTATTTTGAAAAGATATTTAAATAGCATCAATATGCTATTTAAATATCTTTTCAAAATAGGGCATTTTGATTTGATACTAATCCTAAACTAAACTAAAACCTTGAGATCTGAGATTTTATCAACTTGTAATTAAGTGCCACTAGAGAAAATTTTGAGAACTTTTTTTTCATACAAGTTAATAGATGGCGCGATCAATTTACAAAATAGCCTATAGACTGAGTGAGTCGTGACCCCCGTACTATCAACGTACTACTCAAGTACTACTACTCTATGGCCTAGGTCAAGGGAGTCCCATGCTACAACTTCATTTGCAGTAAACAATCAAGGATATTTCAATGAACAGGCGATGACTTTTACTAGTTTTGTTTTGTGATTTGTCCACAGACATTAACAAATCTGTGGATTTGTCTTTCTCTGTGGTCTTTCCTGATTCCTATATAATAAATATACTCTGTGTTTCAAGAAAAGCACTCTGTGATTTTGTCTAGTTGACAGTTCTAGTCACTGACTCATATGTGCTATATTCAAAGAGATTCCAATATATAGATACACATAGACATGGCGGGACATCATACGTCCCGCCCATCGGCAGATTTTTCATGGCTGACATTTTGTTTTCTAGTCCAGAGCGAGTTTTTGAAGTGTCATTGAATTCAATCGTGCGACTAAATTATATAAAAAATAGTTCTTTAGAACTATTAATGATGCAAGTGAGAAGTTGACGCGACCATGCCAAAGTGCTGTGTGAAGAGCTGTATCTCGACATTTGGCGCCATTTTTGTTTCTGTTTCGGCGCGCAATACGTACCTTTTGTTCATATCCTTCTACTTTTCTTTAATCATTGGCTATATTATATACGTTGTTATTTTATATTCTAGCCACAGACTACTGAGAGGATCAGACGGATGACTTTCATAGTGAAAAAATCGCCGTAACGAGGCTCACATATAGATTTTGACAACTGCTTCGTTTTTTTTGTATGAATGAGAATATAGTCTTTTACCTATGCAATTACATTATTTTTCTTTTTGGGTTCAGGTATTTTTGCCATGTTAGGTACCTACTGGCTATATAGTAATATCCCTAATTAGGATTACAATATAAAAAAACTACATAGTATATTCACTAGTTTTTTATTTTTCAATTTTGTTTTACATTTATTATATGGTTTTTTCTTGCATGCAAGGCAAACTTTTATTTCTTAACCTAAAAACATCTGTGCCTTTTAATATTCTATTGACAACACTGCACCAGTTAGAAACAGTTAATCGCAGATTCATATCAATAATGCATTCAGAAACAACATCACAATGTTCTCCATCACAGAGCTCCATTAGTTATCTCTTCATCAATGAATAACGTTGGATAGGCGTGGATACGCAGACGAGACCTTTGCAGTGCTTTTGTGAAAAACCTTTATTCAAAATTCTTTTCACATACAAACAGCTTGTGAAGATCTTCGAAGCTCAAGCTTCTTAAATTTTCACAATTGATTACACTGTAACCACTTTTGGAGTCTTATCTCAGTTTTTGGAAATCTATGCAAATTGACGTCCTTTCGTCTACTAGCACAATTCACAACACAGCACTTGTTGTACATAATGCTACTTGTATTACAGCTTCACAAATTGAGAGGTAAGGTACGGAATTAAATCGACGCAAAACTTCACTCGATCAACCTTAAAACTGTAATGACTGTAATGGCGGTTATTTACTTATTTAGGTTTGACAAATTAAGATTTGACATAAAAATCAAACATGGCGGCAATGGACTGTCATTTTCTATAAGTGAGCCATAGACACTACGGCGAGTATATTTTGTATCAAGATTAACACCCGTGATTCTAGCGTTGCGTATGCGTTATATTCTCTTTGGATAAATTATGCATTTCAAAATTTTCAAAGTCAACTGTCAAACGGTTTTCCTAGGATGAGTACACTACTGAGATATTAGATATAATTTGTGTACTGGATTTGATTTTTGTTTCTGACTTTCTGTAGATGTAGAAGAGAAATGAGAATAATACAATAAAAGTTTGTGAATTGTGAGAAACCAGGAAATAAAGAGTTGTATTGTGACACTAAAGCTACGTTGTACAGTGTACACAGAAGCAGGTATTATTAAATTATTATTCAATGCATAGATGTCAGGAAACAAGTACATAAGTAGATATATTCAGTTTTATCTAAATAATATGTATTAAATTATTAGTGAGTTATATACCTACTAGGGTGGAGTGAAAAAAAAAATCGGTTGTGAGTAATCTAATAGTGAAAAATTGGTGCCTTTTAGACTCAAATTAATTCATGCAAAATGTTATTTGATTTGATTTACAGTAACAGCCTCCGCAACGCCCTTGAATTTGTGAAAAAAGTTGGTTTTTTACTCCAATTTGACGAAATGTAAATTTATGAAATTTTAATAAACAGACCTATTTTATTCCAGAAATTATTTAACAATTATTAAATTAAATTATTTATTTAATTTTATAACAAAATTGTATTATTTTAGATTAAAGATAGTTCATAAATATTCGAATTATGTATTGTGTATCATTTATTACCCATTTACCATTAAATTAAGCTTAATGTTTGGCCAGAACTGTACAAGACTTTTTCAATTATATCTAAATTTTTGAGATCAATGCGGAGGCAGAAGATATTCATCAAATTAATTGAAAAATTATATTTATTTTAACTTCAATATAAGGCACCCCCCTATTACAACTAAAAATATAAACAAATTTTTTTTTTCATACATCCGTGCTCCTCCCTAATACCTACTTCAAATTTAGGTTACAAAGTTTAGTGTCACTGCTAATCAAATCGATTGTTTCGTAAACAAACTTTAAATAGGTATCCTCAAAAATGCTTTAACCCAGTTTGTCCAAAATACAGTTACATCACTTAATCTATTTGTCCTCTGATACTTGCAGTCATCACGTTTCTAACTCATATTTTAAGGTGAAGATGACGAGTTTGAGGAGACCATCTCCGGCACGGTCACAAGTTGAAGTACTGAGTGGGACTTCAGATGCCGTGGCGTCAGCACGGCTGACACGCAGAACGCGCAGTGTCGGCTCCCCAGCTCGCTCCAACAACTCTGGCAGGCTCAGCTCAATGATACAGGAGTACAGAGAGACAGACATGGGGTCATTTGTATTGTCCCCGTTAGTCAGAAGGTCGATATTGCCTGACAACACTGATATTGAAGAGCCCAAATGTGAGTATGCTTGATATTGCACCCTAATATGTAGTGTATTGTGTAAATAATGGATATCCTTTAATCTAACTCACAGCCACAAAATGAAGCAAGTTGAGAACTAGATCTATTGTGTTTATTACACAATAGATTTAGTTGACACAATAGATCTTACAGTAAGTTGTTACTACTTGTTACACAACCAACTGTTATTGGTTAACATCATAACAGCCGGTTCCCTTTTGTACTATCTTAAAAATAAGGCATGGTCTTAATTAGTTGTGACATTACTTAGATTGTTTCCCAAATAGCAACACCCATTTTAAAATTTTAGACAGTTCAAGTATGTATCCACATTGGTTTGTTTAACAATCTTCATCCTAATACAGTATTGATCAGGCGCTAGTCGCAGCAGCACCCACAGTAATGGCAAATGCCTAATTCGGTCCTGCACCACAATCTCCGCATAATTTGTGCAAAGAGGAGGCTGGACATAGTTGTTGTTGTTGTTGCAAAAGATATTCTTTCAAATCAAATCCAATCATACATTTACTTGCGAGAATACATAATATGGATGGATGTCAAGGATTGATTGGTTATTTATCTGTCCAACAATAATGCATACTCCATTAATGTGACAGTGCACCTTACTTCTAAAGTGTTGTAGCCCATCATACCAAGAAATCGGTTTGGATATAAATATGTATAAATCCTATATAGTAGCCATATTGCTTTTGATAAAGCCACCTTAGAAATTTGCACATATTAGACTCATACAGGTTCCAAATAATGAGATTGTTCTCGAACTTGCTTGTCAATAGTGAATAGGCACCATGGTATGGCCGACTTGCACCAAATCACTTAATTGTATTTAATGGATATTTTCCATGTTACCACAAAAACCATCTTAAAACACCTGTTTAACTAGACAGTAGTTAAAGATAAACGTCAAAATGATTAGAATTGTCACAACAGATGTGTTAGACAATGGTTTTAGACATTACTTAAATCAGGATTTGTAGTTGCTCATATATAAACATACAATTAAGGCATGTTTAGGAGTTAGACAGTGTTTAACACAGGTTTAAAGTGTGTTAAATTTTTTGTGGTAAAACCGTTAATCTCTATATGTAATTACTTGCACCATGTAATTTTTGTAGATAAATATGTTTAAATAACTGTCAAAGTTAAATGATGGTTCCTTGGTCATTTAACACCGCCAAAACGTGTTTAGTGCCATATTTGTTTTACAACTGATCTGTCTTTCAATTAAAAATGGCAAATGTCAGAGATGTGAATTCATTTTGTTTCATGCCTACTCCTTTTACCAAAGATCTACATTTTCCGTCAAAAATCGCTAGCTAAGTACAAGCAACCATTTGTTTAAGTAAATAAGAATCTAGGTGACGGATTTATCAATGGAGTAATCACATTAAACTCAACTTCTTCGTAAATTACTTCATGCAAGATGTTGCCAAATATACATTTACAGTAACTAAATTTAAGTCATTAAATATGTTTAGTACATACATATATCTAGCTTATTTCCAAATACTTTTTAGGTGCAAGTTGCCCCAAATATCCAAGTATAAAGTTAAGAAAGCACAATAAAACTGATGGTTTTTTAAATTTACAGGCAAAAGTTGGTGGCAAAAACTGGATGAGAACTCGAGAGATGTGATAGAAGTATTGGAAGACAATAAATTTGTGGAGCCCAACAACATTATAGAAGAATTAGATATTGAAATTTTGAGGTATGCTCTGCAATGATTTTAGTCTGTACAATCAATCATTAATAATACCAATCCATGTTATGCTCACAATTACTAATGAAACAAACCTCACAATACGCAAGCGGGAAGTCAGTGCAGGCCTTATCACCCCCACTTGAAGCCTCACAATGAGCTGCATAGGTCTTAATTATCTAAATTTTTAAGTTGTGGGTGGGGTTAATAATATAATAAATCACTATCAGGCAAAAAACAGATTCCATTTTACCAGCTATTAAAAAAGTACATACTACATGTTGTTTTGATTGCTAGTTGTAGGTTTAAGTTTGAAACATTAAACTGATTTGTAAGTAATTTTACCAACATAATATGCAATTAATTATTATTCAATAGTGACTGAATTAATCGTAAGAAACATTATTATTTTAATATTTCAGTCAAGAAAAAAATAACTTCACTTTAGATTTACCAGAAAGCAGTGACAGCGAATCTATCAACAGCATTGTAATACCGCCAAAAAAATTATTTACTGAAAAAGAAAATCAGCACCAGAAGAATTTTGGCCAGTTTGGCACAAGAGACACATTGAGTAAACTCCACAAAACAAAACATACTTGTGACAATACTGTTAGCACTGTAACTAAAGAACTTTTTCAAAATAAACCTAGATCTAAACCTTTATTTCCTTCTGCTCTTCTTATTATATCTCCTAACAAAACCACTGGTGACAAAACTCTGACAGCAATTGAGCCAAAAGGACAAGTTCGCAACCTCTTTGGTAATCGCCAAGGCACCAAACGAAAAAATATGTTTGCCAATTTTATTGTATCTGAAAGCGAGGATGAGATACCAGATATACAGCCAAACGTTTTTAGGTTTCAAAAAAGGCCGGATGCAAAGAGACATTCCAGTGCGTCTTCTCGTGGTATAATAAATACATCGCCGACATCTAGCATTACTACTGATATGGAATTAGATGAGTGGAAGCTCCTTCCATCATCAACTATGGTTGAAAACCAATTAGAGGTAACGTTGGCTGGTGGCCAAACTCCGAAAAGAGCAAAATTGAGTAAACTGTCTGAAGCTAAAGAATCGGACGCTGGGACAAACAGTACTAAAGCTACAAATAGGTCAAAACAATCAAATAAATCTACTTTAGACAAAGCTATGACTAAAGAAAAATCTGAACTGAATAGTTCGGTTAGGAGTAGGTCAAAAGTAGCTCAGGATGATGATGAACAAATACACATAAGCCAAAGGACACAAAACAAATCACAGTCTACAAGTCCAAAACCTAATGATAGTAAGATTTTGCAGTCGTCAATAGTTACCAGAAGCAGGAACAAGTCTATTGCAATTGACGAGCAAATCAAAGAACAAGAAACGTCTGTAATTGAAAACAACGACGTGAAAGACAAAAGTCGATTTAAACATGACGAAAATGAAGTAAGTTTAAAGCAAAATGATGGCAGAGACAAAAACAATCACGAACTAAGTCGAGAAAGAGCCAAAGAAGAGCTAAAAGAGATTGTACAAGAACAAGACAATAATAAAAATAAACAAGAAAGTCGAAACCTGGAAGAACAAATAATAGATCACAAAATACCAGAACATGAAATGAAGCAAAACAAAAGTCAAGAAATACAAGATCAAATTCAGGAAGAGCAAAGTGAAAGTCAAGTAATGGAAGATGAAAATGAAACAGAGCAAAATGAATGTCAAGAAATACAAGATGAAAGTGAAGATGAGCAAAATGAAAGTCAAGAATTACAAGATGAAAGTCAAGAACTGGAAAATAAAATTCAAGAAATGCAAAATGAAAGTCAAGGAATGGAAGAGAAAAATAAAAAAATACAAGTCGAAAGTGAAAAAATACAATACGAAAATGAAGAAAAGCAACCTCAAAGTCAAGGTGAAAGTGAAAAAGAGCAAAATGAAAGTCAAGAAATGCAAGATATAAGCGAAGATGAGCAAAATGAAACTAAGGAAATTCAAGTCGAAACTGAGGAAATACAAAATGAAAATGAAGGAAACCAAACTGAAAGTCAAGAAATGGAGGATAAAAAACAAGAAATACTAGACGAAAGTGAAGAAATTCAAAACGAAATAGAAGGAAACCAAACTGAAAGTCAAGTAATGGAAGATGAAAGTCAAGAAGAGCAAAATGAAAGTAAGGAAATGCAAGATGAAAGTGAAGATGAGCAAAATGAAAGTCTAGAAATACAAGATGAAAGCCTAGAAGGGCAAAGTGACAATGACGAGGTACAAGAAGAAAGCGAGGAAAGGCAAAGTGAAAGGGAAGAAATAGAAAATGGAGACTATGAGCAAGAGAGCGAAGCAGAAAATAATTTAAGCCAAGAAGTTGAAACTGAAAATGAAGAAGTTGATAATCAAGAAATTGAACTAGATGATGAAAACGAATTTATAGATGAAGAAGTGGTGGAAAGTGATCCAAAACATGAGAGTGACCAAGAAGAAGAGAACGATCAAAATGACTATCAAGATAACAACAAAAAAGTTGACACTGACATTCCTAACATATCACACGACACCACCGGTAGAAATAGACAGAAGCACGATTCGCCTGAAGTAATCCTACACACCAAGACAAACCATGGCGACTCTTTCGCTATCCACGGTCAAAATACGAGCGTCAGAAAAACAAAAAGCATGATCAAAAACAAGAACACAAGACTAAGTCTTGAGACAGTTAGAGAAAGCATGAATTTTTCTGATGGAGCTAAGAGTTCTAGCGCTGAAGGCTCAGGCTGGGATTCTCATAGGACTACTCGCAAAACGCTACGACAAACCTTTGGCAAAGATTTCACTCCGCGAAAGTCATTACGAGCTCTTGTGATGGAGAAATCTGCGAAAAGACAAACATTGGCGAATGATATAACATCAACGACAGCGAAATTCCCGCAAGCGAATTCTACTGAGTTGCCTGAAGAATCTGCACACTATGTTGAGGTGAATCATGAGCCTCAAGAATCGGACCATGAACGAAGGGTGAGACAGACGACTTTAGAAATGTATCTGCAAAAAATAATGAAGCAAAATATGGAAAAGAAAGCTAAAATTGTAAGTTACCAATTTATACTAATATATACAATATGGTTTTAATGGTTTTAATTTTAAATTCTAATAATATTTTTGTTTTGCTATTTGAGTAGGTACGCAAATTGATATCTGCATTTTTAATTACACTTTATGGCTTGCGTATGACCGCTATCTGACCTGATGGTATGTGACGATGCGGTCGACGATGTAGCATGCTTACCAAAAGATATTCCTTACTAGAAGATACCTATTACATAAAATAAACAACTGCTGCAACTTATATTAATTAAAATAAACAACTTTTAAAAGCACCTAGGCATGTTGACGCTTTTTTATGTTAGGTTGTTACTACCATTGAAAATACGACTTCTGTCTTAGAGCCCACATACACGAGCACTCCAATCCACAACATTCCAATCCAAAAATAATGGCTCGGAATGGAGTGCCCATCTGTGGGCTCGAAATTGGACCATCGTTCCACTCAATTATTTAAGTAATTATTCTTTTGATACTAATAATTAAATTACATTAATTTTCTATTGATTAAAAAAAAACATTGTTCTGGACATGAATTTGACAATGAAATAAAACTGGCTTATGTAGAAAAAAACTTATGCAATAATCATTTTTGTTTTATGGCTAATCAAAATTTAAATTAATCAAAAAAGTATAATATATAGGTAGTAAAATTTTCAAGTTTTTTAATTAATGTTCTCATGAAGATGATGATGAAGGACTCAAACGCGTAGGATATAATATTCTGGTGCACAAGCGAAGGTACGTGCAAACGCAGATGCATACAACTATTCTTATATTCTGTAAAGCAACACTCGTAACCTTTGATTTTGCAGGAAGAAGCAGTTAAAAATTCACTAAAAGCCCCACCAAGAGATATCTCAAACCGCTTCAAAGTACCCAGGAAACCTATATTTGCACGGCGCCCTATCACTAAAACTACCAAACCGAAGGCCAAGCCTGTTAAGTCTTTCATACCGTTAGAAGATTTACCGGAGGAAGTGATTGAGGATATGAAATACAAGCCGCCTAAGAGATTCCAACCAAGTAATGCTGCCTGGATCACAAAGAGACTGTACAAGTATTTAGAGACCAAATTGGAGAATAAGTAAGTTGATTTTATTTGACACGGAGTTACGGTTTTTTAAAACTAGGTACAAGGTAAGGGAACTGCCTACTCAAAGCCACTACTATACCACTCAGCACTTTAGAAACCCTGCTCGGCACTGCAATGCGCTCGTTACCTTAAGGAATCAGATGTAATAATACACAAATAGTTCTTCATCTTTTTGTGTATGTAATTTTAGTCTTGATATTTGTTCCCTGTATGTGGTCATGTGACATGTCTATTCCGTAGTCTCTGACTTTTGTCAAATCCTTAATTGAACAGCTGTAAGGCATGACAACAAAATGAGACATTGTCGTTATCTTTATTAAACCATATAGTTGAAAACACATTCTTGATGGCTTTAGTAAACCAACCTGCAAAGCGAAGAACCGGGATTCAATATCCAATCAGTCAAACTCTGTTTCATGAGCATAAAGTTTGTTACAAGATTGCGCGAAAAAGGAGAATATTTTTACGGTTCAAGTAGGTATGTATTTGAGTTTATTTATTCAACCTTAACTTTTAAATGCCTAAAAAATTGGATGTGTCGGGTATCGTTAGAATCCTTACATCATCCCGAGTGACACTGGCTAGTGCATTCGTGTTTTTTACTTAATTAACTTTTGTTATAGGTCTTGCGATGTGTATTTGTGTCTATGCCACCTGACACAGGAAATGATGAGTGCAGGGCATCAGTGATCATGACTATGCCTTTACTATTTTCAAAACGATTTTACATTCTGGGTGTACCAATTCTTTCAGATACGACTACAAAGCCCGCGTGCGGTCGGAGAAACTCGTGGAGTCTTTATACCATTTCGCGAAGGAGTGTTTGCGACACGAGGTCGCCGCCCCCGACGCCATTGATGTTTTGAAACACGAGATGGCGCGCCTCGACATCGTCAGGACACATTTCGAGTTCTACGAATTCTTCCACGAGTTCATGCCTAGAGAGATCAGGATTAGAGTGAGTGTGACTTTAATTTGAAAGTAGATAGAAGAGAAGTGAATAGTTTCTTCACATTGACTCCAAAATGAAACATGCGTTTTAATGATACGATGCGTATATATGTGAACAGCCCACATGTGTGCTATGTTGAAGTTATAGGTCGATGGACCTTTTATAGCGCGTAAGGAAGGATTCCCGTGGAGGCATTGTTGCCATTTATTTAGAAAAATGTTAAATTTTTAACGGGCTATATAAACGCCAGTTCGTTTGTGACTGAGGTGAAATTAGGCCCATGGGCCACTATATGGTCCACGTTGAGGAGCTCTTACTCAATCTTCCTGTTATCAATTTGAACTAAGGCGCAAATATTATCTCCAGGTTCAACACTTACCCTATCCTCACCTACGAACAAATAATATCATTCGTAGATCCTCACTTAAAAAGAAAGTATTTATTTGACCCAAAACAAAAGTAAAAGAAAAATAAAAGATCAAAATAACACAAACACTTTTAAAAACATTACCTACCTTTTTCATTTTTGCGGCCAAACTCCTGCACCCTAAGGCATAGGCATTAGGCATGCTTCTACATCTATCCACATCATTACTTAACATCGTGTAAGCTAGAGTTCAAACGCTTAGTTATAAATAGAATAAACAATAGATGTAACTCTGATACACCATACAATACGATACAAAAGATATTATAAAACGAAGTGTCACAATGGGCGGCCTTAGCGTTCATTCACTATGAGCGAAAAGGCGTCTCTCAATCTGACCCAATTATTATACAACCAGAAATATATATTATAAAATTTCTCGTTTCTTCCAGGTTATACCAGATGTTGTTAATAACATACCTCTCCCAAGACACGGAGTATTTTCTGATATCCTCAGAGGGTACACAGTGCAAGGATAATCTGTATTACTATTAAAACTTGTTTATATTATATTTAAGGCACTTCCACACGGATAACCACTAACAAAATTAATACAGGCATGCTAGCCCTACCTCCACTATCAATACAAAATATTTATGTCCCTGGTAATTTCTGACTGTCATAAGCGACCCGTGTGTCAGTGCCCTTAAATACTTTCTCATTGCTATTATAAACTATGATTAAACTATTTAAAGAGTTAGTGTAATTTTATTTAAGAAATCTTACTTTTTAGGGTTAACAAAAAACCATGTGATCTGGGTATCTAGGAATTGTTTATTTCGAAAATAGTAGGATACAAATGTAAACCTATGTTACAATGGAGCACCATACACATAAAATATTATATTGCGATATATTGGTACATACAAATACATGGAAAACGTATAGAAAGCAACAAGAGTTTGATTTGGAAACTTTTTTTACAATCTAAATGTGTTTCCACCTTGTCACCTAATCCTAAGTTAAGATTTAGTCGAAAAGTGCAGCTGCCGGAACACACCGTTCCGTTGGTCTGTTCAGGGGGCCTAGACAAAAACCACTTTCCGTAAGCGGTCACGCTTGCGGAAAAGAAAAATGTATGGGAATGACATTAGCTTTCGGAAAAGAAATAAATGTAAGGGAATGACATTAGCTTGCGGAGAAGAAAAAATGTATGGGTATGACATTAGCCTGTGGAAAAGAAAACAGTCATGTATGGGATGACATTAGCTTGCGAGATGTCACGTGACTGTTCTTAAATTGGTGGATGGTAATTGGTCGAATCGGGTTTTTACTCTATGGTTTTGACGTTAGCGTGAGCGGGAAAAGAAGCGTTGTGGATTTTGTCTAGAGGGCCAGACCTAACAATTATTTGCTACAGCCTCAGGGGCGTATTTACCCTAGGGCCAAAAGGGCCATGGCCCGGGGCGGCAGGCTGCGAGGGGCGGCGCAATCAGAAGAATTTATAAAACCCTACCTAACTCTTAACGCTCTTATTAATAAACAGTAGGGCTCTTATCAATAAACAGTGTTAAACGATTGAATACTTAGTTAAAATGTGTTTTGTCCCTTTCGATTCAGTTTAAAATTGTCAAATACCAATAAAGACAAAACATAGTTTAACTAAACCACCGTTTAACACGTTTATTAATAACAACCTAAATCTCGTAAGGTGGTCGTGGGTGTGCGGCAGGGCGGCGGGGCTTGCAGGCCCGGGGCGCCGAATCCTAAAATACGCCACTGTACAGCCTATGATAGAGAAAACTCGACTGGCACGAAAATCGGATATGAAAGCTCGTTTTCCCTCTACCCACAGCGGTAGCGAATAACACTTAGGTCTTAATAGGCCTTTATGTGCTTGGCGACATTTTGAGGGCGGTAGGCGAGGACTAATAGACGCTCATAGTACGAATGGTTTCAAGGAACTTTTTCATTTCTAATCTTGAGTCATTTTCATTGGGAGCTAAATTAAAAATGCGGCTTCAGTCAATACGACAATTGTTAAATTCATCCCTTGTTGATTCCTATACAAGTAAAACGTAAAAACACATCGCACATGGCTTAATTAATTTACTTAGGTATGTATAGAAGGAATAAAGGCAAAGCTTAGTCTTACTTTGATCATCTAATTGGGGCATAATTATTGTTTACACTTACCTATTCTTATATATTTAATGTATTTGAGTCAAAAGTAACAAAATTTACAGTACATTATAAATTTAACTTCGAGGTTATTTTTAAGGTAAAAATTTAACGATGCATCCTTACGACTTAAGCAATAAAGGCAAGAATACACAAGCTTCTCACAATATCTGTCGTGTAAAGAAAAAGCATGTCTACACCTCTCCACATCAGTCATTTAATTTTATTTAAAAAAAAAACCATGACTCGAGTAACGGAGTGCAAACAATAAAGATGCATGCGCTTTCTCTTGACATCCTCTTAAACAGATTTTCGCTAGGTTTTATACTTTTAAGCAGCTCGTTATAATCAATACTTAAATGCCACAAGTTATATAAAAACTTTCGTAAAGATGAAACGTCCAATTCACAATTACATTTTAATTCGGAGAAATTGAAACGGTTAGTGTTCAAAGGCTATTAATTATTAACAATTAGATAGTTTCATTATTCAATCCATCTGTACACTAAACAATGCTAAAAAAGACCAAAATATACATTTATTAGTGAACATAATAGTAAATGCGAAGTCAAAAAGTAAATTGCATAACTTAACTAGTCATAACAACGGGTATATCAATAGCATTGATGCAAAAATAGTTTGCATCGAATAACGTATGAAACTATGAGCAATCTCAACTAAATACAGGATGTTGTATATTATAAACAAATAAGTATGAAAATGTTTCATATAAAAGGTTTAGTTAGGAAAGGAGATTTAGACATATCCGACATATATAAATGTATTTGCTAACAGACATAAAGATTCATTTATATCTGTTGGCGCAACACGCCACGTAATAATTGGATATTTCGTTACAATTCATTATGCGGCCGGCGTTTCTCGTCTCGTTTGTTCTTTCCGAGGAGTAACTATCTTAGTTTTGTTATTATCAAAACCGGTAAGGATATCGTCGATAAGACTGATAAAACAATTTAAAGATTCATTTATATCTGTTGGCGCAACACGCCACGTAATAATTGGATATTTCGTTACAATTCATTATGCGGCCGGCGTTTCTCGTCTCGTTAGTTCTTTCCGAGGAGTAATTATCTTAGTTTTGTTATTATCAAAACCGGTAAGGATATCGTCGATAAGACTGATAAAACAATTTAAAGATTCATTTATATCTGTTGGCGCAACACGCCACGTAATAATTGGATATTTCGTTACAATTCATTATGCGGCCGGCGTTTCTCGTCTCGTTAGTTCTTTCCGAGGAGTAATTATCTTAGTTTTGTTATTATCAAAACCGGTAAGGATATCGTCGATAAGACTGATAAAACAATTTAAAGATTCATTTATATCTGTTGGCGCAACACGCCACGTAATAATTGGATATTTCGTTACAATTCATTATGCGGCCGGCGTTTCTCGTCTCGTTAGTTCTTTCCGAGGAGTAATTATCTTAGTTTTGTTATTATCAAAACCGGTAAGGATATCGTCGATAAGACTGATAAAACAATTTAAAGATTCATTTATATCTGTTGGCGCAACACGCCACGTAATAATTGGATATTTCGTTACAATTCATTATGCGGCCGGCGTTTCTCGTCTCGTTAGTTCTTTCCGAGGAGTAATTATCATAGTTTTGTTATTATCAAAACCGGTAAGGATATGACTGATAAAACAATTTAAAAATTCATTTATATCTGTTGGCGCAACACGCCACGTAATAATTGGGTATATTTCGTTAGAATTAATTATGCGGCCGGCGTTTCTCGACTCGTTATTTCTTTCCGACGAGTAACTATCTTATTTTTGTTATTATAAAAACCGGTAAGGATATCGTCAATAAGACTGACAAAACAATTACTACGCCATAACTCGCGGCAAAACTTAACAGTTTACCGTGTTACCACAAACACTTTTAGATGCCTGTTTAGCTAGACAGTGTCTAAAGATAAACAGCTAAAACGATTAGAAATGTCACAACAGTATTGAGTTGGACAACGGTTAGACACTACTTAAATCAAGATTTGTAGTCATTCATATTTAAACACGCGACTAAAGCATGTTTAGGAGTTAACTGTTTAACACAGGTTTAAAGTCATTAATTTTTTTGTGGTAAGACGGTTAAAATCATACTAATGTTACGTCTAATTTGTGTCCTTTCATTTATATATCTATACAATAGATTACGCTTATTTAGTTCAAAAGTATTCCAAAAGACAAATTTCCACTACAATACTAATATAAATGAGATTTGCGACACAAATATGACGATATTTCATATATTGTGGTAAAAATTCGAAATGTGTTAAGATTTTTTTGGCACTACCTAAGACACATTTCATATTAAATTGTTTCGTTTATGTTTTTCCATTGGTTAATATGGCGGTTATTGCTATAAAAATATAAAATTATTCGCCAAACATTTACAAATCGTTAATTTGTCTAATAGTTTATTAAAATTAATATCTTTTTCTAAGTACAGCTAATAATTAAAAGCTAAAGAAATGCAGTCTAGACTAAAATTAAAGCAGTCAAATAAAATTTATAAATATCTATATAAAAAAAAATAGTCTTACAATTTCACTAAGCAATAATGCGATCAAATCATTACATGAAAGACGAAGTTGTAGCCATTTTAGTGCACAATAATACAACGAATTAATACAAAATTTCAAAATGCGATCTTAGTAACGTAGTAATTACAAAACGAACCTAATTATATATTGCTTTAAAACTAATTGAATAAGATAAAATTCACAACTCACACAACTGATATTTTATGACTTAGTTCACAATTAACATGAAACAAGTACATCCTACTTGATAATAAACAAAATAAATCCAAAAAATACTACAAAATAAATCCAGAATATAAAAGTTTTAGAAATAACAATTACTTATTGTATTTATGCCTCGGGAACTACGATCAATCCAAATTCATAAATCAAAGAAATAAGTACTACTAAAGGTAATTTCAAATAGAGATACAAACTTACTACAAAATCCCAGACAATACATGAAAATCATTTAACATTTAATTTATACTAACATTAACGAGTTTGTCAAATTATTTTATCACTTGTATAAAATTATACTAATACGCATTATGATATTTAAATCCATAGCAAATTCAGACATACATTTAAATATAGTAAATATAAAGACATTTTTTTTTTGTCAGAGTACATATACCCTCTGCTGCAAACTTTCGTAAATAATTGTAAACATGAACATACAAGTACATCATTGAACACGTTTATCAATACCAAAGCATAAATCCCGTTGAACTAAAAGGATAATGTCAAGTGTCCTCGTCACTGATACAAAAAGCTCGTCTCATAACTGACTAACATTTCACTGACTAACATTTCATATCATTAAGCCG
This sequence comes from Crocallis elinguaria, assembly GCA_907269065.1. Classification (NCBI taxonomy): domain Eukaryota; kingdom Metazoa; phylum Arthropoda; class Insecta; order Lepidoptera; family Geometridae; genus Crocallis; species Crocallis elinguaria. The sequence goes on along the minus strand of OU026072.1, from coordinate 17,680,074 downwards.
ATACCAATTCATATAACTACCAAACGTTCAGGGGCCTATTTCATAATATATATTAGTCTAATATTATGAGTATTAGCCTCACATTAATAAAAGAAAAACGAAAAAAAGACTGATAATATTAGACTAATATTTTTTATGAAACAGGCCCCAGAGCACATTTTGTATATCAACAGTACTCGAGGCTTCAAAATGCCTATGTCGAGTTTGCTGCTAAACCAATCGTGTTAGAATCGCCGCTATGTGAACGGAATGGTTATTTTTGCCACGTATTCACGCAACTTGCACGTAATCGACTCTTGCAACTCGTTTCGTGCCTACTTCCAGCTTTAGATTTGATTTAAATGCCTGACATTAAAACAATTGACGGTTAATGCTACAGCCAGCCAAAACCTCGTTTTTTTTAACCGAAAAGCCTTTCTCTATAACGCTCACCGCATGCCGATCAGTGGCCATGAAACCTCACAGCCGCCTATATCTGTTGCACGTACTGTAATCACGAATTAGCTTCTGGAACATCTTTGCGTGTTTTTATAGTCTTTATGGCTACCATTTAAACACGCCACATCAGATGATAAATTATGGTTATGCCCTAAGGTCTAGCCAAAACTTGGGAGTGGCTCTCGTGCGAAGGATGACGCCAAAAAAGTTTGTCGTCTTAAAATGTAAGCACAGAAAAATCACTACTTACTACCTTGCATGCACTAATCATTATTATTGGCAGCAACACTTTCAATTACGATAACATTGATAAGCAATTCTGACACGATTGAGGGCTTGCAAGAGCCATTGACTTACGTTGTTACATTTTTTTAAACTTACGTTGTTAAATTCTTTGCACGCATCCAATTTCTTGAATTCGAACATTCTCTTTTTAAATTATTTATAGATATTTCTAGCGCCTTACATTTCAAATTTTAAGTCTGATTTTGTTCAATATTTGGGTTTAGTTAAATCGAATTTCATTAAAGGTAAAAACGTAAATGTGCAAGTATGTACTGCCTGACTGTAGACACAAAGGAAGTCAAAAACTTCTATAACTTTTTTGTATATTTCCGATTTGGACAGGGTTGTCACTTGCCAGGCTGTAAATATCCGGCGTTTTACAGTCGTGATTATTTTATTGTATTAATTACAGAATGACCGGGTAAAAAATGTATGTGGCGAGCTTTTTCCATTTTTGGACCTAACAATCTACGATTTGGACCGATTCAATATTTTAATTATCACCGGCGTGTACTACTAATAAAAGTTGTTTTATTCAAAATCATAATCACAAAGTACTTAAAAAATAAGGTTCAGTTTAGGTTAAGAAAAAAGTGTTCAGCTTATAGGTAGACAAAAAATTAAATATCATTATTGAGAATATGTCGAAGATTTTACTGTTATGAATCCTAGAAAATTGGTTCGCTATGTCGGAGGTTTCAGTTGTAGTTGTCATAAATACTGATTAGATATAAAGGCTTATGCTAAATATGTATTCTATAAAAAGACACATTTTGTCTTAATGAACACTTTATCAATATTTTGTCGGCGTTCACCCATTGTTGGGCAAAAACAACGTCCTGAGTTACTATACATTAACCCTCTTAATTAATTATAATCATCCCTCGAAAATTCAATAAGTTAATGTTGTCTCCTTTTCACGCGTCACGTTTGCGTAAAAAAAACATGTGTGCCTCTAAGTGTGAGTGTGCGTTCTTACACATACACAGACACACACAAACATGCGTGAAAGTTATACAGCATTGCTAGGGTCTGTGAAGAGGTTGGCTTGCTAGAACTTTATGTTTGAATAAGAGGGTTAAACTTATCTACTGTAATTTCGGAGTTGTTACGATATATAGTGACATTTCATTTTGGCTGTACTATAGGCTGCTCTGGAGTCATAAATGCCACTTAATCTGTGACGTTTCCTTAGAATATCCTACATGAACAGTAGTAATACAATAATAAGACGAACATGAAATTCAGCTAGATGGCGCGATTATCAAATAAGCTCCAGAGAAAATTCCCGTGTAGATTCAACAACTCAACTGCATAAACATGGATATAATCCCGACAATATTTCTGTCTCGGCTTGCGATTCCGAAATCCTAATGTCTCAGGATAATGAGCGCAATGCATTGCCGCGCAGGCCTTTGTGTTTCAAAGTTCTGAGTGGCACTGCAATTGTTATGGGCCGACGTTATGCTTACCATCAGGCAAACGACCATATCGTCTCTTTACCAAATAGCATAAAAAAAAATTATTTCCCCATTGCATTACTACTGTTTCTATCAGTCACAGCCAAACAAAACTGTCAAAACATAATCGTAGGTACACTTAGCGCGGTGGACATGGCAGCAGCTCCACGTAGTTAGCCGGGAACAGCCCGAACACCCCCCGGGGACCCAGCCCCTGCCACCACCCCGCGTCTATCTGTTCTATGTGCGTGATTATGTCGCCGGGGTCGAAGGTGATTTCTGAATCGTCCGCTGAAACAAGTCAATGTAACAAAAGGTAAATAAAAAAACACAACTGCCCTAGCCAGTGTCACTCGGGATGGTGTAAGGATTCTAACGATACCTCATACATCCAAATCTGTTCAGGCATTTAAAATTTATGGTTGAATAAAGAAACACATACAAACATACATACATGAAAACATAACACAAGGATCGTTTAATAAATATTTAATTAAGTAGATATACTAAATATGAAACTATAAACCGTTCAAATATAAAACCTTGCTATGTTACCACCATTTTTAATTCTTTCATTTCATTTTTTTAAACCATTTTTAAACGCCATATTTAGCTAGACAGTGTCTAAAGATAAAAGTTTAAAATGATTAGAAATGTAAAACAGAATAGAGTTAGACTACGGTTAAACACCACAGATCATATATAAATACGTAACTAAGGCATGTTTAGCAGTTACTGTTTACCACAGGTTTGCGTGTTTAATTTTTTTGTGGTAAGACCCTTGTTATTTAATTTTACAAACACTACACACTAATTGAGCGCTAGAAAATGCTCTATCATCATGCAACACATGTGTACAGTTTATTATTATTTGTGTTGCTTACCGGCTTGGTAGTCGTAAAGCGCCCGGGCGGTCAGCCCCGGGTCGTCGTCCAGGTCTTCGTATATCGTTCCTTCTTCGTCCATACCTTCGGGCGAAACGTCTGGAAACACATGTTTTAATATAAAAACTTGCATTTTTTGCTTTTACTTCAACTTAGGGAACAGCGTAAGTCTAGTCAAAATCGGTTCAGTAGGTTGCAAGATCAGCAGGGCTATTTAAATTCACTCGGAATGATATCCGTGTCGGAAGCTACCTTCTTGATAGTTTATATTTCGGAAACGCATCGCGACAGAGAAATACTGTCGGGATTATATCCGTGTTTATGCAGCTGAGTTATCAAATCTAAACGCGAAATTTCTCTGACGGGATGCTTTTCCGAGATATAAACGATCAAGACAATCGCTTCCGAGACGGATATCATTCCGAATGAATTAAAATCACCCTGCATCAGGGCTATTTTAAATCACTCTGAATGATATCCGTGTCTGAAGCGACTGTCTTGATCGTTTATATTTCGGAAACGCATCCCGTCCATATCCGTCATCGTCCATATCACCGCTTGAAATCAGTTGAGATAGCGGTCAAACGCTAATCTACAAAACAAGCTATTTTCTTTATGTTATTTGGTAACAAGACGAGCTGGTCGTGAGCCTGATGGTAAGCATAACGCAGGCCCATAACAATTGCAGTGCCACCCAGAACTTTGAAACACAAAGGCCTGCGCGGCACTACAGTGCGCTCGCTACCCTGAGACATTAGAGTAATTTCACTGGCTACTCTGCTCATCAAACCGGAACACAGTAATGCTTGCACACTACTGCTTGGTGGCAGACTTCACTCACAAAGCGGTGTTAACAACCCAGACGGACACTCGCAGAAAAGTTAGTCCTCCCTAGTGGGTACAAACACAACACTTTAGATGTAAACAAGGAGAAACTTACCATCAAGAGTAGTCCCGTTACTCTCCTTCTTAAAATTAACATTCTCAATCACCGTATTCTGCCTGCTTAGCTCCTTTTCCCTCGTTCCCTCCTCCGCTATATTATTCTTACTATACGGCGACCGTTTTATAGTACTAAACTTGTTATCGCTATCATCGTCATCATTTTCATTGGAGCTCGAATACGAAGCGTCGAACATATCATTTTCTAGAATATTCTGCTTGATCATCGGCTCGCTCTGTTTCAAGTTCTCGATGTCTCTATACGCTTCGTTTTGATTATATTCCGTATAGTTAATGGCACTGAATGAGCTGGGTTCGTTTTCCGTACTAGGGCTTAAGTCTGCTGACGGATCGAATATTGGTTCGTATTGTATTTGAGAGGGAGTCTCGAGGCTCAGTTTGATCTTGTCTATGTTCTTCAGCGGGCTGGTCTTGAGCGGTTCTTGGTCCGGTTCTGGTGCTTTGGGTTCTAGTTTGAGGGGGGGTTTGTGGGGGGAGATTGGTTGCGGTGCAGGTTGTGAGGTGAACGCGTTGATGCGTTGCGCGATGACTGAGCTTCGGACTGGCTTTTCTGGTATGCTGTTTGATCTGCAATAGAGTTAACATTTTTCTGAGGCGCTATTGTAGTATCCTAGGTTGACTGGAAGAGATCGCTTTGAGCGATATGTACGCCCAGTTCAACCGCTGCTAACTCAATTCCATTGCGGCATTTCTAATAATTTTAGACGTTTATCTTTAGACAATGTCTAGCTAAACAGGCGTTTAATAGTTATTTGGTATATAAGGCTACAAAGTTGTTATTTGGCGCGAGTATTGTATTGAAACCTAAGATAGCTCATCAAACCGGAACACAGTCATGATTGCACATTACTGCTTGGTAGCAGACTTCACGAGCAAAGCGATGGTACCCACCCAGACAGACACTCGCAGAAGAGTTAGTCCTACCACCTAGTAAAAATGCTGAGAAAATAATTATTTGTGCAACAAGAGAGCAAAGTTGATTTTTGCTGCGAGTGCTGATTCTAAGTTAAAATCCTGAGCGTAAAGGCACGAGATGGAAATAACTGTCTCGTGTGGCACATACCTTACAAATTGTCACCATAACAGCGAGAACATATTAGAGGTAAAAAAGTAAATTATATATGTAATAACTCGACAGAGTTCTAAAACAATAATCGCGTTTAAAATTTTAACAAATTAATTTATAGTTTAGGGTTAGCCGTACGCAACATTCGAAATTCAAATTCGCTTTGATCAATCACTGAGCAGAATTTTGATTATGCACACTGGTTTCTTGCAGCAACTGGTGCCTAAGCAAAGGGTGACGAGCAGCTGCTGAGGTGAAAAATTTGTTTTTTGTGATAACTCGGTGTAGGTGTCTGCTGAAGTGAAAAAGTTGTTTTTTGGTATAAGTTGGTAGGTGTCTGCTGAAGTGAAAAATTTGTTTTTTGTGATAGCTCGCTAGGTGTCTGCTGAAGTGAAAAAGTTGTTTTTTGTGATAACTCGGTAGATGTCTGCTGAAGAGAAAAAGTTGTTTTTTGTGATAGCTCGGGAGGTGCCTGCTGAAGTGAAAAAGTTGTTTTTTGTTATAGCTCGCTAGGTGTCTGCTGAAGTGAAAAAGTTGTTTTTTGTGATAACTCGGTAGATGTCTGCTGAAGTGAAAAAGTTGTTTTTTGTGATAGCTCGGGAGGTGCCTGCTGAAGTGAAAAAGTTATTTTTTGTGATAGCTCGGTAGGTGTCTGCTGAAGTGAAAAAGTTGTTTTTTGTTATAGCTCGGTAGGTGTCTGCTGAAGAGAAAAAGTTGTTTTTTGTGGTAATATGGCATTGTTTACCTTGAGTTGAGCTGCCCCTGCGCCAGGTTCTGCTGGAACAATGCCCTTGCGGCCGCCGTGGACGCGCCTATGAGTTGTCGGGCCTCCTGCGAGCGCTGCCGCCGCAGAGACTCTGCGCCCGCGCCACCCGCCGCCGGCACAGCCCTGGAAACAATACAACATAATAGCAATCAGAATGGACGCTTAGGCATTAACGGTTTCAAAACAGTTCAGTCGCGATTCAAACGTTAACTTAACGAGAATTGAAACTAAATTTCAGCTTAAGCTAAGTTTAGCCAGTGAAATGATGACTGGGCTTATGAGACTACCTAATGTCTCAATCCCTAGTGCAGTGTAGTGGTTTTCTTCTTGGTTCTTATTATTTGTTTTCTTGTTACGTTATAATTGTGCCGCGTGAGGGCAAAGCCGGGGGAAATAGAAAAAAAAATATTTTTCACAAGTGAAAATTGTTTGGGCAACTGACATGTCACTTTGACTTTTCGTGACATTTCTTTGTTTACAAAAAATATCTAAGATTATGGAACAGGGTTGGGAACGTACTTGAGTTGTTCTGCGCTTGCTCTCCTCTCAGCTTCGAGCTCGTCTCGTTTCCTGGCTGCCTCTTCCGTTTTTCTTTTCTCCTGTAAAAAGAAGATTAAATAAAAAAAAGTGCAACCATAGCACTATGGTGGCCAATTGACTAGTTGCTACCACGTGAAAGTAAGATCCACGGTTGGAAACGATATGTGTTCTAATCTGTTTTACCCGGTACTAGATTTTTTTTTAACAAAATAATAATCCCGAAAAAGCATAGGCTTGCGTTTGACCACTATTTCATCAGGTGATAAGTGATGATGCGGTCGACGTTGGCGCACACACTTACCTAGTAGATACCTATTCACTCGTGACTTGAAGAATCTCAGATTATAGCGATTGGGAAGCACAGGCAAGAAGTTCCGCTCCTTAGGGGTGCATACGCATAATAAAAGTAGAAGCGAAACGCTTCGTGCGTAATGGAGGAATATTCATGAATCTATGCCGCTTTACTGTTTGCCACGCTGTCCGAAGATTGAAAGGAGTACAAAATGGCACGTATTCGACTAGCGCTTGTATCGTGAGTGATTTGAGGGTAATGAATTACACTATAACCAGAAAACGTGCTCGCGTCTTAAAGAACATTAGATTTGAAATGGTTACTATATAATCTAGAAGAATAATTTGTTTTTATTGTTAGTAATTGTTCCGAAGACAATTAGTGCGTGGTAATTTCCTAAAACGTGTTCCAGGAAATACATACGTGTTTTTGAAAATGCGTTACAAGTTTGTGAACAAGTGAAAAAAATGTTTGTTATTTAGAATCTCCATTACATGTCCAAGGATTATATGGAAGTGTTTTGTTGAATTTTACATTTATGAGAACACTGAATGGCCAAAGTCAAGGTAAAATTTGTCCAAAAATGCTGATTTTTGAAGGCTTGTACTGAGTTGGAATCTCGAAATTTTACATTTTTGCTCCCACGGAATCCTAGATATAGAACACATGATACCTATTTGCTCAAAACATCTAAAGAAAAATTTATTAGGACACTATAATCGCGTACGAGCGTTTGTATGGAAGGTATGGCGAGCTGTAGCCTCTTAACGTGATGGTACATTCACCTGTACCGAAACTGATACGAGTCCGTTGAACATGAAATCTATGCATCTGAAACTGTTTACCTCATCCCTTCTTTTCCTTTCAGCTTCTATCCTCTTTTTCTCTTCTTGTTCTTCCTTAATCCAAAACTGATCCCTTTCTTTCGAGTTGATTTCTTGACCTGAAACGAACGTATGTCTTTTAAGATACCACCCTGCCACTTAAAAGTCATCTTTGGTTAGCTAATTTCGGCTTGGCTGGACTACACTTTATTTATCTATTTATTTATTAACACACATTATTAAACAAGGTATAACAGAATGCTTATAAATTACGTTGCTATTTTAATGTACAATGGTGTTTATACACATAAAAAGGGTAAGAGATGTGCAGCAGTCCTCACTTGGACTTACTGGCTATATATGCTTTATTTTTATTATTAATTTTATTGAATTGTATAGATTATTTTAAACTTCTATCCCGGGTGGCTTTGAATTATTTTTCTATCATAACTTTGACAGGTACCGCAACAAGTTACCCGTGCAAATAGCAAGTGTTCCCCGCTTATTTACAGTCTCGGCCGGAGCGACTGTAAACAACACCTTTGTATTCACCCCGCTGTTATTTGCGGTATTGTATACATAAGCGCGTAGGCGAAGGTCGGCTGTATAACACACATATTGTTGTAGGAATTTCGGTTTAATATTCTAGTAGTAATTTGAAATTTCAAGGTTTAAAGGCACATACGTATCGCCTTCAAACTTTATATGATATTGTTTTTCAGGGCAAATATATGCCTTGCCTGGGTAGAGGCTAGATCCAGTGTTTACTTGAAGATGAACGGTGACCCAGTGTTTGCCAGTTTGGCCAATATGATCCACCTTGATATTTTATTTCTATACCACATTGTCATTTTGGTACCTACATATTTGCATTACGAGGCGGATAGAACCTACTTATATAATACTACACCGCGGGTTCGCCCACATAATACAAGTAGCGTAAGTTACTAACATCAGCTATCCCGTCAAAATCGGTCCAGCCGTCTCGGAGATTAGCCAGCAGGAACAAACAGACAGACAAAAATTTTAAAAAGTTTTTATTTGTTATAAGTACATACTTTCATATTTAGAATTTAGCAAAAAGCCCTTATTTTGACATAACAAACAGACACTTCAATTTTATTTATTTATATGAATAGATATAGATTTTGTAGCTAAAACATACACAGCTCTGGTTTTTCCAGTGCAATATATTCTGGTCTGTGACTCGCCCGCTAGGTCCTTTCATTTACTTGACTTTTTTATACATTGGTAAGATAGGCTCACGTTTGACCGCAATCTCGCCTGATGATAAGCGACGATGCGGTCGAAGGTGTAGCCTCACGCGTGCCTAGAAGGTACTGGCACTGCTAAGGAGTAGAATTCGTTGCCAGAGTCTGTTTCCCGATAAATATAACCTGGGTCTTCAAAACGACAGTGAACAGGTACCTTCTAGGCACGCGTGCTGCTACACCTTAGACCACCTTAGATCCAGTATTAAAAAAAAGAGGGATGTCAACCATAAAAGGGCCAACCTTTTATGTATTGCTGAGCGCCTGGTCGTCCAATGATATAATGGAGTTCGAAAGACGAATATGAACGACGAATATTAAAGTTACTAGCACCACTGACCTGGGTTCACTTTCTTATACGTCGTCCCAACGGGTCCGCTAGGGGGCTGCTCTTCGGGTTTACTCGACTTGAAGTTGAACGCTGACCCAGCTTTTGCTACTTTGTCCAATATGACCCTCTCGTCTAGATCGTCCTCTGTTCTCGCATGCATAGTGAGATGGAAACCGGTGAAGAAATTGGCGACTTGCTTGATGTGATTCGCGCATGTCCCTTTGCGGACTGTAGGAGCGCCTTCGCCCTGTAATGTTATTTGTTTTGTTATTTATTTAGCTCGTACAGTCTGAACAATGGGTATATTATTTATATCAAGAGGTGCAGGTATAACTGCATTGTTTTATTTAAATAGCGATTAGTTTCTCTGATACAAGGCTGGACTCAAGTCTCTAAGAAAAATGAAAGGTATAAATTCTGCCTCTAGTAGCATCCTGTGTGATTGTGATCTGTGTATAACGTTTGAAGTTGAGTTGTTTTTTTGCATGTAAATTTTGAATGTCTTATTTCAATTCAATTTAATTCAAACTCATCCTGTCGTTTATGAACCGTAGACTAGCATCTAAGGCTACTTTTTATCCGAGAAAAAAAATATTACTTATAGCTAACCTAAATATCGTAGATTCAATGAAAGTGACTAAGTGGTAGGACTAACTCATGTGACTGAGCGGGTACCATCGCTTTCCTAGTGAAGTCTGCCGCCAAGTAGTAATGCGCTAGCATAACTGTCATCCGGTTTTATGAGCAGTCAGTGAAATTACTGGGCTTATGAGACTTAATACTTCATGTCTCAGGGTAACGAGCGCAACGCAGTGCCGCACAGGCCTTTGTGTTTAAAAATTTCTGGGTGATACGGCAAATTGATATGGCGTTATGCCTAAAAAAAGACTTGCGGTCTTACCACAAAAAAAAATTAAGCACACTTTAAACCTGTATTAAACACTGTTTAACTCCTAAACATGCCTTAATCACGTGTTTAAATATGAGCAACCACTAATCCTGATTAAACTAGCGTCTAACCGTTGTCTATAACAATTCTGTTGTGACATTTCTAATCATTTTTGACGTTTATCTTTAGACGCTGTCTAGCTAAACAGGCGACTAAAAATGTTTTTTTTTGTGGTAACTCTATGTATAGCTAGAGGCGTTTAAAGTGTTTTTTGTGGTAACACTGTTTCTCTCTAAATCTCAGCCTTATCTATACCCTAAGGTGTATAAGGCTTAGTCTAGAGTGTTCTTAGAGTGAGATGCATAAAGTGAATCTTTATTGGCATTAGGTAGGTATATTATAGACTCGGTCTTGGTCTTCAGTTGCTTGTTTTTTCCTCAAGATAATGTGTGGTGGTTTCCTCATTTATTTTCAGTTATTTATTCTGTTATCGCAGAAACAATAGATACTTCACACTACAATGTACATAATATAATAATGATGTAACGCCAGTTTGGGCTCGTCTGATTTGTAGAAGTACTTTGATCCTAGATGATGTCCAGGGTCCTAATGATGGGGCGGGAAGGTGGCCACAGTATTACAGTACAAATTACGTATTTTATAAAAGCTTGTGTAAAAAAAAATATTTTTATTCAAGGACAGCTGTATAAGCAACGTTGGTAGTAATCATACGCCACCGGAACCACTTCCGGTGGCGTATGATTACTACCAATGTCCCATCTCTTCACGTGGGTGTCGTAAGAGCGTTAAAGGAATAAGAAGGAAACGGACAGTAGCATTCTCCTCCGCAACATTATAATGTACTGCGGCCACGTCTGCCAAGCGTGGTGTACCTGTTACATCAACCCCGTCCTTTATGGGGGAGGCCTATGTTCGGCTGTCGACTTCTTATCACTTGTTCCAGCTGATGATGGTGATAGTATAGCAAAATGTTGCAAAAACAAGACGCAAGGCTTGTACTACATATTCTGTGCGCAAGGTGGCTAGCGTAAATGCGTGTGTCATGTGTAAGAGGCCAAAAACCTGTGCTCTACTCAGCTGCTTAATTTTGTGTAGTCATTCACGCCTTGTATCCAAATAAAGACATATATAATTGAAGTATGAATATATAATTATGTTCTCCTCTGACTATATGAATGTACATGTGAGAGCTGTTTTTCTCATCAGCCTAATTAAATGTACGCTATAACTATCATGACATCACCTACGACATTATTTTTCATCATAAAATTTTATTTACACGCTGCCGTAAGTAAGTTATTATCTTGAAGCTAATAATACTTCCACATATTTAGTCATAGTATGTTATCTTGCTAAAACAAAGCCTACTATCTTATCTTCAGGTTTTATCTGAAGCATGTGAAATGGAAGAATTGATTCTAAAAACTTGATGTTTGTCCTTACTAATGATAGTATGAATTACATAATACAATATTGTAAATGCATAAGTTTGGATGTTTATCACTGACCAGTGAAACTACTGAACCAATTTAAAAGAAACTTGGTGTGGAGATTACTACTAGACTAACACTGAAATAAAGCATAAGGTCCATTTGCTGTCTAGTAATGTAAACATTCATTCAAGTCATTGTTTGGCGATCAAATCACTATTTATGTCATTGGTTGGCGTCCGATCGCTATTTGTCTCATTGGTTGGCGATCTAATTTATTTGTGTCATTGGTTGGTGATCCATTCACTATTTCTGGTCACTATCATTGATCACTATTACAAACTACGGATGGAACTGCCAACGACGTTATTTTCATAATTTCTTTAGAGTAATTACAAACCTGATATACAAAACAACTTCCGAGTAGAAAATAACACTATGAATGCAAGCAACATAATATACTTGTATCTTAATACTGTTATTACTGATGATAGTAATAACATTACTACCTATATTTTATTGTAAATTTTCCCCTGCAAGCCATCCCTACTTGTTTGTAACACAGGGATTAGGGTGGTATTCCATTCATCAAAGATCTATGTCCAATTTTAGTATCCCTTAAATTTTGAACAAATTTCTTTAAGGGTGGTTAATAAACAAACATTAACTAAATATTGCTCGAGCTTTTGGTGAAAGAAAGCATTGTGATTTTTCTAGTACGGACTTGAAAGGCATTCTACGTTTAGTGTATTTTCTTACTACCTTTGATCAGATTGTCGCTTAAGACCAAGCAAGAGTGTACTAAAAGAATTTTAAAAAATTTAGGTTAAATTTCTAAGAATTTATACATAGCACTGCATAGTTATTTTAGCATATATTTTACTAAAGTTTAACATTTCATATTACCTGCCAGTTGATAAGAACATATTTAGATATGCTTCCATCGGGGAGATCAACTTTCAAGAAGGCATACTGTATTTTTCCACTGTTAAAGTCATCAATCAGTTCTATTAGACCTCCATCGCCTTTGCCTACAAACTTCAAATCGTTTGTCATGCCATCATAGCCAAATAGGGCCCTGCAAAATAAGGATAGATATTACAACAATATCAGAACAAACCACTCAAGCTATTTTATTTTATTATACAATACAATAACCTATAGATATTAAAGTGAATAACAAAATGGTCAAAGATAATAATCAACTGATTTACTAGTAGTCATCAACATTTTCAATAATCCCAACATGTGTTATGGGATTGTACAATACTTTTTTAAATATTTTTTCCCATATAAGAGTTGATAAAAATTGTAACAGTGTATATTCTTCTCATGTATGCTTTTCTATGTTTACATTGTATGTGCTGAATAAATGTTTTTCTATTCTATTCTATTATGTAATTTACAAAATGATAATTTAGTAATCTTAGGGTACATATTTTAATGTACTATAGAAATAAACAAAATTGAAGTGTCTGTTTGTAAAATCAAAATAACAGCTTTTTATAGTATACACGTAACCTATAGCAAAAATACGATTTTTTCAATTTTCGTCTGTCTATCTGTTTGCTCCAGGTAATCTCCGAAACGGCTGGACCGATTTTGATGGGACTTTCACTGGCAGATAGGTGATGTTATAAGGAGTAACATAGGCTAAGTGAGTGAAGCCGCAGGGCACAGCTAGTTTATATTATAAAAATATTGTGGTAAGTATCTTATTATGTAACAAACATGATAGTATTTTCTCTGGAAATAGACAAACATTGTGTCCAATGTTTAATTAACACAGTTCAACAAATTATTTTGAACTATTTATGAAATTAGTGATGATGTTAATGGAATAAAATGAGTGAGGAAGGAGTTGGATTAAATGTTCATAAGAATGAATGATGTAGTGCTTACACTGATAAATATTAGACATACAATTATCGGTAAAAGTATATTTCTTTAAATCAAAATATCAAAATTACACTGGACTTGTACTTATACTGTATACTAATACACTCTGTATAACAATTGTATAGTTACGCAATGTTTTATCTCTTTTGATTTAGTTTGAAATTGTCAAAGAATAAAAAAGACAAACATTGCATAACTATACCACTGTTTTACGCTGTTTATTAATAAGACCCATAGTGTGTAGCTTTAACAATTTAAACATAGAAACTCACAAGCATTAAATATTTGTCAAAATAAAAAGTAACAACCAACTCTCTGTAAATGGTCATATAAACCAATATTGTTAAGTATGCTCTGGGCATACTAAGTATTTAATGTTAACCAACTCTATTCACTTTTGTGGTCTATTCACCACCTACACAGGTATATTTAAGGATATTACGATAATGCCACACCTGGCTCACATTACATTCATAAAAACTTGCAATAATTGAGCCTGTGCGCAACACTTAAATATACCAACAAAGCCAATCATGTGTGCAAGTTTTCCTTATTTTTTTGGTCATATCAATTGCACTAACCAGACAATTATCAGTAGCAATAATTATTGTTGGACTACGAAACTGGACTTCAAAACACATCGGAAGTCACCAAATACAACGACAGTTAGAAATAACACTTGCAGGCATTGTCACGTTTATGGAACGACAGTTGCGGATGCCATTCAATTTAATTTTAATCAGTTGCGCGTGTTTATTTAATTTTCAGAGCCAAGTAGGTCGGTAACACCGAAGACGTTTGTTGCACTTACCAGTTGGTCTCTGTTTTCTCATCCAGTACGTCTTTCCAAGCTGCGATCAATGCTTCCCTATGCTTATCTAAATTTAAAGCCATTTTACATTATTTTTGTGAACTCAGCTTGATTAAAATACACACGAATTAAAGAAAATCGAAATAAAAACACCGCTGATCGGCCTGCCTGACTCACAACAATTTTGCCACAGACAAAAAAATCTTTCCTGCTTTGCTTGGCCTGCTTGATTGACTCCATTCACCATTGACATTTCAATCATACAATGTTGCCATCTGAGAAAAACCTTTCGCACAATTTACAGAACGAGCTACAAAGTTTTTTAACTCCAAGAAAACGAAAGGAACGAATGGAAACTAGGCCAGAATCCAGATTCAAACTAGAGTTATTTCAATTATAACTGACCTCCAAGTTCCAATAAATAAGGGTATTCATCTGGTATTAAAAAGGCATAATTTAAAAATAACTTGAAAGCATTAAACTGCAATGCACATTGCTTAAATACTATCATCAGGCGTTCATCCTTATTATAACTCTTCTTTAATTTTTTTGTTACACCTCCAGGTATCGGTCCAGTCAAACATTACAATTTACTTTTATTGTATTTTACTCGTATCTACCTTTATGCGCGCGCATCTCGAGCTTAGTATAAAAGTTAACCTCCCTTAGCGCGTCGTAATAAGGTATTTAAGTGAACTTTCATTCATCACAAGAATCCAAACTCGGTAGTCACGCAAGAGATTGCTTGGCGTGTTCACGCCGCGGCGGCTCCGCGACATGGCTTGTTTTCATTTCGCTTATAATAACAAAGCCTGAAAGAAAATGTGGGTAGATGTCAGTGGGCGCGAAAAACAAACTTACATGTCTGCTGCCAATGGAGCCTTCATACCAGGGTAAGTGTAGAAAATAAAATAGGTGTTAGGCGGTATGCCGTATGTCACAACAAAGTAAGCGTATCAAAGATTGATGTGAGTTTTTAAAAGGATATTTTTGAATTTTGCCGGAAGTGACCTTTGGCTCATGTTATAATATAATTTATTACTTATTACTGCTGATGCCGTTGGTATTTTAATAAAACGGCTGGAAACATATTACATGTGGGTGTTTTTCTGCATTGAATTAATTTTAGTTTTTTATAATTTAATCGCTTTTTTGTATTAAATCTGTTTACTCTTAGGTAGGATTATATAATGTGGGTAATTTATAGTTTTAATTCCGCGATAAAGAATGTCTAATGGCCTAATTTCGGTAGGACTTATTTATAAATACTATGTACTTATTAATAATTTGTTTTCCTATTGTTTACCCATAAATATAGTCTAGACTATTACCTATATAAATATTTACCTATACTTACCAGAAAAATATAAGTAGGCACCTACCTACCTACTCACCGAAAATAGGAAACTGTAGGTGCCTCCTTGCCAATGTAACATTCAAGTACTTACAATTACCTACTATTAGGTATATTAATAACTCCACGTTACATGTGAAGTAGAAATTAAATTAATTACTTACATATACAATTTTACAAAAAAATTCATTCAATTTCAATTCCTAGTAATAAAGACCTGTGTAGAAAACCAAGTAAAGTTTTGATACTACATACCTAGTAACAGTTATTAGAAAGATATTTTCTCGCATATCACATTAGATACTATATTATACTTAGTATTTAAAGGTGCTTAGTAGTAAGTACTAAGCATAGTATCTACCTACCAAACTACCAACTTAAAAACATCCAGGAGAACTCTAGTGAAGTATCTAAATTAGTAAGTAGGTTAAGTAGGTATCTAATCACTTACGGTAACTACCAAAATACCTTTAAAAACACTAACGTAATTGCCTACAAATCTGAAAAACGTCCGAATAAATACATCACTCGTGATTATTTAATTTTATTTCTTGCGAATCGTACTCGACCAAATGCGTATTCAATATTCATGGGTGTTTTCTTTCCCCGCTTTCGTGACTCAAGCGGATTCTTGCAGGTGAACAGTAAACCCAATTGCTTTTTAATTTTTCAAGCTGAAAACATCACAGTGCAGACTGCAGTAAGTATAGGATACCTACTTATCAATTACAATATGTATATACTATGCTAGCTTCTGCCCACGGCTTTCACCCGCGTTCCCACAGGAACCGTGCATTTTTCTGGGATAAAAAGTAGCCTGTGCTACTCTCCGGTCCATAAACTATATCTATGCCAAAAAACACGTCGAGCCGTTGCTCCGTTACTGCGTGAAAGAAGACCACATCAACAAACACACTTTCACATTAATAATATTAGTAGGAAGTAGGATAGTAGGAAGTAGGATTAGGAAGATAAGTAGTATGATATACTTTCATTCGTCTCATAGATGGATACATCGATTTATATGTACTATTGTGGGTACCTACCACCTATGAAAACTTGTATGACCTACTCTTGCGGCCGACATAATATATCGAAGTTGCGGACGAAGACTTTCTGTTCTCTTCACTTACTTATGGAACTGAAATAAGAACCTGCAAATTGTTCAAGTATTATTACTATGTATTATGTACATACTTAATATGATTTATATTTAATTTCAATCATAAATAAACGGATGAGGTCCGAGCGACTCAAGTATCTATACAAATAAATAAAATTGGAGTGTCTGTATGTAATATCAAAATAACAGCTTTTTACTAAATGCATATGCAAGTATTTACGATATCTATAACAATACAACCATTTTTAAAATTTTTGTCTGTCTGTTTGTTCCGGGTAAAATTCGAAACGGCTGGACCGATTTTGACGGGACTTACACTGGCAGGTAGCTGATGTTACAAGGAGTAACTTAGGCTACTTTATTTTAGAAAAAATAATTAGGGTTCCGCGCAAGATAATAAAACCCATGAAATCCAATATCTCCACGCGGGTGAAACCGCGGGCAGCAGCTAGTATATAATATTAATATTACATTGTCTGTACTTATTACCGCCCAAAATAAAAGTAAAGGTTAGGTAGGGACTTACATTACCTTATACGGGAAATGCATAAAACTAGTAAGTACGTTGGTAAGTATAGGTATTTTTCCATTGGCCATTTATTTAGAAGCCAGTTAAAATAAATATTGCTTAAATGAAATATTACTAATTACTGTATTATGTTATAAATCTTACACATATTTCAATGAACTAAAAAAACTAACTAACTAGGTAACTAGGTTGTATAGGAGGGCATTCAGTGACCTAAAATGACAATACAGAATCTTCGCAATACAGAATCAGAACCACGTAGCATTCTGGTAGGAGTGTCTTGTACGCCGTAACTATTCGAATTCACTGAAAAAAGTTGTAAGCATTAGACTTAGTCATATATATTTGTGTAAATGATAAAGCCGGTGAAATAAGGTCAGCAGGTCATGGTGCAGGCACACCCACAGGGCGCACACCCTGAAAATGTCGTCTGCAGCGCTCGGATTTCATGGGTACCATTATTACTAACCGTAATTACTTTATTACGTGACTGCACTAAAAAGGACTGTAATGTGTTTAGGGTTCATGATATACGTATGTGAGTTCATTCCACCATAACTTTTAAATCCCTGAACAGATTTGCATAATGTCTTGATATGACAATTAGGTATACATTTTGGTCTTTGGCTGTTTTTAACAAACAGTATAAGGTACACTATATTTTGTCTCTTTCAAAAGTTAAAACATAGTTTAATTAAGTCGTCGTTTAATACTTAATAAGAGCCTTTGCCATAAATATTCCATACGTAAAATACCAACCACTTTATTCCCTCTGCGTTATTTACAACTTAGGGCAAAATGACTTACTTTAGGTTAAGTTGGCATGATATTACTTATAATATCTATTTTATGCACTTCTACTCGTAGTAACAGTAATACCGGTCAAACACGGTGAGTAGAGATTAGATAATAGCAATAATAGCACACAATGAAGGTAGGGAGGGAAGGTAACAAAACACCAAAAAGAGATAGATCAACGATCGCTGACACTAATGAAGAAGAGACCATAAAATATGCTACCATAAAATCATGATTAGATACCCTAAATCAAAGAAAGCGATCGAGTGAAAGTAAAATTATAATTTACTGATGCACAAGATGCAACTGTTGGCGTTCTCTCGATTGATACTGGAAAGTATAATAGATGTATTCTTTGGCACGATTTGTTTTGTTGGTGATTGTACATAAGTATCACAGTCACCAACAAAAGTATTTTTTGTGAAGTTTTTAAAGTAGACGAAGGAATGCCTTCCTATGAATATATAAAGCGATACATTAAAATAACTGTAGATACCTATGGTGCAAGGAGGATCACAATGGAGAAATTATTAGCCGGTTTCTTCTAGGTTACACAACTACGATGCGGGGGAGAGGTAGAAAGCCCTACTGTAGGTACTGTATGTAGTGTCAGGCAACCTATTAAAGTGACAGAATCTTATCAATATCGATTAAATAGATTATTTTATTCTGTGTAGGTACTACAATGATTAAAAATTCCTGTATAATTATAGCACAACCAAATTATAGCTGAAAAATATGCTCTACTTTAATCCCTTGCAAGAAATGTACCGTAATTCCAATCAGCCTGTATAATACGTACCTATATGTAATCACGATAAAAGTATCAAAAAATATAACCAAACCACGATATTTAGGTAACATAATTGCAAATTTACTGCGTCTAATCAAAATTCAGAGACCATAAATAAGAAAAAAAAAAAAAAACACGAAAGTTAACCTTGACTCAAATTTCATATCGGTAAATCGATTAACTCATTGGGCTATGTTAATCATAAAAACGTAGTGCGTAGCGTTTCTGTTTATGCTGGCATTTCCAAGCACGCAATGCATTTATTAAGGCGCTATCCCGAGTCAATGACATATTTATCATTCTGTCCTCATTACACATAGATACCTACCTACTGTCAGTTTGCAATGATGTAAAAGAGAAAAAGATCGAAAATTTTGAATAACCTACCTAGTATAATAACGTAAAATAACAATATTTCCAATAAGTAGTTGTCAGGAGGCTCTCGAGCTACTTCTATCCCTCTTTTTCACTGAATCGAGGCCTACCCTATTATTATACGAGTACCTTACCAGGCCACAGTATGTTACGGAAGTACCTATAATCATGATGAAGCTTTACGTGTCGAAGTAGGCACTGAGTACCTACTACGGTCTACTTTGTCAAACAATACTAAGGTTTATGTTTTATTGTTTAACCTTGTCAGCATGGCATGCTGAATACCTACCGGCTCTCTTCTTCTTCCGTCGCGAAATTGTTGTGGCATTGAAGTAATACGCAGTTACGTAAAAATAATACCTACCATAATAAATTGAGAACTTTTGCTCGTTTACAAAAAACGTGGAAGTCATATTATATCGATTTACGGAATAAAATTTTAATAGAGTTCCATCCTATTTGTTTTATTATCTGGAGCCTTACAGCCCTCACAGGAACCTGGAAAGTGTGTAGGTACCTTATACCCACGCTACTTAGGCACTTTTCAGTAATAGGTATAAGTTGTAGTTATATAGTACAGTTTACCTATTCATTACCAGCCTCTTAGGCTCCCACTGCTGGGATACTGGGATACCGGGTAAGAGAGAGTATCGGCCATGGAAATGTCACACGATGTACTTATACGATTAATTGATGACTGACGGAGGTGAAGGCTGGACCATCTTTAAAATTATCCCTTGTTTTACTATACATAACTCTAAGCACTATCAACACGACAAAAGCTAGCGATCGTCACGAAGCACATAACATAGCAATCGTTGCGGCAGGCACCCGGAAGCTCGCCTCCATGGGAGATGGAGGCCGTGGTATTGGCAGCCATTTATCGGCAAAACATTGAAGTACGAGCAGAAGGACGACATCTTATGCCGGAGGAGATAAGACGGTTGAGGCAAAACTCCCGTAGAATCCTCCTCCGGCAATGGAAAAATAATTTGGAGGAGCCGAAAGCCGGCCATACGACCATCGGAGCTGTTCGACCCGTGCTGAAAGCATGGGTCAACAGGCAACATGGGCCGCTCACATTCCACCTTGCACAGGTTCTCTCGGGCCATGGCTGTTTTGGCAAATACCTGTGCAGGGTGGCATGCAGGGAGCCCACCACTGTTTGTCACCATTGCGGCTGTATCGAAGATACAGCCCAACATACCCTGGCCGAATGCCCTGAATGGGCAACTCCGCGAGCTGAGCTCGCCGCCATAGTGGGTGCCGATCTCTCGCTGCCGGCCGTAGTTAAGTCAATGGTCGAGAGCGACAGATCGTGGGATGCCATGATCGCATTCTGCGAAAAGGTAATGTCCGAAAAGGAGGCGGCGGAACGTCTGCGAGAGATTGATGTCTCATCGCAGCCTATCCGTCGAAGGAGAACCGGGCGCAGGCGGCTGGCCCATGACAGACGCATCCCCCCTTAACAGGGATCTCCGGGCGGCGGACATGGGGAGCTCGTCGCCCAAACGGAGCTAATTCCCTGGGACGATTAATGTGCCATTGTGCACACAATTGACAAATGGAGAACCACCAAAAGGTGAAAAAACTGATACTCCGCTTCGCGGAATCCGCTAGCAAAATTGCGGAAGTGTTACGTCCCCGTGATTTTGCTGACAAAGCGGCGAGACGTTAAAATCCGTGAGTTAGGTTTAGTGGGTATTGCCGGTGGCGGAAGCCGGATCGAGTCCCACACTACCCCCGTCATTGCACCTCAGGCGGGGGTGTGCGGAAATGCATTCCCCTCACGATAAAAAAAAAAAAAAAAAAAAAAAAAAAGGCACCCGGAAGCTATCATTCCTCAAGTATAGATAGGCCTTTATCTATGACTAATCATCTATGGCATGATACCATGCAATTTCTATAACAAAGTCTTGGTTATAGTTGATTGAAAATCAATGAAGTTTTTAACCGATACTTTGTAACTATTGCATTTATAGTCTATCTGTTTTTAATACAGTTATAGGTCATTAAGGGCGGATCTTTCAAGAGTGAGATAACGTCCTTAGTCTAGCGTTAAAGAATCAGCTAAGACTTATTGCTCTGACAGAAGAAATTTGAATCTTTCAAGTGACAGTTACGAGTTAACGGAGGACTAAAATACGTATCGGAGGTATAACTTTATCGGACTGTTTTATGGCCAGATAAGGTTGTTAGTCTCTCGTTAAGGCGATACTCTCATTTTTTAAGGGTTTTTCCACCGAGATGCTGGGTCAACCACATACGTGATCAACTTGAAACTAACATGTATGTTTTATGAGACCTTTATCTCTCCATGATCTAAACAAAAACACGATTGATACATTTTCATTCGATACATTTTCTTATCAAAAATTATGCTTTTTTCAGTGTAAAATACACTTTTTTACTCAACGGCTTAAGTTTTATTTTCAAAATAATTACTCCCACCAAGAAAATATATTTTACTATCCACTGACAAAAACAAATTTACCTAGAAAAATTATTAACCTGTTAATAAAATAAATTAGATTTGAGACTTACGTCATTTAGTTCTGAGTTAAAGTGTGTTCAAACAGTGCACACTAAATTCGACCTTATTACGCTGGCACCTCGCGTTATAATAGTTATCCGAAGCGAGCAGTCCTCAGTATAGCGCCGTGCGCCGATGCGGGTGGACCTGTGATTGTTTTTGTCACAAGCGAGCATGCAACTTTCGATATTACAATAGGGAACAAGGACAATAAGAAATTATATGTTCGCAAAAGAGAGAACCGTTTGGTAGATTGTGCAAGAAAAATGAGAGAAGCAAAGATGTAATTACTCGGAGTTATGGTCTGATTATTTTTCTTGGCATATAGCCATTACCCAGTCATATTCCTGGCAATTTTTATCCGACTTCAAAAAAGGATGAGGTTCACAATTCGTCCGTTTCTCGTATTTGTTTTTTGATGATACTCGATTTCTCTCCTAAAAATTGTCAAACGATAGAGATTCTTTTACTTATGGTACAATATTTACCCGACTTCAAAAAAGGAGGAGATTGACAATTCGTCCTTTTTCCTATTTTTTTGATGTTACTCGATCTCTCTCGTAATAAAATAGTCAACCGATGGAGATTCTTTTTCTTATGAGTACAATTTTTACCCGACTGCAAAAAATAGGAGGTTCTCAATTCATAGTTTTTCGTATTTGTTTGTTGTTACTCGATTTCTCTCCTAATAAAATTGTCAATTGATAGAGATTATTTTTCTCATGAGTACAATTTTTACCCGACTACAAAAAAGGAGGAGGTTCTCAATTCATAGTTTTTCGTATTTTTTTGATGTTTCTCGATTTCTCTCCTAATAAAATAGTCAACCGATAGAGATTCTTTTTCTCATGAGTACAATTTTAACCGACTTCAAAAAAGGAGGAGGTTGTCAATTCGTCCTTTTTTCCTATTTTTTTTGATGTTAGTCGATTTCTCCCCTCATAAAATTGTCAATCGATAGAGATTATTATTATCGCTGGCTGGAGGGGTAGTTCCAATACATTTGGAAAATTCTATAATAAGACTATTGTGTCTGAAGGTGATATGTCTTTTGCAAGAACAATTATATCAGAAGTATTACAAGAACACTAGTTCAATATTATGATTTTGGCATATATATTTTAAGTTTCATCATTATTAATAATATATGATCAAACGAACTTCACAAGCGAAGTTCAATCATTATTATATGAATAGCTCCATTCTTCAGATATATCTATATATTAATAGATATTTATACCAGGTAGTCCTTCTTTCACACAGGTAAATTCGCACGCTTTTAGAGTCGTATCGATTAAAAAATCGATTCTATCGCCGGTACCCTCACTACAGAGCCTCCCTATAACGTCATTCTTTTAGAGAAGTTACCCAAAAACTTTTGTTTACTTACTGGGTAGTGGAGGGAGGGTTCCTATATCTTCGAATGGAGCTATTCATATAATAATGATTGAACTTCGCTTGTGAAGTTCGTTTGATCATATATTATATTTCATAGCTCCATTCTTCAGATATATCTATATATTAATAGATATTTATACCAGGTAGATGTTTAGAGACAAACAGTTTTTGGTTATGTAGATAAAATAAATCAAGTTATTGCACATGAAACGAAGATATTTTTGAATAAAGAGAAAATATATTTATTCAATTTGAATCATTATTAAAAGTTACGCAACCGAATTAACTAAAATAATACTTAATTGTACATGTACACAATATAATCACACAAAAAACTAAGTAAGTCTAGGTTCAAGTAATGACCTAGCAAAGTTTTCTACAATTGTTGGACGATTATAAAACTTTGCAAAAGTTTGCGAAATTGGTGTCCAACCGGCTATCTTACGGATAGAATCAACAGAAAAACCAGCAGATTTCGCGCTCGATGTGGCGGCATGCCGCGTGCTGTGTGCGCTGAATGTCACCACGTTGATACCATTTGCAGCTAAAACGTCTTTTATCCATCGACTGATGGTTTGCGCTGAAGCATATTCATGCGGACTTTTGTGGGTTAAGAACAGGCTATCCCGAACGGCAGAACAAATACTCTCTTTTTCTTGAAAGTAGAGTAATAACAAAATCGGCTGCTCACGACCGGGAGCTGATGTTTTGATTATATCTGTATATTAATAATTATCTGATTTTGAGTAATCATAATATCATTTACTTTTATTACAGAAAGTGTTTGTACATGGTGAACGGTGCACAAAGCAATGAGTATTGTAAGTTTTTTTAGTGATTTGAATTAAAGGCAAATTATCTTTAGGATTCCAATCCGAAACAAAGTTAAGTACTGTTTGAGGGTCCCATGTATATGAATAGTTGGGTATGCTTGATCTAATTTTAAAAGCTCCTTTTAACTAGCGCGATATGTTTTCATCAGAGCCTATTTCCTTTCCTAGAAGTAATGAGAAAGCCGAACGATGAGTATTTAATGAGCCATATGAAGCTCCTCTTTGGAATTGTTCCGTTAAAACCAAAATAATTGATGCTATTTTGATTATAGATTGATTGCTCGCTCACAGTTTTTTTGTAAGCACTTGAGAATCAATGGAAATGGGGAAAGCAAAAAAGTAGTGATTATGCCAAGAAATCGTGAAAGC
Source organism: Crocallis elinguaria (assembly GCA_907269065.1). Classification (NCBI taxonomy): domain Eukaryota; kingdom Metazoa; phylum Arthropoda; class Insecta; order Lepidoptera; family Geometridae; genus Crocallis; species Crocallis elinguaria. The sequence goes on along the minus strand of OU026072.1, from coordinate 17,655,799 downwards.
TTCAAAGGTAAATGCATGGATCTGGCTTCCATGAAACGTATGTGTAACATTTGGTATTGGCGCGAGATGCGAAAACATCTATACTAGGTTCGCCAAACTTTTGAACAATGGTTTGAAAAGCTTGTGAGCAAAGTTCTAAATCAATATCAGGGTTGACTCTTTTGATTCTTCATCAGCTTCTACGTTATCTTTAGTATTTATGTATGAAGCGAACAACCATAGAGTTTGTTCTTCACCCCATTGCCAAATAGATCTCGAAATAGATTCCATTAATGTAGCTTATAGCGGTCGTATTATCTATTCGCGTCAATATGGTGCAATTGGTTTTGTTTGTAGCAAAACATTTGAGCCCGAAAAAGGCAGCTTGAAGTTCTAAAAAGTTTATCATCAGTTCACTTTCTTTCCAATGGCAATTTGTGCACAAATTATTACAGACGGCCCCTCAGCCAATCCTAGATGCATCTTTATAAATGTCTAAATCATAAACTGGAGGAGCTACCAAGTTTTTTTTTTGTGGCTAGAATGTTTGCTCTCCAACAGTATAAATCTGGTAGAACATTCGCTGATAATTTAAATTTAGTGCCATAATTAGCGTCATTTTGAAGTGCAAGATACTTTTCTCTCTCTAAAAACTTCTGTGTATAGCCAGCCGTATTTTCCAGCCGGGCAGGCTGCTGTGAGAACGCCTAAGAACTGAGAAAATTCTCAAATTGTGCATCGTGGAAGCTTTCTTGTGCCAAACCTTATTCATATCTAACGTTACTTGATAGGTATCTAACGTTTTTATTAGAACCTTCGTGTATGACCCGCAGTCAACCTCCAGGTTTCTATAACATCATGTCTAGCCTTCGTGTATAACCCGCAGTTAACCTCCCGGCAGACTTAGAGATGCATTTAACGAGTACTACCTTATCCTAAGTATGTTTGTCTGTTTGTTAATTTGTTGGCTTGTTTGTTTGTCCTTTTTTCATGCAGCAACGAAGCAAAATATCGAGGTGATTTTTTACATAGTTTATGGACCGGAGAGTAACATAGGCTACTTTTTATCCCGGATAATACTCGGTTCCTGTGGGAACGCGGATGAAAACCACTGGCAGAAGCTAGTAAGGTTATAACAGTTTCTATAGAAGTTAAATGGTTAATAATTGAGGAATAGGATGATTACTGATTAAAATATTTTAGTTGTAGGTGCTAGGTGGTATGTGTCCCTATAGGTATGTGCTCACTCTACTAGATAGGAAATCATAAGCCCGAAGTCACATTAATTAATGCTCATTTATTAAGACACACGTAAACATAAAAGCGAGGGCTGCCGGGTACGCAGTTGCAGGGTGGTGGTGCGACTGGCGCCAAGAGCGCGTTTTGCCTCGCTTGCTAAATATCAACCTGCAACGCATGACCCCACATCAACACTCCTCATTTTGAATAAAAGTTTTACAGAAAAACAAATTGTTTACAATTGTAAAAAAGTATAAATATAATTATATACAAAACACTGTAAACTTATAAAAATCTAACATTATAAATAATATGTGGAAGCTGAAGTGATGTGACTGGCGCCAAGTGCGCGTTTTGCCTCGCTTGCAAAATATCAACCAGCAACGCATGCCCCCATAATATATTGTTTGGAATCGCACTGATCATTGGGAAGAATGCAAATGGGACGAAACTTATTTTGTTCATTGAGGAAATTTACAGCCCTTTTCTTTTCGTTTTGGTAATTTTGCGTTCAGTTTTTCACTCATTTTGAATCTCACGGTAAAAGCGATATTCTTCTTTCTTTATTTCCTGGCTTCTGTGGTATGTTCGCCACAGAAAAAGCGATATTTTAAATCCAATGAAAAAACTCAAAAAAACAACAAGTAACCAAGGAGAAGCGGTCGCTATGCAAATAACAACACGTAGAAGTGACATAAAAACGACGTTTAACCAGATATGTTCCGGGCTGCCTCGCTCGCTTGACTACAGGATGGCTATATGTATTTATTGCAAATAAGAAAAGGATGCCAACAATATAATGCCAAGAAAAAAACTTTTCGTAAATTCTCTGAATCATCAGAGCTATAGTAACTTTTTGGTGAAGGCAGACGTAAATAAATTGTTGCCATTCTAAAGAAATAAACCTTAGGTAGCTAACGGTCCATTAAATTCGTATTGAAAGACCCGAAAAAAAATGACAAGCAGGTAACGGATCAATAAAATTTATCGGTTCACTAGCAATCAGTCCACTAACGCTGCAATTGAAAGATTGGCCCTAAGTTGAGAACAGTGATCGATAATTAGCATTGATTAGGAAAAAAGAATCTTTTTTTTTTAAGAATGTTGACGAGTTTCTCAAATATAAATTGAAAAAAATTAGAAAAAATGCTAAAGCGACGAAGTGACTTCAGTGAAAAACTACTGAACGGTTTTTTATGAAATTTCTATGGGACCAATCTGAAAGATAAACGTAAAAAATATACAAACTGAATTGATAACCTCCTCCCATTTTGGAAGATTGTTAAAAATCCACAAAATAAACTGCATCACCCTAAAAAAAATAATGAAGCCATCAGTCAGCATATACGAGTAGATATATGCAATAAGATCACACTCACACTAATAAACTAAGAAAGAAATTCAAGATCTCGCCAACTTTCGTACTTTTACACTTCCAAAGCTGTAGATTGACGCTCATATATTAAATGCTCGCGCGTATAAAGAAAGAAATAGTAAGTTCATAGTCAAAGCTTTGTATTTCCCCCTAAATCTAAATCTAGATACGCTCAATTTATGAACTGACTGCAAAATTGAAGGCCAAGTTCGTGTTATCTAACACGTTTAACTTAACCTATCTACGCAATACCTGAATTGAAATGTTACACGCTGTACACGACACTAAGCCATTACGTAACGATACTGAAGATACGCCTGTATCACCTACTCGTACAATAAATAGCCTGTAGGTATAGCCTCTACCTGTTACTAGTGCCTCTAGTGCTATTATGGAACACGCGGGGCGGTGCCAGGCACAGACTCTTATCTGTTGAGGTTTTGGTTTGAGGGTTTAGATCTCACAGAATTAAAAAAAACTGTGCAAGTACTAGGTTAGAAGGTTCAAGATAGAAATGAAACTTTTTTAAGAATGCTATTAATAATTAATAATAGATTTTGGTTATACAGACAAATCTCTAAATTTTAAGTGCTGTGAGGTACCTAGGTAAGTTTTTATAAGTTGTGTTTTTCGTATAAGTACAGTATTTATACTTTCATAAGCATTGATTTTGACATTACAAACAAACAGTTCAATTTTATTTATATAATATAGATATAGATAACTTAAAATAATTTAACCCTTTTGCGATGTTATCTTAGCTTTTGTGTTTGAGTTGATTTCTATCTTATCCTCATTCCTCTGAAAATATGTGGCTATAAAAGATTCAATTTATTTTTAATTTTCCCGGGAATTTACTTTGTTATGTAACTTTTCCATATAGTAGGTAAACTCTCGCAGATATATGTATTACTAGCTGCTGCCCCGTGGTTTCACCCGCGTGGAGATTTTGTATTACGTGGTTTTTATTTTTCGGTGCGGAACTCTAATTCTTTTTCTAAAATTAAAGTAGCCTAAGTTACTCCTTGTAACATCAGCTATCTGCCAGTGAAAGGCCCGTCAAAATCGGGCCAGCCGTTTCGGAGATGACCCGGAACAAACAGACAGACAGATAGAAGGACAGACAGACCAAAATTTTAAAAATGGTAATTTTGTTATACTGTTATTTTGATATTACAAACAGACACTTCAATTTTGTTTATTTGTATAGATGTATAGATTTTCCCGGGAATTTAAAGTAACTTAACTTAATACCTAATGTCTCAGGGTAACGAGCGCACTGCAGTGCCGCGCAGGCCTTTATGTTTCAAAGTTCTGGGTGGCACTGCAATTGTTATGGGCCGGCGTTATGCTTACCATCAGGCAAACGACCAGCTCGTCTCGTTACCAAATAACATAAAAAAAAAAAAAAAACTTTTCCATATAGTTGGTAAACTCTCGCAGATATATTATTGCTCCAAATTATGCTAGTGATGGATCTAGTTATGCTCCAACATTAGCTGTTATCCTCGTAATCTTTGTCAGGGGACATCTAATTCGACATCTTTCATTACCTACTCACGGTTATGTAACATTTCACCTATTTAACGTAAAGTAGGACAGTTCGTGATAACCGCTCGTTTGCCTTGCCAACCAGCTCTATGATCCCCACTTAGCAGTTTGATAAACACGTTTAAACTTTATAGAGGCACTTGCCTAAAATAGTTTATTATAGGACTCCGTTATGTCAACCTTGGTTTAGTTGCTAATAAGTTTATAAACACGCTAGTCTAGTTTAAGTCTTCACATGTCTTTCCTCTTCGTCTGTATTTATTTTTGTTGTAGTAAAACTTTTTTCATTTAATTTCATTTCACATATTTCAGGATCACAATTACCGCAACTGTATAGTCATTTTGTAAAATTCTGCGCTCCGTTGATTGGCTTAAAAGGATTGTTAGGCTCACGCTTATGAATTAATTTTACCTAAAGGCAATGATTAAAATTCAAGGTTGTAATTATTAAGTTATGTTAAAATGACGCCATGCAGAAAATACGCAAATATTCTATTTATATCTGTAATCTGGAGGTTTCTCAGATTCGGATGACGAATTACGCCTATATAATATACTGGCTTTACAACCCAAGCAACATCCTGTAGGTTGTGCAGTTGTCAATCTACCAGTGACTATTATATCAGTATATCGATGCAAAACGATATGACTTACAATTCAATTTATGGTGCTCGGTGATTTTAACTTCCATCGCCCGAAAGTGTCTTCCATGCAAGTCATCGACCATGATGTAAGAGACGCGCAGGTAAGCCAGAGTAAGCCTTGATGTTAAATCTCCTGCTGAAAATACCACAACACCAGACCGCAATTCGATGTCGGTTTCATCACTTGTTGGTATAAGGTAACACTAATCATTGTCAGATGAAGTTCGTATTTGTTGGTTTATTCCGCTCAGCATCCCAAAAGCCACTTGGCGTGTACGGCGATACACACCCAACAGCGTCTTTCGGGCGATCCTTCAGAGACCGCAGACGGGCTCTGTCATGTTTAGCTTCTCCTACAACACGATCTAACACCTATTTTAATTTTCGTTGGATCACGGAGCTGTCTGATGTAGATACAGTACCGTCACAGTTTGACTTTGTTTAAATAATCTAGCCCTCGCTCCCAAAACTCTATTTGAATATTTCCAAAACAATTCCACGATTGCGTACACGATAGAAATTATAAAAGCACTCGATAATCGTGAGACCGTTTCGTGTACTTCTTCGTCACTATTGTGTTCGAAACAATGGCGTCGTTGCTTGTTATTCTGCTTTCATTTTCGCTAGCGAGTGGATTCGATTACTACAAAAGGTGTTTGATTTTCAATAAAAAATGTAAGTTCACTATTACCTTTTAAAATGAAATTTTATGTTTATTTGTTAGGAATACAATAAATAATAGATATTTGTAGAGCTCAAATAGAATATGAGCGAGTACTCTGCCACTAAGCAACAATGTGTTTCAAAGTTCTATAGTTTCTATACTATATGTGAAAACTTTTAATTAGCCTTAATTAGTTACTTAATTGACTATTTTTAAGCACCTAGCTGTTAGTTTTCCGAAGAAAATAAAATAAAATAAATAAAATAAAATAAATAAAGTTCATATTACTTAGGTATATTTTTATCAGCGCAACCATTACTTGGCGAAAGTTAGGCATACATCTACGTTGTTATTGTTGTAAAAATACTATAAGTATGTATATTCCACGTTGGGCGCCAATTTTATTGCAGCTATACAGTATTATATTTTCAAAAATACTCGTCACATTAGCAACATTTAAGTGTAATATAATTTATTACACAATACGATAAGCAACATTTGAGTGTAATATAATTTATTTAATTAATAAGATCATTAATAGCATGTATATGTTTTGATATTATAGGTAAACTTTAAACGATAAATGTTCCTGTTTCAGGCGTACCTTTCTGCCCTAAATTAATGCACCCGTATCATACGCGATGCGATAGAGATGCAATATCACAGCGAACTTGTGAATCACCTCAGGTGTATCCTATAGGTAAGTATGTAGATATACATAAGCTTCTGCCCGCGGTTTTTACGGAATAAAAAGGAGCCTATATGTTACTCTCCGGTTCATAAACTATATCTATGCCAAAAATCATGTTGATCTGTTGCTCCGTTACTGTGTGAAAGAAGGACAAACCAACAAACACATTTTCGCATTTATAATATTAGTAGGATTGGCTTGAGCCTGCATTTAACTAACGAAGGTATTTGTTATAATTTTGTGATTACTTAGGTACAGTTAGATATTCAATAGTATTAGTAAAGGTAATATATAGGTATTAGACCCAAATCATTAATTCCAGGTTATACATGCGGCTGGTCCCGATGCGATTGCAATGGCGACCTTATACTGGATGAGGTGACTCAACACTGCGTTCCTCTAGATTCTTGCCCAGTCGTGACTTACAGGAGGCCAGAACATCTGAGACGTAGCCGGCGTAAGAACCGCAACAAGCGGAAGAAAATCGCTGTGACCGATGATAGCGACCTTATTGACATGCTTAATCGTTAATTACACAATACGATAAAATTAAAAAATACGTAGTGGATTCGCAATTACTTAGGCGTTTCATTTTCAAGCTTTCTTTACATATAATACACTACAATCGCCGGGTTCGCAAAAGTTTTAACCTCAAGATCTGGTGACAATTGATATCCATCGGATTTGTATGTGAGCGAAGGAGGGGTGATAAGTGATAATATTAAACCTTATTGGTCTGTAAGACCTAGACTATAGGGTATTAAATCTTTTGATCTTTTGATAGTCTAGAAGTCTAGGTCGAGTAGCATATCACATGGTAAGGTTGGATTAAAATAACTGAAGTCAATAAGCCCTACAAACATTGTTGAAAAGTAATTTATTTTTAAATTTGAATTTTGTAACTTCACCTAGTTGTTATTGATAAGTTATTGGTCCAAAATACAAATCGTGAAAATTTAAAGAGTAAAACCGAATAAAAGCAACTGTAATTCAATCGAACCAATACCTCGTAATGCACAATTGATTGAAACAAGAGATATGGAGGAACCAAAAACAATCAACAAACGGCAAACCCTCTCCATGATTCAGTAGATGATATAAGTAGTCAAAGAGAAGACAAAATGCGAAGAATCGTTTTAATATTTTGCGTGATCCATATTATAGAGACGGTGTACTATGGGACAGTTGGAAAACTCGGATGCCTTAGTTTTAATGGAACATGTAAGTGACTATAAAAGAATACCTAGCGAACCCTATACATATAACTTTTGATGTTATAAGTAATCGATTTTATTTGCTTTTCTTCTAGGTATACTATTTACTTAGGTACTTCGTAGATTTTTATGGTTCGTAGATAAGCTAGGTTTCCAATTACCTAATCGAAGCCTTTATAGCTTCGTCAAAAGTTTATTCGAACTTCAGGTTAAAAGCAGAAAAGATTAGAAAGAATCGTTAGAAAATAAGTTTGTCTGGGAGCAAATCTAATCATGTACCTTAGTACCTACATGTCTGAGATTTCGAGGAGCAGTCAGTTATTTTATAAATGAAATTTTAAAGTTTAATACAGAAAACATATATAATCTAGTCACGAATCTTAATGTAGGTAATACCTCGATAGAAAAAATAGTAGCATTTCCGCACAAGGCAGGCGGATTGCTGATTTTGTACGCTTGATGATTTGGGCGCTGATTTATGAAGGTACCTACCAGAGGGCCAGGCTCTTACCAGGATAGCACACTGCACAAACTCCCAAAGGATTATTATACCTGTAGCATCCTCTAGCGTCTTTAGAGTAGATACAAGCAAATTGCTGGCTTTTAGTTAACTTATTCACCAGGCTAGCATAGACTGTTGGGAGGCTGGAAAAACATACATCTGTTCACCAGTGTTTTTCTTGATTCTTTTCATTTCTCTATCAACTTTCAACATCATCAGTCCGTGTTATTAGTGCTACCAACTCTAACATTTTCAGGCGTAGAAGAGTGCCCTGAGAACATGCACAGATTGAACAGTGAATGCCGTCCGACGCCATCACAGAGGACTTGTGACGAGCCTGTCGCACTGTCCATGGGGATCATTTGTCACTGGTCGCGATGTGACTGCGATTTTCCTTACGTGCTGCATCTGCCTTCGGGGTACTGCTTTGCGTACGAAGACTGTCCTTGATAGGTATCAAGGACAGTCTTCGTACGCAAAGCAGTACCCCGAAGGCAGATGCAGCACGTAAGGAAAATCGCAGTCACATCGCGACCAGTGACAAATGATCCCCATGGACAGTGCGACAGGCTCGTCACAAGTCCTCTGTGATGGCGTCGGACGGCATTCACTGTTCAATCTGTGCATGTTCTCAGGGCACTCTTCTACGCCTGAAAATGTTAGAGTTGGTAGCACTAATAACACGGACTGATGATGTTGAAAGTTGATAGAGAAATGAAAAGAATCAAGAAAAACACTGGTGAACAGATGTATGTTTTTCCAGCCTCCCAACAGTCTATGCTAGCCTGAGAGCTTCAACGTAGGTACGTTGAAGCTCTCACGTGCACCACGAGTATCTACTGAAGATATTTTTGAATAAGGAAGCAGTTCATCTGATGTCATTATTGCAACAAACTTTATGGCCGATCGGAATGTGAACTCCGCCCCTCTCTATTGTACCAATCTTTCTAGACCTAAAATTAAAAAGTTGGTTAAATCTAAATACTACTTACTTAGTAATTTGGTGGATTGGCACGAAATTGTAAAAACAGATACCTACCTAACTATTGATGATATTAGGTAATATTAAACTTGAGACTAATTCATTTAAAACTTAAAACCACCGTCCATGTATTACTGTTATTCCTATCCATGAACATTTTTCTGTGAGAGATCGCGTCACGCTTGAGCATTTATTGTGCACGTTGTTTTAGTTTTAAAAAACCTGTGTAACTATGTAGTGTAGAGTAATGACTAGGGAGACATATATATAGATCGATAACCTCTACAATGGTAGAGTTTATCTATCTGTACATTTATCTCTATTCGTACACTTAATTGTATCAACTGTTCAAATAGTAGGTGTCCTATAAAACAGCTAACGTATGATAACCAATTTCGTTCATGCCTAGGAAAATGAGTCGTTATGTTTACCTACATAATTTTACGCACCATTTGAGGATATGATATCGAAAGGCAGTGATGTGGTAAATATATTTTTGATTTTGTTATGTTGGTGTTTCATTTTCTGTTCTGACAAGATGAAATTGAATTTGTCTGTGCTTGCTCGAACCCTCGTCATATCATACGTATCGACACGGTCTATCCTCCTAACTGAAAAAATCAGCTTTGGTGAAACTCTGAAAGATCACGGTTTCAAGATGTGTGTAGGTAGAGATTAAGATAGAAATGGAATTGTAAAGAAATTTACCCGGAGCTACAAACTTTTAAATTGATGTGAGTGGAATTATTTCCTAGTTATAAAATAGTTTATATTCGCTCGTATATATACTACATATATTTGAGGACCTGGATAATTGGATCTGTTTCAGGTTAGTCTACATTAACATACCATTATATCGTAGGTACCTACGTACTGAAAGTATAAGAACATGTTCTTATATTTTCACATCATATTTTATGAGACGAGCTGATCTTTCGTCAAATGATAAATTTTTTTAGTGGGACTGAAATAGTTATGGTCTAGCGTTATATGCTTATCATCAGGCAAACGATCCGTTCGTCTCTTTACCCAATAGTAGTATAAAAAAGGTCATCAGCCATCTCTGCAAAACCACACATTTATAGTAAAAGTAGTTCCTAGACCTATAGGATGAGTCAAGGTTTAGATTAGTACATACCTATTCACATACATGGCTATTCACATTTTCGAGACAAGATAGTACCCAAAATCTATACCAAATGCAGAAAAGCATCAAACGCAGGGTTTTGAAGTGAAGCAAGTTTTTATAAGTTCGACGTAAAGAACACATATAGAAGGTGATGACAAAGATCTGATTTTTACTATCGCTCTTATTGTAAAACCAGCTGCTGCCCCGGGTTTACCCGCCGCGTGGAGAATTACCACACACGCAGGAACCGTGCTGTTTTCCGCTATAACAAGTAGGTTAGCCTATGTTACTATTTGGTCCATAAAATACACATTACCTCTATGCAAAAAATCAAGTCGATCCGTTGCTCCATAAAGTAGTACTATAATAAAAGGAACGTTGCTCCGTTGCGTAGAAGGAAACCAACAAACAAACACTTTCACATATTAATAATAGTAGTACGGTTGTTTCTTTACAGGTACACCGGCCACTGTCCCATGCTCAAATTCCGCTTCGGAAAATGCTACGGAGAAAACACTAGACACATCTTGAAGGAAATCCGCTCCAAAGGGCTTTTCAAGTAAGATGTTTTACACATGTTTTGCAGCAAGAGCTGTGTCTAACTAAATAAATGAATGGTAATAGTGAAGAATGAATACTAAATTGTTTTTAAATGTCTGACACATGGCATTTCCAATACATAACATGAGAAAGAGCATTTGTATCAAGCCGCACTTGCGCGTGTTTTATCTGGTAATCCACGCATGGTTATTTTGACAGCAAAACGCATACTTGCATAAGCGTCTACGGTCTGCATATATATATATTCCAATGCAATGATATCGAGTTGAGTTAATTTGGACTGCGTTACTTAATTTCATATCTCGTGTCCAATTTATCACGATAGATACAATTACCTACGCGACGCGTCCCGGGAGACCCTGCGCCTATTACCCTTTACATTGCGTAACTAGCTAACCTAAATCCTGCTCGAGTGCTCGATCCATGTTAATTAAAGGTCAGTTCGTACTATATCATCTCACCAGTTATAAATTATAATTAGTTCCAATATGTGGATAGTGAGAAGCGGAGAAGAGAGAGTGAATCAGTTTGAATACCTAACAAAATCTCTGAATGAATTAATGAACCAATAATATCATGAACTAGCTGTGCCCCACGGCTTCACCCACGTATACATTTATACATAAACTTGTTTTTATAACAGTCAATCTGTTTTTTATAAGGATCAAAAGATTATTAAATATTTACTCAAAGGATCAGCCTTGCCATCCAGCGGGGCAACGCGGCCAGCATTTTGGGAACTCTGCCTGATCTTTTGAACTATCATTAGACCATTTTGTTGTCTGATAGTTCAAACAATTTTTAATTATTTTCTTGGTTTTTTTTATTGATAGGAGTTAGAACTGTTTTATTACTTATTGTTTATAAATAATTCGTTTTATTACAGCAAACCCTTGGAATACCGTCCAGGCGACAACTACGAGCTATCCAACATGCCGCGTCGCGACAAGCCGACACGTGACGTTTACGACGGCCTGCGAAACCGTCAAACCGCGTACATGACTGGTTACACTGGCTATGTTCCGGGAATGAACTTCAGGTAACTTCACCCACCCATAGGCAAATGTATATAGCAATAGCTATATTAATTAAGGCATAGCAATATTCTTGGTCGGAGAACATTCTCCGTGAGATAATATTTGCGTCATCCATCAGTAATTCTAATTTAGACTACATTTTAAAAATAGCCATAAGTGTATACCTACCTACTATGAATAATAAATGTATAACCAATAGGGTACCATAATAGGTAATACCCACCAATACAATAGGTAGTTACCTACACAAGTTTATGGAATAGGTACCTACATGTAGGTATGGAATGTTTAATACCATGGCAACGAAAGCACGCAAAACACTATTATCTATTCTGTGGCAACACTAACCATAATTCCTATCGGGAATACGACAAGGTTTATTATTTTTTTCTGAAAATACTTACCAGGGTTATGACATAGGTACCTACTCTTCTTTACAGATACGGCAAATCCTACGGAAGAGCGGCGGACGACTGTATGGCTGATTTCTCTGAAAACCAACGAGGGCTGCGCCGTAAAGCAGATCTGAACAGAAGCTACCTGAGGTCTCGGAGCGTGCCCAAAATGGAAACAATTCACTCGAGAGACGAAATACGACGCGATCTCAGCCGCTTCAGGGAAATAAACAAGTACAAAGGTGAGTTGGAACTCTAAAAATCTTTTGATCGTGTATTCTCAGTTGTCGCCACTGGCTCCATCACCACTGGTGACAAATGGGAATTTAATCCCATATGTTGTCCCCACTGGCGACATTGGCAACAAATGGGACAAAAAAGTTATCATTGGTGATGACGGCTTATTACTGGACCACCAAAACGTTATTACTACCACCTACACAACTTTATTTAGGTATACAATTTAATTCCCAACTACTTCCAGGCTCCAAGAAATATTAGTCTGTACAGTCATCAACAAAACCAAGTTTAAAGTTTTATTGTTAAGATGGTACCTGATGTATATACAATTATACATTATGCACGTAATGTATATGAAAATATGACATTACATATTCTTAATAGGTAGGTACCTACTAATAATATAATTAGAATCAAACTATTCCAGATTATGTAATTACAATTAGCGGATACTATTTACTATTTACTAACAACTGTGGGTTTAGCTTTCAGATCATCTGTCGTTTCTTGACCAAATTTAAATTGGACCATGGAACTAAAGATTTTTTTACCTGAAATAAGCTTACAAACTTAAATTGGTTCAAAAGCTTTAAAAAAATATGAACCTGCATTTGACCGCAATTTGATAAATAAGCGCCGCGATGCGATCGACGTTGTAGCACTCTTGCTTAGAAAATACCTCGTTCATTCTTTCTTGAAACCTCCCAACTTCCTATCAGCAAAAAAGGCGTCTACAAATGTATTTATACACTTTTTCGGTTAAAATTTACGAAACAGAATGAGTCGTAGGTAACGGAACGTAGAGACACAGAAAGAGAAGAGTATCACAAGGCAAGGAATAGCACTATTTTTTCAAATGTTTCACACTGTTTCAGAGAACACCATATCGCCGGAATTCCCGCCAATAGCTGGCTACACTGGCCACATACCCCGCATCAAAGGTGCTGAAGCATCCCTCAGCCAGAGATACCACTGCGCTGCAAAACGAGGACTCGAACTCATCAGAATGGAACGGGACAAGAGGAAAGAGATCCAGGATGCTGACGCCAACATCAGAGCCATATTAAAAGACGATCCCAAGAAGTATTCCTATTGGAACTGGGGATAGCATACGGGCAGAAGAATGTTCTTCTCGAAGTGTAGATGAGCATTCTTCTATAAACGAAACTGAATGAAACGAACAGTATTTTCGCGATTTTAATGACAAATACTTTTAGTAACGTCACAGTATGAATTCTCGTTGATAGATTTTAGCATGTATTAATAAACTTCACCAAAACGAAATCTGAAATAGTAGAGAATTTGTTAAGAGAATTAAAAAAACAGGAGCGTTTTTATACTATGTAATAGATAACGAGACGAGCGGGTCGTTTGTCTGGTTATAAGCATAACGCCAGCATCCAGAGAACTTTGAAACAAAAATTCCTTTGTAATGAACTTGCAAAGGAATTGGAATGGAATTGTATTTTATAGCATATTCTAGCACAATTGAGAATCAAAACTTATATCATTTATCACTTTCTTCGAAAGTAGGTTCTAGTAATGAAAGATAGGATTAGATGGTATTCAAAGAGTATTTCCACTATACTTCCAATTTGCTAATACCTCAAATAAGCAAATTTGGGTGTTCTATTCTATCTATATAAAATATAGAAGTATATTTCTAAGATTAATGTGGAATGGAATCAATATTTTAAAATAAAAAATTGGTTTTATGAAATACTTGTTTTATTGTTTTAAAAAACAGTAGGTTGTTATTATGTGTGTTATAAGTTTTAGCTTACAGCTAAAAGTATAATTTAAAAAAATATTCATTCAAAACTCTGATAAGAAAATACTGACTTATAAAATTTGGTTACATTGTCTAATAGACTTAATTTCTAAATTAGGAAACGTAGTTAAGAATCTTATGGGTATAATTTATTTTATGTATTATAAAACTAATAATTAATGTAATTTTAATATGTCATGTTCAACACAACTTAAATCTTCTAGTCTAAACTAATTTTTAAGTAATAAAATGGAAGATAAAGGCACATTCATAAGGCACAAAAATTAGGAATACAAAATTCTAAACTAGTATTACGAACAACAATAATATTACTATAATAATACAACAATAACAGTGTCGATTCTGGTGAGAAATCACAAACCCTAAGCATCATTTTTGTTTCGCTCTCTTTCCAATAAGATTTGAGTAGGTATAGAAAATGTTAGAGACAGGCCTAAAATATGTTGCATCCCTTTCTCATGTTCTTATTTAGAAAAAGAGAGTGAAACTAAAATAAAGTTTAGGTTCGGGCCAGAATCGACACCAATATTAATAGCACCTATCTATTAAATTCCACCTTGGAACGTAAATGCACTTCGTTATTAAATCGTCAACTTCCTGCAAAAAAAATCTTGCATTGATAAATAATTATTCACTTGCTGCATTCAAATTAGGCTACTTTTATTTAGACAATTACGTGGGCGAAGCCCCTGGGCACAGCTAGTTGTGAATAAAACTATAATGAAATAAATTATATAAAACTATAACTATAATTTCAGTTACAATAATTACATCATTGTAAAATCTTAGGTTTTAGTGGTTATTACACATTGACCTAATGGGTACAGCCAATCAGTTTTTAAACTTTTTAATACATATTTTCTACATTTCAATAACATTGTAGTTAGACTAAATAAACACGTTTGTTAAAAAACGTGGGGAATAATAATGTAAAATTTACGGAATAATAAATGTTTGTTGTTAAATATTATATCATAACTAAATTCGAGTATTATAAACTAATTAACATCTTCTGAAAGTATGCGCACAGCGAAAGCACATTTTGCTCGCGAACCAACAATTTTGTGCGGTGACTTAGCGGGCGTTTTGTTCGAGAAACAAACATCGCATGGCGAATGCGCGAGTACTGTCCTTTATAATTATCTCAACTTCCAGTATTCATTTCAACCATTTTACCAGTTCTTTCATCAACACCATCAACTACAATAGGTTTCTCTTCTTTCTCATCTGCTACCGTTGCTGCTGGCACATCAACTGCCGTGTTCACTTCATTTACATTTAATTGCTTATTACTGGCTAGTTCCAGCATTAAAGTTTCTAGTTTCTGTGCCTTCCTAGTTTCATTGTGAGTGATTAGTGCGCAGAGATGTTCAGTCAGTAGTTCTTTCTTCTCTTTCTCCTTTTGTAGTTGTATTTTAGCTTGAAGGAATTCCTTTTCCACTTTTAAATACTGCTTTCTGAAATAAAGAATTGTAAATATAATAATCTTTATATTATCTTTGTTTAAATCACTTTCTATTGTAAATCAGTCGGTATATCACAGATATCTAATTATTAAATTGCTGATTAACTGATTATTTTATACCAGCATTAATTATGCTATTTTAGGGAACATGTGTGATAGATTACAATTATTTATAACTAACTTCCACCCGCGATTTTCGCCCACGTTTCCACAGGAACCGTGCATTTTTCCGGGATAAAAAGTAGCCTATGTTACTCTCCAGTTCATAAACTATCCATGCCAAAAATTACGTCGATCCGTTGTTCCGTTCCTGCGTGAAAGAAGGACAAACCAACAAACACACTTTCGCATTTATAATATTTTAGTAGGATAGTAGGATTAAGGTGCTGGTAATATTTTTAGCTAGCCAGGCTAGCACTAGAAAACTCCCTACCGCCACGCTTTAGCATCATAATCTCTGCTATCACCAAGACACCTGCCAAGTTTGGTGTTATAACAAAGGGGGTTTTGTTATAATACCAAACTGGAAGTACAACCAACATGGGGAAGGCCAATGTTCAGCAGTGGATATTTTCTGGCTGGTACTTGGTGCGCGGGCTCTTTTCCGCAACTAGGCCGTTTATCGGCCCTTTTTGCGTTATTTTCTGGCTGATAATGCTATTAACAGAAACCCAACTACTTACTCGGCTTCAGAATAAGTGAGACATGCTTGGTCTATCTTCTTCCTTAGTACACTGACATCTTGCGAGAATTGTCCATCTAAAACTTGGAGCTCCTTCTTTATTTTCTCCAATTTCACAACCTCTTCTTCTGTCTGTCTTGTCCTGTAATAAGCAAATAAAAATCATATATCATGAAACACCTCATAAAATCATTAAGGCTTGTGTAGGTATATGCCAGGTTAAGGTTATGGAATATGGATTTGGAATTATTAATTCATAAGTGGAATGATTGTTGATTTTGCAACAAACTTAACAATACAGTCTCAAAGAAGCTGCTTACCATATTGCTTTAGTTATCAAGTAATAAAACTTATTGACCATTATTTGTTATTTATTTCTTGTACATAATAAAAAAGAGATTTTAACACACTGTTTCATCTGTGTATATATTTTACACTACAGTATACCTACTTCATAGGGTTTCTAGGCTACTGATAAAATTGCGAAAGTATTTGTCATCCAATATCACAGATACAATGATAACAATATGTGAAGATTACAGTTTATCTGAGGTGAAGGCCAGTTAAAACTTTTGTAGCTCTTGAAATGCCTCGGCACAGAACTATTTTAGTCTTCAAGTTAAGAGGCCACATTGCAGTTTTTTTTTCTTTGTCCAGGTCTAGCCTCCTCTATTCCCCTCTATTTACTTTTTTTTCATAACTGTAATTTAAACAGATATGAATAAATATAATAAAGTCTAAGTTGTTTTACAATATACTATTGACAAAGTGAAATTAAAGTCAAGGCAAAGGGTGCTTAACTAGTTGAGATGTATTCTGTATATAGTGTTTGAGAACTTGAAAAATGGTGAAGCAAATCTCTTCTTAGAACCCTTTTAATGCAAAACGCATAATTCTAACAAAAATTGCTCAGGACATGAAAACACTCTCTAGACCCGCATGTCAAAGTATGGTCCTTAAGGGAAAACGAGTCGTTCATTTCTCCATACAACCGTATTTGGGTTATTACTCCACTACTTGACGTTTTAAGTCCAAAATTAAGAATAATATCGATTTATCTCTTCATTATCTAGGTTGATCTGCTAATTATACAGAAAAAAAATAAGTGGCTTAAAAGTAATGAGCCTTCAAACATCTGTATTTTAGCACATATTTTAACGCAAGTTTGGACGTAAATAAATTACAAAAGAACTAAGAAAACTCAAAAATAAAGAACATAGTAACAAGCTTTAGTTTGTCGACATTTCAAATAACTTTGGTTTGACTAAATACATTTAGTAGTTTTGCCGTAACACCCCAAGTACCAGAAGCCAATTCGTACATTTTTGCGCGCCGATTTTCGAGTCGAACCATCGCGCGTCTCACGGAAATTTTACCACCCTGGCGGGGAGAGGAGGGAAGTGTCTCACGCACACTACAGTGCCCGCTGTGTGCTGCTGTGCCATTTCAAAGTCACGAAACACCGCGATGTTTGTGACAAAGTACTGTCTCGCACCAGACGCGGTCGACCGGCCGGTGCGTGCGGCGGCATCCTATATAATTTGTGGGCGGCATTACGAACAAGCAAAGGTCAAGGTGATCGACCGAAGACGTAAAACGATATGCGTATTATCATAATTGTGTTCTATGATAATGCCACCGCCCGCTATATTGGATTCAGATTTCTTTGCCTAAATTGGATGTTTACCTATGCTTGTGAATTTGGACTTTGCTGCGTTAGAGAAGTGTTCTGTGTTTATTTTTGACTTCAGTACAACAATGGCTAAATCGTATTTTTGTAATAATATTACCTACCTATATCTTTTTCAAATACTAATAAATAGAAATCTATTAATAGAATTTAAGTAAATAGATACTTATCTATTTACGTAGAAACCTACCTATTATTATTCGATTTGTTATTATTACATATTGTGTTAGCACAAAACCAACTTTTAGACTCATGTTTAGCTAGACAGTGTCTAAATAAAAACGTCTATAAAATGATCTATACAAATAAATAAAATTGAAGTGTCTGTTTGTAATATCAAAAATATAGCTTTTTTTACTAAATGCATTTGAAAGTATACACGATACCTACCAACAAAAACACAATTTTTAATATTTTTGTCTGTCTGTCTGTTTGTTTGTTCCGGGTAATATCCGAAACGACTGGACCGATTTTGACGGGACTTTCACTGGCAGATAGCTGATGTTATAAGGTACTCCTACTTTATTTTGGAAAAACAACTAGGGTTCCGCGCAAAAAAAACCCATGAACCCAAAAAGTCCGCGCGGGTGAAACCGCGGGCAGCAGCTAGTTATGATATAAAATGATTGTGGTTGCTCATATTTAAACACGTGAGTAAGCCATGATTGGGAGTTAGACGCTGTTTAACACATGTTTAGGGTGTGTTTTTAGTAAGACTAAGACCGATATACGGTGTTATGTTGTAAGTACTTAGGTAGGTACTTATGTACTTACTGATAACTGAGTAGGTACGTACCTACTTATAACCACAGAATAGATAATAGCACAAGTCTATAACCTACCTAGTAAGTACATACGTACCTACTTGAACTAAAACCGCGTTACCACAAAAACTATTTTTAGACGCTGTTTAGCTAAACAGGCGTCTAAAAATAGTTTTTGGTGGTTTTGTCTAGCCAGACAGTGTCTAAAAGTTAAACAACGCTACACAACTTTCACGAGCAAAATGTTTAGAAATAATCATAACGGCTTGTACGATGAGTATTTATTCTATGATAAGGTCACCGTTATCTTCTAAAATGATTAGAAATGTCACATCAGCGGCGCAAGTACGGATCCTTTCGGTCGATAAAATTCGATAAAATTGACAGTTCAAATCGATAAAGTGGGATTTATCGAGCCTCGAAACAATCGACAAAAGTTATCGAAAAGCTAGGTCGAATCCAAAGAGAATATACAGCTACTACAATACTTTATGATCAGACTTCGGTACTCGCAACATTCGATAAATTTGTCGAACCGACTTCCGTACTCGCGCCGCAGAATTGAGGTAGATAATGGTTAGACACTTCTTAAATCAAGGTTTGTGGTTAATTACTTATTTAAACATGCGACTAAGGCATGTTTAAGAGTTAAACGCTGTTTAATACTTGTTTACGGTGTGTTAAACAGAGTTTAACTCCTAAACATGCCGTAGTCGCGTGTTTAAATATGAACCACAAATCGAGATTTAAGTAGTGTCTAACCATTGTCTAACTCCACTCTGTTGTGACTTTTCTAATCAGTTTAGAGGTTTATCTTTAGGCACTGTCGAGTTAAACAGGCGTCTAAAAGTTAGTTTTTGTGGTTACACGGCTTATGTTGAAATATAAATAAAAAACCAAAATAACCATGGTTTTGCAACAATTACACATATACGAGGTAAGTATTTACACGCGCATCGCAGTTTGAAGAAAAAAACATCTAAAAAAACCTCTAAAATCCACTAAACGGACGAGACCGGCACTACGGCCAGACGGTCTGGTTTCAAAGCGACGACTGCTCCGCTTTACGCTACATACATCACTTGCGTACCACCGCTTATTTACCGCAGCGTCTGTACTGAGTACGCAGTGGTTGTGAAATAATTTTTATCTTTCGTAGAAGCGAGAGTGAATCGAGAGCGGTAACTTGTGCGACTTTCAATCCGACGCACCATAGTTCTTATCTCTACTCGTCCCGCACCAATAACTTATATCAAGTTATGTGCGGATTATTGACACTCGCTCTAAAACGGTGAGGAAAACATCGTGAGGAAACCGGCATGTTCAAGAACCACAAAATTCGAGGTCATGCGACATCCACCAAGCCGAACTGGGCCCGCGTGGTGGATTATGGCCCATCTCTCTAGAAAGAAAGAAAGAAAGAAAATACATTTATTTCTCTTTCTCTGAGAGAAGGCCGGTATCCCAGCAGTGGGAACGTAAGAGGCTGACAATAATAACAATAATAATAGTAGGTAGAAGCGGGTGTTGTACTCGGACTAGATTTCCATCAAGCGGCAAGCCCCTGCCACAACCTCAATAGACGATACGATATGCGTCAAGCGGAGATCGTGGTTTTTCCATGTTTTCTCGTGGTTCGCGATTGATGCTTATCCATCAATCATGAATTAGGTGTGAGGACTGCCTTAGCGTTCGGACTAGATTTCTACCAGGCACCACCTTAGGCAGTACGTTATGCGTCAAGATCACCATTTTGGTTTTTCCATGGTTTGCGCGTGGTCCGTGATTATGCTTTGCGTCAATTCATTGCGTCTAATATTATAGCCCTTTAGACCACTTATTTTATATACATATACGTTTTTTTGCCGTAAAAAAACTACGGTTATTTCGCCGTGAGTAGATAGATAACTTTATTGTACACGTTATATAAAAAAGCTTTATATATTCATAAAAGTTCATAAACTAGCTGCTGCCCGCGGTTTCACCCGCGTGGATATATTGGATTTTCTTGGTTTTTATTTTTTTGCACGGAACCCCAATTATTTTTCTAAAATAAAAGTAGCCTAAGTTACTCCTTATAACATCAGATATCTGCCAGTGAAAGTCCCGTCAAAATCGGCCCAACCGTTTCGGAGATTACCCAGAACAAACAGACAGACAAAAATTTAAAAAATGGTTGTTTTGTTATAATAGGTACCGTATATATATACTCTCATATGCATTTGGAAAAAGCTGTTATTTTGATATAACAAATTTTTTTTCTGAAGAGATAGGGTGATCTTATCCGTGTTACCCGCACGGCCACACGGCCCTTCCTGTGATGATGATGGTGATGAATAATAAAAATGAATGAAATGAATAATATAACTCTGTAGGTAGGTCGATACGAGTAGGTATCTACTAAAATTCAATACAGCAAATTATTTGAATTTACTAGCTGCGTCACGTGATAGAACAGAATAGGTAACAGTTAGTACTACGGCGCGCTGAATTCGTGTTTGTTTTTGTGTTTGTTTTCTCGGAAACTACTGCATGATTTTCATAGCATTTTCACGAAATGGAAGAGAGATCATCCGAGAATGTGATAGGCTATAATCTAGAATTTTTAATTAGCTTTAAAAGCCGTCTGGCGCTCATGTTTTGTGTTTGTTCGGGGTAATCTATAATAATTCAGAAAAAATCGTCCCGTTGTATAGTTTCCGATGCTTGCGCTGGCCATATATTTATAGCTATAGGTATGAAAATTATGTATGGAAGAAATGCCTATAATATCTAACTTGGTGTTCCAAAAAAGAGTTTAGGTAGGTACCTTTATTATATTTAATTACTCATTTATCGGTCGCTCTGGCAATTGAATTCAGTAGGTATGAACCTATGTCTTCTATAGCTAGGTATAAGAAGTAGGTGAGTATGATAAAATACGTACTAAGCAATCAGTAAAACACAAAGGTGAAAGCATAGGTAAGCAAAGCATAAGTAGGTAAGGCTTTAGGCTACCCACCGATCTTTCTAGAACATTTTCTGTGAGAGTCCATTTGGATGAGTACCTAGGTACCTATTTTACCTCCGCTTTACTTGAAATCCTCCGGCGACGACGGCGGCGCCCGGCTGCGCGGCGCCACAGAATAGGTAAGAGTTAGTGCTTGGGCCCGCTGAATTCTACTTATTATAGTTATACCTTATCACCTATATTTACTACTCATTTATTGGTCAGTACAGTGGCATGTAGGTATGTACACTACCTATGTCTCGTATACTAAAATACCAGCCATAGTCAGTCAACTTTTTCAAAAATGTAAAATAAAAAGCATGACCGACTGAGATATTCTTCTTAGAAGATATTCTGCGAGAATTCGTCTGGATGGGTGTAGGTATACGGTCTATTATAATAGGTACATAGGTACCTCCGGCCCGCAGCGCAAGTACGGATCTTGTCGATCGATAAAATTGTCAATTCAAATCGATAAATTGGGTTTAATCAACTTTTTATATAATTTATCGAGCCTCGATACAATCGACAAAAGTTATCGAATAGCTAGGTCGAATCCAAACGAAATATAAAGCTACTACAATACTTTACGATAATACTTCGGTACTCGCAACATTCGATAAATTTATCAGTTGTTACGATTCGACAAATTTATCGAACCGACTTCCACACTTGCGCCACTGCACCGCCCGGACTCCGGTTCGGCGCGCGGCCGGCGGTAGTCCGGCAACGCCGCGCGCCGGCGCGCGCCTGGCATGCAACGCCGCGCGCCGGCGGGCGGTAATGCCGGTAACCCGGCATGCAACGCCGCGCGCCGGCGGCGGTGGCCCGGCTACCTAACCTTTGCTTTGATTATAATTCTATGCGGCGGCTTGGACCGGCTAGCTGCTACTCGCCTCGCGCATCCAACGGTTTCCCGCGCTTTTGACAAGGTCATCGGTCCACCTAGTGGGGCCGGCCTTTGTGCTTAGAAGTTTGAGTAGGTACTGCAATCGTTATGGGCGGGCGTTATTCTATCAGAGTAATATAATTATATGTGTTATACCATCAAGAAAATGACCAGCTCGTCTCGTTATTCAATAGTATAAAAAATATGGTCGGTTACATAATACAGTGTACGTGATAATA
The DNA here is from genome assembly GCA_907269065.1 of Crocallis elinguaria. Taxonomy (NCBI): domain Eukaryota; kingdom Metazoa; phylum Arthropoda; class Insecta; order Lepidoptera; family Geometridae; genus Crocallis; species Crocallis elinguaria. The sequence goes on along the minus strand of OU026072.1, from coordinate 17,633,086 downwards.
AATATATACCAGCTACTGAGTACGTTTCTATCGTACTAATATTATAAACTCGAAAATTTTTGAGGATGTTTGGATGGATGTTCATTACTCTTTCACGCAAAAATTACTGAACGGATTTTGATGAAACTACAGTACGTAATATAGAGGTTATACATCAGAATAACACAGACTATAATTTATAAAGATATTGTATTTGTACCTAAGCCAGGCGGGCGAAGCCACGGCCGGAAGCCAAGTAGGCTATATAACATACTTACTAGAACTATAAATGTTGAAAAGTACCTTTATGTAAACAAGTCCATGTAACAAAAGTTACATCGATCATGAAAAAAACCACGACAGTCCTAGCTAGTGTCGCTCGGGATTATGTAAGGATTCTAGCGATACCCCATACATCGAAATCTCACCGAATCACGTATGTACGTGAGTTTCTTTATTCCACCAAAACTTTTGTGCAGTTTTTTGTGTTATGTTTTTAGGGTTCACGTATGTTTGTATGTATGTATATACAATCACACTCATTACATTACTCATCACACTCATTACTCATTACACTCCTTTTTTGTGCAGTCGTGTAATAAAATACCTACTTATCTAAACGAAAGGTCATCCTGGCAGGAGTATGGGTGAGACATTTTTTGTGTAGAAATGAGTGATGAGATGTAGGTACCAATGTGTGTGGGGTCGCTGACCCGCGCATTATATATTATAATGACTTGGAGGACTGTTATAATACTCGTAGGAATCACCTAAAATTATTAAGTTATGTAGGTACTTAGGTAGGTAGGTAGTTACCTACCTTACAAATATACCGCCTGACGTAGGTAACTACTCCCGCGCTGGCAGTTTTCATTCGGAAGTTATCGTCGAACACATAGGTAGGGTACTGTCTGTTACCTATAATATACAAACTTGTTATTGTCTATAGTGTACAAGTTTGATTGTTGAGAATAAAACATGAAGAACTATTAGATATTACTACCCCTGTACAGTACAGTTACTATACCCCGCGGTTTCGCTCACGTAGCCTAAGTTACTCCTTGTAACGTCAGCTATCTGCCAGTGAAAGTCCTGTCAAAATAGGTTCAGCCATTTCGGAGATTACACGGAACAAAGAGACTAAATTTTTAAAAATGGTTTTGTTTTATGTACCGTATATACTTTCATATGCATTTAGTAAAAAGCTGTTATTTTGATAATACAAACAGACACTTCAATTTTATTTATTTGCATACTTAGATAAATTTGTTTCCGAAAATAACTTCTGCAGATTTCTACGCTGTCCAAATGCACGATTATTTTATTATGTGATGATGAGGTTGAAAATTACACTGCTTTCTTTCTCAGACTTCAAACTATTTCCACACCAAATTTCTATAAAATCCGTTCAAATGATTGACAATGATGAAAAGTATCCTGTGTTCTTTCACAGGCTTCAAGCTATCTCGAAACCAAATTTCTTCCGTTCTATAGATCGACAATTATGAAAAGTGATGATGTTGTTGAAAAGTACCCTGTGTGTTTTCTCGCGCTTCTAGCTATTTTCACACCAAATTTCATTGGAATCTATACACATACATACATATATATACATAAATCCTGTCCTACTCTTCCTACTTCCTATCCTACTAATATTATAAATGCGAAAGTTTGTGAGGATGGATGGATGGATATATGGATAGATGTTTGTCACGCAAAATCTACTGAGTGGATTTTGATGAAACTTTATTTACTTACAGTAGATAATATAGCTTATTACTATGTTTGCAGCGGACTGTAGGCAAACCAAACAATTTACAATTTATACTCAAAGAAGCAAACAATGAAAAATGGCGCGCGCGGCGCGATGACCAAACGAGAGCTCAGAATAGATAATAGTACAAGTAACAAAAGCGAGCGCCATCACACGAATATTCACGAAATTTCTTTGAATGAAGAATCGCCATTCATAAGATCACGCATGTGTGCGTAGAAGCGGCAGGTCGCGACTTTACGAGAGTGTGTAACTGTGTATGCGCGAGCATTAGCTTCGTACTACTCATAGCTGCAGAGCCTTACCTTGTCCCACGAATGTTAGACGAAATAGCATGCATTTTAGCCGCGCCCACCGATGAGTTGGAGGGTTCGGCTCGTAGGCTCTTAAGTGTCTCTCTGAGGTGAAAGTAATGTAACTGAAAAAATATTCTCACCTATCAGCAAGAGCTCTAGACAGCATTTCTTTTCGCTTCTTATTCTGTTCTTCCATCAGCCTCTGTTTAAGTTGTAACTCCTCCATCTTCACCCTATGTGATGCCAGTTCATCTTCCGTCAAATTCACACCTCTAACTATATCCGGTGTCATATCAGCGCTATCTTTTCTCATAATATCACTTGAAATTAAATCTTCTTTTTTGTCTGAATTATCTGATTCACAATCTCTATCTTCATTATTTGGTTCAATGATGGTTATGTCATCGTTTTGATCCCCATGGTCTAATGTTGCACTAATTGTATTGTTATTATTGTTTATTGTGCTTGGACTCTTGATGCTAAGTCTGCATTTGTCAAATTGCATTTCATCAAATGATTCATCTGAAACCACTTTCCGCACTGTGATATTTTTTAATTGGGACTGTCTATTTTTTAAGTAGGCAAATTTTGCTGGTTTAATTATACTTGGGCTGTCAGCAGTAAGTGCAGGCTCTGAAAAAACTGAAATGTTTAAGGGTTAATGGTTTTTTTTTTGGCCTCCGTGTGCTTGTCACCCTGACATCCATATTTATAGGTATTGTGTACAATATGTCCACAATTGTTGTCTTTATAAAGTTTTAAGAATTATCTGGTTAAATTTGTTTCAATACTATACTTCTATTTCATTATGTGCTGAAATGTTTTTCTCTTATATTCCTTGGTGATAGACTGCACAAGCACATTGGCGGTACAAAAAAACGGAGACCTTATCAATTATGAAAATAATAATACATGTAGTTTGTTTGACTCATCAATGTAAATAATAATCTATGTAAGTGGGTTATATTACAATTGCTGATTAAAGTAATTCACTATCTAAAAAATTAAAATAACATAGACCACTTTATTGGATAACAACAATTTGTATATATGAATGGAAGTTTGACTGATTTTTGAATAAATTAAGCAATAGATATGTATAACTACTAAACAGCATCATTTGAAGTATTGCATCATTTTCTAGCAGGCACATATACAGAGGGGGGATAGTTGGAATTAATCCCCCTCCCCCCCCCGAAAACTAATGTTACATAAAATAAAAGAGATCATAACCACTGTGAAGTACGAAAGTTCACATGGTTGTTTCAATGTTTGTGCCCGTCCCCCCGAACCAAAAGCTTGGATATGTGCCTGTTTTCTAAGATTACATCACCAATGGTACCTAATAATATAATAACATGCATCTTATGTGTTCTTACAAGACTGTTGATACTTTAAAAGCCATTCATCAATGATTAGTAATGAGAGTTAATACCAAGGTTTTTAACTGCTATATATGAATAAAGGCTAGTAACTACAATCACAGAGCCTGACTCAACTAGGATTCCTTGTATGTAGGGAATCAGGAACTACAAGGTTCATGATCCTTCAAGAAACAAGTATTTGCACTATTATTCAAATACACAAATATTTGCCTCATTGTCGAAATCAAACCCATAATGAAGACTGCAGCATAGGCAGTAGTAGGCACCATTAAAATATGGTAGAATGATTGAGAATGAATGAATGATGGTAGTCTGATTCAAGAGATATATTTTAATCATTGTCTAGAAGCTATAGTCTAGTAGTATTGGGACGATTTCATTTACTATTAGCCAGAGCTTAAGCAAACTTTATTTTTAATTTTGTTGTTAGTTTAATGAAGTAAACTGTTTACTTTTGGCGCACACCAGTTTATGACACCTTAGTACTTGTACTATTATCTATTCTGTGACCTTAACCAGTTTATTATACCTAAGTAGTTGGTGGAGAGCTGGTCACTGACCGCAAGTCGAAAGACTGGTTTAGGTACTGAAAACACTACATAACATAAACATGATACAGCTAATGAGCTAACATTAATAAAGTCAAATGTAAGTATTAAAACTGTGGGAACTATGCCTTAATGAACTGGTTTGGTGTGAGGCCTGTTTGGGTTGTTTGGCTTAGAATAAATATAATAATGAAATATCATGTAGTGTAAATTGATAAAGATACATAGGCAAACAAGTTTTTTCTAGATACAATATGCGAAAATATAAATGGTGTTTAGATTTAAGTATATTTATTAAATAAGTCTTGTATCGTTGTATATCTTCCGAATAAAATAAAATAGCAGTCAGCCAGTCAGAATGTACTATGAAGATTTATACCGTTGTTCTGCCGAGTTTCACCCCACTTTATCCGCTCCAAGTCCTCTTCGCTAAAACCCGTAAATGTTGACATGTCGCTGCCTAAATGTAGTCTAAAATTGACTTTATTTTAACACCAAACCACAACCACGAAGTCATGAACCAAACAATTACAAAATACAAATGGGCCACGACTATTTTTATATGGTCAAGTATATTATATTCTGTGATTATATTCTCTTTGGTTTGACTTTGAGTCATAGACATGGAGAAAAATATCCCTTGAGTATTAATGTTCTGTGGTCAAGTGAACATAAAGTGAGTCAGCACAGACTAGGTAATGTACTACGTACAGACGAACGACTTCCTTGTAAGAATAATGTACATTCCTAAGAACGAACGGAACTATTCATATAATATCTATCCATAAGTCTACCACAGTCCACAGCATATATATATATTTCACAGATTTGTAATTAGTAGATATATTTTTTGTTGCTTAAGCCGTTTGTGGCATTCCGCCACAATGGGGAAGAAAACTGTCAAATAGTTCCAGCTAGAGGGCGCCAAATGTTTGTTCCAAAAGAATTGTCAATTTTCATATAAATTTTATTTATTTTTGTTGTTTTCATGCATTACGTAAAATATGGGTCGTTGTGTAGCATTTGGATGTGAAGAAATAGGTGTACACAAATTCCCAAGTGATTTAGCATTAAAGAAAAAGTGGGAAAAGGCAAGGAGATATCTTGATTCATACAACTGGTATCCATCATCAGTTTTCTTATTGAATCTGTAAAACGAAACTTCAATTTAAATCATGATAACAATAATTACGGTGCATGAAATTGCTACTTGACTATTATTTCAGATCTTACCTGTTGAAAAATAGATGAATATGTTCTTTTCTTAATGGTGGTAATAATGTAGTGCTATTCACATCACGAAACATTTCCTGCTCTGGTAATTCCATCTGGAATTCCGGGCTGTTTTCACATACACTCACAAAGTTGAAATTTCTATCGTAAGCTTCCAATCTGTAAAGAAAAAAACGTTTTACTTCAAATCTTTTGTACATATCCTCAAATTTTGTTTACCTATATTATCCCCTAAGCAGTTAACATTTGATGAGTCAACTTTATTAAGGAATAAATATAATCTAATTTAACTTTAATATTGTCCTAAAAACAGCTAAAACATTAGTGAAATGATAAATAAAATGTACCTTTCGACTAGGTCGGCTTTCTTTCCTTGCAGCGTTGCACCTCTTTTTTTCAATTCCTCCTTCAACTGGGTGATACGCCAAGTACAATACATCACAAAATCTATAAAAACACTCCACAAAAACCAATTAAACACTTAGAGAATCAAAAAGACGATGAAAAGTTACTATCAAGGTATTTTGACAGGTAACAAACACACAGCGCCCTCTGCCTAAAAAGTTTTTGGCAATCTTCCCCATTTTATACTTATATAGAAATAACTTTCTTGTTGTTTCTAACCTCAAGGGAAATAAATAAAACTTCGTCATTTTATGTCTTTTCATTCTTTAATATACTTTTATAGCAAACCGCTTTTAACCTGGAACCTCCGCGCTGCCACCCCGCGCTTCGAGAGGTCGTATACCGCCTCGATACGCGGAGTAGCGCCTACTCTTTCTCTCAAATTCTAGAACTTTTGTCTAGAAACAAATGTCGCGCGCGCGTCTGGAATATTGAGCAGTTCGTCGCTAGCCCGCTCTGAAACACACGCGCGCGTCACTGTCGCTCCGCCGCGAAGGCCTACCTATTATTAGTGCATGTAAATTCCATGTGGACATGGAACCCACTGTAAAATAACTTATCAAATAATCATATGGTGTGTTTAAAGTTTGATTAGACCTTTTTTTAACTTTATACTCTGTTTTACTCCAACCCTGAGGTATTTGGACTCCCTCCATTCTCACTCTCCCATATGTGGCGCCTGTAAGAATTAAAAGCTAAAACCAAATTATATTGGTTTTATTAAACACAAAATTGCAGTAATAGTTTCGAAGTGACAATTGACATAAGTCACGGCTAGTTATATAAAAAGTACAACTTTACTCTATTGCTGATTAAACTTCTTTATGATGAGAAGGAGGTTAATATATTACTACATTCACCCACTCTTGGAATTTCAACAACATAATCGCGCAAATATGATGGAGGTCTTCTAGTACGTCCTGAAAGACGAACCGAATCACTTTCATTAGTGTTATTTTCACAAGTTTCAGGAGGTGTGTTATTCGTACTATCCTCGTTTGTGTCTTCCAACGCATCTTGATAATCTTCCGATTCTATTATAGGTATTTCAGGCAAAGGCGCCAACTGCCTGTTCGAGACAGTACTCTCTCTACCATCTGCCAGGCGCACATATGAGTACGTTGGATTTACGTGTAGGACCTCTGCTTCTTCAACAATTGGATCGTATTTGGAAGTTCTCACGTTCTTCTTGACTAGTATAGGGCCATTAGTGAGCCATGAAGGCAATGATTCCCCGTTAGGTGAACGACGTTGATGCAGGAACAATCGTTCGTGTGGTGAGACGTTCGTACTTGTGCAGAGAAGTGAACGAATCGCATTTAAAACATTAGGTAGGACCAGTTCCCAATTTGATACTTCCATCTCTTTCGAGCAGAGGCACAGCTGAATTGCCTTCCATAAAGTGCCGTTAAGCCGCTCGACTTGGCCGTTTCCTTGGGGATTGTAAGGTGTTGTCCTGCTCATAGCAATCCCCTGAATAGTTAAAAAGTTCTTTAGTTCTTCTGACATAAACGAAGATCCTCTGTCGGAATGAATGTATGATGGAAATCCAAATGTGAAGAAGAGATCTTTTAAACACTTTATTACTGTGGCTGCGGATAAATCGCTGCAGGGATATGCAAATGGAAACCTTGAATATTCATCTATTATAGTCAGTATATATCGATTCCGAGTATTTGATGGAAGAGGCCCTTTGAAGTCTATGTTTAGTCTCTCGAAAGGAGCAATGGCTTTTATCAATTGGCCTTTAGATTGAGCGTATCGAGGTTTGATCTGAGCGCAGACCCTGCAAGCAGCAGTCATTGATCTAATTTCTTCGATGTGATAGGGAAGATTCTTTGACCGTACCCAGTGTACCATTCTGGTGACTCCTGGGTGACAGAGCTGGTCGTGTAGTTCGTAAAGTTTGTTAGGAGCATTAATATGTGCACATACTCTCGACAAAGCATCTGCTACAGTATTTTCTCGTCCAGGGCGATAAATAATGTCATACTTGTAGCAGGATAACTCTAATCGCCACCTTTCGATTTTTTCATTTTTAATCTTACTTGAGTGTTTCTGATCAAACATAAAGGCGACAGATTGTTGATCGGTTTTCAAAATAAAATGTCTTCCCACTAGGAAATGACGCCATTTTCGAAGTGCTTCTACGATTGCACTTGCCTCTTTTTCGATGGATGAATGTCCACGTTCGGTATTAGACAGTGATCGTGAAAAAAATGCAACGGGTCGACCATTTTGCGAAAGAGTGGCAGCTACTGAGTGTTCTGACGCATCGGTTTCAACCATGAAAGTTTCATCACTGTCAATCGCAGTCAGAGAAGCTTTGCCAATTTCTATTTTTAATGCCTCAAAACAGTTTATCGCATCATTGCTGAGTGGAAATTGCGGATTGGTAATTAATGGCTTGATATGGCGTGAAAAATTGTGTATCCACTTGGAATAGTGTGCCAGCATTCCTAACGCACGTCTTAGTGAAGTGGAGTCCGATGGAACAGGAAGGTTCAGCAGAGGCTTCAGCCGTTCTGCGTCAGGTTTAATTATATTATTGTGTATAGAGTATCCCAATAGATTGATATTATCAGAACCAAAAGTGCATTTCTTATCATTCAATGTAAGTTTGTATTTCTTTACAGCATTCATGAATTCATGCAAGTTTTTATCGTGATCCTCTTTATTTTTACCGCAAACGGTGACGTCATCAAGGAATGAAAAAGTACCTTTTAAGTTTTCAGTCTGGATTATGTACTGTAGTGTTCTCTGAAAAGCGGCCACTCCATTAGTAACTCCAAATGGAATTCGAGTAAACTGATATAGAGCGCCACATGCTTCGAAAGCTGTATATTTTCGTTCACCTTGCAAAATTGGCACTTGATGATAAGCACTTTTTAAGTCAATCTGACTGAAATATTTGTATTTAGCAACATTGGCGACCATGGACTCAATGTTCGGCAATGGATAAGCATCAAGTTCCGTAAATCTGTTGATAGTTTGCGAATAATCGATAACAAGACGCTTCCGATGCGTAGTGCTTTTAGTCACTAAAACTTGAGCTCGCCAAGGAGACGCGCTTGGTTCAATCACTCCATCTTTCAGTAAATTTGTGACTTCTTCTTGAATGAATCGTTCATCATCTTCAGTGTACCGTCTAGACTTTATAGCTATAGGTCTGATATTCGTGGAAAGGTTACTGAATAATGACGCAGGAGGAACAGATGATGCCATGACGCATATTTTTAAAGTGTCTCGTGAACCACCAAAATTAAATTCTAAAGTTTTGTGGTCTTTCAATAGATCATGCCCTATGATTATATCAGCGCATAAATTATCGACAATCAGTAGTGGCTGATCCGTGTAAGTATGTTTGTCCAGAATAATCGTTGCATTACAGATTCCATCTACAAATGATGTGTGATTGAGAGAAGCTAAAGTGATAGATTGCCTGTAAGGCCTCATCTTGAGGTTGATTTCTTGAGCTAGTTTCTTATTAATGAAACTAACCGAACTTCCGGTATCGATTAGTGCCTCTGTTTGAAAGTTATTGACCTTCAGCAGAACTGTTGCTTTGCTTAAACTTGATGGAGATGCAGCTGATACAGGCTTGGTTTCTGTGACATTTACATCAGCATCAATAACATTTACAATCGGCCTGTTACTTCTACAAACAGTTGCATAATGGCCTTTTTTTGAGCATATTTGGCAAGTAGCATTAAATGCAGGGCATTTCAAGCGTTGATGTAAGTTATTACTTCCACAAAAGAAACATCTCTTACGCTGATTTGTTGTAGCGGCCAAGTTATCAGTTTTATCGTTCTTGTTTCTGTCAGAATCAGTTGCTGCATGCATTTGAAGAATGTTGTGGCTTCCATAACTTGTAGCATTCTTTTCGGCAGTCTCTAGTGATACAGCTTGATTTTGAGCTTCATCTAATGTTAGTGTCAAGTTTTCTAAAAGCCGTTGTCTTATTTTCTGACTCGAGATGCCTGTTATGAACGCATCTCGGATATATTCATTTTTATTTTGCTCCGCCGTTACGGTTTTGAAGTTGCAATCGTGCGCCAATTGTTTTAGGGCACGAATGTATTCAGAAATTGATTCTTCTGGTTTTTGTTTCCTGATAGCTAAAGTATGCCGTGCATGAATTTCATTTTTAGGTTTAATGTAGACACTATCGAGTAGCTTTACAGCTGTTTCATAGGTACCACAGTCCCGAATCAGTGAATATATCGTTGGTGACAGATGATTGATAAGTAGCTTCAGCTTGATTGAATCAGGAATCTGTTTGGATTCTTCTTCGCACAGAAAATTTGAAAATGTAAACCGCCAGTGAGTCCATTTTAAATCCGACGACGGTGCTTCAGGTTCGACGTCAAAGCGGTCTGGTCGAAGAAATCGAGCTATTGAGTTTGTTTCTGTCGAAGAAGAACTAGGGTCGTATCTCGACATTTTTTTTTTTTTAAAACATTGTGTTTAATAAATTGTAAGAATTAAAAGCTAAAACCAAATTATATTGGTTTTATTAAACACAAAATTGCAGTAATAGTTTCGAAGTGACAATTGACATAAGTCACGGCTAGTTATATAAAAAGTACAACTTTACTCTATTGTTGATTAAACTTCTTTATGATGAGAAGGAGGTTAATATATTACTACAGCGCCCCAACGTTTTTTTTCACGTGCTAATAGTGACCTAAGTGCAGTGACTGTTTTTTTTTTTTTTTTTTCGCGTGTGAACGATGCCAATCACTCGCAGTAGAAGTAATAGCTTGTGTCGCAGGGATGATGCACTCATCGGCGCATTCCCCCCTTCCCCTCGACCAAGTTCGCCGATCGCGACGTCCGCCATGCCCGGTGACAACAGTGCCGGCGTGACAGATCCCACTCCGCCATCGGCTCTCATAACTTTCTCGAGTGAGAGCGTGGCCGCTATAATCGCGGGACTACAACGGTCGCAGACAGAAGCCTTTAAGGAATTATTGGAAACGGTGACGCGTGCAAACGCCCCAACTCCCGTTCCGTCGTTCCTGGTTCCTGGCCAAGGCACCCTGGCCAGCTGCAAAGCTACTTTCTACGGCCGACCGCACGAGTCAATCGAAGCATTCGTCAACGCTATAGAAGCTTATAGCGAATGCGCGCAGGTGACGGACTCAAACATTCTTCGTGGCTTAGCATACCTACTCAAAGATGATGCAGCAACCTGGTGGCAAGGTATTAAAAACACCATAACATCATGGTCTCAAGCCAAAGATAACCTAATAAGTGCCTACGGTGATCGCCGACCGCCGCATCGAATTTACCTACAAATTTTTTCGACGCCGCAGCAAAACGAAAATACAGATATATACGTGGCACGTATTCGCGCTCTTCTATCGAAGATTCCAAAGGGCGACTTAACAGAGAAGGTCCAGTTGGACATGTTATATGGTCTTCTCCACGGTCGAATACGGAAAAGGCTGCGAAGGGATGACTTCGTGAACTTCGCCGACTTGTTACGTCATGCACGTGTCATCGAGGACTCGTTCGACGAAGGCGAGAGAACGGGTGAACGACGCGTTCTTACGGGAACTCGAGCGGTAACAGGAACGACGCTGACGACCACGGTGCCGCCAGCCGCACGCGCTCCTGCAATACCCTCCACCGCACGCCCTCCCGCCGCAGCCCAGACCGCGGCAGCTGCGCAGCGCCCGGCCACTACCCCCACTTCCACGACGCCCTCACTGGAAGCCGCCACCGCCACGAAAAAGCAGCGACCTTCCTGCGCATACTGTAAGAGGTTTGGACACACCAAGGACCAGTGCCGTAAATTATTGAGCCAAACTGAATCTTCTTCAAATAACAGTATGTCGATGAGCCGAAGTGAACCTTTTTCGAATAATAACTCCGCGGATGTACCTGTAAAAAGTTTTTATAGTGTCGAATCCACAGACAATTACAAATCTGTGGTCGAACCGCGATCTTATTTTAGTGACGTAGATGAACAAAATAATAATTTTGTTTCCAATAATTCAAATATTGTACAAGTTTATGATACTGACGCTGACGTCAGTAACATAAACTTATCTTGTTATTGTCGCGGTGTTTCTTGCCAAGGTAGTGCATGCAACACCAAGAGCACAAAATGTATGTGGTTTTCCGGACCGAAGGTTCGATGTGATAACAATGATGCATGTGTTACGAAGTCTGTTCAAATATCTAAACCCGAAATTGTGAGTACTGAACACTTTTGCGCCCGCAAACCTTGCGAAGTATATTGTTCAAATACAAATCAAATGTTCAGTTCGAATCCACAAAAGTGTTCGGATGCTAACAAAATATTATGTAAACAAAATGTTGACTGTATTTTGCAAAAAGGTTGTAACACATTTTTGGTAAAAAACCAAATTGATAATTGTACAGATTATAACAAAAATGTACAAACATTTTGTATCGATGCTTGTGTTAAAAAGGAGTGTAACTGCAATTTTCAAAAATCTCAGGACTGTTTGACTGATGAGAATTTTGTAATTAGTAATGGTAATGGCTTTGTTTGTAATGACTGTATATGTAGTGGAGACGTGTTATTGCCCGGAAATAGTCGCGAGAGGCCTATAGGTTGTCGCGAATCACGTCCAATTTTTAAAATTAAAATTTTGGGTGTCACGGGTACAGCTTTGATTGATACCGCCGCAAAGCATTGTATAGCTGGCCATACGCTGTATGCTCTCCTTCTACAAAAGGGTCACCTCCTCATTCCCTCGACACGTCAGGTCAAGTTTGCTGATGGTCACGTTCGGGAAATGAAAGTACTTACTACGTCTTTATCGGTAAGTTTAGAACAAACAGTCATAACAGTACCATTTCTAATTTTTCCTGACTCCGACAACAATGAAACACTTCTGGGCATCGATTTCATCACTGCTGCAGGAGTAGTAATAAATTTTCATGAAGAAACCTGGTACTTTAGTAATGGTGAGAACATTAAATATAAACTGCTCTTCGAACCTACCTCTAGGGGGGAAACCAGCTCTTCCTCTGCGGACGTTCTCCGTGATGACGATGGTGCTCATCTCAATCCAGCTGAGCGTGGTGCGCTTGCTGAAATCCTCGTCAGACACGCGCATATTTTTGAAGCAGGGGGAGGCCCAACTCCGTTTGCTGAGCACTGCATAGAGACAGGTAATCACCCACCTATAGCTGTGCCTCCATATCGCCTGAATCCAGCTAAGAAGGAATTGATGAAGCAGAAAATTGACAAGAGGCTCGAAAACCTCCAGGTCAATCGCAAAAAGTGCGCTTTTGCGAGAGAAAGCGTAAGGTACCTTGGCCACATTATTACCCAAGAAGGTATTTCCACCGATCCTCGAAAGGTGAGTGCGGTACTCGAAATGAAGGAACCTGCAAATCTGAAACATTTACGGACTTTTCTTCAAACATGTTCATGGTTTCGAAAGTTCATTCCGAACTTTTCAAAAGTAGCTGAACCATTAACACGTTTGACAAGGAAAAGCCAAATTTGGATATGGGGCTCAGATCAGTCCCATGCTTTCAATGAATTAAAACGGTTACTTACCTCTGCACCGATACTGGTTCAACCTGATTTCAGAAGTCCCTTCATTCTACGTACTGACGCAAGTAACTACGCCTTAGGCGCAGTTTTGTTACAAGGGGAAGGCAACCAGGAAAGACCGTTAGAATACGCCAGTCGTCTTCTAAACGATGCTGAGCGCAACTACTCCACTACAGAACGCGAGACGCTCGCCGTAGTTTGGGCAGTTGAACGTTTTCGATCTTACCTTGATGGCCAACCAGTTATCATCGGGAGTGATCATCAACCGCTTCGTTGGCTGCTGTCTCTAAAATCGCCAACAGGTAGGTTAGTCCGTTGGATCTTGAAACTCAGGTCTTTCAATATCAAGTTCGAATACACTGATCAGTTACGGCAAGAACAACTCTCCCATGTGGATCAGCCCAATGAAGAACTTGGTAAGTACCATATTCCAAATCTCTCAGCCTACAATAGTAGAGACAACACCTCACCGCCTAAGCCGATCTTCACAAAAAGAAAGCGAGGACGCCCAGTGAAAGGTATTAGTGTCCTAGTCCAGGAGCGAGGACGTTCCCCTGGACTAGAGGGGGAGCATATAGCAAACCGCTTTTAACCTGGAACCTCCGCGCTGCCACCCCGCGCTTCGAGAGGTCGTATACCGCCTCGATACGCGGAGTAGCGCCTACTCTTTCTCTCAAATTCTAGAACTTTTGTCTAGAAACAAATGCCGCGCGCGCGTCTGGAATATTGAGCAGTTCGTCGCTAGCCCGCTCTGAAACACACGCGCGCGTCACTGTCGCTCCGCCGCGAAGGCCTACCTATTATTAGTGCATGTAAATTCCATGTGGACATGGAACCCACTGTAAAATAACTTATCAAATAATCATATGGTGTGTTTAAAGTTTGATTAGACCTTTTTTTAACTTTATACTCTGTTTTACTCCAACCCTGAGGTATTTGGACTCCCTCCATTCTCACTCTCCCATACTTTTATATTTATTTAATGCCTTCAGTTGCATTTGGGGTAGGTCTCTATCATTTAATCTGGACACATGTGTACCTTTCATTGTATTGATAACATTGCACCAATTGAACACTGTTAATCTTAGCGTCAATGAGTAAAAGCATTCAGACACAGCATCCTTATGCAGTTCAGTCAAGAAATTCAAACAAATATTTGGATTTATTTCTTCTATACACGTTACGCTAATAGTGCTAGTCTGGCGTTTCACTGGGTAGCAAAATAAAAAAGAGAAACAGCATAATATTTAAAAATGATCTCATCTCGTGTTTGCAAAGAAGGATGCACCCATCCTTTTCTGTTTTTCTTTTTCTTAATTTAACGCATGTAAATATAATAAACGTGGACGTCTTCTGGCTGATGATGATGATGATGAAATATAATAAATAGCTAAAACTTCTTCGACATGCATAATAAAAGTAGGTTGATCAAAACATATACCACAACTGTTTCTCAACCTCATATTCCTGTTGTGGCTACAGCTATCTTCCACCTAGTTAGCCACAAAGGTAATCGAATCCTGTGGTTAGGTGGACGCTTTAGCCCTATAACTGTTTTTTTCAACAACATATACCTACTTGGAGTGTGACAAGTACCTACTCTAATAAATATAACATTTGACTTACTAGTTTGAATCCGTTTGAGTTTCTTTTCATTTTCTACTTTACAGTAACTATGATCACGATGTGGTCTTTTTTTGGGAACAGCAACAGTTTGCACGAGGTCGTTACTTTCTGAAAATAGATTTACTTTAATTTATTTATTTTCCCGTTGGTTGCAACAGCGTGTATTCAAAAAGATTTTTTCAATAAACAATAGTATTAATTTTTGTGCATATATGACATAATACTGCACTTACTGGTTCCAGGACTACCGCTAGCTATCTCACTTTTAGTAAATAACGTCGGGTATGCGTCCAAACGAAGACGAGCTCTCTCGAGACTTGCGCCCAAAAACCTTTTTTCAAAATGCTTTCGACACACATAGTGCTTGCGAACCTGTTCGTAGCTCAGACTTCGCAATCTATCACAATTAACGCAATCTAACCACTTTTGGAGCCCTATCTCAGTTTTTGGAAACTTGTGCAACTTAACGTCTTCTCTTCGACTGTCACAGTTCATGACACAACACTTGTGGAACATATTGCAAATATCTGCAATATGCTTCAAGAATTGAGAGGATAAGTTACGGAAATTAATCAACGTAGAACTTCACTCGCTAACCTTGAAACCACAAATTATCTTGTAACTGCACTGCAATAATGACAAAATGGCGGACCGCGGATAAATTATTTTGTTTCGACATGAACGTCAAATTCAATAATAACTGAACACAGATTATACTTTACAGGCTACCACAAATTATATAGGGTAACGAACGAAGTATGAGAATGAACAATGAAGACATTTCGTCATATAGCTGCACAGTATACCACAAAGTAGGATTTTTTGTTCTGAGATTTCCGACCCTGCTTGTGAAATATTTCTATGGTTACTACTGTTATCAACTTATCATTTGGTGGCGCCACTTCTGTTTTAAGAGCGGCTCAAGTAGTCGATATTGCTTACTCAGGCTTTGCTTAGCATGCGCTTAGTTTAAGTAGTGTTCTAAATGTCTCTGAATACAAATTGAAGCGTAAGCACTACTTTTTGACATAAGCAAGACAAAGTCCACGCTTAGACTCGTCTCTGAATATCAGCAGTACTATGATGAATGAATGCTAGCAACATATTACTTATCTGTGATAAATGTGAGTACTGAGCGTAGTACCTCTAATAGTCTGTGCTCTAAGTAGTCTGTGGTACTGAACTACTGAGTGAGTCAAGTAGTCCAAGCTACATAACTACATTATACATAGGTATATAGGTAGTAATCTGTGAAGTAGTCTGTCTACGTACTACGTAGTATTATTTCCTCTGTGGTAGTCTGTGGAGTGAGTCTCTGATAAAGTGGCGGCGTTTGTTTCATTTCATTGTTTCTAGGTTAGAATTTGTTGAAATTCTTGATTTTTCTGTTTTTTTTTCGTGTAATTGAAGGTAAGACACTGGCTGTTTCAATTAAAACGACTGTTCTGTGACTAAAGTATTATTCTTAATTCTTTTATAAAATCCCTACTTTTTAGGAAGAAGCCTCAAAAATGGCGTTTGCTATGCCCATCAACCCCAAGCCTTTCCTCAACAGTCTCACCGGCAAATCTGTGTTAGTGAAGTTAAAATGGGGCCATGAGTATAAAGGTCTGCTAGTATCTGCTGATGGTTACATGAATCTACAACTTGCAAACACAGAAGAAATTGTTGACGGATCTTGCACAGGTTAATATTTTTTGTTTTCAATCTATGTAGCCAGTAATGTAACATCAGACATCTCTGTTTTTATTTACTTTTACACTAAACAATTTATGCATTTCTAATCTTGTACATTAACAGAGGTACATAAGCCGAATGTCCCATACAAACGAACTTCCCTGTTCATTTGAAAATTACAGGTCAGATTTAAATGAAATTTTGCATGTATAAGCAGTATCTAGGGGCAAAATGTGTTCGTTTTGGTTCAAACACCACTAAAATCAAATTAGAGGGAAGTGAATTTTCAATATTTCCACCACTAAAACGACTCGTTTTGAACTGATTATTTTCATATACTAATAAACTCGTTTAATCAAAAAACTTTTGCACCTTACCCCTCGGTAATATAGTCAACTTTGAAAATAATACATAATAATTGAAATAGATTATGTCCATTCAAAATTAAAAAGGAACTTCGAAAAGTTATCAAAAAAATGTAAAATATTGTCGACATTTTGCAACCGCTTCGTCACACGCGGGGTGAGGTAACGGGGAGACGCAGTGAGGCTACGGAAACTCCCGAGTCCCGACAATTGCCAGTTACAAGTGAAACAGGAACAATATTTACCGCTCGGCGCTAGACCCATCACGGAGTTGGGCGAGTCATATGTACCCTTCTTAAGACCATGATATTATAAATCAGCCTCCCTGTAACCCTGGCCCTCTACGAGACTATTTCTTTTTTATGTTCTATTACTTGGATTGTATGCATTGGAGAAGCGTTGGTGCTAAGGTATACTCCTTCCCTTCTCTGCATTTAGTTAGGTGGAGGTTAGTTAGATTGAGTGGGAACCTGGGAGTCTACGAGACTATTAGAAAACTCCCATTGAATAGTGATAATGAAATGTAATTTTCCAACCACCCACAGGTTAAACCACCATTACAAGCAATAGCTCTAGTATGTTTTTCATGCAAGGATTTAGAAAGTATTGTTCTGAAGAATGACTTATATAAAAAATTCTCTTGAGTATATGGTCAGTTGAGACAAAAAACCAGAGTTAAACTGCCAATTCTAGGGATAGCTACAATGAACTGCTTAGCCAATTCTAATAATATACTTTTTTTTCAGGTAATCTTGGAGAAGTCCTAATCAGATGTAACAATGTATTGTATGTGCGAGGTGCAGAGGAAGAAGATGAAGAGGGAGAAATGAAAGAATAACACTAATCCTAGAATGTAATTTTAAGTTTAATTAAAACAAATGGATTTGGGTATTGCTCCATTATGATTTTGATATTTACATTGGTAATGTGACATCATCTTTACAAATTACTAGTAGTGTTCACATTGTGGCCCATTTGTCTGTAAATATTTAGATTAACAATAAGTTTTGTTTACACACTGGGTGCTTATAAAAGGGATACAGCTATACAAGCTGCATTTTTTGTATTTGGTAAAAACTCACCCTTTACCAGGGGCCTTACTGGCTAACAATCTCGTGTTCGTTTTCAACTCCAACCCGATTAAGACCAGCGGTGGCTAGGTTTTCGGCTGAAAGGAATGGTCTAGAATTTTACCTGGTTATCATTTTAGAACGAACATTTTAAGGAAACAAGTTCTTACAAAACGATAAGAAGCGAAAACTCTAGACAACTCCTTCCACACGAAGACTAGTGACCACTGGTTTTAATTGGTTTGAAATAGAAATGAACACAAGATTGTTAGCCGGTAAGGCAGCAGATTAATTAACATTAGTTTCTAATAACTTTTTATTATACACATACAGTGCAAGATGTATCTTGTACTCCACATTTCCATTTGTAATTTGTAAGAAGTTAAATATAAGGATTTCGAAAAAAAAGTTTTTTAATACAAATCTGAATGGTTCTTACCTAGTAGTGATAGAACAATATTTTATATGTATTAGGGTATTTCTAGTGGTCTCCGTCCACTTGGATCCCCTGGGGATTCAAGTGCTTGTCTGGCTAGCTACCACTCTCAAGTAGAAAATTTGTGACCACTCATATTGGTGTTCTGAGACTAGGTCTAGCATTACTTGCCATCTTCAACCACAGGTCACATATCAGGCGAGATAAGTGGGTAGTCAAAAAAATGTATTTGTTACATATTTACAGGAATCTCAACATTTAAACTCAGAATACGGATATACGTTATAGGTACATTCATAAATGCAGGTACACAAAAAGTTTTATTTACGTAAGTAAATCAAACTACCTAGTTGAATAGTAAGGATACGCTACTCTATTTAGATATTTTGAGCTACTGGAATACTTATAAAACATTTATATTGCCTATAGGTAATAATTATATAATTATGATATTATATCTAACAGTCAACTTATGTATATACAAACTTACTAAAGTTCGATTTCAATTTATAGAATAATATAATGTCATAATTTGAAATAATTTATTTTCACAAAAAATTTATGACCAACTGAAAACGAAGTAGGTATAAGTAATCCCTATCCAACGAAAAACAGAATCGTCAAAATCGGACTATTCTATCAAAAGTTATGCGTTACAATTACATAAAAAATATATTGGTTTTGATTCTGTACTTGATTGAAAGACTGTCTCAGCATATCATTATTGTAACTGATTTACTGCCGTTTTATGGATAAGTACTTAAGATAGTCCTTAGCACAGATTTAGGAATAAGGGAGATTTGGTTAGAAGGCGTAACCTATGCGAACGCATCAGGCCCAAAACGTGCTTGATTGTTGGTTGCTGCTAAAGGGAATTACGTGAAAAATAGAACCTCATTTCACAAGTAATACTAAAGATTGTATTTTCAATAAGAAACTATAAAAAAATATTTTTGTGTTATTAAAAAACCAATTTTAGTTTAGTCAATCAATACAACTTCAACAAAAACCTAAATCTGTGGTCCTTAGTATAGATTTACAAAAGACTCGAGTGCGGTATCATCAGAGGCGAATCATAGCATTTACAGACAATGCCGTCAAGATTATTTATGACTGTGCTTGCACTAGTACCTTTTCTCGTAAGAATGCAAAAATTAATTGCTCTATAAAGATTTAACAACTTGAAACATCTATTCATCTAACAAAAAGTCTTTATCATTGAGGATAACAGTACCATAACTATATTATGTACCTACTACCTACATTTATAATATTAGACTGACTTTAGTAAATAATAATATATAGACCGTACAGAAGCCACACTCATACATATCACCCATTTATATTAATAAAGATAATCATTAAGTACATCTTAGTTAAAAAGTAATTAGGTAATAGAGATGCTTCGATTTTTTAAATAGTATTGTATACTGATACGAGCGAGTCGTTTAACTGATGGTGGCATAATGTCAGTCCGTAACAATAGGAATTCAATCAATTAGTTTTTCTCATGGGGAGGTCTATCGAAAAACCTGGAAATAGAACGCTAGAAAGGTAAAAAATGAGAGTCAAAGTCGAGAGCATCTACTGAGCGCTAAAACGCCCCATACAAATTGGGTAGAACATTTGACGTCATTTGTTCAATGCGGGCCGTAAAGCTGTACTAAAAACATGCATTTTGTTGATTTGGCCGAATATTACGGATTTGAAAGAATATGACGGTAGGTATCATTTAAATTCCTACTGGTTGATAAATAAAACGTTGAATTCGGCAAACTTTTAAATGTGTTTTGTGAATTTAATTTTCCTTGTTCATGTGATTTTCTTAAACTTGTATGAAGACAGTAATTATTTATTTTGTGTTTCATGCCTATTGCTCATATTATATTAGTTATTTTAAAAACTAAGATCAGTCATTAAACATGACGAATTAACATCGTTATTTTTACAGTCAATGTAAAAAACAATAGAAAACTTACTACTCATAATTACACATTCGCATACGCGAAAAATTATGCATTCATATATTATATAAGTGCAAAATTAAAATCAAATCAAAATTGAACTATTCATAGTTTAGCCGAATATTCGATTAGGTAATCGCTGAACCCAACAATGAACTAATTCGATTCGGTTTAGAAATTCATGTTCGACACATCTCTAGTAAATAAGCAGTTTACTATAAAATCTTTAAACTTAGTATTAAATATAATAATAAATATTATTATGTAAACTGTGCTTTTTAGTAGTTACATAAAACACGGTTTTTACAAGACTGCACAAAAAAGTAGTGTAAGGTTTTTAGAGTTCATGTATGTGTGTTCGAGTTTATTTATTCCACCATAACTTTTAAATGAGTGAACAGATTTCGATGTATGGGGTATCGTTGATTCCTTACATCATCCCGAGTGACACAGTCGTGTTTCCAAATTCCAAAGTCTTAAAATCTAAGTAAGCAGGTATGCTTACTTAGATTTTAAGACTTTGGAATTTATTTTTTATTTCAAAACTGTTCGTATTTTTTGTATTGCTTTTAAACTGTCGGTGAATGAAGCACTTTTCATTACGACGATTGTTTATGAACTGACATTTTAAAAGCAATACAAAAATACGAAGTTTTGAAATAAAAAACAATTCCAAAGTCTTAAAATCTAAGTAAGCAGGTCGCCAATAGGTAATGATATCTTGCAACTACCTAATTACCTTTATAATTTGATCTTGCAACCTGCTTCCGCTAAAATAAAGATGCTTTAACATCGTGAAAGCAATATTTAGTACACAAAGGTATATGTTATTGTTATAGTAAGCGACAAACCAGTTGAATAATGTTAATAATTAAACAAAACAATGAACATAAAATTTTGAAAAAAAAATTCCACATTTATTTAGAGATGATAAGATAGGTAAACTTGGTACATATAAATGAAACGAACTGTATGTTCTAAAAAGGCATAAATTTCTAACATAAGACGAACGAGCGCAGACAAAAAGTGACTTTTTAAAAAAAACCCGAAACATATTTCTTATATAAGTATCTCTTACATGTTGCGCCGCCCAACTCAACACTCCTCAATGTTACTCTTATTTCTATTAATCTGTGCGTATAGATAATATGTAACTTAAATATCAAGTCATATTGTCGATCGACGTAAGCTTATTAAATAATTCAACGTAAGAGAGCCCACTGCAGAGTTTCTTCGTTTCAATAGGTTATCAAAAAACGAAATCTTTAAGTAGGCAACATCCTTCTAAGAGGGCGCATACGTTTAGGCTTAAGTATTTTATTGTATCACAAGTTGAAAGTACGATTATCTTAATATATATATAAATTACGCGTCACGTTGTTTGTCCGCGATGGACTCCTAAACGACTTAACCGATTTTAATCAAATTTGCACACCGTGTGCAGTTTGATCTAACTTAAAAGATAGGATAGCTTACATCTCAATTTATAGCCGCAATATTATTTTATTGCAAATTCTATTAGGGTTCCGCGCAAAAAAATAAAAACCATGAAATCCAAAATCTCCACGCGGGTGAAACCACGGGGCAGCAGATAGTAATAAATAAATAAATATTTCATTTCAGAGGCCACTATCAAATTCTAAAAAAAGACTACCATACTGTACCGCGTATAGTACACGAAATATTATTACCATTTTAGATTGGTTTCTATAGCCTTATATATTACTAGCTGTGCCCAGCAGCTTCGCCTCCGTAATTTTCCTTAAGTTATTCCTTATAATATCAGCTATCTGCCAGGGAAAGTCCCTTCAAAATCTGTCCAGCCGTTTGAAATTAATAGTCGGAACATGCAGACAGACTGACACAAAAATTAAAAATTGTTTTTTGTTAGCATTGTTCATATTATGCTTTTAGTAAAAAACCTGTTATTTTGACATAACAAACAGACACTTCAATTTTATTTATTTGCATAGATATTCTGAGATGACAACGTTACAATCTTGTCAAATGAAATCAAAATGATATTTTACATATCTATATAAATGGCAGTATTCATGACAGCGAAGAAACTCTGCAGTGAGACTCAAAAGGAAATTATTACTCTAGTAAAAATAAGCAGTGATTGCAACAAATCTCTTGTCCAAATAGCTTTGCTCCACTTCAACTGAGCCGCCTACTTCTTTAGCCAACGAAAGGATCTGAAACAAATATTTAAATTATTAAAACAACGCTTCCAAGGGCTAAAAATGTTCACACTATCACTACCCGTATACACTATCTATACATGCTCACTACTGCGGGCTTTACACAGATCTAAAAAGCAACTCGGATAGGCCGCAAGTGACTAAAATAGCAAGCTGCAAAATAGAGTACATTTCGACTTTGGTCGTGCGTTTTGGTGTTGTTTACATTTTAACCCAAAATGAACTATAGCACAGAATAGATAATAGTACAAGTAATACTTCCCTTAAATTTTTATCGATCTGTGTAAATGAGGTGGCGATTCAGCGCCGCAAGTACGGATCTTTTCGGTCGATAATATTCGATAAAATTGACAGTTAAAATCGATAAAACCCACTTCATCGATTTTAACTGTCAATTTTATCGAACAAAACCCACTTTATCGATTTTAACTGTCAATTTTATCGAATATTATCGACCCGAATAGATCCGTACTTGCGCCGCAGCACGTGAGAAAATCGAAAATTAGTGTAAGGCGAAAATTGACCAGTGGAAATCCCCCATAATAGTATTCCTGTCAGGATACAAGAACGACGCCGCAAGATATGAAGGGCTTACCTGATCAGGTCTAGTGTTCCTCGGCAGGTAGAGAGATATAGTAGAGGAGATTGTTCTAGCTACGCTCATTAGCTCCGACGCTGGTTTCGGCACCAGCATTGTTTCTAAATCGTACTGGGCGTTCTGTAAAAAAAAAAATCAAAAATTTTAAAAAATCCCACGGGAGAAAGGCAAAGTAACGAAAGATAAGTTAAAACCAAGAAAATCCTCCAATAGTAAATTCACTGGTCTAAATAATGTACTGGTATAGTAGTCACCTGTTTAAATTTTATTTATCAAATTTTATATGCGTTATAAACATGTTAAAGAAGTAGACACCTACTCTTGTAACATATTTTTTAACTATACATGTTTACATGTGTACATACAGTTTTACATTTCTTAGAAATGATAAATTGTATATATAATTATATATATTATGTGATTGTTGTGAAATTTCAATATGGCCAAACACTTTTTCTAACAACTTACATTAGAATAATCAGGTCCACCCCAAGGTGGGCTCAAGAACACCATGTCAGCTTGAAGCGTGGGGGCCAACTCGAAGAAATCTCCCACTATGAACTGGATGCGATCCGCCACTCCGTATACCGCCGCGTTGTGGCGAGCCATCTCTATCTTAACTGGATCTATGTCCACTGCTATCACTGGAGACAAAGTTTTATTAGATTTTACCATCGAGATACTAACCTCAAGAGGTGCAGTGACGTTTGGTTTGCACTAAATAAATTCCACCATTTTCTGCTAGACATAATGTGCTCTGATTGGATAAGCCATCGCCTCGCGTCGATTACCCGTGCGCTGATACGCTGTGCAAAACTTGCAATGTTTGTCTGTATGTTTGTTTGTTTAGGTCAAATCTTGCAAGTTAAATTTTACGCATTTTTCGGTGTTCGATTAAGCCGAAATTTTTAACACATACGGCTACGGACCTTGTTTGCAAGTGAACGCGAACTGAATAGTGTTCCCGCCGGCACCGCAGAAGGCATCCAGCACTGTACCGTAGGAGTCTTTTCGCGCAATATGACGCGCCACATTTTCTGGAGTCACGCTGAACCAGCTCTCGCGGTCCAGGCGGATGCCTTCGTCGAACCTGTCGACGAATACGGATGTTGCATGAAACACAAAATAAATAATTACTGTTTTTATAATACAGGTTTAAGAACATCTCATTAATACAATAAAAAAGAAATGCTCAAAAAAAATTACTTCCACAAAGATACTGCATATAAAATTTTCCCAAACTCAACAACTTTTTTTAGCTTAACTTATAGTATCAAATCAAACAATTTATTTGCTAGAATACAGTACAATGTCATGGTCATGGGTATTTAAAATATAAGTAACACTTATATAGCAAATATTGTAAATTAATATGGATTTTAGATTAAAATAATATGTAGGTATGTACACATTTTCAATACAATATTGATAATGCATTGAAATTCTTATCATACTCAAAGGAATGTATAGTGTGGCGTGGGCACAGCTATCGGTTCCATAGCTTGTCAAAAAATATCTTTGTCGAATTTTGTGCTTATTAAAGTTTAAGCTTTATTACCTGTGAAACAGCGAATGCCGTTTCTTCCAATACTTCATCATCTTGGGATCGTCTCTCAGTTCAACCGGTAAATTAGACAAATCTCCTTCGTCCAACTTCGCGTATCGCTTTTGCCGGCGTCGACGCTTCGTTGATTCCACATTGTTGGTCACTAGAGTGTATAATAATACTATTGGTGATTTTGAATAAATTGTAGATACAAATGTATAGCTTTGATATTAATGTTCATTCCTTTTCCTGCTACACGGCTTTTTCAAAACCGCGGAGTCAGAGATACTAACTAAAATATCTCACAGTTCGAAATGTTGCCAATAATTATGATAATAAAACGGTTATTTTAATTCAATGTTTTAAAATATATACTAACAAAATTTATATACCTGCGTCTAAAGTTTCTGGTTTCGTCTCATCACTTGACTGCTCCAAATCATCAGGCAGAGGTACTTCCGACGCTTCTAAGGCATTACTTTCATAATTCATAAAATGATCAGCTTTATTCTGCACATCATAGTTGTCAATATTATTTGATTTTTCAGTAATGTCCCTTGGAGGCTTGTTTTTGTTTTCAACACTGACCATTGCTTCTGTAGAATGGTCTCCTTTTGCATCTTTATGATCGGAGTTATTAGAATCAATATTCATTTGTTCGAGTTTACTGCCGTCTTTATTATTCACCTCTTTTTCAATAGATTCCTTTCCAACTAATTTGTTACTTGGCTTGTTTGAATTTATAGTTTCATTTTCTTTAGCAGAGTCATCTATATTCATATCTTCACTGCAATATTTATTTTCTAACTGTATTGTTTTTTTACTTGATTCTTTACTAACATTAAGCGTTATATTATTTTTTACAAATTCATTAGATACAGTTACAGAATCGTTTACATCTACATTCATATCTTCAATTACGTTTTTGTTTTTATCTTTTGCAACTTCCAAATTAATATTACCCTCGTATTTCACTTCACCAGGTTTGCTTGTTTCTATCATTTTGTCTGGGTTTTGATTTTCACTTAACATGTCCAAAAGTCTGAGGGCTTCAGATTTAAAGTCAGGACAGAATACTTCTTCATCAGACTGCATCTCTTTTTCGTCTTGGTAATCTTTGGGCTGTCAAATAGTAATGGAGAAAATATAAATTAAGTTAAAAAACTGGTGTGCTTTGAATTTTGATGCAACTATCACAAATCCTAAGATACACATTTTCAATGTGAATTTTTGAGAAATATGTGAGTAGGGTTTACTCCAAAAATCTCAATGCAAAAATATAAATGATTACTACAAAGTAGCCCACTATCTTGTTTTACTGTAAAAGGGATATGTTCTGTTTAAACTTCTCTATAATGTCTAGAAATAAGGAAAGATGTCAATATCTCATCTTCAAAAATGTTTGAAAACCAAGCAGTAAGCCTGGATGACCATGCAGATACATACTGAGTAGCAGACAGGAAAAAACTATATGTAGGTACTTTTTACCTGTTCTGGTTGTATAGGGTTTCCATCTTCATCAAAGTAGGTCTTCTTTGGGGTTTCGAATCTTTTAGTGTTTTTATATCTAGGCGGACGAAGTTTCGTCAATTTTTTTCTAAACACCATTTGCCCTTTAGGTATTTTGTTGTCTTCTATTGAGAAACCCATAATTTCAAATGTTGCTTTAATTTTTTCTGAAGCTGCTTCTTCATGATCTATTTCATGGCTGAAATAATTAGATGTTAAATTAACATGAGTATAATGAAGAATTTTTTAGATTTTGTTTGTATTATTTTTTCTATTTCTACATGTTATATACTTTTAGTAAATTTTACCTTCTCTTCAAATTAACAGGCATTTCTTCTGGTGGATCATCATCACCACCATCATAGCTATATGATGTAAAGTTAGTATTACTTGCAGATTGTTGTATATTAACACTATTAGTACTTTTGCCATCAGCAAACTTTTCTGTTACTTTTTCTCTGTCTTTCTTATCCCCATTGTCTTCCCCTGCTTCTGTTACTTCTACATCTTTAGAGCTATCATCACCTTTTACCTCATCTTTTAGTAAGTTCTGTAGCAATATTCCTACCGAACCCAAGTATTTAGTTGATTTTTTTTTACCGCGTTTCCGTGGCTTAGGAACTTGCTCATGGAGTTTCATTTCTTCAACTTGAGTCTGTACTTCTATAACTGTTGGCAACTCTTGAGAATTTCCTTCGCTGTTTTCATATTCAATTTCTAAAATCTTTTCTTGTACTTCTTGTGCTTCTATAACTGGTTTTCTAGTATCATTGTCTTTGAGGGTTGTTGTTTCTATTTTTATAGCTGGCAATTCCATATCTTGAGCATTGCTTTTTTCTATATAATTAGCATAATGCTTATCATATTGTTCACCAAAATGCTTTTTCCACAGAAACTGCCAGTATTGGTCTGTGTCCATGTCATCTATTGATGTTGGCTCGGCATTTTCTATATAACCTATTCTTGTTTGATCATTGGACTGATCATCAGAAGTTGTAGATGACACACTGTAATCATCTGTTGGTGAAGATTCCGAAGTGATATGACTAGAAGTAACATCATAGCTTGATAAAGTAATTTTAGTAACATTTGTCATTGAATCAGTAGCAGCTAAAGTTCTAGGACTGACTATTCTTTCATGTTCTGAACAAGATCGTCTTCTACCATAAAGCCATGATTCGTCATTGTTTTCACTCTTATCTAATTTCTCAGTCTGATTTTGGCTGCGCCCTTTTTTATAAGGATTTACTTTGGAGTCATAGGAAAACTTTCTTTCCCTCATATCATTGTCTTCATTTTTCTGTTCAGCTTCTGTATAAATCTGATCAACAGATATCTGCTTGGGAATATTAATGTCATCTTTAACTAATTCATTGTTTGCATCCAGATATGCTGGATTTATGTAATCACTATACTTTTTTATCCATGATGCCCATATAAGTCTTTCTCCATTGACAGCCCAAAATTTATCCCATGTATTTTCAGAGAGATAGTTTTCGTCTATTGGGCTAGGGAAGTCTTGATCCATGTGTTCTAGTTTGTCAGCATTTGTGTTTTCTGAATGACAATCTTGGTAAGTCAGGTCTGCACCGCTGTCACTTGGTTGTAGTGCATGGGATGTGCCATGTATTTGGCCAGCATCATGTTCATCAGTTGAGCAACAGTTATCGGTGTGAGATGCACTGCAGTAGCAGCTTGCACCTTCATCCTTCTGCAAATTTTGACGAATTAATATCAACTCTTAGATAATAATTGTCTAAACATAGTAAGTGTTTATGCAATTTAAGTAAAGTTTTAGAGTTTAGAACAAGTAACAGAAATATATATATTATTGTGTTAAAACTTTATGTCAACGGGTGACAAAAGTAGGTTGAAATTGTTATGAGGTTGGTAATGATCAAGTGATGTGTAATTTCTCTCTAGGTTACTACTTGTAAGTTGCAACCAGAGTTCCTGTAGGTTGAAAAGAGACAAACAAAGTACAGCAAAATTGTATCCTCAATCATAGAAGTACTTCTTATGCTTACCATCAAGCAAACGAACAGCTTGTCTCGTTATCAAATAGTATACAAAAAATCAATATGTTGATACTCTTTAAAAAACAAAACAAATTCAGTTATATGCAAAGTAGCTATTAGGAGCTCAGCATTTCCTACAACGGAAAAACTATTGAACAAACATTAAATATTTGTGTTGGATTAACAGCTATTACCAGTAATTGAGTCAATAGCTCCGTGGTGATGTTTGTAGGTTACCGGAAGTCCTTAGCTTTTCTTCTCTACATACTCACCCCAAATTGAACTTTGTTGTAATAATAATTATAGTAGCTTTTTATTCATTTCATAGTAATATTATAGCAGACTAACCTCACACTTTACTTTGTATGATGTATCAAGAGAGAAGTGCACATGAGACTGATCCTCCCACTCTTGAGACCCGGAGTCTCGCAGGACTTCCATGTCACTCTCACTCCCATCCT
Source organism: Crocallis elinguaria (assembly GCA_907269065.1). Taxonomy (NCBI): domain Eukaryota; kingdom Metazoa; phylum Arthropoda; class Insecta; order Lepidoptera; family Geometridae; genus Crocallis; species Crocallis elinguaria. The sequence goes on along the minus strand of OU026072.1, from coordinate 17,604,446 downwards.
CTTTATCTACATGGTAAGTCTTTACTCCATCTCTAACAATTCAAAAAATAATAGTTGAGTGTTTATTTCAAATTAATTAGAAGGACTGAGATTTACAATTGATTACAGTGCTGTTTTAGGAGTACAACATAACACAAGAACTAATCTACGGAATATATACGATAATATACGGAAAATATCCACAAAGCTTGCGTTAGATTGTCGTAAAGCTATTATAAAATTAATCTTAAACTTTAATTATTGTTTTCAGTCAGTTTCAGTTCTTGTAATTAAAATTTTTGTTTGAATTTATGTTTCACTTCATTGTTAATCAAGAACATCGATCGAATGGTGTCCAAGAACACGTTGTTTCATAACAACATCATCTAGTTACCTGATATAAGCCCTGCTGCACAGACAGTATATGATATTATCATCATTTATTTCATCCTCGCTATCGTTTATGTTGAAATGGAATTCAGCAAGTGGCTCCCAACGATGGTAATGATCGTAATATTCGGACATGTTCACTGGGCAAATTTTAAAAAACAATTTTTCTAGGTGAATCTTAGCACAGTATCTGGGTTATTGTTTCGCTTGGGCTACCATTTTTATCACTTTTTAAAAACTGTCCATAAAAATCGAAGACGATTTCACTGGCTCGTTTTGATGTTTGGTTTCGTTCCAATTTACAGATTCCTCAAGTGGTAAATTTCATAATGAATTAATTTCTACGAGTAAAGGAACGCTTGAAGCTTTCACACTGTGTATTGCTTGTATCCGTAAAAACCGGTAAAAACACAGATATGTAATGGTAAAAATGGTTCTCTGTAGGTCAGCGATCCGAGTTTGTATATTAGTTTGTTTGTATATATTATTATATTTTTCATTCCTACAACTTTGATCAAGTCATTAAAATTCTTTGATCAAATGCAACTTGGACAAAGATCTTTGACGAGTGAAATAGGACATTTATCGATCGTAGCAAAATAAAAAAAAGATGTTGTAAATAACTGTTTAGTTGTTATTGTCAGTTGTCACTTGACAGTCAAATAAAAACAAACTGACAAACTGTCATTTGAACACGTTTGTGGTTTGGTTTGTTTCTTCTCAGTTTTCAAATTAGAATTAAATTGAAATATTAAGTGAAGAAATAAAGAAAGAAGAAGAAGAAATATTAAGTGATTATATTGTTCAATATTAAACGAAATGGGAAAGAAAAACAAAGAAGGTCTTGGGCGATCCCTCATTAAGGACAGATTCTCCAAAAATCGTCACAAGAAACATGTTGAAGATAACACCATGGTACTTGTTTTTGTAATTTTTCTATGATTTTTCATAGCTATATATAGTCAAACTCCCACTATAGAGTAAATAAAGATGTAATTATTCTCTTTGAGACCGAATATAATCAAGTTTTATAATTCTAGTGAAATATAAATATGTAAACATAACCTTAACTATTATCTTTGTAATCTTTTCAACCGATCTCTTACTTGACTGTTTTAATGGCTTACCTTTGAATTTAAATGGCAAGGTACTTTAGGGAATTCATTTAATAAGTGTAGGTAGTTCGTAAAAAAAATGGTTAAGTCTGTAAGTGATATACTATATGATTCATGAGAGATTTTACAGGAGTATTCCAGCTCCCTAGACTTTGGAGAACACAAGATTGAGCAAACAATCAGATATGAGGCACAGCTAGCATAATTATTAGCAGCAAATGAATTCCCTTATTAGTGAAAAATAAATCATATTATACAAGTAGCATTAAACTAAATGTGCTCTGTCTAGTTTTACAGGCACTCAATTTCATACTAGGAGGCCTACCACCCTAGGCCTAAGGCCTATCTCTTAGAGCACTACTTTAACCTTACATTGAAAATTTGTACTACAATTTTCAGTTGAAGTAGCCCAAATGTAATGAAATGGTTACAGCAGGTTATATAATATACTTGCAGTAATCATTATAATTTGAATATTAGACACAAATTTATTTTTTAAATCTTTCATAACATTATGCAATATAACATTGCTGTATAATGCAAGGTAGGCTAAGTCTGCCATAAAAATCCAGCACTTTGTTTTTATTGGTAAGAATTATTTCACTAGACTTGTTGGCCACTACCTTACCTGATGATAAGCGATTAAACCACTTGTCGCATTTTCGCTATTAAACAACTATTTTCTTCAACTAAATATAATTTGCAGCAAATAAGGACTACTATAAAACCCAATAACAATCATTTCAGTGTAAAATTATACTCTCTGCACCTATAAATGGAAAATATGTTAATATGAAAATCAAACCACCTTAACTTGACATGCATATTATCACATCAATTTGTTGCAATTTGTGTCTTGTTGTTGCATGAAAAAAGGACAAACCAACAAACATTCTATTACACTCATAATAGAGTAGTGTTGGGCAATAACTTGTATTGTTCTTTGAGTATTTAAGTAGCCAGTGAAATTGCTTGCCTTACCTAATACTATATTGCTTAATACCTAATCTCTTAGGGTAATGCACAATGCAGTGCTGCGCAAACCTATATTTTTCAAACTTTTAAGTGGCATTGCAATAAAAAAGAAATTTGACACAATAAACTTCTTCAGCTACACACAACAGAAGTAGATGATGGCTATGAATGGGGTCGCCTGAATCTGCAATCAGTAACAGCTGAGTCTTCACTACAAGAGTTCCTGTCCACAGCTGAGCTTGCAAATCGAGAGTTCACTGCGGAAAAGCTTAACCTGAAATATGTAAAGTCTACCCCTACAGAAGTGGCTATAGTCACTTCTCAACCAAATTTTGATGAGCCATTGACAGTGCCAAGAAGGTAATATTATCAATGTTGTATTTTATTAGTCATGTGATCATGTGTAATGAATTTACATAATATTAGTACATATGTATATACAGGATGGAGATGTGAAAAGTGCCAGTTTTTAAGGTGAATAAGCAGGTGATATACAGTCTAAATTGAAAAAAAAACCAATTGGATTTTTTTAACATAAAACCAAAATATACTTTATTTCTACAATGCAAAATCACCATGTCTCTGGCATAGGCATCAGGTTTTTGTTATAAGGAACCGCTATCTCATTCCCGCTTGCCGCGCGCTCGATCTCCAGCCGCGGGGTGCTACTAGGTCAGTTACCCCAGTTGTAGTGCGGTGGGCGTGGACCACTTATTCTAATTCAATGTGGTAAGGCCTGCACCGACGTCTTGCTTGAGGCGTTTTGTGCATTTTCCTCTGCCAGTATCTGCCCAAGCCAATGACTCTACTCCTTGACGTAACGGAATACGTCCTTGGGTAGCTGTTCCAATGTTCCACTCTAGTTGTTGAAATTCGCGGACTACTCAACTGGCTGTGTCGCGTCATTGTCCGTTATGGTGACCATATTCTCTTGTAATTACCTAGCAAAGTGTCGAAATTTTAATAGATGTGATCAACTGATATGGATTTATATGATTTATATGGAGTCATATAACAAACAAATAGTCAGACAAACACACCTTAAATGCTCTGTCATTTAAATATCTATCTATAGGCAAAGCTAATTTACATTGTGAGATTTTTTTAACAGCTTGTTTCTTTCGTTCCTCTCTGTTGGTATGTTGGTTTGTCCTTGTGTCACACAGCAATGGAGCAACAGATTGACCTGATTTTTTGCATAGATATAGGTAGTTTATGGGCTGGAGACTAACATAAGCTCCTTTTTATCCTGGAAAAATGCAATGTTCCTGTGGTAATCGCCAGGCGGATGAAACCGCTGGAAAAAGCTAGTTGAAAATATAGCCATCATACAACATAAAACCTTACATTTTTCAGACCTCCATGGAGACCCGGTATAACAGCTGAGGAGCAGCTAGAAAGTGAAAGAGACTCGTACTTGGATTGGCGGCGTCAGTTAAACGAGTTGCAGGCCAAGCTTGGGGCTGCAGTGACTCCTTATGAACGGAACTTGGAACTTTGGAAGCAGCTGTGGAGAACCTTGGAAAAGTCTGATATAGTATTGTTACTGTTAGACGCTAGGAACCCACTTTTATTTAGGTAACAATAATAATTAAGTTAGTTTAATTTATGCTATTACCCGTAAGCTACAACCACATATTGCAGCTAGAAAAATTACATGTTTATAAATAGGTAAAAAGTTTATCCTGGGTTCTCGATGCTGCATCATGGTTACATCTGCAAAAAAAGATATTTCTGTAAATCATGACCTCTCAGTGCTACATCATAGATACATCTGCAAAAAAGATATATCTGTAAATAAGAATATCTGAAACAATTAATTGCTGATGGGATTCCAACCTGCACCTTCTGGGTGTGGAAGTGTCTGGCTTGGACACTTCCAATTGAATTATGAAAGTGAGTGTTGTTTCTGTGAAATTATTGAAATCGGATATTCTCACTAGCATTTATGTGCACTCTGTTTTATGAACATGTGTAAAAATTACTGCAGCTGTAATACCTACAATGAATTTGTTAGAAGTGACTGATAGCTGTTTTAATGCACACTATTATATAGGTGTTCAAATTTTTTCTTTAACTTTTCAGTAGAATTTATTATTGTTACTTACAGGTGTGCAGATCTAGAAAAATATGCCGTTGAACAAAAATGCAAAGTAATGCTTTTGTTAAACAAAGCTGACTTGACCAGTGAGTATGAAAGGAAGTGCTGGGCGGAATACTTTGGGAAAGAGGTAAGCTTATTCCCAGTCTGATATATTTATACTAGCAACTTTTTATTGATTATTGTTGTTAATTTTAGCTTAAAAATGTATTAATATTTCCAGAATATCAACATAATATTCTTCTCAGCAGCCAAAGTCACTAATGAACGTAAAATATCTGAAGCCAGCAACGAAAGTTCGGCTAAAAATGATGTTGAGTCAAACTCCGACACAGAATCTGCCAATTCTGACATAGAAGACAGTAGTGATGGAAAAGATGCCTTAAAATCTACTGAAGAGGACATAGAGTTGTTTAAAAAACAAATAGGAGAACTTGACAAGGCTGTATGCAATACTGCTGACAGATTCGACAGAATACAAGAGGCTTTAGATAAGGTTGTTGAGAACTTGAGACTAGGGAATCCAATAGAACCATTTCACAGTCAAGAATCACATTCTGAAAATGCTGAACAAAATTCAAGCCATGAAAGTAGCAAAACAGTGGAAGATAAAGTACAAAATTCTTATGAAGTGTTTGATAGAGATATGTTATTACAACTTTTGAGAAATCAGAATATAGAACATAAGAAAAATCCGCCGAGATTGAGTGTGGGTATGATTGGTTACCCGAATGTGGGGAAATCTAGCACTGTCAATATACTAATGCAAACTAAAAAGGTAAGAAACATAAAAGGCATTAAATAGCTGTTAAAAGTCCAAGACTAGACTGCAGGTGTATAGAGGATATAGAACCATTGTTTATATGCCCGTCTTCAAAACTTTAACGGAATTCAAAATTCGTCAATGGCTTATAAAAAATTTTTCATCGTAAAATCCTCTTCAATAATCTTCGTTACAAAATCTGTGGACTCAATAAATATCGACATCGACAAAAACCGCAGATAAAGAGGAAGACGCTTCCCTAAAAAAAAAAATTATCGGCTTTTTTGTCTATGGTTGTTTGTCAATAATTATGGAACATGGAACTTATGTCAAAAGTTAAAACAATGATTGGATGGCTTATAATCAGACTATTTTTTGTCTGCAGGTGAGCGTAAGTTCAATGCCGGGGCACACCCGCCACATTCAGTCTCTCATACTGGACAATGATATAGAGCTGCTCGACTGTCCCGGACTGGTGTTGCCAGCGTATGCCGTCGCGCCAGATCTACTCCTCACTGCTGTGTTGCCTATTGATCAGGTAATATTATAATGAAATTATGGCTTATTTTTTTGGAAAATTTTGGTAACTGTGAGAGTTCGGGAGGTTTACTATTTATGAATTATTTATTATTATTATATTGCTCTAATTTTTTGTTGCTTCCATCGTTTGCACACAATCATGTTTTCTAGACACCTAGATAAAGTCACTTTCTACAATTGTTATAGATAGTAAAAATTAAAATTAAAGCGGTGGTATCAACCCAGACGGACAATCACAGACGACCACCTAGTGAATTGTAAAAAGCCAATCTCTAAGCAGTAAGCACCCGGTTTAGATTTTCTAAAAACATCGACCCAAATTTTTTTTTTTATGCTTTTTGATAACGTACGCTGGTCGTTTGCCTGATGGTAAGCATAACGCCGGCCCTAAACAATTGCAGTGCCACTCAGAACTTTGTACTACAAAGGCCTGCGCGGCACTGCAGTGCGCTCGCTATCCTGAGACATTAGGTATTAAGTCTCATAACACATAAGCCCAGTAATTTCACTGGCTACTCTGCTCATCAAACCGGAACACAGTAATGCTTGCACATTACTGCTTGGCGGCAGACTTCACGATTGTTCTCTTTCCGTGAAGTAACGTGATATTTCCAACAGATGCGAGCCCACGAGGCCGCCATGGCGCGGTTATGCGAACTAGTAAGCCGACACACGTTTGAACAACGGTACGGTCTGCTGTTACCGGAGGAGGAAATAGCTAAAGAATCCTTGTACAAGCAGATACTGACCGCACACGCTTGTGAGTTCACTTTTTTTATACTTCTTATTCAAGGGGGCGATAAGTCCTGCACTGATGTTTCGCTTGGGGTGTATTGTGCATTTCCCCTCTGCCAGTATCTACCCAAGCCATCCAAACTCCTTTACACAACGGGGCACGGCTTTGGGTCGCTAGCACAGCTGTTCCAGTGAACCTGTAGGTGGTGAAAAATGTCTGGAGTCCGATCTTGGTGGTGGTTCTTTTATACTATTGGTTAACGAGACGAGCGGGTCGTTTGCCTGACGGTAGGCATAACGGCAGCCAATAACAACTGCAGTCCCACTCAGAACTTTGAAACACATATCTGTGCGGCACAGCAGTGCGCTCGTTACCCTGAGACTGTCTGTCTGTTTCCGGCTTATGTCCGAAACGACTGGACCGATTTTTAACCGACTTCCAAAAAAGGAGGAGGTTATCAATTCTTTTTTTATTTGAAAGGGTATGCTTTCAGATTGGTCCCATAGAAATTTCATCAAAATCGGTTCAGTAGTTTGTCACTGAAGTCGGTTCTTCGCTTTTTAATCACTACAGATAACTGATGTAACTTACGTTACTTTAAAAAAAAAAGAATTAGGATACCGCACAAAAAAAAAACCCAATATCTCTAGTTTCTCAATAGTACATCAATAGTTTAAAATAAGACGTACGGATTAATACAAGCTTTAAACAATTCCTTCAGATAACCGAGGCTTCATGACAGCAGCCGGCCAACCAGACCAATCCCGCTCCGCCAGGCTTCTCCTTAAGGATGCAGCTAGCGGCAGACTAAAGTGGGAGCAACTACCCCCCGGGTACGACCCCCAGCCCCTGGACGATATGCTGGAGCAGAAGAGGAACGAGAACCGGAAGCCTACACCGAGAGAAGCTAGGATGGTCGAGGTTAGTGAATCAAAATCAAATCATTTATTGTGTTTTTTATGTCATTTGGTAACGAGACGAGCTGGTCGCTTGCCTGATGGTAAGCATAACGCCGGCCCATAACAATTGCAGTGCCACTCAGAACTTTGAAACACAAAGGGCTGTGCGGTACTGCAGTGCGCTCGTTACCCTGAGACATTGGGTATTAAGTCTCATAATTCCAGTAATTTCACTGGCTACTCTGCTCATCAAACCATAACACAGTAATGCTTGCACATTACTGCTTGGCGGCAGACTTCACGTGCAAAGCGGTGGTAACAACCCAGACGGACACTCGGCAGAAGAGTTAGTCCTACCACTAACAAACTATAGCTTAGAATATAAGTCTCATCAAAGAACTTTCTTTGCAGGGTTGGCTGACCAAAACAGCTGAAATAGACAGCGCTTTCTTTGCGATGCAGAAAAGCTCGGCGCACGTCAAAGGAAAGCCAATTATCGGGTGTGTATCTTTTGATTAAATATAATTATACTGTATCTGGTAGCTTGTTTCTATTGAGTATATTATATAGGATAAATGCGACATTGTTTGTTGGTTTGCCCTTCTTTCATCAGCAACGGAGCAATCGCAACCGATCGACGTGGTTTTTTGCATAGATGTAGTTTATGGACCGGAGGGTTATAACATAGGCTACTTTTATACCGTAAAATTTACTGTTCCTGTGGGAATCGCCACGCAGGAAAGACCGCGGGCAGAAGCTGGTAAACTAATAAAGGATTTAACAAGAGCACTTCTAAAAGGTGTGAAATTGGAAAAAGTCACATCTAATGTGAGGCTGCAAACTATAGCTAGTCTATAATCTATATTAATAATATAAAAAGGTTGTTTGTTACCTCGAATCTCTGGAACTAGTTGTCCTATTCGTATGTTTCGTCCAGTTATTCTATACGTGCAATCCGAAGCCACTAGCAGGAGCTAATAATTCAATATTTATACCAATATTTATTTAAAAATCCTAAAAATTACGAAAATATTAAAATTTAATAAGGCGAAAATAATGGACGTGGCACAATATAGTATCCCGTTTCCTTGCCTACCCCAAGGGGGACTCTGCGTGATGATATTATATAAAGTAAAAGTATTAAAATACCAAAAAATACTTTTAATAATGTGGGATTTCTTTCATACAATTCAACAGCTTTTGAAATCACTCAGTTTGAGCTAAATAAAAATAAACGACTGCCCAAACAGTAAATTCCAGTAAGCAGTAACCATTCCAAACATCTCCAGTGTATCGAATCGCAGTTTTATAAAGCACCTATCGCATGCACACATGTTCAACAACGTGTAACGTGGTATATTTATAATCTAAATACTACTACTAAATAATACTATACTAGATACCTACACCAGGGTTGCCACTTTGTGGAAAATCAGGGAATCGGGGAATACGGAAGCCCAAAGTGGCCTACTGGTAAGGAAAAGTCAGTGCATTTGGGGTAGCCTGTGTAATAGTTTGTTACTCTGGTAGAATAGTGTTTGACCGCTATCTCATCTGCGGCGCAAGTACGGAAGTCGGTTCGATAAATTTGTCGAATCGAAAAATCCGATAAATTTATCGAATGTTGCGAGTACCGAAGTCTGATCGTAAAGTATTGTAGTAGCTCTATATTCTCTTTGGATTCGACCTAGCTAAAGTCGATGAAACCCACTTCGATCGATTGAACAATCGATTTGAACTGTCAATTTAATCGAAAGTTATCGATCAAAAAGATCCGTACTTGCGCCGCTGATCGTGATGTGGTCGAAGATTGCTGCTTGGCGACCGCATTTTTATCTTAGGGCTGGTAGCTAGCACGAGCACCAAAGAATGTAGATTCATTACATATTGCATTAGGTACATTAATTTCCATTATTTCTTGAAAAAGTTTTTGGTCTGGGACACCCTGTACATCTACATAATAACAAAGATATAAAACTTTTTAATACCGCATTCAGAAAATAGCGGCATTAAAACGCTGTTAGGTACACAATCTTTCGCCTTTCCGACCTCCAAATGTACAAGTAAAAATAACCCGAGCTGTACTCGGCCGAGATGAAAGATATAACAGCCTGTTATTATCAATTAGTGCTAAGGGAAACCTAAATAAACTGCTCTGAAGTGAAATTGAGGCAGAAATTACGAGATCTGTGGAATGATTAGTGCTGTAAGTGCGTTGGAGATATACTATTATGCCAAGGTGTATTTATTGTTTAGACCTTTTTTCACACAGCAACGGGTCGACGTGATTTTTACTAGCTTGTAACTAACCAACAAACAATGTAATAATTCAAATTCAAAATGCTTTATTCATATAGGCCCCAAGAGAGAATTTATGAAGGTTAAAATAAATGACTCTAACAGCGGGTCTCTGTAACGTTTGTCTACCCGAATCACAAACCAAAACTAATTTTTCAAAACGTATTTATCACAAAATAAATGACAAAAACATGCGACAGACCCAATCCGTGCTCAAAGCCAATAAGATCTTAGAAGTCAATTATTTTAACCTACTTTTCTAACTGTCGTATATGAAACTTTGTATGTATATTTAGTTTGGATGACAAAACTATAATTTGGTATCATGGAGCTGATCTGATGATGGAGCCAGGAGGTGGATAGTGTAACTCTTACTGAAGAGTTCCACTAGGCCTCTGGGATACAAGTAAACCTTTCGAATTTGGGCTTATATGATTCGTTTTGTCGAGTCCAATAGATTGCACTTGATGTCAAGTTTCTGATGATGGAGCCAGGAAATGGATGTGTATTTTTTAGTTTCTTTAAACTACATATAATTATTACAGAGATAAATTATGGGCCGGAGGCTTGGAATACTTACCGCGATTATTATTGAGCGATGACCACAAGTATGAGTATTGTCGTGAACATGAAAATGGGGATGTTGACTCAATTTTTTTTTATGATGTCAATCAATTCGCTTTCTCATGCGAATCAAATGTCTATATTGAAAAAATAAGAAATCGAACGCTAGGAACGTCAAAAATTAAAGTCAAAGGCGGGGGCGTATCTACTGAGCCCTAAAATGCTCTATACAAATTGGGCAGAACATCAGCTGACGTCACTTGTTCAACGCGGACCGTAAAGCTGTAGTAAAAACATGTATTTTGTTGATTTGGCCGTGAAAAATAGTAATAGTAGAGCCAAGTGTTTCTAGAAAAGACATTTCACAAAAGTATTTTATAGGTATGACCCATCTGGAAAAAAAATCACAAAATGCCCCCGAAAAATTACTTTTGTCTCGAAATGCTCAATATTTTTAGCGACCAACTCTATCATACATTTTGTAACCAAAAGAAGGTAAATTAAATCACCTAAAGACATGTAAAATATTTAAAATTAATGTTGTCTCTTTTTCTTAATGAAATAAAAACTATGAAATTACATTCAAATAAAAGGAAAACGGATCGTCATTTTCATCAACCTTATTTCTTTACAAAAGGATATACCTAAAGATGACTTATTACAGCCCCTTAATTATAGATGTAGCACTCGCCTGGCTTATTGAAGGTGTAGCGTGGTTATCACATGGCCACTTATCTATACAAACAAATAAAATTGAAGTATCTGTTTGTAATATCAAAACAGCAGCTTTTCACCAAATGCATATGAAAGTATATACGGTACCTATAACATAACAACCATTTTAAAAATTTTTGTCTGTATGTCTGTCTGTTTGCCCCGGGTAATCTCCGAAACAGCTGGGCCGATTTTGACGGGACTTTCACTGGCAGATAGCTGATGTTACAAGGAGTAACTGAGACGACTTTTATTTTAGAAAAAAATTAGGGTTTCGAGCAAAAAAATAAAAACCATGAAATCCATTAACTCCGCGCGGGTGTAACCGCGGGCAGCAGCTAGCTGATAATAAAAAAACCTAAGTGTAATTTCTCTCGCTGTATTACTGGTAGATCACCGACACGTGTAGTGCGATTATAGCTTCACTGGATACACGCCAACTGTTAATTCATACTGTTTCTTTACGAGCGCCGCCTTCGTTAACTACGCTAGGAGCGGTACAATATGTAGATCAGTTCTCTTCAACTAATGGTTACCTAACGTGAAAGACATGGCAGAGTCTCTACAGATCTGTATCTAGGATACCAGCTTCTGCCCGCGGCTGCGCACGCGTGAAATCAGGACAACAAGTTTTTTGTGCAAAAATATATTGTTCCAGTCAAGCTTCTATAAAATACTTAATAGGTACTATAATCGTGCGGCCACCTTCTGGCTCCATCATCAGGACCCTGAACATCTAGGATCAAAGTACTTGTAAAGACAAATAAAACTAGCCCAAACTCGATGGGGCTACATCCTTCCGTTACAGAGTCGATGGGGCTACATCTTCCCGTTACAGAGTTCCTGTGGCCAGATTCCGGCTCCATCATCAGAAACCTGGACATCATCTAGGATCAGAATACTTGTAAAGACAAATCAAACAAGCCCAAACTCGATGGGGTAATCTCCGAAACGGCTCGACTGATTTTGACGGGGCTTTCACTGGCAGACAGCTGATGTTATAAGGAGTAACTTAGGCTACTTTTATTTTAGAAAAATAATTATGGTTCCGCGCAAAAAAATAAAACCCATGATTTCCAATATCTCCGCGCGGGTGAAACCGCGGCCAGCAGCTAGTAGTATATAAAAAATATATAAATCCTATAAGAAAACAAGGTCATCATTTAAATAAAAGTCCAAACACAGTTTTATTGCACATCTAAAGATTAACTTCTGTTTCCCTTCCAGAGTAAAAGGAGCGCAGCCGGCACAGGTGGGCAAACCCTGGAAGCAAGAGAAAAAACACGCCAATAAGAACAAGAGAGAAAAACTGAGACGAGTTTACTCACATTTGGACGAACATTGATGCTGGAGTGTGATATAGGGTGCGATCCTAGCATTTCTTAAATAAAGTCAGAGAAGGCCATTTCTTTCACAAGTCTATTTCATTAATTTTTTAATATTGGATATTATTATCCTGCTGCAACCTGCTTGCCTTATGGCAAGCAGGTTGTTTGCCTGATAGTAGGCATAAAGACAGCTGATAACAATTGCAGTGCCACCCAGAACTTTAAAACACTCGCTAAGTTAAGTGCTAGTTTCCTGAGACATTAGTAGTGCTACCACAAAAAAAAACATTTTTAGTCGCCTGTTTAGCTAGACAGCATCTAAAGATATACGTCAAAAATGATTAGAAATGTCACAACAGAATAGTGTTAGACAACGATTAGACACTAGACTTAAATCAGGATTTGTGGTTGCTCATATTTAATCGCGCGACTAAGGCATGTTTCGGCGTCAAACAGTGTTTTACACAGGTTTAGCGTGTGTTTAATTTTTTTGTGGTAAGACCCTAGGTCTTTTTGACGTGTGAAAACGATATCTTTATTCTTTGTCTTAATTTAGATTAAAATGTCGCACCTATAGCGTATGGTAACAAAGGCCTTGATTCTGTTCTTCAAGCATAACTAATTTTAATGTTAATAAGTTTAATTTCAACTAAAACATGAGAAATGGATATTTTAGGCCAGTCCAATATTCCATCTTTTTCTGGAGAATATACACTGCTAAACGATGGCCACTAAATTGACATTGGGTATAAACAAGAATCATTTGACGTATCTAAGATATGTATATCCTTTTCTCATGTTCTTAATTGAAAAGAGATAGTGGTGTCGATTCTGTGATGTCTTACCTAAACCTAATTAATTTTAGTTAGGTACAATCTCTCTTTCGAAGTGAGAACATGAGAAAGAGATGGAATATATTTTAGACCTGTCACATTAATCCACTTGCTCGTGTGTCTAGTGTAAATTTAACGGCAATGAAAGTAATGGCGTCTAAATTATCAAGGATGGAAGATATTCGACACCTCTAAAACTAAATTTCGATCTGTAAAACATCTTCCATCTCAGTACTCGGGCTGCACCCAGTCGGAGCAGTCGCGTGTAGCTCCGTGATGAAGAGGTACTGAATACCTCGAAACCGGTCGAGCAAACGTCGCGAAGTTCGGCTGTACCACGTAAGTGAATCCGGTTAAATACATATAAAGATGAGTAATACTTACGAAAGTTTTAATCAAGAAATCTTCCATCTCTTTCCCATGTTATGTTTTGGAAAGAGAGAGAGCGAAGCTAAAATTAGGTTTAGCTATGAAACAACAGAATCGGCACCAGTGGTACTTTAATTAAGTTTATGAGCAATATATTGGGGTTATTGTTGACTACAGGCGGTTAAGATTGAAGAAACATCAGTCGATGAGCAAGCATTATATTCTCAAGCATTTTATGCTCGTGAAGTCTGCCGCCAGGCAGTAGTGTGCAAGCATTACTGTGTTCCGGTTTGATGAGCAGAGTAGCCAGTGAAATTACTTTTTTTTTTTTTTTTTTTTTTTTTTTTTATCCAAAATAGGCTAACGTTTGACCACAATCTCACCTGATGTTAAGCGAAGATGCGGTCGACGATGGAGCACGCTTGCCTAGAAGAAACCTATTCACTCTCGACTTGAAAACTCCCAAATTATAGCTATTGGGAAACACAGAGGCTGGCAAAGAATTCCACTCCTTAGCCGTACGTATAATGAAGGTTGAAGCAAAACGCTTGGTACGGACAGGAGGGATATCAACCATATATGGGTGACGCAGTGCCGTGCCTCTAGACGTCCGTTGGAAAAATGGAGATGCTGGAATCAGGTTGTGTAATTCTGTCGCACACTCCCCAAAATGTATCCTGTAGAACACTGAGAGACTTGCAATTTTGCGTCGATGCTCAAGACTCTGTAGCCTACCCTCAAACAACCTATCGTTACTAATGATCTTTTTCGCTCGCCTCTCAATGGTCTCCAACGCCTCGAGCTGATATTTGGCAGAGCCATCCCAGAGATGAGAACAGTACTCCATACAGGATCGGACTTGGGCTTGATATAAATTAAGAAGCTGTCCAGGTGTGAAGTACTGTCTCACCTTCGACAATATGCCTAGCTTTTTTGCAGCTAGTTTGGCCTTGGACTCTATGAAAGAGCCAAAGTTGAGAGTAGGAGTCAGCGTTATACCTAAAAGCTCTAAATGGTCAGTAATAGGTAAAGATACATTTTGGAAAGTGGGAGCGAGATGAAATTGACTCTTCTTAGCGGAAAATAGACACGCCTGGGTTTTCGATGCATTGAACCTGACAAGATTAGCGTCACCCCATTGGGAGACAGCTGACAGTGTAAAGTTCAACCGGTCAACCATGGCCTCTCTAAGAGCCTGAATCTGTGCTCCACTGGAACGTGCATCGGACGTGTATCTCTCCACGACCGTGCTATCGTCTGCATACCCAAAGATACCGGGTTTGAGCAGATCATTGATGTGTAGCAAGAAGAGTGTCGCAGAGAGAACCGACCCTTGAGGTACCCCGGCATTGATCGCCATTTGATCAGACGAGCAGCCCTCAAGGACTACTCGAATTGATCTTTCCCTCAAAAAGTCCGAGATCCAAACGCAAAGTCCAGTGGGCAAGCCGTACGCTGGAAGTTTACTAATAAGGCTGTCATGCCAGACCCTATCAAAGGCCTTCGAGATATCGAGAGAAACAGCAAGCGCTTCTCCGTGCCTCTCGATGGCCTCACTCCAGATGTGCGTGGCATACGCAAGAAGATCTCCAGTGGACCGGTTTCGGCGAAATCCGTATTGCCGGTCACTAAAGAGGTCATTCGCTTCAAGGTATGCCAGGAGCCTGTTATTCAGCACACGTTCCATACAGGCCCATCTCAGTCACGTCCATACTTTGTAAGAGTATTCTTACAAAGTATGGACGTGACTGAGATGGGCCTGTAATTGGATGGGTCGGCACGACTACCTTTTTTGGGCACAGGCTGCACATTAGCCAGCTTCCAGGATCTTGATACTGGGCTTATGAGACTTAATACCTAATGTCTCAGGGTAACGAGCGCACAGCAGTGCCGCGGAGGCCTTTGTGTTTCAAAGTTCTGGGTGGCACTGCAATTGTTATGGGCCGGCGTTATGCTTACCATCAGGCAAACGACCAGGTCGTCTCGTTACCATATAAAATTAAAAAAAAAAAACATTCAGCAGAAAAAAAACGTCCTATGCTGCACATCGGCCTAACCCATGAACCAAGGATTTTGCCATAATACACCACGCTTGGCAGGTGTCTTGGTGATTGCAGGAAGGGCAAGCATATGATGGTTGAGTATTCACTAGTGCCTACCACCCTCAACTTGAAAATATCTCACCAAGCTCCGATCGGTGTATTCTGGGCTTGAGGGTTTTGTTGTGGGTATATTTAATTTTAGCGTATTCGCCACCTTTCGGCGCTTGAAATGAGGTGTGGTGGGTTAAACCCTAACCAGCGGCGCGAGTACGGATCTTTTCGATAAATAAAATTCGACAAAATTGACAGTTAAAATCGATAAAGTGGGTTTTGTTCAATAAAATTGACAGTTAAAAATCAATAAAGTGGGTTTTATCGATTGAAACGGTCAATTTTATCGAATTTTATTTATCGAAAAGATCCGTACTCGCGCCCCTGATTAGAAAAAGTGTCCCCATTCCGACTATGATCAGCCCTAGCATTCGTTTAACGTTAACTCAACAGTTACCTAAGCGCTTTTCATTCCACTTTGACCAACTGAAACAGATCAACTAATTTTCTTTCTGAACGATACAACTATTTGGTTGGTTCGATAGGAATAAATTTGTTCCACTACGACCTACTAAACTGACCAACTAATTTTCTTTCTCAACGGCACGACGATGAATCTCAATTTAGTGCCGAAACAATAGTATTGTTGTAATATAAATTATATTTTTGTTTCTTATTGTTGTGCGGTCAAAAATAAAAAAAAGGAATTGCATATTTAATTCACTCGGGATGATATCCGTGTCGTATCCGTATCCGATATCTTGATCGTTTATATTTCGGAATCGCATCCCGTCAGATCCTGTAAAGCCAGCTGTACTTACTACAAATTCAAGTATTCTTCTTGTAAACGAAATGTACTTTAAAATTTTTCTTGTGAAAATGTGAACTATGACGCTTTAGTACCTTATCGTAATAAGTATTCTGTAGTAAATACCGTTAATCAAAGATTTTCGGTCTTTACTTATTACGGAAAGGTGCTTTGGCTTTAGGTTTACGAGATAGACTGCGATTTATTGCTGTTTTGGTTGTAAGAGTGTTATACATTTTATTAAATGTTATAATGTCTGGTTTAATCGTATTTATGAATAAAAAAATCTATCATGCTTTTTAAATAGGTATTTTTGTTTTAGTTGGTAGTAAGTTAATAACCCTGCCTGCAACGCCCCGGGTTCGATTTCCGGCAGGGACAGATTTTATGTGGTGAATATAAAGTTCGCCCTCGATTCTTGGATGTTTATGTGTATCATGCCACCTTTGGCAGGGAATCTTAGTATAGTGTAAGAGTTATGTTTCGTATTTTTATATCGTAGTAGCTTTTTAAAAAAGTTTTCTGTCTTACAACAAAACACAAATTTTAGACGGCTGTTTTACTAGACAGTGTAGATTGTAGAAGATAAACGTCTATAATTATTAGGAATGTCACAACAGAATGGACTTAGACACTAGGTACTTAAATCAAGATTTGTGGTTGCTTATCTTTAAACACGTGAGTAAGGCATGTTTAGGAGTTAAGCGCTGTTTGACACATGTTTATAGGGTATGATTAATTTTTTTATAATAATACCGCTTATGTCTCTGTGGTATAGGTACAATGACTAATGAGGTTGCCTGCCCCCTCCGTAGCACAGAATAGCTAATAGTAAAAATACTCGTAGTAGGTACGGTCGATTGTTCTAATCCTGTTACAATGAACTCGATGGTCTTCAGTCTATAGCTGCCACTATAAGGCCGTAGCTCGCCAAACGTGAAATGACGTTCCTAGTCAGTGAAATTGGACTGGGCTGATACCTAATCTCTTCGACTTTTCAAGTGAAAATGCTCCATTCTATGTTGGTCAACGCCTCACTCAAGAGTCATTTAATGGTTAGGTACTTAAAGGAGTCTTTAGTGCAGTATATTTATTAACCTAACAAGAATAAAAAACACTTAGTATTCGGCAACCGAAAAATCTCATAAATCCAAAGTGTACTGCTAAATATTCAGCATGTAAACAGCTCAAAGTACAGTAACCATAACGTAATGAGCGCTGCCCATTATAATAACCACGCTGTTAGGTACATACAGAAATATTCGCTATTCTCGTGGCGTAACGCTGGCCCAAATCCCTTGATTTACGGCCCAGGCGCTAATTTAAGACGGGTGCTCGAATTTACGCGGTAGAGTTGGTGTATTCTTTACCTATATCGAGTTAGGAACGGTTTGGCATCGTAATATCGTCACGTCATATAGTCACGTCTTCGATACGAGTATGTCTGGAAGTTCCACGTATGTACGAGTATCTAGTTATTCGTATCTATAACTCAGTTTTTTTTTGTGGAATTCTGGGCACATGAGACGATTTAATACGAGCAGGCACGTATACAGAGGGGGGGGGGGATTGTGAGTTGGGATGTATCCCCCCCCGAAAACTGACGTTACATAAAATAAACGGGATCACAACCACTGTGAAGTACGAAAGTTCACATGGTTGTTTCAATGTTTGTCCCCCCCCCCGAACCAAAAGTTTGGATACGAGCCTGAATACGAGTAAGTATACATATTTTATACTATTTGATAACGAGTCTGCGAGAGTCGGAGTCGAGATTTTGAGCCGGTCGTTAGCCTGATGGTAAGCATAACGCTGGCCCATATAACAATTGCGTATATTGACAACGACACTACCAGCCGCACTAAAAGAATTGCAGTGCCATTCAGAACTTTGAAACAAAGATCTCCGCTGGCATTGCATTGCGCTCATTACAGACATTAGGTATTAAGTATCTTAAACCCAATATTTTCAGTGACTACCTACTTTGCTAAACAAACCGGAACACAGTACCTAATGCTTGCACATTACTTGGCAGCAGACTACGAGTTGTAGGTACCACCACTTGTGCGCGTGTGTCAGAGGGACACGCAGAAAAGTAAGTTCTTACCACCTACTTGATGTTTCAGGGTAAATGAGCGCACTGCAGCCCGATTTTCGGAAATCTCGAATGATTTCGAGACGATAATCGATTGTAATCAAAATGATCACACATCGACATCGAATATTCTGGAATACCACCGCCCGCGCTTTTAGAAGACAATTATTCAAATCGCGCGATGGGGCGTCAGATTCTTCCTTCCTGCGACCGGCACCCGGTGGCAGTCGATTAATGGCCGCGTCAACTTGTTATAAGCTGTGAAACGAGCTCTGAATAAGTCTCATGTTTCACATAAGTCTTGCTGCAAGCAGTGACATATTACCCTAATTATTTTATAACATAGCACAGAAGAAAGATCGGGTTGGCGGAACGTTATTCGTAGCTGTTTATAAAAGTTCATCATCATCACCTGCAGGAAACTAGGTATATACCATACCTAGTTAATAATGGGCGCGGTAGACACTAGACTGCCTAAACAATAAGGACTCCCTAAAACTTATAGTTGTCCTTATTGTCATTTTTTCTGATTTCATGATAATTAGTTAATTTAACCTACCTTGTTTAAGGAGGGGTTTGAACGTTGAACTTGAACACATCGCGATGTCTCACTTAGACGTTATACGTAGGTAGGTACCTAATGATGGTTAACCTATTCACTACCTATACAATTCTTATATTTAGACGAACGATGAAGTTATTTAATGTTCCAAAAGACAGAGCTTGGTAGGTTTAACCAATAATAAAACCAAAACTCCCATATTTTTTTAAGAAACGAATCGATGTTATTTCCCGGCAAAAAAGAGCAAAGTTCGCTAATCTATTATATCAGCCTCCTGCCCGAAAAGATTTGTACAAAAGAAATGTTTATAATATGTGTATATCAATTTAAAATAATTTAGGTACCTAATAACATTAAGATCTTGGACGGTAACAAATTTAAAAAATCATTGACTGAATACATAGCTTCTTAAAAATTGTTTTTATAGTCTTAAGGAATATATGGAATTTTGTGACTAAAATTATTTATAAAACATTTGCACGTCTGCTTGCAGACCAAATACACTATACTAACAATTAATTTTAAGATCCTAATTTTCATGTATATTGGCAAATAAATTATTTGATTTGATTAGATTGTGGAGCCGGTGCAGCTTCCTTCCGTCGTGCATCGATATGGTTTCCAGTCAGCCATCTCTGCTGTCGACGTCTCATTACAAATGCAAAGATGGCCATATTGTTTGCTTGGTTGGTAGTTGGTACTCAGTACCTATGTCGCATAGGAATGTACCATTCGTATCTTCAAAATTTAAAAAATATACCGCCTCGCGGTTTGTATAGCTCGGCTATATGTACTCAAAGCGCGTGTGGCGCCGAACTTCCTTCCTGTGACGAGGGGGAGTCGAGATCAGACGTCATAGATTAATGCTTGTCGATTTATTAAAAGTCATGAAGCATAAAGTTAAAAATAATGAAGATACATAGTTTGGTTGCTATATAAAAAATGCTAGGTGCATTACGTAGTGCAGTCATGGGATAAAAAGTTAACTAAATTATATGATGGTTTTGAGATAAGTAAGTACCTAGTAGGTATACCTATACTATATAAATTATCAATTTTAACATAACTGGGTCCTAGAAGAAAGGTTAAAACATAACTTTCTCTAAGGGATGTTTCCTCGTGGCCAAACTAGGTTGCCAAACTGATTAGGAATAATTTTTATTAATAATTCCGTCATAAAACCTTATTGCTTTAGGTAGGTACATAATGTAGGTTTAAAACCTGTAACATCAGCACTACCTACTGCTTGTGTGTGAATTTAAATTGGTATTATGTTATTTCGGATGATTATCGGACCATGGTTGTCGACAACTTGTGAGAACCTTCCATGGGAGTAGATCATCCATACAAAATAAATAAATTCACTTCCAAAGAGAAGTGTGCTATGTATTTTCTGGAATTGTTTCTAAGTCTCTTCTAATCAAAATCATCATTTAACAAAATTCAACATAGTTCAAGTGAATCAGCTGATCTAGGGCTGCCCGGAAATTCTGTAGTAAAATTTTCAATTTTGACCGTTAACTTTCAAAATTTCTTTAATGAATAACTTCGAATTTCAAAAACATGTAAAACAAATGTTGACATCCAGGAGTGTATTGACTACCTTTCGGGATAACATACCAATTCAAACTGAGGCTCTTATTGTTAAATATAGATCCTCACAAAAATGTCATACATTGTAACGGGATATTTACCGTGATTATTATTGAGCGATGAGCACCCAATATTTCGACGCTGTTTCAAGCACCATGTCACGGGAATACTGAATTCCCGTGAACATGATGCCCCTGCGGTAAATAATTGCGATGAAAGTTTAGAACAGTGTTTAAAAAAGATTTGTGGGTACGGATAAGAAATATCGTGTGTTTGTAGACAGTTACCAATTGTAAATTATTTGGTAAATAGTAAATCACGAGAAGCACCATAGTCTAAACATACCATATTTTTAATTTTATTGAAAAACATCAGTGCCCGCGATTTTTCACAAGTGAGTCATCATTGCGCTCTGGATTTAGTTGTGGCGTTATAGCTATAACTCAAGATCATTCCTAGCTGTGTTATTAAACCGCTAAAAAATAATAAACAGCTTCGTGGAAACCTATATTAACAAATATAAATCACTAGACTATCGAGCTTGTTGCGAAAAGTGTAAATTAATAAGCGATAAAAATATAGACGTTATAAAAAGGTTTTACGCCAATAAAAAAATTAAAATAATTTTCGAATTGCCACTTCGCTGTTATTAATAAATAGGACGACTATTTTGTATAATAGTCTCTGTCGAACGCTTTACGATATAGCTTTTGAAGAGGAGTTAGAAACAATGACAAGAGGCATAAATAAATTGGAGCGTTTCATAAAATAATCGGGCAACATTAGTGATCATTTGTTTTAATGATTGCAAATGCTTCATTTTGTTATTTATTGGGATAGTGTTGATAGTGTGTTCATTTTAGAACGAAAATCTTGGAACAAGTTGTTTTCATAGCTTTCTTAATACTTAATTAAGTGTACAATTTTGTTGTTTCTTAAATGGCCACATTTTTGAGTAGAGTACGTATCAGGGTTTCTAGACACAGTCACTTTCTACAATAGTTAACGATAGCAGAACAGTTAAAAATGTTTGGAACTGACACAAATTTACCATGGTTACCATGTCATCTTAGTGAATCTTTCCGTCGATTCTGGCGTCTCACGGTCACAAACCTACTTGTAGGTAGGTATTTCCTTTTAGTTTCTTTCTCTGTTTCCAATAAAAAAAAAACATTACAAAGAAATAGACGATATTTGACAGGTTTAAATTTAGGTTCAGAGCTGTCAAATAATGCGTATGAAATGTATAGACCGTACGGTAGGTATGTACTCAAAACAAAAAATACAATTTTTAAAATTTTTGTCGTTCTGTCTGTTCCGGCTAATCTCCCAAATGACTGGACTGATTTTACGGCACTTTCTCTGGCAGATAGCTGATGTTATAAGGAGTAACTTCTTAGGCTACGTGGGCGAAGCCGTGGGGCACGAATATGCCGAGGATTTTGAAAACTTTAAAAACTACAGGTGATATTATTTATTCCACAGATAGAGGATATTCCTACAGGGGTCAGTTAGCGTAAATGCATCTTTTATTTTCTTGTATAGAACATATGAATTTAGGACTCATCAGAAGACGGGATCAGCTCGTATTGCAGCCTGTCTTATATTTTAACAAGAAACATTAGGTACTTTAGTCAAAGAAAAACAACGGGTAAAACATATTTTAATACTAAGATTTAGAAATGCTATAAGAGATACAATTCTCTTAATTTTAGTTTAAGTAAGGTAAATGTGACACGATGTAAAAGTGACACGACAGATCTTGTCACTTTTACCTTAATCAAATCACACACAATTTCTTCGCGCAACAGTTACTACGCGAGTAGATAATACTCAATGTAGATTTCGGTGTCCTTTTCACTTATAAATGTCAGATGACTAGAACGTTATTCTTCTTTCTTGACGCTTCGCTTCCTCTTTCTTGCTCTACGTCTGGAGCAAGTTCTCATAAAGGAGACCTTTTCACTTTGCTGTTGACGTATCACAATTATCAGCAGCAAAGCGGAAAAAGACAAATTTATAGAGAACTTTCGCTTCTGTCTTCTGTTTCTTTCTTGAATCTTCTGTATTCTGTGATTGTTGGATGTAGGTAGGTACATTTGAAACCGTACTGAGTTTAATATCGATCTAATTTAACAACAATTCAAACATTCTGTTTTTTTCTAACACCGATAACATCAATTATTATTAGCTATGCCTAGGAAAATATTAACACAAGACAACATTCAGATTCTCAATAATATTAACTAATAACTAAACATAGTTATAGGTTTATTATTTAGGGCAGTATATGTATAGGCATAAGTATATGTTATAACATATACTTATGCCTATATTTTTAGAAGTTATTATGAAAACTTACAATAATAACTAGGTACTTATAATAACTAAAAATAATACAATCGCTGGTCTATTTTTTCACAACCGAAGCCCGTGTGCCGATTTTGAGAAGCGACTGTCAGGAACCGGCCTTCTTTAGATTAGGTAACAGTAAGAGCTTTAAAACACAGCTGACCATAATATACCTAATAATACTAAGAAGTGACAATTCAATAATTGGCGCGCTAAACGGTCACGGGTTTAGAAGACTTCCTCTGAGAAGACTCCCTTCTGCCCTCTAGTAGCACAAACTATGATAAGTAGTTAGTAACGGTTGTTCAACTAATTTATAACTGCAGTAGTTTCCGGCGACGGCGGTATCCCCACTCCAAAGTCTGAAATCTGGGGTATTTAAGAAAATATGTATATTTTTACAAGGAAACAGCTCTTGGCAGTAGGTACAGTGTGCACCTATTTATAGTGGATTGTATATCATTGCGCGCTAAATGTAAACAAAATTACAGTTTGGGTAAATAGCTACCTACGAGCGAGGTCGGGAACGACGGATTGAAATGTTTTACACTTCAACCTTACTCTAATTGTGAACCAACTTTTGCCAACGCTGTAGGATTCCATTTAGCGAGTAGGTACCTTCGTGGCTCGTGCAGAATCTACTTGCTAAACATAAATGAAACAAGTTTTTTTTTATTTATTTTTACAAGTGCTCTGATCCTAGATGATGTCCAGAGTGGTGATGATAAAGCTGGAACGGGGCCACAAGAATTTAGTACCAATTACATCTTTATATCTAATTTTTATATTTAATTATATATTCTTTTTATATTTTTATCTTTTTACTAAATTCTTGTTGCCCCGTTCCAGCTCTATCATCACGACTCTGGACATCATCTAGGATCAGAGTACTTGTAAAGACAAACTAAACAAGCCCAAACTCGATAGGGTTACGTCGTTTCGCTACAGAGTTCCTATGGCCACCTTTCGGATCCATTATCAGGACCCATGGACATCTTCTGGAATCGTAGTAGCAGGTACATGTAAAGACAAATCTGCACATCTCGTTATCCTGTACCTAGAAACAAAAAATAAAAAAGCATAACGCCATAATTGCTGGCAGTGCCACCCAGAACTAAGTCCATATACCTACTATACCTACTTAGAGTCCGCGCCACCAATAATGTTCAATAGGCGCGGCGCTGTAGTAGC
Source organism: Crocallis elinguaria (assembly GCA_907269065.1). Classification (NCBI taxonomy): domain Eukaryota; kingdom Metazoa; phylum Arthropoda; class Insecta; order Lepidoptera; family Geometridae; genus Crocallis; species Crocallis elinguaria. Next base: position 17,580,148 of record OU026072.1, on the reverse strand, counting down.
TCAGAAATATGTGGCTAACGATATCTCCCATTTTCCCTTCCACGTATTAAAGTATAAAATATTAAAGTATTCCAAGTGTTATAGATGTACCTCAAGATATAAGATCTCAAGATATATTATGAATAAATGCGAAGATAGGGCGGTTTTAGCTTCTTTTTATTCCTCAGGACTTCAGTCGTGGACTCGTGGCGCGGACTCTAGCGATGCCGTAATACAATATATACTATGTACTCTGTGCCCTAATACGTGGCAATACGATCGCGTGCGCATTTGACAATAGTGAATTGACATCTTTTTTCTTTCAAACACAAAAGCATAAACGTAGTGGTTATATTCTCTTTGCAAAAGCGTGTATAAGCGTGGCAAAAGTGTCCATAATTCCTAAATGCTAAACTGTACCATGCGATTGCAAAACACTAAACACAACCTATACAGAACGGATGTCCTGCGCTCAACAAAGAGAAATCATCCGTTTCCCACTTTTAAGCGATTTCACGGCCTATATATCCAGCGTTAATGGTGCCATACATCTTCGCGAATTTGTTAAAAAAAAGTAGTGTTTAAGAAACAATAAACAAAGCTCTCGGATTTTGTGAAGGTATAAATAGTTGCTAACAGCGTGTTGAGCATTTTATTACAATATTATCAAAGGACTCCCGACAAACAAATCCAAACTCGATCACTTTACGGACTTTGGAAAGATTAATTAGAGTTAGTACGACTACAGAATAGATAATAGTACAAGACAGATTTTGGTACTTACAATTCGTTTGGGTATGATATGAATCTCCTGTCTATAGTAAACAGAACAACATAGAAATTATATTCTTTATCATAGATAACGATCTATATATACTTACAGTAGGTACCTACTTTGTAAAAAAAAGTCAAACTGCCAATAGGGTTCGAACTCGCATCTTTCAGCTCTCAGGGCCCAGCTATATAGACGCCCTACCATACTGAATAAGTGATGTTAACATTTTTTTATCGAACAAATGACAAATATTGATAATTCAACCACGTCCCATTCTAAATTTGAAGTAGGTAAACATGCTACGACATATAATTAGTAAAAATGCTAACCAATTAAAAATGAAAATACTAAAAGTGATGTAGAAAATAATTTCAGCAAAATTATTCGAAGTTGGCATTAGCATATAATTATACTTTAATTTTATACTTAAAATTTTAATCCCATCAGAAAATGTAGAAAACCCGCAGAAAATCGGACAATGTTTAGCATAACCGCCAGGAGCTAATATAAGAATAAAAAAATTGTTATGGTACGGCGGAAATAGTGGATTTTTTCCTGTGATTTTTTCTTAGAATTGTATCAATAGTTTAGCTATAATGGTTTATGGATTCGAAGCCTCCTTCAGTAGGTGGCCACATCGATTGCCGGGGCATAAGACGTGGCCACCTAGCCCACTGGGTCAAAAAATATATGGATTTTGTGCTGAATTATCAATTTGAAAAGGAGATGTACTGTAGGTACCTATATCTTTTTTAATCGACTTCCAAAAAAAGACGAGGTTCTCAATTTGTCTGTTCCTCTGTATTTTTTTGTTTGTTACCTCAGAACTCCGCCATTTATAAGAACTTAAACAGATTTGGAAAATTCAGTTCAATAATACTTTCAGATTTTTCCTTGAAATTTCATCGAAATTTTCAAATTCAAATCAGTTCTCGCTTGTTTTAAGCGGTTTTTTTTATTTATTTAAATATTCTCAAGCACACAAAATCCTAAGTGGCATTTTCTACCTTTTATCCTGGAAGAACAAACAAAACTTATAGTGAAGCTGGGATGGTGATTGCGATATCTTGAATTTAATTTAATCTAGATTCTTGCAAAAGTTTACGCCACTCCAAGATTTTAAGGTGACCTGTGTCATCTTAAATCTCTGGCGCCAGACTAATTTATACAGTCTCCCTTTCACAACAGTCCGTATTATATACTATCTCCCCCAAAACATAATATATTATTCGCGAAATACCTACACTTACATTTTATATAAGTACAGTCCAGCAACAAAATGCGTTTTCACGAGTCTGGTTTTAATTATCATTTCTACATTTTACCGGACTGTTATTATAAGGCTGCTAGAAAATCGACCGGTGTCCTAAAACAGCACAGAAAAGTGTAGCTATCTACGACTGTTTCTTTTAATAAAAACGAATAAAAGCTCATATGCCCAGTAATTTCACTGATGACTGACTATATACTTTATTCATCAAAATGGAATACAGTAACACCTGCGCACTACTGCTTAGTGGCGCAATATCCAATATCGCTACCGCGATCCCTGACCTAAATCAACATTATCCAATCTATCAACATTTCACTTCATTTGTTTTTTGCTTCAACTTTTATCTCCGACTGTACATTTTAGCCGAACAGTTATTTACTGGCGCCCATCCAACAGCGATACAAATACAGGTGGGCTCGATTTGACTATTTTATTCGTCAGTTTTAAATTTGTAATGTATTTTTGCACGGTCTGTCTGATCGAGGATCGAAATAGAACAAGGTTGAACTTCAAATAATCAAATGTTTCGAAGGAAGCGTAGGTTTTGACTTCGATGAATTTATTCGGAGATTTAGGGTCACGTCTCGGTCGGGTAATAAGTAATTTATTAATGGTTGTTCTGAAGAAAGAGGCGTAGGTTTTATTCTAATACTGATAGGATCACATTAGTGGAATCCGTATAGTTCCTGGGTTTAATAATCTGAGCCTAATGAATAAGCCTATCGTAAAAGGGGACCATTGGGTTTGTGTGTGTTTGGAGGTGAGGCTTATAGGACTCATCCAAGCGAGATCTGGAAGGACAGCAGTGTGACCTGGGCTGTTGTAAGATGGAAGAGGCTGGGAAGGGCGCAGTACTGAGGGGTCTGGTGTGATAGGCAGACCACCTTTTGGTGTTTAGTGGGTCCAAATCCCGTATCTCAAAAAGATTTCCCCCGGACAAGAAAACAAATGATCACGTAATTTAATCACGCTTTTAAATTTAAAAGCGTGATTCAATTACGTGATATTTATATCCTCACTCAATCATATGCATAAACCCTGACCATGGATGCTCGGATGGATGGACACAAGATTCCCTGTGTTAAGGGAATCAGGAACCAAGAAGACCATGGTTCCATCACTCAGACACGAAACAAATGCTACGAATAGTGCATTTTATAACGGTGCAAATATTTATCCCATAACCAACTGCGGTAGACCCATAATTAACGCCTTAGCGTCTTTTCACCGTCACTTGTTGTTTTACGGAAGTTATCTGATAGAGTGTCGTGAAAAATGGAAACCCTAGATCAGACGAATTTATTCGAAGACCACACAGGCACACACGTAAATCTATAATGTGCGTACTGCGTAGGCATATTGGACGTATCAACGTCATTTAAAATATTTACAAACTTAAAAAGTGGCTCTCTGAGCGTCGAGGCGTTATGAGAAATCCTTTACTCACGCCTCGTCTGGTTTACCTCGTTTACTTATAGCTTCTGATTCTAATGTTTATGAATGGTATTATCAGTTTTTTCTCGGTAGAAAAATATTTAGAGCGGTAGAGACAGTTTTTTTTTACTATCTATCGCACTACCTAACGCTATGTAGGTACTTATTCTATCTTGAAAATTGGAGCATTAACCCCAGTACTGGATTATCGAAGTTCACAATGGAGGCCTTAAGGCCACGAATTTCAAGAACCTTTAAACATTGTAACCTTATACCTACTTCCGTGATGTAGGTTTAGTAGCCTAGCTATATGTATATTTTTAACTAGCTGTGTCCCGTGGCTTCGCCCACGTAATAAAAGTAGCCTATAAGCTATTCCTTATAGTATAATCAATTACCTGCCATTGAAAGTCCCGTCAAAATCGTCAAAACCATCCCAGCAGCGAGGCCGTTGGTAATTTAAATTCCCATCGGTCCAACTAAGTAAATTAATGGTAATTGGGAATATAGGCCTATGCCGAAATTAGGAGCTTCTAATAAGTACCTACTTAGGTTCTATCCAAATCTCGGTTGATCCATTTCATCTCAGTAGCATATCGATAACGACAACATTAGAGACGTTTGCTAATATCATCACAACACAATGGCTAAGTAAGTGGGTATATTATCGTCTCCAATAGCCTATCAAAATTTCTGGCCTCGGCTATTCTGCTGAAACTGATGGTAATGACGCAAGCGCATCACTCTGCCTGCTTTTGTTTACTCGACGCATACCACTCCCTAGGAACCGTCGAAAAATACATTTGCAGTGTGTTATAGAGCTATAACAACGCCGTTACTCCAGAAAATCGATGCTCGCGTCAATCTGTCGACCAACCTCCCACAACACTTTAGATAAATCGACGGAACGATGGTTTGATGTTATAAACGATGTATTATTCAGGGTAGCTTGTGTATTATGGCGTTTTTTTACATTTCCCAAGACGGTAGGACTAACTCTTCTGCGAGTATCCGTCTGGGTTGGTACTTGGTACCACCGATTTGCTCGTGAAGTCAGCCGCCAAGCAGTAATGCTTGCACATTACTGTGTTCCGGTTTGATGAGCAGAAGAGCCAGTGAAATTACTGGGCTTACGAGACTTAATACCTATGTCTCAGGGTAACGAGCGCACTGCAGTGCCACGCAGGCCTTTGTGTTTCAAAGTTCTGAGTTGCACTGCAATTGTTATGGGCCGGCGTTATGCTTACCATCAGGCAAACGACCAGCTCGTCCCGTTACCAAATACCATAAAAAGCCTTTCTGCGATTACGCGTCATTCTTGCGCAGTCTGCAGGGCCACTCAGAACCTGCCTGCAGACATTGCGATGGGCTTATCCGGAAGCATCAGATGCCCATGTAATTACTGGTGGTGGCAAAAATAGATTAGATAAAGATAGACATTGCCATAAATTATGAAATCATCGGCAGGCATATTCAGAACTCAATCCGTCTAACGGTTTCCGTTCGGATCTACATTATCCGTCTCAGTCATTTACATTCAGGATGACAGAGACGAAGAATGTGGATCCAAACGGAAACCTGTCGGATTGAGTTGAAAATACGCCTGGGAAGGCCGATATCCCAGCTGTGGGAGCGTAATAAGGCTGATGATAATGATGACAAATAGATACGGTCTTACCACAAAAACATTAAACACACTTTAAACCTGTGTAAAACACTGCGTAACTCCTAAACATGCCTTAGTCGCGTGTTTAAAATATATGTAGTAAATAACCCTTGTGACGCTTGCTGCTCAATTTGATTTTTTTATCGGTTTAAATAACACGCTTTTATACGCTTGTACTATTATCTATTCTGTGACTCCACTTGTAACTGACTAACAATGTAGGTAACCCAAGTCAATTTTAACCTACGTACTTCTATAATTGTCATATCTAGGTAAATGAAACTTTGTATGTACCTATATGTAGTTTGGAGACAACAATAATTTGGTATCATGCAGCTCATCTGATGATGAAGCCAGGAGGTGGATATGGATAGTATAAAACTCTTCAGTGGCTACAAGTAAACCTCTCGAGTAATTATTCTTTATAAATGACAAAGTTAATGAATGTAATGAGCCTCTGCTAATCATTATGTAGCACGTCTCAGCGCTGTTAGTCCGTGACACGTGTCTTTTGGACACTCGATCCAAAAATAAACAAAGCCGCTGGAGTTTTACGAGCTACTTCCTACGTCTATTTCCGAATTCCAGTGCTACGTCAGAGTTCATTATCCAGGGACATCATGAGGGAAAATAGATTTTATTTACTTATTTATAGTTTTCTTCTAAAATTATCTAAGCAGATATTGTAATTCTGCCAGTATTATACACGCACTTGCAGAACTAAAATTAAAATATAAGTAGGTACCTACTTATAAATACACGCATATAGCCGTCATAATCAGCCTATATACTTATCTAGTTTTTAAGGACTTGGAGTGGGCGCATTGGGAAACTGTAATGCTCACTCTGAGGTTATGAATAATAAATAAATAAATATATATAGGTATATAGTCTATGATCTATCTACTGCTAGACCTAGGCATCTCGAGCCCAATCTTCGGCTCTTCTTTTTTCAGTTTGGTAGCACATACTAGATATATATGTGTGGGTTTAAGCTATTATTATTCTGGTGTATAAAACAGTGACGATGAGGAATCAAAAAAATGTTACCTACATACCTCGTACCGTACCGTACATAACACTGTTTTAGACTTTCACGGTTATTCACTACTTTATACATTGTAACGGGATATTTACCGTGATTATTCTAGGCTGGTGAGCTCCCGATATTTCGACGCTGTTGCAAGCATCATGTTCACGGGAATACATTATTTATATACGGGAATATATTATTATAGTATTCCCGTGAAGATGATGCTTGCAACAGCGTCGAAATATCGGGAGCTTACCAGCTTAGAATAATCACGGTAAATATCCCGTTACAATGTATAAAGTACCGTACATAGTGCATATGTAAATGGATACATGGACTCGCAATGCTGTTCTAAACTTTGTTTGCAAACAACTAGTTAATATTTTTTTCTATAAGCTAGGTAGGTAAGTAGTAAGTACCTACTACAAAGTACAAGGTAACAACGCGAGGCTTACCATCAGGCAAATTCGTTGCCTGATGGTAAGCATAACGCCTGCCTAGGAAAATTGCTGGTCCACCAACAGCTCTAAAACACAAAGGCAGGTTCGGCACTGCACTGTGCGATAGTTAGCTTGCGAAGTACCTATCTAAGTTCTGTGTTATTGTCTCAAGACTCATAATAATCTCATCTGTAATTTCACTGACTAAAGATATTGTCAAACTCACTCTACGGTATGCAGAAGTTTACAATTTATATTGCACATGGTGCATATTGTGCATGCAGTCATTAAGAAGAAGTATAGTAACAAAGCTATGGTTCGCGCATTTCACATACATCTTTAGCAGATTCGCTTGTTTCCCCCATCAGCTGCAAATTATTTTACAGCTATACACTAAACTGAATCTACCACTTAATTGAAACAAATCGCCGACTAACTGCTTCCTCTCTACATACATAAGTATTTGGCATCTCAGCAACGGAAACTCATATGACGTAAACTGGGAATCATGCAATGGTAAAAATAGGTAAGATATATTTGAATTGGATTCCACAGCGGCCAGAAAGATCAGTAATATTTCTTATGACGAAAGAGTAGGTACAGGGGGATTCATAATCTAATCCCCGGAACGTTATAATTATCGTCGCTATAATCATGAATACCTATTCTCTCTGGGCCTCTTGCTGAATGAATATAAGTTCCTTAGACCCTTAGTTCCTTACACCTTCAATCTGCAGCTTTATAACCCATGCGAGGCGTGGTATATTCATATGGCTTATATTTCCGCGTACAATTTTGAGTAACTATATAGGTAGTAGTATATATAAGGAATATAATTATATGTAACTTCTGCCCGCCTAGTGCCTATGTTACTCTCAAGTCCATAAACTATATCTATGCCAAAAATCACGTCGATCCGTTGCTCCGTTGCTGCGTGAAAGGAGGACAAACCAACAAACGTATAAACACACTTTCGCATTTATAATATTAGTAGGAAATTGTAGCAGTTGAATGTAAGGAATTAATATTACAATATGGTTGGTTCACCATTCAGTAAGCTAGGGTAGATGAAGGGTAGAGCCCCGGTGATCTAATCTAGAAAGCTTATCTAAGAAATAGAAAAGAAAGTGTAATTGAGCATTGGAGGTTAAACTACATGTACTGGTGCGGCCTGAAATTCGACATGCTTTTGAAAAAGTGATGACTCAACTAGCTCAATGTCGTCACTATACAGTAGTCAGTAACCTAACCTAACCTTCATCACATCTGTAAGATAACAATCTAGGTAAAGAATAACATAGTGCAAATAATAGTTTAGATATTGTCAAGTCATAACGACAAGTTCTTGTTATGTGTGAAGCTCCTTTATGCTCCTTAGATATAAAGAAAGGGAGAAAGAAAACCAACTATCAACAAAAAAGAAGTACCTATTCTGGATATATGGAATAGCAGCAAGAGCAGCTGAAAGAGCAGCGTAAATAACTTCAACTTCAACTCTGTATTTCCTGGCTTCTGTGGAATGTTCACCACAATTTCGCCAATGTCGTGTAGGTACTATGATAGACGATCAAGAAGAAGAATAAAGGGCAGAAGCTTGTCTATATTATAAATGCTAAACCACATGTCGTCTTAACATAATATTCATCAGTAACCTATTTTCCAGGTAGGCAAATACTAAGAAAGTTTCATTTAGACTGTCATGACGACAGATTTGTGCATTCCAGCGATAGAAAACATGTCACCTATCAACCTCGATTACCAAAGCCATATAAAACGGACGATATTATTATGTTATTTTAACAATATTTACGGTGGTGGTTGCCATTGAACAGTTTTATGTTTCCGCTATTGACGCGTTTAAAATGGTAGGTTGCGTTACGCTCATGTTGTGATATTATTTATCTCTTAATTTATAAAAATGTTTTTTTAAATTAAAAGCTCTCTTATGAAGGTACAGGCTACAGCTGTTTCCTTAACGTATTTTGCCCATAATGACAACATTATAATTATTATAGGTATCATGCGTGCATGAAGGCAGAGTTTTCGATTTAAACAGGAATATTTTTAAGACATCTGCGCTTTTTTTCATGAACTTTCATCGTTCATGAACTTTCCTGTGCCCACGTGACTAAACTATTTTGCATTTGAATATATGCTTTGCGTTTTGCTTAAAACCTTTGAGCACGGTATCCGTGTAACTTTTTGCTAAAAACTCTAAAAGCGAGACCGTCACACTACTTACATACATTACAAAAACCCTGCGCAAATAACATAGTTACTTACTCGGGATTATATTTTAGTGTATAATATGTTAAGTGCTCTCTTGGGGCCTATATGAATAAAGCATTTATGATATCGGTATATTCAAACTGCATTGAAAGCTATCGTGTCAATTGCACGTTGGCAATTTGCTCGCCAGATTTCTTTGTCTCTCGCCCGTCTGCCGACGCGTTCCGTGCGTAGACGGTGTCCCCTTACGGACGGGCTTGTTAGCAAGTCGTTTTTAATTGATTTAATAATGGATGGCTTTCAGAGGTACATTTATGTGTTGAAAAAAGTTTATGACGCTTTAGAATTTAGACGGGAATAGCAATGTAAAACTGTAATAGGGAGAATGTCTAGGCAGGTTGAAAGACAAATGACGCACGCTGATCACGGTTGTGCGCACGCGATTTTGAGTTATTTCCGTGGTTTTTAGAAAATGTAAGAACTAATACTGGCTAATGACTAAGAATGGAAAGAACCTTTATTATGCGGAAAGCTAAAGCATAAAATTCTTTGCTTATATCTGTATTTCCTATAAACTACAATCTGGGAGTCTACAAGAGTGAAAGATGCCTTGATCTTCTAACCTAGTGCAAGAGTTTTATCGCCGACTGCGCTGTCCGTGTACGGTAGGTACGTAGATAAGATAGAGGTCAAACATAAGGCTATTTTCCGAAAAAGGTACCGTTCAACATGATTCAAACTTCAACCGTTCAAGGTTGTATGTAAGGTTCTAGGTATAGGAGTTCCGTCAAGTTTCTGCGAGATTGGAACGGACTTCGAGCCATGCTAGTAGACTTTACTTCATCCTGAACTTCTTGTTTTGTTGCCTTGTTGTCACTCAAAAACATTCATAATTATTTTAACTACTCAATGTGCCACGTTCAATTTTCAAGTATAATAATTAGTATCAATTATATTTTAAAGTGTTAACCGACACTAGCGGGATGTTCACGTAAATATAAATCTCAAAAAATAGCTGTCATCAGGATTCGAACCTGCGTCTTCTGGTTATCTGGACCAGCAGGGTTATTTTAATTCACTCGGAATAATATCCGTATCGGAAGCGACAGTCTTTTATATTTCAGAATCGCATCCCGTCAAAGAAATTTCCCGTTTAGATTCGACAACTCAGTTGTATTTAAACACAGATAAAATCCCGAAAATATTTCTCTGTCGGGATGCGTTTCCGAGATATAAACAATCAAGAAAGTCGCTTCCGACACGGATATCATTTCGAGTGAACTAAAATCACCCAACAGATGCCTTAACCAACTAGGCTATGGGAGCGATCGATGTTCTACGGCTTGTAAGCCGAAAGAACTCATCATTTAAAGAATTTCGGAGTGAAGATAACTATCCGTCAATTCCATTTGCCCCTGACTGCTAATTGGCAGTGTTCCTCCCGATCTCATTGTCTGTCGTCTGTCTGCGGTCAACACGCGTAGCAAACATGAGCGAAGCGATTGGGTCGTTTTACTTTCAGCAGTTTCGTTTAAATATACTTAACTAACTTTTTAAAGTTCTTCTATCTTCTTTGTTCAAAGGTTGGGTGGATCTACTAACGTTAGGTACTACCTGTCAAAAAAAATCTCCCAACGATGACTTATAAAGGCTTTACTTAATCCTTATTTCTTATTCTTATTCCCGATTTGCTGAATGCAGGAAATCAGGAACTACGTTCAAGGACTTTGGTTGTTCTAATGAAGGACGAATTCCAGACGACTCGAGACGACGATCGACGTTTCGAGGATGATTCCAGACACTGAGACTGAACAAATAACTTTTTGATTTGTTTTTTACACTTAAGTATGTTAGTACGGTATCTTCTCTCGCTTGTAACGCACGACGATGTGGTCAAAGATGGCGGATATGAGACATTATCGAGTTTAATACTTACCATCCCGAAAACGACCGGCTCGTTTAGTTACGTGGTAGCATAAACCAGTTTCTATAAATATAAACTCCCAGTTAACTACTAATTAACATAATTACACTGATAACAACTTAGTTTATACTTTCTGAACATTTGTGAAACCGTTAAATTTGCTTTTAAACATTTAGGTAGTAATCCTAATCCCAGAAAATCGATCATTAACCTCATAATAAATGTGACATCAAACGCTCTCATGTGTATTAACCTACTTAATTATATGCTAGCATTTAGTTTAGACGTTATGAATGAACGCATGTGCACCCTAGAAATAACAGCTAATAAGTTCGCGATTATTCTCGTCGCCTGAACACGGCTCATTCTCGCAGCGAGCACCTATGGAGCCATTGACAGTTTTCACTATCATGGCGAATTATGAAGACTAGCTTCTGCCTGCGGTTTCACCCGCGTTCCCACAGGAACCGTGCATTTTTCGGGATAAAAAGTAGCCTATGTTACTCTCCTGTCTAACAAACGTACAAACACACTTTCGCATTTATTATAGTATATGGATTTTATTCATCTATTATATTATCGAAATATATATATATTTGTTAGTGGGAGGACTAACTCTTCTGCGAGTGTCCGTCTGGGTTGTTACCACCGCTTTGCTTGTGAAGTCTGCCGCCAAGCAGTAATGTGCAAGCATTACTGTGTTCCGGTTTGATGAGCAGAGTATCCAGTGAAATTACTGGGCTTATGAGACTTAATACCTAATGTCTCAGGGTAACGAGCGATCTGCAGTGCCGCGCAGGCCTTTGTATTTCAAAGTTCTGAGTGGCACTGCAATTGTTATGGGCCGGCGTTATGCTTACCATCAGGCACACGACCAGCTCGTCTCGTTACCAAATAAAATAAAAATTAAAAAAAAATTATCGAAATATAATACCTTATACTGTTGTAGAGGTAAAGTTTGTTTGTTATCACAAATCTCTGGCCCGATTATAAAAATTCTTTCACTAATCCTTTATCCCTGAGTACTATTACAGCGTGGAATCAGGATAAAAATTATTAGATTTATTAGATTATTATAATTATAGGTAGGTATAGACGCGTCGTACGATGCCGCGCACTATATACTTATCAATATATCACAACATAACGCCGCACAATATATCACAACATAATTATATCTCTAGTCAAGTCTCGTTTCCCTTTAACACTGCATGTAACAAATTCATTATGATCACTTATTATATCCTGAATTTGGTCAAGATGTGGACCACCAGACCACATACAGAATAAAAATTAAAATGTAGGTTTCCATCTTGGATTTGTAGAACTGTACGAATTGAGCAAAAACCACCGTCTGTAATCTACGTTGTCTGCTTTGACTTATGTAAATTTATATACCTAGGTAATGTTGGTGCCTTGAACTTCGTGATGTCATGATGATTTTGATTTTCATCTGATGATTTTTAGTCGGACCCATAGTCATATCATATCATGGAATTTATACACAAAATTACGTTTATTGTACTGTGTAGTTGTGTGATGTCCTGGAATGCATGTATTTTATGTCTTTCTTTACTTACTTAGATAGGTACTGCCTTTGAACAAGTTTCGTTTTCTACATGACTGTTAGTTTAAGCATGTCTTGAGGGAGGAGATTTATATTGCAATTCAATGTTTATTCCCATTCCAAAGTTGGAATTGCGCATCAAAGCATTTCATCGCCTCTCAATAAATGTTCAATAAACAACGCTACCAGGAAACATTGTGCTCCACGGCCGCTACGGACGTTACGGGCCGGGCTAATTTTAGACATTAGGGGTAACGCCCTTAATTACTTTGATGTTCCTGGGAGGAACGTGTGAGCCCAGGTCTTCATTAAGGATCGGAAAGGACCAAAGTTATTCTGAGATTTTAATTTTGAGACTTGAAAGAGTATTCGTCATCATCATCAGCCGGAAGACGTCCACTGTTGAACATAGGCCTCCCCTATAGAACGCCACTTGGATCGACTACTCGCCTCTTGCATATAAAAGAGTATTATTAGACTGAAATCTGCAGCACTCTACAGATTTAGACTTATTTAGAGTCTAAAGTAGTAAATACCTAGAGCTTTAAAGTTTAGAGTATTTCTCATATTTTTAATTGACCAAGAATTTAAAGCACAACAAAGTTTAATTTTTAGAACTAACCGATTTACCGTGTTACCTTATTTGGTAGAATTGTCTGGTTCACCTATCGATGTGTTCCAGCTTGCCGCAGCAGCTACTTGAGGTCACGTTTTATCCTAGATTTAAGCCTGGCACACCAGGCTATGAGATCACCAACCATCTTCGAGCACATAGTTTTCATGTGAAAAAGAAAAGAGTGTTGTTGTATATGAAAAGTAGTGCCGATTCATAAACACCCGATATTGTATTGTAAAATGAAGTGAAATGAAAAATAATAATATAGTATAGCATGCTCATATAAATCTTGGAGAGCCTTAAATAAATTAGTGTGTATTTTATTTAGTTATTTTAGTTTATGTTGTTTACTTTTTCTGTTATTATAATAAAGACATTTAATGGAGAGCCTGGTTTTTATTCGTTTATAGGCTTAGAATGTCCGCGGTAGAAAATAGAAAAAGCGCTCATTGGGAAGCGGGATATAAGTAAAAATAAATAAATAACTTGTATATGGAACAGATCGCGCAACAATACCGTGCAACATTTCTGCCAAATGATTACGCAAAATACTTTTTTTTTTCTGGAAAATACCCGGTAATAATCCGGCTTTAAGTTGTCATCAAATTTTTCGTCCATTTCGTGAAAAAAAAGAACTAATGACTCCTCAAAAACCTGTCACGAATAAATGACACACTTTCATTTGTTTCAACTACGAGCCTACACAAGTCATCTACGGCTCTCAAAATGTCGTAAAAAGAATGTTTATTCCGCATCATTATGTTCCAGTGGACGTTCAACCGTGATTATAGCATTTTTGTCAACGGTGCTGTAGTAATAATTCTACTATTATTTCATTCTGTGGGGACATTAATGGGCCGTCATCTGTTTGATCGTGTCGTTTTTTAGCGTTTGTTATGATGACAGGAACGTTCGCCAACAGTACCTACAGTGGACACATTATTGAAGGGCAATAATAAATTCTGAAGCTTCGCCAAACTATCTAGGCAGACAGATTATATTCTGAGGCGCTTCGCTACAACAACTTGTGCGTCACGATGACTTGACACGATGAACGCACCCAGTATCAAGTAGAGCGTCCCGCGAGTCTTGACTCGATACAGCGTAGAGCTGTCCGATTTTTTTAATAAGTAGACAGGTACTATTTGATGACAAGACGAGCCGGTCGTTTGCCTGATGGTAAGCATATCACCGGCCCATAACAATTGCAACGCCACTCAGAACTTTAAAACACAAAGTTACTCCGAGACTAAGCCCAGTAATTTCACGTGCAATTGTCGATGACCCCAAACTCACTCCACACCTCTCAGTTTACGCACATACATTATGGTTCTCTCTGTATACCTAGGTACTCTACCGACCTTACAATGGGAAATGTTCTGAGGAATTATTCGTCCTAATACCGGCAACGTGTTTCCACCACTCGCACTTTCCGCCTCCGGCAAAAAGCCCATCCACATATCGTTGAGTCAGAGAAATCGCACATGACTTGATTTTGGCGTTCGTTTACGTACCTAGACGCTAGCAAAATGCGGAATGAGCTTCCGCCAACGGCCTTTCCGCAGAGCTACAGCATGGAGTTTTTTAAAAAGAGGGTAAAAAGAGGCTTGGTAAGCAGCATATTAGCCACATCCCCGCTGTTGAATCTTAGCCTACGGTGACCGCTTCCCATCATCAGGCGAGCCCCTTGCTTGTTTGTTACCCCAAGATCAGCAGTGATGTGACGGCCTACACTACGTCTATCGGTTTGTCGTCGCCACTCGAGAATCTTTCCCATCGGTTATCGTTTCTACGAGCAATGGCATACGTGCAGCTGTTTCTACGAGTGGCATGGCCATTGCCACTTCAACTTGCTAAAATAATCTCTTTAGTTCTATTGCGGATTTTCTCCTTCCGCATTCCATCACGTTTCGGCATAGCCCTTTTCAATGCTCGTTCAATTCGACGGTAAGATAACATTGCTACTATAGTTTTATGTATATATATCTGGGTGGAACTACAAATTATTTTTTTATTCATTATAGGGTTGCGATTGACCACTACCTCACCTGGTAGTGACGATGCGGTCAACGATATTTCTAACGATATGTTATAGCTTTCACGCTCTTTCTCCGCCGCTTTAGTAATAATGCTTCAGAAATGTAGGTATGTCTGTCTCAGATAAAAAATGTCTAAAGAAGCTTCTCCAGCCAATTAAGATTACTTCAGAATGAGTAACAGGGTAATTGTTTACGTTGTCATATTACAAGAACAAACTCTTAGTCTCCGGAAAAAGCTAATTAAGTACCTAAGTACCCACAGCTTTTTGATTTTTTATTTTTTTTATAATCTTTATTTATTTATGGAGGGTTTGATCAAATAGAACATGTCACCCTCATAGGGGCACTCTTAATAACTATCTTCGCCTAATACCTATTTTAACCATCTTATATAGTATTTTGGCTTCCCTCGACAGAGGGGCGGCCAAAATACTATTATACCTACCGACATCGCATACATTAAAATTAGTTCCTAACATAAACATTACCCTCTCAGCCTCATTCCGAACACATTCCGACAAGATATGAGTAACATCTTCAACCACGTTACATTCCGAACAATTGGGTGATTCACACTTTCGCATCAAAAAAGCAAAACTATTCAAAGGGATGTGTCCAGAACGAAGCCTAAAAGCAGTCACAACATCAGTTCGGGGCATATCTGTACCCGCAAACCAAGGGAGACGGGAAAGGCCGGGTTGTACAGTTCTGTACCATATCCCCTTACTCAATGACCTCTCATCGAAATATTCTTTCCACAACTGTAGACTTTGCTCGCGGATCAAATATATATAGTCACTAAAGTATGGTAAAAATTCGACAAATATTCCATCTGTGACAGCTTCTTTCGCCAATCTGTCAGCCTCCTCATTTCCATATAAGCCAATATGGGACGGTACCCATTGTAGTACTACATTCTTATTTTGGAGCTTACTAATGGAGTCCAAGATTCTATAGGCTATCGGTGCGCCTCGAAAATTCGAGGTACACCGAGCCAGGTGCTGCAAGGCACTCTTAGAGTCCGTTAGTACAACATAATTCCCTGACTCAAACGATTCAATATAGGAGATGGCTTCTGCGATGGCTAAAAGTTCGACATACATGATAGAAACTTTACCGTTTAATTTAAGTTTTATTGAAGCCTTTGTTTGCACATCAAACACAGCCAATCCCGACTCTCTTCCTTCCTGTGACCCATCAGTATAAATTGAATAATAATCCGAGTACAATTCGATTAAATATTGATCACAAATTTGTTTCAAATTAGAGCATCTATACTTTTGTTTCGGTTTTTTAACGTAATCTATGCTAGACTTGACTATGCTGGATAGATCCACATTGCTTACCCACGTGTCTAAAGAATAACGTTCTAATTTACGCGTCGAGTGAATAGAATAGGTGCTAAAAGACTCCTGTACTGTTACTAGCAGGGGTTTTTTCCTGCTCCTCCAATACCCGCTCTGGCTTAATTCAGAAAAGTTATCTATTATGGAAACTATTTCGTTGTCTTTAAATGATTTCGCTTTCAACCAATATTTGCCTGCTAAATAGTATCTACGTACATGTAAAGGCTGTAGGTGAAGCTCACACTCCATCACATGTATTGGAGTGCTCCTCACGAAACCACCAATAACGCGCATACATTGATTTTGTAATCTGTCTAACTTAACTAATTTACTTTTAAGGCCATTATCGTAAAGAAAATTACCGTAGTCCAACCTAGAACGAACAATAGAAATATATAGTCGCCTCAAATGACAAGGATGGACACCCCACCCTGATCCAGCAAGAACTTTAAAAATGTTTAATGATTTAGAGCATTTTTCGACCAACTTTGCAATATGAATTGACCATTTTAGCGAGCGATCTAACCACAAACCTAAATACCTAATATGATCTACAACTTGTAACGGTACTTCATTTATTATTAAATTATTGATACGTCCCCTTTTGTAACCTCTCTTAAAAATGCAAATTTTACTTTTTGATGATGAAATTTCTAAACCAATATCTATGAGTAATTTAGCTAAAATATCTAAAGCTTTCTGTAAATTGTAAGCACCTACATCCACGTTCCTACACACTGAGTACAAAACAAAGTCGTCCGCGTACTGGGATATGAACACTCCATAGTCTGCAATGTTCTTGCAAATATTCATGGTAGCTATGTTAAAAAGTAACGGTGAGAATGGGTCCCCCTGAGCCAAACCACGTCCAGTAGTCCGACATATATATGAACAACCAACGGAAATCTTTAAATTCCTCTCTTTTAAAAAGTTCCAGAGATAATAACATATTTTGGAGCCAACCCCAATTTGGTCCATAGTCTTCATTAGATAATTAATATTTACGTAGTTATAGGCATTGTCTAAATCAATAAAACAACCAATAGTAGTTCTATTGTCTGTAAAACCAGTTTGAATGTGGGTTATTAAGCTAACAAGATTATCTAATGTAGATCGACATTTACGGAACCCCGTGGTATAAGGTGATAGTATATCATTTTTTTCTATATACCACTCTATACGATTAATTAAAATGCTATGAAAAACCTTACACAAACAAGATATCATCGATATTGGTCTCAACGCGGAAGTAGATTGTGTATCACGTCCAGGTTTAGGTATTGGAGCGATCGCGATATCTCGCCACTGATCAGGAACAAAACCGGTTGAGTAAAAATCATTATAAAGCAATAACAATATAGATTTAGCGTTCTCAGGCAAGTATTTTATCATTGAATACGATATGTTGTCACACCCGGGAGACGTGTCCTTGGGGCGAATACAACGGTCTAGTTCTTGCCTGGTTATTGGAGCTTCTAACTGAGAATTACATGAGACGAAAGATGGTTCCTGTGGAGATACGTAATCGGGTGCTAAGCTACGAAGGAGTGCACTAGCCCTCTCATCATCAACATGTTGTTTTACACTGCTACGTCCTTTAAACCATCGCATCTTTTGCCACATCTCCTTTTGCGAAACTGTTCCATTCAACGACGTACATACTCCATGCCATGCTTTATCTCTCACATTCCGCACTAGTTTTTGCGAATCGCGTATTTCGTTATTGAGGAGCGTTAAATTGTCTGGAGTCGGATTACGTCTAAACACTGAAAGGGCCAGTCTACGTTTTGCTATTGATTTTGATAAATCTACATTCCAATAAGGTTTAGGGCTAAAATTACTATCAGGATCCGTACTATATTTTATATAGGGAATATGAACGTCAGCTGCTATATTCATGTACTCAACAAAATTGTTATATGCAAGTTGAGAGTTTTCTAATCGGTAAAAGTTCGTAAACAGTGTTTCTAGTAAGTTTTGATAGCTAGTCCAATCAGCTTTTTTAAAATTCCGTCGTATAATATTTCTAGGTAATACTTTATAACTAGTTGTGATTTTAATCATGAGGTGATCACTTCCGAGAGATTCGTTTATAATGTTCCAATCAAAGATCAAAGCTAAATCGGAGGAAACTAAAGATATATCAGGCGCAGATTGTTGAAGTTGGCTATTTACTAACCTTAAACGAGTTGATCGGCCATCATTTAACGTTATAAATCTGTTATCTAAAATTGCATCAAAAATTTGTGATCCTCTTAAATCCGTTTTGCATGACCAATTGGTGTGGTGCCCATTAAAATCCCCAACAAATAAAGTTTTCTTGTTAACTAAAGAAAATACAAAATCCCAATCTTGCTGGCTGGTTCTTACTGATGGCGCACAGTATACAGCGACAATATTTTCAATTTCATTACAGTTGTGAACTTTGATACACAGCAATTCTATACCTGAATTACGGCTTTGGATGTCATACAAGTGTGAGTTAACAGATTTATGCACAAAAATGGCGACCCCACCGTAGGCATCGTCCCTATCCTTACGATAAACAGTATAGTTTGTTAACTTCAAATGACTATTCGGTTCTAACCAAGTTTCACTGACGGCAGCAATGTGGACTTTCTCCTTATATAAAATATTTTCAAACGCAACTAATTTTGGCCTAAAACTTTGCGCATTCCATTGTAGTATAGTTAGTTTCACAGTTTTCACCTTGTTAGCCATTGTTCATAAAAAAGTCTAACGCTGTTTTTAACATAGGCCAATCTGCGATATTATCTACTGCAACTAAAATCAACCATTCGATGCAGCACTTAAGTATCTTCTTCAGCCTAGATTGAATCGAAGCATCTCTCAAAAAAATAATCTCTTTCAATCTATTCAATAATTCTTCAAAATTCACTTCTCTCTTTTGTTTAGCCGGAACTTCCTGTGTGGGGGGGACGTTTTGGGGTTCTGTACAATATGGATGTGAGTCAAATTCAAACGGGTCCGCTTCTTTACGACGTCGTTGCTTTTTTGGAGATGTTCGCGAGCTATGTTTTACCTGCTCCTCTCTATGGATGACGGCCTTTGTTTGAATGACGTCAACATGAGCTGTAGCGTCGTGCTGAGGGAACAGCGCTGACGGCGGCGGTCGTGGCGCGCGTCTTTCAAGCGGGGGGAACGTCACCGATGAATATGGGTTTAAAAGCGCTGACGGCGGCGGTGGTGGTGCGCGTCTTTCAAGTGGGGGGAACGTCACCGACGAATATGGGTTGTATGTCAATGTTTTGGGCATGAAGTCTGTGGGTGAACTTGGGGCTACGTAAATAGTGAGTGCCTTCCTGTAAGTGCAATTGAACTCTGCCATTATTTCTCTTAATTTTTTTTCCTTTATAAATGCCGGACAGTTTTTGTACATTGCCATATGAACACCATCACAATTGACGCATTTGAAGGACGTGGTTTCGCAATTAGCGTGATTGTCCCCACACTTAGGACACACAACTTTGCTCGAAGGGCACCTCTTAGCCATATGTCCCAGCTTCCAACAGTGCGAACATGAGCTTTTTGATTTATATTTGGTGTTATTTCCAATGTGAGTGAGACGTTGTCCCACGTGACGGCATAGTAAAATAGTTGTCTATTTTGGTTTTTATGCTTGGTGAGGTTACATTTCACAGTTCATTTGTCTGTATTCTTGGATTGGATTTGTATACTTTATTGCACTAAGAAAAGTGAAATTATAACGCTATAAAGCTTTCTACCAGTCACGCTTCCTACCAGTTATCCGCCTCTTTGTACAAGCATGAGGTTAAATAGTTTTTTAAACGGGATAAATGTCTTTATTTAGTACTACTAGCCTGTGCCCACGGTTTTACCCGCGTATCCGCAGGAATGGTGCATTTTTCTGGGATAAAAAGTAACCTAATTTACTCGCCGGTCCATAAACTATGTATATGCCAAAATTAACGTCGATCCATTGCTCCGTTGCTGTGTGAAAGAAGGACAAACCAACTGACCAACAAACAAACAAACGTACAAACACACTTTCGCATTTATTATAAGTAGTACGGATAGATCACTATGGTTTATTGCTAATCACACCGCCTGGCCCACGCGCTCCAAGCAGACGCCGCACCGCCCTGTAATTTTATTGCTTCTGCAGAAAACCTTCCGGTTGGCCATGAGCTATTATTATCATGATCGGTAATATCGGTATCGAAGTCGCTAAACCGGCTACGAACACAGATTGCCGCTGGAGGTTTGACATACTTATATGGGGCTTGTCCTTCTTTCACGCAGTAACAGAGCAACGGATCAACGTAATTTTTTGCATAGATATAGTTTATGGGCCGGAGAATAACATAGGCTACTTTTTATCCCGGTTAAATCCACGGTTTCTGTAAGAACGCGGGTGATAGAGTACGTAATTTAAAACATGAATTACCCTGTTTGTTTTGACCGGTCTAAGCACGTAAAATATATCAAGAGATTTTAATAAATGTATATGCATAGATATATGTACAACAATCCAGTAAACACATTTAATCTCTTGAAATTTGATCACATAGAAGTGGTTCCAGGTATCACGGAGCCAAATAAAAAGCTCTTCCAAAATTTATCTTCTCTAGGAGAGTAACAGTAGCAGTCTGATTCCTCCCCTCTCGTGTTTGCAATCTATAATAGGTACCTAATGGTAAAGTTCGTTTACAGTTTACACGTCTACCACCCACCGCGTATTTAGGTCTTTTCAATCTAGCAGCTTCGTTCTCAGTTAGTAAACAGTCATTGCTTAAGAATTTTAAAATCAGTTAACTCCCATAATGCTCCAGCTTACTGAATGTTTACAGCGTTCGCTCCACATACGAAAATACACGATGGAAATCGTCAGAGAAAAATGGGCTGCTGAAATGTACTCTCCACGCGGCCCTGACGGATGTTTGTATATGGATTAAGAAATATAATATATAAATGTTGGGGAACATTTCTTCTTTATACAAAGTGTTCATAAAGTTGTGTTGAGTATCGTCAAGGAAAAAGGGATTAATTTTTTCATGGAGGTTCCATAATGATGATCAAAACGCTGGTTGCTTGGATAAACTATATAAAAGAAACGTATATAAGCTTTTAAGAAGATACCTATTATGTAGGTAGGTAGCTGCTTAGTAGGCAATAGTTAATTATTAAAATGTAAAAAAATATATCGGTACCAGCTTAGTGCTTATAAGTAGGTACATCAGTCAGTACAAATATGCAAATTACACAACTATGGCAATAACTTACACATAATGGGGTGTAACATGTAATATGACTAACTACGATATTATTATCTTCTTTAGAGACAAGCTTTGAATTGATATTACAATGCTTGGCAAGTTGGAAAATTACACTGTTGGCAGTATATTATATATCAATTATTAATAAAAAAGGTAAAAATATATGTACCTAACTATATATTATGATAGATGAATAAATATGATTATTTAGGTAGATGTATATTAAAGGTACTAGGACATATATTATTTTTATACAAATATTTAAAACACCTCTTCACCTGATGGTACCTACATAACTAACGGCTTTTCCATATTATATACTAAGTACATGCTTTTAACCGCCAAAAATAATTTATTTATATGATTTTTGAAGGGGTTTGGTTTGTTTCTTTTAGCGTTCGATCGGATTAGATTCTTCTATAAATGTTGTTGGTAATGTGCTCTAGATTCCGTTACAGCTTTAGTATAGGTACTTGGGGATAAGAAAACGTTGATAGAACCATCTATTTATAGAAAACTATTGTAGGGGAGACCTAGGAGAGTTGGGACACAGTCGATTTCTCGAAAACTGTGGACATTAGCGAAATGGCAACGTCACTAAATTGTTCTTTATTTGATAATACGGCCGCGCCGCTATCTCGCATAACAGCTGCAGCGCAAGTGCGGATCTTTTCGATCGATAAAATTCGATAAAATTGACAGTTCAAATCGATAAAGTGGGTATTATCGATTTTTTATATAATTTATCGAGCCTCGATACAATCGACAAAAGTTATCGAATAGCTAGGTCGAATCCCAAGAGAATATAGAGCTACTACAATACTTTACGATCAGACTTTGATATTCGAATATTCGATAAATTTATCAGTTTTTTCGATTCGACAAATTTATCGAACCGACTCCCGTACGCAAGTACGCCGCAGGTTCGTTATAATGGGGATTCAAGATGCACCCGTGAAAAACACTGTTTTATCACCTTGGTGCATAAACTATTACTCTACGTTACCTATTACGTATAAGATAGAGGTAGAGAAGGAGGTTGTTATAAGTACCTGGGTATTCCCAGGTACTTATATACCTTACTCTTTACCTACTTATATCTTATTATTTTAGAACCATTTAAATGTTTCCTAGGATCAGGTACCTGTGTCGTTGATTTGGACGACCTTATTATTACTTTTACGCATTTTAACCGATTTACCTGCTTATAAAAGGTAGTTCGATATGCTTTTTATAAGGCCGCAGTTCACCAAATGTAAAATAAAAGACTTTCTTAGTATTCCCATACCTAATTTTTAAACTGAAGTTTACTAAATATTTGCTGTTTACCACGCAATTGCGATAAAATCGGCGCTTTGACAGCAGAGCTCAAAATGCTCAAGTTTAAAATAGTGCGAAATTTAAGCTAGAGGTCGGTTCATGAACTAAGCTTTAGTTCATAAGTAGTTGAAATTCGGTTCAAAATGGTTGTTGAACTCCAACTTAAGATATATAGGTATCTGCTATTTAGGATCATGGTGCTCGTAGTTCCTACAGGGACTCTTAACTAGGCAGAGGTCAGGATTTATCTATGTCAGCGGTTCTCAATCTTTTTTGGTGACGGAACCCTTTTGGAAAGCGAAATACATGACGGAACCCTACAATAAAACAATAGTTTTTTTAAAAGTGTATTCTTTATTAATAATGAGCGTAATAAAAGTACCATGTTTTTTTTTCTAAATTCTTGTGGAGCCCCTACAGGTGTATCGCGGAACCCTAAGGTTCCGCGGAACACACTTTGAGTATTTCTGATCTATGTGATCGATGGGCGTCATTTATTAGTATAAAGGTAGGATGATTAGATAGTTCTAATCATTATATTATCCCGTATATATTTGTTCCGAGTGATGTAAGCGTTTTTTTGTCTTATTTCAGACTTGAACCTGCATTACTATGTAAGTAGGTAGGATCTACATACCAATGAATCACGTTTACAGACATCAAGGTATCTAAAAAGTCTACAGACGCCGACCCAGATGGGAGCCGACGAGTGTTTAGCAAACTGCTAATAAAATGTAGGTAATGTTGCCAGTTGCCGGCGTCTGGTCGGCGTGCATCAGGAATTATAGCTGGCTGGTGATAAGTGATGTTACAAAGAAATTATAATACGGTCATTTCACGAGATAGGTACCTACCTTGTTTTCAAAGAGAATCTAAAGTTTAGATTAAGACTGCCGTTGTTTAGAATCTAAACCACATCACAGCAGCACATTCGACATTCGGCATTTAATTGGTGGTCGTAAATCAAACAAAACTGAAGCGGAACACCCCTTCACACTTCCTCTAATGGGGTGATCCGTAGCTCCGTAACCACGTCATTCTTATTTCGAATACGACTGACCTAAAACCACGCTTTAAATTACTTACGCCAAACTAACCGCGGCACATAATCTCCGAAGCTCGTTCTGCGTTGGTTTTAACGATTTTCTAAAGTACGGCACTCTTTGAACAGTGTGAACTGCGCTTAGTTATTACATAGAATCTGCTTTGGATGCTGTCAGAATGTATGAAGATCATGATTTTGATATGTTTTTCTAGGCATAACATTTCGTGTTTTACTGTTAAGAGCGTAGCCCAAAATGCTAATTACAGATTGAGTTATGTCTACTGGGAAGATCTAGTTTAATGGGGAACGTAGTCTAGTGTACTACCCTTGTAGGTACAGGCAGAGGCGGACTTTTCCTAAGCTGACTAGGCACGGGCCTAAACACGAAACGACATAAACGACAGATGATGATACCATACAACGGTTGTGATACCAAAGATACTGCAACTAAAAGTTTCCCGAATTCGACGTTTTTTTTTATCCAATAGTAATTTAATAACATCAGAATTTCAATGAATAAAAAAATGTACATGACAACCACGAGTATGTACCTGAACGCAGTTTTTCAGGGTTTTTTTTTTGTTATTTGGTAACGAGACGAGCTGGTCGTTTGCCTGATGGTAAGCATAACGCCGGCCCAAAACAATTGCAGTGCCACCCAGAACTTTGAAACACAAAGGCCTGCGCGGCACTGCAGTGCGCTCGTTACCCTGAGACATTAGGTATTAAGTCTCATAAGCCCAGTAATTTCACTGGGTACTCTGCTCATCAAACCGGAACACAGTAATGCTTGTACACTACTGCTTGGCGGCAGACTTCACGAGCAAAGCGGTGGTAACAACCCAGACGGACACTCGCAGAAGAGTTAGTCCTCCCACTAGCGCGGTTTTAGTACAGAATTACACAAGTGACGTCACAAGTTCTGTCTTTGCATGGGTTGTTTTAGCGCTGTTTGAAATAATAAATATATTCGAATTGATATACTTTCAGATTGGTCCCTTAGGAATTTCATCAAAATCGGTTCTGTAATTTGTTACTGAAGTCGGTTCATTGCTTTTTTAAAGCAATTTTTTGTATTTGTTATTTATGTAGGTACCTTTTTAGTAAAAAGCTATCATTTTGACATTACAAACACACTTCAATTTTATTTACTTGTATAGATTGATGAGAAAGTAGGCAGTTGTAACAAATAATGGAAAGTACGGAATGGAAGACGGCTCCGTAGCTAAGTTGGTAGTAACCCTGCCTGCAAAGCGAGGGGTCCCGGGTTCGATTCCCGGCCGGGGCAGATTTTGTGTAAGCATAAAATTTGTTCTCGGGTCTTGGATGTTTGTGATGTGTATCTGTGTGTGTCCATGCCACCTGCGACACAGGGAATCCTAGTGCGGGGGTATGAGTGTGTAAGCGTTTATTTATTTATTTATTTATTAAAGTTCTCGCCATGCCATGCTAATTGCACTATCTTCAGAATGCATTGAGGAAACAACTAAATACTTAGAGGTATTTAAGGGAACATTCGCAAAATAAGAAGAAAAGTATCACGATGATGAATTTCACATGTCAAATCTAATAAATCTATAAGAGAAGCCCACTCCCTTTGAAAGCTTTTAGGGGGCAAACTGAAATTCGAAATTTTAATCATTCTACTCTGAACCACCAGTGGACAGCTTGGTGGAGCAAAGTGAAATTATTCATGGTAAGTACCTAGTCTTACCTTGTAACGGAACTGCAAAAAAAAACCTCCCAGGTGGTAAGTTTTCTTGTTGTCTAAATGAAATAATGACTAATTAGGTACTTTTGTTCGACAATTTACCGATTTTTTGCCTTTGAAATAGATTAATGTAGGCATCATGGTGCAGAGTAGTTACAACGTCGTTAGCTTCGAACACGGCCGTAAACTTTTAAATTCCAGAAGCGGCAGATGAAATATTCGGGATTCTGCCAGAACATATCATCGTAAAACTTTACGGCCAGAACGAAAGTACTGAAAACTCACAAAAATAACTCGGTTGCAGAGCAGAATATCTGTGGAAATGTTGTAGCCATTACCATTATTTATGATTCCCACTTTTTCAGTGGAATATATCATAATTCAGACGGTTGGACACCGAAATAAAAATAAATGTTTAGCGGTAATTTTTCAACAGGACACTCCACTTTTGGAAGTTGGTGATTGGTTCTCATTTGAACTAGGTAATAATTTTAACAAAAATTTTGATGATACAAAAAAAATTGTCTAGCTCATCTAAAGAAAATCCTAGAATAAATGAAAAAAATGTAGATTTGTAGTACTGATTCTTCTCATCACCACACCCTAGCATCAACCAATAACAATGTACAAAAGCAACAAAGACGGTACTTACATGGCAACAACACACACTTTTACACCACCACCCTGCGCTCACGCACGTCACGGCTGCGCCAAACTCTACCCTGATTTTATTTTAATATAAAATCTCGTATCGAATCATAAAAATATAATTTTAGGATAGACCGCGCGCACCACTCCGAACCCCGTCTGCCCATTGACGCATTCGTTTCGAACTAATTTCGGTGCAGCGCTATTCCGCGATTCTGTAAACACCGCAGCGGTGGTAAAACACGTCCAGAATTCCTTGAAACGTTCCGTCTTGAGCGTCTCCTTCATTTTCGCCACATATTACACTGCAAGGAAGAGGCACAGGGGATCATTTTATGCTGGAGTTCGAACTACCCTGCAATGTTAGGAATACACATGGGATAGGTTTTATGAGTTTGTTTTAAAGTTGAATTTTCATTAGCAGGTGATTTGTGATTGAAATGGTAAGCAATAAGTTCTGTTTTGGGCACGCCGTGAGTCAGCCGGGATGAGGAAATGCGTGCAAGTTATAATTTCGGCGCGGCCGACATTGTTGATAGATTTTATAAATCTCGCGTTGCCGTGGAAAGGTACGGTGGGTGGCAACACTTTCTTTTTGATATACAAACTGTTCTAAGAAGAGCAATAACTCATCTGGTTGGCAAGTCCGCTTTAATCATAGCGTCGGTCGGTTTGAGCTAATTTCACTGAGATTATTAGAAGAGACGGCTTTCTGAGAGCTCTGTTTGAATAATTTTGATTGAGAAGATAATTAGATTCTTTGCCTGCTTTTGATGCCCTTTCCGGCTCTGGCATCGGGAGGAAGTGTTATACTATCTTATTTTTTATTAAGCATTACAGTTGGTTGTGAGGTTTCAATTTTTAAAATGAGCTTTAGGTATGGATGACAGAATCGACACCACTGTCTAAACAGGCGTCCAAAAGCGGTTTTTTTGTGGTAACACGGCTAATGTTTAAAAACAAATTTCCTTAATTATCCTATCATTATTACTAATTATATGTTTCAATTATTCGTAGGTACTGTATTCAAAAATAAAAAATGCACAGCCCTTGTTAAGAAATAGAATTAAGAAAAACAACTGAACACGAACCAACTAATTTATTTTAAGAGTCGTATTTTACAGCCCATGTTTACATTTCCACACACTTCATGCACTGGAATATAAAGATACAATACACAGCTAAAATATTTTTCGATTTCTTACCATAAGGAATAAACTCACGAGTCAGGTCATGAGTGCACACTGAGATAGCGATAAAACGGTGTGGCTTCTAATTTATGATACCTACCTAAATCCTAATTTTAAGAAGCTGGGTATAGTGAAGGTCAGGCAGTACTGCACACCGGAATAGTTGCTCCACCTATATCAAGCACAAGTTTGGTTGTGTGTGGATTAATGTCCTTATCTCTGGGATGGCTCTGCCAAGTACCGTAAAACGGGGTGACTTTCAAATTACGGGGCGTCTTTGATGATTACTACAATTTTAACTTTTTTATTTCGTATTTCACTAGTTTCGACACGCAGATTGTTAAGTTTTTTGGGTTGGCTGCACTGATAGTTCTGCCATCTTTTCCCAAGAGCTGTGCGCGCTGTTGTTGTCAAACAGCCGGTAAAAAAATTTTAAACTTAGTATAGAATTCAGATATAATTTTGTGACCTGCCTTTGGGGATACTATAAGAATCAGTCGAGAAAACAGGGGCAATCAAAGCGACCCCTTTTTCAATATAAGGTTGTTAGGTCACATTCTAGTTTTTTACTCTGAAAGTATAAGTCCTAAATTTTTTTTACTGTTGTATTTAAATCTGCATATCAAGTCGTCATTATGGTATTTATTTCATAATTTTAACTTTGAAAATAAAGTAGTGAGACGCGTTTTAATTTTAAAATTAATCAAACTAACCCCGTTTTACGGTACCAGCATGAGGCATTTTTTTTATGATGGCAATTAATTCGTTTTCTCATGAGAATCAAAAGTCTACATCGAAAAAACTGGAAATCGAACGCTAGAAACGTCAAAAACGAGAGTCAATGTCGGGCGTATCTACTGAGCGCTAAAACGCACTTGTTCTACGCTGGCCGTAAAGCTGTACTAAAAACGTGCATTTTGTCGATATAGCCGTGAAAAACTGCGTGTAAGTACATAGTTGTCACACATTTTTTTATTTATCAAAATGTAAAGCATCATGTGGTATCAAATGTATGTTAGCTTAAACGCAGTTTTTAACGGACAAATCAACAAAATACATATTTTTAGTACAGCTTTACGGCCTGCGTTGAACAAGTGACGTCAGATGTTCTGCCCAAATCGTATGCGTTTTAGCGCGCAGTAGATACGACCGACTACAACTTTAACTCTCATTTTGACGTTTCTAGCGTCCGATTTCCAGTTTCTTCGATATAGACATTTGATTCTTCTCATGAAAACTGAAAAAATGAATTGATAGACATCATAAAAAAATGCAGTCAACATCCCTATTTAGAACCAGAATAATTATTTACTATTAATTATAATGTTATCCAGTATTTGACTTATAAAAACCCTAAGTATACGCCAACTTAATATAAATCAACCCTTACAAGCCGGCCAATATCCATCGCGCTACACTTTCACATAGTTTATATTATGTATTAATTATCCGTACACTTCCTTCTACAGCAACGTTTGACCGCTCGTCATTTAGCACTTTTCAACGCTTCGCAAGCGTCCGCCATCTTCAAACCCTCCAAAATGTATAGAAGGTTCTCGACTGACGCATCCTCGTCATCGTCAAACCAGAGTTTCAACATGTTTCTAGCTCTAGAACCGTCTGTAGCGTTCTCAGTTTCGAAATATTGTATTTCGTCCGGTTTGTAGCCGAGTTTGGCAGCCAGTTTCTTCCAGTCGGTGAGTTTAGAGGAGACCGCTTCGAGTTGGGCGTTTGTAATCATGGTGACGCGCGAACGAGCGGTTTTGTCGTAGTCGTCTTCGCCTGCTGCTGTTGAATCTGGCATCTGGTAAAGAAAAGAGTTGTTCCGTTTTGGTACTAAAATTTAACCAGGCTATCAGTTGGTTTTAGAATAGAATAGAATATCTTTATTTGCGTAAAATGTTGGTTATAATGAAGATGGAAAAGTGTAATACAAAGAGCCAAAAACATTTTGTCGCAATGCGACATGCAAAATTTTGGACATAAAAATATCCTTCCGCAATGGGCATGCAGTTGAAGTTAATAATAGGAAATTATAAATTAGTCAATAATTACAATTATTAAAGTGTTAAATTATCAATTATGTCAAAATGAACATTTAATAAGCAATTACTTATAACATTATTTTGCTAATTCCGAGACTGAATAAAAAGTTTTATCTAACAACCACAATTTAAGTTTTCGTGCAAATCTACTATAGGGCAACTCTTGGATGTCCTTCGGAATTGCGTTATATATACGTACACACATAGCGTAACAATTTTTTTTTTATACAAGGCTGTTTTTGGTGCTTTTGGCAAAATAATCCTTTTGGAATGAGCTATCAAAATCTAGATATTCTGCAATGTAATGTGCAAGCATTACTGTGTGCCGGTTTGTTGAGCAGAGTAGTAGTAGTAGTAGTAGGAGTAGAGTAATTACTGGACTTATGAGACTTAATACGTAGTGTCTCAGGGTAACGAGACGACCAGGTTGTTTGCCTGGTGGTAAGCGTAACGCCGGCCCATAACAATTGCTGTGCCACTCAGAACTTTGAAACACAAAGGCCTGCACGGCACTGCAGTGCGCTCGTTACCCTGAGACATTAGGTATTAAGTCTCATAAGCCCAGTAATTTCACTGGCTAGGTATTATACTCTTAAGTAATAAGGTAAAAAAGGGCTAAATGTATTGCCTAAGTACCTGTTCAATATCCTCATCTTTGATAAGATCAGTCTCCATTTGTTCTTCTGTACTCTGTCCGATTTCTTCTTCTACTTGTTCCTGTACGAAAATAATAAAAAAAAAATTTAAAAAAAACAGGGTGGACAGCTCCTCTGTTGAAAGTGATTATACTTTTTTGACATAATAGCTCAATGGAGGAAACCAGTTGTTGTATTTAGTGTTCGTGAACCTGTATTAATTAATGTAAGAAAACAAAACTACATTTGTAAAAACTTTTAAAGTCTTAACGCTTATCACAAAAAAATTAAACACATCCTAAACATGTGTCTAGTCGAGCGTCTAACTCCTAAACATGTCTTTGTCACGTATTTAAATATAAACAACAAGAAATCCTGATTAAAGTAATGCAAATACATTAGGGGGTCTTACCACAAAAAAATTAAACTCACGTTAAACTTGTGTTAATCACTGTTTAACGCCCAAACAGGCCTTAGACACGCGAGCAACCACAAATCCTGATTTAAGTAGTGTCTTACCATTGTCTTACACAATTCTGTTGTGACATTAATTCTAATCATTTTTGACGTTTATCTTTAGACGTTGTCTAGCTAAAGGCGACTAAAAATGTTTTTTGTGGTAACACTACGATGCTTATCTTTAGACACTGTCTAGATACATAGGCGTTTAAAAGTAGTTTTTTGTGGTAACACATTTTATTTATCATGTTTTCCTGCGATACCGTCACAATTTAGTAACGCCTTAAAACTCAAACCAAGACACCAAGTAGGTATTGGTCCTGGATTTTAGACGAAAAAGTCTACAAACTGATAAAAATAAATAAGTATACCCTTACAATTTTGACTTTATCGCCGTTCCTTGCGTCCCCGTTGGTGGAGGCTGCCACCAGTCTTGCTGCTTCTTCACGAGAGATTCGTTCAACCTGAGGTGGAAAGTTGTGTAAAATTAATGATAGATATTATTTATTATTATATGAAACAGAAGGACATAGCAAAAGAGAAGAGCTTACAAATAAATTAACTCAGATGGAACTGAAAACATCAACAAGAATGACATATGAGAATTTTAAAAAAGAAAATTACAAGCTAGTCTACAATTATCAGTTTTGTTAGTGGGAGGACTAACTCTTCTGCGAGTGTCCGACTGGGTAGTTACCACCGCTTTGCTCGTGAAGTCTGCCGCCAAGCGTGTGCAAGCCAAAGACTATAAATCCTGTTGACTAATCATACAACTTCCCCTCAAGCGAAAACGACATATTTAAATGCACTACTCGCCACTGCGAGTACGAGTGCAGACTTATAACTTATCGATATTCAATGTATACTTTACAATTAATATATATACTATTATTAATTATTTTGGAAAAATAATAACCTTTCGTTTGGATTTGTTAACCGACTTCGAAAAAAGAGGAGGAGGTTAAATGTTCGACTGTATGTATTTTTTTAAGTATTTTAACTGATTTCTCCGTCAATTGTGGACCGATTTTGAAAATTATTTTTGTTTTTTGAAAGTGTATCATCTCAAGGTGGTCCCATATACATTTTATGGAAGAACATCTAAAGATGAAAAAATGGTACTTGAATTTTCATATATCGCGATATTTTCATCGAAGTAGGTTCCCGGTTTTTTTAAAGTATTTCTGCTTTTTGTTGTTAGATTTCCAGACATCCCAGAAATAAAGGAAAAGTGGATAGAAGCGACTCAAAAAGAGAATTGGTTCCATACATCGCAAGTCATGGAATCCATTCAGTAGCTTCGACGTGATGCGTGGCCAAAATACAGACAGACAGACAAAAATAAAAATACAGTTTTGGCTTCAGTATAGATAGGAGTGCCATCCAAAAAAAATGTGACCTGGAGTTTTATTATAAGAAGTATTATAGATTAATTTATAAAGTAAGTATGTATTGTCTAGGTTTTCCATATAATAATTTATTATTAATCGTATATGTCAGGGAATCAAGAATGCGATGCTAACTACCTATTCAATTTTATCGATATTATTCTGTTCAGTAGTAGTCGTACCACATCACTAAATTACGTCATCCAAATGATCGGCCAATTGCAAGCATAGAATATTACCTCGCCCCCTGCCCGCGCCGGTGAGATATGTTTGTATGAGGAATAGTGTTTATGAGCTATCAACAGGCTAAATAATCTGTGGTGCAAGCATTACTGTGTTACGGTTTGATGAGCAGAGTATCCAGTGAAATTACTGGGCTTATGAGACTTAATACCTAGTGTCTCAGGGTAACGAGCGCACTGCAGTGCCGCGCAGGCCTTTGTGTTTCAAAGTTCTGGGTGGCACTGCAATTGTTATGGGCCGGCGTTATGCTTACCATCAGGCAAACGACCAGCTCGTCTCGTAACCAAAAAACATAAAAAAAAAAAAAAATTAGTGCTAAATAAGGCTCAGTAATATAGCTGATTGTAAATTACGATCAGTGCTGGTTTTCAGCCAAAGCACAAAAGAGGTCGCAAAATGAGGAAATTGATGTAGCTATATTCGCTTTTGTCCACGGTTTCGGTGCGGTGCGGTTTTGGCGATTCCCACAGGAACAGTGCTCTTACTCTTCAAATTCAAAATGCTTTATTCATATCGACCCCAAGGGAGCACTCATGAGGGTTAAAATAAATGACTAACAACGGGTCTGTGTAACGTTCGTCTACCCGAATCAGACTAAAACTAATGCTGTCTTTATCAGAACATAATAAATCCAATCCGTGCTCAAAGTCAACGAACCTTCCAGAAACCCACCGTACCCGTTCCAAATCTTGGGTCCATAAACCTTATCTATGCAAAAGATCATATCGATTCGTTGCGTGAAAAATGGACAAACCAACATACCTGCAAACACACTTCGCGTTGCGTATTCTCGGAAGAGATGGTGCGGCTAATTATTAGCAGGGATCACACGGCCACCCGTCATTTAATAGTAAAAAAAAAAGGTTGCGTATTGACGTTACAAGCTGTTAGAGTGAGACTACACGGATGCGGTGCGACGCTTGAATGGTGACGCTGCGTCGTTTTACATATAAATCATAACGACATGTCACACGCGTCGTGGTCGGA
The DNA here is from genome assembly GCA_907269065.1 of Crocallis elinguaria. NCBI lineage: Eukaryota > Metazoa > Arthropoda > Insecta > Lepidoptera > Geometridae > Crocallis > Crocallis elinguaria. The sequence continues at coordinate 17,546,898 of OU026072.1, read as the reverse complement.
GTGGCACGCACGCAGTGTGCCACGCACTCAGTGTGGCACGCACTCAGTGTGGCACGCACGCAATCTGGCAAGCACGCAGTGTGGCACGCACGCAATCTGGCAAGCACGTAGTGTGGCACGCACGCAATCTAACAAGCACTCAGTGTGGCACGCACGCAGTGTGGCACCGACAACGCATCGGTGTAGTCTCATTCGTAAGCGTACACTATATTTCTACTGACCATAGCGTCGAGGTACTCCGGCAGCCGGCCGATGGGGTTGTTGGTGTGAACGAAGAAGTGCGGGGATCGACGCGCCAGCAGCCGCAGGGCGCGCCACCCCCACCCGCCGCACGCCGTGCGCCGCCGCCCGTCCGCGCCCGCCGCCGCGCCCGTCACCATGTACGACTCTACACAGTTAACAGTTACTAGTTATACAACAAGTGCGGCGAGCGGCGCCACAAGTCACAGTTAACAGTTAATAGTTATACAACAAGTGCGGGAGTGGCGCCACAAGTCACAGTTAACAGTTAATAGTTATACAACAAGTGCGGGGAGCGGCGCCACAAGTCACAGTTAACAGTTAATAGTTATACAACAAGTGCGGCGAGCGGCGCCACAAGTCACAGTTAACAGTTACTAGTTATACAACAAGTGCGGCGAGCGGCGCCACTGATTAATAGCTAGCTATATGTAAGTGTCCGCGTATATAAGTGCGCTACATAAGTTAAGGCCCGGGCTCGTCTTGGATGTTTGTATTGTGTATCTGTGTGTCACATGTGTCCATGCCATCTGCGACAAAGGGAATCCTATTGCAGTTGTACGAGTGTGTAATTGTTTATATTACCTAAAGAAGGCATGAAGTCCCGCTCCTTAGTGCGACACGCGGTTAGGTTGTCAGGGCACAAGTTCCATAGCTTAGTGAGCTCATTGCTGAAAAACATGTTAAAATACTGTAAAATAAATAATGTAGGACATATACCTCATACTCTTGAATTTTACTTAAATCTGGTAAAATAGTTTTACTAATATATTTTTTGCCAAAATAGGATAGAAATTATTCAAGGTAGAATTTAACATTGGTAATATTAAAATATTGGGTGCTCATTGCTCAATAATAATAATAATTTGTCTATTTGCTACTTGTTCACGATTATAACATGAGAGTACCTCAGGCCCATCCATAAAGTTCATTTAGTTCTCCTATATACGCTCATTTTCAATAAAATATGGTTTCAGATTCTAAGTGTTTGATTACTTACTTGCCCATATAAGACTTGTTGGAGCCCTCATACTCCTTGATAATGTCACCGACCGGGCGGCGCCTTTTCCGCGTCTTTCGTATCTCGTCTACGGAGTCAACTTGCACTGGCGGCTTTGGTTTTTGAAACTCTTGAATAGAAATTCGTATAGACTAGATACCTATTTCAACGGTCATCTATAAGGTTGAAAATTGCAATGAAGCGGATGTAGAATTTCCAAGATTTTTGGTAGTTTCCAGATGGATATATAGAATGTGCACAAATGGCTAGCTACCATCTTCAAGCTGGAAATCTGTGCATGATGGGAGATCATTTTCTACTAGGTACTCGCTTAGCATGCCTTCACCCTGGAAATCTGTCATCTGACACTAATCAAAGTGTTCCGACAGTTGCACTCAAGAACCAACGCTATATAATCATGTACTAGTGTTGGTATGGAAAGTATAACGGGTTGGTTGTCCTTTAGATAAACCCGATTATTTAAGGTAGCATATTAAATCTTAAACTAGTACTGAATACTAAATCCATTGATACCGGAAATGCGGGATTTTTCGATAAAAGAAGTGCTCTCCTTACATACAATTCAGGAGTTAGCTAGAGCCAACCCTTAAATATGCAATTATGCATATAATACCGGAAATGCGGGATTTTTCGATAAAAGTGCTCTCCTTACATACAATTCAGGAGTTAGCTAGAGCCAACCCTTAAATATGCAATTATGCATCTCTAATCACTGCTAATGACACAAAAATAAATGTTTTCTTATTGTCTGATGCTTTTTTTATCAATACCTGGACACCCATCATTCTTCCAGCCATTCCAATGTTCTTCCCGTTTCAGAATGCTCTTCACACACTCAGCAAACCTTTTGCCATTTGGGGGTGTTTCGCCGAGCAATCGGTACACAAATGATGTATTCTCTTTAACCCAATCGGCTTGGTCCGTCTTCAGTTCTTGCGATTCCCTACATTTACATTAAGAGTTATAGTTAAATCATTCAATTTCGCTTAGATTGTAAGTGTTGAGTGATAATGGTGTCGATTCTTTTGTTTCATATCTAAACCTAATTTTAGTTTCACTCTCTCTCTTACCAATACATAACATGAGATAGAGATGGAAGATGTTTGACAGATATAAATTTAGTCTAGAGCTGTCAAATATCTTCCATTCTTCATAAAATTAGGTGTCTCTAAATTCAATGCAGTAAACACAAGCCAGTGGAATAATTTGACAGGTCTAAAATATATTCCATCTGTTTTCATGATCTCATTTACAAAGAGAAATTGAAACTAAAATTAGGTAGATGACAAAATCAACACAAATAGAACTGCCAATTATAACATTGTTCTAATTGTAGTTATAATTGGCAGCCTTATCACTCAACACTCTCCCTTTAAGACAATAACTGTGCTTGGAGAGGAAATATAAATTAGACTGTGCACCACTTTATAGTTGAAACACCACCAATTCACATGAATTTGATTCATCCTTTATTATTAGGACCACAAAGGTTTAGCCAATGTCTGTGTTCCCTGAACAATATAATTTGGGTGTGTAGAATAAATAGGTATTTACTGAAACAGCAAGCTACACATTCAACTGCATCATCACTTCACATCAGGTGACATTATGATCAAACATTGTTACTTCATCAAGGTGCACATTATATTGTTTTTACTTGTAAAGGATCCCACAACTGGATGGCTTCTTCCGAAAATAAAGGCAAGTAACCAAATAATAAAGATTGCCTTTTCACTTACATTTTGAACTTAACAGTTGAAGTTAAATATTGGAACAGAATCAAGAACTGTATCAGTACACATCTCCTGAAATTGGAATCAGACAGCTGGAGTTCCAGTAGCTTCTGATTTGTTAGGAACTTGGCAAAATAGTGCTGTTCCTTGCTCGATTCTTGCATTGCCACATCTGTGTTCAATGCCTTCAGTCTGTTCAGCTTAGACTTCTGTAGTTCGACCGATTCTAACTTGTATGATGAAAATGCAGAGAGAACACTGCCGGAATGCTGAAAGTAAATATTTTATATAGAAACGTAAGGAAAAATTACATCTTACAAGCATGATTCACATATTTGTGCAAGAATTTTGAAGAAGAATTTTTCAAGAAGAAAACAGCATCATTAGTGTTTAGAAATGCGATTGCTTTTCATAATTTTTACTAGCCATTTAAATACATTGGTAATAATTAGCTCTATAAAGTTCTTGAGGCACTAGTCATAAGCTCGGAAAGGTTTTGTTTCTCTTTCGAAATCTTCATGCAGAAGTGCTTTTTCTCTGCTATCATGGAAAAAGCACTTTTGCATGCGGATTTAGAATGATCAACAAAACCTTTCCTTTCTGTTGTGGGGTGCGAAATTGTGTTTTGCTTTGAAACCCTTGTTACAATCACATTTTAATTCAAGTACTTGCATCAAATAACAACTTTGCAGCCTTGCATAACAAATAAGTATACTCTCATAACCTTTTAACCTATTACTATATCAGTTGCTGTCATGTGAGATCAGTAATTTCTAGCTGATTTTATTGTCTTTTAAACTACAATATGGTAATGCTAGCTCAACTTGGTAAAATTCTCGAATATGGCGCAAAAGTATATACTTACAGCAACAAAAGTTTTCCACTGAAGTTTGTTGTAACAAGTATTTGGATTTCTAAAAAAGTCTTGGAGACTCCAGAATCTACAGTACAAGTTGTAATCAATTGATAATTTACTCTTATCACTATCTATCACCATCTCTTCATCCAAACTATCTTTCCATGTACTTGAGTTATCACCACCGAACTCTGTCACATTTTCAAGGTTGAACTCAGAGACAATATTGAGACCAGAACGTTCTGAGAATGGGAAAAACTTTGCTAAGAACAAAAGTATTCTCCCACAAAACACCGTGTTTTGAGACCGAGACAGTCTACGAAGTAAGTCATTGCACATTCTCAGCAGATTGTTCTTACATGCAATAAAGAAAAGTTCCTCCTTCCAAATATTTACTCCATTTTCAACATATGAGAACATCTTTTCACATTTGTTCAGGGTTAGTGCATCGAAAATATCGCCAAGGAGAACTACGGGCATGGTGGGAGTCACCATCTGCCGTCTACATGACTCTATGCAGAAACAAACGAAGTTCTCAAGTGTATCTGGTTCCTCAACAAGCAAATCAAGGAGCTTGTCTCGAAATGCCTGGTCCATAGCAGCTTTCCTATCTGCATCGCTAGCATTTTTGGAGAAGGAGTCCAGCAAATCTATGTTGTTGGTAGTGAAGGCTTTAGCCAACACATCCTGCAATAAAAACATATTTAGACGCTAAATCATATATTTACCAAATGAGGTTAGAATAGAATGTTGATTTTTGCTACCTTGTATTTGGCCCGTAACTCGTCAAAGCTTTTATCAGACATTTTTGAAGTATGTAGTCTAAATTAATAAATTCAGATTCATAAATTTTGATTTGCACATTTGACAAAAAAATTCGATTACAGTGATTCTCACATAAATACTCTTTGATTCTCACACAAATTGTTTGATGTTTCTCAAAAATCTCAAATCACAAATGTAGACAAGTCTATGTCTCAAATGTCTGTCCACAGATTACTATATATGTATCTGTGTTCACTCTCTCAAGTTCTACGAAGTTGTTTATGGTTATTGAATGGAATAGTGCATCCATCACTATTAGAGCAAATAGTGATGTAATAAGCGATATCTAATCAATAATATAACATTATACTACCCCATACTACCCGTAGTGATTACCCCGATAACACCACTTAATCATCAGCGTTAAGTATACTAATAATAATAATCGATCTATTTCGATAACAGTCAAATAAAATAAATCATGTTTAGTATATTATGTAGTAGGTAATAGCAAAATTATGAAAGTAGATGTCCATATTAGATAACTTAAAAAAGAAGAAGTATCTATCTTTCTTTTCTCTGCGTTATGATTCTCGGTGAACAAAGGTCTACAGAGTACAGACGCACTTTATTCTTTCTAGCCTTAACGGATCAAAATATATTTACGTCATCCACCGTGGTATGATTTGCAAAAATTTCATGATCCACCAATGGCAGAATTGGCAAATAAAGTATATTGCCCGGAATTGTAGTTGTAGCAGCCAAGAAAGTTTTACCCAATCGTATAAATTCCTTGGTAGCAGCTGATAGCTAGTACCATAGAGAAAAAATAATATACTTCAAAATAATTATAGAATACTAATTTGGTTTCACTCCAGTTCACTTAAGTCTTGACCACCCCCGTTTCACTTCCATACATTTATCGCTCGGGATAGAGGAACGGGAGAAAATAGAACCTCGCCTCCCGCGTGCAGCACCTCCACCCGCGGGCAGCCATTTTGCTGGATAATAGTATCTTCTCAGTAGTCTGTGGTAGATTACGTAATACTTTGTTCGTACTTTAGATATTTTGTCATTTTTTGCCATGTTAATCGCTGTTTTTACTGTATTTAGTGATTTATTGTGATGGTTTTTGTTTGGATACGAACGAGGACACCAAAGTAACGTATTAAAAAGCGAGAGGACGCATTTTCAGTGCTTTTTGTGAATTGTGGTTATCATTTACTTTGGATAAACATGAGGCCCAACTGTTGTGTTAGTGACTGCAATAATAAGCGAGAGGACGCGTTTTTACATTACTTTCCTATAAGTGACGAGCAAAGATTCAACAAGTGGTTGAACTGTATTAACTCTCAGGTTCTTGGAAGTTTCCCGAAACAAAAACTAGCAAGGCTTTTGGTATGCCATATATACTTTGAGGAATGGTTTATCCGGCAGAATTCACGTCTGAGATATGGTGCCTACCCATCTCTTCACCCCTGAGGAAATTTCCAATGGAGTTCCAAGATTACCCATTGAAGATATTCGTAAGTATAGTATAGTAGTAAATATTCCATATTTTGTTAGCGGGAGGACTAACTCTTCTGCGAGTGTCCGTCTGGGTTGTTACCACCGCTTTGCTCGTGAAGTCTGCTGCCAAGCAGTAGTGGCAAGCATTACTGTATTCCGGTTTGATGAGCAGAGTATCCAGTGAAATGACTGGGCTTATGAGACCTAATGTCTTAGGGTAACGAGCGCACTGCAGTGCCGCGCAGGCCTTTGTGTTTCAAAGTTCTGGGTGGCACTGCATTTGTTATGGGCCGGCATTATGCTTACCATCACGCAAACGACCAGCTCGTCTCGTTGCCAAATAACATAAAAAAATGTGTCCATTGTAAGAATGAAGAAATTTTAAGAAGTGTTTTTTTTTTCAGAAAATACTTACGAAGAACCTTCCATGAAAAGGCATACTGATCATACATCATATTGTGATGAAGAAACTTTGTCAAAGATTTACGATCATGTAACAACTAGATTCACTGTTTTGGCCAATACTGCATAGACGGTCCATTGTTGTAGTACAATCAATAAACTACTGAGGAGGCATGACATCAAGCACTTAGAGAACAGAAACCTTCCATTCATGCAAGAAAAAGCTTATAAAAAATATAAAACAAAACTAAAAATAAATCGTTGAATAAATACTTCCTTGTTTTATTAAAATGTTATATCTACCTAGTTTTAAATTCTGATTTTAATCTAATAATATAGTACAGAATATGCGAAGGCGGCTATATGCAGATGCCCATGGCCTTCAATTACAAAAAAAGTATAGATGTCAAATTCTATTTTCTCTCCCACAGATTAAACAATCTCTTAGCAACGAGCTATGGGAGTCGGTCGTCTGGATACTCAGTAGTCTGTGGTCTTGACAGATGATCAATGATGTGATGTGTCACTTATGTCAGTGGACAGTGTGTCGTGTTGTGTGGCGTCCTGTCTATTTAGTATTTATCTTTAGAATTTTATTAAAATTTACAGATTTTTTACTTGATCCTTTGTTTATAAATGTACTAGGGTATAAGTCTAACCTTGTTTAGGGTAAAGTGACAAGAACTTTTATTAAAGCATTGAAGAAGGGTACATATTGTTTGGTATTGTTTAGAAACATGGATCGCAACAATATGAGGTAAGGTGAAACTGCTTTCACTTGTAACAATCTTACTTTCTCAACGTGAAAAACGCGCATTATGACTTGTAAACAAAGCCACGCAACGTTCTAATCCTTACTACCAAAGAAGTTGGAGTTGTTTTTATTTTCTTAACCTAATTTGTAAAGACGGGCTGTTGCCTGTAGTCAAGTGCTTAAAATTCCCTGAATTAGGTTTAGGCACTTTAGTTGTAAAATTATCATAGACATTTACCATAAAGCGTGGAATATATCCGTGTGTTTACTCACATCGAGTGCGTCCGTGATATTTTTGTTGTTATCTCGCGCCTATTTCTTATCACGGAACTCACTACGGCACTTGTAGCTACCTAACTATAAAACGGACTATATATCAAGTGTTACAAATTACTTTTTACAGTGCTCATATATTGTAAAAAATCTGGTTGACTACAATTTGCTCGGTGTTTTTTAAATTAACTATTGTTTTGTGTAAAATTGCGATTTTACAGATATGTTCCTGAAATGAATTCTCTAGATGACCTACCAATGCTCTGTGTAAACACAAATAAACAAACGAGAGCAGCAAAACTTTTGTGTGTAAAGTAGCACGTTTACAAAAAAACATCTATACTGCCTGTGTTTAAATTGGTATGCTATCCCGAAAGGGATCTACTCCTTTAAATGCAAAACCTTATCTAACTACAACAAAATTACATTCAAAAGGTTAGAACCGTTTCCGAGATAGCCAAAATAAATGTATATATATATATATATATATATACAAGATTGCTCATTTAAAGTTAAAATAATGTTTAATGTTTGATATAATAAGCTTGTCTGATTTTATTTATAAAGTAATATAATAATATCTGTAATTGAAGATATAATCTAAAAGCTGTATATCAAAAGGATTGTAATTTGTATGCCATTCCAACATAAATACAACAATTACTTTACTTTTTCTATAAAATGAATTCAAAGAATTATAGGCAAAGACGCCATGCGCGCTACTCTCGCGCGCGCACGTTCATCCGCGTGTTCTATGACGTTTGGTTTTACAATGTTCTTGAAAGACGAAGTGTGGACCACGCGGGTGAAGTGCGCTTGACTACCCATTCAAGCAAGGTCAATGGCGCGCCTATTGATCTTAAGGAAATCTATGTTTTCGATAAGAAATTCGTTACTGATGCCATCTGAACCGAGAGCTTTATCTTTCTTAAGAGTTTAGCCACTTCCTCAGGTATTATATATCTAATACTTCTTCTTAGTCGGTCAGGTCCGTTGTTTGGTTAGTGTTTTATTTGCATAAAAGTCTCGAAAATAGTCACTGGCTATTGAAATTATTTGTGGGAAATTATTAATTCTTATATATATTAATAGAAGATAAATAATAGGATATTTACCATGATTATTATTAGTTGGTGAGATACTTTGATGCTGTTCTGTTATGTTCACCAGATAATAATAACCAATGTACAGACATGTTCCGTTATAATGTGTACAAGTTGAGTCTGTAATTGACCTCTATTGCATTTAGTTAGAAATAGGTCGAGTTGCTTTACTGCTGACCTGACCTTAAATATTCTTAGACTCACATAGGAATTAGTATAGGCTAGGTTGGCCTAATTTTTTAATACTACTACTAATAATGCAGCCAAAGGTCATTGTAAGATATGACATGAATAAAATTTTTTGAGTCAAAATATTATTGTCTTTAAAGTAAAAGTGTGTGTAAAGCTTTAGCATGATTGGATATCAGGCAGTGGCTGATAAATCAAGGGACAGAACTGTCCATGGATAAAACAAAATTGCTTTTAAAAAAGCAGGGACCAACTTCTGTAAAGATGTAGGTAGCGATATTTGAAATTGTTTCACCCACTTTTCTGCCCCTTGAAGTGGTATTCTTTCATTCAATTTAATAAAGGACGACTTCCATATAAGTAATAGTACAAGTACTGACTGAATTATTGTTTTTGTCATGAGTAGGTAAACAAAAATAATCATTGAAATTGTGTGAGATTGTGGTCAAATTCAACCCTATACAGTATAAAAAAAATAGGTTGACAATTGGTGGAGAAATCAAAATACAGACAAATTATTAAGAGCCTTCTCCAATATCAGTTAAAAACAGAGGATCAAAGTTAAAAAGCTTGCATTTTTTTTAATTTCTCTTATTGGGATAAACAGTCATTTCTCTCTGTTTTCTGTTACAGATCAAGCTACATTAACAGCGGTCCTCGCTCTCTCCCGCATATGGGCGGGAGCAAGCGCCACGCGGGCAACGGCCAGAGCAACATACACGGCAACGGACATAGAGACACGGCGCGATTGAGCCCGCCCGCACAGAACCCGCCTATGATAGATCGACAGAATAGCAACCAGAACCAACAGGACGATATAATTAACTATATTTATGACTCATGGAATAAGGTTAGAACAACAGATAAGTCCTACTAAATTACCTATAAACGCGAAAGTTTGAGGATGAATGGATGTTTGTTGGTCTTTCACGCAAAACCTATCGAACGGATTTTGATGAAACTTTACAGTAATATAGCTTATACATCAGAATAACGGATAAATTTAGAAAGATAACTATTATTCTGCAACGCGGGTGTAGCCGCATGCGGAAGCTAGTATTATTATATAAGGTAGATTATTACCAGGTGGCAAGATTATCCTGCTGCGAGGTCCCGTCTTTGCAGGTCTGTACTACATAATTGTATACAAGACTGTGCCACCAACCTGTAGTTTACATTCATTACTGTGTTACACAAAAGTGTTTATTTTTTATCGATGGCGTTACACTGCGTCGTTTCGTTACAGAGTACCTATGGCCGCCTTCCGGCTCCATCATCATACCAGCTCGGTGACATCATTACATTGCATTGTTATTCAATTCACATATGTATGTAAACTTTCGACTCAATAGAACACCGGGAAATAGGTCAAATTCAGCTTTCCAGATTTGATCCCAACACAGTTAACACACATACATTGCAAGTTAAACAAAAGCTTGTAAATAAGCTTGATGATATCTAAAAGTTTTGTTAGTGGGAAGACTAATTCTTCTGCGAGTGTCCGTCTGGGTTGTTATCAAGGGTTTGCTCGCCAAGCAGTAGTGTGCGAGCATTACCGTGTTCCGGTTTGATGAGCAGAGTAGCCAGTGAAATGACTGGGCTTATGAGACTAATAACTAATAATGTCTCAGGGTAACGAGCGCACTGCAGTCCCGCGCAGGCCTTTGTTTCCAAGTTCTGAGTGACACTGCATTTGTTATGGGCCGGCGTTATGCTTACCATCAGGCAAACGACCACCTCGTCTCGTTACCAAATAACATAAAAAAGAAGTTAACAAATCTTGTCCAACATTCCAGGTGACACGCGAACTAGAACGCGGGAGCCAAGAGGCAAGATACTACCAAGAGGTGATCCCACCTCGCCAGCTAGCCAACTTTAGACCATTCAATTTCGACGAGTGGTGGGGGCGTCGCAAACTGCAGAGTATAAACCGCCAGAACCACCGGTCCTCATAGGTGACCCACGTAACTACCAACAGAAACGTTAAGTTATAAAACACATTTTATGGCGTTACTTTAACTGGAAGCTAAATCAATCTTTGTGACTATGGATGAATTGTAATGAAGCCTAATTTTTAGTATTGGTTGTTCCAAGAGTGCCCTGCTAGGGCATTTTAATAGTAATAATGATATGTTTATTAACCAAAAATACATTACAAAGGAAACTTAAGAGTAAAATCAACGAGAAAAAGTAGTTAAAATTTCCAATAATCAGATACAGCGGCCCCACACTAGGCTCAAGGCCCGTGTCGTGGAAAATTTTCTTTTGCTTGCCAGGCTAGCTACCAATCCTCAAGTGGGTAGGGCATTTTTTACGCTCGCCTGACTACCTATAAAACTTCATGTTGAAAGTCTCCAAACACCGATCGGTTTGTTCCGGCAGTTTCACTTGAGAGTCGGTTATATTTTTGTTCTAACATGTTTACCACCGCAATTGGGTCGATTCTGGCGTTTCCTAACCCTTGTTTTAGTTTCACTCTCTCACTTTCTAAATAAGAACATGAGAAAGGGATGGAATGTATTTTACATTCCTTTCTCGTGTTTTTTTTATTAGAAAGAGAACGAAACTAAAATTGAGTTCAGGTTTGTGAAACAGCCAGCATTGATACTATTGTTACTTAATATTAGGCGAGATAGGAGTCAAACGTTAGTCTATAAAAAAAGGTAATTGACTTATCTAGGACGTGGCTACATTATTAATCCATCTACGTTTCCAAAGATTGACTATTAGGTTTCAAAGTTTAACATCTATATATAGTCAGAATTCTAGAGCATTCCATAAAGGCTAAAGCCAGCCTTTGTTATTTAAGTAATCCACGTTTGCGGAACTCTTTCAATTAATTAAAAACAGCAATACATTGGTATTGCTGCGAATGAAAAATTGAGCTATTCGATTGTTTTCAGCAATTGGTTACAGTCGATTAAACGTAGATATTCGATGTTTTTTTAGTCGCTAGATTAGTCAGTTTAACTTTTATCACTCACCTACGCATCTGTTTTTTTCTTACATTAGGATCGAAATGCATGGAACCGAAACAACAACACCCACTGGCCCCGATTCTATATTAATATCATTAAATCTATTTCAAATTAAAAACATGGGGAAGGGTGGAAGATATTTTAAACCGGTCCAATACCTTCCCTTTTTCACTCCAACAACGGGACAACAAACGGCATTCAAATGGCCGTTAAATTCACATTATTACAACTAAATGGATTAATTTGACAGGCCTAAATATATTCCATCCTTCTCTCATGTTCTTAATTGGAAAGAGACAATAATGTATGTAATTAAAATTAGTTGGGTTGTGAGTAATCGGAGCTACGGTCGATTTAAAGCGGGGTACACACAAGCTTACGAATCTATTCCCAGAAAGATATTGGAACAAAATTGTTGACCAAATATATTTCACAAACGACATTCATTTGAATTCAAACACTTATTCTCATTACTTTATGAAATGCCCCAGAATGAACAACGATTTAATTAACCACACATGACACCAAGTTATTGTTTCCATTTAATTATTTTCCCGTAGATACATAATTGGAATCAGAGTAGGTTATCGTATCGGATACCCTCGGTTACTTGTTTTAAAGCATTGTTAACTTTGTTTAGAATCTCTAGTTACTATCAGCTGCAACATACCATGGTGTATTTTAGTCAGATTTTATTATATTTTAGTCTATGAGCGTGTTTAACCAGGTCACTCAGTGCGGGAAAAATATTCCTACATAGTACGAATATTTTGTCATATAGCAAAACTGCACATTTATGAATGTTGTATTACACTCGCGTGTATTCGAGCGCATGTGAGTGACTGGCCTTATGAATAATAAACAGCAGCGAATTTTACGTTTTATTAATCGTTAATACATACAATTTTATTACATAAAAATGAAACTTGTACACATTAAGGTTTATGTAAGCTTGTGTAATTTTATTGAAATTAATTACCAATTTTTCAAACTTATAGACACATCTTGAAAATGAATTATTGCTTATTACGTATACATACATGTTTTTTTATTATGACGAACAATCCATTATAACTAAAATGAATTGTAAAATAGGCGATGTGTAACTCGCTGATTCCAATCAATTAATGATTATACGGTTTTAGTTAATATTTAAATTTGTGGGTTTTATGCGAGCAATCATTTGTTCGGATGAAATGTTTGTCTGGTGTAGTGCGGCCGAAGAAAAGCAACACTGATTTTATTATGCAATCGAATGAATGTTCGCTAGCTAAACGCTCTAAACACGTAATGAAAACGTGGTTTTATACAAATGTAGAATTGTATTTGAGATTTATGCTGTACTGAGATTAACAATAACGCTGGTTACTCACAGTACGAATTGTTACTGAAAATCAATTAATCATTTAAGGTGAATATACACGGTTTACTTTTGTCTTTCAATTTGGATGAAGCAACCAAATTGATCCATGTAAACTTATAAGTGAATCATTCAATGTCATTGGAACAACAGCATTCCTTTCATTTCTGCTCCATTCAACCAAAGTGATTCAATTTGGTTGAACCGTGTATTTTCACCTTTAGTTGGTTACATAATTAAATTAGATGTTACATATAAGTACGGACCACACCGTACATGTTTTTTTTTGCCCTGTAATAGCACGCAAATCATACTTTTATTATTTAAGTTACAGTATCAATGTACACAGTATTCTAAAGTTCAGTAACTTTTACGTGTCAGCGTGGCAGTTTTATTTTGTTTGCACAGTACGCCATTTTACTCGTACATATTCTCTGGCGTTATCGCCTGAGGATAGGTATGAGTACAAAAGTATATAAATACTATACTGCATTTTAAAGTGTATTTTTCAGTTTATAAACCCCCACCAACAAAATAAAAAGGTTAGTATATTAACAATTTTATGTCAATTTTGAGTGATTTCAACACAGAGTTGTGAAGATATAGATTTGCTAATTGCAAAATCTAAATGAATACACGTTGTGAATTAAAGACATGTTCTATAAAATGTTATGATGTTCGTTATTAAAGTCGAAAGGGTGATTTTATAATAGTGTTCAGTACTTAGAGACGTTCAGTGTATCTAATATTTGTTAAACAACTTTTGTTATGCCGCTTATGAGTGCGAAAATCATTCTTCAGGCTCATTTGATATTGCAGCTCAGTTTTACCTTATGAAACAGTGGCGCAAGTACGGAACTTTGCGATCCATATCGATCGATAAGATAAAATTAGAAATAGGTAGGACGTTGTGATTTTTGTCGAAAACGAACCGTAACCTTTTCCCGAGAACGAAAACTAATCTTCGAAACTAGTTTTGCGACGACGACAAGTTTTACTTGTAATCTGTTATCGATTGCATTTTCTACAAAATGAAGTTCAATTTTCATTGCATTGACCGAATAACTAATTTGGCGAAGTGATTTCCGTGTGAAAACCGTGGCTAACGACGATAAAACCATTTATACATTTTTGTTAAAATAGTCTGCGAATTGTGAGAAGCGAATATTCACTTCATATTGAAGATAGTTGATTCGGCTTCCTTTCGTTTTCGAAAAAATCAAGAACTACCTATCTCTAATTTAAATTTTTATCGATTCGAACTGTCAATTTTATTTATCGAAAAAATCGGTACTTGCACGTCAGGTATCATTCTCACTTCGGAACAATTAAACAAACATGTTTGTTTCCGGTCTAAGTGTTGTGGAAGAAAATAGAATCCCAGAATTATTTGCGATCGTTGTAAAATATTCTATGACTATACGTGGAGACGAATTTGTTTAGTGTCTTATCAAAAACGAAAATAAATCTTGTTCAGACACCGTTATCAAACACGTCTTGTAAAACATTGAACACTATCATCAGATGACCTTATTTCACGGCTTCAGACAAAGACGATGTGATGTAAATTATTTAAAAAGTAAAAAAAAAACAGAGCAATAATAATGTTACTAGTTTACACGAAGTCAGGAAACGATATTTTTTTAAAGTTTTCATTGACATTACGAGTATGTATGTAGGTGATCAATATGTAAATAAGTTAGTGTATAATTTCTATTTTTAATTTAATAGAAGTAAGACATTGATTTTTGATAAAAATTAGAATCAGCTAGGTTTTAATTATGAATTGCTACATTTTAAACGCTTTTAGGAAATTTTGACGTTGCAGTATAAAATATATTTTGACTTCGTTAATACTTTACTAGACGAGATTTCGCGTTGAACAACATATTTTATTAGCTACTGTTTTTTTTTGTTTAATGCTCAATCTCAAACTTACTTCCAGTCCGCAGAACTGGACATCCTGGCTTATTTGAAGAGTCATCGAAAAGTATGGGTTTTAGATTGAACTTTAAACCTTAAAATCTAGTACCCACAAACACTAAATTCGTGTAAATCAAGTCTAAAATGTATTTTATTTTAATATTTGACTCCAAACAAGTTTTAAATCTTCGATTGCATTACATTCCAATTCTGGATTCACGCGTGTACTTAGCATTTTACTTGTATATAATATATGTTTTGAGTGATGCAGTGCTGTAAGATTATGGATTTGAATAAAACATTTTTTTTATTATGAACATGTTTTTTATTAACAGCCTTTTCATGACGGATAATGGTGAAGCAGCCTATTTTTTGTATAAGTAGTATAGTAGTGTATCGAGACGAGCGGGTCGATGCCTGATGGTAAGCTAAATTACACCAGCCTATAACAATTATACCTATAACAACAAACAAAAATTAGCCTATGTTACTCTCAGGTCCATAAACTATAACTAATCCAAAAATCACATCGATCCGTTGCTGTGTGAAAGAAGGACAAACACACTTTCGCATTTATAATATACAAGCTTCTGCCCGCGTTCCCATAGTAACCGTGCATTTTTTCGGGATAAAAAGTAGCATATGATACTCTCCGGTCCATAAACTATATCTATGCCAAATATCACGTCGATCCGTTGCTCCGTTACTGCGTGAAAGACTGACAAACCAACAGCACACTTGGATGACTAAGGAGTATAAACAAATGTACTTAAGTACATAGGTACTTAGATCGTATTTCCCTTCCATAAAGGTCCATATAGTAACATGTCCCAAGCCTATAGCAATATTGGGCGTTCTAACCCAACACAAGTAGCCCCATATTTGTCTAGTTAGTGTTCTAATGAAACCGCATAGGAGCATCTCCCGCCTCATTACCCAGCGAGGAATTCATATTGCATACCGCTGCTTGGCACACAAACTACAAATCGTGTAGCTACGTACGTACGTCTTACAGTACCTAATAGTAACAGCCAGCGGCGTCTAATGAGCTATAACTTGGGTACAAGGTTTGCGGTTTTCTAAAGTCATAAGTAGGTACGTGTGTAGGTACTGACATCGAGAAACTAATCAGTGAGACCTAAAAGCGTCAGGAGACGATTGTGTAACTGTATTGCTATGAAGTGTCTATATCTACTTCAAGTACTTACTTAAGCATGCCTCTCATTTTATTGAGGGTTAGTCATTGGTGAGGATTTTCATCGGGTATATTTTACACTATATTTATTTCCGACTTTTCAACTCAAATAAAGTTATCTTCCAAGGTGTTTTTAACTATATCTTAGCCTTTCGGCGTGATGTTAATAAACTTATCCAGATTATAGGTAGGTAGGTAGGTTATAGAGTTAGTACTGAGGTATTTTAAAGCATACATATGTCTATGATATTATTACCCATTTGATTAGATTATACATTATAACTGCGCCCTAATGTTCTAATTTTACCCTATTTTACCCTAATGCTTTAATTTTTTTAATTTTCTGTGCCCCTCCAAGATCTGCGCTCTGTGCCTGGACATCGCTGGCACCGCCCTATTTAATATACCGCCTTTTTACTCCTAATAGCGATACTTAGGTACCAATTGCAGTGCCATCCCGAGCTTTGATGAAGTCTTGTATCAGCACTTTCATCACCCTGCTCATTCGCCTTGTTGATAGCCAGCTTATCGTGTTCACTATACCTACCTTTAAAAATCAAAAGGTGAACTATAGAGAATACAAAAAGTAGAGAGGTAGTTTTCACGTAGGTAATTTAAGTAATTACCTTACAGATTATTTTACTCTTAGCTTACAGATACGATCCCATTTAGATCCATTCTACCTACTCATAAAGCTTACGAAATGAACTTCAAAGTCTGTAAAACTCTGTTGACTTTTATTCAAAGCATAAATAGACAGAAAATATAAGGAACGCGTAATGAGGCGCGCCGTAAAGAAGCTTAGCACTGAGCCCTTTATCGCAGAGCGGACCGCACTAATGAACAGTGAACGACTTGGGACGACGGTTTATGGCAGTCGCCTTTTTACTGCGATGGCTTCAATGAGATATTGCGACAATCGACTTTGTGTTTGATTGGTTGTCGATGTTTTGATTTGTAGGTACATACAACTGCTAGGTACTTACTAAGAGTGCCACTTTGTCTTCTCATGAAAATAGGTAGAAAACTGTACCTACCACAGATCTCTTGTACCTACCTAACAGGAGGACATTGAACGATTTGAGACGTCGGTTTATGGCAGTCACCTTTTTACTGCGATGGCTTCAATGAGATTTTGCGACGATCGACTTTGTGTTTGATTGGTTGTCGATGTTTTGATTCGTAGGTACATTCAACTGCTAGGTACTTACTAAGAGTGTTACTTTGTCTTCTCATAATGCAATGAGAAGTTAACTCTTGAAATAGGTAGAAAGCTGAACCTAATAGGACATTGAAAAATTTGGAACGCCGGTTTATAGCACTCGCCACTTTTCCTATGATAGTTTCAATGAGCTTTGGTGACGGTCGACTTTGTAATTGATTGGTCGTTGATTTGTATGTGGTACGTGATAAACTTTAATGCGCCTCTGAAATACTAGATACCTACCTACCTTGAGAAATAATACCTTTGTTATACATTACTACTTAACTTAAAATAAGAAAACTGTATCAGGAGAAGCTTAATTGGATCTGGTAATGCTCTTAATTCTGCCATTTTAATTTACAATCTAATTATTTTTATTCTATTTTTCTTTACAGTTTGCTTCTTCAAGGTACGAGCAAATAGGATTAAACTAGGAAAGCTTGCTTAACCGCATCTCCTCTTAAAAGCAGGTGAAATAAACCAGTGTCGAATCACAAAATGTTTGCAGCCTTTAGATTTGAGTCATTGCCAAAGCCCCGCAGTCTGTAAACACGTAACTAAACTCCATTCTCTGGTGCGATAACTAATTAGCGACTTAGATTTAAGCTAATTGCTCTTCGGATAGCGGTTTAACGCCTTTGCTTAATGCTTGCCTGTTGGGAATAATTATTGTACGGGCCTGTTCCGCCGCACGTGATCAAGTAAACTTAAGCAGAGTCAGTTTACATAAGAACGGATTCCTCTACAGACGCGATTTTGTCACATGAAGGTTATTTACCTTTGAGCGTCCTGCAAAAATGGATATAATAATAAGTACATATCTACAAAATTATTTGCACCAGGATTCCCGTCCTGGGGCCTTACTCCGTAAATCGAACGTCCAAGCTTCGGCTGACGGATCGCAGTTTTCCTACTATGAATGTGTTTCGGATCCAACGTTCGATTCGATGTTCGCTTTTGACATTTTGTCTTTCCTAGTAGGAAAATGCCGATCCGTCAGCCGAAGCTTCGACGTTCGATTTACGGAGTAAGGCCCCTGGCATCGCAGTATGTTAACTATACAGATAAGTACACAAAAATATCAGCATGTAAACGCACTAGGCCACATTGCTCGCAGAACCGATAACCGATGGGGAAGAAAGGTTCCCGAGTGGCGACCACGAACCGGAAGACGTAGTATAGGCCCCCTACAAGGTAGACCTACGAACTGGAGGTCTTCCTCTCTTAGGGCAGTATTACTTTAACCTTACATTGAAAATTCGTACTACAATTTTCAATTTTGTGGTAGGCCTCCCGGTCAAAACCGCTGGGAACCGTTGCATGCAAGAGGCGAGTAGCGGTTCCAAGTGGCGTTTTATGGGGGAGCCCTATGTTCAGCAGTGGACGTCTTCTGGCTGATGATTATGATACGCACCAGCAAACTAGGATAATAAATTTACTGATACCTGTATTATCTATTCTGTGCTGATACGCACACACTTGCGATCAAAAAATCAGACGTCTTTACTGTCGATAGGTACCTACGTCTGCTAGTTAGCCTGCAATAGCAGGCTAACTAGCAGACGTAGGTACCTATACTATACATTATAATATACATTTAATAACTATAACTATAGTTATAGTTATTAAATGGTATTCAGAATAAAACAACAGAATAATTTGCTGGATAACTTTATTTGCTTAAAAAAAGTAGCTTTGGTCATCGGGATCAGTCCATATTTTTTTTGTATTTTATATATTGCTAGTTTAAAAAAATATTTAGCGTCTTCGTGGTCGTTTTTACATGCTTTTTAGTCTGTCGGTTTTGGTCTACAAGTATAAGAAATGATGCAACGAGTATCGAACCTATCGATTATAAGTACCTACTTGAAACCTACCTTGTAAGCAAGTTACTCTTGCTGTAGTACCTACTGTTGTACAAATAATTGGTGTTACATGTTTTAAACAAAACTAGTCGAGTGGATATTCTTAAAGTAAAATTTTAGTCATATACCAAAATTAATCACACCACGAATTAATTAACATCCACTACTGAATTCAGTTTGTTTTGACAACGCGGTTCACTGTTCCCCTCTTTTGATCTTCACCTTTGATCTTTCCCCGGCTGGCCCATGCTGGGCCAAAAATAGCCGTATTCCTTTACAATATAAACAAAAGTACCGACGCCAGAGCAAGATTTTCACTATATAGAACAATAATCATTCTGAAATTCACATAAATTACTTTATGTTTCAGCTCTTTGATAAATTTTAGATATCAACAAATATACCTATCTGAAAGGTTAGGGCTAAAGTGGAAAGCTTAAAGAAAATAAGTGGATAATATGGATTTCAGCCTTAATTCTCAAATAGTAGCTTGTTGAGAATTAGCTCAACCGTCGGGGCGCGAAATTTCTAGTTAGCTTTAGTGGCTTTCGTTAAATAAGTACCGCTCGAATATATAGTGGTAGATAAGTAGGTAGGTAGAAATAACCGGGAGAAATAACTACTTTTTTTTAGAAAGGATTGTACCTTTTGTAAATGAATATTTTAGTCTCAACCGGTAATAACATTTTTCGGAACTAATTTGCTTTAAAGAAAATCCTTAAAAATGTTAGATCGGTAACCCATACGTAAGTAGGTAGTTCCTGTTATCTACCCAAAAATTGTATCTAACCCAGCCTTATTGGTAGATTGGACCTTTCTCAAGATAGGTTAACTCATGACTGAATCTAGTTACCGTGGTAAATATTTTAGAACCTTAAAATCATAGTACTATAGGCAGACTCATGATTAGAAACTAGCTGATAAAAGGTTAATAGTTCCGAAGTTTCTCATTGCATCAGATAGTTTTGAAGGTGGTTCCTACGCTTCAACAGAATGCTGTGTTGACTGCGCGGTGGCTACGCTGGTGGTGGTGGAAACCGTGTCAGGGTTTTGTTCCCGCACGCCCAACCAGGGTATGCGCTTCTGGAGCTCCGCCCTGGAACAATGAAATGATTAGTTAGATACTTTTGTATTTTTTTGCATTGTTTAAGTGATACCTTTTACTATTACTTATTCTGTGGTGATACTGTGATAGTGATGTCACCCACCGATATAATGTAGTCGAGGTTTCTAATCCTAAAATGAGCTTTATGTTTTTGGCGAAGGATGACATCGTGATGAAACCATATAGGTATAGCATGCTGGTAAGGATTTTTCTGGTGCTCAAAGGTAGCTGTCTAGCTACCTAACTGCTAGCTATATAGCTAAGGTAGCTAGACAGCTACCTTTTAGTTGAAAATCTGTTGCAGTGCCATCCGGCAAATATAGAGGTAGACCTATTTAAGAATAAGAGTAAAATATATTTATTGCCAAATATAGCGTACACTATTTTGGACACAGTTCTGATTAATAAAATATTTGCATATCGGCAATAGGGATAGGTAGGCTCAGCTCTGAGCTGCGTATACTGAGAGGGTCTGATTCTGGGTTCAGCATGTGGACCATCTTTGACCACATCGTCACTTGAGATCAGGCGAGTTAGCGGCTAACAAAAAATTAGCAGTAAAAGAAAATTAGTAGTAGAAAAACAATAGGTAGAAATACCTATATTTTTTGAAGCAGTGTCCTGAAAGTAAGATATATTTAGTAGGTAATATGTAAGGACTATCTCGTTATTCAGAGTTGGTCGAATTTTTCGGACAAGATCTTTACAGAACGATTTCTATGTCCCTAAACCTGTCTGTGGTTTTCATAGAAATCATTGGAGCTATTTTCGTTTCGAGGAATTACGTACAATAAGCCTAAGTGTATAATAAATACATACATATTTACAGACATAAATTGATTAAATATATAATAACTGAGCCTGTACACGTGTTCTTTGTTACTTAAAATAAAACCTTTTCATTCCTTGTGTTCAACTTCTGTTAGTACCTACTATACAACCTGAGTTTAAAGGTATAGATTTTTAAACGGTATTTTACGGTGCCCAAAATCGGAGACTCAATACGAACAATATAAGTAGGTAAATTAACGGGATCTTTACCGCGTACTTAAATTATAAATATTCCGTTGATTGTGATTTTGTTCGTAATGATAATACCTATAGTCACGAGCCACCATGAAAGTATAAGTGTTACTATAATAACGTAGTAAGATAAGTACTGACCTGTATCTGGGGTGGTTGATGGCGTAAACCCAGGGATCTATGCAGGAGACCACCTTGCAGCACACAGCTGGAATCATCGTCGCTATCGGCGTCAGGAGAGACCTGCCACCAGAACATAAACATAGTGTAGGTATTCTTTGGTGCGCTCAGTTGTGAATTTAGCAAATGGCGGTTACCCCATCCATGTGTAGAGAGTCTTGTCAGTAAAGCTTAGCAACGTTCGCTATGGAACGTTCCCTTTATTTTTATCGCATTTACTACATATGGACAATGGTGCAAAACGCACTATTCAATGGAAATTCAATGACATTGTAACTAGAAATAAAATTTAAAATCTTGACAAAAACAGGAAAATCAACACAGACACATGCCTGTAGTAGCTTAGTTGTTAGGGACGAAACGCTGATCTCCAATTCTCTTTAACAATTCTCTTTATAGCAATTTCAACTCAAGCCTTAGAAAGTTAGACGTCCTACGTCACTCCTAAAGCCTATACTGACATGTTCTATAAAATGGCCCTTATCTTATTCTTCGTGATAAAATCTTCGAACATTTTCTATAAGCCTTATAAGAAGCTTTAAAACTAATCTCAAAGCGTTTGAATAGGTACAACCACCAATATAGAGAGGAATGCCCGCAAACTCAGTCTTTAGTGAGAGCTTTATGGAAATCGTTCAATAACTTTCAGCGTATTGGAACTATTGGGATTACCTAGTGTAGTGGCTTTTGATTTCAGAATCTACTAACATTATTTTTAAATCCGCTTTGCCTGGACCAAATTTGAATTCATATGCTATAACTACTATTTAGTTATCATATTAATTAATAAACGTGTTATTTATAGAACAAAAATATAAGCACCTGTTCATAAATCTTACCTACCTCAGACTTAGGAGTAAGGTTTCCAAGAGTTTTTCATGCAATATTAATTATTACTATATCATTTCGTATCAAGTAGTTGTGTTGAGTCGTGATATAAAAAAGAAGAAAAGCTATTTACGAGCCAATAAGCAATGTTTAAAAGTAAAAGTTTCAAATAGCTCTTTGCGAAACTAAGCAAAAGCAATTCCAAAAGTTGCAGAAAAATTGCCACTACTACAACAAACAAAACATGTAAACATTTAATAAAGCATACATTGTGCATATACACATATGACAGAAAATCTAGCATAAGAGCCCCCATACACGAGCGCTCCAATCCACAACATTTCAATCCAATGTTCCGAAAACCGCCGCCGGTATGTGAGGAATCTCAAATGGACTATGTGAAGTGATAATATTATTGGATATCCAAACGTTACAAATCCAACGTTTGGTACATTGGATTTTTCATCTGTCTGATCTGTCATCTCATCTTTAGCGGCCGATATGAGTTATGACGATCTATTTCGCGCGTACTCGAAACGCAGAATGACCGAAAAATGGAGCGATGGCGTGCTCAAAATGGAGTACTGACCGTCTGTGTGCTCAAAATTGGACCATCGTTCAACTCAATCCACACGGAGGGATGGATTTGGAACTCTCGTCTATGGGGGCTCTAACCAGAAATTGTGCTTACGCGTTTTTTAAACTTTATTTACGTAAGGGTTTGAGCACTTTTTTACAGTCTGATGTTGAATAATGATGTGATCGAAGTAAACACAATGTGCGAAGCGCTTCTCAGAAACAAATTCGATTAGATTTGACACTAGTTAATGCAAAACGTCATAGCAAAATAATACAACGTTCCCAACATACCTACTCATACTTTAAAGGGTAACAAACCTGTCTCCAAAAGCCCCTGTCATAGCAACGATAGCGTAAGGCGTCCATGCGCAAATAAACAGGAAGAATATCGTAAAAGCCACTTTAGCGATGCGAATCTCGACGCTTCTGCCGGAGTCGTCCTTGTTAGCGGCTAGCGACTTGACGTTCATCTTCTTGGCTTGATCCGACAGCATACGCTCGTGGAGACGGACCTGGAAATATATAATGACATCACGTCATAGAATGCGTCCCCAATGAAAGGAGTCTTTTGTTTTTACAAGCTTCTAATTAAGTAACGTTGATTTCCATTTGTCTGTTTGCCTGATCCCGTTAAGCAATCAGGCTGAAATTTTGCAGAGACTTCTGGTGAAGACAATGCAAAATACTTAGCATAAAAAGCTTGTTTTACAAAAGATTTCTAAACAGAAATTCTTAATCTCGCTATTACCTACCCTTTTGATACATGTCGACGATGCAGTCAAGGGAGCTAACCACGCTTAGCCAAGAATAAGAATGGCTCCTAAGTTGCTGCCGAAACACTGATAGGTGCTCGGTAACAGATTTTCAAGATGAGGGTAGAAGCTAGCCGGGTAAATACCCCTCCATGCTAGAGCGTGTTTGGCCGAGCGGGAACTTGTGCGACTTTCAATCCGACGTATAGCAGTTACGATAATTCGAATCTCGGATTCCACGGACCAATGGCTTATATCAAGTTATGTGCGGATTTATCACATTCGCTCTAAAAGGTTGAAAGAAAACATCGTGAGGAAACCCGCATGTTCAAGAATCGCAAAATTCGAGGACATGTGACATCCACCAACCCACACTGAGCGCGCGTAGAGGATTTATAGCCTGAGCCTCTTTCTCTCTCTAAGGTCGGTATTCCAGCAATGGCAGCGTATAAGACTGATGATGATGATCCCTCCAAGCTACGGGCTGCATCAGGATGCCTTCTTTCATCGAAAATTCAAAAAAAAAAAAATTCAAAATTCAAAAGTCTTTATTCAAATAGGCCCCAAAGGAGCACTTATGAAAGTTAAAATGACTCTAACAGCCGGCCTCTGCAACATTCATCTACCCGAATCACAGACTAAAACTAATGCTGTCTTTATCAGAACATAATAAATGACAAAGACACCAACAGACCCAATCCGTGCTCAAAGTCAACGAATCTTCCAGAAACCCACCGTGCCCGTTCCAAATTGGTATAGGCCGAGCAAGAAGAAGGGCAAGAAACTCGTCACGGCATTCTTTTTAAAAAAAGTAGTTTTTTACAATGATTCTAATGCTAACAACTAACAATTTAAAGTTTAGTAGTCGCCAGGAGGCTCCTGAGCTGTTTGCCTCCATGCATCCTTGTCATCTACATAATCCTTAATTTTATAATACGCTTTTTTAATTAATACACTCTTGACTATACGTTTAAACTTTCCTTGTGGTAATTCAGTTAATACTTTAGGAATTTTGTTGTAGAATCTGACACCATTTGCCAGGAACGATTTGTTAGTTTTACTTAATCTGAACCCGGGTACAACAATTTTATGTTTACTTCTAGTATTTAACTCATGTACATCACTTTTTAAGTTAAATTTAGTAATATTCTTCCGTACATACATTATATTTTCCAAAATGTATAGCGAAGGCAGGGTTAGAATACCTATTTCTTTAAAAAAGTCTCTTAGAGATTCGCGTGGACCCATGTCATAGATGGCGCGTACTGCTCTCTTTTGTAATATGAAAATGGTATCTATATCGGCAGCAGATCCCCAAAGTAGGACGCCATAAGACATCAAACTATGAAAATATGCAAAATATACCAACCTTGCCGTCGCCACATCAGTCAGCTGCCTAATTTTACGTACTGCAAATGCAGCGGAACTCAAACGACCCGATAGGGCATTGATGTGAGGACCCCACTGCATTTTGGAGTCAATAGTTAATCCTAAGAATACAGTGTTATTCACCAGGTCAAGTTTGCTGCCTTCCAATTCCACTTTAGATTCCACGTGTGGTACGTTGGGAAGTGAAAATTTAATACATTTAGTTTTACTAGCGTTAAGTAGTAGATTATTAGCAGCAAACCATTCTGAGATTTTGTCAAGGTTATCATTTAATTCCTTTAGTTCACTGTCTTTCCTATCAGTTTTAAAAATGAGTGAAGTATCATCAGCAAACAAAACTATGTCCAATGCTATATGGTCTGTCATAAAGGGTAAGTCATTTATATATACTAGAAAGAGAAAGGGGCCCAGTATTGATCCCTGCGGCACGCCTATCTTCACTGAAGAACCACAAGATGTTACTCTATCGATGCCAACCTTCTGCTGTCTACCCGTCAAGTAAGAATTTACAAGATCAAGAGCTGTCCCACGCACGCCGTAATGATGCATTTTTTTAATAAGCGTTCTGTGTTCCACACAATCAAATGCTTTGGAGAGGTCACAGAATACTCCAATAGCATCCTGTGAACTCTCCCAAGCTTCAAAGATGTGGGACATCAGTTTAGCTCCGGCATCGACTGTTGATCTGCCTTTCGTGAAACCAAACTGGTGACCGTGCAATATTCTATACTCGTTGAAATGTGAAAGTAACTGTTCTAATATAATTTTTTCAAAGATTTTGCTAAGAGCTGGAAGTACAGAAACTGGTCTATAGTTAGAGGGGGTGTCCTTACAACCAGATTTAAAAATAGGGGTGACTTTACTGTGTTTCATTAGATCAGGAAAGACACCCTGATCTATAGAAAGATTAAAAATAATAACTAGATAGGGCGCAATTGTATCAATTAAGGATCCTATTACTTTTACCGATATACCCCACAAGTCTTCGGTGTTTTTCACATTGATAGATTTAAACGCTTTTTTGATACTAGTGGTTGTTATGTAACGAAAACTAAAATCCGGAATTAATTTAGAAAAGCTGTTTTGCAAAAGCATTTCTGCTTTTGCTGGAGAAGAGTCTAGTGATTTAGTAGCCTCCAATGGTATGTTTGTAAAAAACTTATTAAACTCATTGGCTATATCGAGTTGATCAGTAACTACTTTATCGTTAATTTTTAGTTTAAATTCACAATCTCTGTTTTTATTTTTACCAGTTTCTGTGTTAATAATTTTCCAAACAGTTTTGATTTTATTATTAGATTTTGTTACTTTATCCCTAATGTAGTTGGATTTAGCTTGCATACATACGCGTTTAAAAATCTTTGAATATTGACTGACATATTCGTGAAATTTTTTGTTATTAGTGAGTGATTTTTTATAGTATAATTCGTACATAACATCTCTACTTTTTCTAATACCCTTAGTGGCCCAGTCACTAAATTGAAATCTGTTCTTTACTGTTACTGTTTTCTTGGGGCACACTTTGCCAAATTCATTACAAATAATTGTAGACAACATTGCATAGATATCATTTGGGTCTTCAAGTGGAAAATGCGCGAGGGCTAGTCTTGAATCTATGTTTTCATTTAGTATTTCTAATTTATTATCTGTAAGGGCTCGTATTTCAATCTTAGCGTCTATAGATTTAGTTTTATTTTCTAAGCCTATTTTCTGTCCCATGTGGTCGGATCTAACACCAGTTAATAGACTTTTTTGTTTAACACTAAAATTAACAACGATGTTGTCAATGCAGGTAGCAGAGGAATGACATACCCTAGTAGGTTCTGTAAACAGAAATTTCAAATCAAATGACTCAAATAGGGACACAAATTTTTGTTTATCTGATGACTGTCCTAATAAATCTATGTTGAAATCACCACAAACACATATACTTTTTTTACATTTAAATATTTTTCTTAAAATCTCTTCCATAATCAGTAAAAAGTGGGAAAAACAAGATGCAGGAGGTCTATACACACATAAAATTATATATCCAGCTAGTTCAACGCAGGCAACCTCACAGACTCGTTCCACAGAGCAAGCCACTACGTCACTTCGTTCTTTAAATTTCAAATTATTTCTCAATAGTATTATTGAGCCCCCGCCTTCGGCAGACACCCTGTTGAACGTACTGGCGACTACATAGTTGTTTACATGGAATTGCATTGTATTTGGCTTCAGCCATGTTTCAGAGAAGCATAAAATGTCTAGATTGTACTTATCGGTCAATAACTCGATATCTAGAATTTTGCCTGAGAAGCGATTAATATTTTGGTGATATAAAATTAATTCATTACTTTGCATTTGATGCTTCTCTGTCGTCGGTAAATCACTACAAATAACGGGATCTACCTTTTTGCTGGAAATGCTTTTATTGACTTGTACTACATGTGGGGTATTGAGCTTTTCCATTGTCGGACTAGTCAGTTTAAATTATTGTAACCTGACGCTTGATCTAAATAGCTCTCATTAGTAACACTACTAACAATGAGATTGTCATTTGTCTGCGTTATACTACATATAACGGAGTTCTCAATATTAAATGCTAACAACTTAGCAATAATTATTTTATTAAATTTTGACAGGTACAATGTATCCTGAGTCAAAGTAAATTCACTAATAAATAAATTAGTGTCAAAATACAATATGTCGCTATGACGATATGTCAAATTATACAATGTCATATTTAAATTAAAAATGTCATTATTCTGTTTGTCCGTCAATTTAGATGAGTATGGGAAAGCACATAGTATTATCTTCCTCATACCCGACTCTAACTTAACAGTTAACATGTCAATTAGCTTAATTAAATCTCTCTTATGTATACTTAAACTATTTCCTAATTGTACAATGAGTGAGGTATCCCTGTTAAAATGGTCATGTTCAATCATCTGGATAATCTGTCCGATAGGGGCATTTGGTAAGCAGTTATTTGTAACATTTTGCTCAAGATAGTTGCTCAGAATCATGCCCATACCAGTGCCAATCATGTCTGAATAAAGTACTGACCTAGGTCTGTACCCAGCTTGCTGGCAAGTATCAGACTGATTATCCAAAGACACAGACAGTGTAGGTGTTCCTACTTCAAGCGGTTGCATCAGGCCAGAGCCATTATTGCTGGGTAGCATAATGGGCTCCGACACTGGAATATTGAGGGATGTGTCTCCACACTTAGCACACATATCTTTTGATTGACATGTTGTGTTCAATTGTAGTATGTTAGTCATGGAGGCAACATACTGGCTATATTGCTGTTGTGATTGCTCATATTTGCATGTGAGGTCATTGAGTGATCTCATGAGATGATCCTTTCTTGCCGTTAGGTAATCTAGTTCTCTTGAGTTCCGGCCTAGTAAATTATAACATGATTGTAACTCAATATTTAAATCAATTTTATCTTTCCTTAATTGTAATGTTTTATGAAACTTTCTGTAAGAATGAAGTGTTTTTTGAGCCTTTTTTATGAATCTATTTAGTTTTAGATATTTCTTGATTTTATTTGATCCACTTGTATGCAAGATTTTGAATTTTGAGTCTGGAGTAGTGAGATCAATGAGTGGTATGTTAGCCCCACAGGTTACCAACTCATTGTACAAAGCTGAAGTACTTAAAGAGGAATTGTCTTTAATTAAACTATCTAATTCTTCAATCTTTTTTCTTGCTAAAAACAGCTCCTGGTTTTGAGTTTTTATATGCAACAAAGCTGACTCATAGCACTCATGGTCTTGGCTGGTGGAATCTAGAGAACTTTGAAGCCGGTCCCGTTGGTCTGTCATGTCCTCCAACAATGTATCCAGCTCGGTGAGCTGATTCTTGAGTTGGGTATTTTTGTTGTTGATTCTCACTATCTCAGCCTCGCTATCTTCACGTTCTTGTAATAGTTGGTCACGAAGCTTGTTGCTATCTTTCAATTCCAGGAGTGCTGCCTTAAGTTTGGACTCCATGTCCTTCGCGGTGGCTTTTCTAGTCATCATGGTCATTTTAAGTTGCACCGCGTGGTCAGCCACTGGAAAACAATTAAAAGTGCTTAGATAACACAGTAACTTAAGGTTTTACTGTAATATGTGATATTAACTCAAGTTTAGTGCCAAATCCTAGACATAAAACAAGTTAGGGATGAGAATAAGTGCCTTCTGCACAGTACAACAGATAAAAGTGGGAAATTGAAACAGAAAAATTTAAAGAACAAAAGAGATATAAAACAATTTTTAAGTTAGAAACAAAGCAATGACAGAGAATAGACAGACAAAAGTTCGAAACTTTTACCTGTGTATAACTGTACAATGTATTATTTTATTTAGATCTTTGTTTATAAAAATAAATCCAAAATATTACTGGAAACTGGTAATTTATTCAAAGGTCTAACAACACATTACAAAGTTTGACACCAAACCTGTTTATCAGGGTAAGTAGGGCACAGTACCTAAGTGTAAAATTGCAGTTTAAACATGTATGTGACCAGTGTTATTTTCTTCAAGCCTACTCCCACAATTTGTCGAGTAGGTCGAGATGTAACGCGGCCGAAGTGTGATTATGGACGAAGCTCACAAAAGTGAGGCCAGTGTATGAATGTGAGTGGTATCGAGAAGAGAAGAAGTCAGGAATGTTAAATAACACAATACTTCCCAGGATTTATAAGTTTCCAATGCAACCAATTGACGTCACACGTCAGTTTGAATTCGCCCGTTTGGTCCGGCGTTTGATTTTACCAAATAACTTCACTGATCGTTCTATCACATGAATTTAAACTCACTAGCATTCGTAAGGTTAATTGTACACATTTATAAACAACACAGAACAGCAAAACTACATTTAAATCTAATAAAAACTTAAAATTATTACACAGCTCAATTTTATTGCAAGATTCAAACCTTCGATCCGTAGCGTGTATATAAATGGTATGGTCCTCGTCGTTTCGGATTTCCTAGACCCATCCTATTATTTAACGGGCAGGATCTCAAAATATAATACTTTTTTATATTTAGAAACCCACTTTGTTATGTCAAGTCATTTCTTTATCATCTATTTTTATTCACAATACCACTTTACTTTCATGACAGCTCTTTATTGGGGTAGGTAGAATCTGTACTCTGAATACAATAGCATCATTTCATAACACAATCACAGAAAACTATTCAGAAACTGTCCCGGCTTGATATAACGTCGAACTGTAATTCAAACTTCGCGACATTTTGAGTTCAACAGATACCTGAAGGGTACAGTTTTATTTGAAAGGATTTTAGTTTAAATGGAACAGAGTTTTACGATTTAAACCTCAGTGAGATAAAAAATATGGTGAAACATGTAAGCCTCGCGGTAAAGTGGTTACAACATTTTTAAACCACGTAAGGGTTGCACAGTTACAATACTGTACAAAAACTTTTTATTCGACACCTACACCTACATTCAAAAGAAAACGTTTTATAAAAGTATAAGGACTGTCTTATCGCTAAATAACGATCCAGACTACCTTAAGGATGGAGGATAATTTGTGTAATATGGGTAATATAATCGTTCCTAGTGGTTGTATAGGTGCAATATAAAATAACAATTTATGAAAAGAAATCTTCATTACGAGGATTCCTAAAGGATTTTGTTTCTGGAGACATTCATGGAACATGTATAAAGCCTTTTTAGTTCCAAGTTAAAAAATAAGAAAATTTTATCCATTTTTGTAGCTGGTTATGAAACACAGTTGTAGGATTTGTTAAATCCTATGTGTAGATATCTTATGTATGAGATAACACTAGCACTGGCTCACAAATACACCAAGCTTCCCGTTCGACTTCCCTCGAGTAGTCTTGACCGTTCACCCCCGCCCGCCAGCCTCTTCCCCTGGCCCGAGAGGTGACGTATCGTTCTGACAACTCCAGTATTGCCAACCGCTTATGTATGTGAGACAATGTCCTATACCTATTTACATAGGTACAAACACTACAACAGTTATCTACATGGATTAAATATTCCTTTTTAATAACTAGTTACAAATCAGTGAAGAAATAAAAGGAACTTTCCTGTTATAGTCAGATTATTGTAAGCTAATTCTGTATTGATGATGTTACTGTAGATACAAAGGTATCTACAGTGTGTGCACCTACCTTGTTCTGTGCATTATTTTAACCATAAATATTTAAAATACATAATTTATATATACAACTTTAGGAGCAAAAATAAAATTCGAACGGAAAATCTTATGAAAATTGTAAGGACTTACAATTTTCATTAGATTTTCCGTTCGTACGTCAATATCATTCAAATACCTACTCTTTGGTATCCGCAATAGATTAAAGAAACCTTTCAAAAGGGAATCATTTAACATCACAATTGGATATTAAATATTTCCGCTGGTCTTTTTCGCGGTTTTTCAATAAACTGTTAGCTTCGTCGAAATTGCGGTTTGGACCGATTCCGGAGACTCGTTTACAAGCGTTAATGTATCGAGAACAAATCTTTTTGGTGAATTACTGCCCGCTAGCACTTGTTTTTGTTCTGAGAGCTTGGCTGGCCACTACAAGTTGTGGACGGAAAAGAAGTCTTTGGACGTTTCATTTTGTTATTGTTTTTGGCAACTATCTATACCTATAGGTATAAATTACGTAGTAAATAATGAAATTAAATTCTTTATTGTAAACAAAACGTATTTAAAACTCTTTTGTTGACTAAACTAACAAAATAACGCTCTATAAACTGTGCTTACTTATGAAATGTGGGCCCGTTTTATAAATCAATTTTACCTCTCAGAGTACTTCAGCTACATACAACACTGCATTTTAATACCATGGAAATAAAGTTCATTAGGTATACTGTATATTAACACAATTTTCTTAAGATCGGGTCTAAAAGTCTCTTGAGCATTGGCTGATTACAGCCATATATGATTAAGTACCATCTATATATATCCAACTAGATAGAGCTTCTTTAGGCTTGAGAAAAGCATTACTCTGAGTCGTATATTTTGTAGCGAAGCTCTACCTATTTGCGCGGATATATATATCGATGGTTTGGACGAATCGCGGGCTTCAGAAGGATAAATTATTTCAATGGCTTACCGCCAACCGTTTCCCGAATAGTACCGGCAACATCGAAAATAAAATAATATTATAAATGTATTAAAATGCTGGTATATTTGCTGAAGGAAGATTTAGTGTTTATGGAATCTGTAAGGAATGTGCCGAAGGTTTTTATAGTAGTCCGAGTTGGAATTCACTTAGTTTTTCGTAGATTTTCGTAAGTACTCGATGGGTTAGCATTTGAACACTTATCACCTGACCTTAAGCGATCATGTAGTTTACTTAAGAGTTGATATATTATATGAATAAATACCTGATGACACGAAACATCAAGCCATTGAAAAAATGCATATCATGCAATTATTGTTGCTGCCGGACTAAAGAGAAATTTTGCAGGATAAGAAATATTTTATCGGAAAATTAAAATTCATCTCATTAATACGCCTATATTTATAAATATACCTATGTAGACACGATTTTGTTGGATACATAGTACTTGTGCTAACAAGTACTATGTAGCCAACAAAATCGTGTCATGTAAATAAATATTAATTGTAGCTATACAATTAATATTTATTTATCTTCTTCCTTCCCTCTAACTCATCACGATTCGTTTAATAAGGCAGCAATTAAAGGTCCAAACACGTAAAGTGGCGAAGAGACAAAATTGCCCTTTAATTTCCCCCTAAAATCGCTATCCCTTCTCGTGATTTAACACGAGTGATAATTAAAATTGTGATTGTCCCGAGTTTTCCTTTCTGTTTTCCTTAACCGGAAATTGGACGCGTTTCCCGGCCCGAAATTGAAAATGAAACATTGATTTATATCTGGTTTTTGTTGTTTTTTTTACTGCCAAGATTAGGTAAATAGGTTAACTTATGCGCGACCTTTTTAATATACATATATTTTTTTAAGTTAAGGTTCTAACCCCTCTGTGATGTAACTAACGCAGGAGCGACTTTTTTATGAATAGGTTACCTATGTAGATAAGTATTATTTTACGTTGTATCATGTGTTGTGGGACATTTAACTATACCTATCTTTCTTTTTTTTGTACCAATTGGGCTTGCGTTTGACCGCTGTCTCACCTGCGGCGCGAGTACGGATCTTTTCGATAAATAAAATTCGATAAAATTGACAGTTAAAATCGATAAAGTGGGTTTTATTCAATAAAATTGACAGTTAAAATCGATAAAACCCACTTTATCGATTTTAACTGTCAATTTTATCGAATTTTATTTATCGAAAAGATCCGTACTCGCGCCGCTGATGCTAAGCGACGACGCGGGCGACGATGCAGCACGCTTGCTCAGAAGATACCTGTTCACTCGTCTCAGTGTTCAGGAAAAACAGATGCCGGCAACAGATGTCCGCATGATGAAGGTCGCAGCAAAAATCTTAGTACGGATAGGAGGAATGTCAACCATAAGCGGATGTCGTATTGCCGTACGTCTGGTCGTCCGATGATGAAAGGGGGAAGGGGGAATCAAGTCATGCAGTAACATTGCACACTCTCCAAAATCAATATATTTTCGTTAGCTAACAGAATGATTAACTGTATTTTAATTTACGTTAAAGGTTAGTAGGTACATACATATACCCTGTTTACTTTCTTATCTAGTTTTAAATATGTATTTACGTAATTTACGGCAAATCCTATAATGCTCAGCAGCGAAATCCAAAGCTCGATAAAAGTAATTTATGTTTCGTACCTACAAAAATAAAGAGGAATTTAAACAAATCTCTCTAAAATTTTCTCCAAACAACAAAGTTTGGGAGTTTCCGGGCGATTTCGAGCTCGGCTATTTGCGTTGAGTGGTGGGTCAGCTTCGAGCCGGTTCCGATAAAGTAGCTCAGAGCACATGAGTTTTGAGTTGAGTTCTATTTTAACCTAAACCCAAAACCACTGACTTACGTTTCATTTCTTTATCGTGGTTCACAGTATCGTAATTGACTTCGAGTATCATTTTAACTATAAGGACAGTTATTAAAACATAAGCTATACAAAAATCTATTTTTTACAACAAATCAGAATAACGACTCCATTTCACTGGTTCGAAATTCTTTATAAATCAAACGGAGCTATTTGTATTACGGAAGATAATTGTTACCGAGTGTCTTCGAAATTTAGTTTAAAGCTCGTCCATTAGCAGCTTACCCCAAACATTACAAGGTGACAAAGTTTCGAATGGTTCAGGACATGCAGAACGTAGCTTGATAGAGGAGACAATGTACGAAAAATGTTACCTATGTAGGTACCTATACTTAAGTTACAATGCCGACGCGTACAGATCGTGGTCAAATAAAAATAGGTCGGTCGGTTTTGGACTGTTCATTTTTAACCTTCCGTTTACATTCTTATTATATTAGTGTCAAATTCTAGCACTGCAATTGTTATAGGCTTATATGCTTAACATCAGGCAAAAGGCCAGCTCGTCTCGCTAGCGAATAGTAAAAAAAAATTGTAGTATTTTGTTTTTCTTACTTACGATACGTACGTTTCACTACTCTCTCAGTGCCCATGTGATTATGTACCAGCTACTATCATCAGCGACAAATCATTGTACGTGAAGTGCAAAACTACCCGCAAATGGTCGCAACTCTTTCAACTGCGTAATCATCGTTAGCACCACAAAAGCACGAAATATACCGCAATCCTAATGCTTCGGTACCTCGCCCAATCTACCCCATAATGAAATCCTCATACACGTATAAAAAGTAATCAACACTCCATAAAAGCTTGTTATTAAGGTCATTCGGCCCTCTGAGGGTTGAATAGAAACCCAATGAATATTGGCAATTGTTTGCCAGATGGAAAACTGTTGTAAATGCGGTCGAGCGCAGAAATCACCAGACCATTGAGATTTCACACGGTAACTTATAATTTCATATTTTTGAAGAGATTTTCTTTTATACAGCCTGAGTTTAAATTGATATGTTTTCCCGGAAGGGGGCCAATCTACTCCTGGAGGTCAACAACGTTTGTTTTACGAGTTTTTGAAATTCGGAACTTTTCATTCAAGAAATGGCCTTTAAAGTTTACGTCAAAATTCCACTACAGAACTTCCGGGCAGCCCTAGAACAGCTGATTCACGTGAACTATGTCGAACTTTGTTAAATGATGATCTTGATTAGAAGAGACTTAGAGAGACTTAATTCAAGAAAATGCCGCGCACTGCACGTTTGAAGTGTATTTTTTTTATGTATGAAAATTTTGAGTGACGTATTTCCAAGGGAGGTTCTCACAACTTGCCGACAACCATGGTCCTAATCAATGCGAAGATGTTGAAAATTTATATCTGTAGTCGCGGTTGCTTCCAGTGGGTTTTAATCGCTTCAAAGGAAAAGAAAAGCTATCATAATGGATTATCTGGAAGATATTTTAGTTTTTAATATTCCATGTAGGTGTTAATGTGGTGTTTTAAATAAAGAGTTTTTGGTTTTCTAAGTACCTATTTTGTTTGAGGACAGATAAACTTAGGTAGGTATTTAATACTTAGTATTTAGTAATAGAGAAACTTAAGTAAGTATTTAGTACTTATTATCACGTTCTATGTATTACTGTATCTATTTTTCTTTTTTCTGTTATTATCTGTTAATAACTTCCACTGTAATCTGCGTGTCTTTGTTATTCGAAAAATGAGAAATCTCCGAGTCTGTTCACAAATCTTATTACAGAATTAATCTGACCCACAGATAAATAATGGCACCAATAGAGGATTTACCGACGAAATATTATTCGTGAATAATGAATTACGACAACGGAATATGCTAGAACAGTCGTTCAGGATCTATGTACTCTTGGTAACTCATTTGTTGTACATCATTAATTGTCTTCAGAAAGAATTGATAAGAAACCAATAGGTATTCTAAGATGGAGCTCGAATTTATCAAGAAATGATAGCTAGGCTAACATTTCTGCAGCTAAGTACGTTTTATTAAAAAGTAATATGATTTAATTATTTTCTTTAACTTTTGTTGTACATCATTCATTGTCTCCAGAAATAATTGCTAAGAAACCAATATTAGAAGATGGAGCTCAAATTTATTAAGAAATGATAGCAAGGTTAACAACTCAGCCACGCACTTTATTATAATTTAATATTTTATTTATTTTCTTAGACGGTGAGTGGCTGGCTATTTGTAACAAGTGGTAATGAGTCATTACTCATAATAATACTTAGTGATAGGTCATCTGCGTAGCAGCTTTAAAGCATCGCTGATGCTGTGTTTCCCAATCTTAAAACTTACATTAATGGAAAAGAAGGTACCAGTAAAAAAGATGTATTAACAATAAATATTAAAGCTAGCAAAGAAATCGAATACCGTAGGATTTTATGAAATTTATCGTTATAGGCATCTGCTATTGTATAACATCTAATAAAAGATCTGTCACCAAGCATCTATCGGTGAGTTGCAGCCGCTAGACTTGTGAGCCAGTTATTATTCTAAGCAATGTTATTCTTAGCACATGTAATAACGCTAGAGAAAAGAATAGGGTTATGGTAGTTCAAACTACACGCTCATTCAGCCAAAAGAAACTACAAAAAAGTTTTAAATCTTCCTTTTCGGCAGTCGTTTGTTTCACTACTCTCATGTCAATGTTCATAAATACTTACAGCACTAAACAGCTGCGAGTAGAAGAAGCAGATCAGAGTCATGGGTATAGCGTAGCTCCAGACGAAGATGCAGGCAACGAACACTTTAGTGTCCTGGTCATCCGTGAAGTAGTCAAACGAGCAGGTTGTAAGAAAACCCTCTGTAAGGAAATTATATTTATACAATACAATACAAAACTTCATTGTAAGCCAGAATAAAAAGTATTACAGAAAATGTTATCACTAAATGTCAAAAAATCATATGACAATGGGGAAACTTATCACTAAAAGCTCGCTTCTTAAATTTGATATTAATGATTTCAGACTTCTTTTTCGCTGTAGATACGAGGAACTAAATGATCAAATAATTATGATATTTTATTTTTATTGTCCCAGTATCATTTAATTCGAATCGTTATTCAATCCGAGCGTTTACAGCTGTACTAATACAATTATCATCATTTATAATGAATGACTCGCTCGATTAATCATCAAATTACCGTTCATTCACGAAGACAAAGCACTAATCCTTTCAACGGATGCTAACAATTTGTCATACAGTTGTAGATTGGCTGTTAATCATTTAGTTAACTCAGCATGATGGCTATAGGTAACGGTTAAATGCACCTATCAAATAAATGTGTAGTAAATCTGTTCAGACATTAAAAAAAATATGGTGGAATAAAGAAACTCAAAAACATACATGAACCCTGAAAACACTATACTTACTCCTTTTATGGGCAGTCGTGTAAAAATCTATTGACAATATGCCTCTATTAAGCAAATATTTAAGCAAGACTTGCAAAAATGTTAATATTCCTGGCAATATTTTTTATGAAACCGCTTTGAAGTAATTTTAAGGTACTTAAGTGATTTATGTCTTCATTTCGACTAACATTTCTCATTTTAAGCACCTGCTTAGTATGATAAGTTACTTGATAATGTGTTTATTGACTTAGTTAAAAGCTTCCAGTTGTTTGAAAAAGGTTTATAGCCATTTTGTAAGTCTAATTGTATAAGTTCCTCAGTAATGTTTGAACTAAGCCAACAGTTTTGTTTTTTTTATTCGTTCGGCTCAAGAAGTATAATTACGAGTAGGTACAGGTACTATATTTTGTTATATTTTAATGTTATGGGAATTGAACGGCGCGATTGTTACTAAGCACGCACTCCTCTGCTATGGCAGTAGCACTTCTGACTTCAAGGTGGATGTTCCGTAGTATTACAATGCGAGCTTTTGCAATTTTCTTTGTTGAGGTATAGCGCGTGACTCTCTGATGATAAGCGCTTTTGACTTACATATTTTCATATAATAAATAAGAAAGCAAGAAGAATGCATGCAGGTAGGCCATTTTATAGTACTCGCCTGGCTAGCTACCATCCTATCGGTATGTTCCGTCAGTTGCCCTTGAGAACCAATTTATCGTGCATACCATCTTCGGCCGCATCATCACTACCTACAGGCTAGATAGGTGATCAAATATCTGTACGGTCTGGTTTTATATACTCGTCCAATAATGTAAACAAACTCGGATGACAACCAATGACGTCAACAGTGATCCGTAAGCCAACCAATGACATGATTCGAATTTGAATTTCTATCTGTCATTGCTTGGGGAGCCGCCCAGTTTCTTTATATTATTGGGCTACTAAGGAAATTTCCACCGAAACGATTATCGATCAAGAATACCTACATATAATAAATCGATCCGATGATAATGTGTTGCATGGGCTGTAAATGTGGCTACAACCATGTTGCCAGCTAAGTGCTATAACTCTTACCTGGCACAAATCGTCCCCATATCTTGAGCGCTGGCAAAACGGTGAATGGCATTGACCAGAACCAGGTGAACGCTATCAAAAGACCAGCTTGCACCTTGTTTATCCGGCCGTCGAGGGGGCATGATATCGTCCTGTGAAAAAAAATCTTCACAAGTTAGGGTACTACCAACAATAGACCAATAGGATACTGATATACCTACCGCAAACTAAAGATCTAACAGGTAGCTTTTACGAAATATATTTTATAGTGTTAACCGACACTAGCGGATGTTCACATAAATATATACATCACAAAAATTTCGCTTCCAACAGGATTCGAACCTGCGTCTTCTGGCTTGCCGGGCCAAACGCCTTAACCTACCTTACTACCTTAAGGTAGCTTTAGTTTGTGGATCTTACTCTGGCTGCAGAAAGTACGGACAGCGTAAGCCTAATAGGTAATGAATTCGGAGCGAAAATAGAAATGTTGCTGGTAATAGTTTTACGATGAATTCGACATACAAGGATTGAAAGGTTAATGGTTTGTACTAAAGTTTGGCGAATAGCTATGTGCCATATAGAAATGTGCCATCAAATCAATGGTTTATTAAATGCTCACGTTTGACCGCAATCTCACATGATGGTAAGTGATGATGCGTTTTAAAGTTTCGCAGTAGTATAGTGTACCATAAACTGCACTTGATGGTATTCGTATTTTTTTTAGTGGAAAGATATATTTTACTAGGCAAGCGTTTATAAAATAGGTAATTGGTACTGGTAATCTTGTAGCCACCTTCCGGCTTCATAATCGGGACACTGGACATCATCTAGGATCCGAATACTTAAAAATAAAGACAAATCAAACTAGCTCAAATTCGATGGGGTTAGATATTACGTCGGTTCGTTACAGAGTTCTTGTGGCCACCTTCCACCTCCATCATCAAACCAACTATGTGACATCATTCATGTATGTGAAATTTCGGCCCAATCGAACACCAGGAAGTGAGTCAAATTTAGCTTGCAAGATTTAACCTTAACAAATATAATAATAATAATATAATAATAATAATTCTTTATTACAGACACACGATCCATAGTATTACACTCACTTATTACTACTACACAAAATAAAATAAAATAAAATAAATTAAAACATGAAGTTAAAAAATCTATATTTAGGTAGTTAAACTAACCCAATGTCTGTATGTCGTTGTCAGTATCAGCCTGTCTGCCAGACTCCTGACAATTGAGTTTCCGGACGAGTCAACTCTGGACATGAAAGACGCAACCCTTTTTCGCTGGATGGCATTAAACGAATCCACGCGAGCTTCCGTGAACATTTCAGAGACACTACAATAGCGTTTCAGACCCATTAGGTGCCTGAAGATATTATTGTAGGCCACTCGAATGCCATCATGTGTTCTTTTAGTATAGTCAGTCCAGAGCTGACACGTGTAGAACGTCTGGCAGAAAGACCGAAATAGGGTGATTTTCACATCAGGCGAAGCTTTACAGAACTTTCTTGCGATCATATTACCGACCACACACAAAGCCCTCCGTTGTCTTTCTATATCAGCGTCATCTTTTTGGCTGGAGGTTACGATGTGGCCAAGATACTTGAAATTGTCCACTATTTTTACGATACATCCAAACACTGCAAGCAAAAAGACTAAAAAGCAGGGTCCCTTACTTGTATCTATCAAAAGCTATGACAGCGTTGGTAATTGCTCCCCCAATTCCAGACAACGAGCCCAGGATAGCGTAGATATCGCAGCCGAGCTGGTACCCCAACATCCGCTGGTGGAAGGAGTTCATGATTAGCAGCGGCATCTCGAGCATCATCATTAGGTCGAACACTGCCAGATTGATGACGAACATGTTGCTCGCGCTGCGCAAGGATTTTGAGCTGTAATTTGGAGTTTTACAAATTAATTTGAGCTGAAACACCACACTACTTTATGGCGCTCCTCTCACAAGACCGACCGACACACGATGACTTGACTATACAGTACTAAATATATTAATTAGTCAAGTCGTCGAAGTCCATATGTACAATACATCCTATTCTTCGCGTAGCGTGTCACCGTCACTTATATAATAGATAGAATAGAGGACAGATAGTGGTCAAATGCTATCTATTGAAAGTATCTATCTTCATGACGCACAATAAGTTCTCAGGGGCATAGCGCATTGATTGGGTTGCTAGGTTTGAGAAAATTATTTCTGACAAACCTCAAAGTTTAGCACTAATTTTTGCCAGGTGAATAGACTGATGAAACTTTCAACTTGGATAACTTGTAAGATAGAATTGTTTAGTCACCGACTCTCATACTACACATTTCCCCACATTCGTAACTCCCAACCTTAGCAACCAACGTCCCTGTTCCGCAGATAGGAACATGTAAATTTATTCACTCGAAGAACTTGCGAACAAGTCACACAATCAATGCCTCGGATGAACTTTGGAGTTTTAAACTTGAGTTTGAATTTTATAACGTACCTACGTGAGGAACGCGCCGCGGTGTGATAGTGGTTTTATATACTTACTGCACACAAACCGCGTGTTTGCAATGCTTGCAGTAAATAAATACGTTTGCGTACGGTAGTTGATCGTATTTAATAAAAAAAATCTATTTATCATATTGATCTTATTATAGATATTTGGATTCTCATTTGAAGCGTAAATGACTCAATGGAAGTGAGAATGCAGGATCGAGGGTTCGAATCTTACAACGAGCTTTTGTTTAAGGAAACTCTTACTCTAGGTAGGTACGACGTGAACGTGTACTATCGCTCTTAAGCGATAGGACATCTCACCTGATCAATGATAAAGGCCTGATTAAGATCAGGCATTTATTCGGTGGATCAGGTGAGATACTTATGCACAAACGCTATTGAGAATAAAAAACTCAAGAGTTTTTCGTAGCTTACAAAGCAAGAAGGTATGATTTGTGGCGCGGCTGATGCCTCTTAACTGTACTTAACTGATGTTAAGACCTACCCGAAATAGGATCTTTTCAGCCTCAATGCGTTCAAAGCTGAGTTTCGGACGGTCCATAAAATTGTATGAGAGTCCTTCACAAGCATGTATTACAGCGATCCCACATCTACTAAAACTGGTGCTCCCAAACAGCTGTTATAAACTGTTGTAAGTACTTTTTGTTTTTTGGAAGTAAGAAAAAACCGAGTTAAAATTTTGATTTTATTATTCTGCATATATTTACTATATCTACCGGCTACGTGTTTACCTAGTTAGCAACTCTGCCTGCAATGTCTGAGCTCGTAGCACAGACATTGCACTACTATTACAAAGTATTATGAACTAAATTTTTCTTTATGATACTTTGTAATAGTGGTACATTATCCCCGAATGCTATATATATAGTACTTATACTAATTATTTAAAATATTATTATATAATGTTATATAATTGTTATATTTTATAATATTATTATATAAAAAGTAACCAATAGGTTACTTTTTGACCTGATTCTAGGCGTGAAAAGCCGTGGGTGAAAGCTTGTTACAAGAAATGTTATACAATATACACCTCCCGGAACATTCCCTGTGTGAGAACTGTGAGAACGTCCACAGATAACAAATTATAGCAAAATGTTAGGTACTGAATGTTCTTGTTATCGTGTTAAATTACGTTACAATAACTTATGTGTGGGAGAATCATGAAGATTACATTAGAGACGAGTCTGTCTAACTCGTCTCGATTCAAAGCATTCACATAAAACGTCTAGATCCATTGGTAGATCTAGACCTAACTACTGGTATAGACATAATGTACTAGGTCCCTCGTCGAATGCTATGATCCACTGACACAGTTGGCACAAACGACCTAGATAAATAGGCTACAAACCGTACATAGGAATCGTTTTCAGAGTTCGCGAGATACTTGTTTTAGGTCGGAAAACTCTTGGTCCTTGTTTGAAATAATTCGTACACGATGTATCTTAGGCGCGCACTATAAGGACTAATGTCGTGCATCACGTCTACTTAAGTTAGTGCAATACGTATAAGTAAACACTTTTCTAATTAGATATAAAAAAACATAATAAAAAGTAACTACCTATACCAAGTTCAAGTCGAATTAATTATAAAAATAAGCTCGATTAGGTAAACGAAAGACGGATGGGTGTTATTATCCAATAGTGTATAAAACACAGACATACTATATTACAAATCTGTGATATAAAACTACTTTATTTCTGTATCTCCATAGGCGCTAATCAAAGTAAAATGACTACTATTTTTTTATTCTATACCTATATTGCATAGACGTTGAGGACGAAAGGTCGTTTGCCTGATGGTACGCGTAACGCCTGCAGCCCATAGCAATTACAGTGCCACTCAGAACTTTGATAAGCAAAGATCTGCCTGGTACTGCGTTGCGCTCGGCATCCTGAGACATTAGGTATTATGTCTGATAAGCCCAGTAATTGAGAATAAACAATAAATTCTATTAATCCTTTTAAAGCGAAATTCGTCTGCGAGGAGAGTGGAACTCTTTGAGGAGCATCGAGTGGCGGCTGACGTTCTGATTTAATTAAGTTCAAGCGCAGCGCGATAGGACGACCGCTACCATCAGTTTGAGCTTATTCAATACTAGCTTCCGTCCGTGGTTTTCACCCGCGTTCATTTTACCGTGCAAATAAGTAGTGTAAATCTAATTTTAATTACTGTGCTACAATTATGTTAGCTGATCAAATTGTCTTACGTTTTAATCGTATAAGAGCATTTTCTAAATACTACCTCAAAAACTACTTAACTCTAAATACTACTTAGCACGTAAGTTAAAACAAAACTAAGAAAAGTGTATATTGTGTTTCATTTATTTTTATCTATCGCGAATCATGCAGATGGGTGCATCCCAAAACTTATCTAAGAAAACTGTTGTCGAAACATGAACTACCAAAGTTTGTAATATAGACACTTTATACTGAGTGTGGAACTCGATCCGACCAAGTTTTCTTGCGGAGTTTTGCGCGTAAACTCTTAGTAGAGCATGTCTTGAGAGCGTCGGGCGGAGAAACCCTTGACAAACGCGGCGAAATTAACTTATTGCAATTAATAACACCAGCTGTAAGAGCACAGATTTTGCTTAATTATTGTGAATAATATGTAATTATTGTGGGGTTTCGCGAAAACACGTAAAAATTGCTATTCAAAAAATTTTCCATACCGATCATATGACAAGAAATGTTGCACTTTTTGCTACTAGATGTAAAACGAGTTTTTTATGTTAAGACTGGCTGCGGGCTGCTGTTTTACCCGCTTGGGTCCGGGTGCATTTATCCGGGATAAAAAGCACGCTTATATACCGATCTATGCCTATACCGATCTAATTCATGAGAATCCGTTGCGCCGCCGCGCCGCGTGAAAGGTGCCAACTAATAAACACAGGGCATTGCAATTCTGCGCAAGCCTTTGAGTTGCAAATTTCTGAGTGGGGTGCAATTATTATGGGCTGGCGTTAATAATTAATAATCGTTCGACTCGTTAGTAATAAAAAAGCAAATACGAAAAAAAGCGATAAACCGGTTTCAGTGACCGACTACTGAACCGATTTTGGTGAAATGTCTATGCGACCAATATGAAAGTATATCCTTTCAAATAAAAAAAAATTCCAAATCGGTTTATAAATGACGGAGATCTGAGGTAACAAACATAAAAAACATACCCACCGAATTGAGAAGCTTCTTCTTTTTTTGGAAGTCGGTTAAAAATATAGAAAAACAACCTAAATGTGGGTAAACATAATAGTGAAATGATACCTAATATTTTTTATAACACAAAATATAGCATAGCGTTTAAAAATTGTATTTTTATCTCCGTTTGATATTTCACCAAGTGTCAGGAGCTCGGCAGCAAAGTTGTAACCACGGCCTCGCGTTTCAAAAGGCTTTCTGTGTCAGAACATTTTATTTGTCTTTACACTGTGACGTTTGTCTCATGTCCTTTGACAAAATTAAAGTAGGTATAGCTGCAGCTGACTGAATAAGTTGGAAAATGAACATAATTCTGGTGGCGTCTACTTTGTGTTTGTCAGAAACTAAAAGCTATGTTTGAAAGAGATCTCTTTTAGCGAATGCACATTTTGTTTTGTTTGAACAACTACTAGTCAAAAACTAGAGTTTTTGCCGAATGGTTTTGGGTTC
The DNA here is from genome assembly GCA_907269065.1 of Crocallis elinguaria. Classification (NCBI taxonomy): domain Eukaryota; kingdom Metazoa; phylum Arthropoda; class Insecta; order Lepidoptera; family Geometridae; genus Crocallis; species Crocallis elinguaria. The sequence continues at coordinate 17,502,097 of OU026072.1, read as the reverse complement.
ATTTGACCGCAATCTCACCTGAAGGCAAGCGCTGATGCGGTCTAACCACTTCATTATGAAAAATTCTGTAGTTGATGCTGTTGATATATAAACCTATTTATTTCATTGAAACTCGAAATATAACCACTAAATAAACGAACGAACGATGACATTTACTCCCATTCGGAAAACGACTTCGTATTTAATAGAATACCCAAGCGACTGCATTCACAAAAGTGTGACAAGTGCCCTTTGTGATAGTTAGGCGGTTGGCTGGTCCTGTATTGAATTACACTATAGTGCTGTGTGGATGGAGAAAGAGGAACCCGAGCACTTTAATTTTAGTGTAGTTTCTAAAAGAGCGGTTATTAATTTTTATCCCTACTGCCCCAGAAGAGCGCTCGTGAAAGTTTAATGACTTGGTTTTTTTGTGCATGTCCTACTAATTTTATAAACGCGAAAGTTTGTGAGGCGAAGTTTGTTACCGTTGAATGGAAACATTCAAAAACTATTGAACGGGTTTTGACGAAACTGTACAGTATAATACAGTCCGAGTTTGAATTGGTATGTTATCCCGGAAGCTGGGTCAATATACTCCGGAGGTCTTAAGACTCTTTACGAATTTTTGAAACACAGAATGTCTCGAAATAATGGCATTTAATGTTTACGTCAAGATTCTACTACACAATTTCCGAGTAGCCCTAGATCAGCTGATTCACTTGAACTGTGTTGAACTGTGTTAAATGATGATGTAGGTAAGAAGAGACTTAGAAAACTTTCCAGAAAATGCCACGCACTTCAAGTTTAGTTGAATTTTTTTTTGTATGGGCATTTGGAATGACATATTTCCAAGAGAGGTTCTTACATCTTGTGGACAACCATGATCTTAATCACCCCCTTCCGGGATAACATACCATTTCAAACTCACCCTGTACAGCTCATACATCAAAATAAGACATACACAATAATTTATAAATATATATATATATATGTATATACACCACGCGAGAAAAGCCGTTGGCGGAAGCTAGTAGTTTATTAATGAAGTGGGGATCGACCTGACCGGTTTTCTGTCAATAGCAGTTAATTCTATCGTCTAACCGCATTTTGAAAATCCTCTCACAGTAATGTTATCTGAATATTCAGTGTATACTCACGTGCTGAATATCCATATGACAATCCCATTGCCAGTGAAAGATGTGACCATCAGCATGGTGTAGATCAGTGCCAGACAGTAGTGCCAGTACTTGTTGACCGCCGGGAAATTTCGCCAGTGATCGTGGACCATGTCCTGGTGTTCCTCTGGGATGTTCCAGCCGAGCATGTGGTCCACCACCTCTTTGGATACCCTGAACATCCGAAGTGATCATAAAACTAACGCTCAATGATCGGGAAAGACATATATATGGTCTTGATTGACTGACGACTCTTCGTGGATTAGGTAAAGAAAAAGGAACGGAAAGGATCTTGGTCCTCAATTTATTTTGAGGAGTAAAACTAAAGTTGCTACAATATCGATCACGCCTTTATAGCACACAGAGCGAACGGTTACAGTAAAACAACATTTCTGCAATGTTAAGGAGAATGATCCACCATCACGCAGTAAGGTTTGTCGACTGCAAGCGATCGGTCCAAATGTGGGATAATTATCGTTGCACCCTTACTGCTTCAATTCCCACGTGCCTCTCTCAGTCAGTCCTGTATTTGAGTCTATTCTGCGTAGCACCGCCGTAGCGATTCAGCCAGCTAGGGTGCAGAGCAGACTCCAGTGGGAAGTTATTATGAAGGAATAAAGCTCTTATCAGGCTATTAAAACGAATCATATAATAACTCCGCAAAGACGGTTTTAGAACACCAAAATACCCTGTTGCAAGGCTTGAAGAGAATGAGTGAAAAACAGTGTAATATTAGAAAAAAAGGACTTACATTTTCAGTGGGTACGCCATAGGCCCGATGTCTTCAGTTATATTATACGCCATTTTGTTTGATGTTCTCCAAAATGGCGTCCACCTATTTTTTAACTTTAACGAACTATTGTAACATTGGATAAACTTATTATAGAGTATAAAATAAACTTGTGGTATGACGAAGTGAGTAGTCCGACATCTACAGTCGCTTCTCACTTGTGTCGTAGAAAGTCGGGGTAATGTTTTTATATCGGTCCAAATCGTGCGTGTCTGTTAATTCCTTAATTCAATAAATAGTAAAGCTTCTTATTTATTTGGTCAAGCGTGATGCAGGCGCCGTTTGTTCTCAATCTGTTTTGTTGCATTGTTTTATTTTGTAGGGAAACTAAAAAAATTTGAAGAACATAATATACACTACTAAGATCATTACTATGTTTTTGTGGGGCTCATTGCGAAGCAACATTAACTGGAGTCAGAAAGGTGGTTTATTTTCTAATGTTGTGCCTGAATCAGTTTTTAATCAACAGAAGAAAATCAAATTCCGAGCAGTTTTGTTATGTAATATTATATTACCGTTTTCAATGGATAGTAAATATTATGTAGGTATCAGAAGCGCTAAACCAGTTAGGGCCTGAATTTGATTTTTGTAATTGATTAAACTGGTTTTTCGACTGATATTTAGTGCCTTTCAAGACATCGAGTGAAGAAACATCAGCTGAAGTAGGTACAATGTGCGGTCTCATTACTAAACAGCAGTGGTTTATTAGTTCCCAATTTTTCCAGGGCATAAACTATTAAAAACAAATACAATAATCCAGGCATTTTCTAGATGAGCGGCCAGCATTATTCCCGGTTCGCATTTTCCGGTCAGCGCGGGCGTTTCCGGTTGAACTGCGATGGAAGCAGTTTGCACGTCATGCGACCCGGGATATTGAAGATCGATTCAGTGGAGAAAAGGTGTGATTTGTTCGGAGCTTTAAAACGGTGGCTTTATTTTAAAGTTGATTTAATATATTTTCAGTAGTTTTTAAGAAAACTGATCATTTGTGAGCCTTTGACCACTTTTCGCATGATCTTAAGATGTTTCGGTTGTAATATTTTCAGCATTTTCTAGCCTGTCCGCCGACCATTTTCAAGTTCACCAAGTAAGTACTATCAACCAGTGCTGTGTGTTCGGGGAGCTGCGCTTCAGAACCAATCCCAATCTACGTCCAGCGTGTATACCCTCTTTGAACACGTCGTCACTTAATATCCGGTGAAATATTGACCAAACACTAATCACTAACACTAACACTCATGAACGGCAGTTGAGATCTTCTCACACCCTAACTCTTGCTACTCCTAAACACTCAACCTTCTTCCTTGACAATGCCTTTTCTATAATGACGGTGCGTTCGTGGAATTCCTTGCCGGAAGCTATTAGAAGTTCCAACAAAAAATAAACTTTGAAACGATTGGTTAATCAGTACTACGTCAAAAAAGTTTATCCTGATTAATCATGTCTCTATTCTTTTGTGTAACTATAGTCTCTTGTTTCACCTACTTACTCAAATCTATTATCATTTACCTATTTCGTTGTTGTATTATTATTGTTTATGTAGGTATGTATATTATTATTTCAATTTTTGTATTATATACGTTTATATAAGTATAAACTTACTGCCTACCTTTTGAAAGTAAAAAAACAATAAGATAAACATTATTCAAACAGGGACAATTATCTTATCTTTTAAAGATTCCCACAAGAGTCGTGCAAAATTGGTTGCTTTGAATCATATTTCTCGCCATATCGACCACAGTGGAGTGAGGACGCCAGGATTCTGCCCCGCAACGTGCTTGGAATTCAAGCTTATTACCGTCAACCACCAGTTAATCGACTCCAAATGCCGACAAGGACGGATATAAAGGTTATATAAGTGTTTGAGAGGGACAGGGCATGGAGCTTGAGAGGAATGAGGCTTTGAACATGATTTATTGCTTAGTTCTTGAATATATGGGCCATGTTGGAGTGGTGCTTCTGTGAATATCGTTCATGATATCGGTTCACGTATATCAAGAATATATTTATATTTATTTAGATCAATATCTATAGGCCTATATGCGCTGTGTGGTCTCGACTAAGAATAGTAGTACAGCATCTCTTCCCGTGGATGGTGTAAGGGTCGGCTAAGGGTATTTTACCAGACAATAAGTAGCAGCATTCTCCTCGATCGACAGCATAATCCACTGCAATCACCAAGATGTCTGCTAAGATTTACGGCAAAATCACCCCTTCATGCTGGGTGAGGGCGATGTTCAGCAATGGATGTTTTTCGTCTGATGATGTTGATGATAGCCCTACAATGGCATGTAGATTATCTAACTGTTTTTGTTGCTAAGTTAGATGTAGTTCAGTGGCGTATTTTAGGATTCCGCGCCCTGGGCCTGCAGGTCCCGCCGCCCTTTTTTTTGTCAATTTTAAACTGAATCGAAAGAGGCAAAACACAGTTTAACACTGTTCATTAATAAGAAGCTTAGTTAGATAGTCTTTTTTAAATTTCTTCTGCTTGCACCGCCCCTAGCAGCCTGCCGCCCCGGGCCATGGCCCTTTTGGCCCTAGGGTAAATACGCCCCTGATGTAGTTATATAGCAGTAGTGTATATGTAACATTAAAAACCCTGTTGAAAAAATATATATGTTATGTAGCTCAAGGTAATAAAAATCCATCAATCTAACATTAAACTCGGCGCAACCTCAACAAATTTGTTTAGAATTTATATAAACAACACCCAACTGAACCGAGAAGTTTCCAAACAAATAATAACGCCCATCGAAGTTGCTCCCGAACACCTGCTGGAATTACCGAATTAATCCAACTTTGTTTCATCTTTTGCTATTGAAATGATTCGGAAAGTTTTTGCGATAACGAATCTGTCCTTTTTGATTGGTTGAGGAATTTAGTACCTATTTGTTTTTTGACTCACAAGTAAGCTACTATCCATGCATATTCATTGTCATACCTCTCTATATTATATTTATATTAGCTATAATTATAGGTACATCAATCTCTTTATTTTGCGAAAGTTGAATGTTTTTTTTTACTAAAAATAGGAGTAGGTGAAAATTACCTAATTTTCGACTCTCAGCCAAGATCAACAAGTCTTTGGATAAAACTAGTAGGTTAACTGATGCTTACTCGAGAACACTGGTTTCAGACTCCATACAGGGTTGCCAGAAACCGGCTTTGGATAGTATGTATTTGTTTGTAAAAATTTATGTATAGAGGAAAGGCTTCCCTTAATGTTTACAATTATTTATTCACACAAATTTAAAAGTTTTTATCGTGTTTACCTAATTTGATTTAATTACTTTCCTAGCTATGATTTCCGGCGGTTCGAATACCTATTTACTTTGCAATGTTGAAATTGTATTATTTTAATATGACGATGCATAAGTTGGAGGTAACGCAAACAATCTTTACAAATCAATTTTACTATTTTCTTAATTTCGTCTTTAGGACATTCGTTTATCCAATAGCTACAAAATATATCTACGAGATAAAAACTATTACAAATTGTTTGGGTAATTTAATTATTGAAGTGTGTGTTTTAGTGTGAAATATACGCGATGGAACTGCCTTGGCGACATCCCTACTTCCCACAACGTGGCAAGTTGCCGTGCCATAGAGTCCAGAACCAATTATGTACACAGCTTGGCACACGATATATGAGAGACGGCAAGTTATGGATGCACAGTCCACTGCCTTCTAACCGGGTTGTGAAGCGTAAACCGACCTTAACCTTCGACATTGGCGCTTTATACTCGATAACAACTTAAAACATGAAAATGGTATATAGGTACATAATAGACAGGCCCTCAGCAAAGCGTGAGTGCGGCAGTTCTATAAAAATATAAAAAGAAGGTAACATACATTAGAAATTGTTATCTTATTGTATATGGAACATATAGGGCCTCATAGCAGGATCTAGACTGAGTGAAGTAAGCTACAGGCAGGTTCTAAGTCTCTCAATCATCAGCATCATCCAGATTGCTCTCTCTTTCAAATGCTTGAAGACCCTATGTTCAGGTCAGCCTAGGCTAGTTTACTATTAGTACGTAATTTATTGTAAAAACTCCTTTAAACCTAAAAGAAAACCCTCTAGATTATAAATTACGAACATTATCAACGCCCTTAATCACAAATTACTTAAAACCCCGTCGTATCTCGACAAAAACCACTTGTCTTGAACACAAAGGTATCTAAATAGAGGGTTAGATACCCCGTCACGGCCTGGCGGTGGTAAATCATCTCAGCGCGTCCTATTTACAAATTGCTCTGAGCACGCTCGATGAAAGCCCGCTCTCGAAGAATTTGGGGAATGATGGGTTTTCATATGTTGTATGCACCTACCGTGTTGAGAAAGATCATGACTTTTGAAGTATTGTTTGGGTGTTTTAGTTCTACAGTTGAAACTTTTATCATACGATACATCAAAGTCATGTTAGTTCTCAGTAACAGACAACCTTTGTGATGTATTTCATAGATCGGTGGAGTTAATGGTTTATTTCCGCAATGTGTCAATTTTTGTTGTCATCATCATCAGTCTTATAACGCTCCCACTGCACACCAGGGACACCAGCCTTGTCTCAGAGAGAGTATGGATTATAATCCACTACGAGGGCCCAGTACGGCTTGGTGGATGTCACATTTCCTCGCAAATTGTGTCTTGAACATGTCTCACGATGTTTTCCTTCACCGTTTGATATTACGTAGGTTCATAAAAACAAAAGTAGTCGCTCCATTTACTCAATAATAGTCCAGTAATATAAATAATATAAAATATATACTTCCTATCCTCCTACTATCCTATCCTTATATCTATGAAAGCAGATCCATGAGAAAATAAAATCTCACTAGATCCATTGTGGATCCCTTTTTAGTGTTCCTAACTCTTCTGCCTTGCTTCATATCTGTGTCCGGATCGTAGGAGCGTATAAATTTGAATAAATGGAACTTTGAGAGGCGGTTACTGCACCGTACTACATGATCAAAATGCATTTTTCTCAGACACGGGCACAGTAAGATAAGTATCATTTATCGAACATGCAATGGAAGAAACTAAGAAAAATAATCTACTTGGATATTCGAATAAGTAGCATTCCTCTAGCATTCATTAACATAACAGCTACTATGGCCGATCGAAGTGGCGTTCTGAGGGGGAGGTCATTCAGCAGTAGATGTCTTCCAGCTGATGATAAATATATAATAATTAATATTATGTAAAGAAATTAAAAGTTCCAAGCAGGAAGGAATCTTTATGCAACCAAAGCATGATGTTATGGCATGATGATGTAGTTGATGCATTTTCACACGCGCGTATAAAATTGGTCAACAAACCCCCATCGGTTTGTTCCGCACTGGTGTGTGCAGCTGTACCTACTTGAGAGCCAGATTTATTTTAGGTTAACCGTCTTTACCACATCGTCACGAGATAGTGTCAAACGCTAACCATACTTGTTCACGCTCGCGCACGTGTGAGTTATACCCTTGGCTTTGACCACGAAATCAAACTGCTTTATTCGTCTAATTTATTTATGGTCCAAAGGGATATCACTCTAGCGAGATATATTTAGAACAAAATATCTCTTAGCGCTAGCTAGAGACAGAGAAAAAAACTTAAGGAAAATTCGGTGATTCGGCCTCATGGAAAACTCATAAGAATTCCGCGTAGCTTTGCAAGTGAAAATTACTTGGAGCATTTTTCGCTGCGTCCATTGCGAAATTAAGCGACCCTGGGTATAAGAGATTAAAATAGTACTTCTTTTCCTGTTTTGTGTGCAACTTCACAAAAAGCTTGTTCTACATTTTGTCAAGCGGTCCTCGGGTTTTGTGGAATATTATTCTCGCTGTACTTACTTTCGACGGTGTTATCATGCTTTCTTTTGGTGTGTGTGTAATAGCGGTTGTCACCTGTTGGAAAAGCGCCGCTAACAATAAGGTTTAATTAAAAAAAACATTCGCTGTTCAATATTGACCTTTGTTAAGTATTGCCTTTTGTATCAAACTATTATTCACTGGCGGTGACCCTGACTCGCACATCGAATTCACCTGCGAAGCTCTCCTTCCGTAAATGTATTGCAACGAACTTGACGGATGTCTATAGTATATGTTTTGTGTAATATCTCTTGCCACTTCTATTTCACGATGTATAAGAGATACACATGTAAAAAATAAGAAAAATGTAATTGAAGACTTTACTAAAAGACTTTTCTTTTCAACCTTGCTAAACATCGACGAATCCAGTCAAATTTATAATACATAGAACTTAGTATTAAATAGGTGTATTTATGGCGTTACCCAGTTGGCAAAGTAACAGTGGCAAACTATTCTGAGTCCCAACCGGCGTTAACAAGGCTCCGACGACAGCAGGAATTCCGAGCTCCAGGCGCCAGCGAGCCTTCAGTTCGGAATTCCGCGGGCGCCATTCGAACTTATAATGACATTTAGATATCCTTGTCAACGAGGTCGAACATCACCCTTGAGTCTGCAAATGGTTTTAAACTAGAAGACACGATAACGATAGCAAACTTTAGATTAATAAACAATAAAAATTAAAGGAAGTTGAATCAAGCCCCCATAAATTGCCCTATACACCTTTGTGTTTTCTGTTGTCTGGTGTACCTATACTTAGTACAGTTAGACACGCTCGCGCCTTATTGTCTGGTCTACCGCAAAGTTTACTAATCTCCTTTTTTTACTAGATGATAGGACTAACTCTTCTGCGAGTGTCCGTCTGGGTTGATACCATGGCTTTGCTCGTGAAGTCTGCCGCCACGCAGTAATGTGCAAGCATTACAGTGTTCCGGTTTGATGAGCCAGTGAAATTACTGGGTTTATGAGATGATGTCTCAGGGTAACGAGCGCTCTGCAGCGCCGCGCAGGCCTTTGTGTTTTTAAGTTCTGAGTGGTACTGCAATTGTTATGGGCCATTATATTTACCATCAGGTAAATGACCAGCTCATCTAGTTATGAAATAATACAAAAAAAACACGTTACTGAAGATCGGAATCGATTGGTATATCGATTGGTCTCTCGTTTCATAATCTGCTATAAGGTAACAGACATATCTTACTAAAGCTGTGAAAGGTGACAACGGACATTGCTTAGCTAATATATAAGTTTACATTTTAATTTATCCTAACATCGTGTCGGCACCTATTCACTGTATAAAACGACCGACCAGGCTAAAGGCAGGCGGACGAAAATTATCCCGGAATATTTCTGGATTCCCGAACATTTGACATGTAATTTACTCTCGGAATGATTCAGGGGTGTTATTGTCTGCTGATTCAATGTTTAAGGTTCCCTTAGCTATACTTAATACTGGTCTGTTTGAATTTTGAATATAATTAAAGGGCCAATATTTTTTTCTATACAAAAGTTACAGATATTTGTTAATGTATGCTATCTTACTTACTATCTTACTTATACATATGTTTAAATTACAATATCAATCTAATAAACAGCTAGCAGTAGACAATATTCCCAAAACGGTGGCATCATTTCCACGTTGAATGGCAATAATTTTTGAGCTAAGCTGAAACCAGTATTGTAGTCACGTGTCGCTTCGAACCCCCGATATGTTTGGTCACCAAGATCCAAGCGTCTCACCCCAAAAAGGCTGAAGTATATAAGTAATCGCTATCAAGAATATTTTCAACGGTTTGGATGATATTATATATGTATAGGATGTATACGAGAATGAGCTTGATCTTTTGGTGAAGGAAAAATACTGAGAGAACAAAAACACTGATTATTATATTGGTTTGTTTTTATTTATTTTATTTTATTCTATTTGGGGGGCTTACAGCTAACATTGCGATTTTTCTTGTATATATCAATAGTGCGTACACTAAAGGGGTTATTTATCTATAAGTGCCAGCCTGGCTAGTTACCACCTTAATTTATCAGTTACTTACCCAGTTCCCATTCAAATTAAGCTTTTCTGTACCACATTCCACATCGTCGATTAAACAATATCAAGAGAGATAGAGGTCAATAGCTGGAAGAAAAAAGGCTAAAGAATGCGTTATCAAATGAACTTACTTTAACATTCTTATATACAGCGTGTAAACACGAGGGCACTCCTTAAAAGCCTCCCGCCCGTCGGCACATCCTGTTTTGTCATACGGCTAGTGACATGACACATCACCCTTTATATCGAGCTAGGGTTGTCATACTTCAATATTTAATAATATATTTTATTCATAAATAGAAAAAAAATCGCTTCATTTCCTTAAAATAAAGCTTAGTTAGCTGAAAAATATGGTTTATCAAAACTATTTATTGCACTCTAAAAGGTTACATTTTTTCATCTTTGAAATATATGTAGTGTAATGTACCTACCTATATTATAGTACAATTAATTGCCTGTCTTGCTTAGCAGCAATTTCAGTAGTTTAAATAATGTAGTGTTTAAGTTATAATACTTCAATCTATACGTATGTATTCTTATTTCCCGTTCATTTTGGGATGGTTTAAAAGTAACTAGAAATAAGTAAGTAAAATACTGTACTCGTATTAGGTACTTAATATAAGCTTTTTAAAGAAACAATTTTTCAAACTTTATTAATACATTTAATCAATCCTACATATACCGAGAATATATCACTAAAATTTTCTGAAAGCTACCCCTGAGTCCCTGACACTTTGAACTTACTAAGCTTGCGATGACAACCCTAAATACAACGCTTTACAGTGTTCTATTTCAAGTCCATTTTCTTTGCATTAAGGTTTATTTTTGTTTAAACTATTTTACGCGTATCATAAGTCATCGGAAGTTTATTTTAGACGCTTTACGCTTAGCGTTCCTTAACTACTTACACAAGTTTAAAGTTTGGCACAAGCCTGTGATATAAGAATGCTTTAAATGTAAAGGCAAAACAAGTCCCCATGTTATGCCTCATTTTTGTTTCAAACTAACAAATGCTTATACATTCATGTGGTATTGATTAGGAACACTTTAGGATTCCCGGTGTTAAGACACATCGACTATTTAATTTCGATTTCCGTGTTTCTATGTGTCGGGTACAAATCGGATGATCCATTTTGTGACCAGTTCCCGGTATTAATTAATCATGCTTCTAACACAGACATTTTATTCTGAAGAAAGTACAATCCGTACAAGGGATAGAGGTTCATACCAAGACAGAAATCTTCGCCAAAGTTCGTTCCCATTTTTAAAGCAATTTTTAAGCTACATATTTTAGATTCAATTTTAGCTTGAAACCAAACTATCTCCGCAAACGTCCAAACTCAAACCTACACGAGGTTTACAAAGCACGTTACGTTCAACAGAACACTCCATCTAAACGCATCCGCATTGTGCCATCATACTTGTGAACACGAACTGCGTCATAGTGCTCCTGAATCAATTCCGGTGCATAACGGTTCTCGGTTTTGCGCTATACATAAAAGAAACAGTACTTCACCTGTCATTACGAGTAAAATCTCTTACCTTCATATTTTTGAACATTTTGTATTTTTTGTCTTGACTCAGCTCTACCTTGTCTAGGAGTTTTGGTTTTTATTTACGCTATATTACCGAGCTTGCCTTAGCTACTAACCTCATTGAGCTTAATAATATAAATTATGAACATTGACAACAGAATTGTTTTTGGTGTCGCTATAAAATTCTAATACCTTTTAGCCCAACGTGTCTAACGTTGGGCTAAAAGGCCGAGTAGCTAGTCTAGTAATTAAAAATTTTGAGAGACTCAAGGAGAACTTATTACAGGTATTTGGAAAATGTTTCACAAATTCCAATTTTTGGCACCTACATAAGCTGTTTAATAGTTTTTGAGCATCAATCGAGTTTACTGTGGGCCCATTTCTTTCTAATAATTTTAAATCTTCTATGAAAATATTTCGTGTTAGAGTCTTCATTTAACAAACTATCATATGCCATCATCATATGGCTATAGGTATGTATGTATGTATGTATGTATGTACAACATACATTTCTATGGATGCTGAATGCTGATACATAGATATGACGTGCGTAATGGCCCTTCCTTATGAAAAATGTTTCACAAAGGCGCACATAGGTACAAGTAAATGTAATTCCGTATTAGGTATCCAGTAACAATGCGATGTTCCTTACTTTCTCAATTTGAGTAGAAACTAGAAAGATCCAACATTGCTTATGTCCTTACTGATTAACTATGTATGTAGTACAACTGTCGAGCGACAATCATGTGAATGCGGTCTTTGTATATTCCAGTGGGTATCCGTAACTATCCGTAACAATAAATGCGGTAACGCTCTATTCCAGTGACTAACCGAACAAAGTGGGTTAGGGATTATTTCGGATACATTTGAGACATAAGTAAAACCGATTTGTATGATTTAACTAAATTAAACTTACGTTGTTTTTATATCGTCTATAACTAGAACATAATAACGATCATAAAATTTGAAAATCTGCCCGTAATTTTGCTTATAAAAAGAAACTGTACATATATTGTTTTGCCATTTTTAATGATGCATGGTGCAGGTAGTAGTAAGATTCTGTACTTGAAAACTAAACATCTAAGTACTGGTATTTCCCGGAGCCAGGCCTCTTTCTTTTTTTCATTTATTTCTAGACCAGGATAAGGCCCTTATCCAGGTATAGCGTGATCTGCGTGATACTAGTGTCAACCACATCATAATTATAGGTACCTACATAATTGGGTTTCCACTTTGATCCAAAATGATTGAAATAAAAACAATAAAAAATACCATGTAGAAATGCAATATATGTAAATGCAGCTTAAAAAAATAATGAAGTTAATTATCTGAGGTTTTCGGAAGGTGCACCTCATCTCTATGACCTGAAATTCTCGCATTTGGGACCTGTGTAAAGCGCGGGAAACCGACAGCGCAGACTGTAAGCCTGTCATAGCCGCCATTTTAGTTCCACTTACAAATCTTAGAACGCTTCGTTCTTGTGGTGTTCCGTGTTACTATTTTTAGTCAAATTTTAACGAAGACACAATTTTTAACTAAATCTTAAATATTTTGCCTTATATTTTAACTATTTTTTATTTTTTACATGTGATCGACGCAGTACTTCTTTACAGACACTATAAAAATAAAAACTAGACTTGATATGTTCATACTTCACTTATATACTTACAGAATATAAGTATCTATAAGTTGAGATTTTTGAGAAGTTCGCGTTACTTTTTAGAGTAGGTACTTACTTAGAATTTGGTCCCATAGAAATCGAAAAAAAAAAACGGTTGTCAGTTTTTTTTTGTTAAAAAGTTTTTATTTATCTTAGCTAAGCTCGGCAGTTATTATAAGTATAGGTATCTTAGCTTCCGAGAACTTAAGCAGTATTAGCGGTGGCAAGGCGTCGTGTGTCTCTGTCACTCTACATTCAATATTTTACGTCCCATTCTTTCAAGCGCTTTGAAATTCAGGACTTGCTGTACCTACACAATAAAATTCCAACAGTTCCTGTAAAAAGTTTGACAACCACCCTCATATACTGTATAGATTTGTCCAAATCGCAGTTTAACTAAGTGGTTTATTTGATCGTCTAATTGGTATCGGCGGATTAGAAGCGTTACCGCGTAAAGCCGAGTCTTATTTGGTAAAGCGATCGGATATCTGTTTTGTACTTGGGGAGCAATTCAGTGGAAGGAAGCTAGTTGGAGGGAGCAGGAACGGAAAGTTCATAAATTTTGTAAATGTTGGCGTGTATCAATTGTTTTATAATTCTTCAACGAAATGTTGTGTGTCCGTGCTCGATACCCCGCGATATAGGGGCAGTGGCGGGAGATTTAGAATCAGAGATGAGAGATTTATCCAGAAAGAATGACGTGTATCTCTCTTGTATCTTTCTCTATTATCTTTCAATCTTCGGAAGTTTCTCTCCTAATTTTTTGAAAAGCGCATATTTACTGAATGGAATTTCCGAAGAGGCTCGCATGACGTGTAATCATCAGACAGTTGTACTGTGTAAATATCTTGGCGAAAAAATACTTATTACAATTTTTTCTAGGAGTTGGAATTTCCTTCTAACAACACAGTAACCGTGAACGTGGCGTAGAAGACTTATTGTATAAGAGAAGGTGGCTCGTCGAGATTGTGGTGACATTTTTCTCGAGTACGCTTCTCTTGACGGATTTTTTTATCACCACAGCGAACGGTGGAAAAACTCAGCCTTCAAAATTCGCACCCACATAATACCGTTGGGTGATGCTATATTACCGTGTAGTAATGTAACAGTTGCTAGACCACATCACGCGTGGATCCAGATTTGACATTAAATATTCTATTCTATAACGTGTCATCATCTTCGATGGTATCGTCACCAGGTGAGACAATGGAGAAATTCTATCGAAATTCAAATAAACTTAATCTTGTAAAAGGAGACTCGGTCTAGTCATCACGGCACATGAGAAGACTTACAGGAGTCTCGCTAGCGCCCCACTCTGTTTATATGCTGATATTCTTAAAATCCCCGAACATTTAATATCCATGCATTGAAACCATCTACCACCATACTAGATATAGAGAAACTGCATTTAATTGTTGACTGGAGATATCGCTTTTAGCCATAAGTCCGACCATTGTACTTTAATTTAAAGTCTAGTATTTACTGTGGGTCATTTCTTAAGACTGGGTGCCAAAGGTAGTATTTAATACAATTTTTTTTATTTGATGTAGGTATTGTATTAAGCTAGATATACAGGGTGGGTTTGATTTAGTATGTTATCCCGGAAAGGGGTGAGTAGGAACATGTGATTGTTCATCAGTTGTGAGAACCTCTCTTCAAAACACATCATTCCAAATTTGCATACAAAAAAATAAATTCGCTTCAAACCTTTAAGTACCTACGCGGCATTTTCTGGAATTGTTTCTAAGTCTCTTCTGTCAACATCATCACCAAGTAAGTAAATCAGCTGATCTACTAGGGCTACCCGGAAATACTGTAAGTAGTTAAATTTTGACGTAAACTTATGCCATTTCTTCAATGAAAAATTCCAAATTTCTAAAACTCTGTTGAGGTCCAGGAATAGATCACCTTTCGGGATAACATACCAATTCAAAGTCAAGCTTTAGTCACAAATATATCTAACAAAGAAAGAAAAGAAAAGAAAGAAAAATGCTTATTCGTAGCAAAAAACCAAAAAAAAAAAAAATACAAATAAAAATACTAACATATAAACCTATATTTGCTACGAACCGGTCCCAACTCAGCGTATGCCGGCCATTCGACTGGCGCTGGTCTTCCGTTGGGGCCGCCTCGGTGATATCACGGATGATACAGAATATAATTCATGAATTATAGAGAGCAAAACAGTAACATTTATAGTATATACGTATGTGTAAGAAACAAGACGTAAAATGACAGCAGATAACATGAAAAAAGAAAAATAGAAGTGTGACCAAACTAAACAATAATAATATAATAGGATAGGAGTGTTTATGAGTCATACAACAAAAAACCTCGCGCTAAGTATCTCCAAACCGAGATGAAATACACATTTAGGGCGTCTGATTCTTCCATCTACTGGTCGTGACCTACTTTACTGGCATTATCCACGATTTTTCCACAGCCTCCGCCATTCTCTTTGTGCGCCAGTGAAATGCAAATAAGTTGACTGTGAAATTGGAGTTACCATAAGACATTATTGTTGGTAGGACTATAATTGAACCCTAAACGTTCTGACTTACGGTTTCTTTACTAATCTTACTTTTGTGCAGAACAAGGGGCTAATTCTGTTGATCAAACTTTAAAACGACGTCAGAACTGTTGTAATTTACTACATAAAATAGAACCTTATAATTATTGTGGCCACAATATAGCATTTGGTTTGTAGAATCACCGGCGCGAGTACGGAAGTCGGTTCGATAAATTTGTCAAACCGAAAAACTCGACAAATTTATCGAATGTTGCGAGTACCGAAGTCTGATCGTAAAGTATTGTAGTAGCTCTATATTCTCTTTGGATTCGACCTAGCTTTTCGATAACTTTTGTCGATTGTTTCGAGTCTCGATAAATCCCACCTTATCGATTTGAACTGTCAATTTTATCGAATTTTATCGACCCGAATAGATCCGTACTTGCGCCGCAGGCCCCAGAATTATTGAGAGTAACCGCCGCGCCGGGACTATGGGACGACAAATATACTATACCAACAATCTACATACATATATGTAAGTATGTGTATATTTACCTACGTCATCATCAGATTATTATCAATATTATTCAGAAGCTTGTTTGTTGTAGGTTTGTTGGTGGTAGGATATTTTCTAGTGTTTTTGCCTTGCTAGCTACCAACCTTA
This sequence comes from Crocallis elinguaria, assembly GCA_907269065.1. Classification (NCBI taxonomy): domain Eukaryota; kingdom Metazoa; phylum Arthropoda; class Insecta; order Lepidoptera; family Geometridae; genus Crocallis; species Crocallis elinguaria. The sequence continues at coordinate 17,485,888 of OU026072.1, read as the reverse complement.
AGATATAAATATTTCGACAAGCATCTATCAGTGTTTGACTGTTTGTGGTATATAAGGGTCGGGGGCAGGGGCGTATTTACCCTAGGGCCAAAAGGGCCATGGCCCAGGGCGGCAGGCTGCTAGGGGCGGTGCAAGCAGAAGAAATTTAAAAAAGACTATCTATTTAAGGCTCTTATTAATGAACAGTATTAAAATGTGTTTTGTCTCTTTCGATTACGTTTAAAATTGTATTAAAAAAGGGCGGCGGGACCTGCAGGCCCAGGGCGCTGAATCCTAAAATACGCCACTGGTCGGGGGTCATTTTCGCAAGCTAGGTAAAAATAAAAACCAATTGACACCTAAAAAAATTTTTTTACGTTGGATTATTCGATCAGTCTTATACACCTTGAGTTTGAATTGGTATGTTATCCCGGAAGGGTGTTAATCTACTCCAGGAACTCAACAACATTTGTTGAATGACGTTTGTCCAAGGGTGGCTCTCACAACTTGTCGACAACCATGGTCATAATCACCCCTTTCCGGGATAACATACCAATTCAAACTCACCCTGTACAAAAAGCCATCGAAAAAGCTATCGAAAAAGCTCTCCAAAGAAAAAGCTAGGTACCAATTGTCTTTGAAATTATTGACTAATAGTTGTATGGCGGGCCTGGTAGGTTGGTCGCCGGATTTTTGTTACTAGTATTAAGGGCTGGCGTATTCAAGAAGGTTGAAAAATGTTGAAATAGAGCGACTGCTCCTCTACGACCTCGCCAGGGCTACCCGCTGTACCTATATAGCTATTGCACAGAATTCACACCAGCCAAAAAGGCGTAAATTATACCTACCAAACTCCAGCAAAACCGGACGTGTGGCTGCCCTACAAGAAATGGAAACATTACAGGAGCGTTATGTAAGGTGCTGTAATTGTTTAACGACACGCTTTAATGCCATAACATTCAGTAATTATTAATATTAAGGTCGCGCAACGGCTCATGAAATTATCTTCATTGTTTTACAGTGGGACCTTTATTTTAACGCGCACGGTTTGTTAATTCGGAATCGTGTTGGTGGACTAAAGAGAATTGTGGAAAGGAGAAAATCATCGCATAAATTACAACAATGCGAATATGCATTTTTTTGTAAAATAGAATTCTTGATTATAATATATGCTTGCTGTAATCAAAATGCCTGTAGCTTGCCTTGTAGCTTGCAGATGTTTTGTGATGTTATCGTATGCAAAGTGCCTTAGACATCAGGCAATATTTTACTGATGCTGAATGATATGGTCCCATATCATTGCACGATAATGTAAACCTAAAAGGTTGTGCCCATTCATATTGTGAATGCGTCTAACAATGTGAACGGTTATCCAAGACCACGCTCCATTTGCCACATCACATTCGCTTGTTGCACATTAGTGGAATGCACATTGAATAGGGGCCATCAGCCATGAATAAAATCCACAATAAACTTAAAAAGTTTGACAAATTTGTGTGCACATATCCTGATTTGTGATGTAGATACCTACTTCTGACATCGGTACTTACAACATTATTTCAATTATAAGCACATATATAAAACTTCAAAACGAGAGTGAACCTCTGAGGTAAACTTAATTTATAAATTCGAAAGGAAGGGAGTGAGTCTTTTATAACAGAATAACTATAGGTAGTTATTACATACCAATCATAGTATGTAGGTATCAATGTGTTACAGCAAATGCATTTGGTAAGTCAGTCCGATTCTTGATTTAGCGTTTCTAGGTAGAGTTTAAAAGGTATCGAGGATAAAAAATAAACTGAAACTCTACACGAAGTTCCTGGAGATGCATGAGACAAAATGTTTTGTTAGAATGTTTTTTATTTTGCCTCAACCTAATCATTATATAATACTACAATCACACACCAAAATGCATTACCTACTTAACACGTTCACGCGAACAACGTGTATGTACGTCACATATTGCATTAGAATAAACATAGTAATTAACAAAATCGATAACCATTTACATTTCGTTCCAAAGACCGTCGTGTGGTGGTGTGGTGATAGTTTAGCATCTCTATATAGTCAAAGTCTGTGGTCATAGTAATTATACCACAGAATGAGAAAGTTATGCTTAGCTTTATTTTACTTTCATTTTCTTGTTAGTAGGTATCTAATAAAAACATTTTCACAACACCAAGTTAATGCTAGTTTAGATTTTATTCGTAACCACTGAGCTTAACATTACGATATCTGAATCATTAATAATCCTGTTAATGTCGATTGTAAACGTCTAAGGTCACCTGACAACGTCGATAGGTGTTTGACCTCCGTGGTTAATCTAAGTTTCTGATTGAATTTCAGCCAGTCTGATAAGCTTGTCGGCCAGCTCTTTTTGTTGGACAGTGAATTCTAAAATCAAAACTTTGCCGCGCAATGCCTATAGCAAACTTCATTCAAATAAGATTGGTTTTAACTTAACCTAAGCAGCCTTGGTTTATACCAGTAGTATCTTGGCAGCCACAATTGGGATGTTGACTGATTTTGGGAAAGTGTTTAAAACGATGCGTATGGGCCTAATATAACCCAAAATATTTAAATTTACTTTTTAAAACAACTAATATTTTAATTATCATGTATTTAAAATGCCGTTTTAAATTTTGCTCCAAAACGGCAGTGACGTCACGTGTTCAATTACCACAGAGTAGTTTTCTATAACACTGTAAAGTGACAAGCAAAGAGAATATAACCACTACTACCTAGTCTGTGCTACGTTTAGTGACAAGTTCATTCGATGCTTTCTGTGTATGTATTGTTATGTATTAAAATATGAGTTCTAAGTTTTTTGAGCTTATTGATTTATATATTTATGCTTTGGTTAATTAATACACTTTGGATCTTAGAATCTACGATTACTGTTATATATTCATTGTTGGTTATAGAAATAATGATTTTTGGTATAATAAGTAGGTACTTACACGGAGGTCTTCACATTTCTAAATTCAGCAGAACAGAAATTATCGTTTGTCGAGAAGAAATTGGCCACCGTAAAACAATCAATTCTCGGCAAATTGGAATTATTTGCCTTTATGAAGCCACTTTCCATCATGGGAGAATATTCAAGAGTCGAAATAAATTTAGAAAAATAGGCGCGGAATTCACAGCACAGATAAATAATCACAGAAATCACTCTAAAATACTAAGCAGTTAAGCGCAACGAGCTATATACTCATTAGAGTTTTGGCGGGAATGCGAAAATGTGCTGTTGTTGATTTTGTGTTATTTACTAAAACCTTTGTTTTATAGAGTGTTAATGTGTAATAATAGTGGATTATTAACCATTAAGTGTTCGTAAACTTGCATGAGTGAAAGGCAAATAGTACAAAGACGAAAAACGTGTATTTTCGTATTCTATCCAAAACTCCATAGAAGCTTCAGTAAACTATCCACCAATTTACTGAAGCGTCACTTCGACTCGACCGCGCCTAGATTAAACTTTAACGTGACTTTGACGACTTTCATGCACCAAAACTAGAGATTTATTATATATTATTACTTATATAACTTGACACTAGTTAAATGCGCAAATCACGTGGAGCCAAAAACAAAACAAAAAAAATATATATACCCATTCCGATTGAAACCGTGACGTCACAGGCGTTTTAGGTCACGTGACTTCAGATTTATGTGATTACATTTTGATTATTTAATTTAAATTAAATTCCTTAAAAATAAACAAAAATATTGTGTTTAATAGGATTTCTGTCACAAAAACTACCGTTTCGCGGCAAAATTATATTTTTATTTGAATACAGTCAACAACCCAATTCTTCTCAAACAAAAAAGAAAATAGGTCTAGTTGTTTTCGTTTTTACGTTTTAAAATAAGTCGTACAATCGTATAAAATAATAAAATACGTTTTAAAAAACTAAAAGAAATAATGAAAATCAGGCGCCAAGCCCTAAGTATGCCAACAGCCATTCATAAGGACCAGTAAATATATATGTAATTTTTTTATATTTTTAATTCGCTGCCTAGCCCCGACAGGGCTAAGTTGGCATCACTGAATATCGATGCCGTTGGCAATCCGATGGCATATAGTATGTGACGTTTTGTTTCCACCAATGTTGGTGCGTTTCACATTTTTAATTATCATTTTCTGCAATTAAAAATGGATTTAATGAGAAAATTATGTTTTATTAATTAATTGTCAGGGCGATATAAATTCAGGAAAAAATATTTCAAATAAATTTAAACCGTATGCATATATATTCCTTATTCCATTCTAGTTTAACTGTATGTTTTAGATTTTAACAGGTATTATCATTATACGTTAATACATCAAACCTCCCTTAAACTTTTAACCGATGAAATACTGTTAGCCAAACCGTTAGTTACCATCGTTCAGCGCGTTCGAAAATAGAAAATCGCTCCAAATCACTATAAACTTTTTTAACGTCATACATTCAGCCAGTACTATTAACTACACAGTGGCAATAAATAAACGCACAACGACACCATGGTTCGGCGAGTGCAGCGCAATATTGGCAGGAGGGGGCTTCAAATGCAATTATGAACAGTGGAGAGTCTGGTGCCGCACCCTCGCGCCTCGGGACAATTGCAATCGGTCCCGCCCGTCCTGCTTGATAGCTACCCTCATAATTATGCAACCTTTATGATGTACGGTGTACGTTATGAAGTATGAACATAATAAAATATGCACATAATATGATGTGATGCGCTTTTAACTGGAGACGTGATAGGTGTTTGTGAAATTGTGTTTTGAATTTTTGTTTCGTTTTTGTTAGAAAATGGCACGGAGGAACGAGAAAATATTGTTCAACAATTTTATTTTGAAATATACTTAGTACCAAAATATATCTAATTATTTTTTAATAATCTTAAGTAAACATAGGTACATTTTATTAAGTTTATATAGTTTTAGAATATTGGCTTATTAAAACACTTTTTAAAGAGTTAAAGTTTCTTTTTCACATTGTTTCACCTTACAGAAATACCACAGCTATTAAACAATTTTACAATTGGATGCGGCTAAATTTATTTTTATTATTTTTAAGAGTATAAACAAGGTAAAGCAAACATGATGCACGTTCTATAGTTATCGTGATTCGTGACACATCTAGTCGAGTTCTAAACCAACCCCGTCTAGTCGAATCTTGTCGAGACTGCACTTGTAACTGCGTCAGTTCCCGTGGGCCGTGCGTTATTGTATTTACGGCGCCCGCGGGAAATATCCTGCACTCTACATCGTTTGAGTGATGGTACTGCTTCACTTATACCTACTGTGGGCATATCCTATGTTGTAATCTTCAGTCATTCCACTCTGACCATCTAAACTGACCAACTAATAAACAAATTTTCTTTCTGAACGATACAACTATTTGGTTGATTCGTTTTAGGTGTTCACGATTATTCCACATGCGTGTTAAAGTTGAACTTATTATTATTCTTCAAAAAAACAAAATTATTTTAACCGACTTGAAAAAAGGAGGAGGTTCCCAATTAGTCTGTATTTTTTTTACTCGATTTCTTCGCGAATTGTCAACCGATTCAAATGATTCTTTACCACTCGCGATATTTTATTCGAAGTCGTTTCCCGCTTTTTTAAAGCATTTTTCTGAATTAAACTATACTATACCTACTTACTTTTAATTGTAATGGGCTTATTACACCACGCGTTATTCAGACTGTCTTACAGTCTACTTTTTTACTATGACCTCTTATTACACTACACAATTATTTAACCTAGGTGTTCCTTAAGGTACCTTCTTACTTCTGCTATCAACGTGATTTTTCGCATACCTAGTTTAGGGGACGCAAAATGACATAGTCTAATTTTATCCTCATCAGGAAAATGCTTGGTTCCTGTGGTAATCACCACGCGGAAGAATCTGCGGGCTACATCCTTTTATCGACTAAATATTTTTTCAATTGCATATTTAGGGCGTCCATGAGCTTAGGCTCATAGTCCATTCTAAAAGAGAGGTAATAATGCTAAAAGGACTGTTGAAAATTTGAATCACGGATTTTGAGATTAGATACAGTTCTGATTCAAGAACATCCCTTAGCTATGTTTGTCACGTTCTCACTGCAAAGTATCCGATTTCTCAGAGTGGGAAAGGTTCACATACTTATTTCATAGGGGACAATGTATAGCTCTTCGCACACGATGGCATACAACACACTCTTATTCTACGCTTAGCTTTGATCACATCAGATGAGACTTGTGAGTCGCCAAACGCCAAAAAAATAACAGGATAAACTGTAGATTCAATAATCGTCACCATTACCTACGACAAATATTTCGGGTGTGTAACACCTATTTATTCATGCAGTATACAGATAAAACGTAGGTGCTTCTCAAGAAATGCGAACTGGCATCAAGTGGTTTAAAACAACACACTTCCGATTTGATATCTTGATGTCCGATGCTGCAACTGCAAGCTTTCCTGCATGGGCAGGCCACGTCGCTCGCAGAACCGATAACCGATTTTGTGATTTCTTCCCCGTAAGGTATTCGAATGGTGACCACAAACCGCAAGACGTAGTGTAGATCTCTATATAATGTACATATGATTGCAATAAGTAATTGAATATTGAGTATAGACCGACCCTGCACTAGGTAGACCGACGACCTGGTGAAAACTGCGTGGCCGATCCAACTGGCGTTCTATGAGGAAGGCTTGTAATAATTTCAGCAGTGGAAGTCTTCTGGCTGATGATGATAATGAAACTTTCCTGCAATAGCATTCTGACTCGTACTAGGATTTGACTGAGCGGCCGATAAATCGGCCGCGATGGGATCGTCTGGATCACCCAAGATGTGCAGAGGACGGCGTCGATGGAGAGTTATGATTTATGTTATGATTTCAGTTGCACCATCCATTGAAATCGGCAATCTATAAAACAAAATCAGTTATTCGAACCACGTGCGGTTTATTGGCTGCAAATGTGGAAAGTGCTTAGTTTATGGCTGTTTATATTGGTTTGTTATTAAATATGAGACCGGTCATTGTGACTGACTCGCGTTGTGTTACAATTGGACGCGGGCGCTGTGGTAGAATGTATAAAGGTCAAAGAAAACATGTAAAGTAATTGGGTTCGAATCATTTAATGAAGGAGAGCTTCGGTGTTATTCGTTTCAGATCCACAGTTCCTTAGACGGCTTTAGCCGAGGTTCGTACTGTATAGTACCTTCAGCTTTTTCAAGTGCCCATGAGCTAGTTGCAACTTGCAAGCCTTCTAAACTTTCCCGCCCGCCCTGTGTTGCTGTCACTGATTGTGATCCTCCTTGGTTGCTGTAAAGTCGAACATCGGGTCCAATGGTTAAGTAGCCGTAGTACCTATATAGTAATAGTATGCCTAAGATATTTTAATTATAATCTTTTTTTTATGTTATTTTGTAACGAGACGAGCTGGTCGTTTGCCTGATGGTAAGAAAGTTCTGGGTGGCATTGCAATTGTTATGGGCTGGCGTTATGCTTACCATCAGGCAAACGACGAGCTCGTCTCGTTATAAATAACAGAAAAAAAAAGAATGACGCCAGCCCATAACAATTGCAGTGCCACCCAGAACTTTGTAACACAAAGGCCTGCGCGGCACTGCAGTACGCTCGTTAAAATAAGTTTAAAATAAGACGCTCGTTACCCTGAGACTAGGTATTAAGTCTCATAAGCCCAGTAATTTCACTGGCTACTCTGCTCATCAAACCGGAACATAGTAATGCTTGCACACTACTGCTCGGCGGCAGACTTCACGAGCAAAGCGGTGGTAACAACCCAGACGGACACTCGCAGAAGAGTTATTCCTCCCACTATCTTATCTTATTGATTCTTAATCAAAATGTGTAATTTTATTGACCTAATGTGATTTTCGTATACCTAATGCAGGCAAAATTTGCCGGGCAGTACCTAGGTACTTCTTAGCAATATTAATACTATTATGTATGTAAACAAATTTCTCTCATTTAAATTAAATATAATATAATTTCATTCATAGTTTTTGTAAAGGAAAACATCGTCGTTTAAGATTTGTTATATGGAAGCCCCTAAATCTCATCTGAGATCTACTATATAGGTACTTATTGCTACTACTGCTAGTAATTCTAATCTAGATCTAGATCCAGTTGAAAATCAATAGCTAATAGATTTTTTACTTTGATAGTTTCATCTCTATCACTATCACTGCTCTTATGTAGAATAAGATGCGTACCTAATAAAATTAATAATTCTACGTACCTAAGTATTTAAGTAAGTATATAAGATTAAGGGACGTAAGTTCCTGCTTTATTTTTTTGTCCTCCCCGTGTATTGTAACTACGTATAACACCTTGTGCCTAGCTACTTACATCATAAAAGTTTTAGTGTTCCATCAACCCTAACTTGGTAGGTCGCCGGTTACTACGAAAGCCCGAAAAGCTACGAGAAAATGTCACAGTGTACTAAATAACTACCCATACACAGTATCTTCACAGTTCACAGGAGAGGCCGTTGACTACTACAATACCACCCTTCTCTTTCTCTCCTACATCTACACTCTTCCGTAAATCGAAATCAAAGCTCGTCGGGATTGTAGAGCAGTGAAGTTCGTGTTTTTCCTCACTGGTGTGAAGTGATGTGCAGATAAGCGTGCGTTCGGAATTCAGATATGACAGTTTTAGCCGTAGTCTTAACATAGTAAATAACTTTAGAATAAATCTTATTAACAACAATTTCACATGTCTCGAAAACCGAACATCTCTTTTGTAAGCTTTAAGATATAAGGAATAGGATAACGACTGATATTTAAGAAAAGATAGCCAAAATATCAACGCTATAACAATCAACCTAGGATAACAATTTGATCGCAGCGTATGGGCTGAACGTACCTGCATATGGCTGACGCTCAGTTTGTGTTTATGTCAATACAGAACTGATTTTTATTATTTTGCGCGGGTGTGGATATAACAATTATATTAATTAATATGTGTTAGTGGAACCTGTGAATTGTGTGTTATTTTTGTGATAATGTTTTGCAGCGCTGGACTTTTGGATAACTTTAAATCTTCAGCGTACATATAAGGGTATGTATTTTTATGTTTCTCACCTAATTTAGGGATTTATAAAGTTTTGAAGAATCAGTATAAGATAAATTAGAAACGTTGATGTTGAGGCTAAATATTTTTAATGTTTGCAAAGGTTTCTTCTTTAATTTTACTACGAAAAACTTAGTTTACAGTGAAGTAAAGATACCTTGCAGTCGATTGACTGGTTTATGTCGTAGGTTATCGGCCAGATGATAACTTTTTGCCAATTTGTATGTTACTGGGAAGGAATACTCCTTGAATTGCAACTCAGTGCAATACAATATTTTGCAATAACTCTACGTCTATAGTGTGATTACTCATTAAAATCAAATAGAACTTTTAAGTTTTATGTGACACAAGTAAAGTGATCAAGATACATAGGTAGGTACCTATCTATTGAAAATTTTACTTTAGTTGTTCATAAATAAACAAAATTCTCATACAAAACTTAATGTACTAAAGTGTAGCTCTACTGTATCAAGTTAGTTGTCTTAGAAATTTGCTAGAAACTATGAAACTCTATAACACAAGAAATTGTAAAAAAGTGACTCAAACATAATTTATTTCATTGATAAACGCTACATATTTCTTTCCAACAGATGTGAAATCTCCAAGAACTTTACAAAAAGTATCAGACAAAAAAAATAAACACTTCAAGATTGCTATTTAAAACCAAGAAAGTCTGACCACAGTTGGAACACATTGTGTTTATGAATTACACACATGTGTTATCAATACCATCCCTGTGAATCACAGGACATCTGCGTTAATAAGCTTATAACTGGCTGGTTATAAAAAGTATTCATAAAAACACTTCCTTTGCCAAAATAAGACTGAATTCACTGAAGTTATTATATATACATTTAAAAATAGAAGCAGTTTATTTTTATAAAATGGCCAGTAATGAAAGCTTTTACAATAGAATGAGTCAGAATTAGAGCAGGGAGATGATTTCTTTTTACTAATTGAAGGCATATAACTAGTTGTGTCTGATGAACAATATGTGGGCCAAATTTATCAGCATAATTTATTGTTATGGTCTGGTAGTGATATTGCTGTTTCATTTGTTTTGGAGTTATTGTGATGGATTTAATTGTCTGTGAGTCTGTGACAAAATAGTAAGCTTAATATAATGAAAAGTGAAAACTATATTGGTGTGTGTACAATTGTACATGTTTGAGAAGAATAATGTTTAAAGTTAAAACAAAACCTACTCTGATAGAATTTCAATTATTTGAAATTAAACTACTACTATCTCAATTTAAAATCAACAATTTTTAATACTTCTAAGTTAATGTCAGTAAATTGGTTTTTGATGAAATTTTAAGAAAGTTGATAGATCAAGATGATACTCGAAACTGGTGCTGTAACATTATATTTAACACTTTAAACACACATTAGAAGAAACCAGGTCTCGCAATGTCTAGACAAGAAACAAATGTTGGCATTTTTTCCTGCGTCCAAATATTTGACCAATCCTTGGACCGGAACCCATGCCAATAGCATATTATTAGTTCTGGGGCTAGGTCTTGTGGTATATTGGATTCTAAGACCTAAAATACAAAAAAAAGTGCGAGTGTTCGTCTGGTGGGTACCACTGCTTGTGTGGTTTGCCGCCAAATAGTAATGTGCAAGCATTACTGTGTACCGGTTTGATGAGCAGAGTAGTCAGTAAAGTAAAAGGCTTACAAGTCTTGATACCCAAAATCTCAGGATAACAAGCACAATGCAGTGCTGCGCAGGCTGTTGCCTTTAAAATTGCTGAGTGGCATGCAAACAAGAAGCCCATCTTGTTATCCAATACCTATACTGTAAAAAATTTAAGTACACAATATCATAGTAAAAAGAGTGACAATATGGAGCGCTGTTCAATAATAAAATATGGTTGCAAATAATAAATACTGCTCATTAAAAAAGCATGAAACCAATTTCTATGGCCAATCTAATATCTTTGAATCTAGCATGAATCTCCGCAGGACAACCTTTTTTTGGGCTGCATTGCCATTACTTTTTCAAATAGATTTCCAAATGATGGAATATCTTTTAACCACCTTTTTTTAATTCTACAAACACATTTACCTATTAGAGATACTTTTCAATTTCCTAATTATTTAATTAAGGTCCCCTTGTGTTAAGACATATTATATATATTTCCCTAATAGAAAGGACATTGACCTCTGTTGATAAAACATTATCACAATAATTATACCTAAACTATAAATATAATACTACTAATAGTATACCTACCTAATTATAACAGTGATTGAGGAAATAAAATAATAATGCTGATTAGGTACGTGTAATTTATTGATTCATATACAAGTATGTATGCATTTACTTATTGTGACCCACATTTTATTTCATTCACATTGTTTTCTTATTTTTATCTTATTTAGAGCCCAGATTTTTATCTTCCATACAGATAAATCAAATTGAAATGTCTGTTTATAATATCAAAATAACAGCTTTTTACTAAATGCATATGAAAGTATATACGGTACCTATAACAAAACCACCATTTTTAAAATTTTTGTCTGTCTGTTTGTTCCGGGTAATCTCCGAAACGGCTGGACCGATTTTGACGAGAGTTTCACTGGTAGATAGCTGATGTTACAAGGAGTAACATAGTTAGACTACTTTAATTTTAGAAAAATAATTAGGGTACCGTGCAAAAAAATAAAAACCATGTAATCCAAAATTTCCACGCGGGTGAAACCGCGGGGCAGCAGCTAGTATAACAATAAAATCTATCTAATATTGTTGTTTATTTTGTTCCATTTCAGCCACAAGTTGTCTAGGAGAGATTGCTTTTGACTATCCTATATACAACAAAAAACATCGATTTTATGAAATATATTTTAATAGTGTTTTCCTTGTGTATTTGCGTAATATTACTATTATAGCTTTAACATATAATATTAAATTGGTAGGTATATAAAAATTGTTTTTCTACAACTAACCTTTGCGAAAGTCAATTGTTGTCGTTATACAGGATTAAGAACATCACATTAACACAACAAAAATGAAATTCACGGAAAATACAAAGATACTGGTGTCAATTCTATCATTTCATACCTAAACAAAATAAACAACATAAACTAAAATAACTAAATAAAATACACACTAATTTCTTTACAATCTTAATCTAATAATCCGCTACCAGTAGGCAACGTTCCCAAAATGCTGGCAGCATTGCCACGTTGAATGGCAATGCTTAATCTTTGACCTAAGTAGAGGCCAGCATTTTGGTCACGTGTGGCTTCGACCAGACGCCCTGAAAGGTCTTTAAAAATTCGATGAGCTCCAGTGTCTCAACGGTCCAAGTGTCTCAACCCCAAAAGGCTCAAATATGTAACTACTATCAAGACTACTATATTTGCGCCTTTTGAGGTTCTCAGCGGATTCAGCTGCCGCACCAGCCTTATTTTGAGTACCGGGAAGATGTGACGGCGCAAGGGTGTCAACAATAATATAATATAATATAATAAAACAAAATAATATGTTAAAATCCTAAACACACCATTAATTCGACTCAATTAAACAATAAAGTCTCAAAAAAAAGCCTTCATTAAAAACGGCCATAAGTTTCCTCCGAAGCAAATAACATTTAATAAGCTTATTACGAAAGCTCCTTTTCCCTAATTAAGTGATTACGCGTGACCTTCAAGTTAAAAAAAAAACTTCCGAGCTTGGACTTCGCATTGTTTGTCCTTTTTTGTGGACTTTATGGACTTGGGTAATTGGACGATTAGCAAGCACTGGTTCAGCTTTGAAGCATGCTTGGACTAAGAGCCCCCATACACGAGTACTCTAATCCACAACATTCCAATCCAATATTCCAAATACCGCCCGTGTGTGGGGTATCTCAGATGGACACTGTATTAAACTTTCACGTGTATTTACTAATTCACACATTGTAACGGGATATTTACCGTGATTATTATTATGAAATCAAATCATTTATTTGCCAAAATAGATGAAAATTAGGACCTTAAAATTAATTGTAGGTACAGTGTATTTCGTCTGCAAGCAGACGTTCAAATGTTTTAAAAATAATTCTAGTCATAAAATTCCATATATTCCTTAAGATTGCAAAAACAAAACCCCGAGTATTCCCGTGAACATGATGCTTGCAACAGCGTCGAAATATCGGGTGCTCATTCACTGTAAATATCCCGTTACAATGTGTGAATCTCAGATAGGTTACGTGGAGTGATAGAAATATTAGAAATGTAATAAATTTAATTAGGTTAATATTTTCTCTTTATTTTTCTTAGACAATTTTAAACTCAATCGAAAGAGACAAAACATTGTGTAACTATTTAGCCATTACAAAGTTTTTAAGTAGGTGACGTTGTGGCCGAAGATTGTAAATATATTAATTATGTTGAAAAGGAACTGACACTCAAGAACGGATATGCCGAAACACACCTCTAGGTTATAAAAATACCTACGTAGATGTTTTCATCTTATTAGGGTGGAGCAATATAGATAGACTTCTACAGAAATTGCGACACAAATGTCAGACATTATATTTACTGTTCACAAGACACTTGGTCACAAGTAGTCAGAACTCACAACATGTTCATACAGCCGCTGTAGTGACACTAATTATTATTATCGTGTTACAATAAATATCACAATTAAAGACATTCGTGAACACACATTAGACACTAGCAGCCTTACTAATAAACTCTGTTAACGGTTGAATAGTTACACAATGTTTCGTCTCTTTTGATTCTGTTTAAAAGTGTCAAAGAACGACAAAGACAAAACATAGTGTAACTACACCACCGTTTTACACACTGTTATGCACTGTTTTTTAGTAAAGCCCTAAATGTATTCTCTGAGTGTACGGTGTATAGGGTTGTCGTAGTCTTAACCTAGCTTCACACTTGTAGTCAACCACAAAACTATCCATTGTTTTATTAAGCTACAAAAACCCTGTGAGTTTACCTCCAATAAGTACCTAATCCCAATAATTTCAGTTCCCGCGAACACAATTCATTCGAAGAAAACGCCTGAAGTAAATCCAGTCTAAATCCACCACCTCTACTATATTTATTTGTTCGTTCATCCCTTGTAAACATCGCTAACAAGAATGTCAAGAACCTTATTGCCATATTCCTGGCGCCGAATAGTTTGTAGAGATTATGTTCCGGATTGAATAAAGGCTAACGCTGACATGACGTATCTTTGGCATGTTCCCCATTGACTAAATAATAGTATAGTGACTAAATATAGACTAAATATAGCCTTGCTCCGTGGTGTAGTAAAGGACTTATTACACCTTACTAGATACTAATTTGTATTGCAATTATTTTCAATAGCAAAGAAAGGCGTACTCGTTAATGATTTAATAGTTCTTGACCTCGACTACAATCGGCCCCAGTGTTTGTAAACAGTTTCGTAACCATGTTATAAAGTTCGTTTTTATTTTAAATTGCTTGTTATGACTGCCTTCGTAGTAGAATACAATTGCTCATATTACTGTTATATTACTAGTTATAACGCGCTACTATTACTTATAGTTTACGTAATTTTATAAGGTGGACCTACATGTTGGTTGTAGTCTGTTATCTTCGTTAGAGATTTGCTTACTTTGAAACCTAAAATATATCTGTCGGATAACTCAGCGCCGCGCCGGCCGTGATTTTATACAAACAAGAAAAAGCGAGGAACCGACTTCAGAGAACTACTGAATCAATTTTGATGAAATTGCTATGGGATCAATCTGAAAGTATTATATCCTTTCACATAATAAATAATTTACCAAATCGGTTTATAAATGTTAGAGACTTAATGTAATAAACATAAGAAAATACAACCGAATTGAGAACCTCCTCCTTTTCTGGAACCGGTTGAAAATGGTTTTACAATATTTAAATTAAAATTTTCACAGTAATGGGACCTTATTTTCAAAACCATTATTTTATTACAATTTATTCTTCTTTAAACAAAAAACTATAATTAATTTTCCCCTCTTATCATCGGACAATAAGACAAACCGCTATACCTGTACTATATAATATATTAGTGGAAACACCTACTTTTAAATCTCTGAAAATGTTTCACCTGAGTATAATTATCCAAACATCGAAGGATTGGAACTCCATGCCCTTGCGGACTTTCCGATTTATATAATCTTCTAGGGTTTATATAACCTTCTAGAATCTAGGAGTTTTATCTTCTTGGAAGCATCATGGTACACCGTCAACCGCATTGTCGCTCACTACCAAATGAGATAGTAGTCAAAAAATCTGAGCCTCTTTGTTTTTTTAGTAAGCACTGTCTCTTTCGAGCACTGGCTGAGTTGCCGGATATATAGTACTTATAGGTTCTATCCGGCAACTGTCTTAGAGGCAACCTAATATAAGGCCAGCTCAGTCTCGACAAGACCATATTCAAGGGCAAGTTGTTAGTAGACAGTCCTAGCTACAAGGTTGTCTAAGTACCAGTAGAGAAGAACAGCCGGAAATAATATATCGGAGAGACGATCCGGGATGACGGCATGCCCGACAGATGTCGATTGTTCCGTCCTTTATAATATAAAATGTTATTATTATTATGAGTTTATGCTACCCGCACCCTGGCTCATCACTCTCATCATTCACCGAAGTCGAACGGGGACAGTTCCGGTGTTAGAACTTTCATATAGCCGCCTGAAGGCGTCTGTCTCAGTGGCTGTTGGTTTAAGACAACAACAATCGAAGCAGGGTAGCGCTAAGTGTAAATGTAGCGGTCAAACATCAAAGTACTGACCGCAGCCAACGTTGCTGAACGAGCTACTTTATTAGTGTTACAAGTGCGTAATTATTCGTTATGGGGTGATACCAGCTTAATTTATTCTTGCTCATTTTTGGTCTACTCCGCTCCGCTTTCCTTCGGTGTAAGATGAGTCTTAAAATAATACGTAGAGGTACCTATTAAATCTGAAAGAGTTGAAAGACGTGCGCGTTCTTATGTCTCGAAGACCTTTCTCGCTTGTGCGGCAGTCAAAGTAAGCGAACCTTAAAACCACCGAATAAGTTTGTCTGAGATTTAATTATGAATTATGAACAAGCTTTGTGTGTCACCGACCTCAAGCCGAGCAAGTTCACGTACTTTAGAACTGCGATCTTGTGTCTATCACATAGTTAACGAATCTATAACCTGTAATTAACATGACTGGGGTCTCTGGGCTAGTGCGCGATATAATATTTATATAAAATTTTTAGAATAAGAATCTAAATGTACACGCTTGTTTTAAATTTATGCATTTTTTCAACTGTTTAAAATCAATACTTAACATAATAAGTGCACTATTATAAAGTTACAAGGTAACTTGCCAGATAGTGACCGGAAAGGGTGGCTGTAGTCCTGCCATACAGGCTCTGAAGAGACCTAGTGCAGGGTACAGAGACTCACAAGGGTAATAGTCTTAGTTTTAGTTGCTTTATAATGTAGAAACCCTAAATTGTACCTACACCAGAATTTTTGAGCAAATAAACAATTTATTATTATTATTATAGGAGAGTACTCTCCTAAGTTAAGGAGACTGATTATGAGACTCAATTAAGTCAACATCACACTTATAGTTGTATTGCCTATCAAAATGTATTTTAACATCACACAATATAATTAATATCTGTTCCCGTTATGTACCTGTAAATACCTAAATTTAAAGACCCAGATAGATTTCTAAAGGTGACACACACAGGTCATTTGGCGCGTTATGAAGTTACCACTACGCTAAGGTTAAGGTTTATTTTAATAACTTTGATTTTATCAATTACATCGTGGCATGCAAAGGCAATTATGTCATTGTTCATGCCAGATGTCTGAAAACGATAGGAGTCGTTTTGTAACGTAATTATTGTCATTCGAGGTCAAAGTAGTTACTGCTATTTATTATTCTGTGGTAAAAGATTGACTTCTAATGAACAGGGCACACTTTGGGCGAATCAGTCGTGAAAATACTAATATCCATACTTACTAAGTTACTAGTATTGTACAAATGTACATGCGAAAGTGTGTTTGAAGGTTTCTCCGGAGCGACGCGACGGAGTGACGGATCGACGTGATATTTTGTATCTAAGAGATATTATGTAGTTTGGGGGCCGGAGAGCAACATAGGCTGATATTTTCCTGGAAAAATGAGGAGTTCCTCTGGGAATCTACACGCGGGTGACACCGCGGGCAGCAGCTAGTTCTATAATTAAGATGTTTTTTCTTTCTTTTTGCAATACTAAAGTGTCGCAACGGTGCGATGAATGCAAATGCGTGACATGTTTTAACTTTAGTAACAACTGAAGAGAGAAAGGAGAACACGGTTTCCGTCATGGCAGGTTGGCTGGTGATCTTCTAGCTTACCTCACACACCGCTGGGCAGAAGCCGTCGAGAGTAGAGGAGACGCTTTGACCGCCAGCCTGGACCTCGCCAGGGCTTTTGAACGGGTCTGGCGTTCGTATGGCATACCAGAAGAGCTTTGCACTTGGGTCGCCAGTTTCTTGTCAGGTCGGAGTCAGTCGTAATCGACAGGGTGTGCTCCGATTCCATGACTATTAATGCTGGCGTCCCTCAGGGATATGTGCTGTCGCCTACGCTATTTATTCTGTATATATTTTGTATATGACATGTTACAAGTTTGTGACATGCACTGTTATGCGAATGATAGCATGGGTGACGCACAATACTCCGGTTGTGCAAACGCTCCTCCACCTGAGGTTGAAGAGAGCAGAGCCAGACTTCTGTCTGAAGCTAAGGGCTCGCTTAATCGAGTCCCGGGATGGGGCAAACGAGTTCTCAAGGATCGGCAACGCATTGGCAACACCCCC
The DNA here is from genome assembly GCA_907269065.1 of Crocallis elinguaria. Classification (NCBI taxonomy): domain Eukaryota; kingdom Metazoa; phylum Arthropoda; class Insecta; order Lepidoptera; family Geometridae; genus Crocallis; species Crocallis elinguaria. Next base: position 17,468,021 of record OU026072.1, on the reverse strand, counting down.
AGTATTGCAAATGTCCAGACGGTGACCGCTTACCGTCAGGCGGTTCGATTGCTAGTATGCCATCGACTTACATTTAAGAAAAAAGAACGGGAAGCGGTACGCTTTTAGCGGGCTGTTTAATATAGTGTCGACACTGTATCTCGAACGATCGCGTCTTTATATCGACAATAGCAATACAGAATCAAGCTACATGTACACAAATAGGTACCAACACACCCAGTGATAGTTTCGTTCCGGTAACCCGACCTTTTTGCAACTGCATCGCTTTATTAAAGCTACTGTATCGCTGACTAAATCCATGTTATGACTCCCCAGACCGCGGCATGTTGTGAAAATTTTTAGAATCCCTTTAAGTTTCAGATCACAACCGTAGCTGAAGCTATGACAAACGATATACGGGCTTTTAGTGATTTATGTGCGAAAATGTCTAAGGGTATTTCTGTCGTGCACTTTAGCAGATTTGCTATTATATTTTGACTTTTATATATAACGTGAAGTAAGGTGCAGGAAATTGTACTTTGCAAGTTTACGTAGCGCTTGCCTTAGTTTTTTCATATTTTATTGTTTGGCCGCTATCTCGCGGCGACTGGATCAAGAAGGCGAATATGCTTAACCTAGGTAAGGACTTAGCTCTAATGCAGCTGCCGTAACACATTGATAGGTGCGTGGTAACAGCTTTTTTTATACTATTTGATAACGAAACGAGCTGGTCGTTTAACGCCGGCCCATAACAATTGCAGTGCCACTCAAAACTTTGAAACACAAAGGCCAGCACGGCATTCCAGTGCGCTCATTACCCTGAGATATTAAGTCTCATAAGCCCAGTAATTTCACTGGATACTTTGCTCATTCAACCGGAACACAGTAATGCTTGCACATTACTGCTTACCTAGACCTACCACCTAGTAGATTTTCAACTTGAACTGGCTTGACGTAGCCATGCTTAAGTATTCTTTGTTTTAATGCCACGACAAGTATTGGAGAGGAAATATATGGAGATTAAGCGAAAAGCCAGACTTTATGTTCTTGTCTTCTTTACCAAATCGTTTACACTGAGTTAAAGCCAAAAATAGGTTTTACCAAATTACCGAGCTCTGTTAATCCGAATCTTAAGTTGATTACTTATTCCTATGGTTACAGCGCCTACAGTATGGTAACCCCGCCCCGAATGAGATAACACGAGATGAGGGCAACGACACTGATTTGATTGCCCGGCTGATAAGATACATCTGTTGGCTCACCACACCGCGGTTGCGCACTTATCGGTGTTATTGAAAGTACCTACCTAGTAATAATGTTGGTCATAGTTATTATATGTTCTGTGGTAATAGCATCCGTCACTGTACCTGCACGAATTTTGTATGTGAGTAGATAGATAAAGGATTTATTATTCGTACTATAATAAATGCGAAAGTGTGTTTATACGTTTGTTTGTCAGTTGGTTTGCTCTTTCACTCAGCATCAGAGCGACGGACCAACGTGATTTCGGTATAGATATAGTTTATGGACCGGAGACTACACAAACATCTTCGGGCCTCCACGAAATCTTAATTTGAAATAGGTATGTAATATTATTGTCTATCCTGCCACCTCCACGCCAGAGTTTTAAAGTATAGTCAGCAAGAAAAGTTTTTGGCGATTGCCGGAAAACACCGATAGGGGCTTGGCGTTAAATTATGGCAAAATAAGTGTAACCCTTTTAAACAAATGCAACACGCTTCTTTTTCTGCTCACGCTAGCGCCAATAGCATAGAGTAAAAGCCAATACGACAAATTACAATCCACCTATTTAAAAACAGTCACGTGACATCTCACAAGCTAATGTCTTTCCCACACATTGTGCCGGCGTTAGCGTGAGTGGAAAACAAAGCTTATGGCTTTTGTCTAGAGGAGCTGAATTGACACCGATCTCCTTAATCTACAAGTCGACTCTATCATCGCATAACCTGCAGACGGTGTCACTGTTTTTTCCGAATTAGTTTTTTTTCCATATGATATATATATCTTTTTTTTAAATAGAAAGAAAAGATCACGATTCACGAAGAAGGTAGAATGCCCGAGAAAAGCGAGAGCACGAGTCGCGAAGAGACGCAAGTATCCTGATTTAGCCTCCTTTAATCCCATCGCAAATCGATCTTAGAGTAAATTTCCCCATAGATTTGATATGAATAAATCGAGTCTTCATATAGGTACCGGGATTTGATTAAAGCATCAGTTTCGATCGAATTAAGAATATTTCACGTGCAATAATAAAAATTATATCGTGACGGTTCCGTAGCTAAGTTGGTATTAACCCTGCCTGCAAAGCGAGGGGTCCTGGGTTCGATTCCCGGCCGGGTCAGATTTTGTGTAAGCATAAAGTTTGTTCTCGGTTCCTGGATGTTTGTGATGTGTATCTGTGTATGTCCATGCCACCTGTGACACAGGGAATCCTAGTGCGGAGGTATGAGTGTGTAAGCGTTAAGCGTTAAAAATAATAATGTTAGGTGGTGTTATTATGCAAGTCGATGTCTAAAGAACGGCTGTTACAAATGGCTAAACAGATTTGTGCTATAAATCCGTAAAGTAAAGCAAACAATCCGAATATCACTGATTTCAATTTCTATGTAGAGCTAGTTCGCAAGCTCTCCCAAAAACTGAAATATCTTTTAATTACAAAACAGGAGAGTTAATAAGCCGGGCTATTTTATGAGGTTAATATAAACAATGCCCGATTCATTTGACTGCGATCTGCCGTCTGGAAATGACGTGGATTTCATTATGGCGTGGAAGCTTCGCATAGTTAATATAGGCTTGGATGCTGTTTACGTTTTCTCAGGTAACCTGACCTATTTAAATGGATGTTGTTGGTAAGAACAGTAAGAACATTGGCGGTTAAGAGTTTTAGAGCAGTAGTGAATGGTTTTGTTGTCGATGGGCTAGTATTTGACCACTATCTACTACTATATGTTGCGGCGTTATGCTTACCATCAGGCAAATGACCCGCTCGTCTTGTTACCCAATAGTATAAAAAAACTTCTTATACTTCTTATAGGCTGTGAATTAGCCTTTTTGAAAACAGTGTAAAAGAACAATCTAGTTGGCATTCCTAAGGGAAGCCTTTTCTAGACAACTAGGTTAGGTCTCAAGCCTCAAAGGCCATTTAAGCCTTTTAGGTCAGTACTAGTTACGAACCCTTAATTTATTAACAGAAGTCCCACTACTCTTGCTATGGATTCAAACAATTATTGAGATAGGTACTGACTACTGAGTATGCAGATAATTGAAGCTTTAGGAAGGAATACCTATTATCTATTCTGTGGTAATACGCTGTATATAAAACTTAAATACTTTTATGACGAAACTTTTTCGATATAATATTTTTTAAGTTGTCTAGATAAACATCACTACTTATTTTCCAAGCTAACCAAATATTAACTTATTTTCTGATAATCCTTGCTACATCAAGGATTATCAGCTGGTATTTTTTATGGCCCACAAAAGTATACTATTCTGTCAAAATAAGCTGATCTTGCTGACTGAATATAAAAAAAAAATTAATGATCATAGTGTACAAGTAATACTTTCAGGCTCTTATTAGTAAACAATGTTAAACGGTGCTATAGTTAAACTATGTTTTGTCTTGGTTGTTCTTTGACAATTTTAAATTGAATCGATAGAGACAAAACATATATTAACTATTCAACAGTTTAACGCTGTTTGTAAATAAAAGCCTAGGTGTATTCATAGTAGGTAGAATGTGATATAATACATAACTAAGCTGTAATTGAGAGCTAGTCATCGCTAGTCCGTACATAGGCTATGCTGACATATACGTCCATTCTCTACATTTTTGACTTTTGTACTATTGATAGCGATAATCGCATCTAAGCGAATGCTATTTGACTAGGCCATCAGGTCAGGCAATGGTTAAAAAAAATTTAAAGATAAAAAATAATCGATACTTTGAAAGTATCGATAGTTTTAAAATCGGATACTTTGTAACTATTGCTACTTATAATACGATACCAAACGCGTACCGATATGGATGTCACTGGCTGATAGTTCTAACCACAGCCGCCGGGATAACAAGCGAACTTGTTTGTTAGGTCGCCGACGCCATCTACAGACGTCTTGATATTTTCAATTTCATATCGACAACCTCTCCCGACCACTAACAGGCTTGTTGTTAGTACTAGGCTTGTTGTTGTCACGATAGAAATAGGTAGCGAGAAAGCCACTGTAATTACTTCATTACGACTGTATGGAATGGAATAGTTTATGTTTTTGTACTAACTATTGGTAATAAAAACGGGTATATTCGCGCACAAATATCAAAATATCATTTGGACTAAAGAAAATACCTAGTGACAAATAATGCAGAAGTGAATAATTACGGTGAAATGAACGTTACAGCTGTTTCTTTTAGACGAGATTCTTAATAATAGAGTAGCACCCAAACAAAAAGTTCCTCTCAATTTACACCACTGATGGTGACTGACCCGTACTCACATTACTAATGTATAATTAAATAGTGTTACATTGCATCCTTCAACAAGAGCGTTGAAAGGGTTTAAAAGGGTAACCAACGCATCAGTGATCCGTAGGGGACAGACTTTCTGACAAAGACAAGCGATATCCACCAAGCCGTACTGGTCCTCGAGTCTTGGATGGTTGCGACCTGTGACAGGGAATCCGAGTCCAGTGATACGCGTTAGCTTGCTTGTTTATCTGTACACAACGATCTAGCTAACACAAACGTGTTCAAAACCAAATCAAAACACAAAAAGCATAATTTAATCACGTAATTAAGGCTCCCTCCGGATCAGAGATTCGTGTAAGTAGGCAGGTGGCCCTGACTATAATGAATGAACCCACTCCCAGTGTAACTTTGCTCTCGCTACAAACAAGTTCAGTTTATCCCGGGCAATTTATTCATTTATCCCTGCCAACGGTAATTACTTAGTAGTTTACTTAATCTTCTGCGCTGTGTAAAGAAGCGAAACAATTTTGAGTTTGATTATTTATTAAAGTGGGGTCAATAATGAGTATGCTTATTGATAAACTTAATAGTTAATTTGTTAGTTTGAGTTGGTTAACTGTGACTAATATCTCTTACATCTTTTAACTCTTACTGTTGTTGGAAACATTAATTTACTTACTTATTAATTTTTATCTGTGTGATGTTATGCATAAGTTTTTATTTTGTTATATAATCTGTGGTTTCTCTCTTCTCTCTTAATACATGGGCGGTGCGGACGTGTTTTGTTTTATTTCCAATAAGGACCAAGTCCCTATTAATAAACTTGAAATTGGCAAAATACACAAACCGTGTCTGGCCAAGAAAGAAAAAAAAACGTCCCTATTAAATTTACTATCTCGTTCAACTGTTAGCCTCATTAGTAAACTCGTGGTGAACCAAAAAGCTATAATGGGCTATGTTTGGGTCTCAACTGTAGTTGTACTATTACTACTACGTCCAGATCCTGTGTACTATTTACAGCTTCCATGGTGTACCACGGGAACTGTAAATAACTCTTACTGTTAGCATCATTAGTAAGCTCAAAGTGAAGCAACGAGCTATGGAGAGGGCTATACTATCCGCAATCCTTAATATCTAGTCCAGTGCTTCCGTTTAAACTCGACAAACATTTCTGGTCGGTTTAAGCGCATTACGAATCACTTAGCGCGCCTCATCGCAAATATCTCCGAGATTCCAAACACCCATCATATTCAATCAAGCGTCAAAAACTTCAGGCGAGCAGCCACTGCCTTATTTCATTACTCAGAACCTGTTTCACTGCAAAGTAGGTTGTGTTGAGGCGGGCCCTTGGATAGAGGTGTGGTTATGAGAGGGTTCCGCTGGGAAAAGTTCGAAGTTTTACCACATACATATCCATGCGTTTATTAGGAAGAAAAGATGTTAACTCATATTGCGGCGGTCCTCAAACTGATCTACTTTTGAATTATTATTTTGTATTAGTGACTAAGTGATAGTGCGTTCCGCCAATCCGTAGGTTTAGATTTATAATCCTATGATGCAAATGTGGTATTGTGGTAGGGTTGCCTAGCAAATCTGTTGCCAAGCACCTGTCGATCCATCAGCTTCATTTGAGAGCCATTCCATTCTAAATTTATTGTGTTCACGATCTTTGACAACATCGTCAGATGAGACGAGATATAAGCGTATCCGCAAATTTGGCCACTGAACGCATCCAATAGACGCAGCCACTAGACGCAGCCACTAGACTCGACCACCAGCGGCTGGATGCGGCCTCCAGTCGAAGCGACATGGTAGCCACAAAATAGAAAGAACAGAAGAGGCGCTTGGGGGCTTAGCCGTGTACCAGTAAGCCTAAAGACGTGTTAATGCATAAGTTTGGTGAGCGCGGGTGTAGATACGGCTAAGTGGCGTCTTTAGGTTTACTGGTTTGTGGCCTGTCCTTACGCGCCCAGGCGCCGCTCCTTCTTTTCTCTAAATTTTTTTTTTATTCTTAATAGGCTTACGTTTGACCACTATCTCACCTGCTGGCAAGTGACGATGTGGTCGACGGTGAAGCACGCTTGCCTAGAAAATACCTATTCACTCGCGCCTTGAAGCAGCCCAAGTTATAGTTATCGGGAAACACAGACTCTGGCAGAGAGTTCCACTCCTTACCGGTACGCATAATAAATGATGAAGCAAAACGCTTCGTGCGTAAAGGTGGAATATCCACCATGTATCGATAGCGCTTGGCCGAAAGTCTGGTCGTCCGATGATGGAAGGGGGATGGTGGAATTAGATCGTGTAATTCCAAAGCACACTCACCGAAATGTATCCGATAAAAAACCGATAAGCTAGCAACTTTACGGCGATGTTCAAGGGTCTGTAGCCTCGCTTTAACTAACGAGTCATCACCAATGAGCCTCTTGGCTCGTCTCTCAATTGACTCTAGCGCCTCAAGCTGGTACTTGGCTGAGCCATCCCAAAGATGGGAACAATACTCCATACACGACCGAACTTGCGCTTGATATAGATTAAGCAGCTGTTCCGATGTGAAGTATTGTCTCACCTTTGCCAGAATACCCAACTTTTTGGCAGCCAATTGAGCCTTTGACTCAATGTAAGAGCCACATTTTATGCGGGCACGAAGAAACTGGCGTTTGTGGTCATGTGCGCGAAAAGCGAGCCACAAACGCAACGACTGCCTTAACTTGTGGCTTATGGTCTATGGACGCAGCCACTCGAACGCCCAGTGTTCGCCGTTGACATATAAAATTTACTTATGGACGCCTTTGTGGCTGCGTTCTATGCATGGCTAAACTAAGCCACATGCTAGGGTATGCTGACTATTATAACTCAATTAATTATTGACTAAGCGCACTTCTACAGGAACCGTTTAGTTGAAGACATAATAGTATGCAAGCGTACCCAATAAGCAGCAGAGAGATAAGATAACCGTTCTATTATTGGAACGTATACGTTCCTACTAAGGAACACGGAATGCAGCTGTGACTCAACTGTATGCTACCAGGACTGTGAGCATTTATGGACACCATTCCTTTCCGGTATACAAATGTCTAACAGATAAATAATCCTTTATATCGAGAGAGGGGAATTCAACCTAGTTGAGTTTTCTCGTTGTTTCCCAGGGACCAGAGCTTAGAGGCAACAATGAAAAAACTTTACCTTATAATATTAGTATGATTGTCTTCAGAAGCAAAGGTCTGTCAAAATTTCAGCATGATTAGACATCATGGATTTGTCAAATAGGCAAACATCGTTGTGATGTGAAAAAATACCACTACATAAGTTATCTGATCGAAACTGATCGGTTGAGTTACTAGATTTCGGTTGGCTTACTATAGTCCGTGCTTAGATAAATAATTGTTGGGATCATTATTTTATTTTACGGAATAACATTAGGTGCTGTCACGTTACAGAGTGCAGGGGCTTTTTTACCGACTCCAAAAAAAGAGGAGGTTCTCAATTCGTCTGTATTTTTTTGTAGCGATGTTACCCGTGTTTTCCGACAATTCTCAACTGATTTAAATATGATTATTTTTTTCATGTAATGTGTATACTTATCGCTTTCCTTTGATAATTTTTATGGAAGAATATCACCCCTAAGGATGAAAAAATGGAGGATGAATGACGATGGGGCCTTTTAACGGTCCTAAACCTATAGGTATTAATTAGGATTTAATCAATAGCATTATTGTTTGTTTGAGTGTGGCCGAGCGGGAACTTGTGCGACTTTCATTCCGACGCACCATAGTTCGAATCTCGACTCGGCCTGCATTTACTTATATCAAGTTATGTGCGGATTATTCACACTCGCTCTGAAACGGTGAAGAAAAACATCGTAAAGAAACCCGCATGTTCAAGAACCACGAAATTCGATGACATGTGACATACACCAAGCCACACTGGGCCCGCGTGGTGGAGCATGTACCTCTTTCTCTGAGCGGCCTGTATCCCAGCAGTGGGGAGGCTCATAATAATGATTATTGTTTACGAGGTGCATTGGATATTTGGCAGAGCCATCCCACAGATGAGAACAGTACTCCATACAAGACATACGAGTAAGCTACTTTTTATCCCGTAAAAATGGTAAGGTTCTATAGGAATCTCCACATGGGTGAAACCGTGGACAGAAATTAGTATTCAAATAAAAGTATTTATTTTATTTGTTTGACGTAAATTCGTTATAATGTTTTAGCATTAACCATGAAAAAGTGAATTATTCTTGCTGTCGCAAGGTTTCATTATCTGAAAACCATGATTCCCTTTCCACCCCTGTTGGTAGAATGTTTACGTCTCTGTCTGCGTGAATGTCGAGTTTGAGCTATTACATTTGGTTGCGGTACCTAATAAGTTTGTTGCGGTAACTTGCGGCGGGGCGGATGAACTCTTTAGAGGTAAAATTTGAAATGTTTCTAAGCTGTACTCGTTATGGAGTTCTAAATTTTACGGGCTATGTTTTGTTACGCTACTAAAAAAAAGTATTGATTGACGGTACTATTCATAGTCGGAACTACGCGACCAATTCAGGGTCCATTATTTAAGAAATAGATTTTAAAAATTTCATGAAAATCAATTTTGGTTTTATAGCTTATTAAATGGTACAAATCTTAAGCAAATGTGCACACAAAACTGCTTGGCTTCAAGGTTTCTTATAAGGAAGTACAACAATTCGCTTTACATTGAAAGCCTTGCCAGTTGCCACGTTCTCAATCAAGGATGTTAATTTAAATCAATCAGTAGCTACATATTTACTCGTGCAATACCTGCAGGTGCTTTTACGGTTAAAGGTAAGTAATGTAGGGTGGATATACATATACGGAATTAAATCGCAGAGACAGGAAAAACAGGTGATCTACTAGTCGTATAAACTTCCAAAACAATCAACACAATCATCATGTAACATCGTGTTTACTGTACTTATTTATAGTCTTACCCCTTTTTTGTCCTAGTACTAGATCGGAAATCGCATCATTAATTAAAAAGACGAATATGTCAATCGGCTAAAAAGTAACCTGTATCACAGGGGTCGGCACTAGGACCAGTTCCAGAGATTAGCGGTAACAAACAAACAAATTACTACTTTAATATTAGTATGGATTGGATGTCTGGATCTCTGTGCGCTATGTTCTCAGAAAAAAATAATATTTCCATAAACATTATAGACTGGAAAGGATACTAGGGCCGAACAATCGAACTTTCAAAGCGTCGCCTTCGGGAAAGTTTGAGAAAATACCGAAGCCTGGTCACTAGAAGCTTTTAAATAATACTCGTGCCTAATTACGTTGTACACCTGCGTCAACCAGCTTGTCGGATGCGACAACGACCTCATTAGTGAACGTAGCTGGTTACCTACTTACGACAGATGCTAATTGGGTAGAACGGGACTCGGCGGAGTCAGCGTAGGTGGTGAAGAAAACTTAAGTAAGCCTTGAGCTTTTGGGAACTTAGGGCTCTTGTGTTATTTTTATCGATTTACTTACTGAAATAAAGTGTTTTTACTCTTCAAAGGTTTGCGGATAGCGTTTTATTTTATTAATAGATCTTGAGTGACGTCGTATAAAACAAATCATAATCTGATGGTCCATATTTTTTTTTATGTTATTTGGTAACGAGACGAGCTGGTCGTTTGCCTGGTAGTAAGCATAACGCCGGCCCGTAACAATTGCAGTGCCACCCAGAACTTTGAAACACAAAGGCCTGTGTGGCACTTTAGTGCGCTCGTTACCCTGAGACATTAGGTATTAAGTCTCATAAGCCCAGTAATTTCACTGGATACTCTGCTCATCAAACAGGAACACAGTAATGCTTGCACACTACTGCTTGGCGGCAGACTTCACGAGCAAAGCGGTGGTAACAACCCAGACGGACACTCGCAGAAGAGTTAGTCCTCCCACTAACAATATAATAGTGAGGTATGCTGGAAGGAAATAGATGAGGCTGGCATAATACCGGAAAGATTGATATTGTTAGCGATAGAAGAGGACGCCTATCTTCATCAGAGGGTCGATGTATGGGGTGATTAAATATATAGAAATCGTCTAAGTTGGTAAACACAATAAACCTAGAAAATTAACTCTGAAGTGCAGCTGATGAAAAATACTGAAAACTGTTTGAGGACAGTCAACGTGACGGTGGTAACTGGTTAGCTACCACCACTATAAAATGCTCTACCACTGTAATATGATGACATATTGAAAATGTGACACGCTGTATCAAGGATTGACCGGGTCGGAAACCCTTTCATAAGTCACCCATTTTAATAAGGAACCGATACAATTTAGGTTAATGATGAAAGTTATAGTTCGTCGAACCGGCTATTGAAAACAAATTTATCCGAAATTAAACGAAACCGTTTCAGAAACAATAAAATTAAATTTAAATTAAATTTTAACGCATAACAATGTCATATTTAGACTATCAACTAGGATTATTTGTATCTTGCAAACAATGTGAACTTGTCCCAACGGTCATCGGCCGTGGCCGTTTTGGTGGTGGGCATTGTAAATAAGATTATCACTCCAGTTTATCATCCCCAGCTTCACAAATACTCTGCTGAAAATAGAAGTAAGGAACTATTGTCTAAACTGTCCATTCCACCTTATCGAAATTACTTTTGCTTAAGCTGTGGTATTTTATATAGAAAGTGTTACATTTGCATACTGACCGTTGCATAAACTGTGACAAGGGAAACTCGCGAATGCACAGCCTTTGCTAATTAGTGCACTCAACGCGAGAGCTAATAGGTAATTAAGGTTAGGTGACCACTGAACTTTAAAAGATAAGCTTTTTTGCAATTTAGCTGTGAGAAACCTGATGATAATTATGTTATTTCATTGATGACAGTTTTTTAAGTCCAGTAGGGCTAACATGCGCACCGTGACAAAATTTTCTCGATGCTTATGTCGTGCATTTGTCTCATGTTCGCGAGAGAAAGAGCGAGACAAAACAGTAGACAAAATTTTGTCGTGGCGCGCATGTTAGCCCTGCTGGGTAAATTAATGTAAACAAATAGATAAATGGAATAGGCATAGGTACGCCTATTAAGTTTTCGTCTTAGCCTATTAAAACGACCAGCTGGCCTCGCTGCCTAATAGTATAAAAAAATACTTTATTAATATTGTTTATTGAGCTTATGTGCGGTTCGTGTTTTGTATAATTGGTATGCATTACCGTCCCCAAGTATTGAGTAATCTGTCATGTTGTTTCTGGCCTAGCGTATATATAGCGAATGATGCTCAACTTCGGGTTGAAAGCTAGCCAGGCGAGCGCCAAATTGTACCATATATCACTGTGCTACGAGTATAGCATTTCGACGTTTTTTCTCTAATTCAAGCTCAGTTTTCAATTTGCTGCTATACGCTTGGATTAGCATTTTTTTTTATTGGTAACGAGACGAGCTGGTCTTTTGCCTGATGATAAGCATAACGCCGGCCCATAACAATTGCAGTGCCACTCATAACTTTGAAACACAAAGGCCTGCGCGGCACTGCAGTGCGCTCGTTACCCTGAGACATTAGTTATTAAGTCTCATAAGCCCAGTAATTTCACTGGCTACTTTGCTCATCAAACCGGAACACAATAATGCTTGCACATTACTGCTTGGCGGCAGACTTCACGAGCAAAGCGGTGGTAGTAACCCAGACGGACACTCGCAGAAGAGTTAGTCCTCCCACTAACAAAATTTATTATTGCATTGCTTGTTCGACAGTTGGGAGTTACCGAATACTCCTTTGCACTAAAATGTTATAACATGACTTTAAATCATCACGACCACTCGTATCCTTCCAAAGTTAACAATCTACCACACCATATCTACTCGTACCACACCATCTCCAAGGCGTAACATTGTTCCCATCTCATATAATTTAGTTATTAACCATGACTTGATGGCACTTCAAGCCTCAAAGCGTTCATGCCTTGCTTGTGTAACATTGAAATTTGTACGATACTCGAATCAATTGTTCAAAGCAAACGTTGTGAATTAGCAGTCTAAAGAAGGGACCCACGTAAGAGCGGAGCGACGAGCGATGCAGGTAAGTATCGCAGCCTTTATTATACCTTGCCGGTAGGTTCTCTAATTCAAACAAGGACACGGTCGCGTGACTTCTTTATGATATTTACATATTCAAATTAACAATGTTTAAATTACAAGGCGGGATGGATTTTAAATTTAGCATCACCATTTGATTCGTATTAACTTTTACAAACAATATTTTATTATTTATAAGTACATACTAATAAATATTTACATTTCAATTAAAAACAAAATTAAACAAAACCTTATAAATAAAAAACAGCATTAAGGTCGCCTTCTGCAGGTAGGGTGCCCAAAAAGCTGGCGACATTACCTCGCTGAATAGCTAAACTAATACGTTGACCGAGGTAAGCGCATAATTCGTATTAGTATATAATTCTGTAATCTATTTATTTTATACTATAAGCTTCTGTCCGTTTTCGCACGCATGAAATCAAGATAAAAAATAGCTTGTAGCTTACTACAGATACCTCTACATTCCCAACATATTATCCAAATATTGTATTGTTGGGTATGGCCGTTACACGCTAGTCGCCTCGCTTCCCGCCCCGCTACTCGCGCCGTTCACACCTATGACAAGAGTCATCTTGCATCCCTTACTACAAATATTACCATCCTCACACGGTAACATTGTTCCCGCGCCTGATGGAATTTCCACTCTCCCGCTAATAACCTTGTTACCAGAGTTGTTATGGAGTACACTTATTGAATTGACGTTATGAAGTTTGTCCTGGTTTTACGTATATTAAATAAATTGATGTTGACATGGTCGTGGGTAAATTGGAGGTGTATTGAAGCTCTTACACTTTGTGAATGAAGCTATCTCATCTAGCTATCATGTCTTCTACTCGGTAAAATATACTCTTACCGCATTTATATAACGCAAGAGTTTGTAGCTATAGGTGTTGTAGATATTGGTGTCCTCTTAGTTTCTGATTCCATAACCAAAAAGAAACATCAATTAGTCTCAGGATCTATGTATCTTGGTCATTAATTCCGTTGGGCGTTCGTTATATATATGTATTCAAATTCAAATTCAAAATTCTTTATTCAAATAGGCTTCAAAGGAGCACTTATGAAAGTTAAAATAAATGACTCTAACAGCGGGCCTCTGCAACATTCGTCTACCCGAATCACAGGCTAAAACTAATGTTGTCTTTATCAGAACATAATAAACGACAAAGACACCAACAGACCCAATCCGTGCTCAAATTCAACGAACCTTCCAGAAACCCACCGTGCCCGTTCCAAATTGTATGAATAAGATACATCCAAATGTTGCCTGTAGATGTTAAGTGATGCCTATTGTACTATTTATCTGATTGTTATGCAACGAACACTTTTTGTTGTAGTACCTAATCGATGTGTTCGTTTTCTTCTCATCCAATCAGCCTCTCTCGCAGAAGAACTTACCACCTGACAACTTAAAAATGTAGTAAAATGTATAAGTAGTCACAGATTTAGATCATATAGTCATCAACACTAAGATCAAAGTGGCAATACTTAATATAATAGTTAAGTATTATATTTTTAACACCCTCTCTCGTAAAGCTGATATAATTCCACCGGTTTTAAATATGTAAAGCGGGTCATAAAAAACGCGTGTGTTATCAAAGCAAATAGTTAAGTTATAGTCCATACAAATTCCATAACAGTATTATTTGCCATTTCAAATATGGAACTGATCGCCGCCGCACCACTCCAGCTAGTGAGCAGCGCGCTGTTGCTATTCAAGCGCGCTGGTAAAATGGCGGAAAAGCAACAGTGTGCATTCACAGATTGAGTTTATTTAAATGTTTTTTTTTCCTGTTTACTCGCAAGTGTGTTAAAAAACGTCGTACGATATACGTGCGTATTGGTTATAACATCTTTACGCACTAATATCGTAATGTACTATACCATAGGTGGTAGGAATAACTCTTCTGCGAGTGTCCATCTGGATTGGTACCACCGCTTTGCTCGTGAATTCTGCCGCCAAGCAGTCATGTGCAAGCATTACTGTGTTCCGGTTTGATGAGTAAAGTAGCCAGTGAAATTACTGATGGGCTTATGACACCTAATACCTAACGTCTCAGGGTAACGAGCGCACTGCAGTGCCGCGCAGGCCTTTATGTTTCGAAGTTCTGAGTGGAATTGGAATTGTTATGGGTTGGTGTTATGCTTACCATCAGGCAAACGACCAGCTAGTCTCGTTATCAAATAGATATTTCTTTTTTTTTTAGTTTCTGGTCTTTTGGCACTGTTGGAAGCACCGATTGCGGCTAAACTGACTGACTAATGTCGTGGTGGTATGTTAGTAAATTGCTCGACGTATACCTACATCAAAATCTTCCAAATAACCATTCGATAATGAAAAGGAATGAAAGATAACGCTGTCAGGGTGAATAACCCTATTCGCCTTGAGGAAGGCCGTTTCCAATGGTGCTGTGCCAAAATCAAGGCGACTGTAGACTTGTAGGCACAAAAATTTCAGTAATCCTAAACAACCTTCTCTAATATTTTTCTGGAAGTCTGGTGCCTGATGCCAAATAAAATAACATGATGATGATTTCCATATGACTGATTCTAACTAAATAGGTACCTATCTTAGTAAGCAAACGTACTGGAGCAAAAACACGTTATATATCATAATAATTTATTAATGACGGTAATAATTGAGCTATTCCAGGCATGTTATAAATAGCTGCGAGCGATTTGATGTTAGTAAAAATAGTGTTCATTCATAAATAGTGAGGACCAGGCCGGTCCAGCGTCTGTTGACTAATGGATTTTATATCCATACAGATAAATAAAATTGAAGTGTCTGTTTTAAAAATTTTAAAAATGGCTGTTTTGGTGTAGGTCCATACGGGACCTACACCAAAACAGCCATTTTTAAAATTTTTGTCTGTCTGTCTGTTTGTTCCGGGTAATCTCCGAAACGGCTGGGCCGATTTTAACCGGACTTTCACTGGCAGATAGCTGATGTTACAAGGAGTAACATATGCTACTTTTATTTTGGAAAAAGAATTAGGGTTCCGCGCTAAACAATAAAAACCATGAAATTCAGTATCTCCGCGCGGGTGAAACCGCGGGGCAGCAGCTAGTCTTAAATAAAAAGCAATTAGGTAAGATGTGAAATGTGTACTTATAACTGACAACGTTTTTTCACAATGTTTTCTGTACTAAAATACTATAGGTACTAAATAGTATAAATGTGTGGTCTGTGGATGATCAATCTCGACGTAATTTGAATGAAAATATTTAGTTACTAGCTTCTGCCCGCGGTTTGCACCCGCGTTTCCACAGGAACCGCGCATTTTTCCGGAATAAAAAGTAGCCTACGTTACTCTCCGGTCCATAAACTATATCTATGCCAAAAATCACGTCGATCCGTTGCTCCGTTACTGCGTGAAAGAAGGACAACCCAACAAACACACTTTCGCATTTATAATATTAAGTAGGAAGTAGGATTTCTGAGTGCCTGCACATAATAATGGACAATACAAATAAATAGCTATGTAAGTTCTAAGGTTTTCGCGATTATTACACACTGAATGAAACAACTACTTATCCAACGGTTTGGAGGTATGATAACCTGTTACCACAAAAAAAAAATAGTTTTAGAAGCCTGTTTAGCTAGACAATGGTATCAATTCTATCATTTCATACCTAAACTAATTTTAGTTTCACTCTCTCTCTTTCCATAATGCATAACATGAGAAAGAAATGGAATATATTTTAGACCTGTCAAATTAATCCACTTGCTTGTGTCTAGTGTAAATTTAATGGCAATGAATTCAGTGGCATCTAATTTATCAAGATCGAAAGATATTTGACAGCTCTAAAACAAAATTTTGATCTGTCAGACATCTTCCGTCTTTTTTCATGTTATGCATTGGAAAGAGAGAGAGAGTGAAACTAAAATTAGTTTAGGTATGTAAGGATAGAATTGACACCAGTGTCTAAAAATAATCGTCAAAAATAGACCAGTGTACACCTACAGTTACTTTCGCACGACATATACTTATACTTTTCGACATCAATATTTTTTTCAACATGCGCAATCCATGAAACGCGCCCACAAGTACTATATTATATTTTTTTAGCATACGCTATAAAAGTTATCCTTCATATAAACATAATAAGGTAAAATTGGTATACTCGCGAAAACCAATGAAATTTGTATTCCTACTTTATACATTGTAACGGGATATTTACCGTGATTATTATAAGTTGTATTCCTATCTGTGACTACTTACTAAACTCACAAAGATATTGTACCTATATACGAGTATATATGTTTAGGAATAAATGTATTTCTTATTGTGACTAGGATGACTAATTCCCAGTAACAGTTTTGTTACTACAGGACTAACTCTTCTGCGAGTGTCCGTCTGGGTTGTTACCACCGCTTTGCTCGTGAAGTCTGCCGCCAAGCAGTAGTGTGCAAGCATTACTGTGTTCCGGTTTGATGAGCAGAGTATCCAGTGAAATTACTGGGCTTATGAGACTTAATACCTAATGTCTCAGGGTAACGCGCACACTGTGTGCCGCGCAGGCCTTTGTGTTTCAAAGTTCTGGGTGGCACTGCAATTGTTATGGGCTGGCGTTATGCTTACCATCAGGCAAACGACCAGGTCGTCTCGTTACCAAATAACATAAAAAAAAATTACATAAG
Source organism: Crocallis elinguaria (assembly GCA_907269065.1). Taxonomy (NCBI): domain Eukaryota; kingdom Metazoa; phylum Arthropoda; class Insecta; order Lepidoptera; family Geometridae; genus Crocallis; species Crocallis elinguaria. Next base: position 17,450,840 of record OU026072.1, on the reverse strand, counting down.
GGATGGAATCAATTAATTCCAAAGCGATTGCGAGAGCCTCGTTCGTTATAGTTAAGCACCTATCACATTTTGAATTTAGAATGCTATAACGATACAGATATTTTTATTTTGTTGTGTTTTATTTTGTTATTAGATTTATAAATAATTGCAGAGTATACACACACCGTAAATGATAATTTTATCTTCAATGAAACATGTAGGTACAGACAATTCATAGTTGCCTAGTCTCTGAAATAAATAACCGATTAGCATGTAAAAAGAACATAGATAATGCATACGAAGTAAAGATCCATAGATACGTGACTAAAATGCTAGATCCAGACAATCGTGATAGAGGCGTATCACTAGACGAAAGACGTAGTATTATTATACGTTCTGTGATGAAAGCCAGACTTGTGAATTTCTTAACTAAGGTCATTGCTATTGATATCGACCACATTCACGAAGGCGCTTTACATTTTGAGAACTTGTCTTTATGTATGTTTTTTCTTCTTTCAGACATTTAAGTTCCGGTGCAAAGTAACCTCCTAGATGGAGACAGAAACCACACCCGTAAGTACTTAGCGCATAATTTATTTTGAAAATAAACATTTTTTATGTCACATCACAACCCACTTTTGCCTTACTTGTTTTAACGCCATCTGTTGATGGCCAAACGCAATAGCTTCTGAAGTTCCCGCGGGATAAAGCGGGTTCGTAAATTGTATAAGGTTTTAGTGTTGTAGCTTTTCGCTAGGTGGCGTTGCGCGTCATACGTCGGTTGGCCAGATAGCTGGCTATGTGGTTTTAGCGTTTTTCCATAGGTGGCGCTTTTTAAAGCCGACATAAAGTACAATTTTGATGGCACAGGAAAAGTCTTCGTACATCTATTTGTTCCACCCCCCGTTAGATGTCGCTTTCGAGTTAAAGCTAAACTTGTTGAACAGCTTTGTAACATGATCTAACAAAAAAATGTGCTCTGTTACAAAGTATGCTAATGTGTATGTTTACAATTGTATTGTAAATGAAACTTAAAATGTTAATCAATAATAGGAAAGGATTAATCTTAATGCGTTAGAATGATGTTAGAGAGTACAAACAGAAGGTTAGCGCAACAAAAACGTTCTACTTCATCTCAGTCCGACCAATTGAGTAGGGCGATAGTTAATCTCACATTTCACCTACAAAATATTTCACTTTCACAACGATTTCTAATGAACGTTTCATTAGACGAGACCCATTGCGAAACAAAATAAATGCTGAAAGCTTGTTCGTGTTATGATTTTAAAATTCAGTCCATAGTCCAAAGGCGATGAATGTGAAGCTTGATTTAGTGCCTTGTATAGACTGCGGGCGCTACATTTTTCGAACAATTTCACCGGCAGCAGGCCGCGCTACATAAGTGCGGAATTAACACATTTTGGCACGGGATATATCGCTTTTGAAATATTTTAAAAGATTGCGCGTGGCCCTGCCCCACTGGCACCCGTAGCCATTGTCCCGGGCCTATATTCCATAAATTTATATGGACCGTTTCGTGGCTCATATTGCGCGCTATCGGTTCATTAATAAACTATATCCTGTTGTCGCACCATACAATACAATAGCCGCAAACCGTTTTCGAATTGTTCGAGCGCGAAATTTATAGCGGTTAGAATTTTGAGCACATATTCGTTTCAATAAGTTCCGATGTTTTAATTAAAATATAAATATTGTACGGCTAGTAAAAAAATATCATCGAGCATTTAATGAAACCATCCATCCACTCAGGCCTTGTGTGTGGGAAGTGTTCACTCGGATAAAAGCACACTATTTAAGATTAGTGATATACGTTTTGTATGTGGGTTTAATGGTGAGTTCACGGAAAAGACCTACCTCACACAATTCTGTGCATAAGCTTCGTCGTAAATTCAGCCGGTACAGGGTAACTCCGCCTTGGGCGCGTCGTGGCCCGACGCCGGAGCTCGCTCACGCCTGTTCCGGATATTCAAGTTACGAATGGCTTTATTAAGACTAAATATTACAATTCTCGAGCAACTATTGCGATGGTTAGAATTGCTAATGCGCCCCCCGAGGAAGGAGCCGAATGAAAAGATGCGATTGCACTGAAAACCGCCCGACTTCGCCGGTTTCCTGTTTTATGAGCGGCGAAATTGCAGTTTCACGCCGACTTGCCAACTACAGCTGGATGTAACGTTTCGCCATGATTTAAATACTTCTTCTGTCTATTATAACTTATATTATGCGCGGCGTTTAAATTGCGGCAGTAGATCGGCGGATAACCTCGCTTTTTATCCATGGCTTATCATAGAGCTTAAGAAGAAAAATGCTGAAAAAATATCTAAGCCATTCTCGGCTCTAGAAAGATAACTCGTCGGAAAAGGGGCTGCGTCTTGCAACCACAAATTACTATGATTTAATATTGCTTAGTTATCTGTGGGTTGGTAATTTGTTAGCGAGCCTCTCGCCCCACGTTGGGCGCCATTGTTGCTCCGCCGCCGCCTTTTGTTCATCGCCTTCCACCCGCGATACGATCTTGAGTTATTATGATTAGGATTCTTTGCCAAGTGACGCGGACTCGCTTATTTCTCCATTATCGTTTTAGTTTGCTCAATCCTGAGATTTTAATAACATTTTTTGTTGCGCTATCTCGCTTTTCATGCCGCCCTTCTTATTTTTAATCCGAGTTTCCTAAAGCTAGCAATGAATATGTCTCTGTAATTAAACGTGCTAACAAGTTGCTTGAATATTAATTCCGCCATTATAATTACCTCAACCAGTGCTACCAAATTGAAACTTGAGGTTGTCAGCTCAGCCCCGCCCGCCGTCAATTCGTTTGCATAATGCGTTCACCGGGTAAACTACTCGATTAATATACTCATATACGCGTATTGAGGTGACCCACTAGATTAATAAACGTCACAGCCGCTCGTAAAGTCAATGGAGTTAATATATCAGCCTTCATGTCACGCCATAGCATAGCCGCGGCTTTAATTTCATATAGTGCTCTCAAATGAATCGATCTGCGTGTGGCTTTTTCAATTAGTGAACACATTCGATTGTCGTTGTGTTTATAGTGTAATTGCCGGTCTGTTATCCATCCATCTTGACCGGTGTAATGGGTGGCCATCAGGGAAATGAATCGCCCGGCTGTCCGGCAGAGCGGAATGGGAGCGCAGTACAAGTGTTCTCCTTGCGAAATTGCTTTCCGTTTAAATGTTCGAGGTATCGGGGGATGCCGCCATTGACGATTGTTTCACCGATAATACTTATGTTTTCGTTTTTTTTCTTATCTCTTTGATTATCGAAATTGTGATAGCTGCCATCTTTTTGATCCTTTTCCTCATCCCCAAAATTATTGCTGTAACTATATGGTTTTATATTTCTAACATTATTTTCTTATTTTTCAGGACCTTCCTGATCCTTGTCCTTTGTGAAACATCCCGAAGAAATCCTGCACCTTTTCGACGTATTATTTTGAAGATTAAGAAACGTCTCCTCGCTTATCCTTTCCCTGATGTCTAATAAAAAATGAAATGGTATTTGCCATTATTATTCTTTAATACTTTATTGCAATATATAAAAAACTGTATACAAAAAGAGGAATTAGTAGCATGTCTCACAATCAATGCTATTCGATAGTCATATTGGAACCACTGGCGTAACTTAAAACAAGAACCACTAGAAGAACTTCAATTGTACATACAAAGCTCGCCCAGCCTAATGGATCAGCGCCATATGATATTCGATACGAACTGTATTGAACCCGCCATCCGGGAACAGTGCATGTTCCCTTTCATCAAACGCACGGGTGTTTGCGGCGGGAGCAGCAAGGAACCAATAGTATTAGTAAAAAAATAGTATTTTTTTGGTTAAAAGTCATCGAGTGTAATAACCGCAGTGCCACTAAATAGTGATAATATTATGTTTGTAGAATTAAATGACTAAGTCCTGAGGTACAGCATAGCACGGTGTTCGTTACCTTCAGTGTTCTTCTCGTACGCTCAGTAATGTCACTGACTAGGTACTTGCTCTTCAAACAGGAACACAGTAATGCTTGTACACTTCTGCTAAACGAGCAAAGTGGTGTTACACATTCAGACTGTCTCGCAGAAAAGTATGTTATCAGTTCTACCGACAGTAGTCAGCTTAATTGCCTCTTTAGACTGCCTTGCACGATGATGGAAGGAAAATTATTCCTCAGTCTTCCTACGAATAATTAGCCTTATATGTGGTATGCCGTTACCCTATCGTTTGGTTGAAGCAGTAAGGATTGCAGATACTGCAGCGGCATGCGGCGTGCGTGCCACACCCCATTCATTAGGCGCGGAGTGCTTCCGAGCATTTATCAATCTACCCACACAAAGGCAACGCCTCGCCGGCCCCTCATAATGCGAACAAAACAGTTTTTGGGATGCAATAATGGATATAGTACAGAGTGGTTGCAGTTGCACGTATTATTGCCCCAAATCTATGATTTTATAAAGTGGGAGGTTTCGATTCATTATGATGAGGTTATTTATACTGTATCGTAATTTACAGCAGGCTAAAATGAACTCGTTCTCAAGTGCAGCTGCCAATTTGTTGCGTAATTGACAACTTTAGGTTTTTAGTTAGGCCTGCACTAAAAAGGACGTACCACCATGCTATGGTTGCATCACTGCAAGCTCATAGTAAGATTCGGACCACCTATGTATGGATCGACCGGTGAACACAATACCATGGCTATTATCTCTATATAAATATATCTCTATAATCTATGGATTTGAATAGAATTTGCTGCAGCAGAATCAGACCTCGGTTTTTAAAACCCGCAGCCATTCCCGCAGGCCATAAAGCTAAACCAAAAACAAATGGATATCGCATCGGTCGAGAATCAAACCGCCCCGAGCCAATTTTTGTAGATTTGGTGCGCACATGACATTGAATATTCAAAAGTAACGTGCGATGTATTGAAATATGCACATGGTTTTTGATATGGGAAGCCCATCAAGATAAAAATTGTGGATTTTATATTCTCCAATAACAAAAAATACACAAATCTGAGTGATTCCACTTTGCCCCATCAAATTATCCCACTCAGGGCAAAATCTGGTATTTTTTTCTTTTTACATAATATATAATGAAATGAGTGTGGGAGAATGGGGCCGAAGGTGGTATTTTGTTTAAAAGCGCATGATATGGGACTTGAACCCATGGCTATCCACGTCAAGCGAAAAAAAAAGCAGGGATTTCGGCACTTGAAGTTGGTCGTGGCGAGCTTATATAGTTACATGGTTGGCAACGTAATCGATTGAGGAAATTAGGTATTAGTAAATATGAAAACAAATATAAATTATGAAAATAACTGTAACATAATGTTACTAGCGTATTCGTCGACCTAACGTAAAATCCCATGATGGCTCAAATTGAGATCGCTTACTTGATCTGTAGGTGTTAATTCTGGCCAAGCTAGCTAACACCGTCAAGTTTAAAATCTGTCGCTAAAAGTAACTAAAGAATCGAAAATTGAATTTTAAATCAATTGAATTTTTTACACTTATTTATTAAATTTAATAGTTGACCTTCCATAATACGTGGAAAGATGGATGTTATTTCTTTCCACGAATAGCTGTCTGAAAGTGATTGCTTTGAGCTATCCACCAACGATGTCCTTGTTGGATGAACACTTATTGTTGTTTAGTTTTAAAATTGTATCATCGTAATTCCACAAAGAATATCTACACTGTCAATATTATCACGATTGCCACGCTAAAGCCAAAGAGATGACTCAAACAACATTAGTCTCCAAGGACTTCCATCAAACCCACCTCCTCAACGTTAACCCCCAAGACCCTTCACTAATTTCGGCGATTCATAAAGTGAAACGATCGGTTTTAACCGGACAGGGCTGGCACCTGCGTCTCCGCTGATCCAGGGCTTACGGCCACTGCGGATAGCTAAGATAGTGATAAAGCGCCGCCCATTAACGTTGGTGGAATTAAAGCATTAGCTAAGTGTAAACTTCGTTTAGTGGTTGCCCGTTTTCAGATGAGGTTCTTTGCGTTTTTTGAACAGAGTATCTAGGGTTTTCTTAAGCGGCGCAGATTGTGCCAATTAGAGCTCGGATTACGTCAGAGAAATATTAGTAACTAGATATTACGTTCCTTATGTCCTTGCTTGAGCTTTAAGCTACCTACATCTCAGTCAATAATTGTATCTATACTCGGTTTTGTAGGTTAGCCGTGGAATGAGAGAGGTAATTGGCAACCATTGATAGTGCGGATACCTGAGCGCTTATCTGGAACTTGCCACCCGTGACTTGACTTGTAGTTTTCCTGTTGAAACAGAGCATTTTTTGGGGTGAAGTGAGCATACATCTGAATAAGTGATTAAGCTGCGTAGGCCTTTGTGTTTAAAGGTTCTGAATGGCACTGCAATTGTTATGGGTCGGCGTTGTGCTTACCATCAGGCAAGTGACCCGTCTCGTCTCGTTATCCAATAGTTGAAAAAAATACCATACTTGATAATATGACTAATATCCCTATACCTATAATAAGATGCCTACTAAAATTTAACAGAATCAAGGTAACGTTTAACGCAACCAGAATCTTCACGTTAGTAAAACTTAGCACTTCCCACGGTACATTTGTGTTCAGCAACCGCCTTAGTGCGGTGAGATTTGTACCCGACTCGCTGGTTGTGGTTACTTCAGCCGAATTGATTCGTTAAGAGACATGTCTCACGAACGGGATACATTTATATATTTCGGTAAGGCAAGAAGAGGACAGAGGTATTATTTGCCTCGGATCAGTGACGCGTAAATGTCGAAGGTACAGCGGTTTTGAATAACCCTTTGACAAAAAACAGCAATAATGTTTACTTAGACACGCCGTGTTGAGTTTGAGGGTTAGGTGTATTGTGTCTTGTTCTATTTATTGGCGAGGTCGTTTTGATGTGCTTTTATAGAGGGCTTTTATTGTGAAACTATAGCTTTTGAAACGTTTGTTGTAAGTGCTTGGTTCGAGTCGGCTTACAATGGGAAAGATCCATTCAAACGTAATGCTTTCCTATTTCGCGTTTGTCATTTTTCTGCTATAGTATTGCGTATAATTAACAATATGATGTAGCCGAACAATCGTGCCGATTTCAGTATTGCAACAGGTGAATGCTCACCTAATAACATAAACGTTTCCTTTGCAATAAAAAACCTCTGCCCCCTTCTTTCAATCCTTTGTCAGCCCAAACTTTATGTAACATTTATTTATTATATTGTCCGATATCCTTGGTTATTAATTAATGAAATAAGGACTTACCTATACAACATCCGTATCATGCAATCTTTAGTCCTCAAAATCTTGACGAAGGTAGACAGATGGGTAAACATTGAAAGACGTAGGTAGTGGTAGTCCTGCTATCAATTTCCTTCTCAATTTTTTATCACGATACCTAAGAACGATCTCAATTATTTACTTCTAGCACCGCTACAACCCTTTGTGGATCTCGACCTCATTTACGATGTTCTACCATTTCACTCTAGCCTTGAACCTTTGTGGATATCATTATTAGTCCTTGATCAAACTCCCAAATCTTTCCTTATTCAAGTTAGTTTTTAGAACGTTCACAATCATAAGACTGACTATAATTTGCATCGGAAATTATGACTAAGCTAAGCAAATTAAGTGCAAGGTATAATCCAATCTGTGTAACTACATAATTAGCCGGTAAGACAACAAAGCATCAGATATTCTCGGTGTCTCCACCTCGCCGGAACACAGGATTGACTGCATTTCCCATCTCCTGCAATGTCGACGGTACACGGTAATGTTCCACCGATTTAATTAACATTTATTCAGCTAATTGCGCTGCGGAAGCCGCAGCACCTACTTTATGTAAAAAATGGGCCTTTAATTCCCTCCTGTGGCACTCATTTGCCGTTTAAAGATAACGGCCTGTTTTGGTAGGTAATGTTTTAAGGTAGTATTCAGTAGTTTAGAATACAATAATAATTACTATTTGTAGGACAATATTTTGGACCGGGAAAGGATTCAGAATTTAATTCTGATCTTGTAATTTTGATCAGGTGGCCGTGGCCTATACAAAGTAATCAATACTTACTTAGTTTTTACAAATTTAAGGTATAAGTTCTTGATTATGGTATTTTTACATATCTGTGATACTGTGCATTATATACCTAGTTGTAATAATGTATATGGGTTTTATGCCCGCAATAAATAATTTTCATTTAATTTATTTTCTTAGTGTGCAGCATACATTCTGTAGCCGTATGAACCTGCATCGCAAATGCATGAAAGCCTTTATTTGCCGGAATGTTCTGCTATTTCAAATGTTTGCCAATTTGTTGACTGAGCTTGTATGAAATGAAAGCACAATAGACAGACAATTGCCTCCTCATGCAGTGTTCAGACCTGGGGCAATGGATGCGCAGATCGAGGTTAGAATTCTTTTATGATTTGGCCAAATGTCATTATGCTAACTTGTTTATTCATACACAAAAAACAGAATGCAGTCAATTAGAGTATTAACTGGCTGTTACATAAACATTACTGCTAACTACATCTAACTTAGCTATAAAACAATTAGACGTTGTTAGTGGGAAGACTAACTCTCCTGCGAATGTCCGTCTGGGTTAGTACCACCGCTTTGCTCGTGAAGTCTGCCGCCAAGCGGTAATTTGCAAGCATTACTGTGTTCCGGTTTGATGAGCAAAGTAGCCAGTGAAATTACTGGGCTTATGAGACTTAATACCTAATGTCTCAGGGTAACGAGCGCACTGCAGTGCCGCGCAGGCCTTTGTGTTTCAACGTTCTGAGTGGCACTGCAATTGTTATGGGCCGGCGTTATGCTTATCATCAGGCAAACGACCAGCTCGTCTCGTTACTAATAACATAAAAAAGGCGTATATTTTATTTTTGCTGAATTTTTAAATACATTGTATATCTAAGAGTTCTAAGTATTATGTCTTCAATCCATAGGTGTTGCTGCACCACCGACCTGTAAGCATATCTAATGATGTAAAATCTCAAAAGATCTGGGCAATAGTGATAAGATTGCTCATAGTTACACTTCAATTTTGTGCTCTATTTTTAACTATTTTTTACTCATTTCTTTTCGTACCTACTTTTATTAGTATTAAATTGTAGGTAGATTAAAACTTACTCTCAATATGATTATCTATATAGTTATTTAGTTCCAAGTGAAGCTAATAAAGGCGTGTTATAAACAGTTATCTAACTTATTCACTAAACACTAAACATCGTTCAAAACAACCGTCAACCGAAAGGGTGTAAATCAGTCAACAATTAGACCCCCAAGCAAATCCTTCCAACGTCCAATTACCCTGCAGTCCATCGATTCTCATAAGGGGTCATAAGGGTCAGTTCTCATTTCATATTCCGTGGCCACCCCATGGTAATGGAATAACCTTGTGAGCCCGCTTGATCGATGTATCCACCTATATATTTTATTTTCGCAAATTACACAGAATGATGCCCGGTGACCCTTGTCAGTGCTAAAAATGTCTTTTGGTGCATGGTATCACTGGCGCGGTGATGAAGGGTTATTTTTGTGATTATCGAACTTGATCGTACTTTGTTGCTTCCGGGCTTGGAGAGCGTGATTCAGAATTTGAATGCCGTGGACTTAGTTAGGCTTTAACTAATCTAAAGTACTCCAGCGAATTGTTCACTCCCTGTTTTTTTGCTGGAGTACTAATATGAAGTCAGGTTAGCATTATTGAGTGGTTATGTAATCATAATTAGACTAGATACAACCATTACTGCAGTCAATACGTCGAATTTTCTTGGGGAAAGAGGAGACACTGCAAATTTATTATGTGATTACAAAGTTCTTTCGCTTCGTCCAGCAAACGTCAACATTTTCATGCACTCTCGCATGTAATGTTGTACTATTTATCATCTCAAAAAGTAACACAATGATAATAATAAATCACAAAAAGTGTCGATCCACAAATTGTCATGTCATAAATAAAACTAAAAGTCTTAGGTATAGCCGTAAATTATTACATCAGCATACAGTAGTGACGAATTACACGAGTTACGTCGCTTTTTGTGTGATCTACGTCGCTGATAATGAAATGTAATTCAGTAATGGAGCATTTTATAAAAAAAAAACCGACGACGCAATGATGATGGGCACGCGACAACTCCCTTACGCTCCCAGTAAAATGAACCATGAAATAAGTGAAATGAATAATAGATACTCTATTTGGGAAAATTCGTTGACATTTTTAACACATGCATTTTTGTAGAAACCCGTGTGGTGAGGTTAGGGTTGCCAACTTTTATTAGAAGAAATAGAGTATTCAAGGGATTTCAAAGGAGGTAAATAAAGAGTACGGACTTCCAAAGTAGAGTATCATTTATTGTATATTTTTAAAAAGGTATTTTTTCGAACTTTTTGAAAATCGAGAATTTTTCTTGCACCAAAATTAACGTAACCTCAAAACACTTCTCAAAACAACTTGTGACATGTCACATTACATTAGTGGCTGCGTTCAGAAACGTCCGAATGTGGCTTGGGGAATTGGGGATACCAACATATTAATAGCAAATAGTCGATTTTTTGGTTATGATAATGGGTTTGCATAATATTACATGACTGGCACTATATAGTAAACATTGTGTAAAAAAGAGTATTTCAACATACTCTATTAATGTTATAGAGTACGCCTACATGATATGGAGATATCATGATAGGATGATATGGATAACAAAATGGAGGTGTTCTCCGAGCGGCTGGAGAAGCAAGAGACTAGGCTTGTGCAGCTCGAAGCCTCCTGCAAGGAGATGCAGGATCTTAAAATGGAGGTATATACTCTAAAACAGGAACTAAAGGATAAAGAACAAATAGCGCTGCAAAATGATATCGAAATAAGTGGCGTAACCGAGCACGGTGGTGAAAATATCATACACATAACAGGACTCATTATGAACAAGATCGGCGTGAAAGTGGAGGAGCGGGATATTGTGGATGCTCGTCGGGTGGGCCCCGTACGCATGGATGAGGACGGCAAGCAGCGACCACGCCCCATTGTTATGCGCGTGGCTCGGCGCGCGGTGCACGAGCAAGTGCTCCGCTGTGCGCGCACTCGACGCAACATCTCGACGGGTGACGTAGAGCTGACGGGAACACCACGGTCTATTTACATCAATGAGCGCTTGACTAAGGAGAACAGAATACTCTTCGGCCGGGCACGCACTCTGTGTAAACAGCACAAATGGAGGTTCGCCTGGACACGAGAAGGTAAAGTTCTTGTCAGAGAAGGAGATGGGAAGCCTGCGTTTCGGGTACGCTGCGAGGGCGATATTGATAGGCTTTTTAAACTGCGACCTAGCATTAATAAATTATCTTAAAAATTATGGTTTATTATTTTTTTTAAATATAAAATTTCATAGTTTGCTTATTAAATGCTTATCGCTTGTTTTAATAATTCTCACATATGTATTGTGTATAAGAATAACTACGGATAGTATCCTTATCGACCAACAGTCCTTTGTTTTGTTTTGGACAGCTGTTATGGTACTGAACCATTCTATATTTACATTTAATTTTGTATTATGGTTTTATTTTGAAAAATGTATTATGATGTCTAATATACCTAACGTACCTTTCGTTAGTAGTGAAATACTCACCTACACATCCTCACAAATCTTTTTACATACACTTATTACATATTCCATTACACTCCCTCACTTCATGGTATACACAACACAAACACTACACAAACATGTCTCAATTTCAAAATATATATTATTTCATATCTGTATACAAATATCTATTAGCAATGGCTAACACAATAAACAAACGTTTGAAACTTGGTCTTTTAAACGTAAGATCTCTAAACACCGGCAGGGATGAGCTGGAAGCAAGTATAGAGACTTACAAACCTGATGTACTGGCACTGAATGAGACATGGGTAAAAGAGGGTCAAGAAATGATCGCACCAATCCTTCCTGGTTATACATTTAAACATAGAGCTCGAAAGTCAAATAGTAAAGGGGGAGGGGTGGGGTTCTATATTAGAAAAGGGCTACGCGCTCGAATCCGGGTTCATCCGGAGTCCCAATTGGAACAATTATGGCTGGAACTTACACTGCCAGGTGCTCGAATGGCCGTAGGTACGGCTTATAGACCTGAGGGTGTTAAAGTAACTACAGCCTTAGATGCCCTTAATGAGTCTTTAAGTTCGTTTGCTCACTGTGATAACGTGTGTTTGTTGAGTGATTTCAATGTAGATTTACTCAAACCTGACTCTCTAAAGGCCCGCGAGCTGTCAACATTCTTGTTACAACGGAATCTTGTCCAGCTTGTTAAAGAATCAACTAGAACGACCGATGGATCAGAGAGTTTAATTGATCTCGTAATTACTGATATACCGGAAAGATGTAAACAAGTTTCAGTAATACATAACCGGTGTCTAAGTGATCATGCCATGGTCCTATGCGAGTTTAATATTAAGAAACAAAAACCAGTGGCGCGATACATAGAATCTCGTCCAATTAATAAAATAAATCCAGAGTTATTTAATTCTGACCTGAAGTCTATAGAGTGGCATGATTTAATAAATATAAAGGACGTGCAAACTAAGGTGGCAAGGTTCAATGAAATTATTACTGCTCTTTTCGATAAACATGCTCCTCTAAAGCAATTACAGTTGAGAGAATCCCCAAAACCGTGGATTACTAGCATTGTTAGGTTTATGATGTCTCTTAGAGACAAAGCTCTTATTAGAGCACAGGTTAAGAAAACAGATTCATCTAGAAATTATTATAAAAGCTTGAAGAATCTAGTTACGGGAGCAATAGAAAAGGAGAAAGTGGCTTTTTTTACCCATTACATTAATAAAAATTTGCACCAACCAAAAAAAATGTGGAATTATTTTAAGAAGACAAAAATTTTTCAAGGCCAATCTATTACAATACCTGACAACTTAATGGACCCTAATCTAATTAATAGCCATTTCTTGAATATTCCGGGTGATGGGCGAGTAAAGGATGAAGTTTATAATTATTTTAGTTCAAAAAAAAAGACTAGTAGTGTATTTTCTTTATGCGCCGTATCAGAGGAAGAGGTTGGTAAAACAATCTTAAACATAAAAACCAATGCAGCTGGATGTGATCACTTAAACGCGGAATTAATTAAGCTCACATTGCCAGAGACTTTGTCAATGATCACGGATATGATTAATTGCTCCATCTTAACATGTACCTTTCCGGATGCATGGAAGCGCGCTGTAGTTAAGCCTATTCCTAAATGTAGCATAGTCGAAGGAGTAAAGGATCTGCGACCCATTAGCATTCTTCCTGTGCTGTCCAAAGTATTAGAGAGAGTAGTATTTGCCCAGATGGAAAAATACATATGTAAAGAAAACGTAATTCCGAAATATCAATCTGGTTTCAGAAAGAGTCACGGAACAGAAACAGCCCTTTTGCATGTTTCTGACGATTTGTTAACAGCATCGGACTCCGGACTTGGGAGTGTTCTGGTTCTGCTGGACTTTTCTCGAGCATTCGACTGCTTAAACCCGGATTTACTTATTGCTAAACTCTCATACTACGGTTTTTCGGTAGACGCGTGCAAGTGGTTTAAAAGCTATCTTACTGAAAGGGAACAGTACGTAGAACTTGAAAATCAAAACGGTAGTAAAAATGTCTCTAGAGTGGAAAATGTACCTAGAGGAACACCACAAGGCTCGATTTTGAGTCCAATCCTTTTTTCTATTTTCACGGCGGATATGACGGATCATATCAAAACATGCAAGTACCACCTGTACGCGGATGACACCCAAATTTACCACAGCTTTAAATGTGAGAGTACGGAAGTTGCTATGGCGCAAGTTAATGACGATCTAGATGAGATATACAAATGGGCTAAGCTTAATTCTTTGATTTTAAATCCGGAAAAATCAAAAATGGTCATCCTGGGGACAAAGACGCAAGTTAGTAAAGCTTTGGCATATAATCCAAAGTTAACTATTAACGGGATAAATATACCGATAGTACCGGATGCTAGAAACTTAGGACTAATTTTTGACAGTGAAATGAGGTTCGTTAAACACATTAACGACAAAATTAAAAACGCTTTTTATAAACTTAAAGTTTTATATACTCTTAGAAAACATATTTCGGAAGAGGTGAGAATGACCCTATGTGACCTTTTAGTGCTCTCTCCATTTAACTATTGCAGTGCGGTGTTCGGGCCTAGATTGTGGGTTAAAACTGAAAAGTCGATCCAGCGAGTGCAAAATGCATGCGCTCGCTTCTGTTTTGATATACCTAGGAGAGAGCATGTTACACCTTACCTCGTACGAAAAGGTATACTCAATATGAAGTTTAGGAGAGAACTCCATTTAGCTTGCATTACACAAAAGATTATTTGGAATAAGAAGCCCGAATACCTTTTTGAAAAGTTAACATGGACTAAGGACATCCATCAATTAAGCACACGCTCTAAATTCCAAAATGCTCTGGCCATTCCTAAACACAATACCGCAGGTTTTCAGGGTTGCTTCAAGTATAGAGCGTCCAAGATCTGGAATAATTTACCGCCACCTTTGAGGAAAAAAATTAGCTCTGCTACATTTAAAGTTCGGTTTAAATTAGTTTTACGTGTAAGGCAGAAGCACAACTTTGAAGCAACCTTTAAAGTCCAGGGAAAGAAACACTAATAATCACCCACACAAAACCCTTCATACGCACATGCACACACCACCACACACTCAAACTCTCTCTCTCACACACACACACACACACACACACACACACACACACACACACACACACACACACACACACACACACACACACACACACTTGCACCACTCACAATAAACGACTTTCCTGGTACCAAAACTCTTTAGAGGCTTGCGCCACCAGGAGAGCGCTAATTCACACTCACCGTCAAACACTCCTCATGCACCCCATTTTTGTTTTTCTTTTTAAATTGCATACACGCTCAACACCGTGGTATTGATCTAAAAAATATTATGTTTTGTAAAATCGTGGGGCTGTTTTGTCTGAACGGCATTATATTATATTAATTAGAAATTATGGTAATAGCATTTTTTTTTTGTATCTCGCTTATCACTATTTATCTCGGCGAAGATCAGTCCGAGCAAAGGGATAAACTGAAAAACAGCGCGGCGTACACATGAAAATGTGTGCGCCGCAAATGCTGAGTTTACCCCTATTGCCCTATAAAATTTTGTATGTATTTGTGGTTTTATATGTTTTTGTTTTATGGCAATAAATTAATTTTTTATTTTATTTATTTTATTTTATATAGAGTACAATACTCTATTTTAGAGTACGGTTGGCAACCCTAGGTGTGGTCATTATGTAGATACCTTGGTTGCAGCAGGCGCAGCACGCAGGTTCCCGTTCTGTGCTTCGGTGATCAGTTAGTCAGTGGTCAAACGCTAACCTAACGAAAGAAAAAGATAGGCGGTGGGCTTTCGCAGAGATACAAATACTTTACGGTTTATACTCAGAAATTGTATACAGATTCTTTCATTATAGTAACTAACTAGTACTAACTAGTAATAGCATAGAACTACTTGCCTTGATCGAATAGTTTGAAATCAAATGACGTGAAATATTTTAAGAACTTATATAAATTACGTGGATAGATTTTAAGTGAGGTGACTCTTCAAAACTTGAATTTTTAACTGCTTAGTTTAACTCCCCAGTCTTTGCAAGCAAGATTACTGAGCCACTGAGCGAAACTAATGAAAGAATCTGTATACAATTTCTGAGTATAAACCGCAGGCAAGTACAGGCAAGTAGTTCTATGCTATTACTAGTTAGTAATAGCATAGAACTACTTGCCTTGATCGAATAGTTTGAAATCAAATGACGTGAAATATTTATATGGAGTTCCATAGTTATTCGTTTAATAAGTCAGTTGAAAACTATAAATTAACTTGGCAGGCGCACGCTACGCCAGAAACCATTTTATTTGATTTAAAAGAATTTCACACGACGGAATTATAAAGAGACATAAATCAGCTTAAAAGGTCGGAATGGTCAGACTTCCTATACCTATAAAGTGGAAATAAACTATACTAGAAATTATAGTGCATATAGCTAGTCTATTATGTACTATTCGACAACGAGACGAGCAGGTCGTTTGACTGATGGTAAGTGCCACTCAGAACTTTGAAACACAAAGGCCTGCACGGCGCTACAGTGCGCTCGTTACCGCGGAACATTAGGTAGGTACCTATTAACTAAATCCAGTAATTTCACTACAACCTAAGACCGTACATGTTACTTAAGTGCAAACGTATTTCTACTGATAGTTGAAACCAGAGAAAGAGTTCCAGAAATCTGTTTTAGGCGCTAATTGCTTGTATACCTATAAAATTTTTGGAGCATTTTAACTTTAAAGCATATTTGATATTGAAGCTTCATAAAACAAAAACATCTATGGGTCGATTACATCGATCTAAACACCTCGAGTCAGCTGGTAAAGAACAATATCAACAGGCTTTAAAAGTTTTGATTACTACTCCAACATACTGCTATCCTAATAAAATTATGAGAAAAATATTGCCAGTATAATATCCTAGCGGCCATTAAATATTGATAGTCTCGTAGAAGAATTATGCTTCTGTGGTCCACGGAGTCGACGAATAAATAATGTCTGGCGTGCGAGCCATGAGGGTTCCAGGCTCTTAACTCTTATTTTATACTTATCGAGACACCACTTTTATCCCCGCATAAAACGCTATAATGCAGGATGCTTTTAAAATTATATTATGCAGTGGCAGACGGCTAAAAGGGGTTTAACTATGCAACGCGCACTTTTAAGAGAAAATTCCCAGGCAATTGTTTCAAAATTGATGAGCAAAGTATATAATTGCGTCAGCCCTGAAAAAAGTTAAAAGCTGTGCTGTAAAAAAGACCGCAGACAAGTTTTGCAACAGTAAAAGCATCTACACTTGTGTGTGTTGTTACAAAAAGTTGAATCAGTGGCGTTAACGCGTCGCGCGTTCAGCATTGCCACGGATTTTGTAAAAATTCCGCGAAAGGTTAAACGTTTTTTTTTCAGCCGTTACCTAATGGACGCGAGATTTTAACTCGCCGCTGTACTGTACGCTTGTTTACTATTAATTGCGCCTTTTGTCGCCTCCAGCTGTTGTCTCGGCGCTGCGGTTCCGATGCGCCGGTTACCGCTTTATTGCTGTTTATTGCACGCCACACCGAATTGAGACGATTTCGCTCCCCATTCGCAGCTAACGCGGGTTATTTTTTACCAAATTGCAGCCGGCTCGGTTGCTATTGCCGAGCAGATGCGCTTGTGATTACACTTTTGGAATGTAGAGCAGTTCAAGTGTTTCGGTCTGAACGAGATTTAATCAGAGCTCAACCGCCCAGTTCGGGTCTACGTTCGGAAATGTCCGTTAAAATTATGATTTCCGTGCACAGGCGAATGTGCAAACTGCGCTGATGACAGCAGTATTTAATTGCAAATAATGTTTGCAACGAGTGCGGGGTGACCGCAGAACAGTTGCAGTTCCATTGCGCACTAAAGTGTGCATACTGTTCTTTTTTCCGTTTGTTTGTTTGTTTTGTGCAAGTAATAATTTTATTTATCGCCGTCCGGGCGGCACGCGTCGTCGACTCGTAAGTTTTAATTAAATTATTTACTTGATAATTTGTTGGCGACGCGATGTGAGTGCTTTGTTAGTTGTCTTCTGTTTATTAAAGACTTGATATATTGTGGTTTGATTTAACTATTTTACTATAAAAATTGTTTATTTATGGTGTATTAACTTCTTCCCGCGGTTTTCACCGGCGTTCCCACAGGAACTGAGCATTTTTCCGGGATAAAAAGTAGCCTATGTTACTGTCCGGTCCATAAACTATATCTATATTAAAAATAAAGTCGATTCGTTGCTCCGTTACTATGTGAGAGAAGGTCAAACCAACAAACACACTTTCGCATTTATAATATTTGTAGGATTACATATGTATATGAAAGTAGCAGTCTCATTGCTGTCGGATAACGCTGTATTACTTACCTGTAAATACATGAAAATCTTAGTCAACAAAAAAATAATGCCCAACAATCACATACCTAGTCCATTACTAAGATTCCCTGTATTAATGGAATCAGAAACTACGAGGGCCACAGTCCGACAACACTCACGACATGGAACAAATACTTACGTTTTTTTAATGCACAATTATTTTTCGTATTTAAGTATTTGTACCTAATATTAGTTCCCTGCAAAAATAATACACGCTACCAAAGATAAGCTCCTTGGGGACCGTCATAATAGGCAACAATAAAATCAAAATGCGATCTAGCTAGGAACTCAGATTTATTATAATTAAGTTATCAATTTTAATTATCCGTTCTTGGCTACTTATACAACATTGTAATAAAAAGTGCAAGTTCCTCTACCTCAGCTTTCCTAATTTACAAGTATAAGGAAGCTTCAAAAAATTTCAATCTTCATTCCACTTAATTTCTTTTGCAAACCCTTCCCCGGCTTCTCGCCTGGAGCATATTAAAAAGTTGCTACTTTTAAAGGCTTTAATAAAAACAGTGTCCAGATACTTGTATCCACTTTCTAATTACCAGAGTTCTCGTCTCTCAGGAACTTAGCCTGTATTCCTTTGCCAGTAAATAATAAATAATTGTAAATAAATGTCTTACTTGATTTCATATTTTTTTATATTCACGGTAGGTTAGCGTTTGTTTTATAGAAAATTCTTTATTGCACAATCAAAGTTGAGGGTACATCTTCATCATCATCGGCCGGAAGACGTCCACTGCTGAACATAGGCATCCCCCGTAGAACGCCATCTTGGATCGGCAACTCGCCTGTTGCATCCAAAGGTTCCCCGCGGTTTTGCCAAGGTCATGGGTCCACCTAGTGGGGGCCGATACATAGGCGAACTTAATGTTATAAAGCATTGTCTTCCAGTTAACCTTGGTGTAATGTGGTGATTTGATCGAAGATTTTGGTTACGCTGAATATAAAATAAGACTGTCTCTCACAGCTGCTCTACTATCATGCTATGGTTGCATCTAGATTTCAAGCAAATCTTCTATAAAATTATATGGCTATAGATATACAGGATATTTGGAAATACGATACATTCCTTGCAAGGGGTTAAAGTTGAGCATATTTGGAGCTAATTTGGCCATGTGATATGATGTCCGCATTCCGCAAAGCACAATTTTTTCGTAAAATAAGACTACTTAAGTGTTTTTTCTTTTTAAAAAAAGTATTGTTTGCTAGCTAATTTTGATTTTGAATGACCTTTTTGGTTGTCTGCCTGTTATAAAATCAAAATAATATATAAAATTCACTAAACGGTACTAATAATAATTATAATGTTTGGATAACTCCGAAATAACCAAGTTGCGGACCTGCCGAGCTTACTTGCGTGCCCTGAGAAAATTTTGTCGATGCTTATATCGTGCATTTGTCTCGTATTCGCAGGAGAAAGAGCGAGACAAAACAGTAGACAAAGTTTAGTTGTGATGCACATGTTAGTCTGGCTTGTATCACACGATTAAATTGGCTGCAAATGTGTTCAACTTAAAGTCCTTGCAAGGAATCTATCATATTTATATTATATGTGAATTATAAATTATTGTAATCTTGTTTCATAAGCTTGATTCAATAACAGAATGGCCAGTATCGATTCGGATCGGCACGGTTCGGGAAAGTTCGGAAGTGTTCGATATTTAATTCGCAAATGTATCGCCGTGAGAGCGCGGGAGTATTTTATTGTGCCGAACTGCCGAAACGATTTGGCTTGCGTAATTAATATGCAAAGTTTTGGAACGCTTTACGGAGTTTGTCAAATTATAACGTGTGAATAAGTATTGTTAGAAATGTTAAGTTTTGATGACGTGTTATGAAAATGATTTACGGCTTTGAGAACGATGTGTTTATTTTTGGAATTTGTAACCCAGACTATAATCCGAAATAGACCTCAATAAGTGAGAATTTATTTCGGTAAATACAAGATGTATACGTAAACGGTATACATTTTTAAGGAGGTGAATATACAGGGGATATACGACACGATCAATACAATAAAAATATTTTTTTACCTCCAGTATCATCACAATGTCCTTAATTATTACAAATCAGAGTCACCATGTCTGCCATAGACTTGACGCGGGCGTGCCGTGCGCGGGAGGCATAGACAGCTGGCTATGTCGTGTCATTGACCGACTACCGTTAGGGTGTCCATATTCTCTCGTACTTACCTTGCATAGTCTAATGACATTTTAGGAGATGTTTTTATTGATATGGATTTATAATTACTTCCTATATTTTTAAAGAACCCAATAGGACATTGTGTTCGAATATTGAGCCCCTTCACATATACATCCTGTATATTTTTTATCTACATTTTCGGTGAAAGGAAACACCGTGGTGCAACCATAGCGTGGTAATACGGCATTTTCTAGTGCTAGCCTGGCTAGCTACAACCCTCAAGTTAAAATCTGTCGCCATGCACCTATCGGTGTGTTTTGGTCAACCAAACGCATATTGCAAAACGCAACGCAAGACACGTAAGAACCAGTTCTAAACTAAGTTTAGCGTATTGATCATGTTCGACTGTACATGAGATGTGACCGCTCACATTCTGACTAATCGAGGCCCCATAAAAAACAAATCAGAGACTCTTATTATTTTCACTATCGTCATAGGTAGTAGGTACACGCCCCCCTTCATTTCGCCGTAAGGCATTGTTAACACGGCAGTATTAGAAGACGCATGCACTCGAATAATGCGCGGAAAAACTCGAGTGGGACAAAAGGCAGCTGCATCTAACACCTGGCGCTACGCCGTGTGGTAAGAAACCGTGAATGCTTATGATCTCTCGTACTGAAAATCTTTAGAACTTTTGACTGACTGTAAAGCCAACAGGACGGGCTATGTAGCAGTCTATATTACAATTTTGTATTTACATATGTCCCAACGTAGTGCCTAACCGATCCAATTCTAGTCATCCCATTTTGATGAATGAGGTAGAGTTTTTACCAGTTTCAATCACGGATGTCTGGAACAGATCACTAAGCGATAAGACCGGCAAATGCAAAAGTTATTTTTAAATTATACCGACCCCTTAGGCCGACTTTTACGTTGTTAAATGAAAAAGAAACTTCTGATAGTTAACTTATAAGGTCGACCTCTAACTATTCTTAAAAACATAGAATAATGAAAGCTTCAAAACTATTATAAAACATTTAAAAAAAGAATGCCATTGCCAGTAACTTACCTCTCGTCTCCATCTTGCTTCACCCGGTTGAAGATTGGATGGCGGCATATGATTTACGTCAAGCAATATTACAACGCTGTTCTCTAAAAATATTCACAATAAGTACTATTAAAATTACAAACTTCATTTAAAACCGTATCAAACATATTTTAATCCGTTTGTTATAAAAATAATTATTCTATGCGTGTCGATTTTTATTTTGAAACTAGATTTATCGTTTCGAAAGTAAGTACGTTCTTTTAACGAACACATAATTAATTAAACTTTAACATATTTTTTTTAATTGAAATATTTTAATCTTTCAATCATCCCGCCTAGACATTTTTTTTTCTTTTTTTTTTTGGCTCCACGCAAATAGCGTAAGTTAGGTATTTATATTTTGTATCTACCTTTTTTCTTCTTATAAGGAGCAATGTGTCAGTTTCAAGCAAAATTCATTGGTTTTTTTCCTTCTTCTATGGCCAGGAAAAGTTTGCGTATTGTGCAATTCCAATTAGAGTTTTTTTAAACACACGCATTTATGTTTTATTAATTATTAGGCTAAAAGCAACTGAATAAAAGTGGGTATTTAATCGAAAAAGGTTTTGTTTATGCAAATTTCATAGTCTTTTTACAGCCGTGCTTCGCTGTTTTTTTTGTACTATTTACGAGCGGTAAACTCCGATTTACTGCTATCCTAAAGTCTGAAGCAACTGGTTGCTGATGGAAGCTTTCCATTCGAATTGGTACATAACTGAAATATTTAAATCACAGGTGTTTGCACGAAGTAGATTTCGCTTTTAGTAAACAAATCGCGCAACATTTTTTTTACTGGGCGTGGTTTTAATCCTACTATTATAAATAAGCGAAACTTTGTGAGGATGGATAGCCCATCAGCTAAACGTATGGATGTTTGTTACTCTTTTACGCAAAAACTACTGAACGGATTTTGATGAAACTTTTACAGTAATATAGCTTATACATCGGAATAACACATAGGCTACAATTTAGGAAGATATATACCACGCGGGCGAAGCCGAAGTTATTTCATGTATTAAGGAAAAGGGCATAAATAACCAAAAATATGTGTAACGGCACACCTGAGTCCTAAACAAAAAAAAACTAAAATAAGGCGGAAGGAGATCTCTTTTGTAGGCATACAAAAATTGCTATCAACAGTTGCCATTTTTTACAAAAAATAATATAAACTCAGTTCATAGACGCTAAATTCTCTGCGATATAATGGTACATGGTACAGGTCAGTAAGAAAAGAATCAGGTTCCACCTTTCTGCAAACTAAAAAGCTAAATTCACCTTAATGGGTGGCAGAGTAGTTTTACCACTCAAAAGCTGTCATATTCGGGAAATGACTGTGGAAAGACAATTAACGCTAAAAGTTTTGTAGGAAACGTCCAATTAATTAATGCAATGTACTGTAGGCTTTCAAGTGGCGGCTGACACGCAACGGTGTCTTCACCACACGTTACGATTTCATTTGTTAATGACGAGTATGACATTTTTTGGCTTACCGAAGTACTTACCAAGTTATTTTGTAATTTTAGTTGGTTTGCGTTTGGTCAAGTCTCACGAGATGGAAATCGAGAATAGGGACGCGCAGGTGATGCACGCTTACCCAGAAGAAACCAAATCCTCATTTATCCATAAACTTATTATATATACGTTAATACTTTATAATTTTGAGTAGGGCAATTTTGGTAAGTCTATTTACTAGACTTGAAAACACCCAAATTGAAAGTGTCAGGAAAAATAGACGACGAAAGCGAGTTCCACACCTTTGCCGCTGCGCCGCGCCGTGAAGTTAAACTATAACGGATTCTCTGTCATTCATGAAAACGCTACGTATTGATATTTCTCTCAAACTCTTGAAGAGCCCATGTTCGGGTCAATCTCAAATCATTGCGCTGTACTTTATTTCTTCATTGGATGGTCGGCAGCGAAACGTCTGCCTCCACGACCGCTAGTCGCGGTCCCTCATTCCCTGGGCATGCCTCCAGTGCATGCCGCGCGGTGTCTTCCGTGCAATGATGGCATGCCGTGGTAGCCTCCTTTCTCGCCAGGTTACAAAGGTACCTCGAAGCAAGCATGCCCCGTGAGGTATCTACGTAAGGCGGAAAGTGAGCCTTCCGTGCCCTCGCTGGGCTCACCTTACAAGTACGGGACGGACCGCTACCAGAAACCAGACGCCGCGCGGCGCCGCGCCGTCTCCCAACCGTGCGGGCCCCGCGAGGAGATTCCATTCTATTACTACGGCAAGTAATCTCAAGTCATAAATAACATTTGTAACTATTCTCCCGCGACATCGACTTTACAATAACTGTCATTTCGTATAGTTACTTCCTATTACACGTAATATTCTTAGAATATTAGGTTGTATTAACTTCATAAACTCGGTAAGTAAGGACTGCCTCTCACTGCGGCTTCCGGAACCTGATAAACGACAGATTTTCGACTTCATGGTTGCAACATGATATTTTCATTTACCGAAAGTTAAATCTCATTGTAGTACTTGAACCCTCGATCTACAGATCGAAGGCCGTCTACCACTGATCCATCGCTTCAACTAGAGATAAATCAATCAATTCTCACATACGTAAAGTCTGCGCTTTAAATCGCTCAGTTTTAATAAGTGGACTTCGGATCTGATCAATTATACAGGCATCTGTCATCCCTTTATAATCATTTTTGATTGGGCCCCTTCAATGTAGGGCTCTCTTGAATCGAAATTGGATTGGTATTATCCCAATAGGTTAGGGCTGCCAAACGATTTGTAAACCCGGTTTTTACAACATGTAAAACGTAGAACCATTACACCATTTCGTATGATATCTCATAACAAAATAAAATATACCTAACCTTATGCACTCTCCGAGTACTGATTTTTTCTGTCTATGTCATGACACAATCTATTCATTCTGCCAATTTCAAGTAAAAAAAAAGATGATGGAAGAAGCAAAATAGTGGTTTATTTGTCTTCTTTTCAAGGGACATACAATCCTTTATCGATTCGTCCTGTTTTATAAAAACAATGTAAATATTGTACTATACAATACTAAGAACAGTTTTGCCGAAAATAGTCAATGGACTTAGCGGCAGCCCTATGAATGACTCGAACATAGAGGCCATTAATTTGAGCGGATCGGTACTACTGTTTTATTAGGTTGGTACGGAATTCTATTTAGTGTGATGTATAGTCGTCAAAGTATAAATTAAGTTTTGAACAGCTCTGTTGATACAGTTCTATTGAAAAGGAGGTCGATTCACGATTGTGATGAGCAATTTGAACGATTCGGTGTAACTAGACGTTTTATTCATCGTTAAAATTAACTAAAACATTTTTTTTATTCCTGACTCGGTTGGTTTTGTGCCATTTCAAATAAATTAAAAAAAAAATTATGAAAAATAGTCCAGGGTAATATTTTTTTTGTCGTTTAGAGGACTACTTTTTGACATTATATGGCATTATGTGAATATCAAGATTTTATGAGGACCGCTTTAAAACCGTGTCGGCTAAAAGATGTGCTTGACAAAAAGTAGGTACTCTTATAGAATTTAGTAGAAACTTTTTAGTACTTATTTGTTTTTGTTTCAACTCAGGGATGGGAAACAAATAAAATTAAGCATATTGCCTTTCTTATGAAAGTCCACATGATATCACTCTCACTACTTAGCGAACCTAAAATGGTCTACCTAGATCTACATAAAACAGCATCGTATCGGACTGTATTGTAAAGATATTTAATACAATATAGAAATCAATAATCTTCACAGACAGACAACAAAAAATCTTATTTTCCCTTATCTACTAGGGTTATAAAATTTTAAGATCGGCGTTATTATTAAGATCAGTCTAGACGAGAGCTGGGGCGAGCAATGAAATTGAGCTTAGTGGGACGATAGCTGTTCACCTATTTTAGTACTGGGAACCGCCATACTTACATTGTTTTGTGATAAAAACATCAAACTGAGTTCATTGGTTTTAAAAAAACATAAACCTTTATCGTAGAAAAAACTCTTAGATGGTGTGCTATCACGATATTTACAATGACAAATAAAAAATATTCCTTTAACATATTATTTTTGTAAAAACTTTGTACAAACGTTGTAACCGTGCATTTTTCTGGAATAAAACGTAGCCTATTTTACTCTCTGAGCCATAAATTATATCTATGCCAAAAATCACGTCGATCCGTTGCTCCGTTCCTGCGTGGAATAAGACAAACCAACAAACGTAGAAACATACACTTTCGCATTTGTTATACAGAGTTAGTTAGGATCAAAATGACACTCGACTTCTTTGAAGTCTTTTCATATTTTATTTCGGAGTTGGCTCTCCACAACAATTTTAAAAATCTACCTTAAATTATACGCACTGATTTAGTTTCGATTTGCTCTTGTCTATACAAGTATACACAAGAAAGAAATCACAAGTTGTTTTGAATTTTTTTCCAGTCTCTACGAAATAGCACACGTGAAGTAGGCTCAGACACATCACAAACAACACAACACTTTAAAATAGCTGACATACACGAGATGAACCCACTAGTGTCATCAGGATGTAAATAAAAACAGAACGTGGACCTAAGTCAATTATCCGAACAAAGCATGTCGTCTAAATAGCGACACAAAAGCACCCATCCGAGGGTCGCAGACTGGTTACTCACAACAGCGTTACAGGGGAAATCAGTTGCCAAACTCTTTGCAAAACTGTGTGTTCAAAATAGAGAAAAAAAGACAAGGTCCCTATGGTTTGTATTAGTCGGAGCCGCACGCATCCAGGACAGGTGGAGTAATACCAAATGAATCGGGTGCCATCAGTCGACTTTTTATGATTGTTTTTTCGTTTCTTCCGTGGCCTTGACACGGTTAGGGTATGAGGATAGTTTATAAATAAAAATAAAAGTATTGGTAGTTTGAAGACCTATGGATTGACGTGGTAAGGAGTGTATGTTACACATAGTATCGTGTTTTCGCTCAAATGTGAACCCTGGCGTACTTACTCCTATTGTACCTATTCCGGTAAAAAAGGTGTATTCTTAATAATTCATTAACTATTATTTTAATTATATAGCTACTATTATTATAGATCGCAATTCAAAGCCAGTTTTAATCAAATCATCATCTTAATTCAGAGAAAACTAAATTACCCCATGCCATAGGTCACCGGCATATTGCTTTCCGATCCCCTCGTTAGCTTTCTATGTAATCTTATAAATAACTGCGAGAGTTAGTCACTGTTTACCACCTACACTTTGTTACGCAGCGCGACCTACACACATATAACATGCACCGGGATGCACACATTTTTATGTTGTAACGTGAATGGAGCACTTCATCACGATAATGGACACTTCAATGCAAACATTGCAGGCAGTTTGCCGCTGCGGCGCTGGCGTCGCGGAACAGCCAAAATACATCAAACATGCCTATATACGGATATTTTTTAATAATACTTTAACGTCGAGTTGACTAAGTAGATACGTTTGGTTAAAAATGTAGGTAAATTTATAGTTGCTAGTGTCAAAAGTAGTGAAATATCGAGTTGTAGATTTGGTAATATTTGGATAAGAAAATAAAAGTATACAAGTGAAAGACGAAACTCCGCTTGTTAGAGAGCGCAGCGCAATAATGTTCACTTTTCAATAGGATCCAAAATGCTGGAGAAGTTGAACAACACATAAAGTCAGTTAAAATGACTAAAATACGTGGTTTAACGGCGCTCAAAATGACCTTTTTAATTTTACCACAAAAATCAACGCTAGACAGTGGTGTCGATTCTGGTGTTTTATACCTAAACCTATTTTTAGTGTCACTCTCTCATTTTCTTAACAAGAACATGAGAAAGAGACGGAATATATTTTAGACCTGACAGATTAATAATCACGTACTTGTATTTAGTCTAAATTTAACGGCCAAGAATTTAGTGACGTCTAATTTTTCAAAGATGGACGACATTTGACAGCTTTCAAATTATATTCAGACCTGTCAAACATCATCCATCCCTTTTTCGTGTCAGTTTTCGGAAAGAGAGAGCGAAACTAAAATTAGTTTTAGGAATGAGATGCCAGAATCGATACCAGTGACTAAAAGTTAAACACCGCAACACAACTTTCCCAAGTATCTAAAATGATTAGAAACATCACAACAGAAGTGAGATAGATAGCGTTTGGGCCCTTCTTAAATCAAGGTCAAGACATTGTCTAAAAGATAAACACCTAAAATGATTAGACATAATTATATCAGAACAGACACTTTTTAAATCAAGGCTTGTGGTAAACATACATAAACATGCGAATAAGCCTTCTTTAAGAGTTAGACGCGGATTCCATCTGTTTAACCCTATTTTAGAGTGTTTAATTATTTTGAGGTAAGTAACACCGGACAATTTAAATTTCCACACACATTTCGATCGATTAGCACTGATTTGAAAGTTGCGATAACACCTGTATCTCAAGCAAAACAGTGTTCTTGATGAAACCAGTTTTTCAAAAATGGAGTCACCATCCCTATCATAATAAATATTCCAACAGATATGTACAGCGTATATATTATGTGACCTCCTAGATTGTACGTTTGACCTAACGTTGCAGGTAGGTTGTGGCAGTTACCGTCGCTGCGACGTCAGATAACACTGTTTACTGTCCGTTCTGCACTTGCATAACGCATTGACTTCATCCCAACTGCCATGAATGATTAATTTGAATCTAGATATGCCACACAGTCATAGAACACAGTCACATAGGTGCGGGACGGCACTAAAAATAATATTAGTTGTAGTATGTATGTATGTATGCTTTAAAGTTTAAAGTGTTGATGTGTTCAGGTTTGAAGAGCAGCCATACTTACTGGGCTGAGACTTGAGATTTGTCTCGAGACATGAGACGTGTAAGACACCGCATCATGAGAGTGTTTGTCAGTCAAAGCTCTAACTTAAGCTTAACATCAGGCGGACTTGCATTAATCAAGATTAAATAAATAAAACAAAACGAATTTGATAGCACCCCAACGTGAAATAGAAGCAGTTTTGTTTGCTTCTTCATTGTTATGTAGGGAATTGCAATTGCACCGACTCCGATTATTATAACACGACTGCCCAAAAATGGGAGTGTAATGTTTTCAGTATTCATGTATGTATGTAGGTATCTGAATTTCTTTATTCCACCATAACATTTAAATGCCTGAACAGATTTGGACATATGGGGTATCGTAAGAATCCTTACATCAACTGTGACAGTACTGGCTAGGTCAGTCGTGTTTTTTATTTTGTTGATTATACTTGTTTGGTGACCTGAACATCGCTGATCCAGCTATATTATTATATTATCTAATATATTATCAAGAGGTGGTGTTTTATTTTATTATATAACCAACGATCTGATTTTAAATATTAGTTCACTTATAGGAAGAGCTACTCTACCCCTGTGAGTGTCATTATGTTTGATACCACACTTATCTCTGCAAATAATGAACGGATTTTAATGAAAAGTATGCAAATAGATTAGGCGTAGAGTAACACTACTATTTATTCTTATACCATACATACGAGGTTACTAATACCTATCTGTTACAATCCAATTTGTATTCAAGGCCCAGGAATCGAGATCAACAATCAATCGTCGATCACCGTAATCTCCAGTATTCGGTGCAGAAACTTAGCAGTACTAATTAGAAACTGAATTAGGATCGCTTTATCGAAGCTTGATAACATCGAGACTTATTAGTATAAGCTGTTAGAATGATGATGTTAGCAAGATAATGTTGGCAAGATAGACGTCCATAATCCCTAATAAAATAAATGCGAAAGTGTATTAATGGGGAGACACACTGCGGTGTTGTTTCGCTGTCAAGCTTCATTATAAAATTTTAGTAAGTAAACAAAATAATCGTCTCTGCAAGAAACTATGTCTATGTGCATTTCAGTGTAGGGTGTGTGTACAGGTACACATTCACCTTCTGACGAGAAAAAACGGCAGCTGTAGATCAAAAAGCATTGCGCATCAAAAATTATGACGCGAGGAAGTTTACTGGTTAGTTTAAAAGTATTACCAGCGATGGTGGCGCCATCTGAGATTAGCTTTGCCTGTGCCTCCCCATTGTCCGTTCGCCTTCTCTTACACAGTTACCTACGCAGCAAGGAGAGCGGTACTAATGGTCTGAATAAAAAAGATTAGTATACATAACACACGTGTTCTAAAAAAGATCTAAAAATATGTCCAAAATATTTTTTTATCTTGCGGACGATTCGAAAGTTGCCAGAAAGTTAGTTAATTATGTTAATGCCGACGTGCGTCCTGAATTATGGGGTGAATTCACTCTACCCCCTAGATAGCGCTCTCTGCGCTTCCTTACATGCCGGGGGATGTTCGCTGTTAATGAAATAGGTTTAGCCCTGGTGGAGGAATTTAATACATTTAAATATTTTTATAAATATCGTCAAAATGTGTTTAAAATTTGGCTGCCATAGTACTTAGTGGATATTTCCCATACAAACATACAAACATTGCAAGTTAAATAAAAGCTTGTAAAAAAATACTTCCTAGACAAGAGTATATCTAGCATCACAAATGTAGTACCTATTTCAATTCCATTACACCCGCTGTCAAATCAACCAAACAATTATTCCTTTGCGTCCTCTGTAAAACAAGCCCAGAAACAGCTAAGTTTGCCTCTGAAAAAGCACTTTTATCTAATAATCTATACAAATAAATAAAATTGAAGTGTCTGTTTGTAATATCAAAATAACAGCTTTTTACTAAATGCATATGAAAGTATATACGGTACCTTACAACAAAACAACCATTTTAAAAAAATGTTCTCTTTCTGTTTGTTCCGGATAATCTCCGAAACGGCTGGACCGATTTTGACGGGGCTTTCACTGGCAGATAGCTGATGTTACAAGGAGTAACTTAGGCAACTTTAATTTTAGAAAAACTATTAGGGTTCCGCGCAATAAAATAAAACCCTTGAAATCTAATACCTCCACGCGGGTGAAACTGCGGGCAGCAGCTAGTGAGAAATATGCGTCTATTATACTATCGCGTAGTAAGACAATTACAAAGAACAACAAATAGCAATAATTTGAATTGTTCTGCCTTGATAGTCCTAAAACCTTGGGAGAATTAACCATCGACCTAATTCTAGGTATTGTTGGACTAGACTTTGGGAGTTTAGGGCTGATCACGTACTTAAGAGAACAATAGTGTTCTATTCTGACTACAACTATAAAACTGTTGGGTTTACCACCTTATTCGCTGACAAGCTACAATGTACTAACACGTATGTATACACGAATAGTTTAGGTATAAGAGTTATTTGTTCTATCGTCGTATCTAATCTGGTAAATGGAATTTAGGCACTAGGATGCGTTCAATGCTGGCTCATTTTTCTTCGATTATGTCAATCGTAGGCGGACTAACCTGCAAAAGTAAAACATAATAATACAAGCACAAGCACGGAATTTTTCAATGAAGAAAATGCATTTAAAGTTTATGTCAAAATTCTACTACAGAAATTCCGGGCAGCCCTAGATCAGCTGATTCTCTTGAACTATTGTTGATTAGAAGAGATTTCGAAAAAAATTCAGAAAATGTCCCGCACTTCCCCTTTGAAGATTTTTCTTTTTTTTTTTAATTTTGATTGTCTTTTTTTCTAGGGAGTTTCTCACAATTTGTTGACAACCATGGCCCTAATCACCCCCTTCCGGGATAACATACCAATTCAAACGCACCCTGTATACTTTAGAAAATATTTTGATTTATAAATTGTATCAATAAGCACAAGAAAGTTGTAAAGACGCCAACCTCAGCATAATTTCATTTCAGTGTACTGATATATTTCCCAAGTCACACAACCGACATATGTCTACCCGTCGACAGCCAACTCAAAAAGTCTAAACACCTTCAGGCTGTAACCTCTCGTAATCCCTACTAGTACACTACGGAAACGAATGTCTCTAATCCGTACACTCGGACGTACAAACACGCAATAAATCGAGTAACTTTTAGCAAGCAATTTCCTTCGGTTTAAGGGAACGAGATTCATAGTCGCGCAGTCTACTTGAAGCACGGTTTAAATTGTACCGCTTTTAAATTTTAACGTCGAGGCCAAGTCTTGGCTTGGCGGCATAGTGTTTGGGTGCAAACATTTTTGCAATTAGCAATTTCTAATATATAGGAAAAGGAAAACAGATATACAGTATAAAATTATCTCTACGACGCGGACGGCTCCGTGACCAAGTAACCCTGCCTACAAAGCGAGAGTCCCCAGGCCGGGGTAAACCATGTGTCGTGAGCGTAGAGATCTTTTGCAAAGAAAAAAGATAGTAGTAATAAATAACGTGTTCATACAATCGTCAATTAGATGTGCTCGATATGGTCGGGGTGGTACAAACACTAAATGAGAACTGAGTTTCAAGAGCGTCTGCCAGTGGTCCGACTTTGCCGATAGACGAACGAGTCTCGTCAGATAGCAGTGTAGAAATACTCTTTTGAAAACTGGCTTCTCATTCAATTTCAAGGCCACGTTACATTAACCACGGAGCAGCCAAGACCATCAAATTAGAATATCTCGTATTAATCCTAAGTAACAGGAATCCACGGAACGGTAGCCGAGCCATCTTGGAATGATTAATGTGGGTGCGCCCATCCATGTAGCCGCTTATTCATATTCCATGACTAGCGTTTGCACGCGGATTAGACGGAGCGATAGTATACTCCATCGTGCTGCTTACTGGGCCTTTAAAAATAGAGAAAATTGTTTCTGAGATAATGCTTGATGTGTGGGTACTCTTTGTTTCTATTATACTTCTTTGATTCTGTGGCTTCTTTCATCCCACTATTCCCATTTTAATATTATAAATGTGAAAGTGTGTTTGTCTGTTTGTTGGTTTGTCTCTCTTTCACGCAGCAAGGGAGCAAGGGATCGACGTGATTTTTGAATAGTTATATTTTATAGACTGGAGAGTAATATAGGCTACTTTTTATCCCCGAAGAATGCACGGTTCCTGTGGGAACGCGGGTGAAAACCACGGGCAGAAGCTAGTTAGCTTATAAATTATAATTTGTACTTAAATCATAAAATTAATGTAGCCCGTGGTGGGCGCCAATATAGGCAAAACATTATAACTTAATGAGATATTCTAAAAAATCTAGGGTAAGTGCCTCTATTTTCGAAGTATAAAGAACATCATTTGTTTTGAATACCGACAGACAACACGACCCCCATGAAGCTTCTATTGAACAGGCGTATTTAGAAGCTTTTGAACTCCTTTGAACCGACTTACAAATCCTTTCAGACGATTTTAACATACAGACGAAATTTTTTAGGCTTTTAATGTAGACATGACTTAAACTGAGTAGGTATTACGGCCTTCAAACGCACTCTCTTTAATGGCTGTACCCTCAAGGGAGAGCACAACTTAGGAGACCGATTCCAAGTCTGGGTTTTAGCGTAGCGTAGGAGGATTCTCCCGCTAGGTTAGCCACTGTATTTCTACTGTCTGGCTAACCATAACTAGATAATCTCTTCACATCAGCATTAAGAAATTAAATAATCAAAGTCTTAAAATGCAACCATGTGTTAGAGTTGCAGAAAATATATAGGATTGGCGAAGTCGTGCGGATATATAATTGGCACGAGACCAGTGATAGTTGAATGAAATAGAATTTGAAATAATTTGAGTTCGTTACTGCTGCTGAATTGTTTTGAATTATTTGTTTCATGCTGCTGTAATTTTGATTAATTATTATTATGTAAGGGTGATTTGGTATCCTACGTAATTAGCACCCACAGCTCACAAATAACATGACTATGTCAACAAGATATAAATGATTGTGAGAAGCGCTCTTTTCTCAAAGTTATAAAAGTCTACATAGGAGCTTCGGAGGGGGACGAAGTAATTTACAGCCCATCTCGTCTTAAAAATTGCTTATTAATATTTAATCTTTGGGGAGGAAAGTTGACAAGAAAATTAAGTCTGAGGGAGAGATATAATTAGAGTATAAATTTCATAGGTTACTCTTCAATCTATAGGATGGTGCCACCTTATCATATCTCACGATTCAAATAACTTGCAATGTTGCTAATAGTAGCAATTAGTTAGTAATAATGATAATATTTCTTCAGGCCTAAGCGATATTACAACCTTTTCATTTTGCTAGGTCTGTACTGTGTGAAAAAATAACTTGTTCTGTCGTGTTGTCCAAAGATCTCGAACGTTAAATTTATTTAAATCATTGCTTCCATTCAAATCGTTACGCACGGATCCCGAGTAAAGGTCTCTAACGATTTAGCATTAATTAAATGAAAATTTAATTCTAATTGAATCATTAATCAATCTATGTCAAGTGGCGGCCCGTACTTCATTTTCAAATGATTAAAAATCTCCAATTAAAAGGGTTCCGGATGCTTTTTACAAAATAAATTAAGCCTGGATCCGAACTGGAATGAAAATTTACCAGGTGGACTTTGAATTTTACCAGGACTCTTCTGCGATTGTCCGCCTAGGTGGTTACCGCCTCATTGCTCGTGTAGAGTACAAGCCACCAAGCTGTACTTGAATTATTGTGTTCCAGTTTGATGAGCAAAATGTTCTGTGAAATTACTGGGCGTATAAATACGACTTGAATGTCTATAATGTCTTAAGGTAGTATGTGGAGTGCAGTGCCGAGCAGGATTTTATGTTTAAGGTGTTACAGCCAATGACCTTGGGAAATCGGGCGGACCCAATGCTTATTCCACGCACCACCCGCACAAAAACAGTTCTGGGTGGCACTGTTATTGTTATGGGCAGGCGTTATGCTTTTGCTTACCGTATGCCAAACGACCTGCTTATCTTGTTATCTATTTGTACCTATAAAACAACAAATGGGTCGATCTAGTGCTCTGTTTCATTCTAACCGAAATATTTTGATGTGACAGCTGTTCGCGCGCGAATTCCCGCTAGTCTATTCCAAGCCTTACACCAAATTCAGTTTGTATCTAAGGCCGGGTGCAAACGAGCGGATAATTTATAGCTGTTTGTTCCGGAAAAATTCGAAAACATTTTATTAAATTACAACCGGCAAACATTGATAAACCTGGTGTAAAACAACAAATTTGTTTACGTAATGTATGGAAGTTATATTTTTTATAGCGAGTTAGCAAACAATATGTTTGCTCTTGCGAAATTATGGTTTGTAAAATAGAAAAATGCTCTTACGAAGTTAACGTACCTACCTATGCGTGAAGTGTGAAGTGAGATCCCACCTAAACTGGTTAGGGTTACTCTCAAGAGTAATTTGAGTATAATTTACCAACTAATTTTTTTAAGAAATAGGTTTAAAAGTCTATGCCTATCTAAGACAGGCAAAGTTGTATCTGATTAGATAAATAAAAAAAGCTTTACAACATTATGCAAAAATTATAAAACTAAAACATTAAATAATAATTTAATAATATAAGTAATATAAATAATGGAACAATGTAACACCAGTAATTTCAAAATAATTACTTTTGTGGATGGATTGGATTGAAATGAAATGAAATAGTTTATTTTGCCAGATTTAGATTAAAGAAAGAAAGAAAGAAAGAAGACAATTTATTCCAAGGAACTGTACACCACAGAATAACAAATAGACAGAATACATTTATCATAACTAAAAACTAGACAATATTAAAAACAGTAATATATATTTTTTAATCATGCTGTATGCAGCTGTCGTGTGCAGTCCCGGAAATGGTCTGAGCTCAGCTAAATGCCGTGGACACAACCACAGCGCTGATTTTCAGCCCTGACCTGCTAGTGAGCCACGTACGAAGATACGAAATAACTATAAAAATAAATAAATAATAATTGTATACATAATAATAAAAATAAACTAAGTAAAGAAATGTACATACAAAGAAAAACAAGGTTATTGCCTCCTGCAAAAAACAATATATTATGAATATAATATATAGAGAATTTAAATACAATTAATTAATGACTAGATGAAAATATTATGGATTAATATTATAAGTATGTAGTTTATACCTAACATACTAATTATAGGCAGCCACAAAAAGAATATATATTATATAGGTATACTGGTATATCTATGTGTATAAATATGTTATGCAAACTATGCTTATACCACGACTAACATTAAAAGAGAGGAAAGAATTGGAAGATGATCTTCAAGTATCAAGTTTCACCATTTGCAATTTTTTAAATATAATGCCTGAAGGGATGCAAAATGAAAACTGCCAAACCTTCACAGGCCTAACTTTTGTTGGACTAACAAGTGATGTTTCAACTTAACTTTAAAACCAGACTTAGAACTGCATTCACGAACCGGTGGGGGAAGAGAATTCCAGCATTTCGTGGCGCAAAAGCGAAAACTGCCACGAAATGCTGCTGTACCGTGTCGTGGTGTGCAAAGAATTAAAGATATTTTTGAACGAGCCTCATATTTCCTTTGGTCTTGAGCCCACACAAATTTCTCGTAAAGGTACTGAGGCTCGTGCGATTTCATTATGCCGAACAACAAAGCTGCGAAATGGAGATCTCTTCTGCGTTTCATGTTTAAAATGTTATGTTGGATCAGAAAAGATTAGATAGATACCTAGTAAGTACTTATTCGGTGCCGGCCGCCAGTGTAGAATAATAAATAATAATAATAAATGTATGTATTAGAATCAAAGTAAACAGGCAAACTTAACCTATTAACATTATTTTATTTATTTCTAAATAAAACAGCAAATGGTCACTAGTCCTCATACTAGGATTCCCTGTGTTATGAGGATTAGTTTCTCCCAGTGTTTTAATAATATATTTGCTAGTAACTAGTAATATGTGTAACATATAACATTTTGATACTATAATAGGTATGCTACCAGTTACTTACATTGTCGTTGGCAGATTACGATATTTAATTGAATATTTTTTGTTTAGTATTTAATACTATAAAAATGTACAATGCTCTCTTTAGAATCAGTAATGACGCTACAGGCGCCGGCTTTAAGTAATGCCTCCTTTGATAAAACAACTTAGATCACATTTTCGTTCGATAAAATTCTATATTTATTTGGAACCTTTTACCACAGTGATGGAGCCTTAATTTAAAACGGAGTACACACCTTAATAGGTTTAGCACCTACGCGCATTCGGCGCTTGATGGACTTAATTAATTTTTGACACGAATTTGTTATGTAAAGACCCTCTCGATCCCGTTTTACGATCGATCTACTTTGAAAGTGTCCCATCAAGCGAAAGACAGGTACAAAAACGGGACGATATTATCTTTTTTTTGTATTTTCAAGGGATTTTGTCTGTCTTCATTCCGGGGTTCCGGAAATTAGTCTAGAATTATTTTTCTTTGCCTTCGTACATTACATGGCCCAAATTCAAAATGAAAGATTTTTTGGTTCCAATAATAGAAAACGGAATAAGTACTTAGCACCTAACTAAATAATTGCTTAACTTTTTATCTTGTAGGTATATTACCTTTCATCCGAATTACCTTTCATCACCGAACATACACTTAATATATACAGAATAAAAATTAAAAACTAAAACAGAACTATAACTCCTATCAATAAAAAACTAAGAAAATAAGTAATTAAAAATCGTTTGAACTAACAGGCAACAAAATGGACTAAATATAGTTCGATCCTTAATGTCACGCAGAGTTCCCAAAATGCTGGCTGCGTTGCCCCGCTGGATGACAAGGCTGATCCTATGAGCGAGATAATAGCCAGCATTTTGGTCACGCGTCGATTCTACAAGCGGCACAGAACTAAAACATCTATAAAATAATTAAGTATATTTAATACGTCACGCGTCATTGCATTAAAAGAGTACTAATGCTATAGAATTTTCTACCAATGAACTCAACTTGGTAGAAATAAAGAGGTGTTATAGTTGTAAATAGTTGTTTCGGTGAAGGCTCTCGGTGGGTAATTGAATCAATCTATAGTCAATCAATTTATCATCAATTAAAACTACAGTCCTAAGTTTGTATTGTCAACTTGAGCTCCATTCCGCTGCCGACGGCACTCATAGTTTGAGATATTCATAATACCTATTATGTTAATATAAATATTGTAAAAAGTAAATTATGAGTAAGTACACTTAATAATGAAATATTAATTAATTTAAAATGTTAATCTCTTATATATCTACATCACTGGCCCTTTGCTAAAAATATTTCACTAATAGGAACGTGCATTATCCCAGAGTACGAGGCTATATATCCTAATACCACACGTGCGCAGTCGCTGACAAAAGCTAGTTAATATATAAAACGGACAGAATAGCAGAGAGTAATTTTCAACATATAATACCTACCCAAGTACAGATTAAACAGTAATCGCCAGAAGAACAACAATGAGATTTGTGCCAACAAAAACTTTATTAGGAATGGGCGTTGCGGACGTCAGGGCACGCTTGCGGTTGGTGCGGTGGCAAAACAGGGCTCGGGACCGCACGGGATGTCCCGTGTAGACGCAGCTTTATATCTTCATTTCTGACTGGGATATTTAGTTTTAATTGTAATACTAATATTGTTAAATTACCATCTGAAAAGGGGTAACATTATTAAATTAAAAGTATCATGAACTGCAAACAAAGGACGTGTTATCTGACGAAACTAGCTACTTAATTAGAATAATTATTAGTATAGTTATTATACCTAAATTCACTTTAGCAGGGAAACTTTACCTTTCCATTTTCTCCGAATAATAATAGTTAATTTGAATTAAGTAATTATTCAATAATTATTAATTCGCGTTGCCGGCGCCCGGCACGGATAATCTAGGGCAGAGTTTCCCAGACTTTTTTCTCATAGACCACTTTCACAATTGAGCTGGTTCCGGTGGACGGGGGTCCGCTACAGGACAGCTACATTTCTACCATATTCCCAAAACTCGACAAAAAATGTGAAAATTAGATTAGATTTAGATTAGTGTGCCGCGGAGTTCCAACCACGAATTGATAGTTTTCGAAAAAAAAGTGAGA
Source organism: Crocallis elinguaria (assembly GCA_907269065.1). NCBI lineage: Eukaryota > Metazoa > Arthropoda > Insecta > Lepidoptera > Geometridae > Crocallis > Crocallis elinguaria. The sequence continues at coordinate 17,412,611 of OU026072.1, read as the reverse complement.
ATTGATTGGTTAACTAATTAATTGATTGTGCTGTGAGTGGATGTCAAAAAAAGTAAAGTTGGCCAATCAAAAAAGTGACGTAGACCCCCGTCGAGTCTCCCGAGGACGCCTCGGGGTACACCTGGACCACTTTGGGAACAAGTGACCTAGAGTCTAGGCGCCACGGCTAATCCAGTTTGCCGCTGGCAGTTGGCAGTTGTCTGCCGTGTGCCATGTTGACTACTTTAAATTAAGTTAAATATTTTTTCACTGTTACAAATTTTTATTGTTATTGACATTTGTCAATAAATCTGAGTTTTAACTTTATAAGGACCTTAGGATCTTTCGGCGTTCTGACAGAAATTAGAAAATAATTCGCAAAGCAAATTAAATCACGATTATCATTTCAAAGCAAGAAACAATGATTATTTATTTATCATTAAAATTGGTAGCCCAAGGTAGCAAGTAGCCTGACTTTCACATTACGTCAGTTGAGTTTTATTAACTGCTTTCATTACATTATAAATTTCATCTATTATACATGTACTACAATTTTAAACTCGAATTGAAGCGACGTTTCAACTTGGCAGAGACGACGACATTTAGCGACACAATTTTTTTCACCAACTCGTAACTTTTTGCTCCAAACTTTTGTTTCGCGTCACATTTTTTCGTCCGAGGCCCGGCGCCCGCCGGCCAGCTAGCTAGACAATGTGAACACACCCTTTCGTGATAAATCACGTTTTGATTAATGAACTGTATGGGACACGCTAGACTAATCATGACCACGCGTTCGCGCTTCTGGCTTAAACGGCCGGCGTTTAAATGTTTTTGTGTGAAAGAGTTTTTGTGGAGCTACTTCTGAAAGGAGTTTGTAGTTTTTTTACGGGGGGCTCTTTTGTTCCTCATGAATTGTTTCTAACTTTTAACAGCATTAGGTTTGCCTGAGAATGACATTATTCGCAAAATGAAAAGGTATGACAAATGGACAAAGTAATGTGGGACTGAAAACATATTATTTTTGTTTGATATAAACTGCACGCTAACACTTTTATATTATGTTATGTTAATAGAGATGTTGACACCGTTTTTTTACGATGATAATCAATTCGTTTTCTCATGAGAATCAAATGTCCATATCGAAAAAACTGAGAATCGAACGCTAAAAACGTCAAAAATGATAGCCAAAGTCGGGTGTATCTACTGAGCGCTAAAACGGCCCCATACAAATTGGGCGCATGACGTCACATATTCAACGCGGCCCGTAAAGTTGTAATGAAACATGCATTTTGCTGTTTATGGCCGTGAAAAACTGGGTTTAAGTCAATGTATTATTCATCAAAGGTATTATTTAAAAACTAGCTGTGGCCCGCGGCTTCGCCCACGTAGCCTAAGTTACTCCTTGTAACATCAGCTATCTGCAAGTGAAAGTCCCGTCAAAATAGGTCCAGCCGTTTCAGAACAGAACAGAACAGTCATCAGACAGACATTTTTTAAATTGGTTGTTTTTATAGGTATCTTATATTATACTTTCATATGCATTTAGTAAACAGCTGTTATTTTGATATTACAAACAGACAGGGTCAGGGTTTATTATTTTTATGCTAATTTAAATTAAATATATATTGTACGTATGTTATGGATATCACCCAATAAAGTTAAAGCTATAGACTTAACTAATGAAAAAGTGTTTGAGGTGCTCGTTTTATTTATACAACTAGGTATATTCGAGAAAGACAAAAATCTCGTTGGCATTCTTTTTAATTTCGTTACCCACTACAGTGCAAACCAGCGAGGCCAGTATTTATTTAAAAACTTTGAGAAACCCAAAGCGAAGTACGATTCCAAAAACTCGTTTTTCCTTTGTTTCCTACAGAAAAAACTTCAATCCAAACTAGAGCAGGCTACACTTGTTTTATGCCAGTGTCAAACGTCTAAACGGCGCGTCCATCCGACGCCATGCCAGTCAGTTCGGACAGTACCTACCACGATTTGAATTTTAAGAAGCCGATTGATATTACATTTTAGTGTAATTTTGTTGTACCTACACTCGTGTTAATAAATATTTTGTACGATCCAATGCATCGTACAGAGTGTCAAGGCAGCATTTTACTTAATTGCGTCGATTCCGGTCAGTGCGCTACGATACCGCGACTCGTGAACACCATTCATTAAAATCATACGTAATAAGTAAATGTGTCAATAAACCGTGTGACAATCAATATTCAATCTATCATTTTTGGTGTATCAGCATCAGCCCATACATATTTTGAATTTGAGCAAACAGCTATATTTTTTATTCTTTTGGATAGGAGACGCGCGAGATTCCTGATGGTAAGCATAATGCTAGCCCATATATAACAATTACTTTGCCACCCAGAACATTGCAGTGCGCTTGTCACCATCAGTCTCATACGCCTAGTAATTTCACTACTTTGCTCATTAAACCGGAACACAGCAATGCTGCAAGTATTGCTATGTTGAGAATACAGCAACAGACTTCACGAGCAAAGGTGGTACCAACCTAGACGGACACTCGCAGAAGAGTTAGTTCTACCACCTGGTATAGCTGGTTTACGTGCCCAAAGTTTTACCTGTTGCTCGTTCGATATCTCTGTCATAGGCTTCAAAGGGTGTAGATTGATTTCTAATTGAGTTTGTACCGATTAGGGATTCATTAGTGAGTCGTTTGAATTAATTTTCTGATTGAAACTTTTATTCCAACGGTGTTTTTGCTTTAAACTTTTGGAGAATAAAATTTGCCTTAAGCGTTTGGATGACTTAATTTTAAATTGAATTACGTATTTAAACATTGGCATCTATTTTCCAAGAACTATTACGAATTATTAAGTGTTTATTGGCATTAGAAATTATGAAGGAAACTCATTTGGAGCTATTTTGAAACTAGGTACTTCAAACGAAAGGTAGCTGTTGTTTGATAATTCGTAAACTAATTATTATAACATCCTTTTTTTATTAAGTATAATTTAATAATAATAGATATAATTTAAAAATTTAAAATTAAATAAAAATAAATAGTTTTAAATTAAATAGATTAACGGTTAAATATTTCTTCATTTGAATATTAATAAATCCTTTTATAACATGCCAACTTTTTGGATTTAAAAAGTGCACTTTTCGTCATCTTGATTAGCCGTAAACAATATATATAAATTCCTTGGGCGTAAAACACATGTTATGCCTGAAATCAATTGACAGCACTAGTGTTGTAAACACATCGATACGAGGATATATCGACAGCCAACTCATCATCTCATCGCAGCCAGCTGTTTGCGGCGCTAGGTGTCCGGAACGTCCGGATATTCCCAATTTCCGTGTCGGCACTGCCGCCCGGGCTTATGTCAACCTGCGAGACAGATGACATCGCCGCGATCTGTTGGCACCGGGATATTTGCCTTGTGGGAAGAAATGAGCTCTGTGTTACGTATTCTGTGGGTGAATACGAGTAGGCTACGACTACGATCAAGGGAATATAGACTGATAGGTTAAAAAGTCGATAGACTTCTGTTGAGTGTAATAGCGAAAGAGTAGCGGGTTTGATTCAGATTCCTGACTCCATGGAAGTTTTCTTTGCTAATAAAACTAATTATAATTATATTTGTGCAAACATACGAGTACTTGTTTAAGAAAAACAAATAAAACTAAATTGTATATAAAACCGTTATATATAAAATTTTAACGTCGAAGTATTATGTTGGTGCATAATTATGCAGCAGGGCTATGAATGATTCCGTATACAACTATCCATTACTACTCGTATATGCATAACTAACTAGTTATCGAACTTAAAAATGTAAATAATTTTACCCTCTTTAACTTTGCCTTTGAAATTTTTGACGCAAAATGAATCGTTGGTGAATTATTTCGATTAGGCTAATTTTTCACACTTTTAATCCAAGATTTCCCCCCAAAGTCGAAAACTTGGATTTTCATCAAAGTCTAGACATAAACAACATAACATGTGAAAATCGTTCCTACACCACCTTTTGCAAGGCAATATTGTCCGGATTATATATCCGTTTTTATGCGGCATTTGGCTTACCATCAGGTAAACGACATGCTCGTCTCATTCGTTCCCTAGTATTATAAAAAAACTAGCTAGTGAAAACAGTTTTAACAGTAAAATATAAACACAAACAGTGTTGTTTTCTTTTAATATCGTCGTCCGCCATACTTTTTGCGCCTTTTAGAATATGTATACGCACTCACAAAAAGATAATGGAATAACAAACTGAGTGATCCTTTGATATATCACACACGAAGATGCGTCCTTTGCTTTTACGACTTCTGAAAATGGAGAGGCTTTCAATCTGAAAACTGTTTTCAATTTGTATTTTTGTGCGCTTTTAATTTTTACGTTTTTTTTTTAATTCAGCTTCATTATCCAGAAGAAGTTACTGCAAAACTTAGGCCTCCCCCATCGAGGAGAATGCTGCTATACCTACAATATAGGTAGCATTAGGTAGCACTTCTCTGTACATAGCGGCTGTTACGGCACCCGCGGGAAGAGATGTGGTGGTCCTAATCATTCATATGGCTGGATCATAAAGCCAATTTTTTACATTGAGTTTGTGATCCTAAAACTGTCCTGCATATACAATTTGCTCAAAATTGTATCCTGCAAAAGCGTTAGAATGAGTTTTTTTGTGGAAAAATATATTTGTCAAGCCAAGCTTTTAATTGGTACTGTAATCTTGTGGCCACACTCCGGCTTTACAATCAGGACCACGGACATCATCTAGGTTCAGAGAGAACTTGTAAAGACAAACCAAATGAACCCCAACTCGAGGAGGTTACGTCGTTTCGTTACATAGTTCCTGTGGTCGTCTTCCGGCTCCATCATCAGATCAGCTCTGTGACATCATTATACATATTGCATTGTCATCCGATTCACATATGTATGTAAAATTTCGGCTCAATCGAAACCGGGGAGTGGGTCAAATTTAGCATGTAAAAATGCAAATGTTTTAGCTTACCTTTACATATGTGCGACGTATTATTTTTCATAGAGTCAAATGTATGGTGTGAGTTAAAATTATGTTTAATGTTTCTTCCTATTTGATATCATCAAAGGTGTGATCATAAACTGAGCATAACGTAGTGATGCCTGCGTGGGTGACAGACATATTCCCAGATTAGTTTATGTGATAATACGGGCAACAGCTTTTATACGGGAAAATACAGCTTTTACGGCTTTTAGATTGTATGATACAGATGTTACTTAGAGGTTTTGACGTAATAAATTTTAAAAATGATATCTGGAAAGTGATTCGTCTACTAATTACACAAAAAGTATTTTTTATATTATGCCTGTTTTAAATTTACTTCATCTGGTTTTTTATTTAGCATGTTGCCATCTCAGCAACATGCTAAATATAGAATAAACTAGCCTGCGGTTTCACCCGTGCGGAGATATTGGATTTCATTGGAGAGATTGGTTTTTATTTTTTTGCGCGGAAACCTAATTCTATTTCTACATAAGTTACTCCTTATAACATCAGCTATTTGCCAGTGAAAGTCCCGTCAAAATCGGCCCAGCCGTTTTGGAGATTACCCCGAACAAACAGACAGACAGACAACAATTTTGAAAATGGTTTGTTTGTTATATGTACCGTTATATACTTTCATATGCATTTGGTAAAAAGCTGTATTTTGATATTAAAAACAGACACTTCAATTTTATATTTGTATAGATTATCAGTGGTAAGATTGACAAGGATCTATGACTGAATATTGCTGTAGAATCCAGTAAAACTACAACTATATTAGTATACTACCGCAATTACACGGCTTTTCAACGCTGATTTTGACATTGACGGCCCTCATATATAACTGCCGGAAGTCGAAACACTAACAGGAGTGCTCAACTGCTCACTTAATTAACTTACTTAATTACTAGAAAGTGTTTTGTCTCGTTTTCACGCGTAACAGTTTCCGTCAACGAGAAGTTGACAGAGCAGTTTATAGCATAGATTATCTTATTGAGCTTTTACGAATGATGGCGTTAGACTTTAAATAAACGGATGACCTCGTTAACCTAGCAATGGTCCCAAAACACATCAGCCAATTTTATATGACTTTAGTAACAATATTCCACCTGTCCCAATGATTTACACAATCTCAGTGATGGACGAGACAGCTCGCGACCTGCTGAGCCGATGACATAAATCCCTCAGCCTTTAGGCACAAAAGCTCGCGTGAAATTAATTTGACACCTGAGCTGTAATATTTTAACAGACGGCGCGACATAATTTTACACATGTAGGTACGTGCGACAAGGATTTGAATTAATGAATCATTTGTGCTGCGAGTTTTCTCTCATCTGTTTTGTTTAATTACACGTATATATGTGATAATACGTCTCGCATTTTCTTATTTGTCTGCGGAAAAATGCAAAGGCATTTTTAGAATTTCTTTAAGGCCAGGATACTCCGCGCCCGCTTTCTCGCTCGCGCATTTTAACGTTTTTGAAGGTTATCAATATTTTAATATAATTATGAAAAATCGCATTCGGTGAATTTTCTGGCAATAACATTATAATGGTACGGCAAAAGTATCATTTTGATCCGATCAGGTTTTCATACATGAAAATGGGCAAAACATAATATCCCATTTTTAGGTTTGAAAACTTAAGTAGAACAAAATGAAATTTTTGTTAATCTTTTGTTGTGTTATTGTCAGCAAATTCACCAAATGCGATTTTTCATAATTATATGTAGTGATAGTTTATATTCAAAAATGTTGAGATGCGCGAGCGAGAAAGCGGGCGCGGAGTATCCTGGCCTTAACAGTTACTTTCTGCCATCGAAAGAATGGAAGCAAAGAGATGTTATCAAAAATTTAGTACCTACGAGGTCCGAGTTTACAACACACTGTTACTGCATTTCCTTGACTCACATACATGTTTAGAATTGGAAATGTTGCGATAAGTTGTAAAATATGCCGTACTTACTTAGGTACTATTATGCTGTATAATATAGTTCACTCTAAAATACGCACTTATTTCGCGTCAACATTTATGAATCTTCTCCCACTGCCTCCGGTCACGTCGTGTGCTCTTTACCATCCACGAGTACAAGGTTCAGTTTTTCTGAATCGGCTTAGAGCCGGAGTCCGTCGCTGTAGGCATAATGTAGCTAAGTGGAGCTGTATTGACGAATCCTGTACTCATTGCCTCTGTGGACATAAGAATCAGATGATGTCTCATCTTCTCGTTTGTTCCTCATGTCCACCTGCACGCTGGGGACGCTAACGGGGATGCGTTCGTTCTAGCGACCCACTTGACAGTAAAGAGTCGAATCAATGTTACGCCAAGAAGTTTCATTTGTCTTCATGGGTTCGTCTAGTTCTTCACTTATCTCGGCGTCTACAGTTTCCAGATTCCAGCTTTACAGTAAAATATCTTTTGTACGATTTGTTATGTTGTCAAAAGAAATTTCATTGTCTTTGTAAAGTTTTCGAAAGCGTATTTTACCTGAATTATTTTTCTTCTCTTAGCGTGAAACATCGTAAATTTTTCTTTCATATCATAATGAGGTGGGACTTTTTATTTAATTCGCGAGATTTTAATTCAAGATAAAATTATATTTGACGTTCTCCCTACACACTAGACTTGGTTTGAATTAAATAGTACATTTCTCTCTCGTTGTTTTTCTTTTAGGGATTTTTCATTGAAGTAATGAAACGTAAACTTTGAATGAAATGGAGAAACAATATCTTGTCGAGCGTTTTAGTAAAACCGTTTGTAAAATTAATTTCCGCTTTCTGTTTGAAAAATATTTACAGCAAACTAATTTAGAACAATAGGTATCTAATCTTTATTTATTATCCGTATTAGTAGGTAATGTTTTAAGCACTTGAAGAAGTCATAAACACTACAAATAAAAACACTTAAGTTTTACAAATGTGATTGATGTTGTAATTGTGCCGAATAATTATATAGAGAAAGACTAAATATAAATTACCGGTAAAAAATGTAAAGTTATACTTATGCCACATCATACCAGTAAACATTCTTAACGATACTTTCAAATTAGCGTTAATGTTACCGTTATTTTGAAATGGGTAAAGTTGTGCAAGTGGGTCCACGCACGGAGTGGAAACAGCGCAATTTTTATTGATTTTGTTATAATTCAAGTAAAATTGCGACCAAATCTATAGACATTACAAAAATGACTAGTCGATCAGTGACTATTAATTTGGTTATGCACAAAGTGTTTGAACATTAACAAACAACTAAATTAATTTTTAGCACATTTTCAAAAGTCTATTAACAATTAATTACATTGGTAAGCCGCATAAAGTTCAACAGATCTACAGACAACCTAATAGACGAACTTTGTTCTGTCTGGAAATATAATATTAATCATTTAACTTGTAATTCTATGAAATCCAACGTTAATCCATTAATGTCGATCATGCTGATTAGTGCACGAGCCGTTAGCAAAACAATGTACTAATTCAATTTGATTAGTGTGAAAGCAGATTGTATATAAGCAGTATGGATTGAGCGTTATATATACGAGTATATTGAAGTGTTAGTTTAGTCAGATGCAGACAATCGCGGAATGCGACCGTTTCTAGTGAATCATATTTTTTTATTTTAATTTTTACCACTGATTACATAATACTTATGAGTAATACTGCTAAAATCAAGCACTATTAATTTAGTGATTATTGAGCTTTTAATTACTTATAACTGGATTATTAAAAGAGAAGAATTTTGTTTAGAATTTCAATCAGTTCTGGAATTTGTGAGCTGATTAAAAATAAATATTTTTTTATATTTTTTAATTAGGAAGCTGTTCCGATACAAATTAGATCAAGATCCATTGCTGTACTTATTAAATAAAAAAATTATTGTGTCTAATTGTTCGTAAAACTGCAGTAAAGCTCTTACTGGTTATACCCAACTGTAATTTTATTAAATACAATGGGCATACTATTGTATTTAGTTATCTACGACATTGCCAAGCATACAGTAATCGCTGTTAGTGTTAAGAATTAATTCTTTAGTGTTTCGATTAAATATTAACCCCCCTATTCATAAAGGTTCCGTATCTTACTTAATTACTAGAAAGTGTTTTGTCTCGTTTTCACTCATAACACCTTCCCTCAACGAGAAGTTGACAGAGCAGTTTAAATCATATATTATCTTATTGAGCTTTTATGAACAAGGGCGTAAATGTTTAGCAACATTCTCGGCAAGTACGAAACGTATAACATCTGTTCGTTTTGACGTAAGTGGTAGGTCAGTAGTCATATCAAACTTTAATTTGGTTTAAAGCGTATCGCTCAAAGGTAAAGTAATGAAAGTACGGCGAACTGCATTAAAAGATTAAATAATATAAATAAGTTTAAGAAAAATGCTAGCCGCGTTTAATCTACGTCAGCCGGAGGCAAACTTCGTGTTTTTTTTTGTAATATTTATACTAAAACATCTATTAAGCCAGTTGTAATAACGAATAGCCTGGGGGATCAGACTAATCTAGAGTCTAGATCTTTCTTGAAATATACTTTTTAAATGGATATAATATTTAAACTCTTTATTTGCGTACTAGGTACTAAGAAAAGAACAGAAATGTTAACAGACTATAGAGTAAAAAAGCCTGATACCTTAAAGCGCTATTTTCCAGGTAACGGTACACACCGTAGAAAAGGACGGTTTTATTATAATATTTATAAGTAAACCTACACAATCTACTTAAAATTACTGAGAAATAGTATTATTTAAACTCATTTTGAGAGATGGTTCAAACTAGCTCGGGGAAGGGAAGTAAGTCCCGAAGTTTCTTTAAGTTCTAATCAGATCATAATAAAAAAAATGAAACAATATTTGTAGTATGGTTAATCAATTCCAGTATGGTGCACGTTGGCCATTTTGAGTGCTCACTTCACTAGCTACCACGTGAAATGTGATGCCAAGTATACTATCGTTGTTTGTTTTCTCGTCCACAAAAATCGTCAGGGTGTTTATTTTAGTCTAGATTTACCGTACTCACTATATTAGACCCATAGATCTTAATGATTAAATCACAACGTCGCTGAAAACCAGACGGCAATGGTGTTCAACCTAAAGAGTGTAAACTGATTAAATAATAATAAGAGAAATGAAACATTACCAAAAAGTTAGAAGAGCTGCTCTTCAGACACATTTTTGTAGAATATTATTCACAATTATATATTATGTGGTTTATTATGTTTTTTGTCAGAAGGGCAAATGAAATAAGTAAATTAATTAATTTAACCCAATAAAAAAATCATAAAAATAATAATATGTTTATCTAGGTATACTTAACAATTACTTAATTCTTTTCATAAAACATCTTGTTAATCCTCCCCGAAAAGTTCTATAGAAATATGTCCAAGTTAAGGGTTCGCAGACGATCTCAAGATTCTCACAATGAAATTCGTATTAAAAGTTAATAATGAAAGTTGTGACAACTTCTGTCTTTGATTATATTAAATTATCTAAGCTTGGCAATCTCGCCAGATATTTGAAACTAGTCAACCGTTTTGGCGAACTTCGGATGAACGGCGCTCTTAAATAAAGACGAAAAATTAAATATATAAAATTAGAAAATACAAACTTTTTTATTACTTAATGTCATCAAGTTTACCATCGATACGGCTTGCAATAAAAAATATAATTTCGCGTTTTCCTGTGGGAAGGCTTTGTTGCCAACACTGCTGCGTAAAAGAGTTTTAAAAACGTAGTGATAAAAAAAGTAACTTTATGTAAAGTTAGGACAGGCAACCCTAGCTCCAAACTGTCATGTTACTGTCACTTTTTTGTCGTTGACATGTGTCAGTTTTTTAATGGTTTCACCTGTGGTTTCGAGTTCCTTTTTTAACCGACTTCAAATAAGGAGGTTACCAATTAGACACGTATGTATGTAATATTATTAAAACTGCAAAATATTCACATACGAGTATATATAACCTATTAGGGCTTCAAAACAAATATGTGTACAAAATTTGATACGTGTAATGTGTATGTACAGTAGTTTGTCCACGCATTTCTCGTTGTTTCACTCGCTCTCCATATCTCCGCCATCTCAAGTTTAAAACAACTAATTTTGGGATCGTAGGTAAATGACGAATTAGTAAGTACAAGTAACCGTTGGAAGTAAATAATTTTATAATTACAGAGTAAAGTAGTGTTTCTTTCTCTCTGCCTACCTGCAAAGAGAATTTAGCGAAATAATAGTATTGGAACTAACTTCTGATTAATTACCTTCCCCTTGATGTTCCGATATACCCGAATTTTAAAAAAGAACGTGACATAACGACTTCCCTTCAAATTCACAGTAGAGCTCATCCAATTCGTCAATGCCGGTACCAATGGAAGATGGTGAAGAAACCAATAAATACAAGACTTGCCAATTTTTGATTCACGATAGTTTTGAGTTTGCCCACTAACTCACTTTACTACTACTAGCAACCCGCCCCGGCTTCGCATGGGTATCATTCCCAATTATCACCATACCGTTAGCTTATTCTCGCAAAATATTCATAAATTATAGCCTATAACCTTAGATAGTCCCTCTTTCTATGGGTGAAAACAGTATCAAAATACGTAACAGCAGTTCCAGAGATTAGCCCGAACAGACACAAACTCAACGCAGCGAAGGACTTTAATTTATAGTATGTAGTGATGGTAATAGTGATGATGATGTGATCAAATGTGGTGAACACGCTGAACCCAAAATTAGGACTTAGGACTGGCTGTTTAGCGGAGTCGGCGTAAAGTACCGATAAGTAATCGACGAGAGATTTTCATCTGAATTTAGGTATACAAGCGACCACTACGTGGTTAAGTGTCATTATAGTTAGACGAGCACTACAATATTCTCTACCACCGTACAACACATTTAATAGGTCTGACAGAGAAGAGTCAATTTGCATTTGTTTCTAAACCAACTTTTCATATAATCCCTAGCAAAGTCACTCGTAAAATAAATGAAAATATTGTTTGTCGAATCAGGACTGCGTAAAATTGAGGCAAGGAATCCCCGCTCTCGTAACTTGTTGTCTCCCGATCTTTAACCAGATTCATTGTTGTCAACGAAACTTCTGCCGAAATTTTCTTTCAAAACCAAATTTCGTTCGTACCGCGCGTCTTCATCAAACGAGTTTCGGTTTTCAGTTCTATATTGATGGAACGGCCTTGTATGTTTGCCCCGAGAAACAATTTCGAAATGGTAGGATATAACCTCATAGGGAATATTGATTGGTTTTCAAGACCAGCCAACTAGCAGCTAATACACATGAATTTTTATAAAAAGATACGTTTAGATCATTTAAAAGGATTTGTAGTGCTCTGATCACTTGCCACGTAATAATTGCTTGCGTGGCCATATGTATCGCCTTACCATGGTTTTGCAGAACTCAACCAAATGTATGAAGAACCACCACAAAGGTTACCACATTGTATCCTTTCAGTCCAAATAAGTTACATATACAAATATCGTAATTTCCAAATGTTGTCTGGAAGAGTCCGCTTTTACTTAATACATACAATAACATATTTAAAACTAAGAATAAAAATAAGCATTCTAGCAAATAAGTGTTATTACAGCGTAAGACTATTTGACCGGTAAAGAATTCAATTAAAATATTGTTGGTTATATGTGATTTATTGTAGACTTTATATTTTGATTTCAATTGTTTTTTTAATTATTATTTGCAAGTGACATTTTCTTCTATGAATTGTTGATTAGTATGTTTTTTTGTAATTCTAACATGCAATGGTACACTTCAAAATTTGTACGCCTATTGGTGCAAAACCATCGAACTAGAAAATATATTTCAGTTTATATGTCAGTGGGGCAAAACACGTTGACCACATTATTTTGTTTAGGACCTGCATGCATGATGAATTTATTAGTATTTATGGTAGATGTATGTAACCTACACGTGTATTCTAATAAAATACCTTTATCTTCATCTAGCGATAAGACTGATCATTGTACATATGCGCGGGTGAAACCGTGGGCAGAAGCTAGTAAATAATAATAATCAAAATAAAAAGCGGCCGAATTAAAAAAAAATTCAAAAATTCAAAATTCAAAAGTCTTTAGTTAAATAGGCCCCAAAGGAGCATTTATGAAAGTTAAAATGACTCTAACAGCGGGCCTCTGCAACTTTCATCTACCCGAATCACAGACTAAAACTAATGATGTCTTTATAAAAACCTATTTATCATTCATATAATGGCAAAACACATAGCAACTGAAAAGGACAAAAGCAAATTAAGGAACTAGAAGCGCAGCGCATCAAAGAATCCTCTCAACAAATATTTATAAATTTGTCCAGTGATTTGACTTCGCTGATTTGGTACGCCGAAACACCGAGTCGGGGACTCATACGTAATGCAGTACAGCGTGAGCCGACTTCATAACTGCCTGATTTAAAATTATAATTCTATCACATCTGCGACAAGAGATGTTATTCCAGGGACGGGTTGTATAGGGAGGATGTTTAATCAGTAACTGGAGACGGCGATCGTAAGGGATTAGGGCTGGACCCGTTGATTGATCGCTAAAACATAAGATGATAAAATATACAATACTATATGGTTTCAACGTGCTAATATTATAAAATGGGTTTCTAGTCCCTGTTTACGGTTAAGTTTGAATTTGGTGGAGATGCAACTTAGCACCCAAGAGAGGATAATATATATAATAGGTTACCTTATCTTTCCAAAACATCTCTATTTTTTCCTAAACCATATTTTGGTAGATATAGCTTACTAGCTTTCCAGCTAGTGTTTCTATGTATGTTAAACAGCGTGACATTGCTTCGGCACCAAAAACTACAGACTTTTACACGACTGCCCAAAAATGGAGTGTAATGTTTTTAAGGTTCTTGCATGTATGTATCTGAGGTTATTGTTTCCACTATAACTTTTAAATGCCTGAAAATATTTGTATGTATGGGATATCGTTAAACTCCTTACATCATCTCGAGTGACACTGGCTAGGTCAGTTGTGGTTTTTTTAAAGTAACCTTTGTTGCATCGACTTGTCTGTAAGGTGTTATTAAAACGATGGCATGCCTGTTAATTCCCTTTTTTTTTCTATCCCCCCTACTCTTAATACATTAATATCTCCTATCCCTTTCATACGATTCTAAATTAGCTTACTCTGTCATACTCGTAGCTATCTCGCATCTAGCCATCTCTCTCACACTGACGTTACGTTCCATTCGTTAGTTCCTAATACTTTCACTCTTTCTAACATAGGCAATTCTCATTCATTCCTTCTCTTTCTTACATCTTAATGTTGCATTAACGTAATGCTAAATATAATATTTACATGTCTGTATACTGTACTAGTACCTAGTTTTTATACAAGATAGGTTAATGTTTTAGCACTAACTCATGTAGGCGAAGACAGTCAATACGCGAAACTGAGGATTGGACTGTGGTTCGTAATGCAGTTGCCAGAAAACACCTTTTAAACTTGAGAGTTGTAGTTGGCCAGGTGAGTTCAATAAAAAGGCCTACCACCATACTATATGGATACATCATTGTGTTTTCCTTCACTGAAACCTCAAGCTTGTTTTAAGACTCGAATATTTGCTAGATGCGTTTTTACCACCGTCATTTGGTCACTTAGTCGAGACCTAATATCAAACCAACGTCTGTCGTTCCCATAGCAATATCACAACAATGATTATATCAGTATCAACAATTATATCACAACAATTAGTTACAACGTCTGATTAGCTTTCTACCTAAATACAATAACGTTTTAACGACGCCATCAGATCAAATGGCTGTACTAAATTGATAGGGCTATCAAATTTAGTTCTCCATAAATTGAAGACAGTCGACTTTAGGGATAAAGCCTGTCGACTGCAGATGTTACTTGATATTTGATGAACGTGTTTCTTTGTTGTTTTTAACCTTGTTGTGAAAATCTTCGAATCCAAATTTTTAGTTTTTGTGCTCGTATCTATTTTTGAAATAAAATGAGACTTTATAGAAGCTCGACTACCACTACAACAATCAAAGACCTCTACTTTTTAACCGACTTCCAAAAAAGGAGGAGGTTATCAATTAGGTCGGTAGGTATTTTATTTTTATGTTTGTTACTTCCGATCTCCGTCATTTATAAACCGATTTGGAAAATTCTTTTTTTATTGGAAAGGATATACTTTCAGATTGGTCCCATACAAATTTCATCGAAATCGGTTCAGTAGCTTGTCACTGAAGTCGGTTCGTCGCTTTTTTAAAGCATTTTTTTTGTATGTAACGTTCCTTAGATTCATTTTGTTCATATAATAAGTAAAATATATCACCATAACGAATCAATTGATACAGCTTTCGACAAAATAGGAAGTACATTTCAGGTGCTATGCGGTGGTACATACGTATGTAGATATACAAACACACATAAAACTGCTAAAACATAATCCTTCCTTGGCTTTGCGATAGTCGGGTAAAAAACGGAATAGAAACAATCCTATTCCATAGAATAGCTGTGAATACGTAAATGTGTGTGCGATACGTTTTCCATGGAATAGGATTGTCATTAGAACAATCCGCACACAATAGATCAGTAATCAGTAGAATCCTATTCCACAGAATAGGATGGTTTCTGTTCCGTTTTTTTGCCGTTTCTATGCGGCACACCGCATGTGAAAACATTAAGTACATTTATAATATTTATTTTGCTCCGAAATTCAGAAAACTATAGTTTTTACTTTGATAATCTCTTATTTCACTTTGTTCATAGTCGATCTCATTCATAACTATTATTTTTATATTTCAATTAAGGCTTTTTCATATAAAAACAGCAACCTAATTTCGCAAACACGCTTTCAATTTAAATTTTTTAATAGCAATTATAACAACAAAAACAATTATACCGCCGCTCTTCAAAAAAAGAATTAGATGTTTGCTCAAATCTCGGGTAAAAACATCCCCTGGCTGCATATTTGTATTCCATCATCTACCATAGCAAACATACATATTTTTCTTTCAGACACATTGACAATGGATGCGCAAAGCTTATCTCTGGCGAGGGACAAATAGCTGCCGGCTATAGGGATGAAAGGATCTTTCACTTAGATGTGTGAAGTCGGCCCGCTTTCATGTCTAGGGAAAAATATTGTAGATAATATAGTTACCTGGGTTAGCGAGGTCTAGACTTACGCTTTGGTAAGCTCTTAGGTATGTTCATGCTCTCGTCCATATATACTTTGCTGCACTCGAGTAAAATTATTGTTCCCGTATTTTATCAAAACAGAGCTAAGATTAATCAACAATTTAATCTGTAGCTAACCAACGATCAATTATAGTGCATCTAATGGTTAAGTCGAACTAACATTTAGTTAGAAACTTGAATCGACACAACCAAACCCAACATCTGTTTAAACCAATTACGGCTATCGTAAAACAGAGCCCATCAGGAATTTATTAACGATACATTTTCTAAAGTAAAATATTAATTTACAAATTAAATTTACGCGGCCATTATATCCGTCATTGTATAATTTAACGGTTGCTAACGGTGTGTACAGTCAACAAAATGAAAAATTATCTGATTTATTGTAGCTACAGTTTCTGCGCACCGTACTTTAGTGATAACGCACGGATGGACATAGAGCTGGGAAATTGAAAAGCTTTTTTTTTCTTCTCTTTTTTGCTCCTTTATTTAATGGTGCATGCAAAAGTATGCCTTTAGCATCCCCAAGAATTGACTGACGCGTGAGCTGGCGTTGCGATTTACGTAACTAGGTCACATTATTGAGGCCTTCTTGCGCTGGGTTGCCAGATAAAAATGATTTAGGCATAGGTAATAGGTATTTAATTTTGAAATTTCACTGGATCTTTTGAAGTTATTTAAATACGCGAGGCTGTTATTATCAATGGAATTAATTTTCTTTAAACAGTTAAGGTATTGATTAAAATAACATTGAAAACGTAAGTATTTCTTTTTCTATAAAGCTTTTTTCTATATAATTAAAATGAAGCCTGCATAAATAAAAATAATACTTATTACCTGCGAGTGAAAAAAAATGTCTATTGTAATTGTTTTATTCCTTTTAAAATGTGTAAATTGACCCTTTGACAAGTGAAGGATTAGGTTTTTGTGGCTGTCTGTACGTAAAATAGGCCATAAATAAATAATTCACAAACTGATCCACGGTTAAAACTTTCCGCAGAATTTGTCACAGAGAAAACGACTTAAGTGAATCAACTTGTCAAAACTAAGTGACAGAGTTTAACTGAACTCGCTAAGTCGATTCGGAAAATTTATCGTTCACTTTGGTATCGTTAAAAGCACAAAACAGTAAGTGCCTTCGGGATTTTGTGATTGGAAAAGGAAGTTTTCGCAGCTGTCCTCTTGAGTACACATTTTATCTCGCAAAGCGTTTGACCACTGTCTTCTTTTTTACTATATATATAGATAGAGGTGGTCGAAGGAACATAACTGTAGCCCTAGCACAAACCATTTGCGTAATCGGATCGTTAACTTAAGTGAACTTTGAATCCGAAGTACTCCTTAGAGACATAATATTCAGTTAACTTGAATATTATATTAATATCTCTGTCTATTATTAAGTGCACATGATGCATAAAATTAAATCAAAATGTTTTAGAACTGTGTGTATTTTTGATACAAAAAATCACGTCTCGAATTCGATACGACATGGTTGTCAAATACTGTTGCTGGAACACCTGATAGGCGCTTAGGCCCACTTACGCTAATGGCTATAGAGGACTAAGATCAACACAGGCGGACTAAAATTTAAAAAGGAACATGACGACGCAAGACTAAATGGTAATGTATTCCCGTGGTAGCAACACAAAGTCGAGTTAAATAATTAAGATAACTCGAGCTGGCGCAAGCGGGCCTAAGATTTTAAACTTGAGAGTGGTAACCAGGCGAGCGCTACAAAATGCTTTACAGCATGTAAAAAAAATCACCCAGTGATCGGCTTTTGGAAACGGAATTTAGATGAAACTTTTTATAATGTGACATTTTTTTTAAAACTACTATGTTATAATATCCCTTATGTAACTATGGTTAAGGTTTAAAACAAGAACAGCGAAATAATCAAAACACATAATGCCTTTTGATACCAATGGGTATTAATTACTTACACCGTGGTAGTTACAAGACATTAAATTAAATTTACTTATCTCATCACAAGAAGATCACTCATAGAAGGAGCTTAATAATTTGATACGTTTTAGGTTAAAATATTTAGGTTCAGTACAGCAGTGTGTACACTGTACATAGTCATCAAAACTAAAGCATAAAAAATAAAAATCGGAATCAAAAAGCATACAAAATCTGCATCTAATCAGAGTTCGTGAAAAAATGCTGGTAATTTTGCGACTCGATAGTCGTTTAGAACGTGTCACCAAAATATACCTTTAAAATATTGTTTTTCCAAGCCGAGTATTTATTACCGCAATTCGACAATTTATTGCAAACTGGCAACTATCGATGTGTATACTGGCAATTTGTAGGGATTATTGCGCGGCCCCTATCTCGCGTCTGCTTACTTTTAATTTACGAACGAAGTGTACCTTCGCGCCCAAAGATTTTTTTACCTATTCGCGCCTTTTTAATAGCACAGATTCTATAAAAAATATGCGTTTGGGAAAATGAAAAATATAATCCGGTTCATTGAAAGGTTTTTTTATACAATGGAATTGATTATTTTTTTATAATTTATGGTTTTTTGAGGATAAGCAAACTGCGTTAGGTGAAACACAGTTGAAATTTATTTTAACACATTTGTGTCAAAATGATATAAATATTATCGTTTAGAAAATAACTTTACCGATGATATAATTATATTTATTTCATAAAAGTTATTTCTGCCTGAGGCAGGCCGCACACCTGGAAATGAGACGGGAACTGCCGCCGCCTGTGTATGGCGGTGGTACGCTCGATGGCTCTCTATGCGGCCTCGATCTGGGCGGCTTCTCTGCACCCTGTAGAGATCGCCGTCCTGCACGGGGCCTAGAGGGTCCTGGCGGTGAGCGTGTGCCGTGGTTACCGGACACTCCCACGAGGTCGCCTGCGGGTTCTCTCCCCTGGCACCTGCAGGTCGAGGTTCAGTAGTTTGTCATTGAAGTCGTTTCCGCTTTTTTAAAGTAATTTTATTGTTTAGTAGTGACATGCATGACCATTAATAAAATAAAAAATAACTAAAAAAGTATTAAAGCCTTGTTTTGGTTTCACCCGAGTTGCACATTCAGCCAACAACAAGCATTATTTAAATATTTAATTATATTATAATCCTTTATCTCCTTTAGTGAAACAGTATAAAATAAAGTGTGAAACTTTTTTGATAGTTCACATATGTACAGTAAAAATATGACGCCGTGTTTATGCAAGTTTGTAAACATATAGGTACATATATATTTTTGCCCACCAATTGGCATTATCAGCACAATGACATAATAATTAACAAAACACGAATTGAAAACATCACATTCACATCATTTTCAGTTAGGCGCCTGTAAAATTGCTTAACTGATGTTACGAAGTTCCCACAGTTCTACGCTTAAATAATAATTACTCCCGCCAGGTGTACTTCTCGAGTACAACCAAAACTCCGTAACGGGAGCGCCCATTCATAATTTAGGCGCCAACTCATCACCCCCACAATGGACGTGGAGTACGCAAAGCTAACATCCACTGCTCGCTTATAAAACAAACCTATATAGAAGTACACTGTACTAAGCGAGCATTGAGAAAGTTACACGTGCCATAATCACTCAGTGTTTGCTCAGCAGTCAGCAGTTGAGTTACCTACTTTAGATTAGGGCGGCGGTAAGGATTATCCGTAATTGAAATTCCGGAAATAGGATTAAAGAGAACGAAAACTCCGGAACGTTTGATTTAAATAGGTTTGTTAATTGGATGGTAGGTAATGATAGTTTTCGACGTTTATTTGTAAAGGTTCATTGTTCGTTAGAATTAGGAAGGATTTGATAGGATACATTTATTATTGATTCGATTTTGTTCGGCACTAATTTAATTGAGTTTGGTTTGTTATTTACACGAAATATAGCTTGATTATGTGATACATCTAGTGTTACGCAAAATTTTTATATCTATATTAGATATTGTTCAATTATATCTCTAGATGAAAACATTCTTGCAGCGCTTGCAGGGTCACAAAGGGGTATACCTACTCGTAATTATAAACTCACCCGGCCATTGTCACAAGGCCAATGGCTCCATTCACAACATAACCATTCTGACACAAACACATCGTATTTGTCACGGACATAATCCCCGGACAGTAATGCTCGGACTAGCTGTGTCCGTAATCGCAATCACGTATCTAAGCTTTAACTATTGTCCGTTATATCCGTAATCGGAACCGAAAATCGTCATCCGCAACCGATAATCGTATCGCTAACAGCCCTATTCTGTCGTACAAACGGCGCATTTGCCTTAGACCGTGTTCCTTCAAACTGCGAATGAATTAAGCATATTGTGGTATAACGTATTTATGGACTGTTTGGGAACACTCCGTGCTCTCGATTATACAATAATTCAGTTTTTTAACTGACCACTACATTATACTGTTGGGATAGGGTAGACCGGCCCCCCACAAGGTGGCCGGATGACCTGGTCGAAACCGCGGGGAGCCGTTGGATGCAAGAGGCGAGTACCCGATCCTAGTTGCGTTCTATACGGAACGCCTATGCTCAGCAGTGGACGTCTTCTGGCTGATGAACACGATGTAACAATTATTAACATTGCGGCGATGCGGTATGTATTCGGCGAGCTAAGACTAGAATAGAGTATTTTAAATGGAGCTTCTAAATTATGCTCTCAAACCAGATTTTCTTCAAGGCAAGCACTACAAAATTGCACTACGACAATGCTAAACGATCTTTACTTTGAGCGATAACTGTGTTCGCTTTTTGTAAGCAAATTATTTATTGAAATTACAAGCTGTATGAGACTTAAAAGTATTTCATATACTATGTATATTTCAGGGTAACGAGCTCCCTGCAATGTAATTGTTATGGCAGGGCGTTATGCTTACCTCTGTCGCTTAATATGTAGTACTTAAAAATTGAATAACTTGCAATAAGTACATGCTTAAATACTAAGTCAGACTCGCTGTTTTGAACTAGACCTATGAGACCGACGGGCGACCTCACAACCACGCCCTTAAAGCCATGCTCTCAGACGGTTAAACCAACTACTTCAACTTGTAGATGTCGCTCCAAATTCAATTGCCTTGACCATGCATCGCACTCACTTTGACTAGCTTTAGCTGATTGGCTCAGTCATACCACCTCCAACCATGTTTTATTCACTCACTCACCCTCTGTTAATATTGACCTCTTACGTAATGCGTGTGCGTTATTAATGGAGCAGGTATACACTCGAGGGCGAGTGCTAAATCATTCGATTTGTTTTGTTTCCCTCCTCTTTTTATCGAGGGGTGCAAGTGTGAACTGGTTCAGCCGATAAAGTACTTTCGCACCGGCTTTATTACAAAATATTTACACCTGTTCGTGTTGGTTGCTGGAATAAAAATCTGTTGTTCTTGATTTATTTGGTTTAGGTAGGTACAGCCGCGTGCAATAATAAGTAGGTACACATTCTATAAGTTTGAAATTGTCGTCATAGTATTAAAATTTATAAAGAATGTACATGAGAAAAGCTCTAAAATAGATAGCTAGTTTGTGATCTATTTTTAATAAAATCATAATAAGTAGTCTATTCTTCTCGTATTGGCTTCAAACATGACTTAAACACCTGTTCTCGCAGATTAACTCAAGGTATCTATTTTATGTCAGACGACTATCATAATAACAGTTCCAGTGAAAAATTCTTTTATAAAATCTTTATCGAAAAGTTCTGGACTACCGTTCTCTTTAGAATCGTTTCTGGAACTGCATCGCGATTGTTGTCGACATGAATAACAATTCTAAAAGGAAAATATTCGCTCTAAATAAAAAGGAAAATATAACAACGCCCTTCCACTTTGCCGTAGAACGCTATCCGCTCTCTCCTATTGACGAAGATAAAAAAATAAAAAAAACCGTCTAGAAAAACTACATACGAAGTAAATCAAAAAAGTTGAATTATTGATCGATTGAAAAATCTCTAGACTAAAAAGTTCAACATTCGTTTTTATGTTTGACGTGTAATATGCTTATAATGAGCCACCCTCAAGTTGAATCTGGACGCTAAGCAGTTATCGGTGCGTACCTAATGCTGTAATTGACAACCAGTTCTAACCTTGGCTTAGCGTGATGCCCATCTTCAACCACAAACGATATAGTGGATACATTCTTAGGCAACACGCTTATCCATGACGGATGAAAATTCATAAATAACAATGCACTGACTACGGTTATACCACGATCACCTTTAGCCAGCGCTCGGATAGTCAAATTATACAGGTTTTCATCATGCAACTAGAAGTCACAATAATTCACCATGATTACAGACAGTAGGTTAATGCGTCAATCATAGCTGTGATTATAACAAAACCATGGCAACATTGACAGCAAAATCATAGTGTATGCCTGCCTTACCAAAAAAAAAAAAACTTGTTTACAACGATTCCGAATTCAGCAAAGACGACGGCAACCACTATAGTCGCTGGAGACGGAGTACCTTCGTACTCTGAAGAGACCTTCTCTATTTTCCGGGTCCTAAAATGTTTCCGGACACAATAGAATTTAATCGTGTCTGGTTTCGGTATGGGACGTTATCAAACCCGAGGTTAAGAGGTCCTAAGACCGATAAATCTTTGTCCCATGGCTGGTGTAGGTATAACAAGTCGGGATATTACGTCAGTAAAGATAAATTATTGATTTATTATTGATAAAGTTGAGACAATTTCTAGAGTTATTGCAAATATTTACGAGCTGTTTTCTTATTCGATCTCCAATAAGTCCTAGTGCCGTTCTATTTTTAGGTGTAATTCAAAGATATGGCGACGAGAATTGTTCTTTATTTTATTCACATTGGTCCCAGAAGTAGCGCTCCTGAAAATTAAACGACTCTAAGCGCCGGTTCTACCAACCGTTCAAAAAAAGGGCAAGAAACGCTTCAGCATTATTTTTTTCAAAGACATATGTTTGTTAACATTTTTTCCAATACGTACTATGTATTTTCTCCTCGTGTTGATTTTTCTATGTATCTAACTCTATGTTTGAAGAATTTTTTTTTTCTATTCAATTCTAGCAACCATATTATACCTAAGCATTAGATAAGTCGCCAGGAGGCTCTTGAGCAGTTTGCGTCATCTTTGTTGTTCACATAATTCCTTAATTTTTTAATAAATATTTTTCGTAACACAACATCTTCTTAACACACAATTTAAATTTTGCTTGTTTTTTATTTTATTTAATTTCTATTAATACCTATATGACCTAATCTTATAAGAGTATGGTCAACGCGTCCGTAGAGTGTAACGTACAAAATAATAAAAAAAAGTTTGCTTGTTGTTTTAAAAAGCAATTTTATATAACAAGAATTGTCTGATTTTAAGTCTAACTTGGGTTATATGGGTCACGTGGGCGTTGGTTTTTTCTCCACGCAGGTTTTACTGAATAACGTTTGTTGTCACGGTTGTGCCGGGGTGGGGGCTAACTTGATATATTACCCAAGGTCTGCTGTCACACGTGGGCTAATGAATGAACGTATGTGAGAGTTGATAAATTCGGATACGCCATTTTAATCAATGATGGCAGGGGTAGTGCAGTCAACATTTGATCTTTAGGTCGACGGTTCGAATCGCACGACCATCTTCAGCTTTAGGTATAGGAAAATATAGCGATGCAAATGATAAAGTCATTTTCTATTGCTTGTTAACGTAATTATTTTTCTGAATACTCAGATTATTTTTTCAAGACTAAAATCGCAAAAGGTTTCATTCAGGACGGGTTCAGTTAGCTGTGAACATAATGAACGCTACTTATCAAATAAAAAATAGGCATTGATAATTAGCTACCGATAGCAATAACGTCTCACTAACAAAGTATCTGTTTCCCCAAAACCTATTTATATTTCCGATAATGTCGTCCGGGAATAAAATTCAACCCGGTTCAAAGGAAAGTTCCGGCCGCAGAGTAATTTAATAATCGTAGAAGTAGTTAGCTTGGGACTTGTTCCCAAAGTGGCCCGCAGACAAGTGGGACAAAAGTATTTTTTCTCTTTCTCCCCCTTTGACACAAAGAGCGGTTTAGTCTTGCATTTTGCAAAAATATTTCAAAGGATTTTCTGCGAGCAAAAAGATTGAGCTTCAGTCTCGAGACGATTGTATAGTGTTTTGTTACGATTACTTATATGCTTTTATTTTAAGATAATGGAAAATAGGTTAAACAAGAAGCTACAATTATAGAATAAAGAACAAAATATTGTTATTAATAGTAGGTTTTAGTTTCAGGAAAAATTGTAGCTCTGACTGATTATCGAAAACCTTATTTTGTAATCTAAATTAATTATCACAAAATACGCATTTGAGTACACATTCATATTTTGATTTATTTCAAGTCGAGTATGTTTATTACTTTTAAACACATGTCGGGGTCAAACGCCAACCTTGATGTGGATAAAGAAACATGCAGCAACTTGCTGCCAGCAAGTAGTAACAAGTGCTGCAAAGAAAGTTCTGAAATCAGAATACAAGACAGAAAATAAGAAATAGTATCTACAAGACAACACCCGACTCGAACGACTTAGTTTTATCTCAATATGGTTCCAGTGAAAAGATAAAGCGAACGCTTAAAACTAAAACTTTTAAAACATAATAGTATTCTATTATGTCAATGTATAAAGCTACACAAAAATGCGAGTTGACGCAGTTCCGTAGACGCAGTTGCATTAAATTTGGCTTGGCACCGCTCACACTAGCAATTCTGCAATCTGCGTTTCGGCTTACAGTCACCACACCGCATATTCTTAGGGGCACCTTAGACGCTCAAGTAAACGTACGTTTGCTTGTCAGAATAACAACGCTTTTGCGTCAAGCGCGCATTTCGAGTGTCACGAAATGCGCGTTGCATGTTTGCAGTTTCTGTTATCCAATTGCGATGCAAGTTTGTCGGTATTGACAGTATTATTTATCTTTAGCTACAGATAACACGCTATTTAAAATATAGTACGCGCTCAGTTAATTAATAAAGGTAAAAACAAAGACTATAAATCCTGTTGACTAATGATACAACTTCCCCTCATGCGAAAACGAACTATTTAAATGCACTACTCGCCACTGCGAGTACGAGTGCAGACTTATAACTTATCGATATTCAATGTATACTTTACAATTAATATATATACTATTATTAATTATTTTGGAAAAATAATAACCTTTCGTTTGGATTTGTTAACCGACTTCGAAAAAAGAGGAGGAGGTTAAATATTCGACTGTATGTATTTTTTTAAGTATTTTAACTGATTTCTCCGTCAATTGCGGACCGATTTTGAAAATTATTTTTGTTGTTTGAAAGTGTATCATCTCAAGATGGTCCCATATACATTTTATGGAAGAACATCTAAAGATGAAAAAATGGTACTTGAATTTTCATATATCGCGATATTTTCATCGAAGTAGGTTCCCGGTTTTTTTAAAGTATTTCTGCTTTTTGTTGTTAGATTTCCAGACATCCCAGAAATAAAGGAAAAGTGGATAGAAGCGACTCAAAAAGAGAATTGGTTCCATACATCGCAAGTCATGGAATCCATTCAGTAGCTTCGACGTGATGCGTGGCCAAAATACAGACAGACAGACAAAAATAAAAATACAGTTTTGGCTCCAGTATAGATAGGAGTGCCATCCAAAAAAAATGTGACCTGGAGTTTTATTATAAGTAGTATTATAGATTAATTTATAAAGTAAGTATGTATTGTCTAGGTTTTCCATATAATAATTTATTATTAATCGTATATGTCAGGGAATCAAGAATGCGATGCTAACTACCTATTCAATTTTATCGATATTATTCTGTTCAGTAGTAGTCGTACCACATCACTAAATTACGTCATCCAAATGATCGGCCAATTGCAAGCATAGAATATTACCTCGCCCCCTGCCCGCGCCGGTGAGATTTGTTTGTATGAGGAATTGTGTTTATGAGCTATCAACAGGCTAAATAATCTGTGGGTAAAAATGACCATAACCTGGAAAATCACAAAATGAAACTGTAACGAAGAAATACGTCACACTTATAGATTCGTACTTAGGTCTACTTTTTTTTGTAATAGGTTCAAAAAATTTGTTGTAACTTTAAAAACCATTTTTTTGCATAATATATCACACATATCTCGTAACAATACGATTTTTGTTTACATCTTTCACCGTATGTAAGGGCATGACACCCGAATCGTCCCATAGTTTGTAATTTAATAAGCAACCTTCGCAAACTTTCAAGGAACAATTTACATCGCGCCTCGCAAAGGGCACAGTAACGCCCTCTGCGAATGATATTCGCAGCGGACGGAGACAACTGCGTTTAGGCACAAAACAGTCTTTTGAAACGTTCTGATATTTTCTTTAGGCTGGTGACGTAGGCTCACGACACCGTTTAGCGCGCTATCGGCTCTCTATTTTGTGGCTAAGGGATGTGAGCGGTTTTGCGAATTCTACTGCAGAATACGTTTTTGATATTTAATTTTAACAAAAGCAGGGTGGAGTTGTTTTTAAACTCGAGATTCTTCTAAAACTAGTCGCCTCAGTGGAAATGAGGTGGACTCCCAATCCGTACACCGAAAGTTCAAATCCTTCAATGAGCTTGGCCTTGATATCGTGCTCGCTTGGATGGCTACATCCTCAGTTTAAAATAGTGGTCAAAACGCTCTAAATTAAATAAGTAATTTTCAAAAATACTTTTTATTCTACCGATACCTAGGTGTTTTTGTGCCATCGCGTCGTTATGTACGTTTAGCAGATGTAAGGTAGATGTTAAAAAAAAACTCTTTCAACTCTACTTTGTGTTAATTTTACGATTTTGTGAACACTTCACTTTGTGCAGGATCATGTCAATCCGCATTAGCAGGTTTGTTAACTGGTAAAATGTGTACATTTTGGCACATGTCATTTTTTTTCTTTCTTTATTGCCTATCGCGGGAATAGATTTGTTCGGTGATAATTTAACGGTAATAGCAATAAGTTTTTTTTATCCTAATGGATACGAGACGAGCTGGTTGCTTGCCTGATGGTAAGCATAACGCCGGCCCTTAACAATTGCAGTGCCATTAAGTGTGAAAAATGGGGAATGAAATTTCTTATATAACGATATCTTCGCCGAAGTTGACCTCGCTTTTTTAATTACAATATTTGTTGTTTAAACCTCTATTTCGCTGTTAAAACCTCGCCTCGTGCAGTGCGTTCAACTCTAACAAATTGCATTACTGCATTAAACGCTTACATTAAGCACTAAAATACTGGAAAGTAATGAGCATTATTATACTTATTACATAATAATATACAAATTGCCTTGGGCTAGCCGATTAAGCATTCAACTTTACAACTTCACTGGTTCTTTATTACTAATACTGTTTACTGGAAAACAAATCGTCTTTGTCCACGTTTTGTTTTCAACAGCCTAAAAGCCTTTATTCTGGCTACTAGGTATATAAACACTACATCTAACTTATCTATAATAACAGCTGTAGCTATCTATAGAAACAATACAACAAAAATACAACAAAAATAGGACGAACTCCTAAGAAAACAGGTGGGGGAAAGACCGGAAATAATTAGTTCAATCTGTTGATCGTTAACATGGGGACAGATCGAACGTTTAATTCCTATTTGCCCCCCTTAAAAAAGCATGGGGACAGACCGGAAATGATTTGTTCCGTTATTGGTAACAGGGGACAAATCGAACTTATTCAGGGGAAAGGCCGCGTACCCATGCTGGCAGCATTGCCTCGTTTTATCGGAATGCTGATCCGTAAATAAATAAAGGAGCGTAATAATAAATACATAAATAAATATATTTATTCGCTGATATAAATTAGTTCGGAACCGATACATATATTTTGTACTCGATAGGTTATCGTTAAACCACTAGAGATAGTGAAAACCAGGGGTCATCGACAAAGTCACTTTCTGCAATCGCTACCGATGGTAGAAAAATATATGGAAATGACATAAGGGTTCGTTCAGTTATCATGTGACTTATTACTTACTAGCGTCTGCGTGGAATGAGAATAAATTGTAGCCTACAGAAATCAGATTTAATGTATCTTCCTATTAGTGAAAGAATTTGTAGAATCGGACCAGGTGCTTCCACAGATTACCTGTAACAAACGAACAAAAAATAAACTTGCAAACATTACAGCTTTATAATATTAGTAAGTATAGATGACATTTCCTGATCTTAAGTTATAGCTTTGAACTAACTTCGAAGACGTCTAAAAATAACAAATTTCATATGTCCAACAATCCTAATTACGTCTTAAGCCGCCTTTACTTTATCACGACCTCGGCTCAGTTTGCTCACTTGTTGTTAGCAAACAAAGCTCATCTTATGACAAAAAACAAGTGTCACGCGTCGGGTCAGAAAGACCCTAATAATTCGCGACGTCTAGTCGCAAGGGTTGACGTTTAAACTTTAGCGGGGGTTGTTTACAACCCCCCGGCCGAAGCCACTTACGGAACACATAAATTTGTAGGATTGAAGATGCTGGAAGTGGCAAGAGGTTTCTTAAACACTGTTTTAAACTTTCACGGTTATTTACTAATTCATACATAGTAACGGGATATAATACAGTTACAATGTATGAATTAGTGTTTTAATATTTTTGTTCTTTAATTTTAAAATGGCAATGAAATGAAATCATATTTCAATTTAATTTCATCGGCATTTTCAATTTTTGTTCAAATTTTTCCTGTTTTTCAAATGATTTTATTTTGTAACTAAATAGTTTATTAGCACGCTCCTTTGACAGTTTTCTCTTTTACCTATCAGAGCTGTATGTTTTCTTGAAGTCAATTCTGCAAAAACCGCTATATGATTATTAAATTTAAGTATTTTTCTCAAGTCGTATCTCAGTTGTCTTTTTTGAGAATAAGTGCAGCCGCGCATTGGTCCACCAAACGCGGCCACAAAATGCGGACAAGTTTTTTTACATTTTGTATGACATCATCGGCGCAAACTGAGCGTTCGAGTGGCCACGACCAAGTCACAGCTTATAGGTATAGCATTTAGATATATAGGTAGTCCGAGCTTAGGCAGTGGCTGCGTTTGCGGCTCGCCTCCCGCGGGTACTCCATCACAAACGTCGGTTCCTCTCCACTCAAAATAGAGATAACAGAAGGGCGCTTGCGTAAGGACGGCAGTAAGGCGCCCGAGCGTCCCTTCTGTTCTCTCTATTTTGTGGCTATCAGTGGCAGCGACTGGAGGCTGCACCCAGCCACTCGTGGCCGCGTCTAGTGTCTGCGTCTAGCGGCCGCGTTCGGTGGTCCAACGGCCCAATGTGCAGCTGCACTAAATGTCTTGAACCTTATTAAGTTAGATTGTAGGAAATACGTTGGCATTGTAAAGTTAGTGCGAATACAGTTAAACTTGATTACACCCAGCTTTCCAGAATCGCGATTAAACGTGTCATCCAATTCTTAGCATTAACTCTTCCAGCCTATTCTAACTCGGGGCATAAAACCTTAAGCAGATAATTCAGGGTAGTTGCCTTCGAGTCGGCCACCTGGGAACTCGTAATTACTTCAACACATCCTGACGGAGTTGTGTTCCGGATTACAAGTTTACAAGTGATCCGTCTTCTTGGAGTTTTGGTACGAGCTATACAAGTTTACAAGTGATTTCTTGTTTATCGAGACTTATGTAGGTACTGTCAATGATGTAATATAAGTTTAAACTACGACAGAATCTTATTTCTTGTATTTTGACACTTGTCAATTTATTGCTATTGTTGATATTATTGCTGATGCGTGAAAGAATGACAAACCAACACTGACACGCTTTCGTATTTGTAATAGTAACGGCTACATTAGTGGTAAAACACTAACTCATCCATAACTAGGAAAATCATGTATATTCAAGTATTTCGTTAAACCGGTCCTCTAAGACACTAAACACACTCCCGACTTTTACAACACATAAAATTAAAGCGAATCATCGCTGAATTCTTTGTTCCTGTGACATATGTTCTGTAGGCGCAATTAGGTTAACACGTTTGTATCGAGTGTGTGTGACACTTAAGTTTTTGTCTTGGACGTTTATCACTTTGACTAAGTAGGTAGGTTTCTATTGTATTGTAGTTACTTAGTTACATAATACTTGAATCAAGTTTATTTATTTAAGAAAAATTAAAATAAAACTATTGCCAGTGTTATTAATAATTGGGATGTTGACTGTATTAAAATAAAAATATAATTTTGCCGCGAAACGGTAGTTTTTGTGACAGAAATCCTATATATATATAACACAATATTTTTGTTTATTTTTACGGAATATGATTTTAATTTAATAATCAAAATGTAATCACATCACTCCGAAGTCACGTGACATAAAACGCGCGTGACGTCACTTTCTCAATCGGAATGAGTATATTGCTCTTTCTGCCTAGTATTTTAGAGTGATTTCTGTGAATATAGTTATCTGTGCCAGGAAGCGTGACGTCACATCGACCACGTGACCAGTATTGGCGTTTTGGAGCGAAACTTGAAATGGCATTTAAAATACATGAAAATTAAAGTATTAGCTGCATTTAAAAAGTAATTTTAAATATTTTGTACTATATTAGGCCCATTCGCATCGTTTTAAACACTTTCCCAAAATCAGTCAACATCCCAATTATTGTGGGTGTAATAAAACGACTAAACTTACAGTTCATAAGCCGCTCTGGCTGACAAGCATAAAAACTTTACAAAGCGGACTCCAAGATTAGCTCTTAGCAATTTTTACTCTAAATTTCTACGTTGTCACATTAAAAACCTTCCCTACGTAAAATAGCTGAATTCCATGTAGTTTTTTACCTAAATTGTAACGAAGAAATAAGAATCAGAATAACTATAGCAGCGATATGCGATAAGACTGCCTAATAATAATACATGTCTCTTTCGATTCGGTTTAAAATTGTCAAAGAACAACAAAGACAAAACATAGTTAACCACCGTTTAACACTGTTTATTAATAAAAACCTCAGTTTTTAAAGTTCTTTGTTTTGTTATAGTTATGACTTTATGAGTAGGTACAAAAAAACATGCGGGCTCCTAATGTGAAGTGGTAGCTGCCGCCTTTGAAGATTTGCAATACCAGAGGCATTGTCTTTCAGTGTCTGAAAGGAATCTCTTCATCTTTCATATCAGTTTTTGATATTTCTTGTATTAGAATGTTGGATCGATCAATCGTTGGATGCGAGAGATGAGTAGATCCAAGTGGAATTATATGGCGGATACCTATGTTCTGCAGTGAACGTCTTCCGGCTGATGATGATGATGATGATGATGATGTTTTGTGGTCTTCCAATAAAGAGTCCGTCTATATATCAGTACATCGTCTTACCTGTATACTATAACTATTCACTATGCGCGAGGAGTACGCCCATTCATTTGCAAGGATAGATTAGAAACACAACGGAAGGGACAAGACGCCCCGCGCCAACTCGTTAAGCCAGCAACTTTACTGGTTTTGTTTAAATTAAACCTACTCTACCCAAGCGTATACATCGTCCAAATTGAATTTCCTACTCGACAATGTCTTCGGAATTTTAAACAAACCGAGCGCCTTAGGTGTCTTGGAAACAAATACGGGTGGGCGCCTTTAGAGACTCACGAGAACCGGTGTTATCTAGGGAGAATCTGGACTACCTATTGCCATTTACTTTTACTGTTAGTGGTAGGACGAACTCTTCTGCGAGTGTCCGTCTGGGTTGTTACCACCGCTTTGTCAGCTGAGTCATGGCGGCATTCTTTTTTATTCACGCGTCTTTGAAATTTGTATACGCTTTAGTCTACTTCCCGGCCGCCAAGTTAACATTGCACGTAAGGTTAGTAGAGCCAAGTTAGTCTTAAAACACGTAAGACGTTACACAAAAAATACCTCTCTAGAGCCCGTCTTTAAAACAAAGTGCAAATGCAGCGAAGTGTTGATAGCGCAGCGTGAATTCCGCGGGCTTCGGTTGGATTTAAGGAACTGGGAATACTTTTTGGATTGGTATTTCGAGCGTAAGGAGACGTCTTTGTTGAGTTTCTGCTGAAGAAAGCACTGCTAACATTTATTAGGTGCTTTTACATTGCATTTAGTAGGTTACCTGAGCAATCATAATCATACTTAATACCTCTCCGACACTTTTATTTAACGTCCAGTTTGTAATTCGAAATATAGTTTGTTTTGTTTTTTCAGCTATAGAAACATTCATCACGAACAATTTTAGGTTGGAATTGAGATCCTCTGAACCTAACTCGTGCAACTAAAGGCGTGTTATGAGTAAAGTTTAATATTTAAACTTTAGAATTGAAATGGAAGTGAGTGGGCCCTTTTGTTATATCTTATTCACGTGTGATGTGATAGGGTCGACCATCGAAATAAATATTAGCTGAGTTCGATGGACTCAATTTCTGTAGCTCGAATAATAATTATTTACACTTAAAAATGCGCTTGTATTTATCTCGTGTCTAGATGTTGTGGGATGATGGTACTCATTCTGTTTCCCTAGCTACAGGGAATTAGGGATTCGGGATTTATGTATAATTGTTCATGGGGCAAGAACTAAGGTAGGTAGCTCTTTTTTACTTTCTAATTTTCTTAACAGTACAATCTTAAATTCTGAACCATGGAACACTTGAATATTAAATTATTTTGCTTAAAAAATATTCCAATCGAAACGTAAATCGGTTGGGACTTACCAGCTTCGCCAATAAACGTCGGGCAAGCGCGTTCTATCCTTCCACCACGCGAGACGGTCGAATTTAAAAACGTTATAAATTAGAAATAGCATGTTATTCCGTACTGCAATAATGGAAAACATAAATCTAAGTGACAAATTGGTGTCCGGACAGCGCTGCGGCCTGAAGACGAGGACGTTTCTGCTTTCATGCCTCTTGACAACGCTTTAGTTGCGTACGAAAACAAATCCTTTTACAACTACCCGCTTCTTTCCTCCTCTAACTTACAGTCCGTTTTGGCTTGGCTCCGCCGCAGAACTAACTTTGCATTATGACTTCGTACAAATTTATCTATGCACCCATTTCTATCTAATTTCCAGGGCATAGGGTTGGTTTTTGGTTGGGAAGATTGTGATGTAAATACAGGGTACCCGGAGTTAATTCCGTGCCGGTCACGTCTCGTTGCGAACGGACAGACAGACGGGCATAGAAAATGTGTATGTCAGGTCAGATTGGTCGACTTTTCTATTTCGGTGGCATTGCTGAAAACCAAAGAATGAGATACCTTCAAAAAATAAAATCAGGAGGACACATTCAGAATGGAAGTTTTGGTTTACTTTAATTATTATTTATTCTATGGTTTTGGCAACATTTAAACTGGCGTGTTTTCGAATGACGAATATGAACGCGGGAATCAATCAATTTCTACAGTTACGAAATTGGCGCCGCGGTCGTAAAAAGGGACAAATATCGTGTGTCGAATATCGTGTATCTGCTGAACTTACCTCCCTAATTATTTTCAAAGTTGTGAGTGGCACTGCAATTGTTATGCGCCGGCGCGTTATTCTTACTATAAGGCAAAAGTTTACTCGTCTCCTCGATACCCAATAAAAAAAACACTGCGCATATGTAAAGTAAAATTAATTGATTCCTTTATTGTTACTTTTTATATAATACCTTACTAAGCACTTTGAACGTCCGGAAACATGTTTATATTGTTTACCATTAATATGATTATATTAATATGTTCTGTCTGAATCAGATTCCTTAGGAAATACAATTTTCTAGCGAACTTAAACACATTGTTCCATTTCACAAAAGTACAATATAAAACGCTGCCGGCGTTTCCTCCGAGTAACGAACGTTTAGAACGTTTAGCACTGCCAGATGATTCTCCGGATGGTGTGAACGGTTGATCAAAGCAGCTGGAGCGTTTTTTTTTGTGCTAGTGTGAAAGTTGCTAATTGGTCGTATTTTGAAAGCGTTGGGGAGTTTATTTATACGATTTGAGTGAAAGTGTTTCAAGCTTTGAGTAGTTTTACTAAGTATCTCTCTCTCTCTATATTTACAATCATCTCTCTTCATTCATCCTAATCTAGTTCTAGACTATTCTTCATCTTCGACCACAGCACTAGGTGGTAGGATTGACTCTTCTGCGAATGTCCGTCTGGGTTGGTATCATCGCTTTGCTCATAAAGTCTGCCGCCAAGCAGTAACGTGCAAGCATTACTGTGTTCCGATTTGATGAGCAAAGTAGCCAGTGAAATTACTGGGCTTATAAGACTTAACACCTAAACGAGCGTAATGCAATGTCGCGCAGACCTTTGTGTTTCAAAGTTCTAAGTGGCACTAATTATTATGGGCAGGCGATATGCTTACCATCAGGCAAACGACCAGCTCGTGTAGTATCGAATAGTATAAAAAATACATCGATTCTTAAGATCAGACGAGATAATGTGTAATAATCACATAAATCTAAGAAAAATTCTAGGTTGATCACTAAACAGGTATATGCAGTCTAGAAAAACAAATATCCTGTGTTAATATTGATTTAAAAAAGTTAAGTATGTACTCAGTATGCTCAAGTTTAAACTTAGAACAACCTTCTTTACACTTTTTTTTTAAAGTCCGTCCATTTTATTGCTTATATTTGTTATTACTTTTGAATTCTCCTTTTTCTTTTGTATAATATTCGTGGATAATAAAGATTCGTCTACTTTTTTTTATTAATATTTTTTTAAATTTTATTCTAACTTATTTCTTTGTACCAAATAAAATTATACCTGTCGCAATCTCACTTGATGATATTTCGTTTCAATAGGTTCTGTTTGTGTCGCTGGCATTTTCGTATGGGTATGCAGTATGCACTATGCCTATATATATTTTTCCTTCAAAGTGCTCTGTCAGTTTCAATTTTCGAAACATACCTCAACCAATTTTATTATAGACCTGAGTTTCAATATCTTCAGTGGTACGACAGAACATGTAAGCCCTCTCAATAACTCCCATCGTTTGACTTCAAACTATCTCAACTATAAGAAATGTGTAACTTGCAAAATGCAACAAAGGCGAAACTCCCAACTACCCGCAAATTCGGTCATTTCTTGTGAAAGTTTGTCGAGGAGCAAATTAGTGGGCGGCGAAGAAATAGGGCGTTCTGCGTCCGACGGGTAGTTCCGGACAACGCCGTCGGTTGAAGCTGGAGCCACCGTCGCGTTTAATTCTTTGAATTAATAGTACTTGTAAACTAGACTAGACGTGTAGCTCTCTATTCGTCCCACGATTATTTTTTATCTCATTAAAAACCGAGGGAATATTGCATCATACTCTAGGGTCGTCCACTACTAAACAGCTGTATGACGGATGCGTGCATGTTCAATGCTTTTTATACTGGTAATCAGATGAGCTTCTGGCACTGGAAAAAATATATATCATATTACCGATAATATTGTTGTGATCAAAACAAGTTTTTACCAAATTTACTCGGTCAAAAAATGTTATTTATACATGTATATTGATATAATTAACAAGACTTACGTATTATACAATAATAAAAAGCTTGGTTGTAGCACATTTTCAATTAGGCATCTAATTTGAAGTAATAACGCATTGTTTTGGATTCTTACTCAATTTTAGTGGCTCGCGCGGTTCCTTCTCTTTTATACCAACGCAATAGTATGTGTAAAGAGAACAGAATGGTGAATGTCATTGGCTGGGGATACCGCCTTAAGTAACCATTAAATGAATCTGAGTGTGGCCGTTACTTAGGTAGATTTTAATTACGATTATTTGCACTAATAAACTATGTCCACCACATAAAAGTAACACAATAATGTGTTCACACTAAATCCCAACTTCCAGCGCAGTTTCGCTGTGACATTTGGTATTCCTTAATTTCAACGTGTTTACGGTGCTCTCAGCGACCTTAGAATTAGTACGCCTAGAGGATGTTCTCGAATGGAACAATTTAATAATACTGAAATCATTTTTAGTGGCGTGCAGTTATCTTATAAAAATACCTGGTAGGGTAATTTGACTATTTATTTATTCAGACACAAAACCGAATACAGTCAATAATATTATAGTTAGATTGTTTATTCTCACCTGATCGTAAGTGACGATGCACGAAGCTGTCGAAGGCGGTGAACACGCTAAAAGTCCCCATACACGAGCAGTAGCACTCCATGCAAACGTTCCAAAAACCGTCCGTGTTTGGGGAATCTCAGATAGATTACGTGGAGTGATATAATTATATTGGATTTCTAATCTTTCTAAATCCGTCGTTCCACAACATTCCAACTAATCGTTCGTGGTCGATACATCGAGCTTTTACGCGCTCAATTGGCAGTATTCAAGACGCAGAATGACCGAAAAATGGAGCGATCGCGGGCCCGGAACGGAGTGACCGTCTGTGTGTAATGCTCGAAAATTGGACCATCGTCAATCCATGACGCGCGGAGCGATAGAATTACAGTGATGGTGAATGGTGAACTTAAAACGGAATAGGACTGACTGGCTTTCATTTGCAGGTACTAAAATATCCCCACAGGTTTTTGGCGACAGATTTTCACTTGAAGGCGGTAGCTTTACCCAGTCGAGGACTACACTAAAAAGATCTACACGTGCTATTATTTTTAAAATTGTATACTCCAGCTCAACTTAAATGTCAATTTAGGGATCCCGACGTTTGCGTGCGAATTAGAATTCTGCGTGTTTATTCCAAGGTTGCTCTCATCGTTGTATTAGATTAAGTAAATTCATTTCCACGTACCTTCATTTTGTGCTCGTATGGAACAGCCATAGACGATCGGGACAATACAGACAGCGCGGTGAAAAATAGCCTCCGTAGGTACTAAGCCAGCTTTTGTTTTGGATATGTACATTTTTTACCTTTCACACTAGCTTACATCAAAAGTATACCGACAGTAATTGTCATCTTAGGTTATTTCAGTGGTTAATCATTTACAAAAAAAAACCTTTTAGGTAGGTTACAGGAACAGGATACAGGAACTTAAGGAGCTCCCAAATGTATTGGGAGAGAACATTTGGAAGCTACTTAAGTTCCTGTATTTTTTATAATTGCTATCAATTTAATAAACATAACACTTTCACTGATCTAGTGATTCAAGTTATTCGTATATATGAAACAGTGTCAGTGTACTTTTAACGTTACAAAGTTTATCTGACCCCCGTATTCAAGCTGAGGTTAGTTTATCACTTGGAGATTCATGGTACACCGCTAGGTTGAGAGTAAGACACCGTACACTCATATACCGAGTGTCTGTGAGTGCACACTCTCGGTCTCTAATTGTGGCATTTATTGTGACAAGATAAGGTTCAAATCAGCGCGAGTGATGTCATTAGACATTCATGTCTGACATTGATTTTGCAATTTTTGCAGTATAGTTTTATAGTATATATGAACTGGCTGGCTTACTTTAATGGGTTCACTAGCTGGGCCCAAGCGCTGCGTCTATATTGTATTGGTTAACGGCAATAGCTGTGTTTTACTTTACATCCATTAGCAGACAAAACATAACACGTGTTATGTTAATCTTATGTTGAAGTTTTCTTATTGTAATGTTTTTTGATATAGTTAATGTTTATGAAAAACACTAAGCTCGTTATACCTAATCAGTTTAGTTGAGAGCTACTGTACAGCTTTTAGTGCTAAATTGAGTTTTTAATACTACTTTACGACTTTAATCATTCCATCCAAATTTGGAGTTAAAACACGAATCAAGCTGGCCTTTGTGTTATATAAGGAAGCGTATTGCGAACTTTCATTTCCAGTCAATTTACAGCTTAAATTGAACTGCTTGGTAATTTCGTATTATAAACTCCTTACGCAGCCAGTCAGCGGTCACGTGACACTTGCCAGCCAATGAGCTTCCATTTGACGTCCGTCAATTGGATTGCCCGGAACTTGCCAGGTTTTATGTAAGATCTTAATCACTGACTTATATAATTAGATATTTTGTTAGTGGGAGGACTAACTCTTCTGCGAGTGTCCGTCTGGGTTGTTACCACCGCTTTGCTCGTGAAGTCTGCCGCCAAGCAGTCAGTAGTGTGCAAGCATTACTGTGTTCCGGTTTGATGAGCAGAGTATCCAGTGAAATTACTGGGCTTATGAGACTTAATACCTAATGTCTCAGGGTAACGAGCGTACTGCAGTGCCGCGCAGGCCATTGTGTTTCAAAGTTCTTGGTGGCACTGCAATTGTTATGGGCCGGCGTTATGCTTACCATCAGGCAAACGACCAGCTCGTCTCGTTACCAAATAATATAAAAAATAAATTATATATATTCGTAATACGCCTGCTGGTTGGCACTGAAACTGTTCAGGCAGACGTTTTGTTTACTATCACATAAGCGACCTATCTCGTCACCTATACGATAAAAAAATGCATTTTAAGTGACAGTCATTTTGGGACTGAAAAATGTTGCCAGACAAGACTAGGAAACTCCCTTTGTCTATAGTAGGTGTGTGCTCTTTCAAACTATGTAGCTCATAACCGCCGGAGTATTTACGACTTGCCGCAGTATCTGGTAATTGCAACTTATTGTGATTGGTGGCCTGTCTAAAACTTAATGGTATATCTATTTATGTTACGAACCGTAACAGATAGTGTTTTTTTTAATGAAATTAGGACCTAGACTAAGTTAACTTTCTCCAATCGTACTGTGGCAAGTTAAAAATGTATCAAATTGATATACTTATACGGATTCGTGAAGGTACCATGACAAACATGTTTATTTTAAATTTTTATAAACATTTTGACATTTCCTGACTAAAACGCGCCAAACTATCATGGCGTCTCGGATGACGTCACAGTTTGCGCAAACCAACGTCTGTGTAGTTGAGGTTTGAGGTGAGCCTCCGTTTCATGTGACGGCGTATTGTGGATGTAGCGCGAGGCTCGTGAGCGAGCAGGGTTAAGTGTGAGCTTAAGGATAACCACAGCTTAAATTGACTCCGATATATTTTTGTTGTTTTCTATCTATCTGGTAGCAACTATTGGCAATTGCACACGATGATCTTTCATTTTAAGAAAAATAGAATCGCGTGAACCTCGATTTTAAAATTAGCGTCTTTTATTACAGATTTTGAGAAAGGTACAGCAGTAACCTTCTTAGTAGTAACTCCAAATTGGTTTGATTCCGTAGTAATGTCTCGTCTCGTTTCCAGTTCGCCGAACCTTTCCCCAAAGAAGGCTAATGATTCCTGTAGGGATGCCAATCGAGTAAAAAAGTACCTATCGGGATAAACAATTACTGTACCCTGTACCTTCTCCCTCGTCAACGAAATGCTACAAGACCGATTACCTCGGCAGTAAAGTGTCATGTTCGAGTAATCGGTCTTGTAGCGTTTTGTCTTGTCAACAGGATTCTTTGTTTAGTTCACTTTTTAATACGAATTGTGATGAACTGATGAGACAGCAAGCATGTCTGACGTTAAGCGTCATTGTTACGTAACAATAGCGTCCGTTCTTCGATGGGTATCTTATATGATCGACCGCGTAATCGCTTAACAAAATAAAAAAAAAACGTGCAGAAATATTGTTTTTTTTTAATTACATCTTTTCAATGTTTATCAATCTTGTTCCGAAGAGGTCAGTTTTTAAAGTGATATTGCATTTATATCCTAATTAATACCTAACATTATTACTACCTTACATTTAGTTTGTGGCTTAAACTAATCTAACGTGCACAATCATACTAATATTATAAATGCGAAAGTGTGTTTGTTGGTTTGTCCTTCGTTCACGCAGTACCTAACGGAGCAACGGATCGACGTGATTATTACACATAGGCTACTTTTTATCCCGGAAAAATGCACGGTTCCTTTGGGAACGCCGTTGAAAACCTCAGGCAGAAGGTAGTTCATTAATATTTCTTTAACTCGGCCCAACTGCTTACATTTAGGCTGTGATCGTGTACTTTTATATTGTAATTGTGTACATACAATTGCTGGACTTTTGCCATTTACCAGTTTTACCACCCTAAGCTCAAAAAGCTCCTCTCTCAATAAAACAAGTCGTTGTATGAAGATCGAACCGATAGCCCCTCCGTCCCCTTTCTATTGCTTTGATAGTCCTGCCACAAAATAAAACAGTACTGAAGATTCGGGCGTAATACTAAAAGTGTGTGTCCCTTCGTTTCTTTTTTATATGGGCATGTAGCCAGGAATGTTGTAAGTTTGAAGCCGCCAGAAACCTTAACCTCTTAACATTAGTTGTATTTACTTGAGACGGTATCTCAATTGAAAGGCTGATGCTAATTCAAAGGTTGCACTTCATTATAATTATCTAGCAATTTATTTGTTTAGCTGAGTAGAAAATTTACATTTAAATAATAGCATAAAATATTTTTATAATTTTGTCACTTGCTTTCATAGCTAAGTTGGAAAGCGTCTGGTCTGAAGAGCGCAGGGTCAAGTTAGAGTGCCATGGCCAGAGTATTGCTTGGGGACGTTAATTTAAAAACTATGACATGTGCAGGTTAACACTTTAAAAATAAGCACTGTTTTAGACTTTCACGGTTATTCACTACTTTATACATTGTAACGGGATATTTACCGTGATTATTATAAGCTGGTGAGCTCCCGATATTTCGACGCTGTTGCAAGCATCATGTTCACGGGAATACTGCCAGCTTATAATAATCACGGTATAACGGGATATTTACCGTATGTATAAAACATTAAAAATATCTGATATTAACAATTTATTTAGGAATTAAGTAAGGATTTCAACGTTTGGAATAATTGGGATACCATCTCATTATGATGAATAATATCTAAAACAATGTAAAATATACAAAAAACTTAAGTTTGCAATCCAATGCCACATAATTAAAAACTACAATCCTGTCATAAACAAACGTATAAAGCAAAGAAGCGCCTCATGGGCTTTCTTATCTTGTTAGTTTAGAATTATCTTGACATTTCAACCACAATAATTATTTATTACAGAATTGTGGGGAGTTTCTATACTGCGTCGAATTCTTTTGTGCGGGCCCGCTGTCCCCACTGTAGGCTTAAGCATTTGAGCAATACCGGTTAGTCCAATTGTTTCCCTTTTATACGCGTTACGATTATTCCTTGTTTATTTGAGTGAAATGGAATCAATTTGCGAATATTGAGACGGGAATTTTTGTTGTGTTTGTTGCATGAGACTAGAGGAAGTATTCATTCTTCGCATCCAAAATGATGGATTTGTTTAAAATGTCATATACTTTTTTTCGTAAATTTGATGTTTTATTGCTATTTGATATTTGGTGGAGTCCGAAGACCAGCATTGGGCTTTTTCCTGCTGATGATGGTGAGACAATGTATTAAGCTATTATGTATTACAATAGTACCGATTCTGGCGTCCCAAACCGAACCTAATTTTTTCTCTTTCTAAATAAGAACATGTAAAAGGGATGAATATATTTTAGACCTGTCAAATGAATGCTCTTGCTTATATAGTGTGAATGTGTGCGTATATAGTGTAAATTTAACTGCTATGAATTAAGATTGGAGTTGAACAACCATTTTGAACCGAATTTCAATATTATGAACTACATTTAATTCATGAACCGAAATTAATATAGCTTAAAGTTCGAATAATTTGAAAGAATATTTTGACATCAGCTGTCAAAGCTATCTCTTGAACTGCCAATCACGAGAAGTCATTCATTTCACAAATTTTCGAAGTCCCACCTTAGTTTTTTACTTCGAAGATAGA
This sequence comes from Crocallis elinguaria, assembly GCA_907269065.1. NCBI lineage: Eukaryota > Metazoa > Arthropoda > Insecta > Lepidoptera > Geometridae > Crocallis > Crocallis elinguaria. The sequence goes on along the minus strand of OU026072.1, from coordinate 17,370,796 downwards.
AGATATTGGTCCGTTTTAAAGATAAATTTAGACATGATAAACATATTCCACCCCTTTCTCAAGTCTTTTATTGGAAAGAGAGAGCAAAGGATTAGGTGTGTGACGCCAGCATCGACACCAGTGTTGTACCTTACTAATGTTAAAAGAAAACCAAGAAAGAATTCAGATTTAACCCAAAATATTAGTTAAAGCTAATAGTAATATAATTATATTAAACACTGTTTTAAGCTTTTACAGTTATTCACTACTTTATATATTATAACGGGATATTTACCGTTGTTATTAATAGCTGTAATGGGGGTGTTGATTCAGTGAATATGATGCTTGCAACAGCGTCGAAATATCAGAAGCTCACCAGCTAATAATAACCAACAAATATCTGCTAACAACCAGAAATTAACGGGAAATATTACGTTGCAATGTAAAAACTATAACAATATTAAATTAATTAATTAAAGCTGTTTAAATATTAATTAAAGATTTAAATTCCCTAACAGCGACGCAAGCTAGTTACGAGCCACGTGTGCGGAGTCGTTTAGTAAATGCAACATTCATTGGACACCTGCTGCCGATCTATAACCAGGACATGACCGTAATGTATTAGCTCAGGAACATATCGGTGGGAGTAATACACTTAGCTGATTGTTTTGTAGGTTATACTATTGAAAAAAACAATCACGGACACTGCTTTAAACTAAGTATTTTTAAAAACACAAGCCCGTCCATTATTTAAAAAAAAACTGATAAAGAAATCTCCCTTCTAGCTGCAGCTTCTGTCCGCATTTTCACTACCGTGGCGATTCCCACATGAACAGTGCACATGTTATTCTCCGGTCCATAAACTACTTATATCTTGCAAAACATCACGTTTTTTTATACTGCAAAAACTTGCGTTTCACCATTGTTCCGATCTACCCTTAGTACTCATAGTACGTTTCGATCAAACCCAGTTTACCTTTATTAAACACGCGAACCAGTAAATTCAAACTCGTGATACATTCCAAACACCATTCGCGTCTGTTCCACCGATATCGATACCAATATTTGACAGAATATCTGATACGACTTTTATGACTATATTTTATAACCTCTAAAACATACATTAGTATATTCGTATACGTTTTTGTATGAGAACTCCCAGCGCGGGACGTTTTCCATGTACTGATTAGTAATTTAGATATTGATGCGGCAGTCTTGGGATTTCATCTGTTTTATTTTATATTTTCTGAACAGATACGGTTTCGTCTATTTTTATAATGGAGATAAAAAGTATTGAGGGGAAAATCGAGAGAAATATGTCCGTAGGAGATGAAAATCGTGGGAGTTACGCCAGACTGGTAGAGCACTTACGGGACTTTGGTTCTATCATCACTATTCTAGTCTACTCTAATCTTGTTTTTACCAAAACCCAGCTGGTAAAATGGTACCTATAGTTTGAATTGAGTGGACGTAATATGCGATTATTTTTTAAAAATATGAGGGCCCTATTTGAGAACAAAAAGAATTCTATGTAGCTTACAGGGACCCATTGAGTTAGGGTCCCCACGCAATCCTATTAGTTGCATTGGCATAGCTACGCCATTCCTAGACCCATTGACATCATAAAAAAAGGAGTCAACATCCCTATTCCATATAGACCATATATTCGTGACTTACTCTTATTCGATATGGATATAAAATGTCTGACACCTAAAGAGATCCTCATTCCTTTTAAATTAAAAAGAAATCTCTGTCCTTTTTTCTTTGTGTACTTTTTGGTGAAAAATGCAACGTTAATTTCAACTCTATTCCCGACAAAACACATTACCTTAATTCGAAGGAGCGTGCACTCAACGCGGGGAAGTACCATTTTGTTCTGTGTCTCGAGGTTGTTGGTCTGTATTTGTTTTACTGTTGTTTTAGTCTCGCCGAAAAGTGTTTACCCTTTTCTAGGTTTTTCTAGGGTAGGAATTTTAGGTCGAGTTGGGTTTTATATGCAATAATTCGTCTATGAGATTTTCTTTTAAGATATGTATAGTCCGTGTTTTGTACTTGTCTGATGATATGAACAAATTCGTACCAACCATTGCCGTAGATAGAAATTCCTAATTCAAATCATATCATTGATTGGCATCCGCCAAATTTGTTTCTTAGACAGGTATATACGCTAACGTACCGAGTATACAAAAAAAACTTAGTGACTTTGTTACGTAAGGAATTCCTTTTCCTCAAAAAATAGTAAATAATGCTAGGTATTAGAAAAATTTTGGTTGGTACGTTGGGCAAAGTCAATGTATTCTATACTGGGATAGACTTCCAAGAGATTTCTTCGAATTTACAAAGAAAAAAAACAGCTTAAATCTTTTTGTTGAATGTAGTTGTAGTTGCCACGTTGCCAGGCGAAAATATCACTTACAAAATACGGCCGGGTGAAAAGGCGCCTAATAGCGCCATTATGTACGTTTTAGATGCAAAGTTAGTGCAAAAGTATTAAGTTTCGTTCATAAAAACGTTATTTTCTAGAATTTTCTCTAGCCTGAGTTAGGCTTATTAGGGAAAGCTTCCGTTTACTCATAAACGGGGTGTTATTTTCTTTCCTGGCAACCCCAGGCTTAAGGTGCGTTCATACGGCTTACCCCGCATTAGTTAAGATTAGGAAGAAGTTTTATAATACTGTAGTTTTGCGAAGGAATAAATGAGCCTTCACGTGTTTTTAGATAACAATTTTGACTTGATAACCGGAAAACACATTTTAAAAAAGCCTCAGGTAATACTTAGGTACCTACTTTAATTTTATATTATAAGAATCTGTGCCCCGTGGCTTCGCCCACCTAATAAAAGTAGCCTAAGTTACTTTTTATAACATCAGCTATCAGCCAGTAAAAGTCCCGTCAAAATCGGCCCAGCCGTTTCGAGCATTAGCCAGAACAGAAAGAAACAGGCAGACAAAAATTGTGTTTTTGTTATAAGTACATATCGTATGCATTAAGTTAAAATCTGTTAAGTTGACATTGCAAACTGACTCTTCAATTTTTTATTTTTTTCCTCTGACAGACTATTTAGTCTGTAAGCGACACCAACGCAAGTGTATTCACACAGACCCTACATTTTAAATATGACATTGTACAATTTAGCAAATAAATTCTTTATTTATATCTCTATGTAAAAAGCAAGTAGCCGTTCTATGGTGGAGGTCTATGTTCAGTTGACGTGACAATTGTTATGGGAGTGACAAATGGTATAGTTTTTATTACGCAGGTATTTTTGGTTATTCATTTTTATATTCCTGTGTAAAAAGCTTATTCTAGACTCAACATCTTTGATCTGACCATCAATTAATTCCTTGATTGGCGTTAGAGTGAGCGGAAAAAGAAGAGTGTGGCAAAGTGAATATAACGCTACGCACTGTGGTCAAACACTAATTTATCGTACAAAAAAAGTAAAGACATTGAGATGAGATGTGAAGAGATTATTAATTCTCAAATATTTAAATATGTTTTACTCTATCTGTCAAACACAGCAATATTTTCCATAACAAAATAAACTTACCAAAGCGAAATCGTTTACAGATCTGTAGACAGTACAAATACGGCTTATCTTGATTGATTTGACAATTGGATTTGTTTGCAATTCAAATCAAAAACAAATCAACGTTTAAAAGAGTGAGTTCCATATTGAACCATTATTCACAAAGATCTGCTTCGATACATCAAATTGGAAGATACGTTACTGTTCGTTGCCGCATAAACTTTAGTTAAATAACAATTACTTACTCAAAACATAGTTATAAACTCGTGGCACCTTTTAATGTTGCCATGGCAGCCTAAGTACAATCCGGATAGTTAATAGTATAGCGAGTGGTCTTTAATTGAATTCAGTGGTGTTATAAATAACACAATACTTAAACCAATTACATAATTTAACCAAGTAATTATAACCAATTAATTATTTTAACCAATGGATGTTAATTTAAGATTTTGTGTACTGAAAGAGCGACAAACAACAGGTGATACCGAGTTTTAGCCGGCGACATAAGTACTTGTTACTTGTCGCAGTTGCTTTGCTTTAGACATACTTTTCAAAGTTTTCAATAAAACGTTCATAAGTCGCGCTAAATTCAGATTTGCAAGTAATTTCAGATATTAGTTAAGAAAAGCGTTAGTGTAACGTATCTATCTGGTTTTTTTAATTTATCAAAGGACTACCGATATGCGTGCCTTTTGCCAGCTCCTCCTGTGTTTTTATTAGAAATGCCTAGACCGTCTAGACTCTGGCTGGAATTCCACTTTGAGTATGACAAATGCCTTTATTTTCTTGGAAACGGCTTATTTTCTCTCAACATTTATTTGTTGTCTGAATAATTCAATAAGTGGGTAATTATTTCATATTCATCGTATGTTTAGTGGAATTTATGGTTTATAAATATAGACCTCTATTTTTGTATAAATGAATTAATGTCTGTTTTTTATTTCTGGTGTTCACACTGTGAACTTGATATACTTAGTACGTTTTATGGTTTTTGCTATTATTACGCATTAAAAAAACACATTCAACTTTAATAGTTTATATCGTTTCTCGTATGTACCTATACGCGATATAAACCGTTAAAATTTATGAAACCTACTTTTCTAACTAATTACAACCAGTATGTTCTTAAAAATGCTTTTAGGTAATAGATAAGAAGTACCTACAATACAGACAACTTCGTGGCTAAGTTGGTAGTGACCCTGCCTGCAAAGCAAGAGGCCCTGGGTTCGATTCCCGGCCGGGGCAGATTTTATGCGGTGAGCGTAAAGTTTGATTTCTGGTCTTGGACGTTTGAGTTGTACGTCTGTGTGTCCATGCCACTTGCGATACAGGGAATTCTAGTGCGTAAGCGTTTATACAATATATTAACAGTTTGTAGTATAGACATTTTACCAGCTTTTATTAAAACAAATTTTGCAATCCGCCTTTTAAAAATATAAGCTGGTCTAAATATAGAAGTATATAGTCTGTGGGTATGTATAAAAACTGTACATACAGATTAATGAAATAAATGGAAGAGATAATACTGGTTCGGTTTAAGAAAATCAGATTGGAGTGTATCTCTGCTCACTGATGGCAGAAGATTGATGATTGGAAAGTGACTAATGGGCCTTCATTCTTTCTTTGTATCTCATGAACGGCGCTTAAATATATCCATGTGATTTAGCCGTGATAAGAAAAGGTTTTTTTCATACTGGGTCGGGTTGGAGTTGAGTTGGTTATTCACGGTTTGTATTCGTAGAAAATGAGTTGCTTTTCACACGACTGCACAAAAAAGGAGTGTAATGTTTTTATTAGAGTTTGTATGTATGTGCATTTCTTTATTCCACCATAACTTCTAAATGCCTGGACAGATTTCGATATATGAGGTATCGTCAGAATCGTAACCATTGTAGAATTAGAATCGATTCGAAGCGAATTCCTTTTGTCTAGGAGATCTTAATAATGTGGTTTAAGATGGTAAAAGCTAAGGAAAATTGACTTGAACTGGGTAAGTTTCTCTTTAAGTTAAAAAAAAAATAAAGTGACCCTATTCTAGGTTTGTACAAGACGAAACCTAGAATAAGATAAAGTTAATTATTCTAAAATTTAAAGTTCAATAAATGTTGATTAATCATGTTATTAATAAATAGACAAATCCAATTACCATAATCTCACATTTTATAGAAAACCAAACAAATTAAGGAAAACAAACTTCAAAAGTTAGAATATCGAAACTAAAAGCGAAACTTACCCAGTCCAAGTCAATTTTCCTTAGCTTTTACAATAAAACTAAGTATTTCTGCAAGTCAAACAGTCTTGCGATCTCCAACGACTTCACAGTTGGATTTTTGCGGAACTATTTCTAGTTTTAATTAAAAAGTTATTAAAACTCCGTGCTAGCTGAGCGTGAATCATATTCAGTACGATCATGGTTCACGTACAATAATGTCTCTCAAAAGAGGCATTGAGTTCCCCGTGCATAATGGACATTTTAGAATAAAATTGTGCTCAAAAGACTTCCCTGCAAAAACTTTCTTTGAGATTAAAACAGATTTACTATTACGGGTCTACCCTGGAGATTTGTGCAAGTAGAAGTCGTTTATAAGTAGTTATGTTAAGTTTTCATTGCATTTCTTTCAAATATTTGTATTAATAAACGCTATAATTATTAATTAGTGCCGTATCTTAAGGTATATAATATATATTACGAACCTATAATATATATAACATATAATATTATACTACGAACCAGTCCCAACTCTATGCCGGCCATTCGACCGGCTTCTGTAATAGCACGGAAGAATACATACGAATACAAATTGTTATACAAAATAAAAAACTAACATTTTTATTACTTATATCTTCTATATATTATTAATCTATATATCTATATATTATTCTTATATCCAACTTCCAAGTATCTAACTAATCCAATTACCCAACTAATCCTACTATCCTACTAATATTATAAATGCTAAAGTGTGTTTCTTGGTTTGTTGGTTTGTCCTTATTTCACGCAGCAACGAAGCAATGGATCGACGTCATTTTTGGTATAGATGTAGTTTATGGACCGGAGAGTAACATAGGCTACTAATTGTCCCAGAAAAATGCACGGTTCCTGCAGGTACGCGGGTGAAGACCACGGGCAGAAGCTAGTAATCAAATAAATATTGAATAGTAGTTCCAAAAAATGTCAAACAGCTTACATTAACAAACACAGACCGTCATGAAGTTGTAGAAACCACCCACGTAAACAATTTGAGTCTAAGAGACTATAAGCACGTAATATTATCATCTGAATTCCAAAATACACGCAATGAAACTTCGAAATACCAAACCGCAGTCATCCCAAACAAAGAGGCTGCCCAATTGTTGTCAAATGAAGATTCAATTGGGGCACAATAAATTAGTTCACAAACGCCTTAGCCTGCGTCCTTTGGAGGTCCCTTCATTTGCACAGTCACACGGCTCTTATTGTGCTGGGGGCCTTAGATAAACGGATAAACAGTCCTTTGTCCCAGAATGTATTCGCAGCTCGATCGCCATCTAATTGCTAATTTGTTAGTCAGTTACTGTCTTATTCAGTTTTCAGTTGCTATATTATTCTTGGACCTTTGAACGATGATTTAATTATTCGTCATAATTGAAACGCTTAATTTATTCCAGGCGCATTGTACAAAAATGATTACTTTATTTATAACGTAATTTTATTCTTTCACTTTTCTTTCATGACATCCTTTTGTTTGATCATTATCACCTTTGCCTAAGATAACGAATGTGGAATCATAACACCATGTGAGAGTTCAGTTCGTCCGTTGATTGAAAAATTGATGTGGAATTGTAATCCAAGGATCATTAATCGAAATGTAGCCTATAAAATATCGATAAACTAAGAACTCTACGTCTGTTGTTGTGTCCGTATGTTCAGGACTCTGAAATACTTGTTGCTAATAATCTACTTTGCTTGTTTCTTTGACACTAATATGACTATCTGGATTTTGGTCGCTTTGTTATCATAGATATGTTACAATACAGATATAGTTTAACATTTTATATAAGGTCTATGTTTTTATACTTGTCTAATAATGTAAACTAATATTTATAAGGTGATTGCTAACCAATAAAATAAGTAAATAATAATCTAATCGCCAACCAATGACATGATTCGAGTTGAGATTTCTGTCTTTGGTATATTAGTCTATTTATATTATTAGAAAAGTATAAAAACCCGCCCCTAAATTGGTTTACAGTTCCGTTACGCTTGAAATTAACAGCTGGATGTTCCACGTTAAAATCTGAATTCCCACCCTATTCTGTTACCGCAAATGTGAAATTTAAATCACCTGAAACAGAATCTCCATTGTAAGATCCGAACTTAAATCCCGGGTCGGTGTGAGTGGAATGCGCCGGTTTGCCCAGTCGAATGTTTGGAGTGACATCGGCCATTATTGCCTTCTGCACAAACATTACCCAGTGGCTTAGTCACAAATCACAATGGTGGTCTGGCGAGCAGTGCCTTAGGTCACCCGACACACAAAATAGAGAGTAACCCGACATCTTGATACTTTACTTGGATCGCGTTGGCTTTTGTTTTATTTTTGATTGGTTAGCGTAGATTTCAGTTGATATTGGTATAACTATAAGTATATTAAATATTACAGCAAGTGCGTAAATCTGAATTATTATAAATGCGAAAGTGTGTTTGTTGTTTTCTCATTCTTTCATGCAGCAATGGAGAAACAGATTGATGTGATTTTTTGCAGGGGTATTAGGTAGATATATACCTAGTGTAAAAACCGGAGAGTAACATAGGATAGAATAGGCAACAGCTAGTTAAGGATATATCTTTTACTACAATATTAATTTTCAATGGCAATGTTCTGTGAAGATGTAGAAATGTGAAACTTTGGCACTGCGTTTACCAAATGGCCTAATCCCGGCTTAAGTGTGAGCTTTGTTCCTCGTAACACGTGAGAACAATCGCTCGGTCTTGCGTATTTTGAATAGATAGGTATATATTCAATACTTTGGTGAGTGAATGGAATGGAACGAGGTAATTAATATGTATATTTATAATGTTGGGTAAGAGGCTACTGAGATAAACCTTATGTGTGTTTTTATATATTATTATGGGTACATACTGTTGTTAACCTGAAATAAATTGATTTTATTTATTTTTATTTTTTATCAAATCTGCTTGCGTTCTGATTTTGAATACTTTTAAATACAGAAATAAACTGGAAGTAGTTGTGATTTTATCTTAGTGCTACTAACTTAGTGTATGTACAATTGTACAAGGTATCTTAGTGTTAGTGTCTACGTTGTTGTATTTTACAAATAGAAATTGTATAAGAAAATATGTCCGATAAAAATCTATTTTGAAGTCCTTCCTCATTTTTTTGTCTTATGAATAAACGTTATAAATATTGAGAATTCCCTGTAGAGTTTACCTCTTAACACCTGAGTCACTACCGCAGACTGCTCAGAAGGAAACAAAACATTCCTGCGGTACCCGTCTAACGCTCGAAATAGATCACCTTTATGCATAGTAGAATAGAGTTCATAAAAGAATCACAGAATCGAGGACTGCGGCGAAAATATATCTTATTTGAATATCCCCAGCTTTGAGGAAATGGATCGGATAAGCCTGAAACTTTTAACTGAAATAATATTGTCGTTTGTACTAAAAAGAGTATTTTTGTCGTGCTTGCGTGGGTCTGCTGTGTACTTTGGAGACTGTGGATACTGTAAAAATATCTCTTAATTTATGCTTCGTAACGTCGACAATTGAAGCGAGGGAATTTTTAATTCGAGGGAATATCGATAAAAATACAGGGCGTCATTAAACGAGGATATAACAAAAGGAAAACTCGCACACAACAAAAGTTCGCGGATCGTTATAAACCTTGAAAAGAACCATACATTGATGCTCATGATAAACGAACAAAAAACATCCCAAAGTGCCAACGCAACCGCTAACTTTAAGAAACTTGGAGAAAAAGTGTGCGCTAAGAGCTTTATACGAGCAATATTTCATAGTTTAAAAGAGGAAAGCTCCAGAATACCTTTTATTCAATGTTTATGAAGTCTACGGCTTCTCCGGCGCTTGTTGCTTAAGAACTTGAGGTTTTTTTGAAGAATTTCGTGAAAAATAAAGAAAGCGTTTGCGTTTGTTGCTTTATTATACTTTTTCTCCCGTTAAAAAGTGAAGATATTTCTCAATATTGTGAACCTTTGAACGCTAGCAGGTATAAATGACATATGAAAATAAGAATATAATGAAATGTCTTGATTAATCAATACTTAGGTGATGAGACTAAGATTCAAGACGAGTGTAAGCGTAGAATATTCCTTACACATATGTTAAAATTCTATGGAATTGTAGAAGCAAACGTCTAGCAAGCATATGTTCACGCTTATTGGAAGATTCAGAGACGAATCTAGGCGTGGATTCATGCTTCAATATGTCAAAATTCTATACAGGTTTAACATATGGAAGCAAAAGTCGACGCTTTTCTGAATCTTAGCCTTAGGGTATTTGTTGTATTCTTTCTTTTACACAGGAACAGGACAACGGATCGACGTGATTTTTTCGCACAGATATAGTTTATGGGAAGGGGCCGCACAGGCCTTTTTTCCGGGAAAATGCATGGTTCATGTGGGTTTCTCCACACTAGTGAGACCGTGGGCAGCTGCTAGGGCAAGAATAAAGTGAAAGAAGTATATTATAAAAAATAAAACACAACTGACTTAGCCAGTGTCACTCGGGATGATGTAAGGATTCTAACGATACCCCATATATCGCAATCTGTTCAGGTATTTAAAAGTTATGGTGGCATAAAGAAACTCACATAAGTCACATACATACATGAACCCTGAAAGCATTACACTCCTTGGGCAGTCGTGTAATAAAGGTCTATTGCGTCTACTGAGTCCGGTAACACTTGGTGTTAAGATTGTGATAGTGGTACAAAATTGATTTCTCCAAAATTCAGGGAACTTTCAGCACTATCTTGTGTCGATGACAGCTATAGAGGGCTATTCAAACGAACGCTGCCAAACGCTTATTGCATTTGGAACCAGTGGCCGGAGACCAATAAAATTACTCTTGGAAAATGTAACATTGTCTATCGCTTTTCATTATATCGCGCCGAATTTTTGTATTTTGTGTTGAGAGGGAGTTAAGAAAAGTGGAAATTAGAATTTCCCTCTGGATGATTGCAGTTTCGTTATGAGTTCGTTTTTGATATGGTGTGCCTGCCTGCGTTTACAAAGAATTAGGTCAGTTTAAACCTGGCTATTTTATTTTCTGTTTGCCTTTCCGGATTTATTGTATTGTTCTGAAATTTGGATATAATCGTTGCTTTTCAATTTTTGAGATCTGTTTTTTGTAAGTATTTGAATTCTATTTCTTTTGAATTCAAATACTTGCATTAGCATGACGGTGATAAAGTGACCGCCGCCCGATTCGCGTTATATCCGCGAACCCTACAATAAATTGGAGAAAAATATCTTAACGCAACCATAGGATATAGTGGCAGAGCATTTTCTAGTGCGTGCAAGCACTAGAAAAGGTTAGCTACCATCCCAAAAGTTGGAAATCTGTTGCCAAATACCTGCCTGCCAGTTCCGGTGGCTGCACTGTTCACCATCTTTGACCACATCGCCAAGTATGATCAAGAGTGAAAGGGGTCAAACGCTACTCTACTCTGAATAACAAAATATTAGAATCTTTTTTAATACACTGACTTCTTGTGGAAAGCACAAAAAAGCCAGCACGTAAAAACACAAATTCATACTTAAAATTGCAATGCCAAAATATGTCTACCATTTTGTTGCGGTTTTAGAAACCTGCAGTTCTTACCGATCAATCTGCTCTATTAGCTATCAGGTTGCAGGTCCTGCGCCACTATGCGTCACGCCGTATCGTTTAGGAAGCGAGCACTTTGCGGTTTCTTTGCCGTTCTCGGACGTCGTATGGTAATTCCGCTTCCTTCCCTCTGGCCGCGGACCCCATAAATTAGGTGCCAACGCCCGGCCGCCACGCTGAAAAATTACCAACTCGAGCGGAAATTGACGTACGAGCCGCTGGAAGAGCGACGTGATTTTTAGTGTCTGACGAGCGTAGTTCGCTGGCGTCAGTTCTGAACTAGCTCGTAGCTCTGAGCTAGGGTTAGTCTACGACACACGCTACAATCAGTGTATACACAGAGCGTCTATGTGCGCACACGGGTGTCTCTAATTGTGACATTTACCTATATTGTGACATAACAATTAGGCTGAGATTCAGAGACGAATCTAAGCGTGGACTCACGCTTCCATACGTCAAAATTCTATACAGTTTTGACATATGGAAGCCAAAGTCTAAGCTTAGAATCGTCTCTGAATCTTAGCCTTAGTGTCGCTACAGCGGCGTGTGAACACATTGTGACCAAGTGTCTGCTGTGAACACAAAGAAATGCCTGACATGTCGCAATTCCAAATTGGAAGTGTTCGCTAAGTGTTCGATACTTTCAAATGAATTCACGACTCAGGTTTATCAGGACGACTTCGATGATTTCAACGATTTTAAAACACGATTTCTTGATTTTCTTGATGCCTGATTTGCCTTTTTTGTGACGAAGTTTGTCTGTTACACCGTTGGTAATGAAAAAGCTGGCTGTAGTTAAAAAGTACTGCGATGATAGCTCATAGGTAGTTACTTTAGTTACTACTTACCATTACTCAAAATGGATAATTAGAAACGGCCATAATAGTCTCACGGTTTTAAGGTTTTAAGATTGTCGATTACCTGCATATCTATCACAAAGCACATACATATACAATCAACAAAACCTATCTGTGGCATATCCAGGGACTTTACAGGCTCAACGCTGCCAGTACAAAGTAGCGAGAGTGTTCGGCGTTTACGGATCGTTTGGTCAATAATGCGAGATGGGCCAGAGTTCTCTCTTTTCATGTGCCGCCGGTTGCTGTACGTTATTGTGCTTTTAAACTAACCTGTGGTGCCGGAGGACCTTTTTCTTCTGCATTTTTTCAAAGATACGTTGTATTAACTACTAGGTTTTGCATGCGACTTCGCATGTATGATATCAGGGTAAAATGTAGCCTATAGGGAATCATCCCTATTATAGTGAAAGATGTTTTGGAATCGGACCTTTATAATATAAATATAGATTTGATAGAATAACATAGAGTACAATAACATAATATTACTAATTAAACTTTCATGTTCAGGAGTATCTATAGCTAGAGCACCATTAAACACTATTTATGTTCTTTTTATTGAATTATGTAACGTAGGTACAATCGTTTGTGATTATCACTCGATGAGAAATATCTTTGCAGTTCAAATAAGCCCCCAGAACATCAAAGGTTAATACGATGTTTTGTAGACTAGTCTAGAGAAAAATCAAAATAGCTGCCACCAAGAGGGTAGGGAGTTGAGGCACTGTTCTAGGTAGAATTTGTGTACCAACAATGTTGTAAGTTAATAAAGTTGTAGTCAAAAAGTATAAAGTAAGTCTTAGGGTCTAATCTATGTAGTATATAGGTTGTTACCTACCTATATATTACATAGATTTGACCCTAAGACTTACTGGGAGTGCTTAGTGTAGATTTACAAAATAAATCTATACTAAAGACTCGCTTAAGTAACCATTAAATGACTGAGTACGGCAATTAGACCTGCTGCCTTATCAGCTAACAATCTCGTGTTCGTTTTCAATACCAGACGGATTAAAACCAGCGGTCACTAGTCTTCGTGTGGAAGGAATAGTCTAGAATTTTCGGTGGTTATTAAAGAAATAAGCTCTTACAAAACGAAAAGAAGCGAAAACTATTGACAACTCCTTCCACACGAAGACTAGTGACCGCTGGTTTTAATCGGTCTGGTATTGAAAACGAACACGAGATTGTTAGCTGATAAGGCAGCTGAACAGGGCATGAACTAGCGATATTATATTACATCGATTGCGATATACTTATTGTATTCCAAGGAGGATCAAGTCTATATTGTATACCCACATGAAAATAGAGCAATCGAGTCATAGAACGTATGACGTAGTCACAGATACAAATATAATAAGTATACAGCATTCAGGAAGGTTAATTCAGGCTACTTTGTGATAATTATAAAATGAATTCTTATTATACTTTTAGCATCGAAACACCGTTTTAATAACCCCGTTACCGCATTATTAGCAGAATAACAAAATTAATGTTCAAATATATTGACTAAATAAATAAAGTTATAATAATAGTAGCGTAGAATCGGGAGAGTCAGTCGGTTTGAATATTTAGTGCCTGTGAGTAATTAACTGATTGCGATTGTTTACAATGAAATATCGTTATAAATAATGCTCTATTTTAGTAATGAAATAGCTTTTGATTGTTTGATAAAGTCTAATGTCTCTGTTTGTACCTCAAACTTTGCTATGAAATATATGGCCATATTTTGTTGAAATTTAACGCAAATATTTAGTAGATTTATTTAAGTCATATACTTACTCACACTGATACAAAAAATACAGATAAAAACATCTTGAAAATAATGACAGTAATTTCTAAGATTTTTGCATTAGTTGGTTCGAATTGAGTTGTTTCCTTCTTTAAAGAACAATTTTATTTCTACCGATAGCATTTGCCTTCTCTCGCGCCACATTCACTATCACATAAAATAAACCATATTAAAAAAAAGAATCCCTCTTAGAATTGGAATAATCTGGCTATTTCCATCAAAAAAGATCCCATAAACCTGACTAGTAGTCCCCTTTTTAACTGATTTCGATAACTCCATCCACGGATAAATCGTACGTGAAATGAACACACCACAGGATGTGCCTGTTTGACGTCCCTTTAAAATTCAGCTTCGGTTTATGGACAATACGTTTCACCGTAAACCCACCTGATCCTCTGCATCAACATGCAGTCCTGCGACATAAACCCGGCAAAGGATGGGCGCGTACTAGGACAATCGGACAACTTGTTTTATTATGTTGGTGCAGTGAAATTAGGTTGATGAAATCGCGACACAGTATGGCGGAATGACTATGTGGGCCAGAGAGTTAAATAGATAGATAAACTCTCTATTGAAACAAACAACAAAAGCAATTTTTACCAGATAATAGGACCTAACTCTTCTGCGAGTGTCCGTCTGGAGCGGGTAGCACCGCTTTTACTATGTTCCGGTTTGATGGGCAAAGAAGTCAGTGAAATTATTAGGCTTATGAAACCTAATACCTAATGCCTCGGGGTAACGAGTGCAATGCAGTGCCGCGTAGGACTGTGTCTCAAAGTTATGGGTAGCACTGATGATGATAGCAATAAAGATTTATTTGACACTCATTAATAACATAAACTTATATAATAATCATAATAAAAATAGTAAAAATTAGTATGGTTCCAAAAGCATTTTTGAAACTATTGTATAACGAGACGAGCGGGTCGTTTGCATGATGGTAAGCATAACGCCAACCCATACCAACTGCAGTGCCACACTTTGAAACACAAAGGCCTGCGCGGCACTACATTGCGCTCGTTACCCTGACTAAAAAATGACAGTAACAGAGTAGCTAGTATTTTGTAAAAAGTAGTATTTTGACTAGTAGTGTTGTGCTCCCTGTGTGCGCTTGCCTTAGGACTATCCAGTTTACTATCGTTGTCACATCTCATGCATAAGACAAAGATCACCGAAACCGGACACACTATATACAAACAGTAGAGCATTTTACATGATTTTATTTTAACTGCAACCGTCTGAGTATTGAAATCTTTATACGTTGATTGAGTTGATGAGTTCACGTAAGGTTGAAATTCTACTTATAAAACAAAGGATTGAAACAGAATAATAAAGGCACATGATTTTTCTTTCGTCAGTAAGCACACCGATTTCATGTATTAAATCGGTTGCAATAATATGTATATAGGTATACGCTTCCAGATTTTCAAATGAACCCCAAATGTATGTATGTCTCATCTGCCACTAAGCACATAAGAGTATGCCCCGGCAACTGCACTTGGAGAGAAAATCCTATACTATACGTCGGTATTCGCCATGCCATTTTCGACCATATCGTCGTTTAAGATCAGGCTAAATAGTGGTCAAAAGCTAATATACAGAGTTTAAAAAAAAATTGTACCTATCAGTTCTACGAGTAAATAGATACCGTTAAGCAAATCAAATAGAAGTAACAGGCTACAGGACTCTTAAAACTGGAAACTTTCTAACGCTACGCTGTTGCTTTTTGTCTCGCTTCTAAAGTTTTTCAGGAACGTTTTCTAATCGTTGTATAGGGATTAACAACTTTGTTTAGAATGCAAATAAATGCACGCGTTTGTTGCAACAATGTTGTTCCAACTTCCGATCGTATCCATATACATCCCTACTAGTCCTTACTAATCAGTATATAATATAATAAATGTAAAATGTGTTTGTACGTTGGTTGGTTAGTGGGTTTGTCCTTCTCTCACGCAGTAACGGATGACGCGACATGATTTTTGGCATAGATATAGTTTGTGGACCGGAGAGTAACATAGGCTACTGTTTATCACGGAAAAATGCACGGCTCCTGTGGGAACGCGGGTGAAACCGCGGGCAGAAGCTAGTAAAGTAGGTACGTTGTTACTATGCAGAAAAACAATTGTTAAACTTTTTCTGTCTGTTTATTCCGGCTAATCTCCGAAACGGCTGGACCGATTTTGATGGGTCTTTCACTGGCATATAGCTGATATTACAAGGAGTAACTTAGGCGTTACGTTACGTGGGCGAAGCCGCAGGGCACAGCTAGTAATAATATAAAATACTTAAAGATGCAAGTCTACAAGTTCTCAACCAGACAAATTCAACAAACCCTCTCGTTCTAGTCATCATTCACGGTTCACTCCACAACCACGTACGAACTGCACCACGAAATATATCCGGATTTAACCCGTATCGATCCGGACAAAAATGTCTCTGCCGTGTCCCTCAATTAAGGTTGACATTGATTCTGTCTGCAGCCTGCGCCCGGTGGCTGGGCCTGAAATAGCTGCGGCGGGGACGATCGATCCGAAAACAGCTTTAAAACTGCAACCAAACAACCCATTCCCAACCCTATCTAATATCGGATAAGGCCCACGTAAACTACAAACGAAAATAGGCTGGAATAACTCCGGAATCAACAATGAGGTCAAGCCATTTTGAACTTTATCGTAAACGAATAAGGTCGGAGTGACGTTGATACAAGTTGGGAATTGAAAATCTCAACATGCAATTTAAAACCTAAATTATCACGCTGTAAGGTCGGATATCGGATGATGAAAAAGATAAGTTTTATAATTGATACACCTGGATATTAACAATTTTCCCGTTTGAGAAAAAGGCCAAGAAACTCGTCTGCGTTTAGAAATTATGACTTACTATTTTTCCAAATATTAAAGTAGTCGCCAGGTTGTGCTTGAGCAGTTTGCGATATATCATACTACATCTTTTTATTAACATAATCATTATTTTTGTACCACAGTTTTTAAATTACGTGTATCTTCTGTTACGCAGCCTTCATGCTTAGCTCACCTCTTTTATAGCCCACGCTTTAGTCCATCTTTTACGTCGTTGGAAACCAAACAAAAATAGGCGACCCTTTATACCTGATGTCTGAGAGTAATGAGCGCATTGCAATGCCACGCAGGCCTTTGTGTTTTTTGGGTAGACTGCAATAACTGTCTTGGCAGGCGTTTTATGGGCGTTACGTTATGTCGTAGTTTACAGTTTAAAAAATCTCACGTTCCACATTATTTCGATGGGCTGTTTCGGTTCAGAAAAACCTAACTTTGTCCTTTTTCGCGCTGAAAAGGAATTTAGCAATGAGCGTAGGTATGCTAGGTACCTAAAAGGAAAATTAAGGTCCGAGACGTGGGCCTTTTTAAATGCTTACGAGTTTTACATAAATACAAAAAAAATTACTTGCATTCACATATAATTATGTATATGATCCAGACCACAAACTTTCTATGAAGATCCCAATTACCCACAAACTTCTTCAAAACGGACTGATATATTCGCACAATATGTTTTATTATTTATTTATGTACTAGCTGTGCTCCGCGGCTTCGCCCACGTAGCCTAAGTTACTCCTTGTAAAATCAGCTATCTGCCAGGGAAAGTCCCGTCAAAATCGGTCCAGCCGTTTCGGAGATTACCCGGAACAAACAGACAGACATAAATTTAAAAAATGGTTGATTTGTTGTAGGTACAGTATAATACTTTCATATGCATTTAGTAAAAAGCTGTTATTTTGATATTACAAACGGACACTTCAATTAAATTTATTTGTATAGATAAATATTATGTAGGTACACTTAAAAAGCAAAATTTACAATACGCTTTAATTTGCTGACATCAATGTGGTATTGGTGGTCAGGCAGTGATGCGGGACCGGGATAACCAATTGCATCCATTTCCGGAATGACTTACATAACGTACATCTGACGAATAATATCTATTCAAATATTCTCAGCTGCGTGTAGTATCAATTAATTTAATTTATTATTAATTTAATTTTGATGTACAATATCTAGTGATGTCACCCAAACGGTCCCCGCGAAAGATTTTTGTTAATCGAATGACAAACACTATGTTGTTATTTTTCCTTTTCTTTTTGTTACGGTAAACATGTTTAGTTCATTATTAAAATCAACATATACCCTTTTTCATAAACGGTAAAGCTTGGTTTAGACTATACGACACCATTACATACACCGTACAAGACTCGGCGTATACCCAATGTTTATTTATGCACACAAGTGTCTCTTGTCGTGACATTTATTGTGACACGATAATTAGTGTCGCTACAGCGCCTGTGTGAACACGTGACCGAAGTTTCTCTTGTGAATATTAAAGAAATTGATGTTTGACATTTGTGTCGTAATTTCTGTCGTTGTTTGAACTAAGCTTAAATACCCAACAAGCTATAAGTCCTGGCGTATCCATCTCCGGATATGCGGACGTGTTGACCGGGCACAATGTCTCGTTACGGCCGATTGAATAATTACTGACTACCGACACTGTTATAGGTGTTAAGTCGCTCAGCACTAGTGCATTGATCGTCTGTATCTTTTTTGATCTTAAAAAAGCGGGAGCTTTGACGAATATATCGTGAAATAGGAAATATATCTTGTTAGTTGTAGGACTAACTCTTCAGCGAGTGTCCGTCTGGGTTGGTACCACCGCTTTGCTCGTAAAGTCTGCCGCCAAACAGTAATGTGCAAGCATTACTGTGTTCCGGTTTGATGAGTAGAGTAGCCAGTGAAATTACTGGGCTTATCAGACTTAATACCTAATTTCTCAGGGTAGCAAGCGATCTAAAGTACCTCTTATCGGTGGTTTATAGCTTATTCACAATCTTCGACCACATCGTCTCTTATAGGCGATTTAGTGCTCAAATAACTACTTATATCGTAAAAAAAAGAACAACTTACAAAACTATACTATAACTAGCCGTATTTCATCATCCATAATATTCCAGTCTGCATCTACCGTATCCAGGTTTTCTTAATCAAAATTATGAGAGCCCAAATAAAACACCCAAATATTTCATACGCCCATAGCGTTTCAAAGAAAAATATAACCTCTCATAATTGTGTGAAACAGGAAGCGAAAGCAAGACGTGTAGGAGATAGTAATTGCAGCGCTGCTTGCCCGTTTTATCCGGTCAGATCTGGTTGGATCCGGTTCCGATCAGGCACCGACCCGGCCCGAGGCGATGAGTCCGCTTGCGGTTCGCGCCGTTGCGTATTGGACTGACGTGTAATTTTGTGATCTCATTGCTTCTGTCCAACATCTATCGAGTTCTATCTCTATTCTTAAGTAAAAAAAACATTGTTTCCTAGGTTTATTAGGTATCATTTAAATATTACTAACATAGCGGTCAAACGCTAATCTAAAAAAAAAATTAATTAAATTAAATTCATTTATTTCAGGTCTTTAGCACCCAAAATAGTAAAAGTACATTAAAAAAAAACGAAATGCTCCACTAAGGTATTATATTCCAACTTAGAAAATATAAGGCACTTGGCACTGGCTGATCTCTGCATTATCGGATTGACTAGTTGCCATAGTAAAAAAAAAGAAGAGCATAAGTCCTGCAGTGAAATAAGAGTAGTTATAACAAATTAAAGGAGACACTTATATGATGAAACATTACATTCTTACCAATTCCCTCTACAACATTTCCACATTTACCTAACAAAAACAAGCACTTTCCCAGCTTAAGACTGCATAATATGCAATTATTCATTTTAAAAACCTCACTGTTTTTGCACAATTACGACGATGAACGTAATGTAATATTCCTTTAGCGAAGCAAAAAGCATTTAAAATAGTATTATGAAGGCGCATCGTAAAACACAATGTTTAAAATCTACTTCCGCGCACTCCGGCATTAAATACGGGAGAAATTTCCTATTTTCGTCTGCACCGAGTCTTATACTGGCAACACTAAAGCACTAGCCCCCTACTAGTTGTTAACGTCTTGGCACCAGTATAAAGTGGACTCATACTCGTGAGCGTAAACTTGATGGCGGCATGCAAACAAAGTTATCGTAAGCAAGAATGTAATAGAAAGATACTTTTCACAAAATTTTGTAAGTTTAAACCTGTTTTTTATACTTGATAGGTTAACTTTTGAACAATGGTGTCGATGGGCGTCTAAACCCTAAACCTTAATATATTTATTTAAAAATAACCAAATAGTATGCTCATTTTCACTAAGGCGATGCCATACTAAGACGTAACTCCTAATGTAAGCAAAGCCCTAAATATAAACCGTTAGAACATTCCTAAAGGTTAGTGTTACGTTTTTTGCCTTAGGCAACTCCTAAATATTTAGGCATATGATTTAGGCGTTTTACTAGGTATGGTGAAAACAGGCATTAGTTTCTTGAAAAGACTCCATTATAAAGAAAAGCATAATGACGTCTCTGCACTGTTTTCATATTTGAGAAATATTAGTCAAACGCAATCTTGTAATCGCGCGAAAACGAAATCATCATCATCATCAGCCGGTAGAGGTCCACTGCTGAACATGGGCCTCTCCCATAGAACGCCACTTCTATCGTCTACAGGTCGTCGGTCCACCTTGTGGGTAAACAACACTACGACTTCCAGTTGGGAACCTTTCATTCCCATCGGGGAGGCTTCTCCCATAGAACGCTATAAGGAAATTTAAATACGAAAAGTGTTTTCACTTAAGTCAGAATTCGACTTCTTTCCTGCAAGTACACTCGAGTACAACCAGTACCTACCTTTCAAGGCATTACGTGGATTACACGGGACGTCGCGACGCGGGAAATGACAAGTTAAGCACCTGCCCGTCGTGCTAATGCCGAGGTGAAAAGATATACCGCCACGATAGAGTGCTATCGGAGATTATGGATGGAACAGTTGGTATTTTGTTGCAGCAGAATCAAAATAGTATTTATTGAAAAAACAGACTTTGTATCGTTTAAGTGATGTTAGCTTTGGTTGAGGGTTTTTTATAATACAAGCTAACAGAACAAGCAAGTCATTTGCCTGAAAGTAAACAAGTTGTTAGTGGGAGGACTAACTATTCTGCGAGTGTCCGTCTGGGTTGTTACCACCGCTTTGCTCGCGAAGTCTGCCGCCAAGCAGTAGTGTGCAAGCATTACTGTGTTCCGGTTTGATGAGCAGAGTATCCAGTGAAATTACTGGGCTTATGAGACTTAATACCTAATGTCTCAGGGTAACGAGCACACTGCAGTGCCGCGCAGGCCTTTGTGTTTCAAAGTTCTGAGTGGCACTGCAATTGTTATGGGCCGGCGTTATGCTTACCATCAGGCAAACGACCAGCTCGTCTCGTTACCTAGTAACATAAAAAAAAAACATAACGCCTACCTATAATAATTGCGCTGCTAGCCGAAACTTTGAAAGGTAAAGTCCTGCGCGGCAGTGCACTCACACGGTGAGGCGTTTTCACCACTATTGTGATAGGTGTTGCCTTTAAGCGGCGCAAGTACGGATCTTTTCGATAAATAAAATTCGATAAAATTGACAGTTAAAATCGATAAAGTGGGTTTTATCGATTTTAACTGTCAATTTTATCGAATTTTCGCAGTTTCGGTAGCACTTTGGCCACATCGTCACTCAATTTCAGGGCTCAACATTAAATCAATCCAATCAATTTATTACTGATCATCTCCAAGTTGTCATCTAAATATTATGTCACCTAGAATGATTCTTGTTATGTTGGTTTGGATATAGTTCGGTACTAGCTGCTGCCGAACCGTGCAATTTTACGGGATAAAAAGTAGCTTTTACTCTCCGTATATGAAATAATTATACAAAAAATCACATCGAGTCATTGCTCCGTTGTTACGTGAAGGACAAATCAACAAACTACCATACCAACATACACTTTCCATTTATAATATAAATATAATAGTACGAACGAGTTTCATAATCAACTAAAAGAAATAAATCTACCAAAGATTTGCATCTGGCTTCATGCTTTTTCACGTCGTCTGGCGTATAAACACCCCGTATATTTTGTGTATTCATACATTTATTTCTATAAGTATACAAAAGTGCGCCTTTGTGTTTGTTTGATCAACTTTGAACTTCAAAAGGTGTCAGTTAAAAGATGTTTTTTTATCAGCTTCCTTTATTAGCTTTCTTTATCTTTAAAATTCGTGTTACATATACGCTTTACGCCATACCAACCGCATTATGTTTCTACGGTAGTAGGATTAAACTTCAATCGTCGCCGCGAAGAGCAACTAGTCCCTGTATAAAAACTCACTTCTGTGACTTTTAAATAAGATCTCGCCACACAACATGATATTTTGTACAGGCCCCAGGCGGCGGGAAACGTTTTCATATGTAAATCGAATACGGGACCGTGTAAGGTGGTGTCAACTAGCGAATTATGTAGCTTTTGTAGGGTTTACATTATCTTATTTGAGATGGAAAATATGCGACGACGTCGCGTCGGTCACGTGTCATGGTGAATATCGAGATCGCATGCACATTTTTCCGCAGCGTTTGAAGCTCTGTTCTACAGCGACGATATGTTAATACAGTAAAACTAATTTTTAATACACTTTTATTAATTTCACTTGTTAGTGGGAGGACTAACTCTTCTGCGAGTGTCTGTCTGGGTTGTTACCACCGCTTTGCTCGTGGAGTCTGCCGCTAAGCAGTAGTGTGCAAGCATTACTGTGTTCCGGTTTGATGAGCAGAGTATCCAGTGAAGTTACTGGGCTAATGAGACTTAATATCTAATGTCTCAGGGTAACGAGCGCACTGCAGTGCCACGCAGGCCTTTGTTTCAAAGTTCTGGGTGGCACTGCAATTGTTATGGGCCGGTGTTATGCTTACCATCAGGCAAACGACCAGCTCGTCTCGTTACCAAATAACATTAAAAAAAAACTAAGTAACAAACAATATAAGTAATTCCTACTTCTAATAATTTCGTATCGAAATTAAACGTTGTATAGTTCGGAATATAACTTATAGTTCGGAAACTATAATTTGGTATCATGGAGCTGTTCTGATGATGCAGCCAGGAGGCGGATAGTGGAACTCTTCAGGGGCATAATTCGGTGCGCCGCTATCTCGCTCGTGCATCTCAACATTTTTGAAGCTAAACAATCACTTAATATAATTATGAAAAATCGCATTCGGTGAAATTGCTGATGATGAGGGCGCCGAAGGTGGTCACTAGATTAACGTAGTAACAATTACGTAGATATATTATATGTCTGGAAATATATATTTTTCAACAAAATACTTGATTTTGTTTTTTTATGTATGTCTGATACGCAAACGTTCCTACAATTTTTAACGACTAAAAAAAGAACGAGGTTCTTTATTCGTCTGATTTTTTTTGTGTTGATGTTACTCGATTTCTCCGCCAAGTGTAAACTGATTTAAATAATTATTTGTATTTCACGAGTAGGGTTTATCTCAAGGGTGGTCCTTTAATACATTTTATGAAGGAATACCACCCCTAAGCAATTAATAAATGAATTATAAATAAAAAAAAACAAAAAACTGGATGAGACATACAAGAAGAATAGAGCTAGTAATTATATACAGAGGCGATACAACAAACAAAATAAAAGCATTCATGCTCCCGCTTTGAAAAAAATAGCCCTGGGAGTCATTCAATTGGTCCTCAACAAGCCGGAAGCCTGTAATTGAGTTAGTACTGGTACTCCCGGCTTCCCTCGGTGTAGGGCCATGAAACTAGAGTGGGATTATCAATTTATCAACACTTTTAGTATCTTTTACTGTGATTTTGAATACATTCATGTATTTGCTTCATTATGTAACGACATACATATACACAGTCTTATTGTAATACTAGGAGTTTGCATAAATGCTGTCCTTATTTATAGACAACTAGTTGATGACCCCAGTTTCATTCGCGTGGAGATTCCCACGGAAACGTTTCATCTCATTGAACATTTTCACTCACTAAAAACTGTTTTTTTCTGGTATACAAAGTAGCTTACGTTACTCTCTTGCCCATAAAAGTTCTGAGTGGCACTGCAATTGTTATGGGCCGGCGTTATGCTTACCATCAGGCAAACTGTTAGTGGGAGGACTAACTCTTCTGCGAGTGTCCGTCTGGGTTGTTGCCACCGCTTTGCTCGTGAAGTCTGCCGCCAAGCAGAAATGTGCAAGCTTTACTGTGTTCCGGTTTGATGAGCAGAGTATCCAGTGAAAGTACTGGGCTTATGAGACTTAATACCTAATGTCTCAGGGTAACGAGCGCACTGCAGTGCCGCGCAAGCCTTTGTGTTTTAAAGTCCTGGGTGGCACTGCAATTGTTATGGGCCGGCGTTATGCTTACCATCAGGCAAACGACCAGCTCGTCTCGTTACCAAATAACATAAAAAAAAACGACAGGCTCGTCTTGTTGTATATGAGTATTAAAAAAAAATCTTCATCTTGGTATATATTTTTATCACCAACCAACGATCCACTATCTCGCTGTGTTCATAGCCCAGCTAAAGGCAGTATACGGAATCAATGCAATGAATAGACGAGAAACGAATTGCTGGAATCGTCTGCGAAAGTTTGTAGCTGGCAAACCGCACTCCCTATAAGTATATCATTAGACGAGGGCTGTGGGGGTGTGGGGTCGATGTCGCGATACCAATGGATGTGGCATAAACACAGACGACAGCTCCAATATTGATGAATTTTTCTAAGTTAAAAAATATATTTATATCCTATGGCAACCTTTCTATTGTTATTTTTTATCCTTATTTAGGGTTCCGTACCTGAAAAGAATAAAAGAAACCCTAGTCTCACTTCGTTGTTCGTTGTCTGTCCGAGACTTTTTTTCTTAGGAACGCGTGGAGGTATCAAGTTGAATACTTAGGTCTGCAATCCGTTGCGGAGCAGTGAAAAAATCCTAAGTCAACGCAATCAAAAGATACGGCCGCATATTTCGACACTAGCAAGGGAATCCAAACCTATGGAGTACTTCCTGTTGACCAAGAATCATTATATTTTACAAGCAGTATCTAAAGTAAGCACATGTAAAGGAAAAAATCCGAAACCCGTAAACAAGTAGTGACATCACACAAAAATTGGTGGATAATTATATTAGGTTGGGGAAAAAGTCTTTTCGCATTATAGTATGTATGAACTTGTAATAAAATCTCTTTGGCTATACTATTTGTATCTGGCTGGTTTTGGTATCATATGAAAGTTTAAATTTTAAAGAACATAATTCCAAATTCAAATTAGGAAAATGTGTGATTTTCATTTGTTTTTCGTACTGTCAAAATGAGTGAATCTAATGAAGAAATTCGATACATTTTAAAATTTTACTACAAAAAAGGTAAAAATGCAACGCAAGCCGCGAAAAAAATTTGCGATGTTTATGGACCTAGTGCAGTGTCTCTGAGAGTAGCACAAATTTGGTTTAAGCGTTTTCAATCCGGAAATTTTGATTTCAAAGATGCACATCGCTCTGGTCGCCCTATTACGGATAAAATGGATGCCATTTTTGAAAAAGTGGAACAAGATCGGCATATCAGTAGTTACGACGTAGCTGAAGAACTGGGAATTGACCACAAAACAGTTTTGGCGCATTTGAAAAAAACTGAGTACACAAAAAAGCTCGATATTTGGGTACCTCACGAGCTCACTGAAAGAAACCTAATGAATTGCTAATGAACCGTGTACTCATTTGTGATTCTTTACTACGACATAATGAAACCGAACCATTTTTGAAGAAGCTGATAACTGGTGATGAAAAGTGAATCACGTACGACAAGAACGTGCGAAAAAGGTCGTGGTCAAAGACCGGTCAGGCTTCACAGACTGTGGCGAAACCCGGGTTAACTCGCAACAAGGTGATGCTGTGTGTGTGGTGGGATTGGAAGGGCATTATTCATTATGAGCTGTTACCACCAGGCAGGACCATCGATTCTGAACTCTACTGCGAACAACTGATGAGATTAAAGCAAGAAGTTGAGAGAAAGCGGCCGGAATTAATCAACAGAAGGGGTGTGGTTTTTCATCATGATAACGCTAGACCTCACACATCTTTAGCCACTCAGAAAAAATTAAGAGAGTTTGGCTGGGAGGTGTTAATGCATCCGCCGTATAGTCCTGACCTTGCACCTTCAGATTTCCACCTGTTTCGGTCTCTTCAGAATTCTTTAGGCAGTGTCAGGTTAACATCACGAGAGGACTGCCAAAACCACTTGTCGCGGTATTTTGATCAGAAGTCCCAAAATTTATATAGCAATGGGATCATGTCCCTACCTACAAGATGGCAAAAAGTTATCGAACAAAATGGTACCAACATACTTTAGTTAAATGTAAATAAACTATATTAAAAAATGTTTTGAATTTTCTTAAAAAATGCGAAGGAACTTTTTCCCCGACCTATTATATATAGCTGTACAATTATCTAGCGATTCTCGAGATGAACTATTTACATACCTACAAGTTTGTACGGAACCCTCGGTGCGCGAGTCAGACTCAAACTTGGCCGGTTTTTTTTGGTTAGTATTTGATCACTTAAGCTTTCTATTAAGGAATACGTCGTGATGCAGCACAGCATGGTGGAAGACCACTTTTAGTGCTCACTTGTCAATTATTTAATGCTAATGCTGTAAAACGTGTATTAACGAAATCTTTGGTCCAAATTTTTCCTATAATGTGTCAAGTGCAAACACAACATAAATCCCATGGTAATCCGGTGCGGTAGTGAGGTAATCCGGATCGGATGTGTCAACGTGTGGTTACCGCGCCTATGTTTTGTTAGGAATGAAATATTACTTGCTATTACTTTTGTATGTATTAAATTACATTTTAGCAAGTACCATGCAGGTACCACCTCCAAGTTCGGATATTGAACTGGAGTGTTATCTGTATCACGCGATTGTCCGTGAATCGTTGCCAGTAAAGACTAATCGTTACTTTTGACGATGTAAAATCAGAGTTTAAAAAGTTGTTAGTGGTAGGACGTTAGTGTTCTGCGAGTGTCCGTCTGGGTTGTTACCACCGCCTTGCTCGTGAAGTCTGCCGCCAAGCAGTAGTGTGCAAGCATTACTGTGTTCCGGTTTGATGAGCAGAGTAGCCAGTGAAATTACTGGGCTTATGAGACTTAATATAATAACCCTAATGTCTCAGGGTAACGAGTGCACCGCAGTGCCGCGCAGGCCTTTTGTGTTTCAAAGTCTGGGTGGCACTGCAATTGGGCCGGTGTTATGCTTACCATCAGGCAAACGACCAGCCCGTCTCGTTACTAAATAACATAAAAAGAAAAATAAGTTGTACTGTACGTTATCGATCCTCGTTTATGGACCGGAGAACAACATCGCTTTTGGATCGTGTAAAATCATGGTCATAAAGTTGTAGTATCACGCAGGGCTTGGAAACACAAATATCTGCGCGGCTCTACAATGCGCTCTTTACCCTCAGGTATTAAGTCTCATAAGTCTTAACGCTGGATGCCATTACCTGAACACAGTAATGCTTGCACATACCGTGAAAATATATTTTGGAACAAGCAACTAAAAGTCTTAGAGGCACGAATCACGTGGAGCAGTTTAGGAAATCCTGAATTCCTCACGTCCGACGGTCGAAACCATTGCTCAAACTCTACAGTGAATCTGATCGGTCTTTTGCATTTGTGCCATATTCCATGTTATTCATAGCATCCTTTCTCGGTTGTTGCGATGCTGAAATATGGTGCCGAAAAAGGACGGTGAATAATATGGAACATGACACTAACTACTAATAAGATGTCCAAACTGAACAGCTTCTGAAGGACCTGTTCGTCTTGCTACTTATAGAAAGAAGAAGTCTCCTTCGTTTTTTAAAAAGGTTGTTTTTAAATGCCGTATCCAAAGATCTCTATTTCTTCGTAAGCGGAAATAAGTCAGCGTTTAATTGATACGGAACGAAGTTCCAACGCGCTTCTGAATACTAATGAATAGCCCGGATAATAATCATAATGAAGATATTCATTTATCAGTTTACTTATATGCTTTTTCTTGCTAGAGTCGGTAAAGCAGTCGATTCCCAAAAAATTGTATGTGAGAATACATACAGTAAAAAATGTAATGGATAGTTATTAAAAACATAAAAGAAACAACATCTAAAAACTATGAAAATCTGTCTTGGAAGTTAAAGAAATTCCTCCCACCCTTTAGGATGTGTCAGTAAATAATATAAGAAGGATGAAATGATGTTGACCGACTCAAATCTATGAACTTAAATATTATAATGTTGCCCTCGATTTTTATCGGTTCGTCCAAGCACCAGTTTCAGATGCTGGAGTCAATCGAGAGATGAATGAAGTAGTTTATTAGACTTGCAGCTGGCCCTTGAAATTCTATGGTCGATAGTTTATAATTTTTTTATTTCGAATCTCATGTTACTTTCATTGAGTGTGCTTTACGTAATTTAACCTCTCTTCATCATGGCATCTTACATATATACCATCACATATGTAAACTGGATATTTTCCTTAACGAAACCTAAGAAAGCTTAATCATAACTAAGTAGATCTGGAGCACATACCTACAATTTTTCCAAATCCTTCTTATTATTCATAGTGAGGGCGGCATTTGTTCCGAGTGTATTATGCATAAAAATGCATTATATGCTTCCGCAAAAATACTTTTTTTAGCACTCAGCTACAAAAACTGCTGTCGATCTATATACAATTCCTTATGATTTACTTGCCGCGTTACGACACAATTTTACAGTTTTACGATTTAATAGAGTTGTGAAGTTTGCCAGAACGTCTGGTGTTTATTTCTTTCTTGGTAGAATGCCTCGCCCTAATCCCTTATATTTCAGACTAGACTAGCTGAAACCACTGCAGGATATGTTTTGCTTTGTTAAAGAACAAATTGTAAATAAACGTAATTTCCACTAAAGCAAATACAGCCGACAGATTCACAAAACGAAAGACTAATGAGTAATATATCCCACTTCAATCGCGCGTTAACCACGATCTATTTCACCAGCACTTTAACCGGCCGTCAGCGCTAAACAGGCGGTTATAAATCGGTCATTACTCGCGATATTACGGGCGGCGCTCCATTACTGCTCATTAGGTATTAATGTGCGTTGTGCCTGTTCACGTCTCTGGGCCCCGACTGCGTCTGGCTGGAAGTACATAACAGGAGTCGTTATGTTATGTCACTGCTGAAGCTAGGGGAATATTCGTATTTAGCGCGCTTGACTTCATCCGACGATACAACAGGTTTATATCACATTGCTAGTTTATTACGAGATCTGGTTATAAAGTTGTGCATAAATAATTGGTGGTAGTACATTGTCTATTGCTCGCATGACTAGCTCTCTAGCTGAAAATCTGCCGGTAAGCACCTAACGGTGTGTCTTGCGAGTTGTGCTTGAGGGCCAGTACTATATAGTATTCGACATCTTAGATCACATCGTCTCTTAAGATCAGGCGAGATTGTCTGCCGTCAAGAAGTAATGTGCAAGCACTATTGTTCCGGTTTGATGAGCAGAGTAGCCAGTGAAATTCTAATGTCTTAGGATACCGAGCGCACTGCAGCGCCGCGGCAGGCCTTTGTGTTTTAAAGTTCTGAGTGGCACTACAATTGTTATGTTCCGGCGTTTTGCTTACCATCAGACAAACGACCAGCTCGTCTCATTATAAATTATATAAAAAAACTTAAGCTTTGCTTTTTAAATAATTATTTTACAAGTATCCGTAAGTACTGCCTCCAAACGTTATTGAGATGTTCCCATCTTCCCCACTATTTCCTTATTACATTGTGTCCATTAGGAACACCAGACATAAAAGTTAGTTGACAACATACCGTCCCCGTAATTACGATGTCATTATCTCCCCACAAGAGTGCGGACAGAGCCAAGTGTGACCACTAACTTACGGCTGTGTAACAGGCCCTTGGCCAAATTGAAGTGTGTTACGTGCCAACCTTACTTCCGACTTCTTAGGCGGCTTTTATACGATCCGATTCGATCTTGTATTAGATAATTTTTTAAAAAGTTACTTGTACTTGTGTTTCAAAGTTTTGAGTGGCACTGCAATTGTTAAGGGCCGGTGTTATGCTTACCATCGGGCAAGCTTGTAGGTTCGTCTCTATACCGGATAGAATATAAAAATATTTCTTCTTGGTTTACTAGTCAAACTAGGATTCTCTGTGTTATTACTACTAGTTTCTCCAATATCACTTGTTATAACATAAACTGTAGGTACTTAGCTGTTGTCTAAACAATATGTATGTAGGACAAAATCATTTTCACATTAGCTTTCCCTTTCTAACATCGCAAAAGCCTGTGTTCCGGATTGGCGTTTAGACTTTTATTTTTTCACTCCATATCGTACAATGTAAACTCAACCTAACATTTGCAAGCACGAAAGCGATTAAGGCCACGCTCCGGAGTCGATATGAAGATATTAGCGATCGGAGATTTGATTTATGTCGAATGACTTGCGGAAACTGACAGATGCGCATCTGTCGTGACACCTACTTAATGTTACATCTTGTAAAACGAAAATTGCAAAATTACCAGTCTATCGGTCTTTTACAGGATACATTTTGGAGATTGCGTGGAATTACACAACTTGAGTTTCAATCTTTATACCGAACGAATAAACATACATAAACGCTTACACAGTTATGCACTACTACCCCTGCAGTAGGATTCCCTGTGTCGCAGGTGGCATGGCCACACGCAGATACTCAACACAAATATCCAAGACCCGAGACACCGTTTTACATTACGTATTTTAAAAAAGCGTCACAAGTAAGATAGTTTTCCAAAATAAAAACAACTTTTATTTAATCTAAACAAATAAATAAAATTGAAGTGTCTGTTTGTTATGTCAAAATAACAGCTTTTTAATAAATGCATATGAAAGTATATACCTACCTTCAGTAATACTTATAATAAAAGCACAACGTTTAAAATGTTTGTCTGTCTTTCTGTTTGTTCCGACTAATCCGAAACGGCTGGACCGATTTTGACGGGACATTCACTGGCAGATAGCTCATGTTATAAGGAGTAAAGTAGGCTACTTTTACTACGTGCGCGAACCCGCGGGGCACAGCTAGTACCTATTTCATTACTAAGCACATAACCGTTTCTAATAAAATATGGGTTACCTACATTTTCCGTAAAGAAGATGCGATTGATTTACAACCGTCCACCGACATAAAGTACTTACTGTTAGCTAAGTGGACCAAGAAGCTGCATCGCATTGCTTTTATAGCTTCATAATAACGTTTATGTTTCTTTTTGGCGATATTTTTCATCAATTGCACCTGAAATTACTTATCATATAAGACTGAATAAGTGATGTGTTAGAGTAAAGAGTGCACTGGGGTGCCGCAAGGGTCTTGTCCGTTTAAAGTTTTGAGTGGCACTCCAATTGCAATCGCTTCATCAAAAATAATTAATCTTTTCATCCACTGCTGGTATGTGGCTTTTTTATTTTATCATTCTTGAGTAAACGTTTCCTTTGGTCTTCATATAATTATGTAATATTTGCTTGCCTTTGCCTTGTCTCCGAATATTTTTTTCTTTTGATAAAATATTGAACCATCATAAGAACAGGTTCGGCATAGAGTAGTAGGTACTATAGATTCGGCCAATGGGAACTCAGGTGACGCACCTGAGTTCCCGTTTTATTGTTTAGTTTTATTGGCGTTTCGAGAATACAAAATATGCATTGTATTGTTTTTTAAATGGAGTAATACAACTTAATTTATACTCTGTTAATTATTATCAAGACAAAAATAATATTTTATATTTTTTTAAGTTCATAAAATAAAGAATTATCTGACTATAAAGATTGATAGAATGTTATGTTCTATTGCACGTTTGAAATGTCAAATCGGTAATCTCTCGACGGCTCTCGACTTATTTCATGTTATGAACGGATTTACCACACTCGCTCTAAAAACATCGTGAGGAAACCCGCATGTTCAAGAGCCCGGAAATTCAGTGCGACACCCACTATGTCGCACTGGACCTGCGTGATGGTATATGGCTCATATTATTATCTCTCTCTCTCTCTGAAAGAAGACCTCTCTCTATCACTGTAGTGGGCTGTGGGAGCTTGACGGGCTAATGATGAGCTGTCATTCATTTAAAATTCTCGGCCTCTGCTTCTTTTGTAGAAATTTTTGCTGGAATCGTTTGAAATAACATTACGATAATAAGGACTCAAAAGAAAAGAGTTATTGTTGTTTGTCGGAATTATAGTCTGTTGTTTTTGGAAAACTCGTGGAAATTGTTTGTTTTGTAGAACTAAAACTGGGCACCTAATGAAATAACAGATGTTTGCGGAGCTTTGCTCGTACAAGCCTGACAACTACTAACTGTTCTCTTAACCGTTAGAAAAATGTGGTGCAGGTATGAGGTTAGGATAATCACGTGTAAAAATAAAAAAGTTTTTATGCTTTGTCCGCGGTTTTGCTGTTGTTTTTAGTTTTTCTGGAGTTATAATGTTTTTACTGTAGGTAAACCAAATAATTTTTGTGATATTTTAAGCCTTTTTAAAAGCTACTGCATAAAACATAAAGCGTCTATTTTTTGCTTCTGTAACAATAAACGCTGGTGATCAGTCTGTCCACCAGTCGCGGTGTAACCTGAGAATCAACTCACTCCATATCGCGACACTTTGTTCCACATAGTGGTGGTGTCAGCGTTCCGAATCTTTCGCCTCCAATTGGCTGTCTACGCCAATACTTAAATTACCTGCACTTTCTTTTGGAAAGACAGATGCACGGCTAGGTTTCTGTTCTAATCTTCTGTTATAATCTTGTGTTTACATCTCCAAAATCCATTAAATTATTTTATAGGTATATGATAATTTCGAAGTATAGTGATAATTTTTATAAATTGCAGGAAAAGTCCATACTTTATGTCCATGTCCATGTTTATATATCCATATATAAACATGTGTACAATTTTGGGAATAATTATAAACACCTACTAGTCAAATATTGAGACTGCGTTCGTCTCATTTTTATGGTTATATTCTTGGGGTTAACTCAAATCGGACTAGGGATGAGTTGTCACACTGAAAAATGTATACATTTTATATTTATTGGGAGGTCGGCCCAGGTCGTTCTCCTTTGGGAAATAATACCTACATTTTTATTTTAAGAACGACCTTATCGACCTTTTCAAAACATCCGGTGGGATTTTTTACAGTCCTAAAGACTAACTTTTTACCGCTACGTAAATTTAAGGCCAAGATTACTAAATATATATACAATATACATAGACTATAGATTTCTTGTAACTCTCAATGTAATAGTTTTTTACACTTCGTATTCTATGGGCGCACTACTGATACCCCTGACTTTGTAGCGCGTTAAGGTTGCAGTTTTAATTCTAACAACGACCAATGTTTGAGAACGGTACACATGTATTTGTTTAACATCTGGACCGCGACCTTTGTCCTGACCTGATACCTTATTTTATTGTACACCAAGTTAAAATTATATAAACAATACGGAATTAAGTTCTAATCACTATAGTGCAATGGGTGGACTCAGTTAGGGATTGAGGTCCTTTGTGGTAGTTAGGTTATAAATATAGATAAATAATTCCTATCTGTATAATGCACACCATTTTGTAGTCCTCGACTAGTTAGCGACCTCACCCTCAAGTTTAAAGTCTCGCCAAGCACTTACCGGGTATTCCGCCCGATGCACTTGAGCGTTGGTACTATTAGGTTTAGCGTGCTTATCACCTTCAACTTCTTAGTCGATATAGTGGTCAAACGCTTACCTATCGAGAGTACAAATAAACTTTCCAAGCGTTGGTCATTTTCTTAGTCTAATTAGATCGAAAGATAACATTTTATTGAACAGTAAAAATAATTACAACAGTATATAGACTTTAACATGACCGTTGACTTTATTACAAAGGAGTGCCTCTTCCAGGCATCATCATAATCAGCTTAAATCAGTCCACAGCTGGACATAGGCCTCACTCAAGGCGCGCCACTGAGCCCAATCTTCGGCTCTTCTCCAGCCGTCGCAAGCAACCCTGCGTATATCGTCGCTCCACCGATAGTCGCAGGATGTCCCACAATATGTCTGCCAATTCATTTGCCTCTTCCAGTCAACCATAGGCGATTAAGATTAATACCAAAACAACAAATCTTCGACCACAGTTACTAACAACTACCAGGGAAACATAACATGGAGGCGGCACGTCGAAGTATGGCCAAGAAAACATAACTCAACTAGAGGCGTGTGCCGAAGTGATGTTTCAGCTCAGTTTCATATGCAAATCGTATTCGTCACGGCATACAGCTTAGGTAGGAAGTAATAGGGCTGTGGGAATATGATGTAGAAATTTTACGAATATGTGATACTATATATTTATAGTGATGTGTCTGAGTATCGAATAACTTTAAAATTAACCTAGTTTCAGGATTATGTATTAAAACTAATTATTAGTTTACTATTATTAAATTATTTAAATAGTGATCATTATTATAAGGATCTAATCGAAAACAATACCCTGTTTCACACATTATAACGGGATATTTACCGTGATTATTAGTAGCTCATCGCTCAATAATAATCACGGTAAATATCCAGTTCTAATGTGTGAATTAGTTAATAACCGTGAACGTATAAAACAGTGTTTAACAATACCCTGGTATGATACCCTGGGTCATTTTAAAGATTTATGTATTCATCATAATATTGGTAGCACCTAAAGTTGGTAGTGACCCTCTTGAGAGCTTATTTACTATTCTTCTACTAGTCACTAACGATCAGGTCAGAAAGTGATCAACCTATCAAGAAAATAAAACATTGAAAAAAATTCTCAAAACCACATTTTTCACATAATATTGCATTTTAACCAGGTTTACACATGAATACAAAATTTCAGCCTAATTGTGTCACGAGAACTGGTTCAAAATTCAGTTGCAAAATTTAAGCCACACATTCTAAGGCTGGCCACACACACGTTATGAATGTTTTTGCGTTTTGCTATCAAAATGACCAACGTTTTTTCAACAAGCGCGGATTACGAGACAATACACGCGCAAGCGTGGCTTGATGTAAACCTATCAAAAATCCACGATATAGACAAGAACAGCAATACAGCCAGAAAGTGACGACTGCTCCGCTTTACGCTACATACATCACTTGCGCACTACCGCCTACTTACCGCGGCTTCTGTACAGAACACACAGTGGTTGTTAAACAATTTTACCGAGTGCAGGTCGTAATCGCATCTCTTTCACTACCTCTAACCCTGATAGTACGGTTAGCGCTCGAACTAGATTTCTACCAAGCTCCATAGACGGTATGACATCCATCAAGCGGTGATCATGGTTTACGCGTGGTCCATGATTGATGCTTACCGATCAATCATGCATTAGGTGTACGGGCCGCCTAACGAACCAACTAGTGAAGCTAAATAAAAGCTTGTACAAAACTTTTTTGCTTAAGTGGTAGCCCTGTTCCAAAAACAATAGAATATTCACACCTCAGATAACTGATATTCGATAAACGTTATCTTTTTGCTCTGAACCGTGAGTGGGTTTAAAGGCAGCAGCCTTGCGGGTCGTATTACGAGGTAAGTGTTGCCAGAATTATTTACTGTGTGTGTTGAGAGATTGTGTGACGCTTTTTGAAAGTTACTTATTCGATGGGGGAATATTTTTTTACAGGAGATTGGCTCGATTTTTAGCACGAACAACGCTACGTTGTTTTTCAAAGAAACACCAGGCTACCTGTAAAAAAGTTACAAATTAAAAAGTGCGTCGATTGACTTTAATTTTCATATCATGTTAGTGGTAGTGAATCGATGAAGTCATTTTGGAAAATTGTTTGTTGTCTATCAGATAAAGAACCGAATTATGTGGCTTTGTAGCGCCCATAAATAATTAAGCTAATGACAGTTTTGACCTCCTTCAAGTGGTATAACCAAACAGTTAATCGACAATACAATGTTTCTTTATTGGATACCAAAAAGAGGAACGTATAGTAGAGTAACAAACGTAAGTAACAAAGTAGAGCTTAGAAATTAACTATTTACATTAGGATGAGAGGAAATTTTGTGTAATATTTCTTCTTCGTTTATTCTCGTTTGGTTAGAATTTGACCAGACGATGTGAACGAAGATATAGATAAGATAGATACGGACCACTCCGTAGCTAAGTTGGTAGTAACCCTGCCTGCAAGGCGAGGGGTCCCGGGTTCGATTCCCGGCCGGGGCAGATTTTGTGTAAGCATAAAGTTTGTTCTCGGGTCTTGGATGTTTGTGATGTGTATCTGTGTATGTCCAATGGACATTGTCCATGCCACCTGCGACACAGGGAATCCTAGTGCGGGGGTATGAGTGTGTAAGCGTTTATGTTTATGTTTATATATTTAATATGCTAAGCCTAGGACTGGCTCTTAACTGCAGCTTGCGGAACACACCGAATAGGTGCTTGGCGACATATTTTCAACTTGAAAATGGTAGCTAGCCAAGCGTGCGCTAGAAAATGCTCTACTACTAAGAAAACATATTCTCGGCCATACACTATAAGTAATTAGCTTAATATATTAAACATTTTATTGAGCTAATAGCGTAGTTGACTACTTTTGAAAATCTGGTTTATATTGAAATTGAAATGAAATGATTTTTATTGTTTTTTAACAAACTTCCATAACTTAGCATAAACTTAATATTCAACAGTACTTAGTCATAAAATTAGATTAAGCTAGTTAATATAAATCCTGGGAAGATAATTGGTACCCTCCTGTGGCATGGCATACCAACCCCCTTCCTCCCGAGACAGAATCTTATGTTCACTGTTAAACGTAGTTTTCAAAGAGTGATGTGAATGTGATGCGAACGTGTATTGTGTATTTGAGTGTAGTAGTGTGTGTTTTATATTATTATCTTGATGTTTTCTGTTTGTGTAATTGCCATATTGTGACTTATGGGCTATTTTAGCCAAAATATTATTTCAATGAAAAACTAACATTATCTGTACAGTAACAGTAGTATCGAATATATATTTACTAGTAATTCAGCTTGCGTCCGTCTGAGTGGGTACCCCCGCTTTGCTCGTGTACGCTCGTCTACGGTCAAGCAGTAATGTGCAGCATTACTGAGTTCCGGTTTGATGTGTAAAGTAGTCAGTGAAATTACTGGGTTTATGAGACATAATACCTAATGTGTCAGTGAAATGAGCGCAATGCAGTGCCGCTCAGGCCTTTGTATTTCAAAGTTCTGAGTGGCACTGCATTTATTATTATGGGCCGGTATACTTACCATCATGCAAACGACCAGCTCGTCTCGTTATCCATTATTATAGAAACATGCCTTTATTGACTAGGTAATACATAAATAAACACTACATCTAACCTAGCTAGCTACAAAAACAGTTGGATAATCTACAAGCCCAAGTAGGCGCGTAGCCCGTTATTAAATAAAAAAAATATATAAAAATGTATTATGTGCCCTCATAAAATCCGAGTAATCACAGGAGGTAGTAGTAAACACGAGAGGAACCTATTATTGAGCGATCCCTTTTTAGATGCATAAAGAAATTTCAAATCATTCACATAAAAGTTGGCCGAAGCCCCAAAAAAACATAGAAATAGAAATACCACATTTAGTAAGAAAGGCACGCAAATACCATACTTCACGGGACACGACCATTGCAGAGAAATCGATTCATTCCCAAATTATGGGCCAGACGCGGGTCGCAGCGTAACAGGATAATAATCTATTTACTGACGAAACCGATGGGATTTTACATGGCATACACATTTTTTACAATTAGAAAAGAAATCTCTTTTAGACCTGTTAAATTAATCTACATGCGGTGCTATTGTGTGTTCGTGTATTCTATACTTTTTTAGCTTTTGAAAAGAATACGTATTCAGCCCCTAAAATAAAACTTAATTTATTTTAGTGTGTGCTTGAAAAAACCTCGTTCACAAGCCAAGAAAAAATTAAAAAAAGTAAAACTCTTCTTCAATATGGTCGTGTTTGACATTGCCGGCCTCATGCCCGACCGGTTACTTCGTTGGGGACCGAAAAGTTCCGATTGCCGTACTTTTTTTTAAATAATGAAATTATTTCCGAGCAAGTGGGAGAAAATATTATTATCGACACTAAAATTAGTTACGTTTATAATCATCAGAATCGTATCATCATCGCCATCATCCAACGACTCCCCGTGGTGTGGAAAAGATGCATGAATATTATTTGTGCCTTAAGTTATCGGACATTTTCTTAGTGTAATGGGCGATTCCATTTGAGAAGGCAAAGATCTGCTTATGCAATCCAAAAGTGAGGTAACGGATCCAATTTAATTTTATGAATGTTGAAACATTATAATTCCAGCCCTGTGAAATATTATCTTTCAAAATGAAAGCATCAACTCGGAATGGCTGGTAGAATGTTGTCAAGCCGTCACGCTGACACTCTAAGCACCTTGTTTGCATCGGATATCGAATCTGACGCAAAGTGGCTCTGAGTGTACATGCCGTAATGGCTTCTGGATTTACTAAGTGTAGGTAATGAAAAGTAGAGAGTTTTGTGGTGTAGTCTTCAGCGGAGGAAAACAACAAGAACCATAATAATGGTAGGAGATCATCCCGTGCTCGCATGGTTAGCTGCATCTTTCAAGATGGAGTTCTATATTCATGCACCTATCGGTGCGTTCCGGCCGCACTTGAGATCTAATTCCATTCTAGGTTTAGTCCACTTTCCACCTTGAATCTCCCCTTAAGATCAGGTGAGATATCGATCCATATAAAATGAAAATATACTATTTTTTAACAAATATATATTAGAACAATAGAAATCAACAGTCTTACTACAAAAAATAATCTCACTTAGGGTTCAAAATGCCTTAGTCGCGTGTTTAAATATTAACAACCACAAACCTAGATTTAGGGAGTGTCTCTTTGACATTTGTAATCATTTTAGACGTTTACCTTTAGACACTGTCTAGCTAAACACAGAATTGAAAGTTGAAGATAATTGTTTTGTCTAATCCCGATAAATGTATCACTTTATACAATTTATCATACTATTTATTTCATTACAAACTAAAGAAATAATTTAAATGTATATATTTTTTAATACTTTTTTTTTCAACGGGCTAATAGCCTTTATTAACTAGCTAATACATAAATAAGCTCTAAATCTAACCTAGCTACAAAAACAGTTGGATAATCTACAAGCCAAAGTTGATAATCCAAATGCTCTAGCCCACTACCAGTTGGAAACGCACCAAGCATGCTGGCGGCATTGCTTCATTGCCGCAATGGTGATCCGTTGAGCCAAATAAGGACCAGCATTTTGATTACGCATCGCATGAAACGCTCTGACAAAATTTTGTAAATAAGAGCTCCCGGCCCCCGCTATCCCTATGTTTTTCAATATAATTTACCTACCTGTAAACAAAAATGATAAATTATATAAACCTAATATATCAAGCCGTTACCAGTTGGCAACGTACCCAGTTTGAAAAAAAAAGCTGATAAGTCTCTCTAGAAAAATGTCTTTAGTAGTCATATTTGAAAAATATAACTACTAACTACCGTTGTCTTTTCATCAGAAATTATCTCAGTCATGCCAGTTACATAACTTTAGACATTTTCACAAAACTCGCCTCCAATCACACCTTTTTAATCAAGCTCCGATACTCTACCCCATGCATCATCGTCCCCTGTTGGGGTTCCCCGGACAAAAGGAAGACTGGTAGCGCATGGTGATTACCATCTGTGTAATAAGTACGTGAATGGGAGTCCGACGAAATCTTAATTAGGTTTCGCTCGGCCCGTAATGTTACGACTTGTAAAACTTGCTCTTTTATTGTACGGAACATTATCGTAGCATCTACAGAACCCTCGTTACTGTGGTTTAATTAGGCAAATAATCGATTTTGTTTTGATGTAGGTACTAGGTACGTTATCTGTGTTGTGCATACCTGCGTTTTAGGGCGTACTAAAGATAGGCATAGCGTTGTAGGAGTTTGGTACTTATAAATATGTGTACGTCACTTGCGTTTTTCCTATTAGGTTGACATTTAGTACAGTTGTAGAAATTTATTTGCTTACGGTTTGTTGAAGTTAAAATGTACTATTTTAATAGTTATTATTAGAAATGTAAAT
The DNA here is from genome assembly GCA_907269065.1 of Crocallis elinguaria. Taxonomy (NCBI): domain Eukaryota; kingdom Metazoa; phylum Arthropoda; class Insecta; order Lepidoptera; family Geometridae; genus Crocallis; species Crocallis elinguaria. The sequence continues at coordinate 17,330,671 of OU026072.1, read as the reverse complement.
CAGGCACTCAAGTGGTCTAAAATAGAGATAGATTATGATTAAAAAAAGGTGAAAAGTCAAATCAGAAAATTTAATATTGAATATTAGCATTGATGCATCATTTTTTGAACTGCGAAAATTACAAATAAGATAAACAATCGCAGCATAGTTCCTATTGAAAAATCTAAAAAAAACATAGATTACTAGCTACCGGTAGGGCTAGACTTCAGCTAAATCAACACCGGGCATATTGATCCAAGAAAAAATTCAAATCAGCACGCTAAAATAATACACACATAAGATTTAAAAACCTTATAACCGATACAGATGGACTGCAGATCAGACAGCAATAATTGATCAGAAATCGAAGTAAACAGCCACCTGGCCGGCGTTCATGATTGCCTTCAATAATGCATTGTTCGCAGCACGACAGGTAAAACCCGACGGAATCTAGAAGCATTCAGATTTAATGCAATACATTTTAGCAAGGCACCATTCGATTCAGTCGTGTAACAAGGCAGTTATAATAAGCGTGCTGGCGTATAGTCGAAGCAAACAAGGCTTGACTGCACACGCCATTAAGATATTCTAAGCGATATCGTTCTACTATAGACTTGACATGTATTTTTTTAATTATATTTAGGTTTACCCACATTTAACAACGCGCCGCCGTTGTTTACGTATCACGGCGTATCTATGCCACTAAAAATTATAATATTTATTGCTCAGCTCGTGTTTACGGCATCTAAAAGCTTGTACCCTTGGCTTTTTGCGATATCTGTTTTGTTTATCTATTCGTAATTTTTCATAGTTTGAACAAGTGTTATAATTTAGATAAGTAGTTGACTCCAACTCTGAAATTAGGTTCGATAACATCGGCTATAAATTTTCGGAATGTTTTTGAGTTATGTTAGCAAACAAATTATGAATGAATTTGGTAATTTGAAACGGCCTCTTTTTTGTAAGTGCTTACGTATTTCGTCTTTAAGTAGTACCCGTGAAATTAGGTATACAAATAGTTTTAGTTGTAAGATTGTTGAATTGAAATAACCTAGAGCTACTTAACTTTGGAATCTTACTTTAAATACAAATTCTTCTTAATACACTACCTTGTTGGAAAATCTTGTAGATTTATACAGTACGTGGCCTAGTTACGTTAAACGTCGCGCGATAACTGCCTTTACCCTGTCTTCAAATGGTCTTCAACGATCAGCACCAATATTGTAAAGCTGCGTACGATGGCTCCTTAAATCATGCATGCTCGATAATAACATAGTGATCTTTCTAAACTGCTTTAGCATCAACGGCAGAGAGCAGAGCTACCTATAGCCCCAAATAAATATTTTGCACTCATCAAAACAGTTGAATAGAACTGACAAATAATATTTGCTCATTAAAAAGTTCAAAGCGTCGCTGTATCATCAGATCTTCACCTAATTTAAATGGAAGTTATTTAGTTTAGACTAAAATAAGATATTTCTCTTAGTCTTCTCTAACTTTGACGACATATGAAAGTAATATCAGCAATTTGTTAGTGGGAGGACTAACTCTTCTGCGAGAGTCCGTCTGGGTTGTTACCACCGCTTTGCTCGTGAAGTCTGCCGCCAAGCAGTAGTGTGCAAGCATTACTGTGTTCCGGTTTGAGCAGAGTATCCAGTAAAATTACTGGGCTTATGAGACTTAATACCTAATGTCTCAGGGTAACGAGCGCACTGCAGTGCCGCGCAGGCCTTTGTTTCAAAGTTCTGGGTGGCACTGCAATTGTTATGGGCCGGCGTTATGCTTACCATCAGGCAAAGACCAGCTTGTCACGATACCAAATAACATGAAAAAAAAAATTAATAAAACTCAGCAACATAAAAATTATATTAAACATTTAGTTTAACAACAGCTCTCGTCCGACTGACACGGCGACTTCCGTATTGTTAATTTAATAAAAATCCCGATAATAATGAGAGGCTATAAAAACGAAACGAGCCTTTTAATATTCATTCGGATTTGTGAGAAAAATTCTCGGTTCGCCGGCTGCCCTTATTTGTCTTGACGTCTCTTGTATCTGTTTTGCTAAAGCGGCTTTATGGGAAAATTCAAGAGAAAACAACAGGGAAACGCGGTGATGTAACTGATCCCTCTTTGTAAACCATTAATATAAACAGTATTGTTTTAAATTGAGTTATTCGGTTTCGATTGGTACATGATTTCAGTTGATTTGACTCCGCTTGCTAATTTCAGCTGCTTTGACTACATATGAGACCGGCAACTTTTTGGTTTAAAAAAGTGATTCTTAAACTAAATGTAGACTGAATATAAACGATATTGCAATTTTTGTGTTTTTTTTATTTGCGTAAATTAATCGCCAACGGCGTTCAGGACTCAAAAACTTGTTTTATTGAATTTCAAACATATTTTGTAATAAATCAACATTCAAAAATCAAAAGCGTGTTTCAAAAATCGGCCTCTATGACCGTAGGCAACAAAGCAGTTAATTGAAACAAGCGCCAGTGGCGCGGTCGTCAGTGGAATGGTAACGTATACAGTACTGAAACTCGCCCCTAAAAATCAATTGACATTTGAGACCATGTTCGGTGAAACGATGTACTAATCTAGACTAAACGCATGTAATATATTATTAATAGGTGCGGCCGCGCGTGGAGGCGCGCATTTTTCCGGGATAAAAAGTAATACGTGTCACTCATGATCTATCTTTATGTAAAAAAACACATCGACCCGTTATTGCGTTAAAGTAGAAAAAACCAACAAACACAAATTCCCATTTATAATATTAGGTAGCGTAAACACAATATTGGAACTATTCCCGCCAAGATTGGCATAAAAACCTAACACTTACTTATATGACTTAAATTTGCGAAAGTTAACAAGTATTAGTTTCTAACTACGTAACCTATCTTGCGAGTTCACAATCAATAGTTACAATACGATAATAATAAACTGAAATAAATTTGTTTTTCAATTTTCTAACAATATAATAAATTTTTTGTACCTTTTATAACATACTAGTTTGGAGAAGCCACTGGGGTTTTTAAAATATAGTTAACCACAGGTCCACGTGCCTATAGGCAAAACAACAGTGTGTTGTATGACAATTATTTCCTGTACATTATTTCCTATTATATTGTTTGAATCGTAGTGCTTTTTTTACCTACACAGCAAACATTCAAACGTGCTCGTCCGCAGCAGTGTGCGTGGGACAAACACAGCCACTTGTGTAAACCTTCAGCACTGTCTATTTACACTGTGGCTGAGCGTAGCCTCTCCGCGCGCCTCAGTGCTACGACACTCGTCGCGTAGGCTGCCCGCGTAGCCCCGCTACGCCGCAGCGATCGCTACGTAGTGCTAGTGATGTGACAGTAAAAGTACAAAAGTAAAAAAATGCTTTACTGATAGTGTTTCACAACATGTAAATATTTTTGTGTTGTCAAAATGCACAAGATGCGCTATGTCAACAAATGTGTTTGTGCCTCTTGACGGATTTGGAATGCGCTAACGTTGATAGATGTTTTGTTTTGAGAGGTATTTTGTAACAATTTGAGATAATTGTTTAATAATTTATAAATATTTATTATATTTATTACCTGATCCCAAACGGTTTAGACTGATATAGATTATAGTTGATTTTTAAAAATGTTTAAAAAGAAGCATTCTTTGCTTCGTAAAAAATAAGATCCCCAAGTTTTGACTCAAAACTTGCTTAATTAGGGCTTCTTAACAAATTTAACACCTAGAAAAGCATTAATAATTAATATGTAAAAATCGCTCATTAAGCTCAAAATGAATGTCACCTAAGTGGCCATTACAGGTATAATTAAAGAAGGAATACGATAATGAATATCATTAAGTTGGTACTTAGAATTAATTGTTTCAGTAACGACGCGCTATCTTATTTCAGGATTCACATGGTGAGATCGATCTTTCAGTAATGAATGGGCTTTATACGCTCTAATGACTTGAATTTGACACCCCTTGTTTTACTCAAAATCCATCATGTCAAGATACCTTCTTACTGCTATGTAATAAGCTATATCAGTTTATGTCTTAAAGGTTATTGTTTCTGAGTTCTCGCTAAAATTATAATATATGATACAGTTTTATCATGGTCCATGCCTTTTGTCTTGCGACCTTTAGAGGGTCACCGGACTGTAATATTAAACAAGGTTCGACTTATGCTCTTATACAATATACTTTATTTTAGTGAGTAAAATATATGGTTTAAAATGATTTTACAATTTGAAACAGGTTCATTTGAATTTTTTGGTAATAATTGAGAATAATAATTGATATATCATTAGATTCTTCAAATTAGGTATTAATATTATTGAAAGAAATGTTTTTAATTTTAAATGTTTTCTAATAATATATTACAAGTAACAGTTAAGCTACATTTAAAAAGGTAGGATAGCCTAAACGGATAAATCTGAACCTAAGTACACATGAGACATATATCTCACGTGTATTCCAGATTTATCTATATTTCTACAAAAGATAGTTTTTATAGGACTGCCCAAAAAATGAAATGTAACTGTTTTATAGATCATGTATGTATGCTTGTGAGTTTTTTTATTCTACCATAACTTTTAAATGCCTAAACAGATTTGGACGTAGGGGTATCGTTAGAATCCTTACATCATTCCGAGTGAGGGCAGTCGTGTTTTTAAAATTTTTAATTTACGCAAACCACGAACAATTAATAGTTATTATATACCTACGTTGTCCAATGCTTTATAAGCACAGTTAATAATAATCAAAACCATGATCAATGCCACCCCAACGAACTTTTTATAAGCATTTAGATTGCGTAAATAAATCTCGGATCCAACCAGAGCAGGCCTCGAAAAATATATTTGTGTGGGTGTAAATGTGTTTCCGTTCGTTTTCACGGATGTTGAGGAGTACTATCTAAATATTAAAATATGTACTCGTCCTTCGCAAGAGACCTTTCATATCAGGAAACATGTTTTATTATTTATAAATGTAATATTGGGGTATAAATCCATGTGCCTGCGTATGTGTAAACCTGTCTATGTTGTCGCTTTTGCAGTTAGATGCTTTTGACAGTGACTGATGCGTTGTATAATATTTAGGAATACATCTGTTGTGAAGCAATTAAAATATAAAAAGAAACCCAAAGGGGCTTTTAGAGTTGCTTCAATAAGTTTTCTACTTTTTCATTTTCGATAGGATTTCGTTACACCACTAAATGATTTTGATGTGGTTGAATGTGCTAAAAAAAAAAAGAGTGTTCACGCCTCATAGCTTTACAAAAAAGATTTACATACGAAGACCAATGTAAAAAAACCGTAAGTAAATATCGCATACAGTCTTGTAAAAATTCATTACAACGGGATAAACAAAAGCTGCCTTTATCGCTATCACACCTTTCATCATCATTAGCCCATTAGCCATTAGCAATTAGAAAAAATCCTCTCTCTCTGAGAGAAGGCCGCTATCCCAGCAGTGGGAGCGTGAGAGGCTGATAATGTAGGATTTTTAATTTTCCATGTTAGAGCCGACATGACCCATCAAGGTATTGGCTGTTTATTTTGCTTTAGAGTTTGCTATCTCTTAGGGGCACCTTAGACGCTCAAGCAAACGTACGTTTGCTTGTCAGAATAACAACGCTTTTGCGTCAAGCGCAGATTTTGTGTACACGCACAAGCAAACGTACGTTTGCTTGAGCGTCTGAGGTGCCCCTTAGGCTATAATCATTTAGAGATAGTGTTTGCATCGAAGCTTGCTTTTAAGTAGCAGATGACTTTCTGCTTCTCTTTAAATCTTTCGCTGCGAGATGAAAATAAATTTTTATCGACGTTATGACTATGTGGTAAAAACATGTTCCTTAAAAGTTGTACCGATTGAACCGTCTTTACCTAGTTGGGTAAACCGCTACGAGATCATGCCAATATTTATATATTTTTAGCAAGTAATAAGACATTACTAGTTATGTATAAAAGACTTAGAAGAAAAAAAGCTTTGGATTCTTGCTGTTACATCATTATCATTCTCATTATCAGCCTCTTACGCTCCCACTGCTGGGATACCGGCCTTCTCTTAGAGAGAGAGGTATGGGCCATAATCCACCACGCGGGCCCAATGCGGCATGGTGGATGTCACATGTCCTCGAATTTTGTCGTTCTTAAACATGCCGGTTCCCTCAGGATGTTTTCATTCACCGTTTTAGAGCGGGTGTGAATAAGCCGCACATAACTTGATATATGTCATTGGTGCGGGCCGAGTCGAGATTCGAACTATGGTGCGTCGGATTGAAAGTCGCACAAGTTCCCGCTCGGCCACACGTGCTCTTTGCTGCTACATACTAGATATTAAATACTACTGTCTATTCAAATTGTGTCCGTCGCTCTAGACTCCGGTGGCATACTATCCCTTTCACAGACGAACATCCGTCGTTGGATAGATTTGTACCGTAATCACGTCTCTGGCTAATTAATTAATCAATCGATTAACGACGTCATTCTTTTATATTCTTAATTTAAGTAGCAAAAAAATTGTTTACAAGTGACGTCAAGCTGTGAAATTGGATTTGACGTCAAATGAGTCGAAAAACCAACATTTTAGAAAAAAAATTACGACACTTTGTCGAACAAGAAATTGAGTGCCAACGAACTCGACGCAAAACGAAATTTAAGCTGAAATTTCAGAAACATTAAGTAAACCTAAGGCAACAAACTCCGGTCGATACTGGCTGAACACGCGACGCGTTGTAGCTGTAAATCCTGAGAAACTCCTTTGATTTTCGAGCTGTAATTTTTATTTTGCTATGAATTGCTGTACTTAGCCGTACCGTGCTCAAATGAGATAACAGTAAACAAGCCTTATTAGGTGAAAATACCAATGAAATACCTTTCAACTAAAATAGCTCAACGACAAGTGTTGCAATTGGCGGTCTTTTTACAGACCAACGTACAATGTACATAGAGAGGAATAATATCTAAATAAATAGACATTGGCATTAATCAACTGCAAACAATAGAATGGTTTATCGTTATATTATTTGCAGTTGATTTTGAGGTCACAGTAGAAGCTCGCACTCAAAAATCTCATCTCTTTCGAATTCTTCATAGCTGAAGGTCGTGTCCGCTGTGGACGGCCTTGATGGAGGATCTGACCAACTGCTTTCAATCCACCCTGTCTTTGGGTTGTCTGAGAGCAGCACTAACACGAAGTCTTGCGATGAAACCACTCAAAAATAGATACCACAAATTTGATACGACAGTGAATTTATCAGAAAAAGTTGATGATAGTTACATTCCCACGTCGTCGTCAATTTGATGATAGTTTCATTTCCACGTCGTCAAAGTTGATGTGTGTAATTATGGCTCAATTCGGTATTATAAACTCCGGTCGTAATTGACTAGTCATTATGAACAGACAAAAAAAGAACACAGCGACGTGCTTACAAGTCTAATTGGTACTTGTGCGGTAGTAATTACTTAATACATTTTTAATAACTTTTTGTTTTAGGAACGTTTAATACGTAAGAAAAATTGTGTACCATCGAAGTAACGAACGGTTCCGATTCTAATTAACCGAGACGTGACCAGAACCTAAGCTATCTACATTCCAAATTTCATCAATATCGGTTTAGTAGTTACGGAGATACGTGGTAAGAGATTCACACACACACAAACATTCGCATTTGTAATATTAGTAGGAAGTAGGATGTGAAAGCAAAATAATGGCGAGAAAGGTACAGCCTAAAGAGTGCACTCAGAGTCGTTTAATGTTTACTTAAGCGTGTCCTTAGTATATATTTACAAAAGAAATTTACACTAAGGACTCGCGACTGCGACTCGGAGTAAGATCGCCTGTCTAGCTACATATGCAAGTTATAAATCTGACGCCAAGCACCTGGTATAGGTATTTTGGTAGCTTCACTTGAAAGCCAGTTCTAATGCAGGTGTGGCATATGCTCTATCTTCTATCATAGTTTATATAGAAGTCAAACGTTAACTTATCAAGTGTTAAAACTAAATTATGGTCTAAAATAGTAAACCGGATAAATATAAGCTCATGCGAGCGAAACTATGGTTAAGAAATAGTTGGAAGAATCCGTATCTGTACTACATTTGTGTTTATTATTTTTATTGTAATACGTTGATGGATTGCCTGGGTAAACAAAAAAAAATAAAAAATAAATGCGAAAGTTATTTGTAGGTTTGTCCTTCTTTCACGCAGCAACGGTGCAACGGATTCACGCCATTTTTCGCATATATAATTATAGTTGATGGACCGGAGAGTAAATTAACATTTTTATCCCGGAAAATGCACTATTGCTTTGGGAAATTTTAGTTTTGTGTCTGCGAAGTTCATCACTCTCTCATAATCAGTGTTATCTTTATGCTAACCCTAAAACTAAAGATTATTCCTTCATGGTGCTTCTACATTAATTTTATGCGTACCGCTAAGGAGTGGAACTCCTTGTATGAGTTTCCTGGTCGCTAATGAAATGAAATACAGTTGAATAGGTAGGTATCTTTTAGCGTGCCTCATCGTCAATACCATCGTTGCTAGAGATATAACGCAAACCGTATAGGCTGTGTAAAACGAAAAGTTTTCCTCCGAGTTATATACTGAGAGATGTGTTATGTACGTACTATATTATCCATGGCAGTATAATATTGTATCTCTCAGAGTGAAACTTTTTGTTCCCCTCACACAGGTAACATTGGCTCATCACAACTTGCAAATGCCCCGAAATTCGATATTTTATTCGGGCTCGCATTCGACTTCTTATGGAATCCAATTTTAGATCCATTTCCGCACTTCGGGTCCGAAATACAATATTTTCGAGCCACCCATTTTGCAAACTTTGGAGATACCTGAAACTTCTCACGAAAAAAAAATGAGGTGAAATAAGTTGGAAAGAACAGGCTTGGAAAGCCTCAAAAATACGTAGATGAAGATAAGTACCTACCTATATTATTTTAATCTGGAATCAAATTTATTCATCCTTATTCAAAATTCGTCATTAAAACCGAGCTTTGTATATAATAGGTACATATTATTTAAATATTTCACGCATTTATGTAACACATAATTATGTTGTAAAATACTTAAAGTTATAATATTTTGAAAATATCTCCATATACTACCTAAAATTACTACATTCTGGAAAATAATGCATTAAGTTATAAATATTTATGGAAACTAACACAAACTATAATAAAGGCAAAAATTACATGACTCAAAGTCACGTTGAAGTACAAAATTGTGAGCAAAAAAATTAAATTAAAATCCATTACTTACTTTCTATAAAAACCAATAAGCATTTCTTGCCCAACTGCGTTTCTAAATCCGACTTTAATCAACTCAATTGTTTTTCACAGGCTGTTCCAAAGCGTTCTAATAAAACCTTTTTTGCCAAAAAAATAGTGTCGCTCAAGACCCATAGATGAAAGAATCAAAGGAACGAGCTCGCGTGTCGCATTCCTGGCTCCATTTACGGTCGCGTGCCCCCTACTGTTATCACGCCTCGCGACCCTATCCCAATACCTCCCGCAGTTATATTTTACGATAAAATTACACGAATTACGCCATCATTGGAGGCACATAACAAATAGTTCCGCTTTCAACGGCGGCTGGCGCGCGGTTTTGACTCACTCGGTTTACCGCGTTGAGGTATGAATATGCTATCTTTTTATAGAAGCATTTTATGGCGTTTAATATCGTTTGACCACTGCCTTATTGATGCTGTGTTTATGATTTGAATGCGTTGAATTGTAACACGCTAAATTTATAATGGGGACTGAATTTTCAAACGTTGGTGGTTTTCCGGGCAGGACAACCGAATGTAATATGTTTATGTATGTACCTATATTTTTAAATACAGCTATATTTTTTCGGTCTAAAAGTATTTATTAACTAACTACTACAGTCATAAACACTACATTTAATTTAGCTACAAAATAGTGAGGTTGTCTATGCAACTATATTGGCGGGATGATACATGAGCCAGATTTTCTAAAAAAAAAGTATAATTAAATTGGCCAAACTTTTAGTTAAGATTGCATCAGACTTGTGTCGTATCTGCATACCAAACGTACGTCGTACATACATTTTTTTTTAATTTTTTTTTTTTTTATGTTATTAGGTAACGAGACGAGCTGGTCGTTTGCCTGATGGTAAGCATAACGCCGGCCCATAACGATTGCAGTGCCACCCAGAACTTTGAAACACAAAGGCCTGCGCGGCACTGCAGTGCGCTCGTTACCCTGAGACATTAGGTATTAAGTCTCATAAGCCCAGTAATTTCACTGGATACTCTGCTCATCAAACCGGAACACAGTAATGCTTGCACACTACTGCTTGGCGGCAGACTTCACGAACAAAGCGGTGGTAACAACCCAGACGGACACTCGCAGAAGAGTTAGTCCTCCCACTAACAAAAATACATAATAATAAAAATACATAAAAAAAATAGGTAAACTCTTAAGTAAACTCCGTCTTAGATGCACATAACAGAAAAACACAATACAAAAAAGCAAAAACACCGCTCCGGATAACAACACTTGTCGTTATCGCCGGCAATTCCGCATCCGGTAACAAAGTGTCCCAACACTACACTTATTACCGTCGCCGCGTTAGTGCGCCCTCCGTATTTGCGGAGGCCGGAGGCCGGTCCTACGCAAATAACCTGAGCCGAGATATATTTGTCCGAGACCGGGAATTTTAACCCGGTTCTAAGTTTAAAACGCGATTCATTTAAATGTAAATATGATAGAGATTATAGGGCGGCCAGTCGTGCCTCGTTTTATGTTTGCTTTGTTATCTTTGTGACCGAGATATTAATGGTAATATTACTCGCGAAGACTCACGTATAACCCACACAAATAAAGATTAATTTGCATACCTTTATACAGGCACACTCGCAGATTGGGTTCAAAAGCCTAAATCTAACCTGCATCCGATTTTTTTGAAAGACTAGGAGACCTACCACCATCTCTTAATGCAGTATTACTTTAACCTTAAGTACATTGAAAATTGTAGTACGAATTTTTAACTTCTTTAATTTCTTCTTCTTTTTTAGCTTAAGATTAGACAAGTATAGTCAAATGCTAATCTATCTAATATAAAAAACATAATGCTGCTTAAACGTGGTAAAAACTTGGTCTAGATATCAACATAGAAATCTCTCTTCAAATCATAACCGTTAAATTCGTTTCACCAATTCCGCTTCTAATTTTTATAATTTTTCTACTTCATTCAATCACTATATAAAAAACGAAGCTTTTCGCATTAAAAATCATTCCACAAAGCGTAACGTAAATAATGGAACGCCTCTCAACGTGAAAGGAATCGATGACATTATCATTTCCCATTTAAAAAGACTCAAAGCTCGGACGGGGGAGGAATTACTCAATTCACCGAGATCTTTTACAGTTCATTAATCCCCCAGATTGGACCTTTAAAATTCACGACCTCTATAAATAAGGGCCGGACTTAGGCTGCGAAGTCGCGGTGCTTGTCACGCTGCGTTGGATGGGGACAATAAAAAATCGGACGGCTTTTATTGCCAACTGTTTGTATGGAAACATGGTCGAAATTCATATAATTAGATATCTGCTAAAGCAGTTATGTGCAAGCATATTCTGGTTCAAAGGAAAATGTAGCAGTTGAAGAAATTATTGGGTACATGAAACATGAGATGATACGTAACTGTTATAAATCGTCAATGCTGCTCAGGTATTGGTCGTCTTAAGCTTTGGTTCTTGGTGGCTTTGCAATTGCTATGGGCCGGCACTTAAGATCAGGCGACTTTGGCCTCGTCATAAGACAGCATCTCGTGTTTGCTACCACTAAGCCATGGAGACCTCGTTTTATGACTGCCCATGCTACACTTAAATTTGGACCTGACACCACCTTTGACCTCATCGTCACTCAAGACCATGTGAGGCAGAGCTGAAACGTTAACACAAAAGTTGTCCTATTTTATCGTACGACATCCGACGAAGTTGAAAAAGGCATGTAGTCCGCGAAGTCGGTGGGTAATGTATTAGTATCGGGAATTCAGTTCTGGACGGAAATGGATCGCACTGATAACTTCGACAAATAGTTCTTAGTGGGTTTTTTTATTCGTTTTCCTTTAGTGAAGTTGTTATAACTTTTCGTGGAATTATTGCAAACACAATTTTATGATATAAAACGACGTTTGTAGTTATTGCGGTTCATATTTTAATTTTATTATAAATATGTTGTATAATTCGTATGTTTGGCATCGAAGTCATTGTAGAATTGGAACCTACCTATAGGTACATATGGTAGACCTAAGGTTCGGCAGCCAATGGCACTACAACTGAGCTATCAGTACTTCTATTAGACTTATGTATCCTCCTTATACATATAATGGCTTACTATTAAAGACTGTATAGCGGTTGAATAGTTACACAATATTTTGTCCCTTTCGATTCGATTTAAAATTGTCAAAGAACAACAAAGACAAAACAATGTGTAACTATTCCACTATCATACAGTCTTTATTAGTTTTATTAAATTGGTTCATTTATTTCAAAGATTTAAGACTTGAATGTTTGTATAAAAAGCCGTGATACGTAAACCTTTAAGAATAAAAAATTGATAGTAACTAGATACAATTGTGAACAGACATACCAGCACTTGGTTTATTTATTGAGGACAACATGAATAAACACAGAATTCCGGCAAACAGCGACTCTTATATTTAATTCACAACTATCCAATTACTGGCACAACTCCATTCTCGGAATCTTAGTAGTAGTTAATAGAGCATATCTATTGTCATTAAAAATGGCACTGTGGAACAAAGAGGTCAGTCCTATGGACACTTGTCTATTGTAATAAACATAGAAAATAAATAAAAATAAATAAACATTTTATTCGTTCAAAACCAGGTCGTAGGACTGTTTTCTGCGAGTGTCCGTCTCGGTGAGCACCACCGCTTTACTGATGTAGTCAGTAGTCTGCCGTCAAGCAGTACAATACATTACTGTGTTCCGGTTTGATGTGTACAGTAGTCAGTGAATTTATGGGGCACAAATGAGACATAATATCTGATGTCTCAGTGCAGTGCCGCGCAGGCCTTTGTGTTTCAAAGGTCTGGGTGACACTGCACTTTTTGTGGGCTGGCGTTATGCTTACCACAAGCCAAAGACCTACTACTTTCATTGCCATGAGGTTTAAAAAAACACTGATTACAAGAATTTTAAAGTGAATTGAAGCTCTGAATAACAAAACTGTTGTTATCGACCGTATGTATATTCTTAACAAACGTATAGAAAAGTGTAATGTAAAAAAAACTCGTTAGGAACATCCGGTTTTGAGCCGTATATTGAAGCTCGTGGAACTGAATAAAAGAGTACGCGCATACCTACCATTTTGAATTATGAATTATTCAAATTATATGTTAGATTTAAGGCCGCGCAATGCTAATGTTTTTAAGGCCGTATAACGAGAAATGACTCCGCGGTCTTTTGGGGGTACTACGTTATTTGTCTTCTGGTTTATACGGTGTTTTTCTTTTCTTAGCTGAATGTTATTGTTGTTCTGCGTCACGTTTGAGGCACCATGTTTTACCGTATAACATACGGTGATGTTTAAAGATGTGTAAGTATTTATTTCATGTTTGGATGTTTTGTTAGAATAAAATATTTATGTAGTCGTATACGTAGTTCCCGATTATCTACATATAGAGAAACTTATTTCAGGATCTGTGCAGACGATCGTACGGCGTAATTTATCATTCATATATTATACAATATAATCGCTTCGGACGATCCATGCGTTGAATTGAAAATGCTGCAGTATCGAAAATATTTCATCACCGTATCTGAACCGAAAAGTCATTCGTACAAGTAAAACCACTCGAAGCGGCCATTATAAAAATTGAAAACGATACCGTTTTACAGACTGAATAAATCATGTACAGAGAGAGAGCGCACAGTGGTTCTACAGTCAACTAAGAGCGATATAAAAGTATATTTCACACAATTTTACACTAAATCGAACTTGAAGCGAAAGCGGGCAAATTGAAAACAGTCGACTTTGGCTCGTTACGTAGCCGACTACACCATTTATCTTCATTCGGCCTTTCAATAGGATTGCCAGCGACGTTTTCCGCAACTCAAATGGTAGAACTACTTATTATTTTGAACAGTTCGAGCTTAACGATTTGGCTTGAACTCGAGCGCACCTGTCTCCTGAGGCTGCTCGACAAGAACCGGCAAAACATATACGGTAAAACGGTTCTCCAAACCTGGAGCCATGAAAACGGTTTCACGTATACAGATAGGTTTCTTTGTGTTGTTGGTGAACCGAGCGCCCCAAATTGTCCACGTCTAGAACGTGGAATTGTCGTAGCAAACGGCTTTTTATTTTAGGTCTTTTTTTGGGGACCTGTTGAAAAACTTTAAGTAAATCGACGTGTTGAAAAGTTAAACGGACGAAAGTGCACAGTTTTCCTTCAGTTTTCGAACTGTAATAGATCAGGAACCAGGCACCATTCTATAATAATGGTTAAACGAACTTACCTTAAGTGACCTTTGACCATAATTATGAAAGAAGTTACTTCCGAAATATATTGTTATGAAAGTCAACTTTTCTTCATCAACTTTTTTTTTATATAAACGCTCGCACCAAGAGTGAAAAAAGCGGCTTTCTTTACTCGCTTCATTTGCTGATATAATAACTTGCTTAGCACCATTCTCTGACGTAATATCAACAAGGGATGCCGCCGAAACCTATCAAATGTCAGCTATCCATCTGAACGATTAATCCTCCATTCAAGGAGAACACACTAAGGCCTAGAAGGCTGTTGGGCACTGAGAAACTGCGCCAGTTTCGTTCAACGAAAGATCTGATTTGGTTATTGACTGACCAAAGAAATATTCTAAGTGATGATTGCTTAGAGGTACTGACGTCGGCCGCCAATGTGTACGTCGTTGGTTCGAATTATACAATGAGTTTGAGATTTAGGTGAAGGAAAACTTCGTGATGTAATAGAATGGCTAGCATCATAATTATAATCACTCATTCATAATTCTTCAAATTATAAGTCAATCATAGTAGGTTTATAGGCTTCCGCGATATTCTGCAAATCGGTGTGTTCCGACACCCGCACCTAAAAGTCATTCCTATTTTACATTTAGCGTGTTTATCAGTTTCGTCCTCATCATTCGTTAAAGAGATTGTGGCCAAACGTATATAAAAAACTTTCTATTATGTTATCAACGAAATGACAAATTTCATACAAACGCAAAAACATCAACCGATCGAACTCTCCCCTCAATGTTTACAAAACGTTAACGCAAACCGAGAACGTATAAATTAACGTTGTCGCCGTTGTTAATTAACCGCAGTACAGTCCATTATCCATTATACTAATGGGCGAACGCAAACCTAGGTAGTCAGTTAGTCCGAAATGTTATCTGCGTCCCGGAGGATGTAGGACAATTACGATAATGCAGCGATAGTGCAGTGACAATAGCACGACGTGGCGGTTGAAAAATGTCCGGTTACTCGGTTGTCTGGTGGCGCGGACAAGTGATAGGCGACGAGCGATGAGTGTGACGCGTCATGTAAATGTTCTTGTGAAATCTTTTTGGCGTGTCATTCGATTCTTTTAAATTAGGTTTTTTATAGCAAATGGGTTCCGTATGACTGCTAACTCACGTGATGTTAAACGATGATGTAGCACCCTTGCCCAGATGATACTTGTTCACTCGTCTCTTGACTCCCAGGTTTATCAAGAGGGTTGCCAAAACGACCGCATTACCGTTAGCGTCTCGTAAGACCTGTCATCATCATGTAGATCATGCAAGTGGTAGGCCACTAGGGACAAGAGAAAAAATGGGAGATAGGTGAGGAAATCCTCTTATCGCCTTTTCATTCATCGTGATGTTTTCGTTCATTGATAGCTCAAGCTCACTGTCTAACAACCAACCTAAAGATTGGCGACTTCATTGAGCCTTCACCGCAAACAACAGCTTGCATAAGTACATAATGTGACCTTTATCTTACCTTGGAATTTTTGCCCGTTAAAAGGCTCGCAACAAACCAGTAAAGTTAATTAAACTACATAATTCCATCGCCGAGTCTCGCCAAAATCCGGCATTTGTAACGCCTACCACAATTTGTTAAAGAGAAAACTCAGTCTCTCGGGAAATCTAGGGCCGTATTATATACTACAATTAATTTAATTAAAGTTAACTTCAGAACTTGAGATTTCTTGGGTACAACATGTAGCGTTCTTTTGAATCTTAAATCTCAATGGAAGGGATTGAAATTAATAGGGATCTTGCGATTGAGAGGTCTTGATTTCATTAGATTGGCACAAGCTAAGGAAGGGTCAAGGAAGAGTGGTGTGCTGTTATGAACGAAAGACATTTCAAATTGGCAAAATCATTTTGTATAAGGTGTGAGTTATAGTCGGACAACATTAAATATATAGATAATAATTTTAATATGTGATATGATGTAACAGTATAGAACGAACAAATTATAGCTCATTATTTTATAACTTCTCTAAATAGGCAAATATAATTTTATTTCTATACTTACGTCTACTAAACACAATCAGTAGGTACTGATATATGCTACTTGCTAGGATACCGATATTGTACTTGACACCGGTTTGGATTTTAACTGTATTAGTCTATTAATGATAAAAAAAAACTTTGAGCGTGTTTTGACAAAATATTTAAGTACTCAAGCATAACACAAAAACAGCGTAATTTATTGCCTACGAATCGTTAGTAAAAATGTAGTGCAGCAATTTAAATTTAGAAATAATTTTCTTGCAAGCATTTTTGTTATAGCGTAAATTTCAAAGCACAATTCGAATATTAACCAATTACCCACCGTTCGCTTATAACTCGGGCCTTCCCGGGACCATACAGCTTTTGTGCCCGTTGTTGGTTACGGATGATCGCACGTGACTCGCGTACGAATGTGCGGTGTTTATGCCCCGTTTGTCGCCCGCCCGGGGTTTGATTGACAGAGATATTTGTGCCGTGATTAGTTTGGGACTTGTCTTACTGGGGTGCTGTGGTATTTTGGGTAGTAAGTTTTGTTTAAGTTGCCTCGTCTTAAATGGGATTAAGATGTTTCAAGGGTACAGTTAAGAAAAGCGTGCGGTTTATGTTGCGGATGTTGTTTTGTTTCAGACGATAATTTCTGGCGGCACATTCGTTTGGAGAAAATTAAAATAGTATCATATCGTTGTAGGTTCTTTTACGAATGTATGTATGGGTGTCATTCTTTTCATGAATAGAGGCTTTATTTTAATTCTTATTTTTTATTAATGCGGAAAGTAGTATTATTGAAAGTAATAAGTATTCTTTTATTCAGTTTATTTTGTGATTCGTAGTAACACCAATTTCAAGTTGAAAATATATCACGAACCCTATCGGTGTGTTCCGAGAGCTAAATTTGTGAATCACACTTGCTTCACACTTGCGATTTGCGAGCGTGTTTTCAGCCAAGCGATCGGTCGACGAGCTCGCCGCGTGAGCGTAGCTAGCTCGCCGTGTGTGCGCATCCTGTTCGCAGCGTGTGCAAACTTGCAATGCAAGTGTAGTACAATATAGAGATAACGCAGCGTGACGCGGTGTTGCATTGACGGCGCTTTGATCGGGTGAAAATGGTGTGACGTTTAGCGTTCAATCGCTAAACTTTCGACAGTAAAAAAGCACTCGTTAAGGAGCTCCCATTCAAAATCTTTTTATCCCTCTAAACTAACTGAAAAGTGAAAACCTTTACCCTCATTTTCAATTCCAGTTTAAATTCACATGCAAGCACCCCACAAAACCTGTAGTCTAACAAGGAAGAATTACTCGCTCGCAGTCGGATGCGATAGGTGTTGTTATCGTCAATTAAAGTGGGAGGGGGGTCGTTTGCAGCGCTTTAGATACGGCATAGGGGTACGTTAATGGGGTCTTTTTAACTTCGTATTTTCATCGAAATGGTTTGGGGTTCCATGTCATTGCTAAAGATAGATCAATACTAATCCGTATTATAATAAATGCGAAAGTGTGTTTTTACATTTGTTGGTTTGTCCTTCTTTCACGCAACAATGGATCGACGTGATTTTTGTCATAGATATAGCATATGGACCAAAGAGTAACATTATTTTTAACCCGGCCAAAGCACGGTTCCTGTGGGAACGCGAGTGAAACCGCTGACAGAAGCTTGTATTATAAATGTGAAAATATGTTTGTTAGTTTGTTCTTTTAAGGAGCAATGCATCGAAGCCGACGTGATTTATTGCATTGGAAATATCGATAGTTTACAGGCAAGAGAGCGACCGACTTTCTTACCGGAAAAAATCACAATTCCGGTAGGAATTCTCACGCAGCAGTGGCTAATAATGTAATATTTGTTTTATAACGGAAATAATAACAAATACAATACAAAAGCTTCAAATATTTCCTTTTCCTTTCATTTCATATCCATAGAAAGTATGTACCTGCTATATAGACTGCCCTAATTGTTATAGGATATCGAACACTAAGAAAGTCGCTGAAATCGAAACTAATCAGAACTTTGGTCCTGACAAGACAGATCGATGCAAGATGCTTTACATTCCACCAGCATTTTACAGAATATCAAACAATATAACAAATTACATACACAAAGGTCTTATCGCCAAAACTCAATCCCATCTAGGCATTTGGACGCATATGTACTAAAAAGACTAGATAAAAGAAAGTTCCTAATAATATTACTTGTGCTTTGCGTGACAAAACCAAAGCTTTGTCACTTCTTCGAGTCTATTATTAGTCTTTCACTGACCTGGGGCCAAACTTCCATGTCGTGCAGTACAACTCAGTTAGCGAAGTTCACACATCCAGTCAGTCTTTCAACATAATAAAATAGCACGAAACAATGTATACACTAGCTTCTGTCCGTGGTTTCAACCGCGCTCCAAAATAATCTATGTTACACTCCGGTCCGTAAACTATATCTGTGCCAAAAATCTTGTCGATCTGTTGCTCTGTTTATGCGTGTAAGAACGACAAACTATCAATAAGCTTAGTGTTACAATCGCCTATAGCCTAAGGCATGCCACAATTTACCAGATGGTAGGACTGACTCTTCTGTGGGTGTCCATCTTGGTGACTGACATAGCTGACTGTAGCCGCCAAGCAGTGGTGTATACATCACTGTGTTCAAGTTTGATAAGTAGTGAAATTACTGGACATACGAGACGTGATGTCTTGGGGTAACGAGAACACCTAAGCGTCGCGTAAGCATTTATGCTTCAAAGTTCTGGGTAGCACTGCAATTATTATAGGCATGGGCTGCACCTGTAGCAGCCTTGTCATCGTATTGATCCTTCACTTAGTTAACTATGTTGTCGTGATACTTAAGTTCACGCCCCGCAGTTGCGAGCGTCAAGATGCGTAGCGTGCTATCAAAATGGGAATAGTCACGCAAATGCTACTTTCAGACTCTACTACTTCATTTTTAAGCTTCTATAGGGATGTTGCATGAAACACGAAATACAAGGAATGTCGTTATACAGGTTTAAGAACATCACATGAACACAATAAAAATGAAATTTACAAAAAATATATAATTTCCACAAAGATACTGCATCTAAAATTTTCCCAAAAATCAACGATTTTTTTTTCATCCAATAGAAATTAAAATTTTACCATCATATTCGTTACATTTTAATGAATAAAAAAAGTGTTCTACAACTATGTACTTAAACGCAGTTTATCACGGCCAAAAACGGTTTTTATAGTATAGAGTTACGGCCCGCGTAGAACAAGTGACGTCAGAGATGTTCAGTCCGATTTGTATGGAGAGTTTTAGCGCTCAGTAGATAGCCCGACTTTGACTCTCATTTTTGTTATTTCTAGAGCTCGATTTCGAGTTTTTTCGATACAGACATTTGATTCTCACGAGAAAACAAATTGATTGACACCATAAAAAAATGGAGTCAACATCTCTAATCGATCCATTACTAAAAAACTGTGTAGTCCCGTAAAAATGAATGTCCAGAAAATGAGCAGCAGTATTCTATTCGGTCAACATAAAATCGGTAAAAACAACAACTGTTGCGATTACCAAGTCACCTACCAAGCGTGGTGTATTATTGCAGCCCGCCTGCCATTAGGTATGCCATTATGGGAAAGGCTTAATAGGTTCTGCAGTGGACATCTTCTGGGTGTTCTTCTAGGTGGATGATACTAAAGAGATTTGATTTCTTAAAAGGAGATAGCACGCGCAAAGCTGGAGGAAGCTATCCCCTCGCTAAGCGAACTATAAAACCGCCGAGCTAGTTTACTGGCATTCTATAAAACATTTCACGCTTGTCATCAATGTCGAGCCGAGAAAGTTCGCGCGTTTGTAATAAGGCGAATAACACTTTAGCAAATGCCTGTGCATTATTAGTTGAGTAGCAAAATGTATAAACACACTTTTAATTTTCCGTCGACGAGAACGTTATGCCGTGCACGCTCTATACGTAGATTTTGTTTTCTCAGTTTATTGTTACAGTAAATTATAAAAGCACCCGTTCTATATATTGTGTAAAGATCAACTACTGTCCAGATAATTAAGTATACATGCATCGATAGCTAACCCCCGCAATGAAGTTTGGCGAAGTTAGTGTCGAGATCGGTTTGACAAACTACGAGAACAGATTGGCAAATAAATGAGTGGTTTTGTTAGAACTTTCTTTTTCTTAGAAGACAATTATTTGGCAGGAAATAAGTGGAACTGCCTGTCTGTATAAACTGTAGGTCATGAAACACGGCACCTGGACACGCGGTAAATGTTGCATCATATGGGCAAGTAGCCAGTTACTAATTTGTGTGGTGGTACCGTCCGTCAGCGCAGTTAGTCGGTTGGTAATAGACCATAGAGTGTAGACACTTATATCACTTGATGTTTGATAACAAATATTATTATAGAGCATCACACACTAGAGCGAGGCCTGGCTGTTAAAATTTGGAGTTGCCTTTACCTTTGAAGCTGTTTCTACTTGGTCGGCCTTGGCGGTCACAAATAGCTTTTTTATGCTATTTAGTATCGTGACCAGCCGGTCGTTTACCTGCTCATAACAATTGCAGTGCCAGTCAGGACTTTGAAACAAGGGCCTGCCCAGCACTGCAGTGCGCTCGTCACCCTGAGACTAGGTATTAAGTCTCATAAGCCCAATATTTTCACTGGCTACACTGCTCATCAAACCGGAACACAGTAATGCTTGCACATTACTGCTTGGCGGCAGACAGTCGCAGAAGAGTTAGTCCTACCACCTAGTAAAAATAGGTACCGAAAAACAAGCACGCCGATCGATGGCCGGTATATTTCAGTGAGACATCAATGGCCCAGCATCGAACGTTCTCCAGCCATTAGGTATTCGGGCCGTATCCATATCGTAACGGTTCTGTAATCTGTTTTATATAGTCGCCCATCTGGCCTCTACCTCTCCATTGATAGTCCAAAGGACTTACTTTTATGAAGGTGATATGCGAAACGATGACTTCTCAGAACTTTTTGGGATTGGTGAACTGGTAACACTGTATATTTAAGGAGATAGTATAGTCTGATGATAGTTGGCTTGAAGTAGTATAGTACCTAAGTTGTAAGTGTAATCCATCCTTGACGATTTGCGTGTTTGACTTCATGCGTATATATATACTTATTTATGATCATATCATATTTATACCTTAGTTCGTTAAAGCATCTTGTCTAGATTAACTAGAAGATGCGGGTTCGAATCCTGTTTGCAGCGAAATTTTTGAGATGTATATTTATTTGAACATCCCGCTAGTGTACGTTAACGCTTTAATATACAATTAAAATAATTATGCAAAGGTAGAAAATAAAAACTACATTTGTTAAGTACATCGAAGTACCGCTATCTTAAAAGTAAGAAGTAATGCGATTTTAACGCACCCTCCAGCTTCTTTGTCTCCAGCGGGGACCAAGGCTCTCGACTATCGTCTTAAATCCCGTTTCCCGGCTATAACCAGGATTAGTTCCCGTTATCCCCAATAAATCTGGTTCAATAACACTCTCTGGGATGGCCTCACAACTTTACTTTTATAGTTTTTTGAGCTCACTTCTTTTGATCTCTTGGACCCGACTTAGATTTGAATTATTGAAGAGTCGGACCGATATTTGTTGCTAACTTAGATACAGTATTTTTTTCGTATAATATTCGTTGAATAGTTAGTTATTCTTTTCATGAGTTTTATGGGATTCGTAACGTTTTGGTAGGACTCGTATGGGTTCCGAAACAGTTTTGCTAAAAACATATTCTTACCTATGTCACAGAATAAGTAATAGTACAATCTATATTATAAACTAATATACATATTCTAATAATAGACCCTATTATTATCACGTCTATTTATATTTACTATTGTATTTTTTCAAAACGATGAGCAAGTTACATGTTTTGAATCTATAATAGATCAGTGGTATTGAAGTTTTCGGTGATGGAAAGCATCGGGTTTGATGGTAAGAGGCATTTTGTAGTGCTCGACTGGCTAGTTACCACCCTCAAATCGTAAATCCGCCGTCTAATACTAATAGGTGTGATTCAAGAGCTGCACTTGAGAGCGGTTCCAAGTCTACACTTGGCATATATGCAAGGTATAAGCCAATCTTTAGGTAGACCTTAGTTTATTTGCAATCTTCAAACTAAGAAATTTGAATTGTTTTTAAACTTCGTATACTTTCTTTAAATGACTAAATATTCAAACTCAAAGCCAATCGTCTACTTAAGGTATTACGTAGACCTCAAGCGCCCGTATGATATTTGTCTAGACACTCAGTCTGCAATCCTTTTGACAAGTGCTTGTTACGAATTCCTTCTACCAAAGAAACTTGAGCGCAGTTCGCTAACAACTTTAAACTTACGCTAGCCCCACATTGTCATAGAATTAATGTCCACGGTACCTAAACTTGCGATTTTGATAAATGTACATTATTATTATCATTGTATTAACAAATGTGTGATTTAGCAAGTTCTAAGTTTGTAACAGGACCGTGCTCTTCAGTTGACTTGCCAGTTTTTACATAATAATTGACGGTCACTTTGCCAAATACTAACAAATTATTGCAAAAAAATAGGAACTTATGATATATTGGCCGGGATGACAATATCAATTCTTGCGTAAGATTTTTGTAACTAGATAAATATTAGTACAACAAATAGATGTAACAAAACTTCATAAATATAGACCGACTACATGTAATATTTTGGTTCATATCTTTTAAACTACTGAACCGATTTTGATGAAACTTACGCTGTTCCCTAACTTGAAGTAAATGAAAGCCAATAAAAAAGAACGGTCACAACCACATAAATAGTCGGAGAAATGCGTGGACATACATGTACACAAACATACGTACAGACACCTATTATAACATTTTGTATATTTAGGTATTGGGTAGCCCTATATAGATTATCGTATGAATATATTGCAGTTCCAATAATATTACATAAATATTCTGTTTATGTTCTGACAAAAGCAGCATTAGTTTTAGTCTGTGATTCGGGTAGACGAGCGTTACAGAGACCCGCTGTTAGTGTCATTTATTTTAACCTTCAGAAGTGCTCTCTCGGGGCCTATATGAATAAAGAATTTTGTATTTGTGTCGAATTGATAATCTTTTTTTTAAGTCGGTTAAAAAGCGCAAATATTTGTTACATGTCTCCGCGTTATGGGCCCATGGTCCATTTGTTCCTAATTCTACAGGGAATCTTTATACATGCGTTAGGATCTAATCATTGGGCGATATTTATTTCTTCGTATCATAATATTATCATAGCCAATAAGGCCCGCTGCTGTTTGCGAGAGACCATGTGTGCGTGTCGACTTATCTTCGCAGATTTCAGTCACTGCAGTGAAATGTTCACCACAACTGTGTTATATTCCCTGCTTCAGAATTTAGAGACAAGTTGAAAGCCTAGCGGCTACGTTTAGCTCGCACGTAGAAACCAATTTACTTCTTTGTACGGAATATGCACGGTAGCCGCGTTGTAATGCATAAAGGTTAACGCTCCTTTTTGTAATTTTTAACTTTACTTTGAATATGTAGACGTTTAATATGACTCAACTCTAGAAACTTTTTTAAAAATAACTTAAATAGATAAAGATTCAGTATTCTTTAGTGTATGTAACCTTATGAGAAAATAAATTGGGAAACCTTTTAAACTTGTAAAGAATTACATGTAGAATTAAGTTTAAAAAAAATAAAAAACTTGTGTCGCTCTCACTACCTGGGGCCTTACCGACTAACAATCTCGTGTTGGTTTTCGATTCCAACCCGATTAAGAACTGCGGTCGCTAGGTCTTCGGCTAGAAGGAATAGTCTAGAATTTTCGCTGGTTATAATTTTAGAACGAACGTTATTAAGGTAACAAGTTCTTACAAAACGACAAGAAGCGAAAACTCTAGACAACTCCTTCCACACGAAGACTGGTGTCCGCTCGTTTTAATCGGTTTAGAATTGAAAACGAACACGAGATTGTTAGCCGGTATGGCAGCAGGTCCTATCGCCAGACCCTCGACACCAAGTGCAATATATTTGACTCGTCAAAAAAACACGAATGAGCATAAACTCGAGGGGTTTATCTGTTGCAACTGAAGAATTCCACTATCACCACCTGGCTCCATCATCAGGTCATCTCCATGATTACAAACTATTGTATTGTCACCCAAACTACACATACTTACATACAAAGTTTCATTTCCATACGCCATTTGGAAGTATAGGTTAAAATTGACTTCCAAGATTTGATTACATTGTTAGTTACTTACAAGTGAAGCTCCTATAAAATCGTGTTAAAAACTTTACACTCGACAACACACAAAACAATTGCGAAACGCCTTTTCAAATTGACAAAGAACTTGAGATAAACGCTAAACAAACGCCCCTGGGAACTCAAAACATGAAGCTACCAATGCAGAGATATAAAGCTAAAAATACTCGGCAACTTATCTATGTTCACGTCCGATTGCCTTCGATCTCGGACACTTCACGCGAGATAAGCACGCGACCCAATACGGAGGCGGTGATGTATCGCTATCGAATACGTGGACACGTTAGCACGGCTAGTTGCACTGGGCAGATTGGAATCGTGGTGAAATCTAGACGTCAGGCTTTACTGTACAGTCAATGGCTTTTCGTGTTGGTCGGTAGGAAGAACCACCAAGTTGTTCTTTATTTAAACGAAAAAAAATGACATTTGATTAACTCAACATTTTGGTTACGTTGTATGTTTTTTTTTTTCAACTTTTTTAACTGGCTTGATAGAATATTAGGTTGAATCTTCAAGGCGGTCGTTCAAATAGAGATTGTAATCAAGAGCCGCCAACCGCTACTGTCAGCTCTTCAGAATTACTAAGTTCTTTGTAATTACTGGTCCTATTAAGCTTAAGATCTGATCCCTTAAGGTGACGAGCGCAATGTAGTACTATACCTACGCAGAACTTTAAAGCTCTGGAATTGTTATGGGGAGGAGTGGGGCTTACCGACAGACAAAATTGCTGGACTTTTCACCATTTTCTATGCAATTAATGACGTACCCAATCATCAAAAAACAACATAAAAATAAATTAAGTGATTAAATTTGCACGCCGGTCCGTAAGTCGGGGTCGAGTCAAATCCCAAAGTAAACTTGTTTTTTTTAGTAGATATTGCAGCCAGGCCAGCACTAAAATATCTAGAAATGTAGTCCCATAGAAAGTCCCTAGAATGTCGCGTGTATTTCGGAAACTACACTTAACAGCCACTCTTATTCTAGGCCTGTGCACTTGAGACACTGTAAGATAGTCAAACTGTAGTAAAGATAATAGAAATGCGAGCCACACTGTTATCATCAGTACCGCTGATTTGATCTTATCTTAGAAATGCCTCGTTTCAGACTAAAACAAAAATGTCTCACTACGCAATCGAACCTAAAACAAACGACAATCAAAAAACTATTAAATTTGAAAATTCCATCAATACACCGTTAGTTTCAGGCTAGATAAAAAACGACAAAAAAGTCTATCGTTTTGGGTAGGATCATCTGAGCGTAAATAAATCCACGACCTGTGAAATCGGCAAAGTGTCAACAGGGCTCGGACACAATCACATCCGCAAACAGATAATCAGTTGTACACATACATAAATTGTTCAGGGTGTGTGTGCCGATGCTAATTGATTCTAAGGGTGTTCCTCTGAAGAGTTCGGACCGATTGGCCGGCCAGTGAATTATTAACACCGCGTTAGGGTTGCCACCCGCTCCTCAATTGTTTGTCTGAATAATGTCTTTTGAAAAAACCAGTGAAACCTTAATGGTGTCTCGATTTACATAATTTGTTTGCTCAGTACCGCGTGTTCAATTAGATTTTTTTTGTTTATTTTAGGAGACGTAAAGTGATTTGAGTTCAAAGAAATAGCGTCGCCATTAGAAGTGATAAAATTAGTGATCCTTGTTTGGTTTTAGCAAATTTAAGCATTGTGTTTTTATAATATTGTTACTAGCTATAGGGTAACGTTTGATAGAAAGAAGCCGTTAAAGTAACAGTTATTTTATTGTACTCAAAAGGAATCACTTGTAACACTATTCACTATTAAAATCGAGCCCTCCCTTAACCCGTCTCCGCAACAACATTATAGCACTTATACGGTTACTGATTTAAGTAGTGTCTAACCGTTGTCTAACACAATTCTGTTGTGACATTTCTAATCATTTTTGACGTTTATCTTTAGACACTGTCTAGCTAAACAGGCAACTAAAATTGGCTTTATTGTGGTAACACTATTATAGTTTAATAGTGTGTTAAAAATAACAAAGCGCTATTTCACACAATGACTGTTCGTTATTGAATGCCCCTTTCCAAAA
This sequence comes from Crocallis elinguaria, assembly GCA_907269065.1. Lineage (NCBI taxonomy): Eukaryota > Metazoa > Arthropoda > Insecta > Lepidoptera > Geometridae > Crocallis > Crocallis elinguaria. Next base: position 17,303,826 of record OU026072.1, on the reverse strand, counting down.
TGTCTAGTATAAAGGTTCAGCGGACTCAACATTTCATTCAAATCGTGCTTGAAATAGCAGTTCTAAAGCCAAGTTCAAAGCCAAATTAGTACAATGGCATGCTATTAGAAAGTTCATCATTCATACCAAATCCGCAATTTAAGTCTGCATACAAGCAGAATCAATTGGAAAATCCAGCTCATGTAATTACAACTTGGCTAGTCAAGTTTTGAACAGACGTTTAGAGCACAGTAACGACCCAGTGCTAAGTACGGACTGCTCTGGACGCAGTCGCCTAGCACTAATCTCAGTGCCAATCCGTCGATGTAAGAATTACGTTGGACTTACAAGTGCGTACTTGAGATGACTGGGCCAAAACTTTGTCGTTTAAATGATATTTGCAATGCAAAGCCTGCATGCTAGTTACACTGGCAACTGGTGGTAAGCTAGACTATTTAGATTTTATGTATTAATGTTGAATACAGAAGTTGTCGCTTAGGACCACGCGCAAACCAAGGAAAAACCATGATCAACGACGTTTCCATGACCTCCACTCAAACAAATAAATTCACAACCATTGCGTGTTTAGTGCAGAAGCTCCAGTAAACACATGGTGGTGCTCAAGTGATGTATGTAGCGGAGCAGTCGTCGCTTTGAGCCCAGGCAAGGCTTTGAGGGAGTGAACGAGACAGCACTATCTGGCCGTATTGCTGTTCTTGTCTGATTCATATTTTTATTTCAAGCTGCGCGTGAGCGTGTAATATATCTCGTAATCTGCGCTTGTTGCAAAACCATGGTTATTTTGACAGCAAAACGCAAACATGCATTAGCGTCTAAAGTCGCCTTTAGAAGTGGTCAAAGCGGTTACCGGTTCACTTAGATTCTAGGATCAGGCTTTCAAGTGCGTGTGTGGTTGCCGAAACACAAAAATAGTTGCTTTGCAGTATATTTCATGTTGACGGGCAGTGATTGGAATAGTTCCTAAAAGTTAACGGGTGAATTTAGCCAGGCTAGTATATTAAAGAAACAGAGTACAAAGTATATTTCTGCTTGGTAATTTAAGTATATTCATTTCAGATGCGGTCAGAAAGTTCTATAACACAGCTATAAAATTGAAATAGCCCGCAACTTATATAGTATTCGCAGCAGAGCGCTGAAATTTGCATCGCTTCATGCAAAACACGGTTGCAAATTTCTATCTGGTGCTCTGCTCGGTTACTACGTAAATAGGAACATGATACCCATCTCGAGCAAACCCTACGTTAGTGCGATGAGACGAGACTATGGACAGTATTGAAACTGTACAATTGTTCGTATATTATTTAACACACACTACGATTTGTAGTTACGTAATATCTTGGGCGGGATTGGCGAGCCATAAGTGCTAATGTCAGTATCATTGTGACGTCATACGATTTCAGATGAGGAGACCAAACGTTAATCAGATTCAGATTCCATTCAGATTCCATTATTCAGATTCAAAAATAATAGTTTGAGTATTTGATAAATAACGCTCCAAACCTGTTTATAAGTTATATCAATAATAATTGAAATCCTTTTATGAATAGATCAATTATTGTTTTAACTTATAAATGGATTATCGTAGTTTATTTCTTTTAATAGCCTATATTATTTGTCAATACAACGTAAGTGCTTTTTACTCTCGAAACTCCAAGTTTTCACACGGGTATATTTACGTATGTCGAGCATCTAATTACAAATTCAATAAAAGAGTTTAGAGTAAAATGTTTTTGCTTGCTTTAAAAAGTACTCATTGAAATCCATTGTACAGCAGAACTGTGCTTTGCAAAACAACAATAATTTGTTTCGCTTATTCTAGTAACTGTAAAATCATCCGAATACAAACTACTTTCGAGCTAAAATATTGGCTTTATAACGCGAAACGCGACTCGTTAGAAGTATTCTCCCCCACAAAGATCGCGTCATCCCCGGTTGAAGCCGACATCGCCAAAGACTGCACAGGGAATTGCAAAGTAATAAACACTTTGCCTTTTTAATGAGGCTTTAAACTCAAAGGAGAACGAGATTGGGCGCGTGTGACCGTCCTCAATTGTTTCAAACGAAAAAGGAGGAAAGAAAGACACGCAAGCGAAAGGGAGTCATCAAACCCGCGAATGTCTTACGCAAACAAATTGCAGACAAGGGTAATACTGTGAGATGAGCGAATAACCCCGCAATCAGCTACGAAACGGTACGGGAACGCTCGAAAAGAAACAAATTAGACCCGTCTCAAGAACGGGCCTTTCAAATCGGGTAAAAAAGACCCGCTACTAATGAAGAGTTAGCATTGAAAGCAACTACTTTCTGTTCATTATTATGTTACGCTATCCAATAAAGGTTTTGGGGAGCGTCGGGTCTTTTGATCGTGTTACAATTAAATTGAAGTAGGTACGGGACAGCTGCAGCTGTTCTTGTATATTAGAAATATCGACTTAGCAGCTGTAAAGGCCGTCATACACTCGCCCGCGAATAGCAATCGCGAAACCGCGAAATGTGATACATTCGTGGCTGACACGGGTTTTCGCGACGCCAGTCTAAAGCGGCCAAATCTATGTGTATTATATTTCATCATCAGACAACAAGACAAACAGGTACATGCCACCCAATGACATCTATTCTCTTATTCGTTCGAAACGTTGCGATTCGAAGTTTATAATGCGAACAACCGACTGCGCTACTTCTTGCACTCGGCACTCCTAGCTGAGGTCTTTGCTTGCCGTTCAATATAACCTATGGGCCTTCAAATTCAGAGGTATCTTTCAGGCAAGCATGATACATCGTCGACCACATCGTAACTTACGATCAAGGTGAGATAATGGTCAAAAGCCTGTTTGTGTAAAAAGTGTCTGAATTCGTTACCAACAAAGAAATAAATCGCGCAACAATGTGATTTATATTAAAACAGTGATTTCAAATTAATCTCAATTCAAAAATTTAGAATTATGTTCGAGTTTATTTGAAATTTCAGAGATGTTCCTAAACCAAGTTTCCCTAACAAATTTCCCTTTGATAGAAAGTAAGCATTCTTCGCTATTGAAGTCTTGTGTAAATAAGGAGACCAACAGGGAAATAAAAAATAACGATGTTGGAATAATTTTATGTGCGAGCGAGATGATTGATACACAAGTACGTCGTAGCGCAAGAAAGTACCTAACACCTGTTTATTCGAGTCCACTGTATCTATCACCCATCCTTACTTATGGTATCGTCCATCTTTACATTTTATCACGTTTTCTGCTTGATTCCGATTGTTTTCGTAGCCAAGAATCTTACATTATGTCTTCCTTCGGTCAGCCTAAAAAATCCTTCAGTTCAAATTCAAATTGAAAAAACATAATTTATTGGGAAAATTAATGATTAGGTGCCCGGTGAACAACAGACAATAACCTAAACATGCCTTAGGCGCATGTTTAAATATGACCAACCAAAAATCTTGATTTAAGTAGTGTCTAAGCGTTGTCTAACTCCATTCTATTGTTTCTTTTCTAATCATATTAGACGTTTATTTTTAGACATTGTTTAGCTAAACAGGCGTCTCAAAGTAGTTTTTGAGGTAACACGGTAAATCTTTAGTAAACAGAATAAATAGCCAATATCACAAAACATTGTTATTACTATATTGTTGCAACTTGAATCTCACAAGTCGATACATCAGCGGGTACCCGGATATCGTTATCACTTGGTATCTATGTTACGGTATAATCCCGAGTTCAAAGGGACCAAGACGTTGGTAATGATGTGTCGAGTTTCAATGAGGGGTTTATTTATGATTTTGGAAGTATGTTTTTTATTGAGGAATTTTGTCATTTTTTCGTGGCAACAAGGGAATCTTTTCTTTCGTATTGAATTTTTTTAGGAGGAGAATATTGTAATATTACTTGCGTCTGTCCGCGGGTTTCCACGCGTGGGATCAGAATAAATTGTAGCTTATAGCATTCATGGATAATGTAGCTTCTATAAAGAATGTTTAAAATCGGGCCAGCGGTTCCAGATATTAGCGGTATCAAACAAACAAAAAACTCACATACTGCTTTTATAATATGAGTATAGATAAAAATAGGTTGTTACCCATTGGCGCACGTCACCTGATCGTAAGTCACGTGATGGTTGAAGGTGGATACGCTAAACCTGGAATATAACTGATTCTCAAGTGCTGCTATACAATTTAGAAATAACTACATACATGGACATATGTCCAGCATGTACCAAAATAAACTATCCATCCTCAAAACAGTAACCTCTTCTTAAATAAATTAGTAAATTAACTCTTACGGCAACTGTAATTTGTCTAATTACCTGTAATTACATTTTTTTCAAATCCAACTTTTCTATTTAATGGTAACCACTACCGATTCCGTGTTGTCTAAGAAAATTGACGTTAATTATATTATTACCTATTTTTCCGTTTCCTAAGAAGCCATGTCGTTCATTGAACTTTTTGATAGCTCCCCATGTTGTATTCATTAGTAAGAGGTAATTAATTAGCTAATTGCCTAATTGAGTGCGGTGTACTTGATTAATTTTGTCAGAGCGTTTTGTTTACGTATAATTTGTTTATTAGAGAGGCATTTTGTTAGCTGTATCTGACATGCCCCAGCCGTAAAGTTCGTTCGAGGTGCGATTACGGTAGGCACGCGGCGAGGAGAGGAGAGCCGAGTCTTGAGTGTGCTAGACTCTAGTCCTAGAGGAAGGGAAGCACACGCGTGAACTGTCATTTCTTTAATTCTCGATAGATTAGCGTTTAAACGCTATCTCGTCTCATCTTCAGCGACGTTGTGGTCGAAGATTGTGAATATGAACTGGCTCTCAAGTGCAGCTTGCCGGAGCGCACCAATACGTGCTTGGTTATAGTAAGATCTAGTTTGCCTTTAGAAAGATGGCTGTTGATTATCGTTTATCTATTTTAGTCAGAAATAGTATGAATTTAGAGTTCAATGGTTAATCTATCTGATAAGATAAGATTTATTACGAAAAGAGAAATGTACATTATTATTTTACTTAACAAAAGAAATAAGCACTTAAATTTAACCCAGTTTATCGGCGAGCCCCATAACTAAGTACTAGCCCTGTATTTTGGAGCTCGAGTACAATAATTGTACCAGATAGGTTTGTAATATTACCAATTAAATTAAAGAATCACTAATGGTTATAGGAATAACGGACCATCTGATTCAACCTCTAAAACTACATAACTTTATAATGTGGCAACATTTAAGTTGCGACGTTTGCTCGCATGCTACATACCTCACGACATCCACCGCGCTGAGTGCAGGAAGAAGGAACGGTTTAACGTGAGCTAAGCCAATCCCAAATGATGTTCCACCGGCGCGGCGCAATGGATTTTTCCAGAATGCTCCGGGGTTTTCTAGAATACTCTGTACTAGAGATGCCGGTTGAGATTTGGCCGGAAAGAACAATCTATACAACTTTATTTACAAAACTGAACTAATTTAAAATTTACTTTCTTTTTATTCTATTTCAAAAAAGGAGGAGGTTCTGAATTTGTCTGTTTTTTTGGCGTTGTTAGGTACTCGATTGCTGCGTGTAAATTATTCTCTTTTATGAGTAGGGTGTATCTCAAGTTTGTATGAAAGAATACCGCCCCTAAGGGTGGAAAATAGAGGGATGAAATTTCATATATCGCGATGTTTTCGTCAAAGTTGGTTCCCGCTTTTTTACAAACAATTTTTATATGGAATATTGCGATTTCGGTTACTAATATTAATGTCGGAAAGTCTTAGTGGTAGATTTCAAAAGGTTACGACTTACGAGTACTAGAAATTGTTCTACTATCATGGTATGGTCGCATCACTTTGTTTTTAATCGACTTCAAAAAGGGTGGAGGTTCTTTGTTCGACTGTATGTGTATTCACCGATTACTCCGTCAATTGTGGACCGGATTTGAAAATTTTATACTCTCGAGACCACCCATATAAATTTTGTGAAAAAATACCACCGAATTTGAAAAATGGGAGATGGAACTTAATATATTGCAATATTTTCAACGAAGTCGGTTCCCGCTACACAAATAAATAAAATTGAAGGGCCTATTTTTATTGTCAAAATAACAGCTTTTTACTAAATGCATTATATGAAAGTATATACGATACTAATAAAAAAAATATTTTTTTTAAATTTTCGTCTGTCTATTCCGGCTAATCTCCAAAACGGTTGGACCGGGACGGGACTTTCATTGGCAGACACAGCTGATGTGAGGGGCAGCGTAGACGCTCAAGCAAACGTACGTTTGCTTGTCAGAATAACAACGCTGTTGCGTCAAGCGCGCATTTCGAGTAGCACGAAACCCGCGCTTGACGCAAAAGCGTTGTTATTCTGACAAGCAACCGTACGTTTGCATGAGCGTCTAAGCTGCCCTTTACAAGGAGTCACTTAAGCTACGTGGGCGAAGCCGCGGGGCACAGCTAATTATTAATAAAAGGAAGAAATTATACAAAAATAGTTTTCTCACCATAACCAATAAATAATATTTTGAATCCTACATTTAGATACTTTAAATAGTTTTTTTAGTCTTACTTGGACAACTTTTGCTTGGAAGATGTATAATTCTTTATTTTATAATATTTTATACAAAAATCTTGCCGGATTTTTCAGGCATCTCTACATTTAGTACATTTGAAATCGATGCAATTGCATAAGTGTGCTCTGGGACTTCAGTCGCGTACTTGTGCGGATAAATTGTGAGTGCAGACTCAATTTTTCAGTGAGAAGCTTTTATAGATATTTTGTAGATGTTATTTCAAGGTAGGTATTTTCTAAATCGTGCTTGAGACGTAAAATACTTTAAAACCACTTTTTATTACTATAAATGTAATTGAAAACGTTTGATACAAAAACCTATTTATATAGAAAAAGAAATAAAGATATATCTTTTCATTACAATTTTTTTGCTAGGACCAAATTGATGCTCTCTTTTTTTTAAGATTTCGCTTTAATTCGAGGTTTAAACCGAAATTAATTTTATTTTAAATTACAAGGTCTCAAAACAACATTGAGAGTTCGTTCCGTAAGTATCTTAGCGATCTTTGATTTCACAAAGCGAGGACCCTCTTCGAATCGGAGTTCTGCTACAAAAAGGACTTGTTTTTAGAACCTTGAGGCGATTCTTAGTAGGTCAGGGTTTTAATAGAAACAGTGGAAGATGAGATATGATATAGAGTTATTGGAAACTTTGTTTTGGTCCCTGTTGTGTACCTGTTTGTCAAGCATTTCAGTCGTTGCTAAACCGTAATGAGGTTAAAGATGTACGATCGAAGAAAGATGGGTCCAAGCGGATTCATGCTTCAATATATATAAAAATTAGCTTCTGCCCGCGGTTTTTACCCGCGTTCCCACAGGAACCGTGCATTTTTCCGGGATAAAAAGTAGCCTATGTTACTCTCCGGTCCATAAAATATATCTACCTATGCCAAAAATCACGTCGATACGTTGCTCCGTTATTGCGTGAAAGAAGGACAAACCAACAAACACACTTTCGCATTTATAATATTAGTATGGATTGTATATAATTCTGTCATCATTATGGAAGAAACAATCCCCGTTCTCTGAATCTTTGCCTAAGTCTAAAACACGAACAGTCTCTTTCGGGGTTTCAAATTTTTGTACATGTTGTAGTCCCATACTTTTCGCCAAACCGTCTTTAGACAAGTTATCTTCGTTTGGAGTGTAAAATTTAATAAGTAAAAGATGGTTTTTTTTTCCACAATTTGTTACTCTAAAAGACGCATAAACATTTATAGTACACAAACAGATCGTGTAATAAAAATAGAAACAAAAAATGCTTATCTTTATTTTTTTCCTAAACCGTATCAATAAAAATGCCGTTAAAAATATTCATTCTTTCACGAAACTCATAATGGCGCGTTTTTTCGAGCCCCATAGCATGTTTCCGAGTCAGTAAGTACAAGTTGACCCCATGTTAGACCCCTTTTGTAAGGGGTCCGTATCAATAGGGCTTTTGTTGTCACGTTCCTTTAGCAAACATGAATGTGTGAGTTTTTGGTAAGATTTTTACCCGACGTTTGGTTATTAGGGTGTATTTAAAGTGCGATTTATTTTAATGCAAATCACTTATCAGTTTTCGAGCCCTTTCTTTTCAGGTACTAGTACTATTTTAACCATTATCTTAAAGCAACAGACTAGCCTTGAATAGGGACTATGGTTTCTAAGTATGGCTATACTGAAATAAACCGTCATATCATATTGGTTACATATTGTCAAATCTCTAGTCGTAGCTATCTATGTGGGTACTAGAAAGCGCCCTAACACTGTGCTATGCTTACATTATAATGTTTTCCTCTACCATAATCTTACTGGCATTGTAGGATACGAATCTTTGAGTTGGCAGGTGACCTCCAGTCCAAACAGCCAAAAGTCAACAAGTCCAACAGTCCATAAGTCGAAACTTAAGCTAATAAAAAGTCCCAAATCAACTCTAACCGAGAATAATTGTCTGTTTTGAGCTCGACTAGATATTCTCTTTTAGGCTACAGATTTGCCAACAAATCTTTTATTCTCTGTGATCGTAAAAAAACATTATTTATTCCGCCAAAGGTCCTTCCAGCTCACAAAGTGCCACAAATGGACTATTCGAACCGTATTCACGCACGCAAACGACTAATATAATTCACTCTCGCAAAAAATGACCCAATAACAAACTCCTTGGGAGAAACAAAAACACAATGGATGGACAAATTTGCGCTTACTGACTTATTTATCTCCAGTCCCGTGATTAACGGAATTCCTTCTGGGCGAACAACCGCAGATTTCTTACCGATTTTTCTTCACCCTGCTTTAATATTCATTAGCACCGTGACAGGCAAGAAATACTCCCTAATTATTCATCAGTTCCGTCGCTAAATCGTCAGCAGGCCGCTTTTTTAATGGAGAAGAAAATAAAAAAGTTTTGGAACATAACAAGTGAGGCGTGTCGCACCCTATAAGTTATTCATGAGCGTCTAAAAAACTTCCGCGGGCTTGCTCAAGATTTTTGATTACACCCGGTCGATGGGTTTGCCAGATTGAGGGTTTTGCTCATAAAATTCTAGTTAGAAGTCACGTCATCGTTGGACGTTATTTATTTATTTTTATCTAAGTAGATATATGTAGCAAGTGTGGTAAACACCACACACACATACTCGCTCCAAAACGATGAAGGAAAACATGCTGAGGAAACCCGCATATTTGAGAACCATAAAATTCGAGGACGTGAGACATCCACCTAGCCGCACTGGGCTCGCTTGGATTATTGCGTTTCTTACCCGTGGTCCACATACTTGGTTCACTTAGGTGTTCCACGGGTACCTTTTTGCACTTAGGTGTAAGTACTATGGGTAATTCAATGTACCCGTGATCCACCCAGTTGTAGGATGGGCAATATAAAGTACCCATGGAACACCCATTGTTCACTCCAAAGACTATTAAATAATCTGTGGTTCACTCCCATGTCCTACCCTCTTACTTATTTTTCCAAACTTTATCTCTCTCTCTCTCTCTCTCTCTTCTCTCTGACAGAAAGCCGGTGTCCCTGCAGTGGAGCATAATAAGGCTGATGATAAGATATAATTATGTAAGACGGTTGTAACATCATTACCAATCTGAACGCAGGTCGATGTATGCATACAGACATAGATAATCAAAAGCACAAAGCACCGCTATTATTAATATTAAACGGTATAATTATGTCGCTCAAACACGCCGATAAGCTACAATTATGTAAATGTATAGAGCATCGGTAGTTACAGCTTAATTTTGTATTCATAGTTTATAACTATTTGTAGTGTGTTTATAACAATTTCTAGTTAAAGATATGGTCAAATTTTGTGAATTGATTTCACCTTTGCCGTTTGGGCGCATATCAAACAAATCTGCGTATTTAAAAAAAAAAGCATCTGAATTATTGGTTTACCGTTCGGATATTGTCCAAAAGCATGATATTGTATTGTAATATGCAATATATATTATTTTTTAAAACTTAGTGATTACTTCTAACACATTAAATATAAGAAAAAGGTCGAATTAAGTATCCTCCTGTGAACAGCCGATTTCGCTGACGATTTAAAAGCAAGTTCATCCAAAGGATAAAGCTAGTTGCCACAAGCGACAGATTTTGGCAAAACATGCCACGTTGTACTGCTTCAAGGCAGGTTGAAACTTGGATATTGCTTAGATCATCGTTAGCACTCGGCTTGGAGTTTTAGCAACTAATTAATTAGTTTTAAAGGCGAAATATTCTGAAATTTAATACACTTTTACCCGGTTGTTAAACTCAGTTTTGCTTTTAGAGAACTCCTTGACTAATAGGGTTGTCATGTCGAGTTTGAAAGTGAAAAGTGTAAAAGCATAGAATGGCATAAAATGAAGCTGGAAGCGTATTCCTGCTGCTAATCACCACCAGCTCTAATTCGTCAAAGCGTAGACCAGCGTCCAGGGCTTCATCAAAGCTCAATTGGGGGTTTCTATCGTAATCTTAATCATTCTATTTTTATCTGGACCATATAATAGTTACGTAATTCGTCATTTGTAATGTTTATTCCCCATAAATCTGGACCTCTATTAAAATATCTCCCTTTCAGTAAGGCATGCAATCAAGCTTCATTTTCGCTTCTTATTGTTCTAGTAGTTGTCATAGAGAATACTAGAGTCTAGTATAGCATATTCTAGCCCATGTCATTTCCAGATTTTGTTAAGACTCCACTGTCTCGTCAGCTGATACTCCGCTTAGCTGTCAGGAATTTTGTTTCAAATCGATCCCTAATAGATACTTTAAGCTATTTCTTATATATACTTGATAGTTAAGCATTTGATAAAGCTATTTTTCTTGTTCTTAAGCGACGATGTGGTCAAAGATCGTGAATATGCTAGACCTAGATTAGAACACTGAAAGGTGTTTGGTGACAGACGATTCTAGGGTGCTAGCTAGCATCGTGAGTTACCACTGAGTCATCGTTCATCAGTGCTTCCTTGTTAGTATTTAAAGGAAACTTAAGAGTCTTTTACATAAGTCATTCACCACTTTGATAACCTTTCAAAGACGCTATGAGACCATGTATAATGTATATATGCTCTACAGTTTATTCCTCTGCATCATAGCTGAAGCCATGCAGAAATGCTACTTCATGAATTCTGATCTTCAGGAGTTCTGTTTATTCGTAGAAATAGTTCCGCTAATAAATGAATGCTAGGAGTGGAAGTTGTCGCGTCTCCGAGCAGTTTGCGAACAAACTTAGATTAACGCTGTACATCGACGCGTATAAAGCGAGGTTTAGTGCGGTCGCGGGAATCTGCCGCATTGTACTGTAAATTAGTTTCGTGGCAAAAAGCAGTCCTAAAAGTGAATGAGTATATTTGATCACTCGTGAGATCTTTAGACCCGAGATGTTGGGCATTAGTGTTTTGTTTTGTATTTAGTAGATCACACCAGTATGGTGGAACCAACTAAGCTGAACAAACTACTACATGATTTAAGTTTTTCGACCGTCTATCCAGGTATATCACAAGGGCTGCCGATGCCGTAATGAAAATAAATATCTTATAATGAAGACACCCAATACTTGAAGTATGCCACTTATAAAAAAGGTATTTTAAAGTTTGTTAAAATCATACCTATAACCTATAAGTAAAATTGTCATCTACCTATCATTATCAGCCTTTTACGCTTCCACTGCTGGGATACCGGCCTTCTCTCAGACAGAGGTGTGGGCCATAATCCACCACACCGGCCCAGTGCGGCTTGGTGGATGTCACATGTCCTCGAATTTTGTGGTTCTTGAACATGCGGGTTTCCTCACGATGTTTTCCTTCACCGTTTTAAAACGAGTGTGAATAATCCGCACATAACTTGATATAAGTTATTGGTGCGGGCCGAGTCGAAATTCGTACTATGGTGCGTCGGATTGAAAGTCGCACATGGTTCCGTTCGGCCACACTCGCTCTACCTATATTATTTTATAATTATTTATCTAGCCGGAAATAATCCTTTATAGTTTAAATCAGATTGATTCCCCCCACGGTTCGGATCTTACGCTAAACATCAAATTTCCCCATTTTCACTTATCCTTATTTATACCTTCCTAGAGAAAACAGTTTAATTACCTATTAACTACGGAACCAAACAGACCTCCTTGAATTAATGCCTTATGAATATGAACAACTCTTTTGTATCCCGCATAGAACAAAAGGCACTAAAGTTTCGGAAAAGGGTAGGGAATATGCTAAACTGGATTTTCCGGTAGAAAATTTCAGTTTACAGTGGCTATTATAGTTGCTTTTGTTTTTTAATAGGTTCTTCGTGGTCTGATGTCTAAAAATAACATTGTTCTGACTAGAAAGTTTACTCGCCAGAAATACCAGTCTTCAAGTTTTCAAGTGATTTTTTGCAACTTGTTCTGACCTTGGAATAAGAATTCCAGCTCGTTTTCTTCGCAGTTTTTGGTATGTTTTTGTTATAAAAGCAGTGTTTTCTTTCCGTATCTCAAGAAAACTTCAGTGTGTTATTTGGAGACAGGTAATTTTAGGACACTAATCCATCCTATAACCAGGATTCGCTGTGCTTAGGCAACTATGATGACCATATTTAGCAACACACAAACAAAAGCTTGCGCTTTTTTAAATGCACATAATATATTGGTCTCCATAAAACCCAAATAAGTAACATTTCTGTTTCAGTGACATATTTTTTTAATTTTGGAGATCGAACTTACGTCCTGTACGCGCTATAGGGGTTGATTTCATCATTGCATCCTTAATACCATTGGGCTGTCAAACCAGAGAGTTTTGGTGCAGTTGGTATCAAAATGTCGCTGACAATAATACTGATTTTCAAATGATTCTATTCAAAGAATGTTAGAGCAAATTACTGCACTGACTGTGCTTTAACGAACCAACTGCACGTGTTTACCACAGCTATTTATATAATGGAGTGCAAACGCTGTTTGCCCTGGAGACTCGCTAATTTGCTATGTTACTGTGAGCGGTAACCATTTTAAATAGACCCACCGTGATAGGTTGTTTTATTTACTGCTACGAAGAATCAAATCAAGTTCGCCTGATTGGATATAGTGGTAACTAATATAGAGAATAAATACAATCTAACGACTTGTTTTTATTTGTTCCGATCGTAGACTAGTATAAAAAATATGTGGCGTTAAAAAAGATTTTTTCTGTTTATGAGTACAAGAAACACACGACACTGGTCTCCAGATAAATCCCTGCGTTAAATAAAATACTTTCTTCACTTCATATGGATCGTAACCACGGCTATGTCTGTACAAGTGTACATGTCTGTACCATAAGACAAAACTGCACGAAACTCCTTACACCACGTTGCCGTAGTCGGGTATAAAGGAGACCTATTGAGAATCTTTCCAGTATCCAATTTCTAGACTAGCCAGTTTACTATCAATTACCGTCTCCACTGATTCACCTTCACGTGCAGTGATTACACTATAGTTACCTCAAGAGCTGATAACTTCAAGCGGCCCGTTAAGTACCTTATTACATTGCATACTACCCACTATAGAGATCGTGACCCCTCTGCGAGCGTGGTTAGTCTAACTGCAAAGAAATAGAGTTGAAAATCGCTTGTCAAATTAACCCTCTCAGTTCTGACCATGTTGCAAACCATGGATGTAGACTAGCGGATATGTTTCGGTTCATACGTAAGCGATTAAGGCGACGGCGAAGCAGGATATTTATTACGCGAAACATCATTCATGTACAATGAGTGAAAGTACACGACGACAGCATTAGACAATCCTAGTCAAAAATGGGTTTTAGGTTAAACTTAAATTGACATGAACTATATTGTTTGACAACCATGTAGTTACGTCCTGCGTCCTGTAATATTAATTATTAAATTAGGTATATGAAGTAGCATAGGTTAACATCCAACAAGAAACAAATAACAAGAACCAACAACAAAAGCTTAAACAAAACCATTACAAAATAACAAGAGCTTTAACAACAACAAATACGCAGCAAGATACACACTCGAGTTCGGAGATTGGAACAGACAGAAAAAAAAATGGCGACGATTGCACAAAATGTTTCAAATCTTTGCTGTGTTCCCAGTCTAAGAAAAATAACTGCATGAAAAAACTTCCTTTTATTATAGTTTTGTTTAAATTAACAATCTTGCAAAAACGATTCATTCAAAATTTTTCAATAATTCAAGTTTATCGTGTTATAATTTATATCAAATTATGGATTGCACAGTTTTCAATAATTTTTTTCGTTCTGTCAACCCCTCTGTTTACATAAAATATTTAAGATTATGGAACAGGTTATACATATTTAAAGTACGAGTAGTAACCGCGCAAGTACTGCGCAATAGTCACTGCCAGGTCACCGCTGCATCAATGCTTCATTGTCGCCTTTTGAAAGTCGATATCCCGCGTTCACAGCTGTCGAATATCTATCGACATATGGCTAATAGGGCCTGGGTTGTGGCCCGCTTAGCAATCATGCATGTCGTTTAGGTTTTTTTAGTGCTTAATGTTACTTTAATAACGGTTCTTATTTAATTAAACTTGGCTTATATCTGTAAAAAAAATCGCTGAATCAGAGCGAAATTACCGATGGTATCGCGTTAGCTTTGGAGTCGTGGGCTGTGGGCGAAATAGTATTTGCCATAAGTGTTTTTGTCACACCATTGTAACTATTGTAAGGCTACTTTAGACTGAAAAGTGATTAATTGAAATCGATTAGTTTAATTTAATAGAACTTAATTTTAAAAGGAAATAATTTCTTATTTTATTAAGAGCGTTTATACCCTACAGATTTCATATATACTTTATAGTACTTAATCTCCGAAATGAATTACCCTATTTTAATGAAACTTTATACTCATAAATAAGATCAAAAAGTCTATAAAGAACAATAAATAATTTTTATCTTTAAAATATCTAATATATTAGAACTTAATTGTAATTTTTAGTTTGTAAGTAAAATTTAAAATTGCTCTAATTTAGTTTTAATGCTCTTTTTCGAAATAAATTCTACCTACTATTTTCACATATAAATCCTGCTTATGCATAGGTATAAAGTTTCATTGAAATCGGTTCATTCATTTAGGAGACTGAGTACTTGAAAGTTCGTATGAAAAGCCGTAAGGTGTAAACGCTCTGAAGTGCAAAAAATTTAGAAGTTTTTCCTACTAGTATCTGAAAAGCCGTATGGTGTAAACGCTCTTAAGTATCAAAACAATTACCTAGAGGTTTTTCCTGCTACTGTCTAAACTCATCTGTCGTTTTGCTCTTCGTAACCAACTGTAAGCCAGAGGACTTGCTAATTCCCATATCTATATATTTTGGCATAATAAGTGTTAAAATTAAATTATAGAATTTTTAAACGCGGCACGAATCAATTATCAATTTAATTTTGTAGCATCCAAATTAAATTGAAAGATGCGATTCGATTCTAATTGGTCCAATATCGGAGATATCGAGCGCGAGCGGTCACAGCGCTGCCTTCGCACTAGAACGCCATACCTAGTTTCCGAATTTCGGTCCAATCTCGGTGCTATTCCAAACACATCGTCCGCGCCGAGAGAACTAAGCGAACAACCTGCGATAATCGAATCGAAACTTGCACTGCCGTACGTAGAGTACATATTGAATTGTATACTAGACACGTTGATATTTAAAAAGCTTTGTGAAGTATTGTTTTCTTTGTACACGACTACGGTGGAGGAAAAGGGTTGTGATTTATACAGTATTTTGTGTACATTTTGTTCATCAAAAATCAACATGGCAGCCTTTTGAATAATAAATTAGTGCCTATATTTTTTTGTGTATTATTTTATAACTCTGATTTATTATCCACCTATTTCAACAAAACTTCTTTTAACCGAAAGAGTAAAATCGCAGTACACCCCAAAAGCATAGCGCCGAAACATAAATTTTTGACACTTTCACAGTACGTGTTGCACCCAATTTATAACATTGTGTATTTATTCACAGCTATACATAAAAACATAAATATTTCTATTACATACGCTGCAAATCTTGAACACACAAAGCTTTCCATTCACGACCCAGTCAACACCTTTGCTCTAATCAACTCCAGGGCTAAGTAGGTTACCACTCCATAAATACTGCGGCAAACACGTTCCCCGAAACTTCCCATTGGATACCAGGCTCACAATCGCAAACATTTACTCCCACGTCACTGCCATAAGATACACAGTCTGAGGTCGATTGAACGCTCTTTGTGAACGGCCCTTTACTACAGGGAAAGCTCCTCCCAAAACACCGCAGATCCAAACACAACTTGAATTCAAATGGCAAATATCAATTATTGGCTTCGCGCTGCGGGCGTCGAGCACTGCCAAATGCTAGCGCAGTTTTTAATATTATATCGTATCTTTATAGTTTTTGGACAGCCCTATTACTGGTAGTACGTGCGCGGACTTGAAAGCTTCAGAGCTATCGACGTCGTCGAATTCGCACAATTTTACGTTCAGTGTTTACATTGGCGCTCGTGTTATCACTTCACAACGTCTTTGTATTTACTTTAAATATAGGCGCTGAGGATAAAGTGGCTTTTAACACATCGGTTCAGCCTTTCTCACAGACCCAATTAAAACTTAAGTAATCCCAAGTTTTAATTACATTGACTCTTTATACGAAAGCGAAACTATTTGTTGCGTAGCAGGGACACGTTGGATAGCTGGCAAAGAATCCGACCTCACCGAATTTTCGTGGGGTATTCTTAAGCAAATTCCGGAAAGTTAACGGTGATTTTGGAGCGGTTGTGTTTAGCTTTTACGACGTCAAAACTGCTATAAAGAAGCGTGTTATGTTCTGAAGCGGATTGTTATTACCGGTGTAGAAGTATCACAATCGGATTTTATGCTGGTTTACATTGGAGGAGACACGTGTTCTTGTGAAGTCGTAAAGTCTCATACGAAGTGTCGTTGTTGCCGTAGTGCATTAGCCGATTAGGTAATACGGTACTCGAAACGCATCTGGGCCGCCGTGAAAATAGCATTATTACCTCACCAACTCCATCTCATAACAGTATGCTTGGTTTCGCTTTCGAATGCTCGGAAAGCCTGTATTTCGGTCAGTCTAGAGCCATGGCGCTTTGCTTGTGATGACCTCTGCTCTGTGCAAACAGAGATCTGTATAACAAACATGCTGGCCAAACAACTGATTTGGGCCGCTGCATTCATTGATGAGGTATGACTATGCTGTACGTACCCGTTGACATGTAATTGGACGATGTTTGGATGATTAAAAACTATCTAACAACTTTAAATAGCTGGTTCATAGAGGAAAATTATTTCTTTATTCTTTTAGACCGAAAAGTTACTTGACATTATGTTTAAAAAGTAAGGCTGTGAAATAACTGGATACATAAGACTTATATCATGAGGTCTTGGGGTGCATAGATTATAAAATAGCTATCGTGTAGGCAGTGAAGGGAGAGTATAAATGTGCCTGTACCTACAGTATCTATATATCTATGGATTACCCATGTAGCTCAGTTGTATACTACTTACAGAGACATTCAGGCAATTCTAATAGAACTATAGCGGCGTTTGAAAATAGCTTTGAACAGATACAAACAAAAACATTATATATTTGTTACAGTATTCTATTTAGTTAGCTAAGTAACCATAGACCTGCTGCGCAAATCGCAATAGAACCACTATGTTTAGAAACTTGAGATTTCATTCTGTAACAAAAGAAAAAATAACCTTTCGTTCAATTTCAATTTTCGTCTCTAACAAGATTTAAGAAATTTAAACATTGACGCCATCAACTGGACTCCAGGAACTGGTTCCAGCTACTGTTTTATTTATACACCTTTTGATTCCAAAATGATCTACATTGACTTTACTCAACCAAACATTACTTCCATTGAATTTATTAAACGAGCCATGTTCTTTGTCTTTTCATTTGCGAAGGACGTCTCTTTGAGAGGTAAATGAATCGAAGATCTAACGATGAAAAGATAATGCGGGTTGGCAGGTAAAATAAAATCAACCTTAACGATCTGTCTGAAGGCATGGCTAATTAATACTGATCATGAAAAAGCACGTAACATTGTTAGCAAACGACGATGGAATACCCTTTTTCATTCATCATGATTATCTAAACATGTCAAACAAATTGTAACAGAAGTCCGGTCTCCGGACCTTAACACATTAGGCAAGTATTCGACGTTTTCATTAGAGGCCTCATACAAACTTTGTTTAACTCTAAAAGCTTTCTCAATCGTGAATAATTAAAAGCTATTATTACTAAGTCCGAAATTGGATTAATAAAATCCCTTGATTAAAGGGATCTCAGTTAGGGACTTAATTTCATATTGTAAACGGACTAACGAAGGCATAAATATAAAAATAAGAGTCCTAGATTTTCGAGACATCTAACTCAAAAAGTTATTTTTTAGCAACAGGGGTAGTGCCGTTGGCCTTTGGCATTGCTTTCAATGGAAGGGCTTTTCCTAGTGCTCGCCTATCACCCTAAATTTGAAAATCAGTCGCCAAACACGTCCTATCAGTGCGTTCCACCAGCTGCAGCAGGATATAAGAGAATATAAGAGCCAGTATAATAAGCCTTTGGTAATTTATTTAATTGGTAAATAGCCAGTAATATAAGTGTCTGATGGTAAGTATAATGTCAGCCCGTAACAATTGCAGTGCCACTCAGAACTTTAAAACACAAGGGCCTGTGTGGCACTGCATTGCGCTCGTTATCCTGAGGTATTAAGTCTCATATAAGCCCAGTCATTTCAAAGACTACTTTGTTCATCAAACCGGAACACAGCAATGCTTGCGTATTACTGCTTTGTGGCAGACTAAACGAGTAAAGCGGTGGTACCTGCCCAAACGGACGCTAGCAGAAGAGTTAGTCTTACCACCTGGTAGTAGTTAACGTGAATAAAGAAAAAGAATACTTTAAATATTGATTAAGTTATTTGAGAGATGAGTAGGCATCTGTTGGCAAATAGCCTATATAAAAGGCCCTATAAAGTGAATATGTTGTGCCGACCCCTATACATAGTGGAATATGGGTTGAAAGATGATAAACCGGCTCCGGTTAGTATTAATCTGTGTGCAAGTAGACTCTATTTTATCTTATAAATACAAGCCTTATTTTTCTTCTGTTCCACAAATTATCAACACTCTCAGATTGTACTTTGAGAGAACACAACCATGCAGCAAAAATAAACCACACATGGCTGACAGTTTTGTATCTGAAGCCACTACGGGAAGCTGGAACCCAAGGGTCGGTAATTAGAAACACATGGCCTCTACACTGCAGATGGAATAAAACCCTTACGAAGCAAGTGGTCATCTCACCCATAGAAATTAACCAAACCTGTAGTTAATGTCTCAATGCTTCGCAAAAGGGTCACAAGAATCATGAAAACTATACTTTGTCCAGGATATTATTCTTCACTTTTATAAGTCAATATGTTAGGACCGGGATGAGTGGTTCGCAAAGATAATAGGTAATTATTAATCCTAGCACATTAACCGGTGCACCTATTTCCTCTCAGAATGTTGTAATGTCTTTTTGCCATGGGATGCTTCAGGCTAAACTAGCCCTACCTAACATATCGTTAAATGCAAAATGCAACATAGCTTGACTCAGCTTTTTTTTAGCTTCCATGTCTACTTCTGCCGCCAATTTGCAAGTTTTGATTTCTCTAAGATTAAAAATAAACGATACAGACTCGAAAGTTGATACTTCATTTTAAAAAGCAGCACTATTTATTATTTATTTCATTAAGCATGTTATCTTTACGTCGCAAGGCGTTAAAGCCGATGTGTTTGGGCCCTAAGGCTGAGCCATGTTCCGATACGAACTGAGAATGATAATGATGTAGATTTGGAAAGACAAGTGGGCTCTTCCCAGTTATAACCAAAGCGACTACCCCATAAAGATCATGATAAGGATATTGTCAACTCGAGATGTAAAACAAATCGCTGTAATAAATACAAAACTTTGTCAATTTACGTCGCGGTAACCGACGTCGCTAAAATTATAAACCGTAATTAAATTTAAACATAAGTTATGGAGTTTAAAGAAATTGCGATTCCAGCTTAACAAGGTTTGTCAAGAGACTTACCTAAAGAGAATTTAATTAGATCTTCATGCTTCGTAGTTAAATACGCAATAGATTTTTAACTGGTGTTTGTACAGCTCTTAATTTTTTAAAGGATCTTGCGTCTACTTCTTGACAATTAGCGACTGAGTGGCTAGTGGTCCATAAAGTATCCGTTTTGAGAGTAGATAGATTTTTATAAACTAGATAGATGGTCAAACACTAATAGGGAATATGCATGTGGTTTAAATTTGTTTGAAATAATCATTTTATATCGTACTGACAATACATATAAAACATAACTTTCTCATTTAATTCCTTTTTAAATGCAGAAAATATTAATAAAATAGTGCAAAATAAGCGAGCGAAATTCGTATTTGCGTGCCGCTTCAACGTTGGTCGTGACGTCACATACTATGCCATCGGATCGGCATCAGCGTCGAGATTCAGTGATGCCAATTTAGCCCTTTCAGGGCTAGGTTTAGCCCATTTTCTGTTTAGCCCCTAAGAATTAAAGCTCCTAAGTCCTTAGCCCCAAAATCTTACCTATAATTAGCAGTTGTCAAATACCAAAATAAGCAAATATGATAGCAATGATGGGCAGATTTAGCTCCTGTTTAAGCGTTGTACAATAAAATTGCGTAATCGATACTTGATTGTACAGCTGGATTTTATTCAAAACACAATTTAACACATTGCTTGCTCCAAGTGGTGTCTTTTTCCAGATTCTCGTTCCCGGGCAAAGTTGTATTACGGAGTCCTAGAGTTTCGATAGCTCCACAATTTATCGGCACGACCTGGGAGGACTTCCGTATCCTGTACGGTTTTTGTTCACCATTTGAATTGTAGATCCACAAGTTTGGTAATATGTTTGTGTTGAACACTCGCCCTAGTCGCCGTCCTTTATTTACATTTCTGTTACGTATCTTTAACAGTTGTTTCTTCGTAGAGTTTGTTTTTATTATTGGGGATTTGGGGATTCTCTTTATATGCGGTTCGTGAGGTTTGGTTGGGTTTATCTTTTGTGGTTTTTATTCCATTGATGTCTTAAGCGTTTTATTGATGACTTTTGCTTTTATTACGTATGCGTCTTTCCAGATTCCACTTTAAAAAAAAACCTTTTCACTGTTAATCTTGACACATGTCTTTGTTAGTGGGAGGACTAACTCTTCTGCGTGTGTCCGTCTGGGTTGTTACCACCGCTTTGCTCGTGAAGTCTGCCGCCAAGCAGTAGTGTGCAAGCATTACTGTG
Organism: Crocallis elinguaria; assembly: GCA_907269065.1. Lineage (NCBI taxonomy): Eukaryota > Metazoa > Arthropoda > Insecta > Lepidoptera > Geometridae > Crocallis > Crocallis elinguaria. Next base: position 17,282,495 of record OU026072.1, on the reverse strand, counting down.
TTCCGGTTTGATGAGCAGAGTATCCAGTGAAATTACTGGGCTTATGAGACTTAATACCTAATGTCTCAGGGTAACGAGCGCACTGCAGTGCCGCGCAGGCCTTTGTGTTTCAAAGTTCTGGGTGGCACTGCAATTATTATGGGCCGGCGTTATGTTTACCATCAGGCAAACGACCAGCTCGTCTCGTTACCAAATAACATAAAAAAAAAACATGTAACTAAGCTTTCCACTTTCCCTTGCCTATTTTCGAATGAGATGTTACATAAATTTTTTTGAATGTATAACTTTTAATATTGTTTCGTAATTCCCGACTGTGGACCTCGGTCCTGTCTACATTATGTCACAAGCTTATGAATTTCAAACTTGGCAATGAGCTGATGTGATAGCAAAATTTAGCGATTACATAGATTTACATAGATTCACTTCGAGTTCGACTAGACAGTCCTACCAGATATCGATATAATGTTCTCTTTAAGAAAACCTGGCTTCTGCCGAGGAATGCTCGACCAAGAGTTTCAATCTTGATATTTAGATCCCGTCGGCTGCCAAAAGCTCAAGTGGAATTATCGCACCTATTAATTTAGAAGATTGCCGATTTTATGAAGGAATTCTTAGGTGATAAAATTCCGCTCTGAATTCCTTATAGCCAGTTAAAGACTTCAATTAAGAACGAATTTAACTTCGTAGAACGTTTGCGTAATTTCCCTTCAAGTTTATGCGACTTTCACACGATGACTTGTGGAAAAGTAAGGTAATGTGTTCCAGTAAATTGTATGTTTGTGTGTGTATGTTTGCGCCATTTTCATACGTTGGACTTTAAAGTTTTTATTTTATTACTTATATCGTGCACGTTCGCGTTTTCGTCGTGGGGTTTATTTCATGGTAATGGACCACTAACACATTGTTTGTCTTGGCACTAAGTATGTATTAAAGTAGATTGGAAAAAAATTGTTATTGGTTATAATTAATTACACTGGAATCCACCAAATAATCTTCACGAGTACGTATCGTAACGTACGTACGTATCTTTCATACATGTGAACAGATAATTCATTCGTAACTTTTCGGTCCACTTGCCACTGGTTCAGAAACACTGTTTATACATGATGTATATGTAAACGGGCTCAATATTCGAACACGATGTCGTACTGGGTTCTTAAAAATTATAGGAAGTAATTATAAATACATATCAATGAAAACATCTACTGAGAAATATCATTAATTCGCAAGGTAATTACGAGAGAATATGTCTATATTATCTCGTAATTAACCCTAGCTAACGGTAGTCGGTCAGTGACACGGGATCCAACTGTCTGTCTCTCGTGCGCGTGAATCCTACGGCAAACGTGTTGACTCTGCTTTGTAATAATGAAAGGATATTTTGATGATAAAAGACGCAAGAATTTTTTTTTTTGTTTTTCTTTACTTATTATGTTACCTGTATATTCACTTCCTTAAACATTGATACCGTTTACGTATACATCTTGTATACGCTATAAGAAATCAAGTTAAAATTTTTAATATACTAACTTAATATAGAAGTAATTTATAAAATAAACCAATTTATTATTTTGAGCCAAATTCACTATTTCTTTTTATCATGTCACTTGTATTTATAGAGTTACATCAGTGAAACTAAGTATGTAATTGCGCAAGCTCTGGTGTCAATGTAGAGCAACGTACCATTATTCTACAATAATCACCCACGAGACCATTTCGTTCACAAATTCCCGTAACGCTGGCACAAAATCCCTGGGGATAACTAGTTACCTGAAATATATTGTAACCTTATCAAAATATAATTCCACCCAACTAATCCCCGAGCAAATTAAGCAGCATTCTAATCCTTGGCATAAATCAAAAACTGCGCAGTGCAATACGTGCCCAAGCTACGTTTGCCAAATGATTTACTAACATACGTGCTCGACTCGCCTGTTCGTTAGTTTGTCTGTGTTTGCTGGCTCTGATAACAGCAAGTTCTGGTAACGAGATGCTGTGGCAAGAAATAACTAATAGTGATTGTGCGAGTGAAGTAATTCTGATACTGAGCGTGAATCTGATATAAACAACAATTATTATTATTAATGATTGTTGAAAACTTCGTCTCGTCTCGTGTGCAACAATTGTGACTGTATAGACTTCTTTTTAAAATCGAGCTTTCATTCTCATCTTTGTCCAGTTTTCAGGAAACCAGGGAGGCCTTTGCCCTGCAGTTCGTACGTAAATTTAATTAAATGATTGTGCTGGTATTAAATAAAAAAAACGCAAATTTTAATTAAAAATCCAATTAAACCTACATAGTTTTACAACTACAAACCGCGCTCGATAAACACAATAAACAACCAGTAAGGGCTGAACTATGAATACAAACAGCCACCATAGCAAAAAGCAATTAGTACGACATACGGCTCGGTCCCTTGTTCGGCAAAAACTGATACCGACGGTATTAGCAAACAAAACTAAGCAAACTATAATTGAATTACAGGTGAAACTTTAAACCTTTTTGCTTTAATTAATTGGAATAACAAAAAGCATTTAAATAGAGTCGTAGGTAGAATTTAAGCTGTGCGCCGCTTGTGACCTTATTTCCTAATTGCGAATCTCAGTTCGCAATACTTTTGCTTAGTTTATAGTACGAATACTGTACAAAATGACCCAATTTTATATACACTGCTACTATTCGACTAGTAACTTTAATAAGTTTGCAAATGACGCATAGTTTAACGTATGGTTTACACGTCCAAAGTAGGTACGCCATCGGAGTAGGTATCTGGGCAGCGCCCTATTATGCCTTCATTTTTATATCTATCTATCTAATCTTACAAATAACATATGTACATAGGAGGTTCCAATACCTAGATTACTAACAGAAATTCGCTCTGTAGTGGGACTTATGGTCCCAATAATTAACTAAGTTTTAAATCGAATAGGACCTAGCTAGTGAGCTGTGTATTCGAATATTGCCACGATGATGACGTGTCTATGTGACACGATGTCCCACTAGTGGGTCATACAGTGGGTCCACGGAGAAACCCCGAAGTGTAGTGTCACATGAAAGTACATAATTACACTTTCACGCAGTAGTTAAAAGCGCATCAGAGCCCATACTATGATTGTAGTGATTGAAGTCTTTGATACTCCATTGAATCCTTGCCTCCACGTTCTGGACGGAAATTTGATGAAAGGACTTATTCAGCAAGAGTTACCGCAAATGCAATTGTTGATGCACGAAGATGTACCTCATTAGGAGGTTTAGAAGCTGTGGAGAATCTAAATTCTTGTCGTTGAGCTACTTTGACTTTGATTACTATTTCAACGTTCTTAGATTTTAGTTTAGAAGTGGCGAGGTAAAAATTTTCGTTGGAAAGAGATGAGAAGAGGAAATATGTTTTTTTCCTATCCCTTATAAACACGGGTGGCATGTAGGGCAAAAACTTTTCATGTGGATATGCCGAATAGTTTCGGCGTGATTGATTAGCAAACATCCGAACTATCACTTTTATAATATTAGTGGGTTTTATCGACTTCTCAACACTCAGCGTTCCCGTCGCACCCACGTCGCTTGTTTTAGTAAGTCCCTTAAAGGCATATGACCAAGTTTCCAAGGATTGTTCAGTTAAAACATGATTGCTAACTTTCAGCCGTTTGGAGACAAATCGCCTAACTTCCTTCCAATACGTGAGCATGGAGCTATTCTTCACACGCTATATTTCCACCAAGCGTGGGCGGAGCCAGGACTAAATTTTAGGGGGGTAGTATATAAACGCTTTATTGTACACACCATTTATGTAAAACATAAAAATATTTCAAGCAGTGCTACAATCTTATCGCTAAAATCGATCTTTACCAGACAACCTTTAGATGCAGGAGAGGATTAATTGAATAAGTTCAGGTAGTATAAGTAGGTACGTCGAGAACGAGGTTAAAATTATTTGTGTACTGTTTATTATTGGGCGCTAATTATTATTTAAAGATTTGCTTTCAAAGAAAGTCTTTAAGGGGTCCTATGAAGGATACATTTCGCTATTTTCTTAACGGATTTATTTTGGCTGGGAGGCTTAGTATCAACAACAACTATAAGGTTATCTTCACTTCAAAATATTAGGCATTAGAACACCTACCACACAATATAAAAAGGAAATGTTGAGGCTAATATTCCGACGAATATAAGCGTGGACTCATATTTCCATATGCCAGATTTCTATGCAGTTTTGTCATATGGAAACTAAAGTATACGTTTAGGCTCTCGAATTTTAGCCTAAGTGTTCCATTATGAGTGTTCCGCCCCTCTGTTAACTTCTGCTGCTAATATCCAGCGTGTTCTTCGTCCATAGCCTTTAACCCCATGACCTTTAACCCCAGGTAAGAGAGCACACAAATGCTAACCTATTAAACACTTTCAATATTCCAGTCTCTCCCTGGCTACGCCTAGGCACGCTATATTTCTACAAAGTTTATTAAACATACGGCAGTCGGCCGCCGGGGGCTACCAACTTGCACAATTAATAGGCGAACTAGCGAGTTTTGACTGAGAATCGGAGGTTCTGGTTTGTTTGGTTTGGATGCGCTTGCAAAGGTTTATCGTTTATGCAGTTTTTGATTTTCAAAAAGCAATTTGTCTGAAAGGTATCGCTAAATTCGACGGAAACGTTTTCGTATTCGCCTTCCATTTCTTTAAGAATTCGACTAAGTTAGAATGGCCTGTAACATCTTAAAACTAAAACTCAACGTCAGCTAGAACATTCTAGTAAGAATGAGCTCGATCTAGTTTCACCGAAGTGAGGAAAAACTGCTAAAAAGCTTTTCAAGATTCATCGATAATATATTAGAGACGACCGTTGATCTCAAGATCTCTCCGTATAAGATCTATATTAGCCTTTCCTCATGCTGAAATAGACATACATAAGTACCTACTTGTGATTATGTGTGTTTAAAATATTTAGGTATTTTTACAAGACTAACATCTTAGATAACGAGACGAGCTGGTCGTTTGCCTGCTGGTAAGCATAACGCCAACCCATACCAACTGCAGTGCCACTCAGAACTTTGAAACACAAAGGCCTGCGTGTGCATTGCGCTTGTGACATCAATCGCTTTCTGTTCAGATCACAAGATGTTGACCGATAAACAACGTGAAACCAGAAAAAAAAAACAATTCAGTCAAAGATAATGACCATTTGTAAGCACGTATCGTACATAAAAACGGATCGAAATGGGAAACTTCTCTTTTTCTAAAGCCTAATAATATAATAAATGTGAAAGTGTGTTTGTTGGTTTCTCCTTCTTTCACGCAGTAAGGGAGCAACGGCTCGACGTGATTTTTGGTATAGATATAGTTTATGGACCGGAGAATAACATAGGCTACTTTTTATCCCGAAAAAATCACGTTTCTTGTGGGAAGGCAGGTGAAACCGTGGGCAGAAGCTAGTACGTTCATAAGTTTAAAAGATTAGTCCTGAATGTGTAACAAATGGACACAATTCCTGCAATATTCGTATAACAAACTAACCCAGGTTTCGCTGTCCAGCGTCGCGCGTTACGTTTGGTTAAATTCAGTATAGATCGAACTTAGGTCATTAGACATTATTTATCGAGGAATTAAATTTTAAATTACCCACATTATATAATATCTTGTTCTGCAATATTCGTAAGATAAATGTTTATTTATGCAGGTATTCAAACTTCCAATGAATAAAGCTATTCTTACTCGCATAATTAATTACCTACACAAGTCGCGGTTTTAGCAGACGTCCTTCAAGCCTCACCGTTTATCAACTTTGTACTACACTGGATATGTGTAAAGCAGTAACTAAGCTGTGAACGACGCTTTTTATGCTATTGAATAATAAGGCGAGCAGGTCATTTAGAATCGTAAGCATAACGCTTTCCCATAACAATTGCAATAAGAATAATAATATTACAGGGGCGGCTTTGTGGCAATCCGTCGGTGAGTGGCGACACCGTGTAACCCGACTTCCTGGGGCTAAATGACACCCCTGACCCCCGGTTTGCCTGGCCTTTGTCTACTTTTCGTTTATGTATATAATCGGTCCGAGCTGGTGTTGTCCCTACCGCGCTTTACATGCGCACTTATATATATCTATTCTCCAGCTATTTCTCTCTACCTGCAGAGGTAATAACGCTTGTATAAAAGTTCAGGCCTATACGGAGCCATATTTCGAAAGCGGGTTCATAACAAACTCGGCAACGCATAGCTAACTGACTGTGGGTCTTACTAATAAACAGTGTATAACTGCACAATGTTTTGTCTTTGTAGTTCTTTGACAATTTTAAACTGATCGAAAGAGACAAAACATTATGTAACAATTCAACCGTTATACAGTGTTTATTAGTATGGTTGTGTTTGTATAAAGTGCAATCACTGACATACTGTTACACTGTGTCTATTGTGAACCAATTTAACTTAGGTTGTTTGCTTGCAATTTTTCCCTTACACGGCTAAAGATTGACTGACGGCCTACTACGTTAGAATAGTTATTTAAAAACAATTAGGTACCCCTTCCTTCCGAGGTGGGCCGTGAATGGTATAGTACCGTTACATCTCTTGTCGTGGGTACTCTAAGAGCAGGCTGAGAAATATCCAGTAAATACACAGCAGCATTCTCGGTCAACATCAAAATCTGCTACGATCACCAAGACACCTGCCAAGTTTGGTGTATCATGGCAAAATCCCCCTTCATCAGTTAGGCCAATGTTCAGAGAAATAGTCGTTTTTCACAATGTTGTATCAACGACGTTTGACAGAAAATCTTTAGCCATCACACCTTTCCTTCAATCAGTCAAAAAAGTTTTTTTTTCCAAAAATGTACCGCCGAGAAAAAAATGAAAATGTTTTTTTGTGGAAAAATATATTTTTCCAGACAAGCTTTTATAATATACGTAATACGTAATTGGTACTGTAATCTCAAAGTTTCCTTCCGGCTCCGTCATCAGGACCCTGGACATCATCTAGGATGTACTTGTAAAGACGAATCGAACGAGTCCAAACTCGATCGGGTTATGTCGTTTCGTGACAGAGTTCCTGTGGCCACTATCTGGCTCCTTCATCAGACCAGCTCTGTGGCATCATTATATTGCATTGTCATCCGATTTACATACGTATGTAAAATTTCGGCTCAATCGAGCACCGGCCAATGCAGGTATAAACATTGCCAGTTTAATAAAAGCTTGTAAAAAAATAAAAATAAACTAAAATAATCGACAAATAGTACACAACAGACTGTATAAGTAGCTATAAGTACCTAGTTTACTCATATCTTGTGCGTTATTAAGTAAACTTCGTAATTTTAAGTTGATTGCTTAGAAAACGCTACTCACGAATGCCTGTAAATAAATTATTTCACATAACAAGCTACTTGATTTGCATATCTTAATGATATTAGATTCATTTTCGTTTCATAAAATAATATTAAAAGCTCGTACTTTGGTTTAATATATGTAATACTAGTCATTCTATAATGATCCTTCCTTTCTAATATTTTTAATTATCATTGTAGTCCCTGATTCTTGGTAAAATACAGTGTTATTATATTAAATTATTATACTTACAATATCACTTGCTTCGCAGTCTAATTCCCCCAATTCCTTCCATCATTGAATGGACTTACAGTTAAGCGACATCGATACATGGTGGATATTCTGTCTTTACGCACGCGACACCACGAATTTATGCAAGTGACCTCCTTGTCTGAGTTTTGTGTGTCCACGTTTGCTATAATCAGCGAAGCGTGCAACGAAAAAAAAAGAAACACTAAGGATAGAACCGCAAGGCGTAACAAGCATTTCTCATAAACAAGTCCTATCAAGCTCGGAGTCCGATACCTCTGTACGTAAGTTCTAAGCCATTAGGCTTAATGTTACGAACGTCTAGTGTTAACCGGGATTTCCTCGCAACTTGTAAGAACATTAGCCTTGCGACTCCTGGCAATTATGATGTGGTTTTCTTTTCCTTATTGTATTGTAAGTTTGAGGTGCCTGTGTTTCCTGGTAGCGGGTCAATTTTGGTGTTACCAATGATCCTCAAATATTTTAAACCGATGAGTTGTTCTTAGCGTGTCATTGAATCGACTCTAACATTACGTTAGCCAAGTGGGATACCAGAGTGACCGCGCCCGCGTTTGCTTCTCGTAAGTTTTTCATCGTGCAGGTGGTAGGGTATGAGGGATAGGAGAGAAGGTGGGACATGGTCTGGTCTGGTCCACAGAGTTTGCATTGGGATTTATTAATGTAGCCCCGCCTAGCCATATTGTGCCTACAGCGGCCGACTCCGTTTCTAAGCCGATTAAGAGACTTCCAAATTGGTCACTGTAGGTCATAACCAGAAGAAAGTGTCTCGCTGGAGGAGTGTATTTAGAGGGTACGGGATGCATTTATTTGTTCGACCGATACATTAATCCCTACTTAATATTATAAATGTGAAAGTGTGTTTGTTGGTTTGTCCTTCTTTCACGCAGTAACGGAGCAACGGATCGACGTGATTTTTGGCATAGATATAGTTTATGGACCGGACAGTAACATAGGCTACTTTTTATCCCGGAAAAATGCACGGTTCCTGCGGGAACTTGGGTGAAAACCACGGGCAGAAGCTAGTTATTCCATATGTCAAAATACTAAAGAAGAAACAAGCTACGCTTAGACTCGTCTCTGAATCTACGCTTAGGCTGAGATTCAGAGACGAATCTAAGCGTGGACTCACGCTTCCATACGTCAAAATTCTATACAGTTTTGACATATGGAAGCCAAAGTCTACGCTTAGAATCGTCTCTGAATCTTAGCCTTAGACTCGTATCTGAGTCTACCCTGAATCGACGCTTAGACTCATTTCTGAATCTTAACCTCGGTCTGAATCTTAGACTCGGTAATCCCGACTTTTAAACTATGATCAAAACCTTTATTAAATTCAATTGTGGAATTAAATTGTGCCGATTCCCAAAACAAGGCCAAAGTTAATGAATGAATACCCTTATTCAAATTATCAAATCACCACCTCACAAAACATTGACATCAAAATATGGTAACGCGATACCAACATCCGGAAAGTCACCCTTCCTGTCTTCACGAATTGGACTTTCCTCATCTTAATGACAAAGGTCTCGACTTAATTAATCATTGTGCTTACTGATTAACATGAGCCCATTGGAGGCTGAGCGAACCGAGCGAGTTGAGGAAACTAGGCGAGTTGAGCGAATTATCATTCAGATGGAATAGTTGATTCGAGGTTCGATGTCAGGTTCCGGACCAGTTGTCTTTTGTTTATAATTCGGTTTAGAATTGAAAATAAATTAATTTGTATTTGAATTAAATCTAACAGATTTCGTGCTGTTGGAGTCATTGACCGGTTCAAAGATCAGTAAGGATATTAAACTAGGGTACGAAGACGCTTTCGCTCCAGTGATTTGGTAAATTGGTTATTTTACTTGACATGTCAGAGTTGATAATTGCCAACACAATAGAATACCTACACAGTACACATACCTATATCGAAACTAGTCAATAGAGGAAACTCACTCGAAATTAGTAGCAAAATAGAATATAAGAAAAACGTATCTTATGTCGGTAGTGGTGAATAACACCTATTTAGAGCTTTGCCTTTTTTAGTTTTTTAAAATATTTAATTTTTTAATTTCTCATTTTTTGTGAATGATGAAAACCGAAAACAGCTCACTCAGTAGGTCGCTTATAGATGGTACTTACAAATAATGACATAATGAACGATCTAACGGAAGCATCATATTTCACTTTACAAATCACTTAATTTTTGACATTCCTAAAATAAAATTGAACAGTGAAGTTCCAAGAAAATTCATATTGAGGTATAACGCATACCACTTCCTTAGCAAGAATACTTAATATTTACTGGAAATACGCGTGATAACAATAGGTATGTTAAATAAGTCAGTGAAATTACTGGGCCTTTGTGGCTTAATACATTACCTTAGGATAACGAGCGCACTGCTGCGGTGCCATGCAGGCCTTTGTAATTCAAAGTTCTAAGTGACACTGCAATCATTTTTATGGGCTGGATTTATGCTTATGTACCATAAGGCGAACGACTCAATACACAATACAGTTCCTGTACACATAAAAGCTTGAAGCGCAGTTGAAGTTACATAAAAGAGACCGGTCTTTTTCTTACAGAACCGTGCTTTTGGTCATAATGTCCTTTACAGCTTTACCATACAGCGGCAGGACGATGTGCAACAACAGTTGTGATGTTATATGAAATACAAAATTACTGTTGTTAAAGAGGTTCACTTACCTTAACAAGATAAAAATGAAATTCACAAAAATATATAATTTCCGCAAAGATACTGTGCATCTAAAATTTTTACGAATTCAACGATTTTTTTTCATCCTGTTGTAATAAATTTAAATGATACCATCAGATTATTTACATTTCAATGGTTAAAATAATTTATGCAGGTTTTCACGACCGAATCGACAAAATCCATGTTTTAGTACAGCTTCACGGCCCGCGTTGAACAAGTGACGTCAGATGTTCTGTCCAATTTGTATGAGGCGTTTTAGCGCTCAGTAGATTCACTCGACTTTGACTCCCTTTTTTGACGTTTCAAGCGTTCGATTTCCAGTTTTTTCGAAATAGACATTTGATTCTCATGAGAAAACAAATTGATTGAGATCATAAAAAAATGGAGTCAATATCCCAATTTGTCGATTTGCAACTGTGTGATGAGTGATAATTGCCCTTTTTTTCGCCAATGCACTACCTCCTGTTGCGCGGGGGTGAGATCTCGCTCCCTCGCACGCGTCCTGCGAGGACACATGATACCTCGTTTATTCACTAAATAAGCTTTGTCAATAAATTATCTCTCACTTTACTATATAAAAGTACACTTCTTCAAACCGCGGTAGCTAAGTTAGGTCTTCCAAGAAATGAATAAACCACACCGTTATTCGTTTACACGATTTAATGAATACGGAATAAATGAATTCTCTTGAATCCGAAGAATAAATAAATACGCGATTCATTGTAGTTGCATTTCTCGGTGCCCGGCGGATATTGAATTTTCATAACGCTCAATTGTTATTATTGCACTATTTTCTGGCCAAGACTGCGTATTTCAGCAAGAAATATGATTACTTAATATTTACAAGTCTTTATTTAAGTTCACTACTTAGTTTGTATGAATACGAATGAAATTTTGAATGAATGAATTTCGAAAAGGCAGAAATTTTGTGACCTTTTTGTAAGCTTATATTTTTTAAGTAAGTATATGATTTTTTGCAGCTGAGTCGTCATGCTGGGTACATACGTCTTTTTAAAACCATTGGCACGTTTTAAGCGAAAACCTAAGGAAACACCAATTCAACTTTGCAAATGAAACTTTTTTGCTCCTGTTTGTGTTGTTTGTGTGCAAAACTATGTAACGGTAAGTCGCAGTATAAAGTTCTGGGTCTACTGTTATTCTATTCCTCTGAAATTATGAAGAAGCACTGCAAGCACCGAACGAATTAGGTGTTTTATCAAGAGCTGTAGACAAAACAAAGTAAATAAATCGCTTTCTCAGTTACCATAATCAAATTCTCAATAGTTTAGAAAATCATTGTAGACCGTTACGACTGTATTATTATCATAAAAATGTGCGAAAACAGGGCAGCAGTAAATAACACCTTAAAGTTAGGGGACGATCCCCTTAAATACGTTTTCCTGTAGTTACAAAGGTTAAAGTGGCTGACCTTGCAGCCCTTCCTGTTTAAAATTGCCTTAAAAGTCAAACAATTAGGTATTTGCTACTTATTGGTATATTAATTGTAATTTCTTTAGTTACACAGGTTTCAAAACTGTCATCGTCATCTACTATACAAATATTATCTTTAGAAACGGGATATTTGTCTTGTATATTATTTGATTTGGGTTTCCGATATTCGGAAGGTGATCACGGAAGGTCAGTTTTTCCTTGATCATGGCGTTTGTAAAAAATACATAATTACTGTCGTTATACAGGTTTAAGAACACAATAAAAATTAAATTATGGTGTCACAGATTATACCAATATTTTTATCCCAATAAGAAGCCACGCCTATTGTCTACTATGCATCTTCGAAATCCCTTACCCAAGAACTCGAAAAACGACTCTCGAATCTGGAAACCAGAAGCCTCATATAAAAACAAACGCGCCACTGTTTCAACTAACCATAACGTTTCGCGCATTGTACCCGACGCTGAAAACTGCGCTTATCGAGGCGCACTAAAGTTTTATTCGTGGGTATAAAATTTTATTAGCGGCGTTCACTTTTAATCTCTAACTATGAGTGTTAATAATGCTTCGTTGTTCATAATAATACTTTTTCTCGATTTAAGTCATGGGATTTGTTATGCAGCGCCATGTAGGTTTGTGTCTCAAAGTTCTGGATGGCACTGCAATTGTTATGGGCTGACTATGGGTTATGCTTACCATTAGGCAAACGTCCAGTTCGTCTCGTTAGCCAACAGTATAAAAATTGCGATATGAAGTTTAGATGTAATGATAGAACAGATGAACCTACATACATACATACCCACACATATACGGTCAAAATCATAACCCTCAGTTTTGTCTCGCCATAATCGGGTAAAAAAAATTTTAGCTAGCTGCTGCCCGTGGTGTTACTACTCGTGTGTCGATTCCCACAAGAACCATACATTTTTTCCGGGAAGAAAATACCCTTTGTCACTTTCCGGCTCATATAATATTTCTATGCAAAAAATCTGCGATCCCTTGCTCCGTTGCTGCGTGAAATAAGGACAAGCCATTACACAAAAAAAGGTGACGTTTAAAAACACAAAAACTGTAAAAAGTTTAATATAAAAGTCTCGCATCGCACCACTAGGAATTGCACTGGAGTTCCGTTCCTATTTTTTAATTTGTCCAGTAATTATTTCCCTTTGGATTACTCTTTTTATTTCTTTTTGTTTCAAATAAAAAGAGAGCTGATTTGCCCCAGTTTGCTTACGAATACGTTTGTACCGTTTTATCTTTTTTAACTTTACAATGTACTTAGCCTGTTTTCAGACAGTTATTCTGGGCTTTTTGTTTGCATCGCTAGTTCGATAAATAATTGGTTGTGTAGCAAAAAATTATGTTTGAATTTGACTGCTATATAATATATACTTATTCCATATATACTTATTCCATATATAAATCATCCTACGCGACGCTTATAATATATCCTTATGATTTGTGATGGAATATCGAATTTTTTTTTTTCAAAAACAAGATGGCGTCATTTGACCGCCGTCTTGGAATTGGACACGTTCCTTTTATTATTTACATATCATATTATCATCAGCGTTATTACGCTCCCACTGCTGAGATACCGGCTCTCTCAGGGACATGGGACGTAATCTACCACGCATGCCCAATGTGGCTTGCTGGACGTCATATGTCCGCGAATTTTGTGGGTTCTCAAACAGGCGGCTTTCATCATGCACCATGTTTTCTTTCACCGTTTTAGAATGTGATAAACATCACATCATACAAATAATACATATTGTCTTGTAAAGATTTTTGTGACTTGGTTCGATATGTATCCAAAAAAAATTGCCTGATGCCTTGGTAGTTCTAATGTGCACCTTCAGAACCTCAGGACATTACTGTAGTTTTTTTCTCGACCTAGTGATCGTGAATAGGGTTTTTATGGGTTTCGGAAATATTTCTAGACTCTGCACAGAAAACAGATATCTCTGCGAAGTGACACATCAATGAATTCACCACGTAGTTACCGTGCAATTTTTTTCCAATCCCATACCCACAATGGCTACAATAGCTTGAATATTTCATGTTTTATTTCGTGGACACATGAAACTGCTAAGCACGGCGAACAAATCACCACTATTGAATTGACACAGTTAAATCAATTGGTTCGCCAGCGAGCGATCGTGTTGGGTCATCGAATCATCCGGACATAGTGCACTAAACCGGGTGCAGATTTAGGTCTATTATTTTGGTTTACTAGTATAAATACACTATTCGAGCGAATTATGTTTAAAATTAGTACTTATAAAGGCTGAACTGGCTAAGAAAAGACTGTCTCAGAATACGAAATGGTTTTAGTCTTCTATGGTACATTTTCTAATCTTCGATCTTTTACCTTAAAATCAGATGAGACGTAATCAAGAGCTAACCTCTAGACTTAAAGTTTATAGATAGAATCAGCTTTATGTCGTCACCGAACCGGTAATTGTAATAGAAATGAAGAATTACTTGCAAAACATTTTTTGATTGTTTTGTTATTGTTAATGATTTCATCATAACTCGATGTTTCGATAAAGCGGCATTAAACACGACAAAATAAGTGTTGCCACAAAGACGCGCGTTACTAACTTAAATTCCTTCCTTTACACGCTTAGGTACTACTTACACACACACCGCTTATACACTCTACTTTTGCGCCGTCACTAAACACTGTCAAAACGACACGTTTGCGTGTGTGCACAAACCTAACCGCCACATCTCACGTGTGTGCTTGCGTGACCCAGATCGAGGTGAGTACTCCTTCTCTACTATTATTTCGCTGTGGTACTGAAGTGTTGTCTGTTTTGCTGTACTCATCAGCTGTGTATTTACGAATGCGCTTTTTGCGGTTCACCAGTCAGGATATTTAACTTTGTGCACAGTGAGCAAATAACTTTATGAATACGTATATTTGCGTTTTTCAACATAAATCTTTTAATCTGTGTCGAATATTTTAATAAGGATATTGTAAGAGTAGAAAGCTCGTAATCTTTTATTTTAGTATTAATATTATTTGTGATAAATATAAATACTTTCAACAAATAATTTATTGCTTCGTTTTTGAAGATATCATCTGACTTTAGCCAATTTTTGTCAAAACCAGCGGATCGATAACCACTGGTTATCGATCCGTAAATAATGGACATTATATTAATAACTATAATATGGATATTATATTAATAACTACGATTATTCCTTGATACGTTACTATTATTTAGATCTGAAACTATAGTTTCTATCTGGGATATTCACAAACATTCGAGCTGGTATACGAGTAACAGTTCATAAGCAACATTATTTTTAAATTTGTTTTTGTTTATGAAGGAGTTTTATCACAAATTGATTAGCTCATAAGAAACATAAACAAAAAAATACCTTTGATAATCATTCTAAAAACCAACCCACAGATAAAACAAGCCGTTATTTATAAAGTACATAATCAAATTATTCACCGCAACCCCACAGCGTGTTTTCAAAAGCAACAGAACTTATACAACGTTTTAATAACGCAAGGAACATTCGCAGTTCAATTTTAGATATATCCCGTGTAATAAATGTGAGTAACATATCCGGACTCTATGCTCCGGGCTCTGGCAAATAGCTTTATTTTCAACATCAACGGTCACACCTGGACCGACTTTATTGAAGTTATAAGTTGTGCAAACTCCCACACTCTGTCTCTCTTACTCATCCCTGAATATTTAGCGGCTGCTCCATCTATCTCTGTCTACGAACTGAGACACTCTCATTTATTGAATTTGAGACTTTCGTAATACAGCAGTTTTGAATGTTGTGATCAAATTTTACCGTCATTACTTATATCATTGACCACTGTAACTCGCTTGGCTAGACATAATTAAATCACTCAAAATTCAACCCATTCTGTACAGAAGTAACAAGAGTTTCTAGCCTTACATAGTACAATAATAGAATAGACTTAAAAGACTAATTAATATTTATCTCATAATCCTATCTTTAAATGAAAGGGAAGTTCGCATAAGTTATTTTTCCTTTTTGTGATATTTATCAAATTATGTTTTTATTATTTGGTAAATACGTCAATGAGTATTATCGTGAATCCCAATTCGAGAAGAGTTTTGTTTTCATCAATAAGTTCGGCTTCAATGTCTTTTTCCGCCTTCAACGGTTTTGTATTGCCGAGACCCGTCTGATCTTTTGTTACATTTTTAGGTAAAATTACTTATTGGTTACAAAGGAAAGGCCTAGGATTTATGTCCCTAAATTCGCTTTCATCTAATGTTAATGGAATTGATTCAGGCGGTTTCTCTAGTTCGTGGCTTCGTCTAAATATAAATCTGGAGAGTAAATGTATATATGTGGACATGAATTAGACTTGACTTTCAGGAAAGTTAATTGTGCTGGCGTGGTTGTTACCACCAGTTAATGCCGAGTGGTTACTGCTCCGGTGAAAACTTTGACAATTTGTGTCGACATTTCCATAAATTAAAAGCTCTGATAAATTAATTTTCTCACGAGGTCAGGTATCAGCGATGTAATTGTTTGCTATTTCGGATGTCCAATTCAATAATAATTATCGTACTATGATCAAATTATTTGAATTAAACATGCGCATTCCAAATCCGTCGAGCGTTGTTCGTCAGCATGATTCTTATTAAAAGTCATGCCGATGTACAACGTTCTCTTGGTTTTGTTCTAGGTTCGAGGAAAGCAGCAACACATGATTCTAAAGGGAAACAATAAAAAATGTGTTTGATTGGGAAGAGCTTTAGTTTCAATTGTGAAGTCGGGCGAACTTGCGAGTGGAGTGTTCGGAAAGATTTCAGTTGAGAGTAAATGTGCCGAATAACGATGGAATATGGATGAACTTGTTACCTCGCGACGACGCCCGAACTGTGCTTCCTAAAAATGCTATTGCGCAGTGAATCCCCAGCCTAACTCTTGCTAACAACCAAACGAATACCTAGATTAGAATAGTCAAAAAATATTGTAAATATAGCCAATAAAATTTAATTCTTAATCGTTGTCTACGTGTTTACCTAACTTTTGAAATTTTGAAATTTTTTAATCATCGAAGCGGTTGTCGTATTTTTGTGATATAAAAGTATCAATTAATTTAATACTAGATGTAATTAAAATTTTGAATGTAATTAAATTAAAATAAGTGGCAAAACTCGGTTGTGATGTGTATAGTGTATAAGTTATCGTAAGTAAAGAAGAAGTGTCGCCATTTTGGTCCAGAGGCGTCCATATTGCGATCCGCCATTTTGAAGTCAGCAGCCATTTTGTGGTGGCCCGCCATTTTGTGGCGGCGTGCCATTTTTTGGAGCGCGCGTGCTGCGCAGATGTGGTCCGCGGTGCGTGGTGTGCGTTGTCACGTGGTTTTTGGCGCAGGCGCGGCCCGGCGCCGGTAAGATGCGAGAGCGGCGGACCGCGCTCAACCGCACCGTCGTCGTCGTTCTTCTGTTTGCCTGCATCCTCAACCTCAATTGTCAAGTCGACGCCGCTACTGGTAAGTCATCTATATTTGTCTACACTATTGGACTTTCTTTTGTCAATCTGGTGTTTTATATGCCAACAAAATAAAAATCGTTACGATATAGGCAGGCCTAGTGTCGGTCAAAGTCGAGCAAAGCGAGTCAAAATACTGACGACAAATAAGGGTCCAACCAAATTGCATGCTAGGCTAAGATTTCTCAACGAAAAAGTGTAAAAGGACGACGAAGTAACGACATTGAAAACCGTAATAATCGTACTGAGGTAATACTGTAATTACACACCGTCAAATTGAAAATTTCGTGGAATCGAGGAGACAGTAATAGAGGGTCAACATGCTCAATTTAAACAATCTATCCATTAGCGATGAGACACGAGGGTGATTACATTATGTCTTCACATGAACCGCCCTGATTGTTCAAACAAGCAATTTTCAAAAAATAGGTTTTTTTATTTCTTCGTAGACAGATTAGATAAGTACCTATAGGTAATACCGCCGTGCAGTGATTGCCTTATTGTGAACGGTAACAGTACCTTACCCAAGCATATGCAAACTGCAAATATAAATGCATAATATAGTGTAACATAATATATAATACACAATGTTTTTAAAGTAAATACACTAACACGGCTCCGACCACAAAGAAAGATTTTATTTTATATAAATCGAAAAGATTAAACAAATAAATCCAAGATGGCCGCCGCGAGCCTAGTAGGATAAATTAAATTTCATGAATATGTTGACAGAGTTTCTCGACCCACTTTTGCGTTATCGGGCGGCTTCCTAGAATTTTCATGGAAATAGTGACTATTGTCGCGTGATTGCTAATACATTTTTATTTCACTATTTTATTGCCGCGTACGGTAGGCATCCCGTAATTAAAGATGAACGCTTCGGTAATAACTATAACGTAGTCGCCTATCAAAAAGCTATTAAAACGATAATTTCAGGTTACAGTAAATTGGCTGCGATTAAAAACAGAAAAGATGGACGCGCACTAAATTGTAACAGCAAGCTTAGACAAGTCAATTTCTACAATAGCTGTCACAAAAGTTAAAATGTATCGACTTGTCATTGCATTTGCAATTTTTGCTAAATTTGCAGCATTGTTTACGTCACCATGTGACTTATCCGCTCATTATGTATCTTCGTCTTAGAGGGAAAATACTAATCAATGATCTTCATACATTTAAACTTTATCTCAGGCCTTACAGCCAGCACAGAGCGTATCTAAAGAACTTGAATTATTTTTAGTCATAAAATACGCTTGTTTAAAAAACAACAACTCGTTAATTTTCCGGCTCTATCCGGTTTGCGTCGACTAAATGGTTATTTTTACACAGCCTTATTTAGACTTTTTTATATTTTTGTACAGCCACGTTATTCGGCTAATATGTTTTTTGTTCATCATCGTTTGTTCACAATCTCACGAGACGATGTGGTCGAAGCCCAATAAACACAGTGATCGTGTTTTCACTTTAATCTTACACTCGCCCAGATTTTAACATTCAGGGAACACAGACGGGAAAGCGCTCCACGCCTTTGCATTTCTGATAAATGAGGAAGTAGCTATCAGAATGGAGCATAGCTAGAACATAAGCACATTTTTTTTAACCTCGGTAGTTTGGCATTTGACTAATATCTTATTTGATCAAGCGACGATATGGTTAATGTGAATAAATATTAGAAAAATATTAAATCTAGATTAGAACTGGTTCTCAACTGCAGATGCCGGGTATACATATAGCAACAGATTTTCATATTGAGGATTACCTACAGATCGGTTGTCGGACTCACTATCCATATTAGCCATCACCACTCCAACTTAACCTATTTCAGTTTATATACTGAAATGTAGAGTAACGATTCTCATATTCAGTTATTAGCATAAAGGGGTGGGTACTCTTTACATTAACATAAAACTGAGCGCAAAAATCGCATCGCGTCGAGTCTACCTTTCCGCATAATTATGTTCCACTGGTTTATGAAAATGAGACGTAAAAATGGTTTGGGGTATTAAAATAAAACGACTCTAGGATAAACTGCTGTTTTCTACTCTCGGGTAAAAAGAGTGTTGCCAGGCGAAGGGCTCCCTGGGATTGGAGCTGGGGAAATATTGGGTGAAATTAATTATGTAGGTTTTGTTGCTTTGCTTATTCCATTTTTTTGTTAGAATATCAGAAATTACCTGTTGTTAAATATAAATGTATATGATAGTAGTAGGTATGTATGTTACTTTTAAACCCTAACAGTGGTATAGGTATGTATAAATTCGTATTGCGCCGACCCCATATAGAATGGGACAAGGCCGGGAAAGAGAGAGATAGATAGAGGTACGTTTCTTATTATGAAATAAGGGTCGAGATAGCTCGTCGTTTGCCTGAGGCTAAGCGTCACGTCTAATTACAGATTAATATTTGATTTTTGCTGTGATCAATATTTTGTATATCATAAAATTAATATAAATGTATATTATCTAAGAATTAAAAAAAATATTATATTTTTTATATTTGAACGTAATTGCATTTTCTTGGATACAGCTCAGTAAATATCTAGATTTTGAAATAAATCCACTACCAGATTTGCATGGTCTGATTTCAGATAATATATTATTCACACTTCATTCAGATAAGTACCAAATACACAACAAACATCGAAACATTCGCGCTTAAATATTAGTGTAACTACTAAGCCCGTTTTGAAAGAAATTTTAACAAAACATGGACCTTGGTTTGAAAGTTTTGTTTTTAGAATTACTTAGTCGCTTTTTGGCCGTAACCTCTGGCAACACTAAATTAAAATACAAATTTGCAAATCTACTTAATATGCGTAGTGCAGCCCGCTAAGCTTTTAAAGCCAGTTTTCACAAGCCACACACGTATCTGCTTTATGAAAGGTCTTCATTGCTTGGGGGCGTCGTAAAAGAATCAACCATGTGTTTTGTGTGTTTACACGACAATGGAGTTAGTGTATTATTTGAAGTAGCGTTTATAGTATACGTACCGAACGTTTACTATATCCTTTCAGAAACGTTACATATATATCGATTGTAGCAAATATTTTTAGGCTTTCCGTGCAAATTAATAAGGCAATACAATTTGTTTTAACTATATCATTACTTATTTCTGGACGCTTCCGTCAACTACGTACGATGATACAATTTCCATTAAGTGTATCGTATGTGAAAACATTTAATTAGCCAAAATTATTAATGTTTTAACTGACTGCTAATTTTACTACGGTAGTAAAGTTATTCATCGATAATATGGCAGTTTTCAATCTAGAAAACACCACTACAAACAATGTCAGAAGGACACTTTAAGGTATCAACCTTGATCGTTATCGGGATGACATGAATCGTTATGGCTCAGCGCTAACCACGAGACTTGTAGCTGACATTATGTCAAACAAATCAACAATACAATACTTGTGGCTGACATACTGTCAAACAAATCAACAAGACAAGACTTGTGGATGACATTCTGTCAAACTATACAACAAACGCCTCCCAATCATCCTCATCCTAATCTCGGTACTCTCACGGTAAGCTCCAACACTGCGACCCGCAACCTTCCAGCTCGGAGTTATTGGACACACTTATTGTTGTTTTACTTCTTAAATTGTTATAATGTGGACATTACCGCCAGGCGGCGCGTATCATTTGCATAAGCGGGCGAGGCGGCTGCGCCGGCGATAAAACCAGGCTTCGAACTTATGACGGCAATTAATGAACCAAATGATACAACAGCGCACGAAATTGCGCGTTTTTACCCTTCCGACGGTATCTCGTGGCCGGTACATTATTTTTCGATTAAGAACTTTGTATAAACAGTAGTCTACCTAAGTAGTCTTTCGCTTTGCGGTGGTCGCGTTTTAGTTTTTTGCCGTTTCTACTTTCGCTTAATATTAAGACAGTAAAAAGGAAGTTCTTGGAAAATGAAAGTGGTATTTTCAAAAGTGTATAAAGTTAAAGTTAGTTGTTTTCGTCTACCGTTTGGGTAGCGCTTTATGGGCCGATGTATCGCTCACCATCAGATGAATGAAATTCTGATCCTGTCATTTGATTGCATTAAAAATAGAAAATTTTGTTACTTAAAAATAAATAGAAAAAATACACGACTCAAGAGGAAAAATATATGATAATGATGAATTTTCTTTTTTAAACCCAACTCAAAAAAGCATGTTCTACTGTAATCTGTTCAGACGTTTGAAGATAATTGGTTCCTTTAAAGCATTAAAAATAAAAAAAAACCATTAGGTATATCCAAAGAAAAAATGTACTCGCTTAAAACTTCTATGTAATAAGTAACACAAATTTCGTATTAGACGTCTTTACGATACCCGGAAATATATTTCCCATACGTGAATAACTGGTATCCCGATAATGTCTGTCGAACCGATGTGCTGTCGTAAAACTAGACGCACCTAAGCGAAACAAGGGACTGCAAAAGGAAGAGAAACCTTGTCAACAAATTATGTCAGTATAATATTATATTGCATAATCAGCTTTGCGCTGATCGCCTATTGTACTGTACAATAAAAACGGCGACTTCAGGTTGTAAAAAGAAACACGTGGAAATGTATGGAAAAACATTCAAAACTTATGTTTCCACAGTCAAAAATTACACTACTGGAAATGTATAACTCTTATTGCATTGAGATTAATAAAACAGTTAAACTGAATTTATTAATTAACGCCCTAATTCATAAAAGCTCAATAAGATAATATATGCTTTAAACTGCTCTGTCAACTTCTCGTTGACGTAAGCTGTTACGCGAGAAAACGAGACAAAACACTTTCTGTTAATTAAGTAAGTTCGGAACGTTTATGAATAAGGGGGCAGATGGATTAGTTTATCGTTTCGATTATGGTGCTACTCGCTTATGTATGTATTAGTAAAGAATAAAACCAGAAAAAACCGGCGGCGACGGTTTTGATTTGCATTTTAATATGCACAAGGGGATAGCGGGGAGAGGGCGCGTCATATTGTCATCATGTAAAATTGACGTGTGGCGTGAAACAATCGATTGATTGTCTGTTTGACGTGACGGGCGCGTCTAGATAATGGATGAGTAGTATGGACTATATTATTACATAGTCATCGACTCGATATATAATTAATTTGTATGTACTCGTATATGAAATTTTATCCCCACTATTTTTCCACCCTTAAGGGTGGTATATTTTAATAAAATTTATTAAAGGACCATCCTTTATACTATATATATAGTCATGAATAAATAATAATTACAATCTGTTCACTTGCGTAACATAAACAAAAAAATACTCAGAAATTGAGAACCGGTTTTCGAAGTCGGTTAAAAATGGAAAGAAAAACAGGTCGTGTTTTTTTTATCAAATCGGTACTAGAATGAAATATAGTAAAGTATATTCAGATCTCTGATATAGGTGAAACAATTGAGTTCTGAGAAAATAGAGTTTCGACAAAAACTATTTATGCAGATGTTCATAGCTAAAGTTTTTCCGAGGCGTATATACGCGTATAGGATACTCCTAGGAATAACTAGAAACTCGTATACTTACTTCAGGTAGCAAGTAACAACGCATTCAGTAGACACTAGATGTAGACTGTAGATAGTAGAAATCATTTCAAAATGTTTTAGTTACTGTACTTGTTATAGTTTGCATGTGTTTGTACAAATTCTACTGCAATTTTATCAAGACCAACTTTAAAGAGTCAAAGTTTTAAAGTAACACAAACTATAAATTTATTTTAAACTAGCTGTGCCCCGTGGCTTCGCTCACGTAGCCTAAGTTACTCCTTACAACATCAGCTATCTGCCAGTGAAAGTCCTGTCGAAATCGATCCTGCCGATTCGGAGACTAGCCGGAACAAACAGACAGACAGAAAAATTTTTTAATAATTGCTTTTTTGTTTTAATTACCGTAGGTATATACAATATACATTATACCTACTTTCATATTCATTTATAAAAAACTGTTATTATGACATTACAAACAGACACATCAATTTTATTTGTTTGTATAGAAGACAATTGAAGAGTGTGGCCTTTAACACTAGAAATGCTAATTCCATTAACTGATATAAAAATGAGTTTTGCATTCAGAATCTGGGTTGAGCATATCCGGCAACTTCCTCCACATCGTCGCTGAGATAATGGCCAAACGCTAATTGTTAAGAGTAAATACATTTCCTTCTTTTTCGCAATTGGGTCAAAAGAGGATGGTCACTCAGTAAAAATTATGATACAACCAATTTAAAGAATGTTAACGCTCATAATAGATATACAAGAGAACTTCGACGGCAACAAATATACAAGCTCTCAATCTTTAGCATGTGAAAACTGGAGCAAAGTCCTTACTGTCTGAAACATATTGTGGTGTCGATCCGAAAGCGAAGAGCAAAAAATACGAATGCTCGTTCCTCCTACATACTTTTATTTGACTTTTTACGTCAACGCCTGGATGGAAGGATGATAAAATTCAGCAATACATAGACAGATGGCGCTTCGCTGCAAATTGAATTTGGTTGGGAGATCAAACTTGTTTATTTAACCTTCTCTTCTTTGATATCACTTTCGTTAAAATTATTTTAGGGCTGGAAATACCTATAACAGAATTCGACATCTTCGTATTTATCTCGTTTCTATAGTTTATCTTTCTACGAATATAACCCCTTCTCCTAAAGTTAAAAGTTAAAACAAGACTTAAAAAACTATAAAGTAGAACCACATCTTCTATTCTTTCTAAGTAGTAATGATCTCCCGCTATAGTAAAATGAAGAAATGATTGTGAAGAAAATGATTGAATGAAGAGTAGATGAAAATGAAACGTTTTTCACGTCTCATCTTTATCTACTCTACCTGTGACCACGTTTCTGCAGTGTTTAAAATATTAGGAATATAGTAATATATAGATAATAATAATGGAAAAGAAGCCCGGCAGATCGTTAAAGTAGTTATTTTGTTGTTCTCGTTGGTAATAGTAAGAATATCATCCTTTTTATATAAGAAGAGAAAATTGATCTTGACCTTGTGTTACCTTGAACTAGGATGAAATCTGGTCCAGCCACAGATAAGAGGAGGGATTACCGTTACTGCCACGATCAGTTGCCTATCGAATATCCAATTTCAGTCGCGTTTTTATAGCTACAACGTGATAGACAAGGCTATTATAGACGGTACACAGTGTAGACGCAGTAGTACAGGTTCTATTACGAAGTCGCTTAAAAAGCATGTTAGCAGTTAGGAATTTAGGCAAGACATAGTTTTTGTTTTAATTCTCTATAGGCTACCGTTTGACTGCTATCTTATTACAACGGCAGAAGCTTGATCTCACATCACTGACAACATTTCCACTAAAATGCCTTCGACCTCATGCTTGTAGTTTACCACAAAGGTGCTCATTCTAGAATAACACTGGCACGCTAAATACAGTCCCCATTTCAGAATAGGAAATATTATTTAAAGCCTAGCTTACATATTCCTTCTTTAAATCGCGTGGTGTAATATGTCTTTTAAGATTAGTTTAAATCACGGGAATAAATTTTTACACTAACATTTTTTTGTTGTAGTTAGTCAGAAACTTCCATTGTAAATCAATTAATAAATAAACAAATGATTATTATAATAGGTACATCAGGAGAGATAGTAGTATAAGTAAAACCAATGGAGAATTAAAAAAAATATTTTAGTAAGATATGTGGGTAATTTATACTTAATTCGGCGATAAAGAATGTCTAATGGCGATGCGCGACCCTCACAACAAAAAATGAACCCATGTTTGTTCTAAAATAAAAAACTTTCTCGAGCTCACAACGATGGACTGTAAAACCAGCAATTACTATTATTTAGTTACTTAATAACCCTTGGTTGGAATATGTGAACCACCTCCGGTTCGGCTGCAAGTCACAACGTAAAAAGAAATTTTCATAAATAATTATCTAATCTGTAGTAGTGCAACCTGCGCTACTGGTCTGTCGTCCTTATTCTGTGGTGACAGATAACTACATTATAAGGCAGCGTTGGAGACAGATATGTCTGTTCTCATTTTTGACAGCGCGCTGAGCATCATCGAAAGAGGTTATTACGGTTTTCTATCTTAACTCTTGTCAGTTTACGATAGGTTTCGATAAAAGTCTGGAGAAGACGTGAAAGAGCCATGTAAAAAAATTGGCAAGATTCGAAAAAAATTCAGGTTATAATCGTAATGAATTTGTTACATTTTCGTGCGTAAGTGCCAAATCAAATTTATTAATTACCTACTAGCGACCCGCTCCGGCTTCGCACGGGTTATAGTTTAACTTTCATATAAACTTACGATGACCCTTAGACCCCCTTAATTCTGTCCTATGTTGCAAAATCCGTTCTTATCTGACCTATAAACTACCTACTTGGCAAATCTCAGTTTCATCCAGTAATTTCAAGATTTCGTGTTTAGTCATTGAGTCAGTGACCTATCGATTTTATATATGATAGGTATGTATAAATTATTTTAATTGTGTTTGTGCCTTCCATATCCCTACGTATTAAAATCCTTGGTGATTTTACATGACGTAAAGTAAGCTATAGGTATACGAGTTTAACGCGATATACGACCGGTCCCAAAATGTGAACTCGATATATTTTTAACGATCTGAGGTCAGAATTTCGATGCATAAAATAGAAAAAGTGTTACTATCAAAACCACTGATTGCAATAGCAATCCAAAAATGCTAACTATCCGTTACAGGGCGCCAATCCACTATCGGCTGTTTTTGAATCGTCCTTTGTTCGAAAATGACAGTTCTTGGGTTTCAATTCAATATTCGATCATTTAACTTTGATATTTTTTTACATCTATCTGGGGTTTGTGTTTACAATCCTAGAATATTGGTCGTGCATGTTCCTCTTCGTCGAATCGATCTTTGGATTTATTAAAATTACTTGGTAAAAAGTACATACACTAGTACATAACATACGTACTAGTACGTAACATGTTTAATTAAAGATTATCTAGAAGCATAGGCTACAACAACTACTAGTTGTTCCAGTAATATTACTAGTGTTACGAAATATTGATACTTGTTGCTTCGACAAAAATGATAAAACCCGACCCTTATAAAGCACGCCTAATCTTCCAAGAATTCTAAAAATCCCTACGTATTCTCGATATTCAAAACGGTCCGGGCCCGATACAAGGTAAAACGCGTCGAATCCCGGTATCGTGACGTAGATGTATTAGCATATAGATTATGTCCCCGGGACACGTGACGCCTGGATTTGTCTACCGGTTTTCATTATTTGCACATGTATTTTTTCTTTTTCTGTTAGCGAAACAGTGGTATAGAAATGTAAAAGTTGTTCTCGTATTGATATACTCGTCTCGTAGGTATAGTTGAATGATAGTGTGTTTTTATGCTACTAGGTAACTAAACCAGTAAGGTCGTTTGTACGATGGTAAGCGTGATGCTTCCCGATAACAATTGCAGTGCCACCTATAGCACTTAGAAATACAAACGCCTGTGTAGTACTGCAGTGCGCTCGTTATCCTGACTCATTATGTATTAAGTCTCATGGACAGTAATTTCACTGACTATGCTCTTCAAACTGGAACACAGTAATCCACTACCGCTTGAAGTCAGATTACACGACCAAAGCGCTGCACAGTAGTACTTTAGCAGACGGTCACTTGCAGAAAGTGAGTCCTGCCACCTACTAAACACCAACCCAACCATGGAGCAAAATTTAAGTCATGCTCGAAATAAAAAAAGTTTTTTTAAACTCGGATGAGCGCCGGCTCATTAGCCAGGTACGTTTAAAAAAAACTGTCCGATCGTTATCTGCTCGCTATCTTAGTCTTGCCACCTTATTGCATAAAAAACTACACTTTGCAAGGGTCCTATCCATTTCATTTAGCTTCCCCTAGAACTGCTTCAGTAAACGGAACTTCGCCGGTCTTGAAGTGACGGAAATCTATTAGCATTTAGATTATGTATCTTGGACACGTGACGGCGGACTTGCACTGCTGTACCGGATTGTACCGGTTTTCATTATATCAAACATGTTTCTGTACTGCGCTGTTCTCAGATTATGCTATTGAGGTCGAAAATTAAGCTCTTTGAGGCTGTAGAACTTAAATGGCTGAGAAATGAGAATATACATATTATTTTGAAGTAAATGTACAAAATAAGTACAATTTGAACTGTAATAATGTAAAATTTAACTTGCTTACAGGTATATTGCTGTAGTATTGATACCTATTGGCTAGCTAGACAATAAAGGTATTCGCCAGTTAGCAAAATAAATAACTATGTCAGCGTTCATAATTTCTATTATGAACAGTCAAATTTAGATATAAATCGCCCGCTCGGCCACACTCGCACAATTTTAAAATGAAAGACCCGAAAAAAACACTAAACACACGAAAATTTATTGATTCAATAGCAATCAGTTCTTTAACCTGCAATTTAAAGATCGGCCCTAAAAGTAGTTTTTGTGGAAACACGGTTTATTTCTACCTACCTTTTCTAGCCCCTATTTAAAGCTATGTAGTTCCAACGTTTCGACACTCTCCATGCCGAACCCCTCCCACAAACAGAACCGTAAATCGTACACATTTATCATCAGACATTGAATTCTAATACCGTAAAATAAATCTCTACCACCCGACTCCCAGTATATTTGCGCCTTATGAATATGAATGAAAGATAAAGATAACTACGGCGTAGATAACAAGTTATTGTTATGAATATACCCTTATCGATTTGGATGAGGTTTTCGAGAAATGGTTAGAAAATTATTGTTACTAATTTGTAGGGAATTTGTGCCTGTGTGTTTATTTATTTATTTAACTGAATCCACAGCTCCTAATTAATAAAGTCCTAAGACTTTAGAAGTCCTAAAAACATAAAGCTAATAATGGAATTACCTTCTTTATGTAATATCTCACCAAGCCGCACTCCATAAGTCCATACTCCATGGCCCATACCCTCTGTCTGATAGAAGGCCGGTATCCCAGCAGTGGGAGCGTAAAAAGGCTGGTGATGATGTAATATTTGTTACTAGAACTTCATCAGGAAAAATTGTAATAATAATTATGGCAATTTAGTATGGGGGAAGTGTGTGTATAGTGTATTTGAGTGTTAAACCGTGCGGGGGCGTGGGGGGCAAGTAAGTGTTAACTTTGTTTATGTATGTTATGTACTTTTGTCAGTGTGATTATTTTGTTACGTTTATCCTTGTTAATAAAGCTCTGTTTTCTAATTATGGTTAACCAGTTTCGGCCCGCGGATTTGGCCGCGCGGTGTTGTGTATGTTTATAAATTTTAGACTAAGTGTTATAATTCTGATATATAAGCTATATGCTGTAGAGTTTCATCAAAATCTGTTCAATGTTTGTTGCATCTAAGAATAACAAATGTCCATCCATCCTCACTAAAATTCGCGTTTATTACCTATTAGACGATGAGCAATGAGGGTTGAACACAGAAGCGTGATACATACGTCTGATTAGAAGCTTCTGATCTTAGCCCGTCGTTTTGCGTAAGATGCATCGATCGTAATTGATCGCAAATCGATCCGAATACTTTTATAACAACTAACTAACTCCGAAACTTTTATAAAAACTAACTAAAATTCGTGAAAGAGGGCAGAATAATAATACTCTAGAATCCAGAATCTTCCTTTCACCACCAGTATTTCTCACATTTGTATATAATATATTTATATTGCCATAGATTGCTAATATAATAACAGAACACCTCCACGAGCCTCCTTCAGAAACTCGATAAAGTTTCAATTCGATCATTAATATTATTTTGAGTTCGTTGACTGCCGAAACGTGCAGAATTGAATTTCCATTGAGATGGAATACTTTCTTCGATATTGATTCTGTGAAGTGACTCTGCGTCCCAATGGCTGAAGTTTCATATGTTTGGAATTTGCTCAGACGTCTTTACTTACTGATATTAAAAGGGGATTTCGTCTTTACATTGTGATTGCTAGCGGATTCATCTTACGATTTGGATCATCGGCAAAATTTTGCGATGGAGAAATCCGTCTAGAACATGTATGGTGTTTTCTTATGAATAGATCTTTTTATATCACTAATGCTATATAAAAATGACATGTATTAATAGAGATAGCAGAGTTACTTTGTAGTTAATGTTATTATGTGAGCGTCAAATAATTTCATTCTTTTTCATTTATAGGTGTCGAATACCATAGACACACACTCACTCTGCTTAGAACCTATTTTATTCATCAGTGTAATCTTTAACTGTAATCGTTAAATTGTACAGAAAAAAAAAGATTCGCGAGCGTTTTTAGCAAGCGTCATATCGCTTCTTAAAAAGAGGTGATAAAGCGATGAAATAAAGCCGAATCTAAGCTTTATTTAAAAAAAGGCAGAATACACCATAATTCATGCAGTTTCCCTGTACATCTTTACAAAATATTGAGTTAACCAATCAATGTAACGAAATTGCAAACATTATATGCACATATTGCAGAGCATTCATAATTCACAAAGCAGTCTTTAGTAAATGTGTCCGTCGCATAAACAAACCAATTCCACGACATAAAACAACGAAATTCTCTTTGTGGCTGCACAAAATAAAATCATAACATTCCCCGATTCAATATAAACAGTAAAGCTGTGTACACACCAATAACCGATAACCAATAAAAAACAAAAGGAGTCTCTCGGAGACCACAAAGGTTTTATCGCGCAAAAATCCCATCTTCCGGGGGCTGTCGGCGCACGGTTAGATATTAATCCCGGCCCAATAATCGCTTCTGATAAGAGATTTTCTTTCGATCCCCCGTAATGGGAAGTTTCTGCATCGCCGAACTCAGCTATTTAAGTTTAATAACGTTTCGCGTCGGATCGCTCGACCATTGTAGCGCAACGTGACCATACTGCAGTGTGCACTATTGTTTACATCTGAACAAACACTTTTTTATTCTAATGATAAAGAGACAAATCTTGGGCCTGATGATAACTTAAGAATACTTTTACTTATCTTTTTTTTATTTGTTCGTCACTGGCTTAGTCACCAGCCCATACCAATTGCAGTGCTTGCCAGAACATTCAAGCACAAAGGCCTGTGCCGGCACTGCAGTTCGCTCGTTACCTTGAGACATCAGGTATCGAGCCATCAAGCTATGCTCATCATTCATCAATACGTTATTCAAACCGATTCTCTGCCTTATTCACAATAACCTGATTTTGCCTCTGCATCTTTTTAGTAGGATGGCAATCCATTTGTATGTTACAATTGAGCCGCGAGGTTAAAAGTAAAAACCTGCGACACAGATACAGCAGAACAGTTGGCAGTAAATTTAATTGTGCAGACCGATGTTTACTTCCTGATACAGAGTTGTGGATTTTTGTAAAAAAAAATCAAAGTGTTATTTGTGACTTTGTATTCCTTTTGACATTAAAAAACAATTTTAGATTTTGACTGACGATCTCAAAATATCTCATTTAGCACTGCCACAGAATTGATAATAGTACAACAACTGCTAGATAATGCGAAGCGAACACAAGTACCTAAAGCGAGTCTACGAACTCTTTGGTATCTTTTAACACAGGAATGCTAACGCGATGCGTGCTGACGCTTGTAAACGCTTCGTCAAGCCTTCGCTTCGCTGACTCGGAAACGCTTTACACTTTCAATTTTATTTCATCCGGCCCTTCCCTTCTATGCTCTTACATACTATGTTTAACTTCAATTTTGCCAACATTTCAAGTGATTCTTAGTTCGGCAAACCACAACGGACAACATAAAATGGTTGGGCATTAAATTGTAACTTTGTATGCGAGATCCACCAAAGCTCGCGGCTTCGTGTGACGACAAAAGTTCTTTTTTGTGAGGCCATAAAATTTTGAACACTCAGCCCGCCGTTTCCACCGCTAGTAATGATCCCAAATGTCTTTAGTTAAGCTCTAAAACGACCGTCTAAGTCTATTGTCTACGTTTACTCGAAGAATTTCACTTCCGTGCCATTAATTTTCCATTTTACCCCTAAATCGACTATTGAAAGGCTCCGCCGAATTTTGAGCGACGAAATTTTCTCGATAAGTTACTATTATGTCTCTGTTCTGAATCGATTATCCAAACATACTTCACTTTGAGTGCCTTAGGGATGTATGAGTATGGAACATTGTTTTCAGTACGTTCATTTTTTTAATGACATTCTTATTTTATATCGATTTGAACGAAAACAAAAGGGCGTACAAAGAAGAACGTACTCACAGAGCAAGAAGGATTTCTCTCAATAGGTACTTAATATGTGGAGTTTCGGTGTGATGAACAAAATAGTTAATGAAGTTAAAAATAAGGTAAAGCTGTTAATTACGTTGTATCCAAATGCCGCCTGCAAAACATGGACATTAAGCAAAGATTTTTCAACAGAGGCGCTATCTCGTGTTCGTAACTAACTAACACTGCAAAAATTGGCGAGCGACGGGCCGGCCCTTTGACGCGAGTGTAAGCAAAGGCAAACAAGCCAGGAGATAAGCCACATTCACCAGCGAAATTGTAAAAGCTAGAGCACAAAGAACCTTATTAACCTGCCACTAACTAATGGACGAAGATAGGGTTACAAAATGACCCGGCTCAAAACGGCCCTTTGTGATGCTAATCGTAATTTTACCTACACACAAAGCTTTATTTACTCTTTGACCGCTTTGATAGATGTCCTAATTTTTTATTTGCTATTTCAAAGGTTGACTTTTTAGGTAATGTAGGTACAATATAATATGGATCACTGGTTATTTTGGTATTCTTAGAGTAGAAATTTGTATTTCACTGCGTGTAATTCTAGTGAGTTTTACGCATTTACTTTGATACTGACTGAAGGTATTGTAAAAGACACTTTTAACTTCTTATAATATAAAAAAAATACTGATTTTGATATTCGAATGAAAAAGCTTATTTGTATGAAAATCTTTTTGTTAGTGCTTATAATTTTTTTTTACAGGCTAAATTCCTTTATTAACTAGCTAATACATAAATAAACACTACATCTAACCTAGCTAGCTACAAAAACAGTTGGATAATCTACAAGCCCTAGTAGGCCTATAGATAATCCAAATGTTCTAGCCCACTACCAGTAGGAAGTGTTTGTGAAGAATCTATATTATGAAAGAGAAGTCTCAAATAGGTGACGAGGCAAGCAGGTCGTTTGTCAATATGTGATTTTTTTTATCCCCGCAGTCATGGATAGGTACATAAAACAAATCTATGAGAACCGCCTTACTACGTTCCAATGTATGTAAGCTTCGTCATCGAAATACTGCACGAATTTGCGGTCGGCGTCAACCTTTGTAAATCAAAAGACTTACATTAAAGAGATCGAATTCGCGCCTCCAAAGACCCTTCTGGAGTGTCGTTAAACCTGTTCTTTGAGTCTTTCCCTTACGGTACTAGGCAGAATGTTAACTAGTGTGAGACATGGCTAGCGAAGATGAAAAGAGATGTACACACGATACATGCATAGTTAAAATGGCGCCTTTGCTTGCCAAAGTTAATGGAAGTTGGAAAGGAGGGTTGGAGGTTTTAAAGCGCTCTTATCTAGCCGTTTAAGAGTGACGGCGTTGTTTGTATACACGACATGCATTACGAGCTTTTGTTTTGAGATAATGTTACATAGCCTGTAGAGGTCAATTTTTTCTTGTTATCAACATCTTGGTGAGTTTGGGAGCAGTATTTAGTAAGTTCTGAGTGGCGCTGCATTTTTACCACAAAAAATTAACACCCTAAACATGTGTTGAACACATGAAATCTGCGTCTAACTCTTAAACATGAGTTAGTCGCGTATTTAAATATAAACAACCACTAACCTTGATTTAAGAAGTGAGATTGCAGATTGCAGAGGCCCGGTGAAATATAACAGATAGCATTACGTAATAGGTCACGGGAAATGTTTGATATTGTGTGATTACCATGGCCTTTACGAACAAGTGACTGAAATCGGACAGCCCACTCGAAATGCTTTTTCGATAGATTAGTTAGACATTATCAGCAATGCTTTCTCGACTGTTATTAAAATTAATTGAGGCTTTTGCAGCAGTATAATATAAAATAATATGTTATTCAGGCATATAATAACAACTGTGTCTAAAGTAAGCAGGACCCACGAAGGCTTTATTATAACAACACCCAAAAAATATTCCTACTTTTTTTAATGGGGATCAGTTTTTTTTCCCAACTCCTACATGCTACGATGACGGTCCCTATGAAACGACGGATAACAAATAATAAATAATAATAACATGAAGTGATACAAAAATTTTGTACCTTAAACCAGTTGAGCCACCAAAAGTCCATCAAGTTGAATGACGCAAAAATTATATCTGTCCAATGCCACGGACGAAAATCGCTCGCTATCTAGATAAGGAGTTCATCGCACTCCGCTACTGCTATCCAGTCGATATAAAATCTCCAAATTTTTTCCTAAAATAAAATCCTACAAATCGTGCATCGATAAAACGGGTCAGTAATGTCGCAGGGTGTTTCAATCACCCGACGGGATTTTTATTAAGTCGCAGATATCGTTTGACCGTTATTACCA
Source organism: Crocallis elinguaria (assembly GCA_907269065.1). Taxonomy (NCBI): domain Eukaryota; kingdom Metazoa; phylum Arthropoda; class Insecta; order Lepidoptera; family Geometridae; genus Crocallis; species Crocallis elinguaria. The sequence continues at coordinate 17,248,721 of OU026072.1, read as the reverse complement.
CTTGGGGTCCCCCGGTCATTTATGCCGGTCAATTTTCGGGTCGAATCGAACTTTGACCGTACCGTGCCATACTTTAGGGACCTTTTCCGGTAGGGATTAGGGGAACTTCGCCGCCCTAAGTTCCTTTTTATACCGCTTTTGTTCGGTGTTCCGCTGGAGGTATGGGTCGGGCCATATGTAAGGCCCGAATTGTTTGAATATTCATTGGAGGAAGAAGATAGTTCTGTTTTGTTTTTCGAGGTGCCGCTATCGCTTCTATGCTTCAACTACTGCAGCTCATTAACTCCATCAATAAAGACTGGTGTCACAAGTTCGGAACTTTGATCTGTGCGAACCTATCAACCTATGATAATGAGGTTATTTTGTCTTGATCTCGCTTTTCATCTTGTTTGATTTCAGCCGTGCAACTCGGTCAATTGACAATGCCGACAATACAATGGGTTGCGGATAATATCAAAGAGGATTTGTCGAATGTTCATAAATTGAATGCATCTAAGCGCCCCTGCCAGGAAACACCGGCCTGTGAAACTTTGCAACTAATTTACGGGATGAGGTCTTGGTTTAGTGGTGACGGACGATAAAAACAAGAGCTGTATTGGTTATATTTTTTTTTATGTTATTTGGTAACGAGACGAACAGGTCGTTTGCCTGATGGTAAGCATAACGCCAGCCCATTACAATTGCAGTGCCACTCAGAACTTTGAAACACAAAGGCCTGTGCGGCACTGTATTGCGCTCGTTACCCTGAGACATTAGATATTTAAGTCATGAGCCTAGTAAAATTAACTGCTACTTTGCTCATGAAACTGGAACACAGTAAAGCTTGCACATTACTGCTTGGTGGCAGACTTTACGAACAAAGTGGTGGTACCAACCCAGACGGCCACTCGCAGAAGGGTTAGTCCTACCACCTAGAACTAATCTGATCATAGAATTTTTCAATAGCTACAGCAGGCAGGCTAACGCATTTTTATATTCTTCCCACAGATATTCGTCCGTGTTATTAGTTTCTTTTAATTTTTAACAGCAAATAATTTACTTATGCATCAGTCACTTAATATATGCTCATTCTGCCCTAATCAAATGCAGGTCTGGTTTTCTTGTTAATATTGTGTATACGGCACATATTTTCCGCGAATAAGAACCTCTTTCTTATTTTGTCGTTAATATCGTTGTCGTGCACTTCAATGTTGCAAGTAGACTGCAAGTCCCATAAAGCTGGGAGCTCGCTGTCAAGCTAGAATGAATTGCCAGCCAAAAGGTCACGCTTGTTAAACTTGTCCGTCTTGTCACGAAATCTCTTAACATGCGATGTACAGTTATAAAAAGGTACAAACTCTCAGTAATTATTTTATATTTGACGAACAACTTTTGGGAGATCGTACTTTTTTGTTCCCAATAAAGTTGTGTAACTCAAAATATGATTGGTGGTGGTCAAACATGGAATGATGGAATAATATTAATCCCACTAACAGTTGGCAACTAATCCAGGATGCTGGCGACATTGTCTCGTTGGATTGCGATGCTGATCCGTTGAGCCTGATAAGTACATATCAGCATTTTGGTTACCCGTAGGATCAACCGATGATTAGGTGTTTTAAGTTTTGCGCCTACCTGCTTCTAGAGTTCCCCAAACTCGAAACAAAAAAACTTAGGATAGGCTTCTGTATAGGATCCCTTTGAACATCTGTCCGTTTGTCTATCCGTTTGTCTGTTACGCCCTTTGTCTCTAAAACTGCTGGAGGCATCATGTTGAAATTAATATTCCACTGTTTCATTGATAGTGCTTTACAAAATTCATTCCACAAACAGATAACGCTTTAGAAAGCTTTTCATACAAGAGTTTCACTCATCTCATCTAAAAAGCGCATAGGGTTACTTCTTATTGATGTACCTTCCATGAAGACATTTCAAAGTTGTTGTAAGAGGGCTTAGTCTCGATCGCCTCCTTCGTATCGTTTCGTGCAACCTCCGAAGTACACAACGGGGCTAACGCTACAATGCCATGATCTCCTGGATGAGGTGAGTAAATCAAATACCATTACCCTCCAATGGATCAAAGGGCACAGTGGCTCCAGAGGGAACGACGCAGCTGATGAACTGGCAAGAAGAGGCTCTAGCATGCACCCCGTTGGGCCAGAGCCAATGATCCCTCTGCCTTTCAGCCAAATCCGCCTCTGGATCCGTCAGGTAGCTATGCAACATCATCAAGAATACTGGGCAAATCTAAAGGAATGCAGGCAGTCAAGGGAGGCATTTCCGGTCCTGAACCGGAGGTACTCCCGAAAACTCCTCAACCTAAGCAGGGACAAACTCCGACTGATAGTCGGGATAGTCACTGGACATTGCTCACTAAACAAACACCTCTTTAACATAGGTGTTACCAACAGCCCACTATGCAGGGGATGCATGGAGGCGGAAGAAACGGCCAAGCATGTGCTGATGGAGTGCACGAGCTTGGCGTCTCAACGAGCATTGTTCCTCGGGTCACCGGGAACACTCCGGGAAGCCTGCACCGGCGTCAGCGAGCTGCTGGCCTTCCTGGCGGACATCGGGTGGTTGGAATAACGCGCACCACTCGCTCACGCAAAAAGGGCCGATAAACGGCCTAGTTGCGGAAAAGAGCCCGCGCACCAAGTACCAAGTACCAAGTAACCTCCGAAGTAACTCGACTCAGTGCTATTCGAGTGTATGGGTTTTCGTATTTTTGTGAACTTTTTTACCCTAATAGTGTACGCGGGCTGCCACCAATTTCGCAAGTTTTGATTACATTCTAACATTAAAAATAATTTGAATATAATTAAAAATATAATGTCATCAACAACTCTCACATTAATTTTACCAGGTGGTAGGACTAACTCTTCTGCAATTGTCCGTATGGGTTGGTACCACCACTTTGCTCGTGAAGTCTGCCGCCAAGCAGTAATGTGTAAGCATTACTGCTATTCCGGTTTGATGAACAAAGTATAGCCAGTGTAATTACTGGGCTTATAAGACTTAAACACTTTACTAATATCTCAGGGTAATGTAATGCAATGCCGCGCAACCTTTATGTTTCAAAGTTTAGTGGCACTGCAATTGTTATGGGCCTGCGTTGTGCTTACCATCAGGCAAAGGACCATCTCGTCTCGTTATCCAATAGTAAAAAAAATGAGCAGCTCAGGAAGACTTCAAAGTTGATAAAAAACCAAAACCCATAGACTTGTAGTACTGAGTCGAAATTCAAACCCCATTGCTGCCATTGGTAGTCCAATAGTTGTTAACGACTAGACAAAAAAAAACCGAAGATAATTGATTATCTAATTCGTGATGCCATTATATAAATTACTAGTAGTTGCCGCAAGAACTTTGGCACTTAACCTATTTTTAATTACTTATATCATAAAAAGTTAAAATGACCTTGGCTCTTCATTTAAACCTGCCCTAAACTTTTATACTTTGGTATATAGTATATGACACCGAGGTTTAATGGACAACTCGTAAAAGGATATGGTGTATTTACAGTTATACTGTAATAATCAGTCTATATACTGAAGGGCAGACACGATAGTTGAGTCGCTACCTACTTAGCTTTCATTACTTTGACCTCTGGATGTTTTACTTGATTATTTTGACCACATAGCGAAGATAGCGCGTGGCGTATTCACTAAAAACCACTCCATCATCACAGGCGTATTCATAAGAATACGACAAATCTAGATTAAGTTTGGCTTTCAAATGCATCCGCTCGAACACACCGATGGGTTCTGGCAACAGATTTTACATCTGATTTGAGTTCGACTAAAAAAGGGGTTTCAAACGTTCAGTTTTTTTGACAGCGCATTTGATAGCCAGTTCGATTCCCGATTTAGCACGCTAATACTTCGAACTTAAGATCAGGTGAGATAATAGTCAAAACGCTCATTGAAGAAAGATAAAAATATACCGGTACTACGTTAGGTTTTCAATTGTTTTTATTTTCGACTAGCTTTTGCCCGCGGTTTCACCCGCGTGGAGATTTTGGATTTCATAGGTTTTATATTTTTGCTCGGAACCCTAATTCTTTTCCTAAAATTACAGTAGCCTAATAAGTTACTCCTTGTAACACTTGCTATCTACCTGTGAAAGTCCCGTCAAAATCGGTCCAGCCGTTTGGGAAATTACCCGGAACAGACAGACAGACAAAAATTTTAAAAATGGTTGTTGTGTCATATTAGGTTGGGGAAAAAGTCTTTTCGCATTATAGTATGTATGAACTTGTAATAAAATCTCTTTGGCTATAGTATTTGTATATGGCTGGTTTTGGTATCATATGAAAGTTTAAATTTTAAAGAACATAATTCCAAATTCAAATTAGGAAAATGTGTGATTTTCATTTGTTTTTCGTACTGTCAAAATGAGTGAATCTAATGAAGAAATTCGATACATTTTAAAATTTTACTACAAAAAAGGTAAAAATGCAACGCAAGCCGCGAAAAAAATTTGCGATGTTTATGGACCTAGTGCAGTGTCTCTGAGAGTAGCACAAATTTGGTTTAAGCGTTTTCAATCCGGAAATTTTGATTTCAAAGATGCACGTCGCTCTGGACGCCCTATTACGGATAAAATGAATGCCATTTTTGAAAAAGTGGAACAAGATCGGCATATCAGTAGTTACGACGTAGCTGAAGAACTGGGAATTGACCACAAAACAGTTTTGGCGCATTTGAAAAAAACTGGGTACACAAAAAAGCTCGATATTTGGGTACCTCACGAGCTCACTGAAAGAAACCTAATGAATTGCTAATGAACCGTGTACTCATTTGTGATTCTTTACTACGACATAATGAAACCGAACCATTTTTGAAGAAGCAGATAACTGGTGATGAAAAGTGAATCACGTACGACAAGAACGTGCGAAAAAGGTCGTGGTCAAAGACCGGTCAGGCTTCACAGACTGTGGCGAAACCCGGGTTAACTCGCAACAAGGTGATGCTGTGTGTGTGGTGGGATTGGAAGGGCATTATTCATTATGAGCTGTTACCACCAGGCAGGATCATCGATTCTGAACTCTACTGCGAACAACTGATGAGATTAAAGCAAGAAGTTGAGAGAAAGCGGCCGGAATTAATCAACAGAAGGGGTGTGGTTTTCATTTCATGGTTTTTCATGATACCGCTAGACCTCACACATCTTTAGCCACTCAGAAAAAATTAAGAGAGTTTGGCTGGGAGGTGTTAATGCATCCGCCGTATAGTCCTGACCTTGCACCTTCAGATTTCCACCTGTTTCGGTCTCTTCAGAATTCTTTAGGCAGTGTCAGGTTAACATCACGAGAGGACTGCCAAAACCACTTGTCGCGGTATTTTGATCAGAAGTCCCAAAATTTATATAGCAATGGGATCATGTCCCTACCTACAAGATGGCAAAAAGTTATCGAACAAAATGGTACCTACATACTTTAGTTAAATGTAAATAAACTATAAAAAAAAATGTTTTGAATTTTCTTAAAAAATGCGAAGGAACTTTTTCCCCGACCTATTATGTACATGTACCGTATATACTTTCATATGCATTTAGTAAAGAGCTGTTATTTTGATATTACAAACAGCCACTTCAATTTTATCTACTTGTATAGATTACAAACAGACACTTCAATTTTATTTATTTGATAGATTGGCCTTAGCGTTTGATCAATCTCTACTGATCTTAAATGACAATGTGCATGAAGGTGGGAACCACGCTATCTAACCCTATAATAGAACTGGGTTTTAGTGCAGCTTCAGTAATGTTCCAGGTTTCAGACACTCATTATTCCGGTGGTTTTAGGTATTTAGGTAGCGTAGACACGGTGTTAGCTAATAACTCCCGCTGTCTCGTGTGCACAGACCGTATAATTATTTATGTGTGTTGTTTACAGCGTTAATTTTACACGTAGGTGACTTTAGAATTTCGGAAGCAAATGCTTTTCGTCTTAATTTTCAACGTAAACGCGTAAAGACCGGGTTTCATATTTGCTAAGTCAAAGTCTACAGTAACTTTTACACTTTGCGATTTGAAAACATTGTTTGTACACGAAGAATCATGTCTGATATGCTAACAGACCAGCAAGTACTAATATGTCGCAAAGTTGTTGCATTGGGAATAACGCAATGCGACACGACAAATGTGTTGCAAATGTTAATAAATGTTGCGGACACTGTTAGAGGTCTCCTGGCACACCGCGCGCTGTATGTTGTATAGACTTAGAATGAATACGCATGGAAATCTGATTTGAGCGCAAATGTGAAGCCGAAAATAGTTTACCAAATTATTAATGGTTAGGGATAGACGTCGCTTAGCTGCAGCCTTATTTGGAATTTCACAACTTTCCATTTGTCAAACCCTAAGATAATAAAGCATGTAGCTCCGCTATATCTAGAGAAAAATCTAGACAATTTAATGAGTAAAAGTTCCAATTGATCGCGAGATGTAAGTTTGAACTTTGAAGTCAAGTGAAAATACCAAATGAAACACATTTTTTATACTATTTGGTATCGAGACGAGACGGTCATTTGCCTGATGGTAAGCATAACGCCGGCTCATAACAATTACAGTGCCACTCAGAACTTTAAAGCACTATGGCCTGTGCGGCACTACAGTGTGCTCGTTATCATAAGACATTAAGTATTAAGTCTTATAAGCCAAGTAATTTCACTGGCTACTCTGCTCATCAAAATGGAACACAGTAATACTTGCATATTACTGCTTGGCGGCAGACTTCACGAGCAAAGTGGCAGTACCAACCCAGACACGGATACTCGCAGAAGAGTTAATCCTACCACATAGTGGTAGGTACACAAAATAATAAACAAAGCCGATCGCCTCCTTAAACTGTGGTAGTAAAAAATGCATGTGTCTCTCAAATATCAGGATCGTTTTCGAGATATTATGCGTATTTATTCTAAGGTTGTGAAGTTTTGGGTAGTTAACTTCCGCACTGCTTAAAGTCGGCGTAAGTTAGTGGAATGTACCAAAACTCGCACTAACGATACTACAAACGCCTTTCAACGTGTTTCAAAGGGGTTCCCCAAGCGGTGTTTACATCAAAGAGCTCGTAACTCCCTAGACAGTCAGTGTCCAAACCCTTGATGGACTAATCTTTCAACTGCGAGTTGGGTCTAACCTAAAACGGTTCAGAGCCAATGTCGTTGTTCTGTGTCTAGATGAAAATCACGTTAGACATAGTACGTATATATAATTAATACTACCAACTGAGCCAAGCTCTTCATTGATATCTATGCTTGAGGCAACTGAAACGTGCATATTCTGCTAAATTTCCAGAAAGTTCTGGCTCTCATCCTATTTTTCTAAGAAACATGTTTTTAACATCTTCCTGCGCTTGAAAATTAATATCCCATGCTATTCTAGCAGCACAAATGGTTTTTTTTTACGGGTTCGGTATAACATGCCGTATACCGCATTCTTTTTTTATCACACACGTTCTTTTACAAAGCTTCATTATTTTTACGAGGGAGGGGAGATTAGGGAAATACCGGCACGCGTGACTTCGCCAGGAGAGGCATTAATTTTGTATTGGCATTTCCTATAGGCCCGCGTTGTTGAAGATTCGTTTTCAAATTAAATTCTTTGAGTGAGGAAATGTAGTCCCGATTTACAGATTGATGAGATATTTGATTGTTATGCCGTGGATTTCTTTTTTGACTTTATATTAGCTTCTGAAACAAATAAAGGATTTTTGAATAGCATGAACTGATTTAGAACGAACTCCCGTTGTTGATCGGTTCAAGATCGGCGATTGTGTTCGAATGAGCGGTTTTTTTTCATTATTTTCAAGAATGAGCTCTCAATGTTTCTGATACGGGGCTCTTTAAATTCGATTTATCCTAGTTAGCATACTAGACTCTACACTTGTAGGCACCGTTAAGATCTTGCAAAAATGTATTAATTACCTATGCTAATTTTATATAATCATAAGAAAGCAACCTAGAAATAAAAATATTTTTATGAGATTAGAGTATTTATAGTGTTACATATATAGATATTAGATAGATTCGTTTATATACTATATTTTCTTTAATAAGTATGTATGTAGATTTATTCGAGATATCAACTTCATTATCAGCCTCTTACGCTCCCACTGCTGGGATACCGGCCTTCTCTCAGATATCATCGTATATAGTAGTAACTCTTGTATCGGCTAACTCGATCATGCTCCAGTCAAACGAAAAATGTATTCCCTACTGTTATTGGAACTCCGCATAAATTCTCCATCACGATGAATCTATGCAAATTCGATATTTTTACCCCGTCCGTCCCGTTGCGCCCGTTATACCCAGTTGTCCTTTTTTGTTATAACGTGCAACTGCGCCACAGCTGTAGACAGTGACAGATCTTTATACAAACGATCTCATATGACACGAACCAACTCGTATATTGACACCGCAGACTGACATTGACAACTACATAATTAATAAAAAAACATGACTGCCCTAGCCAGTATCACTCGGAGTTATATAAGGACTAGCTTATGCCCGCGGTTTTCACCCATGTTTCCACAGGAACCGTGGATTTTTCCGGGATAAAAAGTAGCCTATGTTACTCTCCGGTCCATAAACTATATCTATGCCAAAAACCACTTCGATCCGTTGCTCCGTTTCTGCGTGAAAGAAGGACAAACCAACACACTTTCGCATTTATAATATTAATAATAATAAGTAGGATTCTAACGATACCCTATACATCATAATCTGTTTAGGCATTTAAAAGTTATGGTGTAATAATGAAACTCACATACGAACCCTAATAAAAACATTACACTTATTTTTTGTGGCGTCGTGTAAAAAATAGCTTCACTATGTGAATTATATGGCCAAACTTTTGCAGCTGAAACTAAGAAATAGTTGAAGAATAGTTGTAGAAATACAACTAGTTGTAAGGGAGAGCACTGGCCTCCATAGCATAGTTTTACTAGTTTAGAAGCCTGGGTTTAAACTAGTTCATAAGTGTTCAACGAAGAATTTATTATTGTTAATTTTACATAGCAGTACCATTACTGCAACGATGTTCTACGACAAAAACGTCAAACCTTAAGTACTATACAGATAATCCACTGCGTCAGTCTCTCATTTAAAAATATCTACACCGTGGCATTTTTTGTTGGTCCCTTCTCAAAATGAGAGCAGGTGTGCTACGCCTTTAATTATAAAATAATTATTAGTCCCCGTATTTGTGGACCCGGTGTCATTTGACCCCGAATTTTTAGGGCCCGTTTCGTATGACCCGTGCGAGAATATATTATAATAAAGTCATTTTTAAACTTGATATTCGTATATTATGCCGCTCACACGAACGGCAGATGTATTGTTTCTTTTTGATAGTGAATAAATTGTGATTGATAAAACCCTGCGTTTTTAACACACTTTTATTAGCTTCACTTGTAACTAACTAACTAACAAACAATGTAATAAAATCTTAGAACCAAGTCATTTTTAACCTACTTCTAATTGTTGTATCGAAATGAAACTTTGTATGTATATGTAGTTGTATAATTGTATATGTTTGTGTCATTAGTTCAGATGATAAAACTATAATTTGATATCATGGAGCTGATCTGGTGATGGAGCCAGGAAGTGGATAGTGGAACTCTTCAGTGGCTACGAGTAAACCTTTCGAGTTTGGGCTCATATGATTAGTTTTGAAGAGTCCAATAGATTGCACTTGGTTTCGAGGTTCTGATGATGGAGCCAAGAGGTGGAAGTGAAGTGTAGGTTTTTTCTATAAAAATAAAAACTCTTGCTTCGGACAATCACAATCAATGGCAATGCCCCACCTATATTTGGTAGATATTTAACATTGTCTAACTTTACGCACGAAGAGTTTTGCTTCAATTTTCAATCGATTACTATAATAATATGGTGTATGGTAAATGGCAAGCGTGCTTCAAGTAAAAGGTAAAAGATATAATTTCTGCCCTAGTAATATGTTATTTGAGTTTAATAATAAATACCTAAAAATATTCGCATAATGTTTTACACATTTAAAATTAATATAATTATTATAAACTCCCAAACTTGTGGAAAGTGTAATTCAGAAACCAATATACGTTGTAACACACCACCCGTATGTAGCTATAATAGGTAAGTAGTATGTTATTGTCTGGAATTACTTAACAACATCCATAATAAAAAAACATCGAAACAATAAAAACAACCCCTGTAAATTGGTATTCCCAATTAAAATAAGTACGCCGTTAAAGTACGCAGGTCAAAAATATTACAGTAATCAAGCTTCACTGAAAATTTGTATAAACACAAAGTTTAAATAAGCCAGTAGTAAAACTTTAAAGCTTAATTTACTTCTATCGATAGCACTGGCTGACTACTGGCAGTAAACCCCCTTGTATAATATTTGTCTATTGCGCGGTATCGCCGCGAACATTATGTGGTAGAGTTTTATTTGTTGTTTTTACCCTTCTGTTTGCGATGCACTGTGTGTTTAATGTGACTCACCGGAATTATATCTATTTATTTCGTCAATACTAGAGACAATTTCTTTTTTAATTTCCATTGTAAAAAATGGATTTTTATGAGTTTGTACCCTGCATCCTTGACAATAAAAGATCATAGAAGATTGTAGGTATTGTTTTTACTCGATATGTTAGGATTTGACCACTATATCGACTGATCTTAGGCGCAGCATATTTTTTTATGGTATTTGGTATCGAGACGAGCTGGTCGTTTGCCTGATGGTAAGCATAACGCCAGCCCATAACAATTGCAGTGCCACCCAGAACTTTGAAACACAAAGGCCTGCGCGGCACTGCAGTGCGCTCGTTACCCTGAGACATTAAGTCTCATAAGCCCAGAAATTTCACTGGCTACTCTGCTCATCAAACCGGAACACAGTAATGCTTGCACACTACTGCTTGGCGGCAGACTTCACGAGCAAAGCGGTGGTAACAACCCAGACGGATACTCGCAGAAGAGTTAGTCCTCCCACTAACAACTACTAGAACAAATCGATAAGTGCTTAGCTACAAGATTTTAATCTTGTAAGTGGCAGCTAGCCAGCCGTCCACACTCTACCATCATTCAAAGATTATCTTCCAGAACAACATTATTAGTCTCAAAATATTTTACTGACGAAGTTTAGAACTTCTTGACCATTTCTAAAGAAATATTTACTCGCCATCCTATTAACAAATCGTTTTAGAAGTCTCTAAACTAATTACTTTCACGGAGTAATTAGTTATTTAATTATAAAACGAGACGTTATCGATTTCGGTGTAAAGTCCAGACTGATGAAAAACATTGAAATACTTTGGCCTTTGGAGTTTTTCTTTTACATTTACATAATTGTGTAATATTTGTATATAAATTTTTATGAAGGTAACAAACATAGAAAATAAAAAATATTTTGCCTATATAAAATAGGTAGTTTGAAAATGGTGCTACGGTCAGGACTCGACTGTTTTCACCTAATTCTTCAACTTGATAATCTTTTGCCACACATCTATCGGTGTCCATCTTTGACTATATTATCGTTTTTTGTCAGGTGGTTTCCGAGACATAGGTACGTTTGCAAAAAAAGTTCATAGACGTATGCACAAGGTAAGGCTTAAATTAAATTGATTAACAAATATAAAATAATGCTTAAACATGCATCCCCAAGTTTCCCTGTGTCACAGGTGCCATGGGCACGGACAGATACACATATAATGTTGAATACGGATACGTATACGCAAATATTCAAGTCCCGTGAACACACGTTAAGTATGCGCCGGCCGGGAATCGATCCTGGGGCTTCGCAGGCAGGGTTACTATCAAATTAACCACGGGGCTGTAGACTCGTTGTCGAGTAGATGTGAAATATTAAATAATATACAAGGTATAAATGTGTAATCTTAGTTATATTTTGTAACCAAAGACGTGGAAGCTGCCAGGTTTGAGCCCTTTGACTAGTCAATCCCAATAATTGGCATATGTATTTGCTTTATCCCCGAAATATATATGCTTATAATTGATTCGACCTTTGAACGAAGAGATTTTGGTCAGTGTCTAGAATTACAATTTTAAGCTCTCCTTAGCCAAATAAGACTAATTATTGCTTGACTCATCCTCAAAATAAAGTTATTAAGAAAAAACTTACTACCCCATTGTATTATTGATTTTTTTTGGTGGCTCCATACCTCAAATTTAAAATAAAAGCTGATTTGTCTATGATCTTAGTCTGTTTGTCGGTAAATTTGGCGTGTTAACAATCTTCGACTCAAATCACTCAAAATCACATAACATGAGGACGTTCCGACGGTATAGTTACTGCCGTCCTAGCTAAGACAACCGTAATTATAAGTCGTCCAATTTACTTACGGCTTTTATGCGTATAGTATTATACTAGCTTAGCTAGGACTTAGCTATAGGACGGCAGTACAAAAGTCAATATGTTTGTTGTGAGTTTGTCATCATGGCTGTCATGTTAACTTATAACTCAATTTCTTACAAAAAGTCAATATGTAGGAAATTAACTTTGTCATCATGGTTAACTTATAACTCAATTTCATGCAAACTTTGTTAAAAAACGACTGATGATTTAGAATCGCAAATGCCATGTGTCTAAGCCGCCAGTCAGGAGAGATACGGGTCGAACGCAAAAAAACATAGCACTAAAAATAAGAACAAATATCTAAACACGTGAAATCACTTTAGTCATTTAGCTCAGCAAGGGAAAGCGTGTCGCTTATCATCAAGCTCACGACCTCGACTCGTCTCTATAAAACCAACACCACGAAATTGAAACCTTGTCCAAACCAGCCACCGCAAACCCCTGAATTATGACAGGCATACGGGAGTGCTTAAGGCAGGGCGCGCAATATTCCTTTACGAGCGATAAAATTACTAGGAGCGTTGATAACGGCCTCCGTTGTGCCATGATTTACGCGAACCAGTACGTGATTATGCGTAATTTTGATATGTCGGTGAAGTTCTGCACGCTTTTTTTATGCCAAATTGCCTATTTGCGAAGTTTCTGTATATCGCATTCAGTTTTTCGAACTCATGGTGATAAATGAGCATTTTTTAAACTATTTTTTTAATTGTTACTCGCGTAGGTTTGGTTGATATATGTAATTTAATCATGTCAGGGTCAGAATGAGTATTATTTCAGAGTGACTGCGTGACAGATCTCGCTGCGAGAAATCTAAATCAAGAACAGACTCATGTGAGATAGTAGTGAAACGTTTAGACTTTTACAATAGACAATTTTATGATAGAGGGTAATACATTTATAATTTTATATCAGTGTTTTTTTAATACGATTTATTGAATACGTGATGCTTTACAAATAAAAAATCCTGCGACCTCCAGGTCCGTGAAACTATATGTCAATGATTTCAAAGGCATTTAGTAGATTTTTATGTGTATTGAGACTGATCGAATAATCTAAAATTTAGAAAATTGTAATTTTTTTTAAATTGTATTCTTTTGTAGAACCTAAACTTACTTGCTTTTTATTTTCACTTGGCTTGCGATCACGACTCCCCCCCCCCCCCCCCCTCCCTCCAAGCGTTACTACGCAACTGTACAATACAGTACACAAGTATGTATAACTGTAACTGTTCTCCATATACAGGTATGTATTATAAATGTCCGAACAAAAAAATAATCCACCGACTGCTATAAATTTTACATGTAAATCTGACGTGTAATAACTGTTATTAACTTAATTGTTAGAACTAAACACGTTCTGGAAAAAATACTGTATTTAAATTATCCACATTACTTAAATACACAAACTTTTTGAATATTTTTAAAAACTATTTAGTATTTATTCTACCTGCGTACACCGTTGACCGCAATTGCGACCTGATGTTAAACGACTACGCGGTCGAAGGTGTCACGCTAGCGTAGAAGATATCTGCCAGGCTAGCATGCGCACCACGACAAAATTTTGTGTACTGTTTTGTCTTGCTCTTTCTCGTGCGAATATGAGATAAATGCACGATATAAGCATCGACAAAATTTTGTCACGGTGCGTATGCTAGCACGGCTGGTCAGACTCGTAAAGTTTGCGAACCGACATGGGAATCGGCTGACGAACGACCTTTCCAAATCTCATTTACAATATTAGTGGGAAACATTTAGCGACCATTTACTTTCCTACTAATATGTAGTTACTCCAATAGGTATCGTCTACATAATAACACAATATACCTCGTATAACAAGTAATAGCATAATAAGTAAGTAAGTTAAGTAAGTAAGTTTATTTCGGTCCTTGCCTAGTGTGAGGATCACTATATATCATTATTATTGTTTACTATCACTCAGCGCTGGGTTCTTTCTTGTGTATCTTTTGTCAAATATATCATTATGCTTAATGCTGCAATAAATCACTTGTTTTTATTAAATATAAACTAGAAACGGGCAGGGCTGATTTTAGAGCAGGACCAAAGGAATCCTTAACTCGTGAATTAATCGTTTATGAAATGTGCGAACTATTTAAAAATGTAAAAAAAGTAAATAAAATTAAAATAAAGTAGAACAAAATTAAATTAAAACCAACTTGATCAAAAAAACAAATGTTTAAAATAGTAATTATTATAAATTGTTCATTAGAAAGAAAAAAATAATATTTTCAATTTTTAACCTTCTTTTGTCAAGATTGTAATCATTGTGTAACTATAACGAACAAGAATGAAAAATCTAAATTTCTCGTCCCGGGGACACCTAAAACCGACTCTGCAATCGGGATTATTTATACGACGCTGTTTTACCTCGGAATAGGCTTTGCTTTGAGTATGCCGACAATTTTACATCCCGTATGTACGTCTCTGTAGTTAATTACAGAGTAGAGCTGTGTACATAGCAAATTAAATGTAGTGTAGATACTCATGTAGGTTGTAGAGTCAACAAACAGAGGCAAACAACCTCTCTGTTGACAGTACTCTGCGCAATGATGTCACTGAAGTAGCGAAATTGGTAGGTTATTTTTAGTTGTTTTAGAATCAGTAACGTATACTCTGTAAATAGAAACAATGGTAGATGTAGGTCGAGGGTTCAAACTTAATTGATTAAAATATTGAGCTTGAGTTGTAGGCAAATATCGTCATCGCGTTGCAACCAAATATAACCCTGCTCACACACGAGCCTCACGCTACAGCCACATTTTGTACGACTACACGGCACACGGAGACGTCTGTCGCCCCTTCTCGCCACAAAACGCTACTTTTCGCTTCTAGTAGGCGACAGCGACCACAAAAAATCTATAAAAGCTTCATGTTGCGGCGTTCTGTGGCTGTTATAGCGCGAGCCTCGTGCGCGAACAGATTAAACGATGAATGTCACTACAGGAGATTGACAATCATAACTGCCAATACCAATACAATACAATGAAGTATACCAAAAAGATAAATAGAGAACTTATGATAAACATATGACAAAGAGAATATAAAGTGGATTAATAGGTACTTTGAAAAAGAAAAAATAAGCGGCGTTCGAAAAGGTAAGCGGCGCCACACATCGATATAGAGAGTATTATTTAACTTTTTAAATTATTTAGGCGTATGTACAATTGTACATTCCTCCAACATCCAACCAATGAAGTGATCATCGCGCCGAAAATGATATCGTAAAAGACGACACTGGCTGAAAATAACTAATGCCATGCAAAAATAATAAGGAAGGCGCTCTAGCGGAAGCATATCCGTAATGTAATCTAACAAGCTTTGCATCATTTATTTGTCACATAAAAGGCTACATAAACCTCTACCATAAGCAGTAAACATGCCTAACAACAGTTGGTCTAGATTAGAATAGCGTAAAAGCATGCGAGAGTGCTTACTTTATAATAACAATATTGTGAAATACATCTGAACTTGCAAATTGGTTTCGTAAAATATTGCACTCGTTTATTTGTAAATGCGAAGTTAGTAGGTGGTAGGACTAACCAGTTTCAAATATAGCGATATTTTCGTTGATGTCGATTTCCGCTTTTTTTAAAGCATTTTTTCTTATTTATTTGATGTTTTTTAGTTATTTATAGATTTTTTTAAAACAATAACGTCTCTTATTTTATAATTAAGAAATGAAACATATATAATAAGCATGTGAAACAAAAGACGTCTTTTATATAAACTCAGGCATACCACCTCTCTATAAAAACGGCAGTTACCAGACAGACAGACGTCCATTACCTTATTACACATGCAGGATAACACTTTAGTATTACGATCGGTTGTAAAGCAGAGTAGTAAAACTTCACAACAGGTGAAAATGTCTCATTCTGTGGTAGATTGGCTACCGGGATGAATTAGTTAGTAGCTGGAAAACAGTTACAAAAAAGAAAAAAGTTGGGTAATTGTTTGAGGTTCTGTCAAAAATATTTTATTTTCTCGTATATACGAAACTTTTCTTTTGAGGTGTGAACTTTGAAGGAAAATGTAGGAAGTGTTTTGGCTGACTTCCATCCAAGGCAAGCGTTAGTTTTATTTATTTAATATTTAGTTAATGTTGCAATTTTTTTAAAGTAGATACTTACCTTTTCATAGTTTGGTTTTGCAGAGACAAAATGAATGACTTTATAATATTATGCTAAACCAATTATTGTAAGGCGCCCGAAAACTCGTCTAAAGGTTTTGATAAAAATCATGCGACTCCGGATTTTAGAGCCTGGCAAATGTCAATGTCCCATCTTCTGAAAAAAAGCGAGAAAAGGGAGAAAAAACAGCGTAGCTGCGTCGCCCAAGTACCTAGGTATAAATTCTCAAAACCGGTTCAGAAAAGGTTCTGTATTCATTATTTGTTTCATTATTTATTTCAATTACTTGCTGTTACTAACTACTGTTACCTATTTACTATTACACCAAAGCGTAGAAGTCATGTTTTATATCTATACAAATAAATAAAATTGAAGTGTCTGTTTGTAATATCAAAATAACAGCTTTTTACTAAATGCATATGAAAGTATATATGGTACCTACAACAAAACAACCATTTATAAACATTTTGGTCTGTCTTTCTGTCCGTCTGTTTGTTCCGGGTAATCGCCGAAATGGCTGAACCGATTTTGACGGGACTTTCACTGTCAAATAGCTGATGTTACAAAGAGTAACTTAGGCTACTTTAATTTTAAAAGAAATTAGGGTACCGCGTAAAAAAAATAGAAATCCGATATCTCCACGCGGATAAAACCGCGGGCAGCAGCTAGTATCACATAAAAAATTATCCAAGAAACACAAAAAATTATAAGTTAAATTTACTATAAAAAGGTTAAGATCGCGTTTCTAAGCAATCAGAGCAAACGGTAAAGTATCATAAGATGTAGGTATCATAAAAAGGTACACGTAACTATATATAGTAGTAACTTTATATAGTCCTTTATTATTTATATTGGCACTAAGTATCATAGAAAACGCTCTTGATCTTTAGTATTACTACTTTCTCCTTTACTCCCAATACCTTTTTGTTTTTTCTCTTTGTGACTAGCCTTTTAAGTGGCCAGTTGTCCCATATAGTAAAGTTCAAGTACATGGTTTTCTTTGAAACAGGGTAACAATAGGGGTTGCGTGCTCCACGCTTTTTGCTGAACGAAAGTAAAGGGAGGAGAACGTGGTTCTATAACGAATAGCGTATATTCTAGTATATATATAATATATATTCTATAATCTCTATTATAATATATTCTAGTATAGCTCCGTGAGACTATGGGTAAAGCCTGTTCAAAGTTATACAGATTTTTTTCACAAAAACTAAAGTAGGTTACAAACATTACACTATTTAAAAAAAGCTGATTAATTTAAATTAAACTTACATTGTGGCATTTTTGCTTCGTAGTCCCCACACTAGGATACCCTATGTTGTGGGTGATTATTTTCATCCATTTGATAATAAAACAGGCAAGAACACTTATTTTTGAAGTTGAAAATCAAAATAACACTTTATAATTATCTAGTTACTGTCTAGTTTAGACTTTAGACGCTCGTCATTAATATAATGTGTACTAGAATGATATTCACCTTACACTATACATATACACATATATACAGTATATAGTAACTTGCTTATGACAACAACCAATGTGCAGTCTTTGGAAATAGATGAACCAAGATTAGACAGAATATGCTACATAAATTTGAATTTACTAATCCAAAAACCAATCTTGGGTGAAGTTCCATTGCAATCAATCCACGCTGCCAATGTAAAAATTGTTTATTAGAGTACCAAGAGGTTTTGAGGTCGAAGATTTTATACTAATCATACTGCCTAGTGGCATTACAGTCAGTGAAAAAAGCTAAAAAATGATTTGAACTAAAAAAAATAAGGTTTTTATGACGTACGTTTTAAATTATTTAAAGTCAACGTCCATATCCGCTACAGTTCCCAACTAGCGACAGCGCGGATAGTTGGTTGTTTATAGATGGATACGTCACGAATCCGTCTATTCAAATTCAAATGCTTTATTCATATAGGCCCCAACGGAGCACTTATGAAGGGTATAAATGACTCTATCAGCTGGTCTCTGTAACGTTCGTCTACCCGAATCACATATAACAAGTACTTTTCTTTTATCATTGCAACAGAATGAAGAAGCATAATGCAACGGATTCGATATCAGCTGTTTATTGTTCCCTAATTATAAAATAAAATATGTAATAAAATAGAAACGTCGGAATTAAAATAATGTAAAATGCACGTTATAAAAACAGTTAAAAGTTGTAAAATTCAATTCCTCCAAGCTTTCCTACAAAATATAAAATGCATTTAACTAACTCATCTATTACAAATACAAGAGATTTTTAATATTAACAACTTGGTGTCTTGACAAAAGCACTTGACCCGGAGACACACATTCTCTCTTCTTTTATTTCATCCATATTTTTGCGTAACACGACTTTATGCCCTCCAATCTGAAACATAAAGGTCCTTGTTTGATACAAAATAGAGATTTTTTAGTCCAGTTAAGGAACCGTGTCTAAGGCTTTCGGCAGCCTATGAGCATGGTGGGAGGGCATTATCTAATGCTCACCTGTCTCGCTGATGCCCTCAAGTTTAAAATCTATCGGCACCTGTCGGTATGTTCCGCCAGCTCATGCACTTAAAAGCCAAAACCGACCTAAGACAAACTCTGACTCTAGGGCTAAGAAGCCACTCGAAGAGAGAGTGAGAAAGAAATATGGATTACGAAAGATAGGAGAGATAACAACGAATTTACAACCAGCGTAATGCTCGTGCTCCATATTTTAACACTAATAAAGCTGTCAGTTGTCAGCAAGCTTAGAAAGCTTTTACTTACCGCGTCCGATCCGATGAAGTTATTTTACTGTAAGTAACTATAATTATTTATTATTTTTAACTCTGTTTTTAAAATTGTGTGGTTTTATTAAAGCTGCTTACAATTTTATGTAATCAAGATTGGCAACCACTATGAATTTTTAATTTATGCACAAATTTTGACATTGATTATTTTGCCCACACTTTTTCGATTAAATGTTAGCGTATGGTAAAAAGTCATACATTTATATATCAATGTCTAGTTTTTTAATACTGATATCAAATTCAGAGTCCTAAAACACAACCTAAGTCGGATCGATTCTTGTGAGTAAACCTTTCTGCCATAAAGCAATGCAAGGAAGGACCCCGTCGCCTTAATGATGCCCTTTTTGCGCATTGCCCCAGTAAGTTCTGTTTGTTCCTTTTTTCGCTTTGACTGCTCTCGACCTATTACTGTTGTAAGATAAGACCCTTGTCGCCCTCGCGCCCTTATTTGTTCTTGTATGTTGTCACCCTTGTTGTAAGATAATTTTGCTGCTTATGTTGGCAGAGTTAAGGAGGTCGGTGTAATGTTTTTTTTTTCGGGGGTTTGTTATTTTAATTGGTATGTGTAGGCTTGAAATGATATGAAATATATAATTATTTATGTTGTATATAATTATTATGTTGTGTGTTGGGTATGTGTTTATAGAAGGCAAATATTAACAATACAGAGAGCGAGCTTGAAACCCGTTTGCCACCAAAGCAGGTCAGATTGTATTTCTTATCCAATTTAGGGAAATACGTACAAGGCTTATTCACACACTTATATCAAAAGTAAAACGAAAGCTTTGTTTGTAAGATGCTAAGCAAGAATTTCTTTTAGGGGTATGGAATAGAAAAACTTATTGCTCAAATTTACAGGTACTGATTTCGGTGCCTAGTTTACAATTTCTATACAGCTATATATATTTCAAAATAGCTAGCAATATACTTTAAAACAATAAAAAATATTTAAATTTTGTTTTAGGTACATAATAGTAATAGACAAAAATGGCTCATAGATTGTCTAACTATTTCTATAGATAGATGATATAGTTAGGTGTATTTATTTATTTGGCTCAACTAAAATTATAGAGTAGGCTTTTTTCCCGAGTTAAAGTTAGCAACTTACTAGATGGTACGAGTAACTCTTCTGCGAGTGTCCGTCTGGGTTGGTACCACCGCTTTGCTCTGCATGAAGTCTGCCGCAAAGTAGTAATTTGCAAGAATTACTGTGTTCCGGTTTGATGAGCAAAGTAGCCAGTGAAATTACTGGGCTTATGAAACTTAATACCTATTGCCACAGTGTAACGAACGCACTGCAGTATCGCGCAGGCTTTTGTGTTTCAAAGTTTTTTTAGTGGCTCTGCAACTGTTATGGGCCAGCTTTATGCTTACCAACAGGGAAACGACCGGCTCGTCTCGTTATCAAAGAGTATAAAAAAATTGAATTTTGATAACTTTAAAATCAAGCCTAACATTAGATATCGTTTTAAAAACAGAATTGGCTGAAAATAGCCATATTATTTTCATAAGTTTCTTCATAAAAGCAATAACTAGCAAATTCCAACACCGTCCTGTAACCTATATCCTAGATAAACCTAAAAAAGTTGCGGGCCGGGGTCGTAGGTATGCAAAGAATTTCAAATAACAATATCATCGGATGAAATCTGCGTCCAATACAAAGTTATGAGTATTTCAACGTAATTTCGCACATTTACATGAGCCCTTTACTTTTTGCGGCAATTTTCCGATGTTTTATAGACCGCGTTCAGAGGGCTTTGTTCGGTCTTTTCTTATTCAATTGTACTTTTTCATTCGTAATATGGCAATTGGAATATTTCGAATATGTTTTAGTGCGTTTTTGATTCTTTAACGGATAGGGGACTTTATTCAATGGCATTGGGTTCCCGCTGTCATTTTTTGTTAATTCAGAGCGTGATTTGTGAAATATAAATGTTAGCTAGTTTTTGTAACACAAAACTGCATGCAAAAGTTTCATTGTGTACGTGTGTATGATGCACAACACAAAGAAAATTAGATTTTTATATTTGTTTTATTTTGTGGGGAGCAACTAGTATTTTGAAATGAAACCGTTTATTGAAGCTAAAACTAAACAGAAACGGAAGATCAGAATTCAGTATTCTCAGTATGCCTATGAAAATGACATTTGCAATAGAGTCGAAATATCGGGTACTTATCGCTCAGTAATAATCACGGTAAATATCCAGTTGCAATGTGTGTGAATAAGATCAGAATTGTTTCCGAAAGCTACAGAACATAAAACATTTTCTAAAACAAACTAGAGAAACATAATATATTAGAATAACAGAAAAAATAAACAACATAAACTAAAATAACTAAATAAAATACACACTAATTTATTTACAATCTTAATCTAATAATCCGCTACCAGTAGGCAACGTTCCCAAAATGCTGGCAGCATTGCCACGTTGAATGGCAAATGCTTAATCTTTGACCTAAGTAGAGGCCAGCATTTTGGTCACGTGTGGCTTCGACCAGACGCCCTGAAAGGTCTTTAAAAATTCGATGAGCTCCAGGTCCCCACGGTCCAAGTGTCTCAACCCCAAAAGGCTCAAATATGTAACTACTATCAAGACTACTATATTTGCGCCTTTTGAGGTTCTCAGCGGATTCAGCTGCCGCACCAGCCTTATTTTGAGTACCGGGAAGATGTGACGGCGCAAGGGTGTCAACACAGGTAGCGTCCCATACCAAAGGTCGCCCCATATATATACATTTTGGTACTTTCCCTATATATTAGAGAAAGTACCAAAATGAGCCGTATATTAAACGAAACATAATCTACCCCAATTATATCTAGCACTTAATCATTCGCTTAACCTAAAATCCGCAGAATGCAGTCCGCAGAACCATGTTTCGTGAAATTATTTTGCAACTTTACGGACTGCAACAAATTATAAATGTCTCGTGATATTTTCACAGAGTTTTGGATTCCTGGCTCGTGGCCAATCCGGTTGTTTTGCAAAATAGCTGGATGTCAACGGGTAAGTAAAGTCACTGTAATGTGAATTCGTTGTAATAATTATAATATCGCGGCTAGTTTCTGTTGTTGAATATGTTCAATATTTCAAACAAGCTGCTGCCCGAGGTTTCATCTGTATTCCCACAGGAACCATGCATTTTTCCGGGATAAAAAGTAGCCTATGTTACTTTCCGGGTCCATAAACTACCGGAAAGTAACATAGATAGTAATAGATATATCTATGCCAAAAATCACGTCGATCCGTTGCTCCGTTGCTGCGTGAAAGAAGGACAAACCAACAAACGTACAAATACACTTTCGCATTTAGTATATAACTAGCTTCTGCCCGTAGTTTTCACCCGCGTTCCCAAAGGAACCGTGCAATTTTCCGGGATAAAAGTGGCCTATGTTACTCCCCGGTCCATAAACTATATCTATGCAAAAAATCACGTCGATCCGTTGCTCCGTTACTGCGTGAAAGAAGGACAAACCAACAAACACACTTTCGCATTTATAATATTACTAAGATAGGATTAGTAGGATAAGTATGGATATCAAATAAATAGATTCGTACAACTACTTATTGTGGTTGGCAATCTATATAAAATACGTTTATGTTTTGAAGGTTGAGGTGAGGGATGAATAAATACCTACCTGAAAAGATGGCGTCAAATTAACCCATCTTGCTCAACAGCAATGTGAATTTAACTGTCCTGATATTGGAGGTGAGTGGTGATATCCACTTTTGAGAAAGACCGTAATCTTTTCTCATGTCTTGAATTAATTAGAAAGAAACTTAGTGAAATTAAAATTCGTTTGTTTTTCTACTTTACATCCTCAGATAGGAATTTTAATTCCAAGACACGTACCACCCTCATTTTCGACATCTCTATAGCAACCATTATTACAAGGCTCTTCTTATTAATCACATCCTGTATTTCTCCCCGAGATTTTCCTTTTTTCGACCTCAGAATTATAATAAATTCTCGTAATTTGCATTTCATTTTAGCTTAATTTCTCGGTTGGCCTACGGACACATCTCTGAGGTTTAAACGCGTCTCCGAATTATTAAGCTTCCTAAGAATCGCTTCTTGGAGGTAAATAAATAACATTGACATAAAATTTCCATAATCAAAAAATCTTTCATTACGGACCATCATGTATTCCATCCGTACTTCCGTCCATATATATAGGTATATGTAACTATAACAAATTCGAACGTGTGTTTGTAGGTTTATCCTTCTTTCACGCAGCAACGGCGCAACGAATCGACGTAATTTTTTGCTAATGTAATTTTTTTCATTTTTTGATCACGGAAAAACGCACTGTTTCTGAGAAAATCGCCCCACGGTTGAAATCGTGGGCAGAACTTCACGAGCAAAGCGGTGGTACCAACCCAGATGGACACTCGCAGAAGAGCTAGTCCTACCACCTAGTAAATATATTATATCTTATACACGTACACATGTGTCTTACATAGACACGCGTCTGCAAGCCATCACGTAATCCCCCTATAAAACATCAGCGTATTTTTTGCGGGAGCTTTATTAGATCGCGTTAATAAAACGTCTTCGGGTAACGCGCGCGTGGATTTTCGCGTCCATCACCGGCTGTGGAGGAAATCACAAATCAAACTGGATATAAACGATGTCCCGCGTCAGTGGTTATGTGCGATGGAGATGTGGCAAAGCGACGTGCTATATGTATACGATCATAAGTGAGTACAATCTGACAAGGAGAAATGTTGAACCATTCTTTTTCATTGTCGATTGATTAGTGTATGACCACCATCTCATCCTAGTGCAGGTTACAGAGACTCACAAGGGTACTATAGTCTTAGTTCTTAGTTGCTTTGTAATGTAGACACCCTAAATTGTACCTACACCAAAATTTTTGAGTCAATAAACAATTTATTGTTATTATTATAGTTAGTTATATCTTCGGAATAGCTTCGCTCTGAACTACCTCCGTAGTACAAAAGCAGAGTCCGATTTTCGGTGTCCAGTCGATACTCATCAATCATTAGCCCGGACCCTGATAGATGTGGCCCGAGCCGAGATTGGTCCGCCCTTCCTTGACGTATCAATTTATAAGGCGAAGAATGACCTGTCAATGTTAAGCCGAATTAGCGTTAAACATTTGTGTTTTATGGTTGCTTTGTTTTGGGTTTGTTTACGAATGAATTGTACAGGAGATATTGCACGCGATGTATGCTTTCCATTACAGAATTTGATTTGTATACTATAAAGTGGCAAGAACAGGTCACAGTGTATCGAGTACAAAATCGCCTGGCTAGCTATCGTGTTTTGACTTTCGGCAGCTGGCGTCGGATAACATTTCTGCTCTAAGTTTAGCGTGTTCACCTTCAATCACATTGCCATTTGAGATATATGTGAAATGGTAGAGAAATGCTAACCTATTAGACATATAAAATCAGTATGCAGCCTTCTCGGCCGGATTTATACGGATATTTTACCTAGTATATACCTTCAGACTTTTTTATATAGAGACCTTTACCCTACTGGAAAAAAAAATATTTAAAGTCCTCTTATATCCTGAGGCATTCGGATAGAAAGCACACAATAAACTTACTGTAATCATCCTCTTTTTTGGAGCTGAGTTAATAAAAAAAGATATAACAGACATGTCAAGTATGTTAGCTTTTAACAGTGTTACCGCAAAAAAACCGTTTTTAGTCGCCTGTTGAGCTAGATAGCGTCTAAAGACAAACGTTAAAAATGATTAGAAATGCCAAAACAGAATTGTGTTAAACAACGATTAGACACTACTTAAATCAGGATTTGTGGTTGCTCATATTTAATCGCGCGACTAAGGCATGTTTAGGTGTTAAACAGTGTTTAACACAAGTTTCGTGTAATTAATTTTTTTGTGGTAAGACCCTTAATGTGTAATGTATACTTTAAGAATGACATAAGTTGGCAAGAAATAAACGTATCTTCTTTCTTTCTTTCTTTATATATCTTTAAAACATCTACCAATATGACACGTGTCATCAACATCTAGATCTACTGCCCTCCCCTTTCCCTTTCCAATGCATCAATCACAGAGCAGATCATCCGGCCACCGGGCTCAAATGGAGGAGATAGATTTGATGACACTTATATTAGTGTGATGGATCTTTTGGCTGGTTGGACAGTTTACACATCATTACGATTCGTCCACCTTTGTGACAGTTGGGTGTAAGATTACAGTGACCGTGTCAAATTCCAGCAAGAGTTGTGAAACTTTGTATTAAGATCTGTAACGCGTCAGCGTTGCGTATCCATTCATTATTCCACTGATGAGACGAACTTTCATGCACTAAAATAGTGCCAATTTAACTGTGTCTTGTGTTGTTAAACTGCTTAGGTAAGCAGTTTCACAACTCTGGCAATTTGACACGGTCACTGTAATCTTACACCCAAATGTCATAAATGTGGACGAGTCGTGATGATGTGTAAACTGATACTGTACATGTAGATGTATGTGTTTTTTTATGCTGTTTGGTAAAGAGACGAGCTGGTCGTTTGCCTGATGGTAAACATAACGTCGGCCCATAACAATTGCAGTGCCACTCAGAACTTTGAAGCACAAAGGCCTGCGCGGCACTGCAGTGCGCTCGTTACCCTGAGACATTAAGTCTCATAAGCCCAGAAATTTCACTGGCTACTCTGCTCATCAAACCGGAACACTGTAATGCTTGTACATTACTGCTTGGCGGCAGATTTCACGAGCAAAGCGGTGGTAACAACCCAGACGGACACTCGCAGAAGAGTTAGTCCTACCACTAACAAAATGTGATGGTTCACCGTTATAGGTAGGTAAAAGTTTCGATACAAGCCGGACTATCCTTGTTTATCGGCTGCTGACTACTGAAGGCGAAGTTATAACTTTAACAGATTAAATATGTTGCCATAGGTAAGCCTTACCTGCGGCTGCTATCACATCAGCAAACTTAGTTATGGAACATACCCACGGCAGATACGTAATAAGAATTAGGTCAAAAAGGGGTGGCTATAGAATGTCTTAGTCGAAACCGTGATCATTAAGAGCTCATAACTGAATTCTTTAGCGCAATTTTTTTCAATTATATGTTTACTAATTTTAAATTCAAAGCATGTTGTTTTGATCTTACCTCTCAAAAGGAGCAACAGGTCATGACCACCTTTACGTGGTCATGCCTACCCATCTTGTGGTCATATCCACCCCATAGGTGTTCATGACCACCCATCACGTGATCATATCCACCCCACAGATGGTCATGACCCCCCTCATTGGAAGTGATGTCAGCCGCCGATTTTACTTATTATTATTATTATATATTTTTTTAAACTTCTAGCAGGTTTTCATTTCAACTGTCTCTACTTTCTATATAATACGAGTACGATTTAGCTACAGCGTAAGAACCGAATTCCTTTTTTAAATTCATTCAACATCTAATAAAATATTTGTTGGATTATCGGTTAAAAAAATTGTAAGTACATGATTACCTGTGCTTTTACACACAGGTTTTTCATTCCAGACATTGAATAGTGGATTATTTAAAAACATGTTTCTAATTCAAGTGCTAATGTTGACGATTTTTAGAAAACCTATTAAAACGTAACCTAAAAATTATTACAACAATTGCCCCGTTTCTCATCCTGAGTCCCCCCTGCCAGCAGTAAACAAGCTACGCCTCATAAACACGTTGATAATACTACCCCACATAGTTCTACCCTGTGTTTAACTCGTTTGGTTGCAGGAAACTTACGCCGTCAGTCGTCGAGTCCGACTCTGGCGTTATTAGTTTTAAAAAGTTAATACTTTACGTTGGAGAAATATAGCTTTGGATGTTATTGTAGAATAAAGGAGCTAGCAGTCACTTAAGTGTAAGTAGTAAGGAATCTCAGAAAAGTTGTTCCACAAATGAAGAAACAACCTTAAATACCAAGGACAATAATTATGTTGTCTATACTTCTAAATAGGCATTCTAATATTTATTTCGATTTAGTTGAATTGTTTATAAGTTAAATTATTTCAGAAGCGGCCTATAGGATCATGAATATTGAATATTTCTTTCGAGAAAGCTGAACAGTATTGGTATTTGAATTTAATCTAGAATTCATGATTCTGTATTTACATTTTCGATTTACTTTCAATGTTCTTAAGCAATAAATATTTTTTTACTTGATTATTATAATATATAATACGAGTATAAGATAAAAGTAGCCTATGTTACTCTCCGGTCCATAAGTATAGCACTTATGTCAAAAATCACGTCGATGCGTTGCTCCGTTGCCGCGTAAAAGAAGGACAAACGTACAAATACACTTTTGCATTTATTGTATGTATAACAATGTATTTTTTGAAAAATGCAACTTTGCACAAAAAAAACTATCAAGCGAACTTCTCCGGTCACCTAGGTACTAATTATTATTAATTGATATTAATTATCATTATTTTTCTGATAAAAAGAATTGATGCAAAATTAAAAAGCGAGCTGAACTTTAGGTTTACTACCCAATCTATCTCCACACGAAATCGCAGCGCGCTGGTTGTTTACATCCCAGTACTCAGATTGGACCAGTAACATTTAAAGGTGACACGATTTTGCAGTTAAGATTTAAGCAATACACAAAAATAATTTCAAGTTAAACTATTTGACGAATTGTTTCATAGTGAAATATATTGTATAGTGTTAACCGACACTAGCGGATGTTCACACAAATATATACATCACAAAAATTTCGCTTCCAACAGGATACGAACCTGCGTCTTCTGGCAATCCGGGCCAGACGCCTAAACCAACTAGGCTATCGATGTTAACTGCGAAATTCTTGATATGATGTATTTCTTTCCGGCTTACAAGCCGTAGCTCCATCTAGCAGACCCCCTTTGTAGCGATTGTTTCATAGTATCCGCCATTGTTTAATATCGCCGGCTTCATCTCCTAATCGATACCTATTCGATATCAAACCATCGAGTCGCACAATCTGATAATGGAAATCGCGCAGCGTTCACATCCAAACACCCTCTGCAGCAGTAAGTCAATTAATGCAGAGTTAATGGAGCAGGCCAAAAGCTGTGACTATATTTACATAAATAGAGACGCTTCTAGACGATATTGATTCGGGTATTCTCGGACGAGGGACGCCTTGGCGTAGGGATCTGAGTGGTTCTTAGCTAAATCATAAGTGATTCTTAGTATATGTTTTTGTATTCGATAGGTTTAAATAACAATTGTGGTCAAAGACGGTGAATACCTAGAGTAGGACTGGAATAATGGAGGACATGTGACATCCACCAAGCCACACTGGGCCTACGTTGTGTATTGCTCTCTTTTAGAGAAGCAGGGAGAGCGTAATAGGCTAATGATGACTTAAATTACCTACTTCAACCACAATATTCGCAATCAAAACACACGAACGCAGAAGTTACAAACGATCTTAATATTCAGCTACGTTATTAAACAGGGGAGGAATAAAAAGCGGAGACAATACACGGGGAGTAACAAGGGCGGATAATTGTTTTCTTGATTAATTCAGAATAAGAGAGATTCCCTCCCGGTACGAGCCGGCTGTTTGTACAAGATATAGAAGTATAATTAAACCATCAGTGTTCTGGGAAACGGAATTGAAAGTTTATGAGCATTTTTATACGTTTTTAGATCGATTCTTATGTGTTCGTATGGTCGGCTTTAACTGGCTTAGCGTGGTTGACAAAAAATATATGGAAACATTGTTCAAATTCAAATTCAATTTTTTTGTCAGAATATTGTGTTAGAGATCTATAGTTACAAATTTTCTATGGTTTCCGGTGTACTTTCTTACTAAAAAAAAATCATTACAGAAAAAATAAAATCATAGACTAAAATAAATTTCAATGTTAAGTTTTAGGAAAACAGTCAAAATTGTTGCATTTTCTGTGTATACAAAAATCAAATGTTATTTTCGACGGCATTGCTGGTTAGACTTGATTTTTAATAAAGTTAAAAGCAGGTTACAAATAAAATATTTTTATCCATCGTTTATAAAGATTGGATTTATGTTTCAATACTTTATTTCTGTTTTTCATCTTTCAGAGGAACCGTATGAAATAGAAGTTCTGTACGTTTAGTGATGTTTAAAACGGATTGAACTTCGTCGTACAGCCGATTTGCACGATTTCGAGGTATTTAGAACGTCTGAAGAGGTTACTTTGATAAATCACGGAACAAAACGCGCGCGTTCCGGCTGGTCGCCGCGAATGTATTAGCCTCCCGACGCACTTTTGTATATTTTTCTTTAGCTTTTGCGATTGAAGTTAATTATTATTTCTCATCTATATTTGACATATTTCATGTACCGGGTATATCATGTTCCGTATAGACTAGTCATAACGAATTCTACTATTTGTTTATTGTAGCGTCTAGCTCAGAGAACCTGAAGACGAGGGCTCGGCACTTCAGTGCGCTCGTTACCCTATGATATCAGGTATTAAGACTCATGTTAGTAATTTCGCGGACTGGTTTACTCGTCAAACCGGAACACAGTAATCAATGCACAGCACTGCTTGGTGGCACACTATAGCAAAGCTGTGTGTACTCATCCAGACCGACACTCGAAAAAGAGTTAGTCATACCACCTATGATTGCGGGTTTAGGTAAGTTTTCTCAATAAATAATTAGAGTGGACCCAATTTTCCAAAACGTATCCCATTTATGAATTAGTTACTAAGCAATCTAAGCCCAAATTTATGGAAATAAGGAGCCCGATTCGAGACGTAGGGAATATGTTGGTTGGTATTATGAAACGGCAACGCTCGGCCGCTATTCAAATGTCGGCCGATACAAATGTAGACTCTGAATGAAATGATTTAATAATAAAACGTATCAAAGTATCTCCTCCAACCTTTCCTTTGAAATGGTTCTACAAAAAAATATGCGTTAAAATTGCTGGAGCACAAGCAAAGATTTGCGCTCATACTCGAATACAGGTGTGTTGAGAATAAACTTGACGTAGTGTATTTCTAGCTGGGACAAGAATTATTCATTCGCAATTCTTCTTAAGTTGAAATAAAAAAATATTTTCACTCACCTATGAATAAAAGTCAAAGCATTTCGTTCCTTCAAAGATCTGGTGAGTTAGTGAAAGAAACGCTTCCCTAACTTAATAAAAAAAGTATTCACCAAAATGGCCAATAACGGCGGCTCATTTAAAGGGAAAGTCAACACCTGCCGATACATTTTTCATCATCATCATCAAATATTTTACACAAGTGGCGGGCAAAAAAGAAGGGGAGGGGCCTCGTTCAATGGTCTCATTATTGATTCATCAGAAATCTATCTTACCAACTCACAGTTCACTCACTAAATCTATAAACGGCCTCTTAGCTGGACTACGAATCATCTATCGCATATCAAAGACCCGAACAGTAACAGGAGAACTGAGAAAGCCGTTTGTTTTCTGTAACAACAAACACTATTTGAAAATGTTTGTAAAGTGACCTTTTACTTTTCATTCAAAGTGTCAAACCTCGTAATACAAAGTGATAGAAAACCTCCACCTTGATAAAATTAACTCTCGTTCTCTCACGTGTTGTTTACAGTAAATAGCACGTGCCGTCCCGGTTGTATTCCAGTTGAATCCCAGTTGCGTACAAATGAGGACCTAATTGTCCCGGCTACGTCTATCGAGCATGGTACAGCGATCGATCTTTGAGGTTACTGATACTAAAGCACGGAATGGGGGGTTCGAACTATTCCACATTTTGACACGTCACACTAACGCAGAGTTGTATGCGGGATAGTAGTTGGCAATATTCAGCAAGACTATGTTGCACTGCAGGGCAGGGTAGCAAGTTTGTGGCATAGTTATAATAGAATTTACTTCCAAACCATAGCGTAGTGAACTAGGGGTTGCGGTTATGGAGTGTTTTGTGCTACAACCGGCTTCCTACACGATGAAGGACTTACGAGACATAAACGGGGACGCTGTCATTCTGGTGACCCACTTAGCAAACCTAAATTAAGAGAGTAGAATCAATAATACGCTAAGAAAAAGATAGAGTCCTATGAAGTGCGAAACATAGTGATGTTTGAAAATGTCAGTTTCAATTAGGGGCGTAAAATAGAAACTAAAATTAGTACGTAAATGCCGTAAACAATCCGTACTTCTGTACTATATTAATTGCGAAATTTGTTGATTTGTCCTTTTTCATACTGCACCGAAGCGACGTGATTTTTAACCGACTTCCTAAAAAGGAGAAGGTTGTCAATTCGGTATTTCGGTGTTCTCAATTCGGTTTTTGTTCGGGTGTTGTTGAATAATGACATGTATATTTTCCAGTGCCAGAAGCTCATCTGATTTTGCTAAAAACCTTTTAAGTGAAGCTATTTAGCTGCTATATACATTGTACAGGCCTTAAGCTATGCATACATTTTAGACCTACCCCCAAGCCATGACCCCGAAACGTTTATTAAACTACCCCTTTTCTACTACTTTTGATTACTCTCTCGAACGATACGTTTCGAAACACTATTCGTGTTTGGGAACGTTCCAATCCGTGTATAATTGTTTCGTAGCTATACAAGTCCGTTTTTCGTACAGCCTCGTTACCTTTGCCTGTACAAAATAGGAACCAGTTACTTAATAATGCGTAACTATCGTGGATTGGTTGATCGCGACGTGAATTCGTAATATGTTCTTTGTTACTTGAAATGTGCTAGAATGTTCGTTGCGTGTATCGGCTTTTCACGGGTGATTAGCGAGACGAGAAGAAATACACAGAAAGTTTATAAGTAAGAAGAACAAATCAGAAAGTTTGCTACCTCCACGTAAATTTTGCAACTCACAGGCGACGCGTGACATTTAGAAATTGATAACAAAGGTCCACTTTCTTACTTAACTATTATCTAATCAAGAGAATGTCACATCAGAATGGAGTTAGACAACGGTTAGACACTACTAGTGTTACCACAAAAAATCCATTTTTAGTCGCCTATTTAGCTAGACAGCATGTAAAGATAAACGACCAAAATGATTAGAAATGTCACAACAGAATTGTATTAAGAATGCGATTAAACATTACTTAAATCAGGATTTGTGGTTGCTCATATTTATCGCGCACTAAGGTTTAGGCGTTAAATAGTATTTAACACAGGTTTAACATGTGTTTAATTATTTTTGTGGTAAGACCCTACATAAATAAATATTTGTGGTTGCTCATATTTAAACACACGACCAAGGCTTGTATAGTTGTTGAACACCGTTTAACACAGATTTAAAGTGTGTTTAATTCTTATGTGGTAAGACCGTTATTTTCAGTCATTCGTAATACCTACTCCCTTTATGTGCAAAAGCCAAAATTTGTAAAGTTGACAAAAAGAAAAGGACCAGAATCGAGTTACAAAAGAACCCAAACACTCATGAAGTTATAAAAGCTTGTAAAACGAATAAAACGCTTAGACCAGCACATACAGCTCAAATCTCAAGCGAATCAAATTAACATATAGTTCGATCCGATTTTTCGGTTCTCATTGCTCTTTACGGTTGGCCATAAAAACGAATGGCAGTCCGGCAGCGTGCTATGGCCAATAGGGAAATCGAATGGTCTAGACTTTCTTTTTGTCAGATTCGAAGTTCGAATTGTGTTATGGGCCGACTAACGATCGATTAAAGAGGCGGACTCGATCGAGTTTCCAGAATAGGTCCTTTGTTATTTTTGCAGCTGGGATTGTTTTTTAAATTTTTTTTTGATTTTTAAACTCGAACGTACAATGTAATAAACTGATGGTTTTTAAAATAAAAATCATTGCATTATGTAACAGATTATTCAAAAAGAACTCGCACATTATTTATTCTCAGCAGGATTAATAAAAATACACGTATATTTTTGTGGTTTTTTAATTTTGTATTGAAGCCAGTAAACACACGCCCCTATAATAGGGCTACAGTAAATACGAATACAGCCGCACGCAATACGACATTTAAAGAATCAATTTCATAATGGCAACCCTGGTTATTAAAGATATTAACATACACCATTTAATTTGAAGGCATAAACATGACAGGAACAGGGATATTAAAGATTTGTTGGTATTTGAACTCACCTGTTGTTATGGCCGCTTGTTTTTTTTTTCTGGAGTAATGATATTTTCAACACACTTGCTCGTAAAGCAAAAGCTTTGCTTTAAGAGCTTGCGTCTCAAAGTTCTGGGTGGTACTGCAATTTGTATGTTACAAATACTATCAGGCAAACGATCTCGTCTCGTTATCTAATTGAATATATAAAACAAAATGTACTTCTGGCTAAGTTTATCACCATTTCACGAGCTTCACGACCGTCTTCACTTCAAAATCATGTCAGATTGTGGTTGCAATATAAAGATATTATTCTCATATGAATAAAAAAGGCTTTTCGGAATAGGTTTTACTTCATAAATCTGTACCTACTTTACACGCAAGTTTTTTGTTATAAATTAACCTGAAACTTCATTTCAGTACTACACAATTCTCGCTAGTGTTTGTAAAAAAACGAAGGCGAATGTATGTGTGTAAAAAATTCGAAGTAGTGTTTTTTGCCTCTACACGGACAGCTAGAGTTATAGGCAGTCACAGTAAATTCTACTAAACTGTACGTTTTTCTCGATTTTCTTTAAGGCCGCATACCATGATGCTCTTACATAAAATCACATGACTTTTACCCTGCTCTCGCTACAGCCACAAAACAACACTACATAGAGCTTGTCGACGTTTTGTGGTCGGCGTAACTCACACAAAGCGAGAAGCGGCATTTTGTGGCGTAAAGCAGCCACGGGTGCACACCGTGTTTTTTTTTATGTTATTTGGTAACGAGATGAGCTGGTCGTTTACCTGATGGTAAGCATAACGCCGGCCCATAACAATTGCAGTGCCACCCAGAACTTTGAAACACAAAGGCCTGCGCGGCACTGCAGTGCGCTCGTTACCCTGAGACATTAGGTATTAAGTCTCATAAGCCCAGTAATTTCACTGGAAACTCTGCTCATCAAACCGGAACACAGTAATGCTAGCACACTAACTGCTTGGTGCCAGACTTCACGAGCAAAGCGGTGTGCGGTGAGCTTGAACAAAATGAATGAAAACTGCAGTCTGCAGCTCGGTGTCGGCGTTTTGTGGCTGTAGCGCGAGCCTCGTGTGCGAACAGGGTTAATTCTGATGAAATACCTTGTCCTGCGACAAAATGCGTTGAAGCAAGTAAGGCTTCTCATATATTTTATACATTAGTTAACTTTGTGACATTAGAATACGTTTAGTGAAATTACCGGGTGCTAATACTCGTACATGAAGAAGCAGAGGGCACTGGAGTGCTGCACTGTGTTTCAAAGTAATTCTGGGTGGTACATTATATTCTTGTTATGGGCTTTCATCCATCCATCAGGAATACGACCTACCCGTCTTATTACAACGTAGAGCAAAAACTGTTTTACTGTACGAACTTTTTAGACTTAAAAATGCTAAGGAAACCACATAGTTCCATATTCGTAATGTTCCGTGAACGAGCCGCCGAGCCTTTAGTACCTTAAAAAACATTTGTTTTTAAAGCCTATAAAAAAACGACATCATCAAAGATTAGCGGTCACCATCTCTCAGTCCAATCAATTTGCGTTAGAGAGATACTCCGTACCCTCGGGATCCCCTTTCAAATCCATTAGGCACTTTCTACCGATACCTACAATCAACTGTTATATCCATTTGACTTCCCTTTTTGTTTTTTGAAAGATCATCCATTACTGCCTAAAAGGTTTACTAGAAGGACCTGTACTGTTAAGTTGTTTATTTTTAAAAATTGATAGGTGCTTTTAGCGCTTTTTGCTTATTTGTAAGCTTGAAGTGTCTGCCGTAAGCCTCCCGTCATGGTTTTGGCATCTTGATAAGTTAGCTGAGTCTTAAGCTGTTGCAGATAGTTGTAAAGGTAATTTCTAGTTTTAAAAATACTCAGATAAAATAAAAACATTAATATAATACTTAATTTATTTATTCACCAAGGCACTTTTCAATTGAATATTCCATCTTCAAGCTAAATACTGCGCTTCCCAGTAGACTAAACTTTATGAAGAACGTAGGCTTTATTGAATTAGTTTCAAAGTAGAATGACCTTTTGTCCCAGAGGAAGACATCTGTCAAAATCGTTGGAGAAAAAAGTTAGAAAGTTTTAAAGTAAATTCGTGAGCCTCAAGCCGAAATTGTGGATGGCTCCGAGCGCCATCGTTGTACCCTTTCTGTGTTTATGACATTCTTTGAGGGGAAAAGTTGTCCAATTTAAAACACTACAAGTTATACCAGGAGAGTTTATGAACAGATTTTGGGGAAGTTTGAGTTGATTGTTTTTTCCTTATTCATCGTCGTCTATAGTCTCCTTTTGTTATGCAATTGAACCTCTAATATTTTTTTTATACATTATCAGCTTCTTATGCTTTCACTGCTGGCATACCGGCAATGTCTCAGAGAGAGAGGTATGGGCCATAATCCATCACGCGGGCCCAGTGCGACTTGGTGGATGTCACATGTCCCCGAATTTTGTGGTTCTTGAACATACGGGTTGCCTCACAATGTTTTAGGGAGAGTGTAAATAATCCGCAGATAACTTGATATAAATCATTGGTGCGGGCCGAGTCGAGATTCGAATTCGGTGCGTCGGATTGAAAGTCGCAAAAGTTCTCACTCGCTCTTACATTATTTCGTACTAATTATTACGAAGGTTTTTTAAGGTATTTGCTTGATGATGTTTGACAAGATTACCGATTCTTTTTTTAACGGGCTAAAATGCCTTTATTAATTCTACATCATTATTATTAGCTATTACATAAACAGTATCGCTAACTTACATTTAGCTTTGCTACAAAAAGAAGGGTAATCTACAAACCATTGTAGGTCCATAGATAATTCAAAGTTCTAGCCCATTCCAGTTGGCAGCGTAATCAGCATGCTGGCGGCATTGCCACGCTGGATCCTAAATATATTTTTCAGTGCCTATATAGGTAATTAAATAAACGGATTCAAGATCGACGGAGACAGATATGAATTTTGATTTGATAATGTTATCAGACGCTTCAAAAGACCGTGATTCGTGGCTACAGCTTTCCAATCCTTTGATGACTGGTTACACAATTCAAACAAACACCATTAGACAGTGATCAAACGTTATAATATAAGATTCAAAAAGAAAATTTGTTTAAAGAAAATTAGAGAAAAAAAGTAAATTTTAAAAGTGCGGAAAGAAAGAATGCGCACTACATAAAAGTACATTGGTGTACGGACGAAAACGTTCGGGATTGTCTGCCTCCCACTCGAACAGCCATGCAACAAAAACGAACACAATTGTTTGTCCGGTCGCTGTGCACAATGTTTGAACTCGACAAAGTAAACCACACGGCCAGCCACTGTTCATTAGGACTATTGGCGGCCAAATGCATCCATTAGCTGACACGAATGAAGATTATTATTTCAGCAACTGCCGCGACGCCAATATGGATATCAATAATGTATTGCTTTTAGTTTATGTGATCCTGGTAGATATCATGCATTGAAAATGTGGTTATGTTTCCCTGAAGTAAGCACTATAAGTAATTGTAAAATAATCCTATTCAGTTGGTACGCGATACGCTTGTCGATTCATATGATATGTACTTGTACATGTAAAAACTTTGTTAAATTAATTTGACGGCTCTACAGTTTAAGGGTATACATATTTTGGTTTATAACTGTAGTAGAATGGAACGGACGGATAGAGTGGACATTATAAGACTTCCTTGTAGTTATTATACTATACAACCCTAACAGCACATTAGGCAATGAACGGCTTGTTATATTAAATCAAATTACATCTACCAACATAAACCATTTAAGAGCTACTCAAACATAAGACGTAACACGCGTTTTGTAGCAATTTGAACAATTTACGAGCGATTGTAATATTTTATGTTTAACCGTAAAACCACTATTGAAATATGACAAAAGTATGTTTGTGTCGCGGTCGGCATTCGTAAGTTGACTTCATTTTCTCCGTTTTTATATTACGCCATTTTTATAGCACCACGGTAGGAACGAAAAAAGGTATTTGCTGGATCGTACCTATACCTGGTTCTCTTTTATTATCCTTATACGCTCTAATTTC
The DNA here is from genome assembly GCA_907269065.1 of Crocallis elinguaria. Lineage (NCBI taxonomy): Eukaryota > Metazoa > Arthropoda > Insecta > Lepidoptera > Geometridae > Crocallis > Crocallis elinguaria. Next base: position 17,211,352 of record OU026072.1, on the reverse strand, counting down.
GCTTTATTAAAACTCCGCATCACTTTACGTCTTCAAGTGAAAAGAACCTTATTTGGCTCGTATACAATCGTTGGATCCATATTCGAAGCACATCACATACCTATCTAATATAACTTACGCGATAAAACGCCGAAATTTGATCTCAAGCGTAAAATATACGATATTCTATTATAAGGCATTCCATTTGCTTTGGGTGGAGCGGTAAGTAGGCGTCAAACCGTACAGCCTCCTCAAAAGACAATACAAACCTCTCAGTCAAAGGTAAAGAAAGAAAGAGACGAATCTAATAAACGCGCCCGTATCAATTCCGTTTGTTGTTACACATCCAGCCGAATGAGACCCCTTAAGCTTGCACCGGCCGCCCCTCGTTAGTCCTTATCAATATTATTTGCGGGATGCGCAGGAGATCACGTTAAATCGGACGCGATAGACGTCCAATTTTCGGAAATGGAAGGGTACACCCATGGGACCGGCTTTCACAATAGACCTTTCCGAATGAGAGCCATTAATTCGCATCTTTGTTTTATAAAGGCACAAAGTGACGCGAATTGACGTTATGTGAACTCATTTAATGATAATTCAGTTCAAAAACGCTTTCAGACAAGCCCAGGGCCCTTCGCCCCTGCTCACTGGTAACGACGTTAAACTGAGGGCATTACGCTCAATTGCCTTGTAATAAAACGTATTGTAATATCCCGAATAGGGTTAACGCTTAAGCTTTTTAATAAAAAAATAAAATACAAACGATTTCTGTGTACAGCGTCAAATGAGTCGGTCCTTTCCTACAATTACCCGTACGACCCTTTTCAATATTGATGTACAGAAATAAATAAAAAGGAATATAAAAGCTGAAATCGACCGAACTAGACAATATTTTTGCGAGGAACAACTCGCATTTATAAAACAAACGCGAATCGCGCATACGAAATCGTAGAATGAAGACTTTATTGAAATAAATCACATCGACCGCAAACAGTGGTGTTTGGGTTGTATCCTTTTTTTTTATTAAAGTATTGAGTGGATAAGAGAATCGGGATTTACGAGTGTTTGCGGGGCAACGAATCTGTTCATACAGATCCGACGGGCCCGCATGAGGGACATAAAATCTCGCATAGAAACGGGGTCTAATAATAAAATTTTCTTTTTTATTCGCTTTCGGGACGAATGGCCAGTCTTGGCGATTTATACGACAGAGTTGCCTGGCGTAACTGACTGTATACGGAACATTTACCTTAAGAAAGACTATTTGTCAGTTTAGAGGGCTGTTTATTTTGTTTATGGCCATTTTTCATATGAAACACTCCCCTGTGGCTTACTTTAGTGCTAAGGAAATCACTCGCGAGGTGTAAAGAGGACATGAAATAAATTTAGAGGTGCTTTGTTGTGAATTAAATGATCTTCTGGGTGTTCTTTTAAAAGAACTGATTTTATTGAAAGTAATCTTTATCACGATGCTTTTAATTAATCTGGGTGTATACTGTATAGTGTAACCGATTATAGACTTTAAAGTAGTAGATAAAGTTGGTATAGTTCGTTGCTTTTGGCATGTCTAGAGGATGAGTGACTAAATGTAGTGTGCGGGAAGTAGATCCCAGTAGGTAACCAGGTAGATCAAGAGTATGTAAAATAATACGAACGTGTACTCTGATGTGATACTAGATTCAGTAACATAAACGTGAAATGGAGCGATAGCGCGCCCGGAATTGAATGACAGTCTGTCTTTGTGCTCAAAATTGCACCACGGGCATCGTTACACTCACTTCACGACGCGCGTAGCGATGGAATTGGAGCGCGCGTGTATGGGGACTGTAAGATAAATGAAACCTGACGTCAGAAACAAACTTTCAACGTCTCTAAAAAACCACAATAAAATAACGAATGCCACCTTCTTTCTTCTGTTAGTGGGAGGACTAACTCTTCTGCGAGTGTCCGTCTGGGTTGTTAGCACCGCTTTGCTCGTGATGTCTGCCGCCAAGCAGTAGTGTGCAAGCATTACTGTGTTCCAGTTTGATGAGCAGAGTATCCAGTGAAATTATTGGGCTTATGAGACTTAATACCTAATGTCTCAGGGTAACGAGCACACTGCAGTGCTGCGCAGACCTTTGTGTTTCAAAGTTCTGGGTGGCACTGCAATTGTTATGGGCCGGCGTTATGCTTACCATCAGGCAAACGACCAGCTCGTCTCGGTACCAAATAACATAAAAAAAACCTAAAGAAAGCTATACCCATCACGATACCTACCTTCAAGCATTTAATAACCCGTGCTAAAAGCCAATGTCTTCATAAACCGTAACATAAAAGAAGCATCCGCCATTATTATCTGAAAACACCATCTCGCTACCCATAAACGATATCAGAACTCGCTAATCCCTTTATCTCATTAACAGCCGAAAAGATTATGAAGAACCAGAATGAAGTTGCGAGTTTAATAAAACAACCAGATAATACCGTCGTTGGGACACTTCTCTCGTCCCGCCACGACCGGTAATGATCCAAAAAACGAGTCCATAGTATTAAAATAATCCCTAACCCGGACTTTTCCTAAGTAAGTCCTTTATACATCGATGGGGATGCCAAATTTGAACATTTACTGCTCCACCGTTATATTTTTATAGGCAGTACATAAAATAACTTGGCTATACATTAAGAGAGCGTTTAGCCTCGCAATGTTTGCTTGGAAGCAATATTTTTAACGTTTATAGATGTTTTGCATAAGCTCCCGAGTGTATAAAATATTTTCTGAATAATGTAAATTGATGTCTGTGTTAAAAGTTCCGGACTTTTACAGTTAAACGTTTTATTTAGAACGATTGTTTGTTTTGTATTCTTCATTGTAAACAAATTAATACAGATGCTAAATAGATCGTTTTTTATTGTCCATGATCTAACTTTCCTGCAGGGTTATTTTGATTCATTCGGAATGATTCCGTGTAGGAAGCGGCTGTTTCATATCGTTTATATTTCGGAATCGCTATCGGATAAAGAAATCGCTAATCGGATAGAGAAATGTTTATGCAGTTGAGTTGTTTAATTTGAATAAATAATAATCAAATCTAGTCTTTTATTGTGTATTGTTCTATTATAATTTTTCTCTTTTTTTATGTAAGTATAAAATATATTTTAAGTTTTTTTTACTTTTCACATCTGATAAGCAGTTATAGTCGGTCGAATTGTGATTGACAGTAAATATAAATAAAATTAAGGTAATAAATTGACATATCTTTAATACTTAATAATTGCTCATCTCCTAAATACGCAATATTAATCGAAACGACATTTTCACAAAGCATTTATGGCTCCATTAGCATTGTACAGATCTTTAAACCATTCAATCAATTCCATACTCCTCTCAACTCCGAGAAATACCCTTTCAATGATCAGGGAATTTTTCCACGTCTCCGGGACTCGAACGAATGCGGCCCGCGATTCTCGCCATATTTCAGGCCACTCCGGAATTCATAACTCGCTGATGTAACACCGCCTTAGCTCATTCCCTGTGGAGTATGATTCACACTACTTATGATTCCGCCATGAGAAGGGATGAAGTTGTATCGATGTTATTATCGATCTTTTTCGACAGTTTGTCGCATATTTCAATCATATTGTTCGATGTTTGTGCTTGCCGTAACGCAATAGACATACCCGGTGCCAGTGTGCAAAATTACTGCATTCGTTATTCTGTATTTTAAATTTCTTGTAATGTGCCATTACTAAGATTCAGTTTATAATGTTCTCCCTGTATTAAAGAAGCTGATCTGAATAAGAACCGAAGTGTCAAAAACCTTTGTTTTTTTAATGATAAAATAATAATCTACTGCTATCAGCTACTGAGACTAAATCACATTTGTTAACCATTTTCCAAATTGACCGATTTCATCAAAATTAAATGTAAGTAATTATTTCTGAAATCTTATTATTTCTGAAATCTATTATATTTGAAATGAAATTATCGATATTTTTGTCATGTTTTGATGGTCTATTTTCATCTCTAGTCTTTATAGCAGTGACTCTCCTATATCGCGTGTCACGTCCATAAACCCATGGTGAAAATGTAGGCTATAAAATTAATTTACGGCCAAGATGATGAAATGTATTGTTTCTTCCATGGCTGCAAAGGATCAGTGCTTTTTTCACTGAAGCTGCCGCTTGACCACTATCTCTACTTGCTATTATTAACTGTTGACGTGGTCAAAACACGTTAAACTTACAACAGTGAGGACTCGCTCTTAAATGCAACTGCCGGAAATCGGAATACATTGGTACGGTAGATGTATAAACCCTTTATTGAAAATACGCATGGTCGGGGCTGAAAATTAGCCTTGCGAATGTGACCGTGGCACTTAGCTGATCTCGGTCCTTTTCTGTTACCACAGTACACGACAGCTCCATAACAAGTAATAAAAAAACAGTGCTTCTTTACGTACTTTGTAAGTGACAGTACACTTATCTTTTTAGCTGTATGTGTGTGTAGTTTTTGTTATTTTATAGTGAACACTTTTTCGGAAAGATTACTTCTTTCATTCCTTTTTTTCTGTACACCTTAATACAGTTCTTCTAATCTTGTTCTACGAATGCTTCACGATGCTAAATTCAATAGCAGAATTAAATGGAAAAACATTTTAGATGTTGTACCTGCAATGCGTCAAATAAACGTATTTGTTCAATAGAAATGTTCTTAAACTGGGACAAAAAAATGATCCGAATGTTTGAAAGGGAAGCTAAACCTTTTTTCTTATATCCGTGCCATAGACATTAAACCTGCTACTCTTTCCCTTTGGAAACATTTTTCGTGCATTCTCAAAAAAGGCTGCAATGTTAACTTAAACTTTCTACGCACGTTGCGCCCTTACTTACGATGCGGTAGGGCCGCGACTCTCTTATATTACCTCACGTCGTAAACCCATGGTACATCATGGTGTAGCCAGCCTCATGTGTGAAACGGTTAGGGAGATAATAAAAGTATACCTTGCTTGTGGTAAACCCAAAATGGAAATGACTGCGCGTACCGGATACAGGATTATCATGGGTTTTATTTTTGCTCGTGTAAACGGGAGCTGTAAACCCTATTGATGAACTCAACACTGCTGTTGCCAGGTCTAAATACTTTTTTTTGGTGATAGAGCGTTTTTAGAGCTCGAGTAGCTAGTTGACATTCTCAAATAGAAAATCGATCGCCAAGCCCCTATCGGCATGTTTTCAGCAGCTGAGCATGAGAGTTACGTCGATTATGTGTAACGTGTTCACCATCTTCAACCAATACAGCAAAAATTATAGGAAAAAATTGCTTGTTCAATCTTGAATCGTACTGCAAGGTATTCTCTGATGTTTTAACTAGAGTGGTGCTTGTACGATGCAGTAGAAGATATTACTAAGCAGAGGTTGAGTTGATATGCAATCTCTTTACGCGCTTTTACGTTTAGTATCCAGTTAAAAACTCCAACTATATCTAAAAACAAAAAGCCTTACCAATTTAGTACAAAAATATATCCCAAACGTCTAAGCGTCAATGTTCCAGTTACTCCTTCTACTCAACCCTGACAGCTACTTCCGTTGCTTGCCTATCTGTTTCCTTTTAAAAGTTGTTAAACAACTGAAATTACAGGTAGACAGCCTTCGGGGGTTGATGTTTTAAATTTGTTTATTTAGCCCCGTTTCTCGCTGAAGAGGTTAAACTCTTTACAGTGAAAATGTCTTGAACAAGTCTTAGTGCGTACAAATGTTGCTGTCTAGACGACAAAGATGTATTGCCATCCTAAAGTATTCGTTTTAACCGTTTTGACCTTTTCGACCTGCCTCGATTATTCATTGCAAGTCTGCCCTGGCTCAATTCTAATCCCGGCCACGGCTGCATTCTGGGATTCTATAGAGCCAGTATTTTTTCCAACTTCAACAAGAGATGAAAACTTTACCAGAGGCTCTCAAAACTTTTCATCGGCTAATCCCGCGGTAGCTGCGCTAAATTCTCGATTTACTTTGTAGCAGAGATCGGGATTATGCGGCAGCATATTTTTCAACCGATTCCTCTCGTTTCAAGAGGATTTCCAGGGTGTTTGTTATCGTTAGCGCGCCAACTTTCTCGTGACTGAATATCGCGAACTACGCCCTTGCATCACGTCCGGTTAATAAACTGTGGGTTTATAAAAAGATAGAAGATGGTCCCGAGGTAAAACTGCTTTGGAAGTTTTATTGACAAACCGCGGGCTGGGGTAACAAAGTTTCAGCTGACCACCGTCCAACTTTTACATCGTTTGCTTCTGTTATTGATACTAGAACCCGCCGGAGATGGGATATAGACCTACAGATGCCGTACAAAAGGTCCCGATATACCGGGCTAATAAATAACGCGGAAAATTGTCTCCGCTTACACAAGCCCGATATATCATCCGTAGTTTATATTATATGCGGGAGTCATCTTTCTTAGCTTTCACGTAAGTTAGCAACTGGGAAACTTAATATCACAGTGTAACGAATAGTAGGGAGTGTAGGGGAAATAGTGGCACAATAAGTGGCGCGCTTACTATATGGAATTTTAGATTGTATTGCGTTGTGTTTTGCAACGACAACGCAACTATGGTTGTGTCTTATTTCGTGATTCTTTAGACATAAATATTTATAGCTAGAGTTAGTGTCTATAAAATATCTTCGTTGGAAGTTCTTTATCTAAATTACTTACTAGATTTCACTACATCATTGTTGGCGACAACAAATCTTTGTCTATCTACCTGTTTGTTCCGCATGGACGGCCGGGACGGCTGGACCGATTTGTACCGGACTTTCACTGGCAGATAGCTGATGTTATAAGGAGTAACTTAGTGACTTGGGCAAAGCTGCGGGTCAAAACTAGTATATAAAAAAAGTTTCATGATACTTTTATTGCAACGCTTTGCGTTGTTCTATATGTCTTTTATAGCGGTGGTAGGTAGCAAAAGTTTTCCTACCACCAGTAATATCTACAGATGGACTACTACGACTCGTGTAACTGTAATACACTCACGTAAAAAAGTAACTTAGTTTTCGGCTTCCTGTTTTCGTCCTCTTTGCTATCAAGCCCGCGCCTGCATGTGTCGATCTGATTTACGACCTCCTGAAAATATAACTTGAGATTCCATTTCCCATTTATCACAAACGCTGATAAATCGGCAACAATAGTATTATTTACACCGCTGAATCGAGCCCTGGGCAAATATTGAATCGGTTCGATACCGCCATTATCGCGAAAACCGACGAGTAATCGTTAAAATTATTTGCAAATACTGTTAATTGATATCGAGAGAGACGCCTAATAATTTTGGGGTTTATATCGGTGGTCATTAAACAAATCCGAATAATTAATTCGTTTTGGGAGGCGCTATCGACTAGTTTTACCTGAGCGGGAATTAATTAGTTTTGACTGCGTGTTGGTATTTTATAAATTGATGAATTAGTGCTTTATTTTCGTATATCGGTATTTTAAACAATTCATGATTGAGTACCGCAAAAGCGACTCGAAAATGTTTTTATGAGACTAGACTATTTATATGTGACTCGGTTTAGAAATAAAATTAAAATTCGATCCGTGATATCGCGCTATCTTTTTCTATCTACGAGAAATCATTCAAACACTTTCATTTCAAAACTTTCGAAGTACTCACATGATTTGAGATGAATTTTCATTTTTTTTTTACTCAGGTTAGCGTCAGGATGGCTGGTTGCCTGTGGCGTATATTGTAGGTTTCAAAAAGAAGTAAGAAGAAATCAGACGAGAAGAAGAAGAGAAGTAACTACGTCTGCTTGTCCGCTAACTTTTCACGGTTCAATTTTTTCATTTTGAAGAAATGTACCTACATCACATCGTCGTTTAACATCGGGTGAGATATTGGTCAAAAGAATTCATCTCAAAAAACTTTAAACCTAATTATAGTAATATTTATCGTAGTTATTATTAAATGATGAGCTCCCGATATTTCGATACCGTTCGAAGTATAACCTTGATAGTTTAAAACAGTGTCTATATAGTTATTCTGGAAAGTGCATTTAGCTGCATCTGTTGAATCAGCAGACTTGTATAAAGTTTATCTTTCTAAAACATCTTGTGCTTTTCTTGTAAATAATTCATAACTGTAAGCCGCAGAAGTCGATATTCAGCGCTTTGCCGCGACTGTATCTAAATAAATGTTTATTTGCTGACTCTACCTCTATAGGTTTGACTTACTAAAATAATGTTAGGTGTATTATAAATGTATGTATGTTATTCCTTTAATGCGAGGTTGTCTGTGATAAAGCGCTTTGAGCGATGATAAGACCGCCAATTATTCACTTTGTATAACCACTCGGTTGTACTACGGAAGTGAATCTGGTTAAACATTTCAGTAAATTGAGTTATTTAGATAATTAGTTTTTAAATAAATAAAAAATTATAGAGTTTTACGAAAGTTTTAATCAAAAAACATTCACTTTGTTTTGCGAGTGCGAAATAGATGTGTTTTCTTTTTATTTCTCTTTTAATTGTAAACTTATGGCTAAAGGAAACTGACTCATGTTGAAGCAAAACGCTTCGTGCGTAAAGGCGGAAGCTGCTTATCCGTATGTATGTAAAGAGAATTCAGGAATTAAATTTTATAATTCCAAAGCACACAAACTTGTCTAAATGTATGCAAAAAAACCAAAACTCTAGCAACTCCATGAAGAAACATGCCTACAAGAGCGCAAGTTTCTTAACTGAACTTGGGAACCCTACATCTACGGGGCTCTAGTTAGAAACATTGAATTATTTAGTTCACTAGGAAATTGCATTAATGTGTACCCTCAGGAATTATTCACAGACGCTTTAATGATATTTAACTTGGCTTGTACTCTGCGTATACTGAGAGTTTGCCTATTCACATACTGGAACAAAGTCATTTGAACGTGAGGTAGTATGAAAACGAGTACAAATGAGGTACGCTCACTTGAGGTTACCTCTAGCCACGAACTGCATGTTGTTTTTTTTTAAACAGACCGTGCTGTTGGCCTAGCCAGCTGCCTTTGCAGCATCACCGAACGTTGTGACCAGCATCAGCGCAGATGGTGGCGCTCGAGTGCGTCCGTTTGATGTATGCCCTAATCTAGCTAAAGCTACTACAATATGGTAGTATAATGATATTATTTCAAGTAGGTCAATCGTTTAATGGTGAGCGTCATGTCTGCCGATAACAACGTCTTTGAATGAAAAAATCCTGATGATGCGTGGCTGTTAATCACCGCGCTCGTCATTTTGAGACTAGGTTTTTTTATACTATAGCGTTATAACCGCTGCCTGTAGAGTTATAATCGAACGCCATTTGTTTAGACTCTCAAGTATATAGAACAAACGCGAACGTTATTATACTGAAAAAAGTCGTATTATGTTTTTAATCAGAGCAATAAATTATTTATTGATCCACATCGAATTGTTTTACAGAAATTAGTATTTGTCGTTAGTAAAATAAAGAATCCTGATACGTCAAATCCAGCAGAACTTTGTACATTTTCCCAAACTTAAAAATCCTTTTTGCTGCGGTAGGGGAAACCTCGAATTACCAGGTTTTCTGTGGTAGATAAATACGTTTAACTCGGCTCTCGGTTCCGAGGCAATTTGTTTCAATTCACTCGATTTGCACCAATCACTTGTGTTGCGGAAAGCTCTTTCATATTTGGAAGCGTATATGAACTCCTATATATATATATATATATTAAAGGAGATGTCCTGATTGATCTAATACTGTTTATATATGTTTAGTTATTTGAGACTGAGCTTCACTCCGCCGTCGAGATTATTGCCCTTCTTGATAGTGTATACGCTTTGCAACTATAGAGTCCTTGGACCTGCGAGAAGTATATAGCTTTAGCTAGATTAGGCACTTCAAACGTACCCATTCGCGCGTCGGTGCTATTCTCTTCAGGGCTCGGGTTTCCGACGACGCGTCGCCCATGCCGATGTTCGTACCGCGCGGTTCACCACACGAGGTGCCCTTGATCCAGTCGCCACATCCCATTTTTAGGGCTTAGCTTATAAGTTATGTTGCCAGTATTACTGAATGGAGTTCTGTTTCGCTTGTCTTTAAAACCGCTCCTAACTACGTTCCCTAAGACTAAGACTTTTTATAGCCACTCCCACATATGGAACCTTCATCGCTATAAAGGATAAGATGAAAATCAACACAAAGGTCAAATCTCAGCAATAAAAAATAATAAGTGACATGCTGCTATCTCGGTTCCACAGGTGCACTCCGTCCACACTTTCTCTAAGAAAAAATCACGCAAATCCGTCGCCCCGCTGCTACTTGAATGAAGGACAAACCAACAAACACACTATGTATAGTAACGTTTATAACGTTTCAAAATAGTTAGTAACGTTTCAAAATATTATGTGTCAATTCAATCATATTTTTATTCAATTTGTAAGTAAAAGAACTGGTCTTCAGAACTGATATACTTTCACATCAAGTCGACAGATGTAAGTACTAGACTAGACTAACATCAATATCCTTTGTGACCTCGGAACGTGATATTAAAATTCAAACAAAAGTTGAGAAGAACCAGCATATTCTTTGCAAATATACCTAGCGTATGCACAGCGCACAGAATTCGATTCTTTTGAGTTAGAAACTCGTGTGGATATGGAATCGATATACTTATTGGAGTATGGTCGATATATTGGATTGCAGTATGATATCGTTGCAGCCAAGACTCAACAAAACCGGTACGGTAAAGGGTCTTGTAGTACCTACGTGCAAACTGATACCGTGAACTTTGTTGTTTCTAGTCTTACGCTATGATTCAGAGACGAGCCTATAGCTTCCGCATTTGTCAAAACTATATAGAATTTTGACATATGGAGATGAATCTTAAGCCTTAACGAGTTCGATTGTATCGTCATGTAATATGCAATAGTTAACTGCGGCTCTGCTAGTTAACTAATTACCTATAAGAAGTTAAAAATAGTACCCCCCTATTTAAGAGCGTTTGCGCCCTACGGCTTTTCATACAAACTTACAAGTCCATAATAAAGTTCATTCAATGACTTGAATGTTTTTATAGAATATTTTTAAAATGTCTAATTTAAACAAAAGGATATAATTGTAATTTTCTGTTTGTTTGGAAAACTTAAAAATATTGTTCTAATTTAGTTTTAACGCTCTGTTTTAAAAATGTTCTCTACCTACTATTTAGACTCGTATGCTTATGCATAGTTTCATTGAAATCGGTATATTTTGTTGAAAAGCTAAACCAAGCGGAAAACCTCAAACCACTTATTCTCTCCTCAATTATTCACAAAGCAACTATCAAAATTCGATCCCCACTTGAAGGACAAGCTTTTTAAACGTCGATCGCTGAATCTCTCTGGAATACCGCACTTTCTTCAAGAATTCAAGTTTTAGACTACCCTCTACTACCAAGCTTAAATCGAACTTTTACCTCTAATCCTTAGAGAATAAGGTTTATTTTGCCTGTCTTGGATATTTTGTGAATATTGAGCGTATACTGTTTGTAGTTCGGAAGTGACATGAAGTAGAGTATACATTATGCGGTACCTAAACAGCATACGGAAATATCTTTACTTAGTACGTCAGGTTTATTTTCGTCTGGCTGGTGGCTGGGAAAGTGTTGACTTAGGCCTCATTGGAACCTAAAGAAATACACGCGTCGTATCATCGATGTCAGTAGAGACATAGTATTTTACTATAGTAGAGCTTTGTAACTTTGCAGTGGTAGGTATTTGTGATCAAATTAGTGATGACAGCTCAGTGGTGTTGGCTCGAAGTAGGATTCGAATCCTTTGATGAATGAGTTTGCTGTAAACAAAAGCATCAGGATGCAACCATCGCATGCATGATGATAGGATATTTCTACTGCTCGCCGCGATAGCTTGAGATGAAATCGCCAAACCTATCGAAATGTTCCTCTCACATTCAAGACCCAGAACCCATTCTAGATATAGTGTATCTAGCAATTTTGACCTGAACATCAGATAATATATTGATCAATCAATTAATATTGACTAACTTCTGAACAATGGTTTAGTATGTAAATGTCCATTTAAAAAAAAGTTAAAAGGCCGTTTAAAAATTTAACGATTTTTTAGAAATTTACTGTCTGGTGGTGAACTCGGATAAAGTTAATATCGCTAGTAATTGCTGCTATTAGATACATTATATTATGCAGGTTAAATGGAAAACCAGTTTAATTAAGTTATTGTTCAAATTCCGTCCAATTCTAAAGCCACTAATGAGAAAATTAATTAAATTAGTGCTGATAACTCTGAAAGTGCGACCACAATTTGGTAAGATCATACCCCTAAACAACCTTCATATTTACCCACAATGTTAATATATGTATAACTAGATTCTGTCCGCGGCTTTGTCCGCGTGGTATATATCTTTAATGTGTTATTCGGGAACCTATATATCTACATTCCAAATTTAATCAAAATCAATTAAGTTGTTACGGCGATGGTAACAAAAAAATCACACATACAAACTTTCGGTTTTATAATATTACTAGCTTCTGCCCGCGGTTTCCCTCGCGTTCCCACAGGAACCGTCCATTTTTCCGTATTCAAAATGAGCAATCGCGCGTATCGCGGTTCGAATTTCAAATTCTAACAGCAAAACGTGCGTAAAACGTCTCTGGACGAGGGCTAAGTAGCTAAGAATGTTTGACATACGCGACACATTGCCCGACAACAACAAACAAAGTAGTCTTGAAAAGGAAGAAGTCTTGGTATTGAAATATTTGTGGCAATATTGCCAGTGTAAAACAGTTTTTACTTAGCGCAGAAGAGAGACAAATTCGCTATAATATAACAGCCAACCTCCAGTAGTGGAAGGGGACCAGGAGAATAAAAAAAGAACAAAAGAAACTTTGACGCGCTCGGGAAACACGCCAAAAATTTGACACGATTACCAGCCAAAAACGGACTAAGCGGGTTAAAAAAAGAGCAAAATTGAATACAGTATTAACGGAAAATCGAAATTAAATTTTAAATTAATTAACGTCATAATACGAAACCCTAGAAAAACAATCGAAAACCCGCGGTCCGTTTACGACTGCTTTCGATCAGTAACCATGGACCGTCATTAAACTCATATTGGATTACCCAATTAATTCCCGGTAATCGCCGTCCGCTAATTAATATCTCGTATGCCCGTCGAGAGTATGCGGGATTGTTTAATAGTTTATTGTACCTAATTATATTGATTTTAAGGACAAAATATACTATAGATAGTTTTTACGCCTTTTTTATTCTAGGATAACAAGACGAGCTGGTCGTTCGTCTGACGGCACTGCAATGACACAGGATTGACATTACACAATTTTTTTGTTAAGAAACGCGGGGTTTTTATGTCTAATAATAAAGTGTTTGACAACATCTCACGTGATGTCAAGATGAACTCACGATGTGGTTAAATTGAACAGATTAAGACGCGAAAAGTCAGCTCCTCGTATTTCCTAATTCAGTTAGGACTGGATTTATAGCAGGTGTATTAACTAGTATTCTACCTTTTACCCACATCCCACGTGAAGATGTTGATAAATAGTCTACGAATATGAAATGGTGATGGGTCGAGATTTGGCCAGACGGAACGATGGCAGATGAGCTAAGGCAGTCATGGAGGGGTGGCTCTGAGTCGTAGATATAGTAATAAATGAACTATCTTAGTTACCACCTGCACAACACCAGCTAGGCAGATGTTGTGAAGGTGGTAGGAAAGTGAAGGTTAAGGCTCATACAGGAACGAAACAAAAACGATGGGGTATAAAAGAGGAGACCTAATAGGTTCATCAGTAACCAGTGAGATGATTGAGAAAAAAGGAAGTAATATACTGAATTCAGCGTAATTCAGTCATCATAACTATAGGAATATGATAATGTTATAAGCTGAAACGGACGGAAGAGCTAGATAATTTATTAAGGCTAATGTTAAAGCCTTATAAGGGTTAATTATTATTGGACTACAGAACCCTGAAAAGCATAAATCTCAACTGCTATTTACTATTATTATTCACGTACGACAAGTAATTGAAAATTCCCGGCCAGTCCCAAGCGACCCTGAATCGGTGCGCCCTTTCTGCGGCCTAACGAGTCGAGGGACCTCTAAGGCCGTTTTGGAACCAGTAATTAGGCTAACGGCCTTAATAGAGGTATTGTGGAACCACCTGAGATGTGTGCTCCAGTCGGTACAGTCAGTGCCGAAGTTGCTGAACATGTCCCAACTCCAAAAACACCTTTACAGGTAATATAATTAATTTGCGTGTGTAATATGTAAGTTTTGTCTGTTGTAGCTCTACTTTTGGCGCTAACTATCGTTACCGTCTGCTGGAAAAGCTGGATCCCTATTATAGTAATATTATAAAAATAAAATTTAGTATTTGCAAGTCTGCTTGCAGGCTGAATGCTGTGCCTGACTTATTCTGTAAGAACTAGATATTTTTATGTCTTTGTATTCTTGCAAAAAAAAACTATTCAAAAAAAGAATTCAAAATTTTTCATCGATTCTGTTATAGTACGTGCTAGTCAAATGACTAGTTGCAAAATTGCAGCATTGTTTTAGTCATGTTACTGATACTAGCCGCCACTCATATTTTAATTTTTACGTATACGTCCAGTAATTTGATCTGACTCTTTACACCGGAACAGTAACATTTGTACAGTAACATTTGCTTGAGGCAATGCCGATGGTATTCAGACGGATTCTCGCTGAAGTGGATGTTTTAATTTAGTGGTACTGTTAATGGATTCACTATACTATTAGTTGTAAATAGAACATATCTGACTAAGGGCCGATTTTTCAATTGCACTTTAACGAACTGATTGCTATCCAATCCTTTGTTAGTGGGAGGACTAACTCTTCTGCGAATGTCCGTCTGGGTTGTTACCACCGCTTTGCTCGTGAAGTCTGCCGCCAAGCAGTAGTGTGCAAGCATTACTGTGTTCCGGTTTGATGAGCAGAGTAACCAGTGAAATTACTGGGCTTATGAGACTTAATACGTAATGTCTCAGGGTAACGAGCGCATTGCA
The DNA here is from genome assembly GCA_907269065.1 of Crocallis elinguaria. Lineage (NCBI taxonomy): Eukaryota > Metazoa > Arthropoda > Insecta > Lepidoptera > Geometridae > Crocallis > Crocallis elinguaria. Next base: position 17,196,333 of record OU026072.1, on the reverse strand, counting down.
GTGCTGCGCAGGCCTTTGTGTTTCAAAGTTCTGGGTGGCACTGCAATTGTTATGGGCCGGAGTTATGCTTACCATCAGGCAAACGACCAGCTCGTCTCGATACCTAATAACATAAAAAAATATATCAATTTATTTTCGTGTTTTTAGTGTGTTTTTCGGGTCTTTCATTTCAAAATTAATGGACCGTTAGCTAACTAAGGTTTATTTCTTTAGAATGCAATAAAATGTATTTACGTATGTTCTCATTTATGGTGAGGACTGACGTAAACCCTTAGATGATTCAGCGAATTATCTAACAGGACGCTATCTGACTACTGAAAAATCGGCCCTAAATCTATTTCGAACCGCAGAAATCAACATTGATTTAGCAATTAATTAGAGAAATAATCCTAACCGCAGCTTACAAAATGAACTAACATAAACATAGTTGAGTTTAGACATGGGTAGCTCAGTGAAAATCCGTAAGCGTTGTAACTCAACTATAATGCGTCATAATACTGTGTTAACTCATTTTCGCTATTGTATACACATCGTATCTTTCTCCAAATCTGCGTAGACGGATATAGAGACGTGCAACACACATTGCGCCTATGCAAGCAGCGCTGTTTGAGTTTAAAAATCAATTAATAACTACTTTGTAAAATTATTTAGCTATAAAATTTGACAAATATAAAATTTTTCAGGCGCTAATTTAAACCTACAGTAATGATTATAGACATATTACGGTAGCAATATTACTGTTGGCAGCGAAATTTTTAAGATGTATGTATTGATCTATACAAATAAATAAAATTAAAGTGTCTGTTTGTAATATCAAAATAACAGCTTTTTACCTAATGCATACGACAGTATATACAGCACCTATAACAAAACAACCATTTTTAAAATTTTTGTTTGTCTGTCTGTCTGTTTGTTCTGGGTAATCTCCGTAACGGCTAGACCTATTTTGAAGTGACTTTCACTGGCAGATAGCTGATGTCATAAGGAGTAACTTAGGCTACTTTTATTTTAGAAAAAGAATTAGGGTTCTGCGCAAAAAAATAAAACTGATAAAATCCAATATCTCCGCGCGGGTGAATCCGCGGGCAACAGCTAGTTATATATACGGTAGCTTTTGTAATTTGTGAGCTACTAAAAGGTAAGTTGATGTGTAGGCGACGCGAGTGCTGGTTGAATGGTATTGAATTTTACTAACCGGTTACGGCGCATTGTAGCGCCGTAGCGTACTAAGTTAGAGGAGCTGCGCCACGTAGCACAGTGTTACTATGGCTTGTCGAGCTCAAAGCAATTATATTAAATTGGAACTAAGTTCAGCCATAAAATAAACACTTTGCCGCTGAGAATGTTGTGGCTGTCTAGTTTCTAGACTGAATATTATTAGATACACTATTTCATAGTTGGGATATTTCAGAAACATTATAGAACTTAATGTTATCCATCATCACAAGTCCCGTTACAATGAAAGATAATTAACGGTTAAGATCCATATTTTACCGCCGTAATGTAAACCGTTAAACAGTATACAAGGTGGAATTTTTAAACCGCGCCAGGAAGGAAAGTAAGTACTCTAAATACTTCATTTTTAAAAAGAAAAATTATCTGCATTCATAGTTTTTCGAAAACTCCTAATTACTGAAGATAGCAAATTTTACTCAAAGAAAACATTCCTTTATTTTTAGAAAGAAACAAATCAGCTTTCATAGATTTTCGAAAACTCGCTTGCCACACTCGGGAATCGAACCGGCTAAAATACGAAAAAATTGCAGCCTGTATTTTTATGGCATGAATCGATAGGGTCAATCATAAGGATCAAATCTCTCTAACAAACATTGTAAATTAAATGAAAGGAAAACCATGAAATCTAAACTTATAAATTGAATGGGACAAAATACTTTTACTCAAAGGTCCATCAGATTACTTATGTTAGTACCTTACTAACAATTATCTTTGACGTCATTTATTTACTAAAATGACGAAGAACTATTTAGATAAGAAGATTTCAATTTGCACGTGTTTGCAAGAACTGAGGTTCACAATACGATTTCGAATATTCATCACAACTCGCTATTAAAAGTTACTGGAAATGAATTCCTTAAAAGAATAAACTTGTGTATCCAACAAAATGGAGCTCATTTCGAGCAACCAATTAGTTAGCTTACCCTTTTTTTTCGTTCAATTAAAATAAGTTAAGATTGTCCTTTTATTTATGATGTTTGTTAGAAAGATTTGATTCTTATGATTGACCCTATCGATTGATGCCATAAAAGTACAGGCTGTTACTCGTATTTTTTCGGATTTTAGCCGGTTCGGTTCCCGAGTGTGGGAAGCGAGTTTTTGAAAATCTTTGAGTGCAGATTTGTATGCTTCCTTTGAGTAACATTTGCTATCTCCAGTATTTAGAGGTCTTTCCCTCCGGGTGCAGTTAAAAAATCCACCAATCGTTCTTTCAAATATGATTTCATATTAATATGTTATAATGACTTTGAGCTGTTTTGAGGGAATGATCGCTAAGTCGTAATAAGGTCGGTAGCTGATCCGTTGGAATCCTACAATGAGTTTGAGGTTTCCATGATGGAAAATTTTGTGATGTAGCCATGATATAACATAGTGTTAGGGAAGCTTGTGCTGGATAGCTACCATCCTTAAGTTGAAAATCTGTTGCCAAGCAGTTTTCATTCACTTAAGAAATAGTTTTTTTTAGGTTTAGCTTGCCTATTACCTTCGATCATCCCAAGTCTGAAGATCATTGTGAAATAGAACGCTAACCTATTCATCAAACGCTAACCTATTCATATTCAAATTTAAAAGAGGTTATCATCCAGAACTTTCTCAGAAAGTGTTACAAGCACAGTATAATACTGTGCCGTTTAGGCCCAGAATGTCCAAATCGCAAAATGTCCAGCTGTCAAAAAATGTCTAATTCGCAAAACATGTCTATCTTTCAGAGTTCTCTTTTGCACTGCATTTGTTCTTACCTTGCTGACGATGTACTTCCATCAGTCTTTAGTCAATTATATCCATACTCATCTCCATCTGTATTAAAAAAAAACGGTCACAGCAAAAATAAATTCACTCTACTTTTTTTAAATCCTAATTTAAAACCATCAGTACCATCCCGTCCCTCAACAAACTCTTTTCAAATAAGGAGGGTAGTACACAAATAGGGTCCCGACCAAATCGGTAACACATAATTGGTGCCTCAAAAGAGAACTGCCCTCGTCCCGAGCCGAAAAGAGGCAGTTATGCCTTCGGTCTGCTCGTAACGTTTATTTATTATTCTCTCAGCTTTGACGCCAGGTAAAAGGTTTTTTAGATTAACCGTTGCACCCTAATGAAGATAAAGGGGTGGGTAATGGAGGCTATGGGTCGGTAAAAGAAAACTGTAAAGTTTAACGCTTGGCTGACTAATTGGACCATGATTTCACCTCAGCTGATTTATGACGTGATTATTCGCTGTTGTGTGTTGTTACAAAAATGCCGTGCTACCTGAAAATTAAAGTAATGCACTATGTTGTCTACAGCGAGTTATTATATGTGATGAATTATAATGTCCCTGACAAATCCGTTGTGATTAAAAGCCAACGCGGTATATTCGATCGATGGACCTTAACTTTTATAGCGCTTAAGCTGAGACTACGACTGAAATTGTTACACAAATGTCAGACATAAATTTCTTTATTGATCGCAAGAGATACTTAGTAACAACTTGTTCACACAGCCGCTGTAGTGACACTAATTTACGTGTCACAATAAATGTCACAATTAGAGACACCTGTGTGCACAAATAGACACTCGGGGTCCTTCTTACTAATGGACAGTGTATAACGGTGGTAAGTTACACAATGTTTTGTTTTAGTTGTTCTTGGTTAATTTTAAACTAAATCGAAAGAGACGAAACACTGTGTAACTATTCAACCGTCATATAGAGTTTATTACTAAGGCATAAGGTGTGTAAACACTGAGTACAAGGTGTACAACGCCCGTAGTCTAAACGTAGCTTTAGAGTTACGGGTTCGATTCATATTTATAAAATAGCTACCACCTTAGGTGAAAATTTGACGGTCTGTTGCAGCAGCCGCCTTGAGAGCCAGCTCTCATTTATCTCCTGCGATCACATCATCACTTGCGATTAGGTGAGTTCATATGACATCATATAAAAGAAAAAAAAGAAACTTGTGACGCACCAGAAATATACAACAAATAGACTATAAATATACTGTCAATCAGACCCTAAGATCATGTGTTTACCAAACGTGCTAAGCAGCGCGGCGCGCACACTGAGATACGCGATACGCGGATCGTTACCAATCGGATTAAATCCCAGAATAAAAACTCGGATTACGCAAATGGGTACATCTTACCTCTTCGTTTCCCATTTGAATTCGCTCGCCTTAAGTCGTACTTCGTAATTGAAATTAAATTCCGACTTGTCCCGACGGCTGGCAATATGCGCTGGCCCTTACGCGTGGAATTTCCAGTTGGCCTTAATTTTTTTCAGAATCGGTCTTTACATTTTTTCATAAGCGTAGAGGATTCCTTCAGGCCTATTTTGCATATTATATCAAGATGACATGAGATTTCGTTTTATAAAACGTAAGCTTAAGGCTATATTCAGGTAGATATATTTGTGATATACTCGGTGCTCTACCTACCTATTAGGAAAATTTAATTTTTCATTTATAAACACGAATTCTCCTTTCATTATCATTTTTCTTTTTAGAGGCTTGCTTTTTGTAAATCGAATGACAATACAATATGATGATGTCACAGAGCTGGTCTGGTTATGGAGCCGGAAGGTGGCCATAGGAACTCTGTAACGAAATGACGTAACCCCATCGAGTTTGGGCTCGTTGGATTTGTCTTTACAAGTACTCTGATCGTAGATGATGTCTAGGGTCCATGAGGACCCTAGCCCGGCTGGCAGGTGGCCAAAAGGTTACAGTACCAATTACGTATTTTATAAAAGCTTGTATGGAAAGATATATTTGTCCATAAAAAAAAATTATTTCACTTTTTATTCGTTTATCATTACGCCGTGAAATTTATAAATAAGTATATGTTCAAATTTAGGAGAAACCAATTAGGGAAAAAATATTGATCATCATAATGATGAACGGTGTGTAAATCGCAGCCACACTGGATACAACATTTGTCCTAAAACCGGAATTAAAAATCTAATGACCATCCCCATTACCGCAAAAGTAGCTAAACTGATAACAAATCTGATATACCACGTAGATAAACCTTCTTACATATTATATAACCAGTAAGGATGGTCTATAAAAATAGCTTGCAATATATATTGCTTATAGCAATGTTTTTAGTTACAACTACACTAATTTTTCGGTGGCATTGCCGAGCTTTAGAAATGTTTTTAATTTGTATTTTATAGTATTCAATACCACTACTTATGTTACAAGACTACTAACTGTTTGTATGTCTATATTAGTTCCTAAGATTTTGAAAGAGAATAATACATAAAAATAACCGTTGTATTCAAAATCAAACGATTACATTAAATGGAAAAACAATACAACAATAACAAAAAAAAGAAACTGCAGTGTTATATTGTGTGATGTCAGAAATAGGCTCTAAAAATGATCCTATACAAAAGTTTTGTAGTCGTATCGCTTTGAGAGCGTGTCTATTCATAAACGGTATAGTATCCATACTGTGGATATCTATATTACCGTGTTAGAACTTAGCACATAAGACATTCGAAGCTATATATCACATAGATAAGCTTCACCTATTAGTCTGTTCTACCAGCTTTTATAGAGTTAAATAGCTGCTGTTAAAATAACATATCGTTTTGACTTCTAGTGCAAAGCAGTTAAAGGGGCATTAACTTTTCCAGAATGTTTTTACGTGTAATAGATAAAATGCATTATTAATAATATTAGGTACAAAATTATTACCAGCGGAATACAGGTTGTTTCATCATATATACATAGTTATTCATCAAGAATTCAATAAAATTTACCAGATTCTTATAAACATCTTACATAAGCCTCTAGAACTCATATAGCTTAATAAAACCTAAAGGCCTCGTTGTTGACTACGGCTCCACTAATATCAGTCTAGTAAAGAAGTAGTTTTTATAGTTTCCTTTTCTAATCGACTACAAAAAAGGAGGAGTTTCTCAATTCGGTTTGTATTTTTTTTTATGTGTGTTACCTCAGATTTCCGTCATTTATAAACCGATTTGCAAAAATCTTTTTTTTCTATTTGTAATTACGTACTTTCATATTGGTAGAAGTGTCATCAAAATCGCTTGTCAAAGTAGTTTGTCCCAGCTGTCGTTCTTCGCTTTTTTGAACCTATTTTACTTGTTTATTGAAATCTTAATTTAGAATAAATAATCATAACATAAAATTTACTGGGGTGTTTATCCCAGACTTTATTGACATTGGTTTGCTTTTGTTTGCAGATAATTGCCGCCTCCCAATATGATAATTTACTTAGAAAGGGCCTTTTATGGTTTGACTATGACTCCAGTAATGCCTATCAAAAGCGTGGGCTGGGAGTCATGTTAAATAAAACTAATTGACCGTCTTATTAATTAATTTTAATTCTTCGACCAAATTCGAACAAAAATGACCATCAGCTTGGACATACTTTTATACGGTCATAATAAATGTATCCTATTTTACGAAGCTTAGCTTAGCATTTTGCGAAGTATCGACTCATATTATTTTGTAGCACCAAAAATCCATTTACAACCTCTTCATTTGAACCCAGACATAAACTTGGTAAGAAATGAAGGCGCACCGTTATATTCGCACCAAAAATAACCCCAAAAATGGTTAGTGCCTGTAGTACGGTGGGTGTAGTGGATACTTTTATTCAGAGGATTTCGCAACAACCCTATTACAGGATAAGTTCACGTATTACTTCTAGTTTGTTCAAGAGCATGTCGGAAACCTTTTTGTGGCATAAAATAACATGACATGATATGATGTAGAAACGACATCTTATTTTTCTTTAAAAATGTATAATTCGATTTTGAACAATTTTATGCGAGTATTTATTTGTATCGACTAACATACAAAAATAATCGAGTCGAACTAAATATCTCCATTTAGGAGTCTATACAGGTTTTTTGGATACCAAACATACGATAGGTTTCTGGAAAGTTCATTATGAGCACAGATTAGATCTATTGACGTCTTTGTCATTTATTATTGAAGGACAGCATCAAAATAAGGACAGCATTAGTTTTAATCTGTAATTAAAGTAAACACATATTACAAAACCCCGCCGTTTATAACAATGTCTTCCACAAAACCGCCACCGATCAAGTCGTGACATCCCAACGAATTCTCGAAAAGTAGAATACCTGCATATTCATATAATTTTGCTTTCCTCAATATATATCTACTACTAATTTACCCACCCAATATAGCAACAACCCAACTAAAACCCAAAAACATCCAACACAGTATACCGGATAAAGGTGCTCTGGCTGATCCAAAAATAAAAGGTGACAGTTTATTAATTAAACGTCGGGGCTCTCAGTTCCATTTCCGGAATTAGTTTACCTTTAATTTGGGTGAGCTGTGTGCCCACGATGATGGAGGAATAAAAACGTCAAGCGAGGTACGTTCTAAAAAAAGGAAGAATTAGTGTGTCCTTGGTGGGAGCGGAGTGCTTAGCGGATGAAACAACGATACTTTTTTATTAGATTCCGCTTCTAATACTCGAAAGTAATAAAAATATTTTTTATATAAGGAGGTGTACACAATTGTCGTTTGCCTGAAAGTATAAAGCCGCAGTGCGACTTAGAATTTTAAAAAAAGGCCGTTATGGTTGGAATCCTATAATGAGTTTGAGCTTTCGATAATGGGAAATTCCGTCACGCAGCCTTAGCATGGTGATAAGGCTCTAGTTTTCACCTGGCTTGGTACCACCCTCAAGTTGATAATTTGTTGCATAATCCGTATGTGTTGCGATTGCTGCACTTCATAGCTACGAGTAGTCTATCCCAGGGTTAACGTGTTTTCACATTCGACTAAATTGTAACTTAAGATCGAGACCAAACGTAAAAATAAAAATGTTTTTGTGCCTTTTGCCAGTTTCAAATAAAAGGCAAAGAACTTGCTCGTCTCGTCAGTTAAAAGCATAAAAACTAACTTCGGCTTGATTCCTTGATAGCAGGTTTTATTAATAGACAACTCAACATTTTTCGAATATTTTTCTGTTTATTTTTCGTCGATGCATGTATATAGCGTATATCGTAAAATGAGAAGATTGCTACGTGTTCCAATTTGTTTAAAATTTTAGCAAAGTATGGCGAAAACTACTCCGCACCTCGAAGCTGGAATAACTTCATGAATTTTTTAGATATTACTTACCCAAAATTGTGACAGTAGTTGACTTTGAAAGAAGCTTATTATGCCTCAATTTTCTAAATATTCTTAAATAATGCTTAAGCTTCAAGTGATAAACAAAGGGTAGGCTATCACATAGACGCGCGTGTTGTTCAAACAAATGTAACACCACTTTGGATATCAGACTAGACAATATTAAAAACACATATTTTTGTAATTTTTATAATCTTAACTTGAAAATCATGAAATCCATATCCCGTGCTAATTTTGACATTGTAACACATTTGAACTTTCGACGTCAACTATACAGCCTGAGTTTGAATTGGTATGTTATCCCGAAAGGGGGTCAATCTACTCTTGGAGGTCAACAACATTTGTTTTACGACTTTTTGAAATTCGGAATTTTACGTTGAAGAAATGACATTTAAAGTTTACGTCAATGTTCTTCTACATAATTTTCGGGCAGCCCTAGATCAGCTGATTCACTTGAACTATGTTAAATGATGATGTTCATTAGAAGACATTTGAAAACAGTCCCAGATGCCGCACACTTCACGTTTGAAGTTGAATATTTTTTTAATGGAAATTTGGTATGACGTATTTCTAAGGGAGGTTCTCACAACTGCGGAGAGCCATGGTCCTAATCACCTCGTTACGGAGTAACATACCAATTCAAACTCAGCCTGTATAGGCAACATATATGTATCAAATGACGCGTGTCCGACCTAGTGCTTGATCCACCCACAGTCCCACACTGGAAGTGATATGGGTCCGTGGAATTATATCCATCCGGACATACACGTCTTTAGAGCAAACTTGTCGTGGAAATTTTAGTTTTAGCTAGAAAACAGAATACACTATACCTAGTTAAGCCTAAGTCTTCCAAAATGGAATTTGATTAATCATCAACATCGACAGCTTATTCCGGCCATTGGACATAAGCCTCTCCCTTACGCCAACACGTCCATATTTTTTTGCTATATTAAAACTTGGAGCAATAAATCGACGACTCCAGTGTCGCATAACTCACGAGCCGGCGAAAGTAATCACAGATAATAAACCCGTGAAATAATTGCCTATTAAAAAAAAAATGGAAAACCGGTTGCCATAGCTTGGAATGCCAGTTTTTCGGTTGGCTGAACTGTGCTGCGCGTGCTGTGTTTTTTTGACATCACTACAACCTTTAACATTTACTTACACCTTAGAATTTACACACTGTCAGTAAAAAAAAGAATTATTTAAATCTCGAATCCGATCCGTTAATTCAATCGTGAAACTGTTATAATTTTTTGGTCACCCTTAATGATATTTTTTTGTAACTTATACATCATTTCAAAATGTCTCTGCCGACGCGAATTCCGAAAATTTTCAGCTGTTTAATTTATTAGAGCCGAATAACTAGAGATATCAATCAATATCTAAATAAAGTAATAATAATAATAGCTGGTCGAATTAAAAACCTCATCCACGTTTGAAGTGGTTTTGTAACGAAGGTTAGTAACCGCGCGTGATTTGTGCACTAGCAGTCTTAATTTATTTCAGCACTGGCAACCTTGAAGCCGACTATTTTAATCGCGCCCATAAATATGGAAGGTATTTCAAGACTTAAAAGATATTTGCGGTGTTTCACTGGGATTTGATCTTTGCTACATTTTAATTAGTTAATTCGAAGACGATTCTCGACCGACCTTTATTCCAAGACAAAGTGAAATAAAATAATTTATGAACAGATTTAAATGAATTTATATGACCTATACCCGGTGGTAGGACTCTTCTGGGAATGTCCATCTGGGTGGACGTTTTGAGCGCCTTTTGCGCTCGCTCATCGTTCGGTGATGCTGTAAAGGATGCTAGACCAAAAAAGAGAACCAACGCAAGTAAATTAATCTTTTACGGTTTATATTGTCAGTGAAATTGCTGGACTTATGCGTTTTCATACATACTGTCTCAGGTTTAATGCAGTACAGCGCAGGCCTTTATGTTTCAAAATTGTGGATGGCAGTGCAATTCTCATGGGCTGGCGTAATTATGCTTATCTTCAGGCAAACGATAACGACCAACTCTTCTCAATATCCAATAGTATAGTGATAACTTCATCTTTATCGCATGTCTGTTCATCACCGCTTAATTTCTTTCGCACAGATAAAAAAGACAGTTCATTACTTTAACAAATAAAATCTTGAATCACAAACGTGCGTTCAAAGCCTGATAAATCCCCCAAAGTTAAAAAATGACAGCCATAACTAGTTACGCTCACTAAAACTTAAAGTGAGACTTTCTCGAGTCGGTGCTTATAACAATTGCTGGAAAGTTCACGTACATACTCGTATAGACCGTAATTACGGCACCTACTTAGGTTGTTGGTACTTACCAACAAAGTTTTTGACTTCAATTACAGCACTTTCAAGCAAGGACCGAATACTGTTACACGGTATTTTATTTAATTGGTGTTACATAAGCGGAACTTTTATCAATTATCGTTGTTTTTTAATTAGGTACGTATAGTATACTATGTATACACCTAGTAGGGAATATGTTTTTGTGATTGTTAAGTAATCGATTTTTATATGAAGCGGAGTGCTTACATTAGTATAAAATCTCAATAATTCAAGGTTTTGACTTCAATTACAGTACATTAAAGCAAGGGCCGCACACTGATCGCTGAGCGCTGAGCGCAGTGACCTAAATAAGTCTTGATCTCCGATAGTAAAATCCGCTACTTCGGTCTGTCTTGCGTCACCTCCTGCCAATTCAGATCTTGCGAGTTCGCGCAAGTCCAATACAATTTCCCTTTTGTAAAAATTAGCAAACCAGGGCGATGTTAATATTACCGGACTCTTTAGGTTATTCAGTCTTTCTCTATAATAGTTTTCGTTACACTAATCGTTGACGAAGGGTCGTTGTAAAATCATAAAGGCCATAATTGTTCTAGACAATTAAAAATGGATTAATTTTTGAGGTCGACTGTTATTTGAAGAGCTTTCTTGATTATAAATAAAAAGGCGTCAAATTAACTAAATTAACTAAAAAAGAGCATTTTTTGAAAAACAGTTTGATTAATTGACACTAATTACTAAGTGAAATTCGATACGCATGTAAGAAGAGTAGTTCAATAGGTACCTACCACGTACAACTGTAATAAAACTCGTAACAGTTTTACCACAGGTGGTACTGGTAGGCCTAACTCTTTTCCGAGTGTCCGTTTGGGTAGATGCCACCGCTTTGCTCTTATTGTCTACTTCCAAGCAATAATGCGCAAGCATTTCTGTAAACCGCAATGCAGTGCTATGCAGGTCTTTGTGTTTCAAAGTTTTGAGTGGCAATGCAATTGTTACGGGCTGGTGTTACGCTTACCATCAGGCAAACGACGCGCTGGTCTCGAAAATTTAATCTTTGATTTACTCTATTACTCACGCAGCAACCAGCACAGTTCCAAAGCATTTTCCGGCTATGAAGAAAAAAATGCGACGTCAATGTATCCATAGCTATATATCCACTAGGTTGGTATCGAACAATGAGAGAAGGATCTTCTGTACACATTAAAAGTTCCCGGCGAAGTTCGACAGTTTTTTTGTGTAAGGGAATAAAGAAAAACTTGGATAAATAAACTAAGCGACAAGGGTGGATTCCGAAGTATTTATCGGAACACTCAAAAATATATGTTGTAGAATGTAGGTATAAGAGGATACATCCATAGGGGCGAATTTTACTGACGAAGAAATGGAGACTTAAATAGATAAGTATAACTGTGCACAGACTAGAGCAAATGTCGTTCGTAAAATTATTACCTTTTATACTTACCAGAAGTTATGTCTCGGGAAAATATCCATCACAAAAGCGAAAAGGTAACATTCATTGAGGCAATTTTTAATTTAAACAAAATAACAACACTTTTTATATTAATTTTTCGCCACCTTCACGTATAGCTTAAAGGACTTTTCCCGTATAATTTTCGAAACTTATTATATAGGTACTTAATTTAAAAAATTATCGTACCTGCATGAGCACTCCCTGTAAGAGGTGTTTCATTGGAAATGATAAATTCAAAACTCTTTATTCACACGGGACAAGCACAAAAGAGCACTCATGAAAGTTAAATGATGAAAACTTCAATTATATCGCTTCTATTTTAGGCTTAAAAGCACAACTTCGAAACTTCTTTCTCGCTCAAGGGACAAACTCGACTAAACATGACTTTTAATTATTTCTCAAAACTAATTCCAAAGTAATTATTTGAATAATAGCCGTGTATTTAAGAACATTGCCGTCGTGATATAAAATTCTGTGGAGTGACGCTCGGGGCGGATTCTGAATGTATAATCACTTTTCTTGATCACTTTTTACTCGGACTTTCTTATTTAACAGTTTGTACGACTTCCAATTAGGACATATTGTATTTTTAACACACTTTTATTAGATTCACTTGTAAGTAACTCTCTATGTATTTTATTTATTTATTTAATGTAATGAAATCTTGGAAGTCAATTGTAACCTACTACCTACTACTATCAAAATGAAGCTTATTATGTTTTTTTCTAGTTACTAAGTTCACTAGTTCACTAATTAATAAGTGAAGTTCGATACGCATGTAAGAAGAGTAGTTCAATTGGTACCTACCACATACAAGTGTAATAAAACTTGTAACAGTTTTACCACAGGTGGTACTAGTAGGGCTAACTCTTCTGCGAGTATCCGTCTGGGTTGGTACCACCCCGCTTTGCTCGTGAAGTCTGCCGCCAAGCAGTAATGTGCGAGCATTACTGTGTTTCGGTTTGATGAGCAGAGTAGCCAGTGAATACCTAAGTCTTAGTACCTAAGTCTTAATACCTAAGTCTTAGGGTAACACTTTTGCTTTTCTCTTATTATTAATGGTAATTGGCGAATATCACTTACCTCCTCTGGCTATCCATTTGCCATTTTTGTTACACTGTTGAATTTAAAACATTTTCTGGCCTAGCCGTACGCTAATACCATCTAAATAATATTACGAAAGTCGTAAACACTGACAAATTATTGTTAGACAACTTACTAACAACAAATTATCTACGTTTTAATAAAATCAAGAGCAATACGTCTCATCAAAGAAATTTCCTTAAGAAGACTCGACAACCAATTGTCAACATTTACTTCCGAAGTTTACGTCCAACTTGGTAAAGAAAACTTTGCTTTGAAACTTGGACTGTAATTAATTTGCGTTTATTCGAGAATTTTTAATCAACGACCGAATCTCGATTGTCTGACAGCAGAAGTGAATAATTCCTTGTGGGAAATCCACTCAAACGATTTGTGAAATTGGACTCTTAAGGAAAGAAAAAAAGATATCTTTACTAGCGTAACCATTTATTTATAAGTAAGTATTGAAAAATAATTTAGGAATTTCTTGTTGCTTAAAGTGATTTAACCATAATTGACAAAGTATTAAACATAATGAGTAAATTATTTTAAAATAGATTTATTATAACAAGTGAGATGCAGGTCAGAACTTCGCCTCAGTAAAATAATATTACACGTAAAAATAATTACGGGAAAAGCCACAATTAAAAAAAACTGTCATTCTTCCATTCAGCCAGTGTCCTTGTTCAAAAACGCTGATTTCTAAAGAACAGATTTTCTAGATTTTCTGGTTATAAATGAACGTACCTAACTATTTTCTGGTTTTAAACGAACGGTTTTTTCTTAGCTGACAATTCCTTGACGTGTTTTATGTCCTAATTTAAATTACTTTTATCTTGAACACGAGCATTGTGGACGGCCAAAATGGCGGAAGGATTCGCATTTTTCACTTTCTAAGACTGGAAATTAGTGTTGGTTTCTCTAATTGTCCGTGATGGATTATTGTGGAGCTTTTGTTCGGGCAGTTTTTTTTGATACTTGGAAGATACAGTCGGGTTTGTAAGGTATGGTGCGACATTTTTGTTTGGATGAAATGAGATGAAAAAATTAATCATGAATGTTAACATAAAATTTCCACGGAACTGATACAATACACTAACCATGTCATGGTGGCCATGGCCTTAAAAAGGGGAAAAATAAACGTTTTTGTGTTAAAAAAAATATTTTTCATTAAAAATGTGATGTGAATTGTAATGGAATTTGCTTCTACAAAGTATAAATATTGATACAGTACTTTTCTTTAAAAAAAAACGAAGTATTATTATTCATGAGTGTGTGAGCTCTGCGAGTAATTTTTCTAAGTGCGAAGAAGTTTCTTAAGAAGCCTTTTTTATATAACTTTTTTCTGTTTTGCACACAGATGGTTTATTTATTTTTTCACTTGCAATAAGTCACGTTCGATATTTAAACGCTCCCTTTAACTCGACCCCAAACTTCGATTTCAATTCGTGGCCCCAAGGCGACCTGCAGAAATAAGAAAAACAAAGCGCACTGGCGCACGTGACGTTCCAAATTCAAAATTGTATTTTTTTCTCAGCGTAACTGGCAACTGTTTACGGAAGCGTTCGTAGGTAGATGTACTCCTCGCCTAATAAACGGTAATAAGTATTTTTCCAACGTCTGAAGCGGAGGCTGACGTGAAAGATTGATGTCGGGAAACGGCGAGAAAACCCACGGGGGATGTTATACGAACTTGTATTATATCTTTTGTCTATTTATTAATCATAAAAATGTGATGGTTAGTGATGGGGGATTCACGCAGTGTTTTATTGTTTGTTAGCTGTATAGCTTTTTGATTTTGTCTTGTTTATTCTTCAAACATTTTGTAGACACAACACTTTGTACATTATACAACCGCATATTTATACATACGTAAATATTTTATGCTGTAGATATTGTTAGAAAAACTTGCACTGTTCTGAGCTAGAAGTTATTAATAGTAAAAGCACAGTGTTTCATTACTTTATAATTTTTTTTTCATTGAAATAAATATATACTGGAATATTACGAGTATATTATACAAAACAAGTGAAAATGCTTTAAAAAAGCGACAAACCGACTTCAGTGACAAAGTGCTGAACCCATTTGGATGAAATTTCTATGGGACCAATCTGAAAGTATATCCTTTCAAATAAAAAATCATTCCAAATTGGTTTATAAATAGCGGAGGTCGTCTCAGGTAAAAAACATTTAAAAAAATACCCGCCGAATTTAGAACCTTCTTTTTTGGAAGTCGGTTAATAAAGTCCAAAACCCGGTTTAAATAGAATCCGTATAAACAAATCGGCCTTACACAAACAGCGAAAAGCCTCAGAAGGCCCCACACGGTAATGAAGTATCCGCGCTCACGGTTCGTCGGTTTTCTTTACATTCGCCTCTCAAAGTTGCCAGCGCTCCTTGCGCAATACTGACAATTTTAAAAGAAAACATTTGCCACAGAGATACTTTGTTTTGATTTACTTCCCTTTTGTTTGGCGAGATATTGTTCTGAATTGAAGCGAGAGAATTTGTGGAATCGGTTCTAGGGACTTGGTAATAGGGTATGCAGCAGGCTTATATCTATTGTCGATTTAAAAAAATAGTTTTTTTGCGTTTTATTCTATTGTCGTTCATCAGAATTGTACACAATGATATACTTATCGTAGTATACAATGAAAAGGTTTAAATAAAATAACGCCATTGCGTTAATTTTATTTTTAAATACTATTGGTTAACGAGACGAGCTAGTCATGTGCCTGATGGTAAGTATAACGCCAGACCATTACAGTGTCACAGAGAACTTTAAAACACAAAGGCCTGTGCCTGGGTAATTTAGTGTACGGCTAGTAATTTGCAATAAATATTTACCGTGTTACCATAAAAACAACTTTTAGACACCTGTTTAGCACAGTGTCTAAAAGATAAACGTCTAAAATTATTAGAAATATAGATAGAATGAGTTAGATATTTCTTAAATCAAGGTTTGTGGTTGTTAATATTTAAACACGTGACTACGGCATGTTTAAGGTTAAACGCTGTTCAATACGTGTTTAGAGTGTAGTTAATTTTTTGTGTTAAGAACGTTCGGTCTATAATTATTATGTTCCTTAAAAATCTTTGTTCAGTTGTGTAGTGGGTCAGTAGTCATGCATTACCGTGTTTCAATTTGATGAGCATAGTAGTTAGTCAAATTTTTGGGCTTATCAGACTTACTTACGGCTTAGGGTAACGAGCTGCGCTGCAGTGTCGCGTAGGCATTTGTGATTAAAAGCTCTGGTTGGCACTGCAATTGTCATGGCAGTAATTATTACCTGTTTGTCTCGTTACCATAGCATAAAAACAACAGCTTCAGACTTTTTTTTATGTTATTTGGTAACGAGACGAGCTGGTCGTTTGCCTGATGGTAAGCATAACGCCGGCCCATAACAATTGCAGTGCCACTCAGAACTTTGAAACACAAAGGCCTGCGCGGCACTGCAGTGTGCTCGTTACCCTGAGACATTCGATATTAAGTATCATAAACCCAGTAATTTCACTGGATACTCTTCTCATCAAACCGGGACACAGTTATGTTTGCACATTACTGCTTGGCGGCAGACTTCACGAGCAAAGCGGTGGTAACAACCCAGACGTACACTCGCAGAAGAGTTAATCCTACCACTAACAAAACTGAGAGACTAGACTAGACTAACCTAATGTACTTACCTAATTTCAATAGAGTACCTTCACAATACCTCCCAGGGCCACAGATGCGACACACAAAAGAGGCCCGTAAAACCAAACGGGGCACAATACGGAGGTATCATACGAAACCGTTTACGTCAGAATATAAACTTACTTCCTTTACAGGGGAGATACTGCTATCGATAGGAGAAAAATATTGACTGTAGGGTAACTCTGTTAGGGAAATTTTCTTAGGGAGAGTATTTCCTTTTGTTTATTGGAATAATTTATAAAGGAAGTTATAAAGACAGAAAGATAGGAATTACTCTTCTTTGAAAGACAACTGTACAAAGACTACACATACACACACACACATATATAATTAAATATATAGACTGTTAATAATATACTTAGTAACTATTTGGCGGCTATAAATTACAAAAATAAAAGTAGTACACAAGAAAAAACATTTAAATGACATGCACAAAAAAACGTAAACTTAGTAGACTTTATGTCAAACAAAAATAAAAATAAATCACTTCACGTTTATCAACTTTACTATTTGTGTTATTCCTTTATTGAAAAGGATCTGTGTGTCCGTTTATTAAATGTTAATCCTTTTTTGGTTGTATGTTAAGTTTATAAAATGAGGTATGGAATAAATTAAGCATATAAAAGACGGATTTTTTTTCCATAAAATCTAATAGACATGTATTTGTACGGCGTCAAATAGGAGACATCTCAGTCTAAATCCGAGCGCAGGTAACACTAGACACTTTTCAAATAAACCCCGCGTGTGAAACTAAGAATATGGACAACTAAGAATTTACAAAAATAAGAATATGGAAAAAAACTATTTTGTAAAATTAAGAATTCGGAAAAAAAACGCTGACACCGTTCATGCTGCCTCGATCTTAATTTCTGCGCTATTCTTGCAAAATAAAGATTAACTAACTAACCCGATTTCCATTCACAAAAGCAAAGCTACAATATCTCCCCTAAATAATATATATACAAGCCGAATACCTTCGTACCGTTTCACCGCTTTTTTGCATTCAAGTCGTTACTTGCCTACTTTAAAGCTCCTACAAGCAATTTCGTCGGCAACACAGTAATTTTTCTAAATGTTAGCCGCTTTAATATCAGGCTTGCTAGCTTTGATATACGGCCGTACCATTGTCGGGTAAAACCCGTGGAATTAAAACCCCGAGATAATTTACTTGTTGAATTTATGCTGTAGTTACATTAGGCCATCTGGCCGGCAGTATTTTGTACTGATTGCGAGTGATATAGTCTCATTAGGGCTACTTTTTGTCGAGATTGCGGGATGTTTTTATGGATGAGTTTGGACAATTGGGGAGTGTTTTCTCCTGTTTTGGTACGAAGAATGACGGTGCGGGAATTCAGTGTGATGAATCTGTAAAGGCGGAAAGTTTGTTAGACAAGCACTAAAGCGTGAATTTATACAAACATTCAATTGATTAGTTAGAACGTATAGTTTTTATTTGCATAATTTTATATTGAGTAATCAGTTTAAACATCTTTGTCCACAGCAAAATAAAAAATGTTTCCAAAGAACACTTATTTTAATCAAAAGTTACATAAAAAATCACGACTGCCCTAGCCAGTGTCACTCGGGATGATGTAAGGATTCAAATTATACCCCATACATCTAAATAATTTCAGGCATTTACAAGTTATGGTGGAATAAAGAAACTCACATATATACAAACATGAACACTAAACACATATATACACTCCTTTTTTATACAGTCGTGTAAAAAAGTACAATTAGGCAGTATTCTGATAGGTATATTTTAATACGCAAAAAATGAGGCTTGCTTTGTATTAAGAGTAATTAAAATAATGTTATCGCCAGCCCAATTGAAACGTTAACAACACTGGCTTACAACAATATTAATTCAACCGTTAAAAAGATTGTCGTTGAACGTAACGGTGGCAAAAATTTAATAAGCTACCAAATTGTGCCATCAATTCCACGTCGAACTATAAACCGGGATGAACTCATTATCTTTTGTGTCGAGTTTCGATGGGAAGCGAGCACGACCCGCCATTTTGTCATCTGACGCCATTTTGTCACGCCAAACGATCGATGACGTCATTCTATCATGGCGCCTTTATTTGGTTGGATGGCGCGGTTTTGAAATGACGTTGACAGTGACAGCTAAATTTTGCTAGCATTGTCATTGAATCTGCAAGGATATACATTAGTTTTAGTTACATTTAGTTACATACTTAAATATGCTTGTACAATATAGTTACTTTTTATTTGTAATTTATTCCTAGAAATTACTCTTAACTTCCGAACCATATTGCAAAGGCGAGGACTTTGCTAATTGAGTTTGCGTTTCTGCTACGCCTGATAAATAAAAGGAAGTTTTATTTGAAAGCTGAACCGCGCTTACGGAAATCGCGGATGGCATTTAAAAAAAATGTTTTCTTCATAAATAATAATAAACTGGTTTAACAAAAAAAACATTGCAGTCTTTTTTATTTATCAAAAGTGAAATATCTTTAACCAAACAATTTCACTCTAGCAAACCCGGAACATTGCTCTCAAATACTCTATACATACCATACACGTGTAATATACTCGTACCTATAAGGAAAGACGTAATAAAGCCCTACAAGGTATAAGTAGCCCGGCGTTTCTCAAAAAACTCGATAAATATTGCTTCCTAAGTTCCCGCTTTTTCCCCGATATCGTTTTACAAATTCAATCCCTAATTTTCGATCAGGATACTCCTGGCCCGATCTCCCCTAAATTGATCTCCAAGCTATTATATTCACACTTATTACCCCGACTTCGAAAAGATTGAACGGAAAAAAGGTGGAAATCGTTGTCTTTCCGATTACAATAAGAAAAGGTTCGCGATTTATATCGTTCGGAGACATTTTAATATTGCCTGACGATATCTTTGTAAAAAAGTATAATCGAATCAAGACACTCTTTTGTTGAAGCGATAAATAAAAAACGGTGCCGTAAATAACTCTGGAGGCAGTATGCGCAACGTCTAATGAGTTAGGAGCAGTTTATTGAGAGCAGTAGCTCATGTTAGACCATATTGTTCTAAATTAATATTAAATATAAGTTATTTTAGATTATAGTCTTACCACAAAAAAAAGTAAACACACCCCAAACATTTGTTGAACTCTCGCTTGGTTAAACATGCCTTAGTTGCGTGTTTAAATATGAATAACCACATATTTATTTAAGGAGTGTAACCGTTGTCTTATTTATTGGAATAAATGTTCAATAATTTAAACATAGAACTTATTAGGTACTATCCCGTGAGATAATCAAATGATGGAAATGCAATGTTCTATCTATTAACGGCAATATGAAAATAGTTTAAATCGCAATATTTTTACAACACACTGGACTTTGTAAAATTTGCTTTTTATTCGACTAGTCTTCATTGTCAGTAACACAAAAGCAGGTTGCGTCTGAAGTTGACTTACTGTACTACTTCTATAAAGTTGAAAGAAAACAGAGTAGATTCAGAACTGGAGCGTTTTGCTACAATAAACCATTTGTATTCAAACGGGCGGCCGGCCGGCCGCATTTTAATTTACTTACTCGAATTAAAACTGCGCGTGATTCGAATCCAATCCGAGTTTACTACGATACTTTATTTTTATCGTTGATTGAAGACGTTCCCTTGTTATTATTAAGGGTTTCTATCCACTTGGAATTCAATTGACTTCGATTCAGGACCGAGTATTTCATGCGAGTGACTTTAGTAAATTCAGTCGATTTCGAGTCTTGCGAGCGGAGGTGAGAATCGAGTTTCGACACTGTAGGGCATATTGTGTAAATTGACTATAACTTCGCAGTGACGGGGTCAATTGTCTCCAAACGTTTATTCTTTCAATTTGCTTATTGGACGTCTTTGTTGTTCAAACTGAGAGGTCCTGAGTGCCACCGAAGTTAGGTAAGCGCCCTCGATGGCTGAACATTTTCTTGGAAAAATAGATTTTGTCTTCACTTAAATCTCATCGAGTTTGTCATTAGCGTTCGTTTCATTCGTCTCAAAATGCTTTATGGGATAAGTGTGTTTGTATCATTTTCTGGGAAAAGTTTTGTCTTATTTTGTCGACGTTTAGCTTCGGTTACCTTTTTTATTTTTATGCCCGGTGCTGAGATATTAATATAGCGTATGAACTACTTTATTGAATTTTCAAAATTCACTTAGTTTTTTCTAAACTTCGTATCTTCAAATGCAAATTCCAACAAAACTCTAGTCAGTCAGTTAATATTTCGAACACAGTCACAATTAACGGGATATTTACCATGTATATTCTTTGTTGCGAGTTTCCGATATTTCGGCACTGTTCCAAGCACCATATTCTCATGCGATCATGACACTTTCAACATTGCCCAAATATCGGAAACTCACAACAAAATATAATATACATGGTAATCCCGTGAATATCCCGTTAACTGTGACTTTGTTGGAAATATTAATGACCAATTGACATGACAGTTTAAAAACCTATACTTAGTGCAAATAGAGTCTATGGGTTTTGTTTATTTTTTGTCAGCTTTCGGCTAGCTTTGTTTATACCACGCACAGTAGGTAGTGTGCAGACTTTGAGTTTAATTTTTTGGATGAAGTTACTGAGCCGATGCGACTTAAGAGATAATATCTGCAATTGTAGGTAATACGCAGGCACATATTTATTTTTGTATACGTTGTTTATAAAATAATTCCTGCGACATGAAGCATGAATATGGCTTGAAAAATGACTAGATAATCTACAAGCCATTGTATTGTGTCTACAGCGCAAGTCCTTAAATGTAGATATATGTACTTAAATGAACGAGATGCATATACATAATTATATAAATAAAATTATAAACTTTCTTAATGCCTACATACTTGCATAGCTTAATTATTATGTTAATGAGAGTTGAGTCTGCCTACAAACTACTCAGTAGTTTGGCAGAAATTAGATTAAGTTTTGGCTATGTATGTTTGAAGATAAATAAATTTAAAAAAAAATTAAAAAAATTAAAAAAAAAAATGCCTAATCCCGCCAGCATGCTGGACATGCTGCCAACTGGTAGTGAGCTAGAATATATACAACAAGTGATGCCTAATCCTTTATATAACTGAAACAACCTTCACATCCTTTCCAGCGACATTTTATCCGCCAATTGTTGAAAAAGGCACAAAAATGCTTTACAACTTCCCGTCAAAGAGTAACAGCAGACCGTGAACAACGACGTAATTTAAATTCTTTGCGACTTGCGCTCTGCCGTTATCGTCAGATTCGATGTTTATATTTGCACAACAATCCCTTGCACTGAACTGGGCGCTTTGTTGTGGTAATTTCATTAGACGAGGTCGCCATTCGCTGAATATTAATAGGCTTGCTCGCGCCGCACTTTTGCTTCGGACCGTATCGGGCTACGATCAGGCAGTGCTTAGACTTGAGATTTCGAAGTTCAGAATACGCTGGATCGACGCAATGTAAACGTTGAGTATCATTCCAAAACGATTACAAATTTTACTTGAACTTGCTTGAACTGTAAACTGGAGTGCCACATCGATTGATAGACTTTCGATATGTTTTCATCAGGTGGTATGCGATATGTATAAAAGCGCGTGCTTTGGATGGTAGGTAGCCATGGGACTAGACGCACACCCAGTTTATGAGTTTGACATATTATTTTTTCAGTTTTTTTTTCGTTTGAGATGGTTTTTGGGATGGTGTTTTGGAATTACAAAATCGCTAAATCTTCGAGATTAACAAACTTCTTTCCGTGTCCTCTTGATGCTTGCAAAAAATATTTTACTCTGGTGGGGGTGTGAAAATTGATATTGTTAGCAAACGGAATATACCAATAGGCTTTAAAAATAGCCAAAAATAATTCTGGATTCATTAGGTGTATAGAAATATTTCTGAGAAGTAATTTTATTTCTTTGAAGGACTTCCCATAAAATCCCCAATCAAAATAATATTTCATGACCTGTTGTCGACTAAAATGTCGTAAATACTAAGTAATGAAATTTTAGTAGGCGTTTAACAGACTCAAAAGGTAATGAATTAATATAGTAGACTGATGGTAAGTGAAGTTCAGAATTTACTTATTTTTATGCTTTATTTTATTATTCGATAAGTTGTCGTTTGACCCTTATATCTCACCTTATCTTTTGTGACAACGTGGTCGAAAGTGATAAACACTCTACAATATAGACTTTCTCTCAATTGCAGATGCCGGAAACAGTGATAGGTATCCAATCTGAGAGTGGTAGCTCGCAAGCGAGCACTAGCAAATGCACTGCCACCATGAAATGGTTGTATTATGTTTCTCTTCATTGACAGCTTGGGGTAAAGTTAGAACCGTTAACCTACGTATCGGCGGGCGATGTCACTAAAGCCACCATCGCTTCAAAATACTAGTTGCTAAAATTTACTCGGAGTCCGGCCTTTACATGCTCAAAAAACTGCTTGAGGTAAACCGAACTGTAGGAAGGCACGTCAGTAGGTATTGCCTAGGATTTCTATACTTGTCAAATAATGTTTACTTTTTGTTCAAAGTTTGAATACTGTTCAACAGTACTTACCTTTTTAACAATTTTCTCCCACCGACCGTCGCTTTATTGCCGACAGTAATTGCGTTCGATAAAACCTTTTTAACAACGGTACTGTCCATAATGTGTTTGCATTTGTTACTTGGCGCATCCATTTTCAGAGGTGCTTGAAATGAAAGCATTGGCGAAATGTTTTAATATGGCATTGTATGAGGGAGTTGCCAGTTACTCGTATAATCAAAATCTGAAAGCCCGCTGCAGCGATTTTGGGTTACTTTTGAAGCCATAATTTGACAGCAAGCACCTATCGGTGTATTGCGGCAGCTTCTCTTGAGAGCCAAATCCTTTTTCATTCCCCATTGTTTATTGTATTCCTAGAATATTATTATTTAATCGAACTAAGTCTGAAGAAATGTATACACAATACACATAAGTTTGTCGCTTTTCAAGATGTATCATGTATCATAAAATTCATTCACTTATCCATACAGATAAATAAAATTGAAGTGTCTGTTTGTAATATCAAAATAACAGCTATTTAATAAATGCATATGAAAGTATATACCTACGGTACCTATAACAAAACAACCATTTTTAAAATTTTTGTGTCTGTCTGTCTGTTTGTTTCGAGTAATCTCCGAAATGGCTGGACCGATTTTGACAGGACTTACATTGGCCGGTAGCTGATGTTACAAGGAGTAACTCCGGCTACTTTAATTTTAGAAAAATAATTAGGGTTTCGCGCAAAAAAATAAAAACCATGTACTTAATACAAAATCTCCACGCGGGTGAAACCGCGGGGTAGCAGATAGTAAGTAAAATAGATTCGTAGATACAACCAGTTCTGGGTTTATTTATTTGATCGTTGGATGTAATTGAAGCTTTTTCTGAAGTGTTCACCTACTAGTAGCCTACTAGTAGCTGTACTTAGTATAGTGCAAGTCTTTTATATAAGCGATACACCTTAGTTTCTGGCACTAGTGGAACGCAGGGAAAGTCCCATCAAAGGTTTAACGGGACGGAAGGGCTTCATTACCCATGCGTAAAATTAAATTCAACTCCTGTTCCCGTACGGAAGAATTGGGATGTTCAAGTGTGATTCCTTGTCTCTGGTTCTATTAGATATTCTGCCCCCACAGCCGCCGACCGTAATCCAATATTTTTTTAAACCGCTTTGTATTTTATTCAGAACCAGACGGACTATAAATAGTGGTAAATTTGGTCAGCCTCGGCTAATTGTTTATGAACTAACTATACTTTATGGCTATTCAGAATTCGGAGAATATTTGTAGCTTAGTTATTTTTACTTTATTACTCGCTAAAGTCTTTGGAGTAAGTAGTGCCTACTTCAAGGAGTTCCTACTTACTTTACCTTACCTTACTACACTCGCGTAGCGTAGTGCTTCGGAGCAGTGTTTCCTCCTCTTAGTAAGCAGAGAGGAGGCAACGAAACTTTTCTTTCCATTCTTTATTTAAGAACTCTGACACAATATTCTGACAAATTTTATTTGAAGTTTGAATTTACTACTCTGGAGAGACGTGCCCAAGTCTTTTTATCGAAAAAATAATATGATTTCGGTGCCTCTTATTGTAAAGTTCATATATTATACTACAATACACTAGCGGGACGTTCTCGCTAATACCTAAACAAGTAAACACATCTCAAAAATGTTGCTGCCAACGGGATTCGAACTCGCGTCTTCTATATCTTATACGGGAACGCTTTAGCCATCTTTTTAAGACAATTATGGGAAGGATCGAAATTCTTGAGATGATGACTTTGTTTCGGCTTACAAGTCGTGGATCCATCTAGCGTACTCCATTTGTGATACTTTCGGTTGCTCTATTTCGGAGTATAATGTCTGGCATTGTAGTATTGGCTGCAATGTCTTGTGCCATTTGGCTCAAGCATACCTATAATAGTAAGGAAAGGGCGCATTCCCTCTTCTGAGAACATGCAGCCTTGTGTACTAAGGCTGCATGTTCTCAGATGAGAAGATAATTGAGCCAGTGTGATACATATAGATGCCCCGAATTCAATGAAATCGATTTGCATAGCGTAGTTGAAAGGCTTTTGTATTGGTGACATCTTCGTTATAATATAGCTGTTAGTTACAGGTGTTACGGCCATATTACAGCTCCAGAAATTTATTTCCATAGTAAGTAATGCAATTACCTGAAGATTTTACGTACGTAATAGAGGCAATACATTTTTCCGCACTTATATAATTAATAAAAAGAAACAGCAAATTTTAGAACAGTAAAATAATGCTATTCGTTTTCTAGTACCTGGTGATCTGAAGTTAAAATTCTGTCGCCAAAAATCTGCCCATACAGCTGCATTTAAGTGAACGTACGACTAATTAGGTCTACCTATACTAGGTTTAGCGGTCACATCTTAAGATCAGGTGACGTAGAGGTCAACCACTACACATCACATATAAAAAATATACCACGAACGCTGCTTCAGATAACAAGTCACTCTCATCCCCCAAGTCACCAATCCCTCCAGTTAATTTCCTCTGTGGAAAGAAAAATAGCATCTTCATCTTGAAAATGATGAAGCATGATTTATGGTCCCCGCACGTTTTTCCGCTATAATTAGATTGTGTCGAGTAAACACCTAGCGGCATCAGGTGGCGAATGGCCCTGCGAACACATCGTGTATGTGTATTACGTAATTATGCAAAAGATACTATGTTGTACTATATGGGAATACAGGGTATAATCGCATGAGAGTATAGTGCTTGCGGTACTCTTGGAAGCGTGCGTTTTATTATCCATTTTGGTGGCACGCAAATTTATGCTTTGTATGCTAGGCGCTTGTGTCTTTTATCTGTTTTGTTTCTTAATCATCCCTTTTTAAAGTAATAATGTTTTGTAAGTATACACTCATCATATCTTACATCCGCATTATTTACTTTATCGGGTGGTTAAAACCGAATAGTCGAGCTACGGCAATACAGTTACTCACTAAAGCAGTTAGTCACCTTTGTACGCGTACTACATTATACTTTCTTACAACACCTACTAAAAATCTCTGCATACAATTTTAAATCTGTTTAAGTCTGCGAGTCTTGGGGAACCACGTGAGTTTTCTCCGGGTTCCGCTGTATGCAAATCAGATTCGCTCCGTATGACGTGTGTACGCGAAACACATAGAATAGACAGTACAGTGGGAGACAAAAGGTTTACGATTTCAGTTTTTATCAGACTTTTTTGTATCCTTTTTTATTTTATAACTACTTAATAGATTTGTGTTTTGCCACCAACTCGCCTAAAAATTAAATGCTTCACATGGGTCCCAGAAAAACACTCATAAAAATTTAACGGTAAAAGAATTTACCGTTTAATTTTTATGAGTGTTTTCCTGAATGCCTACCCACTGAATCTGATTGCATCACGATGTTTTCTTTCACCGAAATACTACTTGAGTAGGATTCAAGCCGACATAAGGCGCCGACGTAACTCACTACTAGTCAGTCATCATCGCTCTACTTTGTTTTGCTCTAGTCTTAGTTGTATATGTAGTATGAGAAGACTGATAAAGATTATGAACTACCCTATTAACTATCTACTATATAAAGTCCATTTTCTGTTATTATTTTTGCCGTATTTACTGGAAGATAGTAAAATCTGTCCCTTGGCAAGTCAATTTCAAAGATAACAATTTGACGCTGTGGTTGGACGGCACTAACACTGCGGTCTACGTCTGTCGTCGCCTACGGAATGACACCTTTACTCATTTGCTCTATTTTTTTTATTGTAAGTACTTCTCAGTATGGACAATCATCCATGCATTATTTGCCTACCGAAAATAAAATCACAAATACATCTGCGTGTATAAATAAACCAGAATTTTTCCTTATAGCCAAATGTAGGAAATAACCGTCGAATACGAAGGTAATTCCGCTAATGCACTCCAAGCAGGTAACAGCAGGAACACACTTGTGAAGGCGACTGTACTCTAGCGGGGAATTTTCAAGTAATATTGTTTATGGTAAGCAGAGAATCTTGTCACGCCGGTATTCCGCCGTATAAGCGTATTCATAGAGTCGGGATACAGGATTGTGGGGAAGTGTACATACAGACATTTTTTTATATGCAATTCTCTAAGAATATTTGAACTCTATGAACTTTGTTTTTAGAGATTTTTACAGGTATTATTTTGGATTCATTGTGTTACAAATTAGTTCCGTGGTCGCGTTTGTTTTAGTGTATATAATTATATTACATCGGTCTGCAAAGACTCTGCTAAACATAGACCTCCCCTGAAACGACTGGTGGGTTGCCATAATACGACATCCTGGGCAGACGTCTTGGTGATCGCAATAGATTTTGGTGTTGACCGAGGAAAACGCGGCTGCCCATTCCCTGGATATTCCTTTAGCAGGCACCCACGGGAAGAGATGGGGTGGTTCTATTCTTATATAACACGACTAAATTGTAAATACAAACTCATTATTTAACAGCTTAAACTACAAAAAGTTATACAGTAACAAAATAAAGAAAAAAAGATAAACTAAAAAATGTACTTGCATGGACCTAAGACGGATGAGAATGAAAAAAAGATGATTATGATAGCTTCAACTATGTAAATAAAAAAATATTTAATAATGGCTCAAGCAAACTTCTCTGCTTTTCACTTCGATATACTAAAAACAAAAGATACGTTACTCTCTACATAAATATTTTACTTCAACCGTACGTATTTATACTCGACGCTGTCACTTGAATGCCGGAGCGGTTTATTTTATGATTTATTTATCCGCGAAAAAATAAAAAACGTATAATATTTTTATAGGCGTTTAGCTATTACCTTTTTATTACTGTTAATTTATAGCGGGGTGTGTTGATCATATTGATAAGGTATATTTTAAAGAAATCCATGCCATTTTAGCTCATTTTTTGGACACGAGATAAGAAGGTCGTTTGCGTAATGGTACGCATAGCGCCTGGCCATGACAATAATTACAGTGACATTTAGAACTTTGAAACAGTAAAGGCCCCGCATTGCAATACATTAGTTACGCTGAAGACACAAATCATGTAAACCTCATTTTATTTTACTCTAAAAACGGTACAAGACTTTAAAAATAGCCTTGGTTTCGGGTGTAAAAGGCCACTATGTCGTTACTTCGTCGATTTTTAGTATTAATGCAATGTTAATTTAGCTATAATTAAAATAAGAAATAGTAACAGTACTCACTAACTGATTAACACCGACGTGAAGTGAGGAGCTTCCATCTCAATCACTCATCAACATGCTCACGTTAGCTCTTTCGAAAGCTCGGAGCGCCTATCTTCAGGTCGTCTCAGATTTATTGTGCTCATTGTCCTTGGATGTGTGCTGAGTGCACGGTGAATTGCAAAAGATATATGTATAGAATAATTATAAATTGTAAATGATGTAAATTTAGCTATAAGATTTGTATTACGAACAACCAATTATTTCCCGTGTTATATACAAAGGTACTGTACTCGTCAAAGTTAAATACGCCTCTGATGTTCATTGTAGTTGTGCATAATAAGATCTTAAAACACACTAAGCTTGGGAAGAATATTGGCTATCTACAACTCCGCGCATCACATAAAAACAATTCGATCGTGTAACGGCTAACTTCACTCGAGACGCATTTGAGTTTGGCGAGTACAGTCTGTGTATTTATGAATTAGCTCCTAAAATAAAAAGGCATATTCGTTTTTACTAAGAAAACGTCAATTATCATTATTATGTACCTAGGTATGTTTTTTTATTACCAAACTTTTTAATCAATGAATAGTAAAACTTTTCGTACTTATATAAACCTCAGAACCACATTGGAGTTTAGACTTGCTTTCATTAGCCTATAAAAAACTATACAAACTCAACCGTGTCCCCACAGTTCTACCACAGGTTTACGAGACATAAAAACGAGAAACACTTGCACAAGTAATGCAGAATAATGCATCTGAAGTACGACTTCATCCAAAAAGGAATGCCGCTTTGGCAGAAATGGAGTGAATTGTTTGGAATGGTAAAGTGTTCTCTCATACCTTAATTATTATTCTGTACTAACCAGCGGAGCCTTTTGTTTTGTCTATTGTGTTAGCTTAAGATTACTGTCTCAACTGATCGTAAGTGGTGATCTCAACCTAGAGAACCAGCTCTTAGCTGTAGCTGCTGGCATGCACCTTAAGTACAGGCTTACGCGCCGCTATTTTGCTCGCACATCTTAACATTTTTGAAGATAAATAATCACTTTATATAAGTATGAAAAATCGCATTCGGTAAAGTTGGTGGCAATAACATTACAAAGGTACGGCAAAAGTATCATTTTGATCCGATCAAGTTTTCATACATGAAAATGAGCAAAACATAAAATCCCATTTTTAGGTTTGAAAACTTAAATGGATCAAAATGAAATTTTTGTTTATGGGCTGGCGATATGCTTACCACCAGGCAAGCGGTCCGCTCGTCTCGTTATACAATAGTATAAAAAATTATGCATGGTTTTATCATACGAATCACGATTTTTTAAATCTGATATATTAAAAATCCCGCCTTAATCGTAAATAAAACTGGCAACACTAGGTGCACTTTTTTTTGTGCATTAAACAGTTTTCTATCTATAATTATAAAATGTTTACAAGCTTAAACAAAACTAGTGAGCTAGGTATTAAAATGCATGATAATCCATCGGAAGTATTAAGCTTAAACCTTAATCAAACGTTCGGATAGCATTAACGTAATCTGTGGATTACCAGCTTATGGTTACTTTATTAACAAACCTTCGAACTAATTACCTTTATTAAGGCGCTGTCTAAAGCAAAATGTCCTGTTTTTCATCACACAAATATCCGTTTCTATACAAATTACATATCCGCTACAAGGCAAAAAATACTGCATTATAGTCAACTATTTCAAGAAAAGAATTACTCACAACTAATTTATAAAAAACGGTTCATATTCTTGAAAATAAATTCGCAAAAATATTTTAAGTGATACCTAACTATCATATTTTTTGGAACCAAAAGAAAGGAAATTTAATACTTAAACTAAAGAGATATGTAAAAATATTTAAACTTAATGGTGTCTCTTGATAACTGCGAAATAATGTCCAACTAAAAGACAGCGCATCGCCATTTTCAACCTTACTAAATATGCCTCATCACAGGCCCTTAACCAGCTGTTACATAAGAACTACTGTTGTACAAGCAACTAAAGATTTTGAAGCGATGATAACGCAGTGGTAGTTACGTCGGCGCCGATATAGGTAGAGGGTTCGAGTCCTTTAATGAGCTTGAACTTGCTGTAGAAGAAAACATCATGGACGCATACAAAAAATGCCCTTCCACAAGTAAAGGCATTATAGCTTCAAATTGAAAATGTGTCGCCAATTACCAATCTGTGATTGCATCACGATGTCTCCTTTACCATAAGTTTACCCGAAAGATATAATCTACAAAAACAATTGACCATCTACGGGACATAGGGTGTGATGTTGACAATCTCTCCAGCCAGCTGTCAACGTAAGGACCCCCTTTGAGTCAGTAATAATCATCAACATCCATAACCTTAACTACATGACAATAAAAAGAAACAACAAAACAATAACAATCAAAAGCAATAAAAAATATGCACTTGATCGATAAAAAACTATCACAAATTGTTTTCCCATCCTAGTTATCCGTACAGTCGCGCACAAAATTCTTTACAATGCACGAAACGTACGAAGTTTTTTCCCGGAACGTTCTTGATTAATCGCTACGTGCTAAGGCCGTGATCAGAACAACGCGCCGTCACAAGAGCACGCGAGAGCGATATTTCATTCGCTCGATACTTGAATAAATCGGTTTTCTACCGCTCCCGGGAATTTATCGAGCGTTCCGCGGTTAATAGCGCACATTAATATGAATCGCTCCCGCTATCGCTAGCGTAATGTGTTCTGTTGTCTATTTGTATGGAGAGTTGCATTGGAGATAGCCTTTTATTCGCAAAGAACTTGGTAGTATTACATGGAGATGTTGTATACTACTTATGTAGTTAAATTTTATGTTTTTTGCATATAGGTACACATCTGCTTCTGATTTTATTTAAAACAAACTAGCTAATTGTTATTTTGCTAAACTGTTTTTGTTAAAAAATGGAATCTCGACTATGATGGCGATGATTACCATTGCATACTAGAGTACGTCGTCAAATTTTGATTAAATTTATATGAGATCAAAATCAAATTATATTTTTTTTACATAAAATATTTAGATCCACTAATGATATAGAGATATCAAATAATATAATTACATTAAGGCAAAATTTAAAATGCAATATAAAAAAGTTGCGCCACAATTGCATGAGACGGTTCAAGATCACAATGTCAATATGACAAAAAGGGAATTCGCACATAAAATATCAACACATAATTTCAGTTTTCGCTTACGTCGAGGTTAATCGAAATAAATTTATATCAGAATATAAGTGAATGTGTGTTTTTATCTAATTAATATAATGCATTTAATTCGCGAAAGTTTAATAATTATACGATTTTTAAGCGAGTTAGGTTGTTATTTTAAAAATTTAAACTTCAATTTCCAGCTCAAATGTTTATGCTGTATAAACATTAAAAAGGGTTATAGTGTCATCCACCTGAGTCCTATAAAACTGTTTACAATGTAGCCTCATCCTATTTCCTATCCGAGGTATTTCATACTAGAGATTGGGTCATAAATCTGGCGTATAGCAGGAACTAATAGAGTCTTCCTTAGGGGCCATTAAACACGCTTCATATTCGACTCAATATCCTGTAATGATACATTGTAATATATATCATTTTTATTGTCGGATATTTCTATTCGTTGTCGCTGCCTGCTTTTTTATACGGGAATAAATATGTCAGTACAAAAAATATTTACAACATAGAACGTATTTCTAACTTTGGAAGCGCGTAATTGGTTGTTTTGATTCGCGAAACCTTTTTTAAGAATTTAATTTGCTATTTGAAATTAATTTATTATAGACAGGATAATACAAGGGCAAACTGCAATAGAAATTGCAAAATTTTGTGGTTAAGTTATTAAAGTTTATTGTATTTATAATTTATAAATAAATAGTTGAAAAAATTATATAAGCACACAGAGCAGTGTGACTGTACTACTTCTAAATTTTGGTGACGTCACAGCATCGTTGCTGTTATGCCGGCTCTACACTCGCCCGCGAATCGCGGCTTCAAGCCGCGAATCCTACATCTACATTCACTGTTCACGACTGGCCGCTCTACTCTCACCTACGAATCGCGGCCGCGAACAGCTACCGCGATACCGCGAATCCATCCACATTCATTGTTCGCGGCTTTCGCGGTGCGAATGTAGAGCGGCCTTTAAACCACACTGAATAAGTTAATGCTTGATATGTTCGCTTTCGTCAAAATCATCCCTTATGTAATAATCATTTGAAGATGAAAAGTTCTATAAAAAACACGTACTATCAAAAATGTTCGTCGAAATCCTTTCAAAGGATTATTTATTTTCTTTGCTTTTATTTCCATCGTAACTTCTTAATAACTCGAGATCGGCTTTAGGAAAATATTATATGGAATACCCCAAAATTATTTCAATATAAAAATAAGGTCAAGCGGGGTAATGAAATATTGAGCGAGATACAAAGAAGTTTTGGCGAGAGAAAACTCTTGGAAGTTACTATATTAAAAGCAGGGTTTTTGATCGTTGCAGATTAAAAATCTTTTCCTTTTATTCTCGAGAGGTTAGCGTCTGGTCCACTCACTATCTTACCTGATCTTGAGTGACGATAAGGTCAAAGGCTAAACTTAAAATAGAAGTAAATCGATCTGCTTAAAATTAATTTAAAATACGGTTATAATTTATATTTTCATTCAGGATCTTTAAAAACTACTTAGACTGAATTAAAATACATTTGTCACTCAATTTCGTGTAAGAGCTGGTAAGGTTGGCATCTAATGTTTTTAAACGTTTCTTTTTTTTTTTTCCCTATATCTGCCGCCTCGAAAATAACGAAAACAATAAAAAAATAAAAATAAATAATTTTTATCGAACTAAAAACCTCTTTTTAAGGTTTAGGCACTAATTTCATATCAAAAAATTATGTAAGTAGATATCTTTAAGACTTTTTCATGTCTATTTTCTTTTTTAATGATTCTATTTACCACCCACAACTATCCCAACTCAAACACGCTCAGAATTTATATTTAACTAGTGTACGATTTCGCCCACGTAGCCTAAGTTACTCGTTATAATATCAGCTAGGATATTATAAGGAGCCAGTAGGAACGATAGGTGGCATATTTTCAATGTACCTACGGTAGGCAAGCACTAGAAAATAACTCTAGCACTATCCAAAACAAATTGACTTTGACATTATCTATCTACTATTATTATATTAACTTCAAGTCTAAGGGAAGGCAGATAAGAACACTACATCAACCTCCTTTCACACATAATTAGATCATTTTCATTAACACCAATGCATTCAACACTCTTAAGATTTTAAGCAGCACTCACAATTCGCGTGAACATTGTAGATTTTTTCCCCTCTATTTTAACGCCGTCGCCTTTGAGGTTTCTCTTTGTTTTGTGGCTATTGTTCGTTGTATTTTTAACCTTTTTGTCCGCGCCATTCATTAGCGGAGACGGGGAAATTGTAAGTGGTTCTTATAAGGTTTTGCGGTGTTAAATGACAAATTACGCCATTTCATTATGAAGGGCAACGCGGCTGAGAGTTTTAGTGATGTGATCGTTACTGGCGGGTGTTAAAATATTAAGAGCCAATTGAGTGAGAAATCTAGAAAATACACTCTCGACATCGTCTGTTTTGCTATTTTCTCGGATTTCAAGCGTTACATATGTATCACGGCCAAAGATAGTGAACCGTAGGTACGTATAATATTATTAAGATGGTAATTTAAATGTCAAGTATTTCATTCACATGGTCTTAAGAGTGCGTTGAAAGTTCAACGACTCTGGATACTCTTTCCGTTTTCTTTTTTCAATTAGTGTTACAATGTTTAGTATTCTGTTTATAAATTACTAAGTAACTAAATCTAATACATAGTCGCTGCCGCTACGAAATACTTAAAAAGCTCCGTTGCATAATTAACAATCCAATGTAAGTCAATTAATTGTTTTTCAACAGTTCCATTTGCGTTAAACTTAACAAAAAGTAGAAACCCATCACGTAGGTTTTATTGGAGACCAAATAAAATCTACTCGAGAAGAAAGCTCTCCGTATCAAAATAGAAGAACAAATCCTGTTTGTTTGAGACACAAAGACAAACACTCCATTTACCGCATTATTTACAAATACACACTCGAAGAAACCCTATGCAAACATAAAGGCTCCTCCATTAAACCATTTTTATCGCATTTCACAAAAGCTTTGAATAATGTTCGCACTATATACGTCAGACAGTACGGAGATATAAATCTTTCAATAATCGATGTTGCGAAGCGTTGGCATACCTAGACGACCCCGCGATTGCGCGAGTTTAACAACTTATCGAGTTTAAATAACTTGTTTTGAAACAGCGAATGCTATTCGCTGTTTGCTATGTTCGCCTACTTGCTGTTTGTTATATTCGCTGTTGTTATGCAAGTCAGATTAGGTATTTTGACATCAAAAGATGTGCGTAGCTATCAGTGGACTGAGAGGGCCCGAGGGGAGTTCATATTGAAGCCTGGGCAGTGGACGCATCTCTCAAAGTCAAAATCTGCTTCCTCCAGGGAGGAGGAGGGTGACGTACTACTGAAACGGATGTAACGGTTTTCCCGCGGTTTTGACAAGGTCATCGGTCCACCTAGTGGGGAGCCGGCCCACACTGCGTCTTCCGGTTATGCGAGCGATGTGGTCTGTCCATTGTCTTTTCAACTTACTAACTTTGAGAGCTATGTGACTTTTGTTCTCCTGCGGATCTCCTCATATGGGATTTTATCACGCAGGGAAACCCCGAGCATATGTCGTCACTGGCAACACACACTGGTTGAAAACAATGATTTTCGGGCTCTGCGGTATTGTGAACGAAAAGATATGTCGAAGCGTCCCGAATGCTGCCCAGACGAGTCGGATAGGTTATTGTGAAAGCCTTTACATTAATGCAATGAGATAGGAAGTTTTCTAGTTCTCGCTTGGTTAAACTAAGTTTAAAATCGGTCTCCAACATCTACAGGTATTTTTCCAGTAGCTTGAGAGTTATGTTAGCAGTTTTGACCTTATTTTCACTAATTAAGGTAAACGCTAAAATATCAAGCTAATTATTAAAAATGATGGTAGTTTGTGCGAAACGAGGCGGAGCAAAAATCGAACATCATTCTATCGTAATCGCAGAGGTCGCTTAAGTACGTCTAAAGTTTTATCGATGTTGCGATGTTTATTTATTGTATCGATGCCGGTATCGAGATATCGGCCAAGAGCTTTTTTCTCGATAATAACAATGGAAGATTTATAGTTTCGTAACTATACTGTTTTCGAAGTTGAGCCGTTTCACCTTTGCGCTCGTATAACTATAGCGGAGTTAAA
The DNA here is from genome assembly GCA_907269065.1 of Crocallis elinguaria. Lineage (NCBI taxonomy): Eukaryota > Metazoa > Arthropoda > Insecta > Lepidoptera > Geometridae > Crocallis > Crocallis elinguaria. The sequence goes on along the minus strand of OU026072.1, from coordinate 17,160,379 downwards.
AGCAGAATGATTTATTAAAACTGCTATTATTTTGTAGCAATTTTGCATTAGCATCTTAACAGTCCGGCTTTACGATTTCTGGTTAAATAAGATTATTTCAAATTTCATAACATTACACATTTCAGTATTACGAATGTTACGTTTTCAATGTGACGTATATGCCTTTTTCTTTAGTAGATGTAAGGTTTTAATTACAACAACTATGCTTAAGCTATATTATAAGAACTAGATCTAATGCCACTACTAAATTAAAATAAAAAATACGACAACCGCTTTCATATCAAAAACCAAAACCTTTTGTAACAGTCGAAGACTTGGAAGATATAGAAGAAACCGAGCCGAATACAACAATAAGTACGGAATACGTACCACAATACATGCCGCCAGAAAAAGAAATACCTCGAGAAGAACTGCCAGTTGAAGTAACGCCCCTCATAGATAAATCTCCTACTGTAGTTGAGCCGCCACCCAAAACATTAGAATCTCCTGATGATAATGATGAAGAGGATGAGGATGATGAAGATGATGAAGGTGACCCGTACGAGTTAGATAGAGAACCTCACGTGTACGGAAGGCGACCGGAAACAGACCGAACTCCTCACGTTTACGGGGGAAGAAGACCGGAAAACGACCGTACTCCACACGTTTATGGAGGCAGACGACCAGAAACAGACGCTACCCCACATGTATACGGTGGAAGGCAATACGAAACTGATCGGTCACACGTTATTCACGGAACGCCACACGTGATTGACGCGCCACCGCACGTCATCGACGGAATACCTCACTACATCGACGGCATCCCGCACGCCGTCGACAACGTGCCGCACGTCATTGATGGAACGGCGCCGTACCCAGTAGATGGGACGCATTTCAAATTCCCACCTTTGGTAGTGAAGAAAATGCCTGATACGAATATAAGGCCGCCGGTTATAGGAATATACGCGCCTGTGGTCCCACCTATTCCAGCTGCTATTCCTACAGTCAACGATTCTGGGAACATTTACATACGATATCTAACACGTAAGTTTGACTAATAGGTTCTTCTGTTACAGATCTATGGAAAATGAAGTCGTCGATATAATAAGAATCTTTACATTTCAAATAATTTTTATTTCAATATAGTAAGGTGATTTAACGGTAAAATTATTTGCAAAGTGACGAATAACAACATGGTAACATAGGTTTTATATTAGAAATACATTCTGGGCTTCAGTACAACAAAGGAGGTTCGAATAGCGTAAGTTGAAAAGCGGTAAATGGTATTCCCAAAGCTATTGATGTCTTGATATACGTATTATCCTAAGATAAACATAACAACATTAATATGCTTTAAATTATTTATATTTAGCCAAAGCAAGCTAATATACCCAAAGCTCGTGGCAGTGCAAACACAAATCACGTTTAACTCTGAAGGATTAGCCACAGCACATTTCCAGTTATTAACATTCCAAATTGATTACACTCTGCATGGCGAAATAATAAATATCAAATTGTTTAAACTGCAATACCCTTCTATTTACCCACCAAACCGGTTATGGGCGGATACGTCCAGATTAATGTCATAAATTGCCTATACACTGTATATCGTGAAAACGCCGTATGCATATTTCGATTAACTGTATTGGACGACGTAATGAAATGTGCTCGAACAATAAAATTTAATCCGATGGCGTAACTCGATTATGCGATGTAATAATTACAGATAAAAAAGGAAACTGTAGCAGCACCGGATATTAAATAATTCTGTTAGTAATAAACAAACAATCACGAGACTTCCTAGTTGTAATGTTGGACATACAATGTTACAACTTAAAAACTTAGTGGTACAATTTTCTATATAATAAATGACACTAGGCTATTACATCCTACAGCTGGGCAAATACCTCTCTTCCCTACTACCATCTTTTGCAATATAAGTTATGTTATAACTTATAATGCTTGTATTTGCCAATCTTTCGTGTGACTAAAATTTATCTTACTACCTTGGCCTTGCTCGGCCACCCTGCCTGCCACTTCACGTCTTGTGGGATCCATTATGCGGTAACATTTGTCCACCGCTTAGCTCTAACATTAACACAAATCAATTGGCATCTAGAAAAAAAGTCCACGTAAAATCGTATCACGATTACTCCAAAGTAAAATGATTATTACTCTTATGCAATAGGCATGTTGTATGAAACACAAAATACATAATTAATGTTGATTAATAGGTTTAGGAATATCACATTTACACAAAAAAAATATATTTGTTATATGGTTGTGTTATATGTTATCTGATGTGAGGTTGTGTTGTTCGGAAATAAATGTATTTTCTTTCTTTCTTTCTTTCTTCTTCTATTTCACAAAAAATACATACTTAGTTCCACAAAGATACTGCACCTAAAATTTCCCGAATTTAACGATTTTTTTATCGTCCTATAGTAATTTAAATGATACAATCAGATTTTTTTACATTTCAATGAATAAAAAATGTATGACAGCTATGTACTTAAACTAAGTTTTTTACGACATAAACAACAAAATGCATGTTTTTAGTAAAGCTGGAACATGTGACGTCAGATTTTCTGCCTAATTTATATGGGGCGCTATAGCGCTTAGTAGATCTATATTCCCGACTTTGTCTCTCATCTTTGACGTATTCGTTCGATTTTAAGATTTTTCGATGTAGACATTTAATTCTCATGAGAAAACGAATTGATTGATATCATAAAAAAAATGGAGTAAACATCCCTATTAGCTGATGATTTCACCTTTATTGACGATATATTTTTGTTAACAAGCAAAACATTGATGGAACCTCGCACTATCTCCCCATCGACTGATAAATAGAAACGTATCAAGGTTTGTTTGATCCGGATATCCGGCCAATTTGCGGCAGACAAATATTATCCAACTGAAATTATAAAATGATATCAATAATTGCTTTTTTCTTATTTATTGTAATTAACTAATAAATAAATGTATTCAATTCTTACTAAATTTAACTTCCAAGACTCAACTTTTTACTCTGGACCACCATTCCTTTAAGACGACTTACTGCTGCTAACATTACATCTCGGTAAGCACCTATAATTAATTATAGCCCTGTATATATTATATATAAATATATATTATAATAGATATGCACAGTATTAGGATGAAACTGTATTAAAAGTGTCCGGAACGGCCGAATTCCGGATAACTATCAAACAACAATCCCATCTCGACCCGATACCGAACCGATCCCGCATCGCTGAGTAATGAGTACTCTACGTTAATTGAACGAAATATTGCCCTTTGTGCGTTGTTATGGCGTATTCAAGCTTTACACTTGCTGAGTGCAACTTTTCGGTTTTGTGCCTAAAAAATATAAATCGCACAATAACTAAAGGCATCATTGGCTATATTTCGTATAAAAACGAATACAAATTTATATTTCTATATGAATTGATTTGGGAATATTTGCACAAATTAATTTAACAAAAAGTGGCCAAAATTAAACTTTTTTTTTAATTATACATAATCATCACATTGCGTCACATCGTTCATTATTGTGAATTAAAGATCAGATAAGAGTAGTCAATTAAATTACTGGATTTAATTAAAAAAACATAAAACGTAAAAAGATTAGAATAAAAAAACAGTCAACATGACAAGAGCTATTATTTAAATAAAACCCTCGCGAAAAATGGGTTATGACTGAGCTTACGAGACTTAATACCTAATGTCCCAGTGTAACAAGCGCACCGCAGTGCCGCGCAGGCTTTTATGTTTCAAAGTTCTGAGTGGCACTGCAATTGTTATGGGCCGGCGTTATGCTTACCATCAGGCAAACGACCCGATCGTATCGTTATCAAATAGAATTTAAAAAAGGTTTGACATTTAACATTGTCAATGGTCATCATCACATCAACAACTGAAGTTGTGGACCTTCTGAAGTGCTAACCCACCAAAACCGCATCCAATTTCGCCCTGACCACGACACAGGCAACATAGTAAGTTAGCTGGAAATCCTATCAGAGGTCCAGCCGCAAAAATGGAACGAGATTTTAAAAAGTCCCGAATAAAAATTGAATATGAAACAATGTAAAAATAGCTAACAGCTCTCCGCAGTGCTGTGCAAATAGCGTTAAAGCGGAGTAAAAATATAAAAGAATCGTTGCTTTTGTTAATACGTACCTAAGCACTGTGGGAGTTTTGTTCCCGAATCGTTCTTTGTAGTCGACTGTCTACAATATATCATCTACATGTATAAGACTTTGGAATAAATGTTCTGTAACATTGTTTTTCACTTTTACTACGTTATGACGAATAGGTGATGACAATTCATTTTTCAATTCGACACATTGTGTATTATTGTTTTATAGTATGTGGCGTAAAATAAAAATCGTAATAGTTAACTGCAATTAAATTTATAGTAATTCGGGTGTTATTAAATAAAAGGACAATACATTGGTGAAGATCTAAAATTGTATAGCGATGGCTGCGCAATCTGGTGTTTATTTTTTTGATGTGTGATTGATAGCGTTTGACCACTATTCTCTAAATAGAACTGGCTTTGAAATACAGCTGTCGGAACACGCCGATAAGGGCTTGGTGACATATTTTCAACTTTTGGGTGGTAGCTAGCCAGGCTTATACTAAATAAATAATGCCAAAATTTGTGTCCATATTTTCTTTTTTTTAATGGTATAACACAATTATTTATGAGCTGAAACCAATACCCACCTGTATACAGGGAATGAATGTGCTTGGCCTAATGTGATGGTAGATGGATAAGTTACCTTAAAGGAATGGTGGTCAAATATAAAAAGTTGAGTATAGAAACTTAAATTTAGTAAGAAATTTGTATATTTATTTTTTTGTTTATAGTGTGTCTTCGAAATTAAACTAAACTAGTTAATGACGCTTTTCTTTATTATGCGTCCAAAAGCGGACGAGCTACTAGTTATTACATTAAAAAGGATTTAAAATCGTATCAATTTAATTCAAACAAAGCGGCGCGGCGCGTCTAGACTCCCCGTAATTTAACCAGTAAACGACGCGCCAAAAAAAAATTACCGCTCTTTATTTGAATGCGTAAGCCGGCACGTCCCGGAACCTGCTCAAATCTGTGCACATATAAAACGTGACCATTCACCTCGTCACGCCGAGGTGAAATAAACATATCCAGAATGTATCCGTCACACTTCCCCGCCACTCGATTTAAAAGCAAATATTTGAATCCTGACAATTTGCGCACGAGTATCCCGCTGTAATTGAACGGCCAGTGTCGGTCATTAAGTTCTCCAATATCAGAATTTAGATTGTTTTTATTTACTGAGAGTGAGTAATTCGTTTTCACGTATACTCGCCTGGGAGTTCGTTTCGATACGAATTGTTTCGCGCCCCCGAGGCTTATACCAAACTGGATATACCTTTTTTTTTCAGATTTCTCTAATCTGGCCGCGACCTCGACGTCGTCCGTTCCATGAATATTTTAACTCCTGTGTGACATCCTCGAAAAATACGGTACTCGAATTCGTTTATTAATGTGACATCGATCGACGGATCGCCACCCGAGGGACTGCGACCTCTCTCCGTATAGAGCTAAATGGGATTTCATTTTCTAGTTCAGGAATCAAACGCTCCCGCGGCGTCCAATGTTCTCTCCGAGATGGGTCTCTTTAGATATATCCGTTCTGGTTCGTTTACTCGGCTAGAAACTTCAGAATTCACGTTTCGTACACATAATTGTTTCGTTGCTGAACGCGCATTTTTCCACAAGATAATGCCATTAATCTCGCTCGTCGTAATGAAAATGTACCGCGCTCCAGTCAGCGTCCTCTGTCTGTGTAATTTGGTGGAAAACAATTCTGGCGAATTCTGTTCGTATGTCACGGGAGGTAGAACTTCGGAGTTCGGACTAACTTCCTCGGGAGCAGTCTCCGGGTTAAGAAGTTAAATTCGCGAGAATGGTTTAGCTTACGCAACGTGGACTCTTTGAGCGGTCATTAATTTATTCATTGTCGAAAATTGGGTGGGAATGAAGCGAGTGTGGTGACAAGTGGCCGGCTCGTAAAAGTGGACCGTGCATATACATAATTCATATCAGCAACTCGGTCCAGCTGTCCGGATTAGTTACAAGCCTACGGCCAAGGGACACCGGGGATTTGCATTTCGGATGAAGGGATAAGTTTTTTATTAGATTACATACCTATCATGGAGTATGCAAATCTTTGGGCAATTACTATTCATTGGGGAGCACTTACAAAGTTTTCCACTCACTAGCTCGAGATCTCGTTAAATTACCTTACTATTACGAAATAACTCATTTTAGAGCCTTATTTATTCGCGTGCAATCTAAATGATCCGAGTGTAGCTACCGAAGCGTCATATCTGCCTTAGGTTCTTCCATTCGAAAATGTACTTTTCTATCAACACAATACTGACGAGTGTTGTTTGTTTGTGTGTGCAGATCCACCCGAGATCACCATCCGGCCTAGGAACCTGCAAGTGCGCGCCAACGGGATAGCAGCTTTCTTCTGCGCGGCCCGAGGCGACCCGATACCGAACATACAGTGGAGGAAGAACGGAAAACGAGTTTCTAGTGAGTATTGTTTGCTACTAAATATGGACTAAAACTAGTCTATATTATGCGTTTACTTTTTAACAGATGTCCAAAAATTTGTACTTAATTCCACTCTTATTAATTAGATTTTCTAGATAAAAGGCCCCTGTGAGATATATAAAAGAAAAAGAATAATTAACATCGTTCAATATTTCTACGCGACGCCAATTTTCCATATTTGTTCCTGGCAAAACTATTGCCAGGGTAAAATCGCACATTCGGTTTTTTCGTTCCACTGCTCGCCTTATGTGGGTCATTATTACCCCGCGCGTTATTTATGAGCCGAAACCAAAAGCGAACAATTCAATCACCACTAAAAATAGCGGTAGTTATGTTTTTTTTTTGTGAGCTGGCTGGTTTATTGTGGTTTTTTTTTCTGCTTTATTTGGATGACTTTTATTTGGATGACTTTTATTTGGATGACTTTTCTGCTTTATTTTTGGTTTGGGTTTCGTGCGGTATTGGACCGCTGTTCATTTGACACCAATTTACATTGTGTTGTAATATTTATTTCTTTTACAAATTTCTTTATTCAAATGGGCCCCAAGGGCGCGCTCATGAAAGTTAAAATAAATGACTACATGCCCATTCCAAATTGCTATAGATCTAAATTGGTGTGTTATTTAATACTAGCCTTTTTCGGGGTAGAATCAGAATATAATGTAACCTATATCATTAAGGGATAATTTAGCTTCCTATTTGTCAAAGGATTGGATTGTCAAAAATGTTGTATACCGTCTGGGGCCTGTTTCATAAAAAATATTAGTCTAATATTATGAGTATTAGTCTCATATTTTATATGGAAAAAAGAAAAAAAAAGTTCATAATATTAGACTAATATTTTTTATGAAATAGGCCCCTGGTCTGACTCATAGCTAAGCGCCAGACTAAACATAATTTGTTATATGAAAACGTACATTTGCATGCCAATTGTGGTAGTGTTTAGTACCAATGCCATGCCAGCTTGTAATACCACATCAAAGCAAATACATATATATAATTTCATTTTATTTCAATGGACCAGTGGTTTCAGCGATAAGCAGTAACAAACAAAGAGCTAGCTTTAACTCTTTATAATATCAATATCAATCAATGTATCAATGTATGGGAAAGTAAAAGAAAAGATTACATCCGTAGAGACCGTAGATCCGTAGTTTGAAAACAACGCAAAGGAAACGACGTCACTAAAAGCGACCTTATCGTAAGTATCGTTCATTGCCTCTCCATGAAAAATGTAGCAGTCAATCATTCAGCCCCATAAAAGAGTAACGATGGCGATCAACGTATATCATTTCGACCGGTATGTGACGTAACTGACACACTATTAATAGGGATGACACAAAATAAATAATTTTCGTCGTTATATAGTTTTAGAAGACCACATTAACACAATAAAAATTAAATTCCCAAAGATACTGCATCTAAAAGCGTCCCAAATTTAACAATTTTTTTTATCATCCATTACTAATTTAAATGATACCATCAGATTCTTTACAATTAAATGCATAAAAAAAAATATGACAACTATGTACTTAAACGCAATTTTTTACGGTCAAAACAGCAAGATGCATGTTTTTAGTACAGCTTTACGGGCCGCGTACAACAAGTGACGTCAGATGTTCTGTCCAATTTGTATGGGGCGTTTTAGCGCTCGGTAGATACGCCCGACTTCATTTTCATTTGACCAACTTTCATTTTTGACATTTCTAGCGTTCGATCTCCAGTTTTTCTTGATTCTCATGAGAAAACGAATTGATTGACATCATAAAAAAACGGAGTCAACATCCCTACTGTTTGACGCCTGTCATCTCTAAATTGACATTTTGATGAAAACTTGAAAAACTTTTTTACTCGATAGTTTAGTATTTGGCTACTACCTCGCGGGTTCATGTGGTCAAAGATGGTGACCATGCGAAAACTAGATAAGTAGTTTCCTTGTACCAGCTCTCAAGTGCAACTAACCGGAACACACCAAGATGAGTTTGCACCGTTTCGTAACAATTGAATAACATGTAAAAAAACATAGCACGTGCGAAATAAAAAAAATTGTTTATGTTACAAATATATGTTTTTATAGCATTTGGAGTATTAAAAAAATACTAAATTTTACATTATATTCCCGCAAAAGGTAAAAAATATGGTATAATTAAAAACCTCCAAGAACCCTTTTACACTAAGTGCATCTAAAATATAAAACAGGCGTAATACTCACAAAAAGCAAATAAAAATGTACTCACCGGTGCTAAAGTAAAGAGTACACGTAAGTAGTGAGTATCTACATGTAAAATATGGTGAAAGTACATGAAAAGATTGATGTAACGACAATTTGCATGATAACGTAAAGCCATCCTTTTTTGCTACACCAAAATAGCCTTCCCGTGATGATAGGCTAGTGATCAGCTTTCACGTTACCTTTATTACTATAAAACAGAATAAACCTTATGGTCTACTAGAACTTTTTAGAAAAATTTTGAGCTGATGTTCAGGTAGCGCATATCATAAATTGTATATTATGTACATTATGATTCATAATGTACATTTCTAACAAAACTAGATCCAAACTGTAGCTATAAAAATAAAAAGCTAGTACAGGCAAAGTTAAGTTAGAAATACAAACTGAAATACTTTTACATAAAATTGTCTCCAGAACACACCCTAGGTGCGTAGGGTAGCCGGTAATCCATCATGGCGGGGCGCGTTGACGCGATCCGTGATTGTCAATCTAGCGTGCGGCACGGCGCGACGCGACGCGACTTCTGACGATGCTACATTACACACTTTACTGCGACTCGGTGAGAAATTGTCCCGCCCGCTCGTTTGAGCGATGCGAAAATTTTTCCGCTCGTACGTTTGAGTGATGCGAAAGTTGTCGCGCTCGTAGGTTTGGTGATGTGAAAATTGTTTTCTGTCGGCTTATGATGCGGAGATTGATGATGTCACTACTATAAGTCGAGTGGTGTAGCTGAGATTTGTGTGGATTCTTAGCTTTCGTGGATGTTATTCTTGTTTTAGGTATTCAAGGGTTTTTTATTCATAAGCTTTTGCCTGCGGCTGATAATGAAACTTTCTATTATATAGTGATGCCATTTTTAGGATTAGGAGTGGAATTCGCTATCAGCCTCAGCTTCCCGATAAATATAATCTGGGAGTCTTCAAAACGAGGTATCTTCTAGGTAAACGTTTTACATCGTCAATCGCATCGTCGCTTACCATCGAATGAGAGGGAGGTCAAACGTGAGCCAAAAGAAAAAAATGCCAGTGTTTTGCCAGAAAAAAATGCGGCAATAAACAAACAACAAACTTTACCTCTTTATAAAATACGTCTAGTTCTAGTATAGTAATAATAGGTTATCTAACCTATCTAGATAGGCCATTACCTTATCTGATTTTAAGAGACGATGTGGTCAAAGTTTTTGAGCACGCTGCTGTACATACATACCACATACAAATAACAGCTTTTCACTAACTGCCTATATGAAAGTATATACGGTACTTATGACAAAAACACAATTTTTAAAATATGTGTCTGTCTGTCTGTCTGTTTGTTTCGGCTTCGAAACGGCTGGACCGATTTTGACGGGATTTTCACTGGCAGATAGCTGATGTTCTAAGGCGTAACTTAGGCTACGTGAGCGGGGCACAGCTAGTTTAGAATAAAACTTGCTCTCAAGTGCAGCTGCCAGAACACACCGATTAGCCACTCAGAGAGTTGAGATCAGATGAGACAGATATAAAACACTAACTTATAAATTATTTTAAAATATCTAAGTTTATAATAAACTACGTATCAAATGTAAGATACATAAATAATCTTGTTATTTAGAATACTCAAAAACCTTGATGCCATCATTCTGAAAAAGCGTACAAGAAATAAGTTACGGATATAAAACTTTATTTGGAAACTGTCAAAGGTCTATAAAAGGTCACGCACAGATGTGTCAAACTATCGGAATAGACAATAACAATAAATTCACGTAAACATATTAGATATAAATAATGTTTCTGTTTTCCCATTTCATCGTTAGGGCAATAAAATGTTTAAAGTTCCATGAATATATTTAGTTGTCATCCTGAATGAATTAGGAAATTGGGAGCCGTTGGACGCAAGAGGCGAGTAGCTGATCCAAGTGGCGTTCTATGGGGGAGGCCTATGCTCAGCAGTGGATTTCTTTTGACTTGATCACGTCACGATTAAATCTTGCATTACTTAGGTTAGTTTTATGGCCTTTGATTGCTTCCATTGTGATTGTGTGTAGTTGATGGATCGACAGATTTAACCTTTGCTGCTGCTATTTCTACTGACTACCAATTGGTGGTATGATGGATCGACTTATGCAATTTGGTGGTAATGAGTACTTAATAGTACTTATTAATGAGCTACAAAAAATATAGAGCAAATTTTCCATCAATAATAACTAAGCTAAGTTCAGACTACGATAGAAATTGCGACACAAATGTCAGACATATTTTTTTTTATTGTTCACAAGAGTTCTTTTAAAATATCTATTACTATTACTACTTCTCAAGGCGACGAGTTTACGCAGCCACTACTTGACACTAATTATTATCGTGTCACAATAGCGCATACAGACATAGGTGACACATAGGTCATAGACACTCGGTGAGACAGCGGTCAAAAGCAAACCCATTAGCTAACCCATTAGCTTAAATATGTCAGACACCGTATGTGTGTATGGTATATAGTGTCGTAGTCTAGCAACCATAGACCAAGAACTCTTTTTTTTTCATTTTTTTTTATCCAAAATAGGCTTACGTTTGACCACGATCTCACCTGATGTTAAGCGACGATGCGGTCGACGATGGAGCACGCTTGCCTAGAAGAAACCTATTCACTCTCGACTTGAAAACTCCCAAATTATAGCTATTGGGAAACACAGAGGCCGGCAAAGAATTCCACTCCTTAGCCGTACGTATAACTCGCGCCTTTTTTAACATGTTTTTATTAGCTTCATTTGTAACTACAACTAACAAATAGTATAATCAAATCTTGGAAGTTCATTTTAACCAACTTTTAATTGTCGTATCGGAATGAAACTTTGTATGTAAATTTAGTGTGGATGACAATAAAATAATATGGAATTATGGAGCTGATCTGATGATGGAGTCGATGTGGATAATGGAAATCTTCAGTGGTTACAAGTAAACCCCCTCGAATTTGGCTCATTTGATAAGTCCAATAGATTGCACTTGTTGTCGAGGCTCTGATCCATCAGCCGCGGAGAAAAGAGGAAGCGTGTCTTGTAGTTTTTTTTAAACTATACATAATAATTTAGTGCATAAATGCTTGGCCAGTTGCTGAATCGAACTCATAATATAGAAGATAAGTTCATTGACCTACCAGTTGGTAGGTGTAGTTACCCTTCGGAGGCTATCGCGAGGTCAATCGCCTCTCATCAGCAGGTTTTCACTTACCACTATCACCGCAATATCTCCATCGCACACTGTATTCCGACCACGTGTATCAGATATTGCTTCATGACACTCATATTTTTTACAACTCCACCGGAATTCCTTTTGTTTACTTTTTACCTCGAAGTTCACGCGAAAACCACCTGTATCGCGACGTGTTAAAGCTGCTCGAGTGGTTTTCACGGATTTTACGATATGTTTTTATGGCGATTCATTTATATGCCGCGTACTGAAAAAAAATATTTCATTGTTTGTATTGTGTCAAGTTTGTAGTCGGCTATTCCAGCTGTGGCAGTTTAATATGGGAGGTAAAGGCTCCACTACAGATAAAAAGCTATGTGCTAGAATTTACTGTGTCTAAAATGGTATGTGCACGTAAAACACTTCCGTATTCGCACTTACGCTTTTTACGTGCTATCTGCTAGCTTTGCTTGGTGTAAAAGAACGTAACGCCATTGAGTCAATAGTTGACTTCATTGAATTTAAGTAAATTGTATCAAAATGTTTGCAGCACCAGGTTCAAAACTATTGTTTCATCATCAGCCTATTACGCTCCCACTGCTGGGATACTGGCCTTCTCTCAGAGAGAGATAGAGAGAGAGGTGTGGGCCTTATGGCCCATACTCTCTCTGATTGATTGAGATTATTCACAGACCATTAAACCTATAGACTCCTATTAGCCGGGCATCCCTGCGCGTCAAGGTTAAGCATTATCACTGCTTAACGCCGCACAGCCGAACCAATCACAACACGCCGTCTTCCGTCGTCCCCGCCAATATTTGGCGATTGTGTTCTCATACAAAATTTGGATTAAGCGGCGTCTAGGTTTACTGGTATGTGGCCATAATCCACCATACGTGGCCGATATATGCGTCGGTAGTTCGAATTTTACAAAGAGGTTTTGCATTTTGCTTTCGGTGCAGGATAACATCGTGATGCAACCATAGCATTTTTGTAGTGCACTCTGGCTAGCTACCACCCTCAAGCTGAAAATCTGTCGCCAAGAACTTATCGCTGTTTTCCTCTAGGAGTAGCGTATTCGCCGTCTTCGACGACATCATCATCGGATCGAAAATGTCCACTCTTGAAAAAAAACAAACATCTGACTCCCCCATGAAGAAGGGGATTTACCATAATACACCGCGCTTGGCAGGCGTCTTGGTGATCGCAGCAGATTGTGATGTTGACCGGGGGGAATGCTGCTGCTCATTCCCTGGTTCTCTTAGCCCGCTCTTACGGAACCCACGGGAAGATATGAGTGGAACTATTCTTAGTCTGAACTACACGACCGGCTTCAACCACATTGTCGCTAAAAATGTCGCAGGCCAGATGGTCAGGAACAGTTATTCTATACTATTAGCTAACGAGACGAGGGTGTCGTTTGCCTGATGGTAAGCATAACGCCGCCCCAAAACAATTGCAGTGCTATTCAGAACTGAAGCACAAAGGCCTAAGTGGCACTGCATTGCGCTCGTTACCCTGAGACATTATGTAGTAAGTCTCATAAGCCCAGTAATTTCACTGACTACTTTGCTCATCAAACCGGAACAAAGTAATGTTTGCACATTACTGCTTGGCGGCACGAGCAAAGCGGTGGTACCCATCCAGACAGATTCGCAGCAGATTTAGTCCTACCATTGCACCCAGTGCGAGTAAAGACGCGCAAATTTTTTAGATAACAACAGCACGAACGTTGATCCGGTAAATAGCACATACATCCAGCTACATACATTATATCCCAGCCATTCCCCTTACAATCACAGAAAACCCCATTACGACTTAAAAACTGCTCTCCCAGAGACAGCGATTATTCTCACTTGTTGTGAAATACATTTTCTTGGCACTTACCAACAGCAGCGATTTAGCTATGTCGCACTACTGCCGCCCCATATTCTAACAACTCTGCCACCACAATAAAATCACAACTCGAACAATGCAATTTAAACTCTACTCCCTTGATATATGAGCCAGTTAACTTTTCTAGTTGGCCTATTTTTCTGTACAATTCGCGGCAAAAATGCAAAGTTTACGGCAAGTAACGATGTTCTTCAGTTTCCGCTGTAGCGGTTTTTTTTTGTAGTTAAAAATGAATAATACGATGTCTTTATTGTTGAGATGATTAATCTATGGTTTTATGAGGTCTTGATAAAATCTTTGCTGAATCAAAATTGATTTGCCTTTTTTTACCCGACTGCGGTAAAGTTAGAAGGAAGGGTTATGTTTTTAAAAGTCTATGTATGTTTGTATTTACGTATGTTCCACCGTAGCATCTACATTACTCGTTAGATTTTCATGAACGAGTTGTCAATAGGTACTACTATAGGTAGGTACCTACCAAGATACGGCACTTCATTGTGGTATCGCTGCGCTTTAATATAATAAATTTAAACGAACAATTCTTGTATATAATTATACAAAACTAATATTATAGTTTATCATCAGATGACACTACAATACAACCCATAATATAATGGTACAACGCACATTTGCCTTGTGTTCATAATCGGGCTGCAAGTTTCTGCACATGCAGTAAAGCGTTCTTCTCGACATTGTTTTTGGCCACTATGGCAAAAGAATCATGTTCGATTTATATACCAACTAGCTTCTGCCCGCATTTTACCCGCGTTCCCACAGGAACCGTCAAACCGATCTGTCTAATAAAATCAACTTGCCAACATTATAAAACTTTATTGACAGCTGTCAATGTCAATTTTACGTCACACTAACTTCTGCCCGTGGTTTTCACCCGCGTTTCCACAGGAACCGTGCATTTTTTCCAGGATAAAAAGTAGCCTATATTACTCTCCGGTCCATAAAATATATCTATACCAGAAAATCACGTCAATCCGTTGCTTCGTTACTGCGTGAAAGAAGGGCAAACCAACAAACACACTTTCGCATTTGTAATATTAGAATGGGGGATACCGGTTGCCCACGGTTTCATCAGGATTCAAACACACTTTCGCCTCCGTATTATTATAAATGCGCGAAAGTGTGTTTATTGGTGTGTTGATTTGTCCTTATGTCATGCAGCGACAGATCGACGTGACTTTTTGATTAGATATACATAGTTAAAGGACCGGGAAGTAACAGAATTATCTATTTTTTATTCCGAAATACTACACGGTTTCTTTGGGAATCCCACGCGGTTGAAACCGTGGGCAGAAGCTAGTATTGTATTTATTTCGGGTTTCCAACAGACTTAGAACAGCTTATACCTTATACAATGCAATGTATAAAAGGGATATTTAGTAAGGATTGTAAGAACTAGTAGGGATGGTTAGTGGACTTTAAAAGTCGGTAATATCGTCATTTATCCATATTCCCGGCTTCCTCTCACGAATTCCTGCAGCGTCAACATCTGTATTCCCCATAGTAACTCTGTGTAAAAGTTACCCGGATTCCCGAGGTCACGTACTGTCTCCGTGCGACTGCGACGATTTAGGACGCTGTGGCAACCCTGGGATGTAATGTAGGGTTACCGCTCCGCTGTGAATGCGCTTTGATTGTTTCGGTTGGGGGGAAGGGAATGGTTAGCTACGAGCGAGTACAACAAGTCTTGTATCTAAATTGTAGAAAACATCTCGGTCCTTGTATCTCTCGAATTAAATTCCCTTTTTTCACTTCTTGTTATAATCTACTATAAAACCTGTCTAATAATAATCTTCCTTGATTGCACCATGTAGTATAAATTTAAAGAGCGTGAATTTAGTGGCCTCTAATTTGTCACGGATGGAGGAAGGCATTTGACAGCCCTAAAACTAAATTTAAACTTGTCAAATATTTTACATCTCTTTTTCATTTTATTTGTTGGAAAGAGAGAGCGAAACTAATATTAGGTAAGGTTTGTGACGCCCAGAATCGAGGCCAACTCGCCTCAGGGTAAACAACGCAGCTAGGTTAACTGTATCATTAAACATGTAGGTGAAACTGCCATTATGCAGGCATCATTTTCTTCGAATGGTTCAATCCAGAAGGACAATGGCGACGAACTTCCATGTTTAAATTGTTTTAAAATCAATTATATTGCGTACAAACACAAATTCTTACCCACACACGAGCAACAGTACTATCCTCGGTCCCAAAAGAATGGCATACTCGTCATCATTTTAACCAATAGAATCTCGGCGTGTGTATATTCGACCAATTCTAAAAATATTTCATTTTAGTTTACCTGGGAAACAAACAGCTGCTTGATAATAAAATGCTTGTGTAAAATGTAATCAATGGTAAGGTGGACCTAAAAGCCACAGTAAAGGCTTCAAAGTTTTCGCTTATGAAACATTGTAAAGTTGTGGCGTATCCTGCGTTAAGTTGGTTGAATTACTAAAATTTGTACCGTAATCCGAGAGTGTGTTCGGTGGTTTTTCTTTCTTTCACGGAGCAACGGAGCTCTGAATCGACGTGATTTTTTGCATACGTATGGTTTATGGGCCGGAGAGTAACATAAGCTACTTTTTATCCTGAAAAATCCACGGTTTCCTTCTTGAAACCGCGGGGAACCAGCTAGTACGATGTAAATAATTCACAAATTTCTTGTAATATTTGCCTTTTACTATTAAACTTACCGTCCTTTCGCAGACCTTTCCACCAGGCCTAAGTCTAATTATTACTTTTTTTGTTCTATAGGCGTGCAGTCGAGATACCAAGTGTCAGGCATGGAAGCCACTGCTGGACCAGGTGCGAATGGTGCTGTTCTGAGGATCGAACCGGTGCGAGCCCAGCGTGATGATGCCACCTACGAATGCGTGGCTGAGAACGGAGTGGGTGACGCCGTGTCCGCCGTGGCTACCCTGACTGTCTTTGAAGGTTAGTAATGTAATTCTTAAGTTTTAATATAACGAGTCAAACTGATATGGGATTGAATGTAAGAGTTAGTATTTTAATAGTTATAGGTTTTTAGAAGTTTTATTTTTATTTTTAAACCGTGAATAATTGATATGTAAATACCATTTAAATAAATACGGCAGGGACAATTCTGCAGCGGATACTTCAATCCAAACCTGAGGCAAGACAAAAATTTCGTCTGTTAAAACTTTATCTATTAGTTATTGGGATTGTTCCGCAATTAGTCGATAAGTCGAAAGTGCCTCGCATTCAATGCAAGCATTCCATTTATTCACACGTTTATATTAGATTCACTGACAACCGATGGTTAAATAAGGATCTTGCGTGGTGGGGTGATGATGATTAGGTTCACTTTCGTGTCTGTGAGAAAATTAACGAATTCAAACACCCATTTTTAGTGATCGTAGCTTAGACTTTGGAACTGTTCGCGCCGCCAAGCTGGTCAGACTATAGAAATGAAAAATGGGTTACTAAAATGTTGAATGGCTACCTACTAGACTTATCAAGTATGCCCTAAATCGATACTTTATAGTGTTTTAAAGCGTAAGCCACTTAATTAACACTTAATTATTTACAAAGTAACCACTGTAAGTAATTGAGTAGAAACCTAGTGTAACTTGTTTAAAATTATTTGAAACACTCCAAAACCGTATTTCCATTTCAACTGCCTTAACTTTCATTAGGTCCAAATAACCGTAGACCAATAATTTAGACGTAGCGGTGACACCCTGATCCTGGTGGAAAATACTCCGAAGACAGTGCCTTTCAATAAATAAGCATTAAAACGGTGGTCTGGCTCGCCGATAAACGTAGTGCGGCAGATTTATATCATGGCTTCTTGGAGGTGCTCCTTAGAAAATAGGAGCGTGATAACTTTTGATCTTTTGGAATTTTAAAGCAGTGGTTTTTGTGAAAGGCTTGTGGATTTAACTTGCTAATAACTTAATTTAGCTTGTATTCAAAAATTTATTTTTAAAACAAACTTTTTTCCCCCTAATATTGAGTTATTACCAGGTTTACACATGAATACTAAGTTTCAGCCTATTCGAGACACGAGAACTGATTCAAAATTCAGTTGTAAAATTTGACCTACACGTTCTGAAACATTTCTAGTGAAAATGAAATCATGTAAAAAATAGGATAAACTAGATAGCCAGAAGGTGCGTTGAATCCCGTTGGCCGCGATATTAGAGACATTTACTTATATAGGAAAAAGGCACGTCTCAAGTTTTGGGTTCCGTAGTTAATGTAACCAATATTTTACAATATTAAGTACTTAACAAGTTTTTGGCTATACGCCATAGTACTTTTCAACTCCGGCAGTTTTACGAGTGCTCGTAGGAATACAATGCAGTTGGTTGTTCAATGTCTTAACTTTACGCGAACTTTTTGGTAGAATGTTACTGTGTTAAAGTACTGATATAACAAGATAAAATTTAAAATTTATAAACCCCCGACTAAAGCGTATTGATTTTTTTTAATCACAGCAAAGAACACTGTTAATACTGTTATATAATAAGAAGCTTACTTATCGCTTACTCGTAAGTCGTTTTATCCCTGAATATATATTTACTTAAATTATCCCTGGGCTAATATAAGCTACTTTATATACTGATTCCAAGCGTACGAAGCCTCGGACTGAACAAATAAAGAATAGTTTCAAATAAAGAAATGATCTAGTTGTCGAAACACTGAGAAAAATGTGTACACGTGATTATTTATTACTAGCTTTTCGCTCGCGGCTTCGCCTGCGCTCTATATATATTTATAGATTATGTGTTACTCTATAACCAATACCATCTACATTCTAAATTTCATCACAATCGGTTTAGTAGTTAGGGCGATACGTGGCAACAAACATTCACACCAATTTTCTCATTAGTATATAGGAAGTAGGATAGACGATTAGGATCGAAGATTTTGATCAATAAAATACCTATCAAGTAAATTGCTTTTATAAAAGCGGCAGCCGATTTCAATGAAAATATAGCGGTATATGAAATTTCATCCCTCATTTTTCTACCGTTAGGATTGGTATTCTTTCATAGAATTTTCAAAATCGGTTCACAATTGACGGAGAAATCGGTGAACATACATAAAAAATACATACAGTCGAACATAGAGCCTCCTTATTTTTTACGTCGGTTTAAAACAACAAAAAAAAGCTGTGATTGGTAAATATTCTGAAGCGACGATGTCTCAACAGATTATGCGGTAATTCTGGCCACACGTCTAGCCAGGATAATATAATTTAGCCACTGACTCTAAAAGAAGTATTTATTTCTGAAAAAAAAATATGACTTATAATAGGCATCATTTTAGCGCTAAAACATGGCTGGTTAAGGTGCTTGTTAATTTAAAGTGATTTAAAAAAATCATCGAAAAAAGAAGACGTTGCCTAGTTTACAATGTGTTCATTACATGATAAAAAAATCATTGAAACTGGACAATATTGAGATGCAGAAAAGAGGTTCTTCTTTTTGTATGGACAATTATGCGCTCTTATAGTAGACTAGTCCTCTTATATAGTATCTGGCTAATCTAACACACCTTGTGTACTTGTATCGTTTGGCGAAATATTAATATAATATGTACTTAATAGATACACGAACCAAGTGACATTATTGCCACGCTAATGGGTTTCAATACGCAGCCATTCCAGCTATGCGGTGTATCTCATATAAACAAGTACTTATAATATTAGGATACGAGTTATGGGATAATTAGATGCTATTATAGATTAATTATAATCATCTTAGATATTGTACGAAGTGAATTCAAGATTTGCTTAATTTGTATGGCTGGTTTAGAGTATCTTTATTAATATAATAAAGATAATTATATATCATTGAAAGGAACGCCACTGTTGTTTTTAGAACACTACGATAAGCACTTGGCGAGTGTGTTTCAATTTCGAGCTGGTAGCTAGCTAGGCGACACTACAAAACGCCCTATCACTAAGCTATTTACGGATTTCCTTTATATAGAAAGGAATATTATAGAGCAGGATTATTATAGAGCAGGTGTGTGTGTGTGTGTGTGTGTGTGTGTGTGTGTGTGTGTGTGTGTGTGTGTGTGTGTGTGTGTGTGTGTGTGTGTGTGTGTGTGTGTGTGTGTGTGTGTGTGTGTGTGTGTGTGTGTGTGTGTGTGTGTGTGTGTGTGTGTGTGTGATCATCAGAACAGCTTCGTAATACCAACTTATTGTATTACCATCCAAACTATATATACATACAAGGTTTCATTTGAACGCGACATTTAAAAGAAGGTTAAATTTGACTTCCAAGATTCCATTACGTAGTTAGAAACGAAGCTAATAAAAGTGTTATAAAAATAGGTAAATGTTTAATTTCACTTACCATCACTCTACTCCATTAATTAATTTACTTGTTAACTTGTTAAACGCCTACTAAAATTTCGTTACAGGCTTGTGATATTTTAGGTTACAGCGTCTTATTATTTACGAATACATTTTAGTCGACAACATTTCATGAAATATTAATTTGATGGGGGAAGTCCTTCAAAGGAATAAAGTTATTTTTTAGAAATGTTGCTGTCCAACCACCGAGAGCGGAATTATTTATTTTTTTAGGTTATGTTTAAAATGTATGATACTTGTACTTTGCTGTACAGAGGTTATCATACGAAAATATTTGGAACGAAATATATACAGGACAGTCAGCTGTTTATACCTTCCGCGCAGCTCCCGCGTGCCTCAAGCCTGCGGCAGTCATGGTGACTCTGCTTTCTAATAATTAAGGATATTTTGTTGATACTAAGGATACAATTTTTTTTTTCTCTTTTGAAGTGTCTTATTTCACCTGTATATTCACCTCCTTAAAAATTGATATCGTTTACGTATACACCTTGTATAAACATAATTCAGGCTTCAAATAGTTAATATCATTATTGGTATAAAATGTATCAGAAAGTATTCAGGTTTTTTCTGGTCGACAACTGTAGAAATGAACTCGGAACAAATCCAAAAACTTGTGAACAGCTGTAAATCCCCCACAAAAAGAGCTGGTGTTCTTCAAAAGGCCGAAAAATTTTTCTTGAGGTTCTGTAATAACACATAAGCTATAAAGATATCACGCAGGCGAAGCTGTGGGAACCTCGAGAGTATGATATATATCTACTCTTTCTAATAAAAAAAAATAATTTTCACAATTGACGGAAAAATCAGAGAATTGGTATATAAAAAAATACATACAAAAAGTACATACCGACGAACACAGACCTCCTCCTTTTTGAAGTCGAAAGTTGAAACCATGACTACTCAGTGAGATCACCTAATGATCTGTTGGACGAGGTTCGCATTTAACAAT
Organism: Crocallis elinguaria; assembly: GCA_907269065.1. Classification (NCBI taxonomy): domain Eukaryota; kingdom Metazoa; phylum Arthropoda; class Insecta; order Lepidoptera; family Geometridae; genus Crocallis; species Crocallis elinguaria. The sequence goes on along the minus strand of OU026072.1, from coordinate 17,139,184 downwards.
TACAGCCATACTAATGAACATTTTATAACGGCTGAATAGTTACACAATGTTTCGTCTCTTTCGATTCAGTTTAAACTTGTCAAAGAACAATAAAGACAAAACTTTATGTATACTATATCACCGTTATATACTGTTTTTAGTAAGAGCATTAGTTTGAGCTTACAATAAAGAAAAACACCGGGATACATACGGTTTGCATACCGGTTTGCTCGTTTAGTTTGGTTTGTTCGTTGTATAAACAGACCCTTTATGATCTCCCCAAACACCTTAATCACCGGGAAAACCAATCACATAAATTAAAAAAATAAATATAAAAGTATATCTCGCAGCCCTAAAAATTACCTCTTAACTTGGGTTTTATTTAACATGCCACGCGGGCCGCGGTCAGAATTTGTCCCTTCGCAATTTTACGGCCCATCCTAAGGGACCCGGGCTTGTGATCCGGCAATCTGACAGGTGGGGGCTTAGAGTCGTAATAATACGCACATGTGTGGCCCGCGACGAATTTGGAATGATAATATAGGGGAACCCTATTCGAATACTGGTTTTCGTAGGAAACAGAACAACGAACTAGGTAAGTACTAGGTGGCAGATGGTACGAGTAGGACTATAGTGTCCATCTGGGTCGGTACCACCGCCTTGCAGTCGTCTTTCATGAAGCAGATATTGTCTTGGATGTTTGTGTTGTGAATTGTGTGTCCCCGTGCCACTTGCGACACAGAGAATATTGAAACTTTCTTTTGAAACTGAAACTTTTAAAAAAATTTAAACATAATAACCAGATGTAACACCGTGGGTCCTAATTCCCTAGTTTAATTACTTCTATTGTGTTTTCAAACTCAAGTCCTTACTTTTCGGAAACACGCTTCGAGAACAGCAGGGTGGTTTTAATTCACTCGGAATGCTATCCATGTTGGAAGCGACTTTCTTGATCGTTTATAATTTTATATCTCGGAAACGCATCCCGACAGAGGAATATTCTGGATTATATCCGTGTTTGTACAGCTGAGTTGTCGAATCTAAACGGGAAAACGGGAAATTTCTCTGACGGTATGCGATTCCGAAATATAAACGATCAAGACTGTCGCTTCCGCGTGACGCTCGACCACCGTATACAGATCATATACTTAGTTAAATATAGTACAGAAAATATTATATCCGATTCGTTATGAAATAGTACACGGTCTCCCGTCCTACTTGTATAAGTAAACAACAAAGTATCGGGTAACTCTCGCAGAGTTCCACTGCATTTATTGGCTTCGGGGCATGGAACCGAAAAGAATCAGTTACGGTTATACAGTAACTTGTTGCCTCCAAGTTTGCTTGAGGTATTTTTGTTACTAACAATAACAAGCTATATTTTTGTATACTTTATTTAAATTTTTTTCATGCTGTTTGATATCGAGACGTGCTGGGCGTTTATCTGATGCGTAAGCGTAACGCCGGCCCATAATAATTGCTGTGCCACTCAGAACTTTGAAACACAAAGGCCTGCGCGGCACTGCAATGCGCTCGTCACCCTGAGACATTAAGTATTAAGTCTCATAAGCCCAGTAATTTCACTGGCTACTCTACTCATCAAACCGGAACACAGTAATGCTTGCACATTACTGTTTAGCGGCAGACTTCACGAGCAAAGCGGTGGTACCAACACAGATGGACACTCGCAGAAGAGTTAGTCCTACCTAGTAAACTACAAGTAGTAATAGTATACAAGATAAGTAAGCGTTAACCTCGCTTGGTCTCACGATACGACATGGTCGAAGATGATGAATACGCTAGATTAGGAAAGGCTCTCAAGTACAAATGATGGAACACACGACACATTTTCATTTTCCGGATGGTAGTTAGCCTGGCGAGGACTAGAAAATGCCTTACTATTAAGCTATGGTTTCATAAAACATTCTAATTTATTCATTAATCATAAATATAAAAGCTTTATTTACTATTTGATAACGAGACGAACTCGTCGTTTGCCTGATGGTGAGGCGCCTGATGGTACGCCGCCCCATAACAATTGCAGAAAGAAAAAATGACAAAACGCTCTCAATTCCATCAGCGTACTCTCAATTAAAAAGAACAGCAAACATCACTTCGCAATAAGAGCAGTTATAAAAATAACGAAACGCTAACAATCTTGTGTATACAATATTCTTATTGTGCAAAAAACCTTTATAAATCACAGGCAACCGCGCAAAACATCCAAAGGTACAAAGAGAAACAGTCGAAATACATTAGAAAGGTTTACAGTATCGAGCCGCGTCACGTGTAAATTAATGAACAGAAAAATCGTAGCTATGAAAAATGATATGGTAGCTCTGTAGTACGCCATTAAACGACGTATTGTTGTCGGGAAATATGTATTATAGACTAAGATCCGCCGCGCCTGTTGTCATGAAAGTAAGCGGCAAAAAATAAAAATAGATATGCTCGTGAAGTCTGCCGCCAAACAGTAATGTGCAAGCATCACTGTGTTCCGGTTTGATGAGCAGAGTAGCCAGTGAAATTACTGGGCTTATGAGACTTAACACCTAATGTCTCAGGATAAAGAGCGCACTGCAGTGCCGCGCAGGCCTTTGTGTTTCAAAGTTCTGGGTGGCACTTCAATTGTTATGGGCCGGCGTTACGCTTACGCTTCAGGTAAACGACAAGCACGTCTCGATATCAAACAGCATGAAAAAAATTTAGTTTAGGAATAAGAATAATACGTTGTTTTTGTGGATAAATATATTTTTCCAGATATTCCAAATGTTGTTATAAAATACTTAATAGATCCCAAACTAGATGGGGTTACGTCGTTTCGTTACAGAAAGTTTTCTGAGAAGAGTTTCCTGTGGCTGACTTCTGGCTCCATCATCAGACCGGTTCCGTGACATCATTATATTGCATTGTCATCTATGTACGTTAAATTGCGGCTCAATCGAACACCGGGATGTGGGTCAAATTTAACTTGCATGATTTGGTCTAAACAAGCCATACAAAAAGCTTGTAAAAAATATTTATTGCTAAACTAGCTGTGCCCCGCGGCTTCGCCCACGTAGCCTAAATTACCCCTTGTAACATCAGCTATCTGCCAGTAAAAGTCCCGTCAAAATCGGTCCAGCCGATTCGGAGATTACCCTGCATAGACAGAGAGAGAGACACACAAAAATTTAAAAAATGATTGTCTTGCTAAATGAACCGTATATGCTTTCATAAGCATTTATTAAAATGCTGTTATTTTTATATTACAAACAGACACTTCAATTTTATTTATTTATATAAATATTTCAATATCGGCTAATAGGGTTAGGCTCAGCTCTATAAGTAGAGTAAGACTGCGCAGCGGCTGGTATACAGCATACCCCACCGCTCGAACTTTCATCTTATTACGCCTTATTACGCTCCTACTGCTGGCATTCCGACCTTCTCTCAGAGCGAGAGTAAGGGCCATAATCCACCACATGGGCCCAGTGTGCCTTGGTGGATGTCACATCTTAAGTTATTTTAACCGACTAAAGAATAAGGTGAGGTGATGTATTTTTTTGGGCGTATATTGTGAGATTTCAACCGATTTCAATGATTGTACATGAGTAGGGTATATCTCGTATAATACGTTTTGTGAAAGAATACCACCCTTAAGGATGGAAAAATGTGGGATGAAATTACATATATATCGATATTTTCGTAATTTTTTAAATCTTTATTACATACAAGTTAATGTTTCGCCCGATGATTATTAATTACTTCACGCCAGCCATTACATAAGCAAAGTGATGGTGCCCTTTAAAACAAATCTTTACTAGAATAAATCCTACCATATAACAATTCCTGGCTCCCAAACTAAAACAAATAAAAAAGAAGTGCTTATGTATTGAGCTTATTAGGGCTCTAAAAATAGAGGGCAAGGGAAATAAACACCCGTCGTTATTGTCGAGCCTTGTTTATTTTTTCATTGTATATGAAATTATAAGTCACTTAGACGCAGGTAAATACGAGTTATTTTACGAAAATTAATTCAGTAAGGAAAGTAGTGTACCAAGGGTGTCTCGACCATTTTGAACCGAATTTCAATTATATGAACTAATTTTAACTCATGAATTGAGGTTCACCTCGAATTGTTTGAAAGAGAATTTTGACATCTGCTGTCAAAACTAGCTCTTAAACTGCCGATCATGTGAATGTCATTCATTTCGAACTCCTGCCTAAAGCTTCTGCGTGTGTCGTCTGGGTGAGTTCGACTACTTTGGCCGTCTACCTAACAATAGTGTGAATGCATGTGCCTTGATGAGCGAAGTATAGTGAGTAAAATGACAGACATTACTCGAGTCCGCAGCCTGCAGTTACCGCGTGTACCTTTGTGTTCTGAGTGCAATAGTTATAGACTGGCGTTTTGCTTACTCTTAGACAAACGCCCTGCTCGTCAATATAGCATAAAAAGTGTATTTTTACTCATATCTATAGATTCAAGAAAACACTTTGTTTGTTATCGAAACCTGATTTTACTGCAAACCTTAAAAATGAGTGTTTAACAGGGTACTTCTAACAGGGCCTTAACGGGGCCTCTTCTACGCTTATTAGGGTTATCTAGGTTTACAATATTCGACCACATCATCTTCAATCAATCGAGATATTGGTCAAATAACCTATACTCGTATCAAGTATAAAAAAGCCAAATATCGCCACTGAACGAAACGCTTGTCAAGATTCTTTATGGTCATAGTTTGTACGAAGTTAAACCAATACCAATAAATCAAATACAGTACCAATTACAGTACCAATTGGACGAAGCGCGTAACTTTGTACTTCAATGAATTAGAGTAGCCTTCGGGCCTGTAGCTGGTTCGTCATAACATACAGAGCTGAAATGTGGTTACTCACAGTACGATTAAAACACAAAAGTTAAAGTATTTTATTTGACGGCTCCGTAGCTAAGTTGGTAGTAACCCTGCCTGCAAGGCGAGGGGTCCCGGGTTCGATTCCCGGCCGGGGCAGATTTTGTGTAAGCATAAAGTTTGTTCTCGGGTCTTGGATGTTTGTGATGTGTATCTGTGTATGTCCATGCCACCTGCGACACAGGGAATCCTAGTGCGGGGGTATGAGTGTGTAAGCGTTTATGTTTTATGTTTATATTTAAATATTGGCCATCGATATATGGAATACTCGATGTATCTCTGAGGGCAGTTATCCGTCAAAGGAGAAAATTAAAGTTTCGATGTTAGTTTATCACTGTATCTTGACGGCAAACTTTGCAGGCTTCGGATCTTGTAGGAGTCAGGGGACAAATCGAACTTTTTTCCGGTTTATCTTCCTGAGGCAGGGCAGAGTAGTGGGACAAACTGGAATAATTCCTTGCAGGCTGCAGAAGTCGCGAGGCAAGTAAATACTTAGGTCTTTTTTATTATTTACCGATAAGCGTTTGAACACTATCTCGCCTCTTGATCTTAAGTGATAATGTAATCCGAGGCGGGGAATACGCTAAAAACAGGATGATTCTGGCTCTCGGCTTATCGCATCACGATATTTTCCTTTACTGAAGTTCAAACTACTCATTGTAGGTTTCATACCCTCGACTTACAAATCTACGGGCGACGTAGTAACGTATATAGTAGCGATAACACAAAGGCGATGATGTCACTGTGAGCTACTGGTCATAGTGACATCTTCGCCATTGGAATTCTTACTCTACTCTACTCTTCCCCCATACATGTACAATCCTGTAAACTATACACAAGTATGATGCATGTTATGCTATGTGTATAGTTTGCAGTTACAAATGTTAAACGAGTCTAAAAGGTGATGACATCAATCTTTGGTGGCAGCAACACGGTGGGACTGCGGAAGCTGGACGGATTATCGTAATTTATTTGCTGTTACTGCTTTGTAACTGTAAAACAGTGGTAGAGGTTCTGCAAATCACGGAAAATAGCTCGACCGTCATGGTTATGGTTAAAGTTTTGTGTGTATTTGCGTGGTCTATTATTACTTATTCTCTGTTTCTTCATTGCAATTTTTATAAATAATATAATATATAATATAAAATAATAATAATAGATATCCAAGCAATCATATATCCTTCATTACTATTTGAGAACGAGATACGAGCAATGGGCCAAAACAATTCCAGTGCCACTCAGAACATTGAAACATAAAGATCTGCGCGGCACTGTAGTGCGCTCGTTACCATGAGAACATTACCTACAGTTATTAAGTCTCATAAGCCCAGTAATTTCGCTGGCTACTTTGCTCACCAAACTGGAACACAGTAATACTTTTTATAAGCTAACATTTACTTACACAGTATAGAACTTTATATAATAGCACAATCAGTTGCTTAGCAACCTTTGCCTTTGTCGTAGACCGACTAGAAATATGAGTTTTATCCGTCGATATAATTCGAAATAAATTGTTGATATAAATCGAATATCATAAATTTGAAAGTGTGTTTGTATAAGTTTGTTCGTTGGTGTTTTGGTTTCACGCAGTAATGGCGCCACGGATTGACGAGATTATTCGCGTAAAATATATAGATATAGTTTGTGGACCGGAGAGTAACATGGTCTACTTTTATCTCAGGTAAAATGCAATGTTCCTCTGAGAATCGCCACGTGAAACCGCGGGCAGAAGCTAATATGATTATGAATAATGATTACATGGTAACATACTTGTTTACCTTAATTACGCGGTCAATGCTTTCTGCGTAGTATTTTTTAAGTTAGTCTGAAGCATTGTCACTGTTGTACCTTTTGTCATAGTGTAAATCAGTATCAATTGATGACGCGACACGTCATGTTGTTAATGTATGCATGTGTGGGTAAACAGACTGATACACGGAATTATGGTTTTCAGATTGTTGAACCATTTAACGCGTATGTTCAAATCTGTCCAATTTCCCGGCCATAATATTCGTAGAATTTACACGAGTGGAACAAACGTGATAGAGCTAAATCCTACTTCCTACTAATATTATAAATGCGAAAGTGTGTTTGTTGGTTTGTTGATATGTTGGTTTGTCCTTCTTTCACGCAGCAACGGAACAACGGATCGACGTGATTTTTGGCAAATATATAGTTTAGGGACCGGAGAGTAACATAAGCTACTTTTTAATCCGGAAAAATGCACGGTTCTTTTGGGTACGCGGGTAAAACCCGCGTGCAGAAGCTAGTATGTTTATAAAAACAGTTGGAAATAAAGTTACATTATATTAATTCTTGACGTTTCTTACTCATTGCAATGTTCGCAGTAACTGATAAAGCTTAAAAGCTCCCGCCGTTCGTACATTGTTTTAGTTTCTATAGTGTTCAAATGCTAACAAACTACGGGGAATAAAAAAAGAAAGAAACTACTACGCAATCAAGTCATCTAACTATACAAATAAATAAAATTGAAATGTCTATTACGAGTAGTAATCTCAAAAAACAGCTTTTTACTAAATGTATATGAAAGTATATATGGAACGAGTACTTCCTCAAAGACCGGTACCTACCTATAACAAAAAACAATTTTAAAATTGCTTTTATATGTTTGTTTCGGCTGGACCGATTTTGACTTGGAACTTTTACTAGCAGATAGCTCATGCCATAAGGAGTCACTTTGGCTACGTGGGCGAAACCGACACAGCTAGTAGCTAATAAGAAGTGCTCCAAAAAACCAGCCTATCGTCATAAACATGAATCTCCCTACATCCGTCACGTAGGCATCGCTCGCGACGCCACAAGTTTTGATTGGGTGCGATGGAGTCGCGTCCTAATCCGATTACAGGCCAAGTTATAATGACAATCGGTTGACGGTACGCGGTAATGGGTCGCAGCTAGAAGCCTGGATATCTTGCTTGGGATAGGATCTTACATAAATAATTGAAATCATAAACATCCTGTATCTTATTAATACACAGTGTTAAACGGTTGAATAGTTAAACTTTTCTTTTTCACTTTCGGACTTCTCAGCAAGCAATAAATTTTTCACACAATGTTATGCATGTGCATGAGATGTTTCATCGCCAGAAACCAGTGATATTGCCGAGTGATTTCAATGCCACATTGTCATCCCCGCTACAAAATTGTCATACTGTTTCAAACATGCTCTTATTTTAAGCCAGTCAAAGATACTCTTATCGCTTCGAATTCATAAAAAATTATCTCATTTGCAGTTTCAAAATCACTAAAACTGTATTACTACTAAGATAAGTTCGTTTAACAATGGTCTCTATTACAAAGTGGTTAAAGATCACCCAATTATCTACCACGGGTGGTTATTATAAGCACTATCAAAAGCCTTTCAGATGCGACACGTTTCGCCGAATTTAGTACCATTATCCAGAAAAGCTGCCGGAAAAAATATGGCACCGTTTCAGCTCGCATTACAAGGGCTCTGCGAGATATTGCTGATGCAAGTTACGGACTGTCACCGATTTTAGGTGAAGGCCTCGCTATAATCTTTGTCTTCGTCTGCAATGGCTTACGATACATTTCTGAGTAGTAAGTTTTCTTCTATTATTATAAGTAGAAATTAAGAAGATTGCTAAAAAATCATGCTTAAACTTGCTAGCGAAATTTCCCTATTACAAACCGGTACGCAAATATTGAAGACAATACGAAACATGTGACATGTTTTGGCACTAGCCGAAAAATAAGAGTTTTTGGATAAGAATCAGTTGCTCACTTCGAAGCTTTTAACTTGGACCAAACCTCAAGGCTTTGTTTCAAGTGGCCGCATTTATTCTCCCCATGTCCGAGTCCACTTTAATTATGGATAATTTATATTCAGATTAAAGCAAGCAGGTGGACGGGCGCGGCCGGTGCCCCACCGAGCCCGCGGTGCCCCTAGGTGTTACGGTGCTGCACGCGTGGCTTTACTCGTCGATATTAGAGTGAGTTATTATCGAGGGGCAATAGTAGGGTCTTTGGTTTTTTTATTTAATTCGGCATCGGCTAGTCACGTTCGATTTAAGTTTTGATTGAAAGTAATAGTTAGAAAAAGGCATTTCCGATTCAGTTTTTGTGTTGTCATATCTAATGACAACACAAAACCTCAATCAGAAAAGCCTTGTTTTTCGAAGCGATAAGCTCAAACTATTGCCGGGGTCCGTTCTCCGACTTAATCTATTGTACTTCGCACGATCTTTTCCGTCTCCTGTTGTAAGTCCATTGAGTCTGATAACATCTCCCTTTGCGTTGAAAATGGGAACAAAGTTGGGTTTTTAAAGGTTTAGTTGTAGGTTACAAAAGAGGGACGAAAATAGTGGTTATTTTCAACCCTCGAATGAAAGAGATGTTAATTTAGAACCTTGTGTATATGCCTGTGTTATTTAAGCTTGTTAACTGACTTCAAAAAAAGGAAGAGGTTCTCAATTCATCAGTATTTTTTTGTGATGATGCTAACTGATCTATCTGAGTATTTGTAACCGATTTAAATGATTCATTTTTTCTTGAGTAGTGTACTCAAGTTGGTAATTTTTATGAACAGATATCAACCCTATGCCTGTCAAAATGAGATGAGATGAGATGAAATGTCATAAATCGTGATATTCCGTCAAAGTTGGTTCCCGCATTTTAAAAGCAATTTTTTTATTTCTATCCTGTCCTATTATAAATAAATACATAGGTTTGTGAAGATTAATGTATGGATGGATGTCTGTTACTCTTACACGCAGAAACTACTAAACGAACGTTGATGAAACTTTACAGTAATATAGCTTATTTTTATAAACTACAATTTATATAGATATATACAAGGCGGGTGAAGCCGCGGGTGGAAGCTAGTCTTGTTGTTTGCTAATCACAGTTTCAATATGACCAATTTTGAAATAGTGGTCATAAATGACGATGTAGTCGGAGTTGACGGACATGTTAAACCTATACCCTACTTACATGTTAAACATATAGCCCTACTATTAAACACTGTACCTATAATGGTTGAATAGTTACATCAATGTTTTGTCTCTTACGATGCAGTTTAAAAATGTCAAAGAACAACAAAGACAAAATATTGTGTAACTATACCACCGTTATACACTGTTTATTAGTAAGGTTATGGGCCTTCCGTGCAAGGTTTTGGGAGTAATATGGCCATGATCTTTATATCGTTAATATATCATATCGTTTATGCAACGAACAATGTTTACATTGCGTCTGAAATAAAAATTAAATCTAAAATCAAATCACCATCTAAACTCCTTGTAGTTCCTCATTTCCGACTCACGCTGTTTGTTTATTTTTTTATCCACGCAGGAGGAATCTCACTGAAAAGATCTACTACTGAAACGTGATATCAATAACAAACTGCACAACTACGATATTAGATTTACCATAGGCTCGGCCGCCCCAGTAATCCTAATGGAGTGTCGCAGTTCCTCCAATAAACTAGGCACAAGTTTTGAAGTTAGCGTAGAGTTTCCTGAAGTTATCTGCTTAATGTCGTGAGATATGACGGGCTTTCGATTGATTGGGGGCAGATTTGAGCGTGTGGATGGTAGATAAGCTACGTTCAAGTTATAGGTCACATTAATATGACTTAGACGCATGGCAAAATTATTGGTGCACCCATGGTCTAAAACAGACTGCCGGTTTGATTTACGCAAGCAAATCTGGGTCGTGAGCCTCAATTTTATTAAACAAATGGTTAAAACTGACAATGGTTTCATCGCAAAATAATCACTTTAGACACTTTCGGTATTTTATAGCACAATCGCTTTTCTGTGGTCGCTTAGGACAATAGCGGTCATCAATAAACCATTGTTAATTTTTGTATGCTCGAACTAATTTTCGTAACCAGACTAATGGATCGTTTGCCTGATGGTAAGAATAATGCCAGCGCATAACAATTGCAGTGCCACTCAGTACTTTGAAACATAAAGGCATGCGTGGCACTATCAGTGCGTTCGTTACTGTCAGTGAGCTGAAGCTTCGGTGGTTACTTTCAATTTAATAATTTACTAGTCTATTCATCTGGGTTGTTACCACCGCTTTGCTCGTGAAGTCTGCCGCCAAGCAGTAGTGTGCAAGCATTATTGTGTTATCCAGTGAAATTACTGGGCTTATGAGACTTAATACCGAATGTCTCAGGGTAACGAGCGCACTGCAGAGACGCGCAGGCCTTTGTGTTTCAAAGTTCTGGGTAGAACTGCATTTGTTATGGGCCGGCGTTATGCTTACCATCAGGCAAACGACCAGCTCGTCTCGTTACCAAATAACATAAAAAAATAAAATTGTATAAATACAAAAACTGTCTAGATTTTGAAGTTCATGTGGTTATGAAACATTGCCATTGTAGTACTTTTAATTATACAGCCTGAGTGTAAATTGGTGTGTTATCCCGAAAGGAGGTCAATCTACTCCTGGATGTCAACAACCTTACGAGTTTTTGAAATTCAGAATTTTTGGTTGATGAAACAGCATTTAAAGTCTACGTCAAAATTCTAATACAGAGTTTCCGGGCAGCCCCAAATCAGCTGATTCACTTGAACTTTTTCTTTGTATGGAAATTTTGAATGACTGTCCAAGGGAGCTTCTCAAAATATGTGGACAACCAAGACCCTTCCAGGATAACATAACATACCAATTCAAACTCATCCTGTATAATTATAGAATATTTAAAATACAATAATACAAAACATATTCCTATTGAAACTATAATTATAGAATTGAGCTGCACCCAAAGTTATAGCATTAACGTAACATAAGTTACTAGAACTTGGATAAAAATAACTATCGATATGGGTCACCTGACTTGAATGTAATGTATAGTAATATTTTCATTGCCTATTTGCTCTCGTTTGTATCAGTTTGGTAAACTTTACGACGCTGTGTTATCAAAGTCAGGTAATTAGGCTTAATTACTATAATTGTATCTTCATTCCACAGCCTGAATCCATTGCATTGGACAACTCATCGGATTAGACTATAATACATTGAATTCCAAACGGTTTGGGTCCATGGATTAACTTAATTAATCAATTAAGCAATGATGGTTTGGATATTTAGTTTGCACATGTTAATTGGTAATTACTCTTTGAATCATTGTTAAACTACACATGCTGCTATTATTGTTTGGACGACCATTTGCTAATTGTTTTCAGTTCCATCTACCTCCCGCAGTCTTTGAAATAAATGATCACCATCGTTCATACTAATATTATAAAGAAGTAAAGTTTGTTACTGCTGTCTAGAAGCGCTGGCTCCATCCAAGAAATTCTATTATCCTTAATATCACGCATTCTGTCATTTTTCAGTCTATGTATTCAGATACCACGCGTAGCGCGCGAAAACTAGCATAAAGTGTTCACAAAATGATTATGTTACCTAAATTATTGTCAACGATTATTTATTACTTAAGTTAAGGTTTTAATTTTAAAATCAAAACGTTATCAAATTTTAAGCTTTTTTTTCTTTTTATTTTTAGCTTTTTTTTGAGGCCACAAAAACTTAATAAGTTATAAAATTATTGAAAAAATTACAGTTATTTTGAATTTATAATTTTGCCCACGGTAATCAAATCGATTAATATGTCATTTGCTTGCGCATAAATGACTGAATACAAACATCAGTTTTTGGCTTCATCATGATCCAATAAAATATCTCATTCGCCCAACTATTGTTACGTAAGTGCATTTTACATGGAACATAAAATGAAGCGAATCGTGAACGTATTGAACGAAGTCGTGTGCGCTCGCACAAATCGAATTTACTTGTCTGTTTGAATATAAACTTGTAGCTTTTTCGTGAAATAACATTCTACATAAATAGGGACTGGACGATGTTTGCGAAACGGAGCAAGTAATGATACTTTGGGATATCGATACCTGAAATACTCAGTGTCGAACTAAATTATTACTTTAACGTGTTATTTTAACTGAACAGAATTCAATGCCTTATAAGGCAGACTATAGTCTTCTACTAAATTCTGTAATTAACAAAACTTTCCAGATGATATATAAAATAAATTATGCACAAAAAGCATCATCTACTATTGATAATCTACATAATACAGTGATGATGATTTTCTAAGGGTTGTCAGTTAGTAATTGTCAACGCATAAACATATAGAAAAGTAAGTAAAATCATTATTAAGTAGATATCTTTATTTATACTAGTACCGAACTCTAAGTAGGATTTCTTAAATTTAGGTAAACACAAACATATTACACCAATAGCCAGTTACGGAAATATTCACGGCAGTCACGGCTATATGTATTTAATTTTTCACTTATTTATTTTCTGTGAACATTGTTCTTTTTTAATTTCACAACAGAAAAATATTTCTGTTGTAGATCTCAAACAATATTGAATAGTATGAATGACATGCACATAAATTTATCTATCACCCACCTACGAAGTAGGTATATTGATACTACTTGGTATCGACCAAATAGATATTATGTATCAACGTATATTTTTATAATATTGTGAGCCCTAATATGTGTACCCTCTTATGTATTCTGCATAAGACCGTTTATATTCAATTTAAAATTGTAAACTTGAAATGCAGTGAGTACAGAATAAATTTTGAGTTGCGGCGCACTTGCAGTGCATGCAATTTGTTTATGGATAAAATATAAAATATTCGTCCTTCTTTATTATTATATTACGTGAATTACCTATACGTCTTACTATTTCGCACTATCGAAATAAATGAGATACTGGATATTCTAGGTATCCGAAATAAAGGCACCGAACAAGCCGACCGAAAAATCGATCACATTTCAACTTTAGTGAACAAAATGAAAATCGTCAAGTTAATATTTTCGCTCATAATTTTTTTTAACGTGTAAGAATAACTAATAACTAAATAACTCTCGCGTTGTCAAATAATTACGATACGTCGGTCTAAAATATATTCTCTAATCTCTTGTTGTTTATTAGAAAGAAATAGTGTTGCCGACGAGTTTCTTGCCCTTCTCGATCGATTGTATACTTGGAAAGGGCACTTCTAGAGTCATTTATCTTTCATGCTCGCTCACTTGGGCCTAAGGATTTTTATGTCAAACAAGTCCATGCTTGCCATATGTATAAAGCATTTCAAATTTGAATTTATTAAAATTAGTTTGTGAGCTAAGGATCGGTGTCATTAACACAAATAAAAATAAAAGAATCAAATTCAGTATGCATAAATCCTTGAGGAAAAGCTTTCATATAAATTACTTGTATAATATGATCGACTGGCATTCAACGTGTCAAACTCTCTTACATCAAATCTTATTAGATTACCCCCCGAGAATATCCCAAAGAAAACTAATAAGCCCCAGATTAGGGCGCGTTACAACAAAACCCGTGAAAGCCCCGAGCGTATCGACACGCAAACTTTGGCAACACAACGTATTGTGCATGGTTTGTAAACTCACAATCTGTATTTTCACTTTAGAGATCGCGCCCTTTGCTTATAACCCATGATACGGGACGAGGCACAAGCGGGAGCGGGAATTTCGATATAGATCACACAGGGCCGAAATTCAACGAGAGAATTTAAAGCTTTGCACAACTTATTACTTACTTTGCTCAACTTTTTGCTTACATACATCACTAATATAGCTGAGCAAGATCTAAGTTCGCAGTAATTTCAAGCCTTACAGCGTTGAGGTTAATATTCTTGTTGCTAGGGATAATACCATAACACCAACCTTAAGTTGCGATTTATGTAGCTTGTGGGTTTCAACCAGACGAAAACAAAAAATGCTACACTACCATGCTATAGTTGCATCACAAAAATGTCAAGTTCATTGTAAGATTCGAACTCTTAATCTACAGATTGGCGGGTGATCTCACTACCCGATCCATCAAACTATTATCTATCGTAAGTCGTTGAGCGACGTTGAGTTTCAAAACCTTAAAATCGCCTTCGCTCATGCCTTGTCCATTCCCCAACAATATTGCGAATCGCAATCTTCTCGCTATGGAATTGTTTGTGATTACAGCAGTTTGTGTTGAGTGGGCGAGGTGTAATTTCGCTTTCTATCAGTGTGCGCTAACCCCCGTTCCTGCAATACACGCTTACCCTATATAACGTTGTTTCTTATTAAAAAGTTGTTTGCTTTGCTGATTTAATTTTCTTTAGAACGTGCCACAGTTCTTAAAGAAAACGCTATGGGGTTACCGCCTGAACCTCACATAGTAACTGCAAATAGTTAAACATTATTAATTCAGGGGTTTTGCTCAAGCGTTATACCTCGACGCCTTAGTAAAAACTCACCAAAAACTGCAGGTTTTTACCTGTATTCGGAAGCGTAGGTTTTAACTATTTTCGGTAGGTTATCGAATCACTATCAAAATTACTAAAATTGACAATTGGGAATTACAATTATTATTCAATGACATCTATTATTTATTATTCTAACATATTGTGCTACTATTGCACGCCATCGTTATGGTAGAATGTTCTGAACTGTTATGCAAGAATTGTCTTTTGTATGTCTATTGTATGAATGCATGAAGTAGAATACCTCACAGACTAACATCCATAAAAATATACAAAACTTAATTTCATTCGCACGTTTGCGGTGACGTGTGACGCAACATGGTTTCAGGTAGTCTGCCTCTGAAGCGATCTTTTCAAAAATTCAAAAATATAACTGGCATACAACCATTGAAACTTTAAACGATTTCAAAAAAGGAGGATATCAATTTGACACGTATTTTTTTATTGGAACTGCAATATACCAAACAAATATATATATTTTTAGTTGTATGTATGTTTGGCTTTCTACAAAACTATTAATCGGATTGTGACTATTATTTTTATTGACTTACAACTTATTTCAACTTAGGGAACAGCGCAAGTTTCATCAATATCGGTTCAGTAGTTTTCAAGATATAGAGTAATTTATTAATAGTCACCGATTTCTCCGTCGTGAAATTTCTTGTTTTTTGTTTGAAAGAATATAATTTCGAGATCCCATATACATTTTATGAAAGAATACAACTATTAAAAGTGGAAAATTGTAGGATGTAATTTTGTGATATTTTCATTGAGGTCCGTTTACACTTTTTTAAAAGTTTTTATACAATATTAACTACACCAATTATTCAGAGACTACGAGCAATTCCATGTATTTGTCAGACGTGAATGTGACAGGGGAAGCGACATACGCGGATTGACATACGCCTCTCAGGGGTATACTGCTGACCGATCGCTGTATATGTCACGGCCTTTAGGGACGCTTAATGTGTACTGGATACTAAAGGGTTGATTCCAATCAGTGTGGACCAGTACGGAAGTGTCATATGTATTTCGGGGAATCATGACCTTGCGTTTCAGTTGCGATGAATTTGTAGCAGCACAGAATTATTTTGTAAAATAATTTCTATTCAGTATTGTTGTATACACAAGTTGTTGTACAACACCTCTTTTTACATATATTGCATTGTCGTTTGAAGAAAAGATCTGCACAACATTTTGGCGTGATTGGTATCGGGAAGTGGTCACACAAGTAAAATTACTTTAAAAAAGCGTCGAGCCGACTTCAGTGACAAACTACTGAATCGATTTTGATGAAATATCTATAGTACCAAACTGAAAGTATTATATCCTTTCAAATGAAAAAAGAATTTTCCAAATCGATTATAAATGACGGAGATCTGAGGTAACAAACAAAAAAATACAACCGAATTGTGAAACTCTTCCAACTATGTAGTTATAAAATATGACAAGTAGTAGCATCAGGGAAACTAAAACCTCTTATCTTTATTCCTACAATTTTGCTTTCGTAAAAAAGGCGTGCTCTGTACACGATTAAAACTCTTGCCTGCACCGTTGTTGGT
This sequence comes from Crocallis elinguaria, assembly GCA_907269065.1. Lineage (NCBI taxonomy): Eukaryota > Metazoa > Arthropoda > Insecta > Lepidoptera > Geometridae > Crocallis > Crocallis elinguaria. The sequence goes on along the minus strand of OU026072.1, from coordinate 17,122,454 downwards.
GTCTGGAGAGTTCTCGAGGGCGTCTACAAGAAACATGACACTCGACAGTTCTGTGACTCCGTATAATAAACCGAGGTTTTTGTTACTTCTATGTGATGGTTAGCCTAAGAAGGGGGTACAAAAAGATTTTTTTGTGAATTATGAGTTGAGGTAGCTAGCTGGCTAGCTTTAGAAAATGCACCACCACCGTGTTATGGTCACGATTTTTCCTTCTCCGAAATCTCATACTCATTATAGAATTCGAACCTGCACCTACAGATTAGCGAGTGATCTCACTACCTCTAAGTCAACACAGCTTTAACATTAAACGTAACGCTTATTAAGACTAAAATAAAAATAGTAAAATTTAAAATGAAAGACAGGTAAAAACAGTACAAAAAAATGTTCGAGTAATATCCAATAGCACGAAGACAAACTAGCTCTTTCTTCATCCACAAAGCGACTTCTCATTTAAACTTGAAATGGAACAACAGCTAAAAATTAACACAACATTTTAAATTAATTCCTTGTCTCAGTACAGTCGAGTGCAATTGAGTTTCCTTTTTAAGTCGCAGTCTTTGTCGGTAGTTAACACTATCGCACGCAGCAGACGTTGGTAAAGTCGGGAGAGTAACAGTCATGTAAAAAAGTGTTTGACACTTTTATACGAAATCTTTTTATATCGTCTAACAATCACATAACTTGGCTTCGTCTGAAATTTAGCACACATTTATCATTTATTCCGTATTGCCCTAATCACCAAGGAGACATTTTCTTGTACAGAAAAACTAGCCTGATAGCTAAGCCTGATAAGAAAACAAATTAAATATCTTAGTCAAATAGAAGTAGGTATATCTAGTATAAATACAAAAATATATTTCCTTCCAATTTGTAAAAACTTCTTCCATTCGTTCACATAACTATAACGAGTATGCCTGCAGATACCATTTGTTCTTTCTCAATATACATTAAATTACTTATTCTTGATATCTTCAGTAAATGTATAAAAAGAGATTTTTAAAAAGTACCAGCTTTTGACCAAATAGGCTTTTTATTAATGCTTTCATCAAAAGTAGCTCATTCCATTCTGAAATATCGTTGTCTGCTTCATATTCATAAAATTGGATAATCGACTGAAAAACCCGGCTCATATAAATCTCCATATCAAGAATCTGACGTTATAGAGAAATTTAAACTAAAAAATCGCTTAAATCCATTAACAGACATTTTAACAGTGAAGCACAAACACCTATTGTAAACATACCGAACACGAGTGAAACTCATGCAAATTAGGACATCATACCGTGTGTGCCAACAAACGATCTGTAGCTTATCAAATAAACTGTAACTTGTAAGTTTCGGTGATGCATAAATTAACGTTAACTAAACCCGCTTCAAGCGTGTTTACGTTCGGTTTGCGTACGTGAAATGAAGTAGGCTAGTACATTCCTTTTGAGTTCTCGGAGACACGGATTCTGTGAAGTTTGGATACTAACCCAATTACAGACAATTAAACAGCTCTATAGTTGTACTAACTACCTCGGCTTACGTAGTTTATTTTTTATCATAGCAATATGTTTTGGTCTGAACTCTTTAATCAAAATTTAAACCTAAATACTAACTAAAAAGCCATGCCACAAACTAATTTAAATATCTCTGCTATTAACAAAGAGAGCTAATAAAAATTATCATGAACAGACCGCGATTTACTTCCTAAAGTAGTACATTTAGTCTAAAATTCGTCATGTAACGGTGAACCCGTCTCACTCTATTAAAACCTCGCGATAGTCGTTCAATGGAGATTTTCCTACAAAGCGCCGCATTCAAAACACTCTTCAACAAAGAACATAAAAGATCTTTTCATATAAACACTTGTGCGCCTGATTGTACTCATCCTCTGTACCAAACTGTCTCTCGGGTAATGAAAAGAAGTGTCCTCGGAGCTGGAGAACTCGTATTACCTACCTCCTTTAGTTTACTAAAAAAAAGACAAAAAATACGTTTGGGAAATCTTGCCAGTTTCAAAATTGTCGATTTGGAGCGGATCGGTATTGTGTTTACTTTGGAATTTTAAAATTATAATAATTGTGCAGGTAGGAATTAATTATCTATACATACATACAAATAAATAAAATTGAAGTGTCTTTTTGTAATGTCAAAATAACAGCTTTTGCCGCTCGTTTCTTTAACCAATTAGTATAAAAAAGCTCAAGACGCTGCTGCTCAATAAAGCGTATTATAGTGCCGATGAATATATTGTCTTGTTGATGACAAACCCATCCAAGCTTAGGTCATTTTAAAATAATAATAATAAATTTGTGTATTAACTTTTTCTAATATTTTCATTGCAAGCCGGTTTACCCAACCTTGATTATTTCTGTGGTCTCTTGGTTAGAGGTGTAGTGTCATTTTATTTTTAAATAAAGAGTTGTTTAAAAGCCTTTAATACTGTGACTGTTGCAACCTAAATTGAAACTGACAGAGCCATCCGTAATTCTACGAAAAATAAACACCCCTTTCAAAATCTCCCAAAAATGTTACCATTGTTTATATTGAATAACCCAATGAGGGCTCTACTATCTCTACCGTTGAGAGCGTATGTATGTCAACAAACAGGCTTAGCTCTACCTTGGGTAGATTCGAAGGAATAAAGGTAGGTAGAGAAGCTGAATTTTAAACATGCACACGTGCAGAGGATTTAAACGGTGTTGTGTCTGGAAGCGGGGACTGTGGAAGGCGGATATTGTCGCGTCGTAGCTTAACATTAGGTGAGATAGCGGTCAAACGCAAGCCCATTTGCTATAAAAAAAAGTGTTTCTTGTAGAGCATTGCTAAGGAGAGTAGCTAATGCAACACAAATCACTTCTATGGTCTTTACCTCGATACATCGATATGAAGAAAAAGGATCTTTAGAATCACTTTGTTGTTCGTCTATCACGACTTTTTAAGAAATAAGGTCATATTATTTTTGAAAAATACAACGTGTAAGAATGTAGTTCTGAAAAGGTCTGAAAAGTTCTGAAAAGGTGTTTTGTCACAAAACATATAAAAAAGCGCTATTAGCTCAGTAGTACAGAAGTGGTCGATGGTTCTAACTCTACCGTAAGCTTTAAGCCTTCTGTGAAAACATCGTGTATATTGAAATATTGTTTATTTTCTATTTCTTGTACTAATCTGGTGTGCAATAAAGTGTTATTGTATTGTAGCGTGATGCAACCATGGTGGTAGAGCATTTTATACGAGCTAAAAATACACGCCCCTTCGTGCATCACTAGATTTTCATTTCTAAAACTTTGAAACTAACTTAACGTTATCAAAACGTTAACGTTTAAGTTAAACGAACGCAAACTGGCAACATATTGATTTACATTTTGTTGTACAACTTGTACGTTGGAATTAGGAGCGGGATGTATTCTGAATAATTGAAAGCGTTTGAAGTCAGATGGAGCTAGGTGTATTATGCCATGCTGACTGTTATGAAACAATAAATTATATTTTTCAATATGTAGGTATTTCCTGTTTTGCTTAAGAAAGATGGCTATAGTACTGAGTGTACCATCTTCGCTCTGCTTTCGTTCCTGATGTTGCTCAAGAGGAAACAGGAAACAATAGTGCATTTGCATTGTTCATCGTACTGCGACTAGAATGACAGTCATTGCATTGTTATCGTTATTATATATCTTTCAGTCCAATAATGGACTCTCTGAAATTATTTTACTGAGTTGTCTGTAATACGCAAGTATGTTGTTATTGTTCGAAAATATATAGAACAGAAATGTCACTACAAGGAGCGAGAGAGCAAAAAAGTAGCATATACTTTATTTTTGTCCTATTTTCCATTCCACGAATGTTTGATACTGAGATTGCTTAAAGGCATTACATATTTGCGCTTGCAGCCATTTATTTTTTATAAAAGTACCTACTGTTTTTGTTTATTTGGTACTGCATTACGTAGTAACGTAGTGTGGGAAGTCCTCCGACTACGTGGAGCGACGATATACTCAGGGTTGTTGCGGCAGCAACTGAAGAAGAAGAGCCGAAGATTGGGCTCAGTGGCGCGCTTTGGGAGAGGCCTATGTCGAGCAGTGGACTGATGTAGGCTGATTATGATGATGTTGTAGTTTTTCCTAGTTGTTATATTAAAAACACTTCTTGCAGGGCATACAGATTTAGCCCACACAAAAGCCTACAAAGTAATGACGTAAATGAACATAAATACAAATCAAATCTTGTAACGTCACAAGAAAATACTTTTCTGCCATCGTACATTCCCAAAGCACATTTCTATAAGTTTATTACGGTTCACATAAAAACATACCATCTCATATTGCTTACATTTCTGTCATTCGTAAACATGTTTGCGACAAAGCATCCGTACATCATCCAATTTGTTTCGTAAGAACTGTATAAAGTAAGCAATGGGGCACGCCATTGATGGCATTACAATAAATCGAGTTACACTTGCCTGTAGGAAAACATTGGAACGAGACGACAAGAGAGCCTAAGTGTGTTTCCTTTGCGGTATAACAGACGAAAATAAGTGTATTTGCTGTCAATCTGCCGCTGGGACCTTGTTAGGATGGCGGCTCGAAAGGGCTTCCTAGAAATGTGTTGGGACTCGCTTTTGTTCGCGGCTCCGATCGATACCTATCCCGGCAGTATCTTAGCTTATTTTTTTTTTGTCTTGTTTGGTTACGAGACTAGCTGGTCGTTTGCCTGATGGTAAGCATAACGCCAGCCCATAACAATTGCAGTGCCACCCAGAACTTTGAAACACAAAGGCCTGCGCGGCACTGCAGTGTGCTCGTTACCCTGAGTCATTAGGTATTAAGCTTCATAAGCCCAGTAATTTCACTGGATACTCTGCTCATCAAACCGGAACACAGTAATGCTTGCACACTACTGCTTGGCGGCAGACTTCACGAGCAAAGCGGTGGTAACAACCCAGACGGACACTCGCAGAAGAGTTAGCCCTCCCACTAATCTCTACTGATAGGATTTTAGTCGATGTTACTAACAATTTTAGCGAATGTTGCTTAACTTCTAAATACGTTGGTGTTCTTGAGTTAAACAACAGTTAGTCAAGCTTTCTAGGAGATTACGTTGAACATTGTAAAGTGCTTACGTTGAAAGGATTTCCTGCTGTAAATTGAAAAACCTTACCAAGAAAATTAATACTCAGCTGAAAAAGTTGGGGACAACAAGTGAAGAAAGAGTCCGAAATAAGGGTGAGGGAGAAAGATAATATATAATAGATAATATATAGATAAATGTAATGTAAGATACTATAATAACTAATCTATATTTTTTACACTTGATGGGTTAGCCTTTGACCACTTATCTTATAATTATCACTTACCAATTAGTTAAACCATGCTTTTTTAATTATTTTAACTAGAAATGTAATAAAATCGAAGCGAAAACTTTAATTAAGATTAAATACTATAGTTCGTTAGGGTTGAGGATTCAATCCGCATTCCGGGAAAAATATCTGTGCACAAAAATGTTCATTTGTTTCGAGACAGTGTTGTGGGGTATTGTTCTCATCACAGATCATTTAGCCTGGTTCTCATTATACGTGACTAATTACTGTTCACCCGCGGTAAAAATTCCTACAATCTTGCAGTTTAAGTAGAAATCTTACTCTCCGTCCCATTAATTATATATCTACCTAAAAGCGACGTTATCGTTAGACGTTATTATTTATTTATTCTTGTTAACCATAATACATTCGGACTTTTCATTAGTCAACAAATGCATGCACTTAATCTACACAGAATCATCATCAGCCGGAAGACGTCAACTGCTAAACTCTCCTATTGTACGCCACTTGTATCTGCTACTCGTCTCTTGCATCCAACGGTTCCGACACAGAATAAGTAGTTACTCACCCACTTTTAAAACCTTAACTTTCGAAATACTCCAAAACCTGTACGAGCTACGAGTACCACACAAACCCTCATGAAATGTTAAGTACAAACTTCCCAAACAATATCAACTTACATACTTTAATCCGCGCTCTTTATGAAAATTCCCGCAGAAAATGTTCAAATTTTCGGTATCTTACACAAAATCTTTGCAGAAATGTGTTATGTTTACGTCGAGACGTGAAAACGTTCCTGGGAAACCATTGGGAGATCCCATCTAATCTCGAGAAGGCGTCTTGTCTTCTCATACAAACGCCACTGTATGTTAATATAAAGTTAATTATGCTTTTCGTGTGCGTGAAATAAGCCGGGTTTTCATCTGGCATATCTCGGAGATTGTGTCTTACGTATTTAAACGTGAATTTATAAATTTAAACTGAGTCAGCGCCTTAAATGTACTCTCCATGTCGTAATGCGCAAATTTAACGGGGAATATAATTAGTTATTAACATATTTTCCTTATAAATAAACTAGCTGCTGCCCGCGGCACCACCCGCGTGGAGATTCCGTGCATTTTCCGGGATAAAACGTAACCTAACATAGGTCCGCCGCATACTCTATGTAAAATCACGTCGATACGTTAGAGAATAGTATAGAATTATTAACAAACAATTAAGTGTTTAGCTTACGTATAGAAATTGTGCTTGGTATCTTAAATGAATAATTAATTATACGAATAAAGTTATACATTCGCGACTTAAAGACCTGTTAGGTTGATTAGGAAAAATATAGAAAATATATAAACAACACGTAGAAATAACTGTGCAGATGAGATCCACAATTTAAAATCAAGTCCACCTCCCATGTCGCTAAGTGCCTACCTCAAACAGACACAACATAATTCATAACTCCACTAACTAATTCAATAACAAAACTCACGTTGCCTTTATAAAGCTACGCGCAAGTTTAAGTTATTACAAAAGTTTACATCAACGGGCTCTTTTTTATCGCGAACAATGCAAAGTACCTATTGTAACACTCCTTCAACGTTATATGAAAGCACTCGACCTTTAGCTGAAAAACTGTATACAAGTTTTTGTAACAATGTGTTGGGAGTCATGTTTATACTACGAGTATACCTTACAATTTGGTCTTTGGAAGCGCTTGAGTCTCTACTTTTTTAACCTCTATAAGTTAGCAACCAGTATTTCACATGATTTGTTGTCTACGATAATGAATATGCTAAAGCTAAATTAGAAATGGCTCTTAAGGCGTATATAACAGCTAAATAGCTTCACATAAAAGGACGATGCAGTCGACGCTGCAGCACGCTTGCCCAGAAGCTACCTGTTACGTCTCTTGAAGACTCCCAGATTGTACCAGACCTGTCGCTGTATTCTGACAGTCGCTATTGAAAGCCAAATCCCATTCTAATTTAACCTTATTTCACCATCCAATTTAACCTTATTTCACCCACCTTCACCATCACCTATCGGTGTGAACACAGCGGCAGCAGCGGCTAAAATATAGCGCAGATGCACTTAACAGCTAGTCCTCCAGCTAGTTAATCTAGGTAGGTATAGCTTATACTCCAACTTCGAGTACAAGGCGCGCCGCTATCACACTCGCGCATCTCAACATTTTTGAAGATAAATAATTACGGTAAATAACATTCGGTGAAGTAGCTGGGAATAACATTACAAAAGTTAAACAAAAATGTAATTTTAATCCATTCAAGTTTTCAAACCTAAAACTTGGATTTTTTGTTTTGCCCATTTTCATGTATGAAAATTTGATCGGATCAAAATGATATTTTTAACCGAACCTTTGCAATGTTATTGTCAGCAACTTCACCGAATGCGATTTTTCATAATTATAATAAGTGATTGTTTATCTTAAAAAATGTTTAAGTGCGAGCGAGATAGCAACGCACCGTATTTTGCCCCAGGCGAGATAATCGGCAAACTCTAACTTAACAATAACAAAAAATAACCTAAAAACTTTATATTTTTCTTCTAGCTAGTACTACCTCTATGTCGCTAAGTTACTAAAGCAGTCGTAAAGTTTTTACAAGCAAACTTCTGAGACATTCATCTGTCAGTATGTGTGCAGCTCGAACTGAACCAAATTTTGTAGTAAAGTTATAGAAATAACTCTCCAAGTTGAATATAGTTTTGACAGTGTGAAAGAAGTTCGGACACTTTGCCACGTAGTTGATTCAAATTGAATTTTGAAATGCGTTTTCTATACAAATAAATAAAATTGAAGTGTCTGTTTGTAAGTAATATCAAAATAACAGCTTTTTACTAAATGCATATGTAAGTATATACGGTACCTATAACGAAACAACCATTTTTAGAATTTTCGTCTGACTGTCTGTCTGTTTGTTCCGGGTAATCTCCGAAACGGCTTGACCCCTATTTTAACGGGACTTTCACTGGCAGATAGCTGATATTACAAGGAGTAACTTAGGCTACTTTAATTTTGGAAAAAGAATTAGGGTTTCGACCAAAAATATAAAACCCATGAAATCCAATATCTCCACACGGGTGAAATCGCGGGCAGCAGCTAGTTGTAACTATTAGTTCTCCTCAACTATTTCGTAAGTTCAAAGCTTCGTAAGAGTATGCGTAGTGCCGCACATGTCATTGTATGTAAAAGTTCTGGGTGGCACTGCAATTGTTATAGGCTGGCGTTATGCTTACCATCAGGCGAACTAACCTCATCTCGTTCTCCAACAATATAAAAAATATCTTGCCCGATGTTAAATGCCGAGATGGTCCTTCGACCGTCACTATAGTGGTGATTAGTCTTTGCCACCGAATGGACGCTTGCCAGGCGAGCACCAACAATGTTGGATATTTTCATTTCGTATGAGAGAAAATATTTCCAAGCCGAATGTTACAGACAACAGCGCAGAAAAAAATCAAATAACAGTGACACACAAAGTCCTTGCCCTGGCAGCCAGTAAGTTTTTACCGAACAAAAGGGGCGTGCGAACGTAACACGGTGGGCCATTAGTGGACCGGTAAAAAGTGGCCCGACATGTGTACCACAGACAAATCCGGCCGTTTGCGTCTTCTCACCGCGAGCCGCGTTCGAACTAGACAGTTACTTGTCTAAGCTCAGACTGGAAAAAGGAAAATAGTAAATATTTAAAATAATAATATCTTAACTGAAATGCAAAAAATACTTTGGAAAAATCCAAATATATGTAGGATTATCACATTGGATTTCGCCAGAAGTTGAACTATGACGTCATTGAAAATGGCAAATACACTTAACCTAGATTAAAAATGACTTTACCTTTACAACTGTTTTTGAAGAGGTGCTTTGGGACTGATTTTAAGCTCGATGCCCACTCTCAGGTTTAAAATTGGTCGCCAGCTACCAAGCTATGGTCTACTATTAATACCTAACGTCTCAGGGTAACGACCACACTGCAGTTCCACGCAGGACTTCGTGTTTCAAACTTCTGAGTGGCACTGCAATTGTTATAGGCTGGCGATATGCTTACCGCCAAGCCAACGAGCAGCTCGTGTTGTTATCCAATGGTATAAAAAATGAAAATCTAAAAGAAAAATATACTCTGTCTGTTATATATCTTCGCCGCTAAACAACTGAACCAATTGAGTTTAAATTTACTGGGATTTAGCTTTTAATACTATTGGATAACGAAGAGTGTTGATTGTTTGCATGATGGTAAGCATAACGCCGGCCCATAACAATTGCAGTGCCACCCGGAACTTTGAAACACAAAGTCCTGCGTGGAACTGCAGTGTGGTCGTTACTCTGAGACATTAGGTATTAAGTCTCATAAGCCATGTAATTTCACTGACTATTTTGCTCATCAAACCGGAACACAGAAATGCTTGCAAATTACTGCTTGAAGGCAGACTACACGACCAAAGTGGTGGTACTCACCCAGACGGACACTCGCATCCTAGTAAACAACAGCTTAAAGTATACAGGACATACCCGAAAGCTAGTCAAACTAAAAAGAAAACTCGACTAAACTAAACGAGGCTCAAACGTAGCACAATACTAAGTCGAGAGGTCATAATACACAATGGCTCATGCTAGTTCAAAACCTCGACAATAGCCACGACGTGAAGAGCAATTTTTATCAGCTGGAACTTTGGAGCCTTCAAACAACTTAACATCATAAGAGAGCAATTTTTGAGGATTCTTCTCTACTTACGACTACATGACAGCCATTTTTAGGGATTTTGTCAACCTAACAACGGCTCTAGTAAACTTAAGGTAATATAAAATTGCTTATACTTGCCGCGTCTCAGCTTGATGAATCCTGGTGATTAGGGAGTCAGGTTGCGTGCCGTGGGTGCTTTATACTGTAACATTTTTCATTTTTGTCAGCGTAACTTGAGTGTTACTGGTTTTGTAGGGTGCAAATTATGAGTGAAACAGCGAATCTGAGGACTATGCTTGATCTGATTTTTAAGAAGCAAGGTTTTTCGGCAGTTTTTACGTTTATAAGGCTAATCAATGTTTTATTGTTGGTTTTTGTGTTTTAGCACTAAATAGATTAAAATAAATTTGAAGAGATGATAGCTTTGTCGTAGCGACGTCGGCCGACGGTTGTAGGTCGATGGTTCGAACACACCTACAATGAGCTTGAGTTTTCCGTGAAAGACAACAACCTTTTCTAATGCTCACTTGGGTAGTTACCATCCTCAAGTTGAAAATCTTTCGCCAAGCACCTATCGCTGTTTTCTGACAGCTTGTTTGAGAGCCAGTCCCAATGTAGGTTTCGCGCATCCGCCATCTTCCACCACATTGTCACGTCGCTTAATATCAAGCGAGATAGTGCTCAAACCTATTAACTGTAGTTAATAGGTTTAACTACAGTTAATATTACCTGTAGTTAAACCTATTAACTGTAGTTAATAAGTTTAACTACAGTTAATATTGACCACTATATCGCGTGTCTAACCAATTAAGGGCCAATCTTTCAATAGTCAGATAACGTCCTGTTAGATAATTCCCTGAATCATCAAAGTCTATGGTGAGACTGACATACATAAATTTTATGCCATTCTAAAGAAATAAACCTTAGTTAGCTAACGGTTCATTAATATCGAAATGAAAGACCTGAAAAACACATTAAAAACACGAACATTTATTGATTCAATAGCTATCAGTCCGTTAACGTGCAATTGAAAGATCGGCCCTAGGTGTAAAGCCCGAAAGCTCTCGTACAAGATTTAAAGCGTTGATGGTTATGTGGTAGAGAGGTGGCCCGCCGATCCGTAATTTGATGGTTCGAATAAGTTTGTACTTTTGGACAACATCGTTATTTAATAAGATGTTATGAAGATAGAGCCTTAGGGCATTTTCTAGTGACTAGGCTAGCTACCATCATCACGTTGAAAATCTGTCGCCTAGTTTAGTTACATTAATTAATTTAAATAAGCCTATCCTTGGCCTACTATTTCAGATCTTTTTTCAGATCTGTATTTAAATGTCGAAGATATCAAACAGTATATATACCTAATATAGATTACCTGATCGAATGTAAACCTCCTTGTGAGTGTGTTCAAAAGTTAGTAAGAACCGAAACATTAACAACCTTATTACAAGCAACCTCATTATCCCGCGCTCAGCACCGTTCCTGGCGCTAGAACAAACCTCCACTCCGCACATATTAATTCTAACTTCCACGTATTCATGTTTGATGAGGGCCTTTATACACAGGCAAGGAACTGTACACATTTAGGATTTCGTTCTACGTGAAGCCACAAAACAGAGAGAGTGAAGCTATCTGAAAAAGAAATAAAACAAAAGCAGTTCTTTTTTCAAATTGGCGTACAAAATAAAATCGAATCTTTATGAGGTAGTTTCTTTCCATTATTGAATGATCAAAAAATACAAAACATAAGAACAAGAACAATCCCTTAATTAATTAAAAAAACCCTCTGAAACCTTACCTTATGTAACTCCCACATTAGAAACGTATCTAAAGAAATCTCTACGTTAAAATCCGTCAAAGAGTTTACACAGAGCGTGCCAAAGCAATAGATATACATACGCTTTGGTAATGGGTAATAATTATATATTGTTTTAAGTATCCCTACACTCTTGTAGGATATAAACTTGCTCTATTGCTCTACACAGAGTTTGCCAATGAAATGATAGTTTTGGTGAGTATGAACTAATAGTTTTGAGTGAAATCAGTAGTGCCTGTGTAATCTTTTGAACGGAGTTAAAACCTTACGACCCAGTATGAACTTAACCACACACATACTTAAGGTGCCGCTTCATGCCCCGCCTAACGCAAAAATCCTAGAACGCAAAAATGGCCTAAAGGCTTTTTTGTTCATCGAAGAAAAACAGGCATTACGGAAAAGGAGAGACAACGGCAGAGCCTTCGGTTGACATTCTGAAAAATTTTGAAATAAATTTCCAAACAAAATTTCCGAAGACAATTAGTGCGTGGTAATTTCCTAAAACTTGGTCCAGGAAATACGTGTTTTTGAAAATGCCTTACAAGTTTGTGAAATAAATTTTGTTATTTAGCATCTCCATTACATGTCCAAGGATTATATGGAAGTGTTTTGTTGAATTTTACATTTCTGATAAACTGTGAACAGCCAAAGTCAAGACTTTGAAAATTATCACTAGAAACGGGATATTTACCATGTATATTATTTGATTTGAGTTTCCGATATTTCGGCGCTGTTGCAAACGCCATCCCGTTTCTAGTGATAATTTTCAAAGTGTTGATGACCATGACAGTTTAAAAGCCAAAGTCAAGGTAAAATTTGTCCAAAAAAGCTGATTTTTGAAAGCTTGTACTGAGTTGGAATCTCAAAATTTTACATTTTTGCTCCCACGGAATCCTAGATATAGAGCACATGATACCTATTTGCCCAAAACATCTAAAGAAAAATTTATTAGGACCCTATAATCGTGTACGAGTATTTGTATGGAATGTATGGTGAGCTGTAGGCCTGTAGCCTTTTAACACACATTTATAAAAAGCATGAAACAATTTGCCGCCTCATTGATGTCTGTGGCTTCGCCACTTTGACGTTTTGATTTTCGTATACCTTCTAATTTTGAAAAATGGTTTTGAGTATAACTCTTTGATGATAAATTTTCAGTATTTATAATATAAAAAAACTACAGAACCGTATACTTTGTGTATTCTAAAACGCCTTTAGCAGGTTTTGATTAGAAAGATAGAGCTTTTACTTATAAGACAGTCCTTACACAAACGTAAGTGGAACTTCTTTTTTTATCTAGTCAATTATTTTAACCTTTAACGATATATACTTAACCTAACCTGAGCGTCGTCTAGTCGCTTCAGTGTACCAGATCTCTACTAGAGCCCTTTATAAGGAGTCATATTCTCGGTAGAGGGGATAAGTCAGGGGTACAGTTACCCGCTGCACGCGACACCGAGTAATATACTTATTGACGTAACCTGAGTCACCTGAGTGGATTAAGAGGGAACAGGCACAAATAAACAATACTTAATAGTAGGTGCCAGCCAACTGACATACTGTCATTTCTACTAGCTTTTATTAATTATCTTCACTAGTTTGTACGAGTATGTTAAAATGTGTGGGTCAAATTTTGCAACTGGATTTCGATCCTGTTCCTGTGACTCGAATAGGCAGTTTCGTATTCATGTGTAAACCCCGTTTTTTAGATTCCATGTGTAAGGTGACAATGCAATACTAAGGCTGGAGATCACCAACCATTTTAAACCAAAGAACTATACTTAACTCATGATTCATGAACTAATTTCATAAAGCTTTAGCTTCAAAAAATGTAAATGATAATTTGCACAAATTGCGAATTGTACGAACTGCGAATATCATAAGGTCATGAATGGTAGGCGACTCTAGGTGCCCATTCCACAACCGTTCGAAGAAGTGCAAAAAATTCGTAGACATTTTTTTTTAATATTTAGTTTACAATGTTCCCAATGTGGCAGGGGCACTTTCAGTGCCTATCCGTGCTAACATAAATGCGAAAGTGTGTTTGTTGGTTAATCCTTCTTTCACGCAGCAGCAGACCTACGGATCAACATGCTTTGGTTTAGTATAATTTATGGACAGGAGAGTAACATAAGCTACTTTTTATCCCGTAAGAATGCAAGATGCAATGGAAAACCACGAGAGTGAAACCGCGACCAGAAGTTAGCATATATATTATAAAAGACCAAAAAAAGCTGAACAAAGAAGCCCTTGTGGTTCTTCCCTTCTGCTCTCTTAACCCGCGCTCCAATCCATCGAAAAACATAATAGAAAATACACGAAAATCACGACCGAAATCAAAACCATTTTGTTCCATTAACCCGACTTAATTAACCCGATCGAATTGAAAGCAATTTTTGTGTGTACATAAATAATAACCCCTGTATTGTGAACAGTGGTAGAGAAAAGAGCTTTCGAAATTTTAATTAAAGATATACGCACTCCCTTTATAGGTAAAAAGGCAATTAAAGCCCGGCGAGTAAAATATGAAAAGCTTCGGCTCTCGTACGAACTTGAATATTACCTGTTAACGATAGGAATGTGGAAATAAAACAGGTGTTTTAATCGATTTCGAATTATGAAATCGATTCGGTGTTTTACAGACCGTTCGCACCGCGTAGATGTGTTTTTTACCGTTTTTGATGTAAAACTAAGGAAAATATAGCTGGGATTAGATGTCTATTTTTAAAGTATTCGACCCCAGTCTTTGCAAAAGTAAACTTGGCAGTATTGATTCTCAACTTACGGTCTTGATACAAAATATTAGAAGTATTTGTAAAAACTTTGATACCTTTTCTGTATTTCTTTCTAGACTACATTTTTTACCGGACCTAATTATCTTGACGGAATGTTGGCTCGACGAACATTCACCTGTGATTGCCCTTGAACACTACAACTACCACAAATCTAGTATATATCTGAATCAAAATGACGGTATTGTGATATACTCTAAGATAGGCACTCATTTAAATGTATCCGAGCCAGGTATTACCGATGCAAACTGCCTTAAGATCACCTGTGATAACATGTATACTTTTTTGTGCATATATAGATCACCGTCAAAATATAACATAGAGAACTTTTTAGTATCACTGGAGAAACTTATTCAAGAGAATAATACTGAGACACTTATAATTACTGGGGATGTTAATATCGACATCTCTGGTGATTCTTCAGACTCAAGAGTTGAGTCATATTTAGACCTCACATCCCATTATGGTTTGGTGCCAGGACATCAGATTCCTACTCACGGCAAGTCCTGTCTTGATCATGTCCTGATCAAGAGTGGCCGCTCTGCACGAGTGGTCGTTTGTGGTTCGGATATCACTGACCATGACACAGTCATTGTAGGGGTGGACAAATGTCTTAGTAAAACTAAATCAATGAACGACCGAGTAATAACAAAGATCAATTACGAAGAAGCTCTCAGGGCGTTAAACGCGATTGATTGGTCGGGTCTATATGATATCTCAGACACAAATTTAGCCTTCGACTGGTTTATAACAACAGTCACTAATGTTATACACAGTAATAAAATATCAAATTTAGTACACAACTCAAAATATATTCGTAGGTCGTGGATAACTAAAGGGGTTTTAAAATGTATGCAGCGCAGAGATAAACTACATGCAAAGGCTAGACAGAGTCCAAATGACACGGGACTTCAAGAGGAGTACAGAAATTACAGAAATGTTTGTAATAATACACTCCAAAACTTAAAAAATGCTCATGACCATACTACATTAGCTAACAGTAGAGGTGATATAAAACAGACATGGAAAGTGGTCAGAAGCATATGTAATATGGATACGAGCAAGACATCAAATACAGTGCTTCTTGAAACCTCGTCTTCACCAGCTCAGTCGTTGTTAGACGCTAATCAATTTTTTACCTCAGTCGGAGTCAACCTTGCCAGCAACATCATGTCTGCAATTAACAAGACCGAATTAGAACTTGTTAACTTGTCCCAGACTGCATCTTATTCCCCCTGTCACTCGCTATTCTTTAACCCTACGGATGAAGTAGAAATACAAAAGATTATAAGTTGTCTAAAAAATGGATCGTCCTCAGGATGGGATGAAATTAGCAATAATTTTATCAAACATTGCAGCCAAGCTCTTGCTGCTCCCATAGCGTATCTGTGCAATCTTAGCCTCTCTTCTGGATTTGTGCCTGACTGTCTTAAGATTGCCGACGTTATACCAATTCATAAAGGTGGTAATCCTCTTGACTTCACAAATTATAGACCTATATCCCTATTAACATCTGTGTCTAAAATATTGGAAAAAATTGTTAATAAGCGACTTCTAGCATTCCTGGAGTGTAATGACTTATTGGCCGAGAACCAGTTCGGCTTTCGTGCTGGCAGATCTACCGAGGACGCTGTTGCGTATATGGTTGACTTTATTTCAGAAAAACTTGATTCAGGACAGAAATGCATCGGTGTCTTCCTAGATCTAGCTAAAGCTTTTGATACGGTGTCTCGGCCAATATTACTTAACAAGCTTTCCTCCCTCGGAGTCCGCGGAATTGCACTAAATTGGTTCTCATCATATTTACAAAACCGTAAACAGAGAATATGTATAGGAGATCATTCTAGCGACTATGCAGATATCAGTTTTGGGGTGCCACAAGGGAGCGTGCTTGGACCAACGTTGTTTTTGATTTACTTAAATGACTTATGTCTCTTAAGCCTAAGCTCAACTCAGATACTGGCCTTCGCTGATGACACAGCACTCTTATTCCACTCGGACTCTTGGGATTCTGTAACTGAAGCTGCCCAAATTGGATTACACAAGGTTCTCACCTGGCTCCAAAATAACCTTCTGACGCTTAATACATCTAAAACTAAATTTTTAACTTTTAGTATTTCTGACAGAACTGCTCCCCAAGTTCCACTATCACTTAAAATTCACTGTTGCAGTAATCCCAGTAGTCAAATTTGCGTTTGCCAAGCATTAGAACAGGTTACATCCATCAAATATCTAGGGGTCGTTATTGATGACAGACTTACGTGGAAGAATCATACTAGTTTACTAAATGGACGCGTAAGAAAACTAAAATACATTTTGAAACGTCTGAGTACAGTGGCAAATAGTGATTTAGTACGATTGATATATACGTCACTTTGCCACTCCATCCTGTCTTATTGTATAGTTGTATGGGGTGCCACTTATGCATCGCATTTGCTTAAGGTTGAGCGCGCGCAGCGAGCTATTTTAAAAATAGCGTTCCGAAAACCTTACAGGTATTCAACGGATATGCTGTACAAGGATCTCTTTATTTTGAGAGTGCGTCAAATTTACGTTACGGCAATGGTGTTACGCTTTCACAAACTTGCGCTCCATCTCAAAAAATCATCAGCAAGATCCAGACGCTTACCAGCATGGCATACCCCACAAACAAATACTTGCTTCGCACAAAGGTCTCCTGCCTATATGGGCCCGTATCTTTACTATAAAATTAATAAATTACTTAACATTGAAGTATTATTAAAATCCTCATGCAAAAGACTGCTTAAGAAATGGTTTCTTGATCTTGACTACTATAATACTGAGAAACTTATGCATATATATGTATAAGGTAGTAAATATAAAATAGTCAAGAATAAAGAAAAATAAAAAATACCTATTTATGTTCTTTTCCTTTTTTTTTTTTCAAATTCCAATGTATTTTTATTTATTTATTTTTTATATGTTAAATGGTTTTTAGTCATTATTCCACTACTATGGTATTTGCTTTTTATTAACTAAATAAATAAATATATTAATATTCTAATGGTACCTTCCAAGTTACATTTTATTTTTCATTCATTCATTTCACTTCACATAAAAAACATTACGCTCCTTATTTTTGTCCAGTCGTGTAAAAAGAAATCACGTGCCCAGTGTGTTCTTAGCCTAATTCATGCTACGCTACTACTCCAAACTCCCAACACACACAAATACACGTTCATTCATTCACGACCGCTGCTGCATGACTTCGCGCACACTAACATCTACACCCTACACGTCTTTATTTTATTATTCTTAATTTTCAAACTACCCACAACTTAGTATTTTTAAATTAACTAACAAATAACATTCTTTGAGTTTAGAAATTGGTATTTGAATGTTACATTTTTATTTTTGTTCTCTTTTATACTATAAGTAAGTATATTGAATTCGAGTCAGAAATGTATCGTGCCGATTTGTTCTATTGTCTATTATGTGTCCTATTGTTTGTGCTTATTTTCTTTCTCAACCTAGCATTGTTCTCAGTTCTTATCTATATTATTAGAACCCAAAGGAAGGAACTAGTCACCCACAACACAGGGTATCCTAGTGTGGGGACTAGGACTGTAGAAATTGTTGTAATACCTTATTATTATTTTTTTTTTTTTTGTGAATAAAAAATCTTTTTATCTTTTTTATCTTTAAAACTACAACTGTTTTATTTTTAAGTAATTTACTCCTTATATTCTAGTTTTAGCAAAAGTTTTAGTAGTATAGTAACGAGCATTCTGCTGCGAGGTTATATATGTTAATTATTAGGATATTACAAACATTCTAAATCTAAAGAATTATTCTGTTGAATATACTCGTACCTATACCTATAGTCTACATATACTCGTAGATACCTAATGTTTAAGTTAAGCACATTAACAGAAGGTAACATACATTCCGACCGAAACAAATGTAATTGTCTAGCGAAAGGGAAAGAGTAAGTTCCAAACACGATTCGGCACAAATGGACATCTGTATCTGAGGGTGCCTGCCCTCAGATATCGGTATAACTTCAGTTTTCGCTTTGGGATATTGGCGACAGAGAAAGTTTATTTCTATGTATGTGTGATAACCTAGTATTGAGGCCGTTGGTTATATAGGTTTTTCAAGTAGTATTCTTTCCGATTCGAAGGTCCGATGATTCCAATCCTTCAAAGAACTAAAGCTTTTAGTGAGAGGAAACATGTGATGGAAGCATAGCATGGAGGTAAGACATTTTCTTGTGCTGGTCTGGCTAGCTACGACCCTAAATTTCGTAATAAATCGCCATTGACCTACTGTGAACAAAAATTCTTCAATCAATATAGGTTTTTGAACGGTCATCAACACTACGATTAAAGTCAAAATTAACGGGATACTTACCACGTATATTGTTTTTATTGGGTTCCCGATATTTCTGCACTGTTGCAAGCGGGTGATCATGGATCACAGTTAACCACAGACTTACTAGAGCTACTAACTCATAGCTAAAGTGAAGAACTGCGGGTGGATGATAATAATTAAGGGCCGACGTAGCGATCTACTCTCTTGATAAGTGATAACGGGTAGCCTTTATTAAATGGCCAATACATAAATAAACACTACATCCTAGGTACAAAAATAGCTGGATAATCTACAAGCCAAAGTAGGCCTATAGATAATCCAAATGTTCTAGCCCACTACCAGTTGGGAAACGTAACGTATTTTTTGACATAGTAACTTGAGTAACACTCGTTCTAATCTGGTTGAAACATCTCATAAATTCAAAAGAGACTGAACAATGTGCGGCAAAATATTCATATTAAACCTGAACAATTAATGTCAATAAACTATTGTAAGTATATGAAGTAAACAAAAAGAAACTGAAACCGAACGATTTTCCATCACAAAGCAGCGAAACAGTGAGCAGTGGCGAAACGTTATATCAGCCGCTACAATATATTACAATTTGCGGGTAGTCTAGAAACGGGCGGCGTAATTAATATCAAGTTTGCTATAAATTTATTACCGCCAACACTGTATATCAGCTTTAAGCTAATTTCTATCTTATTCCTTAAAATCTAATGACTATTTTGCCCTGAAGAGCAATGGAAAAAGGATTGCTATTTGGAAAAGCAACGCCCTGAAAAGATTTTAATTCTATCTCACCTTTCATTCCTTTCGTATGACTGATAGTTTTTGTCTGGGTGGGTACCGTCGCTTTAACCTTGTACGATTACGTGGGCGACACCGCATACCGCAGCGTTGTGCGATCAAGAGATCATGGCTTTACTTTCCACATCTCTACGTTAAGCATACTTAATCCAGTTTCCTACGCACGCCGTAATTATTATTAACGTGTAAGGGACGTAGAAATCGCATGGGAGTACTACGACGTAAACTGCAAGTTGTGGACCCTAAGTAAAGCGATCTTAAATCACGGTATCTCAACCCTTTACCCGCTTACTATGAATTTAAGGGGCTTAGATACATTCGGCTGCAATTTTAGGTATACAAATACATTCCATTTTTCGTTTTTGTTTATTTATTATTTACTCCATTTTTATTTTATTCCATAACACTGCTTAAACTGTATTAAATTTTATAAAGATTTATTAAGCGAAAGCTTTAAAATGTTATCTAATTCGTGTTAAATGATAGCATTAATCCATTTTCAGTAAAGTTATAATTTTCAACATTTTATACTTTGGTCACTAGAGCGTTGATTGTATCAGTAGACTTTTTAAATAAATTTATTTATTATAATTTCATTTACATGATAATATTGTGAGGGCGATGGTACATAACCTAACAAGAAATCATTTTAAAAATATTACAGCTGTTTTTGAACCGATAAGTCAATCCTTTTTGAAGCAATGAAAACTTATGAAATTATTTAAAAGGTGTAAAAACGTCGTCTCTTAAAAAAAATCAGTATATTGTTTTTAAATAGTTAATTATTTAACAAACCAGAACTATTATAGCCAAACGTGTAAATAATCTATAAAGACAGCCGCGATTTTGACGCCAAATCGATCGACCAATAACAGCGCAAGATTTTAGCGCACGTAGTATTCTTCTTAGCTATTGATAGATTGAAGTTTCCCGCGCTCTAAAATTAGTCTACCAACTGCGCAGGTGCATCGGGAGGGCATAAAATGTATCAAAGCATTATAATTCATAAAAGTTGTAAAACTAAACAGGGCTAGGGCCGTAAGAACGTAATCACGTACAAAAGAGTTTACAGGTTGCGGGTCCCACTTCTGATGAGCCTAGATCCGTTACAGCAAAATAGCACATAAAGAAAAAAAAATTAAAATTCGAATTATGTCAAACTGAAATAAATTTATAAAATAAATAAAACAATATCTAATAATAACTAAAATGAAATGAACATTATGACAACAAATTAAATTTTCCATACATGAATGAATGAAAATGAAATGATTGAAAATCCATACAGGAATGAAAATTCGGTGTGACACATGTCCTAAATTCATTAATAGAATCAATTCAATTATTTTCGGATATTTTATTTTAAAGAATTTTTCAAGTTCTTTATTATATCCTCCTAATAATTACACAAAAGGCAAAAAACACTTTTCAATTACAAAATGCCAAGCA
The DNA here is from genome assembly GCA_907269065.1 of Crocallis elinguaria. NCBI lineage: Eukaryota > Metazoa > Arthropoda > Insecta > Lepidoptera > Geometridae > Crocallis > Crocallis elinguaria. The sequence continues at coordinate 17,101,256 of OU026072.1, read as the reverse complement.
GCATGGTATCTGTGTTTTCATAAATTCATCAAATCCCAGACAGCTCGGCAGACTCACCCCATTGACGCATTTTAAGAGGCGCATTACCATTTAATTTGTATGCAAAATCGTCTCTTCACATACGAACTGACGTACTGAAGTTAGTAACTCCGCATACACTCGCGAACGGTGCTCGAGGTATAAAATGAAAGCCGAACTTTTTAATGGTAATTAAAATGTTTATTTAATTGAAAAGTACTGTGATAACACTTGAAAATATGAGTTATTTTTGTGTGTCAGTTTTAGTTGAATCAGTTTTTGCGACATAATTTACAGAGAAATACCAAGTGTATTTTCTCACAAATACGTGGCGAAAACCAGTTTTATAATACTTTTCAATGACTTCAAATGTAACAAGTTTTATTCTTCGTTCGGTATTATTCTTTTTACTATATTAACTGATAACGAGAAGAGCTGGTCATTTGGCTAAGCAGAACGCCGGCCCATAACAATTGCAGAACCACTCAGAACTCTGACACACAGGCCTGCACGGCACTGCAGTGCGCTCGTTACCCTGAGACATTGGTATTAAGTCTCATAAGCTCAGTAATGTCACTGACTACTTTGCTCATCAAAAATGAACAAAGGAATGCTTGCATATTACTGCTTGGCGGCAGACTTCACGAGCAAAGCGGTGATACCAACCCAGATGGACACACGCTGAAGAATTAGTCCTTAGATTAGTCCGTAGTTAACCTCTAGACTTTCGTAAATATGAACAAGGTGTACAAACCAACGTCTTGTACTAGTATATTGTATGTACTACTCACTTAGTGTTATTAAAAGTCACTGTATATCGTTACCAACAAGTATGTTTGGAACGTCTACAATTTTATAAGTTCGTAGCATTTCTACGAATGAGTACGTAGCACATTTTTCACGTAGCTTGACTACGACGTAGATGTTTCGTAGCACTGGATTTTGATGCATCAGAATTTTCTAAGAAATTCATTATTAAATTATAGCACTTCTATACAAGGGTCAAAAATGATTATAATTACTTAGTCAAACTTTGAGAAAGCACTGTGCTTTTGAAATAGTTTCAGATTTTCTATAGATGCCTTGAGTCTTCATTACGACATCGGTTCGTGAGAGAGAAACTACTAATTTTGGAAGTCTTCCCTCTTTGACATTATAAATTTAACGTTTTCTAGCAACACTTAAAACATCTTAAGGTCCAAGTGGCAAAATATCTCCAAATATCTCTACTGTAGCGGAAGTTACAAAAAGACGACTAGCAAATTCCTGTCCGTTACTCAGGTGAAGTTACAAAGCAAGTTCTCGTTGTGCCTTGACCCGCGCCCGCGAACAAATCTGCTCCAGCAAAACCGGCAGCGCCCGTAAAATTCCAAATAGTAAAATGTTAATTTTCCAAATGAAATTCCAACCTTACGCCCAAACTGAACGAAATTTGATTAAGTTACAAAGCTGTCATTATTTCACAAGAATTCGAAGTTTCACGAATTAACAAGTGTGAGTGAGATAGAGATATGGAGCGGATTTTTTTATAAGGCAGTAAGGGTAAGCTTAGTCTTTGTAGCGACAGAAAACTGCTTCTATGGGACAGTCACTTACTACAACTATATTTTACTATTTTGGAAATACAGTGGATGGTTTTATTTTATACTAATCAATGACCCTGAATAACTTAGATTAGAATAAACATTATACATAGGTCCTAGAAAATCGCAACCAACTTTCTCATACATTACTTGAAGAATTCAATCAGGTTTCTCTGCCCTTACTGACTCATTTCAAATTTCCATTCTGTATCTAAGGTTCGAAAGATGAGATTGCTTTTGTGAACTTTAAGATGCGAATGAAATTCATTGTCTGGTAGAACTCAATTCGATTAATTGGATAAACAAAAGGCGCGCTGGTCGGTTAGGAAATTACGCAATTTTCCAGTAGTTACTTATTTATGCCATGGAATAAACCTGGGCTTAGTTCTTAGTTTGGTAATGTTTTATTTTTTTTGATTATGAGACGACCTGGTCATGTGCCTGGTGATAAGCATAACGACGGCCCATAACAATTGCAGAGCCACTCAGAACTTTGAAAAACAAAGGGCTGCGAGGCACTGCAGTGCGCTCGTTATCCTGAGACATTACTAGTTCTTACTAGTAACTCACACTTTTAAAATAATATGTACTAAAAGCAACACCATATAAACGGCCTATTATTTTCTTTCCAGCTGACAAAGTGCCGCCGGGCTTCCCCACCATCGCCCCTCCCCCGTCCACCATCGTGGTGGAAGTGGGCCACACCGCCACGCTTCCGTGCCAGGCTAGTGGGACCCCCACACCGAAGATCCGTTGGCTATGGAACTCTCTACCTCTGGACGTCGCTTCGAATCCTAGATACGCACTGCTGAACGATAAAATGCATGGTAAGTGTTAGATTTATATACACTTTTTTTGTAAAGTTTACGATCTGTTTTCTAGTTGAAATTTTATCTGGCCACAAATCAGAAGTATCAGGTATTGATTTGGGATTACGTAAATGTTCTCTGTGAGAATTATCTACGTTCTTAACTTCGAGTTTCATATTTTTTGAGATACGACTTGTCTTACCTACAAACTAATACTGCTACAATTGTAGAATGTACAATTAATTGTTAAGACTTTAAAAACAAATGAAGCAATGATAGATAATTGGTATTGACGTGGATTGAATTCTACGCTCGAACTTTCGTTGAAGAAGAATATTATGATTCAGTATTGGCATATTGTAATGCTCACATGGCTATTACCTTCCACCCAAAAGTTGAAAGTCTGTGGCCAAACAACTATCGATGCGTTTTGGCAGAGCATAGATAGGAATCTAGGTTTTGCATATTCAGCTATCTCGACCACATCGTTGCTTTAGATCAGGTGAGCAAACAATAATTCTCAATTTTAAAAATAAGACTAAGTTGCTGACAACTTGACACTTCTAAGCTACAATAATAGCTAGGTGTTTCAAGTTAAATGGGAAAATGTTAATTTGCAGATAGAGATGGTGGTGTTATATACATATACTATAATGACAGTTCATTTGTACAAAATTATTAATTCCCACTCTTATTTTTTTAAAGCTTTAAATAATCTTATTATTCATTTTTTATTAATTTATGTTTGTTCTTGTTGTATATTTTTTCTAAGTAAAAAATACCAATCAAGTATCTTTTTATAATTAACGTATTTATTAGTGTGTTGTCGTTTTAAGGGTATTTTTATTTGTCATTTAAAATATTTTCTATTATTATTTATCATATTTGATGGAATCAGGCGTTACTTTTCGGAAGTCCATTTTAAATAAGATATTATATAATGTGGGTAATTTATAGTTTTAATTCCCCGATAATTTATTATTTATCATGATTAGTTTGCCTACCTGAAATCTATGGGAATAAAACAGTAGTACTTACACATAAATGGTAATGAAATAAAAAGAAATATTTAACGTGGCCAATTACCACTTTGCTTGCTTTAATTAAGTCCATAATACATCGCCGGTTTTGTTGTTTTAATCTACCATTACAATAAAAGGAGCAGTCTCATAGGAAGGGTCGGTTTGACGACACGTTGCTTCATCGTTTATTTTTTGTGTTTTTCTTGTGCCGCTAACCGGAGTTACGTGTAAAGTATAGGAAAAGTGCAGCAACTTTATGCACAAAACCTGAACTCATTTTAATAAGTAGTAATTTGTAGTCAAGTTCACGTTTTGTGCTCAAATAATACAAATTTAATGGTATAGTATAAAAATGACAAAGAAGATCGCGTTGGCAAAATCGTGTGTCCTTGTTGGTTGCTGTGGTCGATCGTTTCATAGGAGGTTGGAAAGGTTGCTTGGAGCTTAGGCTGCAGGCTTCTCATCAGAGACGAGGGTGGCGCCAGAGGCCACAGAGGTGGCGTCGCTTACAGCGGGACCGTGGCAGGCCAGAGCTGGGAACCTCTTGTACAAAGCCGTTTGGTACTTAGGGTGGCTGTAACAAAAAGAAACGTTTACGTTTTATGTTCATTGTGTATGTCACAACTCACAAAGTATTCAGGTATAAAAATAGGCAAATTTAAATTTATCATTGAAAAGGAAAAAAAATACAGTAAAATTTGTCATTTAAAAAAAAATCAAAAGTAATGTATGTTATTGGATGGGACATTTACGATAAAGTAGTCTTAACATTATTTTTTCAAGTTTGCTTACCTGATGCCGTAAACAATAGGGTTGTAGACAGCGTTAGCTTTCGCGAACAGAGATCCCCAGATGGTAGCGAGTGGGCTAATAGGCATGCTCTCAAACACTCCCGCGTAGTTGATTACCAAGTACGGGGTCCATGCCATGAACCACAAGGAAATAGTCATAAGTGCTACCTGAAAACAAATTTTGCAATCAGAAATGTTTGTTTATAATATTATATTTAGATATACCTACATTGACACAATGTGATGCAATGAAAAGCTGACCTTAGCCAATTTGCATTCAGCGCTAGTGTTGGCTGCTTCAGATGACCTGAGTGATGCTACGTTCATTTTCTTAGCCTGTTCCCTCATTGACTTCTCATGAGCTGTGACAGCCTGCGAACAAACAAGGAATACCATAATCATCATCATCATCGGCCGGAAGACGTCCACTGCTGAACATAGGCCTCCCTTATAGAATTCCACTTGGATCGGTTACTAGCATTGCATCTTTGGTCCCCACGGTTTTGACCAGGTCGACGGTCCAACTTGTGGGGACCGACAAGAAGGATTATGTAACACGAATAATTATATAAACCTTAGTAAGACTTACAAAATAAATCATTCTATTCGTATGATTTTATCTGATTTCAATTCTTACCTGTACAATAAAGTAATAAGAGTAGATGATGAGTAAAAGAGGCAAGAAATAAACGAAGACTGAGTAGACCAGAATATAGCTGCGGCTCATCCAATCCTTAGCCAGGTAGTCAGTTCCACACGCGGTCATATTTCCCTCAGGCACATACCTGTAGACATAAAATCATACATTTGGAAAAATAATAAATGTAAAAAAGTATTAAAAACCAGATATAACTAGCTGTTTTACCTGTTCCATCCGAAAAGTGGGGCAAGAGTCCAAACAAGCGAGAATGCCCAGATGCCAAGGATTCGGAGAAGAGCACCTTTGTTGGTCATTGGCTGTGCGGCTATACCCTTTACGATAACGTTGTATCGGTCAAAAGCAATCATTGTCATGGACCAGATCGAAGCACAGCCGAAAAGTGAGCCGGCGCATGCGTAGAGTTCACAAGCGAATGGACCTGAAAAATATAAAACATGTTTTTCAGTCTCTGTTTTAGTGCAATTTGATAGGAAACAGTTGTATCAGCTTTAATGTTGTACCTACCCCAGACCCAAGTTTCATTGTAACAGTTAACGACCATAGCTGGAGACATAGCACACATCATGAGAAAATCGGAGAAGGCAAGGTTAACGACGAGCAGATTTGATGGGGTCTTGAGGTTCTGCAAATAAAAACAAACAAGTTACTAAAATTCCAAGCAGCCTTATAAAGAAAGCTCGTTTAAGCAAGATTTAACACGGTGATGTCCGAATTGATCACCAGATATGAAGCAGTCTCCCTTCGTATCTGCCAGGTCATTGATCTATGAACGGCCTTCTATGGCTCGTTACGACCATTTACAAGAAAAAAGGGACGATTATACGTGAATTTCATTCGAACATAAGTATTATGTATAATTGATAATCATATTTTGTACTACAAACCTTTGTTGTCATGAAGATGTAGATAACCATGCCGTTGCCAGCGATAGATATGAAGCCAAGGACGCCGATAGTGAAACCCAAAAGACTGTGCCATAATGGGTTCATAGGTGGGAATTGATACCTGAAAGATCATTTATCAATGTCAGTAACAAATAAGGAGCAAAGAGTTTTTCTTTTATCTATCTCCCAAAAGTCATCTGAAGTTATGTAGTATATTCCCAAAGGTCACGAATAGAAAAGTATTCTCGCTTTAAATATCTCAAAACGTATACCAGTGTGGGTCAATCATGTGCAGCATATCCGGTGGCACCATGTCTACGACGGTGTGGTTGGAGGCTCCGTGCGCCGCCACCTGGTTTCCCCATTGCTGGAGTGCGGCCATCCCTGGTCCGGTATCGGCACTTCCAATCGACATCTTTGTTGTTACGGCAATCTATGAACAAATGCACCATCATTAATCGAATCACTTGCATTTTTTGATATTCAAATATTGAATTAACTAATGAATTACCAATAAAGGCGGCGAGGTCGCCTACTGATGTGCAGATCAAGGATTCGCATTATATAATAATCCTGAACTGCTGCTGAAAGAAATAATTCTACCTCTTTTGAGAACTTTTCCTGTGTTTTTCTGACTTCATAGTAACCCAAATCGAAAATGAATCAACAAACACCCATGTGAAATTTGGAACTTAAACATGAGAGGTGAATCTATTCCAGCTTAAGATTGTTCACACACCATAAAAGAAAATGTATTGGTCAAACGGCAGTTACTATTTACTAGTTAGTTTACTTGAAATAAATATTGACTTACCTAGATCCAGAAGAAAGGTTGCCGGAGATGGTAGTTACAAAATACTGAAGAAAATCGTAGCACGAACTACTCCAGTCTTTGTTGTATCAAGACCGATCCCGTGGCTTGGGGGCCGAGACTGTGGAGGCTACTCGATTTCTTCCTCACCGCCCGAGCCTTTTATAACAAAACCGAGGATTAGGCAAAGCGTCATAAGAAACAAAATCGATATTCATAATTAGATATTGGAGCTACTTATATTCTAAGAAGGTGAAAACGTTACCTACTTTGGTCGGATCATTTTTTTAGGGCTGCAGGAGGTTTAGTTTTGGTTAGGTTTATTTTGCAAGTGTAATTAATATATGGTTAATGCAATAACTGAGATACGACAAAATTCAATCAGCAGTTTAAGATATAAAAAGTGTGAGTGTAAGAAAATTGGTGAACGACAAAGAGGTAACCAAAACTGGTTAATAAATTAAAATTCTTTATTATTAAAATGTGCAATTGTGGAACATTTTCACAGCCTCAGCGTGCAGTATTACTTAAGTACTAAACAGTTATAGCTATACTTAACCCTGATCTCACAACAATTCATCCGCAAATGTGTGAATTTGTATTTCTTACTGAGATATTTTAAATTATGTGTGGTGTAGATTTTAACTGCATAAAAAAGGCATTTCTTTGAGCTTCCATACTTAAAATACCCGTAACCCACTTAGCTTGGTCCTACTTGAACAAATCTTTAATCTATTGGTATTGCTATCAGTAATGGAATCTTCACATCCATCAAACGGTTCGTACCGTGTCAAATTATAATGAAGTTTTTATTGAGTTTTCTGAATGACTTTAGGAGTTGAGGCACCATGGTGTTGACCTTAATTTTATTACTTGCTTTTCTTTGCCGCACTTTCTTGGCCACTATAGTTTGTTATTGGTGTTGGTATTAACCGATTGAGTGGAAAAATATGCATGTGGATTTTGTCTAGAGGGCCCGATCTTAATTAAAAAATTATTTCCAAGCACCTGGTGTGTTCCGACGGCCATTCGTTTCGGAAATAAGATACCAACCAAACAGAGTCTTCAAATTATACCTCTTTTAAGATTTTGGGACTAAATCGTTTAAAGTAAGTACCTAGTAGTGGTATTCAAATGCTAAAATACCAAGTGTAAAATAAAAAACAAAAGAATGGCAGTTAAACACTGAAAGAATAAAGAGCAAATGTTATAATATCAGTGAAGTTAAATAGACAAGATCAATTCCATTCGAGTAGAGCTATATCGGTCGGCAGAACTTTCTACGTCTAGAAAAACCCCTACATAAGGAATAGGCGGATAAAATTAATAAGCGTTCCACATGAACGATTCCGTTATATGACCGGGGCAGAAGTTAATAAAGAGGCAGGATTTGAAGGCATTATCTCGAATTACGCGCAAACTTTATTAAATGCGTATCTCCTTTATCCGGGTTTGGGTTGTTCTGGTAACGTTTTTTTTATTTGTACTAGGTAATAAGACGCCACGTCATTTGCGTTAATATTTAGTTCTTATTATGGTCTGATTCCTTTACTACAAACCATTAGTAAAGGAATCAGATCTGATAAAAACTAAATATTTAAAAAACCTGTACAACCAGTGAATCTCTTCAGTGGATCGGACCGGAATATAGAGCCTGTAAGCATAACGCTTAATTCAATTGCAGTGCAACCCGAATTTTGAAACAAAGACTTGCGTGGCTCTGCAGTGCCGTCGTTACCCTGAGACATAGGTCTCATATTCCTCTAAGTAATTTCGTTGTCTCCTTTTTCCGATTTGGGATGAAGTTATGCTGAGGACGGTTTGTCGAAATTATACATTTTTATTCGAATGGTTAATATTTTTTTTATTGTCGACGAGACGGTTTCCTGACGGTAAGCATAACGCTGGTCCATAACAATTGAAGTGCCACTCAGAACTTTGAAACATAAAGGCCTGCGTGGCACTGCAGTGCGCTCGTTGCCATGAGACATTAGTTATTAAGTCTCATAAGCCCAGTAATAGTTTATACGTTAATATGATCGAACGTGGCGAATGTTTCTTACAAGGTAGTTTTCGTACTTATATTCGTTTGTTTTTAATAAATAAGTAACCATTTTAAAAAGTCCTGAGTCCTCTGATCCAACTTTGCGCAGATACTTTTAGCTGGCGTCAGTAGTTTCGCATCCGATAAACTCGATACAAACAATAATATTGTTACGTAAAAGTTATCTTTGTGTACGTGATTCCTATGTGTGTGCGCTAGTGTTGGGATGAGAAAGCTGTATCGGTATTTGATAGCATAAGTGGGACACGTTGGAAAGTGGGATTGGCATCATATTTGTCTAATTTGATGAACATATTGCATAGATCGATAGATTTGTATTTATTGCAGCATTAGAATAGTAGATACATAATTAACGCGACGTTAGCTGATTTTTACCCATTTTTAAAACCGTTTTAAACAATTAAATCTATACAATTAAATCTATTTAGCTGTAAAATTACATGATATAGATATATTCTTCATTTAATTTAAACGTGTATATAGTTCAATACACAAAAATTAATACGGCTGATAATGATGATGTTTCTATAAAAGTATTCCAATACTAGTTTACATCAACTTTATATCTCACAAATGGTACAAAAGGCAATCGTAAATAAAAAAATGTTAAATGGCGATTCTCTGGACGGTAATTACATGTTTAGTTTAGAGTTCTGTCTTAAAAGAGTACTAGGAACATGTGTGTGGCTTATATGAATTCATACTTAAGTAGGTACTTAATTGTATTTTATGTTATGAGTATGATGTGTTTGTAAGTAATAAATAAATACATAGCTGTTCTCGTAGCGTCCGATGGTGCGACGTTGCATTGTCTATAAAAGTGGGGCGTTTCGCCATTACCGGGACGTTTTGCTATTACCGGGATGCTTGACAACACTAGTACATAATGTCGCTTGTAATAAATACTGAGGTTATCAGATATAATGAAAGTTTCACGGAAATTGGGTATTAGAGGGTGAGTTATGGGGAAATCAAATAAATTCACGATGGCAATAATATTTCGAATAACATAGAGAATAACTATATGTATACAAGAAAGAGAAATGTAAAATATTTACGAATAACCCTACTTCGCTGCGAATAACACCTGATGATAACATACATAAGACTCCTTACTAGGATTCTCTGTATATAGGGAACCACGATGATCATGCTCCCACAAAACCCACAAATACTTGCGCTTTTATAGTGCACAAATATTCGTCCCGTGACGGGAATCAAAACCGTGTCCGTTTTCCGCAACAAATGTTAAGTCCATCACCTTAAATAAGATTATATAAAGTGAGTAATTTATAGTTTCAATTCCGCGATAAAGAATGTCTAATGGCCTAAGTTCGATCTATACTGAATGATGGCTTTGCCAACCCTTACTGGTTATACCCAGTTACTGATGGCTTTGCCAACCCTTACTGGTTATTCCCAGTTACTGATGGCTTTGCCAACCCTTACTGGTTATACCCAGTTACTGATGGCTTTGCCAACCCTTACTGGTTATACCCAGTTACTGATGGCTTTGCCAACCCTTACTGGTTATTCCCAGTTTCTGATGGCTTTGCCAACCCTTACTGGTTATTCCCAGTTTCTGATGGCTTTGCCAACCCTTACTGGTTATTCCCAGTTTCTGATGGCTTTGCCTTATTTAAAATGGATTTCCGCAAAGTAACGCCTGATTCCATCAAATATCCATCACCTTATCAACTACACCATTACCGCAACATCATCGTTGTATTCGAATAATTAAGCTCAGAAATAACAATCGTTCAATTAGTTAGTGACCGCGGGCTCTTTTTGTTACAGCCGTATTTTTCGAATATCAACTAAAGTTCTATAACTAACCCGGCCCGTAACTTGTTATGCCAAAACTAACACTTTATTATTTAAAGGTGTTTCACAGTTTCGCTTAGTTATTCAGTAAGTTCCATTAAAATTTGCAAATTAAATTCGTCGCTGCGGGGCGTTTTAATTATCCTCATCTTTCGTAATTAAACTTAATTGTTGGTGACTTTAATTGATGCAGTGGGACTTAAGGGAAGTATCCTGCTGTATTAAGTGGTTCTACGATGACACTTAAAATTTACATATTGACAGATCTATTGTAACAAAACGAGCTATAGAGCGGGCTATGTTTGAGGTTTCCTTTTCATAGAATCGGGTCTAGGAATTCCGCAAGAGAACTAAAGCTACCCCTTAAAATTAGCAAGTTGAAATGGCAATGGGCAGACCGCATCGTAACCCATGCGGAAGAAAGGTTCTCCACGAATCGGAAGACGTAGCGTAGGCCTCGCACTTGGTGAACAGATGACAGTGAGCCATTGATTGTAAGTGGCATGTAGCATTTCAAAGAGGCGATTTATGGAGGAGGCCTAAGGTCAGCAGTAAACGACTTCCAGCTTATGCTTACAAACTTTGACAAAAATTGGTGACGCTTACGCGAAAACCCAATACTCAAAAGTGTCTTATATTGTAATTAAACTATGTTTAGCACTTTTACAAGTAACACCAGGTAAATTAGAAAATATTTTAAAGTTTTTACATCATTTTTTTTAGGTATGTGGATTATCATGTTAGCTTGGTAATCATCAAATTTAACCTATATTTGTCGTACCCTCTATTTATTTATATACAAAAACTGCAGCTCTTAAAGTTACACTTATCATTGTATTATAGCTTCTACACGCGGTTTTGACCCGAGTTCCCACAAGAACCGTGCATTTTCCAGGATAAAAAGTATCCTATTTTATTCTCCGGTCCCAAAACTATATTTATGCCAAAAATCACGTCGATCAAATAAAAAATGACGTTGTTCCGTTGCTGCGTGAAATGAGGACAAACCAACAACAAACACACTTTCGCATTTATAATATTAATAGGAAGTAGGGTAGTAGGAAGTAGGATATACAGTGAAAAACCATTTTACATAAATATTATACATCGTTCTTGCATGTATATCACTGGTACCTGATAGGTTTTGATGAGTCGAGACATTAATTACAAAATTAAGCGTTAGACGTATGACTTTATTATTTTGAGCTAGAATCTTCAGATTTGGACACCAACGATACGTAAAGAATTCTAAAAAACAAGTTCAGCATAGAAGTCGGTTCATCAGAAAGACAGACAGCTTTTCTGTCCGGTTTAGGTCAACAAACTGTATAAAATAAAATGAAAATTTCAAGAATTGTCTTTATTGTTGTAGACTTATTGTTCGTTGCCAAATATCGGAAACTTTACCGAGTAGAATTAATCTGCAGGAATAAATTAAAATAAATGAGATTAAAAGAGCCCCCGGCAAGTTTTAACTGAATTTAAAATTAGTTCTCACCTCTTGAAGTGCATGATGGCATTAAAATTGAAAATTATTAACATTTTCGTGGGAGACTGGCGGATTTCATTGTTAGCGGAATAAAATAAACTTCTTAGGCTAATTAATTTATCCTCTCCGTTCTAAAGGGGCGAGATAATATTTGTCCGTTAATTAGTACTTATTTGTTCGCTCCACTTTACTTAACTTTCACTTTTAACCGCGAATTAAAAGTTATTAGCTTATTCTTTCAACAATAATTTATTTTGCCGTAGCTTCTTAATTTGTTGGCAATGTTTTGTTTTGTTCTAACCAATTTGAGGTAATTTATCACTGACTACGAGTAGATCCTTGTAATTTATGCTTTCTTTAGTTAGTAATATGTTCTGAAATATATATTTTAAGAATGGTTACAACAAAAAAAAGTTATACAAAAAATTATTATGCCGTAGCTTTTTAATTGTTTATGTTAATTTTGGCAATATTTTGTTTTGTTCTAACCAATTTGAGGTAATTTATCACTAACTAGATCGGCACTAACCTAAGAACAAGTATTTTATTTTATTTTTTATATCGAATTTATATAGATTTAAAAATCATTATTTTGTACTTATTTGTAGCCAGGTTAACGATTGAGAATGCCCTACAACCACGGTATGGTAAAAATATAAATGTCAATCCTACTAGTCATACTATCCTACTTCCTACTAATATTATAAATGTGAAAGAATGTTTGTCGATTTGTTGGTTTGTCCTTCTTTGACGCTGCAACGGAGCAACGGATCGACGTGGTTTTTGGCATAGATATAGCTTATGGACCGGAGTGTAACATAGGCTACTTGTTATCCCGGAAAAATGCACGGTTCCTGTGGCATCGCGGGTGAAAACCGCGGGCAGAAGTTATTCTGTATATATTTATCAAACTTGTAGTCAACTAACAACTAGATAAATACTACAGCTAAATACACTACATTACTATTATTACTACAAAGCTGTTGGACCGTCTACAGGCCCTTATAGGCTTATAGATAACCCAAATGTTCTTGCCCACTTACTTTGCATCATCCCAACATCATCATGAATCTTTTAACCATGAGTACTACAAATTCATTGAGTCTACCAACAGAACTACTCTATAGGTACTCCCGACTTCAGTTCTCCAGGTCTTGGCTTAACTTATTCCGAATCTCGGAATTTATGGCCAAGAGAAAACCTCAGGTTACCTCGGCTATCCTTACATAAAGTGCCTTCTGAGAACGTTTCTGTAGATGGGCTTTATATATCTGCCTATAATTCTAAGAAGCTTTTTAAAGCCGTATTTATTAGGGTGTTTGACCTCGGATGCTTCAGTTAGATTTTAAGGGTAAAGTCCTACCAAATTAAGCGATGCGATGTTGCGATTGCGGCGTATATTTTACTTAATGTTTATACTTAAGTTAAGACCTGTTTCCACATGGTTATCATTTTTGGTGTAGTAATGTGCCGAGACCGAAAAATACATCAAGAATAAAACATCATCGACTTCCAAAAAAGGATAATGTTCTCAATTCGGTTGTATTTTTTTTATGTTTTGTTACTTCAGAACTCCGTCATTTATAAACCGATTTAGAAATTATTTTTTTAATTGGAAGGATATACTTTCAGACTAGTCCAATTTCATTAAAATCGGTTCAGTAGTTTGTCACTGAAGTCGTTTCAGAACTTAGATTTAGACTTGTTTCGTGTTTTCATTCATTATGTTTAAATGTGGTACCAAATATTACGCGAAAGTAACTGAGAGCGATAGCTATACAGCTAGCATTACTATAAAGCTACCTACGTCACTTAGTGATACTGTAATAGATTACTATCAATTCGTGGCACTGTATAATGCATTGCTCTCGTTACCCTGAGACGTTAGGTATTAAGTCCCATTCGCCCTATAATTTCACTGACTACTTTCATCTGTTATTATCTCTCATCGCTCCCATTCAGTAGATGATCATCTTTAGCTTTCGCATCTTATTATTTTATGTTTTCCCTTTTGAAATAAGCACCTTCCATTACTTTGCTACCGCGTCTTAAAATCATGAAAAGCTACTGAAAAATACGTAAAATTGACGTGGCAAACAAATAAATTTATTTACGAGAAAAATATTTTTTACTTCTTCCGTCTCTCCTCAAAATTTCATCTCGGTCCTTGTAGCTCTCGTTCCGCTCAGGATTCTAGCCAACTTAGTCTCTCGAATTAAATTCCCTTTTTTTTTCACTTTTTGTGTAATCTACAATTTTCAAACTCTACTATATACTATATATATAAAAATGTCCTACCATCCAGTTATAGTTGCATCACAGTGTTTTTGTTCACCGAGAGCTCAAGCTTATTGTAGGATTCGAACCATTGACCTACAGATCAGCGGCCGACTTCACTACCACTCAGCCATCATCGCTTGACATTGATAATAGATTACAGTATATAATAATAGTATTGCAAATATACAATAAAATAAAGCACAATACTAGTATTCATGATTTGTGCTCCGAATGAAATAAAGTAAAAAATTGCTTTAAAAAAGCGACTTCAGTGACAAACTACTGAACCGATTTTGATGAAATTTCTATGGGACCAATCTGAAAGTAGGTATATCCTTTCGAATAAAAAAAGAATTTTCCAAATCGGTTTATAAATGACGGAGATCTGAGGTAACAAATATTAAAAAAAATACCCACCGAATTTGAGAACCTTCTCTTTTTTGGAGGACGGTTAAAAAACGAAAGCATTTGTTCTGAATTAGGTGTTTTAAGGCCATGACGCTTGTTGTCCATATTCTCTAGACACAGGGAATCCTACCAAAATTGTAGAGTCAATTTATGTAATTATTAGGCCTTATTTATTTCATTATTAGGCATTAATAATACTTACCATAAAATAAAACATCAGAACGCGTTATGCAAGAGATAATATCAAAATAGCGATTATACGCTATCCATATGTACCTACCACTAGAATACCCTGAAAATGGCTGCGCCTCTAAATGTGAAAATTATAATAATGTTTCAAATATGGAAATGTACCGTATACTATGAAAATACGTATTAAACTGCTGAAATATCTCGTAATATGGTTCATAAAATTCAATGTAGTAATATTAAAAGCATTTAAAACCTAAATAATGGCCAGATACATTAAATAAACACAAAAAACCTACTACTTTTCATAGAGGTATTTTCTTATGCATGCCTAGCTACCGTCTGCTAGGTATGTAGCTACCAACATAAAATATGTGACGTATTAATATTGAATTACTTAATTCAATTTATTTCATTAATTGAGTTTTATTGGTTCTAAAATATGTTCTATCCTTTTCTCGTATTCTTAATTATTGTAAAGTGACGTAGTGTTACCGAAATTCATTAAGACCAGGTGGTAGAAATAACTGTTCTGCAAGTGTCTGTCTCTGTGGATACCACCGCTTTGCTCGTGTAGCCGGCTCGTGTAATGCAAACATTACTGTGTTCCGGTTTGATGAACAAAGTAGTCAGTAATTTACTGGGCTTATAAAACATAGTACCTAATGTCTCAGGGTAACGAGCGCGCTGCAGTGCCCCGTAGGCCTTGGTTTTCAAAGCTCTGAGTGACACTCCAATTGTTACGGGCCGGCGTTATGCTTACCATCAGACAAAAGTACTGGTCGTCTCTTTATCAAATAAAAAAAAATCAAATTTTATTTTCGTATAAGTCGAATAGGCTAAAATTTGGTTTTTACTTGTAGACCTGGTGACAGTGCAATATTATTGAAAAAAAAACTTGGTTTTAAAATATTTTTGTATGTAGTATCTAAATAGTATATTTTAAAAAGTGTGCATCACGTCGCTCCGCCTCTCGGTGTGACCTAACCGTTATTCTCATATTTTTATGTTTCTATTGTGGTATCATAAAAATATAAGTATCGGTCTTGGTTCGGTTAAGTACTAATGGAATTAACTCAGCGTTGGTATCATTAACATCGTTATTGATCCATTGGTCGACATTGAGGGTAATTAAGAACACAAATATGCTTCCTCCCATAGACAACAGATGTATGTAGACATAGCGCTTGGACCGTCTACTGAAGCCATCAAATTAAGCTACATCGACAAAAATTAAAACTAACTCTTCTGCGAGTATCATCAGGGTGAGTACCATCGCTCTGCTCGAATAACCTACCGCCAAACTATAGTGTTCTTGTTTGTTTCAAACGCTATAACCCGATTTTTTTCAAGTCACGACTGAATAGGTATCTACTAGGTAAGCGTGCTTCATGATAGACCGCATCGTCGCTAACAGGTGAGATGAAAAACTAGCCTATATTATTATCAGCCTCTTACGCTCCCCCTGCTGGGATATGCTTGGGCCATAATCCACCACGCGGTCGCAGTGCGGCTTGGTGGATGACACATGTCCTCGAATGTCGTGGTTCTTGAACATGCGGGTTTCCTCACGATGTTTTCCTTCACCGTTTTAGAGCGAGTGTGAATAATTCGCACATAACTTGATATAAGTCATTGGGCCGAGTCGAGATTCAAACTATGGTGTGTCGGATTGAAGGTCGCACAAGTTCCCCCTGGGTCACACTCGCTCTCCAGCCTATTTAGTATAAAAAAACTTGTCACGCAAAATTCACTTTACGTTGGAGTTCCTATAAGACTATTTAATTAAGCTACACAACCAATAAAACCAAATAAAAAAACGCATTACATTCTAACACTTCCAGTATGTCCCGCGTCCGTGTAACACCCTCAGGGCCGAGATACACGCCGTGATTGCGCCTCACCGAGCCAGATTACGATTCATTTACATACAAATACTGGGACCTTCCAACTTTGAATGCGATGGGATGGTTCACTGTTGTTCTAGCAAAAAGCGAGCTTAATTCGAACAACAATAAGTCGGAGGGGGGCGCCACTTGCCCTGATTAAGGTTACTCTTTAGTTACGCTACGTCTCCTTGTCACTTCCAATGGATGTAATTCTTCTATGTCTTTGGTAAAGTAATTTTGTAAGAAATTGTACAGTGTGGTAATTTTATGTGCTTGTTAATATGGTATTTGGTATACAATTATACGCTTTGGTGTTGTTACAGTGTGAGTTAAGAATGCTAGGTTCTTAGGTATCCTATAGAAGGTGAAATCCATGGAACAAATTATTTTTATATGCCAATTTTAGGGTTGCTTTCGTGCGTTTTCTATTTTTTCTGACCAAAAAAGGAATACAATATTTTCAGGGTTCATGTATGTATGTGACTTTCTTTATTCCACAATAACTTTTAAACGCCTGAACAGGTTTTGATGTATCGGGTATCGTTAGAATCCTTACATCATCGCGAGTGAGACTGGCTAGGGCAGTCGTGTTTTTTATTAATTTTAACTTAATATGTTATATGTTAGACACTATCTCTCATGATCTTAAGTAACGTTTAGATTGAAGGTGATGAGCACGCTAAACCTAACAGACTAAGGCTGGCTCGCAAATGAACACACTGAAAGGTGTTTGGCGACAATGAAGTTAAGGGGAGCTAGCCAGGAGTGCACTATAGATGGTCTTACTTCTATACTATGGTCTCCGTTAAATATATTCCTTCAACAAAAGCTCAAGATCATTGTAGGAATCGAACCATCGGCCTACGACATGGCAGATGACCACGTTACTACTGAGCCATCATCGTTACAAAATTTTAAGTACCAAACCTTAAAAAAAAATAGGCCATTAAAACCGTTGTTGTTTAATTCAAGTCTTGAATGTGAACTTCTCAAAGCCAAAGGAGTTTGACTATCCCTAGCCTTTCCCGCGGATTAAAGCCCCACACAATCCTTCGCCGCTACCAATAATGCAAGATAAACCGTATAAACATTATGAGATGTTCATTAAGAAGGAAATAAGGAGGGATACGGCTATAAGGTGTCCCCGCGAAATATGATCACTTAATATCGCTTAATAAACCTCTACGGGGCGTAAAGCAAACCTGTCCTGTTCTAAGAGCTAGATTAACCATATCCACGATAAAGCTTCTTCAGCCACTATACTGCGACCTTAGTTTACTTCCAACAAAAGGGTAAGATAGTTCAGCAACGGTTGGTTGTTATATAATACGGGAACGGCCAAGCTATTTCGAGAGACGTTTATGAATAGCGCTTATTTTTCTTTTAATTACGCACGGCCGGTGTCTGCTAACGTCTGACAACCCTACGGGTGGCCGCCTTGTTTTAGCCCGGTCGGACTGTGGCAATTTGGTAACCCTAACTATTAAGGCGGGTGCACATTAAACACACGCGAGCGGTTACGTGACGCAAATAACGTCTGTTTTGTCATTAATATTTCGACCGTGAGACTTGATAAAAAGTTGTGCGAGCGGCATATGGCATCAATGAAACTGAAACGTGGGTTAACACCTTGTCACAATGTGTTTAGTATGAAAGCACTTTTGGTTATCAATATAGTTTATTAATTTACTGACTCTTAATTACTCCCAACTAGCTGATTATTTTTAATTGAATGTGGTCATTTAGATTAATTTGACTGCTTTTGCTGATAGATGTGTCGTAGAATGATAATGAGGTATTTTTGTTTGCATTGTCAGATGATATGAAAGTGTTGATTTCATGTGACATTTATATAATTTATAAATAATTTTCACTACCGCATCAGATTGTGTTTTGTTTATTTTAGAAATAGAAATACCGGTCGATGTATGTCTTTGAGTGATGGCAAATTTTCACATATTTAACTAGATTGTGTATGTACAAGGCAGGTATGCTTTCTTAACTAAAAAATTTTAAGTTCACAACTTTTAAGATTTGAAACGATGTCGTAATCTAAACCTAGAACACAGAC
This sequence comes from Crocallis elinguaria, assembly GCA_907269065.1. Taxonomy (NCBI): domain Eukaryota; kingdom Metazoa; phylum Arthropoda; class Insecta; order Lepidoptera; family Geometridae; genus Crocallis; species Crocallis elinguaria. Next base: position 17,082,462 of record OU026072.1, on the reverse strand, counting down.
TAGATCTCTACTGCGGCACACACTGTTATTTTTTAGCTCAAGGTGGCTGGCTAGACAAGCACGGAATATGCCCTAACACAATGCTCTACCGCAAATTATTCACTGAGTCATCTATAGGCAACTTATACAGGCTGCCTAAATTGACCTAAATATCAAAAATCTTTTGCGGTAGCAAATAACACACTATACATTAATTTGTTAGCCTAAAACTAGTGAGACAGGCGCACCTGTTACCGTTCTACTTATCTAGATATATTTAGGCATTTTCCCACTCCTAGGTGCGAAAACAAAGCGAAGTCGCATTTTACGAAGTCGAGTCACGTAAGTTCTCCATAACCGGAATGCCTAGGCATTAGGCAAACCCTAGTAGGTATAAGCCCAGCCATTTGAAGTCTAGACGGGTATTATTTCAGAAATATGACGCGGGTTCAGAGCTTGTTCACTATGTCGGATGTGGAATCGTTTACATGTCGTCCGATCTTGCGAGTGAAATATTTGTGTGATAGCTCCGACACGATAGTCATTTCGGAGTTTTCGTCCGACTTTCTTCGTTGCAATCACCAATCAATAAATTTATTTATCTTTTTTGTATATATTGACTGTCGCTTCCGATTTTTCTCAAGTACCCGCCGAAATCATTCGGCAAGACAAGAGCTTGTTTATAATATCAGATTTGGAACCGTTTAAATGTCGTCCGATCTTGCGAGTGAAATACTTGTGTGACAGCTCCGACACGATAGTCATTTCGGAGTTTTCGTCCGATTTTCTTCCGTTGCAATCAGTCAATCACCAATCAATAAATTTATTTATCTTTTTTGTATATATTGACTGTCGCTTCCGATTTTTTTCGTATCACTGCCGAAATAATTCGGCAAGGGTACAATATACGAAAAGTCGCTCTCGTATCTATAGCAAAAGTTACATAAGCTATGTTGTCAATCCGAGTTTAACCTCACATCGGGCATCGACACCACAGCACGCTTGCTATTACAAACAAGCACACAAGCTTAATCAATTGACCGGACACACATTTTATCACTATCCGATAGGTAAATTGGTTAACACTATCGGATCGGTTCACGAAACGGAGAATTCGAAATTAGCTGCGCGGCTACTGACAAAGTGGGAACGAGTACTGGAAACAAATGCGGGTGGTCCATAGAATTCCAAGCGGCGCTAATCCCACTGATTTATACGTCGAGTTTACCTTATTTATGCACAAAATAAGTAAGATGGAAAGGGATGATCAAAAAGATTACTTGATAGAGCTGATGCTTGAATCCTTCCGGTTATGAACAGAGACAGATAATTGACGGAGGTCTTCTGAAGGGATAGGGTTGGTTTCACGGGAGTACATTTTAAATCAAGCTTTATGATATGAAAAGAAAATTGTTTTCTTCTTTTTACTGATTGATACTGAACTGATTTGGTTGAATTTTGAGATATGACAGATATTGCATCAAGGGATGGTAAACCTTACATGGCATTATAATAGTTTGAATTAATTCCGAATAATACACCCAAAACAACTATTACGTACCTAATGTCATTATTATCCTTATCATATCAACCTTATACAACTTTTCAAAACATGAAACATATATTTTGCTCCATCCAATCTTGGACCGTCTAAACGCTTGTGAACCCAAATTATTTCAAAAACATCCTTTAATATTTATTATCCGTTTTATTCACATTTGGTACATATAACTGCCAAAATATTGTTCTAAACTTAATTGTTCCAAGAAACTCCAGTATTCAAATGGTGTCAAACTGACGTAACCGATACTGTATCCAGAGAGAAAGCAGAATCCAAATTGAAATTCAAGAAGCTGAAAACCGATCTGTCTGAGCGCTGAGGCAACATGAACTTGATAAGCTTTAGAGTTTAGATAATTATTATTGAATTTTGCCTTGTTACGGTTATATACATAAATAAAGTTTAGTTGTGTATACAACTTTTAAAGGTTTTATCGTGTATATTTTACACTAGCTGCTGCCCGCGGTTTCACTTAAATATTCCTTATCAAAAGAACAAAACATATAAATCGAGTATCAGAATAATTTTGATGGAGACATTCGTAAAACGCAGAACTATGGAAGCTAGAAATTATTAAGAGACTTTGTTAAAACTACTATTGCAATTATGGCGCCCAATGTGTGGTAAAAGTCCCTTTACAATGTATGAAAATAAACGTGAAAATTTAAAAAAGTGTGTAAATAAATAATGCCCAACGACCACATATATATATACCTAATGTAATTATAGGATGTGCTGTTTCTAGGGAACCAGGAACTACGAGGACCGTAGTCCTACAACACCCAGATGAGGAAAAATACCTTCTACAGTTTTTATTTAAAAGTAATCAAATATTTGTCTCGCTGCCAATCCCGCAGCCAAAAAAAAAAAGAAAGTACAAACCAAAACATCCTTGCAGTCTTAAAATAAGTCTCCCCAAATGTCATTCGTATATTGTCTTATATAAAATCAAGTAAGGAAGGACCTTTGTCAGAATCGCCGACCAATTTTCGGCAAAGGAAATCCCTTGACCACGTCACGTAGGGGAGGCCATTTTTATTCTGAGCACACGAGAATTCGTTGTATTGAATTTTGGCGCGTAAACTGAAGATGTTATGTGGACTTACGATATTTCTTGGTAAAGTGTTTGTTTTGTTAGAGATAATATCGGATATATTCGAATCTATGAGGTTGTTTCTCACGTATTTATCAATATTCGTAAAAAAAAACTGTTAAGTATTTACTTACACTCTTTTTTTTTTTAATTTATTATTAATACAAAGAAATATACTAATTTGGTTCTTATTGTCTTAAAACCTATGTAAAACTAAACACGGGTATCCCGTGAACATGATGCTTGCAACAGCGTCGAAATATCGGGTGCTCATCGCTCAATAATAATCACGGTAAATATCCCGTTATAATGTGCGAATTATTTAAAAGTTATGTTATAATATCAGATAATGTATGTAGTATGTTCATGATTGTCTTTCGACATAACTCACAATATATCGTCATCAAGCCAAAGATTTATGTCACCTTTACTTGAACTGTTTCTTCAGTCCAAGGCATTAATTAAGCGGTGGTCTCATAGAATTTTTAATTACTTGGCTCTCGAAGATCGTAAGAGCCCTCCTTGACTGTGTTGTTATAACGAATACCTACAGCATTTAATTATCTCGCTTCGTTAGCAGGTTGTTAGTTTGTGGTGAATACAAAATTAGTATAAGAAATTCTTTAAGAATGTATAGATTGAAGTTTATAAATTAATTACTTAATTATAGCTATTATAGTTTGGTTTATACTAAAGAGAGATCATGAAATATCATATTATGGGCTGGCGTCATGTTTAAACAGTGCCGTAAACAGGGCGGGGGCTAACGGTGCCAAGGAGCAGGGCCCTGGCCCTAGAGGGGCGCAGAAATTATCAGACTCGGGTTAGATCAGAACATCAAGGCGAAGTTGTAGAAGTTCCCACGGGGCGCACAAAGGCTAGTAACGGCACTGCGCTTACCATTTAGCAAAGGATCCGCTCGTCTCGCTACCCAATATTTAAAAATTGACCTATGGATAGCTTGCTGGTCAGGTCCAGAGTTAGATTAGTAAATTCTATAATTTTTTTTTTATAATAATTTAGCAGATTTCCACACCTGTACCGGTAGAACATTTGCAACTATTTTAAGATCTGTAACACAATATTCTGACAAATAAATTGAATTTCAATTTGAATTTGAGGATAACATCGAAATATATCTCATCTATATATAGTCTATTACTAATTATCATTCTGAAGTTGAAAATCGCCAAGCATAAGTATCAATAAATTCTAGCAGCTGTAAGTACATGAGGGGCAAATCTATTTAAATCTTTGCTCACAACCTTAGATTGCCACGACATAATTATAAGTTCACGAGATAGAAATAGAGATCATACACTAACAAAAGTGAATAAAAAAAATAGTAATGATTCGCGTGTCTTTTAAAGTCGTAAGTCATTGGGGTGGGTCAGCTGGAAATTAGTACTTTGGAAGCCGTAGGCGCCCAATCGGGAAACATCGCTATAAATAATAGAAACTTTTCGATAAAAATACTTCGAACACAGAACTAACATCTAAAAATAACTGAAAATCCAAACAACTTTGCTTCCGTATAATTAAAATCCGTTTTAGTTTGAGAATCCGAACACCTGCTGAATTAGAACAGCTTTTATACGTCCTTGGAATTTGACTTTATAACCGTAATATTCTCTATAAGGACGATATTAGGTACGCACTAGGCGAACTCGCATTTTGTTCGCGTAGAGTATATTTGGTTATTAATAAACCATTTTTAACACGTAGCCAACTTTTTGCACGTGAACCAAACTTCTCATGGCGAATGCGCTTTATTAGTACCGTCCTTTAGAGGCTATAGAAGCTCTGGTGAGATTCCACAATCACCCCACTATGGCCCCGTATAACCCACTTGCCCTGGCCTACAACCTCCGGCTCCTAGGTTATTATAGGCCATCAATCATTATGTATGCTTAGATACACCAACTTTCTGAGATAATTTTCGCGTTAGTATACTCAAAATCTTTATAGACATTACTCAAAAGAATAGAGTAGCCTGTCGGTCTAGGTTAAGCTAAGTTCAAAACATTCAAATCTGGATGGGTGACCGCTACAATTATTATACTTTATTATAGCGTCATACTGAGCTCTGAGGGCGTAACATAAAATGGACTCTATAGGTGATAGGGTTTTTTCTAGTACTTTTTCTACTATACTACCTACCAAGAAGAAAATGAAGATATGTCGTCAAACACCTAATGGTGTATAATCTAATATATCTTTACTAATTATTATAGATGCAAAAGTTACGAAAGTCGTTAAGCATAATCATAAAGTGTGTTTATTGTATTAAGACATAAACAGGTCTATTGGCGCACAAATAAAATTAAAATATAATTTTGACTAACCTCGACATTTGCTGGTGTTTATTGGTTAGCCATACTTTTACGCAGCAAAGGAGCAATACGACGAGTATCGAGCTGACTTTTCCCATAGAGATAGTTTATGATCTAACTACTGTAATCCCGAAACAATACACGATTCGTGTGAAACTAATAGCCGCAGCTTGTCCCACATATTCTTGTCTCAAAATATCCAGTATGCTTAAAATATCTAAATATAATTTTGTTTTGTTTCAGGTACCCTACAAATAGTGAAGAGCGAAGAGGATGACCACGGGAAGTTTGAGTGCCTTGCCGAAAACTCAATTGGAACCGAGTTCTCAAAACACACTCTCCTTTATGTCAAAGGTACGTATCACATGCCCGTAACTTGAATATATTGTAAGAGGGCTTCAGTAACGTGATATTTTAATAAGAGGACTATCCAAAACTGACTTAAAACGTTTGACGTTAAATACCGCGCGGTCAACGGGGCAGTCCTTTGCAAGAGTCTTAAGGAGCTGATGCTCCTTCACACTTAAGGGAAACTGATTCCTTTGATTACCTATACTCTCTTAGAATAAATCGCAGCCAAATCACTCACATATACTCTACGTAGATTACACATATGTCCATCATTCAAAGCCTTCGCATGAAAAGGTTAGCACAGACCTTGCGCGGTAAAATTACTTAATGACAACATTCGCCTCCGACACGCAAGCTCGATTACCATGGAAAGAGAGAAAAACGCTTTAATCTATGCGAAAGAAAAGGATAGAGCTCTCGAAAGTACAGTGGAAGAGGTCTCTCATTATAGTGGAGTACCTTGGTTTGATGTGGCTGTAATCAGGAGTAGGTAGTTAGCTTATTTGGTGGTTGGATACGGCTGCACGTAGGATTGTTAACAAGATTGCTGATCCTGCTTACGAATGCTTAGAGAAGACATTTTGAAGACTTATCCCCATTTTCACCAACAACGAATAAGGCAACGCCTAACTAAGTAACTCTTAATGTAAGCAAAGTCCTAGGTATAAACCGTTAGAACCCTCCTAAAGGTTGGTGAAATGTTTTTTTTTCTCTAGGCAACTCATAAATATTTAGGCGTCTCCTAGGGTTGGTGAAAACGATATCTATCTATAATACAAAACAAACCTCAGTTTTGTTTTATCGATAGCGTCAAAATATAGTCAAAGGTATCAAACACGATTCATAGGACTGATAAAATGGGACTGGCTATGGTATGCATATCGGAACACACTGAAATGTATCTAGAGATAGATTTTCGGATAGCCAAACGGCCACTACAAAATGCCCTACTGTAATTATATGGCTGCATCACGGTGTTTATCTATAGCAGGGGTTCTCAAACTTATGTGGCGTCGAACCCCTTTTAGAAAACGAAATATTTGACGGAGCCCTAATATAACTATAATACTGGTTTTATGTGATATAAAATTTGCATCTAAGGTATGATATTATTTTTAATTTTTCATCAATAGTTATACGTCAGGCTTGATAGAAGAGATAATTTACATATAGATAAAATATTTAGATAAATTTTATTTTATTCTGCAATCTTATAGTAACTCCTTAGTATTATTTTTTTCATTATGACTAGTATTTTCGCGGAGCCCCACAGAGGGTTTGTGGAGCCTGTAGCGTTGACTCAGTGGGGTTCCTCTCGCGGTGTTTATAAAAATTAAGACGGCTAGATTCTTGTTATATAAATTTAATATTAAAAAGGCGCGTAAAAATGTGGCGGTTACAAGAATAGACAAAGGTGAAGTGAAGGATGACAGTAGGTAGATGTCAAAATTGACTGTATGAATATAACGTTCACGTCAAATGTCAATAACGTCATTAGGATCCGCAACATGCCCCCGGCCTTGGAAGCTCCAGCTTCAAAGATTGTAGACGTTAATCCTCTTCTTACTGCCTGGCTTCTTCTTCCCGGAACAAGGGACATATTTTTGCAAAGCTGCGCCGTATGGTGCCGGATGCCGTTCGGATGTCGGCGAGGCGCGATACGCCGTCTTTGCCGCTGATAGTGTTGATAATTCGCCCAAGGGACCACTTCAGTGGAGGAAGTTTGTCATCCTTGATGATAACTAGCGTGTTTGGCTCAAGACTATCCACGTTCTCTCTCCATTTACATCTGGTCTGCAGCTCCGAGACATATTCCTTCGACCAGCGTGTCCAAAAGTTGTGTCGGATTTGTTCCACTCGCTGATACCGGTTGAGCAATCGGTCAGGTTCGCCTCGCATGTCCTGATACACCGGTGCTGTGAGCGGACGACCAACCAGGAAATGGCCGGGGCTGAGAGGAAGAAGGTCATGGGGATCAGATGAAAGTGGGGATAAAGGACGGGAATTTAGGATGGCTTCTACCTGTGTTAAAACCGTGGTAAGCTCCTCAAAGGTTAAATGCGCGTTACCTATTACACGAGCGAGGTGTAACTTACATGATTTTACCCCAGCCTCCCAAAGACCTCCAAAATGAGCAGTGTATGGTGGAATAAATCTTAGCCTATTAGCTTGGCTAAGAGCGTAGTCAGAGATATCAGATGAACAATCAGTTAAAAATTTAGATAATTCATTATTAGCGCCGACGAAATTTTTACCATTGTCGGAAAATATTTCGTCGGGCTTCCCACGACGCGAAATGAACCGTTTTAAAGCCAGTATGTATGCCTCAGTGGATAGATCGCTAACTAGTTCCAAGTGTATAGCGCGCGTAACGAAGCAAACAAATAAACAGATATACGATTTAACGGTCTTAGCACCCCTGCCTTTGCGATTTAAGGTGAGTATCGGTCCCGCATAATCTACCCCGCAAAATAGAAATGGGTAGGTCGGACTCAATCGTTCCTTTGGCAAACTGCCCATAATAGGATTCAAAGTTTTACCTTTCAATCGCTTACACGCAACGCAATCGTTCACAATTTTCCGTGCAAGATTCCTCCCCCCCACAGGCCACCATCGCTGACGAATGTCGTACAGCAGCGCTTGAGGAGCGGCGTGAAGCAGACGTTGGTGCTCGTGTCGCATGAGCAACACTGAAAACGGATGCTTTGAACATACTAGAATCGGATGTTTTTTGTCGTAATCAAAGTTTTCAGAGTAGTTTATTCGACCGCCGACTCGCATTATTTTATTGGCGTCGATAAACAAATTTAATTTAAAAAGACTCGGCGTCCCTTTTAACGATTGATTGTTAGAAATCAAATCGTACGCTTCGATAAAAGATTCTGTTTGTGAAAGCCTGGCTAGCCCCAATTCAGATTCTCTCAGCTCGTCCAAAGTGAGTACGCCTGATTGACGATTTACCTTGTTGCGCGCGTTATTAATAAATCGTAGTACATACGCGAAAGAACGTCTCATTCGTTCGAACTGAGAAAACCTGGTAAAGGGAAATAGTTCTACCTTTTGTTTGGTGAGTAGAACATTTAATGCGCTTGTCTTAACCTCGGGAAGCTCGTCGCCCCGCATTATAGATGGACTTGAGTTCGAAGCTAAGCTGGTGCAGTCGAAGTCACCATCGCGAAGGAAAGACGGTCCTTCCCACCAAAGCGCAGAAGATGTAAGGTCAGGTAAGGAGCACCCTCGAGACACTAAGTCAGCTGGGTTATCCTTTCCACTTACGTGTTGCCATGGTAAGTCCTTCGCGAGTTCGTTAATTTCAGTTACTCGATTTTGAACGAAAGTTTTAAGTTGGCTAGGTGTCATGCGTATACTATAGTGGAGTCAGTCCAAAACACTACACGTTTAAATTCACAGTGCAGTGATTCGCGTATTTTAGAATACAACTGCGCGCCTAACAATGCTCCGCATAATTCGAGTCTAGGTATGCTGACCGGTTTTAACGGCGCGACCTTGCCCTTGGAGCAGAGCAACCTGACTGATGCGCTGCCAGTCTTATCGCTGACCGTTCGAATATAGGCGCAGGAACCGTAGGCCGTTTGCGATGCATCGGTAAAAATGTGAAGCTCGATATAACTAACGTCAGTACCTATAACGTGGCGCGGTACTCGGATGTTTATGAGCGCCGATAAGCTAGCAGCAAACCGGTTCCAAGCCTCCGTGACGTCATGGGGCAGCGTGTCGTCCCAGTCTAATTTTAATAACCAGAGCCTTTGTAATAAAATTTTCGCGATCATGATAACGGGACTGAGTAAACCATACGGGTCAAAGATTTGAGACACATGTGACAATATAGAACGCTTTGTAATTATTGTATCGTTTTTAAATTGCGTGTTATAATGAAGTTCGTCGGTTACGTTGTTCCAACCGATACCCAACGTCTTACAATGGCTAGACTCGTCTAAATTTAACGATTTAATGCCGTCGAACATTTTCGATGATGCCTGATCACCACAATCGAAATTAAATACCCATTTGCGTAGAGGAAAGCAACCTGATTGTAAAACTTTGTATGTTTTTTCGCATAAATCAAGCAATTCGTCTTTATCATCTAGCGTGGTGATCATGTCATCTACGAAGAAATCCTCATTAATGACCCTTTTGACCTCGGGGTCACTGCAATCAACTGCAGTTTGCTTCAGACATCGACATGCCATAAAAGCCGCTGCCGCTGTACCGTACACGATACGGTTATGACGATAAATACCTATATTTTGACTCGGATCGTCGCGCCATATGATTAATTGTAAATCACGCTGTTCTTCACATATTTCAGCTTGCCTGTACATTTTTTCAACGTCCGAGCAAGCAACGTATTTATGTATACGTAGGCGCAATAGTATGGCTAGCAAGTCACCCTGTATGGGCGGGCCTACGAGCTGGAGATCGTTAAGCGAAACTCCAGTGGTCGAAGCAGCACTTGCGTTGAATACAACGCGCAGCTTAGTTGTGGTGCTGTGCTCGCGTAATACACCGTGATGCGGTAGGAAAAAATTAGGTACTCCGTATGAATCCACTCGCGTCATATGACCTAAGGATACATATTCGTGGATAAAGTCAGTGTATAGCCGTTTGTATTCGGGATCGCGTTGCAACCGTTTTTCTAACGATAAAAATCGGTTGAGCGCTTGCGGATATGTTTCTCCTAAGCTTTGTGTCGAGGACTTGAGTGGAATGTTGACGCAAAACCTTCCGTCACTATTGCGCGTTGTAGTTTTTACGAAATGGTCTTCGCACTCCTTTTCTTCCGCCGAACGCGTATCAAGAGGCCTAGGAAGTTCTTCAAGCTCCCAAAACTTGCGTAACTGAGTTTCTACCGCTTGAGAGAAATTACAATGAATGTGATTTTTATTTCGCTTTATATTTAAAGGACCTGAAACGATCCATCCTAATTGTGTATTTTGCAGGAAAGGACCTTTAGGTAAACGCATTTTTCCATCGCTTAATAAATCCCAAAACTTATCCGCGCCTATTAGGATATCGATGCTTTGAGACTCATGAAAATTCGGATCGGCTAGCTGTAAGTTTTCAGGAATCCCAAACTGTGCGTGTTGTTTGGGTATTGCTGGCAACGTTGATGTAATGTTCGGTAAAACAATACATTGCATTCGCATTATAAATGGGTTGGTTCGCGATTTGACTTCTATATCACATATTTGCGTAGACTGTGATATAGAATTGCCAACCCCGCGTATCTCGTGAGTGGACTGTATAAGTTGTGTGCCTAGTTTTTCGCATAATGATCGCGTTATAATACATCGCTCACTTCCCGAATCAAGGAGCGCGCGCGCCGTTTGATAATTGTTGTGCCTATCTTTTACCTCCACTAATGCCGTCGATAACAGAACAGGTTGCACACGCGCATAATTAGCACATAGAATATTGGTGTGTGTGCTTCCCGCATATTTGTTGCTGCTAGGGTCTACAGGCGGCGCGGTGAGGGGCGGCTGCATCGCTAAAACAGGTTTGTTATTCCTACCAGAAGTGGGAGACGCCTCGTCGCGACTCACTACACTATCTTTATGTAGTAGCGAGTTATGCCGTTGCTCGCATTTCTTACACGGGCCGAATCTGCATTCATTTACGGTATGCCCTGCGCGTAAACAGTTTTCGCATAGCCTGTTATCTTTCACGAATTTTAATTTAGCTTCTAAACCGTAATTAAGAAACCTTTGACATGCATACAGTGGATGGTTATATTGTTTGCAAATCAAACATGACTTTTTCAATTGACTGTGCGAATTATCGGTGGAGACATTGCAGTGAATTTTGTGACTACTTTGTGCGTTTGTGAATGGCTTTTTGTTAGTAGTGCTCGCGTGTGATACTTGCAATGTTTCCAACATATTCGCCCTGTCCTTGAGAAACGTCATTAAAACGTCTACCTTCAGAATCGACTTGGAGTCACCAGATTGTTTAAGTGTTGTGTTTTTATATTGTTCCCACTCGCGTTCTGTGATTTTATCTAATTTTGTGGCAACAATGTAAATAATTAAAGTGTCCCAGCTGTCTACTGGTTCTCCCAACAATTTCAAAGCGCGTAAATTCTTTAAAATTGTGTCTATTAAATGCCGTAAAAGATCTGGTGCCTCTTTTGTCAAAGCTTGGATGGTAAATAGTGACATTACGTGATTGTGTACGAGTAACCTGCTATTGTCGTACCTACTGAGAAGCAGTTCCCATGCAATTATGTAGTTAGCAGCTGAAAACTCTAGCGAATCGATCACCAACGCTGCACTGCCCTTTAGTGAGGATTTGAGGTAGTGGAACTTTTGAATGCTAGTGATGTGATCGGAATTGTGAATAAGCGACTGAAAGGTATCCCTGAATTCCAACCAATGCTCATAAGAACCGTCAAAGGTAGGTATCGCTATCGTGGGTAATTTTACTGACTTTAAGTCGCTACTGGGAGCTTTCTTGGAACTTGAATCATCTTCACTATCAAGCATACATTCAGCCCTAGCTAAAGTATTGTAGTAGCTATTTTCAAACAATTCTCGTTGGCTGAGTTGTTCATCGAGATCTACTTCTAAAACTGATTCTTCTAGCTGTGTTTGAATATTATTAAATTCCGAAAATAGACTAGAAGCTCCTTGAATGCGTAGCTTTAGATCTACTCGCGTTTGTGCAGGTAAAGGTACGTCTAATTTTACTGTATTTAGGTACTCAGAAAAGCGTGTAAGACGACCTTTGACAATAGCTCGCTTTTTGGCTAGCTCGCGTATTAGTTTGTTTGTCTCTTCGTCATCTGTAACCGACAACTTGTATGGGGATTTAGACCTAGCGCTCGGTTCTGTGCTCATTTTGGAAGTCTAGTAAAAGGTGGAGTACTCACGTTTGGCAAGTGGCAGTTATGCTGGCTGCGGCACACGCTGCTAGACACTGTGCAAACTGATGGTAGCTCACTGCGTCTCAATTACTGAAACAGTTTACCGCGGAATGAACACAAGAAAGGTTAGGCGTTTGGATAGGATGGATGGCTGGACGTACCGTTTCTCTTGCTAGATAGGTAAGCGTTCTTCTGGACAGCGATCCCGTGGTCGAATTCTTCGGAAAATCCTTGAATTGAATTTTCGAAAATTAGCCGTTGACACCGTGCGCCTGAGAGGTCTTGCGAAGGTCTTGCTGTTAGTTCTTGTGTATCCGGCTTCGAAGGTCCAAATTATGTAGCGTTGACTCAGTGGGGTTCCTCTCGCGGTGTTTATAAAAATTAAGACGGCTAGATTCTTGTTATATAAATTTAATATTAAAAAGGCGCGTAAAAATGTGGCGGTTACAAGAATAGACAAAGGTGAAGTGAAGGATGACAGTAGGTAGATGTCAAAATTGACTGTATGAATATAACGTTCACGTCAAATGTCAATAACGTCATTAGGATCCGCAACAGAGCCCTAGGGCTCCGCGGAGCACACTTTGAGTACCTATGGCTGATCTATAGACAGAAACATCAGGGGGTTTGTCTAAGATACGGCTTATAAACTGAACCTGTGATCCCAGTACAAACCAGTACCTAATAATAAAAGATATTGGTGTTGGAATCACTCGACAGGGGTTTAGAGGTACAATCAGTCTCATTCCATCTAAATGCATATAAAAGTTAGCGATCCGCCGCGGCGTTCGGGCGACGTTATCGCGCGAGATATATTGTGAATATTACGTACGTCCGTCCCGCCAGCCTACTTTCAGTAACGGGCTCTATTTAGAACTACACTATTTGTGTGCGGGAAAAAATGGTGGAAAATTAGCGTTTTCGTGCGGTAAAGTTATTTTGCTAAACATCTGGGTACCTATTTGGGTCACATAAAGAAACGTGTATTTTTATTCTTTACAGATAGTAAAATATATTTTTACTCTACATATTGTATAGTCTAAAGAGTAGCGTTTTATTGAAATAGTATTACTCTACATACACACATAGCCTAGACTTTAGGACTGGGTTTCAAGTTTAGCCGTGTAACACACCGAAAAACGCTCGGGGACAATATTTCAACTTGAGAATGTCGGGTGATACATGCGGCGCTTTAGCCGCTCTGGCGAAGTAGCCACTGCGCCAGCTCTAATTTGTGTCTTAAAAAGGTGTATAGACAGTGCTAAAGTGTCGACGCAGGTAGTATATCGCACCGACTCCAATCTTATTGAGAAGCATCGTCAAGTCTTTTATCATAGGCATATGTAAGATAGTTCCTATCCTGATCTTTCAACGTATATAGGAGAAGAGAGAATCGACTAACTGTTACATGTGAATATCGTCAGTGTCTACGCTTGTCCTTACTAAATTTAGTTTAATTTAGTTTTGGTCGCATGTACACACTCATACATACAATATCTAGGTACACTAACTGAAATTATTAAGCCATGTCAAGTGTCCATACAGTAATTTGTCGTAATGTCTGCTAAATAACACACATGAGACTATAATTAACTCTTCACAGTGTTAACAAATAATAATTAACAGCGTAAATATAAAGCTTCACACTTAATTACTGAGCTTTTGGGACTTGATGCCTATATAGGTCATTTTTTGCTACATGTTTTATTATTAGATATTATATTTCAAGAAAAAGTTTATAAGGTTGTTTATTATCAAAAGTAGTACAGTCCATTGAAGAATCTAGACCTTGATGGGAGCGGGTTGTTTTTCAAATAACACTCCTATTAGTGAAATACTTTGAATACTCGGACCATTGCAAGTGGTTCGAGATTAGCAAATAAAAAAAACTTTACCTCTTTACTATATTTATATTAGTAAAGACTTGTCAGTTAGTATAAATAAATCTCCTATAGAAAAATTATAGAACTTCGAATGGGCAGGTGACGTCACCTTAAGCCATAAAAAATAAAATTTAAAAAGCTTTACATTTTGTGCCTACGCGCATTGAAATATAACTACCTTATATATAATAGTATCCTACATATCTCCACATAACTTATTCTTGCTGTTTCTAATTTCATTAACGAACAATTTCATTTAAAAAAAAGCCGTCAAACAAACAAGACAATTTGACGTTTGTTCAAAAGCTGCTTCAAAGTTCATCTCAAACAAATTACGACATACGTTCAAGAGAGCTCGAGCTGGTGACCGTCATATTGAATTAGTTTCCAACTTCTCGAAAAAGAACTCTTGAAACGGTTTTCTCTACGCTCTTGAAACTTTCCCTTTATATATTTCGTTTACTGTTTATGTTTTTCAGATAGAGTTGTTGTTTTTTTGGGTTCTGTGCCTGAACAGGGCATTTTTAGTGCTATACAATATTTTTTTGTTATATTGCGACTTAACAATCTGTTTACAGAACAATAATCTGATCTGCTAGTTTAACTGATTGTAACATTGTACGGAGAGATGTGCATCGCATGAGATATCTCATTTTTTGTTTGCTTATCGGTGCACAAGGTTTTGTATACTATATCTCTTCAGTATCTAGAATTGAAGACAGCCTGTTCTCTCCAGTTGAGCGACCAGTTCGTTTCTAGTCTTCGTCCAGTCTCACTTGGCATTTTTCGCTGTAGAATTCAATTTCCTGTTTTCCTGTCTTCAACTTGGTGTCCATGTAGATAGTGCAATAATAACGATAATAATACGGGCAGGGCGTCGGTCTGCTAATGTCAAACGTCACGCCTCATATAACATTGTGCTATACTAATCGTATTAAAAGTGCGAAAGTTTGTTAGTTAGTATGCCCTTCTTTAACGCAGAAACGGAGCTATCATCAGTCGTCAATGAAACGACATCAAGCGAAGCTTCTTACATGTCTCGTTGTTTAGTTATTTATTCTATAGTTTAGCTATAATCTAGCCTGCTGGCGGGAACTGATAACTGCCTATTTCGTTTGTCTTTGCCCACCGCACTGTTATTCGATAGGCTAGCCCAAGCTACCGACTTTAGCGAGCGTAAAATATACAATCAATAGTACGTAGTAGGGATATTGATAACAGAACAGAATGAATTTAAAAGGTCAAGGGCTGTCAACTGAAACGAAGGCTTACAGAGCAAACCTTTGACGAACTTACTGTCTTATTTATTTCAAATTAATTTACTATTGTTTATTCTCTTTTGTATGCTATGACATTGGACTATATTAAGATTGTTTTTCATTCGATTTTTAATAATAACAAAATTGTGTTGATCTATATTAAGTACACGTGGACCAATATGATGTGTGTTTCCGAC
The DNA here is from genome assembly GCA_907269065.1 of Crocallis elinguaria. NCBI lineage: Eukaryota > Metazoa > Arthropoda > Insecta > Lepidoptera > Geometridae > Crocallis > Crocallis elinguaria. Next base: position 17,066,923 of record OU026072.1, on the reverse strand, counting down.
ACGTTATTAATAAATTAGTGTTCGAGTAGTGAAGTGATGAGCTCAAGCTCATCGGCTTTCGGTTATAAAAAACATCGTGGTGCGAAACTCCGGTTTCGTAGGCGGCCGAAGCAATGATACAGCTTGACATGATGACGTTTTATATATAGTGCCTGGTTAGCTTTCACCTTCAGATTGAATATCTGTCGCCTAGCACCTATCAGTGTGCTGTGTGGTCTAAGTTCAGCATGTTTAGAGGCGACAGACTACACGAGCAAAGTGGTGGTGCCCAGAGGGACACTCGCAGAAGATTTAGTCCTCTGTTTCGAAAAGTGACTGACTATGCTTACCTACAACTACGCTTTGTATTTAAAATACGCTATCGCTTGTACATTAAAGCTTTGGTATCAATTATAAACTGCGAAGGTATCAGCTATCAACTTTAACTTGGGTAACAAACGGTTTGTTTATTGACAGGGGCGATCACCCGTTCTATTTTAGTTTTAGTAGTTTATTTTGTATACGTACAAAGAAGTTACAAAATTGGATACGCGCCAATTATTTATTCGAAACAGTTTAATATCGAACATTATGATACCGGTATCGAAACTATGTATATAGAGGTTTATTTATGATAGTGAAGCTTTTGCCTTCTCACCGGATTTTGAGTCACGTTGTAGTCAAAACACAGTAATCCTAAGCTAGAATAGAACTGGCTCCCAATCTCAAGTGCAGCTGAATGCTGCACTAGATGCGATAAATAGTAGGTAAACGTGAGTGTAGAAAAATGAGAAGTGTGAACGAAGACGCAACTGTATTTTCTTAATTACACTTCTGAATAACGAGACGAACGGGTCGTTGGCCTGATGGTAAGCATAACGCCGGACTATAACAACTGCAGTGCCACTCAGGACTTTGAAACACAGAGGCCTGCGCGGCATTGCAGTGCACGCGATACCCGGTGAGTTGAGACATTAGGTGATTAAGTCTCATAAGCCGAATAATTTCACTGGCTACATGTTTAATAATATTGATCACGCTTGTCATCGACTTCTACAACTCCTTCGAACTAGTAATTTGTCGTTATCTAGACGTATCCGAAACCAAGTAGATTGTATCGTACTTAGTATACATTTCCGGTGGAATATCGAATAATCTGTAGAACTCGTTAGTTTAATCGGTAACCCGGCCCAAAGTTCATAACATGATTTCCGATACGTTAACTTTCGTGATTAACTATTTCCTGTCTTAAATTGTTTAAATATCTGTACATATTAGTAAAATTAGGGGTATGTCTGTTTGTTCGTTACCGCTAATCATGTAATAAATCCATCTTTCAAGCCATAATTATATCTGAATAACAATGTAAATTTGATACATAGATTACATATTTGCCATAAATAAGTAAATATTTAGTGAATGAGTTTTCAGAGAAAATAAAAATAGAAAAAAATTATTAAATCCAACATACAAATGTATCGGACCGTTTCGATAGGAAATAAAGGCTTTATCTTAGATTCAATAACAATATAATTAAAATACACTCACATTACGCCATTGCAATTAAGTAAAAAAGCAAAGGAATTATTTCTAGAACTAATTTTAATTAATCCTGAAAACAAAGTGGGGAGCGCGTGGCGGAAACGTTTTGAATAAAAGAATAATCATTTCCCTTGCAGCTAAGAGGGTGTATGGTCTATAACATAGGCGCCTGTTTTTATTCTCATTTCAAAAAAGTTATTAACAAGTAAATTATTCAATTAATAAGGACATTATTTACTGGGTGGTAGGATTAACTCTTTTGCGAGTGTCCGTCTGGGTTGGTACCACCGCTTTGCTCGTGAAGTCTGCCGCCAAGCAATGATGTGAAAGCATTAATGTATTCTGGTTTGATGAGAAATTATGATTAATAATAATTAACTATGAACTTCGTCCTCTTTCCACCTGAGAATTACCAAGCAGTGAATGTCGTTACGCACCCTTACCTTGTCAATGTTTGCATTACATTGCTTTTTACTTTACTTATTTCTTTGTCACTTGTAAAACTTGTTGTATTGGTAAAAGTTGTAATGTTGTGTGATGTCCTGAAATAAATGTATTTTCTTCCTTCTTTCTTTATATAAAAAATAGCTAAATAATAAATCGATTACATAAATAAAACTTAGAGTAAAAATTCCTGAAATCACCTAAAGTCCTATGTTCTACTCGCTCCCCGTTCATGGCCAACACCACACCGCCAGCGTGTCAGTGAGAAATAGCCACCGCAGATCTTACAAACGTCTCCGGAAACGCCAGTGCTGTCTGCGTCCCACCTTAATTAAAAGAGGGCCGCATCTACCTTGAAAGGTCAGCCCTTAATAAGATGTCCGGTGTTTAGGCGTGTACCCACTGAACCGCTGATTAAATAAAAACGGCATTTGTCAACTAAGCATAGTAGAAAAGACTAGAGTAAAAAATTTAGTAATGATCATGTTTGAACACTTAAGTAAATTGTTTGATACATACCACCAATTAACAATGAATAGTAGTTTAGACACTGTTGAAACCATGCATAATTTTAGGTCAGGGGCCTGTTTCATAAAAAATATTGGTCTAATATTATGAGCCTTTTTTTTCCATACATAATATGACGCTAATACTCATAATATTAGACTAATATTTTTGATGAAACAGGCGCCTGTGGTTGAAACTGTATAGAAATCTCAACACAATTATGACAATTGAATTTGAATTTCAACTTCGTCGGATTGACGGAGAAATCGGTGAACATACATGAAAAAAAATACAATAACCTCCTCGTCCTTTTTCGATTGCCATTTTACACGTAGAACACCTATTCAACTAACTGTGCTACCAGGTTACTACAACAAAATGTAATTAAAATAGAGAATGGCCGGCTTCATTAGTGGAGTCGACGATCGACCCACCCATAGAGGACAAAGAGGGTACCAGTTCACTATACAGTTGTGGACGAGTGTGTGTACTGTGTAGGTACAGTTGACATCATTACGGTTACATGGAGATACGGCTTTAAAAAGCTGTGCGATTAGAGTTACGTAACACACTGCCTGATGAGTGTGGACTGTTGTGGTAGATATTAATATAAAATGTGCAATGCAAAAAATATTGCAAAATTATAATTAGTTTATGTAGTAATAAACCAATACTATTCGTTACTATGCAGAAACTTTATTTCATTTCTTATATTTGTCCACAGTAAGAAGAGTAGCCCCGCAGTTTTCGATACCGCCCCCCGCCCGGTCCGAAGTCATGCTTGGAGGCAACCTGACCCTGAAGTGCGTCGCTTTTGGATCACCCATGCCCACTGTGAAATGGAGGAAAGGTACGAACATTTGTTGTTTTTTTTTATAGTAAATGAGCTTGCTTTTGTCCGCCATCTTAGAAGATGCAGTCGACGATGTAGCACGCTTTCCCAAAAGATACCTGTTCATTCGTGTCTTGAAGATTCCCACATACATAAATAAATAAATAAAATAAATAAATGCATAGATAGCTATTTGGAAGTTTAAACCACCAGTTGTACCAGTACAATACACTGTGTTTGATAGCCCACAATAATACAAATTTCATCATTATAATTGGCTAATTTTAAGGTCTAACAAAATGGCTGACGCCAGAGGACAACCCTCCCCTCGGCCTCAACACCTTGAAACTGGAAGACATCAGGGAATCAGCCAACTACACCTGCGAAGCCGCCAGCGTGCTGGGCGTCATAGAAACCACCGCTGAAGTAAAAGTACAGTGTAAGTACATATTATACAAACTCTAATAAATTCTAGCCTGATAAGTATCACATTCTTAAAGCCAGGTTCATTTATGCACATAAGTTTATTTTGAATTTGTAAGATTAGGGCTCAGTAGGCAGACACTGTGCATTCACTAGGTACTACCAAGCCGCTTGCCGACCGTCAAGTCGAAAATTTAAAGTCGCTAATATCCAAGGTGGTTATAAAATAAACTATGTACAATATTAACTATTGGCTGAATCAGGAAAAGGCGCGAAGCAAGTAAAACTAAAAAGATACCGGATACCTATCCAACCAGTGATTGGAGCCTATCTCAATGTATCCAACAAATAAAGCAAGTACCTAATAAAGTCTTTTAACAATGGTATTATTCTAAGACCTTATTTTCGAATTTGAATACCATTGACACTCGGATTAGTCCCTAGATCTGAATGCAACCTTTTTGCTTTACTTTCCCCCAAATAAATATTCGTCTTCCAAATTCAAATTACCCCAAAATCGCTTCAATCCGAGCTGATCCAATTCTGTAACAGACTTAGAAACTCCTCTGAGTGTATTTGACCAGTTAATTACTTACACTCGTATTTCAAAGAGGGCATCAAGCCCTTCTCATAGTTCTCATGTAGGTAGGCGATGAGTTAGTGTAGTGGGGTTGTCTGTAGTTAAATTTTCCCAGAATTTGGATACGTATAATCTATTATCCAACCTCATTAAAAGTACAATAATAGTGAACGCACATAGCAGTCTGGTAAGGTTTAGGGTGACCACTAGTGAAATTTTCAACTGACCTTTCGTGCAGAAACTATCACAAACTGAAAGAAACTACAACAAAATATATTAATAATACTACTAATAATTGTAGTAATTAAGCAAATATTCCAATTAATACTTATAACTGTATTTTTACATTTTATGACTGGACGAAATTTAACTATTCAAAAATGTGTAGGTATTAGAGGGACTGCATTTTCTAACAATGATCCTGGACGTGCAAAAAAATGGTGTCCGTGCAGAAAAAAACAAAATATTTCGTTCAAAATTTCAAATTGAAAGCGGTTGTCCTGTTCAGCTATTGCATGACATTTACCTGGCCCGACATTGGGGTAATTTTCGTCACACCATGACATCCCCAGAGGGATCAGTTAGCAACAGGTCTCTTCCCGCACAAGGATGCTTATCTCACTCGTTGAGGCCGACTGCTCATCCTTGTTTACCTTACTGAAGTGGTTGTATCAGATTAATTACTATTTACTTAGTTATATGAAACCTTTACATCAAACTCTTTGTTTATTATATAAGCCATGATTATGTGTAGAGCAGTACCCACATGCTTTCTTTATTTGGAACTAGCTGTTTCACTCCAAATTCCAAAGCACACTCCCTGAATTATATTCGGTATTCGATAAAAACAATAGATTAGATTTGGAGGAATAGGTGACGCCACCTGTCATGCCAGGGTAGTGGAATTGTAACAAGACGTGACGCGTGGCTAATTCAGCTCGCTTCGAAATATGCCTGCAGCAAGTCTTCCTCTGCTAACATACGCATTTAAATTTCTTTATATATGTAATATATCTGCAGTAACTGTTTGTGTAAGTAATGTATTACAGTCACTGTCGAAATAATCGACAACGCGAAGAGACATACAAGAGAGATATACGAAGAGTGTTTTGCTCTCGCGATGTTTCTACCTACTTTTTGTTTCAAAAATCAGCGGTTTTCGACCATTTAAGATCAATTGAACAGGCGCGATAATTATAAAATGTTAGTAAAAATCAATTTTATAAAGCGATAATGAGCTAAGTGGTAGTGAGTGTGACTCCTCCGGCAGTTCCACTTGAGGATATAGTCCCTTTTTCGGTTTGGCGTACTCACCGCATTCGATAACATCGTCACTTAAGATCGTATGGTATTTTTATTCCCTTTTAAGTCTGTAAACCTAACTCTATGTTGACAAATACACATCTTTTCATCTTGCGAAAGTTCAAACGATACAAAGACAATCGCAGACGAGCAACCGAGCAGAAACGTAGTACGCGTTATTAAACTTCGGATCCTATTGCTCAATTAACTTTCCAATGCTGAAGTTGATCAAGGAGGTAATAAACTCGTTGTTCGCGAAACCTCAAGGCAATACGGCAATACTTCTGATATTACCATTCTGTTCGCAAGCATTTATAAGACTTGCACAGAACTAATTGATTTCTCGAAATCATTAACTCCGCCCCGGCTCCTAGCTTTGTCTAATTAATCCGAGCCATTTCTCGGCAGATTCACCCGGCTCGACTGAATCAAATCACACTCATAATTTCTTGGGGTAACTGTTGCAAATTTATGGTAATACCTCAGTCGAGGTGGGAAGAAGGCTTACGAAAATCAATTTGATAAATTGCGGCAAGTCGTGAGACATCCATTATGAATTAGTGTTATAATTCATAATCGAAAGGGTTGCAAAGTTGCGCCGCTCCCGGGAGACAAACGAATGTCAGGCTGATTAATGATTAATTTATTATTGCGGGCAACGTTTTCTCAATTTAATTGGGATTAAAGTATCCGTGTTCCAGCAACGAAGTTTAAGCTCGGTTATCGTTCTTTTAATTTCGATCGTTATGTTCTGATGAGATTTGCTAATGCTTTTCTTTGAGAACCATTTATCACGAATCTGTTTAGTGCCTTTATCAAGTTTAAGTTTGACACATCTTCCAATCTCAGCTTGATGTTTAAAAGAACATTTTTATTTCGATTGGTTGCTTTTGCTTAATTTTAAAGCTTTTTCTTAATTCTAATAATTATACTATTACTACCTTATTACCTCATTCGGTCTCGATACAGAATGATGTTGGCTGTATAACTTTTGACCATCAATCTTAGCTACTGTTAGTTTACAATATAGTCGAAGGTGGTAACACACTTAAATAGAAATGTTAATTGGTTTTGACTCCCAAGTCACCTGACAGAACATACCGATGGTTATATTTGGCGGCAGTTTTCCAATTTTAGATATTTTATTCTGCTTTCTTATATCTTCAAACTTTGAATTTGATAATTTGATATTCAAACCTAATTTGTTTCACAGCATTACCGGGACCACCAACGGAAGTGAGGCCATCGGAGATCACGGCGACAACGGTTCGACTAGCGTGGACCTACAGTGGGCCCGAAGAGCCACAATACTATGTGATACAGTACAAACCTAAATACGCCAATCAGGTGAGCTCTTAAACTATGCAGCTGCATAGTTTACGGTTTATTTTTATTTGAGTAAATGTAATTGACACTGTAATTGCCTTATTTAAAAATACAAATATGAAGTAAATTATTTCCACGCTAATATTACAAATCAAAAACTAAACAATCTAAATCTCGCTCTAAAACGGTAAAGGCACCCAACTGTTTTAGTAGGTTCTCTTCTCCTTCTAAACTCTCGAAGAGTATGCAATGAGCCTTTCCTCAACTACACCTGATTTCTATTCTATTCTTTCACTTCCTTTTTCATAATCATCGTAAGCCGGAAGACGACCTCTACTGAACATATATAGGCCTCCACTATAGAATGCCACTTGGATCGACTACTTGCATCAATGCATCCATCGGCTCCCCGTGGTTTTGACCAAGTAATCGATCCACCACTTTCTTTATCTAAAATCACAGACCAGTAAACCTATACAATCCTCTTAGCGGACACCCCGATGACCAAGGCATTATCACTGCTTATCGCCACCCAGCCGCCATTTCGGTAAACTAATCACAACATGCCGTCTTCCCTCGTCTCATGTACGAGTTTTAAACAGACCTATCACAACACGCCGACTTCTCTAGTCCCCCACCAACATTTACTCGATTGTGTTCTTATACAAATCTTGGATTATGTGGCATCTAGGTTTACTGGTCTGTGTCTAAAATTAATTTAACTTCTCAGGCCTTTAGCGAAATCTCCGGCGTCATCACGCAGTACTACGCCGTGACCAACCTGTCTCCATACACCGAGTACGAAATGTACGTCATCGCGGTCAACAATATTGGAAGAGGACCCCCTTCTGCGCCCGCTGTCATCACTACAGGAGAAACCGGTATGTTGGACATATTATGTCTCCGGACCTTTATATCTTCGAGATCTGTGCTTATATTTCTACGAATTTCTTTTAAGTCAAGATTTTTTCAATCTGAAACTCAAACATTATGGATTATAGAAATTTGACATGGAGCCCTGAAAATCGTATTATACTATCTCCAAATATAAGTGACGACTTTTATTAGGATTTGGGGTTTAAAAAATTGCTTTTAAACAAGCGGGAACCGATTTCGATGAAAATATCGCGATTCCCCATTTTTCAAATCTTAGGGGGTATGATTCCTTAAAAATTGTGAAAGATGTACCCTATAATAAATACCCTATTATACCCTAGCTACTAATGAAAAACATATTCATTCAAATCGGTTAGCAATTGGCGGAGATAGTTAGTGACAACGCCACAAAAAATATAGATGAATGGAAAAACTCATCCGTTTTTTAATTTGGTTAAAGGGGAGGAAAGAAAAAGCACTAGGGTATATTCAAACTGTCTGAACAGCCCGATCGATTAATTATATGTTGATTTTTTTTTCATTTGTAAATGTTCTGAATTTTAAATTCATCATAATATGAAATTGTTGAATTTAATGTTTATTCGGTAAAACTGGCAGTTTGTCGCTTTTTTTACAATAATTTTATGATGCAACAAAAATACCATTCTGATTATATTATGTTATCTCTATCTTAGAGCTCATTGTCACTATGTTGAATTTTTGGGCAAAAAAAAACTGACTGCTTGATGGAATTGGACAATCACTATTATTTACATGCGCACGACATTATTTAGTGATAAATTCCACATTGAAAGAGTCCTTAATATTTCCACGGACATCTTGTGAGAACGAGTATTATGTTGTGGTAACTGTTAACGATGATAATTTATATTTGAAGTTAAATCAAAATTATAAAAAGGGCTTAAAATTATATAAATCAGCTAAAAACATCACAAATGATGAAATTAGTCTTGAAAACTCGAAATCCACCTGGCTCCTTTACTTTTCCCTTTTTATCCTCCTCTATGCTTTTTTTATAGCATAGATAACAATAATTCCTTATATAAATAAAATCCAATACTTTGTGCTAATCTACTTCTTATTCCTGATTACACATTCTAGTCAAATTATATCATGTCTCCGCATTTATCCATACGCTTTTTCATTACATTTTACTTCGCTTTCTTTTGGTAATATCATAAAATTAATTTTCCTTGCTTTTGGATTTCGGTAAATAGATTTTCGTTTACAAACTCTCAGTTTTAAGGTATTTCCTTTGATCGTTTTTACATGCCTACGCGTTCATTACGACGCACGGCCGCCGTCGCTTTCATGTAAGTTCGCTTCTTTTCTAACATTATTTTTAATTTGGTTTGCACCGTTCATTTGGTTTTCTTTAGTGACATAGAGGTAGAGCGTGGTTTTCTTTATTTATTTCATGCACCATTTCGTTTTTATCAGTGTTATAGGTTCAGTTTGTATTAAGATAGCAATGACACGTATTTTGAAACGTTGTTCTGATGCACTTTTCGTGTTATCTATGTGAATTTGTTTCATCTGTTCTATTACTAATGTTGTATTTGTTTTTGCGTTCGTCTGCAGTGGATCCACTATATGGAGGCGCAAGTAAGTAAACTTAGAATAAAGATGAATAATACGTTAATGTTGGGGCACCAAATTCGGTTTAAACCATGCATGCAGCAAGTTTGCTAATAATAATAAATGTCCTTTATCTTTTTTAGTATTATACTTATATAAATATGATTGTTGCTTTTGTTATACAGAAAGGTCAAGTAAAATTAGATTTAATTTGACAAAGGAGGATTGTTTAAGGGTTGCTGAAGCGAAAAGCTTTTGTTTAACGACTTTCCAAACAAACTTATCCAAAACATCGGTTATATCTGTATTCGTTGGGACCGTAATAAGAGCGAGTATTCAAATCTGCAAGTGGGACGTTTTGCGCGGCCCTTTCCATAGGCTCTATTCAACAATAGCTCTTGTACATTAGATGTATGTGATTTTATCAGCGAAGAATGTTATCATCTAGACGCCTCGTCTCCCAATGTTTTCTATAGTCTCTCCTCTATCGAATATTTTGTAGAATTTAGTATTACAAACTATGTTTATGCAAAAATTGTGTGTTATAGTTGTATACATTTGAAGAAGAATAAAATTTATATTCATTAGTCTTATCAAAGTCAAAAGCTTTTCGCTTTTGACTTTGTTAATTATTTACATTAGTACCATGTTAGACGCGCTCTAAATCAACAGCTAGCAGAATTATACAAATTGATTCAGCGACCACTAATTAATTACTACGCCAAGATGACATGCATGTGTGTCTAGCGTTTATTAATTTACGCGTATCAAGCCGTTGTCCTGAATCCCCTCATAATTAGATATTACAGAATCAACGAGTTCGTCTCATGTCGGAATTTCATTTCCCTACTAACCTTAAATTTCCACAACACAAAGAGCTATCATGTCTAATTTGCACGGCAATATATTATATTATTAAATTTGACTTCGGGTATCTCGTTACACCCCAAATTACCGATGTCACATCGCTATACAACCAAAAATAAAACTGCGGTAACGGCATAATGAAAATGTGGCTATATAAAATTGCCAACAGGTTTTTTTATGTCTTCCTTTACGTTTCTAATAAAGGGAAAGATCGGGTCGGCTCGCGGCCTTCCCGGATTTTTGCTCCCAACGAGATTATAGCGTTTTAATATTGCAACGTCTACTGAAAAAGTTTTATTGTTTTGCCCTTCCCGAGTATTATGAACAGAGGAGAGATTTTTCATTGAGTGACGCCTCTTTTTCATCGTGTTAGATGCGATTACAAATCCTATTAAGATGGGTATTGTCCTCGTGACTCTCATTGTCCCATTATTTTTATTTTCATTTTGTTGGTAATTGAGAAGCTGAGTCTACTCTTTTATTTGATGTTGCGATGTTTTCGTATTATTACTTTTATGATAATGTGCGCGTTTAAAGGATTTAAAGGAAGAATTTCTGGTTTATATATAAGCTTTTGATTTCGTCGACTTGTGTAAAGGAATAATAGGATTGAAGGGTTTTATGGAAAGGTGTTAACTGATGTTTGAGTTTATTTTGAATCGTGATAATCACAATCAAAGTAATAAGTTCTTTTCACAAACTGTAATATCTATTCACTACGCAAAAACATTTAGATAGACCAAATGCGGTGTAGTAACATTAATCCTTACTATCCTTTCTTTAACTAGTCGTATATATTTTCTTGTCTTTCACTTAGCACTATCCTAGTGCCATTATCACTAGAGATACCAATCTAATGGGTTTAGAAGACATTAACTGAAATAGGCTATTTATAGTGCGAAAGTATGTACTTTGTTAACTTGCTTTACGCCTGTAATGGTACCTCGGACCTTTTGTCTCTTAGCTAAGTACTCTCATATGTATTAAAGGGCGTAGGCTCTTTACTACTCAAATGTATTAGAGAGCCTTTGTGCTTAGTTTTTGCTACGGTATTACTATAATATTTATAGCCTTTGTTTCGTATCTGACGTGTTTTATGTTATTTTTGTAGAGGAAGATATGTTTGCGTGTGAAATATTTATTTACCATTAGGTGGTTTCCTAGATTTTTAGGGTTATTTATATAAAATAGTAGCTGTGAATATTGAATTCGCTATAAATATAACCTGGATTGGTATTCTAACGTAGTTTTAGTTTATCCTATTTGTATACTGTGATAACAATGTGTAAAAACGCACTAAAGGTTTCTAATGACCCCTTAAATGTAACATAATATTATATCCTTCAATGTGTATAACATAATAATGTAACGCACTTGCATGAAAGTAAACATAAATTCAAACTAAAATAGCGATATTACTGATCTTGTGTATTCGGCTAAGCCACGTATAAGTTTAATAATATTTTTCGTAATATTTTTTATTTCCATTGTATTTATTTTAAAACATTCGAAATCATTAAAACGTATAATAGCGAGGACAATCTATATAGCTCATTTTTTTTCTTTTTGTAACATGTACTAAAAAAGGCTCGTTATTTCAGAGGGCCTAGTGTCCTAGATAAAAGGCATTCGCTTCGAAGCGATTCTAGTTTGTATACTTGTTATTATCCTCTATTACTACTTGCTGCTTGTTATTACTTGTTGTTATTACTGAAGATAACTGGATGATAACAGATGACCCAGCACACTGGCAGACCCGTTGAATCCCAATGATGGTTCATTGAACCAAATAAACGCCAGCATTCATTGGTGAACCATCATTGCCATGTTTTCACACGTCACATTAACTATTTACAATTGACCTGAAATGTTAGGGAAAAACGAGAAAAATCGCAATAAAACCTTCAGTTGAATGGTCGTGACAGGGCTCAGGGGTCCTGAATAGAACCGATACGGGTATCGGCCTCATTACTAACTTACAAAACTGCCGCAATGTCAACGTCTCCTGACGTGGCTTGAATCATCTTTCTTATAGTTGCCGCCCATTGTTCCGCGCTATATACCAGGCATCGCCAAAGCTGAATGCCGTCATTCGTAAATTCTACCAGCACAGATTGGAGTTGCGTAGGAATTAAAACGTCACGACATTGACTTCAAGAAAGAATTTCGGTTAGCGCATTCGAAATGCGATTCGTGATATTTTACAGATAGGTTTTACCCACAGATGAAAATGGTTTATGGTGATACATAAACTATGGAAGTTATAACTTCTATCAGAATTTTGTCTACATAATGTATATTTGCAGAACCGGGTTCAGCACCGCGGAACGTGCAAGTCCGTCCTCTCAGCTCCAGCACCATGGTCATTCAATGGGATGAGCCGGAGACACCCAATGGTCAAGTCACTGTAAGTAGAAACAATACTGTATTTAATTTGTTTTAAATCTAGCTTTCATATCCCATTAGCGTCTGCTTTTCAAAATCCAACCTTAGGTCGCCTTACCTTTTTGTATAGCACCACACTGGTGTTCCCTTTTACTTAAATATGTTTCTTTATGAATTGGTCCATAAATCCCGGGAAAACGATTCATAAAAAATAAAATTGATTAAATACGAATCTCCTTCGGTTTGGTAGGCTGTTAAAAAGTAGTGGATCTGCTTAGCTAGAAAGTTCCAACTGTTGCCAGCACTATAGCGACACGGAGTTCCCAAAGTTGTCGAAAGTTGCCGAAATATAATAGATAAAGCAAAGAATTTAAGTGCCACTTTGTGATACAATTTATCGTAAAAAAATTGGTCCATTGGGTTTATAGGTCCAGTTCTTTTTTCTTGACTTACTCGATTTTTCTTTGCAGGGCTATAAAATATACTACACCACGGACCCTTCGCAATCTTTACAATCGTGGCTCTCTCAAATGGTAAGTTTTTTGATATCTTTTTAGTTATCTTGGATACGTAAAGAATATCTTGGAGTGCCTCGTGCAGAAACACAACATGTGCCATAATTATATTCTTTGATGAGATAAACTATACATTAAACTAAAAAACAATTATCAAAATGTCAATTTACGAACGTCGAATCATACGTTGAATCCGAAACACTTTCATAGTAGGAGAATCCGTCAGCACGAAACTTCGACGTTCGGTTTTCGGAATAAGGCCTTTGGCGCGAGGTTTGAAACGTACGCCCTTCTTGTCTAATCACATAGTAGACTTTGACGACTTTCATGCACCAAAACTAGAGATTCATTATAACTTGACACTGGCTAAATACGCAAATCGCGTGGAGCCAAAATAAACACATAGTAGGATAAAAAAATTGAAAATTTTTAGATACTTTTTCAGAAAATATTATTTTCACTGAAAACTTGTAACCGTTTTGCAAGATACGCTTTGTACTTTCATGCAGTCCATCCTAATTTAATTATTATATTCAGATGGACAACAGCCACCTGACGACCATAAGCGAGCTGACCCCTCACACGGTGTACACGATACGAGTGCAAGCGTTCACGTCAGTAGGTCCCGGGCCTATATCCGCCCCGGTACAGGTCAAAACTCAACAAGGTATGTAGAAAATAATGTTAGACTATTAAACAAGCGGCTATACTATATATATTAATATGAAATACAATACCAAAAGTAGAATAGATAGATGAGGTCCATATATTTGCATTCTTAATATTGGTCGTAGTAACTTCTCAAATAAAAACGTAAATATTTTTTGCACCTTAGACATTTTATACCGCTAGCTCCTTTCGAATAAAAGCAAACCCTAAATGCAGAATACGAAACAACAAAGATCTACAAAGATTTAAATAATTATTTAATTATACCTATACCATTTTTATGCCTTTTGTAGTAATTCAAAAGTTAATTTATGAAATACTTATTTATTCGTCATGTTACATGAGTTACATCCGTTGTCGGTCTCACAAGACCTCTACTCGTCTACTCTATAGGCATGTGCATCATCCATAGTGATGGTACACTCCTATGCAACACCTATATTACTATAAAAAATTATTTATTCCGGTTTGTCACCCTGCTTTGTCCCCCCAGGGGGGGGGGGGACACCCAGGAAAAATAAGTTCGATTTGTCCCCCTTTTACCGATGAGGGCAGGTATAACTGTAAAACTATTATTACGTATTATTATACCTACTTGTAAGTGTTCCCTCCCAACCGTCTAACCTAGTGGGATTATTCCGGTTTGTCACCCTGCTCTGTCCCCCCAAGGGAACAAACAAGTAAAACAAGTTCGATTTGTCCCCCTTTTACCGATGAGGAGGTGATTATTACGTATTATTATATTTGTAGGTGTTCCCTCCCAACCGTCCAACCTGGTAGCAGTTGAAGCAGGAGAAACTTCGGTCACGTTGTCATGGAGAAGACCAGCCCACGCCGGGGACAACATCGTGTCTTATGAACTTTACTGGAACGATACCTACGCTAAACAACATCATAGGAAGTAAGTAAACAGCTTGGGAAGTATGTTTACATTTCAGGAAGTAAGCACATGGTTTGGCGCGTTGGTTGACGTCATAAAGATTAAGTTATAACCTTAAATATGTTACGAACTAAAATGATAGATACCTATGTTTTTTTTTACATCCAAAGCTCAACCTCATTGAGGATTTGAGACATCGGCCAGCGGCCGACCTTACTCATACTACTGAGCTACCATCGTTTCAAAGCTTGCAATCCAAAACTTTTCGATTAGTATCAATTCAGAATAAATCAAACTCCTGAGGAAGGAAAATAGAGTAAGCCATTCACATTTCAATACAGTTTCCATCAAGTCTATAAGAAAATCAGCCACCATACACAACTTCATTTAATCTTACGTGCAAGCTAGGAAGTAATAAAAAAGTTTGTGTGTGCCAATATACTTTGAGGTAGAGAACTTTTTGGCATCACGCGACGGTACCTACTTGGTATTAAAAGAGGTATCGATCAAGTAGGTTTTCACTTGCTTTTTTTCCATCAGGCGGATACCCATCACTGAGACCTACACTCTGAACGGTCTTTATCCAAACACGCTCTACTATATCTGGTTAGCAGCCAGGTCACAGCGAGGGGAAGGGGCCACCACGCCACCTATCGCTGTCAGAACGAAACAATACGGTATGTGGTAACAGGAGCCGTGTGAGTGAGCGTAGGTAGTTCGGGTAGGAAGGAGCTATGACGTATGATTCTTCTGGAAATTCATATAGTCTGTGATGTTGCTCAAGCGGATAAAATTCTTCTTACAGATACAATCTTAATGAAACAAGAAATGAAAAACATTAAAAACAAACATTTAGAGAAAGAAAAACATCTATAAACGTCTTGAAATATAAGCAAATATTAAATAATGGTTCTGTGAACTAGAGATTTCGGAGAAATCCACGAAAGGACTGGTCCTTTCGTGGACATTTTAACCCTATAACTAAATAAATTATGTACATAGATTCCACAAACAGCAAATCTTATTAAGGATACATTTTAGGTGATATTTTATTACAACTACGTTACAGATTTATCCTGCAAAGGACAAAGATACAATTACAATATCGATCTCTTTGTCGTCGTTTCAAAAACTCCAAAACTATGCGAGAAATCATTCTCCAAAGCCAAAAAGTTGAAAGACATTCTCCATAAATTGTTTAACGCACTCCCATCTCGGAATTTAACAGTTATGTAGATGTTTCGTGGAGAAGATGGTTAAGAGAGATGTTGAGCGATAAACATGCGATTCTGTGAGTAAACTCCAGCCATGTTGTTTGAGCTGCAGATCGTAGTTACAGTTTTATATTTAAGCCGTAGATAAGAATTTGTGCAAAAACGCTATGGTAGTCTTTAGAACATAATACTTCAAATCGCATTAAGAGGAAAAAAATACAGTCGTCGTAAGTCCGAATTAACCTGAATCATTACTTCCAAAATGAAGATTGACATAACTCAAGAAGTTATAATATTATCTTACAAAAGAACAAAAATCGGCTGGAAACACAATGATGCCCGAACAGCTCAATGAGTCCTGTGAGCTAAGTGTTCAAACCAACCAGCTCTGAGCTGAGTTACTCGCCAGTTTCAACACTACCGTGAAGCGTTCGTATAGCGTAAACCTTTTACGTCTGAGATATAAAGCAGGGGTGATTCGCCTTTGTAGTAAAAACAAGTGATATTTTTTGTGGGGATGTTAAACGGTATGGTATAATTGGAATTGTGCCACAACTTGAGTTCAATAGAGAATTTCAGTAGCAAAATAAAAATAAACAAGTATTTTTTATACTTGATTGGTTAGCGTTTGTCAGTTCAACCGACCTTAAGAACTTTAATACCCTTGGCTTTTATATAAACTTTCCAGTCTTAATCTCCGACATGAATGAACCAATTTCAATGAAACTTTCTATGCTATACGCAGAATACATATAAGTCCAAATAGTTGGAGATACAAACAAATTAATAACAATTCGAAACTTATGAATAAATACAAAATTAATTGGTGTAATTTGCTTGGGGGTCCAATACTGGTGGGTTTTAAGGCTCCAATAACTGGATTTCGAACCATAACTGGAAAACTTATTACATTTTGGGTTATCTCTATTCCATTACATTATTTATTCGACACTATAACATGTAACAATTACATTATGGTTTTCCATTAACCTATTATTTCATTACTTATTAACCACTACAAATGCCGAGGTATATTATAAATAATCAATGTTTCATCATTTTTACTAATCACCATTGATATAAAAAATATATGTAAGTATAAAAGTTTCATTTTTTATTTCAAATAACTAATAGCACCCCTTCCTTAATGTGTCTATTTATCGTTGCCAACCCTAAGTGGTATAAAACATATTGTTGTGAAAATTTGGCTCCTTTGTTCTAGTTAGAATTCAAAGCTTGTGAAAAATCCCGCAAATATCGTAATATCACAAACTTAAGCTGGATCACATCTAATATAATGTAATACAATAACGACCTATGAAACATATCGACGCTCCTTCCCAGCCGATGTTTGTGAAAATGTGTGCGTGTATGACCTGTGTGGGTTACCAAGGTAAACATCCCTATAATATTTTACATAAGAGCACCTGCCCGGCACGCAGCCAGTAATTCAAGCACAAAGCACCAAGTTTTTTATACCACAATATGTGTTTTGTAAACGTAATATGTCGAAACGGTAAAGTGTACGCACATTCTCGTAATAAAAAGTGCAATATTTTGCAAAATTGAAGCGTACACAGTACCTTAGTAGTACTAAGCTTTATGTTGTTCGTAGGACAGTTTATAGAGGTTTAAACCTCGAGTGATATTTATTTATCTATTGCTAGCGACATGATAAACATCGATTTCGATCTCAGGTCTAATGTAATGTTACTGCGACTAAAAAGTTGCCAGTTTAAAAAAAGTTGTTTTGACAGTTCGTGTTATTCATGTCGCAAGCGGGAATATAATGACAATTTTCTTCCTACAGGAAAAAGAGTGACGGATGAGAATTAGAGATGTATGGGCGAGCGGATCCTACACATGCATGCTTACACACTTTTTATTTCTGGGCACATTTATCGCATTCAGTGATTGCATCGGGTAGGGTAACGGACATTTAAGTTGCAGGGTTTAAAATTGGCGAGGATTGTTGCATAATGTTGAGATTGTGTAGTTCCCGGAGCGCCTCCGATGAATGTGACCGCTGTTGCTGTGTCGCCTACTGCTATTCGTGTGTCGTGGCAACCGCCGCCAGCCGAGCGGGCTAACGGCAGGATAGCTTACTACAAGCTGCTTTGCGTCGAGTCTGGGCGCGGGGATTCAGAGGCGACGGTCGTCAAATTGAACCAGACGTCATTTCTGCTGGACGAGCTGCGTCGCTGGACGGAGTACCGCATCTGGGTGCTCGCCGGCACGAGCGTGGGCGACGGTCCCGCCTCTTACCCCATCACTGTTCGCACGCATGAAGACGGTACGTGTCACAATAATTGGATTCTGTCCACTTGTACTTATTCACTGAGCCGCTCGATTTTATTATAGGTACGTCACTAGCGTAGATGACAGTAATCTACTCATAAATATTTCGCGCCTGTCAGTTTCATAAGTCATATAAATATA
This sequence comes from Crocallis elinguaria, assembly GCA_907269065.1. NCBI lineage: Eukaryota > Metazoa > Arthropoda > Insecta > Lepidoptera > Geometridae > Crocallis > Crocallis elinguaria. The sequence continues at coordinate 17,048,544 of OU026072.1, read as the reverse complement.
AAAAAGATTAGTTACTAGTTTTTTTCTTCTGTGGCCATGCACGGTTTTTGTATAGTGCCAATTTCAAGCAAAATTATTATGTAGGTATTTAACTAAATTTAAATTAAAAAATGACAACCTTATGTCATTATTAAAATTTAAAAGTTTTTCGAAAAATAATTGACTAAGCAAAGAAGTCTCAAGTATGATATTAAAAAAATGGTACGTTTAAAAATCATAAAATCGAGCGGCTGCCAAAGAAATCTTTTTTTAAGAACTTAATTGATCAATTTCTAATACTTAATTGACTAATTTTCAAATTAATTAATTTCTTTGGCCTTGTAATATCAAACGAGGCTTAACTTTTAATTTTTCTTATTCATTTCAAGTGATTGCGGATCATAATGTTATGTCTTTTAAGATAATTATTTAGTACATATACACTCACAAAGTATAAATATGAAATAATTAATTGCAAATAATACCGCTTTCTTTGATATTACATAAAGTAGGAAAAGGTTCTTATCTTTAAAATCATTTTAACAAATGAAAGTGCAACTAACAATTTGACAATATTTTCAATGGAAATCTTGGAATGTTATGATGGTACCGGTATATTAATAAAATCAATTAAAATTATCCATACATCATTCATTTATCTTATCATTTTTCAATGCAGAAATTAAATTTCATTCCACGAGTATGGGTAATTTTACTTTTGGTGATTTGGGTATAATAATTGGAATGGAAACATTATTAAATTATGCACGATTCAATATCTTTTATTAAAATAACCAGTTCAGTGCTGATATTATTTAGTAAAGATTTTCATTGTATATGTTAAATTAACTAATAAAGCCCAAAATATTTGTTTCTGTTCCGATTGCAATTTATGCATACTTTTTTGTGTTATTTAATGGTGATGGGTTGAAAGGTAATCCCTATGTTGTTATCACAATGGTATGATGGTAGAGGTCATAATCATAACGATAATTATTTAATGCGCAAATTACTACCAAGATACTAACCATTTTTTTCTTTTGTTCCTTTTTTGTGAGCATATAGCAGGATTCTAAAGGAGGTCAAATCTCGTAACGAAATTTTACTATGCTTGCCGAATATTATGAATGATCATGTCACAGGTTTTGGTTTCACTGTATTTTGACCGCTTTTCTCAGCGGCATAGAGTTGATAATTCCACTCACTGTCACATGTAATGATTTCATTAGGTATGATGACGCGTCGATCGACTCGTCATCAACAACTCGCTAAGATGGCACTCACTGAAATGCAAACCTTATATTGCACCTGGTATAGTGTCAAAAGCACCGTTATTATTGATTTTGGCGCACAGTTGTTGAGTATTTAGCGATGGACACAATTTTGCATGCTTTCTTTACCGACACAGCACCGTTTTTCGTTCAGTTAATTTCACTGAGCACCGGTTAGGTTAGCGCTTGCGGCGCGCGATCGTGTCTCGATCGCGTTAAGCAAACGCTGCACTCTTAGGCGCACTCAGCACAATAGCGACGACACGAGGTGAGAGAGCGAGTGCGTGACACAACAAGGGCGGGCCGCTAGCGTTGCTCATTACACGAGCCGCTCCGTAAAAGCCGCTTCTCGAACGGCTTTTACTCGAACGGTGAGTGGTTGTGAGCGCGCTCTCGGCTTGGCTATCCCGACACGCACAACGGCCCGAGCGCCGCATTTGAATACCAATACCGTTTCCACACGACACGCGCGCATGCTATATACTACTCACGACTATACTTCTACTCACTGTACTCTCTACTACAATCTACTATTAGCGGGAACGTCCGGGTCGAAGCGATCCCGAGGATCCGCTAAATTCCTTCTTAACCCCAATTGGCCTCACGGGATCCGAGGGATTTGAACCGCGACAATCTTCGCCTGTACTCCCCGAATGCTCGATACTAGACTACGCGCCTACCTCTATCTTTCTCTATCTCTCTGTCTATCTCACTTGCTCTTGCTACAACTTCTTGGCAGTAGGAGTTTCAGTCTCGCCTCTCTTCTTTCTTCTGTAATCTCTATCAGACTCTATCGTCGTGCATGCACACTAGATATTGTGACATACATAACTATTATGCATAACGTTCGCTATTGCCGTTAACAACCTACGAACGAAGAAAGAACGCTACGGATCACACCAGCACCAGACACTCCTGTTAAGTACAAAAACTTCTCTACTTGCTACATTACAATATTCTAGAAGAGCCAATGGACACTGACACACACTGACTACATCACAGAGGATAACACGAGGTACGAGCTATACACATAGAAGCAACGATGGGCGCACATTGACAACCAGACACTGAAGCACACACAAATAGACTGGCGCCGTCGCGTTAATCAATACATGTGCGTGTGAGTGACTTTTCTGCGACGTGGGACGAAGAATATGCCGCGCCACTCGCCTTTTTCTGACATATAATCCAGACTCGAGTCGTTAAAAGTGCTTGTGTGAGCTGTTTTCGCTCGTAAAGGAGTCCTTGCTTGGAACGTTTCACACAAGAGTTTTCAGTCCATTCGGAAAACAAAATTGTTCGCTGAGAACAGAAAAAGGCGATACACGCAAACCGACGCCAGCGTCCCAAGCGGCTTAAACCGAATGCGCCTCCTAAAGAGCTCAAAATACACGAGGAAGTAAAATAAGAGTGCCCCCCATTCTACCGACAAGCGTTCTACTCGTAATCTCTCACTTAGTAGTTCCGTTCGCCCTGCAATGTTCGCACAATTTGTCTTAAATGTATTTGAATGCGTTTTTCTCTTTTTTCTCTCGTCACTGACTTTGTATGGGCCGCTGGTAACCCGTACAGCCATAAGGAGTGAGTATAAATTACTATAGTGCTTGTATCGGTGTGCATTTGTGCTTGTGCCTAAGCTTTATGTAGTACCTTCCTAGCAATACTCCAACTATTCTCAAGCAAACTGCAAGAGGTACTTTGAGGCATGACTTCGTAGACGTACGTTAACGAATTCAGCTAAGACTGGGTGTGTTTTGTTAATAAATTTTAAGCTCCCAAGTCTAACGTCCCGAAGCATGATCCCTTGCAGTGTGTGAATTAAAGATGTTTCTAGATTTAGACATGCTGCTTTGGATAATCTATAGTGACTTACTAAATGTTTGACTCTTTGTAAAAGCTTGACGATTTTAGTTGTTCTAAACGATGTGGATTGAAAGGTAATAAGGTTTTAATTGGTTTATGGTGATGTGAAAGGGCGTAAATGATTATCTCAGTGTGTGTTGGTATTCAAATGCCCGATCGAGATGCTGACAGCGGGTGTAGCCACTCGCCGCTGACTAAAATACTCTATCAGCATCGCCGATGGTGACTACCGACCGCACATAAGGCAGCTTTCCCGAAATCTTTTTGCCGAAGCTTCATTCCAATTTAGACCCTATGAATTCGCTTTAAGGTAGTATTTTTAGTGCTCCCGTAGGTGCTGATAGGGCATTTTAGGTCTAAAGGAATACAGGTCTGGCTCAGGTGTCTTACATGGTGTTCGTGTGCTCACAGTGCCTGGCGAGCCCCAAGATGTGAAGATCACCGCCATCAACTCCACCTCTATCCATGTGACGTGGAAGGCGCCGCAAGAAAAAGAGAAAAATGGCATCATCCGAGGCTACCATGTCCATGTGCAAGAGCTTAGAGAAGAGGTAACGTTTATGGTTCCCTTAAATTTTTCGTTAATTCATATGCCAACATGTTTCGTAACTTGATATGTTTTGCTTTAGGGCAAAGGCCTTCTCAACGAGCCTATGCGTTTCAACGTCATGGATGAAACCACTCTGGAGTTAAACGTCACTGGTCTTCAGCCAGACACGAGATATAATGTCCAAGTGGCAGCCCTAACGAGGAAGGGAGATGGTGACCGAAGTGCTCCAGTGACCGTGAAGACACCTGGCGGTGTGCCAAACCGACCTATTGTCACCCTGAAGTAAGGAAATTTGCTCGTTAAAACATTTTCTTTGAATATGATTCTCCAACTGATACTTGAATTTGTTTGTTACAGGGTTTTAGAGCGAGAACCAGTTGTCTCTATTGAGTTAGAATGGTTGAGACCTACACAAACCTATGGTGACTTACTCGGCTACCGACTGAAATTCGGTAACAAAGATCAACTTCCGATGGAAGAAATTATGTTCCCTGTAAAAACCTCTAACTACAAACTACAGGACTTAGAGAGAGGCGTGCAGTATGAATTTAGAATAGCCGGTAAAAATCACATTGGTTTCGGTCAGGAAGCGATAAAGTATTGGCTAACGCCGGAAGGTGCACCGAAAGGTCCGCCGACGAATGTTACATATCACTTCCAAACACCGGATATCATTAGCGTCACCTGGGAACCTCCAGTCAGAGCAGACCGTAGCGGCCAAATTAAGAAATATGACATACAGTTTTACAAAAGAGGTGATCAATCGTCAATGATAGAAAAGACGACTGAAACCATGAAAGCTGTGTTTACTGGTTTGGAAGAGGATGCACATTACCTTTTTAAAGTCCGAGCATATACCGACCAAGGAGCGGGACCTTACAGTAAAGAAGTTACGGCTCATACTGAAAGGGATATTGGAAGGGCGCCCATGGCAGTTAAAGCCGTAGCGACTTCTGAATCAGGTGTCGAAGTCTGGTGGGAAACATTCAGGTCACGAAAGAGGATTATAGGTTACGTCATATTTTACACCATGACCCCCGTTGAAGATTTAGATGAATGGCAACAAAAGAATGTCCATGTAACGCATTCTGCTGATTTAGAAAACTTGGAAAAGTTCGCAGAATACGCTATCGCAGTCGCTGCCAAAACAGCCGATGGACTAGGAAGATTATCAGAAAAGGTTACTGTAAAAGTTAAGCCGGAAGAAGTGCCTTTACACTTGAGAGCTCAAGATGTATCCACACATTCCATGACTTTATCATGGTCACCTCCGTTACGCTTAAACCCTGTTAGCTATAAGATTTCATACAATGCTATTAAGGAGTTTGTTGATTCTCTTGGTATGACACAAACGCAAGAAATTCCAAGAAGGGAAATCATTGTAAAGCATGATAGAACATCGTACTCTATTAATGATCTCTCGCCATTCACAACGTACAACGTCAACGTAAGTGCCATTCCTAATGACGACTCTTATAGACCCCCGACAAAAATCACTGTCACCACTCAAATGGCAGCTCCTAAGCCGATGGTAAAGCCTGATTTTTACGGTGTTGTAGAAAACGAAATACTTGTCATTCTACCTCAAGCTTCAGAAGAATACGGGCCCATATCGCATTATTATTTAGTTGTAGTGCCTGACGATAAGGCTCATAATCATAAGAACCCCGATCAGTTCTTAACAGATGATTTAATAAAGAACAACGCTAGAACAGACGATGAAAATGCGCCTTATATTGCTGCCAAATTCTTACAGAGAAATATTTTGTACACATTCCATTTGGGTAATGATGAAATGTATGAAGGTTTCTTGAATAGAAAATTGAACCCGAGCAAAAAGTATCGAGTGTTTGTCCGAGCCGTCGTGGATACTCCTCAGAAACATTTGTACACTTCAAGCCCTTTCTCAGAGTATTTATCGTTAGATATGCGTGAAGCTCCTCCTGGTGAGGAACCCAGCCGACCTAATCCTAAAGATATTAACGGAGACCCAGAAATTAGGATAGAGGAGAATAGAAAAGAGGCCGGCATGATCTGGGTCATAGGTCCAATAATCGCTGCATTAATGCTCTCATTGTTATTAGTGTTGCTGTTTATAGTCAAAAGGCGAAGACAGCCTTGCAAAACACCTGATCAAGCAGCCGTAACCAGGCCTTTGATGTCAGCTGACGTTGGTTTTGGCGCGCCGTCCGATCCCGTAGAAATGAGACGACTGAACTTCCAAACTCCCGCTATGATCTCCCATCCGCCTATTCCCATCTCAGAGTTAGCCGAACATATCGATAGGTTGAAAGCCAACGACAATCTCAAGTTTTCACAGGAATACGAGAGCATTGAGCCTGGACAACAGTTCACATGGGATCATTCAAATATGGATGTAAACAAACCTAAGAACCGTTATGCTAATGTTATTGCTTACGACCACAGTCGTGTAATCCTACAGCCCATCGACGGGATACTCGGAAGCGACTATATCAATGCCAATTACTGTGACGGTTACCGTAAACATAACGCTTACGTAGCCACCCAAGGGCCCTTACAGGAAACGTTTGCTGACTTCTGGCGGATGTGTTGGGAATTGCGGACCTCTACTATTGTAATGATGACTAAACTAGAGGAGAGAACAAGAATTAAATGCGATCAGTACTGGCCTAGTCGGGGAAGCGAAAGTTACGGATCAATGACTGTCACGATTGCAGAAGTGCAAGAATTGGCGACTTACTGCATTCGAACATTCCATGTAACGAGGAAGGAGAGCGCAGAGAGACGTGAAATAAAACAGCTGCAATTCACTGCCTGGCCTGATCATGGCGTTCCAGATCATCCCGCACCTTTCTTGCAATTCTTGCGACGTGTTCGTGCTCTGAACCCGCCTGATGCTGGTCCATTGGTCGTCCACTGTTCTGCTGGCGTCGGCCGCACTGGATGCTTCATTGTTATTGATTCAATGCTCGAGCGGGCCCGTCACGAGCGTACTGTCGACATCTATGGCCACGTAACTTGCTTACGAGCACAACGCAATTATATGGTGCAAACTGAGGACCAGTACATCTTTATCCACGACGCGTTGCTCGAAGCTGTTGTCTGCGGCGACACGGAAGTCCCAGCCCGTAACTTACACGCACACATCCAGAAGTTGCTACGCATGGACACGATCGAAAATATGTCTGGTATGGAGTTGGAATTCAAGAAATTGGCTAATATGAAAGCTGATTCGAGTCGATTTGTGTCAGCGAGTCTGCCTTGCAACAAGCACAAGAACAGGCTCGTTCATATCTTGCCATATGAATCTTCCCGTGTTTGTTTGACCCCTCGGGATGGCTCCGACTACATCAATGCGTCGTTTGTGGACGGATACAGATACAGAGCCAATTACATCGCCACACAAGGTCCACTGCCGGATACCACAGATGACTTTTGGAGAATGCTTTGGGAGCACAACTCGACCATAATTGTGATGCTGACCAAGTTGAAAGAGATGGGCCGGGTAAGATCTTCCGACAACTTCTATTAATTGATGTTTGTCAGGTGTCTCACTTGATTTTGACTTGATTATTGTTCTGATTTTAGGAGAAATGTCACCAGTACTGGCCTTCGGACCGCTCTGTACGCTACCAGTGCTTCGTTGTTGATCCCATCGCGGAATATAATATGCCTCAGTACATCTTGAGGGAATTCAAGGTTAGTAATCAATGGACGAATTATTTTTCATGCCGATATAACAAGAGTCGTGTGTTGAAAAATATTGTGTAAGCATAAAGCACACTAACATACTTTCAATCACATAAGTTACATTTTTTGCCTAATGATATGTGAATTAAAATATGATTGGAATACTTCTTCCTTTGCAAATAATACATTTACAAATACATAAATCTTGACTCCTATAACTCGCGGCCTCGCCCGCGTGGTATGTATATTTATAGCCTATGTGGTATTCCAGAATATAAACTAGGTATCTACATTCCATATTTCATCAAAATTAGTAGTTAAATACATAATCGGAGCGAACGAGGTCCCACAAGTAGCGTTCACAAGTGAGACGCATGTGCCAAACATTACTCTCCTTAACCATTTTAGAGGGAAGAGAGCGACCCGCCCTCTAAATTATTAGTTTCGGAGATAGGTTGTAAGAAACATTTACACACACACAAACATTCACATACAATATACATATACAAATAAATAAATTAATAGAAGTGTCTGTTTGTAATATCAAAATGCTTTTTACTAAATGCATATGAAACTATTTACGGTACGTATAGCAAAAGCACAATCTTAAAAATTTTTGTCTGTCTGTTTGTTCCGGGTAATCTTCGAAACTCTCTCTCTCTCTCTCTTCGAATCTCTTTCTCCTGTTCGCATTTAGAGAGATTAAAACTAAAATGAGGTTTAGGTATGAAATGACAGAATCGACACCAGTGTCCTTCTAATATATATACCTACATTTTTGCTATATACCTATTATTCCTCATTCAGGTAACAGATGCCCGCGACGGCGCGTCCAGAACTGTCCGCCAGTTCCAGTTCACCGACTGGCCCGAGCAGGGGGTGCCAAAGAGTGGCGAGGGCTTTATAGACTTTTTGGGACAAGTGCACAAGACGAAGGAACAGTTCGGACAGGACGGCCCCATCACTGTGCATTGCAGGTCAGTGTATGAAATTAAATGGCTTTGATTAAACATATACTTATAAAATGTCAACGTCTCGTCTCGTTACCAATAATATAAAAAAACATGTACGTAGGTAAAAATATGACCTATTCCATAAGGATATTTTCTATACAACTAAATAAAATTTAAGTGTCTGTTTGTAATGTCAAAATAACAGCTTTTTACCAAATACATATGAAAGTATATAAGGTACATATAACAAAAACACATTTTTTTTAAATTTGTCTGTTTGTTCCGGGTAATCTCCGAAACGGCTGGACCGATTATGACGGGACTTTCACTGGAAGATAGCTGGTGTTATAAGGAGTAAATTAGGCTACTTTTATTTTAGAAAAATAATTAGGTGTCCGCGCAAAAAAATAAAACCCATGTAATCCAATATTACCGCGCGCGTGACACCGCGGGCAGCAGCTACTTTAAAATAAATAAATAACTAGACATTAACCAATTTTCACCGTGTACCATTTGTCGCTAATTCAGTTTACTAGAATCAGTTTGTGTTGTACAGCGCGGGCGTCGGCCGCACCGGCGTGTTCATAACTCTGTCGACGGTGCTGGAGCGCATGCAGTACGAGGGCGTGGTCGACGTGTTCCAGACTGTGCGCACGCTGCGCACGCAGCGCCCCGCCATGGTGCAGACTGAGGTCAGTACACCTTAACAATCGCCTGATACAACGTAACGACGTTTCATAACTCTGTCGACGGTTCTGTAGCACATATAGTGTAAGGGTGTTATAATCAATGTGTCCCAGACTGATTGCAAGGTGCGCACCTAACGCCCCGCCATGGTTCAGACTGAGGTCAGTACATCTTAACAATCGCCAAATACAATCTAAGAAGGCTTTATAACTCTGTCGATGGTTCTGGAACATATGTATTGTAAGGGTGCTATAATCAATGTGTCCCTCACTGATTGCATTTTGTGCACCCAGCGCCCCGTCATGGTTCAGACTGAGGTCAGTACATCTTAACACCTCGCCTGATACAACGTAACGAGGTTTCATAACTCTGTCGACGGTTCTGGAGCACATTTAGTACCTATAAGGATTACAATCAATGTGTTCCAAAGTTCCGATTGTATGTTCCATGGTTCAGACCGTAGGTATATTTTTATTTTTGGTATTTTCAAACTAAAGATTGACTCAGAAACTTCTAAGGAATCCATTATTTAAATAAAAATAAACGCTTGCACTCATACCCCTGCACTAGGATTTTCTGTATCTTAGGTAGCATGGACACACACACATCCAAGACCTCAAAACTAACATTATGTTCACAACACAAAGTCTGCTCCAATGTTGCAGGAGGGACTATCAACTTAGCCACGGAATAAACTCAACTAGATCAGTTACGTTTATTGAACGTGCTTTCAATAAATCGATGTCTAGGTGTCCCTTTTACATAGTTCAGCACTGTCTGTTATAACCGGCCTCATTTTCCACAGGACCAGTATGAGTTCTGCTACCGGGCCGCACTCGAGTACCTGGGATCCTTCGACCATTACACCAACTGTCGCTGAGACCGGCTCGTGTAAGGCGGGCAAGGGGCCCTGTCTGTCGCATCTATACGTACTTAATCTATGCTGAGTCGGGGAGTAAAGGACCCTTTGCGATGGGAATTGATGAAACTGTTTAAAAAAAAACTTTATATATCTATGGTTGTGCCACGGATGACTTAATAAAATTGAACGAAAGTAATAATCTTATATTAATTTTTATTCTGTTACATAACTTTGTTTCGCATAATTTAGCATTAATATGGTTTTGGCATGGTTTAGCATAATTACCATTAATCATGCGTCAACCAATGTTTTAGGTTTTAAAAAAGGGGTCTACTATCTAAAGTTTACATTTACTTTAGATAGTAGATAGCGTTAACCCCGCTCATGCAATATGATCCATAACTAAGTACTGATCGCAAAAAAACTTAAATCTTAGCATAGTCTGATTGAGCCAGCTTCTAATTTAGATTTTATTTTATTAATAGAAGGCATTACCAGGTAAAATCCGTGTAGTTAAAAACTTCTTAGTTACCTAGCAGATAACAAAAAATATATAAGTATTCGTGGTACACATTAAAATCTCATTTCAGAAACATAACCCATGCCATATGACAATAATATTAGTGTTATAAAATCATCTTTTCGACCACACATCACAATTCCCATCATTGCATAACGTATAAATACTATAAAAAACTAATAAATAATTAATGTCTTGTGTACACCCAGCGAGTCTATCAAAAGCGTGAACTCTATAGTTGAACTGAGGGACACGAGCTGTTATCTCGGCCTAGTCACGCTATTGCCGCTTTCTGTGTAAACAAGACATAACTCGTAATTTAATCGTTATCTCGATTTTTAAACACGTACCCTACTCCTCGATTCCGTGACAATTTCACTTAGACTGACCGACAGAGCCCCCATCGCTAGCCTAGTGATGTACCCGCTACATCGACTGACTACGTATGATAACTCACATAATTCGATGTTCTCTATGAGGCTAAACATACTAGTGCCTACGAACACTACTTATGATATATTTAAACAATTGTGACCATTCATTACATGATTGTGAGTCGAAAAGGGTAAATAATTATATTATCCTATAAAAAAACTTATGATAGAACTAACGCAGCTGTTCACGCTATTTTTGTCTCTAAAATCGAACAGTCTCATGTTAAAAAGTCCATATAAACGGTTGATACTTAGATGCATTTATGAAAATTTCGATATTATAACGGTCAGTGTATTTTAGTGTAGTTCTTGGAGTAAAATAATACAGTGGTTTTTCTGGTTGATTAATTTTCGAAATGTATTTCTTTTAAAGCTTATTACTACTTTCATTAAGGACATAACATATGGAGTGAAATCGGTACGCGCCAATAAGCGACGGCGCGTGTTAGAAAGGAAAGAGTATAATGTTCTGTCTTCCTCGCTCCACGTAAATATGAGAACGCGCACGGCGCAATCCTCAGTGGCCTGTTAGACTCGACGTAGGAATGTCGTCGCCCGTCGTCCTGTGCTCCGGCCGACACGTAAATACGGCGCGCACGCAGCGCGCGCCTCAGTTAGCGGCTGTGCGCTGCGCGGTGTGCCCGAGTATGTAGGCTGCTACATCACTCTCCCCCGCTTTTGAATGCGAAGCGTACGGGAGGTTTTGATGTTCTTCCTGATCTGGTTACGTAGGTTGCGGTTTCCCTCTGAGTTGCTATTCTTGGTTCTTCGCAGTCCAGGTAAAACGCGGGTTTTAATCTGTCGATTGAAATGTTGTCGCTTCTGTTACGTAGTTGAACTTTGAAATATTTTTCGCCGCGGTTGAGCACTCGGAAGGGTCCGTCGTAGGCAGGGGTTAACGGTCGTCTGTAGGCATCGTTACGAACGAACACGTGCGAGCTCTTGTGTAATTCGTCATGAACGAATGTTGGTCGTAACGTATTCGTTTTCCTTTGCGCTTGTGCTTTTTTTAGTGCTTCGCCCAGTTGGTCCATGAAATGCGAAGGTGCGTTGCATTGTCTGGTAGGTTCTCCGTGGATTTCCCCTGGTAGCCGTAATGTCTGGCCGTACAGTAATTCGGCGGCGCTGGTGCCGATATCTTCTTTGATGGCTGTTCGTAATCCAAGCAATACTGTCGGCAGTTCGTGTGTCCATGATGCCGTATTAAGTCTGGCTGTCAAAGACGTTTTTAATGTGCGGTGCCACCGCTCGATCATTCCGTTGGCTTGCGGATGGTAAGCTGAGGTGCGACATCTTTCGATTCCCATCCGATGCATTAATTTATTGAAAAGCTCTGATTCGAATTGAGATCCTCTGTCGGTCGAAATTTTTGCTGGCGTCCCGAATCTTGAAATCCATCCGTTGTACATTGTTTCGGCAACCTTTTCAGCTGTTATCTCAGGTATTGGAAACGCCTCTGTCCATTTGGTCGCACGGTCGATCATAGTAAGCAGGTACCGGTGCCCATCTGGAGATATTGGAAGCGGTCCGACGATGTCGATGTGGACGTGCGACAATCTATCGGCTTCTTCAAACGATCCAACTGGTGTGTTAGTGTGTCGTTGTGTTTTAGAGCGTTGACAGCGTATGCATGTTCTCGTCCAGTTGTTCACGTCGCTGTTCATCGACGGCCAAAAGTAGCGCGATGTGACTAATTTTCTTGTCGCTCTTATTCCAGGATGGCTTAGGTCGTGAAGGGCTTGATAGGCGGTCCGTCTGAATTCTTCTGTTAAGTATGGACGTGCTGTACCCGTAGACATGTCACATATTATTTTTACTGATGCGCTAGGAAGAATAATTTCTCTCAGGTCGTGTTTCTTTTCCTTCCTCATCCGTCGTAGATCTTGATCATATTTTTGGCTCGTGGCTAGGGCGTTGTAGTTGATAGGCGATGGGCAAGTTATTGTTTCTACTGGAATTCTTGATAATGCGTCAGCGACTTCATTATTTTTCCCAGATATGTGTTGTATGTTTGAAGTGAATTGTCCGATGTACTCTAAGTATCGTGTTCTCATCGGAGTTTCATTCTTGCTACTTGTGATCAGCGCGTGAAGAAGTGGCTTATGATCCGTGTAGATTACTAGTTCCCGTCCTTCGAATATTCGTCGAAAATGACGGACGGCCATGTATATAGAGAGAAGTTCACGGTCGTATGTACTGTATTTTTGCTGTGCGTCGTTAAATTTCTTCGAAAAGAATCCGAGCGGCTTCCATCTGCCTTTAATCAGTTGTTGCAACACGGCTCCGGCACAAAGCTCCGATGCATCTGTCATTAGCGCAAATGGTGCGCTAGTAGATGGGTGAGCGAGACGAGCTGCGTTCGCGACGTCTTGCTTGCACCGTTCAAATGCAGTCTTGGTCTTTTCGTTCCATGGTATTTTCCTTTTATCATTTTTCCTTGCGTTGTGAAGATATTCATTTAGTTCTCTTTGGTTTTCAGCTGCATGGGGAATGCCTTCTCTGTAAAAATTTATCATTCCCAGGAACCGGCGGAGATCGTTGATGGTTTCAGGTAATGGATATGATGTTATTGCTTTGACTTTCTCTTCGGTCGGGGTTATTCCTTCGGGTGTTATTGTATATCCCAGAAAATCCAGTTTCGTTTGACCAAAAACGCACTTCGCTACGTTAATTTTTAGGCCATTTTCATCCAGTCGTTTGAGCACTTCTTCTAGGTCCTGCTGATGACAAGACTCATTTTCTGAGGCTATGAGCAGGTCATCGACGAAACAGAAGATAGGCAGTCCTCTCATGATATTATCGATGTGGCGTTGAAATGTTTGGCCTGCATTTCGAAGTCCGAAACACATTCTTGTGAATTCAAATAGACCAAATGGTGTTATAACTGCCGTCTTCTTAATGTCTTCATTGCGATTTCTGACCAAGTAATAGGCCTTCCTCAAATCGATTTTCGAGAAGATCTTCTTGCCTTGAAGGTTGTAGGTAAAGTCGTGTAGTCGTGGTATAGGGTACCGATCGGGAACAGTTATGGCGTTGAGTTGCCGGTAGTCGCCACACGCCCGGTATGAGCCGTCCTTCTTTAAAACCATATGTAATGGACTCGCCCATGGGCTGTTGGATGGTCGACATATGCCCTGGTCCATCATCTCTTGGAATTCTTTCTTCGCTGCCTGGTACTTGTGGGGAGGTAGGGGGCGAGCCTTTGCATATACTGGTGCGGCGGCGGCAGTTTCGATGTGATGTTCAACTTCGCTGTGACAGGTGTTCTGCAGTGTAGGTCTTGTGATGTCAGGATACTTTGCGAGCAGATTGTGGTATGGTATGCGATCATCGATGGTGCGGATGCTGCCTTCAGATAGCGGTGTAAGGTAACCGCGTACTGACATGTTGGTTTCTCGGTCGATAATTCTTCGTCCTCGAAGGTCCACAAGTAGCGCGTGGTGATGCAAAAAATCAGCGCCTATTATCGGCCGACTGACTGCTGCTATCATAAATTTCCAATTGTAGGGTCGTCTCATTCCAATATTGAGAGAGATGGTGCGCTCGCCGTACGTAGGTATTGGTGTCTTGTTGGCGGCGAATAGATAATTATCCGGTGTGCGGTCCTTCATCTCTGATGGCCGAGCTGGTAGGACTGACACGTTAGCTCCCGTGTCGACTAGGAAATGTAGTCCCGTTGAATTGTCCTTGATAAATAGGCGGTATGCAGATAATTCTTCGACCTCGGCTCCCACCTCGGCTTCGGTCTTAGTTAGTTTCCCGACTTCTCTTGGTTATTATTTTTCTGGGCATTAAAGTTGCATGGAGTACGACATCTGTAAGCGGCGGCTCCAAATTTCCGATGGAAATAACAAATAGGTTCGCTGTTGTCGTATTGTCTTCCTGCCGATCGAGACCGTGATCTATTTCCACCGCGGTAAGGTTGCCGGCGATAGTATGGCCTTCCTGCCCTCAAGGCTGCAACTTCTTTAGTCAGCGCTTCTATCATGTTAACGATGTCGTTGTTGGGTACCGCCGCGATGCTAACTGTCGGCTGCGATGATGTTGAAGGATGGGCCTGACAGGAACACACGCTGTTTATTTCTCTTGTCTGTTCGTGCATCTTGTCCGCCATGGCCGCTAATGAGTCCAGTTTCGATTCTTCGCTGACGGACAAAACAGCCCTTGTTGATTTTGGCAGGTGTCCCATCCATAACATGCGTAGCGTGGCGTCCGGAATCTTATTAAGCGCTAGATCTCTCATGCGCCGTAATAATTGCGAAGGTCGTTGATCGCCCAGGTCCATTTCGTTTAAGAGTTTCCTGAGCTGGTTTTCTTCTGACTCTTGGTATACGGACAATAGTCGTTGCTTGACTTCTTCATATCTTCCGGTGTTGGGTTGTGCTAAAATTATATCGCTTATCTGTTCGACGTCGATTTTTTCTAGTTGAGTAACCACAAGCCCGAATTTATTTTCGTCCCCAAGTTTCTGGGAAGCGGTCATCGTCTCGAATTGGGCGAACCATAGCCTGGGTTTGTCTCGCCAAAAGGGTGGAATTCGGGACTTGATTCCGATCAGTTCGACTTCTTGCTCCGACATTGTTCTGTGTTCACTCGCGTCGTGGTCACCAATTTAGTGTAGTTCTTGGAGTAAAATAATACAGTGGTTTTTCTGGTTGATTAATTTTCGAAATGTATTTCTTTTAAAGCTTATTACTACTTTCATTAAGGACATAACATATGGAGTGAAATCGGTACGCGCCAATAAGCGACGGCGCGTGTTAGAAAGGAAAGAGTATAATGTTCTGTCTTCCTCGCTCCACGTAAATATGAGAACGCGCACGGCGCAATCCTCTAGCATCTTCAATGCTGCTATGAGCAATTGCCATTTCCCCACCGCGTGGAAGTCCGCCGACGTCATCGGCATCCACAAGCCCGGCAAGAAGGCTACAGAGCCCTCTAGCTACCGTCCTATCAGCCTCCTCAGCACTCTGGGGAAGGTTTACGAGCGGCTCCTTGTGAGACGTCTCTGGTCCCATGTCCACGAACATAAACTCCTTCCAGACGAGCAGTTTGGCTTTCGGGCCAAACACTCTTGCGTCCAACAGGTGCACCGCATCACGGAGCACATTCTCGCAGGCTTTAACGCCCCCCGTGTAGCCAAAAGGACACTTGCCGTCTTTTTGGACATAGCGAAAGCTTTCGATAAAGTCTGGCACAACGGTTTGATCTTCAAACTGTACCAACTCGGAGTGCCAGACCGTCTTGTGCGCATCCTACAAGACTTCCTCCGGGAGCGAAGCTTTCGCTACCGCGTACAGGGAGACCGCTCCACTCCTCGCCCCCTCTTAGCCGGAGTCCCTCAGGGCTCCGCGCTCTCGCCCCTTCTATTCTCGCTGTATACCAGCGATATGCCCAAGCCTACCGACTCAGACGTGCATATCGCACTGTTTGCAGACGATACGGCTATCTATTGCTCCGGTTGGCAGCCCCGCATAGCGAAGGCCCACCTCCAGAAGGCGCTCACCGCTCTCGGTGAATGGTTTCGGAAGTGGCGCATTACGGTGAATCCCGAGAAAAGCGCAGCGATGTGCTTTTCCGAGAAACGCCGTAAACTTCGTGGCGTTAAGCCCTTCTCCTTGTTCGGCGAACCCATTCCCTGGGAGCGCACGACAAAGTACCTAGGTGTCATCCTTGACGATCGACTCAACTTCGGGAAACATATCTCTCGTGTTCGCAACAGGGCGGCCTTTATCCTAGGCCGCCTTCATTCTCTGATCTGCAAGCGGAGTAAGATGTCACTTAGAAATAAGCTGACACTCTACAAAACTTGCATCAGACCCGTCATGACGTACGCATCTGTCGCGTTCGCTCATGCCGCATCCTACCGTATCCATAGACTTCAAGTGATTCAGAATCGCTTTATTCGCAAAGCAGTCGGCGCTGAGCCTTATCAGCGCAATTCCGACTTGCACTGCGACTTAGAACTCCCGTCTATCCTTCAGTATATGAAGGACGCCAGCCGTCGTCACTTTGACAAGGCTCCCCATCACCCCAACCCTCTTGTGGTCCAAGCGGCCAACTACGTCCCGACAGTCCCCCCGCTCCGTCGTCGCCGCCCTCGGCATATCTTGGGCGATCCGGACGATTCCATCGCGGCCGTTGTGTCGGCCGCGCTGGGTTCGCCCGTGCTCTCAAACCCTAGCACCAGTTCATATGCTGGTGCAGGTGGACCTTCAGTCTTCGGTATTGGTATTGGGTACCAAATTAGAAGTCATCGTCCTCGCCGGCGAGGACGATTCTTCGTCAGATAGCTTAGGTTGTAGGGACCGAGCTTCACTCCGCCGTCGAGTTTCTTGCCCTTCTTCTCGATGGTGTAGGCTTTGGAACGAGGCAACTAGAGTCATACACACCTCACACACATACACGAAATTCCGCGAGCGCCCACCTCGGGCCCGCGAGAAGTAGCTTTAGCTAGATTAGAGCCTACTTTAAACGGTTGCACTCGTGCGGCCGGGGCTATTCTCTCCCGATCCTCCCTTTCTTACGGCGACGGCCCAAGCCGAGGTCCGTGCCGACGTGGTTCGATCCCACGCGGTGCCCTTGCGCTAGTCGCCACAAACACACTTTTTTCGGGCTGAGCGCCTTCTGCGCTCTCCAACAGTCCGGTGACGCTGTAGAGGTCGCAAGACCAACAGCACGGTCCTTCAAAAAAAAAAAAAAAAAAAAAAAAAAAGGCGCAATCCTCAGTGGCCTGTTAGACTCGACGTAGGAATGTCGTCGCCCGTCGTCCTGTGCTCCGGCCGACACGTAAATACGGCGCGCACGCAGCGCGCGCCTCAGTTAGCGGCTGTGCGCTGCGCGGTGTGCCCGAGTATGTAGGCTGCTACAGTATAATTACGCCGCGATATATAATTTGCTATCGATATTAAAGTAATTTAGTGAAAACAGTGCGCTTAGACTAACACTTATGCGATATAATTAATCGATTCTGATCGTAACATATACAAGACATATTATAAAATGTATAAATAGGTATTACAGCTGTAATTAGAAGTTTATTTTTCATATCGAGTGTTAATATGTTTAAGTAGTGTAAAGTGGTAAATGACTTCATTATTGCAATATTATCGGACTATTTAGACGAATCGGCTGTGTCGTGTGAATTCTTGTGTCTGTCCTATGTGTGCGTAGTACATAAAATTGTGTAAATACTTAGTTGTATTTTCGATTCCTTTTCCACTATTCGTTATGTAATGCATTTATTTTGTTCTTGCCTAATAACCCAGCGCGTTGTGACTTTTAACTGGTTAAAACAGTTAATATGATAGAAAAATGGTTCCAAAAAGTTTAACTTATCGAGGCTTGCTTAGCCAAATTCTTGCTGGCGCCTAATTTGCACGAAGGTAGTTTCTTGATCGAGAAAGTGAAGTCTCTACTGTCACTGCCTTAATCGACTACGGTCGTGTAAACAGATTTTATTATTATTAATCAGAACTGTACTATCCTTAATTCTAAGAGACTTTTGTAAGTTTATTTCGTAAGTACATAGTAATTTAAGTTTTTTATATTCACTGCTTGCTTTTAGAGTATGATCGTGATCGATGACATATCTATTTAGGTAGAAAAACTGTTTTCGTCTGTTTGGTAAATCTATGGAGTGCTGGGAGATAGCGTTTCGTTTTTCGATTCGCGTCTCGAGGCTGTAATGTATGAAATTGACGTGTTCAGAAATGTATGAGTAAAGGATCATGATGGGACATTGGAGAACCTTCTTATTAGTCCTTGAATAGAAAATATATTGAATATAAAAGTAAGCATTTATTTAGGTTTTTACGATTGAATCCGTTTTTTTTAACAGTTTTTACATATTAATAAAATATACGCATTAAAAGTGACTAACTCAAATAATAATAATCAGTTTTAGTTGGAAATATATACTTAATTCCACGTGTATTAGACATTTAGCCCGTCGAAAAAAACCTGTTATATATATTTTAAATTGCATTTTAAATATAGAAATTAACCTCACCTCCTTTGTCCTCCATCTTGATGTGCCTTTGGTAGGATTAAAAAAATTGGTTGCATGATTCGTTTATAAGTTCTTTTTTATCTATTTTTTAAAGATGTAAGGAATGACGTAATCCGACTGCCGCATCTCTATCACACTACTTTAAGCTATCTTTAAGTGTATGTTATATTTTAATATTTTACAGTAATCCCCTTCGCCTAGTAAAAACTAAGGTTTTTAGGTTTTCCACTCGTTTTATACAACTATACCTACTATTGTATCGATCTAATTACGTATAAGTTAATGAGCTTGTATGTAAATTAGTAAGTAAAGTCGCGGTCTTCAAAATGTTAATCGTAGATATTGCGAACAAATTATAAAAGTAACTCGTAAAAACATTTAGTAGGGTCAACCACAACACAAGTTAGCCAGTTTTTGCAATCAAAAATAAGCCCTATTTTGGATTGCATAAATTTGACAGTAGGTAACAGTAACTTGAGATGTCGCTGATCGATTACGTTTCAGTATCGATATTCGATTGGGATCGTTCGTAACTGCCAATCGTTCATTTAGATATTTAAAATCAATAAAATACGAAACATAATGTAGAATAATTGTTAAATTGAGGTTATAGTAAAAATTTAATACTCGTTGATGAATCATGTATTTAGCGAGTTTGATGCATTTACACGCTAGTGATTAAACAGCTTTATTCGAGCTGAATGGCTGCAGCTTTATTTATATTAAAAAACGAGACTATCCACTGTCACTTCTGTCAGTGAACTAAGATTACCAATCATTCCTTTACTTTTGGCCGATGTTTAATGTTTTTGTACGTAAATGTATTTATGTGTTCCATCGGTGAATTGAGCGTTTTTTTTAATACATACGCACATTAACGATCTCTTGTACAGTTTGTAATAGTCGCATCTTAGGCTTAGAACTTTATTCAGTTCTGCCAATAGCTGCTCTATTTTGTCTATTCTTATATGTTATAATAATTGCAATAAATGTTACAATATACACGTAATTGCCATGCCATATTGAGGTGCTCTTGATTCCATTGTTAAGTACAAACGGTTATTTTTTTTTCACTGAATCATGTCATATTTATTTTAACCAACCATAGACAAGCCATCAGTTGAATGTTTGTTAAAGACTGATTTACCCCGAGGATAATGTACCACTAATTTTGATGTGTTCGTATTTATGTTTCAAGTTGTTTTTTGTAAAATTCGCAATAATGTAATTGAAAATATTGTTTTATGGATTTGTTAGAATGTGACACCAATGAATTATATTTTTGGGTTCATACCCGTTGTAATTGTAAGAGGCTTAACTGACTCAGTAAACTAAGGAATTATTGTACAATATTTAGGCAAAATCAAATTATACAACTTGTCTATTATAGGTAAGTAATTTTATCGTGGTACTATTTGATCTAGACAAATATTATAATTGATAGTTTTGTCAATAATTCCTTGGCTTTTAAAAATACATACTTTACTGGTTTTTTCCACGAACAAAAAACAGTAAGAGAACTCGCCATTTAGCGTAGCGATTTTAATTTGCGTGGTTCTTAAACAAAAATTGGCAATTAATCGCCGTAGCTTTAAATTATAAATAATTTAGTGCAATTAAAATGGCAGACGCAGTTTTGGCGGGAAAGTGTGAATGTAACCGTAGGTGTTTGTAGACGAATATTACATTATAATTATTTTGTAAAGTTACCCGCACTGCGTCTCGGGCACAGTGGATTCGCAAAATTATACATATGTATATGAAGAAATAAATTTATGTGAGACCATTAAATCAGCTTTTTTTTTTAAAATTGCCACAGATTAATTAAAGTAGACGACGCAATACATTAACCATCTATCATAGGAGAAAAGCAAAAAAAGCTCAAATAAAACGCCAGTCTATTTCTATAAAAAAAACTTGCAAGTGCGAGTTGGACTGGTTCAGTACGATGAATATGGTATCTACCATATCTAAACGGAACTGTCCCAGGGTCACTCTTGTGGCTGCTGTGTCTGCCACAGCCAATACGCTCCGATGCACTAAACCTAAGGTAAATTTTAACTAAGTTAAAATTTTGTTGCTAGGTACCCAATATATGACGTTTTACCCAATATATACGTTTTACGTACATAAAAACGTAAGTAAATGAATTTTGAATACCTATGAAGGTCTCTTTTGGGATGTTAATAATTAGCAAATTAAAAAAGTGTTGTAAACTGTAGGGTACTTTGTGACATATCAGATGAAAAGGCTTGTGAGTATCTCATTTTTTTTTATAATTTTAAATTTGATGATTCGCCATCCTTCCCCTCAGCTTATCTCCCAAACTACTGAGCCTATTCTCTTAGCCCGAGTCATTTATTTACGATACACGTCCTTGTTTAGGTCATAGTTGGATTTGCACCTACCAAATGTCAACTTATACGGTCCAGTAGATTCGGGGCAAATTGGCAGTGGCCTGTGACACACGGACAGAGATGTATTGTCCAATTTGTCTATGCATCCTACGTATCTGGAAAAAACACCTGAAAAACAATTAAAAAACTAGGTAAGTAGTCTAAAACCCGGGACCTCACACGGAAAGTATCAAGTTGATTTCAGCATTTCCGAATCCCCGTACGTATTCTTTTTTCTTCTCAGTTTCTTTTGGAAGTTCAAACAAATGGCGGATGCCTTCAATAGGCTCCGTTCAATTTCATTTACATATGACGTAGGGGTCTGGATAAACTAATTTTGCACTCGACGTGGGCTCATGTTACTTTTAAAGCTTATATTGGCTGAGAATATAGGTACCTTCCTTAGAAATGTGTAGCCGATGACGTAATCAGATTACCTATACAGCCATGACTATGTATAGAGCCGTTTTGGGAGTTATTGTCCCACGTAGTTTAAAGTGTTCCCTTTTTAAAAACAGTGTAATTATGCTTTTGTATTGTTTAGGTACGTGGGTACCTAAACAATACAAAAGCATAATTAAGAAAAAATTAAATAAAGAAAAAATACAATTATTTTTATATGTGGATATAAAAATAATTGTATTTTTTCTTTAAATTTGTAAGTAAGTTATGATAATACATAATGCCTCATCGTTAATCATCAAGCATGCTTATCGAACAGGCTGCTTTAGGATTACCTGTGTCGCACCCGGAACCGTGAACCCCCATTCGATCCCCAGCCGTGGAAAATTTGTGTGGTGACCATAGGTTTTTTCTAGGGTCTTTTTTATACTATTTGATAGCGAGACGAGCTGATCGTTTGCCTGATTGTAAGCATAATGCTGGCCCATAATAATTGCAGTGCCACTCAGAACTTTGAATCACAAAGTCCTGCGCGGCACTGCAGTGCGCCCGCTACCCTGAGACATTAGGTATTAAGTCTCACAATAAGCCCAGTAATTTCACTGGCTACTCTGCTCATCAAACCGGAACACAGTAATGAAAAAGCGGTGGTACAAACCCAGACGGACACTCGCAGAAGAATTAGTCCTACTAGTAGTAGGACTAATCATAAACAAACTAGGTAGTTCGGTTATGATTTTTATGATGAGTATCCGTGTCAGTTGTTCATTCAACCTACGACACAGGGAAGGTACGTGGGTACCTAAACAATACAAAAGCATAATTAAGAAAAAATTAAATAAAGAAAAAATACAATTATTTTTATATGTGGATATAAAAATAATTGTATTTTTTCTTTAAATTTGTAAGTAAGTTATGATAATACATAATGCCTCATCGTTAATCATCAAGCATGCTTATCGAACAGGCTGCTTTAGGATTACCTGTGTCGCACCCGGAACCGTGAACCCCCATTCGATCCCCAGCCGTGGAAAATTTGTGTGGTGACCATAGGTTTTTTCTAGGGTCTTTTTTATACTATTTGATAGCGAGACGAGCTGATCGTTTGCCTGATTGTAAGCATAATGCTGGCCCATAATAATTGCAGTGCCACTCAGAACTTTGAATCACAAAGTCCTGCGCGGCACTGCAGTGCGCCCGCTACCCTGAGACATTAGGTATTAAGTCTCACAATAAGCCCAGTAATTTCACTGGCTACTCTGCTCATCAAACCGGAACACAGTAATGAAAAAGCGGTGGTACAAACCCAGACGGACACTCGCAGAAGAATTAGTCCTACTAGTAGTAGGACTAATCATAAACAAACTAGGTAGTTCGGTTATGATTTTTATGATGAGTATCCGTGTCAGTTGTTCATTCAACCTACGACACAGGGAAGTTTCCTATATTATAGAGGTATGAGAAATTGAGCATGTAAAAATAATAAAATAGTCTACTTATACTTTTACTTAATACGAATTTACTCCTATATCACAAAACAAAGTATTTCTACTGTTCTTTTAAATAGGTGTCTGTCTACCTAATTTTTAAACAAGAAAGGCAAACGATGTCACGCAAAATAAGACTTAATTTGGCCAAAGTAATGGATATTACTAGAGATGCAGTGAGTATCCGACTAAAAAACGGCACGATTTTTGAGCAATCGGAAAGCAAAGCAAACACACATTCAGACTAAAGATTAAGTAAGACTAAATTCAGCGTGAGTATCAATGTCATCCCTTTCTCATATTTTTTATTGAAAGAGATAAGTCTGTGAAAGAGATCTGTGTTGTTGTTTGTTTTGAGAGTGTCTAAGTTTTTTCAAACTAGGCACTTTAGTTTCGGGAAATGAAACCAAAATGTCACGCGTGTACGAGGTGTGGCTTAAAGAGTGGGGACCAGCGGGTGGGGCAGACCGTGACTGCCCAGAAAATTAAAAATTATGTTTAGTAAAAGTAGCATGGTTTTACGTTTAAAATCGACACCTTTGCCCACTCTTTTCAGTGTTCTGATCACAAAAAAGGATTTTTTCAATCTGATTTTTAAATTATGTGGTTGGATAAACGTGCTATCAAATGTTAACTTCCAATTTTGTACCGCAGATTTACTTTTTGTTTATTTAAGAGTTATAGTTGCAATTTGTGATTTACTCATTTTTCTATCGTAAGTTTGAGCTGTTGTGGTGTAAAAAAAATTAAGGTGACATGGGTGACCATGGAAAAATTTGCTTATTTCATCGAGATTCTAATAGCATTGTGCTATAACCATTGGCATATAACTGGCAAACCTGTGCCTGTCCCAAACATGTGCTAAACCTGTGGAAATATCCAACTTTCAATCCACAGGATATTCCTGTTAAGATGGATCAGGGTCTATTTTTTCAAATACAAAAATATACTTAATTAAAATTGGAATTTAACAAACAATATTATTGTAATCATCACCATCACCGAAAAGACGTCCACTGCTGAACTATTCTATCTATTTTTTTAATTAAGTCACCCGTATGTGGGGTTTCCCATCATGCTACAATAAAATATTAAAATCGCTAATAAATAATTTGCTCGTGTAGTCTGCCGCCAAGCAGTAGTGTGCACGCATTACTGTGTTCCGGTTTGATGAGCAGAGTAGCCAGTGAAATTACTGGGCTTATGAGACTTAATACCTAATGTCTCAGGGTAACGAGCGCACTGCAGTGCCGCGCAGGCCTTTGTGTTTCAAAGTTCTGGGTGGCACTGCAATTGTTATGGGCCGGCGTTATGCTTACCATCAGGCAAACGACCAGCTCGTCTCGTTACCAAATAACATAAAAAAAATGCTTTGCAGGCGTCTTGGAGGTTGCAGTTTGCAGTAGAAAATAGAAATTGATAACAATTTGTGAAATACAAGAAAATGAAACAGCTTTTAGGTATGTAGTATGTAGTGTTGGGTGTGTAGTATGTATGGTAGTGCTGTTGGACGCCGAACTATAGATCGGCCTACAGGTCGGTATTTAAATAGGTAGGTAACTTTAATTTGGAATAATCAGAAAAACTGTGTGTATAATATGTATCATAAAAATTATATCTCAGCAATCCGTCCAAAAGCCTGTCTCATCTCTAGATATAACGAGTACCTCCAGTCAGCTTCCATTTCGTAAAATGTGAGATAAAAAATTCTTGTATTAAGTGGCTTAGACGGTCGGGGCCAACGGTAATTTTTACTCTTTTCTGAAATAATGGCGGCGGCGGGGTGCCAGTGTTTTTGACGGGAATCGAGAATGGCTCAGCCGGTTGACATTTAAGGGATGGTGTTTTTAATTTATGGTGTCCAGAATACGGAAAAGTCACTGGAGTAGAATGTAACTAGTTAAATACCATAACTTTACGTACAGTCCCAGTACAAAAAAAAGATTCGTCACCTTAAGGTCTATTTTTGTTTGCGCAGTAGTTGTTTTGTGTTAAGACTCCTTACTTAAATGTATTTGTCTAGTCTATGCAGTATTGCGTTACCGTGACCAGCGGTTATGTTATAAGATTTTTTTTATTATGGATTTGGTAAAGAGACAAGCTGGTCGTTTGCCTGATGGTAAGCATAACCCGGCCCATAACAATTGCAGTGCCCCTCAGAACTTTGAAACACAAAGACCTGCGCGGCACTGCAGTGCGCTCGTTACCCTGAGACATTAAAGGTATTAAGTCTCATAAGCCCAGAGTAATGAACACAGTAATGCTTGCACATTACTGCTTGGCGGCAGACTTCACGAGCAAAGCGGTGGTAACAACCCAGACGGACACTCGCAGTAGAGTTAGTCCTCCCACTAACAGAAACTTGATTTGATTTATGAACAAAGATAAAATTAATGAGGAGATGCCAAAGAGATTCCAGTTTTCTTTAATCATTGGGAGATGCATTGATATTGACAGACTTTGACAGTTAAATAAAACGAAATAAATTTATTTTTCTAAATAGTCAGGCCTTTAGGTTTTATGTTGACATTGGTCAAAGGTATACAACAGCTATTTTAATCTTTCTTAGCATTAAATACTAGTATTCTATTGCTCAATAATAATCACGGTAAATATCACATTTATTCATGTAATTAGTATTCTATTATTCTATACAGCCGTAAGATCAGAAGGTACTATAAGTGTCCTTACGTGAAAAAGGAAAGAATTTGGAAACTGTCGAAGGTATTCTTACTGTGACTACCTACTACTGTACCTACCTAGGTAGTAACTAGATGTACACCATTATGCAATATTACTAAGACTACTGTAATATTTATCGATACTAGTTTCCCATGTTAAATTCTTACCTGCGTTCAAAGATATAGTATAATTTTACGAAAAACTATATTTATTATGACTCGGTGACTCGGTTGCATTCATTGATTCAAGAAGGCTCATTTAAAAAGGCGCGTGCCGTGTTAGAATTAAGAACGTTGTTTAAATTTTAAATTGTTCAGGAAATTGGAATTTATAAGTAGAGAACAAGGTGGGTGATTAAGGGAAATTCTTAAGTGTTTTAATTTTTCTTATAGTAAAACTTAGCGGTAACGTATTGAATACAAAAATCGATATATATATATATATCCGTAAATAACACATATTCAGAGTGTAGGTATTGGACCATCGTATTGGACACATTCTTGAATATTTATTTAGAAATTTAACTTAAATTTTAAATGCTCACACTAGCCTAATTCTTTGATAAGATTGTATATACATAGGATACATAATTAATTGAATTATTGAATATATAATTAATTTTTAGTATTTAAAAATACTATAACGGTTCGTTTCGGATATTTTCAACTTGAAAGTTAGTATGAAAAGCGTCAACGCTTTTAAAATGATCTACTGAAAGCAGTAGCTCCAGTATCAATAAATTAATCCGAAAAACAGTATACCTACGCGTGTCATTTCCCATCACTCATAACAAATTATAAATTAAACATTTTCTTGCTCGCAGCGCTTATTATTTATGTACATATTTAATGTAAAGGTATCTATTACCGACTTAGAAAGGAGTTAATTCCCACCTTGCCGTCCTGTAAATAATTATTATTTATAATAAAGGAGGGCATTAATCTGTCTACATTCGTCCGTGGAATGAATTGTTTCGCTTAATAAAGATCACTGTCATCTTGAAAGGGTAGGTATATAAATTATAATTAAGGCAGTTTTTATTTTATTATCCAGTCATACCGTTTAGCAACTAACCACCTCAAGGGATAACTACTTATTTTGATTTAATACTTATTGTACAAGATAAAGATGTGGCGCGCCTAAGGAGATACCTATATCCAGCAGTGGACTGATGGGATTGAGGTAGGCTGATTATGATGATGATACATATAGAACTTAAAATTTTATAAAAAGCTGACCATCTACTAACTATAAGCGGCTGAACAGATGCTCTTGAACCACAGTGGAACTCTGGATCAACGATCTCGAGTAACGTTTCAAGCAAAAAAAAACGGTTTATCCGTTTGGGAACTATGCTCATGGACGTAATATAAATCCTTGCAACAGATAGATACACGTTTTTGACAGTCTACCGACTCGTCTACGTGTTCGGGTCCTATGTGCTCCAACCTTAAAAATCGATGCCAACACATTTCTGAGTTCCCGCCAAGAGTCTGTTATTTTATTGTGGTAATAACAATTATAAAATGTAAACTCTTTGGGTTATAGCAGTGATCTTTTGTCATTGGGTTATAAATTGTTGGTTTTTCTAAATCATAGACAAATGTCAATCAGTTATTTATGGCAGGATTAGGTACGCGCGGTAACGGGCCGTGGCGTGGGCCGTGGCCAATGTGGCGTCGGCTAACGGATTAGCCGATGATTTATCATCGGCTAATCGAACATCGATATGATAAAACTCCAGCCACAATTATTAATGTTTTAGAATTTTTACAATTACTAAGTAATACTCATTATTTTGATACGATATCTAGAATTAGTTAGATTAACTTTC
The DNA here is from genome assembly GCA_907269065.1 of Crocallis elinguaria. Classification (NCBI taxonomy): domain Eukaryota; kingdom Metazoa; phylum Arthropoda; class Insecta; order Lepidoptera; family Geometridae; genus Crocallis; species Crocallis elinguaria. The sequence continues at coordinate 17,020,941 of OU026072.1, read as the reverse complement.
TATTGAACAAAAGAAGAGAAAAAAAGGAATATATTCTTCATTTTTTCATTAAACAACTTCTTATTATGCATATTATCTAATGAGTAAAATAATGATAATAAGTAAATAAAAAAATAATTGAAAACAAATTTATTATTACTAAGAATTAGGATCTCCCACAAGGAATTAAAATAGAGACCATAGAGAATGAATGTTGAGCTTGTAAGTTGTGTCCATTCAATTAGGGACATACCATAGCAAGACATATAGATAGATATAAGCTAAATTAGCTTGATACGTGCGTCAAGATCCATGCTAAGTACAATCAACTGGAGCCTTATAAAGCATAGTACCTAGTATAAAGCACCATAGAATAAGTAGGTACTTACATAAACTTTAAAATGTCCGTGTATAACCTGTGTGTCAGCCTAAGTAGGCCCGGCCCGGCTCTCCGAACAAGATATACTATTTTGCTCAGGTGAGAATCGAAATTCAACAGAGCAAACGCATTCAGATCGTTCCATGACTGGATGGATGGATGAATGTGTGAACATTCATTCATCCATTCAGGCATTCAGATGACACGTGACTCAATCTAATAGCTCTTGGAGTACCATTGACACATACCTACACCTCAGCAATAATTTGTGTTCGGAATAGCGATTTCAGCTATGAGCTCGAGTTGCATATTGACGCAGAAACCGCAGGAGTCCTGGAGACCTCAAAGGCTCGGTATGTCTCGATTCCAGTACCTATGTAGGACGATTGTGTGGACCCGGATTTAGAGCTAGGTACTGGAAAAGCTTGGAGTGTTCCTGAGCGGAAACAGTAAGTTATAAAAATACGTGTAATCTCACTAGCTCGGAAAATTTTTGTTTATTATTCGAAATCTGCGCACAAAATGCTTTTTATCCACTAGCGTGTAAAAAGCACGCAGATTTCGAATGCTAAATAAAAGCTTTTCTCGCTGTAGTGAGATGCAAAATTGTTTGTTTCGTTCGGCAGCAACGTTATTTTGCGTCTTGTACCTACTTTTGAAACTTTCGCTACGCTTCAGTCCTAGAATGCTTATCTTCCTCAGGTTTTAATACACTTGTATTAAAGCCAAGTACTTACTCACTTAAAATAACAACTTTGCAGTCTTGCATGGCAAATAACTACCTATAGATAAAATGTTGTGTGTTGCCAACTCTGTTGACCTAAATTACATCGGTATTTTATCAAATGCGGCTGCCAAAATAAAATATAAAGAACGAGCTGGAAGTCAGTCACCACTGCTTAGCCTATATTCTTTGCTTGTTATCTACTATTTAATTATACTAAATACTAAGTAGGTAGATGGCACTTAGACGTTAGACGCTTCGGCCACAATAACGACGGCCAGCATGGTTATGCGCCTCGACTAGTAGGTACCTACTTGAGACTAGTATCTCTCACCCAATGTTGAGTGAAGGTGTGTTTGAAGAATATTGAAGCAACAATAGAATAAGTCAAGAAATATCGGGAGCTCATCAATTCATGATAACCACGGTAAATATCCCGTTATAATGTACTTACTTATAAAGAACTACCTAGTGCCTACCTAGTGGTCTAGTACCTAGGTATCGTAACTAACTTCTTCTGACGCACGACTCGAGAAGACATTGCGTGTCCGAATAATTTATCATCCCGAAATCGATATCACTTCCTTAAACTTTATTTCCTCGTTTGAAAGCCCATACCCGGTCCACAATAGCCGGCCAATCTCACGGGGCACGTCCTCTGATATTATAATTAACGCCCAGCAATACGTATTCATTGTGCCAATTTGGGTCCGACTCTAGACACAATATTTGGATAACAAGATTAGATACTCTGGTAAAATTAGAGGGAAGACATCGCCTGAATAAGAAATAGGTGTTAATGTTGTTAGTTTTAGTTGTAGTGCCTTGTTGTTACTTAATTAGTTGATGGTTATCGCCTCCACACGTTGGAGTAATACGTGTGTTTAGAAGTTGTAATGTGTTGTATCCAACTTCCCATTTTCGGCATTTTTGGCTTTATGATATAGAAACATTATAGTTGTTTATAAGATAGAAAAAAAATGATAAGTATTTCACAAAACATAGATCTTCTAAAACACACATAGGCTCTATTAGACAAATGTAATGAAAAGTTACATAAAAAAATACGATTGCAATGCCCTAGCCAGTGTCACACGCGATGATGTAAGGATTCTAACGATAGATACCTACCCCTTTGATGATAAGAATCAAAGTCCATACATCGAAATCTGTTCAGGCATTTAAAAATTATTGTGGAATAAAGAAACTCACATACATGAATCCTAAAAACATTACAACTTCTTTTTTGTGCAGTTGTGTAAAAACAGGACTGTAGGTACGAAAAGTTTTCTAAGTCTGATCGGGACGAATAGGTACCTGGTACCTTATTATAATTATGAAAAATAAGTGTAGGTAGGTTTCACAATTAATTACGTATTCCGTAATGTGCAAAATCTCAATGGTCAGATATAGATACATATTTTTCAGCCGACTCTGAGCATTAATATCTTCCAGTAAAATAGTCAGTCCTCCATTTCAAATTGCTTATATCCAGACCCTATTATAAACCGTTAAATTTTCATTACATACATTATAAAGCAATTCAAAGAACGGTAAATTTATGGCTCTTTGAATTGGTTCCCTTATTGTTTCAATTAAGCCCTGTTGTTACCTACCTTTAAATAGGTATCGAATTTATAAATGAGACTTTTATACTTACACTATTTGATAACGAGGCGATAGCGGGTTGTTTGCCTGAGCCCTGGTTTCGATTCCCGGCCGTGGGAAACTTTGTGTGGTAAGTACCTATAAGATTTCTCCGAGACTTCTGAGAGAAATCCTGGGGTTACGGTCCGTGGATTATGTCTTTGTGTTCATACCACCGATGACAGTAGAGAATCTAAGTTCACGTTTGTTTGGTTAAATATCGATATAGAGTGTATTTTAAGACAGGGTCATTTTAGGACAGGCACTTTTTAATACCTACAAGATCACTTTGTACACAGTTTCACATTAAAAAATACCTACTCTTTTCTATTCTAACAAATAATTTTAATTTATCTTAAAGTTATGGGTGGCACTGCATTTGAACTACATCAAGGGAATTTCAGATGGTTTCAGTAGAGCTCTTTCCCTATGAAACCGTCTGATATCCTTGAAGCTGGTGACGAGACCTTTTAACTTGAAAGTATTGAGCGTCACTTCTGCTCTCTATTTTGTGAGATTAAGCCGTCAGTCCGGGTTATCATAAGAACAGACAGCAGTCGTAAAGCAATGTTAGAAACCTTCGGAACCATATATTCAGAATAACATGTATATTCGGAAGACTTAAAAATTCTGACATCATAGGGCTTGGACACTCGATTCCAATCGTAAATTGGGATTAAGATCATATTCGTGCAGTTCTGTACACTATAATGCACCCCTATCAATATCAGTAAGCAATCAAACAATATGCAATCTTGCGCGATTGGAACCGATTTCAGTGGATTTTTTTGGAACTAAATGAAATTAAGTATTTTGCAACTGTTGATGCAATTTTGACATAATTATATTGAAATTGGATTAGAATTGAAACTGAATTCAAGAGTAAGTCCACTTGCTACATACTTATACCAAAGGAAGGGCCAATAAAATAGCACATTAAAGAATAATCATCTTTAATCACATATCAACATAATTACAATCAACAATGACTTGTCACAGAACTTGTTGACAAAACGTCGTCTTAATTGCAAACTTTAAACAAAAATAAAATGCATACTTTAAATGCTTAGATAACAAGGTTTTACTTAATTATAAATATCACGATTTTTTTTCACTGCCGTCACTCACCTTTTCAGAGATGGCCTGAAACAAAAGCCTCTTATTATGATATCACAGAATTGGTTATTAGACAAGTGAGGAAATTTAGTAGATTGTTATATTTTGGTACGTGATTTTACGCACGAGGTTTTTTTTAAAGGGTGCCTGTTCGAGCTGCTGCTGTAGTGACAAGAAAAAAGTAAGCTCAGTGGTATTTTTTGACATTGGACTAGATACAAATTTTTAAATAACTTTGCTTCCTTAAGGAGGCAAAATGATATTTTCCGCCCACATTTTGAGTCATGAATGACCCACTTACCGGCTATCTCAAACGTAAACGTAATATTAGTTTCACTCTGTATTTCTGAATAAGAACACGAGAAAGGGATGGAATATACTTTAGACCTTTTTTATACCAGGCTAATGAGACGAGCGGGTTATTTGGCTGATGGTAAGCATAACGCCAGCCTATAATAATTGCAGTGCCATGCAGAATTTCTGAATGGCACTGTAATTGTTATGGGCCGGCGTTATGCTTACCGTCAGGCAAACGACCAGCTCGTTTCGTTACAAAATAGCATAAAAAAATAAACCTTACTTTCTCTGAAAGCCGAATTTACTCAACAAAGTCGGCTGGTTGCTCGGCAAAGGAGTCATTTTCTTTTTTCCTGGACTGGCTTTCGATTTCTTAGCGTCGTGCGTTTTAGCTTTCCTTTGTAAAGGTTGACTGTCCGACCAGAAGGTAGGCTTTAGAGGGGACTGGCCGAATGATTCCTGAAAAATTTAATTATATTAATTATTATATTATTTATTAATAATTTACGCTTAATAATCACACATAGACTAGGAACTAGAGTGTCACTCATAAGTTGAAACTGTGCTACCAATTTGTGCCCCCCCCCCCGTCCTGATGAGATGTCATGAGATTTAGCTCGACCCCCCCCCCCCTAATCTCAACATTTCTCTAAATACGTATTTTTAGTGCAAATACGTCAATCTGCGATTCATTGCCGTACGCCGCAGCGCTCGAGTATTTTAGTGGAGAAACATATTTTACTTAATTTAACAAACATTTCTTGCGGTTTTGTCACTGAAAAAAAATTACGTGATTTTTGCTGAGACCCCCCCTCTCCCGCACGTGAGATTTGGTGAGATTCGGCTTGACCCCCTCCCCCGCCCTAAACACCTCACGTAATTAATGTACGACCCCTAAGTGTCTAGCGATAAATTTTCAACTCGAGGAAGGAAGCTAGCCAGACACAAAAATTACCGCTACAACATTTATGAGCAAACGCGCTTCATCGTCGCTTACCAACACGTGAAATAGCGGTCAAACGCAAAACAAAACAGTAAACAAAAATAGCATACCTGTGAATCAACAGGAGTTACCAACGCTTCCATTGGATATGTGTTCTCTATCACAGAATCTTCACTCAAACTCCGGTCCAATTTCGACTCCAATCTTCGAAAAAGACTTCTGATCTTTGGACTCTGTTCCAATATTGGACTGCACCTTTTTACTGGACTGTTAGCAGGCGAGTTCTCCTTCTGTGAAGATTCTAAATCTATACACTGTGCGTCTTCGTCACTGTCTATGACTACTGTCTCGTCAGTTTTATCACAGCTAGAACTTGTGCTAACATTTAAACTATTTTCATTGATACGATTACTTGAAATTTTGAAAGGATTTCGATTACATTTCTCCGGAGATTCTTCAATTCTTTCGTTAGATTCGTTGTTTTCTTCGCTTACGCTATTTGAGGTAGAAAAGTATGTGCTCTCTACAACGTTATCGCTTAGGACCGTGCGAGGAAATCGACTCAATCCCTTTAAAAATAAGTTGTTCTTCTTGAGACCTTTCCTAAATGATCTCTCCTTGTTTGCCAATATAGGTGATTTATTTTGTCGTGTAATTTCGGTAAAGCTGCTGTCGTTAGTCGCGGTGTTTTGCTTGTGTGTTACATCTTGGTCCATCTTTGGACGTTTGGTTGCAGGTTCTATGCAATACATTGAGCTGAGAGACTCGATCGATAAACTGGAAATAAAAAAATCCTCTCAAATTATAAACGCTATAAACATCAACTGATCGTTTACTAGTCACGACTTTTCGACAAAGAATATAATAAAAAAAATTAAAAAAAGTACCTACAGTCCTACATACAATAAACGATGATGATAATGGGGATGAGACTTAGGCTAATATTCAGAGACGAATCTAAGCGTGGACTCATGCTGCCATATGTCAAAATACTACAGTTTTGACATATGGAAGCAAAAGTCCACGCTTAGATTCTTTCAATCTTAGGGTAATCTTCAGAGACAACACTGTAAAACGATTTAAGAACAGTCTTAGCAAAGCATCGGCTAAGCCGCTCAATCACATTCGTATTCAGAAACAGAGTTCGCGTAAGGTCTAAGCTAAGATCACACTCTGTTATCTATGGCTGTTAAGTTTTTAATTTTCTCACCGGAACGTTTACCGGTTTTATCAGTTATGTATGAATAGTAATACAACAAAGATAGCAATATACAAAATGTCACTGGAGTGAGCGAGACAACAATATTTATGGTAAAAACCTGTTTTGAAGTCGGTTAAAAACAGGTATACCTTTCATCTTGTGTCTCAGGTACGCACTTAGTAATCAGATTAACGACTTTCGCCCTCGGCCTTGTATTCGGCTGAGCTATGATCGGCTCTAGCTTTTTTACTTTCTTCTGCCAAGGGGTAGCGTCATCGAGGTGCTGTTTGAAATCCGAACTCCACATGCTCGGATGTTTCGCTATTGCTGTCTCTTTCCAGCCGTTGGTTTTTATGTTGCCGTTCTGGAAAAATAAAAGAGAAGTTACAATTTAAAAAAATTGGCAAAACCTAAAAGCAGTGTTTGTAAAGACGTAACTGCGCGGATCTCATGTATGAGACAAGAGCAGGAAGGAGTGTTACAGTGTGCAAAATAATTATTATGCTTTTAATATAAATATTATTTAGGAACTATCCATTTTTAATAATTATATTATTATTTATACTGTGGCGTTTCAATAAAGAGTTTATCTGTTTTTTAACTTGTCTAATAATGTAAACAAATAAGGCGGATCACCAGACAAATACATAGATAGAAATCTCATCACGAATGTCATTGGTTGGCATCCGCCATATTTGATTACATTATTTCACAAAGTAAAAGCACAGATTATATAGCTATCTTTATTTTACTTTACCTGTCTATGGATGCTATGCGAGTCTGGGTGCCAATCATCCATTTTCTTCAACGTGAAGGGGTCCAAATTGCCTAGAGCTAACTGGAACGCTATATCGGGCTCCAGTAGTTCCCCAGCGTTGACGCATAACGCTCGTTCGATATCTGAAATTAACACAAAGCAAAGGTTATAAAGGTAGTACGAATTTTCAATGTGTTTATGTAACGATTTTATACAATTGGGTTGTTGACTGTATTCAAATAAAAATATAATTTTGCCGCGAAACGGTAGTTTTTGTGACAGAAATCCTATTAAACACAATATTTTTGTTTATTTTTAAGGAATTTAATTTAAATTTAATAATCAAAATATAATCACATCAATCCGAAGTCACGTGACCTAAAACGCCCGTGACGTCACTGTTTCAATCGGAATGGGTATATATATTTTTTTTGTTTTGTTTTTGGCTCCACGTGATTTGCGCATTTAACTAGTGTCAAGTTATATAAGTAATAATATATAATAAATCTCTAGTTTTGGTGCATGAAAGTCGTCAAAGTCACGTTAATGTTTAGTCTAGGCGCGGTCGAGCCGAAGTGACGCTTCAGTAAATTGGTGGATAGTTTACTGAAGCTTCTATGGAGATTTATTATTCTTGGATAGAATACGAAAATACACGTTTTTCGTCTTTGTACTATTTGCCTTTCACTCATGCAAGTTTACGAACACTTAATGGTTAATAATCCACTATTATTACACATTAACACTCTATAAAACAAAGCTTTTAGTAAATAACACAAAATCAACAACAGCACATTTTCGCATTCCCGCCAAAACTCCAATGAGTATATAGCTCGTTGCGCTTAACTGCTTAGTATTTTAGAGTGATTTCTGTGATTATTTATCTGTGCTGTGAATTCCGCGCCTATTTTTCTAAATTTATTTCGACTCTTGAATATTCTCCCATGATGGAAAGTGGCTTCATAAAGGCAAATAATTCCAATTTGCCGAGAATTGATTGTTTTACGGTGGCCAATTTCTTCTCGACAAACGATAATTTCTGCTCTGCTGAATTTAGAAATGTGAAGACCTCCGTGTAAGTACCTACTTATTATACCAAAAATCATTATTTCTATAACCAACAATGAATATATAACAGTAATCGTAGATTCTAAGATCTAAAGTGTATTAATTAACCAAAGCATAATATATATAAATCAATAAGCTCAAAAAACTTAGAACTCATATTTTAATACATAACAATACATACACAGAAAGCATCGAATGAACTTGTCACTAAACGTAGCACAGACTAGGTAGTAGTGGTTATATTCTCTTTGCTTGTCACTTTACAGTGTTATAGAAAATTACTCTGTGGTAATTGAACACGTGACGTCACTGCCGTTTTGGAGCAAAATTTAAAACGGCATTTTAAATACATGATAATTAAAATATTAGCTGTTTTAAAAAGTAAATTTAAATATTTTGGGTTATATTAGGCCCATACGCATCGTTTTAAACACTTTCCCAAAATCAGTCAACATCCCAATTGTATGCTTTAATTGTTTTTGATTTTTCAATTGACTTGTAAATGTATTTCATCAAATAAATGATTATTATTAATGTCTTGTCATAATGAATCTAATTTCAAATAAAGAAATTTATTTACCTTCATCGTCTGTTTCCGTAAGACGCACCATTCTTCTATCGATCGGATCGTAAACGTACTGATGTTTGAAAGTCGCCTCAGCTTTTAAGAAGTTTTCCCTGTATTCATCGGTCATTGTCAGAGCTGGCTTGTTGAAGAAGCTAGGGAGTTTTTTGAGCGCCTGTAAATTTTGAAATCGAGTTTAATCTACCCTATAATGCCTCGAATCAGTGCTAATCGACTCTACAGAGTATGACGTTTATTTATCAAAACTCCCTAGTCTGTCTCTATTTATTTTTAATCTTAGAGCAATCAAAACCTACAATTTTTTTTAATGATGTTTGATAGCGATACGATCTGGTCGTTTGCCTGATGGTAAGTTTAACGCCTGCCCATAACAATTACAGCGCCAATCAGAACTTTGAAACATAAAGGCCGGCGCGGCACTGCAGAATGCAGTGCGCTCGTTAACCTGAGACATTAGCTTCCTCCATGATCTGTATCATTTTGGAGGATTTTGCCATGATCGTCTAGTTTTTTTTTTTGCTTGCACTCATACCCTCGCACTAGGATTCCCTGTGTCGCAGGTGGCATGGACACACACAGATACACATCACAAACATCCAAGACCCGAGAACAAACTTTATGCTTACACAAAATCTGCCCCGGCCGGGAATCGAACCCGGGACCCCTCGCTTTGCAGGCAGGGTTACTACCAACTTAGCTACGGAGCCGTCTAAAGTAGTTAAAAAACAACATAAAAAAAATTCAAAAAAAGCTGAGGGTCAGCTGTGGTTTTTTTTCGGCTGATGATAACGATACTTACATTAGCAAAGTTAGGGTCCTGTGTCGCCATCACAAACTGCCTCGCCTTCACTAGCCCTATCCCGGGCAACGAGGCCAAGTAATCGCAACCAGACATTATGCACATTTGTCGGAACTTGTCGAAGGTATAGTGCTCTATAGGACACTTCATCGTGAGAGGCAGTTTGTTTGTTTCGACTAGTGTCCCGGTGCCGTCGAGGTCCATTTTGAAGAGAACCTGTTAATAATGTTATGTGTTGAGTCAGCCCTCATGGTGTAATTAATAAGTCAATGTTTTCAACTCCTAACCGATGCGCTTAAAAAACAATTCCAAGTATTTATTTCATTTCTATGTCAAGATGTTGTGGGCTTGCAAACTTGTCAAGCAGCCACCCTACCCACTCTACCTGACCTATTTTGATAAATCTCACGACATCTCACCAAGGGGGGAGAGGGGGTCCAAAAATTGCCAAAATCACTTCACGTAATTAATGGACGCTCCCTTTCCCGTGGGACAGTATAGAGAAAACATTACCCTCCTTACGGGATAAAAACTGATATCTATATTGATGTAATAAAAATTAATTGATTATGATTACGGCAGTTGGTAAAAATGGGTGTGCTTTGCTTTGTGAGAACTCTAAACTGTAATGCTACAAAAGGCTGCTTGACAAGGTTGCATGAACACAAGACCCGTGATAATTTCGCCACCTTGAACCATGAATGACACTATGATATTACAATATGTGTTAATTAATTTTTAATATGTAGTACCTTGCAATAATAATTAATAATACCTTACTGCATCCAAACAAAATCAGATCAGAATCCTCAGTGATCACCAGATGGGCAATATTCCTAATATTCAGGTAAGCTAGTTGTGCATCGGCCTCATATGGTGCGACAATGCAGTCCACATTGCGTTTCCGGCATTCTTGGATAAGGTTTAAAGCCATCTTATGAGTGATATCCACACTGCGACGCATGTATGAGCGGGCTTCTTCTGTCTGGAAATTTGAAGTTCATTATGTCACAAGTAGCAAACAAGCGGGAAATTAAGGTAGCAATCAGAATGAGATTAATCGTTGACCTGTAAGGTTGATGGTTCTGTTGGAGGTTGTAATAATCAATTAGTACTGGCACAAAAATATTTATGAGTGTTTTTAAACATACATAGAAACCATTCTTGTTTATAAGATCTGTCACTCTTTATTGTAACTGCATTGTCATGTAAAAGGTGAAAAATGGTTTAATTATTAATAAAGCTACTAGAAACATAATATGGTACCAGTTTTCCTTTAGGTTCGAATTCTACAATGATCTTCAGTTTTCAGTGTAGGAGAAAATTGTAGTACAAATATAACATAGTTGGTTCTTCTTTTACTATGAATTATGATGGTACTGTATCAGTACTTGGTTGACTACCGACAAAAACTGTCATCAAGTTTGGACAGCAGAAGAAAATATGGTCTAAGATTCCATCATCTAGACCACACTCACAGCGAGAATGGTCCCTGACCCTAATTTTAGCCAGAAAAACTGGAGAACAAACATGACCCAGATGGGTGTGTATTATAATAGTTAAGGAAAACCATTTATCGCCTTTCTTATATTTAAATAACCACAGCTTAACTGGGATATAAGGCTGAATATCACTGCCATGTCTACCTTTGATTATTTTTGTCCTGTTTCAAATGTTGGACCACCTTTCATGGAAGAGTTTTTTCACTAAAAAATGTAGATCTTTTGTAAACGCTTTGGACTAAGTGTCCAGTCCAATTTCAACGGCTTGTTGGCATAATTGTCAACAATTTCACCCCTCAATTCCGCAGTGGCTAGGATCCGGGCAATAGTTACCTACTAGATCTACTAGTTCTTTCTGTTATTTTAAAGATATTGATTAATTTAGGCAAGTACAAACTATACCATACCTTTCCAAGACTCAATAATTCTGCTGCTCTTTTCTTTGATATGTCTCTAGATCTGAAAATTATATGTGGCATGTTACATACATGAACTAGCTATTGTAATAATTTTTAAACAATCTGGGAAATAAACTATAATATCAAACTTGCTAGGTATTTTATTTTAGTACATAAATAAATTCTTTGTTATAACACACAGAAATTATACTGTCTATATCAAGATTTATCATTTTGAATGTGTAAATCCCAGAAATAGCCCAGGAACCAACAAGTTTTGTGTGGAAAATTATATTTTTCCAAACAAACTTTTATAAAATATGTAATTGGTGCTGTAATCTTGTGGCCACTTTCCGGCTCCATCATTAGACCAGAATAAGAATAAAAAGGTAGGTAGTAGAAAAAAATCTCTTCAAGACAAGTAGATACTTACTCTCTCCTTTTGCTCTCAGTCATTGCTTTAGCTGGGAGATGCCTTCCGTCAAATACTAAAATAGGTTTTATATTCTTTGATAGCAGCATACTGACATACTTTAAACAGTATTTTACATATCTGAAATTAAATTTAATAAGTATTATAACTATTGTGCATAACTTGTAGCAGTAATGTTTATTTGAATACAGGGGTATCTGCACTTATGTCTTTGCTCTAACCCATTTTCAACCTGTGGGCTGCTTTTCTTGATTGTACTCATGAAATTGAGAGAAGACTCTACATGTATTAGCATTAATAATATACATTACATTAAATCTGTATGTATTCTAAATTAAATAAAATACCTAAAAGAGGAACTGGTTCTTGAAAATAACAACTATGTCCCAAACCGTGGATGAAGTAAACATAATATTGAAATTGGTTATGTTAGTTAAATTATATTTATAATATTCAATACTTACACATCAGTCTCCTCGCCAAGCACCAGTCTATCGGCACATGCAAATGCACCTTTGTGAAGCCAACAGTAAGAATCTATAGCGACGGTACATCCATTAAATTCACTAACATTAGTCCGCCTCGAGGCCTTTTCGATAAATGGTAATAAACCAGTTATCCCCATGGTTTTCGAGTTAGTAACTTCAAATAGTTTTAGTACAATTAGTAAATGTGTACGCTATACACATAATTATCATTATTCAGCAACTATAAACACAATAACCTTCAAGTATCCACAGTACAGTGTACACGACTAGTGCAACTGTGCAAACGATAATTGAAAATTCACCAAATATACCGAATTCTCGTAATTTGTAAACAAAAACCACCATAATTTCTAAAACCACCTCTTACAGGCTCTTACAAAAACAACTGTCAGGCATAAAAATGTCAATTTACTTTTCCCGCCTTTTTTTTTAATCTCTCTTTTTTTTTACGCCATTTGGGCAATCTATAGTTATTTGAACCATAATCCATACCACCACGTTTTTAAAAGCTCGTATTCAGATTTTTTTCACCAAAAGTAAAAGCTATTAGAAATATTGCAGTTTTTTAGAATTTAAATAAAAAGGAGTTCTTATTTATTTTAACTATACTCAATATTATTTTGAGTTCGAAGTTACATTGTACTCGTCGAAGAGAAACCAGCGTCGTGGTATAGAGAAACAGCACCTTTATTTTTGTATAGTTAAGTACCTACCTATGCAAGCGTAGCGAAGCGAATAAAACTGAAATACATAATTAAAATAATTATGTAAGTGAAAGTATTTTTTACTCAGTAATATTATTTTAGCCAAATTACTTGTAATGTAATTATAATAATTGTAGGTAGGTACATTAATTATATTTGTATACGAAAGTGGAGGGTAGTTCAACATTAAAAATCTACGTGATGGTTACATGCGAGTCGACCTCTTTATTTTATTCCCAAGTTTAAAATCACAAGATTGGTCCTCAAGCGTGACAGAAACTAATTATTTATGTCCGAAATCACATAAAATGCGAATAAATCCGCGTATAGTGTCATCAGCGGCAGCGATAGCTTTAACTTGTGCGGTAACCGCGGCGGCATACTTTTACAGAAGTCGGAGTGCAGAGTTGAACGAGGTGATGGTGTTTTGCAAGCTTCAGTTCAATGCGTACAGCTGTTTCGATAAGTTAATAAGCTACGTGGAAGAGGCGAAGAAGAGTGTTAGCGTATGCATGCCGGGGATTCAGAACCCAGCAATACAAGGGCGGCTAGTCACGCTAATGAAGAAAAGGAATATCAAAATTCGCATTATTATTGATCGCTCTGGTTATGACTCGGCCAATTTCTTTATAAAGGAGCTCGTTGATGCTGGTAAGTGTAGAACAGTATAGTTACCTACCTATATTCAGGCTCTGACTGTGTTCAGGCATAGTCGTCTTGCGGTGCCGGTTGTGCAGCAAAAGTAAACATAGTTGTTCAGTTAGCAGGACACTAAAAAAAATAGCTCAATTTTTTGCTACTTACCACTTTTATACTAAGTATTGGTACAGTGGTAGGAGGTCAATGTACTCCTGGAGTACTATTAACATGCCAATTTAAATTCAGGTTGTATATATAGTGATAAGACCGCCGATTGCACAAATAGGTGAACAAAACATTTTTTTTTAAGTGGGCAAAAATGTGTTCCCTATCTAATGTATCTATCGATTATGAGGGCGGAGATAAATATTATACGGTAGCTACCCAGAATAGGATTGGCTCTGAAGTAAAGCTACCGCAATTCCGATCACCGATAGATGCTTGGCGACCGATTTTCAACTTGAGAATGTTAGCTAGCATATCAGAATAAAAAAAACCCTACCACTATTATAGATAGACCAATGCACCACATGACCACACGATTCGTTTTTTGTTATTCACATTTTATTTATTTGTATAGATGTATGTATAAATATGGTAGGACAAATAAATAAAAATAATATTACAATAAACTAGCTGTGCTTCGCGGCTTCGCCCACGTAATTTTCTAAAATAAAGTATCCAAAGTCCTGTCAAAATCGGTCCAGCCGTTTCGGTAATTAACCGAAACAATCACGCAGACAAAAATTTAATTTAGTAAAAAGTTGTTATATTGACATTGCAAATCTGCTTTGCTCGTGAAGTCTGCTGCCAAGCAGTAACGTGCAAGCATCACTGTGTTACTTAAAATGTCTCAGGGTAACGAGCGAGTGGCACTGCAATTGTTATGGTTCGGCGTTATGCCGCATCATCAGGCAAACGAACGGGTCGACTGGTTAACAAATAGCACAAAAAAAAATTAATAATATTGTTTTTAACTTTCAGGTGCAGAAGTAAAATACAATAGCAATCCACTGTACCACATGCAACACAAATTCTGCTTAGTTGATGACAAAGTTCTAATGACGGGCACTCTGAACTGGGGAAATGACCGATCTTCAGACCATTGGAACTATGTATATATAACTAGCAAGACCAAGCTCGTAGAGCCAGTCAAAATGGAGTTTTATGCAATGTGGAATCAATTTTCAACTGATATAGGGCAAGAAAGTAACACAGAAGAGTTGAATGAAAGCGATGCAACAGATGTTACGGAACATATGGTTACAGATTTATCAGAATGCATTCAAGCACAACCAACTTTCAGAGAAACTGTAGCAACTCCTGAGGTGTTCATCATGTAGATTTAGGCTTTTTAAATATTATAATTTACAAATGTTTTGATATGTAAACATGCCCTGTGTATTTCAATGAATTTAACTTATTTGTATTTTTTAAAGATAGACTTGCTTTTTTATGATGAAATCACATATATATCAATATTGTGGCTTTTGCCTAGATTATTATAAATGTTTCAAATTTAATTTTATAATTTATTTCCTAATTTTACTGAATCTTCATTTCATGTATTTTTGTTTGTTGTTTCAGAGCCACTTTTGCAAAAAAAAGTGTTTCATTTTTAATTTATTATTTTTCCTATGTTTTAATGTGTATTTTTCTCAAATTCTTTTCATCTCTATTTCACTAATTCTGGATTTCTCTATTTAGTCACCATTTTTTATTTCGGCTACTTTTGGATAATTTATTTTAAATGCTTATGAATTTGTGCTAATTTATTAATATTATGTAATAAAATACAATCAAAATTCACATAACTTGTTTTATTGGTTTATTTTCACATAATATTATGTGGTTACAGAGAATTTAACCGTCCGAAAAATTAGTGAAACAGTTGCTTCACCATATTGATCAAAAGATACTTAAGCATGAAATTATAGATATTTTCAAAAATCTATTAAACCTTACGTTTCGTTGCGATAAAAAGAGAACCGTTGAGTTACAAGAGATGTCCAAAACACTTATCTAAGTACAGATTAATTTTTTAAACACTACAAACACCCAAAAACATAATCAAAACCTCTCATTTATTCTTATTTTCTTACACCATATGTAATATAATTTGTAGGTTTATATCTATAAACCTACAAATTACAATATGGTTCATTCCCCACCCCTTATAGCCTTATACTTGGAGATTTCAGTAGGGAATGTCTTGGAAAGCTCTGCGAGTAGATGAGTCTTGAAACGCTTATATGAATCTATCTTTCCTTTGACCTCCTCATTCTTGGCAAGGGCTTTGTCAATGCAGTCCTTTGTGTACAGCTGTGGATTTCGACCTTGATCTATGTAGCTGGAAATAAAATTAATCAAGATTATTGGTACATATTGTAGTGTAGTTATAGAGGTAACATTCCATGTAAGAAAGGTTTCTGAACTGTCATGGCCATCAACACTGAATATTATCACTAGAAACAGTATGTTTACCATGGCCATAATATTCATAATTACATGTAAGTCTTTATAATCACAACAATATATCAAAATTGCTTAATAAATTTCACACTTTACCTTTAAGACATTAAATATAATGGATGATATAAAACATTATGTGAGAGGATACTAAAATGTTCTGCTGTATTGTTTGCTACAATTTTAAAATATATTTTTGACCTTTCTTTTAGCTGATCTTTAGCAACAATGTGATCAAAGATGGACATAAAATTTGTAAACTTACTCAAACACCTCTGTAGGCACGTGAATATCATGGACTTGAGACTTCAGCTTATCCACTTCATGCAGGCCAGTAACCAATGACTGTCTGAAAAAGAAGACCATCCATGAAATAGGTACATAATACACATTTTCAAGAATTTTAGTTTTATATGTAGGTACACCACCATCTAGGTATATATTTTATCAGAATTCCTTTTTCTGCAAGAGTATCTGTATTTTGCTAGTGATAGGGTAAAGAGCCAATAGTAGGGACTTTTTATAGTAATGTTTGTGTTCTGTTTTCAATGATAATTAGATAGTGCATAGAGCATTGTATTGTAAAGATGTTACACAGGTACCTACTTCTCAGGAAAATTTCGATCCATTTGTGTGGAGCTTACAATGGGTTGTGTAATGTCTTAGTTTCAGAACAAAACGATTCAAAACTTGAAAGCTATCACTTACCTCATACAACCTCAACTTGTTCAGTATTTCACAATTTAAAAAAGAAACCTGTAAAACTTACATTTTCTGATTGAGAACACTCTGGCCTTGCGGTTGGAAGTCGCTGACTATGATACGTATTTGCCTCACGTTTTCTATGAACATTTCTAGCTGCGTTTCCAGATTTTCGAGAGGCTGAGACATGGTTTCTTGATTAGATAATAATAATTAATAATTTACGAAAGAAACCAAACAGTAAACACTAAACAAGTCACAACCACAGATTACTATATAAGTATATATGTAGCTAGGTACTTAGAGGTACTACGCACTACGCAGTGCGTAATGCGTATATCTTGGGTACACAGCACGTGTGGTAGCACACTTGTATCTACTCACTTCCACACAAAGAGTCACTCCCTCGTATTATTTCAATGTGCTACCACAGCACACTCCACAGCAACCACACCACAATTAAACCACAGATTCAAAGAACACCACACATCAGTGTGTTGAGTGAATGAGTCTCTGTGTAGTCGATTTGAAAGAACGAATAACATCGAAAAGGTGAGTGGCCACAAGCTGTGGCCCGCGAGGCGTTTGCAATACACGCTAGGACTAGGTATCTAACTTAATATGAAAACTTCAAAAGTATCTAAATAATCGTTATATTTTCGAAAAGAAAGGCAAGGGATTAAAAACTATCGCAATTTTTTTATTATTGCCATTCTATTTTAATTTATAATGATGCGAGTTAATTACTAAGTTTCTTTTACATCGTTTGATTTCATCCGACACACTGCATACACACATATACGTCTAGCAGGCCTGTGGCGATGTGGTTGTGAGTCACGTGTGTACCGCCTCGATCGGCTCCTACTCAGCTCTCCTCGCCTCAATCGTGCTACCACAGTGTGCTGCTACAATTTTAAAAAAGAGTGGCTCGCACGAAAGTCCTTTTAAATGTGTGTGCTACCGATGATTAGACTACGCACAAACCACAATCAAAGATAATATAACCACAAATTATATAGGGTATAATATAACCACTACGTTTAACCACAGTCACAAACCTGAAACTGACATAGTACATTTCAGTATTTTCCAAAGAGATTCCAATACATAGATAGAGGCGGCATAATTATTTATGGAAATATTGTGTTCTAGATATCCATACAATTAATGACGGACGCATGTCCCGCCCGTCGGCCGATTTTTCAAGGCCGACATTTTGGTTTCTTGTCCAGAGCGAATATTTGAATTGTCACTGAATTCAATCGTGCGACTAAATTATATAAAACATAGTTCTATAGGACTATTAATGCAAGTGAGAAGTTGCATGTGATACAGGCTACCTCAGAGCAAAAATAGGTAGAGCGCGTGTTACCAAGTGGGAACAGTATGCACGGGTGAGAACATCGCACTGTTCCTACCGCAAGCGTTAATAGTCATACGCTCACTAGCGGTGTGAGCGCACGTTGCGAGTTCCTGGCGAGCATTTGATTATTTAACTGCTAAAAATGGTAAAATGTGCAATAAAAACCTGTAAAACCGATACTCGGAAACACACTAAACAGAAATCTAGCATCACATTTCGCCGGTAAACCATTTTTTAATACTTTTAAGTAAATTAGAAGTCACGCTTCGCGGGGTGGAAGGAGACGCGGGACGCAAGGCTACATGCGCCGCCCGCACCGCCCCGCAACCCCTCTTGGATTGCCAACTGGGACAGTGATGTGACGCGTTCGGCGCTTGAGTCGATACGGCGAGAAATAGTTTATAATACACCGGCGCGCTATGTGCGCTTGCGACAATTACTTTTCTTTAATACTTTAATTACTTTGTAAATGATTAGAGGCGGTGAGTGTGAAAGCGTTAAGTATAGCGTTTATAATATAAGTAAATAATTCAAAAATAAATAAGATATAAGTAACATATAATCCTGTTTTTATTTCTTTGTTTCTTTTAGTTTTTATCCTTTACATAAAGAGCGGGGAAATATAAAAATAAAAACGCAATTTGACTCAATTACAATAACGTAAATAACATAAATACGATATAAAAAACCATGTCATTTGAAAATAATTGTATTGTAAATTAAAACTACAATATATAAAATTATAACAATATCAATTCATAGGTCATTAGGATTATATGCGAGACCTATAAATTCGTACCTTAAAATAAATAAGCAGATAATAATATTTACTTATCAAAAACTCACCCATACATACTTCACATTATACATTAATTATACAACATAATATAACAATAGGTCCCGTGCCGTTCAGCTGCTTTTATCGACAACTACGCTTGCAGCGCTCAATTGCCCATCCCTATCAGTCACTTACCTATCAATATAACTAGCTATAGTTCACTTGCCTACGCTGCGCATTAGGCGACCGGAGCGATGTTCGTACTCTACCTATTTTTGCTCTGAGCAGGCTACCATGCCAAAGTGCTGATTGAAGAGCTGTGGCTCGACATTTGACGCCATTTTTGTTTCTATTTCGGCGCCCAACGTGCAATACGTACCTTTGGTTCTCCTTTACTTTTCTTTAATCATTGGTCTCGGCCCTCGGAGTTCGATTATGGAACTGTCACTGTCATAAAGTGTGCCACTGCTGCCTGAAATCTCACTTCTCAAGTTCTCAGTTCCACAAACTAATAAGGGATACTACCTCAGTTCTCAAGTTTTTCAGTTTTCACTTTTCACTCTTCTCAACAAATTATGTAGGTATCTCTTCTCCAGAATCTCCAGACTCCACCTCTTCTCAGAATCTCAGTTCCTAACTTAAATTTATTGTAGTTTTTTCAACCAAAAAATTTTAAGTAAAAAAAGTGGATTTATAACTGACTCTGTGTGTGATATGTATACAAAGTGGTTAATTACGAAATCAAGCTACTAGTTATCATGGTCTTCTCGATTATTAACGCCGAGTCGAGAACTACAATGTTTCAAGCAGCTATCGCCGGCGCGGCTTCAGGTGCCGTCACAAGAGCTATCGCACAACCCCTGGATGTGCTGAAGATAAGGTTTCAACTGCAACTGGAGCCTATTGGACAGGGATCGAAATACAGCTCTATCATGCAAGCAATAAGCTCCATTGTCAAGGAAGAAGGTATAAGGACTCTATGGAGCGGTCACATCCCAGCTCAGCTCCTTTCCATAACATACGGAATAATACAATTTTCAGCATTCGAAAAATTTACACAAATCTTCCAGAGATTGGATCCTAAATTCTATGAATCTAATAAGCATTGGATAATTTTTTCTAACGGAGCTGTTGCAGCTACTTTAGCTACTATTGCATCATTCCCCTTTGACACAGTAAGGACGAGGTTGATTGCTGAGCAGAAAACTAGGAAAGTGTACACTGGGTTCACCCATGCATTATACTCTATGATCAAAAGTGAAGGCCCAGCTGCTCTTTTCAAGGGCTTACTTCCTACTTTAGGCCAAATAGCACCACATACAGGCATACAGTTTGCTGTGTATAAGCTGCTTACAGAAAGCATTTTCAATAGAATGGATTTTTTTCAAAGACCTATCAGTCTAACAACCACTGTTGAAGCTTCAATGATGGCCAACTTATTAGCAGGATCAATAGCCGGTTTTGTGGCCAAAACTACTATCTACCCTTTTGATTTAGTGAAGAAGAGATTACAGATACAAGGATTTCAACAACACCGGAAGGGTTTTGGACGACAAATGTACTGCACTGGTTCCTTGCATTGCATAAAGATGGTAATTGTAGATGAAGGATTCTCAGGGTTATACAAAGGTTATTGGCCAAGTGTAATGAAAGCTGTTTTGGTTTCGGCTTTACATTTTGCGGTTTACGATGAAGTCAAACATTTCTTCACACGGTTTCAAAGTTGATGTCTTTCATAGATAAATGTAGATACCTATGAGATAATAACCTGGATTGTTTTTGTCTTAAAGCTGAACCAGTGGAATATATTGTTTGTGGTAAAGGAGCTGGTGAAGAAACAAAGCATATAATGCTGGGAGTTACGAACCAATCTTATAAATAAATCCACTTATCAATAATACTATCATCATTAAGCTAAGCCCCTATTGGGGTAGGCACAGAAAATAAATTCCACTTAACTATTCAGTAAATGGAAATTCATGCTGTAAGTAATTAGTAATAATTTACAAAATGCAATAAGACTTATAGTATAGGTAGTATCTGTAAAAATTAAAATTAAATATTGATAATATTAAACCATAAACTTTATTTTGAAACTGGATAGCTTAACAATGCAGTAATGTTATAAGTGAGTTTTGCGTTAAGGTATTTTTATTTTGTGATACCTTATAATTTTTATGGTTTTTTGCTTGTTATGTTGTTTTACTATTGTAAAAAGTGATCTTAATTTACCATCGTAAATAATTATTTGAAAATTGCTTTTTTGCAAGTCATCTTCTTAAGCTCCACCAAATGTGATTATGATGTTATTATTTTAGCAAATTGTAGAAAATTTCACCCCTACTGTGATACTATAGTTCTTAAGAATAATAGACTGGTACAGTTATTGTCTGTTGTTTCTTATTTATTAAAATTACCAATTAAATACATCGTTTTAATAAAAAAAAAACATGACTAACTTATTTACAGTAGAAAAAAATTATATCTGTTAATATACTTACCTAACAAACAAAAAATATTGCTATATATAGTATATAGGATCTACATGTAGATCTCCTGAGATGGTATAGGGTGCCATCCGTCACTTTGGCTATTATTACTTTGTGCATCTAGTCAGTTTCTT
This sequence comes from Crocallis elinguaria, assembly GCA_907269065.1. Lineage (NCBI taxonomy): Eukaryota > Metazoa > Arthropoda > Insecta > Lepidoptera > Geometridae > Crocallis > Crocallis elinguaria. Next base: position 16,999,346 of record OU026072.1, on the reverse strand, counting down.
TATCTCGTTTCTTGGTGTATTTCGATGCTTTCCCAACTCGTCCGACAGACACAAAAGTAATATTTTCAGCACATCAAAATTTAATTATTTAATAAATCTTTTATTAACACACTAGTATTTGCCCGTGCCCGCACGAGTAGTTTTGAACTATTGAAATATACCTGCTTTTGTGTGAATTTTTTTACCTTACCTACTGTAGGTACATTGTACACGTTCGTCGGACGAGTAAACGAGGTAACGAAACTGACTGACTTTTATAGATGCACAGTGACGTATTATGAATGTGAAGAAATAGCGAAAGCGACGAATGGCGCCCTATACCTATAATATTACATCTACTATACCTACTTAGTTTATTTATGTATATTTTATAGTGTATGTTATATTCTAATAATTTTCAAGACAGTTTTAGCCATAAGAAATCACATATCCCATGTTCCTCATAAGAGTATCCTTTATAGCAGGTTGCAGTTCCTTCTTCATATAAGTAGTAAGTAGAGTTCTTATACCCTTTGTGAAAATATCCTCCATTTCCCTAGAAATATCTTCGACATCGTCCAAATCATCATCAGGCCTAAAGAGCTTGCTTCGCTCGTAGTTTACTCTAGAACGTGGCTCGTATATTAAATCCCAATTGCTATCAGCAGATCTGCTATTGTACTCATCAGGATATGAATTCTGCAGATCAGGCTCAAAGGAGAACTCGTCGGATCTCCGCCTTCGCTTTAAAGGCAGATTGTCTTTGTTCTTAATTGACTTCCTGTTGATATACTTCTCGCAACCGTAAGCGTAGACGCTAATAAACCCCGGTTCAACAAATTCGGAATCAGTTTTCACGTTAAACTTCCCAGGATGTTGATTCAGAGGTCTTGTGTGGAACCCAATACCAGCTTTTCTAAGTCTGAGGATCATGTTGCATCCGTTCCCACGGTATCTTGAGTCTGAGTATGGGCTGTCGAACGATCGAGATTCGGCGTAATGTCGACGCAATCTTCGGCTTGGAGGGATAGTCCGATCTAAGTCATTGGCGTTGTACAAATCGACGTTACCGCTGATGGTTAGGTCTTGGAATAGCAGCATGGTGTCCAGGGAAACGTTTCTGGGGTCGAAGTAACATTTTTCCACTCGCACCCAGTTGCTGTTCTGCGGTAGACGGACCCGCATCCTTGTCACGTACATGTCCACGGGAGCAGTCCTCATGTGCTGGTACATGCTGTACCCGTCGAGCTCTATGCTCTGATTCTGTAAAAGAAAATTGGTTTTAACAATTTACATTTTTGTTTTTTTTTTGCGTGAGCTTGGACGAAATTATCGTGGAATATGAAATTTGATCCCTCATTTTTCCACCCTTAGGGGTGATTAGATATTGAGAGACCCTGCTCATGAAAAAACTAATTCAAATCGGTTCACAAATAGCTGAGATATCGAGCGGTAAAGCCACAAAAAATACAGACTAATTGAAACCTACTCCTTTTTTCGAAGTCGGTTAAAAATAAGAACATTTCAGAGGAGATTGCATTAGATAAGTAAACCATATTTTTTGTTTGACTTCGTTGGCCGCCTATTTTCAGCAGTGGACGTCTTCCTGTTAATGATAGTGAATAAAAATTCACACCTATAATGGTCAAAGTAACTCTACGCAACTTCTCTCAAGCACACGCACCGGAGTATCAAGGTTCTTAGGCTGCGTCCGCTTCCTTCTCTTCAGCTGGTCCAAGGCGGACTCCAGACGTGCTGAACATCGCTCCCCGGCTATAGGCGCGTTAGTTAGTGGCGGCAGGCCACCAGAACCGAGCGGGGCTGGTCTGTCGAATCGCTTCACTTCATACAGAGGTAGGAAGCGTGACTCTGAAATTAATTGGTAGCATTCAATATTACTACACTCAACGTGTTGTTATCAACCTAGCCTCTACTATATCCAGTGGATGGGTGAGTGACAAGGCTCCAAAATGTAGAAGGTGCCCGATTTAAGCACTTCTTAAATGAATAGGTATACCTAAATTTAATAATCTCATAATTTTAATCTATTAGCTAATTCTTTTGAAAAAAGCAAAGGCAGTAATTAAAATCAAAAACGGAAAGTTATCTTGTAATTATTTTCTAGAACGTGCAGTTTTCACTTCTATTGTTTGAAGCTCAGCACCGTAAAATCGTCGTGAGCCCAGTCAAATATGCTATTGTTTTACCACTATATTCTCGTGCAATACTTATTGTCAAATTGACAATTAACGTTTGCTACCTATCTTCCTAATAATTTAATATTTTTTTATTTATTTAAATATAGAGAAAGCGTGTGAATTATTTTTCAGGCAGGTTTTTACCAAAACGAAAGTATTATCTGTTCTGTGGTATAACTTTGTTTTTAGTTTTTACCATTGCCACTCGAAAAAGGGCGTTTGATTCAACGATAACATAGGTAGTGCATAAAACTCACTTTTGCTCACGAGAGAATAAAATCATTTTTTACCATTGCCACTCGGAAAAAGGAGTTTTATTCATCGATGACAGGAATAAAAGTCACTTCTACTCACAAGAGAATAAAAACATTTTGAATTTGAAACAAGCACGAATTAATCGAAGTATGTACAATTGTACATACTAAATGTAGGCATCCTACTGGCTGGCTGAATGGAGATATTACATTAAGCTATAATTTGATAAATACTATTATACTAGGTACTATTTATATTCTCGCAGTCAATGGTAAACAGAAGAGTAGGTAGGTACCTATATAACTGGTGAAAAAATTAATAATTCATCTTGATCCTTAAGTATCCCTCGCTCCGCTCAGGATTCTACTCTTAGATTATGTTTTCTACTTATGTCTGCTCTCGGAATCCATCTTAGTCTGTCGAATTAAATTTTTTCACTTATTGTATGTGTTTTCACATAATACCGAATATACGCGCAAATGTATACTTTAATAAAAAAAGATTCTGAAAAAGTATTCTATGGTAATTTTCAATAATTGAAATCGGTAATTTAATTTAGGAAGTTATTTTTGTATTAGGTACCTACATGCTGGCATTATGATATTGTAGGTAGGTACTTAACATAACTATTTAAATTCTTATTTTTAAACTGTTATCGCTAATAATCACAAACCCACCTTTTTCAGCTTCTGTACTTGGAAGTTCGTTATCACTAGCCGATGCCGTCTTAGCAAATAGCAAAAACATCCACCAAAATTTCACCATTTCGATCACAGCACAAAGTCATTAAAGTCACTGTCTGAATAAAAATGCTTCTAAACCAGAAAGCGTCCTGCCGAAAAAAAAACAAGATACCGCGAAAATGCAAAATGGCTTCCTTTCACGCCGAGACCAAGTCGTCGAATAAAGTAAGGTAGGTAAGACAATGAGAAGTGCAGTCTTTGGAAAATAATCCCCGCTTGAATCATGTACAAGTACCTGCCAAACCTACTAGACGGCTTCACAGTGCTTCGCGACAGATGCTTGACAAAGCTACTCGTAGATACTTACATAAAGATAAAAGACTACCTACCTACTCTTATATCTAGTTATTAGGCAGGTTACTTTATTACGCAGATGCCAAAATACAAACATTATTAAGAGCGAAAGTGCACTCTGATAACCAGTTGTAATTGCAAACTATCTAGTCCTTTCTGAGCATTTAGTAGTACCTACCTATTCTTAATAATTGAACAAGATACCTTTTGCTGACCTAAATATACCTACTACCTATCTAAATTATTTGGTTTTTTGGAACAAAAACAAAACTTACCACAGAATTAGCAGTAGCTTATACCTTCTAAAACGCCTTTATACCTACTCTCTACTTATAGATCTATAATTCTCTCTACTTATAGAGCCTCAGAATAAGGTGTAAGTTTTTTTACACCCAACAGTAACCCATCTTAACTATTGGAATCATGAATCCGCAGAATAAATTATAATTATTTACTATTTACTTATTATTATTATTTTGGTTGTTGTGCCTACCATCAGCTACCTCCGTAGCAGTAATTTAATACAACATAATCCAAGGAGTTCATTACACGCAAAGACGGATCTAACGATGACAAAACCACAACCGCATCTAGGTACCTATTAGTTTTATCTGATGCGACATTAGACGTACCTGAACGTTAGTAGGCTGTGACGTTATTATGAAAAGAAATTAGGTTGCGTCGTTTAAATGGTAGGCGAACTGCCAGTTGGAGTGTAATGACCCTGTAGTAAGTGTAGACCGTGGCTATGGGTTCGCTGCGGTTTATCTGGAGCGACCCAGATCAGTTATCGCGTGCTGGCGACTTGATAGCATCATCTCGTAGCAGGAGATGTTTACTTTGGGTTATAGGTGGAATGGAAATATAACGTTCTTTACTTACATATATCTATTTCATTGAATTTTCATTTATTTTCACAAGTCTTGCTCAACAATTTTACCATTATCTTTTCTCAATTACATTACAATATTTAATTTACGATTGAGATCAAAATCATTTAATAATTATATTGCCAGCAAGAGGCTGCATGGTTCTGGTTTACAAAAACGCAAGTATTCCATGGCTTCGCTATTGTGAATATTTTAGACATAATATAAGTCTTAAATTCTGATCAATTTATTTTTTATTTATTTATTTATTTATTGCAACAGGAACGGCATTACCAATTACACCTATTACACAGTTCCATATCATTTCATATATTACAATTTCCAAGTCAGCACAATGAATAAATTAGTCAGTCACATTAGAAAAGGTGGAGAAAAAAATCAAGGTTGGGTATGTGTTCATTAGAAGTTATCTTTACCTTATAAGTTAATAATACAAAGAAGTAAAGTTAGTTTTGTGTTTTAGATGTAGTGTTTATGTATTAGCTAGTTAATAAAGGCATTTAGCCCGTTAAAAAAATAAAATAAAATTACAAAGTCAGGTTAAAAAAAGAAGTAAAGTTAGTTTTAGTGTTTGTATTAGTAGAAGTTTTATCCTAAAACATTGTCTCTGAATGCTATATAGGCTATGTAATCTATGCATCCTGATAACACATGTGCGAAGAACCTAGTTCCCTATACAAGGTGTCCTATTGCACAGAATAGATAATATCGACCTAGAATCGAAGTCAACTGTTTTTCAAGCCTAACACTGAAGACTTTTAAATAAATTAAATATATTGGAATTAAAGATCATGTGATCTTTAATTCCATTAATTTGCCATTAAGTACGTCTATTGTAAATAAATACTTTATACGTTGTCTTGCCATACTGGAAACAAAGAAACTCTCATGGGTTATGAAATATCTACAGTTTTCGTTTGTGAATTTTGTTTGGTTTTATTTGAAGGTTTCCAACCAACATTTGTTTCGCCCATTGTTCATTCCAATTATGTTAAAAGACATTTTGTGTAATCGCCGTTGATACCCATTGTTAGTTGTGTTACATTTTTCTTAAGAAATTTCCGTGAAATAGTAAAGATTTGATGCAATACACAAACTTATATTTGCTAGGTTTTTATGCAATATTGTAGGGCATACTGCATTACATGTATGTCCACTTAAAAATTACAACCAATTACTTTAATGAAACATAAACATTGATACGTTTTTCACTGTAAATCGACCATGTAGCATGCTAAGTCTAAAATATACGGTCTAGGTAGCAGCCAGAGCAGGTTATATCTACACTTCATTGACTATAGTGCACTGTGTAGTCCGCCAAAAGTCCAGGTTGACTCTCTGTACAAAGCTCTACTTACCATTATTTATTTCCGTTACGACTCACGACTAAAGCCATTTCAAAGCTTTAGTAGGTATAGATTCTAGAGCTAAAGCTTTGAAATAGCTTTAGTTGTAGTAGTTGATGGAAAAAATTAATGCTTTCACGTGGTAGATCTTTGTACGGTGAGTCAGCCTGGAATTTTGGCGGATAGATATTCTGCATGACTTGGGGCGTTCTGATTTCAAAGACTACCCACATAACTGCTAAAGATCAGTAAGTACTATCTATCTTCTCATTATAATAGTCTTTATTAAGACTAAAAAGCCAGTGACAATCACATTTTAAAATAAATTTTGTTGGGCAGGAGTTTAGGTGGAAAAGATAAGCAACAATGCAAAAATTAGAAAATTCTAAATTCGTACTAGCGGGTTGTGGGTATTGTAGACTCTACCGATATTTATTTTGTTTTTTTTTTCCCCTTGATATTAGTATAGTATAATAAGATTTAATGCAGGAGGATGACGTCAAAGTAGTCGTGGCAGATCAGCATCTATCGGATGTAAGTAGCAGCTGCAGCTTGAAGCTACATCCGATGGTAAATCCAACATTGGATCCGAGCACAGCTGGTAAAACAAAGCGTTCTTCCAATATAACTATGCTTTGTACCATTGTATGTGCTAGGAAGGCCGACTGTGGTCCGTAAGTGTTACACAGTAGAAACAAAAACAGTTATCTTTGTATATTGATCCTAAACAATCCCACCTTAGAGGGTCATACGAACAATGTCATTGTGTTAAATTGTGCAACACTGATGGATCGCAGTGACTAGGCGTTGATTTAAGTTCCTTGGGAGATCCGACTTGCTAAACACACACGCATTCGTTTGCATTTGCACAGCCTTTAATTTTGAGTATGTTGGCTATAATCTGTACCTAATATACACTAAACTGTAAATAGCTTAATAGGTAAATTCTTTAACATAGTTTTCTACTTCGTCTGTATGCTTATGTGTATGTTTCCGCCTTAGATCTTAGAAGGTGGTGGTAGAGCATTTTGTAGTGCTCGCTTATATCTTCTATAGGTGTTTTCCAGTATTATACTACTCTAATTAGTAATTACGCATCTCCCATCGAGCTTCGCTACTCTTAATAATTGCAGTCTTGCCTCTTGTTACTAAACCGATATCCCATTTCAGGTAGTATTCCGTGGAGTTTTTGTACTGTTACTGTTGTGCACTATGTTGGTAGAATGGTGCAAGCTAGGCGCATTGTGGTCTAACAATGGGGAAAGCCGCGTCCAAACCGCTTGTTGGTGCCGTTGGGGCCTTGGAGATAGCGGAATGAAGTGGTGGTGAATTTTATTATTGCAAATAGTATGGTTATAAATTTATAATAATTTACGGTATAAGTAAGTACTTCCAGTGAAGCCCATACAAAATTGTCGCGTCATCGAATCCAGCATACTACGTCACATGGATCTGCAATCTTGAAATTTGTTAGGAGGGAGTTCTTATCTCAAATGTAATCCGTAAATCATTGAATGTACCTATTAGGTGTGCGCTTCTGACGGGGGCAAAATTTATTTTAGTTATTTTAATATCAAGCAAATTTTAAGCAAAATATGGAAACGGCATGGGGGTAGCGTACATTTTGGCATTTGACGAATTTAATTGTTTAGGTACGGAGTCCAAAATACGTAAACAAAAAAAAACGCAATAGAATCTTTCTTATGTCAGGAAAAGTAGGTACCTATAAGTATGTACTTTAGTAACATTTAACAAACCAGATTGCTAGGTACCAATCACTAACTATATTGTAAGAATCTCCAATTTGATGGCTCTACACCTAATACTATTTTCTACGAATTAGGTCCACTGCTATTGTAATCAAGTAAAAAACTGCATCCGCGTATGTAAACGTGAATAATCGTGCAACAGTTATTTGTATGACAATGCTGTCTTTTTATTTACGTAATATCTATAATTATATAGGCTCTTATTAATGAACAGTCTTACGTTGGTTTAGATAAACTATGTTTTGTCTTTGTAGATCTTTGCAAATTTTAAACTGAATAGGAGACAAAATATACCTATTTTAACTAAACCACCGTTTAAAACGGTTTATTAATAAAAGCAATACTATATTCATATACCTACCTAAGGTACAAGCATAGTAAAAAGAGAATAGTAGTTTGTCTCGAGGACTGCTCGTAAAATAAATCTGCATAACGCGGTAGGGCTGTCATGTAACATCATGACATCTCGAGACTTGACCGTCCAGCGCGGCAGCTGCAGCGGTGCAAGTACGGAGCTTTGCGATTGATAAAATTGATAGTTCAAATCGTTAAAAAGGGTTTTATCAATTTTTTATAAAAATATAATTTTGATAGCTCGCAATATCAGAATTGTCTTACAAATATTGTATTACAGTATACTTACAAGTTCGCTATTAGGTACACCGCGCTGAATACCGTCGGCGTCGTAAAGGACTTATTACACCACATCATGATATTTAGACTATCTCCGGTTTAGTAGATTTTCCGTAAAAGTCTAACAAATAGTGGCTAATTTGGACTACTAAAGCTACTCTGTTTTTAGACTACTAAGCCGCCGTAGGTATAGATTAAGGAACTTAATTTACACCTAGATACCTACCTATACTTCCTAATCAATGATACTACTAGTTCGTTTAGTATGACTTTTTATGAATTATAATCCTAATACAAACCTACGTGATGTAGTCTGTAGGGTCAATCAACCTAATGAGCGTTCGTTGAAGTCTTCTAGTAGTGATTTTACATCGTATACAAAAGACATCAACGCAAGCCTATTACATTTCTTGAAAACCTTTACGGTGTTACCACAAAAAAATTAAACACACATTTAACCTGTGTTAAACAGTGTTTAACTCCTAAACATGCCTTAGTCACGTGTTTAAATATAAGTAACCATAAGTTTTGATTTATGTAATGTCTAACTGCAATCTAACTCCATTCTGTTCTGACATTTGTAATAATTTTAGACACTTATCTTTAGACAACTGTCTAGCTAAACAGGCACCTAAAAGTGTTTTACACGTGTTTTACACGGTTACACATTACACCGTTCATAATTTCTGTGCACACAATACTATGTCCTTAGTGGTTTATTTATGATAAACGAGGACATCGACCCTTTAGTCTTTTTTGTTTTAACAATTATTAGGTACCTACTTGTAATAAATGATCAAGGCATGTAGGAATATTCTATTGATAAGTTAAAGTTTCTATGTAGGTACCTAAAACACCACGAACCAGGGGCGTATTTACCCTAGGGCCAAAAGGGCCATGGCCCGAGGCGGCAGGCTGCGAGGGGCGGCACAAGCAGAAGAAATTTAAAAAAGCCTATCTAAGGCTATGGAATACTTAATTCAACTGTGTTTTGTCTTTTTCGATTCAGTTTAAAATTGTCAAAGAACAACAAAGTCAAAACATAGTTTAACTAAACCATCGTTTAACACTGTTTATTAATAAGAGCCTAAATATCGTAAGGTGGTCGTGAGGGCTCGTGGGTGTAAGTTTGATACACATCAAGACGCGGGGCTATCGTATATATTGTAAGGCGCGTGGCGACAGGCAGGGCCGGGCGGCGGGGCCTGCAGGACCGGGGCGCTGAATTCTAAAATACGCCACTGCCACGAACACATTTTACAGGTCATAGAATTAGTAAAAGATTTTGTTTAATATCATTAAAATGGTATAAGTATATACCTACAATGAGGATCATACTATCTCCACTACCACTTACTCCAAAATGTATGTATCTTCTTCCATGGAATAATAGGACTAAAATTCCATTATGTAGAGCAAGCAATAAAATGTATAATAGGTAAGTACTACTTCCGAAGTCCTAGATAAAAATATGAAGGAGACATGAAAACCACAAGGTCGAATAAACATTTCGATTGCTGCGCTTGAATAATGCAACGCTTTATTCGTGTCTAATTAATTGAACAATGAAATCTTTAAACAAAACATGCGAAGGTTACCTACCTCATCAGTCATCACATGCACCATATTTGAAACTACTTACTACCTCAGGTCGACAATGACCTTGTGCGCAGTCTTTATTTTACTGTGCTTAATAATCTAGTAAGTGATTGGTCGATAGGTAATTAGGTACCTATTTCTAGATATATCTGTTACCTACTCTACTCCTCAGCCCCGCCCGCCCCAAGCGGGGAATCATCGGGCAAAATGAGACATTGAATGAGGTAAAGTTGACTTACGGCAAGTGTACACGTAGCTTTATAAATGCTAGTGCTAATAATAATTCAGAGATGGCGCTAACAGTTCGTAGTTTTTACTGTATTTTACCACGTAAAAAAACGTTTAAGTTTTTATTCTTTTAAATTCATCATTTTTATTTCAGTTTTTCCTATAAAAAAGCATGAAGAAGCAGTAAAAAGTAAAATATAGCAACGTTTTGGACTTCATTGGTTAGATGTCGCTAGTAATTTATCATAATTTGACAGATAGGTATGCTTTATCTCTCTCATCTCACATTCTGTATTTCTGTCTCATTCGTTCAAACGATCTTCATGAAATCATTTTGAAGAAAAGTTTATATTTTTTTCACTGTATTTCGTAGGTTTTACCTTAGTACTCAGTAACCATCAATTTTGTTGTTAAAAGAGTGTTATAGCAGAATATGTCGTCCAAAGTGGTTCATAGTGTGTTCGTCTTAAAATGAACAAGTTTATTGTAATGTTCAATGTTGCGGCAAGGTAACAGAAGATGTTCCTTTTTAGTGAGACAAAAGGCTCGTCCTTCACACATTAGTAGAGCATCGTTGTGCAAACAAGCCTGTTATCTGCACGCTGTGTACATTTAGAGGTGATTATGGCAATGCTAATGATGTTTACACACTGCATGTAAGTACTTATGACGGTATTACGTTGAAAGTTTCTTCTATCAGCGCAGCGACTTACTAACATATCTGGTGGCGGGTACTATCGCTTATTAAATAGCAATTTTCAACGAGAAGCGGTACTCATGCAGCTTACTAATCGAACGTAAATAGAACTCGTCATGGCAAACGCGAAGAGTAGATTAAAAGCACCCAAAAGTGCGCCTACTAGAAAAGGACGTCGTAATTCAAAACAATCGTTGGCAGGTGCGAAACATGCTCCAGAACCAGGTGCGAGCAGTTCAAAGGTGAATAGTGTAGTCATGGGACGTCCCAACAATCTGAAACCAATAACAAGAAATGAAGAAGTACAGTTTTTATTTCAAAACGGACTTGTGATAACAGAGAAATTCGCTATCAAACCACCTCCAAGGTGCCCGAGGCAATGCAAAAGGGTTACACCAACGAAATCTCCACTGACTATAAACAAGCTTAATAAAAGGTCCCAAATCAATACGAAAAGTGGTCGAATCAGAAAGAAAAGTAAACATAAATTGAAATTCATTGACAACATTTTAAAAAGTGAACTGATGATTGAAAGGAACAAAGCAATTAAAAAGACTATAGCTAAACCTAACAGCCAAAAGGTAAACAACAATAATGAAATAGGAATCAGCAATCAGAACAATACAAGTAAAACTTCATCAAATACTGTCAAGGCTGATTACACAAAGCAGACTCTGAAGAGAGCAAGAAAAACTTCATCTAATAGAAATAATAATTCTAATAATAATGTAGAATCTGTTGGTAAAACAAGTAAAAGAAAAACAGTTGCCAAAAAAGCTAAGGAGACCAATAAAAATACTTCGAAAACAAAACAAGTCACACTTAGCAACGGATTAGTGCTCACGCTGACTCTATTTCAGTGTGATATTTGTAAAAAAATGTTCAGCAACAAATCATCAATGCGTAGACATATCTATGGTCATGTAAACATGAAACCTCATGGTTGCAAGAAGTGCTCAAAAAAGTTCCGAACCAAGAAATCTTTACAGAACCATGTAAATAGACATCACTCAGCAGCAAGTGAAGCTTTACTTTGCCATATCTGTGACAAGACTTTTAAGCTTGAAGAAAACCTAAGTCTACATTTAGCAAGTCATGTTAAAAATGAAAATGCATATAAGTGCATTTACTGCGACAAGAAATTTTCATATCATTTATTGTTACTACAGCATGAAAAACAACACCTGGTAACTGGACGGTACCAATGCACAATATGCACAATGAGTTATGATTGCCGTAACCGTTTGTCTTCACATGTAAAGAGCCATTTAAAAATAAAAGATTATATCTGCCAGTATTGTGGCAAAGAGTTTTTGAGGATGAATTCTATGAGACGACATGTGCAGATTTGTCATGGGGGTCACAGGATTCAGTGTCCAATTTGTAAGAAGAAACTGAAGGGCCATCTAACTGAGCATATGAGGACGCATAAGCAGGCTCGCCCACATGAGTGTACGGAATGCGGTCAACGTTTCACACAATCTACACAGCTAACTGTGCATCGGCGTTCCCATACCGGTGCTAGGCCTTATAACTGCAGAATCTGTAAGCGCCCATTCACACACTCTAATGCCCTGATGCTCCATATTCGCCGTCACACAGGAGAGAAGCCTTTCCCTTGCGCAATGTGTCCTATAGCCTTCTCCCAGTTGCCTCACATGAAGGCGCACATGCGAAGCATTCATGGCAAAATGGATCCTTATAAGTGCCCCAAGCGTGCTTGCAACCAGTTCTTCAGGCTGAAGAGTCAGATGGAGACTCATGTTAAGACATGCACGGTTACCGAGCGAGAGATGACCTTTGAGGAGAAAATACAGGCTGAAATGCAGGTCGAATCTGTCATGAGTCTGTCTCGCATGCGGTTCCTTCTCGCCCTCCTACTGACTATGACCGCTAACAAAGAAAAGCTCAAATTCCTAGGTAACTATAATTATCTCTCAATACATTACACTACACTCATAAATAGCACCGTTTTCGCGTGGAAAACATCGCTTTCTTTTTTGTGTGCAATAACGGGAGGCCATCCTGAAACCCCCTACACATTCATAGTCATTTCTGAAACAAACGCAATGTCCTAAACGTGTGAGACTTTAATATTCGTTTGCTCCGTACATTAGACATCAACGGGTTTCCATTACAATACGTACGCCGCATAATCAGGGGTCATTGATTTAATGTGTATAACAAGGTTAAACAATAACAAATAACGCGCTGTGTCATTGAAAATGCAAGTGCGGTGATACTAAATAAACAATACTGAGCACTGATTATTACGACTTTTCACTGAGTTGTGAAAAGTGTGTGTGGCGATTTGCGGTACAGTGTGTGCTTATGTGACGTCAGCGAGAGTTTTTGTTGGCACGTTTTCCATTGCATAGCTTTTATCATCATTGGTTTTTATTTTAGCGAACATACTTGTCATTGTATAAGGCGGCAGGCGACCCGGCGATTCTTTGGTAATGTTTTACGAGTGAGTTCATTTCTCATTGTGTTGTTAATTTCGGTGTTGGGCGGTGACGGTACGGATCTAAAATGAGCAGGGAATAATGGTTCTTATTGTAACGGTGAACAGGAGTCGGGTTTTCTATTTGAAAAGTAATGCCGGTGGCGGAATGATAAATGATTCTTTACTACGTTTAAAAATAAGCTTTGCCCTGTAAATATCCTTTGAGCTTTTCTATCCTTTTCACAAATAATACAACGTTTAACGAGTTTTCGTCTGTAACAGGGTTCAACAAGCGTCTTGTCGACGATCTTCTGATGGAATGCCTTGAAGCCATGGGCCAAGAACCATGTAGAGACGAATCCATGAATCCGTTCAACCAGCTCAAGACCAACATCCAGTTGCTGCTGAATTTAACAGTTCCCAAAAAACAAATGGATTTATTTCGAAAGGAGAATAAGTCTACAGAAGATATTTTGGAGCTATTGGTGGATGAGAAAAGGAAGAATAGGTAATTTTATCTATCATGAGCAACTTGTAGTTTTCTGCGAGCACCACATTCAATATTAGGATAGACAAAACAATACCTTATGTCTTAACAGCTAATATACAAAAGTAGCTTGAAATCGTAGGAATCAGGTATATTTCAGTACCTACATAGGTACCTCGAATTCAAAGCACGATAAAACTTTAGCGTTAAAAAGTCTATACCTATCATAGTTGTTTCGAGATTTTTTATGCACGAAACAAGTAAGTGAAATATTTCAAACATAATTACTTGAAGTAGTACCTACCTATATTATGGCCTGTGCTTGAAGGTAAAGTGTTTATACAGACTTACAGTTTCATCACATTATATTTACTTACGTTAAATATTATATGGGTGCCTAACACATTTATGGCTTACATAAAAGTGAAAGTGTGTTTGTAGGTTTGTTGGTTAGTTGTTTGTCCTTTTACGCAGCAACGGAGCAATAGATCGACGTCATTTTTGCCATAGATATAGTTTATGAACCAACAGAGAGTAACATTACTTTTTATACCGGAAAATGCACGGTTCCTGTGGGAACGTGGATGAAACCGTGGGCAGAAGCATTATGGAGTGCTCTGCATCCCTGGCACGGTATAAATTACCGTCATATTCTCAAAAGGACACAGCTGGTACACAACTGATCGAGGAAAGCAAATAACTATTTTATTTTTGTTTTGGCATTCTCAACTAGCTGCTGCCCGCGGTTTCACCCGCGCGGGATATTGGATTTCATGGGTTTTATTTTTTGGCGCGGAACCCAATTATTTTTACTAAATTAAATGTAGCGTAAGTTACTCCTTGTAACATCAGCTATCTGCCAGTGAAAGTCCCGTCAAAATCTGTCCAGCCGTTTCGGAGATTACCCGGAACAACCAGACAGACAAACAAAAATTTAAAAAATGGTTGATGTGTTGTAGGTACCGTATATACTTTCATATGCATTTAGTAAAAAGCTGTTATTTTGATATTACAAACAGACACTTCAATTTTATTTATTTGTATTGATTTTGTATGTTCAGGTTTCTTGTTGTTTTCTATATTATAGTATTTTAAAGCTGTTTACGTTGTTTGGCCCTTTATGGGCAGATATTTCTCTTATACGAATAAGTAAAAAGAGAAAAAGTGTACTTCTGCAACTGGGCCCTTAGGACGCATTCAAGTGGCAAACATTTGATTGGTGGTAATATGTGTGTGACTATTTCTAAACACTTTACCTACAAGTTACAGTTACAAACAAAAAAGAATACAAGTTCAAGTAATGTTTCTATTTTAGAAATATAGCGATACTAGTTAGTGTAGATTGTGCTCATAGATATTTATAAAAATATTACGAAATAGCAAAAACGTTGATGTAAGTAAAAGATCTTGAACCCATATCACATCACTTGATAATGTAATTTAAAGTGATACTAAAATATATGTAACGGTATCATTTATCAGATAAATATTGACATACTTTAGAATAGTTTCACATAGTAATAGGTCTAAACGTGGGATATCTCAGCTTGATAACGTAGCAATAACGAATGTGAAACGTTTTCTCAATATAATACCAAGTACAGTTCGCGCAAGGGATCTTTTCCGATTTGAAAACTGTCGTAATTAATTTTCGTCAAAGTCTTCATCAAAGTGATTATTTTGCTTCCTTTTTAAATCATTTGTTTTGTAGAATTGGGGCTCAGCTGAGGCCGGCTCCACACGTTGGCACCAACGTCGTCGTCCCCCAATCCCACTCGTCCAACGTGTGGATGTAGAAAATAGCATCAGCCCCAATGTTGGTTCGAGCATTCGCAGTGCTATTTTCTAGATCCACACGTTGGACGAGTGGCATTGGGGCGAAGCGCGATGACGCACAACGTTGGGGCTAATGTGTAGCGCCGACGAAGGCGAATGTAGATACAGATAAGTGAAAAGAGATAAAACATCTGACGCACGCAAAAATAAATCAACTAAAATTTTTAAAAAACCTTAAATCAGTGCCTACATTTATGCAGATTATTTCACCATAAAAACCAAGTGCACAAAACACTTGATACAGTTGTTACAATTGACCAGTTTCAGATAAATCCTCCTATGACTAGTGTCCGACCTAAAGGCGATTTCTCTCAGAACCAAAATCGGCTATCACAATAACCTTCGGCCGAAGCCGAAGGTTTAATAACCATAAGAAATTCAATAAGTTTTTGAATTTCTGTTTAAATGTGATGATTAAAATTACTTGTAAAAATAATAAAACTTCTAAATATGTCAATGATTATAATGTTTATTTATTTACTTACTTAAAAGTAATTGAAAAATCACAATCAGTCTCACTTTTTATCATCTAGTGTGAAACTAGGCTGGCTACACAATGGCCGGGCCATATTACATTTTCTATGGCCGGGGCACATTGAAAGTGTGAGGCCCGTGCATTGCCCCTTCTATCGCGCATTCATAACTGTTCGATCAATTTCGACGCTTGCTAGAAACCTTCGGCTTCGATTAAAACTTCGGCCCATTTTGGCCGAAGGTGGCCGAAGCCGAAAGTTCGGCCGGACACTATCTACGCGCTATGTGGGTGACATCTATAGGGACATAGGTACTCGTATATATTTATAAATTGAGCTAAAAGCCACCTGAGAGTTAAATTCACGTTGGCTTTAAGATCCATTGTGCGTATTGTAATTTCCTAACTTTTGATGCTTGCCATTAAAACAAAGTGATCAGCCCAAAGATAACTAATTAATATTGCATTTTATTCTTTATTTATGTTAGTTAATAAAAAAATATGTTATTTAGCATTCCTTAGTAGAATGATTGTGCCATGTGTTGTTGTATGTTGGATTATGTTTAATTATTTTTAAATATTATTATTTTGTGTGAATTTAATTGTTATTATTATGGATATTATTTTATATGAGTTTTATCATTGTAAATATTTTTTATCGTGACATATTTGTAAGTCATTGTAATAATTAATCGATATATTTTAAGTTATATTAATACTAAAGGACTGGTTAAGTTGATATAACTGTAAAGAACTTTATTCTAGGTATGTATAAAAGTAAATGTTTGATTGTTAATGTGTACTGAAGCATAGTTACGAATGTTATTTTTACAACCTTTTGCATAGTTAACACTTGTTAGCAGTATCGTTACAAGAAATGAAGTGACATTAATTAATTATAACTATTTTAACAGCAAAATGGGTACTGAGAATTTGCGTTCGCGATGAGCCGCTTTCGTCGCGTCGAAAAAATCACAATCAGCTACTTTGGTCACTGAGTACCTATTGAATGATTATTTTTCTTATTGGCGTGTTAAGTGGCTACTTAAAAGTTTGTAAGAATTATTTTACTTAATCAAATGTTTGTAGTTTTTTTAAAAGTACCTTAAAAAAACAAATCGAATTAAATTGTTTACGGCGTGTTGTTTTTACCTAGAATAAATGTTTAAAAGGTATATATTTGCAGCCATTGTAAACCAGTGCCATTATTAATTTATTTATTCACGCCTTATTTAGTTGTAGGTACGGCAATTCGATTCTATCAAATACCGATTCGGGAGATAAACTATAGAATGTGTGTAGGTTTAGTTCTTACAGTAAAACAGAACCTACCTACCATAGATAGATTCGTAAACAAACTCTGGAAGTAATAAATCAAAGTAATGTTTTTTTTGCTGGCTGTGGCGAATTTTTGCTTGAACCACGGACTTACAGGGATATACAA
The DNA here is from genome assembly GCA_907269065.1 of Crocallis elinguaria. Lineage (NCBI taxonomy): Eukaryota > Metazoa > Arthropoda > Insecta > Lepidoptera > Geometridae > Crocallis > Crocallis elinguaria. The sequence continues at coordinate 16,982,030 of OU026072.1, read as the reverse complement.
TCATACACGTGACAAGTTCGTAATGAAACTAAGGGAGCCATATAACAGACTTCAAAAAAAATCGACATCAATAATCATTATAATAAACAGCGGCGCAAGTACGGAAGTCCAAACGAAAAATTTGTCGAATCGAAAAAACTGATAAATTTATCGAATGTTGCGAGTTGCAAAGTATGATCGTAAAATATTGTAGTAGCTTTATATTATCTTTGGATTCGACCTAGCTAATAGATAACTTTTGTCGGTTGTATCAAGGCTCGATAAATTATATAACAAATCGATAAAACCCGAAAGTATCGATTTGAACTGTCAATTTTATCGATCGAAAAGATCCGTACTTGCGCTACAGTAGGTACTGATACAAAATATAAATAATTAAACGTTTAAATCATATTATAACGTCAATATCAATAAACTAAAATTAATATTAGAATGAAATTTAATATTAAAAAACCTTCAGACTAATAAACGATGTATACAGTATAACGGTGGTATAGTTATGCATTGTTTTGTCTTTGTTGTTCTTTGACAGTTTTAAACTGAATCGAAAGAGACGAAACATTCTGAACCTATTCAACCGTTATACAGGGCTTAAAAATAACTCTGGAAGGGATAGCCTGGCGAAAAGTTTGCGTTATGTATTTCCTCAAAGTATATGGCTTGCGAAATAAAATTGTCGAATTAGCGATTACTTACATTAAAATAGAAATAATGTCTGTCGTTTTTGATGTTATTAGCCCATAGTTCACAGCCGCAATATTAAATTCTAAGTTCTAAGTGGCACTAGAGATTAGGCGCTGTGCTCACCATAAAAGCGATCGCTTGCTTGCCTAGCTGCATAAGTTTATACTTATGCAGCTAGGCAAGTCCCTAAGGCAAGTTTGAGAGTTTATAGTCTCAAACTTCCCAGTATAACTTTGTGATAAGTATGTACCTTAAACGTGTTTCTTCTGGCTTTCTTTCGTCACACAGCACCTCAGTAAAAAAACAATAGAGTCTGACCAGAAAGAGTGCCTTCGCGCCCAAATTGTGAACTAACGTCTCTATACAATATATTTCAACAAAATTTAGGAGCCGGTTTCTTTCTGTTGGTATTTTAAATCATAGAGTACAAAATAGTTACAGTTATAATAGGATTAAAACGGAACAGACACGCTATTGTAATGCCCGCTCAACAATAAAGGTAATTAATTATGCACAGCAGTGCCCTCAAATCCCACGACGGGTCTCTTTCTGAACAGACTAGCAATTATGAGAGGTTCGAGAAACATTTTTTTTTAAATAAAATAGTGAAAAGTTTGTATAATCTTAATACAAACATTACCATTTTACTAAAATAATGTATTAACTAATTTCACCTCACCTTAAATTCTTAGTAATTCTGAACTATTGTAACATAGGAAATTAACGTTTTAAAGTAAATAAAGAAAGCAAAAACTTGTAACTTTCGCGTCAAGAGATAGCTTAGGAATTTAGAATAATAACAGCAATAATTTAATAAAACGCACTGGTTTGGTAGGTGCTTTTAGATCTTTATTTTTTCTAAGAATATTTACACATTGTTATTAAGTTTTATTTGGCAGCACATCTGTACCTAATTTGATTGTTCGTTTTATCTAAAAGAAATTGCTAAATGCTACATACCAAATTCAAAACTATAGAAGTATTTGTGGGTAGCCAAAGATTTGGAAGAATGTTGTGAACCCGCCTTTTTTCAGTAGTTGGTTTTTATTTAAGAATCTTGTAACTAATGGTCAGTATTCGATTCGTAATCACAAGATATTATAAAATGTATCTATTTGTGTAAAAGATACGTGTGCAATTATTTATTTTAAACAATAATATAATTTCGAGTACTGGCCAGGAGTACCAAAGAATACTAGGTAATTCATGTGAAATAAAGTATTTTAACGTATGCAACAGTGTCTTTTGTGATAAGTATCCTTGATAGGTATCTTTCCTATTTTCTGTAAAATAATAAAAAGTTGGTACTTTTGTCACTTTCCAATAGGGTGACAACTGACAATGTTGAAGAGTACCTTAGTCTTGTTTAGTGGCTTTTGTTGGACTTGTTTCACAGCTCCGACAATATGTAGAATCTCGTCTCATGTACCTACCTACATATTACTTATATATATTTTTTATACTATTTGGTAATGAGGCGAGCTGGTCATTTGCCAGATGGTAAGCATAACGCCGCGCGCATAGCAATTGCAGTGCCACTCAGAAGTTTGAAACACAAAGGCCTGCGCGGCACTGCAGTGCGCTCGTTACCCTGAGACGTTAGGTATTAAGTCTCATAAGCCTTTCACTAGCATCTCTGCTCATCAAACCGGAACACAGTAATGCTTACACACTACTGCTTGGCGGCAGCTTCACGAGCAAAGCGGTGGTAACAACCCAGATGGACACTCGCAGAAGAGTTAGTCCTACCACTAACAGATTTTCGTATTCTATGCGAAACCATCAAATACCCAGGCTATAGAAGATTAGAAGCATTCAATATCCTACTCGTAGTACTCGTACTGCTTTACAGTTTACTCACAGACTGGCTAAATACGCATATCACGTGGAGCAAGACTGAAAACAAAAATAACTCGGAACTTGCAGCTCAGAAATGTCAAAGTCATCTATCTGTGGCACTGTCACTACACTTAGAGATGAACGATACTAAAAAATAAATAATGATTTAAAAGTATCGATAGGAAAATATTATCGATGTTTTACGAATAAAGTGGCAAAGAAACAACCATTCAAATAAAATTATTTATTAAATGTAAAAACAGTAAGCTTATAATAAATCGATTAGTTATAAACTGTTGAATTATTGCGAATAGACTAGTTTTTACAATGTAATGGATTACAATCCGGCACCCCACTTTGCACCTTCAGTCTGAACTAAATAAGCCGGCGCCACGCCGCGCCGCGCCGGTGTGTTTTGTCTTGTTTTTGTAAAGTTTGATGCAAGTAAGATCTTATCGCGTAAGATACATAATTATCATTCAACTAACTAATTAGTTGTTCAAGGGTCGCCAACAACATTGCCCAATCAGGGGCATGTTAACAATTTTACTATCACCGAAAATTGGAACGTAAAACTCTTGGTTCTTAGTTCATGTTTGTTCACAATCTGATGGCAACACATGGATAGATTATAATATATCGAATTTCAAAGCTATAGATGGGTATATTGTAAGCAAAATGGTCTGTTCATTAATAATTCAACATTTTATAATTTTACGCGTTTTATTATAAACTTACGGTTATTACAATATTCCGGTGACAGGTTTATCCTGCAAAAAAAGCACCTTTGACAGACTTGATATCACATCATTGATTAAAGTTGACAATTTTTTTTCATCTATTTATTTGGAAAAGTATTCGTTCAGCTTAGTTCGCTTACATTGATAGGCGAGATGTAGTGTAAATTGAGTGAAGGTGGACTAATGCTATAACAACATTAGTCAGCGAAATCTAGTACACCCAATTCACGCTAGATGGCTTAGATGACCTATTACCTAAGGTATTTCGATGATATTGTGCCTTGTAGTAACATCGATGTATCCATGTTTTCAGGGACTTAACATCGATATTTCTCGTTAAACATCGATGCTTATCTACCATTGATGAATCATGAATATCGATCATCTCTACTGTGGTGTCAAAACAATGCTGTGTGATGTGGTAGACGGGTTTAAAAATTAATCGTGTTCTAGGGGTGTTTTAGTATAAATAAAGCAGCAAAAAAAGATAATTAAACATGGGTACTACAGGCCAGTCTATTACATTGGCCAATAGTATTATTGGAGTGGGCATTCTAGCTATGCCCTTTTGTTTTCAGCAGGTAAGAAAAATAAAAAAACATTTTCAGTCCAAACGTATCAATAATATTACTTTTTATGAATGTCTGGCAGTTTTTATATATAACATGAAAATGTTGTGAATTTTACCTGATAGTATTCTTTCGTTTATTTATCTCTATAAATGTATGTAGGTATAATTTTATGTTTTGTATTTCAGTGCGGTGTCTTGTTGGCAACTTTGATTCTATTAACTATGGGTTTGATATCGAGACTGTGCTGCTACTTCCTATTGAAATCTGCACTTTTGGCTAGGAGAAGAAATTTTGAATTTTTGGGTAAGTTTAGCTGTTTCAAATGTTACCGGGTTACCTAATGATTCACACAAAAACATTGTCCAAAATCATTCTTCCTTAAATGCCCACAACCTTTTTTGAGGGCTGGATCTGCCCACAGCATGATGTTTACTAATCCAAGCTAATAAATAGCTCTCCAACTTTTCTTAATGTTTACACTAAAATTTTTATAAGAAAAATTGTTTTCAATGGAAAAGGTAAATTATAATTTACAATGGAACTTTGGTCATCTATCAATCAATTGATAGTCCAGACAAGGTAGTCACAGCTCAGTCACAGAATACCTTTCCACTTGGTAGACTTACAACTGACTGATACTATACATAGAGTAGGTATAGAAAAAGATCAGATCAATAAATATTGAGTAAGTACCTATAGGATAAGCAGAATGTAGTAGAGTGGTAATGTGCATAACATTTGTTTCCTACATGTAAATGTATCACGAAAATACTGTTTTACTTTCTAAATGGGGCTACCACATAAACACAAAATAATGTGGAAGTAATTGAATTCTTAGAATGAATATACTTCTTTAGTTGTAATGAAGACTGAAAGCAATATTAGTGATATAAATTATAATTAACACTTTTGTTGCAGCATATCATGTTTTTGGTTCCGCTGGCAAGATAACAGTTGAAGTTGGCATAATCGGATTTCTTATGGGCACTTGTATAGCCTACTTTGTGGTTGTAGGCGATTTGGGCCCACAAATCATTTCCAAAATGTTTAACATTAACCAAAGTGATATATTGAGGTTAGTAACTATTAACTAAATTATTGAAGTAAAGAACAAGGCCATTAGGTGACCGGCAGAGTACAATATTGTCCCTACTTCTTTCAGGCCGAATGTTGTTAAGGCTGATTACACATTACGAAATAGCTAGTGTAGGTGACAAGTGTTTATTTATATGCATGTTTTTATGTTGTAAAGAAAACGTTCGCACAGTGCTTAGTGCTTTGTGCAGGTTCAAAGTGTCTGTCGTGTCACAAAATGAAGGACAAACAACAGTCAAAAGTATAAAATATTTTAATTAATAAATATAGTAGCAGCCATCGCATCAGAAATCGTACATGAATAATTGTTAGGCAAAGTTGAAAACTTTTTTCACCATGTGTTATGCTTACCATGAGGCAAATTAGAATTAAAAACCCTCAAAGATTACTTAAAGCAAATACATTGAATATTTCAGTATGGAGCTATAGCAACTGATAAGGGCAAGCTTTAACAGAAAAATAGCAATGCTTCTAACCACTTCACTTTGTACCTGCACTTGCTACTTCACATACACAATATATAAATCAGCCAAGGTATACATGCATGATAATAGACATTACACATGTCAACCGATAGATGGCGGTTTTACCATCTGCATTACTAACACACTAATGTACTATATATTGTTATGATTTGTTAACTTATCGAGTATAAAATAAAAAATAAATTGTTTTCCAGGACTTCAATAATGGTGATAGTATCCTTGGTCTGTGTGTTGCCACTGGGCCTTCTCAGAAATGTTGACAGCCTGAGCAACGTCAGCGCAGCCACAATTGGCTTCTACCTTTGTCTTGTTATTAAGGTATGTAAAAATATGAAATACTAGCTTCCGCCCGTGGCTTTGCCCGCGTCGTATGCATTTATAAATGGTAATCTATCTGCCGCACTAAACGTTGTTTAATGATTACTTAAGCGAGTCCTCGGTGTAGATTTATTTGTAAATCTACACTGAGGACTTGATTAAGTAACTGTTAAATTACTGAGTGCGGTAGTAGGTATGTGTTATTATGATGCGCTATATTACTGTAAAGTTGTAAAGCATTACTGTGTCCGGTTTGATGAGCAGAGTAGCCAATGAAGTTACTGATCTTATGAGACTTAATACCTAATTTCTCAGGGTAACGAGCGCACTGCTGTGCCGCGCAGGCCGTTGTGTTTCAAAGTTCTGAGTGACACTGCAATTGTTATGGGCCGGCGTTATGCTTACCATCAGGCAAATGACCGGCTCGTCTCGTTACCAAATAGCATAAAAAAATACAGGTTGTTCTGCGATATTCTTAAACTTGTATATCGACAGTAATTATGTATTTTGTTTCTCATGCAACATCTCTATTATGGGTAAATTTCTAAATTCGCAGGTTGTAGCGGAGGCGGCGTCTCAGCTGCCGTCCGGCGACTGGCACCGGCGCATGGAACTGTGGAAACCGTCGGGCGTCCTGCAATGCGTGCCTATATTCTCCATGGCTTTATTCTGTCAGACGTAAGCATCCAGATAATAACCTCAAGAGCTGCAGTGACTTTTGGTTTGCACGAAATAAATATACAATACAATACAAAATACTTTACTGTACACCAGACTTAAAAATTATCAGTACTTACAGAAATATTAAGACACACTAAAGTACAATGGGCGGACTTATCGCTAAAAGCGATCTCTTCCAGTCAACCTTTGGATGGAGAGAACTAATGGAGTGAGAGATATATATAGCACCGGAAGAAGTCGGTTGGGTATTTAATTAACGGGCAGTGCTCGAGACGAACTGCTATTCTTCTTTTATTATGATAAAACTAAATAAATAAACGCTAGATCTCAACTAAAAGTAGACAGAAGGATTAGAACAGATAGTTGACCAGACACCACAAGCGGCTCGACTATAGTTGACCCCGAAGGTTATTATTACATGTTCTGTACCTAAAGTTGAAATTGTCGCCAATTATCTATCGGTGTCAAGTAGCCATAGGAGAAATAACGAACAAACGCAAGCCCATATCTATATAAATAAATAAAATTAAAGTGTCTGCTGCCAAAGCCCCGGAAGAAGGGGGAAAAAAAAAAGTGTCTGCTTGTATTATCAAAATAACAGCTTTTTACTAAATGCATATGAAAGTATATACGGTATCTATAACAAAACAACCATTTTTAAAATTTTTATTTGGCGCTCAGTTTGTTCCGGGTAATCCCCGACACGGCTGGACCGATTTTGACGAGGCTTTGACTGGCAGATAGCTGATGTTACAAGGAGTAACGTGGACGAAGCCGAGGGGCACAGCTAGTATGTACTAAAAAGTGCTTGTTAATTACTAAAATTGTTTCTTTCAGTCAACTGTTCGAGATATTTGAGTCCATACCGTCGTTGTCGCTTGAGAAGATGAACGTCGTTACAAAAACCGCCATCAACATTTGCACGTGCGTTTATTTCACGCTCGGCGTTTTCGGATATATAGCGTTTAATTCGCACGAAATATCGGGTAAGCCTAGCTTTTTTTATGTTTGATATCGAGACGAGCTGGTCGTTTGCCTGATGGTAAGCATAACGCCGGCCCATAACAATTGCAGTGTCACTCAGACTTTGAAACATAAAGTCCTGCGCGGTACTGCAGTGCGCCCGCTACCCTGAGACATTAGGGATAGCCCAGTAATTTCACTGGCTACTCTGCTCATCATACCGGAACAAAGTAACGCTCGCACATTACTGCTTGGCGGCAGACTTCACGAGCAAAGCGGTGGTACCAACCCAGACGGACACTCGCAGAGGAGTTAATCCTACCACCTAGTAAAAAAGTAGTTTGAGTACGATTACTTTGATATTACAAACAGACACTTCAATTTTATTTATTTGTATAGATTTTTTGTTCCAGGTAACATCCTGATGAGTTTGAGTCCGACTATGGCTAGTGACGTCATCAAGCTTGGTTTCGTAATGTCGCTGGCTTTCAGTTTCCCGCTCATCATATTCCCTTGCAGAGCCAGCTTGTACTCTTTCCTTTATAAAAAGGTATTTATTATTCTTATTTTTAAATACTTAGCACACAGCCAGTCTTATGACTGAGACTTCTGACTTTTTTTACTCCATTCCATAACGAGACGAGCTGGTCGTTTGCCTGATGGTAGCATAACGCCGGCCCATAACAATGGGGATGTTGACTCAATTTTTTTTTATGATGTTAATGAATTCTTTTTCTCATGAGAAAAATTCTCAAAGCAAAATATTGCAAAAATTGGAAATCGAACGCTAGGTAGGTACGTCAAAAATGAGAGTCAAAGTCGGGCGTATCTACTGAGTGCTGAAACGCCCCATACAAATTGGTCAGAACATCTGACGTCACTTGTTCAACGCGGGCCGTAAAGTTGTATGAAAAACATGCATTTTGTTGATTTGGCCGTGAAAAACTTCATTTTTTTATTCACTGAAATGTAAAGAATCTGATGGTATAATTTAATTTACAATTGGATGATACAAAAACCTCGTTGAATTCGTTAAACTTTTAGATGCAATAACTTTGTGCAAATAATTCTTTTTATGTGAATTTTTTTTTGGTTTTAAAGTGTATGACGACAGTAAATATGTATTTTGTGTTTGATGCAACATCCCTATTGTATCAATCCCCAGGTGCACTCTTCGCACCACGATCATATAATCAACCACTCTATCCCCGAGACGTCGTTCCGCTGCATCACCGTGGGTATCATCACCGTGGCTCTCTTCATCAGCCTCCTCATCCCCAACATCGAGCTGGTGCTGGGGCTGGTGGGCTCCACTATAGGGGTGCTCATTTGCGTCGTGTTTCCCGCGGCGTGCTTTATAAATGTCACTTTTAAGAACACTAATGAAAGGGTTTTGGCTAAGGTTTGTATTTTATACTTTTACCTGACTACGGCAAGATTACTACGAATAAAGCGTTACGCGACATAAGGGATGATTTTTCAATTTCTATTTGAGACTTTAATTGTAACTTAAAACTACAATTTAAAACTGTGCAAATTATGGTTGCGCGAATTTTAAATGATTGATATGAGTTTGACTGTCACTGGCGCCTAGGAATTTCAAAATCGATGTCATAAAGTTAGGTATTGTCTAAGATTACAGCAACGCATTTTGCATTCCTAAGTACCTCCTAGAGTCCTAGAGATAAGTGTCGACTTAGGCGCTATGTTTGTATTTACGTGTGTTCCTAAACTGCTCATCCGATTTAGATGAAGGTGTCAATCTATTCATTACTAGCGTTTGCCCGTGGCTTCGCACGCTTGCAATCAGAATAAAATGTTGCCTTCCTATTAGTGAATTCTTAGAATCGGACCAGCGGTTGCAAAGATTAGCGGTAACAAACAAAAAAACTCACAAACTTTACTGCTTTATATATTTTATATTAGTATAGATTATAATTTGTATACCTACGTACAAAATCAATGTCAGATGTTACATCAAAAAAAGTGGTGTCCATGAATAGATTTTCATACCACGGGTTCACTAGTATACATTTTAGTAGCATGTTTTTTTTAATTTGTTTACGAGACGAAATAGTCGTTTGCCTGATGGTAAGCATAACGCCGGCCCATAACAATTGCAGTGCCACCCAGAACTTTGTAACAAAGGCCTGCGCGGCACTGCAGTGCGCTCGTTACCCTGAGACATTAGGTATTAAGTTTCATAAGCCCAGTAATTTCACTGGCTACTCTGCTCATCAAACCGGAACACCGTACTGCTTGGCGGCTGACTTCACGAGCAAAGCGGTGGTAACAACCCAGACGGACACTCGCAGAAGTTAGTCCTACTAGTACAGAAACGAATACCGGATTTTCACAATAAGGCTATTAATTCATATTATTTATGATCCACTTTATGCAATGATTTTAAATCATGGATTGAAATGGATGGATACAACGTATTAAAATGAATGTGTGACTTGTATGTGCATAAGTCCAGTCTCCTAAAGCAAATATTATATTTTACAGGCTGTGCTAGTACTTGGTCTTGTCATAATGGTCCTGGGCACGTATGCCAATCTGCAAGCAGCTGAGAATCAAATCGATAGATACGACGAACGATTCATCACGCAAGAGAAAATAGACAAGATTGTTGAAGACTTCTTCGAGAAGAGAGGGAATATCGAAGGTAAGAAAACTTTTATTTAAGATAGCGACATTAAGAGGTACTTAGTTATTGTAAACGGCAGTGAAGACGTCTAATTTATCAAGGATGGAAGATATTGGCCAGCAGAGAGAAACTAAAACTAGGCTTAGGTATGAAACGATAGAATCGGCACCATAATAGCGTATAATGTGTTTCCGGTGAATGAACATATGATGCAACCTTAAAATAGTGAGAATTGATTAGTCTAGCTACATACATCGCCACATGGCATCAGCTGAGATTGTAGTCTAATCATAACTTGACAAAAAGCTGCTGTTTTTGATTTATTATATATTATATCATTAACAACTTAAAAACCTTTTCAGAGCATCATTTAAATCCAGTTCCCAAAGATCCTGTTGATATGGACGCCAGCAAGTTAAACAATAATATAAAAAAAGATTCAGAGATACAACCGCCGAACCCCGTTCCTCCAGAATCGAATTCTATTGAATTAAAAAGTCCAGAAATTAAAATTATTAACGATAAATTAGTAAATGATGTGCTACTACCTGAAAAGATAAAAGAAGAAGCTGCCGACACTGTTTCAGATAATCATCCTAAAAATTTGAAAATCAAACTGAATGAAGCTAAAATAGCAAATGGAGACACCAAACATGTTGAAGACAAACCTAAACCAGCAGCTAGTGATGAACACAAGGCCGAAAGGATTAAACTAATCAAACAACAGCAATTGATAGAAACAATGAGACAACACGGGGAAGAGCAAAAGGAATTAATGCAAGAGCAAAAGAAAATCGTCGATGAGATTATTAAAAATAAGAAAGAAAATAATATAGAAAAACCTAAAGAACCGAAGCCATCTATCGAGACGAAAGCGGACGGAGATAATAAACATCAGCAACTCATTGAAACTATCAAACAGCATGGTGAAGAGCAAAAAGAACTAATGAAAGAACAAAAGGAGATTCTTCATGAGATTAAAGAAATGAAACAGAATAAAGACACAGACAGCAACGAGGCGAAAAAGATAGCTGTAGAAAGTATTAAACAAATAGCTGACATGGCTATAAAAAGTATAGGTGGCGTGACTGATAAACCTGTAGGTCAACCAGTAGAAGATAAAAAATCTGACCGCCTCGAAAAACTAACAAATGAAGCTGTTCAAGAGATAGCTAAGAAAGCTGTCGAAACAATAGAAGCTATACAAGAAATTAAAGAAAAACCTGAAGCGGCAAAGCCTGTTATTGATGATTCAAACAATAAAATAATACAGGATAAGCCACTTATAATTTCTAATAATGAAATAAAAAATAATGCTGAAGCTCCACCACAAAGCCTAATTCCTCAACAAATTGATCAAAATGCAGGCAATCTTAACCAAGCAAACGTTAAACGTGAACTACAAAGTAATATGGTTCATGATTCTAACAGTAATAATGAAGTCAAACAGGGCTTAGAAAAAGTTGATACTAAAATAGGAGCTCAGATAAATAATAATGATGCAGGAAATGAAAATGTAAAAAATGTCGATAATAAAAACGTTGCTCAGAAAAGTGATACTGGAGAAAAACCAAATTTGAATCGGAACGAAGCTAAGTCACATTCGCATTCTCCCGATGAACCTAAATCTTATATTGTAGGAGAGGAATCCCAAATTAAAAATCTAGAAAACAAATTAAACCAAAACTTACCTTTGGCGATTGCTATGAGAGATCAAGCTAAACGTGAAAATAGTGTCAATAAAGAAATAAATGCGAAAATTAACAACGATAATACTCCAGAAAAGAAACAAAGCATTGAAAACGCAAATGGTGCAAAAGAAAACATAATTCCTGAAATAGATAATGTAGTGAGACAGAAACGAGATGTGATCGATTGTTCTCAAGCGAATAATTTAGATAAAAAGATTTGCAAACGTTTACTTCCTGAAGTTCTTCCTAAGGTCGATTTAAATGACGGTTTATCAAGATTTCCTTTAGATCCAAACATGCTTCATGTTGGTAGATCGTTAAAAAGTTTAGACGAAACAGAGAAAGAAGAAAGATAATAACTATAGGTACCTTTAATAAAAACTACTCTTAATGGCTATGTAGCGATAATTATTGCATTTATTATTTGAATGTTATTTCTGAACGTTATGAGTGTTCCTGTAATTATGTTACTTAGTGTAAGTGGGTGTTTCAATATTATAGTTTTAATCTTTTGTTACTGATTTCAATTTTATTTAACTAGTTTTTGTGGATAAGCTACACCACTCACAAGACGCAGAGCTTCCAAAAAGTTGGCATTTTTAGCGCCGCCCGCGGCTGATATATATTTTTTTACTAAATTGTATTAATTTCTTTGGTTTAGTAACCCATCATTTCGCAAGTAGCAGCACTTCCAAAAAGTTTACATTACTAGCGCCGCGCACGGCTTCATATAAACTCCTAATTATTATTCTCGTGTGTGTTGTCTTATGTTGCCTTATCTATAACTGTACACGACAGAATTACTACTACTCGCAAAATATGGCAGCGCATTTTGTTGGGAGCGGTTAAAATTAATATTTATATATGTACAAATTATTGACTTACGTCGTACAGCGAGTTTCGCAAGAAAGAGAAATGAATATAATTTTCTGATATAATCAATTGCTACAGAACTGTCGTCACTAAACAAAAAAAGTCGAAGGCCAAAGGAATAGAACAATGAACACGCCAAGCTCCACCGAATTTTCGGAATAAACGATTAATTGCTTATTCCACTTTCAATCATGAAAATCCAGTCTAACATTGTGTTGTTTGTAAGGGGACATAAAAAACTGTACATAATAATTTTGTTGTGTGGGATTGCTATTATGTTTGCTTATTTTGCGAAATGAAATGCGTGATTGATCACTTAATAATCATGTTTTGTATTATTATTAATTACCAAGTTTTAAGATAAGTTGTCTTATACCTTAGACCAACTAATTTTGTGATCTCAACAATTTTGTAGATGTATTGTATAAATATCACATCACATTGGTCGATTGTTAAGTTGGTTAGCAGTGTTGAGTGTTGACCCTCATTTGTTGTAATCACGCATAAATTAAGAACTTTTGTGATGACATCGACTGATTTATGTATTGAATAAAAATAAAAATATTTTGTTAATATCAATGTTTTTATCTAAGAAGGGTATACTTGGCGAAACGAATAGTTAGTAAGTAGTAGTTTTATAAACTAAAATTTACTCAACTCGGTCTAGTAGAACGAGTTAGGAAGATGATGACTTTGTGAAACTAAAACGCACTTGTTAACTGTTATTCACATTTTTAATTACGGTAAATGCAAGGACAACTGAAAAAAAAAAAACAATATTTCACTATTTGTACAAAAATAAGCTTAAATATTAAATAAATTACTTCTTAGTTTCTTTATCTTCTTCTTCTAAAACGGGCATTTTCTTAGATCTGAAAAAAAAGAAGTTATCTAATTATAAAATTACATTTTGTGTAATCACCACAATTTTCTTTCTTTTTTTTCCGAAATCGATTGTGTATCTTGCTGCATATGTGTTGTTATTTTATAGTGGTTTTGTTTAAGTTTCTACCGTCGGTTCTTGTTACGTTATAATTGAGCCGCGCGAGAGCAAAGCTGGGGTAAATAGAAACAAAAATATTTTTCACAAGTGAAAAATGTTTTGGGCAACTGGCTTGTCACTTTGACAGTGACTTTTCGTGACATTTCTTTGTTCACAAAAAATATCTAATATTATGAAACAGGGTATATAGTAAATTGTTTACCTCTTGCCAGTCTCGGATTTAGTTAGGCTGGTGTTGGATTGCGTGGAGGCTCGTCGCGTCCTGCGCGCCGGCGTGACCGGCGGCTCCGTGTCCGACGCCGCGGGCGAACCAACCGGACTATCTATGCTCTTCTGGAAAAATAATAATGTAACGATAACTGACAGCAAATCATCATATTGGAAAACATCAATTTCTGAATATCGGCCTCCGCTTGATTCTACTTAATATTATAAATGCGAAAGTGTTTGTTGGTTTGTCCATCTTTCACGCAGTAACGAAGCAATGGATTGATGTGATTTTTAGCATAGATATAGTTTATGGACCGGAGAGTAAGATAGGCTACTTTTTATCCCGGAAAAATGCACGGTTCCTGTGGGAACGCGGGTGAAAACCACGGGCAGAAGCTAGTATTGTAAATACGAAAGTGTGTTTGGTGGTTTGTTCTTTCACGCAGTAACGGAGCAATGGATCGATGTGATTTTTGGCATAGATATAGTTTATGGACCGGAGAGTAACATAGGCTACTTATTATCGCGGAATAAATGCACAGTTCCGGTGGGAACGCGGGTGAAAACCGCGGGCAGAAGTTAGTTTGGATATAATACACCACGCAGGCAGGCTTGTTGGTTATCGCAGTAAGTTATGATATTGACTGAGGAGAATGCTGCTGTTCCCTTGATATTCTCTTAGCCAGCTCTTACGGCACCCACTTGAAGAGATGGAGTGGTACGGCTGGTATTCTTTGTCGGGACCACACGACAATGACAGCAAATGCTACATAGATAATAAATAATTTCACAATTTTCGTATTGACAGTTCTTGTGGCTTGTAGTAGAGGTTGAGTCGATAAATGTTTCCTTGATTCTTCCCATAATAAATAATATTGAGTTCAAAGTTTTGAAGCGACTCAATAGTACTCGCTCGGTTGCTATAAGTACATCTATACAAATAACTAAAATTGAGGTATCTGTTAGTAATGTCTAAATAACGTGTTCTTATTATAAATGCATATGAAAGTATATACAATATAAAAAAAAATTTGTCTTTAGCCTGTTTGTTAATAATCTCCGAAATGGCTGGACCGATTTTGACGGGACTTTCACTCGCAGCTAGATAATAAAACGAGTAACTTAGGCTAAGTGGGCGAAGCCGCGGGGCACACCTAGTTGTACCCTAAAGTCCTTAAACGGTGGTGGTCTTATGAATACATACACCGTCATTGGTAAATTAATCATTAACTACACCCAGATCATCTAAAACACAGTCAGTGTTTTAGATGATCCTAGTAATAGGAGCCAAAGTTTGATGTGGTTCAAACTCAAATTGAAACTTACGCGAAGGTCAGTAGAAGCCCTTCGACCTTTCGGCGTGTGCAGCGCTTCGCACGCGCGGTTAAAAGACGCCCGTCTGCCACGCGCCGGGCTGTCAGTGCCGCTCAGAATAGGAGAGCCGACGTCTGACGTTTCACCTGCATTAAGAAAATAGTATGTAAATCAAATCTATACTAATATTATAAATCTACATGTCGAGTGTGAGTTTTGTCTTCAAAATCCACTATTTTTAAACTATTCCACATACACTACTAAAATATGTTTACCTCCCAGTTTCAAACAAGCTTATACAAAATATAGTCAATAATAATAACTGTATAGAAGCGGAACCTTACATGGTGCAAACAAATACGCGTATCTTAGCCACAGCCGCACTCACAATTCGTACCATTGGCACTTGTCTTATACGAGTAGTGCCTAGAGTTACCTAATTTTTTATGAGCGTCAAAAATGTTTTTTCTTTCTTTCAAAATCATATACAGTAATTTTTTTGTCACTAATTTTAACTTAAAGAGTTAATCGCGTATAATTTATATTACATATTTAACTCGCGATGTTTATTATACATTTGCTTATGCTCTCAAATGTCCAGCAGGGCTAACTTGCGCGCCACGACCAAATTTTATCTACTGTTTTGTCTCGCTCTTTCCCTCGCGAATATGAGACAAATACACGACATAAGCATCGACAAAATTTTGTCACGGTGCGCATCTTAGCCCTACTGAAAATAAATTATTTTTAAATGCAAATCTGCATCGTTAAAAAGTAGTGCTGTTTTATCGTGAAATAAAGTTCATTACTTATAATTGGGATGTTGACTGTATAAAAATATAAATATAATTTTGCCTCGAAACGGTAGTTTTTGTGACAGAAATCCTATAAAACACAATATTTTTGTTTAATTTTAAGGAATATAATTTTAATTTAATAATCAAAATGTAATCACATCACTCCGAAGTCACGTGACATAAAACGCGCGTGACGTCACTTTCTCAATCGGAATGAGTATTTTGCTCTTTCTGCCTAGTATTTTAGTGTGATTTCTGTGAATATAGTTATCTGTGCCAGGAATCGTGACGTCACATCGACCACGTGACCAGTATTGGCGTTTTGGAGCGAAATTTAAAACGGCATATAAAATACATGATAAATAAAATATTAGTTGTTTTAAAAAGTAAATTTAAATATTTTGGGTTATATTAGGCCCATACGCATCGTTTTAAACACTTTCCCAAAATCAGTCAACATCCCAATTGTGGAGCTGCCATGTGGCACGTTACATTTTTTTTATACTATTGGATAACGAGACGAGCGGATCATTAGCCTGATAGTAAGCATAACTTCAGCTCATAACAATTGCAGTGGCACTTAGAACTTTGAAACACAAAGTCCTGCGCGGCACTGCATTGCGCTCGTTACCTTGAGACATTAGGTATAAGTCTCATAAGCCCAATAATTTCACTATCTGTACAGTTAGTATTATTTACTATTTGCATACGCTATACTCCACTCACCAACATCAACCGACGCGGCCCTTCTGCCAATCTTCGCTGCTTTAGGCACCGTCTTAGTTTCTGAAGCGGCTCTACTCATACGTGCTGTGTAGCGACAACAGTTACAAACATATAGATAATATATAGGCATGTTACGGTTAGTGTGATTCAATGGAAACTATTAATAATTACCGAGAATTAAATACGAACCAACACAGTTAATGTGATAAATTTATTACGCCGGGAGACCAGCCTTATCTCAGAGGGAAATAGTATACCTAGGCCATAATCCACCAGTGGCCCAGTGCGGCGTGCCTTCAAATTTATCATATTAACCGGTAATTCTGAATATTTTTCACCCATTAGTAAATAGACACCAGCGGTCAGCGAACGGTTTTTTTCAAAATGTTTGAGAGCAATAAAAATAAATATGAAGAATGCAAGGAATATTATGTATCTCTGGCGCTCGCCGGCCGCTGCCCAAAAGGTCCAACTAAATGCAAAAAATATAATATTATACCACTACTACGAAAAGTGCGTAAACCGGCTTGGGTGTAGTGAAGCGACGTGTAAAAATAGTGGGGGGGGTCTGCTTGTATGATATCTGTCCAATGAACATTGCAGAGTCAAATTGAGAATTCGCTTCTGAGGTTCGTCGTATTTGCACAGAATGTTAGAAAGGAAGGGTATTTGACATCTCGCTCGCACATTCACGTTAGTCATAATAGTGCGACACAATGCTTGCTAGTGTAGTTCTACAACTACTAACATCAGTGAAGGCCTCTTTGTGGTAGACAGAGAGGAGAGAACGTTACTTCATCATATCCCAGCAAACTTCTTTTGCTCCATCAATCTTCTCGTACACTTGCACCGGATACGTTTCCATACACTGGTAATTCAATACGTAAACTATACATTACATACTGATGTAATGCGTAGTTTATGTAGTACTTCTATAGTAGTATAGGGCAGTTCTTACAATTAATTGCGAGAATATTAAGCGGCAAACAATTTGAGAACTGGCAACACACCACGTGACCCGTGCATTAGCAAAACGCACAAGTTTAGGTACTGCACAAGTCAAGTGGTGCGATATGTTTGCCGCTCAATATAACCTGACTTCAGTCGAAGACCGAGTGAAGTAACTAGACTACGAGTAACTAACTACCTGATTTAAAAACTCTACTCGTCATTTAGAAGTATTAACATAGCCACGCACAATGCACATGCAAGTGAAACTACTGAAGGAAAACATGAACAAGCGTTTACCAAATTGTAATAAGAAAATGTTTAAATTTGTGCACATATCAATAGGTTTTCTTTTCTATACGCACAGGCTTACGTTATACCACTATGTAAGGACGTGGACGTTGATGAAGCATGCTTTTTTTCTCATTAATATTTCAGGCATTTATTTATAAAAATAATAATACATACTTATTTATTTATGTAAACTATGTCACCGTGGGCTCTACTCATCATTATAAGAATCAAGGTCAATTTTGCTTTCATAAACAAAGCATTCCAAAATTAAAACAATAAATAATTTTCAGTGTTCCACCCAATTTTTTTCTCCAAAAAATAATTTCTGTTTTCTGTACACACGCAAAGTATTTACAATACATTCAACTTTGGTAAAAGCTTCTCAGGTTGCGGTTACTCACATCGTCTCAGCTTGCTAGCGTCCGAAGCCACAGATTCCGGTGACAAATCGTTCTGAAACTCTTCCTCATCTGGCGGGCCTAGGGAAGCAAGTTAGTGTGCAAAGTGCAAATTAAAAGAGTTCTACAACTTAGCGCTCATATTAGACATGCACAGGAGGCCATAATTCATTACATAATTAATTATATTTTAGGTACATATAGTGGTAAAATCATAATTTTTGTACTGCAAATATTTTATCAACCGTACCATGCTACAACACAAATATAGTAAATATATGAATTCGATATTGTTATGACGCGCCACGACACACCATGGTCCCTACACAGTAATCGGATTGCGGCTTTATATAAATTTTTATTATACAAGTTTGTATATTTTGTTATGTCTAAAGAAAGATCTTTTAGAATTGAATTAAGTAGCTAGTGGTTGGTCCAATGGGGGTGTATAAGAGTGAGAGGCAGACCGATCGTCGGTATTCAGACCAGCCTAAAATTTGGGGATACCAATAGTAAAAGAAAGTCCTAGCTCTTAAGAAAGAGCACCAGACATGCTCTAAATATACATCCACTTTCTTACTGAGAAAAAGTGGAAATAGGGTATATAGAAAGCTGGCTGTTGTTTACATATAGAGGCAGGCAATCCATACAGATAAATAAAATTGAAGTGTCTGTTTTTAATCTCAAAATAACAGCTTTTTACTAAATGCATATGAAAGTATATACGGCACCTATAACAAAAAAACCATTTTTAAAATTTTTGTCTGTCCGTCTGTTTGTTCCGGGTAATCTCCGAAACGGCTGGACCGATTTTGACGGGACTTTCACTGGCAGATAGCTGATGTTACAAGGAGTAACATAGGCTACTTTAATTTTAGAAAAATAATTAGGGTTCCGCGCAAAAAAATAAAAACCATGTAATCCAAAATCTCCACGCGGGTGAAACCGCGGGGCAGCAGCTAGTAAAGACTATAAAAATTACCTAAATAGTTTTTTAATTGTTGGCATATTATTATTTATATTTATTATTTTAATGTACACAGCAATTTTCTATGTAACAATTAACTTGAGCTGTAAAATATTTGCAGTAAAATCATAATTGTTGTCACAGTGATGACAATTTAAAAATTATGGATCATTTCCAAGCGTTACTATGTTCTACTATATAATTATATCGTTTGTTAATAATAAAAAAGTGTTTCTAAACTAAGCGATCACAAATATTTACACACGTAAGTTTAGCTAGGTCTACTTTGCGAGTACAATACAATAGATCATGCAATTTACATGAAGTTAAATAATTATAACATTAATGGCACGATTTTGTAAAGGCAAGATTAGTCAGAATGTGGTGTGGACTCTTCCTTACCATTTTATACTCCTTAATTTAAAATAATAGTTTAGTACTTTCGAATATTTATAAAGTAATTAACGTTACTTAGTCAGGTTCCTAGTCAATTTTTGCTACCATAGATCGGAACATCGTACGTGAAAGCCGGAAAACGTGGGTTTAAGGTACCATTAACAGATTAATATTTTTGAGATATAAAGCATTTACAAAAATGTTTCAAGATATCACACGTAATAGCAGTGATATCCCAAAATAACGTAAAAAAAAACTAACAGAAAATAAACAGTTCCAAGAGAAGCGGGAAAGTTGAAATCTAACTTAGAAATTAAATAAACAAGGCGACCATTTCGCTTCAAAACTATCGCAATCCCAACAGAACACTAGCGCTTGGTTGCTTGTTTCCAACCGCTTTTATGCTGATTTGGAACAGTTTTGTTACAATTAACTTTTGTTATAAAAGACACTATCAAATCGTCATTATCATCATCAGCCGGAAGACGTCCACTGCTGAACATAGGCCTCCCTCATAGAACGACACTTGGATCGGCTACTCGCCTCTTGCAACCAAATTGTGACAAAATGAAACTAAATTGCTTTTAAAAACGAGGGTACCGACTTCGTTGAAGATTTCGCGATATATAAAATTTTATCCTCCAGCAGCGCAAGTACGGATCTTTTCGATCGATAAAATTGACAGTTCAAATCGATAAAGTAGGTTTTATCGACTTCTTATATAATTTATCGAGCCGACTTCCATACTTGCGCCGCAGTTTTCAAAAAAGAATCAATAAATATCATAAAATCGTTTGACAACTGGCGGAAAAATGGAGTCGGTTAAAAATAAGTCTCGTCTTTCTGTTCTTTTAAGCCCTAAAGACAGGGATAGAAGTCCGCAATACTTCTACACACGGTACCTTCAAAATCAGTCTTGTTCAATAAACTGATCCGGTCCATAGGTTGCACATCAAAGGGGGTCGGCTCGTCCTCATATTGGGAGGGGCGCCGGCCTGCGCGGGACGCGGGGGAAGAGGACGGGTTCAACCAAGACTGCAGCACTGCTTTCTGGTGACGTGTCAATCTGTGAAAAGAGTAAATCATACGCTTTACTTTGATTTGAAAATTAATACGCCCAAAATAAAATATAAATAATAATAATATAAAATAATATATAAATTAATTAATTTATTTTATATAATATTTTCTAACATTAATACACTATAAAAGTTAGCGATGATAAAAACAAAATAAGGTAAAATAGGTATAATCCCATGCACCTATCAGTGTATCCCGGCAGTTGCACTTGAGAGTAAGTAAGGTACGTGTTTTTATACTTGTCTATTATTGTAAAAAAATTAGGTGAATGCTAACTACAGACATAAATAAACTAATCGCCAACCAATGACATGATTCGAGTTGGGATTTATAACGTCATGTCATTGGTTAGTGATCCGTCTTTTTTTTTTGTATTATCTATTAGATAAGTATAAAAATAATTCACTTTATTGTTACGCCAGCGTTTGACCTGATGGTAAGCTCCTAAGTGCGGCTGTGACATCGATAAGTATTTAAGCGTATTTGGAGAGCAATTTTTAGTCCTAACTAACACCCTCAAGGTGCAAATATGACGCAAAGCACCTATCAATATATTCCGTCAGTTCGGTTTACATGTTTGCATTTTTTTATTCTATTGGGAAACGAGACGAGTGGGTCGTTGGGTTTCCCAATAGATATAACAATTGCAGTGCCACCCAAAAATTTTAAACACATAAGCCTGCGCGACACTGCAGTGCGCTCGTCACCCTGACACATTAGGTATTCTCATAAGCCTAGTAATTTCACTACTTTGCTCATCAAACCAGACTGTAATGCTTGCACATTATTGCTTAGCGGCAAACTACACGAGAAAAGCGGTGGTACCCACCCACACGGAAACTGGATAAAGAGCTAGTCATAAAAAGTATAGTATTAACTAGAAATAAATACAACTCACCTTCTACTACCAGAATAGTCAGAAATCAGATCATCAACGCCTTCCTTACTCTCCTCGGCAATTGCTTCGGGTATGACAGACAAGTCTGGCTTAGTCGCCAGTACTGATTTCCTTCCTTTTCTAACTGGTTTCATATCTGCATCTTCACTCGCTTTACTCCAGTTCGATACAACTGAGCCTTCCGACGCAACACTTTCATTATCATCTATATTTTTGCTTCTAGAACGAGCGGATCTTCTTTTAGGTGTGAGGGAAACGGAATCATCTATAGATTGGTTCGACTCGTCCAGTTTCCCCGCCATCTCTCTCGATACTCGTCTAGTTATTATTTTTCTGACTTCGGCGCTGGTAGGGGTTTTCGCGCGACGCCTTGTGGAACCATCTTCTGGAGTTTTCTCTTCGGGTTTGGAAGCGTTGGATTGAGTACGTTTTCTTGTTACTGGCGTTTTGGGCTCATCGCTCTCTTGTGCATTTTCAGGTTCTTTTGTGGCCATGACTTCAGTTACTCTAGTCCTAGGTTCTTCAATTACAGCTGCAGTTGTTTTTTTGGTATCTCTATGGTCTAGTTCTTTAGTAGCTACAGATTTCAATCCGTCGCTTGTTTTAGCAGAAGCGTTGGAATTCGCTCGCTTGCGAGTAACAGGCGTTTTAAGTTCGTCAGTTTCTTGTGCATTTTCAGTTTCTTTTGTGTCCATGACTTTGGTAACTCCAGTTTTCAGTTCTTCAGTTGCTAAAGCAACTGTAGTTGTTGTGTCAGTATCTTTATGGTCTAGTTCTTTAGTAGTTCCAGGCATCAGTCCATGGCTTGCTTTAGATTTAGCAGAAGCGTTGGAATTCACTCGTTTGCGAGTAACATGCGTTTTTACTTCATCAGTTTCTTGTGTACTTTCAGTTTCTTTTGTGTCCATGACTTCAGTAACGTCAATTTTAGGTTCTTTAATTGCTTGAGTTGTTTTTTCGATATCTTTTTGATGTACTTCTTTAGTAGGTACAGATTTCAACCCGTCGCTTGTTTTAGTTTTAGCAAAAGCGTTGGAATTCGCTCGCTTACGAGTAACAGGCGTTGTTGGTTCATCAGTTGCTTTTGTATCATCTAATTCTTTAGGCAGGGCACTTTTTAATGGCGAAGTTTCTGCAACAGTTGTACTAGAAGTTGCTTTTAGCGAAACCTCGGGTTCACTTTCTATAGTGGACTTGTTAGAAGATGTGTATGTTACCCGCTTTCTTGTTACCCGTGCCGGTTTTGATGATACAGTTTCTTCAGTTTCATCTTTCGTTTGGTTTGGTTTTGTCGTCTCCGTTATTTGACTTAATTTCTCGGCATCTTCAATTTGACCTGGTATTTCAGCCTTTAACATCTGACTTTGTTTCTCAGTATCTTTATTTTGAATTGGTTTAATTATAGATTCCATTTCGTTTGTTTTCTCATCTCTCTGGCTTAGTTCCTTAGCTTTAAGAGTTTGTTTTACATTTTCAGATTTTTCAATAACAATTTCCATTTTCTCAACTGTTTGTAATTTTTCACTTGTTTTAACTACATTTTTACTATGTATAGATTTAGTAACTTCTGTTTGTTGTGCTTCTTTAAGCTCTGGTTTAGAAGTAGAAGTATCGACAACGTCCAAACTTGGCGCAGATTGTGGCGCTTCGGTTGGTGCTTCATGTTCTGCTGCATATACTACTGGGGAAACTTCTTCGACAATTACTTGAATTAGAGTTTCTTTGACATCTGTAACACATTAATTGATTTATGTCATAAATATTGTCTGGGTTTATGACCATAACAAATTAAATACTACATGTTTGCTGTTAACTTAAAATGGTACCATAAGCTATCTTCATAGTTATATCTACAGGAAAACGTTCTTAAAGGACCATTTGTTTAACCGAAATCTTCGCGTTTAAACAATATTGAATTAAACCACTTTTAGCGGCATAAAACACATATCACGAAGAAGAAATTACTAAATAAATTCAAGAAATCGTTTAAGTTAGCAAAATAGAGAAGTACAAAATAGGAAATAAATGTATTTTTTTAAATTATACCTTGTGTTTTTGGCTGCTCATCTTTATTACCGTCGCTGGTCGGCTCAATCTTTTCATCGGAATAATTAAGACTGATTGATTGATCAGATTCAATGGCGGAGTTGTCGTCAGTCATGAGCGACACTTGAGCTTGGTTCAGCGGATCTGTCGAGCTACCTTCAATATTTTCCGAAACTTCATTCTTGTCATCGATTTCTTCTGCTTTCTCATCATCGTTCATAACTTCTGCCTCAGCTATGTTAGGTTGCTGATTGAAATCTGAGTCTTTATCGCTCTTGGATGTGTCTGAATCGCTGTCTACAATTGATATCACTTCATCTTTATAGTCCTCTTCGCTGCCAGTTGAAGAAGACTAAAAGACAAACAAAACAATATTAACAATGTTTATTAAAATATTATTAATATATTTTAATGTTTTTTATTTCTATTTACATAATATATAAACATCAAATTTTACAAAAATATACTAAAATATTACCTCTTCAGTTTCGGTCTCTTCGGATTCGATTTCTTCCGATCCTTCTTCATCCTCATCTTCTTCGTCTTCGACCGATTCAATTGTACGGTCGCTATCACCACGCTCACTGTCATTAGACATGTTCCCTTCTATCTCGTTAATTTCCCTTTCGATTTCAACTATTTTTTCTTTTTCCTTCCTTTCAGCCGTGTCTTGACTCTCTCCACCTTCTTTCATTTCTATATCACTATCGTTTGTTATAAGACTAGATACATTCTCATTTTGAATCTCTTTAGACGCATCAGATGATTCCGCTACGCTGCTTTGATGGCTATGTAGTACGGATCTCTCGAAATCTGTTTCAATCATTGAAGCGAAGGCAGCAAACGGCTTTGGTATATTTTGTTCAACAACTACAGTTTCCTTTACAATCGACTGTTGCATGCTTTGCGAAATTTCAGCTACGCTACTCTCGTAACTGTGTAATACTGATTTGTTAAAGCCTGTTTCGTTTATTGTAGTAAACGATGGTAGTGGTTTAAGAACTTTTTCTAGGTCAGCTGTTTTATCAACGGCTTGAGTATGTTTTTCTTCTTGAATACTTTGCGAAGAGTCCGCAACGCTGCTTTCGTAGCTTTGCAATACAGATTTCTCAAAGTAAGTCTCATGTAGTGTAGTGAAAGCTGGTAGAGGAACTAAACTTATCTGCAAAGCGTTTTCGTTTTTGGTGTCTTTTCCGATGGTTTCTGACATGGTTGTGTCTGTAGAACTATGTAATACCGATTTGTTGCATATTGGAGATAGCGTAACATCCATGAGGCTCGGTACTTGTTTGAAAGTCTTCAATGGCGTGCATTCAATAACGCTTTCGGTTTTAGATTCTGTGATCTCAGTTTCTAGTGTTTCTAAAGTTTGCTTTGTTTTGGCGAATGTGTTTGCTTCTAAGACAATACGAGACAGTGATTTTTTAGCCCTAACTGAATGATCTCTTTTGGGTGACATGAGTTTTTCTGGTGTTTTTGATCGACTCCTAAAATATAGAAATAAGTCAGTTATGGTTTTTCAAGCATATTTATTACACTGAAAATATCAAATACACAATTTATCAAAAGTCGTAAAAACAAAATAAAAAAAATCTTACCGAAGACTACGTGTGTTTGAAGTAACGGTTGGGGGGTCTGGAACAATTTCTACTTCTGGCGTCCGGGAACGGCTTCTGCAATAAAATATAAAAAGTAATGACAAGTCACACAATAATTATATTTAAAGTATATTCATCCAATAAGACTACACAAACTATAACAAAATAGAAAAAAAAACTTACAAGGAGAGCGGTGGTTTTATCACTAAATATAAATAAACAACAAAAACAGGGTGAGTAAAGGGTTATTGGTAAATGAATAAACTACATAATCATTACCATACATAATAATATTTAAATACAATATATAAGTGTAATAGTAGTGTAAAAATTAATATTTTTAGTAGATCTTCAGGTTTTATCAATAAATAAATAAACATGACATAAACGCTTACACACTCGTACCCTTGCACTAGGGTTCCCTGTATCGCATTTGTCAAGAACACACACAGACACACAACACAAACATCCAAGACTCGAGAACAAACTTTGACTCTTATTAATAAACAATGTGGAACGGTGGTTTAGTTAAACAATGTTTTGTCTTTGTTGTTGTTTCACAATTTGAAACTGAATCGGAAGAGAAAAAACACAGTTTAACTATTCAACTGTTTAATACTGGTTATTATGTGCACCACACAAAACCTGCCATGGCCGTCGGGACCCTCGCTTTGCAGGCAGAGTTACTACCAGACGAACTGACCTTCAAATAAATTAATAACAAATAAAGGTACCTTAAGCTCCTACGGGTCGGAGACGGGGACGAGGAGTCAGTGTTAGAGGATTTGGTGGGAGATTCCTTGATGACCGCAAGTTTGGGCGATTCACTGACGCCCTTTTCTATTCGCTCTGGAGTTCGTGATCTACTTCTGCAATGAAAATGATACATTAATTTGTATTATATTAATCATCTGGTGTGTGTGTGAATATTTGTTGCCACGTATCTCTGTAACAATAGGTATGTTGACTCCATTTTTTTTATGATGTCATTCAATTCGTTTTCTCATGAGAATCAAATGTGTATATAGAAAAAACTGGAAATCGAACGTTAGAAACGTCAAAAATGAGAATCAAAGCCAGGCGTAAGCAGCTGCCCGCGGTTTTACCCGCGCGGAGACATTGCATTTCAAGAGTTTTATTTTTTTGCGCGGAACCTAAATTCTTTGTCTAAAATAAAAGTAGCCTAAGTTACTCCTTATAACATCAGCTATCTGCCAGTGAAAGACCCGTCAAAATCGATCCAGCCGTTTCAGAGATTACCCGGAACAAAGAGACAAGACAGACAAAATTGAAAAAAATGTGTTTTTGTTATAGGTACCGTATGTACTTTCAAATGCATTTAGTAAAAAGCTGTTATTTTGATATTACAAACAGACACTTCAATTTTATTTGTTTGTATGTATAGATTATAGTACCTCGTTTGCCTTGGCACGACAAGGTTGGGTCGGACCGCATGCGTTTCGCTCTCTATCTCTAAGCAAGGCTGCTCGGGAATAGGCGCAAGAGGCGACAAGCGCGGACTCAGTTCTGGGGTCTTTGAACGGCTCCTAAAACAAAAAAAGTACATGAGCCATGGTCCCATGTACCAGCCCTGTCAATGTTTATCGACTATACTTTTTTATACTATTGAACAACGAGACGAACTGGTCGTTTGCCTGATGGTAAGCATAACGCCGGCCCAAAACAATTGGGATGTTGACTCCATTTTTTTATGATGTCTTTCAATTTGTTTTCCCATGAGAATCTTTATCGAAAAAAGTGGAATCGAACGCCTGACACGTCAAAAATGAGTCAAAGTCCAATGTTTATCGACAATACTTTTTTATACTATTGAACAACGAGACGAACTGGTCGTTTGCCTGATGATAAGCATAACGCCGACCCAAAACAATTGGGATGTAGACTCCATTTTTTTATGATGTCTTTCAATTTGTTTTCCCATGAGAATCTTTATCGAAAAAAGTGGAATCGAACGCCTGATACGTCAAAAATGAGTCAAAGTCGGGCGTATCTACTGACCGCTAAAACACCCCATACAAATTGGACAGAACATCTGACGCCACCTCTTCAACGCGGGCCGTAAAGCTGTACTAAAACATGGTTTTATCAATTTGGCCGTGAAAAACTGCCTTTAAGTACATAGTTGTCATACATTTACATTTTTTTTATTCATTAACATGTAAAGAACCTGATGGTATTATTCAAATTACTAATGGATGATAAAAAAAAATGTTGAATTTGGGAATGCGGGTGAAACCGCAGGCAGAAGCTGGTTAACCATAATTTATTACCTTGTAATTCTAGTGCTGCGCAAAGGCGTTACTATCGGAGAATCATGACGCTCGGGCGTACCGGAACGGCTTCTGTAAAAATTAACATTTAGTTTAAGCTAAGCTTCAATCAAACGTGTGAACACCAAAATATTCCAGTAGATATAGGCACGGTATTGGTGTATACAAAGTTTATAATACAATATCAATTTTTTCGTTCTGTCAACCCCTTTGTTTAAATAAAATATCTAAGATTTTGGAACAGGGTATAGACAACCAGAAAAATGCAGTTGGCTGCGAAATTGAGAAGTATATATTTAGAAAGAAAGAAAGAAAGAAATCATTTGTTTGTGACAATTTGTGAACACCTTTACAATTAGAAAATAATAATAATAAAAATAACCAATTGTCACAAATCGGCCCCAACTCAGCATAATCTTGGTCATTCGACCAACGCTTGACTTCCGTTGGCACCGTTTGGGGGACATCACTTTTATACTATGGAATTATAAAATTTTTTATTTACGTAAACTTTACCTGTTAATCAGCGGTGTACTTTCTCCACCAATAGATCTAATGCCCCGCCGTCCTCGAGGCGTCCTAGGCTGCTCAATTCTCCCAATACTATCACTTCTTTCACCAGCCTCAGCGTATGTCTCATCTTGTACAGTGATATGTAGAGGGATACTGTATTTGTATTCAAGGTCCTTTATTGAGAAGCGTGATTGTGAATCTCTATCGAAGTCCTGCGCCGAGTACTTTGATTGATCTAACTTCCTTTCCATTTCTTGCGCTGAGAAATTCGATTGCCCTAAATTTCTCTCTTCGCCTGTTAAACTCGTTTGTTCTAATTGTCTTTCGGAATTTTCTGTATTCATGTCTTGTGTGGAGTTGTTTGATTGTTCTGAATTTTTATCGTCTTGATACGGAGCGTTTGTCTTTTTCTTTTCGCCGGAATATCGAGGGTTGATCAGAGTTACAGCAATATCTGCGATGCTTTCGATAGATGTGTTTGGGTCCTCTGAGAGGCTGCTATTGGCCGATATTGAGAACGAGCTTCTGTAATAAAGTGGAATATTAGACTAAGATATGGTTGAGAAAAGGTTTGACTCAGTCTCTACAATCGCTCAAACATAGTGATGGTGTTTGGAAAAAAATTATGAAAGTGAGGGGGATAAATAGTCAAGTGACAAAAATATAATGTTTATGTATCTTTTTAAGTGATTATTCTTCTCTTGAACAAAGTGGTAAACCGATTTCAATCGCCCCATCTTTGTTTATTAAATTTAAACTGGACACTTCACAGGGTATGGGATGAAAAAAATCAATGTTCCATAGATATCTTTTTTGGAAATCTACTAAAAAGCTGTCTATTTTCCTGCAAAATTGATAGTTTTTAATATAGCTATCTATATTAATTTAATAAAATATCTCGATAATTTACCTGGCACGGACTGTATCTTTGTAAGACTTCCTTGGTTTTACATTCGATTCAGTGGCCAATTTCTTCGGCGGAGATTCGAATGGATGGTTTTCATTCTGTAATAAAAAAAGGTAGGAATTATAGAGGATCCATCACCAGGGTTAAGTGAGAGGAAGTTTAAAACTATAAGAGATAAAAATTGTTCTGCACCAGTCGTCGAATGTCGTCGAGTTTAGAATTAGAAAAAAAACTGCATTCAAAGGATTTGGAAAAATCTCAGACGCCTTTTTTCCGAAAAATTGACGTTACCAGTTTTACTGAAATCGATTAAACCCTAAGGCACTTAATAAAAACTGCCTAAACGGTTGTTTAAACAGCAATTCAGCTATGCAGTGTACAAGATTTTTAGCCATTTTTAGTCAATCCCTATTAATAAAAACAGTAAAACAACTAGAAACAAAGACCGAATGACTGAATCTTTTGAATGTGACACTTTTTCTGTCCCTCCAATGTTACCATTTGTGGTAGATTTGTGCTATTTGGGCTGATTTGATTAATATTAATTCTCAGATTATTATGTTAACGATTCCTAAAACTTTGCTGGTTTTGGCACGTTTGAAAGTAATCAGCAAAATCTAGAAAATAAATAATGCAACAAATTAATGAAATACATTTACCTTCCATTTTAAAAGTAAAATGTTTTATCTTAAAAGCAATTAAAAATAAAAAAGGCGATGTTTAGTACTCACGATAGAATGAGAAGTGGTAGTAACAAAGCTGTCAATAGACACGTCAGCGTCTTTTTCCAACATAAAGGCGGAGATAGAGTGGGAAAGAGTTAACCCTTTCTCTCTCGATCTCTCGCGATCCTTTTCTTGCACGTTGCGGTGAGAACCCGCGGCGGGAAGAGGCGGCGACGGTGTAGACGCCGATTCTGAGGCGGTGGGCATTGTGAAACGAAGATGCCTGAAAATGGACCGAATAATATAAGTATCACTACAGGAAAGCTATCGCCAATCTTTTTGCACCTTCGGAAGAAAGCGCGAGTGACTGCAGTGCCCATAATGTAGATGTTAGAGAAACGCAAAAGAGCGTCGGGGAGGGAACCATTCGCTTGCACCGTGGAATAGTGTGTGTGCTATGTTCGTACATAAAATTCATGCAAGAAAAGAAAACAAAATTATTGTATTATTGTAATTGTTGGTATGTGTTATTTGTATTTGCGATAACAGCAACATTGTAAAGACAAAACAGGAAGACGTCGACTGCTGAATATAATATAACTGTTTCAAAGTTATTAATTTCAAAATGCCAACCGAGGACTCTGGCATTGTCTCTCTTTTTCCGTTTTTCTTCGATGAAACAACAAGCCAATAGGCCATTTTTGCGTTCTACTTAGGCGGGCCAAGAAGGGGCACCTTAAGGCCCCAGCTCACGTTACATACAAAACTGGCGGACTCACTTGTTAGTGGAGTCGCTATAGTGCGTGTGACTGCTCGCCGTCTCAAGTAATTCATCGTCACTGTCAGCGGCGGCGCGGGAGTCCACAGGCGATGGCGCGTCGTCTCGCTCGTGTCTCCTACTCTGTAGCGGTAGATATAGGTTTCACTAAACTGTAGAGAAAGTTTTTTTATGCTATTCGGTAAAGGCCTGCGCGGCACTACAGTGCGTTCGTTACCCTGAGACGTTAGGTATTAACTCTCATAAGCCCGGTAATTTCACTGGCTACTCAGCTCATCAAACAGGAACACAGAAATGCTTGCACATTACTGCTTGGCGGCAGACTTCACGAGGAAAGCGGTGGTAACAACCCAGACGGACACTCGCAGAAGAGTTAGTCCTACCACTAACAAAAGTTACCACAAGACTATGATAGAGAGGCCATTGATCTTGAATTTAGGGTTTACTAAACCGTTGATAAAGTGAACACTGCGCTAGGATAGAGATGTCATAGACCTTGAACTTAGAGTTTACTAAGCCGTTAAGATAGTTACCACTGCACTGTGATAGAGACCGTTGGATGACCTTGAATTTAGAGTTTACTTAACTGATGAGTAAGTTAACACTGCGCTATAACAGAGAGGTCATTGACCTTGAATTTAGGGTACACAGTTGTGAAAGTGAACACTGTATTTACTAAACCATTGAGAAAATGAACACTGCGCTATGGTCATTGATGCATCAATTCAATTAGTTATTAATATATTTTATTTATATAACAATACATTTTATATCACGGAAAGCTCAAGCTCATTGTGAGATTCGAACCATAGACCTACAGAGCGGCGGCCGACGTCACCACCACTAAGCCAACATTAGATAGATTACCTTGAGTATGCTGTGGGGTGTCTCAGCTCGTTCTGGGTACACGTGCAGAGGACTTTGCGCCTCTGGCATATCCAGTAACTCATCCATCTGTCCGCTGAGTTTTTCACTGACGCGAAAGGAAGCGCCTACGCGTGGCGTCCGCGGCGTACCAGACACGTTCAAGCGCGCACGCTTGGCTGGCGACGACTCCGATTGCTGTTCTTCGGTGAAAATGCTGCAATGTAAATATTTATTTTAGTTTCCACGCGAAATAATGATTATCGCTATTTATAAAATTTATAAAATTCACTAGGTGGTAGGACTAACTCTACAGCGAGTGTCCGTCCGGGTTAGTACCACCCACAAATTATATAGGTACCACCGCTTTGCTCGTGAAGTCTGCCAAGCAGTAATGTGCAAGCATTACTGTGTTCCGGATTGATGAGCAGAGTAGCCAGTGAAATTACTGGGCTTATGGGACTCTTTACCTAATGTCTCAGGGTAACGAGCGCACTGCAGTGCAGCGCAGGCCTTTGTGTTTCAAAATTCTGAGTGGCACTGTATTTG
The DNA here is from genome assembly GCA_907269065.1 of Crocallis elinguaria. Taxonomy (NCBI): domain Eukaryota; kingdom Metazoa; phylum Arthropoda; class Insecta; order Lepidoptera; family Geometridae; genus Crocallis; species Crocallis elinguaria. Next base: position 16,950,197 of record OU026072.1, on the reverse strand, counting down.
TTATGGGCCGGCGTTATGCTTACCATCTGTCAAACGACCAGCTCGTCTCGTTACCAACTAACATAACATAAAAAATGGTAATGAGGTCATCCACCACTATGACGGTCTTCAAAATGCTTTCTAATCTATTGCACGTCAAAGAACCTTACCTCCTTGTCCGGAGTAGTTTGGGCGTGCAGATAAACGGCGTCTCTTCTATATTCAGAGCGCGTTTCAAACCTTTCCTCATCTTAGGCCGGTTCATCCAGGTCTCACTTGCATTCTCGATTGTGTCCTAAAAACCAAAAGAGCAAAATTAATCAAAAGAATTATCCACGTCTCACTTGCATTCTCGATTGTGTCCTAAAAAATCCAGAGAGCAAAACTAATCAAAAGAATTAGATCTACTCCTGCAGGGTTATTTTAATACACTCGGAATAATATCCGTGTCGGAAGCGACTGCCTCGATCGTTTATATTTCGAAATCGCATCCCGTCAGAGAAATTTCCCGTTTAGATTCGACAACTCAGCTGCATAATCACGGATACGAGTATAATCCCGATAATATTTCTCTGTCGGGATGCGATTCCGAGATCGAGAAATGATCAGGAACAGTCGCTTCCTACACGGAATCATTCCGAGTGAATTAAATTTTTTTTTTTTTTATTTTTTTTTTATTTTTTTTTTTTTTAATAAATAACCCTGCTGGTCGAGATAGTCCACATAAAAATGTCGCTAGCTAGAAAATAATGATATTTTAAAATACAAATACATTACCTGTATAAACGATGACCTGTATGTGAAAGTATTTTTGGGCGAATTCGCCTGTACAAACACAGACATCGGTTTGGCAGAAGTCACTGAAACAACAAAGCAAACAATGTAAAACTAAACAACAGCGCAAGTACGGATCTTTTCGATAAAAAAATTCGATAAAATTGACAGTTAAAAACTTTTTGTTGCGCCGCAGGTGCAAGGAAAATTAACGATATCGATTACTCATTAATTTATGAAAGGATATGAGATGAAGATAGTTTTATTTGAATTGATAATAAAATATTATTTTGCGTGCATACTGAACTAAAAAGTCGATTTATGTGCAATTTTTTTTTCTTCTGTTCTGGCCAGACAGTATTTTTTAAGGCGAAATGAGGTTTTAATATTATATGAATATGTATGTATGTATTACAATCGTCAAAGTCAAGTTACATCAAAGTCTAGTCGATCCAATCATGTTCCAATAAATCGGTGGCTACTTTACTACAAGCTTGAAGGAGACTTTGGAGGGAATACGAAAAGTGCATTTTTGTACTATTTGCATCTACATTATATTTGCATTCCCGTCGTTCACGAATATAATATAATAGTTAATGTATCATTAGTACACAAATAGACAGGTTTGGTAAATAATACAAAATTCGCGATCACAAAAGAACCTCCTTCTTTTTTTCCTCAATTCGGTTGTTTTTCAAATGTTTATTACCTCATTACTCCGTCATTTTTACTTTCAGATTGGTTCCATAGAAATTATATCAAAATCGGTTTAGTAGTTTGGTTTAATCAACATGACTGAAAAAATTTATGTCATCCTAGTAAACAAAATTGCTTTTTTACTTTTTAGTGCATTTTTTCATAGCTGATTTTTCAAAGTCGGTTTTTTATGTAAATTTTTGTTCCGTAAATAGAGCAGATATCGTTACACTACATTCACTACACATCCTGATTCTCACTCACCGTGCGGTGCTAGGTCACTCCAGTTCATAGCACAGTGCGCCACAGTGCCGGCAATGCTCGGTAGGGCGGCGCAAGCCACTTCTACCAGCGCATCGCGAGCGCCCGTACTGTCGCACAAATCGAAAAGCGACTCAACTGAAGTAGACATCTCTTTATTGCGCTGTGGCTTAAATTGCTTCAATTTGGTGTTGTAGCGCTCGGCTTCGAGGTATCTATATGAACATAAAAAGATCATTTATCTATACAAATAAATAAAATTGAAGTGTCTGTTTGTAATATCAAAATAACAGTTTTTTACTAAATGCATTAGAAATTATAATTATACGTTATACGGTACTTATAACAATAACACAATTTTTAAAATTTTTGACTGTCTGTATGTTTGTTCCGGGTAATGTCCGAAACGGCTAGACCGATTTTGACGGGACTTTCACTGGCAGATAGCTGATGTTATAAGGAGTAACTTAGGCTACTTTTATTATAGAAAAATAATTAGGGTTCCACGCAAAAAAACCCATGAAATCCAATATCTCCGCGCGGGTGAAACCGCGGGCAGCAGCTAGGGTAAAAAATAACTATCAATAACACATTTCTGGAAATTGAAGGCCTATAAAATTGTGATTTCATTTCAGTACATCTAGATTGAGAGCTCTTTATAAAAAATCCAACTGAAACCCTGGTTAATTTTTACATTTATTTTAATACCAAAATGGAACTCTTTGACAATGCCCACCCAATGACATAAATAGTAATTAGATCGCCAAGTAATGCCATGATTCGAGTTAGGATGTCTATCTATGTCATTGGTTGGGGATCCGCCATTAGACAAGTTAAAAATCTAGACCTTATATTTAAATATAAGGTCTTATTCTTATATTTATATATTTAAATCATACCTGGCTTGTTGTAAGTAGTACATGATCAGTAAATCTGACGTTTGAGGCTCGTTGCAGTTCTCAAGATACTTCACGAACACCTCCTCTTCATACGGTAGCAGAGTTACTTGCAGAACCTTTGCTAGGTTTCCAGTATTGCGACAACCTAAAAATAGAGTAGGTACCTTATAAATAAAAATAAATAAATAACTTGCGTATGGAGGTTAGTCTCATAAGCCCAGTAATTTTATCATACTACTTTGCTCATCGCGACAATGCTTGCATAGTACTGCTTGGCGGCACACTACTCGAGCAAATGGTATCCACCCAGACGGATACTCGCAGAAGTGTTATTTACCACCTGGTAAGTTAATTAATTGATATAAAACATTATCACTGACTGCTATATGCTATGTTTTATCCCGATTCCACGAGTGCGAAGCCGCGGGAAAAAGCTATTAGTTTATATTTTAAGTTTTGCTTATAATTTATTTGTTATAATGACGGACAGCACAAATACCACAAACTAAAAGCGAACAAATAATAATTACCGACATTACCTCACGGTAGCTTTTCTGCATGTCGAATGTAAAGTGAGAGATTGCATTTATTTTGTTTGTTAGTTAATCGACAATAAAACCTGTTGAACGAGTTCTTATCAAGAGAATTAATGACCAAAAAGAAGGAAAGCATCCTTTACTTACAGATATAATTTAATTATGTGATAATTTTTTTAATGTTATGTGATAGCGAGACGAGCTAGTCGTTTGCCTGATGGTAAGCAAAACGCTGGCCCATAACAATAGCAGTGTCACTCAGAACTTTGAAACACAAAGGCCTGCGCGGTACTGCAGTGTGCCCACTACTCTAGGACATTAGATATTAAGTCTCATAAGCTCAATAATTTCACTGGCTACTCTGCTTATCAAACCGAAACACAGTATAGCTCGCACTTTACTGCTCGGCTGCAGACTACACGAGCAAAGCGATGGTACCAACCCAGACGGACACTAGTAGATGCGCGAGCGAGAAAGCGGCGCGGAGTATCCTGCCCATAAATAAACTTACCTTTAAAGAAGAAGGTCAGCACCTGCGCCTTATCGTTTAGACTGGCTGCGTTCTGAACGCACATCCTTATGACATCTAACGCTTCGAAAACGAGCCCTCGCGCTAAGTACAGGTTGCAGCATGAATGCCAATCCTCTAGTTTATCATGGTCATTGAGTCTGCGGAAATAGAAAAAAAAGCATTAAATAATTCCATGTCCAGGAATACCAGGTTAATAACTAAAATAACTTATTAACTACCTTTGAGAATAGTTGAGTGTCGCATCAGCATCTTTAATGTTCTGTATGGGCGCAGGTTTCCGCACGTGTAAGTATTGCAGGGCCGCTTGAGTCTTCTTTTGTGCGAGCAACGACGACAGCACCACGTTGTGTTGCCACTCGTGCAGAGTGTTGCCAGTTAGGCATTGCAGTTGGTCCAGAGCGAACTGGAAGGAAAATATGTTAAATTCTATAAAATTGAATTTTTAAATGGTTATTCATTTATTCACGTGGAAGCACTCAAGGAAAAGTGCTTGGCGACATCATTTCAGCTTAGAGTGGTATTGATAGGTTCCAGTGAAATTACTGGGCCAGTGAAATTACTGGGCTTATGAGACTTAATACCTAATGTCTCAAGGTAACGAGCGCACTGCAGTGCCGCGCAGGCCTTTGTGTTTAAAACTTTCATAGTTCTGGGTGGCACTGTAATTGTTATTGGCCGGCGTTATGCTTACTATCAGGCAAACGACCAGCTCGAATCGTTACCAAAAAAAAAAGAAAAAAAAAAGATTAACGAGTACAAGAACATGGCCTACTACCATAAATTTATCGTTTTTTTTTCATTGGGGTCAGTGGTAATCCATTTACCCCAACATCGCTTCAAACATAAACACATTACACGATATTAACATTCACGCAGGTAATAGGACATAAAGAACTTACATCAAAGTCTCTATGATCGAGATGCCAGAAAGCTTGCGTGGCTTTGATCGCTGTGTTGCTCAGGCCAAACATTGTCGGGAACTGCATTAGCCTACGAATTACTGCTTCATACCTAAAAAAAGAAACACATGAGTAATGTCAAAGACACAAATTAAGGGTCATTTGTTGGAATTGTAATTTGAGCAGAGGATGGAGCAAAAGATGATACTGCCACAATTGTAAATCCATTGAAATTAATTCTGTCAATAGTGCTAAATTTATTTTATTTCACAGTAGAATTTAAGTGACGATATTATCGAGTGTACACGATAAACCTAGAATATTCTTATCATAGAATATTGGAGTATTCTTGGACTTCGCAAACGCCTTCGACACCGTCTCGATTACCGTTCTGTTCAAACTAGAGGCTGACAGAGTATGGGACGTACCATGTGATGGTACAAGAGTTATTTGACAGTGAGAGCACTGAGTAGGCCAATGTGTTAAGACGTGAAAGTGACATTAAGTGCGGAGTGCCACAAGGTACTATTTTGGGACCCACATTATTCCTGATTTATATAAATCAGCTGCTGCCTGTGCCATATGGATCTCAATAAAAGCAAAGCATTTAATAAAAGCACGTCTTCGTACGTTACGACATGATTTTGGTAAAACACAGAATTAAATACAGAAAGTTGCAATTAATGCAATGGCAAATAATGCTATAGTCTGGAAATCGTATCAAGGCGATTGAAAATAAACCTAATAACTTTTAATATCTCCATAACGAAATATAACCTTCACAATCCATCACTCTTCACAACCTATACAGTCTCTTGGATCTTAAATGTATTTTGCTACGCGTAATGAATCCAAATTGTGCCAATGCGAAAATTTAAAGTTAAGTACAGAGATCAGATATTTAGAAGTAATGATAGAATAACATTCAATAGAGCGAGCATCTCGAGTCTCGGGACGTTATTAGGAAATAAAAGGCCAATCCTAATGCCCTAACTTCGATATGTACTGAGATTTGAAGCACGAACATTTAACATTTCCCTTACCTCACGTCATCGTAGACCATAGAGTAATCAACGAGCAAATAGAGCACCAGAGAATGTTTATGCTCTTCAGCGATCTCGGGTAGTAGGTAGAGCCTTAGGAGAGAGTAGAGGGAAGGCGGCGGGTAGAGCCCCTGACATTCGCTACCGCCATTTATCCACATCCTGCAAACAAGATAAATAAATTACAATCACATGCAATTACAATCATATAACCCTGACCCCTAATTAGAATGCCCTTTATTTACTGAATCAGTAAATCGTCCCAAAACATGTGTTTGTGTTCATGCAACATTACACCACTGATTGTCAGAGATAGCTATTACTTTACCTACTTTTTCCAGACGCCGCACCGTGCTGATCAGGTTCAATAGGTACTTATGTACCTATATAAAATAGGTACTTATGGACCTATTGAACTATCTAGATATGAATAGCTCCATATAGTGAAAACGGCAGACAACTCCAAGAAATTGAGAAAATTGGAATAGAGTTAACTGAATTAGAAGTAACTGTAATAATACATCCTGGCATAAGCTAATAAAACCTATAATCTTAGTATAATAAATATGTACTATAAGAAACTAATGTTTGAAGAAAATATAAAAGTATTACTCATAAAATGCAGGACTAAACTTACTGGTGAATCTTTTCTCCGCCAAACTCATGTTCAATCAGCTGATCTATGTAAAGCAGAGAACAAGATTTGCTAGCATCATTCTCTTCGGAGCTGGAACTGTCTTGAAGGCGATTTAGTTTCACGCGCCTGTAACAACGACAAATGATTAATAAAAAAAATCGTACTTTTACAAGGCAATACAAAAAACTATTCTCTGGGTTTATGTGACTTAATACCTAAGATTTCACGGTAACGCGTTGCAATGCTGCGCAGACCTTTCTGTTAAGCTCTTGAGTGGCACTGCAATAATAAGCTGGCATTATACTTACTATCAAGCAAATGAACAGTTCGTCTCTTTATCCAACAGCACTTATAAAAAAAATTCAGTGTCAAACATAAACGCTATACATTCATACCACTGCACTAGGATTCCCTGCGTTGCAGGTGGCATGGACACACACAGAGTCACAAAACAAACATCCAAGAACAAACTTTATCTCAAAAATATGCCCCGGCCGGGAATCGAAACCAGGGCCCGTCGTTTTGCTGGCGGGGTTACTATCAAGCACAGCAGACAAGTAAACATTTGAGTTACGATTGTGTTCTCATGCAGAACTATAAGGATTTAGGATAGGATTATGCGGCATCTAGGTTTACTAGTCTGTGCTACCAAGTTAGCCAAGGAGCCGTCAACTGGGACTCTGTAACCACTCACCACTGTCAATTGTGACTTACCTCTTGTCATAGGTGTCCACTAGCGCTCGGTGCGGGTACGGCAGCGCAGCCCGCGCGGGTCCGCGCTCCGGCAGCAGCCCCACGCGTAAGAACCACTGCACCACTTGGAAGTACAGCGCTACGCAACCGATGCCCACGTGCCTCTCTTCCATCTCGCTCAGCGCTGAAAGAGATCAAATGTAATGGGGAGCCCCACTGCTTAGTTATCCCGCTAGGTGGCGCATTATCGCTGGTGTTGTTTCACTTTGTTAGTGGTAGGAGTAACTCTTTTGCGAGTGTCCGTCTAGGTTGTCGCTTTGCTCGTGAAGTCTGCCGCCAAGCAGTAGTGTGCATGCATTACTGTGTTCCGGTTTGATGAGCAGACTAGTCAGTGAAATTACTGAGCTTATGAGATTTAATACCTAATGTCTCAGGGTAACGAGCGCACTGCAGTGTCGCGCAGGCATGTGTTTAAAAGTTCTGAGTGGCACTGCAAGCGTTATGGGCCGTCGTTATGCTTACCATCAGGCAAACGACCAGCTCGCAATTAATTTCCCTTCTGACGAGAAAAAACGAAAGCTTATGTGGATCAAAGCATTGCTTATTAAATATGATTGGAAACCAATTATTCTTCTAGGTTATGTAGTGACCAAAGTTGACAAATCTAATGTCTTTTAAGACGCGAGCTAGTTTACTGGTTAGTTTAAAATTCATTAACATCAATGACAAGCACCAGCGATAGTGGCTTATTTTCTATATAAATAAATAAATAAATAAACGCTTACACTCATACCCCCGCACTAGAATTCCCTGTATCGCAGGTGGCATGGACATACACAGATACAAATCCGCCAGGTGCCTCTTCCGCCAGGTTACATCCTCTTATTAGCAGTCTTATTGACTATAGCACTTTAGCATACTCCACCCTCAAAACTTTCTCACTTACCATCAGGCACAACCAGGTTGCAACACTTAGTTAGGATAGCATCCATCAGGCCTGTTAGCTGCGTCAGTTGCTGAACGCAGTGCTCAAGGCATCTGATCACATTTCTGTAAAGAGACAAACTTGTTTAAATCCATTAAAATTTAAAAATACTTAGAGGAGAATAACAACCAATTTTAGCTGTATACTATTTCCAACCTCTTAAATCAGTAGGTTATGTAATTGTAATTTAATCATGTCACATGGATGTTTTTGGCCCACGTAGTATGTGCCTACTTTAAGTATGTTTTCTGAGCATTCTATTTAGTTTTTCTATTAAATAAGTACAACACTGGAAGATTACCGTCACAAACAGTATAAGGTGTAACATTAACAAGGTTAATAAAAGCTAATGTTATATTTATATCATTACATTAGTCTTACCCGTCAGGCAAAGCCGAAGACACAAACAATGGAGCTGTAAGTTCTTTTGCGTTTTCTTTTAATTCGACCGCCCTCTTCCAAGCCCAATCCACCTGTAAATTAATGCAATACTTGTTAAGGGAAAATAAACTTTGAATCAATCTTCATTAGCACATATTCTCCAAAAAATTGTTAAACTGTAGAATTGGTAGGATGCTAAAAATTAACCTTATTGTACACTAGATAAAAACATTCCATAGTTTAAAGGGTCTTAAAATTTTTGTAATGCTCTTTTACAAGTTCATCTTTTTTTGCCAAAGGAAATTGAACTGTAAAAATGAATTCAGTTTAGAATTTGATGGGTCCGTGGCTAAGTTGGTAGTAAACCTGCCTGCAAAGCGAGAAAGGAGGCCCCGGGCTTGATCCCCGGTCAAAGCAGACTTTGTGCGGTGAGCATAAAGTTTAATCTCGGGTTTTGATGTGTATCTGTGTGTATCCTTGCCACCTGCAACACAGGGAATCCTAGTATCCCAGGGGTAAGAGTGTGTATGCGTTTATGTTTATTTGGGACCTCTTCCTTTCAAGAATGGGGGTAGTAGATAAATACCAAAAATGGGAGGGTACATCCAACACCGCTATGAGTGCCCGTAGCCCAGTCGTGCGCACACCGTTTCAGGAACCGCGATAGACGCGCTTCTAAAGCGACCGATAGAAGGTATCTGCGTTGATCTTCCTGAAAAAGTAAACGAAACATGCAAAATAAAATGAGTTTTAAACTAACAAAAATATTTGCTTTGCTCATGGAGTCTGCCGTATAGCAGTAATGTGCAAGCATTATTCCAGTTTGATGAGCAGAGTAGCCAGTGAAATTACTGGGCTTATGAGACTTAATACCTAATGTCTCAGGGTAACGGGCGCGCCGCAGTGCCGCGCAGGACTTTGGCTTTTCAGTTTTTAGTGACACTGCAATTGTTATGGGCCGGCGTTATGCTCAGCACCAGGCAAACGACCGGCTCGTCTCTCTATCAAATAACATAAAAATAAGCTTACTTCATTCCGCGACGTGGAGCTCGCCGCGTGCGGTGCCAGCCCAGCCCGCACTGCCGCCGCGTGCAGCCGCGCCGGGTGCAGCAGAGCCACGCCGCCACCCGCGTCCAGTGCCGCCACCACTTGCCGCTGCACTCCCACCGTACGTAGTGAAAGCGCCTCCGAAGTGCTCAGCCACGTGCAATCTGCAACGTAAAACTTTCTAGCGTGAAACTAGATGGCGCCACCGTATCTTTTTTTTATACTTTTCGATAATGCGACCAGCTGGTCGTTTGTCTGATGGTAAGTGGAGAGTATAGGCCATAATCGCCCAAGCGGGGCTCATGCCTTGGTGGATGTTATATGTCCTCGAATTTTGTGGTTCTTAAACATGCGGGTTTCCTCACCATGTTTTTCTTAATTATTTTAGAGTGAATGTGATAAATCCACACGTAACTTGATATAAGTCATTGGTGCGAGGCCGAGCCGCCAACTCGCTAGATAGCATGCGAAGATGTGGCCGAAGATGCAGCACGCAGATCTAGAAGCTACCTTTTCATTCTAGCCCTAAAGACACTCAGTTTTAACTCCCGGGAAATAAAGACGGCAAAGAGTTTACTAAATTAATTTTAGTTTAATAAATGTGTATTACACCTGAATCACAATAATTAAAAAAAGAAATTTCAAGCAGAGGTAAACGCTCGTAAACTAGTATAATAAAGTTGTGGCTCGGCATATGTTCAGAAGATTTGTGGATCGGCCTCACCGCAAATGACATCTCTCATGTAAGTATTCGCAGGTGCTTGAAGCAGCCTCTTGAATGTACGCTCAGTCAGCACGAGGCAAATAGCGGCACACGATACTCACTGTACTGTAAGGAGTTTGGGTAGAAGTGTTCCTCGAGACGAGTGGCGTGTGAGTAAGGGCACACTGAGGCGGGTTCGAGTCGTGCGTGGAGCGTCACAGTGCCACGAGCAGTCAACTCCGTGCACCACGTGGCAGACATAAACGCGTTGCTTTCTAGCCGATACGTGGCTAGAATAAGAAAATAAATGGTCAAAATCTTAGTCTTAGGGCTTCCATTTCGGATGTACCTGTGTTTTTTTGTGCCATTTGGTAACTAGAAGCTGCACAATCTTGAGGGTAGTAGTTAATGTGTTGGAGCTTCAGATGGGATGCAATGAAATTGCAACTCTATTTTGTTTAGATACGTCACATTTTCCATTAGAATGTTGTATGGCTGTCTAAAGCCATTTTCTTTTTATTTCTTGATCAGGTTGATGGGATTAGAAATGTAATAGATTTGAAAGAAACTTTTTTTTGTAATAGATTGCAGCATTAGAAATGTAACATAGGTCCAATAGAAACATACTTTATTGAAAATGTTAAGTATACCTACTTCCCAACTATCAATTCTAAAATTATAAATGTGAAAGCATGTTTGTTGGTATGTCCTTCTTTCAAATGATGGGGCAACATTCTTATGGGAATTTCCAGATGGGTGAAAATGCAAGCAGCATTTACTTAATTCTTTTTTTGGTTCAAGTTCAACTCACCTGGCATCTGATCTTTGTACCATTGATCTAAATCGAAAAGAAGCATCCCATACTGCATTGGAGCATTTGCATCTTCTCCCCAACATTCCCAAACCAGTTGACAGATGTTCAACATACCTGAAAAAATAAAATGCTGTCTGCTTACTCTTGACTTCATTTACAGCACTTACTACAAAACTGGGTACAGCAGTGCAGCTCAATAATATGATGCCAGTAGTACTCTCTACGAGAACTAGCAAGCACAACATTAGGTGTCTGGCACTGCAATATAACAACCCAATCTAACCAATTTCTTACACTTTGACAGAGATCAATGTACTACTAGAACAGTATGCCCAACTTCGCTAGGCTGATCTCTAGTAAGCAACAGGCAATCAGCTTCCCTATACTATTGTTTACATACTGTCCAAATTGTTATTCATTAAAATTATCAAACTTACTGTCTTCTCCTTCATCTCCAAGAGTAGACTTGATGGAGTATGAATGACAGGAGATGCATTTGCCGCCAAGCAGTGGGGATTCTTCTAGAGTGCCCAGCTCAATTTGAAACCTAATTGTGGCCATTGAAAAATCCTGAAAGCGAATTTTTTCATTAGTATGACTACTACTGAAGATAAAATGGATTTCGTTTTTTTTTATCACAAACTGATGAATGTAATTTGGATATTGAGGAACTTGAAAGCCAATCTTTTTATAATTCCCATTGCTGTCATCTACGACAACTGACTTGCTATAGTATTAAAATATAAAAAACTTACCTGATAAAGGCATTTGGTATCAGACAGCATTCTTTTCCCTTGATATGTCAAGGAATACATCACAGCTAACGGAAACTCCTCTTCTTCAAATCTATCTATCACAGAAAACACAACCCATAGGTAACAAAATGCTCTGGGGTCGTCACAGGGTTCCTGAAATAAAATAATATAATTTCCTATTTAGAAAGAAAACTATCACAACTTTTCCTGCTGAATTCATTTAAAAAAATAAAAATAAGCTTGTGGTATTCCACCTTTAACCACATTGTACAGATAAGCAGGTGTGACAGTGAGAGATAATGTATAGATTCTGTACTCTGTATTAAAGAGTAAAAATAATAATATAAATACCATAGTAATAAATTTACCTGAAATGCAAAGTGTGTAACGGGCAAACACTCAACATTTACTTGTGATGTAAACTCCAAGTCTAATGTCATGAGATTCCATATTTGAAATGCCCCAAAATTGAAACCAACTGCCACACTACCAAGTTGTGGAATGTATTGAAGTACCGTCACTCTTATATGGTCTCTTTTAGCTTTCATACGGACTGTACCATCTGGATTGCGGAAAATATACTGCCCATCCACCATAGAATTCTCATTTAGTAGTATGGCTAAATGATGATCATTTTCTAAGGCCAGTTCTCTCTGTTCTTCAATTCTTTGGATGGCATTGAGAGGGAGAAAGCTGAGAGTGGTTGGGTTTGCTTCATTTTGAACTAGGTGCTCATAGCCTTGTGATATGTCTTTTAATGCTGCAAAAATACACAAAAAATTATTATTTTGATGAATGATTGTTTAATGAATACAAATATTTTGTTGGTAATTTTAAGTGCTGTTAGTACGACAGTGTAGTAACAAAGTATAATAGAATTAAATTAAAAGAGACAGTTGATATTCTAACTATAAAAAAAGCAATCTATTAGTAAGGGGCCTGTTGCTATCACAAGTTTTCCCTTATTTTTTAAGGGTGTTTTCAAAAGCAATTCAGGTTTTTTTTTATAGGTAAGCATGTTCTGCCTTCAGCCTTCTTTTTGCTTTCCATCAGTAGGGACTACTGATACCTACTCTCATGAGTATCACAGAATAAATATGGTAGGACTCAGATCACATTTCGATACAACTAATTTGAGTACTTACTCATATTTACTTGTATGGTCTATCAAATTTTTACAATACTTTATTTAAGGTCATTTTTAAAATTCCTACTAGAAGAATTCCCTTGACTGAAAGGTATAATCTCGTTATAATATACTGTGTTATTTATTCACATCAATATTTTTTTTATTTTTACTAAACATTATTATTCATTAACTCTCTAAAAAAACACAGGTTTTAGTAACTATTACAAAATCAACATTACGGCACATTTTTTCATTTCTGCTAAAACTCATCAATACGATTTTCAAAATTTTAATGGTTACAACGGCACAATGCATGAGTATGCTGTAAGAGTACTTTTTTTCCATACCAAGTAAGTGTTGTTTAGAACATAACAACATACCTTGAATTAAACTGGCCCTATTCAAGTCAAATACGAACATCTCTCCCCTCTTCGTGCCCGCCATAACCAGTCCATCAAAAGATCCGAACGGTCCATCTGGGATTCTATCACAGACAGCTAACTCCGTCACTACAACATCAGTATGTATGCAGCGAAGTATCTGCGATCCATTTATGTGTAGTACACAAATAATACCAATGTCTTCGCATTGTAAGCTGATGACAAGTTGCTGTGAATTCTCAGTTAGAGGTGTTGGCAGCTCAACAACACATGTCACCGTTGTGTTGTTGCTGTGATAAAGAAAGTTGTGTTAGATAAAATTTTGCCAGGCATTACTATACAATTTCATGAATTGTAGATTGTGCATTTCACATGCACATAAATAATAAAACTAATATATACAGACTAAAAATGAAAAACTAAAATAAAACTATAACTCCTATTAAGAAAATAATCAAAAATTGTTTGAACTTTCTATAGATCACAAAATGGTCTAAAGATAGTTCAAACAATCCTTAATATCAGGCAGAGATTCCAAAATGCTGGCCGTATTGTCCCGCTGGATGGCAAGACCGATCCTTTGAGCAAGATAAAAGCCAGCATAAAATGGATTAGGAATTGTCTTTATATGGCTTCTGTTATAAAAACCTACCTTAGTGAAGCCCCAAATGTCCTTGCAGCCACTTTTAGCCCAGTTCTGAGGTCAACAACACAAAATTTTGGCCCCAATGCCAACCAGCCATACTTTGTGTCTTTTAGTATACCGCCCAAAGGAGTCTTATCTGAAAATATTGACCAATTTGGTGCTTAATACCGGTATAACTTACAGTTATTTTTAAGTGTGTTGTCATCCCTGCAAACAAAATACATACCTCCGAAATCATCGCACGGTTGAAGAAAGCTAAAGACCGCGGGGGAGAGATTTGTTGACTTTACGATAGAAAACACACTGTCTTGGAGTTTTTGCATTTTAAAATATTTGAATCAACGAATTTAACTACATATCACCCGGAATAAACTTCAAACGGAGGTTAGGATACATTTATGCAGCAGGATCTTATGGTTCTAGTAAAGGGTATACATTTAGCTAACCACCGTAAAAATGATCAGAATGGTGTTACTTCGATTAAATTCACTTTGGAGAAGGCAGACAGATTTGATTTACAAATTCTCAAATATCAACGCGCGGCCGATTTTAATTTAGCAATGACAAATGACAATTGACATTGACAAATGACATTGACGATTTAAAGTTATGAGTTATGACATTTAGTATTGACAGTCCTTTAACAATTTTTTTTAATATTTTATTGCTACTCATTGCTTGGGTTCACTTCACTATACTTTTTTCTATTTTAATTTTATGCTTAGGAAATAGAAATTGTTTGATTTTTATACCATAACATATTTTATGCACATAAACTATAGAACATTTTCTTTAAATCTGTTTACATTAAAACCTCAATCTATGAGATTTGAACTTTTAGTCTTGCTACCAACTGTACAGTTATAAGTTAGTAGGGACGTGTACATATAAACTTATATTATATAAAGGGGATATTGGGGTGGATGATCCCCGTTTTATTTACCCCTATTATACAATATATTTAATGAAAATTATTTTAATGTCACTAAAGTTTCGGTAATTTTCTAAATAATTAACTAAAACTTGTGAAGGTTGGTATTAAGTCTTCCTGTATCACGTTTTCTGTCTATTTACCTACTTATTTAATTTTATAGTAGCATAGGATTTGATTAAACAACTAGGTAGTTGAGAACCTATATTACTTTTAAGCATTCGTATTAACAACAGGTATGTATAACTTATTCAAATAAGTTAGGAAAATATTCATTATTTCAAAATATTGCCTAAGTATACGGAAATTAACTTAGTTTTAATAGCACGGTAGTAGGGGAGTTTAATAAAACCTTACTGAAAATCGTGATGGTGCGTAAATAAAAGAAATGGACTCGTAATTTTACATGTTTTTATTATAAACCTTATAGTAAAAACTTAACTAAGTACCTACCTGCTATTTAAAGTTTTTTTGCTTATTAGACTGAAGGGTTATCTAATGTCATGTCACAGAGTACATTAGTATAATATAGGAGGATGTCTTGTCTTTATTAAACAAAAGAGAGCTAGCATAAAATATATTAGTTATTGACATAACTATTATTGTTCAACTCATAGGTACAACACAAAATAAAGAATTGTCTTAAAATAACACTCTAACGATAATTTTAATGTCATTCATAATATCAAGTGTATTTATAGATAGTGGAAAGCTTGAGTTCTATTGGCACATGCCATGAATTCAAAATACGTATTGTAATTTATACCTACTGCTTAACGTTAACCTTAGTTTTAATAAAAATATATTGAGCATTATAATCTTTTTTTACGATGTACTGGTTTAACTGAAACGTTGACAATATTTTTATCTGTTTCATTTTCGTGTGGACTAATTTTAATTTGTCCTTGAACTATATTCATCATAGAAGTGTATGGACTATGATTATTGTTTGGGTTACTGTCTACCGTAGTATTTGTATCACTACGATTAGCCACGTTATCGTAAATTGTACTTTTCATTGATACATACGCATTTCTTGATTGACTGTGTGATTGAGAGTTTTTGCTAGGACCGGGACTAAACCCGTTTTGTGTTACAACAGGGTTATTAGTTCGCAAAGAATAACTATTTTCAGGGAGAACTGGTATATCACTGGTAGTTATAGAAGGGCTATCAAGAGAACCAGTTCGTGTCACTTGTAAACTATTTGATCTTGAGGAATTTCCTAAGGAATGAAGCGTAGATGTGCTCCCCTTCAAACTTTCCAGTTCCTTTGAGTAAACTTCTTCGCTCCTTTTAATTCTTTGAGCATGGCTAGTGAGCGGTGATTTATTTTGATTTATTGATACTGCGCTCAGGGATCTACTTGGTGAATTAGTTATGCTACTTTCAACAGATGCAGCTTGCCTGTTATCGTATTTGCAACTTGAATTTGATGTTTTATTCACTTTAACTTCCATTGATCCATACGCACTATCTTTGGTAGAGCTATATGAAGAGCCTTCTTCTTTCACTCCGTATCTTCTCACTACATTTGCTGGAGCTACTGGTTCTATGTTTTGAACATCGTATGACAGTGGATTCTTGTCAGCAGCTTGGTGCTTTACGCCTTCAATTACTTCGCCAGTTCTAGGGTTTATATGTTTTTCTGTGTCAAAACGAAGAGTGACTCTGTGGGCATCATCGAGGGGATGTTGTCGAGACTTGTGCTCTAATTCTGCATCACTGTCTTCATGAACACTTGGTTCGTACGATTCTTCTTCCTAAATTCATAAGAGAAATATAACTAACTGAAAAATGCTACATAACAAAAGTTCTACATATATGTAAGATAACTTACTTCTTCATCTGCTTCTTCAATAACGCTGTTTTGAATCCATTCGCGTATTCTCTGTTTTTTTGCTTGTCTATCGACTGTTGTCTCTATACCATTCTCCCTAAAATGTCTCAATAGAATATTTTTCTCATTGGGGTCACTATGAAAACTATACATTGACGGGCACAGCTCATCAATATCACCCCCAGCTGTAATATTTACAAAAAATTAAAAATGGAAACAGTTAAAAAATATAGGTATATTATTAACCATAATATAAAAAATAAAACTGTGTTTACCAACTCGGTCCATGTAGCCTTTTGCCATCCAACGATCATCTAAATATCTTGAAAGGTCTGAAAAACTTGATGTTCTTTTCTCTTCCCTTGGTTCTACAAATTTTTTGAACATTTTCTGTGCCCTTGATGAAACCATTTTCCAAAGTTTAGGTTGCTTTTTCAAAGGGTTTGAACTATTATACCAATTAAAATAGCTGGAAAATATAAAAATGTATATAAATAATTTAAAAAGAAACTAATTTTGGTCCAGTCCGAAATGTTTCATTTTACCTTGTGTATCGAGGATCGTCAAAAGCAGCTTTCTGCCAAGGCAAACACCCAGTGAGGCAAATGAAAATAACTACGCCAAATTGCCAAATATCATGGGTAATTAATGCCCTGAAAACAAGTAAATAAACACAAGTGTGAATAATACTTTCAAGAGTTCCTGCAATCCGTCCGTACTATAATAAATGCGAAAGTGTGTTTTCACACCAACTGCTCGACAATGACCAATTACATATCACGTAATTTCAACGTAAAGCAAGGCATTGCCTCCTTAGGGAGACGAAGTTGTATGAAAATCCCAAGGGAATTTCCGAGCAAGGTTAAAATTTGAATGAAAACTCAGCACCGCGGACAGAAGTAAGTAAGTATTGAAACATTTTCGGAGACTAAAATAGTCTAAATATTTAATCAGCATTCAAATGAGAGTTTATATTTTGGCCTAAGCCATTGGTAGAATAATGATTACCTAATGATGAACGGTTTTCAAGTACTAGCAAGAGTGCGATCTAAAAATAAACTCACTTGTAACTGCTGTCCATTGATAATTTTAGCACTTCAGGTGGCGAATATGGAAGCCATTCATTCCGTCTTCTAACTACTGACTGTACTTTTCTCGTCTCACCAAAGTCACACAGCTTAATTCTAGAGAAATCAGACTTGAATATAAGAATGTTGTCGAGTTTTACATCCCGGTGAACTAATTCTCGTTGATGAAGATGTTCCAAAGCTGCCGACAATTGCTTAGCAACTCGTTTTGTGTGTATTTCACCGATTCCTGTGTCTAGCATGTTCGAAGTTAAATCTCCTGGAAAACGAGAAAATATTAAGATTGGATTCCTTACATGCACATTGCACATACAGATAATCTACCTGCGTTCGATTTAAAATACCTACTCTTTAAAATATTGAGTAGATTTTTAATACCTACACTAGGTTTAGTATTCATTGGAATTGCTTTAATTTTTGGCTAGAATCCAATAGTAAACGGGAATTGCAAAACAAATCGAGCTTAGATTATTCTTACGTTATAATTACATATTTTCTAGGTATTCGAGTTTTTAGTACTACGTATTCAGTGTTTAGGAAAAGTTTCTTGATGTACCTAATTAATATATATGGCATTGGCGTAAAGGTTTACTAGTGATTATTGCCCGTGCCATTTGCAGGAAATAAGGCCCTCTTAAAACGTTACTTAGCTTAGGTACTAGCGAAGAGAAATTGGAAACTACAAGCAATAAACATGCCTACAACATGCATAGGAAAGAAATTTGTTGAAATTATTACAATGATAATATCAAAAATCTTGTCTTACCTAACGGTGCATATTCCTGACAAAATACGTAAAATCCAGCAGTCTCAAAAGCAACATCGAAAGTAGTTACAATATTTCTATGCGCACTTAAGTGTAAGCTATAATGGAATTCTCTGTAAAAGTCCCTTATCGCTACGTAAGGCTTAGGTAAAGCTTTGAGGACTATTTCTGTGTCGGAAGCTCTATGTTCGACAAGTAAAATTTTACCAAACCATCCTTCTCCCACTATTTGCAAAATATCAAACTCTTCAACCAGACTCACCTGAAAATAAACAAAGTTATACTTAAGGTGTTTAAATCACTTAAAAAAATCTTAAACAGTCTGATTATAACTAAGTAAGTAATCAAAATAAGTGTTTTGAAAGAAATAATTTTTTCTAGAAAAACTTTTATAAAATACGTAAGTTATTGGTACTGTAATCTTGTGGTTCCGGCTCCAAGGACCCTGGACATCATCTAGGTTCAAAGTACTTGTAAAGACAAATCAAACGAGTCCAAAGTGGATGGGTTTACGTCGTTTCATTACAGCGTTTCTATGACCGCCTTCCGGCTCCAACATCAGACCACCTCTATGACATCAATATAATGTGCATTGTAATATGATAGATATTGGTGATAATTCTATCATTACATACCTAAACTAATTTTAGTTTCGCTCTCTCTCTTTCCAATGCATAACATGAGAAAGAGACGAAAGATGTCTGATAGATCTAAATTTTGTTTTAGAGCTGTCAAATATCTTTCGATCTTGATAAATTAGATGCCACTGAATTCATTGCCATTAAATTTACACTAGACACAAGCAAGTGGATTAATTTGACAGGTCTAAAATATATTCCATCTCTTTCTCATGTTATGTATTGGAAAGAGAGAGAGCGAAACTAAAATTAGTTTAGTTATGAAATGATAGAATTGACACCATTATGTAATATTTCGGCTCAATCGAACACCGGGAAGTAAATCAAATTTAGGTTGCAAGATTTGTCCTAAATAAACTAACAATAGGTATATATACTTACATTACAACTGCAAGGTTAATAATATAGAAGCTTGTAAGTATACTCACTTTTTCCAATTCAAACTCCCTAATTTTATGTTTCGAGCCCGTCAGAGCTCTTCTATTATCGTTATTCATATTCGGTTAGGCAATAACGACATTGTATAATCTGAAAATAAAAAGACACAGGTAATTACGACACATGCCCCAGTGACCTACGATTAAGAGCAGATAAGAAAGTTTCACGGTGGTCTTCGGAGTAAGCATCGAAACGTCCCCATTTCTCATGAAATCGTTGAGTGAATGCTCTTGGCTGATTGCCAGGAGGTGATGTCTACTCCAGATCCAGCCAGACGGCCTCTCTGACGTCACAAGCCTACGTCATGCGCCGGCTCACCCCAGTTTTGATTGTTTCGTGATGTAATAGAATTGTTTTACATTTTAAGTCAACGACATTTTATTGAAAGTGTATTCAGAAATGAGGAAAACTGAAACAAGGGCATAATAGTATTTTGCATCAATGGCTTTCTACAGTTTCTACAGATACATATAGGAAAAATAATTAAGAGTGTCCAGCTTTTTTGTAATGTTCTACTTTTATCTCGACTTATTGTTAAATACAACATAGGTACATACAACTATTGATTAAATTATTGTTTTTATTACAGACCAACCATATGTAAAAAGATAGGTAGTGCCACGGGGCAGAATACGGCGCGCGCCACTATCTCGCTCGCGCATCTCAACATTTTTGAAAATAAGTAAATTGTTTAGGAAACACTATGAAACATCTAGTTTGTCGTTTTTTTATCTAGAGTTTTAAAGTAGGTACCTAATGTAACTTCTACGAAGTTGTTTTACGGCTCATCAGAATAACATACATGCTCTTTGCAGAATAATAAAGTGATGAATATTTTTTTCAGAATAAAAATTGAAACAAAAGTATAACATACAGAAAAAGATAATTAAAAAACTAAGAATTTAACAATTAAAAACAAAATTAAACATAACCTTATTTTTTTCATGAATGTATTTGGCACACTCTGTTTGACGGATTTTAACATAATATGAGGTGTCATAAGATAAGTTTAATGTAAAAAATAAAAATTATAAACTAAAACAGAACTATAACACCAATAAAAAAGTAAAAAAATAATTTAATTTTAATTTGTCTTTATTAGTTCTACAAATTAAAATAAATTTATTTAACAATACAAGTACATGAAATTACATTTTAAGTTAGCTGAAAGATACCTCAATCCAATCAATATTTTCGTGAGAACATTCTGTGTGAATCATTTATAAAGGTGTTAAAAGGTCGATGTACCAGTACCAGCTGCCCGAAATGTGAAATTAACTTTTCAAATTATAACTGGAAAAAAGTGCCGAAGAGTTAATCATGAGGTTGATAAAAGTTATAGCCTAGATGGCATGTAAGGTATAATTATACACAGAATATTTCACAACAATACAGAATTGCGATATGGTTTAAATAAAAATAAAATCCTTGACGTTGACAATGTTATGATCTAAAAATATATAGTTTTTAAACTAAGTACCTATTTCATCGAACCGTACTAACTTTTACGAGATTATTATTTAATTTTAATGATCATAATATAGACATACATGTGAATTTGCCATATATTATTATACCTACAGATAATAACAGAAAGAATAACTCGAACCTATAAATTACGAGCTTTAATATTTTTTTAAATTGCTTTTTAGATATACTTAAAAAGAAAAGCCTTTTCTAAATACAATATTTTATCCAAATCATTAGAGCCTTTTCTGAAATAGCTTTATACAAATAAATTTATATTATATATAAATTGTATTTATATAATTATATTTATTATTATTGTATTTATATAATTTATAATCTTGTGTATAAATATGTAATTTATATACAAGAAATGCTCGTTTAGTTATTAAATGACTAAAGAGCATAATTAGGTATTTAATGTTTATTGATTAATAAAGTAGAACAATAGCTAGTACACCTCATTGAAATTACTGGGCATATGAGACTTAATACAACGTCTCAGGACTGACGAGCGCACTGCATGTCCATGCAAGTCTTGTGTGTCAAAGTTCTGATTGGCACTGCAATTATTATGGGCCGGCGCGTTATGCTATCCATCAGGTTAACGATCAGGTCGTCTCGTTATCAAACAGAATTAAAAATCTACGGTGGGTACCTTATCAAGTAGGTGTGTAGGTGTACTTAAGGTATGTTATAATATAAGTACGTAAAATATAGCTCAACGAACCGTTGGAAACCATCTGTCATCAACTCATCACCTTACGATGAATAGTTCATCAGTTCAGGACTAAAATTGGAATTTTACGGTGCGTTACTTTAATTACAGATTAAAACTAATGCTGTCCTTATCTAGAACATAATAAATGACAAAGACTTCAATAGATCTAATGTGCTCAGAGTTAATAAACTTTCTAGAAACCCACAGTAATAAAAATGATCGAAGCCCATAATTGTCTTGCTTAGAACCAGAGGCATTTTTACACTACAGCACAAAAAGGAATACTAATGTTTTTATTTGGTGTAGGTATGCTTATATGGCATTGGTAGTACCTATGTGAATTTCTTTATTCCTGCACTGTAACTTAAATACCTGAACAGATTTGGATTTATGGGTTATCGTTAGAATTCTTTCATAATCCCGTTATTCCCGAGTGACACTGGCTAGGGCAGTCGTGTTTTTATGTCACTTTTGGTACATCGACTTGTTAAGAATCTCTTTTTTTCTTATATCATGCGGTAAGCTGTATTCTATAATTATGTATGCAAAGATGCAAAACTATACGGCTAAAGTAAATAAATCAAAAAGGTAGAAACGTGAGAATTACCAGAGTCTTGGGGCAGATGCCCTTGCTTAAATAAGGCACAGTGCACTTGGTCTTGGACACTGTCCAATCACTTAACATCACAAAAAATCACATTGTTTCAATTCCTCCTCTACTAGCACTGTATTATTATCCACTACGCCGGCATAAACTCAAATTTTGGGATAGTAATGGTATTCGTAAATTGAGGTGTATTTCTGATGCTGGGCGGGACAGGATGGACGCCCGGCAGTGATTTCCCGACTGACCGGCGCGCGCGCAGCGGCTCCCGGGCGGTTATTTTGGTGCTACTGCACATACAAAAATCAATTTGTGACGGAAATGTTACGATCAACGACCTGGTAAGTGAAAATTGTTTGTGCATTCGCCGTTTCAATTAGTTGATAATTGGTAAGGTATTTAGAATTAAAAGAGGAAGGTCAGTTCGAACCGAATAAACCCTACTTCAACAAACAGCTGGGTATGTATGTATTTTACGTGTAACGTCTAAAAATTGAGTATGTACATTATTTCAATTGTTCTTATTATTACCTCAGTCAAACAGTACAATTCTACCTGTTCAAATTGAGTTTTCTATTTTAATTAGCTAGCTTGTTTTGATGTCAAGCGGAAACCTTAAGGTGCAGAACCCGGCGCACCGCTATCTCACTCGCGCATCTTAACATTTTTGAAGATAAATAATCACTTAATATAATTATGAAAAATCGCATTCGGTGAAATTGCTGGCAATGGCATTGCAAAGGTACGGCAAAAGTATCATTTTAATCCGATCAAGATTTCATACATGAAATGGGCAAAACATAAAATCCCATTTTTAGGCTTGAAAACTTGAATGGATCAAAATGAAAATTTTGTATAACCTTTGTCATGTTATTGTCAGCAATTTCACCGAATGCGATTTTTCATAATTATAGTAAGTGATTGTTTATCTTCAAAAATGTTGAGATGCGCGAACGAGATAGCGGCGCGCCGAATTCTGCCCCTTAAGGTACACGGCTGTCATGGAACTCCGACCTAAATAGTCCATGACATGGTTTAAACAGTATTCTTAATTCCTATTACCTAATATAGATCCAATCCGAGGCCGACTAGGCCGTAAATATATCCATTCGCGTTAGTGGAGTTGTTGTAAGTCGGCTTGACGTAAGTTTGCTGGATTCATAACATTTGCTTGCGGACGGCATCTCGTGCCGGGTAGGGGTACAGAGCGGTCAACGAGCTAAGACGGAAGGGCAGTCAAAAACAGAAATAAATGCCAGAAAACAGTTATCTCCGTTTTTTGTATATTAAAATGTATGCCCAATTCCCAAACTCTTCATATCCTCTTTGCTGCCTATTTCAAGATAATATTATAATCATATACAAAAGTACTCTGTGATATAATCCCTAGAAAAAAAAAGCATTCGAGCTTGACGTTTCAACATTTGACGTTTAGGACTTTAGGTAGTGTGATTTGTTTTGACTTTTGTGTTGACGGCAGTCGGCAGTTTTTGTTATTGTTTTGAAATCAAATGGGTTTAGTTATAGTGAAAATTGTTTCTGTATTAAATATTTAAATGAAGAAGTGCGTGATCGTCCATCGCAAATCTACGGATTTGGTAAGTAACATGTTGTATTTGAAAAACACTCGATATATTTAAGGTTATACCAATGTTTTTATACTTAGGGCTAATGTCTCAGGGTAACGAGCGCACTGCAGTGCCACGCAGGCCTTTATGTTTCAAAGTTCTGAGTGGTACTGCAATTGTTATGGGACGGCGTTATGCTTACCATCAGGCAAACGACCAGCTCGTCTCGTTACCAATAACATAAAAAAAACATGTTTTACATCATAAATGCCTCACCTAATAAATATAATAATTGTTATTATGGTGCATAAGTAGCTTAATTTACCTACGTGTTGAAGTTGAATGTAGGTAGTTCAAAAGAAACTAACAAACACACTTACACCTCCTTGCTCCATAGAAAGAACCTCGGCACCAAGTGGTCCCCTTATTTTCAAGTAATTTTGTGATATCGTTTCTTGATGCCGTTTATCACAAAATAACAGTATCTTTGGTTGATATAACTTTTGTATATTATGCTAACACAGCATTTCATAGGCAACACCAAAATACCACTGGCAATATTATTGTTCTGGATTGTCCAACATCAAAGTAGCCGGCTACTATCTACACACATATCACAGAAGATGGTCTGGAGCATCCTGTTTTATATATTCTGATGTGTTTCCAAGACAAAAGTAAGTAGGTAATTTTATTATGAAGAATATTATAATTATACTTACTAAAATATTTGAAATCCTGACATGAAGAGTTCTTTACTTTGGAGACTTGTAAAATTGAATTTAACAGATGGTTTTGATAAGTATAGCTAGAACTCGGTTATTGTTTTAGGAATTTTGTTCTAGAATCTGACACTGTTAGTCATGAATGATTTATCCGTTTTACATAATCTGAATCCTGGTACTACAAATTTATATAATTTATTTCTAGTATTTAAATCATGTAGTTACATCATTTTCTAAGTTAAATTTCCTAATATTTTCCGTACATACATTATATTTTCAAAAACATATGAAACTCTAGAAATGTCAGGTATTGAGATTGAAAATGAAGGACCATCAGCTATATCGAAGGACACATCACTGCACAATAGACATGTCAAAAAAAACCTGAATTAGTACCTACCAAACCTATTTACATAGTCAAAGGGCAAAATCTTTGATGAAAATACCTACTACTTATAACAAGCCCTGTACTTGTTGAATTATTATTTTTATTTGTCTATGAATCAAAGAATTTTGTTTAATTGTATCTATCAAATTGCAAAATTGTGGTAAATTATAATAGGAGGTATGAAGCCATAAATAGACACACAGATCTATTCAAACATTAAATGTCTTATTATACCCCGTTTCCTTTTTTTTAATTCGGGAGTTAGTCAATGCGAAATTGTGTTTGTATGTTTGTTGGTCTGCTCTTATTACACGCAGCAACGGATCGACGTGATTTTCGGCATACATATAGTTTATGGACCGGAAGTAGTAACATAGGCTATTTTTACATAAGATATTATACCATGCTCATCTGAGATAGTTACCATGGTTAGTATTTTTTAGAATACGAATGTACACGTTTTTCGTCTTTATACCTACTATCTATTTGCTTTCCACCTATGCACATTCACGAATGCTGAATGGTTAACCAGGTTTTTGTAAACCATGCAAAATTTACAACAGCATATTTTTGCGTTCCGGCCAAAAATCATGCCTATTTAGGGATCATACACAGATCTAGGTTCAAATTTGAGCCTTGTATTATTATTACTTATTCTTAGCTTAGCTTTAGTCCTTGGATTATCTTTTGTTTATACTCCAACTGCAGACTTCCTTTGTCGGTCGGTTCACAGTAGTAACAGACAGTAGAGTGTGCGGCAAGCATTTCGCCATTAGCACTAAAAACTAAAACTGAGCCGCGTATAGCCCTATAAACTTGGTTTAAACACCGCGTGGCGCCCGGCATCGGCATTGATCTAAGGCCGGCCACACACGCTTATGCATGTTTGCGTTTTGCAATATACAAATATACAAGAACAATGCAGCCTGTGCTGTCTCTTTCACTTCCTGCCAGGGCTCAAAGTGACCACTGCTCCGCTTTACGATACATAAGTACATCAATTGCTCACCACCCTGTATTTACCGTGGCTTCTGCACTGATTACACAATGGATGTGAAACTATTTTATTGAGTAGAGATCGTATTCACCGTTTAATTAAATAGCATTACCTATTAAAATATCTACTTGCAATCTTCATAATAAATTCCATATTCGTAAGCTAACGACTAAGTTTAGTACAGGAAAGAAGCGGCTGTGGTTCGTCCCTTTCACTATCTCTAACCGCGGTATGTTTATCGCTCGGACTAGATTTCTACCAAGCTTCATAGACGGTACGATATGCGTCAAGTGGTGATAGTGGGTTTTCCACGATTTTCGCCTGATCCGTGTTTGATGGTTATCTATCAATCATGCATTAGATGTAAGGGCTGCCTAAAGGTTTATAGGCAGTTTATGCTCTAAAACTGAGTGCACAAGTTCTCGTCAGTAAAAAGTTTGACACACGCACGGCTCGTCGGTCGTATCGTTAACCATCCCATTTTTATAGGCACGACAGGTAATAGACACTTTTGCTTCGATGCACTTTACTGCTGACCATTGCGTGTCGTTAAAAAGTCTGCCCCTAAATCTTCTTCAGTTATTACCTGGCCGATGTATTTTGCTTGTAAACTACAGTATGTCGCAACACAACAGAGACCAAACGCTAATAAATAAAGAGGAAAGCGTATATTATATCCTGAAATGATTTGTTCCAAAGAGCAATTTTATTAAACAACTTGCATTGTGCAAACAGATTGCTCCGCAAATTGCTTGTTCTACGAATATCTCATTACAAGTAATGTCAGATCAGGTGTTAAAGTTTAGTGACCACAAATAGCTTAATAGTCCTCTAATAGTCGGTTAATAGTTGCATATTAGTTGTTGAGAGCAAAACAATCACGTACCGTGCCTGGTGAGACGCCAAAAAGGTACAGCTAGCATAGCACATAGCTTCGTCGCGATCGATTTATCTGTTTTAGTACCTACTGTGTGTTTGTTTTTTGGCTCTACTTGTTAATTGTGTTTTAACAGTTTTTTTTATATAATAATTATCAATTACATTACATACCGAGATACAAGTTCAAGATGAAGACCTAGTATCACTTATACAAGTAATTAATTTAAATAGACGATGATTTTGGATACACTCATTTTTGAGACTTTGTGACCGACGAGGTAATTCATTCAGAGCTACACGTGACTTGAGAAATTATCCTATATTATGTATTTTAGAAGAGGCGCGGCCGCTTGTGATCCCGCGTTTCGATGCCCCCTCAACTCTTGATCGTGTGAGCGATGTCCCTTAGATGGGGAATGGGTCTCCCATCGTGGGACAGCTTTGTTATGTAGCTATTCCTGAACTTTATTATAAATATTTATAGTCACGAAGTTTTATTCCCTACATTAGGTATAGGTAAGCATTTATTTATTGTTAACCGCAATACATTTGTAATTACGGCGACGTAGCGTTCACTATTGTTTTCTTTTCTCTAAGTACCTAGATGTGTTCTATATTCATGGCCTGGCGCTGTATTGCTCTGTAAGCTCTATTTTGCATTGCTAAGAATTCAGAGGTGGTCGTGTCAAATTTAGCGACTGCGATTACTAGCATTGTCATGGTAATGCCCTTTGATTATTAAAATTCTATGATAATGCCCTAAAACGTTAACTATTAAGATACGCTTTGTTCTTCTTAAAATTATTATTAGATATGAATGCGTCCAACATGTATTTTGTTAAAAAAAGGTTTTCGAGTGTTAATTTATTTATATACATCGAGGCAAAGTACACACTAACAACAAGGTCATAGGTCCTATCAGTGAAAAATTTTTTAGAATCCGACCAGCGCGAGCGCGGAGGCTCCAGATATTAGCGGTAATAAACAAACACACTTTACTGCTTTATAATATTAGTATAGATAACTATATTAGTTTTCCTTTTACCTTCATGGCAAAATCTCTTGCTGAGAAGGTCTTACGTGGAAATGTCAGAGTCGCTGGACGTTTGATGTAAGGCGAGCTGCGGCGCAAGTACGGATCTTTTCGATAAATAAATTTCGATAAAAATGACAGTTAAAATCGATAAAGTGGGTTTCATTCGATGAAATTGACAGTTAAAATCGATAAAACCCACTTTATCGATTTTATCGAATTTTATTTATCGAAAAGATCCGTACCTACTTGCGCCGCCGCCGCTGGCTTACGTTCACGGCTTCATTAGCGGGCTGCCTAGAAAGATCTGTTAGTCTATATTCACACGAAAATTATTATGTTTTCGCACGTTTCAATTGTTATATTCTATTGTCCGTCAGTTTGTGAGTTTAATTGTTTAAAGTTGTCTTTTGCTTTCGCAATTTTGTCACGTTTGGTTTGGCCTGCTTCTACAGGTACTTGGTATTTAATGTTTATGGCAGGTTAGGTCCTCTAGAATGTCCTTTTTTCCTCATGTGGCCAACCCTGGTGTCAGGCTTAACAACTTGTCTTAAGAGTTATTAGCTTCTGCCTGCGCTTTCAGCCGCGTTCCCACAGGAACTGTGCATTGCACCGGGATAAGAAGTAGCCTTTGTTAATCTCCGATCCATAAAGCAAACCTACGCAAAAAAAAAAAAAATTCTATCCGTTGCTCCATTGTTGCGTGAAAGAAGGACATATGTACAAACCAACAAATATACAAACTTTAGCATTTATTATAGTACGGATGACATTATTGTCACCCGGGACCAACGCACTTATAGTTAGTTTAATTTAATGCCGATTTATACTTTTTATTTTAGATCTGTTACGGTGGTCTATTTTTTAAGACTGTTATCCAAGAAGTTTTTGTATAGAATTTTGTATAGACTTTTCCAAGGTAAACAACCCGGGCTGTTTCTCGCCCGTTAGCTATAGATGCACGCCCCAGACTCGCCCCGGCTCCAGACATTTTAATTAACGTATTGTGAAGCTGCTATTAACCTCGCGTCTCTACTTATACGTTAAGGCGATGCGCGGTCAAGAAAGTTATTCAAATAAGTGAAGAGAATCGAAGCGAATAAGATTGGGTTTTTATTTACAAACTCGTCCAGCTAGCCACCAATCAAGTTGAAAATTCGCCGCCAAGAATCTGCTGGCTATCCTAAGCTCATCATCGTTAGCTGAAAAAGTCCAGCGCCGAACATCGGTCTGTCCCATGAACGGGGATTCTTTCCATATAATACACCACGATTGGCGTTTTGGTCGCATGGTATTAAGGCGTCTTGGTGATCGAAGTAGGTTATGATGTTGACCGAGGATAATGATGCTGCCCTGCACTCCTTGTGGATATTATCTTAGTCGGCTCTTGGATAGATGGGGTTGGTACTAATCTGGGCCCACACGGCCAAATTAAATCATTACCAGCTGCATTTCTATCTGATGTGTTCGCCTTAAGCACAGAGCTTCGATAAGGGATTATGCAGCATTATTATGCAGCGCACTCGGGATTCAGGAACTCAAGGTCTCGTCAATTAAGGTATCGGCTACACCCATCTACGCCATTCAGGCAGCCTGGACTGAAACCTAAGCTCTAAGCACAATGGCTCGGCATAATGAGACAACCCGTCGGTGTTGCCCGAGGGATGGTTGAAATTACCTTAATTTGAGTTTCACTCGAAGAATATTTTCCTATTAGCAAAAATTTTTCTTTAAAAAAAAACTTTAATTTTCATATACTGTATCAACATTTATCTCTCATACGGATTCACCGTAAGTATTAAACAGATGATAGTTTAGTGATTTCGGGTTTACTCGATTAAAACAAATTTTGATGGTTTTTGTCGCAATATTTTTTTAGGTTTATAAATTGGTAAAATGGAACGACTAAATGATTAATAAGACCAACTAAATCTACTCTGTTTACGTTAAAAATAAAGGTCGGAGGGTACAGTAGCTAGTAGAAAATAAAACAAGTAATTTGTATGTTTGAATTTGCACACATTTAATTCCTATAGTTCCTCATGTATAACAGACAGGGAAATGAAGCTACCAACTTTAAAAGGTAATCTCGCAACATGGCAACCCAAAGTTTGCAACATATACTCTAAACTGCGAACGTTACTTAAATGGTTTTCGGTAGATGGAAAGGTCACAGGTTATTGAATGGCGCTTAATAAGTTTAAGGGTTTGGAAATTGTTGAGGCTAAATTGGAGTTAAGGAAGTTCCCTTTTAAGTAAGTCATTTGTTTTATTAAGTCCAATCGTGGTTCTGAGATTGTTTATGGTTTCACTAACTATTGTGACTAAGTATGAAGGATAAAGCCTTTGTGGCTCTATGGTAGTGAAGAAGACCGACTATCTGTAGGTCGGGGGTTCGAATCCTACATTGAGCTGGAGCTTTTGGTGAACCAAACGTGATCCTCCAATGTTAGTATGACAGTTTTTATACTACACAGACCAGCCAACCTAGACGCCGCATAATCCAAGTTTTGCATGAGAACACAATCGTAACTTTTTAATTATTCATTGAAGAATAATTATAGAAAGGATTGGTTTCTCGTTCAAGTAAACGGGTATGATACTCGCTTGCATCTTGCATGTTCGCTTCATATTGATATCCGTCGGTATCTTTGCAGGTACCTAGTCTAACTCTAACATCAAATCAAAAGCAATTCTCCTAACACGAGTACATTCACACATCACTCATACACAAACCATATTAAAGGTTAGCAACAATCAATGGTACCTACTAAATTATAAAAGTTTCGTAGCTGCGTTTCACACGGCCAAGGACTCTATAACCCGAAATTTCACGCTTTAGGTCCTAATGTTTAATGTGACTGAAATGTTGTATTTATATTATAACCTACCTCAACTTAGGTTAAAGAAGTATTCAACAAAATTATACACTCTAAATATAGATGCTCTAATACCGAATTTAGTAAGGTATTAAGAAATATATATATATATACTTTCGAGGAATACGCGTCGAAAATTGACTTTACTTTTTCACAGAATTAAGACGAACTTAATAAATATTAATATAGTTCAGTTTAATTTACAGTAGCTAACGAATGGGTGTGTTGTAATGATTAATTTATACCGGTTTCTCATACCGTTTTTGGAGTTCTTGCTTTAGGCAGGGGCGCTCCGCCCGACACGCCTCCGCGCGCCTATCATGTCAGGCTGTCACCTGAGTCAAGAGAATAACCTTTTCTCTTGGATGTTGTAGGTTTTGTTTGTCGCAAATAACAGGGCTTTGCAGACATAGCTTATAACGAGTTTTAAGATTGTTTCCGCGCCCAAACGTAATGTGTTCTCTTATTACATGAGCCGGATTAGTTTTCTTCCAACTAGAACTGTTTATAATAATATTATTAATTGTTAATATATGTACTTTAAAGAATATTTAAATTAATTGAAATTGGTTGGTTAGGTGACTTCCGCGGGATTATTTAAATAAACAAATCACTCCACAAAACAATCTAAAAATTGTGTTTTAAATTTTAATCCAGTCAGGAAAAAGGAAGAAAATTCTGGGACCCCTAAAGATTTCTAGGTTTGTTTATAACTTATTAACGTCTATCGGACACCCTGTAGTCAACAACAAACTTCAAAGAAAGATCTAAATAGTGCGGACTTGTAAATAACTCAGTTACTCTAGTCCTCTAAGGACTATGCAAAGGGAAATGATTGGAGCACTAAAACGTTTACTGCCACAATTAATAACAAGCGTTGGGTTACCTTTCCTGTACTAAACTTAGTCGTTAGCTTACGAATATGGAATTTATTATGAAGATTGCAAGTAGATATTCTAATAGGTAATGCTAATGAATAAAACGGTGAACGTGGAAAGCAAGGATTTATTTCCTGTATCTGAGGCGCAAGTACGGAAGTCGGTTCGATAAATTTGTCGAATCGAAAAACCCGATAAATTTATCGAATGTTGCGAGTACCTACCGAAGTCTGATCGTAAAGTATTGTAGTAGCTCTATATTCTCTTTGATTCGACCTAGCTATTCGATAACTTGTCGAAAGTATCGAGGTTTGATAAATTATATAAGAAGTCGATAAAACCCACTTTATCGATGTGAACTGTCATCGATTTTATCGAATTTTATCAATCGAAAAGATCTGTACTTGCGCCGCTGGTGAACTAAAGTGCAACGTTTTTGAACATACAGATCGGGGTATGGTGAAGTGCAATATTTGAATGGTCGAAACTTTCCATATGTTTAGTAATGTCCAACAGGTTGGGTAAAGTCTCGTATCGTAATCACTATAATTATCCTATTGTATCTAATAAAATACGCTACAAGCGATACGATGTCAGAAATTGACCTGAGCGAGTAAACAAGAACTCAATATATCCCTGCACATTCCATCTGCACATTACAAACACCGCGTGTATAGTTTTTAGTCACCGTCATTACCCGTAGTTGCGCCTTCGGGTGTGTTCCTTAATCCATCAAATTACAAGCCGGCCATCATCTTAATATCCGCCGCCCCTTGGCGGGCTTTCAATAAACCAGTACCGCATTGATAGACCGTAATTATGGTACGATGTTTCGAACGCGGCGGAGTTCAAGCACGGAGTGGTAGCTTGCAGACTTGAACCCGCTTCGTGGGACTGTAATGCGACCTTTTTATTTGCCCCTATATTGAGTGATATTCCCTATTGGAACTAACTGCCCTTGCTTAGCTTCAGAATCGGTTTAGTAGTTGAGATATGTAATATCAAACATTCACACACTTTCGCATTTATTAATATTAGTAGTAATAGTAAAGTAGTAATAGATAGGTAGTTTTTCCTGTTGGTCCCCCCTTCTTTTTTTTTCGTGGGGAAATCCTCTTTTATTCCGCTCTGCTGTGGGGTCCACAGAGAGGTTATGCTAGATTCTTACTGGCTAAAACCCCACGTTTTCCTGCCGTACGCCAATTGTCGGAATTGCGGGAACGCTTCTGAACCTTCTGCGGTCCCGGCGGCGCTTGTCCGCTGGACTCAAACCCCGGCTTCGTACCCCATGTACACCATCACAGTCATATAAGTGCACGCGTAATCAGCGCGCGCGTCATCTCGAGGCCCGACAGTCCTGTTGGTCCCCCTGGTTGACAGATCACGGGGACAAGCCGGAATAAACCATTTGAACGAAATTTTAGACGTTTGAACACTATCTCACATAATCTTAAGTAACATTGTGGTCGAAGATGCAATAACGAATACGTTAATTGCATTGGAAATAGTGTAAGAAATTAAATTTATGTCGATATAAGTATTCGTTAAATCATTGGCATTGTAGAATTGTTTAGATGCGCAAGATATGAAATGTATGTTTAACACGCCTTCCTGCCCGGGGCTAGGGCGTAGCCGATGCCGTTTAAATAATGTTTCAAACAATTACTGAATGCAGTGAAGAGGCAGGCGCGGTCGCAGCCAAAGTTTGGGGGGGGGTGGGGTTAACGCTGTATGTATCGTTAGATACATCGGGTGGATCAACACCGGATCATGACCCCGTCCATTGGATCATTGTGTATCTGTGTGTGTCCACTGTCCATGCCACGTGTGACAAAGGAAATCCTAATGTTGGACATGAAAGTGTAAGCGTCATTTTTAAATGTTTAATTTTTATCATTTTTTAACGTGGAGTTGATATTCTTGATCTGAAAATTACGAATGCGTCACGGTGTTATTCAAAGCAAAGTTACAATGACTTCTT
Organism: Crocallis elinguaria; assembly: GCA_907269065.1. Classification (NCBI taxonomy): domain Eukaryota; kingdom Metazoa; phylum Arthropoda; class Insecta; order Lepidoptera; family Geometridae; genus Crocallis; species Crocallis elinguaria. The sequence goes on along the minus strand of OU026072.1, from coordinate 16,916,590 downwards.
TTTGAAACTATGTTTTAATTAACTGATGAAAAACATAAACAATACAGATGGATTCGAAGAACACAAACACCTGCATTATAATGACAGTTAAATTTGCATACAAAGTCACTTTGAAAGGAACCAAATGCAAATGTTAATTATTTAAATCTATTCGATATCCTTCTTTCGATCCCAAAAACAATGAGCTTTAGGAAAAAAAATAAACCGATAAAAAACCTATAGGTATACTAACTTCAAATAGTTAATTAGGCATATTATTAAGTTATTTCATAATTTAAGTATAATATTATGCAAAGAGCATATCTTAAGCATACATGATTGATTGATTACTATGGGCTATTCTAAGTACAAAATAATTGTAGGTTTTCTTACAAATCACTAGACTTCAAAAATGCAATTTTAAACGCGAGCTTATTATTAAAACATGAAGTTATTTGATGAATGTTGCATATAACTTAATATATATAAGTATATATATCTTATGGAAATCTGTAATGTCACAATGACATGAATAACTTACTGAAAGTTTTTTATAGCTTACAAAATAGTTATCCAAAGCGGCTTTAAAAATCTTTTTGAAAAATAAAAACTTACTCTCATCATATATCTTCATTATCTCACTATTCAATTCATGCTTTAATCTTGAATAATAGAAGTAAACCTGAAAAATATAGCCATGAAAGGCTGACACAAAACGTGGTCGCCTAGTTGACCCAAAGTTCACAGGCCGTGTTACTGCAAATTGTTTGAGCGACACATGACACTTTTTACCGGCAGGTATCGGCCACTTATCGCCCGGACCCCTACAAATCGTCCCTGACTTTCTCCAGTAAACGTCCTATGAAATTGCCATCGTGAGTCCCGACTGCGCCATAAACCAGCCAACGACGCGACGCTTTTATGATCCAATAATGTGCTAAAACTACAATCCTGTTCAACTCTTCAGATAATGGCCCAGCTCCCAAATATATCATACAATTTGTTCCAGTAATATTATAGTCACTGTTTGAGAGGCTCTCAAACTAGACGTCAATTTTATTTATATGCTGCAGGCTACACGAGAGGCGTCGATGTTAGTCGTTAGAGGCAACAGATGCCAATTTGTAGACATTGCAATATACCGAAGTGATATAGCATGCTCGTGAGGCCGAGCTTTCCGTAATTCTAAGAAAGTTAGTTCTTATTAGCATAATTCAACTGGGTACATTACACTCTGATGGTATTATAATTGTAATTTTATACTCGGCTATTTCTGGTGGCAACGTTCGAGGTCGGTTTATTGTTATTGCAGTAGTAATTGAATATGCGTGTAATATGTACACCTATAAATAGGTTATTATAAAAAGAGTTTTTACATGGGTTTCATGAATCTTACGAGAAAAATCTCTACGTATCGAATCCAATTTAAAGGATTGGAAGTAACTATTACTATTTATATCTATACTTCTATACTTCCATACTAATCCATACTATCCATACTAATATTATAAATGCGAAAGTGTGTTTGTTGGTTTGTTGATTTGTTGATTTGTTGGTTTGGCCTTCTTTCACGCAGTAACGAAGCAACGGTCGGCGTGATTTTTGGCATAGATATAGTTTATGAACCGGAGAGTAGCATAGGCTACTTTTTACCCTGGAAAAATGCACGGTTCTTGTGGGAACGCGAGTGAAAACCGCGGGCAGAAGCTAGTTTTATTTATATGTAACTACTGTTTAATAAACTACATTATAATAGAGCTAGTTCTGAATACCAAGTAACCGTGCCACAATGCGTAGCATCGTTCATACAGTTACATATCCCGTGATATTTATATCAAACTTGAATGATCCTTTTCATTATTGTGCCTCTGTACAAACTATAATAGTTGTTCCCCACATGCGATACATGTTTATTTGGCCTACTGACAGACATAACTACCGTTCCGAATAGAGGATCGTTTGTGAAATTGGCTGGATTGTAGCCGCGGGTGTCAACGGTACCGGCCCGCGTGACCGCGCCGCCGGCTTCTTCTAAATTAATTCTAGATTGTGTTGCACTGGCCACATTGTCTCGCTGGAGTGGCGTGACAGCCTGTCGTTACCAACCACCACTTTCTACTCGTGTTACAGACACAATCTTTCAGGCTGAATTTGTTCTACACTTGTTGTCACCTTAACACGCTTCTTTTATTTTAACAGACACCCAGAAAGTAAGAAGGTTACATATCGAGTTCCTTGTTCCAGTTTGTTTAACTGTATAATGTATCCTGTAACCAACAATTGAAATAAAAATTGTTCAAAAATAATAAGTATTCTTTAAAATTAATGAATAGAAATACCGGTAAGTAATTTGACTATATTGCCACCTTTATAGTGCTATGCGCTAATAACGTGCAGGTGTTCAACTAAACATGTCAAAATACTGACTTCTATCCTTAAATTTACAATTGCAGATGTTGGTAATGTTGCCTTTCTATCTTTCTGTCTTTAATCATCTTGTACTATATGTGATGGACCGAATAAACTATGAAATCGGTTAAATAAGTGTTGTACTTTAAGATCTACATAGATAATATACATACAAGTGTTATTGTAAACTGTTACTACATCAAAACTTTAGTGTTATTTTAGTTTATATTATAGTGAAATGATTCTAATTTTTTTTTTTATGTTATTTGGTAACGAGACGAGCTGGTCGTTTGCCTGATGGTAATCATAACGCCGGCCCATAACAATTGCAGTGCCACCTAGAACTTTGAAACACAAAGGCCTGCGCGGCACTGCAATGCGCTCGTTACCCTGTGACATTAGGTATTAAGTCTCATAAGCCCAGTAATTTCACTGGATACTCTGCTCATCAAACCGGAACACAGTAATGCTTGCACACTACTGCTTGGCGGCAGACTTCACGAGCAAAGCGGTGGTAACAACCCAGACGGACACTCGCAGAAGAGTTAGTCGTCCCACTAATGACTTCAAAGCAACAAAAAATAAACAGTACAGTTATTTTATATCGATTCATAGTGGTTATGTAGTGTAGGTACTAGGTAGAAAGGTAGTAACTTCAAAAGTGAAAAAAAGAATGATGACCCAAATCAATAACGGTTTGATACCGGAAAATATCGGCCGTTGCTGTCCTTGCCGTAGTTATAACTTGTAGCTGGAAATAAGTTCCTTTTTAGTGTCTACAGCAATCGCGATACGCACCGTGAAGCCAATAACTTCCTATTATCATTCACTAACACCGCAGACGTTATTCCGCTACTGGATATCTTATTGCTTAACTAGTTCCGTCCGCAGCTACGCTCCCGTTGATTTTTGGAGACTGTAACCTAGTCATGTAAAAGACGGCACAGTCCATTTGTGGCGTGTAAGTATGTCCCTCTGTGATCTAGATACAGACCCCAGTAGACTTTGAGTGCAAGTGCCTCGGAGTTAGCAACAGATTAGTTATCAGTTGTTATATTATAAAATAACGATCATCTATTTTATCATTTATCTAACTTTGAAGTCTACATAACTGTATTTTCAAACGGCACCATCCCTATTACCTAAATCAAAGTTCTCAAATAGTAATTTAAGTAGTGATTGATTTATGGCTTTCATATGACCAATTAATGAGCTTGGACAAATTCTATTTCTGATTGCCACACCATAATATTTTATGGAATTTTTGAATCCAAAAATTCCATAAAATATTATGCTTTCAAGCTGCGTTTACTGTTCGTTCGGATTCTTCATTTAAACTAAAACTGTTTGATGTTCCGCTCATACACAGCCCGTCGTGTTTTGACTGAACTGTACGTTACATGCCACTGTAACGTATGTTAAAGAGTGACCTAAACAATTAATGCTTGGTCTAAGCGTAGGTCGGTTTACTACACCAATTTTAAAAACGGCCAATCAGACTCCCGAACTGTTCCTAAAAAAGCTAAAAGACACACAGATAGAAATTTACTTCTATATACATAGAGATATCGTTCCCAGTAATACCAGTACTATTTATTAGATTGAGTCGTGAGACCGCGCCGCGGTCAGTAGCCGGGCTCTCTGAGTAAAATAAATAAATAGAAAATGAATACTATCCATGCCTCTCAATCCAATAAAATAACTGTATTTGGTTTTCTACATTTTGCAATTTCTACTCATGATGCATGATTGGTTGTAACTTTGTGGCTTATCTTTCGGTAAAGGAAAGCATTGTGAATTTGTGATGCAATAAACTATGATGCTAGAGCTTTTTGCTAATGCTCGCCTGGTGAATGCGAAAAATTCTGTCCGTACAGTACTACTGCTTGGTATGGCAGATTGAAATTGTAAAACGGTGATACTCCACTAGCAGTTGGACAGCCGGCGCGTGTTTCCACCATGACGCCCGTAACATTCAAAAGCAATGTTGAATTATTATCTACATAAATAAATAACTGTCTCTGTCTCTTCCTGGCTATATAACCCACATGGTCGTGGGGTCAGCCTTCCGTATATTTTTACTCCACTTCGCTCTGTCCTCGACATCTTGATTGGATAACCGGCCTTCACTCATATCCTCTGGATCTGTCTCTAGATCTCCGACCGGGGATAAAAAGCTGTAGTGCGAAGTTTCCTACGTAGTCAGGTGGCCTCCGCTTTACGTGTCCGTACCAACGCAGCCTAAACAAATAAATAACTATTTAAGTTCGGGGTAGAATCCGAACTCCACAAAAAGAATCTTAGTTAATTTTCAGGGTGCCTGTTGGATCATAACCCACACTTGACTATGCCCTGACTATCTATAATTTTGCGATCTAGTAGAGCGCCGAAAAAGGGGGATATAATATATTTGCTATAGAATAAATTGGTTTCAAAGATATCAAAAGCAGCTGATATAGCTGCGGCTGATATTTATATCGACCATCTATAATATCTTTGATCATTTGTGAGATAATCAGCAATACAAATATGGCAACGTTTTAGGACCTAGTCGTAATAAGAGTCTAGTAAAGTAGTCTTGATCACTGAAGGAAAAGTATCAGAATAATCATTGTGGAAATGTATCTACTACTAAAACGTTTATGTAGTTGACTATACTACTAGTAAGCCCAGTCGCGCGGCATGATGCATAAATCATAGTTTATTGCTCTATTCCACAATAGTTATTTATTACAACTCGATTGCATTGCTGTAAGTCGAAGGAATGTCCGTTTTTCTATACAATTAAACCGCTAAAGTGACGCGCCTCTATTATACAGAATTACCAGCTTTTCGATAAAGCTGAACGTAAAAATAAGTGAAACCTAGCCTGGCCACCTTTTCAAAATGAACTTTTTAAGGCTTTGCTTAGCAATCAAGGCAAGAAATAGTTTTTTATTTGGATAAGGTACGAAATTGTTTACTTATTTTTGTGGTATATACTGCAGGTGACAGCTAAAATATCGTCATCTAATTTGCTTAAAAGCGGATTATGATGTTAAATTAAATTCAATTTGAAACCACATTTAACAAATTATATTAAGAATTTCTAGTGTTGGTTTCATAATATGTATGGAATTGATTTATGATATCTCATTTGTAGGGGACGTTAATACGGAGATGATCGTAAGATATGACTGTGTACCTACTAAAATATTGTAAGTGCATCTTATATTCTTAAATATAGCCTCTTCTGAAATATCAGGTAGATTCTCAAAAATTTATGATGTTTTTGGATGTGTACAAATAATGGGTTAAGTCCTTAAAGATAATCCTCTTCCGGCGCTCAAATTGGAAGCAAAGAGAATTGCTGTATAAAAGTTTCAGAAATCCCCTTATCCAGTTATTTACCAACTAATTATTTAAGCATATTCCCTTCTTTGTTACTACCCCAATCTCTGGCCCCAATGGGACTAAACATAGGGTTTAAAATGACAATGGTTTCGTCGCAAAATATTCACTGATGAAGAGCATACGAAAACTAAAAATGGTTTAATGATGACAGCTATTGTCATAGGTGACCATAGACAAATGATTGTGCTATAAAATACCGAAATTGATCATTTTGCGGCGAAACCATTATCATTTTTAAAACATTTACATATTTAGTAGAGTTGGAGCTCTGATCTTTAGTGACGATGTGGGGGAAGGTAACCTAAGAATGAGAACTGGATGTCTCCTAATTTCGCAGCCACCGGTCCGTGACGTGACGTGTCTGACAAGTGACAGTATCCCGCCCACCTCCATTTCAGCTTCGTGATTTCATTTTCGGCACCAAAAAGTCACCGTGTGCCATAAAACCTTATATAGGTGTGTCCGGAACTTTAATAGCGGATTAATCGTATAAGCGAGTTCTTGTTATTGTTGTTTGATATTTGCATAGAGATTAGTTTATAAATTGCTTTCCGGGTGATCCGGGGTTTACTTACCTGTTAGCTTTATTACTTTTGTTATACTGGCCGTGGACCGGTTTAGGAACATATTACTAATACACCACACTAGCTCGTTAGTTGTAATGTAATTTAAATAACTACAAAAAGACGATAAAGAAGATCTTCGCCGGAAACTTGAATGCACTGTAGGTACGTAAGACTTATTACACCACGCATTATACTGTCTTATTAACACTGTCTGACAGTCTACTTTCTTTGACTAAGACCGAATAACAGGCTAACTCTTAATTACACTACACAAGTTAATAGACAGTCTTAGTAGGTAAGGCAGTTTGAATATTACGTGGTGTAATAAGTCCCTAAGAAATAATAAATACGATGGCGCTGTGGTTAAGTTGGTACCTTACCTGCGAAGCCAGGCGCCTTGAGTTCGATTCCCGGCTGAGGGAAACTTTGTATGATGAAAATAGTTTGCTCTCGGGTCTAGGTTGTTTGTGTGTTCAAGCCATCTGCGACACAGGGAATCCTACTGCAGGGGTGTAAGTTTGTAAGCGTTTATGTTTATGAATACCTTGGTCCTACAACATCCAGACATGGAACTAAATACTTGGTGCTTTAAAAATATTGTCCCGTTGCGGGAATCCAACCCTGAACAAGTATACGACATACGTGTTATACGAGTAGAAGTTCATCTACCACCACGGGGACTATCTTTTCTACATACCTACTTAATTATTAGCAATATCAATATTATTATACTATATACCACGTACACTAATTATTATTACTTAACTGTGCCCTGCGGCTTCTCCCACGTAAAATAAAAGTAGCCTATGTTACTCCTCATAACATCAGCTATCTGCCAGGAAAAGTCCCGTCAAAATCGGTCGAGCCGTTTCGGAGATTAGCCGGAAAAGACGGACAAATATTTTAAAAATTGTTTTTTGTTATGAGTACCGTGTATACTTTCATATTTTATGCATTTGGTAAAAAGCTGTTATTTTGACATTACAAACAGACACTTCAATTTTATTTATTTGTATAGAAAAGATTTTGTTTATTTATACTGGCTAATGTGCAGCTGCTGGAACAGACAACATCTGCTTGACGACAGATCCACATTTTACACATTTACGACAGATTACACATTTTTTTTCTGAAAAGCTAGATTGGAATCTAAAATGAGTCTTAATCCTTAACTATTTAATGAAGGGTAATTTCCTTTTCGTAAAGAAGAAAAAAGGTTACAATATCACTTGCACCTATAATTTTAATGAGACTTTAATTTTCATTGGTCATGTGAACATTGTTGCAGATCTAAAGCTGGGCGATCGCGTGATGACTCAAATGATTGACCGGTAAGTGTTCATTATATTCACATTACATTAGTAGATAAAAACTAATGAGGTTATTGAACTGTGAAATTCCTAATTGTCTAAGGCTAAAATTCAGACGAGCTATGGCCTCATGCTGCCAAATTTTGACATAAATAGATACATGAGTCCACGCTTAGACTCATCTCGGGCTGAATGTATGCCTAACCAGGCATACATAGCAATTGCTATTATTTTGTAAAATAAAATCCGGTTTAAGGAGTCCAACTAGCATTTGGATCGGATTATGCAAAGTTTCGTGTTAAATTTGAAAAAATATTAGTAAATTATACTATGGCGTGTGGTGTGAGTTCTTTGCATGGGGCATTTAATAGTGCTCGCTTATAGTTAGTTATGGATGTGTTCACACAAAGCAACCAGCTGCTCCCATTCTAAGTTTCTCTTGGACTACAGTGTCGCTTGAAATTTTATCACTGCTATTAAAACCTTTATAAAATAAACGGCCACTAACGTCACATAATTCCTAATAATGACATACGCATTCTAAAGATAATTTTCGTGAAATTGTATTTAAGGATCTTTCCGTCAAAATTAAAAAGAAAAGGGGCGAGATATCCTATTGTGATTGTGACCAATGGAGCCTCAAGCTTTGGACACATGTATTGCAACCAGTCGGCATCGTCGCTGTCGCCAACATTGCCCGCTGCAGCGCAACACCGCAGCGCTGCATGATCGTGCCTCACGCCGGCATAATGCGCTGGCGCACGCCGGAAACCTATTTTTTGCTGTACCGCGGGTGAATTTTAAATCGAACATGTCTTTATGGCTGAGCGTTTCCATTTCTTGCGCCTTTCATGATTTTGCTTCTACTATGAGTTGTTTTGTTTTTCAATGGAGTTTTGATAGCCTATATGGAACCGTTTGGTTGTCAATAGATATCGTCATAGTCGTCATGTCAATTATTGTCCTAGTAGTTTCATAATAGAAAGCTACCAAATTAACTTCTGCAAATAGTGATGTTGGAATCTAGTTAAAGACTGATTCTTTCAATCAATTAACTCTATTGCTAGTTATATAGAGAACCTAGTTTTCAATACCCGCCATTTGCTTGTGTATACTAGTTTAAAAATAAATAGTACCCACAAAGACCTATTAGCGGTCACTAATAAATTAGCTTTAAATCCGATCTCGCCTGATATAAATAACATCGAATTGAGTCGCGCAAACCTGTTGATCATCCTGATTCATTCATTTTCTAGTTATGACAGATTGATTACACTAATCCGACTGCTTCGTACCAGTGGTACGGGCTTTGCAGACCGTGTAACGGTAGCATCGATCGAATGAATAAATCTATTCATGCAGCTTTGTTTTCGAAATTGAGAGGTTGTCTGCTCCCGACCTTTGAGCTACGCGCACACTTACGCGACTAGCGTAGACGCTTAGTGGGAGCGTCTTGATATACAGAGTGCAATCGTTTATTTGTTCAGTCCGTCTGTGTGCAATCTTCTGTTATTGGTATACTTATGACCGCATACATTAACATAAATTAAAAAAGTAAGATATTTCTCGATCTTGAAAACCATATTACCCAAGGTGCAATCGCCACCTGGTACCATATTCCAAAATCAACATACTTGTTATTGGCTTGAACCAGTACTTAACCTTAGCCATTGAGGAGTGCTGTATTACACCTTCCGAAACCTCGTGGCACATCATATTCAGTCATACCATAAGGTAACCCATTTTGGTCGAGATTAAAATTCCAACAACAATCGAAGACGGCGCGCGAGCGTCGTGTTTTTCAACCGTACGTTAGTCGCTCCAGCTTGCTGTCGAGTTTTCTGTGCTGGTTTGACCCGAACTTTATGCCTTATAGCTTGTAGACTCAGTGGAGGGTGAATGAAAAACTTCACAGGTAGATTGTAGAGACAGCGGTATTATAGCCAAAGTAGGCCATCTGTAGAAGACTATTCCGGTAAAGGCATTTAGTTTTTCACTCTAGGCCTCGCGGCTTATCATGCACCAAGACCTTTGTCTGTTTGAAAGGTAAACTGTGTCTGATTTTGTGGTTTAGATTCTATTCTCGTGTATGTTTATAGCCTTTAATGAATGTGGGAGAGCAGTTACAAGATTTATCTCCGATCGTGAAGCTATCTTTACATGTCTCGTTTGTTTGTAAGCTTTGGCTTTTGTCTAATTATTTTTAAACAGAGGTTAAGTAATCTTTATTTATGCAAATCTTCAATGCCGTAGGCGTTTGCGAGTTTTCACCTGCCAGCCAAAGAAACCAGATTTTATACTAAACAAAGGACAAATAGAATGTCATTTGACTATGATATGGAACAATCTCTATCAATTATTAAGTGTTTTTGTGAGCATTCCATAGTTTGCTTACTTACATCTATCGATAATATAACATCTAGGAAATATTATGATTAGGACCATGTCAGATGCATGGGGATACGACTAGCGCAAGGTAGCTGGCAGCAACTTTATGTGGAACGCTGAAGACAATAGGGTTCAGTGGCGCTTATTGGGATAGGCATATATCCATGCAGAAGTGGATTGATACAAGGTGATGATGATGTTGATGATGATATCGAACATGTTGACGCAATCATAGCCAGTTAGTATGCGTATGTTGCTACTACCGGGTACCAATAGTGAAACGATGAGGTATTGATGGTAGTGAGAGGTGAACTGCCGATCCGTATGTCCTGTGGTTCGAATCCTACATTCAACTTGAGCTTTCAGTGAAGGAAAACATCGTGGTGTAACTATAGCGGGACATTTTATAGTGCCTATCTGGCTAGGGACCAATCTATTGTTGAAAATCGGCCAGTTCCTTTTCTTAGCTTATGTTGTTTGACTAGATCAATTGAGGAGGTATTCAAACGTATATAATCCTATTCTGCAAAAAGTTATATGGACATTATACATACAGCTATACACTCGCTGCGGCTCCGCCATCCGCCACACCCTCCGTATCTGGTGTTATCCCACTGCAATATTACGAGGAATATTCATCTTTTTCGTAGAGAGTTTTAATTATTAAGTGCAATATGGCGGTGTGGTAAATTTGTAAAATTGTTATGGTTTATAAAGTTCTAGAAACAGTTTGATGATGATGATGTTCGTCAGCACTCGACATAGGCGAAATTGTGGTCACAACATTCCACAGAAGCCAGGAAATAAAGAGTTGGTTGTTGTTGTTGATGATGTTCATATAGCTTAGAAAATGTTAATTTAAGTATAATTTTTTTTTTTTAAGAAGCTTTTTCTCCGTTATATTCCATTGTGACCAGGTTTATACATGTATACAAATTTTCAGCTTGTTCGAGCCACGAGAGTTAGTTCAAAATTCAGTTGCAAAATTTACCCACATACTCTATCTAACACATATCTAACATTTCATATGTAAGTACTAATTAGTGAAGTTAAATAAAAGCTTGTATAAACGGTTCAGTTTTGTCCAGAAACGATATATTTCTAGTTAGGTTTGAACCCCCCCTCCATAACAGAGTTACGCCCAAGCATTCCAGTTAGTTCAGACACCTACCTAATTGAAACTCGGATGTTGTTTGTAATGAGCTTGTGAGAAAATTTGTTACCACAGATTTGTTATTAAGATTACGGATGAGGAATTATTCTCGATATTAACCGTGTTTATAGCTTTGTCCGGGATTAGTAAGCGGATCTGTGTACAAGTAGTAACGAAACTTCATACATTTCTTTTCATTTACTTCATCATTTATACAATAAGTTATATTTACTTCATTCCATTTATTCAAATGGGCTCCAGGAAAGCGCTTGTGAAAGTTAAATGACTCTAAGTGCCCTTTCGAAGTACCTATACAACCAATCGAAAAGAAGGCCAAGAAACCATTATCGGCATTCGTTAAAAAATTATTCCGTTTCGTACGCTGGCTTATGTGAGTAGGTAGCCCTTCCTTTTATATTTATTACATTTTTTGAATTTAATGTGATGAGCATTTATAGAAGCGAAGAAAGGTGTGTAAAAATGAAAATATCTAACTAGACGTAATTATTACCATTTCCAAAAAGTTTCTTGTTTTTTTAAGCCTTACAAAATATTAGAACGTTAGTGTTACTTGCAAGTTGATCTACTGTAATATTTTTGTACTGCATTACGGTTCAGTATTGGGTCTGTAATTTATAATTATTGGGTATATTGGATCTGTTTTTCGCCCTGGGCTAGGGTTCGGCTAAGTTCTACTATGCTAGTAAATTTATGGTTCAAAGTATACGGTTAGTTTTAATCTTTAGTTCAAGCGGAAGCGTATCGGAATTGACCTAAATAAAGGAAGGTTGACCTACGCTTGTATACCTACTACATTGATTTTCATTCGCTCTCAATTTTTTAAATTCTTTTTTTTTTCAACAATTAAAGAGGGACGCAATTGAGAGCCTCTTTCGAAAATCGTGTTTTATACTTTTACACAACTGTTTACACTAAACTTCAGTTGGACGAGTATTGTAACCTCTTTACGTATTTTATGGAGCACTTTTGAACCCTATCTACTTGGAGAGGATACTTGGGGGATCCAAGCTACGCGACAGGTACTATAATGATAACGAGTAACAGTAATTTGTTTTAAAAATTACGCTATTTGATCACTCTTTCAGTTTTTTTTACAAATATACGCCCTTATTTATAAAAGCCCAATAAGATAATCTATGCATAAAACTGCTCTGTCAACTTCACGTTGACGGAAGCTGTTACGCGTGAAAATGAGACAAAACACTTTTTCTTAACACTTCTTCACTTTCTGTTACGGAACGTTTATGAATAAGGGCTTTATTTAGTATTTACGTTTCACCGCTTTCTGTACTGAACTTGACCACTATCTCACTTGTTTGTAAGCGACGATGCGGTCGGAAGATGAAGAACGCTTATCTCGAAGTTCCCATTCGCTCGAGCACTATATAGCAATCTGGAGACATACTCAGGTAACGGAAGATCCACTCCTTAGCGGTTGTGTTAGCTTACAGTGAGGCCACACGGATGCGCTGCGGTTCGTTGCGCCGCGACGCCTGAGCGGTGACGCTGAGTCGTCGATGCATCGTTGTATATGCCAATGATGTCATGTCGTTGTGACTTATATTGTAAAATAAGTTTTTTTGTGGAAAAATATCTCTTTCCAGACAAGCTTTTTGGCTACCTTCCGCCTCCAACATCAGTACCCAGGGTGTTCTGATGTATGATGATGATGATGACTGTCCATGATCTTGCAATGCACCAAAACCGCATTCGTGTGGCCTGACTCTAAAGCACACTGATACCTACTCAGGCGAGCACTAAAAATGCCATACAACGGAAATGTTTTTAAACAAAATGTGGTCTTGAAATTTTTTGGTGTTACTGATTTAACGTTAGGTACATTATTTACAAAAATAACTTCAAGTAACTTAAAAGTACAAATTTTTGTAGCAGTATTTTTCTATTAACATTACAATTGCACACACGCACATTCGCACACCTAAGTGATATTTGTGTGATTATGATGACATAAAACTTTAACTTACTCCTGAAACACAGTATGTTGTACTAGTTCGGGACAGGCTATGGATTAATCATAACTATGTGTAAAACTTTTGTGTCTAAATAAATGATTTGTGTTTACCTATAGCTTTTGTTTCTAAAAGGGAAGACAGCCGAAACTTCGATAAGTCGTTTATCCCTTCACTAAGCATTTACAAATTAATGATTACTAATTAATCTACCAAGACTAGGATTAGGATAATTGACGAGTTTCCGAATCCTCGGTTAATCGGCTTAGAGGGAACTGGACAAGACCTTTCGAATCTTAGCGATAACCTTTCGAAGATGCTGCAAGTGAAAGAAATGGGATGGCTAAATAAGAGCAGTGGGGCCTAAATGGCAACTTTGTCCGAATCATAATATGATCATATTAAGACCCATTTAATGGTCACCTAAATGGAATTGATATTGTGACTCCGTGCCGAAACATTTTAATAATTTATCTATTTAACAGTTTTGTATGAAAATTCGTATACTTAATACCTACGTTCACAAAATATGAATTGATTAAGCGTCAAATATAGTAGAATCTTATGAGGTTGCTCATCTACGAATTCCATTTAAGTGACTATTTACGATTTATGAAATTGATTACAATATGATCATATCTATGATTCGGGTCAATTAGCCTTTTTAGCCCCGCAGGTGGGATTTAAAAGCGGCATTGTTCTTGGCGCGAACTTGTATTTGAGATAGAACATCAATTTTGTTATTATGCAGGCAGCTGAGTTTTGTTAGTGGGAGGACTAACTCTTTTGCGAGTTTCCGTCTGGGTTGTTACCTCCGCTTTGCTCTTGAAGTCTGCCGCCAAGCAGTTGTGTGCAAGCATTACTGTGTTCCGGTTTTATGAGCAGAGAGTATCCAGTGAAATTACTGGGCTTATGAGACTTAATACCTAATGTCTCAGGCTAACAAGCGCATTGCAGTGCCGGCAGGCCTTTGTGTTTCAAAGTTCTGGGTGGCACTGCAATTGTTATGGGCCGGCGGTATGCTTACCATCAGGCAAAGGATCAGCTCGTCTCGTTACCAAAAAACATAAAAAAGAGCTGAAAAGGATGCTTGGACACAACTTTTGAAATTTTTGACGGCCCATTGGCAGTTGGTAGTGCATGCCTGCAGAGTTTTTTTTGACAAAGTTGTAAGAATAAGATAATAAGAGGCCCTGGATTCATTCAGCTGGCTGAGACAAACATTAAACGACTGAAGAAGGAAGTTCTCAATTAGACCTGTTTGATTTTTATTCTTAAAATTTGTCTTGGTAAGATAGAATCTTCTAATAAATTTACATCCTTACCCAGTGTCCACTCGACAACCTGCACTTTGTCAAAGTACCCCGCATTTATGTATTAAGACTTCGCTTTCACCTTGGACCATTCTCAAGCCTACAAGGCGGTCCACTAATCGGTTTTAATAATGTACATCAATTAACGTCTTCCAGGATTACCTCCCTCGGCTGTGTCCACTCTACAACTGGAATGTTCTGTCAAACTGACCGCTTTTTCTCAGGTTTCCCTTTAATGATGATTAATTTTATTTACTCTTTTGTTTTCAGCTTTTATGTACCTTCGTCTCCAGTTTGTTTTTTCAGGGATAAATCTGTGACTGATTTTTCGATAATATATTAAATATTTTACTTGAAATGTTACAAAATAACGTATGTATCGTTCTTTTCTTTGATTTACCAACCGCCTTCAACGGTTTTTTTAGACAAATGTAGCCCATTTGTTTCGTCTGATTGGGCCGTTCGAGGGATATGCCTGGCTTGATTGTTTTCCGCGAACCCTTCACGTCTTCTGTGAATTGATGAGTTCCCGATGCTGGACGAAGATAGCCAATCTCGGGCTTGATTGAGCGTCTATAATATTTCGCGGGTTTTCATGGTAATACGGGGGCTTACTAGTGGCTATTTACGGTTCGGTTACGGTTAAGCAAAGTGACGTTATTACGCTATTCGTAAATATACATTTGTGTGTGAAATAGAGATTTACTTAAGTTACACTTTCATTCATTACTGAATATATACGCAGACTCTGTTTTTTAAGGAATCCTAAATAATCGCGGGCTAGTTATGACACTCATGAGTTTCTACGTCTGTTGCAGACGATATAATATTGCTTATTTTTAAACACAGCCTTGCACACAAAGTAAGGACGTTGACTAAATGCTTTTTTATTCGCTGATTGTAGTATCTTGGCCACAGACCATGGCCATCACATGAAAGGATAAAATTACAAACAAGATAGTACTTGAGTTGATTGCTGCTAAGACCACTGAACAAAACGTAATGGTAGTGCTTATTACAAACTAAGACCTGGTAAGTTAGACGAATGGTATGGTGTCTCTTTTTCTTAATTAAATAAAAACTACGAAATAACCTTCAACTAAAAGCTATAAAGCATCGCCATTTTCAATGTTATTTCAATAAAATATAATTATATTTAAAGAAGGACCTGAAGTATAAGTACAGTGATTTGTTCAACGATATTGAAGCTAAGCGGCACGTGTAGTAGCATCATTATTAACTCGATCGGAGTCTTCAGAATTTCTACGTAAAGTTCACCATATCCATGGCTCCGCGCGTCGTGGATTGAGTGGAACGATGGTCCAATTTCAAGCCCACAGACGGGCACTCCATTCCGGGCGCTCCATCGCTCCATTTTTCGGTCATTCTGCGTCTCGAGTACTGCCAACTGAGCGCAAAATGGATCGTCGTATCGGCAACTAACGAGAAAGAATGTTGGAATGGAACGTTTGGATTTCTAATATTTCTATCACTCCAAGTAATCAATCGATCTGAAATTCCTCACACACGGGCAGTTTTCGGAACGTTAGATTGGAATGTTGTGGATTAGAGTTCTCGTGTATGGGCTCCTAGAGCCCACATGTGCGTGTATATGGAGCGATGGTTTTGGGACGCTCGTGTATATATGAGGTTCTTAATAGCTATATATAGGAACGTTACTACCATCTAACAAGTGTTCGCAATGACACCGTACAGAGCTCAAATGAACAGTAGTTAAAAGAGTTTGCTCTAACTAACATATCACGTTACGACTAACAATGTGCGTAATAAATTATAAAGTTTTTGCAATATTTCTCCTTTAGCCGGTTCATTTGTTACCCGGCGCGGCGTGCCGCGTCTGGGATTTATATGCAGGGAACATTATCTCGTCCCTTCAAAGTGACTAACGTCGTACATACGATATATTCAAATTAATGGACGCCGGGCGCCTTATTCATATTTTACACGGGCAAACAGATTGTGTGTAATAATTGGACATGCGTCAAGCGTGTCACGGTAATGTGCCCATAAGTTAGCCGTGGCTCCGGGCGCGTGTCATTATGCCAATCTCCACAATTGAGCTGAGTCGACGACGCTCCGTTACATACTAACTATCACCTAAGCTGTTGGTGGTCACATACTAGCTAAAACATCATCTGTGGCTTTGGCCGCAGACGCTACGTCGGGATGATCTATGAGATGGAATTATGAGCTGGTGGATTGGCTCCTGCTCAAATTAGCCTCCTCATATAGCATACCTCAGAGGCATTATTACACTCAATTGCTAGAATTCGGTAACGGTGAATGTTACCCGAGGTTCCGAAGATCGAACAAATGGCCCATCCTTTAGAACATTGCATTGCTTGTTAATAATACTAATAGCGTACCGGGCATTCGTGCCGTTAACACCCACCGCAGTCTTCGTTTGATTAAGAGCGAGCTAATGAAATTAATAACCGTGGAACAAAGACTAAGTTAGCGCTACAGTCGGTAAACAGTAAGAGAACTAGGAAGAAGTGGCATCTACGCTGGGATAGTTAGGGTTACCTCTGGCGTGCGCAATAGTTTAAAAACTAATCGAGAAAAGGCTTTCTCTCTGAACCTTATGAAAATAGATAAGAAAATGAATAATTATATACTTTTTTGTAAATAATATATTTTCATAAACCACAAAGCTTTGCAAACTTTATCTTCATTTTCGATAGGTGTAATAAAACGACTAATATCGCCTCTGATCATATGTGTAATGTGACGACGTTGTCGAAGGTGGTTAGAGCGCTAAGCCTAAAATTTAAGAAACATAATTTAAGAGTGGCTACCGGGTCACCCCAGTAGGTGCTTGGTAAATAGCGAGGCTTATACGAGAAAATGCTCTACTGTTTCATGCACTGAACGAAATCTATGCAATATGGGCAAAGTAAGTGCTGCCACACATTCGACAACCGAAAACTCGAAACGCTTGGTTTGCGCCTATGGCATACAAATTGTATGAAAAATCTTATTCACAGCTTGTGGTCGCGTTAGTGGCCCAAGGTGCGGCTACACAAAATAACAAATTTATCAGTCATACAATTTAACAGATACTAAAGAATATTAGTGTGCGTGAGGCGATACAAGACGCTCTATAGAGTCCATACTGTAAATTAACAGCTCTACCGCCTCCTTCGCTCTGACAAATGACCGAGTGTAATTTCACACGAGCCCATGATAAGTATCGACCCATATTATTCCTGTATAATATGTCCTGCTATTCGACTGTTTTGTTTTTGTTTGTATTATATTGATTTTTTTCGTTATTATTTCTTTGTAAATATAACTGGGTGCTGCGCGTGGTTTCACCCGCGTGGACATTCCGACAGGAACCGTGCATTTTTCCTAGATAAAAAGTAGCCTAGATTTGAAGCACATAAAGTATCTCTACTGCAGGACCTTATGGACGCTACAAGCGACGCAGTCGACGTGGCCAAGTTCTGGGCTGCGACCATTTAATTGCCATCGACACGCTAAGAAGAAGAAGAAGAAGTATCTCTATGCAAAAAATCACTTCGACCCGTTGCCCAGTTGCTGCATGAAAGAAGGACACACCAACAAACACACTTTTACATTTATAATAGTAGGGAAAGGGATAATGGTTTAAATTTAATTTTCGAAGGCTCTTTTATACATGAGTAGACTTGAGATGCTTATTCAGAGCAGGGGTGACACTGCTATGTAGCAACTTTTCAACTAATCATATTTGTTTTAAAGTTTTATTCACAGTTAGACAGGCGTAACGCGTAAACTACGAGTAAAATTAAACCGAACCTGTTAATGTCCATCAACAGTCATCAATGACAATCTCCAAGCAGCTGCAAGCTATATAAACCTATACCACGATTCCTGTGCATTCGTTCTGCTGCAATTATTGCTCATTCAACTTAAACTTCCCCCGGCCGTGATAAAGCGGTATCATAGTGCAGGTATTTATCATAAGCCCGTTGCGCACACGCCGACGCGGGACGTAAGGAAACGAGATCGTCTCTGGGCGCGGGCCCACAACCGATAAATCTGCTGCACTTAACTCGCAACCGGTAAATAACTATGGGATTTCCGCGTGCGAGAACGCGATGCGCCCGAGCATAAATCTATGCCCGTATTGTGATATTGTGTTGCCATTATGCGACGCCGGGAACGCTGCCCGTCACATAAATACACACGAGCCCAGTAAAGCCTCTTGTGTCGCCTGAATGGGCAGCGGTGTCGCTTTGCCGGTCGGTAGTAAGTCAGATTTTGATTCCAATTCATATTTGAATACGATTTCTCGCTACGGCTATCACAAGAAATAGTGTACGCTGCAACTGCTTAACGTTTTTTTTATTACGGCAGCCGTATGCAATTTGAATGAAAATACCATCCTTCATGTCGTTCACGATCGATAGCCGCAGAAGAGCGTTTTGCATTGTGTTAACTAGGTATACTCTAGCCCTAGAAACAGTTGAGCAAGCCAATTCTGTCGTCCAGTGCGCCTTGCACGTCCTAATAGGGTAGGCGATCGCGATCGCTTCAGCGAACGAACGATGGTACACGTGTTCCAGTCGGAATTACCATTATTAGCGATCATCGGCGCCGGCGTCTGTAACGACCCTCAATAGGCGCGACCGACTCGGCGAATCTTATCGCGAACGGAACCTCTGCCCGTTACCATCTACCTATTTGAGACTTGTTTATTTTTTTGATACCTACTCTTGTTAGGCCATAGAACAAATGCCGGTTCTCGGTGTACTCACGCTCGGTTTTTGCGATGAGCTCGTCCATAGAACACGTTATAAGGTTCAAAGAAAATTGAATTGTAATTGCGCTCGTAGAGAAACGCTAAACGTGCCATTCTTTCTTGATTACACGTTCGCCCGCGGACACCGACGGCCCGTGGCAATTATTGCATATTAACTGAATTGAATTCTCTCAGCAATTTGTACTTAGGTACTTTCATTAAATTATTATTGGGCATGTGCATGCGTTGCGTGATTAATAGGGAGAGTCTGTATTCTGTACGTTCGTAGCTCGTTCTTTGGCGAATTATTGAGATCGCTTTGTTTCCTTGTCAGTTCGATGCTAATTTTATTTACCGTCCGTGAAATTGGATGCCGCTTGCTTTTTGTTCGTAATAACCAGTCCTTAGTGATAATTTGTATTGAAATGTTTAATGCAAAACAACATTGCGTTTGAGAGAGTGTTATTGCTTGGCCGAAGGCTTGTTCAGTTGATACCGCGCGCTCATTTCTAGCTATCGTCGGAATAAAATGTAAGAAGAGTCTATTCGGTCTTATAACGATGGTTTGCTTTTATCCTTATCGTCGGGTCAATTTCAATATAGAAATGTGGAATAGTTTTTAAGATAATGATAACAGTATTGACATTGTATACGTCAGAAGTGATGGTTCTTGATATACCTGCAACTTTGTATTTCTATGTCACTGCAGTCGTAGCTTGTAATAGTTATCTTCAGATTTAATCTGAACGGTATCTTTGGCACTAAAGTTATATGCTACCAATAAGCTGTCGAATTCTTACTTCGGCTATAGTCGTATTTATGAATTAAAACCTCATTTTGCTTACCTCATGCAAGTTTGAAATCGATCACCAACCAATTAATCTATGTTGTGCAGTTCGAAATACCCATAGTTTCTTGGAGTTAGCTCTGGGCGTGAACGTAATCTTTGACTGGGCACTTTACATTCAACGGGGTAGTGACCAAATGCTTGTCGTTTTGTCTTAAACGATAGCTCTTAGTCACTATCTCCTGATGTTATAAGCGATGTGTGTCGTAGGAAACACTAAGCTTCGGTGCTCAAGTACAATTCCGGTAGACATCGATAGACCATACCTATAATCAGTGATATACCCAAGGATCGTCAGTGGATTTAGCCGGAGAGAAAACATACATTTCTAAAATGTGAATGTGCCAGTGATGTTAGCGATACGCTAACATCATTGGCATGATATCAACGTTAAGTAAGGAGAATGTTTGGAGCAGAGACCCGGATTTTAATCCCGTCAGCATTGGAAATATATGAGCTATACACCGTTAGGTGCTTTGATTCAGATGTTCGACAAGAGCATGGGATGGATAGGCCAGCTATAGAAATACCCTACCACCATGGTAATGACTATGTTTATGAAGCTCAATTTAATTATAAAACAAATCCTCAACCAAAGGATTGAAATAAATAACGTCGTATTCCATCTATCACTGCTATACGCGGACTCCTAAGAAACCTAACGCCAGTGGTAAATCTTCCACCCCTCTGCATTCATTTGCGTCCAACGCCACACCTTCGTATCCACGTTAATAATTCTCCATAAAACGTTTAAGGGCATGGCTGCAGCTTTCGCAGTGCTTGCGACATCTTTTAACTGTCTGTATAAATATTATCTATTCGTCGGTCGTTCTGTGCGCAGGTAACGTGAGAACTACTGGATATATTTTTTGATCGAGTAGAGGTTTGATTGCAGGTGGTGGAGTAGTCCTGCCTGAAACAGTCTTAGATGAAGAAATGGATGTCAGGACATGTCAACAAAAGGCGCCTTTCTTCTAATAATAAAACTATTTGTACCCGACTGCCCAAAAAAGGAGTGTAATGTTTTCTGTGTTCATGTATGTGTGTGAGTTTCTTTATTCCACCATAATTTAAATGCCTGAGCAGATTTGGATGTATGAGGTATAGTTAGAATCATTATATCATTCCGAGCGACACTGGGTACAAATTACAAAATTTATGAACGGGTCCAGTAGACCAATTCAAAATATGTATTACGTCAACTGACCCCGCGGGTTCAGTCCAAGCGGGATCAGTTGACGTAATATCTCTAGGGCAGTCGTATTTTTTAATTACATTTGTTCAAATTGTAGAAATTAAGGGCCGATCTTACAAAAGTCATATATTATAACGCCCTGCTAGAGATGGCTGACGTAAATAAATTCTTGCCATTCTAAAGAAATAAACCTTAGCTAGCTAACGGTGCATTAATTTCGAAATGAAAGACCCGAAAAAAACAACAAATACAATAAATATATTGATTCAATACCAGTGAGTTCGTTAACGCTGCAATTGTAAGATCGGCCCTAAAGCGATGATAGCTTGGTGTGGTGGTAGTGAGTTCGACCACGCATCCTTAGGTCAAAGGTTCTTATAGCCAACATACGCGAGCGTTCCAAATCCATCGCTCCGTCGCTCCGAGGCCGTGCTTGCAATGACATTCAGCACTGGTTTTTAGACAAGGCATAGATAGTATGATGCTTCCTATGAAGTGCTTACTTTCAGTTTTTACAAACCGAACTCTCCACGCTTCTCAAAAGTTTGATTCTCCATGCATAGAATAATTGTGCAGAGAAAAGCCGTGAAGCATAGTAGTTTAGTACCTATGTAGATCTCTCGGGTATGTGTGAATGTTTACTATACAAACACAACGACACGTGAATTCTCTTTATTAGGTATTCAACGGTTTTATACGCCTTTTACCGCGCTTTATTTGTTGGAAATTGTTGGGATTTGTTGATGCTTTAACAGAACTTCCAAGATAGATTGATACAGTTATTTACACGTGGGAAGATCAGATATTTGTAAGAACATTTTTTTTTAAACTTGTGTTAAAATTAATTATTCAAGAAAGATTTTGTGATATAGGTTCTATACGTGTACCTACCTAGTTTCTGACTTGGTAATCTAATATGTTTTTCTGTTACTCGCGTCTGTCACATGACTAGCTGTGCGAAACAAGTCACTCGCGTATAAAAGCGCTGTTTGATACAAGCTCACGCAAAAAAATTAAATTCAATACCGAGTCACTTACTATCACTAGTTAGTGACCTGGTGAGGATCACAAACCAATCGCAGCTTACAAAGAAGTTGCCAATTTACAGGGAGCCGGGTATAAAGGTCGAAGCGTACACTTCTACTGTGCGAGCAGTTGGAATGGTAACAGTATCCTGCTGTAAACCAACGAGATCGCGTGACAAGGATTGTCACAACTTACACGCGATACAAAGTTTCTGAAAAGTTCAGTGGTGGCGATAAAATGGGAGGTGTTGAAGTATCACTGATTATAATCACCCACCAATCATAGCCTATAGCATACAAAGCTATTGACGTCATACTGAGAGCATTGTAAAGGTCGACGAGTACACGTCTACTGTACGAATAACTCTCACTGGATATTGGACTGTATATTGCAGTGGACGGTGGAACAACGGGATCGCGTGGATTGCACCTATTTATGTTAGGGCCAGGATGCTCGTTGCGATATCACTGATGTAAATATCGGGATGAATTAACGTTTGTTGTGGTCAGGTGTTTATGGGTAAGGCTCTTGTGTGGGAATCCGTTTAGGTGAGTAGTTGTGTACTCATTCTTTTAGTACTTCCAAATTTTTTTAGAAAAGGACGAAGACGTAAATTTAAAGTAAGAACTTAATGTAAGTTCGTATATTTAAGGATCAAAGTTGTTCGTTATTTATGTACCTATATTTCTAATTTGTTTGATACCATGTATATAAGAATTACTACGTCTATATATATATGAGAACCTTATCTGTTATCAAAAGAACACAAGACTTAAGAGGATTGAAGAGCTCTTTAAAAGACACAAGATTTCTTCGTATAGCTTTTAAATTCTAATCTACATTCATAATTTCTCTCAGTTTTAACTGTTAAGTTTTATCTAATGATAGTTTGGTTAGATTTAAGTGTACAGTTGAACTGTTTGTTCTACACAGTACACACTGAACTAATATTTATCTGAACAGTCTGACTGTTGTGTAGTGGTAGCGCATTTCAATCACACACCGATTTGTTTTGGCACGAGCATCTTTAATTAGCACTCTATTTAGCTTGTCACTGTCACATTGTTAAAATAGATATTGTAATTGTCATATTATGTTTGTATGGAACATGTGGGTAAACCTGATATGCATTTTCGTCCAATACAGCGTATGTGCTATGGCTACGACTATAACAACACACTTATTTTTTTGTAGGCTTAAGTTTTTTACTAATTGAATTTTCAAGTCACTTTTCAAATATTGGACTTTGATAAGTTTTGTAAAAACCACAGATATTTCATGCACCCCATAAACATATTATTACGTCTGCTCATGCAGTACCGCCCATAACTTTGAAACATATTGAAGTATATCTGGGTGGGCGGAGCTGAAGTGCACTTGTTGCCAGAGACTCTAATCCAGAGAATCTAAGCGAAGACTCACGATTCCATATTTCCAGTCTTCAGAATTCTGACATATGTCAGAAGAAAGAATCTATGCTTAGAATTTCAATCTTAGCCTAAGTCATATATGCACTGTATCTGTAATTTTTCTCTCTAAAGGCATCGCGAAAGTGCTTATTTACATATATTAACTCCATTACTTTAGACGCAAAGCGCAAATTTTAACTACACGCCTCAATGAAACTACTGCCTGTTTTCCTCATTAGACCGGCCTAAAGCAGTATCTCGTAAAATTAGCCCCATATCGCATGCGGTCCAGCTCACTGCGGAAAAGCACTAAACTATGGAACGGATAAACTGCGTGAGAACCTAACCATGCTCACTTGCGCGCAAGTGTGAAATGACATTTACGACAGAGCGGAAAACAGTGATTAGTCTCCGCACCGAACAACAACAGTTTGGTTTGATTCAACGAATGTAATGCGCATCTAGAGGCACGCGCCGCGCCCGCGCCTTCGTTCGGTCTCTCACATTCAAACGAATACGTGAATCCAGAAGTGTAGGAAAGCAATAAAAGTTACGACCACATTTGCCAAAAATAAATCTATAGTCACAATTAGGACAAATTCCATTGTATTTACTTTAAACAAGGTTCGAATACTTACTCTAACTTACGAGTACTTCAGATAAAAGTACAACTTTGGTCCACACATTTGCAAATAATAATTAAGTCCGCTTTCAAAGGCGGGCAAATAGTAAAAGTTCCATCATCTCTCGACCTTATACCCCCAAAATCGAGCGTAGCTTGCACTCTCTATAAAAGTAGGGTTAGCGTGACTTCATTGTCACTTAAGATCAGATGCGATAGTGCTCAAACACAATCATATCTCCCTAAAGTATATAAATATCTCATACATACTCATAACCTTGTACTAAGATTTCCTATGTTGCAAGTGGCATGGGCACACACAGGGGTACAATCCAAACGTCTAAGAATCGAAAACAAACTTTATGCTTATTTAAGTTTCCCATGGCCGGGGAACAAAACCGGGGCCCTCGCTTTGCAGGCAGAGCTTACTGTCATCTTGGCCACGAAGCATTCAGATTAAAAAAGCCTGAGCTGATGTACTGTATAGGATGATCAACACGGTCTTTACGATGTGATACCAACCGGTATTCGTATAATTAGATCGTAATTCTATTCGTACACTCATTACAGGATTCTGTGCCAAACGTCGTGTATACTCGAGACTAGAGAGTGCGCCTCTGTTCAGCCCTTCGTCGTTACATGCTATGTTTAGTTACATCACAAGCTGAATAATTTCTTTTCAAAATTTGCCTGTTATATACTGAGCCTGCCATATTAAATTGTTATTTGAATACTTTACATAAAAGTTGAAGTGGCATCGCCGCATTTTTAGTTCGGTCATAATCATAAGTAACGTAACGTAACATTTAAGAGCCTTCTTGTAAGTTCATCTGTCAGTTCTTCTCGTCAGTGGAGTCTTTCCATCTGCTTTTATCCTCCGCGCTTCACGTCCTCGTCTTGCTATAGATTAGTCTTTATGATCTCATCGTCGTGTCGTGTGATGTTTCCAAACCTTGCCTTTTTGTGTTCTAAGGTCTTCAGTAATGTTCGTTCAAATAAAATAATAAAGTTTAATAATTATACGTAGTAAAGAAACTAAAAACACACTTCCACCTACTGGCTATGTCATCAGAAGCTTGACATCAAGTGCAATCAATTGGACTCGTCAAAACGAATCATATGTCCAAACTCGTGGGGTTTACTCGTATAGCCAATGAAGAGTTCCACTATCCGCATCCTGGCTCGATCATCAGATCAGCTTCATGATATCAAATTATTGTATTGCCATCTAAACTACATAGAACCACAGTCAAAGTTTTATTTCGAAACGACAGTTAGAGGTAGGTTAAAATTGACTTCCAAGATTTCATTACATATTTAGTCAGTTACTTACAAGTGTGTTTAAAAATTAAATCTGCGAACAGACATAAAGCCATCCAGCAAAGGAACACGACGTGCGTGTTGATTAGTCATATTGAACTAAAAAAAAACGTGTATTTGACATTAGTTATCCCGAAATATAATAGCTTAGCCCGAACTTTATACTTGGTTGTTCTGAAACAGGTCTTAATCATGACGCTGAAATTCCTACGTTTGAGTAGCAAAAATATCATTTGAAGGACGCGTTACACTTACCCAGTCGCAATTATTTTATCTGCGTCTACAATCTCGCGTTATAATGAGGTCTGTAAAGAATAATTTATTACTATAAACATCAATTACTGTCGTTTAATTTGTCTTCATTTAGATATTTCCATCAAGGCTAGCTTAAATTCTTCGCTTGCGAATTGCGTCAATCACTTTTTTGCTTACAAATGAAAAATAGAAGAAATAATTGCGCTCAGAACTATATATATGCCAATTTTATAACTAGTGTAGGTTCAATTCTTGCCGAAAGTGCGTAACTTTATCTACATCCGAGAGCTCAGAAAAGGCTGGAATTTAAAATGTTTTAACTTTACACATATTATATAGGAATGTGATTTCAGTGATTTTCTATTTTGCGCGCGAACTTGTGCGATCCGACCATGGTTCAAATCTCGGCTCGGCCAATGACATATCAAGTTATCTGCGTACTTATCACACTTGCTCTAAAAACGATCTAGACGCAGAATGTTCAATATGCAAAATGTTCAAAAAGCGAAATGTACAACACGCAGAAGGTGAAGGAAATCATCGTGAAGAAACCCGCATGTTCAAGAACCACAAAAGTTAGAGGAAATTTCGGGGCACAGGGCCCGCGTTATGGATTAAGGCCCATACTCTCTCTTTGAGAGAAGGCCGGGATCCCAGCAATGGGAGCGTAATAACGCTGACGAGGAAGAAAATTTGTATGAAATTAAACTTGAGAGTGGTAGTTGGGCAGGTAAGCAAAAGAACATATCCAACCAAGTACAAGAACACAATGTTGTCGTGAACTAAGTAAATAAGGAAACAATTAATCACTATAAACTCTAATTGTCATCTAAGATGGATCGATTTGTTGACGTAGATAAGGGAGTCTGCTTCAATAGCCATTTTATGACATACTTCATAATGATTTACTCCTACCTAATTATAGGTGCGTCGCCGTCGAGGGTTATTATCATCGACGTTTTATTACACTACAATATTAATAGCTGATTGTTCCTTGGTATCTTCCTGTTTCTACTTTCAATACGGGTTTCGTTGTTAACTTTCTCATAAGCGAGATGGGGTTGTGATAAAAACATATTGGTGTCAGTCTCGAAGATACCGGGCGTACCTGAAAGCGCATGTACTTGTGTACTGCACCTATCTAGCCGACACGGGCCATGGGCTAAGCAAACACTATGATGATACGGCTTAAGTTATAGAAGAGAATTCGCCGGTTCACTCGCATATCAGTTCAGCCTAACGTTTGAACTAAAAGCGGGCTAGCACGCTAATTGCGCTCTGCACTTGAACCCAGCTTTGCTGCAATAGGTTAAGCAATAGATACGTTAGTGAATGCCTATTAGTGATTTGGCTTATAAACCTCAAAACCAAAGGCACTCGTTTCTATCTATTGCTCCCATCATCGTTGCAGCAATGAAAATAATCATGAACGAAAAAACGAGACTAATAATGATGATTATAACGCTTAAAATAAATGAAGTTTCCGATACCCTGAAAAAGAAAGACAAATCGGCGCTGCATAGCTGTTAGAATATTGGTTTCCCTCTAGTATAAATAATCCCGTACCATCGTCATAGTTTCTTAAATTCATTTTATGTCTCATCTGCATTCCATCCCACACATTAACTCTTCCGATCTGGCATCAGTTCCTCCTGATTGACGTCAACTTCAATAAGTCCATCGTCGTCAGATTCAACACATAGTAGATTCGACGTATAGGAAACAATTACTCAGCCTATGAGAAGCGCTTATAAACGACAATACAACAAACACTCAAAACAACAATACTAAAGATCTAATTTCTATACTGAGCAGCCACAACATAGCGAACCATATATCCAAGCCTACGCGCAGAAACTCTTGTATAGATTTAGTGGTCAGTAACTTATCAGACGTTACATCGAACATTCACTATCTAGCATTATCAGACCATGAGACCGGACAAACCTTGACTTTCAACCTGGAGTTAGTCCAAACCAAGTTAAATCGAAAAAATCGTCTATTCTGGTTTGAAAATAGGAGAGATTTTAGTAAAGACAATATTCGTAAGTTTTTGACAGGTTTGGCATCCTTATCATTTTCAGAAATTTATGAAACGACGGATCTAAATGACGCATTTGACAATTTTCATGACATTTTGATTTTATTCTATAACTTATGTTTTCCTATACTCCGTATCAAGATCTCAAATAAACCAATAAAAAACAAATGGATAACAAAAGGCCTAAAACGATCATCCGTAGCTAATCGTCGTTTGTACCTAAATTACCACTTATCAAGAGCTAACAAACACCGAAACAAAAGAACATATCTAGGATATAACAAGATCTTGAAACGGTGTATTGTCAATGCCCAAAAAATTAATAATACAAGGTTCATCCTTAATGCAAAAAATCGTTGTAAGGCTGCGTGGAGGATTATTAAAGACAGTGTTGACAAGGTCGACCAACCTTCAAAAATGGACCTGATACAGGTAGATAATAGCCAATACACTCAGTCGGAACACATAGCTCAATTATTCAATGATTATTTTATCAATATAACAAATAATAATGACCCCGTACACAATAATGACTATATTGACTATCCCTATGACATTCCGAATAATACTAATACCATTTTTCTGACTCCCGTAGATGAATTTGACATTCTTAAAATTATTATTTCCCTTAATAATACGAATTCTACTGGCTATGATGACATTAATACCAAAATGATTAAACTGTGTTCAGGAGTTTTAGCGGGGCCTTTAAGCTTCATTATTAATATGTCGCTTTCACAAGGTATATTTCCAACTCGTTTAAAATTATCTGTGGTCAAACCACTGCATAAAAAAGGCGCCACTGATAACATGAACAACTACCGTCCCATTACCCTTATTCCTGTCATATCTAAGATATTTGAAAGGGTCATGTATACAAAACTTTCAAATTTTCTATCAAATTATAATATTCTAAAATCAGAACAATTTGGCTTTAGAAAAAACCGGTCAACAACCTTAGCTTGTTTTTCACTTATTAAAATTATAACTGACTGTCTAAATAGAAAAAATCCGATTGTATCTATTTTTTTAGACATGTCGAAAGCTTTTGACTTTGTTAACCACAAGCTATTATTATACAAAGTCGAAAAATATGGCATTCGAGGCAATGCATTGGGATGGCTAGAAAGTTATTTAAGAAATCGAATGCAATGTGTTGAAATACCAAAATTTTCAGGTCATAACAAAATGAGGTGTAGATCATCATTTAAACATAATAAATGTGGAGTGCCACAGGGAAGTATTTTAGGTCCACTACTTTTCCTTCTCTACATAAACGACCTTCCTGACGTGACTAAACACAAATGTGTTTTATATGCAGATGACACTACCCTCCTCATCGAAGGACATGACAAAATAAATTTTGAAAAAGATATTAATAATGCACTTACTTCCATAATTACCTGGCTTAAATTTAACTATCTCCAAGTGAACATTAAGAAGACCAATTATATACAGTTCCAAACTTACAAAAGTAATCCGATGCAATTGCATGTCACCCACGATAAGGATGTATTGGAACAAGTCAATTCAACAACGTTTTTAGGTCTAGTTATTGATAAGAACTGCAATTGGAAAGAACACATTGGAAACCTTTGCTCCAAATTGGACCGTTATGTTTACGTTTTGGGCAGAGTACGACGTGTAGCAACATTACAGGCTGCACTCAGCTCTTACCACGGCTATGTATCTTCGTTGTTGCGCTATGGTCTGGTTGTGTGGGGTAACTCAGTGGATTCTCTAAGAGCATTTAGAGCTCAGAAAAAATGCATTCGATCACTGTGCGGTGTCGATTTTCTACACAGTTGTAAACCACTTTTCAAAAATCTTAACATTTTACCTCTGCCCTGTCTCTATATATTCGAGATTTGTATCTTTGTCCATAGTCATCATTCTCTGTTTGAGTTGCACAATGATGTTGTAGGTAGGCATAGCCGTGACAAATACAAATTATATGTTCCTAAACAGAGGATAAAATTATATAGTGACAATGTATATTGCATGGCTATTCGCATCTACAATAAATTGCCTGAAAATTATAAAGGCATATGTTTGAATAGAATGAAATGTAAGTTATTCC
This sequence comes from Crocallis elinguaria, assembly GCA_907269065.1. NCBI lineage: Eukaryota > Metazoa > Arthropoda > Insecta > Lepidoptera > Geometridae > Crocallis > Crocallis elinguaria. Next base: position 16,886,543 of record OU026072.1, on the reverse strand, counting down.
AATTATTAATTGATAAATGTTATTATTCTTTGCGTGAGTTTTTGAATGACGAAATCACGTGATTATTTTTATTTTACCTATGACATTCCTTTAATTATTTTATCCTGACGATTTCTCATTTATGATTTTTTGCTATTTCTTATTTTTTTGTTATGACATGTACTTATTGATTTTGTGATTTTATCATCTTTTGTAATTTATATTAAAAATGTATTATTATGCAGCATTTGTACACCGGAAACGGTAGAATATTTGTATCTATTGTAATTTAAGAACTTTTATCACAATATTCGGACAAATAAATTGATTTTGATTTGATTTTTTTTTTGACCACAGGAAGCATTAGATACCCACAAATCACATTTCTTTATTTTATTTTATTTTCTTCGGAAAACTAACAGCTAGGTGCTTAAAAATATTAAATTAAGTAACTAATTAAGGCTGATTAAAAATTAATTTACCTGTTTAATGTGCCTTATTATTAGTGAAGGCTGCTAGGTTTTTACTGGAAGAGTGATCTACGTGCTCTTTGGAATTTTAAGTAATCAATCTACTGGCACGAAAGAGAGTAGTGTGAAGAAACTGTAATTACTTACTGGCGATCAGCAGCACTCTTTGCCTAAGGCACAGAATAAGTAATACCACAACGTAAGGTTCTTTTAACTTGCAATGTTTGAATGTATGTTTAGGTCAAATCTTGCAAGCTAAATTAGAGCTACTTCCCGGTGTTCGATTGAGCCAAAATTTTAAAGACAATTATGTAAATCGGATGGCAATACACTACTATAATGAAGTCACAGAGCTGGTATGATGGTGGAATCGTAAGGCACAGGAAATCTGTAATGCAACGAACGTAACCCCATCGAGTTTGGGCTCGTTTGATTTGTCTTTACAAATACTCTGATCCTAGATGATGATGTCCAGAGCCGAGATTACGTATTTTATAAAAAGCTTGCCTGGAAAAATACATTTATCAAAAAAAAAAAAAAAGTATTTATTTTGGTACTAAATAATGTCGGTTTAATGTTACAATTATGAACAAGCCCACAATATTTACTGAATACGAGTAAAATGTCGCCCCGCTTCCGTCTACATTTTAGGCAGCAGCCATCTTACCTTTCACCGTCGAGAGATATTGTCCGTACGGCCGCGATCCTCACGGCTCATTACCATATACTGCGCCCGTGACAGCATCGCAATTAACTATCTGTTTATTGTTGTTGAATTATAAACGGCATTGCGTGACACCGCCGCGTACTGCTCTCTGGTATACTGTGACACTTCTGGTTGTGTAGTCTATGCACGCTCAGAATACTGTGACTGCACTTCTGTTGGACGCGACTATTCTGTTTTATACGTCTGGTCTATGTTCGCTGCGATAGGAAGTGCGCAAGCTTTCGTTCCGATGCGTTATGTGTTTGTATTTGTGAGAATTATTGATGTGGTTATTGCATGATGAAAAGCTGAATAACTTGCAGGTGTAACATTTATGCTGGGATGTATATACTGGTGATTTGTAATTGATAAAAGTAAATGGGACGCAGAAGAAATCTGGTCTAAATCGAACAGAATTTATACCTTAGCTCTCGTATTCGTATATCAAGTTTAAACGTATTTCTAACCTTTTAATAAATAATGCTTTCTTTATCTTAATTTTGACGCACGTAAACAAGACAAACAATATTTGACTACTGGAGATTTGATTTTTTTATAAATGTGAGGGCAGTGTATATATTAAATTTGATTTAAGACAAATATGGGTCTAGAGCTACTATAGGTTTTTATAGCCTTCTCGTGACCGCAATCAATAAAACATTACTAATGGCACGAGTAAACTCGTTGTTATCTTAACCACGATATAAATTAGAACGTTTAAAAATTGATATTTATTTTTGTAAAGAGGCCACAATGTTCTATATTTACCGCGGTTACCTCTATAAATTCTATAATCATTATGTACACTGCACCTGCTCGATGCACCAGCGCTCTGCCTGTCTTTAAATTAGTCTACAGTCCAGACCACTATAGCTAGTCTATCGTGGTTTGTACAGCGGCCTATAATTAATTAATCCTGCTGCTTGTTTCCCACAACGGCTTATCAATACCTCGTCAAGTCTCTAGCTCTTCTCCGAGGCAACTAGAGTTATTGCGACTTCCACGAGTGCCCAAGTCAAGCCCAAGTTATGAAAGGCCAAGGTGCATTCGTAAGTCAGGTCTATTCTTTCGATGTTCAGTTGTTCACCCACTTAAAATTTAACGTTTTAAAAATCGATGTCATTAATCATTATTATAATTTTTGGACCATGATGTCCGGAGGCTGCAATAAGGGTCACCAGCACCAACAGTAGTAAAACTTAACAGGTTTTAGTAGATATTTTATGTTTGCTCTAGTTTTACCGTAATGTTGCAGATAAAATATTATCTACCTCTTAGATTTATTTTAGAGTTTTTTTTACAACGCTTACACACTCATAACACAGCACTAGGATACCCTGTATTTCAGATGGCAAGGACATAGACATCACGAACACCCAAGATCCGCGTACAAACTTTATGCTCAGGAATGATAAATAGATAAATCAATAAAGAAAGCCTTAAAATAAAATACAGAGAACAAACTAGGATTCCCTGTATCTAGTGAAATATGCCGGCTATGATCCCACAACACCCAGAAACGGAACAACTACATACGCTTTTTTTTAAATTTCACAAATTTTGTCCCGTTGCGGGAATCTAAGCCGGCAACCCTTACGCGCTACAGAAGTAAAATCCAACGACCTATCCACTACACCACGGCGGTTGACTGTCGTAAAATGATATCTAAAATTGTCCCCAAGCTAAAACTGTCTCGCTGTACGCGCGCGTTATGTGTAAACAACCATTAATAATTATTATCGCGGTGAAAATGAAATAATAATTATTAATTGATCTAATCAAAGTGAAATCTCCTCTCACAATCTGATGGTTTAATTTGAACAAATTAGTTGGGCGATTGGAAAGCGATATGAGGCTAGTTCGCTAATTAATTGCACATTCGGAATTTTAATAAGCATTTGAATGGTGAAGATGTTATCGTCGAAGATGGAAGCGTTTTATTCTAACTGCGTACGCTGACTTTGAAACAGTACTTAGATAGCATTAACTTAGTATCCCTATCTATTAAACAAAATACAATTACCACAGTGACGACACATCACTTGCCAAAGGTTCGTCTGATTTCGCTGGTTTTTTGTTGTGTTCGTAATTGTTAAGTTTTGCATGAAAGAAAATTTGTTGGAAAATCAACGAGAAACGTCGGGAAATACGAGCCCCGATGCAAAATAGTTCGTCTAGTATGGAAAGTAGTACAAAGCGTAAAATATAGAAAGTAAATATTGGTAAAATAATTAAGAACGTTTAATAAAAAGTAAACCACAATTTGAGGAACATTTTAAAGTTTATTTTAACATAACTGAAATTCTTTCATGACTTTACATAACATAAAAATTTAAAAAAATATTCCAAAAAACATAACGCAAAAGTATTCGTCTACCCTTGTCACTCACGCAAAATAGTTCGTCTACCACTTAGTTGTGTCGCCTTTGCTCTCAATGACAGCTTTAATACGAAGAAGCATGGTTGCAACCAACGCTGCACACTCCTCAGGCGTAATTGACTCCCAGACAGCCAAGAGTTTAGCCTTTAAGTCGCTCTTCGATCTTGATGGATTTTTATGAAGTTTTTTCATTTTCCACCATAGGGTTTCGATCGGCGACAAATCCGGGCTGTTAGGTGGCCATTCGATTGTAGGGATGCTTTTCGCCAGTAGCCACGTCTTTGTTGTCCTTGCAGTATGGCAGGAAGCACCATCCTGTTGAAAAATGAAGGAATCTTGATGCTTAAGTGACATAATAGAGGGCAGTAAATTCTCTTCCAAAAGGTTTTGATACCTTGCAGCATTGATAGAACCATCCACAAACAGCATACCACCAACACCTTGTGCAGACATGCAGCCCCATATCATAATAGACGCCGGAAACTTCACTTTGCGTTTGAGACAATCAGTATGAAATGACTCATTTTTGTTCCGAATCACTTTTTTCCTTTCATCGCCGACTGTCACTTCAAATTTGGACTCGTCACTCCAAATGATACTACGCCACTGATCGAAAGTCTAATTTAAATGATCACGAGCAAACTTCAACCTCTTTTTCTTTTGTACAGCAGTCAACAGTGGTTTCTCCTTAGCGGTGTAAAATCCGTAACCCATTCTTTTTAGGACTCTTTTGCAAGTATCAACTGAGACGTCTTTGTGAATCATGTCCTAACATTGCACCGTGAGTTCTCCAGCTCGAGCACGACGATTATTTTTGATAATTTTCTTCAGGATTCTGTTTTCTACTGCAGTTGTGATGCGTGGTCGACCAGTTTCGTCAAACAAGAAGTCGTTTTATTCTTTTTATAGTGCTGAATGATAGATTGGACTGTAGACATGGGAAGTATCAAGTCTTTAGATATTTGGTAACATGATTTGCCAGCATCGACCCCACAAACTATTCGCTTTCGAAGCTCTTCACACACGGGTTGCCACGACCCATTGTTATTTGAAAATTAATGAAAAAACCTAAAATTTTCAGAATTTATACTGTCTCATTGGACAAATGATAGAGAATTACTTTTACAAATTTAAATTATGCAACATAATTGAGCAAAGCGGAATAATCTTATTTAACTCACCGATAGACGAACTCTTTTGCATCGATTAACAATTAGACGAACTATTTTGCTTATAACGTCTTCGAATTTAAAACAGGATATGTATAAATTTAAAAAGCAAAAATAGTTTATTGGTTCATAAATAAAAAATGGCATAAGTAACGCGACATGTGATAGTAGAACAGCTTAATATTTTATATCGATATACAAAAATAATGAAGTTAGAAAAAATCTCACAGAGAAAATTTCACACTAGACGAACTATTTTGCATCGGGGCTCGTACAATCGGATTTTTTTTATAAGAAGACCAATAGCATCGTGGTAGGGCATTTTCTAGTGCTCGGCTGGCTAGCTACCACTCTCAATTTTTCTGTACTCCATAGTTTAGCATTTGACCACTATCTCGCCTGATCTTAAGGCGTATAACTACTGCAGCTAAATAGCTTCACTTAAAAATTTTTTTTTGGCAAAATCAGATGAGCTTCACGCACTGGAAAAAATATATGTCATTATTGATCATATTGACGATAATCTTGTTCTAATCAAAATAAGTTTCTAACAAATTTACTTGATAAAAAAAATGACAAAGTTACCTCTAAAAGCATAAGCTCGTCTCGTTATCCAATGGTATAAAAAATAAATAAGAATAGAACCCTCGACCAACACACGTCGGTTGACCTCACAATTACTGAGCCATCAAAATAGCCAGCCAATATACTGCATCCTATGGTGCTTGCCTGTTTAACGTCATGGAATTTGAACGTCAAGCCTTGATATCTGTGTACAATAATTTGTGCATTGGTTTCGCAAGACCCCTGGTTCTCATCAATTTGTAATTTACAGTATTATATCTGTCTAGATTGCACTAACTATAAATTACTATACTCTCGGGCTGAGATAAATTTAAGTTTGGTACTGCACTGCAAATACGTTATTATAAATACTGGTCGAGTAGAACAACTTCTACTTACGTGGAAAATTATAGTAAGGGATTTTATTCGTGCGATTATTTTTATACTTATAGTGATCATTCAAATCCAAATCAATACTTTTATTTTACCTAGTTGTATACAAGGTGTATTTCCCCATTTTGCCATCTCTTCTGGGCTTCGGCTGAAAATCAGCGCTTATCGTATAAACTTACGATAGTTTAGCGCTCAAAAGAGTAGAATAAAAGAATATTCTAACATTACGTTTTATTTTTGCCTAAAGAAATCCAAACCCCAGTAAACAATACGGTTTGCTGTTGGCCTAAACAAGTTCAATTGATACAACAAAAGTAATGAAAATTTTATTTCAATTTTTTATTTCGGAATTGTCTATTTTAAATAAGATAGGTATATAATGTGGGTAATTAAAACTATATTATTACCCTTATTTTCAATTTTTCACTGAATCTGCAAATTGTCATTGACGGACCGCTTATCAAGTTTAAGTTAACGTAATCAAATCAAGAGGCATTGATGTGATACTGGTGAGAAAATAAAAAACTAAAATATAATAAGTGCTATAACTATTAATACCAAGGTTATCATTTAATTTGTAAAGAGGATAGCATTCTGGGATTTTTAATTTCAATTTAAGATTGCACTGAATTGTAGATACCCAAAGTCAGCATATTGTTATACATCTAAATAGTTATTCAATGACTATGACGTTCTCCTGTTCCACGCATTGACAGGTGGCGCCGCATGGTGGAAATAGAACTGGAGCAAATGTCGCTAAGAACCAGCCAATGAGAGAAAAGGATGTTGCCGCCACAAAAGTGACGTCATCGTGAACATAATTTGATACCTGGCCAGTCGCCATTTTGCTCGGCAGTTCTTCTTTGGATTTAGAGTAAGCCAGATCGGCAAAGGAGTCTGTATGGTTTTTGGATTATATAAAGCTAAGTATTCTTCTAGTTAGGTAAAATTAATGTGCTAAAATATATCAAAAGTGTACTTATGTAATTACCTACTGAATATGTTGTCGTGTATTTAATATGAATTACAAAACAAGTTCCGATGAGTTTCTTGCCCATTCTTCTCAACCGGACTAAATCTTTGGAATGGGCACTTAGAGTCAATTGCCTAGTCAACTTGAAGTGAATTATTGGAAATACAACAATATTATGTGATTTGTTTCTGTTTCATTTATTCTTGTAAGTAATGGTTATAACAATTTTCAGAAGTGGGATGAGCTCATCCATTTCTGCCCGCACATGCAGCCCCATAATGTGAGAGCTGCCTGGGAGTTTTAACACATCTTGCTGTACATCGAGAAAGTACGCACCGTGGCATCCGCTGCAATATGCGCTTCGGGATACCTACCTGCATGGAGAAGTTGGAATAATCTGGTAGGATCTATTCATGTTGTATCAAGTAATGGGTAAAGAAGAATTTAAGTATATCTATGGTCACATTAGACTGAGTTTAATCCGGTAAATATAATTGGATGCTGAGATTGGATGTGATACATGGTTGGAAAACTTTGAATAATAGTGGGAAAAGTAACGTATACAGGCAAGGTTGTTTAGGTTACAAAAAGGCACAATACTTTACATGGCTAAGAATTCACGTGGTTTAAATGGAAGCAGAAAATTTAAGGTTATTTTTGGTACATAACAAAGAATGTTTCTTTTTTCTTTCTTTGCTGAGTTTTCTAAGTCTTGGCTCGTACCTAATGTTAGTAAGTCGATGTAACAATAGTGGGTAATGTAAGGATTCTGATGATACACCATACATCGATATTTGTTCCGACATTTAAGTTATGGTGTAATAAAGAAACTTGCATACAGGCATTCATATATACGCATTTTTATTTTGAGCAGTCGTGTAAAAAAAAAAACTGAATGTTTTCCGTGATTTATATTGATTTGACTTTATTGTAAATGGATTGATATGAAATTAAAATGTTTTACTACAAAGTTTGTATTTTACCACATCTGGCTCATTTTATACTTAAAGAAAACTTACGTACATATATCATTATGAGCTGCAGTATAGGTAATTACCGATTAAGTAAAAACTCTGTTGCAACCTACCCACTTCAATACAATACAATTAAAATATAACAAATTTTCAGTACCTAGTTTACAATTCTTCGAATTGAGTCGGCCGGTACCACGTAGTACCGGCGGTAAAAAAAAAAAAACACATAGACCTTATTCAGTGGTGATAAGGTTCAAAATAGATTAACCGTTATGAACGAATAAAATTGCTAACTATATTGGACCCTAAGTCGGCCGGAACCACGTAGGTAAACAGAAACAGTTAGACCTTATTCAGTGGTGATAAGGTTCAAAATAGCTTGAACTAATAAAATTGCTATTTTAAAAGAAAAAGAAAAGAAGACCTAAGTTAGTCATACTGGCCAAATAAATTTACAGTTACCTTCCAAACTAGTGATAACTATAGAAAAGTACTCTGTGGTGATAACTGTATGACGGCAGGGCGTCTCGCAGTACTTACGTACAGAGCTTGTTATTTTCTGTTAACAAATTTGTTAATAATTAGGTATTTTTAGTACTTGTTTGATTAATATTAGATTTGTTTTAAACGAGATGTAGGGTAGGAAGAAGGCGTCCTATTCCTTCCTTTTTCGTCAAGACGAGAAATCATATAGCCAACCCTGGTGTCAGAATTTTAAATCGTCCCAGGGCTTTCTAATTTCTTGCACTCTATTATAACCACATCTACGGGAAAGCCAATAACAAAACGAAGTATTAGTAGAACGAAGTATTGTTGTTATTGCGTATATATTAAAGTTCATGTGAACCCTTTGACTTAGGACTGTGGTTGGCTAAGTTTGAGTTGGTTTAGATTTCTTTTTCTATTTATGGGTTTTAACAGTACTCCCAATAAAGACTTGGACAAAGGTCAGTGTCAGTTGTCTCGTTAAGTTCAAAATAGTTACATATGCAGTTATTAATACACTGTAACATTGAACCAGTCTCAACACTAATTTCTCGAGCTTCACGAGTAGGACGAGAATTGGATTTAAACATTTAAAAACAAACCAAAGTAGAACTTGACACGGAAATCGTGGTGATGAGGACCGCCTGAGGGGCGATGGAGCCAATAAAGAGTCACCACGGAAATCGTGGCGATGAGGGCCGCCTGATGGGCGATGAAATAAACAAGGGCCACCACGGAAATCGTGGTGATGTTGGCCGCCTGATGGGCGATGAAATAAACAAGGGCCACCACGGCAATCGTGGTGATGAATGAAGGCCGCCTGAGGGGCGATGAAATAAACAAAGATTCAACACGTGAATCGTGGTGTTGGAGGCCGCCTAATGGGCGATGAATAAACGAAGGTCACCACTGATATTGTGTTAATGATGAGTATGATATAGGAAATGAAATAAACTTAGGTAATTATGGAAATGAAAGGATGTAAATGTACATTTTGTTGATAAAAATCTTTTGAATTATGGTAACTGGCCGTCTTACTGGACGATGAAATAAACAGCTTACATAATGCAACAATTTAGCCGTCTTACAGGACGATGAAATAAACAGCTTACATAATGCAACAATTTATTTTAATTCATGATTAATATGAAATAAACAACAGAAGATAAGTTACTAATGATTCTGTTTAAACAAACGCTGTATTAAATTTTTCATTAAAAGTTAGCAAGAAGGAAGCTATGTACCACTCGACCAAGCTAAATAAGTGAGGTTGAATTGATATTGATAGTTTGGCTACCATTTTAAAGCTGTTGCAGTTTATCAAAAGTATACATGAAATTTATAGTGTTCATGTTAGTGACACAAGAGTAAGACATGGAAGTTGAACATAGATTGCGCCAGTGTTCCTTTATGTAAATGTCGCTATACCGTTATTTATTTCGGCTGGGTGGTATGGTATGACCTTAAAATCAATATGAGACTTTTTTATATTAAAATAAGTTGGATATGGGTAGTGAAATATGGGATAGTAAAACGGAAAAACAGATATTGGATAATGGTTTACATAATAATAGACTAAATTGTAAACAATACCGAATAATAATAGTATTTAGTGGCTCTTTTCAATATCTATACAAATAAATAAAATTGAAGTGTCTGTTTGTATAAAAATAACAGCTTTTTACTAAATTCATATGAAATAATATATGGTACCTATAACAAAACAACCATTATTTTAAATTTTGTCAGTCTGTCTGGTCTGTCTGTTGTTCCGGGTAATCTCCGAAACATCTGGACCGATTTTGACGGGACTTTCCTAGGCAGATAGCTGATGTTACAAGGAGTAACTTAGGCTACGTGGACAAAGCCTCGGTGCACAGCTAGTAGTATATAATATAATGTTTTTGAGAAAGTATTTATAGTAACCTTTGTATTAAATTCTGGGTTCAAGCAAATAAATAAGAATAGCTTTCGGTTTGTTGGGATGACTAAGTTTGCCCTTAAACTTGTTTCGAAGTGCTTGTTTAGATTTCCTTTATGAAACTAGCCTATAGGGTAGACCTAAAAGAAACAATAACTTAAAGGGAAATGCTAAAGAGTGCTGAGGAATAATAATAGGAAAAATAAAGTAAAGTAGTTAGACACTAGACAGTCAGTATTTAAATTTTTGGGTTCAAATATCAGGTTCTATTAATCTTGGTATACACCTAATAATGATTAAAATATATGGAATCTAATATAATGGAATTATATATAAAGTAAACTTAATGAAAAAGAAAAACAGTTATTAATTGATAAATATGGAGAAGTTCTAAGGAAAATTAAAGATAAGATAAGATACATTTTAATTGTTTAAAACATGAGTATTATGCCAACTTAAAATTATGTACGTAGGTACATTGATGTTATAATCATTAGAGGATCATCATGTTATGCCTAATATGTAGGCGTACAAATTGATAGGTGGAGCTACTTATCTGTTATTAATTTACAAAATCTGTATTAAAATATTAACAAACTGATAATTTCAAATTAAATATAGAAAATGAAAATCTTCAATTCTTAAGTTATTTGACATTTTTTACAAAAATAAAAAATGTAAAAAAAAAGGAAAATTATAATGCCCAAAAGAAAGACTTCCAATTAAAAAGTTAAAACAAAATGTCAACGTTATGTAATAAAAAGACTGCATATCAACTTTAATCATTGTTGTATACAATAATAACTAAAGTCATTGTTAAAATTTATCCTTGAGAAAGTCATTAATATTATAATGACATTTTTTTTAGTTAAAAGCTTTCTAAATCTTTTTATAAGTTGGTACCTAAATCTGTATCTATAAGGAATTTGATTAAATATATAATGGGTTCCACTCTATTACGAATAAGTGCAGTCAAATTTATTTATTATTAGTATTATGTTCTGATAAAGACAGCATTAGTTCTAGTCTGTGATTCGGGTAGTCGAACGTTGAAGAAGCCCGCTGTTAGTCATTTATTTTAACTTTTATAAGTGCTCCTTTGGGGCCTATTTGAATAAAGCATTTTGAATTTGAATTACATATAAATAAATGTAACCTGGTCATTTTTATAATTATTTATGAAATGAAAGACAAACATTACCAAACTAAATAGGTTTCATTAAACATTATTAACAAGTTAACAATTACAAAAGGACGCAATTTTGGAGAATACATGAGTAATATTATTAGTTCAGTCCGTACCCAATAAATATTGGTTAATATTACTTTGAAGGAAATTTAATTTTGCTTACAATATTGGTTGCACTATTGGTTGTACTTATTGGTTGTCTGCGTATTATATGTGCTTATATTACTAATTATGTTTGATAAAATGGGTGACAAAATGTCACATTGGTTATAAATGGGTGACAAAATGTCACATTGGTTATAAATGGGTGACTAGATGTCACATTGGATATTAAATGGTTGACAAAATGGAACATAAGTAATAAATGGGTGACTAGATGTTATAATGGGTATTAAATGGGTTACAAAAGGTCGCAAATGAGTAAAAGTCACTTTGGATTAATTGGGTGATCAAGTAATATTCTTTCAATTGCATTTCACAGATGTTGACAATTTAAAATCCTGGGCAAAATATTTCTAAATTGTGATGAACATTTTATTGCTTTTAGTATTTTAATACATAGTTGTATAAAATGATGTGTTTTATGGATTTTGCTTGTTGATGAAGAAGTTAATAATTGGAATATGATTTTAGGTTATTAAATTATAGTTAGATAGCGTTATGAAACCTGAGATGCGCAGTAAACAGAGCAGTAGAAAGAAATGCCATCATTTAGGTCTTGTGAAATATGTATTTCATGTGTCAAAGAATATAATACATATTGTTATAGTAGGCAGATATTCATACGGAAAAAAAAAAGTATAAAAATATATTGCACTAATTTTTAAATATTTACTAACAATATAGTACTTTTATTGATGAGGATTTCGGTTACATGTTTTCTTGAAAAAGTAATCTGTTAAATATTTTTATGTACATATGGGGGCTAAGTTGAGTGTATTTCCAAGAGTTCGGTATTATTAACTATATTATTGGTTCTGATGACACACATACTCGTCACATTGGCTTGTGATTAAATAACAAGGTGTCACATTGGGTGACCGATCATAATCTTGGCTCGTTATATTTTGGGTACATAAATTTCTTTTAGGAGATATTGATAATTAAAATGTACTGACATATCTGTTGATGTTGACTAAGTAAAATGTTGCCTTAACTATGAATATATATATGTACACCTAACTTTATCCTTTGCAGGGACGCAAAGCTTGTCAGGATGGACGAACTGTTATACATCTAAATAGTTATTCAATGACTATGACGTTCTCCTGTTCCACGCATTGACAGGTGGCGCCGCATGGTGGAAATAGAACTGGAGCAAATGTCGCTAAGAACCAGCCAATGAGAGAAAAGGATGTTGCCGCCACAAAAGTGACGTCATCGTGAACATAATTTGATACCTGGCCAGTCGCCATTTTGCTCGGCAGTTCTTCTTTGGATTTAGAGTAAGCCAGATCGGCAAAGGAGTCTGTATGGTTTTTGGATTATATAAAGCTAAGTATTCTTCTAGTTAGGTAAAATTAATGTGCTAAAATATATCAAAAGTGTACTTATGTAATTACCTACTGAATATGTTGTCGTGTATTTAATATGAATTACAAAACAAGTTCCGATGAGTTTCTTGCCCATTCTTCTCAACCGGACTAAATCTTTGGAATGGGCACTTAGAGTCAATTGCCTAGTCAACTTGAAGTGAATTATTGGAAATACAACAATATTATGTGATTTGTTTCTGTTTCATTTATTCTTGTAAGTAATGGTTATAACAATATGCAGCTTTTTCCTCTGGAATTAGACGGGTATTTAGAGCGGGAACCATGCGTTTGCAAACCGTCACGTTCGAACCGGGATTGTACGTCAGAACTACAGTTTTTGTATGGATTCTCATATAAATAAAACTCGTGCAGTAGCCATGATCTCGCTGTGTCTGAACGAGCCTGAACATGCAGTTGGCGCTATACGATCATGTGGAACACACGAATGTTTTGCACATTTTGAGCTTTTACAGCTTCGGTCTGTCGTTGAGTTACTGTTCAAACAAATATACTGTGTTAAATGTCAGTTTAGTTTACATTGTCCCAAGGCTCCGGCATCAAGACATTGCGAAACGAAGTAAGAATTAATGTTGGTGCCATTGTCTGGTATTTAACTCCTATCAGCTGATTCCACACATTTAACCTATCACGACAGTGTGTGCTACCTCTCGCGAATATTGTCCCGTTTGCGCTTCCAGGATGTGGATTGTTTAAAATAAATAATACTTCAAAGGCTTTGTTCCATTGACGAGCTAGCTACGAGCTAGCTACGAGCTGGCTCTTTTATGGTTTTACTCGTAGGCGGTTTTACTCGTTGATGGTTTTACTCGTTGATTTTGCAGGAGCCGGTCAGATAGCTCAGATTTTTTATATTTTAATGAATAACAAAATGTATATCAACCATGTAGTTAAACGCAGTTTTTCACGGCCAAATCAACGAAATGCATGTTTTTAATACAGTTTTACGGTCCGCGTAGAACCGTTATTGACGTCAGATAGCGCTCAATTCGTATGGGGCTTTTTAGCGCTCATGCAGTAGATACGCCCGACTTTTGACTCTCATTTTTGACGTTTACAGCGTTCGATTTCCAATTTTTTCGATATATACATTTGTTTCTCGAATCCATTGACATTATTTAAAAAGAAAAGGAGTCATTATCCCTATTTTAGCTCTGTGATCTCAACAGCCTGTCCTCAAAACGTGAAGTACTTAACCACGCATACAATGATATCGGTGTCAATAAAACTTCACCAGTTTTGTTTTTTTTCACGCAATGACTTTAGCCTCGGATTACCCTCGGGCGGATGTGAAGTGAGAATTTGAGTTATTGGTTAATTAAATGGCGCTCTCCGGGTGTGCAATTACACAGCTGACGGTCCTTGACGTATATTTGGTGAAACGCGCCTTAACCCGATCGTATTTACTCTGCGCGTGACCCAAAATGGATTTTAGTCTCATGCAGCACAAGATATGATAGCGGCATTGCGCTCATTACCCTGAGACATCCTATATACTTTATTCCTATTAGGTTATACTATATTCGCGAAAGTTTGTAAGGATGGATGACTTTTAGATCCCAGTACCTTTGTGGAACTTATATAGTTTTTTTGTGACTTTTTATTGTGTTAATGTGATGTCTCTCTCTTTTCTTCTTCTCTCAAACAGGAGCACTACAATGGTTTCACACTACTGCTTAGCGGCAGTGCAGTCTGATAACTGATTATACGGCTTCAGATGTTGAATATTTTCTCCAGATTTTTTAATTTCCCATCATTAATATTGACTATCCACTTAAAGTCAGATAAGATATCTTTTAAATAATTACTCTGTCATAATCTTCAAGCCCACGCCTTATCTAGCATCACATCAATATCTTGGAAGACAGTGTGCAGACAATAAAAAACTGAAACTTCAAGTGATAGTCATTAATGACTAACGGCTTGGGATGCGTGTTTTTTAACACATTTATTATATCTTCACTTATAACAGTTAGAACTAACAATGTAATAAAACCTTAGAAGTCAATTTTAACTTACTTCTAATTGTCGTATCGAAATGAAACTTTTTATGTACATGTAGTATATGTAGTTCGGACAAAACTAATTGTATCATGGATCTGATCTGATGATGGAGCCAGGAGGTGGATAGTGGTAGAATACTCTACGGTGGCTACAAGTAAACCCTTCGAGTTTGGGCTCATATGATAAATCCTTTGACTCAAATTTAGGGTGGCTCCCAAAATAAGCAGCCGGAACACAACAATACTTAGGTGTACAATTGTTTATCAATAGATTTTTTACTTGAGGGATATTGCCCCACCACTAGTTATGGTTGCATTACGATATTTTCTTTCACAGAAAGTTAGCGCTAGGGTTGGGATCTCGAACCCTCTATCTACATGATATACGGGTAGCTTCACTAACTGCTGATGGCGGCAGTTTTTTTTAAAACATTTTGGTAAACCCAACTACAGTCTCGCAAAAAACGCGCTACCTGTTCGAGCCCTTTTTATGTGATCATGACCATGTTACCTATAGTGGAAAGGGTAACATTTAGTTTTGAAATCTGGACGGCATGTACTGCTGCCAGAACATACCAGTTATCCCGCTGTGTTCCCCTGTTTTACAATATCTTTTATACACATAGACATGGGTTTCAATGTCTTCTATCTATCTAAGTTCTATCCAAGTTCTAACAAATCTTAAAACTTAAAAATCATAGTCAATATTCTGAAGTCCGTTTGAATAATTACGCACCCAAGTAATTACAACTGTTACTATCTCCGCAAACCAAAGGGAGTCCTCGCCACAGAGAAATTTTTCTCAACTTTTTGATACAGATTACAATCGACTTTCGCTCTCAAACAATTTACGTCGGGTTTGTACCGTGACAGCGAGGCGTGTTCTTATCCAAGTGTTAACATGCGCATATATCATTGTTCGAGTGATACACCTGCAAAGCCACGCCCACAGCTTGGAACACCCCGCACCGCGCGCCTCCTGGCTTCTCACCTCACCATCATCAAGATACCATTCCACGCTGAGAAGTCACCCGGAGCGGTCGCCGTCGCTCCTAAAGCTTAATAACTGTAACTAACGTGTTTATGAACTGAGTGCTGTGCAGCTGTGATAAATGACTTTTGGTGTTTGCGATATTGTTTTCGTTGGCGCCGGCTGTCGCTGAAGACTTTCTATATTTGTAAGTTTGTTTTCGTTTATTTTTTTGCATTTTACTTGTGTTTTTCCGAGCTCGTGTAGCGTCGCTTATCAACTTGAAGATAAAGTTATGTCATTCTCAATAATGTGCTGTAGTTAAAAAAAAGTGAGATAAAAGAATATTCTGTTTCGTGTTTTAGCAGATAACGGTACTAACCTTCGGATTGAAATCGTAAAGTTTTAAGTACTTATAAAAGTTGTCGCGAAACTAAGTGTAAAGTAAGTTACTTGTTGCTTTTTGGAGGGCGGAGTTTGGTACGAGAAATGTTTGACGCACGCGCCTTTTCTATTCCGTTAGATATTGTTATTCACTATCTGTGACACCCCCAATGTTGCTGTAATCTCGACTGACTAGGTTGTGATTTCAACTCCTTCTACTATGTAAGAATTGCGGGTTTGGTAAGAGTTGTTGTTTTGACAGTTTAGTTATAAATGAGTCTCAGCGTCATCGTCGTCTTGTGGTGACAAAGTAAAATTATTCCTTGTTACCACAAAAAAACATTTTTAGACGCCTGTTTAGCTATATAGTGTCTAAAGATAAACGTCAAAAACGATTAGAAATGTCACAACGGAATTGTGTTAGACAACGTTTAGACACTACTTAAATCAGGATATGTGGTTGGTCATGTTTAAACACGCGATTAATCCTTAGGAGTTAACACTGTATAACACAGGTTTCGGATACGTTTGTAAGAGTTGTAAATTATCCGTACTTATACAATACGAGTAAATGCGAAAGTATGTTTGTTGATTGCTTTGTCCTGCTTTCACGCAGCAACAGAGCAACGGATCGATGTGATTTTTTGCATAGAGATTTATGGGTCGGAAAGAAACATACTTAGGACTTTTATCTTTTATTATCGTGGAAAAATGTACTGTTCCCATAGGAATATCACCGCGGGTGAAAGCGCATGCAGTAGCTAGTTTATTTATAAAATATGTACATTTTTTTAACCCTCGACATTTAATTATTTCACGCGATGTGGTAGGAGGTGGTGACATGTTGAGCCTAGATTGGAAAAAAACTTTTCTTTATTTATTTGTATTACCATAGATTAAATTATAGTTATCTATGTTATCTATGGTATTACTGAATCAGCAACCCTTTGGAACCACAAACAAAATAAATAATGCGCAATCGTAAATTCCACTACACACTTCCACAAATACAAAGTTTTTTTAAACTTAACTTTTATTAATACACTTAACACTTAAATCAATGTCTCCAATATTGTTGATATTATTATGAATAATTCATTTCGTAAGCTGATACGGTGAAATAAATATGCAAATTTTTTAAACTTGTGAACATACCGTAACGTTAATAATGTGTAAATATAAAAGGTTAAAATATAAATGTATATTAACATAAGTATGTACTTATAATTATTATTCTATTAATAACATGACCATAAAAACAGAATGTTTATTCTTCATGATATAATTAATTATGAAATTTCATATTATATATTGAAAAAAGCAAAGTCTTTTTTCTAATAAGTATTGTAATAAAAATAAAGCTATTATGCTAAACAAAATTATATCGGCTAGAAATAGAATCATTCATTTTTATTTAGTGATAAGGCAACTCATTATCAGAAAAAAAAGCCACAATTACCGGCTTCACACAGTACCATTATCTTTTTATAACCGCATCAAAATAGATACGTTTTGTACGTTTTGAAACCGTACCTTACGCTTGGGGAACTTTTCTCTTGAACCAATTTTGTCGGAACCCTGTCTGTTTTTTTTACAAATTCTGGATAGATGAACAAAGTAGCCAGTGAAATTACTGGGCTTATAAGACTTCATCGTTAATGTCTCAGGATAAATGACGAATGCATTGCAGTGGCGCGCAGACAGGCCTTTGTGTTCTAAAGTTCTAGGTGTTACAACCTGGCGTTATGCTTACAATCAGGCAAACGACCAGTTCGTCTCATTCTACTACTACACTATGGTTGCATCAGTGATTTCTTCCTTCACCGAAAGCTTTCACCTTCACCGCTCCTTTAGGCATCGTTCTTTTGTATTGAAATAAGGTTGAAAATGGCGATGAGTTTGCTTTTAGTTGATGGTTGTTTTAGTTTTTATTTAATTAAGAAAAAGAGACACCATGAAATTTAAATTTTACGTATGTCTTTAAATTATTAAATTTCCTTTTTTTTTGTTACAAAAAATATCATAGTTGTCGTTCAAAATATTGAGCATTTCTAGACAAAAGAAATGTATCGGAATCTTTTTTGCGATTTTGTACAAGTTTCTGGGCCATTTCTATAGAATATTTTATAGATAAGTCTTTTTTTATCTATAGTGTCATCCATAACTTATAATTAAAATACCGGCGCGGCATTGTATTTCGCTCGTCATTCTAAGGAGTCAGATTTTTAGGTGCTGCTAGTCTAGTAATTTCACTGACTGCTTTGCCCTTTAAAATTCAACACGCTTAGCACATTAGCTGCATAAGCTGCTTGGTGACACAGTATTCAACACTTTCGCAGAAACCGCTTCCGATTCTGGGGAAGTATTTTTCTACCATATTGTTTATCTGCCACGAACCCTGCCTTGGTATGCCGTCCTTTCTTTGGCATGAGCAAAAGGGAGAAGTTATGTTTAAGATAGCATAAAATTAAGTGAAAGTCGATTCAAAATGCCAAAAAACAACCATAATGATGTACATATATTGATGAAATTGAGTGGAGATTTTGAAACTAAACAACTTGACCTAATGTAGTGACAATCTAAAATATGTTACAACAGCGTCGACTAACCACGAATTAAAATGAATAATTACATTCGAAAGTAGAATTGGTGTTAACACGATCTTCTCAATAACACACTTTGAACAATCATAAATCACAGATGGTACTTAAAGAATTTTGCAAATAAAAGTTTATAAGACGAAACAATGTTATAAATTGTTATTGAAAGTCACGAATATCACCTACAACGCTTTTAAATAAAAATAAATTAGTTAAACAATTTCGTGCGCAATATATTTTTGTCATTGTATGTACCTATCTACTAGTATTTTTTTTGTGTCGCTAACGTTTTATATGGAATGCCCTATCGTTTCAAACAAAGAATGAAATTTTATTGTTGTTTTCAGCGTTGGGAAAAATATTTACTAACCTATTATGTGACATTGACCAGCAAAGGCGTCCCTTCCCTGAAAAGCTGATGGAGTCGGTCGGGGTTATCTAGTTAAAACTTAACACAATATTTATAGCAAATATAATAGCTTATTTAGTATATACCTACCCCGTAAATGAGATATGCAACAAAAACCTAACTCTACAATTTTTCGCACCTGCAAACTTTTGTTCTACAAAATACATCAGACGATGCTTTCGTGGTTTGTTACGAGATGGTCGGGACGAGCTTTTTACTGACGAAAGTTGGTGCCTAGCTTTCAAATGCTTTGCAATACTGAATCAAAACAATATCTATTGTCTACAATAAAAATAAATACAGGCAGATAAAAAATAATAACGAGAATCTTGCACTGCAATTCAGAGCCAGTTTCAATATAGGTTTATCATATTCACCATCTTCGACGCAACGAGATATATTTAAAGATCATACGAGATAGTAGTCATTTCACCGCAATCACGCCTGAGACGAAAAAACTCATTGAGAAAATAAAATAACAACGGTTCGAGGGTCTCAAACCAAATAGGTGAACATTACATAAACATTAACCCCTCAAATGTCGGCCGGAACCACGTCGATCTGGCGGCAAAAAAAAACAGTTAGCCCTTATTCAGTTGTGATAAGGTTCAAAATAGCTTGAACTAATAAAATAATAAAATTGCTAACTATATTGAACCTTAATACGACTATTTTAATATTTGCACGCCTGCTTGCAGGCGGAATACTGTGACTTTTTTTGGTACATCTGAAATGTGTAATATTTATGTAATCTTGCAAATAAAACACGTATGATTTGATTTGATTTGAATAAGTCACACCGAGTTCTTGTATATATTTTTTTTTGCTAAAATTAAATGTCAAATTACCAGAAAGACATAAGTGCTGGTGTTTTATAAAAGTACTAAAACGACAGACGTAATACTAACACAAAGTTAAAAAAGTTATTAACAAAAGTGAAATACTCAAAACAAATTTAAGGTGATTTTGAGATGTGGAAACTTACAAAAGGGCACATGAGATTTACTTTACTACAATAATGATGGTATTTACCCCTACGCAAATCTATTATTTTGCAGTATATAAAATCCCATAGCTAGTAAGTAATAAATAATTGTCCTTTAAAAATAAGCGTTTTATATGTCCTATTGTCTTAAGAATCAAAAGCTGTGTGCCTTTGTTTCACCATGACTGGATATCGGCAAATGGTCGTAAAGTCTATCGCTAAATTCAGCGTTGAAAAAGAGACAAACAGGAATACTTTAATCGCAACTAGGGCTTACTTGAAAATCATCTCTGACTAAATATAAGCCAGGTTACAATAGTCTGCGTATCTCACACCAGTTGCACACAATAAGTATGTCACCCAGGCCTATTGGACGTATCCATCTAGCGTGGGCGTCACCCCAGGGTTGCCGCTCGCGCCGTGTTTACGATCTTTATGATCGCTAATGGCCAATAATACGCATCTCTTGACACTGAACGTGGAAGGTTAAGTTAGTTAGGTTATTGGTGCGAATGCCTTCCATTGATGACCCTGGGGAACTGAATAATAATGAGGTTTTTGGCTTTTTTATAGTTTTTAAATTCGCTGCAGTTGTAAACGCACAACTATTTTATATTTTATATGTAATACACATTCTTTAAGTTTCATATGTATAATGTAATACACATTCTTTAAGTTCAAAAATATTAAATGTCATGATGTCACAGTGCCAGTGACGTCGCACGCTAATCTTTTGGTCAAAGCTTATCTATACATACTACATACAAATAAATAAAATTGAAGTGTCCGTTTGTAATATCAAAATAACAGCTTTTTACTAAATTCATAAGAAAGTATATACGCTACGGGTCCTAGAACAAAACAACCATTTTTAAAATTGTTGTCTGTCTATCTGTTTGTTCCGGGTAATCTCCGAAAGGGCTGGACCGATTTTGTCGGGGCTTTCACTGGCAGGTAGCTGATGTTACAAGGAGTAACATAGGCTACTTTAATTTTAGAAAAAAAAAATAGGGTTCCGCGAAAAATATAAAACCCATGAAATCCAATATCTCCGCGCGGGTGAAACTGCGGGCAGCAGCCAGTTGTGTAATAAGAATCTACAACATGCTTGACTCTGGAGGATGTTTCGTGATGCAAATTAAGCATATAGAGGGAGAGAATTTAATAGAGCCCGTACGGCTCCGCCCTCGAGTTAAAAATTGATCTCCAAACAACTCTATCACTGAAAGTCTGGCGCATTTACGAGCTATTTGTAGGGTTTGTTACCATTTATTCTAGACTGTTCCTTCCAGCCGAAGACCTAGCGATCGCTGGTCTTAATCGGATTGGAGTCGAAAACGAACACGAGATTGTTAGCCGGTAAGGCCCCTGTTTAAAGATGAGACTGCCCCACTACCGCTCTCCATATGTGAGATGAATCTCTAACTTTCAATTAGTGTCTCCTTGTTACTTCGTTGACATTGTAAAATTGTCCAAAGGGATCTAACTCGATTTGCAGTTCGCATGTCTCCCAGTCATTAACCCTGCGGCTAATAGCTGTACCGTGACTCCATGTGTTCGGATCGGGAGCGTTCATCTCCGATACACTCAAAGCTTGTACCCTACTGAGGCAGTGTTTATGCTTTAATCTAATCTGTTACACACACTAGAGCTGATGTTTACGTCGTTAGGTTGGCTCAAATTTTTATCCCTGCTGTTTTCCACAAACACCACTACGAGACTTCCTGTTTTTATAGATTTCCAAATCAAAGAAGGTTCTGAATTCAACCCGCTATTTTTGATTGGTCTAAAAAGTTACAGCTTCAGAGTGTTAAAGATGATGCCAAATGTAAGGAATAGGAAGAAAGTGATGGAAGTGTCCTCTCCCACAATCCAATGCTAAATAACACCCAAGTTTTTCTATGTTTATTACCAAATACTTTAATAATTATTATCAGGTGGTAGGAGTAACTCTTCTGCGAGTGTCCGTCTGAGTGGGTACCACCGCTTCGCTCGTGTAGTCTGCGCCAAGCAGTAATTTCCAAATATGACTGCGTTCCGGTTTGATGAGCAAAGTAGCCGTTGAAATTATTGGGCTTATGAGACTTAATACCTAATGTCTCAAGGTAACGAGCGCAAAGCAGTCCCTCGCAGGCCTTTGTACTCGTATCTCAAAGTTTTGGCATCTTGCATAGGTGGCACTGAAATTGTTATGGGCCCGCGGTATGCATACATCAAATAGTTTAAAAAAAATTGTTGTAAGTATGTATTTTTGTGTACTTGATGATTGATTTTATGCATTTAGTCATTTGTTTTTCATGAGTGATCTTCAGGGTCCATGTGAATAAATAACTTCGAATTTGAATTGAGAATGGATATACATTATAAATCCAACCGACCGAAAATGCAATAGCTATGCAACTGTCTAAAAATATGTGAATTGTGCTCGAAGCCCTCTCTACGTTCTCAATGTGTTGCTGATTCCATACCATTTGTTGCCTTTATGGCTCTAGATTTAGCCTTTGGCTGTATAGCATTATGTTACAAGAGCTGTCACGCCGAGATAGAGTTATTTGATATTGATTTGTATCTCTCTTCGACGAACGTACGTCTTTACGTACGTTCATCGAAGAGAGATATAAATAAATGTATCTGAATCTCCTCTCAGGAAATTGTAGACTAGAAAGTTTGATAAATTGTTTGACGTTGTCCTTTGAGTTGTCTCATTAGTGACGTTACTTCGTGTGACTTTATTTGTCTACTTTATATGTGAAGTGTAACCTTTGCAGGAACTGGTTTTGCAACGTGGTAATAAAAGTCAATTGGATTCTCATTATTAATTTATTCGAAATGTTAACTAACAAAATTGGTTATAATAACTATAATATAAGCTTACTAAGCAGCTGTTACTAAATACCATATAATATTCGGATTGAATTTTCAATCGACGTCGGCCAATAAAGCGCATGATTTAATCAATTTAAGATCCGAGTTCGCCGAGGCGACGGGAAGTCTTCAATTATAATTATTGTCTGCTCCATTCGCACTAGAAACATTTGTACGTGTGCGTGTCTGTGTATGACTAACATCCGGCAGTACACATCTGCCCCATCTCTCTTAACAGTTATCTGAGAGTTGATGTCATCTCCAGTAATTATTTGTTGCGAATATTGCCCCAGCAATTATCGTAAACCCATTATTACAAATGCTGTAGCTTCCCCGTCTCTATGATACAGGATCATAAATATAGAAATCCAATTATTTATTGCTGTGAGCTATAACCATTCTCGTTTTATAGTCGATTCGGTTCCTCATTCATCTTTATAACTTGTGCATTGATTAGAATTCAAGTGTCTTGACGAAGATTTATATCAATAGCGCCATTGATTAGTCCATCCATTTGATCCAAGCTCCAATGTTGTATATTTATAATAGAGTGTATGTTGTGGCATTAAACTATTTATTTTATAATTTCTGGATCTTATTTGTCATCTGTCAATGTGTAATTTCTACTGTTCATAAAATTATTATAAATCGCGAAATGTTAAATTACTTTAGTTGTAATACAATTTGAGATAAAATGCAAGCATATTTTACTACCTTGAGGTATTTTTCAATGTGACTCCGCTACAAATAAGAAAGAAGATCTATGTTTTTTGTCCGGTTATTCGGTTGAGAGTTTGACAGTTGATGGATGCCCATAAACGTAGGTTGTTCCTTATCGCTGTCGTTTGTTCCTGAATTTATTAGACACGAAGTAACAGTTACCTACGCCGGCCTTAAGGTGGTCGCCGTCCGTAGCCCTCCTAATATATTGCACGGGGAAACGACATCAGCGTAAACCTGTTGACTTTCTTTAATGTCATAATTTATAGGTAGAATAAATATTTTGTAGGGGTTACATATTGGTTTTGAAAATTAATTTACTTATATAAAATCGTAAATCTAAATGTTAGTAGTTTAACGTTTAAGTAGAATGTCGCAATGAAAGAAATTACGATTCTTTCATCAGTGTACTCAAAAATAATTTACGTGTATTGAGACCAGTTATTTGACTGTACGTGTCCGATGAACGGGTGTATACATCCGTACTTTCCACTGTCATCAACGTATTTATCTATTTTGGTGTTGAGTGAAGGTGCGTTTAGAATTCTTTTTGTATCCCGTTTGATGGGAAGATGTTTGTAAATGTAATAAGCTGTTATCGGCATGAGAAATTCGTGTTTCGAATTGTTAATAAATAACCCGGCTAAGATTACTATACAAATTGAATTTGTAAATTTAAATACTGACACCGATACTAATCGGGGACACTCGTACTTTTTTCGTGTCTTTTTATATTTGAACTTTATAAAGACTGCTCAATTGCTACATGTATAACGGAGGATCACTTGAGAACTGCTCGACCTCGAGAAATTTTTGGAAAATCCATAGGGAAAGTAGGATCGGAATTTTTTATAAGAAAAACAAAACTGGATTATATTGATCAGTCATTTCTGCTGTTGCCAGTGTGGGTCGCTAGCTTTAAATAAGCAAGAAATGCTAGTAGGGGTCTGAAAATAAAGCTCACATTTTATTATTTAATATTTGTGTGTATTTTTCCTAAACTTATTTGAACCATGTGATGTTGTTTTTTATTACACAATTATAGGCTTTGTACTGGCACTGGTTTAGTTCTTATTTTGGCTCGTTATAAAATGTTGTTTATTTTATTTTGTGAGTGCCAAATAAATGTTTTTCATTCTTTCTTTCCTCAGCATAAACCATTGAATGTATACTAACTAGCAGTGGCGGCGTTATGTATGACGGAAGATACCATCGCCACAGACTTGTCAATCACACGTCCCGAACGTCAGAATCGTGCTTGACCATGTCACGGGTTGTTCTAACTTGAAACTCCAGCCATCGGAATAAGACATGTCGTTTTGTTGGACGAAAAATATAGGAACCGACTTACAAACATTAATATACAGTACTGAAGCTTGAGATATTACTTCTGATTAATGTTTGCAGCCAAAATTACACCCATAAGTAAACTTTACAGGAAGTATCAACAGCTTTTAGGATCTCCTAAAAGGTACGAATTTAAGCTAACAAGGCTTCATGACGTGACATACTCGCACTGAAGTACCATGTTAAAGTTCGCGTTAGTGCTTTTAGATTTAGAATGTATAAGCATCTAAAGGCAAACCTTCGCCACTGCTTGTACTTTTTACAGTGCTGTACGGCAGCGTGCTCGACGATCCGCCACGGCCATCCATCATTCATGAGCGCGAACGCGTAACGAGCCCCATTCGAAGGAACTGAGGATGCGTCTGAGACCATTCCTACACCATTCTCTTATTGATGGATCACGAATTTGTACATTTAAAATATACAGCTCGATCTATCCCCGCACCAGACACTTGACCTTCATTCTTATTCATATTTCTCATTCAGCATAAACATTATCATATTTTACGTCGCAGTGAATGCGCATTGTTGTCCCTCTTTTCACTGACATCATTGAAGGAAATGCCTCGAAAGCTAGTTGTATCAGATAGACGGAGTTTGCATAATTGAATAAGTAATGGGACTCGAGTTCTCTACAAATAGAAAAAGTCGCCCTAACGACGAGATGGTATCGGAATAGTGACGTTTCAATACAACGTGGATCAATCGGCGGTGGCGTCTGACGTATGAAAGTATCGGCCAATCAATCGGGCCACGGCTCCCCTGGGTACGTTATCGTACAATCGCACCACCCACCCGGCAGCTTAGTTGGGCGCGTGCGTCGATCCAACTTCAGCTATCGGAACTTTCTCGACCGTGCTAACTGCTTCCAAAACTACCTGAATGAACAATTGAAGCGCTGCTGTGTGTTGAGCAGGTCGTTATAATTGATATGGTAATGCAACTTGCTGCTCTTTTGCATTCGCTTCTCGTGAATTTTAGCGCTGCATGAACCCAGGAAACAGCATTTCGCGGAATGTGAAGAGCTTCGTGAGTGGTGGCTTCTGATACTATCGCACTTTCATTCGCAAGCATGGGAATCTTCAAATATTCATTTATTTTACCCGTATGTTAAATCGTGTCGCGTTACACGATTTAACATTACGTGTCGCGTTACTTTACCTAGGCTGAAAAAAAAAACGCTTTCAATTGAGATTTCGGCTTCATTGGTGGCCAACCAACTTTAACAGTGACAACACAGTATTGTATACTGTAACCGAAACAACCATCGTTTAATGAATTTTGGTCATCGTTAATACAAACTTGAAACTCAATCAGGTTGCAAGACGTTAGTAAATACATTTGAAGATATAAATATAACAGATAATTAAAATTTACAAAAAGTCTATCAAAACCAAACTAGAAGATAATATACAGACAATCAAAATACATAAAAGCTGGTAAAAGTGCTCTTCATCATTATAAACTCGTATCGAACATGCTTAGTCAAGAGTCCATACGAAAGCTTGTCGGTTTTCCTCGTCTCGTGCATGATATGCTATCAAATTAAGCTCTAATGACATCACGAGTGCCTGCCATGAATTCACAATTGAATGCGTTCGTTAATAAACGTTATTTTTTATTATTATATTTTATCTGGACGTTGCGACGTCGTGTAATGGAATGCCTTTAGCTGGTGCCGGCTGTTCTCTCGTGAGATATGAAAGTGGGCTATTGTCCGTTGTTTCCGATATTACTTTATCATTCTCGCATGCTCGTGTGGTCTAACCGTCGCGCTATCTCCGACCAGACTCCATAATGGTAACATTTAATTATAGCATCTTTGAGAAGATCGAACTGATTACCAATTATTTGATAAGAGATAGCTGACCCGTTTATAAATTAACGCATTTATTTATTTTATGGTATAGTTTGACGTTTAAAGAGATAAACCTGTGTTTTGAATAATGTAAACAATATGTAAATTCTGTTTTTATTCTGGTCACATCCCTGTTACATCAAGATATCAGCCTACATGACACGCGTAAAAAAGTAAAATTTTATAAAATAAATGAAAGAAATGAAACTAAGTCATCGCGTTTTTTTTTGTAAAATTACGTAATTAGTGATATAGATAAACGTTCTTCAAAATTAAAGTGATAAATGTTCTGACGTTCACATGTAGCCCAAAATAAATAAATGATTTCGGAGAGTTATCTCGTACGCAACAGTGTGATGTAACGTTTATGGGCAGTGTAATCTCTGTGTTTTATGTCCGCTGAGAAGCCACTGACGAATGATTAATGACTTTACCGACGGCGATAGTGAGACAGACGTGCAGCGCAAGCGCACGGGCCGACGATATTGTCTCATTTATTGCTAATGATCTATTGAATACCTTCGCCGTCTCCGTGATCACTTACATAATTTGACTTTCTAATACAAACGATCTTAGCGTTGACACTAGCATTATCTTCTTCAGGATCAATGTGGAATGCTGGCACATTTTTCTAAAATTGCAGTCACGGCCTCATACTTTCCATAAACATACGTTGCGTATCAAGCCCAACGTGTAATTTCACAAAAACGTTGTTATAATGCCTCACGAAATTGCTGTGATTTGTTTCTGAACTTTGCGAGCCATCGATACTATACAACTCGGCTGAATCGCTCGCGCAATTACTCAATAATCCGTGTTGATTCTACAAAATATCAATGTTCTTACTTTACGATCACTATTATTCTTTTTTCAACGGAACTTTCACTGTACAGTTTGTATCATCAATATGTTTTTTATACTTACTTCCGGTATTTCCTATACGTATTTAAAACTTTCAAAATAAAAAGACATTACACCTGCTTGTGAGTTATGGCTAGAACCGGATTCAAACGTATAATCATAGCCCACACAAAAAGCTGTCATTAAAAATTGCGCTTGACTCGTGTCGGTGTTTTCGTCGCCAGAATTTTTTTCTCTCACTCGATTCTTAGAACTGCGATAAGCTTGTTGAACCGCCGAGACGATGACGCGTTTTTATAATAATCCCCTCACCCAGTTTTAGAGAATTTCTAAAATATAAATTTATGGGCAACAGTAAGTTTGATAAGCTGTTTTATGTGGCGCTTGCTTTGGAGATTACTGTTGAGTTAAATAAATTGCTGCTGTTGATAAGACTGGTTTATCGCTCTTTAAATTAACGGCTTTATTAGGCATGTATTTTTGGAACCTTTCTTTTTCATCACATACATATAATTGCTTTGATCGGCACATATAAGCAATATTAAAAACCCTTTATAATTATTAGTTTACATAACATAGTCATAAATTATAATGGTAATCGTCTTCTTTATATCTCATTTGAAAGGTTAATTAATATTAATAGTTAAAAAAAACAATACAACTTATCTGATACGAGTATAAAGATATTTAATTTCTCTGTATGCCTATTATAGTTGCACTGTGTTTTGTGGGTTACTGCAAGTACCTAACGTCCGAAGCTATACATTTTATTAGAGATAGGTAATTTTGTATCTAATACAGCGTATCTGGTAACTTCATTACCGCAGGCTTCGTTTGCACCATCATCCAGTAACCTCGCTTCATCTCTATCATTAGCATCATCAATATTCCTTGAGCGGTGCACTATTTCTCTAACCTTCATATCCGTTTGGAATTAATTTCACAGAGCCCGTAGCTTTAGTTGGGTTCCAACAATATTTATGAAACAGGTGTCGATAAAAGGGTTGTGATACTTAAATCACAGCACTCGATATTTTCCAATTGGTGTATGAAAACATGGTATTTACTGGCTCGACAATCTCGACAACAAAAAAGTAAAATTATTCGGCTCCCGCTTTTAAAAATACTGCGTTTTATGAAAATTCAACTCATATTTTTTCACCTTTAGGTGTTCTTTCATAAAGTTTATATGGGAGTTTTTTTTTTAAATATTTTCGATAACATTCCACAATCGACGGAGTAATAATTGATGAACATACATACAAAAAATACATACAGTTGAATATATAATCTAATAAGGAGATATCCTTCTCCTTTTTTGAAGTCGCTTAAAAATTACTAATCGACATCTTACTGTTTGTAGGTTAGATAGATATGATGATATTCCAAATTTTGTAGGTGTCGTTAGTCATTGCTTATATATAACTTGTTTAAATTTATACAATGAAAACAGCAAGAGTATAATAGCTGGTTGTTTCCTTTGCAGAATCAGAACTTTGAATTACAAAAGTTCTCGTCCTGAGAGACGCATCTATCACTCCACTTTTTATCTATATTTTATCTATAAATTCACTGAATGTGTTCGCCATTGAACTTGTAGACAGTAATACTTAATTATAGTAACATATGAAAAACGCATTAGAACTCAAGAATTCGAACCCAGCTCGACTCTCGCTGGAGAGGTAAGTCCTACCACCTGGAAAAATAAACAATCCATATAAGTTGGTAAATCAACGATCGCTGTGTATCGATATCCGAGAGAGGTGATGAACCCTAGTCTCTAGCTCTCAGTAATTATCCGAGCTTGGATACTGCACGCCCAGTAATGAAGATATCGTACCATCTCCTTTATTGCAATTATGAGTTATATTCGAACGGGTAGTAAAGTTGGTTTGCTTCTAGCTTTTCTTTTACCTATTCGTAATTCCGTGTCGACTGTTTACGTAGGTAGTTTAAATTATATAGTTAGCTAGTAAGAAAGTTACTCAAAGACAATACCAGAAGAAAAAATACACGCCCAACGTTCTCATTCAAAAGTCTTGAGTGCTAACTGCTAACCAGAATTTCAAGTACTAATTAGGAATTGAGGACAAATTTCCCATAACACCTAAACACGGAAACACTTGCGCTTTATTTCTAGCTGTGCTCTATGGCTTCACCCACCTAATAAAAGTAGCCTAAGTTACTGCTTATAACATCAGCTATCTGCCAGTGAAAGTCCCGTCAAAATCGGTCCTGCTGTTTCGGAGATTATCTGGAACAAACATACAAACAATTTTTTTTAAAATTGTATTTATGTTATGTAAGTACCATATTACAGTTTCATATGCATTTAGTAAAAAGCTGTCATTTTGACATTACATTACCAAACAGTTACATTTTATTTATTTGTATAGATACGAAAATATTAGGTAGCAACTTTATAATGCATAGGCACTTATAACCTGTCGCTTCCTAAGTGTTAATCCACTAGAGACTATAGATTTTCTATTGTATCTGGAATTCCAAGTGCAACAGTTTAGCAAATGTAAAACACATCTCAAACAGTTGTCTGTTGTTGTTAATAAAACTCTCTTAAAAGTTGAATAGTATCTATCATTACTTTAAGCCGTCCGTGTCTTCTTAAAATATCTTTCGTCTGAATAAACGTTTCATAGTATCCTTACTTTAGGCCGTTCACCGGCGATCGGGCGAAGAGTCCGTTGGACGTGCATAAATAATCGTTCGTAATCACTTTTTATCAAAGCGACACACTATTTAAGAGATTGTTGATCTCTACTCCACTTTAGTACGCCTATCTGTTCTTCGAATTCTCCAGGATATATCTCGTAAAAACTTTAGTATTCTGGGTTATTAACATTACTGTAATAGTTATATTCAGAGCGAGTGTGGCCGAGCGGGAACTTGTGCGACTTTCAATCCGACGCACCATAGTTCGAATCTCGACTCGGCCCGTACCAATGACTTACATCAAGTTAAGTGCGAATTATTCACACTCGCTCTAAAACGGTGAAGAAAAACATCGTGAGAAAACCGTCATGTACATGAACCAGAAAATTCGAGGACATGTGACATTCACCAAGCCGCACTGGGCCTGCGTGGTGGGTTATGGCCCATACCTCTCTCTCTCTGAGAGAAGGCCGGTATCCCAGCAAAACCGTAAGTTTGTTGATATATTGCAAAACAAATTTAATAAAGAAATTATTTTGTTGAATGTAACCATTTTCATGACGAACGAAATATTTATATGCCTAAAACTTTGTACCGAACCCTCGATGGGCGAATACGACTCGTACTGGGCCGGTTTTTGTAGTAAAAGGGAATGAGTGTTTAGTACAAAATGATAGCAGTTTAAACTGAGGTTTCCTTCAATTTAATGGTGTCAAAGCATTTTAAGGCCAGCTTACCCCCTATTTTTTCTTTGTATTCAGCTAAATTAATATGTGTCGCGTACTATTCGTCACCAATTCTTGTCCCCGTTTGTACATATGAAACAAAAAATCTTGGCTATCATTGTATTCTGGTATACCATAAACTTGCTGCAAGCTTTTATTTCACTGCGACTCCTGAGTTGCCAGGGACGATATCCAATCGTTGAAACTTTAAACTGACCTTACAATAAAGTATAATAAATTCTTTATTACACTAAGTAAATTGTAAAGAAAAATAATGAGAAGATAATGTTACTATGTTAATACAGGCTAAACTTTTTGTTACAGAAGTCATCCCTACGTGTACGTAAGAAAACGCGCAAGACCAACGTGATATAAATGTAAGTGCTCTAATGATAACGTTTACAGTTAACTTAAGTACAACACAGGGTGTAACTTACGTCTGTTGTTCAAACTCATTTAAAACTGAGCCTTATTCCTTCATACTTGTATATTGTGGCACCCATGTGTATCTTGGTAGACTTGGTTTAAGAATGATTAATTCGTTCGAAAGCTTCTCATCAGAAGCTCAACCTCATTGTAGATTTTGAGCTAAGTACAGAGCTATGATCTATAATTACACCAGCACCTTCCTTTATTATTGCACTAGCTACTTACTGCTGGTGGTTTCACGTGTGAGGAGATTCACACCGGAACTGTACATTTATCCAGTACATAAAAAGTAGCCCATACCATCTGTCTGGCCCATGCACTATGTCTATGCACAAAATTGCATCGATCCGTTGCTGCGTGAAAAAAGGTGATACCAACAAACACACATGCGCGTTGTTAATATCCGTAGGAAATGAGGAATTGTCATAGTTTCATGAAACCTGTCAAAATTTTATAATGCTCTAACTTTTGGAAGTGTGAAATAATCGTTTTGTAATACAACGTTTACTGTCAAACAGTCCGAAGTAGTAAAAACGAGTCGCAACGTCCTACTAGTATTATAAACGCGAAATATACCTAAACGCGTTTGTGAGAAGAAATGGATGGATGTTTGTTGCTCACGCAAAAACTTCTGAACGTATTTTGATTAACCTTTACACATAGACTAAAATTTATAAAGATACCACGCGGGCGAAGCCGTGGGCGGGAGCTAGTTTCAAATAAATCTATCGTTATATTTAATTTACTGTACTGCGTTCACTTTCCTATTTAAATAAATTTCATTTGAATTTAAATTTAATTTTACTTAACAGGTAAGTAGTCGCTTCGAATATGTACTCATTTCAATATTCACATGCAATTCAGAATATATTCATAAACAAATACATCAAGTATATAAATACAATAGTATTATACCTATTTAAAATATTCCTCTTGCTTTCATACTCGAAGTTATTGGGTTTATTTCATACATTCTAATCTAAATTAACTATTTAACTGCCCTTCGGAATATGTTCAGCTTTTACGACTCCATCCGTTACAGAATTTAATTTACACTACTTATTTGTACCGTTATCTTTCATAAGTATACCGTTGTATCGCTCTTCAAGTCCATATATTATATTTGATTTTGAACATGACTGGTTTTTATTATTTATTGCTTAAAGTTTTGATTTTCCTAATAATTTATCTGCATTACATTCCTACAGCATATGTATTGAGAACCCCGTTTTTCAGTACATTCATTCATTACCAGCCTCTTACGCTCCCACAGCTGGGATACCGGCCTTCTCTCAGAGAGATAGGTATGGGCCAGAATCTACCACGCGGGCCCGGTGCGGCTTGATGCATGTCACATGTCCTCGAATTTTTGTGGTTCTTGAACATGGGGTTTCCTCACGATGTTTTCCTTCACCGTTGTAGAGCGAGTGTGAATAATCCGCACTTAACATGATATAAGTGCGTCGGATTGAAAGTCGCACAAGTTCCCGTTCGGCTACACTCGCTCCCAGTTTCATTAGTTATTTCATTTTTAGTCTAATATCCGTGCTTTGCGTTTGTTCAAGTTTCGACAATACACATTGTATAGCGCTGAATCCATGTCGCATGTGCGATCTCCGGAACCAGACATATTTCTTGGTTTTGCTGTTATTTCTCTTGTTGTTCCTAGATAGTATGAGTAATCCTAGTTATGGTTAATGTGTGTGGCTGTCAGTTTATTTTTCACTTTATTTATAATATATTTTTTAGGGATAGGGAATTTGAGTTTAGAAGTTATAGTATGTATGGAAATGTAAAATATAACTGCAACTGCGCTAAATAGAAGCTCGTAAAATTGAAACATCGCTTTCTATTTATGCCCGAATACAAACGGCTAATATTGTACGTAGTTTGTCCTTTATCTATGTATGGGGTTTAAAACATTGCGTATCGATGTTGGGACTTACAAAAAACTTGCGGCCAATTAAGAATTTGGATTTTCAAATTTCCGTGATTTAATATTAGTAACTTTAACATTATTACGTCTAAAAACTGTTTTCTTTATGTCCTAGTGTAATTATAAGTAGTTTATAATATAATCCTGCTGGTATTAAAACATATTACCACAATATTTAGCGATGATCTTCGCTTTCATCTCATTATATCGCATCATCTTTAATTACGACTACCTCATTCAGATTCATTCGTAACTTTGATAGCATCAATAGGAAGCAGTCCTGTCACATAACAAGACGCGACTGCACCCGGCTACACGACGCTTACGCAACTCAAGCTTATTATAACTTTAATAAACACAGCTTGTTACTTGTATTTACCTCAACATATCGCAACATATAATTGAGCGTTTGTTATTATAACTCAACCACATTCTGATCGAGATCTCATCTGATACGTTCATCTAGATCGCTCTATCACGCTCTGTTCTAACGGAATCTGAGACACTAGAGTGAGATGGGTGATAATTTTCCTGGTTCATTTTGAGATGTAATTATTGCAGGCCTATTGAATGGCTAGGTTTCTCGGCAGAGCAATTTGCTGAGCGGGTTGCGGAATAAGAGTTTTGTTAAAAAGATTCTTTATGCGCTTTATGGTAGACGGTAGTGCATGTAGCATTCAGTGGTGTTAACAATGTATTAAAAATAGACTACAGTTATATTGCATATGTCTGGAGTGAGGATTGTTAGTTTAAGTTTAATGGTAAAAAAGAGCAACGCATCCTGCATTGATAGTGACCAGATGACGGGTTCCATGATTTGCTTAACATTACTGATACACCTTATAAGAACATAACGACACACAAGAACTCAACGATGAGACTGCAAAGGATTACATGATAACTGCAGCAGAAAGCTTGCATTACGAATCATGATTCCAAAGAACTTTGAACACTGTAATACATCGCATATGAAACTTTGAACGCTGTAATACATCGCATATGATATTGCTACTTTTTTTTAACCGGGTAAATTCCTTTATTAGCTAGCTATTACATAAATACTAATACTGCTGCGGACTACTTCTAAACATAGTTACAAAAACAGTTAGATAATGCCTACAATGTTATAGATAATGTTCTGTTAGTACATTTGATTTATACACGAAATACCGCCAAAGCTAGAAAAAAAGTCCATTAACCCACGTACAATTTTTTTTGCAATTACCAACAGCCAGTTATGCGTAAGCTGCCTCGGTAAATCTACTGAAACTCCGTATTATGACTAAAATACTAGTTTATAATATCTAAAACTAGTTACTACATAAAATATACCGATTTTTATGATAATGTGACTGTCACTTTTCGAGTAAATTCTTTTTGTATAAATGATTTAAGTTCTTTAATTGTTACGGAATTAAATTTACTATTTGCAAAAATACCAATCAAATGTGGGGTTATACACTGCGCCAATTTTGTAATTTGTAGATCAGGAAATCTCTTTAAAAGTCAGCTGCAGGTGTAGGATCTTGTTTTATTCAACCAAACTTGTGTATGTTCCGCATAAGTACCCGTTGTGTATGTTACTCATAATCCTTGCGTATGCTACTTATAACCCTTGTGATGTTACATAGCTCCACTTGTGAATGTTACTCCAGTCGTATACCGGCCCACTTCACAATCTCTATCTACTTCTGACGCATTACAAACCCTTTTTTTTTTTTTTTTTTTTTTTTGGTTTCCCGGGGAAATGCCTTCACGCACATCTCCGCACCCGGGGGGCTGCGGAGATAGTGTGGGACTCGCCGCCTGCCCACTGCACAGCGTCCTACCCACTAAAACCACCGGGTGTTTCCTGTCGGCTCAGCATTCGGACGGGGTCACGGGCCCGTAAACACACTCCTCGCGACCCCGTCAGCCGTCGTCCGTCCTCTAGGACGGACCCGCCTCGCGGGGAGAGGAAACTCCCCCGCACGGCTCAGGCGATGCGCCGGAACACGAACGCATCGCCTCCACCTCGGGATGGCCCTACCTAAACAGGTGCGGGACGCCGGATGCCCCCGCATCCGGCACCCCGGGCCCTCCCAGTGGAGACGGG
This sequence comes from Crocallis elinguaria, assembly GCA_907269065.1. Taxonomy (NCBI): domain Eukaryota; kingdom Metazoa; phylum Arthropoda; class Insecta; order Lepidoptera; family Geometridae; genus Crocallis; species Crocallis elinguaria. Next base: position 16,850,929 of record OU026072.1, on the reverse strand, counting down.
GAGCGTAGAGTACCACGCCCCCGTCTCCATGCTCTTCAGAGCATTCTCCTAACCCCCATCCACCACGGGTACAGCTAAACCGCTTATAGGATGGGGGTCCCTCTCGTCCGTAGTTGACGCGCTGCCAGCGGGAGCAGGGGTGCTCCTTTACCCCTGGTCCCACGCTGGAAGACAGCGTGCCCCACCTCTTTAACCCCGATCCCAGACGACGGCCAGGGCGCGCCGGTCAGGACGGGGTTCTCTCCACCTGGTCACGTCCATTTTTTTTTTCCCTGGTGCGCTGCCAGCGGGAGCAGGGGAGGATCCCTTCCCCTGGTCCCACGCTGGAAGACAGCGCGCCCCACCTCTTCATCACCCTACCCGTCCCTGCGGCCTACGAGCCCCGCACAGCCCTTGCACCCCGTCCGCTGAGCCCTCTGCTGACCCATTCAGAGGGGCACGCGGAGGGGCCCACCTCGCCGGGTTATTAGCTACCTGTCAGCAACCTCTCCGGGACCGAAATCAGTCAACCAGGAGAGGTTGCTGACAGGTACCCAGGATGCACCGCGTGGAGGTTACCCGGCATAGCACCCCACGCATTACAAACCCTGATGTAACCTTTATCATCATTGATAGCGATTTTTTTATTAATGCACCGACTGTACTCTCATGTTTCCCCTGGAAATGATAATACTACCGATAAGTTTCCTATCGATCGGTTTGCCTCAAAGCGTTTCCGAGAAGAGGTGTGGCACAGGTGTGTTTTTTAGCGAAAAATTTGTCAACAGAGATACGTTTCGATTTGAAAGCTACAAAGGTAAATAATATTTGTAGTCACCTAGGTAAGTGTTCTCATTTACAATATTTTGAAACTTTTATAATCTTATTAACAAGATTAAATTAAATTCGAATTCTCGTTAAGCCGTTTTGGATGAATGTTGAGAACATTGTAGGTACTACTAATTTTTGTCTGTAAATATGACTTGCGAAACAATTATGGATTGGATTGAGTATACCAGGGTTTGGTGGCTTCTCCAAACTTCAAATATTCTAGTATTCGTATGTAGTCAATCGATATCCATCAGAAAGCGTTCGAGGTACACTGATGCAGTACCTACAAACAGAAACGCAATTAGTATCTTAAACTTAAAAATTACAAATTCAAATACATAAATAGAGAACCTACCAAAATTAAATAATACCTACATATTAACTATTCGCTTAGCATCATTAAACTGCTTTTAATTTTTTGCAAGACGTTTTAACGTACATTGACTATTAAGACGGGCATTCGCAGCTTTCAAGAATATAAATCAGAGAAGTAATGAGTCTAAAACGACGGGAGACGTGAGCCGTTGGAATGACAATAATTTGGATGCTAGTGCCAAAAATTCAATTACACTAACCAACAATTGTCTGTGGCGCACTTTAGTGTTCTGATGACCTGGATATGACTGGCTGACTCAAGGTAGATATTTTGAAATTAAACAGTTAACCGCAAATTTTAAGTAAATTTGCAAATTATAATATTACTTCTTCGTCTACCTGGATAGCGATAACGTGACTTAGATGTATATAGATACGTAGTGATCACAAATAGGGATAAGTGGGAGTGGGAGAGCCCATTGCCTAGATGAGGCCAGTATAAGCTAAATAGAAAAAGAATATGCCTCGCACTATAATATGCACTATTCACAATAAACTAGACTGTCCATACATTTTGAAAGGGTTTTAAGTAGCGATCACTGGTATGTAACCAGTGATCTATCTAGTGACCAGTCTAGATGATTTTTTGAAACATGTATGACAAGTATAGTCCGCTGCTTGTCTCTGACTTTAAGTGGCGGTCGCAAGTCGCCATCATGTGCGACATCATCATTATTCCACCAGGAGAGATTGTGGACAAACGATGTTACAGTCTGTAATAAAAATAAGTAAAAAATGTGCGGGTAGCCTAAAGTCATCGGAATACGATTCAGTTTTATGTTTAGGAATCATAAGTTTAATACCTTGAGAAGAACGTTGTATGTTTTTAGTTCTGTAATCGCATACGGCTTTTGGTCCGGAATTGCATGGTTCCCATGAAAACAGGGATAAACTGCTGGCGTTATTTGTTAATATTTCTTTCACTAAACTGCCTAATCTACAGTCAGTTATGTTAATCTACATCTTATGTTACAATTTCAATGTTTATTTCATCGTTATTTTGACAGGCGCGATGCGTATAATCGTCAATTTACATAAATTCTTTCACGCCTAAAGCCGGTAAGCGTATCGTATACAAAAACTAACATCTCATTCATGTCGATGGCTACTGAATTCCATTGATTATGTCGTTCGGTCACGATATCATGCCCAAAGTAGGAGCTCGGAGTCTCAGTTAATTTGGTTTTTGTGGATACTTTTTACTTACCTATTGGAATTTCAATTTAGTGAGGCAGAACAGCATTAGTTTAATACAGTATGTAAAATTGTTGAGCGTTACTGACATTACTTACATTTCAAAGAAAATTTCACATTTCGACTGCGTTTTTTAACTTGATGACTCAGTGATAGTGGGTTCGACTGCTGGTCCTTAGGTCGATGGTTCGTCATTGTGATGCAGCCATTGCATGGAAATATGAGTTTCCCTCGCAATTGAGAGTCAGTTTCCATTCTAGATTTATCTTATTTACCATTTTCAACCATATCGACGTCATAAGGGTGAGATAGACTTTTTTTAAATTCTTTTGAAACAATTCTATCACTGTTATTACTAGACACGGGGCATTAAATATTCGTAGTATTGAAGACCATCACAGTTTAAAAACCTATACAACTTCAAACACTTCTTGATACTGCTATAAATGTAACCAGTGAGTTTCTAAAGTTTATTTTAATGGTAAAAATAATAGTAATAAGTGTCGACTGATCATTTAAAAACCGTATACTAACTAGAGCCGAACACAATATTATGATGCACGAGAAGGAATTATTCCTCCTTATTCTAAGAGCCGGACAAAAATAAACGAGCACCTCGGACACTAATCCGACAAGTGAACGTACGTAGCGAAGGTACCAGTCAACTCAAAAGGTACAGGTAACATTAAAATTGTATTTTCATTCAATTCACGATAGAACACGGAACATGCTGGGAACGGTGAAAGCTTAATGTGATTCGCATAAATAGAATTTCATGTTGGACATGTACATATCTGTCTAGATGGGGGATCTCATAAACTAGTTATTTATGTAGATTGTAAATTAAAACGCCGATTGTGATGACGAAATTCTTCCAAGGAAATGCGTCTGCGAATGCAATTCTTGATTGGAGCGCGTCTGGATATTTGGCTCGTTTATTTAACGATTTTATCGGTTAATGTCAGGTGATATTAAATATTTGAATCGTTAACTCCACACATAATAGCCAATGAAGATAGTTACGTGTTTTGCACATAAGTTTGTGTAAATCAATCATATGGACGAAAAATATGGTTGTATAGTGTATACATTTGCTACTAAACATTTTAGAGAATCAGAAACTGTAGGCATTATCTAATTCCCAAAGTGACTTAGGCATAGTAATAATCAAGTTTAACAATTTCAAGCACTACAATAACAAACCGCTATGCGTCATTCAGCCTGATATATTAGCTCTTTACGCAGTGAACTTATTGTAAACTTGAATAGCCATTCAGCCTACGTCAGGTTTCTCACAAACACAATGAAAAGACTAAATTAAGGTTAGAGTTTCCCATCGGTAGCACAGTGGAAGCACCCGAGATAAACCCTGTCGTTCGAAGGATCTACATGTCCTGGAGCGCGTGGGAACCTCCCGTTATTTCACCCTAGCTAGGTAAAGGTAGCCTTAGCTGGTAGTCTGGTACCCACCTGATGACGAGTCCTGATACCGTAAACAAACGGCTAGTAACAGTTGCATGTGTCGTGGAAAACAATGTGTGTAATTCAAAGATGTATGTAAGAGGCTTCTGATTTAAGACGTGAAAATGTTTGAAATGCTTAATCTTGATGAATTAGTTTTTCGTATTTTTGCACAAAAAATACAAATAAATATCAATGAATAACCGACAAAAGAGTTGGAGGTACTAATTGACGACATTATTATTTTTATGTACGTTCATTGACCATGTATATTATTTCTTTAATCCTATAACATAAAAATCAGATAACTTTTTGTAGTTTATCCGCTTGCATATATTGTTAACCCTTCTTTGCATGATTTTTTCTATTTTTTTTTAAATAAATCAGGGTGATGTAGTTAATGCTCTAGATTAAAGGAAAAATAATTTAAAAAATCCAGAAAAAATCCAAATTAGAAAAATATTATGATTGAAATTTCCATCATCATGCAATGAAGGGTTAAAACAAACATTTGCTTGTCTAAAAAAAGGAATTAGCTAATATTCATTAAACAGTTTTACCTAATGCTTGAGAAAAATGTTTTGAACTGCAATTGTAGAACTTCATAATAATACGATCCTACTTAAAGAAAGTAATAAAACCTTTTAACATAAACCAAAATGAAATGTTTTATGAGACTAACGCAATATTTTAATACTAAAATCAAAAATAATAAGCGAAACGAAAGTTGACATATAGGTACCGTGGCGTAAATTAATGTACGCCTAGACAAATAGTTTTAAAATTAGCTATGATTTGAGAGAGTTCAAGAACCTCTCAAATCTACTAACAAAAAAATGAGGAAATCTTATAGAAATGATTCATAATAGCGCCCTAAAAACTCCAGTCAGATTTAGACTGCATAACAGAGTAGATTTATTTATGAAACCTATCAATTATTTTAATACGAGTATGCTGATTCTATAGGTAATATAGATAGTATGTATAGATATGTGTATTTTTTACAAGGATCTGCATTGTATCGTGTAGTATGTGCTATACAATACAATGTAGATCCTTTATTCGTGTACAAGGAAGATATTTTAAAACACTTATGGAATACAAATTTTGTCTATTTATTTGAAACTAGCTGCTGGCCCGCGGTTGCACCCGCGTGGAGATTTAGGATTTCATGGTTTTTATTTTTTTTGCGCGGAACCCTAATACTTTTTCTAAAATTAAAGTAGCCTAAGTTACTCCTTGTAACATCAGCTATCTCCCAGTGAAAGTCCCGTTAAAATCGGTCCAGCCGTTTCGGAGATTACCCGGAACAAACAGACAGGCAGACAGACAGACAGACAAAAATTTTAAAAATGGTTGTTTTGTTTTAGGTACCGTATATACTTTCATATGCATTTAGTAAAAATCTGTTATTTTGATATTACAAATAGACACTTCAATTTTATTTATTTGTATCGATTATGTTTGTAATGCTTTATCTGGTCTTTGTTGTGTTTGAGGCGCACAAAGTCGTGTTGTATAACTTGACGAAGGATTTGAAGGAGTACGTAAGAATATAGCGACAAAATGTTACATCCTCTCTGCCAAGTTCAAACATGACTTGCGATGGTAGCAGAAAAGTTAGCTGGTCACATAACATTTCCTTGGTAGTCGTACATAAAATTACCATACTAACTCTTCTGACATGTACAGTAAATACTATTCCGTGTTTCCTTCGTCGTAAAGTAACGTTTTCCAATCTAATTTGCATTATTAGTCCATTCAAGTTAGCTGCTTTTGCTATGAACACTAAATAATTATCGGTCTTAATTTCTAGGTCATAAGACCTCTGATCACAAGGAAAGAGTTTCTGCACAGTTACGCCTAGAAGAAATGTCTAGAGTTCTATATTAATTGCCGGGTCCCGTAGCACGATCGCGTGCCGCCGCCGCTCGATGGCAGCTATCTGCTGCAATCGAGCAAATGTGGAACTTGGTGACTTCCTACATCGCTGAGCCATTGGCTGCTATCACGCAGATCAAACGATCATTGGTCACAGAGGCGAATCAGGGACCAACATTTTGGTAGTATTATCCCCCGTATGTTTAAAAACTGCAACACAAATATAGAAATGTATATAAATTGTAATTCGAGAAAAATTTTACATGAAAAGAGAAGACCACTGCATTACGTAGACAGCCTAGCACTGCATCTGTCTGTACATGGTATGAAATTCCGAGGGAGATCGAAAACCAGGTGGATAGATATAGTTCATATAGATATGGCAACATGTCAAGTATCCGATTTAAATGTTTTGGACCGAGCGAAGTTGAGGCGGAGTATTAGGAAGGCTAACTTCATCACCATGTCGGACTTACAGTCAGGAAGAGGGAGATTTCGGAAAAATCATGTTGCTTAAGCAAGAGGGCATCGTAATTGCTATTGTGAGTTGATAAGATTTGAGACCTGACTGTACATTTTCATTTCCTATTCGGCACCAACAAGTCTGTCTTGGCATGTCTCTGAGTTAGTCACACTGCACACATAAGGCCTAGTGTCGGTACGCTTATCTGCTAATCCGCCACTGTCAGATAATTGAGCGGTGATAAGCGGCTGCGGGAGTTTACCAAAAGACTAGATTGTATGATTAGTTATGCAGTTTCGATACTTTCGTAAATGTTGATGTCCTGAGCTGATAGTGATAAGTTTTTCTGTTTCGCAGATATCGCCACAGGGAATCGTGGCGAAATAGAAACATAGGAAAGTTAAAACTAAATAGCCTATGTATCCATTTGAACACATTTTAATGTTACCCAATTTGTTTAAGATAATTATTTCCAAGATCACTAAATTTAAAGATCGCGTTTCGGACGATTTTCAGGAGAGAAATAAAAAACCTAGCGTTTAAAAATAGCTATTTTGTGCATTTAACAACAACAAATAAATGCTTACACACTCCTACATTAGGATTCCCTGAGTGAATGTATGTACTATTAAACGTAATTTATACTGTTTTAGACGACTCTATTAATATGGAACCACTTTGGAACTTTTTTACCAGATACATATGAAAGTATGTACGGTAACTATAACGAAACATCCATTTTAAAATTTTTTTTTGGTCTCTCTGTCTGTTTGTTCCGGGTAATCTCCAAAACGGTTGGACCGATTTTGACGGGACTTTCACTGACAGATAGCTGATCTTACAAGGAAGAATTTAGGCTAATTTTATTTTAGAAAAATAATTAGGGTTCCGCGCAAAAAATTAAAACCCATGAAATCTAATATCTCCGCGCGGGTGAAACCGCGGGCAGCAACTAGTTATACTCGTAGATATGCTTCGACATAATAAGCAAGCTTAAAATTAAATAAAACATGACTGCCCCTAGACAGTGTCGCTCGGGATGATGTAAGGATTCTAATATAAGATACATCTGTTCAGGCGTTTAAAATGGTTGAATAAAGAATCTCACATACATACATATATAACAGGTGTGTAAACCCCTTTTTTAGTCAGTCGTCTAATAAAAAGGATGTGTCACTGGGTCGACGTAGATACCTATTTGTTGGGTCAACAAAAAAATGTAAATAGTAAATAACGCTTAGCAAATGTTTATATTTCTTAATTGTTGATTTCTAAAGACAATGTAAACAACTTTCTTCGAGTTTCCACAATTAGCGCAATTTGCGATAATGCGCCGGCGACTAGACGGTAGATAAACTCTTGCGCCGATCCTATCACCATTGCACGTACCTATCTATATAAAAGGTGTTTAGAAATAAACGTGATGGTTTAAGGGTTCCATAAAATAAGCTAATGTTGTCGATGATTGTGTCACAGGTTTTTTTATGTATTGAAGAACAGTAGATGTAGCTCTAAACTATTTTGTTTATTGAGGTTGACCTAAATGTCTGCTTGTAAAGTGTTTATTATTAAATGATTATTTATTACAAAATGTAAGTGCTTATTACTAAATGCATATGAAAGTATATATGGTACCTATAACAAAGATTTATTTTAACATTTTCTTATAATTTCTTTTGTATTTATTTGCATATAAATGATCAAAATCCGTTTACGTCCGTTTACGAGCTCTCAACAATGCATTCTCATTACGATTTCTGTTGCGGATTCGGATTCTGGCGGCAATATAGTCCGCATGCAGTTGATCTGCAATCCCTTTTTCTTCAGTACTCATTTATGTCGGGCGCGGTGTTCGGATGCGGAGCGCCTGTCGATGCAGCTCCGCATGCAGATGCGGAGATTTTATTTTTATGTTTAGATGAGCTATAATCGATACCCGCATCCTTATCAGCATATAAACACAGAAAGCGCCGTAAGACAACTAAATTATGTGCGACCCACCGAAGTGTAGAGCTTTTTAAACCATTTCAATAAGTAAATCCATCCTTCTTTCTTCTCGTATATATATATGCAAGGGCCCAGCTCAGGTGTCAGTATTTTACGAAAGGTTTTTGACGTCAGTTGAGCTGCTCTATTACGACAACAATCTTAATAATGTGCTATCAGAAATGAGTTATTAAAACAAATACAAAGTTGCATGGTCATGGTCATTGATCTCTACCGCGGATCTTCGTTTTTATTGACGCGCTTGATGCAGCCTGTATATTACAAACAGCATTACGGTGGTCGAACGAAAACCGGTCCACAATCCAAACTAGAATCTAATACTGGTACAAAAACCGAATTTTAATTGTAATATTAATTTTATATCATTTTTACGACCTCTTCTTATGACATTTGTCAAATAAGTTTTACCGTTGCCACTAATAACATTTGCATGACAATAGTTCATAATGTCTATTTTTTTATATCTCGTATATTATATTATTATAGCCTTCATCCTGTTAACAATTTTCAATTTGTTTATATTATGCGTGATTTAAATAATAAATATTTTAATTTATTTTAATTAGCAGCCGCTAATCTAATACATATTAAAAATTCTTAATCGCTTTTAAAAAAGCGTGAAATTATAAGAATTGCATTATTCCAAATAATATTGAAATATTACTTCTAAATGTTCCGAAAACGGTAAAGCTTTTTTGCATGAGATCGTCTGGGTACCAGTAATTACCAATTTAATTACTACTCTGTCGTCAGTTATGTACAGGTATTACCTGTTTTGGCTAACTGATGCTTTAAAGTTGCTAACAGCTTGCAATCAACCACCCAGAATCATATAAAACGTGGTAATGACGCTACACCATTACTAAACAGGTGAGACGCCTACTTGCATATCAGAAGAACTGCGAGTCTCATCACTTACTAGATTTAAAAAATCTTGTTTAGTGACTGAATTTGCAGCTTCCCTATGACCAGTATCAGTTTCCCACTTAATATTATTGAAATAAACATAGTTGTAAGTAATGTGTCTTAGGGCCGATTTTTCAATAGTCAGATAGCGTCCTGTTAGATAATTCCCTGAATCATCTAAGTCTCTGGTGAAGACAGACGTAAATAAATTTAATTGCATTTTAAATAAATAAAGCTTAGTTAGCTAACGGTCTATTAATTTTGAAATGAAAGTCCCGAAAAACACACTAAAAACACGAAAATTAATTGATTGGATAGCAATCAGTTCGTTAAAGTGCAATTGAAAAATCGGCCCTAAATCTACTTACTGGTTTGAAATTACTTCGACCTTCTTCAAGACTCTGAATCCCGTGGGTCCTAGATCTAACGTTACTTCCATGATATTAACTATCTAGATTAAATGGTTGGCGTCACGACAAGTTGGGCACTAAATTCCCACGATATTCAAGATACCTTGCTTGAATAATGTTTTTTCTTCTTTCCTTGCACCTACATACTTTAATCTTTACTAGCATTGTTATGGTTCTAAGATTTAATTGCTTAAGTAATATACATAATTATATCTATCTAATTTCGGTTTCTGTATTCGGGTAATATGTTTGAGCTAATGCGGCTAAAGTGTCTTAGTTTTTTTCCTGTTATGTTCGCCTACCATCAATTATTATTACACGACTGCACAAAAAAGGAGTGTAATGTTTTTATTAGAGTTCATGTATGTAAGTTTTTTTATTCCACCATAACTTTTAAATGTCGGAACAGATTTCGATGTATTGGGGTATCGTTCGAATCTTTACATCATCCCAAGTGACACTGGCTAGGGTAGTCGTGTTTTTTTTATGTAATTACATCGACTTGTTTGCTACAATGAGGAACATCTGTTTGGATATGCCCTTTTGTTAAAGATGTAATTTCATCAAATAAGGCATTGTTACTAAATTTAGCATTTACTACTGCAGAAATAATTTAAACTGGTATCATTCGCATGCATTAAATTTATGTTTTACTGCTAATGAGCTTAAGCAACTCAACTTCTCGTTTGTAATGTGAAGGGCTTGCGGAATGGCGCGCGGCATCGACTAGGAAATTTTATTAGCGCACTCGAGATATGAATGTCTCGATGTACGTATCTAATTAAAATTTATGCGTGTACATAACGTTCCTCACTTATCTCAGGCATTCGTGACTCGTTTGTATCCAACAGGCTTGTACGTATTTTAGGACCAGGCTCCGTTGACATGACCAGTAATGTTTTCGTTTCGATCATTCGATGCGTGCGCAGCCGGACCCGCGCTAATGCTTCGCCGCTTTCCAACCCTTCTAAACCTTTTATCGCTACCAAATCGAATGTCGTAAATCCAACTTCTCGATCCATTGTTGCCGTACACAGTACTTATATGGGAGCGACCAAAATAAATCACGAACAAAACCATATCGGCGCGATCGTAGACTATCTCGGGCGGATCGACCGCAGGGGACTACATCGAGATACGGAGATATTACGCTATTGAATTAGCATTACCGCTGTTCCCGATATTGTTGTTCGTGGCCGAGGCATGCCTCATAACTCAGTGTCGCATTATTTTAATTTTCGTCGTGCCGCCGACGGCTCGCGGAATCGTGCGAGATCTCGCCACAGATAGCAGTAGATGCATAGTCCTAACATCTCTGTTCTCGGCGCATCGCGTGCCGCACGAGCCACGTGCGTCGGTTTTTCTGAGCTTCTGTTCTTCCATTACTACCATAAATGGCATCCGACGAAACATCCACCTTAATTATAATCACATTAATATCATTATCGTTGTTTTTTTTCCAGGTGGCCCATCGACCTGAATGATCTTGACATCTGCAGCTTCTCCTATTAAACGTAAGCGCTATTGATATAATTAACTTTTACAAGAGATATTGCGTTGTTTTTGTATCGAAGCCTTGTTTACTTCCTTTTGACGGGTCAATGATTTCTTTATTGAAGTTTCATAACCGTGCATGTGAAGTTATATTCCCTATATTGTTTATCTTTGGTTCAATTGACCGAAATATATCTCTATAACCGATAACGCATCACACATTTGAAATTAATCAAACGCTGGCCTGGATATTGGACATTGGTAAACAGATTTCTTCATTAATGAATTTTTTTATTGGTATATTTCAGTAATAATCAGTGTAGCTGCTATGTGTAACGATATTTTGTTTTTATTCCTTCAAAGCACTTTTATTAGGGATTAGGGTTAGGGACCAATATATGTTATTCTTTTCTCTGATCAAGTGCTTCATATAAATCTTGTTTCATATAAATAATTGTTGAATGTGATCTAAGGCTAAGCAAAGTCAAATTATTGTCCATAGATTACATTTATAGTGCAAACTAAAACTTCAACTTTTACTAATCTAATAAATAGTTTTCGTAATTACTGATTTAAAGTTTTAAGTAATGAATACTATTTTTTCGAAATAGTAAATTAGGCGCCGCATTAGTTAATAAATAAGTGGAAAGAAACAGGATATTACTATTGGCACAGGGAAATTGATGACAGACACTGACTAAAAAAGGAACCAGGCACGTCGATCAAGATTCGAGACCCTGACTGATTCATATCAATAATCATTGCACTCATTGAATCAATGATGAATCAATCGTCGATCCTGACAAATGTAGCTGTTATTCAATTACAACCACTCCAAAGGTATTGTCACTTGACGGGTCAAATCAAATCAAATGCGACCTCTGAGTTCTTCAGTCCGAGACACGAGAATCGGTATCTTGGTGGTACTCGTAGTATGTTATTTTGAGGTTTCTGAGTCAACAACTTTTATCTTGACTAATTTAATAGGTGCATCTCGTAATAAAATTGTCTTGTTATCAGTTTATTTGTTGAATTTTTGTACCTTTTGTACGGAATGAACAGGTTTGCATGTTATTTTATACTGATGATAATTTTGACAAATTAAGGCAAGTTTCAGCACTCGGTCTGTAAGTTATTGTGATTCGAATTGACAATTAAAAAAATTTAGACGGATGTTATTTTATGCGAGTTATGCATTATACATTTTTCTGTTTAATTTAAGTTTTAGGATCATCTATATAAATAAATAAAATTGAAGTGTCTGTTTATGATATCAAAATAACAGCTTTTTACTAAATGCATATGAAAGTATATACGGTACCTATAACAAGTCAACCATTTTTAAAATTTTAGTCTGTCTGTCTGTTTGTTCTGGGTAATCTCCGAAACGGCTGGTCCAATTTTGAACGGACTTTCACTGGCAGATAGCTGATGTTATAAGGAGTAACTTAGGCTACTTTTATTTAAGAATAAAATTAGGATTCCGCGCGAAAACATTACACCCTTGAAATCCAATATCACCGCGCGAGTGAAACCGTGGGCAGCATCTAGTAGTATATAAGATCTTTTTTTGTATATTGTGGACCAAAATACCTGAAGTAATATTATTGATTCGGGAGATACTAAAACACCGTTAGATAATCTTTAAAGATTTTCAATAAGAATTTTCCCCATTATGCTCAGCATGGGTAATTTAATAACAACACTTGCTGTAACGAGCGACAGTATCTGAAATATTGAATAATAATTGGCACACGAGACGAGGCATGGCGATCGTATCAGGAGAGCGTGCCGCATCCATCAGGCGCTCCGTATCTGCGCCGGTATCAGCCTCCAAACGATAACCATTGTCTTACCAATGAGAGATACCGGCGTAGTGTAAGGCGGTGTCTGAACTCTGAACTAAGCTGAACTATTTATAAGGTCTGTAACCAGCAGCGGCCGGAATAAGGATGTTGATGATGATGATGATAATAAAGATAATAAACAACGCGTAACGATGTAAGTTTTGACATGACCGGTCTAACTGCTTTAGGCTGGTTCAAGATTTGTTTTGTATATTCAATTGCAAATAAGAAAGTCCTGCTATTAAGTCTTTGAAAACATGCTACTGCTACAATTATTGTTAAATCTGAACATTTTCAACATATTTCGACCTTTTTTAGTATTCCATTACCTACATGCGTATCGAACTTTGCTAATACTTTTGATTTATATTCAACCTAACCGACTTTGGCACTATCCTATTAGCTTATAGTTTTGGATACATCTTGGATATATGAAGTTGCTCTAAGTTACCGAGAACTGAGTAGGTATAGTCTTCGAATACTGACTTGATTGAGCAGATGTGCAGAACTCGCACAAGCTTCAATACTGTCTACGACGTAAATGCATTGCACTGTGATAGCATCGACGAAATTTGTGCTCGCCTTCGATCGGCCGTTTGTCTTCCGCCGCAAATGAGCCAGGTAATGGGACATGGTCCGCATAAAAGGAGCGGATCGCTGGCTAAACTTTTGCCTAGTCATTAATATGCCGTGGGAATGAAGGCGGTGTCCGCCATTGGAACAAATAGCTGTTTCGATGACGGTCATAGCCATAGTTGGAAAGCATCTCTAAGTATGGGCAATTGAGCTATTGATATTAAGAAGTTGGTGTTGTCGACTTGCCGCTGTCCATCTAACTGTAAGCCTATTTCCGAATTAAGATGTTTCGTTTTTGTGTTCAACTACCAGTCAGTATTAACATGTCCAGAAAAAGAAAAGAAAGCCGATCTCAAAGAAGATATTATGAACAACTTTTAAGTATTGGTAAAGTCGATTGACAAAAAAATCATCTTCATAACATTGAAAAGTGAAACAATGTTATAATCTTCTGCAGTTGAATAGCCAATTCGTCATCGAGTTAAAAACGTGAACGCTTTATAATTATATCCGTAATTAAAACTACTAAAAATATTTTCAGCTAAATGCATTAATTCAAACAGACGGCGACCTTCTATAAATCTTACTTTAATAATTATTATCATCGTCGATTCATTCTCGGCAGCGAACACGCGAGCATTTAAACTCCACGCTACCTATTGCCACTGGGACCGCTTAATAGCATTAGCGTCATTGTCTAGCGGTCATTAATAAGTCGCTCGGACAGTTCTATTGGCCACCACTCCATAAGAAGACGATGCTTTGCCCGGTCTGCCCCTCGGTGTCACGAATTTGTATCCTAATAGCCTTTGCGAGTTATGGACTAGTTCCAGCCATGTTCCTGGATATCTCGATGGCCTCCGGACAATGCACTGATCGCGATATCTTTACCATCTACTAGTTTTATTATACCTTTAATGGTGGACATCTGTATGAGATTTAGTGTGTGCTGTGAACAACGTTTTAAGCTTATCGTTACGTCACTAATTGTCGGTACCTACCGAATTAGGCTAAACTTTTACTTTCACAAATGTAGAACAATTAAGAGTTGCCTTGAACTGTAGAAATCTTACTTTCGTTGTAACTGTCAACTTCCCTCATTATCGTTTTTGTGTCTGCGTCCTAAATAATTTTTGTTGTAGTAATGTTTTAACCAAAGACTATACAGGCTAAATAATCTGTGGTTTTAACGTTTCATATTTTTTAGATAAAAACGTCTTTACCGTTATAAAAACTACCTGTTAGTATGTGTAGTGATTAAAAGTACACTTATAGAAGACATGTGTTAACTGTCTCTAGCTCTTAATTGGACAACTCGCAAACTAATTTAATACCTTTGACACAGATTTTATCGTCTCGTTAGACAATAATTGCTAAATCGCGTTTTCAATTCTTCTTAACAGCTGTAAATCCACTTAACTGGCGGAGGAGCGGCGCACGCGTCTTCCAATTAGGTACAATTAGACGGGCGAGAGGCTTGGGTCCCTTTGATCCGCCGGGATTCAACTCGCTGCTCACTTGATGACTGGCGACCGGAGCTTAACTGGCAAACGTGTTTCTTTCTGATTAATTAGTCCTTAGAAGGTCACGATTGTTTTCGTATCGTGCTCATCGCAAACGACAGTATACTTTCTATGTGAACATCATAGCTTTAGCAGTCTGGTCTGGAGGTTTCTCTTTACGACCTCCTATGGTTCTCCAGCTTACAAACAGGTCTATTGAAATCTCAACATGATATCGTCAAACAATGTTTATTTATAATTTCACAATGTGAAGCTGCAGTTTAATCTGATAAGCTGTCATTTATAGCATTTCCAGGAAGATTATGGTAATAATTATTATCTGTGCGAGAGCAGCCACTGGCTAGCGCCCCCGCTTGTTTGTTACACGTTCTAGATAAAGATGACGGTATGTTTCTTAATTGCTGGCTGCAAGATACGGTCACTATCGGAGCACTATTTTCAACATAATAAGCATTATCATAACAATAACAAGCTAGTAACTCGCGGCATTCGATGTGTTCATGACGGGAATACGATAACCCTACCAACATCTCAGTAGCTCGGTTTGTGTACGACTCTACACACTTATTTAACTCATGTCGTGAACCAGCGTAAGATCTGAATTGCTAATTCCTGATCTCTTAAACCAGCAACCATCGTAGATGCTATTGTGAAAGTGTCAGTGTGTGAGTTCTCAAGACTCGGAGAAGTAGAAAAGGCACCGTGAACAATGTAAGCTTGATTTACGTTACTTTCAATTATACCATCATCGTCTACACGAGATGTCAATACGAAATCGATATTGGATCTATGGCACGTTTCGAAATGTGAGCTATGATTGATGGCGCAGGTAATTTATTTTTGAGCTGTATAATTAGCCTATTGTTGCTTATGACCGTTGAATAGCAAGTTTGGTAAAGTTAAATTGTCAGAGAGCGCATCTCGCAGATGAATGGGATTTCTTACGTGTGACTGAATGGGTCAAGTTCCGTCTCAATTTCCCAGCGTGTGCTGGCACGATCATTAATCACTGCTTGTTTGCTCAAGGACGTATACTGCGATTGTTTTGTTGTAAAAACTCCCTTCATTAAAAAAGTATACCTATGTATATTGTATACCTATGTCACTACATAGGTACTGCTACAGCTACTCAACAGCTTAACTTTGCACATTTTATTTTACTTTTCAAACTGTGTGGATTGAAAGTTAATGTAATAGCTAGGTTTAAAGATCGTAGTTAGCGATAACACCACCCATTGTATTTATTGTATAGTTGTTCCTTTTATCTGTACCTGGTGTTAACAAAGGGTTTCTGTTATATTTCTGCATTTGATGTCAATAAATTGTTTCTAAGTTAGATTGTTTAGTTGTTTTGGTCGAGATAGTTTTTGAATTTGTTAGTCAGTTTTTATAATACTGATTTGATTTTTGTCCTAGCATATTCATAGCTTTGATAAAAATAATCCAACAGATTTTGTTGCTACCTGTTAGTTAAAACAGCCGTAATCAGTGTAATTTTATACATCATAAATAATTAATGTTTATGCTTTATAAAAAAACTGTTATAACTTCTCGTTATCGACTGTCAGCCAATTTATTATTATTGATTAATTCGTCTGATATGTACTCCTGTATAATTAGTAATAACAGCACGAGTAAAATCCAATTTTTTTTAAATAATTTGATGAGTAACATAAATATTACCTTGATTAATAAATGTTTATTCAAGATGCAAAAACATTTGTTAATCAAGGTAATATAATAATTTTTATCTATGTAGGTAATCATAACAAGAACTTATTTGCTAAAATTATCATCATTATCAGCCTCTTACGCTCCAACTGCTGGGATACCGGTCTTCTCTCAGAGAGATATGGGCCATAATCCACCACGCGGGCCCAGTACTACGGCTTGGTGGATGTCACGTGTCCTTGAATTTTGTGATTGTTGAACATGCCGGTTTCCTCAGCAAGAACGTATATGGCTAAAATTATACATATATGCAATTAGAAATTGTCATGTTTGAATTGCTGCGGCTTGTAGCGATTGATGGCTCAGTGTTAGTGGCGTTGACTGTCGCTCCGTGGTTCGAATCTTACATACGAGCTTGAACTTTAAGTGCTCCGGGACTTCTGTGTTTATTTCAATTTTCGGTAGTATAATCCAGAAAATGACGTGCTTGTAACTATGTTGACAACTAGTATAATATGTTGAATCTTTTCCGGAAGCACGTGACTACCTACCTTTATTCAGCTCAAGATAGACTGGAAATTTAAACTGACAATTGAACATTGATAATAAATTATATAAATTAATTTTTAGCAAACATCAGTTTATAGCACATTAGCTTCCGCCCGAGGATTCGCCCGCGTGGTATACATCTTTATAAATTATAGTCTTTGTGTTATTCTGATGTATAAGCTATATTATTGTAACGTTTCAGTTTTTGTGTGAAAGAATAACAAACATCCATACATCCCTCACAAACTTTCGCGTTTATAATATTAGTAGGAAAGTTTATCCTACATAAAAGATAACGAGTCAAATATATTTTTATTAGCGAAATTGCCGTATAATGTTATGATTTACGTAAACAAACTGATAGAGGTATGTAGGATACTGTATAGGTATTTCTATTTTACTAAACAAGTTCTACTCAGATAACCCATCTAGTAACTGTTGTTCCAGTAACCACATTTAACCTACTCCGTACCAATTACGATGAATGTGATTTATGTTCACACTTTTTACAGCGACATTCATAAACATAGTTTTAATTAGCATGGCAGTTAGTGGGTTTATGTTTCGCCATTAGTTGGTTTAATTGCTTATTTACTTGTCGATTTTATAGATGAGCCTTGACGCAACATTCTTCATAAAAACTATTTTAGTAACATACTGTTCATTCGCGCGTTGACTTATTGAACGGTTTGCTCGCGAACCAAACTTCGTGTGGCGAACGCGCGCTGTGAGTACCGTCTTTTAATCATTCTTCAATACTGTGTAAGTATATTATATAGGTAATGTTTTATAAACTTTATCACTGAACCATTGCTAATAGTGTCGTCTAAGTTTAAAATCATTGCTTTAATTATCGAATTGTTTATTTTACAGTTCGTTTAATCTCTACTTTTGACAGTCAAGAATTCAACTGTGTTATTAACTTTACCGACATTGGTTCTATTTATCGAAATCAAAACTATTTACATTACACTAACGAAATAGCAGCCGACAGTAAAACACCTGAAATCGAACGTAATATTTGTACTATTTTAAACTAATCTTGTCCGACTGATAGACGAAGGCTCTTTCCTCCTTCCAAAGATTTCGTATGTAAATTTGAAATATATTTTGATCTCTTTATATTTATGAGTACGAAAAATCTGCCTCGAAACTTACAAGACTTTATCTAGGATCAGAATTACTGATGCTGTTTTTTATGCTATTGGGCACAACGTCAGTTCATATATTATATCAATTGCAGTGCCTCTCAGAACTTTGATACAAAAAGGTCTACGCGGCACTGGATTGCGCTCGTTATCCACTAAGCACCTGTTCTTTAGCTTAGTATTAAAATATACAAAATCTTTCCGAAGAGTTTCGTTCTCGTGTTTAGAAAGTTATTTTCCAGTAGTTTCGTACAGCGGTCGTAGTACATGGATATTTACATGGGCGCCTGCGCACTCGCAGGTAATGTAAATGAGCCCAGGACGGGGTGTAAAATGGTTGCTGGTGTCAGCCGTGTGACCCCGAATACATTACCACTGAGTAGACAATTGAGCAAGCGTCGCGTCACTTGCCACCGCTATTGTGTCCTCACGGTGTCGTTTTAAAATTATTCTTACCTGTTTTATTTCATAATTGTTACTTCGCATAAGCTACAAGAGTGATCCTATAAGCGCGCCCTAGGGAAGTTAGTTTATTGTTCTGTACGGTTTAAAATTATGCTTATCTTGTTCTAATATTTTATCGACAGCAAAACAAGAGTCATCTGCTAATAGTTGCCTGTTTTCCTTAAATGAAACACTGTCAAAAGTCTCCGTAAGGCCATAGTTTTAATTACCTATTGCAAGCAATAATTTATTTTCCTACTTTCTTATTAACTCTTTAGACAAAAGCTAATCACGCGCGGGATGTCACTAAATAACATATCATTCAAAAACAAGGCGGGAACAGAACACTGACGTATCCATGGAGCAGACAGAGGTTGTTATTCAGTCGGTCATGTACCAGTTTATTTCTCAAACCTCTGTTGTTGTTAAACGTTAAAAAACCAAATTATTAAAAACCGGCTATAACTCACGTCATTTGTCTATATTATCGACCTAGGTTACGAGCGTGTCCAACGCTCTTCCTCAGGGAGTGCACCACTCCAAGTGGTCGTTGCGATTCGCCGTGTGCACGCGTGTTTTTAACAATTTATAATGTGTGATACTCACGAAAATTTTAATAGTAACATATTAAATATATAAGTACCTATATCTGAAGTATTTTGTTTCACAGCGTCAGCATGGTGGTAGTGCTGAACGGCGTGCTCGCGGACGAGTGCCCCACGTCGGTGCGGGCGCTCCTCGCGGCGCACCCCGGCTACAGGGACGCGGCGGCGCAGCTCTTAGCAGCCGCTGCCAGGGTCGTGGGCACCCCGGGTCTGCTGTACGTGGCGCAAAGGGAACTGGCTGCCGTCGTGCCGCACGACAGTAAGTACTCAAATGTGCTGGATGGCATGGCAGGAGTGCTGTGGTGACCTTACTCAGGCTTCTCGGTCAGATCCTCGTGCAATCGCGAGATAGGTCATCCATACATTGTATGTTCGTGGATGTCCCTTACCTTTTCTGAATTGTGGTAAAGTTTAAATAAACTATACCACAATTTAGAAAAGGTAAGGTGGTAACACTTTTAAAAGCTTGTATGGCTAGACAGTGTCTAAAGATAAACGTCAAAAATGATTAAAAATGTCACAACAGAATTATGTATGACAACGGTTAGACACTACTTAGATCAGGATTTATGGTTGCTCATATTTAAACACGCCACTAAGCCATGTTTAGGAGTTAAACAGTGTTTAACACAGGTTTAGAGTGTGTTTAATTTATTTGTGGTAAGACCGTAAATGTTCTATCCATTTACAAATAGATACTTAGGTTTTTTTTAGAATAAATTACAGTCAATGAATAGGTAAATTATAGTCAAGTCGGTAAATTATAGTCAAGTCGATAAATTACAGTCAATGACCGGACCGGACCTCCTTGCCTATATACCGACTACTCGTTTCACACGATTGTTTCTACCGCGTACCTGCAAGATGTGCTATGGCCTTCAACCTGAGGATTCCCTCGCAATTACTGTCTGGACTATTTTAAGAGCAGGTTGAAAAGAGAAGGGCAACGCGTTGACAATGTCTCTGACATTGCAGATGTTCATAGTCGGCATATCACACCCATAACTATAAAAAAGAAGTTACCAGCAGCCATTAAAGCTATCGTGTGATGTTATAGGTAGGTATGGGTGTCTAATCAGTTTGCAAATAAAGGAATATCTTTACCTATAGCTTTATCTTTTATCTATGTTGTTAGTGGTAGGACTAACTCATCTGCGAGTGTCCGTCTGGGTTGGTACCACCGCTTTGAAGTCCGCTCGAGAAGTCTGCTGCCAAGCAGTAATGTGCAAAGCATTACTGTGTTTCGGTTTGATGAGCAAAGCAGTCAGTGAAATTACTGTGCTTATAGATTTAATACCTAATGTCTCAGGGTAACGAGCGCACTGCAGTTCCGCGCAGGCGCTTGCGCGGCGCTTGTGTTTCAAACTTCCTGAGTGGCACTGAAATTGTTATGGGCCAGCGCTATGCTTACCACCAGGCAAACGACCAGCTCGTCGCGTTAACAAATACCATAAAACAAAAAAATACTACAATTTTACGATAGAGTTCTGTTCGTCAACTCGTTCATCAGTCATTAACGCAATTCAATTATAAATATAGTTTTCTTTTCAGAAAATGTCAACATCATAGGATCAGATGATGCCACATCATGTATTATAGTTGTAATCAGGCATTCAGGTGAGAATCCACTTATTAAATAATGTTTTCACAAGCCTTCTATAGAAAACTGACATTTTTAGACATTTGTTAGTTGGAGGACTAATTCTTATGCGAGTGTCCAACTGGGTTGTTACCACCGCTTTGCGCGTGAAGTCTGCCGCCAAGCAGTAGTGTGCAAGCATTACTGTGTTCCGGTTTGATGAGCAGAGTATCCAGTGAAATTACTGGGCTTATGAGACTTAATACCTAATGTCTCAGGGTAACGAGCGCACTGCAGTGCCGCGCAGGCCTTTGTTTCAAAGTTCTGGGTGGCACTGCAATTGTTATGGGCGTTATGCTTACCATCAGGCACACGACCAGCTCGTCTCGTTACCAAATATTGTAAAAAAAAAATTTGTATGCCACTTGATGTCATAAATGTGAAACGAAGTTCATGCAACATCACAGTTTTATTATAAACTGTTAATTTTACGTTATCTTTTTGATGGTTTCTTTTTTCTCGATAGGTTTATCGTTTGACCACAATCTCACCTGATCTTAAGTGACGATGTGATCTAAGGTAGTAATCACGTTGACGCTAGAATAGAAATGGCGATAAACTTCATTATTGGTGGTACTGAATGGCAGAAATTTATTATTCAAAGCAAAGGTGGCGTAAAATGCACGCGTGAAGCTTAACATCAAGCGAACGACGACGTTGAAATCACTATTTGAAATTCTAAATTGAATTAAAGCTTTTTCACTCCTCTTGCTCGATAAGTTCGTAATTGTAGCGTACTAGAGCGGGGATAAATAGCATATTTTCCTCTAGGGTTTTTTTTTTTTTTTTTAATTTTGGTTTGTTACCAACGAGACGTATATCTCCCACGTTTATTTCACAGACAACTCAACATTCATCTTCACAGAAGATTGAAATTAAATTGCCGGTTAATCTCGTTAAATATCCAGAATTGTACAAATATTACATTTTTTTTTAACAAAATAAACTATTTAATATTTTATGTATTGGATTATTTTATTTTCTCGCAATCATAGTGAAAAGTAGAATGTGTAATACCCGGCGCTAAAAACTTACTATAAATCGGTTTCTATTTACTCCCTCGCTTTTTAGCCACTTGTATAACAATCTACAATTGTTTACGACTGGACTAGGTGGACCGATGACCTTATCAACCGCGGGAAACCGTTGGATGCAAGAGGCGAGTAGCTGATCCAAGTGGCGTTCTATGGGGGAGGTCTATACATATATGTTCAGCAGTGGACGTCTTCCGGCTGATGATGATGATTGTTTACGAAGCGCCTCTAAATATTCCAGGGTCTGGCGCAGTAGCGTTAGCACATCTAGACGGCTCAGGCACAGCCGAGGCTGCCGCCGCCATGGTAGCCAGGGTGCAACAGCTAGCCGTGGGATATCCAGAGGGCAGGCTCGAACTGCAGCTCGTTGGCGGCTTCACGGATCCGCACAGATATTCCGACGAACTGTTTGCCAGTATCATGCGTAAGTATCTTTAAACAATCTTTTATAGCCGGACGCGGTTGCGTTTGCACCTCTATACAGCTCCGGTACTGCCGCTATAGCAGCTTTATACAGCCTTTGCAACGGTTCCATTTGCAGCTCGTTGTCTATCCGATGCTTGCACAACCAAGCCAAGCCTTAAAATAAAATGTAAACAGTAGAAAATCGTGCCAGCATTATTTACATTAAATTGTATCTTATGTAAAATTGGCATAATTATGATTGATAAGCAATGGCAAATGCAATTTAAATTCAGCCACTAAGGATGGATTCAAATATTATTACTGTAATGATAACAAATCACTTTTTGCTCAGGAATTCGTATCACTCTGGCACTATTTCAGAATACCTGAAACGTGTTTTTTTTTATTGTGGCTCCATCAGTAAATGTCATGTCATCTAAGAATTTTCTTATGTCAAGTTGTTTCTCCACATGACATAGTATCTATGTACGGTTTCAAGGAAGCATTCCTGACGTTTGGGTCACCTATGGACATTTGCCAATCGCACATAAATAAATAACACTTTCTCTATTGGTATAAATATTTTGTTTAGATGTCAGATAAATCTTTTAATACTATGTATTAGCGGCAGTAGCAGCCATTTATTACGAATTTATACGCCTACTTATAGTATATATATTATGTGTCATAAAATCTATGGATTAGTATTAAATTTGCCCTGCCCGTCTGCATTCTTTCTTATTTTACTGGAATGTTTGGAAACATTGCATAGATAAAATTAGCATCAATGTACACATGTAATACATAATATGTATAATTGTATATGCATGTATGTTTGCGGGCAACACAGGCGCTTGCCATTTGTTTTATTTGTCTACGACCTTTTTTTTATTTTCCTCATTCGAATTGTAACAAAAAACTGCTGTTTATTATATTACACCGTTTATTAGCCTGGCCCCCAGAATATAGGCCTACAATTATTTATCATTTCGTCTTTAGTTATTCATTTCTCCTATACTCAGTTTGGTAGTGATGAAGCAAGTAAAGACAGTATTTCATCTCTGGGTTAGTATCTCCATGGTGAGTATGACGAGCTGGTTGATTGCCTGATGGTAAGCATAACGCCGGCATATAACAATTGCAGTGCCACTCAGAACTTTGACACACAAAGGCCTGCGCGGCACTGCAGTGATCTCTTTACCATGAGACATTGTGTATTAAGTCACATAAGCCCAATAATTTCATTGCCTAATCTGCTCATCAAACCGGAACCCAGTTATGCTTGCACATTACTGCTTGTCGGCAGAATTCACGAGCAAAGCGGTGGTACCAACTACCAACCCAGACGGACACTCGCAGAAGAGTTAGTCCTACCACCTAGTAAATCCTAGTAAATAATGTTTGATTTGAATTGTGTTAAGGCGCCGCTTCATGACCCGCCTAACGCAAAAATCATAGAACGAAAAAATGGCCTAAATGCTTTTTTGTTCATCGAAGAAAAACAGGCATTACGGAAAAAGAAAGACAACGCCAGAGCCTTCAGTTGGCATTCTGAAAATTTGGAAATACGTTTCCGTTACGAAATATATTTTGCTATTTTAAAATGAAAAACAACTTCGTTTGCATAGAGAAACGCTGCTTCTGAAAACCCCTTAGACAAAACATTAACGTCAAATCGTCAAAATCTGGTTCGAAAAAACCTGGAGAACAACGGACATACTACGACATCTTTACGAGGTCATCAATTACTCTCCTGCGCTGATGCAAGGTACTTAAAGCCGTTCTACCGCGGCATGATTGAGTAACAAACATCCAATCTCTCATATTTATATTATAAGTGGGATTAGCCTAAAATCCACGGTACAGTCGGAAATAAATAATTACTATTGACGTAGGAGGTCAGGACTGTTGTCACGGTGCCAGCTCGAGAATTATTAGCGGAACGGTGCGGGGGCGGTGAACGCGCTCCATTGTGCTGTGTGGCTGGCTATACTCACGTTTTCAAGTGTTATGATGTGTACGACCAACAGCTTCGACTCAGTCTGGGTGTGATTCAGTGGGGGAGTATTTGGGGGCAATAAGCTCTCGAGTATTCCTTGGGTGGCCCGCTGACATTAATGAGTGTTGCTCGATAGACCCAGTAGTAGCAACGCGATCTGAATGACAAAAATTAATCGTATTTTCAATGGATTTATTTTTAAGCTGTGTTTTTGGTGTTGTTTATAAATAGCATAGATAATTAATAATTGCGTCGTAGTTATAAGAGGATGACTCGGATATTTTCATAAGAAGACACGCGAGTGATCTTATTTCTCGATTTAAAGCTTAAAAGGATAATCTTATGAAATGAGCCGATTTCTCTCTTAATAGGTATATTTCCTTGTCAAAATACAAGTGTATTTTTTCATGACTAGGGGTTAAATTTTGGGATTGTGGGAGAAGATGAAAGGACCTTGGGCAACACATATTTTGTTATTCGATAAAAAAATAAAGTAGGTAGTTACTACTCAACTGACGAAATAGCATGCATTTTCGCCGCGCCCACCGATTTGTTCGCGCCGTGGACAAGCTGGCCCTTAAGTGACGGTAGAAGATGGTGGATCGGCTAAACCTAGAATAGGACCGGCTCTCAAGTGGCCACATGAATATGTGCTTGGCGCATATCCAAGTGCCAAGGACATATCCATGTGGGAACTTTTATACGCCGCACGGCTGGTAGTTTCTCAGGCGAGCGCTACCGTACACTCATGCTACCCATCCAATAACCATTTTTCTATTGATCGGTCCATCAGTCGGAACTCATTGCACTACCACTCATAAATCACCAACTAAAAAAAAACGGCCAAGTGCGAGTGAGACTCCCGCACCGAGGGTTCCGTACCAACTTGTAGGTAGTTCGTCCATCACGGGAATAGTAAGGTAATAGTTTCGTTAGTGGTAGTACTAACTCTTCTGCGAGTGTCCGTCTGGGTTGTTACCACCGCTTTGCTCGTGAAGTCTGCCGCCAAGCCGTAATGTGCAAGCATTACTGTGTTCCGGTTTGATGAGCAGAGTAGCCAGTGAAATTACTGGGCTTACGAGAATTAATACCTAATGTCTAAGGGCAACGAGCGCCCTGCAGTGCCGCGCAGGCCTTTGTGTTTCAAAGTTCTGGGTGGCACTGCAATTGTTATGGGCCGGCGTTATGCTTACCATCAGGCAAACGACCAGCTCGTCTCGTTACGAAATAACATAAAAAAGTACCTAATTTAAGTTTGCAACACCCTCCTTACAGGGTGCATATGTTTACTCCTAAGTATAAGTTGAATGTATGTATGCAATAAAAATAAATTAATAAATTTTGTTTCCAGTATCATTCCACCGGCTCACAGTCGAGATCGACCTGACACTGGCGTGCTGCTGCGAGTTGAATACGGCGCTCGGGGGCGGCTCGCCGGCGCCTCTCGTCACGGGCGTGGGCGTGGACATCCGGGCCGGAGACTTGTTCCCCGCTACGTTCCCGGACAAGGGACCGGAGCTGCCGCTGAGAGGCGCCCGGATGATCACTGGCGGACCGCACTCGGCGCAGGCAAGTGTTAGTATTTACCATTAATGTGAAAACTAAGTACTTACAAAATTAATACTTTTAAAGTTTTACCTGTTCTGGAAGACGAAAACAACTTGACATAAAGATAATTGTTTGTCTGTTTCGCTCTCGGAGTGTGTTCTATACAAATAAATAAAAGTGAAGTGACTGTTTGTAATATCACAACAACAGCTTTTACTAAATGCATATGAAAGTATATACGGTACCAATAACAAAAAAAACATTTTTTAAATTTTTGTTTGTCTGTCTGTCTGTTTGTTCCGGGTAATCTCCGAAACGGCCGGGCCGATTTTGACGGGTCTTTCACTGGCAGATAGCTGCTGTTACAAGGAGTAACTTAGGCTACTTTTATTTTAGAAAAAGAATTAGGGTTCCGCGCAAAAAAATCAAATCCATTAAATCTAATATCTCTGCGCGGGTAAAATCGCAGGCAGCAGCTATTCAATAATGAATAATAACGCATAGCATTGAATAACCATTCCTATTCCAGGTACTCGATATATATGACAACGGCGTGGGTATGCTGCGCATCGGTCCGTTCAACTACGACCCGCTGCGCGGCGTGGACCTGTGGCTGGAGCAGTCGGACGAGTTCATACTGAACCATCTGAGCACCACGCCGGCCGTCGAGCCGCCGCATTTCGTTCACAACGTAAGTACAACGTAGCTAGAATATTATTTTTAACCGTCTCCCAAAAAAGGTATCAATATCAATTCGGTGGGTACTTTTTTTGTGTTTGTTAAGTCAGTTCTCTGTCATTTATAAAGCAATTAGTAAAATTCTTTTTTTTTTTAAAGGATATACTTTCAGATTAGTCCCATAGAAATTTCATCAAAATCGGCTCAGTAGCTTGTCAATGAAGTCGGTTCGTCGCTTTTTTTAAAGCAATTTTCCTGTTTCATGATGATTATCAGCCGGACGACATCCACTGCTGAACACAGGCCTCCTCCATACAGGGCGAGGGCCACCTTGGCATGCGTCTTGGTAATCGCAGTATAGATTATGATATTCACCGAGGATAATGTTTCTGCTTATATCCCCATAAGCTACCCCCCATAAGCGGCCTGTACACCTAATGCATGATTGATGGGTAAGCATCAATCACGGGCCACGCGAAAACCATGGAAAACCCTCGATCACCGCTTGACACACATCGTACCGTCTAAGGTGGAGCTTGGTAGAAATCTAGTCCGAACGCTACCACGGTTAGAGGTAGTGAAAGAGACGTACCTCAGCCGCTTCTATGATCTCTACTCAAAAAAATTGTTTCACAACCACTGCGTGTTCAGTGCAGAAGCCGCGGTAAATACGCGATGCTGCGCAAGTGATGTATGTAGCGTAAAGCGGAGCAGTCGTTGCTTTGAGCCTAGGCATGGAGTGAAAGAGACAGCACTATCTGGCTGTATTGCTGTTTTTGTGTATCAAAAATTTACGAAGACTTTTGATGGTTTTACTTCAAGCCAAGTTTGCGCGTGTGATACCTCGTAATCAGCACTTTTTGCAAAACCATGGTTATTTTGACAGCAAAACGCAAACATGCATTAGCCTGTATGTCTGGCTAGAACCAGTGCTAGGTTCCGGTACTACATCTTAGCTTTACATCAGGCTAGATGCCGTCAAACGCGAGCCCATTACGTTTAAAAATAAAAGTAAGTAATAAAACGAAAACCAAGAAAAACAAATGAAAAAGAAAGCCAAAGAGTGAAGACTCAAGTGCCTAACTAGTATATAAAGCATAACTTAGTTCACTCGTAACTCATCTGAAAGCCTTCTCGTCACCACTTTTCACTTTTCCTTCACTGTCCAGGCTGTGCGCCTCTGGAATGCTCTCCCGCTCGCCATAAGGCGCGCTCGATCACTCAGTGGCTTTAAAGCTCAGGTAACAACTCATTACCTCTAGACCCACTCAGGTATTCATGATCTAACAATGCTTGATCAATAATCTCTGTCCATTGCCTGATGGATCGTTTAGACTCATTTTTAAGTTTATGGTACTGGTACTATTATTATCACGCCGATTTTCTTTTGAGTTAGTTTAGGTTAGAGACGAGGGAACGCTACTTCACTCTATCCTTGGATATCTTTATTGCTTCAATATTAATAAATTTTTGTCATTTTCGCTAGTCAATTCTACTTCCATGATCTATGAGTACACAATTTGGTGTTCATATAATTATTTAATGTAATTCTCAGTCTACCTTTCAATCTTTGTGATGAGACTCCTTAAGCCAGCCATATATTATTAGGACCTTTTGTGTTGCGCTGCAAAACCTACGAAAACACTGCATTTCCATTGGAATCACTCAACTATCATGCTTCTAAGATTTTCTTTATCCTGGTGTTCATAAAAACTTATCGTCACACCTAGTGTGTATACTTACTGTATTGGATTTTAGACCACTCCCAGATGAAATTTTTCACGCTCGAACCGAGTCGCGCGTAGACGATTGCGCAATTGTGAGATAACTAGAAGCTTATAGATTCCGTCCATATACAGTCGGCGCTATTTGAAATTAGAAATCGAACGCGTGACTCGACTCGCGCGTAAAACGCCTCAACTGGACAAAGTCATAGACCGAAATCTTATAGTCGAGTTTTTGAGGGTACCTACACAAAAAATCATACCATAATATATTATCAAGTTATTAACCACATCCAATTCTTATTTTCCAGATCCGGGTGACTCTGAAGTTTATCCAGCAACACCCGTTTCCGGCTGTGACCGTGTTCCCGGACAACCGGCCGCACTATTACCGGCGCGACGAGCAGACCGGCTGCTGGGTGCCGATGCGGTTCTAACTCGTACTAATATAATACGCAATGTATCACCTTCACGCGATACAACAATGCAGCGCATGACTGCAACGAGACTCGGTGGAAACGCTGACTGATGAGCTCCGTTACTGTTTGTTACTTTACATGCGATACATCAAGTAGAGCACGTCAGATAATCGTAGTTATTGATACTTCATTGCTCCATAGATTGCTAGGTGCTGATACGTTGAAACACGTACAGGACCACTGGCAGTTGGATGCCGATGCGTTTTCAACTGATTTCAACAGAACGCGCAATGTAAAATAAAGAATAACCATTTAGCAATACTGCATAGGTGTTACCGGCCGGCTGACTTGCGCGAACATAACGCGTAATCTAAGTATCTACTCTTAAGTATCCGCGCGACACAGTAACAGAGTAGCGAGGATAACTATTATTGTCATTGAAAACACTGGCTATTCGGTACCGATGTGTTTCTAACTTGATAGAACATAACGCGCAATCTATTACGTCATCCGATACCGCAGTAACTAGAGATGCATCAATGTCACGAAGAATTATCTGATAGATGCCAATGCTTGTTCAAACAATCTATTCTATACTGCTGTGAAGCGAGATCAAGTGTTTCTATGGGGCACCTTAGATACTCAAGCAAATGTACGTTTGCTTGAGCGTCTAAAGTGCCCCTATCTCTTTCATTTCAATATCTATAATTAGAGTGAAAATTACATACAAGAATAAATTAATAGTATTCCTCGCTCTAGCGAAAGTCGGCTGAATAGATATGCAGCTGGAATAAGTATCCAGTTTGAAAATAGTACCAAAAAAGCCCTTAGGCTTATTGGCCTAGGCCCTGAAAATACAAAATGTATTAACCACGTGACAGGTCTCACAAGTCAGTGTCACGTCACACAACAATATTATTTCTGGTAACATAACGCGTCACATTAAATTTTAATTTTCAGCATTGCCGCATTTCTATGACTATAAATATCTATTATATCAATTCTGCAACAAATATTCTTCCATGACATAGAGTATGAAATTCAGGAGTAAATATATAATTATAATTTAAAATATATTCACTATGCTCATAACTTGGTGCAATAAAATGTCAGTGTCAAACCAATTACCAAATCGTGAAAAAATGATACCATGACAAAAATAATAGTGCCCTAAAAAATGAATCGCTCAATAGTCTTTCTGTAATAACTTTAGTGACTGAAAACATCAAAAATGGCACTAAATAAATATATCCACGTAGTGTAAAAAAGGACCATATCTCTGCAGTCAAAATTTACAAAAATGACACCTGAGGCTATAAAAAAATTGTGTTATTGTCATTTAACCTGATGATAGTGAGTAGCATATAGCAACCGATGTTAATGTCATTCGGCTTCTAAGCATTGGTCTGAGTAAACCATCTGAAATTATTAGTTCATCATTTGTCAAGAAAATCCGGTCATTTTATCATATCATTGTTTCACATCACTAATATTTCGTCAAAAGTGGTAACACATGTACAGCTGTCATTCTACTGCAGCGAATAAGTCGCACTATAGTGGAATTTTGTAGCTAGCAATATTTTGATTTTTGGACAGGATTGCCATATCATAAAAATAACATTATTTGGTAGAACGACAATTTTTAGAATAGACACTAAATAATAACTGTAGGTACTATGATTATAATGAATTTTATCTGCGTTTATTTTACATCACTTATTTATGCAAGTATCTAAATATTTTTTTCATTGTGTTGTGTGTTATTGTGTAGGCCTGGTAAAAAAAGACAATTAATTTAAAATATTACTGACGATTATTAGCTCCATGCATTCCCAGTTAATTTGTCTACTTTTGTTCGGTTGTTTATTTATCGTGTTATTTTACATAGATAATTAAGTATCATATTTTGTTGTTTTGCTTAAATTACATGTTTTTTTTTACGTTACCGTATTTTTATATGGTCTTATTAAGTCTTAGGTAGGTACTGTCGTTTATTATTTTTTAGCGAAGTAGTGAATACTTAATGCTGTTTCTATAATAAAGACTAGTATACGTTGAGCCCATATTGAGCGCGTCTGTACCAGCAGGAGGCCGAATCAGAATATAAAACTATATTTTCCCTCTCTGTCTTATAAGGATCAATTGAAACGGTTGGAGAATGAACTTTCAGATTCCAAGGTTAGGTCTAATGGTTATTGACAAAATGACGAACGCAAAGACACATTATGGTTGTCTAAACATTTTTTTTAATTTCTAAATACTAGTTTAATTTGTGAAGTTATCCTGTATTGTTTACTTCCATGTAGATACGAAATATCGTGTTAGATTATAATTATTGTATATTTTGATAGTAGATATAAAACTGTTTTGTAACTGCACTATAATTTTAACCTACCTACCCTCTAGATATAACTGTAGTGATTTTGTTAGTACGCATATGATTTGTAATCGAAAATGAAGATGTAAATACTTAGTGAGACATTAGTTATAGTTAGGCGATGATGTTAAAGTATGTAGTTATTGTTTTGTGAAAATATTATGAATATATTGAAAGTTAAAAAGTTATTTAGGGCTTGTTTTATTTATTCTTTACCTATCTACATTATTTTAATCTCCAATTTTGACCTAATTTTGTTACACTAGGTGTTATTCGAACTAAAACTAAAAGGCTATTCGAATTGGACTCGCTCACGATCAGTCCCGATATTTTAATGAAAAAAATATATAAGTAAGTATAGGTACATACAGGCCATAGGGAATATTTTATAGGGTATATGGGAGGGAAGCCATTCTGTAAAAATTCGAATACGATTCGAACTCGAGTTACCAAGATAAAGTGTTATATTGGCTGCTTTTTTATTCCAAGCTCTATCACAAAATGAAAAAACAAATAAAAAGTAGGTAGAGTCTGTTCAGAAAGAGACTCGTTCCGTTCTCAGCTCCTAATTCTTGTTGAAATATGTATGGGAACGTTATGATCACGACGGCACTCTTTCTAAACAGCCTACATAATTATGTACATAATATATTTTTAGGTTTCCGTATGAAACAAGTTGCTTTCTTGCTATTTTATAAAGTTTTCTATTACTCTGTGTGTTTTCGAGAGCAATCGAGACGAGCGACGCCGACGCGACGCCAGAAACCAGGATGTCGTGTATATATTTGTAATATTTAATTAAATCTAATAGGTACCTACCTAATACGCAAACCACAAGGAGCCAAACTTAAAAATACAATGAAAACTTATTTTTGTGAAGCTTGACTTCTGTCTTTCTAGCTTGGTAACTTGACATTGACATTTGGCAGCTGATTTCACAAAGCGAAGTGCGAACTTTGTTGTCGTGTTTGTGCTTGTGGTTTGTGCACTTGAAATAAAGATAAAGTAGAGTAACTTGTTCACCGGCAAATACAATACTATAGAATGGAGAAACCAACAGTAACAGATCAACCACCACCATACTCAGCTACCATCCCACCTGGTGAGTACATAAGAAGTTTTGGGAAACCTTACCACTTGATTCGGTGTCAATGAAAGGAATGAATCATTAGCAGATAAGCTGCTTTGTAGAGAGCGTATACTGCGCAACGTTGATGAAACTTAATATGTTTGCAATGATTTGCACAAGGACGCATGTATTTTACTTTGTAACTTGTATGTGTAAGCAATAGCGTGATTTACGTGTGATCTATATAAATTACAGGTCCGCAGCCGTATCCAGGAGCTCCGGGGGCTTCGTACCCGCCTCCACCACCGGGGTACACTCCACAAGGCCCCCCACCAGTAACTGGCTATGTCCCTAACTATGGAGCAACAAGCATCATTATCCAACCACCAATAATCACTGTTGGAGCTTGTCCGGCTTGCAGAGTCGGCATTCTCGAAGACGACTTCACTTGTCTAGGTATTTTATGCGCTATCCTATTCTTCCCAATTGGTATTCTCTGCTGTCTCGCTCTTAAGAACAGACGGTGCTCAAACTGTGGAGCCTTGTTTGGATAAGGCTACTCATGAAACATAAACCTTGTTGATTTTTTTGATACAAAGTCGGTTGATTTGATTAGTTTAAAGTAAAATAGTGACTAGGATAATGAAATGAATTTATATATTCTTTAGGTAAACATGGCAAAAACTAAGCAAAAAGACTAAAGCCAAACAAAGGTTCGGTGACATCAAAATATTTGGAATTTATATTTGTTTCAAGTATGTTTTGGGAATATTTAAAGAAACAGATTTATTGTTCATTCCTTTCAAAACATTTGGGACAACAACTGATTGTGCATGACTTTGTTCTCAGTGCATGAAACTTGCAAATATTATTGGAATGTATTCTTAATTTACATGATTGTTAACTCATTATAGAGAGTGCATAATCACACATTATTATCATTAAATGTGTGAGTGTGCATTATGCTTTTTGACATTGAAATAAATGTTGAATAAATTACATATAATTAAATTAAATAATCAGATTTTTTTTGGAAATATTGATAGGCATTCTAAAACAAGCATACAAGGTCAACAACCTATTAAAAACTGTATTTTATCCTTTGCAACATATGTGACGATTAAAGACTTGTTTTGCTTTGAGTTATTTGAATACATTAGCAAGAACATGTTATGTAAACATAACTGTTCCTTGTGTTATGAATATATATTATTAACTTGATAGGGCCTTATAAAAAAAACTAGTAAACTGTATTACAAGTAAATGTCTTTTATATATGCCTGGAATACTCAATCTTTGAATTATAAGCATGAATGTATTGATTATGCATTGTTGATTGGTTGGAGTTGGAGGTTGATGAATCAATGGTGGGGCTGTTCAAACATTACCCTAAGATGGGTTTGGTCATGTGACATTTTAAACTCCAGGGAAAAAAGACAAAAGTCTGCAATACAAAGTATCAAGGCCTTATTTAAGTCAGCTAAATCTGCTTTTACTTTTCAATGATTAACATTTTGCTTATTCAGTGCAGTCTATGTATTATCTCTGCATATAAATTTTGTACCATTAAATTACATTATGGGCATGCTGTTATTGTAAACTATCAATAATTTATACCTTTTTTCTTAGATGCATTATGTTTTTATTATTAAAATAATGCTGTTTACCAATAATTATAATGTAAGACACTACACTAGGTTGAACTTAACTTTGCAAGACTGTTGCTAAACCATCATTGACTGAGAAAAGCTCAAGGACATACTTGCATTCAAGCAATTTTTGGACTATGGCTTGTGACAATTTTATGAATAATTCAAAGTGTCTGTGTTTTTAATGTGTCTGATAAATTAAACAAACACTGCAAATGACAAAAGTTGTGATAGAAATTCTATCTGTGTCATTGGTTTAATTATTAAATTTGTTTACATTATTAGACACTTTAAAAAACATGAACATTATGTATGATGGGAGTCACTTAATAACAAAACATTAAACCTAGATAAAAGTTTTGATACTTTCACTTTATCTATAGTGATAGTAATGATTTTGTCAAGATATTATGACTCATTTTAGAAGGTTGTCTGTTTCTTCAATGAAATAACTTATTAAAGATTTATCTCTATATTTTATGTTATTTGAACTCCAGAGGTTTTCCAACCATTTACAGTGTTTGTGGTCA
Source organism: Crocallis elinguaria (assembly GCA_907269065.1). Lineage (NCBI taxonomy): Eukaryota > Metazoa > Arthropoda > Insecta > Lepidoptera > Geometridae > Crocallis > Crocallis elinguaria. Next base: position 16,816,494 of record OU026072.1, on the reverse strand, counting down.
TAGGATCTAGTCCCAACATAGTGAGGGAATTAAATAATGTAACACTATAAAAACCTAAAAACGGATTAGATTATTTTTATTCAATGTATTATAATCCTGAAATCTTGAAGAACTTATTTACGCCACATGTTATTCATACTGTCTTACTAAGACTGGACTGGATGTGGTGTAATAAGTCCCTAAGTAATATCACTCCTTTCTTCATTCAGCACAGATTATGTTTTCCTCAAATAGTGAGTACTAATTTAAATAGTTAAGTACTCAGTGTATGTTACTAAGAAAGCTATAATTATAGGACTATATTATGTATTAGATATTCAATAATAGTAAATAGGTAGTCTTGAATGAACAAAAATGAAATTGCATCTTTTTAGTCCTAGTTTTTCCGTTTTTTGTAGCTTTTCGTTGTCATCATCAATTTTTATTATATTTCCTCTGCTGGGAATATTGGCCATAATTCGCTACAGGAACAGAATGTGTCCACCAAGGCTGTTTATTAATAAAGAAGTATAAAACTAACATACAAAGACTGTTTGAACTTATACCTATATGTAGGTGTAATTATTGCCATGATTATTGCAAAAAAATAAGAAAAACATAGTATCAAAGCCACATTGTTAATGACATGCCATAAAGAGTTGTTTTTGTTAAATACACACATTTCTTCCACTAATTATGCCATTATCATTGTTAATGTTGATTAGAAAGTTAATTATATTATTATATCCATATCTGTATTATTACATTACAGTGTTTATTGTAATAATGCATGTTATATTTTCTTTAATTTTAAGTGTAAACGTAACCAAGACATCAGTGACTATTACACACTGGTAAGTTGTTTCAGAAAGTAGTAATATAATGGAAATTAGGTACCTACAATACTTTCTATCCAATGTATCTAAAGCCATCCTGGGGCTTAATTTCGCTTACCAATTGTCGTAATAGAGTCACAAAATATGTAAGTAGGTAGTATTTATGTTTAAAATTTTGTTTTTTTTTTTTCTACAACAATTGGGACATGTTTGCATCATTATGACCAAAGTGATCATCCTAATTTGACTAATGGTGTGCAAGGAAAATAGTACTTGTGAAATATCTAGACATGTAAAGATGTAATATGGTAAAGTACACATTGAATTAAACTACTATTAGCGGTTTTTACCATTTTAATTCCCTGAAAACATAAAATTAATTAATCCCCTAAACATTTAACACTGACAAGTTTTCGAAATGCCAGAAATTACACTGTTTGATTAAAACCGTTAAAATATGTTTAATTCAAAATATCTAAATTTTAATAAATTAATTAGCAGGTTATTTTAAGAAAATTAAAATATTGTTTTATATGCTAATGAACAATGTTAAAAATACAGTGAGTGCAATTCTGGAGTACTATTTAAAATTAAGTTTGCTACATTTCTTACGATTCATTATAAGTGTGAAAGTTCCTAATGAAATTATCTAAATTATCTTTTGTAACGGTCAAATGGTGTGTCACAAACCTAATATTATTATAATTATAAGTTTATAACATATATGCGACTATGTTGAAACGAATTAACAATTAACTATAGACTTTACTAAAAATTATAATACACATTCCTAACCAGCTCTGCTCACGTGTTCCTGTGATCAGATATCCCACTTAAATTATTTTATTTTTTAAATTTATGTTTTAGATTTTTGGCACACCAGAATTGCACTCTTTAAATCCTGTGTCAATTTGTGAAAACTAGATTTAACTAGGTATATCTAGAATGAATGTTAATAAATAACAGCCAGAAATGCCTTACATGATCATACATCATTATAATAATTAAGAAGAGGTTAATTATATTAAGTATATACCTACTTTAGAAGCGTGGATATTGATTATGTTATCAAATTTAAGTATATAAAGTTTTGCAATAAATTGGGTATGAATATAGTTGTTTGTTATCATTTAATTCTTATCTTAAGTTACTAAGGCGTATGTGGCAGCTAAATAGCTTAAAAGGTTATTTAGCAAAATCAGATGAGCTTTTGTCTAATTTTGAAGTAACTTTTTGGATTTTTACTCAATTTTAGTGGCCTGCGCGGTTTTCCTTCTCTTTTACACCAACGCAAACCGACAAGTGTGTGCAAAGAGGACAGAATGATGAATGTCATTGACTCGGGGTAAGGCGTTATCTAAATAGACTTATTATCACGCCATATCCGTTTCGTCAATCAGCGGTTTTTTAAATGATTAATATCTATAGTATGAAATGGAGCCATATGTTTTTAGTACTAAGACCATAGAAATGTTAAATGTATAAACATTATCTACATACATTTCTATGATTAGGACTTACCTACACTGAAAAAACACTACTGGTTCATTCAACCAAATGTGCTTCGGTTGTTTTTTTTTCGGTTGAATATACTAGACATTGCTTAAAGTAACAAAACTGCTACAAAACCAACTTGGTCAAAATAACAGATTCGCTTTGTTTGTGCTTACCACTGCATATATGGTTGGAATTAAGAAGAATGCATGTTAAAATAATTAAAGAGACTCGTTTAATTTCTGTTTTTGTTATATTTACTGTTAGTTTGTCAATTTGACAAAACCGCTAAAAATATATTGTTTCAAATAACAAATTACATATTTGTTGAATAAATCGTAACGTATTTAGTTATATTAACCATTAATTTGTTTATAAGGACTTATTCATTTTGTATCCATTATATATTTGATAGAAGTTATTGAACTTTACAAGTTAACACAACAAGGAGTTTGGTTAAATATAATTTGCGTTAGGTTTACCTTTTATATAGCTTAATTTAACCAATGTATGTTGTTTAAAACAATCAACTAAGGGCGGATCTTTCAAGAGTGAGATAACGTCCTTAGTCTAGCGTTAAAGAATCAGCTAAGACTTATTGCTCTGATAGAAGAAATTTGAATCTTTCAAGTGACAGTTACGAGTTAACGGAGGAATAAAACACGTAGCGGAGGTATAACTTTATCGGACTGTTTTATGGCCAGATAAGGTTGTTATTCTCTCGCTAACTCGTCATGTCAAAGCCAAACTACCTTATCCTAGTGTGTTTGTTGGCTTGTTTGTTTGTCCTTCTTTCATGCAGCAACGAAGCAACGGATCGAGGTGATTTTTGACATACTTATATATAGTTTATGGACCGGAGAGTAACATAGGCTATTTTTTATCCCGGATAATACTCGGTTCCTGTGGGAACGCGGGTGAAAACCGCTGGCAGAAGCTAGTAAGGTTATAACAGTTTCTATAGAAGTTAAATGGATAATAATTGAGGAATAGGATGATCACTGATTAGAATATTTTAGTTGTAGGTGCTAGGTGGTATGTGTCCCTATAGGTATGTGCTCACTCTACTAGATAGGAAATCATAAGCCCGAAGTCACATTAATTAATGCTCATTTATTACGACACACGTAAACATAAAAGCGAGGGCTGCCGGGCACGCGGTTGCAGGGTGGTGGTGCGACTGGCGCCAAGAGCGCGTTTTGCCTCGCTTGCTAAATATCAACCTGCAACGCCTGACCCCACATCAACACTCCTCATTTTGAAAAAAAGTTTTACAGAAACACAATTGTAAAAACGTATAAATATAATTATATACAAAACACTGTAAACTTATAAAAATCTAACATTATAAATAATATGTGGAAGCTGAAGTGATGTGACTGGCGCCAAGTGCGCGTTTTGCCTCGCTTGCAAAATATCAACCAGCAACGCATGCCCCCATAATATATTGTTCAGAATCGCACTGATTATTGGGAAGAATGCAAATGGGACGAAACTTATTTTGTTCATTGAGGAAATTTACAGCCCTTTTCTTTTCGTTTTGGTAATTTTGCGTTCAGTTTTTCACTCATTTTGAATCTCACGGTAAAAGCGAAATTCTTCTTTCTTTATTTCCTGGCTTCTGTGGTATGTTCGCCACAGAAAAAGCGATATTTTAAATCCAATGAAAAAACTCAAAAAAACAACAAGTAACCAAGGAGAAGCGGTCGCTATGCAAATAACAACACGTAGAAGTGTCATAAAAACGACGATTAACCAGATATGTTCCGGGCTGCCTCGCTCGCTTGACTACAGGATGGCTATATGTATTTATTGCAAATAAGAAAAGGATTCCAACAATATAATGCCAAGAAAAAAACTTTTCGTAAATTCTCTGAATCATCAGAGCTATAGTAACTTTTTGGTGAAGGCAGACGTAAATAAATTGTTGCCATTCTAAAGAAATAAACCTTAGGTAGCTAACGGTCCGTTAAATTCGTATTGAAAGACCCGAAAAAAAATGACAAGCACATAACGGATCACTAAAATTTATCGGTTCACTAGCAATCAGTCCACTAACGCTGCAATTGAAAGATTGGCCCTTAATCTAGTTAAACTAAACATCATCTATTCAGTAACGTGAACAACAAATATGATGGCATTAACACATTCACTCAGCTAAAGGTGAGCAATTGTTGTGATTAAAGTAACAACACAGCCCTTCGAAGCTTCAATAAACTAAACCGAATATATTTGATAGAAATTATTAAACTTTACAAGTTAACACAACAAGGAGTTTGGTTAAATATAATTTGCGTTAGGTTTACCTTTTATATAGCTTGATTTAACCAATGTATGTTGTTTCAATCAATCAACTTAATCTAGTTAAACTAAACACATCTATTCAGTAACGTGAACAACAAATATGATGGCATTAACACATTCACTCAGCTAAAGCTGAGCAAGTGTTGTGATTAAAGTAACAACACAGCCCTTCGAAGCTTCAATAAACTAAACCGAATATATTTGATAGAAATTATTGAACTTTACAAGTTAACACAACAAGGAGTTTGGTTAAATATAATTTGCGTTAGGTTTACCTTTTATATAGCTTGATTTAAACAATGTATGTTGTTTCAATCAATCAACTTAATCTAGTTAAACTGAACACATCTATTCAGTAACGTGAACAACAAATATGATGGCATTAACACATTCACTCAGCTAAAGCTGAGCAAGTGTTGTGATTAAAGTAACAACACAGCCCTTCGAAGCTTCAATAAACTAAACCGAATATATTTGATAGAAATTATTAAACTTTACAAGTTAACACAACAAGGAGTTTGGTTAAATATAATTTGCGTTAGGTTTACCTTTTATATAGCTTGATTTAACCAATGTATGTTGTTTCAATCAATCAACTTAATCTAGTTAAACTAAACACATCTATTCAGTAACGTGAACAACAAATATGATGGCATTAACACATTCACTGAGCTAAAGCTGAGCAAGTGTTGTGATTAAAGTAACAACACAGCCCTTCGAAGCTTCAATAAAGTAAACCGAAAATATTTGATAGAAATTATTGAACTTTACAAGTTAACACAACAAGGAGTTTGGTTAAATATAATTTGCGTTAGGTTTACCTTTTATATAGCTTGATTTAACCAATGTATGTTGTTTCAAACAATCAACTTAATCTAGTTAAACTAAACATCATCTATTCAGTAACGTGAACAACAAATATGATGGCATTAACACATTCACTTGGCTAAAGCTGAGCAATTGTTGTGATTAAAGTAACAACACAGCTCTTCGAAGCTTCAATAAACTAAACCGAATATATTTGATAGAAATTATTGAACTTTACAAGTTAACACAACAAGGAGTTTGGTTAAATATAATTTGCGTTAGGTTTACCTTTTATGTAGCTTGATTTTACCAATGTATGTTGTTTCAAACAATCAACTTAATCTAGTTAAACTAAACATCATCTATTCAGTAACGTGAACAACAAATATGATGGCATTAACACATTCACTCAGCTAAAGCTGAGCAATTGTTGTGATTAAAGTAACAACACAGCCCTTCGGAGCTTCAATAAACTAAACCGAATATATTTGATAGAAATTATTGAACTTTACAAGTTAACACAACAAGGAGGTTGGTTAAATATAATTTGCGTTAGGTTTACCTTTTATATAGCTTGATTTAACCAATGTATGTTGTTTCAAACAATCAACTTAATCTAGTTAAACTAAACATCATCTATTCAGTAACGTGAACAACAAATATGATGGCATTAACACATTCACTTAGCTAAAGCTGAACAATTGTTGTGATTAAAGTAACAACACAGCTCTTCGAAGCTTCAATAAACTAAACCGAATATATTTGATAGAAATTATTAAACTTTACAAGTTAACACAACAAGGAGTTTGGTTAAATATAATTTGCGTTAGGTTTACCTTTTATATAGCTTGATTTTACCAATGTATGTTGTTTCAAACAATCAACTTAATCTAGTTAAACTAAACATCATCTATTCAGTAACGTGAACAACAAATATGATGGCATTAACACATTCACTCAGCTAAAGCTGAGCAATTGTTGTGATTAAAGTAACAACACAGCCCTTCGGAGCTTCAATAAACTAAACCGAATATATTTGATAGAAATTATTGAACTTTACAAGTTAACACAACAAGGAGTTTGGTAAAATATAATTTGCGTTAGGTTTACCTTTTATATAGCTTGATTTAACCAATGTATGTTGATTCAAACAATCAACTTAATCTAGTTAAACTAAACATCATCTATTCAGTAACGTGAACAACAAATATGATGGCATTAACACATTCACTTAACTAAAGCTGAGCAATTGTTGTGATTAAAGTAACAACACAGCTCTTCGAAGCTTCAATAAACTAAACCGAATATATTTGATAGAAATTATTGAACTTTACATGTTAACACAACAAGGAGTTTGGTTAAATATAATTTGCGTTAGGTTTACCTTTTATATAGCTTGATTTAACCAATGTATGTTGTTTCAAATAATCAACCTAATTTAGTTAAGCTACACCATCAATTTAGTAATATGAACAACAACTATTAATTTAATTAACAAATTCTTTTAGTTAAACCTGAAAATAGTTGTGATGAAAGCAACAACACAGTTTCAATAAACATAACCGAATATATATACTAGATAAATTCATACTGTGTGGCAGGACTAACTCTTCTGCGAGTGTCATTCTGGGTTGGTATCACAGATCTGTGGTTGGTATATATATATATATATATATATATATATATATACCATACCACTACTTTGCTAGTGAAGTCTGCCGCCAAGCAGTAATGTGCAAGCAAGCATAACTGTTTTCCGGTTTGATCAAAGTAAGTAGTCAGTGAAATTACTGGGCTTCTGGTACTTAATACCTACCTAATGTCTCAGGGTAACGAACGCAATGCAGTGCCACGCAGGACTTTGTGTTTCAAAGTTCTATGTGGCACTGCAATTGTTATGAGCCGGAGTTATGCCTATGGTGTATATTCTGTGGTTATGCTTGCCATTAGGCAAACGACCGGCTCGTCTCGTTATCCATTAGCATAGAAATAGCCTATTAGAGTTGAAATTAGACAGTACCTAGTCCGAATTTTAGCCAAGCTGGTTTTTTTTAAGCACAGTTACAAAAAATAGGTCATCACTTAGAAAGCATGTCGTGCATAAACTGTTGCGATTACGAAAACAAAAAAAATATGGCTAAACCTAGGCTACGTTTTTTTATATTATTTGATAGCGAGACGAGCTGGTCGTTTGCCTGATGGTAAGCATAACCACAGAATATACACCATAGGCATAACGCCGGCTCATAATAATTGCAGTGCCACATAGAACTTTGAGCCACAAAGTCCTGCGTGGCACTACAGTGCGCTCGTTACCCTGAGACATTAAGTAAGTATTAAGTATCATAAGCCCAGTAATTTCACTGACTACTTTGATCAAACCGGAACACAGTAATGCTTGCAAATTCCTGCTTGGCGGCAGACTTCACTGGCAAAGCAGTGGTACCGGCCCAGACGGACACTCGCAAATTCAATACAATGTAATGAAAATAAATCTATTAAATAATAACATTTACCTATGTGTAAATAAATGAGTATTTTTAAATACCAAATGTTAACAATATCATACACAGTCATATAATATAATTATGCAATACGCATCTGTGAACTCAACATTTAGGCACCTAATGGACCGAGAAAAAAAGACTTTATACAGTAAAATATTTCATACTTAGAAGCCCGACAGACTTCATTCATTGAAATACTAGGTGGACCAGGTGGAATAGATATTTTGATAAAGTATTTTTACGGACTATAGGGGAGACCAGGGATGAAAGTAACGCGGGATGAACGTAACAAATGAGTTTCTGAACAAACTATGTTAGCTACATTGATGGGTGGTACCACCGATATGTTCCAATTTGAACCACCTATTACCTCAGTTGCCCTCTTGGCACTGTGCCGTCAGGTTGTGGAGGTAGCAAGCTGGTGCTGCAAAAGTACCCCCAAAGTAAGCTTTGACCGTTTTTTCAACGGTGTTTTTTTTTATTATGGGAGGTTTCTTGCTTGCGTGTCTAGTGACAGTAAAGTAGTATAAGTATTCGTCTTTCTATTTTGGCGTTCAAAACGATAGTTTATTTAGGTTATAGGCATGTATTTGGCAAATTGAGGGAAAATTTATAGTTAGGGATGAAAGTAACAACTTGTTACTTTCATCCCGATTATGATCGTGATATCTCGAAACGATTTTATTGTGTTTTTTATATTTCAAAATAATACAGATTTATTTTCTTTCTCCTGAATACCTAACATATATAAACGAACGACTAGCAGAGGTTTCGTTACTGCAGAAATAATGGATTTGGCTACAGAAGTACTTTATAGAAATGTATCATTTTGAGACGATGTGGATTCATATCAGCCATAAGTAAAACCACCATTGGTAGCTTCACCGGCTTCGGTAGCTTCACTATTACTGCCAAGAACCCCTCCTGAATTAACCTAGCCACCAGTAATGGCTTTGTCATTGAAAATTATTTCAGAAATAGACATTGTTTGATAATTAACAGCTTAATTTGACTCCAAACAAGCTTGAAATTCAAGAACAAGAAGAAAGAAAGCGTAGAGCCAAAGAAGTTAAGAAACCTATTTTACAAACTGCTAAACAGACAAAAAAGCCGAGGGCTGCAGTTGATAATAAAACTAGTGAAAAATTGAAATAAAAGACTAAAAAAGAATAAATAAATATGTACTAAAATAACTAAGAATAGTGATCATTCAGACAGCGAAGATTGCTTCTGGTTAATTTGTATGAAATCCTTTTCTAACAGTAGGTTAAATGAAAAGTAGGTAGGCATAATGCTTAGTTAACGATACTAAGCATTGTGGCTACCTGCTTTTATATTAAACATACATTAATTTCTAATCAGCGTTTTAGATTTTACCTTAGAATAAGAACAATAAAAAATCTAGGAAACAACAATCTTCTTTATTTTTAAGTAATCAACATTATTTAAAAATGAGATCTCAATCATGAGAATGCCCACAGCTGATAGTCTATGAAACTATCAGCTGTGGGCTCAAGTAGATTGTGCTAATAACGAAATAAGTTACCTACGCCTTAATTGTTTACCAGATTGAGATCTAATTTTTAAATAATGTTGATTATTTTTATAAATGAAGAAGATTGTTATGTTTCCTAGTTTTTTTTAATTGTTGTGATTCTAATGTAAAATCTAAAAGGCTGATTAGATATTAATATGTTGAATATGAAAGTAACTTTGGTTTTATTTACAATGTTACAATCATCCCCTTACACTGTTACAACCAACCCTAGGGGTAGGGATAGTTGTAACAATTTCCACTTTTTTTGTTTGGTCGTATTTCTCATAATCTGTAATATAGGTTACATTTAAGCTGGTGTTAAAAGATAGTTAAAAGACCAATCTATCATGTGTACGGATTAGAATTTTGATATTCAAAAAGCTTTGTGAGATATTACGAGAAATATGAAAATTGTTACGTTCGTCCCTGGTCTCCCCTACTGCCACCGCAACGCGACGGCGTGCCGCGACACGCGAGTCCAACGAGCGAGATAGCACGCGCCGAAATCGCGGCAATCGGAAGTCTCGCTCCTTTGTAGTTCCCATCTGTAGTATTGGGATGCGCGAGTGCTAACGAGCCTCAAAGTAAAAATAGAGTATAAATACCCTATTTTCCTCTAAGTAACAAGCCAATACAAAACAGATGCCGTCTTTCTTGGTATTAGTACGCAATCTATGTACAAACCAACCAACCAACAAATCAACAAACACACTTTCACATTTATAATATTAGTAGGATAGGATAGTAGGATATACTAGCTTTTGCCCGCGGTTTTCACCTGCGTGGGACCGTAGGAAACATGCATTTTTCTGGGATAAAAAGTATCCTATGTTACTCTCAGGTCCATAACCTATATCTATGCCAAAAATCACGTCGATCCGTTGCTCCGTTATTGCGTGAAAGAAGAACAAACCAACACTTTAAGGAAGAAGGACAAACAAACACACTTTCGCATTTATAATATTAGTGGGATAATCCTACTTGCTTGAAGAATAATCTTACTAATATTATAAATGCGAAAGTGTGTTTGTTGGTTTGTTGTTTTGGCATATACATAGTTTGTGGACCGGAGAGTAACATAGGGTACTTGTTATCACGGAAAAATGCACGGTTCCTGCGCGGAAAAACGCGGATGAAAACCGCGGGCAGAAGCTAGTATAGTATAAGTTGGATGTAAGTATGTGTCTAGGTACCTACTTACTGTACTTAACAAAACAAGTAAATTGTACAAAGTATGCATTTGTAAAGAGGGCGATGCTTTCAAAATTGCTTTAAAAAAGCGACTAACCGACTTCAGTGACAATCTACTGAACCGATCTTGATGAAATTTCTATGGGTCCAATAGTAAAGTTGAAAATCCTTTCAAATAAAAAAAGAATTTTCCAAATCGGTTTTTACATGACAACAAAACAAACATAAAAAAATTACAACATAATTGAGAACCTCCTTCTTTTTTGGAAATCGGTTAAAAAGGTATAACCACATGGGGTTATACCTTTGCGATGCAATTAGGTACTACGTAAGTAGCTAGGAACCTATGTAATTTATATTAAAAACAAGTCTTAATTTCTCAAAGCTAACAAATTGCTTTGGTAAAAGCAACGATCCGTTATTACTAAACTTAACCGATTACAAAGGTAACTAAGTAGAAGCTTATAACTATTATCTATTCTGTGGTAGAACTACCGCCCACATTGGTACAAGTGCGCTACGATTGGCCAGGGTATGGAAAAATTATTACCTTTTATGGTCATGCATCATGCGAAGTTCGAATGTTATCTTCAGTGCTGCCAGTGTTAACATATTTCCCATTAGTGAGGGGAGATCAGGAGTTATGGCTAAAGGATTTTTATCATAAAGCTCTACTATGTCTGGTTGTGAACTTTTATCTCATGAAAATACTAAACAGATCAAAATAAAATTCAGTTGAAGGGTTTGAACTGTGATAATTACGTCGGTATAGTCTCCTGATGGGCGTTTTTCCTTAATGTGAAATTGTGATGCGTACCGTCATAATCAGCCTATTTCGTTCCCATTGTTGGGGCAAACAAAATCGCTGGTAGATTATAATAATTCCATATCATCACCGAAGCACTATTATTATTATTTTTATTCTATAGTTAGAGACAAAAGATAATAAGCATTTCTTGCTTAGTCTTTTATCGTGTTACTACAAAAAACTACTTTTAGACGCCTGTTTAGCTAAACAGTGTCTAAAGATATTTTGTTGTTTACGCGAATCACAAAATCTTATCGTAATGGGGTGCATACTTTTATTGTTATCCGACCTCTAATCCTTATTATATAATTAAGTAGGTAATAATTACCCAAAAAACGGATAAATAATGTCGGAGAGAGCAACACTATATGCGGGTGGGAAGGGAGTCGGGACTCGGAACACTTATTTTGTTATGGTCTATGGACTCGTGCACGGCTTACCGGGCGCGGGCTTATAAACGCCACTTGACTGCGCTTCTTGCCTGACTGTGCATCTAGTTTTACTGGTCATTTCCTACTTATTTCTGTGATTTTCAATAAGTGTGCTTCAATACTATCGAAGTGATGTTTAGTGAATGGAGAATTTCACAAGAGACTATAGAAGTGTTCCGCAGTAAGTACCTACCTACTTATTTCCAATTTTAAGTATGTATATAATATATTTTATTATATATATCTACTAATTACCTTACTTATTTGTATGATTACGGCTACATTCGACTCGACCGATTCCACTATCGACAAAGTCACGTAATTAATGTACCTATGCCCATTTTTGGTTAGGCTTGGGAAAATTTGAACCTACTTACCTACCGTACAATTTGTTTCGATATACCGCTACAAATATAGTACTTATTACTATACCTAATCGGTATTTCTAACCAAATCTAACGGTAAACAAACCGTAGGTAGGTATTTCTCATGAACCAAGAAAAAAGTGAGGACGCCGCACGTCAAACACAAAAGTGAAACACCCCGATTATGCCGATTCGGCATAATTAAGCGTGATGAGATACATTCGCCAATCGCCACACACCTCATCGGCATCGGCCAATCGGACGCCATAGGGCCATAGCCATGCCGCGACAAAGCCACGTGTCGCGTCCGTGTTTGTTGGTTACGAAAACTAAGAAAAAAATGTCAATTGTGTTGAAACTGCAAAAATCATTCTAGGACTAAACAAACTCACGTTTCATCTATTAAAATAAATAAAATTTAATTTCTGACAAGATTTCTGACTACCCTGGTAAGAATATGGGTGTGAGGTTACGTAATATGTACCTAACAAATAAAAACAGTGTTTGGAGTTGTGCCATTGGGTGGCCTACACCGGATTTAATGTCTTTTCACAGCCATTTTTTTACTGTCCCACCACCGTGTGGTGTGGTGTCTGATACGATACTTACTAGGTACCCACTAAGAAAGTATTTATCTTATTTTACTTTTCAGATAACAATATAGACATGTCATGCCTCGAACGGCTAGGGCAAGAAGAATTAAATATATTCATCCCAGAAAATCGGCTGAGGGATCGCATAAAATTTAAACTGGGCTATAAAAAATATTTAGAAGAAATGGAGACTGTGCATTCTGTAAGTACCTAGGTACCTAGTTAATTTACACACAATATGTTATTAGTATATTTAAAATATTTATTGTATAATAGATACATTAATGCAAAATGTTCTGTGTAATGGGTACCTATATTTCGTATACCTACAATCATGGCAAATGTTTGACCATGCATACCTGCCTGGGTTTACCTACTAGGTTTGTTCTGTTTGCCTTCTATTTGGGATGATGTGTATTTACGCGACCTGTGGCGCTAGTACGGAAGTCGGTTCGATAAATTTGTCGAATCGAAAAACCCGATAAATTTAACGAATTTTGCGAGTACGAAGTCTGATCGTCAAGTATTGTAGTAGCTTTATATTTTCTTTGGATTCGACCTAGCTATTCGATAACTTTTGTCGATTGTATCAAGGCTCGATAAATTATATAAAAAATCGATAAAACCCAATTTATCGATTTGAACTGTCCATTTTATCGATCGAAAAGATCCGTACTTGCGTTATATAATTTATCGAACCTCGATACTATCGGCAAAAGTTATCGAACAGCTAGGTCGAATCCAAAGAAAATATAAAGCTACTACAATAATTGACGATTTTATCGATTTTTTATTAAACGCTATTTTACTCCTTATTTATATACCTGTACTGTTCAATTTCTTATGCAAGTACATATTTAAATTCTAGATTTTTTTTATGTTATTTGATAGCGAGACGCGCTGGTCGTTTGCCTGATGGTAAGCATAACGCCGGCCCATAACAATTGTAGCGCAACTCAGAACTTTGAAACACAGTCTTGCGCGGCACTGCAGTGCACCCGCTACCCTGAGACATTATGTATTAAGTTTCATAAGCCCAGTAATTTCACTGGCTACTCTGCTCATCAAACCGGAACACAGTAATGCTCGCACATTACTGCTTGGCGACTGACTTCACGAGCAAAGCGGTGGTACCAACCTAGACGGACAGTCGCAGAAGAGTTAGTCTACCATCTAGTAATTTTAGTTCCAATACTTGGAACTCTTGGAAGTAGATCGGTACTCTTTTTGTAACGCGATTGTACGCCTTATGTCATATGAAATAAAGCCCATATTCATTTTAGAGTCCTGGTATTTGAGGGTGGACTTACTTGGAAGATTTTGCAAGTACGTCCCATCTCTAGCTTTTATCACTAATTTTGTAGGCACTTGAAATTAAATACAGTCATATTTATTACAGAACACTGATTCTTTGGACACACCCTCACTATCATCGTGTGAATTACTTTTTGATAATAAATGCAATAATAAAAAGGTATGTAACTATTTATGCAGAATTACCTATATCTTTTTCTAGTCAAATAACTGCATCAAGCAAAAAGGGCAGATGAACAGCCTAGTTGCAGAAAATTTGCCTGCTAAACAGACCCACTTTGCTAAGATAAGATAGGCAACTAAGAAAGTATTACACAAGCTTAAACTTGGCCGGCCGTGATGAGGCTTCAGCTCGCCATACTTTCCATACAAACGCTCATAAGTGTGTCAAAGTGTTGTATCAATTTTTTTCTTTGGGTTTTTTGAACACAGGTATCTCGTGCATTATATCTAGGATTTTATGGAACCAAAAATTAAAAATTTTGACAGTCCAATTCAGTAAAAGCCTTATAACACAGCCTTTTTAAACAAATTTGTACAGACGGAGGGGGCGCGGGCGTGGCCGCCAACCGTGTGCAGACATGTTCTATTTCACCGGATTCAGATGTTTTAGATTTTGTTTACATGTTTATTTATTGCTTCCAGATTGAAATCGAGTTTGACAATTACCCAGACAAAACGTTAAAATTGTTTGAAAAATATAATTGGTTCCAAACACAAGCTTTGAAACTAATGGAAATGGACGCTGCAGTTGCAGATGATTGAAACTGAAATTTTTAAAAGATGACAATGAGAGTAAGTATACACACTTTTTTTATGTTATTTGGTAACGAGACGAGCTAGTCATTTGCCTGATGGTAAGCATAACGCCGGCCCTTAACAATTGCAGTGCCACCTTGCAACACAAAGGCCTGCACGGCACTGCAATGCGCTCGTTACCCTGAGACATTAGGTATTAAGTCTCATAATATCAGTCCCACTAACAGTTAGTCCTCCCACTAACACACTTTGAATTAATAGTTAAAAAAGATAGTAACTATCACAAGTTATTATAATACTTGTATATACTATATAGAGTATAACCTATAGTTATCGATATAATACTAATGGTTATACAATTATACATATATAATTATATCAGTTTTAATTTTTTAATATTATTTGTTTCAGATATTCAAGATTTGGACTATGTATGCAGTTTCCTGGCATACACAGAGTAGTAGACACTGAGAAAAAATAATTCAAAGTCAATTGCGGAATCGAATCCAGCTTTTATAATGCATAAGTGTTTGTTTGTATCCGACTATAAAGGAGAGTTCAGTGCGCCACACTACGGATCGAAAAAAGGCTCTCGAGACAGGAACTTAAAGAAAGTGTTATTTTTTGCTTGAAATTGCTTAAATTTAACCAATATCAATTAGGTACTTCTTGGATAGAAAACTATTTTATTTAACAAATATCTGCATAGGTAGGTACATTTATGAATAAGGGGGTAAATGTTTAGTCCTGTAACTCTTTTATGAAATTGGATACCTGACTGAATTTCTTATCAGATGCCAGCTGAATGTCGTAAAAATATTGCTGGATAAACAACCACAACTGTTCACATTCTTTCGGGTATGTTAGGTTTAAAACCATAAAACATTTGAAACAGATGTCGAGAGCTTTTTTTAGAGACTCAAACCTGTATTTTATGTCGTCTACCACAACATAATATGCTTCAACCGCTGCAGGTGCACCAACACTTATTACTATAGGTTGACAAGTAAGACCTTTTTTACTGTAGGATTTGTGTCTGTTTCGTAGTTCTTCTTCTATATCAGCATAATTATAAAACAAAAGGATTTAAATATTCTAGAAGATGAAGGCGTACAGATTAAGGGCCCCAATGGTTTAGTTAAATTACATTTTAAGCTGGCTTTAATTAATTGATATTGGAAAATGTATTCCTAATATTTGTCTAGATAACAAAGTGGAATGGGTAGAATATAATAGCATTAAATATGCTACTAACAATATAATTATCTTGACTTCATCCACTGAATACGAATTTTATATTGTGAAATACATACTTCATCCGAATGCGGAGCGTGTGCATTTGTTATCTGTTAAAGTTACTTGCTTGGGATTTAATGAGCATCTAAGATCTTATCAATTAAATGTTACTGAATTAAGCCACAATTGGACAGTAATTGATATTAGTGAAATGATTATATTTCCCTGCACTCCTCATACTATGTCGAATGGGGATATCTACTGTAGAGTACGATATATTTAACTTTTTAAATAATTATTATTGTCTGTCTGTGAGACCAAATAATAAAATGTGTTTTGTGCTGCAAAGTTTGGGTTAAAATTAAAACCCTATTTAATATAATTATTATTAGTGCATTGATTGTCAGTATATTAGTTGCTTACTAATAATTATTAAATATCAATATTTTTTAATTACATCTGTTTGTTTAAATTGCGTGATTTATTATCAATGTCCACGTTAAATAATATTATACTATTTGGGCAATTTATATAAAAACCGAAGTGTTTGACCACATTATGATGTTATGTTAGATTTTGAAATTATTGATTTAAAATTTGAATGGAAATAGTTTCACTATAAGATTGTATTTTTTAAGTCAAGTATTTTTGATTATTAATTATTCGTGGGGGAAGGGGAGGAATCCTTAAGAAATTGTTCCACCTCAGTTGATTGGTGTTATAGAATAGCAGTACCGAGTAGAAAGTGTTGTATATAATATTTTTTTTATTTAGAACTGCTTGGGGTCTGAGCTAGTAGCATTTTTTTAATTTACCTTATTTTGGACACGCTTCATACTCGGTATAGCAGGTCTTCTGGCCCTTACCCCTTATCTTAGTATTAACTTATAATCATTTAACTATAATTTCTTTATAATATAAATGTTTTTGATCATTGTCTTCAAAACCGTATAAAAATAAAATTACTCATTTATATACTTAATTTTTTTTATTTCTATAATTATTTTCCAGTTTAAAACATACCTACTTATTTTTCTATTTACCTATAATTTTACGTTAGGTAGTGTTATAATACAATCAGTTACCAGTTAGTGGTTAGGTAGGTATATATAGCCATAGAGCGATAAGTATTGTTTATCAGGTAAAAGTTTCAAACGTTCCAAAGAAATGTAAGTAACTAAACCTGTTTGTAACTGTTATATATACTATATCTAGTTTTGTTAGCATCATTTTGTAATTCTGATTAGAATAACTAAGAAAGCGATTGAATTACTGTGTAAAAATACTAGTACAGTTGTTTGTTGTAAGTATATACAAATTGTATGTTGAAGTAATGTAAATCTTTAGGTAGAACACACTGAAAATGTTTGATGGATTTATTTTAGAATGTTGTCTTGGTAATTTTTGTTCTTTATAATTGAATGAAAAAATAACCTGCTATAATTACATTATATCATATGTATTGACCAAATTATCAGAGCTATTTTGGCTCTCAAAGAGCCACCTTAGTCTGGCCTATTTTTGGTTCTTCCTACTTCAATGATTTTTCTAATTGTAACAGGTGTTTTTA
Organism: Crocallis elinguaria; assembly: GCA_907269065.1. Lineage (NCBI taxonomy): Eukaryota > Metazoa > Arthropoda > Insecta > Lepidoptera > Geometridae > Crocallis > Crocallis elinguaria. The sequence continues at coordinate 16,798,763 of OU026072.1, read as the reverse complement.
TTTTAATTCATCAGTAATAAAAAAGATTGCTAAGTAAAACCAACATTCTAAAATAAATCCAACAACATTTTCAGTGTGTTCTAATTAAATATTTGTTACTTCAACATACAATTTTCGTTATAACAAACATCTGTACTAGTATTTATAAACAGTATTTTAACAGTTTACTTAGTTATTCTAACCAGAATTGCCAAATAATGCCAACAAACATAAATAGTATGACCTACCTAAAGCGTTCGTTACTTCAACATACAATATTGGTTATAATCAACGGCTGTGGTAGTATTTTTAATCAAATATATAATCGCTTTTTTAGTTATCCTAACCAATTACAGAGTATAACCAACAAATATTTTCAGTATGCCCTAGCCAAAGAGTTAGTTACTTCAACATATATTATTGGTTATAATAAACAGTAGATGTAATAATTTTAATCAAAAATATAATCGTTTTCTTAGTTATCCTAACCAAAGTTACAAAATATATACAACAAATATATTCAGTATGTCCTAGCCAAAGAGTTAGTTACTTCAACATATATTATTGGTTATAGTAAACAGTAGATGTAATATTTTTAATCAAAAATATAATCGTTTTCTTAGTTATCCTAACCAAAGTTACAAAATATATACAACAAATATATTCAGTATGTCCTAGCCAAAGAGTTAGTTACTGCAACATATATTATTGGTTATAATAAACAGTAGATGTAATATTTTTAATCAAAAATATAATCGTTTTCTTAGTTATCCTAACCAAAGTTACAAAGTATATACAACAAATATATTCAGTATGTCCTAGCCAAAGAGTTAGTTACTTCAACATATATTATTGGTTATAATAAACAGTAGAAGTAATATTTTTAATCAAAAATATAATCGTTTTCTTAGTTATCCTAACCAAAGTTACAAAATATATACAACAAATATTTTTAGTACGGCCTACCCAATGCGTTCGTTACTTCAACATATTATATGTGTCATGATAAACAGCTGTGGTGGTATTGTCAAACAGTAATTCAACCGCTTTTTTAGTTGTTCTAATGATTATTACAAAATATAGACAACAAACATTAATAGTACACCCTACCAAAGCGTTTGTTACTTCAATGTACAATATTGGTTACAACAAACAGCTGTATCAGTATTTTTAAACAGTAATGTAACCGGTTTGTTGGTTTTTCTTACTAAAATTATACAGTTAATCCTACAAACATTTTCAGTATACTCAACCCAAACCCTTTGTTAGTTCAGCAGACAATATTGGTTATAATCAATAGTTGTGCTAGTATTTTCAACCAGTAATTCACCCGCTTTGATAGTTGTTATAATGATTATTACAAAATAAAGCCAACAAGCATTTATAGTATACCCTACCAAAAGCGTTTGTTATTTCAATATACAATATTGGTTTACAACAAACAGCTGTACCAGTATTTAATGCTACCGATATGATTAAGTTATACCAACCAATACTATTTGTAGAAAAAAAATACTAGAAAGTAATTGGTTGGGACAACAAAAATGCTTTTGTTGTTATCACAAAGAATAGTTGTTACTGCAACAAAAAAGTAATACAATTAATCAATTTATTTGTATAATGTACAATTTTTAAGTGTGATATTAACAAAGTTGAATTTGTTCTATTAACAAAATTCCCAATTAGCGCTATTTTGACGTGTAAGTTTTGTTAGATTTTTGTTAACTTAACAAATAATTTCTCTCAGTGTAAAGAGTTGTGTAATAGTACGAGTATCTAATACGATTTAATTCTGACATACTTTACTCAAACATTACTTACCTTACCTAAGTATGTCATATTACATTTATACATATACTTAGTACATAAGTTTGGCCGTGCTGTCCCGACGTAGCTACCTATGAATAGATAGTAATAGTACCTACCACGCCATCTCTTCCCGTGGAAGCTGTATGAGCTGGCTAAGGGACTGCAAGAAATTCCCAAATATTTATTCTCCTCAGTCATCATAATTTAAGGCGATCACCAAAGCCGGGGGGGCTTTGGTGATCCCCTTATATCATTTCACGTCTTCCGGCTGATGACGATGAAATAAATAAGAATTAATAAAATGTATAGTAACCTATATCTGACCTAGTACCTCTAAGTAGTCTGTGCTATATCTGTTATTCTTAGATAAGTAGGTAGGTACTTATCTTTTTTTATCTGTTGCTATACTTCGTAAGTACTTATCTATGTTTTAGGTATCTGTACAATTTAAGTCAAAGTACTTTTGCATTTGCAGTACCTTTTATTAGAATGAAATATTATGATAGAAATGCTTTGCAGATTAGGTATAAAAGAAATGTTTATTCAATATATTTGATGGAATCAGGCGTTACTTTGCGGAAGTCCATTTTAAATAAGATTATCTAATGTGGGTAATTTGTAGTTTTAATTCCGCGATAAAGAATGTCTAATGGCCTAATTTCGATCTATACTGAATTTAACGTAACGCGCGACGCTGGACAACGAAACCTGGGTTTATACCACTGAAACTTCTATATCCATATAATACATAACATATATTTTCAGTGGCTTAATAGTATTACGGTAGCCTCTACATATCTACATTAACACCAACACTAAAGCCCCTTCATGTCTTTAGCATTGCTATATTATACCACTGAACCTATATCCATATAATACACAATCTATATTTTTTCAGTGGCTTAAACCCAATTTGTTGTTATAAAAAATGTTATGAAATAAATAATTGTTTAATTATAAAATATATTTTCAGTGGCTTAATAGTATTGCGGTAGCCTCTACATATCTACATTAACACCAACACTAAAGCCCCTTCATGTCTTTAGCATTGCTATATTATACCGCTGAACCTATATCCATATAATACACAATCTATATTTTTTCAGTGGCTTAAACCCAATTTGTTGTTATAAAAAATGTTATGAAATAAATAATTTTTTAACTATAAAATATATTTTCAGTGGCTTAATAGTATTACGGTAGCCTCTATATATCTACAATAACACCAACACTAAAGCCCCTTCATGTTAAAGACGTGTTGGTGTTATTGTAGATATGTAGAGGCTACCGTAATACTATTAAGCCACTGAAAATATATGTTATGTATTATATGGATATAGAAGTTTCAGTGGTATAAACCCAGGTTTCGTTGTCCAGCGTCGCGCGTTACGTTAAATTCAGTATAGATCGAAATTAGGCCATTAGACATTCTTTATCGCGGAATTAAAACTATAAATTACCCACATTAGATAATCTTATTTAAATGTTTATTCAATTATTGCATTATAGCGAATAGATGATTAGGTTGCTCTCAGCGGAATCTAACGCCATCTAGCCTTCAGCCACGTAAAACTAGATCGGCGCTTGCCACCGAAGCGCCTGCCACGTTGAGATACCAAAATGTACACTACAGCGGCGCTGTAGTAGCTCAGAAATATGAGTGCAACGATATTTCCCATTTTCCATTCCACGTAAGCAAGACATGAATAAATGCGAAGATAGGGCGATTTTAGTTCCTCTTTATTCCGCAGGACTTCAGTCGTGGCGCGGCTACTTGTTTTGGAAAAATATCAGTAAAATTAAAAAACTTTGGAAAAGATTACAACACACACGAAAGAGAAACACCAAGAATCTCCAGATGGTCAGTTACTGGCACGGATACATCTCGGAAAGGAGTACCTAAGCTCGATGGCACTCTGTTTGGTAGGGAACAGACAGTCAGACACGTCTGGGTCTTAATGGTATTGAGCTTGACCTGCACACAGATTGGCATGGCCCTAATCGGAGACTATCTTCAAGGAGAAGTTCAAGCATTCAACCAGCGCCTCCCTAAGAGACTGTATCTGCACCCACTTATAGTTCCTGCACTAGACGTAAGTATAGCTCTCTACAACCGAGTATCGTCTGCGTACCTACCCAAAAGATACCGGTCTTCACCAAGTGTGTAGTGGGAAAAGCGTTGCATTTTAAAATAAGTAGTTATTGCTATTCGATAAATAAATTCAATACAGTTCACTTCGATGATGACAAATGAGTACCTCGTAAAACATTGCTACCATCTTCCTGGTCCTCAGATAATCGCAAAAGCAATCTTCATTTAAAATGTTTACCGCCGCTGCGGTCTGCCAAGCGTCGATAACCGAGGCAAATCGACTGGATATAGCAAATGGTGTTGAAAATTACGCCTAGTGGGTACTGAGTTCTAGCATTATTTTATACAGTGCCTACCAATCGAGTGCTTCTCCTTTTGATTTAGGACTTAGTTGCATATTTATGGCATACCTACCTACTCTCGTTTTTTTACCCTCGACAAGTTAGACCCAGGTTTTAAACCAGTGTGTGTGTTACTGGCCTCATGAGTAAGCTCAGAGTCGCAACGAGCTATGGAAAGGGATATGCTCGGGGTTTCTCTGCAGCGTGATAAAATCCGAAATGACATCCGGACGAGAACGAAAGTCACCGACATAGTTCTCAAAGTGAGCTGGTAGTTTATACCAGCCCCCCGCTACGTGGACCGACGACCTTTTCAAAACCACGTGGCACCGTTGGATGCACAAGGAGCGAGTAGCCGATCCAAGTGGCGTTCTATGAGGGAGGCCTATGTTCGCAGTATCTAGTGGAGCTCTTCCGGCTAATGATCTTGTAGTATGATGACCTTGTTTGACATTTTTTATTCTATTTGATAACGAGACGAGCTGGTCGTTTGCCTGATGGTAAGCTCAACGCCGGCCCATAATAATTGCAGTGGCACTCAGAACTTTGAAACACAAAGGCCTGCGTGGCACTGCAGTGCGCTCGTTACCCTGAGACATCAGGTATTAAGTCTCACAATTTCACTGGCTACTTTGCTCATCAAACCTGAACAAAGTAATACACGCACATTACTGCTTAGCGGCAGACTTCACGAGCATAGCGATGGTACCAACCCAGACGGACACTCGCAGAACAGTTAGTCCTTCTACCTAGTAAAAACCTCTATCTCGTTTAACCATCTTTAAGTGGCTTAATGGATCATGTGCTGCGGTTGCAACTAGAAAGCTCTATATCTCTAATGGAAAGGAAACTGCCTCTCATAGGCAAAGTTTGACTTATTTATTTATTTATTTTTAAGGAAAACCAACAGCTGTATTACAATAACTTATAAAACTAACATAACATTAGAAAGCCAATTATAGGTTCTCACGAATAGTAACATAGAAAAATAAAAGGGTGAAAACTAAAATATAACAGTGGTGTAGAAAATTGTAATAGATAGATTAGATACTTGGCGATATATTACCTATACATTCCACAGAAGCCAGGAAATAAAGAAAGAAGTAGATTACCTATCGACATGATCACGGTTATTTTCAAAGGGCGATAGGTTACCTATACCTACCCAATAGTACAAAATACAGTTCTTTGGTATGCTTATATAACAATATTGAGCCACTTTTCGCGTTTAATGATCTTTACTAAATATTAATTATCTATAGTCACCTACCGCTAACTTTTATTACATAGGTACCTACCTACCACTTTCGCTAGCTGGTTTACCTCTTTCAAGCTATTCGTGTCACCTCTACTTTACAGCTCAAACTATACTCACAACAGAAGTGACACGTAGCTTTCAGTTTTACAGCTCCGAAGGTAATTCAGGTTTAGTGACAGCTAAATTTTATCTCTCGTAAACTTCGACAACTTGCACCTTATCGCAAGACGTGCTTGGTGGTTGTAAAACTACTCATCGTCATCGATATTACCCTATATACTATGACATTAAACGAGCTCTTGTTGATACGTAGGTATGTATTGGCTATTGCTTTGTACCTACTTTGTACAGAACGAGAACGACGGTTTGTGTTCTCGACGGCTTTGAATTTTCCCTTCCTCTCTTGATACCCGACTCCTGATGTGAAATAATAAATATGCTGAATCCAGTATGGGGTAGTACACTCATACTGGGTGTGTTGCAGCAGCCGCGCCTATGAGCCAGTGGCTTACAGGCACGGCCAATATTGCATTACGATAATAAGCACCGAAAATCATATAAAACCACTATCCGCTTTGTAGATTCTGACCCATAAACTCTCTTATTCAGACCGTAGACGCTTATATATGCAAGTATGCGTTTTGCTGTACAAAATAACTATGCTTTTGCATCAAGCGCGGATTACGAGATAATACATGCTCAAGCCCGGCTTGATGCAAAACCATCAAAAAACCACGAAATAGACAAGAACGGTAATACAGTCAGATAGTGCTGTCTCCACAGATTATTTAGTCTTTGGCTGTCTCAAAGCCCTGCCTGGGCTCAAAGCGACGACTGCTTCGCTTTACGCTACATACTAGTACATCACTTGCGCACCACCGCTTATATACCGTGGCGTCTGCACTGAGCACGCAGTGGTTGTGAAATTTTTTTTTAATAGATGTTTTAGGAACAATTAGAAGCGAGTGCCGTGGTTGGACTAGATTTCCACCAATCCCCAACAACAACCACAATAGACAATATGTGCAATATGCGTCAAGCGTGGATCGTGTAAAGGCCCAGTAGTGGGAGTGTAATAAGGCTGATGATGACGATGCACTGAAATTTCAACCTCGTTGTTAGATGTCGCACACTACCTCTTATTTTAATTTTACCAATTTGTACAATGTACATCGAGAAACTACTCTTTTATAACAATTTGCGAGACATTTTTGTGAATTATTCACAAACAAATCACATCATGAACTAACCAAGCTACGAGTAATTACTTTCCAAATTGTACTTCGAAACAGAAAATTAACAAATCGGCAGCTAAAAATTACTCTGTTCCTCAACAAATGAAAATAAGCGCTCCCAGCGTCGGGTCACGTAGTTGAAAGCGACCTATTTTTAAACAGAGCGGCACCATTTTAGTGCTAATCCTCAATTTAGCTACTCGTAACCCTTGGTTCAGCTGTGCCTGACTCTTTGTGTTGAAACCGATTTAAGGTGCTCGAATTAGATTTCGACGGCGGATTGAATTTTTAGAGGTCATACCGACGTGAATTGTAGTGCCATGGTCTTGCTGTTTTTAAGGTCACAAAATTCCACTTTATAGGTTTGTAAGTGTAAGTTAATAAGTGTTACTACGTCTGTAACTTTTAAACTTTCGCGATTCGAAAACATTGTCCAAAAACATCGATTAAGTCCCGTTCTTAAAAGTAAACAACGTTACTACGTCTGATCGTTATTTTCAGAACAGGATTAATATCTTGTTATATACCTATCGCCGCGTATGCCGGGGGTGGTGAGCGGCGGCACAACCTTACAAATTACTACTATTTCCACGTCCTGTTTTTTAAACCACCCAAACCCTAAGTTAGGGTTATACCAGTATAACTGAGTTTGAAAAATGCATTCGCTATACGCTAGGCTACCCGCTACACACAATATTATTGAGAATGTCGATAAACACACAATATTCTTGTCAATATATGTAACTTATTGTGTGTAGCGTAGGTATAGCGAATGCATGTTTCCTACCCGAATATTCATTTTCAAATCATTTACGTAAATTTTTGCAAGCAAAGCTATTTTTATCTGAGATCTTTTGTGTTTGAACATGTTTGAATGTCTCAAACATGTTCAAATACAACGAGATCTCAGAAGCGCAGTGAACAGCGCTTGTGTTCCAATTGAAGCAGGCACCGAGATATAGAGCAGTGTAATCAAAAGAACTAGACTCTCGAACTGATGTGCCACTCAGCCATAGTGTTGAGCCGTGGACGAGGCGAATTAAATCCAAATAATACAATAAAATTAAGTAAAACTAAAATGTGTTCGTTGCTAAGCACAACATGAACTCAAGACTATAACTCAAATTTACTGAAATTTGGACAAGACAACGTCTGTCGGAGCAGCTAGTAGTATAAAAATAACGCCCGATACCTTAGTAGGTATCCAGCCAATATTGAGCCACAGAGAGAACAGAAGTGACACTTAATACTTGGCACTCGTCACTCGTGCCTACTCAATTGAGCCTACTCACGTGATCCATAACAAGGAAATATCAGACGGTTTCAGAAGACTCTTCCTTTGAACTACAAGTTTTTGTTAGCGTGAGAAATGTTAGACACATTTCTCACGCGCCATCAAGTATTTTTTGTTTAACTAGAGGCCAAACTTCACACGTGACCACTCGGACGCAGAAGAAGCAATTAGATTTTCCTTTTTTCCACATCGCACAATCAGTTAATGTTGTTCGCTATTTCTGTGGCCCTCACTTCTCATTCTCCAGTCTGTTTTCATTGGTTCGGGTGAGTGTCGTGAACCAGCTTCAAGCTGCGACCTATTTTATCGATGCTATTCTATTCACAGCCTACTAGTTGTACTATTTACATCAAAGGAAGCGCCAAGCGCACGTTTACAGACAGAAGACGCAAGCTTTTTGTATCAGCCAATACTCGTAGCACCTACCTAGCTATTTAATTAGCATTTAGCATGTTTAGAGCCAGTTCTATGGTAGTCGAGATGACAACGGTACCCAGCTTTGTTAGTGTTTTGTTTAATTTATTTAAAGGATTGTTATATTTTTACTTTAGATGTAGACCTTTAAATCACTAATGATGTGACTTGGTTCTCATATTCACACTGCACTGTATTCATACACTTGAAAGCCAGTCCTATTTTAGGTTCAGCATGTTGACCACGAATCACGATATATTATGGTATATCGTATATATTTTGTGGTATATATATTATGGTGGTCATAATGTTATTTTTTTTATGAAACTATATTCCTGGTATAATCCTACCTAGTAGGAAACTATTTTTCTAGTTTTAAAATGTAGTGTAGTATTTTAAGTAAGGGACTAATTAGAGCGAATAGAAGAAAAAAATACCTACTAGTTATTACCAGGAAAATGTTTGCTATATAAAAAAACATCATTTATAAGGTGCTTCGCATACATTTTTCCTTCTTTCCTGGCCAGACACGGTTTATGTATTTTCCCAATTACGTAATTACTAAGTAAAATTCGCATGGCGTGTCCAGCCCCGAGTCAATGACATTTATCATTCTGTTCTCTTTTCACACACTGATCGATACCTAAATTTGGTAAAAACTTGTTTTGATCACAACAAGATTATCGGTAAAATGATGAATAATTACATAATAAGTATATATTTTTTTCCAGTGCCAGAAGCTCATCTGATTTTGCTCTCCGTGTTACACAATACCACAGAACATATAATAGAACGGTATTTAAAGCATGAAGCTGATTGTATACGTATATGCGATGATAGAATTTAGACTTTTTATTAATAGTGTTGGACTCTGTCATCTAGAGAGTAAAAATATAATTATACTTCATTATGATCTCAAGCTCTAAGTCTTAGAATTACCTACTTGCTAAGCCTCTATTAGTTTTTAGTTCTTATTTTATATTGTTAACCTAATTTAAGTTTGCAACGCCCTCCTAACAGGGTGCATATGTTTACGCTTAGTATAAGTTGAATGTTTGTGTGCAATAAAATAAATAAATAAAAATAAATAAATAAAAATAGCCAGCTACATTATATTTATTAGAATTGTACCACAGTTACTCCGTATCCCTACCATAAATTCCTGAAAAACTCCATACGTTTAAATAACTGAATCGTATCTTAACAGCAGAATTTTCATGTACCTAAATGGCTTTAGAGGCAATAAAGTAACACCTACATTTCAAAGACTACGAAATTGAAGGCCCCAAGTTCAATAAACTTCGTTCAAAGGCTTCAAAATGGAAGCATCAATATAGACTGAAAGTTAACTTTCTCTTATTCGCTGTCGGAGAGAATATTTTGAATTCAAATGGACGGAAAATTCAATTTTTGATGCACTTTCAAGCATTTTGAATTGGAAGTGACATTTACTTTGCTCTCGCAACCTTCTCTTTGAATGTCGCTATAAATTTTGAAATATTGAAAGTTCTATTCTGCTTATATCTATTTATACTTTTATACTAATGTTATAAAGCAGTAAACTTTGAAAGTTTTTGTTTGTTTGTTTCCGCTAATCTCTGGAACCGCTGGTCCAATTCTAAAAATTGTTTCACTAATAGAAAGCTAAATTATCCCTGAGTGCTATAGGCATTTTATTCTGAATCCATGCGTGCGAAGCCGGGGGCAGCGGCTAGATCTCTATAAAGGGAGTTTCGAATTAAGTGCTAATGCCATTTCCCTCCACCAATCTTAGATTTTCATGAGTCCGACTACGCACTGCTTCGAGTATGAGCTTTCAGTGAAATAAAAAGGTTGTAGCAAATTTTACTCGCCTAATAAATTTACTTAAATACTACACTCAAAACAAAATGCTTTAAAAATACAGTAACCATCTTCAATGACAGACTACTGAACCGATTTTGATGAAACCTCTATGGGACCAATCTGAAAGTACCGTTAAAAAAAAAAAATTTTTTTCCAAATCGGTTTATACCTAAAGGAGTCCAAACAAAAATAAAAAAAACATATTGACGAATTGAGAACCTCCTCCTGTTTTTGGAAGTCGGCTAGCACTTTAAAATACAGGTTGTTTATGTAAAGGGGCTCAATATTCGAACACAATATCGTATTGGGTTCTTAAAAGATATAGGAAGTACCTGATTATATATCCATATCAATAAAAATCATCTACTCAAAATGTCATTAGAATTACGAGATAATATGTACACCTTAACGGTAGTCGGTCAATGACCCGACACAGCCAACTAGTGTCTGTACCTCCCGCGCAGCTCGCGATTTTTGATGAAATTAGAAGTAAAAAAATTTTTTTTTTGTTTGATTCTTGTCTTATATCACCTCCTTAAATTTAATCTTAAAAATTGATACCATTTACGTATACACCTTGTATATTTTAACTGCAAAATATTCTATGTCATCATTAACATAGACGTAGAAGACGTAGGATCGTCAATCTTACCTACGCCTCCTTATCGAGTGTGAAACTTACATTTGCGTAACGTGGTATCGGGCGGAGCTCTAACTTGGGCCATAAATTGTAGCGGATGAGCCGCTTGCGGCCCTGTCTCTCTGAGTTACAAGTAGGCAAGATTACTATACTTACTAACATCGAAAACAGCGTTGAAATAATTCATTTCTTTTAAAAATTGCGGGAACTTTCTGCTGCTAGTAGCCTGCAATTGTCTCATATCGTTAGACAATATTAATACGTGGAGTACTTTTATTCCCGTTGACAACCAGTTGTTCGCGACTGGTGGCTACTGAGTTTCTTTTTTGCCCTTAATACAGAGGTGGTTACCTAGAATTAGGAAGGAGCTGAACACGCGGTAAAGGCTTGAATATACATTGAATCTACGCGTGTGGATTTTATTCGTGGTAGGTTATGACGTGGTCGGCGGTATAGTGACACTCTAAACCTAGAATCTGGCTCTCAAGTGCTGCTTCTGGAGCACACACACTCGAAGGTGGTGACTAGCCAGACGAGCACTGGAAATTGCCTTGTTAAGGTTGCACCACCATGGTTTTCTTCACCGACTACCAATTCTTCAAGAGAGAGGGTTATTAACGTTTCTCCTATAATTGTATACTTGTGACGTCTGAAGTACTTGGCTTTGTGAAACGCGGCCCTAGGTGCCTTGGCGTCAAGCCAGAACACCTTGATGGCTAATCCGAGTTTAGCCGACGTTTAACTTCTTCGGATCAGTGGGATCAATTACACAAGTCCCGTATGGTTTATAGAATTACCCTTGAACGATCCAATACTAATTAGCCGATCCTGTTATATTTTAGTGGAATTAATATGGAAAAATAAAGTGAGCTGAAGTCATAAAAGTTGTTCACGTTGCATCACGAAGTTTTCCTTCATCGGAAGTGCGAATCTGTGTTTCAGCGCTGGTGGCGATCTATAGCGATCAATCATATTATAAATGACGAATCATTTTGCGTTGCATCACTATTTCTGTAACTAAAAGTTCTGTTTCTGTTTGTAAGGTCCGAACCATTTTCATCACCCAGATCCTTCCGCACAGTAGGTAGGTATCGATGTATACAAACCTTTTAATACTTATGTGAAGAGAAATAGCTTCATAATAATTATCAATTTTTGAATTGCCTTTAACTGCATCTGGATTTTGGGAGCAACATAATAAAGATTTGGTATTTGGAACTCTATGTTGCTTTTTTTAAGGTCGAAATTGAGATATCAAACGGCATCAGCTATTGCAATTGATTGTGTGCATATTTCGCACGTTTTCATTTGAACCGACGCGACGGTTCAAATGCTATCGACGACGAGCGGATGTAGACGGATGCAGGATTTTGTTTTTGGGCCAAAATTAATGTGGTTTTGTAAACCCTACCCACTTGTAGCATAGTTTACCTATCACATTTTAAATATGTTATAACTGCATGTATAAAACGAAATCAAAGATTTTCAGATGATACACTTTTCTTGTTACAAGTCGTTCCTAGAAACCAAATTAATATTACATACACAACAATATACATTGTGGGTCAATGAATAATACCTACCCTACCTATAATAGGTTCCGATAGCCCGGACTTTTGTATAAAAGTAAGCCTTGCAAGTCGGGGTCTAAACTTGAAGCTTGTACAGCATAACGACACTTATGAAGCCATGGACCATACGACGTTTATTTCGACTTAAAGGGCCTAAACTAGACAGATATTCGGTTATCAAAGTAATCAATTTTTTATATAAAGTGATACAATAACATTGTACAATGCTTCATTTGTGCAATAATATTGAATATAACCACGTTGAACCCAAACGATCAATTTATTATTTCGCAACAACTGTGACCTTTCGTGCGTAAGTATAGTGTTCCCGTTTCCGTGAGCAAGGCAGAAATATACATATAACGACCATCTTTTAAAAGACGTCCTCAAGCTTATAGTGTCAATTATAGATTAAAAAATATTGTGCAATACTAACCCCGGATGGTGCAATTAATAGGTAAATATGGTGCAATTAATAGGTAAATATGGTGCAATCATATTTAAATTCGCTCAAACTTTCGTTCAATCGTTGCGCAGAAGCTGATCAAAAACATTGCGCAATACGAATAATATTCTACATGATCGCTTAGGGCCCACCTTACGAAAACGAAAAAGGTCAAACTCTCCGGTTGCCTGGTAAGAAATCACCAGCTCACTTCCCGTCAGTAACAATTTATAGTTTTTTTTTTAATGTTATTTGGTAACGAGACTAGCTGGTCGTTTGCCTGATGGTAAGCATAACGCCGGCCCAAAACAATTGCAGTGCCACCCAGAACCTTGAACCACAAAGGCCTGCGCGGCACTGCAGTGCGCTCGTTACCCTGAGACATTAGGTATTAAGTCTCATAAGCCCAGTAATTTCACTGGATACTCTGCTCATCAAACCGGAACACAGTAATGCTTGCACACTACTGCTTGGCGGCAGACTTCACGAGCAAAGCGGTGGTAACAACCCAGACGGACACTCGCAGAAGAGTTAGTCCTCCCCAAAACACATCGCCAAAAACGAGATCATAATAGGTCTACGCTCAGCAATGATGGTAAAAATGAAACGGCCCTACCTGAGTACGTCCGACGGCGTCGACAGTTTGGCAAATAGCTAATTGGGTAGACCGATGTCGGATCCCATCGACCTCGTGTCAATGGATAACATCTTGATAGGGGAATGGTAACGATGTGTTATATTCTACATCGACCTGATGCTGCTGTGTATTTTTCGTCGACTTTTTACATGAACTGCCTCTTTTGATCATATATGGTCCCGGCTAAGAATAGTACATATATTACATACATCATACACCCATCTCTTCACGTGGGTTTCGTAAGAGCTGACTAAGGGAATAGGGACTGATCCAGAGAATAGGCCGCAGCATTCTGCTTGGCTAACATCATAGTCTACTGCGATCACCAAGACGCCTGCCAAGCTTGGTGTATTATGGAAAAATCCCCCCTTAATGGGAGATACCAGCAGCAGCCAGCAGAGATGTTCAGCAGAGAACGTTTTTCGGCTGACGATGAAATCTGGTTGAAGTCCTACATGTAATTGAAACGCCGTGACTTGGGACCTTATCATCTTACTTTTTTATGTTATTTGGTAACGAGACGAGCTGGTCGTTTGCCTGATGGTAAGCATAACGCCGGCCCATAACAATTGCAGTGCCACCCAGAACTTTGAAACGAAAGGCCTGCGTGGCACTGCAGTGCGCTCGTTACCCTGAGACATTAGGTATTAAGTCACATAAGCCCAGTAATTTTACTGGCTACTCAGCTCATCAAACCGGAACACAGTAATGCTTGCACATTACTGCTTGGCGGCAGACTTCACGAGCAAAATGGTGGTAACAACCAAGACGGAAACTCGCAGAAGAATTAGTCCTACCACTAACATAATTGTTTTGATAATGTAACAGATATCTTGTACTATGTATAAAAATAATTACTAAAACCCTTATCATTTCAAACATAATATTAATTTCATTAAAATCTCAAGTGAAGGTAGAAACGGTTCCCTAATTAACGAAAAATCGAAACCTTCTCAACAGTAGGTACAGTTGAAATAAAACACACAGTAAAGATTAGACATACAGTAAAGTTAATCCGAATACCTACTGCGTGTACAAAGTCGATTCGGTATGTAACAGTTGGGCACTGGGTAGGGCGATAACAATTGTTTATGATTGAACCAGATATGGAAAACTATTTATCTATTTTCCTCGAGTTAAAGTGTAAGAACGGAAAAAATTAAATGTTAACGGTCTTACCACAAACATATTAACCAAACCTTAAGCCTGAGTTAAATAAGAAAAAAAAAATGTAAAAAACAAAAGAAAACTTCAGTTTTGTCAGTGTCACCAATCGGGCTGATAAATGGGCCGATATGTATCACCAATTCAATTTTAATTTCAGATTTTCATTCATGCAAAACTCCGAATTGCCAAGCTGAATCAAATGAGGCAATACATACGTAGGTAGTTAAAATGTGTTGATATTTACCACTTTAACGAGATACCGTTAACGGCTCGTTAAACATGCCGACGGCTACCATTCGATTAACAACTCGATAAAAATATCCATTCCCCGGAGCTTTGCATAACAAGCACTCGAAAATTCGATATGTCAAGCCAAGCTTCAATACGAGTTCTCCAGTGAAATGTCTCAGGGAATGTATTTAATGGACATAATTGCAAAGTACCTTCTGGAAATTTAATTTCTTGGCGCCTTGGAAGCAATCTCTATTCTCAGTCGGTTTCCTCGACTCGAATCGTCATCTTAGAATTTCATAGATGAAGAAAAAAGTACTTAGTAATTAATACCTAAGTAACATAAGAAAATGTTTCTGGATGACCATTAGAATAAATGGCTGATATGATAGATTCTGTTTATCGTTATCATTCATGTTTGTTTGCGATACCTCATATACTCCTGGGCCGTAAATGATGATTAGTATTATAATATATAGGTAAGTGACTAGCTGTGCCTTGTAACATCAGCTATCTGCCCGAGAAAGTCCCGTCAAAGTCGGTCCAGCCGTTTCGGAGATTATGTACCCGGAATAAAGAGCAATTTAAAAAATGGTGGTTTTGTTATAGGTAGGTACCGTATATACTTTCATATGCATTTAGTAAAACGCTGTTATTTTGATATTATAAACAGACACTTTAATTTTATTTATTTGTAGTATAGTATGTAGTAGGTATACTTATGTATACCTACTACCTTACCTACCTTACCTTGCTGTGCGTTTTGGCATCGCTGTAAGCGCAGCAAGCAACTGATTTAAATAAATAAATACCTACTACATACTATACTACTATACAAATAAACCCAAGCATTTTTTTGGCACAAACAGAGTTGACATAAGAAAACTCAAGTTAAAAGGAGCTGAAATTTGAGAGACAGCCTGGGAAGTATTTACTCAAATCAAAGACCATCAACAATAGGTATCGGTGGCGGTTTCTAAGACATCTTTACACAAAAGCTGTCGTAAACAGTACTTTTGGCCATTCTGTAGACTTTATACCTATCACACTACTAATTGCAAAAGTTGAATAGAGGCAGACAATATCTTTATTGAATTCCACCGACTTCAAAGACTTGTATACTTATTTAGAGGCAAATGAGGGCAAATCAGTCAGATGGGGCACAGCAAGCTTAAAACGCTTTAGTAAATGATCAAAGTGTTTCTAGCTTGATAATACGCGACGGTAACGAGGGAGTGCTATGCCTATGAAGGCGCCTCACTCCATTGTTACTGACGCGTAGAGCACTGTAAAGTGTCTCTCTCTCTGTGTCTATTAGCTCAGCGTGTCAGCTTCGATCACATTGACATTTCACGAACAGCTTCGAATAATAAGAAAAAAATATTAACTGTACATATTTCTTTCAAAGGCTAAGATAGGTACGTCGACATTAGTCACTGTGATAAGTAACTTTTTAAAAGTGACGTCAAACGCTAACTAGCTTACTGCCCGTATTTAGATGTACGAGTACGTACTAGGGTGTTTCTAGCGATCCATCAGCGTGTTGTGCAATAGTATGTTAATGATCCTCTTAAATGATTCATGTAAAAAAAACGTAGAATCACCTATCGCTTTAGGTATATGCTCACGAGCCAACAAGCGATTGGGAAGAAAGGTTTTCAAGAGGTGATTACAAACTGGAAGACGTATAATTTAGGCTGGCCCCACACTAGCTGGACCGACGACCTGGTCGAAACCCCGGGGAACCGTTGGATGCCAGAGGCAATCTGTGTGGGAGATAATGAGGGAGATTGAGGGATGAGGCAGACCGATGGACCGATGGATAGCACTGGACGTCTTCGAGCTAATGATGATAATGTATCAGACTAGTTACGCTCACACACTTCTATTTGGCGGCATAGTAATTGACAAATATAAATTAAAGTAAATAATTGAGCAGATTGAGAGAAAACGTTGTGTTTTGATTACTTTAGTACTTTCAAATCGTTTTATCGGAAAAACCTCAAGAATATTTTTTTGCTTGTTATTATTTTAAATACTGGCAAATATTTTATGCTTCCAAGAACACGATAGCCTTGAGAGTTGTCGAGAAAATAAAAACCTGGCCGAAACGTTTAAGGCGCGGCCATATTATTATGAAAAAGTAAACGATTCTGAGCGAACAAATAGTAAAAGAAATCAATTCTCTTTGGGGAGTCAAATTTGTCTTATCAGTTCATGCAATCTTTATAGATATCGAACGATTGGGATCGAATCTTGCAGTGTTCCGGTTTGTTGTGCATTGTAATGTTGTGCTTACTATCTGGCAAATGACCAAGTCGTCTCGATACTTAAGTAAAAAAAGCTTGCGCATGTTTCTAACACTGTTGCGTCCATATTTAATTCTAAGATTCTCAAATGTCTGTCTTGCCCTATAAACCCACCATAACAATAATATTTTAGCACCGAGCCTGTTCACGCTACGACAACTTTTCATTTAGCAAGTCACAATGCTACAGATTACTTAGAAATGAAAGCTTTGCTTCGGAGATACGATTCTTATTTCTCACCAAGAAGTACCTACTTTGTCGTTATGAAGAAGTGGCGTTATGGAATTTTTTTTATTTTTTTATTTTTTTTTATTTATTTTGTTTCTTTACTAGGTGGTAGGACTAACTATTCTGCGAGTGTCCGTCTGAGTTGGTACCACCCCTTTGCTCGTGGAGTCTGCCGCCAAGCAGTAAAGTGCAAGCATTACTCTGTTCCGGTTTGATGAGCAGAGTAGCCAGTGAAATTACTGGGCACTGAGTGCCACTCCTATTGTTCCATTAGGCAATGGACCAGCTCGCCACGTTAGCAAATAGTCGTAATCGAATGCACGAATTCATCAAAATCGGATGATTAGTTCAGGCGCAGCGTAAATACAAAAACACAAATAGGTACTGCTAAAAACATAAACCTTCCAGCATCTCCGAGGATAGGGCTCAATTCCAGATTGCTCATTTCTGCCAAAATAAAAAGCGATGTCATCCCTGTTAATAAGAAATTTAATATTTTTTACGTACGAGACACAAATGTAGAGGAGCTAACTACCTATTCCCCACACATCCTCAATATAATTTCCCTTCTACTTCTCATTTCCCACATATTTTTAAATGTGCTTCCGTCATTAGACATGCTTGCTGTGTAATGGACGCGACAAGCATCATCTATTCATGGGCTCTTTATTGCGACCATAAGAGGAACATCGCAAATGAAATGGGGCCGCTGCGGATTGGGGCTCCAGATAGTAAATACATTTCTACCGGACAGACGACCTAGATTATAGCTGCTATAGGAAAAAAAACATTTTTTATGGTTTCGTGTAGTATGTTGGAAAAATTGTAGTCTGTGCTTGTTTTGGTACTTTCTGGTGATTTGACAAAAAAAGGAATGAAGACTCATTTTCACGATTAAAATCTGGGAGAATATATTTTTTTGTTGTTTCTATCGTTAGTAATGTATGATTCTATTATTTTTTTTTGCATTAAACACAGGTAATAAATGATAATTTTATAAATAGTAAGTTCTCCGTATTCTATTTGTGAGGCAGAGTCGCCGTACTTCAGTTGAACTCCAGAAGACACGGGTAGGTCAAACTTCAGTACTTTACTAGATTAGGTAACATATAATATAGACAAAGTTCTAATCTAGGGTCAGCAATTCAATAGTGTTCAAATAAATGCTAAGAACAAACAAAAGAAGTTACTTTCAGATTGGATGAATTGGAACTTGTTACAAAGTTATGAGAAAGAGTATCTTTTAAATAGGTAGATAACATGTTCATTGTTCATCTATCTAGAATTTGATTCTCGGCGATCAGCGCCGGCTCTGGAGTACAGCGAGAGATTGCTCTGTGACATGGGGAGCCAAAATGTAACCATGTCAGAAATTTTTGGAAGAACATTTCGGATTTAAATTACATAGTTCAAAAAGTTGTTTCGAAAAATTTGGCATATTTAAAATTAATAGTTAGTTATATTATTTAACAAAAACCGAAATACAATGAATCTGAAAGCGTCGATCAAAGGGCGCGAAAGACAATCCCACGCTCGGGTACCTAGTTCTCCGGTGCTCATCGGTGCGATCGATGCTCACCCTCGCCAGATTTTCAAACATTACGTGATTGAAACACTGATTGACAATAGTAACTTATCATCTAGACGGCAGGCGTATTATTCCTACTGTTCTTCATCCTAGACTTTGAAATAAGATGGTGACCCTCACTCTGGTGTGTCGGACGTGTCGAGACCATCAGACTTTATGTTGTAAAATAAGCAAATTTACATAAATATATACATCACAAAAATTTCGCTTCCAACAGGATTCGAACCTGCGTCTTCTGGCTTGCCGGGCCAAACGCCTTAACCGCTAGGCTATGGGAGCAATTAATGTTGATTGCGAAATTCTTGATATGATGTATATATAGGTTTTTTGTGATGTATATATTTATGTGAACATCCGCTAGTGTCGGTTAACACTATAAAATATATTTCATAAGCAAATTTATGTATGAGAAACTACCCATACCAAGTCATAGCTGTTGGCTGGACAGTTACACTTATTTCAGCTAAGTTATCTAAAGCTGTCTTTTATCTAGATAGCATAAAGCTAGAGTTTGTCAGTACTCATCACTGTCTACAGAGACAGTAAGCTGTTTGGCAATTCCGTGGGTAAATTGATATAGTAACCCGCTCCGGGTTCTATGATATATCCTCGTAATGGGCATACTATATGATGAGCATACTTTTGGGTAACGAGATGAATGGGTAGTTTACCTGATTGTAAGCATAACGCCGGCCCCTAACAATTGCAGTGCCACTCAGAACTTTGAAATACAAAGGCTTGTGTGTATTAAGAAGTCTCATAAGCCCAGTAATTTCACTGACTAGGTACTAATTATTGTCAAGTCATGTCAGAAGCCTCCGGGCGGATTAAAAATTCTTACACCAGCATGCCGATACGAGAAGGAATAAATAAATAAACTGCCTATTTATATGTATCTATATAATATATCAAACGAATTGATCAAGTAACTGGCCCATGAATGAGCATAAATAAAAATTGAGAACAAATTATAAATATTTTAAAAGTCTTTCTCGAGGTCCTATTTGAATAGCGGTCCATATTTCCGTTCCGAAGTGTTTAGCGTGTTTATTAAACCATATTCATTTCTTTTATGAGACCGTAAAAGGTAAACATGGTGGAACAATTTACCTATAAATTGTAAATCTCTTTTTATGCGCAGGTTTTTGCCATTACCTGTTCTGTATACTGAAATAAAACCATTTATTTAGGCGTAAGTAAATTATGGTACCTATTCAAATTAGAGACGTTGAATTATTACAAAGTAGACAAAATAAGGGTTGGTATTACATTTTGTTTTTGTAATCGAAAGGTTTTGCATTTTACCAATATCTTGACTATCCGGGACTGGAGATGCAAGAGCAAAGCTTCTTTGACTCCAATTAGCTGATGAGCTCGGACCCTTAAAATATAGAAAGAACGTAGAAACGTTAGTGTAATAAAAACGTGGGAACAGTTATGATCAGTTACATCAATCGAACGGCCATAATGGAGGCCATACAACAAAATACAACAAGCTAAATAATTCTTCCGTGGGAAATTTTGAAATTTCAGATTCGCCCTCACGAACCCCACAATTTCAAAGCTTTTAAACAAATTCAATGCGATGGAAAATTTTAACATCCCGTAATAGCCTTCGGGTGAAACACAAGTTACATTTACATCCCTAACTGTCGTTTACATTGTGAATGCAATTAAACTTGGCCGGTATAAAAATAAGGGTGAAGGTTCACTAGGCGTTTGGATTTTATTCAGAAATAAATAACTAGCTAAGCTCTGTTAGCAGACAGTTATATTATTGAAAGACGTTAGTTTTATTTAGGGTTTTTTTTCACTTTCTAAGGCACAACAGAATTGTGTTCCACAACGGTTAGACACTACATAAATCAAGATTTGTAGTTGCTCATATTTAAACACGTGACTAAAGCATATTTTGGAGTTAAACATTGTTTAGCACAGGTTTAAAGTGTGTTTAATTATTTTGTGGTAAGACTGTTATTGTCTTACTTTGTTGTCCGTCTGACCGCGTGGCTCTAAGTGCTCGTTTCAAATTGGTGTAGGCCGATCAAGAAGAAGGGACAGAAACTCGTCAACATTCTTTAATTAAATAGTTTTTACAGTATTTCCAATGCTCAAAATCATATTTAAAATTTAAGTCTAAGTATTAGAGTAGTCACCAGGAGGCTCCTGAGCTGTTTGTTTCCAGGCATCTTGTGCTGTAGGTATGTTAGGAATAAGTGTTTCTTCTTTATTTCTTACAACGCTCTAACAGGTAAAAATAAAATCGCCCAGTGCATCCCAGTCTTTACAGAGCTTTGCGGCGAGGTTGCGTCTAGTAATCCTAGCAAAACCGCTTGTATACATTGTACCGATTCGCGTGCAAATAGGGCTAATGTGAAAGGGTGTCCAAAGTTGAATTAATTAACATTTAAGAACAGTCTTGAGGTCCGTTACTATTTAAACTGGGCGCCATTTGAACTTTATTAAAGTGTTTAGGACTTTAATGGAATTTTAGAATTTTAAAGCGAAATGTTGTTCAAATAGACTCGTCTTGTTCCTGATTATAAATTGAAATATGAACGGATTATAGACAGAAATATGCAATAGAAAGCAAGATATATTTGTTGTTTTTGTTACAGGCACATCACGTACCAGGAAATGCACATGATGAGGATGTCCTCCACGATAATTCCGTCGACGATGAACTTGGTCAACTCCGATGGCAGCGTAAGAGAATTAGCGAAGCCGAATTTAGTTTTAAAAACGCGGTTGCAGCGTGAACAGAATATCTGTCCAGATGACCGTGTAATTATTGTACATCGGTCTCTCTGCAATTGTCGCTTGACGTCAAGGTTAATGCATTATGCACATATACGAGTATATAGCGTGTATTTACCCTGAGACATTAGGTACTGGCTACTCAAACCAGAACACAGTACATATACTTGTTGCACATTACTGTTTGGCGGCAAACTTGACGAGCAAAGCGGTGGTACCAACCCAGACGGATACTCGCAGAACATTTAGTCCTACCACCTAGTTTCAAAATAAATTACCCAAAACTGTAAAAGAAACTAAATAATTAAACAAAAGAAAGAGATAAAATATCGCCAATATATATAGACATTCTTTATCGCGGAATTAAAACTATAATTACCCACATTTTACAATCTTATTTAAAAAATACCACTTAGGTAGGTTCTCAAAATGTGGTGAACATTTTAAATAACCAACACTTATTTCTAAACTCCATAATTATACTACTCTTTGGCCAGTTTTTGTGGTCTTTCTTTTCGGTTTTATACATAAGTAGATATTTACCACCATTTAACAATCACGTTAAATATCTGTTACAATGACGTCTGAATTAGTAAATAGCCATTATAATTTAAAAAAGTGTTTCCTTTCTTTCCATTATTTGTGATCTAATATTATTGTCAATCCTTCGCGTGCGAGTGAGGCCGTCTTTCCATCTTCGTGTTGTCGGAAAGTTAAGAAATGAAAATTGTGATATTCCAAAGAACACTCTTTTTTTTTAAACTCTTACACTCATACCCCGCACTAGGATTCCCTGTGTCGCATGTGGCATGGACACACACAGAGACACATCACAAACATCCAAGACCCGAGAACAAACTTTATGCTTACACAAAATCTGCCCCAGCCGGGAATCGAACCCGGGAACAAACTTTATGCTTACACAAAATCTGCCCAAGCCGGGAATCGAACCCGGGAACAAACTTTATGCTTACACAAAATCTGCCGGAAATCGAACCCTTCCTTTGCAGGCAGTTTTACTAGCAACTTAGCTACGGAGCCGACTGTCTTTCCGACCGGACCGACTTTATTTCAGTAGCAGAGGACATTTTCCCACATGTCCATTGTCCATAGTAGACACTACTTGTGATTATAACATTAGGGTCATCATTTCGACGGCTTGCGGACGGGTCGTTAACTCTCATTCATTCGGATTAACGAACCGTCGTTTAGCTGCGGAAATCCACATTTCGCTTTGTTATTCGGTCGACTGTGTGTAAGCCACTTTACATAAATGTTATCTATATACTGTATTTACGTCTGTCATTGGGCCTATGTGACCTACCTACTTAATATGTAAAAGAGATGTAGCTGTATGTATGTATTTTTAGGGAAAATATTCCAGTCTAGAAAATTTCAATATTCTAGTGATTTCAAAAAGCTTGCATGTTAACAATTTCATATAGGCACATAGGACAATATTAAATATTTTAAAAGGCACGTATAGTTTTTTTTAAACCTCAACAATTTAGTTGAAGGTGAAAACAAGATAAATCGAGAATAGCGCTGGATCTTATTGGCCCTTGAGATAGATGCTCGATATCACTATGTTTCCTTCACTGCAATTTCAAGCTCATTGTAGGATTCGAACCCTTAACCTACGGATCGACTTCACAACCACTGATCCATCCTAAATGCATTATTGTATTGATAGTTATGAAACTCAAAAAACAGAGGCGTTGTAGGTTCGCCACAAGCAAAAAACATGACTTATCAAAATACGTTTTTATTTCTACCAGCGAACAACAAAAAGTGTATAATCAAACCTACCTTACTTACCTATAGATATACTTCCTCCTGCTATCTCCTGGATCCCCCACCGCCCCCTCACAGACCCCTCAAGCTCTATTCAGAGCCTGAAAGCCTTCGTCTCGGCGACAACCATTCACTTACAAACTGAATGCAAACCGCTGTTTGAATGGTACGAAACAAACAATTGGTTGTTCATTCTATGCTTGCGTCTAGAAATTTCTACGGTATTTATTTGTGTTAAGGCGTTTGACTACACTGTCTTCTACATTAAAGTAGTCAGTGAAGAAATTACTGGGCTTGATACCTAATTTCTCCAATATCTTCCTTCAGATTTCGATCCATTGACCTATGGTAGGCACCAATTGACCTGTTACAGGCATTATCACTTCGACTAGGGAACTACTTTGGTAAGTCGTTAATATCCCGCTTCCTGAAAAATGTAGACAAAAGAATAATGTCTTAAGTTGAAAGTTGATGTTGAAACTTTTCTTCAATCTTAGCTCAAACAAAAACTCTCATAAAAATAAAGTTGGCAACCGACTGCTGCCTACGACGCTACGCTATATAATTTATTCTAACAAAATTATAAGACTCGTATGAGATTAGGATTGATGAAATACTGTACTATCCGATCTCACAACATTGTATTGATTTTGCTATAACTAATATCAACGCTCAGCTTATCAGAACACGGGGAATCGGTGCGAGGCGGTGGCTTAGCCAATCACAGCGCATTTTGCCTAGGCAAAATGCTGGAATATATTTCATTCAAACCAAACGCACAAAATGTTAGTATTTTTTTTAACTACTTACATTCTTCATATTTTGGTTTCCAGTGATTAAAACACTAATCGACAACCGCGAAGATCGTCTAGGTTGCGCTCCACGATAGAAATATAGGTGACGTAAATACTTTAGGTACAAGTGGCCGCGTCCATGCTCGTTCGCAGCAGTGGAAAACCAGCTTTGAGATCTATTTCACAGCCGTAAAGCCTCCCGAGTTTAACTTTTAACATTTGTTTCCTATAAATATTTAAGGTGCTTTAGAAGCATTTGGTACAATACCGCTCTTGCCGGAAATAAAGACAAATTGGCGCCATTTGTTAGGGAAGAAGTTTTAAGTAAGTTTTATTTATTTTCTTAGGCGTATTTAGTCTTTTTCGGAAACTTTGAAGCAAAGTTTTTTAATTATTCTGCCAGTATAACTTTATTCTACTGCCTAATCAGGGCTAACTGGGATCGATGAGGTCCAGACTTCGTTTTTCACAATTGGAAATTATTTGAAAGTTTGTCCTGAAAAAACTTTAATGTTTTGTCAGGATACGCTTTCACGGGGGAACTTCGGAATGGGCGTGAAGCGTTATTATTTTAATAATATGAAATATTTAAGTGTATAGTGGTGTCGATTCTGGCGTTAAAAACCGATATCTTATTTTAGTTTCACTCTCTCTTTCGCATAACAACATAAGAAAGGGATGTTTGGCACGTCTAAATTTAGGCTTAGAGTGGTCAAACATCTTCCATCTTAGACAAATTAGCCGCACCTAAATTCTGCATGGACGTTAAAAAACTATTGAATTCATCTGACAGACCAGTAAATAGAATAATAATTTTGTCAGAGCGTTTGATTGATGCGACGCGTAACCAAAATGCTGGTAACTATTTGGCTCAACGGATCAGCATTGCGGTTCAACGTGGCAATGCCGCCAGCATGCTGGGTACGCTTCCTACTGGTAGTGGGCTAGAACATTTGGATTATCTATAGGCCTACTAGGGCTTGTAGATTATCCAACTGTTTTTGTAGCTAGCTAGGTTAGATGTAGTGTTTATTTATGTATTAGCTAGTTAATAAAGGCATTTAGCCAGTAAAAAAAAATGTTAATATGCTAATATGTATGTTAGTCTGTAAGGTATATATATTTTTATGGGTCTTTGATGCCTGAAATAAAAGAATTATTATTTTTACAAGGTAAATCCGTATAATTAAAAAAAACACGACTGTCCTAGCCAGTGTCACTCGGGATGATGTAAGGATATCCCATACATCCAAATCTGTTCAGGCATTTAAAATTTATGTTGGAATAAATAAACACTCAACAAACATAACACAACATAACAAAACATAACACTCCTTTACAACTCCTTTTTTGAGCAATCGTGTAAGAAATGGAAAATTTAAATTTGAAATTCCGGAAGGTTCTACCAAGCCTACCTCTGGGTATGTAACATATCATGCCTACTGCCAACTTCTTTGTAATCCCAAGTGGAGCTGAAATATGCGAGCGACGCAAATACGAGTCAAGCACATGAGGCAATATTTCTATTTCAAAGACAGCAAGACTGATTTTATTTTGCTCTTTGTTACATCTATAGTATTTTATTTTCCGAGAAATTTTGCCTTGTAATATGATAGTGAGACGACGAGAAAATTGCCTTTATGAACAATCGCGGAGAGAGAAGCGCGATACGCGCAGACTTTGGAGGTGTATGGGTGTGTAAGGCAGAAAATAATATTGTGCGAAACTGTCTCGTTTATTTTTTTCTATGTTCTTTGATGACAACGTGGTCAAGTATAGTAAGCACAGCCAGAACACACTGATAGGTACCGGCTAAATTCACGTCATTTGTCCATATTTTCGGCCTAGGTTTTAGCCGGTCATAATGTGTGATACAAGTAAAACACTAATAGTTACCAGCCGACAGATATTTAACACCTAAAAAAAATTGATATGACATAACATAAACACTATACGTTACACTCTACTGAACTAGGATTCCCTGTGTCGCAAGTAGCACGGACACATGCACAGATACACAAAACAAGCACCAAAAGACCCAAGAACAAACTTTGTGTTCACCACAAAAAGTTTGCCCCGGCCGTGAATCGAGCCCGTGGCCCGCCACTCCAGCCAACTTACAGCCACAAGGCAGGCAAAAAAGAAAAAACAAATAAATATCATTATAAACATGTGTTTTGCAGAAAACCTAAGCTTATTACTTACTAGCTTCTGCTCACGGTTTCACCCGCGTTCCCAAAGGAACCGTGCATCTTTTCGACATAAAAAGTACCCTATCTTACTCTCCGGTCCATTAACTATATCTATGCCAAAAATTACGTCGATCCGTTGCTCCGTTGCTGCGTGAAAGAAGGACAAACCAACTGACCAACAAACCAATAAACCAACAGACCAAAAAACAAATACATATTATTCGCATTTAATATAGTACAGAAAGCATTCAAACCATCGATTTCTAGTCACCGAGTGACCTCACTGATGTGCCTTTATATCTTTTAAGCTCAAATACCTAGAAAATTAAATTTCAGTATATATCTGAAGAATGCAAGCGTATGGCATGTTACAAGAGTCATTTCACAGACCAACGAAGTGGAATACTTGGTGGTGACTGATAGTGGGAAGAAAGGCGTCGTAAACGCAAGACTTGCGTGCATAATTGAGAAAATACAAGCGGTATACGATAGATGATGCGAGAAGGTGATAATTATTATCGACCGCATCGTCGCGATATCGATCCAATGTAGGCCTATATGAAGCGATTATTTGGCGCAGTGTCACTGATTTATTGGTCTAGAGTTTGAATGAGCTAGAGTTTTCGGTGATCATTCATCGTGATGTTCATGCTCAGCATGGTTGTCGGACATTTCTCTCCGTCCACTTGACTCCCCTAAAAATCCAGTTGAATGCCCCAGGGGATCCACACGAGGATTCAATTAGATTTTACCCACATAGATCCCTTGGGGGATTCATTTGGATATTTTCTCCACACAGATCCCCTGGATCCAATTGGATTTTTTTCTCCACACAGATCCCTTGGGGGATCCATGTTAGGGGAGCCAAGTGGACGGAGGGGGTTATTTTCTCCTGGCCACCATTGTAAGATTCTAACCATCAACCTATAGATCGGCGGGTGATCCCGCTACTATTTTGGTAGAACCATTATTGCACAAATTCTTTCTCACTGCTGCATTCTCCACATTCTTCGCTTTTGTGTTTCTAAAGTTAAATAAAGTAGTCAGATAAATTATGTACTGTGCTTATAAGACTTGATGCATAATGTCTCAGGTTAACGAGCGCACTGCAGTGCCGCACAAGCCTTTCAGTTTCAAAGTTGTTTTTTACAAATAAACATATTTCATAAATATAAATGCTTGTTAACGTTATGATATTATTTTCTTTAAATACCTGACGTAGAGAGTCGGTATTGCGTAAGTTAAATATTATTCGAAGACAAGAAATACTATTTCTTTCTTCTTCTTTTCTTGGTGACACTGCAATTGTTACGGGCCTATCATCAAACGACCCGCTCGTCTCGTTATTATAAAAAAAATACACAACACTGTATTATTTTCTGTACCAATTTTACTACTTTTCAGTCTCGTATAGTTTCTATATCTACTATTTTCAACAAACAAACAACATACGGTGCTATTCACATGACAATACCGGCATAACAAAGCACCACTACACACGCGACTTTTACATAATTAATAGAACAATTCCAGGAACAATAAAAAATAACAGCACGTTACACAAATTGTCATTCCCTTCTCATTCTGGTAATCGATCGTTTACTTGATCTCTGATATGGTGGCATCTGGCTTTAATAACTTCACAAGGTTACGCGAGCGTAACCCGAAATTATTCAACCATCGATGGCTTTTAAAACCAACTGGGTCTTGAGAATGTATGCACGCGGTAATGTAGATGGAGCAGTTTTATAAGTTGTTCTTTTAGGCAGGAGGCTTGATGACTTCGGAATCGAGAACCTATGTCGTAAGGACAGGAAGTTAAGTGAGTACGTACTTTACGTATCCAATATTCTGAAGGTATTTCGGGAGACGGCTCCTTTATCTTTATTTGTGTAACGCCTAAATGTGTTATTGCGTCTGTGATGGCTTAATACGTTACGTCTAAACTAAAGAGTAGTTTGCAAATTGTCCAACTTAGCGTACCTAGCGTAATTT
Source organism: Crocallis elinguaria (assembly GCA_907269065.1). Taxonomy (NCBI): domain Eukaryota; kingdom Metazoa; phylum Arthropoda; class Insecta; order Lepidoptera; family Geometridae; genus Crocallis; species Crocallis elinguaria. The sequence goes on along the minus strand of OU026072.1, from coordinate 16,770,148 downwards.
TAGATCTGTGATCCTACGCTATTATTGACATAGGTGCCTACACTGACTGTAATCCTCCTTGGGTGCCAAGTTACAGTAGTTTATCTTTATGAAAAGAGAGAAATATAATAGAAATATATAATAGGAATATAGAAATATAATAGAGCCTTTACAATCCTAAATATAATAGAGCCGTGCATTCGCTTCAAAGTTTCCAAATTTTTTCCTTTATCACGTAAGGACACTTTTGATCACCTATTGATTTTACGGCAGGAAGCAGACTACTCCGAAGAGCATGTAAGTAGGACAGTGATAACAAAGTTTAAATAGCATTCACCTTTGACCAATGTCTAGTTTACATCAACATAAAACCTTCTTAATGGCCTGGCTACTTATGTAGAAAAATAAATCAAATTTAATTTGTTTTCAATAACTGTCACTCTGTTAGTAGGTATCACTGACATCTCCACATTAATTTTCTCCATTTTCTCTTCGTTTCCGATTACTTACATCAAATCAAGAGAGTTTTACCCAATCTCATAAATTCCTTTTACCTATATTTTTTTATTATAACAGAATCGTTGTCACGGTAACGCAATACTGGTAATTGGTATAGACAAATACGTGTAAGCAAGCATTCTCTTTGTAAGCAAGGAAGCTTAACACAAAATAACTACTGCACATACAATAAAGGTGACAAACCTTTACTGCGACAATTTATTTTCACAATTTGTTTCAATACTACACGCATTCGTACAATGAACTTACATATATGCTGGAATGGAACATTACTTTTATGTCAATCTTTTTTGGTTACGGCTATTACCATAAAATAAGAAATAATACTGTTTATCCATTATTCTTGCTCAATCTACGAAAAAAGCCATCTTGTAACTTTGTTCATAATTTTATTTACTGCCGTACGTATCTTTCAATCTCAATATACTCCTACCTATATGTATAATGTCTTAAATGTAGATATATTTATATTTAATATACCTGCCAATCCCCGTTCGGGCTTCTATCTCTCGTCGATCTAAACACGGTGCCATAGGAATTCAATTTAGATAGGGTTGCCAGGTTCTGATATTTTTCGGCTCAACATTAAGACTGTGGAAGTGTGGAAGCTTCGGAATTTGACCTAGAACTTTAGGGAAGATAAGCGGTATTTGTATGATTTGTTATGTAGAGTATTTAATAATAGGTAATAATAATATATATATTACTACATATTAGGTATACCCAAATGTAGATATACTATTTGCAGGAGGTAAAATTATATCCATTACAGGCTACTTTTTATCCCGGAAAAATGTACAGTTCCTGTTGGAATCGCCGAGGGAAACTGCGTCTTTTAATCGTTTATTATAAAATAAAATTGACAATACTGTTTAAAAAAAATGAAAATATATTTTTCAATTATGTTTTAATATCGATGGGTACTGTAGGCGACGCGCCTCTTTGGCGCTTGAAACCGGTAGCGCGCCTCCTTTTGGCCGGATTTAAATATTATAATTTTTGAATTTCTGACGTTTCTTACCTTTTGATTGTTAATTTGACTTGGAAAAATTTATTGATATAAATTACACGTACCTCACGAACCTTTAATTTTTCACGAAATAATACCCTGTCCTGAACCCACGTAGCTCACAGGTACAAAAAACAAATCAACGTTAGAGGAGAAATAAATAGATGGCAGCCCTAGTATTAGGGAGCTTTTAACACTTAACACAATTTGCGGCGGGCATGGAAACAACTGAGCAGCGGATGTGTGTCGCAGTTTGCAAGTGCCTTAGCTACAACTAAGTGAAAACAAGTTAGGAAAACGCATAGTGTATTTGACAACCACTGTCGTGTAGAGATTGGCTCTATAGACAGAACTTCGGCTGCGAGTAGGTACCAGGCGGTAGGACTAACTGTTCGTCGAGTGTCCTTTTGGGTGGGTAGGTACCACCGGTTTGCTCGTGTTGTATAATTACGAATATTTGTGATTATTTTTATACATGTTTGCTTATAATATTTACCCGAATGCCGAAGGAAAGCAGTGTAATGTTTTTCGAGTGTATGTACTCGTATACATGTGTATGTATGTCAATTTACTTGGTATGCTCTTTAGCCTAAACGGTCGCGCGGATTTCGACATATGAGGTGTCATTAGATTCGCTTTGGCATTTGAGTACGGACTGATATATCCGCACTACTCGTATAATAATTGCGAAAGAGTGTTTGTAGGTTTGTTGGTCAGTTGGTTTGTCCTTTCATGCAGCAACTGAGTGACGTGATTATTGGCATAGTTATAGTTTATGTACCGGAGAATACCGGAAAAATGAACTGTCCCTGTGAGAATCGCCACGCGGGTGAAACCGCGGGCAGACGCTATTAATGAAAACTGAAATGATATTATGGGTATAATATCATTTCAGTTTTCATTACGCAGGCGGGTTTTTAGTTTTGTTTTAATAATTGTTCTTTTTTCTATTGTCTTGAGAAACAAAGGTCTGTGCAAAAAATTGATCAAAAAATTATCGTCGTTATTATGGCGATTGGCAGTTGTCATTAATGCCGTCTTATGTCTATGCCGTCTTATGCGCTTATGTCTTGTTGCAGTTTTCATAAGACGGGCATCGGTGCTAATTATACCATCAATGGTACTCATCATGGTACAACTGGCCCGGCGCGGGGCTGTCGGCTTGTTTATCACTCATCGGTACAAAAACAAAGCCTTCTAAAAATCCATCAATTTGATCGTTACCCACTTCTTTTATTCCCAAAAAGGGATGAAAAGCTCATTTACCGACCACTACAACTTTATTGAACGTTCGAAAGCGACGGGAACAAAATGAAATTAGTTTTCTGCTGGCTGATGGAAAACAACAAGCGAAAAAAACAGTAGATATTTTACGTGGTTATTGGTTTTTTTAAAGGAAGTTCATATAACCTATCAATTAATGCTAATGCAAATAAATAGGTACATACCTATAACTTGACCAATGAATTATCAATATCACTTCTTTGTTAGCTAAATTAAAATTGTATCTATCCAATTATATTCTGACTAGGTATAGATTTATTTAATACAAAAGAGGACAGATTGATGAATGTCTTTGACTGGGGATACCGTCTTAAGTGACATGTGGGTGTGAAACTTAGAGCTTGTTAACTTTACCAAATAACATAAAAAAATAATATTAATTCCGATGCATTAATATGCGTAACGTTTCAAATATTTAACGTTAATGAATAAATCAACAGCTATACATGTAACGTTAATTTTTTTAAATATTAAAATTTGCGTTGTTGCCAACTGTGAAAAAAGGTTTAATCTAGAATAGGAAATGGCTTTCAAGAGCGGCCAGAGGAATACACTACTAGGTGCTTGGTGACCGATTTTCACCTTGAAGGTGGGAGATAGCAGGGCGAGCACAAAAAATACCCTATACCAGTAACTTGGTGTGTTGTGCCCACAAACTAGTAAACCTAAACGCCGCTTAAACCAAGTTTTGTAAGAGACCACAATCGTGAAATGTTGGCGGGGGAGGAGGGAAGACGGCGTGTTGTGATTGGTTCGGCTGGGCGGTGTTAAGCAGTGATAATGCTTAACCTCGACGAGCATGGGTGCCCAACTAAGCGCAGTCTATAGGTTTAATGGTCTGTGGTTGTGACACAACTCGTTGTATGAATTATACGAAACGCTTTACCTGTGGACTTAAATTGGACTTCGCATCAAGGTAGGCTATATTAGTAATGCCTAGCTCTATACTGTTATAACCTAATGTAAAATCATCCTCGTACACTAGTAAATTCATCCTCGCTTGGGAAATGTCAATATACAAAAGTTATAGCTTGTAACCCATTTAATTACTAGAGACGTCTGAGCTATGAAATTTTCTTGCTAAATGTCTACTTAATCAAAATCTATTTTCGTCAGTAAGTAAATTTGACTAAATTTTCAGGGCAACCGATGAATTCAAATCGCGTAGGTACGTAACTAATTGAACGTGCGTAATTGGTAATATTTTAGGATATAGGTTGGGTAAGTAACATGTTTGTTGTTAGTGTGAAATTGTAAACTTACTTTTACACGTGGGTTGTTTTATGTCTCTGGGGCAATTCTTAATTCCCGAGCGTTATTTATCAGCATTATTATTTCAACGTTCATAGAGCCTAAGGTTGATGCTACAGTTGAACATTTGTTTGAGAGTTTGTTCATAGTTAGCTGTTTAATTTATGTTTTAATTATTTTCATTATTTTAGTCTGCTTTAAAAACAAATATTTCTAAGAAACTAAATTAGTCCCTATCGTCAAAACTACTGACCCTATTTTGATGAAACTTGGCTGTTCCCTAAGTTGAAATAAATGTAAGCAAATAAAAAAATCAATTAAAAAAAGTAAAGTTTTAAACTTTCGACGAAACGCGTGGACAAACATAACATACAAACACACATACCTATAAAATTTTGTAAATTTGTTTAAAAGACCTAATAGACTATCATATCACATATATGATATATATATTGTAGTTCCAATAATATTACATACATACCTATATGTCTCGTGTTGATAACCTCCTTTTTTGAAGTCGGTTAAAAACGGTTTTTTATGCTATTTGCTAACGAACCGAGCCTAACACCGAGCATAACAATTGCAGTGCCACTCAGAACTTTGAAATACAAAGGCCTGCGTGGCACTGCAGTGTGCCCGTTACCCTGAGACATTAGGTAATAAGTCTCGTAAGTCCAGTAATTTCACTGTCTACACTGCTCATCAAACCGGAACACAATAATGCTTGCACATTACTGCTTGGCGGTAGACTTCACGAGCAAAACCCAGCGGAACTCTTCACACGTGATTTTCACTGGACGATGTTTGTATATAGCAGTCTAGTACTAATGGATATGGATTACTTTTCTCGGGGACAATGTTTTCATATAGAACATTTGATTGCCACACTCAGTAAAATGTAATGCTTGACTATCAAACTAGAAAAATGTCCCGAATCACGTAGATTTAATTGTTGTAGGTAGAGAATGTTATGAAACAAGTTGCAGTTTCACGTAGACTCGATGTTACGCGTCATATTACCTACATCCCCTAGCGTATTCTCCTTTGTGACCCAATCTATACAAATAAATAAAATTTAAGTGTCTGTTTGTAATATGAAAATAACAGCTTTTACTAAATGCATATGAAAGTGTATACGGTACCTATAACAAAATCACATTTTTTAAAGTTTTTGTCAGTCTGTCTGTTTGTTCCGGGTTATCTCCGAAACGGCTGGACCGATTTTGATGAGACTTTCACTGGCAGATAGCTGATGTTATAAGGAGTAACTTAGGCTACTTTTATTTTAGAATAAGTATTAGGGTTCCGCGCAAAAATATAAAAACCATAAAATCCAATATGTCCGCGCGGGCAGCAGCTAGTATTACCTACATCCCCTAGTGTATTCTCCTTAGTAACCCAATTAGTAAACAAAGTAGTATTTGAAATAAGACCACGCAGAGATGGTCCGATAAAGAACACAATACATAACCCTAACACATACCGCCCCGATCTCGGGTCCCGGATCGTAGCACGTAGCAGACTAACAGAGTTACTAAAATAATAGCAAAGTTTGCAATAATGGTTCGCAGTTCTAGACGGAAGCTGGACCGCTTCGCGCGGAAACTGTGCCCTAGTTCCAGCACAGTAATATTTCCCCACCTATAACATGAACCCGCTTGTACCTGTATAGCTTGTCCGGGAAGTAGACCGACACGATGTTACCGCCTGCTGCGCGATAGGGATGTTGACTCCATTTTTTTATGATGCCAATCAATTCGTTTTCTTATGAGAATCAAATGTGTATACAGAAAAAACTGGAAATCGAACGCTAGAAATGTCAAAAATGAGAGTCAAAGACGGGCGTATCTACTGAGCGCTAAACTTACATTTAAAAACTCTGAGGTTTGATGAGCAAAGTAGCCAGTGAAATTACTGTGTTTATGAGACTTAATACCTAATGTCTCAGGGTAACGAGTGCACTGCAGTGCCGCGCAGGCCTTTGTGTTTCAAAGTTCTGTGACACTACAATGTGAGTGGCACTGCAATTGTTATAGGCCAGCGCTATGCTTACCATCAGGCAAATGATCACCTCGTCTCGTTTACAAATAGTATGACATAAAATAAAAAATACATTGATAAACTCGGCATCGCTGATTTTCTTTATTATTTATGCCTAATCTAACATATCATGCATCTCAATCAGTGAGACGTGAAAGAAACACCTATTGCTAAGATCTTAAGTATTCTTTGTATTCCATGTGTTAGACAACTACCTCGCTTGGCCTGATCTGTGCAACAGAGTCCCATCTTGGGGGTGGTAACAAGCCAGGTAAGGACTATAAAATGTCTTACCTCACTTTGCTTGCAAGCTCATTGTAGAATTGTTTCTATACAGAACGGTGTCCGACGTCCCACCACTGAGCGACATCGCTTCGATTAATTATTTATTATTGACTGAATCACAGATCTCTTAGATTGAATTTACCTGACCCTTTAAAATATATCAAACACAAAGTCATTAAAGAGAGACCACGCCATCTCCATCTACAGAAGTTTACTTTAAAACTCCAAACAGCCCAAAATGAAACAAAATTTAGCACTTTGATTCGCTCCACGTCTCAATCACCTCGCCAAAACAAAGGACCGCAAAAGATTTCCAAGACACCAGTTTCCGCTAAACTTGTAAATATTACCAACAAACTTCAAGTCCACAAGAGCTTAAGCTTTACCGCAATTTAAGGAGGTCCCGAAATAAATAATCTTATTTGCGTACTTTGGAAACTGGGATACTGGCGAAAAGGACTTGGTTTCAGCTCTAAGACCGTCAGTTGAAACATTGCTAAGTTTGTTAAATTTGCAGATATTTAAGTTCCAACAGTACCACATGATGTCTAGGTATGTTTGTTTATGTGCTCATTATCATCTAATAAACACTTCATATAACACTAGCAGACTCAAAAGTTTGAAACCACGTCTTAAGTTCTCTCCAAACTCGTTGGAGTCGGCTTGTTGCGTAATTTATTGATGTAATTTATTAAAAATCACGCGAAACGGAATCGATTCCCTATTTGCCGCCAGACGGATGAAGGAAACATCAATTTCGGGAATAGGCATCAAAAAGGGATAGGTAAGTGCTTTTATATCGGATAACTTAAGTTGGCAGTACAGTGGAAAAAGTGAGTTTTTAAATTAGGTATAACAATATCTGTAATTAATATTTTAGTGATTTGTTTAAGACGATCAAATTATTTTTATTTATTTCCCTTGTGTAATATAGGTAAGCGTTTGACCTTTATCTGGCCTTAGGACTGACTCTCAAGAACAGATGTCGGAACACACCAACTGACTAGCCATGTGAGCACTATAAAATTGCATTAAAAAAGCTACGAACCGACTTCAGTGACAAACTACTGAACCGATTTTGATGAAATTTCTATGGGACCAATCTGAAAGTATATCCTTTCAAATAAAAAAAGAATTTTCCAAATCGGTTTATAAATGACCGAGATATGAAGTAACAAACATAAAAAAATACCCGTCGAATTGATAACCTCCTCCTTTTTTGGAAGTCGGTTAAAAATACCCTACCACTATAATAGATATGGTTGTATCATGTTGTTTTGCTTCTCCGAAAGCTTAAGTAAGCTCATTATAGGATTCGATAGTTTCCTACAGATTGACGTCACTACCACTGAGCTATCATCGCTGCAACGGCTTCAATGCGTTTTTATATTAGATGATAATTATCGATGTTTTCACTCTCTTTTTAACCGACCCCCAAAAAAGGAGAAGGTTCTCATTTCGGTGGGTATTCTTTTAATATTTTTTCCCTCATATCTCCGTCATTTATAAACCGATTTGGAAATATATTTTTTTATTTGAAAGGATATACCTTAGATTGGTTCCATAGGAATTTCATCAAAATCGGTTCGGTAGTTTGTCACTGAAGTCGGTTCGTCGCTTTTTATTTAATAATTTTACTATAATAGCAATGATGATAACTCATGTTTGCCACAATCTCATTTAGTAGTAAGTGACGGAGCAGTAAACGGTGCAGCAGTAAAAACACTTAGGTACAAGTTTTTATTTTTTCCATAACCTCAACCGTTGCTAAAACAACGCTGTTACTCGTACAACTTTGCAGTGCAGATGTAAGCGGTGTCTTATATTTTTTATTGAAATAACAAACTATTCCAAGTACGTGTCTACCTCATGAGAAACGCAGATTCGATTTTCGTGTAAACGAAAAACCAACTTAGAGAAGCATACATCCAAACTTAACTCGTTCTACGGAAAATAAAAACAAGGCTTGAGACTACGGCCTGCAAGCTTCTATTCAGGGTTCTATAAATGACGTCGCACACGAAACTCAAGCTAAGTTCCGGACCGACGCTCCAAATACAGTGAATGGAGATCCCTGGAATTGCACCGAGAAGTGTGGCGGACGGGTGCAAACTCACGGTTGAAGGAGCATTACCAACTAGTTGACACGTTTAGAACGAAACTTAATATGTATGTCTGTTTGACTGTTTAGATTATTATAAAGAGTTCGCTGCAAAAACTGGTTTTTATACGGCTTAATTTTTACCGCAATCTCATCTGATGGTACGCGACGAATCGACGACGCTGTCGATGGTGCAGTAATCTTACTTAAAAGGCAGATCGGGTTTATGGAGTGTGTAAAATTCCAACTTTCAGCCCATCTACACTACACCACGCGCACACAACCGCTGCGCTCGGTAGTCGGGATTGGACTGACTCATTTCACTCGACTCGTTTAGTAATCGTTGCTCCATCCGTAGACTTACACAAACTTACAGTCTATGCTACGTCTGCGTAGCGGCTGGTTTTCAGTATATCCCACCACTTGAACTACGATTTGTTATTATATGGTAAATGAACTACTATAAAAGGGTATAGTGTAATACTTCAATAAAAACCAATAGCACTTCAGTTAGGCGAACGCAGCCTGATTCGAGAAGTTTAATTTAGCGGAACAGAGCTATCGCGGTAGATACCACAGCGTTCGCTCAGTTGAGTGACAAACTACGAGTATGTCATATACCTACAACACTCATGCTGCATTGTTGTTTATAAGCCGTGCACAATCTATACACAGAAACTACGAATAGAGAGTTTGTATCTAAATATAGCTACGCGTCGAAAAGCTACGACTTTTGAGTCGTAGCCTAAAGGGCTACGAACAGCTTTGACTCGAAGGGCTACATGTCAAAGTATATAGATAGGTACGCCATTTGTTGACATGTCAATTCTATCGTGAATGACAGCTAACCTGGCATTGGAATAGAACACGCGATGCGACGCCCTTGCCCTATACTAGCAAAATAGATGTGACTGGAAAAACCACTTCAAAACTAGAAATGTGTCTTTCCCAGGGTTAATATTGTAACTTCTTAGGTTTTCGAGATTATTACACAATGCACATGAATTAACAACTTTTAATAATCACAAGTAGTTAATTCATCCCTGTAAAAAATCTGCAGTCTAAAAAATAAAGGTTTAGAAAAAGCTCTCTCTTCGTATATTTTACCCTACAAGTTTGATGCCTTTAATACGTTAATTACGTTTGCTTGTTTCTTATAGTAAGAAAGGCGGAGAGAAAGCCGCTTTACTAAAGATCTCGTGTTGCTTTACTCTTCGCGCGCTTATTTCCACCCGCAAAGCTTTATGCTTATGCCGCGGGTTTGTACTTTAGTACATCTTCTTCAAACTTGAGGGAATTCTGTATACCTATGTGTATAAAGGAATCAACGCACGCGCTATATCTAGCACAAGCGTGATTCCATCAAGGTTCTGATGATGACCAGAATTGTTTTTTAACATATCGTTTTCACGGGTATCTTGTATTTAACATACTAGCTATTTAACACCCTAGTTCCTATCCTACTTCCTGCAAATCATTTTATGAGTGATTTGCATACGAGATCGGATTGTATAGTGCGTCACGATTTGAGTTACCTATACTATTTTATTTTTTTAGTTTAGACATTTTGTCACTATCTCCTAATATCTGATGGTGACGTGATTGAAGGTGCTGGCAAGCTAAGCGTAGAATAGGACACCGTACTCAAAATGATATCGTTAAATATCACGTAGTCATTTACGGCACAAAGGGCGAAGCTTAGAAAAATCCACATCCTTCTTTTTCCGCTTACGCTAACGCCAATACAATGTTGTTTGTGTATGTTTTTAATCATTACAATGTCATTACTGTTACCCTTGTAAATAATGTTTGTTGAAGCCCAATAAATTATTTCATTTCATATTGCGAAACTTAATGGAATTGACTTCAAACTTAAAGGTTCGACAGGATTTGCTCTTCACATAAACAACTTCGAGTTACGAGCATCAGTCACAGGCCCTCGGGACGTGTAGCACCTGTAAATTGAGTTCCTAGCCGTCGCCCTTGGTTATAACCTGTTCAGGAATTACACCGACGTACGTGTGCCGCCCTACAGCTTTGCGTAAGAGTATACTAGGTTTAGTCGATCGTATTTTTGATTCTCTAACGCCACTTTGCAATGAAGCCTATAACTACATGGTTTTTACTTTACATCTGCTTTTATTGAATTCTTTTAGCGACCCGGCAGAGGAATCTTGTGGAAACTATTTTTTTTTAAAGGAAAAGGCATCTTTGTCTTCTGTATAATCCAGGATACGGATTATGGAACGTGCAAAGTTTCAGATTTACTCGTATTAAGAATCCATCGTTGTGATTGAGTTGGTAGTAAATTATAAGTAAATAAATATCAATGATTGTTTTACAATTGAATTCTTATAACTTAGGTCTTAGGAGAGTCTTACCCCATCTTCGGCCTAAGTATCGCTTTATCAAAAAGTCGATCGAGAGAAAAGCGATATTGTGAAACAAATGCATCAAGTCGGTCAACTTTGCGGACAGAAGATAACTATTATTTAATCTGCGTTATAACCCTTGAGGAGCCAATATGTGTCAATCAATAAGCAATAATAGACATAGACAGGGTACCTATATTACGCTTTTGTGGAGCAGGTAGAAATTGGGATAGTAATAGAACGCTTTGACGTTAATGTATTAACTTTACACAAAGTATTGATTTTTTACTGCAATATATGGACGATCCTCTCTTCTTTCTTCTTCTATGAGTCTGAGTATGAGGCGGAGCCACACCTTTCTTTTTTAATTTCGAGTTGATTGGAAAACATTTTCTAAAAAAAAAATAACAGATGGCAGAACTAACTGCGAGTGTCCGTCTGGGTGGGTATCTACCATCGCTTTGCTTGTATAGTCTGCCACCAAGCAGTAATGTGTCAGCATTACGGTGTTCTGGTTTGACGAGCGAAGTATATAGTCAGACCTAATGTCTCGACGTTGTCATAACGAGCACATTGCAGTGCCGCACAGGCCTTCTGCAATTTTTATGGGCAGTGTTATGCTTAACATCAGGAAAACGACCCGCTCGTCTCGTTATCCAAAAATTTATAAAAATAATTTGGTTGAGTAAAGTCTGCTTTCAAATTTCAAACCACAAAGGTATCAATTTTTCTTTAAAAAATAAACAACGAATCTTCTCGAGCGACAACGACTACGAATGTTAACCTCATCAATAACCTTCTTAACGTACCACTAGTTTGATTAAATCCACTGGACCGTAACCTTCAGGAGTCTGTCTCAACCTCCGAGTGACGTATTTTCTTTCGTGTCAAAGATCCAATAAAATCGCAGCCAATATTGGCTGAACAAACACCCGTTCTAAAGCAACACAAAAAAAACGCTTTAGCGATTCAATCACAATGGTAAAATGTTTATTTTTTGCCTTATTTCCAACTAACTTCCGCCCGCGGCGTCACCCGCATGGTATTTATCTTTATAACCTATTCGTTCTGTCATTTTTGTTAGATTATAAAAAGCATTTGTAAAAGTACTACAGTGTTTTATTTGAACAAATAGGTATATAATAGTTGCTGAAACTAGCATTAGACTATATCGTCTACACATCATGTTACCCAACTTGGTGATATGACTAATTTGCTCGTGAAGTCTGCCGCCAAGCAGTAATGTGCAAGCATTACTGTGTTCCGATTTGATGAGCAAAGAAGCCAGTGAGATTACTGGATTTATGAGACTTACGAGATGTAACGAGCGCACTGCAGTGCCGCACAGGCCTTTGTGTTTCAGAATTCTTAGTGGCACTGCAATTGTTATCGACTGGCGTTATTCTTACCTTTAGGAAAACGTCGCATCGTCTCGTTACCGAATAGTATTCAAAAAATACTAGACCACACCATAAGGTTTTCCTTCGCTGAATATTCAAGCTCATTTAGGTTTCAAACTGACCTACGGATATGTAGGTTAACTCAACCCCGGAACATACATAAAGTTATTGGTTTTTCGGTTATTGCATTTAACCAGTTTTACCATACGAGAGGAGAAACCTTTGGAATTATTAAGGTGATTTATAAAGATATTCTTGAACTATCTGGAATTATAAAGTTAGGTATATTATTCCAGTCAACATCCGATAAAGCGGTCGAAAGGTATAGACACAAAGTTGACGGTGAAGGCAGAATTTGACTTGCCTGTTGGTATGGATACTAAAGTTAGTGACGTTCTTTGGGACTTGGAATGTATAACATGTATGACATGCCATTTTTGAATGAATGTTTATCATGGCATTTTTGGCATTATGTTATGGTTTGGTACTCTGATTTGTACTCAGCGTTATCGATATAGGAAAACACTGCGAAAATGTAGGATAAAAAGTGCTGAGCTATGTTCCGGAACAGCCCCGGGCCGAAGCCGCTCCCCAGGGTTTACGTTTTTCACCGGATTGTGGTACCGATTTCTGAATTAATTGCCCCGAATAGTCCAAGTCCCAGTGGGCTAGATAATGTAACATAATTTTGTTAGCTTTTGGGCCCTGGCTAATTAGATTATATTTTGCTGTTTTGATTTTATCATATTGCTCGTGAAGCCTGCCGCCAAGCAGTAGTGTGCAAGCATTACTGTGTTCCGGTTTGATGAGCAGAGTATCCAGTGAAATTACTGGGCTTATGAGACTTAATACCTAATGTCTCAGGGTAATGAGCGCACTGCAGTGCCGCGCAGGTCTTTGTGTTTCAAAGTTCTGGGTGGCACTGCAATTGTTATGAGCTGGCGTTATGCTTATCATCAGGCAAACGACCAGCTCGTCTCGTCACCAAATAAAATTAACAAAAAAATTAGTTAAGTTATTAAAGTTTAATTATAAGAAGTCAAAGTAAGAGTGAATAGCAACGGGGATTTTTAAAAGTTTGATAACTTTTATTTAGTTGTTAAAGGTAACAAATGTCGTTACTCAAGTTATAATGGTTCGTATCCTTAGCTTTCCATGAAAGAATACACGTCTATCTAACTGCTGAAATCTGTTACCACTTGGTGCTTACCTGTCAGTGAGTGCGGGCTAGCGTAGCATGTCTCCGAAGCGAAGTTCCCAAGCGCTTTGCCAAAGATAAGGATTTGTCTTGCATCAGGACTTGAATACGTCATCAATGCGTGTCCTCGTTAGATTTAATGAAAACGTTCCACGATTTAGATTCCTAGTTTTTCAGCTTTGCAGTACGGTTAAAAAACAGACCAGCAGCAAGAGCAAACAGTTTCCCCCGTTTATTTTTATAATTTAGATGTTTGCGCAGCTCTCTCTCTCGTTGACTGCACATAGTGACGATTTTAATTCAGTTGTGCTGAAACATTATTGATTTACGTTAGAGTCCTTTCATCGACAAAACCTGTAAGGTGCAGCTTAGACGCTCAAGCAAACGTAGCTTAAGCTAGCGTAGCTTTTAGCAAAAGCTTGAGCGTCTCCCACTAAGGAGTTTTGGCGCATCATAATTCGATATAGTCATGTACGTATTTGTCGAAGAATGAGCGCAATGGTTCATATTGGAAGAAAAAAATTACAATAAAATATAACTAGCAGCTATCTTCTTAGGTTAGCGTGCTTCGTCGTCGACCACGTCGTCGCTTCCGTGAGATTGTCAAACGCAAACCTTTATATATAATATGTAAGTAGTTTGAAGAAACTATAAAACACACTTCCACGTCTTGGCTCCATCATTAGATCAGCTCCATGAACCAACCACAAATCAAATTATTATATTGTCATACAAACCACATATACATACAAAGTGTCATTTCGATACGAGATTCTGATAGTGAGCAGTTCGAAGTAGGTTAAAATTAACTTCTAAGATTTTTAACATAGTTAAAGTAAAGCTAGTAAAAGTGTGTTAAAAAGATACCTACTTCCAGCAGTGGATTAGTACAGAGTAGTACAGTCTGACCATAGTATTATAAAGTAGGTAGGTACTTATCTATACAGATAAATAAAATTGAAGTGTCTGTTTGTAACGCCAAAATAACAGTTTATTTATTAAATGCATATGAAAGTATATACAGTACTGTCGCGCAGGTTTACTGGTAGGGGCGGTTGCCACCTAGGTCGCGCGATCTACTGTTTTCGGAGAGAGGGTTCATTCAAAATCCGGATGTACACGGCACACCGATTTATTCCTTTTTACTATATTTATAACATGTGTCCGCGATGCGGTTCTGGAGACGACTGCCGCGGAGGGGGGCGCACGGACAGTCGCTCTACAATATTGCATACATAAGCTAATGTGCCGCTACAGTACTTATAATAAAAAAGCAATTTTTAAAATTTTGTCTGATTTTCTGTCTGTCTGTTTGTTCCGGCGAATCTAAACCGCTGGACCGGGTTTGACGGGATTTTCCCTGTCGGATAGCTGATGTTATAAGGAGTAATTGCTACATTTATTTTGAAAAAGCATTTAATGTTCCGCGCACAAAAAAAACGATTCGTCATTGCTTATCGCACAATTTGGACCATCGACAGCGACAGGCTACCACTACCACTCAGCCATAATCGCTTCCAAAATTCCAGTTTCATATACTCTGAAACTCGAAAGAGTTCATCCTGAATTCAATGAAAACACGACAAAGAGGAAGGTAACATTTGCAAATCCCGCATTTTCGGCTGCAGCGGCGGCCAGAGAGCCATTAATTCAAAATGCAGCCTCGAGGAGCCCTCGACCCCGCGCTGAAAGCCTGAAATGCCTGAAAACTTTAGATCACCCGAATGCCGAGATTTTTAACCTTTATGCTCGTGCTATTTTTATTCATGCTACCCTCACTAAGTGCTCAGTTGTCGGTCCGTTTCTGTTGAAAGTTTAATGACCTTGGATTTAGATATGAACGATTTTTCAACAATTGGTATTTGGAGGTTATTAATACTTACCGTATGCTGATACTGTATTTTTACTTGGAGTGATAATCTACCTAGCAAAGCATACAATAGACCCTGACTCTTTGCTTATAGGATTCCCTGAGTCTAGACAATTAGGATCTAAGGAGACCATGGTCTCATTACCCAGACTCGGACGAAATACTTCCGGTATAGTAGCTCAAATAATTGTGCTGTTGTGGGAATTCAACGCCCAACACTTACGCGCTACAGAAGTTCATCGACCTTACAACTACACCATGCTTTAATCCACAAACAAACAAACTTGACTTGATAAACAAACAAAGGCTGAAATATACACTAAGATTTCCTGTGTCACAGGTGTCATGTATATAATTATACAGAGACACAACACAAATATTAAAGACCCGAGAACAAACTATGCTCCCCGCACAAAGCTCTCCCCGGCCAGGGGTTTAATCCGAAGCACCTTGCTTCGCAGGCAGGTTTAGTACATCTGCCACGAAACCATCTATAAAAGTTGAATAATTCATAGTGTACATAAATAAAGTAGGTACATGCACATTCCAATTAATATCCCTAGCTTGGAGCTATGGTACCGATCTACAGATTACCAGTGAAGCGCTCTCGCATAAACACTTCATAACTGAAGCACACTGCAGCCGGGATTGCGAATATGTTCAAATATTCAATACAACCGCTAGTTTCAGGCGTCCAATCAAGAACTTGTACCTATACGCTATTTTACTTAATTTTACATCGAATTTCGAACAGCGTAATCATTATTTCGAAGAAAACAAAACAAGTGAAACTCGATGTTGACGCGAACAAAAGCGGTACGTGTCAATTGTCACATGAACGTGTTCACATGGCAAGCAGGAGCTTGCAACATCTTTCTACAATAACAACTTGGGGGCTCTACTCGCAAAATCGATACGCACGATATATCGGTGCATTTTTTGTGTCGTACCATCTATATAGTTCACCTTTCACGAACGCTCCAACATTCCACGCGAATGTTCCAGAAACCACCCGTGTGTGGGGAGTCACAGATCGATTGGCAGAACATTCGAACTCATCGTGTGTGGCCGATACAACAATCCTGCATTTCACGAAAAATAGACCATCATTCCACTCAATCCGCGACGTGCGGAGCGATGACATTGGAGTGATCGTGAATGGTAAACTTAAGTGTCATCGATTTCACTGTAATATCGGTGATCGAACGGATATACGGATATCAGTTTGACAATTAAAACACTAGTCGTAAGAGCGTTTGTTTAGGGTTAGTTCGATATATTCGGAGCAAAGTCGTATCGATGTGGTATCGTCACGATTATATCGTTATCATTTTTGAGAGTAGCCCCCAGGATCGAGGACGTCGCTTCGCATATAGCACACGACAATGATAGGTCGTGGGTCGCGACTTCTCTAAAGTACACTATAATATTCTATACTAGGTACGCAAAGTCTGTCACCGGCAATTACATTACCTAGACATAGTGTTCAAACGCTACCACCGCGTTAACGACACACTGGGTATGCTACCGACTGGTAGTGGGCTAAAAAAATTGTTTAAATGCCTGAACAGATTCGGATGTGTGGAGTATCGTTAGAATCTTTACATCACCCCGAGTGACACTGGATAAGGGCAGTCGTGTTTTTTGCGTTACTTATTTATGTTTATGCCAAAAACCAATAGTAATATCACCTACATCCAATATGTATAGGGCACCTCTGCGCAGTTACCTGTATGCAATCTCGTTAATTTTACGCTCCGTGCGTTGAGCCTCACAAAGCCTCAAAGATAACATTCAGCTAGAGTACGTAGGTACTGGATACAAACAAACTGCAATTACTAAGCGAAAACTGGCTCTTAAGCCGTAGGGCACAGCTAGTATACTAATATATAAACAAACTAGTGATGTGCCAAAATCAAATGCAGCAAATATCAGCCCAGACGACTTTATGGAAAGCAATTAAAATGTACTTTTAAATAAAACAACCTAATCAGATAGGTTCAATGCTAACATACTTACATTATCAGCCTCTTACGTTCCCACTGCTGGGATACCGGCCTTCTCTCAGAGAGAGAGAGAGAGATATATATAACGGCGACAGCCGGATTTTGATAATCTGTGCTAGCGTTTGGTTGTAGATTGATTTAGTAAAATGGTAACACAGTGACATTGACAGTCGAACTGGCTGTCAGAGGTTGTCTATGAAATGGTGACACGCTGACGTTTGACAATCTGTCATGTTGGTAACGGTGGAAGGTTATCGGAGTTACGAGCTATATAGTCGGTAGCGTTGGTCTCTGAGCTCTCGGCTCTCAAGCCGAACGGACCTCTCCTATAGCTGGAGATATTTGGTAATGTTGTGTTGTCTTGAGTTGGCTTGTAGTCGAACGGACGTCCCCTGCTGTGCTGGCCGCTATGCTGCGCGGTTGGTTCCCCCGTGATGGATTGCTGTGCTGGGCGAGAGGCGCGTGTAGCGCCGCGAGCTGCGTGTTCGCTGTTCGGTGTGGTTGTGGAAGAGACGAGGCGACGAGGGTGTCGCTGCTAAGTATAACCTTTCATTTAACTTGTTTGTGGTGGCTTGGGCAGGACTATAAGGGGCGTTGGGAGGTCCTGTGGGCGAGTGCCCAAAAACTTGTTGAGTGGCGGATCGATTGCGATTGAGTGATTGAGTACACGAACGAAGCTAAGAGTAGACTACTAAGTAATAAAAGTACACTTTGGTTGTAACCGACATTTCCCATGGTAACGCCCACGTGGAATTGCTTGGCTATGTCTGATGATAATGGTAAAATGAATCTACCCACTTCTTGTTAATTATTGTTTTATGCAGGTTTGAAGTACCCACCCAACGTGGGTCTGTCTCTCTATCTCCGACATCAGAAGCGGGATCGGTGTTGGTTCAACCATGAAGTGTACCATGAGAAGACGTTGAAAGTGTTTTGTGACGATGCCAAGGTTGAATTTGTGGTGACAATGCCTGCGAGGCAAAGTGCCCGGGTTCGATCTCGGTCGGGTAAAGCTTTGTGTCGTGAGCGTGAAGTATGATTTGTTTGGTTTACGGTGAACTTGGATGTTTGTGTTGGGAAACTATTACCGTTTTTTTCCTGTGAATCTAGTGTGTACGCTAGTTACTTTGAAAACGCTTTGCCACTAGCGTTCATAATGTTGTTTCGATTCCGGTATGTAAATCCGCGATGTGGTAGTTACAAAGTATATTGCTGACTAGTTACGTTACATCGTTGATGTGGTTCGGCAGATCGTTGATGAGGTGCTGCATTCATGTGATCGGCACACAAGTTTAAATGTCGTTAGTTTACCACGTAGAACAGATATTCATTGACAATACTGAGCTTTCATTGAATTAGATTTGCAGCGTTAGCAACAGCGCGATGTGGTACTTAAGATTATTGCTGACAAGTTTCATGTGATCGGCGTAGTGTTCATTTAGTACTGTGTGAGTCAGGAATTGATAATTAAACTACGCAGCCTACTAATAATTTTATTATGGTTTCATGTGACTGCTGACTGCGGGAAAGGGCTGGTGCTGTACATGTGATGGTGACACATGGCTTCTTCGGTTATCAAGAGTGTGGGCCCATCCACTAGTCGTCAGCTAGTGAACCTGTGTTCCAGAGCTGTGCGAGGAGTGTTACAGATAAGTGGTATTCGGTTAATGATTGGGGATCCGAATAGTAAAACTGTGCTATTGTAATTTATTGAAGCGTGAGGAGTTTCATGAATAAGTGAGTGTAAAGGGGGTAATTCCAAAAAAAAAAAGTTATCTGTTGGTTGCAATAGACTACAGTGCAAGGCTTTATTATTTGAAAATATCGTTTTGATGTGATCACCAGATAAGTAAACGTTGTGCAGCGGGCATAATCTTTGAGCCATACGTGATATTGTGTCCGTGCTACCTGTAACGCAGGGAGGCTTGATGCGGGTTTAGATATTTTGTGCGTTTGTTGTAGTTATCGTGTTTGAAATACAAAAGTGTTCATTGGGAGCCGATTCACATAGTATCGTAAGAGTTAGATTCGGGTACCTATAAAAATCAGTGAGTGATAATGCGATTTGAATAGTGGTAGTCAGGTATACGATGGAATAACTAAAGCGTATTTACAAGTAGGCACACGATAGTAAAGAGAATCACGAGGTTCCGATTGAGTAGTGGTTGGTACTGCGTGCATTTAGGAAAATGGTGGAATCGTAGAAGTTGGAATTGGTTGATGAGCTAACCCTTATTTTGTTTGTGCGAAAACGAAATGAGCCGTTGGTGTTAGTGCTAATCGATATTGTTTTGACTGACGTGTGAAAATAGTGATAGTGTTACCTTCGTTTTCATTGCTGTAAAAAATTGAGACTTGACGTTGTTGAGACGATAATTGATATTGTTTTAACTGTGTGGTATTGGCCTGTGTGGTATTGGCCTGTGTGGTATTGGCCTGTGTGGTATTGGCCTGTGTGGCATTCGCCTGTGTGGCATTCGCTGTGACTTGATTATGATGATTTAGAGTTTTGCATACTGACTATTGAGAATTTTTATGCGCTGTGGTAGAGGCACTGGCAGAGGCACTGGTAGAGGCACTGGTAGAGTCACTAGCAGAGTCACTGGTAATCGCTGGCGTAATCGCTGGTAGGATCGCTGGTAGAATCGCTGGTAGAATCACTGGTACTCACTGGTAGAATCTCTGGTAGAATCACTGGTAGAATCGCTGGTAGAATCACTGGTAGAGTCACCGATAGAGTTGGTAGGTATAACGAGTCAAATTTTAGAAAACATTGTAGATGTTAGATAACTGGCGAGCGATTCTGTGGAAGCTTCGTGATCAACTAGTGGTAATTAGGCTGTGTGGAGATTAAAGTCTCAAGAATAAGATATTGTAGCAGTGTCGTAGTTGTTAAGATTTAGTTGAAACTTTGTGAAAGGCGAGGTGGCCATTGAGAAGTGAAATCAGTAGAATGAGAGGCGAGGTGGCCATTTAGATGTTGTTGATAATAAAAAAAAAAAAAAAAGCAATCTGACAAAGCTCGATCCCAAGACAAGTATAAGAGGTCCTTTCAAAGTTACTGAGGTATTATACGGCGACCATTGCGTTCTTAGGGCTCTTAATTAATATCGAACGTACAAGTATTCCCATTAAGATCTACCCCTGAGTGCTACGTTCTTTTGGAGTTGAATCCAGGACTAGATTTTCCTTCAGAATTTGTTGAGTCAGAATGTACCGCTAACGGCGCTGGTGGGTTTCAGTCATTCGTATTCGCCTGTTTGGCATTCGCCTGTGTGGCACTCGCCTGTGTGGCATTTGCTTGTGTGGCAACAGTCTGAGTGATACCCATCGACGTAGTAGGCGTCTGTGTGAAACCAGTTCGTTCACCATGTACCTGTCTGATAATTACCTGCTAAACGCAATTGTTTTGGACTGTGTGTGCGTTGAATAAGGACCATTTCCTTTAATAATATCTGACACTATTCTATTGTCGACTGTGAGTGGCGTGCGAATGGCTTGGAGATGTAAGCAGTTGCTGTAGGAACTCCAGGAGGGAGGCGATGAGTTGTTGTTGTTTTGGTTGCCGCGTGGACGTGGCCCATGTGATTAAATTGGTTGTAATGATTTAGAGTATTGCGTACCGACATAGAGCGCTGACGGGTGAAGCTGACTTCATTGATGAATGCTGACTGTTGGGAATTTTCAGAGTAATAGTTGTTGTGAAATTGAGCCTGACCACCTTGATGAATTCTGATTGTTGAGAGTTTTGAGAGTGGCTTGTGATGCAGTCAAGTCTTGGCATTCATGCAGGGATACGCGTGTGTAGCAGTTGTGTTTACTGTAGCTATAGTAATGGCTGTTGAGCTTGAATGAGATATCTGGGGTTTTGTTTGACTGGGATTGTTTCTATGTGAATGTATTTCGCTCTCTGAAAATAATGTCGCTCAACGGTACTTGAGCTCGGAAGTTTTTAGTATCACGCTAGATATGTTAACACAGCTGCTGCTGTAACTGAGGTAGTTTTTACTCGACTTTACTCGTTGTGGTGTAGTTGGATCTTGTAGTGAAGATCATAGTCAGGATTAGCCGAACGGAAACTGTGTTTTTGTTTTCCTGTTCTGCAGATTAACCCACGAGGACGTGTGTTTTCGCAGGATGGCCGTAACGGCGACAGCCGGATTTTGATAATCTGTGCTAGCGTTTGGTTGTAGATTGATTTAGTAAAATGGTAACACAGTGACATTGACAGTCGAACTGGCTGTCAGAGGTTGTCTATGAAATGGTGACACGCTGACGTTTGACAATCTGTCATGTTGGTAACGGTGGAAGGTTATCGGAGTTACGAGCTATATAGTCGGTAGCGTTGGTCTCTGAGCTCTCGGCTCTCAAGCCGAACGGACCTCTCCTATAGCTGGAGATATTTGGTAATGTTGTGTTGTCTTGAGTTGGCTTGTAGTCGAACGGACGTCCCCTGCTGTGCTGGCCGCTATGCTGCGCGGTTGGTTCCCCCGTGATGGATTGCTGTGCTGGGCGAGAGGCGCGTGTAGCGCCGCGAGCTGCGTGTTCGCTGTTCGGTGTGGTTGTGGAAGAGACGAGGCGACGAGGGTGTCGCTGCTAAGTATAACCTTTCATTTAACTTGTTTGTGGTGGCTTGGGCAGGACTATAAGGGGCGTTGGGAGGTCCTGTGGGCGAGTGCCCAAAAACTTGTTGAGTGGCGGATCGATTGCGATTGAGTGATTGAGTACACGAACGAAGCTAAGAGTAGACTACTAAGTAATAAAAGTACACTTTGGTTGTAACCGACATTTCCCATGGTAACGCCCACGTGGAATTGCTTGGCTATGTCTGATGATAATGGTAAAATGAATCTACCCACTTCTTGTTAATTATTGTTTTATGCAGGTTTGAAGTACCCACCCAACGTGGGTCTGTCTCTCTATCTCCGACATATATATGGGCCATGATCCACCACGCGGGCCCTGAGCGGCTTGGTGGATGTCATATGTCTTCGAATTTAGTGGTTCTTGCACATGCCGGTTTCCTACGATGTTTTCCTTCAACGTTTTAGAGCGAGTGTGAATAATCCGCACATAACTTGATATGAGTCATTGGTGCGGGCCGAGTTAAGATTCGAACTATGGTGCGTTGGATTGAAAGTCACACAAGTTCCCGCTCGGCCACACCCGCTAACATACTTAACGAAGGTAATAAAAATAATTAGAAGTACCTAAGAATGCAAGATCATAAGACGAAATCCTTCATACAACTTTCTTGAATCTTCCACGCTGTTTAATATTTTGGGTGGATCCTGAGCCTAATGCTTGCGTAATCCATCCGCTCCTTATTAAATCTTAGTAGGCCGGTAATGCAAAGCTCTTAAGCTGTCAATCGTATTAAAGCTTTACACGGGAGGTAATGTCAATTAATGGACGCCATTCTACAAGTCTCCCTCGCTCCCATCCTATCAGACTGTCGGCACAGAATACGAGTAAGTAACTGTCGGTATACAAATGTGACATTTGAAGGTTGGTAAGAAAACAGCGCTGATGGCACACTAGTGATACAATGATCAATGAGTGCTTGCGACTATGGCATTATGTTATGTATATTTAAATATTATATCTAAACAGAATACGTTGCTCACCTATAAGTATTATGATAGGTAATCCGATTTGTTGACTGACTGCCTACAAATGGAACCGATAGAGACAACTCGAGCCAAGACAAATACTAACAAGCGATCGTATTCAAGCAAGGAAAAGCCGTGTCTTCAATCATGTTGGATTGATCACAGACAAACAGACAACCATAATACTTTATAGATTACAGACATTCATAATTCTAATAGACATAATATTAACTACGTAAATTATATTTTATTTTATTGGTTATTACAGCCTAGTTTAATATAAATATGTTGTGTTTGTGCTTGTTTGTAAATGGGCATTTCAGACGGGTCGGGTATATTGACGGTAGGTATGTTGTCAAAGATTGGGAGAGTCGAAATTGAAATACAGCAGGCTGACTAGATGCACAAAGTGACGTTTTGATTGCGACCTACAGCGATGAAATAGCTAATGTGAGAAATGGCAGGCATGATGCAATCTATACCTCAGCGATTCTGCCAATTTTGGCGTTGTAGAATCGCATCCCAGACATAGTGCTCTAAGATTTGGTGTATATCCTGATTCAATATTCGGGAAAACGCAAATTCAATCCGTAAGCGTAACTTATTATATTTTAGTTCCATTCCATCATATCCAACTTCCGTGAATTCAATCCATGCATCCACTTGACTGAGCCTCAGATGTGAATACAAAAGGTAGACTCATCTGGGAAATCAGAGAAGATATTGCCCTCGGTTGCTTATTAGGTTGCTGAACTGTATTCAGTCTGTTATCATGTGACATCATTGTGTATATGCTTATTGTGTAACTGGCATGTGTAACAGTTATTGTGATTGTAAAGGATATGAATAATATATTATTTAGACGGCTCCATAGCTAAGTAGGTAGTACTCTTGCCATGTAAAGCGAAGGGCTCCGGGTTCGATTCCCGGCCGACGCAGATTTTGTGTGGTGAGTATAAAGAATATCCCTCGGGTATTGTAACAGTTAGTGATGTTATCAGCTGTTAGTTTTCAAAGAAAATAAAATAAATGCAAAAGTTTTATCATGTATCTTTCTACTGCTAGAAAGCCGATGCAGATCTTCAATTAAGATCAGTTTCAAAACTGGTAACCTATTGAGATAAAAAAGATGACAGTTAATTACAGGGACAATACATAGAACGATACAGAATTACATAATTACAATCATATAAGTACCTAATAATGAAAAATATAACGACTTTCTACTTTCTGATGATGGAATAGGCCGTGCCTCGAAATGATGTCAAGTGTTATTGACCCGACTCTTGTTTTCAGTCAAAATCCAGAGGTGTTGAAAACGGGCGTGACCCACAAAAACAGTTAGTATCTATATTTATGTACTTTTTAGAGGCAATTCAAGTTATAAATGAAAGTGTGGCTCATTGCCGAGTTTTTAATTGGGCTTGTTTACAAAGACAATAAATAATTAGTTATTAAACCTTTGTCATAATAATACTTATGTTAAATGTCATGAACTGAAATGAAAAAAATACTGACATTAAATTATTGCAGGATGGATCATGAATTCATGGATCATAGATGACTTGCCTACCTTCGTCACCCGCGTCAAGGAAATATCAGACGATTTCAAAGGGACTTTCTTCCGAAACCACCAAGTAAGTATTAAGGCGTTTAAAGCAGCTAAATAGCTTCTCTTAAAAGATTTTTAGCAAGATCAGGCGAGCTTCAGGCACTGGAAAAATATACATCATATTACTGATAATCTTGTGTTGTGATCAAAACAAGATTTTACCAAATTTACTTGATCAAAAAAATATACAAATTTACCTTTAAAACTAAGTTTGTAATGAAATATCTGTGTTATTTATAAATGAATATTGATAAAATTAACAAGACGTACGAGTACGTATTATATACTAACAAAAAAATAATTGTGGTACATTTTCGATTAGGCATCGAATTCCGAAGTAACTAAGTTTTTTATTTATTATTATTCAATCTTAGTGGCCTGCGCGGTCTTCCTTCTCTTTTACATAAACGCAAACAGATAGTGTGTGCAAAGAGGACAGAATGATTCATTGGCTCGGGGTAGCACCTTAAGCGTCCATTTTTCTCTCGCTCTTTTATGCTACTGCAGCGTAACGCTTACAAACTTTTAAACAATTTTTTATTGAATCCTTTTTTCTTCTAAATCACCAGAATATTACTTGCTGGAATACGAATGGTAGTCCCAACTGGCCCCGAGAGCCCTCTACGTATCTCAAACACAAACATGATTTATGTTTCTAAGGGACAGTATGTGACAAGAATTCCCATTTGAAATTTCTTCAGAGGCAACTATTAAAATGGTTTGTTCGAACATTCTCCGATATTATCATAACCGTAAACTCTATTCAAGCATGAAAAAAGACTGGGAAAAATATGGTAGCGGAGGACATAACAGGTGGGCAGATAGTCCTCATGGAGTGGCACTGGCAAGCAGTTAGCAGCCTTACGTGTACTTTGAAGCAATGATCGCTCAGTAGTATAGATCCTCTGCCAAGTTCAAATTTCCTTATTCACATGGACCCAGGAGAGCGGTTATGAAAGATTCCGTTCCGTTAGAATACAACCAATAGAAGGGCAAAAAACTCGTCGGCATTCTAATGCTAACAATTTGGTAAGTTTAAAATTTAACTCTAAGTATTAGAGTAGTTGCCCTGGACAGTTTCCCTGCATGCGTCTTTATCACACATTCCCTGACGCAAAAAAGATGAACTGTTATAAGTTTAACAATTGTATCTGTGTATATGTGTGTGTCTGGCATCGTAGCTCCTAAACGGATGGACCGATTTTGATTTTATTTTTTTTTTGCTTGAAAGGCGATTTGAATGAGAATGTTCATATCTAATTAAAAAAGTTGTTTAGTCGTTTGAAGATAATTGGCTCTTTTAGCCAGATGTTAAAAGTAAATTTTATCTTGCCACGCGGCTTTGCCAACGTAATAAAAGTAGCTTAAGTTACTCCTTATAACATCATCTATCTGCCAGTGAAAGTCCCGTCAAAATCGGTCTAGTCGTTTCGGAGATCAGCCAGAACAAACAGACAGACAAACAGACAAAAATTTTAACAACTGTTTATCTTTTAAGTAGACATTGTATAGACAGTTGATTTAGAAGTTTAAGTTTTTAAATTATTCATTAGCCTAATTTGTGGCTAGATTGTAATGTAAGTAGGTTACGTTTCAAAATGAAACCTAGACAAGGAAAAACATTTTCTTTTTCATCTCGTAGCCTACTCTAAATTGATTTCACTGTCGTATTCCGATACGACATTCTCATCAATTTCAATCTCCGGATTGAAAGAACTGTATCAGTTTGACAATCGGTTTGGAACCTTTGTTATCGTTGTTCGATATATTCAGAGCAATATCGTATCGATCTTCTATCGAAATAAATTCAAAATGTAGTTTATATTTGCTTAAAAAAACATGTAGTCCAAAATATAAATATAGATTATAATTTTATATTCATCTTTTGTGTGTATGCAAAACGTGCGTAGTTATTTCTTGTATTCTTCAGTACTTATGTGATTTCTTGATTAGGCTGTGAGGTAACATTAAATAAACAAACAAACATCTTTCGGATCCAAACATATTTTTACTTTTTATTAAGTACCTACCTACTTAAATATTGTTTTAGTTATGCCCGTTGTTTTGTTAGCAACTATGAAATTAGGCTAGGCTAATGCGAATCTTACTAACGTGCTAAAATTTCGGAATGTGCCCCAGTGGAGCTTTACCTAACGAAAGTTTAATGAATTTTCTGCTGGTACCAGCTATAAGCTCGTTACAGTTTCTCGTCCCAAGGTTCATTTATATGATTACCTACAAGGATTTTTAACTTCACTTACAGGATACAGCAGTTATTTGAAATGTTAAATAAATTTTGACATTTGTTTCTTATTGATAAAATATTTTATTTTATTTTTTTATGTTATTTGATAGTGGGGCGAGCTGGTCGTTTGCCTGATGGTAAGCGTAACGCCAGCCCATAACAATTGCAGTAACGCTCAGAACTTTGAAACACAAAGTCCTGCACGGCACTGCAGTGCGCCCGCGACCCTGAGACATTAAGTTTCATAAGCTCAGTAATTTCACTGGCTACGCTGCTAATCAAACCGGATCGCAGTAACGCTCGCACATTACTGCTTGAGCGGCTGACTTCACGAGCAAAGCGGTGGTGCCAACCCAGACGGACAATCGCAAAAGAGTTATTCCTACATATGCGATTAAAATAAGAATAAGACAGGCTCTCGCCTAACTTCACTTCAAAGTCAGTTCAAAGTTCAATGTTTCAATTGTTTACTGTATGTACCTACAATTTTGTTGAACTTTGAATTGACATTGAAGTGAAGTTAGCCGTCCGTCCTATTCTTTTTATCGTATTGTATTCTTACGAGTTTCAATGTATACTTCGTTGATTCCGTTGAGTTGTTTTGTCGTTTTCTAAAGATAATTAAAGATCTGTTAAGAAAAAGAAAATTAGAAGACAAAAGTTGAAAAAAAAGTTAGTACAAAAATCTTAATATATAATAATCAAGGGTGAAAAGATATTTTAGAGTGACAAAAGAGAGCAGCAATCTAAGCAGGCGCAAAAGGAAGCTGTCGTACAAAAATAAACATCAAACCTGATAATTAAAGTACACAACAGTATAAATTCCAGCGACAATAAAGCTGGGTATTCGATAGCAACTGGGTCGACGAGCTACGGAACTCCAAGTGCTCTCCATTGGAGGAGGCACTTGGATAATGACGACTGTAATTGTGACAGCTATACACTACTCAAAAGTAGGTATTATGCTTACCAACCATGGATTAGAGCAGAAGCACGATGACGTGTTGCGCGGCTACTTATAATGGGTTGTTTTTTATGAAGGAAAAATTTTCAATCCGTCGGTAGCGAAAATTTGCGCTCCGAGACTGCTACTGCTTTAAGGGACTTATAAGACCCTTCATAATATCCTTTAGATCCTTGCATTGACGTTGGAGAATGGGAGTACTACGCCGCCTGAATAGTAGTAGATATAAGTACTGCTGAGCCGTTTCTGAGCGTGTGTGTGCTGAAAGCGTTTATTACGAATACCATGATGTTCGAAAAACGATGAAGGAAAAACATTGTGAGGAAACCCGCATGTTCAAGAACCACAAAATTCGAGGACATGTGACATCCATCAAGCCGCACTGGGCCCGCGTGGTAGATTATGGCCCATACCTCTCTGAGATAAGGCCGGTATCCCAGCAGTGGGAGCGTAAGAGGCTGATAATGATGTTCGTAATAAACGCTATACCTGCAAGTTTTCTATTCATATGTATTTACTATACTGTGTTTTTTTTTTTCGAGACGAGCCGGTTGTCTTCCTGATGGTAAGCATAATGCCGGTCCATACCAATTACAGTGTCACTCAGAACTTTGAAATACAACCTGCGCAGCACTGCAGTATGCGCTCGTGCGTATTAAGTCTTAGATTATTCGTGACCAGATTAGTGGTAACTAACAAAAATACAAACAAACTTTAGGTACCATTATAAAATGAGTATAGAAGTATATAGACTGGAATATACTCATATTTCAGGTACTATACATAACATGCAAATGGTAAATTGTTTATTTTCCGCCCATTAAGCACTGTATGGCGGCCTTGTTCAGACACGGGCGAAAAACCAATAAACAAGATAAAACGGTAGGTAATATATCCCTTTGATAAATCACAAAGAAAGATATGTTACACTTTAACCATGTTCACATCTGTAAATAATTTGTGGCACATGCGAGCTCTTCGAAAATTGTTTTGAAATTTACTGCAAAAATCCATCCTTTGTTTTAGGTTTTTTTTTCGGGACTCATTATAAGGATATAAGGTCACTTTGTTTTGTCTGTTAATGCCCTACCTGTACCTCCAAGGTAGATAAATACAGGTATCAGGTTGAAATTTGCTTTAAACTACTGTACAAAAATAAAACTGTACATATATTAATATTATGTGTACTTAAATCTATTAATAAAAATAGATACGAAAGCTTTACAGCAAGTTTATTATGCTACGGGTTTATAAATAATTTCAATGCAGACACAGCCAATTTTTAAGAAACAAAATTAAAATTATTTTTTTGTTTTGATGAGTCGTCACCCACGTGCACTTGTTTTTTGAACTTGATATTCGAATGTTACGTGGCAAAGTTCGGTAACGTATCTCTTTTATTTATTGATCGATGTAACCAGCTTTTGTTCAAAATGTGGGTAGGAACACAATTTCAAACCAAATTGAAATTGTACAAAAAATAATGTAACTGGAAGTAATTTCTGGGAAATTTGATGAATATAGCTAGCTACTAATAATAGCTATATAAGTCTGATTTTCGTTTTGATTGAATTGCTTCCAAATCTTTTTAAATACTCGAATGTTTAATTTAGGTCATTGATATTATAATATAATAACGTTTCAACGGATCAGCATTGCGGTTCAACGTGGCAATGCCGCCAGCATGCTGGGTACGCTTCCTACTGGTAGTGGGCTAGAACATTTGGATTATCTATAGGCCTACTAGGGCTTGTAGATTATCCAACTGTTTTTGTAGCTAGCTAGGTTAGATGTAGTGTTTATTTATGTATTAGCTAATTAATAAAGGAATTTAGCCAATAAAAAAAATATTATAACATTTTTTATTCTTGTTAATATAGTTTTTAGTTGAGTTATGCAGTCAACTACGTAAACCTAGACTTAGAAGTATTTAACGGAAAAAGGCATATGAGTAGAGAGTACATTGTCATTTACAATATTTTTTTAAGATATGTCTTATTTTAATTAAACATAGGTACCTATACTCTTTTCTTACTGTCAGGAATATGGCTTAACCTAATAATAAAACCACAATTAAAAACAATCATTTATTATTAATAGACAAGAAGTTAGGCAAGTAAAAAGTGTAACAAAATCATTTATATCGAGATTTCGAAGACATTAGACAGGTATAAAGGATGATAGAGCTATAATATTGTTAGTCAATAAGAAAGAAGCGAGACTTTTACAATAGCAATAATAATTTAAGTATTTCTGCATCTCAATACATACATTATCAGCCTCTTACGCTCCCATTGCTGGGAGCGTAAGAGCCCATACTTCTCTCAGAGAGAGAGGTATGGGCCATAATCCACCACGCGGCCCCATTGCGGCTTGGTGGATGACACCTGTCCTCGAATTTTGTTGTTTGTGGTGGAAAAAGTTCAGCAGGGCTATTTTAATTCTCTCGGAATGATATCCGTGTCGGCAGCGACAGTCTTGATCGTTTATATATCGGGATCGTATTCCGTCAGAGAATTTTCCCGTTTAGATACGACTACTCAGCTGCATAAACACGGATATAATCCGGTAGGAGTCAGTTAGATAAGAAATCACTGATAGCTGTATTTTTAGCTAATACCTAAGTAAATTTTGGAACCTGGATTTGCTTCTAATTTGGCAGTAGATACTGAGCATATGCGACATATGCGTACTCAATAATGTAGATAAGTTGTAAGGTTGTATTTTATTAGCAGCGTTGCGACCTTTCGTGGTTTCACTAGGTAGTTTACTGACGCGTCGTCTATCTTTTTCTGTCCATGTGTGTCTGTCTAGTTAACTAGTTTTGTTACTTGCAAAATTTCTTTGAATTTATATTTGAGCGCATCGCTGCGTATAGAAAAAACTGCGTCTTGCAGAATTGAGTTACATTATTAGGCCCTTACGACTCTAGGTACAATGTGAATAGACTTGGCATCATCTCTTGAATCTAAATCATCTCTTGAATCAATTACAGGTAATTATATTTTGTACAAGCGATTATATATGCAGTATACCTAATCTCTATTAAATGAAATGTATTTTCTGGACAGGAGACCATTCATATTTAAATATATTTGATTTATTATTGGCAAATAAAATTCACAATTTCGATATTTTGGTCCCATCATAACATTAATAAATTTTTGATACTTAACCTTTCTATTGTTGTCTAAAACAGCACTCTGAAAATATTTATCATCAGTAACCATTCACTAGATGTCGCTCGCTATTGCTTGCTCACACCGGCGGGCGATCGTTTGCATTGGCTTGCTGTCGCTCGAAAAGGAGCGAGGGAGCGGTGCATGGGCGCGATAAGCGACAAACTACCTATATTGGCGATTCACCTTCGTTAGTCTTCTTTCACATTTGGCTATTAGTCCGCATTTACATAATAAGTATACGACATCATGAGTGTTGTTTTACGACAACAAAAGTAAAATTTGTAAAATTTCTCAGGAATTCAATACTATGATATGAAATGGATTAAACATAGATAAAACAACTAGGAAATAGGAATAAACACTTAAAACTTTATCTTTATACTCCGTTACACATATATAATTACATTTCTTACATTTGTAGCACATTCCAAGCTCGACAACGATCTCATATAATAAACATTTAATTAACATCGCTTTACTTACTTACAAGTTACACTCAAAGCTACAGGCGAACGCACACTCAAGTTTTTCATTTGAGTTTTTGGATATAATTTGTATTTAACCTTTTTAACTAGCAGTACCGTGTAATTGGCTGATTTAACCTGCTGTATCACAATACATACGATATTTAGCGAGTACATTATTTATTTTGATTTTCCGTTCCGATATTTTGGCGATGTTCGACAGTATAAAGGATGGATGAAATGAAGTACAGCAGCTGTTCCAGGTATAGGGCACACAAATCTTATTGACCTCTCGGAAGCAAGCGCGAGTGGATGGTCATTATGCATATTGAAGGTCTCTGACACCTCCAATATGCTGAATGTAATATGCGAACGCAGAACGTATCCTATACTACACACTCGCGCCACACATCCGCTTGGGTCTCGCTTGGCGACTATGGCAGCCTGTACACCTAATGCATGATTAATGGATAAGCATCACTCAAGGACCTCGCGAAAACCATGGAAAAACCACGATCACCGCTTGACGCATATCGTACCATCTATGCAGGAGCTTGGTAGAAATCTAGTCCGAGCGATAACCATACCACGGTTAAAGGGAAAGAGACGAACCGTAGCCACTTCTACGATCTCTACCCAAAAAAATAATTTCACAATCACTGCGTGTTCAGTGCAGAAGCCGCGGTAAATACGCGATGGTGCGCAAGTGATGTATGTAGCGTAAAGCGGAGCAGTCGTCACTTTAGTCCCAGGCACGGAGTGAAAGAGGCAGCACTATCTGACTATATGATTCTTGTCTATTTCGTGGATTTTTGATGGTTTTACATCAAGCCGCGCTTGTGCGTGTATTATTTCGTAAGCCGCGCTTGTTGTAAAATCATGTTTATTTTGACAGCAAAACGCAAATATGGATAAGCGTGTATGACCGACCTTAGATCCTATACGCGCTGGTGATCAGCGGCTAGCCACAGCGGTTCAACCGAGTTAGCAAACCGTACGACTATTCCCTGCAATCACTCATATTATTTGCACTAAACCGCCACTAAATTCCAACCGCGGCGATTGAACCGCAATGGCTGACCGTTATCTAGTGGGCTCTAACACATGTCTGAAAATTAATCAATCAATTGTATCATTCGCGGTTTTGTACTGTGTCAGTAAATAATAGGTTTCTTCTAGGCAAGCAAGCTACATCGCCGACTGCATCGTTCGATTTTCTATAAGTATTCGTAACTTAACGTTTTATCTTTCTACACCAAACTATTACGTCCACATTCTACACTTCCGAGGAAATCTGCGATCCGTCAGCTGAAGCTTTGACGTTCGATTTTCGGAGTCAGTATTGTATATTTCCTAATCGTTCGCGTAGTGATAGTGTGGTTAGTAGTAATTTCATAATAAATTAGTCTAGAGTAAAGACTGCAAATCACTCTGTCCATAAACATCATCCACTCGCAGTACTTCAGTTCCCTCGTGATAATGGCGCGTGCCTGAGTGACGATCTGAGCCGAAACATCGGAAAATCAGAACAAATAACCTGAATGTAAATATCCCGTTTATTGTGATTATGTTAACCTTTTTATTTAGGTTAAACTGCCCAATATCTCGTCTATTTTACTTTTATAAATTATGTGTTACTTAAACCTTCGTGAACCTTTTCCCTCACGGTAGGTACGGTAGACCGTCATTAGCCTGAAAGTACATTGTATACTAATGTCGATTGATAATACCGCATTATATTTCTCGAGTGCCTCTTGGGCCTGTATAAATTAATTAATTTGTATTTTATTTCTTTGATCATTTTGCTATTGTCCGCGCCTATCTTGATCATGATATGTTGGCTGCGAAGGGAGATCAAGAATCTAATGCGAATTATAACCAATCATGCGCACTTTTGCTTTTTAAATACTGTATCTGTAAAACTAGCTTCCAGAGCCTGTTTATCTGCACAAGCTATCAATACTTCGTACTGTCTTTTCTTGATGATCGTCGAAAAAAACCATCATTTATTTTTAAAAGTTCAGAAATGTTTTTTAACCAATGACAGGCGGACTGACTTAAACCTCCGTTTTTAAACTCTGTATACGTAGCTGTAGGTAGGTATATAAATTTCTATTTATTTACATAGGGACTGAAAAGAGTAAAGTAACTTTAAAGACTTCTATACACGATGTAGTTTCACCACTGAAATGATAACACAGTATTAAATTGGCACGAATCATAATTAATTATAACAATTGTATTCATTTCTAAGGGTACCCACAGCATTATAGGCATCCGTTTCCGGTTGTTCCCCACGATCCGAATAAATACCGTTAGGGAGGAGATCGACTGGTTGAGACCGGTTGATGCCAAATTAAAAGTCTATCGGTCCATTCAGAAACTTGCAGGAAACATAAAAACGATAATTTTAAATTAAGACTTAGTACGTTTTGTTTATTCTAATGGGGTACATAATTATAGCGCCCTTGCTAATTATGAGGCAAAGGGCTCTTAATTTGGCTGGCAGAGGTTTGCGTTCCAATTAACAACATCTGTACAAATTGCCTAACAATAGGGCAGTTGACAATAATTGTATACTTGTATTGATATTACTTATGCAAAAAAAATTATATACTCAACATTTTTGAAAATTATGAATATTAGATTTATATGTTAATGTAGGTAAAATTAATTATGAGTTGACTTATCTTCTTCACATAATATAATTATAATAGAGATCGTGAACAGTAACGTGAACAGTACTTTGTATTAACCCTTGTGAGGATTGACGAAGTCGTTCAACAACGACGACTGCGACAGCCGTGCCTCGCCGTGCCTCATCACCCAGACTTCAAATCAGAGCGATGAACACAAACGCATACTTCCTGTGCCCGATCTGCCCAATTATTGAAAAATATTGGCATTGTTTAGTAAATAATTACAGTGTGAATTTAGTATAACAAAGCCAAACAGTTAATCAACCATTTTACCTAGTCTTCGACCAATAATTTTAGCTAGCACCAGCGCATAAAATTGTCAATGACCAGCGCACACTTCGTGTCCAAACACTATATCACTGAATAACGCACGATCTCTTTTCCGGCTGTCCAGGTGTTCTTACAAATCTGTTCAAGTTTATCTTAGGGCTGCCACTGGCACTATCCCCATCTCCTTTAGCACAAGTCTTATTTCTCATTATCATCAGATCTGTTCTTATACTTGGTCTTCTAACGTTTGGAGCGACGACTCCGCAGGCGTCTGATAGTCTTCTTTTTATGGAAAGAGTACACTTTTTACTTCTATTACCTTGGCTGCTAGTCGGAGGGAGGGTGCAAGGGCTGCCGAAGGCTGTGCTGACTCGTTTGTGGTGATTCGGAGCCATTTCTAAAGGAAGGTTGGCGACTACGAAGAGTTCGTAGAAAAGGTCGTCTACTTGGTAGTTCTTTTTTGCTGAGGTTTCGACGAAAACGCAGGCGGAGTCTTGAGTTGAGCAATACGCTGCTGCTTCGTCTGGTTGGACAGTCCTGCGTAAAGGGAATTGTTGTGTGAGAAGCTGATGATGCTCTAGTCTTTTCGTGAATTGTCGGATCAATATCAGCTAGTCAATATTATACTTTGGTTCTAATTTGTGCGCAAACGGGTCTATCAGTTTTTCTTAAAACTATTTGTTGTTGTCTTCCATCCATATAGTTCGTTTTGTCACCTTATCGGTGTACAAATCGAACAATTTTTCCTGTTTGTCCCCTTGCGGGGACTGATTAGGGGGACAAAATGGAATAATTCCATTATACTACTATCTTGGACTATCTTTATGATGTTGAAATAAATGTTAGTACCTATGTATGTATATTTACATTAGTAAACCAATGGCCGATTTGTTATTCAAGGAGAATGCTATAATGTTTGCTTCTTTATATCTCCCATCCGGCCCATATATACGTAGACACTAGACTACTGCTTTACATTTGAATTCAGTAATGCCCAGGGGAATGCTTTCGCCTCGTTAGCTTCCTGTTTCAGTTTACAACTGAATTTCAGAGAGCTTTTAGCATTACTTGGTTGAGAGATAATTAAAATTTATTTTGCACTTAGTTTTTAATTGTAGTCTCAGATCTTAGTTTCTTTCCGGAATCGCAACATTTTTTTTATTTTAGTAGGTACTACCATATAGAAAAGTTATTTTTATAATATCTACTATTATTATATTTTCATTAAAACACACAAACAACATTTAAACGCTTCAAAACACTTGAAAAGCTGTAAAAGAGTAGAACGCTGTTTAAAACTAGTGTCTTATTTTTTGTGTCTGATCCTTTCACTTGTTGCTGATTTCTTGGAACCTTGCCACGTCTCCACACGCCGCCGTTGTTGCCTGGCACAAACAATAACGGCTTATCAAGTGACAACTTGAGCAACATTTACAAATACAATTTCCTAGGGCAGATTCAGTTCAATTCCTTTGCGATTATTTTACTTTACCTCTACTGTATGTACTTTTCAATGTTGAATATTATGAATGTTTTTGTTGTAATAATACCTGAATATTGAGGAGTCTCAGGGTAACGAGGGCACGGCATTGCTTTGTACAGGCGTTTGTGTTTCGAACTTCTGGGTTGCACTGCAATTTTATTGGGCAGACATTACGCTTACCAACAGGCAAACGACCTACTCGTCTTGTTGTACGGTAACTAGTATAAAAATAGTTACAATCCAAAAAATAAGATTTAAAACATAACTTTATCAGGTCAATGATTATCGAAGGCCAAGACTTATTTTAGGTGGCTGTGCCCTCCTAATTAGTGTTGAAGTAATGACGTATTGTTTTAGTCTCAGTTTATACTCACTTGAGTTCCTTATCACACTTGTTCCCAGCAATCGCCATGGGCACCCTGGGCACCTGCCGCTTCCCCCTACTGTTACCGCTGGTGGCATTCGCCTTCGTCTCCAGGATCTGCTCCCGAAGCCTGATGACCTCTTCGAAGGACTCCCGGCTGTCCATCGCGAATACTAATACGAAAATATCACCTGCATACAGAAAAAAACACCGTAAGAGTAGGATACAATTATCTTAATTTACCTAAGTACTAGGTATCCAAATACTAGCCATACAGAGCACGTTTTCGCACAGCTTTACACATCAGCTCTAAGCTTTGTTAGTGGGAGGACTAACTCTTTTGCGAGTGTCCGTCTGGGTTGTTACCACCGCTTTGCTCGTGAAGTCTGCCGCCAAGCAGTAGTGTGCAAGCATTACTGTGTTCCGGTTTGATGAGCAGAGTATCCAGTGAAATTACTGGGCTTATGAGACTTAATACCTAATGTCTCAGGGTAACGAGCGATCTGCAGTGCCGCGCAGGCCTTTGTGTTTCAAAGTTCTGGGTGGCACTGCAATTGTTATGGGCCGGCGTTATGCTTACCATCAGGCAAACGACCAGCTCGTCTCGTTACCAAATAACATAAAAAAAAAAAAAAAAACTATTTTAGCTTATTGAGGTTGACGATATGAATATCAATTAAACTTTGTATCAGTGCGTTGTATAAATTATTAAAATCCACTTTCTTTACGAGCATTACTTTATAATTTCCATACGATCACGCCTATTATAAGAAAGGCATTCTCTACGCAGCTGGGCTGTAATTGGTGGCAGCCAATACGAGCAAATAAATTATACCCACCCAGGCGGACACTCGCAGGAGAGTTAGTCCTAACACCTGGTAAAACGGAATTTTTAATCGACGCCGACGATTGGTTAGCAGCCACAACAGAATTATAGCTCCCCTAACCGCAATGTAAAACGAGTCGGACTCCACAACCTTGCAAGTTAACCATTAAACCGGCTTTAATCCGCAAGTCCCAAATTAATGTATTATTAAACGAAGGAATTACCACCACCCTTAACGTTAAACTGGACTCGATGATTAATTATGCGCTGGGCGCTTAACTCGTGTTTAATATGTTACGTAATTACATAATGATGGCTTTGGGTAATGTCTGAGTCGAAGTCACCGAGTTCCGATAAAGTTTTGTAAGCAGTGTTTTATTTAGCATCTAATTTTCAGTAATTAGTTTAACCGACAGTTAGTATTCTAAATACAATAATAGAAAGTCACGTTGCGGTCACTATCCTAGCAAGTACACTATAACCTTTTTGTAATCATCATCATCAGCTGGAAGACGTCCACTGCTGAACATAGTCCTCACCATAGAGCGCCACTTGGATCGACTACTCGCTTCTTGCATCCATAAAAATAAGATACGCTATTTAGCTGCTATTATTTATGCCTTAAAAAAGAAATATAACTTATTCAGAAGATGCGAAAGCGTACCAAGTTCTCGTTAGAACTATACTCCCTTGACAGCGCATGGATTGCGTTCGAACAACTGTTCTGACGACAATAGTTGCTCAACTTGCAGATAATTACTTGTCATGATTAATCCCTTGACACTAATTACACGGATGAGGAATTACGTGTATGATTCGTTTAATAACTGATAGCAAGATGCAATCAATCTTACTGTAGGAGACTAATGTAGAGAGAAATCTTACATAATGAAAGTATCTAGTACACATCATCATTAGCCTTATTACGCTCCCATGCACTGCTGCAAGGATACCAACCTTCTTTCAGAGAGACAGCCATAATCATAACGCCAGCTCAATGCGGCTTGGTGGATGTCACATGTCCTCGAATTATACACGTGCTACCATCTTCAGCTCAATGGCTGTGTTGGTAGTAAGCCTGCCTGGAAAACATGGGAGCCAGGTTTCGATCTGACCGGATTCCCGTGAGCAACTTTGAGTGATGAAGATAAAGTTTGTTTTCGGATCTTGGATGTTTGTGTTGTGAGATACCGCTTGCGACATAGAGAATTCTAATACAAAGACATGCGTTTTTTATTTGTACATTATTTATTTGTATAATGTGAGGTTGTGTAGGTAGTCTAAGGAATAATAATGAAAACTGCCACGCTAGCTCGTACAAATATTTGTTATCTCTCATAAACGATAAGATTTCTAATTCGAAAGTTAATCAACAGCTTTTCATTAATATAAACTTAGTCAAATTTTTCCAGTAGGTAATAAATACATAGCCGCAAAATATAGAAAAATTCTAAAGCAAACATCAGTACCTAATAGTGATCACAATAATTCTCGCAAAG
The DNA here is from genome assembly GCA_907269065.1 of Crocallis elinguaria. Taxonomy (NCBI): domain Eukaryota; kingdom Metazoa; phylum Arthropoda; class Insecta; order Lepidoptera; family Geometridae; genus Crocallis; species Crocallis elinguaria. The sequence continues at coordinate 16,731,614 of OU026072.1, read as the reverse complement.
AGCACCTGACTCGATTACTACTCTTGGACCTAATTATGAAGCACTAAAAGCAAAGTATAATTAGCTGCTCTTAATAGATTGGCGAGGTCAGGCAACGTTCGGACCGGTCAAGTTCTGGATGGGTGACGGTATTGATTAGTGAAAAATCTGCACCTCACGCATCGTATTCGTCTAACGAAATATTTTTTTGAACAAATTCCTTATCCATTCCTATTCGGTTCCTCATAACCGCGCGTTCATAATAATTCACTTTCTTAATAATTCACTGATCCTTTGGCAAATTCGATTTTTATTATGCGTCGTCGACTGCTGAAATACTGCCAAGTCTTTGCTAGTGTCGGCGTTTCCCGATTAGATAGGTACGACAATTTGGGAGAATGAAGCGCCGCAATCATACCTAGTCTAGGTATGATTGCGGACAAACGTATGTAATGTATATAAAAAACAGAATTGGCCGTACATTGATTAGGAAGTAAAATCTCGATGTGGCCATACGATGCAAACGACGCTTACGTCTTGGTACGTCAACCCTATACATTGATTTCAGTTTATAGTCTTCAAGCGGAAAAAAATCTGACGGCTGCCAACTTTCCCACACGAAAAGGAAGCACCTGATTATAAATGTGCATAATTTAACTTCTTAAATATATTGCTCCTAGTCTATGAGCTCATTCCGCGTTCATTAAATTTGAATACAGGTACACTAGAGTTTATTATAGAGCTCCATCTCGCGCTAATTTTGTTTGGGTAAGTGAGCAGTGCCGGGTGAGCTTGGAGACAATTCTGTAATCGTCGGGCACTTTCATTTTGCATGCGATACCTCATTTTCGTTAAGGCTTTATAAATAAGTTGGTAGTTAGACTCTCACTACTACAACAATATTACTTAGAATACGAAAAAAAACCAGCCAGTCTTTGTATTAGATATAATAACGATTTAAGATGTCTTGAGCTACAGTTTACTATTTTATGTTACAACACTCGTAGGTATACGCTTTTTTCCTTAACACTGCAGGTTTTGACCACTATCTCGCTTAATCATAAGCGTTTGTCTTTGAAAATGAATACGCTAAATTCTAGATTTAAGTTAGGATAAATTCAGATTAGAGCTAGTTCCTACTAATATTTAAAAATGGTTATGTATTATTTGTTATTACATAAAATGCAGATAGTGGCCGTCATCCCGTCACACACAAACACTCAAACATCTCCAGAAAGAACGCACTACGAAACTTCAAACTCTGTTTATTGGTCAGAGTTTGACGTCACCAGAACTGCAACCAATCACAGAGCGTTTATAAATACGTTCCAATCTACAAAAACAAATTATGTTACATATTTTTACTGAAAATAAACTTATTTTATAATGAAAAGCGAAAAAGTGTTTTGGCCCGAATTTTTCTATTCAAACTAGGATCGATTTTTGTCGTAAATATAACTGATCTTCAGGAAATATTGACTCATTATTTGACTCATTATTGCATTTTATGTTATAAGCTATAATACAAAACCATTGTTATATTTTAGTCAAATACCTACCATATTGACCTCCTTTTCTCTAGACTAGATACCTTCTTAGTTTTCAATTCTTACGGAATTTCATCCAATGCCGTTTACGTTAAAATCCGATTGCAAAATACAGCCAGCGAACAGCTAGTCTTCAGACTCCCCTAGTCCCTCGGCGTGCACTAATGAAGACGCATGCGTATTTCATCCACAGATCGCGTTTCATACAGTCGATCTAATTGCTCGTTACTGCCGCCCGCTGTCAAACTAACGAACTAAATTTATAGAGATAATAAAGATTTATTGTAGAGAATAGGTGTCTAAAGTTTGGAATTGATCTTAGCTTATACTACTCGTTTATGAAGACGCAGCGTATTGTATTTTAGTTTTCGTGATTTGAGCAATGACCACAGTTTAAATCGTTGTGCTGTGTTTTAGGGTTTTAATTGAAAACTCATCATAGAAGCCAATGTTGACTCCCTTGGTTGTTTTAACTTTTTTAAAGTCTTTGTGGTAGTTTCTATGACAGCACCGATACCGCAACAGCACAAAATATTTTAGCACTTAAAAAGACAATGCATGGTCCTCCTATGTCTGATTATTTAAATATAAAGATTACATGTTAGGTTATATGTACCTATGTGATTATTTGGGCATTACTTAGTTTATTATTATTAAAGATTTTTAAATCACATCGAAATTCTTGTACTCGTCTCAAAAATAAACGTACCAGGGCAGCTAATGCAGCTTATGCACTGTTTTCAAAAAAAAGTACGCACTCAGTTCATACCCCATTATAAATGAAGAAGATACCATCAGGGCTTTGATTTGGTTGAATTGCAAGATTTGGGTGGATGGAGGCCCTGAACATAATTCGGCGTACCCTTTACCGATCATTCTTTAATAACTTACTTTGATTTTTATTTCTAATATAGCTTACTCTTTCATGCTCATTATAGTTATCTCGCATCTAGGCATCTCTCAAGCTTACGTTATATTCTATATAGTTCATAAAACTTTCACTCTTTTTAACATAGGTAATTTTCATTTATTCCTTCTCTTTCTTACATCTTAACGTTGAATTTCACGTAATGCTAGATGTAATGTTTACACAGGGAAGTTTGAGTTCAAAGTTCTAGGGAGAAAGGGAATCACGAAGTAAGTACGTGCTAAACGATCAAATAGTTTGTACTGTATTCTCCGACTACTGAACCCGCTTGCGAATCTGATATCGCGAATGTAGACGAGGCAATATTTTGAAAGCCAGACGTAATCGCGTAGAGCACGTCACTTTAAGGATTCATCATCCAAGACCACGACATAATGGTTAACTTAACCTATTTTTTAAGTATACAAATAGAATTCCTAAACAAAAAGTTAAAAGTGGCCCCACATTTTATGTACCTACCTTTTTTTTAACAGGCTAAATGCCTTTATTAACTAGCTAATAAAGGCATTAAATTTAGGTACCTAGTACATTTGTAAGCATGTTGCACAACACCAATTACATTTATAATCAGTTCTAAACGGGATCACATGCAAACTACAGATTTGTACATAACGTACATAACTGTTAGTCCGAATAACGATACCGTACCAAATTGGGGGTATATTTCCATTACTAGGCCAAAATTACTGTCCATGTCCAGCGTTTGCTAGAGCCCGAATATAATCCTAATTGATGTTCACTGTTCAATGGTTTTTTTTTTGGTTTTTTTTTTTTTGTTTTTGGCTCTACGCGATTAGCGTATTTAGCCAGTGTCGAGTTATATTAATAATAATATATGATAAATCTCTAGTTCTGGTGCATGAAAGTCGTCAAAGTCACGTTAAAGTTTAGTCTAGGCGCGGTCAAGTTGAAGTAATGCTTCAGTAAAGCGGTGGATACTTTACTGAAGCTTCTATGGAGTTTTGGATAGAATACGAAAATACACGTTTTTCGTCTTTGTACTATTTTCCTTTCACTCATGCACGTTTACGAACACTTAATGGTTAATAATCCACCATTATTACACATTAACACTCGATAAAACACAGGTTTTAGTAAATAACACAAAATCAACAACAGCACATTTTCGCATTCCCGCCAAAACTCTGTTCCATGTTTACTACAATGAATAATACATTTGATTTTTTTAATTATTTTTTTTTATTGATTTGGCTTGTGCCGCGATTTTATTCTGTAACGCTATATCACAATTCGCAACCGTGCTGTGGAAGCGTAACATCATACCCTGTGACCGTTAGAGCCCAATCAAATAAATTATTAATTTGCATAAAACATGTGAAATTAAATAAGGTTAAAAAAAATTAAAACGAGTATCTACTATATAATTATGACTGCCTCGCTCACTATAACAACAGATTACAAGGTAGTCTCGCACTTATATATTTTCGCTTTAACAATTTGGGAACTAGTAAAAGATAAGAATACAAATCACCGCTAAGATCGTACTAATGCGAAAAAAAGTTTAAAACCATGCCACGCAAGTTCCGACTTCCGCATATAAAAGACTCGTTCAGGGTTTTAATGTTCCTAACATAGCTTCGACAAAGTCGGATTAAAGAAGAAAGAAGTCGGGAATACTAAGTGGCTAAGTCTTTCGGACAAAGACTAGAAGGCAATTAATGTAGACTAGATCTATCTGTTATGCCTCGCGCTATTAGGTATTCGAATATTTTCAAATATATTGTTACTAGGTATATACTTTCGAATGTTAGGAAAGTGCGAGGTTTCTCACTTTTTTTTAGAACTAAGTTACTTTTGCACAGTAATACACACGCACGGGCATACACAGATAAAAAATACAAACACCCAAGACACGAGAACGAAATTTATGTTTGCTCCACACAAATTTTGCTCCAGCAGTTGATCGATCTTGACGTGATCATTACACGTTTTTACATATTTACTCGATCAAAAAAATTACAAAGTTACCTCTAAAATTAAGTTTGCAATGAAATAATAATATATTGATTAAATTAATAAGATTTACTTATTATATACTGGCAAAAATAGTTGTGGCACATTTTCTTTTAGTCTTCTAATTTGGAAGTAATTACGCTTTTTTTTGGATTTTCACACAATCCGAATGGCATATGCGCGGTCTTCCGTCTCTTTTACATCAATGCACACCGACGGTGTGTGCAAAGAGGTCAGAATCGGGGAGGCGCCTTAACAGAATATTATTTAACAGACCATTGTGACCCTTTCCTTTCTTCTATTTTATCCTGCAATCTTATAAAATAAAAAAAGTCGACTATGGCTCCCCTAAAAGTAAGTAAGTACTATATTATACTAATAGATTATTTTCTTTACGAAGAAAGCCAGTCTGTATATAAAGAATTCATAATTAGCAGTAAACTTTCATTTAGTATCCTTTACCGACTAAGTTTGTGAAAAGTTTTCTATTTTGTTTCTCTATTGTTAAGTACTTTAGTGAAACGATAGTTGAAAACGAATTTGGTAATCTTTAATTTGCTTTGAGACGTAAAAATAATATTTGTTATTTTCATAACAGTCGTCTAGTCAGTAGACAGGCATCCTGAGATCACGAACACTACAACATGTTTTTCACACGGAATAGAAAAAAAATCGATTCCTTGGTTGTTCACAACAATCGACACTCGTCGAAATCGACAGTGTCCTTATGTGATAAAAGAAAGAATTTGGAATCTGACGAAGGTATTCTATACCGTGACTGTACCTTGCATTAATTTTTATTGTAATTCCAAAAGTAGGTGTCCCCTCTTCGGTTTTTTGGGTTATTAGGTACACACCATGTATCGGGCTTAGGTTATAGAGCAATAATTTAGCAATTATAATTATTACACATGACATTGTAAAAGCCAAAACTATAAAAAAATTAAAAACAGAATTAACGGACGCTTAGTTCTTGATTAGGTATTTATGTTTGTTACAAATCGAGCTAAGCTAATTAATTGGATATAATGAAACAAAGGAAAAATTACAAATTTAAAATCAACTTTAATTAGTCACTAAAACTAGACGGTGTCCACGTAGACGTCCTATTAGCCCGGCTAGTAAATCCAAACGTCTCATTTCTAACTCTTAAGTATGTCATAAGGGCAGCGTAAGGGATGTGAACTCGCCTTTAAGAGCACTTGGACGGTTTTAGGGTTAAATACCACTCGTAAACTGAAGCAGCGAAGTGAAAATTGGTGAGAAAATTCCAGTTAGGAATTCGCTGGAGAGGATCGTAAGTAGGTAAATGAGCTGGGAATTTGGAAGCCGGTGCTTAGAAGAATTCTATGAAATATATAAATTATAGCGAGCTTTGAGGAATAATTCCAGAGAAAGTACGTTTCTTAATTGTATTAACATTTTAGTTCTTTATACCAGGTGGTAGGACTAACTGTTCCGTGAGTGTCCATCCGGGTGGGTACCACCGCTTTGCTCGTGTAATTTCTGGCCAAGCAGTAATGTGCAAGCATTACTGTGTTCCGGTTTGATGAGCAAAGTAGTCAGTGAAATTACTGGACTCAAGCAGGGTAACGAGCATATTGCAGTGCCAAGCAGGCCTTTGTGCTAAATGTATAGAAAATTTTCTTATATAGGTGAGGAATGCAACAAAAGATCGTCTGATCAGACGTTCGTGTCCATTTCAACTTTTACAATTAAGAACTACAATGAACGATGAACTTAAAACTCATCTGCATAATGGCAAGCTATAGCCAGATGAGCTACCGTCTGTGCTAGAGCCACAAATATCTCTATGGCTAGAGCTACCACTGTTGCCAAACACTATTCCGGCAGCTGTACTCGAGACCTGTAAAGTAGGCCGTTCTATTTCAAATTTAGCCTAATTACCAACTTAGATCACATGCGTTAGGTATTTAAGATCAGATGATATAGTGATGAAACGCGAAAAAGTAAGAAATGACATTATTGCAAAGGCGCTCTCAAGATTAGGTACGTCGCGCGTGTCTTTTATAAAGAAAATTTCCCACCGACTTCTACGATAATATCGGGATATATGAAATTTCATCCCGCATTTTTCACCTCTAGGAGTGGATTCTTTTATGAAATTTATTGAAGGCTCGCTTAAGATTAACCTTATACAAGAAAAATATATTAATTTATTTACAATTTTCTCAAATTGTAAATAAAATACTATACTTAACTCGACTTCTTCTCAGAAGTCGAGTTAAGTATACACACACAAAAAAATCAGACGGTTTGAGAAACTCCTCCTTTTTGAAGTCGGCTAGTAAAAATAGTTTATTTCTAAGAAAAATGGGAAATTACATACATATCTGTGCATATCATGTGAGTGTACCTATATCTTTTATTTCTGTGTAAAGAATATTAGGTATTATATCTATTTGTTCCTGTGTTATATAGATACTCTTAAGTATCTTATTAAAATTGACAAAATTTGAGTTTCAAGGTTGGCCACCTCTAATGAAACAGCTACACTATACAACCTAATCGTATATTGCTATTTCCTCTTTAGCAAATGCGAGGAAAAGTAATCCGGAATCCCGTTGCTTTGTGCTCATCCGGCTCAAGGGATGAGAGCGTCATGCGTCCCGGAGCTTAGCTGGAGCTCAGGAGCTGGCAGTGATTAGCCGCTAAGCGGACTCGGCCAATAAGGGATTTAAAAAAAATAGGAAGTCAGTTCTATGTGACCAACGTTTTTAGCGTTGTAATACGAAAGACGCACGAAGTAAGGTCAGACATTGTGAAGCGTTACGAGTCGTGTGGCGAGATCGCATCGTTGTGCCAGCTATGCGGCGCAAGTACGGATCTTTTCGATAAATAAAATTCGATAAAATTGACAGTTAAAATCGATAAAACCCACTTTCTCGACTTTAACTGTCAATTGTATCGAATAAAATCCACTTTATCGATTTTAACTGTCAATTTTATCGATTTTTTTTATCGAAAAGATCCGTACTTTCGCCGCTGGTGAGGCAATTAATTATGTAAGGTGGGACGGGGATGCACAATATACTCCGAGCCATGCACAATATACCCCAAGTGATGCACAATACAAGCTTATCGATGTACAATTGTACAATACACCCCCCTTGCGCGACGTCAAGTAGTGGGTAAAATGATCACAAGATTTGAAACGGAGATGTCTTTTCAATGTTCCTAAATACAATTGTGATATGTACCTATATCACATTTGTAATTACAAACATTGTCAACATTGCACCAACATTGCAAATTAAATAAAAGCTTGTAAAATTTTGGAATAAAAATAACTCAGTATATAGAGTGAGCATTATTAGCTTAGTTGCAACGTGATAAAACGGTATTTCAAGAGGCGCGAATCCAAATCCCGGTTGGAGTTATAATTTAAATTCCCAAAAAATAATCCAATGTTTGATATTAAACTTTTTCTTCCTGATATTCTCGTACTTGGTTTTACATATTCATTATATAAACTGTTTTTCTATATTAAGTAATGAAATCTAGATAACTATTATGTAATATTTACAATAACTATCATAAAACTACATTTCTAAAATTAATTATTACGTGTAAACTTTTTTTTTTTATAGGATACTCAAAAATATGTATATTTCATATATCAGTGGATCAATGGATTATTTACATTTCAATAAAAAACTAAGAATTTATCAATTAAAAACAAAATTAAACAAAACCTTATAAATAAAAAACAGCATTAAGGTCGCCTTCTGCAGGTAGGGTGCCCAAAAAGCTGGCGACATTACCTCGCTAAAAAACAAAAAATAATCAAAGTCTACTTACCAGTAAGGAATGAAAGTCTTCTCATAGCCGGAAACGGGTGGTTTCCTGAAGTATCTAACAGATCCAGCTGGTAAACTTCTCCCCGGATCCTGTACAGCTTTCGGTGGAAATCTTCGATGGTAGGAGTGTAGCTGTCTTCAAACTTGGTGCTCAGAAAACGGGAGACTAGCGAGGTCTTCCCGACGCGAGCTGACCTAGGGAAACACTTTATGTTAGAAGTTTAAACTAGTCTAAGTCTCTGTTTGGTTGTCGAATAAATAACAATCTCTACGCATAAAAAATGAATACCATAAATTTGGGGAGACACTGGGTCCGTAAAGTTTTCTGAACAAGAAAAACAAGATTTCACTCGAACGAAGTCCAAGATATATATTTTTATTTAAATACATCTTTCTACTATTTGTGGTCTTATCGCTTAAAGTCCTCTTTCTAACAACCATGTTTATTAACATGTATATGTACAACCAGTGTGTATCATATACACAAACTTAATGTTTTTTGTTTCTTTTAAAAACTGCATATAGGTACCTAATGTATTTTGTCGTCGCATGCGACCTGATAACCATAACAGCCTAAAGAATAGGAGAAATTATCTGTACAATTAAATACACAATTAAACAACGTTGCCCAATTTAGTACTCCTGAAGTCGGTAAAACAAATATTAATTATAAAAGGTCGAGATATTTCAAAAAGAAAGACAACGTGCCAACACTTTTCTAGAAGTTATGTAGTTTGGTACGGCTTCGCTGGAGCTCTTATAAAAAGACTCAATAAATGTTGCTTATGTATACATAATGCCCTCTTGTGTACCTTTAAGGATCCCTTGGGATATCCGAGATAACTGAGAAAAACTATATTTTTCTAGAGTAAACTAAGCAGTACTTATACATTTTTTTTTCTCTTGGGTAACGAAAAGTAAGTCTGCTGGTGCGTCTATAAATCGTAATGCGTTTGACCTGACGGTCAAACGTGAGGTAGTCCTCATCCAGCCTTTGCCTAATCCTAATTTTAGTTTCACTCTCTCTTTCTAAATAAGAACTAAAGAAAGGGATGGAACATATTTTAGACCTGTCAAGTTAATTCACTTGCTTGCATCTTGAATAAATATACCAGCCACGAATTTAGTGTCGTCTAATTTGTCAAGGGTGGGATATAATTGACAGCTCTAAAACTAAATTAAGACCTGTCAAACATCTGCCTTTCCTTTCTCGTGTGATGTTTAAGAAAAAAGAGATTTAGAATCAGGATGGTGACGCCAGAATCGCTACTATTGTCTGACAGACGAGTGGTTGGCCAAAACAATTGAATGAACCATAGAAGTATGCAGTCAGCCAGACCGTTTAGACGCAGAACGTCCAATTCGCAAAATGTCCAGCTGTCGAAAAATGTCCAGCTGTTGCAAAATGTCCAATTCGCAAAATGTTCAATTCACAAAATGTGCAATTCGCAAACTGTCCAACTCGGGAAATTTTCAAATTCGACGTAAGTCTACTAAAAGATATGCGCGGAAAATGCGGCAAGATCAGTCCCTGCCACTAAAAAATTAACGGTGCCTTGGAGGCGTTCTTTAAAACAAAAAGAATTCTTTGAAAGCACGAACTGCAGTGCAAAACGCAGTCTTAGTTATACGGCTTTGTAAATAATTATGTTCCACGGCAGTGATTTGTCAGAATGAGCATGAAAGTAGAAATAATGCAGTGAAAATGCGGTATTTTAATACGATTGCACATAAAAAGGAGTGTAATGTTTTAGGGTTCATGTTTGCATGTCTGTATGTGAGTTTCTTTATTCCACCATAATTATAAATGCCTGAACAGATTTGGATGTGTGGAGTATTGTTAGGATCCTTACATCATCCCGAGTGACACTGGCTAAGGCAGTCGTGTTTTTTATGTAACTTTTGTTATTGTATAATTTGCAGTATTGTCTTATTTTATTGAAGCTGACACCCGCATTTTTCAGTCTTCTCCTGACCACGATCAATGCAGCTTGATTGAAACGTCGAGGTAAATAAAAACCTATGTTTTTATCGCGATTAAGGCGATACTCCGAGTCGAACAAATTTGTTACATACTTGTTTTAATTACAACAATATTATCGGTAATATGATGAATAATTACATATATTTTTTCCAGGGCCGGAAACACATCTGATTTTATTAAAAAATCTTTTAAGTGAAGCTATTTCGCTGCAGCGAAACAATGTTTTCAAATCGCGAAAGTTTAAAGTCGTCTAAACAAGTCGATTTAACAAAAGTTACATAAATATAAAAAGTTACATATACATAAATATAAATCAACTTTATATAACATTTTGGTGCATATCTTTTAAACTACTGAACCGATTTTGATGAAAGTTACTCTGTTCCCCAAGTTGAAGTAATTGTAAGTCAACAAAAATAGGGTGGTCATGATCCCATTCATAGTTTCGGAGAAATGCGTGGACAAACATATACACACACTGAATACGTTTTAAAAAGCATTTGTATGAAAGCATGCCGCTCCATTACAAATGTAGCTTTTTACGTTTACCATATCGCTGAATCAAAATGATACCTTCAGGGCCCACGTCGATAGTTTATCCGGGAAGGCCGGATATTATAGATAAGCAGCAAAGTTGCGGATAAACTGTTACCCTAAAACATACCTTTATTATACCTTTATTCTAGTTTCCAGCCCGTTTTTATCCGTCCGCCGTCAAACGAAGGTATGTTTAGTGGAATTTTACCCAACTTTACGGTAATCTCACAATCCGTGCATACGTGAATCCCACCCTACGCAAACACGCATTATTAGGCACGGGTTATATGAGCGTTACGAACGCGGATTATTGAACTTCATCCTAAAAATCTCGTTTACAAACTGCTAACGATTACGTTAGCATTTTTGTTAATTGTTCAAATTAGCATGTTAGAGTAACATCTATATACCTACTGTGTCTCTGAAATGCTAAAAAAATCTATGCAAAAGTGTTTCCCGATTTTGAACCGTGTTTACTATTTGCTAACGAGACGAGCTGGAGCTGCATTAGAATTATTGTAAAAACATATTTGGAAAAAAAGAAAGATGAAGATTTTCTTGCACTTCTCGATCAGTCATACACTTGAAACGGGCACCTATTAGAGTCATATAACTTTCATGAGCGCTTTCCTGGGGTCAATGTAAATAAAGAATATTATTCTGCCTAAAGCGCTTTCGCATATAAAACGACTTTTCATGTCTTTCATATGCGATTCTACGCTTTGACACGATTGCACTTTCTTACTAACATAATAATATATCTTAATCCACATAAATAAAAATTAACGTTGTAAAGTAACGGCTGGACAACAGCTGAAAGAGAATCACTCGTGGAAGTGGCCCCTAAGGGATCTTGGAAGGATCTTCTCTGTATATTTAGGACGTGTTTGAAGACGTGTTAAATATATCAAGCAGCGCCCTTTGATAACATGCGAGTTTCAGCACTTTCTAAGTTACCCAGCGCAAATTGGAGAGCGCAGCGGCCAGTTTTGTGGCTGTTCGAATTGAAACTAACTACTTTAATGAGCTTAATCCTAGTACCTACTTGTAGTTGTAGTATAGTCTTGAGGTTAAAATTAGAGCTATAGGTTTACTTTGCTGGTCGCTATTTTGTGTTAATTCTTGGGTAATGATCATTTGGAAACACTGGCAAAGGAGTGAACATTTAATGTCACCCGATATTATTTTAAAACTTTCGCGAATTGAATACATGGTATTAGTTTTGTCTTAATTATATACTATATAAGTACCTAATAACTCCTACTTCTGTTGTACATTAAAGTGGGCAATATTTATATTAGTAACCAATAGTGCATACCTAGATTAAAGCGTTTACCAAATGCAGCGCTCAAAAAAAACGATTTGGCGTACATCATGACGCCTTTTTTATGCTCAATGGGTTAGATTCTGAGTATTGTCTCACAAGGTTTCTGAGCATTGTCTGATAATAAGAGTCGATGTGGCTGAAGATCGTCAACTCGCTCAAACTAAAACAGTGGATTTTAAGTGCAGCTGTGGGAGGGAACACCTTGCAGGTGCTTGGCGACAAAGTTTCTATTTGATGATAGCTAGCCAGAGGAACACCTAAAAATGTCCTACCTGCACTATGCTATGGTCTCATCAAGATGTTTTCCTTTACTGAAACCTCTCCCCAAACTATATTGGCTCTTATTAGTAAACCGTTTTAAACGGTGATTTGGTTAAAATATCAAAAGAGACAAAACATAGTATAACTATTCAACATTGTAACACTGTTTATTAATAAGAGCCATTAGGTATTGGATTCTGGTTATCGACCTACAGATTGGTGGCTGGCGTCGCTAGCACTGAGTCACCATCCACACGCTTCTAGTACTACTAGTTCGCCACCTACAACCAGTCGGGGGTCGTTGCGATCTCGCCGCGTGCACTGCCTGAAGAAGAGCGTCGGACACGCTTGAAACCTAGGTCGAAAATATCGACAAATGACGTGAGTTATGGCCGGTTATTTAAAAATTTATAATGTTTGATACGCACGAAAATTTTAATAGTAAAATTTTCATCATTTTCCCTCAACCCAATTAAAAAACCCCTCACGTTTATGTCCGTTTCTCAAATTGACACAACGTTGCGTGTCGCCACAGGCGTGTTGTTTCGCAGTTAGTAACACACGTGACATACGACACCTGCTACAGTACTGTAGTATTGGAATTTACAGGCTGGCGTGACACGGGTAGTCGAAATTAGGTATCTTTGCATGCTAAACACGTTCCGGCGTGCTCCCCGGGGTTCTGTGAGAGTAGTTCGCACATTTTTGACTAGGAATATGCAATGAGATTTTTGAGTATAGCGCGTTTCTCGTAAAAGTGAAATTGTCAAGTGTGGGACTAATCAGAGTAAAGTGAAAGGAATTTTTTCAGCAGAGACTAATGTGGTTTAAGTCACACCTGCCTTTATCATTACTAGGTCTCCGTACGTATTATGTAGTTATTTATTTGTTAAGATTTGAGAGTACTTGTAATATAAGTTGTACTTCTATAACTAGTCAAGTAAACTATCACCGCTTAATTTCCCTTGCATTATCAAAATATTACGATAAACCAGGTTGTGTAATTATATCACGTAGCGTATTTTTCGTGGTTTTACATAGTTGACTTTCAAAAACACCTCACGATTTTCACCTGTATATTCGTTTTTTAAATCTATTACGTGATAATTGTGCTAATTATATTACATTATAATTGCTATTAGTGAGTTTACTACCATACCTTTTCTAGGCCGGTTATAAAATAAAACCCCGTTTCTTCCAAATCATTACACAAAGTACAAACAAACAGCCAACACAAAATTAACTCGCCTACCTCCATAAAAACGTCAGAAGTGATAAATTTACGGTTACGAAAGAGAATCCAAACTTCGAGCAAGTTACCTGATCTCGCAAGGTGTACCTATACTTCCTACAGGAAATCTGATATAAGTCACGGTTGATATAAGAGAAAACTACCCAAAACTATACAATAGGGGGATAGGAAAACTTTACGATGAACAACTGACCGAAAGTTTATTAAACTTTACAGGAGATCAGTGATTTGGGGCGAACTTGGGATAGTAAGTAATATTGGAAAATGTTGACTATGTAATCGGTGCGTAATTGGAATGCCCTTTAGAGAGGCTTATGTCCAGTTTAAGGTTGAATAACTTAAAGACCGTTATGTACATTGATGCTGTATATACTTACCCTACTTTCTTTACTTACATGTGGGTGTTGTGTAAATAGTAAATTTATGTGTGTATAAGATGTGAGTGGGAGCTATGTAGACAAATCTGGCATTACGGTGAATAGAAAAGATAACACGGCCTACAACGGTTTTGGTACCGCTAAAACTACTGATTCAGATTACTGTGTCGGGGTGAGTTGTGGCGCGACAGAATGATGTCGAATTCATACATTTAGTATGGTCAGTGGCGCAAGTATGGAACTTTGCGATCCATAGCGATCGATACATTGACAGTTCGATAAGTTAAACGTGCAGGTCGTTGTTGATTTTTTTCGAAAACGAAACAACCTTTTTGACGAGAGCGAAAACTAATCTCCGAAACTAGTTTTGCGATGACAAGTTGTACTTGTAATCTGTAATCAATTGCATTTCCTACTCAATGAAGTTCAATTTTTATTGCATTGACCGAATAACTAATTTCGTGAAGTGATTTTCGTGTGAAAACCGTGGCGAACGACGATAAAATTATTTATATATTTATGTATATATTTACACAGTCTTCGTTCTATAATCCAGTCTTCTGCAAATATTCACTATACTGAAGAAAGTAGATACGGCTTCGTTTCGTTTTCTAAAAACTCAAGTCATCTATCTCTAATTGAAATTTTTAACCATTCGAACTGTCAATCTTATTTATTTAAAAGATCGGTACTTGCGCTGCAGGTTCATACTAACGCATTGCTTTGTGTAGGGGCGCCTTGTGCCTTGTCCTTTTCTTTGTATGAATTTGCTATTGTTCTGTCGCACCACGACACACCCCGATATAATAACCTGAACTCAGTTTTAAGATTCTGCAGAATTAATTAATTATTAAGATTCTTATTGCAATTTTATTCTTTTGTTTTAAATCTTTAAGTAAACGTAACTTAAACGCTTACTCACTCATATCCCTACATTAGGGTTCCCTGTATCGCAGGTGGTATGGATAATTAGTTCTACTCTATGATTGAACAAGACTAACACCCAAGAACCATAAGGTTGGTTCTCGGATCTTATAATAAGCTCTGCAAATAAAATCTGTCCGACCGGCGACCGGTAATTGAACCCGGAGACCCTCGCTTTGCAGATAGGGTTACTACCAACTTAACTACAGGTCTTCGTTGCTAAATTGGCAGTAACCATGGTAACAGTCGGCTCGCTGTAAGTAAGCAAAATACGCATCTTTTATAAATTCAGACTCTTTTTTGCTATACTTAACACAATGAATTTAGATTGATTTTAAACAATGGCTCTTTGAACGAATTTCCATTTCTCAATCTTATCTTTTTTACTAGGAATCAAACAAATTTTGTATACGGTAGGTCATTTTCTAGTGCTAGCTGAAAGCGGAAGCAAAGTTCTAATTGGCAGTGCAATTTTTATGGGCCGGCGTTATACTTACCATGGGATGAACGACCTGCTCGTTATGAAATATAATTAATAAAATAACCCTCTCCGGTTATGCGTAACAACTAAACGTGACAGACTAGTTACAGGCAGCAGCGTCACCTGTGCAAATAGTTTCGTCCTGTGGTCTCCAACCCGCACGCCCAGCGTGGCAATTACGGGCAAAATCCTCCCTATAAGCCGAATACCGGGCTCAGTGCCTCAGTGACGTGCCTTGGCAGAGGCTTAAGTCCAACAGTGGACTGGTAATAAGCTGTTGATGATAGTGATATGACGTGATGTGTTGCGTCAAGCTGAATGACCTACGGATCGAGCAACCTTGCTACTACCAAGCCAACGTCGCTACGAAAGTGTAGAAGTTCTACAGCGTAGCGGCTACGTCCACTAACACTGTAAACAAATAAATCAAATAATCATAGAGTTTCGAATAAATAGTTATTTAACCGACTTCTAAAAACCAAGAGGTACTCAATTTGGGGGCGTTTTTTATGGTTGTTACCTCACATCTCCGTCATAAACCGATTTGCAAAATTATTTTTTAACAGGATATACTTTCTGATTGGTCCCATAGAATTATCATCAAAATCGGTTCAGTAGTTTGTCACTAAAGTCGACTCGTCTCTTTATTAAAGTATTTTTACTTTGGGTTTTCTGTAAGATAATATTCCACCCATACATGCGACATCTAATGTTTTTATATAACAGATCTTGTGTAGTAGGTAGTATTGTGATAAAACGTTTGTTATTACTACAATGCCCTAAAAAGTTCAACTATTACACTTATTTGAGTTAAACATTTGTATTTCTAAGTTATACAATCACTAATTAATAATATACCTCAACTAGCGTCTGCCCGCGGCTTTGAGCTTTAGTGCTATAGCACTCAGGGATAATTAAGCTTCCTATTTAGTGAAAGAACTTTTAGAATTGGAACAGCGTTTACAGAGATTAGCGGTAACAAACAAACAAAAAACAAACTTCACTGCTTTATTAGTACTAATAAATTCCTAATTTAATTAATCAGAGTATTGTTCATAAAATTGTTTCGCAAATTCAACTCAATCAATAATTTATTCAACAATCACGACTCGTTTCTAACTAGCATTTAAATAAATCAACATAAATCATTTTTATTATTAATGTCCGCATAAATTCAATATGACAGAAACACTAAAATGTTGAAAGCTGTGCATTTGCGGTGTGCCGCAGTCATAAAAACAAGTTATATCCACCCGCACACTTGCCCACATGTTGGTGGTAGACATAACTCAAAATACTGTACAGCCTTCCTCGCATGATGGCTGTATTATCATATTACTGTAAGCCTTAAACAAAAAAAGCGTAAGCATTTTTTGTATCCAAGTAAATCTCATTTTTTAACACTTGTGTCGATAATAGTCCTAATATTGCTAGTTATAATAGATATTATAACTAGCAGGTACCTAAATACTTATAGAGCGCTATTACAATATGTTTTAAGTTCTATATTAATTCGAATAGTAAGCCGAATATTATAGTACCGTTGTATACTTATCATAGTTTTAAATTTTTTAACCACCATGTTACCATAGACATGTTCACCCTGTCACAATTCTACAAGTGTACACTAATGACTACACACTTACATACCGCCGCCACGCTTTACCAAGTCGTCACCGAGAACGAGATTTCAGGACATCGAGATACTAACCTCAAGAGGTGCCAGTGACGTTTGGTTTGCACGAAATATATTCCACCATATTTACCTAGACATAATGCGCTTTGATTGGCTAAGCCACCGCCTCGCGCCTTTTCCCCGTGCGCTGATATAAGTTATAGCAAGATCAATACATTGTTGTGAGATCGGATAGTACAGTATTTCATCTCTCGGGGTTAGTATCTCGATGTTTCGGGCGCTCATTACTTCGGCAGCCGAGAGCAGCGCTCAGGTGACGGACGTGCGGTGGACGCGCGGTCATAGTAAATGTATGCATCGCGACTTTGGCGCCGTCCGTGTCATCTCGCTCTCAGTGACGTTCCGGTGACGGCGGCGGTGGACAAAGGCTCTTAATGGGGTTCGGTCCCCGGCCCAGCCGTGACAAACTTTATGTGATGACCATGAAGTTATTTCTCGAGTCTTGAATAGTGTGTAGGTACATCTGTGTGACATGTCCAGTTGCCTGCGACACAGGAAATCCTGATATAATCTTATAATCACCAGGCGCATCCAGATCGGCTGATGATAACTGCATCGAATTATATGTAATCGTTATTTATTTAATTACAAAAAGTTGAAACCCTCAACCTGTCCCCTCTTCTTCGTAATTTCGTTCTGTCATTTCAAATAATATTTGGCTTTGTACGTTAATTGAAATATGCTTGTGTTCAACAGGCATAATGTACCGACACCAATATACATATATTGCTGTCACTACATCTGTTTATGTAGACGATAGAAGGAGGAGTCGAAAATATATCTAATATCTAAAACAACCCCTGCCTCGCAGATAAGAGATAATCATTTCGAAACCGTGGGACCGATTTTCATCAAACACCGTGTTGAAGCCTATTGAATGTTGAAATTGGTTCAACCGCTCGTTGGCGAAACGCAGACAGAGACAAAGGCTTCAAACTCGTAACACTTGTATTGTGTTTATATAAATATCTCATATTATCAGATTTATACGTCCGATTTAACAGATCATTTAAACAATACTAAATTAGGCACAAACTGTTAGAATACTGATTAGTTACAATAAATGGTTAATATAAAAAGATAAAAGGTAAAATGCGTCTTTTATTAAAACTCGTGGCACTTTGAGATGGCAGTGACGGCTGCTAACGTCAATGTGTTTAAAAAAAAGAAGGGCCGTGGCCGTGTTAAAAATTTACATAAAATTCTCCAACACTTAAACGTCCAAGCTCGCAATTTACGTCAGATTTTAGTTTGACGTACAGTAATCCGAAGCACGGTCTATTTCAAATTAAACTTGGATTTGCAAGTTTTACAAGATCCCAATAATAGGACGTGTGATGTTTGATTGACGTTTTCCAACCGAGAGCTTTTTTACCACAGATGCTATAGAAACATTTTAATTATTTTTTTTCAAGCTTTTTTGGCTTAACTTCGCTACATAGTTTGTTTGTAAATTAGATGAATGTGTTTATTTTGCAACTGAATTGTAAACAAGTTCCCATGACTCGAATAGTCTGATTGTATTCATGTCTAAGCCTTGGTGACAATGGAAAATTATGGAAAAAAGTTTGCTTTTAAAAAAAATATTATTTCTATGCAATTGGGATGTTGACTGATTTTGGGAAAGTGTTTAAAACAACGCGAATGGGCCTAATATAACCTAAAATATTTAAAATTACTTTTTGAATACAGCTAATACTTTAATTTTCATGTATTTTAAATGCCATTTCAAGTTTCGCTCCAAAACGCCAATACTGGTCACGTGTCGATGTGACGTCACGCGCTTAATACAATTCATGCCACAGATAACTATATTCACATATATCACTCTAAAATAGGTACTAGGCAGAAAGAGCAATATACCTACTCATTCCGATTGAGCGAGTGATGTCACGCGCTTTAAGTAGCGTTTTATGTCACGTGACTTCGGAGTGAAGTGATTACATTTTGATTATTAAATTAGAATTAATTTCCTTAAAAATAAACAAAAATATTGTGTTTTATAGGATTTCTGTCACAAAAACTACCGTTTCGCGGCAAAATTATATTTTTATTTGAATACAGTCAACATCCCAATTAGTTTAACATATACTCAGGGAGCACCTCTGAGTTAGAGGATAGTGCTATTCCGAGATTCGAACCAGGGTGCGTCGGGTTGAAAGCCGCACAAGTGCGCTAAGGGCCTCTCTCGCTCCTTTCAATGGTAAAAACACATGATAGTAAATAATAGGTACAGCTCACTTTGCCATAAACACGAATGACCGGACATGTCTCCCTTCATACCTCCTTCTATCATCTGACGACTAAACTAATGGCTAAGGGCCATCTGTACGAAGCATTTTGTGTCAACACATATATATAGGTATTTTGTTATGCATACCGCTAAAGAACGGAACTCCTTGACAGTTTAGGTTTTCCGATTGCTACAACCTAATCTTCCTAAAATCGCGTGAGAATAGTAGTTTTTATATAGACGATCTTGCTTCATCGTCAACCTCTTTGATTTTTCAGTGTACCTTCAACCAACATTAGGGGAGATAGTTTCAGACGCTAACCTGCCCAAAATATAAAAAGGATTAAAATAATTAGGCAGTAAATTAAAAACCTCCTAGAGGTGGTTCTGCCACACTGACTCTCTTGCTAAATATTTAAGCAGACAGAATAAACACAAAGCCCGCTCCATTTTCGTGTTTTGAGTACATAAAACGCTTCTGTATTCATAACCGGTTAATTTTAAACAATAGTTGGTCAGTAATACCCATGGTATAAATTTAAAATAATGTAGAATTATTAAAAGTGGCCAAAGCTTTTTCGCTAATCCGAACTGTTTATTGCCTATGGCCGATCACATTTTGCTGCTTAGGAATTAGTAACAAAGGAAATAACATATCAAAATCTACTAGAGATTATTTGGAACGACAATAAGTACTTATGTTTTGTATGGTTTTGTCACTCATCTCCAAAATTAGTGAATCGATTTTAATGAAACTCTATAGCTGTGTCCCGTGGCTTCGCCCACGTAGCCTAAGCTACTCCTTATAACATCAGCTATCTGCCAGTGAAAGTCCCGTCAAAATCGGTCCAGCCTTTTTGGAGATTAGCCGAAACAGTCAGACAGACAAAAATTGTAAAAATTTTGTTGTTGTTATAGGTACCGTATATACTTTCATTTTAGTAAAAACCTGTTATTTTGACATTAAAAACAGACGCTTCAATTTGATTTATTTGTTTAGATGTATATTAATTCCGGTTTACTTCCTTAATCAATTAATTCCTGTCACAAAATTGAGGAAATTGTATCAAAACATTCGCGAAACATGTCGTCGATCAAGCCTATCGAGTAATCTATCAATTTCGCAGATGAGCGATCAAAGGTACGGTGTGAACTACACTAATCT
The DNA here is from genome assembly GCA_907269065.1 of Crocallis elinguaria. Lineage (NCBI taxonomy): Eukaryota > Metazoa > Arthropoda > Insecta > Lepidoptera > Geometridae > Crocallis > Crocallis elinguaria. Next base: position 16,711,128 of record OU026072.1, on the reverse strand, counting down.
CCCTGCTATAGCATGCGACCGTACAATTTGTGTGTATATAATCCCTTACTACGAAGGTTTGATGAGAATTACGGTGATAAATTGTACCATAATCCTTGATTGAACTCAGTCAAAATATGTCAATGACAGTTTATATGCCTCACGCGTAGATGGGATTATTTAATTATATTTGTTATTTATATTTTATGTTGCTTTAACTGTAACAGACACAGAATATGATACTTTTATTTAGGAAAGAAACAGTAAAAAATATTAAAAAACATAAACCAGAAAGTTTCCGCCGTTAAATACATTATACAGGGAGCGGAAGTAAAAAAATGAAGACCAGGCCCCATCTCATCCCAACAGTGCCACTTAAGAGCAAGCTAAGAGAATATTCAGATAATAGGCATCAGCATTATCCTCAGTAAAAAAAAACCAAGGCCACCAAAACGCCTACTAAGCATGACATTTCACGTTATTGGGGCCAATCAACATCATGGAGGAATCTTTGGTTCTACAGTGGACGTTTTCCGCTGGCGATGACACACGTAACCATGCTAAATATGCCCTTACCAAAATTAATTCTTGTATTAGTGACCATGAAAGTTTAATAACTTATAAAAGTTCTTTTTTTTGTAATACATATCTAGATATTTTACTTGTGAAAGTAGTGTTGTTTAACTTTTAGATACTGGTGTCGATTCTGTGCGGTGCCGATCTCAAACCTAAACCTAATTTTAGTTTCAATCTCTCTTTCTAAATAAGAACATGAGAAAGAGCTTGAATATAATTTAGACGTGTCAAATGAATCCACTTGCTTGTGTCTAGTGTAGATTTAACGGCAATGAATTTAGTGGCGTCTAATTTATCAAGGATGAAAGATATTTGACAGCTCTGTAACTAAATTTAAATCTCTCTAACATATTCCATCTCTTTCTCATGTTATGTATTCAGAAGAGAGAAAGCGGAACTAGATTTCGGTTTAGGAATGAAACGATAGAATCGACACCACTGTGACTCGACTCTACTGACCGAATAGACTCTAAAATCTCTAGTCCACAACAACAGTTCGTAGGTACGTCACGATACCCTGACGACAGTACAAAGAGTATTCTACTCTTATCAATCGTAGCACCATCTTCGATTACATCGTTACTTACCATCAGATGATATAGTGACCGACCGCCAACATTACTATCGAAATAAATAAAATAATAGAACACCGAAGACGCAGTCGTATTTGATTGTGTGATGTGTCCGAAACACTCGACTACTTGAAGTATTGTCACGCTTTGCTACAACTCGACATTGCGTGATCCACTTAGGACCGCTATCTATAAGTACTTAAGTACGTTAAATCGTCCGTCCGTATAAGTATAAGTACACTCTACGTCTAAGTACGCTTTTTTTGTACTATTTGATAATGAGACGAGCTGGTCTACGTGATGATAAGAATAACGCCGGTCCATAACTATTGTACTGCCACTCAAAACTTTGAAATATAAAGGCAGGACTAAGGCACTAAAGTGTGCTCCTTACTCTGAGGCATTAGGTATTAAGTCTCATAAGCCCAATAATTTCACTGGCTACTCTCCTCATCAAGCCGGAACACAGTAATGCTTGCACAATACTGCTTGACGGCAGACTTAACGATTAAACCGGTGGTACCAACCCAGACGCATACTCGCAGAAGTGTTAGTTTTAGCCTAACGCTTAGTTTTAGCTATGAATCGTCACGGTCGAGACCGACGGGAGTTGAATTGGTGTGGTTTAAAAAGCGGAAGCTCATCATATACTATTTATTGGTCTTGTTGGGTAACGCTGTAAAGTCCGCTAGGTGACGCGGTTCTGTGTAACTGTTAAGGCCATTCGGTAATTCTGTAAAAGCCGTTCGTAGTTTTGTACAGACCGTTTGGTGACGCTGTAAAGTCCGCTTCGTGAAACTGTAAAGGTCATTAGGTGATGCTGTTAAGGTCTAGACTAAAGGCACGGTCCTTAAAAAACATAAATGCTTTAGTGAGTTTTCGTAGTAACAAAACATAGATAGGAATCATGTTCGTAACTGATCGACGCGACATGGTATTCGCAATTTAGTTCCGTGGTTTTCGGCTCAATAGTGACGTATTGCCGAGCCGTACACACTGACAGGTACAGTCTAGATAAATGTCAAGTTAACTTGAACAGCGGCGCGAGTACGGAAGTCGGTTCGATAATAAAATTCGATAAAATTGACAGTTCAAATCGATGAAGTGGATTTTATCGAGCCGTCACGTGGGTGTGAAACAATCGACAAAAGTTACCGAAAGGAGCGAAATATGACGGTTTTTCTCGATAAATTATCTATGATCGAGTCCGAACCGAAAACTTATGAAAACTATATAAGTCGATGCGGACGAATAACGCCATTTATAAGTGCAAAAATGGACTTCGGTTTAATTTTGTTACTGGCAGAAGAGCGGAGACCCAATAGAGATAGAGATTCGCTGATGATGCACAGGCGCGGCTTACGGGATGCAAATAATCCCTTGGAACTCTCTGAAGAGCGTTTTGTAACTCTCTTCCGAATTTCGAAGGAAATTGCTTTGGTACTTATTCAAGGTGTCGAGGATAACATAAAAAGAACCCGATCTCACGGACTTCGAGACGATCAAACAAAACTAACGAGACGAAGAATGGATGGAGTATGGATAAAATAATCACGCCTGTTAATCTGCCTAGTAAAATCTATAGCCGTAGGGAATTGAGGTGCAAGGTTAGAAAATGACGTCAGTGTCTCGTCTCTCCTCTTTCTTCACCCCCGCCGGTTGCCACCGCCCGCCTCTGCCCGGTGCCGGCGGCCATATTGTGATTTGTGTTTGTGTTGATACAAAGTGTTTGCCATGTGTTTGCGTCGATTAATCTTTTTAATCCACATAATATTCAGTAATAACGTGACTTGACTACCGCAAAACAAAATGTATCGTAAGGGTTGTGTTCCTAAGTGTGATAGCCAACGACAGGGCGTTAAATTACATAGATTTCTTGTGAAAACGGAACCAGAAGTTAAAATGTGTTAACTGTGAAAAAAGGACTGAATTGACAGCGTCTAACAAAGTGTTTACTGTTTGTGTGCCATAAACACTATATCTAACATTGTTTAGTGACGTCATTATGTGTATTAAAAAAATACTGAGTCATTTGCTCGTTTCTTTTTTTCTTAACCCATGTCCATCTTTATTTACTCTTCTATAGTGTAGGAAGTAGGAACTAGCACAGAATAGATAATATTACAAATAGAACTAGTAGGAAAATATCAAGGTACGATAAACATACCTATGAAAATGTATACAAATATGTATATATAGCACGGTTTCAACTGTCATCTTCTAACTTTGCAACGATACATCGTCGATGTAGGTAACATGACCGTCTGATACGTAGTATCCCTTAATAGTTTGTGAAAATAATAATTATTAAAGTCTGACAGTATGAAGTAGTATGAACTATGATTATATTCTCTTTGGTAGTATGAACAAAATGAACAAAGAGAATAATAAAATAATATGACTATGGTCGAAAACCTTTTTTGTTATTTATTTTTTACCAGTATACAGAGTCACAATGTTAGAATAATATTAAACCAATTCATTTTAAAAATAAAATATGGTGATTGAAGTAAAATATCATAAAACATTATTTTTATACACTATCCCACTAAACTTAAAAATAGATTTAAAAAAAGTTAGGTCGAATATACTGATCTGTGGGTCGAATCCAAAGAGAATTTTCGACAAAAGCTTACGACGACTTCGGTACTCGCAACTTTCGATAAAATTATCGAGTTTTTCGGTTCGACAATTTTATCGAACCGAGTTCCGTACTCGCGCCGCTGAGACTTGTAAAAAGCTGATTACCTACTATCTAAAATAGTCAAGGATATGAGAGTAACAAGTTAGTTAAAAAAAATCACGAGAATTATTATGATCAGGCTTTATGCTTAGGTACTATTAGACAAATGAAATTAGGCCTTTTAACAAATATACATTATATCTTTGACATTGTAATAAATGCCGAACATCCCTCTTCGGCCAAATGCAGTGTAAACCAGAACTTATGCACTGCAGTAGGCACATTACTTTGAGACATGTTTTTACACCACACCATAGGTTTTTTTATACTATTTGATAAGGAGACGAGCAGCTGGTCGTTTACTTGATGTTAAGAATAACACATAACAATTCCTGCGTGGCACTACAATGGCTCGTTACTCTTAGGTATTAGGCATACTCTTAGACATTAGGTATTAAGTCTCATAAGCCCAGTAATTTCACTGACTACTTTGCTCATCAAACCGTAACACAGTAACACTTGCACATTGTTGCATTGCTTGGCGGCAGACTTCACGAGCAAAGCGGTAACTCATGACGGACATCTCGCATTTAGTACTACCACCTAGTAAGTAGTAAGTAAGGTGCTTAACTAGATATTTTTATCTTAAGGGTGGTTTGCTAGCTAGGCATTCAATAGACAATACTGTTCAGTACGCGATCTCACTATCACAGATTAAAAAATATTTAAATGAAGAAACTAAAGCGTACCTCTACTTTACGCTACCACAATGGGGATGTTGACTGCCAATTTATCACGATAGGTGGCGTATCGTCGCCATGGCCATTGAAAACTGTCAGTTTCATACATTTTATAACCTATAACTCAGTAAATCTTAATTTTTATTAATTATATGCCACTGTGTGCTGTACCAGGATGTTTGAACCCCGGTGTACATTTATTTCCCAAGGATCCAATAATAAAAAAGAAGCTATACGTCGCAAAAACTTTGTACTATATAGCATACAAGGTTATGCCGGAGTCATTTCCATGAATCTGATTATGTAGAAGAATCAGCTTATACAGGTGAATTATTGTGTGTTTATTTCGGTCATCAAGTGTCACAGATCGTCTTATCTTAATCTCTGTGGTTATTTTTAATAAGTAGCTTGTAAGAGTTTGAAACTTTTTATGGTTTTTCAGGAGATCCTCAAATATACAGATATCTCAAAAAGGGACTGTACCAAGCGTATTCCCTTGGTGCACTTGAGTTTCAACAACACCTACATCAAGAAGCCTTCGGTATTTAGAAAGAAGCAAGAAGCTATTCATTTTTATATGGGCCTAGAAATCTATGATAAATTCATGCTGGTGTTAGACACATGTGTAATAACTTAATTTACAAGGGAAGTCAAATTATTAATGTTTGTGTTGGTGATCAACTACAAAAGTACCCATAACAAAGCCTGGGAATCCTGTAGCACAGAAAGTGACATTTAGCAGCTACAAACACAAATACTGTGAAGGCAATGATTGGGCTATGACTGGTGGTCTTACATCTTGTCTCAGAATGTTATGGAGATTCAGTCAGTGATAGACAGATTATAGAAAGATCCAAACTGGAAAATCTTTGTGCCAGTGGTGATTCTATCATGGCAGACAGAGGCTTTAATGTACAGGACATTTTTGTTTCAAAAGACATTAGTATAAATATTATGATGTTGTTGAAAGGAAAGACAAATACCAAGTGTTAGAATAATACCGGACCGGAAATTAGTGAGCAAACATGTTCATATAGAACATATTATATGTCTAGTTACGACATACAAGATTTTAAAAAATGAACTAAGCCCATATCATGTCCCCCTAGCATCTAGGATTTTATTTGGTTGTGCTATGGTTTGTAATTTTAGAGAGAATATAGTGAAATAAAAGTTTTTGTTACTTTTTATTGTTTTATTATACAGTATAATTATTCTTTCTTATTCTTATTGAAGTCGGGGCGATAAGGCCTGCACTGATGTCCCGCTTTAGGTTTATTGTGCATTTCCCCCTGCCAGTATTTACCCAAGCCATCCCAAGTCCTTTACATAACGGAGCGCGGCTTTGGGTTGCTGGCACAGCTGTTCCAGTAATGTTGTAGGTGGTGAACATTTTCTGGAGTCCAATCTTGGTCAAGCCTCTCCGTGATTCGCCGCATTGCAAGAACAATCTGAAACAAGAGCCATCATGTTAAAATAAGATCCGGATAGGGGTATTAAACATCATTTCATTTACCTTTAACATTGTATAGATAGAAACTACCTGTCAATTGTATAGAAAGTACTTATATTGCATTTGTAGCTTGATAATCTTCGGCAATATGGTGGAACTATTGACGTCTTGGTAAAGTTCTACAGCGGAAACGTCGACTGCTCGGCTTTCAGACGCTGTTAGGGCTTTGATGGCCGAAACTAATATTTCAGTCATAAGCTTCTAACCTAAAAATAAAAAAATCACATATTATTATAAGTAATGGTCTGTGATTTTTCGTAAATTTTCCTAGCATGAATCAAGTAAGTGTTAACGTGTTACATTAAAGAATAGCTGTAAATTGTGTAACTTAACACTGTTAAAAATATTTTATTATAAAAACGTCTACCTCTCAATAAGATCTGCTTTCCTTCCAGTTATCTTTCCTCCTAGTTTTTTCAGTTCATCTTTCAATTCTTTAAGCTTCCAGGTACCATACACGTTATCCATTATGATGACTCGACCGGTTTCAACACAAAAAAATATAAAAAATCTACATGTAAACAAAGCGAAGACGATTTGACAGTGGCCATCGCGCCGCTGGCGCCATCTGCTCTGAGCTTTGCGCGTGGATCCCCATTAAATAGTGACGGCAGCAAAAATAGTACCTTTATACAGGCTGAGGGAATATTCTGAATCGAATCTTAAATTCAGCATTCGTCACCTGCGTACGAATGCTGGAATATCGAGTGATTTATGAATCAGCCTGGTTCGGTGACAAGTGAGATATTAAAATACTTTTTTATGCAAAAACAACCTCGAAGTAGGTTAATAATGCAGGGCTAGAAGGGTCAAGGGTGCACAAGTTTACTGTGTAAAACTTGTGCAAGCTGTGGCTTTCAAATGTGGACACAAAGGAAAACGAATTGATTGACATCATAAACAAATATGGAGTCCAATACCATATTGCTATAGGCTGACGTTATACCATCAGGCAAACAACCAACAATAATATAGTACTTATGTGTAAAAAAGATTCGAGCGGCCTTAAAATTTAATGACAATAATCTCACTTCTACCATTGTTGGTAATATCATATCGTGATTATCAATAAAATTCAATTCATCCGCAAATAAGTTGTAACTCAGCAGTAGAAATTGCTCAAGGATTCTATATTTCCTTTGTAAAGGCAATGTTTCATTGGTAGCAAATAAAACAAAATTCTATCGTCTGATGTGAAATTGCGATTGACGTGGGACAAATTGGTTCGTTTTGTTCGTACCCGATTACTTAGGTACTATCAGTAGGTACCCAACTGTTGTTTTTGTTTCGCAGTAAAACAAGGGATGAATAGGGTTGCATGGATATAGTAGATCACCGATAATATCGACTTTTATGTCGATAATTTAACATTATCAATATTGCTGATAATAAAATCCAACTAAGAGTTTAGGATTCATTTACATTTCTGTTTGATCTGTTTAGTAATTTTAATAGTGATCGCATTAATCATAACATTCGCTGTCCAATTAATTGAACAGGCTTACTCAATAGCAGTATAATGTGTATGGCTCAATGTATTGCGCTTGTGTATGGTACAATCACTTGCCAAAAATCATAGTAGATATTCAGTTGACTCATATTTTTAAACTTATACTAAAAATATTTTTACAATACAAGGCATATTACAGTATCAAAGATTATTTAAATGATAAATTTTAATATTCGTATTTTTTTAGCATGACCCAACTCAGTATGTCTCACTGAATAGTAAGGGATGTCTCTTACTATTCAGTTTAAAATTGCCAAAGGGCAACAAAGACAAAACATTAACCGTGTTACCACAAGAAACTACTTTTATATACCTGTTTAGCTAGACAGTGTCTAAAGATAAACGTCTAAAATGATTAGAAATGTCACAACAGAATTGAGTATAGACACTACTGTGGTTGCTCATATTTAAACACGCGACTAAGGCATGTTCAGGAGTTAAACACTGTTTAAAACATTTTTAAAGTGTGTTTAATTATTTTGTGGTGACACCGTACAACTGTTATACGCTGTAACTGTACCGTGTAACTGTACAACTGTTATACGCTGTTTTTTTAATAAGTCCCATAGGCTATAATTTATATAGTTATATACCACACGGACGGAAGCTAGTCTAACACAAATTATAGTGTTGATAAAAATATCGACAAATATTAAAATAACTTTGCATCTCTAGATGAAACGCTGGAGCGTTAGGAAAATCGATGTTTGGATGGTATACCTACCATCCAAACTTCACGCGGTACCTTTATTGACGTTCAATATTTTTTCTGGGTAAATTTGAAACAATTGTTTGCTTACTCGTGTTTTTAAATAAAAGGTTTTCTTATACCTTACATATCGTGACATCTAATAGTAGCAACATATGCCCTATACAGCGAAATATTAAATTAAATTAAATCTAAAAAATTTCGCTGGTATATGTTGCTTCTTCCTTTTCACAAAGATTATTATATATGATGTAAACACGGTATAGTGGCATAGAATTTTCTAGTACGCTAGTTCTATATTCCTATACTAATTAATACTATAAAGAAGTAAACATAATTGCAAGTGTGTTTTTTTGCTACAAATCTCTGGAACCACTAGTCCGATATTGAAAATTATTTCAGTAATAGGAAGCTACACTATTCCTGAAGGCTATTTTGTAATTTCACGCGTACGAAGCCAAACGCTAGTCAAAAATAAAAAAGCTTTTATATTCTCTCATCACATTATGGAAAGTACCGAACATATGGCGATACTCATTAGAGCGCTCTCTTAACTCTTAAACGTTCGAGCTTCGAGTGCAAATCGTAAAAACGCAATTCCTTTATCTGAGGTAGGTAATATAAAGGAATGTTGGCCTTATATTACTTTCCCATCTGCTAATGAAATCTTTTCTCAGCAGTTTTAATAATGGCTTCTGGCACGTCGTATTATTGGAAAATTCATATAATGGTGACATACCTTTATTTCTTATCGTATGTCCGTGCACCTATTTGTATAGTTACAGGGTTATAAGAATACTAATATCAAAAGACTATTCCACACTTTTTTTTTTAATTCTATAGCCAGTGATATTACTGGGCTTATGGGACTTAATACATAATGTCTCAGGGTAAAGACCGCACTGCAGTGCCGAACAGGCCTTTGTGTCAAAGTTCTGAGTGGCACTGCAATTGTTATGAGCCGGCGTTATGCTTCCCATCAGGCAAACGACCAGCTCTTCTCGTTATCAACTATAGTAAAAAAGAGGCTCACCTACACTTTGACGGCTTTGCCAACATACGAGCATTTACGCCACATCAACGTTTTAGAACAAACAAACGGGAAGGGCTTTAAACGTCTACGTCTAGATCATTTTTAGACAGGTTTCAGTCTCGCAACACATGCATTTCTTAGACATCAACAGCCTATTTTGAATGATCAATTGATCAGCCTTCTTCAACATAGTTACTAAAAATAAAATTAAATCCAAACCAACTCACCCCAGCATAACAAGCCTGAAGCAGTTCTTCGGAGGTGGCGCTGCTTCTTCTCCAGCTTGAGTGATCGGGACGCTCGGTCCAGGAGACCGCTCCTGTTCAGACTCCTCCCCGATGCCTGCCCCTCTTCTGCAAAGCCACGAAGTCCCGCACTTGGCATCTTCTACGGGAGCTGCGAACTGGCAGCGTCTAGGCGATCGTTGTCGACCGCTCGCCAGCGAAGACTTCAGTGGAGATGGAGGGGCGCGGACTGGGCTAGGAAATGCTCTGACAGGCGACGTTGACACTTTCACAGGTGACGATTGCAAGGACAGCCCGCCGCGGTCGGTCGAGCCGTTCAGCATTGTTCAAGTTATGGCGTTACTTTAATGTCATTGTTTTAGTTCACTTTTTTATATTATGATTAGCACTTCTCAGTCATCTTAGTTCACTGTCTGTAATAAGTTATAATTATGTTGTTTGGTTCTACATGGTTACTGTGAATTTCAAGGTTTTCTGTATGTAATTTTATATTCATGTTTATTTTATTTACTAATCTCATCTATTGATTTGCTTCGCGCACTTTTATGTCGAGTTGATCTACGAGTATCTACACTTACCTATATAATTTAGAGTTAATATTTGTATGTTTGGTTGATGTATTTATAAATCAAAAACTTTTTTTTTAACAGTTTGAGATTTCTAACTACAATATACCCTAGATTTAAAAGAACTCATGAGGATTCATCACTCTAAAATATACACTTTTTTCAAACTTCTACGTACAAATAATTTCTATTTGCAAGAGGGAAATGCCTTTATTAACTAGCTATAACTACAATTATAATACACCTAAGTATGAAGACCATCTACTGGGCTTTGCAGGCCTATAGATAACACAAATATCTGGACCACTGCAAGTTGGTAACGCAACGGCGCACCCAACATGCTGGCGGCAATGTCCCTTTGATTTGCAATATACGTTCATCCAAATAAGTACTACATACACAATTGAATAATTACAAACTTAATAGATCCAATCAATGCTAACATCTGTTCATTCCCACAACAAAATCAATAAACTATTTAATAGCCACCTATTTTCTCTAATTCGTGGAAAGTCAAATCGCTTTTCGTAATTTCCCATATCAGGGCAATTTAGTACAATGATCGAGCGACAAAACGCCCATGCATCAACGTTTGAATCATCTTCTCTCAATTTTAAGCCTTATTGCCTGTATGCGTTGGTTCTAATTTCCTTCATTAACAAAGTTGGCCAAAGCTCGTAATTTGCATTTAAACGTCGGTTTGATAGCGTTCGTAACACCCATGTCGTAAAAGATAACTTTTTGACATTGTTTGTTTGCAACATAAAATGGAGAGTAAAATATTACCCCCGCCTTGTATATGTGTACGTTAAAACCAACAAACAAACGCTAAACAAACGCTTACACACTCATACCCCCGCACTAGGATTCCATGTGTCGCAGGTGGCATGGACATACACAGATACACATCACAAACATCCAAGACCCGAGAACAAACTTTATGTTTACACAAAATCTGCCCCGGCCGGGAATCGAACCCGGGACCCCTCGCCTTGCAGGCAGGGTTACTACCAACTTAGCTACGGAGCCGTAAAAAGTTCAAGGATTAGGTTTACATGTACAAAAATTAAAACAAAATACTATAAAACACGTTTCATCGCTGCGCACATTGGGACTCCGAATGCGGCCACTAGACATAGCCACTAGACGCAGCCATCTGGGTGCGGGCTCCTGTAGTAGCCACTGGTAGTTACAAATTAGAGAGAAAAGGAGTGTTCGGGCGCTGATAAAATGTAAGCAAAATCTTGTCCGCAGCTTGTGGTTGTGTTAGCCGCGTTTGGCCTAATGTGCAGAAAAGTAAGAATTCAAAATGAAGGTTTGGCTATGAACATCTATTATGGTACAACGCTCAAATTTGTTTATTCATTTTAAACCTGTGCTAAATATAGTAATAATACTAACTCTCAAGTTCAGCTCTGTGAACACAACGGTAGTGCTTGATGGAGGGGGGTATTAGCTGTCCACGCAACCACTAGAAATGCTCTACCAAAATCCTAAAGTTACATCATGAAAGCTCAGATTACTGCATTTGAGCAATCGATCAACAGATCTGCAGGTGACGTCAGTACCATAAAACCATCAACTGTACCGATTTCCATCAAACGCGGTCATCGAATCCAGATATCAAACAAAAATGCTACAAACGAACAAAATGCCTACTAAAAAGAACAACCTATCATTTATTAAAAAAAACCGGCCTGCGTAATAAAAAAACTAACCATAATATTATTATCACTCCCACAATAAAACCGTATATTATGACATCTCACGTTATGTTAAAATCAGTTAAAAATTTAGGATACAGCGCATGCAAAAGATATAGCTACGCGTATACATCATGGTCGAAAACCATCCTCCCTACGACAATCGAGTAAAAACTCAGAGCTACAGAAAAAGCCTTCAAAATTATTACATCCCTCGATACTTGCAGTTATTGATTGTACAATTGAGAAATGAGAGACAGTGGAAACGACATAGCTTAACCGATTAGAAAGCTGAAGTGGCAGTAAGCCAGCCACATTAGCCGAAGAACCAATAACCGCTGTGGTAGAAGTGTTTTGTGTGAAAGCCGCGTTTCGGCATACGTATCTGTAGGTAAAATTTACACAGAGCCATGATCTTGACAAGGTGCTTAGAAACATCGCCGTTATCTTGTACGATGAGTCTAATTCACGCGTGATGGACGTAAATATAGTTGACTCGTTTTCTACCGCTGCTTACCTACCGCTGTTTTAACAAATATGGCCAACGTCATCATCACCCAAGTACCATAAATTAGCTTGAAGAACTAGATAAAATAAGAACAAGGCAAAAACAAAAGGTATACTTGAGTGCTGGCGCCAAAACAGATTACATTCTAAGTTATCGGAAAACGTTTCTAATCTTATTTTTTCACTCTCCGCAGGAGTAAAGTGATTGTATCTGAATCCTCCGGTGACTGGATCGGAAGGTCTATTCAATTGCAATAAATATATTTATCGAGAATTTATTGATTTTAATAAATTGAGCAATAACATGAAATTACGTTTTTCGTTTCGTTCATGGTAACGGTAAAGCCGAATCTTTTTTTATTTGTAGAGTAGGCATCTCCAACAAAAGTAAGTCAGCTTGCTTATAATACAAATGCTGTTAGTCTAAACGTGGATTTTTACTTCCATATATCAAAACTATATAGAATTTTGATCAAAATTATACTCAACTCAAATTGACTATTTCATATTAGAGATCATGAGTCTGCGCTTAGATTCGTCTCTGAATCATCACCCTAAAGCTTAGAAATCACAAAGTTCAGATGTCACTCTGATTTACAAACGAGGATAATAATCATAAATGAAATGACATCAATCGTATTGAAAATGTTAAGCGCTCAGGATTCGCATACAGTTTTAACTGCGCTGTTAGTACGGAGCAAGTCTTTAATGGAGAATTTGACCACTGGTGGTAGCCACAAGCTGTAGATAAGATTTTTCATACCTTTTATATGGCATTGCCGCAAACAGCGTCCGAGTGGCCACGATCGAGTCACAAGCATTGGTCAACCTTAGCCAGGTGTGGCCACGTTTTTCGGTTGCCTCCCGCGCACCCTCGACCACAATCGTCGGCTTCTCCAAGATGGGTTCTAACTACCAGTGGTTACGACTGGCGGCCGCATCCAGCCACTCACTGGTGACCAAATGTGTGGCAGGACTTAGTATAGTCAGTGTTTAAGAATTTAATGTTTTCTTACGGGTTACGAAAACGGGTAAACGGGTCATGGAATTAAGATTATACGTTAAAACACCCTAATAAGCAAGACTCGAAGCTTCTTAAAAGGTTCGAAAGCTGTCTTATTAATCAAGATTGTGTTAAGTTCTCCGTAGCTACACGAAAAATCTTTTAGGTCGGCGTACTTAGTCAAGGATCATTTAGCCTTCATCTCGAATATCTACTTAATTTTTTATGTTCACCTATATAAAAATAAGTACCGAATTAGAAGAATGGTAGCGATAGATCTGTGCCTAATTATATGATACAGATTAAAAATAGAAACGAAAAATTGCTTTAAAAAAGCGGGAACAGACTTCGATGCAAATATCGAATGAAAGTTCATCCCTATTTGTTTTAGAGGTGCTATTCTTTCATAAAATTTATTAAAGGACCACCCTTGATATATAAGTACTCTACTCATGAAATATATGAACCATTTATGTAGGTGATGTAAGTGACATATCCGGTAAGCTGAAATCTGTATCTTTATAACCAACTTCAAAAAAGGTGGAAGTTCTCAATACATCTGTACTTTTTTCTTTTTGTGGCTTAATTATTCGATTTTAAGATTTACCTACATAAATGGTTCATATATTTCATGAGTAGAGTATATATCAAGGGTGGTCCTTTAATAAATTTTATGAAAGAATAACAAACAATAACAAGAACGCACACATGTAGGCAGTGCCTAAGCACTGCCTACATGTGTGCGTTCTTGTCGAGATAGGTAGTTATTAGACAAGATTATGTTGGCTTTTATAGCACAAGTTAATGTTCCTGTGGGATCAGATTACGTTCGTTAGATACAATGACACTTAATTTTTATAACTCAGATTTATATTCACTCGTTTAGTAACAAATAAACTTTTATTACTAACAGCTCTTGACCAGTTTGGACATATCACGAAATTAGTTCAAAAATAAACGTTAGTGCCTTTACTTAAGGTTCACGTAGGAATTTGATTTTCATCTTCAGGTTACTTCAAAGGATCGTCCATAAACGTTACTATAAAGATAATGTTTCCTTAGAAATTGTAATCGGAATAATCGGGCGTATCCAAACGTGAGGGTGGGCGAAACTGCAGAATAGTTTGAGGCCTTGAAACTGGCAGGACCACAGAACGCGCCAATACTTGTAGCCCGACAAGCTCGTTCGAATATGCCATTGGGCATATAAGCGCGCCACTGAAAACTTTGTAAAAGTAGTTCAGTTTGGGTTTCGTTCTACCAGTTAAAATAAAATTATATTTAGTTTAAAGAAACTAAAAACACACTTCCATATCCCACTCCATCATCAGAACCTCGAAACCAAGTGCGATTCATTGGACTCATCAAAACTAATTTTATGAGCCCAAACTCGAAGGGTTTACGTGTAGCCACTGAAGAGTTCACCACCTCCTGGCTCCATCATCAGATCAGTTCCATTATACTATATTATAATTTTGTCATCCGAACTACCTACATATACATTACAAAGTTTCATTACGATACGACTATAATTATTAGAAGTAGGCATTGGTAAATTGAGTTCCAAGATTTTATTACATTTTTTGTTAGTTAGTTACATAATAACAAGTGAAGCTACTAAAAATGTGTTAAAAATTAATGTAATTGTATGAAGGGCTGCTAGTATAGTATGCTCTTGAAGTCTGCCGCCAAGCAGTAGTGTACAAGCATTACTGTGTTCCTGTTTGATGAGCAAAGTAGCCAGTGAAATTACTGGGCTTATGAGACTTAATACCTAATGTCTCAGGGTAACGAGCGCACTGCAGTGCCGCGCGGGCCTTTGTGTTCAAAGTTCTGGGTGGCACTGCAATTGTTATGGGCCGGCGTTATGCTTACCATCAGGCAAACGACCAGCTCGACTCGTTACCAAATAACATAAAAAGGGCCTCAACTAAAAACCTTGCTCGATACGTACACAACTCCATGTCTTAGTAAAATTGTAGTTTTTTGCATTCGAGAAAACTAAAACAATATTTTTACTTCTTTCATGTAAGATTGATTGATTTTGTTAAATGTAGCTAAAACAATTTCTTGTGAATTACATTCATATCATTCAGGATTTTACGTGTGTTCATTGTGATTTTATTTGTGTCAGATATCAAATGTGAACTGACTTCAGTGAAAATGAAACGAAACATAAACAATTTAAATGCGCTAAAGCGAATACGATGTTTGCATGGCCGCAACCTGATTTCCTATTCCTGCATGTATGCACGAATACTTAGCGGTTAATAATCCAGAAATACATGTACATAATTATTAGGAAACCCGCACACACACTTTCGATCGGCATTTTATCGGCATTTTTTTTATGTTATTTGTTAACGAGACGATCTGGTCATTTGCCTGATGGTAAGCATAACGCCGGCCCATAACAATTGCAGTGCCACCCAGAACTTTGAACACAAAGGCACCGCGCGGCACTGCAGTGCGCTCGTTACCCTGAGACATTAGGTATTAAGTCTCATAAGCCCAGTAATTTCACTGGATACTCTGCTCATCAAACAGGAACACAGTAATGCTTGTACACTACTGCTTGGCGGCAGACTTCAAGAGCAAAGCGGTGGTAAAAACCCAGACGGACACTCGCAGAAGAGTTAGTCCTCCCACTAACGAACTAATCGACCGCAAATCGACAATAACGGCCGCGAACGGCCCGTTTGTGCGAGTAATTTTACAAAATGTAACTCGATATAAGGGGCAGCTTAGACGCTCAAGCAACCGTACGTTTGCTTGTCAGAATAACAACGCTTTTGCGTCAAGCGCGCATTTCGACTATCACGAAATCCGCGTTTGACGCAAAAGCGTTGTTATTCTGACAAGCCAACGTACGTTTGCTAGAGCGTCTAAGCTGCCCCTTAGAGACTTAATACCTAATTATCTCAGGTTAACAAGCGCAATGCAGTGGTGTCACGCACGCTTTTGTGAAGTTTTAAGTGGTACTGCAATTATTGTTATGGGCGGCGTCTTACCATCAGGCAAATGAACCGCTCGTATCGTTAATTCGTTACCCAATATATAGCCTAAAAAATATGAACATTTTCTTGCTACCATTATATTTTGTTTTCTACTATAAGAAGGTTAGCGTTTGATCATTTTAATATATAATATTTTACGAATTGAATCTAAACAGAGCAATAAGAGTAGGAAGATACAAATTGACATATCTTGTTAACATCTGACAGTTGGAGGAAATGAAAGAAAAATCGATAAATTGTTTAGGTTCACTCTCAACACGAGTAATTTTAATGGCCACCGAAGGCACCAAAAGAAAAAATCCATATAATCCTGCTACTGCAGATTATCTGCCGGATATCAATGCTTTTAATGATCATTTTACAACAAAAGGACGGATTTTAAAAGTTTGAAGCTATTGTCTGGCAGTCTGTGCTATCATCGCTTCAGAACTGATTAATTAATTAGGTATAGCTGTTTTTGTAGCGATTACTGCGTAACTGGATTCCCATTTTTAACCGATCTTTAAACTTATGCAATGTTCGCTGGGGTCAATGCTTTGGATGGGTGACTGCTGTGCGCTACGTAGGGTTCGGACGGCTTATTGTCGTAAGATTACCTTAGTTACGATGGGAATCCTAATATAAAGTGCCAGGATCTGTGTATGTGATATTTGGATGATTGTAATTTATTAATAACTAGCGTCAGCCTGTGGTTTCACCCGCGTGGAAGTTCTAAAAACCGTGCATTTTTTCCGGGAAAAGTATACATATAGCATATGTCACTCACCGGTCCATAAATTATTCCCATGCAAAAACTCATATCAAATTACAATTCAAAATGTTTTATTCAAATAGGCTCCAAAGGAGCACTTATGAAAGTTAAATCGATCTATTACTCCATTACTGTGTGAAAGAATGTCAAACCAACAAAACTCCTTCGCATAATATTAGTAGGATAATGCCAAATTTAATTAATAACGTCTAAATATTTGCACATCTGAGGGTGAATAATGAATATATGGCGATCACATGAAAATGTGTTAACCTATATTCACCCATATTTATTCAAGTTCTGAGTGACACTGCAATTTTTATGGCCCGGTGTTATGCTTACTATCAGGCAAACGACCAGCTCGTCTCATTATAAAAAATTATTAAAATTATGTACCTATGTTAATCTACATAAACGTAAAACCATAAACAAACAAAAATTAAACCCGCCTTAAGCCCGCTACACATCTTTAGTTTTAACTATGCATTTTAACTGTACAATCGACTGTACAGATAAATCGTTAGGTGTGTAGAACAAACAATTCAACTGTACGGTTGAAATTAAATCTAATCAAATTATCATTAGTTAAAACTGTACATTTCAAATTGAGAGTGTGTAGCATGAAAACTGCGCAGTTTTTCCGCAGCAAGACACGCTGTAGGGACATACGATTTATCTGTACTACAGTTAAAACTGAAGATGTATGACGTATAATTTATCTGTGTAGCCCAGCCCTACTGTACAGTTAAATCGCACAGTTAAAACTGAAGTGTGTAGACTTCGGCCTTTACAAATAAAAAACTGCCTTGAATGAATTGAATTGAATTATTTATCTTGTTACAAGCTATTTGCTAAGCAATATCAAGTAAACCTGCTCTACGCATAACTATTTAATTTTATCACTTGAAACGGGTTATTTATATATCGTGAATATTAATTAATTTGATATTTCATCGCTCCTGTTGCAATGGCCATGGTCACGGAAGAACGTATAAATTAATTAAGTACCCCATTTCTAACGATAGTATTCGTCGTGTTGATGACCATGAGAGTTTAAACACTTTAGTGAGAAAAGAGACGTTTATGGTCGAGTTTGCGTGGGAGGCGCAAGCCACAAACGCGGTCACCGCCTCAGCTTGTGGCTCTGTCGTGGACATACCTAATCAGTTTGCGATGTTGCCATAAATTTTTTTATGAAAAATCTTGTTCGTTCGGTGTCCCAGTGCGCGGCTGCACTAAATAAGCCTGTTGGTTGTTGAGTCTATTGTGAAGTCCCCAAAGGGTGTATACCTACACATCGGCATCACTTATTCAGGGACACTTCAACTGCTTTCAGCGACAGTTTAGGGCAACACTTAGTCGAACTTATAGTAGACTTTGTAAGTGGTTTAGGACACGTAAGCAAAGGTTATGAAACGAGACATATAGGGGGAATGTAGGTATTGTCCGCAGGTTAAGATACACCTGTGATGTAGCTGTGGCTGGGTTTTATGAATAGGTTCGAATAGAATAGAAAAATATTTGAACAGCACTTATAATGAAAGTTTAAAGATAATTATAAAGTAGTGCTCAAAAGGCCGTGGCTCAGCAATAAGCTGATTGTAAATCGCATTCAGCACGCCTGGTTTTTACATGGTGGTAGAACTAACTCATCAGCAAGTGTCCATCTGTACTGTGTTCCGGGTTGATAGCAAAGTAGTCAATGAAATTACTTGACTTATGAAATGCTAGTCTCGTTATCCAATAGTATAAAAACAAACAAATAGTATTTGAAAATAGTAATTATTAAAATCGCGAGAAGCAACAATACTTGGGAAACGCCATTTATTACAAGACTGCACTAAAAAGGAGTGTATATATGTGTTTAGGGTTCATGTACGTATGTATGTGAGTTTCTTTATTCGACTATAATTTCTAAATGCCTGTACAGATATGGATGTATGGGGTATCGTTAGAATCCTTACATCATCCCGAGTGACACTGGCTAGGGCAGTCGTGTTTTTTTATGTAACGTTTTATTATTTATTGAAGTAACAATAAATAATAAAAATGCAACTCAAACCCTACACATAAATGTAAATTGAATTCCAATTCATTCCAAAACTATAACGCAGATAAACTAATATACAACCTTCTAAACTTTCTCATTATAATATTTATATTGGCGAATACCTAAACTGTAAATTTTTTCCTCTATTTAACTGTACGGTTAAATTTAGAATCTAAAGTATAATTCACTATTACGTCACCTCAACCCATTACTTTGAGAGAGGTCTCGCTTCATTTCCCTTTTCATAACAACTTTCCCCAAGGTTTACAACACCTGGCGTCTTTGTTTTCCTTATGAATTTAATTACGTCGAAGTTGAGCACCTCTGCCAGTCAAACATTGTTTGATTTCCCGCGGGATATGCGCCGAGTTACTTGAACACAAATATGTGTCGCTTCTGTTGGTATTGAACAGTTATTTTAGCTGAGCTGCAATCAAATGCTATTCTTCAGCTACAAGACTTCCTGAACCCTGAACATAACATACCCCAATAACAGACCGATCTCCCATTATGTGACACTATACGATTATTATACTATATAATATGTATTAAGTAACAACTTATTACAAAAAAAAATATAAATTTAGATGTTTTATTAAGTATAGATTTACATATTAAATGAAGAATTTAAATTTATGCCGTTCTACAGAAGTGTGTGTGTGTGTGAACTTTGTAATGTAGTAAAGATAGTTTAGGTTCTGAAATTAAACATTCAATCATTAAACTATTGATAATTTTCATATGCCCAATATAAAAATTGTCAATAGTTATGTCGTAGGTGACCATAGAAAAACTATTGTGCAATAGAATACAGAACGTGCCTAAAGCAAGGCTGGCCTAAAGTGCTAATTTTTCGACGAAACTATTGTCAATTTTAAACCATTTGTTTAGCAGAATTGGGGCCCAGTCTTCAGAAATGAACCACATTAGCAGATGTTTGGACTTATCGCTAAAAGCGATCTCACCAGTCGACCTCTACTCGAAAAAAGAAACATTGATAATTAAAAATGACTAAAACCACTTTACATAACTATTTCACAATAATAATAAACTTTTTTGCTGCCTAGCTCCTAATTTTTCTAATTAGGATAAATATCTACAGTGTTGAGACTCAATTTGTTGAGCCCATTTGATTAATTGGACACTTATATCATAACAATACATATAACGAATGTTAAGAAATAGAAGTTAAGATCCCAAAAAAGCTTTCTAATTGTGTAATAACCGTTTATTGTGAGCTCTCGACCTCATTTGAAGCGATAAGGATGGACTGAAGAAATCAATAAAATGGTGGTTCAACCCCTGATCCCTAAGGAGTAAAATGGTCATAGATTATTAATAAGCCTATCAATCTTTGTTAAAGGCAGTCTTGATTTTGTCTGTGGTTATGGGCTTTTTACCAATGATAAAAGAAAATCTTTTAAACTTGAAATTGGCAAAATACACAAACCGTGTCTGGCCACGAAAGAAGAAAAAAAAGAAAATCTTGCTTTTTTTTACTGACCCGGCCGAAATGTCATATCTATTTATTTCTTTTTGGTTAGTTTGACTCCACATGGTTTGCGCGTTTAAAAGTGACGTTTATAACAGAGTAAAAAAATACTGTAGTTATTATAATTCTCAAAGACGAGTCAATGTCACGTCTAAGTTTAGTCTAGCCACGGTTATAGCGCGCCAGTTAAAACGGTGGATAGGTACTTTACAGAAGCTTCTATGAAACTTTGGAGAAAATAGGAAAATATACGTTTTCCGTCTTTGTATTATTTGCTTTACACTTTAGTGCACGTTCACGAACATTTAATGGTTAGTAATAATCCATCATTACTTCACACACAGGTTTTGGTAACAATACAAAATAGAAAACAGCACGTTTTGCGATCCCGCCAAAACTATTTATAGCTTCAAAGAACATATCATATGTACTCGTATCACAAAGAAAGTAATCACTATGTTTAATTATGTATAATACCCGGACCCGGAACAAATCAATGCAGTACAGCATTTTATTTTATAACAAGTTTCTAAGTATTTATAGCCCCATTCATTTATTGTGAAATGGAAATGTCCACTTTTCACATATTAATATTGCTATCGTGTTAAAGGTGTAGATAATTTCACTATCAGTCCAGGATTGTGGACCTTTCGTGCTGGCATGTTCGTTTATACTATCTATTACCTAATTACAAAATAAATTAGAGATTAGATTACCTAAACATATTATTTCCGCTTTTTTGCTATCATGTCAATACCATTGAAGTGTACCTACCAAAATGATAATGTTATCGTTATGTCAGCCATTATCGATGACACGGTGCTTGGCCACATGGTTAACCATACTTTCCTGCCCTTTTATCGGTCCTTTTTGGTAAGGTAGATACATACTGAACACTTTTTTATTTAACTTTGTAAGTAGTAGATTTTAAAAATGTTTCATGAGTGTATTTATACCTAACCATAATTTCGTGATATTTATGTAATAAGTACTTATAGGAAGATAGTTATTTCAAAATTTTCGCTCCATACGGGACTCGAACCCGTGTCTTCTGCTTTTCCAGGAGATCAGACGCAGGTTTGAGTACTTCGAGTCTATAGGAAGCCTATAGCTACAGGATTCAGCGAAGAAATTCCTGAAAAACTTGTTTTTTTTTCTCTCGGAAGAATCGTTGTTCCTTCTAATAGAACCACAAAACAAAACTATCTTATTTTCTTATGATTTATGAATATTCCAAACCTTTACGTCATCCGCAGGGTTTATCTGAATATCAGTGTTTCTGTACTCTGCTTCAAGCTGAGATAAATCCTTTTTGGTACAACACATAAATAGGTTATAGGTATTTTTAAATTTAATCACGTGTAAGTACTTTTATTTGTTTTGTGTGTTATTTTCCTTTTAGTTATAGGTTTGGGTACTTTTGTTTCGTGTCTAATAAACATTTTTCCATTACTTTCTTGAGACAAAGGTGACACTCAATAAGACAAGATATACGCGAGGTATAGACGATAGATATAGGAACTTTTCGTCACTAAAAAGTAAAAATACGGACAGAGTCAAAGTAATAAAACAGTGGAACAACAAAAAAATATTACGTGAACTGTTTACTCTCCCTCCTGATTATTTTCTCGACTTATTTACCCTTTTCTTTCGGCAATCAAGCAAGTTCAATTAAGTTGAGTTATGAATAAAATTGATGATTTCACAGAAAATTAATCAACGGTTTCTGTCGTGGAACCATTAACAACGACTGTAGACGCAATAACTGTTGGGGACTGTTGGCACAGATTCAACCTAACAGTTTAATAGTTAACAATGATTAAGTAGTTCGGATTTAATTACACAGTTGCTTAGGTAACCAATTGTTACGCGCGGCTTCCTAATGTAGAATTGATTCAGGGGGTCGACTCGTAAAATCGGTGAATATATCTCGATAAATAATAATAATAAATAAATAATCGCTTACACTCATAACCCCCGCACTAGGATTCCCTGTGTCGCAGGTGGCATTGACACACACAGATACATATCACAAAAATCCCAGACCCGAGAACAAACTTTATGCTTACACAAAATCTGCCCCGGCCGGGAATCGAACCCGGGACCCCTCGCTTTGCAGGCAGGGTTACTACCAACTTAGCTACGGAGCCTTCAAAATATATCGTTGCCGTAGAATTTATTCAGGGGCCTACTCGCAAAATCGAAGAATATATCTCGATGAATACGGTGCCGTAGAATTGATTCAGGGGATATACACGCAAAATCGATGAACATAATTATTTCGATAAATATATATAGTGCCATTTATCGTGTCGTACGCGCCAGCCCGAGTTATCTTTGCTAGCACGGGAATAAATTACTATTTTTAGGTTATTTTTTTTAATTTTAATGCTATGTTGAGCTTAATCCAGATTAGATAATCTAGCTTTTGGTGCATTAGGCCCACCTAAATGTCATCGATTTCACTGTTATATCGACGATTGAACGAACGGCAAAGACTTGTTGTAGGAATATTTGTTATAGTAGGGTTAGTTCGATATATTCGGACCAATGTCACGTCGATATATTATCGTAACGATTATATCGTTATCATCTTTAAGAGTAGACTAGCATGTTAGGTTAGTCATCACTTTCTTACCTAATCTACGATGATATTGAACAACGTAAATACACTTAATCTAGATTATAACTGGCTCTAAGTGCAACTGCCGGAACACACCGGTAGCTGTTTGGCGACACTAGAAGTGTCCTATGTAAAACTATGCATATTATTTATTGCATGCAGTATTTTATATTGCTAGCCAAACTAGGCAGAAAATTCGATGTGTCCCTCACACGTTTAAAAATATAGCAAAAAAATAATCTGCCGAAACCAGGGATCGAACCAGGGACCTTTAGATCTTCAGTCTAACGCTCTCCCAACTGAGCTATTTCGGCGGTGAGTAACACGCTCGAATACTTGGTATCCACTGATAAGCGTTGATAAGACAACATTGATTTTTTATTAGCTTCACTTTTAACCTTGTAATGAAATCTTGGAAGTTAATTTTAACCTACAAATGACACTTTGTATGTATGTATAGTTTGGATGGTAGTACAATAATTTGGTATTATGGAGCTGACCTGATGATGGAGCCAGGAAGTAGGTAGTGGAATTCTTCAGTGGTTACAATTAAACCTTTCGAGCTTGGGCTCGTATGATTCGTTTTGACGAGTCCAATAGATTGCACTTCTGATGATTGAGCCAGTTGGTGGAAGTGTGTTTTTAGTTTCTTTAAACTACTTACATATCAATGACTTACCCCAGTACTGGAAAGTAATAGAAAAGTAAAGTGAACAAATTTCAAGACAACGGTATAAGTACACAGTAACAGTACCTACGACCTCACATAGTGGGATAAGTAGAAATACGTAAGAATAATTGGGACAAGTAGGAAGATAATGAAAAACAATATGATGATTGCAGTATAAGACAATCTGATCTAATTAGATTACCATTACCACCACCATTAAAAGTGCTTGTAAGTATAATGTTGTTGTACAGCACCCTCTCTTGTGATGTACCAGTGAACTGGTCATTAAAAATGAGATTTACTTTTTTACACAGACCTCCACCCACACGAAATTGTGTACTACGAAATTGTGAGTTGTGTACCTCCTAGGTTGACAGTCAGCGTATTTTCCTGTAACTCGAGGACAAATCACTCTGTCAACCTTCCCCACGGAATTGGCCTAAATAATGACAGAAACTTAATCAATATCCATTCACTGTCTTTCGTTAAATTAGTTCAAATTAAGCTCAATTTTAGAACACGAATTTTGTAGAGAAATTGAACTTTTTTTTTGTTCTCTATATTATGTCCCCACGCTTCTTTTTCTGCCCACGCTTATGCCAATACCATAGAGTCAAAAACCAATATGACCAAATACCATCTACCAATTTAAAAACAGTCACGTGACATTTCGGAAGCTAATGTCATACGCAATCCCATACATACAATTTGTATATTGGTGGAGGGCCAGGGGCCTGTTTCATAAAAAATATTAGTCTAATATTATGAGCTTTTTTTTCTTTTTTCCATACAAAATATGAGATTAATACTCATAATATTAGACTAATATTTTTTATGAAATAGGCCCCTGATCCTGAGCAAAAATGTGATAGAAGGTAGTGAATACGATAAGCTACAAAACGAATTTGGATTCCTTCTTGGTGAGGGTGCCAACTGTTCATCTGCCAACCTTCACTAAAGTGGAATTTTTGCAAAATGGTGTGCTTCAGAGGCCGGCTAGCTGACACCATGTTGTGTCACAAGTCGCCGACCAAACGTGCAAATTAAAGTAACTTAAGGCGGTATCCCCAGTCAACATGTAACAGATTATTTCTGCTTCTGTATACTTATAAAAATCTTAATTAAACAATATTTTCAAATCGTGAATGTTTAAAAATTACCTACTACTATTTTCATACTAACGGATCAAATATTTGTTTATCGGTTTTTCTACTGGCTACCTCTCGTCAATTCTACTCATATTGTTATGGAATAGATAAAAAATGGCCATTTCCTGTTATCCATCGGGGCAAACACGATACCCTTTGCCGGCGCAATATCGCGTGCTATACCTTCCACTTGTACACTTTCGAATATCTCCATATTACTGTGAAAAAGGTAAGCTTGGATAGCTTTGTAGTCAGCGAGCCGACGGTCACTGCAAAAATTGTTTTCATAAAGATGCGTGAACCTACTTCGGGGAAGATATCGCGATATATTAAATTCATCCCCATTTTTAAACCTTTGGGGGTGGTAATCTTTATACTTCTCTTTCAGGATCGCCCTTGAGATATATCCTACTAATGAAAAAAGAAGCATTAAAATTTGTGATTCACATTTCTGACTTTGAAATTCTACTTAAACATTGAACTCTCTGATTTTACTATGAAAGATTTCATCGTGGTTCAATCATAAATGTATTTTTTTCTTAATACTAGATAAGGATAGGCCCATTCACTCACAAGCTCTTAAGTGACGCTATTCTTATTAAAGATGCTAAACAAGCTAAAATTAAGAATAGGACAGCTGCTTCTCTTAGTTACTGTAGGTACTGTGTGTACTTAGTCCCTAGATATAAGGAATCATAGTAAGGGATAAGGATCTATTATTGTTATTTAATTTATGCTTTTTGTGTTGTACATTAGCAAAAAATACCAGAGCCTCTTATTCTATAATCCGGATAACTTTACCTTGGCTTATATCACAGCGTTTTTGTCCCACGCCTTTCTTACACCGAAAATATCTTGCCTACTCTGTGATTTCTTTATTTATGACCACTCTATTCCCTCCTTTGGTTGCGGCCATCTTGTAGGTATATCAGTTTTACATGTCACAGTAGGCAGGTATGTATGTATCTATTTTTTTTATACAATTGTAAGCTATGTATATTTTACAATACAATAAAAGTCATATTTTAATTTTTTTATGATCAGTCTATATAAATTTGGAACCGGCAATTAGAGTCATTTATTTTAACTTTCATGAGTGCTCCCTTGAGGCCTATGTGAATAAATAATTTTGAAATTTAATTTGAATTTGT
The DNA here is from genome assembly GCA_907269065.1 of Crocallis elinguaria. NCBI lineage: Eukaryota > Metazoa > Arthropoda > Insecta > Lepidoptera > Geometridae > Crocallis > Crocallis elinguaria. The sequence goes on along the minus strand of OU026072.1, from coordinate 16,684,887 downwards.
CAACTTTATTTATTCAAAAATCATACAGATAGGTGAAAGTATATATTGTAACCAACTTCGCCGAGATGTAAGCATGTTGGTGGTTACCATTATAACATTTTAAAGATTTTGAAAAAACTGTAGCTTAAAAAAGTAATTTATGGTATGTCACTTGATTTTAACTGCATGAATGGGTTCGCTAATCCCCTAAAGTAAAAATTGTGTTTGAAGCGTACTTCGCTTCGGTTCGAAGAACCACAGTGTGGATAAGAAATTCAAAGCGGCTTTTTTGGTCCACCTACGAGTACATATTATACGAAGAAACTGGTATGAAAATCTTACACGTACTAATGTAATCTTTCATACAATAATAGAACAACAAATAAAGGGACAGTGACTATGATCCTAAAAATGTGACATTTAGGATGTTTTTTTGTTACTTCATCATTGTAAATGATAGTTTTTAATTAACACACACATATTATATAGAAATACATTAGTAGTGGGCTAGTCCCCTAGGTGGACTGACGACCTGGTCAAAACCGCGGGGCACCGTTGGATATAAGAAGCTAGTGAGGCTAGTAGCCGATCGCTGTAGGCTGTCGGATCGGATGTAGTAGGCCCCATGGCCTACAACATAATCTGAACATATACAGCAGTGAGCGTCTCCTGGCTGCTAATGAAACATACATTTGTTAGTTTACTACCAGCACATAACTTGGATCTCCGCGTAATCCTTTAAATCGAAAGGTAAGTTAAACGTAAATAAACATATACTTAGACCAGGTATACTTAATATGTTAATTTGTGAAAACATGTGTACCTTCGGGGCATGGTTTTAAATCAAATTTACGCTACATATTTTGCTCAGACAGGCACACCTATTAAGTGAGGTGACAGTTAATTTCACTTTTACATAGCTATACAGGTGAGTTTGAATGGGCATGTTATCCCGGAAAGGGGTGATTTGGACCATAGTTGTCGACAAGTTGTGAGAGCCTCCCTTGGAAATACGTCATTCCAAATTTCCATACAAAAATAAATTCTGCTTCCAACATGAAGTGCACGGCATTTTCTAGAATTGTTTAAGTCTAATCAACATCATCATTTGACAAAGTTCAACATAGTTCAAGTGAATCAGCTGATCTAGGGCTGCCCGGAAATATTTTAGTAGTATTGTGACGTAAACTTTAAGTGCTACTTCATCAATGAAAAATTACGAATGTCAAAAATTCGTAAAACAAATGTTGTTAACCTCCAGGATTACATTGACCCCCATTAAGACCCTACTACGCGCCAATGGCCTTGCTCGAATGGGTGGAGTCAATCCCACTTCACCCGCGCGGTCCACACTTCGTCTTTCAAGAACATCGCAAAACCTAACGTCATAGAATACGCGGATGAACGAACGCGCGTGCGAGTAGCGCGCACGGCATCTTCTTTGCCTATAATTCTTTGAATTCATTTAGTGGAAAGTTCTTCATTGAAAGTGAAGTTTGATCATCATTATCCATACTATCCATACTTCCATACTAAATATATCCTATATCCTACTCTATTATAAATGCGAAAGTTTGTTTGTTGGTTTGTTAATTTGTTGGTTTGTCCTTCTTTCACGCAGTAACGGAGCGACGGATCGACGTGATTTTTGGCATAGTAATAGTTTATGGACCGGAGAGTAACATAGGGTTCTTTGTATCCGGAAAATGCATGTTTCCTGTGGGAACGCGGGTGAAAACCGCGGGCAGAAGCTAGTTATATTATTAATGCGAAAGTGTGTTTGTTGATTTGTTGGTTTGTCCTTCTTTCACGCAGTAACGAATCAACGGATCGACGTGGTTTTTGGCATAGATATAGTTTATGGACCGGAGAATAACATAAGCTACTTTTTGTCCCGGAACAATGCACGGTTCCTATGGGAACGTGGGTGAAAACCGCGGGCAGAAGCTAGTTCGTAAATAAACGGGACGGACGCACATGAGATCATACAACGTTGAGATTTATCTCAAAACATCGCTGTGGACTATAATAAAAGTACAGACAGCCAATTTGCTCCGTAACGTTGAAATTTGTTACACCTTTTGACCCAAAAACGAACGTGTACGTAAATAAATGATTTTCGGGTTATTTTTTATTTTTTACTTTTGTAGTCATGTTTTTTATATTGATGTCATTTACGAGGTATCGAGTCATCTGCGAGTGTCCGTCTGGGTTTCCGTTTTGTTCATGAAGTCTGCCGGCAAACAGTAATGTGCAAGCATTATTGTGTTCCGGTTTGTTGAGCAAAGTAGCCAGCGAAATTACTAAGATATGAGACTTAGTTATGAGCACACTGCGGTGCCGCGCAGGCTTTTGTGTTTCAAAGTTCTGAATGGCACTGCAATTTTTATGGGCCGGCATTATGACTCCTATCAGGCAAACGTCCAGCTCGTCTCGTTAACCAATACAATAGAAAAAATAGACAAGTGTGGGTTGGACTCGCGCGCCGAGGATTCCGAAAAGACTTGTAAGCATGTAAATAGTTCGCTCAAGACTGGAATCGTTAGGTCCTTTTACAGCTACATTCAACAAAATAATTAACCCTAAAAAATTGTACACAATACACTCATTGATAATGTGCGTGTGTGTGAGTGCGTGCGTGCGTGCATGCGTGCTTGCTTGCGTGCGTGCTTGCTTGTGTGCGTGCTTGCTTGTGTGCGTGCTTGCTTGTGTGCGTGCTTGCTTGCGTACGTGCGTGCGTGCGTGCTTGCTTGCGTACGTGCGTGCGTTTGCGCGTGTGCACGTGTGCGCGTGTGCGAGCGTGTGCGTGAGCATGTGTGTGCATGCGTGCGTGCGTGCGCTTGCGCGAGCGTGTGCATGCGCGTGCGCGTGTGTGTGTTATACATAATTAGTTTTCGGATTTTTCGCTTTACTTGTGGTATAAGACAATACTTCTTGCCAAATTTAATTATTCTAGTCTCTTGGTCTATTGCTCTAGGTCTCCGTGAACCACCCTATAGGTCTTGAATGGATTTTAAATCGTTATCATTTTCGATATCAGCACCCCGAGAAACCTAGAAAATGGCACCCATATTATCGATTTCCTAAAAAAATTTCCGCCATCTTGGATTTAAAAATGGTTGTCATTTCCGTAATCAGCACCCCTAGAAATCTCGAAAATGACACCCATACCATTTAATTGAAAAAAAAAAAACGTGTCCGCCATCTTGGATTTTAAAATCGTTGTCATTTTCATTATCAGTACCCTGAGAAACCTCGAAAAAGACACCCATATCCTTTTACTAAAAAAATTTGTCCGCCATCTTGGATTTTAAAATAGTAGTCATTTTCAAAATCAGCACCCTGAGAAACCTCCAACACGACACCCATATCATTTTACAAAAGAATTGTCCACCATCTTGGATTATAAAAGAATTTTTCATTTTTGTACACAGTACCCCGAGAAATCTCGAAACTTACACCCATAGCATTTTATTGAAAAAAAAATATTGTCCGCTATGTAGGATTTTAAATCGTTGTCATTTTCGATATCAGCACCCCGAGAAACCTAGAAAATGGCACCCATATTATCGATTTCCTGATAAAATGTCATCTTGAATTTAAAAATGGTTGTCATTTCTGTAATCAGCACCCCGAGAAATCTCGAAAATGATACCCATACCATTTTATTGAAAAATAAAAATGTCCGATATCTTGGATTTTAAAATTGTTATCATTTTCGATATCATTTTTACTGTAGATGGCCCTGATCGTTTGCCTGATGATAAAGATAACGCCGGCCCATAACAATTGCAGTGCCAATAAATACTTTGAAACAAAAAGATGCAGTACCGCATTGTGCTCGTTAACCTGAGTAATTTTACTTTTCAATTTCATTTCCAGTCTTTCTTAAACAGTTCTAAACCTCCCGATATTCCTGTAGCTGCCGCTAATAATTTGTTTACCAATACATATATTTTCCACTCGTAAAAATGATGTAAGTACGTAAACAAGAAATTGTAATCAAAAATGTAACCCATTCAATATGTATACGAGGAGCGTCCACGCGCAAATCACGGAATGAATCACATTTCACCGCTCTAGACGCTACTCTTTGAGCAAGCTTCAAACCCACACGAAAACAAATACTTGTATTGTATATCATTCACGCACACAAATATGTAACGTCGGCGGACAGCGTTTGCAGAGCAACGAGCGACACAACCTCCCCGTCTGAATGCCAGTGCATGACTGCCGCGCGCGCCCGCGCAGAGCACCTCTGAGACTTGTTCATTTGGAATTCAGTTTTTTGATCATTTCTTTGCGAAATATTGCTCTATGCACAAATGAAACGGCCAGTTTATAGAAAATTTTCTTCCTTATTTTTTGGTGTAAAATTAATCCCAAACGTCTAAGTCATTTAGAAGTTTTAGGGAAAATAGTTTTAAAACAGCATGCTGTTAAATATTTTTTCAAGCCATAAGTAATGGTAACACAAAAAAATCAATCAGTGAAATTAATGCCCTTGAATTGATCATTCAGGTAGTATTTTTTTCAAGTCGTTAAACCAAGCCGTGTGGGAGTTTTAGGAGGAGAAAGTAGTCGTTTTGGCGTCCCTAGCCCCTTAAATGCAAATTATTATGTGAGAATTACGTGGACGTAGAGAGATCATAATTTTAAAAAGTTTGTTTTGTTACATGTACAATGTACATGTAAAACGTTTTACTTGATTCAAGATGTACATTGTACATCTTGAATCAAGTAAAACGTTTTTATTTATTGTACTATCGTATACGGTAGGTACTTTTTAGTCTGCAAATTTAGAATTACGAGAAACGGCTTAGCTATGGCCGTAGCCAGGGGACGCAACTAGTACTTGTATTATATGATGAGGGGATGGAATGTTTATGAGGCTAGTGGGCCTCATTGGTATTAAAGATATAATTTAATTAAGGGTTGTCTATTTTTCATGATTCCAGTGTGGTTTTTCCTATGGGATGGGGGAAGTTTTTAGATATTTTTTTAAGATCTATTTCTTACTAACTAGCTGCTGCCCGCAGATTAACCTGTGTGGCAATTCCCACACGAAACATGCATTTTTACGAAAAGTAAAGTAGCCTATATCACTCTTTAGCCCATGAACTAAATATATACAAAGTACGTCGATCTTTTATTGCTCTGGTGCTGTGTGTAAGAACAAAAAACGAGCACAATTTCGCTTTTAAAATGGAAGTAGAGTTTGTGGTCAGGTACATATATAATTGGGTAACTAGATTTTTGACTTTGTTTCTAATATAGATAACTAATGTTATCAACAATATAATGCCCAGCTGCATTCTGTACGTTCTGAGTACGCTGCTGATATTAAATTATTATTGGTATCGGCTATATTGAATGGGCGCATTTGATCTTTATGCCCACAATGGCATGTAGAATATCTAACTATAGCTAAGTTAGATTTACTGTTTATGCGTTTATTAATTAATGAAGGCTATTATAACGATTGTAAACGTAACAGAATCTAATTCCACCCGGTCTCCGTGATCGTTTACTATACGGGAGAGTAGATACTAGATTTAGGCCTACAATGGGTAATAGATTGACTAACTCTTCTTTTAGATTTATGTGTTGTTTTTATGTCGTAGCTAGTTAATAAAGGCCTTGCTAAAACTATTAATATTCCATCAACGTATTCGTAAAGTAATCAAAAATCCTGAAGGCCATTATTTTTTTGGCAACTTTCAAAGTTATAAGATAGTAGGACACCTTAACTATATCGAAATAATTCTAACAGATAATTTTTTTTATTAAGTTACTATACGCTTGTATAGCTATAGCACTTGATATACTTATTTAATTAATATCATTATTAAAAAAATCGTTTATTTTCTTAAATTAAGTCTTTGGTTTTTAATTTAAGGTTTTTTCTTGATATTTCAACAAGAATTTATTTTATTTATCACTTACTCCCATTAATTATTGTGTACACTTACATCTATTTACGCTACGTTTATATATCACATTGCTATTTTCACTTACGTGATTGTTCATAAAACTTTTTACCTAAGATTTAATTTACTCGCAAAGAAATAACACTAAAAGTTTCCGCGCACTGAACGTTTCTGAATTTCACTCAAAGTGAAATAAAATCTGTGAAAAAGAAGTGAGAACGAACGAAGGCTTGAGTGAAAATCACAAAAGAGGTGCACATGATATTCCGCATTTTACATCTCAGGGTGACAAAATAATCGAAATAACCTTTACTGTCGTCGCAAATTATATTTCTTTATCCAAAAAACAGTTTTTAACGAGTTGCCTCAATTTTTTGCAAGCTATGTGGTAAAAAGACGGTGATAATATTACACCGGTAGAATTGTAGTGTCACTTATAATTTTAATTTCAAAAAGTACGCTGTGGTTGTCACCCTAAGAATATATAATATATCAGACTACGGAATGCGTAGCTCGTAGCCGCGTGCTTGTAGCGTCTCGTGGCACTATGTCGTAGCTACACGCGAGCGTTTCCGCGGAGTCGTCGCGTAGAACTGTCGTAGAGCTACGAGAGCCTGGGATACCAGCTGTTTTCCAAATTACCCTATATTTCTTATGAATAATAAAGTAGGCTGTAAATTCAGCCTCGTCACTGTCGTGAGCATCGCTCTAACTACTTTTGTTTAATAACTTTGTAAGTAACTTTACTGCATAGCTTAAGTTAATTTTCGTAGTGTAAATAAAGTGTCTTATCTAACAAGACAATGTTGCGTTTATTTATGTTTGTTTGTACCAAAGCATGTCAAATCCTACTTCAATTTACAGACTTTATTAAGTTATATTGTATCATCCCAATATCTTTTTACTTTGAATATAAAATGTTGCTGTTGAAATTGTAAGATATTAAAGCAACCTTACTGGAATATGTATTTGATTACAGTTGTTTTATGTATTCTTTATAATGTGAATTAAGTAACAAATTAAATTAAAGTCATCTGAGTGAAAAATGGTAAGCAATTGTTATTAAACATATATGAGGCTAATTACAAAAAATAAAATACATTAATAATATAGATCCAGAATACTAGAAGTTCTCGTACTATATATAGACTTATGACGATTATGACAACCATCAACCTGGTCTTACAAAGCTCATTCAACTCAACCAAACAATTTTTTATTATGCACAACCCCAATGAATCCTATATACAAATAAAAACCGTCACATAATCCGAAATAACAAAACTACCCTAAAACCGGGGACCACGCAATCTTGGCAGCCCCATGGAATACTGCAGCAACAGATATCTGTTGCGCCGTTGTCCACCACACCATTAATATCACCACTATGAGGACATACCATTTATCACGAAAACAGAATAAAGAAATGTATTTCGCAATCTGTTTGATGAAAAGATAAATCAGATTAAGACAGTGCTTTTTCCAAGTAACAGCCACCTTTTCTTTATAACCAACACAGTAATCCTTGTACACTGCAGGGGCTTGTATCCTGCAGGATGATTTTAATTCACTCGTAATGATATCCGTGTAGGAAGCGACACTCTTGATCGTTTATATCTCAAAAACGCATCCCGATAGAGAAATATTGTCGGGATTGTATCCGTGTTTATGCAGCTTAGTTGTCGAATCTAAACGGGAAATTTTTCAGACGGGATGCGATTCCTAAATGTAAACGATTAAAAAAGTCGCTTCCGACACGGATATCATTCCAAACGAATTAAAATAACCCTGCTGCTTACCGGCAGATTACGAATAGGGAATTTTTCTTTGAGCTAGGTTATTTTGTTTCTCTAAATGAATAATAAAGTTATATAATGAGAGTTGTTTCGTCTCAAGTTACTTTGCGTTAATTTTTCATTTGTCAGGAAAACATGCTGCCATTGTAATTTATCTGCGTTTCCTTTGTGAAAACGGTATTTTATGGCTAATTTTGGTAATTTGAAAACAGCTTTTCTTAAAAGAAATACCGTAATAAATACTGTCTATAGATTTATTACAATACAACACAAAGTACAACATTACAATACAATTGAGCGTAATTAACTCATCTCTCCTCAACTCCTCTCACTACCAACGATTGTTGTCTTCTTATATTAATAACGATAAAAAAAATGTACTCTTCCATCGCCTTCAGCACACATCATTTTGGAACAACCCAGGTGCTATTTTATATAATTCTTTCAGAAAAAAACCGTTTTCATATCGGTCGACTGAGCATCGAATGAGTATGTTTCATAGTTCATCGCATCGTCACTTACAAACAAGTGAAATCAAGTCAAACGCAATGTATAAAAAAGTATTAACTGGGAAAAACACTACATCTAAATATATCTAATAGTTCGACTCAAATCGCAGATAATTTTAGTACCTATGTATTTCGGAAATTAAGTTAATAAGTAGAGAAAATATTACATAAAAATAAAAGATAGATCACGTAGAAAAATTCTTAGATTCGTTCAATTTAAGTGAAGGGACTATGATTATTGTAATTATAACTTAACGAAACGAAAATACATCCATTAAACATTTTTCAGAACGTTCTCAACAGTATAATGAATAAAACATGACCGACAGTTAATTTTGGGTGACAAGGGTGCGAGAATTGTAAATTCATAACTTTAAGGGAAAATATTACGAGTAAATTTCCAGTCTATTACAGTTAATTTATTTGGCAGGGGCTGTTTGCTTTAAACTTTGCTTAGGACTGCTTAACATGACACACGGCTACTGCTTGTATGCCAAAATTGCGAAGGTTCTGTAAGCTGTATTCTGTACCTAGGTCCAGTGACTGTAGGTATCTAAATCATGTAAAAATAATATGTTGAAGCAATGGTCAGTGTGAAGGCGCTAGTTGATTCGAAGGTGGAGAATAACTTTCGGTGAGGGAAAACATTATACAGCCTGAGTTTGAATTGGTATGTTATCCAGAAAGAGGTCAATCTTTTCCTAGATGTCAACAAAGTTTGTTTTACGAGTTTTTGAAATTCTGAATTTTTCATTTAAGAAATGGCATTTAAAGTTTACGCCAAAATGCCACTTCAGAATTTCCGGGCAGCCCTAGATCAGCCCTAGATCTTCATGTTTGAACTGAATTTATTTTTTTGTATGGTAATTAGGAATGACGTAAGGTTCTCACAACTTGTGGAAAACTTGGTCCTAATCACCACCTTCCGGGATAACATACCAATTCAACCTCACCCTGTACCAGTCGACAGGTAAGCATTTGACCGCTATCGCGCCTGATTTTAAGAGCAAATCGTCGCTTAAGAGCAGGCTTTCGACGATGGTGAATATGTTAAACCGACATTGGAACTGGCTCTCATGTCCAGCTACCGGAATACACCGATAGGCGCTTTGCGACAGATTCTTAATTTGAGGGATAGAATATGCCCTATCTGCAATAGTTGCATCACGAATGTTTTCTTTCACCAACAACTCAAATTCATTGTAGGATTCGAGATCGGTGACCGACGTCACTGCCACTAAACCGATAATTGTGCAATTTTTGGTTGTACAGCCATCCAAACAAAAAAATCGAGCCCTATCAGTCCTTCAAAAACTTTACAACTAATTAAGTGTCGTTTCTCGTATCAATTAACTAAATGTCGTCGTGTCTAACACTCTCCGGCAGTTTCGTGGTTAGAAAATGATTTATGAAGATGTACTTAGGCTCAAAAGGATAAAAGTTGACCGCAATCACCCAATGCATGTCACATGACGGGGTGTCAATTTGGGTCAGTGGCGGCATGAGGATGGCGTGCTACTTGACTGCTTGTCGATAATCAAAACCAGTATTTTTCCCTCCTTGGGAATTATGAGAGGAGGTATGTATAATTGTATATGGGTCATAATCCACTACGCGGACCCAACGCGGCTTAGTGGATGTCACATGTCCTCAAACTTTGTGTTTCTTGAACATGCCGCGGTATCCTCACAATGTTTTAAGTCAATGTTATATTATGTTATACCATTGTTTTAAGTCTCATATAAAATAAAAAGGTCTGAAAGAAGCAAATTACTAGATTGCAGAGCATCGAGAATAATCCATCTGGATAAAGTCACCAGAGTCAGGTGGAATAGAAGCGACTAATAACATTTATACCTACTTAGGTACTTAGTCTTCCTTCAGTTTATTGCAGACATTTATTTATCGTTTTGCTCGTGACACAGTATGTATTTTACTGACAGAGATATTTCCCTAAGGTTCTATTTCAACGACGTACATGTCCTCTCCTCACTACCAGTGAGGCATTATCAATTTAAATAAAAGTAGACGTATAATCTATACAAATAAATAAAATTGAAGTGTCTGTTGGTAATATCAAAATAACAGCTTTTTACCAAATGCATACGGCGCCTATAACACGCCAACCATTTTTAAAATGTTTTTCTGTCTGTTTGTTCCGGGTAATCTCCGAAACGGCTGGACCGATTTTGACGGGACTTTCACTGGCAGATAGCTGATGTTATAAGGAGTAACTTAAGCTATTTTTATTTTAGATAAAGAATTAGGGTTCGCGAAAAAAAATAAAAACCATAAAATCCAATATCTCCGCGCGGGTGAAACCGCGGGCAGCAGCTAGTAGGTAATATATTCCAAACCCTGAATTAAAGAGGCTGCCGGATTAGTGAGATTCTATCATTTGATTTGCGAAATCAAGTAAGAGAATTATATTTACAAAAATTCATCTCATCGTCCGCTCATCCCGAGGCCCCTAAAGCGCCCATTTGTTTTTCTGAAGCTCTCATTTCAGGATAATAGCTGCGACGAATATAATCCCAGAAATGAATATGACATGCGTATAACCCTCAATTATGTAAACAGTAAGGACATGGTTGGGGAGGATGTGCCGAATTCCTTGGATTTTAAACCAACCTTTGTTTTTTATATTCACAAATTTGTTCTTTTTAACCGACTTCCAAAAAAGGAGGAGGTTATCAATTCGTCGCGTATTTTTTTTATGTTTGTTACCTCATATCTCGGTCATTTATAAACCGATTTGGAAAATTCTTTTTTTATTTGAAAGGGTATAATTTCAGATTAGTTCCATAGAAATTTCATCAAAATCGGTTCAGTAGTTTGTCAATGAAGTCGGTTCGTCGCTTTTTTAAAGCAATTTTTTTTTATTCTGATTATTGTTATGTCAAGCTGAAAACAGCATTCTCTGAAAATATATGCTGACCTGAGAAAATCATGAAAACTTCGTGATTTTCTCAGGTTTTATTTTCTAATCATCATCAGCTCTCCAGTTCACGTTAGTTCGTTTCATTTTATGTGGTTCTGGACAAAACTAATATACCACCCCATCCCATCTCTTCCCGTGGGTTCCATAAGAGCCTGCTAAGGGAATATGCAGGGAACGGCCAGCATGCAACGTTATCTTACTCTATATTTTGTACGTCCAGTTCAATATGTAATACAAATTTTAAGTATTCTGCGACATCGGATTATTTCGAGTTTAATAGTAAAATAAGTCAATAGTTTAGTAACTAGTGTTACCTGCTCTATTTAATAAGCATAAAATGCGTCACACACATAGCAAACTGAAGTTTATGTAATAGAAGAAAGAAAAGTGGTAAATAAAAATTTCAACACTATTATACTTAGTATTGTTGATGTAATGTTTATTTATGTATTAGCTAGATAAAAAAGGCATTTATCCCGTTTTTATAGTATTTAATATTAAGGCAGTTTTGCACATTATAAATAAGTAGTATATTTTTTTAATTAAGAAGAGTGATATATTTTTAAATTCCTGGGCGATACAATGACCCTAAGCATATCTTTTTTTATTTGAAATATGCTTGCGTTTGACCGCAATCTCATCTGAACTTTTTTATTCAGCGCATCCTTTCTATCACTATGCACAAAACGGCCACTCATATTATATCTTTGATACCACAGTGCCCTTACTGTTCATATAGCACGATGGTATCCCTCCCGTATTTGTTCTGAAATTCCATTGTGGCTAAATTTGCGGTTTGGTCGATCGCTTCTGAAGTATTCACGGGTTCGGAATTTATTCCCATAACTTTTGGGCGTCTAATATGGTATATATTAGGCACCCATTTTGAAATGAGCTGATATCTGTTATATGAATTTCTTTGTAAGTGTTCGTTTAACACGCCGTAGTACTTGCCATGGATCAATACTTACGGAAAGAGATGCAATCTAATATTGTAAATAAATAAAAGATAGTTAAAGCACAGAATAAGTAACAGAATTAGTATTACGCTACAGCGAACCATTTATAAGTAGTATTTAAAAATACATGATCAGGAAGATATTCCAGTGGGGTAATAATAATAATAATCTAGAGTGAATAAGCAAAATAACCAAACATTTACTCCACCGCTTTTACTTCATGACTGCACTAGCATGCAACGATGAAGCATGAAATGTTTGCATTAGCGCGACACAGGGGAATGATTGCGTAAGCGTTTAAATAAAATCTAGAAGTAAACATAATGTTAGGTAAAAATGCCCTAATCCATTAATAAGATATTAACCGAGCAGAACCGTAAATGTAATGGCCATTATTTCATAAAAGCTTATTAAAAAAATTGCAGGTGGAAGGAAATCTTTTCCTGAGCCCTCCATGTAATCCGCATCACGGTATGTGCTCCATTTTTCGCATAATCCTGAATTATTACAGTGACCGACGAGCTCTGGGCGACCAATTTGTTAGGCATGTTGGATCACATTCATTTTACGTATTGCATGGTTGGAGCGAAAATGTATGCTGGTTTACCTATTTTCTTGTTATCTTTGAACGTATAAAAAATGGAGGCTACCGGAATATTATAGTGTGCGTAATATTAATTTTCACAGACTAGTAATGTACCTATGGATGTGTTGTTATGTTGTGAATGAAATTATCTAAAAACTTTAAAAAAGTGTAAAAAGTTTGGTTGTACTTAAAGACAGCTGAAATCCTCACTACAAGCAGATACTATTGTTGCAGTATTTAACCGAGTTAAATTTTTACCTGACTGACGAAGGAAAGGAGGGTAATGTAGGGTAATTTATTTGACATAATATTTTATTGTTTATGTAATTACTTGTTTTGAATAATAAATGTCACATTTATAATGACACACATTAGTACGCCTAACCAGGCAGACTTTTGATGGATATTTATATGCTATGACATCTTTGCAAACATTGTACCCAAAATTCTGACAAATAAATCATTTCATTTAATTTAAATGATTTCCGAGCGTATGTATGTCTATTTTTTTTGACTCGCATTGTAGCCTAAAAAGTTTGGCAGATTTTAATATATGAAGTGTAATTACATTGGTTTTAATTGTGGGAGTGATAGGGTACAATTTTTCCAGTTTTTATTACGCGGGTGTATTTTTTGGTTTTTTGACGGATTGTTCTTGTTGAGTAATGCCTGTTGTAAGAAGATTTTGCCATTTGAAAACAGTATTTTTTATTTTATTGGTCGCTTTGGGTTGATGTTTTTCGTTTGTTTAGCTTTTAGTTAATATATAATTAACAACAACAGTTAAGCACCGACCCACAAAATTACACCACGAAATTTAAGATCTTTTTTACACGACTACACAAAAAAGAAGTGTAATGTTTTAGGGTTCATGTATGTATGTATGTGAGTTTCTTTATGCCACCATAACTTTTAAATGCCTAAACAGATTTGGGTGTAAAGGGTATCGTTAGAATACTTACATCATCCCGAGTGACACTGGCTAAGGCAGTCGTGTTTTGTGTTTTTTTTAATGTCACAAAATTAACAGTTTATTAACCCCGTCTTTTTTATCAAAGTATAAAGACTGTTTTGCCTAAGATATTCCCAGTAGGTGTCCGGTGACCCATTTAGTTATAAAAGTGCTAATCCGGGAGCTCCAAGCTTATTCCATTAGACGGCAGGGGGTGATGCCGACGTTGACGCCTCAGCGTCCGGCGATCAGTACGGACTCCATCATCTTATAGACTGTTTTTGACATTTTTATAAATAATTATGCAAAATTATCATCTATTTTCCGATCCTATCAAAAACTCTTTTAATAGTAAACATCCGGCCGAATTGATGGTAGGTGGCCAAGGCCTCTTAAGGACATCACCTACTCGTGTACAAAAAGATTTCTTTTTGGTTTTTTTTTTTAATACTATTTGGTAATTCACTCGCAGAACAGTTTTCCTTTCCTACCACCTAGTTTACCAGTGCATTGCATTAATCTATTCAAATAAACCCGCGGGCAGCAGCTAGTTAAATAAATATAAACACTCACACATTATTTTGAAGGAAGTGTTTTAAGCTTTTTTTGTAAACCTTGAATGGCTTACAATAAGTGACGGCTCCGTAGCTAAGTTGGTTGTAACCCTGCCTGCAAGGCGAGGGGTCCCGGGTTCGATTCCCGGCCGGGGCAGATTTTGTGTAAGCATAAAGTTTGTTCTCGGGTCTTGGATGTTTGTGATGTGTATCTGTGTATGTCCATGCCACCTGCGACACAGGGAATCCTAGTGCGGGGGTATGAGTGTGTAAGCGTTTATGTTTATGTTTATGTAATAAAAAGGTTTAACTTGGTCCTGCTGCTTGAATCATGAATCTTGGTGAACCTACTAAAACTGTGCGGCGCCGGATAGTGTAATGCGGATTTGTAAACCGCTCCGGCTAATAATGCATTTTTGGCTATCCATTACGTTTTTATAGCCTGATGGACTTATCTAATAGGCACAGAAGACTCACTGTGTCGGGTGAACGACGTGTTATCGATTGCAAGATTTGCAAGAATGTTTTTAACTGTTCTCTCTCACCTTGAACTCCAGACAATGTATCTTTATCTCAAAACTGTCACAATTCGGCTCTACATTTTATCACATTTAGTACTACTCACTTCAATTCGGTCATTCGCAGCGAACATGATTTTTGAGCTTCCTTGCAAACATCTGCTTAGTCTGTATTATTCCGTGGTTAATTTTTATTGGGGTTGGTTCTAGTTGTTGTCCGATAAGAAATTAAATTATATACATCTAATCATTCAAAAGGTTTTTTTCTAAATTGTCCTCCTAATTTCCGTTCGCTGCAGAACTCAGAATCAAAGTTTCAACCTTTAAGTATATTTTATATGTGATTAATACAGCTTGTTAATATTTAAAAAAGATCTTTTAGATATAACGATATTTCATGTTTGCCCTGTCATTATACATAATAGTGGTGAACTTACTTCACTAGCTGAGTAAATTATCTCATCATATTTATTACTTCCTATTATTCCTGTAAGAATATTACTTATTATTACGTACAGAAAAAAATGAAATTGTTTTGGTGGTTTCTATGTTAGATAAGAATTAGATTGAATGTTCCGTAATCAGACAGTATAGGGCTGATGGATTATATAACTTGTACCTACAACTTAACTATTAATTCAAAAAATGGATTTTGCCAAGGGTTCCCAAGAGAAATACCACGGGTAAAGTAGAAAAGCAAAAGAGAGTAGTTTATTATTAAATAATCGCTTAACTTTAGTTTCTTTGGCAAAAGGAAGCGCATTTCTAGACATAATTTGGTCCCAAAGGTCACGTTCCATTTGGCAGGTGCTTACTGCTTAGCGAACTTTTGATCTTCCATCTTCGACATACCTATGGAGGCGACAAAGGCTGGAATGTAATTAGGCGAAAATACCGACGTCTTTGCCGTCCTTACAGCAGTGTGCGCCACTTTGATGATGCGTTTGAAAAACTACCGGACTCTTTAAGTATAACTGAGAGGAACCAAACTAGCCTATGCCGCACCCAAATACTCTTACAGACATTTTAGGTAGACATGTGTAATTAATTTACGTTAAAGTTTTATTATACTATTCGATAACGAGACAAGCTTGTCGTTTTCCTGACGGTATAAAGGTAACGCCGACACAACCATTGCAGTGACACAAAGAGTTTTGAAACACAAAGGCCTGCTCTGTACTGCAGTACGCTTGTTACCCTGAGACATTATAGGAATTAAGT
The DNA here is from genome assembly GCA_907269065.1 of Crocallis elinguaria. Classification (NCBI taxonomy): domain Eukaryota; kingdom Metazoa; phylum Arthropoda; class Insecta; order Lepidoptera; family Geometridae; genus Crocallis; species Crocallis elinguaria. The sequence continues at coordinate 16,668,942 of OU026072.1, read as the reverse complement.
CGCATAAGCCACGTAATTTCACTGACTGCTCATCAAACCGGAACGCTGTAATGCTTTCATACTTTAAGGCTGGCTGTAGATAAATGATTAGATAAACATACATATCCATGGCACTGCTGTTAATACGTGTTCTCTGATAAAAGTTGGTCTCTTATACCACGACAAACTTATGCGAAAAAAATAACAAATGACGCCCAAACACCAAATAAGATAATTACACAAATATATACATGACAAAAATTCCACTTCCAACAGGATTCTAACCTGCGTCTTCTGGTTATATAGACCAGACGCCTTAACCAACCGTACGCGCTACAGAAGTCCATCTTCAAAATGCAACCCTACGTGCTACAGAAGTCCATCTGCAAAATACAACCCTACGTGCTACAGAACTCCATCTACAAAATGCAGCCTTACGTGCTACAGAAATCCATCCGCAAAATACAACCCTACGTGCTACAGAAGTCCTCTTCAAAATGCAACCCTACGCAATACAGAAGTCCATCCGCAAAATACAATCCTACGCGCTATAGAAGTATATCTGCAATATATCCCGCGGGAGCTATTAATCAAATCAATGTTAAACTTTCATCAATCATATACCAATAAAATCTTCTTAAACCAAAAGAACTGGAATAAAATATGTACTTTATGACACATTGCCGTTTCATTTACAGAAGGGGAAAACTTTACCTACTTTCTTGATTCTCGAGGGAAAATACCTACTTTCTAAGTTTTCATATTCGTACATTCAACTGGGTTTATTTCTGTTCTAAGACCACCTGTTTCACAAAGTTCCTTCGTGTTTGGGCTCATATGATCCGTTTTGACAAGTCCAATAGACTGCACTAGGTGTCGAGGTTCTGATGATGGAGCCAGGAAAAGGAAGTATTTTTTTTTACTTTCGTTAAACTACATATAATTATTATACGTACAAATATGTATTATCGAAAGGTAAACTTTGCCTACAAAAGTTAAGTTCAATGACCTATCAACTACATTACTACACTATAGGAGCTGTTTATCACTCCACGGGGGTTGCCTATGTGAGCTCATCGAAATAATTAGTGGATTATTTTAAATTAATGACGAACGATGCTAGAATTGATGGTAAATTTGCATGTCTACCAGCTACCTAAGTATGTCTGGTAGTCAGCGATCTAAGTATGTCTGGTATTAAACAATTTGTGCTGATAAAATTAAGAATTACAATTTATCATACTTTATTTTAAAACTTCATTGTTTTAAGTTCAACTTCGATTAAGCAGCTAGTTATAAGGTATTTTTTTTCATACTTTTTCACGCTCGAACCCTCTGAAACGCAAGATGCTTTCGTTTCATTCCTATGCAGACTGACGGTGACTGCGTTTCGGCTGTTGTTACGACCCCGGATGCGAGTATGTCCTGCAATATTGATAGGTACATGTACTCTTTTATGAAATACTTGGTATAACGCATAAAGTCAAACACGCAAAACATCCATCCATACATCCATCCACCATATAATATATATAGAACTAAGGAGTAGGAAGTAGGATAGGATTAGGACATTTGAGTATAATATTGGTGTACCCTGTAAGTACCCGCAAAATATGCATCCATGCATCCATCCACCATATAATATATATAGTAAGAAGAAGTAGGAAGTAGGATAGTATTAGGACACTTGAGTATTGATGTAGCGTGTACCTAAAAATTCTAGGTACAGCTCTTGCCATATTTTTTTTTATCTATCTTACATAGGTACGTCATAAAAACATGAATTAAGTATGTTCCTCTGTGGTGCCATTTATGGAATAAATTACTTTTTATTCCTATTCCCAAAAACGAGTCTAATTTTTACGTTATTTACCGCCAACGCCGCCGTCGAAAATAAAACTTTATACGCCAATAAAGTATTTAATAAATGCGATTTTCCCAAAGATTTATTGCAGAACAAAACGATCTGCTCCAGCAGTTTATAACCCACGTGACCGATTTAACGTTATAAAACTACGGAGCCACGGGCAATACGGATTCAGTGCATGTGTCTCGCAACAATGTGGTATATGTACCTACTATAGATTTACACCCATCTAGCTACTCGGTCTAGTACTGGAAAGATCAAAATTAGTTGTCTGACAGTTTTTATTTGAGATAGGTACCTACTATTATAAATAAAGAGGTTATATATAACCTAGCTAAAATTCAATTTAAGAGGCTGCTACCCGCCTTACTTTCCATACAAACGCTCGTACGTGATTATAGTGTCCTAATAAATTTTTCTATAGATGTTTTGAGCAAATAGGTATCATGTGCTCTATATCTAGGATTCTGTGGGAGCAAAAATGTAAAATTTTGAGATTCCAACTCAGTACAAGCCTTCAAAAATCAGCTTTTTTGAACAAATTTTACCTTGAGTTTGGCCGTTCACAGTGTTCTCATAAATGTAAAATTCAACAAAACATTTCCATATAATCCTTGGACATGTAATGGAGATTCTAAATAACAAACATTTTTTTCACTAACTTGTAAGGCATTTTCAAAAACACGTATTTCCTGGAACACCTTTTAGGAAATTACCATGCACTAATTGTCTTCGGAAATTTTCTTTGGAAATTTATTTCAATATTTTCAGAATGCCAACCGAAGGCTCTGGCGTGGTCTCTCCTTTTCCGTAATGTCTGTTTTTCTTCGATGAACAAAAAAGCCTTTAGGCCATTTTTGCGTTCTAGGATTTTTGCTTTGGGCGTGTCATGAAGCGGCGCCTTAAGGGACAAAAACTCTTTCGTCACTCGATTCCTACTCTTGGGTTAAAAAGACGGTGATCACGGTCAAATGGCACAGAATATATATTGGGTAGAAAGTTAGAGAAGGAGTTAGATGGTGATACTTTGGTAGAGTTCTAGAAGTGTAATAAGGTTGTTTATTAATGCGTTATTCGACAAAGACCCTCTGCCTTACCTGTAGCTTGGTTCCGGACACATCACACATGACACAACACTGACTGTAGGTATAGTGACGGTTTACATATTTTATGGATTGTAAAACCGTAACACTAATATGTACGTAGCAGTTGTGTACGTATTACAACAACACGTATGTACGTGTTGTTCTGCTCTAGAGGACTTGACAGGTGTAAATAAACCATAACCCGCTTTGATTAGACGCCAGCTTTGGCTTGAGCATTCATAAACTTAACGCACTGGTACGATGAGATGAAAATATTTAATATCAGACGTCATCGCTAAACAGAGCATTCGTATACTCGCCCGGAACGATCGAGTGTTGTTAGAGGCTTGCCGAGATGAATACCGTAATTTCTGGGTTATACGGCCCATCATACAGGGCGTTGGTTCCCAACCAGTGGTCCATAAGAACGAAAATATGGTCCACGAAAGATTATAAATTTCAAACTAACCTATTTGTTTTATTAATTAATTGATTATTATTTTTTGTTTATTAATCCTTTACGCATCTTATCTTAATTACGACCTGCGCTTCGCTTTTTACTTTTGAGTTTAACAACTTTTACTTATTTATTTTTAGTTCATTTTTCATGAACTTTTTGTTCCTTGTTAACAACAAAGAAATCAAAGTGCTCCCTTGTCAAAAAAGTTTGGGAGCTACCGGGTCCAGGAGCAGGAATAGTATTATAGGTAATCATACTAAAACTAAAACCCCGTTCCGTTGCGCGCCACAATGCGCTCGAGTACCTATCACGAAATCCGCGCTTGACGCAAAAGCGATGTTATTCTGACGAGCAAACGTACGTTTGCTTCAGCGTCTAAGGTGCCCCTAAGTGTTATTCTTTGTTAGATTTTAACATGAAAACACCCTTCGGTTCACATACAATGAACAACAGGTAAACATCCCACACGATAACACTGCAGAACATATCCTACTGGCTTATATATAGCGTGTCACCAATTCGATACATCAACATCGACGCCTATCGATCGTATTTTTCATCAATGGCTCTTTTTTAATTGTGTCTTATATACTACTTTTTGGTATCGTATCAGATATTACAGTACTGCGGACATTCATTAGCTTGAAAATTAATGATGAATGGCGAAAACCGAAACAATTTTAGCACAGTGAATGTAGGTAGGTTAAAATCATAGCCCTTTTTTGCTTCGGTGCAGAATAACAAAAATTATAGCTTTTTTAATCGACGGCGTCGTAGGCCGTAGACTCGTAGGCATCGTAGACTTAAATTGTCCGGATCTCATACATTACATTATTTAATGTCACAGTCTAAACAACAACATAATTAAATTGGATAGTAGATACTAACTAGGGCAATATAACCTCTACACACATAATAAATCAAAGACATGAAAATACATTCAAACAATTCTGGCGAGTAAACGAGACACAAAGATCACGTTTACTACGTAATTATTGACGCATTTACAGATTTTAGTGTGATTACGGTGATGACACGGTTTCAGAAGACTCCCTTTGAAACATAGGTAACTCTATTTCATCCTGATTCCAAGCGTGAGCAGCCGCGGGCAAAAGCATGTATCTAATGTTTTCATGGTCCTTTTATCATACCTAGGTACCTGCCAAAAAGTAGGTACGCACAAACGGGCCCTTTCCTAAAATCACAACTACACATAACACAGGTGAAGTTATAAGTAGTACCTACCTACTGACGTATGTAAAATCGTATTTATTTAGGATCTTTACCTGCACACTCACATTCTGAACATTAATCGTTTTTAGTTAAAAAGTCATAACTCTGAAAAGGCGGCTATAAAATATAGGTACGAAATGTTCTAATAACGTTTATTTGTTTCATATTGCTTTGGAAAGAACATTTATATCACACAACATATTAGGTACCTACCTACAAAATGCAATTTAAAAACAGTGTAAGTGCAGCCGAACGCGGGCAATAATGATACCACAAGCGGCAGACTAGATTTTTCATCCATACATTTTTTATGGCATCATTTGCAATGGCGCAAACTGAGCGTTCGAGTGGCCGCGACAAAAGTATATCTTTATAATTGAAGTCTATGTCGTCTGTGTAACTCTGATGTATGTATGACAGTGCCCTTACAATACGTAGCTACTGTAAGGGCTTAGTATTTCATTTTGTACTTTTTACAACAGCGAGGTACCTATATAGCTGCTTTGCAAATGAAACAACGCAAATTACTCGTAAAGTATTTATTATACTAAAGCAGAAACTATTATAATGTCACAGGTAATAATATTGGCAATAAACCAACGATTACAGATAGAATAATGAATTAATTGTTAAGTAATGACGTATCCACTAATATTACACAAAATAAAAACCTCGATTCTGGCGTATCAAACCTAAATCTAATTTTAGTTCCGGTCTCGAATCTCTTTCCAATAAATAATATGAGAAAATGATAGAAGATATTTGACAGGTCTGAATTTAGTTTTAGTGCTGCCCAATTTCTACCACAGCCCTTAAATTCATAGCCGATAAAACACTAGTTACCAAACAAAACGGATTAATTTGACAGTTCGAAAACATATTTCATCCGTTTCTAACGAACGTTGTTATTAGGAAAGAGACTGTGTAACTAAAATTAGGCTTAAGTTTGTGACGTCCATTATCGAGGCCATTTAATTTAACACATAATACATTCTTATTTAAAATGTGCAACTGATCGGTACCGATGGAAAATTACTCTGTTCAATAATTAATTCTATCTAGAAGATAACATACATCGACAGTAATAGAGGATACAAGCACATCACAGGGTAGTCGCCAATAGTAGAAAATGTACCCTATAACCGTACATTATGTTTACAAAGCTAAAAGGGAAACATCAAACATTAACGACCACAGTGAGTCGATGCTTATATACTACAGGGGCCCTAGACAAAGTCACTTTCTACAATCGTTATCGATAGTGGAAACGTTAAATATGTATGAAAGACAAACATATGCGACTGACAAAAATGTACGACTGGTAAAATGTACGACAGACAAAATGTACGACTGGCAAAATGTACGACTGATAAAATGTATGACTGTCAAAATGTACGACTGACAAAATGTATGCCTGACGATGAAGAAAGTGATTGTATAAAGGCCTCCTTTTTCTACACCATGAGACGAGATGATGCCGCATTGATAACCAAATACTATAGAACAATAATACACTATACGAAGTTTTTATCTGTTCGTACACATAAGAGATAGAACGGTGTAATGAATCATAATAGTTCTGATACATAACACTTTGTTCTATAGTATTTAAGTGGACTACATCGATAATATATTATCTACAGTAGGTACATACGATACACAGAAATTTTGCTAGAATCTAATTAAATTATTATTAAGTTCCATTACAACCTTAAAATAAATCATAAAACTTCGTTTTATTACGACTGATTTGACTGTTTTAAACACAATAATTATTTTACTGATCACTTTTTTACAAAAAATAATTAATCGCTCCGTCGTGAATAGATTTCGAAACAAACAAAGCCCTTGTGCCAATTAAAAATATATATAATTAAACATTATAAAACGAAATATAACAAATTCACTTTAATAACAAAAAATATAGTAAAGAGGAGATCCTTATAAGGTAGAAATAGTGTGTAAAATCCCATTTATATAACATACTTTTCTATTTCTACTATGCTACAACACAAACGTTACCCTAGTGAAGTTGCTCGACATTTATATAACACACTAAAGAATTATGTCACATTCAAAATTCGTTTCTGCATTTCTTATCCGTTAAAAGGTTGCCTGTATATTTTTTTAAAAAGATATGGCCAACCATTGTACAAACTTATTTTTACGTACAACTAGATTTTGTATGGCGTCGATAGCTATTGAGATGTCCCCTTGCTCATAATCTTAGCTAAATTTTAGTAACACTGTCTCTTTTTAATTCAGAACATGAGAAAAGGAAGGAACATATTAGACCTGTCAAAGTAATCAACTTGCAAAAAAAACAAATGCTAATTTTAGGATCATGAATTTAGTGGCGACTATTTTCTTGTTGAAAAAAGGTGGAAGATATTGGACAGGTACAAACTGATATCGTCCTCCCTTTTCTGATGTTAATTAAAAAGATAATAAAATTAGTTATGTTTGTGGGCAATAGCATCGGAGTCAATACTTTAAATATTTATATGTCTTCGTAACAAAAACCTCCTTTGCTATAAAAAAAAAAAGTTCTCCATAAATCCTAGACCAAGACAAAACACTCTTTCCCTTTATTTCACAAAATCTTTTTTGACATTTTTCCAGTGACACAGTTCCAAGTGTTTAAATTTATAAAATCGATTCCACAATCTATTTCTTTTAATAATATTTAAGCGTAGAAATATGGAAAGATTAAATACGTACTAGTTCACCTACATATATTTACGCTTCGTAAACATCGAGGTTCAATCGACACGTTAACTTCGAATCGAATTTGTATTTTTATCGATAGAAGTCAGGATTTATTTTCGTTGATCGAGAGACGAGTCGATGTTTATGATGTCAGCTAATCGTATTACAAGGGTTTTTCAAGATTGTAAATTAAGGTTATTCACAACACTATATTTCTAAACATATTAAGACCCGCTCAATTTTACCAATCGATTTAAGGTTTACGTGCTCCTGACATCAGTCGATGTTACCCAATCGTAACTAATATTAGCGTAATTCTATAAACCTGGCTCTTAGCATTTAAAAAAATGAAAAGAGACGCAGATATACAGTTTGTATAGCAGCGTCCTTTACCATTAAATTATTCACCAAATCTCGTTATGTGAAGGTTCAACCGTGTAAATAAATGCTGATACACAAGTTAACTGTGATATATAAAACTTTTCAAGTCACCGAGTATATCAAAGTCTCCTACTAAGGACGACTGTAATTCAAAGGCATGATGATATCCGCCAAAATGGTATTATAAATCTATTATCCTGTTCCAGTTGCACAAAACATGCGTGCCTTGCATATTTTGCTTGCATACAACAATAACTTGCATATTTACATTACTAGCATGGTAAGGGACACAAATAAATATATTTATACATACATAAATAAATATATTTAATATTTATACATAAATGAGTATATTTACTCACTGCAATAAATGACAATCCCGCTGATTTTTATGGAAATGGTCATGCATCCTCAATTTGACAGAAATTCCAGCTGTTCCGAATGTGCAGTGGCTTCAGAAAATCGCCAAGTTCTCTTTATTTCCTAAGTCCATGTTCAAAACCAATCCGCAACGCAAATAGGTACTATAAAGTACGTGTTTCTATACTTGTCTAATAATATAAACAAATATCGCGGATCACCAACCAATAACATAGATAGAAATCCGAATTCGAATCATGTCATTGGTTGGTATCCACGGTTTGTTTTGTTGGACAATCATAAAATTAGATATCAAATACTGTAAACAAGCGTCACAGAACTTAACATTTGTAAAATATTCACCGACGCGAAAAGTCGAAAGCAAATTGATACTTTTTGCTTTCAAATATTCCGCTTTTTTTTTTAATTTCTTAATTAGTTTTGTGGAATTAAATCTACGGTTGTTCTAAGATTTCAGAAAAAACGAACCAGAAATGTTATAACTAACGGACACTAGATGGCATGATACGCACTACGGGCTAAAGTAGGTTTACTATGGACACAAAGGTTTACAATTCATTTTCAAGATACTCAATACTCATATACATTAAAATACAACATAACTCTTCAAAGCACCTCGATACGACACAAACGCACACTAGCACACATCAAAGTATTTCCGTAATTGATTGTTCCGTCGCGGTAGTTTTGCCTCGAACAAGGCGAAAACTTTTACTGACTACCAATTAGTACCAATAGAAGTCCAAAAAGATATGCAATATACAAAAACATAAAGGATGTCTCACACAGAACTGCTATGAACACATGCTGTCTTTTTCGATTGCATTTAAATTATCTGTACTAATATTTTAAAAAGAGATAAAGTTTATTGTTTACGCTAATATAAAAATACTGGTCTTATTCTAAAAAACAATTCACTAATATGAAGCTACATTTATGCCTGAATGCTGCAGGTTACACTTTATCCTGATTCCACGCGTGCGAAGCCGCGGGAAAAGGCTAGTCTGAAATAAAAATAGACAAACATTGTCTATTCCACCGCTTATGGTTTGGTCCTAGGTGGCGCTAGTGTCGTGTGTCTAATCCAGACGCTTTACAAATATTTATACAAAGCGTAAACTACACATCGATATTAATTCAAATCACGTGTTTAATATCAAAAAATAAAATAGTAATGAAAAATTTAAAAATAAAATGTTGCCAGCAGGACTCTTGTCTTTGTGGTACCAACCTCGATCATGTTCACATATCAAGTGAGATGATCGAACGATAAAAACTAAAAATAAATATGTTTTACTAGCATTGGCTGACAAGTCAAGGATTTAAAAAAAAGCAACACCAAGAACTATCTTGGCAATATAGAAGCTGCCTAAAAATGACTACATTATAGCCAAAATACCTACTAAAAAAATGTCACGCAGGACTAAACTTTGCTTAATTTTCGTAAGCTATGAAAAAATCCATCCTCCATGGTTTTTTTCATTGAAACGCCGATTCTACACTTGTTTAGCAAACCGTTTACTAAACACGTGATTTCAATAAGCACTAAGGTTAACAAGGGACTTAGTAACAAACGTTGCGTAGATGGGTCAGTTTTAAAATTATCTAGACGAGCAAATGTTAAGTTTTGCATTTCAAGTTTCGACCACGCCACTTAACCTGTCAAGGAATCGATGGTGTTAACCAGTGGTGCAACCATTGCCGTGTTACCACAGCAAATATCTTTTAGGCGCATGTTTAGCTAGACAGTATCTGAAGATAAACGTCTATAATAATTAGAAATATCACAACATAATGGAGTTAGACAAAGGTAGATTCACTACTTAAATCAAGATGTGGTTGTTCATATTTAAGGCAGGTTTAGTAGGGCTTAAACTGCTATTTAACTCAGGTTCAAATTGTGTTTAATTTTTTTGTGTTAAGACCTTATGGTTGTATTCACGATGTTCTGCTGTGACTGCCTTCACTATGCTTGGTGGTAGGGCATTTTCTAGTGCGTGTCCGGCTAGCTACCACCCTAAAAACTAAAATCTGTCGCCAAGCACTCTTATCGGTGTGTCCCCGTGACAGCCAAAGTATTCACCACCGTCGATCGCATAAGATCAAGTGAGAAGTCAAATGCTAACCAAATTAAAAAATCTCAAGCTACATGTAACCGTGCAACGTTTATAACTAAGACCCTTTAGTTTACTAACAACGCACTTTTCTACATCGTATTGTACTTAGAATAAACATTTACATGTGGTGCCGTAGAAGGTAAAATCACATTCATCCAATCGTTCCGATTCTCACTTTAATGTCTTTCAATTTACATACAGCGTTTTGATTTCTCATTTCGTAATGGTTTACTGTCCACATACACCCAATCGTTTAAAGTTTATAACATTAAAACAACGTCGACGTTATTTGGCGCGTATGAGAAGTTTGTTTGTTGTTTGAGTACAGAAAAGATTGTTTCGATTTCGAGAGAAAAAAAATATTTGTCGCTATTTTGTACAGCACTCTTAAAACCTAAACGCGCTTAATAATTATATCTTCTTTTGACTTTTGACTTTCGGTTGACTGCGATGTTTTGTCAAATGCAACACGTCGTAGAAAAACAAACCGTTCGTGCCAAAGCTAATTTCAAAGCGCATTTAAGTTACTCGAGTACTATATGTACTGTGTAGTCACATCTACCATTTAGGCTAAACCAACTCTAGGGCGGTCCCTACGCCGGAACCTAATAAGGCCAATAAATAACAAAATCAAATGAAAATCGATAACGAAAGTAATCCTAAGGATCACGTCCCATTTGAAAATAAAACTTTTAAACGCCGGCGTATCGATATTCGCTTGTCTCAAGTACATCAATTCAAAAAAGACGGGCATACGCGATGTTAAATAAAAGATGATAAACACTTTGCGAAATATACGTAATAAAGTCTGTTGGTTTCGTCTCGCATTTGCGAAACGAAAACGAATAAGCCGGAGTCAGTTTGGCGCCGCGACGGCCGGCTGCTTCTGTCGTCGGTGGTCGTAGTTCACAAGTCGCTGGCCCACCAGATATTTATCGTTCTTTATGTGCTCGTATAACTTGCGGAACTGCCGGATCTGTGGGAAGAAAAACGCGTGTGTTAGTGGGTACTGTAATTTTACTCTGTCTTTCTAAATAAGAACGTGAGAAAGGGATGGAATATATTTTAGACCAGTCAAATTAATCCACTTGCGTTATCTAGTGTATGTTGCAGCCATTAATTTAGTGGCGCCTGTTTTGTTAAGGATGGAAGATATAGGGATTGAAGATATTTGGTAGCTGTAAAACTAAATTTAGACTTATCAAACATCTTCCCTCCCCTTTCTTATGATATTTATAGGAAAGAGAGAGCGCAACTAAAATTAGGTATAGGTTGTTCGGCACCACCTGCAAGCTAGGCCTGGAACACAGCAAAAACTCACCTGGAACACGGCAAAAACTCACCTGGAACACGGCAAGAACTCACCTGGAACACGGCAAGAAGTCACCTGGAACACAGCAAGAACTCACCTGGAACACGGCAAAAACTCACCTGGAACACGGCAAAAACTCACCTGGAACACGGCAAGAACTCACCTGGAACACGGCATGAACTCACCTGGAACACGGCGAGGGCCGCCAGCACTGCCACCAGCAGTAGAGCGGGGTACACGCGGCGCGCCAGCAAATTGCGTTGCGCGGCGGATTTCACGACCAGCGGCGCCACGCTGTGCGCGAAGGCATATGGCACCGCTAGCGCTAGGCCCAGCCAGCAGACTATCGGCGCCGCTACTTCCGTCAGGATGAACCTGCGAATTAGCAATAATACATAAGTTAAACCCCTTTAGGGTGTGATTCTTAATACTGAAAACGCATACGGTCTTACCACAAAAAAATTAAACACACTTTAAACCTGTGTAAAACGGTGTTTAACTCATAAACATACCTTAGTCGCGTGTTTAAATATGAGCAACCACAAATCTTGATTTAAGGAGGGTCTAACTGTTGTCTAACACAATTCTGTTGTGATATTTCTAATCATTTTTGACATTTCTCTTTAAACACTGTCTAGCTAAAGAGGCGTCTAATGGTGATTTTTTTGGGGTAACACTGTTAGTGTTACCATAAGAAAACACTTTTAGACACCTGTTTAGCTAGACAGTGGTGTCGATTCTGTCGTTTCATATCTAAACTTAATTTTAGTTTCGGTCTCTCTCTTTTCAATACATAACATGAGAAAGAATAGAGATGGCTGTCAAATATCTTCCATCCTTGATAAAATTAGGCGTCACTAAATTCATTGCCATTAAATTTACACTAGACACAAGCCAGTGGCTTAATTTGACAGGTGTAAAATATATTTCATTTCATTCAGGGTATTTAGGTTCTCATTTAGAAAAGAGAGATTAAATTAATTTTCTTGTGCTGCTTAATATGCATTCACAGTTCGTAAATGTACATGTATTCTAGTTGTGTAATCCTTTCTTGGCCTTATTGTTGTCTATGTTGTTAAAATATAAATAAATTGTAATTAACGCTGTTGGATTATCGAAATAAATAAAATAAAATAAAACTAAAATTAGGTTTAGAAATGACACGACAGAATCGACACCAGTGTCTAAAGAAAAGCATCTAAAATGATTAGAAATGTCACAACAGAATTGTGTTAGACAACGGTTAGATACTACTTAAATCAGGATTTGTTGTTGCTTATATTTAAACAACGCAATGCAAACAAAGCAATGACCCTATGTGCCCCTTTACAAGTCTCTATAAGACTATGTGAATCCATGTCATACCTTGAGATACAACGGGTCACCTTTTGTGACCCAATATGATTCCATCAGTCACGATTCGTTACTATGATTATGCTAATAAGACTCGATATGACTACTGCCATTTGCCTGAGACTATATGAACATACGAGTCAAATTTAGTCTATGTGACTGTATGAATTATTAAACTTTTCACATTACAACAATACTTTCACTTACTTCAAGTCCATTTCTCTAATGCCATCCCTGTACGCCTTTTCGATAGCACGGCGCATGCTCCAGTCGGGCCCCATCATTGTGAGAGCGCATACTATCTTCGTATAAAGCACACCCAGCGCCCAGTCCTGCCACACGAACAGCACTGGGGACTGTTCCAGTGGCACTCGGAGTGGTATCACTAGTACCTGTGTTTAAAAATAATTTAAATAAGCGCCATCTATCGAAAAACGTTTTGCTAAAGAATTTGTTTGGCTAATTGACGGTAAACGGAGAGTGTTTTAGTCACAGATTTGTAATCTATTGTAATCTATTGGGCAGCGTTCGAGAAGCTTCGACCTATCTTTTCGTCCACAATACCGCAGAGCTTGAAAACCAAGGTTTTCAACCAGTGTGTGTTGCCAGTGATGACTTATGGCACTGAGACGTGGTCTCTTACTGTTGGCCTCATCAGTAAGCTCAAAGTTGCACAACGAGCTATGGAGAGGGCTATGCTCGGGGTTTCCCTGCGTGATAAGATCCGAAACGAGGAGATCCGCAGGAGAACGAAAATCACCGACATAGCTCTCAAAGTTAGCAAGTTGAAATGGCAATGGGCTGGCCACATCGCTCGCAGAACCGATAACCGATGGGGAAGAAAGGTTCTCGAGTGGCGACCACGAACCGGAAGACGTAGTGTAGGACGTCGCCCCACTAGGTGGACTGACGACCTTGTCAAAACCGCGGGGAACCGTTGGATGCAAGAGGCGAGTAGTCGATCCAAGTGGCGTTCTATGGGGGAGGCCTATGTTCAGCAGTGGACGTCTTCCGGCTGATGATGATGATGAATCTATTGTATGTCTGTGGTTTTAGTACGTTTTTGATCTTTAACACGCACACACACGTACACACATGTACACACACACTCACCAGCTCCAGCAGCAGACCGAACATGAGCGGCACGAGTCCCAGCAGCGCCAGCGCCGCGAGCGCCGCCTTCACTCCGCGCCGCGACCACAGCGCCGCGCGCGCCAGCAGCGCCCCCCGCCCCGCGCGCGCCCACCCCGCCGCCAGCGTGCCGCCGCGCCCCGCCGCCCAGCACACGTACATACCTGCGCACACATTCACTGAACGCGGTGGGAAGTGGTCCTCGACTGCGAGGGCTTTCACGGTCACATCATTTGTTTTTAGAACTGAGTGGCTACTAACTAACTGCTAGCGGTAGGACTAACTCTTCTGCGAGTGTCCGTCTGGGTTGGCACCACCGCTTTGCGCGTGAAGTCTGCCACCAAGCAGTAATGTGAAGGTATTACTGTGTTCCGGTTTGATGAGCAGAGTAGCCAGTGAAACTACTGGGCTTATGAGACTTAATACCTCTCTAGGTACAGTCTCAGGGGGACGAGCGCACTGCTGTGCAGCGCAGGCCTTTGTATTTCAAAGTTCTGAGTGGCACTGCATTTGTTATGGACCGGCGTTATGCTTACCATCAGGCAAACGACCAGCTCGTCTCGTTACCAAATAGCATAAAAAAAATAACTTCGAACAGAATACAATATTTAAATGTCTTGTAAGGAAATTCTTGGGATGTATTATTTGGTAAGATGTGTCGTCTATAAAGCCCACCATTCATCATTGCAAAGACGTGAAGAAGGCGAAAATGATTATTGAAGAAGTAACAGATTGTTACGTACTAGCATGGCATTCCTGACGATTTGTATTATTAAAAGAAGCCTTTTAAAAATCATAAAAAAAAAACAAGCGAAAATATCTTACCACAAGCCGCAGTGTAAAGCTCGTGCACGCCTTCTGAAGCTTTAGGGAGCCACAGTGCCATCACTTTTCTGCCAATTGCCACTGGAATCACCTGATGAATTTCAAAAGTTTACTTATAATTGAAGTTGGGTTACAGTTTATAACACTTTTTCTTGTTTGCAAAAGAACTCGTGTTAAGAGGTCCCAACCCGCCATACTTTCTATACAAAAGCTCGTACGTAATTATAGTGTTGTATCAATTTTTTTTCTTTGGGTGTTTTGAACAAATAGGTATCTGGTGCATTATATCTATGATTTTATGGACCGAAAAATTTAAAATTTTAACAATCCAATTCAGTAAA
Organism: Crocallis elinguaria; assembly: GCA_907269065.1. Classification (NCBI taxonomy): domain Eukaryota; kingdom Metazoa; phylum Arthropoda; class Insecta; order Lepidoptera; family Geometridae; genus Crocallis; species Crocallis elinguaria. Next base: position 16,653,768 of record OU026072.1, on the reverse strand, counting down.
AGCTTTAAAAAACATCATTTTTAAACAAATTTTACCTTTACTTTGGCCGATCACAATATTCTCATAAATGTAAAAGTAAACAAAATACTTCCATAGGATCCTTGGAATGTAATGGATGAATGAATAACAAACATTTATTTCACGAACTTGTAAGGCATTTTCAAAAACACGGATTTCCTGGAACTAATTTTCGGAAATTACCACACACTAATTGTCTTCGGAAATTTTCTTTGGAAAGTTATATCAAAATTTTCAGAATGCCAACCGAAGTCTCTGGCGTTCTCTCTTTTTCCGTAGTGCCTGTTTTTCTTCGATGAACCAACAAGGCTTTAGTCCATTTTTGCGTTCTACTTACTTCTACTTCCCGACGGGCCGGGAAGGGGCACCTTAAGTAATTAATAGAACAGTGTACTCACCAATGTCAGAGCGCTGGCTAGTACTAGAGAGACCGACACGAGGGCTAGCAAAGCAGCGAGACGTACTGGGAACCAAGACACTCGTACATAGGGCTCGAATCCAGCCGGGCCGTCTCGTCGCATCAGAGCCTGGGAATGATAAAAAACATATAGGTTACTAACGCCTGCCCGCTGTTTCACCCGCCTGGGGATTCACTTAGGAACCGTGCTTTTTTCCAGGACAAAAAGTCTAATTACTATTAAAAGCCTATGTTACTCTACCAATAAACTATCTCTATGATAATCATATCGATTCATTGTGCTTATGCCGTTGCTAATGTAACCACCATCAACACAAATGAACAGACTTCGCGTTTATAATAGTATAGAATAATTAAATCAGCACTGGTTTATTTTTTAGTCTGAAAATAAAATGAATGGAGAGAGTGCCACTCTCTGGTGCCGAATATGGTGCGACGCTATCTCACTCGCACATCTCAACATTTTTGAATAACATAACAATCACTTATTATAATTATGATAAATCACATTCGGTGAAGTTGCTGACATTACTAAAATTCCATATTGATCCATCCAAGTTTTCGAACCTAAAAATGGGTTTTTATGTTTTGCCCATTTTCATGTATGAAAACTTGATCGGATCTAAATTATATTTTTGCCGTACCTTTGTAATGTTATTGCCAGCCACTTCACCGAATGCGATTTTTCTTAATTATATTATGTGATGGTTTATCGTCAAATATGTTGAGCTACACTATGCGCGAGCGAGATAGCGGCGCGCCGTGTTCTGCTCCTTAAGATGTATAATTATTAATTTTACCCTTTGCGATGGTAATCCAGTAAAGAGTCATCTATAGTAATTTTATCAATATAACTTTCCTATATCAGTGTACCTGGTGAGCAGCGCCCAATTGGTGCGGGGGGTGTGGCGGCGGGTTGGGCTCGCTGTGACGCGTCTCGCCTAGTAAGTAAGACCGCAGCCCTAGGGCTCCAGCTGCGCACACGCACCAAGCACGGAGCCCCGCCTTCAGCCACGTGCGCGTGTGGGACTGTTCCAGGAGCGCCGGGAGAATCACCTGGGAATTAAATAAATACAACTACAGTAAAGAATGTAAACCCTTTATTGGCTGCAAGTTATAGAGAAGTCCTAACAATTTATTAAATAACAGCTCTGGATTTTGTTAAATCTATACAAATAAATAAAATTGAAGTGTCTATTTTTAATATCAAAATAACAGCTTTTTACTAAATTCATATGAAATATACGGAACCAATAACAAAACAACTCTTTTTAAAATTTTTGTCTGTTTGTCTGTTTGTTCCCGGTAATCTACGAAACGGCTAGACCGATTTTGACGGGATTTTCACTGGCAGATAGCTGATGTTACAAGGAGTAACTTAGGCTACTTGAATTTTAGGATATAATTAGGGTTCCACGCAAAAAAATAAAACTCTTTAAATACAATATCTCGACGCGGGTGAAACCGCGGGCAGCAGCTGGTAATAAATACAAATAATTAACTTGGAAAATATCTCAATAATATACCTAGTATGTTAATAACTTGAATAGTCACGTTAAAAACCGTTAAACATTGTTTAATCCCGTTGCATATTATAAATCTACATAAAACACAAAGTGAGTCATGCAGGCCATAGAAGAACAATTAAAACATCTGTCATAAATTGGTGTGGTTAACCTAACACAATCAAACTAATTTTCATTGCTAATTAAGGAATACACATAAATTCTAAGGTAAAGGTCACTAAACCAGTAGCATTCTTTTAAGGTGCAGAACCCGGCGCGCCGCTATCTCGCTCGCGCATCTTAACATTTTTGAAGATAAATAATCACATATAATTATGAAAAATCGCATTCGGTGAAATTGCTGGCAATGACATTGCAAAGGTACGGCAAAAGTATCATTTTGATCCGATCAAGATTTCATACATAAAAATGGGCAAAACATAAAATCCCATTTTTAGGTTTGACAACTTGGATGGATCAATATGGAATTTTAGTAATGTCAGCAACTTCACCGAATGTGATTTTTCATAATTATAATAAGTGATTGTTTATCTGCCGAATTCTGCCCCTTAAGAACTATTTACAGTTTTGAACAATGATCTTTATTATTATTTGGATGTGAACAATGCTATTTAACTCCGTAATTTGAATATCATACACTGACCTACTGTTGCTAAGGCAACTTAAAAATAACGAGTATATTATTCTCACTTTCCTTAGATTTTAATTTTATTTAGTTACAAAACTTTTAGGTTTAATCACTATCTCAATAGAGGGTCTACAAAAGGCATTCGCTTCAAAGCGATTCTAATTCTAAAGCCGATAATAATAAAGTGTATGTTATCGTGGTAACCACGACGAGAGGACATAAGTCGAGTCCCTACATTTGACATTTGTAGCATAGATAGTGAGCGAATGTCTAGGGTCTAGGCTCTTGGCCATTTGATTAAGGGCCGGTTAATTTTTTAAACCATTTTTATGAAACGGGGAACATTTTTCCACACGAAACCCTAAAAATAGCCCCAACATTACTTCTTATCTATATTTATATCTTATACCTTCGACTACGTTTTCCAATCAATATCTTGATTGGAGACAAGATTGCATGTCACAATTGGGTTGTTGACTGTATTCAAATAAAAATATAATTTTGCCGCGAAACGGTAGTTTTTGTGACAGAAATCCTAATAAACACAATATTTTTGTTTATTTTTAAGGAATTTAATTTAAATTAAATAATCAAAATGTAATCACATCAAGCCGAAGTCACGTGACCTAAAACGCCCGTGACGTCACTGTTTCAATCGGAATGGGTATATATTTTTTTTTTGTTTTGTTTTTGGCTCCACGTGATTTGCGCATTTAACTAGTGTCAAGTTATATATGTAATAATATATAATAAATCTCTAGTTTTGGTGCATGAAAGTCGTCAAAGCCTTTCACTCATGCAAGTTTACGAACACTTAATGGTTAATAATCCACTATTATTACACATTAACACTCTATAAAACAAAGGTTTTAGTAAATAACACAAAATCAACAACAGCACATTTTCGCATTCCCGCCAAAACTCCATGAGTATATACAAAGACTGGCTAAATAATCTGTGAGTATATAGCTCGTTGCACTTAACTGCTTAGTATTTTAGAGTGATTTCTGTGATTATTTATCTGTGCTGTGAATTCCGCGCCTATTTTTCTAAATTTATTTCGACTCTTGAATATTCTCCCATGATGGAAAGTGGCTTCATAAAGGCAAATAATTCCAATTTGCCGAGAATTGATTGTTTTACGGTGGCCAATTTCTTCTCGACAAACGATAATTTCTGCTCTGCTGAATTTAGAAATGTGAAGACCTCCGTGTAAGTACCTACTTATTATACCAAAAATCATTATTTCTATAACCAAAAATGAATATATAACAGTAATCGTAGATTCTAAGATCCAAAGTGTATTAATTAACCAAAGCATATATATAAATCAATAAGCTCAAAAAACTTAGAACTCATATTTTAATACATAACAATATATACACAGAAAGCATCGAATGAACTTGTCACTAAACGTAGCACAGACTAGGTAGTAGTGGTTATATTCTCTTTGCTTGTCACTTTACAGTGTTATAGAAAATTACTCTGTGGTAATTGAACACGTGACGTCACTGCCGTTTTGGAGCAAAATTTAAAACGGCATTTTAAATACATGATAATTAAAATATTAGTTGTTTTAAAAAGTAAATTTAAATATTTTGGGTTATATTAGGCCCATACGCATCGTTTTAAACACTTTCCCAAAATCAGTCAACATCCCTATTGGGTTGTTGACTGTATTCAAATAAAAATATAATTTTGCCGCGAGACGGTAGTTTTTGTGACAGAAATCCTATTAAACACAATATTTTTGTTTATTTTTAAGGAATTTAATTTAAATTATTTAATCAAAATGTAATCACATCAATCCGAAGTCACGTGACCTAAAACGCCCGTGACGTCACTGTTTCAATCGGAATGGGTATATATATTTTTTTTGTTTTGTTTTTGGCTCCACGTGATTTGCGCATTTAACTAGTGTCAAGTTATATAAGTAATAATATATAATAAATCTCTAGTTTTGGTGCATGAAAGTCGTCAAAGTCACGTTAAAGTTTAGTCTAGGCGCGGTCGAGTCGAAGTGACGCTTCAGTAAATTGGTGGATAGTTTCCTGAAGCTTATATGGAGTTTTGGATAGAATACGAAAATACACGTTTTTCGTCTTTGTACTATTTTCCTTTCACTCATGCACGTTTACGAACACTTAATGGTTAATAATCCACTATTATTACACATTAACACTCTATAAAACAAAGGTTTTAGTAAATAACACAAAATCAACAACAGCACATTTTCGCATTCCCGCCAAAACTCCAATGAGTATATAGCTCGTTGCGCTTAACTGCTTAGTATTTTAGAGTGATTTTTGTGATTATTTATCTGTGCTGTGAATTCCGCGCCTATTTTTCTAAATTTATTTCGACTCTTGAATATTCTCCCATGATGGAAAGTGGCTTCATAAAGGCAAATAATTCCAATTTGCCGAGAATTGATTGTTTTACGGTGGCCAATTTCTTCTCGACAAACGATAATTTCTGCTCTGCTGAATTTAGAAATGTGAAGACCTCCGTGTAAGTACCTACTTATTATACCAAAAATCATTATTTCTATAACCAACAATGAATATATAACAGTAATCGTAGATTCTAAGATCCAAAGTGTATTAATTAACCAAAGCATATATATAAATCAATAAGCTCAAAAAACTTAGAACTCATATTTTAATACATAACAATACATACACAGAAAGCATCGAATCAACTTGTCACTAAACGTAGCACAGACTAGGTAGTAGTGGTTATATTCTCTTTGCTTGTCACTTTACAGTGTTATAGAAAATTACTCTGTGGTAATTGAACACGTGACGTCACTGCCGTTTTGGAGCAAAATTTAAAACGGCATTTTAAATACATGATAATTAAAATATTAGTTGTTTTAAAAAGTAAATTTAAATATTTTGGGTTATATTAGGCCCATACGCATCGTTTTAAACACTTTCCCAAAATCAGTCAACATCCCAATTTAACGCGTTAGGTTCCAATAGATATACTGATCTGACACGAAATCTCTGCCCAAATAAAATAAAACACCACCGCCGTCAGACGATATCGTTTATGTTTACTTTTATTGAAATGTTTCACGAATTCAAATTGAATTTTTCACACGTTCTGGGATTTGACTATTACCTCCTCTGATCTTATGTTATGATTTGGTCAAAGGCAAGTAAACACGCTAAGTCTAAAATAGAACTTTAGAAGCTTTTAAAATGGGGGACTGCCGGAACATTGTTTAAAAGTGAAAAATGCATTTTCAACATGAGGGTACTAGCTAACCATGCGAGTACTAGAAAATGACCTACCACAATACAAAGTTAAGAGGCTACAGCTCGCCATACTTTCCATACAAACGCTCGTACGCGATTATAGTGTCCTAATACATTCTTCTTTAGATGTTCTGAGCAAATGGGTATCATGTGCTCTATATCTAGGATTCCGTGGGAGCAAAAATGTAAAATTTTGAGATTCCAACTCAGTACAAGCCTTCAAAAATCAGCTTTTTTAGACAAATTTTACCTTGACTTTGGCCGTTCACAGTGTTCTCATAAATGTAAATATCAACAAAACACTTCCATATAATCCTTGGACATGTAATGGAGATTCTAAATAACAAACATTTTTTTTACAAACTTGTAATGCATTTTCAAAAACACGTATTTCCTGGAACAAGTTTTAGCAAATTACCACGCACTAATTGCGGGCTGGCGTTAAATATAATTAAAAAAAAACTAACTAACAATATGTTACATTTACACAGTCATATTTATATTACAAGGATTTCGATATCTAAAGGGGTTAAATCGGTTGATATCTATCATGATAAGGTACCTGCAATAACAACAGCTCCAAACTCAGCTCGTTGACCGGTGCCTCGGCGTGGACCGAGACAGCGTATGGAAGGAAGCCAGGCAGCGAATGCTTGATAACCCGGATCGGCAGCCACAGCATGAACAGTACCGCCGTGCCGAATATCATAGCAGACACGACCAGCCGGCGGATGTGGGACCATACTGATAGGTGGATCATTTCCTGTGGAGATGGAGAACAATCAAATAGTTTAAAACGTAGGGGGAATGCAATAGCTTATTAGTAAAAGTGTTGGGTGTAGCTGTCATTGAGAAAATAAGTTTGTGGAAAAATATCTTTTTCACACAGGATCATTTCCCGTAGAGATGGAGAACAATCACATACTTTATACAGTTTAACGGGATATTTACCGTGATTATTACAAGCTGGTGAACTCCCGTATCCCAGCTCAGTATTCCCGTAAACATGATGCTTGCAACAGCGTCGAAATATCGGGAGCTCACCAGCTTGTAATAAGACTAGTGACCGCTGGTTTTAATCGGTCTGGTATTGAAAACGAACACGAGATTGTTAGCTGATAAGGCAGCAAGACAGAGCTAGGCACATGCATGCCTATACGAAAAGAAAAAATAGGTAGGACACATTCAAATTCACTGTCCCAGTAAATTATACAGGACAGTCACTTGCACAACTGGACGTACCGTTAGCCGTGAACAACGGCGGCGGAAGGTTGTTTTCTAATCCAGTGTCGGCGTACATGCAGAATCAGAACGCGTTTCCGTACATAATCATTTAATTACTACCCTGACAGGAACTGTAACTATACATATTTTTAGACCAAGTTTTTTTTTAACACACTTTTGTTAACTTCACTTGTAACTGACTAACAAACGTATTAGTATTGTTGTAGTGTGTATTGTTAGTGGTAGGACTAACTCTTCTTCGAGTGTCAGTCTGGGTTGTTACCACCGGTTTGCCGGCGAAGTCTGCTGCAAAGCAGTAATGTGCAAGCATTACTGTGTTCAGCAGAATAGCCAGTGAAATTACTGGGCTTATGAGAGTTAATACCTAATGTCTGAGGGTAACGGCGCACTGCAGTGCCGCGCAGGCCTTTGTTTTAAAGTTCTGAGTGGCACTGCAACTGTTATGGGCCGGTGTTATGCTTACCATCAGGCAAACATACCAGCTCGTCTCGTTACTAAATAGCAAAAAAAAACAATGTAATCAAATCGTAGAAGTCAATTTTATTCTAGTTCTAATTGTCGTAACGAAATGAAACCTTGTTATGTATATTATGTACCTAGTTTAGATGACAAATAATAGTATAGTAATATGGTATCACGCAGGATGGCGCCTGTAGGTCGATATTGGAACTTTTCATTGGCTACAATTAAACCCCTCGAGTTTGGGCTCATATAATAATAAAATTATTGTGCTTTAACAAAGATTATCTTCAACATAAACAATCATGACAGTAGAAAGAACACAATGGAAAACATTGATACCTATACTAGGAAGACCTGTTATGCCTGCATACCAGTGCCCTCCGCCGGACATGATGATATATTGGTATGATGTGTCATTTTGATACATATGATTCATTTTGATGAGTCCAATAGATTGCACTTGGTGTTGCGGGTCTCATGTTGGAGCCAGGGGGAATTTTTTAGTTTTATAAATTACATTACATATAATTATTAGGCTTGTTTGCCTGCTCTCACCTGCACAGGACTGAAGTCAGGGTCATTCAAGTTCTTCAAGAACCAGAGAACTCCTGGCCTTAGAACCTCTCTCAGCAGCAGTATGAAAGAGGCAAAGTAGTACACGTACACCATTCCCACAAGCCAGTGTATAAACATCAGGGTCCAAGGGGCCGCTTGAAGACTAGCTTCTCGGTCTTTGAGTGTGGCATCAAACATGGAAAGGGAACAGAGGTCCAGCCACCAGCCACATACCAGCGGGATTACTCCAATCTGAAAACAATTTTATTTTACACATCTTAGTGTCAATTGATTCCTGTTGAGAATCTACATAAAGTTGAGAACTGACATAAAGTTTGGTCTGGGGTCTTGGATGTTTGTTTTGTTTCTGTATGTGCCCATACCAGTTGCAACTCAGGGAATCTTAGTGCATATGGGATATGAGTGTGTAAATGTTTACATGTTTATATCCATAAACAGGAACTAACTAACAGCACTTAACATCACATTGTTTTGTACTCATACATGTAAAAAATTAAAAGTAGTTTTTGCAACATCTTTCATCTTTCTTTGTCAAGAAACTTTTGTTGTTTTGATGCAAGCCTTAAAGATAAACTCAATAGTCAATCTTTGGATAGATAACCACATCAATGGTTGATTCATTGTTTAAACAGCAATCCAACCAATGGTACACATTCTTCAAATACATACAAATACTTGACCAAAGGCCTCAATAGGTCTTTTCATTTCCAGGGTTTAATGCTTACATATATTATGTAACAATCTGTACTATACATTCTGAATGTGGTTACTATCCTGATCAGTAAGGCCATTATGGAGAACTGTTAGAAAATTGCTGTCAATTATGCAATTTGCCCATTGTTTATATTTATTTTAATAATAAAACAACTTTAATATTATATGTACATACATTGTCTCATGTTTGTTTATTTCTTGAGAACTGGTCTACCAGCCATAATTTGTATTTAATATTATACTAAGCATATAATATGCCAATGTAAACAAGTAGTAGGTCAGGACAGTTCATTAACATGCCAGTTAATAAAATAATCAGTTTGTGTTATCATCCAAGCTTGCTTCATCACTTTGTCCAACGCAACACATGAACACCACAGGTATAGTAGATGGCAAGCTACTTGCGCACTGGTGATGCATGATGTGACATGTTCAGCAGCCAAAAATGTCAAAATGAACAATAAATTCTGTACTTTTCTTATGCTTAAAAGTTTAGCATTTGATCACTATCTCACCTTAAGCAACAATATGGTTGGTTGGCCTAGATTAGGATGGGCTTTTACAAGTGCATCTGTCAAAATACTTTGAATAGATGCTTGGCGGCTTATCTTTAACTCGAGCGACCCAGGCGAATACTACAAATTCCCCTCTATGATGGCTCCGTAGCCATAATCAGTTCCATCAGTTCAAAAACTATGCAGATCTCATGGGTTGAGTTGTTTGCCACCTACAATGCTAACAAAGAAGATACAAATACTGAATGCTAAATTGAATTTAACAATTTTCACCTAGTTTTTTTTAATTTGTATGGATGGCATGGCCTGTATAATTGATGTAGCATAATTATTGTTTATTTCCTCTGTTTGTATTTACTGGTTTCTACCCAAGCCACACCATTTTTTTACTAAACAGAGGCCTTAATTTATTGGCAGATGAAAGCAATGAGTGGAACTCTATAGTTGTCGAAATAGTTACTTGTGATGTTATTATATAGTTATTTCTTCTATGTCGTATAGCCTTACAGTAATCACAGTACACATCACAAGGTCTACAGTTCCAGCAAATGAATAAACTCTTAATATAAGTATTTGTTCCACATTTGGGTGGTGGTACCATGGTCTTTGTAGTTGTTTTTTCTGGGTATGGTTGTAACAAGTTAGAATGGTAAGGTATGTGATCATTGGAATTTGTTTAATCTATCAGGAGAAGTCATATTCTCTAAATATTATTTACCTACTTACAATATTGGTGATAACAATATCTTTATCTATCTTATCTGGGTTAATATACAAGCTACATTTTTCTTTTAAAAGTATATTAGTAAATTGTAAGTAGGTATTTACAAAAGAATTAAGCAATTGAGAAATTTGGTCAGTGAAATAGCCACATTAGCGCCTATATCATTAATGTGGCTATTTAATTAATGTGGCTAGTTCATTAATGTGCCCATTTGATTAATGTGGATATTGTTAACACAAACTATTAATCTCTAGCTTGCTTATTGGGTTCTACCATTAGTTTTATAACTATAAAATAGTTAAAATTATTGTATAAAATATCAACTCACCTCAACCACAGACAGGAGGGCCACTTTCACAACAACATAGCAGAATCCTAGGGCTTTCTTGGCACTACGGAGTCGAAGCAATGAGGCTACTGCATGTAGGACAGCAAGGATAGCACCCACTAGCACATAGCCTGCGAGAGCAGTCAACGGCCCGGCAAATGGACCTTCTGCAGACATACCAGCCATTGCAGTTCCCAACTTTCCAATGTGATAGGGACAGAACGCAAAAATTACAATGAATAGAGTGTTCAAGGAAACAACCCAAAAGACATGTTCCAAAAACACCATAGAGCCATCGAGGCCTAACAAGCGAGCCCATGTAAGCTCTTCGGCAGCAGCTCGGTCCCATTCCATTGGATTTCTCCAATCCTCCTCTCCCACTACTAAAGGTTCTTCCGCAGCTTCTGGGTTTATCACTGCTCTTATCGGTGCACCCTCACCTGCACCAAGTATCCCTTGCTCATTGTTGTTATCTGGTAATGGCACTTCTTCGGGTGCAGGGGCGGGCAAGTTCTCTCTCTCCATCCAATCAGGCCCTCCGCCATGCATAATCTGTTCTCTCAACCATACTAGACCAATAAATGAAAATAAGGTACAAGTCACAACAAAACAGCCAGAGAAGACATCCTTAGCCAGGTTTTCGGCTGACACAATGTCAAATGGAAGTGAGATGACCGGCTCGAGCGAGCCCGTGAACAGACACCGGTACGTTCTGCAAGCAGTCAGGGGTACAATTCCGAGCCAAGCTAGTGCGACGAGAGTGTAGTGGAGCCAGTCTTTTACAGCAGAAGCCACGGAGGCGACGAGTCCGCCGACCACGTCACGGATGGGCAGCCTTCCAGGCATGTCTGGCGAGTAGATCGGCATGAACGAGAAACGGTGTCCGCACAACTCGCAGATTTCCTTGCGAGAATATCGCATCCATTGTACGAGGCATTCTTGATGAATCCACTTTATCGACCCTGTACAGATGCAAGGATGGAATAATGGCCGGTCCGAAGATGCCTCTGAGCGGCAGAACCGGCAGAAGTCCGCGCCGGACGAGTCCGTGTCCATCATTGACTTCAATCCAGTTTGTCTAGTTGATTATGCGATCTGCGAAATGAAAGTTGATGCACTGCTGAACCAGTCAGAAACAAATGTTTGTAGATTGTAGATCTGATAAATGTACGTAACGCGTCAAAAACACATACCGTTTCACGAAAAACTAAAAAATACAACGAAATGAAGCAGATTTATAGAGAAAATCGAACAGGTATTTAATCTTTGTTTGACAACTGCAAGTAAAATGTTGCCACTTTACCAGGGTCTCCACATTACGTTTTCAAAATTTCCCCATTTCAGATATTTTTCCCCCAAAATGTTTTTTTTCATTACTTTTCCCCGAATGTTTTCCCCCAAACCTTTCTGTAGTAATGTGACGAATTATTAGGATTAATATTGATTTTTTTAATACTATTTGATTACGAGACGAGCCGGTCATTTACCTGATGGTAAGCGTAACGCTGGCCTCTCAGAACTTTGAAACACAAAAGCCTGCTGCGGCAATGCAGTGCGCTTGTTACCCTGAGACATTAGAAATTAAGTCTCATAAGCCCAGTAATTACCTAGTCTGTGACTGCCTCTTTGCTCATCAAACCGGAACACAGCAATGCTTACATATTGCTGCTTGTCAGCAGCATTGTATGGCGGCATTATAATGAAACAATAGGAAAACTAGTTTAAATACTCTTAATCAGAAAATAATGCTGTAAAAACTTCCAATACTTTGTCATTAATAGTATAAATACATCATCTGATTTCAATTTGTTAAACATTTTAGTTTAGTTTGAATTCAGAGCAACCTCCAGTTTTTTAGCCTGTATACAAAAGTGTTCGTAAACGTGCATGAGTGAAAGGAAAATAGTACAAATTGCCTAGACAGAGAAGGTAATAGACGACTAGATAGCTTGCATCTCATTCATACAAGAAGGAGAACCACTTATGCATACTTCATGTAAAGAAAAGAGATAGAACGATATGACTTTTTGTTTCATGTCGCGTGCCGGTTTTTCCAAGGTCATTCACACTATTGTGCAAAACAAACATTGACAGTTCGCCCTATATTCTGGAGTTCGCCGCAGTTTTGACGCTTTTATTAATTGAAACCAGACTGTGAACACGTTTTATTACTTCCAAATTGTGAATAACAATTTCCCTAACAAATTTACTATGAGAAAATGGTTCGGTGCAGTGTGTTAGGATGCAAAAGTGACAGTGAACAAAAACTTCCCGATTTGTCTTTTCACTCGTAAGTACAGTACTTTTGGATCATATTTAGGCTTCAAAATTGATTGTTAAACATATAAACACTCTAGACAACAACATTAAGAATAGAACTTTGTTCATTAATATGCAATAAAGTTGAATTCAATCAATGTTAGAATCCTTCAACCAAAAAATATCTCAGTTTGGTGTTGCCTGCATTCGAAATTATTTTTCCCCAGACCACGTATTTTTATGTCATATAAATATATAAACACTATACAAATACTACTACACAAATAAATAAAATTGAACTGATTAGACTATACAAATAAATAAAATTGAAGTGTCTGTTTGTAATATCAAAATAACAGCTTTTTACCAAATGCATATGAAAGTATATATACGGTACCTATAACAAAACAAACATTTATAAAATTTTTGTCTGTCTGTCTGTTTGTTCCGGTTAATCATCGAAACGGCTGGGCCGATTTTGACGGGACTTTCACTGGCAGATAGCTGATGTTACAAGGAGTAACTTAGGCTACTTAGACCATTGAAAGACGAGCCAAAAGACTCATTGGCAACGATACGCTGGTTGATGCCAGGCTCCAGAGCCTCGAGCATCGACGTAAAGTTGCAAGTCTTTCTGCCTTCTACAGGATACATTTTGGAGAGTGTGCGACGATACTGCATGACTTGATTCCCCCTTCCCCTTTCCATCATCGGACGACCAGACGTACGGCAATGCGACATCCACTTATGGTTGACATTCCTCCTATCCGTACTAAGCGTTACGCTTCCACCTTCATCATGCGGACAGCTAAAGAGTGGAACTCATTGCCGGCGTCTGTTTTTCCTGAACATTACAATCTGGGAGTCTTCAAGAGACGAGTGAACAGGTATCTTCTGGGCAAACGTGTTACATCGTCGACCGCGTCGTCGCTTAACATCAGGTGAGACAGCGGTCAAACGAAAGCCCATTTCAAATAAAAAAAAAAAAAAAAACTTTTATTTTAGAAAAAGAATTAGGGTTCCGCGCAGAAAAATAAAAACCATGAAATCCAACATCTCCGCGCGGGTGAAACCGCCAACCTTATGGTAAAAAGTAGCCAGTATAAAAGTGTGAAAATGTGACTTTGAATGAAAGATGCAATACAGAAATGAACTAATAATGAACCGTCTGATTGCAGTGCTGTAATATAATTGTTGTCACCAATTCCCCTGAAGTAGCTGAATGATTTGAATGATATTTGCATTAAGTTCTATAACCACGAAAGCAAACTTTAGATCGCAAAAAATCCAGTTCCTATAGGATAACGTGTAGGCTAGTTAATTACAGAACAGGGGACCTATTTTTGAATGTTACGAATGATTTCGAAATCACCGATGACAAAATTCTCAGCGATGACTTTGAAATTACTAATTTGCAAAAGTCGTATTTTTGAAAGTCATACCCTGTATACCAATCATGCAACTATTTCTCAGCTTTGATCACAGATAAACTTATGATTGTATTCTATTTATTTTTATTTTTTAAGTTGGAAATTGTTCAAGTCAAAATTGGCACTAAATATTCGTATCTATGATATCGTTTATGAGTGGGGGTACCCATTCGTAAACGATATCATAGGTATGATAATTTTAGTCACCCGCTGAGATTCAAAAATACGACTGTTTGTAAATCGGTGACTATCGGTCATATCGCTGATATTTAGTCACTCGGTGACATTCAAAAATTGCACCCCTGATCTCTAGATAAATTATGGAGTAAATCTGGCATTGCTAAAAACCAGGGTAAACGTTTTGATGTGGCAACACCACCCAATATCGTTCTATCTCACATGCGGCACGGAAACCAGTCGTCTATAGATAGTCCGTCTACGACAAATTGAGTACAAAGACGGAAAACGTGTTTCTCATTCTATCCAAAACTCCATAGAAGCATTCAGTCAAAGAGAATATAATCCCGCATTCAGTAAAGTATCCACAGCTTTACCACAGATATGTATTAAGTCTGTGGTCGTGACTGACGACTTTTATGCACTAAAACTTGAGATTTATTACAACTTGACACTAGCTAAATACGCAAATCACGTGAAGCCAAAACAAAACAAAAAAACGAATGGCTAAATAAATAACATTATGTGGCTTATTTTTCACCCGCGGCTTGCCAATACGCTATGTCAAATAGGTTTAATAAATTAAGGACACCAAAATGGTCGCTGTCCTTACTTATTTAGTGATTTCTAAGTTTGTAGCATAATAATATAGCAGTTCCTGAACCCAATCATAGATGGCGGTATCTAACATCATTGTTCATTGTTCAAGCGTTAGCATCTCTAGTAAGTCTGTGTTAACTGTTACTTCTTCTTCTTCTTTCTTTATTTCCTGGCTTCTGTATGTTAACTGTTATTATTTGACTACATGGATTGATTGACGAGCGCAAGATGTCAGTTTGATGATTTTTATATAATATTATACTTATGTACCTATGTGAACAGATATGTTCATTGTGTTTCAGTGTTTTCTATTTTTCATTACTACTTACTAGACACGAGTAAACCGTTATACAATTATTATCTTAAATCTTTACTATGAATAGCAAAAGAAATATTTAACAGGTAAAACATTGTCTCTTGTTTAGTTTACATTATCAGATGCTCGTCAGTGCTCTTTACCAAGAATACCAAGTACCAACTCGTTCGGGGGTTTCTACGGGTGCCGGGCGGTGATTGAAATAAAGTGGCAAATCAAATAACATCAATGCCAAAGAAATAGAAAGGAATTCTTATTCAAAGATATCCATAACTCGTATTTATATATCTTTAACCGGATTCACAGCTCGGCTGTACTATGTACTAAGTGAATCTGGTTAAAGGTATATAAATAAGATCCATAAATTCAGTTTGGTGCCACACAAAATTAAGTTCTGTCTGTATTCTAATTCTTTGGTTTAGCTTAATATTTGCGGGTATCAAAATAAAGGGTTTATTTATAAATAAATGCATTTCTGATATAAGGTCTCTGGTAGTGTAATGAAAAACCACAGACCATTAAACCTACAGACTGCTTAGCCGGGCACCCCTGCTCATCAAGGTTAAGCATTATCTTTGACCTACGAAGATCTGTAATTCACACCATAAAAAATAAAATTACAAAACATTTCCAACAGTACAACAATGAGGTGTCTAGATGCCTCAGTTTTGTATAAACATATCAAATTTCTAAATAAGATAGCACTCCTCAAAGATCTTGTCAAAGTTCTGTGTCCCATATTTGATCAAAGGTTTTTGACAGAAGCCCATTCCACTCATCCAAGATAGTTGTCCAAGTTTATCCATTTTAGTAAGAATTATTTTGGTTTAATTTTTGTTTTACAGACATTACAACCAATAATGGCTTCATGAACAGCAGTCAATATACTACTCAGTGGAATAAAATGGAGCTGCCTAGAGATACTATAATTAGTATCAAAAACCCATCAAGGACAGAAGATCCTAAAGCTGAAATCAACATCCTTTGTTTCAACTTGACACCATACAGTCAATTGACACAGTTCCTATGCTGTACAGTATTTGTATTTGTGTGCTATCTAGCATATGGTTATTTCTTAGAACTGATATTCTCTAAACCAGAAGTGAAGCCCGTCAGTTTGTACATTACATTAGTACAATTTTTAATTACAATGGCTCTTAGTTATGTTGAGTCCTTGATAAGAAATCCTATAAAAAGGAAGTGAGTATTGCAATAATAATATTGTTTTAATTATAAAATACTGTTATCATTTGCAACTGTTACTGTGATTGAAATAACACGCTAGTCACTTAAAATCCATTTTTGTGACCAGTGATATAAATAGTGAATGAATCACCAACCATTGGCATCAATAATGACTGGATTGCGAACCACTGACATAAACAATGTTGAATGTAATCTATGTCATTGGTTGCCTGGTTGGTGATGCACCATATTTTTTCACATTATTAGAAACAAGAAAACCAGTGAACAGTTACGGCTTGTAAACATGATGGGAATGCTTGATGTATGCCACAATTCGCATCATTTGTAGTAGCCACTGAAATGTTTGTTTTTGCTATTTGGCAATTATTAAATCAGCATTTCCGTTTTAGAGTTCCAATCAGGACCTATGCTCTCTTAGCAGCATTAACACTCGGAACCATGGCATTCTCCAACCTATCTCTGAGCTATCTGAACTACCCTACACAGCTAATATTCAAGAGCTGTAAACTGATACCGGTGATGATTGGAAGCATCATCATATTAAATAAGAAGTACGGGTTTCTAGACTATCTAGCTGCTATCTTGATGTGCATTGGATTGTCTATGTTTACTTTAGGTAAGCAGTATTGTTTAGTACTTAGTTTACTGTTTGTGCATATTAGGACTGTATGCAATGTAATAAAAATTGCTTTAAAAAAGCGTCCGACCGACTTCAGTGACCGATTTTGATGATTTTCTTAGGGACCATTTTGAAAGTATATCCTTTCAAATATGCTCGCTATGGATTCATTAACTGTTGTAATATTTATTTTTGTCAATAAATAACTTTTTACTTTACTTTTACTCCAAAATAAAAAAATAATTTTCCATATCTCGGTTCCCTGTTTTCGTGACTTATCTTGTAACAGTAAATCCTGTCTAAAAATTGATTTAGGCTATATTTATTTATCTTTTCAGCCGATGCGAAAACCAGTCCAAATTTTGACATCATCGGCATCCTCGTAATAACCCTTGCATTACTCTGCGATGCAGTCATCGGGAATGTCCAAGAGAAAGCTATGAAGCAACACCAAGCGTCGAACAATGAAGTTGTTTTTTTCTCATATGCCATCGCTTACATCTATCTGATGATTATAACAAGTGTGAGCGGTGTGTTGAGGAGTGGAATCGTATACAGCATGGAGGTATGAGTTCAATAGCAACTGCAGCTAATTTTATCTACACAAATAAATAAAATTGAAGTGTCTGTTTGTAATATCAATATAACAGCTTTTTACTAAATGCATATGAAAGTATATATGGTACCTATAACAAAACAACGATTTTTTAAATTTTGATCTGTCTGTCTGTTTGTTCCGGGTAATCTCCGAAACGGCTGGACCGATTTTGACGGGAATTTCACTGGCAGATAGCTGATGTTATAAGGAGTAAATGAGCGAACCCGCGGGGAGGAACTCGCGTAGCAGAGCTAGTCTATTATAAAGCAAATTCACCTCTTTATAATATTAGTAGTGTTAGGACTAGGTGTGTAATATTGTTAGTGGTTGGACTAACTTTTCTGCGAGTGTCCGTCTGGGTTGTCACCACCGCTTTGCTCGTGAAGTCTGCCACCAAGCAGTAATGTGCAAGCATTACTGTGTTCCGGTTTGATGAGCAGAGTAGCCAGTGAAATTACTGGGCTTATGTGACTTAATACGTAATGTCTCAGGGTAACGAGCGCACTGCAGTGCCGCGCAGGCCTTTGTGTTTCAAAGTTCTGGTTGCCACTGCAATTGTTATGGGCAGGCGTTAAGCTTACCATCAGGCAAACGTCCAGCTCGTCTCGTTACCAAATAACATTAAAAAAAACATAGTATGTATAGGTTTATGTATTACTTTTCAGGAGCCATTGACAGTTTATACCAATATAATGCTGCTAAGCGTGAGTGGATACTGTGGGTTGCAAGCGGTGCTGACTCTGGTACGCATATCTGGCGCCACGGTGGCTGTCACAGTAACCACAATGCGGAAGGCCGTCTCCATCATCATATCATTCGTGCTCTTCAGCAAGCCTTTTGTGTTCCAGTAAGTTATATCCTTTATTTTTCACTAGGTGTGCCCCGCTTCACCCGCTTGGAGATTCCTCCAGGAATGTACTAAATTAAAAAAAAAACTCTTAAAACTATAAATTCTAAACTTAAAAGAACAATTTTTTAATAACTAGGTGTTAGGATTAAGTCTTCTGCGAGTGTCTGGGTTGTTACCACGGCTTTGCTCGTGAACTCTGCCGCCAAGCAGTAAATGCAAGCATTACTGTGTTCCGGTTTGATGATCACAGTAGCAAGCGAAATTACTGGGCGATTTGTTTCACGGTAACGAGCGCACTGCAGTGCCGCGCAGGTCCTTGCGCACTGAAATTGTTATAGGCCGACGCTATGCTTACCATCAGGCAAACGATCAGCTCGTATCGTTATCAAATTGAATTAAAAAAATGCTTAGTAAAAGTAGCCTGTATCTCTATCCAAAAATCACGTCAATCCGTTGCTCCGTGAAAGAAGGAAAAACCAACACTGCACTTTCGCATCGCAATAATTGATTATGGTATTATTATTTTCAGGTATGCCTGGTCAGGACTCTTAGTAGTACTGGCGATATACCTCAACCATCGAAGCAAACAGAATCCGGGCTACGTCCCTGCGCCGGCGCAGAAGTGTTGGCAATACCTAAATAGTTGCTATAGGTCAGAGTATAGGTATTTGAGAATTAAGAGCAAGATGTACGCAGATTCTGTGTAGATAGCACAATTTTTAGGCGTCAATTTTACTAATATTTTGCAGCGGCAGCGAAGGCACGAACGCCTTATAGCCAAAAATACCCGACGAATTGATAACCTCCTCCTTTTTTGGAAGTCGGTTAAAAATAAAATTTATTTATTTGTGGCAAATTACAAAACAACGCCTTTACACATGACCTTTACGCATTACTTTTATGTTAGAATGACAGATACTGTGTTTATAATTAATTTAAATAATATGTACTTATACAAAAAATGCTATAAAAAAACGGGAAGCGACTTCTACGAAAATATCGCGATATTTGAAATTCCATCTGCAATTTTACCACGCTTGAGATATACCCAATGCGCTCATTAAAAATAAATCATTTAAATTGGTTGAAAAATGACGGAAAAATCGAGCAATATCACTAAAAAAATACAGATGAATTGTGAAACTCCTCCTTTTTTGGATATCGGTTAAAACGACTCCGAATCGGCCTCAACTCAGCATAATGCCTACCATTCGACCAGCACTGGTCTTTCAATAGGTTCGCTTCGGTGTTTATAGTTTTTTGTGATACAAACCAGTGTAGACGACGCCTTAGTAGGTTACCATTAAACAAAACAATAATTCAAAATTAAAACTAAGTATAAAATTATTGTGTATTAACAAACCTAAACTAATTCTAATACTTCTTACTATAGAGGAAGTTTTACGATTTTTCTTCTGCAAGCGTCCCGCGGCTCCACTCGCGTGGTACATATCTTTATAAATTGTAGGATATGTATTCTGATATATAAGCAATATTACTGTAAAGTTTCATCCAAATCCGTTCAGTAGTTTGTGCGTGAAAGAGTCATCCATATATCCATTCCTTACAAACTTGCGCGTTTATAATACTTATTATAGTAGGATTATTTGACTTGCTTTGTTAACCAATTACTTATTTTATAAAACCTTGTCTGGAAAAATATATTTTTACACAAAATACTGTTTTAGTTGATAACTTAGTTAAATTATTATGATTTGGCGCATCAAATGCGTTAGTTGTTTTAATATTGTATCCGTATATTTATGTGCAATTACTTTGACATATTTATATTTAGTGGAATTTTATAAAAAACAAATATCGTTCCTACAAGTCCTACTTTGGAATTTGTAAATTAGGTACACATGTAAGGAAAATAATTCATAGAATTTATATTTACTAATAAAGAAAGCATTTTATAATTTTATATGCATTACATAATAATTTGTAAATAAAATACATTTATTTTATATCAATGCCATTTATTTTTCATTGTATGTACAAAATCTTAAAAATCTAAACATTTTCATCATACAAAAGTGTGAAAATTCAACGTGTTTGAATACCTGGAATGTGTTAAGACACTATTTTTACTGGCTTTATACAATTTTCTAGGACAAAAAGGTTAAAGAGGTTAAAGCATAGTAATACTTTTAGGCAATGGATATTAACAGATATTAATTAGGATAAAATTTTCAATAACAGTGGCCGGCAAAAAATGGCTTACCAGAAAAAACTTCGATCACATTATTTTATATTGGATAGTACCGTTATTTTTCATTACTGAACTATGCACAGTCGGCTGCAATGTATATCAATTATACTAGTTATTCGAATTTGGACCTTATTACAAGTGGGAAAATCATCTTGTAAAATTCTATTGACACTAATTTTATATTTTTTATTCTTCAATGACGCTGCAACACAGAATAGCGGCTGAAATTCACCTTTATTGCTGCATTATATTTCAATCCCATAAGCTCATTCTGGAAATTGAGATTCTATGATAAAATTACTACAAGTTACAACCGAAACGGAAAACCAGTAATTGTATATTATTCTAGTTTTTCGTTTAGTAATTGATGTTGGGTTTTTTCTAATGTGCCATATTTGCAGCAGGTAGGTAGGTAGGTAATCAGAACAATCAGTAAAGCATAATTACAATTATTATTCAAACATACACAATAATGCTGCCGTAAAAAACAAGAATAATGTATCCCTGCTTAACTAGGTCTATATGACCATAGACAAATATATTTGTCTATGTTTTGACATACAAAATTATGCTTTCAACGGCAGAATTTTTGAAATGGGAATATTGGTCAAAATAACAATATACAGGTCACAAGATATTATATAACTATATCTAGAAATTAAATATGATTCTCTCTACAACTATCATTCGCTCTTAATGTACAAATAACTCTTTGGTATATAGGTCCTAACGCTAGTTTATTTGTCTTTTTACATGAGAGGTACAGATAAAACGCTCCTTTGCAAAATGTAAAAAATCATTTCGAAAGTGTTAAATTACTTCGATGAATGGTGGAACATGAACACTAATTTAGTAACTAAAAGCACTCTTATGTGATTGATATAAATTAGCTCTTATGATAAAGGTAGACAATTGAAATTCCCGCTACAGGATAAATATTTGCGCGTGGAAATAAAGGTACCTATAGATTTTGTGTCTAATGCCCGCCTGCACTTAAGTCTGACAGAACCTAAGTTGGCACTTATCTCTCTAGGAGTTAGAGTCTTAACGCTAAGCAGGCGCTTAACAAGTGACAGAGTAAAAAAATGTCATGTCAATTAATTAGAATTCACACTTGCGCAATTTTGATTTTCAGAGTTATAACCAACTATAACAACACTTCACTTCACAGTACTAAGTGGAAGATTCAGAGATGAATCTAAGCGTGGGTTCACGCTTCCATAGGTATGTCAAAATTCTATACACGTTTGATATTATATGGAAGTAAAAATAGACGCTTACTTGTTTCTGAATCTTAGGGTAATATTCAGAGCATAGAGTAGTACTATAATAAAAATTCAGAGACAACACTGTAATACGATCTAAGAACAATCTTAGCAAAGCATCGGCTAAGCCGCTCGATCACATTCGCATTCAGAAACAAAGTTCGCGTAAGGTCTAAGCTTATCTCTATTATCTACGGCTGTTAAGTTTTTAATTTTTTCACAGGAACGTTTACCGATTGTATCACACTTCTGTATGAATACCAATACAACAAAGATAGCGATATACAAAATGTCACTGGAGTGAGTGAAACAACAATATTTATGGTATAAATCTATTTTGATATTAAATATTATAGCTTTTCAGTTTGACATTTCAACGTTTGATTACTATGGTTACTACCGTTATCATTTGGTGGCGCCACTTCTGTTTTGAGAGCGGCTAAAGTAGCCGAATTGAGGACTTACGCTTAGCAAATATTGCGCTAAGTTTAAGCAGTGTTCCAAACGTCTCTGAATATGAATTTGAACGTAAGTAGTGAATTTTGACATAGGGAAGCTAAAGTCTACGCTTAAATTCGTCTCTGAATATTAGCCTTAGCCTCATACTTTCGTTCCTTTCATTTCTGTACTTACAAAACGTCAGTTGTAAGAGTAAAGAGATAGCTTAACGTAAACTGGTTGATGCAGACGAGGTTGGAGTTTAAGTCAAGACATAGTTTAAGAGTTATGGTACCGCGATCCTTGTTGTTGGAGACCACTTTAAAGCCGTCGGTCTCAGTTATTGTAATACAGCAATCGTATGTAAAGCAAAGAAGTATTCCAGCAGCTTTAGCCTGCCACATACCTACTTTTTCAAAGGAAGAATGTGTACTATGATGTATGTGTATATGAGCCTTTACGTTCCTAGTTTTCTAGATATAAAGACTCCTTGTGTAATTTATAAGTCTTAGAATTGTTTACAATGACATCATACCATATTTTAAACAATAGCTATACATACGGTTTTTGCAAAGGAGCTAGCAAAAACTCAAATATTCAGTTTGATTCGCTAGCCGAGTTTCCATTGAGCAAGTAGCTTTACATAGTGCAAGTTATAGGCAGCTTGAGCAGAGGAAACGTAAACCTGCATGCATCTTTCACGTTCCATATAGCCACATTTCCATTATGCAAGTACTTGCATGCAGGTATGATGCGACACTTGCGTGCAAGTTACTTAAATTAGGAAATAGATTTCTAGAACTTTCACATCAAGGTTGCAAGATGCAACTTGAGTAATGGAAACGTAAACAACTAAACATGCATACAAAGTGCAAGTTGAATATAGGTAGTTTTCTGTCGCTTGCGTGTGTTTTGTTTTAATGCAAATTGCGACTTGCACACGCAAGTGTGTCAGCAGTCGTATGCCAATGACTGACGTGGTGCACGATTAGAAAACTTGCAAGCAAGTAAATCCTTGCTTGCATGCGAGGTGCAAATTCTAGAAAACGTGTTTCCAATTCAAGTAACTTGCACGCAAGTGTGACGTCATACCTGCATAATGTAGTACTTGCATAATGGAAACGCGGCTTTACGGGCAACTGGATTTTATTAGTAATTATTGGGTTGGATTATTAGATTTTTTATTTATTCGCAACGGAATCGTACGAACGCATTTATAACTATGAATGAAATGCTGTCAAGGAAGGTAAGAGTATGAGATCTAGATTTTACAATAGGATCGGGCCTTAAGTGATAAAATATCACATCTCGCTTTAGAATATGAAAATATCGTGTTAAAATTGATTTTAAACCTTATTGCTTACGTCGTAGAGAACTATTTTTTGTACAAAATGCAACCAATGATCTACAAGTGCTTATGGGCTACGTAAATAATACGGAAAGTGATATTTTATAACTACAAAAATACTTAAGTTTTTAATTTCAATGGGCTTACAATAGTTTTGTGTGATTAATTTCAACGTACAAAATAATCTATCATTATCGGAGTAGACACACAGTTACGACAAGAATGCAAAATCTAGTAATTATCGACCTCGCAATTTATCTAATTGAAATTCGAAATAATTTATTTTTAGGGGCCCAAGGGAGCACTCATGAAAATAAATGACTAAGTGCCCGTTCCAAATTGGTATAACCCCTAAAATGCTCCATACAACTTGGACTGAACATCTGACGGCACTTGTTCAATGCGGGCCGTAAAGCTGTCTTATGCACACATACTGTAACATGCATTTTGTTGATTTTGTACATAATTGAAAAGTAAAGAATCTGTTTTTGTATCATTTAAATTACTATTGGATGATAAAAAATCTGTACCTTTATGGAAATTATATATTTTTTGTGAATTTATTTTTATTGTGCTAATGTGATGTTCTTAAACCAGTATAACGACAGTAATTATGTATTTTGTGCTTCATTCCCTACTGGCCAATTACGCTTCTCGTTCAGCTCAAGGTTGTATAATATAGGCCTTATCATCATATCAGTCAGGGACTCAGGACGGCTAATGTGTTATGTTATGTGATGAGTAACGAGTGTAAAATTTGTAAGTCATGTCACCACTGTATGTTTACTTTATACTATCCACCGGTCACACAAAACGATCAACAATTAAAATGAGAATTTAAAAAGCCGTCGACGAATAAAAAAGAAGTTCTCGCGTTCCTGTAACGTTTTTGTTAATTAACTTTTCGAGTATAAAAATACTAAAAACGTGGAGTTTGCAGTTGCGTGTGCCGACGCGCGACGCGCCATTAAATATCAACGACAAAAAAACTTAGGCTAAAATAGTATTTAGTGAAGGCAGTTTCGGACTATGCAGTCGGAACAGCCTGCAGTATAATTTTGTACCTACAGTGATTTTGGGGTGGTCCATTAATTACGTGAGGGGGGGGGGGGGGGCTCAAGCCAAATCTCATCAAGGGGAGAGGGACCCAAAAATTACCAAAATCACCTCACGTAATTAATGGACGCCTCCAGTGCGATGACGTCATCGGCACACGCAACGCATCCGATTCGCTAAGGACCCTACACGTCACACCGCACATTACAACACTATATCACAGCACTAGTCTTGCACTTCTCGGTATGGAATCTCACTGGTCACTGTGAACGATTCGAAATAGTGATTCAGGAATTCGAACGTGGGCCTCTTCTCGGGTATCGCATCCCAGCACTGCAGCATCAGTCTGTATATATCCTCGGGCAGATAATGCCCGACCGGTTTAGGCATTCTGTACCCTCTCTCCACTTGCTCAATGACGTCTTTCCCGTGCTGCCCCGGATACGGTATTTGTCCAAACGTGAACAGTTCCATGAGCAAGATACCGTATGACCACACGTCACTTTTGATCGAGAATCTGCCGTAAATTATAGCTTCAGGCGCCGTCCATTTGACTGGGAACCTGGAGCCTTGCTTCGGACAGTACTCGTTATCCTCTATCACTCTAGCGAGTCCGAAATCGCATATTTTCGCGACGTTATTTTCACCTATTAACACGTTCCTAGCAGCTAAGTCTCTGTGTATCAACATTTTAGATTCTAAATACTCCATGCCGGAGGCGATTTGAGCTGCGACATATACTAGGTCCTCGAATTGGAGGAACTTTCCTTCTCCGTTCCTGAGGAATTCTAATAGGGAGCCCTTACTCATGTACTCTTGCACTATATAGACGGGCTCCTGTTGTGAACAGACGGCGTAAAGAGCGACCAGTCGCTTGTGTCTGAATTTCTTCATGATGGCTGCCTCTTGCAGGAAAGCCTGCGTAGACATCGTGCCTTCGCGGAGGGTTTTCACGGCGACCTGGAATTAGAATTTACGGGGTTATTTCTAATTTTGTAAGCTGAACAAAATATAAAACCTACTGGAAGTTATTCCCCATGGACGACAGCTTGACCTGTGGAATCAAATAATTCAATTCCAATGTTAATAGTAAATTGGAATTATTTTCCTAGTTTTTATGTTATTTTAAGTTATTTGATAGCGAGACGTGCTGGTCGTTTGCCTGATGGTAAGCATAACGCCGGCCCATAACAATTGCAGTGCCACTCAGAGCTTTGAAACACAAAGTCCTGCGCCCGCTACCCTGAGGGCTGAGACATTAGGTCTTAAGTCTCATAAGCCCAGTAATTTCACTGGCTACTGGGATTTTTAGTAGATAAACTAAGTAGTATAGCAATTTAAAAAAATTAAAAAACATGACTACTATAGCCAGTGTCAGTGGGATACTTAAGGATTCTAAGTATACCCCATACATCCAAATCTATTCACTTATTTAAAGTTATAGTGGAATAAAGAAACTAGCACATATACATGCACGAACCCTGAAAACATTACACTACTTTTTTGGGCAGTCGTGTAATGATCTTACCGCTTATGCCTATAGACTATTTTTACAAATAAAAATTAGTAACATACCTCTATATTGTTACGCCATTTTCCATAATAAACCTCGCCGAAGTTACCCTGTCCCAGTTTCCTGATGAGCTGTATCTCCGTCCTGGGTATTTCCCACTGATCTCTCAGCTCTGGGCCCAGGTCCCACATCTGGGGCTCGGGCTTCGGGCACGGTCGCGCGAGCACGTGGCACAGCCCTAAGGCGTTTTCTGGAAACGAATTAGCATCTTTTATTTAGATAGCGTTGTCTACACAGATTTCTTAGAAGATTCGCCTAACTTAAAATCAACATCTTTTCCAACCCTAATTTCCGAAAACTCGCATGAATAAACCGACAACGTATGTTACCTACAGAAATTAGAAACAAATTAATAATAGTTTTAAAAGAAACAATTATAATGAAATCATTCAAAAAAACATCGCGTGCCAATATTGAAATTCTTTCAATCAAAATCCTCTGATTTTATTACATTTGGCAATGACATTACTCTAAAATTGCTGAGTTCTTCCATAAGCGTTCCGAACAACTAAAACTTAGAATTAATACGTACTCCAAAAGCAATAAAGGCAAAATAACAACTCACTCGTATACGACATAACCAAAGCAGGCAGACTAGGGAACGTCTGATTGGTCGCAATATAAAATCCCCCATTATCCAGAGGTTTAATCTTGTAATGCTTCACGTGGTACCCTCTGCCTTCCTCCCAATCCTTTACACTAAGACTGAAGCCGTGAGGATTGTGCTCCGCGGGCCTCACGAGAAAGGTTCCTCGAGGATTGGTCTCGGCTAACAGCAACTTGTCAGCTTCTTTTCTTGAGACGTGGGGGAAGAACCAACTGCAACATGACGGTTGCCTTTAGCAGAAAATACGTGGTTAGTGATTGGTGGTGGGGTTTGAGCCGACACCGTTTTTTCGAAGCGTTGCGCGTAGAGATGAGCGCTGTGAAGAAGAGTTATTAAGCTAATCTAGGGAGAGATATCTAGGAGAAATGTTTTATAATGTTGCATAGATAAAACTAATATGTACAAAGATCTAAGTAATCTATTTTCAGCATGCATCCATTTTAAACATTTGCCGTTTATGCCGAAGATTTTGGCCAAAGATTAACTCATCTCATAAACAGCCGACCCCGATTTCTGCGGTTTTTTAAACGGAATACAGTCAGAATGAATAAGCGTCTTTCAAAATATAACATATAACTACGTACCGAGAAAAAACCAGTTTAATACTACCTCAGAATCAATAACCCAAATCCAAGCAGCGCCTTGCTGAGTCAGCCCAACTTTAGATGTTAGAACCTACTTAAATACTTGTCAAAATATACTCACTCTTCGCATTCGACCGAGCTCTCTTCCGCTACAAAGTTCACAGGCACCAGACCCTCCCGCCTCGTGGTGAGATGCAGGACCGTCCACCAGTCCGACTCGGCATCATTGAGGACTTCCATCCGGTCCCCCTTGCGGAAGGAAATGTCGGAGTTTGCGCGGGCTGTGTACGCGCATAGCGCTTTGACAACACGACGACCGCCATTGGTTATACCTGAAATAAGGAAAATATGACTTGTTTTATGGTTTCGAGGAGTTATCAGGCTCAGTGACGAAGTGGAAAGTCAAAGGGCAGATTGGAAAAAGTAAGCATTATTTAGAAATGAACGGCGTAACAGCGAGAAAGGCTTAGGGTTTTACTAGGTGGTAGGACTAACTCTTCTGAGAGTGTCCGTCGGAGTTGGTACCACCGCTTTGCTCATGTAGTCTGCCGCTAAGCAGTAACGTGCAAGTATTACTGTGTTCCGGTTTGATGAGCAGAGATTGCCAGTGAAATTACTGGGCTTATGAGACTTAATACTTAATGTCTTTGTGTTTCAAAGTTCTGGGTGGCATTGCAATTGTTATGGGCCCGCATTACCATCAGGTAAATGACCAGTAGTATAAAAAAGGCAATAAGGCATATAATCCTGTGTGTCCAAAACATAGTAGATTTCCATATCTTGAAGGATAACCTACGATTTAATTCCCGCAGAGTAGAAATAGGTACATCGTAAAAGAAATGGACCACGTAAACAATACGCAAGACTTGTAAATCAAATCGGATACGTATTTTTTTCGATATATCTATATTTAGTGGCAGGGTGGTGCAGTATTTTCTAGTGTTCACCTGGCAAGATATCACTGACAAGTCGAAGCTCAGTCGCCGTAAGCACCTATCGAAGTGGTCTGGTACCGGAAGTTGATGTAACCTTCTGTGTAATAGCTCAGTTCCATCATCACCGAGGACAACACTTAGCATCAAGTACGTAAACCTTTTTTTTATGCTATTTGGTAACGAGACGATCTGGTCGTTTGCCTGATGGTAAGCATAACGCCGGCCCATAACAATTGTAGTGCCACTCAGAACTTTGAACACAAAGCCCTGCGCGGCACTGCAGTGCGCTCGTTATCCTGAGAGATTAGGTACTAAGTCACATAAGCCCAGTAGTTTGACTGGCTACTCTGCTCATCAAACCGGAACACAGTAATGCTTGCACATTACTGCTTGGCGGCAAACTTCACGGGCAAAGCGGTGGTAACAACCCAGAGGGCCGCTCGCAGAAGAGTTATTCACTACCAAAAACAAACATGAATCAATAAAAAATTGCAGTTTTCCTAGTTAGATGGTTACTCACATTTCCCAGGGTTCCGTGACGTGCGCACGATGTCGGCTGCCGGGCGGGAGAGGGCGCGAGGGTTAGCCGGTTCGCTCGTGTACCGCGTCTCGAGCGACGTCGGGCACGTGGTGAACCCCGCCTCGTTCTTGTACGCTGGGTACACTGGAATATTTGAAAAGAAAGCTTATAGAATAAATTTTTTTTTTTATTACGAAACAGTTTAAAGTAATACAACCAGAATTAGAAGATCTGCCAACAAGCACCTGTAGGTATGTTCCGGCATCTACATTTTCTAGGTTGAGCGTGAAACGATAACGACAAGCAACTAAAGTTACTCAATGTAGGTACTAAAGTATGAGGTATCTCTAAGTCTTTTCATACGAAACTGACAAAAAAGCTAATTATTTTATTTTAACGATGTTTGTCAATTTACGTTTTCTTTTCATTTTCAAATTAATAAATGGTTATTTTGAATACTGTAGTAGTACTGTAGTTTATTTTATGCGTAATTAAATTTTCTTTCAGATACTTTTTAATCTAAAGAGCTAGCTTGTGTGGTTTTAAAGCTAGGTGACGTTTTATTTTTGCGGTCGAGTGTAGTTAATACTAAAATTACTAAGCATTGCACTTAGACAAAACACCATAGAACAAACTGATATTGTATGTATCAACATATAATATATATGCCAATAACAACCGTACCATACACGGCTTATCAGTACCTAAACCATCTCTGAGTTGGGTCTTTTAGTAAGATATACTATTTACACGTGGTGAGTTTACACGACAATAATAGCATCATGTTTTTGGGGACATCTGTGGAGTTGTAAGTAAAATATTGTAATATCCTGTTTAGCGCACTGTCTAGAAACAACATTGTAATGGATCATCCATGTACGTACATCTGCGTTAGTAAGTAGTAAGAAGAAGTCTGTTACTTTGTGTTGCTATACCCTAACAGGGTCATATATGTGAACTTCACTAATAACACAACATCTCCATTGCAATAAATGATTGAGTATTGAGAAATTCGACGAAGAAATAGCAAAGCCGGTATTAGATCAACAATTTGACCTTGTTACTACTTATTATACTTACTACTGTTTAGTTGCATTAAAGTTAACCCTAGAATAGTTCGCAACTTTCAATGACCTCTATCACCGATGTTATCGGATATCGAACTGTCTGCCAATGAGCTACAATTGCTTAAAATTTTCTAAATAGAGCGTGTGAGTTAAAAGGTTTATAGCACCGACCTGTGTCAAATAAATTGCCTTTATAACAATTAACAACACTCTTTTATTTTTCATATTGCAAACTTACAAGGCCTTACCTACAATTCATCAATTTGGTACACCCAACACTATCACCGCATCTCGCACAATTCAATTCGATTCAATCGCCATTGATGTATGTACAATTAATATTGTTTCCAAACAATAGATACGACCTCAAAACCCGTGTCTAAGGACTACTGCAAGAATATAGAGAACGTATGTAATTTATCTCAGTAAAGAACAGAAACGTGTCTTATAAGAAGACAGCAGTCGTTCTTACTGCGATGTAGTAATAAAGCGTATCGTTTTTGCAGTCGAATGTTCGAGCAGAACAGTAACAAATGCATGTAAATTATGGGTAATACACAACTTTAGTATCGTGCGAAAAAATCTACTCCATTGTTGTACGTTTTCAAGAATTATAGCCCCGGTTGATGGTATAAAAAGAAGCCAGTAAAAATAATCGTATTTTTGGGTATAGGTACAAAAACATAATTGCCACGATAAAAATAAACCAAGATTTGTGTTTTGTACACAAAATCATTAACGATTTAATGAAGGATGGACGGAATATAGGAACAACAAACATCTTGTCAGATGTTTCTAAATTTGCCTTTTAACCTTCTTGAATATCTAATACAAACAAAATTAGCAATGATAAAGAACACTTGAAGCAATACCTTCAAAAGAAACATCGGTTAGAAGCCTCAAAACTCAAAACAACTTTTCAATTTGTGTGAAGCGGTCGCAAGGTACAGATTTTCTTTACATTTATAAAGAGCCTAAATCCCTTATTTAACTTCAAAGAGGCTT
This sequence comes from Crocallis elinguaria, assembly GCA_907269065.1. Taxonomy (NCBI): domain Eukaryota; kingdom Metazoa; phylum Arthropoda; class Insecta; order Lepidoptera; family Geometridae; genus Crocallis; species Crocallis elinguaria. Next base: position 16,622,686 of record OU026072.1, on the reverse strand, counting down.
AACTACGCCCACTTATACCTACACTCTTGTTTGCTTGGGTAGGTAAAGGGATCTAATCTGCTCTAAAATTGTCCAAAAACTCGATTTGTGGTTTACAAAGCTTTAGCTTACGAAAATTTCTTCCTATTTCATTATACTCTATTGTTTTTAGACAAAACGAAACGGATGCTTCTAGATCCTTTCTCAATTGTAGGTACCTATAATACAGGTATTATATCAAAACTTTTTGGCTTCTTTATTGTATAGGTCATACGGGAGACTAGAGGAGCTCCGCACTGCGTGCAGGCGCATTTTAAGTACCGTTTTGGTTTCTGTAATTATCGTAAGTTCCATTTTCCTATTCACGGATCTCGTCGGAGTCATATCAAGTGGACAATGAGAGGCGAGGCGAAAACTCGGTAGTCAAATTAATACGTAAAGTTTTCATACCAGACAATGATTTATTCTTACTAACACAATGGCCATTATGATAACATGGTCATTGTTTTAGTGTTGGCGGAGAAGCAGTTGTTTTTTTAGGATAACAAGACGATTAAGTATTTTCCCTGAAAGTGGCATAAAGCCTGGATCAGGCTGGATCCATCACCATTCAACTAATGCACAACAAGACGTTCGTCCAGACGCCTTGTATAGTGGAAATACCATCGAAGCATTTTGCTTCCTCCTTTATCATTAGAACCGCAAAGGAGTGGAATGATCTACCTTTACCTGTATGCCCTGAACGATTGCAGTGCCATCCAGAACTTTCAAAGACAAAAGTATGTGCAGCACTGATGATTACTATAAAGCGGCTCACTCAGCTCACAGTTGTGAAACAGTGGTAACAGTATTTTCTATAGTTAGCGATGATTGTGTAGGTACCTAAAGTTAGATATAATTAGTAACGTCATCGGGGGCGCTTTATAATTAAATTACCTTTGTTATTTTTCCTTCACGATGACGGAGTACCTACCTAGTCCGAAAACCCTTTTGTACTCTAACAATCAAGGTAATATTAGATTTTTAATGCGTTTTACAAGTAATCCAACGGATTTTTAAAACGATGATGTGTAGTGGAGAAGTGGAGTTGGGTAAACATTTTTTTTAATACGCTGCGCTGCTCATATTCTAAATAAATGACGAATTTAAATAAATGTGTCACTAAAAAGTGTCTTATTCTTACAAATTTTTTACACACGTAAAAACACAACTTCTTTCTACTTTTTAGATTCAAGGGCCATAATCTGGGGCCTGTTTCATAAAAAAATATTAGTCTAATATTATGAGCTTTTTTTTTCTTTTTCCATACAAAATATGAGACTAATACTCCTAATATTAGACTAATATTTTTTATGAAATAGGCCCCTGATTAACATACAGACCGGAATCAAATAGACGCTTTTATTTCTCAATGGAAATCGAGCCCACTACCCTTAGACTCTACAGCTGTGCTAATGATTGCCTAAGAATAGAAAAGACTTGGTAGACTTACCCACAGGTCTTTGGTCGGGGTCATGGCGGCGGCTGCAGCACTTGTTACCCATGGCGCGGCCCGCCGACTACGCCGCGCCAAGCCACTCCTGAAAACAAACAGAAACAAAGTCATTATAACAAAAGTTACATAAAAAACACGACTGCCCTAGTCAGTCAACCATATCATGACACTCGGCAAACTTGCATGCGCCCATAATATTTGAGTGACCCTATATATAACTATAAGTAACCCGCTTGAGGCAAGGATGAATAGCGGGCAGCTAGAGTCCAAGCCTGAACCTAAATCACTAAGTAATTCAACCTGTCCTTCAGGCTGTCAACGAAACCTAAGTTATTTACCAAGCAGCGACCACGTCGATACCTAACTTTAACAAGAGGATTTGCGAGAGGTACGTTAGAACAACGTAAGTATATAAATATTATGTACCTACTACATAAGAAAAGACGTTTCTAAATTTCTACGTTTTCTAAAAAACGCTTTGGCCGCCGACCGGCATCAATTACCATTTTCCCAACGTCTCCCGAGTACCGACCTACTTACATTATTATACTCGTATCTTCGGAATAGGGATGTTACACAAAATACATAATTAACGTCGTTAGACAGGTTTAAAAACATCATATTAACACAATATTATATACTTAATTTCCACAAAGATACTGCATCTAAAACTTTTCCCCAAAATTCTACGGTTTTTTTGTTTTGTGATTTAAAGATATTATTAGATTCTTTACATGTCAATGAACAAACAAATGTATGACAACTGTGTACTTAAACGCAGTTTTTCACGTCATAAATTAAAAAGTGCATGTTTTTAGTACAGCCTTACAACCCGCGTTGAAAATGTGACGTCACGCTTTCTGCCCAATTTGTACGGCGCGTTTTAGCGCTCTTTAACTACTAGATACTATACACCAAACAGTGAAAATTAGAAATCGAACGCTAGAAACGCCAAACATGAGAGCCAAAGTCGCCCGACTTTGGCTCTCATGTTTGGCGTTTCTAGCTTTCGATTTCTAATTATTTATTTTTTTGACATTTGAACTATAAAAATCGAGTCAACATCCCTATTTAGACTGATAATAGTACCGTTCGGACATACCATGAACTATGACTAACAACACGGATCTTTAAAAAGGAACGGATAATAACACCAAGCTTTTAATACCCGAGATTCATCTGTTGGAAGTTAGTAAATATTAATCTTTAAAAATCAAGTTTTTTATTCTATTAAAATTGTTTTTTCTAAGTATTACATTACAGTATAAGTTATTTATGCTATATTTTATAATTCTATTGTCTTCAGATCCAAAGCTCTGTGCAAGATTGGATACCGAGAAATAGTCGAAAAATCGATCGCTATATTTTTCTCTGATAAACATACATACTCATATAAATACATCCTGGTTTGATACGAGGAATATAAAATAACATAGACGTATCTACTGTACTACGTACGTATAGGTCCACGGCGAAATTTGGATCCACACTGAGCTGGTTCCGTCACTAATTGCAGACATCCATGACACCAGTAGGTACTGCTAATATAAGTTCCTGCGTGCACTGGCAATGATGCCTTCGCGTTTGTCACACACAGCTAGTTCATGCCGACACGGATAAACAACTGATGAACCATTTATTCTGGTACACGAGAACATCAAACATAACAAAAATAAGGTTACACCAATAAAGCTATCAGCTAGCAGATAAGAGCCGTTACTTTAACTACGCACATAACGTAATGAGATTTTCATGTAGTTCTCGTTATTAGAATGAGTTGTAAATGTGGTATTTCCTTCCTAATATATTCACAGATTAGTGTAGTTGACTCACTTCACTTATAATATAATAATTATTACACAAAATGCAATACGCATATTAAATTTGAAGTCGTTAACCAATTATAATATGATCAATTCCATGAATTTATAATATGTAATCGTAAATGCCTACCTATAGTGAGGAACTAAATTAGGAATAAGGAATAATTATGTTGGAATTGTGGAAAAGTTGCTACGTGGGGCTCTACCAGGACAATTGAAATGGAAGATATTGATTCATGTTCCTGGGCTTTTTTTATAGTAACCATTAGACGTGAGAGCTGAAAACTATATACTACGCACAGAAAAACCATCATCCTTTTTCTACCTGCTGTTATCTTAACATTGGTTATGTACACTGTGACATTGGTCTCAAATATTCTGGACCCTATTATTACGCAATGCAATTACAATTTCACCACAATGTCAACGCGTTTGAACAATATCTCTTGCCATAATCAACCGTGGTTGGAAGCGGATTAAATTATTAATTGGGACGTTCAATTTTGTTACCCTTTCGACCACGAGGGGTTAAAAAGCTTCGTCGTTCCATCAATCACACCGTTTATGAACATACTGTGTCTTGTGCTGCTTTGTAAGCCAACTGAATCTAGTTGAATTCGACTATGCAATATTACACGGCCGTACATTTGTCTTGAACGCGCGTCCTTTCCGCTTACTATATCATATTGCTTACGTTGATGAGCGAGCCTCATTCATTGCTTTCTACCATGTTCACGACATAACCTGATATTGCCTGACCAGCCACCTCCACCTGGAAGTCTCGCGGTCACTACTTTATATAACTCTAGAATCTAGATGAAATACAGAAAGACTCTTCACCTGTTACTAAAAGAAATAAACAAATCTAGGATAGGAACTTGAGAGGTAACAGTTATATGAGTAGTATGTAAGTAAAAAAACGCATCTTCAATCGAATAAGTAAATAGTACTATTATCCCGGAACTAAAAGATACTGTACGATCAAGTGTTCATATCAAACAATACCTCCGATTCGTTGAATTTGGATTGATTTAATTTCTTTCAGGTTTATAAATCTATTTAAAATTGTTTCCTGTATATTTTGTAACAAGCGATAAAAATCAATTTACAAAATTAAGCGAGATAAGTATATTAAAATATGTTGTAAAAAGTATGTAATGTCATTATTCCATATTATTACATCGACGCCTACAATTTGTATGATGATGGGACTTATAATTTCAGACATATTATGAGAAAAACCATCTTTATACTTAATCAGAATTTATTTCTCCTACAACATGTACATAATTATAATTCAAGAAGTCGTTTAAGTCCGGGTGTAAGTTTGTAAATATCCATTATACTATTTTAAACTTTCAAGGTCATTCACTAATTCATATTATTATTATAACGAAACATGTATCTTGTACTATTAAAAGCTCAGTGGCTTCTTATAATTTCTTGTTGCCATTTGGAATTGTTTATACCAATAACAAGTTGGTCTCGAATTCGTTCTTCTAAATTTGTACCAAATTCGCAATGACAAGCAAGTGATCTAAGTACTAAAACATACTTTGCTATCGTTGTAGTATTCTCATTTCTGTGTTTAGAGGCTGAGCTGATACAAGCATATTTTTTATGGGAATATAGCGTAATATACTAGCTTCTGGCAGTGGCTTCTCGCACGCGTCGCTTCAAGATAAAACGTATCTTATAGCACTCAGGCATAATGTAACTTTCTATTAATGATATATTTTTTAGAATCGTACCAGCGGCGCAAGTACGGATCTATTCGGGTCGATAAAATTCGATAACATTCGATAAAATTGACAGTTAAAATCGATAAAGTGGGTTTTATTCGATAAAATTGATAGTTAAAATCGTTAAATCGTTGTTTATTATCGAATTTTATCGACCCGAATAGATCCGTACTTGCGCCGCAGTGCAGTGATTAGAACAAACAAACTTTACCTGTTTATAACATTAGTATGTTAGTAAAGATTATTATAAAAATTTCTTAGATATAGATGAATTACATCATTCACGTTTGTGTTATCGACCTTAGTGTAGATTGTGTAAGTATATATTTTGTACATTCCCACGACATTAGATGATAACGGATGATGAATCGTGGACGAAAGAACAGAGAACAGTGATCATGCATAAAGTAGAACCAGGGTTACAGATGCCAGACTTTACTGATGGCAAAGAATGCTTACCTATAACATAGGAGCGTTCTAACATCAATAGGTGTGCGCCCTCTGGGGTGCACAGGGTAAATGTGGCAATTACGTTTGTAATGGTCAAAAACAAATCTACAGGTGTTACTATTCATACGGATGTATGACTACTTTGATACAAAAAAAAAGTTCATGCGAATATTTGATGTGGGCAAAAACACGTTACACTGTTTTTAAAAGATCGAACAAAAAAATAAGTAGCCGATAATATAGATATTCGTACTAAGATTGTAAGTAGTATGACCTATACACAAACCAGTAAACCAATGGTCTGTGGGCCAATACGACAGAATGGAATGCTAAAACCAGTACAAAAAAAGGTATAAATGTTTCACTTGGCTGACCCACCTGACCACTCCATCCAGCTGTGATTATTTACCTCACAAAATAAAAGAAAATAATTATCATTTATGTTTTGTCTATAAATAAGCGTCAAACGATGCAAGAGTTATCTGTGATTGATAGTTCTTAATCCAATTGTATCTTGGATTTATCTCTTAATCCCGTATATCATTCCAATTTCCAGGGAAAATGATAAGGTGTTTTACAACTCATAAAGATACACGATTGCGTATGTGGATGAAAAAAGATAAGACAAAAAATTGTCGTGTCGCGTATAGATTTGGGCATTATAATTAACTTTGTTTTTTTTTCTCGCATGTTCTTTCGGGCGGAATATTTGGGCATATGTAAAAGTATATTTGTCAAATTATTGTGAACAATCAAAGGATAAACAATTTGAATAAAATTAAATAACAATTCCATCCGATAAAGTAACTAGATCTCGAATTCTAAAGCCTGTTTAAAATTTCTCGAAAGCGTACGAAAGTTTGTTTTCAACATAAAATACATATTTTCAATTAACTGCAAAAAGAGGGATCAAATATTTACCTTTATAGTTTCATCGGGAGTTAAATAAAGGCTTAAATGTTAATGTTGACACACTTGAAACAGAATTAAAACTCTGACGTGAGTATATTTTATATTATAATTTGTATACCTACTTACTCTTTCAACAAATACGGTTCTGTGGTTAATAACGAATAAGCTAATGAATGCCTTAGTGAAAGGCACAATGATAAACACAGCTTAATACAATAAGAGCTAACGATAGTTTTATTATCGTATTGGAATAAGATGGTAGTGATATAAGAGGCCCATTAGACGCATGGTTGATGAATAAACCTCAATCACGGACAACGCGCAAACCATGGAAAAACAACGATCACCGCTTGACGCATATATATTTATCATCTAATGTGGTGCTCAGTGGAAAGTGGAAATCGAGCGCTGATATACCACGATTTTAATATATTTTCAAGGGAGTGAAAGAGACGCATCGCAGCCGCTTCTATGATCTCCACTCAAAAAACTCTTCTCAACAACTGCGTGTTCTGTGAAGACGTCATGGTAAATACACGGTGGTGCGCAAGTGATGTACGTAAAGCGGATCAATCAAATTGAGCCCAGGCAGTGATTCGAGAGGGTGAAAGAGACATCACTATCTGGCCGTATTGCTGTTCTTGTCTGTTTCGTGCATTTTTGATGGTTTTACCATGTTAAAAGGAGAATAGTAGGTAGTTTGTCTCGAGCAATGGCCGTGAAATACCTAATCTGCACTAAGCGGTAGGGCTGTCATGTTACATCATGACATCTCGAGTCTCGATCGCCCGGTAAGTAGATAGATGAAATCTATCACCAGAACGGCGAAAATTTGCTTTATTCGCGGATCCAATCGGTACGTAGGTATAAAAGGATTCGGTGTCGTTTATGAACGCATCGGCATCCTTTCAGTAGGTACCGCTGGCACATAGCACTATTACGAGTAGTACACGATTTTATTATTAATTTCAACTTGAGACCTCGATCCATTTCTAATGTAAAGGGCCTCGACCGAGGGACGGATAATAAAGTGATCCTGTAAATGTCTCGTGTTTTCATATTTAAGAGTAGGTGTGTGTTATTAAATGTATAGGTAGGTTATTTATAAACCTAAAGCTATCAGTCAATAAATCAATAAAGAAGTACAATCTACGATGTAGTAAAAAGAAGATAAAACACATATACAGTACAAACAACTTTAGGTTGGCAATAAAAGATGCAGCAAACAGACCATATTTCCTTGTCACAACCATCTTTTCGGGGAAATTGGGAGGGTGGCCGATTCGAATAAATAGCTACGTGTTATCGATACATTGCAGCAGGATGATGTGGCAATAACAAATGAACTACAAACAGATACGTCAGTACTGAAGCTGAACCTTTGTAAGTTTTAAAAAGAGCTGAACTAGCCTGGTATTCCTTGTAAGTTTTTTTTTTAATGTTATTTGGTAACGAGACGAGCTCGTCGTTTGCCTGATGGTAAGCATAACGCCGGCCCATAACAAGTGCAGTGACACCCAGAACTTTGAAACACAAAGGCCTGCGCGGCACTGCAGTGCGCTCGTTACCCTGAGACGTCTCATAAGCCCAGTAATTTCACTGGATACTCTGTTCATCAAACCGGAACACAGTAATGCTTGCACACTACTGCTTGGCGGCAGACTTCACGAGCAAGTTTGTTAAACAGAATTTATGTACACTAAATTACTATCATACGTAACGCTTAGTTGTTCTCTCTGTGCGAGGCGATGGTTATAAAAAAGCGACACTCGAACAGACGATAGGTAATTTAATTTTATATATTAATAAGATTAGGATTGCAAAATAATTGTTGTCGGTTCATGTCATGGTCATCCTCAAACAATAATAAAATTATTCATTCACAATCGTCCATAATTAACTCGGATAATGTCATGTGTGTAGACAACGTGGGCAGATATCGCGAAAACGCATGATTTTGTGTGCGTTAGTACATGTTTGGAGAGCTCTATCACTGTATTATCAATCGCAATGGAACTAAATCAAGTACAAAGTTACAACCATTTCATACCAGATTACACGACGGGATAGTACCCAGTCAACTTGAAACCAGCTTGACTAAACAACGATAACAGCCCAACAGTAATTTGTTACGAGTTTCGTAGTTTTAATGAAGAAACGGTAGGGTTTCGTCAACAAATATGTCTTTATTTACGTAAAATATTACGCGTCGAGCTTAATTATTGTTTATTTCAGTCGTTTGTATGAAGTAATTAAAATAATAATGAGGATACTGCAAACGAAACGAAAGATCGAAAAGATTTTTGACAGTAAGATAATAAAGTAGCGTAATGTTTTCTATACCACCCGTAATGAAAACATTACATTCCGTACTTATATTTCGGTGATTTTAGAGAAATCTAACATAGGTGTGGTCTTACTCACATCTGAAAAGAAAATATCTCTCGAAAAGAGATCAATCGACTGATCACAATGAGCGCAAAGCCGATGATGAAGATCTAGTTGTCAGCTGTTTTGAGTATGTAAAGTTTAGCATAAAAACAAAGAAGAAACTGAACTGAACTGAGTAACGGGGAGGGGCGCCCCAACCACCTGTTGCTGCCAATCAATAATACCAGCACGGTGTCATTGTTCCCCAAGCCCAACCGGCACTATTGCCAAATGTATACAAAACAACCACTCAAACACGGCTTTAAGGAAATTTTAGACCAATTTAAAACATGTAAATAGGACTTTTGCATACCATTTTCTAACAGTGAGAGCACAGCCATTGTGGAAATAAGAAGTGTCGTAACGGTCATTTCTCGTGATGAACAAAAAATAAAATAAAACTCAATTGAGAAATAAATGAAAGAATCACAACTTATCCTTAGATCTATGTTCTTTATGAGAAATAAAATTCGTTAACCATATCTAACTTTAATATCACACACGACCAAATGAACTTTACTTGCATAATACATACATTAGACAGCAAAAGCATAATATACACTTTTAGCAAATAAATAGCTTTATTTTATTTCTTCTCTTAGTTTTCTATTTCTTTACAAGGTGGTAGTACTACCTCTTCTGTATATAATATAAAAAACCTATATAATACAACAAATTAAAACAGTGAAGGTTGTCCGTATAGACATAAATGTATCCACCGAGCATTAACAACAAATCTAAATCAATGTCGCTAACCGCTTGCAGTTAAGCCTGAGAGGGGCAATAAAAGGGCTTAACGAAGCCTTGTTCAAACAGGGACGCTTACGATAAGAGGATAATCAATACCTAAAATGTAACGCAATGGGAACGAGACGCCACGGAAAATAGAGATAAAGATTATTTTACGGTGACTTAGCACGCATTTGTCTATGACAGATTTACAAACAGAAAACAGCTATCGTCTGCAAATGAAATGCAATTTCAGAAGAGTGTAGCGTAAAAATTTTAGCTCGTCGGGCGTGTGCCGAGGTCGGTCAATAAACTCGAGCGCAATCTTGAACTTGAAACACAAATCTATTGAGAAAACACCTACATTTTTTCCGCAAAGCAATTCCCGAAGACAAATGCGAGGTCTGATCGCAATTGGACCGAGTACAATCAAGTGCTCCGATAAATCACAGGAAAACTATTTGTTGAAGCGGTGCGATCGGAGGAGCACAAAAGGTGATAAAGATAAAGAGTCTAAAGGTAGAATAGGATATTGACTACACAATTGTGATGAGATTGCAAATTAGCATGAATTTAAAATATAAACTCAGTATGACCTGAACGCATATAACTATAGCTGTATGGTTTTCCCACTACAATTTTAAAATTAGCGTTCGTAACGGGATATTTAGCTATTTAATTGTTTTGAGTATTTATTATTATTTAATTTTCTGGCCTTTATTACTTGGAATGGCAGGAATGCAAAACAGGCGGCAGGATTACCAATAGTAACAAATATTCCGTGAAGTATACAATTGATTAATTAATTAATTGATTGATAAATAATGATTTGGTTTTAAATAAATATTTGTATGAGTTGATACTTCAATTTTGCTAACGTAAACACAGGTTTACGTTAGCAAAATTGAAGTATCAACTTATTTTGAGGAAATAACATTTAATAAACACAAATTCAGAGTGACACATGTAAGGTAATATTCTATAGAGTCCACTTGGAGCTAATACGAAGACTTATAAACCTTGCCTTGCGCTAAACCGCAAGTACCTAAACAGGAAGTAACATGAGAACGAATCATCTTACTCAACTACTCGAGACTTCTAACCATAAGTAAAATGCCATCATGGTCAAATAGACTCCACAAAGGTTGTCGCGACAATGTTGACAATAAAAATTTCAAAACTATGTTTTCTTATAACTGAACTGATTTCATACAAAAAGCTATTGCTGCATTATAATGAATCCCTATTTCCAGTTTTAAAATGAATCGCAGTGAACTGTGAATCAACCAAACCAGCATACTTATGTGGCGAAAGATTGCTTTAAATTCCAAAACTATACATTTACTTAATGGTATATAACGATTTAATTTCAATGAATTTTCAAACATTCAAACAGATATTGTTTGTTAGTCACCACACGTCAGTTATGTTGAACTTGACAATGATACGTATAAGTCGTCAGACACAGCTGTGGAAATGTAAAGACAATAGTATGAGTCTGGTTTAGATGGTGTTGAATATTGTTATGATTACGTATTATCAATGGAGAACCTTAGAATTTCATGTGGAACGGCATGTAATGAGAAAGACAATTGGTTCGCATTGCGTTATACTTTCATACGCGAATAAGTTAGATATAGTTTTTTTTAAATCGTTCAATATGCTCAAGGACACAACACACATTATTTCAGTGACACTTACAGCTACGTAAATGTTTTCATGAAGCACATTTAAACATTTTATTTAATTTTTGTTACTTCAAAAAACAGGACTGTAACGAAAAGATTTCACGAAGGAACAAAATAAGAAAATTAGCAAGCTAATAGGCAGGCACTTAGTAACTTAATTGTAGAACATTACAAACAGAAAGCTTTTAGCTCGCCGCTCACTCGAAACTTTGGTACATTCAATTCACTCCCCTTGTACAGAAAGAAATTATCAGTCGAAGACATTATTCCAGGTGGCGATTTACATGAAGTGGTATCTTCATTCATAATAACTAGAAACAATTTATGTTGACGTACTTACATACTTTAAAAGGAAGAGTCAATGAAATCAGCTGAGCATGTAAATGATGAACTAGGAAACGAAGTTATAAAGGAAACTTACAGTCGCGTAGTGTTTAAACACGGCAACGATGAGTGCAAAATTGTGTAGGAACAGTAACTTCCGTGTGGCTTAGATTACATGGACGAGGAGATAAGATTAATTAAAAAAAATTATTCTCGATAGGCTAGATGACGATGTAGTGGAATGTGACGAAGATGTTAAATCCAGAATATGACTGGCTCTTCAAGTGCATTTGCCGGAACACACATATGTATTTGGCGGCCAATTTTCAATGGTAAGAAATTTGAGAGTGGTAGTAGTGCTTGCCTAGAGGACTAGAAAATGATCTTTTAGTATGCAATGGTTACACTGTCACCTTTACCGTTAGCTCAAGCTTATTACACCTGTCATCAAACCAAAACAAGACCAAGGACAGGTATAATAAATTAGTAATTAATGTTAAGTGCCAAATTTCAATAGAAGAAACACGAACGATAGCTAACGATTCTTTCTCATTCATGTAATAGGACTTAACATGGTAATGACGTAAGAATTATCTGTTTACAACAACTAATGCAGAGTTGGAATCAAAAGCAATTATATATTTTTATATACATTTTATGAATAAAAAACCAAGAGGTATTGTAACAATAGGTGGATGTTGCTAGTCATGGGGTTTAAACATTATAATTTTAGTAAAATAGTGGAAAACCGGGGCTCTGTAATAAAAACTTTGGCGATATAAAAACCATTGAATGAGACAAACAATCAAGAATTTCTGGAAACTTATAGATTCGACATTGAGCAAAGTACATTTAGAAAGAAGCAAGACCCAACGAGCATGTAATGTGGTATATTAAAACGCTGTGCACGAATGGTGCTGCGAAGGAGGCCCTGCCAGACGCTATCCGGCGGAAACCGTTTCTATGAGACAGACAAGCTTTCTGACATTCTGACAGCGACGGAAGACGAGACGATGCCGACAAAACATCGATAGGCGTTCGCAAACGCAAATTGCAATGCAAAAGTAATTACGCTGTATTTGATTACTAAATGACAGTCGTTTGTCTTTTGCTTGATGAATATGAGAATGTTAACTGTGTGAAACTGGATTTTCTTTTTATACCGAATTTTTGCTTTCACGAATTAGTAATGATGGTAATGATGATAATAAGGGCGTAATGATGAGTAGATTAATCGAGACATTCGAACAAATAGTTGAACTTTGTAATACTATATTCTTTTTACGTGTGTAGCGTCGTGTAGCTATTTTATCGGATACTCTCTGTGACTCATAAACCTAAGAACTCTTACAAAGTCGCGGACATCGATCATGGGACTAATTACACCACATCTTATTCTTAATCAGATTGGTACACCAACACAGGTTATCTCAGCTGGCTTAAACAAATGTATAAGTAAATAATTAATAAACTAACGAGCAGAAACGTCGGTTAGTACTTACTTATTACAAGCCTATTTCCAAGAACTTTTGATATTATTTAATCTTCACTCCATATTAAATTATTTATCGTCCAATTTTTATTCTATTCAAATGTTAGGCATGTACAGACCTGCAAAAATGCGGTCAAAGGAATTTATTTATAAGAGTGATTTATTTATTATACTAATTAGTAGTTACTTTACTACGTAATTTTCGCATAATATGGCTCCTAATTTAAGTAATTAACCTTCTTTAGTCGACTGGTATAATATAATACAGATGATGGAGCTTTTGCGATCAGCTGAGAATAATTTTTAAAGACTTGAAGGTTATTAATGTAATGAATTAAGGACTGGTAGGAAGAGCAGTGTGAAGATTCTCATGTACTAATCTGACACTTGTTTAAAGTGTTTAGACCTATCTAAGTAGTTTGCTTTTTGGTAAAGACAACATGGACGAAGTAGCTCCAATCACTTGCTCTGTTTAAAGCAGTACTTAGTAGATCCTTTAGATAAGAATTATCGTTGGGGATTGCTTTAGTTCAGAAGCTTAACTTGTATGTGCATTATTACATGCAGTGCCCTGTCGGCGTTCCAGTACGCAAACGTACAATATCGAGTGTGTCAATGGCGGCCAAACAATGGAACAGATTACTGCGAAGACTAGGTGCCATTACAGATTCTATTGAAATGCGAGTTTCCGAACAAAGTTTTGTTCCACGAAGCAATTGTTGTTATGCTGTGATAAACGGCGGTAAATCATTTAACTTTGTCTAGAGAAACTTTAAATAAGTGGGTAGAATAGTAGGTACACTTCAATTTATTTATATCTGACTGCGACAGCAGAATTACAATTTAAGCCAATTACACCCAGGTACTTGGAGAGATATCTATTATATTGTAAATCTGTTAACCGCGCTTACAGAAAGATGATCCCATATATACTTTAACATAACCAACAAAGGTAAACGAATAAGCATTCTATATTTCTATCTCGCACATTAAATCTCCATTCTCTATCCTGTATGAGAACATATCTAAGGCATTTTCCCTCAGCTTTATCCCTTTAGTATAATATGTCTTGACCCAAGTGAGTTTACACTTTGTAGACCTGTCGTTGAAGGTCTACTGGGTGTAAAGGGCTGGTGATGTAAAAGCACTTTATCATGTTTATGCCCTTCGTGAAGCATCAACACAGCTCAACCCGTAGAACACAAAAGGGGCGCGCACAGGATGAGACAACAATGCGCCCGCATGAAAAATGTGTTGTGTAAACAAAGGTAAACATCATTACAGTAGCGAAAAGAAACACTATCTCTAGTTTTATACCAAATGATGGAGTTAAAATAATAAAATGAAGCTAAAGAGATTTAATCGTAACTTGATTAAACTTTATTTGCGTAGCCTAATTCTTTTGCTTGCACGGGATGTTTATGCTCAAACTCACGACGACGCAATGTTTGTATTGAAAACAGAGGACGGCAAACTAGGACAAATCTCCAAAGTAGCCGGAAAGCTGTTGTGTCAACGAAAACAACGTTCCATTATAGAGATTAAATCCGGATCCAACTTTCCTCTGTCCATCTCTATTAAAGTTAACCAAATAATGTCGACTGTAATATAAGAGAAAAGAGCGCTAGGTAATAACAATGGTGTTTCACAGCCGACTTATCTCCAGAGCGGGATATTTGTATTTCACAACCATAAAATTGCTCGGGGAAACAGCACTGCGTATTCACCTATTTACGCAATTTCATTGTATTACGTCGAGAGTATAATGTTTTAAAGGTAAAATATTTATGGAGTCTCGAAGGTGAAATCCGAGTGAGGTTTGAAACCTTAGAAGCCGTGGATGACCTTTTCAGCCCGAAACACTAGACTTTAAGACTAGCAAGTCTTATTTGTTTCGAGTAGTTTTCATATATCGGAACAGCTGAGTGTTTACAGGAAGGAGCGCCCTCCTGTCGCCGATGGTCATAACGCGTGGGGCGCGAGCGATCGATACCGCAGGGCTTCCCGGCTGAGTTCCGCCGCCTGACGACTGCGTAGCCTACTTCCCGACTCTGCTCACGCAACAACCAACACAATTATTGCGTTCACTTCTTCCAGAAACAATTAGCGACTGTGTTTCAAAGTTTGACAAACGAGGGTCTAAATTATACTCAAAAACGCGCGAGAACATATCAAAAAGTTGGAAAAGGATTAAGTGCTGTGACCATCCTTCTGATGATATTAAAGGAAAGATGAATTAATCAGTTTATTATCGGGATTGCCACTGAGTAAACATTCACTCCGGGTTTTGTGGTTACATCATTTAATCGAGTCATTTCCACTGACGCTTCATTATTCCAGATTTAATATGTCACTCTACATACGTTATGTTTGGAGCCACATATCTGTCTATGTGTGTACGTGACGCGATGAATTCAACTGTGGATATGAGGTACTTTTATTTCTCCTTGATACGGCAATTTGGGGGTTTATAACGAACCACAAAGGGAACGTCTGTTGCGACGCTACGGCACGGGAATGGGGACGTGTATTTGTAGGACGGAATAATTTTGTCTTCCGGGTATTGGATGTAAATTTGAACAATAATACTGGATCGATAAATTTATCTGCTTAGTATTTTTTTCGGGCCTTTCATCGGCCTTTAATGAAAGTTATGTTTTTATTATAATAATAATAACTATTTACTGTCTCAACACAGAAGAAAAACAGAACATGGTCTAAAATACATATTTGAAACCTGTTTTTGTGAGACTGGTGCCTGAAATAGGTATAAAAACCTGTAGTACAGGTCACCAGGTCTCCGCAGGTTTAAGAAGTGAAATACAAAATTAAGCTTAGGCTCTCGAGAGCCTATGTCGATATGTTAGTGTTTGACTACTATCTCGTCTGATACCTAGCTGAAGCGACGATGCAGTCGAAGATGGTGGATACGCTAAACCTAGACAAGGTTGTGATATGTGACGAGACTTGTTCTAAATATTTTTAAGACCTAAAACTGTGCCACGTTTACTGCAATAAATAAATTTGAATTTGAAGGACTAGCTCTCAAGTGCAGTTGCTGGAACGCACCGGTATAGGTGCACGGCGGGAGATTTTTGAATTGTATATATTATTCATAATATATAGATAGGTCAGCACTAGAAATTGACCTACTAAGTGATCTAGGTGAAAAGAAAGAAATACTTATGTATGACTAGAGTCTGCCTGCGACTTCGCACGCGTTGAATCAGAATAAAATGTATAGCACTCAGGGATAATCTAGCTTCGTATTAGTGAAAAAAATTTAAGAATCGAACCAGCGGGGTCAGAGTTTAGCGGTAACAGACAAACAAATTTAGAACAAATTTTACCTTTTTTATATATTACTAGCTGCGGCCCGCGGTTTCACTCCCGCGCGGAGTTATTGGAAGTCATGGTTTTTATTTTTTTGCGCGGAACAATAAATCTTTTTCTAAAATTAAAGTAGCCTAATGTTGTTACTCCTTAATGTTACTCCTTGTAACATTAGCTATCTGCCAGTGAAAGTCGACGTGGCCAAGTTCTGGGCTGCGACCATTTAATTGCCATCGACACGCTAAGAAGAAGTGAAATTCCCGTCAAAATCGGTCCAGCCGTTTCGGAGATTACCCGGAACAAACAGACAGACAGACAGACAAAATTTTTAAAAATGGTTGTTTCGTCATCGGTACCGTATATACTTTCATATGCATTAAGTAAAAGCTGCTATTTTGATATTACAAACAGATACTTCAATTTTATTTATTTGTATAGATTAGAATAGGTATTAGTAAAGTATAGATTGATAAAGACGAAGCAGTGTACATTGCAGGTAATAAACGGATTAATCTGACAGAACCCTACTTTAGTTGTAGATTCTATACTTTATCTCACAGCGGCACAAAAAAACAGTTTAGCAACACTAATTAGATATTTTCGTTGTAGACACCTCGTTTTCAACTCTTTGACTGCTGAAAAAATAGCCATCATTAGTACGAGTATACAGAAATAAATTGTGGGCTTCACGATTTTAACTCTGTTGTTTTCAACAATGTTATCAGTGTGTTAAATTAAACATTTGAGAATCCATCATTTAATCTTGCGATAAAATTAGTATTATATTAAAGAGTTCGGTATAGTAATTATTTGTATTTAAATAAACATACTGTTTATAAATTTTTGATTTTAAATTTCAATACTGCTTTCTCGTCTCGTCTCTGTCAGTCATATTTTTTGTAGTTATAAACTAAATGGCATAAAAATTGTCGTAGGCAATGTATTTCAATTTTTAATCTTTAAGAAAATTAAATTTATTTATGCTTCATAGGAAAAAATATAATAAAAAAATACATCGATACTTATTGTTCTAATCAACTGTAAAAAGAAAAAATATTTTAAAGGTACATAGCTCTACCAAAAGGGAATGGTATTAACATTAATATTCTCAGCATACACTTACACTTATTACATAGCGATGTTTATAGTACTAGGTTTTCACACTATTACCACAAAACACATACCTACATATATTACTCCTACCGCTATTTACCAGATTTTCTGTTCGAAGCACGCATTGTGGCCCCCGACACGGTCAACCACCTAGAATCTAGATAGATTTTGGTTTGACTCAAACCATTTTGATCTTTCACGCAATGGTTTGATTGGTTCGTCAATCGAAGTTTGTCAGTCGAAGCTCGTTTGATTTTACGCGAAAAATTATGTTTTTATTGCGTTTGCTGGGTTCGTTTGGTCGTCTTCACGACTCCTTCGAACAAAAGCTTCAGTTTTGAACTGGATTTAGTAGTAGACTTTGTATGCGGTGGTGTAAAATGTGTTTACGTCACAGCGTACCGACCCAAACTACGCATTACAGGCGGAGCCTTCAAACCGGCATCAAACACGTAAGGTTTTAATCAAACTGTTTGGCCGTCTCGGGGGCTCTTTACAATATCAACCAGCGACAATAGACCTCGAGCAAGGTCAGAGACAAACTTTACCGCTTTATTACGGTGTAGAACAGACTATGACTAGTCTCAGCCATCTGTCTAATTACGTATAGTGTAGTTTGAGCCAGTTTTAAAATTTATTGTTTCCGACCGCACCCTGGGTTTGCCGCGTATCCGTCCGGCTGGCGACACCTGCTCAGACGTCCGACGTGGTATTTTATAATTTATTTATTTTTTATGTTATTTGGTAACGGGACGTTTTTGTTTCTGATGTTATTCATAAAAATACACTGTCGAGGTAGGGCACTGTTAAGAGTTAAGCATGTCCTACCTTTAGGTTTTTATCCATGACATATTTTTACAACACAAAAGAATGCAGCTTTAAAATACGATATAAATAACATCCTTTTGTCGGTTTCCGATAATATTATCATATACAAATCATTCAATAAATACATAAACCGATAACACGACCCAGTAAAAAAACCGAAGCATAAAAATCCCAAGACCGGAATAATAAAGTCTATGGTATGGAATTGGACCCTCTTACCCTAATAGGTGTAAGCACTTACTATTGTATCCCTAAAGACTGCTATATGATTACTGATTAAATTTCTATGGGCACCTTCCAGGGGTGTTGAACTTATTATGTGCGTGTCTAAATTATTCGTCCATAACGTGACTAACTGGAAAGTGACGGGTGAAAAAAGGAATAAAAAAAATATTTTACTTTATCGAAGAAAAAAGGTTTTATGACAAAATTTGAATTACTGAGGGTTTTTGAACTTGTCAAAGGCTATTTAATTGCGAGGAAACTATATTAAAAAGCACGAATATAGATGAAAGTTTGTTTTATATTTGGGTAAATAATAAGTTTGACTGGCTCAACGCGACGGTTCCGTCATCGTAAAGTCCTTAGTCCACCACCATCACCACTGCTTCAATATAACCACATTTGCTTTCATATTAAAACTACACGTGCATGTAAAATTGTTCTTAATCGATTTGCGAAGTACGTACCTATATTGAAACATGTTTAACGTTGAAAGAAAAATGCTTTTAAAAAAGCGGGAATCGACTTCAATTACAAATTACTTAAACGAGTTTGATGAAATTTCTTAGGGACCAATCTGAAATTAGATCCTTTCAAATAAAGAATGAATTTTCCAAATCAGTATATAAATGACGGAGTATTGAGATAACAAATATTTAAAAAAATACAAGCGAATTGAGAACCTCCCTCTTTTTTTGAAGTCGGTTAATAAAAGTTAGCAACAAAAGTAAACAAGTCAAGACATAATTTACACTCCAGACTCACTACTCAAGCAGAGTAAGCTTGTTAAAGTTTGGTCTGCTGCATTATTTTTCCTTTATCTGGGCGTTTTCTCCAAACTAACAGCTATAAATATCCCAAAGGTTCGCCACAACTAAGTCCTTCGGAATCTGTTCTAAATATACTGAATCCCTTCCTCTCGAGTGAGCTTCAACCACTGCTCAGTATATGTAAATAAGTTTCATACCAACAAAACTATGCTCCAAATAATACTGTACATACAATTTGCGAGCATAGTTCTTGAACATAAAACACCCTATTGTTGGACTCTGGAGAGCTTTTGAGAACATTTTATACGCCCCAGTTGGGCACACCTTTGGAATGCAAAAAAGAAAAAATCAAATATAGCTACGTAAAGAGTTTGTGAAGCGTAACGGATTTACTTAGACAGAATTTTAATAGAGACCCTTCGATAGGAAGATGTTTTGGATGTTTATTGATCTCAATTTGTATATATAAAATTAGCACTGGATTTATTAGGTTTCGATTGAAGAAAATGTTTGCGTCAAATAATTTTCTTATTTAGAACCATCTAAAATTAGATATACAAAGAGGAAAGCGATGTCAATGGCTGATTTATTTAATATCAACCAGCGAATACTTAGAATATAAATATTAAACAAGGCTCAATTTGTATTCATGATAATGAAGATAAATATGATACCAATCTTTGTAAGTGAACTATAAATATAAATTTTGATTAGAGTACATAATAAAGCTTCAATTAGCAGGAATAGGCTGTCTAAGAACAGATTAAACGAAATAAAGATTGAGATGAAGTACAAAATGACTACAACAATTATTAATTGTTTATACAAAATTTTGATAAGATTAAGATCGAGATTCAGATCGTATTGCAGTAGGATAAGAATCGATAGACGTTATCGATTTTAACTATCGATCGTGTTTGTAAACATCAGGAAATCTACGCGGAAAAAACATACCGTCATGTGGCAAGCAAATTGTAAGGTATGGCAAGGTAAAACCGTTTTATTAGAAACCGTGACCGAAACGATTGATTACGGTGAGTAACACGGGGCCACAGACGGGCACAATCGCACGATAATCGTATACGTGCGGCTCACACAAACTGCATGGGAATGTAAATGATAATCATGACTCGGGTAACACAACAGATGGGAACAACTAGAATATAGAATTACAGGTAACTGTGTTGTTCTGTCTAATAGAAGGCATAATCAATATTGTATTGTAACAATTTCAATGCGACCTTAGAAACACATAAATTCCTCAATAGACAATAAGGATAAGAATTTGGAAATGTTAAGTTAAAGAATCACTTTGCAAATAAAAACCGTTAACACAAAACACTCCTAAAGTCTTGTAGCACAAAATACAAGGTAATATTTCAATATTACATGTGAATAAAGTAACAGGCAAAACGAGAGCATACGTTATATGATAATGTGTATATGTAAACATGTCGCAAACACTAATATAATAATGTACACTTTCTAGAATATTATCATGGTAATATAATGATTACCAATGAATACCAATATGGAACGGGCACGGTGGGTTTCTGGAAGGTTCGTTGACTTGAGCACGGATTGGGTCTGTTGATGTATTTGTCATTTATTATGTTCTGATAAAGACAGCATTAGTTTTAGTCTGCGATTCGGGTAGACGAGCGTTATAGAGACCCGCTAATAGAGTCATTTATTTTAACCTTCATAAGTGCTCCGTTGGGGCCTATATGAATAAAGCGTTTTGAATTGTTGAATTAAATTTCAATCTAGTATTATCGGAATACAATATTTATCGGAATTACAGATTAAGTTATCGTTATTAAATATGGAAAATCCCAAGTGATATCAAGATTCAGTTTAGAGCTTTACCTAAAGAAAGACACAGTTTTCTTGTAAAAATAATAATATTGAAATTTTAAGTAAAATAAGTCCTATACAACGTTGAGATTTTAGATTTATTAATTGAATACATAGTAGGAATTTTCACGGCAATGTTTTTAAATTGCTAAAGTTAAATCGTGATAAATTCAAGGTCATTCAATACACAGTTGATGAATTCCAAGCCCGAGAATTTACTCGAAAACAACACAACCGTGGCTCTTTAAAAATCACTATGCAGATCTTACAATCCGTACTCATCAACATTCTAAGGCTAAAATTATATGAAGTACATATTTAATTCAATTTGATGTTGACTGATACAGTTGAAAATATACTAGGATGACTGTTATGAAACACTGAGTTAAGAAATGGCTTATCGAATTAATTATTATGTAAAGGTCAAAAATTCGAAATTTTACTATAACAAATCTATAACTATCTATCAACTATTCATTGGAAAACTTTTGCACCTGGAGCTTCAATTTGGCACAGAGTAGTAACTTTAGAGCCCAAGGAAGGGGAAATATTATGGTAAAGCAAGAATGATCACGAATTGTATAAATATGAAACCAGTAACTTGTTTATTAATTAATATATATCAAACATTTGGTTCTAAAATAGCGAGTTTGCTTCTAGCTAAAGTACGTGTATGGACTGCAATAAATTAAATAACAGAAGCAGTTTCTTTTACGGGCAGTCGGCAAAAATATTATTTAGCTGACTTCTGTCTGTCATGAATCATGTGATCTCCTTTGTCCCTTTGTAGAAACTCAAACTATGAGAAAAATTAAGGCATATTATTTGCTGACATTTTCCCAGTTCTTTGACTAAAACGTAGACATTTCACCTTACGACTTTACGTGTAGGACTTCAAATGAAAATCTTAACGTCTAACACATTTTGAAAATAACGTATTTTGAAGTAACGGCATTATTATTATGGTTTAGCTTGCGTGGCCTATATCTTTATAGCCTATGTGTTATTCCAGAACCTAAACTATCTAGGTACATTTCAAGTTTCATCAAAATCGGATTCGTTATTACGGAGACACGGGGTAACAAACATTCACACACACACACTCAAACACAAACTTTCGCATTTATAATATTAGTGGGATTTTAAAGTTTATTTGGACTGTGTTTTGAGTGAATTGAACCCAGGAACAAAATTTTCTAAACAAAGTTTAGAACTCTACAGCACACCACCTAATTTTGAAAAAAATAAAATAGGTATGTGTATTTTGTTATTTATTTTAAAGTTTATTTGTTCCGAGTTTTGAGTGAATCGAATCAAGGAATAAAATTTTCCATAGAAAATTTACCACCCTGTTTAACGCCCTCAGGTGTTGAACCGATGACTTTGTAATATTTACTATCTTAAAAGTAGCACCTTTCTAACAAAAAAAGAATGAATGAAATCGGAAGACGCGTTAATGAGTTACAACCAAGTTCCTATTTTGACTTTCATCCCCTCTCCCAAGGGAACCGTGCCTAATTTCGGGATAAAAAGTGTCCTATGACCTACCTCGTAGTATGAACTCAAATCATGCCAAGTTTCATTTTAATCCATTCAGTACTTTCAGCGTGATGCGCGGCCAAGGCAAAGACAGGCAGAGAGAAATTAAAAATTACACTTTTGGCTTCGGTACCTATCGATAATAGAGTGCCCTACAAAAACAAATTTCAAAATATCTTCAATGCACAAAATTGGACCTGTTACAGTTTTATTATAAGTATATAGATTATCATAGTGTAAATAAACAATATATAATAAACAGTTCTATTACATTGGATAGTAAAACAGACGGCAGCTGAGTGACGTCCTCTATTTACAAATTAGTTCAAACAACAGATAATATAGAAAAACATGAATTGTTCGAATATAAATATTCAAGTCCTGCACAACAATGGAAATGTGTGGGCGTTGAACCTTTCTACCCACGTCCACTGATCATTTTACGAAAACCATATTCAAATATGTTTATGGTAGCTATAACAAATCCTCGGTAACATTGTGAGCATCCTCAAATATTTTGCGGGAGTAATAGTCTTAAAATAATGCGAGATCGACCTGGCTTCAGTGGTTCGTACTCTTAAACTTTACGGGAATTGTTCAAATTAACATACGATTACAATACATATGTACAATTGTATTATTAATTTGGGCAAAACATTTAATACACTTTCTCTTCTCAACATTCTATTCAAAGTTCAACAAATCATATTTTCACTGACTAGTGGTGAAATCACAGATTATAGTCTTTGGGTGAAATCATGCTTCTTATGTTTTATGAGTTATCGATTCCCAGGACATAGGATACCCTATTTAAAAATGGGAATCTTGTCTCAACTGAAATCTCAAGTCATGTTGTGATTCTGTATTAAAATTTCCATCTATTATTCATTTCATCTATTCTTCATTTATATCTATCAATTATTATCCATTTCCACCTATTATTTGGATTACATAAATGTCATACGTATAATTAGAACTTCACGAACATACAATATTTCATCCACACCTGTAAAATAACAAATGCTTGCAACAGTCAAGAGAGACTACTCTACGTGAATGCAGCGTTTGGAGCCATGAAACCATCTGAAGGACGAGCAACGTGACCATCTGGCACGTGCCGCACGTTATTATCAAACATAATACTATGATTGGTATGTGAACTACCTATGTTTTTATACACTGGACGTGTTCGTGGCTAATCGTGGCCGTCGCTAGAAACGCAGTTTCTCAGCTCTTGTTAATGAACTATAGAATTGTAGAGCCAACTAGTATGGTTATTCAATTCAGTGTGTATTCAAAAACCAATAAAAAAAATATCTACTTTTTTTAGTGTAGGTCCACGTGATTTACGTATTTAACCAGTGTCAACAGTTCGAGTAGGTATTACTGTACCCAGGTATCATCAAATCATCACAAAAAAGGAGATGTCCTGCCTGATCTATATATCTAGATGCAAGAACAGACTAAACTGCTGAAGTTAGAAACCTGAAATTTGGACCATAGTTTCCTTTCGTAATGTATAATCCACTATTGTTGTTACACCAAGTTTTGGTAATTAATACAAAATCGACCAAAGCATAATTCATTTCCGCCAAAACAACCAGCTCTCTTACTTACGTTTTTATAAGTAAGTAGTACATATACATAACTTGTCTCACTTTCTGATGTTAGGTATAGGTAAGTATTTTATAAATTGCAGTTGCATTGACCACACACCTTGCTTCAAAGTGATGTGTGGGGATATGCTGCGCTGCTTTCGCGTAATGTATATTGTACATATGTATATGTATAAATAATTGTGTTGCCCGAGCCAGGGCTATCACTTTATCATAGCTACCAGCTTATGTACTTTATTCAATCGCACCAATCTAATCCGAGACTAATGTAATATTTTAATTAATTTGTGAACATTTATCTTATTGCAGAATTTCTTTATAATATACACTTCACTATCACAATAATGATACGGAGCGGCAATATTTTTGTCGGAAAAATATTGAACCGATAATATTATGTGTGTTGAGATTTAAATAAAAAAAGCGAGAATTAATTAATATTAATTTATATACAAAATGCCTGCAAAATAAAACTTACACAGTTGAATCGACGACAGTTATAGAAACAAAAGAAAGAAGAGGTAAGCCATTTCTGCGCTACAGTCTTATCCTGTATTTAATTACAGCCATTGAAGGCAGCCCTGTAAAATGTTTCCAGAGAGTGGGCACAGGCGGGCAGCGCGACATGTATCATACGCTCAATTACACTCTGAGAGACGACAGACTATCGGCCACCGGCTCTCTACGCTCCAACTGCCAGCCATAGCGCAAGTTGCCTACCGTTTCCAACTTATGGTCTCCTAGTACCTCAGATATTAAACGCACAGGTGAACCAGACATAATCAAGCAACAGCTGCGACGCGATATTAGAAAATTTCTTTGTTCGAGACCTTTATGTGGTGGATTCACACGAAATATATTATATTCCGTCGGGTGTCAGTGATTTCAATTATACCTAATTTAAACTCGCTAAAATAATTATATTGTTCTCGAAGAGCTTCAAATAAAGCTCGGGTGAATGTGGATGCAATATCGAGTACAATTTTGTTCCCCCTCTGCTAAAGGAGCATCTGGAATCACTGCAAATAACTTGCGTTCTCAGTTAGAGCGTTGGACATTCTTCAGCTCATTTTACGAGGAATTTTCGATGTGAGAAGTCAACCCAACACGCGATCGTGTGCGATAGCTTTGGATATTGCGCTCGCTGCGATCAAATTACACTTTACTGAAAACTGTCTGTGATTTTGCTTATTAGAGTATGTTATGAGCTTTACGGTTAAGATAAAATACCAAAATTTGATTTTGTCCTTATTATTTGCAAAGTGTTAGTGGGAGGGCTAACTCTTCTGCGAGTGTCCGCCTGGGTTGTTACCACCGCTTTTCTCGTGAAGTCAGCCGCCAAGCAGTACTGTGCAAGCTTTAGGTACTGTGTTCCGGTTTGATGAGCAGAGTATCCAGTGAAATTACTGGGCTTATGAGACTTAATACCTAATGTCTCAGGGTAACGAGCGCATTGCAGTGCCGCGCAGGCCTTTGTGTTTCAAAGTTCTGGGTGGCACTGCAATTGTTATGGGCCGGCGTTAGGCTTACCATCATGCAAACGACCAGCTCGTCTCGTTACAAAATAACATAAAAAAAAGTGAACATAAAGCTATTCCACCGCAGTCCAAATGCGTAATATGTACAATCCTGGAAATTATCTTGAAGCACCGTAACAATAATAATGTGTTTCCCCGACGAATGAATTTTAAAAATGCAGGAAGGGAAAATGTTAGGCAAGAGCGTCGCAAGGGGTCGAGGAAAACATTTCAGCCTCGCGTTGTTAAAGGGCCAGAAAGGCAAGAGCGACGTTTTTTTTGTGCGAGACTACCATATTTATAAATCTCACGCGCAGTTCCGCCATATGTAGCGAAACAGGATTAAGGGAATAATATCGCTAAAGCTGCTCTTCAAACCGAGAATGCGTCTAGACGTGAAACAGGTGCTATGAAAAGTTCTGTAGAGTGGATTTAACTTCGAGTGTCATACTGCGTTCAAATCCAGCGAGCGCGAGTCACACAGCTCGTAAGTTAGGAATAGGAATCACTGGAGGTAGTATTATTAGATGTTCTGTGACTAGAGTCTGTGGATTATGCTGTGCCATTCTTCGGTGGCTGGCCTCCTGCTAGACGAAGCGGCACAACCAATACATTACTAGGTCCCTGAACTTGAGTCTCGATTGTGGGATATATTTTTAGCCTGGCGCGAGATATCAAGTATAGCACTCGTGGCCAAGACATACACAATCAAAAGAGACATACCCAATGACGGAAATATATCGTTTAGTAAATTGCAAACCCTAGAATTTAATATCGCTGCAATTGTTTTATTAAACAATTACCGCCTACCGCGTATTGCCGCCTATTGGAAAAAACGAATAAGTAAAATCCTGTCGCTTGAGGGGTCGAACATCGTCTCAATGTATGTTATCTGTCTATAGCCGGGGCACCATAGTTACATGTGTCATTTCTTTAATTGCATAATTTGCAGCAGAAGTTCTTATAAATTAGCTCTAATATTTCTTGTATCAAACAGTACTAGACAACGTGCGATATTTTGATATATTTAATGGTGATACTTTCTAACTTTCACAATTTCTATTGCTGATTCAATAAGGTTCGGCCCGTATTTCCGACTTTGACTTGTTTATATATAAACAAACGCGTGGTCGACATTAAATTAGTCATTGGGCTTTAGTAAGAAAATAATTTGCTTTATTTACTTTTATAGCTGAAGTTGCGGTCTGCCTATTATTCAGAAATATATGAGTCGATGCTAGATGGGTTTGCTGCGGTAGGAAGGCTTTTTGGCAGCGTAGTACGTACGTGTAAACACTTGTGGTATAACTACGGCTAATGTATGTCACTCACTTTTGTCAATGGAAGTTTGGATACATGTTTGTTAAGCAATCACGCCAAAATTAGAGAAAGGATTCATACAAAAATTTTGTATATGTACACACATAGCTGACAGTTTGGATATTTTTGAACACTCTTTGGATATTTCTATTATAAGGCAATTTTCATTCCTTGAAATAAATCAGTAAAATATAACAGTGATTTTGACAAAAATATTGGTAGGATCGCTGTTTGTTTTGCTATAATTTGTTACTTTGTTTGTTGTTATACTTTGTACTGTATTTCATATTTTGGTATGCAACAAAGAGTTTTTGTTGTATTATGTTGATATTCCTTAGTAAGTTTCGGATCGAAGACTGTTACTAAACATCAACTGGAACATTGTATTATAAATCATTCAAATGATGTACAGGGTGTGTGGAAAGGTTCCAAGTCCAATAGCATATAATATGAACTCGAAACGTATAATCTGGGTCGTTCGATGTGTCCTTTACCTCTCAAGTTTTCTAGTAAATATGTCCCTTTGGGCTTTAAAACGTTGGATAAATCTAATAGTGACTTAGCCTTTTATACCCGATCAATGATACTCGTAATAAAAATATCTTTACCGCTTATTCAGACGTGAAAATAATTTTTTAGTATGAAAGAAAGGTTTCCAACTTCAACAATGACTGGCAAACTAGGGTGACTCTATTCTTCTTATTCCTTTCAAATCAGTTATTCGATCAATTTTAAGATTCTTAAGAGGTTTATGAGAAGTCCTAATATCACGAGTAAAGGTAGCTCCAAAGCCTTTGCTACAAGTTCCCACATTGAGTAATTTCATTTTCCCTTGTGCTACCCTTGCAATTGTGCTCTAATTTCGTTCACACTGGACTGAACACGTGTACCTTGTTATTACTTGGCAAACTGGTAAATTATTGTGGAATTGTAAGTTATTGTTCGTTTATGGTAAATTTGAGCGATTTCGCGTAATTATGTTTCGAGTTAGGGCTTCAAGCTTGAAAAGGTTAGCTAGTTTTGCGAGGTTATACAAATTACACATTCCTTTTTTATATCGTTGAAGTTTTGAAAGATAGTAAATGTCGGTACGTTTAGTAGCTGTAAAATCAAGTTTAATAAGTAATCAAATGTTCTAATCCACTACCAGTGTAGTGGGCTAGAACATTTGCATTATCTACAAAAAGATGGTAATAAATAATGTGTTCCATACATCGACCTCATTTGGAGGAGTGCAATATTCGTGTTTACGATTAATTACATTCATATGAAAACATTACAATAATTAATTAATTAAAATAGATTAGTATCAATCATGTCAAAAAAGTACCTACCAAGTAAGTTAGTTTTAATTTATAGTATGAAATAATTAAAATTTTTCAATTATAATTATTATTTAACACAATATTTCAATCTAAATTGTGTATTCGTAACATTTCAAATTAATTAGGTTTAGCGGCTGTTTGCTTCTTGGAAATAATAAATAAGGAGTAATTTACAGATTTCACAACAGTGTCACATCAGTGAATCTAATCCAAAACAGTTCAGACTCTCGAATTGTGTTTGAAAGAAAACAGCAATCTAAGCCACTATAAAACATTCCTAACAAGCCTCTTAAAGGCAGCCAATTTAACCACTTACACACCACTTGACATTAATACTGGCAACCACGTACCCGTCTTCAGATTGCTGGGTGAAGTGTAACAAACGTGAGAGTATCTAACGAAGTCCCGCCTGTTCTCCTCCAGGCGTGCTGCCCGGTCATTGTGACGACATAATGGTGCAGCAGTCAGTCGCATAATAACTGCAATTATATAGCAACTGTCCCTATGGCCCCGGGAACCATTGGTTTCACTATTGTAACTTCACTGACGTGAAATTCGATCATAGGGTTCTTTGGTTACTAGGTTTTAATATCGTATAGTGAAAGTGCGACAAATCTTTGAGTAACAGTGGTAACAATATATTGAATACTCGCAAAGTAAGCAACTTTTGCTAAACTTACAGTCAACGAGACAAGAAGTAAATAAAATTGTATTTGAAAGCAATTTACTTAAAATACCCTGTCTTCTATAAAAGTGTGTGATGAATGTAAAGAGCCCATTAAATATTTGACAACCAAAAAATAAATCGTTTGTATTCCAGAACCATTGATTGTACTACCGTAGTTAAAAATTCAACCAAATGCTGACCAACTTAAACGTGTCATGAAGAAGAGACTCGTACAAAAAAGTGAGATCATGTATTTGTATGCGTAGGAGTAGTGTCAGGTGATAAGCGTTATATAAAGTGATATGCTTAGAATAAAGTGTTGTGTGCGTGTGTGCCAAGGAAACATTTAAAGCGGAAGTTTAGTATCAGATACTTAAATAACTCCTAATTAACTTGAATATTTCTTCGAACAATTTAGGACAGTTATCTTTCCATTATAAGCCCGAGTCACTTACCATAACCGTTGTGGTCATAATCAGGATACACATCACCGCAATCGGAGCGGAGGTGAAAAACGACCTGTATAGTTATGGAACTTCCAACCGTGGCTTACAAATAACGTAGGTCAACGATCTAAGTTTGGTAAAACGTCACGTAGGAGTTACCGTGTCAAATAATCTCGTGTAACTTATAAACCATGGGCAAAAGCCGCAATTAATTTATAAATAAAACAGAGGAGCACGACAATTAAATAGTAGACATAGATTTTATGTAAAAAATGATTGCTCAAGTGGCATTATTCAGGGAGGAAACAGGTCATTACGTTTGTGTGGACTGAACGCTGAGCAACAATCCTCTTAACCAGGCAAAGGTACTAAATGTAAATATACGTGATCAAGAGATGACGCAAACGTTATTTATAAATAGGGAAGGAAATTGTTAATAGCGTTTCTTACGGTAAAGAAAGTACGATAAATAAGACAAAAACATCGCAATAAAATATCGCATGGCTCGTTAGCTAAAGTCAGAGCCGTGAAACATTTCTTCTTTGTTATTAAAAAAATCATAACGTTTGCGTAGTGACGTGTAGGTATAGTGTTTGCATAGTGACGTGTACGTGGAAATTTGCTTTACAATTGCTAGCAGGACAGTTTTGAAAGCACACAAAAATATAGTAGACGATTATATACCAAGTGCATGGGCATTACAAAAGGCATACCATTCAAAATATACTTTCGTATCTATCGGTGTGTTCGGACTACCGCCAGTTGCATTTGAGGGCCGGTTCTATACTAGGTTAAGCGTGGTTTACATAGTAAACAAATTGAAATACTATAACACATCGAGAACAAAAATAAACGCGTACGACCATACCAAACCTTATATATATAAAGAAGTACCTAGGTACCTGCTTACTGCTAAGCATTTATTAAATAAACAAAATTATAACACGCGAGCCCGTCAAGCTTTATCATTCAACTTCCTTTGATCCCGACATGTTCCAAGAGCTCACCTCAATTTAATTTGCTGGCACAGTATCTCAAGAGTGCTTAATTACCACCGCGCTGAAGTGTTACGTCACGAATTCGAGATATTAAATAACTTTCACCCTCTCCGACGAGAGAAATAATACAGATTAGAGACAATGTGATTTGAGTGAAAATATTATAACAAAGAGTCGTTGTGTGGAAGAGAATTGTGAACGTTTTTATACGTTTAAAATGTTGTCGTATCTGGGGTGCAATCCATGATCGTTTCGGGAAGGATGTTAGTGAAGTCGTCCGACGCGACGATCTGTAATCGTCGGAATCGAGGGTCAAGAATGAGCTGAAGCTTTCTGCGAGGTAAAATATTGCGATATGCGTTTTTTATGTATCTCGACCCAAACGAAAATCTATGGTCAAGCAACTACCGGCGTATTTCAGAAACCACACTTGTAATCGACTAGGCCCGCGTGGAGTATTAGAACCCATATAATATATACTCTTTCTCTAAGAGAAGACTGCAGCAGGAGCGTAATGGGCTGATAATTACTTGAAAGCCAATCACAATTCTAGCGTGTTTTACCCACAAACGATACCCAATCTCGAGTAGGTTGTATAACCTCTTGTATAGTCTCTAGTATTTATAAGAACGATTATAATTTCGTTTTCAACGATAGCAAAAAGGATCTAAGAAACAGAGATATATTAGATAGAAAGAAAGTTAATTAAATCTATACATGCCTGGTAAAGTAAAGCCGGAAAATTTATGAAGCAACGAACAAACACGTAATAAAAAACGCCTGCGATGTTCAAGACTTATTTCCACCCAGTTATTATTCGCCGGTACACGGCTTGCCTACACTCCCCGTTGCTTTGTTATTTACACGTGTAAATCCACAGTCCGTAGAAGCTTGTATATTTATCGAAACAAGTTCATAAATATGTATATCGCAGAGAAATTTAACAGAATCCTATATTCAGTTAATACTAATTGCGGTGCGCGGTTTCTCCCGCGTGGCGGTTATGAACAGTGTGCTGATTGTGAGAATCGGTTTACGCTAACGACCGCGTTTGTCGAGTAAACACCATACAAAAAAAATGCGCGATGATAGTTCAAAAACGCGGCGCTAGGGGCGCTGTCCATTTTTTCATACTAAACCTTCGTAAACCCGGTCACTGTGCAACGCGTTAACTTGTTGCAAAACTCACACTAGGCCCTCTATGCATTCTGTCCTTAATAAGAAGTAGCAACCTATGCTGCCTGTTACTCTCCGGCTGATAAACTATCTCTCTGCAATAATCAAGTCGATGCGTTGCTCCGTTCATGGCGTCAAAGGAAACACAAACCCACTTTCATTTATATAACATTAAGTAAGAATCGTTTGTTGCTTACCAGTTGCCGGGTTTACATAACTCGTACCTGGAAAATTAAATTATTGTTTTAGTTGTCAACTAGTGTAGTAACAGCAAAGGTGAGTTACAATTTGTTTGACGTGCAATCGCGCCGTTGTGGGTTATTCTATGACTCATAGGATTGGTGAAACGACCGACGCGGTTTCAAGTCTAGACGAATTTACATGGAACAGTTAAATACGTGCAAATTAATAAATTTTCTGTAATATAGGGTAACGAGACGAGCGGGTCGTTTATACCTAATGAGGTATTAAAGGACGGAACCCATCGGACCCGTGCACGTAGACGTACCATTTCGTTTGTATGGAACTGTATGCGACATGGCACACTCTTTTCGTGACGTGCACCTAAGTGTGCGGGTGTGTCATGTCTAAACGTGAAGCGGCGTGCCATGTCTCATACAGTTCCATACATTACAATGCAGTGGTACGTACACGAGCAAGTCTACGTGTACGGATCCGGACATACGGTGTGCTCCGGATTTTAGTCTCATAAACCCAGTAATTTCACTGACTATTTTGCTCATCAAACCGGAACACAGTAATGCTTACTGCTTGGCGGCAGACTACACGAGCAAAGCGGTGGTACCCACCCGCAGACGGACACTCTCAGAAGAGTCATTAGTGTACCATCTGGTAAAATTGTTCTATAATTGCCGTTCAAATACGTATAGACCGATCTAGAAGAAGGAAACTCGTCGGCATTCTTTTCAATAAGTTTTTTGTGGAAATCTATTTTTTTCCAGGGAAGCTTTTTGGCTATCTTGTTTTTAACCAGCTCTGTGACAACATAATATTGCATTATCACCTGATTTATATAAGTATGCCAAATTTCAGCTCAATCGGATACCAACAAATCTTCGAAAAATGGTTTGCCAATTTTGAAGCCGACAACTTCCATACGAAAAACACTGCAAGTTAAATAAAAGCTTGTAAAAAGGTTATTACAATGTTTCTTATGCTAACAATTATGTTTAAAATTAGTGTCTGAATATTACAGTAGTCTCCAGGAGACTCTTGCGTTAATTATAAACCCTATAATTATTATTTAGGATAAGAAAAAGCAAAACCCACAGTTATAGGATTACTTTGTGTTCTCTCTGTCTATCTATTTGCACGTCTCTTTGTCTGTCTGTCAAAGCCCTCAATTACAAAAACAGGTTAAGTATTGAGGTATCAAGTGAATACGCATACTTTAATCAACCAACCCATACTGCTGTTCAAATATCAAGCTAGAGACTCCCCGTGTCGCAGGTGGCACGGGTACACAGATAGATACATGACACAAACGTCCAAGACCTAAGAAAAACTTTATGCTCACACACAAAGTTTGCCCCGGCGGAGAATCAAACCCGTGGCCCCTCGCTTTGCAGGCAAAGTAACCAACAACTGTGATGTCGTAAAAGCTGACACCAATATAACGGGTGGCTAAAAAGTATGGAATCAGTCTCAAAACAATAGACCAACGAATTTAATCATTGCAAAACGCCTCGTTATCGAATCGAACAGTTACACTCGGATCGAGTAAATTGCCTTTGAGATAGCTTTAGCCAACACAAGAGATTGTGTAAGCTGGTTCAATAGCATCTATGAACCAACCATTGTTTGGGCGACTTGCCGCTTAACTGTTTCCGATAATACCCGATCTCTTTGTTGCGTTACCGACAAGGCGACGAAGACGCTTTTTTTTAATTAAGTTCGTGTAAAAAGATTTGATCAAATGTTTATAGTATTCTGGTGAACGGGTATTGGAGGTCAGCGCACCACAAACATTAGAGACGCGCTGCCACTCCGGGTTTATGGTGTTTTATCAAGATACCGTTGAAGCGACTCCAGTTTTACTGCTTCGAGCGCGGCTCCGTTTCCGCCAGATAAATAGGTACACAGACCCTTCATTTGAATTTGTTTGTACGAATTCTCTTGCTTGTTTGCTAAAGAAGTAACTTATACCCATTTTGGAGTTGACATAACATATTAATAGGCATATATACCAACCAGAGAGCTCGCTCACTTTTAATATAATTTTGTTTTATAATCAATAGAATAGACTAAGGCGTGCGTAGATCCTTTTGTATTATTATGTCTGAACAGAGGCCTTTGATGTTACGCCCTCGAAATGATACATGGAAAGAAAATACGAACCCTTTTCAACACAGCCCGTCTATTTTTTGATTTATTACGCACATTTTAACTTCGAACACGTTAATACAATAAAATGCTTGGATAAAACAGCTTTACGTTGCAGAGATCCGGTAGTTAACTCTTAAAAGGCGCAATGGTTTTATGCTTTCGACGAGTGGCGTAAGTGGTGGCCATAAGTTACCCGAGTAAAAACGTTTGGTGAAGATTTACGAACTTACGGTACGAAGCAAATGGCTAATGTAGATAATTTGAATATTGCTCAATATCAGTAGGCTCGAGCCTCGCAATGTAATTGAATTGAAGAGGTAGACGCGATGGGTCAATGCTTTTAGCTCGAGACAGCACGGTCACGCACCGTTAATGACGCTTTGTGGCTTTCGTGTCGGCTACAAGTTTCATACTAATGTAAACGTAACAAAAGAAAATTATGGGACCGCGGTCTGTGACCTTTAATAAATCTATCGCGACCACAGTTAGTAAAGAATAACTTTATCAAAACAAGTAATATCAAACAAGTAGCTGAAAATAAATAGCGCAAACACAAACGAGCATCATAAAAAACCTATGATGACGGCAATAGATTAACCATCTGTTGACGGAGGTAAACCTGTTAACTCTGTATAGCCAGAAAAAATACTTCATAAAAACATTACGCCCGATCAAAATAAAACATAAACCACAATGTTATTCTAAATTTAAGCTTGTTTATAGGCAATATCCTAACCCGCATAAGCTGTGCTACCACCATACTCCTGTAATCCTGACTAAGCTTCAGTTTTATTACAGAGCGATGATAGAGCAGATTAACTAATAGCTAACTCCCGGGCGTTAATTGCTTTTAATTCAGGATGAGATACACAAGCCCTTCAACGATCAAATCGCTATGTTTTACGATATCTAACCATTGAATGATATTAATCAATAGTTAAGTGTACTGCTAACAAAAAATTGAATGGACAATACCCTGACTTGATACACTTAGCGGTTTTTCTGAAGATGTAGGTACTTAACCTTTAAATACCACAAAAGGTATTATGGTAATATCAAAAGGCTAAATCATGTCCCCAATGAGGTTTGCTTTTAGCGAAGTTTCCCTTCGCTAAACTTGCTTCTATGCTGGTTTCAAATCGGCAATTCGTCTTCAAATTTTCCTTGACACAGTGCTAGACAAGTCTGTAAGTTTTAAAGGGATTAAAGTGTCTAATTCCGGCGACCTCCCCGCCACTATACTTATGTGAGAAGATTACCACAACCTAATCGCTTCTAGTTCCGAAAGTCATCATTAACCCGCAATCAACAAGTGTTTGTAATGTCTGTAATCTCCTAAACCTGTCTCGTGTACGACCTATCAGTGGATTTGCTTCCGTCGCCATGGACACAAGGAAAACCTTTTCCTGTACTGTACCACACAGTCACGACTAAAATTGCCTTTAATTACATTTGTTTGATGATTGTATTTATTTGCGACCGTCGAGCGCAACGTCGTCTGTGTAGCTGATTCGCATTTCTTTTGTTTCATTCATTTTAATCTTTAGCGTACGTGCGTGTTTTACCACACAATACTCTTCCTGCGTGACAGCAATTACTAATTCACATTCAAGCGAGTTGAGTTCCCGTTGTAGAACTTAAATCATAATACATATAATTATATTCAATGTCACTTCTTAAATAAATTACAGCACGACAGATTTGATATGCATAGCTTATTCTCTTGTGCAAGTAGTATCATTCAAACAACGTTGTCAATTCTTATCTTGACATCTTCATCAGCTGATTGCTTGTTCCATTGTGATCTGTTCACCAGTAGATTGCGATATAATTAATGGTATGTGCAAAATCTTCTGACAGCTTTGATTCCTATCGTAGCGTGACTTATCATATAAACAGAGATTAGAAAGAAGTTTTATGACCATCAAATAACACGTTACATAAAAACGGTTCAATCACATAGAATAATTTTGTCGTATGTAATGTTGTCTCAATGAAACATATCATTGTCGATTTAACTGTATAAAAAAGAAACGAACGTGACTATGAGTTGATTAGAAATTAATATAAGTAAACACACACTTGAAAGTCCTAGAAAGATAAAGGCAATGATGAATAATGATTTTGAACAGCAATCAACAGGCACAACCAGTAACAGGCGGATGGTGCAATGGACAAACACACTCAGGTGCTTACTTCCCCGAAGCGCTGGGTAGAAAAGTGTGCAGCCTATAAATATTAATGACAAACACCGATTCAATAGGCCTGTATAAGCCCGCAGACAGGTCACCGGCCTTTGATCCGATTGTTAGACGAGCATTTTCCAGATGTAATTAGAAATGCTTGAAGAACTAATACACACGAGGAGATGGAACGTGAATTATGAATAAAACATACAAAAAATAGTAGAATCCAAGACACATGTACGAAAGTGACCTACAACGAACAAAAGTAGTCAATCACATTAGTCGATTCGAAAACTGTTTCGTACTTACAATAAACATCGTTAACCCAAATACATTAGTTCAATTTGGTGGCAGATAAAATTCACGAACTGGTTAAGCTCTTAACAAGTCGAACAACATTCTGAGAGATATCTACCTATACATCGATTTATTGAAATGAAACTTCACATTACAATAAATTAAAAGTGAAAGTGAGATTATTGGGCCAAGTATATTTAGGCAATACAGCGTGTCAATTTGAAAAAGCTGACTTAAATAAAGCATGAGATTTAATTGAATCGTGAGAGAAAAGTACAGTGTACAACTGTACACAGGTTTGAAACTATTGACTGAAAGGATTTGATTTTATTAGCAAGTTATTTTTGGGAAATATATAAGGTTCAAAAAGTTGGTAAATAGCGTTTCCCAGGAAGTCGCAGTGAGTAATGGCTTCATTTCAAATCAAAATGTGATTCATCTCTAAAGAATCCATTTAAAATGTAAATTCATCTTCATAAAATTATGACTATGCCGGACCCCTATTTAGGACAATAACATAGATCGGATTTTTAAGCCACAAAAAGCTTTAATATTGTTACTAATATAAACGAAAGCAAAGATAAACATACATTGTGAGATATTTAACGTTGATAACAGTGATGTCAGTAGCTGGTCATAAATCGGAACTACAAGATCGAAGCGGGTCAGTGTCCTCTGCATTAACTATAAGTGATAGTTCTGTTGCGGACAATAAGGCAAATGACTATAGAGCATCATACGATAGGCACGACGAACGGCCTTCTATGGCCATAACATAACGTATTTAGATAATAATAGAGCGTCATTGAATAAATTACGACCATGCCACTTGAAAATTTTAGGTTAACGTTTTTAATCAAAGCTCAATCAGAGTGTGCTTGATAAAATCGTTCTTGATCTCTTGACACTCATGCATAAAGTGATGTGGTATTAAGTGCAGACGGTGATAAAGAGTTATTGTATCGAATTGACAGCTTGTGACCCTCGCTAGGTCACCGGACGCAATCGTCTAGTTTAATGTGCGGTGTGGACGTTGTGGACGGACCGCTGTTTAGGTACTGTCGCAACTCGTCGTATGTCCAGCTTATGAGTGCTTTCGTGGCCATAAATGAACAAAATAGTTAACGAATTAGCTTACGCAGACATTATTATCATACAAACAGCGACAAAAACTCGAAAGCTATCTCGCAAAAGATATCTCTAGTGACTAAACGTCATCCAAACATTTGTATGTAGTGATTAAATGCATATCATCGATAACATATTTGTTGTTTCCCTAAAAACCTCGATAAAATACTGTCCTTGATTACAAGATAAATCCACAGATAATTACAAAATCTTGTTTTAGTCTAATTGAATTTAGATATGAAAGTAAACAATTAAGAATGCAATAACTAAATGACCAAAGAGAATTAGTATGTAGAAAGCGTGATCAAATAAGTGCGGACATTTGAGAAACAAAATGTCGAAAATTAATGCTTGCAGAATGTGATTCAACATTCGCTCAGAGCCATATAAAATGACTACGTGAAAGGAGATCATTGTCTCGCTAGAAAGTAACTTCAATTGAGCAACGAAATGTATCTAATTTGTGAGATTACATCACTTTAGGTAGGTAATTAAGTTTGATGTGTGATCGGTCATGAACGGAAAAGAATTAAAGATAACGGTAGTTTATTATAAAAACCCCAAGACATAGTATAACAATATGGCGGAACATGACGGAACTTATTATGGCTTGTTTAAACTTGTCTGAGATGTGTAGATTAATTTAGATTGGAGGCGACTACAATTCCTCAACATAATAGATGTTGATACTAGTAAAGTAATGTACTTGTTTGATTAAAACGAATGATTAAAGATTTTTTTTAGACTATTTTACTAAGATATTCACTAATCCTGTGTAATGGTAAGATTCATATCAAAGGTCATTAATAATTAGCCTAATGCGAAACGATACTTAAAATTTACACAAATTGCGTTTATTAAAGCTTTAAACGACTTGCTCGATATTACAAATGAATTGAACATTCATTCAGTATGGGAATCCTTATACTCAGTTGTGGAGTTGGCAACCCCTCTTCTGTACGGACGTTGCCGTCTCTTTCGCTCATACGGGACTCACCCTCCGTCATGGAATCGTGGGATAATTAAATATTTATATCATCACCGAAATGTACCATCTACATTTAAGGATGTTTTGTTCGTAATTTATTTGCAATACCAAATTATTTATACTTCCTGACCAGGGCCGTGTAACCGATTAAGAACGAAAATAAATAGCTTTCTCAAAGACAAGTACTTAGATACAAAAACAATAGAAATAACAATTACTTCTGATCAAATCATCATCAACTTTTAATCTTGACATAATACATCAACCTTTACTTTAAACATTAGTTTCCAAGTCTACACAGTAACAAATAATATGTTTAACTCGGATATCATATTATTACGGCATTTATATGATTATAAAGGGTACAAACCTGAATATTAAAAACAAATCCTAATGCAACAGAAGCATCCCGTAGACTGTAGGCACTGTCACGAACTTAGTTAAAATAAACGATGACACTACAGTTAGCGAACACTTACAAAGTAGTTGTCAAGTATAATCACACAAAAAATCACAAACAACAATTCAGTTATTATAAAAAACCGTGTATCAAATAAAAACGTACATAATCATGAAAATTGTCGAACAAAGCTCGATCACGAAAGCTTTACGCGGCAGAGCGACAAGTACGCACCGCCCGAACGTTCAATCGAGACTGCATCAGTAAGGGGAGGCAGTCGGAGCGAGGGGGGACCAAGGTGGGGGGCGCGTCAAACGCTAGCAGGCACTGGCGTTGAACCAGCCTTGTCTGTGTCACTGTCGCTGATATGATAACGAATGTATACAAAACCAAAGATACCAGAATTAAAAAAACTGAAAAAGATGAATGAACTCTGAACACATTTCAGTCGATGATGAGACTTCGAATCAAACATTGGAAACAGTCGAGGCATTTGAAATAGATTCATTGCTCGGCAATAAAGGGGCTACCGAAACAGATGTGTATTGACAAAGCGACTAACAAAAATAAACAATAAGAATTATCCATACAACAGAGTTTGTAAATAAAACGTTTAGAGTTAGGTTTAACTAACCATTGAAATATTTAATGTTTGACGTAAACATTTAGTTTTAGTTTTTTTTTAATTCAACTACAAGTAGTATATACGAGTACGAGTATATCGTGATTACTACTGATGATCGTAGTCACATTTAGATTATAAAGAGAAGGTAAGAAAGCGATAGAGAGTGCTTCTTTCAGATTTATAATATTAGTTTGGATTTAGTTTTCTAATTTTTACTTTTAGTTTTCGGTTTGAATACATACATTTCACGAGATAGGTATAGAAAAACAACCTAAGAAATTACAAACATAGTAAGTATACATTAACAATTTTTTTCGTTAATATTATCCTTTACTTGGTAAAAGTAACTTATAATCGATGGTACTTGAAAAAGGGTCTATGAAGTGGTGAAATAAGTAGTATCCTTGAATGCTACATGATTAAGAAAATCAATAATACTACGATATTTTAAGACGTCACTTATAGATAAAGATTCCTAAAAATGTTCGATATTTGATTTCTCAAATCTTAACAGCTATTTAATTCTACTACGCCATTTCTAGTTCGGATGTTGATATTACTGTACATAGTTGACTTTACTGTATCCAAAAATATCTTCCAAATGTTTCGTAAAGAAGTTAAAAATATTCTTACCGTCGCGTTATTACCAGGCGCTTTAAGGGTGAGATGAGATTTCATCTATTTCCGTACCGCCGTAGGTAGGTAGTAGGTACAGTACAAGCAAGAAATAATGTCGCCAATTAAATACCAATTTGACCTAAACAGTTTTATCGTTAAACAAAATGCTACCATAAAAGCGACTGCGAGACACAATACCTTAGTCATGGGAACCAGTAAAAAGTTCATGTCCCGTTTAATGAATGCACTGTAGGCTGTCTATAGCTGATTCATAAGCCACATCGTAAAATTAACCGGTCTTACCACAAAAAGTTAAACACACCCTAAACCTGTGTTAAACAGCGTTTAACTACTAAACATGCCTTAGTAGCGTGCTTATAAATATGGGCAACCACAAATCTTGATTTAAGTAGTGTCTAGCCGTTATCATAATCCATTCTGTTGTGACATTTCTAATCATTCTAGAACGTTTATCTTTAGACATTGTCTAGCTAAACAGGCGCCTAAGTGTTTTTTTTTTGTCAACTAGCAACTCCACTACCATGGTCATAAGCGTGCGGAAGATCATTAAATTGAACCGATTCGTAATAATAATTTAAATCAAAAAGAATGCAGCAGTTCGTAGTTGCAAGTAATGTCTAGAAAAGGGATTGTGATTTAAAATAGGCAAGAGACGAGGAACATTTTAAATCATTCAACGTTATTGACTCACGTCCAGTCATTACTTGAATAGAGAATCTGACGCAGATGGCACTGAAACGGCAATAAATTAAGTCACGGGTGCCTTTGGGCACGCTGACGCTTTTGTTGCTTCTCTTGATCGTTTAATTTTCTTCTTCAAAGTGTCAACATTTTACTTTGGAGTTTAGAATAAAGTCTGCCAACTTTGCCTACTTTAGTGACTAATGAGAGTTGGAAAAGGCGAAGTTGGGCA
Organism: Crocallis elinguaria; assembly: GCA_907269065.1. Classification (NCBI taxonomy): domain Eukaryota; kingdom Metazoa; phylum Arthropoda; class Insecta; order Lepidoptera; family Geometridae; genus Crocallis; species Crocallis elinguaria. Next base: position 16,581,373 of record OU026072.1, on the reverse strand, counting down.
GTTCAGAAAGTGCTTTCGAGATAAAATAGATCGAAAAATACCCAAAGACTCTTACGACATGCCATAGCGTTCGCGTATCTAAAAAAAACAATAAACACGATGCCATAGAAATTGATAAGAGTTAACAAGAAGAAATGTAAGCAAAGAACAAACTGCGCGAAACTTAAGTGTCCCTTACACCGACAAAGTGAGGTAATAAAAATATACGGCCAACGTAATAGGGCCACGCCCGGACGACGCAAGCGTGTCGATCGCGACGTCCGAAATTTGCTTGTTGTGTTTTCAAGCGACATTTGGTTAGCAAACATAAGGAAGATTTATTGCGATTCGGCGTGTGTGGCAGTGCCTTTATCTTCGCCGAACGCTCCATCATGTGTATTGATTCTTTCCGTAGTTTCGGCTTACGGTCTCGTGTGATCATTCAAACAATGTATTAATAGTTGTTTGCTACAACTTGCTCCATATGGTGTTCACTGTTCATATTTATAGCTACTATTTGGATAAATTTATTACATTATTCAGAAAGTTTACTTATACCTATTATGTTAGCATTTTTTTACAATTTCAGTGTGTAAAACCTAGAACGAAATTCAGTTAAACTCAGTGTGGCAAAAAATCTAAGTTCAGTATTTTGATTTAAGAATATAGATAGTAATAACTTGACTGTTCAACATAAATGTGAAAGTGAATAAATAGCAATTTCAAATGTGTGGGTAAAGATTAATTAGCCCAGTTTATGGAATGGATACTGCATACGCAACAAGACAATATCTATTGCATGATATATGTATGTAATTGGAGACTCATAGAAGGTAATAAAGATAATACGTTGAGTAACATAAAAACAAGAATGAGCTTTCGAAATGTGGATTATAGAGAAATGAAATATTATGCTGTTATATGTGTCGCACTAGCACTAGATCATGTGATTTATGTAATAAATAAGAGTAAAGCTATGTAAGGTGCTTGACAAAAATATATTTTCAACGACTGCAACTACAAGGAAGGCAATAATAGCAGTTTTACTATAATCAGTTTAACTTCTGGTAATGAGTAGTCACATACAAATCTTATTAGAATTCCTTTCTTTGATATCTATTACGGTGTTTACGTCCGATTTACTTTATCAATTTCTATAGATACTTTATTACCATCTTCGAGATAATTACAATTTTTGTCTATCTAGATTATTTATTACAAATCTAAATTAAAATATAATTTGTAAGGTATCAACACCGTAGGTACTGATATTAAATATTTTGAAAAATATCGACCAGATCGTCCAAATATATATAATAGATTCTATTGTAAACCAACTATATATCAGATAAAACCAACCATCTTCGTCATCCCTATTAATGTTTACGTGCAACTGTCCTTTATTGGCTTCATTTTTGTCTTCGTCTAGTCGCCTTCCGTATTGTTTCCCAGTAACTATCTCATCTCACTATCGCTCACTTTCCTGGGAATCGAACGGCCCAATTACTTCAGCTTGAAGTTGAAGTATAGATTGTATTGTTATTTTTATCGTCAACAATTTTATCTGGTTTAGCACTTCACTAAGTGATTCACGGTTTTAGCTGTCTGTTATTCTTGGGAATTTATATTTATAGTAAACTTTGATATTCTTATTTGCCATAATATTTGCTTCAATATTTAATAATATTTGCCGCTTCTCATTTATATTTATTTAGATCGAATTTAATTTTATAAATTAGTTCGCTTCATTGTGTGAACGTTTGCCTAATTTTTCCCTATTGAACTTTCTTATAAAGATCAGCAAACATGCTCGCAACCTGGCCAAGTATAGATAGTATGTAATGTTACATCATAGCCTTAAAAAAAGTTTTGAATTTTATTAGACTACACAATTTTGACCCAGTCAAAACAAATTTAACGTACCCACCACAAAAATTTCACAAAGTTTTTAACTTTCTACCGAAGTTCACAGGAGCTTATTGATTCAAGATTTCATTTGACGATGAGATAAAAAGATCCTTTGCATTAAATAAGCACGCCAATGCAGGCGACCCGTCATTGACTCACAAATTGGACCCATTGTGTACCTCTTTAGCGTTACATTTTACGAGCTTTTGTTTCGAATTTTACGACTAGAATCTAAGAAAGCAGTACCGAATACTTTCGCGTTTTTAAATTTAAGTACCTTATTTTCACTATAAATCCTCGTTACTTAGTAAAATAAGTATGTGTAACTTTTAAGGTGGCCCGTGATCGAAGACGGTTCGACCTAAGTATGTAGAGTTGCACACCCCAAAAGTATGCACGTGAACCAGATGTGAACCGGCCACGGCATTTGTTAAACGACCCGAATGAGGGGAAGGAATGGCTTACATCGCCCTTGTTTTCTTACTCTAAATTAAAGAATTTAAATTAGGAAGAAGTCATTTCCTATAAATTTCATCCAACTGCTTCGAAACTAACTTTTAGCTTCACTTTGAAATTGCAGCGGATAAAAGTTTCCGTGTAAAAGTTGTGAATTTGCAACTTAACAGTTTAAAATGTCGAAAAGTTCGATTGATGGCGTTGAAGAATTCATACACCTAGGAACTTCCACAAAAGGCAAAATAGAATAGTAACATTATTTAATTACTATAGTCTGAAACATAAAAAAAAAACGCGATAAAAAGGTTTTGGCCAACATATAAAGACGAGACGATGATCAAATAATGAACCACAACCTGCCAGTCAAAATAATCTTTTTTATGCCTATGAGATCACAATTCATTCACGAATCACGAACGTGGCCACAGCGCAAGAAAACCAAGTACCTATTCAAATTCGATAACGCCCCGTGACGGGTTTCTCAAGCATTTTGCTTTATTACCAATTACACGGCTTGAGTATTGAGTATTGGTAATCTTTATTTCCTTGTCAATTAACTAATCGCATTTCGACTTTATAGGCACTGATGGTATAATCACTAGTTCAACGTTCTTGAGGATCGTTGTGTTTTGATACGATCTTAGTATTCTGAGGCGAACGCACTAAATTCAGTATTGTATTTTTAATTGGTATCTAAGCTGTTAGAGTAAATATTTTAGCATTAGTTATATTACAAATTACGCTAACGATGGCCTAAAATTTATGGTTTTTATAATTTAGCCGCGGTTTAGTGTTTTAAGTAATCTCTTGATTTATTCTTTAATAATTTTATTGAAGAAGGTTAATATTTTCTGCTTAAGAGTACCTTTGTAAAAGCTTCGCAACATATTAGGTCACAGACTTTCACGCCGGCACATTAAATGTGAGCTAAGCAGCAATGAATTAGTGACGCGATTAAAAACCTAGTTAGTAACTACATATAGAATAAAAAATTGAATAATATAGCATTTTTATATCAGAAATTAAGATATTATATATATGTTCTTGCTCGCCTTGCAGAATCGACATCATATTCTAGGCGCTTCTGTGAAATTTAAAATGAGTTTCCCATGTAAAAATGAAAATCACTGAGGCGTGAAAGATTTTTTTCTGTAAATTATGAGTAAATACCAATAAATGAGTTTTGAGAGCAACTGACGGCCCAGCCCATTTATTCGCTGAACTGTTGGCTAAGGTAAAGGGCACAGACGGAGCATTGAACCTGCGGATCTTTAAAAGGACGAACATATTATAATACAGTTGTCTAGACGAATTGGTAAAACTTAGAATTGACTGCTCTACAAAGTTGTAATACCCATTATAATTTTGTAACACTTACTCAAAGAAGTTGCTGCGTGTATACTGTTTAGACATTATTTTCCATGAAAATTAGAAATCATTTCAATTCATTTCATGATTTTGGTTAGACTTAATTCAAGACATTTTGAATAATGTCTCAATTAATCAACAGTTCTAATAAAGTATACAACTTAAATTATTAACCCACTTCAAATTATACGAGCTGCAGCAATCAAAACACGATTAAGATTCTGTGAAATGATAATTAAAATAGTTTTAGTAACTGATCCTGCCACAAATTGAACCCGCGGGATGAGTTGACAAATTAATTATTTTAATTCTTTTTCTTTAGTCGAATGGATGCACTTTTATATTGGGTAAAAACAAGCTAGCATATAATTTCAAATCTATTTACAAGCATGTACAAAATCTTTAGTACAAATAAAATAAAAAATCACAGTCGTTTGAATTCATCGATGGCACAGGTTCCAAACCTAGTGGAACGCATAACTAGTAAGTACTATTTTACCGTCACTTTCATTGGTTCGATACTTGCGATCGACATCAGGAATCTACGCTAATAAGATGTTGATTACAACCCTATTACCTGCCTCCCTTAAAATTACAACGTTATCTCAGGCGGTAATTACTCAATTTACTCAAGACAGGAGGTAGATACTATTAAAGTTCCGTTAAAGGATTAATGTAATTTCAAAATAAACACCGCGTTACTAATATTTAATTATTTAACGGATAAAAACCATTTTAAATTGCAAATATAATTGTTGTAGGTATTTTCGTGACATAAAATACGGTTATATCCAAATTTAGTTCTAAATAATTTAATTTTATTGAGTAGTTCCATTGAGTTATTCCAACTAAGCACGGTCGATGAAAAAGCAAACAGTGTACACGCTCCAATACTACTATTTTCCATACTAGACCAGAAACTTGATAAATGTTAATAGAGAACATAAAGTAAGGAATTCAAATCGTGCCATAGAGCTAAGCTCGTCATATAATAGTGTTTTATGGGTGACGAAGCGACGCATCAGCAAGGTAATTGTAAAAGCGGACCCGACCCGAATACACGGCACACGTGAACGACTATTTCCAGACTACAGAGAGGTATGTCAGTCAGGTAGCATTCGAAATAACACCGGTGTTATACACTCCAATGTTTACATTTACAGAAAATTTGGCATCTGGGTCTATAAATAGTCCGAAAGTTCTGAATGTTGGCAACACAACAAATTACTTATTTCTAACTATACGGTTGCCCAGATTGATATAAGGTGTTTTTAGTAGATGTATCGGGCAACCCAGTGCTTTTCTCTTGACGTGTCCGTACTACCGAAAGGGTGTGGCCTTTCGCTTATTATAATAAAAATTAAACCAGTAAAGCTAAACTCAGTGTTTTCTCTCAAACTACTACGACCACCAGAAATACAGTCCACTACTCTACAACTGAGGCTACAGATTGGTCCTTCAGGAGCCTTTTGTGAAAAAAGGGCGAAGCGACGACGACGACACATAACCTCAAACCGTCGAAACGAGGAGAACACGAAGTATCTTGCTACGCTCAGAGGATTGTGCGAAGCCACAACTGCAATTCCCTGCGAATCAAGGCGAGCAAGCGAAGTTTTACTGCAAGAACGTCACGGGATTTCTACGAAAAACCAGTAACGAGTGCGTGTGGCGGCAAACTTCTAGCCACATCGTGCTGCATATACTGCATTCAGCGTGCTGCAAGAATCATTTCATCGGCCGCTGCGAGCTGCAGGCTGAAAAACCTGCAACAAAATTGGTGCGACGGCAAGTACCTCAAAATTTCTAAAGGTACAGGCCAACATTTCATCATATCTACGCATTTTCCACGGATTTTACCCCGAAAAAATATTTTTTTGGTAGCAACACTCAATTTCGTCCGTCAAGTTGTCGATCCAGCAATCTTCAAGTCACCGGCAGCTAACTTCATTCTAGACGCCCGGACCGGTCACCGAAACGCGCCGTACCGTATATAAAACGCCATTTTGTTGTTTTGCTAAAGGAATCGTGCGCAGTTTCCAAAGTCTGACATTATTTTAGTGTTTAGTTCTAATTAACTATTAAAGTGGTTAGCGATGGAGAAAGAGGAGTCCAACCCGCAATTAAAACAGCTTATATGCGAGCGAGGCTACATAAAAGCCTCAATAACGAGGCTGGCCAATTTTTCCCAAAGTGCCGAAATGCAAGCCGCATCCTTAATTTCTTTGAAAACACGAAAGGATCGACTGTCAGAGTTGTTTTCGGACTACAACAAGTACAATAAGTGCATACTGGCCGTCACTGCCACTGACAGTGAAGATATTGCCGATATGGAAACCAAATATTTCAATACGATGACCATATTCATGGAGGGCATCGAATCTCGCGAAAATCATAAAACGGAACCTGCTTCTCCATCGGTAAAGCATATTAAAGTACCAGCTATTAATATTAATGTGTTTAATGATTCGCAAACTGCTCGAGATTATCAGCTCCAACGAGACGCCTCTGACAAGCCTACCATCGTGCAGTTTCTGGAATTCTTGGAGAAGCGTGCCTTAGCACTTGAGAATGCAGAACTGGGACCAGCAAAGGGCAAGGTAGCTGCTGTCCATACAACAGCTGTCATAAAGGAGTCAACTGGATGCCGCTATTGTACAGATACTCCGACCGGAACAGCCCAGCAGCAACGTGCTGGCCTGCACACAGCACCAATGCGCCTCCCAAGCGCAGCCTGAGCCGAGTAACCTGGGAGAGTCATCGCCCCATCAAGGAGTAGCACCACGTCTTGTCAATACTGAATTTGGGTACATCATAGCAGGGTCTTTGCTGTTACAGCAGCGACCACATAAGGTAGTAACCCTTCATTGCTTAAAATGTGATTCTGAGGTCAATGATTTACTTAAAAACTTTTGGGAGACTGAAAGTGTACCTGAAATCTTCCAAGAGCAATTAACTGAACACAATGTGTCTGAAAATATTTTCCAATCAAATGTACAGTTACAAAATAACAAGTTTCAGGTAGATTTACCATTAAAAATGCCTATTGATGAAGTCAATCAAACGTTAGGAAATTCATTTGATCAAGCATTTTATAGATTTCTTAATCTGGAGAAAAAATTACATAAAGATACAAATATGTTAAACGATTATAAAAAATTTATACATGAGTATTTAGAATTAGGTCATGCCCATGTTGTGAACCTAGATTCATATGATTTCAATAAGCAGCCTGTATATTTTTTACCCCATCATGCGGTGGTAAACGAAAACAGCAAAACGTCGCGCACGCGAGTGGTTTTCGATGCGTCAATGAAAACAAATAAAAAAGTGTCTCTAAATGACATCCTTCTAAATGGACCGAAGGTCCAAAAGGATCTCTTTGATATAATGCTATTGTATAGATTTGGTGATTTTACATTCAATACCGATATTCAGAAAATGTTTAGGAATATTCTAGTAAACCCAGATCACACCTCACTGCAAAATATACTGTGGCGTGATAACCCTAGCGATGCAATCCAATGCCTGCAATTGGATACTGTCACTTACGGCTTAAAGAGTTCTACATACCTTGCAACACGCTGCCTGAGCGAGCTTGCAACCCAGCATGAAAGCGACTTGCCTTTAGCCTCTTTTATATTAAGAAACTGCACGTATGTCGATGATATATTGTACTCAGATTCTGATCTATGCACTTTGCTTAAAGCTAAGAGCCAGTTACAGCAGTTGTTAGAGTTAGGTAGCTTCTCAACTCACAAATGGTCTGCCAATAGCAAGGAAATTTTAGTGGACATTGATCCAAGTCGTCAATATTTTGGTAATATTGAATTGCAAAAAGGAGATTACAGTATAAAAGCATTAGGGCTTACATTAGATACCAAACAAGATTGTTTTACAATTAGTGCTCCTATGCAGATAAAAAATAGTAAAATCATCACGAAAAGAGAAATTCTTAGCCAAATTTCTAGGTTGTATGACCCTTGTGGGCATGTTAGTCCTATTGTTGTAAGGGCTAAAGTCATAATGCAGCGGCTGTGGCTAGAAAAAACCGATTGGGATGCAAATGCACCTGAAGCAATAGCAAACGACTGGCTAGAGTTCGCTGATGGCTTAAACAAAATGAAACCTATAACTTTAAAGAGAAATATTCCTATTCCCTGCGATGTTGAAGCTTTACAGCTGATAGGCTTTGCAGATGCTAGCAGCTCCACAGGATATGGATGCTGCATTTACATCAGGGTGCTTGGTTCAACAGGTAATGCGAAATTATTCTTACTCTGTTCGAAATCTAGAATCAATCCCACGACAAAGCCACTAACTGTACCCCGGCTGGAGCTCAATGCAGCTCTATTGTTGGCCAAGCTTACAACAAGAGTGTATGACACTCTCAGGTTAAAGGTCAATATTAAAAATGTTTTCCTATTCACTGATTCACAAATTGCATTAGCATGGATTAATACAGAAATAATAAAATTGCAAGCTTACATATCGAACAGAGTCAGAGTAATTCAAGAATTGACAAATAGATGGCGCTGGCTGTACGTGAGTACCCGGGAGAACCCGGCTGATTTAATCAGCCGAGGTACGGATCCACGCGAGCTCGCCGACTGCTGTCTGTGGTGGAGTGGTCCAGCCTTCCTAGAAAACAGGGAGTACAATTTTGAATCCGTTATAGCTCTACCTGAAAACTTACCTGAACTGAAGCCCAGCTCTGCATTCTCTGGCGATGTCGTGCTTGTTACTCACAAATGTGTTAATTCTTTAGAATTTTTAGATAAATATTCAGATATAAATAAAATACAGCGTATTTTAGCTTACGTTTTGCGATTTTGTAACAATGTAAATCCAAATAAGAGCAAAATTCAACATAGGTTCCTTTCAAAAAATGAACTTGAACAAGCATTGTTCTTAGTCATAAAGCACGAGCAGAATATTTATTTCGATGAGGAAATTCAATCATTGCGAAAAGACAACAATGTGAAAGGAAATCTCAAACCTTTGCATCCATTCATAGATGAGGAAGGTCTATTACGAGTAGGTGGGCGACTTCAAAATTCCCAACTATCTTACTCTCAAATGCATCAAATCATTTTGCCCAAAGGTTCACGATATACAGAGCTTATAATCAGGCATATGCATTTGCGCTTGCTACATGCAGGTCCTAGATTATTGTTATCCAGTTTAAATCAAAGATTTTGGCTTGTTAATGGAATGAGGCAAGTTAAAAAAGTAACTCATCGATGTTTAACATGTTTCAGAATGAAAGCAACAGCAGCAAAACAGCTAATGGGTTCCTTGCCACGCCAAAGAGTAACAGCCTCACGCGCGTTCGAAAGGATAGGCATCGATTTCGCTGGCCCGATTCAAGTGAAAAATTCTAGAGTCCGCCGCGCTATTATAGGTAAAGGATATGTTCTTGTAATAGTTTGCTTTGTCACGAAAGCCGTACACCTTGAGTTGGCATCTGACATATCAACAAGTACATTCCTGGCATGCTTTAAGAGGTTTATATCGCGTCGGGGACTGCCTAGCGAGGTCTGGTGTGATAATGCAGGTGCATTCCGCGGGGCAAGGAACCAGCTAGTTGATTTGTATAAATTGTGTAACACTACAGGGCATCAAACACAAGTGCAAAGTTTTGCAGCTCAGCAAGAAGTTAAATTTCATTTTATACCGAGCTACTCACCTGTGTTTGCTGGCCTGGCAGAAGCTGCTGTTAAAAAGCATGAAATATTTTTTAAAAAGAACACTGCTAAAGTCAATTTTAACCTACGAACAGCTAAATACTATATTATGTCAAATAGAAGCTATATTGAATTCTAGACCGCTAATGCCAATGTCTACAGAAATAACAGACTTCAGCTATTTGACCCCAGGTCATTTCCTTATTGGTGGTCCATTGACCTCTTACCCAGAGTCCGATATCTCTGATGTACCTTCAAATAGATTGAACTTTTGGCAAATTGTAGAAGGCATGAAGCAAAATTTCTGGAAGATATGGCATAAGCAATATTTAAATGAGCTGCAATTTCGTCCTAAGTGGCGCGATGACTTACCCAATGTAAAAGTAGGTTCTTTAGTAATTTTAAGAGATAAAAATATGTCTCCTTTGTACTGGCCAATGGCAAGAGTAGTGAAGGTTTTCCCAGGCAATGATCAAAAGGTGCGTGCCTTCGAAGTTGAAACTGCAGCTGGAAAAACCTACACTCGCTCTCTATCAGGGGTGTCTATACTGCCCCTAGAATAATAAGCTAGATTTAATAAGTTATAATATTAAGTTTAGTTATGTAAGCTTAGCAGCATACTCTTTGTAAAAGTTAAATATATTTAACCATGTACTTGGATCATTTAATATGGTAGATTTAGAATATAGATAGTGTTTTGAATGTTAAATATTTAACTCAAACTCTAATTGCATTAAGTGCGAATAAATATTAGTTTATTTAAGTACAAGTGTTATAAAAATAAGTGCTAATTTAAGTACATAAAGTATAGTTAAAACTAAGGTAAATTTAAACTAAAAGTAAATGTAAAAATTTCTTTATTTTGAAAACAATTAACAAACATGTTGCATTTATAATTATGGGGATACATACCTGTATCTATTGCATTTGTGAAGCCCCCCAACATGTTGGCAACACAACAAATTACTTATTTCTAACTATACGGTTGCCCAGATTGATATAAGGTGTTTTTAGTAGATGTATCGGGCAACCCAGTGCTTTTCTCTTGACGTGTCCGTACTACCGAAAGGGTGTGGCCTTTCGCTTATTATAATAAAAATTAAACCAGTAAAGCTAAACTCAGTGTTTTCTCTCAAACTACTACGACCACCAGAAATACAGTCCACTACTCTACAACTGAGGCTACACTGAATATTGTGTAGACGGGTGGATTTACCGAAGTAACCACATTCGTATTTTACCGTTTACTATGCGATGAATGATGATAGCCTGTTTAATGTTATGATTAAGCTAAATACTTTTGTTATGATAACGTCAATCACAGCGGTCCTTGCCTAGTAAAACAGAGGTCTGACATTAAACCAGATAAATAAAGTTTAGTCGATAGCTAATTTCGCCTAGGAGAGAATAGACATGTTATTATATCGAGTGTAAGCACCGAAGGATTCAAGGATCAGATTCCCAAAATCCATCCACATAATGGCGGCTCCGAAACTCCCAACAATAGCCCGCAGATGCCCTAACCGAGCAGACGGGATGCAAATAACAAAAATCAATACCACCGAGTGGGCCAACGCAGCATTCCCAACTTGTACAAAATTAAACGCAGTTCACGATTTTAGCACAATTCATATTGGGCTGGCAATCAATACCGGAACTTTTAATCAAGCTAAGGAAAGCGCACCACAACAAAGAGTTGGTGTAGTCGAATACAAAGTGTTAACAAGTAACGAGATCAAGACAGAATTCTAAGGCTGAGATTCAGAGACGAATCTAAGCGTGGACTCACGCTTCCATACGTCAAAATTCTATACCGTTTTGACATATGGAAGCCAAAGTCTACGCTTAGAATCGTCCAAAGCTCGGGCGTAATGCCTCTTGAAGAGCTCAACCTAGTGTCACATTAGAGCTATGTGTGAGGCATATATACGAAACCGCTAAGTAAGTGGCTGAGAGACTTCGCGTCTCTGAGCTGGTACTCGAGCGAACCTATTGACCCAGTGCGCAACGCTCGCGGCAAAAACTTCGCCTGCACCTGCCCGCTGCAGCGTTATGGGATTCTAGTACGCCTCAGATGGGACTACTCAAACAAAACCATTGTTTGTGACCTAAAACCAAGGTAAAATATGATGGAACTACGCAGTAAAGAAAAGAAATCATTACTTACGTCTTTGTATCTCGACATGAAACATTTTATTAAGTTACGAAATGTGCAACTCTAAATCTGGAACTGCAATTCAGGTTCAATTGAGACAAAGCTAGGTCTATCGCAATCAACTCACCTTACATTTCGATAGCTTGTGCGCGAAACTAGTAAAACTGGTAAACAGTTGATTTCATTAGACGCACCAGCCAGAGCCTCAGTCTAGACTGGTTACGTACTCGGTTAAATCATTATCTCAGTTAGAGACGAGGCCGACCTTGCTTCATAGGTTATGAGTTCACTAACACATTTGTCATGTCTCAATGGGTCCCTCTCGGGGCGTACACCTTTGAATTAGAGGCGAATATTCTAAGGGTAAGTAAATTATAAATGGTTCAACACGCGTACACGCGAGTTTCTGAAATATACAGTCAACGAACGATTTATGATTAACAGAGGTACGTAAACCGAATGTCCCATACAAACGAACTTCCCTGTTCATTTGAAAATTACAGGTCAGATTTAAATGAAATTATGCATATATAAGCGGATAAGCAGTATCTAGGGGCAAAACGCTTTCGTTTTGGTTCAAACACAACTAAAATCAAATTAGAGCGAAGTGAATTTTCAATATTTCCACCACTAAAACGACTCGTTTTGAACTGATTATTTTCATATAATAAACTCGTTTAATCAAAAAACTGTTGCACCTTACCCCTCGGTAATATAGTCAACTTTGAAAATAATACATAATAATTGAAATAGATTATGTACATTCAAAATGAAAAAGGAACTTCGAAAAGTTATCAAAAAAATGTAAAATATTGTCGACATTTTGCAACCGCTTCGTCACACGCGGGGTGAGGTAACGGGGAGACGCAGTGAGGCTACGGAAACTCCCGAGTCCCGACAATTGCCGATCTAGCCCTGACAGTCTTCGAACCGTCGACGGACTATTTCTCTGTCTACGCTTCGAACACAATAATTCACAACTCAAATTGTACGCGGCATGTTCGTTTATTCTTTCGAATTTCGTAGAGTGTATCTATTGATGAAGTTATCAACTCGTATTCTGTAACTGAGACACAGATTAGGTAATATTTATAACGTTATAGAGACGTATTTGACAGTTGATTTGGTAGGTATTTAGGAACCTATTGATTCGTATCAGTAAGTTACATTTTCAACCTTTAGGTACTTTCTCGGACTTCGGAGGTATGAAAAATGGATGATTCAACGCGAAAGTATCTATGACTAGTTGGAGAGTAGAAACCTACCGACGGTCTTACCACAAAAAAATATTGTTATTACATTAAACCTGTGATAAACAGTGTTTAACTCCTAAACATGCCTTAGTCACGTGTTTAAATATGAGCAACCACAAATCCTGATTTATGTAGTATCTAACCGTTGTCTAACTTAATTCTGTTGTGACATTTCTAATCATTTTAGATGTTTATCTTTAGACACTGTCTAAAAATATCGTGATGATTAAATTCCATTCTAAGGAGTATTCTTTCATAAAATTTATTAAACCACCCATGATATAAACCCTAATATAAAAACAGACGAATTGTGAACCTCCTCCTTTTTTAATTCGGTTAAAACAGAACACAAATAATAATATGAGGCAAGCGATGACTGCTCACGAGAGACTGTGCGCTACGGTTCGTTTCCACTGCGATGTTATGGAAAAAATAAATTATTTTATTTTGAACCAACTTCAAAACAAAAGAGGATCTCAATTCGGTTGTATTTTTAATGTATATTCCGCTATTTATAAACTGATTTGTAAAATTCATTTTTTTTTGTCTGAAAGGATACACTTTCAGATTTATTCCATAGACTAGCTGCTGCCCCGCGGTTTCACCCTCGTGGAGATTTTGGATTTCATGGTTTTTATTTTTTTGCGCGGAACCTTAATTCTTTTTCTAAAATTAAAGTAGCCTATGTTACTCCTTGTAACATCAGCTATCTGCCTGTGAAAGTCCCGTCAAAATCGGTCCAGCCGTTTCGGAGATTACCCGGAACAAACAAACAGACAGGCAGACAGAAAGACAGACAGACAAAAATTTAAAGAATGGTTGATTTGATATAGGTACCCTATATGCTTTCATATGCATTTAGTGAAAAACCAGTTATTTTGATATTACAAACAGTGTGCTCGTGTATGGGTACGCTATAATATACGATTGATAAGTGTATAATGTGTGAGACATTACAGGGAGCAGTAACAAATTTGAATCCTGACCCAGATAAATAGCTATTTTTGCATAGCTATTTTATGTGATAAACTAGATAATCAAAGGCTGTACAATATCAACTAGCTTCTGCCCGCGGTTTCACCCGCGTTCCCATAGGCACCATTCATTTTCCGGGATTAAAAGTAGCCTATATTACTCTCCGGTCCATAAACTATTTCTATGCCAAAAATCACGTAAATCCGTTGCACTTTTACTATGTGAAATAAGGACAAACCAAGAAATCAACAAACACTTTCGCATTTATAATACTAGCTTCTGCCCGCGGATTTCACCCGCGTTCCCACTGCAACCGTGCATTATCCGGGATAAAAATTAGCCTAAGTTACTCTCCGGTCCATAAACTATATATATGCCAAAAATCGTCCAAAATCAATACGTTGCTTCGTTGCTGAAGGACAAACCAAAAAACAGACAAACACACTTTCGTATTTATAAGGAAGTAGGATTGGTTGGATTAGAATGAATTTAGCTTCAATATTTTTAATGCGTTATATACTAGCTTTTTCCCCGCGGCTTTACTCATGTGAAATCAGGATAAAACTACTACATCTATTCTACTCGTATTTAGATAACAAAATTTCATTATTCCGTTTATTATGCTGAGCGTACCAAACATAACGCAAGCACAGCACGGGTGCTGCAGCTGACTAGTCCGCGCTATCATAATGCAGACCGTTGACACTTATGCAAGTATGCGTTTTGGTATCAAAATAACCATGCTTTTGCATCCAGCGCAGATTACGAGATAATACACGAGCAAGCGCGACTGGATGTAAAACCATCAAAAAACCACTAAATAGACAAGAACTTCAATATTCAAAATTCAAAAGTCTTTATTCAAATAGGCCCCAAAGGAGCACTTATGAAAGTTAAAATGACTCTAACAGCGAACGTCTAACAAGAACGTCTGTCTCGAAGCTCTGCCTGGGATGAAAGCAACGACTGCTCCGCTTTACGCTACATACATATCATGCGCACTACCGCTTATTTACCGCGGCGCGGCGTCTGCACTGAGCAAGCAGTGGTTGTGAAACCATTTTTTTTTAATAGAGGTCGTAGAAGCTTAGGTGCATAGGTAGAAGCGGGTACCGTGCTCGGAATAGATCATTCCATCAAGCCCCAACCACAACCACAATAGACGATACGATATGCGTCAAACGGGGATCGTGGTTTTTTCATGGTGTTCTCGTGATCCGCGATTGATGCTTATCTATCAATCATGAATTAGGTGTAAGCGCTGCCTTAGGCCACCGCCGCGTCTTCATTTCACATTATCCCCTAAAGTATAATTATGCAAGAATAGCTTATTTGAAGTGATTAATTATTAAATAAGACTGATGATAAAATAGTTTATTTTTTTATATTACACAAATATTGTGTTATTTATATGTACATTGTACATAAAAACATTGTAAGTCGATAAAAATTCTAAAACTGAAAAAACTTGCGGTTTGGATCCTCGCAGCTGAATGCGAAGCAATATGCTTTGCTCCGCGTGAGTGATTACGTAGGTACTGCTAACGTGCGACCGGCAACACGCTGAATTCGTCCCGACAGTACGAGCCCGCGCGCCGCGTACTTGTAGCTTTATACCTAAACTGCGGAGTGCATCTGGAATGGTAGCCAGGTGGAATTTCTTTCACAAACAAACAAATTTTATCTCTTTATCCTAGTAATCCTACTATATATCCTAGTAATATTATAAATGCGAAAGTGTGTTTGTTGGTTTGTCCTTCTTTCACGCAGTAACAGAACAACGGATCGACGTGATTTTCGGTATAGATATAGTTTATGGACAGGAGAGTAACATAGGCTACTTTTTATCCCGAAAAAATGCACGGTTCCTGTGGGAACGCGGGTGAAAACCGCGGGCAGAAGCTAGTATTGATATAGATGTGATAAGTGTCAAGTCAGTCAGGTGAAGAAAACAACAAATATTCACGATCAAAAAAGTCAACGTTATTTCTGTAAAAAGGTTTTATTTTATTTTCTTTATAGCGTAATAATAATTGACAAGTTGGACTTTATCTTTCAGTTTCCCTCATCGGAAAAGTTTTGAATGATCTTACAGCCAATTTGTTAATCTAACACGTCCATAATGAAGGTCAAAATCGGTCAGAAGCAATCCGAAGCCTATCCTATAATTCCTATACTTCGATAATTGATATATGAAAAAAATCGTTTAGGTGGGTCATGATTCAACTTTGTCGAATGTAGTTGCATGAATTATAGGTATAGTACCATCAACTTATATTCTTGTCGATTGCTGAACGAAGGCAAATTATTCAAGATCACGCCACTGAGCTGGGGCTTCAGCTTTCGAGTCCTGTTTCCAGCAACTGTAGTTCCCAGGTCACGGACATGAACATGATTTTTTCAAAAATCCATATACTTACTAATTTTAAAATTTTATTAAAAGCAATGTGTCATTGTATCTCCATGGTGGACAACGGATAGGTAGAATCCAATAAGTAGAGTATTAATATACCTACAATATATGACTAACCATTATTTCAGTAGGTAACCATTATTTCAAATTATAATAATGTCGTCATCGTCATAGGCGTAGGTTATTTATTACTCTATGGCCTGTCTGTCAAATTCGCATCTGCGCTTCACCAACTTCTTGATCTTTGACTAGACGTGCTGTCTTGCTCTTTTCCGCGCCCCGTCTTGCTCGTGGTGAAACAGGAACAATATTTACCGCTCGGCGCTAGGCCCATCACGGAGTTGGGCGAGTTATACTTCGGGTTCTTAAGTATAACGAATGTTCGGAAATTGGCCATCGGGGCTTGCGGCTGACGTTTCATTTCAGAGGCACAATATAGGCGGAAAATTTACCGGTAGGCGAAATTTAATTCCGATCGTGTCAAGCGAAGGCTCGGAACAATCATTGATCTAATTACAAGGGATGTTGGCGATCAGTTTCACAGCAAAAACACGTTGGTTTATAGTAGGAATTTGATTGGGTTTGCACAAGGAGTATCTGTTCATGTCTGTTTTCCAAATATCATTGTTGAAATTTCATTTGATCGGTCGTTCTCGGTTTGGTGACTCATTATTAGTAATGATTCCCTTCAATAGACTGCATAAGTCTACTCTGATTAAGCAAAGATGTAATTTCAATAATTTAACTGTTAATGAGGAGGCTAAATAAATATAAGAAAAAAATCAATAATTACAGACTTCCGCAACTTCGCGATTGAAACAAAATCCAATGATTGATCCTCGTCGCTGACTTCATAAAGGTAAGTAACAACCTCGATGGTGAAGTAGTTGGACAGGCCTACTGATTTTTAGAGTGCTGAAGCGTGTTCCTTTCTAAATAAATCTAGGTATGTGTTCCGAGAAAATATATGCATGTTCCAAGTATCGGTCAAGAAACTATGAACATAGCCGTAAGGTCTTTTTCTTACTCCGAAATAAGAATCTAATTCATTTTTAAAAAATCTCCTTTTCGCCTAAATTATCTTGTGAGAATGTCTTGGGATAAAAATCCAATAAACAGCCTCCAATTTTAATATAATCTGTAATGCTTAATTCAATGTGACGAGCTCCTTGACCTGTTTTGAACCCGTGAGTGACCCAGTGGAATCACCTCGACTCCCCGTGAACCTGGTTACAACGCCCTCGAGCCTTGCTGACGACATTACACTCAACTATACGAAGTGTGATGAGCTGTGTAACTTTAGATTTTGCACAATGTTAGTATTTGAAATATAAGTATATAGTATAGTGTATATAGTATTGGAATTGAGTTAACATTTTCGCTGAAAGAAAATGACTTCAATTTTAGCTTTTAGTTTTTCAAGGTTTTCGAGATTATTAACCACTATTTTCGCTTGATTTAAATGTAAAGTAATGAGGTGTCGAAAGTTGGACACACCAAACCTAGAAAAGGGACTGATTCTTATAATTATGCGGCAGCCGGAACACATGGTGTGCCAGCACTCGAAAATCCCTACCACCATTCCACCATACTATGCTATTTTAATTGACTCGGAAAGATATCCGTGTCGGAAACGACTGTCTTGATCGTTTATATTTCGGAAACGCATCTCGACAGAGAAATATTGTCGCGATTATATACGTATTTATGCATGCTGAGTTGTCGAATCTAAACGGGAAATTTCTCTGACGGGCTGCGATTCCGAAATATAATCGATCAAGACAGTCACTTCAGCGACGGATATAATTCCGTGTAAATTAAAATTACCCTGCTGATTCATGCTGAGGAGTATGATGACTTTTGCGCTAACAAATTCGCGCGTTTTGTGGATACGTGAAGTGGATTGACGTATTTGAAAATTTTGCAAAGCGATGCATAATATCGACGAAATTTTCGAGATGTTTACATTTATTTCTAAGTAACCGTGTATCTCACATGATTGTGCTAAGGTCATGAGTTGATGATTCTAAGATCGCTATAATTATAGATCTCCATAGAAGATGAACATAATGAATGTAGGTACGTCTAGCTAATTTACATCTACACGAAGAAGATAAAACTAACATAATAAAGCTGAAATAAAGTTTGTACGTCGCCGTTTGTTATATGGATTCTAAAGACAACTCAAGTGCTACTATTATAGTAAGTACATACAGTGTATATTTTACGATTTAGTTATTATTTATTTCAATCACTTTCTGGGCGAACTTTAAACATAATGTACTAAGTACAAACATGCGTGACCACATGCTGCGGACAAAATTTTTCATACATTTTGTATGGCATCGGCGCAAACGGAGCGTTCGAGTGGCGACCGAACCACAAGCTGATGCGTTTGTGGGTCGCCCTACGCGCTTTCGGCGAGAGCATAACCTGTACTAGTTATGATAATATGGAATAAGCGGATTACTTTCTTAAACGTTAGGTATCAATAGTTGAAGCAAGTACGTAAGCCTCGAAGAGCGAGTTTTCGCACTACACGGGTTTGTTTTTGTGTGTTTTTGCCAAAACATTTTACGTGTCTAGCGGAGTCTTGTCCCCGTTTATCTTTCCTTTCGAGGTACCAAGAAATTCGCTGACACACCGTGTTCGAACCAGATACCTCTTTTGAAAATGATTTATTTAAACGTGCTTTGTAGCTTTCACATTTTAATTATATATACATTTAGGCGGTGTTATATTGTATGTAAATATTTAGTCATAGGCTTGCGTCTACTCTCTCAAATATAAAAACGAATTATGTCTCGTAATAATTTACGTTTGAGTGTCGTTGTAATAACAATTATGATGTGTGACTTTCATATAGCTTGGCAGGCACCAAATTTAATTTTGCCTTTGAAGTTTGTTTAGTACTTTTAATGGAATACAGTTTTAGAAAAAAGGGGAGACGGCCGCGGAATACGTAATCTTAATGTTATGGGATGTACTGCTCAGTCATTTTGCATACGACATCTGCAAAATACTATAAGTATTCAGAAAACAATCTCATTACTCCGCATTTTAACTTTGGCTTATTACAGAAAAATTACCACAAACAAAATTAAATACACTCTAAACCAATGTTAAACTCGTAAACATGCCTTATACGCGTGTTTAAATATGAGCAACCGCAAATCAGTCGTGCATAACCGTTGTCTAGCTCCATTCTGTTGTGCCATTTCTAATCATTTTAGACGTTTATCTTTAGACACTGTTAGGCTAAACAGGCGTCTAAAAGTGTTTTTGTGGTAACACTCATTAACTATCTATACATATTAAAAAAAAATCTAATGTATACACGGTAAGTTAGCACTTATAAAAAAACAATTTTTGTCTGTCTGTCTTTTCCGGCTAATCTGCGAAACGGCTGGACCGATTTTGATGAGACTTTCTCTGGCAGATAGCTAATGTTATAAGCACAGCTAGTGTTCACACGCTAGTAGTACCTACAGCTATTAATATTATAAAAACACAATATTGACCTTCATCATTCTACATACTATCGAAATAGATTTAACGACTGGCACACATGTCTGATCAAGCGCAAAGAAAACAATACCAGTTATAGTATGCGACGCATTCAAAACTACAGCTTCACGCTCCGCAAACCACGAGCAGCTAACCCAAAACTAATGAAACGCCAGTAGCGGCGATCTATTCGTCACTCAGACAAAATATTGTCGTTGCGGAAACAAAATCAGCATAGAATTTAAACGCAAACGGAAAATACATTTTCATCGTTCTCTATGTAAATTTCGAGCCGAAACGTAACGATGTTACTGGCACGCGGCGGTTAATGGATTATGCTATCTGCAGTCGCAATCGCGTCCAATGCACCCCATTGCACTACGTATAACCAGTATGAGATCTGCTCTGGAGAGCTACTATAATAATTCACAGAAGTAGGAAGGTAATACTAGTTCTGTTAGTGGGAGGACTAACTTTTCTGAGAGTGTCCGTCTGGGTTGTTACCACAGCTTTTCTCGTGAAGTCTGCCGCCAAGCAGTAGTGTGCAAGAATTACTGTGTTCCGGTTTGATGAGCAGAGTATCCACTGAAATTACTGGGCTTATGAGACTTAATACCTAATGTCTCAGGGTAACGAGCGCACTGCAGTGTCGCGCAGTCCTTTGTGTTTTGAAGTTCTGGGTGGCACTGCAATTGTTATTGGCCGGCGTTATGCTTACCATCAGGCAAACGACCAGCTCGTCTCGTTACCAAATAACATAAAACAAACTAGTTTCGTTTCGTGGAATCGATATAAAAGAAGTATCAATGGGATGATTAATGCGTGGAATGGTGATAAAAGTGAAGAATACATTACAATTTACAACATAGCCAAAGTGAGAAAGTTTGGACTATATTATGCCACACGGGTCAAACAACGGTCACGGAAGAGGTCACGGTTGTGTTAGGTACCTACGTAAAACTTAGCCAGATTCAAAATTTGTATTTGCGAAAAGGCCAGATGCCAGGTATATTATATAGTATATAGGATGCCAGCCAGCACTTGGAACCATATCATTATGAACGTCTTCTCAAACACTCAAATTCTACTACTACAATAATAACAAAATTAATTATTTTTATCCTCAACTTTTCGTTATTATACCTATGTTTTATTTCGATGATAATTGCAGCCATAATAAGCCATTTGACGGCTTCGTCCAATGTGTTACATGACCTCTAGTTCCGTTTTGTTTGAGGTCATGAACATTTCCAACAATCATTCGAAATTAATCACCCCCAATGGAGTTCACAACGGTCAACAGTCTAATAACCCTGGTAACAAGGATGAGTATTCCATTGTTAAGGCGCGGCTAAAGCAAATCATCCGAAAAAGTCCAGATACACTACCGAGACCAAAAATTGTGCTGCTAAACGAATTAGCTAGCAATGCGTGAGCCTTTCAACTTTTATGTAGGTACCTATTAATCATTTTTTAACAAGGAAAATTGCATATTGCGGCTCGAACTTTTACATTAGGTAACTAAGGTATACGTAATAATGAAAAACTACTGATCGATAGAGATTACCGGACCCAGCGTAATCCTTCATGAAACATAACTAGCTGTAAAAGCAATGGACTAGATACAATTTGCGTAAGTACTATGGCATAATAAAAATTTACGCGTGTTGTGCATGCATCGCGGTTCCGAATTCATTAACCAGAAATGGTGGTCCGACGATACCGTACCGTATTTGGAATACCCAGGGAACATTGCCCTATTATCTTTGATCTTGCCCTGTCAGCGAAAGGTATTTGTAAACTTGTTTGCGGAACTTTTCGAGCAAATTAACTTTACAAGTTTCGAAACTTCTCTGAAGTTTGTGTTACGGGAACTTTCTGGAGTATAAAAGATTTCCGATTTGAATTTCTTTCTTGTTATAAACCTTGAAGGTAGCATGCACCTGTAGTAATTGATGAGTACAAAGAAGTTAGGCAAGTTAACGAAGTGCGGTTCGCGGTGACCTCAACAAGCGCCCATGTAGAGCTCAGAGGTTGGAGCTGGAAACAGTAAGTTTGTGGCCAAAGTTTAGCTCGTTGAATAATTACAGAGCTAAATTGAACCGAACGCGCAGCGCAGATGCTCGGCGAATTACCTTCGGAATTAACAACTTTATGAGAAGCCTTATTGTTTAAGAGCCATCTGGTCCTACTCCACTTACTACAACTGTATTTTTTAAAAGCAAACCACATACGAAAGCGATTGTTTCCAAATATTTACATTAAATTAATAAAACCGAGAAGAGTACACAAAAGCATAAAACACACAATGTTAATTCATGAAACCGACACCTTACGCGTGGGACGACCCAAGACCCAACATTACACTGACATGGCACGATTCTTTCGAAATCCACTGACTGTATTATCCTTACGAAAGCCGTCGAATAAATTAAATATAATAATGCAACTCCTAGATGATTCGCAAAGACATTACGAAACGAATTATCCGATTTAAAAGATGATGGGCTCGATAAGGGCCTGCGTGGGCGCATTGGGCTATAAACTTTCAAGTGGGCTCACTCGCTTTTTTTATGAACGCATCTATAGTATAATAATCTAAGTGAAAATAATGCACTACACGCTTTACGACATGCACGAAACGATAACGTCGCTTGATTACGAAATAAAGTTGAGAGTCTAAATGCGTGTTCAGAATAAAATATAACATCGAAGGCACGGCAATTATATATATAGGCAGCCGTATAATGTTACTCTGATATTCTGACAGGTGACGCGACTTGAAAGACGGTCGACGCTTTCACACTTTTTCCTCAATCTCTAATCGCTATTTTAGGTGACGTTTATACGAAACAGAATCTGGGTAGAGACAAGAGTTAATTATATCTTCCACCTGTGCCTTCGCCCTCTGGCCCACATTCGGCGACCGGTAACGATTTTCGTTTACGGACCGCTTCGTGATTGGACTCTACTAAATGCATAATAGATGAGGTCTATAATAAAACCATTCAGTTCCAGAGGCCGTTGCTCCACAACGATATTTTGAGAGGATCGCCCTTGGTAACTAAATAAGCGAAACTGCATCGGTACGAGCGACACTTCGCTGCAATTTTAGGCTCTTTCGGGAAGCGTCGAAAACAATCGAACGAAAGTACTTTATTCTTTTTTTCCTTTATAATACCCAATCCGTTGACACCATGTGTTGAGTATAAAGGAAAAAAATAATAAGGAAAGAGTGCATACTCTTTACGTTTTTCAACAATAAACAGTCTGTAATGTAACAGTCTGTGTTGGTAACTTTCTATTGCGTGTATGCGTATTCATAGATAACGCTAATGTCCGAAACGCATCATCAGTCAAAGCTTTCAAACCCGAGTGTCAGCTTCTTATGGCGTGGTTGTATGTAATGAGGAGCTTATTCCGGAACTAATACCAATTGCGTAAGTAACAAGTTGTCAGTGGTCTTGTTGAAAGATTCATAGTACCACAGCGTTCCAATAGATTAGAGATACTTAGTGATTTATGACCACACTGGAATTGTATTTTTAGAATTTGGGACAGTATTAAACAAACATTACGCCATGGAAGCGTTCGTACGTTTACAGCCATTTATTTCCAGATATTAATGCACAGATTATACACAGCGATGGGGTAAATAGGTCACCCTCAGGTTGGGGTTGAGCAAGATAACTACTCCCTTCGCTCGCCGCCCATAAATTGGTACTAAAAATATAACGACACAAACATGCTCCGGTTGCGATAGCATATCCACAAATATGACTGCGAAACATAACTCAGAAAGCAATATTGCTATTTAGAGCAGTTTTATTAAGTTCAGATTAATTTGAGAGAAACAAACGGTGCCTTCATCAACGTCTTCAGATGGCCTTCCACAACTCGACCCGTTAGATTTAACGCGAATTTGAGGCAAATTAACATATACCGGTCCGTTGATTCACCAGGCTTTAATTAGAACCGGAATCTTGGTCCCGTTCGAACACTTCTACTGAACTCATGGTGTGAAATGCGTTCCGCGAATGCAACATTTGAACGCGACGTGAATCAATGCGGACGCATCCACTGTTGAGAGATCTCACAGTTCTACAATTGGGTACACCTAAACCGAAATCTCACGGGTCTCATTTGACCGGTCGGATTAACACTTTCCGTAATCGCTGCAAATTTTATTGGCTCCCGTCACGCTCATTTCACTGATCTCCACAGTTACGTTGAGAATGTATTATGCATTCCATAGAAAGTTTCGTTCGCATCAAATCGTATATCAGTGGAATTCGTGTGATACGTTGAGAAATGCAGGTTGCATATTTTTCTGGGACGAAAACGTTCGGGAAAATTGTTACTTGCCCCAGATTTGCCGGTTCGTCGGCCGATTTCGTGACGGTAGCGAGCCGTGCATATCACCAGGTGATGCTTGCTTTGAAACGACGTTTCCTAAACGGGAACGGATATATTTTTAGAGAAACTCAAATTCTATTTCAGCAACAAGCGCTGTGATGTCCAATAACGCTTTGGTAAATTGTTTTATGGCACAGTAAACACGATTTCTTTAGAGGCATCCGCGTATATCAGGCGATATTGCTTAATTTTTATTACGAGACTCGACGGATTTACGAGTTGTATGTTTACGAGTATAAATAGTTGTAAATAATTATTATGTAAATTAGGTTTAGTATTAATTTTCGGTGATTGATTTTTAGGGTTTTATCAGAAAAAGTTTGTCCAACACTACACTCTATGTTATGGTGTTGAGACCGCTGCGCTGTGACCGCGGCTTACGAGATAACCGGTATATCAATGATGCTCCGCTCGATGTACCTATTTCTGCTATTGGCAAATAAAGAAAAGATCGATCTTTATCTAAAGAGGTTCTTAAAGAATGAAAATTCAATAGGCAGTAATTCCGAGCCACGGCACGTTTTCAAGCAGGTTCCCTACAAAAACCTTGGCCCATTCAGTTCTTTCGTGGTAGTGGCACTCTAAACAGTGTTTCAGCTTTTCATACCAGACATAATGAAACAGTTTTTATATAAATAAAATTTTAAATGTCAAAGTAATTATTTCCTTGAACCATTCCAAAAACCTTTCCCCTTGAAATGTATTTTAATTGTGGTAGGTACGGATTCTGTAGATCTGTACTACCTAGATTATTAATGCGAATTATTGCCTTTATTAAGTTGGTTTGTCGGTTTGTTGGATGAACCTTCTTTCATAAAGCAACGGAGCGACATGATTTTATAAGATAGAGATAGTTTGGCCGGAGAGTAACATGGTTTACAGACCGGAGAGTAATATGCATAGTAGAATATAAAGACTAGACAAACTTAAAACTACTAGAGGTAATAAACAAAAAAATCGCGAGCAAAAGATAGTACCTAGTCGTAGTAAGTAAGCCTATTTTAATATTTACTGCAATGCTTCATGCTCCACGCATTTATTAGTGCGTAACAATCCCTGACGCTCGAGGGTTACTATCCCTATTCAGGCGCTAACGGGAGAAGGTCGAGTCGCGGCGCCGGCCGAGGCGCCAACGCGTCGTCTGCTGGATGTGATGCTATGCATTATGTAATGTTTGTGGGGCTGGGAAAGGATGCCATAGAGCTTCTCTAGTTTTATTTATTAGCAGTTATCCTTACTAGTACTATAATATTCCCGTGTCTGCCTTATTAGTCACAAATCACGTTATATATCAACTTCTCACGCTGTTGAATCATCTCGTGGAGATAAAAGCCGGTGGCGATCATAGATCCAATATTGTGTATGTATATCTATAATATACAGTAAATTATTTATACTTTACTTTAACCACAGAATACATAGATAATAGCTAACACAAAATAACCGAATTCATTAAAATATTAAGTGCACATTCATGTAAGTAGGTATTATATCTTACCAGCTTCCGCCCGCGGCTTCGCCCACGTGGTAGAAATCTTTATAGCCTTTATTTTATTTTATTTAGTACTTTTAGGAAAACTTACAGCTAGTTACAGAGTATAGTAACAATAATATGTGCTTTGTGTTATTCCAGAACCTAAACTACTTACATTCCAAATTTTCAATGCAACAAATCAACAAACACTTTCGCGTTTAGTAGGAAGTAGGATTAAGAGGCTGCTTAATGCCATACTTTCCATACATACGCTCGTACGCGATTATAGTGTCCTGATAAATATTTATTTAGATGCTTTGAGCAAATAGGTATCATGTGCTCTATGTGGCGGGTCATGAAGCGGCGCCTTAAGGTGAAACTTCATGACCTGCCTAACGCAAAAATGGCCTAAAGGCTTTTTTGTTCATCGAAGAAATACAGGCATAACGGAAAAAGAAAGACAACGCCAGAGCCTTCGGTTGGCATTCTGAAAAATTTGAAATAAATTTGCAAAGTAAATTTCCGAAGACAATTAGTGCGTGGTAATTTCCTAAAACGTGTTCCAGGAAATACGTGTTTTTGAAAATGCCTTACAAGTTTGTGAAAAAAATGTTTGTTATTTAGAATCTCCATTACATGTCCAAGGATTATATGGAAGTGTTTTGTTGAATTTTACATTTACGAGAACACTGTGAACGGCCAAAGTCAAGGTAAAATTTGTCCAAAAAAGCTGATTTTTGAAGGCTTGTACTGAGTTGGAATCTCAAAATTTTACATTTTTACTCCCACTGTATCCTAGATATAGAGCACATGATACCTATTTGCTCAAAACATATAAAGAAAAATTTATTAGGACACTATAATCACGTACAAGCGTTTGTATGGAAAGTATGGCATGTAGCAGCCTCTTAATAGGATAAAATATCTATCAAGACATTTGCACAAATAGGTAGGTTTTGTTAGTAGTAGGACTAACTCTTGTGCGAGAGCCCGTCTGGGTTGTTACCACCGCCTTGCTCGTGCTCTGCCGCTAGGCAGTAGTGTGCAAGCATTACTGTGTTCCGGTTTGATGAGCAGAGTAGCCAGTGAAATTACTGGGCTTATGAGACTTAATACCTCATGTCTCAGAGCGCACTGCAGTACCGCACTGGCCTTTGTGTTTCAAAGTTCTGGGTGGCACTGCAATTGTTATGGGCCGGTGTTATGCTTACCATCAGGCAAAGACCAGCTCGTCTCGGTAACTATTAACCTAAAAAGAAGGTACTCTATTTCATACTTGGTGTGCAGGCTTTTTTCCAGTTACCTACTTTATGCGTAACATGACATTTGCAAGCGAAATGGGTTGTAGCAAGAAAATGATATGATGATTTTAGGGCACTATACCATTTAAAAGGATTAAAAATATACATTAAAAAGCAATAGATTGACAGTGTGTACCATCACCAACCACATCATCAATTACACCCAGGTGAGATAGTGGTTAAAATGACATAATAAAAGTTAAAAAAACACAAAAAATGTGTGTTAAAAAAGGTTCATTAGTTTTGGAAATACAATACCAACCCAAATACTCAAATACTTATTTATTCGTAAACTAGTTTACACATAAATTATTATGTTAATGTAAATTTGAGTAGATATTCAGTTATTAATTATGTGTACATACAAATATGCACAATACACCCCAAGTGGGACGTCAGTGCAGGCCTTATCGCCCCCACCTAGAATAAGAATGTGTACCTACAATAAGTATACACGCCAATAACAACCAAACAGAGGTACTCAATATGTGATTTATTATCGTAAGTACCTGACATTTTTTTCTCCAACTCCCCAAATGGAGGTGGTAACTTCACCTCTAAATCGATTTTTGTTTTACTAGTTTTTCAAAAATTTGGTCTAATCTGATGATACAGCTACTTCTGAAGGTAGGTAAATATGTTACTAGTTTCTTCATTTATAGATTACACACCCTAAAATTTTAAGTTTCCCACCTGCTTCCTAAGTACAAGACATTTCGTAATTTCATAAGTTTCAGGTAATTACTTTATAATTAGAATGATGAGCAATCGGAATTCTACTGTCGAATAAAATCATTGTTTATAGGAAAAGTGATGTACTAAAATATGTTTATTTTGACCCCTATATTTCGAGGTAAAAGGAAAATAACTAAAAAATATACCCCAAAGACCTTATAGTTCATACAAAATTACAAATCATAGATGTAAGCAATTTTTTTTATGCTTTTCACTTAATAATTTTATTGAAAAGTTACTCACAGTCTCCGGTTTAAAATCGCCACTACTGCCAGGACAAACACTGCGGTTGAGTTACGAATACTGTATTGAATAAGGCATTAAATACTTTACAACTAAATCACAGTTACTGTTGAGATTTCAGTCAGCAAAACACAATAAATATTCAAATTATTTTGTACACAACAAACCGTGAACAAATCAAGCAAATCAAGCACACTACCTAGTCTGTTAAATCAAGTTTGTAGCACATTAGCTAGCTACATAATATATAGTAATCTGTGTAGCACATACTCAGTAGTCTGTGGTACTGGTAGCACAGATCAGTAATACACCACAGATTACTATATATGCAGCTGTACAAGGTTTGTAGACCACAGATAAGTAAAATGAATGTAGACAATAGACTAGACATAATTTTCAGCAAAGATAATATAAACACCAGTATTCATAATAAATTGTCCAAAATATGTCCCAATACATGAATTACATAAAGTAAGGTCACCCTATTAGAAAGAGACATAGAACCTTAATAGTATCATTCGGACCGCGTTTTTGATATCAGTGATTCTTCCAAGTTACGTAGTATAAAAATTCCTTGGTAGACACGCAACCCATCATAGACTTAAAATTTTATCCATATACAATTTTACAGGTGCTGTTGTTGATTTTGTGTTATTTACTAAAACCTCTGTTCTAAATGGTGGATTATTAACCATTAAGTGTTTGTAAACGTGCATCAGTGAAAGACAAATAGTACAAAGACGAAAAACGTGTATTTTCGTATTCTATCCAAACCTCCATAGAAGCGTTCAGTAAAGTATCCACCGCTTTACTGAAGTATCACTTTGACTCGACAACGCCTAGACTAAACTTTAACGTGACGTTGACGACTTACATAGAGACTTTTATAGAGATTTATTATAACTTGACACTAGCTAAATACGCAAATCACATTGAGTCAAAAATAAAACAAAAAAAAAATGACTAATAATGTATGTTTGGCCCACAGACTTTTACATATCTGTGGTTTGGCCAAGAAAGAGAAAAGCAAAAATGAAGGTTTGACTTTGACATTAGCTCTGACATTTTGTTTACATGTCACCTGTTTTTTATAATGTCAATTTCATAACATCATTATTGTGTTAGCTGTTTGGTTTCAGGTTTGGCGCCTGCGCATTTCAGCATTTTCAGCGTTATAATCGAAGAAACTAAACTTATTTGGATTACTTACTCAATATTTTGGTGTTTTGTTTTTCTATTAAATGAAAAACGTGCAACATGGAAGAGGAAAGTCAGTATGATATAAATCTCAGCCTTAATTTTGGGGTTACGACATTGTTCCTAATGTTGAAAAATATTTCAGAACTAATTCGTCGAAAGAAGAAAGCTCTGAAAGGCAGTAACCGACGGGCCTTAGCTGAGGCTTATAACGACCTTGCAACGTTTTACTACAAGCACAATCGTTACGGCAACGCATTGGAAGAGTATAAAAATGAAGCTACTATTTGTAGAGAGCTAGGGCTACGGATGGAATGGGGGACTTGCAACAGAATGATTGGAGAAATGTATATGCTACAGGCCGAGTTCGACAAAGCTTTGAAGTATGAGGAGCGACATTTAGGTAATTTGTTCTAATATACTTATCTTTCATGATAATATGATCTGCAGTATATGTAATGTATCTAGATCTAACTGAACTTGGACTCTACAAGTGTTCCAAAGAGAAATGGAACACAAAAATTGAAGCAGTTTGCCAACAAGAATAGAGTTTTTTATTCTATTTGATAAGGAGAAAAGCTGCTCGTTTGCCTGATGATAAGCATAATGCCGGCCCATAATAATTGCAGAGCCATTTAGATCTCTTGAGACACAAAAGGCCTGTGCGGCACTGCAGTGCTTTACCCTGAGACATTAGGTATTGGTACATGATTTTTGTGCTCTCATTACAGGCACGAAATTTTAGGGAGATATTTGGAAATTATGGGTTCTTTTTATTCGAATTTTCAATTTGGTGTCTATATTTTTTGTAATTAAATTAATATGTGACATGAATTTAAATCATTCTGTTTTTGTTGTTCCTTTTCGTTAAAGGGTTGGTGGTTTTGGCTAATAACAAATCAAGATTGAAAAATGTTACTTAATACTGTGATACCTGGGCAATTAATACCATTGGCCTCTACCACTGGCCTCACTTTGACACTGGCAGAAAAACATCAAGCAATGTTTAAAAGCCATAATCTGAAGAAGAATAAGAAAACTTAATATTGTATAAGGAATTACAATGTTTGACCTATTATAATCAGACCAAACTTATGTTGAACATTGATAAATAAATAGAATCTAGGTAAAAATAGTGTTAGGTATATTATAATATATTATGATGTTTCTTTAAGGTTTTAGTACAGGTACCTATTAAGTCTCATAAGCCCAGTAATTTCATTGCCTACTCTGCTCATCAAACTGGAACACAGTAATGCTTGTACATTACTGCAATCAACGCGGTGGTACCAACCCAGATGGACACTCGCAGAAGTGATAATGATGTCGATTTTTATACTTTATAAATCAATTTGCACTCTGGAAATAATTTACCAGATGCATCTTCTTTTCTAACCAATCTTTAAACAGTTTATCATGTAGCCACTCTCTGTGAAACTTTTGTTTATATTGTACTTTCGTCATTTTGTACGATATTATTATTACAATCATTAAACACATGTTATAAAACTTGGTAACTCACAATAATGCTAAGTTGCTAAGATAGAAAGGCATACACACAGTCACTTAATCCTTACTAGTTACTAGATTTCAATTTAAATATTCAGGCTCTATGCTTACAGCCTGAATATTTAAATCTATGAATCTATCAAAAACAGTAATAAAGTTATAAGAAAAGAGATTAGAGACAAAATGAAATTAGAAAGTGTGTTAAAAAATTTAAAGTGTACTATTTTGTCCACAGCTGTAGCTAAAGAACTTCAGAACCTAGTGGAGGAGCAGAGAGCAATGGCAACACTTGGCAGAATATACCTGCTGCAAGGCCAGAGTTCTGTAGATGATGGAGAGGCAAAGATATCACTGAAGGCAGCAGAAAAAGCTTTTATGAAGAGTCTGGTCCTTTGTGAAAAGTAAGCAATGTTATGACTACTTCATATCAAAAATGATTATTTCAGTAATTAAGTTTGTTAATACATATTGCACAACAATGATACATGATCAAGAGCAAGTTATTAAACATCTTAACTAATGAAACCTTGATTAGGTTACTACTTGTTCTGGTAATTACAAAACAGTATTCTTTAACTTTTCTTTGCTATTGTATCGCTACCTTTTGGGATATGATATGTAGATTGCACAATACTATTTTGCAGTATCTATCTGATCACCTATATTGTCCTATTTTTGCCTCCTAGATTTTGGCTGTCTGTTCACCAGAGTCTATAGCATATATTCAGTTTTCTCTCTGCTAATAAAGATAGTGACCAAATGATGTGGTTTTCATACACACAATCCAAGAATAAAATTAATACCTTCTGCATCCGACCCTTGATCCAACCGTCTATAGCGAGAGCCTCTTGAGATGTTGAATGTGGCACTTCGCTATAAGGCCTTTAGCCGAAACAACTAGCCTCACAACAATCGCTTAATCAACATTTCACATGGTTACCTCGTGAGCCAAATCAATATACTTGCTGAGTATGTCATTCTCGGCCTTCACGAGGTTTTCGTCGAGGGGGATAATCCCCATCCCCCTCGACGGTCCCTATTGGGACCCCTCTACCGCTCTATTGATCAAAGCACGGCCACTTTCGAGAATTGGTGCCGGTGCGTACTTATATAGTACGGCATCTCAGACTCGATAAGACCGTTTTGAATGGCAAGTTGCTAATGGATGATCCTGGCTACAAGGTTATGTGTTATGTATAAGTAAAAACTCGCCGTTAGCAAGATGATAGCAACCGGAGCTTTACGTCTTGATAACTTCATCCACAATTGCACAGACAAAACCCTCACTGGCAGTTCACTGGCGCGAGCAGGTCCACATCGTAGGACCCTGTTAATGCCCGATAGAACCGCCCGTGGAGCTCCTTGCCCTTCCTCCATACGTCCTTGCGGTCCTCAGTGGTCAT
Organism: Crocallis elinguaria; assembly: GCA_907269065.1. Lineage (NCBI taxonomy): Eukaryota > Metazoa > Arthropoda > Insecta > Lepidoptera > Geometridae > Crocallis > Crocallis elinguaria. The sequence goes on along the minus strand of OU026072.1, from coordinate 16,549,397 downwards.
CACCACTGCTTTACCAACGAGAGAGGCGTGAGGTTCTTGTCAACTGCCACCACATCGCGATGCATTCCTTTTTCGCTGTGGCTGTACACTTATCGGTTATGAAGAATCTTAGCATTTAAAAAGCCACGACCTCCCCGTTTATGCGGAATCTACAGTCTCATAACAGATGAGAGCGTATGGGTGTAGCATGCATTGTCCCAGAAATTAGTGGCAAATTATCAGAATTTCCAACTTTTCCCAGCTGCACATGCATGACCGCGCACTTATCCACACTGTTGGCGCTGCTAAAAATCTCAGTAATTTTAACAGCTCCATGAAGTCTGGACATTTCATTAGCATGTTCGTATTTGCTATCTCGTTTTATAATGTGAGAGCTTTTCTGCTCGATTTTTATTGAATATTAGCCACCTGCTGTTTCTATTCAATGGAGATTTCCACAGGAATTGTCCCAGGAAATTTCCCAAGATAAAAGTAGCCCGTGTTATGACTCTCCAACCCATAAACTACTCTTTGCAAAATAAAACCACGTCGATTTGTTTATCTATTTCTGCGTAAACGAAGGACAAACAATTTCACATTTATAATATTAAAAGTAGGGTTTCACAACTTTGTATGTGATTCTTGAGAAGCTCTTACGTGAATTATTTTTACTTTAATTTACAATTATTTTTTATTTGTATAATTTACAGATTAAGTGGGAAAATAAATAAACATGAACTGATGGACATGCGAGCACGCTTACTTCTCAATATCGGTGTTGTACAAGAGCATCTAGGACACCTTGATAAAGCTATAGACTGCATAAACAAAGCAATAACTATTTGTTCTAACCAGGATCTGTATGAAGTTTTACACAATTGCTACACTACAGAGGCATTGTTGCTTGCCAATAAGAAGAAAGATTATGCTAAAGCATTGAGTTGCTTAAATAAGGCTTTGGAAGTAGCTAGTCGCTTAGAGGATAAGGTAAAAACACTACTTGATATTATTTTATTTTTATTTATTTCCATAATCCAACAGCGTTAACGTAAAACCTAGGTACATAAAATAGTCTTATAATAAGGCCAAAATAGGATTACAATAATAAAGCATAAATGCTTACATATACGTATATATATGTAGATAAAGTAAAATCTGTGTTCCAATCATTTGAAAAGTGTGCGCGTGTGTGTGTGTGTTAATAAATCTGATTTGTGCTTGTTGATTCGTACTTCCATGCAGCAATGGATTAATGTGGGATTAATATAATTTTTGTCATGAAATATATGAATTATAAGCCATTTTTGTGGTTGTCTCTACCAATTTTGCAAATGTACTTTAGAAATAATAGCATTCAATACATTAAAATTTACTGTAATTTACACAAATGGTACTTAATTATTCTTTTATTGATGTGTTTTTGAACCTGTAATATTTTACCAGACAGAATTTATCTTTCGGGTGGTGCATCAAAGTATCTTGATGAATCCGTAAACAAGCTAGTCTCATCCATTTATTGTAAAAAAATTCATACAAGATGATTTTTTAATTCAAATTCAAAAGTCTTTATTCAAATAGGCCCCAAAGGAGCACTTATGAAAGTTAAAAGTTAGTTTGTACTTATTAATGTATGTTGTCCTTTTATAGATATTGAAAATGTGTGAGACATTATCGTCAAAAGCTGACATTCTGTGCAAAATGTCTGATTACCAAAGTGCTAAGCAAGTGCTTCTGAAAGCATGGAAGCTGAAGACACCTGATGAGGACGAAAGAGAGAATATAGAATCAAATTTGAGAGTTGGTAAGATTTTTTTTAAACAATTGTACTTCTGCAGACTTTACAGTACTGTACACTACAACTCTATGTATAGTTTTATAACCTTGTTCTCAATTACCTGTCACAGCTCGCTTGTATCAACTTTGTTCACACAACCTGTCATATTGGATTAATGTGCATCAACATTATGTAAATTATGTTTGTCGCGTCGCGCGCACTCTCATCATCTTTATTCACAGTGACTTTATAGGTGATTCTGGCTCCGTTATATCAAGGAGTTGTCGCTGAGGTTCAATATTTCGTGAGACCAAGGTTCAGGTTTATTATTTCATACTAAAAGGCGAGGAGTCGTTCTATGAGAATCGCTTCTAGTTCCGTTAGCCTGTCCGAGAGCCACTCGACGTGGAAGGTTCCTCTCAAGTACGGACAGGCCGACAACCAGTGCTCGCTCACACAAACAATAGGGACCTAAGGTCCCTGGATGGTCCTTCAGACTTCCACATAGAGCTCCCATCAAGCCTCCAAAGTTACTCTCTTTGACACTGTAACTTCTCGATACATGCCTTCGCTATTTCGTTAATTACTAGATAGTGCAACTCACTCTGGGACGTTTGTTTCGTTCGTTTTTCTCTTCGTCCCGCCAACTCTCACCGTTCTTCCGCCAATCATAAAAAATACCTTCCCTCTTACGTTTTCTATTTTAATAATCCCTTGACCACTAAAATGTTGCTAGCGCACAAAACCATTTTTACTTGCTACTCTCTGGTTGGAAATCGCACAGATTCGCGAGAGGAGTTGACCCTAACTCCTTGATATAATGGGTTGGATAGATACTGGCAGTGCCGTTACTAGCCTTTTATGCGCCCGGTGCGAGCTTCTACAATTGCATCCTAATGTTCGAATCTAATCCGGGTCTGGTCATTTCTGCGCCATTCCAGGATCAGCGTCCGGTGCCTGGGCACCTCCGGCACCGCCCTATTTACTGCACTGGATACTGGCAGGGAGAAATTCATAACACACCCCAAGCAAGGCATCAGTGCAGGTCTTACCACCCCCATATAGAATAAGAATGTGTACACAAGCAAGTCATTCTGGTACCACCAGAATTTTAATAAAAGCGCCAACATAACACCAAAAAAATGATCAATTCCGATAACCACACTCCAGATCGTTTGCCCGTTCTAGACCCAGCATGTGACTATATTGTAACGTCAAGCAAAGTGTAAATTATATCCATACAAATATTACAAATCTGAAAGTCTGTCACTTCTTCAAGGCATATAGTGTTACCACAAAAAAACCATTTTTAGTCGTCAGTTTAGCTAGACAGTGTCTAAGGGTAAACGTCAAAAATGATTAGAAATGTCACAACAGAATTGTGTTAGACAACGGTTAGACACTACTTAAATCAGGATTTGTGGTTGCTCATATTTAATCGCGTGACTATGGCATGTTTAGGCGTTAAATAGTGATTAACACAGGTTTAACGTGTGTTTAATTTCTTGTGGTAAGACCCTTAAATTTTAAAGTAGGTACAGAAACTATTGAGTGTAAATTTTGGCAGCAACATAGCTTATAGCTTAAAGAAAGACGTACCGTAACAGTTAGATAAACTTTTTACCGTTCCAGTTGCAGCAATATGCTACACAGAAGACCTACTCATATCAACCAATCCATCGGACCATGTCACCTTCAAGAAACTACACGAGAAGCTGGGAGATGGCGCGTGCCATTTAAAAAACTATTCTGGTGCTGTCGACTGTTACCTAAAGATGCTTGACCATGCTGAGCTAGCCGGAGAATGTGGGAAGATGCTTATACCTATTTATGTGAGGTGGGTAGAAATTTCGTGACTTTTTTTTACTATGTTTGATAACGAGACGATCTCGTTGTTTGTCTGATGGTAAGCATAACGCCGGCCCATAACAATTGTAGTGACACAAACTTTGAAACACAAAGGCCTGCGCGGCACTGCAGTGCGCTCGTTACCCTGAGACAATAGGTATTAAGTCCCATAAGCCCAGTAATTTCACCGGATACTCTGCCCATCAAACCGGAAGACAGTAATGCTCTCACATTACTGCTTGGTGGCTGACTTCCCGAGCAAAGCGGTGGTAACAACCCAGACGGATACTCGCTGAAGAGTTAGTCCTACCACTACCAAAACTACTTTTGACATCATTGTAATTCTTAATTTGTAAATTTATTACTTTATATTGAAATAACAATTCCAATACTTGATTTTAGCTTGTACCAAACATACAAAGATATGGGGTCCTACAACGAAGCACTCTATTATTACGAGAAAGAGTATGATCTCATTAAAGATGTTCCTAAAGAAGCTTACACGACTTTGTTCAACATTGCAGAGACATTGTTCTTAGCTAAAAAACCTTATGGTCAGGTGGAGAAGGCGTGTCTAGATGCTAGGAAAGCTGTAAGTATAACTCATCATTGACTGACTAACAATTCAGTAACAACTTCAGTAGCTGTCAGAGTATGTTTTGCTATAGCAAGAAAGCTCTTAATATTGTATTAATTGTTAAAAGTCTAGACTAATCGAGTTTAAGAGATTTTGAACCGAAACCGTCAAGAATAAATTAGTCTCAAAATATTATGATAGGATACATTACGATAATTTTTGCTTTGCAATTATATACTAAATTTGAATGAGCGGCTTGTACCAATTTGTCAATAATTTTAAGTTTATCATGTTATAATTTAAAATTATTTAATAATAATGTATATCTTCAAATTATGAATGGAACAACCCCTTTGTTTACATAAAATATCTAAGATTTTGGAACAGGGTATAATTATAATATTTTTATTGTTCTGATTATATTTCAAAATGCCTTTCCAGGCCAAAGACTGGAACAAACGAAAATATGAGATTCGCATACTGAAAAGCCTTCTTAAGTACCAAGCAGTGTATGGCGAGACAGATAAAATGGAAGACACCAAGTCAGAACTGCAAGCGCTAGGATACACCAACTTGGACAATCCTGAGAATTCTGAAGACGAGCAGAGTTCAGCGGGAGGTGGGGATGAGGATACCACGCATATTGGAGATGATGTCTGTTTGGAGGACCTCACAGGTAATGTGATGATTTTCATATGTGTGCACAAAAACCTCATTGAAAATCTTTTTTACCATTGATTGGTTAGCTCTTGATCACTATAAGGATCCCTCCACACTGGCAATTTGAAGTGTGGTAGGAGCCTAAATAAATAATACACGCTCATACTCTTTCACTAGGATCCCCTGTGCAAGTGGCATGGATATACACACATAGATATACTACACAAATATCCTAGAACTGAGAACAAACTTTATATGCTCACCACAGAAAGTTTGCCCCAGTTGGATATCATATCGCTTTGCTTTGTTGGTAGTTACTGCACTACCAACATATCCCACGGAGCCGACAACTATCTCACCTTATACTAGATGTTTTTATTGTTTTCCTTTTGTAATTCGATATTTGTCTTATATAATTCTTACTCAAAAAATATGTTTAATAATAATAAAATAATAGTGTAATTGGCTTGCAGGCCGTTCTTATTATAATAAATAAATAATGAATGTAATTAAATAGCCTTATTCTTTACTCTATGTCTTGTGTCTAACATTCTGTTTATTTTAGATGTATCTGATACCAATGAGGAAGATATCGCAGAAACGAAACGCGAATCCAGAAGGAAAGGAAAAGGATTTGCCATCAAAAAAAATATGAAAGGAGAGACCCAGTTACATGTAGTAAGTGACTCACTCGAATTTTTAACTGAACATCATCCGACGTTTATGCTCGGGGTTTCTTTAGTTGACACCCTTTTCTATGCATTTTAATTTTAAAGACATTTTTGTCTTATATATTGTTTAGATTTTTTTCTGACATTTTTTCATCTGGATGAAAGCTAAAAGTATTTTTAACATCTGAATAATAAGCAAATCTTGAATATTTTGATAATTAATATTCTATGCAATTCGTTTTATGAACACAGCTGAACACTCCACTAAGCATTTCCAAAATTACACATTTAAGGGTGTAGAAAATTATCAGGCCCTCTACACAAAATCCACACGATCCTTTTTCCGCTCACGCTAACATCATAGAGTAAAATGCCAATACGTAGCCATAGAGTAAAATACTAATTACCGTCTACCAATTTAAAAATATAAAAGGCCAGTTACCGTCTTCACTAAGTTTTTCAAAAAATATATAAATGTCTCATTTTTTATTTGGGTGTACGAGCTTGTACTTGTCGTGTCGTTGCCGTGCGCCTGTTGAAGAAACGCCCAATATCGGCCGCTTAGACACCACTTATTTGACAACACTAGCCGTTATTAACGTCAGTGATAATTAACTTGAATGAAATCTTTCTTTCTTCTTTTCTTTCATACTTAATATACCTACTTGCATTTGACTACTATCTCACCTAAAGGTGACGATTGAAAGGTAAATTTTTCATTTCTCAGGCTTCTATATCAGGCAACAAACTGCTAGTAGAAAGGCTGTTAGCTAAAGGTCACCCGGTCAACATAAGAGATAATGCTGGCTGGATGCCGCTGCATGAGGCTTGTATCCATGGACATATCGAGATTGCCAACATGCTGATAGACAATGGAGCTAATGTCAATGACAGAGGAGGGTCTAATTGTGATGGTAACTGTGTTTTAAATTTAATTGACACTCACATAACATAGAAAACTAATATAATAAGTATTATAATTATGCTTCCAAAATCATAACAATTAAAACTTCTTCTGCCGACTTTTATCATATCTAATTTTCTCTCTCTAATCTGTTTAAAAAATCAGATCAGCGTCTATTTTCATTATTATAATATATTTATCAGAAATTATAATGGCGATTTCAGGTATTACTCCTCTATACGATGCGGCTAGCAACGGCCATTTAGAAGTTGTACAATTATTACTAGAAAAAGGAGCGATACCTTCCCTCCAAACTGACTTTGGCGAGACACCGTTGCGCGTTTTACAAAAATGGAGAGCGGGCACGATTCTCACTAGAGACGAAGAAATACTATACAACAATGTATGCAATAAAATACATAGTTTAATTGACAAGAGTAACATGACTGATATAGGTTTAAATAGATCAAAATCCAAAACTCCAGTGAAAACTAATAAAGAGATCTCACCACCCAGTACTTCTAAAAGATCAATTACAAAGAAACAACTAGACTCTCCAGCGTTAAGAAGAAGGAATATAATAGATGACGATAGTGACGAAGATGATATTAATATGTTGCAAAATGTACGACAGCAACTAGCATTTCCGTCCGATGATTCTGACGATTCAGATGATAATCCTAATAATAAAAGTAAAGGTATCTCTGGTGTAAAAGAATACCGAAGTGCTATATCAGCGCTGAGGAATAGAACTACTTGTGACCTTCCCGAAGTAGATGTAAAGAAAACAAAACCGAAACCAGCTTTGTTAGACCCCGATGAAGTAGATGATGAATGGCTTGACGACGACCTTGGTATAAATAAGAATAATAACAAGAAAAGAAAACTAAGCGATCCTTTAACAGTAGTCGCTAAGAAACCTTCCTATGAAACAATAAAAGAATCGATAGAAAGCATAACAGAACCGCTTGTAGAAAGTAACAAGAATGTGAAGCAGAAGAAATCCAGAATCAGTGATGTAATAGATATAAGCGAAAACAGCTCAGACTCTGACAATTTTCAAAGAAACGAAAACGTTCGTCCTAAAGTGAGTCCATCAGAATCCATGAGAAATATAACAAGAGTAATGAATAGTTCAAGATCTGGCGACAGTCGAGACAATATGCGCAGACGATGGAAACGACAAAGCACATTACTAAAAGCGGGTTTCCAAAGACAAAGGGAAGACTTCGATCAATCGAGCAACAGTGGGAGTGACAACGAATTTACCAATAGAAGCTACAACAAAGTGAGCCTTTCTAGAAAATCTTCCAGCGAAAACTTCGCCGTGAACTTTTCAAGAAAACCATCTGGGGAGAACTTTGGTTGCTCAAACACACACATCGATGGCTTCAGTTGTGTACAGAATATGAATCCTCATCTCGTGCAGCCGATGAATGTAATCCAACCTATAAACATTGTTCAATCAACTAAGAACGGTAGGCCCGTTCAGACGCAGATTCTTCCGCCTGCTGCGGTCAAAGTGCAAGTCGAGGATAAGGTGCTTCTGATTTCTTTGAAGTTGGACACGATAAATAAGTTTACAATCAGCTGGCTGGTTGAGGAAGTAAAATCCAGATATTACAAGTAAGCATTTTTTAATTTTATGAGCTAGCTATGTGTGTTCTGTTATTACTGTTCTGATCTAATAATGTGGTAAATACGCTAAACCTAGGATCAATAAGTCAATTATTTATTTTACGAAAGAGGTTAAAATTTTGTATAATATAGGTGCTTATTCTAATAGTAGGCTTGTGTCCACTAAGAATAAATCGGATGTTAAATCGGATAGTTTCTAATGATTAATCATGGTATAGTGTAACGTTACCAAATAACTAGTGTAACGTCACGTTATAGTGTACGTTGTAATTGTGCCGCGCGAGAGCAAAGCCGAGGGAAATAGAAACAAAAATATTTTTCACAAGTGAAAAATGCTTTGGGCAACTGGCAACATCACTTTGACAGTGACTTTTCGTAACATTTCCTGGTTTACAAAAACTATAGATTATGGAAAAGGGTATGTCTACCTACTTGGCATTGGCGAAATTGTGGCTAACATACCACAGAAGCCAGGAAATAAAGAAAGAAGAAGGGTATGGCTGACACACTGGGACAGGTCTAAACAAATCTTTACTTATCGATAGATACTAGCGTGGTCTACATCAGGCTTACTTAGTTTTTCCCTTCTTCCAGATTGACAGGTGTGCGTCCAGTGTTCAGCCTTATGACGTCAGATGGTGCTATCCTCTCAGAAGACGATCCTCTTAGCTTGGTGCTCTCATCTCCTGAACTGAAGACTTGTATTACGAATTGGAAAGCGTCGCCGGCCGAAGAGAGATACCTGGAGTGTTGTGACGCGCTGGGAGTTTGTGAGTATATTTTTATACTAGCTGTGCCCCGCGGTTTCGCCCACGTAGCCTAAACTACTCCTTGTAACATCAGCTATCTGCCAGTGAAAGTCATGTTAAAATCGGTCCAGCCGTTTCGGAGATTTCCTGGAACAAACAGACACACAAAATCTAAAAGAAAATATCAAAAATATTTGTTTTGTTATAGGTACCGTATATACTATCATATGAATTTAGTAAAAAGATGTTATTTTAATATTACAAACAGAAACTTCAATTAGACAGTACTATAATAAAAAGATGAAAAGTTAAGGTTGAATGATTCGTTTGTATAGTAAAGCTTTTCTTTTTACTTCATTTCAGCACCGTCCGAAGAAATTCAACAAGCAGTTGGCAGGAGTCACACAACGCGTCGCCTGGCACTTGGTGCTAGAACACTTACTTCATCGCAAATACGACCCCTATTCCGAGCTCTCACACACCAAACTCACATAACAGCCGTCATGATATCAGACAACAATATAGGAGACACTGGCCTCAAACACCTTACCGAATGCTTAAGCACTATGAAGCATTTAACACATCTAGATATCAGTAGAAACAATGTTACCAGCGAAGGAACGAAGGCTTTACTAAACCTCTTCGAAAAAGCTACCAGACCCGTATGCCAAGCGTTAGAAGAACTCGATGTTTGCTCAAATCCAATCACAGACGAGGGTTTCAAACATGTCGCCAAAATAAGTCAGCACGTCAAATTAAAAGTGCTAAAACTGAATAACTGTAATATAACCGAGAATGCGGTTTCTGAAGCGAATAAAACGAATTTATGCTTCGATAACATTGAATCGATAGATATTAGTAATAATGAAGTGAAAATGCCAGTGATTAGTTGTCTAATGACATCATTGAATCCGAATTTGATTGTGGATCTGGATATGGATAATATTGGTGTGGGTGGGAATGTTGTCGGGTGTATAGCAAGCTTTTTGGACTCTGCCAGAGATTTGAAGCTGAGAAGATTTGCGCTGTCGAATTGTAAACTAGTAGATGGACAGTTTATGAGGATATACAGGTTTTTTTTTTTATTTGTACACCTCTGCCCAAAAAAGAGTTCTCAGGGTTCATGTAAGGCGCATTCAGGTAATTCCGGGATAAGCCGATATTACCGATTTCTACCAAACGAGGCAATATTTATTGGTTTAGCAACATTAACCTGGGGAGCGGGATGGCGGCTAGGATGCAAGGATTCTAACTATACCCCATAAATCCAAACCTGTTCAGGCATTCAAAAGTTATGGTGGAATAAAGAAACTTTTACATCAAATTCTAAATTATTTTAGACTACCCTCATTAATTATCCCAACTTAATTTTCAGATCAATAGGCCGCGCCAAACACATACAATCAATCGCTCTCAAGTCCAACAATCTCACATTTATCACACTGAAGAAGCTGCTACAACGGCAACCTCCCGTGCCTCAAATCAACCTCGAGGGCTGCCAGGACATATTCAAATACTCCCCTGATTCGGACTTCCAAGTATGGCTACCAGCTGTAGATTTCGGAAGATGTTTACCCGAAATAAATGTTACCCCCGTGTCGAAATCGGATGAAGAAAGAGAGAGCTTGAAGCTGTTTTCGAAGACTTGGCTAAATTGTTTCAAAGGCAGAGGTGTTATAGAGCATGGTGATGGAGGACTGATAAAATTCACTGCAAGATGATATTCAAAATATGTAATTACGGTGAACAGTATTATCAAAGTACCTTGGTGTGGTACATATTTGTATGTGTCTCAGCATTTTATGACTATTGGCATGATAGTTTAAGGTAACAAAACTAAAACAGAAACATTACAAGGATGCTGATGGTAATTGTAAATAAATCTTTGGATTGCAAGTATGGGTAGGTAGGGAATGCAGCCACGGTATTGGTCGGATGAATATGGAGATTAACGGATCAACCAATGACGTAAGAGGGCGTCGACTAATTACGTGAGGCGTTGGGGGGGGGGGGGGGGGGTGTCGAAAAATAGCCTCACGTAATTAATGGACGCCCCTAACCGCAATCGAAATCTATCTCAACATTCTATAGGTACAAAGAAAGATTATTTGGTTCTGTGGGTAGTTTACTTTGTAATAATTACACGTTGAACTGTACCAAGAAAAACTTTTTGAGTATAAATGGTTCGAAAGATCGCCATTACAACCGTCATATGAGTAGATGAAATTCCGTATAGGTTGATGGTGATGGTATGATTCCTTTCACTTGTCTATTTTTGAGTCTGGCAAACTATATTGCTGTTTATAGTAAAATCGTTTGTAAGTATGTACCTATTTAATAAAATATATATTACAAATGCAAAGTAAAGATTAAATAAATGTATGTGTATTTCTATTTATTAAAACAATATCCAGTATTTTTATTTATTTTTTACTATTTTATAACGAGATGTGCCGGTCGTTTGCCTGATGGTAATCATAACGCCGGAAAATAACAATTGCAGTGTCACTCAGAACTTTGCAACAAAGGCCTGCGCGGCAGCGCTCGTTACCCTGAGACATTATATAAGTCTTATAAGCACAGTAATTTCACTGGCTACTTTGGTCATCAAACCGGAACACAGTAATGCTTGCACAGCATCACAGAGTACATTAGTATATAGGAGGCTGCGTAGCGGCTCACTGCACGAGCGGTGGACGGTGGTACCAACCACAAGTACCAACCCAGACGGACACTCTCAGAAGAGTTAATCCTACCACCAGAAATTATTTTATCACCAGTTGTTTTCCTACCATAAAGAAATATATATTTTTTTTGTTTTATCAAAAATGTTATCTTTCGACTTTACGGCTATAATGCACTGACTTATTGTATGTACCTTCATAGTATAAGGCCTTTTTAACTGTAGGCACTACAATACAATACTATACATTTGTAATAACTTAATTTAAACTTGAAATTGCAAAATACAAAAAATGTGTCTGGCCACAAAGAAAAAAAAAATACATTAATAATTCCCTAGACAGAGAAGATAGTCCGTCTACGAATAATTCCGACGTAGCCGTCAAAGTCCTAGTACCTCTAAGTAGTCTGTGATCTCTAGTCTCTAATAACCACAGAGTACTATTCTAACTTAATAAGTCTCTGGAAATTACCGTCACAAAAAAAAGAACTTTTATCTCTGTGGTGCCTGTGTTTATAACTTTATCTATATAGTAATCTGTGAACTTTATAAGTTTATAACCACTTTATAACCTTAAAATCTAAGTTCGCATATTGTTGATTTTTGTCTTTTGAAAGCTGAGTTTATATTTTATCAATAGGAATCCTGACAAACATCTACAGCCATGGCTGAACAAGTTAATCAACGTATCGAGGATATGATAAATGAGCTGGAACAGATGAAGAGAACCAGTCTATACAATGATGAAGAAATAAAGTATGATTTTGCTACGCTCGTGACTCATGAGATTATATTTTCATATTTACTAATCGCATTTAGAAATATACCAATTCTTTCTACATACAATTCTGTGTTATAAACTCCTAAACACTAATGTAGGTTCCTATGTACAAACAATTCGTGTTGATTTTTTCACTATTAGTTTCGGGTTCAACCCCCCGCTGATGGTAAAATATTTATAGTCGACTGTACTGTCGATGGTATGTTCAATGTCCCTGAGCCTTCGCAGTTCCTCATTCCCCGCTTACTGATATTTTTATGGGTTTAGATCAGATACCAAATTATGTTTTAGATTGGATGTTTATTTACCTTAATTACAGAGAAATAGCCCGTAAACGCAAAGAATTTGAATACCACATCCAGCGCAGAGTCAAACAGAAAGAAGATTATGTCCAATACATAGCATATGAACTTGCTTTACTTGGCAACATTGCTATTAGACGTAAACAAGCAAAATTAACTGAGAAAAAGAAAGATATAGAATATGCAATAACTAAAAGATTGAACAGAGTCTTCAAGCAGTTTATATACAGGTTCCAGAATGATCTGGAAATATATTTTGAGTATATCAAGTTCTGCAGAAGTGTTGGGTTTACTTCAGCCATTTCGGGTATTATCGGACAAATGCTGCAGGTAATGCTGTAGGCAATTTTCAATGAACTGTGTAGTAGTGTAATTACCAACATGGAATGTAGTAGGGTAATTTAGCTGGTAATAATGTAACACCGATATGTACTGGTTTTCTTAGTACAATTTTTCCATAAGCTATCACTCTGTACAAGGATTTAGTTCGAAACAAGACTGCTCGATGGCATTTTTTGAAGAATAATTGAAACCACAACATTGAGATACTATGGTATCCCTGGACATGCAACACCATTTTTTTTGGACCTTATTGTATCCATGGACGTCAGGGTGGTTAGAGGACTAATTGTAAATGAAATGAAATGTGTGAATATCCATTTTTCAACTGTGTAACGCCAATAAATATGGTTTTAACATCATTATTTCGTTGGTCAGATAACCAGTTCATGATTTATGACAGATTGTCATGTGGTCACATTTGTTTTAGACTTTTATTGATATGACTTTGTAATTGTACCTTAATTATTTTTTGTTAGGGTCTATTCTTCAACTAAAACATGGTGGCCGCAAACTTGACCCTAAATGGTCTACAACTAGACAAAGTGGTCAGAAACTGAAAAAACCCCCTTTTTATCTTCTTTTCAATTATCAAATTCATAATTAACAGCAGTTTTTTAAGAATGTTGTTTTTAAGAATGACAAACCGGTGAAATCACCCTAAATCCATTGGTTCATTGAAGAAAAAGACATCATCCAATGTTGTTGATGGTATACTGGGTTTGACTATGAAAAAGCATCAGGAGTTATATTTAATCCCTTACTGACTAAATAGACCTAACATTAAATATATGAGTAAAATGTCATGTTTTTTTCAGGTACATGGAGATAAACCTAAGATGTGGCAGTTAGCAAGCAAATGGGAGAGTGAAGAACAGAACAACTTAGAAAGTGCAAGGAGTTTCCTCCTTAAAGGCATTCAGAGACATCCAGATTCAGAAGTGTTGTACTTGGAGCTGTTCAAAATGGAACTCCTTGTGTTGAGTTTTACAGCTGAGACAGATGAAGAAAAGGTTACCTAAGAGTTGTCTGCAATTTATTTTGTTTTGTTTAGCTTATTTGTTTGCAGCTTAAAAAGAGATTATTTTATATATACCAGTCTAACTTCAACAATTACAGTTAGATCAGGTCCTTCGAAAGCAGAGTCAGTAGTCCATAGTGAACATGGCATAAACAGACACTTTTATGTTATTATGATGTATTTCAGTGAGAGTCCTATCAAATTTGGTAATATAGTTCCTACCTCTGATAAATAGACAGTAATTTAGCTGTTGTAGGTCTTCTTCATCCTTAGACAAATTTATTTTAGACCTCTGGGATACAATTTGAAGAAAAGTTTCAAGCTTGCTTTGAACTTCTAGCTACCAGTATAAACAGGAAGTGGTTTTGTTGCTTGTGTGATTGTGTAAGAGAGCCAGAGGGTTTTTTAGGATTTTGGAGGGATTTTTCTTCTAAAATACAATTTTTTTTCAGGCTACACAAATGAAAAGGGCTGATGTTGTCTGGAAGAATGGAGTCAAAAACATTACTGATATTGAATTTCTCTTTGAACTGTTTGACCTCTGCTTGAAGTATGAAGTTGAAGGGGATATCAGAAACTCTATAAAGAAAGAGATATGGTCTAGAAGGGAAAATAAGGAAGTCTGGTCTTATATTGCTTCAAAAGAGTTGGAAGTAAGTATTATTTAGCATGGTTCGAAATTATAAATATAAATATGTCTCTTGATCTGATTATCTGATAATTATCAAACAGAAATAAACCGCTTCTCAATCTACTGTCTGCACTTTTCATACATTTATCAAAAGCTTGCTGCACAAGTGGATTCGGTGGTTGCTACTCGCTAAGCAGGAGTCTTAAAATCCTTGCAAAATGAATAAAAATGCAGTCTGTTGCTGATGATAGGCATCTTCAGATGTCTTAATTCATTTTTGAATCTGCTTTTGATATCCAATAACTCATTTACCTTCCTTTTAAGGGTTGCCATTGGGAAGAGATTGAAGAATATGTAGATGAAGACAGCCCTTTTCCAAAGTCATTGAATAGTCTTATTGGGGTTTATGAAGAAGCTCTGCAACAGGTAAATTACCAAAGACTCTAATGTACATAGCATCAAAACAGAGAAGTCCTATAAGACTGATACACAAATACAATAAAACTGTAGTAGTAATGCTAACAAAACGGCAATTTCGAGTAGGGACCTCAATCCATCTATTGCGTTTTGCTGGATATTATAACAACTTTAATAAATTAAGCAAATGTCTGATATATTTGATCTTTGACACATTTTCACCAGTTTATCACAAATTGAGTACCTCGTAATAGTTTGTACCTACTCATAGAATTCTTAATTTTTATCCTAAGGCACCCCTCACATCTAATTCATGATTGATGGATAAGCATCAAGCGCAGACCACGAGAAAACCATGCATATCGTATCGTCTTTTGTGGTTGTGGTTGGGGGCTTGATGAAAATTTAGTCCGAGCACGGCACCGGCTTCTACGACCTCTATTCAAATAAATTGTTTCACAACCATTGCGTGCTCAAGTCATAATATGATGGTAGCGTAAAGCGTAGCAGTCGTCGCTTTGAGCCCAGGCAGGGTTTCGAGACAGCACTATTTGGCTGTATTGCCGTTCTTGTCTATTTCGTGATGGTTTTGCATTCAGCCACGCTTGAGCGTGTATTATCTCGTAATGAGCGCTTTATGCAAAAGCATGGTTATTTTGACAGCAAAACGCATACTTGCATAAGCGTCTACGGTCTGCATTAGTATACGGTACCTACTACCAAACAATTCTTATAAGTTTGTTGTTTATGTAATTGGTTTTTCAATAATTATAAATTTAGAGATCTGATTTGAATGAAAAATCTAAATAACTATGATCTTCAGGTAATCTTCTTTGCCTTGACACTAGTTACTAAAGTTTTAGTTTAGTTTCCAGATCACAGGCTATGCACAAGATATATCCACAAACTTCTAAGTCTAGATGAGACCATATGCACAGACACACAAAAGATAAAAGCAGTAAAACATGCCTGGATGTATGGGCATGAGAGTGGATTGCTTGATAACAACATGTACATGTTTGGTATTGATATGCTCAAGGTGGAAGGTGAAATGACAGACCAAGAACTTATGGAGGTAACTTTTGTATTTCAATACTTTCAGAAATAATGGGAACTAGGAAGTCCAGAATAATTAATAGCTTACCTAAGTTACCTATTTGCTTGAGTAAACTAGTTATAAAGTCTTTACAACTCAAAAGTCGGGGTTATGTTTTTAGCAGTCATGATAATGTATTTACGTATGTTCCAATGTAGTGCCTATTAAACTACTCATCCGATTTTGTAGAACAAGGTGTCAATTGATATGTTACTATTGTCCAGGTGATATAGGCTACTTTTTATATGAAAGAAAATTAATGGATGTTCATCCAAAAAAGGTGTCTCTATTTTTTTTCCTCCTAAACTTAGCTAGAATTATTTAAAAACTGTAGTATAGGGAATCAGTGGCATAATTATAATTGGCAACAAAACATGTTATGTTGGAAGAAAAAGAAATGTTTAACTACCATAAAAATAAACAAAATACTGTAGTTTATATAATTATATATTTTTGTATATACTATTCTTTTCTAGCTTCTTGATTCAGCACTAAGGAAGAATTCACAAGTCCGATCCATTTGGGAAGAGAAAATCTTGCTGAGTAAACCAGATGAAAAAAAAATGATGGCTACACTGCAAGAAGCTACCAAAGCTTTGAAGTCTGAAGATGCAGTACATCTCTACAACTTGATGTTGAATAATGTTCAAACAAATGCTACTGTAAGTTATAGTATCTAGCTATAATTCATAAATGCTTGTTATATGCTTTGGCAAAAGTGCACATCACAATCATAGGTTTAGCATATTATCACTCATATAAAGTCAGTCAAAACACAATTAATTTCTTAAAGTAAAATATGAAATCATTCATTATTAATCTCATCATAGTAATACCATTTCTACCCAGTACAATAATTAAGTAGGTACTAGAAAACCGTATAAGAAAACTTTGTATGTATATGTTTTTTTTGTTTTGTGATATCTAATAACACAAATTAACTTTATAAAATTATAGTAGATAAGTTTTTGCAAGTGTGAGTTTTTATTTATAAAAATACCTTATCATGCTTGTGTTAGTCAATATTAGAGTAGTTATGTTTGTCACTATGAAAACTAATCTCTTTATTAGATGTTTTTTTTTAGAAATAATGATGAATTTTACTAATCATCTTTTCCGTTTCAGTTGAAAATATTGTACAACAAGTTCCAAAACTGTGAAAATGCTGTTCTTTTAGAAGTGAAGCCGAAGCTATTACAAAAAATGTATGAACACAATGGGTTGAAAGCTGCAAGAGATTTGTACGAAGATCTCATTAGGACTCCTCCCATTCAACTAGAAGTCAACCAAGTCATGATAACTATTGAAAAAGAGCAAGGAAAACCTAATGTGAAGAACATTAGAAAGTGTTACGAATGTGCTGTCATGCATCATGGTACTGAGAATGTTGATATCTGGATGGATTACATGAAATTTGAAATAGAACTGGGTTCTGCTGCTTCGTCATCTTTGATTTACAGAAGAGCTGTTGCTATGTTGAAGAAAGACATTGTTGATGAGTTTATCAAGGCTCAGACATTAGCTAAATTAAAATAAATTTGTTGACTTATTGTTTTCTTTTGTACCTATCATTGTTATCAACCGAAGTATGTTAAGTAAAGCTGTAAAGATATTTCATCATACTTTACACTTAGTCTACTTTGCAATACAAAAATATATCTACATATTATTCTAACATATTCTGCACTAAGACAGTTTCTTTGAGCATTACCTTAACTTTACATGCATAGTGTAGATATACGCACCACAACAGATTTCCTTATTTTTCAATTTAATACTTATTGTAGGCTGTAACATCCTACTAATATTATAAATGCGAAAGTTTGTGTGTGAATGTCTGTTAAAGATTATGATGAAAGTTGGAATGTAGATTGTTTAGGTTCTGGAATAACACAAACGCTATAAAAATATATATTATGCGGGTGATACTATGGGCAAAAGTTAGTTCTAAATAAGAAGACAAAATTAGAGGAATAAAATATATTTATTTAATTATTACCACACCTTGACAATCAACAATCTAGCAAAACAATATTCACATGGTGCATACACCATTTTTATACTAATTATTTACACAATTTATTTTATTATGTTTGACTCCATTATAGTGTGAATTGAATCTACTTTGGTGGATCTCATGGAACAATATTACAACACTTAGATCAAATAAACGCAATACATAAATGCCATAGTTAGTATGGGTGTCTACTGCATGGCTGCTATTGGTGCAATGTAGTACCTAAAGATTAGGGAGGATCCTCTTTTATGTTGCTTATTCCTAAGCAGTTCCCACCAGCATGTTTGCCATGATGGATAATGGGGCATCACTGGGGGGTTGCCAGCTTGCAGGCTACAACCAGCCACAGCCATGCAAGTTGACACAACTACCAGGGGATAAGTGAGAGTACTTATCACGAAAGTCAGTAGCGGAACAGTGTAATATCGCAAGTCCTTGGTCTTTACCAAATATTTGTTTACATAGTAAGCCAAAATACCTGTAGTGGCTATACATGTCAAATCTCCCAGCAGTCTAGGAATGAATCCATGGAAAAAGCCCAGGATTCCATCATCTTTGTAAATGGAAACGATGGCTCCAATTAAGGAGGAATAATTTTCTTCTTTGCCAATGAAAGAGGCCATCATTCTGACTGAAACTACATGGAATGGATACGCGACAATGTTAGAAGCGACGTGCATAACCACACCGCGGCGGCCGAGCTTCATGTAGTCTTCAGGCTTTGGCTCCTCATCATTGATAATGTTAGGAGGGTCGTCGATCTCAGGTAGGTCAATGCCAGACGCATAAATAACTTTTGATGTGAGCTGACTGGAAGCAATTAGCCCAAGCAGTCTGGCCGATAGTCCTTTGTAGCAGCCGAGGAATCCGTCTTGATTCTTGATATACTTGATGTATTGGAAAACGTTAGGTAATATCATGGCTGGACGCCCGAAGAGGGTGGTCGACCGGCGCGGCGGAAGGGGCTCGAAACCGAGTTGAATAAGAACTTTCGCATATTCCATAGGGTGACATACTGTGGTAACTAGCAATTGAGACGGCAACGCTGCTATTTTCGCTTTTTCGGTTTCGTCCATATTTTGACAAATATCACGTCCTTCGGAAATCAAAAACGACCTACTATAGACAACTTTCGACAACATAGACTTTTAAATTTATGTCAAAACTCAAAGGTGTTTTTTTTTTGTTTTGTTTTTGGCTCCACGCGATTAGCGTATTTAGCCAGTGTCAAGTTATATAAATAATAATAATATGTAATAAGTCTCTAGTTTTGGTGCATAAAAGTCTTCAAAGTCACGTTAAAGTTTAGTCTAACCGCGGTCAAGTCGAAGTGATGCTTCAGTAAAGCGGTGGATACTTTACTGAAGCTTCTATGGAGTTTTGGATAGAATACGAAAATACACGTTTTTCGTCTTTGTACCATTTGCCTTTCACTCATGCACGTTTACGAACACTTAATGGTTAATAATCCACCATTATTACACATTAACACTCGATAAAACACAGGTTTTAGTAAATAACACAAAATCAACAACAGCACATTTTAGCATTCCCGCCAAAACTCCCTCAAAGGTGTTGTCAATAAATTATTGCTATTTTGACCCATAGATAAAAGTTTTATTTTAATTTTCCAGCAAAAAGGTAGTCTAGTTATTTGTAGTAATTTACCGATGACAGAGGAGCATCAAATGAAAAGTAAAGAATGAGTAAAGAATTAATTTTATATCATCAAAATATCAATCGCTTCTCAGGCAAAATTCTAGATATTGATTTATTGACCGATAAGTACAATCTAGAATTTTATGCTTCTCTGAAACATGGCTGAAACCAAATAAAATGCGATTCCATGTAAACAACTACGTAGTCGCCAGTATGTTGTACTGATGACTATCGTAATAACGATGGTCATCAGATAAACAAAAGGACATGTACTAAAGCGGACCTTGGTAACCAACAGGTACAATATATATATCAATCGAAAGCACGTTTATAAAGAGTTCTTAACAAAATATTGAACTATTTTCACACCACCATTTTTTTATTAGAATAGGTTTTAAATAAATGATATTAATGAATGCATTGCCTAAGGCCAAAAATTTGCGACGAAAAAAATACAAATACCATTCTACTTTTCCCCCAGCCAATCAGAAGCCAGATCACATGGTGTGACGTCATGTCCGTCTGATACGTAGTATCCTGTAGTATCTCCTAGTAGTAGTAGTAGTAGTTTATGAATAAAAGTACCGACTATAAGACAAATTATAATTGTATACAGTAATTACAGTTAAATAAGGATGGACGTGTATATGTTACGATTGATAAGCTTTTTATAACCGAAATCAATTCAAGACAAGATTATAGGGTGACTCAAAACGTATAGTTTCCCCTGTTTGAAATGGATGTAAAGTGGTATCCAAAAACCATGATCAAGACTATGTCATCAAATATCTTTATCATCATCTATTGGGACTATTAACTATAGATTATCACTGACTGTCAATCGATTGATGATATAAAATAAAGAGGTATAGGTTATAGAAAAGTATATCAACTTATAATAAATAAGGTCTTGATAAAATCTAAAATATCTCTTGCAGACACATTGGTTATATTAGCTCTAAACTCTAGTTAAAAAGAAACACCCAAAAAAAACAGTAAAGTAAACAACAGATTTCCATTTAATGACTGGGCCACTAAGGGTATTAGAAAAACTAGAGATGTTTTTTTTTTCTTTTTTTTTATGTTATTTGGTAACGAGACGAGCTGGTAATTTGCCTGATGGTAAGCATAACGCCGGCCCATAACAATTGCAGTGCCACCCAGAACTTTGCAACACAAAGGCCTGCGCGGCACTGCAATGCGCTCGTTACCCTGAGACATTAGGTATTAAGTCTCATAACCCAGTAATTTCACTGGAAACTTTGCTCATCAAACCGGAACACAGTAAAGCTTGCACACTACTGCTTGGCGGCAGACTTCACGAGCTTTATGTAGGTAATATGTTATATAATAAAAAATCGGTCACTAATAACAAACTATTTCACAGATATATGTCAGTCAATATACAAACATTTTTAAACGCGTATGTATGCAAGCTAAATCCAACTACCCACTAGTTTAGTTGATCTATGTATTCAGAAGATAAAATGAGATCTCGAGATAGTCGTCACTCAAACTCAATAATGTCTTTATGCTAAGTGCTAACCTAATATATATATACCTATCGAGTACCAATAAAAATAATAATTACAAGAGGTGCCTATAGGTAATACCAAGTTATTTTAAATAAAATTCTGTGTGTAATGTAAAATATTTTATTTGGTAGATAACTAAGCGGTTGACGTAAGCAGTTCATTGGAGCCATCTTCGTCTATTTTGTACGGCAGTTGTGTCGACGTCAGCAGAGTCGGAGGGCCGCGTGAGCCTCGGCGCGTTTCTTGAAACTCTTTCTGCGAGAAAATAAATAAATCATTTATGATAAATACATACGACATAAATCTGGCTGGTTTTTTTTACTCTCACGTTAGACTCGGCTAGAAAATATCTTCTACCACCACTTTTGTTAGTGGGAGGACTAACTCTTCTGCGAGTGTCCGTCTGGGTTGTTACCACCGCTTTGCTCTTGAAGTCTGCCGCCAAGCAGTAGTGTGCACGCGTTACTGTGTTCCGGTTTGATGAGCAGAGTATCCAGTGAAATTACTGGGCTTATGAGACTTAATACCTAATGTCTCAGGGCAACGAGCGCACTGCAGTGCCGCGCAGGCCTTTGTGTTCCAAAGTTCTGGGTGGCACTGCAATTGTTGTGGGCCGGCGTTATGCTTACCATCAGGCAAACGACCAGCTCGTCTCGTTATCTAAAAATATATATAAAAAAAGCAAATGTTTCATTACCCATTTTTACCCTTCACTTCACAGTCAAAACAAAACATTAGCTTGCAGTGTTTGTTTAGGTCAAATTTTGAAAGCCAAATTTTACCCACTCCTCGATTTTCGATTGAGCCGAAATTTTACATACATATGTAAATCGGATGACAGTGGAATATAATGATGACACACGTCTGATGATGGAGCCGGAAGGCGGCCACAGGAACTCTTTAACGCAACGACGCGCGACGTAACCCCACCGAGTTTGGGCTCGTTCGATTTGTCTTTACAAGTACTCTGATATTAGATGATGTTCAGAGTCCTGATGATGAATCTAGATGGTGATCACAAGATTACAGTACCAACTACGAATTTTATAAAAGCTTGTCTAGACAAATGTATTATTATTTATCCACAAAATACTTGTTTTTTTACGTTCGATTGCGGTTAGTGAGATTCGGTTTTTTACTATGAGACGAGAGGGTCTTTTGCCTGATGGTAAGCATAACTCAGAACTTTGAAACACAATAAAGCATTGAACTCGTTACCCTGAGGAATTAGTCTGAGTAATTTCACTCACTCCTTTGCTTAAACCAGGACACAGTAACGCTCGCACATTACTGCTTGGCAGCAGACTACATGAGCATAGCGGTGGTTCCCACCAAGACAGGCACTCGAAGACTTAGTCATACTTATCACATGGTAAGGTTGACTTGGACCGTGCCGTGCCCCTCAATCTGTATTGGTCTTCTTTTTTACCAGTCTTTCTAATTAGTACCTATTGGATATCTTCTTACCGTTTCTTCTTTATCTTCGTCGCTTCCATTTTCGTTTCCATTTAGATGGTTCGCTTGTTCGTCATCTTCACCTTCAGACGGTTCGTCTTTCTCTTCTAATGTCTCCCAAACACGTTCTTTTTCTACCACATCTGTAATTGAAGTAAAGTGTTTTTGTATTTTATTGAAAACTATAGTGACTACATCCCACAATTCTACTACAAAAATAGTTTCAAAATGACAATGATTTTGTAAAGGAAAAGTTTCCCCCTTTTTTATTTACCTAAATTTTTCAGACATCCGCTATTAATTACTTTTTATATGGCTCTTTCCCTAAGTAGTACGAAACTAAAACTTAAAAAGTTGATTTATTTACATATATATAATTTATGGACTGGAAAGTAATTTGGATAGGCTACTTTTTATGAAATATATTTTATAGTGTTAACCGACACTAGCGGATGTTACTTGCTACGACTAGGCTACCTTTTAGCCCCAAAAATGCACAGTTCCTCTCCGAGAATCTCCGCGAGTGAAAGTATAGGCGAAGCTAGTAATAAATAAATGACCACTCCGTAGCTAAGTTGGTAGTAACCCTGCCTGGAAAGCGAGAGGTTCCTGGTTCGATTCCCGGCCGGGGCAAATTTTGTGTGGTGAGCATAAAATTTGTTTTCGAGTCTTGGATGTTTGTATTGTGTATGTGTGTTTCTAAGCCACCTGCGACACAGGGAATCCTAGTGTAGGGGTAAGAATGTGTGTAATGTGTGTGTGCGTTTATAAATAAAGTTTTACCTCTAAACCTCAAAGAGCCTCGTCTAACAGGGTTGTCTTCTGGTTCGGGCACTTCCACTATAATCGTTGGCACTCCATCCATTGAGACACCGTTAGTTATCTTCTCGCCATCTTTATTATCGGCTTCCCCATCTTTGTTCGCCTGAAATATAGGGCATAGTGAAAATATAATTAAACAAGATAGGATATTTTGTTTTTGTTACAATATGAAAATGACATGATTACATATTTTAAAATATAAGTCTGTGAATTCAGCTGGTAAACAGTCGTGTAAATATTTAAATAAGACTCAGGTTACAACTTAATTTTAAAATTTAAACGTTTTTAAACCTACTTCCCTCATGTGTTTTTATTCTACTGCAAGTGTACGTGTAGGTACTCTGCCGCTATAATGGCTGGCCTCTATGAGACTTAGTACCTAATATCTCAGGGTAATGAGAGCAATGCAGTGCCGCGCAGGCATTGGTGTTTCAAAATGGTACTGTAATCGTCAAAACAAGTACAACCAGCCATGCTAGCATGCGTACCGTGACAAAATTTTGTCGACGGTTATATCGTGCATCTATCTCATATTCGCACGAGAAAGAGCGAGACAGAACAGTAGACAAAATTTTGTCGTGGTGCGCATGCTAGCCTGGCAGAACAACAACCCGCTCGCCTCGTTTTAAAAAAGAAGCGTAGTTGAAGAACTCATACAAAATGGTTTTACCTGGATAAAAGACACGCTGGGTTCTTGAAGCTGAAGAGCTATTTCTTTTCTTCTTATTATTTTTTCGTCCGTTTCTTTTTCAAGATTAAGTTTGTGTGCTTTATGAGTTCGCCACATCTGGAAACAATGTATTGTTTATATCAGCCTGAACTGCATAGTATATTGATTATAGTCAGTGTGGCTTGCAGTGTTTGCCAAACTTCTCGAATAATATGCGACCTTTACAATTAAAAGACTTCCAGCGACCCGCTCCGTAAATTAACTACGTTACATAATATCGTAAATATACATCTAAAAATGTAGCTGCCAACAGGATTCGAACCTGCGTCTTCAGGTTATCTAGACCAAACTATGGGAGCGATCGATGTTAACTCCGAAATCCTTGAGATGATAATTTCTTTCGGTTTACAAGCCGTAGCTCCATCTAGCAGACATTGAGAGAGATTCCAATATTTTCTTTAATCATTGGTATAAACACCATTGTGACTGTAAAATAGCAATTTAATTTATAAGCATTCTGTTTTACCTTGTAAAAAGAACACTTATGATTGTGTTCTATTCGATGTTATTTTTTAAAAATACTCACATGATATCCTGTATAACACAATCCCAGCAAGAAGACAACAATCAAAGCTATAAAGAACTTGTCGGTGTTTTCTTCTTCAGCATCTGGTTGCTGATGCAAGGAATCGTAAGGGATCCGCGAAGGAGGGTCCTCTACCCAAGTCTTATCGACGCTCTGGAAATGTGTACCATGATGCTGACATCATATTTGTACATTAATTGTCAGTTGTGAAATACTTTTCCAAAATTATAGATTAGGGGTTCGTTCAGGTAACGTAAGCAAACATTGAATAATTTTAGACCACACTCTGTGTAAGTGAAAACAAGAATATCGTGAAATCCCTCCCCCAAGTGATGAATAGTAATATATTTTTTTAAAACTTCATACCATCCTGTTTGTGGAGAATTCACCAAATTAAAGATCAATTCAATTATAAAAGGACTCATATTTAGTAGCGTAAAGTTACATTTTTAACCCAAATTTATTTCTAGTAAGATATATAATACTGCATATATGAAAAGTAATTCGGTATCCCATAATAAAATAGCATATGAATTCAAAATGGAAATAATGTTTTGAAAAAATTTTCAGTATTGTTTTTATTGTCTTCCATAACCCCGGGCCCGTAAATGATTTATAATTATAGGTCTACAATAGTTTGTAGCCGGTTCTATTGTCTCTGTAAATTAATTATAATTATTAGCTGTTGTATTTATGTTAAAGTTTTTGTACCTATTTATAACTAGAGTTTCGGATATTACCCGGAACAAACAGAGAGACAGACAGACAAAAATTTTATAAATGGTTGTTTTGTTATAGGTAGGTACACCGTATATACTTTCATATGCATTTAGTAAAAAGCTGTTGTTTTGTTATAACAAACAGACACTTCAATTTTATTTATTTGTATAGATATATAGATTAGAGGCCTACAATAGTTTGTAGTCGGTTCTATTGTTTCAGTAATAAGTATATTAGCTGTTGTATTTATATCAAATCTTAGGCTTTAAAAATAAAGGCCTCAGTTTTTTTGTTATAGTTTTATTATACTTACAATAAGAAAGCTTCCATTGTGCGTAGCTCCTAGTTGATCATGCTCAGGCCAAGCTTCATCAAAATCGGCTGAGCATTGTGCGCTCCTAACTCCCTGAGCATTGACTGCATTTACCTTTTCGGAGTCCGAGCGAGTGAACAACATATATTCTTCTAGTGGTTTCATTACATATTCATTTATTTCTACGAAAATATCTGTAAGTTGTTAGCAAGATGATTTAATAGTTCCTTTTTTTAAATAATGGAAAAACAGTTTTGGTGTGGGATTATAAGATTCAATCTTATTGTAGTTATGAAATAGGAGGTACCTATTATTAAATAAAGTTTTTTCAACTGATTTTATTTCTTAAAACATTATTAATGTTGAATCCATTTTTTTTATGATGTCAATTAGTTCGTTTTCTCATGAGAATAAAATTCTATAGAAAGCGTTCGATTTCCAGTTTTTTCGATATATCGACAAAACTGGAAATCGATCGCTAGAAACATCAAATATGAGAATCAAAGTCGGGCGTATCTATACCGAGCGCTAAAACGCTCCGGTTACGGTTTATATATAACATTACGTGGACTTCCAACTACTGTCATCATGTCTAGGATTCCTCATCATTTCCAAAAATACTTACTAGAAAGACATCCGTTATACCCTTTGTAAATCTTCAGCCTTGGATCTGTAGTGTTAAGTCCCCCTATTTGCACTTCATTAGATCCAACATCGAAGACCTCCCAAAGACCTTGTGGGGGTAGCTTTTCTAAAGGAACTTCTATTCGATCAATAAGAAGGGTAGCTTCTTGGCCTACTCTGGTATAATACACTGTGTGACGGGCACCTGGAAGAAAGGTTTTGTTAAGTCTAATATTGTTTTGAATTTTTATTTTATCAAATTCTTTCTTATAAGTTTTGAATTACACGTGTTACTAGTTTACTACGTATATTTCTGAGAGTAATAACTTCACACATAATATTTCTTTCTCGTGTCATAATCCCTATCAGACTAATAGTATTGTTACCATTAAGGAAATTCCTGTTTTTAAATTCGGCACCATAAGCTGATTCTTCTCTATCCTCTTCAAATTTCAGATATCCATCTTGAGTTATGGCTACTAGAAGATAGTAACTTCTCCTGCAATCAAAGTCAGAAAAAAAAACTAAGTCAATAAAATATTTAAATGGAAAAACTAAAGAATATCAATAATAGAGTACTTACTTGTTTTCTGTTTGCACTAAAAGTTGCACAGTATTCTTTTGTCGTAGATCGTTGCTTGAAAACGCTAACTTTATCTTGACCTGAAAGCACCACAAGTTTAGCGGTTGACAATGACCCATTCAATTTTAATAACAGCGCTCTAGTGCTGTTGGAACACCCATAAGTGGACTAATTTTTTTGAAATAAACTAAAATTAAAACTTTTAATCCACGACGCATCACGATTTACAATTCAAATTTTTGCAATTAGATAGACCGTCTTAAAAATTACGTGTTTGATGTTGTATTTAGAATCAATACTATCTTCTACAGTATGAAAATGAAAAAAATATTTATTTCTAACATAAAGGAATAACCTTACAATTTTTGAATTGTGGTTATATTACCATAAAAATGCCCTGGCGGCTTAAACTAGCCTTAGCTGTGCGATAAGCGCCAGTTATAATTCGTGGTTGGTCACTATAGTTTCAGTATAATTAGGGACAGTTGTTACTGTTATATACATGCTCATCATATTAAAGTTTAAAGATGGCATCCATTATAATTATGTTAGTATATTTTACCTTTGTAATCGGTTCAGCAAGAACAAATTTCCTTTGTAAAATACTTTCTCCATTGAAATCTGCTCCTTTCTCTTCCATGCAATACTCCCCGAAGTAACTAGTGAATTCGCAGTCACAACTACTCTCTTGATTGGTGAAGTCTTCTGTGCAAACGCCTCCGTTCTTGCAAGGCTCCGAGTCGCATTTCATATTGCATTCCGGGAGAACTCCAGTAAGATCTGAAATAATTTTAAAATCAGCATCATCAATGTTCATAGCGTGGTCATAAAATAGATTGTTTTTAAAATAAGTTTTGTGTAATATTAATTTTCTAAGATAAATGTCCAACAATTCATTTGATGTTGATTTGCTAATTCTTATAAGGTATGTAACTTCTGTTTCAGTATTATCTTTATCAATCAATTCTAACTTTCCTTGTTTCGATGTTGTAGGCGACGCGCCTCCTTGGCGTTAGGACGGCCAGCGCGCCTCTTTTCAATGAGATTTATGAAGAACAACTTCTTATATAATTTTTGAATTTTACGTTTACTCTTTGAATTTGCTTGAAAAATATATATTGCTTTGAATCCACGAATCTTATGAACTTTTAATAATTTTGATAAATACCTGTGCTGAGACCGACGTAGCTTACATTGCTGGTGATCCGGCTCGAAGGACCAGCAATGTAAGCTACGTCGGTCTTAGGACAGGTGAGACCGACGATGACAGATGTTTTTGATCGTTCAGAGTAAACCGAAGATTATTACCTTGATCAATGTTCTGCTGAGCTTTTCTCGGCAGATCTACTACCTGGTCAGCTATCTTGAATCCTCTTACACATCCTACGTAACCTCCTTGTGGCAGCTGATTGGCTCTTGGGGCCAAGTGCAGAGAATAAGGGTCGTATCCCCCGAGGTTCATTTGAAAATAATCAGTGGGAGGCGCTGGAGGTCTCTGAGGACGGATTACTTCTGAAAATGTTGGATATAATTTTTAGTAATTATTCAACAACTTACTAGTTAGTGGTTAGTTTGTTAGTACTTTTTAAACTTACGTAGTGTGAAGACAAAAAAGGGGCTAGATACTGCTTTATCATCTAGGTGCAAAATCTACTATCACTTACAAAACTAACTTATTAAAAATCGTGCAATGTAATTTTTTTTCTTAAAGGACTTACCTAGTTCAGGTTTAACCCATGGTTTATTCGTATAATTCGTCAAAAGCTTAGCTACCCTTTCAATAGTTGTATTCTTTTCATTGACATGTAGCGTTGTTGTATTTTCTGTCCTTATAATTGCTATTTGAACACTTTCACCTTTATTTATATTTCCGTATGTTACATTCATTTGTATAATTTCATCTTCGTAGTTAAAGAGATATATTATTTTTGTTCCATTATGTATGAATAGATGTATGAAGTTATTTAAATTATCATTTGCGTATAGTACTAGAGCGTTGTCGTCGTAAGTTCGTAGGTTCATTAGTACATTTTCGGTCATCATTTTCTTCAATTTATGTTTTTCAGCATCTGTTGCATTGTCTACTAGATAGTTCTTCTTTAGATAGGCTTCTTTCGTTTGGAATGTTAAAGCTTTTTCGTTAATATCTGTAACATATTTTTTGTTAGTTTCATTCACCATTATCATTACTTATTCCAGAAAGAACTTTTTGAGATTTTTGAAACAACAAAGAGCGTTGTGAATAATTTTGTTTTTAACTTTTATTAGTCAGGTGTATTTGGCTGGTATATATTTTTATAGCACCTAGTTAATACAAGCATTCCTGCCGTAGTAAAAAGTAACGTCAATATCAAAATTCAGATGGATTAGAATCAGAATTTTAGAAAACCCAAATTATAACTTAAGTTAAAAAAAATAACTTACAATGGGTTTCTCGATAGTTACAATTCTGAGTTTAACTTACTTTCTTCACAGTGCGATCCCAAATGCGCCCAGGGGTTCTTACAAATACACTCGTATGTAGACCAGAGCTCTTTGCAAATGGCCCTATTTTGGCAGGGATTGGGTACACAGGATGGCTTGCAGTCTTTTATAATTTCAGACAGATGGACAGACATGTAGCTGTAGATATCTAGGACTTCACCGTTGACGACTAGACCTCTGAAGCAGCCGATGAGGCCTTGGTTTACCGCTGATTTCTTTAAATGCTCTCTAAAAAAATTAAGATGTAACAAAAATGATAGGCTTAGACAAGATCATATTCATTACAGAGCTGCCCAATAATAGCTAACTATTCATTTGACAAGTAATTGGAAGACATAATTGGGAGTTGCAGATAGTAAATGTGAAATATAATTCAGGATCAAAGAATATCTGTTATCCCAAGTGATTTTTTTATACTATTAGGTAACGAGACGAGCAGGACGTTTGCCTGCTGGTAAGCATAACGTCAGCCTATAACAATTGTAGAACTTAGAAACACAAAAACCTGCGTGGCACTGCATTATATGCGCTCGCATGCAAAATGCTAAGTAACATGAATATTGAACAGTTTAAAATAAAATTGAAATAAAGGAGGAAGAGGGTAGATTAATCTCAATTATAATACTCTCAAAGCAAATAAAACAGGCTCCAACAGAAACATAAGTCACTAGAGAGTAGAACCTACTCGTGTGAAAAGGAATAAAAAAATAGTATATTATCGTAGTAATAGTAAATAGTAGTAATAAGAACTTACGCTGTAGCTCCACCAATAAACATGGACCCTTCAAACGGCCCAAACTCTTCTTCCAACAATAAATTCAGCATCTGGTATTCAGTGTTCAACATAAAACGGACGTGATAGAAGTTATAGTCAATCCAGATCTTGTGCCATTCCCCTCCGTTGAGTTTGCGTTTGGAGTTGATAACCAGTTTCCTCGTGGTTCCGGTGTTGAGGGTAAAGTTGAAAGTCAGCTCGTGTTCTGAGAAGAATGCAATATTTCAAAACTGAGTGCTTTACAGATGATAGAAAAATGAAGGAATTTATAAATATGACGGTCATTGTTGTCGATTCTGTCATCTCGTACATAAACCTAATTTTAGTTTCAACATCCCTTTCTAAACAAGAACATGATAAACAGATGGAATATATTTTAGACCTGTCAAATTAATCCACTTGCTTGTGTCCAGCGTAAATTTAACGGCAATGAATTTAGTGGCGTCTAATTTGCCAAGGATGGAAGATATTTGACAGCTCTAAAATTAAAATTAGATCTATCAAACATCTTCCATCTCTTTCTCATGTTATGTATTCAGAAGAGAGAAAGCGGAACTAGATTTGGGTTTAGGAATGAAACGACAGAATTGGCGTCATTGTTACCCACAGACCTAAAATTACGCTACGCTATATATCTATGGTCTTACCACTAGTCAAAGCAACCATAAACGAAGGATAATTCGGGCGGATTGGCGGTTGAAATAGCAATATAGCGCTGGTGCCAGTAGTCCTAAAACTGAAAGCTATGTCGCCTTTTCTCCAACCCGGCACTTCTATGTAAGATTGGGATGTAGTGAATGTAACTACGTAGCGTTGTGTATCTGGAACGAGATTTTATTGCTGAGATTTATTCCTTTGCAGTCATAATAAACAGTTATTAATTGCTTGTCAGGAGGTTCACTGGGTGATAGGACTAACTCTGAGTGTCCGTCTGGGTTAATACCACAGCTTTGATCGTGAAGTTAGGCGCCAAACAGTAAAGTGCGAGCATTACTGTGTTCCGGTTTAATGAGCAGAGTAGCCCGTGAAATTACTGGGCTCATGAGACTTAATACCTAATGTCTCAGGGTAGCGGGCGCACTGTATTGCCACGCAGGACTTTGTGATTCAAAGTTCTGAGTGGCACTGCGATTGTTATGAGCCGGCTTGGCGGCCGACATCACGAGCAAAGCGGTGGCAGTAACAACCCAGACGGACACTCGCAAAATAGTTAGTC
This sequence comes from Crocallis elinguaria, assembly GCA_907269065.1. Classification (NCBI taxonomy): domain Eukaryota; kingdom Metazoa; phylum Arthropoda; class Insecta; order Lepidoptera; family Geometridae; genus Crocallis; species Crocallis elinguaria. The sequence continues at coordinate 16,517,868 of OU026072.1, read as the reverse complement.
CTACCACTAACAAGTCTATTACCAATAATCTGTAAGAGGATTAATTTTCCTTGAACTAAACTTACTGGTTTCAACGCATTCCAGCGGCCCCAAAGTGATTCTTCCCTGAGCCTCCTCAGTCAAGTATTTCTGCTGAAGGAAGAACATCTCCATGATGCCGAGGCTCCGAGGGTCTACCAGCGTCCCCTCGTCCGAGACCCACTTACCAGCTTCATTAGCATCGCAGTTGCACGACTGAGTTGGGTTCACGCATGTCGCGTTTACTCCGCAAGGGCAGTATCCCCTGTTTCAAAAAATAAACACTAACCTAGTTACCACAAAAAAAAAAAATTTAGACCTCTGTTGTAGAGGGATGATGCATTAAACACTAAATACATATTTACTGTCGTTATACAGGTTTAAAAACATCACATTGACACAATGAAAATCACGAATTCGACGATTTTTTATCGTCCTATAGTAATTTTATATAATACCAACAGATTCTTTACATTTCAATGACTAAAAAATGTATTACAACTATGTACTTAAACGCAGTTTTTCACGGCCAAATCGACAACACTTTCTTTCTTTCTTTCTTTTAGTACTGTTTAACGGCCCGCGTTGAACTAGTGACGTCAGATGTTCTGCCCAATTTGCATGGGGCGTTTTGGCGCTCAGTAGATACGCCCGACATTGACTCTCACTTTTGACGTTCCTAGCGTTCGATTTCCAATTTTTTCAATACTGACATTTGATTCTCATGAGAAAACGAATTTATTGACCTCATAAAAAAATTGAGTCAACATCCCCATTTAAAGAATGATTAACAGTTTCCAGTGTAAGACCGACCTTTTAACATTCCCCAAGAAGTCAACAGCATCGTTCGAAGAAGACATGAACCAAGTCGCGCTGTGCAGTTCCAAGGGCGCCATGTTGCAGTCGTACTTGATATACTGACGGCAGAACAGAGAGTGCGAGATGAGCTCCTGCAGCATCTCTGCGGAAAACTCGCGGTACTTGATCTTGAAGCTAAAGTCTTGGCCTGAAGCCGATCGCACATCCTGAAACGATTTGGAACTGGATTTAGATACAATGAAATAATTAAAAGAGTTAGTGGGAGGACTAACTCTTCTGCCAGTGTCCGTCTGGTTTGGTACCACCGCTTTGCTCGTGAAGTCTGCCGCCAAGCAGTAGTGTGCAAGCATTACTGTGTTCCGGTTTGATGAGCAGAGTAGCCAGTGAAATTATTGGGCTTATGAGACTTAATACCTAATGTCTCAGCGTAACGAGCGCACTGCAGTGCCGCGCAGGCCTTTGTGTTTCAAAGTTCTGGGTGGCACTGCAATTGTCATGGGCTGGCGTTATGCTTACCATCAGGCAAACGACCACCTCGTCTCGTAACCAAATAAAAAAAAAACTTATGTAACGGTCAGCTAGATGCCTAATACGCCAAAAAAGATGCGGGCAATGTAAAAGCGCCAGCCAGCGGTGAGCGGTGCTTGATGTTTATCATACCAGGCCCAACGATAAGTTTTCTCACCTATTTTATTTTGTATTTGGAACACTTCTGCGCGAGAAGTTACTCGTGAAAACATAATATCACACGGTGCGCATCTTAACCCTGCTGCGGCGCAAGTACGGATCTTTTTGATCGATAAAATTCAATAAAATTGATAGTACAAATCGATAAACTGGGTTTTATCGACCTTTTGTATAATTTATCGAACCTCGAAACAATCGACAAAAGTTATCGAATAGCTAGGTCGAATCCAAAGAGAATATAGAGCTACTTCAATACTTAACGATCAGACTTCGGTACTCGCAACATTCGACAAATTTATCGAACCGACTTCCGTACTTGCGCCGCTGGTGTCTTTAATTGAACAAGGCACTTTGCTGGCTAATATCATCAAGGGGAATATTGTAATATAAGTAAGTGTGCACAAGCATTTGTCCAGTGTCTGTGTGTTGTGTGATCATGATCTTTGTATTTCACGATTCCCTAGACACAGGAAGAGTTACGTAAGATTATAATTTATTTGTGTTCTAAAATATACCTATACTTACCACTTGACTGGGCAAGTTATGTTCCACCACTGTAGTTGAGGAGTCGGCTTCGATCTGAAACTCGCATTTTACGTGGGCTGGTGGAAACCTTCCATTACCATCAATGTCTATGAGGTACACGTCGTTTCGGGTGTAGCCTAGTAAAGCTAGCTCTTCGCAAGTTTTGCGGAAGGTAGCAAAGTGGCAGTTCTCTCCAATGTAACCTGAAAGGACATCAAGAAGACGTTTTTTAACATTAAATATAGTTTAATTGTAGAGTATATAGTATTATAATAAACGCGAAAGTGTGTTTGTAGGTATGTTGGTTTGTCATTCTTTTACGCAGCAACAGCACAACAGATCGATGTGATTTTTTGTATTTTTTTTTTATTGTATTTGGTAACGAGACTAGGTCGTCGTTTGCCTGATGGTAAGCATGACACCGGCCCATAACAATTGCAGTGCCACTCAGAACTTTAAAACACAAAGGCCTGCGCGGCACTGCAGTGCGCTCGTTACCCTGAGACATTATAGGTATTAAGTCTCATAAGCCCAGTCATTTCACTGGCTGCTTTGCTCATCAAACCGGAACACAGTAATGCTCGCACACTACTGCTTGGCGACTGACTTCACGAGCAAAGAGGTGGTACCAACCCAGACGGACACTCGCAGGAGAGTTAATCCTACCACCAAGTATAGATTTAAAAAATCTTACTTCACACCGCTAATCTTAAAGTTCAGTGGCTCAGTAAGCTCATAAACAGACTTTTTTTTCGGTTTAACACTAATGCCTCCGTATAACTTGCATAAGTAGAGCAGTTCACGTTTTTGTAAGACCTACGTGTAACAAAATAATACAAAAATATATACGGACCGTCATAAACAGGTAATTGTTGTGATGAAACAAGAGCATTCTGTTACGTCAACAGATCGAGAGTAATGAAGAACTTACCATCTAATGTAGTTATAAACGTAGGTATGTATCTATGCGTCTTTTTTACTTTATAATTATGTATATGAGCATTAGAACACTTTATAAGCGATGAGAAAACTTGCTAAAGAATTCGAACTGTTCATCCTATACTTCCTACTAATATTATAAATGCGAAAGTGTGTTTGTTGATTTGTTGGTTTATCCTTATTTCACATAGTAAAGGAGCAACAGATTGACGTGAGTTTTGCCATAGATATAGTTTATGGACCGGAGAGTAACATAGGCTATTTTTTATCCTGGAAAAATGCACGGTTCCTGTGGGAACGCGGGTGAAAATCGCGGGCAGGAGCTAGTCAAATATATATCAATAGGACCTTGGCGATAAGTCTTGATATTATGAGGTACTTAGTAAGATATACGTTTCAAGAATTCTCCGAAATCTATGAAAGAAACTAAGTACCGCTGGTGGCTTTATTTATATTTATTTATTTATTATTTATTGGTTTCTTTTTCTCTGATTAGAATTAGATTAGTTAGATTTTAAATCTGTTGGCAATCTCACTATTTTTCAACACCAACTTAGAGAACTTTTTTTAAAGGTGCTTTTAATGGGTCCGAAATGTCATGGACCATAATGTTTATATTGAACAATTATTAAGCTTTAGCTTTAATTTATTGATATACTACCAACTATTTTTTAATTTAACCTTGACTTAATTTAATTTTGGGCAAATTTGATTTGACTTTATTTCGATTTTTGTTTGATATTAATTTAGATTTTGTTTGATTTTAAGTCATCGTTTATATGCGACGCGCCTTAATTGACAGCGTAGACCACAGTTGATAAAATAAAAGTTATATAGTGTAGGTATGTATCGTCTTATGTTGGGAAATGTAAGTTTACCAAGTCAAGAGCAATCATTACGTCAGAATCAGAAAAGCATTGAACATTATATTTGTATATAATTAACATTAGTCATGTATTACACTGACCTGTGTTATCACAATTGCAAATGACTCTATCTTCCCTAATAGAGCAGACGCCTCCGTGTTCACAAGTGTTCGGTCTGGTGCACGGATCCACATATCTGCAATCGTCTATAGCCACTTCACCCACCACCCTTTCTGTATTTATAACATACCTGAAAAATAAACGATTTAAAGTAATTAAGGGTTCAGATCATGATAGTTGAATTCGTTTCTTACTAGGTGGTAGGACTAACTCTTCTGCGAGTGTCCGTGAAATGACTGGGCTTATGAGGCTTAATATCTAATGACTCAGGGTAACGAGCGCACGGCAGTACCGCGAAGGCTTTTGTGTTTCAAAGCTCTGAGTGGCACTGCAATTGTTATGGGCCAGCGTTATGCTTACCACCAAGCAAACGACTGGCTGGTCTCCTTATCAAATAGTATTAAAAAAGATGTTTTAGATGCTTTTCCCATTTCTATACATATACCTAAGCGTTTGAGAAGAAGGGCAAGATACTAATCGGCATTGTCGACTAGTTGTGGACATGTTTTCGAATCTTTTTACAATATTTCTCATGTACATATACTAATATTAGTTTGTTTGTTTGGTTGTTACTGCTAATCTCTGGAAACACTGTTGCGATTATAAAACTTTGACTAATAGGAAGCTACATTATCTCTGAGAGCTACAAGCTACTTTTTATCCTGATACAACGCGAATACAATGTAGAAGCAAGTCCCTATAATAATAACAATATCTCTAAAGATATGTCGACAAACATCTATCACTATGATTGTGTTCTGGCAGCTGGCACTTGAGATCCAATTGAGAGGCCACTTTTGATCACATCCTGACAGCTTAGGCAGTATGTCTCCAAAAGAACTATTTCATACATTGTAACGGGATATTCACGACGTCATTACATATTATTGAGCGATGAACACGTGATATTCCTGTTTTCCCACGAACATGATATTTGCAACAGTTAACAGTGTCGAAATATCGCGTGCTCATTGTTCAGTAATACTTCAACTGAAATTTTTAAGTTGAAATAATTCAACTGATAAATATCCAGTTACAATGTGTTAAATAGTGAATATTGCAGTTTACATAGGAACTTAAACTACATTCGGCACCAGACCTCAATTTGAAAACTAGTATAGTAACGTGATAATAGAATAGTAGGTAATAGAAAACTCGCAAACAATTGGTTGGCCATGGGTTACAAATCACGAAAATCTAGTACGATTGTATTTCATCTTTTTGCCGTAACTAAAATAATTCCAGCATTTGTCACGCCTATGAATATACCAATGATGCAGTACAAACGATAGTTGATAAAATCTCGTATTTGGTAAATCTAGATTCAAACATTACAAACGAAGCCCCATCAAAACGTTTTAAGTATGTTGTTTTCAGATAAGATATTAATTATATAGGTACAATATACACTTTATAGCACCACCTTATAAAACCGTGCATGCTTTCTCAATTTCGCTGCTTTCTCCCAGAACTTTGTATGAACGTTGGCTGGTCAGTTCCTTCTTTCCCTTTAGCTTCTGACAGAAAGTTTAACAGAAAGTAACTGGCAAAAAAAACACCAATCTTTTGTCTGAAATTGTCATTCAGACATTTGTCTGCATCTGTCTTTTTGAATTTTTCTGCAGATGAGACCTTGGTAGTTCAAGTTTTAAATCCTGGATTTTTAACGAAATTATGAAGTAGGTGATTTATACAAATAGGTGAGTTACAGAATCACTTACCTACTATGAGTATTTTATAGAGAGTAAATCCTTTAGTCTATACTATAAGAATGTCAAAGAAGTAAGTCTTAACTATTTGTTATAATTAGCGCTGTGGATAAGGAAAATAAGTATTACCTGACAATTCAGTTTAAGACTTTTTTGCAACGTCACTAGTGCCGTTTTTAAAAATCGTTACCTGGATTGCTCGTAAAACTTAAATATTATTTGCATTCAATCGAGATTTTTTTATATTCATTCAGGTGTTACTGTGAAACAAATAGATATTTCAGTTAAAATAAAATATTGCTTACCTTGGTTCGATGAGAAGCCCGTTGATTTTTATGTTTCTCATGCACCCAATAAGACCGAGATTGGCAGACTTAAGGCCGCTGCCAATGACGATCTTATCTTGGAGCTCAAAGTCCAGCCCTAAGGAAAACACGTATTAAAGTTATTAAAACTGCAATTTTATTCGATTAATTATTGTTTGAGATTTCAAGGGGCGTTTTGTAGAGTCCGGTTATTTATAGAACTTTATTTACAGTATTTTTTTTTATTTTCAAGGATTGTGCTGTTGGTTTAGTGACCGTTACAGTGTCAATAAACTGTTACAACGGACGCATTATTTAATATCTGCCTGTTTTTAAATTCAATTTATATTTCTAAAATTTATTCACAGTATAAAAACTAAACTAATAAAAAATATCAAAATAAACAAAATAACTATTATATGCATTATACAAACGTACCTATTTACAATCTTAATATAATGATCTGCTACCAATAGTCCTATAGATTGTATAACAAAAAAAAATTTTTCTCTCTGTCTGTTTGTTCCGGATAATCTCCGAAACGGTTGGACCAATTTTGACGAGACTTTCACTGGCAGAGATAGCTGATATTGTAAGGCTTAGACATAGGCTACCCGGGCCTTAGCCCGGGTAGCCCGGGCTAAGGCTTTATTTGGTTATAAATTCTTACCAAACATCTGAGCGTGTTTGTTATGATAATCTACAGTGAGCTTGATCCTTCCTTTTCTGTAATCCAGTTCGACGGTGTGCCAATCGTTGCTGACGTTGAATTTCACTGATTTCAACACCGTCACATTTTTACCTACATCAGGCACCAGTTCAAAACGAATCTCTTCTTTGACCATTCGGACCTGAAATGTAAATTAGATAGATAGATAGATCAACTCTTTATTGAAACACCACAATACAAGAACCTTAAATATAAAACTATTGAACAAAAAAGGTGTTACAAGTGGCGGTCTTATCGCTTAAAGCGATCTCTTCCAGAGAACCATGCCATAAATTATGATTAATATATGTTGTCAATATGTTGAATCCATAGCCTCCCGAACTAGTAGGTATTCAGTATTCACTGTGTTTCAGGAGTCAGTGGCTTCTCTTATTAACCAGCTAGTCTTATGTCATACATGATTCTTATAAAAGAGGTAAAGATACTTGTTGGTTTATAATTATATACTTGATGATAGCAAGTTCACTGATAGCTACGTTATCTTTGAATGCATGTGGGTTATATATTTTATAGTTACATATTTACTTACTATAAAACATATAGCCCCCACATGCTCATATGTAGCTATTTTGGTACCATTCACCTATTGATGTATAATTGTATACTTTGTATACCATTCAACTAATAATTGCATGGTTAAAATTCTACTAATATAATCGAAAGTGTTTGTCTGTTTGTTGGCTTGTCCTTCTTTCACGCAGCAACGGAGCAACGGATCGACGTGATTTTTGTCATAAATATAGTTTATGGACCGGAGAGTAACATAGGCTACTTTTTATCCAGGAAAAATGCACGATTCCCCTGGGAGCGCGGGTGAAACCGCGGGCAGAAACACAGCTAGCCACTAACCTACTGGTTTCAAGTCGTCGTGATAAAATCGCAATGTGCTTATTGTTTGCGAAGCGCCTTGTTTTGAAATTGTAAAATATGTCTCAAGAAATTAATTTACATTAATTTTCAATTATCACATGATTTGCAAACATTAGTATTGTAATATTGTAATATGAAGAAATAATGTAACATAATACTTCGGTTCATTACACAAATTAAATACATTATTATTTAAGTATCATCTTTATGATTATAATAACTAAACAGTTGCATAGTCTGTTGCATAAACATGTAAATATAAAGTTTTCATTTTTTAAAATACTATTTGAGGTGTGCTGGTCGTTTGCCTGATGGTAAGCCAGCAGTGCCACTCAGAACTTTAAAAATATAAAGGCCTTCGTGGCACTTCAGTGCGCTTGTTACCCTGAGACATTCAATATTAAACTTCATAAGCCCAGTAATTTCACTGGCTACTCTGCTCGTCTGTCGTAATACTTGCACATTACTGCTTGGCGGCAGACTTCACGAGCAAAGCGGTGCAGTGGTGCCAACCCAGACGGACACTCGCAGAAGAGTTAGTCATACCACCTAGTGTGTATGAATATACAGTATGAATTACTTTTACTACTTAATTCTTCGTTAGGTCACTTGCACACTTCTGTAGTAAATTGAATTTTCTCTGACTTTTCTTTTCTACTTATATATGGGTTGAATGGTAATGCTTCAGATTTACACATAACCTTTCGCTTTCACATTGATTATGCAAAAAGCTAAGGTATTTTACTGGCCTTACGCTGACGAATAACATCAGCCATCATCATGGGCGTATTTACCCTAGGGCCAAAAGGGCCATGGCCCGGGGCGGCAGGCTGCTAGGGGCGGTGCAAGCAGAAGAAATTTAAAAAAGACTACCTAACTAAGGCTCTTATTAATGAACAGTGTTAAACTGTGTTTTGTCTCTTTCGATTCAATTTAAAATTGTAAAACAAAAAGGGCGGCGGGGCCTGCAGGCCCAGGGCGCTGAATCCTAAAATACGCCACTGGCCATCATAATATTCAGTTTGGTTGCCTACACAAGACGTAACACTATTCTAAAGACAGAATAAAGTAGATATATTCGATTTTATAGGAGGAATCAGGACCTACGAGAACTATCATGGTCCCATAGCAGTCAAATACATAAGACTATTAGGTAAATATTATTAAGTAGTAATAGGATTGTCGCTAAATCAAAAGCGACAGGTTTAACTCGCGGGCTTGGCCAAAAGCACCAGGGCAGGTAAAATAAAAACACCCAGATGTGTAACCAGTACTTCCGTTTTTTTTGTTTACATGTATTTGTCTCATTGCAAGAATCAAATCTCACAGTCGTTACGGACAACGGTACTTAAATCCATCTATCTAATACACCACGAGGACTGTCTGGGATAGTAATTATGTCCATAAACCTTACTCATTATGGATGCAACTTAAATTAAAGTATGTTTTGATTTCATCACAACATATTTCCTTGATTTAATCATACTGACCACAACTCGTTTCTGATTATAATATTACTTACCTCCCAATAACCTTGGCCAGATGTTATCTGGCTGTAAGCAAGCACCGCCATATTCTTACTAGTTTTAAAGTCAAATATCAGGTTTATACTGTGGCTCTGATTCAACGGCCACCAAATATGGGATGTAGCAAATGGATAAGTAATTGGTATCAGTTCTATATCTATGTCTTCAAACTCAGGATCCAACAGACCAATATAATGGACTTTAGGATTATGTTGCTTCAATTCGTAAAGTATCGATACATCGTGGTAATACACGTATTTTAGATTTCCAGCGAAGTTGTTAAACGATTTTAGTCCTTTCATTTTATGTAGATCAGGACCACCGCATATGTAAATCTCTGGGTCTATACAAACGTATTTAGCATCACCCGGTACTTCATAGGCTTCTGTTATGTCATCTAAGTAAACAACAACTGTTTTCTCTTGTACAATAACTGTTAAATTATGCCACATGTTGTTGTTGACCTTTTCGCCTAAATAGTCTTCTACTGGTCCGTCACCTAAGTCTATTTGTATAGCCACTTTTTCTTGGTGTATAGAGAGAGCAATGTAATGATGTTTATCGTCAATTTGTCCGCTGGCGTAGAATAACGCTGAATCGTCGAATCTTGTCTGTAAATACATTTTACTTTTACTAATCACTATTGAATGAAAAGTCGTAGATCACATTCTCTAAAAACATCAATGACAACAGTAAAATGAAGCTAAAAAGATTAGAGACTGAATGATGCTGAACACTATGGGCTCATCAGGTCATTGAGAAAAAAGACAGCCAATAAGAGTATCCAGTACCTAAAACTATTCATTTCGTCCACTGTCGAAACCTCTATAGTTTGTTTCAATTAATTAAAAGGTATGCAAACTGGTATTAATATACATAGCTTGCGCAAAAATGCAATCTTAGATACTTGATGACCTGTTCCTCAGTAATGCAATATTCAGAATTCAGATTATGGAATGTAATGACCACTCGCGTCCTTGTTTAGTATTATCAACGTCCTTGCTTGGTATTTCCAGCGAAGTCTAGACATTAAATATGTAGATATTATTAGCTACAAATCAAAAACATTTTTAATGATTTTCATTGTTATTACCTACTATGATTCACTAAACTGTTTCTAAGGTCTTTTTGATTTTAGTCTAAAAATTGCCTCGTATCATTCCTTATTTTGATTATAGATTAATAATTAAATTACGGTTACCTCATCCATCGAAATGTCTAGACCTGTAATACACTTCCTTATTTACATGAGTTTATGTTTAAAGCGAGCGATGTACATGGCTGAATTTATTAATGATACTCACCTCAGCTTTGATTACAATCTAGTAGGTACAGCTAGGTAACTGGATATATCATTCTCGTTTTGCCATAAGTAACGTATTTCCGTAATAATATAATTTGACACATACATTTAACCGGAACTTGGAGATCGTAAAGTGTCTGGTTTTATTGATGAACTGAATTACTTTTAAGGTTTGCATTCTCTGTTATAGGTACTTTAGAAATGTTGTTAATATTTTTTATTTCAACGCAATAAAACAATATTTGAGTAATTTATGTTGTCAATAACATTAAACAATCTTTGGACACTGTATAATAACTGAAATAATAATAATGATGTACGTATGTATGTGAAATGAATCTGATTTTATTATTGTTAACATCAGAGACAACTAATCTGGTAATAGTAAAACAATCCTTAAAACCAAATCATAGATAATGCTGGCATAGTTATATTGTGGATATTGTGAGAACTATTAAACGTTCTATGTTGGATCTCAAACTCAACTCTCTCAAAGTCAAGCTCATCCTCTAATTATATATTATTGTATTTTAGGTATAATATGATAACCTTGAGAGTTTAACGTTCTTTTATTTACAATATTGCCACCATTGGCAGCATTGGTCGCTAAAACAGGGTTCCTATTTATATTATGAAAAAAGTTAAGTAAGTATAAAATACCCAATTAATTTAAACCCACTTAATATTTATAACATATTACTACCAATCGGTTACCCAACAAACTGCTATAACAATAAATAACACGAACCAATTAAACACATTTACCTTAAGACGCATTAAGTTGTGCATTACGAAACTTACCTTAAAATGCAGACTGACCCTCGTGTTTGTCGAGTGCACTCGGTCTTTCCAATCGTAAACACGATACGACACGTAGCTCGATCCTCGTAGGGTTAAAATCGTTGCAGCTGTAATCGATGATGTAAAGTTAAGTCACAATTGATGCCATAGGATATGAACTAATATTATTGCATGCTTATATGATTAGTCACATAGTGGAAAGGCAATTTTTAATGAACCATAGCCAGCTGAAGCTGAAAATCTGTCGCCAATCAGCTATCAGCGTGTTCCGGTAGCTGCACTTGAAAATTACTTCTATTCTAGGTTTAGCCTGTTCGCCATCTTCTACTAATCATTACTTTAGATCAGGAACGATAGTGGTCAAACGCTAAACTACAGAGAACTAGAGAATAACTAAACACTGATAAGAGTATATTCAATCATAGACATTTGCAAGTCAAAGAAGATAATTATATTTATTATATTCGATCGAATAATCTGTATAACTTTATATCTTTACCCGTATCTGGTTGGTTTAATTCTTGCCCAGGCCTACACTGGATTCCTATAGATGGCCGTGCCAATAAAGGCTAATAGGTTACCTTGTCGACACGGCCGTCTGTCGACGGTACGTTTGTTATGCGGCCCGATTGTCACACATACTTTGCTAATCTACAAGTATATCATTTCTAATATTATTTCTAAACGAATCCTAAGGCATATTATCCCAATTACCTCATTATGTTAGCAGATGTCAATTATAATCTGAACGCAAACGTAAATTTGAAATCTATTAAAAAATTAGGTGAGTAAGTATTTAATTACGATACTTAATTTCAAAATGTACAAAAACGGCACGTTTGGAGAATAATTTTGCAAATAAAATACGATAAGGCACCTAAATGAGTTTGCAGGGTTTGCAGAGTCATAGAAGCTGCAATCGATGGCAATACAAGAAAAGCCTTCTTTGAAATCATTGCAAAACAATTGTCATCGCGTAGGGTCGTTTGGAGTATCCCAATAGCTACTACCTACAGCTGATTTTATTTGTAACTGATATTGGATAGACAGTTTTTTACTATTACAATAAAATACATCGTAACTAATTTTGTACACAGACCGTTCAAACACATGGGCATTGTAGGCCTATAGATAAACAATCTACCAGTTGAAGCGCACTCAGAAAGTTAGTGGTATTGCCTTAATGGTTTGATGTGATGATAAGTAGTTGGTATTGATAACAATTGCAACCGTACTCTTCAATAATGAGGAGTACGTTTGCTTTCAGAAAATTAAAAAAAAAAGCGTTACCGTACTTAGTCGTAATAAGTTTTAGCGCAATCAAAGAGGAATAAGTCCTAATTCGCAACTTAATTCGATTAAATATTTTTGTCACGTATATTACTTAGCTTATCAGTAACAGATATTTTGAAAAAGACCGATTTGCAATAATTATAAAACAAACGCTTGGGGTAATTTAAACGTCAGAAACGGAATACGGCTACAGTCTAATATAGAACGTAATAAAAACATAACGGTAGATAATGATCACCGGTTTGTTGCAGTTTTATTTGAAAGTGATGTAAGGAGTCGTAAGTGATGTTAAAACGATAAAAGTGAACTCGCAGACCGACTCCAATAATAAATTATTAAACTGTACACAACTGATAAAACCGAAATGCCGATTGATAATAATTGACTTTCTACTTTTGATCAGTTTTCGAGCCCAATTTTGTTACACCTGTCGTCGTATTCAATCCATAATGTTAACTTTTTGCTTTAAGCCAACCATTTGGGTAGTTTGTAATTTTGTAACATTTTTATAGGGTAAAACTATAAAACTGAAATCAACAGATTAACTTTATTTTAGAGACGTGACCTTAAGATGTGGAATATGTTTAAAATAATAATCAAATTTAGATTGCTTGATAGTGTGCTAAGTTCTGCTCATATTGGCTTTACAGAAATTAATCCTATTGATGATGATCATATCCGTCAACGGCGAACGCCGAAAATGGGAGCAACAATGGCCATCAAAAATTTTAATACAAAAATAAAAATCGATTTTCGAGTCACTGTGGACTTACTAATAGAATCGATGTAACAATTAATGAATATTGTCAGGATGATGACATAGTTCTAACAGAAAGTGGTGAAGTAGTTGTAATTATTATATCACTTAGCATTAGCACCTTTAACAGCGACCGTTACAAATCGATGATTAAGCAGTTAGACGCTAAAAACTAATTACTTTAGTGCTCGCAGCTCTTTTATTTTTAGCGTTTGTGAAAGTATGTCCAATAATATAAGTCGTATTGATTCGTTAAGCGGTGGATTTACTTCTAAAGTACTGCTTTTTCAAAAAGTAGTCACAAAATGTGGATATCTTATTGCCGAATTTGGAGGTTGTATGAAAAAGAACGAATAAATATGGTCACAGACATAACAATTAACTAGGATTCCCTATTTTTAGAAAATCAGGAACTAGACCATGGTCCCACATGGACATGGACTTGGAAGAAATATTTGTGGCCTTTTTTTTTAAGTGCACAAATATTCGCACCATTTAGAGAATCGAACACGCTAATATTTGCCACAGAATTTAAGTCCTAGCCCACGTGGTGTATTACCCTTTTGTTCTCGTTCTATTTTTATTTGTGTGGCTACGGGGAAGAAGACAGCGCCTAAGCTTGTGGCTCGGTCGCGGCCACTCGACCGCTCTGTTTGCACCGATGCCATACAAAGTTTGAAAAATCTTGTCCTCAATTTGTGGCCACGTTTGGTGTCCCCAATATGCGGCCACCAAACGTGGCGGGTGCTAAAAGTTAGTCTAATTAAAGTGCTTGAGATGTGGCCCAAAAGTAGTTTGTGTTAACCCTGAGATCGAATTTAGTTAAAACTAAAAACCTGCACAGCGGCGGCTACGAAAGGTTTGCACAACAACTTAATTATTTTCCATAATATTGGGTTACGTAAAGAGTGAAATATATTGGCACAATGCTTTTATCATTAAAAGTGTGATAAAATTTACTTTATTGTGATCTAATTTGGTAATATGTATTATTGGTTGTTGCAGTGTGCCGGTATAAATCGGCAGCTATTGCATTATCAACTCCGTTGATTTGATTATTCTGTTACATTGGAAAGCTTTGAATGCAACCATGGTATATATTTTTTATGTCAGTTATTAAGTTGTTTACGGTAATGGTGATAAGAATATTTTTTTACTCAAAATGAGGCTAAGACTTTCGACACTCGTAATTGCATGCATGTTCATCAACTTTAAGCGCACAGTCACTTGAGATCTGGTAAGATAGTGCAGGCCAAATGGTAATGACACAAAACAAAATTAAAAGAAAAATACTCACTATAAACATCACAAAGCTGTTCCTCATATAAAGTGCCAAAACAATCACAACTGTATCCATTATACTCATTTATACACTTAGATCCCTCAAAACAGAGATTTTCCATAGTCCTGCATTTATCTATACATCCTTCTTTGACATTCTCATGTTTAGTAGCTATCAGAGGCACTATGGGTAGAAGGTCCGATGCAGCTTTACCAGAACTTAGGACCATGTCACTTATGCAACCGACGAATGATTCTATGATATATTTCACTCCGTGGAGCTTCTCTTCTGAACTTAATCCTGATGATTAGAAAATAGTTCTGTCAGAAATGATAAAGTGAGCAAACAAATGAAAATAACATTTGAAAAAAAAGGTAAATAATTCGACATAATGGGGTATAGAATAAGATTAAACTTCAACTAGATTAAAGAGTTTTATGTCTAACCCGTGACCAAAAACACGAAGGGATCGTAACGTCGGAAATTAAGATAATGTTGAAAGTATAATTCAATGTCTAAATACTAATATTAAAATTCTGAGAGAATACTAAGATTTGAGAGAATTGAGATGGCTTCTAACAAAATAATATCGCACAAGAAAATATTTCTATGATGGTGTAGTTCTGTACATACCTCCAATAAGTATAACTGATGTCAAATTATCTGTGATACCATAATTTGTATCGAAACTGAGGCCCTGTGATAAAAAAAAGTCATCATCATTCAAATCACAATACAATATGTACAACAATGGTCTTAGACTGTTACCTTGAGGTACACCTCTTCTTTCAGATGGTCGACTTTAGCAATAAGCCTGGCTCCGTGAACGTCTATGGTGACCACAACGCTGTGCCACTGATCTCTGTTTAGAGCTCTACCTACTGTTACTGATGTTAGATGCTTCCCAAAGACGTGGACCACTGAAAAGAGGAAAAAATATATTTCAAAAGCTTCTCTGAAATCCTTTACAATAAATCCTTGCGTTTTATCAATAAACTAACTGACAGGTTTTCCATTGAAACCAAGTTGACTGAATTCTATACCGAGAACAATGCTGGTGTATTAGTATCTACATTTGGATGAAACAAAACAACTTGTGTAACATTTGCCAATCTCTACGCGGGTCGTATACGTTATTCTTATATATTCCCTGTTACCACAAAAAACCGTTTTAGAAGCCTGTTTAGCTAGAGAGTGTTTAAAAAAATTGTCTAAAATGATTAGAAATGTAACAACAGAATGGAGTTAGACAACGGGTAGATACTACTTAAATCAAGATTTGTGATTGCTCATATTTAAACATGTGGCTAGGCATGTTTACGGTATGTTTCATTTTTTTGTGGTTTATGTTTATGTTTAGATACTTGAGTATTGACAAGTAATTTATCAGTTACTTCAAAATAATCTTAAGAAATAAGATCAATTAACTTTTGCCTTACCTTTTAGTTCCCCCTTTTCTACAATAACATATAGAGCGTAGGGTTGCATTTTGAAAACTGGATTCTTCACATTATGGTATACTAGCAGCCCATGTGGAAGACGTGTACGAAACTTAAAAGATATTTCTCGACATAACCTGAAAGTGGTATGCAAAATCTGTAAATTAGCTTTTTTCTATATATAAAGGTTAGATAAAGGTTTTTTTTGGAAGTTTATAAATTCTATTTAAATTAATTCTTACCTCAACTGAAATCTCTGAATAATATCCCCGTCCAGTTGGATATAAGTGTTATCCTTAGCAAACATGAACGTCTGATGGTGACCGGATTCCGCGAATGTCAAAAACCTGTCTCTGTCACTTGGTGGTACGGGAGGTATTACCGTCGCATATGTCGACGATATGTTCGTAGCCACAGTAGTAAACGTGAAAGTTTGGGATAGAGTTGTTATTGGAAGGACTGGAAAGTAAACAAAAGACATCAAAAGTAATGTAGGTAAAGTAATATAATTTGAATTCTAGAAAGAGCTAAATTAGCTTGGCTGCATGGGTATCATCCTCAAGTTGAAAATATGTCGCTAATCACCTCAGTATCTTCGAAAGTGTACCACAACCAAGTTTTTGGTTATTATATAATACGTAAGCCTTGTTTTTATATTAATATATATTTATAAATAACCGAAATATTTCATTTCAAAATTATTTTTAGAAGAGGTCACTTCATCATTTTTTTTTATTATTAAATTTCGTTAAAACATGTTTATCGATTAATTAACAAAATTATCGATAATATGATGAATAATGACATATATTTTTTTCATTGCCAATAGCTAATCTGAATTTGCTATTTTTTGCTGCTATATATGCCTTATCAGGTGAGAGTGTGGTGGTTAAAAACTGGGGAAAAAAGCGATGTGTTAACTTGATCAAGCTTCACTTCTTCGGTAATCAGTTATATAGCACTTTTTTGCCATTACGGATCGTGCAGACTGGTTCAAAGTTCAAACTCATTATGAAACTTGTTTCCAAACTTCGAGTAGATAACATTTCACAGATATACCTACCTTGTTGGCAGTGTGCTACTTTATAACTGAATAACTAGTCAGTAATTTAAACAAAATATTATTTTTACAGGCTTTTTAAAATGCTTTTATTAGCTCTGAGTGTTAATTAAATTTTGAAAGAGAATTTTAACCTACTAATTGTTGTATAGACATGAAACTTTGTATTTATAATATGTATAGAGTGGATTTGGTATCATGAAACTGATGTAATTACGGAGCCAGGAGGTGGATAGTCGACTCTTGAGTGGCTACAAGTAAACCTCGAGTCGAGTTTGGGCTCATATGACTCATTTTGGCAAATCCAGTAGATCGCAATTGGTGTCGAGGGCTTGATGGTGGAGCCAGGAATTTATATTATAGAGAAACTCTTCAGTGGCTACTAGTAAACCTCTCGAGTTTGGGCTCATATGATTAGTGTTGACGAGTCCAATATATTTTTTAACTTTGATTCAAATATATCTGTTTGTTATGGAAAAATCTGGCCTTGGATTTTTTCACCACTTCCCAATTTCCACAGACTGGTTATGAACAGTAAGTATAATATGGTTTAAAAACGCTTGTTTTCGATTAATAGTAAGCGTATGTAAATAAACACTTTAATTGTTCGCGCAAGTTGCTTTAAATAGTAAAAAAAAGATGATTACAATTAATTTTTAAAGAAGTGGCACCGATGACGAGGTTAATATCACGATATTTGAAATTTCATCCTCTATTTTTTCACCATTAGGGGTGGTACTTTTTAGTGAAATTTATAAAATAACCGCCCCCTAGAAAATAACCATTAAAAAAATCATTTAAATTGATTGACAGTTGGAGCAGAAAACGATTAATACCTATAGTCACAAAAAAAAAATACAGACGAATTGAGAACGTGCTCCTTTTTTTGGTAGCTGGTTAAAATTGTACTTTACCTTTTTCTTCAGAAGCCAAATCGACGGGTAAACTGCATTTAACATCAGCTGTTCCGTATAAAATTAAAATTATGATCAAACTTGTTTCTCTTCTTTGGCATAATTCTCCCATTTTGCTCTATTAAGTTCATTTATCTGTAAAATAGTTAACTCAATCGAAATACAATCTTTCACCAACATCTAGGTAAAAGTTCTCTCATATCATCTTTTACCTATATCTCCTATACATGCATATTGTTTAGTTTGGTTCAAACTGTTCTTAATTTCTGACCAGGTTTCTATAGAATACTTAACGACTCAAGTTACTTATTTTTATGCTTTTTCCATTAATAAAATTTATGACAAACAGGCTGTTTGTCTCATTCCAATAATTAACATGAGAAGAGAATAGAAGATGCATGACAAACTAAATTTAGTTTAAGAGCTGACAAATATCTTCCATCCTTGACAAACTATAAGCCCTAAATTCATGGCAGTTAAAACACTAGTTACAAGCAAGTCGATTAATTAGACAGGTCAAAAATATATTTTATCCCTCTCTCACGTTCTTATGTAAAAAGAGAGAGTTTAACTAAAATTAGGGGTTGGTGTGTGAAGCCCAAATCGACGCCTATATTGGTTTATCAAAAACATTACAAATAAGTAAGGTCCAGGGAGGCAATTGCAACTAAAAAAATATAATTGAAAATTTCAATTGGTGTACCATCGTCTGTACAAATCAGAGAGTTATAAAAATCAATTCACCAAGTTATCTATATATCATTTAATACTATTAATAAGACAATAACGCATAAAAGCATTTCATTAAGCGTAAATTATAATTTCTTTCCAAAATTACCAAAATAGTTGCAATAGCCCCTTACCGAGGTAATTGCAACTAATAGTTGGAGACGTGATTTACATTAGCGTTTAAAGTTTTAAATGGGTGTAAGTTACATTAAAATATACATGTTTTCTTATAATGGTCCATAAACCAGCGTGGGATGGTTCAATTTATGGGAAACTTTTCTCAAAACTGTTGAGGGGCTTATGCAACTTTTTTTTAGATAAAAGGGATGGGAAATAAGTTTGTCGATATTTTTTTTATTACTGGGCAAGCACTGTCTCCGCCTCTTCCTTTCGCAAATGTTATGCGGAATCAGTTTATCGATAAAATAATAAAAATCATGATCTCACTGCCTATACCTTTGTATGCAGCAAAGTTCGTGGAAAACCTTTTAATTGTAAGCTGCCGAAAAACTTTTGATCAACTTTTTTTGTCATTGGTGAAATATTTTTAGACATCGAATTTTTTATCATTTAGATCAGCTGATTGAGCTTATTCGTATGCTATTAATTGTTTTACTACGAACGTCTTTATAAGATGGTCTTTTTTCCTTATCAGGTCCCTAACTAGCAGTATTAAGAAAGTTCAGGAACGACAAGTTTCTCCGAAGCTCAGAGAAAACAACCGTGATTCACATAATTATTTGCACTAGGCGGGAATCAAATCAGCCATCTATTTATTATAATAATAGGCCACCAGTCACCACTTACCATTATAATAATAATATGTAAATTTTCATATCTTACTAAAACATCGACACGAAGGCATCACTAGTGTTTATCAATTTCATACAAATTTGCTGGGGCAATTGCAGCTAGCCTAAAAAGTCACAATAACCCCTTAGCGAGATTTCGAGGGGTTAATGTATCTTTAGCTATATAACATAGTAAACACAGTTTTAAGTAAAACAAATAATAGAAAATGGCTAACCGTATACTAAATCTGCTTTTTATCAAAGACACTGCTCGTAAAACGAAGTATTTTCATTTTAATTTTTAATAGAATCTGATGCTGATTATTTCGCAAACATCAAAAAAAGTGGCGTAAATTAAATGTCATTGTGGATAAAACAGATTAGACGATAGCAGCTCCGTCTAAAGTATGTAAGAAGGAGTGCTAGTTCCTCTATCGTTTCATATATTTCACTATTCCCAGAAAAGATCTGGCGGGAAATTATTTCAATTAGTTGCATTTTCCCGGTAGTTGCAATAGCCTCGCTGCACCTTACCTAAAGTTTGTAAATCATAGCTTGATACGCGGGACAGCTGTCAGCTGTCATTTTCATGAAGTTCTGTATTTTTTACAGTCAAAATGTACGCAAGACAATATTGTACTTTATTGGTGTGGAGGATGTTAGAGGAGGACGGATTGTATTTTCTTATCCTTAAACTAAAAAAATAGCTGCCCAACGTATAAATCTATATTTAATTTTCAAAATACCTATTTTGTGATTTATAACTCACTACTTTCAGACAGTTTCAAAAGTGAATCATCCTAAGTTTTGTGATGTTCGCAACCTAGTCATTTTGAGTTACAATCGGGCGATTCAAAACCACGTTGCCGTATTTAGTTTCTATACTAACATCAAGTGCCAGAAAATTGCTCAAAAATCATTTCCGCTTTCACCTTAACCACACAAAACTACACTTTATCAACAAATGTTAAAGTTCAATTTGGCAAATACGATTTATGACAGAGAATTGAGCGGAAATAAGAGTCAGTGTTGTGCTATAGGCCGGCTGTTATAGACCAGTTTAAATTGAACCGACAAGTCAGTTAATTTTGTACAAGGGTACCCAAATTGTAGAGGTCAAGTGCTAATGGTCGATTGTTGTAGGCTGGTGGTAACAGACCATTTTTATTTGAACTGCCTTAGCTCAGACTCTTGTCGTAGTCGCGGGTATAAAATGTATCAGTGTTGTAGGGGTCAGATTATTATGGCAGAGTTTGTCAAGCTAAATTGGCTCAAGTAACCGCATTTGTCTCGAGATGCGGCTTTGGTTTGACAGGTCGTGTTTGACGGCTTTACATAATAATAAAGAGTTCGTTTCGTTGAAACTATTGATAATATTAAACAGACAAAAGATGAGTTAAATAATAGTTTATCTATCTAGGTCTTTCTAGTATATCTTTTAGATATAGGTACCATACTATACATAATTCTAATATCCTGATCCAGCCAAATGCTTTCAAACAAATTAACTTTAATATTGTTAAGATTTGATTGAGCTTATTCTAGATTTTTTATTACAAGGAAATATTTTGAACATCGTCAGTTACTGCTATAGCTATCATAGATCGCTACGTGTTCAGAACTCAAAATACAGACACTTAACTAACTCTGATACTACATGGTTAAAGAAGTGTTATATTATCGGCACTCTTATTATTTAGGTACTTACACTAATATCACACGATCACTATTAAAATTTCACTATAATTAACATTTGCATCACAAAATATACAATAAAGTTTCTCACAATTGAAAAACAAATCACTATCAACTAAAAATTGGCGCGCATTCCATTTTCAAAATTCAACGCGTTCGTATTCAAGACTTTTTTAAATTAGGGTGGAATTGGAACGTTATTTTTTTCGAGTCAGACGGCGTTGGTAACACGCCCCTTGCAGCCAGTAGCGACGAACTGACGCAAACTTTAACAGTATGTAATGACACTAACAAATTGTCCTGACGGGTCAGAGTTATTCCCAGGGTCAGGCCATAGGACTCTAGCTGAGAGTTTGATGTAGCGTTTTGATAAACTACTCAATTTAAAACTATTGTGATATCTATTGAAAGTTTGAGTATATAGTAACGTACTAGTTATCATAATATGAGGCCATGAATTTAAGGGCCCATCAGGGCGATGAGGACTTTCCTCCGTAGTGCTCAAGCCTAAAGTAAAATGTAAAGGTAAAACAAGTCTATGGCTTCTGGTTATTTTTATCAGTTTGCCTTCCACTTATTTTTAATCACTTGCATGCAAGTTTGACATCACATTTGCGTGCCAGTTCAAATCTGCTTGTATGGAACCTGGAACTTACATGCAGAGTTTCCACTGATTAAGCTGCATAGAACTTGCATATTATAATGCATGCAAGCTAAGTACTTGCTTAATGAAAACGAGGCTTTAGAGTAATAAAACTTGCAAAATGACGGCAGAGGTATCCCGCGTAGACTCGAAAGTTGATAAAAATAACCAAACCCATTGAAGGCTGGAGTTTGAGGTAAAAGTCATTAAAAGGTCTGAGTGCCACGTCAATAATTATTAGGAGCCTGTGCGCTTACCGTTGGCCGAATGATATTCTCATATCATCAAGTAATCACACTAAAAGAAATTCATTTAACAAAAGTTTAGTCTTAAAGTGTAAAATATCTTTACCTGATTAAAAACACAGTTCACGTGCGAGCCAGACCACAAACCACTCGGGGCCCAAAAATCTCAAGACAAAATCCGAGAGAGAGAGAAAGAGAGGCTCACAAGTAAACTGTTACGTTTCAAGTAGACTGTAAAACGTTTTTCAACGTTTCACTATGCACCTGCACACTTGAATCTTTGAACTTAACGTTTCGTGATTAATTAAGGCCTTCAATTACAGATGGCGTTCTGACACGATCCTGTAATTGGTTTTACTTGCCGCCGTGTCTTGTTCATTAGCAAATAGCACTGAACTGAGTAGAGCTTTGGAATAAATAGTAGTTATAGACCGCGGAACAGATCTAGGCTGATCTCTAGGCTGACCTGAACACAGGCTTGTGAAGCGTTAGGTTAGTGGGAGGACTAACTCTTCTGCGAGTGTCCGTCTGGGTTGTTACCACCGCTTTGCTCCTGAAGTCTGCCGCCAAGCAGTAGTGTGCAAGCATTACTGTGTTCCGGTTTGATGAGCAGAGGATCCAATGAAATTACTGGGCTTATGAGACTTCATACCTAATGTCTCAGGGTAATGAACGCACTGCAGTGCCACGCAGGCCTTTGTGTTTCAAAGTTCTGGGTGGCACTGCAATTGTTATGGGCCGGCGTTATGCTTACCATCAGGCAAACGACCAGCTCGTCTCGTTATC
This sequence comes from Crocallis elinguaria, assembly GCA_907269065.1. Taxonomy (NCBI): domain Eukaryota; kingdom Metazoa; phylum Arthropoda; class Insecta; order Lepidoptera; family Geometridae; genus Crocallis; species Crocallis elinguaria. Next base: position 16,495,016 of record OU026072.1, on the reverse strand, counting down.
AAATAACATAAAAAATTAAAAAAATAAAGTAAATCTGAGCAATGAGCATACTGAAAAATGAGATAAAAGCCTCCCTCACTAAATTCACCTCGATCTTTTGCGCGCCAAGTAGTAGGTATATCATGTAGGTATATCACGAATATTTTCCACATAAAATCAATCAAAAGTTTTAGTCATCTTTCAAATCTTTTTTTTATTTACAAGTTTTTATTTAATTGCCTTGTTAGTATGAGCACAGAATAAGTAATAGTGTATAAGTAAAAAAACTTGCAAGCTAAATTTGGAGGTATTCGATTGAGCCGAAATTTAACATACATATATAAATCGGATGACAGTATAATGATGTCACAGAGCTGGTCTGATGGAGCTGTAAGACTGCCACAAGAGCTCTGTAATGAAGCGACGTAACCCCATCGAGTTTATTTTCATTTGATTTGTCTTTAGCATTACTCTGATCCTTGATGATGTCTAGGTTTCTGATGATGGAGCCGGAAGGTGGCCACAAGATTACTCTACCAATTACGTTATTTAATAAAATCTTGCCGCGGAAAAGGTACGATTCCTATGGGTACGCGAGTGAAACCGCGGGCAGAAGCTAGTTTCAAATATATAAGTTGGAAAATTTTGCTTATAATTACATACTGTACCACTGACGCTGTCGTTGTGATGGACACAACAATTTATTTCTCATCCATAGACTTTCTGAACCGTTCTTCTATTTCATAAGCCATTTGAAAGCTTTCATTACGATAGTCCGTATTTGCACAATAAGAAGCGTGACTGCTCTGCGTGAAAATAATTTTTTTTATTAAAGAATGGCCACGAACTTGATCGGGGAGCAACCCTAGTGTTTCCATAATTGGTTTGAAGAAACACTTGTAATGTTGCTTTTGTCTAATATCTTTTTCTTCTTCTTAAGACGAGCTTGTCGTTTGCATAATAAGCATGTCAGCCCATAAGTAAAATGAGAGTTTTTTACGTACCTCAGATATCCGTCATTTATAAACCGATTTGGATTTTTTTTTTATTTGAAACATTTGAAAGGTTCCCATAGAAATTTCATCAAAACTGGTTCAGTAGTTTGTCATTGAAGTCGTCCCATTTTTTTATAATAAAGAAGCTTACTTTCCTAGCCTAATGGAAAAGGAATAATAAATAGAAATTGCACTACATATCTATAGGCTATATACAGACGTTTTTATATAGAAATTTTTAGCATTCAATATTCTCAATCGCAGACGTCCAACTGAAAGGTACCAGACAAATATATTTTAATTCTAGACAATTTATTATGCTCTAAAAATAATAGTAGCCAACATTGGAGGTCGTGGGCAGCGCCCGATGCACCAGTGGGCGCGAGTGGACACGGCCGGCCACTCCGCGTGAGGTCACTCGCATTCCTATCTCGCGGATCTATGAAAACAATCTCCTTTGGTTTTATTGACATATTGCTATTTGTTGCATAGTGGTAGGGAACTTCTACTCCTGACTAGCTATCACCATCAAATCGAAAATTTGTTATCAAGCAGAATAGATGCTTCGGTAGCTGTACTTGAGAGCCAATGCTAATCTAGGTCTAGCGTCGCGTATTCGCCATCTTAAGTCATAACGTCATAGGCAAGATAGAGACAGAGAGCGTATAAGAAAATTGTAGTAGTAAATAATATTTGTCAATAAAGCCACTGTCCTTGCAGGCTCTTATGATTTCTATTGGATAACGAGACTTGGGGGTCGTTTGGGCGGCACTCAAAACTTCAAAACACAAAGGCCTGCGCGGAACTGAATTGCACTCATTATCCCTGAGACATTAGGTATTCTCATAAGCCCAGTAATTTCACTGACTACTTTGTTCATCAAACCAGAACCAGTATATTGGTAATGCTTGAAAATTACTGCTTGGCGGCAGATTCTACGAGCAAAGCGGTGGTATCCCCCAGACGTGGACACTTGCAGAAAAGTTAGCCTTACCACCAGATAAACCACCACAGTCTTATAACCTGGTGGTACCACGGACCACCATGTTCACTTAGGAAAGATAGTGGTCAAACGCTAGCTATATTTGATGAAAAAAACCATAGAACATAGAATGAGTATCTGCTTGAGTGTTGTGTTGAAAAGTCACTAAAAACCAGAGCACAGCTTGCACTCTCATTAATTCAGAAATCTTGTGCATGAACTGCATAAATTATAAAAAAACAACTATTCAGAACTTGAAATGTCAAACAAAAAAATTTTATCTAGAAGTGTGTCAAAATGTGGAACTCACGAAATGATACACTGAGGATGACCTCTCTTGTCTCGGTAAATTGGATATTTTATGATACGTAATTATGAGATCAGGAATTCTGAGGCCTAATAAGGTAGGGATTATAGTTGATGATACTCATCCGGTTTTGGGAAGATCCTGTATCCTGTCCCCGGTTACGGATCCCGGTTATGTTGATCTGTTTGTAGTTGCGGTATTGTTCGCATTCACGTTTGGAACCTGCTTGTTTAAACTATTGTCCAATTGAATCAAATTTGCGCCACAAAATATTAAATAAATATTTAATCAATTAAAATACAAACTATAGTATCTTATTCAAGGTGAATACATATTATGTAAGTACAGCGCACACAATACATTTTAATTAAATGAAATATTCTATATTTAATAAATTTAAAAATGGTTTAAGTAGGAAGACGTTCTGCAGTTTCTGAAGGTGCAAGTTGCAACACTGTCTTAGGGAAATGTAAGGACCTTTCTTATCAGTCTGGCAAGATGCTTTATCTCAAAAATTGCTTGACTTCAGTGCGAAACTAATATCGTATACTTACTAAAGATCGCATATAGCCAATTAGCCATGTATCAAATAGTACTGCACAAAATTCAATTCTCTAAAGAGATATGCCCTTACAAAGCCTATAACTATTTATACAAAAGTTTGACTCCGTATCGCGTCATCAAAACCTATAATATGGGTAACTTATAGGTTTTCATTGACCTCTAATCTTGACGTATGGTGCGAAGGAATATCACATAAATATAGCACGAGAATTGGAACTTTCTGTCCACAATCCACCAATATAGGTAACATTCGAACGATAATAAAAATGAAACAAAAGAGAATCTTTACCTACTATGTTATTAGTAAAGCTACATTGGAAGTAACTGTAAAATTATTTAGCAAAGTATGTAATTGCAAATAATTATTATCTGCTCTGTACTTTTCAATCACCAGGTCACTATTACGAAATTAGTACTTATTACTAACGCAACTCCGGTACCAATAACTTAAGCATGTAATTTTTATCACGTAACAATATTGAGTTATTTATTCGACAACCATGTTTTATTTTTAAAAAAGTAAAAGATTTTCGACACATAACTAGCACTTCATTTCCTGGTTAAAGATAACCAGCTAGATCAAAAGTAAATCAATTATCCGTGAAAACAGATGAGCATAAAAACTCTTTAGCGTTTCCTGTCTATAGCATAAACTATTTGTTATTCTGTGCTACAACTGAACTTTATGTAATAAAATTCTATGACCAGTATGTAAAGACCTGTTTAAACACTAAAGTTTTAAGTATCTGTGGGGTCTATCTAACTTGGAGAAAGTTTAATAGTAACCAATCAATGTGGATCCTCTAAATAATAGGATTACTAAGATATGACAGGTCTTTCTTCTCTGGTAATTGTATCAGAACTACGAGATTCAGTTTCTGTGTAGTTAGAGCAAAATAAGTGAAATATTTCTGTTATTATGTAAGTGAGAATGATACTGCTGGCTATTTGGTGCAGCGGTGAATGGCGATGGACCATCACTTTAAAAAGTGTGCGTTTCCACTGTTAAAGGACACTTTAAAAAGAGTCCGACGGCTATATATCTTGACATCCGGTTATCTATGTCAGACTTGTAAGCATAATATATTTAGAAAGCCATTGCACTGCTACACATATTAAACAACACAACAAAAACATGAAATAATGTAGACAAAAGATGGATTGTAGTAACTAACATTTTTGACGAATGAAGTTGCCAACCATTTACACGTAACACAATAAATAAGTCGATGTAACAAAAGTTACATAATTATATATAAACAGACCTCATATAACATTTTGGTCCATATCTTTTATACTACTGAACCGATTTAGATGAAACTTACGCTGTTCCCTAAGTTCAAGTAAATGTAAGTAAATAAACAGTCCGAAACAGTCACAATTCGATCAATAGTTTCGAAGAAGTGCGTGGACAAACATACATACGCCTATAAAATTTTGTATATTTGTTTGGAAGATCTAATAGATAATCGTGTGTTAGTATAAGTATTTCATTTCCAACAATATTATATACATACGTGTCGAATTTTTAACCTTCTTTTTTAAGTCGATAAAAAATGGTTATTTTTTTGGCACTTTTTGGACAATCTATAGGCCTATGAATTATTTATTCTATATGTATATTAGATTATTTTAAAATCAAATGATTAAAAAATGAATTATTCTCAATCAAAAACTTTTTCCATTTACCGTAGATTAGATATCTTTTCTAGATTTATTCGTGTAATAAACTGCAGTATTTATGTATAATCTGTAAGAACTTAAATTTTTTAAACTAATCCCTTTTTAATATCTTCTAAGTCTTAAGGTTGATTAGAAAATGGGTGACTGCACTAACATATTTAACGAACGAGTGACAAAGAAGAACGACGAGTTTTTTGCCTATCTTCTCGCTCGGTTTCATATTTGGAACGGGCAACTAGAGCCATTTAATTTTCACGAGCGCTCCCTGGGGCCCATGTGCATGAACAAATTTCACTTTGAGTGGATATGTATAAAAATTACTTACTTACTTACTCCTCTGGCGCAGCGACCCAAAATGAATCATGGCCTCCAACACAAGAGAGCGCCACTTGTTCCGGTCCTGCGCTGTTGCGCTGTTTCTCGCCAGTCGGCGATGCCCAGCTAGCGCATGTCTGCCTCGATAACGTCAGTCCAGCGATATCTGGGCCGCTCGACAGGTCGGCAGCCTCTTGGGACCGTATAAAAATTAGCAATGATTATTTATTTCTCATTTCTCGTATCGCGAACTACAACGGGCACGCGCAAGTCCAACGTCCGCACGGATGAGACGACGACCCATCACGGCCACAGTATACGTAGCACGTCGTGTACTGTCCGTGCCTATCTTGTGTTACGATCGACCTGGATACACGATAATGATACCTCACACGTATGTAGTGTTTTGTAAATAGAATTGTCATGATATGTTTGGAAAAATTGCTGAGACACTTTGACTTAGTTTAACGGCCTGGATTGTAATTTTTTCAATTCATATCCTTCTGGGTGCTATTTTTTAATGTGAACGAGTAACTAAATATCAGCGATATGGCCGATAGTCACTGATTTACAAAAAGTCGTATTTTTGAATCTCAGCAGGTGACTAAAACCATCATACCTATAATATCGTTTACGAACTGGCCATTTTGATATAAAAACAAATTCCAACATTTGACAGATACACATTTCATGTTTGTGAGTCAAATTTTAAAAGAATTTAATAAAATAAAAAAAATATGTATGGACATATTACACCGATTGCCTAGCCCCAAACTAGGATGCCCTGGAACCGTTCCAAGAACTGCTCCTATATATTTATTTCCTAAATTTCAAATTTCAGTAATATTCCAAAATTTACTAACTACAACAAACGAGTGCTCATTTGGTACTTAACACGGAATCTTTGAGCAGTCTCTGTACCATTTTTATGTTGATCCCACTAGCGCCATTGTGTTCGTAAATACTGCTGCGGGATTGTGGTGTCTTTTAGTCCCAAAAACGGCCGCGGTCAAGATAAAGTGGTCGGTAGTAACGTATTATATGAATGAAATAGCGTGCTGCGTGACCAATTTCACGGTAGGGCTTGCCTATTGTTTGTATTGGTGTTACACAGGTTGTGATTATTTTTGGTACGATAGTATCTTAAGTGTTAGTGGACTGGTTCATTTTCGTAGTTGCTAGCCGAAAATATTAGCGAGAAAAATATAAAGTTCAACTGTACGATCTACTGGTATTGCAAGTCAAGATTTTGTTTTAGTGCTTTTACCACTTAAACCACTATCACTATTACACTGAGACTTCTTTTTTTGTTTTCAGTTTGGCTCCACGTGATTTAAGTATTTAGCCAGCATCAAGATTAAAATAAATTCAATTAAATGTAGTTTCAAGTTTTATTGTATGAAAGTCGTCAATGTCGAGTCAAAGTCACGTCAGACTTTAATCTTTAGACAAAATAGTGCTTCTTCAATAAAGCGGGGGTATTTTACTCAATGCTTTTATGGAGTTTTGGAGAGAATATAGATACATGTAACACATACATGTTTCTCATCTTTGTATCTAGTACTATTAGCCTTCCACTCGTGCATGTTCACGAATGCTTAATGGTTAATAATCAACCCACTCGAAAAAATACAGGCTTTGGTAAATAATGCAAAATGAACTACAGCACATTTTCGTGTTCCCGACAAAACTCTCCCAATGTCTCAGGGTAACAAGCGTACTGCAGTGCCGCGCAGGTCTTTGTGTTCCAAAGTTCTAAGTGGTACTGCAATTGTTATGGGCTAGCGTAATGCTTACTATCAGGCAAACCACCGGCTCGTCTCGTTATCACCATGTATGTACCATTGTCTCAGTAAAGAGTTTGGTATTTTTTTTCAACAATCTAATGTGTAATATTACTACATAAAAACTCTATCTTAGTAAGTATTGTATTCTTATGTAATTAAACTACACAAATAGCCAGCCGGAGTATGTCTGTAAAAAAGGGCGCACTGCTTATTTTTATTTGTACTCATATGTACGCTACCAGTCTTATTTATTCGCAATAAATACGTGATTTACGATACAATAAAAAAAGTAGTAAAAATACTGTATTATATAAGGTTTTACCATATATTTTACAGACATCGCATGTACTCGATGCCTGTATATTAAAAACCGGTAGAGGTATATAATTTCGCATGCAATACAACTCTCAACTTCCGCTTAACAGGCTCAAAAGGTAATAAGTAACATTATAATATATTATACTCGTTTGTACTTCCGAAAGACAATGTTACTTTGATGACAATTGATGTAATAAAAGTATTTGTTTACGTAAATATTTTAGGAATAAGAAACGGTTTCGGTTAGGTATTGTTTTCAGGTAGCTCGTCATGAGAATATTATGTTGTTAATTTGTATAGATGAGAAACTCGCACGTGTTTTTGGGAGGTCGTGTTCAGAATTATGCCTCGACACTCTAAAATATATGTCTGAAGGTTGGTGATAGTCATTGTTAAACGGACTATTATGGATTTTGTTAAAATCAATTTGATTAATATTTTTGTAAATACACAATATTATCTATATCTATACAAATAAATAAAATTGAAGTGTCTGTTTGTAATATCAAAATAACAGCTTTTTACCAAATGCATATGAAAGTATATACGGTACCTATAACAAAACAACCATTTTTTAAATTTTTGTTTATCTGTCTGTCTGTTTGTTCCGGGTAATCTCCGAAACGGCTGGGCCAATTTTGACAGGACTTTCACTGGCAGATAGCTCAAGTTACAAGGAGGCAACGTAGGCTACTTTTATTTTAGAAAAAGAATTAGGGTTCCGCGCCAAAAAAGAAAAACCATGAAATCCAATATCTCCGCGCGGGTGAAACCGCGGGCAGCAGCTAGTAACATATAACATTATACCCAGTCACCCATTGATCCTTGCAGGTGTTACAACTTACTGAAAATGCCATAGTAGTGTCTGCGTGAAATTGAAAAGTCACATTGAAATAATTTAATATATATTTATTGCCCAAGGTATTAATTCAAAATAATTTAACAGTATTTGACAACGGTATGTACGATAAACCAAAGACTATATTATAAAACTAGCTGTGCCCCACGTCTTCGCCCACGTTGCCTAAGTTACTCCGTATAACATCAGAACGTAGAACATCTGCCATTAAAAGTCCCGTCAAAATCGGTCCAGCTGTTTCGGATATGAGCCAGAACAAACAGACAGACAGATAGACAGACAAACATTTTAAAAATGGTTTTTTTTGTAGGTACCTCATATAACCTACTTCGGTAGTATTTTAACATTACAAACAGACACTTCAATTATATTATTTGTAAATATTTGTATAGGTAAGTATATTTTGTTGTTATAGGTACCGTATATACTTTCATATATGCATTTAGTAAAAAGCTGTTCACACGTGACATTACACACAGACATATAGTAGATATAGATAATTTTCGGTAAAGGTTCCATGCAGTCAGTTACCGATGGCAGTGAATTCTTATACAATTTCTGCTTTTGCCATAGAAAAGACATCAACGACAAACTTTCATTAAAATGTAAACAATTAATATAATGTCTCTCTTACTTTTGTAAATGGAGTTAAAGACATTTCTTTAACTGGCTCTTTTACAGGGAATGTGCAGCATTAAGTTGGTAAGCATCAAAATCTACAACGATCACCAAGACACCTGCCAAGGTGGAAAGCTTGGTGCATCATGGCAAACCCCTTGCACAGGACCTCTCCGGTACACCGGACACTGAAAAACCAAAGAGGTTGATTCAACCTTTTTTTCAATATATTTTTAGGGTTAGAATAGCACCTATACCAGACGTGCTTTGTTAAATCAATTAGTTATTAATTACTATAGGTAAATTTAACACGAAAATTTACTTGATTTTGTTGAATTTTAATGTGTTGAATTAACCTGAGGTTTTTATAGTAGAAATATCTTATTTCAAATTACCAATTTTTAATTTGCCGAATCAAATAACATGCTATACTAGTATCAACATAATTTATTGTTTACTCAACTATAATAGAACTAACATTCAAAAATTCCACTATTGAGTATTTTAGTGTAGTCCGTAGCATGTGTGTGGCCGGCCTTAGACAGGCCTATTTTCAGCAGCGGTCGTCTTCCAGCTGATGATGATGTTAATGATACAACATAATTATTGTCCTTTTATAAAAGTAAAAAAGGTGGTCGACTCAAAAACTCCTTTTTTTCGAAGGCGGGACAAAACTAGCCATTTTACGATGATTAAAATGTACTCTGGATAAAAGTTTTATAACTTAAAAAAAGCTTAATAGTAAATGTATCAGACTCGTTTTAAAAGTTCATTGTTACCAGTCCAAACCAGTTCTGGCACAGTGGATGCATATCCACAAAGTCCAGTTCCGGGTTCGATTCTGTAGATCTGTTTTTTTTTAAAGTACAAAGTCGGAAAGACAAATTAAATTTCATATCATATTTGTATTCTCCTTGCTAGAAATTTTTTTTGGACCAGAACCTAACCCAAATTTCTGTCTTTGTGCCAAAGCGATAGATCTAAACTTATCACAGATAATAAATACTTTATTTTTAATGTCTCGATTACAGCTTTAATTTAAAAATAAAATATTAATCGAAATTAGTAAACGTTAAAGTTATAAAAGAGTACATCAACCCAATGTATTATATTACATCTAATAAGTACTCATCACATTTGATTAGGCTAAGATTTATACTTACGCGGAGTGCGGTGGCGGAAAATCATGTTTTCCAACGCTCAATCAAAACCTGAACTCAAGCACCATCGAATCGTAAAACCACAAGCCACACATCCTGGCTATTGCGGCTCCTATGATAAAAAAACAAAAACAGTTGCCATGCAACAAGATATCTGCAAGGAAACCGCTGAGATTGCGAAACGCTCGGCAAAGGTGAAGGCGGTGGCGGCGCGCCAGTCGGCTCCGAGAGAGAGTGGCGGCCGCACGACGCTTGCGCCAGTGTACCTACCTCACAGACGCGCGCGCAAAACTACCCTCCATAGTGCACGAACTACACCGTCCGCGTTCCATATTCAAAATTACAAAATTGTGCCAGTGAAAAAAACATCTAGTGCTGTGCTTGTGTTTGACTACTGACTTGTGTTATCTTAAGTGAGAATTTTTCTTTGACACACATATGACGTGAGTAACGGTGCGGTGATCCGACGGTCGATCGACTCGCTAAAATCGAAGTGTTAGTGTATCTCAAAAGCTGTGTGCCGGAATTTTAACGGACTTGCCTAAGAAGAGGTAAGAACGCATGTTTACAGTTATGATTGTTGTATAACTTTGGGTGTGGAGACAGCTTTCATTCTGTTATCTGTTACCGGATGCCATAAAAGCATCATTCATTAGCGTTTCAAATATCGTCTGCTACCTAAGTACTTAGGATAACTGTATGTTACTTAAAAACATTAAAAACCAGATCAGCAAAAAATTCCATTTTATCTGTGTTGTAAAAAAATATAAGCGCTGTATATGTTAGTATCGTTGAAAGTAAGTTCTAATCAGTTTGGTGGTAGCGAGGTAAAATACATAATGCTAAAAAGATAACGTAAACGCCATTAAAATATATTAAAAATCGAAACAAGTTTCTAACATTACGACTCTTGACTTGAACTAAACGTTACAAAATTATAAAGTCTAAAATATTCATAGAGGTTTCTATGAATATTCAAACAAAGAGTTTGGTTATTTTTCGAGTCTGTAATGAAAATGTGAGGGAAAACGGCGTCGGAACGGGTTTTGCGTCCAGAATAAACAAAAGCCGGGTGAAAAGGTCTCTGACTCATCTTACGTACGACACTCGTGTGCGGAGCTTCTGTTTAGAATAAATTTACCTTTAGAATGAGCTTTGCACTGTTTTAGTAAACAATAGATCGAAACTGATTTTAATTAATTATTCTCAGCACAATCTTTATCGATAGACATTCAATGTTTTCAATTTGAAAGTCACGTCACTATAATAATTATCAAGGAACGTTCCAAATTCAAATTATAAAATTTTACTGGCAGCAAAGAATATATAAATAATAGCTACGAATGTTGCCAAAGGAGAAAAACCAAGATATGACACAAGCAACAAAGTGCCTAATTTTTGCATAAAATTTGCATGACTGTAGCAGAATTTCATTACACTTCTCAGTTTGTAACTTCGCAATCTTACCACCGACAGTGCATGACGCCATACTGTCATGAAACAAGTTAAAGCAATATTATAGCAGCGACGCGTCGCTTATCTAGCAAGTGAAATGCATTAGATAACAAAATACTTTTTATTTCTAATGTTTTATTCGTGAGGCAATTTTGTACTTTCGAACTTAAGTGCAATTAAAATAGATAGACTAGGGAATGTACCTAGCATCGCAGATTCCTTCCATTGTCTCACATTTTTATGGTGGATTTCCTAATTAAATCGTTAATTAGCCTAGTAAAATTGTAGTAATATAGAAGCAAAAATCAAGTAAAACGTAGAAAAGAAAGACACGAACCGAAGTAAACTTCTCGATTTTAGAAAAATTACATCATAGGAATACAAAAATATTTAGGTATTCCTTGTCCGAATATTGCTGATCTAAAATCCACGAGTAGCCGGTTCCCTAGGTAAGTAATCCGTTACAAGGTATCCTAGTTAAAGGTCAGGTTTGCATTAATCGGTGAGCATTGTTTATTCACATCAGAAGTATATTCTTTACTGTACTTTTGAATTAAAGCTAATCATAGAAAATTAGTTTACAACTACGTCACACAAACAAGTAGAATTGCCTTTAAAAAAGTGAGAACCGCTTTCGAGTAAAATACCGCGATATATGAAAATTCAATCATTATATTGCAATAAACTATGTATGTAAAATTTCGGCTCAATCGAACACCGTGAAGTGGGTCAAATTTAGATTGCAAGATTTAAACTTTACAAACAAACATACATACAAAAATTGCTAGTTAAATAAAAGCTTGTAAAAAAATAGAGTCGAACACATAACCTCCTTCTCCTTTTTCGAAGTCAGTTAAAATTAAAAACCAGTGTGTCAGTGTCAGGGTGACAAAAACCATCACATAACTAGAATAAAAACTTGACGACCTGCATAACAGTCAAACGTTCTTGATACTTTCGTGTTCCCTTACTATATCTCTGGCAGACTACACAGAACAGCAGTATAAATATATTGTTATCAGCTTCAATATAAACATGGGGTGACATGACAAAGGTCCCATGTTTGTGAAAATGCAAACACTGTGAACTGTGAAGCTTTCTACACCTGATATGGTTTTAGTGTTGCTACATGAAAAAATAATAACAAGACTTAACAAAAAACTTTTTGAAGTTATGTTTAGGTAAAACTTCTTAAAGTTGTATAACTAGGTATTTGCAATATTGATAAATTCATCCAATTTATCTAAAGATTGTCTGAACTAAGTTGATTACAGGGATACTTAATACCATAGATAGTTTTACCGTAATATGTGATAAATTCTTTTAATTATTGTCATACCTACAAACCTACATCGTACCATTTTTCTCGCATTTTTATGCAGTAGTAAACCGTTTTTAGAGACTGTTGTAATTGATGTACCTAATACCGATGTAGAATGTAACTGTAATGCAGCACTGCTATTTTTAATTTAATGTTTTGAAAGCCGAAATTGATTTGAAGTCTTTGTAGCAAGAAGTTTTAAAGATTTTTATTTCATTTGGCAACACTTCCACTAGCTTTTCCTTCATGAAAAAATTCTCAAGTATCTTTTAAGATGTTGAGTCCATAGAGTAATACTGTAACTTGAGTCTGACCTTGCTCTTTGACTTTTTTAAAGTTCTTACGTGACACCGCGATAAACACTATGTAAAATCTTGATGTTCTTATGCAAGTTGGCGCCGTTTTTGTCCCAAAGTATCATTTTAACATCTTTTAAAGTTCGAATCTTTTGGTCTGTCTTAATTTCTTAATAAGGGCGATTACTTGAGGGTAATAGCCAGACGCGAACCAGAAAATGCCCTTTGCATGCTTTTTGCATGGTTGCAGGGTGTTTTATGTACCAAGTACGTATGTTTATGTGACCAAATGCACATTTAGTTAGGTAGGTACTCACCTTTAATAACAAACTGATGTTAATCTTTTGTCTTAAGATAGTTTCTTTAATGGGTGCTATAAAAATGCACTCATCTTAGCAAATTGACTTAATTTTTATGATAGGTCCTTAAATTCTATAATTGGTCGATTCTACAATAAAATAGATAACCTTATGAAGTAGAAAGGTCAAGAGCTTGGAGTATTGCCTACAGGTTGTAGTGTCCACTTTAAATGTCAGTGATTAGCTCATCCGTGGATGAATTTATTAAGAAATAAAATAAGTCTAATTTGAAAAATAAACTCTTTAAGATTTCGTTATTTATCTATTTCATCCAATATTGGTACATATGATAACATATGACCGTTTCTGCATTTAGAGGTAAACCGTGTTACAAAAAAATATTTTTAGACGCCTGTTTAGCTAGATAGTGTACTATAAAGATAATCATCTAAAATGTTACAACAGACGGAAGATTGACAACGGTTAGACACTACGTAAATCAAGATTTGTGGTTGCTCATATTTAAACACGTGACTAAGGCATGTTTAGGTGTTACACGCTGTTTAACACATGTTTAGGGTGTCTTTTTGTGATAAGACTGACAATATTATTTTGGTTTAGTTTCACAACTAAAACATTATAAGTAGCCCAATTGTTTGTTATTTACGCGAATTATCTAAAAATTTTTAAAATTTTACAAAAATATTTTTTTTTTTCAAATTTCTCGCCATTTGTTGGACCACCCACCTTAAGTCCACTTGCGAACTGTTAAAAATACAATTAAGAAATATCATAGAGAACAAAGCTTCTAAGTTTCATTTAGCCGCTCATTATACCAAGCAAAATTCATACAAAAACTGTACCAACACAAAGAGTTTTTTGCTCTCAACAGACGTGAGTTTGTAATAATAATTTATGATCGCGTAAAACGTGACTGTATACGGATATATTTATAAAGGATGATGTTATTACCTTGCTTTCCTTGTAAGTATGATTTTTAGGGCTGCCATTAGATTATTTTCTTAGTAGAAAATTTGGAAAAAAACGGGCGGCTCCGTGGCTATTTTGGTGATAGCTCCTATAAAACAAGGGGTTCTATCCTCGGACAGGACCAATTAAATGTGATTATCATACATTTTGCCTAGAATCCTTATTAGTGCATTGCGAAATTCAAATATCATCCTCAAATTAGGAACAAAATATGGTTTTTAGTACACACATTTTATAATTACTTATAGATATCATATTATTATTAAAATTGCTTTTAAAAAAGCGGGAACCGACTTCGACTCTAATATACATGAAATTTCACATTTAGGGGTTGTATTCTCTCTTTTGAGATATACCCTACTCATGAAAAATCAATAAATTAAATCGATTGAAAATTGGCTGAGAAATCGAATTTTGTCGCCACACAAAAAACAGACGAATTAAGAACCTCCTCCTTTTTTGAAGATGATTAAAATAGAATAAATGACCATTATACCGTTATTTGTTAATAATTACGACTTTGTGTGCTCTACTGAAAAAAAAAACTCTTAGTTCTCGTTTGTCAGCCCCTGGCAACCCTATAGCTCAAATTAATCTTTGTACAAAGTTAGGGAGTGAGATACGTTATTTAAATATTTGATTTCACCCCAAAATTACAAGCCATGTTATCCTGGAATTTTGTATGTTGACGCTTTTTTATCCATAGAGGATTTTATACAAAGTTTGAAGACGTTTTTTTTACGTAAAAATATGTCAAGAAAATATCAGGAGAGTGGCAAATAAACTAGTGTTTATTATTTAAATTTAGCTTCTTATTTAAACCTTCCATATCTATCCTATCTCTAAGGATAAGTCTTTTAACGTCACGCAAACATAGTTTTTGATTTGAGTCACTTGTTTTATTTTTCCTTGTTTCATGATTGCAAAGCCAAAAACCCTTTTAAAATTACGTGTGGTTGGAAATATTTGTGTTCCCCATCCGGGGAAGAAAATACCACTAGAATCTCCTTGTCTTCCCCAAGGAGACATCAGGGGAGCCAAGTCTACGTAGCCAAACAAATACTTTTTCTTTTTCGGCTTTTACAACTCTATACTTTTTACGTCAAGTTTCACCATTCAGCTTTATGTTATGACAAGTATATTCCAGCTTATTCCATTATTGATGAATAATTATTATAATTGCAATTCCCATGCCCTACTTGAGTAGTCGTGATGCAGCCAACATGGTGTCCAGCCGCCCACACTCCTCAGTAATTGGAACACCGAGACCTTTCTTTGTCCAAGTATAACACGCACGACGCGGATTGGCGGATTGACGGCTCCGTAGCTAAGTTGGTAGTAACCCTGCCTGCAAAGCGAGGGGTCCCGGGTTCGATTCCCGGCCGGGGCAGATTTTGTGTAAACATAAAATTTGTTTTCGGGTCTTGGATGTTTGTGATGTGTATCTGTGTGTGTCCATGCCACCTGCGACACAGGGAATCCTAGTGCGGGGGTATGAGTGTAAGCGTTTATTTATTTTATTTATTTATTGATGCATAAAACTTGAGATTTTTTTATTCTCGATAAGTTCCTCAATGTTGCGATGACCAAAGGTGGTCTACTAACTAAACCTGGTTAAGACGCTGAAAACAGCTGTAGGAATAAGTCGATAAGGACTTGGCCATGCATTTTCATCTTGAGGGTAGTATATGATGATCTACAACTTACGAGCACAATATGGTTGCGTCACGATATTTTACTTCACCACACCAGCTTATTATATAATTTGAACCTTTTCTAGAAGTTAAATATACTTTGAATTCCCGTTCTCCAACCACCAAAAGGCTCAAGTATGTAACCACTTTAAGATATTACAAATAATCATTTCAGCACATTCAAATAAAAGATTTTTATTTACACGTTTACACTACTTTCGTTTCCATTACGGGCTTTCACAAAATACCTTTGTTCTCAAAGGGAAAATGCAGTTTAGTTCCAAATATGTAGGAGTACCACTGCCCGAAGCCTCGAGCAGTAATTTTACAAAATGCCTCTAAAGGTCTAAAGGTATTTAATTAAGTGCCTTCGTTTCGAGACCGCCACAATTCGGTACAAGAATAAATACTTAACCTAGAAGTAACTTTAAAGCTGCTTGTCCAATTAAAACATGAAAATAAAAACAAACGATTCTTTAATTTATGCAAGCCACTTGAATTCAGTCTCAAGGTCCAAAATAAAAAATGGAACAAGCTCCCATTGAAACAAGTCTGTATTTTACAAAATTCAGATATACTAAATAGCATAAAATTTAGGATCGAAAACTGGATTTCGACTGTGGTCAAATAGCGGTATAGATAGACGGTCAGGACACGATAGATGATCATTAAAAAGAGCCAACGTGTTTTTTCTAGTCTTAATTTTTTGATTCACAGCCATATTTGGCGAATCTGTTAGCCAACTCAGAAACATTAGTAGTGTAAGAAATTGTTGTGTTGAAAAATATACTTAATCCAAAATTTGACTACGTGTTAGGTCATACTCATATGACCTAATACGTAGTTAAATATCTGAATAAATAGATGAGAGACATAAATATGGAATATTTAATGCTTACCATAAGGCAGACCTGCTCGTCTCGTTATAAAATAGTATAAAATTTTTCTTTACTAAAAAAACTTTTACAGTGGTTGACCAATGAAGTTTTGTAACAATGTGTTATTTATTTTCCCCACGTAGATTCTATTCATTCAAATACAAAACCACACGGAGTTGTCTATAAAACAATAGGCCTAGGAGAATGTGTGCAATAATTCAGCACGATAGAAAGCCTGCTAAAGCAAACTAAAGGTATGCCTATAAATTGTACCTAACGCCCGCATGCATCCACAGTCGTGACTTCTATAAAAGTAAAAATGTATTGGAGCGGGCAGTTGGCCCTCGCTCGACCTCGAAGCAGCCTCGCCACTTCGCTCACAGTCACCGCTCGTGCAAATGCACCAATCTCCTCCAAATATAGATTTTTTATATTCCATGTCACGAAACCTACCTCTGTAATCTCTCGTTTTCGGCAAAATGGCTCGCTGCTTTTGAATACCGCGACTGTGTAAATGGTGCAATACGAATTTTTAAATGCTGAGATTCGTTTCAGACGGTTTCGGAATTATACTTTCTGATCTTTTGTAACTGTTTGCAGCTTTTACAATTTTGCGTTGTCGCCTAGTTTGAAAACTAGTAAAAATATTACATTAGGTTGAAGTCACTTAGATTATTTTATGGTTGACTATAAGTCTAACTTAATACGCAGAGTGTTATTACGTATTTATTAGATTATCATGATCTCGACGGTGTATTGGTGGTTAACCTTAAGGAAAATTACATACAATTTTCAAGACAACTCGTACTTATACATTTGCATCAACGAAAGTCCATTGGATGTGGTTTTGTAAAGTAAGGTAGGTATTGCTTATCTTTTACTTTATAAAAACAACCTGTTAGAAGAAACTATACAGTTAGACCATCTGATCTGGTGATCATCTGATGACAAAAATGCTATCAAAATTTTCACGCCCAGTTTTGTTTAGATGTCAGTTTGTAGGATTGAGTTTTTATTCCTTAAAAGTTGAAATGATTTAAACGGCATAAAATATAATTTGAACTCTGAAAAATCGTGCTCCTGGCTCCTAAAAAATTAGATGTGATGTCAGCTTTCGATTTTAGAAATCGTTAACATAATAATCTGAGAATTCATAATAATCAGCCCAAATGGCACAAATCTGCCACAAATGGTCAGATTAGAACGTCAGAAAAAGAATCACATTCAAAAGATTCAGTCATTAGGTCTTTGTCTCTGGTTGTTTTAGAGTTTATATTTATAGGAAATCACTAAACAATGCTTTAACCTCTGTTTAAACAACCATTTAGGCAGTTTTAATTAATAAGCATCAACAATGCATGTTCTGCAATTCTCGTAAGACAAATAGGTGGTCATAAAATTCACACGACAACTTTCGTTATTCACATATGTGAATACATATGGCATAGGTTTCTAAAGAAAGTATTGATGGTGATGTGACTGACGATATGGACTTACTAAACCATTCAATTTCAATTTTACATTTAATTTTGTTTCTATCGTCACGTTTAGTTAGTTCCTTTTTGGGTCAACGTGACTGACAGCTTCTTTATTGTAGAGAGTATCAGAAGTATCAGATTATTTGCTAGAATTCAATACTTTCTTAGAATTTTCCATTGAAACTTGGAAGGGATTTTTACTAAAACTATTTGGATTTTTTGTAGTTTATAAGTATTTCAACCTAGCCTCTAAACCTCTGTCGACCTAGTTATATCATATAATTACATTAAAGCGATGTGTATCTTCGGACATTATTTACATATTTGTTTGGACAGATAGACCTATTAACCTTTTCTAAAGCACAGTTACGATGACGATCTGACGTCACCGTAACCTCTTAGTCATGTCCTCTTATAAGTAGTTTTAATCAAGGATAAGACGAATTTAAATTTAAAGTTATATTTTACTTGTGCTTTGCTAGAGTACTAAATATTATTTGAACAATAAATTGAAATATCACTCTACTTTAGTTAAGATCTTTAATCAGCTGTTGATTATCTCTATTTGCAAAATAATTAAATTTTAATTTATTTCTTATTTTTTTCTATTTATGCTTTGATTATGTTTGAATATAAGTTGTCTTTTCATATGTTATTGTTTTATTTATTCTATATAATGTTTGTCTGCGCTCTGCAGATCCTTTCAGGTACATTACAGACATTACATTGCTACATACATTTCATATACAACGTTATCGACTGCATGAAGTTACTTTACTCTATTATTTATTAATATTCTATCTAAAACTAAACTAAAACTATTCACTAATTTCAGATCTTAATTTTTTTGTAATTTTTTTTGTCTTGTACCTCGTTCTCAATTTTATTTGTTCATCGTCGCCAGTAAAAATCTGTTACTGTCTCTCAAGTAATAAAATATTGTTGGCTTATGTCAAAACCGGCTTTCAATTTATTCGTCGCCATGGTTCCATGTTAATATAAGTAAATGGCAACCCAGTTACAATCGTGACTAACAGTTGAGAGCAAATGATGCAACAAAGAATGTATATTTAATATTTTTGCTTCTTTGTCTTGTATATAGCTGGCAATATCTTTTGCTTTTATCTATTGTCAATAATAATTACTATTATGAAGTCTGTTGATGTGTACGCGTTTTATTTGTGTTTTCTATATGAATATTATTCCTTTGTGTAGATTTGCGAATGGAATGATAATGTAAGTGTAAATTAATGGTCACTCGTCTGTCACCTGCGTTTCTAACAATATGTTTGTATCCAAGCTTTTCCGGATTTTACACAATTTAAAAATAGCAAAATGTTATTTATAAAAGAACTTGTAACATCAAAAATCAACATTGTTGTATATTTTGATTACACAAATTACACTATACTTATTTTCTCTCTTAAAAAATGTCTAAGCTCCAGCAGCATAACATCATGGCCTGATAAAGAAGATAAAGGTTTTCATTTAACTACAATTTCAATTGCCTTAGACCTCGTATCCGATGTAGTAAAGAAATAAAAAAACACCCCTTTCTTTTTCTAAATTTTCCCGATTATAATATTAGTAGAATGTTACACCTATGTGTGAAGCCGTGTCCATTCTTCCTTACTGAACTTTTTACTGACGAACGGTGACTGTATCTTGTACGTTCTTTTATTTATTTAAATTTCAGATAATCTTTGTACAAAAACTAGAGCCCAAAATAGACTAGAGATTAGGTAGCAAAGTAAACGTAATGGACATAGAGCGAATAAATCTAAATTCCATTTAAAATTTATCTCAATTAACAAATCGGAATGATTCTTCAGTTGGTAAATTAAATCAGAAAACCGGTTATTTGGCAATTTTATCTCGACTATGACTCTTGACCGCAGACAAAGTACAGTATAGATTTAGATCAATAGATTAAACTAACTCATCTAGCTTAGAGAGTAACTCGTGACTTTAGACACACGGCAATTCTCCTGTGCAAATTCATCAAGGCAATTTCATTAAAGATATCTCTCTCATACTACTGGACGATTACATTATCATAAAATTATTCCAGTAGCATGATGAGCGTACAAGTGACAAATGTATTCGTTATTAGGTATATCAATGTTTTAATTGGACAGCTTTTGATGTCACCTGATTTTAAGTGACGATATGGTCGAAGGCTTTTAATCCGCAAAACCTAGAATGAAAATTGGTTATCCAGATCAGGTACCGGGACTTAGGTGTCTAGGATAGGTGTTTGGCGAAGGAATATCATTCTGACAGTTATAGCTATCCAGTCGAACAGAAGAAAATGCCTTACCACCAAGCAAAAATTGCATTGCACTAAACTGAAAAAATTGCATGCGTAGTATAATACTACGCATAACAGCCGTAAGTAAATTGGACGACTTATAATTACGGTTGTCTTAACTAGGACGGGAGTATTGTGCTCCATCTTTAAGTTCAGATTAACGTTCTTGTTTACAATCGAGTCTAATAGTACCTACTATGTCGTCAAAATAAAATTGTCACAGTAGGTGACTAGATACAAAAGCTAAACCGCAGCGGTTCCGAGGCTCTGTACACAATGGTGTTTTAAAATAGCCCACGTTGCCGAATTTCAATGCACATTTCGAAAGTGCCCGTAATTTGTATGGAAATTGTTAAACACTTACGTGTTGTCCTAGAGACCTTGTTACATGACTTAACTTTTGCTTTAAGTGCAAAGGTTTGTGTACGCAATTCTCAACGGCTCATCATTTCTCAGTGGCGACAATAATGTGGGGTAGCGTAGCGTAAGGCTTCTTATATGTATGTCATAGTAAAAACGTATACATATATACATATATTTATGTCAGTTGTATCATAATGTAAAAACACAAGGACCATGTCAACAGAAGTCAATGTAAAATGTTAAAGTGTCAAGAATAATTCGCCAATTTTTTAATAAATTTTGTCATGATTTTTGCGACAATTTTTGTTAACTAACTGGGGGAATGATATCCGTGTAGTAAACAACTTTTGGTCGTTTATATTTCGGAATCGCATACCGTCAGAGAAATTTCCCGTTGAGATTCGACAACTCGGCTGCATAAACACGGATATAATCCCGACAATATTTCTCTGTGAGGATGCGTTCCCGAGATATAAACGATCAGAAACAGTCGCTTCTTACACGGAATCATTCCGAGTGAATTAAAATCACCATGCAAGAGTTGTTAGTAAATGGGATACAAAATGCACATCCACCTTTCAATTTTGTCGCTCGGACTTGCGTTTATAGATACAATCATTTACGTAGATCTTCGTGTTCGTGATGGGTCATTGCAAGGACAAAAAGAATAAATAAAATGTGAGAAGGTAAAACAAACAGACGAATGGCAAAGCAGTGGGAGGGTTTTTAAAGACTTTATAGCCGTAGGTATCGTAAGTGGTAGGTACCTATGATTCCATTATTCTTATAATTCCATTGTTATTTTTTGCCTTTATAATATAAAATACTTCATTTTATATCATTACAATTACAATTTAGTGCTAGGTTTTTTTACTTACCTACTTAAGAACTGATGACAGCCGTGCAAGTATATTGTTTTATCAAGGGGGCTTGCGTTTGACCGCTATCTCACCTGATGTAAGTACCAGCTTAAGAGCTTACTCGTACGTACGGTGATTTCAAAGGCAAACAGCCTTTTAAATCACCGAGTAAGCTTGTCGGTGTTGTCGTTTTTCTTTTAAATTCAGGTGTATCTTTGACGCCGAGTTGAGCGCGAACCGTGAATTTCAAGCTTTTGGACTCTTGTACCTTAAATAGCATACGAGAAATACTAGTTCAGGAGTTAAGTTTAGTTGTATAGCAATGAAAGAGTCCCATTGAAAATTTTAAATTATTAGTTTTGTTGGATTTGTGGACAACGTTTATCAGTAAGGTCCTGAAGTAATCTGCTAGTACGCGAAAGTTTGTCTGGATGGATGGATGCTTGTTACTCTTTCGCGCAAAATCTACGGAATGGATTTTGATGAAACTTTACAGTAATATAGATTATACATCAGAATAACATATAGGATACAACTCTTAAAGATATAAACCAAGCGAGCGTAGCCGCAGGCGGAAGCTAGTACAAGATAAAGATATGCGGGTCAATGTGGTGGCACATCAAAAGTACACAAGTTGAATCATGACCAAGTATAAAAATGACCAAACTTTACTATTCATATTAATTATAGTTTGTACTATGGCTTACAAAGTCATTAGATGCAGGTGCGACCCGCTGACCGAGATATAATTAAATAAAGTGTAAGTAAACGTGTGCAGTGACACTAAATGTTAATGTTGTTATAAAGATGAAGGTCTCGTATTAAGTCACTTTTAACTAATTTATGTGGTAATTAAAAGGGTTTTGCTTTCTTAGTTTAGCCACTTTAACCTTGCTCGCACACTGGCTTCATGTTACAGCTACAAAACGCCGCCACATGAAGCTTGTGTCGATAGTGTTTGACGGCGCATACACGAAGCGATAACCCGTGGTAAGCGACATTTTGTTGCGTGTAGCGATCACAGGCGTCACCGTGTGCGGCGAGCTCATACAAAATATATGAAGCTACATTTTCCATACATTTCCGCGGGCGGCGTCTTGTGGCTGTAGCGCGAAGCCGGTGTGCGAACAGGGTACATATTTACCCACTTCCGTTATAGATATAATAATGGCTTACAAAATTAATCTTGTCTGCCTGTTTTTCATTAGTGTAGTAAAAATAGATTAACATTCATTTTTAGTTAATGTTTTGCTAATGATATATTACAATCGATTTGTATAATAACTTAAACGTTTGGTTTGATAAATTACTTACAAGACGTGTGAATAAATGGAAGAAATAATTGAAAAACGCCTCCTAGATCCTGACCTAAGCTTCAGTGTATCCACGGAGTAAGGAAAACCGAGGATTTTGGGTTTTTTTTTATTCCGTACTTCCGTATTATTATTAAATTTAGATTATTATTATTAAATTTAATAATAATCTAAATTACGCAATTCATTACCAATCAGTACAAATTGTCAATTGGTATTTAAAGTTATAGTGCTTAAGTTTGTCATCAAAATATTCTTTAGCTTATACAGGATATTCTCGGCTAGCTAGGAAGTACTTAAGTTAACTTAAGTTTTTGCTTGATAAAACAAAGCTAGGTGCTGCGCTGTGGGAGACGATTGTTTGTCAACACCGGTCCCATCGCGTGTAGTAAATAATTTAATGGATAAGACCAAGAGGGCTATATGTTAGATATTTTGTGCTAAACGAAAGCTCAAGTCTGGTGACAACTTATATATATCTATTAGTCATACAAATAAAATAGCTTTTAATATATGCAGCGTTGCATGTGTAATACACTTAGAGGACCTATTTTTCTTCTAAGTGTATAAATTACTATTCAAGCTGTATTAATTTTATCAGTGTCCTCGAAATGCGTAGAGCAGAAAAAACAGATACTTTGGGTGCTACCACAAAAAAAAATAAGTACACCCTGAACACGTGTTAAACAGCGTCTCTAACACTTAAACATGCATTAGTCGAACGTTTAAATATTAACAACCACACAATTTGATTTAATAAGTGTCTAACTCAATTCTTTTCTGACGTTTCTGTCATTTTAGGCGTTTACGGTCTTACAAAAGAAAAAACGGACCCTAAAGCGCATGCCTTCATCACGTGTTTAAATAGAAGGAACCACAAATATTGATTTAAGTCTTGTCTAACTCCATTCTGTTTCATCACATTTCTAATCTTTTTAAACGTTTTTCTTTAGATATTATATAGCTAAACAGGCGTCTAAAACTTATTTTATGTAACACGGTTATTTTTTTAGACGATTTATAGCTAAACATGCGTGCGTTGTTTTTATGCTAAGACGGTAAGTAGATCTTATTTTTGGAGTGCTACATCTCGTCGCTGCTAGGTTGAGCAACGCTTGGACCGGTTAGGACCCCGATGAATGACCGGTAGTAGCATTTATAATTGAGCGCTTCCGTGCTGTAGAGGGCAAGCGAACCTATTTTGGTCTATTTTATTTTTTATCAATAATGCATTGCGTGTAACGGACCGCTATCAGAAGGTGCTCTTCCCTAACAGAAGGCGCTCAGGCCTAGCAAATTCGTTACTCTTCTCTACTCAAACGTTTTCTGTGTTATTTTGCTGCAAAGCGATGGTGACAGTGCTACAACTGAGACCTCGTCGAAATCGTCCAGTCATGCATGGTTAATGTATTCAGTAATACCACTAAAGTGGTTCGTTCACTTGTCGCGCCAGACATTGCTCTGTGCTGGTACCTGTAGATAATTCTATGTAACGCCCACGTGGTGTTGGTATAATAACATTAGAAGGTCATGTTTTGGCCGATTAAACTAAATATTTGGTGGAATGTTGACCAGTTAGTCATAAAGCTCAGCGTCCTACACACGCCGTATTGAGATGAAGGTGAAAGAAAGTTACTTGTTCAAATTTTATCAATATCTTTGGTATATAGATTGTTGAATGACAAAGTAAATGACATAGGTAAGTGTATAGGGGCAAACAGCTCAGGATCTCCTGGCGACTACTCTAGACTTCGTAAAAAGTGTGCCGTCAAGTTTCTTGCCCTATCCGATCGGTTGTAAGCTTGGAGCGGGCGTTTATTGTAATTTAAGTTCAGGAGCCCTCCTCGAGCCCGTGTAAATAAAACATTTTGAATTTGAATAAACTCGACTTATGTTATATGTATAATGTATACAAAGCTTTTCCCCGTGATGAGACGTGCAGAAACAGGTAGGTATCTATCTTTCGTTTTTGATGTATGTTATAATGAGATCATAAAATACTGTCAGTGATCACAGTCATGATCAAACTGTCATAAATAATCAAACTCTGATTCCTAGCTAGGAAAATTTCTAGTAAGAGGTCAGGATCTATATTATTTTTGGTCGTATTAAACTTTGCAATACGTCAATATAAAAAACTCTTATAATTTCCAACGAACAAAACAAACAGCGCATCGCTACTTTATTACGTTATATTTTCACTGACATGTCGTGTCCGCACGTCATTTTCCATTTGTTGACAAAGGCCTTCCTCATATAAGTTTAATAATTACGAACTGTCTTAAATCTGAACCAACGCCACGGGCTTTATTAATATAGATATTGTAAATAAATGTAGCAATATTTTGTTTAGCTCTAGCATTGACTAAAATGGGACTGGCTTCCTATAGCTGCCAATTCGTTAGATAATTTTTAACTTGATTGTGGTAGGTAGCGAGGCGACTACTACAAAATTCTCTAACATCATGCTATGGCTGCATCACACGATATTTTCCTTCACTGAAAATTCACAGGATTTGAATTCTCGTCCAATAGATCAGTGACAGCAGTACAACTAAGGGGCAGCTTAGACGCTCAAGCAAACGTACGTTTGCTTGAGCGTCTATGCTGCCCCTAAGCCATCAAAATATTTTTTCGGTAAGATAATCGATAAAGCCACGACATCACAAAATTTTGCAAAGTTGGTAGTTGACTGCAAAGCGAGAGGTTCGGAATTTATCCGCGGATAAACTTTGTGTATTTAGCAAAACATGTCTTCCCAAGTCTCTGATATTTGTGCTGTGTAAGTATCAGTTTGTGTTCATGCTATCTGCGACAGAACAAGAAATCCTCTAGTGCAGGGGTATATAATAGGAGTGTCCACACGTTTGTAGCATTTATTTGATTATAAACTGGTAATTTCAATATGTGTTCAATCTTTTTGTTTAAACTACACTCTCTCAACGTTTTATGCACGACTGGTCATAGTTGACTGGCAAATTGTTAAGCCAACAATCCACAGTTAAGCGGCTTGATGATCATACAAATAAAAAATCCGTCTAAAACTCGTCTCTCATTTTGTCATGTCGATTGTATTTTGCGACTGATTATACTACTTTTATAACCCTATCTCACACGCATGCTATGGGAGCTATAGCACGATACCCAATGAGCGGTTAAGTTACGACATCTGGTGAAATTTTCGAAAGGCCGTTCGGACTATCGAAATGGCTTTCCATAGAATATCTGCGGATTAATTTAGCAGCTTTTAGACGACGTGATAATGTGACCAATTATACAACCTTTGTAATAAAAACAGTAGTCAGTTTTATGGTCAGTATAAACTTTGTTAAACTTCCTATACCGACAACGACAACGCAAAGATGTTTCCACAATGAGCTTGAGATGCCAGTGAAAGTAAAGTTTGTGATGAAACATGCCTCCCTGGCTAGTTATCAGCCTCAAGTTGCCATAAATAATGTATCACGTTTCCGTAGCGAGGTCGCCGTGAGTGCGCAACGTGTTCTCAGCGAGCACTCCACTCTACGACACTCCACGCAAACGTTCCAAAAATCGCCCGTGTGTGGGGAACCTCAGATGGATTACGTGGGGTTATAGGAGTATTGGATATATAAACGTTCCATAACATTCCAACTCATCGTGTGTCCGAAGTAACGATCCGTTTCGCTCTCAGTTCGTAGAAACTTGAGATGCAGAATGACCGAAAAACAGAGCTATGGACGGCGCTATCGGAATGGAGTGACCGTCTATGGTTTCGAAAATTGGACCATCATTCCAATCAATACATCACGATCCACGGAGCGATGGAATTGGAGCGATCGTGAATGGTGAACTTTATGCTGGCTTGCAGACGGCAACTTGCAAACGGATCGTTGCAGACGGCAAGCCAGCATAAAGTTCACCATTAACGTGTAGTGTTACTTTAGTAAGTACATATTTCGCAATAAACTGCATACCTACCTAATTTATTTAACACTACTTCCTTGTCTCTTTCAACCTTCAGTCTAAACACAGCTATAATCTAACTGTAAAAGGACTTAAATGATCTCACCTTAGCTGTAACGTGGATTTAATACGACCTCTATGTACCTCGAGAGAGCCAGGAAATGCACCAATAACAACCTGTGAATGTATATGCCAATCAAGTGGATGCTCTTTGTTCTGTGACCTTAGTCGGCTCGTCAAATAGTCATGGAATAGACGTCAAGTGCGATTGTTAACCAGTTGATATGTAACAGGTTTTGTATCAGGTCTTCTGAGTATTGATGCGAGGAGAGAATGTCGTTGTATAGATAAAAAATCTTTAGTAAGCAAACTTGAAAGGAAGGTAGAGAATCCAGCAACGGGATATAACTGGACTAGCCAAATAACCAAATGGTTACTAAAACTGATCCTTAAAAACGACTTCTAATGCCTTACCGTTAGTGCATCATCAGATCTTTACCAAATTCATATAAAATGTGGCCATGGAACCTTGGGAGATTCTTTCAAGAGTTATATAACAACTAAAATTACTTTCTTCTAGGCCACATTCCCGAAACATTGCTAGAATTGTAATTTTGTATAAAAATTAAGCATTTAAATTGAACACTACTGTTTGGTTAACTATTGCTTCGTTAACGCTTCGAAAAGTCTTAGAGGGTTCGATTTACAGAAGCCCTAAAACCCAAAATTGGTTACAAATCCTAAATATAACAATAACTTTTAGCAAAAAAACCAACGAAATGTGGTCGAGTTGTGTAAAGTCTCTTTGGAAGATCTGAAAAAGCTGATCTATAACAGGTTTACTAAGGTCTTCTGAGTTCTAACAAGAGCGAGTTGTAGACATCTTTTGAGACTGGAATATCGTGCGAATAGAGCAGAAGTGTGTTTATTGATGACTGCTACTTAAGGTTGATCATAACTGCCACATCTTTGGTTGTCCTATAAAAATCCTTACGTACTGCTTATAGTATAGTTTATGTAATCAATAAAATATATTTTTAAATTT
Organism: Crocallis elinguaria; assembly: GCA_907269065.1. Taxonomy (NCBI): domain Eukaryota; kingdom Metazoa; phylum Arthropoda; class Insecta; order Lepidoptera; family Geometridae; genus Crocallis; species Crocallis elinguaria. Next base: position 16,467,201 of record OU026072.1, on the reverse strand, counting down.
TCGATTGGTATAGGTTTGAGATCTCACTTGGATGAACAAGCAGAAAAAGTTAAATAGCGCAGGAAAACCTTTGGCGGTAATAAAAGTATATAAGTAGTATGTATGTGTATAGTATGTAAGTAGTAAGTGGTGTGGAATAAGAATATCTGGGTGAATGAGCATCAGCCGGTGTTTTTTAACTTTTTTTTTGTAAAGTATTGTTTTTTACTACAAATACAACGATATAAGTGAACCAAACACTTATCTAAATAAACAATTTCATCCAAATCATTAGAGACCGTTTCCGAGATAGCCGATATTACAAATCACAAAGTACCTATATACTATTGATACAAATTAAACTTCATTACTGTTAAGAACAATTTTTTGTTGTATCATTACAATAATAATTTTCTCTATTTACCTGCCTTTTTTTTTCAAAATTACGGTTGCGACTTTTTTTAATCTTAATTTGTTTCATTTCATTATCTGACGTAATTTAAGTCCTCAATTAACAAGGGTATTTCCCGGGCTTTCATCCTCATGCGAATTCATGCTGATGCCAAAGCGCTTGGAAATCGATGTGCACAACGATGTGACATGTTCATGGCCAAAATAAAACATGTATATAACCAAAACTTTGTTGGAAAAATGTAACTTATACGTAATAACATATCAAGCATTTAAATAAACTTTAGTAAATAATCCTGCCGATAAATCCTGATATCTAACTAGGATTTCCTGTTAAGGAATCAAAAAACTGTGAAGACAAGGTCAGACAACACCTAGACACTAAACAAATATGTGCGGACGTTTCTCTTTTCTGCATAAATATTTCTTTCGTTGAGAGGGTCGTTTACGTCTTCTCAATTTCACTACAAATTTTGCTATTTACCTTACTAAAATATATTTGCACGGTGCTTAGTGGCAAAACTGAGCAACATAGTGTCCCACGTTATTTACAGTTGCTACGCGGTACCATATGGACTCCAGTAGAATAAGTCCTGCCATCTGGTACTCGCTCACCAAAACTTTCGCGCGTTCAATCTAATCAATCACCTGCATTGTGAAAAGCAAGGCAACAAACTTCACTACCCATATACGTACAGAAAACGTGTACTTATAAGACGAGACGTGTACTTACGTGAAAACTTTGCGTGCGCGCAGTAAGATTTCTTTTAGCATTCAAGGAGAGATACTGCGAGATGACGTAGATGCGAAATGAGACAAAATGTTGGATTGGATGCGGCATTTGTTTTTCTATCAGAAATATGCAAGTTTAACTGTCGTGATTGATATTGTTCTTAAATGAATATTGATACATAAATGAATACATAAATATTGAAAAAAAATGTTCCGCAAAATTTTAGGTTTTAAAACCCTTGAACTCCCTCTTATTCTTATTCTAGGTGGGGGCGATAAGGTCCTTAATTCAACGATCATTCTTTTGAAAAAAGGAGATATCATCAATAATTATTGTTTTCATGGCACTAGCAATATTTTCTCGGACAATAATGACGTACTTATATTTTTCTCCATTTATTTTTCACATGATACTTGGTGATACTCGTAGTTCTGCTTTATAATGCGCCTTCTCCAAACATTCCAACTCCACCTCACTACTCAATTAGCTTATAATAGCGTGCCAGTATGGGAACCGCGGCACTCGTTGCACAACCGATTATCGCCCATGGCACAATTCTAACTTTATTTGTTGCTCTGTGGTTATAACACCTTAGCACGAAATAGGTTATGGGCTGAATTTGGAAGGCTACAGGAAATGTTATATTTACAAGTACGTAGTAGGTTTGTTTTTTGCAGAAAATCATCTTTTGCTTCCAATATATTACTTTAAATGTTAGAGTAAAAATCTGTAGTGGAATTATTATATGTGTGTATCGTGTTTGAAAGTTCGGAGTGGCACTGCAATTGTTATGGGCCGGCGTTATGCTTGCCATCAGGCAAGCGACCGGCTCATCGCGTTGTCGAATAGCTAGTCTAAAAAAGTGTGAGGATTCATAGCTTAATAACTACCAGCAGCACCATATTAACTTAAAAAAATCAGTATATATTAATTTAATCAGTATAACTTATAACTTAATAAAACGTACTGCGACATTGAGTGTTGTATAATATATAAATGGAAGTGAAAACTATTCTATATGAATTACTTCTTTTAGAAACTTTACTTTTGGTACGTATTTATACACCTTAGCACGAATAAAGTTGCGAATAAGTATATCACATTTGTTCGCTAAGGAACGCCATCGGGAAAATACTTTAGTCAAATTGGGAGAAACTTCCGCTTGTTTCTGTTGTTGGAATCAAACATTTTAAACTTGTATTAGGTATGTTTTCAGTTTTGTATTAGTTTTTAGTGGTTTTGTTTTACAGGATAACTTTTTATAAAGTTCGCGTAATGATTTGGGAAAATGGGAAAACTTTTATGTTGCTTAACATTGTTTAACGGTAATTTTCGTTTTCTCGCATTTGCAAATTTTTTCTTCACTCGGAGGGCTTAGTTGATTCTCATTACCATGTTCGTTACGTTTTAATTTTCTCATTATGTCTTATCAAAAGATTTATCGTCTATTTCAGATATGACGTTAATGTTACATTAGGGATTGCATTAAGCAGCGTCTTTATAGGCAAAAAATCATAAACGCAGCTATGCACACCTTCAACATAACTCAAGACGTCAGCCAATTAACAACACTCATTATAAAACTTCGCAACAATCTTCAAACGCTTGTAACTCTTCAAATAACCATTACGCATCAAAGTATTAAATTATTAAACAGCTAATCAAGAAAGTGGCGATCGGTGGAAACAACACAGTAAACAAACTAACAAACATCAACAAGAACTGGGTTAAGCTAATAAACGTCTAATTACTGCCACCATAAAGAGTTCTATAAAGAACTAAAAGAGAAACTTGGTGTAAAAACTATTGAGGTTCGCCCGTGATGGAATCTAGACTTGCCAGTGGACGTCATTCTTGTACTTACAAGACTTGTAGTCATAAGAAGAGATTTGTGTGTTTAAAAGTGAAGAAGTATTTTGTTGAACATTGTTTTGCTGCCATTAAATATTTTTATGACCCAGTGGAGTTCCCATTCTTAACTTTCGGTTAACAACTCTTCATAAATGAGGATAAAAAGTACCCAAAAATGTAATTTTTGTGGTAACCGTCAAATTACAACAGGTTCATAATACACTTGTTATTATAATTTGAACTTAAAACGGCAAATAACTAAGATATTTATCCAAGTTTTACAAGGCTTGTGATTTTCTATAAATGAGACCCTGATCATTCAGTTGAGACCGTTCGTACCGTTGAGACCTCGCTGTCCGTCCATCTGTGGATTGGAACACCATGTTAATTGTTTGCATAAAATTTAACGTGGCCAATTAAAATCTTTCAAGTGAAACTTGATGAAGTGTGGATATATCGAATTGTGTTAGAAAGTGAAACTACTACATGTTTCTAGTTTAATTATTCATTAAATTGATATGAAGTTCTTGGAAGTTAGTAATTTTGGAATTGAAATTGTCTATGATTTGTATAATTCACCATCATTAACATCTCTAGTCTTTATGCTAAATATTGTAATATATACTTACGTATTAAAAGTCGATATTAGAAAAGTAATAGTTATTGAAGTCAGTAAGAAATCAAAACCTATAACCAAATTTTAAAGTTACTACGCTGTATGCATTTTATACACAGCTCTGAGAATCTAAGCCATTGAAAGCGGTTTGTTTAAAAGAACATGCTGGTACAAAAGAAGCGCGTGACATGACTAAAAATTAAGCATTGCCCGTATTTTTGGTTGTCTCCATTTTGTTCTGAAAGGAACTAGTTTCAGCTGTCCAATTGAATTCACAAAAGTAAAAAGTGTCAGAGGCAACAAAAGCAACAGAAAGTACGCTAACAGTGCTAAACAATTTCGTTATACAAACGTTTTAACAAGTCAGCGGACCACGGCTGGGAAACACAAAGGTCGCTTTACACTTGTTCACATTGATAGTATATTTTATGACTCCAGTTATAAGGTCGACAATAACTGTATTGTTAATTTGGTCCGCATAGACAGCCAGATGTTTTCGAAATGGCTCTCGAAGTGGAAAATTGTTAGATTTCGTGCTAGGTCGTTGCCCGTTCGGTGTGACCGATCCAAGATCCAAGTGCAATCTAAAACTACGAAATGGTTTCTTCATCACCGTTATCTTGTATTCATTAGAGGTTCAGGTTTTGATTGGTCTTCGAGCTTTAAGCGAAATTTATTCACAGTGTGAAAGTTGTGTATATGTATCTGTTTTGTGTAAATTAATAATTTTGGATATATTAATACTGTTTCCAAATATTTCTTCTCTTCAAAATTGTGTAACTTATGATCTTTGTTGGCAAAAGTCAAGGACCCCAACCTGTTCGACGCATGCACGGAATATTTTTTCCTGTAGTGTTTTATCTTTCCTCCATTTTTTTAAGTTGTATATTGTACGTATTATGCGTATGCGCAGTATGGCAAAGATCAACAGATAGACCCACATGGCCTACTTTCAGAGATAATGTTTCGCTTCAACATTCCTTCGCGGGATCGCTCTTTGTTTTTGTAATCGTGCAATTCTACTTTATAGTGCCTATTGTGGCTTGTGGCATTCCGTGCTTTATGAAACATTCAAGAGTTTAATAAATGTTCCTTGGAAATGACTTTGAAGACACGATTACAACATTATAGACTAGAAGATGTGATTGTGCCTAAGTTTATCGTTTAGAAATGTATCCAAACTGTTTAGATACATCTTTATCCATTATTTCTTGTTACCATTTAGATGAAAATATTATCAATAAATTCACCTCATTTGGCATCTTTCCTTTACTTATATTCGTTGTATCCATAATACAATAATTTACATTCAAAAAGCTTACAGCTTATACTCTGATTACGACTCTAATTCAATGGAAACTTCCTTTACATGCAAGCGTCTTGTTGTCATATGAAATAGAATGCGGCATATCGTTTTCATTAGAAAATTATGCTTACTAGTGTCTCGTCTGCATTTGCACATTATTTCTCTACATTTCTGCATAATTAGCCATTATATCTGTGATATTAATTTCCTTGCTTCTACGGAACTATGCGTTCTGAGAATATCGTCATTACGTCTATTGAGTTAGTAAATTCTAAACACGTTTAATTTTCCGAGAATCACATTGAGCCTTTGTGTGGAAATGTTTCCTATTTTCATTTCTATTTACATTTTGATATATCCTTTATTATTTTTCTCTTTGTTAATGTATAGCATTTTATGACGATTATCATGCTAGCCTGATATGGCTATTTATTTTAATATTTAAGTTTTTATTACATGTATGTTGTATGCATATTTATTTCAATGAAAGTAACGTTTTTATTCATTTCTTTTTCTTGAAGGGCAATAACCAGCAATAAACCTGAACGTTTGAGAAATCAACAGTAGAAAGTCGTTGGGCAGATATATAGTTATTAAAAATCAACAGCTTTCACGAATCACTGTAGACCTACCAGACAAGTCAAGACACAATACAAGACAAGACAGTCCAAGACGGTGTTCTTGACCACACCTATCTATGATACTAATACAAGTAGGTAATATTACATTAAAATGGGTAGATATTTTGTTTGTTGATCATAAAATGCATAAACAAAGGCAAACGTCGTGGTTTCCACTTTCAAAAATTTCTGAAGTATGAAAACTTTCAAGCCAAAAATAATGTAGACCCAGATTAAAATATTTATTTAACTGCAATTGAAAGATTGGCCCTAAATTACATAAATGCGTGACAATATATTTAAGTCTTTATAAGTTTACTTTAAAAAAATTCTTGGTAAAGCTCGATACCTACTAATAATTATATACGTACTTATTCTTTCATCATTTTATTTTTTAGCCTTCTCCGCTTAGTTCCTTTCAGCTTTGACTCGTTGAATGATGGGAATCACAGCTATATCTAGATAACACACAGTTAAGTTTCTAAACCGATAGATGAACTCTAAATTTGAAAAACATTAGATAAAAACATTGTTGCCACAATCCGGCATCGGTCAAGTGTCAATGTCAGCGATTGTTTTTTATTGCAATTCAATTGTTTTGTTTACCTATTAAGTTTTTAATTGGACTATAAAACCGTCGTTTTAGATGGTTCGTTAGGCAATAATCTGCTGCCTTCTAAGACGCTATGTCAAGGTGAAAGCTGTTATCAACAGAATTTATAATTAATTTATTTGATTTCGAAGTTGTACATTAATATATGATAAACAATTTTGATTGACGCCTCTATGGAGGTGCTTTGAGAAAAAGATATGAATGACATTATGTTTTCTTGATGGGAATTGCTTTTTTATGCAAATATGTTTTGTCTTAAAAATAAATTTAAAGTGTGACAAGTGCAAGGCGAAAGTTTTTTTTTATTTAAATCCTGGTACACAAGTAGGAATAATGTACAATACACGACTAAGATAAGAATTAATTTAATTAGGTTATTGTGTTACCGGTTGTTTTAATATTTCCAGAGATACATTTTCGACCCTGATTTAAAATTCGAACGCAATGCCAAACTTTTAAATATCTCGACGCCTTGCTGGCGCCGAGACATCTCTTACGACCTCGTCTCTTCATGGTCCATCGAGTACCTACTGTCACGAGATCTCGATTCTCGATACTTGGTTCTGTAGAAATCTACAATGGTATCGATATTATAGTCGATGACTTTATGCTGAATAAAAAGTAGTGCATTGTCTCAACAAAGTTACTGTTTCTCTCTACATAATTATTTCATATATGGTTCAGTGGCGGATTATTTACTTCAATACGCTTGACGAATACGAATATTTTGTTTGCTTCAATATAATTCATTAAAAAAATTAAAATAACCACCTTTAAAACATCCGTTTACTGACAAATAAATAAATACTCATTTATATAAACGTATGTCGTGTAATGTTTGAATAACGTTTATTACTTTTCTCATTTCACTCGATCAAAATACCGCAACGTTCATTATTTACCGTGATATGCAATTTGACCTATGGTATATGTCTCGCTAGATTGAAAGGCCTAGACACAACACTGACTCAATTACGATTTACGGTTTCAGACATTTATTTCTCTAAAAGAATAAATTTCACTAGTAAGAGATTTGTAATACAATATATACTAATACAAAATTAAATTAATACAACTAAATAAAATTGAAGTGTCTGTTTGTAATATAAAAATAATAGCTATTTACCAAATGCATATGAAAGTATATACGGTACCTATAACAAAAAAACCATTTTTTAAATTTTTGTGCGTGTCTCTGTCTGTCTGTCTGTTTGTTCCGGGTAAACTCCGAAAAGGCTGGGCCGATTTTGACGGGACTTTCACTGGCAGATAGCTGATGTTACAAGGAGGTAACTTAGGCTACTTTTATTTTAGAAAAAGAATTAGGGTTCCGCGCCTAAAAAGAAAAACCATGAAAACCAATATCTCCGCGCGGGTGAAACCGCGGGCAGCAGCTAGTAACTTATAATATTATACCCAGTCACCCATTGATCCTTGCAGGTGTTACTACTTACTGAAAATGCCATAATAGTGTCTGCGTGAAATTGAAAACTCACATTGAAATAATAAGCATTTATTTAAAACATATTTATCGCTCAAGGTAACTCAAAATAATTTACCAGTATTGACAACGGTCTATACGATAAACCAAAAAGACTATATTATAAAGCTAGCTGTGCCCCGCGTCTTCGCCAACGTTGCCTAAGTTACTCCGTATAACATCAGATATCTGCCATTAAAAGTCCCGTCAAAATCGGTCCAGCCGTTTCGGATATTAGCCAGAAAAAACAGACAGACAGATATATAGACAAAAATTTTAAAAATGGTTTTTTGTTATAGTTCATCATATAACCTACTTAGGTGTTATTTTGTCGTTACAAACAGACACTTCAATTTTATTATTTGTAAATATTTGTACTTATAAGTAAGTATATTTTGTTGTTATTAGGTACCGTATATACTTTCATATGCGTTTAGTATAAAGCTGTTATTTTGATATTACAAATAGACATATAGATATAGATAATTTTCAGTAAAGAGACCAGGTTCCATGCAGTCAGTTATCGATGGCAGTGAATTCTTATACAATTTCTGCTTTTGCCATAGAAAAGACATCAACGACCAACTTTCATTAAAATGTAAACAATTAATATAATGTCTCTCTTACTTTTGTAAATGGAGTTAAAGACATTTCTTTAACTGGCTCTTTTACAGGGAATGTGCAGCATTAAGTTGGTAAGCATCAAAATCTACAACGATCACCAAGACACCTGCCAAGGTGGAAAGCTTGGTGCATCATGGCAAACCCCTTGCACAGGACCTCTCCGGTACACCGGACACTGAAAAACCAAAGAGGTTGATTCAACCTTTTTTTCAATATATTTTTAGGGTTAGAATAGCACCTATACCAGACGTGCTTTGTTAAATCAATTAGTTATTAATTACTATAGGTAAATTTAACACGAAAATTTACTTGATTTTGTTGAATTTTAATGTGTTGAATTAACCTGAGGTTTTTATAGTAGAAATATCTTATTTCAAATTACCAATTTTTAATTTGCCGAATCAAATAACATGCTATACTAGTATCAACATAATTTATTGTTTACTCAACTATAATAGAACTAACATTCAAAAATTCCACTATTGAGTATTTTAGTGTAGTCCGTAGCATGTGTGTGGCCGGCCTTAGACAGGCCTATTTTCAGCAGCGGTCGTCTTCCAGCTGATGATGATGTTAATGATACAACATAATTATTGTCTTACTTGTACTTTAATTTTAGAAAAAGAATTAGTGTGTGATGGTAGACTTCTGAAAACATTGTCTTTACAAAACACACAAACAGATCCTATTACTTATCATGTCACTATGGCAATCAAAATGCTATCAGAACCAAAATCAAAACAGCGTGAACACCGCTACAAATTCAGCTAAATAGGATAATTAGGATTAAATTTAGCCTAAGATTACTAAATCTACATTCTATATTACTACTATAAATGTGAAGGTAGCATGTGTCTACTAATAAATGACGTCACGAGACTTACAACAAATCACAACGCGTTTTTTTTATCAAATAATAATTAAAAAAATAGATTTCGAATTAAAAGCTACCATATAAATAAATAAATAAATAAACGCTTACACTCATACCCCCGCATTAGGATTCCCTGTGTCGCAGGTGGTATGGACACACACAGATACACATCACAAACATCCAAGACCCGAGAACAAACTTTATGCTTACACAAAATCTGCCCCGGCCGGGAATCGAACCCGGGACCCCTCGCTTTGCAGGCAGGGTTACTACCAACTTAGCTACGGAGCCGTCAATACTTTTGAAATGATTTATATTTGCGGTTTCCTAGTTAGTTAATAAAACTCATTTCACTTTTAATCAAGAAAAGGCAATGGTATCATGAAAGGTAGCAACCTAAAAATATTCGGTTTGTGTTGTAATAATATTTATTAATTAATTCAGCAAAAAAATAATGAAATCTTTCAAAGAAATTACGACAATTACATAGAAAATAATAATTATGTAGAAATGAAACGATTTCTTTTGCAAGGTTACTGTTTTATTATTAAGCAACAATTAAGTAATTTAGCAAGATTACGGATAATAACTGCCCTATTGAAATATGTGATAATTATCATATAAATGCCGCAATATATTATTTTCGACATCTTTAAGAAAATTCATAGCAGTCATTCCAATTAACAAAATGTTTTAGAAAACAAATATATCTACTAAATTAATATGTATTTCGATCGATTTTGTAGTTAATCTTGACCTACTATGATAAAATATGAGAAACTTGCTAATGAGGTTGCTCCTTTCCTTCGTTGTTTAGATTTATGTGAATCGCTTTTAAATCTATATCGTCTGACTGGAAATTATAATTAATAACAAGATGTTTAAATTATTGATTCTATTTTATCATCATTAATAAAACAGAATTTAAAATAAGAACGGGGTTTATGAAATATATTTTATAGTGTTAACCGACACTAGTGAATGTTCACACAAATATATACATCACAAAAAATTCGCTTCCAACAGAATTCGAACCTGCGTCTTCTAGTTATCTAGACCAGACGCCTTAACCAACTAGGCTATGGGAGCAATCGCTGTTGACTGCGAAATTCTTGATATGATGTTTTTCTTTCCAGCTTACAAACCGTAGCTTCTAGCAGACCTCGCTAAGTAGGGAGCGAAAAAAAAATTATGTGGTATGACTAACACTTCTGCGAGTGTCCGTCTGGGTTGGTACCACCGCTTTGCTCTTGAAGTTTGCCGCTGCAAGCATTACTGTGTTCCGGTTTGACGAGAAAAGTAATCAATAAAATTACTGGGCTTATGAGACTATTCTAATGTCTAAGGATAACGAGCGCACTGCAGTGCTGCGCAGGCCTTTTTGTTTCAAAGTTGTGAGTGGCAATTGTTATGGGCCGGTTTCATGCCATCAAGCAAACGACCAGCTCGTCTCGTTATCAAAAAGAATTAAAAAAAGTTCTTTATAAGTAAAGTATTTTTGTAGTAGCTATATAATAAAGGCATTCTACTCGTTTAAGATCTAGAGTAGACCTACATGCACAGATATGCATGTAACTTGTCATGTTTCTTATAAATAAATATCTTCATCTTTCGTAAAGTTTTACAAACAGTTAACCAAAATTCCTGCGGAAACTATGAGCCAGGTTAAAGGTTTTGGTTTCTGTATCAAACTTCAGCTAAATCTCTGCCATTTCAACAACAAACAATATATCCAGACTTACTCTTATAATGAAAATAGAATTCATAAAATTTACATACAACAACATACAACAAGAACTTACAATGTAAAGAAACAGGAAACCAAGATTTAGAACTCTAGCAAAGCCATTCGAAATTCCACACACCAATACGAACACGAAAACAAGGCTTACCTAGATAAGAAACATCACGCACTCACGCATAGATCGAAAGATAAACTAAAAAAAAACCATCTTTACATGCGAAAACGTTCTCCACCCACGTTAACTTCCTAATTTATCTCTACAGTTTCCTGGCTATATCTTCGTGGGAATAGAATGAAAACTTTCACGTTTCTCCATCACACTAATCCATACTTGTATAATAAATTCGAAAGTGTTTATACGTTTGTTGGTTTGTCCTTCTTTGTCAACGGAGCAACGAATCGACGTGATTATTGGCATATAAATAGTTCATGGACCGGAGAGTGACGGCTACTTTTAACCCGGAAAAATGCATGGTTCCTGTAGGAACGTGAGTGAAACAGGAGGCAAAAGTTAGTACTTTACACTATAGGTAGATGTGTGAATGTTTGTGTGCTACTCGATCGAAATGGTTGAAATAGTGGTGTCGACTCTGTCATTTCATACCTAACTTAGGCTACTTTTACCAGGTGGGCGGAGCCGCGGAGCATAGCTAGTCTTTGATATTATCCTGTAGAGGTTTAGAGGATGTGATAGTCATTGGTAATGTCAAGCAGGACCGAAACGATTTTACTGTGGGTATCGCCTACGATTGTAGGAAGTAAAGATGCTCTTGATGAATTAAATAAAACAAATCTAAATGGAGAATATGCATCATAAAATGTATTTTTAATATTATTCGGTTAGTACAATGTGCTATAAATTTATTTATTACATGTATCGCTTCAAGACTTTGTTGTTAAATATTTTACATTTTTATGCACATTTAATTTAATAATAATTAGTTTTTAGTCAATTACTAAAAGCAGCCATGTTCCATCTGCTCTCAAACAGAAATGACATTAAAAAAACTAGTCTAAGTTGAAATTCAAGTTCATTTAGACCTCTTCTCACGATACATTTCCATTAGTGTAGTTTACTTTAAAAATGACGTTTTAAGATCATCACAGTGTTAAACTACTTCCTGTATCCTACTTATGGTTAAAAGTAGGTATATTTGTCGTAAAAAAGTAAAAGTAAAGTGTGTTTGTGTATGTATATTAAAATTATAATAATTATAATGAAAACGTTTTGCTATTGCGGTACAATCTTATTTGGAAGATAACTTATGGGTCTGGCCCATCATAAGATTTTACCTGAAAATTATGTACAGCATACCTAATTTAACAGAGAGGTAGAGAAAAACAGAGAGATAATTTACAACATACTTATAACTTTATCGATTTACGCACATTTGCAAGTACGTTTTTTATGTTGCCGTTTGGCTTCTGCATATGGTATGGCTGGTACTGTAAGCACTGTGTTTTTTAACCGACTTCAAAAAAGGAGGAGGTTAAATCTATGTTGTCGACTGTATGTAAGTTGTAGGTAGTTATTATATTATTTTAGTGTAGTTTTTTTGCAGTGGTCTCATATACATTTTATATGAAAGAATACCACCCCTAAAAGTGGTAAAATGGGGGATGAAATTTCATATATCTTGATATTTTCATCGAAGTAGGTATACTCGCTTTTTTAAAAGCAATTTTGCTTATACATAAATACATTTTTTAAGTTATGATAATAGTAATAATAATCTTGATCTTTTGAGCGATGGAAACCCTCGAGGTGCAATAAAGTTAAGTTACAATTAATGCGCAATAATTTTCTAAAACTTATTCCAGGAAATACGTGTTTTTGAAAATACTTTGCAAGTTTGTGAAAGAAATGTTTGTAATTTAGAATCTCCATTACATGTCCAAGGTTCCTAGTGAGGTATTTTCTTTACTTACACATTTATGAGAACATTGTGAACGGTCAAGCCAAGGTAAAATTTGTTAAAAAAGCTGTTTTTTAAAGCTTTTACTAATTGGATTCGCAAAATTTAAAAATTTTGTTCTACAAACACCGAGATATAATGCACAACATACCTATTTGTTCAAAATATCGAATGAAAAATTCTTACAACTCTATAGGTAATCACGAACGAGCGTTTGTATGGAAAGTATGATGGGTAGCGCTGATATATTTAATGGTGATAAACATACACATCTTGAATGGGGCATGGCTCTCAAGTGCACCAAGTGCGCCAATATTAATGGTGATTAGATATTCCTAGGGATGTGTTCTAATCTTCATAAGTTTCAGCCTGGTTTCACCTACTACGATGCTGTTATTTATGAGTAACCGTTTACATGCCCATGATTCTTACGATACGGACAGCCCACTTGATGTACTTTCGTGGTTTCTATTACGAAAACCTCAATTACCGTGTACCTTAAAATTACGCATCTGAACTTTAAAAAGAAATTAGCTTCACAAACGAGATTCTAATTCTTTAAAAATTTCGTAATTTATGACATTTTAAATGAGAATACATTAGATACACATTCGCAAAAGTTTTGCACATAATGTTAATAATTATATAATTATTATATTCGACTTGGACGCTCGCATTTACATTAATTTAGAATAGATTGAAACAAAATTCTAGAAAATAACAGTCATTCGCGGACTTGTAAATAAAGTCAAAGTTCGCGTAAGAGATTCTTTGGCAGCTCGTACTGTAATTGCGAGATTATGTAAGCATTATGAGTGTAAAAGTCAATTTTAAATGCGTTTGAGGATAATAGCTTACGGATGCCGCCTAAGTGAATTTTGTAATAATTATTGTATTGCTTATATACTTTTGTATACACAAGAGTATTGTAACAGTAACAAAAAAAAATTTTCAGAATTTTCAGAATCCCAACCGAAGGCTCTGTCATTGTCTCTCTTTTCTCGTACTTAGTGCCTTTATTTCTTAGATGAAACTGCGCCGGGAAGGGCCACCATAGGATTATTAGTTAATGGTCAAATACAAAACCTACCGCGAATTAAAAAAAAACATCTACGATAGTAGCATATTTTTTGCATTCCTAGATAATGACGAGTTGGTGGTTTGCTTGTTGTTAAACATTACTCCGACCCATGACAATTACAGTGCCAGACCTAGTGCTCCGAAACACAGGCCTTCGCGCCACCGCAGTCCGCTCGTTACTCTGGGATACCTATCGACAGGCTCATATGCCCAGTAATCTCACTGACTATACGGCGTATTAAACCGGAAAACAGCAGACTGGCAGACTACAAGCTCAAAGCGGTGACATCCCCCAGACGAACACTCGCAGAAGAGTATAATATTTATTGTATAAAATCCCATAGGTACAATGCCATTTTCCGATATAAATAGTCTGTTTGTCACTCTCGGGCCCATAAATTTATATTATACCTTTCTCCGTTGCTATGTGAAATGAAAAATCAACAAACACACTATTGCATTTAATAATTGGGATGAACAACAATAACAGTACCAAACGTAGAAATACTTTTTCTGATTTCTCATACAGTATATATAGCTATATTGTATACTTAGCTATATGAATAATTTATATAGTATGATATATACTATTTTGTTACATACCACATATTATACAAAATATTATCTTAGCATAATTATTATTAAAATATGTGCATTCATTGTTGTATGAACAACTATTAAAGTGTCAAATGTATTATCGACATGCGCGCACGCGGACGTGGAATAGAAAGCACGTGAAAACGACGTATTGCGCGGATTAAATTTGGTTAAATAGCCGATGAAAGTTGACTAGCTGGAAATTTTATTGATTGACTGGGTATTGGATTTAGCTATAAAAGGTATATTGGGTTTATCTAGGGAAATGTTATTATGACTGGCTGGTTAAGACGGTTGGCGACGTGAAAGGAATAAGAAGTTATGGCCCTTCTACAGCCTTTTGTTTTATAAGCAGTAACGCCTGTTTAGCCACACAGTGTCTAAAGATAAACGTCTAAAATGATTAGAAATAGAACATCACAATGATCACAATAGAATGGACTTAGATAACGGTTAGACACTACTTAAATCAAGACTTGCGGTCGCTCATATTTAAACACGCAACTAAGGCATGTTTAGGTGTTAAACGCTGTTTAACACAGGTTTAGGGTGTGTTTAGCTTTTTTGTGGTAAAACCGAAAATGTATAAACATGTAACGCGAGAATAAGAATCTATTAGTTTTTTGGAGCACATTTTTGTAACCGTGTACCTATTACAAAAATGAAATAAATAATCAAAATTATTGTTTTATAAAACTTTCATGCAGGTTACATTCATAAAGGAGGTTGGCTCATGCTTTCATAATTATGTCAAAATTCTATTCAATTTTGGCATATGGAAACAAAAGTCCACGCTTGCACTCGTCCTTAGTCAATCGAGATCAACAGAGATCAAGTTTTTGTGGAAAAAACATATTTTCCGTGCACTGCCAATCTAAATCATCACTCAATTCCAGATTTTCGGCGGTACCACTCGCCTCGCATGCCAGCACGTCAGCGCATGATTCTATGTGAAAACAAATCGATATCAATGCAATTAGTTTCCATATCCATTTTAGAACGTGATTTATCGATAAACCGACAATGGGCTACAATGTTTGTGAATATTAACGAATAAGTTTAATAACATTGTTCTGGAATTATTGTTCTTTTATTAACGAGTGGTTACATACGAGTGGTTTTCTTTAGGGGGAGGACTAACTCTTCTGCGAGTGTCCGTCTGGGTTGTTACCACAGCTTTGCTCGTGAATTCTGCCGCCAAGCTACTGCTTGGCGGCAGAATTCACGAGTTCACTGTGCAAGCATTACTGTGTTTCGGTTTGATGAGCAGAGTATCCAGTGATATTACTGGGCTTATGTGACTTAATACCTAATATCTTAGGGTAACGAGCGCACTGCAGTGACGCGCAGGGCTTTTTGTTTCATAGTTCTGGGTGGCACTGCAATTGTTATGGGCCGACGTTATGCTTACCATCAGGCAAACGACCAGCTCGTCTCGTTACCAAATAACATAAAAAAAACATAGTTATGTTACACATATACATGTTACAGTTATAGTGCCACGTGAAAATGTAAAGCACCTGATCTTAACTATTCTCTATGTATTGTAACTTTGTAAAGCTCGCTTTATTTTATAACACGCAGTAAAATGTGTTCTATTCGGGTGCTTCAGTTTTACGAGTATTGTTCGCTAGACTTTGGTTGACACAAGTGGCTTTATAGACGCAACTCGGTAAAGTTTGACATGGCCTTCCTACGATTTGTAACACAATAAAAATATTTCATTTATTTGTGTATGACAAATTTGGATAGTACAAAGTTGGTACGTGACACGATTGCAGTAATTTATTGTTATAGCTAGTAAGGAAGCTGTTCTGTGATACTTATGCATTTCTTACCTGTATTCGTGAAGATAATGACTTGGTTGACTATATTATTTCAATCTTTCTTAAATAATACTACACTAAAGGACCGTCTATTCCTCTGTCCATTTGGTTGTCCGGAACAAATCGCTTTAAGCGATAAGACCGCTCTTTGTACTACTGGACTAAATAAAATAAGTTCCATTTTTCGTTTGTATCATTGTAGTGTGCAAATAAAGAGTTTATCTATCTATTTCATTAAGAAGAGAAAGAGAAGGACAGAGTGAGACAGTGAGAGAGTGATTGAGATTTCCAGTGACACCTGACATTGACCTTTCTTTTGGATTTCACACTAACAGAAAGCCCTTTCTGCGCCGTGACGCCACCTAACGGTTCCAACGGAAGATCAGCGCTGGCTTAGACTAGCATTACGATGAGTTGGGACCATTTTGTAACACCAATATTTGCTTTTTCATACATACCTAATTATTTTATTTTTTGTTCTAGGCGTTTCTTGTTTTCTTTACACTTTCCGGACATCGCTAAATCAGACGTTAGTTTGGTAATAGTTTAATGTCTTTGGAGAACGATAATACTTCATATTGATGGTTAAAACAAGTTTTTATATTCAAAGTAAATATAATAGCCTAGAAGCCATACAAATTAATAGTCGTACAGTAGCACCATTAACTTTTAAGGTAACTACCATGTGGCACAAGCGAATGAAGCTGTGTTGACTTTGACATACATAAATAAACACTTTTCTCTCTAAAAGGCATTGCCCATTGCTATCAATTGGAGGTCTCTTGGCCAAGGTCTATAAACAATCTGGCCAGATATAATCAATTTTGTGAAATGTTCTGTACCTTTTTAAATATTTAAAATTTAAACCATTCATCCTCTGCCACGTACGACACCTACTAGACAAAGAAAGCCTAATCGCATGCAAAAGTGATGTCGAATATTTAAGGTAAGTTTTGTTTTTGAGACAGTCTTAACTACTTAACCCACACAAGTAATCCGCAATTACTCAATCACATGACAAACTATTTTCCCTACTATTTTAGTGGAAATGTCTGAAGCTGGTATCAACTAAGAATAAGTTAATTATGCCTACGTTTAAGTTGATTAAAAAGAAAATAAAAGATAAATCCATTTGATACTTGCAAAACAAAGAAGACTAACACAATAATTATTATATGTACTTATCCATTTTAATCATTTCCTAAACAATTGATAGCTTAAAGTTTACACCAAAACACTTATTATCTATTCTTTTAATTAATACAATAATTATATTATCTATTAGCCCGAAAAAACAGACAGATAGACAGACAGTCATAAATTTTAAAACGTGTTTTTTTATGAGTATGTACCGTATTTACTTTCATATGCATTTAGTAAAAAGTTGTCATCTTGACATTATAAAAAGACTCTTCATTCATTCTATTTCATTTTATTTATTTTTGTAAATATAGATGGATTATAAACAGATAAGTACCTACTTCAATTTTATTTATTAGTATAGATGTATAGATGTCTCTGGCTAACTCAAACTCGGTCTAGTAGCCACCAGGCGAACGACCTCGTCTCGTTAACCAATGATTACATGTATTATTGTTATTGCATGAACAGATATCGTTACCCTCAGATTTAGAATAAAAGTATGGACATATTCAGAGTTGTAGTAACCACAAATAACGTTTACTCGCTCAATATCTTGTAATATTAGACTATTTTTTAAACAACATAGAAAGCTCGTGTTCCCATGTCACAATAGACCTGTGAGAGAGTCGCACACTTACATAACGGCGGTGCCATGGAGGGAGGAACTCTTCAACTGGATATGGTACCTGACTTGATGAGGAAAGTGATCGATGGTAAAGGTTGATGGAGCCTGTCAAGTCAGTTTGAGGGGTCTGGGATTCACATGGGATTATGTTGTGACTTGATTCACTTAGCCTACGAAGTTATGTACTTAAGTCAAAAAAAAATGTTAATTTTGCGTTTGAATTGTATCAAATCCAGACCAAACTCATGTGAAACTAGACCGATTACGATTCGATGTAGTAAAAAAAACACAATTGCCCTTGCCAGTGTCACTAGGGATGATGTAAGGATTCTAACAATACCCCATACATCCAAATCTGTTCAGGTATTTAAAAGTTAGGGTGGAATAAAGAAACTCACATACAAACATTATAACCCTAAATATATTACACTCCTTTGTTGTGCAGTGGTGTAATTAGATACTGTGTATATTTGTATGATCCTTAATGCTGGAGACATCCGTAAACATAGAAATTGTGAACCCCTTCTTCAGTTAATGTGGTACCTACATTTTATATATTTATTTGTCAGGGTTTTCAACAGTGTCTTTTACCAAGCTGAATTTTCATTATTTAAGTGACTTCTAAAAATGGAGGAGGTTCTCAAAGTCGTCTGTATTGTTTTTGTTTTGGCAATGTTACTTGATTTGTCCGCCAATTGATCGATTGATTTTTTAATGAGTAGGGTATATCTCAAGGGCAGTCCTTTTATCAAATATTTTTTATGAAATTTCAAATATCATCAATATCAATATCTGATATTTTCATCAAAGTTGATTCCCGCATTTTTTAACAACAACGCTTTATTCGAAGAAACTATTAACAAAGCACGTTCGGAGCAGACTACCTTTCCTTGATCTTTACTGCTCCGATACAAGACCGTATATTTTATGACAAGACAATACAACAGGTGGCAGAGGTTACCATGGAAAAGAAGTCCCATACTAATGAGACGGCTTGACTGTAGGACCTTTGTGTGTAGTTTTTTAAATGGTACTCTTTGTGAAGATGGTAAATAGGGTGTGGAAAGTATCCATGGAGGTTTTTAAGCCGATTGTACCTATATTCAATTTTATTTGTATGTGACGAAAATTTGTTATACCAAGTGGTAATTTTGAGTATTAACGCCCTCGTTTATGGGTAATATGTAGTTTGCTAGCTTTTCAACTTTTTTGAAAGCTCCGTAACTGAGTTGGTAGTAGTAGCCCTACCTGGAAATTGGGCTGGATTCTCTCGGCCTAGGCAGATTTAGTGTGCTAAGCACAACGATTGTCCTCCGGTCTTGGATGCTTGTGACGTGTATCTGTTCGTCCATGCTACCTGCTAGACCGAGAATCCTAGTGCCCCCTGAACTAGTGTATGAGTATGTAACCGTTTATGTTTTTAAAAACCGGGAAGGTACTGCAGTTACCAAGAAGTAATTAACTAGAGTTGGTCCTTAGTACGATATCTCCCTTCTCTAACCTATAACATAACGTACGTCCAATACCTGTTAGCTCTACATTCATCAAGCTCAAACTTTCATAACAGTCTAGTAGCTCATCATTTATTACTCTCTCATCGCTATCAATGTTTGTTACGTCTAAAGCTTGGGTTGGGACTCACCGTGAGAACATGCGTAATAAATGGCTTCATAGTTGTTAGCTTTAGTTTATTAACTAAGCAATATTTATCGTTCAGCAAGCACGTTTCTTCGATTGCATCGTAGATAGAGAGATAACGATCAGGAGCAGTAAATTATTTTTATTTAATAAATTTCAGGTCTTTTTAAATTTTTGGTTTTTAGTGTGCTCTAAGTTCTAGGTAGTGATGTAATGGACTATTGTTAGATGTTTATAAAGTCTATTTTATTAAGTTTGTTTTTCTTTTTGATTGTTTATTATTCAGAATATGATGTGCTGCGTTTTTGTTAGCTTCACTTGTAACTAACAAACAATGTAATAAAATCTTAAAAGTCAATTTTAACTTATTTTTAATTGTCGTATCGAAATGAAAATTTGTATGTATATGTAGTTCGGATGACAAAACTATAATTTGGTATCATTGAGCAGAAAAATAAACCGTCACTTAAGTTTGTATCTTCTCGTGGTCGTGAATATTCAGCCAGTATACGAAAGCGAGCAACCCTAGCTGTGTCTAGCTCATTTTAATACCAAATGATTGGATATAAATAGCTAACTTGCTTTCATTCACGTCCTCTTAGCTACTTATCATTAAATAATTACTTATATGGCCAATATATAAAATTTTAAACACGAAATCTGCTCATGAGAGACGGAAATTGTAGTCAGCTTTTCAATACCGGAGCAATTCCAATTAGAGCTGTAAAAGTAACGAGAAATCGAGTACTCGCATGTATTCGGTATTGAAATCATCAGTACTCGTTACTTTCGTATCGTTACTTTTCTCGTTACTTTTGATACAATCGAGTATCGAACTTACGATTACCTGACTTCGTAATATGACTAATATATAAATGTAGGTACATACGTATTGTCTAACGTTTGAACTATTCTCGTCTTGCTTAGATATAGTTAATGACATTATTGGCACAAAGTAACACCATAAAAAATCCTTAGTAAAATAATGAAATAAAAAAATTTGAAAATCAGTCGAATCGGTCGATAAATGGCGGAGATAAAGAGTAACATCTCCACAAAAAAAATACAGGTGAATTGAGGACCCTTCTGCTCCATATTTTGAAGTTGGATATAAATATGAACAATACGAAGCCACGATGCTATTTCTCACTCGCATTCATTCGATCGCTGGACAAACCGTTTCAGTTCACGCATCGTGCGTTGTATTCGTACGGATAACGAATCAAGCTGACATGATACGAAACATACCGAAGTAACGAATTGAATTTGTAAGTAACGATTCGGTACTTCGAATCTGGCGATGTACTCGTTACTCAGTAACGAATACATACGGTTTCTTACAGCTCTAATTCCAATGAAACAAAATGTAAAACTTTATCGGTAGTTGCTATTCGTATAATCCAAATATACGATCGTGATATATAATGGTTTCACTTTAAATGCCAGAATATTTGTAAAAATAAGTCAAAGTTGTTACTTACTTACTACTTATATGGCAACAATAATAATTAACACGACCGTCCTAGCCAGTGGCAATCGGGATTCTAATGATAATCATCCAATGCATCCAAATCTGTTCAGAAATTTAAAAGTTATGGTGGAATAAAGAAACTCACATACAGACATGAATCCTGAAAACATTACACTCCTTTTCTAGGCAATAGTGTAAAAATGGTGCAAAAGCGAAAAACTCTAATTATTAAAAATACCATTCTAAGATCTCAATACATAATTATTAAGACTGGAAATAATTACCATTGGCTTTAAATCGATAAAACTCTGCTAGTGGATGTCTACCTTTACATACATCGATCATTCGACGTCGATAACAAAACGGTTACGCAACATTATAACTTTAATTGTTATAACAGTTATTCAACGTTAAAAATGATCACTGAAACGTTATTCGTTATTACATAACAACTTAATCTGCACCTGCTTTATTGCACCTGGTATAACCTAAGGTGATGTTATGCAATTTGCAATTTGTTATATTGCGGTTAAATAGATCTTTGGCTGTAGTTAGAAATGACTAGGAATGTACTTCCTGGTAACCAAGTGGGCTGACGAACCTGCTAAAGATCATTTGGAATGTCTCAAGAAGATCTTTGACCTTTTATGTTTAGATAATCTTTTTAAAAACACTGGCAAATGCCAGCTAGAATTTGAAATTTCAACAGTCGTGTGCGGCAACGTTCTTCTGAGGTATGCATTATGCATCAATTTTAAAGTCATTTTTGGCTTCTTTTTGTTTACTAGGTTGGTTGGAACAGAGAAATGTTTGTAAGTTCTAAAACAGTATTAGGATTTTGTATCCGATCCAAATGATATTCTTAAATAACTAGTTCCACCACTTGGGTCAAGTTTAAACCAACAGATTTTAGCTCCCTGCAGTTCTTACCGTAATTATCAACATTGACGCGTTTTAAAACTATGTCCTTTTTTAAAATAAATATGAAAAAATGGTCATTGTTTCATTTTCAGCTAATGTACGTACGTTCTTAACAGCTATCGTGAGATGACGACAGCCACCGTGGTGTAGGTAGTTGATGATATTATATGCCAATGGACCTATCTTTTTCAACGTAATAAAAATTTGTGCCTTTAAAAAAAGGGAAGTATCTATATTCTGTATATCTGAATGTTCTGAGTCCTGATTGTGGGACAAATGTCTTCGTAGTTCTTGATTTCTTTAACACAAAAAATCTTTCTATAGTTAGTGATTCTTATTCGTCCGATTGCCGATACGACAGTGATATCGATGAAACTTAGAGCACTATATGGACGACACAAAAATGCAACGACGGATACATCGTTCGTATTAGTAGACCTCCTGGCTCTATCAATAACGTAGATCCAAGAGGTGTACTCATAAAATCGTTGAGCATACTTTATTTATGAATGCGGGATCATCAAATTAAGAATAATTCAGTTAATTCTCACGTTGAATAACAATGAAATGTTGACGTTGGAGAGGTCAATGGCGTCGATCCGCCGGACGTGCCCGCAGCTGTCCATCTGTCGACTGTTCACTATACGCCTTTTGGCACATGTCATAAGATTCAGCTTTTTAAAATATGATAATTTGTCGCTGCGCCTATAAACGAAATGATATTGGTTTTTGTATATTCTCACTTTTAGGAGTACTACCTATGTATAAAATCTTATGCATACACAAATGTGTAAATTCTTCTACTTAAATATTAATTAACATATTGTGACCGCAGTGCGTATTCAATGTACTAAATGTATGACATCAACGTCAGTCATTATTAGATATTTATAGAATTAAGTATCCACCTTTTTTGCTGTCAAACAGTCGGTAATATTAGGCTAGTAAAATTTCATTTTATGTGATGACCAGAAAATGCACAACTATATTGAGAACTAGCTGTGCCCCGCGGCTTTGCCCACATAGCCTAGTTATTATATAAGTACCATAATATCTACATTCATATGCAATTAGTGTAAAGCTGTTATTTTGATATTACTATTTTGATGAATACCGCACACAGGTTTATGGCTAATTCAAACTGTAAAGCATTCAATAAAATGTAGTTTAATTTATTCTTAACCGGTATAAAACGTGGCTAAACATCTTGTACTCATCCTTATCCGTTATGCTTACCTTTTTTGTGGCCGTCAAATACGTGAGCCGATCACTAATTACATAGAAGTCAGTGGACCGTATGGGAAACACCCCTGTTTGCTCACTATTCGGTAACTCAAGCCGTAAAATTATGAATTTGAGTGTCATTTGTAACAAAACGGACGTGCATAAACCACATTAATTTCCGGTTACTGGGTTCCGGAAGCGAACAATGGCTTCATTTAAGAATTGCGTGAGAACTCCTACTGCAATTTTTACTATTTATAATCTTAGCCACACTCACACATAGAAAGACTTAACACATGAAAAGTTTACTCACACTAGCGCATCATTTCGTCAAGATGGCCGCCGATGGACTCGTCTGATCACCTCTTACTTTCGTTATTTTCACTTTCGTTGGAAGTAATATTATGTTATTTAATTTCTTTAATCTATAGACTTCCGTATGGGGGCGTTACTGTTTATGTTGTTACTTGCAACGTTTATTAACTGCTTTTTAATAGTGTTACGCAATATTATTAATGGGTTCGAGCATTGAACGTTTACATCATCCTCCCAAATTGTTGGTAAACACGTTCACTAATGGATGTTTTTATTTATTTGCAGATTGTTGTTACATGGTTTTGCGGAGCTTCGCTAATATTAAAGGTGAGCTTAAAAAGTGTTTTACATAAAGGTTGACTGGAAGAGATCACTTTTAGCGATAAATCCGCCTATTGTACTTTAATGTGGCTTAATATTTCTGTACTGTTTAATTTTTAAGTCTGGTGTACAATAAAGTATTTTGTATTGTATTGTATAATCATTAGATAAGGAATTGATCGAAGGCACAGATTTAAAACGAGCAATTAGTTTTCTCGTCTTCATTCAACGAAATAACTGCTTTAAAGTTCAATAAATTGAACAATGACTGGAGTAACCTATGCAACATTCGGTCGAATGAACAACAGGTGGAATTCCAAAACTATACAAAACCCAAACTAATATAGTCATATAAGTCGTTAGTAGGCTTGGTCAGCCTAATGGTTTTATTGCACCGAATCGAAAGGTCAAACAGTACAAAAGGCTTGTTTATTCGACATGCTAAATATAAATTTAAAGCTGGGTTAATAATGACCTTAATTTTCGCGGGTATCAGCAAATGGCAAAACTATTAGGTATTTTATAACCAACCAAAAGTCGGCAAGTCTTTACTGCTTCGGTCGTCTTATGTTGCTTAAAATGTAAAATTAATTATACTCAAAGGTCAACCAACCGACCAATGGGTTTAATGGTACAGTCAGCGGCATATATGTTAATAACCTTTATAGAGATAGAGAATGCTTTTCAATTAATTCAATATTCGAAGAAAGCCAAATGGTTATAGATTAAGCCAAATAAAAAGCTTTAATCTGAAGCTTTATGTATATCGATGTCAAGCTTGAAAGGTCACGTCTGGTGAAGTCTACGCTCCGTCCAAATCCTGCCCAAATCCAAAACCCCGAAGGCTTTCAACTCGAACTTCAAAATCGCTTCCAGTGCCTAGCTGATTGCGACACAGTGGACGAGTTAAACAACGGGTTGGTGGAAACTGTCCAAGCAGTTGGGTCCGAACTCTTTAAGACCCAACGCCGAAAGAGGACTCAAAAACTTTCAGAAGGAACTCTGAACCTAATGGCAGAGCGGAACGAAATGAGGCTGCAGTCTTCAGTCGATATGTCGGCCTACGGCAAACTCAATAGACGAATTTGGAAGTCGATGCGACACGACTTGCGTGCTTTTAATACTGCATGTATTAAGGCCGCAATTGAGCGGAACCAAGGCTCCAAAGTGTTCGCTAAGCATTCGTCTATTGGGCAAAGCCAAATGACAAAACTGAAGACCGAGAACGGCAGCATCATTTCATCCACGCCTGAGATTCTGAGAGAGATTGAGAACTTCTATGGACAGTTATACACCTCGACACGTAAACCCGTTACTAACACAGCTCGAGACACCAGAGCAAAGTTAGTCCGACACTATACCGAAGATATCCCGGACATCAGCCTGTACGAGATTAGAATGGCTCTCAAACAGCTTAAAAATAACAAGGCGGCAGGCGAGGACGGAATTACGACTGAACTTCTGAGAGCGGGTGGTAGACCGGTACTTTTAGTCCTCCAGAAGTTATTCAATTCCGTCGTCCTTGAAGGTACAACGCCAGAAGCGTGGTACAAGAGCGTGGTGGTGCTTTTCTTCAAAAAAGGTGATAAAACCTTATTGAAGAATTATAGGCCCATCTCGCTCTTGAGCCACGTGTACAAGCTGTTCTCGAGGGTCATTACGAACCGTCTCGCACGCAGGTTCGATGACTTCCAGCCTCCCGAACAAGCCGGTTTCCGAAAAGGCTTTAGCACCGTAGACCACATCCATACGCTACGCCAGATTATACAGAAGACCGAAGAGTATAATCGGCCGCTATGTTTAGCGTTTGTGGACTACGAGAAAGCCTTCGATTCAATCGAGACTTGGGCGGTACTGCAGTCCTTGCAGCGATGCCAAATTGACTATAGGTATATCGAAGTGTTGAAGTGTTTGTACAGCAACGCCACTATGTCAGTCCGACTAAAGGACCAGAGCACGAAGCAAATCCCATTGCAAAGAGGCGTGAGACAGGGAGACGTTATTTCTCCGAAACTGTTCACAAACGCATTGGAGGATGTTTTTAAGCTCTTGGACTGGAAAGGATCAGGCATCAACATAAATGGCGAGTACATCACTAACCTTCGTTTTGCCGATGATATAGTCATAATGGCCGAATCGCTTGAGGATCTCAGTACCATGCTCAACGACCTCAGTAGAGTTTCCCAACAGGTTGGTCTTAAGATGAACATGGACAAGACGAAAATCATGTACAATGTCCATGTTCCACCTATACCGGTAATTGTTGGAAACGATACTCTCGAAGTTGTTGACGAGTATGTCTACCTTGGACAGACTGTCCAATTAGGTAGGTCCAACTTCGACAAAGAGGTCGCACGAAGAATCCAACTCGGCTGGGCAGCGTTCGGGAAGCTTCGACCTATCTTTTCGTCCACAATACCGCAGAGCTTGAAAACCAAGGTTTTCAACCAGTGTGTGTTGCCAGTGATGACATATGGCACTGAGACGTGGTCTCTTACTGTTGGCCTCATCAGTAAGCTCAAAGTTGCACAACGAGCTATGGAGAGGGCTATGCTCGGGGTTTCCCTGCGTGATAAGATCCGAAACGAGGAGATCCGCAGGAGAACGAAAGTTACCGACATAGCTCTCAAAGTTAGCAAGTTGAAATGGCAATGGGCTGGCCACATCGCTCGCAGAACCGATAACCGATGGGGAAGAAAGGTTCTCGAGTGGCGACCACGAACCGGAAGACGTAGTGTAGGACGTCCCCCCACTAGGTGGACTGACGACCTTGTCAAAACCGCGGGGAACCGTTGGATGCAAGAGGCGAGTAGTCGATCCAAGTGGCGTTCTATGGGGGAGGCCTATGTTCAGTAGTGGACGTCTTCCGGCTGATGATGATGATGATGATTATGATGTATATCTAAAAGTCTTAATTTAAACATTTATTATTGAAGCCATTGCCAAGTTTACGAACTCGAAAGTTCAGCTAATTTTGTCGCTGACTGGACCTCTACATGTAGGTGGAAAATTTTGCCTTTACCTCGGTCATATTAACATAATATTGTGTTGTGTTTAACATGTTGTGGAAACAGCTGTACGTATAATATTTTGTGAGGAAGACAATGTTCTTTTGTAGTAACAAAACCGAAGTTCACATGAAAATAAAATGCAAGGAAGGTGAATATGTAAAAAATTATGAATAGTACTTTAGTACAAATGTTAGTTCATCATCAGCCGATGAACGTCGGTTGCTGAACATAGGCCTCCCTATCACTCCCTAGGGGATGAGGGTTTGCAAACAAGCCTGTGAGGTGTCTCAGTGATAATTTTATTTCATTTCATCATTTATTTATAAGATATTTCTTACGCTTATAGTATCTCAAAAGATTGAGAAAATGCTGCTGCCCATTTCCTGCATATTCCCTTAGCCAGCTCTTATAGCCCCGGGAAAGGTTGGGTACACCGGGACCACACGGCCCTAAATAAGTAGTTTCAGTACCTGTTTTTTTATAATTACTTTTGTTTCAAAATGTAATTAAGTTCTATGGATGGATGTAATATAATATTATTATATTTTATAAAGAATGGAATTCAATTCTTTAAGAGACGAGTGAACAGATATGTTCTGGGCTGGGCTGGACATCGCCTACCGCATCGTCGCTTAATATCAGGTGAAATAGAGGTCAAACGCAAGCCGATTTGCTATTTAAAAATACAAACAGAGGCGTCAAAATTTGGTTCATCATCGTTATAATTACCATCAGGCAAACGACACGCTCTTCTCGTTATCTCATAATAAAAAAGACAAAAATTGTAAAGCTACGTTAAAAACAATGAGTAGGTAATACTTATAGGTGCTCCAAAACACATGCCAAGTGTTTTCTCCAAGGAAATTATATGTATAGTTAGTTGGTATGTGTGCGTCGTGTATCCTCGGGTACCGGATCCGGAAATTTTGAAGTAATGTTTTAAATGCCGTGCCCTTAATCGTTATAATAGAAGTTTAGATATAATGTGTTAATTCAACGTTGTTTTTATATTCATTCAGTTCCGGTCCAGTGGTTTCACGCGCAGTTTACTCGTTTTCTTCCGAATATAGTGAGTTTTCCACATGAAAAGTGTTACAAAATTAAGTGTTACAAACTATCATTTGTCTATTTTTAAATTTAGAGTGAATAGGCACCGTGAGATGTAGTCCTCTTACTCTCATGAGTAAGAGCGACCTCTTGGTCATCTGCATCTTAGCTTTACATTATGCGCAGCCCATTTCATATAAAAAAATATCTTCACAAAATTAGCCCCATTGCAATGAGTCCAATTTCGGCATGCTAGAGTAAATTATATTATTATTTTTATGAACTACAGTGATCTTGCAAATATTCCTGATACCATTGAACAGCAATGAAGTCAGGTGGGTCAGCAATTACTGGAGTTGACACTTGATACAC
Source organism: Crocallis elinguaria (assembly GCA_907269065.1). Lineage (NCBI taxonomy): Eukaryota > Metazoa > Arthropoda > Insecta > Lepidoptera > Geometridae > Crocallis > Crocallis elinguaria. The sequence goes on along the minus strand of OU026072.1, from coordinate 16,438,843 downwards.
TTGAGATTTGATGACTAGGAGGTGAAAATCGAGTTGGAGCACCATCCATTTGTTATGTGGCTGGTAATCAAATTCTGTTTTTAAAAACTAAACACACTTTATTGAACTTGAATTATTATAAGAGTTACGGTATAGTAGAATACAGAGAGATCTCGAATTGGGAACTGACTGCAGGAATGTCGTGCAGGAGCTTATAAGGGATTGATCGTGCGGAGGGGATGAACGAGAAGGGATGTTTATTTACAATAACACATTTAACAATTGTACTTTCCAGAAAGAGGCTTATTTAGCTAACTATCTTATTTACTAAGTCTTTAACCTAATGAGGGTGTGAAGAATCATAGCATAATATTATTATCTAACTATCTTATTTACTAAGTCTTTAGCCTAATGAGGGTGTGAAGGGTCATAACATAACACATTCACCATCAAACAAACGACTCGCTTTATTATTTAACTCAATAAACCTTAGGAAATCCTTAAAATAAGGATTCTTTTACGGCAAAGACAAAAAATCTTTTTAAAATTGTTAGCTCAAAGATCATTAACCTTTGCGTCGTAAGACAAAAGAAAAGCTCAATAATTATGGAAAAGAAAGGCATCTGTGATCTGACTGTTGTGACCGACTGCGTAATTGTGCGGGCGTGGTCACCATGGTTCAGTGACCCCATCGAGCATTGAATCTGACGAGATTCAACTTGTTTATACCTTATAGGAATTGATACATTATTTTTTGCTAATCATTTATAAGAAACAATTACGATTGTTTGGTAAGAGAGGAAAAATGAAAACTGTTTTGCATTTTGAAGCAATTTGTAACAAATAATTCCAACTGAGTATTCCCGTGAACATGATGTTTGCAACAGCGTCGAAATATCGCAGGCTCACCGCTTAGTGATAATCACGGTAAATATCCCGTTACAATGTATAATGAATTAGTAAATAACCGTAAAAGTTTAAATCAAGTACCAATTGCTATTCAAACCATAATATTTAAAACTATTATACAATACCTAGAGTGTAAATTAGCATGATAGTTCCCTTGCCATAAAGTAAGATGATCACGAGCGGTTGCATAATGTAATAGAATAATAAAATAATCTAATAATCAATGCTCTTACGTATAAATAGCGACACTTTCTCTCTAAAAATAATAATATCTAAATTAGGTATAGGTAATAAAAATCGTTGTTACATTGATCTTAGCCTACGCATAATCCAAATGACCGTGTCATCTATAATTCCATTGTGTCCATCCCTATTGTATAATAAAATCGATATCTTAATCGAGAAGCTCGATTAGATTCGATTAAACCGGTCCGTCACGGTGAAATTCGAAATTTGCCGTTGGATATGCAAAGATCACCAACACCATAGTATACTCATCTATGCAGTAGGTAGTTTAACTAACTCCTTTAGCTTGCCTTAATTTTATACACGAAAACAACTTGCAGTTTAATTGTAAAGTAAGAAGTTGAAATTAAGATCTGAAAGGGTAAGATTTAAAAAAAAAAACATAAATGGTTGTTAAAAAATTGTCAAAAAGTTTATTGAATACTGCATGAGTAATAGAAATTAGTAATAGGAAAATTTGTAGTACCTAATTGTAAATGTAATATAATAATAAATTAAATATTTGCGCGCCCACATTCGGCCTACTGTTATGTATAAAAGTATAGATTTTCTTGATGTTACATTTTATCATAGTTCTACGGTATACATATATGGGCTTATTTGTAGACTAATTTTCTAAATATACCACAGAATCTAGATTGTAGATGAGCTATTCCATCCCCACCAAACGTTTTGCTTCAGCATTCATCTTTCGGACAGCGAAGGAATGGATTTCTTTGCCACCATCTGCATTTCCTGAATCCTACAATTTGGGAATATTCAAGACAGGATTGAACAGGTACCTTCTGGGCAAGCGTGCTACATCGACAACCGCATCATCATCTAACACCAGATCACAGATGAGATAACGGTCAAACGCAAGCCTTTTCAATATAAAAGAGAAATTTATATTTTTATAGGGAAATAAAATAATAGCTATAATTTTTACAAAAGTTTTAAATGTTAAATTTTCTCTTTGAAACTGTCCTTATTATCCACGTGTAAGTCTTTCCGGTATCAAACAATGGGTTAATTAAATACCAGTTCTAATTCATCTGGTCCCCATTGATTATTTACTAATAACAATTCATTATCATCAACAATGAAAACTTAACCGCGAGTTAAAAAACTTTGTCATTCGTATAGAGTTCGACTACTGTTTTCATTACACGTTCTGTCTAACACCTGTGGCTTTCGCCAATGTAACATTATTGTAACATTATGTAAGATTAGGTCTCGGTCAGCGACTGACCGGCGATTGGAGAAATTTTGTGTCGCTTTGTGATTTATAGCGTTGTATTGGCTATGTTATACATGTTTACTATTATACTATTGATTTCCATTCACATTTCCGCTCGTAGTAAGTCGATAGGTTCTCATTATGCTTCTTATTGCTTATATTTCCGTTTTTTTGAGAGCGTTTCATTCTACATTATTTTTAACTTTCATAATCTTTAGAGTCAGCAATGCATATTTTCAAGTTCGTTTCTAGGGGCTGGTTGGAGCCACTATAATTGTTTTACTATTTTGTTGTATGGTGCCATACACTCTTTGACTGCTGCTTTCAGCGTAGCTTATCTTGTTTTTACTTTGTGTCTAGTTCTTTTTCTCTCTTCTCACACTTCCTTGTTCGCAAATATCCAATAACCTATTAGGTGCCTTTTCTTTAACCAATTTTTGTAGCGACGCCCCATATAATTTAATATAATTTACGTAATAAAGAAATATAATCATATTATAGGCAGTGCCCGATTTCGAGGACTTAATCTTTCTTAATATATTATAAATTACGCGTCACTTTGTTTGTCCGCGATGGACTCCTAAACTACTTAACCGATTTTAATCAAATTTGCACACCGTGTGCAGTTTGATCTAACTTAAAAGATAGGATAGCTTACACCTCAATTTATAGCCGCAATATTATTTTATTGCAAATTATTTGTTTATTATTTTACAATCACAATTATCTGTTAGCTCGAAACGATTCTAACAGATGGCGGTATCTGTTGACTGGATTTTCTAACAGATGGCGCTGTGTTAAAAGTACCAACGTTTCACATAAGCTACAATTTTATTTATGTTCTGCTACCGTTTCCCTTGAATAGTTTACTACTATGTAATATAACAAAAACCTTAGCCACAGCAACGCGTGGCCGGGTCTGCTAGTAATAATATGAAAGAGTAAGTTCTGAAAGTGTAATGTTTCAGTATTTCATTAATCTAAGTACATTTATACCGTTACCATGTTTAAATTTGTAATTCCATCTCCTCCTGACCCACAAACATAAACCACCTGTCGGCTTGTTTTCTTGTGCTTATAAACTTTATGCCTTTATAATAAAGTTCACTCTTCTATGCATTTTATTATTTGATAACTTGTGCAATTGAACATGTGGTTTCTGGCTTATCTGTACTTGCAACATATTTAATATATTCTTAACAAATATATTTTTAAATCTAGATGTGACATCAAAGTATCATTGCTAATATGCTGTAATATCATTTTTTGTATATTACGTTCTCGCATAGATTTTCATAGAAATTAAGGATTAGAAATGGGTGAAGAAGTGATTATAAGCTAATGCTTTTGTAAACTAATAAATTGTATGAGTGATTCACTAAGCTGTGTTACATACAAAATTTACTAGACAGTTATAATTATTTAAGATTATTAAAGCAAGCAGTACATAAGTAAAGTTAAGGGAGTATTTATAACCTAAACTAAAGTTCTACACAATGGAATTTTGATTTCAGAGAGCAAACCATGTCCAAATGCAGTGATTTTTAATTTTTCACGCAAAACGAAAATTATAGCAAATTACCATAACCTTTTACTTACTTTAACGGTACAACTGTGTACCTTGTGTATAAAACAATACGTGTCAGTTTGGTCGGTTACGTTTGACTTTTCTGAAATTATAAATTGACATGTGTTAAGAATTAAGACGTCTATTATTTCTAAACACTACTCGTATACCTCATTCACATTTCCAACAGTAGTTACCTACCGACTTTGACGAAAAAACTTTGTATTATACGAAAGAATTTTTCACGAACAAGGCTTTGTCAATACTCGTCAAGTTAACATATTCACTATTTTGTTATAATTCTTTCATGATAAATTGAGGGAATGAAATTCTTTCATCAAAAATCTGTCCAGCCGTTTCGGAGATTACACGGAACAAACAGACAGACAGATAGACAACATTTTTAAAATGTTTGTTATATGTACCGTAAATACTTTCATATGCATTTAGTAAAAAGCTGTTATTTTGATATTACAAACAGACGCTTCAATTTTATTTATTGGTATTGAAGATGTATAGATATAGATGTTATTAACTTCCATAAGCGATACAAAAATTTCGTTAATTATGCAGATTTTATTATTAATAAAGCATGCATAAATACATATCATATGAGGTTCGAAACTGTGAACTTATATACCTAGTTAGTGGCCATGTTTTTCCGCATTCATCGCTAGGAAAAAAGTAACCCTGACACTTGGTAATTGGAAACCTATCTACCAACCAAGTAACGTCAACACTGTAAACATTTACAATATAAATTGTTTTTGTACTATTTTTTTGTAAAACAAAAAATGATTGAATAGGCGTGAAACATGAATTTATTGCTTGATTAAAGGAATAAATTGATTGATTGTATTTATGTTGTTATAAGCAACATAGCTAATTTGACTAAATCATTATAGAGACTGTAAAATTATTTCTTCAATTCATTTACAAGCGTTATTGTCTGTTACATATTTTCATAGATACTATAAGTTAAGCCTTTATGCTCATCTGGGTATGTAATACTAATACTTATGTGGTTTAAAAAACAAAAAAACACGCTGCCATGCCCTGGCTCCATCATCAGACCCTCGACACCAAGTACAAGCTATTGGATTCGTCAAAACAAATCATTTGAGGCCAAACTCGAGAGGTTTACTCATAACCAAAGAAGAGGTCCAATATCCTTCTGGCTCCAGCATCAGGTCAGCTCCGTGATACCAAATTATTGTATTATTATCTAAACTACACATCCTTACATAAAAGCTTCCTTTCAATACAACAATCAGAAGTAGGTTTAAAATTGACTTCTTAGATGTCATTACATTGATTATTAGTCAGTTAGTTACAAGTGACAGTTAGTTACAAATGAAGCTAATAAAAGCATGCTAAAAACAAGAGTGAATAAGAGAAACAAATCAGCAATAATACAATATACTTTTTCCTACAAAAACTATCAACTCTATGTATTCAAATAATTTATCATTGTCAGTATCTACGGGTATTAGATCAGGAAGTACATAAGTGTATTTCTTTCTACTTATTATGCAAGACTTTCTCACGGCTCAATTTATTGCATGAGCCAGTGGATGCGTTAGTGCACGACAACGTCATAAATAATAAATACTGTTGAACTTGTGTTTTGATGTTGATAGATAATTTTAATTAAAATAACAGAATGTGTTTTTTCATATCCTGAATATGTAAAAAAAAAGACAAAAAAACCGGAGTTTTTAGAGATGAAGATTGTATTGGGCTCTATTGTAAGCCAATAAGTAATTGATCACGATGCTCTTTAGTGTCGTAGTGGATAGTTTGTAGTTGTCTACATTTCGAGGTTTTTAGATATTTTAGCTTGTGACTAAATGTTTCTGTATTTATTTCTACAATGTTGTTTTTCATCATAATAATATGTCCACTCATTACTTCATATTTTAGGTGTACAAGTCGTTGATGCGGGCCGGGATCGATTTTGGTGGTACTAAAGTTGCACACTTTACCGTTTGGTCACTATCATTACTTTAGACACTGTAGTATAGCTTACAGTAGCTATATGGTTTCAAATGGCAATATTACTTTCTATTAAAAAAATGACACCTTAGAATATGTACATGAAATTTGTTCAATGCGATTAAAATAAGAATAGGATCGGGCTAACGCTATTATGTGACGTCATAACTGGGTTTTTACAAATATAGTGTAGTATTAAAGAAATATTTTTTATTTCTTATTATAAATACCATAATAGCTAAATATCTGTGGTAATAAATTGCACACGATTTATAATAAGTAAACAAATTATCATAGGTAGGTAATAGGTATATTGTACATTGTACAATCAACACAGAAAAACATTGGACTTCGAGCGAAATTTGGCTAAATTAAATATTCTTTGGCCAGTCCTATTCATATTTTAATCGCATTGTAATTGATTTTACTAGTTTCTCGATGGCTTTTATATTACTAATATTATAAAGACCTCCAAAGACAACGCAATCAATCGCAAAAAAATACCAACCAGCAGGGCTATTCCGTATCTCGGTTGACAACTCAAAGTGATGATCACTTGGCAAAGTGTACAACGATGAACTGTCAAACAGCTAGTTTCGTATTGGCTAACCTCAGTTATCAACTTGGATGACGTCATGAGCATCGAGTTTCGCGGTTAGTCACTTGTTACTCACCATAACTCATTTTGACAGATGTTTCTGTATCGATAGTTTAAAATTGCGATTATGTAAGCATAGTGGACATCAAATTTGATAATCACCGAGGTTTGTGATAGACACTACCCAAAAGCAGTGTTTTACAAATGCGAGTGATTAACACCGTCGATCGACAACAACGATTTTGTTGTGATTGTGATGCTGGAGTATTTATTATTATATATTTTATGATTAGATGGTAGGGCTAAGTCTTCTGCGAGTGTCCGTCTGGGTTGGTACCACTACTATGCTCGTGAAGTCTGCCACCAAGCAGTAATGTGCGAGCATTACTGTGTTCCCTTTTAATGAACAAAGTAGCCAGTGAAATTCAGTGGCTTATGCTGAGAATTAATACCTAATGTCTCAGGGTAACGAGTGTACTGCAGTGCTGCGCAGGTTTTAGTGTTTCAAAGTGTGAGTGGCACTGTAATTGTTATGGGCCGCCGTTATGCTTACCATCAGGCAAAGAACCCGCTCGTCTCGTTATCCAATAGTATAAAAAATAATTTTACATAATATTAGCTGTTTCCCGCGGCTTCGTTCACGTAGCCTAAGTTACTCCTTGTAACATCAGCTATCTGCCATCGAAAGTCAGGTCAAAATCGGTCCAACCATTTCGGAGATTACCCGGAACAAACAGACAGACAGACAAAAATTTAAAAAATGGTTAATTTGTTGTACCTAGGTACCGTATATACTTTCATATATGCATTTGGTAAAAAGCTGTTATTTTGATATTACAAACAGACACTTCAATTTTATTTATTTGTATGAGTTTTTAATTTGCCTCCTTTATTAATTCGGTATCATAACCTACTTACTTTATTTACTATCACCAAATTTCTAATATTGAACTAACTTTTAAACAGTAATTAATCCACAGACTTTTTACTTTAAAGTCTGTGAATTAATCGAATGTTGCTCGAATGGAATGAAGATTACCTACGTAATGAATTACTATGAATTTTACCCAAAGAGTTTACATATATTTTACCATACATAGTTATAGTATAGTCTGTGATTTTATTTTACCGCCACTTTATCTTAAATACACCGCCTAAAATGAAATGTCCTCAAAATGTTCCACGCACAACCCTCAAAAAGCATTAAATAACTTAGTCGTATAATAGTCGATAGAAAATAGTGTTGCGCTAGTGAAGTCCTGAAAGACACCGTTAGTCACTATAACCAGTTAACCACTCAATGTGATACGCAATACCAAAGTTATGATAAATCAGTTGACATCAAATGTCGGTGTACAACCAGACTCGGTTAATCACTAGAAACGTAAAAGTTAGCGAATAGGGGGGCAGGTTTTAAAAGGTCATTACATGTCACAGGCCGGTTTATTTGTTTACTTGTCAAAAGAAAAAAAAAGAAAAAATAAACGTTGCGCTGCTTATTTTTTTCTTCCCCGATGGCATTGGCACCGATTTTCAGAGCCGGTTGGTTACATGTACGCCACAGGTCTCAGGTCAAAGCAGTACTGGTTTTCATTAGTTGTTTGTGTGCTAAAGTTGTTACACTTGTCGCAAAGGATTTTTAATCTATGGTCTCTAAAGATAAACAAGATTTAGACAGTGTCTAAAGATAAAGATACGTCTAAAATGTTTGTTTAGAAATGTCTCAACAGAATAAAGTTAGACAACTGTTAGACATTACTTAAATCAAGATTTGTTATTACTCATATTTAAATAAGCGACTGAGGCATGTTTAGGAGTTAAACACTATTTAACACAGGTTTAAAGTGTGTTAATTTTTTTGTGGTAGGATCGTAAGATACTTATTAATAAACAGTGTTAAACGGTTGAATAATTAAACTATTTACTTACCTATTGTTCAATTCAGTTTTCAGTCAAAGAACAACAAAGGCAAAACATAGTTTATATAAACTACCGTTTAGATTGTTTATTAATAATAGCCCAATATTATTACAACGCTATACCGATCTACAGCATTTAATTTTAGAAACTCAAGGGATTAGTTACTCATCTCGAAAAAAAAGGTAATGGCCACATTTCGTTTTTTTTTATCAGAATACCAGTCTAAGCTAAGTGTAAGTACTGACATAAAACAAGACACGTTGGCGCCTATATATTACTTTTTTCTGTGTCATTATTTATTTTTGTGAAACGTTTATAAAGCTGATACTTATTATACAGCTAATTTATGTAATCATTAAAGCATCTTATTAGAGATATTAAGTTCTTGTGTACACTTAGGTACCTATACACTAAGAAATTGTGTAAGTTCAATTTTAAATTTTAAATCCGGGAACAATGTTCTGACTATTGTCGCGTAACGCGTTCCGCAAGAGAAAATGTAAAATGAAAATTCGCTTAATCAAATTTGAATTTAGAACACCCGACCACCCAGTTTCCGAACAATGGAAGAGATGGAACAAAAGCCACTGTTTTGCAATCCAATTGGCGCGATCATCGCAATCGATATTTTTTAAAATCGATTCGTGGGTCGACTACTAGATTATTCTCTTAGTTCTTTCCAGCCATTGCAATTTTAAACTTTCAACCGAAAGCGCTCAAGATTGAAATTAGCTGTATACGTGGTTGGAGTTTCGTCCTTTTAATTTTGAGAATGAGTAATTTAGAGCGGGCCCTTCGGTCGATGATGAAAACGCGATACGTGCAGCGAGGTGAGGCATAATTCGCTCATTATGGCTTTAATGGGGGCTACGGAATTGACTCGAGTTTCGCGTCAACGGTAATTGCAGCTGTTACGTGTACTGAGCGACGTTTAGTGTAGGGGATTATCGATGTTGGTTTTTATTTTTTGGAGCTAGTTTATACTTTAGCGGCGGTGGTGGTACGAACAAATTAAAAAAAAAAGACAGATGCGACCAGTTTGTATGGATCGCTTAGTCGTTGCAAGCAGCATAACATTTGTAAAAACAATGAGTTCCATACTTTTTCAGAAACCCCCAAGTGAAGTTTCAATAATCCCCCACAGCTTTTTTTAAGACATAGGGGATACAGAAACTACTTACCTGTATCTGGCATTCCAAGTCAATGGCTCTCAAGCTGTCGTTTTTTAAATGTAGGTACCAACCGTGAGAAGTCAAAACTTGATAAACTTCGGGTACTTTTAAAGTCTTCATACATAGTTTTGTATCACTATCTCTTTCACGCGCACCATTGTCATTGGTTTTTATTCCCTCTAAAGGATTACTATTTGCACTTAGATTCTAATTGGATGACGATGGTCAGCTAGTGTAAAAACAATTGTAACCTTCTCACAACCATTTAAGGCGCAAGTACATTTGCGACACTGCAGCCTTCAACCTGTTAAATTAAATAAAGTGTTAATATAATTTTTACCTTTCATAGTAAGACCAAAATTTTGAATGTTAGAATTATGCACTGTCAAAACATTAAATTCTATTTAAGTTGACAAATCACAACTGGTGTATTAGATGATTAATTGCTTTTATAGTCCTCCAATTTCGTTCCAAGACCCTACCATTTATACCTACTGATATAAACATAGTCAAATTGAAACATTTTCAACGTTCATTTTATTTTAGAAAAAGAATTAGGGTTCCGCGCAAAAAATAAAAACCGTGAAATCCAATATCTCCACGCGGGTGTAACCATGGGCAGCAGCTAGTTAACTAATAAAAACAGCTATATAATTTCTAAAATAGATCATCGCGTAAACGTATAAACGATTTCCTACGACGATATAAATCATTGCATACAAATTAGCAACGTAATTGATGTAACATGTTATAACTGTACATAATTGATCTATTAACACTTGGTAAGTGCAGTAGCTGGATTATGAATGAATTTTAACATTGAAATTGTTATGTATAAAACAACTGACAACTGTGAAAGCAGACGTTTCATCATTATTTTTAACCCCTGAAGCAAAAATGGCCCCGCCTATTTAACTTATATGTTAACGAGTGTATCTGTGTGTCTATCTGTGGCATTGTAGTTCCTAAACGTATGGACCGATTTTGATTTAGTTTTCTTCTGTTTGAAAGGTGGCTCGAGTTCTTAGCCATGATTAAACAAATCTGTTCAACCGTGTGAAACACTTTTATTCGGAGATTTTTAAAGGTTTTAATTTTGTTTTTGTTCTTGTTAAGTTGGTGTATAAACATCTGAGGTTATATGACGATACAGCTGAGATGCCGAAACACACTGATAAGTACCTAAAGAAGAGATTAGTTAATTCAGGGTAGCGTACCAAAGATTGCTTACCACCTTGATACGGTTGCATGTTACGGTCCTTCACCGAACGTTGAAAGTAGTTGTTTGAACAATCACATAATGTGAAGAAACTAATTAATACTTACATCCCGCTTCAGCCCCCGCTAAACTTGAATCTAAAGATTACTAAAATAAATAATAACAATTTCTTTGAAGTTAATCCGTATTTCTAAAGGATTTGTAACCTTTTAAACACCAGTAGGGGTTAAGTACCCTCTTCTAACTTTTAAGACATAAAATCTTTAGTGCACAAGCACGAGTGTGTTCATCAATCTGTATTTCCACTTTCCAATCCCATTCAGCCTCCCATTCACAATGGCGCATGGACAATACTCCGGATCCACGGTCCGGCGCCCCATCAGCAAGGTCTGAGGATGCGGGAGCCTTGACGTTTCATCATTAGTGGCATGCGTTGAATGTACGCTTAATTAACTGACGGGATTGGTGGTTTTAGGTTGTCAAGACTTAACGAATGTGGGCCATCACATAAATCTGTGTTTAGTCACGTACAAATTGTACAATAGATTAAATATCAACTTGTTATCGCTAACTGTTCATCACGTATGTTTAGAATTATGTAGTAATGAGCGAGGGCAAATCTATTCTTTTTACTCTGGTTATAGGAGCACTAGAAAATAATCTACCACCACGCTGTTAATGTATCGCGATGTTTCCTTCGCTGAACGATTGAGCTCATAGAAAAAACTTCGACCCAATAGATCGACGGGTGGCCTCGCCATAACAAACCCATCACCGCTGCAAAACAATAACTTGTCCACGCGAGAGCTTTTTTTATGTTATTTGGTAACGAGATGAGCTGGTCGTTTGCCTGATGGTAAGCATAACGCCGGCCCATAACAATTGCAGTGCCACTCAGAACTTTGAAACATAAAGGCTTGCGCGGCACTGCAGTGCGTTCGTTACCCTCTCATAATTACTAGCCCAGTAATTTCACTGGCTAATCTGCTCATTAAACTGGTACACAGTAGTGCTTGCACACTCCTGCTTGGCGGCAGATTTCACGAGCAAAGCGGTGGTAACAACCCAGACGGACACTCACAAGTCACAGAAGAGTTAGTCTTACCAGTAACAAATCAGCTACGTAATCACATAAGGCATGAAGGTTTAGTGACCTATCATACCTAACATTGTTCTACCTATAACTTTACAGAAGCATAATTAAGTTTTTATACAAATTAATTTTAGTTATGATATTTATATCAGAGAGCAAAAAAATATTGAAATTTTCTTAATTAATTTGCAAGCACTGACAGTAGCATGTGTGACGTCAAGCTCAAAAGAGCAAAACACATGACCACGTCATTAGGTAAAACAATATTTTGAAAATAGCCAACGTAGGCGAGATGTGAATGCCAAAAAGGACCACCTGGAAAACAAATCGTCTTCTAAGTTAGTAATTACGTACAATTACGCAAACGGTGTCACAGTCATAATTGTGCCACATGTAAGGACGCTATCGTAAATTTAAGGTTGGCTAAAATTGGTTTATTATATGTTGATTTTAAGTGTTTGAATGAATAAATACTTAGCATATTCATAATATTGTTATAAGATAAAATGTAAGTATATGTTCAAACTATGTGTTACATTGCAAAACAATAATAAATTAATCATTTGTATTCCTTCAAAAACATCATCAAATAAAATTTGGCTAATCTAGAATAATGTAGAGAGGTTTTTGTAACAGATTTCCAACTTCAACGTGGCAGCTTGCCAGGCAGAAGGGCACAAGAAAATATAACTATACCTACTATTCTATCCTACCACCAATAAACAAGTGCACATAGATTATCAGATATGTGTTTGTTTTTCTCGCGGTGCGTTTGAGAGTTGTTTTTTAAGTTTTGATTTATTAAAAAGTTGACCCAAAGAGGTTGAATGTCTTAAGCTGACCATAGATAACAAATTAAAAATAAAACAGTTAGCGACACGACCCCGATCGCAACTTAACAGTTAGCTATAAAATTAAGATCCAAATTATTTATGCTCGCCAATTTTGAACATGCGATTCCTACTATCGGTACCGCTACTTTATCAGACCATGACGGTCTGATGACTGTTAATTTTATGCATTTTATTTTGAATTTGTTTGTCAGTTGTAATGATTCAATTTATACTTTAATTGTTTCGAATTTCGAATTATTTTATCATTCGAAATTAGGTTGCTAAAATGGGCTTTCAGATTACACTCCAGCTTTTTTCTAGCAAGGTCAGGTACGTATATGCCTGCTTTTGTATTGTAATATAAATATTTTAGGTTAGAGTTAGCGTGAAGGAGAGGCGCGCCTCGTCGGATTATTTGATACCTGTCAGCATCAACCACTCCGGGACCGAAATCAGTCAACCAGGAGAGGTTGCTGACAGGTACCTAGGGTGCACCACGAGGTTATCCGACTTCGCACCCCAGTGGCTGACCTCACCACCGCTAAGTCATTATCACTTCAACATTACATTTTTAATTGACTTCCAAAAAAGGAGGTTCCCATTTCGTTTGTTTTTTTTTAATTCTGATGTTTCTGGGTTGCTCTACCAAATATCAACCGATTTAAATGATTCTTTTTTAATGAGGGTATATGTCAAGAGTAGTCTTTTTATAAATTTTAGTAACCTTCTCACCTAAATGTGAAAAATAAGGCACGAAACTTCAAATATCGCGATATTTTCGTAAAAGTTAGTTCACGCTTTTTTAAAAAGTCCCCTGTGAAATATTGTTTTATAAAGGACACAAGATCAAATTTTTGCGCTTCGGTTCCAGTGACCGATCTGTCGAGCGCATAGAAAGCGTTCCACCGCGCTTGAACGCACACACGATGGTCTTGCCTCGTGATGAATTGTTTGGAAGATGTCGTTGTTTTTTTTTATCTGCCCATAAATAAAGTTACGTGGAACTCATTAATGCTTTAGAAAATGGGGGAGACTTATAATTTTAACTGGTTTAAAATTCATGATCAACGTCAACGTCGGCAGCATCAAGCTTCGACATCGATCTAGATAATACTCTAGACTACACTTTGCATAATGATCTGTCAACATCCAATGTACGAGAAAGTGGTTACCGACTTGATGAATGTTAACATGTTTAACAATTAATTAAAATATGTTATACTTGTCAGTCTGTTATGTGTATCCGATTAACGATGAGTGATTTTAAATTGTTAGCAGTTAGAAGTGTTCTGTCTTCTTGTTGAGCCAATATTTCCGTTTGGCAAAGTATTCAAGTTTTTAATCACTGTCTTTTTCTGCACAAATTGAAAGACATTGAGGTTCGAGAAATGGGTATGCTATGTTTCGTGTACATAACTGAGTACGACAGGTAGACTGTAAGATACATACTCATAGTTTAAGTATGTCAAAATCCGTTAAAATATTATTTCAAGAAACATCTTTATCACCGCATTAAATTACTACAAATACAATAGGAATAATCGAAAGATCACGCTTTCTAGTAATGCTTTTAGTTCACCTACAATTTACTATTGCAATAAATAATTTTATATTTATCTATCTTCGGAGGATGTATGTCATCTGCATAGAAAAAAAAAATATAGTCTTGGACTGACACACGAATTCTTATTTCGCCAGGATTAGATTTGTTTCCAAGATTCGGAAGCTCAAATTAAGTAAAAGTCGAACTCGACAGCAACTTAAGCAAACTTCTGACGAAATTGTGGTTAGTTTCGAAGTTAGGTTGTCTAGTTTCAGCAAGTACAGAAATAGGCAACAATAACGTAAACGATGAAGTAACAACGAAAAGAGAACGCAAAAGTGACATTTTACAAGACGAATTGCTTCACAAATTGCTTGTTCCACATATAACTTTTTATGGACTAATTTATAATCATTTAGCAACCGAAATAGCCTTTCGTTCGAAAATGCGATACCAAGGTTATTTGATACATTAAAGACAAAAAATCACAATCGTCGTTCGTGACTCGAGAGTTTAGGACAATTCGGTCACAAATGTTATTTATTCCTGAACTGGTAAATGCTAATACAATCGGTAAAAGTCAAGGATGTAACGGTTAAAAAGTAAACGAACGTGAACCGTTAAACATTGTCGAAACGGTATTTTTATGACGTTTTGAGGTTTTGGGACAGCACGAATACTTCAAGGAGGATGATAACGAGCGAGGTAAATAAAAGGATGTACGGTATTGGCAAAAATCTGAATTTTAGATTTATTGACAAAGGAAATGGAATGTTTCCAGACATGAAAGCAAATATCTTGTGAGGAACAATCAAACCATTGACATAAACCAAAATTCAAATTACGGTACTGTAAGAAATATTAATAAGAATTTTATAATCACCTGACTAGTTGTAATATTTATTTATTGTTTGACCGACTCTCAACAACATAAAGATTTTTATAGAACTGGTAGGACCTCTTCATTAATTCGTCATAAATGCTAACATTGTCTCAATCTAATGCTACAATATCATATTGCGTAACATCGCGTGACTTGTTAATTTGTATGTTATTGCTAACCATTCTGTTTGTTACAGGTAAAGAATCTCAAGCATACAAGCTTATAGAAAACATTCGGTATTTGGTGAGTCATTGTGGGTTTATCCTGAAAAGAAAAATGTAAATTGCAATCTAACCCAATGCTTATAAAGGCCACAAATATACAACATTTAATTCTTTGATATTTACTAGGCAAAAGTAAGGTAAATAAGGTAAAAAGTAAAAGCAAAGTTGAGTCTAGTGTTTTCTATTTGTTACTCCCAAAAAGTCCTTGGGTCATGATAGAATAATACATATCTCTAAATATAGTGGTTAGCTAAAAGTAAAGTAGATACGGCATTAAGCTAGACCTTCAAATCCCAATGAAAAAATCTATGAACTAAATAGAGCAAAAAATCGTGCCAGACAACTGATCGATAGCAATGAAACACAAGAAGCAATTCGTGTACCTTTCTTCCGCAATGCGAGGTCAGGCGTGACCGATGCGGATTCCTTCGACCGAATATTAAGAACAGCTATAATTGTAACGAGAAATATGCGTTAGATAGATCAGTACTTGTATCCAAAGATCTTGATTAGGCAGATCTTGTGCAGTTCCACAGATACCTATATCAATTATTTTTCTGGCTGTGTTTATTTTTCTGGATTTACGTAATTTACTTTTTTCATTACGATTTAGAAATCAACTTATAAAAACTGACTAGTGTTCCTTACGGTCTGAACAGTGTTTAACTCCTAGACATGACTTAGCCGCGTGTTTAAATATGAGCAACCACAAATCCTGATTTAAGTAGTGTCTAAACGTTGTCTAACTCGAATCTGTTGTGACATTAGACGTTTATATTTAGACACTGTCTAGCTAAATGGGCGCCTAAATTCTTTTTTTGTTGTAACAGGGTTAATGTTTTTCTCTTACTTATATAAAATTGTATATATAATTGTTGTTATATATTTCAACTATAGTATTTACGTAGCAGCTCTAAAGTTGATTTGTTTAGTGTACGTATTCTTGCGAGTAGCCTCTTAAATCAGAATTCTTCTTGTTACTATCTTTATATACTTCTAGTAGATTGGACTAAACATCAGGTTCACTATCAGGGTCGATAATAGTTTTGAATGTAGATTAACGTCTTTTTCTGCGTCATCTGCCACAAACATCTATTTAGGTCCGATATAAACGACCCTACCTACTTTCCCCTTGACTTACTCATATTCTGCGGTATAGTATAATAATACCATTATAAGCGCATTAGACTCCCGGTCTTCGCGGTTAGCTCTAATGCTGGTCATATTCGAAACTTTGAATTTGCATCACGATGGGATGTTCTCGCTATCGTGAATTTGTACGTTTTTAAACGTGGGAGTCTGTTTAACAATGACGCTTAGTTTATGCTTACGACGGGAAATTGTGTAAACTGGTTTTGATTGAAAGAAATGTTAGAATGATGTGAGCCATACACCTCATACACTTTAAATCGTAAATCATGTACAATATAAGATAAAGTAACTACGAAAATATGCACGCTATTGGTTTCCAACATGTATTGCATATCTAATAATCCTTTTTCTAAATGAAATATATTTTTTTTGCAATGCGAATAATTCTAATAATAATCTATTTCAGCTTGACAACAATATGATAGATAGATAAACTAGTAACATAGTGGAATATTATGGTCAGTATATTTACAAGCAAACATTACGAAATAAACCTTCAAATCAGATCTATATTAGCGTTACTGAGAAAATTCAACTACCAATAGCACCATTACACGTAAGTGAATCATACAAAGGTGTACAAGTATGGTTGCGTTTGCGAAACATTTCTTGACAAAAATCACGATTCTGACATTTGAAATATCGTAACGGGCGGAGTAGAGCGTGGCATTTGCGCCCGCGCATACCTCTCGAGCCTTTTAGATTTTATATGGCTTAGTTGCACCTTGGTAAATACGTATTGTTGTAATGAAAACAAAAGCAGTTTTTTTCCTTTTTATTTCTAAGTTACTTTAGAAATTCTCCAAATTTGAAATTGTTGTTATTAGGTATGTATAAATGTAGGTTCTCTTATTCTATTCTTAACATCAAGATTTAATCATTCTTTCGGAAGGCAACCATTTGGAGGCAGTGTTCAACGTTTTTTCAAAGCTGATATTATATTATGACTGTATTCGATCCATTTTACTGTTTTGTTTTGACTCAGTTGTTTTTTTTTAAATGGTTCCCTAGAAATCGTTAGTTTGCTAATGATGCTAAACAAGACATGATCTACCGTCTATAGGTTGTTTATTTTAAGTTATAAATGCAGGAAATCATAGTTTAGGGTCAGGGCACACTATTTATAATTGTTACACGATATTTACTTATTCACGCCTCTTATTTCCTAACGTCTCAGTAATAATAGGAACAAATTAATTAAGTCTAACTGATAACCATCATTGGTATTCAGACTCGTGCTCGTAAGTCTGCTGGAGCAGATCGTTTTCGAAGCACAACCTGTACGCTGCATTGGGTAACTAATCTCGGAGAGCAGCGGGATCCGAGGCACGGTTCTCCGCTGGCCGACCGCAGACAGTAGGGGGCCCAAGTAGTGTGCTAGCCACGCACGAAAGGCTGCCCCGCCATCTCGCGAAAAATCCCGGGATGCGCCATCGTGCCAGTTGGCGACTGGACGAGAGGACCCGATGGACATCCCTGGGGGGGCTCGGGCGTCCCCGCGGTCTCCGGATTAGTTATCCCGCTGATGTAGTGTTATGTTGTGTTTTTGATGGATCGCCTAGTAGCGCCTCGTCCCACTTTCGTCTTCTTACCTCATCACACTCAAAACATGAAAAATACAAATAACAGAAAGTCGGTTCGACAGCGGATGCACGTCCTCTCTCTGCAAGTGCACCTCTCTAACATTCGAGGCTTGCACTCAAATGTCAACTCGGTCCACCATCACCTTGAGACCGCGAAACCGCACTTGCTGTTTCTCATGGAGACGCAGATCAGATGTCCGGACGACGCGTCATACCTTGCGTATCCTGGTTACGTCCTAGAGCATAACTTTAGGCCACGTGCTGGAATTTGCATGTATGCTCGCGATGACATCTGCTATCGGCGTCTTCGTGATCTTGAAGACCCCAGCCTGTCTATTATTTGGATTTTGGTGGATACTGGTATGGAGAAAATCCTTTACGCCGGTATCTACCGATCGCACAGCGGAGATCAGGAGACAACCAGGCTCATGAGCTATCTCAGTGAGACTGCCGACGTGGCACAACATAGGTATCCAACTGCCCAACTTGTGCTTCTGGGGGATTTTAATGCCCACCACGAGGAGTGGCTATTCCCATACCAGAGCACTGACCATGCTGGGAGAGAGGTGCGTAAGTTAGCCTTAACTTTAAACCTCACCCAGCTGGTCCACGAGGCAACGAGGGTACCAGATGTCGACAGCCACACAGCCAATTGCTTGGACCTTCTGCTGACAACAGATCCAGACCGCTACTCGGTGTCGGTTTCATCACCTTTAGGTAGTTCCGACCATTGTCTGGTGAAGTCTGTATCGGTATATTCCCCGCCTGACTCTTGCCTCAAAGGCAACCGGCGGGTATGGCGATACGGGTCAGCAGATTGGGATGAGATGCGCTCTTTTTTCGCATCTTACCCTTGGCAGCCAATTTGCTTCTCTTCTGGCGATCCTTCGGTTTGCGCGGATGCTGTGGCGGACGTGATACGTCAAGGTATGGAGTACTTCATTCCATTCTTTGACGTTCCTCTGTCCGGCAAAGCTCGCCCATGGTTTGGAGTCGAATGTCGACGCGCAGAGGCGCTGAAGCATGAAGCTTACTCAGCCTGGGCTGATGCTCGAAACCGTAAAGCCAAGGATGAACGCATAAAGAAGAAAGCCTTTAATAAGGCTGCCAAGTCCTGCAAAAAGGCTCTTAAGAAGGCTCGCTTCGATCATATTAGCCGAATTGGGACTAAGCTTGCTTCTTACCCTGCTGGAAGTAAAGCATTTTGGTCCCTGGCTAAGTCGGTTGAAGCGAACTTCTGTCGGCCCTCACTGCCTCCACTGCTGAAACCTGACGGATCGCTGGCCCACACTGCTGAAGAGAAGGCGAACTTGTTCGCGTCTCTATTTGCAGAATCTTCACGTTTAGATGCTGGTAATGCTGTACCTCCATGTCTACCTGGATGTGGAGTGGTTATGCCAGATATTCACATCCGTCAGACAGAGGTACGTAAGACTTTACGCAATCTAGACGTGAACAAAGCCAGTGGTCCGGATGGGATACCAGCCATAGTCCTGAGGACCTGTGCGCCTGAATTGGCTCCTGTATTGACGCGCCTTTTTTGCCTCTCTTTAGAGACTGGTAGTGTGCCGAAAAATTGGAAGCTTGCCAATGTGCAGCCTGTGCCCAAAAGGGGTAGTCGTGCAGACCCTGGGAACTACAGGCCCATCTCAGTCACGTCCATTCTCTGCAAGACTATGGAACGTGTACTGAACAACAGGCTCCTGGCATACCTAGAAGCAAATGATCTCCTCAGTGATCGGCAATATGGCTTTCGCCGAAACCGGTCTACTGGGGATCTTTTAGCGTATGCCACACACATTTGGAGTGAGGCCATCGAGAGACACGGGGAAGCGCTTGGCGTATCCCTGGATATCTCGAAGGCTTTTGACAGGGTCTGGCATGATAGCCTTTTAAGCAAGCTTCCTTCATACGGCTTACCCACTGGCCTATGTGCATGGATATCGGACTTCCTGTGTGACCGATCGATTCGAGTGGTTATTGATGGCTGCTCGTCCGATCAGTTGGCAATTAATGCCGGGGTCCCCCAGGGGTCAGTACTCTCTGCAACGCTATTCCTGCTTCATATAAACGACCTGCTGATGCCCGGTACATTTGGGTATGCAGACGATAGCACGGTTGTAGAGAGCTACACATCTGATGCACGAGCCAGTGGAGCTCAAATTCAGTCTCTTAGAGAGGCCATGGTCGAGCGCTTGAACTTGTCCTTAAAGGCAGTCTCCGACTGGGGCAATGCCAACCTGGTCAAGTTCAATGCCACTAAGACCCAAGCGTGTCTATTCTCCGCCAAACGGAGTCAATTCCTCCTTACTCCTACTTTCCAGGATGTAGCCGTGCCGATAACAGACCATCTTGAGCTTCTTGGTGTCACTTTATCGTCAACTCTCAACTTCGGTTCCTATATTGAGTCTAAGGCTCAACTGGCCGCCAAAAAGCTGGGTATCCTAGCGAAGGTGAGGCAGTACTTCACACCAGAACAGTTGCTCAACTTATATCAAGCACAAGTTCGGTCGTGTATGGAGTATTGCTCTCATCTCTGGGATGGATCAGCCAAGTACCAG
This sequence comes from Crocallis elinguaria, assembly GCA_907269065.1. Lineage (NCBI taxonomy): Eukaryota > Metazoa > Arthropoda > Insecta > Lepidoptera > Geometridae > Crocallis > Crocallis elinguaria. The sequence goes on along the minus strand of OU026072.1, from coordinate 16,418,147 downwards.
CTTGAGGCATTGGAGTCTATTGAGAGGCGAGCCAAGAAGCTCATTCGCAAAGACTCACTTGTAGAAGCTAGGCTGCAAAGCCTTGAGCATCGGCGTAGAGTTGCTTGTTTGTCGGTATTTTATCGGTTGCATTTCGGCGAGTGTGCGTCGGAATTACACCACTTAATTCCCCCTTCCCCTTTCCATCATCAGACGACTAGACAAACGGCGAAGCGACATCGATACATAGTTGATATTCCTCCTTTTCGCACGAAGCGTTATGCTTCTACGTTTATTTGGCGAACCGCTAAGGAGTGGAACTCTTTGCCCGAGTCTGTGTTTCCTGATCGTTATAACCTGGGTCTCTTCAAGTCACGAGTGAATAGGTATCTTCTAGGTAAGCGTGCAACATCGTCGACCGCATCGTCACTTACCACCAGGTGAGATAGTGGTCAAACGCAAGCCTATAATAAATAAAAAAAAAAAAAAAAAAAAAAAAAAAAAAGTCACAATAAACAAAACCTCGTGGCTTGTGGCAAATCAGTTAATTGGTCTTTCGACATAACTGTTAATTTATAATGTGTCTACTTTAGTACCTTGTCTCAGTCAGTATTCTGATGCTTAGTTTATTATGTACTCACTGGCGTCAAATATTATTGCAATAAGGTGCTAAAGTGTTAGTTTTATGGAGTTAGTGGACAATATGACTAGAGCAATCACCATTTCTCTTTCTTACTTATTATCTGCTGCTGTATCGCTGTAAAATTTTTATCTATATTTTTGCTTTGCTTTGCGTTATATTAAAATTAATTTTTTCATTGCTACAAGGTGTTGCGTTTATATAACACGACCAGAACAATCGAAGTCTATTATTCTCTACATTAAATTAATTGGTATGCAATCAATTTAGTACAGTTAAATATACCGTGAGTGAACTTTTTATCAGTTTATTAATTGTATTGTGGTATTCAAATTGGCGATTAGTGTCGTAATAAGCAGAGTATTTATACAATGGAGTGAACTAGAAAAACTAAATCATTAAAATGTCCACGTACAGTCACGGTAAGAATACCTTCGTTTAAATTATTTCCTTTGTCACGTAAGGACACTTAATACCTTTGGATCTTATGGCAGTTAGCAGACTACTGTATAGAATAGTAGTGTTTTGTGCATTGATAACAAAGGTTATCAATGCTTAAAAAAGGTTAACAAGTTAGCACCTCAATTCACCTTTGACTAACATTTTATTTATATCGACTTACATCAACATAAAACCTTCTTAGTGGCCTAGCTATTTAGAAAAATAAATTTAATTTGTTTTATTTAATTGCCAAAGTCTGTCAGTATCACTAGCATCTCCCTATTAATTTTTAAAATTACTACTGTGAAAACAAAAATAGACCTTAAGGTGACGACCCTTTTCATACTGCGACTGTACCTATTGTAAAAAAAAATAGTCTAGTCTTCCAGCAAATAATTACAGAACTATTAACAACATTCTGAAGTAATTCTTTTAAAATGATAAGATCTGATCTGTTAAGGTTCAGACTATAAATAATTAATAAATTTATTCTACGATCTGACGTGGACACATTGTAACCCGTTGCCTTGTTGAGAGAAGAAATGCATTATAAAACGCGCATTTCTGCGATGTTTCTGTTATATCGATTATATTAAATGCTGACCTTTGACAGTTTACATAATTATTTTAAAACGAATTAATTTCTAATCGAACTAAGTTTCACTTTGTAAACTGAAACCGTCTTGTGTCAGACGAATTGAATTGACTTTCTATAAGTGTTTGGCGACAAATGTTCAACTTAAGGATGGTAGCTAGCCAGGCTACTCATTGTGAATTTCCCTACTATCAATTATAGTTGCGTGACCATGTTTCCTTTCATCTCCAGGTCATTTTACGATTCGCATCTTCGATTTGCGGAGCGAACTCACACTGCTATTCCACCGTTACTCACTATCACTGAGGCTCATAGCCGACTTGCAATGAACATAATTCATAGGCTCCTTACAACAAATAAAATCCTTATACAAAAATACATGGACAAGCATCAGTATACGAGAACAGTAGCGCACGGTCCTATAAAATAAAATTGTCACGTTTTAACAATGTTATTGGAACTGAAAGTGACAGTATGCCAATGTCACAAGTCACAATGACTAAGCGAAAGTTGAACTGGCTCTCTCGTTCTAAATCACTTGTATTTATGTTTATTGCCATTTTGTTTATTGTCTCTTTGGTTTATTAAACTCGTTAAAGGTTTATTGTTTTATAATTAATATGTGTACCAAGTAATAAAAAGGTTTAATTGGAAGTTGCTCTGAAAATTTCATATATTTTTTCGGCCAAAGACGAATTAAATTGTTTCATTATGAAATCGTATTAAAGAGGCAATAATGTCAACATTTTGAGAGCATTGCCTATTTGAAAACAGTATGGTACATAAAAATTGTATACGTATAGAAATTTTAATTCAGTTTACCTATAGAATGTGTACGTGTGACTACTTAGTCTATATCTAGTTTAGTATAATGTAACTAATATAGCATTTTTTTAATAATTAAGCTTTATTGAGATCAGTTCTGCTCTTCTGTATCAAATGCTGTTGGTATATGCGTTACTTGAGAAAGGCTGGAACAATTAGGCTATTTTTTAAATTAGTCCAAAAATTTTTGAGGAGGAAATGATAGAAAAGCTTCCCGGAAAATTGGAAAATTCGGGTAAAACTGAAATGTTATGGGATGTTTGTATGAACTCAAGACATAGCAAAGAAATTTATTGTACTTTAGACATGACAAAGTCTATCGAGTCCGCTAGTAAAAAAAATATGCCTGTCGTAGGCCAATTTCAACGAATGTAACTTTTTTACAATATTGTGGATTGCAAAAATGAAGTTGCAGATACACAACCAACGCAAAATTAAACCAAACAAATATTACACAATTGTCTCAAAACATATCGTGCCAAAGTTTCATCACTAACTCTGTCTCACGCCTCAAACGAAAGGGAAAGCCTAAGCACATAATTAATTACGACTCTTCAAATTATTTAAGACTCGGAATGGCGCAACACTTTCCTTTTGTAACTCTTATAATCTCGACTATTGTGTATCTGGGAACTGTTGTAACTTGAAAAAGAGCTCGATCTTTGCTTTCATCTTTTGTGTTCTTTTCTCACAGTGGCTGTATCGTGACAGCACTTCTGTTCTTTTCATTGAATGGATTATAGTACAAACGGTTTGGTTTTTGGATTACCAGGTATTTCGTAATGTGTCTTAACAGTTGGCTCATTACATATTTTGTCTTGTTTTTATTCATCATCTATATAATATCATAAAGTTATTTTTAACCGACTTCCAAAAAAGGAGAAGGTTCTCAATTCAGTGTGTATTTTTTTATGTTTGTTACCTCAGATCTCCGTCATTTATAAACCGATTTGGATTTGTTTTATTGGAAATTGTCTCAAGTTTTTATTTCAGATTGTTTCCATAGAAATTTCATCAAAATCGGTTCAGTAGTTTGTCACTGAAGTCGGTTCGTCGTTTTTTATAGCAATTTCACTTGTATTTATGACATTACGAGTATACCATGAGTTTGGGTTAAGCCAAGTAACGCATCATACGTCGTATATCAATATATTATACTATCATGTTAAGAAAATGCATTAAAAAGTGACGAACCAACTTCAGTGACAAACGGCTGAACCGATTTTGATGAAATTTCTTTTTAAACAAAAGAGTCATAATAAATGTATTGCAACCCTACCAAGCCCCTATCGGTGTATCACTGGCAGCTACTGTACACTTGATCCAATCCTAATCTAGATCTAGTGTATTCGCCATCTACGATTACATCTTTATCACTTAGGATCAGGCGAGATAGTGGTCAAAGGCTAAGCTATCGACATAAAAAAACAAGAGATGAATGGACACTTTTAGATTATTATTTGAAGACAAAACGAGGTTGAGGGTACCTCGTATACTGTACCTAGTACAGTTAATAAATTTGAGTGAGTCTAATTAAGCCGTTCGTTTGAATTGCGCTTCTGTTCTCTCATATACTGTGCTACCAGGAGAACTACTTTTTGCCGCTTCATATTAACTTGATACTTGTCAAGTATGTCCCCACACCGGCAAGGTTCCACTTGATTTATGGGTTATATAGAAACCTCAATGGCTTTCTATCTTTGACGACGCGTGAACTATTAATAAAGGTGATAAATATCTAAGCTTTTATCACTTTATGACTTAGCAAGTATTAGGTATGTGTTTTCTTAAAATTGTTTTTTTACAAGATGTTACAATCTGCTAACGAATGAGCTGCGTAATTTCGCGTGCATTATCCTCTTACTTATAATAACCCAACCATTTGAGCTATTTTTCTTCGTTGCGTTGACATACGGGTATAAACAACATTGATATCAGATCAGATCATTAATTGATCTAGATCGTTGTTGAATCGTAGGGCGTTCTAAAATTTCTGCGTTCATTTGATCTAACTGCATTTTTAGAAAGAAATATCAGAGCTAAGACATACATGAACGTGTCAGATTTAATCTTATTTGCCAAAGCCTTAGTAACAAAAGTACAGTTTCTATAAATTTAAATAGAAATTGAGTTATTAAAACCCACTAATCCATAGCAAAAGAAGAAGAATAGAACATTAGTCAAAATAAGGCGTTAGGCACAAAGAAGCGGTAACATGTGCAAGGTGGTATAATGACATACAAAGACCTGCGCAGCACTGCAAGATTCATGTCATATTAATATACCTACCTACCAGCATTTTTTGCTTTTGCTGATAACAAAAGGTGTAAAAAATATTTTAGGTAAAGATTCTAAAATTTTATTTAACTAATGTACAGGTATATTATTACGGCGTAACGTATGATTCTATCAAAATAGCTTAATAATTTTCATTTCCAATTCAAATGTTTTATTTAATATTATCGCAGTGTGATATTCCATTAGCGTCCCCTACATTCAATTTTGCGATTTGTTGTTCAGTTCATAAACAACAATTAAATCTTAACGAGAATGGTACAGGAATGATATAAATTACAAGATTTTATTGACCAAACCACCTTGTTTATGCAGTCGTTTAAAATATGCTTTTAGTACATTAGCGACAATGTAAGGAACTGAAGACAGGTTCCCTGGGTTTATTTAAAGACTCAGGTCTCACGAAAACCCTTGCGTTTGGACTTATTGTCTTTTTGCCAATTTTTTTGGTTGTGGTTAGATATGGTTGAAAAAAATATGTATCATAACTATTTTTTTTTGTGATTGAATATCCCATTGGCACCAGCTTAGCAATACAAAAAACACAAAAATTATACTCGGAATCATGTTTGTAAGTAATATTCGAAGATAAAAAGGATAAAAGAGCTGACGACGTCGTAGGGTGACGTGAGCGGTGCCTCGCAGGGATTTTTCATTTGAAGCCCTTGTTGTTATGGACAGAAATGATGATTTAACACGAGATGAACGACTATGAAATGGATGTTATTTTGAAAACCTAAAAAGATTTTTATAAAGAAAAAGATTTAAAATATTTTTATAAATAGAAATATTTATTTTTTATACTATAAAAGATACTAACGTTTAGGCGCATAGTGTCCAATTCGCGAAATTTCCAATACGCGAAATGACCAATTCGCAAAATGTCCAATTAGCGAAACGTCCAATTCGCAAAATTAACGACTACGGCATTTTCACTTTAGTTAATATTATTTTCTAAATAATTGTGCGAGTTAGAAAAATATTTTAGTACTTTCAGTGGTGTGACGCAACTTTTGCACAATTTTTATCCCTTGTGAATCTTTCTCTGGTTATTGAAATTTTGGAAACCATAATGACGACATCACGAGCCTTTTCCCGATCTTTTCTTAGTTATATAACTTTCTGGGTCGTTTCTGCAACGTATACATAGGACAATGTGGTGGTGTTAGTTAAATCATAGACACAATAATATCTAATTATTTACAATTAAATACCAATTACAGATCTAATTGCTTAATCTTTTTAAGTTTATGCAACAATAGAAAACATCTTTTAAAAGTTTTATGTCTATTTTTGGAATCAAAACAGCAAATTTGATATTATGCAAATTGCTAAGCTTAATTTATGCGAAACTTGATAAATAATGGCTTTCGTGATTAGAACCAGAAACGTCGACTTAAATATCATATTCCTTGTTTGGAAAAAAAAGCTAAACAATAGAAGAAATACTAGTTTGAAGTATGTATACAAAAGGCAGAGATATATGATTACAAAGTAGGAAGTAAAATATGAGCTAGTCGACACAAGGTTGTCTTGTGTAGTGCAATTGCTATCACGACTGCCGCACCTTATCGCATTATTAGAAAAAAATGTGTCTAATAAAAAAATAAATTTTTCAATAATACATAAAGAAAAGAATAAGAATCTCTTGTCAATTAACACATTATAATAAATAACCCAGCCATAAATGATAGCTGGTGGTATTTTTTATGGGACGAAAGACGGACGTAATTTCTTTACATACTCGTCGTCACCGAATAGTGGAAGAGCGCAGAAGGCGCCTAGCTCTAAGAACTGGTATTTGGCAATCAGATTAAGGGCATTGAATATAATAAAATAGAAAAAAAACATTTATAACCGAATATCATTGGGGATACAAAATCCCAAAGACTTCGCTGGTTCGGCCACGATAGTAAGAATGGGGGAGGATCGTGCTGTAAAGCGAGCGTATTTGGGGCAACCGAATGGCCTATTGGGCGTCTCAAGTATCGCTGGAAAGTTTTACTGGAAAACGACCCATGTGAACTCAAAGCTGTTCCGTGGCAAGAACTGGTAGAGTACAGACAACACTTGCGTCATCTAGCATCAATTAACAAAATGATAATAATTAGGTAACGAAATAACTTATTTCGATTGCAAAACAATGGATCTCGTAAACTAAGAGTAAACGAGTGCAATGTTCTCTCTCTTTATATCTTTGGGCTAAAGTTTATATACCTAACATAGATTAGTAACCACTTTCACCAACCGCTAAGGTCCTTCGAACTCATTATTGTCCGAAACCAAAGACTAAATGATTATAAAGATCTTAGACTCTCTCAGATATTGTCTTTTCAAACGGTATTAGTTCAGATGTCCAGTTAGAGTCTTCAGAGTCAAAGGTCTTTGCAAAATTGCACCATGATTGGATTTCGTGAAGAAGAATAACAAGAATAGAAAGAAGTTCAATAAAAATTAGCACTCTTTAAGTTTTCTTATAAATCTATTATTGTTATAATTAGTATTATAACTTCTTTTTCATTTCGTTTTATATTTTTATGTTAAAGCTAGCGTCTTTTAATAAAGTAGGTATTTGTCGCCCAAATAAGGAATACATAATAAAGCTCGTTTAGTTATTTATAGCTATGTAGTATGACTGAGCTTATTAACAAATAATAATATTATCACACAGTTTTACTTTCAATTTAAATTTCTCAACAATCGTTGCATAAATTTAACATAAAAAGGAGAATGGTGCAATATAAAATATACTATTTGGGACACCTCGATTATTCATATAAAACATAAATTGAAACGGCAAAGCTGAAAAAGACACTGATAAATAAATTGGTCGTAAATTATAAATCATTTTATTTTGCACTAATGTATATCTAAGACAGGCCTTTTACATTATCATAATGTCAAGTACCTACGTCCATTAGACGAATACAGTACATTGTGACGAATCGCTATTCTTATACCCAAAATTTGGTGACAGCCCTAGTTGTCTTACTGTCCATGATAAAATCTGCGTTTCGTCTAGTCCAGTCGATTTGACCTACACTAATTGTTTGTGTTCTCTTGTATTGAGATGTAAAGCCGCAAGTAGGCCGTTCCAAGTTAGCGATTTGAGAGTGAATAACGGGGCTCTAGGTTCTGAGGAGTTGTGAAATATAGAGCGTTATAGAGCTGAGACGCGGTGCGGTATCTAGGTCTCTTTATTGTGATTTATTTAAGTATTATTGATTTACTACTAGGTGGTTGGACTAACTCTTCTGTGAATGTCCGTCTGGGTTGGTACCACCGCTTTCTTGAACTCTACCGCCAAGCAGTAATGGGCAAGAGTTACTGTCTTCCAAGATTTGGAAGTAGTCTGTCCAAAGCGCTAGCGGCTCCAATCAACTTAGGGGCAAGGCGATCAAAATGCTCCCTAAAACTCCAGCTGAGCAGATGAGCAGAGTAGCCAGTGAACTTACCTACTAGGCTTATATCTCAGGGTAAATCTGCAGTGCCGCACTGGCCTTTGTATTTCAAATTTATGAGTGGCACTGCAATAGTTATGAGCCAGTATCATCAGGCAAACTACCAGCTGCTCTCGCTATCAATGACTATAAAGAAACGTATGGTTGAAATTCGCTATTTAATTATATTGACATTTAGCTTTATGAAGAAATATCTTGTAGATGATGATCAGAATGTAGATCACATTGCTATTTGATTGATTGATTTTTTACATTATTTTACAATCTCATTATTTTTTAACGTTCATGTTTATGCCTTTGTTAATATGTCAAGTTACTATATCCTATCGTTTCGTTGTTTTTTTGTCAAAACTGTTACTGTGCCTGTCAGAGGTGGTGCTTACTCACGGCCGTGTTTTTTTTTCAAATTTTAATATTTTTTCTATTAAATTATTCATTATTTTACCCAATACATTTTGTTAGAAATAAAACTAAGCAATTGATTTGTTAATTACTTGCAATAACGCCTAATAAATTCAAATTTCAAGCTCCGGTCCAATAAGACTGCGTTTGTGTGTCAAGCGGTCGATCATTGTGTGCAGAGATATTGAAAAGTGTATCAAAACAAAGAGTTCCGGTCTGGATCTAGCCGATCCGGTCCGGTTTGCTGAACCGAAAGTTTATTGAATGATGATGGTAGCTACAATTACAGTGCTTAAAATAGTTGATGGTCGCTCTGAAGATGGGCTATTTGCATTGCGGTACAAAGTGAGAAATTTGGCGAGACTTTCTAGGATTTTAAGTATAAAATATATTTCAATTAAACTAAACGAATTATACTATATTAATACTATACTACTATACTAATTACTACATTATATTACTATTATTATACTATTATTATACTATTATTATACTATACTAATTATACTATATAATAATTAAACTAATATTACATTTCAGTTTGCCAAATGTGGCACCAAATGGTGGTACAACAAGAACATTTTAAATAATTGAAAGGCCTAGCGTTGTAGGCCTTTTCTGTAAATGGTCTATCTTCGAAATTTATAGCATGTTACTTTCAATATTGATTATTGAGTTCTGAACGTGGCAAAGACCGCTTTACAGATAAGTCCAAGTATTAAAAACAGTAGGTAAATGTTCTGAAGACTACACTCGGCCACTAATCAAAGTCAAAAGAAATCGAAAGGTTTATCCACTACTAGACGCCGTTTAATACCAACATAATCAACCATTCCATCAATGATCGATCATCCAGACCCGGGCTATACAATTACACTGATCCCTAGATAACACAATCTCTTGTCCCATACAACATGGGCCATAAATACCTAACCGGTAATACCCCTCATTGTAAATCTAGAACCTACTTAGCTCAGAGCGTTTAGAAATCTGGTCCATATTGAATTCCTTGAAGGCGTGATTGCGAATAATAGCATCGAGCGTGATCATTATAGTGCCGGACGAAAGGTATGGCAATCTGCTATGGAATGGAGAAGATCGTAAAATTCAATGTTTGTGTTAGTTTAGTCTGTTTACTTTCTATATCAATATGTACCTACGTTGGCAAGTTACTGCACATAAATGTAGACGTTGGGAATAATATCACCGTGAATTTTTGTAAGTCAAAATCTCAGTTGCCTGATACTTGATAGAACTGAATTTTTGCGTAATAATCAATATTTTTACTCTACGGTCTCATTAGACCCTAGAGAGTTTGTATCAGAATCATCGATTTATGACATATAAAGAGGACTCTTTATACGTATTTACGTATTAAGAGTATGGTTTTTGACCTTTAAATGAATTCACTACTAACTTACCAATGTGCAATGTGACGAAAACATAATGGTAACATTAATAAATGATAATGTAGGCTTGTTTTATACCGAGACGAGCGGGCCATTTGCTTGATGGCATAACGCTAGCCCATAACAATTGCAGTGTCACCAAAGACTTGGCAAAACGAAGGCTTGCGCGGCAATGGAATTACCCTGTCCATTCTGTGCTTGCTCACCCATCTTGGTTTCCCGTCGTTTGCTGAAAGTACACGTAGATCCTATCGGCCGGCCAGATCAGATAACGGTAAATGCTATTGATATTAATGTACAATCAGACTTTAGACAGTTTAATATATGAATGGAAGAGCAATCTGACTGGGTTCTGTGAATACTAGATAAATTGCGGCTTGATTGTGAGCAATTGAATGGGAGTTGGTTTTGCTGGAATCGTAATTTGTTATCGTATCAGCGGCGCAAGTACGGATCTTTTCGATAAGTACCTAAATAAAATTCGATAAAATTGACAGTTAAAATTGATAAAGTGAGTTTTATCGATTTTAACTGTCAATTTTATCGAATTTTAACAACCGAAAAGATCCATACTTGCGCCGCAGGGCATAACATTCTGAACAAGCTTTTGTGTATTTAAATGTTTTATAGACAACGTGGTCGAATATTTTTGTGAGCACTAGTTATTAGCTGAGACGCAGTATCTAGGTCTCTTTATTTAAGTATTATTGATTTATGGTTGAAATTAGCTACTTCTTGGCATTCAGGTTTAAGAATAAATACGTTGAATCTGTTGTATCGCTATTTAATTAATTTATTTTTACATCAGGTTACAATTTCAGCATTTCATTATAGTAATCATTTTATTTTCGGTGAGCACCTAGCTGCCATTATAGAAATGTACATATCTCGAAGCAAGACAAGTCACCATGTGTGAAACTCATGACGGTTAAGAAAGCATCACATTTTTGTAACTTTGAGAAAACCCAAAGAGAACCTGAGTATAAAGGATTCCCTTTTGTAACTTTGAGAAAACCCAAAGAGAACCTGGGTATAAAGGATTCCCTTCTCATAACAAAAAGGTAATCGTTTAGTTCAATGACCATTGACCATGTATAACCAACTAAAAAACCTATATAAATAAATAAATAAACCAACCAAGACGGAAATAAGGAAAATCTTCTTATTTACCTCAAATCAAATATATACTGATGGTTTGGTCAGAACGATGTCTAAGTACTTTAGCGTGTATATTCGTCTATCTAAACACTTGATTTTCTATAAAGTCTTAATTATTTTCATATGAAAAGTGATAAATTAATACCTATATACAAAATCTTTTGTAGTTGTTGGTGTTAGATATGAGATGTGTGAGATTTTGTCTATAATAATAAAAACGCTTTGTCATACATTCTACTTCGCACTTTGATTTTTAACCCCGATGCAAAAAAGGAGGGGTGAGTGTATCTGTGTGTCTGTCTGTAGCATCGTAGCTTGTAAACGGATGGACTGATTTTGATTTAGTTTGTTTTGGTTTGAAAGGTGACTTGATCGAGAGTGTTACTAATCTGTTCATGCGTTTGAGGATAATAGGCTATTTTGGACGGGGGTTTTAAAAAAATTATTTATCTTTATGTATTTAATTGATACTTGTGTTTACACTTAGAAAAAATCTTGTAGGTATTACTTTGATGTTTATTTATTGTGAGAAGAACTTAAGATATAATAATATCGTATTAGCATTGATCATACGTACGGCATTATGGAATGCAATAAATTGAATTGAATCAAATTTAAAATTTAATTTTTCGCTGAATTTGTGTTTCTTCAAAGTTACAAAATTGGAGTATTCAAGACAAAAATTAGCAGATAATATTTATTTAAGCAAGCGTGCCTTACTGACAATAAGGTGAGATTGCAGTCAAACTTCAATACAAAATATATAATGGAAGAAAATAATTAACAGTTATTATTTAGGCAAGTGTACCTCATTGCCGACCGCATCATCATTTAATATCAAGAATATGTATGCAGTTATTTTAAATGTTTTAATATACCTAAAAACATTAATCTCATTCTTAGCTCTTAGTTAAACGGTTAAGAAGTGAACAAAATTAATAACGCTAAGCTTACCCCAAGAGCTTACTGGATTACTTGCTTGGAACAGTACCTTATCCCAGAGTAAAAGGCGTGAGTCACGAATTCACAATCTGTTTACGCAAATGAATAACTACTTTTACGGATAAGACTGTACCTAAGCTTTAATTGGGCTACAATTCAGAGAGTTTAAAGTAAAATTTGTACGATTTCATTTAAACACAAAGTTTGTCGCCCTTCTTTTCGTGCGGTCTATACTTTCTTGGAAAGGGCATATAGAGTATACCTAACTGCTCTTTTAGGGGTCATATGAATAAATAATTTTTTAGTCATGGTGATTGTTAATACCCTAAATCTGGAATGGAATCTGGTTCCCAAGACCGGCTGCCGGAATATACCGACACGACATTTTTTTTTTTACGCTTACACTCATACCCCCCGCACTAGGATTCCCTGTGTCGCAGGTGGCATGGACACACACAGATACAAATCACAAACATCCAAGACCCGAGAACAAACTTTATGTTTACACAAAATCTGCCCCGGCCGGGAATCGAACCCGGGACCCCTCGCTTTGCAAGCAGGGTTACTACCAACTTAGCTACGGAGCCGTCAACACATGCAGGAGCTTGGCGGCAAACTTTTATCTTAAGGGTGGTAGTTAGCCAGAGGGGCACTTGAAAATGCTCTACCACCGTACTATGCTATATCATGATTCTTCAAAAAGCTGAAGCTCATTGTAGGAATAAAATCGTAGACCTATACGGATTGATAGGCAATTTCACTATCACTGAGCCATCATTGTACTCAGATTTCTCACGGTTTAGAAACGAACATAGAATGTACTTGATACTGTACTCGATACTACATTCGTATTTATCAGGTGGTAGGAGTAACTTTTCTTTGAGTGTCCGTCTGGGTGGGTACCATCGCTTTGCTCGTGTAGTCTGCCACCAAGAAGTAATGTGAAGCGTTACTGTGTTCCAATTTGATTAGCAAAGTAGTCAGTGAAATTACTGGGTTTATGAGACTTCTACCTAATGTTACCCTTACCTAATGTCTCAGGGTATAACGAGCCCAATTCTGTGCCGCGCAGCCATTTATGTTTCAAAGTTCTGAGTGGCACTGCAATTGTTATAAGCCGGCGTTATGCTTACCATCAGGCAAACAACCAGCGCGCTCACTATCTTATTATTAGTATTAAAAAAGCTATCAAAAATCTTTTCTCTTTGTCCTTGCGTCCTACTTTCTAAACCCTTAAACCCCTGATTGCCTATGCTGGTTATTTAGCATTTATGAAAACGTTTTATACGTTATCATAAATGCAAAATAAAAGTGAAAGGAACTCAATCACCTATTACAGTTAAAGCCACAGGAAAACCACTATACAGATATTTATGTTGTTTTTATTAACTGTCATCGCATTTACAAGCTGAAATCGAAAACATTTGCGCATAATAACTGGTGGTTTCTTGAATGAGTTGCTATTTATAGTGTTTTACTATAAAGTATGAACTAAGATAGGTGTCATGTTATCTTAGATAGCTTACCGAAGGTATGAATCTTAAACATGCTATGATTGGTGGATTAGGGGCGATATGATTTGGTTGGCCAATCACGCGGTGACATTTATGCTGCTTTTATTTACTGTCAATGCAATTAATAATAATAAACACTTACACTCATACCCCCGCACTAGGGTTCCCTGTGTCTCAGGTGGCATGGACACAAATACACATCACAAACATCCAAGACCCGACAACAAACTTTTATGCTTACACAAAATCTGCCCCGGCCGGGAATCGAACCCGGGACCCCTCGCTTTGCAGGCAGGGTTACTACCAACTTAGCTACGGAGCCGTGTAATTTATAAGTTCAAATTGAAAACATTTGCGCATAATAAATAATGATAGTGACTTGAACGTGTTACTATTTGTAGAAGGTATATGCGTTTAGGGTGAGAGGTTATTTGCTTGTTTGTTAGTGTTTGTACTTTAATGTTTTTCTAAGATGTCTATATTTTTACCTTAAAGCAAGACGTATGGGGGATGCCAAATATAGGCATTCCCCTCTGTCAAAGCCCAGGTGGCATAGTACACTTGTATCATACTTGATAGAAGTATACTATGTTGTTCATTACCATTATCATTAGTAACTTATCTTTCGTTACTTACTCCCTACTTATACTTTTCCAGTAAATTATTTAAGTATTTTTCGATTGTAAAGTTAACATCCACCGTGAGTTTTTCAAAATTTTAAATTTTTTTTGCTGTAAAAATATTTGGTAGCTGTAGATTTAAAGAGCTATCTATTTATTTCTCGATACCCTATTATCGGCTTATATACAATGCGCGTAATGTACCAGTCCAATCTTAAGATCTCACTAACGTAGTACAGTTATTGCAAACCGATTTCTACAGTTCCCAGTGTTCCCATTGCTTTCGCCGAACATTTTACAATACCGTTTGCAAGCTGTTAGCTACCATTGTTCTTTGAGTTTGAATCAGCTAATGAAGAAATACCACATCTTACGTACCTTTATGAATGAGATGCTAAGTCAAGCATGGACGCTAATGTGGGGAAGAATATTTTTACTTGGAGTTTATGCACGGTGTACGAAAGTCAACTAAAAAAAAATGTAACACTACTAAAAGAGCCTATTATCTTTAAACGACTAAACAGATTTTTTGCTCATATCATAGCTGACAGGATCCTCTCCGTTCCCGGTTGCCGTACTGTGGCCCGAGCTGAAACTCTTTATTTGCCGCGGTCTCAACGCATTCGAAGCCGACAACACTGAATGCGATTTATTTTGTGATAATAAGTGTATTATTTTAAAATTATTATTGACATTTTATGAAACTTGACGGGAAAAAATGTCAAACAATGTCATGTTTGATATTTTATTTTCCTTTAATTGATTGTTAATTTTTTTTGCTTTTATTGTTTTCTCTTTGTAATTAGATTTTTGTCTTCTATAACTGTTAGTTAAATGTGTTTAATAATAATTGTAGTTGGCTTGCAGGCCGTTCTTATTATAATAATGTTTATATATTGAGATTGCCTTCGGGCTGCGTCTGCGCAGCGCGACCTGCTTACGTCTTGCGCAACGCCCAACTAGCATCGCACGACTCAAATAAATTGAATTTAGAGCGATTATTTCAAATCGGAGAAAGTTTTTCTTTTGTGAAGGTGAAATTCTATAAAAAATTGGGTGCTAAATCGTGCGCATGATTGTTTTTATGCCAGATTTGGGTGTATGATAAGTAATAATATTCGAAAGATTGGTCAATGACTTACAGTCATTTATAGTGTTATTTTGTTTCTTACACATTTAAACAAACGATACTCCATATTATAGAATAAATACAATCTAATATATGATTCCTTGTCTCAAACAGAACCACATGTTTATATAGATACCATGTAAGTTGAACATTCTTCAAATTGGTCATTTTGCGAATTGGACATTTTGCAAATAGAACATTTCACGAAATGGACATTTTCCGACAGCTGGAAATTTTGCCAATTGGACATTCTGCGCCTGAACATTCGGTGGTCCCGTGTTTAGTCGGGACATCTGGTCAGCCTAATAATCTCATCGAAACTATATAGTAACACGCTAAGTCTAGACTGGGGACGGGTCACACTGACGAATGCTTGGCAATGATCAACTTTAAAATGGCTATAGCTAGGCAAGCACAAGAAAAAGTTCTACCTGGACAATATTATAATAAATCATTTATTTCAGGCATCAAAGGCCCAAAAATACATGAAACAATTGCACGTTTGGTCGGCGTTGTATGACTCAACAAGGTGTCAGCTAGCCGGCCTCTGAAGCGTCGGAATACGACACCTTTTGGCTAAAACCCCACATTAGTGAAGGTCGTCAGATGTACAGTTGGCACTCACCACAATTAATTAAAATATATGGTTGCATCACAGTATTTTCCTCACGGAAACTTCAACGTCTTTATATGATTAAAATTTCACTCTACACCCGCAGATCGGTGTAAGAAGTCAATGGTCATTACATAGTAGATACATACATATGTAGTGGAATTTTCCGATGCGCTGAAAATGCGAGAAGGTGACACCGCCAAATGTGGAATGCAAAATGTACTGAACCAAAAATAGCAGCACACAAATGGCAGAATGATGCAAATATGCTTTATTTTTGGCTAAAAAATATTCGTTTCACATTTTATAGCATTGATTGCGTGAACATGCTCAGTTATATGAACCGTAGTATATTATTTTGGTATCGAATTGACATCGCGTGAGGTATTGTCTTATTGTATACCGTTAGCATATTATTATCTCGATTTTTTTCTTTATTTACTAACTTGGAAAGCACATTTCAGCTTTTATGTCATTGGGTAAAAGGTCAAATTTCTTTGAGATTTAGTTCTATGGATGGAACTGTCAAATGGTTAATTCTTGTCGAATGTAATAGGATTGCATGTTTTTATCAAAGCATCGCCCTTTATTAGGTACTCGCATAAAATACTTCTTTGACATGTCTAACCTAGATGGTTAGAATTATTCCAGTAAGTTCATACATGCAATAAGTGTACGAAAATTACGTGAAAGAAGTGCTTCGCAGTATAATTTACTGCATCTTATTCAACTACAGTAAAAACCCTCTTCTTACCAATTGGTATCAATTTTTCAGCTAGTAAAATTCACATGCGATACGACAGGATTTTCATTCATAAATTCAAATTCAAATTCAAATTCAAAAGTCTTTATTCAAATAGGCCCCAAAGGAGCACTTATGAAAGTTAAAATGACTCTAACAGCCGGCCTCTGCAACATTCATCTACCCGAATCACAGACTAAAACTAATGCTGTCTTTATCAGAACATAATAAATGACAGACACCAACAGACCCAATCCGTGCTCAAAGTCAACGAACCTTCCAGAAACCCACCGTGCCCGTTCCAAATTGGTATAGGCCGAGCAAGAAGAAGGGCAAGAAACTCGTCACGGCATTCTTTTTTTAAAAAAAAGTAGTTTATTACAATGATTCTAATGCTAACAACTAACAATTTAAAGTTTAGTAGTCGCCAGGAGGCTCCTGAGCTGTTTGCCTCCATGCATCCTTGTCATCCACATAATCCTTAATTTTATAATACGCTTTTTTAATTAATACACTCTTGACTATACGTTTAAACTTTCCTTGTGGTAATTCAGTTAATACTTTAGGAATTTTGTTGTAGAATCTGACACCATTTGCCAGGAACGATTTGTTAGTTTTACTTAATCTGAACCCGGGTACAACAATTTTATGTTTACTTCTAGTATTTAACTCATGTACATCACTTTTTAAGTTAAATTTAGTAATATTCTTCCGTACATACATTATATTTTCCAAAATGTATAGCGAAGGCAGGGTTAGAATACCTATTTCTTTAAAAAAGTCTCTTAGAGATTCGCGTGGACCCATGTCATAGATGGCGCGTACTGCTCTCTTTTGTAATATGAAGATGGTATCTATATCGGCAGCAGACCCCCAAAGTAGGACGCCATAAGACATCAAACTATGAAAATATGCAAAATATACCAACCTTGCCGTCGCCACATCAGTCAGCTGCCTAATTTTACGTACTGCAAATGCAGCGGAACTCAAACGACCCGATAGGGCATTGATGTGAGGACCCCACTGCATTTTGGAGTCAATAGTTAATCCTAAGAATACAGTGTTATTCACCAGGTCAAGTTTGCTGCCTTCCAATTCCACTTTAGATTCCACGTGTGGTACGTTGGGAAGTGAAAATTTAATACATTTAGTTTTACTAGCGTTAAGTAGTAGATTATTAGCAGCAAACCATTCTGAGATTTTGTCAAGGTTATCATTTAATTCCTTTAGTTCACTGTCTTTCCTATCAGTTTTAAAAATGAGTGAAGTATCATCAGCAAACAAAACTATGTCCAATGCTATATGGTCTGTCATAAAGGGTAAGTCATTTATATATACTAGAAAGAGAAAGGGGCCCAGTATTGATCCCTGCGGTACGCCTATCTTCACTGAAGAACCACAAGATGTTACTCTATCGATGCCAACCTTCTGCTGTCTACCCGTCAAGTAAGAATTTACAAGATCAAGAGCTGTCCCACGCACGCCGTAATGATGCATTTTTTTAATAAGCGTTCTGTGGTCCACACAATCAAATGCTTTGGAGAGGTCACAGAATACTCCAATAGCATCCTGTGAACCCTCCCAAGCTTCAAAGATGTGGGACATCAGTTTAGCTCCGGCATCGACTGTTGATCTGCCTTTCGTGAAACCAAACTGGTGACCGTGCAATATTCTATACTCGTTGAAATGTGAAAGTAACTGTTCTAAAATAATTTTTTCAAAGATTTTGCTAAGTGCTGGAAGTACAGAAACTGGTCTATAGTTAGAGGGGGTGTCCTTACAACCAGATTTAAAAATAGGGGTGACTTTACTGTGTTTCATTAGATCAGGAAAGACACCCTGATCTATAGAAAGATTAAAAATAATAACTAGATAGGGCGCAATTGTATCAATTAAGGATCCTATTACTTTTACCGATATACCCCACAAGTCTTCGGTGTTTTTCATATTGATGGATTTAAACGCTTTTTTGATACTAGTGGTTGTTATGTAACGAAAACTAAAATCCGGAATTAATTTAGAAAAGCTGTTTAGCAAAAGCATTTCTGCTTTTGCTGGAGAAGAGTCATAAAAAATTGAGGCTTTAAAATTTAACAAACGTTGAGTACTATCAAACGATATGTTAATTATGAATAATTAAATATAACACGGGCCACACTTTAAAGCACTGCAAATTTCTTGGATAAGCAGAAGACGATATTAATACATAAAGAAAAAACTATAATGATATTGGTTATTTCACTTACCCATTAGCATTGGACATCTTGCATTGTCTCGAGGCGTAGTTTAGTTGTATAATAACTATATATAGGTAGACCAAAATAAATACCTGAAAATTAGTAAACGCGTGACAACCCGCTGGCATTCATAAAACTAGACACGATTACATCTACAATTAATTACTACACATAACAGCAGCTGTCAGAGAAAACAAAAGTTCGATGCTAATTTTATAGTATCTTAATATATTACGTAACAAAAGCTGAAAGTAACACGTGTAATTAAGCACTCTGTCCAATTGCGCCCTCTAGTGTTGCCATGTGCTTAATGATAATGATACATTCTACTTCAATCAGATATGTGACGTGTAGACTAACTTGAAAGGTAAATGACTAGGTGTTGTAAAAATGTATCCAGTCCAGGGCACCAATTCTACTAAACAAATGGTTTAACAAGATTTTTTTTAAAACCCCCGATTTAAAGAGCCTGTTATCTTCAAAAGGGTGAACAGACTTTTTTTTAAATAATATTTGTCACCGAGATCTGCGATCACCAAGAAGGCTTCCAATGTTGGTGTATTTCCTCCTTCATGGGGTAGGCTGATGTTCAACAGTGCAGGACTGCCGGCCGATAATGATAATCTACCTACTAGGCGGATCGCGATGACTCGAGGAGAAGGGAATAATTATTACACTTACTAATACATTTTTATTTTTATTTCAGGTAATGACAACATACATCTAAATCGCATTTCTTGCGGTTCGACTTTATGGAATATTACTTTGGTGAGCAATCCTACTTAATATTATAAACGTGAACGTTTCTGAGGATGGGTCTTTGTTATACTTTCACGCAAAAACTACTGAACGAATTTTGATGAAACTTTACAGTAATGTAGCTTATACATCAAAATAAAACATAGGCCACAATTTATTTGGATTTTAATGAAACTTTACAGTAGAACAGCACATATACTACATTTTATAAAGATTTATAGCACTCTGCGAAGTCGCGGGCGGAAGCTAGTATACTATAATTAATATTTTATTTAAAGAGACAAGTGAATATCTTTCATCCTACACCGTTTTGTAACAAAATGATATTTATTTAAAAGAAAGTAAGAGGATATCAATTATTTACTTTTACTAAGTATCTGTACTGGCTAATCTGATTTGTAACTGTATTACTTATGTTATACAAATAAGTACATTAATAATTATAACATTATGAACAAATACAATTGACACCGTAACTCAATATTTTAGCCGCAGCCTCCAAACGAGTTCGAACAAGGCAGACGCAGAACGCTCTGATTCATAAGTGGGCTAAGAGAAACAATACTCAATTATGCATGTGCATGTTTATGTTACGTTAAATGCGTTTAGCGTAGCGGGTGTAATGTGACTGGTGAGATTTGAATGATGAATTTTTTTAGACAAGATATGAAATAAAAGAATGAATACAAAGACGACTGACGGTTCCGTCGCTAAGTTGATAATAACTCAGCCTG
Organism: Crocallis elinguaria; assembly: GCA_907269065.1. Lineage (NCBI taxonomy): Eukaryota > Metazoa > Arthropoda > Insecta > Lepidoptera > Geometridae > Crocallis > Crocallis elinguaria. The sequence continues at coordinate 16,397,652 of OU026072.1, read as the reverse complement.
CAAAGCGAGGGCTCCAGGTTCGATTCACGGCCGGGGTAGATTTTGTGTAGCAGTTTGTGTTTTGCGTAGGTAAGCATGTTTGTTTTCGGGTGTGTCCAGGGATGTTTGTGTTGCGTTTCTGTGTACGTTCATGCCACCTGTGACACAGGGAATCCTTAGCGCTGGGGTATGAGCATGTCAGCGTTGAGCGTTAAAGTACGGCCCCAATTTTAAGAAACAAATGGTTTAAAAACGATAATGGTTTCGTCCCAAAATGATCAGTTTGATGAACAGCATACGAAAATTAATAATGGTTTATTGATGACCGCCATTGTGATAGGATGACTATAGAAAAACTATTATTTTACGATGAAACCATTGTCATTTTTATACCACTTGTTTAGTAGAATTAAGGCCAGGGCCTTTCCTTGGCCATGAGACTAAGCAGTGGGCAATAGCACTAGCGCATTGGGAACTTTTTTTAATACTTTTGAGCAACGAGGCGAGCTAGTCGTTTGTCTGATTGTAAACATAACGCTGGTCAATTGCAGTGCCACTCACAACTTTGAAACACAAGGCGGCACTGCAATGCGCTCGTTGCTTTGAAATATTAGGTAGGTAGTATACATATAAAGAAGGCTCATAACCCCAGTAATTTCTCTAATTACTTTGCGCATCCAACCGGAGTACAGCTGTAATACAGTAAAACTTGTATGTTACTGTTTGGTGGCAGACTACACGAGTTTAACGGTGGTACCCACCTAGACCGACACTCATAGAAGAGCTAGTGCTACTGCCTAGTAAAACAATGCTGGTGTTTACTTGGCAGAAAGACGCCCATATTCTCTCAGAGAGCTTGCACAAACAAATCTTACACGACTCCATTAAGTATACTTACGTAATAAACACAAATTGATCGCCAATCGAATTCAGATCATCCCCATTTTCAAAACTGTGCCAATAGAAGCACCGGTTTCTATACCAGAGTTCTTTCTTGTCTACAAGAAGCTCCTCAAGGCAAAAAGCTGCGTACCCATACTACATACCAATGACAATATAGACTTCGGTCTTGGCCAGTTTAAAAGAACTGCGAGTAACTTATAAGGGCCGACAGCGTCAGCCGTCGGTCTAGCCAAGACCGTACATTAATTAAGGCCGTGTATAGGCACCATGCGGCTTAAAAGCGTAGTTTAAGTCACAGGAGACGATAGTAGATAAATTATAAAGTGACTTATAAAAACGGAATCCAAATTCGATGAAAATAACGCGATTTTTGGAATATCATTCCCCATTTTCCACCCTTAGGGGTGGTATTCTTTAATAAAATTTAAGACCCTTGACCTTTTTTCACCACTCTTGAGATATACTCTGCGTAGAATTATTTAAATCGGTTGACAATTGGCGGAGTAAACGACAAATTTTGCAAGTCGGTTAAAAAGACTGGAAGACTGGTTAAGATGTTTCCAATTTTTACTTACTCGTAATTAAGGTATTTTGCATTGAAACATGCTGCTGAGCTGGATAAAACTGAAGTTAAGTGTTGGTTGGTGAGTGTTACTTTAATCAAAGAAAATAATGAACCTGCTTTTGATGCATTGGAAGGTATGGAAGTACATAAATTAAATTTAAATGTTTTGTGCGCTTTTCAGCACCCAAAAATCTGCTCTCTTTAATGTATCTTCTGCATTGGCTACACTTGCGACACTTAAACATCTATAGAAACCCTCATAATTGTGATGGCATGCAGGGTCCATAATAAACTGGTTTTATTTAACAAATTTTATAAAGTAGTTTATTTAATTACTTTGATATCTACAGCAACATAATGTAATGAGTAATTTTGTAGAGATACATTTTACCATCGAAATAAAATTTAATATAGTGCTTACACACAAGTGCCTACATCTAAATCCAGATAAATATTGTTTTATTCGTGAAACTTAATTAGTAAAAACCTTCTCGCCTCTTATAATTTACACCACCCCCCAACTTTTTCCTCGCGACTACCAGTCACCCAGAACAGTTAGCCGCCACTAATGGCTCCGCTTAGCTTCTCTGGCTTGTAAGCACTGACCCAATAATACTACGGGGAAACTTCGGTGTCCAACTACTGATTTGTCGAGCTATATGTACTCCTTTAGAAAGGGTTTTATAGCATGACTACACAATGGCTATTGAAGACCTACCCAGAGCCATATATTTATAGATCTGACGGCATGATTAAAGACGGGACTTTCTACAAGGGTTAACGAGATAAATAGTTTTAAAATGTCATAAATAATGCCCAATAAACGTACAAAAATTAAAGTCTAAAAAATATTGTTTGCGCCAGGGATCGAACCAGGGACCTTGTGCGTGTGAAGCACACGTGATAACCACTACACTACGGAAACTTGATTTACTGCTCCAGTTTTGCTGGGCTCGATGAAATATTGACCAGAGTGTGAAAGAAAGAAAATACACATGACAAACTTTTATAGCCCAAGATTCAGAAACAATATGTAAATGTCATAATTTTAAACGCATGCGTTTAAAATTCTTGTTTTTTTTTATATCCTATCAAAATCGGGCTTGCTAGTCCTTTACACAGTAGTTGCTTTTTTTTTTAAATAAGTTTTAGGCAGGCCATCTATACTTAACACTAATTCATTTTGAATACGAGTAGCTCGAGTTTAAATAATATCGTTGCACACGTTATTACTTTTATAGGTAAACGTACTAAATTACATATATTATATCGTCCTCAAGTGGAATTGCTTTAAAAAAAAGGACGAACCGACTTCAGTGACAAACTACTGAATTAATTTTGATGAAATTTCTATGGGACCAATGTGAAAGTATACCTACCCTTTAAAATATAAAAGAATTTTCTAGATCGGTTAAAACAGTGTTTTCCAGATATATAAAAAAGCACCGAATTGAGAACCTTCTCCTTTTTTGGAAGTCGGTTAAAAAGAAGTACGAATGTGTACGTAGTTAATAATATACGTAGATAAGAATCTCCGATTCCAAAAGCAGTGGTAGCACAACCAGTAATTTCCAAACATCATTTATCGACCGAATTTTTTTATCTCGTCTGAATTCGATACTGTATTCCAGGTTAACGATGGTGGTACCGTTAACTGACCGTTAAAAGTGATTGATTGGTTAACGATCACAATGAGACAAAAACAGAATAATGCTCATTAGTCATGACCATAGTTGTAGTCGATTGGTTGCGATTGTCTATCGAAGATTAAGGGTTATCAATTTGGTAGTGAGCTATTCGTATTCAATGGCAGAAGTGTTAGAAAAGCATTGTTTTGTTTTTTGTAGCAAGAACAAGTTGTAAAACTGAATTTGCGACAATTTATGTAAACGCACATCAAATTAAAATCGTCAAAACTAAAATAATAAAAATGATAAACGTTAAATTATTGACGAATATTGATTGATTTATTATTATAGATAAATAACATTGATTTCATTGATAAAAAAGTAGCACGTGGTTTATCTCAACCAGTAGTGTAAATAAGGCTTCTGTTATAATTATTTAAAAAAAACTATTATTCCTTTGTTATATTATAATCATTCCCTACTTATTTATTTCACATAAAATATAGCTTTTGCAATTATTTTAATCCGTAAGAAAACCATTACAGCTACCAGTTCTGATTTATGTATTGATTAAACTTTAAGGTGAATCCATTTCAAAACCATTTCAACCCTGATGTTTAGAAGCTATCATCGCGTTATTCCAGGGAAGTTAAAAAATCTATATAGGTACCTATCTATTTCGATTATCTATTAGGGCTTCCAAACGATATATGTTTCTAAACTGTCATGGTCATCAACACTTTGAAAATTATCACTAGAAACGGGATATTTACCATGTATATTATTTGATTTGAGTTTCCGATATTTCAGTTCTCCCGTGATCATGGCGTTTGCAACAGCGCCGAAATATCGGAAACTCAAATCAAATAATATACATGGTAAATATCCCGTTTCTAGTGATAATTTTCAAAGATATATGTTTCCATATTTGCCTATGTATGTTTGTTTGTCTATGAATATCTCTGAAACTATTAATTGGATTGTGACCGTTCTATTTTTGGCTTACATTTATTTACTCCAACTTATGGAACAGCGCAAGTTTCATCAAAATCGGATCAGTACTTTAAAAGATTGGACCAAAATGTTTTATGAAGTTGATTTATATGTATGCAACTTTGGTTACATCGAGTTTTTCATGACTTAACGTCAGTGTGTTTGATATAATAAGTAATATGTAATTGTCTTACTGTTTCTTTCCTCTTATCTCTGCAATAACCACACAATTAAGTAAACAATATTTGACTCCAATACACACGTGAAGCCACTGTGTGTGAACGTCTCACTCCACTTCTGACTGTAATTAGTCTCATTGCGCAACTCTATAACTTTAATAACTCTATTCTGTCAGATTGCGTGGAGTTTACGCATTCGATTAACTTCAAGAAATTATTTTGGTGGTATAACTTAATTTAAAATGGGGTTAATCTACTGAGCGAAATAAAGAATTTTAAGCTAATTTGTTAGTGTATAGATACATTTTATATTATTACTATCTTTTGCCCGCGGTATCACTCGCCTGGAGATTCCCACAGAAACCGTGAATTTCCGGGATAAAAAGTAGTCTATTTTACTCTCCGGTCTATAAACTATATCTATGCAAAAAATCTAGTTGATTCTCTTAACTAACTAACCCTATAGTGAAAAATGCACTGTTCGTCGGAAAAAGCGTGTAAGTTACGTGTTTGTAGATAACAAAGATGCAAGGAAGCAAACAGCTCAGGAGCTTCCTTGCGACTAGCCTAATACTTAGACTTAAATTTGAAATATTATTGTTAGCATTAGAATCATTGTAAAATTATTTTTAAAAATAATGCTGACGTGTTTCTTGCCCTTCTTCTTGATCGGTCTATACCAATTTGGAACGGGCACTTATAGTCACTAATTTTAAATTTCATGAGAGCTCCCTTGCGGCCGAATGAATACAGAATTTTGAGTTTAAATTTGTGTAATTGGGGGAGCAACTAGTTGGTCTCTTATAAAAAAAACCAGACGCTCGCAAAAGTTTTTCCATACTTTTCTAATTTTCCCCCATAAAATTGCCTAACGCTCAGAAACGTGGGAATATCAACGATGTCGTAAAATTGGCCTCATACGTGTCCATGGTAATGTAAACTATGATATTCTATGTGCGAACAACTGCAGTACGTGACATGTTACTGTAGTACTTATGATACGAGCTGCTTAGCTATCGCTCGAGAACTTCTTGCTTGGGCTATTTCATCACAGTAATGTACAATTATCATAATCACGTCGCTCCTTACAGTAGGCACAGATGTAGAAAATACATTATATTTCGCCGCTTAATATGACGCGTTATTTTTTGTTCACATATTATGGGCTATCAAAGTAAGCTACTCATATAATGATCGAAATTCACGTACAGGTATGTTCGTTTGATCTTAGATTTTACATATCAATAATTATGGTCTACCGACGGAAGATTGCATTGTGTTATTGTTTGTTTATTTTTTTATGCATTTCAATATTTCTTTTACTGTAGGTATTCTTGCATTACCTCTTTCGCTTCATCAATAATTTCAATTCTTAAATATAATATTAATCAAGGTATTGTATTTGTAAAATAGCTTATCTATCAATACTTTTACAATTTTTTTAAAGAGTTCTAATAGATTAGTAATGCCCTTCAAATATCCATTACGGAGTGGATGGAAACTACTAAGACAGTGGAAGCTACAGATATGGTAATGGACTTGTGCTCTATATTTGGTAGCTACCATTAGTGGCTGCGTCTAGTGGCTGCGTCTAGTGGCAGCGTCTAGTGGCAGCGTCTAGTGGCCGCGTTTGGTGGCCCAATTTTCGGCTACACTTAAAGTAGAATGTCGTAGCTATATCCTGACATCCTGGCTACTCGTAGATATCTCCTGCAGGTATCTATGCTTTATATCTCATGTTACAGGTACACAGATTATTCCAATTTACTGCGCAATCATTTAAGTTCCAATCCTATATAATTGAGCGCCTGTCAGTAACGTTTTCTAAGCAATACCAAAGCTGGTATTACACAAGGTTTTTACGTCAATAAATTGTGTAACGCATCGATTACCAGAGCTAAAAGATTAACGAATTGGGTTAGACTATTTAGGGTAGCAGATGACGAATCGGAGCTTCTGCTTGGTCACGAATCAAGATTTGGGTTTAGGCTTGATATGACTAGACTATTTGACGATATCTCAAGAGTAACGAATTGAGTTTGAAATGAGAAATGAGAAACGTGTTGAGTAATCGATTTATAAAGTGTTATCGGATATGTATATAAAGACTTCACACATCTTAAAAACTTCGTCGCTAAAATAAAAAATTCCGATAACCAGGTCGTAGGATTTAGCACTGCCTCTTCTGCGAGTGTCCGTCTGGATGGGTACCATCCACAGAGATCAGAAATATGTGGTACCATCGCTTTTCTCGTGTAGTTTGCCGGCAAGCAGTAGTGTGAAAGCATTTCTGTGTTTCGGTTATATGAGCAAAGTAGTCAGTGAAATTATTGGGCTTATAACACCTTATACTTAATTTAGCGCATAGAAGGGCCACGCAAGCTTTTGTGTTTCAAAGGTCTGCGTGGACCTGCAATTGTCATGGTCAGGCGTTATGCTTATCATCAAGCAAAACCCGCTTGTCTCGTTATCTAATCGTATAAAAAGTAAAACATAAAAAACGTGTTCTTGTAGCAATTGGGCAGAAAAGAAAAGCGGCAAGTGCGCCAACCTCTAAGGTTTCCAATGCTGATGTAGCCGGCGTCATAATACGCCGTTTTGGGTCGCGGTCAACCTGTGATTGTATTTTTCTCTACACGACCGGCCTTGAAATTCAACGAGCCGTATTTTTGTACATTCAAATTAAATGTGGCATTTCGCAACACCTGATGCGAGTATTGCAAAGACAAAGATATTAGTCTGTGATGTTATGTATATTGAATAGCTTTTAATTAACTTAATTGAGACATAAATTCATTTAACACATACATTTTTATTTTATAGTTTTTAATTATTGATAGGCTAAAACTGAATAGGTAGGTAAGTATATATGGTGTAGAATGAAACAAATTGCTTCCATTAAAACAGTGTAAAGTGTCTTTATTTACGTTTTTGGCACACTTTTATAGCTACAATAGATTGCATTTGGTGACGGGGTTCTAATGATAAAGCGGAAGTGTATTTTTCAATTTTTAACTAGGTACTTATAATTACTTTATTCGTTTTAATATTCCTTGAATTGTGGTGTTCTAAAGCATAATTAAAATTTTGGTTATGATTGATTGCTTGCAAAATCATGAAAACAGAGACCATAAAATGGAGGTCATCATTAACTGAAGTAGTAATTTCAGCTTTCAGCAAACGAGACGCTCTGCAAAGTTACTTTGCCACAACTCAAGATGACAAGCAACTGTATATACATATCGTTCCATCTCTTTATCACATCAATTTTCTAAATTAATATCGATTTTCTTGATAAGTGGCGCTAACGCATCTCGATTAGAAACTTGTGTCAATCAGTGCGTTTCCTACATCTCCGGTATCGATCATTTGCTCGAGTTGTACGTGAGGCGAGATTCGATTACGATCACGCTTCACTGACATAAATAAGAATCGTTGCATGGTCACAGTGGCGCTGTAACAGTAGCACGATCTGCCCTTGAACGGAGTGATTGGATTACGTAAGAGAGCCTGGGGGAAAATGTTCCTAGGCGGATGTTTATTTACCTGATAACTTGTTAGTAAATAATTTAATCCGGTTGGTATGTAATAACACAACTTTATTGTTAGGTGGGATAATTAGAGAGCTTAATTCCGTTTGTCATAAAGTAAATAATAATCTCATTGAATTGTTTGAAAAACTATAATTTAATATAAGTGATATTATATATTATTTATTTAGTTAGAAAATTATGTTTATCTTACCAGAAACCATATGAAGAATTTTGTCTATGGTGATAAATTTATGTTTTCTGAAGAAATTATCCCGTCTAAATTAGAACTTAAAATTTTACTTGAGTTTTTTGAGATCTGCTACTCAAAATATTTTTCTGTGGCCTCCAGATGGCGAACGGGGAGCGTTGCTCTTGAAATTTCACCAATATCCCGTTTACTTGCTTACAAACTCGTTCACTGGGTTTTATCGTCTTAAGTTTTTGCTTTATAAAATAAAGAAACAAATTATAAACCGTGAGGTCCGTATGTAAGAGTCGTTGTATTGAAATTATAGGGATATTAATTTTCTTTCAAGGACTAGGATTCAACTAAGGACTTTAAAACTATTTTACTTGGTAAAATGTAGGAATAAAAACAAAAGACGATTCTAAAACGCATGTTTAAGTATTTTTCATTATGATTCATCAACTTCGTTCGCGACATGCCTACAGTACCTATGCAGATGGCGGGATAAGTGAAGTAATCTTATACAAATGACGTACACATTTCTAAGCTCTCTCTATCTGCACCGTGCTAAAGTCAATATATCTGATCCAAGATATCTACCAATCTATTGCTGAACGAGTACCTATCGAGTTCGAGTATCACGAAATCCGCGCTTGACGCAAAAGCGTTATTATTCTGACAAGCAAACGTACGTTTGATTGAGCGTCTCAGCTGCCCCTAACTCGACTTACTCGATCATCCGGTATTACGGTTCTCACATAAAACTTTACTCAGATGGGAAGACCTCGATTGCTTTTCAGAGTGGATTAACGGTAAACGACTTCCGGAATTAAATCGAAATTGATTTAGAATTAGCGAGATTTCCATCGTCGCCATCGTGATTACACGTGGTGATACTGAGGAAAATCGCAGAAGTAAGTTGAAGCGAGATTTTATTGATTTTTAACAGACTTCAAAACAGGAGGAGGTCCCCAACTAGTCTATTTTTTTAGGGCAATGTGTCTGCCTATTTTTGTCAACCGATTTAACTGATTCTTTTGTTCATGGGCAAATATGCCCATACTTCAAGGATGACCCTTTATTCATTTTACGAAAGAATACCACCCATAAGACTAGAAAAATGGGATATGAAGTTTCATATGTACAGTGGCGTATTTTAGAATTCAGCGCCCTGCAGGGCCTGCAGGCCCCGCCGCCGATAGCCCCGCCCCGTGTCTTGATGTTTATCAAACTTACAGCCACGAGCCTTCACTACCACCTTACGATATTTAGGCTCTTATTAATAAACAATGTTAAAACCTTAATTGCGTTTAATTAAACTATGTTTTGTCTTTGTTGTTCTTTGACAATTTTAAACCGAATCAAAAAAGACAAAACACAGTGAACTAGGTATTCCACTGTTTATTAATATGAGAGCTTAAAGATAGGCTTTTTTAATTTCTTCTGCTTGCGTCGCCCCTCGCAGCCAGCCGCCCCGGGGCATGGCCCTTTTGGCCCTAGGGTAAATACGCCGCTGCATATGTAGCTATATTTTCATTTGCGTTGGTTCCCAGTTTTGTAGTTAGCCGTTGCCGCTCCGGCCCATAAACAGTCTTTATTAAAAAAAACCACGTCAATGGCGCAAAAGAATGACACACTAACACACTTTCGCATTCATAATACTAGTAAGATTTAATAAGGACCAAGCAAGAGGAAAGTGTTACAATAGAAATACCCGCAATCTAATGTGCTTAGACTAAGCGAATTATGCAAGATTATAAAACTAGTCGTCCAGTAGAACATTACACATTGCATTGATTTTCTATCTTTTCATTCGTAATTTGATGCTGGGTCGGCAACACTATATCCATTTCATTTCCATTATTTAGAAAGACTTGGTGTTACATCTGCATGTAGATTTATTAGTGCTAGGTACGTAACGAAGCGTAGATCTCACTTTGGTCGGTACAACTGCAATAAATCGCAGAGCTACATTGGTTACGGATGTTGAACCACAGGTTTAATTTGTAGAGCCTGTGTTTTATAATTATTTTTGAAGTTTAAACCAATTTTTAGGTCTTTTAACTGTCGTGGTGACTAATAAGGATTTCGAACTTCATCACAATTAACGGGATATTTACCGTTGTAAGTTTTCGATATTTCGGTACTGTTGCAAGGCGGGTATTATTACCCATACTGGCGCCTGCAACAGCGCTGAAATATCAGTACCAAATTTTTTGTTCACTAATGTATGTAATGGATTACAAAAATGTTTCACATTGTAAGAAATAATTTCATTTAAACTAATGCTGTCTTTATCAGAACATAATAAATGACAAAGATATCAACAGACCCAATCCGTGCTCAAAGTCAACGAAACTTCCAGAAACCGTGCCCGTTCCAAATTGGTATAGGCTGAGCAAGAAGAAGGGCAAGAAACTCGTCTCGGCATTCTTTTTAAAAATAGTTGTTATATTGATTCTAATGCTAACAATCATGGTTAAAATAATCATTCACACACACATACACAAAGTTTCGCATTTTTAATACTAGTAGGAAGGATAGGATCTTAGGTAGGGATAACCCTAAGAATTCTAAATACCTCCTTGTCACGTCGAATAATCGCATAAAAAGGATCCGTTATACGCGGAACCCTAATATAATAACTAGACTACCTATTCAAGTGAGATATTATGTAGGTCTCGATTAGAAATCATTTACATTCGTATACATTTATGTAAAAATTATAATATCTAATATTATGCATTTCAGATACGTTTGCGGAAGGATAATGCATTTATAACATTTAATGATATTTTTAAGCCGTTTAATGGTCTACGACATCCTTAATTTACACATGAATTGGTAATTCAACTATAAATAATACGATCCGTATTCTTGATGTTATTTATATTATTCTGCTACAAAGAATCATAAGTTTAACAAGTTTAGTATTTGTACCCTCGACCTACAAATTGGCGAGGGACTTCTCTGAGGCATCATATCGATTCAGAATAAGGAAATTCAGATGTTTGCTAAGTCCCACGGCTATTTTTAAACATAGTTGATGTCATGTTTGAGGCATGTCCAATGTTCATCAAAACGATTACAACTTTACTCATCCTTTCACTTATGTACATACCACCCACTTCAAAATATTAACAACACACTTGCCATTGTAACATGACTTGCATTCTAAACTACCGGTCGAGTTATCCAAACGAGCCTATGAGCGTGTCCAATATTGACTAATATGCCTATGCTTCTAATGCCCGTTTTCACTAACGACGAATAAGGCGATGCCTAGCTAAGTAACTCCTAATGTAAGCAAAGTCCTAAATATAACTTCATTATTTAGTCGTTAGAACACTCCTAAAGGTTAGTGAAACGATTTTTTGATGGGTATAACTCCTACATATTTAGGCATCCGATTTAGGTGACTCGTAGGGTTGGTGAAAACAGGCATAACTCTTTTAATATTTAGACGATTCTAGACCCTATGCTTTAAGTTTAAGATCTAATTTGAAATGTTCTTATAACTTGGGCATTACCATGTGTCGCGTTTCTATAGAAAGTAGCACTTGTTGTACGTAGACTGCTAATGCCGTTTTTAGTGAAAATGTTGGGTTCAGTTCCGGTGTATTAGACCCTTTGGATCTATTGACCGTGATGAAGTCTGCTGGTACGAGCTGGTTTTAAATTGATAGATTTGACTTGAATTCTTCATACAAGGATGCTTTGATGGGAAATTAAATTTGTCCTTTCGACCATTTGAAATGACAGTGACAGTAAGGTATAACAATAATATATATCAAGCCAAGCCATTGCTTAGTGGCAAAGGTAGGTGAAGCATTGTTTTGTTCTAGTTTGTAGGGCAAATAGACAGTGTAATTGTGTATAGTAAGGTCTCACTTAGAGTGACGAAAGAGTTTTTAATGTATTTTGCAACAAGTCTCCGTCATTTATAAACCGATTTGAATTTTTTTTATTTGAAAAGCATTTGCTTTCATGTTAGTCCTATAGAAATTTCATCAAAATCGGTTCAGTAGTTTGTCAATGACGTCGGTTCGTCGCTTTTTAAAACAATTTTATTTTAATAGAAGACATGAAGCTTCACATTGACGAAAAAATCATCTCACTCAATCTTCGTCCACTCAAATAAGTTTTTACTGGTCTTATGAGATGCTATCAGTCAATTTATTTGGAAACTGCGTGAGTTATTTAAAAATGTTTGCATTCATTTTCAATCTTAGCTTCCTACTCGAACGGTGTTTTGTTTATACACGTTGAGGTGCATACTTAAACAATTTGAACTAGCAGCCATCTGTATAGCTATCTGTATAGCCATGCAGCTTCCATTTCTCTACTTCACTACAAACAAAAATCACCAAAACATTGTTGCATTGGGCAACATTGTATTTGATTTGCTAACCGTTATCCGCTAGCGTCCACAGTGTAAACACGGCCCTACATCCGCGACGTCTTTGTGCATTTCGCCGGTGGGCGCGCCCCTACAATTGCTCTTGTTTGGGACTACACGGGAGCATTCTCTGGGGAGCTTGCTCGGGTGACGCAGTGTCACTGTCAACATGGCACTTAAAGTAAAAAAAGTATCAGAAACAAATTAATTCTAGCTTGTTTAGCTCTGTCAGCTCTATTTTTGGACATACCTATCCCAAAACGGAGCTGGTTTCTTTTCGACCCGCTTTACTTTTAATATCATGTTCTCCATGAAAGTTTATCGTTGTTTTCAGAATTTATTGATCAATTATATTTGTTTTTGAACTAATTATAATCTCAATTTGTTCAAGCTCATATTTTGTCCAAATCTGATAATGTACCTAACATTATCAGATTTGGACAAAATTGGCTGAAAAAGACCGTTTCTTGGAGACTATAGATTTCGGCATTAGGTATGGGACCTAGTTATGCCACAGATTACATAATAATACAAGGTTACGCGAATACTGTAATGCCTACCGATAGCCTTCTTTCATACCTTCCTTGTTACAAAGCATCTATTGGTAGGTATGTCCTAGAAGCTGCACATAAAAACAAGTTCAAAGCATTGCTTTTAGCTAGAAAATGGAGTCGTAAATCTTGTTCTGTCAAATGTAGTGCCATATGTTTACATATCAGATTGTAATGTAATAGGCCCGTAGGTACACCAATATTGCACGAGATACGATAATGTAGGTTGCAGAAAGTTCGAGCTTATGGCCCACGCCTGCTGCGCTTAAGGACTATTTTATTACTGTATACCGCTTTCGATATGACAAGTTTTTACCAAAGTGTAACTGTGTTGTGGGTTACATTCGTGGAAATGTAGCTCACAATGATGTCAAGCCTTGTGTAGAATCTGCAACGAATCATGTCTGCCTGAAAAACAGGCTGAAGATTGAGAGAGCGAATGTGTTTTGTCCATCTAAGATATGGGACTTGAGAGCGATCGGTGTTACATTGACTGTCGTAGATGACTAGAAAGCAATTTTGTCATGGTTAAAATTATAAGTGCTGTAGGCAATATTGAAAATCAGTTACATATTGCAATGTTCATTAATTTTGTTAACCTTCAACTTTTGTTCTCATCTTTGTTCGCAAATTGATTTATTCAGTTCATTACATTTCCTTGAACTGCAAAGGTCAAACTATCATTACCTTTATTTACTTCATAGAAAGGATGTTACTTAAGTATGCACTTAGTTTTTTGCGGTTAATTATCATCTTGTGCATTCAAGCGTTTCAAAGCACTTCAAATACGGCATTGGCCGTTATATCTTCTGCATAAAAAAGCTTGTATACTCACTAAATCGGTAAACATATTTCACCCTTTGACGGTTAGTCGATTTTACCCTTCAGTGATGCATACCGCTTTGACTGTTTCTAAGTTTTCTCTGTTGTTTTTGGAAGGACCACCGACCGTCCTTTCAAAAATAATAATAATGAAAAACAATTTTTTATCAAGCTTATATTGTAAAACTACTTGGTGAGCAGAGAAAAAAGCGCCTAAACAATTTACTGACGCACAACGAAGAGTTTATTTTCATCACTAGTAGTAGGATGCTAACTATACAAATGTTGGGATAATAATCTATAATTAATTATGATCATCATTATAATGACGTATGATACGTATCTAGAAAAAAAGATGACGATTTGTCTGTTGTAACGCATCACAACGCGACTAAAGTTAAATACTGAATAAGCCCTACTAGATTGTTGGTTAAAAGTTTAAAAGAAGTAAACAATTCACAAATATCAAAAACCAATTTTCCTTTACATCATTATGAATCATGTAGCTACCTACATTATTTTGGGTGCACTTTCACTTACTTTGTCATCATCGTAGTTTGGATTTGAGGTCGACACAATCATGTCATTTTGTCAAATTGAGATGATTGTGCGCTATTCGAAACCTACTTTTTCGGTTTCATTTGGGCATTAACGCTTTGACACTATTTCTTTTTATAGTACACACGTTGTTACTCAAAGAAAATTGGTATTCTGCTAAATTATTATTATGATGTGTTTATAGAAAGGCTTTACAGACAAATTTAGGTTTCTTGTACTTTAATTTCAGAGCGAGTGTGACCGAGTGGGATTTGTGCGACTTTCAAACCGACGCACCATAATTCGAATCTCAACTCGGCCCGCACCAATGTCTTATATCAAGTTATGTGCGGATTATTCACAGTGAAGGAAAACATCGTGTGGAAACCCGCATGTTCAAAAACCACAAAATTCGAGGACATGTAACATCCATCAAGCCGCACTGGGTCCGCCTGATGGATTATGGCTCATACCTCACTTTCTCTGAGAGAAGGCTGGTATCCCAGCAGTGGGGGCGTAAGTGGTTGATAAGGTTTTTTTTTTATGTTATTTGGTAACGAGACGAGCTGGTCATTTGCCTGATGGTAAGCATAACGCCGGCCCATAACAATTGCAGTGCCACCCAGAACTTTGCAACACAAAGGCCTGCGCGGCACTGCAATGCGCTCGTTACCCTGAGACATTAGGTTTTAGGTCTCATAAGCCCAGTAATTTCACTGGAAACTTTGCTCATCAAACCGGAACACAGCAATGCTTGCACACTACTGCTTGGCGGCAGACTTCACGAGCAAAGCGGTGGTAACAACCCAGACGGACACTTGCAGAAGAGTTAGTCCTCCCACTAACAAAATGTACAAAATGTACATGTTTAAAACAAATGTACTTTAATTTAAAATGTTGTTAATTTTTCAAGACTGGGTTGATTTAATTATTTAAATAAAATTAGATATATAGATTAAACTGTAGTATTGAGAGACTATCTGACTTTCAAAACTTAATTTATCTAGCGAAGAGAAGAAGTAAGGAAAAAATTGAAAAACCACCATTGAGCAAAGACCGTTGCACACAAGATGTCATAAAACTATGCAACATATTATCTTAACAGTTACATTTAACAAACAAAACCACTGGCTTGGTTTTAATTAACGTCATTCAGTAGCACTGAGTACAAAAACATAATTACATTACATCTAATTCAGCCTTCCGGAAAGATACGACGCTAAACGTAGAAATTACGACGCAGTCGAGGTTACTTTACAATTATAATAAAAAGTGTAATAAGGAAATTGTATAAACATAAACAGTAAAATAACTTTGCACAATATTCTTATTTCTTATTCAAGAAATGCATGTTCAGTTCGAGGTTTAAATCTTGTCGAACGATCGCACTTGGGATGACACATTAATGAATTTAAATATTTAGACAATCTTACAAATCACATTTTCTTAGCAAAGGTTAGGTAAATTTAAAACCGAGCTTATTCTATATCCCAACATTAATTATTATCATTAGGTTCGGTTAGGTAAGTAATTAGACAAGCATGTCTTTCGCTTTTAGAGTAGATACCAAGTCGATGAAATAAAAGTTACATAAATAAAAATCACGACTGCCTTAGCCAGTGTCACTCGGGAAGGTTTAAGGTTTCTAATGATTTTCCAAATCTGTGCAGGCATTTCAAAGTTATGGTAGAATGAAAAAGCTCAAATACATACATGAACCCTGAAAACATTATATATAATTTGTAAATTTAGAGGAATCGTTGAAAATTCAGGAGATCACGAGCTACTTTTAACTTTATATGTACTTTATACGTCCAAGACTACGTTGATTTGCAAAGTTTATAAGAAGTTGACCTACTGTTTGTGTGTATGCGTTAATAACGCCATTATAGAAGCAGGTGCAAGGTCCCCCCCACATATGGTTTGGAGGCTACATTCATATTTTTATTTGTTTATTTATTAATTGTTATTAGCTTATTTTAAACAGAGCTAGTCGATCCGATTTAGGTCATGCACGTATCAATCTGGATCAATTCGGAATGTGGGGAATTGCGAGAGTGGTCGAGCGGGAACTTGTGCGACTCTCAATCCGACGCACCATAGTTCGAATCTCGCCTCTGCCCCGCAGATGAATTATATCAAGTTATGTGCGGATTTATCACACTTGTTATATAAGGAAAAAATCGTGAGGAAACCCGCATGTTTACGAACCACAAAATTTGAGGACATGTGACATCCACCAAGCCGCACTGGGCCACGTGGTGGATTATGGTCCATACTCTCTCTCTGAGAGAAGGTCGGTATCACAGCAGTGGCAGCGTATATAAGAGGCTGATAATGACTAATAATGTGGGGAATCCAGACATACTTTAGACATACATTACTTTTTTCTATCCTGAACAAGTGAACAGTGACATAGGATGCGAAGAGGCTCTATTGTAGTTTAGTTCCTAAACCTTCTATTAGAATTTAAAAAATCTTTGGTTTCTGAAAACAAACGCAAGCGTTTGTTTCTTGGTTTTCAAAAGAAGACTTCGTCAGCGTTTAATCAACACATTGACAACAACACTCGATGCATTGTTTGTTGTGCCTATTGTACGCTGAGTGTACACATGACATGCGATTACAGGTCTGTGGGAACTGTCTAGAGTACCTACTCACCTGTTCAAATAGTAGAACTAGGCTCAGTTGTTACTAAGATGTAAATATTTGATTTCTGAAAACAAACGAAAGCGTTTGTTTCTCTGTATTCAAATGAAGACTTCATCGGCGTTTAATCAACACATTGACAACACTCGATGCATTGTTTGTTGTTCCTATTGTACGCTGATTGTAACAATCTGAGGGAACAGTCCAGAGTGCCTACTCACCTTTTCAGATAGTGGAATAGTTTAATTGTTTGTGGTAAGACTGTTAAAGTTTTTGACATCAAAAACCCTAGACGCATTACCACTCTTTTGTGTTAATGGTCTTTTGACACGTCATATCAACGCAATCAAGCTATAGAGCAGGTACCTGGAAACGAGGTCAACGACACCGAGTGCAGTGACGCTCTTGTGCCCGCGCATCAACGCGGCAAATGACTAGAGGCTGTTTAGAACAAAAAAGGTTTTTCTGCAAATTTATTGATTGATTGATAACTCTTCTGTAGTAGGTTTGTAAAGAGAAACACTGAGAACACTTTCAATTTTTTTTGGCTATTCATCGACAATTTTTTTATGCTTGATGTCTCCAAGCACATAATAGGGATATACCTATTGCATGAAACACAAAATACATATTAACTGTCGTAACTTATACAAGTTTAAGAACATCACATTAACACAATGAAAATGAAATTCACAAGAAGTTTATGTATAATTTCCACAAAGATACTGCCTCTAAAATGTTCACAAATTCAACGATTTTTTTTGTCATCCAATATTTATTGATTACATTACCTACGTAAATGATCAGATCAGATTTTTTACATTTCATTGAATAAAAAATGTACGATAGCTATGTAGTTAAACGCAGTTTTTCAGGGCCAAATCAGCAAAATGCATTACACTCATTACAGCATAATGGCCCACGTAGAAAAAGGGACGTCTGCAGATGTTCTCCCCAATTTGTATGGGACGTTTTAGCGCTCAGTAAATACGTCCGACTTTGACTCTCATTTATGACGTTCCTAGCGTTCGATTTCCAATTTTTTCAATATAGACATTTGATTTTCACGAGAAAACGAATTGATTGACAAAATAAATTGAGTCAACATCCCCATTATAGGATGTTTCGGCAGCTGTACTTGAAACCCAGTCCTAATCTAGGTCTAGAGTCGTCGCTTAAGATCAGGCGAGATCGTGGTCAAACGCTAACCTATCAAGGCTTTTTTATATTCTGATAACAAGACGAGCTGGTCATTTGCATGATGGAAAGCATAATGCCGGCACATATCAATCGCAGTGCCAGACAGAACTTTGAAACACAAAGGCCCGTATTGCAGTGCGCTCGTTGCTCTGAGACACAGTAATTTCACTGGCTACTTTGCTCTTCAAACCGGAACACAGTAATGCTTGCACATTACTGCGGCGGCAGACATTACGAGTACAGCGAAGGTGCCTATCAATCAAAACGGACACTCGCTCCTACCACTCCTATCCACTCCTATCGGTTTGTGCCCACAGGTGCAGTTACTTAAGATCAGTTAATATGGTCAAACATCAAATTCTAAATTTGTCACAAATATTTTCTACAAGCTTACATTAAGAGTGAGTCATTATTGACATAGATAGACATCACCGCTTCAAGTTCAAACTTGTTAACTTCATAATTTTGTTAATTTCATATTCTTAAGAGCCTACGAGCCGAACCCTCCAACTCATCGGTGGGCGCGGCTAAAATGCATGCTATTTCGTCTAACATTCGTGGGACAAGGTAAGGCTCTGCAGCTATGAGTAGTACGAAGCTAATGCTCGCGCATACACAGTTACACACTCTCGTAAAGTCGCGACCTGCCGCTTCTACGCACACATGCGTGATCTTATGAATGGCGATTCTTCATTCAAAGAAATTTCGTGAATATTCGTGTGATGGCGCTCGCTTTTGTTACTTGTACTATTATCTATTCTGAGCTCTCGTTTGGTCATCGCGCCGCGCGCGCCATTTTTCATTGTTTGCTTCTTTGAGTATAAATTGTAAATTGTTTGGTTTGCCTACAGTCCGCTGCAAACATAGTAATAAGCTATATTATCTACTGTAAGTAAATAAAGTTTCATCAAAATCCACTCAGTAGATTTTGCGTGACAAACATCTATCCATATATCCATCCATCCATCCTCACAAACTTTCGCATTTATAATATTAGTAGGATAGGAAGTAGGAAGAGTAGGACAGGATTTATGTATATATATGTATGTATGTGTATAGATTCCAATGAAATTTGGTGTGAAAATAGCTAGAAGCGCGAGAAAACACACAGGGTACTTTTCAACAACATCATCACTTTTCATAATTGTCGATCTATAGAACGGAAGAAATTTGGTTTCGAGATAGCTTGAAGCCTGTGAAAGAACACAGGATACTTTTCATCATTGTCAATCATTTGAACGGATTTTATAGAAATTTGGTGTGGAAATAGTTTGAAGTCTGAGAAAGAAAGCAGTGTAATTTTCAACCTCATCATCACATAATAAAATAATCGTGCATTTGGACAGCGTAGAAATCTGCAGAAGTTATTTTCGGAAACAAATTTATCTAAGTATGCAAATAAATAAAGTGTCTGTTTGTATTATCAAAATAACAGCTTTTTACTAAATGCATATGAAAGTATATACGGTACATAAAACAAAACCATTTTTAAAAATTTAGTCTCTTTGTTCCGTGTAATCTCCGAAATGGCTGAACCTATTTTGACAGGACTTTCACTGGCAGATAGCTGACGTTACAAGGAGTAACTTAGGCTACGTGAGCGAAACCGCGGGGTATAGTAACTGTACTGTACAGGGGTAGTAATATCTAATAGTTCTTCATGTTTTATTCTCAACAATCAAACTTGTACACTATAGACAATAACAAGTTTGTATATTATAGGTAACAGACAGTACCCTACCTATGTGTTCGACGATAACTTCCGAATGAAAACTGCCAGCGCGGGAGTAGTTACCTACGTCAGGCGGTATATTTGTAAGGTAGGTAACTACCTACCTACCTACCTAAGTACCTACATAACTTAATAATTTTAGGTGATTCCTACGAGTATTATAACAGTCCTCCAAGTCATTATAATATATAATGCGCGGGTCAGCGACCCCACACACATTGGTACCTACATCTCATCACTCATTTCTACACAAAAAATGTCTCACCCATACTCCTGCCAGGATGACCTTTCGTTTAGATAAGTAGGTATTTAATTACACGACTGCACAAAAAAGGAGTGTAATGAGTAATGAGTGTGATGAGTAATGTAATGAGTGTGATTGTATATACATACATACAAACATACGTGAACCCTAAAAACATAACACAAAAAACTGCACAAAAGTTTTGGTGGAATAAAGAAACTCACGTACATACGTGATTCGGTGAGATTTCGATGTATGTGGTATCGCTAGAATCCTTACATAATCCCGAGCGACACTAGCTAGGACTGTCGTGGTTTTTTTCATGATCGATGTAACTTTTGTTACATGGACTTGTTTACATAAAGGTACTTTTCAACATTTATAGTTCTAGTAAGTACGTTATATAGCCTACTTGGCTTCCGGCCGTGGCTTCGCCCGCATGGCTTAGGTACAAATACAATATCTTTATAAATTATAGTCTGTGTTATTCTGATGTATAACCTCTATATTACGTACTGTAGTTTCATCAAAATCCGTTCAGTAATTTTTGCGTGAAAGAGTAATGAACATCCATCCAAACATCCTCAAAAATTTTCGAGTTTATAATATTAGTAGGATAGAAACGTACTCAGTAGCTGGTATATATTTATTATCACGTACACTGTATTATGTAACCGACCATATTTTTTATACTATTGAATAACGAGACGAGCTGGTCATTTTCTTGATGGTATAACACATATAATTATATTACTCTGATAGAATAACGCCCGCCCATAACGATTGCAGTACCTACTCAAACTTCTAAGCACAAAGGCCGGCCCCACTAGGTGGACCGATGACCTTGTCAAAAGCGCGGGAAACCGTTGGATGCGCGAGGCGAGTAGCAGCTAGCCGGTCCAAGTGACGTCCTATGGGAGACCTCAGACACATGTATGCAAACGTACGTTTGCTTGTCAGAATATCCATGCTTTTTCATCAAGCGCGAATTACGAGATACTACACGTGTAAGCGCGGCTCGTGGTTTTTTGATGGTTTTGCATACGCAAAACCACGAAATATACAAGAACGGCAATATTGTCTCGAAGACCTGCCTTGGCTCAAAGCGACGACTGCTCCGCTTTACGCTACATACATCACTTGCACACCACCTCTTATTTACCGTGGCGTCTGCACTGAGCACGCAGTGGTTGTGTAACAATTGTTTTGAATGGAGGTCGTACAAGCGGGTGCCGTGCGAAGCAACCGTCGCCGACTAGAGTTCCATCCAGCCAAAACTACAACGACACCAGACGATACGATATGCGTCAAGCGGGGATCGTGGTTTTTCCATGGTTTTTGGTTTTCCATGGGCCGCAAGCGTTGTTATTTCGTCAAGCAAACGTACGTTTGCACACGTGTGCCTGGGGTCTGCCTATGGGAGAGGCCTATGTTCAGCAGTGGATGTCTTCTGGCTGATGATGATGATGATTATGACAAAACAGAGAGTAGTTTCATGCTTTTACACAGACGAGCTGGCGCAATCATTCAAACAAATCAACATTGACGGCTTCGTATTTTTTGCACGTACGTAATGAATGAGCCGTGATTTTTCACCATTCGTGAGCGCGCACATGAATAGATACTATGCTGAATTCTTTGAATACGGATATATAATTCTAGAAGAAAATGTGCCACTGAAAAAATAAATCCAGAAATAATAACGATTCGTCGGTGTGTGGATGAGCCGTTTAGTTCTACCACCTGGTAAAAATCCGGTAAGAGGTAGGCGAGGGTTGTTGAGGGTTGTAAAATATGGGTCCCGAACAACGAAACATGGCCGCCATACAAAAAGTAGAAGCGAATATCTCGTAAACGGTAGCAGTTAGGTGGGGGGTGTTTGAACCAACGTTGTAGAGGACCGCGAAACTTTCCAAAAAGTAAAAAAATAATTAAAAAGGCGATAAAAAATTTCGACCAATAAAAAATTCCCGCGTCGCCGCTTTATTTTCATTTCCCGATATCTCTGAAGATATTCATTCAAATCGAACGAGGTCAACGGCTATATTGGTCACGATGAAACATTCTCGATGATAAACGCATTTATTTAGATAAGGATGAATATCGTGTAGGTGGAAACACGGCTGCAAACGAAGCACCATTTTTTGCTAAATTTCAAAATCATAAAAACGCGAATTGCGAGCCAACCCGAAAAGATAGACATACTTATGCTATCTCGGACTTTTTTATAGATCTCTTCAACGGAAATATTTCTTCCATTCATTGTTTTCGTATAGCTCTAACTATAATTATGGTCAGCTCACGTCTCAGAAACTGATAACAACAGAAATGATGGGGAGAATTTTTGACAAATATCATCACAACAGCCAGCGCGCCGCAGTACTAACTGTTACCTAATCGGGGCGCCGCGCCGCCGCATAGAATTATAATCAAAGCAAAGGTTAGGTAGCCGGGCCACCGCCGCCGGCGCGCGGCGTTGCATGCCGGGTTACCGGCGTTACCGCCCGCCGGCGCGCGGCGTTGCATGCCAGGCGCGCGCCGGCGCGCGGCGTTGCCGGACTACCGCCGGCCGCGCGCCGAACCGGAGTCCGGGCGGTGCAGTGGCGCAAGTGTGGAAGTCGGTTCGATAAATTTGTCGAATCGTAACAACTGATAAATTTATCGAATGTTGCGAGTACCGAAGTATTATCGTAAAGTATTGTAGTAGCTTTATATTTCGTTTGGATTCGACCTAGCTATTCGATAACTTTTGTCGATTGTATCGAGGCTCGATAAATTATATAAAAAGTTGATTAAACCCAATTTATCGATTTGAATTGACAATTTTATCGATCGACAAGATCCGTACTTGCGCTGCGGGCCGGAGGTACCTATGTACCTATTATAATAGACCGTATACCTACACCCATCCAGACGAATTCTCGCAGAATATCTTCTAAGAAGAATATCTCAGTCGGTCATGCTTTTTATTTTACATTTTTGAAAAAGTTGACTGACTATGGCTGGTATTTTAGTATACGAGACATAGGTAGTGTACATACCTACATGCCACTGTACTGACCAATAAATGAGTAGTAAATATAGGTGATAAGGTATAACTATAATAAGTAGAATTCAGCGGGCCCAAGTACTAACTCTTACCTATTCTGTGGCGCCGCGCAGCCGGGCGCCGCCGTCGTCGCCGGAGGATTTCAAGTAAAGCGGAGGTAAAATAGGTACCTAGGTACTCATCCAAATGGACTCTCACAGAAAATGTTCTAGAAAGATCGGTGGGTAGCCTAAAGCCTTACCTACTTATGCTTTGCTTACCTATGCTTTCACCTTTGTGTTTTACTGATTGCTTAGTACGTATTTTATCATACTCACCTACTTCTTATACCTAGCTATAGAAGACATAGGTTCATACCTACTGTAATTCAATTGCCAGAGCGACCGATAAATGAGTAAAAAATATAATAAAGGTACCTACCTAAACTCTTTTTTGAAACACCAAGTTAGATATTATAGATAGGCATTTCTTCCATACATAATTTTCATACCTATAGCTATAAATATATGGCCAGCGCAAGCATCGGAAACTATACAACGGGACGATTTTTTCTGAATTATTATAGATTACCCCGAACAAACACAAAACATGAGCGCCAGACGGCTTTTAAAGCTAATTAAAAATTCTAGATTATAGCCTATCACATTCTCGGATGATCTCTCTTCCATTTCGTGAAAATGCTATGAAAATCATGCAGTAGTTTCCGAGAAAACAAACACAAAAACAAACACGAATTCAGCGCGCCGTAGTACTAACTGTTACCTATTCTGTTCTATCACGTGACGCAGCTAGTAAATTCAAATAATTTGCTGTATTGAATTTTAGTAGATACCTACTCGTATCGACCTACCTACAGAGTTATATTATTCATTTCATTCATTTTTATTATTCATCACCATCATCATCACAGGAAGGGCCGTGTGGCCGTGCGGGTAACACGGATAAGATCACCCTATCTCTTCAGAAAAAAAAATTGTTATATCAAAATAACAGCTTTTTACCAAATGCATATGAGAGTATATATATACGGTACCTATTATAACAAAACAACCATTTTTAAAATTTTTGTCTGTCTGTTTGTTCTGGGTAATCTCCGAAACGGTTGGGCCGATTTTGACGGGACTTTCACTGGCAGATATCTGATGTTATAAGGAGTAACTTAGGCTACTTTTATTTTAGAAAAATAATTGGGGTTCCGTGCAAAAAAATAAAAACCAAGAAAATCCAATATATCCACGCGGGTGAAACCGCGGGCAGCAGCTAGTTTATGAACTTTTATGAATATATAAAGCTTTTTTATATAACGAGTACAATAAAGTTATCTATCTACTCACGGCGAAATAACCGTAGTTTTTTTACGGCAAAAAAACGTATATGTATATAAAATAAGTGGTCTAAAGGGCTATTAGACGCAATGAATTGACGCAAAGCATAATCACGGACCACGCGCAAACCATGGAAAAACCAAAATGGTGATCTTGACGCATAACGTACTGCCTAAGGTGGTGCCTGGTAGAAATCTAGTCCGAACGCTAAGGCAGTCCTCACACCTAATTCATGATTGATGGATAAGCATCAATCGCGAACCACGAGAAAACATGGAAAAACCACGATCTCCGCTTGACGCATATCGTATCGTCTATTGAGGTTGTGGCTGGGGCTTGCCGCTTGATGGAAATCTAGTCCGAGTACAACACCCGCTTCTACCTACTATTATTATTGTTATTATTGTCAGCCTCTTACGTTCCCACTGCTGGGATACCGGCCTTCTCTCAGAGAAAGAGAAATAAATGTATTTTCTTTCTTTCTTTCTTTCTTTCTAGAGAGATGGGCCATAATCAACCACGCGGGCCCAGTTCGGCTTGGTGGATGTCGCATGTCCTCGAATTTTGTGGTTCTTGAACATGCCGGTTTCCTCACGATGTTTTCCTCACCGTTTTAGAGCGAGTGTCAATAATCCGCACATAACTTGATATAAGTTATTGGTGCGGGACGAGTAGAGATTAGAACTATGGTGCGTCGGATTGAAAGTCGCACAAGTTACCGCTCTCGATTCACTCTCGCTTCTACGAAAGATAAAAATTATTTCACAACCACTGCGTACTCAGTACAGACGCTGCGGTAAATAAGCAGTGGTACGCAAGTGATGTATGTAGCGTAAAGCGAAGCAGTCGTCGCTTTGAAACCAGACCGTCTGGCCGTAGTGCCGGTCTCGTCCGTTTAGTGGATTTTAGAGGTTTTTTTAGATGTTTTTTTCTTCAAACTGCGATGCGCGTGTAAATACTTACCTCGTATATGTGTAATTGTTGCAAAACCATGGTTATTTTGGTTTTTTATTTATATTTCAACATAAGCCGTGTAACCACAAAAACTAACTTTTAGACGCCTGTTTAACTCGACAGTGCCTAAAGATAAACCTCTAAACTGATTAGAAAAGTCACAACAGAGTGGAGTTAGACAATAGTTAGACACTACTTAAATCTCGATTTGTGGTTCATATTTAAACACGCGACTACGGCATGTTTAGGAGTTAAACTCTGTTTAACACACCGTAAACAAGTATTAAACAGCGTTTAACTCTTAAACATGCCTTAGTCGCGTGTTTAAATAAGTAATTAACCACAAACCTTGATTTAAGAAGTGTCTAACCATTATCTACCTCAATTCTGCGGCGCGAGTACGGAAGTCGGTTCGACAAATTTATCGAATGTTGCGAGTACCGAAGTCTGATCATAAAGTATTGTAGTAGCTGTATATTCTCTTTGGATTCGACCTAGCTTTTCGATAACTTTTGTCGATTGTTTCGAGGCTCGATAAATCCCACTTTATCGATTTGAACTGTCAATTTTATCGAATTTTATCGACCGAAAGGATCCGTACTTGCGCCGCTGATGTGACATTTCTAATCATTTTAGAAGATAACGGTGACCTTATCATAGAATAAATACTCATCGTACAAGCCGTTATGATTATTTCTAATCATTTTGCTCGTGAAAGTTGTGTAGCGTTGTTTAACTTTTAGACACTGTCTAGCTAGACAAAACCACCAACCACCGTTTTTGTGGTAACGCGGTTTTAGTTCAAGTAGGTACGTATGTACTTACTAGGTAGGTTATAGACTTGTGCTATTATCTATTCTGTGGTTATAAGTAGGTACGTACCTACTCAGTTATCAGTAAGTACATAAGTACCTACCTAAGTACTTACAACATAACACCGTATATCGGTCTTAGTCTTACTAAAAACACACCCTAAACATGTGTTAAACAGCGTCTAACTCCCAATCATGGCTTACTCACGTGTTTAAATATGAGCAACCACAATCATTTTATATCATAACTAGCTGCTGCCCGCGGTTTCACCCGCGCGGACTTTTTGGGTTCATGGGTTTTTTTTGCGCGGAACCCTAGTTGTTTTTCCAAAATAAAGTAGGAGTACCTTATAACATCAGCTATCTGCCAGTGAAAGTCCCGTCAAAATCGGTCCAGTCGTTTCGGATATTACCCGGAAGAAACAAACAGACAGACAGACAAAAATATTAAAAATTGTGTTTTTTGTTGGTAGGTACCGTGTATACTTTCAAATGCATTTAGTAAAAAAAGCTATATTTTTGATATTACAAACAGACACTTCAATTTTATTTGTATAGATCATTTTATAGACGTTTTTATTTAGACACTGTCTAGCTAAACATGAGTCTAAAAGTTGGTTTTGTGCTAACACAATATGTAATAATAACAAATCGAATAATAATAGGTAGGTTTCTACGTAAATAGATAAGTATCTATTTACTTAAATTCTATTAATAGATTTCTATTTATTAGTATTTGAAAAAGATATAGGTAGGTAATATTATTACAAAAATACGATTTAGCCATTGTTGTACTGAAGTCAAAAATAAACACAGAACACTTCTCTAACGCAGCAAAGTCCAAATTCACAAGCATAGGTAAACATCCAATTTAGGCAAAGAAATCTGAATCCAATATAGCGGGCGGTGGCATTATCATAGAACACAATTATGATAATACGCATATCGTAAATCGTTTTACGTCTTCGGTCGATCACCTTGACCTTTGCTTGTTCGTAATGCCGCCTACAAATTATATAGGATGCCGCCGCACGCACCGGCCGGTCGACCGCGTCTGGCGCGAGACAGTACTTTGTCACAAACATCGCGGTGTTTCGTGACTTTGAAATGGCACAGCAGCACACAGCGGGCACTGTAGTGTGCGTGAGACACTTCCCTCCTCTCCCCGCCAGGGTGGTAAAATTTCCGTGAGACGCGTGATGGTTCGACTCGAAAATCGGCGCGCAAAAATGTACGAATTGGCTTCTGGTACTTGGGGTGTTACGGCAAAACTACTAAATGTATTTAGTCAAACCAAAGTTATTTGAAATGTCGACAAACTAAAGCTTGTTACTATGTTCTTTATTTTTGAGTTTTCTTAGTTCTTTTGTAATTTATTTACGTCCAAACTTGCGTTAAAATATGTGCTAAAATACAGATGTTTGAAGGCTCATTACTTTTAAGCCACTTATTTTTTTTCTGTATAATTAGCAGATCAACCTAGATAATGAAGAGATAAATCGATATTATTCTTAATTTTGGACTTAAAACGTCAAGTAGTGGAGTAATAACCCAAATACGATTGTATGGAGAAATGAACGACTCGTTTTGCCTTAATAGTAAATATAATAGGTTCCTTATTATATGGGCCAAACGCAAGCCTTCCTTCTCACAATCGATATTTTTAGTCGCTATTTCGACACTTCTCGACTAAGGATGCGGCTGAGGAATGACGTCATAACTTGAAGGTTTTTTTTAATGGCAAATGATCCGCTCCTCTCGTTATCCAAAGGTATAAAACTAATAATAAAGCGATACGTCGTACAATGTGTATAGATTCATGTCTTGGTGGTGAATAACTGGCGGCCAAGTTCTGTTGTGACTCTACAATTCGCTTCTTCATTTGTATCGTCCATCCAACAGATATTTATACAGGTTTGATCAGCAAACTGGTCAGTGCTATTCATGATCAAATTAGACTTAAAAAGCGGATAAAGTTCGTCATTACATACATGTCTAAGGAAATGCACATGTTTCGGTCGAGTAATTTACTTAGGGGAAGCGTAACCTACTTATTTATTATGAAGCACATTGAGCGAACAAGATTAGTTCCATAGTTTTTCTTGCCTAATTGGTATCTGAACACCGGAAACATTTTATTTTTTATTGATTACAATCTAAAGCCAAAAGTTATAATACAATACAAGACGGAATTACTTATCCCAAGAAAAATGCCTTTCATACCATCTATGATTGCCTCGATCAATTTCTTACATAGACTAAGAACTCCTTACCACCAAAATTCACCGTTTCTTCTTGTTTACAGAGCGATGTCGCGGTGGAAGGGTAAGCTGAGGTAGCCGCCAGATGGCAGCAGTCAGTGCGGCGATGTTCCGCCCAGGGGGCGGTCTCGACCCCTCGTGCTACGCCACTCAAAGGGTAAGTTGTTCAAAGCGCTTGGGATAGATGGCGCTTCTATAAATGGAGTGTGACAAAGACAGTGAATATTGCCTATAATACGTATTTTATATGGTTTACCCACAATTTCTTGATATAAATTACGCTTGTTTTAATTTTACAGTGAGATAGAGTAAAAAAATTTCGTCGATAGTTGCAACAAATATAGGTACACAAATATAGGTACCTAAATTTAACGTTACCTTAAGTAATAATATTGTTAATAGGCTGTTTGTATTATTAGATTACCTTTTTTGAGTAAATTTTATTTTGTATATAATATGTACCTATTATATACTCTTAGTATAACGTCAAAGGGTGAAGTAAATTTTCACCAACACAAAAAGAAAATTGTAATACAATCTCCATAAATGATATTTATAATATATGTATTTATAAGGGGTTGAAACACGTGTACAAACTTCTTACTTTCAAGGACTTTAGCGATTCGAATATTCAAACAGACATTTATTGTTACTTTGTCCAAACAATAGGTATCTACGATAATATGAATATTGTATTATTTATTAATTTGGATGCTATTATAACGCCGTGTAAGTAATTTAAATACGGCTAATTACTGAGTACATTATATGAAATTTAACAATACCAGTGGCGCTAGTACCTACCTATAGAATTTGCGATCCATATGACATGACATCATACAAAGAAAATTGACGATTAGGACAGCTGAAATATATATGGTCCACGTTACCAAGATCCAAACCGCACTCGCAAATCGAACTATCCCTAATATGTATCTACTCGATTCGTTACTTTTGGTGTGACATATCTCTATGGGTGTGACAGTGGCATTGTCTCCAAACACTACTGCCACTAGAGAGACAGCCGATGGACAGACTACACAAACACTAATCATTACGTGTCCATCGCTACACACCAAACATACTTGTTTGTTGACATCATGGCACGAGCTGGCTAGACACTATCTCGGAATAATGTACACTGCTTGCTAAGTTTGAAGGTGGACTAAAATGTGCGCTTCGGTCACAACTCAGATTTAAAAATCGTTAATCTTTTATGACAAACATAAATACGCGCAAACTCTTTAAAAAACAAAAATGAAGGTAAATTGCATTCACAATTCATTACACACACATTACACAATTAAATGGGTTGTCGCTTGTTTATCTATAGACAATTCAGAATACAGCACAAATAATAATGTTTTCTTCTACAAATAATAGTTATTTAGTTTGTTTTTCTTAATGAACAAGGCCGTCCCATACTGCTTTGCCACATGGAGGGAAAGTACCTTAAATACTGTATATAGAAAATTTTATTCAATGAAGACTTCATTTTTAACAACAATAGGAACTGCATTCAAAGAATTTAAAAAAATCGCCTGTTTGATGCAGAAATCGAACTCGTCAAATGTCAAAAAAAACCCTGTAATTTTTCTGTACCGATCGAGAGGTTCAATCATATTTATTTCTTCTAAATAACATAATATAAAATAAAAAGAAGACCATGAAATTTAAAATTTTGTTCTGAATAATGAACATCGGCCTCTCCCATGAAGGACAGATTTTGCCATAATAAACCATGCTTGGCAGGCGTCTTGTTGATCGCAGTAGATTGTGATGTTGACCGAGAAAATGCTGCTGGCCATATCCTGGATATTCCCTTATCCGGCTCTTACGGCACCCACGGGAAGAGGTGGTGTGGTATTATTCTTAGCAGGAATCACACGGATGGACTTTCGCAGAAGAGTAAATGCGATAGGTTGATCTGGCACCATTTTACCGCTGCATGTAATTTTGTTGACATATGCAAAATGTCACTTAGGTGTACTCTGTAAGCAGACAAACGTTCAGCAATTATTTACGCAAAGTTGTCCTGAAGTGTTTGCACTAGGTGAATAAGGGTAAAGATTAATTTCACTAGCAGTGTTATAGTTAACTGTAATTGTTTGACTTAAATGTATAGTATACTAGCTTCTGCCTGCAGTTTGACCCGCGTTCCTACAGGAACCGTGCATTTTTCCATAATATGTTCTTCTCCGGTCCATAAACTATTTCTATGCTAAAAATCACGTCGATCCGTTGCTCCGGTTCTGCGTGAAATAAGGCCAAACCAATAAACGTACAATCACACTTTCGCATTTATTATGGTATATACTATATAAGGATCTCAGCTCTTTCAATGTTACAGACTACAAAATTTTGGAACTGGACGTGTGTTTGTTGGTGTGTTGATTTGTCTTTCTTTCTCGTAGCAATGGAGCAACGGATCGACGTGATTTTTTGCATAGAGATCGTTTATGGACAAAAGAGTAACAAAGAAAAATTTACGATTTTTATGAGAAACTCCACGCGGGTGAAACTGCGGGCAGAATCCAGTAAGTAATAAGTTAAAGCCAATAAGAGGCAACATTTTTTTGCCTATTGTTAACACCGTGAAAAATTTGTTTATAATTTACCTGTGTTACAATTTCGGTGTGTGAATGCGTAAAATATAAACTTCGTGAAAGGGAGAGGTGCGAGCGAAAAACTTGGAAATGTTACTCTCCACCGCTTATGGCATCCCTCAAACCACGGGCGCAATATAAAAGAGTCTCTTAAATTGTAAAAGCTAGATTACACAATACAAAAAGTACCATTTAAAAGCAACAACTCGCACTTTCCCTTGCACAGAATAAACTGTACTATACCGAAAAGAACAAGTGACACACATTTTATAAGGTCCCCATTACATATAATTTACTTGGTTAATTTTAACTTCAAATACTAACGTAGTAACCAAATTCTAGTACATTTGTAAAGTTAAGTTATGGTGGAACTACGAGAAAAGTGAAAATACACCTATGCAGGAATCAAGATCAATGTAATTCCTTATCAGTCCAAGAAAAAATGAGTTTTTTTCAACATTATAGAAATATAAGATTACTTATTTACTGTGACAAAGTCTTAAAGCATTCATGTTATATTATGTCATATACAACTTAAGGTTCTAGTTATTGCTTTCGTTTTCACTTTCTCGTAACTTGAAGGTAGTACCTACAAGCATCATGTTTTGCTGTTTTAATAATATCTCATCGTATGTTAATAATAAACATTGGAAAGCAATTAAAATGACCGACTAAG
This sequence comes from Crocallis elinguaria, assembly GCA_907269065.1. Taxonomy (NCBI): domain Eukaryota; kingdom Metazoa; phylum Arthropoda; class Insecta; order Lepidoptera; family Geometridae; genus Crocallis; species Crocallis elinguaria. Next base: position 16,365,868 of record OU026072.1, on the reverse strand, counting down.
TTCCAGTTACAAAAACAAACTAGGTACCTACTAATAAAATCTTATTAGGATTGGAAATAAGTAGGTACGTAATTTTTCTGATAGAAGCAAAAACATGTTTCATATTGTACCTACTTAATTGTATTGTCTTAGTTAGTTGGTTTGTTGGCAGTGTTCACAAAACGTGAAAATAATTCGCTTGGATGGCGCCTGGTGTTTACACGATCATGTGTGTTTACGTTTTGCTGTCAAAATAACCATGGTTTTGCAACAAACGCAGATTACGAAGCAATCACACTCAAGCGTGGCTTGAAGTAAATCCAACAATAAACCATGAAACACACAAGTACAGATATAGGGCTATCTCTTTCACTCCCTCGAACACCTGCCTGGTCTCAGAGCGACGACTGCTCCGCTTTACGCAATGTACATCACTTGCCACTGCGCGTTTCCGTAGCTTCTGCAATGGACACGCAGTGGTTGTGAAACTATTTTTTTGAGGAGAGATTGAAGCGGCTGCCATGCGTCTTTTTCACTCCTCGAATAACACGTATAGCGCTCAGACTAGATTTCCAACGAGCAGCACATTAGACAGTACGATATGCGTCAAACGATGATCATAGTTTTTCCATGGTTGGCGCGTGGTCCGTGATTGATATTCATCAATCGTGCAGTACCTTTTAATGGCAGTCATACACACCGATAAATGCTAGGCGATTTTCATGTTGTAGCTAGCCAGGCGTGCATTATAAAATGCCCTACCATCATAGTAAACATTTACAAAAATTGATCCGACCGTATTACCTACCGAACGTTAATCCACATTAACAGTAAGTACATGATCATTCTGGGAATGATAAACACACAATTTAAGGGTTGTCATTATAATGGAAAATGTAAAAAAGTCTTTTTCATTTCATGCAAATATATTCCCGCTTTAAAATAGCACGGACTCCCAATTATCTTTAGTCGTATTTGTTTTTATTTCAAACCGACCCGTGTGTATTTTAATGAATGTTTTATTTTCTGGATAGGTTAATGTTTTGATCAGTGTCTCGCAAAAAATGTGTTCGAAGGTAGTGAACACTCTAAATATAAACCAAGAATAAAACTGGCCCTCGCAGTTACCGGAGCAGACCACTGACAGATTGGGACATAGTCTGGTTCTCGTGTCCATAGAAGTTGCAGCGGGATTAGTCAATATATATTTTCCCATCTTTTCTTCTTACCTTACCACAAAAAACAACTTTTGGAAGGCTGTTTAGCTAGACAGTGTCTAAAGATAAACGTCCAAAATTATTAGAAGTTATATTACAAGTAACAGCAGAATTGAGTTACTTAATTAGGCAACGGTTAGACATTTCTTAAATGAAGGTGGTGGTTGCTTACATTTAAACACGCTAAGGCATGTCTCTCCTATAAGTTTCTCGTGTCCTACAACCTGCACGATGCGAGACGCAAATGAGGCGCGGTCACTTTGGTGGCCCAATTGGTAATTTAAGAAGAACGATACATTTTCAACTTGACGATAACAGCTGACCGAGCGATAACTAGAAAACGCCATGCTCATTGCAGGAATTGAATCATGGACCAAGGGTTCGACATTCGATCTGATTAACACAGGGCCACTTCTCTTACTATCAACAACTGTTAGGCTTAGCCAGTGTCGAAAAGTTTTGCTTGCAAGCGGTAATAGTAAGCTAGTCCCGCCCTTATTTGTATGAACATAAGTACAACTTTCATACTTACAAATTGGAACAGATTCTTCTGAAATCGGATACAGCCAGCCCTAAACGCAACACATTGCTGTATTTAATTAATGAACTGTTGGTTAATTTGCTTCCATACAGGCATTGAATGCGAAATTGAGCATATATGGGCATTTTGCCATTGTAAAGTCAAGTAAATAATTTTCACGAATTCCATTATACTCCCGATTTTAATGACGGAATTAAGTGCATGTAGTGAATGTAGTTGAAACGATTTTGCAGACTGGTTTTGTTACAATTTTACTGTGGTTCATTTCTGTACAATTCATTTATTTACCGGATGACTGTTTTTCTGCCAATCGTCATTTGCGATTTATATGTATTATATATGTCGTTTTGGAATTGTAAAAATGGGATGTAAATGACACGGGAAAATCATTATATCGTAAAACCGTACCTACCTAGTAGTGTAGTTATGAAAGTTTGGATGTATACAGTATAAACAAAATGAATAAGAAAATGCGAATAGTAAAAAGAAGAATTTTGTGTTCTTGCGGTATATAAATATGTAATCTCTTTTGTTTGAGGTTTTTATACCTTCCTAACAAAGGCATGTTAAGCCCCATCATCATACCCTAATTGTACTCTTTACGAAAGCATTCGATTCCACGTGTACATCGAGAAACTATTCCAATCTGACTACATACACTAAATTATTACATCTTTCCTATAGTTATAAATATGAAATTCACGTTATATCGTCTTTTATTTTCTTTTTTATTGTATTCATAACAAAGCGTTACTTACAGCTTTTTTTCATAGTTGGAGTACCTACATACCCCTTATAAATATTAGAGTAACACGTTGCTCCTCATTATAACGGAGAAAACAAATTAAATAAAACTCAACACAAGAATTTTGATAAATGACGTGTAAAAATGCGTTTGATTCGATTGAAGTAAGCAACAAAACAAATTTTAATCATGGAAAAGTTTGAGTCTGAATTTAAAACCATACCAAATAATAAAGTAAAACCCTTCGCAGAAAAATCGAGTGAAGTTTAAAAACAATCACGAAATTGGAAAACTTTATTTGACTGCACTGAAATAATTCAGTGGATTGTAACCTCCAATCATAGGCTAACATAACAATAGATGGGTAAATAGAACGCTTGGAACTCGCTTGTGACCTCATCAATTTTTAAGTAGTGCTAGCTCTTCGTGTTTTTTTCTAACGGAGTGCTGGTGTGGGCTTCAACGCTTTGCTCGTGTAGTCTGCAGACAAGCCGTAGAGTGCTGTATGCATGCATGCATCACTGTATGGGGTTCAAACTCCCATATAGAGCAGCGGTGCGATGGTGAACGAAACTGCTGTTTGTAAACTATTATGTGTAATCATGTAATGTCTTTCACAAGTAACAATCAAAGTACCACAGATGTATACACTGCTCCGTCGTCGCCGCCCTCGGCATATCTTGGGCGATCCGGACGATTCCATCGCGGCCGTTGTGTCGGCCGCGCTGGGTTCGCCCGTGCTTTCAAACCCTAGCACCAGTTCATATGCTGGTGCAGGTGGACCTTCAGTCTTCGGTATTGGTATTGGGTACCAAATTAGAAGTCATCGTCCTCGCCGGCGAGGACGATTCTTCGTCAGATAGCTTAGGTTGTAGGGACCGAGCTTCACTCCGCCGTCGAGTTTCTTGCCCTTCTTCTCGATGGTGTAGGCTTTGGAACGAGGCAACTAGAGTCATACACACCTCACACACATACACGAAATTCCGCGAGCGCCCACCTCGGGTCCGCGAGAAGTAGCTTTAGCTAGATTAGAGCCTAGTTTAAACGGTTGCACTCGTGCGGCCGGGGCTATTCTCTCCCGATCCTCCCTTTCTTACGGCGACGGCCCAAGCCGAGGTCCGTACCGACGTGGTTCGATCCCACGCGGTGCCCTTGCGCTAGTCGCCACAAACACACTTTTTTCGGGCTGAGCGCCTTCTGCGCTCTCCAACAGTCCGGTGACGCTGTAGAGGTCGCAAGACCAACAGCACGGTCCTTCAAAAAAAAAAAAAAAAAAAGATGTATACACTCGGGCGATGCCCAGTTACGATTATGTCGGTGGTGGAGTGAAACACCGATCTTAACTCGTCTCGTCATTTAAAACATCTAAGTTTATCATTTTAAATAGTTTTGTATTGAGTTATTATTTGTGTATCTCAAAAGAGCAATTTACGAACAAAATTAATGACAGCCGACTTGAATGATGAAAAGAAAACATCAAAGTGGTCTGGGGATTTAGCAAATAAAACCAAAATTAATTACTATTGAACTTTCATTGCCATTTCAATAACGCATGATTCATCTGAGAAAAAAATGACAACTTCAATTTTATTTTTATTCAGTTTGACGAAGATAACAAGTTGAAAAGATTGGGCGAAGCGATGTTGGCTTGGCGATAGTGAGGAAAGCCTACCGGTCTGTATGTCAAGGGTGTGAATCCTCAAATGACCTTGAGCTTTCAGTGAAGGAAAACATTCAAATGCACTTACAAAGGCAAAATTAAACTTACATTCAGTCCGAAGGTCCGCTCTTTGTTTGGGGCAATGCTCGCGAGCTCTGACAATGCCTTTGGTAGTGATAGGCAGCGGTAATCACTAAACATCAGATGGGCCTGCTTGCTTTTTACACACCCTTTTCTGTAAAAAAAGTAAGACCATATTCCAACCAAGGGTTATTAACTGACTAAATAATACTAATTGTTGGTTTTACAGCCCATCGTTGCGAACTCAGGTTTCGTTGACCAGCGTTGCGCGTTACTACGTTTGGTTAAATTCAGCATAGATCGAACTTAGGCCATTAGAAATTCTTAATCGCGGTATTAAAACTAGTAATTTCTCACATTATATATCTAAAATAGATATTAAAAATGGACTTCCGCAAAGTAACGCCTGATTCCATCAAATAAAATATATTTGTTTTACACAAACCCTTCAAAAAAGGAAAAAAAAACATTCGAATGCAAATACAAAAGCGAATTTAACCTTACATTCAGTTCGAAGGCTCTTTGTTTACCGATTGGTCTTTGAGACTATCATATAAACATCACGACTGCAGAAATGAGGTCAGAGACTGTAATTTAATTCTACTAAATGTTCTCGATTTCAATCCAAAATCGAATGCTTATTAGTTTTTCATAAGAGTCAGTTCCGATACGCTGAAGCTACGAAGTTGGAATATAAACGCGATTTTGAAATCGAAACTTGTTACCTTTTGAAATGAGCATTATGGTTTGTTGTGCAGTTTACATTTTCTTTTTTGTTGATCCGATTAGTAATTGGGATGTTGCATGAAACACAAAATACATAATTTCCGTCGCTATACAGTTGTAAGAAGATCACATTAACACAATAAAAAAGAAATTCACAAAAAATATATAATTTCCACAAAGATACTGCCATCTAAAAGTTTCCCAAATTTAACAATTTGTTTTATCATCCACACAGTATTAGTAACACATATGAGTAATCGGTACTTTGACAATTATTTTTGGTGAATTCGGCATAATTGCACTGTACAATTTATGACATTATTGCAACCTTTGGAGCAGTCTTACTTATGTGTCTCGCCATTAAGCTGACGAGCATGGTACAAACTTGCTCCGGAAAGCACTGCAATTGTTTTGGATGTGCGTCTCTTATTCCGACAAATTAACGCGTTGCGTTCCGTCATGAATTGCATTATAAAAACGAATCGACTTCATCAGTTGCGCTCGTAGTAACGATAAACATCAGGAGTCACTTGGCATACTTGCATAACAAACTGGAATGCAGCGAGATATTCACTTTCCTGCTGGAATGCTGTAAACGCGTCTAGTCATTATGCTAAAATATATTCTAAATAGCAAAAGCACAGTAAACGAATGCGAGTTTATTCAGTAAGGTTTGGCTTATACTTTCCGGTCCAGTCGGATTCTTATTGGGTAAAATTTAAACCGGGTTGATAGCCCGACGTAACCATAGGTTGGCTTCACTATTTTTTTGAAAAGCTTTAGCTCATAGTAATATCGGGAACTCAATACAAATAATATACATGGTAAAATTCCGTTAATTCTGATTTTGTTCGTAGTAACTCATAGTAATACTCGAAACCTTGGTTAAAATATCATTAGTATTTATTGGGAACTTCACAGTAAAGAGTTTTTAACTACACCGATCTATTTTTGAGATTATGTTAAGCATATTATTATAATCCTGTAATGAATAAAAGTGAGATGTCAGTTGATTGAACTGATAAGCCGATGCAGTCACCGCCATCGGCTTATCAGTATTGTTGGTCTTATTTATTTATTTATTTATTTATTTATTTAATTAAAACGGCATGAGCCAATTACATTAATTAAAAAAAAAAATGGACAATACTAGATACAAAGTAAATAAAATTAAGATAACAACAAATACATAAATCTTATTTAAAGAATTATTACACACATACTCATACACCCCTTTCACAATAACACAAACACTCTGACAATATTTTCGACCATCCATCCGCAAACAAATCACAGTCTGGATTGGTGGCCAGGAGAGCGTTGAGGGCAGAGAGGTCTTATGTGTGTACAATGTACAAGTGTACACTGATGCAAATTATTTATTTAAAACCGGCGTAAGTAGGTGGTCTTGCCACAAACATTATGTTGTGTAGATTCTGTGTTTTGTGACTGGTATTAGACGGGATTATTTAATTAATTTATGTTTTGGTTTTAAAGTCTAATCCTAATGTATTGGGTTACTGAAGAAATTAATTTATAAAGCGAATTACATTTTGGATTATTAATAAATCTGTATATTAATCTAAAAGAGGGCGTCATCCTTATTACACCTAAAGTCATAAGTCAAAATATTTCACACTAGCCTTTGCTCGCGGCTTCGCAGATGTGGACTCAGGATAAAGTGTATTATAGCCTTTATAGCGCAAGAGATAAAAAAGCTTCCTATTAGTGAGTGTACTATAGTTTTAATTTAAGTTTTTTTATAGGTAAGTAATTAATTATATAGTTAGTAGTTTTTATCTTGTAGTATACGGTCTAATATACTTTATTTCTTAAAATAATACTTAAAATCCACTTACTTGAGAAAACATACTTCATATAAAACATATTTTTGGAATAGTGTCCTTATTAATCATTAAGTAAACAATTAATCTTTAGTTTAAGTTTAAAATTTAGCAACAACAGTTGTGTAACTGCCGTCCCTAGATATAGCTTCCAAAAATGAACAATCTCTAAACACTTACAGTAAAATTCTCAAGCAGAAAAATTTCGGGAAGTGTCAAATAAAAGCCGGAGCATAAAATACTCCATCAAAATAATCCATCACGCGGCGATAACGTGATTTCCAGGAAATTAGACGATCCCATCTGCCCGTAATTAATATGATGAAAGGAAAATATTCCGAGATTCACATATTTTTCTTCCATATTCGCTTAACTCTAATATTGCTTTGTTATTCAATGTTGCCTTGTTTTGCTATGTGACGATGAAATGTCAATTTGTAATTCCGTTATTTTGGCGGCTTTGTAATTGGTTGGTATTTTGAAATTGTAGGTGTTAAATTTTTCAAATATTGGTATTGCGAATAGAATTGTTTTTCCCCGAGCAACGAGCAAGTCGTTTGTCTAATGAGAAGCATAACAATTGCAGTGTCACTTAGAACTTTGGAACACTAAAGCCTGCGTATTTCAATGAGTTCTTTACCTTGAGACATCAAGTGTTGTGTCCTTTGCCCAGTAATTTCACTATGTTATGCGTATGTTCTTACGCATATTTATGTACACTCATGTATATTTTCGAATAGATTGAAATTAAATTGTTGTTCCATCAGTCTTCGAAAACACATTACCGTACATATTATCTTCTTTTATAATTTTGTGTTTTATATTGCAGTGTGCCAGTAAAGTATCTCTATCTACAGCTTCATTTTGAATAAGTCTCATTGAAACTTTTTGATGTTGTCCTTTTTTTTTTCGAAAAAAGGGTTGTAATATTTTTATTGATTTGTTCACTTCACCAATCATGACTTTCGTCTTCGAAACCTTACGCAATATAAGTATGCGCACTTTTATGTTTACGTTATTTTAAGTGTTTATTGATCACACAGGTTTGTGCTCACGCGCCTCTTCCAACACTTTCTATTTTAGAATATTTACGTAACATCATAGAATACGAAATATTACAATTTTATCATTTTGTTGCCCGTAACTTATATTCGTACATTGTAGCGAGATATTTACGGAGATTATTATTAAACGATGAGCGCTCAATATTTCGAAGCTGTTGCAAGCAATATGGGAATACCCGTGAAGCATGATGCTTGCAACAGCGTCGAAATATCGAGTGCTTATCGCTGAATAATAAATCACGGTAAATATCTCGTTACAATGTATGAAATAGTAAATAACCGTGAAAGTTTAAGCAGTATTCATTGAGTAATTTGTATTAATGAGAAACAACAGAAATAATTATATTTAACGTAACCAAATTTCTATCGATCGATAATTCCAAATCCCGATGGTTACAAAGCTAACCTTCACCTAAATCGTACCTTAACATTAAGAAAGATAATAGTCAAACACTTATGAAATTATGACAAAAAGAAGTAAATGGCGCTCAGAATTTAGTATTAGTTATTTTCGCCGTCGTAAGTCTTGTACGCTTAAATTTTTTGCTATTCTTTAGATTTGCAGTTATTGATCTGTACGATGTAGTCGAAGGAAGGAAAGGATTATTATAATAAAGGTATGATATTATAATAGTGAAGGCCGAGTTTCCCGCATGTGGTTCCTGAAACACGCCGATAGATATAGTATGGATTATAAAATATACCAACCTTTTTTATTTCTTTATATTAAATATTATATTTTTTTTAGTTATATAGCACCCCAAGAGCTTTCATTAAAGTTAAAATAAATTACTCTAAGTGCTCGATTCAAGTTGGTACAGACCGATTGAGAAGGCCAACATACTCGTCGGCATTCTTTTCAAAAAGGTTATTATAAAATTTCTTATGCCAAGTTTAAAATTATAGTCGAAGTATTAGACGTTTAAATTTTAGATGTTTAACATTTAAGTCTAATAGTCGTAGTAGGAAGCTGCTGAGCTGTTTGCCTTCATGCATCTTTTTTATTTCCATAATCCTTAATTTTATAATACGCTTTTTAATTTATATAGATTTATATAGCTCTATATAATGTTGGATACAGTTTACGATTGTCTTCATTACAGAATCATTTTTCAAACAAAAATATTGTTAACACACATGTATTTAAAAATACGTATACTATACATATTACGTTATATACCTACTACAAAGCATTCATAAAGCTGGTACACAAACAAGGATAGGAAAACAAAAAATGAAAAGGAAAAACACTGAAGCATCAAAATGTTTCAATACACAACAAAAAGCTGTCTTTTAAAATCCAATTAGGGGTATCTCATGTGCGAAATCGTCGATAACACACAGTATCCGATTTACCAAATCGACGCGTGTACAATGCCTTTACATTTCCGCAAACAATAACCTTTTAGCACTTACAACCTTCTATTTTAATATTCAAAAACAAACCCTATCTGTACGTGGTAGAATTCAAATTTGTTTGGGATATAAACTAGGGTTTTTGCAAAATGATATTTTGTAGTAACGCGAATGGAAACCAGTGTAATTGCTTCCGAAAGGCAATTTTATCTTTTGTGCTTCATATCTGCCGTTATTCAGTTAAGGAGCTAGCTTTTGGAATACTTTGTGGTTTTGACGACATTTTTAGACAGATAATAGGCAAAATATAATTGGAAATTTGGGGAACTGGAGAAGAGCTGCTTGATATTCTCGTAAACTTTATACACACCAAAATAGTACAAAAATATATATTCTAGAGAAAAATTATGGTAGTATGTATAGGTGGTCTTATCGCTTAAAGTGATTTCTACTGGAAAACCTTTGAATGGACCAGACTATGAAAAATATAATTCAGTAGGTGATATACACAGAAGAAATCGAATTATAGACGTATACATGATATAAATACATACACAATGATAATAAATACCTGTAACTACATATAAATAGTATACGTATCGTACATACACTGCTAAGTATCCAGCGAAGTTACTGGACTTATGAGACTGAACACCTAGCTAATATCTCAGGGTAACGAGCGCACTGCAGTGCCGCGCGGGCCTTTGTGTTGCAAAGTCCTGGGTGGCACTGTAATTGTTATGGGTCGGCGTTTTGCTTACCGTCAGTCAAACGACCAGATCGTCTCGTTATCAAATAGTATAAATTAATTGATACTATGTTTAAAAATATTTTTTAATACCCTCTCTCGTAAAGCTGATATAATTCCACCGGTTTTAAATATGTAAAGCGGGTCATAAAAAACGCGTGTGTTATCAAAGCAAATAGTTAAGTTATAGTCCATACAAATTCCATAACAGTATTATTTGCCATTTCAAATATGGAACTGATCGCCGCCGCACCACTCCAGCTAGTGAGCAGCGCGCTGTTGCTATTCAAGCGCGCTGGTAAAATGGCGGGAAAGCAACAGTGTGCATTCACAGATTGAGTTTATTTAAATGTTTTTTTTTCCTGTTTACTCGCAAGTGTGTTAAAAAACGTCGTACGATATACGTGCGTATTGGTTATAACATGCTCGGCTCAATTACGCCCTCGCCTTCGGCTCGGGCTGAAATTCCGCCTCGCATGTTATAACCATCTTTACGCACTAATATCGTAATGTACTATAATGTAACAAAAGTGTATAGGTAAGAATAATTAAAAACTATTATTTAACATCATAGACTATACGTAATTATATAAACATTAAAATAAACACCTAAAATTAAATTAGTTAAAACTATCCATTCTAAAGTAAATAAACGCTCTACATATATACGAATAAGGCATGTAACTATATGTAGAGCCTTTTAGAAACAGGTAGTTATAATGCTACTTTTATTTACTTACTTTTAAATAAGTTATGTCAACATTAATATACAATTTTCACCGCTTTCATATTACCATATACACCGATCATTTAAAAAGCATAACCAGTTACACTTTGATTGGACCGGTTTTTTTTAATACGAAATGACGATTATCCGACGACGAAAGTATAATCATTTCCGGTAGAGTACGAAATAACGAAGTTTGGTTTGCGCAGCCCTGTTATTATGTAAAGTACGGTGGTATCACGCGATGCTTGTAAATAACTTATTACTAAACAAGTGGTTGATGTTTGAAAGTCGAGGCTTTTATGGATTACCTAATAGCTAGGTAAGACTTAAGACCGTGTCCAGATAAAGCCTTTTAAGTGCAAGTGGAGTCGCGCGGTACAGTAAAAAGCGTGATTGCATGTCGATGGAGTATACGTATTAGCTTTAATTTCTCACAATCGCGCGATTGGCTAAAAAGGTCTCATCTGAATAAGCTCTGATTAAAAATCAAAGTGCAAATGTTCGAAACATTTACACCTAAAAAAATTGTAATTCAAGGTTACAATCTTGAATCAGTGTTCCATTTTTCTACTAGAATTTAATAAGATGAGCAGGACATTTGCATGATGGTAAGCATATAGTCCATTACAATATTGAGACAACCGGTGTTTTATCGTGGGTAGGTATATTGATTTATAAGATAAAAAACGAGTATAATGTTTTTAGGGTTCGTGAACTTTTAAATTCCTGAACAGATTTGGATGGGGTATCTTTAGAATCCTTCCTTCATCCCGAGTGACTCTGGCTACAGCTGTTGTGTTTTTTTAATGTAAATTTTGTTACATCGAATTGTTTTTGAGTAATTGACTAGCTGTGATCCGCGTTTTCAACCACGTGGAGATTTCCAAAAGAACTGTCCCTTTTTTCATTCTAAAAAGTAGTCTAGGTCTTCAGCTGATCAGCCATAAATTATCTTTATGCAAAAAATCATATTCGATTTGTGGTTGTGGTAGCGTGTGAAAGAAGAACAAACCTACAAACACACTTTCGCATCTAAATAGGGATTATGATAATCTAAGAAGTACGGAACACTACTCTATATAACAAATTATAAATTAAGCCAAAAAGCAAATGACCACAAACCAAACATGGCCGGTCCTGTTTATGTCTTCATTCATGATGCGCACCTTGTTTTATAAACACATTTAATGACGTACTTCACTGATAGGTGTTTACCATAAAAACCATCAAGATATGTAGTTCACCCCTACTATTTGTTAGGGAGTCAAAATGCTATTGAAGGGTTTCTAGATATGACGATGTAGCTCATATTATAATTATGTTTATAATTTTGTCTAAAGTAGAAACAATAGAAAATAACTCGTCTTTACACTTTTATGGTGTCACTAAACTTGAATTTAGGAAAGAGGTCAAAATACAAGACATAAAATTTATGGATAGGTGTCCTTCGTGCTCAGCTAAAGTTTTGCGATCATTCAATGCTCAAATATACGTTCCCACATAATCGCTGGAAGTTAAAACTAGTACTAAGATACTAATAAGAGTTTAGATAAAAATCTGAACCATTCCCCTAGTAGGCTTCGGAACGAGGCAACTAGAGTCACTACAACTTCCGCAAGCGCCCACATCGGGTTCGCGAGCAGTAGCTTTAGCAAGATTTAGACCCACTTCAAACGGACGCATTCGTGCGCCGGGATTGTTCTCTCTCGAGCTCCGTATAAAAAAAAAATATTTTAAGTTCGCTCTCTCTCTTTCCAATAAATAAAATGAGAAAGGGACGGAAGATCTTTGCCAGGTCTAAATTTAGTTTTAGATCCGTCAAATTTCTTTTACCGTTGACAAATAAAACGCCACTAATAAATTAATAGCCGTTAAATTTACACTACATACAATCATGTGTATTAAGTTGACAGGCCTTAAATATATTTCGTGCCTTTTCATGTTCTTATTTTGGAAAAGAGAGTAGGTTTGAGACGCCAGAATCGATACTTAAGTCATTTATTTATACTAAAACTCATAGTAGGGGCTTGTGGTAAAGGCGTAAACACACAGGTAATAAAAGCGATCTGTAAGCTAACGACTGCACTTTAGCAGCTCGTTCGAATGACTTTAACGGACAATATTTTTTGCATTTCATTTGCTTAACAGGTCAAAACTTTAAAGTAGAGCGAAAAGATAAAAAGGGAGAACTTTATTTCCTTAATAGTTTTTTCCTTTTATAACTTAACTAGCTTCCGCCCGCGGTTTTCACCCGTGTTCCCACAGGAACCATGCATTTTTCCGGGATAAAAAGTAGCCTATGTTACTCTCCGGTCCATAAACTATATCTTTGCCAAAAGTCACGTCGATCCGTTGCTCCGTTACTGCGTGAAAGATGGACAAATCAATAAACCAACAAATCAACAAACACACTTTCGGATTTATAATATTAGTAGGATTTGCATGCATACGTACGTCACTTTAATATGAATAATAGAATTCCTGATATTTTAACTCAATCATGTGATACTATTCACTAACTACTGAAATAATTATTGAGGGTCAGAGGGTTGAGACGGTATTTCAAGGGGAAGTTCTGGAACATCAATAAGTTTGTTAATGAAAAATAACGTTAAAAGGTGTTTTATAAATAATATTGAACGTATTTTACAACTAAATGAACTCAGAATAAATACTTTATAATAATTATTTTATCTTTGTAAATTAATTTATTCCAACGTACGATCAAGAGCAGACTTGATTATTTTCACTAACAGGTTTCGTGGATAACTAACGACCAACCTTTGTTAGCATTCTTTTATTTATTTATGCTCTAATTGAATTGAAACCGTGATAATTCTGTTGTGCGGTGAATATCTGACGCAGTACTAGTAGAAGCAGTAATGCAACTTGCTTGAAAACACAGCATTTGTGATCGTTTCGACGGTATTACGACTAATAGTTCATTTATATCACAACTACTGAACGGGTTTGAACACACTTCTTTGGACTTTGTAGATAGATCAATAATATACGCTTGCCGATAGATTTATTTTTAACGGACTTCCAAAAAAGGAGGAACTTCTCAATTCAGTTGTATTTTTTTATGTTTGTTACCTCAGTTCTCCGTCATTTATAAACCAATTTGGAAATTTCTCCATTTGAAAGTATATACTTTCAGATTGGACCTTTACAAGTTTCATCAAAATCGGTTTAGTAGTTTGTTATTGAATTCGGTTCGTCGCTTTTTTTTACACAATTTGACTAGTTACTTATTACAATTACTTGATTAAGATTATGTCGTATGTGTATACTTTACCCCTTTGATTAAATCGAAGCTTTACCCCACTGTCAACATACTCTATAGAGCACTACAATTTGTGGGTACATTGTTATTTCAGGCAGTGCTTCCGTTCAGAGGCCTCGTGGAACACTATTTTTAGGATCCAAGATCTTGAGAAGTCGCGTGCTGCATCGTATTTCAAACAGTTAAGTAACAATACTTAATGATAAGTATCAGTCATAAAATTATTTACAGTTACGATAAGATAGATAGATAGATAACACTTTATTGCACGATAAGGAAAAAATAAGTTATATTTACCAAAGAAATTCGGCGGCAAATGGCTACTTTGTAGCTATGTTGTAACTCTCTTCATTCCTTTTTATGAATAATATTTTCACCATAATAAATACAAGCGACCGCAACAAAGTTTAATCTCAATAATAAAAGTAACTTCATACAGTTTTAAAGCCATTCTACCCACAAGTTACAACCCTTACAAGGTAAAGAATTCATACCCACTGCAATAGGTATATCTAAAGCAATACGACCTCACCTCGAACAATTCAACGGTGTGCTTTTAGCCGGGGCGAAGTGGAATCCCACATTTTATTGTTGCTATAAATTTTACGGTTGCTATGGCAACCGAGATTGCTCGCGGATTTTTGTAAGGCAAAGAAAATGATGGAGCTAGAACTATTATAACATAAATATACCTACTCTTTAACCGTTTTAAGAAAAAATAAGCCTAGAGTTTGTCAAATCCTCTGATAACATGGCAAAATTCCTAAATCTATAAAATGTTTTTGCATAGCATAACTGCACCATTTTTCTGTGATTATCTAACAATTATTGAAGTTCCTGTAAATGCTCCTGCATTGTTTTAATGTTATAAGCTATATTTACAGCAAGTTTCTTTGCGTAGAGTGTGAGTTTTTGGTATTCACCTAGATACCTATCACAACACTGTTGGGCGTGAAGCTTGGGCTAAAATAGATGAAAACAAAGGCGTTCAGAACAAAACACAGTCTTATTACTCATAGTACCTATGGCCTTTCTATACTTGATCCAATCCCGCGGTACCAATGAAGGGGTGTTGGTAAATGTTCGAGACTGTACCGGCCTACATATTTCTTTATTATTAGAGAGGATTAGATGCGGCCTGTTTTCGAGGTAATTGCTATTTGTTACACTCATTTTAAAGATCTACGGCGTTGTTAAAATCGGTGTTTTACTTTGTTCTCCCAATGGAATATTTTAGTCGTGTTTTTGTTGGTTTTCTTATTTTCGTATTTACATGTTCTGTTTTACAAGTGTTGGTTGGTTTTCGATTTGATATTTTCAATGTGACATAGTATAAAATTATACTTTTGGCTTTATTACTATCAATTCAATTCAAGCTTATAACTATATAATAGTATAAGTATAAGTATATAATAGTACTACCTTATGCCCGCGGTTTTCACCCGCGTTCCCACATGAACCGTGCATTTTTCCGGAACAAAAAGTAGCTTATGTTACTCTCTGGTCCATAAACTATATCTATGCCAAAAATCACGTCGATCCGTTGCTCCGTTACTGCGTGAAAGAAGGACTAACCAACAAACCAACAAACACACTTTCGTATATTTTATAATATTAGTAGGGATATTATACTAATGAAGTGTAGCATAAAGTGTTACCGTAAAGTAGTACATGGGCTATCCATAAATAACACATGATCTGAATGTGTTTCTCTTAATCTCTTGCAGTCTAGAGACTGAAAAGTATTGTTGGACACATCTTTAAACAAAATTTAGAAATCTAGAAGTTTAAGGTTTTGAATTGTTTATTAGCCGAAAAATTTGCTTAGTTTGTAATATAATTAGGGTTGATTACATAGTTAATCCTAAGAAAAAAGCCTCCAAGAACTGTGTTAAGCAAAAATAATACCACAATACCCTAGACTTGATCTCCAATACAGTAATATGAATCCAAGCATATTATTGTTTTTCTATATTGTATGTGATCGTTAGATGTTATATTTAATACTTTTTATGTGAAGAAATGCCACATTTCATCCAAAATATAAAATTTTAATTTATTAAGTCCAAAACGTGCTTACCAATCAAGAACAAAATGGTTACCTACTTATTCATTGTGGAATGCAGCGTCTTTGGCATTTCGTAAAGCAGAAATTACGCAAATGAGATATAATCTCAAACACAATTCCCCTTCAATGTTGGAATGCTGCGGTTTTTATAAACGCTAATGCCCATGTCAGGACTTCAAAACGATTAGCAACTGTCTGTTATAGGCACCATCTACCAACTGAAATCTTTCACCTTTATTACAACTCAATAAAGGCCAAAATAGGGATATGTGAGAGCTTATTTCAGAGACTGTTCGTTTGTATAATTTCTAATTGCTATTTTGTTGCTTAAAGCCTTTTCAATGGTTATGTTTATTATTATTGTACACGCTATTTTGAGATAACGTTGATACATACTCGTATTATTAGCTAGTAATTTTCTACTTTTGTACTAAACGAAATTTGTATCTAATAAAAGTAACAATAACGAGGGATACAATGTCGTTGTTTTCGTTTTAGAGATCGTAAACTTTAAGTTGTAGCAATTAAGAATTATGTGAAAACCCTTTCGGGGAACTTTGCAATAACCTACAGTCAACGCCATTTGATAAAACGTATAATTGCTGAACAATAAAACCAAATCAGTAGGTGTGAGAAAGGTTTTATCAAACTGGCTTTTTAAAAATTCTATACTTAAATTAAACCTTGTTTTTGTTCTGTCTACTGTTACAGAGTCACTGAAAGATAGGTGAGCGCATATCACAAGCCCTAAAAAATCCGTAGTAGGTATATTAAATGCGAACGTGTTTGTTGGATTGTTGGTTTGTCCTTCTTTCATGCAGAAAGGGAACAACAGATGTATAGAGATAGTTTGTGGGCCGGAGAGTAACATAGGTTACTATTTATCCCGGAAAAATGCGCTGTTCCTGTGGGAGCGCGGTTGAAACCACGGACAGAAGCTAGTGGTATGTAAATTTACAACGTACCCGTTAGTGCGGAGGTTAGTAGGCACATTGGAAATAATAGCTAAGGTGTTTGGCGAGTAGCTCAGCGGCACTATTTGGGGCGTATCATGAGTTCGTGTCCTCGGCTTGGGCTCCAGATCACGAATGCATCCGATTGCTCTCACGGAAGTTGTGATCCATGTGGTAGGACTAACTCGTCTGCGAGTGTCCGTCTGGGTGGATACTACCGCTTTACTCGTGTAATCTGCCGCTAAGCAGTAATGTGCAAACATTACTGTGTTCCGGTTTGATGAGCAAAGTAGTCAGTGAAATTACTTGGCTTATGAGACCATAATACCCAATTGTCTGATCGTATTAAGAGAGCGCATTAACACAGTGCCGCTAAGGTCTTTGTAGTTCAAAGTTCTATGTGGCACTGCAATTGTTACGAGATGGCGTTGTGCTTGCCATACCATTACGATCTGCTTGTCTCGTTACCCAATAATATAAAAAGTTGCAAAGACTGTAGTTGCCTCGTCCCAATTGCCTGCATCAATCAGGAGGACTAAAAACTACTATAAATGGTCCCATATTCATTTTATGAAAGAATACCACCCTTAAAGGAAAAATGAGGGATGACATTTCATATTGTTATGGGCTGGCGTTATGCTTACCATCAGGCAAACGACCAGCTTGTCTCGTTACCAAATAACATAAAAAGAAAACCATATATCGCGATATTTTAATCGATGCCAGTTCCCGCTCTTTTAAAAACAATTTACACATTTATTTGTATACAAAGTATGATGAAACACAAAAAGACATCATCAAAAAGTAAAAAATCAATTTACGGAAAAAAATATGAAAAAACAAACTGTTACCGATATGTTTGCCTTCGAAATGTAACTCTGTAAACAATAACCGATCTCGAGCCATTAGCTAAAGGAAAATTTAATCAGTGATGAAGCCGCGCACTCATGTGAAGTTAACTTGAGTAACTTAGCTCCACTTTGAGCTCGTGTTAATAGCACTCTTCCGTTGTGACTCGAGAGTTATTGTTCTTGTCTACATGTTCTTAGTAACGCGTTTTTATTTGTTCGATCTATATATGAGCATCTGAGTAACTAAACATGTAATAAAAACAGGATTGAACGCATAAAGTCACAAATTATATAGCATAAAGTCAAACACGCAAAAAGTCAACCTCGCATAACGTGGCAGTATGTATGCCATTTTAAAAGTCGGAACTGAATAATGAGGTTGGCAAGCAGAGCAGAAGAAGTATGCTAGAATCATAGACATATTTGTCTATGACTAGAGTGAAGTGGCATTCTCTCTTCCTTACCTACCTCTAGTAATGATACAAAAATAGGAACACATTTTTTTATTGCCCTTAAACACAGTGTTACATTTTTATAATTGTCCCCGCACTAGGTCAGGCTTATACCGCGGGGGCCAGTTTAGAGTTAACAGGTTGGATATAGAACAAAACAGAACAATGATAACAGAATAAGTAGCAATTGTATCTAAAAACATATTTACTCACTTTATTTGCAGCTTCGTTTCTAAAGTAAGTTATATAGCTTAGCTGTTTCACATAACAACTTTAACTAGCTTGCGTGAAGTTAGCTCGAAGTGCTGATGTAACTTAACCCCACTTAGCGTGTTACTCGAGTTAATACATTTCCTGGCTCACACTTTACTTTTAAGTTATTTCTGACTAGCTGCTGCTCGCGGTTTCGCCCGTGGGGAGATTTCTTAATGATCCAATAATGTAAACAAACTCGGCGGCTCACATATCAATGACGTAGCTGATATAGAAATTCAAATTCGAATCATGTGATTGGTTGGCGATTGGATCACTATTGATGTCATTGGTCGCCATCCGCCGATTTTATTAACATTATTGGTCAAATATACAAAACCACACGTTCCACGTGCAGCTACATTACTAACAGTAACCTTAACCTAAGTAGCTCTCGTATCCAGTATTACGCTATCTAAAGACAGAGTTCATAATATGTGCAATCTCAGACCGATGTAGAGATAGCTCTACAGAATTAGTACCAGGATCACGTTGCTCTAGATAAGCTTCAGTTAGGGTGCATTGTCCAACGTAGTATCTCGGTAATTAAAAATAAATCCTCTATTTATCGGAGCTTTGACTTTAGCTTTGAAAATACAGCTTTTTGCTTCTCTCCGTTTTATAAAGTTTTATGTAGAGGTGATTTCAGTGGGGTTATATGTCAGGGCACGCGCGCATTTGATAGTCTGGTCGCAACAAACAGTACGCTAAATCTACTTATCCGATAATATTTCTATTGCATTCTCACCATAACGATGGATTATTTAAAACACTTTGAGTTATAAAATAGAAACTATATAACATGATAATTATATAATTATTCTTAATTCCGAATTAACAGTCATTTAACTATCTAGACTAGATAGCTGGTAGACTAGATAATAGTCAAGTAGGTATACAGACTGTATCCGTTGTGACCAGACCAGTGGTCGAATGCGCGAGTACTCTAGTGCTAGCAGAGGTGCATTCAGTAGGACGGCGTTTTCATTGGAAATGAAATACTACCTGCGCGAGCGGCGTATTTCTACACGAGTATTCTAATTCCAAGTTCTAATTCCCGGTTGAGTTTAAATTGGACAGAGAAGTAGTTTAGAAAGGATATGGGGTATATTATCTTGTAGCTATAATTGTACACGTACTTGTTTCCATTTTTGAATTAACAAATATTTCTAGGAAGTGAGAAGCAAACTTTCGCATGAAATGTGCTCTTTGACTACCTATTACAAAATGGAAGCTGTAAATAAAATGAAAATTTTGGTATTTTTTGGAATGATTTTGCTTTTAACTTTAAAGTGCAAAGACAGCGTTCTATTCACATTGCAAAACATACAAATGTCACAGGTCTCACCTTTTATCATTGAATACCGCCTCACTGAATCAGTGCAACTAACTCTATTACCTCTTTACTTAAATAATCTTAAAAAGATGCAAATCTACCAAGAAATATCTATTACTTAAAATAAAGGTCGTCAAATAAAATTACCTCACTCAACATGCACATTTTATAAATGGCTACTTTTATATACAGACACTGAAGTGAGGCAAGCTTTGTTTTTATTTTAACTGAAAGCGTCCTATCTCCAGTTTCCATGCACTAAAACCGTCTCATACGTAACGAAGTAGCTTCAGTTTAAAACAAGCATTTCAAACGAAGATTTACTGTTTTTTTCTTATTAGCAGCGATAGCTTATTGAAACCTTTTAATGACTATCACAGCTTTTTTAAAGCGGAATTAGTTTTCATTCGTTATAATATTTTTTTTAAACGCTTACAACACTCTTACCCCCGCACTAGGATTATCTGGTGGCATGCCACCTGCGACACAGGGAATCCTAGTTGTTTGTGATGTGTATCTGTGTGTGTGTCCATGGACACATACACACAGATACAAATCACAAACATCCAAGACCCGAGAATAAACTGTATGTTTACACAAAATCTGCCCCGGGTGGGAATCGAACCCGGGACCCCTCGCTTTGCAGGCAGGGTTACTACCAACTTAGCTACGGAGCCATCGTTAATTATCCCGTATGGAATTAAATATACAATGTACAGGAGAAGAAAAACTGCTTGTTTAATTATATTAGCTGCTTTTATACATATATACACCTTTAACCTAGCTTCAGCCCGTTATTTCACCCACGTCTAGAGATTATCACTGGATTCGTACATTTTACTGGGATAAAAAGTAGTGTTTACTTATGAAACTTTACGGCCCATTAAGGCGCGTTTGTAGCAGCTAAATAGCTTTACTTAAAACGTTTTTTGAGCTTATGGCACTGGAAAAATTTATCGATAAAAACATGCTCGAATTTTCGAGTGTCCGTCTGAGTTGTTACCACCGCTTTGCTCGTGAAGTCTGCCGCCAAGCAGTAGTGTGCATGCATTACTGTGTTCCGGTTTGATGAGCAGAGTATCCAGTGAAATTACTGGGCTTATGAGACTTAATACCTAATGTCTCAGGGTAACGAGCGCACTGCAGTGCCGTGCAGGCCTTTGTGTTTCAAAGTTCTGGGTGGCACTGCAATTGTTATGGGCTGGCGTTATGCTTACCATCAGGCAAACGACCAGCTCGTCTCGTTACCAAATAACATAAAAAAAATGCTAAAAATAATTTTACAATGAAATATCTCTATTATTCACTAATGTATGTCGGTCTTCCTTCTCTATTACACCAATGCATACCGACAGTGTGTGCAAAGAGGACAGAATGATGAATGACATAGGCTTGGGGTATCGCCTTAACTAAAAAAAATACAAACTGGCAAATACGCTTTCACATTAGGGATCATTGTTAGTTTTTATGTGGAAGTATTTGTATTAGTATATACGCTAACTCTAACTTTCTCAAAAGGACTGGACAAATAAATAGAGGATCTAAGTTTTTCATCAAACTGATCACATAATATACGAATTGCAAAAAACCTACAATGAAAGTGTTTTGTACGTAATTTATAAAAATCGGCCTCGGTCACGTCCCCAGTATCTTTTCTGAGAAGAAAAATATTTTGATTCGGAGATATTTCTTCCAATTGATATCAATTCTGAGACCCTTGATATTGGTTCAAGAACTTTCTAAATTTAGCTTGTTGTTTTCATATCCTACCGCAAGATATACTATCACGTTTTGTGAAATTATATTTTTCCAAGTTTGTGTTTACTTTGTTTTGTCTTATAGCTACAGCTCCTTACTCGTACAAAATGCTGCTGTGAATGATAAAACCTTTTGAAGGAAAAATCCACTACATACAATTATTGTTATACCGACGTTACAAGGCGAGTCAAAATTGTAACTGTTAAGTGTCAATAGGTCAACGTTTTACCTCTACGTCCCCGATGTTGTTAAATTTAAATTCTTACTGAAAGATGCTTGATGGTAGATTTTCAACTTGAAGGTGTTGGCTTGCTAAGCCGGTCCCAAAGGTGCTTTAAATATTGCTACGGTCGTATTATGATAGTTTACTTTATTCAACTTTGGGATCAATGACCGAACTCACTACCGTTATGATAATAGTGATAGTGGTCATTCGCTAACTTATCCTACTAATATTATAAATGTGAAAGTGTGTTTGTTGGTTTGTTGATTTGTTGGTTTGTCCTTTCACGCAGTAACGGAGCAACGGATCGACGTGATTTTTGGCATAGATATAGTTTATGGACCGGAGAGTAACATAGGCTACTTTTTATCCCGGAAAAATGCACGGTTCCTGTGGGAACGCGGGTGAAAACCGCGGGCAGAACCCTGGGAGATTTGATGACGCTCTATAATGTTAATTCTATGATTTGCAGTCAACATTTTGTTATTTTGCAAAACATCTTAATCGGTCACGTTTCCTCGCATTTCCCACTTCATTTCTTATTTATTGCGTCTACGATTACAGCGTAAAGTATGACCGCAGCCGTGTGCCAACACTTATTTGAACGCGACACGACTTAATAATGCGTAATTGTCACGAACTTGTCACACACTTTTAATATTAACTTTTAACTAACACTAACAAAAAATCTTAGGAAGTCAATTTTAACCTAATTGTCTTATCCAAATGAAACTTTGTATGTATATCTAGTTTGGATGACAATATAAAAACTTGGTATCACGGAGCTGATCTGATGATGGAGCCAGCTGGATAGTGAAACTCTTCAGTGGCTACAAGTAAACCCTTCGAGATTGGGCTCATATGATTCGTAGTATTAAGATAAAAAAATGGGTCTGTTTGCGCACAAATAAAATCAAAATATAATTTTGAATAACCTCGACGTTTCGATCAAGTTGCATTGATCGTGGTCACGAGAAGACTGAAGAAAGCGTGTGTCTGCGTCTTGAACGGCGGGCGTTGTACAGCAACTACCCGCATTTGGTTAAAAAAGTCATATGATTCATTCCAATAAATCGAGCATGGCGTAGAGGTTCTGATGATGGAGCTAGGAAGAAGTGTGTTTTTTATTTGCTTTAAACTACATATATTTATTTTTAATTCTGGATGCACTTGTCCTGACAAGTGGTCAATGCTTAACGAAATTGCACTCGTAAAAAAGAATTATAAACTCTAGTTAAACCGGAAAACGTATCTTAATCTGAAGAAAGTAAGTTTCCGGCTTTACATGAATCATCTTTAGAACCTCTTGCCTCTTCCAATGTTCGAAATTTCTCTGTAAAAATAGACTGCTTTCTTTAATAAAATTTCACTTTATGAATAGTAATAGTAAAATTATATTTAATATATACATAATAAAAAGTAATTCAGAACTCTAACTCCTATCAATAAAAAACTAAGAATTAAAAATCATTTGAACTATTAGACAACAAAATGGTCTAAATCTAGTTCAAAACAGAGTTCCCAATGTGCTGGCCGCGTCGCCCGGATGGAAGGAATTAGAAAAAAAAAATCTGGATCCATCAATTTTCCATTTATATTGTTAGTAGGGATATTAATAGATCTCAGACTTTTTCCAACGTTTTCTAATTATCCAACAAGCTTACAATTTAATTTACAAATCTTTCATCTAATATTTAGTTTCTATAACAATAGAAAACTTTATAACCGAATCAACCACTAAAAACAAACTCTCTATTTAAGAGAAAGTGCTCTCGAACAAAAGCTGTTAATGAAACTATTACCTAATTGCCATTATTTGGGCCCAATCTGAACCCACTCCGAAACAATGAAGCGAACTACCTGCATTGTTTAGCTTTCATTAGATGTATAGCAATAAATAAACGAATTAGTCTGTCGGGTAGCGGTTTGTTAGTAGTTCTTTCAATGGAGTTTAGTGTTTTTGCATCATTTAATCCTTTTGTTGTAACTATGACTGTATACGTCCGAGTTTCGTTTGATGCATAAGTACCTAAATTTCCAAATTTTTTATGTGTTAAGAGTTTGTCTAAACAATTTCCAACCCCTAAAACTATGAATTTTAGATAAGTATTGAAGTTGTTTAAGTTTTCAAGAAGCCATTTAATTATATAGAAATGTAAGCACAATATTTCTCTTATAGAATAAGATGATCTACGTCTTCGTCATCATCATCACCCACTCCAGAACATAGAGCTCCATGAAGGGGGATTTTTCCACAGTACGTCGATCGTAGTAGATTGTGATGTCGACAGAGGAAAAGGTCTAGATATTGACAATAATTAAATACGGTCACCTAAACAGATCCTAAAAGAGTTTAATCACTACATGTCTAGTTCTACAACGGCAAATGTTTATCATAGAAAACTGGAATCACTCTCACTGACTCAGGTTTTCACACGTCTAGTCTAGGTATGGGAAAGTGTATTGCATTGCCTGTAGGCAATGGTTTTATGCTAAACTGAAGTATTGTTTTATGAGATTTCAATTGGAGTTATTGTAGAGTTCAATGTATAATAAATGCAATAATTTGTATGTTTTGGCTTACTAAGCGTTCATGCACTACAACTTTTCATTCAAGCTTTCAAATCTTTAATCTCCGAAACAGAACATTTTTAAAATATCTAGTAAGTTAAAAAAAGATAATTATCGTTTTCTGTCTTTTGTTTTAGTGCTCTCTTACGATAATTTTCTCTATTAACTATTAGAAACACCTATGTACTTGACAAGCAGTAGCTTAGGCATACAATTTGTAAAGTTTCATTGAAATCGGTTTATATTCATTTCTAAGATTAAGGACCTGAATATTTGCATGAAAAGTCGTAAGACTCTTAACACAAATGAAAAAGTAATTATTGTCTATATTATTATGCTAACCAAGTTCTTTATTAGGGTAAAGAGTACGCGTTTCTAACTATCATGAAAGGTGTCGTAAATATTAAATTACAACTAATATACTAATGTCAATAAAAACGAAAGCTAAAAGCTCATTGAAATAAACTCAAAGGAGTACAAACATTAGATCTACATCACAGACCCGTTTTCAATAATCCCATTTCCTGCACTCATCGGCAATAAAACCACAGATGGGGTAGCAGTTCCAATCTAACAATTATAGTCCATTCATCATTTCCACCAACATCAACTATGTTCGCACGTTGCTTTGATGGCAACATTATACTGACTAGGGAGGAGTGAGATGTTTTAGCCGGTTTGGGGGAAACAAACTTTTATAGTGACAGCTATCTGATCATAAGACGTGTCGATGCGGTCGAAGGTTATAAATACCTGGAACAAAAAAAACCATTAAATTTGTTCTCAGTTTCAAGCGGATGCTGTAACATCAATATGTGTTTGACGACAGAACGTAGCTAGCCAGGCGACAACACTCCTTTGAATCGGATTTTAAATCAGTATTTTCGTGATGAGATTTTTATTATATGTATCCAAACTGAAATGGAATGGAAATTAGTTTGAAAACTATTCTGTTGTAGACAATAATATTAGAGTATCATTTTTCGGGTACTTCATTAAAAAGGGTCGGTTCACGTTCAGTTTTATTCTATTACAAACAGAATAAAATTTAAAATAAATAAGAAAAAAAATACCAAATTTTTATTACCGCCGGAAAATAACACACAGTAAAATTAACCATCGCATTAAGCCAGACAACTAAAAGTGGCCGGATAGTTTCCCATTATACTGGTGCAACTCTACTCGAAAGTGCAGGAAGTGGGTTCAAACGACGACCCGCCACGGAAGGCAACAGATGATGCTCTAGAGTTTTTATATCGATCGAAAGTTGGACGCGTAGTTGCGTTTTTGTATCAGCTTGTTTGTCTTTGTAAAGTACAAATAAAGGAAGTTATTATAGTTTCAATTGTTTGCGATAAAAGATAGTATGCTGAGGTGAGAAATTCCTTTATCTGTTAGCTTCATTTTGTTTGTTGAATTTTAATCAAATCTTCACTTCAAAATATATGAATCAATCATCTCCGGATAAAAAAGGAATAGCTAGCTAAAGAGGTAATAAGGTACTACCTTGAGAGACATTCTAAGAATTTTTATATAGATGAGAATTTCAGTTCCATTTCGTAAATACAAGTGATTGAGAAAAATCGACACAAATTCCGTTCAAAAACTTATCCAAATCATAAAAGCAGAAAAACATTTTATACTATCATACTTTATAGTAACTCATAGTGTTGAAGTATTTCGGTTATCAGTTGATTGATAGCAAGCATAGGTCGCTTGTGCCGCTACAGCAAATCAAAATGTTTAACATCAAATATGTACGCTTAGCACAGTAGATCTGAATGTAAACCCCTGCTTAGCCACTTATTGCTGTATGTAGCTACTAACTTATTTTGTACTAGCTTTTGCGCGTGACTATGCCCGCCTGGTATCTATCTACCCAAACGATCTACATTCCAATCCATCCATCAAAATCGGTTTAGTAGTTACAGAGATACTAGAGAGAGAGAGAGATTGGTATGTGAATAAAGGACTATGCAAACGTTCACCAGGTTCACCAAGGACCAACTCTTATGCGAGTATCCTTCTGGGTGCGTACATTTGTTAGTGTAGTCTGCCGCCAAGCAGTAAGCATTACTATGTTTCGGTTTGATGAGCAAAGTAGTCAGTGAAATTACTGGGCTTATAAGGCTTGATACTTAAACGATTGCAAAGCAGTGCCGCGCAGGCCTTTGTGTGTCAATTGTTCCATAACAATTGCAATGCCACTCAGAACTTTGACATAACCCCAGCCCATGGTTTCCACCAGGCAAACGTCTCGCTCGTCTCGTTACCCATTAGTATAAAAAAACATGCTCAGGTTTACAAAATCAGTTGAGCATCTCAGTACCTCCTTAAACAAAAAAAAAATAACAATACAATTTATTTATTTTTCCAAGTTCCAAACGCTATAATTAAAAAAAAAATACTCGTCTCAAGGGCACTCGGCAGCATCTGTATCGAATCAATTACGGATCAACAATTTCGCCTTTAGATCAAAATATTTCAAGTACGATTTCGTTACGAAGACGACTAAGACGAAATTTATTCAAAGGCATTTGTCACGTTCCACAGAGAGAAATTGAGTCGAGAAAAATTGTAAAGAAATTGGCAATTTGTGAAAAGAGTGAAGTGAGAAACGTTATCGAATTAGTACGAGTAGTGCCTATATTAAACTGCTACGGCATTCAAATATTGACGATAAAAGAGTTGAATTGTTTGAGAGCAACTGTTAAAACATAAAATAACCCAAACATGTTTGCTGAATCATCGAAACTTCTCTTTACAAGATATCATTGCTTCCACTAATCAACAAGATTTGGAATAAATAATTTCTAAAGTCTTTCTTTAAGTGAAGATGCAGAATATCTTTATTTACTAACTAATACATAATTTAACTGCAAAAAGACTATCTTGACTTGAATTGGATTCTTAATAACTTACGATTTAATAATTCCGTGGTTGTTTTGTTACTTATATGCAATAAATTTCTTTGACGTAAAGGGGCCTTCAGAACAAACAAAAAGACATACTAAAGCAAACTCCACGGTCAGTGTAATTTGAATCAAAGCCGAGCCAATTCTAGAGCCATTCAAGAGTATTCAAGTGATTTTATCTTTCTAAACAAGACAAATGATGTACATTTAAAGCCCAAAATGTATATTTCATGCTCATTGCTCCGCTCGTGACCAAAATGCTGAATGAAATTCGAGAGTTGAAATAAACAAATAACAACACAATCTAACTCTCGCATTGAAGATTTATTGAACAAAAAGAACGACTTAATACAAAGCGATAAGGTTCAATTTGATCGAGTTGATTGGAAACTTTGTGCTGAAGTGTATTCAATTTACATTCTTTAGAGAATGGTACAGTTTCAGGAAACTCATAAGTTGTAGTTCGCAGTAGAAAATTAACGCAAATGCATCCGTGCATTTGCATTTATTTTGCTTGAAAAGTTCCCAGTTCATTCAAGGTAACATTCATTTAATATTGTAGTACCAATTGGTATTTCTATCCAACTGGTAAATAAGATTTATGCTCTTTTTAACACACTTTTAATAGCTTCACTTGTAACTATACAGTGGTATCTTGGAAGTCAATTTTAACCTACTTTTAATTGTCATATCGAAATGAAACTTTGTATGTGTGTGGCTGACAATACAGTATATTCACCCGATTGTTTTAATATAGGTACGCGATTGATAAAAATGAAGTCGGCACTGTATCACTAAATGGGACACCAATTTAAATAACATATTACTTGACTGCTCCGTCCGAAATTATTCTTCTTTACGTAGGTAACTCTAGGAGTTTAGATATTCAAGATTATATGGATTGACATTATTAACTCAATCAAACTATAATAATGAAACATGAGTAGAAATATAATATAATATCTATCTATATGTTAGTGTGTTAGTACGTTACAATATGATCTACTCCTTTTCTTCTCACCTAATCAGTGCAAATTAATTATATTATGTCTTTTGTTTTGTTTCAGGTAAGTTTCAAAGACACTCTTTGGAAAGCTTCTCTAATGACTTGGTAAATTGTTTTATCGTGAGATATTGTGATACTTTACTCGCAGAGTGGTGAGCCCCTCTTTTTTGGGCCCCACGAGAAAATTGTAAAAAAAAAAATTCCTTGCTCAGTTATTGTTTTTTTTTAATACTATTTGATAACGATACGAGCTGATCATTTGCTTGATGGTGACATGACGCTGGCCTATAACAATTGCGTGCTCACTCACTCACTCAGAACTTTCAAACACAAAGGCCTGCGCGGCACTGCAGTGGGCTCGTTACCCTGAGACATTAGGTGTCAAGCCTCATAAGCACAGTAATTTTACTGGCTACTTTGATCATCAAATCGGAACGCAATATTGCATTACTGCTGTGGTACCAACCCAGATGGACACTCGCAGAAAAGATAGTCCTACCAGCTAAGTAGTGAATTATTGTATTAGAAATTTAGTACTCGTATGAATTCTCAACAAACGCAGAAAAAATAACATTGAATTCTCAACGCTAAAAGCTAAACGTTGATGCCTTAAATGTGAGTCCAATAAATACGAAATCGGCTTTAACAACACTCACCTAGTTCCACCACTTTTACTCCACCATAAATGTCTAAATACGAAAGTTGAGCGAAATGAACATAAAAGCGTAATTCCTTACTGATAGCTGAACTTTTTTATGCTATCTTAAACCTCGAGATCCAGACTAGGAAAAAAACTGACAGTCAAATAAAAAAATCCACTTGGAAAGTTACGGCTTTGCGTCATAAAATAGAACCATTTTACACCTCACAACCTAGGGCCCTTTATCCACCGAAGCGAAGATGAGGGGAGATTTCTAAAGATGAGCGTAGAAAAAGTAACAGTATCAATACTACGAATATTATCACTAGAAACGGGATATTTACCATGTAGGTACATTTTGTTTTAGTTTTTAACTGGTATTTATTCACGACATTCACTAAAACAATTAAACAAATTCATAAAAATAAACTAATATACCTAATATACACACAAATCTATTTACAACCTTTATCTAATAATCCGCTACCAGTTGGCAACGTTCCCAAAATACTGGCAGCATTGCCACGTTGAATATATTATTTGATTTTTGTTTCCAATATTTCGGCGCTGTTACGAGGGCCATGATCACGGAACAACTCGGTCTTCCATCATGTTCTGTGAGTTTCTGCGCCTTATTCGTATTACCTGTTACTTGCTCTTTTTTGTTCGTCTCCGATTTCTTTTTTGGAAGATCCGGAAATCCCATTGCAGTCGTTACCTCGGTTGCATTGGGTTCGTCTGATTAGTATAATCTAAATAGTACGAATGCTGACACATGAAGATATCCAGGTTTCAGTCACAGTGCCGGATAATCGGATATCAAATCAATGAATGTAAAAATGAAAGCATCGATACTTTTTCAAATATTGTTAAACCATTCGTTCGGTGGGCTTTGACCAATAAGGCAATAGGATTTTATATATGACCAACCTATTATTTATTCTGTACCCAAACATAAAATGGGCATTCAATAAAATTTTAACGGTTCGTGACAAGAAATCGTCAGGATCATCATGGTCCCAGATACAAGAATAAGCGGTTTTATTTAATACTCTATTAATTAATTATTACATTTTATTGTTAAATAAGAAATATATTCTAAAACATTTGTTGAAAAAGAAAGCGGTAGATTTAGCGGTTGTTTACGTTATAAATTCCAGTGCTACTCCGAATTTTAAATAACCTGCTAAATTCATTAGTGGCACTGCATTGTCGCTCTTTTCTCTGAGAAATCAATTTTTATGTTTCATGTGCCTAGTAATTCACTCAACATAATTTGTTTTCTATGTCAGAGTATGATAAAGCTTGCACACTGCTATTTAGTAGTTTATGAAGGACAGTAATGTCAAGCAAAACAGTGGTCACTCAGCCTAGAGCACACTAGAGAGTGAGCGATTTAAATGGTAATGGTAAGTATAGAAATAAAACATAAGTTTATTTATTTCATCTTCAAAAAATCAGAACATTGGACTTATTTTATTACAAAGTTTTATAGTCAAGCGACAGTGTACAAGGATTACTGATTTGGCTTGAAGGGAAAGTAGGCAACGAAAGGGGCAGACCACAGTCATGCAATACCACTTAAAAATTAGGACCGATTTAAAATGCTTCTCTTACTAGCAAGCTAGTCGGTTACTATTAGGTAAATGACGTGTGCGTCTTGTCACTTACATAAACAATTATTGATGTTGGCAACGAAATTTTTGAGATGTATATTGTATAATAATATATTTACTTGAATTGATAAATGAATTCAAATTCTTTGATGACTTGTACCACACCCTAAGTTAAAGGGAAAATTCTAAGTTCGGGCAGCCCCAACTAAACTTTCGGTTACTTCCAGAATGATATCCTTCTATGGGACAGTTACGCAACTATTTATAAGCAACCACTTATAAGTTTGTTTAGCTTGATTGAATTAATGTAATAAATAAATAAAAATTGAGGCTGATGAAAAGTAACAGACTTTATTTGTTTTCTGGCAACCGTTGGAGTAATTTACCTCTGTCATGCTGATGGATTTTTATTATTAAAAAGATACATTTATACTTTTAACGGGATATTTACCGTGATTATTATTGAGCGACGAGCACCCGATATTTTCATGTTCACGAGAATTGTATTCCCGTTACAATGTATGAATTGGAAAAAAAATAAATTGTAATTTTTTTAAATTTTCATATTTATTGAAATTGTGTGACATGACGTTCAAAATATTTTTTTCTGTACTGTTGTTTCCTTATAATCTGATGTACAATAAACCATTTTGTAATAATTAGCCACAAAAAAAAAATTGACACAGATACAATAAACAATAACGTAAATTACTTCCTATGAAGGAAACAAAAACATGTTAATATAGTTAGGTACAGCTGTTTACATTTACACAAGCTTATAAACTCGCTTCTGAAGCCTGACTTTGTCGATCGACAAATTAATAAAGGACTCATAGCTACCTGAACCCGATTAATGTGATTAACGTAAATATACAAGTTCACATTTGTGATACACAAGCAACCATAGCTTTTAGCCGCGGCTTCGCACGCGTGGAATTAGGTTAAAAAGTAGAATATAGCACTCAGGGATAATGAAATAATCGCTAGAATTGTTCAAGAGATTAGCGGCAACAAGGAAATTTTGCCTCAATTCACGGTTAAAAAAAGGCTACACGCAAACACTACATCAACATCCCAAAATTTCCAAACCTATTCTAAAGGATGAAATTTGGCACAACTTTCTAGACTTCTTTGGTCTTGGCGTCTGTTGAAATTATTTTTTAAAAATATTTTTGGCAACCAAAGCGGGTCATTTGCCTATAACAACTGCAGTACTAGGCGTAACTCAAAAATGAAACACAAAGCTCTCCGCAGCACTGCAATGCACTTATTACCCTGAGACATTGGGTATTAAGTCTCATAAGCCTAGTAATTTCACTGAGTACTTTTCTCATACGACTGGAACACAGTAATGCTTGCACATTGCTTGTTGGCAGACTATACACGGGCAGAGTGGTGGTACCAACTCAGACGGACACCCGCAGAAGTGTTAGTCATACCACCGGTAAGACGATGAATAAAGCCTCAAATTTGGCACACCTCTAAATTTCTTCGGTCTATGCGTCCGTTGAAATATGTTATGATTAGAGTCATGGAACACAACTAGTTACGTACCCTACGAATGTAATTAATTCTAATATTTATCTTTCACAATAACCAGCCACATTCCAAGAATTACCTCCCGTATCGTTTTAAGACAAACATTTGTGGGTCAGGTTGTATTGACAGTGTATTCGGACCTTTACTTAGGAAATCTTGTTTCGAGTTTCTTGTGTGTTGCGAGAGAAATGATTACATTTGTAATTAATCATCTACCAACAGACGGTATTGTTAGTGTTTATTTTGATTAATATTGTTACAGAAATAAACACACACCGTAGAGGGAGCTACGGCTTGTAAGTGGAAAGAAAGTCATCGTTTCGAAAATTTCGGAGCTACCATCGATAGCTCCGTAGCTTAGTTGGTTAAAGCGTCTTGTCTAGTTAATCCAGAACATCTGGGTTCGAATCCCGTTGGCGGCGCAATTTTTCAGACGTATATATTTAAGTGAACATCCTGCTAGTGTGAGATAATATTTTAAAACATATTTATTTTACAAATAAAAATAATACTATTCGTGTATAGGACTTGTAGAAGTAGGTACATACGTTAGTTACCACTATCAGCCGATTGCTTTTTAGCAAAAAGACCATTCTTTAGTCTTATTTTACGGTTTGTTGTATTATTATTAAATATCTCTTTTAATTGCACTCCAAAATGTACAATTTTGGAGTGCAATAAAAATAGTTAATAGTAATGTAATGGTGAACATCAATACGGGAATTGGTCTTAAAACTAAAAAGTTTGATGCGTAACGTTAGGTTTCAGCGACTAAACTGGAACACAGTAATGCTTGCATATTACTGCTTGGCAGCAGACCACACATGCAAAGCTGTGGTGTGGTGCAACCCACCCAGACGGACACTCGCAGAATAGTTAGTCCTACCGTTAGTTAGTGCACCTGGTAAATTCTTATTAGATTTTATTGCAATTCGAAACAAATATGTGTGTAAGTTGTAAAAAAGTTTGGTAATATTTGACGTTATTTTGTCTATTTTCAACAATAAACAAAATGTTAAAAAGATGATCCGAAAATTTTTGTATAATAAATAGCCAAAGCTTCGAAGTTAGCGAATAACCAGCGAACTTTCCAGGCACGTATTCTGTATTCCATTTGAGTTGGTTTCCTTCATACGCAGACTAGAAACAACCGCTAGACACCTTTATAGTATAGATATATGCTTTTCCAGAAATACGAGTTGTGCAACAAAGATGGCGTTGTTGCAGAGTCAGATCACCAGCCAAAAGACTTTCTTTGAATGAAAATTCAAATAAATCCAGCTTGACGGCTAAGTTGGTAGTAAGTTACTTACCGTCAGTCAAACATCTCGTAATCAAACAGAAAATAAAAAGTTCGATCTCGGCCAGGACGAACTTCGTGTGATCAACATAATGCGGTTTCAAGTAGCATTTCAGTAATAGTCTAATTCACTCGTATACAAAAAAAAAGATACATATTGTATATTAGAATTAGTAATTCTAGTATTCTTATATATATGCTGTTTTTTTTTATTAAGTTAGCGTTACTATCTCAACTGATCTGAAGTTGTGGTTGGTGTTGGTGAGCACAATTAGAATAGAATTGAATCTCAATCGCAGCATCCGGATCAATTTATAAACTAAAGGGTTGTAGCGAGGCGGAATAGTAAATGCCCTACCAACATTTTTTGTCAGTTTTGCGGTGCCTATTATTCTTACCTTGTTTATCAGTTGGTATCATTCATGGAATGTATTGTATAAGTTATTGAACGGTTTCGTAATATACCCTTGGGGGAAATTCTATTTTTGCTGATACGCAGCTCATGGATTAGATGAAAAATTATATATAATTGGGGCATAATTGGTTGCCCCCAGTGAAATATCTTTAACAGCGATCTGACATAGGTGGTCTCGTTATAATATATATATGAAAAATTATATATATATTATAACGAGACCACCTATGTCAGATCGCTGTTAAAGATATTTCACTCGATATGGTCTCGTTATAATATATATATGAAAAATTATATATATATTATAACGAGACCACCTATGTCAGATCGCTGTTAAAGATATTTCACTGGGGGCAACCAATTATGCCCCAAACGCCTGTAATAGAAACAAAAATAAAGGTATGTCTTTGTTTATAAAAAAAACAAAAAAATCAACCAAAAATCAACCGCATTTACGTCACACTCGAAACATTTTATTTTATTCCCCGACATTTAACTTTAAAACAATATCATACATGTTACTTCTACAATAAAAGTATAAGCTATATTGTCTTTGTAGTTTGAACAATAACAAATAATACGGTGTTTACATCTTTTATACATCGCCGAGAGACAAAAATATTATCGTTGGATAAAAATCTCATTGGGATCTGCAACTCATCAACAAATGGACGCGGGGTAGTCCCTGATGCAAACCAGATAAAAATACCGGAGTATTATGTAGTAAGAGCCAGGCCGTATCTGTTAGGAAACTTTAAGATAGTGTCTTTTATTTTGCAACTAGGGAAATGCGTGATAATGATGTCGTGTAATGTGAACCTGTGATATTTCGAATTTCTGATTCCCGTGATAAAACACAGGAACAAGCAGATATCTAAAACATATGACTCATGTAGCATGTGTATGCTTGGAGGCAGGAATAAAACCCAGGATTGCGGCTACAATCTTAATAAAACTTTCACTCTTAATTGTGTTCGGATACAATAAACGTTACTTACAAGTATAGTAAAGAAAGGTTTGGATACACTAACTAAAATCTACTTCCTACATACATGAGCCTGAAGTTTTTCGTTGTTGTACAAAACACATGAACGTATGCATTATGCCTGTCGCTCTGTTCCTTGGGCTTCCGTAAATAATTATGGGGCAGTATCAATCATGAGTTGTGCTGTCATCAACGAAGATAGCGCGAGGCCACACTGCCAAAACAACTGTCACAGCAGTGACAGGAGCAATGTCAGCGTGACAATCGCTGCAGTACTGTATTTTTCATTTCTTTATACACAACTATACTTCTTTGTTAGAGCTCTCAATTCGATCTGTTCAAAACGATATACAATATAAAAGCCTCACCCCTTTTTCTATTCCCTGAGCCCTCAAAAAAGATTCGTATTCATTTTCATTGTGGCAAGAATAAAATATGGGCCCCACCAATTTGCAGTCCTCATACATTTATACAAACCGTAAATACCTATACTGTTCATTAGATTCCAAGTATATGTTCATGGTACCGGTAACATATAAATAAAAAAAAGCGGTAACTTGACTTTAGACAAACAAATGAGCCTGCGACAAATTGATGTAAAATTCGTTTTCTGTTATAGACATTTTTTCTTTTTTATTCTGAAATAATCTACAAGAGGTGCTGGTAAGGCGTGTAAATAGCCAATACCGTGTGTACTTGCGTACTGATTATGGCTGAAAAAACTATTTGAAAATTCCTACGGAAAACACAAGTATCTCCACAATATGCAGTAAAGGAAAGCCCACTCACCACGTCTATCCTTCGAGCACACCTGCAGTCCTCCGAGGGGCGAATTACAGCAGATATACGTCTTCCAGATCTAAGGGAGGGATCTCCAGGAATGTCTCAGCTGTTCTAGTCGTAAATAACACTCAGACAGTTCACAGACAGTTCACCAGTCCTATTTTACACTGCAGTGTATGATACATGTAAATTCACAACAATTCTCAAGCTTTTTCAATTTTTTATAATTATGAACGTTAGTAGCTTAGTGCAGAAACGATTCACAAGCAAGAGGCTCGACCAATCAGAGGCGAGCTCGGCACGATGATTTTCCCTATAATCGCAACTGCTAACGCCATCTCTTGAGAATTCGGTGGAACCCGAAAAATATCAATGAGAGCGGGCGTCTGCACTAGATACAAGTGTTTTCCATAAAAAATAATCTAATAGCATTAGCGCTTCACCAGGTGCGAAATGTGTTTTTTTAAAGTGATTTCAAAATAAGAATGGTTTCTATAATGGTAGTGGAGGAAAGCTCGCAATTGTACCATAAAAGCATTCAGAACAAAAACAAAGTTGAATTTACGTATCTTATAATAATATGGCAGCTACGAAACATTTTCGTCCTCACAAAAATGTATGACAGATGACACGGTATTCGACGATGGCAAGGTTTCTTATTCTACTGCAAAGTAGCGTGGTCACAGCCGGTAACTTACCACATAGCACACAACTATGTCTACCGTAGCCTGGCTGCATAATGGTAGATAACCCACCCATACATTATGTTATTACACTTATATTTTTTTCTATTACAAAAGCGGCAGGTTAGCAACACTAAATTAACACGTTTTTATGATTGTAGTTGAGATACTGCTTATTATTGTTTATGTTGACATAACCAAGCTAACGTGCCTATTAGAGTAGAATTGTGTATCCAATCAGAATGTTGCCTTTGAAATAACTAGACGCCGTATGATGTATGCTAATCTATGATCAAGACTTTTGGGAGTAGGCAGTAGGGCTCTTGAATAGTTATGAGTATACTAAGGTACATTTATAGGTAATATGATATTCATGATAATAATTATTATTGAAATGTCTAATATTATTTGTGGGAAGTTCAATGTCAAATTCTTTTATCATTAACGAATGTTTCGGAACAAGTTTTTTGAGTATTTAACTTTTAGGCTCCTTCCAACAAACGATTCTTTTTTTTCGAAATCATTTTCGAGGAAAGTGCCAACGAAACACTGCAAACGACACGCTTCAAACTATATCATTTTTTACTTGAAACATGATATTACTACATAATATGCTACTGACAACTAGTCGATTTTTCGTCCGACTTTCGACCGTGGACTTTCGTTCTCATAAGCAATGGGCGCTTCCATTTTTTTGTATATTGTGGCGCGCAAAGTCTAATTACGCCACTGGCTTGAAACCCAAAATGCCGTGTTGCGCTTGACTTTGTGATTCAACACTCTGCGGAGCGCTGAAACTGTTTACCAACACGAAAACAACCCACTTGCTTCGTAAATTTTTTGCACAAAAATATATCTCCATTTTGCCTATTCATCTCTTATCTGTGACATTTGTAAGAGTTTCCTGCAATCACTATAACGTTGACCCATTTGGCGCTCAGTCTCTCTCCTCACTCAGAAACTCTCAAAAGGCTCCAGTATATCTTGTAAGTCTGTAATCATAACTCAACTAAATTAATTTTGCTGTAAATGTATTACCATTGCGCAGTCTCGTTTTCTACAGCGAATGAAATTTTTATACACCTTCCATGATTATGTAAAATATTGTACCACCTTTTTCTACGCAAAGTTTTATCATATAAAGTAGGTATAAGAGTACCTAGCGTAGTTTTATTACTTTCCTTTTTATTAGGATTTATTGTAAGGCTAGATATTAATATTGCCCTAGAATTTCTTAACTGAATGAAAATATTCCGTTTCGTAATGCAAATACTGCCTAGTTGCGAGCATGTGGAGCATTAACTGGAGTCATAGATCGGGAGCCAATGTTGTATTCGATTACAAACTCAGCCATTTAAAAAATAATAATTCGATTTTTCTTAATTATAAATAATATTTGTTATTGATAATTGATAAGCTAAAAGATTGAAGGTAAGTATGAATGTTATTATAAGAAAAACATAAGATAAAAAAGAAATGGTTTAACTGAAAGAAGTGATGCAGGTTTGCTTAAAGAAATACAGCAAAGGTCATAGAAACACTGATACGAATTAAGAAGATGAAATATAATGGTTTACCTGTTGTTTTATAAAATATTCGCTAGATTTTAATTCTGCTACGAGCATTGAATTTAATGAAAGAGTTGAGATATGAATAATTTTTATTGCCTTCGTATTTGCGTATTTGTATATTAAATTGATTGAAAATAAATGGAACTAAATTTCAAGGATTTATTCCTGAGAATACAATAATATACTTTAATATTATCTTTTTCTTAGACCAGTAAAATCACAGATATATCTCTATGAGTAAAATAACATGACAAGAGAGCTCTTATGGAGCTCAACATAAGTGCCTCTATTGTTATTAACTTTATGTCATAATTATATTATGATTCTTCAGATAATACTTATATAGTTTGATAGAATTACTTAGGTACATGGATATTAATTTAAATCTCCAAATCATAAGCAATTGCATCTAGCATCACTTCCCTGTCTACTTATTTTATCTTTTCGATTTCGTAACATTTCGTACTCTCAACAGGGATGCCACCTGTCACAAACCCTCACACTACTTTAACCTTTATGATGAATACACTAAAGATGTTAATGGTGTGTATGTGTCCGGCACTGATGGGTCTATCTGCACTCGAGGTTATATAAAAGCACGCTCGTGCAAACTCGCCATTTTTACCAAAAAAATAAATAACTAACATGTCGGAAGTAGGACGCAATAGCACGAATAAACAACATTTTCGTTCGGTAACAGATGTAAATGTAACTTTTTGGTTAAATGGGCTCGGTTTTTCTTTTATGAACATATCTGCCAATGATCGAGCGAATAGTTTGCTTTGTCTTTGGATTGGTTGTAAATCATTTTCTGATATCATATGACATTACTAAGTGCTGCACGGTTCTAGTAGAAATTAATACCCGGGTGAAACGGTAGGCAATACTTAGTAAGTATAAAATAACGCCCACGGTTTCGTTCAGCTATCGTACGGTTATTGTAGGAGTTAGGTAAAATGTCCAGAACTAAATAGGTTTAGAAAATATCTGGCGGCGAGTGAAACCATGTGTCAGTTAGTCTCGCATATTAAACTTATATGTGCGTTGCGGGGAACGAAGCCAAACAAAGGCTTGGATTTTGTTGAAATGCAAATGTATTTAGTCTTTACTATGCATTATTTTGGTAGAGCTTACTGCAAAAATCCTTTTGGTTGTTTGAAAACATTCACTAATTTACTAGAATAAAAGAACCGTTAAATACAATTTAGTTTTTAGTTTGTTTTGCACGTTGGTTGAGCATTTTCTAGTGTTCTCCTGGCTAGCTACTTTGGAGTAAATTTTTTTTTCACCGACCATTTTTGGGTTTGTTTCTAGGCTAGCGTATCCGCTATCTTCGTCCTCATCGTCGAGGCGAGAAGGTGTAAAATATAAAAAATAGGATTTTTAATATTGAAGCAATGATGCAGGTTAAAAGTTGGAATGATATATGTACTACAATGCGATTAATATAAAAATAGAACTGACCAAAGAGTATTTAGCCAAACTTCACTCAAAGTCCAATGTTTTTCTGTGTTCATTGTACAAAATATCTAGCTATTATAACTTGTTTTTATTATAAATAACAACTTGACAACTGGTTACGAACAAACAATACTTCCTTACTACAAAAGTGAACAATCGTGACTTTCAACACTGTGTAATATAGACATATCAGCACATGTGCTGCTCGTCTATAATTAAATAAATAAATAAATTGTGCGCTATTACGACATTATTTTTGCATCCAATTGTGACGTCACTACATGGGCTGGGCCGATCCTATTTTTATTTTATTGTCATTATATGCGCATGAGCCGGAAACAAATGAAAGAAAATATCTGAAAACATGGTGGTAGGGCATTTGGCAAGTTGGAATACGCGTTGTCTAACTGTCAAGTAGAGCTGGCGGAATTCATTGATAAGCGCTTGGCGATAGAGTTTCTACTTCTTTTTTAATGTCCAAAAAGAAAATGACGTGGTAAACTGTTTTCGAATAAAAAAAAACAGAGATCCCGTATTTAAAAAAATATGTGAGGACTGCGAACTCGATACGAACTATGTCGTATCGAGCCTATACATTACGCCACCACGCTTAACGATATCCATAGAGTATTAACACAGTAAAATAAGCTTTACGAAGGGTAAGTTGGTAATAAAAAACCGATCAAGTAGATAACGAAGCTGCCTAAAACCAGGTGTTAGAGGACTCTATTGCGAGTGTCCGTCTGGGTGGATACAACCGCTTTGCTCGCGTAATCTGCCGCCAATCAGTAATGTGCAAGCTTATTCACGGGAATATTCCTCGCTCAATAATAATCACGGTAAATATCCCGTTACAATCATCGTATGAATTAGTAAGTGAACGTGATGGTATAAAACAGCGTTTATACAAAATCGATTATTTTACCACACCCTGAAACAAAAATCCTCAGACGTACTATATATAAAACTAAACTAAAACTAACTAAGCTAGAAACATTTTAGTTGTGAGTTTCCTTTCTCCCAACCACTGTGGTTTAGGGTTACCGTAATGCGACGCCGGGAAATCTCAGTTGAAAGTGAGGGAATGGAAGTGGAAACGCGCCGATTGTTTATAGACTAGGCCGTTTGCGTTATGGATCGGTGCGCGTTTATTGTTTTCGAGATATCTTGTGGATAAACTATTCATAGCTTGCGTTATAAATGGTCCAGATTTATACGTTTGGGGATTGATTTTACATATGAGGTATTTTTTATTAAGAATACGTTCACACTGTGTTACAGCATTTGCTTCTAAGTTTAATACTCGCCAGAATAGCTACCAGCTCAAGGTACTAGCTACCGCTATCATCTACTCCTACCACCGAAGCAGCCGGGATACTGCGGTCGCGGGACAAACTGAAGCTTTGTTAGGCCATATTTCTTTAATCTGTTCATTATAGAAACTTGAATTTTGTGCAGAAAGTATAAAGCAGTTACCAGTATAATAATGATATTAATTATACAACCGCATAGCTCTAGCCGCTTTTGAGATGTCTTAACAGACAAACGGACAACAAAGGGATCCTTTAAGGGTTCTGTTCTTTTCATTTCGAGGTATGAAAGCCTATTATATACCTACTGTCTCAGGGTAACGAGTGCAATGCCGTGCCGCGTAGACCTTTGTGTTTCCAAGTTATGAGTAGCTCTGCGATTGTCGTGGGCTGGGATTATGCTTACCATCAGGTAAATGACCTGCTCGTCTCGTTACACAATAGTATAAAAATATATGGAGGTAAAGATTTCAGAACGCCTTATTATCACTACTGAATTGGACCTGGCTCTTTCCTCGCCTCTGCAAAGCAATATCTACCCAATACTCACACATAGCGGAACAATATCATAAGTTATTATAAAACAATAACCTTAGACACAGCCTACAATCTAGTTCAAGTTGTAGTACAAGTTCATAAACAAAAGAGTTGTACAGGTGAATGGTATTGTATATGAATCTTTGACAGGTAAAGTATGTAGTCGAAGATAAGAACGCAGAAGATAAGACAAACAAAAATAATTCATTTTTATAGAGAAATAATAAACATTCGTAAAACTTTAGAGAGGAAAACTTCGAGAAAAACATCGATTTTACAATACTAGCATTGACGCGCGATTTCAATTGCTTGCAAACAGCGAACGCCAACTAAAAATGTTTGCATGACGGGCTATAAGGGTCAAAAAGTAATATGTAGAAATATTTTTACAATATTCACACTACGTACGTATTGTACAAACTATTATATTTTGATGTATTTTTTCGGATATATTGATTTTAATTGAGACAGCGAAGTAAACTGACTTAAAAAAAGTTAGCACATAAATATTATTATAGGTAATTGTACTTTCATAAAGGTACATATTGTAATGCAACGATCCTCTCGTTATCGCCCCCAAGTTCGAAATTAGTCGCCAAGCTACTATTAGTGTCAGAGCGTATTCATGTAGAAAGGTTTATTTGAAATACGCGTAGTAAAGTTTAGTGTACCCACTACCTAGATTAAACAAACTTTGATTAAGATATATTTAGTTCCAAAGGATTACATAACATTACATTGAAATTAACGTATCTATACATTATAGGTACCAAGCTACGAAAAAACAAGTTTTTGTGGAAAAATATATATTTTCCAGACAAACTTTTATAAAATACGTAATTGGAACTGTAATCTTGTGGCCATCTTTCGGCTCCATCACCAGACCAGCTTAGTTTTGTAAAATTTGGGCTCAATCGTATTCGATACCGGGAGTGGGTCAAAATTAGCTTGCAAGGTTTAACCTAAACAAACATACATACATACATGCGTACATTGCAAGTTAAATAAAAGCTAAAATGCATACAATGAAAAAAGTTGTGTTTTTCTAATTAATAATGTACTGTTACCAAAGAATTTAAAAACACCTTATAAATCGTACAATACGAGTATATAGGCAATAGATTATGAAAAAACCGCAGGAAAACTCAAAAAGTTTATACAAAAGTAAGAAGGAAACAACCCTTCCTACGTTTATCAACACACTTATATAGAGGACTCTCGGAACAGAAGGCCCGGACAACCTTTTAACAAAGTTTCAACTGAACCAGCTATCGAGTTTCCTACAGCAAAAATAGCTACACGTTTCCACGTTGAGGAAGAAGTATTTTATACTATTGGATAACGAGACGAGCGGGTTGTTTGCCTGATGGTAAGAATAGTGCCGGCCCATAACAATTGCAGTCAGAACTTTGAAACACAAAGGTCCACGCGGCATTGTGCTCGTTCCTTTGAGACATTAGATATTAACGGCTCCGTAGCTAAGTTGGTAGTAACCCTGCCTGCAAAGCGAGGGGTCCCGGGTTCGATTCCCGGCCGGGGCAGATTTTGTGTAAGCATAAAGTTTGTTCTCGGCTCTTGGATGTTTGTGATGTGTATCTGTGTGTGTACAGGGCAAACCAGCGGGGCACAGCTAGTACATATATAAAAGGGCATTTTGTAGTGCTGACCTGGCTAGCTACCGTCAATATCTGCCATCAAAGTCACCATTCATATCTGCCACCATTCTAAGTTTAGCGTGTTTACCATCTTTGACCACATCATCACTTATAAGATCACGTGAGAATGAAAATAAAGGTGACCAGTACAAAAAAAATTGTTTGTGTTTTTTAAAATAAAATAGGGTTGATAAAGATTTTAAGCCCTAAATCGTTGTTTCTTGTATAATGACTTCTTTTTCGTACAAAATATGTAAGGAAAAGAATGACAGAAGACCTTGTTGTGAAAAGGATATTCTCATGGGATTCCAAATACACCGTACTTTGTGATGTTTCCTGGATGTTTTGTGGGATAACAAATTGATATTTCTGTGATGGCATCAGTTTTTTTTTGACGATAGTAATTGAAACGTCCTTTATTAGATCGGATAGAAAAAATACCTAAAGTTTCGATAATCATTTTGTTTTACGTTGGTAAAACTATGTTTCATTTATTATAATATCAAAATAGATTTATACCATTAATATTGTTGTTTCACTCACTCCAGTGACATTTTGTATATCGCTATCTTTGTTATATTGCTATTCATACATAAATGATAAAACCGATGAACGTTCCGGTGAAAAAATTAAAAACTTAACAGCCATAGATAACAGAGTGTTTTCTTAGCTTAGACTGTACATGAACTTTCATTTCTGAATACGAATTTGATTGAGCGGCTTAGCCGATGCTTTGCTAAGACAGTTCTTAGATAGTTTTAAGCTGTTTTCTCTGAATATTACCCTAAGACTTACTCTTCCGAAACAGTTCTTATACAATAAGTCAACATATAACCGAATCGTTAACGCATATTCTAAATTTATTATTAAGAAAATGGAGTCAACTTCCTGACATGTTTTTACTGTGTCCTAACTAAACAGCCTGAACAATGTAAGAAAAATAATATAATTAGCATTAAATATAATAGCTTTTGTAAGGTTCGTAATAAAATAATCATCTCCTTTGAATGAAGGTTTATTAAATTTAGGCCAATTCCTATCGTATATAAATAAAATCCAACGTTTGTTACAGGTACATGTAGCCTTTAATAAGTTACCTTGTACCTCAGAATAATTTCTAAATTTGTAATTATGTAGAGCCCAAAATTTTTTAACTAACACAAATATTAAATAATCGAACATTTGTGTACTTATCGTCATCATCAGCCGGAAGACGTCCACTGCTGAAAATAGACCTCCTTCATAGAACGCCACTTGGACTGACTACTCGCCTCTTGCATGCAACGGTTCCCCGTGATTTTGATCAGGACTTCGGTCCACCTATAATTAACTTTTTTGAGTTACATTTGAGAGAAAGTCTTCCTAAGTCAAGCGTATGAACCATTTTCGATTTCTTTAAAATCAGTTGAAATAGTTGTCAAACGTTAATATGTCGATTTAGTTCGTTGCAAAAAAACCAATCGCAATATATATTTATCGCAGTATATTTTAATTGTGCATTAAGAAATCCAATCCCTTTCGCATTGCTTGATCGCGATATGGCTTACCTATCTATCCAAGGAGGTTATTGTAAGGCCAGAGGTATCAAATGCCTTGGCGGTCACACGCGAATGGAAGCCTAGAATTACATAC
Source organism: Crocallis elinguaria (assembly GCA_907269065.1). Taxonomy (NCBI): domain Eukaryota; kingdom Metazoa; phylum Arthropoda; class Insecta; order Lepidoptera; family Geometridae; genus Crocallis; species Crocallis elinguaria. The sequence goes on along the minus strand of OU026072.1, from coordinate 16,321,379 downwards.
CACAGTAACGAGTGAGGTAAATATAAACTAATTTGCTAGTGATATACTCACAATTTCGATAAATCGTAGTGCTTGTGTTAGGCCCACTTGCGTGAAAAGATTAACTAATCCGGATTAAAATCGATATCGGCGGTGTAAATTAAAAAAAAAGAACACAATGAAGCAATACATAAATTTTTATTCCCGTGTTACTAACACTGACTTGAGTTAAATAAGATAACACGGGATGGCGCAAGCGGGTCTAAGCATTCTATTTTGAATGACAAAGTAGCCAATGAAATTACTGGAAAAATATTGAGTTGATTAAAATTTTGAATGCCAAAATACTAAACTACGGAACACAGGTGCGAGCTGTGTATGACTGTTCCATCTGACTATGATTCCACCACTCTAATTTATTCTATTGGTAGGACTAACTGATATGCGAGTGCATGTCTGTCTATGTGGCTACCACCGATTTGCTCGTGTACGCTGCCGACAAGCAACGATGTGCAATCATTACTGTGCAGTATTTGATAAGCAAACTAGTCAATAAAATTACTGGGTTTATGATCTCAGGTTAACGAACCCAGTATCCTGAAAGGAGATCAATCTACTCCTGGGCGTCAACACATTTGTTTTATGAGTTTTTGGAATTCGGAATTTTTCGTTGAAGAAATGGCATTTAAAATTTACGTCAAAATTCTACTACAGAATTTCCAGACAGCCCTAGCTAGATCAGCTGATTCTTGAACTATATAGAACTTTATTAAACGATGATGTTGGTTACAAGCGACTTAGAAACAATTCTAGAAAATGCCACGCTCTTCACCTTTGAAGTGAATTCATTTTTTTGGATGGAAATTTGGAACGACATACTTCCAAGGGAAATCTCCCAACTTGTGGACAATCGTGGTAATGTATAACCTCTTTCCGGGGTAATGTATAACCGGTATAACCAAACATACTCACCCTGTATAGATAGTTAAGCCAATGTGTTATTGAAAATAGGTTTTTGATAAAGATGAATTTACAATAGAAGGCGTTGCATGAAATGTCACGTTTTAATACCTTTATTGACAAACAGCATCATGGCCAATATCCAACAACCTCAAACTCATCCCCAATACCTTTGTCGATCACGTGGCCTTCACACAAATTCCGGAACAAACGCTACCGGAGTCCGGATCATGCATCAAAGGGACCGGACGAACGCAGTAATCAACTCGTCTGTATTGTGTACCAGACGGACGGCAAAGTAGATTCTGGATCGTGCTGATGACAATCTACAGCAGGGTTTATTGAAAAACTAAGCCAATTGTATGACTCGGTGACCTGTTCCATTTAGGCGGATGTGCAAAGGTTTTTGCTTGGAAATGAAAAGCACGTGGATTTTTCTAAAGCTAACAAAGTTTCTTTTTTATAGTATCCCAGACCTTGATTAGTATCCATAGCGTCTATCACCCCGGTTGCTTCCCTCATGGATAGTCCGCTATCCGTCTATACCAATATTACAAAAAGGTAAAGTTTGGTTGTTTGTAACCGCTAAGTTGTGCGCTAGTCCTCCTTCATTAGCAGTAAACTAAATTCAGTGTTATAAACAACTTTTATCCTGATTACACGCACGCGAAGCCACGGGCAGAAGCAAGTTTGTTATGTTTGGATGTATTTATTTACGGTTTAGATATATCAACTTCAAATATTGAAAGATCGAGGGTATGGTCAGTTACATGTAAATGTCCCTTTCAAGTTGTGGTCTCTCAAGTTGTGGCATCGGAATATTTTGTATAAAGTGGTCGTAATATTCTGACAAATAGGAATGACTGTTACCTACTAGCATAGAGAAGCAAAATCATTATAAAACAAGAATAAATAAAAAAATATATGTAAAAACACGACTGTCCTAGCCAGTGTCACTCGGGATGACGTAATAATTCTAACTGTACCCCATACATCCAAATCTGTTTAGGCATTTAAAAGTTATGGTGGAATAAAGAAACAAATACGTACCTATATGAAACCTAAAAACTTAACAAACATATTTTGGGCAGTCGTGTAAAAAAAATCCACTGCATGATAAAATCTGAAAACAAAGAGAAATATTATACCCTACGTTATTCCTACAATTAAAATTAATCCACTAATACCTCATACGTTAAAATCCGTCAAAGCGATTAGGCTACAGAGCGTGCTAAAGAAATAGACATATGTATGTCTATTTCTCACACATATAATCCAAAAATATTATCCCTTCCTTCGGCAGTCAGGTAAGAGATACATGCAAGCTACAGGATTCCGTTGCACGCAGAAACATACTTATGTTTATGTCAGTTATGTTTACTCAAAATTAAGTTCGAACTTTGAACGCCCGACTGTAATCCAGTAAATTTTGAATACATTCCCCTTGAAGCTATTTTGAAACTTTATTCAGAACCAAGTTTCGTTGAAATAAAATAACTCAAACTTTGAATAAATATTGCGAAACTCCGGTTTGTTTTCGTAATACTGAAATTCATTCTCTTCGAAATGGAAACTAAGTTCAAATAAAATGATGGAAACCGTAGGTATTATTTTATACTTTAATTTTTACATATTTTCAGCAATATTCGGTAGGTTTAATACAATTTTCTGCCTTGGTTTTTAGTAAAATTACTAGAAGTTTCTATGCAAATAGTCGCTCCTTTTCCTTAGTTGACCTCTAGTTACAATGTACAACGACACTATTTCTTTTACCATTAAGTATATTTATTAGGTAGCACTAAAAATTGAAACAAAAGTATAACATACAGAAGAAGATAATTAAAAAACTAAGAACTTATCAATTAAAAACAAAATTAAACAAAACTTTATAAATAAAAAACAGCATTAAGGTCGCCTTCTGCAGGTAGGGTAATTAATACTATAAGTAAATAAATAAATAAGTGCTATTTCTTAATTAAAACTCCACTACAATGTACCATGACATGACATATTATAATATAAAGGAAACCACAAATTAAAAAATACGTTGAACACTTTCAATTAGCCGTTCAAAGTAAGTACTACGCCATCAATTATGTCACGAATTCGCTATTTTGCATGTATCAAGCATTTTTTATACACGCTCAATTGACAATGACGATAAAAGAATTCCATTAGGTAATTTACTAGGTATGCTAGTTAAAAAACTAACCGTTCTGCTAGTGTCGGTCTGGGTGGGTATCACCACTTTGCTAATGTAGTCTGCCACCAAACTGTAATGTGCAAGCATTACTATGTCCATATCTAGGTTTGATGAACAAAGTAGTCAGTGATATTACTGGGCTTATGAGACAATATTTAAAGTCTGAGGATAACCAGCGCGCTTTTGTGTTTCACAAGTTTTGGATAGCACTGCAATTGTTATGGACTGGCGTTATGTTTACCATTAGTGAAACAGCCCACTCATCTTTTTCTTTATACCATTGGATAAAAGAACGGTACAGAAGAACAGACAATAAAACTGCACGTATTTCTATATTTCTTAAATTTCGCAGTAATATAAATACCAAGTTTTATGGAGTAATTTAGAATAACTGTATCTGATTATGCTATTATTTAATTATCTTACATGTTGTATCACATTTGCCTTGTATCCAGTCCTGAATGTATCAAAATAGATTTTTTTTCAGTATTTATAAATGAATGCATAAAATCTAGCAATGACAAATTGATTTAAGTATGTGACTTTTACCTTTCAACTCAAATTTAGTTAGACTAATATGAAAAACAATTACACAGACGTTAACTTTTGTTCATTAATTAAATTTAGAGCTTATGTTCTTGGCTCAGTGCGATTTACTCAGCTGCCCATTTTACTTCGTGTCCTTTTGAAAGTCCATTATAAACAACAAAGGTATTTTTTTCAAGTCATGCCGAAGTCAAGGTGGACCAAAGACACGAAATAAAAGCCTTTTTCATTAATGAAATGAAAATATAAAAGCTTAAAATTAACAATACTAAAATCAAATCAAAATTTAAAAATGACGTAATTGTACGGCACTTTTGATTAATTACAGTAACAGATATTAATTTTAAACAACAATTTAAAAAATATAAAATGCATCACTTTCATCAGTACTGAAACTACATAATGTTGTTGTATTACAAGTTTCATACTTAGAATATACGTGCAATAAAAGTTGGAACAGCCTCAAGTGGTCTTTCTTATATTCCCGGGACGCGAAGGGCGAATACAAAATATTGTATGACAAGATTAAGCTGTCAAGTATCGAGACGACTTTGTAAATAGGCTAAAAATATTTGCATGAAAAAGCTCTTTAGCTCGCGAACGAGAAAGTTAGTAAACAAAATGGTTTTCGATGAAGTCAATACTTTCTGAGGCAAAGTTTGTGAAGGATCATTTTGTTACTCTTTTAAGGCTTGCTTCTGACGATGTTATTTTGATTTTAAAGCTAGAAATAATGGGTTTACTTTCTAAGTACGTTGTATTTTTATTCCAGATTTATGACACACCGGAAAGTACGCGCCCGAAGAAATGGTCATCGAAACTCAAATTAAACACATCAGGAAGCACAAAATCTTCAGAAAAGTCACCAGAAAGTCCATACATGTATGGCACCATCAGCGGACCAGGTGGATCAGCGTTATCAAAGTCAATGAAGTACGCAGAGACCTGGTTGTATGGGTCGGTCAGGACCTCGACCCCACCCGTGAGACCTAGCGTTTTCCAAGCATATCCAGAAGTGCCAGGCCCCGTCCTTATAAGTACTCCACAAAAACCAACTCCACACAACTACGCAGTTATACTATGTTCCTGTCCTGAGTACCTGAACGGTACAAAGAAAACCAGCTCAACCAAAGTCAGTATATGTAAGAAATGCAAGGGATCTCGATTGCCATTAGCTCTAACTGATAGCCCGCGATTACTTGTAGGAGGCACAGTTAGAGGCCCGCAAGTAAATCGTGAATCTGGTTTACTGAGAGCTGGAACTGTAAGAGTTCAGGGTTCAAAGTCAAGGCCTTCCATCTTAAAACATAATGGAGATCAAGACCCGTATGATTTGATGCGAAGAAATAGACTTGCACCTCCTCATGAAGCACGTATTGGTAGTCAATTTTCTACTACTCGATCGAGAGCCAAAAGTATAAGCCCATGTAGAATAAAGAATAAGAAACCAAGCCCTGAAATTCCACTCAATAAGGGCCGGAGTAAATCCGTAAGTCGAGTCAATGAAATATGGGTTGAAGAAGATGGCAACGCGAGTGATTCTAAGAAATCAATTTTGTCATGTGACATTAATCCCTATGATTTAGTAAAATCAAGTGGTAATTCAAAATCATTGGTGGAATTTGAATTTGACGATGAATTTGGAGATGTTTTTCAGGAATCCTTAAAAAATTGTAAATCTATCACCAAATCTAAATCAGATTCTAATGTTAAAGCAATAGGAGGGCAAAGAATAAGAGTGTCTGATGAATCAAATACTTGCAATGTGGAGGAAATGTCAATATATGACACTGTCAATTATGATCTCAAAAATTATGAACTAAAATCTCAAGAAATATCTTCATCCTTATCATTACCAAATATTAAAAGTGAAATAAAAAAATCAGGATCACTGAGCAAGAACTCTAGTAAGAAAATATTAAACATATCCACCTCAAATCGTACAAAACAGAAGAGTGTTTCCCCTAAAAGACCACCTCGACGAGTAAGGAATCTTAAAACAGATGATGATAGTGAAAGTGATAATCAAAGACTACCCGAAAGAAATATTAGAAAATCGAATAACGATACTTTACGCAACTATAAATACAAAAACCAGAATAACGATACTATAAAATCAATACTTAAAAAACCGAGAAATTACGATATAGTTGAGTCCTCTACCAAAATAGAAACATCCGATGATTCATTTGACAGTAAACGTGTTAACTCTTCTTCATTATTTTATCTACCAAAGCCTAAAGATAAAGGGATGATATCACAAAACATATTACAAAGAAAACGCGTACAATTTTTGGTAGAGAGTAACGAAGAAACAAAGGTTATCTATACAGCTGAGTTCAACCTTGAACAAAACATTGTAAGGGAAGTTCCAAATCCTGTGATTGAAATTGATGAAGATATTATTGCTAAAGGCGATGTAGTAAGTCACAGTTTGACTAAAGCAGAAACTGAAGAGTTGACAGATTTGATAACTCAAGAAGTAAGAGATGATAAAATGGAAAAGGAAGAAATACAAACTAGCCAAGAATCAATTTCTACTAGTAATAACCAGACTGAAATTTTGGTGGAAGAAGTAATTGAAGTTGTTCCTGAGAGTGCTGAAGTAATTAATGATATCAAAGAAATAGCTTCAGTAAAAGAAGGTACGTAAAAAGATGCGTAAAGAAAATGTACATTTTTTTCGATTTATTTGAAGTATAGTGAGGTATAGTGTTTCGTTTATAAAATTATAATCATATTAAATTTTGAAGTTTTCGTTGTTTCAGATAATAACATCCCCAAGATACCGGCTTTGCGTCGATCAGAGTCTGAACGCCTTACATCTGTCTTATCTGTAGATCCTCCGAAGTTTTTAGATACCATGGCACTGAGACCTAGATCAAAACACGGTCATACCAGCCAGGTATTTCTTACTACTGTCAATGAAACTGAAATTTTATTACCAAATCAATATGAAAGTAACCAGGTAGCAAACAGATTACAAGAAATTCAACCTACTTCTTATAACGATACCATTGAGTCAGGCAACTTAAGTGACAGTAGTGACATCACTAGAAATATTCTAGACAATCTAAGACGTGGGTTGTCAGAGTCACCTGAACCACCACCCAGACGGCTGAAAGAACGAAAAACTAAAAAACACAATTATGTTAAGACACGTTTTGTGCGAAACAATTCATGTAGTTCTACAAGCGATGAATGGTCAGATGCAAATGATTATGAACAAAAAACTATTTTGCGAGTCAAACAATTTGATTCTGATGGTGAAGAACCAAACAGCACATCTGGTGTACTCAGATCGTCCGAGAATGAACCTAGAAAAACGTCTATCCAAATCAGTGGAAATGAATGTTACTCTACCATGAATGTTAGCAGTGATATTCCCATATATCTATCGTCTGTTGTTGTAAATGATGATTACGGAAACGCGTGCAATACTTACCAAACGGGAACTACTGTCACTATTAGTGTTGGATCGCCTCAAAAAGAGGTGGCAAAATCTAAAAGCCAAATTTACATAGGAGCGATTTTGTCAAATGAACAAGAAAAAACGTCAGAAGCAAATACTTATGAAGAATACTATGCTCAAAATGTTAAGAGTAATAATAACGACTCATTTAATGATAACAATTCAAAAGATATTTCTTCAATATTACAAGATCCCGTTGAAGCTGTGAAAAGAAACTTGATACCACACGTATGTGGCAAAACTGATAATGGTTCTGATGGGCAACGACAAAATAGCATTATCATCAAAAAACAACCTGAAAATTTTGTTACAAAACTCTTTGATGATCCTTTCTTTGGTCATTTAGCAGAAGGTCTGGACTCAAGTTTAGTTAAAAAGTTAATAGAAAACTCTTTGATAAAACTCCAAGAAACAAAGAATCTAGAAGGGACAGACAGCAATGAAGTAACAATAGAAAAGTTGATTGAAAGCTCTTTGAAAAACATGAAAGAAGATGTATTGAAAGAGAATAAGAGTAAAGACATGAACAAGCCAAATAATGAGAATAGAGATACAGATGGCGAGTCAAAAAAACATGACGCGTCTATTATTCAAGAAAGTGAAGATAATAGCTGCTCTGCTCCCTATGAAAGTATGGAGTACGAAAGCGGTGCTGCGGGAGTTTTTTCAGATCTCGAACCCATGTCCGACTGCTATAATGCTTCAGCGAGTGAGCTGTCTACGGAAGATGATACAAATTCAACTAGATCAAAATTCTATCAAATGCTAGTAGACGCTGCGTTGTGTGATATTGAAGTCACTAACGATGACCACCACTATGAATCAATTCGTTTAAATGCCGATCCTATATATGAAGAGATTGGCGATATGCCACCGCCTTTACCTATTAATCCGCCACCGAACTCACTCATGATATTAGACGATGAAAAACGCAGTGGGTCGCGGTCAATATTTGAAGGAGCATCGAAGTATGATATTTTATCCTACTTAGTAGATGCTAAAGAAAGAGGAATCGATGATGAAGAAACTTATGTTACAAGTTACGCGAACGAAAACGATGCGTCGTTAGATGAATCCAAAAACAAGGAAAATAAGAGAGTAAATAATGAAACTCACTTAAGTAGTAATACAAGCCAGCTTTCAAACGCATCTGACTCTAGTGAAGATAATTCTCTTATAATCCATCACGAAGCGTTAGAAAAAGCTGTGGTCTGTAAGAAAACATCTGCAGAGATTGAGAGAAATGATTCCGGTGTTGGGTCTGAAACAAGTAAATCTTCTAGGAGTCGACTACAAGGAAAAACGTCGCCATGTACTATTAGTGATAAAGATACTCCAATACACTTATGTGAAGATTGTGACACTACAGTTGAAACTCAAATAACAGAACAAGGTAACATATTAAACCCTAAATATTATTATTTTACTTTTATGTGATTATGAATTTATATTTTTTTTCTTTATTTATCTACTTTCAGGATCAATATATGCACCATTGGTATGTCGAAAATGTGCCAAAAAAAGAGCAGAGCGAAAGGAAATTATAACAGAGATAGTAGAGACAGAGGAGAAATATGGAAGAGATTTACAGATTATTCTAGAAGAATTCTACAAACCTATGTTGGTGGCCGGCCTTTTAACTCAAGAGCAACTCAGCGCAATATTCCTGAATGTAGAAGAACTTATCGAAAACAATCAAGTTTTATCTGAGAAATTGAGAGATGGGCTTGAAATTGCTGTAGATCAAGGAGATGAGGTATGTGTAGCATTGCAACTAACCATTGATGACTTAGAAATTATATTTATACCTAACGTTCTTCCTGACTTTTATACCAGAACCTTTGATGGGGAATCCAGAACACTTGTCCCCTTTTATTTGTATTTATTGACTTTTCTGATTTCATTTTACAGGACCTTCTGACCGTTAACGTAGGAAAGATTCTTCTAGAATGTTCCGGTATGCTTACTGCCTTCCAATCGTACTGCGTTAAGCAAGCTGGTGCTGCTCTGCTCTTAGCTGGCCTAGAAAAAGAGAAGGAGCTGTTGAGGATATTCTTACGCGTCTCGCAGATGGAAAACGCCGTGCTGAGGAGAATGAATTTGAATTCTTTTCTCATGGTAAGTCAATGAATGTGACGGCTCCAGCTAAGTTGGTAGTAACCCTGCCAGCAAAGCGAGGGGTCTCGGGTTCGAATCCCGGCCGGGGCAGATTTTCTGTAAGCATAAAGTTTTGTTCTTTCTGTCTTGGATGTTTGTGATGTGTATTTGTGTGTGTCCATGCCACCTGCGACACAGGGAATCCTAGTGCGGGGGTATGAGTGGAGGCGATTAAAAAAATACAAATTTAAATATCATTTTGTTTAAATATCCTGGTTCCAATTTAAGTTTGTAAAACTACTCATTCAAAATGTGACCTTGATCGAATCATTGTTATCTAGAAATAATTTAAAAACTTTATGTATGTACTATTAGGCATTATTTATATTATAATACATTACACTTTCATCAATTATGCCCTACTTATTGAATTACCTCATATTTACTACATAATTAATTATTTACATAGCCAAATTACGTACAGCGTGTTCTGTGATGACAGGTGCCAGTACAACGCGTGACAAAATATCCCCTTCTTCTCTCGCGACTGTATCGCTCAACCGCTGCCTGCGCGACCGAACGCGACGATGTCAAATCTGCACAGCGATGCGTTGAGTCCCGCCTAGAGGAGATCAACGCAGCTGCGGCTGCCGCGGCCGCTGCAGCCAGAGACGTCCCACTGTGGAGGAGACTGGCTGTGGCAAGACGGACGGCTCATGATCTGCACGTCGCTGATATCAGGCTGAGAAAAATGGCGGTTGATGTGCTGGACTGGAATCATGATGACGCCAGGTATAAGTCATGATGACGTCAGGTATAGGTCATGATGTCATCATATTGTCTATTAAAAAACAAAACCCTTGCGTTTCAGTTTCAGACGTGTAGTAAAATCAAAGTAGTGTAGTTAATTTACTTAGGATAGTTCATAATGTGCTAAAAATTTGGCTTAGTTAGGTTTTTAATATTATATTAATGTGTATATTTATACATAAGTATTCTTTTGGTATTTCATCATCATTCTATGCTGGGACTTTAAGCCGTACTTTTAGGCCGGTTTTTAGGCTTTTCAGAGGGAAATTATGCATACAAACTTTGGCCACGTTAGTTGGTAGTTCTTGCGTCATCTTGAATGAGCTTCCTTTAAAAAAGTTGGTGTGTATATAATATTTTTATTTATTTTCATATACCGTGTTAATTATTGTCTACAATTTCAAGCTCAAGTATCAGTGGTCTCTGTTACAAACTTTTAGCTTTCCTTTCACAGTGGAAAGTAAATCTTGCTAAGACAAAGTATCTACAAGAAACGTACAGACAAAACTAGATCAAAAGCACAGAACCATCGAACTTTCTATGCTTCTTTGTTCCATGTTTGTCGTGATCAACGTCTACGATCGGTCGATTAACTATTGTTCGCTGGTCTTCAATAGATTTATAGTGGCAATTGAAAGCTGTGTTAAAATCTATCAGCGCCGCGATCTCTCACTACTTTTACCACAAAATTTATAATCGTTGCTAAAGTGTCTAGAACGACAGCCTTAGCTATTCTCTAGGGCTCTTTACGGCTCAACATTCATACAAATACAACTAATTATACCTCTAAAAAGTATATTGCTGAAATATTTCTTCCAAGCTTTAACCGTTATCTCTAACGTTTCAAAATATGTTATTAGACAATAAAAGCATCGGAAATGGCCATGAGCTCTTTCAGAATTAAAACGACACACTTTACGAGTTCTAAACGTCGGGTAAACTGGATTACTAAAAGGGTTTTATAAGCCACGCAACCCCTCTTTTTATGTGGACTAAAATGTTGACTTAGAAAGGGTGAAATGTGCACGAATTTGCGCAATCAAATTCGAGCTATTTACGGCATCCTATAAACATATAAGTCCGTGCATTACGTTTTGATCACGACACAAATGGGCGCATATATTTTTTACTGCAATTTTATAGTTTTCAATTTAGTATAATTTTGATTTTGCGCTGTTCGTGAAATTGGATGACGTATAAGACGAATACTATAGTAATAAGCAGGAGTCCTATGCGGGTAATAAAGTTTAGTGCAAAATTAATATTTTAGCTGTGAGTAGCTCGAAATTTATCACACGTAACTACGGTAGAGCAGAACACGAAATATATGCCTTGGATGCAATAATGTTCCGAGACCGAATTCAGAATGAAATTAAATTCGGGAGTCGTTTGGCTGAATAAATTTCGCAATGCAATATGTTATTATAAAATCTTTATGTTATTCTGTTACTTATTTGAAATAAAAAACGTTTATTAAATTATATTACTTACAGTATAGTCTTTGAATTTAATTCTAATTTAATTGTTAAAATCATAATTGCTAACTCTGGCTTTGTGAAAGGTCCGACATAATTGCATTGGTGGATGAATAAATAAATAAAATTAAGCACGCAACCGTTAGAGTTGAATTTCAGCACCCTAAACCAGTATAAACGGCGCCCAGGTAAATTGATTTTCAGGAGACTGGAGTCACGGTATACCTACAAACACTAGGGATTATAGCTGACCAAATTGGACAATTTCAGCGGACGTGGTAAACGTATGCATAAGTAATGAATACTTTTATAGTATCGAATATTTTTAGATGGCAAAGGTTTTCATTGATTTCTCTAGGTTTGGTTGGTTCTTTCACTAATCTTTAAATATTTAAAAACCTTTTAATTGCTTTCAAAAACTTTGCAGCTTAAGTTTCGAATTAAATGTGGCATATTTTATACTTGCATTGCAGTTGTTACATTTATACTGTTAATTTAGTGGCACTAACAATATTTTACCAATGTCTAAATTGTTCATAAGGATACAGCTCAGATGAGTAAGGATATCTCTGCAATTTATTTTAAGTACGTTAAAATATGTATTTATAAATTGACCATTTAAATTAATCAAGGTCTGACGATGGAATCCAAAGATAAGGAATGGAAGTAGAAATTTTTGCTTATTCAAAGAGCATTTATTTGTTCAATAGATGCAAGTGTATTTAGGAAACTCTACGTAACACGTTCACATCAAATAGGACAGTAGAAGTAACCCCAAAAGCAAAGGAATCATCTAACGAAGTAAAACTCTATTCTCTTGGTCACAAGGTTCGCAATGGAAGGGAAGCTGCTATTCACGCAGCCTAATGACAACAACTGGCGGAAAGGGCGTACCATCAAGCTGACGCCTATCCACGCTCTTTTGGTAACTAACGGAAAGGTAAGATATTTTATAGCTACCACAGTTTGTAATAAACTTGGTAATTAACAATGCTGAGGTCGTAATAAGCGTCATACGTGTAATACGGGAACTGCCTTTGGAGTCGTAAAATTTTATAGCTGGATTAGACTCTACAGCCGAAAATCCAAGAACAGTGCAGCCGAAGAATACTTTAGCACCAAGAAGCTTTCGTGTAAATGTTATTGAGAAGCTGTCACTTCTATACTTATAATAAAACTGTAACTGGTCCCATTCTGTAGGGCACTCTATATTTGGGGAGCATTTTATTGTCGATACTGAAGCCAAAATTGTGATTTTTCATTTTTGTATGTATGTCTATGAGAATAATTGTTACCACGTACTCCGTAATTACTGAACCGATTTTGATGAAGGTTTAGGGGTTCTGGAATAACACATAGGCTAATCTAATTTTCGAATATAAACCCCTGAAGGGATTAAACGGTAAAAGGGTGGTAAATTTTGAATGGAAAATATTATTTCTTGTTTCGATTCACTCAAAACTCAGTATACAAATAAACATTATCTACGAGGGTCCCTCTCGGTGGGTGCCACCGCGTTACGCTTACTATCAGACAAACGACCTGCTAGTCTCGTTATCCAAAAAGATAACTTTATTTGCACACTACAATGAAAAATACAAAAAATATATGAAGAAACTTATTTTAACTTAGTCTAGTAGTACAAAGGGCGCTCTTATCGCTTAAAGCGATTTCTTACATAATGCACTACTGCTTGTCGACACGAGCGAAAAGGACATCTGCACTCACAGAAGATTTAGTCCTATAACCTGGTAAAACATTCTGTCATTTCGACGCAACCGGCTTTCGCATGATCTTATCGTCTATAACACGCTTTTAATTTACTATTCCACAGCCAACGACGACCCACAAAACGACCGAGATCCGCGAAGTCCGCGAGGCCCGCGATCGGGAAGCCAGAGAAAAGGAAGGTGAACTCTTCGCGCGCAGTGGCGTCAGAGAAGCCGCGCTGCTCCTCGTCAGGGAGAAGGCTGGGCGATACACGCTTCAAAGAGAGCCACTCTTCCTGGACCGATGTGTGGTCGCGGCGGACCATGAACCCGAACACTTCTTCGAAGTTCATGAGATTACGACAAAGGATTCATATATTTTTAAAGTGAGTATTTTCAAAAATTTAAATTCTTGTGAAATTTCACATGAAATAACAGTCGGTCTAGTTTGCATTGCCTAAGTTTATAATCTGCCTGAAGGCATACAATTTACACAAGTTTGTGCAAGTGTGATATGCACGCAAGTGGGATCCCACTGGAGCTTACCTGGAATTACCAGTCATTGTATAAAATTATGACGACGAGATAAAACATTTACAACTTTTTTATATATTATTTATATATATATAAGCGAGTCGTTTGCCTGATGGTGAGCATAACGTCAGCTTATAAAAATTGCAGTGCTACTCAGAACTTTGTAACATAAAGGTCTGCACGGCACTATAATCTAAATTGCGTTCGTTACCCTGAAACATAAATTAAATTAAATCTTAGTGAATTTACTAAGCTTATAATGATACTTAATACAGGTATTAAGTATCATCATAAGCTTAGTAAATTAACTAAGATTTAAATAATAATATCTTTGTTTCATCATCAGCCCTATTACGGTCCCACTGCTGGGATACCGGTCTTCTTTCACAGAGAAATACAGAGAGTATAGAGTAGGAACCATAATCTACCAAGCGGGCCCAGTGTGGCTTGATGGATGTCACATGTCCTCGAATAATGTGATTCTTGAACATTTCTATTGCGTTTCTGAGCCTTTGTTTTATACTTTCTTGTTCTCTCATTTCAGGCGGAAGAAAACTCCCGTACTCGCACATGGTACCGGCAACTACAGTACCACGCGCAGGGCGCAGGCGCGTGGCGCAAGCGACGCAACGCACTCGCCAATATCATGATAAACCCCATGCTTACTAGGAACTAGCCAATATCATGATCAACCTAATGCTTACTAGGAACTAGATAATATCTTGATCAACCCGATAATTTTAGGAATTATTTAAAATTATCAGACTAATCGTCAGATCAATCGATGTCCATTCCCTGAATATTTACTTAATAAGAATTATCTAGAATCATGCATGGTCAACCTAATAATTGACCTGATACTGGATAGTTCTTGAGAGATTTTAGTGGGTATTCTTGCAGCTTACTATGGAATGACACAAGTAACTAGGTAATATGTATCACGTTTAACCTGATGATTACTAGATCCATGATGATGAACCTGATATTTCTAGGAATTAACATATGCCATTTTTTTAATATGGATATTCAGAATGGGTAGATAAGTACAGGCGTCCACTGTAGGAAATATGTTTGCCAGTTGTTACCGTTATTTTTAAATCATAAATGTTTTTAAAATTGTTGTATGGAGAAGCAAGTTAAAGAATGGTAAGATTTTTTCAGCATTCGAATTATTATTCCCCTCTATTTGTAAGATAGGAAACTTTTACAAAAACCCGTTAAATTTTATTAATTAATAACATTGTAAAAATAAATTGAAAGTAAAAAACAAATAAAATGTGTATTATTGCAGTGGACATTAGACTTTTCAAATTGTAAATGACTTGAAAATGACTCAAGAAAATATTGGAAAAGCATTTTTTTATACATTTTCGCAAGTGTACAATTATAGTGTCGAGAATAAGGTTTGGTAGTAAGTAATAACCAAATCACAGAAAATCATATCGTTTGATATTATTTAGTTCCAAAATTATAAAACATTGCATTTTATTTGTATTAGATTGTAAGCATTGTCACCGAAACGAAATATATTAACTACTTTAAACTTGTATTTTTTTGTAAATGAAATTTAGATATTTTTGCCACTAGTTTTATTTAGCTTTACACCAAAACGTAGTTGTTTTAACATTTTATGTGCCCTATTAATAAAGTAATAAATATGCAGTTATTAACAATTAATAAAGTAGAGGAAAGGTTTTTATTGTAAATATTTAATTTTAATAGCTGTGATATCATGTCTTTTTTTCAATAAAAACACAAAAAAACTTGCTTTCTAACATTCAAATCCAATTTTTTAAAGATACCTACTTACCTAATTTAATTTTGTTTTTTTTTTCTGATTATTTGTAAGGTTTTTTGTTCAATATTTTTCATTAAATTTTAAGGAAATATATAAATATAATATTGTATTTATTGTATGTAAGTAGTTATTAGTTTGATGGATTCTGTAGTATTAAATGTTTTCATCTTTGGGAAATATTACGTATTTGTTATTGTAATTTTAGATACAACAGGAAATAAAGTAAATTAATTAAACATTTGACTTTTATTAATCACCGTATGCTAAGTCTTAAGGGAGTGAGATGATTGTTTATATTATCTGATAACGAGACGAGCGGATAATTTGCCTGATGATAAGCATAACGCCAGCGCGTAACAATTGCCGTGCCACCTCAGAACTTGAAACCCAAAGGCCTGTGCGGCACTGCAGTGCGCTCGTTACCGTGAGACATTAGATATCAACACTAATAAGCCCACAGTAATTTCATTGACAGATCTGGCTCCTAAAAAGCATATGCAGCCATATTTTTTTCGAGGAGGAAATCTTGATGCTGCCTGCCATGTGGGCAGTCCGGTTATGTGGGATTTTTATGGTGGTCTGCCTCGGCGCTAGAGGAGGGCCTCCAAAGGACCACGCCGATGCTCCTCAGCACTGCGCTCTTCCCTGCCGATATTCATCTTACGACAGCGCGGACCACAGCGAGCTGCTGTCCTTCTACAAGGCTTGCTTGGATGGGTGGTTGGAGCCCCACCTCCAATACAAGCCCAAAGATCCCCTTAGCCCAAAGTTCCCTTTCGCCTTTTACGATAGGCAAGTGATACCGAAGCCTTATTATTCTTGTAAATCCGGAGGTTGCGACTGCAGATGCTAGAGGCATCATAGATCGGTTTGTAAAGCTTTTTATTATGATAAGGCTTAGCCAATTTTTTAAAGCTTTTTTGTCTCTATAATAATTTTTCAATTAAATGTAATTTAAGAAAATTAGGGACCTTTAAAACATGAACACGTCGAAGCCTTTGAAACGTTAAAAATTAAATGTAAAAGCTATACTTCGCTGTAGTATTAATATAATGTAATTTCACTGGCAACTTTGCTCATTAAACCAGAACACAGTAATGCTTGCACATCACTGCTTGGCGTCAGACTTCACGAGCAAAGCGATGGTACCAACCCAGACGGACACTTGCAGAAGAATTAATCCTCTGTCCTACGCTAAAAAGTTTAGTAAAAACCAAAGTAAGAAGGCTGAAAATAGTTTTATACCTACAGTTATTTCAATATAGTAAAAAAAATATACCAAAAAGGTAAATTACAAGTATTAGTTTTTTCCAAAGTACACATGCAATTAAACTAAAATGGTCCACTCCCAGTACTCTAGCTCATCAGCTTATTATGTCCCCTGGCAACCTTCACTCAGAGACACAATCCTTCTGGACCAGGGCGTTGGAAGTCACACTTGTAACTTTAGGTACTTAGGCGAAGCGATTTCGCTACGATTTCTTCTCCTCAGCCTTGAGAGATGGTGGAAAAGAAATAAAGGCGAACCTGTCACTCACCTGTTTTACGAGTAGGTAGTAATGTAAACCTAAGCACGTGGTGCCGTATTCCCTAATATTAATACCTTGTGTTTATTGCTGGCGCGACGTGTACACGTGATAGTGGAGTTTATAGCTCACGACGCTAGCTCGGGTCAGCTCCTAATTTAATATCTCTCTGTAACACCAAGTAACCTAATAAACAGTAGGTACCTAGCCAAAATATATTAATTTTAGAGTTAATATAGGTATGGAGAAAAATACCCAAAGATCTAGCTCAGTGGCGCGTCTTGAGAGAGCCTTAAGTCCAGAAGTTGATTGATACAGGCTGAATAAGATGATCCAAATTAGGTGTCCCGTAGAAAATAAACAAGTACTTTTATCATGAACATTGTATCACTCTTGACAACCGAGGATTCTTGAATGAATATAACTTTGTAGCTGAATTCAACTAGAGTTCAGACGAGTTCATAGCTTGGATGACTGAACTGGTTTTGGAAAATTAGATGAGATGATATTTATGTCGAAAACGCTGCAATTCAGACATTGCCTTTCTTTTAGATCAGTTGTGTAATTATTGGAACGGACACCTAGAGAGATCAATATTTCATGCCTCATTAATAAAAGCCCGTGTGATTAACAAATTTTGAATTTGAACTTTGCATAAAAAACACAAATTATATATTAAAAAGTGAATCAAACTAAAGTGTTAAGCCAAAGTACAATGGAAATGACAATATAAATGCTGGCTACCTAGGTAGAGTAGACAGATTATGATCTATGACAATCTAAGCGTAAAATACAATATTGAAATGTACTGTTGTCAAGACTTCGTGTTGTGAATCCTACATATTTTTCAAGACTCTACATAGAAGAAAATATCCAGGAATAGCGTCATAAAAACGTCGAGTATGAGCACGATCCGTCAAGAGGCGAGAGATGTTATAATTAAATCGTTATTTGCTCCGTCTACGAGAAATGTCTGGGAAATGAGCCAGTCTCCTGTATTACATTTAGTATGAAGACTCATTTCATATCCGACCTATATTGTGTTTACGTTTGCCTCGCACAGCATTCGTAATAAAAGAAACATTTCTTGCGGTATTATGGAAGGGATGAGAATTGGAGAGAATATAATAAAATGCGAGGTATTTTTGTGGCGCTTGCGCACTCCTAACTGCACTATTCAGACTGTACACCATAACGCGTTGCAATGCGATGCGATAGTGCGATCACTATTATTATAAGCATGCTTTGGTCGTCACGAAATAAGCCGTCATGGCATGCCACTTTGCTATTAACACAGTCTAGGTTAGTACATTACCATGCACTATAGCATCTGTCTATCTACAAACCCATTTCGAACCTCACAGAAAATTTTGTATTCTGTAAAACTCAATAACGCTTGTGGCGCCTCATCGATAAGAGTGGTAGTGGATTAAACTATATTGAGTAAGATTATGACGTTACTTATTTGGTAATGAGGCATAATTCACTTTGTGCTCCGAAACATGAAATACCGTGGTAATTAATGACGCATGCATGTGCAACTAAACATTTTTATTTTATTTGGTAACGAGACGAGCTGGTCGTTTGCCTGATGGCATAACGCCGGCACATAACAATTGCAGTGCCGCCCAGAACTTTGAAACACAAAGGCCTGCGCGGCACTGCAGTGCGCTCGTTACCCTGAGACATTTGGTAATAAGTCTCATAAGCCCAGTAATTTCACTAGCTACTCTGCTCATCAAACCGGAACACAATAATGCTTGCACAGTACTGCTTGGCGGCAGACTTCACGAGCAAAGTGAACATGAACAGAATATACTTAAAGGTGAAGTGGGTTTGCTTTCGAAGTGAGTTCGGTCATTTGAGTGAATTCGAGTTTGTGTTCGAATTATTACAGAATGACTAAACTGATCATAAGTGTCAATGTGGTTGAAAATGCTAAATAGGTACGCTAAATGGGAATCGACTCTCAAATGCGGCTAACGGAATACACTGATAGGTAGAATACAATGAATATGTCAACCCATCCCGTGGGTAAGCCCACGGGATGGGTTGACAAATTCACCACATCCCACCACAATCTAAGGATTGTGGTGGGATCAGTTGACGTAATTGCCGCGAAGATGCTCCGCTACCATACTATGTTTGAATTAGGTACTATGTTTTCTTTCACAGGAAACTCAAGCTTGACATGTGATTAGAAATATTGACCAAAAACTCGACGGTGGAACTCATCACTGAAACATTTTTGCTTCTAGAATAGCTACTGGATCCAGATCGGTCAACTAGTACCTATTCTTCATCTTATTTTGTACTGTTCCTCAAAACGTAAATCTTCATAGTACAAACTTTCTAATATCCATAGTTTCAGTTCACATTCACCCTGTCTTTAAAATAACTTTAAACTTTTCCCACTAGCTTCAACGGTGGCTTATTTAATAATTGTAATGGCAAACTTATTCTGCAAATTTTGTATATTAACGTAAGTTCTACAACAACTTTTTTAACGAATATGTATCTTAGGGCATTGTAGTAAGAGTCAAGCTCTGGGAAATGAAAGTAATTTTAAGTTTGTATAATAATACGGAAGATACAAGTTACGTTTGGAACTTTATTAGTTAGAAGTGTTCCGATAGTAAGTTCTAACCAAACATCTCACCAGTCTATTGGGTTCGGTTAATTTTGATTGAAACTGTTTTGCGTACTTCAGTTTGCAAGTTTCTGTCCTTCAAGCCTTTTCAAAGTTTAAAGATACTTACTTTAATTGTATTTAATTTAATTTAATAATGTATGTATTTGAATCAGTTAATAGACAGTAAGTCATAGAAATAAAATGAGTTTAATATGATATTTTTCATAAGTTTGACTTACTTATTTTTTATTTTTTCGACGAGTTAAGTAAATGATTTTCATACAAATCATTCAATTATTTTTCAAAAACTAAATTCGTATATCAAAATTGGCTTAGCGAGGTTTAGTACCTATAATTAACCAGAAATAAAGTTTACCTACTCCAGTTCCCTGTACAATACCTTAGTGAGCTAACTAAAGTACCTAAACTATATCTTGGTCTAGTACATGTGTAACTTTCCTATAAGTTCGGGTTTATAGCTAGTTGATAAACACTTAGCTTGTTTAAGTTTGACTGAGTCAATTTGATTTCGCTCTACTTAATTTTCATCTGGAGACCTAATACACACTAGGAAAATTAATAAGTGTGTTAGAGCAATATTTAGGCATTATCGCCTTGAGAACGACTTGTCATGCATTAATACTACAAGAGCTTTTTTAAAACGTTTTTCTAGTTTCATACCTGATGTTAAGTGGATCGTAGCTAGTGACAAGCTCAGAGTAAGATTCGGAGACGTGTCTAAGCATGAAATTTTGCTTCCATATGTCAAAACTGTATAGAATTTTGACATATGGGAGCCCACGCTTAGATTCGTCTTCATATCTTAGCTAAGGTCAGCTCCACACATTGGCCCCACAGTCTCAATGCCACTCGTCCTACGTGTGTCTCTAGAAAATAGTACTGCGAGGGCTCGCGCCAATTTTGAGGCTAATGCTATTTTCTAGATCCACACGTTGGACTAGTGGCATTGGGGCTGACATTGGGGCCAATAAATGGAGCCAGCTTTATGTTTTTTTCTAATGCATATGTTGGACGAGTGGCACTGGGGACGACGTTCGGGCCAACGTATGGAGCCGGCCTAAGTGTAGAACAGGATAATAATAAAATAAGTAGTAATAATTGTGACACACAACCAGTGGTCGTCGTTTGCCGTCAAATCGACGCTTCGTTTCTCCCTTTCGATTATCTTACTACGATGATGCGAGATAAACGCAAAAAAGTATGAAACTTACAATTAACTGCATATTTGTTTTTATTGGAAGTTAAAATTAGGGTCAATATCACCAAGTGTAGTCAGTCCCCTGTTTGCGCATGTGAAGCAGTTTTAAATATGATTTATACCAATAAGGTAAATTAAATAGTTTTTATGGCGACATAAAGTTCAGATTACAACATAGTCAATTGACCTTTATATCGCCAATAAAGCGATAGTAGTCGTAAAAACATCGTTATATTATAGCTAAATATACTGAAAATGAGCTTTAGTGGAAGGAAAGTTTTGTTTATAGGCGTATGTAGTTAAATTTTGATTTAGTACGGTCTATCCTGTTTTAATTCGTGTAAGTTATATTGGACCCACCCCGTTGACGTGGTTTTGCCGCGTGGCGTTAAGGCTTATTTTATACCCACTGTATCCAATCAGATCTATTTTAAAAGATCAAAATTAATTTTACCTACATAAAAACGGCCTTCTCAACATCGTCTTTTTCGTGATTAGAGTGGTCAACTAGGATCTGAATTTAATAGAACATGTCATTTGTAGAATATATCCTTTGTAGGATCTGTCCTTTATAGTAACAGGAGTATTATCTTGTGAGAAATTACTGGGCTTGTAAGACTCTCAGGGTAACGAGCGCAATGCAGTGCCACGCCGGCCTTTGTGTTTCAAAGTTCCGAGTGGCACTGCAATTGTTATGGGCCGGTGTTATGCTTACCATCAGGAAAATGACCAGCTCGTCTCATTATCAGATAGCATAAAAAAGTGTCTGTTTTCTTGAAACGCGTACCTTCAACCTTTCAAGTTAGCGCAAAATCTAGAAGTGGGTAAATATTGAATAACCACCTTAGTTTACACACACACACACAAGTTGGTTCCATGTACGATACACATATCGTATCGGATGCTGTGAGTAGATCAGTAGTTAGAGTCTTGGCGTGAAAGGAACTTTGATGTTACAACTTTGATTAATAGATACTTAGTGGAAATTACTTTTCAAAACACATCCATTTGTAATGGGCACAAATAAATCATCTTATTTCCGTCATTTCTAAATTTACTCTGGTTGTTACGGTATGCAGAATCGAGTTGTACCTGATATTGTGTTTAACCCCCGACGCAAAATGGTGGTGGTGGGGGGGGGGGGGGGGGGGGGATGGGCGGGAGGGAGGATCTTTGTGAAATGTTTAAGGCGCGATTAAAGCTAAACGTCCGGTAAAGTCCTGTTTATCGTAGTTCGTAAACGGATGTCAGCTGTTTTTTTTTAAAGGTGACTTGATCAAACTTTTCTTAGCTATGATTCAAACAAATCTGTTTTTTTATACTACATATTAATTAACAAGAAGAGTTAGCCGTTTTCCTGATGTTTAGTATAGCGTCGGCCCTTAACAATTGCAGTGACACTCAACCAGTGCAGTGATTGATACCCTCAAACATTTTGCCAGAAATTATTACTTATTTTTATACACCAAAAAATATTAATGAAACACTTTGTTTACGCTTTTAAGTCACCGAAAATAGAATTTTCGTTCTTAAAAGTTTGGGCACCTACATTTACTTAGATAATTACATTTTTGCGGTCCTCAAGGGTCGTTGAAAGCATTTTGTTAATTCATTTTTCATCAACATTTTATGAAAGTTTCAGCCTAAATCCCTTGGAGAGGCTTAGTAATAAATAGAATTAGTTATTAATTCAAACATCTCGGGAGATTTTGAGGAAAACTATATGGATGGATCTGGATAGGTCATCTTATTAAGTTTATAGCCTCAGGTCAGCCATGTCTACTTAAAGATTAAGATGTTTACTATGTTACTGAAGAAACTTAGGAGTATTTTTCTTGAAGTTTTTGATTAGCGGATATTTTGCCCATTTGCGTGCCGCCACTGAAGTTGAAGGAACCTAACACCATCACACATACAATGCTATCACGTACAAAATCCATTACTCGCCCGTACTAAAAACTCACCATTTACCCACACATCTTCATTACCTAGATGCACACAAATAAAACTAACTGGCAACACTAATCGCGGAAACAGTGGACTGTTACAAATTGTATGGGTTAACGAGCGGGTAGAGGATTCGTATAATTAATGTATTTCTGTGCGAGACGTTATCTGTGAGATGTTTATTCTGTGGATTTGTATAGTTGTGGTTGTGTTACTTTTCGGGAATGATGATTTATAAGAAAAAGTAACTTCTTTCTCGTATAGACAGGGAGGGGTCGAGTAGCAAAATCGATGAACGATATATCGTTCCATTTCGTGTCGTATACCTTACTCTAAGTTTTATTGATTTCTACGTTCTATCGGCGATAGAACAAACGATGTGAAAAAACTTGTCGTAGGAACATTTGTTAAAGTATATCTAACTAACCTTAGTTAGATATATTCGGAGCAATGTCGTATCGTGACGATCATTTCGTTATCATTTTTGCGAGTAGATCCTCAGGCCAGGTCAGAATTTGTAAACCACTCTCGAAGGCTTTTGACTGGTTGGTTGTCGTTGGTCGTCGTGAAACAACCACGACCGATGATTTAGCATGTCCTCTGAAGCACGGTAGGGTTTAGAGTCGAAAATATTGGTCACATCCAGGTACTCGCCGAACCGAACGTAAAAAGTTTCATTTCCCATAGACATGAATAGGCAATTCTAGACAAAACTTCATAAGTGGCTTATACTTAGAAAAATGTTTGAAAAAAAAAGAAACTATCTGTAATTAGATAGGTACTCTCATTTTTAACCGAATTTCAAAAGTTACAAACGTTAAAATTAACTTTACGGGATCGGCAGTTCAAGAGCTAGGTTTGACAGCAGATGCCAAATTATCTTTTAAATTATTCGAAGTGACTACATAAACTTCGGTTCATAGTTGAACTTCACTTCAAAATGGTTGGTAAACTCAGCCCTATGTCAATTCTAATATTTAATTTATAATATATGTTTGAAAAGGTAAGTCCCACTTTCCCGTCTGTCTCAATTAGGTATGATTTAGATTCAGTAAAGCATTCTACTCGCTTCTTAACATTTTTGTAGTAAAATAAAACAACGTCTTTGTAAATAAAGCCACTAAAAACATAACGTAGAAGTTGTTGGATGTTCATTTAACGAAGTAGAATTATTACTAGTTAGATTTGTACCAGTCGCCGGTTCCCCAGAGTTCTGCTTAATTAGCGGAACAGACGCTGGAAAAATGTTCTTTGAAATTGTATTTATTTAAGTTTTTAAAGGATTTTGTTTAGCTTTAAAAGGCAAATGTGGTGGAGACCGGGTTTTGTGGTAAAAGTTATATTACTGTTTCAATTTTGCTGTGGTTGATATTACTGCAAAAACTTTGGCGCATTTTTTTTATCTTTACGTAGGTAATTTTTTTTTACCGACTGCAAATCGCCGAGTTGGAGTAGCGTCTAGCAAACAAACGTTTAGGGACTTACAACAAAAAAAAATGAAACACGTTAAACCTGTATTAAACACTGTTTAACGCCTAAATATGCCTTAGTCGCGCGATTAAATGTGAGCAACCACAAATCCTAATTTAAGTAGTGTCTAACCGTTGTCTAACACAATTCTGTTGTGACATTTCTAATTAGTTTTGACGTTTATCTTTAGACACGGTCTAGCTAAACAAGCGACTAAAACTTGTTATTTTGTGGTAACACTACTAGAGTCTAAACGGCTGATTAGATGCTACTCTAAACTTTAGAACGCGCTTTTTACTTACGAAATTTCAGTGCCACTAAGAACTTTGAAACACAAAGGCCTGCGCGGCACTGCATTGCGCTCGTTACCCTGGACATTAGGTATTAAGTCTCATATAAGCCCAGTAATTTCACTGGCTACTTTGCTCATTACGTTAATCGAGCATATAAGAGGACGACGCAGTTACTATAGTATTAGTATAATTTCAATTTAAATTTTAAAAGATCTTTATTTAGACATAACAAAATATACAAACATGTACAATACTAGTGTAAATTAACATTCTAGCAGTAACAAAATAACTAAGGATTCAAAGACATTCGTCGAGTACAGTCTCATTACGAATTTATGTATTAGTATAATAGTGTAATATTAGTATTAGTATAATAGTGAGGTCAGTAATTGACCATCATGGTTTTGCCGGGCGATCCATCAAGATGGTTCAGTGTGCGGTTCTGAACATAAGAGATCGAGAAAATAGATGGAACCATTTCGACTGTCGTTGCTTTTTGGAAAAGAGTGTAGTGAGCATAACATTTTTTCTTAGGTATTGGATGTTTGAGTTGTTTCTGTGACTACACGTCACCTGCAACACAGGGAATCCTATCAGATCAGAGTTGCCCATGCAAATACATCATTATGTATCAGGCGTAAATTTCTCCTTTTTATTGCGTTCTACAAGGATGACGGCGCAATCAAAGTAAATAAATACCTTTGCTAATTACATAAATATATTATCTCTTTGAAACATTTATCTTATGAAAAGACAACGATGGTGAAAATGCCTTTTATGAAAATTAGATTAAAATATCAAAACTACGTTAGTATCTGATTAACATAAAATTATTTAAAATTAATTCAATAAAATGTAAGTAATGCAAAGTACTTGTAAATTAAAACAGTTGCGCTAGTTCAAAATATTTTAGTTGGGAAAACTGGACAGCGAGTGTTTTCAGCTAGGGCTTAGAAAACTAATAATGGATTATTGAATTTATAAATTCAACGCCAACATTGATTTTAGATCGAAAAATAACTGCAGTTTCTAAGTTGTGATTATTGTTTTTTCTTTAATTATTTTTCATTCATTTTCCCATTTTGTTTAGCAAAGAACAATGTAAAGAAAAGTGCATCTTTAAATATTTTTATTTTGATATAAATACGTTCACTTCATACCGCTTTTGGCTTGCGTCACCGGGGCGGCTCAGACCCACTATTACTAGACTAGACTTTATAATATCATGAAAATATCTTCTTTTTTGTGTGTGTAGTAGGGTGGAGCACGGATGTATGTATGAAAAAAAAAATTTGTTTATATTTTTAGTTGTAATAGGGGGGGATCGGTGCCTTATATTGAAGTTAAAATAAATATAATTTTTCAATTAATTTGATGAATATCTTCTGCCTCCGCATTGATCTCAAAAATTTAGATATAATTGAAAAAGTCTCGTACAGTTCTGGCCAAACATTAAGCTTAATTTAATGGTAAATGGGTAATAAATGATACACAATACATAATTCGAATATTTATGAACTATCTTTAATCTAAAATAATACAATTTTGTTATAAAATTAAATAAATAATTTAATTTAATAATTGTTAAATAATTTCTGGAATAAAATAGGTCTGTTTATTACAATTTCATAAATTTACATTTCGTCAAATTGGAGTAAAAAACCAACTTTTTTCACAAATTCAAGGGCGTTGCGGAGGCTGTTACTGTAAATCAAATCAAATAACATTTTGCATGAATTAATTTGAGTCTAAAAGGCACCGATTTTTCACTATTAGATTAATCACAACCGATTTTTTTTTTCACTCCACCCTAGTGTGTAGTGAGTTCGCTTGACTATCTTTTGGGGGCTCAATTTGAATCTCCAAAATCGTAAGGTATGAATAGTTCAAACCTTACGACAAGTTTGCAATATTTGTGAAGGAAAGCGTCGTAGTGCAATAATATTATTGCGGCAGGTGATTTTCTTGTGCTAGCTAGCCATAGCTATCACCCAAATTATTAGATCACAGGTGACTGACACCAAGAACCCTTCGGCGTGAATACGGCGGTAGGTGAGTAGAGTGGATGCAGCAAACGGTATCAGGTTTGGCGTGATTACCAGTTACTAACTCTTCTGCGAGTGTCCGCTTGGGTGGGAATCACCACTTTGCTCGTGTAGTCTGCCGCCAAGGAGTAATTAAGTGAACATCATTCGGAACTGTGTTCCGGTTTGATGAGAGAAGTAGCCAGTGAAATTACTGAGCTTATGAGACTTAGACAGGGTAACGAGCTCACTGCAGTGCCGCACAGGCACTGGTGTTTCAAAGTTCTTAGTCGCACTGCAATTGTTATGGGCTGGTGTTATACTCCCCAGGAAAATGAACCGCTATAGTCTCGTTACCACATAGTATAAAACAAAATCTCCGATCACGTCATTATTATGTAGGTACACGTAAAACTGACATACCTAAGTAGAATAATAAGTTCTATATCAATTTTGGGAGCGTGAAATCACAAGCACCATTTTTTCAATAAAATATATGTTTGCGTTCCGTAATATTACTACTATTGCTAATTCACAGTTTACTCGTAACTTACATACTTGATTCACTTGTTTTTTAAAAAAAAATCACTTCAAACACATTTTCTCTTCAGATTTTCAATGAGCCAAGTTACGGTAAGTTCCTATCTAGCAAATAGGGCAAACACTTTTTATCTTGAAGTTTTTTTTACGTATTTGTACTTTTTTTTTTGTTTTTTGACTGGAGTTAATGTAGTCTTTTGAATTTAAAATTGCTAGTTCATTGAATATTCTTATTAGCCTTCGAGCTTTTTAGAGCGATTTTAATATTGTGAAATGAAAAAGAAATGTATTTATGATGTAAGACAGAATCTAGGTCGATCCGTAGTAAAAATAACTCATTATATTTGGCTTAATAGCCAGATTTAAGGCTGATGTCAGCTTTTTTTTTAAGCTAGAGAATTTTTTTAGAACAATCCCATTCTTTACTTAACTTTCTTTTGTTTTCCACAACTAAATCAGGATTCAGATGACTGCATCGTGGTAAAGGTGGGACAGAAAGATAGCGAAATCATATATTTAGTATAATCAGGTTCACAGTCATCTCAATATAGGAATATTTTAGAAATGTTTCTCGAGTAGTAGATACTTTATTATTTAACCTGAAATGCAAAGTCACAATTTCCTACAGAGTATCACAGTAAGAAATATTTAAATTAACTTTTAATACAAAATCACCATTATTATCTTCTAAATTCATATATATGTTATTCATATATGGTATACCAATCAAATCTATTGTTCCACCAATCACAGCACAAATTGACTTTGTAACGCGAACCAAATCAGTCCCGTACATAGAAAGAAACCTTCTCAACCTAACTGGAAATGATTCAATCAATACTGCCGACTGGACCCTTGTAACATGTGGGGGCCGGGTCTCGCAAATGATGTCGAATGACGAATGAAGTAACAAATTCAGACGGTGCCTGGGGTTCTACTCCCAAAAACGATTACGATATAATCGTCACGATACGACATTGTTCCGTACATATATACATATGTCTATATCGAACTAACCCCACTATAACAAATTGTTCGTTCGACAAGTCTTTTTTAAGCCCCATACTGATATCGTTTGTTCGATCGCCGATATATGACAGCGCCTTTTATATCAACCTCCTTTGTGTCATAAAATATACAATAAATTACTGGATGACATCAAAATATTAAATGTCAATCAATTTAAAACAAAACTTTACGAATGGCTATTACAAAATTGTTTTAATAGTACATACACATAGGCAAGTATTTAAATTTTACGTAACATTTTTTCTTTATTTAATTTTACTATTTATTTTATTTGTGAATTTATTGACATTACATTAATATGACTTTTTAATATTTGCACGCCTGCTCGCAGGTTGAATACTCTGACTGACTATTCTTTTAACATCTGAAATGTATATTATGTATTCTTGCAAATAAACGTTTGATTTGATTTGTGAAATCGGTGGTTATTAAAATCGGTGGTTATGAAAAATAAATCGTTCACTGATTTCGCGAGTAGACCCCCTGGACTGCCTCGCTGAGTCTTTGATTGCAGCCTGTATAGTACGCACCCGGTGTTAGGTCCTACATTTACTGACTATAAACAACGCGCCAATGATGTTAGGGCTCTAGAAATGCTAAGGTAATGTTCTGTAGGTATGGGATTGTATTTGAAATGTTTCTTGAATCGGAAAGGGTGAGTAATCGTCTAGTAGCTCCTAGCCAATTTTTTGGAGTAGCTTTGAAGGATTAATAAACTGGGTAAAGTGTATAAATATTCCGTAAGGGATTGACAGCTCATTGATAATGTTCTGTTGTCATAGCTGGATTAAACAGAAAAATTAATACAAATTAGTTTTTATGTTTGTACCTAGATAACAAGTAATTTGGTTTCAACTTTACTCACATAAAACTACAATCTGGGAGTCTTCAAGACACGAGTGAACACTGAACAGTACATTTTTGGCAAGCATGCTACATCCTCGACTGCATTGAGATAGAGGACAAAAGCAAGTCCAATTTCTAAAAAAAAAATATTTGAGACACTAGGGCATTTCAAAGCGAATGTTTTTATTATACTAATTAACTCTAATGCTTTTATAGAAAACTGCTGTACATATGCCTCCACCATAGAACGCTACTTGGATCGGCTACTCGCCTCTTGCATCCAATCCTCGTCAAAAATCACTGAACACTGAACTCTATACGGACAAATATCACCGCTCCACACGACCTAACTCTTCGAATAAGCGTGTAGTGTTCACACTTGCCGTTTTGACGCTCTAAAAAGGGTCGGCTCATTTGCCGTCAGCAGAGCTCGAATAGCGCCCATCTCGCCGGCATTACACGACGTGTAGCTTTTCTTTGTATTGCGTTGATTACTGATTGGCTAGTTTACCGCCTTTGTAGAGTTTGCAGCGAACGTGTACAATGACAGTTTCGTAGATTGTATGTGGAGTGCCATGATGAACTGTTGGCTAGGGGGCAATTTAATTTGTCGGTGTTTGAGTAAGACTGCATTTATAAACTGCAGTTCGTCAACTTCGTAATACGGATTCGGTTGCAAACATTGATGGTGGTAGGGTATTGTATGGTGCTCTCTCTGCCACCAAGCAAGTACAAGGTCTCCGGAAAAGACAGCGAAGAATTCAGTCAGTTAAATTACCTAATGTTTCAGGGTATAATGTGCTTAGCATTGCAGTGCCGCGCAAGGTACTCTTCCAAAGTCCTGGGTAGCACTGCGATTGTTACGGGCTGTCGTTATGTTTTATACCGTCAGGCAAGTGACTCGCTCGTCTCGTTATCTAATAATATATAAAAATAACTAGAAAGAACAAGTCCCCGGAGAAGATACAAGTAATAAAGCTCAGCACTGAGCCGAGCTGAGTCTGGTACTAAGTATCAGACTTTCCACTCTGATAGTATTTTTTATCTTTTTATATACAAACAACAATAATAATCACCATCAGCCGGAAGACGTTCACTGCTGAACAGGCCACTTGGATCGGCTACTCGCCTCTTGCATCCAAGAGTATCTTGCGGTTTGGCAAGGTCGTCGGTCCACACGGGGGGGTCCTACACTACGTCTTCACAAACAACATAACAATACTTTACTTTATTCTTTACAATAATAAGATTTTCAAGTCAAGGAAATACTTCAATACCCTTCAAATAATACCATTCCTTCTAGGGAGTCTCGATTACGTTACAAACGACGCTGTAGTTGAAAAGGCCCAATGACCGATCTCCACAGCCGTTCCCATTTCTAACCGGGAATGAGGTCTTGGAACCAGCGATACTAGAAATATACGTTAACAGTCTTCGAATAAGGTTCACATTAGCGTGATGCTCAAAGGGTAGAAATAATATGTGTTGTTTGCGTTATAGAGGCTAGTTCTTCAATAGATCCTTACCTATACTGATCTAGGACGCTGATTTTCTATTGAATTTGTGGACGTAATATGTTTAGGGACTTTTTTTGTATGCTTGAGTGCTCTTAGGTTAGTGCCTTTTTGAATGACAGTACCTACTTGGGTAATTCAGTGGTACTTTTAGTCAGTATAAATGTATAGTAAAATTAATCTAGAAGTTTTACTATCCCGGTATAGAGCTAAAGATAAATGTGGCTAAAGTTCAGACAAAGAGTACAAAATGCCCTTCAACGCTGCAGAAAAAATTGTAGTAATTTCACATTAAAAATATTTTTCTAAAGTATCATGATAACCTGGTGGTATTCCATTCGATGAGGGAATGTACTAATTTATTTTAATAAACAAAGAAACTAAACAACTCGTAAAAGTGGAACATGTTTTCCAACCCCAAGAATTACAATCAAAGGAAAAGATAACCAACGCCAGTGAGCACAAGATTTACTAACCGATGCCGTGAGATTGTAAAACCCAAAATAAAATACACGTTAAACGTTAACAAAGATATCTCTACAGCCAGAAAAATAGAACACAATTTGGTAGCTCCAAAATGAGAAATACATTTTAATCAAAAAGACTCAACAAGTGAAAATAAAAAAATGTCGACAGCCGCCGTATGACCAAATTTTTATAATATGAATTATTATAAAATTTAGTTTTTAGTTTTGAATATTTAATTTTAGCCATTTTTTTGTTTCATATAATTATACTCTAACAAAATTTTATAGGTTGGAGTTCGCCAATTTTGTAAAGAACGACGTTCACGTGATCGGTTCAAGAGCTATTATAAGCTTTGACAGCCGATGTCAAAATTCTCTTTCAAACTGTGACACTGGGTCAAACTGTGTGTGTGACACTGTGTCCAACTGTGTGTGTGACACTGTGTCCCAAGTCGGTTTGAATGACGATTTGGAGCCATGACGAAGCGTGTTTTACAGTTTTTTTTAAACTAGGTACATAAGTTTTGTATTTTTTTTTATCGTCGACCGCATCATCGCTGAACATCAGGTGAGATCATGGTCAAACGTAAGCCTATTACAGATTTAAAAAAAAGCTTCGTTATTCACAAACAGATTTGGAACGTTATTTCTTTATTAGAAAGGATAATACTTTTAGATCGGTTCCATATGTTCATCCAAATAGGTTCAGTAGTTCATTATTGAAGTCGGTTCCCGCTTTTTGAAAAGCAATTTTAATTGTTTGCTTACTTTCTTTTTGGCAACAAGTTCATGTCATGTGCCTCCTTGACTAAATATTAATTACCGGTGGTGACCTATTAAATGTGATTGGGATCAATTCAATATAGTAATTATTGCTAAACATCGGCTGATTGATTTTGGTTTAATAGGACAGAATACCCTTCATTAAATGGATGTAATGTCAGAATTGGGTCACGATACCCTAAACGATTCCATGATGATTGATTACATTATATTCAACGTCAGTTTATTTGTCCTGGTAATTACCTACAGATTAATAAAAAAAGAAGAAGAAAAATAGTGTGTAAAATAATTGATTATCATAGTAAAAATGTTTAACTAGAACTACGTTGCAAAACGTTGTAAAACATCTGGTTTACATAACCAGAAGATGCAGCTTCTAATCCCATTGGCAGCGAGATGAATAGTTACCTAGTATTATAAATCCAAAGACTAAATCTGCTTTTGCCCAATCCGATCAATAAACATAAACTGCGCCTTATTCAACTCCAATTTTATTAAGACATTTAGCTTCCTTTCCATTCTAGATAGCTATTAGCCACTGACCCAAAAAGTATTCGCTCAGCATTCCTTAAAGGATTCGAGAGCATCCGTCACTGGAGCAGCGTAAAAGCCGAAAAATCACGGACAAAATTTCAAAAATAGCGTTTTCTAAATTTATCTCTTGAAATTGTCCGTAAAATTGCTCGGTGGAGCTTGAAGCGAGCTAAAGTATGCTTCATGTATCGCGTCTTGCGAGATTGTGGATATTAGGGCGTTTATGCTAAGGAAAATATAATTTTGGTAAGTGAACGTCATACAGAGAACTTTTATTAGGTGCGGTGGACCAAAGTTTTCTTCTTACGAATATTCTGGAGTCAACAATTATAGTGGACTAAACACTACACAGTGCTTACATTTTTATACTACTGGATAGCGAGACAAGCAGGTCGTTTGTCTGATGGTAAGCATAACACCAATAACATTTGCAGTAGCAGAACTTTGAAAGAAAAAGACCTCGCGGCACTGCATTCCGCTCGTTACCCTGAGACATCAGGTAGATTCATACACCCAGTAATTTCACTGATTACTTTGCTCATCAAACCAGAACACAGTTTTGCATGTACATTACTGCTGCGGCAGACTTCACGAGCAAAGTGGTGGTACCCGTCGAGTAGAGGACACTCTACTCGCAGAAGAGTTAGTTCCACCACCTGTTTTACGGCAACTGAGGGTGTTGAAGTAGTACAGCTATCACGCGTTACTTTATCAATTTATTTACAATTTCCACTTTTTCAATTCTCGACAGACAAATTTTCGCGGCTTGCACGTAATAAAGGTTACAAGTGCATGCCAAAACCGCATTTTTCAATAAACCACCGAAAGCACTAGTTAGGAACGGGCTGGGATATCTGGCAACAAATAGAACAGAGCACTGGCTTATTCACAAATTCTGCTGACTGCAGGGAGTTGCCTCTTTCGGTAGACGATATTGAAACGTTATGAAAACGAATTTAAAGAAATTATTTTTAAAGAAATCCAGATTCAGTCTGTCTCTATACCAAAATTGGTTTAGTGGTTTAAGCTTAAAAACGTAACAAACAGACAGACAGAGTTAAAATCGCATTTATAATTATTAATTTGGATTGAAAGCTTAGGACCGTTGTCGTTGAACTCTCAGTTGTATAAGGTCTTTTTCCGTTTTTGAAGGGTTTTGAAGATTATTTATAACCCTGCCACCTAACAGCTAGTTAATTGAAATTTTGTCACTTTTGCACTATAATTATTATTGAACTTATGGAAATGTAAAGTAGAGTATGGGTCACACATCTGTTGGACAATGTTTGTAAATGGGGGGCTTAATTGAGTTTCACACACAAAAACAAAAAGCATAAAATTTTCATTGAAACAAAACTACAGTATACATATTTTTTTTTAATAGATGTAGGTAGTAACTAAATATTTGAGCTGGATTTTGCGTAAATCACAATGATTTCGCTACCAAGTATTTGAACCTGCGTCTTCTGGGTTATCTATAGACTAGTTGTTTTAACCAACTAAGCTATGGGTTGGGAGTGGTTGATGTTAGTCTCGAAATTCTTGAGATGTTGGCTTTCTTTTTCGGCTTACAAGCCGTAGCTCCATCCATGAAATCGATTTGTAACGATTGCCTACTATACTATTGCCATTAGTGATGCTTTACAACACCAATCAAAGGCTGAAATTTCGAATTATTCTATCTTTAAAATAAAGTGATATTTCGTCGATTTTCTTTGCATTCTCGTAAGTCTTAATCACAGCATTTAGTGCTGGCACCGCATTGCAGTACGACGGATTATCAGGCTCTACTTTTTTCAATTAACAAGCCAAATGAGCTCGCCAAGAATTATATCTGTAAAGCATTCATATGTAACAGTAGTTAAATTATCCTTCAACTCTTAAATTTTATCCCACAAGAGTTAATTAAAAAAATATCTTGTTATACACGAAGACGATTTGTAAGTTGGATAACCAAATTTCATTTCAATTTTTAGTATTTTGGTTATAGGCATAGTTTATAAAACGGAGAGCAATATAGTTTATTTTTTATCCCGGAAAGATGCACGGTTCCTGTGGAAATTTGGGTGAAATCGTGAGCAGAAGCCAGTAGTAATATAAATTCGTATCTTTCATTTATAGTAGGGATATTGGAGCTAATTCCCATTTATACACACCCTAAAAACCAGCGACGACGTTTCTCACTCCAAACGCTCACAATGAACAAGAACAACGCCCGTTAACTTAAGGGTAAACGACGTAACAGTTTCGGAGTTCAAAAGTTAGACAACATCTGGGAGAATATAATTAATTGGCCAGACCTTGCAGCTCCTTACCTGCACCCCCTTTATTAACGTTGTGAGACTACACTTGCATTTGAGTTTATATGTTTAGGTGTCATCTGATGCTCATGCAACTTTATAGTTAGAAGTCAGAGAGTTGCGTGATGAGCCTGCAGATTGATAAACAACTTTGTTAGTAATTAATGTACCTCTCACCAATATTTTTTTATACTATTGGATCATTATCCAATAGTATAAAATAATATCATTATCAAATAATATAAAAAAAAGATTGGTGATTGGGAAGACGAGCGGGTCGTTTGCCTGATAGTAAGCACAACGCCAGCCCACAACAATTGCAGTGCCTTTCAGAAGAAACGCAAAGACCTGCGCGGTACTGCATTGCACTCGTTACCCTGAGAATAAGCCCAGTAATTTCACTTATTACAGCTTGGCGGCAGACTACACAACCAAAGCGTTGGTACCCACCTAGAACGGCCACTCGCATAAGAGTTTGCCCTACCACCTGGTAAAAAGTAACTAAAAAAAATCTGTTCTGTACGACTTTATGCACGGACACATAAAATTTTCCCAGTGGAATATAAAGTGCAATGCGTTTTGTTTTCACTCTCTCGTTTTAGTTCCTTTGCTATGAATAAAGTGGGTGGTATACTGGCCACGTTTTCCTAGATTTAACGAGAAAATGGAAAGCTTCGTTTCAACCACTTTTCGAACAGATTGCTTTTGAAATTGTTATTTAATAACTACGTGAAAAAAACGACAACACAGCCAAAGAAGGATCGCGTTTACTAAATTATCTTTTGGTGAGAGATATACAACCTAAACCCCAAGTTTTCCCGTTGCAATAATAACATATCAACAAAAGTACAATACTTTAAGCTCCAAGGATGGAAGTGTTAAAGACCTTATTGCAGGAGAGTAGTGCCTTAGTGAAATTGCCGAGTACTTTTCACCATCCTTTAGCCATGAACATCAACGTTGCCTTTACGTCGCCAATAGTGGCAAGATTTATGGATGGGTCATTTAAAGAGCAGTGATTCCAACACCTTTTTTTATTATTTAACTAGTTTTTTTCCTGCGGCTTCGCTCGCGTGAAATCAGATATACAAGTATCCAGCATTCAGGGATAGTGTAGTTTCTTATTAGTGAAAGAATGTTTAGAATCAGACCAGTCGTTCCAGAGATTAGCGGTAACAAACAAACATACAATAAACTTTATATTTTTATATTATATTATGACATAAAGATGTGAGTAGAAATAAACATGACATTTTTTTTCCAAAAGCAGTTGCCTTGATTTTTTTAATATTATTTGATAGCGAGACGAGCTGGTCGTTGGCCTGATGGTAAGCATAACAATTGCAGTGCCACTCAGAATTTTCAAACACAAAGGCTTGCCATGAGACCTGAGAGAGTATTAAGTCTCATAAGCCCACTGGCTACTTTGCTCATCAAACCGGTACAGTAGTAATGTGTGCACATTTTTTAAAATTTTGTAGCTGTAGACTTGCACGAGCAAAGCGGTGGTACCAGATGGACACTCGCAGAAGAGTTAGTCCTACCACCTATAGTGAAACAAATCAGCAAATATTAAGTAGCAAGTTGCTTTATTTGTTATCGTAGTTGTATTAGGACTGGCTCTCAAGTACAGCTGTCGGAACACACCGATAGTTGCTTTGCGTCAAACTTTCATCTTTCTTTTTATACTAAGGGTAATTCTTGAGGCTGATCAATTCTCTCCTACTCGCCGCGCACAAGAAAAGCCGAATCACTATGAAATCTATGGATAATGAAAATGTTCTAGTCGGCAGTTGGCAGACCATACCCAGCATGAGGGCGGTTTCGCCTCTTGAATTACGATTGCCATTCGTTGAGCCAGATAGGTACCAGAATTGTGGGCATTCCTCGCATCAACCAGGAAATGAGTCTAATAATTATTGACTTCATGTTGGCATAAAGCGGCTGATATAGGGTCGACCTAAATAAATAGAAGCGTAGGGCGACCTCCATCAAATTTGTCGTCGTGGAGTCGGAAACACCTCTAACATTAACGGAGTTTATGACGTCTTATTTATCGGCTCGGCTTGCATCGGATATGTAAACGCTTCTCATCAGGACTTACCGCCTTACAAAGACCAATAATTCCAATAATTACAATGATTATTTTTTACTAGTTTGCACGGTGGTAGGCCGTTTTGTAGTTCTCGTCTGACTAGCTACCATCCTCAAACTGAAAATCTGTCGCCAAGCACCTGCCGGTGTGTTTCGGCATTCAGAGCTAGTCTTGGTCTAGGTTGCGTATCCACCATTTTTGACCACGTGATAGGGCGAAATCATTATCTTTTTAGAGTGCAAAAGTTCTTTCTTTGATAGAATGGAACCCGCAACCTTTTTACGCACTTCAGAAATTAAGTTTATCTATCAATTACCTACACCACTGGTACTAACAAATTATAATTAAAAAAATCATACCAGGATTCTAACAAGATAATCTTACATCATTTTCTTATAAAGTACATTAATATATAAATAAAATACACGAATACAATTTTAATGGAGTTGAGATTTCACGGTGTCTGGTTCTTGAGGGTTGACATAGATAAATTGAACTTCTCCTCCTTTTGCTGTTTTAGAGTTCTTTGGGAACAACATTAAAACGGCGCGTTTACGAGCACCGAGTTTATGCGGAAATCTTTGCAATTGTTTTCTGGAGTGCGGTTGTGTTTCGAGCTTTCGGGTTAGAGCTTTGTTAAAATTAAGTAGTTATTCGGCTGGAATATAATGTTTCAATTTTGATACGTTATTCTGTTTCCTTCGGCAGGCATATGTGAAGACAGATTCAGCATCGATATCTCGAGGTCGATACCTCGTTAGCTAGGTCAATATATTTCACTTCTAATTTGGTAGCCAATACCGCAACCGAAAACTGAACGCCTTCCTAAACCAGTATTAGGACTGGGATTGATCGATAGGCGAACCCATCAGCGACCGATACAACGGTCGCTTTGGGTTCGTCCGGATCACCCAAGATCTGTCGAGCAGCGACAACAGAGAACAACTGCTGTTTAAAATAATCTTTGCCTAAACTGTGACATTCTTAGTTGAAAAACTTTTGTACTAAACTTGGATTGACTAGGCTAACTACACCGATAAAAATGTGACACAAAATATGGAGTCTACGTGACACTTCACGTTCTTTAATTGATCCGCAACATTGTGCACAAAATTTGTGATGCAGTACTGACATGTTTGAGAGAGCGCTAGCAGCGCCAGTGCCATGCATCAGGTATTACATTATTTTTAGCAGAGTGTTGTGTCATACAAAATATTTTAGTACTTTGTCTATAAGATATTCCGCATAGTGTTTCGTGACATGACGCTGACCCTATATAGCCCTTCATTCTGTTAATTTATTCACGTAAAGTTTGAGCTGTAAAATTATTTAGTCTAACTTAATATTAAATTTAATATCCAAGTTAAATATTTAATTAAATTTCTATCTGGACTCGCAAGAGAAACACGTAACCAGTAATATTTCCTTTCAAATAGTGCAAAAAAGTTAGACACATGTCTTCTTTGAATATTGTACAGAACCACATTGTCTATGTATG
The DNA here is from genome assembly GCA_907269065.1 of Crocallis elinguaria. Classification (NCBI taxonomy): domain Eukaryota; kingdom Metazoa; phylum Arthropoda; class Insecta; order Lepidoptera; family Geometridae; genus Crocallis; species Crocallis elinguaria. Next base: position 16,283,079 of record OU026072.1, on the reverse strand, counting down.
TTTCTACCTAACATATTTGTTACGTTACGATCAAATGGATTTGTTCCTTGCTCTGATTAGAATGTGGAACGTGTTTCCGTTAATATAAAGCCAAGGCGCAAATAAATTCGTTGAATACTTGTCGAGCCCAAAGAGCTAATTATATATCAGATATATCAAATACACGACGAATAAATCATCAAATACATAAGTACTCATCCGTTCCCTTATGATCTCATTTTAGGTATTGATGGCTGTAAATAGAATCTACATTTAAATGTTTGTAGGAAACTTTCTAGTGCTTGATTAGCTAGGTCCATGTTGAAAATCTATCGATAAAGCATCGGTGTGATCTGTAGTCATGCTGGATATAGTCCCAAGATATAGCTCCAGTGGGTATCTTCGGCTAAATGTCTGTTGGTAAACAAAAATGCAGAATTAGTAGTTAAACTAAAAACATAACAAGAGTGAAAAGATAAGCTGTCACCCTGCGGAGCTGTCTGGGGAATTTCCACATATTCATGGCTATATTTAACCTAGTTTGGGGACCAATAATCTCATATTTTGATAACTGTTTTTATACCAATAAAAATACACATTATTTGTTCTCTATTTACTCTCAATAGAGGGTAGATTACAGGCATTCAGCATGTAACTTAATAAAGTTATAGGCTGAATGCCTCTATAAGATAACGTAAACAACAATAGTAAAACTAATTACAGTATCAACTACTTACTTAGATAATCTAGAAACAAAAAACAGTCTATTGTCTACCGGTAACAGTAAAAAAAACAGTCAATTGTAAACCAATAGATTATCCAACTGTTCTAGCCCACTACCAGTTTGCAGCGTACCTCGCACGTAAAGTAATTTTGACCGATAAACGGACTTCCGAATTCATAACAAAGTTAATTTAATTGCCTTCGCTTGTCGAAACCCTAAAACCCTTTATTCCAAAATTAGATAAAATACCTGACATCAAAAAGCCCAAAAAGCTCGCATTAACCGTTGTCATTGTATCTTTAACGAGATAAGTACACACTCACTTAAATACACATCAAAGGTTATGAAAATACCAGAGGTCCAATAAGTTTGGGCACTGAACGTGGCTATTTTATAATAAATGGAACGAATTTCATTGAGGTAAGTCTAAAACGGGAATTGATAAATAAGGTCGGCTTTGTAACTGAACATTTTTAAGCAGTAACTCAACTTATTAAAGTTTCTAACATTTCGAACCCTTTTCAGTGTTTAAGGGGTAGAGCAGCTGCCTTATCAGCTAACAATCTCGTGTTCGTTTTCAATACCAGACCGATTAAAACCAGCGGCCACTAGTCTTCGTGTGGAAGGAATAGTCTAGAATTTTCGCTGGTTATTAAAGAAATAAGCTCTTACAAAACGAAAAGAAGCGAAAACTATTGACAACTCCTTCCACATACGAAGACTAGTGACCGCTGGTTTTAATCGGTCTGGTATTGAAAACGAACACGAGATTGTTAGCTGACAAGGCAGCAGGACTGTGAACGAACACTAAAACGTTCGTGATCACGGGCTAAGCTAAATATGTAGTTTAAAAATCTAAAAAGACGCTGCCACCCCCTGACTCCATTATCAGATCTTCGTCACCAAGTGCATTTTATGGGACTTGTTAAAAAATATCATATGAGACCAAACTCAAGGGTTTTATGTAGCCACTGAAAACTTCAACCATCCACCTCCTGGCTCCAGCATCAGATCAGCTCCGTGATACCAAATTATCGTTTTCTAATCTAAACTTCTGATACGAGTTTTCATTTCAATATGACATTTAGAAGTAGATTAAAATTAACATCTAAGATTTAATTACATTGTTAGTTAGTTAGTTACAATTGAAGCTAATAAAAGCTTGTTAAAAACATTAAGAATAGATTTTTATTTTCTTTGTTTACTACTACACAAAACAGAATGGCTCTTATTAATAAGCAGTATTTAACGATGTTTTAGTTAAACTATGTTTTGTCTTTGTTGTTTCTTTAACAATTTTAAACTGAATCGAATGAGACAAAACATAGTTTAACTAAACCACCGTTAAATACTGTTTATTAATAAGCGCCTATAAGTACAGTCAATAAGAGCATAGTTAGAGCAATAATACCATATTCCTAGACGTGTGTACAACATGGTTAATAAAACATAGCAGAAACTGTATGTAATACAAAAGTTATTGTATAGGTTAAAAATTATAAACTTACAAATCACATAATCTTTAGGTAGTATCATTATTATTATGGGTCGTGAACACAATAATCTTTAAATTTGTTTTGAATTAAGTACATTAAAAGGCGTTCCACCAGTTTTGCCATCATTGTTACAGCTTAAATTTAACCACTTTCTCGCCTAAGTGACGACGCGGTTGAAGATGAATTTTACGCTTAGTGTAAAATGTGTGGGTTCGGGAACACGTTGAAAAGCGCAGAAGAGGCTCTACCGCTACGCATACTTAGTTTAAGACATTTTCAAAGAATAATAAGGAATTGACTACTAATGGAATATAAAGATAATATAAATGCTTATACACACTCTTATACCCCTACCACTCATACCCTTGCGTCGCGGGTGGCATAGAAACATGCAGATACTACACAGCACATACATCCAAAACACGAGACCAACCATTATATTCACCACAAAAAAATGTACCCTGGCCGGGAATAGAACCCAGGGCCCTCGCTGTGCAGGCAGGGTTACTACTAAATTAGCCACGGAGCCGTCACCACTGTAACATTGCTGAATAAGTTCGTGGCTAAAGATTTTCAACGTAGCATAGAAATATTTTTATTTGAATATGTGTTACTGCTTTCATTTTCATGTACTGCAGGAAGCGACGAAGTAGACAAGACCCTTATTAGCTCAAAAGGATTGTGTAATGAAAAACAAGAAACCCTTTTTATTGCGTACTACCGGTCGGTTTCACGTTGGAAAAAAAATTCACGGTCAATTTTTTCGTTTTACGTTTCGTTTGTGGGTGAAAATTGCTCTAAATTCGGATAGAGATGTTTTTGTTTATATTTGGATTCTTTTTTAAATCTAAGCTTAAAATATCGTACCGTTGCTTTTAGTAAGGGTTTTTTAATAATGGCTTTAATAAGGCTTGCGTTTGACTGCAACCGCAGCTGATGGCAAGCTGTGACGCGGTCGGCGATGTAGCACGCTTGCCTAGAAGATTCATACTTGTCTTGAAGACTGCCAATTTTTAGTATTCAGGAAATACAGATGCCAGCAAAGAATTCCATTCTTTCGCTGTCCTCATGATGATCGTTGAAGCATAACGCTCGGTGTACATAGTAGGTATGTCCACCATAAATGAGTGACGAAAAGCCGTACGGCCCGTGCGTCTTGGCATCCGCGATGATGGAATTAAATCGTGTAGTGCTAAAATGCATCCAAAATGTATCCTGTAGAAGACCGATTGACTGGTAATCCTGCGTTGATGCTCTAGGCTTTGGCGCGTGGCCTCAACGACCCACTTGGCAACCCTAAAAGAGTCGAATCAACGATACGCACAGAAGTCAAGAAAATCATATCAATCGTATATGCAAGTTTAGCGTGATCTCCACTATCAAACATATCGTCAATTCGTCACGTACGATCAAACGCAAACCGACAAGTCATTAAAAGAAATACACGAACAATTATTATATAAATTGGTAAACAACCCTAGGTGTGCGTGGAGCTTTAATAACATTTTCCTAATGACATAACTTATATCGCCCACGTTGCTCCGAAAAATCGTTAGAGCCTTACATTATCGCAAAAAGTGTGCCCGAGCTTATTGGTGCCAAACGTGTGACCCGCCTCATCAATCAACGTCTGGCCGCTTTGTAGACCAATATCCACTTAAAGGTGCTGTGCACGGAGCATAACGTAGGGATTGTGTATCATGGATAGTGTATCTTGATTTTTTTCTGTGGACGTATATCTAAAGTGTGAATTACTATTTTCGTATTGTATTTCTTTTGTTTTCTTCACGATAGATAGAATAGGCTCTCAAGTGCGGCTGTCGGAAAATATGGATGATGGGCGACAGATTTTCAATATGAAGTTGTGAAATTTAGTTATTTTATAACAGTATTATTTTATAAAAAATATTTTTAATTTTTGTTTAGTTTCTAATCTACCCAGTTAAAAAAAAAAGTACGGACAAGTGACGCAACATTATAAATCTTTTTATCTTTTTGTTGTTGTCGGCTTCTTGTTACTATTTGTTTATACGACAAAGAGAAAATGTGAAAGGAATGGAAGATGCTTGATATGTCTAAGTTTAGATTTACAGCTGTCCAGTCTTCTATTTTTGACAAAGTAGAAGCCACTAAATTTACGCTTCATACTAACAAGTGGATTAATTTGATAGGTCTTAAATATGTTTCGGTCAAGAGGCCGAAGTAGGAATATGAGAAGGATCTCAATTATTCCTGCTTAGAAAGAGAGAGAGAGAAACATTAAAATTAGATATAGGTTTAAGACGTCAGAATCGATACCAAAATTGGCTTCTGAGTGTGTTTCGCCCACCACCAAGCGATGATGCAGTCGACGACAAAGCACGCTTGCCTAGAAGACTTGCGTCTGGAAGTAGCACAGGTTAGAGAGAACATGAAACATAGATTTCTGCAACGATGTCTGCTAAACCTTATCAATATTCAGAGTACAGCAACAATATTCTTGCGTGCCTGAAACACTACCATACCTATTGCACTCACACAAACAAACGCATTAATACGGCGTGTGTTTGTATGAGTGCAATAATATAGTCTTATTAAACGTAGCTTGCGTACTGTATTACATAACTGTGTACCACTCATGTAGCACTCTTTTGTTCATAAATATAGGTCATCGCTTAAACCGTTGTTCCATCATGTATTTTACGGTTTTGTTTGAATGCTTAATTTATTTAATTTTCCAAATTAATGGATGGACGATTATGGACGAACTGTCACGATTTAACAGCCTTGTTGAATAAAATAATTCTCAATTGCTATGACAACAAATTGTTATGCTGCGTAATGAGATTTTGAAATAATTGCAATGTAATTATTTTACGTACAAAAATGTGGGATTTTATTTTTCGATATTTTTCACCACATTTCACCAACCATTGACCACAACAACTCCGCCACGAGTATATGGCGACAAAGGAGAAGAAACGAGGAATCTTCTATTAATTATTATTCTTTGTCATTATTTTCAATTAACTGCTTGATGACAGATTTCAAATTCACGACTGGTAGTACTTACTCGTAATTTTTATTGGCATCACGCTTTTTCTGTGACCAAGAACTCACGTGAGTTAAGTCGTCGACTCTGCTGTTACGTCTGACATCACCATGACAGAGTTATCACTCCTATACAAGGTGTACACATAAACGGTATCAATTTTTAAGGAGGTGATAATTATACGACACGAAACAATAGAACAAAAAAAATGTTTACCTCTTATGTCATCAAAATTTCCTTAATTATTACAAAGTAAAGCCACCACATCTGCCGCAGGCTTGACGCGCTTGCGAGCTGCACGGGATGTATAGACAGCTGGCTGTGTCGTGTCATTGACGGCTACCGTTAGGGTGTCCATATTCTCTCGTAATCACCTTGCAAAGTCTAATGACATTTTAGTAGAGGTTTTTGATTGATATGGATATATAATTACTACCTATACTTTTAAGAACCCAATACGACATTGTGTTCGAATATTGAGCCCGTTTACATATACATGCTGTATTTACATTACAAAAACGAAACAAGTACGAAAACAAAATTAAACCGAAATAGTTGTTTCAAAGCTGACTGCCATCAGATTACATTCAGTGTTGGTTAAGGCAACTATTGAAAGGTGACCGTTTTAATGGTAAAGCTCCGCCTCTAATAGCCTAAACATTAGAGAAATTACAAGGGACTGACCCGATAACCCATTAGCACCTCGCGATGGACTAAAATGCTGCTAGGATAACCGATATTAAATAAAAATATATGCAGAGCAGTGTCATTTAGGCAACTGTGCTGGGCTCGTTTATGCGCATATAATTATATTATCGAATAGACGCATTGTCTTGAGCGCCAACTTTTCGTTTGTGGCAAGTCGGAGAAGCTTTGTGAGACATATGGTGACGCTTGAGTTGGCACCCAACTGCCCTTACCATCACATCACATGCGCAAATACAAAGGCAATGTATGTACTCATTAACGAAGACGTGGGGTGCAACCTATGCTGCTGAGATTGACGGCACCTGCGCTACATCAATTTCCACCGCGTGCCCCTCTGCGGGCAACACTGAACGCTCTTAGTACTTGCTTCTTTATTGTAGTTTAATGTATTTGTGCTCCATATTCATCACCCGAACTATAAAATCAGATGCGAGGGTTTATCATAAAACTAAGGTCGACTTCGTGCGCTCCACTCTTATATAATATATGATATATTAATATAAATGAATAATAATTATATAAATTGTTTTTCGACCATGTACCATTTTAATTTATGTGCGTCAAATGAATAATGTTTCTTTCTTTTTTCTTTCATACACCGCCTTAACCAAGAAGTAACAAAATTGGTTCTATTAATAAAAAAAATTAAAAACCATTTCAGCTACAATTTAGCCACGCAACACGTCCGGTAACTGCCGTCGTCAGTGGTTCCCGGTCCGAGCGGGACCGGTTAATGATCTGTCCACACAAGATGGATGCCGATAGCCACATTCAGTTATGTGCCATTTTTGTGATATACACAAAAATACTACAGACTAATATTACGATATAACTTCAGTTAGGATACTGTTATATTGTAACTAAGTACTGTTAGGTCCAGAAATAAGACAACTCGGTTTGAATAATCGACACACGTGTATTTTCAATTGTAGTTCAATGAGAACTGCTGTCCTTCCCCGTGTCTTCCCCTTGCGTAGCGCTGGGACGACTACGCTGTAGCACTGACTTGCTGACCTCATAGCGTAGCACCACAGCACCACACCATGATCTACTTTTATTCTCACACTAAGTATCCTATAGCAGAGAGAGGTGTAGCACGTAATACATCACCGCTTGACATCATCTAGGATCAGAGTACTTATAAAAACATATCAAACGAGCCCGTACTCGACGGGATTACGTCGTTTCGTTACAGAGTTCCTGTGGCCGCTTTAGGCCTCCATCGTCAGCTCTGTAACATTATCTGTACCTGTAACAATATAATAATTGCATTGTCATCCAATTTATATCTGTATTTGAAATATGAGCTCAATCGAACACCGGGAAGTGAGTTAAATTTAGCTTGCAAGATATAACCCATTCTAATAAGGCAAGTTAAATAAAAGCTTGTCGGTGAATAGATTGACCACAATGATGCCTACTGTTTTGGCAGACCTACCTAAATTGCCAGTTGCATTGTCGTTAAATTCTCAATGTCAGTATTGCAGTTTATATGATATTTTTCCATACAAAATTTGGGACTATTAGGGAAAACCTCTTTTCCCTGATCGTTTAGGAACATAACAGCATAAATTTAAAGTTTTGAAAGGTCCTTTTAGAAAAGTTTCGACATGTTTGGATGGAGGGTTTTGCGAGCATTGTTGAAAGGTTGGGGTAGTGCAGTCACGTAAACCGGTTTTTCTTTTGTCGGCGACATCATACCGAATTCGAGTCGTGAATTGAGTACTGTTCACCTGCCTAGCTACCACTTTCATGTTGAAAATCTGTCGACCAGCACCAATTAGTTGTAATCTAGGTTTGTCATATTCACCATCTTCCAACATGCATGATGGTAAACTAATCTGTCGAGGGTAAAAAAAAATTACATACCAATATTATGTTGTATGTACAGTTATATACTTGTCTAATAACATAAATAAAAATGGCAGATCACCAACCAATGATATAGACACAAATTGGAATCATATCATTGGCTGGCGATCGGCTCACTAGTCATTGGTTGGCGTCCCCCTGAGTTTGTTTTCATTATTGGACAAGTATGAAAAAATGTTTTATATTTCTTTTATTATATAGCTACACATAAATCATGCAATACGTATGAATTAATCATGTTAGAAAACTATGTAAATCTGAAAACACAATAAACGTATTTATTGTAAGCAATGTCTACCGCATAACAATACTAAACAAACTAAATTCACATAAGTAGTTCTTCACGAACAAGGTTCCCTAACATTTGATATAATGCTGACTTCAGTACATCTGATTATCATATTTTCTGTTTCTTCTCTCTTTTTATTTTACCCTTGTGATTTTTGGGTACGCCTATTTACATATTGGATTCCGATATACACTACTTTATTACTGCTCAGAATGTTATTGCGATGCATAATGTTTGTTTTGTTTTCTTATATTTTATTTATTGTAAATACACCTCTGGCGACGGCAGATGTTGACTTTTGTATGAATATTTGAAGAAGGTCGATTGTGTACTTAATATATTTAAGTACACAAGACAATATTTGTGATAAGGAGAAATCTTTTAAGAAAATTTCATTTTACATTTGAATGTTAAATTATGTTTATTGAGTTTTGATTTAACCAATCATTTACACAGGTGCCCTTTTCTTGAATAATTCAATAGAACCTCTGAAATCAAATTAAGTTTCAAAACTTTTCATAACTCAAGTCAAACGTCACAAATAGAGTTTTACTTCTTTTATTATTTAAATTGTCGATTTTCATGTCTTTTGGGTCAAAAGATTACTTCTGAGATGCGGTGATATTTCCTTTATGTTGCTATAGTTTTACTTTCCAAATTCCTAAGCAGGGATTTGGCAAAATCTAAAAAATGCAGGATGTTTATAAAGACATACTTAGCTGACTCAATGCAAAATAGACCATAATCCACTACGCAGGCCTAATGCGGCTCTCTGGATCTCACTTATTGTCCTGAAATTTTGTGATTCTTGAACAAGCAGGTTTCATAATGATGTTACCCTTTGCCGTTTTAGAGCGAATATGGTAAATTTACACACAATTTTACTTAAGTAATTGTTGCGGGGCCGAACTGGGATTCGAACTCTGGTGCGTTAAATTAAAACGCCCACTCGGACACAATTATTTGATCATTATTCATTAAACTGAATTTATAAAAATTAATTGTATTGTAAACGGCAAAAAAAGCCTATAGATCACAGGATTGAGGACCCACGCCTCTATGATTTACATAGTTTTTTCTTCAAATACTGAATAATGATTCTTAATTTTTTATTTATGTAACCACTGGGCGCTCCTTAGTGTACTGAACAAGTATTTTTATTATCATAGTACTAATACTATGATAATAAAAATACTTGTTCAAATTTTAGGAATATGATAATTAGTATTATCATATTCCTAAAATGTATTCCCTATTATTATTGTTTAAAACATAATTATAACCAGCTCTACTCCAGAATATATCAATTTTAATCAAAACATTCCCAACTTTCTCCTCAACTCGCAACATTAACACGTACATAAACAAGTTGCCGGTATCGGGGTCTAAACTTAAGTCTAACTTGAACCTTACTTAACTTCGAAGCGACCAAACGTAACTGACCCTTAAATTAGACGGTCCCGATAACTCATCTTTAGAAACTTTGCTTAGACGAAGTGTTTTATGAAAACTGAAGATCGGGAAAGTTTCAATTGGTTTCGGCCTGTCATCGCGGTTTTGTAAAGAATACCTCAGCTTCGGTACTTCATCTGTATTTGGTTTCAAATTTGGGTTACTTTTGAAACTAAGTTTATGCTGGCTCAATTATTTCCAATGTTACTTTATATTTCAAAGTTTATTGCCAATAAGTAAATAATAGTATTAATTGTTTTTTTTTCGTTATCGGTTTGGACTTGGTTTATGACCTCATTTGTCTTATATTAATTAATACATACTATAATAATATAAGAAATACAAATTGTGTTTATTGCTTATTTCACGCAAAAGCAACGGATCGACGTGATTTTTGCACTGAGATATTTTATGGGCCGGAGAGTGACGGCGATTTTCCGGAAAGTTCGTTAAGTTTAATTACAGACTAAAACTAATGCTATCCTTATCTATAACATAATAAATGACAAAGACGTCAATACACCTAATCTGTGCTTAAAGTTAATGAATTTCCCAGAAACTCGCCGATGAGCTACTTTTTCCGGGAAAATGCATGGTTCATGTATCTCCTTTATAAGTAGCCTATTATTGGCCAAACTGAAACCACGGGCAGTAATTAGAGAAAAAATAGAACCAACTTTGTTACATCAATCAATCAATCAATGCTTTATTTACTAAAAATGTTACAATTTTCTTTATGATGAAGATGAAGATGCTTATTCTAATTATAATAAAGTAGGTTACAGCATCAATGTCGAAATACAAACTCATTCTCAAGGACTCTCAAACTCGCCACCACATTACCTTCAGAGATCTCCGACTCCGAACAAGTCGGGAGGACTTGTATCTCGGAGAAGCCGATCTGCTCCAACAATGAGCAGCAGATGCGAGTCATTACACAAATTTTTTACTTTTTTTTTACTTAGTTATGAAGACAGACTTTACTATATCAAGAAAGGGTTGTAGGTAAAATTCTTGCTACCCAGCACCTTTTCTCAGCATAAGTCATCACACAACTTTGTCGGCTGAAAAAATCTACAGCTAAAATATAACCTCTGAAAGTTGCGCTACTGAAGGGCTCGTTTGCAAAACCGCTAACAAAACCCAGCCTATTTAGTAACTTAGCAAGTATACCAGTTATTTGTTAAGCTACGATAGTTAAGTTATAAGCTGTTGGCAAGTTGCGGTTGAATTTGGCCCGGGTCCAACAAACGCTTAACTGCTGGGGAGACAAAAAGTCAACGCTTTTTGTGTCTGCTGGTATAATATACAAATAAATTGAGTATAGGTGTTATAAAAAGTTAATTGTAATTCTGAAAGATCAAATATATACCTTCTTACAACAAAAAACAACTTATAAACGCCTGTTTAGCTAGACAGTGTCTAAGGATAAACTTCTAAAAGCATTAGAAGTTTTACAACAGAATTGAGTTGGACAACGATTAGACACTCCTTATGTCAAGGTTTGTCGTTGTTCATATTAAACACACAACTCAAGCATGTTTAACCCTAGGTGAGAGTTCAACACATGTTTAGTATTTATTTTCTGTGGTAAGCCTATCGAGAATTATTTTCTAATCAATGGGTATAAGCCCGATAATTTAACATATATAAAACATAATACAAAGAGTATCAATGAGCCAATATCACAAAAAAACCTTTTTTATTCTATTGATTATCTAGTGAGATCAGCTGATCGTTAGCCTGATGGTAAACATAACGCTAGCCCATATTAGTTTACAGTGCTACCCAGAAATTTGAAACATAAAAGCTTACTTTCATGGCACTGAAGTGCGCCCCAGCCAATGACATTCACCATTCTGTCCTCTTTGGCCACACTGTCGGTTTGCATTGATGTAAAAGAGAAAGAAGATAGTGCGCGCGTAAAAATTGAATAAAAATCCAAAAACAGCGTGATTACTTCAAAATTAGATGCCTAATCGAAAATGTAGCACCACTAAGTTTTTTGTCATATAATACGTAAATCTTGTTAATTTTATCAATAACATAGATATTTCATTGCAAACTTATTTTTAGAGGTAATTTTATCATTTTATTTTGATGGAGTTAATTTGGTCAAAACGTATTTTGATCACATCAGGATTATCAGTAATATGACATACATTTTTTCCAGTGCCAAAAGCATCTGCATCTGATTTTGCTAAAAAACCTTTTAGGAAAGCCGCTATATACGCCATTAGCCCAATAATTCGTAAGGAAACCCGCATGTTCATGTGTCCGCATTGTTGAACCACAAAATTTTGAGGACATGTGACATCAACCAAGCCACACTGGGCCCGCGTGGTGGATTACGGCCCATACCTGTCTCTGAGAGAAGGCCGGTATCTCAGCTGTGGGAGCGTAAGAGGCTAATGATAATGATACATTGTACTTTTTTTTAATGTTATTGGTAACGAGACGAGCTGGTCGTTTGCCTGATGGTAAGCATAATGCCGGCCCATAACAATTGCAGTGCCACTCAGAACTTTAAAACACAAAGGCCTGCGCGGCACTGCAGATGCGCTCGTTACCCTGAGACATTAGGTATTAAGTCTCATAAGCCCAGTAATTTCACTGGCTACTTTGCTCATCAAACCGGAACACAGTAATGCTTGCACATTACTGCTTGGCGGCAGACTTCACGAGCAAAGCGGTGGTACTAACCCTGCAGACGGACACTCGCAGGAGAGTTAGTCCTCCCAATAACGAACTTAAATTAGTATAATGACTTCACATTTCTATTCTATCCTATTCTTCCAATTACTGTTATAAGTAATCGTTTACATTAAAATACAGTTGTATTTCTAGCTAAATAAATGTCTCTAAAATGGAAGGTTTCAGTAAGATATTTCTTGAAACAATGTCTTGAAATTCCTTGATCGGTGAAGTGAATGTTGTTAATTAAAATGTTCGAAGAAATAGAGAGTTCGGTACAAACAAAGCACAAACAAGAACAAAATGATGATTAAAGCGAGAATAAGTACTAACATTGTCTTTACAAAAGAATCTTCTTGTTTATGACAAGAATAGCTGATGGTTGTATGTACCATAATTACGCTCTGTCTTTGTTGTTCTTTGACAATTTCAAACTGTATCGAAAGAGATGAAACATTGTGTAAATATTCAACCGTTATACAGAGTTTATTAGTAAGGACGTAGAGTATCCATTCTACCTAGAAATGGCTACTAAGGGTAAATTATTCTAAAGTAAATAATTTTAGGCTTCAGTTAGATATTTTTTTTTATATTTTTTAGCCTCACATTTAACCGCAATGTAGCCTGATGGTAAGCGCGATGCGGTCGAATGTGTAGGAAGCTTGCCTGGAAGGTATTTGATCTTTCTGGTTTTGAAGACTCCCAGACATCGAGATACTGCTCCCAGATTATATTTATCGGGAATCAAAGACGTTGGCAACGATTTCCACTCCTTAGCAGTTCAAATCAATACTTATATAAAAAAAAGTGAAAGTGTGTTTGTACGTCTGTTCGTTTGTCCTTCTTTCACGCAGCAATGGAGCAACAGATCAACGTGATTTGTGGCATAGATATAGTTTATGGACAGCAGAGTAGCATAGGCTACTTTTTATCCAGGAAAAATGCACTTTTCCAGTGGGAACGCCGGTAAAATCGCGAGCAGAAGCTAGTTATACTATAACAGTTCTTTGACCATTCGCTACTATAGCTGATGTACTAGCTGCTGAATCTGGCTTCACCTGCGTAAAGATTCCGATAATTTTATACGGAAAAAGTTGTCGATGTTATTCCCATGTTATGCCCAAAAACAATCTAATCAAACCACAAACAATCAACTATACAAAAAAATCACGTCGATCCATAAACCATACTATGTACAACATAGCTTTCCGTAACACTATTATAGTTATAAACAGGTATCAGGTGAACCAGTCTTAACACCATGAGGCATTAAAAAAACTACTATATAATATACATGCTATCGTTTAGATCACATCGCTGTACACATTGAAGTACTTAATTAGTATCGTTACTTAAATAGTTTATTTCTTAGTCAGCGCCAGCGCTTTCTTTTCAATGAATCTTATTTAACTGAGCCACATAATTATTCAAAGCAAAACAGAAATGTAGACATAAATGTTGATCGAATAGAAAATAAGACGTAAAATCGTGTTTATTTTCACTGGAATGGTTCTGAAAAAGAACAAAAATAGTAGCAGTTGTCAGAGAAAACGAAGTGGCAGTTGTTGGACAAATGGCAAGTCTTCCAGTTTTTTAAGCTTCGGCCGCGGCACGTTCAGTTAAACTTGCAGTGGCCATTTGACTAATTGCGTTGTTGTTTGGTTAAAGCGAATGCGCTTCGGTTGATATTATTTGTGAAATTGTTTCAGAACGAACCGCGCGTAAAACTTCCATAAAACGTGGAAGAAGAATGGAACTTCGAGGATAAAACTGATAGTTTTATTGCTAATGGTTTCATTTTAGAATTTAATAGGACAACATAAGTGACGTTAAGTTGGAAGCTTTAAACGCAATATATACGCTAAGTGCGAAAACTAACGTTCCCTGGCATTTATAACTTTAGTGCCAAATTAATCATATAAGGAACCTCACCATCTTATTAATAATATGCCTTTATTTAGCTAGTTAATAAAGGTCAGGTTAGCCTGTTGATAAACAAATAACTATATTGATACTACTTCGAAAGTCAGTCTGTTCCAAAGAGAGCTTAGGAGAAATATATACATTTTAAATGCGTAATAATTTTTAAATGCGTAGTAGTTTTTGCAATCTACGAAATAGTACGGTACGAACCAGGTACGGTCAACACACCCCGCAAATTGAGCGTAGACGCAATGATAGTCGAGTATGAAAAAGGTGAAGTCGCTGACCACATCTGCTGCATTAAAGCCTCTGTAAATCATGAGGTGGTCGTGTACGAGAACAGAGGGGAAGACTTGAGCTTCCTCAAAGTACCGAAACACGACACAGCGGCGATGAACTCGACTACTCAGAGTGGCTCAGAACGCTTACAACAGAAAGTAGCAGTTGAGAAAGCCTCAGAACAGCAAAGAGGCATTCATGAAGAGAGGAACCGGGAAAGGAGATTTAGGGGTTTTCTGAACGTAATCAGCATAGCGACACAGGGAACGAGATCACGAAATATTCAACCACTGGAAAGACAGGCAGCCGCTTTGGTTGAGTTTTTGAGGAATCCCTCCTCTGGTCCTAAACAGCCCCAAGACACCCGGACGAGAGCTGACAAGGGAGAGGTCAGTCCACCCAATCTCAGACCAGCGTCGACGCCCTTAGACCACGCAATCAACGCTTTTCTTGAGTTTCAGGCTATCATAAGAGCAACCAAGGAGGTTAATCTTATCACCTGCCGGAACATCATGAAGTCCTTCCAGCAGAAGGACTGCATGTTGAAGACTAGACTCGAGGAGGCGGAAGCGGCCATATACAATAATGAAACTTCCCAGCTCATAATGGGAACAATGACAGGACAGTATATGGCTGGATACAATGCAACAAGTGGCTTTGTGGCTCTGGACGAGGTAGAGCTGAAACGGACAGGACGACTACGCTTTAACGTCCATTCAAATGATCCCATAGTAGTTACAGCCCGGTGTACGAGGATAATGCTGGATGACAAGATCCTGAAGATGGCCGATGTCATCTCAAAGACGCTTGATTCTGGACCAGCATTGGAAAACTGGGCAGTACCGGAAATCAATTGGGTAAATGGGGTTCCTGGATGCGGCAAAACAACATGGCTAGTTGGGAACTTCGACGTAGACAATGATGTAATAGTCACCACTACAACTGAGGCAGCTAAAGATCTAAGAGAGAAGCTCGCACACCGCATTGGAGACGCTGTAAAAACTAAGGTGCGGACTATGGCCTCAATTTTAGTAAATGGGTTTAAGGAGCCGGACAAATGCAACCGTTTAATGGTTGGTGAGGCTCTTATGAACCACTTTGGGGCCATAGTCATGGCGACTCGACTGTCAGGTGCTAATAAAGTTGTCCTCGTCGGAGATCTCAACCAATTGCCTTATATCGACAGAGAAAACCTGTTCGAGCTAAGGTACAATCGCCCAAGCCTGGTTGCAACCATCAGCCAGGAGTTGTTGTGCACACATCGGAATCCAATGGATGTAGCGTACGCCCTTAGTGAGATATAGTCCGGTATATACTCCTCAAGACCTCAGGTGCGCTCCCTGAAGCTAAATATGTATAAGGATGCCCAAATACCCATCTCTCTTCCAAACACCCTGTTTCTGGTTAACACCCAAGAAGAAAAGGAATCCCTGACCAGCAAGGGATATGGAAGTGGTGAAGGGTCACGCATTCTAACTATACACGAATCTCAGGGACTTACTTACGAGTCGGTTATCGTCCTTCAAACAAGATCGAAAAAGTTACAGCTTCACGATAGCGTTCCACACGCAGTAGTAGCAGTATCACGACACACTGTCAGCTGTGTTTACTACACCGATGACAGTGATGACGCGATAGGCAGATTTGTGAAGCGGGCTATGATTGCGACACCACAGATGATCGTGGACTACAACCTCCGAAAAGCCATACAACACCGTAATGAAGAAGTGGTTCAAGCGCTTATGAGGTTAGGAAATGCGGGATCCACGGCCGATAATCCCCAGTCACCGATCACCCTGCAATCCCCTAGTATATAGGTACCTATGTATATAAAACTATGTTCATCTATGTAAGCAACTGGAGTTGTCATGCTCACGAAAAGGATTCTGCTCGCGGCGGCATCGTGTGGCGGGTCGCCCTCTTCCCTCGGTAATGGTTGAGGAGAGCGATGGCTGGCACATGGGTCATACTCGTGAACGGGTGCCGCTTGTGGTGTCTGGTCAACTCCAATTGTAATCCTTCTGTTGTCTTGTAATTTAGTTCTACTTTAATTTAGTTTAAGACCATAGTTCCCGTCTTGATGTTTTTTTTCTTTATATCGTTAATTTCTATTAATATATGACCTAATCTTATAAGAGTATGGACCACGTGTCCATAGAGTGTAATGTAACAAAATTTAAAAAAAAAAAAAAAAAAAAAAAAAATAGTACGGTTAATTTAAATATAATATTTTGTCTTTAAAAAATGTTCTAGTGCACTACCAGTTGGCAGCGTACAGTCTTCGAATAAGAATATTGATTCTGAAAATAAGTTCAAATAGTTATAATTGGAATTATTAGTTGCCTTATTTTGCAATATACTTTAAAAAAAAAAGAAGACAAGTGAGCTTTATTCCATCTGAGTACGGAAGAACGTAACATACGATATGTAACGTTCATGAAAAATGTTTATGGAATCGATATCTCATTCAACAAGTCGAAGTAGACATCGAAATAATGTTCTCTCAGATATTTCAATTCCAAAATGGTGGATTTGAAATATTTTCCGACCTTTCCTACTGCATGAGCATCGAATATTTGAATTGATTCTTGCTATTCCGAAGTCTCATAAATTCTTTTTAGCATTTTGCGTTGGAGTGCTTTCATTTTATTTAGCTACCAATTATATATTCGCAACATAAACTAAACTAAAAATCATTACACTGCCACGTTGACTGGCAATGCTTAATTTTTATGTTAAGTAGAGAATAGCATTTTGGTTACGTGTGGCTTCGACCAGACGCCCTGATAGGTCTTAAACAATTAATTACTTCGCTAATCATCATCATTAATCCTAGTTTGTTTATAACGTTTAAAAATATGTCCACTATCTCATCATATCTCATAACATATCATACAGATACATAAAATGGAAGTGTCTCTTTTTAATGTCAAAATAACCGCTTTTTACTAAATGCATATGAAAGTATATGTTTACGGTACTTATAACAAAAACACAATTTTTAAACTTTTGTTTGACTGATTGTTGTTCCGGCTAATCGTCGAAAACGGACTGATTTTGACTGGACTTTCACTGGCAGATAGCTGAAGCTGGAGCAACTTAAGTGGCAAGAGCAACTTAACTTAACGTGGGAGAAGCCGTAGAGCACAGCTGGTATTAAGTGAAATGTGATCAAAGGTGTTGAAGATGCTATATTGAGGATAAACTGGCTCTCAAGTGCAACGGCCGGTACACACCGATAGGTGCTTGAACAAATTTTTCGACAGGCTCTTCGACATGCAGGCTTTAGAAAATGCATACCAACATGCATTTTTTTATCCTATTGTGTAACGAGCGTGTTGGAGCGTGTTGATCGTTTGAAAGATGGCAAACATAACGTCAGCCATAACTTCGAAATACAAAGAACTGTGCGACAAATGCATTGCATTGCCCTCGTTACCCTGAGACATTGGCAATCCCAGTGATTTCACTGACTACTTTGCTCATCAAACCGGAACACAGTAATGATTGCATGTCATTGTTCGGTGTCGGATTACACGAGCAAAGTTATGGTATCCACCCGGATGAACACTCGTAGAAGAATTAGTCCTACCACCGTTAAATTTTCATCTGATTATTTTGTTGGCGTATATAAAGTAAAATAATATCGATTGATAACCCACTGATAGCAAAATTTCCCGTGTACATTTTATTGCATTTTTGCCATCGATTCAAGCAAGCTTGCATTCTATCCAGCATCTCTCCTTGCCATTCCTTACCGGATATTATGGCATCGCTCAATTCTGTCATAAGGAATTTGATATACGACCTGCGCGGAGAATTTTAGAGGCTTACAGCATTCTGCCTTCACTTATCTACGAGTACGTAGTACTAATTCTCTTTTTAAGAATCTTTTTGAAGCATCATGAGGTTTTTGGATTCATTAGGGCGTAGTACTTTATCCTAGCATCACTTGATACCATTTCATTTTCACTCGCTGGTGCTGTTTCTCTATCAAATTTAATGATTTTTATGATGCCAGCAAGTTTACTGGCTAGTTTATTTAACCCCCAAAGTAAACATCAATGACAAGCACCAGCGATGGTGGCGCCCTTACAACAAGCAAAGAAATTGGCAACCGTAGCAATCATGGCAACTGTGTTGCCATGTTCCTAGAAACATTAATTGCTTATATAGGATATAACATTTTACTTTTAAAATTGAAGATAAATGTTTTTCATGAGTCTGTTACATTATTTATTTTCTAGATTTTGTAGGTTAATCCCTAATGTGCCTAAACCGTTTTAGAAATCGTTAGCATAATTCATAAAGAATCAAATCGACCCGAATGGCATAATTCTGCTATAAATGGTCACACTGGAAGGAAACAAAAATACTCACATTCAAAAGATTCAGTCATTCGGTCTTTGTCTCTGGTTGTTTTACGGTTTTTATGAATAGGGAAACACTATACAATCATAGACTAGTATAGTACTTATACAATGGTTTAGTGCCAAGAAGATTTAATATGTTTGTTTGTGTAGGTACTTTTGTAAGAATAACAAAATTTCAAACAAACCCAATCCTTTCGTTACCCAATAGTATAAAAAAAAAACAAACATTATAATTCATAAAATAACTAATAATGAAGGTGGATCTTTATCTTCACTGGCGTTAAACTTCTTGTTATCAATGCGATTCCAATTAGGGACTCGATGAATTGGAGCCAATTAAGGTTAATCTCTATTATCCAATCTACAGTAAACTTGACTAATGTTGAACATGTTCCTTTAATCTGGCGCTCCTTGTGTTGAGAGTTAACGAGCGCTTCGAATAATTTCATTACGATTAACGCTTAAAATGCGAAGAATCTAAAGTTTGTGTAAGGTTAGAGATATTTTGACTAAGATTTGGCTTGAGGCGGTAGATAGTTTATAGATAGTGATCGAGACCCTACCTAGAATAAAAAAAATCTAATCATCTGTGTTTCATTATGGTTATCAGAAACTCAAAGTCCGCGTAATTTTGATTAATTAGCTAAATTGACTCTTGTACAAATAACGATGACTCTCTAATACAAATTGAAAGCTATCCCAATCTTGATTGTTGATAAAAACAAAGTTTACGAAGATGAGGAGAGATGCGGATCGTCTACTTTAAGGCTCGGTTAGACTAAACCGCGTTGTGCAGATAAGTTGCTCTAAAGTTTAGAGTATAGACGCCGGCAACACTGAAGGTGTATCTATATAGGATAACCAAGCCGAGTAGGGCTTTAGTTCTGTGCTATAACTGAGGCAGCGTGCTCTTAGTAGGAGAGAAATGTATTTTCCAGAGTTGTAACTATATATTTCGATTTCAAAATAATGTGACACTATCTAGTATTTCATACTTAGAAATGGTACCGATCTAGGAAGATTAATAAACAATACACTAAAGATAAACACAACTCTTGTGAATTATATTATTTTTAAGAAAAAAAAAAAACAAATGAAAACAATACTTTTCAGCGAATTTTAAATTAAGTCTGTGAGCGTACAAAATGCTTCTTCAAATCCATATTCGGAGAAGCATTTTGTATGTTCAAAATTTACTTCGAAATCAGAGTTATAGTAGGCAGCTGTAGTGGTAGTAGATCTTGTATTAATAAAAATACAATCTCCCGTGCGCAGAAAGTCCAGGAATATATAAAAATGAAAGCCATATCGTGACATAAATTTTGTCCCGTCGTTATTAAAAAACTTTTAGGCAACAGTTTAGTGTAGACTTTTGGTTCATATCGTCCAGCCACTTCATATTAATAAATAATGAGAAAAGTTCCCAGCTAGGTATTAGTTTTGTCGGAATATTTTAGTTTAACGCTTAATGAGGATAAAATACGAGAAGATAAATACATTCAATGGTTTCACAGAAATAGGTTGCTTACCAACTTCCTTATTATACACTTATGATACGTTCCTATGTAGGGGGTGGAAGGGGGAGGGAAGAAATAAGACTGTTGTTAGGTAACGTCAACAACATAGTCTCTTAATAAATTATAATTCTTTTTTAAGAAGATTTTTCCTCCTATAATTTACTGTCTTCAGAAAGGTCCGTGCAAAAATTTCAGCATGATTATTAAATATAACAGGGATGTAGTTGAAAAAAGAACCATTAGATTTTGCCCTGACAATCACATAAACAGTGGTTTTGTATGGGAGGGTTCAGCATTGAACGTCTCCCGCTGATGATGACGAAGAAACAGATGAACATGAATTGAAGTTAGGTATATAAAACCTTATAAAATATATGATATTGTGTAGGAGAAATCACAAAACACTCATAATAAACAGTGTATAACGGTGGTATACTTACACAATGTTTTGTCTTTGTTGTTCTTTGTCAATTTTAAACTGATTCGAAAGAGACGAAACATTGTCTAACTATTCAACCATTGTACAGAGTTACTAGTAAAGCTGTAAAAATACTATTCTTATACAGTCCCAAGCAACTATTGCCACTCAGTGGAAGCTGGAAACTTAGAGCCCGTACGTTATCCGCGCAGACAGCTTCCAACTTTATATTTATGTTTTGTCCTGCAATAATACAGAGCCAAGTATTGCTCTAAGAAGATTGGTGGTTGGATGCACGCCAAATCTGTGACTAGCTACTGTTGTTACTCGATCGTAGTTCTCACGCCATTTCAAAACGGTTGCAGTTTTTAATGCTTCATAATGCTCTGTACGTCCTACGTATTGTATTATTGTATTCCTACGACAAGTGATGATTCACACAAGAATCCGATGGGCTACTGACAAAATAAAATTAATCGAGAGGAAAAAAAGAATTGGAAACACCAGCACATCGAGCTCAAAAAGTTTCACGATTTATAGTAGGTACCTACTACTTACCGCCAAAACGTACAAGCCATTATTATAATTCTCAAGTAATAAATTAGGGACGTAAACCTTTAGTAGCACGTAAGGAAACTAGACGACCTGTAGATTTTCATTCAGGGAGCATATTAAAATGTTCAGGCATTTTTGCTTTAACCATTATTTACTGCTTTTGCGCGTTGAATTTATTATGTGGTTTACTGATGCAGAGTTTATTAAGATTAGTTTTAGTGCACCTTGAATTAATTTACTTTATTCTCTTCCTGTTTATTCATGAAATGTCCTTGTGTTGCTTTAAAAGAGTAGCCTACACAAATGATGAACAGTATTCTAATTAAAACATTTACTTATTAAGAAGGTTAGTAGACATTTACTTGTATGATAATAATATGTGTTCTTCAATCCACAAAAATGACAATATTTAAAATTAAAAACACGCTTCGTCTTGGCTCCACTTCAGACCCTGAACACCATGTATAATCTATTGGACCAGCCAAAATGAATCATAATATTTATTAGGAGCCCAAGTTCGAGGTACTTACCAAGTTCGAGTACCTGAGTACTAGTAAGTACTCAGTGGCTACTGATAGCCACTGAAAACGGCAAAGTTACATTATCCGACTCCTGGCCCCATCTTCAGATCAGCTCCATGGGACCAAATTATTCTATTTTCATCTAAACTACACAACACATACATACAAAGTTTTACTTTAGTAACTCAATTAAAAATACTAGGTCATTGACTTTAAATTTTTGGTTACATATTTATATAGTTACTAATGAAGCTAATAAAAGTATGTTTAATGTATTGTCATTATCAATATATTATTCCTCTGTGATCTCCCTTACCCCCACTAGGGACTACGCATTCTTCAGAAATGTTGTACTTATAGCTAGTACTTACAGCAGTTACAAATTTCTCAACAATATCGAAAGTTCTATTGAACAAAGCGAATCTATAATATTTGTTCCAGTACCTAGTGAATAACTTAGATAAACTTATACGGTCAATTCGATAGAGCTAGCAATTTCAGAGGCGGCACTCATAGATGGTTATATAGCAATCTAGAGCAGAATGCATCCTAGCTTCAGCCAAGTCGCATTATGGCTCTCATTTCGACCGCTCTCATTGCAAATGAGCCCTGTCGCACTTCTGGTTCGGTTCAATGTGAACTAACTAGTATAATATCTATTTCAATATGAGCTCGGGTACGTGTAGTTGCAGGCATGGAGGAAGGCTAAGATATATACAGACATGCATCTAGATTGGTTCTATATTTTAGAAGCGTTTAACTTCGTTTGGAAGTAAAATAAACGCTTCAGGCAAACGTTTAAACCTAGCAATGTACTATGACAAAATCTACCTAGAAATGTCCGTTACTAAGACGAGCTTTCTAGCCAACAGGTAACCCCCACAAAATAGACCCTGGTGACGTCTTTGTGAAATAGGTATATGTCAGACTAGAAGGAGACCTAATTTCAGAACCAGTTTATAGTAACGTGGCAGTACGGGTTTTAAAACGATCTAATCGAAGTGGTAACGGGTCTCTGTTGGCTAATGAGACTTTCTTAGTAGTCTCAAGCGCTTTATACTTAGTAGGTTCATATTATATTCGAATGGACGCAGTTTGGCAGGTTCTGCAAAACGCATTAAATTCTATGTTGTTACGGAGTACTTGTCAAAAATGCGGCTCGAGTGAAGTTTGTTATTCTAGTATACCGCGATGTTTGGCGGAAGCAGGATGCAAAATTACTGACATGTATCATATTATTATTATATTATTTTTAGTTAGAAATAAAAATCTAAGTCAATCAGTCAGGAAACCACGAGAGTGATTATTCATGGGTGATAAAATTCTAGAGGAACTGGTTAAAATAACTAATAGCAAAATATATTTTCAAATTAAAGATATTTTAACTTTGTTTGAAAAGAAGTTGCTGCAAAAATTAAAATAAAAAATTTGGCGGGCCAAGGGCAGTTGAAATAAAAATCCAGTTTGATTGTATTTGTGTTTATTGTTTGTAGAAATAGTATTATGGCACTAGCTAAAGCATTTAATAAGTTACCTACTTATACGATCTATTGATCAATAAATATAAAAAAATATATGTACGGAGACTAATAGAAAATTATAAAAAAAATTATAAAAATTGTAAAAAAATATAGTTACTGTAGGCCTACCACCATCTCTTAGAGCAGTATTACTTTAACCTTACATAGAAAATTGTAGTACAAATTTTCAATTTAAGGTTAAAGTAATACTGCTCTAAGAGATGTTGGTAGCAGTAGTGGCATTTTTCAATAGGGTATGACCATTGATCCTAGCGAAAAATGTCACTGTGCGAACTGTAGTAGAAGGATCGAAGAAATGTTCTGCGATAGAATATCTATGTGATGAACTTTTGCGCAAAAAAACGATGGCGTACATACTACGGATCGATAGAATCTTATTGCTATGAACGTTACAACTAGAGCTGAAACTTCCTACAAAAGTAGAAGACGAACAATTTCACTATACCCTACTTTTTATGCCTATCTCAGACGGGGATACTGTCAAAAATATAGATCTAGCTTTAAAGAGACAAGCAAATAAAATTACTGGTTACCGAATCGTATGTTATGTTGTTAAATTAAATTCGTTTTAATTTTTAAGTATTGCATGTATGTAGTTGTCATATTTAATTCAGATTTCATTAATTCATTGACTAGTGTTGACTGAACCATGAATAAGTAAAGCATCATTTTCAAAATAGACCGCAGCATTGGTATTAATTTCAGTCAGTGAAATCACTGCACTTATGAGACAACACCAAATTACTCATGGTAACGAGCGGACTGCAGTGCCGCGCAGGCCTTTGGGTTTTAAAGTTCTGAGTGGCACTGCAATTGTTATTGGCCAGCGTTATGCTTACCACAAAACAAACGACCAGCTCGTCTCGTTATCATACAGTATAAAAAAAACAATAAATACATACAAACTTTAATGTAAAATGACTCGCACCTTTTTGATTTGTATCATCATTATTTTACCAAAACACTTCTTACATAAATTATTATTAAAAAACCTACCTAAGTATGATATTTACACTTACTTATTAAGCGTTCCAAATTGTTAAAGCCTATTTCATACTTATATATACTATACTATACGCACGCATTTTTTATATTACTTAAATATATGTTGTGATTTTAATAACTTATACCTACATTATAAAAAACTTAGTAATTATATAGGACTCTTGTCACGCGTCTGATCAACGGTATAAGGGAATTAGGTAGTGTAAACTTATTCCTTACTTATTGTATTGTAGTTATTCGTACTTAATGTATGCATCAAAATGTGAATATTTGGCATTTTTATGCCACACTTTACAATCAGTATCAAATTTTAGCGGTTCGGCAATTTGAATCGATTTGTTATGGGACTCGACCTTAGGAACTGAAACTAACTGTACTTATTTGTTAGCTTCCTTATTTAGAACGGCTTACAATTGTTAAAAAAATAATGGATAAAGTTTCAAAATTATTAAATGCAACGTTTGCTACATTATACTCTTACTAAATTCACAAACACGTAGGTATTACTTATATAGGACTACTGTACTTAAAAACGAACTATTCACTAAAATATAAGAGTAAATAGACATTACATACGCTTTAGACTATTTTAAATCTATTTTTTGATAAATACTACTAAAATACACTCACTGAATTAGTATTACAATAATTCTACTTTTATTAATTTTACATGTTACTATTAACAGAGTCTGTTAAAGACTGACAGGCTGAACTGACTCAGATATGAGTGTAACGTTATTTAAATGCAAAACGATATATTTTTAAACAGTAATAAAAACGTTCCGTACTACGCAAATATTTATTCAATCTTTATTAATTACTGTGACTTACTAGGTGGTAGGACTAACTCGTCTGAGTTTTCTTCTAGGTTGGTACCACCGCCTTGCTCGTATAGTCTGCCGCCAAGCAGTAATGTGCAAGCATTACTGTGTTCCGGTTTGATAAGTAGTCAGTCAAATTACTGGGCTTAGACTTAATACCTAATGTCGCAGAGCAACAAGCGCAATTCAGTGCCACGCAGGCCTTTGTGTTTCAAAGTTCTGATCGGCACTGCACTTGTTATGGGCCGACGTTATACTTACCATCAGGCAAACGCATAATAAAAAATATACTTAATAATACAAAAATACTTAAACAAAAAATCTTGGTTGATCGTTCGTTTCTTCGTCTAAAACTAGGTCATGAACAGTTTTAATATAAAACCCGTAGACTGTATTGTGTCAATAAATCTATCCTTAGCCTCCAATGTAATTACTTTCGTATGTCCCACGGTTCAAGTTATTTCTTTTCCTGAAAATACAATCACATTAATACAAAACATTAATAAATTAAAAGTAGACCGTGTGAAATGTTGTTTCAATACAACTTACAAAGAATGCCTCTTTCGCCTTGGCTCTGATGCTGATACTTCAACACATAAAACTATTAACTTATTATCACAGCTGAATCTGAAAAAAAAAGATAGAATTTATTTTATCACCCTCAAGTTTTATGTCTCCACGCGCCTATCACGCCTCCACGTACCGGCGGCTACTCTTGAGGGACAGTTCTATTTTAGGTTTAGCATATTCACCACTTTTAACCACAATGTCACATAAGATCAGGTAATATATTGGTCAAATTTCACTAAAACATATGTAACTTCACAAATTACGAGTAATCAGAATTTTTATAATAAGTTTAATCTTAAGATCATTATCATGCAAGCAACTGCAAAATAAAAGATTGTAGCTCAAGTATTATACTATCAAAATGTCCTTTACGATAGGTATATACCAGCTTCTGCCCGCAATTTCACCCGTGCGACGATTCCCACAGGAACAGTGGATTTTCCGAGACAAAAAGTAGCCTATGTTACTCCCGGAGCATAAACTATATCTATGCAAAAAATCACGGTGAACCGTTGTGCCAAAATACCAACAAACCTACTAACACACTTTCGCGTTTATCTTAGTATGGATTATATTATTATATACTTTACCATCGGCAGCTATGATGCAGTACTACTGGCAATACATTAGACCAAGAAAAGTGTTGGTAGCATTATGAAGACAGGTAGGTAAGGCATAATTCAGAGACGAGCCTTCGCGTCTCGCCCTTCTTTCTGGCACGCGTTAGAATTCTATAGAATTGTTTTTGCCACGGTTCTATACAAGTCTATAAAAATTTAACATATGGAAGCATGAGTACTCGTCCACAAATTATGTTACTCGCCTCTGAATCTTTACACTAAGTGAAGTTCCTTTAAGAGTTCCTTCGTATGAATATAGATAGTTGGTACTTACTGCTCTTGCCCCAACAATCTCTCACTATAAAGAGACGAGGCAGCTCCATAATCCGAATGACTGTCACTCTCCCACTCACTGCAGAAATAGTCTTCTCTTCTAATGCCCCGAGGATCACTGCCATGCCAAGCTACTTTCTTTGGCCTGAAATAGAGAAAACATGTAATTGAATTTAAACATAAAAAGCAATTTTACTAGCTTTTTAACTTTTTCCTGTTTTTATGTTTATCAGGGACAAACTTGGCGATTTTTCGACTACTTCCCGAAATACAATCATGCTGACATGTTGGTAAGGCGCTTGATTTTGAAGACAGTGTAATCAAAAAAAGTTAGTTATACAGAAAATCCTTAGTCTTAGTATTGGTGAACCAACAACTTAATATTGTAATTAAAGTCACGAGTGTACATTGTATTGTAATACGAGTACCATGGGGTAGGACTAACTCTTCTGTGAGTGTCCGTCTGGGTGGGTACTGCTTTGCTCGTGAAGTCTGCCACTAAGCAGTAATGTTCAAGCATTACTGATGAACAAAGTAGTCAGTCAAATTACTGGGCTTACGAGACTTAATATCTGGATGTCTAAGGGTAACGAGCGTTATGAAGTGCCGCGCAGGCCTTTGTATTTCAAAGTCCTGGGTGGTGTACCTACTGCAATTGTTCTGGCCTGGCGTTATGCTTACCATCAGGCAAATGACCTGTTCGCCTCGTTATCCAGTAGTATAAAAAAATGTGAGACATATTCACATTTCGTGTGACATCGTACTAAAAATATGAGAATTATTTGCATAAAATTATAAAAATACCCACAAATAACAAAATTTACAAAAAAAACACGACTGCACTAACCAAGGTCACTCAGGATGATGTAAGGATTCTAACCACACCGCATACATCCAAATCTGTTCAGGCATTTACAAGTTACAACTACACGAACGAACTACTATTAATTCTTAACTTTAATATAATTGTTCTCGTGTAAGTGACTGCAATTATTATTGCCTTTTTGAGAATACATTTCTTCAAAATATACATTTCTATCACTATTATTATTAAACTATTATTTAAAATACATTTCTCAAAAAACACTGATCAAATGCAATTGTGTAGGTAATTTTGATTTATTTTTGGAACGCCTACAGTATAATGCAACCGAAATGTTACATACAGCTGAAGGGTCTTTACATGCATCAGCAGCCATACTTACCAGTGAGGATCTATCAGCACATTTCTCATATTAAAACTGTAAATATTCACTGGATTGTCTAGGAAAATGGCACCAGATCCATTGAACATACTATCCCAGGATTTAAACAGAGGTTCCCCGCGTAGGTTCGTGATTGGTAACCTTCTTTCTCTCCGGTTGATTATCGACATCGCGTTCAGCACTCTGGAAAACAGAAAAAAACTGGATGTTACTATTTTTTATAATATTTCGAAATAAGATAACGCGAAAGACAAGAGAGAGAGAGAGAAGACAGAAGCCAGGCAACGAAACTTAAAAAAAAATTAAAATTTTTCTAGTTACCTATTTGTCAGGAAAGCTCGGAAGTTACCACCATACTCCAAAGACTGCTGGTTACATAAGTAATCCGCTGCACTATGTCCTATACCTCTTGGTGAGTACATTTTACCAGAGTACGGATCGTTCAACGCTGCTAATCTTATCTGCAATCACGCCCATAATTTTACTATAATAAAATTATGATAATCTATTAGTGTTTCCAAACAAATATAAAAGCAAAAACAGAAGAGTTAATCCTACCACCTAGTATGCATTTGCATACTAACTGTTCTGCGAGTGTCCGTCTGCGTTGGTTCCACCGCTTTGCTCGTAAAGTTTGCCGCCAAGCAGTAATGTGCAAGTATTACTGTGTTTCGGTTTGATGAGCAAAGCAATCAGTGAAATTACTGAGCTTATGAGACTTAATACCTAATTTCTCAGGATCACGAGCGCACAGCAGTGCCGTGTGCAGCAGTGCCAACCTTTGTGTTTTAAAATTCTAAGTGGCACTGCAATTATTATGGGCCGGCGTTAAAGTTTACCATCAGGCAAACGATCTGACAAACGAAACGACGGCTCGTCTCTTTATCAAATAGTATAAAAGAACCATCACCACCAAGCTCGTTATAGTTATGAAATAGTTAAAAAAATTCAGTTCCAATAATATTACACAGTTACAAACATGTCGAATTAATAACCTCCTGTTTTTTCAGTCGGTTAATAATACTCACATATGTGCCTGAGTAAGTACGATCAACATAATGAGGACGAGGACTGGGAGGCTCTGATGACACGTAGTGATAAGGTCTCGGCGTCGGCGTTGGCATCGTCGTTAATGTTGGCTCTCTTAATGATAGTAGGGATTCCATCTGAAACACAAAAATTATGGTTTTACCTATATAAAACCACATAGAACTATAAAACATATTGAAGGTTTTTCGTCACCGAAAGTTGGGAGAGCGCAGAAGGCGCTCAACCCTAAACAAAAGTAGTGTATGGCGATTAGCTCAAGTGTGGCGTGAACCATACCACCATACACCATACAAACTGTGATTGCCTTGGCTGTATTATATTTGATATGCAATATTCAATTTTACAAACTGTTACGTAAATAACCACGGAAATACCTGATCTACAGCATATACGTATTTTTATCTTTAAAATAATAATTATTGCAGTAGAATAAAAGTAGGAACTTGCACCATTCCTAGAACGCGAATTTACAACCGCATTCACTAAGAGAAAACACATAGAACCGCTTTGAAAATAAAGAATATAATAAATTCGTACACACCTTAACATATTGCCAGCCCCGTTCAACCCTTATCAACAGTATATTCTCCTGTAGAACGTACGCCAAAGTTCCCAAAGGAGTTTCTGAAGTTCTCTGTGCAAAAAGAAAACAATTATGTACATATTTTATCTATATTTCCTTTGCAATAAAGGATTAAAGCATTCTGTTTCTACAGCTAGCAAATTTAAATGTGCGACGAATAAAATTGGATTAGAACCCTATTAAGTTATTTTACACTATAAGTATTATTCTAGACGGAAGTAAAAATCCAAATGAGGCCCCCATAATTAAGTTATTGTTGGTCGTTATTTATTTCTATATTTATATACAATTTCAATATCTATTAGACTGTATAGGCATATTATAACTATTATAATTATACTTATGTTGAAGTATTAGGTTCATGGGAATACCTACTAGCGAACTGCTGAGGTATGCCCGCGAACATGATACTTGCTACAATATCGAAAATATGGGCAGCTCCTCAATTCATAATAATCACGGTAAATATCCCGTTACAATGTAAAAAGTTGTGAATAACCGTGATTACTGTAAAACAGTGTCTATTAGACTCGTCTTTTTGCTAGAAAACTTTATTCATTAATTAGAATAAAAACTCACCCTGATCAGTGCTTTTTTTGTTCGGAACATAACGGTAGTCGTCACGTGAACGTCTTCATCATCTAGAAATCCTGTAAAAATAAAAATAAATACAATATGATAAATAACCTATCATAGACCCTGCCCCTCTTCTTGACTGGCCTGGGCAGGTCTATAAAGTGGACTTCAAACCACAAAATATTAAAAAATAGTACTTTCAGCAAGTAGACTTCTCCAAACTTTAACACTGCTTCTAGCCGTAGAAAATCGTTCAATATAAAAGAAGAAGACAAGAGATTGTCAATTGTTTTTATTATTTTAAAAAGTTTTTACAATATTGTGATATATTTCGCAGACAAGAACGAGCACAGAATTATATTTTCAAGTCATAATATTTCATTTGATTATAAAGGAATTTGTTTTAAATATATTTATTTAGTTTAGTCGTAATACAAAATTTACCTTTACTCTCAAAACCGAACGAAGAAATCGTATTCTGCGTCACAATGCCACCAGGTTCACCTTTTGGACCAGCTATGGATAAACCAGGCGGACCAGGTTGGCCCGGAGGACCTGGCGATCCAGGGGGTCCTTTTAAAGGAACTTTGTTACACTCCGTACATATGCCTGCTGGTCCCTGAGGCCCAGGGGTACCTTGGTCGCCTGGAGTACCAGGATCACCTTTGTCTCCTTTGTCGCCTATTTGCTGAAATAACAACGGGATGGTAAAATCGGGAATCGAAAATCCACCTTTCCTGTCACTATAATTTTTCTAAATTAATTTATTAAATTTATGCTACTAATAATTTTATAAAGAACTAGCTGCTGCCCCGTGGTTTCACCCGCGCGGAGATATTGTATTTCATGGTTTTTTTATTTTTTGCGCGGAACCCTAATTCTTTTTCGAAAATAAAAGTAGCCTATATTTGTCCTTGTAATATCAGCTATCTGCCAGTGAAAGTCCGGTCAAAATCGGCCCAGCCGTTTCGGAGATTACCCGAAACAAACAGAGAGACAGACAGACAAAAATTTTAAAATTGGCTGTTTTGGTGTAGGCCCCGTATATACTTTCATAATATGCATTTAGTAAAAAGCTGTTATTTTGATATTACAAACAGACACTTCAATTGTATTTAGTTGTATGTATCAACTTTATTTAGTTGTATGTATTACCTTTCTAAAATTGGTGGGTATCGCACATTCTCCCTTCGATCCTTTTTCTCCATCAGTTCCATTGTAGCCCGGTAGTCCTCTCGGTCCCTTAAATTGAAAAAAAAAAATAAAACATTTTATTTAGTTTATATATTCTCCTTGATGAAGGAATATAGAATGAAACGCCGATATTTTCGTCATTCCTCTCTACCTACTCTAGAGATGTGATAATAGTTGCAGTGGTTAAAATATAACGGCAAGTATAACATCATTAAAGCATGCTCCAGCTTGATCTTTGATTTATTTAGTAAAGCTTTTATTTTAGTAACAGTTGTTCTTACCATAGGTCCAGTTAGTCCCATATCACCTTTCGCACCTCTAGTACCAGTTTTTCCAGTTGCACCAGTTTTTCCTGTATACCCCATAGGACCACGACTACCCCTTGGTCCTGGTGAACCATGGTTTCCTTTGGCACCCTGGAGAAAACATAGGTGTATGAAAGATATGCTAAAAAAAATTTGAGACTATGAAGTATCAAACATACAGAAAAAACATAACAGTCAAAACTTATTCCTAAATATTGTTATCAATACATACTGAAGATGCAATTTTTGAGGATTGTAGACGATGATTTGAAATAAATTGAAAATACCAACATAAAATTATTAGAATCTGATCTTAATATTTGCGAAATTAGCTGAACGATGTAAAATAGTATTAACTAGCTGCTGCCCGCGGTTTCACCCACACGGAGATATTTGATTTCATGGTTTTTATTTTTTACCACCACACCACAAAGCCGCTCTTGCGGCGTTATTATCTATACAAATAAATAAAATTGAAGTGTCTGTTTGTAATATCAAAATAACAGCTTTTTACCAAATGCATATTATTAGAGTATATATGGTATAAGAAAACAACCATTTTTAAAATTTTTGTCTGTCTGTCTGTCTGTGTGTCCCGGGTAATCTCCAAAACGGCTAGACCGATTTTGACGGGACTTTCACTGGCAGATAGCTGATGTTATAAGGAGTAACTTAGGCTACTTTTATTTTAGAAAAAAAATTAGGGTTTCGCGCAAAAAAATATAAACCATGAAATCCAAAATCTCCACGCGGGTGAAACCGCGGGGTGGCAGCTAGTATACTATATAATACAATAAATTTAAAAAAAGTACGTTTACCTTCATTAGAGCTATAGCCGAGGCAGGTACAAGTCCCGGGGGTCCTGGTTCTCCCTGATCTCCTTTATCCCCCCTAGGTCCAATTGGACCAATGTCCCCTTTGTGCCCTTGAGCACCATCGGATCCTCTCTCACCATCTCGCCCTTCTTTACCAGGTAAACCAGACGTCCCAGATACACCTTGATCACCTTTGGTTCCCTGAAAGAACAATTTTTGACAATCTTAAAATCATTGTTGCAATAGTTGTTTTTTCTTTTTAACAGTTATTTAAACAGTACGTAAATTAATAGATGCTGGCCTAAGTAAACTTTCTTGAGATATTTCCCTGTTGCATAATTTGGCTAATATAAATAATAATTTGGTTATTTTTTATTCAGCTTTCTTTTTACGAAAATATTGGGCCACATTATAAATTATGTGCATGATATTGCGAGATAATTCACGACCCTTCTTTGAATATTATTTAATATCACAGTGCATATAAAACGAGTTCTCAGCACAAAAATCGACGACAAAATGACAGGCAGATTGGATTATTCTATTCTCACCATACCACATGGCTACGCAAACTACTGCACAGCCCTTATGAACAGATTATATATTTAAAAAGGCTGACACGCATATCCCCAAGAGCTTTCTAGTCCATAACAGCCAAAGTGTGTGAATTTTAAAACAACTTAGTAGGATTGACAGCAATCTATCAAATACCTTGTGTCACCACAAAGTTAAGTTCGCATACAATCCGTAATCATAATGCTGCTCGCATGACTTAGGTGACAAATAATTTTATAGTTGAAGTGTTAATGTACACAACGTTAATTCACAAAAAACTCCCAAATAGCCGGGATTTTAACCCCACGTGCTTGCAATAAAACCTTTGGGATGCTCGAACCAACTGAACTAATTATTGTTGTAACATCTCCAGATTGTCTCAAGTATTGAGTTCTTCATTCTTTGGATGGACTAAATATAGATAGATAGATAGATATAATTGAGACAAGTTTTGAAAAAAGGCAATGATAGCACAAAATCTATTTAAGCTATTTACTCCTCTATCTCTATTATATTGGTTGTCAATTTCATGTACAATTGTACAGATTTACTCGTAATATGCATTAACTTTTCAAAGGAGAAAAAGGCAACACAAAATAAACCCAACAAACCTTTTTACCGGTCATTCCCATATCTCCCTTGAAACCTCTTAGCTTTTCCACTATTTGCGCATCTGAAATTTTAAAAGGCATGAAAGATCTCAACCTTATCATAAGTAACCTCTCATGTTGCCTAAAGGATCAAACAAATAATATATTCAAATAAAAACCTGTGTAGTGTTTGAAAATGTATGAATATCGTCTCAAAGTTAGTGATCAAGATTAAAAGCATATAATATGTACAAGTAATATTTATAAGAGTTATAAAACAAAAAAGATGAAACCAAAGAAAGTGATTTAGATAAAAGGAATCCGAAACGAGTTTCGATTGACCAAAAAATGACAAAACCAGCGGTACGCTGCAGACATACCTTTGTATTGTAAAAATGTGTTTGTATCAGATGCCTTATATCTCTTTTATATCATTTGATTAAAAAGGGATGGAGATAGTCAACCTTTCAAAATACAACGGATTATATCGTAGCCACAATATATGGCTTGATAGTAGTTAAGTTTGAACTCTCAGCACGTTCTGTTTCTATTTTTCAGAACAAAAAAAAACTATTTTTTTTGTTGATATACGACATAACTGCGATCAAAATATTAAGTGTAATTAGCGTTCATTTACAGGTTTGATCAAGTCAATATTGGACCAGGCGATGATGTATAACTGCGCAAGATAACATTTTTTTTCTAATATTAGAATTATACATTGAGAGTATGTACAAGATGTTGTAGCAAATTGTTACACAAAAAATAACCACTGCTCGCAACGTGCTCGTGTCAGAGGTAAATAGTACCGTATAGTTTATCATCTTATTTTCATGTATATCCATGCAGTGATGTACAGGTGATAGACCTTTAAAAATATATATAAATTGCATAGTTTTGTCTGAGTCAGAGTAATTTGTAAGATGATACTGTACTGTTTGATAGTCAACTGTAGCAGCGTTGAGTCAGGATAAGGATCAAAGCCAATAGAGGCAACAGTACCAAAAAATGTTTGGGGATTCAATCTACTTACTTACGTTATTACATTTACGTGACCAGAATGACTCGTTTGATATTGAAATTTATTCAGGTTATCTATCTCTGAACTAGAATGGAAAGGTATGGATAAACAGTAAATTGTTTGGATGAGGGTAGAATTTTGTATCGATATAGCGGCATGTATTGATTTAAGACAATGCAGAGACAATCCAGCTCTGAACAGAATCTTTCCGACAAAACTTTAGCCCAAAAAGACCCAAAATAACCAAAGTAGATTTGTTCTCATGCAATTGCTAACCCAAAGCAGGTATCTAGTTTTTGTTGAAGAAAAAGTTATAAGCTTACTTTCGTGAGGGTCCATTTCGGGGTTTAACAGTTCCGTTAGGCTTGCTGGTATTCCTGGTGATCCTGGTAAACCGTGGTTGCCCGTGTCGCCTGTAGTGAATTCAAATTATGTTGGTTACTTACCTAAGTCTTTTCTATAAATACTTGGCTATACTACTGTATTTTTTCCTGCCTGTAATATCTATGAAAACGAAGATTTCTGCGACGAAAAACAGGGCTTTTTAGACGTGTTGCTTTAGCCGTCCAGACTAGCAGGGTGATTTTAATTCACTGTGAATGATTCCGTGTTGGAAGCGACTGTTTCTGATCATTTATATCTCGGGAACGTATCCTGACAGACAAATATTCTCGGGATCATAATGTCTATGTATATACAGCTGAGATGTTGAATGTAAACGGGATTTTTTCTGACGGGAAGCGATTCCGAAATGTAAACGATCAAGACAGTTGCTCCCGAGACGGATATCATTCCGAGTGAATTATAGAACCACGCAGGTGACATATTACAGTGGTCTATCTATTGCCAAGTAAAGATATTAATGTAATTAATTAGTAATTTCTACCATAGTGTCAAGGTTTACCTTTTTCTCCCTGTTCACCATTTTTTCCGTGGTTGCCAGGAATCCCAGGCATACCGTCTTCGCCAGCTTCACCCCTGTCTCCTTTCAAGCCTCTTGGACCTTCCAGCCCTTTGTGACCCTATTTATAAACATGACCGCATGAAAGATTTGATTTACAGACTTGTTGGAAAATCATTTTCTACTTTTATAAATATGTAAATGATTTCCTATATAATAACGTTTTCAGTTAGTGAAATTCTCAGTCATGATTATTATGATTTCAAAAAAATTACAAAGTCAAATTTAGTGTATTGTATTTTAATTATGGTGAAAAAAACAAACTATTCTAATCAATCAACACTTCATACGTAAACATTTACAACAGGTAAAATAAAATATAAAAACTATACTTTTTCTTCTTGTCACTGACCTGATCGCCTTTTACACCATTAAAGCCTTGTTCTCCCTTATCACCGGTGTCTCCTTTATCACCTCTGGGTCCAATAGGCCCAGGTGGTCCCTGTGGTCCCGGGTCCCCCTTTTCTCCAGGAACGATTACTTCTTCAGCCTTTTCTGTTTCCTATCAAAATAAGTTCTGAGCAAATTTTATGGTAAAGTTGGTTGTGATAAAAAACTAGCACAAATTACAGACAAAGAAGACTAACTGTCTTGCTTATAATATGGCTTCTACGTTGTTCTGTCAGTATATTGCTTATAAACAGGTAACTTATAAGATATAACATAAAGTGCACCTCTGCAATATTCGTGGTCTGCACTCTAATCTCGTTGTGGTCCACCACCATCTTGAGACTGAGAAACCGACGCTCTTGTTCCTCTCGGAGACGCAGATTAGATGTCCGTCTGACGTGGCGTACTTATCTTACCCAGGGTTTACTCTGGAGCACAATTTTAAACCACGTGCAGGTGTATGCCTTTACGCCCGGGACGACATCTGCTGTCGGCGTCTCCGAAACCTTGAACACCCCAACTTCTCTGTCCTTTGGGTTCTGGTGGATACAGGAATGGAGAAGATTCTCTATGCATGTGTCTACCGGTCGCACAGTGGAGACCAGGAGACGACCAGGCTCACCAATTATCTCAGTGAGGCGGCGGATGCGGCTCAGCAGAGGTACCCTTCCGCGCAACTAGTGTTACTGGGGGATTTTAACGCGCACCATCAGGAGTGGCTATTCCCACACCAGTGCACTGACCACGCTGGAAGAGAAATGCGAAAGCTAGCGCTGTCGCTAAACCTCACCCAGCTGGTCCAAGGAGCAACAAGGGTACCTGACGTTGATACGCACACTGCTAATTGCTTGGACCTTCTGCTGACAACTGATCCAGACCGCTACTCGGTGTCGGTATCTTCACCTTTAGGTAGCTCCGACCACTGTCTGGTGAAATCCGTATCTGTCTACTCCCCGTCCGATCGTAGCCCTAGAGGCTCCCGACGGTTGTGGCGATACGGGTCAGCAGACTGGGATGAGATGCGATCATTTTTTGCGTCTTATCCTTGGCAGTCTACTTGTTTCTCTTCCGACGATCCTTCTGCTTGCGCGGACGCTGTGGCGGAAGTGTTGCGTCAAGGGATGGAATATTACATTCCGTTCTCTGACGTAACATTGTCAGGCGAAGCTCGTCCATGGTTCGGAGCTGAGTGTGGGCGCGCTGAGGCGCAGAAGCATTCAGCATACCTGGCATGGGTCGACTCTAGAAACCGCAAAGCGAATGACTTACGCAAGAAGAAGAGAGCCTATAATAAAGCTGCCAAGTCTTACAAGAAGGCTCTACGGAAGGCTCGGTTCAATCACATCAGCCGGATTGGGGACAAACTAGCTTCATACCCAGCGGGTAGTAAAGCGTTTTGGTCTCTTGCGAAGTCGGTTGAATCGAACTTCTGTTGTCCCTCACTTCCTCCTTTGCTGAAACCCGACGGGTCACTGGCTCACACCGCCGAAGACAAGGCAAACTTGTTCGCGTCTCTGTTCGCGGAGTCTTCACGTCTAGTAACTTCTGGTGAAACCCCTCCTGGTCTACCGGGATGCGAGACTTCAATGTCGGAAATTCGCATCCGTCAGACCGAAGTACGGAAAACGCTGAGAAATCTAGACGTGAATAAGGCCAGTGGTCCAGATGGGATTCCAGCAATTGTACTCAAAACTTGTGCGCCTGAGCTCTCTCCTATTTTGACACGTCTGTTTTGCCTCTCATTGGAGAGGTGTTTGGTACCAAAAGCCTGGAAGCTAGCTAATGTACAGCCAGTGCCCAAGAAGGGCAGTCGTGCTGACCCTGCCAACTACAGGCCCATCTCAATCACGTCCATACTCTGTAAGAGTATGGAGCGTGTTCTGAATAACAGGCTTCTGGCATACCTAGAAGCAAATGATCTCCTCAGTGACCGACAGTACGGCTTTCGCCGAAACCGGTCTACTGGGGATCTTCTAGCGTATGCCACGTACATCTGGAGTGAGGCTATCGAGAAATATGGCGAGGCGCTTGCCGTCTCTCTTGACATCTCGAAAGCCTTCGACAGGGTCTGGCACGAAAGTCTTATTAGCAAGCTTCCATCTTTTGGCTTGCCCTCTGGCTTGTGTAATTGGATTTCAGACTTCCTGAGGGATCGATCGATTCGAGTAATCATAGATGGTTGCTCGTCCGATCAATTGGCTATAAATGCCGGAGTCCCTCAGGGGTCAGTATTCTCTGCAACCCTTTTCCTGCTACACATTAACGACCTGCTTAAACCCGGAACATTTGGGTACGCAGACGATAGCACGGTTGTAGAGAGTTACACATCCAACGCACGAGCAAGTGGGGCTCAGACACAATCTCTTAGAGAGGCCATGGTTGAGCGCATGAACTTGTCCTTAAAGGCAGTCTCCGAATGGGGCGATGCCAACCTGGTCAAGTTCAATGCCACCAAGACTCAGGCGTGTCTGTTCTCTGCCAAACGGAGCGCATTTCAGCTGGCTCCAACTTTCCGCGATGTATCCGTCCGAGCTGATCATCTAGAGATCCTTGGCCTTGCTTTATCTTCAACACTCAATTTTGGCTCATACATTGAATCGAAGGCCCAGTTAGCTGCCAAAAAGCTTGGTATCCTAGCAAAGGTGAGACAATACTTCACATCGGAACAGCTGCTTAACTTATACCAAGCACAAGTACGATCTTGTATGGAGTATTGTTCTCATCTCTGGGACGGCTCAGCCAAGTACCAGCTTGAGGCACTGGAAACAATTGAGAGACGTGCCAAGAGGCTCATAAGCAATGATTCACTGGTTGAGGCTAGGTTGCAGAGCCTAGAGCATCGCCGTAGGGTCGCTAGTTTGTCGGTTTTTTATCGGATACATTTTGGTGAGTGTGCTTTGGAATTACACAACATAATTCCACCATCCCCCTTCTATCTTCGGACGACCAGGCTTACTGCGAGGCGCCATCCTTACCTGGTAGATATTCCGCCATTACGCACGAAGCGTTTCGCTTCTACATTTGTTATGCGTACTGCTAAGGAATGGAACTCCTTGCCTGAGTCTGTGTTCCCCGTTCGCTACAACCTGGGCTGCTTCAAGGCGCGAGTGAATAGGTATCTTCTAGGCAAGCGTGCTTCATCGTCGACCGCATCATCGCTTACCATCAGGTGAGATAGTGGTCAAACGTTAGCCTACAGTGAATAAAAAAAAAAAAAAAAAACATAACTAATTTGTTCAAAGAAAAATAATTTTTCTGTTATTTTCTGTTTTATTTTAACTAAATTTGTTTGTTGTATGTATCATAGTTAGCTCCGTTTAATCTACTTTTTTAATTTTTACCATCGATTTGCTGTTGGGCTTTATTGGAGATTAAACATTTAACCTAAAATAAAAATTAATCATTATTTAAGCCTTAATATTGAAACTTTATAAAAATAACAAAATGTGAAATGAAATCCCTAAATAAAATCTTAATACGATAATAATTATAATAAGATACTCACCACATAACCAGGCCCTGGAGGCCCTGGTGGTCCAGATTCACCTTGGCGTCCGGGTGAACCAGGGGCGCCATCTTTACCAGGTTCCCCCTTTATACCTGGTTCACCATCTCGTCCCGGTCTTCCATCATCACCTCTTTCACCTGTTTCGCCTTTTAATCCTTCAGGACCTCTCTCCCCTTGTGGTCCTTGTTTACCCTAGAATAAACCATTTATTTTATTTAAATTAATCTTTTTAAACGTTCTTTACTACTTAGATCTATGAAACTTGCTTATTCTTATAATGTTTTAGCGAGTCAACACTCTTAACGCTCTATAAAATTGAGTTTTAAGTATATTACATTAAGTATGTCATCTACTAATGTTAGAAATTAAAATTTATCTTATTTCTAAAATATGCGCGCGTGGCTTCTCAATTTTCAAGAGTTACCTAAAGATAGTTATTGTTTTAGTACAATTTGTACTTAGTAGTAATAAATGACTATAAAAAATAAAACAATATTTACCGTTGATCCTGTTATGCCACGAGGTCCTTCCACACCTTGAGGTCCAGTTTCTCCAGCAGGACCTCGCATTTCGGGCATCATCCTCAAAAGACTTGATACAACACTTTCTGAACATTGACATTTCTAAAAAAAGGAAATTAAAAAAGAAATAATTATTAGAAAAAAAAACACTGCAACAGCGATAACGTTTAAAATAAAATCAAGCAAGAATCTCAATCAAATAAAAGGTTTATATCTTACTCCCTCTTCTCCTCGTCTTCCAGGGGGCCCTTCCGGACCTGTAGGTCCTTCAGGTCCTATTTGACCTTTTATAGATTCCCCTTGTTCTCCCTAAAACAAAATACAGATTTAATAAGGATTTAACTCTCTAAAAATACTTAGCTAATATAATTCGAGTAGCTTTTTCCATTTACTTACTTTTAAACCAACTTCACCCTTTTCACCCTTTTCGCCTTTATGACCTCTTTCTCCTGTAAATCCTTTGAGACCTTGTTCTCCTGTGTCGCCTTTGAGGCCTCGTTCACCTTGATTACCTTTCAGGCCTTGTTCTCCTCTATCGCCTTTGAGACCTTGTTCTCCTGGAATGCCTTGGATACCTTGTTCGCCTTGATCGCCTTTGAAACCCTGTTCTCCGGTGTCACCTTTAAGACCTTGTTCTCCTTGATCACCTCTGGGACCTTGCTCTCCTGTGTCACCTTTAAGACCTGTTTTAAAAAGAGGTAGGGCTGAAAAACGCGTTACGTTTGGCAACGAAGTCAACTGACAAACTATTATAATATTTGTGCACTTAATCTTTTTAAAGGACCTTTTTATTTTACACACTCACACGCATCTTACAGTTTTAATATTTTTTTTATTCTATTAGATAACGAGACGAGCGAGTCGTTTGCCTGATGGTAAGCATAACACTAGCCCATAACAAATGTAGTGCAACTCAGAACTTTGAAATACAAAGGCTTGCACGGCACTGCATGATTGCGGTCGTTATACAGACCCGGTAATTTCGCTAACTACTTTGCTTTTCAAACAAGAACACAGTGATTGTTGCACATTACTGCTTGGTGGCAGACTACATAGGTAAGCAAAGCGGTGGTATCCACCAGAAGGACACTCGCAGAAAAGAGTTAGTCCTACATCTGGTAAAATACGGACAATGGTTAAGTTTCCCTATCTTCAGATTGGGAAACTTAAATTAAATAATAATTACCTAAATTATATAACGATAAATAGGTAAAATTCGGTATAAAATACTGACCAGTTGTAGCGCTTAGCGAATCGAAGCTCCCTCCATCTCCTCGAATCTAAAATATACGTAAAATTGATGAGATTATATCTTAATAAATTATACTAAACGCGCGACACGTTCAGCTTAGCTTGGATTAAGAACAAACTAAATGCCAATATCATTTTCAATAGTTTAATTAGTTACTTGATTATATACACAGCAAAGCGAAAGCCAATCAACGGGTAGACATAGAAGCTGTAAACCAATTATTAAAATAGGGGAAAATTTTGTGTCCACTTACTATGTTTGCTGGTGCAAATTCTTCCTAGAAAATTTAATTATTTGTTAATCGAAAGAAGCCAATTGAGTGTTACTATAAACTTGTTAGT
This sequence comes from Crocallis elinguaria, assembly GCA_907269065.1. NCBI lineage: Eukaryota > Metazoa > Arthropoda > Insecta > Lepidoptera > Geometridae > Crocallis > Crocallis elinguaria. The sequence goes on along the minus strand of OU026072.1, from coordinate 16,241,551 downwards.
GAATAATAGTATAATTTTAGGTGTTTAAAAGTAAACTTTATAGAAACTGTTATACAGATGAAACAAAAAACAATTTTGTTTTCACTGTAGATAATACTATGTGCCCCGGTGCTAGGCAGTTTTTGCACCTTTTACGAGCCTATGTTGAACAGGTCGTACTAAATATTATTACATTTATATTAAACACTTCTAAAATAAATTGACTACGTAGGTAATAATAATTGACAATTAAAATACCCAAAACACTTACTGTTTTTTTTGGATCTGTGGTATCGTCAGTATAATCTATCTACGAAAGAAAGAATTGTCCTTGTTATTACAATAGGCTGATAATAATTATTAGGTTAAAATAACAGTCTTATAACAGTAATCCATATATGTATTATAATTTTATTTTCTAATAGCGTGATTGTAGTCATATAGGTAATTATGTATTTTAATGTGTTTGTTTTACCTACTGACTGTCTTCTCAAAGTGATTTAATAATTAATTAACCACTTCCGAGAAAATAGTCAAATCACATAATTAGATGATAAAAATGGTAAATTGCGTAAAGTATTTAAAGCTTTCAGTAAACATAGATAATATAATATATATTACATATAACATAATAATATAACTTGAATGCAAGTGAGCCAGGTATATTCAAAGTATTAATTACAGAACAAGGAGGTCATTCTTTTCTCAAATTTTGCGCCAAAGAGTCAGCATAAGTCTAGTTCCAACATTGTATCACGAACTCAGAAATTAGCTTTAGGTACTTGGATTTAGATTGAAGTTTGTAGCCACCTCATTGGTTGTCTAGTGAGTATCAACAGTAACATACTTGAACTATTAAATTTCAAATCCAAAATTAAAATCTGTGGAAAACGATCTCCATCAATAAATACATAATAATCAATTATAAATATTATACATATGTACACCATACTATATGTATATTATTATACTTGAAATACATGTTTATAAACATAAATAATAATTGTATAATAATGTATAATAAAAATGAGTGTTGAAACAATGTTGGTACCCTCTTAAATTTTGTAGCCAAACAAGTATAGAGCAGTGTCCCGGTTACAAACAGATATAGCTGCGAAAAGCAAAAATGTGAGACCCGATAATAATAAAAAAAACATACTAACTATACGATCAAATAAATGCGATCTCTGAAAAAATATAAATAATGATATTATTACTTTGATATAAAAAATAAGTACATAAAAAAGAAAACAATTTGAATATCAATATTGTGTTGAAATAAAATATAAAATATTTTTTCTCCATAAACCATGGGTAAGTAGGTAGAGAAAACTGCTTCATTATTGTGAGAGGCAAATAAGACGACTCCTAGCGAGGTACCACGTGACATGATGCGCAGGCGGCGTGTTGTCTTGCCAGGGGTCTAATTTCTGCTGCTTCCCGTACAGACTTCTAAATTACACAATTTCATGAAAATTACGTATTTATGCTTTTGATATTTTTTCATTATACATATAGTAATATATAATAAATCATTAATCTGTGGTATTTAAAATCTTCAAATATTACTCGTAATATTGACATCTATAGTTCTATATTATTTAGAACTACTTTCTAAATATCTATTTACTAAGTTAACTATCTATACTTATAGTAGTTATTTTGAAACCAGCTTTTTATTTGTAGCACTTCAGAATCATGAATGTTACTTTTATTTCTAACAAGATCTACAGTTTCCTACAGATTTTTCAAGCTAAACCCAATTTTTTAAAGGATCTGACAACGCTCGACTCTATCTATTCCGCTTGAAAAACTTTGAAGGCAACTAAAGATACCAAATTCAATTAAATTATGCAGTAAGTTGAGTATGCTGGAGTAAATCGTAGTGTGAAAAATGTTTCACACTACGAAGGTACCTATATAATATGTGTGCTGAGGTATTTAGTCAGAGGCTTCACGCTTATGGCCCTCTAGACAAAATCGCGTATAGGCATAATGTATGGGAATGACACTAGCTTGCGAGATGTCTCGCGACATGGTGATTGGTCATTGGTGGCGCGGAAAAAGAAGTGTGTGGATTTAGTCTAGAGAGCATCATACGAGTCTGTATCGCTACAATATTGTTTATTCTGCAAAAATCTTTATATTGTGCAGAATTATGTAGCGCTCGAGCCCATTATCTCATACATACGTATACATTGTAGAACAAAATTTAACGTTTGAATATAGTTTGTGACCAAGAAATTGGGCGGTAACTTACTTCCGTACAAATATTCGAGATCGTATCTTCATCAGCATTTGGATATAACTTCAATTCTGTTATAGAACCCTGAAACAAACAAAAAACCTAATTAGGCTAGAAATATTAATATAAAATAAAAATATAATAAATTAAATAATTATAAATTAACACATAATTATCATAATTATTAGGATTGTTCGCTGCCCCATATTGTTGCACGGTGGTGCGGTGCCTCCCATACCGCGTACCCCTTCTGCCCCCAGCGCTCTCCTGGCCACCAATCCAGACCTTGATTTGTTTTCGGATGGATGGTCGAAAATATTGTTAGGGTGTTTGTGTTACTGTGAAAGGAGTGTCTGATTATATGTGCTAATTTATTTTATATTATCTTCTTTGAATCGTATTATATTTCATTTTTATTTTTCGGTTCATCTTAATTTTTGATTTGGTTTGTACGTATGCCGTTTTAATTAAATAAATAAATATAAAACAAATTACATATTATAATAAAGCACCAAAAATAATGCTTGTAAATTTTGCTTACAACACTCTTCAAAACTTTTTACAAAAAGAAGAGCATAGTGGATAATCTAGGCTTCAGGGAAAATGAGGTATTTCGCAAAGACATATTCTGCACCGACGCCGTGCTTTATTGTTCGGGTAGAAGATTAAAAATATGACGGCAGTCATCTTTGTGACGATATGAACCCGGCTTTAATGAAACTGAGTGTTTGTTTCCATTGGAAAGGTTATAGAGCTGACAAAAAATCAGACGGTAAAGGCTGTGTGCGTTTTAAAATCAATTTTGAGAAAGCTTTTCCAAATATATTTCACGTATACGAAATTTCACGTCATAGCTACAATAATCATACTCTCGTGTTTGAATAACTATGTTGATATCATTATGACTAGTAAAATTTAAACTCGAATCAAAAGCGCGTATATCAAAGGCAGCTCATACTATATATCAGGTTATACTAATCCTACCGAAGTGATTTCGGAAGTACTTACTCGGCTGAGGTGAAACGAGGCTGTTTGCTATTTCGACCGAGACATGTGTTTTCTTTTCTCAAACTTGCGAGGAAACGAACAAATTTACTCCAAGAAAAATTAGATAAAATAAAACTAGCAATTTCTCATTATTGTCGTGTTTGCAACTGCCCCTCTTACTATGTTGAAGACCAAAAAGAGCGGATTTGGCCTTTGATCGTTTTTTGAATAATGATGCGATTTCCGAGCAAATTGGAGAAAAATACAATAACTCCTTATAGAATGGAAAATAAATAAAAACCATTGACTTTGTTCTATAAGAACTCTCTTCTAGTCTTAGTTTTAAGTACTTTTACTTAATTTCACAAAGGCTAACACGTATCCTATCGTGTTACCCTTACATTTGTGAAATTAACCTTATACATTTATTTGTTCAAAACTTCTACCAGATACTGTCTGATAGCCGTTTTTGAAATGACTGACCTTGATAGACAAAAATTCAAGTGATTTAACAATCTTTCTTTTTTTTTAAAACATTAGTAGCAAGTAAAATTGCTGTTTAAAAAGCGGGAACCGACTTTGATGAAAATATCGTAATATATGAAATTTCATCCCTTATTTTCCCATTCATTTTAAAATGTATATGGGACCACCTCGAGACTATACTGTTTCAAACAAAAAAATACATCCTGCTCCTACTAACACTACTTCCTACTAATAGTACAAATGCGAAAGTTTGTGTGTGTGAATGTTTGTTGTATATCGCCTCCGTAACTACTGAACCGATTTTATTAAAATTTGTCATGTAGATAGTTTAGGTTCTGGAATAACGCATGGGCTATAAATATACAATTATGCAACGCTGCGGAAGCTATTTCAAAATAGGTCTATAATTGATGGAGAAATCGGTGAACATACATAAAAATACATACTTTCAAAAATGGAACCTCATCCCTTTTTTGAATTCTATTAAAAAAAATACGGACAGAAATTGAGATGGAATCTCACGTAGAGTAATATCTCAATCCCATATAAACAAACTTAATACTACTATATGAAAAGCAATCCGATTTCCCTTAGTAGCTGTCAGCTTACAAGAATGTCCGATTTTTGTCGGTCCCTAATCCGATTATTTCTGTGCAGTGGGAACGAATCTTTACGTGAAAATTCGACGTGGTTATGAGAATTTTTTTCCTCAAAAAGAGTACTTTCATGGTGAAGCCCCGAACTTTCAAAATTTCGGTAAAACAGTACCCGATGCAAACTTTTTAAAGCAGGTGCTAACTTTTTAAGGACTTCGATTTGGTTTGCGAAAGCTGGGCAGCTAAAACTGTTTGCAGGAACTTTCAATCTGTTTTGAAAATGGTGCTTTAGTTTTCTAACATTGGTAAATTCTGCCAAACACTGCCAATAGCAATTTCCTTATTAAGGTATAGGTGAACAAAAACTGCCTACTTCGTACGCGATACACATGGCATGTGAGTAGGGGTCAGAAGTGGGATAAAGTTTCTTGCGTGCCATTCTCTGCCTCCCGCTCACTTCAGACCCTGCAAACAATTGACAGCTGTCAATGTCAATTTTATGTCACACTAACTTCTGCCCGCGGTTTTCACCCGCGTTCCCACAGGAACCGTGCATTTTTCCAGGATAAAAAGTAGCCTATGTTACTCTCCGATCCATAAACTATATCTGTGCCAAAAATCACGGCACTCCGTTGCTTCGTTACTGGGTGAAAGAAGGACAAACCAACAAACCGACAAATCAACAAACCAACAAACACACTTTCGCATTTATAATATTAGTATGGAAGTATGGATTACGAGATATTTACCGTATCTCGTTAATGTCATCGTATACCATGATTATTATTTTTATTAATCACGGTACATAAATATCTTTTTATAATGTATAAATTACATTCAATGACAAATACATGTACAATATAATCATTCGATTTTCCTTGAATAAAAATTTCCAGTTATTGAACAAGGCCTAGGTATTACATTTTGTTACAGGGATTAGTTCTCGCATAACTCATGGAGTCTAGATTCAACTGTCACTAACAACGGAAATAATTCCCGGTGTCTGGCGATAATAAATTATTTATGCAGTTGATATATAGTCTCAAGTGAATACTCACAATGAATATACTCACAAGAAATCGGTAAGAGTATACGGACCGAAACGTTGTTTGATCTTTCCGCGCTAGACTAAGTTAAGCCGCCAACGCTTGAAAGCTAATCCACACCTAATTGACACGTGGAAATCTCATAGTGTACGATGCTCGCGATCTTTTCTGCCGAGGACATGCAAATTGTGGAATGCGCTCTCACTGCGACCTTTCCGACTAGCTACAACATGGGGCTCTTCAAAAGAAGGGTGAATAGAGTCTTTAAAGGTCAGCAACCTATCAGTAATACTCCGAGTGTTATATACCCATTAGGCGACGGTAGCTGCTTACCATCAGATGGGCCGTCAGATTGTTTGCCAGAAATGGCATAAAAAAGTAAAGTAGTGGGTTCAATGAACCAAAACTTATTCAATGTTTGGTTGGTTGGTCTAGTCTAAGTTTGGAAATTAATTCCTTATTCCTTAGTTTTTTTTTGTCTTAATTTTGGCTTTATATTTAAAGTAACGGGATGATAAACTTCTAACTAAATTTAGAATCTATATTATATATCTATTATCTATATTTTGGTAGACTGAACTAACTAGAGCTACTAAAATTTTTATGTGATTCATGTTTTGGTAACGTCCTGAAGTGGGACTAGAACATTACAATTCCAATGTCGTATTGTCAATCGAGACTGATAATATATTCCATATAAAAAGTGAAAATACTCATTTTGTATGCGTAAAGTATAATAAAAAATACCCACATCTAGTTATGTATGTATGTATGTCCATTGTATAAGAAGTTAAAAAATAACTGTTTCACACGGTGGTCTGGGTACGTAATTTATATGTAAGATAATGAAGTAAAATAAATACTCTTAATATTAGGTATGGTAGTATCTATTGGACCATTAAATACTCGTATAAGTATTGGACCATTAAAACAAAGTTATGGACTAACTCTTCTGCGAGTGTCCGTCTGGGTTGTTACCACCGCTTTGCTCGTGAAGTCTGCCGCCAAGCAGTAGTGTGCAAGCATTACTGTGTTCCGGTTTGATGAGCAGAGTATCCAGTGAAATTACTGGGCTTATGAAACTTAATACCTAATGTCTCAGGGTAACGAGCGCACTGCAGTGCCGCGCAGGCCTTTGTGTTTCAAAGTTCTGGGTGGCACTGCAATCGTTATGGGCCGGCGTTATGCTTACCATCAGGCAAACGACCAGCTCGTCTCGTTACCTAATAACATAAAAAAAAAAATAATAAAAAAAAATATTATTATTTTAACTTTATAATATCTTTATAGTATACTAATATACTAGCGTCTGCTTCGCACGCGTGGAATGGGAGTAAAATATATCCTATGTAGCCCCCATGTATGTACCACCTTATAGTCCCTATACACGAGCGCTACAATTCACAACATTCCATGCCATCATTCCAAAAACCGTTCGAGTGTGGGGAATCTCAGATGGATTATGTGGAGTGATAGGAATATTGGATAATTATCTAAACTTTCCAAATCCAACGTTCCAACTCATCGTTTGTGGCCAAAGCAACACTGCACTTCGAACTCAGTTGGCAGTACTCGAGACGCAGAATAACCGAAAAATGGGCGATGGCGCTTCCGGAATAGAGTGACCGTCTGTGTGCTCGAAATTGGACCATCGTTCCAATCAATCCACGACGCGCGGAGCGATGAATTTAGAACGATCGTGAATGGCAAATATAGCTTTCTATTAGTGAAAGAATTTTTAGAATCGGAGCAGCAGCAGTTCCAGTGTTTAGCGGTAACAAACAAATAAAAAAACTTACAAACTTTACTGTACTATATGATATTAGTATAGACGTACGTACTTGTTTGTTAGTAAAGGTTCTTTCACTAGGTCAATTCGATAAAACAGCTCTATCACAAAGATAATGAAATCAATGCCCAGACTGTGATAGGAAAAATAATCAAGTTACTCTCTCCTTCCTGCCCTTGTCCAATTTTACATGGGACCGGCGTGGTACGTCTCAGATATACTACTTTTAGGTTTTGCCATAATATTTTCTGACAGACGGCCCCCTGTCTGACGCCAATTCTCAATGGTAATTCTGAGAGTATGGGCCATAATCGACCACGCAGGCCCAATTCGATTTTATTCGATTCAATTTGAGTCAATTTTACATTCGCCAGTTTTGAAAAAAGAAAAATAAAACCGCTGCTAATCGGTAAAGAATAAGTCAAAAGAACAATAGTTAAGAAAATTTAAGTGTATCTGTGTTGTAAAAATTCAGAAAACATGCCAAATCCGATATCAGCCCCTAAATCCTGCTTCATCCAAGGGGTCTGTTGGCAGTAACAGCTTGCGGGCGACAAGGCGAGTGACTAAGTACATTAGCAAACTCACTGGTACTAAACAGTTCCACCACAGTTTGATTCGAACGGATTTTAGCGCACCTCGCTTTGGGAAGGGATGTTACTGTGCCTTGAAGTGAGAAGGCAAGCGAGCACAGAAGTGTGCTCTGTGGTTATGGAAATCATAAAAATGGTTTTTGTACTGTTGGCTGAAAAATTATGTATACCTACCTACGCTTTCAGATTCCTAGATAGACGTACCTTGATTTGCAAATATAAGTGTACTTAGTTATGTTTCACAATTAATTATATACGTATACCGTAATATAAAAACGTAACTCAGTACACTTATATGTTCAGGAATTCATTTAGTGATATAAATTTCAAAATTTGAAAGTGTATACATATTTTTACATCCAACTGACCATAGGTATATTTGACTAGGGAAAAATTACGTCTGACGAGGTATTTTTTATATGTCTGATCTCACCTGATGATCTCAAGTAATAATGGGGTTCAAGGCTCTGAACACGTTAAACTTGGAAAGGGACTGGATCTCAAGTGCAGCTACTGGAACACACTGATAGGTGCATGGCGATTGATTTTGAACTTAAGCCACTGTTGCTGAAATAGCCTTACCAAAATCCAAATGCTCTACATTTTTCTCGCCAATAATTTTCCAATCTTTTATAATGTTTAATTTCTCTAGGCTGCGTTATATATGCTACTTATACAAAAAACAGACCAGCAAAAACTAATAATCAAATTCCTAACCCAAGTATTAAAACAAAGATAAGTATCTTCGATCAACGACAGCTTTTATTTGTGCGTTGATTCTAATATATTGATATATTCCGAAGAAATTCGAACTTAATCACTCTGTGGTGACTTCAGAAACACCCAGTAAGCACTCTTCGGAATCCTAATCCACAATTGATATTCCAAATTCTGAGACACAACTGTGTCTGCGAAAACGTAAAGTCCTAAAATGTACGTGTTAGAGATACCTAATGAATGCCTTGAAGATTATAATACCTATGAACTCGCTGTAAATAGTTTTTTAAACGATCTTATTAGCTATTTGAAAGCAATAAAATTCTTTATGACTTCCTTGCAGGTATTAAGAAGTACCGTGGTGTCTGCTTGAAATAATAAGTGTCACTTATGCAGAGTACATAAAATATAGTTGTTTTTATCACATTGTTTATTTCACTGCGTATTATTGCGCAAATCCGATGAGATAAATAACTACCGACGGCCAATGATGTACTTCTTTGCTAATCTTGACAGCTGACCGTTTGACTACTACCTTACCAGTAGTTGAAAGTGGCAAAAATGATAGATGCTTTCAGTATTTTCAGTGAATTTGGGTGACTGTACAAGTTGTAGCTAAGCCACAAAATATTCTTGTTCATTATAATAATTCTCACTCAATTTAGTCCAGCGCTCCTTGAGTATGCTCTATTTATTTCATCTACTTGATTTCCATTTTCTACTACGACAATAATTTACCAGTTATCAACACCTGAAAACAAAAATTAGATAGATTGTTAGTACTAGTTCTATTCAACGCATCCAAAACGTCCCCGCTCTATGGACAGAGGAAGTGGATCCGAAGCAGCTGTGAAGTTATGACACAACGGATATTACCCGACCGAACGGCTCCAAACGTACCGAATTCCGGGCTATTCATCGTCAAAACTATATTTTCTATACATAGAAAACCCTATCCTACTAATATTATAAATGCGAAAGTTTGTGTGAATGTTTGTTACTACTAAACTGATTTTGATGAAATTTGGAATGTAGATAGTTTAGGTTCTAGAATAACACATAGGCTTAATATAAGTACCACGCGGGTGAAGCCGCAGGCGGAAACTAGTGTTTTCTAATGTTACTAATTGTTGATGTTGGTTTTAGCAAAATGTTTCAAATCAGTGTTTCAGTCTAGTTTGGACGTTATATACCCCTGTAGCATATGCACGTTGCTAGAATAGCTGTATGTACGATGAACGAGGAAAGCAATGGCACTTCGGAAACGTAATTTGTAATGATTTTCCCATATTCTAACACCACTCACGTATATACTATACTAATAATAATATTTTCAAATGTACGTTTGCGATACGCGACCCATATCGTTGTAAAATCTACCTCTGAGCAGGAAAATGCATCATTATTACGTAATGTATACCTAATGATAGGCCTGCGTATTATGTAATAAAATAAACCTTTTTGAAGCTACCATTTCATAGTGATCGTAAGATTAAATAAAGAGAAAAAGTAGCCTTTAACACATTGGTTCATAAAATGTCTTTGTGGAAAAAAATTACGTCGATCCATTGATACTTTGCTGTATGAAAGAAGGATCAACAAACACACTTTCGTATCTTGTAATTTAAAACAAGCAATTCTTGTATATAAATACTGCCCAGATATTTTCTGGATCACCCATATATTTTATAATTCATTATTAGCCTCTTACGCTCCCACTGCTGGGATACCATAATCCACCACGCGGGCCCAGTGCGGCTTGGTGGATGTCACATGTCCTCGAATTTTGTGTTTCTTGAACGTGCCGGTTTCCTCACGAAGTTTTTCCTTCACCGTTTTAGAGCGAGTGTGGCCGAGCGGGAACTTGTGCTACTTTCAACCCGACACACCATAGTTCGTATTTCGACTCGGCCCGCACCAGTGACTTATATCTAGTTATGTGTGGATTATTTTATAATTATTAGTGGCGAATCCAGACAAAAGCCTAACATAACGTAGTAAAGCTTTCGTATTGTCTTTATGCTATGGTATTTAAATAATCAATGCGTAGGAGGCGACTCAATTCGTAGTAAAACAATGAATGTGAAAGTAAAATCTCTCTCGTAATAATTTTAGACTTATTCACAGCCTAATATTTGTTTTGAATGTCTAATTTGTTTTCGACATTTGACGCCCACTGTGAGTCAGAGCTCATAATGAAAACACTTAATTACATTTGTGTGTGTTTGTTAGACTAATATGAGTCTAGATGTAAAGATAAACATTACAGTGGGTGGTACCAACTCATATTTAAGTAGGTGTGTAATTTCATACAATTTTGACCAGACTCTCAGCTAAGCGCAATCGTTACATGAGGAATATTTCACCTTAATGGACGGTGCGTTTTGCTTCAAATTTTGTAATGCGTACCGCTAAGCATTGTAACTTCTTGCCTGAATATGTGTTTCCCGTTAGCTATAACCTGGGCTACTTGTAGGCAAGAGCTTCAATCTTCAATCTTCTAGGTAAGCGTAGGTACTTCATCGTCAACCACATCGTTGCTTACCAGCAGCTGCAGTGAGTAATTGAAAAAAGAAGGCCTCTTCCGTATTAAAAAAAATGTTGTCATTACATTCGATACATTGTTATCGTGAGCGAAACAACTAAAAGTACATATAACTTATCAATACGATCCAACATTTTCAACATTGATTAATGTCACAGCTTCCTATCAAGATAACAAAAAAGGTCAGACACACGTTCCGACGCTTTTAACTAAAACCAGGCGGGGTTAACAACGCGTCGCTGGGCTTACCCGTTTTGTGTAAACCCGTCCAGGTGTAAAAGCCACCTCGCCCGCTAATTTCTAAGTGCGCTTCTCCACCCGTAAATTTCTCGTTTAAGTTATACCTAGGCTACCATTGGGACGACGCAGTTTTGAAACAATAACGTCTCAGTGATAGTGAGCTTTGATCGTAGCGCTCATAACATAGCTCGACAACCAGGGCCACATGCCTAAGTGAGAAGGATGGAAGTGAGATTGCCCACTGATCTCGAAGCTTTCACTATACGTAAATGCCTTTGCCGTGTCGTTAGTCCGTATGCCGTATGCTAACTTTTTTCCGATTTAACTTGTCATTATATTCTTCGGAGGCCATTTGCTTTATAAATCTGACGATAATGATACAAACAAGGAACAAAATAACGCCTATTCAGTGTAGAAATTCAGAATTTTTTTGCTTCACTCACTTCGGGAACAACATCGTCACATTGCAGTCACCCTCTTCGTTAAGGTTTGCTCGAACTTTTACGCGTGAAACTGTAAACTTTTATAAAAAGTACGGCAATATATCCCAGAGATACATCACCGGGCCGACGTTTGAATGCCTCGTTTCTCAAGTGCCACCCCCCACTGTCCACAATTCGCCCTTAGAAAGATGCGTTTTTGTCGGGGTCCAACTTTTTTGAAGAATGTGTATCTCTTTTTTAATTTTCATATTTTGTTTGTGACGGAAGGGAGCGGCTGTGACGTTGTGATATATTACCAAAGTTTTTCTGTGTCTATTTAAGTAATAAAGAAGATTCGTTGGACTGTAATAAAAACGTTATATAATGGTACATGAAAAATATATGAAAGTGAATCATTTTTGATATAAATGAGAATAATTTCAACATAATTGTACAAAAGTGAATAATAAGGTTTGATAGGATGATGGTTCAGTGCTGGCGATCCTTGCCTCATGACTTTGAATTTTAAAACGATCTTGAGCTTTACAATGGTATAAGTAATAGGAATAGATAGCTATCAAGCTAGCTGTCAAGTTATCAGCCAAACCGGAACCGGAACCGTAGGTCGAATCCGAATTCGAACGTGTGACTCGAAACGCCTGATCTGGATAAGCTCTTAGTATTATTACTTTTTTTTAAATTTTCCGAGGGGTCCCGGGTTCGATTCCCGGCCGGGGCAGATTTTGTGTAGCATAAACTATGTTCTCGGGTCTTGGATGTTTGTGATGTGTATCTGTGTGTGTCCATGCCACCTGCGACACAGGAAATCCTAGTGCGGGGGTATTAGTGTATAAGTGTCTGTTTGTTTTTAAAATATTAACTAACCTATTGACGTATGACTACAGCGGACAAAACTCAGACGACAGCTTCAATGCGTCACTGTGTGATATCAGTCCCGCACTAACTTTATTAGGGTTTTTATAATAACCATTCTACTGAGAGCTTTATCCATTACCGCATAGTACGGCACTCTGTAAAGTTAATATTTCATAGCGACACCTATCATATACCTTCCTCATCCACCTTGTGTCAGAGTCATTTTTCAAATTGTAAAATATGATCCTACTATAGGAAAAGGTAATTTTAAAATATGTATTCGTTTTAAAATGGTTTTATTTTAGATTTAACGGAAGCGTTCCCCAACAGCATGCATAATTGCATCACAATATTTTCCTTCACCGAAAGCTAAGTATTGTATCGAACCAAGACATACATATCGGCGGACGATATCACTAGAACTGAGTCATCAACGCTTCCTTTCATCATTACACGACTACCCAAAGAAGGAGTGTAATGTTTTCAGAGTTCAAGCATTTATGTGAGTTTCTTTATTTCATCATAACTTTTAGATTTGGATGCATTAGGCACCGTTAGTATCCTTACATCAGTGAGACTACTGACTAGAGCTGTCGCGTTTTTTTATTTTTTGTTTAATTATACTTTTATTTAGCTGTAGTATTTATCTGTGAATTATTTAATAACAAGTAAAATCATTATAAAGGTATAAAAATCCCGTCTGCGTAGTAAAAACTGAAAAGAAAGTGAAATATTAAATAAATCATTAAAGATTCTAAATGGTCATTCGAAATGAAAAATGATATGAGAAACCTAAAGATGATTTTCAAATACCTATTCAATGATACCACACTTACAAAATAGTTCATCGACTTTATGTTTTTTTCTTTTTCATAATAATTATAGCGTCTAGTGGTCGCCAAATTTAATTTTGATTACTGTCTTTGTACTGTTATTACTCGCAAGATAAGACGAATCGATTGACGTAAAAATCATCAAAACCGGCTCACGCGTAGGTATGGTCTTTAGGGCGCCACAAAGGAACAAATATACATACCTGTCCTATATATTATACACATATATCACATATAGGCAGTCGGGCAGAAAGATGTTTTCCGGTTAATAGATAGTATTATATGCAATACGGGTTTGTCTAACGCAGTATTTTAATATTTTTACTATAGCAAAAAACCTTTGTAAGCTGTAAGCGTCCGCATAGCCTTTCTTAGAAAAGCTTTTTCTTTTTTGCGCTCGAACGCAAGCTTACGTAGTTCAACTTACATAGAACAAGGGTCAGCTCGGTCGGCAAAGTTTAAACAACTTATTAAACGGAGATTAAAACTTGTTATTGTAATTCTTTGTGAAATTAAACAGAACATTTTCCGAGTCCCAGCACAGATACGAAAATGTTTTAGAAAAGCACCGGTTAACGCTGGAATAGAGTAGAAACGTGGGCCGTGTTATTGTTCTTTCTGGATCTAATTGATTTTTATATAAAATATCTATACAAATAAGTAAAATTGAAGTGTCTGTTTATAATATCAAAATAACAGCTTTTTACCAAATGCATACGAAAGTATATACTGTACCTATAACAAAACAACCATTTTTAAAGTTTTTGTCTGTCTGTCTATTTGTTCCGGGTAATCTCCGAAACGGCTGGACCGATTTTGACGGGACTTTCACTGGCAGACAGCTGATGTTATAAGGAGTAACTCAGGCTACTTTTATTTTAGAAAAAGCATTAGTGTTCCGCGCAAAAAAATAAAAACCATAAAATCTAATATCTCCGCGCGGGTGAAACCGCGGGCAGCAGCTATTTTTAAATAAAAGTTTCTTTTTTTATGTGAATTCGAATGTGATGAGAGTGTAGATATTATTTAATGATGAAGAAAATTATTCCTCTATAGGTGATGATTTGTGAAATAATATTTATTAATCGCCTAGAATCTCCAATAATCGTGGTGTGTGCAATGCAGATCAATGCTGGTTTTTTAACCGACTTCCAAAAAAGGAGGAGGTTATCAATTCGTCGGCTTTTTTTTTATGTTTATTACCTCAGATCTCGGTCATTTATAAACCGATTTGGAACATTATTTTTTTATTTGAAAGGATATACTTTCAGATTGGTCCCATAGAAATTTCATCAAAATCGGTTTAGTAGTTTGTCACTGAAGTCGGTTCGTAGCTTTTTTAAAGCAATTTTTATACCTTTGCGTGCCGACAAATATCCTGCGTTTCACCGGTATCTCAACTTCGAAGTCGACGATTGAGCAAGCTAGCCTAAATTATACTTATTAACTCGTGGCTTGAAGATAACCAGGTTTTATTGAACGAGAAACGCAGATTCTGGTAAAGGGTTCCACTCTTTTGCAGTACCTACATGAATGTCTAATGTAGAAGAAAAACAAAACGTGTATTTAGGTGGAATAACGAATTTGTATCAATAGTTCTTCACTGTTTGTCTAGTTGTCCGAGGATGGAACCAGAGTACAGGAATTTATTATCTTATTATCAAAGTAATAAAATGTCTTGGTAACTCATAATTAATTTTGTATTATAGTAAAGACATTTCTGAGCAGACACGCACCTTTTGTATAAGTTTGAAATTTACATCAATGATCAATAAAATCCAAAGTTAAACACTATTTAATACCAAAAGATGAATATCAAATAATGACATGCACTTTCTTTATTTACATCGAAACATTAATTATAATTATGTTCGCGCTGATATTGAATTCTATATTTAAAATCCATAATTAATTTTAACAACCAACGCCGTAACTGACCAAAAATTTTAATTATTTTAATTACGAATATCAGAACCCTAAAATTAACGAGCAAATCCTGGGCATGAAATTAATGTTAAGACGAAGTTTAAAATTTGAAATTAGATCGCTTTGGTGGCCGAAACGTGTGCCTTTTAATGAATAAAGAAAATTAAAATTAAACTCGATAAATATAATGAGTATGCTCATTCATTTTTTAATCGAGTTCAAAAAATATTCAAAGTCGGTTCTCAATTCATATGTTTTTTTTTTGCTATATTAAGTACTCGATATCTCCGCCATTTGTGAACCAATTTGAATGAATCTTTTTGTCAGGGTATATCTCAAGGGTAGTCTAAGGTGTCTAGAAGGGCATTTTATAAAAGGATACCACCTGTGAGGGTGAAACAATGGTAATGGTGGAAAAAATAGTAGATGAAATTTCATACATCGCCATATTTTCGTTAAAGTGCTTCGAATTTCTAATTTTATCACAACTTTGTGGTACATTTTCGATTAGGCATCTAATTTTGAAGTAATTACTTTACTTTGACTCTCATTTTTGACGTTCCTAGCGTTCGATTTCCAATTTTTTCAATATAGCCATTTGATTCTCAAGAGAAAACGAATTGATTGACTTCATAAAAAAATTGAATCCATATTCCCATTGTCATGGGTTGGTGTTATGCTTACCATCAGACAAACGATGAGCTTCTCTCGTTATCCAAAAGTATTAAAACCCCCTTTGAATTCAACTAAGAGTTTTCTAGAGCTGCAGGCGAGTCCGTTGAGTGAGATTGTGTGTAATATTGTCCTATTGAAAGCGCAGCCACAAATAAGAAACGAATCCCGGAGGAAGAAAATTGGATTGTCTTTTGAGCTGCGACCGCTATAAAATTGAAACTGTCCGGATTCTCGTACCAGATGCAGTATAACCGGGTATTTAGCTGGTGTTAAGAGGTGTTAGCCTTTGGAGTGCACGGACGTTTATTCTTTTAAATGACTTGTTTGAAATTAATGATGAAAATGTGCTTGCACTGGAGAACCTGTTATGAACTAATCTGGGTTCAGCGTACCAGCTTAGATGATGTCATTGCAAGATCATGATAGATAGCGGCATAGTAGACAACAATGTATCCTAGGTCTGGGCCTATGAGAAATTGGCAAATAGTATCTAATGTCTCAGAGTAACAATCACAAGGCAGTCCGCAGACTTTTATGTTTGAAAGTTCTGAGTGGCACTGCAATTGTTATATACTGGCGTTATGCTTACCATCAGGCAAACGCCCCCCTTGTCTTCTTATCCAATAAATTACTATGAGGTAAGAAGAAAGCCATGTCAGTCTTTTGCTAGTGTCTGTTAACACTTTAAAATAGATTTATAAAAAGTCAAAGTCTATACCCAACGAAAGTTAACTCTTTATAACGTAGGGTCAATCGTTTTGTGTGCGAAGACCCTCATAGCTATGAGAGAATATACTATTAATATCTTAGGTTGTTAAACAAAGCAAATTGAACTACCTGAGCCACGTCGTAGGAGGACAAAAACTAGTCCTTTACTTGTTGAGCACATAGCTATAAAGTTTCAAATGTTTGGTCATGGCACAAAGTTGAGGAGATAGCGTATTGGAACAAAATGTACAGTCACGCTATGCCATATGGCATCTTATGATGTGTGCAAAAATTCTAAGAAGTGGCTTTGTATATATCTTACTGGCTGTGCAAGTTTTATTCGATGAGCGTTGAAAGCTGCATCAGAGCCACGAGCTAACGTCCAAGAAGCTAGCTAACTACCGGAAACAAGCCGGAACACACATTATTGCTTGCACATTACCGATTGGCGGTAGAGCAAAGCGGTGGTATCCAGATGGACACTCGTAGAAGTGTTGATCTCACCCTCTGGTAGCGACTGAAGCATTGTTTTAAATGCAAATATATATTTAATATAATTAGTGATTAAATACATTTTCCAGTACTCATTGAATAAGTTTCTTTTAACTTGTGCCAAACCTTCGTCTAAACAGTGGTTTGGGACTCTTTGCGAAGGATTTGAGTGGAGTTTCACATCGAAGTCCGTTACGTTTTGTTAGAAAATTCTTTGAGGACAGATCGAAACAAACAATAATTGTATTTGTTTTAGACTTGTTTTTATCATCAGCCTTATTACGCTCCTACTGCCGGGGTCTCTCAGAGAAAGAGAGAGAGAGAGAGTATGGGTAATCCACCATGCGGGCCCAGTGTGACTTGGTGGATGTCATAGGTTCACTTTTTGTGGTTCTTTAAAATGCGGGTTTTTTCACGCTGCATGATGTTTTCAGTCACTGTTTTAGAACGAGTAAGTTCTGGCTCGGCCCACACCCTTTTCTAGTATTTTATAAAATGGATAGAAATCGATGCCTTATTATACAAGACCAGTTAGCATTTGAGCTCTATCCCATCTGATATTACGATTCGTTCGAAGGTTGTAAACATGCTGAGCTCAGAATGGGGACTACTTCAAGGCACCGATAGTTGCCTGACAACATAGTCAATTTTATACAAAATGACTAAATTCACATTTTAAATAGTCAATTTTACTAATAAAACATTTTAATTTGCATTATTTCTTTCAGTATTTTAAGCACAGTGCCTTAAAATCTAGCAGTAAATTAAGCGGTCTTATCGCTTGATATCTGTTAGGGTGGGAATGATATCATCGCTTACCTACATAATTATTTGTAGACTCGCTAAACAGTTACAGTTCCTGTGTTTTCCTTAGTCAAGGCACTGTCGTTGTCGCAATATAATTATTCTCTATTGACCTACTTACTTTTATTTCCGTTCTTTGAAAAAAACATTACACGCGAAATGTTGGACACTTAGACAGGTAGATGTCGCTTATCGGGACAGGGAAATCTTAATGTATTACTAATATATTGTCTCGTTCTAGGAATAGTAAAACGATTTAGTGCTGCCGCAAATTTGGCCACCGGTAGCGGCCACGGCTAAACCCCAAGAATAAACCTCTCCATAGCTCGTTGTACAACTTTGAGCTTGCTAATGAGGCCAACAGTAACAGACCAGGTCTCAGTGTCATAAGTCATCACTGGCAAAAAACACTGGTTGAAAAAAAAGAGTCTATTATACCTCACATTGCTTAGCATGATCCTCTGTTGTATCAAAATTACTAAGTAGTTTTAAAAAAAACTGATAAACACGCATTCCAATCGATTGGACTCATTAAATAAACATATGAGCCTAAACTCAAAGGGTTTACTTGTAGCCACTATCCAGCTCCTGGCTCCACCACCAGATCGGCTACATTATATCAAATTAGAAGTACGTTAAAATAGGCTTCTAAGACTTTATTAGGTTGTTTGTTAGTGGTATAAATGGTGCAAGTGAATCTAATAAAAGCGTGTTAGTAAATATACAGGGTGAGTTTGAATTGGTAGGTAATCCCGGAAGGCGGTCATCAGGACCATGGTTGTCGACAAGTTGTGAGAACCTCCCTTGGAAAAACGTCATTAAAACTTTCCAAAAAACACTTCAAACTGAAGTGCGCGGCATATGCTGGATTTTTTAAGTCTCTTCTAATTAACATTTGACAAAGTTCAACATAGTTCAAGTGAATCAGCTGATCTAGGGCTGCCCGGAATGTCTGCAGTAGAATTTTGACGTAAAGTTTAAATGCCTTTTCTTAATAGTAAAATTCTGAATTTCCAACACTCGTAAAACAAATGTTGTTGACCTCCAGGAGTACATTGACCTCCTTTCGAGATAACATACCAATTTAAACTCAGGTTGTATAGTAAAATTCAGGATTCACTATGAATGAATGAATACAAGTATAGTTTTCCTATAATTGTTTGTATTACAGATGTGAAAGAAACGTACTGAATAATACGGAAACAAAAAGCTCTTCTCCGTATATGAGAGTGTATTTATCTGCAGAGCTGTAATAATAAACATAGGTATGTTACAAAGGAAAGTGTTATTTTAGAAAACATATGCATGTTTTGCTAAAGCTTTATTACTTGAAGTTCACGTTCAGTAAACTAAATGATTTATGCTTGCTTTCTCACATCGCTGAGAAACCAATGTAAGAGATAAGACACCTAAAGTAAAAGGCTTGTGCATATGATAAAAATGCACACTAGATTTTATTCCTATTACTATTGTTAAGTGTATGCAAATATTTACCATGCGATTATGTTAGTGTTGAGTGGTAGATTATACATAACCTATACTCTCAGAATTCCAAAGGAGGGTAAGCGCCAGATCGGCACCTGTTGTAAAAAAACTGTAAACCTAAAAAAGTACTACTCATGTCTGTAAAGACATATTGCGCCAACCCCGTGTAAAAATTGGGCAAGGGAAGGAAGGAGGAGGATGTAGTGAATTTGCAGAACCATTGGTCGAGTCAAGTCTTACAATAAGTTTGAGCTTTCAGGGTACTCCTATGGTGGCAATATCTACATCTGCCGCCAACTCTTGGAATTTTGTATGTTTCAGGAATCGATAACATCTGATGACAGTGCAAGAGTAGATTATAAAGAGCTGATGCTGGCCCTCAGTTTTCCATAATTATACTGAGAAAAAAGCCTCGTTAGTGGGAGGAGTAACTCTTCTGCGAGTGTCCGTCTGGGTTGTTACCAACGCTTTGCTCGTGAAGTCTGCCGCCAAGTGTGCAAGCATTACTGTGTTCCGGTTTGATCAGCAGAGTATCCAGTGAAATTACTGGGCTTATGAGACTTAATACCTAATGTCTCAGGGTAACGAGCGCACTGCAGTGCCGCGCAACCCTTTGTGTTGCAAAGTTCTGGGTGGCACTGTAAATGTTATAGGCCGGCGTTATGCTTACCATCAGGCAAACGACCAGCTCGTCTCGATACAAAATAGGTAACATAAAAAAAAGCCTCAAGATATGTGCCAGCGCCATTAGCTTGCACATGTTAAAAACTACGACACCAAAGCTAAACGTGATCTCATTCTAGTCTGCGTCTCGTTAGCTGAAGATTTATTGCCAAAAAAAGTTCCTGTGATACTTAACCACGTCGTAAATAATGCTTGTTGTATGAGCAATACGTGATGGCAATAATTGAGTAATCATGTTTGTGTCAAAAACATGTGGCAAAATATTATCAGGAGCTAAGTATAACACAGAGAAAATTATTATAGTACTTCAACTTCACTCACGATGTTTTATGACTTTGTTCATAACGTTGTACGTATAAATTATGACCAGTTGATACATTTTCTCAGTTTGTAAATTTCTCAATTCGCTCACATTAGGTGTTAGTCCAATTCGCAATTTGTACAAATTATCAATTAGTTCGAATTGCGATTTTGTACGAATGACTAATTTGATCAAAACGAGAATTTAATAAAGATACTTCAAAAATTTCGTTTTTTTTATGCTATTTGGTAACGAGACGAGCTGGTCGTTTGCCTGGTGGCAAGCATAACGCCGGCCCATAACAATAATTGCAGTGCAACTCAGAACTTTGAATCACAAAGGCTTGCGCGGCACTGCAGTGCGCTCAGTACACTGAGACATTATAAGCCCAGTAATTTCACTGGCTACTCTGTTCATCAAACTGGAACACAGTAATGCTTGCACATTACTGCTTGGCGGCAGACTTCACGAGCAAAGCAGTGGTAACAACCCAGACGGACACTCGCAAAACAGTTAGTCCTACCACTAACAAAACATTGTACACCCGCTGAAGAACCACAAGCCAATGATGGTAGATCAGATATTGTGGTTTGGAATCTCTTCTACTCGTATATACATACTCGTATAACAATTGTAAAGTGTTTAGTTGTGTAAGAACTGGTAGCACACTCCAAACGATAACAATGATAATAAGTTAATAACAGACCAATTATATACGATCACAACTGACTTACGACCAAAACACTCTGTTTCCAAATCACGTAACAATTTCACCGTTTCGATAGGCGGCGGATCTCCACACGAACACAGTATAATAACAGGTAGAAGTACCAAAACTCCAGAGCAATAGGCAAATTTTAAATATCCACGCAAGTTTGCCGAGTTACATATTAACTTACTTATTATACACCCGTTGCTCCGTTGCTGCGTGAAAAAATGACAAACCAAAAAGCCAACAAACGTACACACATACTTTCGCATATATTATTTAATTATGAAAAGTATGGATGATGAATATATAAGTATGGATTTTTACACGAATTTATACACAGAATGACTTAATGTCAAATATCGTTTTATACCAGTCATCCAAGTCGTGAAAAAAAAATAGTGCATGCGGCATAGAAGCAGTAGACATGAAACACGAAATAATTTAAAATGAGGATTAATACATAATAAAATCAAAATACATTTATGAAAAATCAAAATTACATGATTATTACAAGCTTTTATTTAACTTGGAATGTTTATATTTTTTATACTAATGGATAGGAACTTGATTCGTCTTTACAAGTACTCTGATCGTATATGATCTCCAGGGTCCTGATGATGGAACTGGAAGGTGGGCACGAGATTACAGTACCAATTACCAACGTATTTTATAAAAGCTTGTCTGGAAGAATATATTTTTCAGAAAAAACTCGTTTTAAGTCATTAGCACCCCAAAAAATAATAATAATAAAATATATCTATAGCAAACAAATTAAAAATACATCAATAAACATAAAACAAAAAAATAAAATAGATTACCCAACTGTTTTTTTAGCTAGCTAGGTTAGATGTAGTGTTTATTTGTGTATTACCTAGTTAAAAAAGGCCGTTAAAAAAAAATCGATGTTGTCTATTTTTCCTACAGGCGGAGATAGGCTACTGCACTCGACAGTTCCATGACGCGAGTGCGAGATCCAGTGGGATCCTCCTTAAATTTGCCTCAGTTCTCAACCGTGAAATCCAATGATTTAGTAGGCTAAAGCCTTATCATAATCTCGCACGTCCCTCATATTTCACGCCGAGTTAGTGAGCAACTCTCTCCGAGTGCGATTTTCCACTATTCAAAATTACATTTATTTACGGTGAGATATTTTTGGCGCGCATTTATTGTTAGTTTTGTATGTTTCGTTACTATTATTTCGGATAGTAAAATAGACGCCGATGGCTTTTAGAATGGTATCGAATGTCAATTTAAAATCGAAATAGAGAAAAATAAATATTTCGTATAAAAATAAAATACTTTTACATATTTAAAATATCAAATTTAAATTTAGCTTACCCTATTTCCATATTTCTCATTATTTTTATTTATAATTTATAATTGCTTCTTATTATTTTTTTAGCTGTATACGCTTTTATTTAATACGTTAAACTTAAGTTGATAATCATCAATGTAAAGTAGGTAATAATGTAAGGTAGTAATAATAAAAATAGGTAGGTAATAATGAGGTAGTAATAATGAAAACCGGCTTTTACCACTATAGACAATTTAATTTATCTTTCGTGTAAAAAATACCGAGATAAAAATTTAGACAGCTTTTAGCTGCTCTCTATTTAATTTCATTTGGTCTTATCGAAAAATAAACATAAAAACAATACAAATAATAAAACGGTTTGAATTGTCCTTTTTGAAACTAAGTTTTAATCACAAAGTTAATGAATTTACTAATTAACTTTCCTGTCTAATTACAGACAAATTAAAACTTTAACTGTATTTTCTAAGTATAAATTATGTAGGTGTGTATGTTTTCGGAAAGTTTATGTTTCCCACGGTAGGAAAGTTTTCCTGTTCAACATGAACATTCTCGAACCATTATTATGTATATGCGTAGGTAGTTAACAGGTAGGAAATGTTAAGTCAAGCTTAAGACTGCGTGTATCGAGAACAAACAGTGTTGATCCTTGCTGGCTTATTATACATAACAAATCGCTGTTGGTGCAAAACATGTCAAAATATGATATTTAGAATATGGTGTTTAGAGGTAGACTGCAACTCAAAACCATGTATGTAATGAATAATTAGGACTAACACTTCTGCGAGTGTGAGGCTAGGTACCATCGCTTTGCTCGTATGCCCGCGAAGCAGTAATGTGCAAGCTTCGTGATTTTTCTTTCAAAGTTCAAATTTACGGTACACATTCTCAAAGTTAAAACAATTTGAAACAAGTATAATTAAAAAAATTAAAAAACACGACTGTCGTTGTAGTGGAATCCTAATGTCATTCCGAGGAAACTGCATGGTGTCACTCGGGATGATGTAAGGATTCTAACGATAACCCATACATCAAAATCTGTTCAGGCATTTAAAAGTTATGGTGGAATAAACAGACTTACATACATATATGAACCCTGGAAACTTGACACTCCTTCTTTGGGCAGTCGTGTAAAAAATTAAAGTCAATTTAAATTCAAGAACCAACCGACCAAGGTATCGCAACCGGAAAACAGAGAACGTTCTGATAATTTTCACAAAGAATAACAACAACAAACGCTAAATCTCTGTTAAATGTTGCTTTAACTTTACCGATTGACCTCCATAGCTAAACTAAACAAGCTCTGTCAACAATAGAAGAATGGAAACGGTTTCTGTGAAGCATTTCGCTTTGTTATAATATTGAAATTATGAAATTGAGACTTTGAAGGTTCCGATTAAAACATAAAGAGCAGTAAAATAAAAGTACGTACCTACTTTTGAAGTGATCACTTACAGCCTCAATGTTTAATTCAGCCATTTTTACTTACAAGTACATTTTACAAGCTTTTATTTATCTAACCTTGTAGTATGCAAGCTAAATTTGGGAAGATTCGATTGCATTGATCTACTATGTCCTACGTACATACGTTAAACCTCATTGTTCGATTGAGCCCAAATCCTACTAACATTATAAATGCGAAAGTGTGTTTGTTGGTTTGTCCTTCTTTCAAGCAGTAACGGAATAACGGATCGACGTGATTTTTTGGATTGATATAGTTTATGAATCGGAGAGTAACATAGGCTACTTTTTATCCCGGAAAAAACGCACGGTTCCTGTGGAAACGTGGGTGAAAACCGTGGGCAGAAGCTAGTCTCATATACTTGTGTAAATCGGATACTCTGTAACAAAAATACGTAAATTCACCGAGTTTGGGCTCGTTTGATTTGTCTGTACAAGTACAATACAATACTAGATGATGCCCAGGGTTCTGATGATGGAGCTGAAAGGTGGCCACCAAATTAAAGTACCGACAGTATTTTATAAAAGCTTGTCTTGAAAAATATATTTTTCCCAACCCTGTCCCCAGAATGTGATCTTGCGTGGCGAGTCTGGAGGTCCATCAACCGCCTTCAGATGCAAGTCGCTGCAGAGCCAGCATGTGCAAATGGTGTTATAGCGACTCCACCCAAACTCAATATAACTGTAGGGACGCCCTTCAAACGATGTCCCATTTGCTGGAATTTCCTCTATGCCCACCGATTGTTTGTGCCCAACCTTGCATACACGGATCGACATCAACATTGCCAAAGAAGCAGGAGTGAAGATGACAAAATATTATTACTCGAACATGTGAAGGCGTAGTTGTACCGTTGACACGTAAGGAGAAAGGCTTCCTGAATTTACCATTTTTGACCACATTTTCACGGTTTTAAGTCATATCAGGAGCCTTAAAGCACCTTTAAAGTTATGATACCTTGCTACATGCCTTTACGAAAGGCAGAGACGATGGTCAGACACTAAATTATCAAAAACAAAAAAAAAACGAATTAAAAAAAACCATTTTAAAGATATAAAATCCAACACCACAAAAAGACAATATTAAATAAGAGATGCTTACGCAATTTACTTCATGTTCAAAGGACAATGACCGGTTGTCAACCACGAAAACCGCAACGAAAGCAGGGTTTCAAAATGAAATCATTTTGCAATGTAGATCACATCCTCCCTCTCCCCTCGTTCTAATCTATGTTTATTTTTAACCAAAAGGGTCTTTTAATTATCCGAACTCGACTTGAGAAGGACAGTAAAGACATCTGAAGGGCCGTTAATTTTTGCAACGGTTTTCCTTAATATAGATATAACGTAAGTAAATTATATAGCTAAACTACGTTATTAGTTCATTGAACGATAGACCTTGCCAGCACAAACTTTTTTGCAACAATTGTGTTCATTCTGTGCATCATTCATTCCATCTTGAGGCAGTGACTGCTTGGGAATATTGATTACTTATAGTAAATGTGTAGTTAGTATATTTATAGTATAGTTCTTTGTATTTTAAGATTATGTTTGGATGCAATCATTCAATAAATCATGTCGATCCATAATCAATATTAATTTTTTTTGAACCCCTTTCTACTTTTTTCTTCGATCGTTTCTTCAGCAGCTTCGTGCTTGGCTTCCTGATCGCTTGATCAGCACGGACGATGCGCGCCAAGACAAAATTTTGTACAGAATTTTGTCTCGCTCTTTTTCGTGCGGTTGTGAGACAAATACACGTCATAAGCAGCAATAAAATTTCGTTGCGATGCGCATCTTAGCCCTGCAGGTGGTAGGATTATAACTCTTCTGTGAGAGTCCATTTGGGTGGTCCACTTTGCTCGTGTAAACAGTATTAATGTGCAAGTATTAGTGTTTCGGTTTGATGAGCAAAGTAGTTAGAGAAATTGATTTAGGCTTATGAGACTTAATACCTAACGTTTTAGGGTAACGAGCGCGATGCACTGCTGCGCCGGCCTCTGTATTTCAAAGATCTGAATGGCACTACAATTGTTAGGGGCAATGTAGACGATTATGCAAACGTAAGTATGCTTGTCAGAATAACAACGCTTTTGTGTCAAGCGCGGATTTCATGATACTCGAAATGGGCGCTTGACGTAAAAGCGTTGTTATTCTGACAAGCAAACGTACGTTTGCATAAGCGTCTACGGTCTGCATTATGGGCGTCTTATTATCAAAAAGTATAAAAAAATTCAAGCTCGTTTTAGGATTCGAACCTCGTACAGATCGGCAGGCGAAATTGCTGCCACTAAATCAAAACCACTTCATCCAATGTTATCGAAGCAGTCGCAAACTTACTATTCGCTGAGACAGAATAGTAGATTGTTATACAAGGGGCGAAAATGACCCATTATGTACGAGGTAGTTTTACTCCCGAGCTTTAGCGAGAGTAAATAGAAACCGAGTTATATTAAGTTTTAGCGCCATGTGTTACTCTCTACTTTTCACTACGATTGCGAAAAAATAAAATAATCCAATATAATATTAATAAGTTTATTTTATTAAAAATTAAATGTACAATTTGTACAATTCTGGCTACTATTCCCAGCAACTTAATTTCAGTCCTCTGTGAAGATTAATGTTGAGTTGTCTGTGGGGTAAACGTGGGAGATACACGTAGGTCTCGTTGGTATTAACAGACAAAAATGAAAAAAAAAAACTTTTTCCCCCTAGTGAATAATATGCTATTTTATCCCCGCTCTGGTACGCTACAATGGCGAACTTCATAAGCAAAAGGAGTATATTTGTATCTATAATCAAACTCTATCATACGCATATGTATTATAATAATCTACTACTTACCAATTAAAATGTAAACTAAAAGCCATAAATGAAATGGAATTAGTAGAACAATAAATAAAGTAACACATGCAAGGAAATGGCGCTGGCTTTTGAAAATAATAATCGCTAATTCGACTGTGTTAGTATTATTTATTAATATCATAAAAGACTAAGGGCCTTACTAATAAAGACTATATAACGGCTGTATACAAATATAAATGCGGACGTGCGTTTGTTTGTCCTCCTTTCACGCAGCAACGGAGCAACAGATTTTTTTTAATTTTTTGCATCGTTATAGTTCGAGGATCGCAGACTGATATAGGATATTTTTAACTCACTTTTATTAGTTTCAAGTGTAACTAACTATCAATGTAATAAAATTTTAGAAGTCAATTTTAACCTAATTATAATTGTTGTATCGAAATTAAACTTTGTATGTAGTTCGGATCACAAAACTATAATTTTGTATCATGGAGCTGATCTGATGATGGAGCCTGGAGATGGATAGTGGAACTCTTCAGTAACTACAAGTAAACACTTCGAGTCTGGGCTCATATGATTTGACGAGATCAAGAGATTGCATTTGGTGTCGAGGTTCTGATGATGGAGCTAGGAAGTGGAAGTGTGGTTTTTAGTATATTTAAACTACATATAAATTTCCTTGTTATCACAGAAAAGTGTACGGTTCCCATGAAAATTTCCACGCGAGTGAAACAGCAGCTAATTATAAGATATTAGTTTGAAGATCAAACGATCGACCGGTTTATCCTTGACCATCAAACAGTAACGGAAGATAAATTAAAGCTTCATATCCACGCACTAGGATTCCCTGTGTCACAGGTGGCATGTACACACAAAGATACACAACACAAACACGAAGACCCTAAATTTTTGCTTTGCTCGTGAAGTCTGCCACCAAGCACAACATAAAAAAAAACACTTGATGCTCACCAAGTCACCTTAATTAACATACATAATAATATGTATGTTAATTTAATAATATGTATGTATACATATGTGACAGGCCTTCGGAGTAGGTATAATTTTGTCAACTGATAATATTTTAAGAAATTGTAATGTAAAAATAATTTATATAGTAAAAAAGGGTTCGAGCCTTGGAGCTTGCAGCGTGGAATAATTAAATAATTTAAAAAAAGTCACCATACAAAACCTGTTCCGGCTGGGAAGCAAACCGATGGCCGCTATGACAAACTTAACTACGGAACCGTCAAAAGAATCGTAAAAAAACAATTATCAGTTCACATATTAGGTATGGAGCTTCCATATTAATCAAAAGTGTAGGTGTTCACTTGACCTTATTTTGTGAAGCTCGTAGGTATATCATAATTGTGATATAAGCACGAACTTTCCCGTCGGCTATAAGTGAGTCAGAGCTATTTACGAAAGATAATTATTGTGATAATGGAACGGTGGCGACCTTTGTGATAGCACCGGAAGTGGCGTCTGGTAAATACCACACTGTTCCTCTTTATATAAACTGGTCTTCAATGTACCCTTTATTTTGTTGGTTTATTATTGCTTTTTGCTCCCAGGAACTTTGCACTATTTTCGGAGCTGGGATAAGCATAACAATAAATCTCACCTTAAAAGCTCCGAAAGATTTTGTTTATCATTATAGAAATCCGCGAGCGAAAGGGCTTTTTTCCACGCTAGCGTGCAAAAGGGACATAAACACGGATGCACACACATATTGAATGATCAACAAAACCTTTCCTGGCTGTTGTGAGGTATAAAATTGTGTTTAGCTCGACAGTAAAGTTATTTTGCGTCCTTTGAAATCCTCCTTAAGCTAAGGTTTCAATACAAGTACTCGCGCCAAATAAAAACTTAGCAGCCTTGCATTACAGATAACTATTAACAGTATTTATATGGCATGGTACTCTTCTTCTTGTAACACTCAACTTTTTATAGGAATAATACGGTGAAACGCTGCAAGCAGTGGCAGATCGATTACGGACGGTGGATCATGAACCAATGACATAAAATGAACCGCTACATGATGTATTTGGTTGGCGGTCCTCCAAATTTGTTTACAATATTAGATTCTAAAAAAATTGACTTTATCTATATAAGTTTACCTATATATACATGATGTTGTGAAGGTTGCCAGGGTGCAAAGCTACGCTGAATAGATACTAAAGGTTAGAAGTACCATAAATCGTTTTATAGCTAAACGTGCTTTTATTAATATGTATTGTTTATAGCCAGCATTAAAGTTTTACATTGATAAATTCCAGCCCGGGTTACCTTCAATTGTTCCTTGTTACAAGGTCAACAGGTTTAGACATGATGCATTCGATTTATATTGTATTAATTTAACTTTGAATTAATAAAACAAATGACATTCAATACCAAATGTCATAATGTCTCAGAGTAACGAGCGCACTGCAGTGCCGCGCAGACACAACGACTATTTCAAAGTTTCAACCCTAACTCCTAAACTATTATAATGATTACGAAATAACACAATAATATTCCGATACAGCTCCCAAATATATGTAACAGCGCGTTAACAACTATGTACCTTTTCTCAGTAAACTACCTGCCATTTCCAGGCTATTCATAGACTTTGTTATTGTGATATGGTACTTAAATGTTTCTGTTTATGTTATTTTCAGAGACATAATGATTATAGCCTCATTAGCACTCAACGCCTCGCGTGACTAAATGTGACTTTGTAATGTATGTTTTGCCGGAACGTCGGCAGAGGGGGCATGGAACCAATTTTAAAAAGAAAAGAAGCGAAATAAACCTGGCAAAAACGTGTTAGACCACGTGTAGCGCAGGGTTCCTTGATAGTTTATTCAAGTTTCTAGGGTGCTTCAAGATGGCTCATAAAAAAATGGAAATCTATATCACATTTCCAAAGACGTAATGGGTCTCCGGCGCATACCGTCGCATTTTGTTGCATGCCGCCATGTTATCCTACAGCGCGCTCTTCAATACCGCTGAGAGAATTCCCCCTTTGATATTCTCCGTAGTCGGTCTCTGAGCTTTAGAATCTATCTCTTATTACCATTAGATACGCATGCACTTGCGTTGGCAAATCTGATTATTGTTATTTTTTCAAAGATCGTTGTACAACAATACAATACAGATTATTATAAAAAATAAGATACTACAAGTAGGTAGCAAACGCAGAAGATATTACTAGATACTTTGTTACGACAAAGTATTAAAATATTGTGCTCCCAGACAAAGACTTTAATACCCACACAGAAAGCAGACAAAGATCTACTTAGGTAGCTTTTATTTTCCTACCTACACTAGTACAATAATAATAATATGTCAGAAGATATGAGGCGACACTGCCAAATAAATGTTTCTCATTGTGGGCATAAAATGAAATGAAATTCTGTTCTTAAATGAACCTAAAAATAAGTCATGCCAAGTTTCACTCTACCTACGATTAATGTCACCGTTAGTAAAGATAATTATATACAACTAGCTGCTGCCTGCGGATTCACGCGCGGAAAATCTCCACGATTTTCCGACCGAACCGTTCATTTTCCCAGACTAAAAAATAGCCTACACATATATAGACCTACATGCCACTATATAAGTATAGACTACATGCAATAAGGAATTAGACATCTAGTGGATCAGGAACTATGAAGACTACGGCAAGGACAAGGAAAAACATTGAAAAATAAAATTTAATGCGCTTTATATTTATTATATCTACCGCTTTTATTAGATGCCCAAATGTGCACCTGATAAATGCTACCCCCTTACACGCTACAGAAGTCCAGTCGACCTATGAACAGACCAATCTACAGCATTGGTTGGACCTGTGGTTGGTATTTATATTTTTTACTATTCTTTAAAAATGCTGAATTAAAAAAAATACCACAATTATAAAATATGATCTTCTAAAATAAACTGGGAGTCAGAATGTAAGATGGCACCAGAATGTAAGATGACACCAGACTATAAAGAGACCCCATTGTGGGTACAAAATGAGCTTCGGCTCTAAAATTCACTCCGTACCTAAATATGTGAGCGCACGGAATTAACTTCATATTATTATTCCCTTGCAGTCTTGTAGTATAAGAGATGTGGCTAGCATGACTAAAAATATACACAGGTAATAGACGTGAATTTAGATTGGCAAGTTTGGTGAGGCGGCTGCATTTTCACCTCTGAGCTGAAAATCAGCGCTGTGTTTTTTCACAGCATAAAACTGAACTTAGACCATTTTAGACTTGCAACAACCTAAGTAATCGTAACGTAGGCACACATCACTGCTTGAAGGTTTGTAGTATTAAGCTGTTCTTTCCAGTTTTGTTTGAATAAATGTTCTCTGTCTTTCTTTACTTTCTTTCACCCACCACTGACACACGAGCAGTCAAAACGATTTTAGTGTCATTCAAAGTTTGAATACTAAACATACTCGAGATTTTTAAAGCAACAAATAAAGTGCCAGTATCTTATGTTGGCGGTGGCGATTTGAGGAACTAAACTAGCTGGAAGTTAGCGGAACATAATTTTGGCACATTAAAAGCAAATCATTTGCACATAACTGAAACTATATCCAAATAAAATACAAATGCTACGTACTATATCTGCCGAGACAATAAAGGTACAATGTGATCACGTTGAGCGACTGGATCTGGAGAATTATGTTACAGTATTGAGTTTGAAGAGATTTTATATATACACTTGTAGTAGCACGCATAATGTCGCCTTGTCTATGCACTAAGTTCAGAGAGAGAAAAAAAAAAATGTAGGTAGACCGCACAATTTCATTATTTCGTGCGGTCGGCTGGTTCTCCATTCACGTTGCAGTGCTCCGCCGCGTCGCACTACAAAGTTGGTTTTTCTAAGTTTCTCCGTGTTAACAAGTTTTTTCGTCAAAATCAAGATGCCGAAGAGGAAACATAACGACGAGTGGGAATATTTGTAAGTAATTTGCACAATTACCGATAACTATCGATTGCATATGAGGTTTCACGTTCCAACGATTCGAGTTCTTACTTAACCCATTTTTTTACTCGAGTTCACGATGCAACGCCACGAGTTCATCTTACTCGCTGTATACCTATGCGTACTTAATACGCCATCCATATAGCAACCTGTTGAGGTTATCCTATAATAATAATATGAAACGACCCGAAAGGTAACATTCTAACTAATTAAGTAATTTGCAATTTGTTCGGTCCACGTTTGAGTTGTCACTTACTGATAATAATGCATACGAGGTTTAACGTTCCAACGATTCGAGTTGTTACTTAACCTACTTTTTACTCGAGTTCATCCTACTCGCTGTATACCTATGCGTACCTAATACGCCATGCATATAACAACCTGTTGAGGTTATTCTATAATAATAACATGAAACGACCCGAAAGGTAACATTTTAACTATTTAAGTTAAGTTCTAATGTTCACGTTTCAACGATTGGAGTTGTCACTTAACGATAATAATGCATACGAGGTTTAACGTTCCAACGATTCAAGTTGTTACTTAACCTACTTCTTACTCGAGTTCATTTTACTCGCTGTATAACTATGCGTACCTAATACGCCATTCATATAGCAACCTGTTGAGGTTATCTATAATAATAAAAAGATGAAACGACCCGAAAGGTAACATTTTAACTATTTAAGTAATTTGCAATTTCTTCGGTTCACGTTTGAGTTGTCACTTAAATACATACGATGTTTAACGTTCCAACGGTTCAAGTTGTTACTTAACCTATTTTTTACTCGAGTTCATCTTACTCGCTGTATACCTATGCGTACCTAATACGCCATGCATGTAGCAACCTGTTGAGGTTGTCCTATAATAATAATATGAAACGAACCGGAAGGTAACATTTTAACTATATAAGTTAAGCTCTAATGTTCACGTTTCAACAATTCGAGTTGCCACTTACCGATAATAATGTATACGAGGTTTCACGTTCCAACGATTCGAGTTGTTACTTAACCTATTTTTTACTCGAGTTCACGATGCAACGCCACGAGTTCATCTTACTCGCTGTATACCTATGCGTACCTAATACGCCATGCATATAGCAACTTGGCACATGCAAATGCAGTATAAATATAAAATTCAGATGACAACGATGAATCTGTCAATGTAGAAAACGAAAATCAAGAGCTACGCGAACGAAGACCGTCGACTAGCGCGTTACACGCGAGTTCCGATCGTTCGCTGGATATAGCCAACGTGACAATACTGGAGGATGTATCTCCACCACCAGTGATTAAAGGTGCTTCCAGCAGTGAGGATGTTCCATGAACAGAACCAAGCTAAGGCAAAATTAGCAGCGGTATTGCTTGTCTTGACGAGCCTATAAGACTCTTCTTAGTAAGGATAATAAAGATCCAACTGTTCTAAAGCTGCTGATTGATGCTGGGCGCATCATCTGTGACACACATCTCAGTGAGTCAATAACGAGGCGAAATTTCATATTGGCTGTACTAAAGAAGGACTTGAAAGATCAGATGCTGATCACGATAATAGATAGTTTTCTTGTAGCCAAGAACTAGCCGAAACTTTAAAGACCGCAAAAGCGATCAATAAAACAGGTGTGGGTCTCAAAGCTTCCACCTCTAACAAGACTACTGCTACAAAACCAAAGCATCAAGTCGTTAACAGAAATTGAAACGGGAAGGCTCCGGTTCAAAACCACAGACAGCAGCCATCGGCGCCCTCAAAGATGAAGGAGTCTGCACCTCAGAGGCAACAGCGCTCGCCATCATCGAGGACATCGCGACTGAACTTCAGTCGCGGCCGCCGCTAGACAATACGTTAAATTACGCCGGTAGACTATCTGTTTTTTACAACCAATGGTCACAAATAACCGCAGATAAAATAATTTTATCGTGGATACGTGGTTATGAAATTCCGTTCACTGAAACTCCATATCAGCATTGTATACCTCAACCCCGAAATTATGCACACTCAGAAAAACTTGAATTTGATCAAGCTATACATAATTTAATTTCTATAGGTGCTATACCTCACTGTGAGCCCTGTGAGGATATCCAATATCTTTTTACCCAAACCGAACGGAAAAGCACGCTTTACCCTAAATTTGAAAAAGCTAAACGAGTTCATTCAACATGTTCATTTGAATTAGAAGATTTTAGAATAATGATCAAACTAATATCAAGATGTTGTCTCAGGTCAACTATTGATCTCAAAGACGCATATTATTAAGTGAAAGTTCATGATAACTCTAAAAAATATTCAAGACTTAGTTTGAACGGTAACTTGTATGAATTTAATGCCCTACCGTTTGGTAATACGGCACCTTTTGTCTTCACAAAAATAATGAAAACGGTGGTCAGAATGCCACGCTGTGCTGATTATTTATCGGCAATATATCTTAACGATACCTGTCTAATATCACATAGCTATAGCGAATGTATGGATAACATTACAAAAATGAAAAGTACATACATGAATTTGCCTGTAAGTTTACAGTCAGATTTCGATTGGTGGATTAAATCTATCGAAAATCCAAAAAATCAAATTAAATTTGACGAATTCAGATGCTTCGACTATGGGGGGTTGGGGGATAGCCTGTGCGGGAAAAACGGCAAGCGGTAGCTGAAGTCGGGAAGAAAGAAAACTTCACATTCATAAGATTAAAAATTTGTCTAGAGGATTTATCCAATTGTCATATTATCTTGCGAATAGATAATACAACTGCGATTTTTTACATTAATCGTATGGGAGGAATCCAATTCCCCCATCTCACAAACTGACCAAAGATATACGACAATGGTGTGAAGCGCGAATTCTATTTATAACAGCGCTATACATTCCATCTACAGAAAATACTATAGCAGATACTGAATCAAGGTGTATTCACCCGGATATTGAATGGGAACTATCTGATCTTGCCTTTCAGCAAATCATTAAGAATTTCGGACTACCAGAGATTGACATGATTGCTAGTTGAATAAATAAAAAATGTCCTGTATACATATCATGGCACAAAGACCCTGATGCTTGACGCTTTCTCTGTGAATTGGTCAAAATTGTATAAAAATACCATGAACCAGGAACCCGTTTTTACGGGTTCCCTTCCTTCTCAATAATTTAAAAAAAAAAAAAAAAACATTGATGAAAATTATTAGCGACAAAGCTAAGTGCATACTGGTCGGGCCAACATGGCCAGCTGAACCTTGGTATCCCCTATTTAACCAGTTTTTTACAAACTAAACCACTGGTTTTTTTTTTTCAAACTTCTGAGGACCTAATAATCTCTCATTCCAGTTTCTGCCAGATCCAGCGGCAGATTACCCTGGATGCCGGAGTATTGTGCGGGAGTCTCTAATAAGAAAACTCCCTCCCGGGTCTTTAGACACATTAATAGCGTCTCTGTCAGATAATTAAATTAAGTAATATGATACTTACACATTCCAGTTATTATTCATGTTTTAACAGAGTTATTTCAATCGGGAGCGCTATACGGCACTCTAAATGGGTTTAGATCTACACCTTCCTTAGTATTAGGAAGTCAGATAAGCACAGACGACTGTGTTTTAAGGGTATATTTAGGCTTCGCCTCCCTTACCCAAGTATGAATCCACTGGGATACTACATTAGTAATTG
The DNA here is from genome assembly GCA_907269065.1 of Crocallis elinguaria. Classification (NCBI taxonomy): domain Eukaryota; kingdom Metazoa; phylum Arthropoda; class Insecta; order Lepidoptera; family Geometridae; genus Crocallis; species Crocallis elinguaria. The sequence goes on along the minus strand of OU026072.1, from coordinate 16,206,222 downwards.
AAACTCTAGCCACTTGGATTCCTAATTAATCTCATTCTTTAGAAAAAATCATTAGCTAGCTAGTTACCCTGCTGGCGCTGGTAACAGCGCATAGAGTACAAACTATTTCAAAAATAGATATCCGAAATTTTCAAAATTGGCGGAATGATATTTCCATTAGGATCCCTGACTTAATAAAAACGTCAAGTGTAAACGCAACTCAGCCAACGCTGATGCTGCCAATTTTTCGAGACAGACCTGACATAGGTCCGGCTTAATTATTAACGGATTATTTAAAAGTAATGTAGCGGCATTACGTGATCATCACACCTCTATTTTTATTTCTATAAAAAACCATATAATAAAGTTTCTCCCCAAACACTTAGCAGATGGATAAAGAGTATACGTTGTGGGTCTGTGGAATAGATATCACACAGTACTCTGCACATAGTACTAGACACCTCAAAAGCTCATAAGCTCGGTGTGAATTTGGATGTTATCAGGAAGACTGCCGGTTAGTCCGGCGGCTCTACAATATTTGCCAAGTTTTATAACAGGCATATAACAGACAGCATATACAGAATCAAATCATTGTTTTGCTAGAAGTAAAATTGATTGATTTATGCTAAAAATTACTGTAGCTATTATGTTAATAGTTTATTTAAGAAACATTACCTTTTAATTGAGTGATTAAGTACATTTATTATGTCAATTATTGAAGAAATATTAAATATATTTATTTCTGTAATACTTTCAACTGAAATAGATATTTCACAACTTCTCTCAACATCTACAAGTGTATATATAAAATCTCTTCAAACTCAATACTGTAACATAATTTAATGATTAAACGAACTTACCTGTAAGTTAAGTTCTATCATAATTATGTGAAGTAGTGAGTTTGAAGAGATAGCATCCCGCCCACCCATATTACCTATTTCATAGGTCCCGAATAGTGAAATATCTACTTGAACTGATAAGCTCTGAACTAAATGAAGAACCAGCCGACCGCACGAAATAATGAAATTGTGCGGTCTACCTACATTTTTTTTTTTCTCTCTCTGAACTTAGTGCATAGACAAGGCGACATTATGCGTGCTACTACAAGTGTATATATAAAATCTCTTCAAACTCACTACTTCACATAATTATGATAGAACTTAACTTACAGGTAAGTTCGTTTAATCATTAAATAAATATCACAAAAATGTTGATATTGAGTTGATATATTTTAATACCTATCTATATGTCTCGATCGAGACAGTGATCTGATAACTCAGATGAGATATCACTGTCTCTATTATAAAATTTCTGATGAAGAAACTGCGGTGATGAGTTGATGACAATCGCGCGACACTCTAGGGTCGCGACGAAACCCCAGTGTATTTTAATCGAAGGATAAATATTTTATAAATTGTGTCGTGGAAAACTTTGGCTTGATTTTTCCTACGTTTTGTGTTAAATTACAAAACTAGCAACACTCAGTAGCACCAGTCGCGCCAAGTTATACTTACTGGACTTTACTTAAGGGATCGTTCGCCAAAGATAAATAATTTTGACAATGAGTTTTTGTTATGGAATTGTAACACTGTTAGAGTCATTTATTTTAACTTTCATAAGTGCTCCTTTGGGGCCTATTTGAATAAAGCATTTTGAATTTGAATTTTGAACAATATATTCTTAAATTTAATCCGGTACCTCCTTAACTATTTTCCATGTAGGCAACCGTCTTTGTGGCGTACGTTCAAAAATGTCATATGCGATATGTGAACAAACTACTTCCTTCCTTTTGTGCTGCCAACTTTGCGTTTTAATAGGTCACACGTAGTACTTCCAGGCCTTGTAAATAGAGATGTAATTTAACAAGATGCATAATTACAAGGACCATATAATTAGGCCACATATTAAGTCATATATTATTGTTAGCGGTCTTTCCACCCTTTCTTGATTTATAGGATGAGTGAACTCTAGTCGCATTTTCAACCAAAGGCTCTCAAGTAGAGATATTTTGAGAGGCAATTTCAGTGCGTGGCCTTAATTGTTATAAGACAATAATTAATAAGTAAGCGTAAACGCAAGGAAAAAAATAAAGAGAAGATATTTTTTTTTATTTTTACAGTTATTAGGTTGGTTGGCCTTTGACTATCTCACCAGATCTTAAGTGACGATGAGGTCGAAGGAAGGTAAATACAGAAAGCCTAGAATGCAAACTGTCTCTTTAGAGCCACACCAAAGCATCGACTATATACCACTGACATATCATATTCTCCCCCTTAACTGGGGATCATTTTGATATATCTATACATTGCCTCATCGACGCAGTCATAGTTTGACTGCAGATCAAAATAATAAAATAATGTCATTGTGATCCTTCTTGCACCATAGTGACTGATTTTCATCATGGTTTAGGCCGAAACGTTTTAAGCGTGTCATTTATGTTAGCCATGTGGATAAAGAATTTTGAATTTGACTTTAAAACCTTAGGCGAGGTAGAGTTGTATCGAGGGTATCTCGAGGTAAGAAATAAGAATACGTTTGGGCTAAGACCAGCACGCGCTAAGTAAAAACCGTGTCAACTTTTTACTAGGATAACTTTTCCAATATCATAACAATATTCCCACAGATTCAGAAGGTTTTTCTTTAAGTTTAACTTAGATTTATTTATTGCCTAGTATTTTCTGAACATCACTTTGTTTCTTTTGTTATTTTGGATTGGTAGTAATGTATTATTGTACCTACTCGATTAATCTATTTTACACCTGAGATTTCAAGAAGATCTGATCGAACATATTTTTAGTGCGTGTAATAGGAGCGTTACCAGTAACAGTCTGAATAGTAATAACTAATAAGAGTTCCCTAAGTAATTTTACTTTTACTATAATAAAATAAAGTAATAGTTTCACTTACTTCAAAAGAATCCAACGACGAGTAAATGTTTGAGCTGCCCAAAACCAAAAAGGCATCATTGGGAAACTTTACTTTTTTCGTCCCAGAAACAGATACAGTGTTTATTTCAACGCAATCTTGCAAGAGATTCACTTCATAATCCTTTATAAATATAATCATATTCGTCCAGTTGTTGACTATGTCTTCGACTTGAAAGCTTATTACATCTGAATCTAGTATTGTTAGAACTATCCTTGTAGTAGTATCTCCAGTGGCTTGGAATTGTAGGATCATCCTTGTTTTTTTGTTGTCTTCTATTGAAAACATCGAGGTGGTCAGTGTTTTCGATAGTTTGAACTTCATGTGTATTACGTATGGACTAGATATTTCTTTATTCCCAAAATCGAGTTTTTTTAATGGTATCTCTTCATGTATACCGGTAAAATTTAGAGCAAATCCATCTGGTGAGGTATCGTCTTGAGGGATGCCGCGTTCAGATATATAACTAAGTGGAAGTAAGTTGTATGCCTCTGAAACAAAGATAAAGCTAGGTTAGACATTTTTGTTCGCGTTAATATTGCTAGACGAGGACTTATCTTGATTTTGTGAAATAATGAGGGCGGACCCTGAAATATTTATTAAATATTCCAGTCTGGGTTTTGCGTATCAACCATCTCTGATCACATCATTTGAGTACTATCGCTGATGTTACGTGATTTGTGATCGTTTAAACTTTATAGGATGCTAAATCTGGACGCCCTATACCTTAGTCTAAAGTGTGGGCCAAAATACATCGATAGTTGTTTAGAGACAAAACAGCTTGAAAACTGAAGTTAGGCAGATTGGCACTAATAAAAAGTCCTAGCACTGCCTTTAATAAGGCAACATTTGAATTCATGGTCTTTTTTTATTCTATTGGATAACGAGACGAGCTCATCGTTTGCCTGATGGTAAGCATAACGCCGGCCCAAAACAATTGCAGTGTCACTCAGAAATTCGAATCACAAAGGCCTGCACGCCACAAAAGACTCAAAAAGGGGGAAAAGGATACTGAAATCTATGAAAAGCTCAACAAAAACAAATCTCCGTATAACTATTTTTAAAACACAAACATCTCCATTAACACGAAATTCTTATCTATAGTCGTTTGTCAAAGTGGAAGCAAACAAATTGCAGAATTAGTAGCACCCCATCCACAGCCATGCATCCTTAACACGATATGAGCTAATGGCGCTAGTTAATGGAAAGCGGTACATGAAAATGACAATGAAATGTACAATGACTAAGTTCTTTTCTATAGATTTAGCGTGCTCGCCGTCTTTGGCAACATCGTCACTTATAATTAGGTGAGATATTGGTCTAAGGCTTACATATCAATAGTAAAAAGGTAACTTGTAGCCGGTATATAACAAGTCGAGCACAGACAGTGCTGCCACACATTGGACCATCGAACGCGGCCACTAAAGCCACCATAAGCTGCGGACAAGATGTTTCATACATTTTATATGGCATCTGCGTAAACACAGCGTGTTTCCGCGAACGAGCCATAAGCTGAGTGTGAGCAGTGACCGCGTCTAAGGCTCACCTCCCACGCGCACTTGACTACAAACGCCGGTTTTACCCCACCCTCACAAAATAGACACAGAACAGAAGGGCGCTTAGGCCGTCAATAATACCGCTGCTCTGTTCGTTGTTAATGCCGTTGTTCTGTTCTCTCCATTTTGTGGCTAATGGTGGCTGTGACTGGACACCGCACCCGGCCACTAGTGGCCGCGTCTGGTGGCTGCGTCAAGTGGTTGAGATAGGTGGCTCAGCGCCTAAATTTCTATCGTAAGATTATGTGTTTGTTTTACAAAAAATTGAAGGGCTAAAATCCTCGACGATCTCTCGGCGGACGATTCTGCTATTGTGTTTAAACGAGGCACTGAGACGCACCCTTATATTAGTGGCAGCTGCTTTAGCTAATCTTGATCGAGTAGTAATGTCGACGGTCACGGTAGCTTTTGGGTGTAAATTAAATGAGTAACAAAAGAAAGTCTACTGTAAACACAAAAATAACATTATCGCCCTTATTCATAAAAGCTCAATAAGATAATCTATGCTTTAAACTGCTCTGTCAACTTCTCGTTGACGCGTGAAAACGAGACAGAACACTTTCTAGTAATTAAGTAATAGTTTAGATGAATTACGTCACAACCGAAGGTTGATCGAAGATCTAACCTTTTTGAGCAAAAGTATATTTTACATAATTGAATGTACAATATATTAGTATATTTTATGTACTCAGTACTGGTATTGCTTTTTTAAATTAGTGTGAGGACATATATTTTTTTGAAGTCATACAATATTTCTGAACACCTGTTTATCCGTTCTGTACGTACGATAGAACAGAACAACAGACGAAGGTTTCAAAACCAAAACACCTAAATTATACTAATTCGTATATTATTGATTGGCATTAAAATATAACAATGTATTTGTGGTCCATACCTGATAACTGCTTAGTCCTTACAACTAGTAGTGTCAAAACGGTAACGCATCTGTAACAAAAAATTGCATATTAGATTTTTATAGTTTTAACTTTAACGAGTACATAATTAAAACAAAAATGTTTTATTTGTTTGGAAGCTCTAATAGATTACCATATTATGTGAATATATGGCTACGTGGACTGGGCTCCCCTGAAGTTTCAATTGGGAGAGACAAGTAGATTCTGGTAGTGGCCAGGCAGGGGAGACAAAGAACCATACATTTCACATAATTTTAAAAGTGTCATACATAGGTACGTGTCGAATTAATAACCTCATTTTTTAGGTAATTTAAACGAAATTAATAATGCAAAAGCAACATTATGATGCGTCGGATTGAAGGTAGGACGAATTCCTCTAGCTCTAAGATAAAGAACTGAAAAATAATATTTACAAATAACGAAAAATTGAAGTGTCTGTTTGTAATATCAAAATAACCGCTTTTTACCAAATGCCTATGAAAGTATATACGGTACCTATAACTAAACAACCATTTTAAAATTTTTGTCTGTCTGTCTGTCTGTTTGTTCCGGGTAATCTACGAAACGGCTGGACCGATTTTGACGGAACTTTCACTGGCAGATAGCTGATGATACAAGGAGTAACATAGACTACTTTAATTTTAGAAAAATAATTAGGGTTCCAATACCTCCGCGCGGGTGAAACCGCGGGGGAGCAGCTAGTATTAAATATATAAACGTGTTTAAAGAAGAATAAATTATAAATCGATCCAATGTGTAGTCTGTCACAATTTTGTAAAAAAAAACGCATCAGCACATCAAACATTTGATCAAACACATCTTAACAAAATGGTTTTAGCGTTAACAAAGGCTTTACATAACGATAAAGGGCTTATTAAATTTAAGCCCATTACCATAATGTCTGATTAAATATTGAGCTGCCTGTGAGTACTTCCTTTCCCCATTTAACGATGCCATGAATAAATTAATAAGCTTTGATATTACGATTGAAATGGATTTATTGAATTGAACTAGCGTAAGTAATTTTTGAGTTTAATCATAGCGAATTTTTTTTTCAGTTTTGTTTATCTTCGATTCCTGTTTTTCTGGAATAAATATGGCTATTTCTGATATCCAATTATTTTGATTTTTTTCTATAGACCTTAAGTTCTAGGACTGAGACCGTTCGAAGGATGAGCAAGAGACCTTTGCCAGGCGGGACACAACAGGTTACAAAAAAAATCTTTTGACAATACAATATAAGTAGTATATTGGAAATTCTTTTCTTAAAGAGTAGTTAGTTTGTAATTCATTTTCAAATCGTGAAGTCAGAAAATTAGTCAAAAATAAATTTAAAAAAAAATCTCTCAAAAAAATTTCGATATGATTGACATCTGTACTACTTTTTGTTAAAAGATTTAAACCTTTAACCATATTTTTGGATTAAAACGACAATCGCGAGAGAGGCTCTCGTCGATGCTTGAGGCTCTGGAGCCTGACATCAACCAGCATATCGTTGCCAATTGAGCCTTTTGGCTTGTCTTTCAATGGTCTCCAAGGCATCAAGCTGGTATTTGGCTGAACCATGTTCTCACCTACGTGAGAACAGTACGCCTTACACGAACAAACTTGAGCTTGATACAAACTAAGAAGCGGTCAAACATTAAATTAAAAAAAAATTAGAAATATAATAGCTCAGTCAGTAATATATTCAGGTAATTTTTGATCAGTAAAATGTACCTGGTCTACATCACTAACTTAGCAAATCTTTGAAGTACAATTTAATTACGTAAAGTGCTTTCCTGGGAAAAGTTTCTACTTCCATTTAATCTCTTTTATGCTGTAGTTTTATAGGATGAGAATCTCTTTACAGAAAAATATGTGTTAAGAAAATATTTACTTGTTTTTTCGATTACAAAGTAAAATTAGGAATTTTTCTATCGTCTGATACGTTCGCGTGTTTTTTCCATCTAAATGCATGAAATTTGGCATGGAAATAACTTAGATAGATAGATAAACTCTTTAATTAAACACCAAAATACAAAGAAAATTTAAAAACTAAAATCTTAAATTAAAAAGTGTCACAAGTTTTCACTGATAGCCATATCTATCTGACAACTCAAAAGTTAAAGTACCTCAACAACTGAAAGTATGGGATAGTGGATATCAAAATTATATGTAGTTTATAGTTAAAAAAACTAAAAAACACGCTGCAACCTCCTGACTCTATCATCATACCCTCAACACCGAGCGAAGCTCGGTCATCTAGATTTTATTTAAATAAATACACTGGAATAAACATTCAGAAATATTCCAAAATCAATAATAAAAATAACCAGTAAAATTCTAGTAACATTTTTATATGACACTGGCCGTTTGGAACGCCGATCGAAATAGGTACAAACTATTCCAATTTCAAAAGTTGCACAAACTATTACGCCATTTTTCATTCCTTTGGGGATCACGAGTTCTGGAAACTGTCAAGTGTGGCGGAGAAGGGTTAACACGTCGAATGGGCGTTTTAAAAGTCTGGCTGCCTAAAGTACATGGAACTAGTTCGAAAACTAAAACAGTTACTTACCGTTGAAATATCAGAATGCAAATATTATAAATACGTTACAAGTACGTTGCTTTGCATTCGATTTTATTTTTTATATCCCACGCCATTCACCTGCTTCTCCTGCCAGATATAAACAGGTGGAGTAAATGGAAGGCTCTCAGCTCGTAAAAAAATATTTTGCACGAATGCTTATGCCAAGAAGCTATATCTAAAGTTCGTGTTTTTCAGAATGTGGCAAATCAAATTCCAATTCCAACCAATGACATCCTATAGACAGAAGTTCCTTTCACAACTTCAGTTCTGGTTGGCCATCCGATTGCTCATAATTATTATTGCACTAAGAAAAGTAACAAATCGATGTAACAAAAGTTACATCAAAAAACACGACTGCCCTAGCCTGTGTCACAAGGGATGATGTAAGGATTCTAACGATACCCCATGCATCGACATCTGTTCAGGCATTTAAAAGTAATGGTTATGATTTGACCACAATCTTGCCTTAACGAAGAATGAAGATTATTCTGATCACCAGAAAATACCATATCACCATGCTATGGTGAGATGTACCTATTTATTATTAAATATTATTTATATTCATTTACATTAAAATGAATCAATAACTATTAGCCTAAGCTAGTCTAAGCTGGAATACCAGTTCACTATCTACGTTTCAGTTCCAGTTTGTAAACTAACGTCGTGTACTCCGACCATAAAACTGAGAGTTTCTGATATTCCGATCGTTATTGATACGGGACGAAGTTAAAAGATTGCTTTAGGTCGCAGATTGATAGATGAAACCTAATGTGTTTAAGTTTACTTACTTTTACCTAGGGATTCCAAATAAAACTTCTTTTTGTTAACTTAATAAACTCTAATAATTCAAAAATCTGAGAGGCAATGAATTTTTTATGAGAGCGTGAACCATTAGACGAATAATAAAACCTGACTTGTCACGCAGGGTGGGATCTATAGAGTGTACTTGGACTTTGTTCAGCCTTAGCTCAGGTATAAATCTAATGTTGCATATCAACTATATCAACGTCGTTGAGCAACGCTGAAGAAATTTTTAACACAATAAAAATGTTCAAATTACTTTAAGATCCAGGCGAATGGCGAGCAAACTTGGTGGATTAAAGAAGTAAGTACTAAAAAATTCCGCAGTAAATGGTTTGAAAAAAGAACACGTGTATTTTCCATAGAACGGATTAGTACTTAGTAAGATTTTTTTATTCAGTATGTTACGTTTCACCACTTGGCCACTGTCTCACCTGGTGGTAAGCGATAACTCGGTCGACGTTGAAGAGCGCTTGCGTTACAGAAGATACCTATTCACTTGCGCCTTGAAGTAGCCCAGTTAGAATTTAAACAACACATAAGCCCACAAAAAATTCTAATACTTTAACTGAGCGCGTTTAGCTTTGGCATTTTTATAATTTATACGATACAATAGCAAAGCAAAATGAATGTAATTGTATGAAGACGCTTTTAACCATAAAATTATGCCGTTCATAACGTTATTACCCTACGTTATATCGTGACGACAAAATTATGCCGTGCCGCTTGACGGTATAAAGGCACCCAATACCTTAGTTACGGTTGTCTGAACTACCGAAACAAATGAACCCCAAACAATGCCCATTGGAAAACCGGACGCATACCGTTATACGATAGGTTGCATATCTCTAGACCGAATGATTACAGTGTTGAGCCCGCAGAAAAGCCCCAAAGGGCCCCAGTTGGTACCTAACATGTCAAAGAAAGGGTCTAAACTAAGACAAATGTGTTTAAGACCGCGATTATTTCTATAGAACTATGTTTTTGGAACCTAAAGCAAAAAGTTGTAGTAGTCTGTAGCGTTTTCAAAGACGTACCGATTTAGAAGGATGTTATCATTAGTAACTTTTAAACGTTGGTGATTCAAAAACTTTGCTTACTTGCTTAATAATGGGATTTATTGGTGCTAAAAATAAAGGTTTATCTCGACTTTTCGTTTAGATTGTGCCAATTTTTTTACAGCTAGCTGCCTGTCTACCGCCAATCTTCCTTGGAAATTCTGGGAGTATAGACCTTAATCTACCACGCGTGCCCAACCACTTAGGATTTCAGATGTCCTCGAATCTTATGATACTTGAACATATGTTTTCCTTCTTCATGATGTTTTCCTTTACCGTTTTTAAAATGAATTTTAAAAACTGAATTGAATCCTGCTCAAAATAAAGTTTGTATTTATCTCGACATTTCTATTATGTCTCATTGATGGTGCACGCGAGATGGTATATTCCACTATGTTCACCTAGGTGATATCATCCAGGTGAACAAAGTGGTGAATTGGTGGTAATTATACGACTGGTGTAGAGGGTGTCAACTGCCAGCGTCCAAAAAAGTTGAGTTTTGTTTCCAACTATCCGCACTTGATCAAAATGTCGAGGTAAATGTACGGTTTATAAAAGAAACCGAAGATGGAGTGAATTAAAATTGAATGAAACTGTGACACGGTACACATTGCCCATCAGGTAGCATAAGTAAATGAACTTTAAAACTGAAGACTTAGGTAATCGATCGGCAATCTTATAAACACAATATGTTAGAGTTATGAGCCAACTTCACAGATGTGTGACTTCAAGCAAAATCATTTTGCATATTTTACACTGCGAATTAAAAGCCATTATCTAGTTTATATAAAGTGACACCGTTGGTAATACGACCAAACAGCGCACTCGCGGCTAAAATTGATGACTGCACCTGACTGCACCGAACATTACACTTGAATGTAAGTACCTTGCTAAGGCTGGAACATGACAAACGCATCGAGGGGCGAGGCTCGTCTATGTAGGTATTCGCCTTTCAATTTGTCTAATAAAATCTCAGTTGGGAAGTCTTAATTCAAGCGCGATTATAAGATTTCATTCAAGGATCTCACCTATAGAATGTAAGTTAATCTTCAGATATTTAATATTAAACTCGGAAACCTTTAATATTGGTACCTTTACAAAGCGTTCCAAGCTTCTCTGTTCTGTTGAATATTTAAGATGATTACGTTTCCCTTGTCTTCATTGATTCGTACCGATGATTATACAGAATTCGTAAACTGCTATGTAACATTCATTTTCATGCTATATAAAAACTCTTGGATTTTTTTACTTACGCTTTAGTAAAAAACAAAAGAAATAATAATTTAATCAGACAAAAAAATTATACAAAAAAAAATAACAGTGGAAGAGAAAGATTTGAAAATAACACAAGCATAAGTCACTGATAACGCAAGAAGTAAACCAAAAACAAAACAAAAAAATGATCTAATAAACAAAAGCTACATACCACATATACCACAAATATGTTTTTAACACCCTCTCTCGTAAAACTGATATAATTCCACCGGTTTTAAATATGTAAAGCGGGTCATAAAAAACGCGTGTGTTATCAAAGCAAATAGTTAAGTTATAGTCCATACAAATTCCATACCATATTATTTGCCATTTCAAATATGGAACTGATCGCCGCCGCACCACTCCAGCTAGTGAGCAGCGCGCTGTTGCTATTCAAGCGCGCTGGTAAAATGGCGGGAAAGCAACAGTGTGCATTCACAGATTGAGTTTATTTAAAATGTTTTTTTTTCCTGTTTACTCGCAAGTGTGTTAAAAAACGTCGTACGATATACGTGCGTATTGGTTATAACATCTTTACGCACTAATATCGTAATGTACTATTACAATACAATTTTAGGTTGCTGCCATATACTGAGCATTTTTTTTTGGCCCCCCCCATTTTATACCTATTTGGCGGGAATGCGAAAATGTGCTGTTGTTGATTTTGTGTTATTTACTAAAACCCATGTTCTAACAATGGTGGATTTTAATATAGAGATTTATTATAACTTGACACTGACTTGACTTGACACGCAAATAGCGTGGAACCAAAAAACAAAACAAAAAAAAACTTAGCCTAAGTTAAACAGTCAGAGGCAAGAGGCGAGTCACCGATCGTAGAGGCGTTCTATGGGAGATGCGTTTGTGTAGCACTGGACGTCTTCCGACTGATGACGTCGATATTGCATTTGATAGTATATATACGACCAACTGTTTTTTTTTGTTGGTAAGCGGTAATAATTATGTATGGAAACATTTGTGCGAAGAAAAACGGGATGTTTTCATTCAGACAGCGCCTGATAAATTGCGGGTAAAAGTAGTTTAATCACACATAAGTATACCATACCTAATATGAGAATCGACATAATAGAAGGCCGCGCAGCTATTTTCTTTATTACTTCTATACTCCCAAGGACTTTTTTCTTTTATTTCCTAGTAAATTGAAATAACCTCAGCTTCAATTCAAGATTCTATTATATCAAAAAGGTATTATTGTTGGAAGACGAATAGGTGAAATTCAAATTCAAATTCAAATTCAAATTCAAAAGTCTTTATTCAAATAGGCCCCAAAGGAGCACTTATGAAAGTTAAAATGACTCTAACAGCCGGCCTCTGCAACATTCATCTACCCGAATCACAGACTAAAACTAATGCTGTCTTTATCAGAACATAATAAATGACAAAGACACCAACAGACCCAATCCGTGCTCAAAGTCAACGAATCTTCCAGAAACCCACCGTGCCCGTTCCAAATTGGTATAGGCCGAGCAAGAAGAAGGGCAAGAAACTCGTCACGGCATTCTTTTTAAAAAAAGTAGTTTTTTACAATGATTCTAATGCTAACAACTAACAATTTAAAGTTTAGTAGTCGCCAGGAGGCTCCTGAGCTGTTTGCCTCCATGCATCCTTGTCATCTACATAATCCTTAATTTTATAATACGCTTTTTTAATTAATACACTCTTGACTAAACGTTTAAACTTTCCTTGTGGTAATTCAGTTAATACTTTAGGAATTTTGTTGTAGAATCTGACACCATTTGCCAGGAACGATTTGTTAGTTTTACTTAATCTGAACCCGGGTACAACAATTTTATGTTTACTTCTAGTATTTAACTCATGTACATCACTTTTTAAGTTAAATTTAGTAATATTCTTCCGTACATACATTATATTTTCCAAAATGTATAGCGAAGGCAGGGTTAGAATACCTATTTCTTTAAAAAAGTCTCTTAGAGATTCGCGTGGACCCATGTCATAGATGGCGCGTACTGCTCTCTTTTGTAATATGAAAATGGTATCTATATCGGCAGCAGATCCCCAAAGTAGGACGCCATAAGACATCAAACTATGAAAATATGCAAAATATACCAACCTTGCCGTCGCCACATCAGTCAGCTGCCTAATTTTACGTACTGCAAATGCAGCGGAACTCAAACGACCCGATAGGGCATTGATGTGAGGACCCCACTGCATTTTGGAGTCAATAGTTAATCCTAAGAATACAGTGTTATTCACCAGGTCAAGTTTGCTGCCTTCCAATTCCACTTTAGATTCCACGTGTGGTACGTTGGGAAGTGAAAATAATACCCTCGAAATAATTTTCGAGGTCGGAAATTCCAAGAACGTCAAATTAAGGTAACGTAAAAGTACCTTATAAGAGATTCTATACATATAACATTACTTAGTAATGCCTGCATATACTTACAAAAACTAGAGTGACTTGTATATATTAATAATTATCTTTGTGCCCTTATCACAATTCATTTGGTGTCTTAAATTTTGAAAAGTTTTCCTGTTTTGATGACATCAAGATTATAGGTAATATGATAAATAATGTCAGTGCCAGAAGCTCATCTGGTTTAGCTAAAAAAAAAACATTCTGATGATATTTACGCCTCACGCTAAAAGGTAGGTTAGGTACCTATACATTTGGGATAGGGATTTTCAACAAAAGACTAGATTTATCGCTTTAAACCAGTTCAACTAGAAGAGGCCACGGCATCTTAGCCAAGAAAAATATATAAATCCCAAGAATTTCGTTGATAACATCATTCGCTTCCATAGGTCAGTTTTTAGATCCGGAGATCTGGCTCGGAGAGCAGAGGACGTGGTTTCGAATCTCGTTGGCAGTGACATTTCTAAGATCTTTATTTAATTAAATGATCAAACAAAATTCAACAAATCATATCCTTAATATTTATACAAATCGGTAGAAAACCATTACAAACGGACAAAGTCACATGAAACATCTAAAGTAAATCGAAACCTATACTCTATTTTGGTGAAAAGCTTTCCGATCCCCGTTCCATGAATACGTAATTATACAATCCGAAGTAAAATCACTACCAACTCTAATTACAGGTCCTTTCAATTAGAACGTGTTGCGAATGTCAAAATTACTAGCACGTCAAACGTCTTATCTCGACTCGTTACGATCAATTTGATGAAAGCCTAGTATGAACAGTAAGGGTTCTTGTGACATTAAATTAAACTCGATTTGTTTATAGACGAAATCTACAATAAGTCACGATGTTTGTCATTTGCTACGATATGGGATTTTAAACTGTTATGTTCATCAACACTATGAACAAATAATACTTCACGATTAATATACCTATGTAGTAAATATTACGTTAATTGTGAGTTTGTTCGTATTTTCTGCGGTATGATTGAATGAGTGAACTAATTTTTGGCAGAAAAAAGTCTGAAAATACAGCAACGAAACCAGCAAAATATTCATAACTGGCACAGTAATAGCTAGTTCATTCTTTCCACTCATATACATGAAATGAGAACAAGCTAGAGAATAATTTAGACGACTAAAAATGTTAGTTATTTCTCATTTTCATCTCCCATTTAATTTCACCTCAATCTTTAACTGGTATCTACTTTTTGACGCAAAGCATTACATAACGTTACTCTGGTTTTATTTCAAACACACGTCTAAAACTAGCTTTCTGGTATATTTTTAACTATACAACCTTATTTTAATCTATTCACTTACGCGAAATGTAATTACGTTACTTGAACGAAATGTCAAGAAAAATACAAACAAAGTTTTGATTCTAATTTGAGTTCAAATAATATGTTGTTTCATTTTTCATTACATATTTCTTTTTAGTTTGTATTTAAACTCATTTAACTTAATTGTGAATGTTATACACGAAAAACTGACATAACAATTAAAACCGTACTATCTGCTAAAAATATAATATTATCTAATATTTTTGTAAAGTGATAAGGACTTCTCTTTTTATTACCAGCGTTTAGTTTGTAAATCAGTATAACATAATTATTATATTTCACTACACTATTCTATTACTTTATTATTATATAATACTACATTATTATTATATTTTACTATTTCAATGAAGCAAAGTTAATAAAATTGTAAATTTATAGCTTCATTAACTCCTATTATTATTAAAACAAAACTATTAAAAAATAAAAGTATGGACACTTTATAAATTTATAATAAATTTACAATAAATTTATAATGTGTCCATAGTCCATACTTATACTAATTTTATAGATGCGACATGAGCTCACATGATCCTACATTGATAAAATCATCATAAGGTCCACAGACAAAATAAATGCTCTCAAATGATTTAGTTTTCTGTTAAAACTTATTACAAAACCAAGAGAAGTTATTTAGTCTGTACCAAAATAAGCTTGTACGCACACTGATACGTAACCTGTATGTAAATGGTGTCTCAACATGTTTATATTTTACTCATACATGAAATTGCTTTCATGTTAAATTAAATTATATATTCGTATGTGGTTTGTGTGAAAGGAATTAATTTAAGGTACGCGGGTTAGATCGATGATGTCATTTTGGAGTAGGTATATTGAATTATGGTCTTTTTTGGCTGAGTTTACTACATTGCTCTATTGGCAACAATTAAATATTATTAAAAAATCAGGAATACTTTTTTTTAGTATTGAGACTTTGTAAAAAAACCTTTAGTAAAACAATTTATACCACCAATAATAATATTTTCGAGCATTCATGCCTTACGGCTTTTTATACAGATTTTAAAGTCCATTCATATTCGAAATGAATGAACCAATTTAGACATGGGTCTAGCCAGGTGAGAATTGGAAAATGCCATACCAACATACAAATATAATCATCGGAGTGGTTGTACATGTTGTGTATATTATTTTTATAAATAACATGCAATACATATATTGTATTATTATTTGTTTATTGTGGGCACATCGTTTACAAAGTTGTACAGGCAATAATGTAAGGTGACAATTTTCTAAATTTGAGGCTAATAGGTTAGGTAGAGGATTGGAGAAAGCGAGAGTGGCCGAGTGAAAACTTGTGCGACTTTCAATCCGACGCACCATAGTTCGAATCTCGACTCGGTCCGCACCAATGACTTATGTCAAGTTATGTGCGGATTATTCACACACGCTCTAAAACGGTGAAGGAAAACATCGTGAGGAAACCCGCATGTTCAAGAACCACAAAATTCGAGGACATGTGACATCCGCCACGCCACACTGGGCCTGCGTGGTGGATTATGGCCCATACCCTCTCTCTCTGATAGAAGGCCGGTATCCCAGCAGTGGGAGCGTAAGAGGCTGAAAATGAGGTAGGTAAAATTCACTGAAGACGGAAAAACATACACACACTCGGTAACTTTGCAATAAACTCCATTAGCTGTCTATACGCCAGAATGTACAATTTATTTATTTATATAACCTAATTTATAGTATAATCTAGATGCGGAAGCAGTTGTGCTGGTTAAAAAGCTTCTAAAAATCTAGTTCAAACCTGTAAACTGTACAGTTCGCAAATACACCACTCTGACAAGAATGTTTACAACTGAGCGATGCTTCTAAATGCTGATAACGATAAAAGAAGTAAGACTTTCACTGGCAGATAGCTGATGTTATAAGGAGTAACTTAGGCTACTTTTATTTTAGAAAAAGAATTGGGGTTCCTCACAAAAACATAAAAACCATGAAATCTAATATCTCCGCGCGGGTGAAACCGCGGGCAGTAGCTAGTTTATTATAAATCATGATAATTTATACCTAACTTATAAGTTTATTTCAATACCTAAGTTATAAGTTTATTGCTCGTAAGTGATTTTTATAATCTTAGAGTAATGAAAATAAAGATCTTAAACCATAATTTGTATTCCGTTACTGCTGACGGTATTTGTTTTTATAAACACTAAAACTAACGAATGGATGGTGAATTTTATTGCTGAAATGTTTTACTCCCAGTAAAACATTAGTTCTGGAAACAGCTTCGTAAGATAAGGATAAGCTTAGGATTTTCAGACCATTTGGTTTTTATAGGAAATCGGACGGTTCGTAAGTTACAGCTATTCGATTCTTCGAGATGTCTATTTGATTTTGAATTTTCTCTGCGACGTTATGACCGCTCAGTGTCCTGTTTCCCCATGAAATTTTTTCTTTTATGAAAAGTGGTTTATATATTTCTGTGATTATTATTTTTAGATCGTCAAATGAGGTTTCGATGCGCAGAATTTGACTTTTTTTATTTGGGTCACTTTTTTCTTGTTCTTATTTTTATATTTGCTGTGCCGCGTGGCTTCATGTGAATGATTTTGCAGAAACACAATGTACCTTTTGGAAGGTAAGTTTTAGAAAAGAAGCTACAAAAATCTTCTCTCCATGATCATCTGTTTCTACAAATGCTATAATAATTTGCACATTTTTAGATTTAATTCACTTTGTTATTGGTTTCATCTTCGTTATACTACTCATTATTGATTTGAGCTAACCTAAGCCAGCAGCCTCATTATCCCACTCTTGCAACGAAAATCGCTTTGATAGAGAAAATCAAAGCGAATTGAATTGTACTTCCACAATATTAAAAGTAAAGTAAAGTAAAATATCATTTATTGACATAGTTTCTTGTAGTGAATCCATAGGCTGCCGAACAAGTGGAACCTGTGTTTCAACAGCCAGTGGCTTCTCCCATCAGTAGACTCTATTGTAATTATGCCGAACATTCAATATTGCTTATTCTAATGTTACAATGAATTAAAAATAAAAGGTAGAACAGAAAATATTTTACCATTGACAATGATGTGTGTGTTTGTGTAAATGTGGTGGTAGTGTGGATTTGTTGTGTAAAAATAAAAATATGCTATCTTGGGTTCTGCAAATGCAGTCTGTTTGATTATCTATATTTACTTTATACATTATCTGAATGGAACTAGTTTTATTTCGTAATAATAACAGTTCAATTAATTATAAAGTCAAATTCATTAAATTAATGAAATAGTAATTTGAAATCAATATCCAATTGATTTATTAGATGTGATACATTCTCAATCTTTGTTTATATGAAACTTGTTTCTAGTGACCTTTATATTGGAGCGGCTAAGACGATTTGGGAGTGGGACTCTAAGGCCAAGATTTAGCTAAGCATGAATTCTTTTTTCCATGTGTCAAAATTCTATTGGATTTTGACATAAGGAAGCATTAGTCCACGCTTAGGCTAATAATATTCAGAAAAAAGTCCCAAAGTCTTCTCTGATTCTTAGTCTAAATTTAGCACATGTGATGAAGAAATAACTCTGACTAAAGATACTAGCAATTGCCAATATAACATTCACATAACATTGTTCTAAATGTCACTAGTATACGTCATAACGCGTATGAGCGTCGCAAATAAACGCAAGTCTTAGTACATCATCGGGTAGTAAACTATCGTTTTAACGATTAGTAATGTCTGGCATCTATGACACATTCCCAGGATTTTCACTTTTGTATGCCGGAAACATCTGGATAAATCTAGAGCACAGAATAAAATAGAAATTTAAATACCGAATCCGTAATCGGAGACGTCGACAATTTAGCAGTATTAGAACACTATAAAGAGGTTGTTCTGATGACGTTATAAAATTTCAATTCACACACGTTAAATAATTATATTTATACGTCGATTCCATATGGCAAAGTTTGTCACAATAATAAATAAATAAACGATTACACTCATACCCCCGCACTAGGATTCCCTGTGTCGCAGGTGGCATGGACACACACAGATACACATTACAAACATCCAAGACCCGATAACAAACTTTATGCTTACACAAAATCTGCCTCGGCTGGGAATCGAACCTGGGACCCCTCGCTTTTCAGGCAGGGTTAATACCAACTTAGCTACGGAGCCGTTATTATATGTTAATGTTTGCTACTTTCATTGTAAAATATTAAGATTTACAATTTCATTATTTCCTTGGCTCTATGTAATAGTAAAGTTAGTATATAGCTTTGTTATTTCTTACAATTTCACGTCTACGCGCTAATTTTATTACCTAGGCTCGATTTATTTCCATAACTACCAGTTATTTTGCCTTTTTACAATATTTACTCGTCATTAGATTTATGAACACGAATTGTTATAAAAAAAATTTGTAAATTCTAAACCAATAATTACTTTATTTACAATGATCAGAAATCAAAATCAGAATTTAAAAAAATTGCTTAAAAAGCGATGTACCGACTTCAGTGACAAACTACTATCTGATTTTGATGAAATTTCTATGAGACCAATCTGAAAGTATATCCTTTCAAATAAAAAAAGAATTGTCCAAATCGGTTTATAAATGAGGGAGATCTGAGGTAACAAACATAAAAAAAATACCCACCGAAGTGATAACCTTCTCCTTTTTTGGAAGTCGGTTAAAAAGGTAACGACTGGCTCCTATGCATGTTTGTCAGTAACCAAGTCATTTATATAATAAAACGCTCCTGAACATGCAATGTATATGTTCCAAGTAATAAATTACTATCAGGTATAAATTCTTCGTGAGCTAACTTAGTGCTTCATTCCCGTTCCGTATGGTGAAGCAGCCAGATCATTTGTAACTGGGTCAGTTTTACCCGTGACCCAGAATAGTTCTCACTGTCAGCGTTTGTCGAGTACCACTGTCTATCGACTACCGCGGCTTGCGGAATGAATGGATTTCATTTTTAGCCGAGCTTTTTTGTTTATTTTGAAAGTGCGCATTGTGTTGATTTCAATTTCAAAAGCGGTGTGTTTGACGTGTGCACATAAGCATTAGCATGACCGGTGGCTATTGAAAACCACTTGAGGAGGCTTGAGACGCGAGTTCGAGTGTTTCTGGGCCGGCTGTGTTGAGATAATATCAATGATTATATTATATATTTAATAGATTTAGGGTTCCGTACCTCAAAAAGAAAAAGAATCGCTTATAGTCTTACTTCGTTGTCCGTCTGTATGTATGCCTAAACGATTTTCTAAAGAATGCGTGGATTAATAAATTAATAATGTGAATTAATATCACATGCCAAGTCTGCAATACCTTGGAGCTGTGGAAAAATCAAACTTTTAAGTCAACGCAATAAAAAGAGACGGCCGTTTATTACGTATATTTGGAGACTCGCAAGAGAATTAACACCTGGTCTATGGGGTACTTCCCGTTGACCTATAATCATTAATATTATTTCGCAAGAAGCAGTCTTATAGCACAAGTAAAGGTAGAAATCTGAAAAACGTAAATTTGTAGTTAAATCATAAAAAAATATTCAATTCATTCATTTGTGAATGTAGTAGGTTCCCGTGATGGTTGAAGTTATGCATACCTGCAAGATTGTACGGAACCCTCGGTGCGCGAGTCAAACTCACACTGGGTCGATTTTTTGATCGTCATTACTTTTATTTATAGGAATTCGGCAAAAGTATTTAGAGGAATTCTGGCCTTGATTTCGGCCAAAAACCAGCATTGTGATTCCTTCTAGAGATGTATGTTAGATTATCTATTTTCAAAGCGTGGTTTGATACAGTTTTTTTTTAGCTTTAGTGCAACATTAATATGATTTGATTGTATGTCATAATTATATTTTAAATGTAATAAGAACGTTGAAACTACTAAACCATCGATTGTGTCTAATATTTTAAGCTGAAAGTACTGATATTATTATATTGATACCTATTAAAAATTTATACAAATTTGATGTATAAGTAGTATGACGTAAGTATGAATAATGATGCTAAAATGACTACACATGGCAATAAATTCTCATATAAAACTAACTTGGCTTTAAAAATGATACAAATTTAATAGGTTCTAATACTACCAAATACCTAGGTATCATCACGCCAAAAACCATATGGCCACTTCCGGTCTTTATAAATAGTTCTTACAATTCAGCAGTCTTTTTACGCTCTCGACACCATGTTTGAGAGCACGTTTTATCTCATCTTCTATAAGTTTATTTTCTAGATCTAAGCAATGGCTCAGTGGTAACTGGTGATGAGGCAGCTCATCGAAACGTATGTCAAGTTTATGAATCCCGCGAGAGTTTGAGTTTCCGTGAAAACATCGTGATGCCATGATGTGAACCATTACATAATGGGGATTACATTTTATGATAAATTCTCTGACTGAGAATCTTAAAGTTGTCATCATTCCAAAAGTCACTCATGATTAATGAAAATGAATAATGCCTGCATGAGTGTGAAATGGACGCAACATAAATAAAAACAGACCATAATTTTAATTTATAAAAACACAACAGATTGACTTTTTTCTTAAAGACTTGATTACGTGCAGCAGTGTATTGCTGCACGTAACGTATCATGCTGTCCTTGTCACACTTTAAAGCCTCCCTATTAACATAAATGTTTCGTCTCTTTCACCTCTATGCACCTCCACTGTTCCCGCGCCTGCCGCTCTCGAGCGCCATTACTGTAAAGCCTAATTTTTCGATCTTACTGGGCCCATATTTGGGATGGGTGGGGATGTAATCATCTTCGGTAGATATACTCGCATAATTAGACATCAAACTTCACTAGGTAAGTTCGTTTGATTCTTAATTATACTTCGTATATCTACCGAAGATGATTGATTACGTGCAGGATGTTTAAAGTATCGAAAAATTATTTAATGAATAAAAGTTATATATTTGATGGAATCAGGCGTTACTTTGCGGAAGTCCATTTTAAATAAGATTATATAATGTGGGTAATTTATATTTATCGCGGAATTAAAACTATAAATTACCCACATTATATAATCTTATTTAATAAAAGTTATGTAATATAAAATGTATTTAAATTATTTTACAGAAACTTTTATTTCAGTGACAATTTTACATAAATCAATCTACATATTGATAATGATTTCAGGTTCTTATTAACCGGTGTAAAAACCAAATAACAAAATTATTCATGTGTATTTGTTTAAAATAGTGCACCAACAAAATTAATTGTGCAACTGATTAGTTTTTTATTATAGTAGGCACTTTAAGAATGTGTTGGACGAGGCACCTGCTTGTCTTTTTTTTATCTCAACTATAGTAACATCGGCTCGATTAGCCTCAGATGTTGACAGTAGCGGCACGTCTCATTGAATGAGCTCCGAAGATGGTCATGTCTATACCGCTATTTTCAAGAGCAATTATTACCCAATGACCTAAAGTTTGTAAGCCCTATATATCAGGTTCAACAGCGCTCGCGCTAGTAACGGGCACGAGACAGGCGCGCAGGCGGCGCGGCATGGTGACCGACGCGATGGCGCGCGATTGGCGCCAGCCTGTCTGTCTGCCTGCTGTCCGCGGTGCTTGCGCGCGGATTTGCTTCAAGTTTAAACTTGTTAAGTTTGCACTCTATTCACTACTTACCTAATTGTTTTAAATCATTTGCATCTACAGCCATATTTATGGACTGGTGGAATAAATCACTTCCTGATTCAGACGAAGTTGAACCATTTCGGCTTCGTCTCAACTTATGTCCCAGCTTTTTTATCTTCTTTGCTATTTTTTCACATTCACTGCCTTTAGACCGTTTTCTTTTAAACATTGTGTCAAATTTTTGGTTTAATTGGCTGAAAAAATCTAAAAAACGATATTCAGTAGTGACTCGGACAACACAAAAACGCGTAATGGCGCTCGAGAGCGGCAGGCGCGGGAACTGTGGAGGTGCATAGAGGTGAAAGAGACGAAACATTTATGTTAATAGGGAGGCTTTAAAGTGTGACAAGGACAGCATGATACGTTGTACTGCTGCACGTAATCAATCATCTTCGGTAGATATACGAAGTATAATTGTTGAGCGATGAGCATTCGTTATATCGACGCTGTTGCACTGTGTGAATTCATAATTACCTACTTATTATTATAGCAGTCAAAATTTCTGAAATAAAATAAAGCTTTGACATGTATTTAAAACTGGAGATATAAATGTTAAAATTTTATGTACCTAATGACTGTCAGAATCAGAGCTCTAATGATCTAAAACTCTGTTCACATTCTCAAAGCAAGCACAATTAATTCTCTGTACGAAAACATATTCCACCAATAACCTGAGTAAGTATAATTTAATACGTTACCTTTAATAAGGCCTGTCATTCCAAGATTAAAGGGCGGTGTTATTATAAAACACCGTGTATAGAATGTGGTATCAAGTTTCTATAATGGCTTCGCAAAAGCTAATCGAATGGAAATTTCTTGTTTTTGTTTGATAGGTATAATGAAGGTGGTAATTAAATGTGTGTCGTATTCGTCTCAACGATGTATCGAGGTATTGTATCATATCATATCAGAACGTATCGTAAAAACATAATGTCAAAGTGTCTGGGTGATTTTGCACGTTTGTAGCTCAACCGCGACGAAGTAGTCGTCTAGAATTTACTACCTAATAAAACTTAGAGGTGCCTGAAATACGAATTAGATTAATAGCTATAGTAAATTAGTAGTAGAGATAAAAAATATGGTGTTCAGGATAGGTGATAAGAATTCATAAAATAGAGTTCCAACTCTAAAATATAATTAATGATCAAACGAACTTACCTGTACGTGAAGTTCGATCATAATTATATGATCAGCATCATTCTTAGCGATTTTGTTTACATTCTGTAGTCAGGTCCCCACGTCACAGCCTTGCACGGTATGTTTAAAGATTATTTTTCTCTAAATGATAACTCTGTCAACCAACTTGTACGACAAGCCCGGGCGGCCATCTTAGGCTCATTTTGTTTGTAGAATATGAAAAAAAATAAAATAAACTTAGTTCTGGGTCGGGCTATACCTATATATAAATATACAAAAATATTATTCAAGGGAGGGTAAGTATAAATCGCTAAGAATGATGCTGATCATATAATTATGATCGAACTTCACGTACAGGTAAGTTCGTTTGATCATTAATTATATTTTTCAGCATCATTCTTAGCGATTTTGTTTACATTCTGTAGGATGTTTAGAGACATAAATTAAGAAATAAGATAAATTTAATTCTTATTTGTTCAGTTGTTTTTTTTTTTTTTTTTTTTTGTTATACTATTTCACAAGAAGAAATACCTATTTCTTTTTGTGAAATGTACGGTTTATTTATTATTAGATGAAATAAATGAAAGAAATTCAGTCATTTTTAATTACATCTTTGTCATAACATTTAGCAAAAATAGAGGAGGACCTACTCCATCCTGCTGTATACCGTAACATGTCTATACTAAAGCCAAGCCTACTACTATAGCTGCAGAAGTAGCCGCATGCCGACTACTACCTGTACGAGCACTAAAAATTGATAATATTTACTCTGAAAAGCGATACATAATGTTTGTACTGTGCGCCGTTACTAACGCTAAAAAACAAAAAAGTTTTATATAGGATTTCTAATGTCAAACTGGCATTGGGCCAATGTTGACCTAGATAACTTAAAACAATATTTTGATCCCATGATAAGTCATATTTTGGGGCTATAGGTCTGAATACTTTTACATGTTCATCATTTATTAACTTTTCAAAAACTGGGGGCCGATTCCCGAATTTCACGAGTGACCTCGAAATCATCGGTGACAAGGTTCTCTGTGATGTCTTTGAAATCACTAATTTGCAAAAGTCGTATCTTTGAAAGTCATACCTTGTATACCAAACATGCAACTATTTCTCAGCTTAGATCATAGATAAACGTAAGATTGTGTTCTATTCAATTTTATTTTTTATGTTGGACATTGTTTTCAAGTCAAAATGGTCACCAAATACCCACATTCATGATATCGCTCACGAGTGGGGGTACACATTCGCAAACAACACCACAGGTATGATAATTTTAGTCACCCGCTGAGATTAAGAAATACGACTCTGCAAATCGGTGACTATCGGTCGCATCGCTGATATTTAGTCACTCGGTGACATTCAAAAATCGCACCCCTGGCACCCTTATAAACTTTAATAAAGCTTAGCGATGACTTCACGGCAACCAAGGTGAGACTATTGTGTAATTTGTAGGATACTCTGAAAGCAATTAAAGCAATTTATATCCGTATACCACTACTATACCTACTGCTTTATCATGATTCGACCACGAAACTGTAAAGGCATCTACAGTCCATGACACATAGATATACTCGACATTTTACGACACTTGCACTCGCACCATTCTTACATTCTTCTAGATATTCAAATGGGGTACTGAACGATCCCGTTCTGTTAGGTAATACAGTCATGATATAGCAGTGACGTATATTATAACCAATTTGCATCAAAATATAAGTACCTTCAATGTGAAAAATCTTGATTTAGTTGTAAAGTTGATAGATTTTTGATGGATTTAAATTGTTTACCCACACTAACGGAAAATTTAAATAAATATACCTAGTATCTCTCAAAAATCATCATCATCATCTCAAAAATTTCGCGTTCAAAGAGGTTCGAACCCGCGTCTTCTGGTAATGAAACATTTGTGTTCATGTTGGTTTTTTATTATTAGTTCAAGAAGACATTGAACTAAATAGAATTGTTTACCCTTCTATAGTAATTCTAAGATGATAGGAACATCGGTAATTTATCGCCTACTGGAATTAAAGTGGCTAAATTCAGTATCTCCTGTTGGACATCGTGGCTAGTGCTCGCTCTGCAATCTCCCACTGTTGATAGTTAGTTGCTCCTTGTGAATTGCTATTTTGAAGGTAGGATGAGGCTATTAGACTTACGCTCTAATTTAATGTGACAGAGATAACACATTTGGTATCTCGCTCTTTTAAAAACATATTTTACGGAGAAATATATCGTGACAGTAACAACCCCTTATGGTAGTACGCATCACATTTCCTCATACTTTTACCTATTAATAAAACATAATGTAACGAAATATATTGTGAACCGTAACAACCCTTCTTGGTAGTACGCATCACCTTTTCTAATAGTTTTACCTAGTAATAACATTTTGTGAAAAAATACATTGTGACAGTAACAACCCTTCATAGTAGTACGCATCACAGTTCCTCATAGTTTTACCACTAACATTTTGTGAATAAATACATTGTGACAGTAACAACCCTTCATGGTAGTACGCATCACACTTCCTCATAGTTTTACCACTAACATTTTGTGAAGAAATACATTGTGACAGTAACAACCCTTCATGGTAGTACGCATCACACTTCCTCATAGTTTTAACACTAACATTTTGTGAAGAAATACATTGTGACAGTAACAACCCTTCATGGTAGTACGCATCACACTTCCTCATAGTTTTACCTCTAACATTTTGTGATGAAATATATCGTGACAGTAACAACCCCTCATGGTAGTACGCATCACACTTCCTCATAGTTTTACCTCTAACATTTTGTGAAGAAATATATCGTGACAGTAACAACCCCTCATGGTAGTACGCATCACACTTCCTCATAGTTTTACCACTAACATTTTGTGAAGAAATATATTGTGACAGTAACAACCCCTCATGGTAGTACGCATCACATTTCCTCATAGTTTTACCACTAACATTTTGTGAAGAAATATATCGTGACAGTAACAACCCCTCATGGTAGTACGCATCACACTTCCTCATAGTTTACCTCTAACATTTTGTGAAGAAATATATCGTGACAGTAACAACCCCTCATGGTAGTACGCATCACACTTCCTCATAGTTTTCCCACTAACATTTTGTGAAGAAATATATTGTGACAGTAACAACCCCTCATGGTAGTACGCATCACATTTCCTCATAGTTTTACCACTAACATTTTGTGAAGAAATATATCGTGACAGTAACAACCCCTCATGGTAGTACGCATCACACTTCCTCATACTTTTATCACTAACATCTTGTGAAGAAATACATTGTGACAGTAACAACCCCTCATGGTAGTACGCATCACATTTCCTCATAGATGTAACTATTAACACTATGATTTAGGTACATACTAACCTTCTGATTCACTCTCGGAGAACGTAGATATGATCCGATGTTGGCGTTATTTCAATTCTTCTTGCAATTTACTAATTTTCAAACGATCTTCTTTCTCGTTTCGTTTTCTTTTATTAGCAAGTACTTTTTTTTTTTTTTTTTTTTGACGGTAGATTTTTGTAGGCTAGGCGCGTGCGAAGGCAATGAGCACGGAAACACGAAATGAGCCTAAGATGGCCGCCCGGGCTTGTCGTACAAGTTGGTTGACAGAGTTATCATTTAGAGAAAAATAATCTTTAAACATACCGTGCAAGGCTGTGACGTGGGGACCTGACTACAGAATGTAAACAAAATCGCTAAGAATGATGCTGAAAAATATAATTCCATACAGACATGCTAGATCGTACCGATAGGTGTTTTTTGCGACAGTTTTTGAAATTGAACAGCTATCCGGGCGGGCACTTGAAAACATCCTTCTAATGTTTACATGAGCTAAAGCTTATGTTAGCGTTCAGACCCTCAACCCGCGGCGGGTAGGCACATTCAATAGCACATGCCTTAAAATCGATTTAAATTCTACATCTCTATGTAAATTTCCTCTATCGACATTCTTGTTGATCTCTGGAATCGATATTACGTGCAATTATTTGACGCCCGTTACTAATAGCTCCATTAAATACATGAAGACAAACGAACATCTGCAAACTTTAAGAATCTTATTTCATTGCGATAAGATTGAAAATACTGTAGATTTTTACGTAACTCAGTTAATAACAGAATTTGCAACACTTATAGTGAAATGAGATGCAATTTAACGGGATTTACCTTATGAGTAAAAATACGTACGAAATTATAACCGATGAGAGCCTTAGTCAGTTATGTCAGGTTTAACACTAAGGCTGTAGCCATACACGCTTGTGCATAATTGCGTTTTGCTGCCAAAATAACCAGGATTTTGAAACAAGCGCGGATTATTAGATAATACACGCGCAAGCGCGGCTTGATGTACAAGCATCAAAAATCCACGAAATAGACTAGAACAATACAGTCAGATAGTGTTCTATTACACTCCTTGCCTGGGCTCAAAGTGACGACTGCTCCGTTTTACGCTATATAAGTAGGTATATATATCACTTACGCACCACACGTATTTATCGCGGCTTCTGCACTGAATACGCAGTTGTTGTAAAACTATTTTTAGTTATAGAACCACTATATTAGAACCACTATTTTCTTCAACTAAATATTATCAGCCTCTTACGCTCCCGCTGCTGGGAAACCGGCCTTCTCAGAGAGAAAGAGAGATGTGAGCCATAATCCACCACGCGGCCCAGTGCGCCTTGGTGGATGTCACATTGTCCTCGAATTTTGTGGTTTTTTAACATACGGGTTTCCTCACGATGTTTTCCTTCACCGTATTAGAACGAGTGTCAATAATCCGCACATAACTTGATACAAGTCATTGGTGCGGGCCGAGTCGAGATTCGAACTACTTATGGTGCGTCGAATTGAGAGTCGCACAAGTTCCCGGTCGGCCACACTCGCTCTACTACAACTAAATATGATATGCCGCAACTAAAAAAAGCCTATATAAAAGCCAACAACAATCATTTCAGTGTAAAATTATACTCTCTCCGCCCATAAATGGAAAAATGCTTTTGTATGAAAACCGAACCACCCTAAGTACTTACTTCCATCTAAACATTACACAACTTTACATCAAATAATCTTCCAGATTATTATAGCAATCATGTCACCATCAACCATACCTAATTCGACGACAGCTTGCGTCCACCAATTTTCTGTGAATCATTTGTGATGGATGCACCAAGAAGAAATGGGTTTGATTCGGTGAATTATGATTGGACACGTTTCGTCTCTAGCGCTTGCTAGCCTTTAAATATACATATATTACATATTGGAGACTGAATTCAAAGGAGCACAGACAAACTGCCTTGCAGCTGACGGCATCTATTTCTATTAAAATATCAACAAAGTATTTCATTTTCCGAATGCATAATAAGTATGCTTTTAAATTGTTGTCAGATTAGCTTATTCTTTTTATTGGTATGGTAACTAGAATAATAATAACTAAAAAATGAACTAATTTTCAAGCGGCATTTTTTTTATAAAATATCGAGTACATTGTTGTTAGCTGTACTTAATTAAGGCGCTATCTAAAGCAAAACGTCTTGTTTTTCGTCGCACAAATATTCGTTTCCGTTCACCATCAAAAAAATATACAGTATTACAATACTGTATTTTTTAAACACTTGACTATAGTCAATATAAAAATGATCCAGAATCTTAAAAAAAATAATTGCAAAAATGATCATGAAATTACCTTTTTATCTTATAATGCTTAATATTTTATTTGCGACAACTACCATATTTTTTGAAAAATAAAAACAAGATTTAGTCATCTAAAGAGATAAAATGTAAACGCGAAACTTGGTTCGTGGCCGCCACTCGAGATCCTATTTTGCCATCGATTATCGATCGGTTAAAACTATACCTACACTAGGCGTTAGTTACGAATAAGGGCTTTTCTTTATGTAGTATATAAATTATGTCTCCTTTTATTTTCTCGTATAATGATATTCGATCCCACACCACCAATCAGCCGCGTCTGTCTCCTTAACTACAACACGAGTATTTAAATACAGGTTAAGAACAAGCTATAATCACACTTAGTAACAAGCTCTTTACGCTTTTGAGACAAAATAACTCGTTCTGGAGGTACTATCATGAGTTTAATTAGACTGCAGTTTTCCTTAACTTGCTTGTGGGATTTATTCAATGTTATTGCACTATGTCTGTTACACTGTATAATTGTATATATGGGTATAGTTTCGTTTGACACACACCACCTATCTATAGTTTTTGCGATGCAAACTTTCACCACTATTATGACCCCCGTGAACATGATGCTTGCAACAGCGTCAAAAAATCTATTGCTCATCGCTCAATAATAATCACTGTAAACATCATGTTACAATACATACTAAAGTTATATCAACTTAAGTTGTAGAACGTTTCTCTTTTCCAAGTCTTTTTTAAATAATTTTACTTTCTGACTTTATTAAATTACAACATGTATAAAATGTGTACGACATGCTAGAATTTTCTCTAACAAACAAACAAACAAAACTTATAAATACGCTTTAACACTTACATACTCACAGGGAATCTTATTGACGCAAGCACTAGGATTGCCTGTGTCACAAGAGGCATGGACAAGCACAGATACATAACACCCCATCATCCAAGGTGCCCTTCTCTTTGCAGGCATGGTTACTAGCAACTTAGTCACGGATCTGCCACTTGTAATTTGTAAACAATGCTACATGTATCTACCTAAATGAAAAGCAAGTTTTTACTAAAATAAAGTAAGTAATGATGAGTTAAGGTGAAGGGATACTATGCGATCACAAAGAGAAGAGTCAGTTAAAAAATAACCGTGGAAGAAAACTTTCTAGACGATTTAGCGTGATTACATGTATGGATTACATGACATGCTAATATTTTTGTCATAAAATAATAATGTTTTTAATAACTATTATTATAAATGACTTTAATAATAAGATTAAGACCGGCTCCACGTATCGTCCAGTAAAATAGTTTTAAATAGTCAAACAAAAAAGTTAAATCAGTGAACACCGTTCGAACGTATAGTAGGGGCCCAATGTTGTTACGATTTCCATAAATGGTTATTTTCATGTTGACGTTGAAGCACGTAATGTATGTAGTTAGCCGACAAACGATTGACGGGAGCTGTCTGCGTAACTTTTTTTGAAAATATATTATAAAGTTGATAAAATTTATAAAAAGTATAAAGCTGCAAGGATATCTGGCTGTAATATAAATGACTGATTATACCTAATAATCTGAATTTTTGTGGAGCAGCTTGGAGCTTATTGTTTTGTATGGTTTTTTTCCGAGTTTAATTTAAACATCTGCATTTTCACTATAACATATGTTAAAAACTTCATTTATAGCTTTTTCTCTCGTATATTTATTATAATTTTTTTTATATTTTATTATCGATCGCTTTTTTTGTGGCCTAACCATTATTTTATGAACTATGTATGCACAAGGGAAAAGTTCAAACGTAGATGACATACTTAAAGATGTTTGATAATTGTAACGTTTTTTTAAACATTTCCAATGTGCAAGTAGCTTGCATACAAGTTCCAAGTTTTTTATGCTATTTGGTAACGAGACGAGCTGATAGTTTGCCTGATGGTAAGCATAACGCCGGCCCATAACAATTGCAGTGCCACTCAGAACTTTGAAACACAAAGGCCTGCGTGGCACTGCAGTGTGCTCGTTACCATGAGAGACATTAGGTATTAAGTATCATAAGTCTAGTAATTTCACTGGCTACTCTGCTCATCAAATCGGAACACAGTAATGCTTGCACATTACTTACTTCTTGGTTGCAGATTTCACGAGCAAAGCGATGGTAACAGCCCAGACGGACACTCGCAGAAGAGTTAGTCCTCCCACTAACAAGTTTCATGCATGCAAGCCGCAGAGAAGGGGAGTTCAGGAGTAAGTAGTTCCCCACTACTTAAACTGCATAAAACATGCACCATGCTGTCCATACATGCAAGATATTTGCGCTATGAAAACACCGCCTTTCATAGAACCCAAAGTATTATTTGTACTAAAATTACTTG
The DNA here is from genome assembly GCA_907269065.1 of Crocallis elinguaria. Taxonomy (NCBI): domain Eukaryota; kingdom Metazoa; phylum Arthropoda; class Insecta; order Lepidoptera; family Geometridae; genus Crocallis; species Crocallis elinguaria. The sequence goes on along the minus strand of OU026072.1, from coordinate 16,174,595 downwards.
GCTCGTGCCACATGATTCATTTTACAACGGTTTCCCAATCATATTCAATCACACAGTTGATGCAACGTAAAGTTTACACGTAGCTTAACTTAAAATCAATTAAAATTAACGATTGTTTACATCTATTTTAATTTACGACTTTCCTTCTACAATAGAATACCTGTCAGGGTCATTCACATTCAGGTTATTTTCAGAACTAAACTGTCTGTTTCATAGAACAGAAGACAATTTACTATAAATTATATAGAGTGCAGTTATGTATATAAATTGTATTAGGTATTATCCACTCAGACGGACCCTCGCAGAAGAGTTAGTCCTATCACCTGGTGATCGTTTCTTAAGATAAGGTGAGATACTGGGCAAACGCTTACCTATCAAAAGTAAAAAAAAAAAAACAATAAAAGGGCACTAATAGAGTAGTAGTATCTAGAATAAACCGTTTTTCTTCTGCAATGGGTCATTCAAATTACTGATAACGCAATTTTGTTAAACAAAGTCCTTGAATTTACACAAACATGCATTTTTATAAAATCAATTGTATACCTAGTTTGTACTATTTATGACATCCACTACGCCGAATCAGGTCCTCGTGCATGGTAGATTATGAACCATACTCTCAGAATTCCAAAGGAGTGTTAGTATAAGGCAGGTAGCTTGGCTATAAGAAAATTGCCAAAACAAAAGCAGTATGTTTGTACAGCCGACCCCATGTAAAAATATAGCAACGGCATGAAGGAGAAAGTGGAGGAGTTTGTCCTATTTGTGTTGACTATATTATTATACTAAATCATTATTTTACAACCAATCAAATGCAATAGACATAGGAAAAAATAGTTCATCTATAAAATGTAGAGTTTCCTTAACCGGAAACTAAATGCACTTTAAAGTATACCTACCAGTTATCGGAAAAACGTTAGTCTTGGATGGAAGGAGGGATATGACAATGGATACTGGTTCTTTCAATGCCGTATATTGATTCCGCATCGTCAGGCGACTTCAATAGAATCCGTACGGTTCCTTGTGTACACAACAAGTCATTATGGAAGAAATGTAGGTAAGAGCGGCAAAATAATAAGGCAGGAAGAATGTTTTCAGTCTGACTCAGAATAAATGATTTACAGTCGGCTGCAATACTATGTTTAAAATATCAGATTTTCAATGTAACAAATGGTTGTTTGAAACCAAATGTACTGTCAACTATTGTCTTATGTTTACATATTACGAGACCCGTAAACATACCTCAGTCCAGTTATTTGTGTATGAGAGGTAACACTGCTACTGGGTAAAAAATTATTCGTGATTTGACATATAGAAACATACATTTATGAAGCATAGTCGACCATAGGTATCAAGGGAATCAGGAACTAAACTGCATGATACCACAGCACACGGAACTAATATTTTTATACTTGTACGAGATTGGCAGCTTGTGGGTCCATGACTTATTTAACTAAATGAGATTAACTATTATATTTAGCACTTGTACACTTATAATTTTTATATAGGATTAAGAATATTTAGTATAATAATATATGAATACTAAACAATAGGTACTATTACGAATAATAAGAAAAAGAAGAAGTGGAAATTATCCTCGCTACCTCCTGATTATTAGTGATTTTTTCCATTTTGTATTTCCATGAGTTCTTGCATTTGTCAAGTTCGAATAATTATACAAAAAAAAAAAAATTAAATGAAGATGCAGAACTTGATAATTATAAACCGTGTATGGAACGTTATGGAACAACAGGATGATCTATTTTTCCAAAGATTAGGGCTTACAATTTTACTGCATAGTTGTTGTAATTATGTCATAAGTAGTACAATTTACATAGGCTTGGCTGGCAGAGGTGGAGTGATTACATTGAAACCAGCTATGTTGTAAATACACTTACGTACAATGGATGACACGGAAACCAACCAAAATACATTTACGAAATGTCTCGTTACGCTCTGATAACCCCAAGTTCGAAAAAGGACGATGAGGTCATCAACAGCATAGACATTATCAGTAGGTACAGAATGATTAATCAATATACATATACCTACTAACTATAGTGCATTGGTAATTTCCTGCCCTGCATTCTAGGTCAGCTTGATTTTTTTCTTCTGATTATTTTCAACGATCATGTCAGTATCATCAACAAATATTTTACTAACAAAAGTAACTACAGTAGAGCCGCCGAGAGAGTACCGATTTGACAATTCAAAGGTGCAATAGAACGTAACATCCTATCGATCTTCGAAATAGTAAAGAAATAATTCTTTAGTCTATGTAAGCAAACTAGCTTCTGCCCGCGGTTTTCACCCGCGTTCCCACAGGAACCGTGCATTTTTCCGGAATAAAAAGTAGCCTATGTTACTCTCCGGTCCTTAAACTATATCTATGCCAAAAGTCACGTCCATCCGTTAGTCCGTTACTGCGTGAAAGAAGGATACACCAACAAACCAACAAACACACTTTCGCATTTATAATATTAATAGGTAACAATAGTAGGAAGTAGGATAAAATGAAAAAATAAATTTTTTAACTTGATAATAATTAAAAGAATATAATATAGTTTTATTTGAGCATAGAACAATAAAATGTGTATTTTGCATTCACGAAACGCCAATATACAGGTCAGCTTGCCTACTGGTCTTGCACCTACTGTGGTGTATGTTAGTGCAAATCACTGGCTAACTGACTCCGAGGCTCAGTGGCTTTACATAATGACGGTAGCCATGCTAAGATATGAACTGCTTCAATTTTGCGTCAATGGGTCTAAAGAGAAACACCATGTTTTGTATAGTTTTGAGATAATCATCAATATTTTAAATTGATTTGCAAAGAAAAGACTTTACTAATAATAGAATTTAAACAAGATCTATTTAATACGGTCTATCTACCTTCCTTTGAATGTAATATTTTTGTTTAATGGTTTATGTATTTAGATTCGCAAGTAGACTCTATTTCACAGTAGTTATACACATAGACAGTTGAGTGTATGCTGCGCGTGACAGGGGCCTTAGTCCGAAAATAGAACGTCGAAGTTTCGACTGTCAGATTGCAGTTTTCCTACCATGAAAGTGTAGTTTGTGTGTTTTGTTTTGTGCTTGATTCGATGTTTTTATTTTATTTTATTTATTTATTCATAAAAACCACAACTCTTAAAATAATCTTAACATTACTTATATACGTTACCTAAAGCCAATAATGGTTTTACATTTTCTTACTTCATATTTTGTTTTTCTACACTTCCGCGGTAGAAAAACTGCGATCTGACAGCCGAAGCTTCGTCGTTCGATTATCGGAGTAAGGCTCCAGAGAATTGTACGAAGATTTGATACATTTTAAAATTTGATCCCTTATGAAACTCAATGGATTCTGCAGCTGACTATGCGTAACTGCTGTTTTTTCCTTTTTTATCTTATACTGTCCCACTGCTGATCAAAATAATCCTCCAAATCCCTCCAAACATCTGTCTTGCGCCATTTTGCCATTTAATACAAAAAATATTTTATTTTCAATATATGTTATACTTTAAGGTTTGTGCAAAATTTCAGCATGACTGAATATCGGGAAGTGCTATTTATGAGAACAATCGTGGTCACCCTACACACGTAACGACTCTTCCCTATCGCGTGTAATTATCACATTGACTTCGCTGGGATATCCTATGTGTTATCAATGCCCTAATGTGTTGACGAATTTCCCGGGCTTAATATGTGTGTAAGAAGATGATATTTATGTGTGTGCCTAAAATAAATGAAGCTCGATTACCTACTAGGCTATAATAATTAGATAGGTATTGATTACAGTTTCACCAGTCGACAAGGTTGAATTGGGGTGAGGGTTGAATTTAGGCCCAAAGCTGGGACTGCGGCGTAGGTGGATAAGCCGTCTTAAAAAGCTTCACACTGTAAGTATTTCCTTCCGGCATTAGATCTTTAACATACCTACCTACATGGTGGTAGGGCATTTTTAGTAAGCAGCTGGCTAGCAATCGCTGTCCAGATAATAATCCGTCATCAGGTAACTTTGTAATTTTTTTATCGAGTAAATTTGATAGAATCTTGTTTTAAATAAAACAAGATTATCGGTAATACTTATGATTAATTATGACATATATTTTTTCCACTGCCAAAAGCTCATCTGATGCCTTCACCTCAAACCTTTAAGTCAAGCTATTTAGCTGCAGTATACGCCTTAACAATATTAAAAAAAAAATATGAACATCCTAAAATTGGTTGGAGCTAAGTTGATACACTTAGATCATGTTAAAGTAAGTACATATAGTTAAAAAAATATATAGAAATCGATTCCAATCGAGCGATGCGTTCGATTCTAATCCAATTTACAATTGGAATCGACTTTCAAGAATAAACCCGCTGGCGAGATAATAGCCAAATACTAACCAATGGAATGTAAAAAATATTACAAACGTCTTCACTCTACTAGACTAGTTTTCTAGCTTTTCCTCAGACACATACTCGTATTATGCTTGTCCCATTTCTTGCCCGACCCTGGACTTTAAATGTCCCAGACTAAAGCGCTGCAAATATTTTTTTCATGACAAAATAATAATGCTGTTTTCTGGTTCTTGAATCATACGCAGCTGGTTTATATCTTTGAATATTTCAAATCTAGATCATGACTGAATTTCCAGTTCCTATTTTTGTCATCTCTCAACAATGTAAAATGTACAATTATTTATGAGAGTTGGCTCAAGAACTGTTTTGTGTATATGTAAAATTATTAATTTGTTCTACTTTTATTTACGATTTCGTTGAGGAGTATAAAATCGCATATTTTTTATTGGTCTTTATTTCTTGTCATTTCGAAGCCCAAGTTCTCGAATGATGGTAAGGAACAGACAGTCAGGTTCATTTAACTCTCATGAGCGCTACCTAAAGCTCATGTGAAAAACAAATTTTAAATTGTCTTTTATCGTTGAAAGTATTATCTACCCAATTTATAAATTGACCGCAAGGTCAAATTACCAACTTTTTTACATTTCATACTTTAGCGTTATACCTCTATGACCATACACATCAAGAGTAAAATAAAAACTATATCAGCTGAACCTGGTTTAGATTGATTTCAGATGATGTCCAATCAGCTAAAGTGGCTAGAAGTGAAAACAGCAGACCCAGATATTTGAAAGAAAAGTCATAATTGTACGATCTCTTTGTCGATCTAACGTTCAATATGACGGAGAAACTCATAGCTCTTAGAGAATATTATAATAAAATTGTCAACATATTTTTTCATGTTCGTATGATATTGTCACATTTATTTGCATTGACACGTTTTCAATCAGCGATATGTTTGTTAATGGTCTTCTCAGCAGTAGTCAAAAAGTTGGCATGATGATAATACAAATCATATTTCAAATTCGCAGTTCATGAATATTGCTGTTAAGTTATTTATGTATCCATACAGATAAATAAAATTGAAGTGTCTGTTTGTAATATCAAAATAACAGAGCTTACTAAATGCATATGAAAGTATATATACCTATAACAAAACAACCATTTTTAAAATTTTTGTCTGTCTGTCTGTTTGTTCGGGGTAATCTCCGAAACGGCTGGTCCGTTTTTGACGGGACTTTCACTGGCAGATAGCTGATGTTACAAGGAGTAACATAGGCTACTTTAATTACTTTTACGCGGGTGAAACCGCGGGGCAGCAGCTAGTAATAACTAAATTAAAAGTTTGCCAATGCATTATAATTTATTAATTTAAATCTATATGTGTAGGTAAGCATTTACATTTTAAGCATCACTAAAGTCGCCGCTTAATATCAGGCGAGATAGTGGTCAAACGCAAATTTATCGAGTATAAAAACAACCTTAAATCTAACTAGGTATTAGGGATTAGAGTTCTAAGTGCTTGTGTTTCCTTAGCGTGCAATAAACTATTATTTATCAACTTATGAGGTGAGGTAGCGGTCATTCACTATATCCTAATGAAGTATGAGATTATCTTTTTACACGTCTAGTAAAACTACAGTCACGTCGCATGTGTGAGAAAGGCAGCTTTTTCGAATATATTGTTCATCATTTATATCTTGTTTTCTTTTTTTGGACTGCATAATAATATTATTAGTGTTGTTTTGAACTTATGACCCGGTGTTAGCATAATAAAACTTGTTTTATGAGTAAACTCGATGGAATTTGGAATTTCCAGTCATCAAAGTGCCTAATTTTTATAAAGGTGCATCGACTACTGTAACAGTTTATATTGATGAAGTAATAAAGTTTTTAAATATATTTTTAAGGCAACATACGATTCTAAGCATTAAAAAAAAACGTAATGACAAAATTAATATCTTGAGGTGGTAGTAAGTACCTAAGTATCTAATAAAAAATGTATTTTAGATGTCATATAATGTACGGAATTTATAAATGCTAGAATCATATCCAAGTTCTTTTTAGCTCTGGGGCCTGTTTCATAAAAAATATTAGTCTAATATTATGAGTATTAGCGTCATAATTATTATTATATATAATATACGTATGGAAAAAAGAAACAAAAACCTCATAATACTAATATTTTTTTAGGAAACAGGCCCCTGTTCTTTTAAAAATTCAAGCTAGGTGTTTTTTTAATACGTGGTTCTTATACGCGTTTAATCGGTAAATGTTTATCAATATTTTACCTAATTTCAATAAACGATTTGGTGGTGAACATGCTAAACGTGGAATTGACTCTTAGTAGATACAGCTGCCGGTGCCGATATGTGGTCGTCAAAAGACTTTCAACTTGAATTTCACTGTACGACGATCAAAGTACGGAATTATTATATATATGCTTATTGTGGTACGGAATGAGGATTTCTAAGTAATTCATCCATCCATATATCTATATCCCGCGCGTGCTATTATAAAATGTGTTTGTTTGCCTTTTTTTCACGCACTAATCGAACAATAGATACATTTTTTTTATATGTTATTAGGTAACGAGACGAGCTGGTCGTTTGCCTGATGGTAAGCATAACGCCGGCCCATAACAACTTTGAAACACAAAGGCCTGCGCGGCAGTGCAATGCGCTCGTTACCCTGAGACATTAGGTATTAAGTCTCATAAGCCCAGTAATTTCACTGGATACTCTGCTCATCAAACCGGAACACAGTAATGCTTGCACACTACTGCTTGGCGGCAGACTTCACGAGCAAAGCGGTGGTAACAACCCAGACGGACACTCGCAGAAGAGTTAGACCTCCCACTAACAAACACTTTTTTAATCTTTCGCGGTTATTTACTCATAAATTGTAACGGGATATTTACCGTGATTATTATTGAGCGAAGAACACCCGATATTTCGACGCACAGGAATACGTATTCTCGTGAACAAGATCCTTGCAACAACGTCGAAATATCGGGTGCTCATAGCTCAATAATAATCACGCTAAATATCCCATTACAATGTATGAATTAGGATACTTTTTATCCCTGAAAAACTGCACGGTTAGAGTAGTAAGTCCGCGCGATTGAAACCGAGAGTAGCAGCTACTTTTTAATGAATATCAATTTATACAAATAAATAAAATTGAAGTGTCTGTTTGTAATATCAAATTAACAGCTTTTTACTAAATGAATATGAAAGTATAGAAGGTACATACATCAAAAAATACCTGGACCGATTTTGACGGGACTTTCACTGGCAGATAACTGATGTTATAAGGAGTAACTAAGCGAAGCTGCGAGGCACAGCTAGTAGTAAATATTTTAATTGTATCTATGTATTATTATGACCAACAAAACAAGCAGTCTTATTAATATTTGAGGCATGCGATATTTTTACTCGCCAAATTATAATAATATGCCATAAAGCATACAGAAATGGCCATTCATATTCAAATAAATACAATAAATATCCAACGCTTGTCAAAGCATAGTTAAAAAAACGCGACATATTTCGTTAAATAAGATACGAGACAGGATGAGACAAAATAGATCTTTTAAATTTTGTAACAAAGCGTTAAAATATGGAAATAAATGAAAATATACAAAATACCAATCGATATCAAGATCGAAACTTGGACAAACAGTTATTAAATTTAGAATACACAACACCAGTCGATTTTGAGGAAATATCTTTGGCCAATAATTGTAAAAACAAATTGGAGTGGAAAAATACGTAAAAATTTCGATGAAAGCTAAATTTCTATAGTTTTAATCAATTTTCACGTATACCGTTTATCTTTAATACTTACCAAGTGCTGGCACATAGCCCATGTAAAGGGACAAGTTATTCTTCCAATCATATACTTTCATATAGTTTATTCACTTCGACACTGTCCAAGATCGTTAATGCTTCTGTTAATTTTATTGATGTACCAATCACGTTCTCAAGTACCTATATTTGGTTCTGTCATAAGAATTGTTCAATTAGTCGTGACATTTTCTCTGACTCTGATTTTAGCTTCGAAATCGTGTCTTCTATATTTTAGCAGAATTGCATGTGGTGTTTATAGGTAGCAATGCGTTTCCGTCTGATTATTTAAAATTAATACCATTTAAATGTGTGTTTGTTATGCGTTAATTCCAACGCGAGCCTTCAAATTCGACTCGTGTTTTAGACATATTCAAATTGCATAGGTAAGCATTTAAAAACTTCTACAAAATCGAATACGAACTGCAAACCGTAATCTTATATAGCAATCTTAGTCACCTGCCATGTGGTTAGCATACTTATAGCTGATTGGCATAAGTATAGCCCGATTATGATGTAAAGTGTTGACAACTGCACCTAGAGAGTAAAACTGGAATATAAATTGAAATAGATAACAAGATGTAATGTGGGCCAAAATAGTAACGTAATATTTTTATGACTTATGAATTATTTTCATTGAGAAGTGAAATCTTAGCTTGTGATATTTATTAATCGATCTTGTAAGAAATCAATAGCAGCAGCGATAATATCAGACGAATTTTATATCTAATGAATTAGTAAGTAAGCTAACTTACTTCAACCTCAAGGATGAATCCATCCTTCTCTGACAGGAATTTTGATGTCGAAAAAAGCAGTGACAATGTCTCTGATATTGCATTTTTATTATTATATTCATAGGCAGCGGGAACGACTCAACATCAGAGGGCTTAGTACGAGTTTTGCAACAAGTTAACGCGTCCCATAGTGAGCTCGTTTACGCGGATTTGGTATGAAAAAATGTACAGTGCCTCTGGTGCCGCGTTTATGAACTATAATCGCGCATGCTTTTAATATGACGTTTACTCGACAAACGTGGTCGTCACGTAAATTAATTTTAACTGCTGCAAAACTCAAATTCGGCATACAGATGGGTCGCTTGCTTGTTTGTCACCCATTTTTACACAATATATCTTCTAGATATAGGTATTTATAGAACAAAGTTTTTGAACTTGGTTAAATAGTAGTGATATTTGAAGAAATCTATAAATCCTCGTGTAAATTATAAGGAATTATAAATAAGCCATGAGCCACAAGTCAATGCACAGAAACTGTTGGATTAGAGCCAAATAAGGTAATGTGAGTTATTGAATGGAAATCCAGTACTACTTAATGTTGTTTATTTTCTTGTTAACGTACTTGATTTCTTTATAAAGTGGGTCATTGATTCCATAATTTTGTAAAATTGATTACAGTATCTGAAATTATTATTGATCGAATCATTTTCTGACTACATTGAACTGTAAATCAACGATCGGACATCTAATAAGCCCCACTAAATTAATTTGATAGATATTCTTGTAACTCGGGTATATAATAATTAATCTATTATTAATCTGTTGCTAGTAGCAAAACGTAAACAATAATAAAACTATATGCAGACGTTGGCGTTGTAACGTAACTGATAGGTGGCATTCTATTAACAGCCTTTGTTGTCTTTGCCTATGTTTTGAAAACTGGAGCGTCCCGACTCTCATATCCACTAGCATGTGTATTTTGCAATGGCATTAGCATGTAGACTACATGTGTCTTGGGTCTAGCTTACTGTCATGTACACACCGCCTTGGAATTTCGTCTAGAGTTTCTAAACTTGCTAATCTCTGAACCGTTAGAAGGATCTTGTTTGTGAATAAATGTTTGATTATGCTACAATACAATGCCGTAGAAGCGAGCCTTCTGGATGAGAACAGTTATGCTATCGCAGAATCAGTTTGACGTAGTCTTTTTGTTATTTTTTAATGTCTCTTTTATATTTTGTTGAGATTTTTTTAATTGTATTGTGGGTTAGAGTATGAGCATGATATGAAGAAATTTTAATTTTATGTAAATTAAAATAAAAGTTATAATAATTTACTAATATTATTGAAAAAATTAGGAAATAAATTGAAAGTTTCTATTGTTACTATAGATTTTAGATAGAAATATTTTTTTTATTTTACGAAGTAATGCGCGTATTCTTGACTTCTATTCCGTTTTCAAATAGGCCTTATTCACTTTTTTTTTTCGAAAATATAATTGTCTTTTTGGCTATTAACTTCGTCTACAAGCCTGGGGTATATAGGCAGAGATAAGAGGCGTGAAAGATACTGCAAATATGGAAAAATGGAAACAGAGCTTTGAAATAATTGTATCGCAAACATAATTGAAGGGGTAGGTATGGTTGTTAAAAAAATTTTAATCGAGGTTACAAATTTACATAATTCAATTTCTTAGCTTACTGAGTAATAATTACTAATATGTGATGGTAAAGATTTCTAACATGCCGAATGCCTTTCAATACCTAATCTAAAAAAAAAACTTTTTTTTGTTCTATTTGGTAACGAGACGAGCTGGTCGTTTGACTGATGGTAAGCATAACGCCGACCCATAACAATTGCAGTGCCACTAAGAACTTTGAAACACAAAGGCCTGCGCGGCACTGCAGTGCGCTCGTTACCCTGAGACATTAGGTTTTAAGTCTCATAAGCCCAGTAATTTCATCGACTGGTACATTCTTCATCAAACTGGAACACAGTAATGTTTGCACATTACTGCTTGGAGGTAGACTACACGAGCAAAGCTATACTCTGAGTATTCTTTGTTTAAATCTCGCACCATCTACAATCAAAAGAAACACAGCATGCCGCTGACAAGTACCAGGCCTTGTTCCTCATAAATCTGCATTGCATATTTGACGGTGGCTTGTTTTCTAGTTTCTCCTCCTGTTTTGGTTAACCTTTTCCAAAGCTGTGTCATCGATTGAGGACAGTCCGTTAGTTGTCTTGGTTATGGTAGAAAAATTCCGTATTGATAGTTTTTTTAACGGTACATGTGGCTTGATAGCTGGGCTGTCAATATCGTATGGGTCATAGTCCACCACGTGGGCCCAATGTGTCCTGGTGTATGTCAAATGTACTCGAAGTTCCCACTCGGACACACTCGGTCATTATGATTGCATAATTTTGAATCATAGCATTTAATGTTATAGAAAAATTTTATTGTAACAATAATTAGTAAACCAAAGTGTTAAAAAATAAGTAACAAATAAGCTCAAAGCTCATTTCAACTTTATATTAGTTCGCAACGTCCTTGACGAGACTCAACGGATTCCATTTTACAACATCATAATTTTGAATTCCTCGAACTCTTCAAAAGTATTTGATTTGGCATATTTCTCAGGTCAAACGGTAGGCAAGAGGGTAGACGAACGTGCCGAAATCTCAAGTCAACAATGATACCGCACTCAAGAAAGTATACACTCTCAGCTACTCAAATATAGCCCCTGTCACAAGGGCATTAAAACTAGATTCGCGAGAATCGAGAGCAAAACAAATGTTTGTTTTTTGACTCTACACATTGCAAGATTGATTGACTGGACGCGAATGAACTTAGCAAATATTACGTCTCGTTTTTCGGTTTGATAAATTCACTGGAAATATTTCCGTGGCAAAGGTTTGTAGAATATGCAAAATGTTATTATTTTACTCACTGCTGCCCGCGGGTTCACCTGGGTGGAGATTCCCATAGGAACCGTACGTTTTCGGGAATAAATGACAACCCATAAACCTTTAAAAATATTGGACTACGATCGTTCGATACAATTACCAAGAAAGTTGTGATACTCGTACTAAGACGGATTCTGTTTATGGAGAGATTCAATAATAACAAGTTTTTTTTCTCCACTTTGCTCACAACCTCATCTAATTCTAAACGAAAATGTAGTTCAAGATATAGAATAGTCCTGAAATAGGACTGGCTGTCAAGTGCAACTGATGAATCCACCGATAGGTGCCACAGGTTTTAGAACTTGTGGATGGTAGCTAACCAGGTGACCATCACAAAACCCCCTACTACTCATATTATTCTGCAACCCTAGCTTCATAGTAGTAGGTCATGATGTTTTCCTTCACTGTACGCTCATTTTAAGATTCAAACCATCGACCTGCAGATCGGCACCCGATATCACTACCACCGAGCCATCGTCGCGTCCAACTTGGGTGGTATAATTTTATTAACTCTGAATTTGAAGATCCTAGGTTAAACTTATCAGATTTCATTAGGTACATAATTTTGTATCGAATATCCGCCATGAATATTTATTCGGAAAATTTGACTAAGTTATTGATAGATTTTATCGTTTTATCTGATTATAAAACTGGCTATTCGATTTAGTTATTTTGTGCTTTGCATAGATAATCCCCAAACAAGGTAAGTATGTAACCTATTATATCCAAACAAAAATTTACATCTCAAATATGTTTGTCGGCCATGTGATGCTACCAGAGCATGGTATCACCCTCAAGTTGCAAGTTTGTAACGAAGAGCTTTATAGGTCTATCTCACCAGCTGCACTAGAGAGCCAGTTTCTATTCTAGGTTTAGTATAATACTCTTCCGCTCGTACACTATCTTCCCTCTTCTACTCTTTTCCGGTTCAACTTTTCCGACTACGGCGAATCAAAAAGGAGGGTTATGATATTACCGGTATGGATTACCAGTAAGTATATGTATTACAGACCAGTGAACCTAGACGCCGCATAATCCAAGTTTTGCATGAGAACACAATCGTCAAATGTTGGCAGGGGACGAGGGAAGATAGCGTGTTCTGATTGGTCAATTTAAAACTCATACATCAGACGAGGGAAGACGGGGTGTTGTGATTGTTTCGGCCGGCCGGCGTTAAGCAGTGATAATAAAAAAAAAATATTAAACGAACAGGGGTGCCCGACTAAGCAGAGTCTTTAGGTTTAGTGGTCTGTGGTATGTATGTATGTGGGTGGTTATTTATGTATATGGGTGGGTATGTATGTATATGGGTGGGTATGTATGTAGGTTCATATAATTATGTTCCCTCATAACTTCTAAACTATTTATCTACTATCGAGAACGATTGTAGAGTGATTTTATCTCCTGAACTGACGCATGCATGCCTACCACGTGCCTACGCTAGTCTACTAATAATATTTAAAGAATCGTTATTTTAGTGTTACCAAAAGCAATTTCCATAAGAAAAAAGACCGATTATATATAATAATGAAAAGACTTGAGCGATAATTATGTTAATAATGTGATTTATGCATGTTTATGGAGTGGATTCAAAATTATTATAATAATTTCAACAATGACGTTTATAATATGACACTTCAAAATCACTATTTCTATTATATCTTAAAAAATATTATACACATACAGACATAGGCTAATTTATTTTGTGAATTTCTATGCGAAAGAAACCGAGGGCAGCAGCTAATTTTATATAAACTAAGAGTGTATTAATTATAATACACCAACGTTAATTGAAATATACTGCTGGTCAGTTATGGAACTGTATCACAAATTTATTTCTGCAATAAAAAATACAATTATGAGTTTTATAGAAACGCGGAACTGGCGGACAATGATATAGAATAATAAGTTATAGTGTATAATTAACATTATTTATTATTACTTTACATCATATTCCAACTTCTTATCTCTCCTCTCATGTGATTGTTAAGTCATTAATTTATACACAATTGTAAAGTTATGCGAATTACAATGTTTTTATCACGATAACAAAATGACTGTTTCCTTTAATAAATAAGTTGTTACCGAAGGGTTTTATTTTAATACTTATAATTATCGTATACGGTTTGTTCGATAAACATTATGAAAAAGGAACATACAAGCATGTGGATATATATTTATTATCTTTTGTTTTTAAAAGCATTCAAGAGCATCGTAAATAATAATTGTATAGATACGACTAATGAATGAAGAAATATTTACAAATGTTTGTTTAGTTTACTATGAACCACTTTACTAAAGGGCCAAACATACGGTTATGCGAACAACAGCTTGACTAAAGGGACGTAACACACTAGCGACAGCTAGTGTTGCCAATAAAAACAATCGATTACATCGATTAATGTATGTTTCTTAACAGGTATTAACCATTACCTCTATGATTTCTTATAACTCTTATAATCAGGAACTACAGGGACCATGGTTACACAACACTCAGAAACAAACAACTGCAATTCTGTTCCAGTGCAGTTCACTTACAATACTAATTGTCTCGTCACGGACATCAAAGATAAATGAGCAGTTGGTATATTTTCTCAATTTGTAGAGTTCTCAATTCGTTCAAATTCGCTGTTCGTCCAATTCGCGATTCGTGCAATTCGTAATTTGTGCAAATAATCATTTAGTTAAAAACAGATATCAATGAAAATGTAGTGAACTAAGTTAAAAACTCTAACATCTAAGATAAGGTAAGGATCGGGTCTAGCTCTCAAGTACACCCACTAGAATAATTGGCAACAGATTTTTATCCGAACTTATATCGATGAAGGCAAACATCGTGTGTCAGCACCTTAACTTGATCTATTACTCGGAAAACATCTGTCTTATCACTAATGACGTATTTTCTTATCGGTCAATCTAGATATCAATGACCTTTAGTAGAGGAAAATGTTATATAATTAAATTACATGCTTAGTGACAATTTTTATGTGAGATAATTATAATTGGTTTCGTTATTTCCGACAACCGTGAAACAACTACTGTCTGTTTTTAATATCAAAATAACAGCTTTTTACTAAATGCATATGAAAGTATAATATACAGGACCTACAACCAAAACATCCATTTTTAAAATTTTTGTTTGTCTGTCTGTCTATTCGTTCCGGGTAATCTCCAAAACGGCTGGGCCGATTTTGACCGGACTTTCACTGGCAGATAGCTGATGTCAAAAGAAGTAACATAGGCTACTTTTATTTTGGAAAAATAATTGGGGTTCCGCGCAATAAAATAAAAACTATGAAATCCAATATCTCCGCGCGGATGAAACCGCGGGGCAGCTGCTAGTAAATTATAAAATCATAAGAGTCATCAATTATCAGATTCAATGGTATAAAAAAGAAAGTTCGCCGTTAATATTTTATTTATTAGACATTAGTGTCACGGACAATGAGCAGTGAGAGTCAACAAAAGGGCGCTGGTCAGAATAGATAATGTCAATAATATAATTTAAAGATGATAAACCATCAATCATATTAATCTTACTGGATTTTTTGCAAATTATCTAGGCAAAGAGAACATTAAAATTACACTTCATGACGGTTACAAACCAGAAATTCGAAGATAAATAATTACTGATTCATTCAGAAGCCCACTCCATCACTTGTCCATCAACCTCCCAACAAATAATCCACTTGATATGATCGAAACGTGACCTAATAGTGTCACAGGGGATAAATCATGCCTCTGACTTCCATAGCCGATTAGTGTTTAGAAACATGATAGTCGAACATCCTGATGAACCGCATTTCTGAGATAAGGCATGACTATACATATAAACATTGCGAAGCTACCGCTTCCGCAGTTATGCCTACTTGGATCATCAGGTTTGTTGTTAAAATAAGTTTGTAAGTAGATCGAGTGTGAAGTAGACCGTGAGTTATGAGGCTGTTTGCGACATACAATTGACTTTTAGTTTGGTTTTGCTGGTCAATAGTGTCAAGGTATGTTCAGTTTTATGATGCCTATAAAAGAATAGTAGGCAAATAAACTGTACCTGTGCGGATCACATAGCCCTCTCTGTAACCTTCGGGGGCGGTGGGTACGCATTCGACGCTCAGGAATACGAGGGCCAGGAAATAATGGCCTCGGCGCAGCGTACGAATTCATCCGTTTGAAGTGAGCCTTAATCTAGCTAAAGCCACGTCGCATTGACCCGATATGGGCGCTTAATGGAAGGTGAAATGGAAGTTGTTGAAACTCTAGTTAACTCGTTTCTCATTGAGAAAAAATGCAAAATACAGGACGGCAGCAGCTTAAAGCTTTACACACGCATAAAATAATAATATGTTAAGCTGTACCTGTACGACTTAGTACAAAGCAATCCAATGTCATGGCCAAATAAAACATACCACACCTCATGTGTAAGCAATTTGATAACGCCGTCTAAAGTGTGACTCACGCTACACCCAGCGATGACTGTTCCAAGCGTTAGCAAGTCAAATTCAAAATCATTTATTGCGTAGAGTGTAAAAAAATATGCCGATCGATAATTATTTCCTCTATTGTTTACCTTACTTAATTTGTATACTGCGCATGTAATGTTCTAAATTCGTTACAGACTTAGGGTTATAATCTGTCATGGTCATCAACACTACGAAATTAGGCTTAGGATTATTAACTAAAATGATTAATATGTCAAATAATACTCGTATAGCAAGTCGCTAATAAAGTGTCAAAAGTTTAATTTTTTCACAGCAAAATTGTTCAAAAGAGTTGATTTTTGTTTTGATGCTTATCCTTGACCTATTTTTACGAAAACATTTTGCCAACTAGACCAGAAATTTGATCAAATAGGAGCAGTTCAACCTCAATTTTTAAGTCTGTAATGCTTCATTTAACTTCTTGGCTAACATACCAATTAGTTATATCTATAACTAAATCTGATACGTTGTTTTATCTCTGTCTAGTTGCTAATAAGAAATACCTAATGATTTTGGCAAACGACCAAAGTTTTTAGATTGAATATTTGATAGCTGCAGTTTTGTATCTATACTCTATACAAATAAATAAATTTGAAGTGTCTGTTTGTAATATCAAAATAACAGCTTTTTACTTAATGCATATGAAAGTATATACAGTAGGTACCTACAACAAAAATAAATTTTTAAAATTTGTGTCCGTCTGTCTGTTTGCTCCGGCTAATCTCCGGAACGGCTGGTCCGATTTTGACGGGACTTTTACTGACAGATAGCTGATGTTATAAGGAGTAACTTAGGGTACGTGAGCGAAGCCATGGGGCACATCTAGTCTCAAATAAGTTGCGAGTTTATGTGGTCATGGTTTACCGCAATTAGTTGCGATCGTTGCTTTTCAAGAAACATGCTGAAACTCCTCATTAAACGTTTTATAACACACTTTTATTAGCTTCAAAACTAACTAACAATGTAATAAAATCTTAGAAGTCAATTTTAACCTACTTCTAATTTTCGTATTAAATTGAAACTTTGTATGTATATAATAAGCAGAAGTGTGTTTTTAGTGTCTTTAAATTACATATAATTATTTTACAACACGATCCACGTCTATCACGTAAAATCTATTACAATAAGTTTACTCAGGTATTTACTTCGCAACAAAGTTGCTTCAATTGTCTAGTACAATCCTGGCTATCTACCGCCAACAAATTGATAATTTTGTTACACTTCTAAGGTCCAAGTTCACCAAATATAAAATGAAAGACGTTCAAAAGAACACCAGTTCAATTTCCAATTTTCCAGTAGACGGCAAAATGCTTTCTAAAATAATCCGAATTTGAAGCTATATTAACCTTGCTCCATGAATTAAACGTAGTTTACAGTTGAACTTTGGTTCAAAATGGTTGGCGAAGTTGGTCACCAACTTTGATCAGATCGCGTCATAATATTAGGCGAGGAGTCAAACTCACATAAGCATATCGTGTAAAAAATGTAGGTCAGTATCACGCTAAAAAATAAACACGTTTATGGCATGTGCTCTTGGATATGGCAAACCTAATCTATACCAATAAATAAAATTGAAGTGTATGTTTGTTTGTGTAATATCAAAATAACAGCTTTTTACTAAATTCATATGAAACGTGTATATACGGTACATATAACAAAACAAACATTTTTAACATTTTTGTCTTTCTGTTTGTTCCAGGTAATCTCCAAAACTGCTGGACTGATTTTGACGGGAGTTTTGCTGGCAGATAGCTGATGTTATAAGGCTAACTGATGTTATAACTTAGGCTACTTTTGTTTTAATAAATTATTAGGGTTCCGTGCAAAAAAATTAAACCCATGAAACCCAATAACTCCGCGCGGGTTAAACCACGGGCAGCAGCTAGTTAATTATTCTATATCAGTAATTCTATTAGTCGGCAGTGTAATAATTATGTGACATTATTTGTACATTGATTATACTTAGATTATTATACTTACTGGTATAGATAAAAAAATAGGTAATGAAGGTGCAGTTCTAGGCGATACAGGTCATTGACATCGATTCATCGTCATTCATATCGGCGCTGTCGTATTTCTAGAGCAAGATAATACCGTTTTAATATTTTGTTTACTTTTGCGTATTTTGGTTGTTTTTTTTACATTTAACAGGTTTGAAAATTATTACTAGAAACGGGATATTTACCATGTATATTATTTGATTTCAGTTCTCCCGTGATCATGGCGTTTGCAACAGCGCTGAAATATCGGAAACTCAAATCAAATAATGAGTTTAAATGATAAAAATTTAAATGATACTAAAAAAAAAAAAAAAAAAAAAATCAAATAATATACTCGTACATGGTAAATATCCCGTTTCTAGTGATAATTTTCAAAGTGTTGATGACCATGACAGTTTACAAATTTAACAGGTTGTTTTAACCACAATTTCGTTTGATCTTAAGTGATGATGTTGTGATTGAAGATGGTGAATAAATGCAGCTGTAGTGGTAGTGCATCGATAGCGGGTCGATGACAGATTTCCAACTTGAAGGAGATAGCTAGCCAGGCGCATTCGAAAATCCCTATGTAAATAACAATATGTATGTACACACCCAGAATATTGTAAATCTAGAATGTTTGCAGTATTTTTTTTCCGATTCCACCATTATTAAATTTATATTTTGTATACACACACGTTTTGCATCGCAAATAACTTCACAAATACAGAGTTTACTAAGGCTCTTGTTAATAAACAGTGGTTTAGTTAAACTATATTTGGTCTTTTTGTTCTTTGACAATTTTAAAATGAATCGAAAGAGACAAAATATAGTTTAGCTATTCAATTACTTAACTATGTTTAATGTTTATTAATAAGAGCTTTAATTATCATCTAATATATTCATTACAAAGTAATCTGTAAAGTGAGCGTTTAAAGTATGTTAGTAACTATACATAATTAATTATTAGAATTGTTAGACACAAAGACAATTTAAAAAACAAATGAAAGTACATATCACTAACAGACGCATAAAAATAAAAAATAAAACATACAAGCAAACAAGTCTGGACGAAATTAACAAAACAATACAAACCTGTTCTGAGTCGTTAATGGAGTAACTTTCGTTTTCAATCCATTAGACATTTGAAGGTGACCTCACAAATTCTAAAATAATATGTCAGGATAAATGTTTAGTTTTCAAACTGTAAACCTTGAGAATTTTGAGTCTTACAAGCTTATGCAGGCTTTAGACAATTTCATCAGTCAATCAGCCATCACATTAAATGTCAGGTTGACCATCAGTCCTGTTGTAGAACAGATATCTATATCTAAATAGAAACAGTCACCAATTTTTTTCTATTACATATAATAATTATTTGTTACCCAGAATATCCGTTACATGATTTCATCAGCGACTAATCATAACCGAATAACCAAAATAGGTTTATATCTTTTTATACTGACGAGCTGGTCGTTTGCCTGATGGTCAGCATAACGCCAGCCCATAGCAATTGCAGTGCTGCTCAGAACTTCTTTGAAATACAAAGGCCTGCGCGACACTGCATTGCGCTCGTTATCCTGAGAGTTTAGGAATTTATTCTCATCCCAGTAATTTCACTGACTACTGCTGCTTGCTACTTGCTTACTGCTACTTGCTTATCATACCGGAATACAGTAATGCTTGCACATTACTGCTTGGCGACCGATTACATGACCAAAGTGGTGGTATTCTCCCATGCGGAAATTCGCAGAAAAGTTAGTGCTACAACCTAATAAGCGTCTTATTATAATCCACAACTCGATATAGCATGCTCTACATTCCAAAATTCGCTAAGCACGAACCTACCGTTCAAACATTTAACACTTATGACGTAAAATCTCCAAAGTATCCGTTTCAGGAACACTGGCAACCAACACCAGGTAAAGTCACGTTTTACACCAATAATATACATATGCTGCCAATACAGGCACGATATTAAAAATATTAGTTATTTGACACTATCAGTTGGGGTACAGAGAGACGGGAAAAATGGCCAACTATTCAATCACGAATTAGACGAAGCTTTGCGCTGAAATAATGTTTATAGATCTTTTATGAACTAACAGTTTGCTGTGCAGCCACCGAAAGCGTCTTGTGCTAATTACAATTGCAGTGTCACCCAAAGCTATCAATGTCAAAGATTCCCTATAGATAACCATTTTACGATAAATAATTTGATCATATTATGCTTGAGGCAAGGTGGCCTTTTTAGACCCGTTGTGCAATACAACACTATAATAATTATAGGTAAATCACTGTTTTTTGGTTACTTACGATTTGTTTCATCTTTCTCGTGTTTTTTTTTAACTAAAAACTAATGAGAATGGTACTTTCAAAGTTGGAGATAAAACGGATAGTAATCCAATTCTGGATTTAGAGTGTTAACCATATTTATCCATATCATGGCTTAAGATAAGATCAAACAACAAAAATATTAAAAAAATAAAAAAGGGTATAACCATAATGTGCATAAGATAATCTTTTCGTGTTTTGTAAATGTCCTAAGAGGCCAAGGCCTATTAAATTAAGCTCATAAAAAAATTTGCATATCTAAAAGTGCTTGTTGCTATTCTTATTTTCCTGTATGTCTCAAAACCTGTTATTGCATCTTGTCACGTAACTTCGTAAATTTTTAGCACAACACAAACAGCTTGTCTTTTCAAGCGATTTCCAAAAAGGGACGTTCTCATTTTGTTATTTTTTTGTCTAATTTTACGATGTCTTTGTTCTTTTATCTAAAAGGATTTTAAATACAGTTGACTGTCTTTAGACACTATGTAATGGATTTTATTAATAACAATAATAAAAGCATTTTAAAAAGGTATGGCCCTAAATATACAAATATCACTTAAAGGCAAATAAATATAATGCACACCCTAGAATTTATAATGGTAGAACATTCGGTCTTCCAGCCCAGACAACATTTGTACACACAGGATTTGTATGAAAAATAATGTGGATGATAGTATACAGATATACAACAAGATTATACATTGCACAGAGATACAATTTGAGACCTCTACAATGAATATGAACCCCCACCAATAAAATAAAAATTCAAAGTGCACTCGATCTTTTAAATCAGAACCGAAGCTCTATTTTCCCTGTACTGTATCAAGATTCTCTTGTGTGGAGCGTTTATCGACAGCCTCATTTTATCTGCGAAATGTTATAGCTGGTGCCAATCTGTGGGTGGCTGTGACATTTGCATTGAAAAGTAATTTGGTTTTATCACTAGTCTTTTTACTATCTTTTTTGTTACTAGGCTATTTTAAACTTATGATAATGGTTTGTGTGTTCGTCGCAGTTTTTATTGGTTGTAACGTATGTTTTGAATTTTAGCAATACGTGTGGAAGAAAGTTTATGAAGATCGTGTGAGGTTAGTAACCTTTTTACAGTACCTATTACTTTGTTTACTTCGATTTTAAATATATATTTGAACAACGCTGAACACAGAAACGAATTATTAAGGTTCACTAATTATCTTACACTTGTGCAATTATTGACTAGTGTGCATCAAAGAAGTATGTTATTAAATAATTTGTATAGTTTTAAAAAAAAACCGATAATAATTAACGTAGATAATAATGATGAGATTATATGATGATAAAGTAAGCTGTTAAACTAGAAAAAATAATATATTATGTAAACAAATAGGATCACTGGTAACAAAACTATACCTTTATGATACCTATGATGTGTATAAATAACTTACTAACATAAATTAAATTTAGCTATAGAATTATTGATAATGAATTTATTGTTAATTATTGTTTATTGGTTTTAGGTTTTGCTTCTATTAAAAAGTGCATCAAAAATATGTGGTAATATATTTGAAGATGCACTTGTACAAAGTGCAGTTGACTGGTAGAAAGTTCTTTGGCGTCATCCATTTATGATTTTCTTAGTGAAATAATAAATAAAACTATCTCAATGAGATCAGGTAGCCAATCCTAACCTAGACTTTGTTAATCCACCTGTTATGGCACTAAACAAGTACTTAATTAACTTTATGTACAGACTAAAATTATACTTGGAAACTACAACGTAGAATATGTTTGTTTGTCATGTTTTATTACCCTTTCGTAATGAATGCTAATTAACTAACTAGACCTAAGAGGCTTGTTCAGCAAGTTCAGGCAGAGAAATCTGCCGACGTAGTTTACTATAATTTGCAATTTAGAAAAATAAAACAGGTATCCATGCTTCCAGATGTCCTAGATGTCGTCACATGCCCTTGAATTTCGTGGTTGTTGTACATGTGGGTTTCCTCACGATGTTTTCCTTCACCTCTGTGTAAAGAGAGTGATAAAGAAACTTAAAATACTTGTACGATTTTCTTGTATACGAATATTTGTACCGTTGCAGGAATTGAAATTAAATCGACCTTTCAAGTACACCATGAGGTCTCATAAGATAGAAATGACGAAAAAGACATAGCTTAACGAAGAAGATAGAATGATGGAAGACTGGTCCAGAGATGACATGATAAAGTTGACGTATGTGGGCTACATAACAAAAGCTACTTTTAGTGCAAGAAGGAGCCGTTTGGACTTCCGGCCGTTTCGAATGAATCTATATTTTTTGAGAACATAATGATGTAGAACACGTCAATCACAAGATGTACTTGACCTAAATGGGGTTGCCTAGCAAATGATATTATGTGAAATAAAATAAGTACACGCAAATCTAGAAAGCAAAATATGTTAGAGCTTCTTTTATAATAGTCCATCCGTGTTGTTCTTGTTGTAATTTTTTCCAATGCGAAAGTTTGTATGTACGTTTGTTTGTTTGTTGGTTCGCCCTTCTTTCACGCAGCAACGGAGCTGGTGAAACCGCGACAGAATTTGTATCTAATAACCTTGAGGGGGATGGTACATCTAGTGGCGCGAAATTTTAAATAAATACTTTGGTTTTGTTGTACTTTTTTGTGATTTTAACCACAAAGATATTTTTTTCGAGTATATTTTATAATTTGTGTAACAAACAACTACATAACCTACTTTTAATGTTTGGCATTGAAAGAAGTATTGCATTAATTAACAATCTGGATCATAACATTTATTTATACTACAGGATAACGAGACGAGCGGGTCGTTTGTGTGATGGTAAGCTTAACGCCTGTTCATAATAATTCCATCCATAACTTTGAAACACCAAGGCCTGCGTAGCACTGCTTTGCGCTCGTTACTCTGAGAGACATCTATAGTAATGCTTTCAACAATATAATTTATCTATTGTTATTTTAAATATTTTATGTGTTTTTGTTTATTTGTTAGCTGCTGCTGGTTCATAGCATACACCATTTGAGTCGTTTGCAAACAATTAAATAAATGTCTTTAACAATAACTATAGAGATATAAATATCATTACACTGGAGAAAAATACGTTTATTTTTGAAGTAATTCAATGCAGAGATATTCTTTTTTTGTGGTAAAAGACATATATGAACATTTTTTCTGAAAAAGATTTATTTCTAAGTAATATAATTAAGTATCTTTTGGTACCGGGAAGTGACCGAAAATATCGTCGCCCTTAGGCGAGTTTAGTGAATGGAAAATATTTCAAGGGGATTACCTTCGTTCCAGTGAGTGGTCAAATACGTCAATAGTCCTAATGGTGCCATAATTTAAAATTAGACATGTTTTTGCTCGTGACTGCTTCTCTATAAAACCGTTACTTACAGCTTTTTCTTTAAAAAAATAAACTTAGTTAACAAGTATTTTTTTATATACTATTTGATAACGATACGAGCTGTTCGTTTGCCTGGTCTCTTGTTACAAGATGATGACGTGCTCTCAGTATTATTAGTATGTACCTACACCACTTTTGACCACATTGCCATTTAAGATCGAGTGAAATTTATCCAACGATAATCTTGAAAATACAGTTTTTGAACTAAAGGAAATAGTCGCAGAAAAATTAATTAAGGAAATAAATATAATAAAAAATAGTATAAAACAAATTAATGTAAATTTAAGTCGCTATGTCAATTTCGTTTTTTTTTTTGCATTATGCTTATCTAATTTTATAGCTTTTTTTGTGGGAGAGCATTAGAAATGCTCCAAAACCTGATGAGAACAATCAATGAAGCAGCTTTTAATGCTGTTTTTGATAATATTTACTCGTTATTATGTTTTACTCAAACTTTTATAGTAAAGTATTAATCATAGTCATACAATTCGATTGTGAATAGTAAGCCGATCAAAATTGGTTGTGTGTGAACATTAGCCCAAATTAGCTTAACTACCGTACGGCATACAGGCCCATTACTTTTATTTCGGTCTCTCATGTAAACAAACACGAACACAATACAAACAATTCTTTATGTTCTGAACCTGTTAAGGTAATCAGTAACAAATGGATTCTGATTATTTATGTATTTTAACCGTTTACTGCGTTTAAAGAATTGTCCAATCAAAAATCTGATTCCGATAAAAATGATACGCTTCGAAGTAACTTGAATTTAAAAATTTACTTTTTTTTTGTAGAGCATTTTGTGTGTATACGGATTAAATAGCGAAAATCTGCCTTGAAACACCTTTCACGACTTCCTGACCTGATTTATAATGAAACCATTTTTTCGCACGCCTTCAGATAAAATAAACAATAGGTACATGTACCACAGCTAAACTATTTTTCTCTTAAAACCTTTTTTAGAACTAGGTATAAACTGTGTTATAACAGAAAAAATGTGCGTGTGAATCAGAAAAGTTGAGTAATAGAAGAATTCATACTAAAAATAGCTTTGGGTTAAAAAATATGACAAACAGACAGATTTTCGTTTCAAATCATAAAGACTTATAGCAACGATGTGTAATAATGTAATAAATCAATATAATTAGATTGGTTTATTGATTGATTTGTTTATAACACCCATAAAGTTTAGAACGTAAACACACCTTGACATTAAGCTGGATCAATAGGTAGGACTAAAGGTAACTAAAAATGATTAATCTCAAATATTTTTTCCTTCCTTCCTTCTCATATCATTATGGAGAATCCTGGTGTCAGTTTCAGCAAATAATTTCCAGTGTAAATAGCAATTTACCTATGACAATAATGTAGTTTGTAACTGTCTTTAAAAATGGAGGAAGTAATGTTTGACTATAGGTATTTTTTTAAGATGTTCACTGACTTCTCCGTCCTCCCGAGATGGTTCCGCATAAATCTTACCTTAAAAAGTGGGAAAATGGGGGATGAAATTTTATATATCACGATATTTTCATCATAGTCGTTTTCTACTTTTTAATATCTATGTTACTTGTTTTACTACCATTATTATAAATAGTAAGGCTTTACAGTCTGCGATTGTTGTCTAGAGTTTGGCTGGTGACAATTATTTGTCACTATCAGCAAAAATAGAGAGTTCATGTGATTAAAGTATGTAGAGGTCCATCTTGTATTATAATATAATCTTTTTCCTGAACTAAATGGCGATATGGTAGTACAATAACCAGTCTTATCGCTTAAAGCAATTTTTTCCACCTTACCAGAATTTTAGAAAAAAAATGGTTGACTACTTTTTGGTTGATTTTCTCCTAGGTTAAATGAGAGTAGTAGAACTCTTTGAGTTTTCTAAAACTTGTGCAGCAAAAATATTTTATACACAAATACTTAGCTCGAAAAAGTTCGTATTAAGTATTAGTTCGTTCTTATTAGTAAGTTCGAAAATGATTTTCCTTTCTTACATTAACTAATTAAATTGATAGAGAAGGAAGAAGATTCTTAGTAAAAACTTACGTCATTATAAGACAGTATTTTTTTTTAAATCAGATATGAAAAAGTCTGAAAAACTAAATTTTATTATATATACTAAAAACATAAATAAGATACTTACAAAATCCACTTCATATTGTTGCTAAAAAACTTAACACTAAAATCACAACACTAAACCAAACGCATAATCACAGATTTGCAACAAGCTAGAATAGACTTCACGTTTTCACAGAAAACATCGCGTATTCACAGAATCACTTTTCGGGCGGCGGAATGCGTGTGCGCATGACAACCGCGATTCTTCGACTGCCGCGTGCCATTTGCCGGTTTTGGTGGGCGATCTCGTGAACTGTCAAAGTTTACTTATTTATGTTATCTTTGCTAACAAAGCTGCGATTATTGTGGGAGACGATTAAGCTTTTGTCTTAAGCCGATTCTGATGTGACTCATTTCCTTTGTCTTTGGAAATAACTTTTGTGGATAATTTATAAACAATGCCCCGACCATATTATTATTCTGATTTCTAACTATGATTTCTTTCATGTAGAGATATCAATATGACTATGATCGCACAACACCCATATACAAAAATATATTAGCGTTTCTTTCAGTGCATATTTAGTTAGTGCATGTTTATTTTGTTAGTGGGAGGACTAACTCTTCTGCGAGTGTCCGTCTGGGTTGTTACCACCGCTTTGCTCGTGCAGTCTGCCGCCAAGCAGTAGTGTGCAAGCATTACTGTGTTCCGGTTTGATGAGCAGAGTATCCAGTGAAATTACTGGGCTTATGAGACTTAATACCTAATGTCTCAGGGTAACGAGCGCACTGCAGTGCCACGCAGGCCTTTGTGTTTCAAAGTTCTGGGTGGCACTGCAATTGTTATGAGCCGGCGTTATGCTTACCATCAGGCAAACGACCAGCTCGTCTCGTTACCAAATAACATAAAAAAAAAAAAAAAAAAAAATGTATTTGTATTTTTGCTTCTGTTTCACCGGTGCATAAATACCCGTCTGACCCTTTTTACCAATTTATAAAATAACTAGCTGCTGATATATTTGATTGAACTAGATATTGGATTCCATGTTTTTTGTAGTTTTTTGCGCGCAGCCCTAATTCTTTTTTTAAATTAAAGCATATGTTAAAGCGTATGTTACTCCTTGTAACATCAGCTATCTGCCAGTGAAAGTCCCGTCAAAATCGGTTCCGCCGTTTCGGAGATTACCCGGAACAAACAGACAGACAGACAGACAATTATTTTAAAAATGGTTGTTTTGTTATATGTACCGTATATACTTTCATATGCATATAGTAATAACCTGTTATTTTGATATTACAAACAGACACTTCAATTTTATTTATTTGTATAGATTGATTTATTAGCCATTTTAATCAAAAATCACCGACGACAAAAAATCTATGAAGTTTTAGAACTTGTAAACAAAGTTACATCAAGATTGGTTGAGAAATACGGCCTCCTGTTGCTGATGTTGGTACGCTAGTACCAACATCCGTACAGATGAAAGCAAAACTCGGTCAATTAGTAGGTAAGGATAAACGATTACAAAGTTATAAGTAGGTTACAATGGTATCGATTCTGGTGTCTCAAAGCTAAATCTAATTAGATGGTTTTTATCTAGTTTCATTCACTCAACATGTAAGTTCACATAATGTAGAACATGAACTTATGGGTTTCTCATGTTGATTAAAATACTTCTATTTGTGCGTGTAGTATATATGTGAAATCATAATTTAGGAGGCGCCACATTAATAATTGGCTGATAGTGCGAACAGAGTGGAATGTTGTGTTGTTTTTCTAAAGTAAAATTTATTATTCGTTATTTTAATTTTAATGTCATTGCCAAGTTCATTTGCATTACGAACGAAAGTTATTTTGGTGTACTATGAAAACTGTACTTCTTATGTGTTTGAATCTATTGGCTATACATAAGTATTATTTATTAAAATAAAATAAAATAACGATAAACAAAATTAATTGTTGCTGCCTATTCTCTTACACCCATAAGAAGGGATGGGGTGGTACTTCTCCAGGGATACACGTCCGAGCCATATCAAGTTACTAGCTTCTGCCCGCGGTTTTCACACGCGTTCCCAAAGGAATCGCGCATATTTCCGGGATAAAAAGTAGCCTACGTTACTTTCCGATCCATAAACTATATCTATGTAACATTATGTATTCTTGCAAATAAATGTATGATTTCATTTGATTTATGCCAAAAATCACGTCGATCCGTTGCTCCGTTACTGCGTGAAAGAAGGACAAACCAACAAACCAACAAACACAATTTCGCATTTATAATATTAGTAGGGATTAGTAGGGACTAGTAGGGATTACACAAGAAAAGATACAGAGGTTATCAGTAAACTAATGTTGCTAGAAATAGAATACATAACCATGTGCATCAGTACATAGATTACCATAGAGAGTAGCAGAAGCGTATTCTGTACATAAAAATATACGGTTACAATTTAAATTTTCTCATGCAAAAACTACTACTACTTATTTTATTTTAAATTGAATCTACATTTAGTTCCCTGGTATCCTAATAGTAGCCTATCAGCGACATTGACCGGTTAATTTGAGAATTATTTTAGCGATATCTATTTTTGCGTTTTCGTCATCACATCTGTGTCGCGACATCGCGCGAAATAAACGAAAAATATATTACGGGATTGCAATTTATTACAATTGGAGACGCGGGCTGAAATAGATGGGCTACTACGAACAGTAAAATTTGTTCTTATATAATTATACAAAAACAGTTAAATGTAGTAGACTTAGGCCGGTGTTTGAACATATTCTGAAGTCTATCGTCATTTTGGATCCAAAGAGAGCACATCCACGTGCATGGTTCTACTGGAGCTGTACCGTAATGTGTGCGAACACATCCAAATGTACTACAACCATACGAGAAGAAGGACAAGAAATTAAAACAATTATGTTGCAAATGATAAAATATTTATATAATACTAGCTGTGCCCCGCGGCTTCGCTCACGTAGCCTAAGTTACTCCTTGTAACATCAGCTATCTGCCAGTGACAGTTCCGTCAAAATCGGTCCAGCCGTAGGTATCGGAGATTACCCGGAAGAAACAGACCGACAAATAAGACAGACAGATAAATAAGATAATCAAGTGATATCTCTATCTCACTTCATTACTAGAGGTCAAACGCCAACCTATCATGAATAATAATAATTTATACTCGTATACTTAGCCAAATTTCTATTAAAGGAAAACTTCAAGCATTGGCTATCGCTAATGCGACTTATTTTATTTAATAAAACAATTGTTATTTTGAGCCATTATTGTTCATTTCTGTGACATAGATGTGTCATGAGTTTCTCATTTGTGACATATCATTGAATATGACACGTCATCCTTTTTATTTTTCATTGTATTTACAATGGAACGAATCGAATATTGATGTCAGTTTAGTTGAATTTAGCTATTTTTATATGTTTGTTTAAATGGTTCCGTACGAATACTATCTTATATATTGATGTCAATTCTGGCCTTTAAAACCTAAACCTAATTTTAGTTTCACACTCCCTTTATAAATAAGAACATGAGAAATGGATGTAAGATATTAATTAGTGGCAAGTTATTTTTTTTTTCGAGTTATTTCGGAAGATTTTAATTAGACAAACCGTCATATTTTCAAGAAATATTTTTGCGTGGTGACGTGCGTGGTGCTTACATCACGTATATGAACTCACAGTGAAAAAGTGTCCTTTGGGACCTATCTACATCACCTTCATCTTTTCGGCCGTATTTGTCATCTAGTGTGTTAGAAATCTTTGGTTAGCATGTTCGCCATCTTCAAGCACATCATCACATAAGGTCAGGCGAGACAGTGGTAAAATGCTAACTCATTTTGAATATTTAACAACAGAAAGATTGGTGATACTTTATCAACCTTGCTGATCCCGTGCAGGGTTGTAGATGTCACTGAATGTTATGAACATGTCGTTTTCTTCACTCAGCTTTCATATACCGTTAGAAAATTGCTTACGCTAAAGTCTGATTGACTGAAAGACGACTTTGACTAGGTATTACTACTACTTTTACTATAATACTTGTATGTATTGTGTGCTATTGTTTACTACTACTATAATATTGGTGTTGATTCTGTCATCTCATATCAAAACCTAATTTTAGTTGTAACCCCTCTTTTCGTTTAGATTAATTCAATATCATTCTGTCGCGCCACAAAACACCCCGACACAATTAATCTGAAGCCGATGTTAAACAAGTTAACATGGCAATCATGGTAACTTAACCCTTAACTTTATATTTATAACTCTTCAATTCGGAAAACAATTTTTTTTAAATTCTATATACTAGTAAATCTTCTAAAAAGGTCTGATAAGACACTTAAGCGTTTCAGTTGCATTAAAAACATTAAACAAATAGTTTCCTGAGCAATCGGCTCCAGGCTACGTGATTTAAAATGCATATTTAATTTAATTTCACGGTAGTGCCTGCTTACTGCTGCTACATTACATACGATAGACAAGCTGACGTTGGGAAACTTTCATAAAACAAAGTCACGCGATGTAAAGGTAAGCAGAGTGGTTTTATACTTTTTTAAGACTTGAGCTATATTTATGAGGGTTACATAAGCATCGGAAAACCTTAATGATGTTTGAGGTTTTTGTCAGAATGCTTTTAATAACTCTTCTGTGCGGACACACTTGGCAGATTGGTCGTGGTATCGTCTTTACTATGTAATACTAGCTTCCGCTCGTGGCTTCGCCTGCTTGGTATATATCTTTATAACCTATGCGTTATTCCAAAACCTAAACTATCTACATTCCAAATATCATCAAAATCGGTTTTTTGGAGATACGTGGTAACAAACATTCACACACACTCAAACTTTCGCGTTTATAATATTAGTAGGAAGTAGGATTATAACGTAGTAATTAATACTTTCCCTAAATTTCTTACATCAATAGAAAGCTATATTTTCCTTGAGTGCTATAGCCTATGTATCCCGATACCCATACATTTTGGGCACATTGCTGGACATTAGAGATCGCTTGAGCTTTATTTAGATAAATTGCCAATTTGAGTCATAATATTTTCTCTAACCGGAATCTCTTTGTACAATACAAAATTTCAACTGGC
Organism: Crocallis elinguaria; assembly: GCA_907269065.1. Lineage (NCBI taxonomy): Eukaryota > Metazoa > Arthropoda > Insecta > Lepidoptera > Geometridae > Crocallis > Crocallis elinguaria. Next base: position 16,143,324 of record OU026072.1, on the reverse strand, counting down.
GAAAATAGCAATCTACCTACCACCGAGTCATAATCGCGTGAAAAACAAAAGCCCTACAAAGATTTCTTTCTCATTATATGTGTGTATTTATGTCACATAGAGTTTGTTTGTCGTTCCACAAAGAACCCCAAAAGCTTATAAAGACATAAAAGACAACCCAATTCGACACGGTTTAATTGATGTTGTAAAAAACCGACCTCGAGCTAAAAATAATGGTTATCCCCATTCGTTGACGTGACCTACTTTTCCTATTTTTTTTTTAATAGATCAACAGTAATTATTAACTGCAATCAATGTCTGAAAATTGGACCAAGACTGACATTTGTCAGTTGTTAGATCTGACATGTCTTCATTATATTTTTGCAGCGACTGGACAGATTGTCAATTAGGGTGGGGCGAGAATGACATCATGGGTTGTGTTTACAACTCAATTTTATAGTTTCTCACGTATGAGTGATGTAAGCTGTAAGAGATTAGTGCTGGTATTGGAAATGAAATCATTGAATACAATAATAATTGAAATGCAGTATTAAATTATATAATTATGGCAGTGGATTTGTCGATTATAGGTACTTGTATTATTATAATACATATGTATATTTATATGGCGATACAAACAGTCATCCACCTGATGATAATCACTACGGGGGCCCATAACAATATCAGTTCCACTATAGGACCAATGATTATGCGTTGTACTTGCCACTATATTTAAATAATTATAAAATATAGTCAAAATACTGATAATAATAATTCTGTCAGTAATTTTACTGATCACTAGGCTTTTAAAAGTAGAATGCTGTTGTTGAGTAAAACACTGTCAATACAATAATGAGCTTAGGGTATTTTTTTGTAGGTTAACGTATTTATAGAACATTTTACTGCGATGGAGCTGTTTTCCCCATTAACGTGGAAAATATTCCTTCACATTCGTATTTTTCTAAAATGTATCCTTGATGTATTGGAAGTACGAGTAGCATATTTAAAACAAACTTACAAATATAAGTATTTAGACCAGCAGCATCGGGTATTTTTACATTTGCTAAATCATTCCACGTTCATCCGAGAGCATTGCCAAAAATATATTTTATCTCTTTAAAATATCACTTGAAAAGGACCACACGCGTCATTCATCCTGCCCATCAAATGACAACGTCGGAATTTTAAGTGTTATTTTGCTCATTTATTTTGAAATTCGATTCACGCCTTAACTTGTTTGCCAAAATTCGCTTTACCACTGAAATAACTGAGTGTATATGGACGAGGAAAAAATATTTATCATTAGCTGTTTGGAAGTGCAAGGATATTATGTACGTATTTCGCAACCATGTCATTGATTTCCAACGAAAATTTGTTATATTTTTGACGTCGTGCTAATCTGTAGATTGCGGGTTCGAGTCCTCCAATTAAGCTTGGAAATTTGGGGTAGGATTAATAGTAAATAGGCAAGTTTTAGATCGCATTGCAACAATGTAACGATCGAATCAGTGTAAACAATTGGTGCGTCGATTGAAAGACTCAGATTATCAATTGTTTCTTCAACTTTACTACCATGCAAAATAATTCTAGGGTCTTTGCCCGGACCTTTGACAGGTTTTAATAGAGTTGTTGCCAACATAAAGAGCACGATTTTACCCGCGTTCTTACAGGACATTGGAAGAAAATTAATACATTAATGTACATAAATTATTTTTGCGGTATAAAAAGTAGCCTATGTTACTCTTCGGTCCATAAACTATATCTATGCCAAAAATCACGTCCATACGTTGCTCCGTTACTGCGTGAAAGAAGGACAAACCAACAAACACACTTTCGCATTTATAATATTAGTAGGATTAGTAGGAAGTAGGATTACTAGTAGGAAGTAGGATAACTTATATTACCTTATGTCACTTATGTCTGTCCTATAAACTGTACTTATCTGTTGTTTGCAAAAAATCACGATCATTTGCTCCGCTGCTACGCGAAAAAGACATCAAAAAACACATTTTTGCGTTATATTGACTATCCTGCTATCACTTGTTTTTAAATTTACTTCGAAATTAACCAATTCCATCTACGTACTATAAACATTGCGAGACGATAGAATTTTCGCAAACGCCTAATTGTTCGTTTTTACCCGTCCCCATAAAAACCTCATAAAATTTTCCATAATCCACTTTCATTAATTAAATTACCCTTATCTCACACTTCCTTGCCTAATTAAACCATCACATACAATTTAAATCTAAGACTTTAATAGGCATTCCGCCCCTTACATCTAATCCGGCTTATCGCACACGTTCCATTAGAAAAGTGATTTCCTCCAGTTAACTACATAAAATCTAAGCGGGGTGTACTAAGAGAAATATGGTAGGGGCCCCCTTTCAGCAACCTGCGTGGTGGTGAGGCATTTTCCAGTACTCAACTGGCTATAGCGATGAAAATCTGTCGATAAGCAACCTGCAATAGGGATTTTGACTCCATTGTTGTATGATGTCAATTAATTCGTTTTCTCATGAAAATTAAGTCTATATAAAAAAACTGGTAATCGAACGCTAGAAACGTAAAAAATGAGAGTCAGAGTCGTGCATATCTACTGAGCGCAAAAAACGCCACATACGAATTTGACAGAACATCTGATGTCACTTGTTCAACGCGGGCCGTAAAACTGAACTAAATACATGCATTTTGTTGATTTTGGCCGTGAAAAACTGCGTTTAAGTACATAGTTGTCATAATTTTTTTATTCATTGTATTATAAAGAATCTGATGGTATCATTTAAATTACTATTAGATTATAAAAAAATGTTGAATTCGGGAAACTTTTAGATAAAAAAACCTTTGAGGAATTTATATTTTTTTGTGATTTTAATTTTTGTTGTGGTAATGTTCTTAAAACTGTATAACGACAGTAATTGTGTATTTTGTGTTCCATTTCATTGTTATATACATTTTCACCTAATGTAAGAGTATTCGGGTAACCAGTATTATTATTTCGCAGAGATTTCAGGTTATAGGTACCACAGTTTTTTGGGGTCTTTTTTAAGGAGTAATTGCATTGCTTGTTAAATTATACAGAAATCACGATATGATTGTTTTGTGTGAGTGCTGAAAGTAGGTATTGTGATTATATTATTCTTCCCCTCTAAACCAATACTTCATTACGCCTACGAATCTAGGCACGATTTACCTGTACTCACTATCCATTCAACGGCTAGCTGACAGTATTGCGTGACCAGTTCGAAATATCTATGTAGGTATACTAAAGTTAGGTGAACAATGAATTACAGCAGTCAGGCTAAGTAGATACGATGGAAAGTTATTGTTAAATGATGAGCTCGATAAACGCTGATTGGTTCATGAGAATGAGTCAACTGTTAAGGCGCTGTCTAAAGCAAAAAGTCTTGTTTTTTCCGCACAAATATCCATTTATATTCAAACTACAAGCAACAAAATATACAGTATTTTAATAAAGCAAGCTTTTAAAAAAAATACGTTTCAAAATGTTTTATAAAAATAGTCCAGAATCTTGAAAAAAAGACCATAAAAAGTGTTGTCTCAAAATGCTCAGTATTTTGAGCGACAACTATAATATTTTTCGTAACCAAAAGAGAAAAAATTTAATCATCTAAAGAGATAAGTAAAAATATTTAAACTTAAGGTCTCTTTTTCTTAAGTAAATGGAAACTATGCAATAACGTTGAGCTAAAAAAAAGACATCACCATTTTCAACCTTATTTCTTTGCAAAAGGATTATAAACCTACTACAGGTCCTTGTGCTGTTATAGCAACAAATACTAAGTTTTTAAGGGTTGTGCTGTTTGTATTTTTTTTCTATTGGATGATAATGAGACGAGCGGGTTGTTTGCCTGATAACAGCAAAACGCCGGTCAACCATAACGCCGGTCTGTAACAATTGCAGTGCCACTCAGAACTTTGAACCACAAATGAATAAGTTTCATAAGCCCGGTAATTTCACTCAGTACTTTGCTCAAACCGTAACACAGTGCTTGCACATTACTGTTCGCATGAACTATCAAGATATTGATATTTTATGAAAGTCAAAGTATTAATCGAAAATCTTTCCTTTAAATAATATAAAACTCTTACATTTACCCAAATAGCCTGGTTAAAGCACAAAATGCTAAGGGTTATTTGGTTAGTAAGTAACCATTAGGTATTTTTATCTTTACAAAAATCCGCTTCCAAACAAAATAGATTTATTTGCTCAGTCGACCGATTTATTAAGTAGGCCGGACCAATGATTTTGCTAATAAAATATCTACTGGCGATGCCCGATTTGATTTGTTTGATAAAACTGTTAGATAAGGAATTTGGGGCGCTTTTATTTATATTTCATAGCGATAGTCTAGCTATGCCCACGGCAATGCCCGTATCGAATTGGTACTTAAGCTAATTATGTTTTACTGAATATCTTTTCTTTTATCTATTTTATCTATACATTTCTCTGTTCTCTCTATATTTCAGTAGTGAAACCGTTATCACTAATATTGTGTAACTCTTCAACCATTATACAGTCTTCATTAGTAAGGCGCTAAGTGTTACACATTTGATTGATTGGTCACTTCTCATCAGGTGAGGTCGAGGTAAAACGAAATTATATTTTTCTTACGATATGTCCATTATGGGCTCATATATGAATATTATGCGTGCTGTACATTATAGCAGCCACAAATCCGTTTGCTAATATATCATCTGGTGATACGATTGAAGATATAAACCTTGCTAAACCTATAATAGGACTAGCTCTCAAATATACAGCAACACATACACAATATGTGTTAGGTGATGAATTTAGCAACGTCAGAGTAGTAAGGGGAGAACTAGGAAACACCTTTACACCTTGATATGGTTGAATCACAATGTTTTCCTTCACTAAAAGCTCAAGCACATTCGCATTCAATTTCTCGAGCTACAAATCCACGAGTGACTTCCGCACAACCTTGTGTTATCGCTTAAATATTATAAAAACTTATAAGAATAAATAACTCAACAACCGGTAGTCAGTATTTGCTCTGACCCGATAAGTGGTAGGTATATTTGTTTGTATTTTAAATCCAAAGTGTATCTTGCCGGCTATAGATAAAATATTTGAATGATAAAATTGGACTGATTTACAGTTTTTGGATAGCATACTAACATCTTATTTAAATTTTGATAGGTTAACGTTTGACTACTATGTCACTAGATCTTAATTGATTGCGTCAAAGATGACGAACACGCTTAACCAAAACAGCTAATAAGTGCAGCTATCACAACACATGTACACAATATCGATATCTCACTGGATCTTAATTGATTGTTGTCAAAGATGATGAACACGCTTAACCAAAATAGCTAACAAGTGCAGCTATCGCAACACATCTACACATCGATACCTCACTGGATCTTAATTGATTGTTGTCGAAGATGATGAACACGCCTAACCAAAATAGCTAACAAGTGCAGCTATCGCAACACATCTACACATCGATACCTCACTGGATCTTAATTGATTGTTGTCGAAGATGATGAACACGCTTAACCAAAATAGCTAACAAGTGCAGCTATCGCAACACATCTACACATCGATACCTCACTGGATCTTAATTGATTGTTGTATAAGATGATGAACATGCTTAACCAAAAGTGCTAACAAGTGCAGCTATCGCAACACATCTACACATCGATACCTCACTGGATCTTAATTTATTGTGATCGAAGATAATGAACACGTGTGCGTTTTCTCGAAAAATACCATCTGGGAGTATCCAAGACACGAGTGAACAGGTACCTTCTGGGCAAGCGCATCATCGACCGCATCGTCACTTAACATCAGTTGAGATAGCGATCAAACGCAAACCCATCTATTATAAAAAAAACACAAGAGCTAACAAGTTCAGCAGTGCGCAATACAGTGATATTTCAATGGATCTTAATTGATTGTTGTTGAAGATGATGAACACGCTTAACCAAAAGTGCTAACAATTGCAGCTGTCGCAAGTGTCGCAACACGTCGATAGATGAGAGGGATCACCCTAGAGTTTAAAATCCGTCGCCATCATGAGACTATCAAGCCAACCAGGCTAACTTTAGAAAATACCTACCTACCATCAGACTCTGGTTGCATTACAACATTTTCCGACACCAAAATCTTACTTACATTTCGGTCACGCGTTGTTACAAATAATTATCCATTATATCTTTAACTTTAGTGACTTTGACCCATTGCTAAACCACAGAGAAGGAAAATGAAATTTTAAAATACATTATTAAAACGTAAATGACGTACAAAAATGTATAATGATCCATATAATATGTGTTTAAAGGTATGACGCCGTTGATTTAAACTTTATCGAAATAGCCAGAATTATTAAAGCAAAAATTGCAATTAGTTCATGTCTTTTTTTACTAACTCAGTATTATCTTAGCGTTTGACCGCTAACTTGTCTGATCTAAAACGATCATGTAGTCAAAGATGGTGAATAAGCTATAGACCTAGGTTAGGACTATAGGTTCTCAAATGCAGTAGGTATATAAAAATTATAATTAAAAAATAATTTATAGACTGTTAATAATCTTTTTCCGCGTTGGTTTAAATTTTGGATCAAAGGCGGAAGTGTCTTTGAAAGATCCCGGATCTGTTATATAAGGCCACGTACCTGTGTATCTTTTGTTATATTTTATAGTATGCAAATAAAGAGTTTCTCTATCTATCTAATTATTATTGGCTTGAGTATTAGATATTAACTTCGGCACGTGGGTGAAACAATGTACACTTAGAATCTAAGAATTTGCAAATTCTGTAATAGCTTATGAGTTCTGTTCTTCTATGAATGAATGAGTAATAGTGAATCATTAGTGATCAATAAATATTCCTATTTCTTTTATACGACTAGTTATATACAGAACCAATGATAAACATGAATGATGACTGAGAAGTCTGAGATCACACTCTAATAATAACACCCATTGACCTGTCCACGACCTAGGATTCCTTGTATCAAGGAAAACAAGAACTATGAGGAATTAAGTCCCACATTACCCAGAAGTACAACAAATATTTACGCTTTTTCCGATTCCTCAAAAATTGGTCTCGTTGTGGGAAATCAACCTAGAAGAAGCTACAGAAGGTAAGTCAATATAACTACCGACTACACAACGAGGTATATCAAAGCAAACACTATTGAGCATTTGTGATACCAGTGACTTATGCCGGGTACAGACCAAATGGAAAAATCAAGCGAAAGCTAACGGATGAAAGCAAGTATGGAACGCAAATAAGGGCGTTAGTTCGTCTTCCGCCTTCGCTGACTGTCGGTATATCAAAGATAAATAATAATTGAACAAATATACGTAATCTGACGCTTTTTCCCCGCTTGCTCGTTTGGTCTTTATCGATTGACTGATTTTTTATAGTTTTGAGTGACAAATAAGCTTGCGGTTCACCTACATTAACATCTGCAACACCAGAGGCATTGTTATAACAACTTGCCTACACTGATCTGACATGAATCTCTTCACCCTTCTATTAAAATTGTCTACTGCTACTAGTTTAATTGTGAGGGAAAACCTGAGGTTGAGGCTTATTCCACATCTTGCAGGTGGAAGGAAGCGAGTTGTTGGAACGTTTCTAATCTACAATATGTGTATGAGTTTTTTCGCGAATGCGGCATTAGGTCTATGTATCTGCCATTAAGTGGTTGGGAGTGTAAGATAGCGATTCCTGCGAGTAGCGTGTGTTCCGTAAAAAACCCATTCAGTCATTGAATCTTTGGAATATTTTTGGCTGTTACAAATACTATTATTTTGGAATAGCACAAAAAATGCTTTGCAGTGACTTTCATTTGCAATCATTCGATGTGTGTTTCCATAAATATAAATAGGGATTTGTTGAGTGTTCCATTATCTTAAAAGTTTAGGAAACGCTGGGTTCATTGATAATAATAAGTTGGCGTACTACGAATATGGGTTTCTCACGCAACTTTAAATCAAATTCTTCACTAAACATTTTTGGACATAATAATATGATTTCACTGCCATTTAAGACGATTTATATTTTAATCAATTCAACTACTAATAACCTTTACGCACCAAAATCATCTCTGATGATAATAACCAATGGCCAATTTCAGTGAAAGTATCGATATTATTATGATTTACAACCAATAAAATGTAAATCAAGCTATTTCATTACTGATTTATATTATTATAAACTTTATTACTTTAACGATGTAAGGAATTTGGTTTCTATGTATGTCAGTAGTATCAATTTATGTAGTTGATCAATAAAGTGGCCAAAGGTTGTGTGTTAATTTTCAACATTGCAATCCAACAAACCAATGTTGGCCAATCCGCCAGCATATTGCGTATTAGTTGTGGGCTGGAACATTTGGATTATCAATAGGCCAACAATGGCTTGTAGATTATTCAACTATTTTTATAGCTAAGTTAGACGTATGTGTACGATTATTATTGTACCAGCTATCCACTTAAGGCTTTTAGCACTATGAAAAAAATATACTTTTGTGAAATATTAAACTTTGATACAAGATTGATTTTGATGACAATGGTTCTGTGGGTAGCACAGACCATTTAGTGGATTTTTTCCACTATGCTCTAGCAGTAGGGACAAGTGGAGATCTCCCATCGATCCAAGTGAGGATTTTTTAACTTATGAAACATATAAAAATTAAGGTGTTTGGTTTGCAAGTGAAGGTTGGTGACGATAAATCTACAAAATTGTAGGTACATGCGTAAAACGTGGCTTATCTCAATTAAGAGTAATCCACATTTTCATTTTAAGCTGATGTGTGCATACAAATCTAAAATTATTTATTTATTTCTTTCTTTCTTTTATATACTCTTTCTATCGCCCGGAGGGTCTGAAGTCCGATCAACCAAGTTCCAATGCAAACTTAGCGGAGTTTTATCATCTCACCGAGTTTATATCACAAGTGAATTGCAAATGAACCTGGCTTAAAATTCTTCGGGAAACTATCAAATAATTTCAATTTTAGATTAAGCCGTTATTGAGACTGTCCTTTTATCTGTCGGCTAGTCAGGCATTTAGATAAATGTATGTCGAACTAGTCATTTCAACTGACTACTAGTTCGAACGTAAATCGAACTAGACAACTAGGGAGCAATTCCAATGCACTGAAGTACAAAATTACATGTTTTGTGTCGTGTAATCGGTAATCAATCAAACGAAAGTGGATTCGTTACGCAGGTTGTAATTTGACAGCACGAGCGTCGTATATACTCTCTAAATTACATTCCAAACAAATTTTGACCAAAACATTTTTTTAGCCTGATGGTAAGCATAACGCCAGCGCATGACAATTGCAGTTCCATACAGAACTTTGAAACACAAATGCATGCACGGAACTGCAATGCACTAGTTACCCTTAGATATTACAAAAAAAAATACAAAATGTATTTATTGTGTATAAAAGTGTCCAAGAAAATAGTTGACGCCCTGCCTGCTGCTTCATTAGGTATTAAGTCTCATAAGCCCAGTAATTTCAATGGCTACTTTGCTCATCAAATCGGAACACAGTACTACTTGCACATTATTTCACATTACATAAACATTTGATTATTTATTTCGTGAACTATATATGTAGTGAAGAAATGTGTCAATTTACGGTTGTACTTCGATGTCGCTTTGGATATCTAGAAGTAAAATAGACTCCGTCTTAGATAGGTATAAGTAGAGACCATAAAAGAGGCTGTTTGTCCTAGTACTTCGATGGTAAAGAGAACGTGGGCAGAGGACCTGTTCCTTTCTAAACGTGCAATGCTATAAACATAGGCATTTGCTATAAAATCTAGACAGGAATGTGTCGCAATCACTCGCTACCTTTTATTATAGTACTACTCTATGCTCGCTACCTTTTCAAACTAGCATACTAGCTTTGAATTTATCATGTAATGGCCCAAACTTATTAGTAGTACATTGAACAATCTTTTAATATTAATATATTATATGTTGTAAAACGAATAATATAGCTAGTTCACACTCAAGGGATATTTTTGTACTTTTTTGCTGGCGCTCATTCAAGTGAACATTTTTGAGGATGTTTTTATAATTGAAAGGTTAGCTACTATTATCTCACCTAATATTATGCGACGATGTGGTCAAAGTCGGCGAACACGCTAGACCTGGACTGGGACTGACTCTCATGTGCAGCTGCTTTACTAGGTGGTAGGACTAACACTTCTGCTAGTGTCCGTTTGGGTTGGTACCACCGCTTTGCTCGTGAAATCAGCCGCCAAATAGTAATATGCAAGCATTACTGAGTTCCGGTTTGATGAGAAGTAGCCAGAGAAATTACTGGTCAAGAAACTTAATGCCTAATGTCGCGTTGCCAAACGAGCGTAGTGCAATATGCAGTGCAGGCCTTTGTGTTTGAAAGTTCTGAGTGGCACTGCAATTTATTATTGAGATTTTATACTTGCAGAAAACTGATACTTCAGTCTGATGGAACTTATTTTCCAATCCACCCCGGTACCGGGGACGGGTACCGAGGCAGAGGGACTATAATATTATAAAGTGGTCTCTGAAATATACACAAATCACTTTTTGAAATGTTATTTATCTTTTAGTTTACCTACCATATATAGACACACATTGTCAGGTAGCATCATTGAGAAACTACTCGTTAGCATCAATTAATTTAATGTTCATTGTCGTATCGAGTAAACGAGTAACTGTAAAATGGTTCCATCCAGGCAAAAATCCTAATTTACATCCCTATAAAAGAAGACGCGTTCCTTGTAGATACGAGTTACTGAATAAATGAATGAATCCTGTAGGTCAGGTCAATACCACTTACAACGATTTTCTGGCCACAAGAGCAGAGGAATATCGACTTTATTCTTTGAAAGTTAGACTTTAAATTCGTTGAATTTAGACGTGCAAATAAATCACTTTTTCTTACTAGTTCGATTGCCAAATCCCGCTTAACTATTCTCAGGTTTGCTGCATTCTCACTGATAAAAAAGCTTCCAGAGTACTATTTGCGTTTTGGAACAGATTTAGAATATTAAGTGGTCAAACTGCATTGACTGAAAAAGTAATGACACAAACTGGCATGACTAATTGAAAGCCTAATTTAGCGTCCACCTTCGGCCACATCGTCTAAGATAAGCTGAGATAGTGCTTACGCTATGAGACTAACCCTAAGATTAAGAGACGAGTCTAAGCGTGTATTTTGGCTTCCGTATATCAGAATTGTATAGAATTTTGACATATACGAAAGCATGAGTCTACGCTTAGATTCGTCTCTGAATCGTGCCACGCAGGTACTAAAACTTTGGTTTTCAAAGTTCTGAATGGCCCTGCAATTTGAATGGGCCGGCGTTACGCTTACCGTCGCAGACTACCAACTCGTATCGTTATCATATAGTATGAAAAAGAAAATGTTTCAACCCTCAAGTCGAAAGATCGCATTCTCAAACAAACACTAACTTATGTTTGCTATTCCGTCCAAACTCCGCCAAACCTTAGTTTGTGTTCCCAACTTACCGCAGGTGTCGCAATCGTCCTTGTCTTCTCTCCCTTTCTATCTTCAATTGAAACTATCATTCCCATCCTCTCCAACATGTGGTAGAGTGGCATTCATCGGTTACATGTAGTCAAGGATTTCGGAAATGGCTACGTTTCAAAGTAGTTCGCCGGAACCCGTAAAAGCTGGTATGTTCGATTTGGGAAGTCGGTTTGTCGATAGTAAAATGTCTATTGTAAATATAGGGTAGATACTACCAAGTCTTATTGAAACAGCCTTTATTACGGAGCTAGTACTACTAATACTAGGAGGTAGGACTAACTCTTCAGCGAGTGTACATATGGGTTGGTAACATCGTTTTGCTCGTGATGTCTGCCGCCAAGCAGTAATGTGCAAGCATTACCGTGTTCCGGTTTGATGAGAAAAGTAGTCAGTGAAATTGCTGGGCTTAGTAAAGTTAATATACCTTATTAGGGTAATGAGCGCACCGCAGTGCCGCACAGGCCTTTGTGTTTCTAAGTTCTGAGTGGCAGTTGAATTGTTATGGGCCGGCGTTATGCTTACGACAAACGATAAGCTCGTCTCGTTATCCAATAGTATAAAAAACTCTACACAGAATTCTAAATGAATTCGCTTTTTGGGCTATAATTTGACAAGTTTTCTACCTAATTTCAAGATTGCAGGCAATGAGAAGTGTCTTCTAAGAATTTATGACGAGAGACTTTGAGATATTTAAGTTTGGATTTTTTACAGCACTATCATAGAGCTCTAGGCGTAGTGATGTGGGAACAGCTAAAGGTTGCTTAAAGTCTTTTCCCAGCAGCCTTTGGCGAATTTTATACTTGTAAGTACAGTACTTACAAGTACATACACTGAGCACAGTGAGAACAGAAAACTGAAAAAAGCTGGTTCAAGAATCTGGTTAAAAGTTTTGGGATGTATAATAATTGTAAATTTGTAATCTAGTCATAAGATAAGAATGCAATAGTTGGGTTTTATTAAAAAAAAATTACAAATAAACCCTTGGATCCTAGTGGATCAGTTTTAAAATCAAAGTTAAAAACAATATACTTAAGCCTTAATAATATCACGTTGAAAGACATCAACCAACCTGTTAACCTATTTCCGGTTTCCAGTCATCGACTCATCACGTAAATATTCACTAACGGTATACCAAATGGACCACTCTTACTTATGCATAGCATTACAATTTCAGCTAATCGTTCCCTTGGTCCCTTTCATTCTACTTCATTAAATCTAATTGCCCATTAACTTGTTCTTCCCTTTAATAGTCCTATAGATAATGTGTGCTTTAATTACGCAAACCAAAGCCAATGAACGATTAGTCTATAAGACTCCGAAACTTTACGTGAAATGTAACTGATATTTTTGTTTTCCAGGATGAGTATAGTTTACTATAATTAAAGTATTACCTATAGTAGCTTCTGCCCATGGTTTCACCGGAATTCCCACCGGAAGCTTGCATTTTCCGGGATAAAAAGTAGCCTATGTTACTGGTTCATAAACGCCAATAAATATATATCATAAATATAAACGCCAAAAAATCACGTCGGTACGTTGCTTTGTGAAAGAATGACAACCCAACTGACCAGCAAACCTACAAGCACACTTTTGCATTTATTATAGTCTGGATGCGCCACTGTGTGCTGCAAAGCAAGCGCCGTTTTTATACAACAACTAGACGTTAACTTTATTTACAAGGTTTTACATCATTTCTTCTGCGAGTGTCCGTCTGGGTTGTTACCACCGCTTTGCTCGTGAAGTCTGCCGCCAAGCGGTAGTGTGCAAGCATTACTGTGTTCCGGTTTGATGAGCAGAGTTTCCAGTGAAATTACTGGGCTTATGAGACTTAATACCTAATGTCTCAGGGTAACGAGCGCATTGCAGTGCCGCGCAGGCCTTTGTGTTGCCAAGTTCTGGGTGGCACTGCAATTGTTATGGGCCGGCGTTATGCTTACCATCAGGCGAACGACCGGCTCGTCTCGTTACCAAATAACATAAAAAAAAATATCGCTACATGCATCTAATTAATTTATTATAAAAAAATTAACAACCAGAATGAATTTAAAATATTTTATATGATATAATACTAATACTATATGATTTAATACTAATATTTAAAGTTTTTCATATCGATATTAAAACAAACAGCAGCTTCTCAACTATGTTTCTTTTTCATAAAAGTAATAGTTCCATGTCAGATTAAACTAATTTATTTTCAACTTAGTTGCACAAATTGGTCTCGTAATTTGCTCCAGTTAGAATATCATGCATAGTTATTTGCACGACAAAATGGGTACCATTTACGTTGTGTACTTCGTATAACGTGTTTGAAAACTAGCGTCAAAACTATACTTAAAAGTCTTGTTTATCTCCAATTTTTTTTTGGAGAACCATGCATGCCTTTTTCATATAATTCACTATACAGTGTGTCTCACAGCCATGGTACCAACATGCAGGACAAATTCGATTTGTCTTTACAAGTACCTACCTGTTTGTTAGTGGGAGGACTAACTGTTCTGCGAGTGTCCGTCTGGGTTGTTACCACCGCTTTGCTCGTGAAGTCTGCCGCCAAGCAGTAGTGTGCAAGCATTATTGTGTTCTGGTTTGATGAGCAGAGTATCCAGTGAAATTACTAGGATTATGAGACTTCATACCTAATGTCTCAGGGTAACGAGCGCATTGCAGTGCCGCGCAGGCCTTTGTGTTTCAAAGTTCTGGGTGGCACTGCAATTGTTATGGGCCGGCGTTATGCTTACCATCAGGCAAACGACAAGCTCGTCTCGTTACAAAATAAAATAAAAATAAAATAGTACCTGATCCTAGGTGATATCCAGGGTCCTGATGATTGAGCCGAAAAGTGACCAAAATAGTACAGTACCAATTATTACACCTTTTATAAAAGTTTGTCTGGGGCCTGTTTCATAAAAAATATTAGTCTAATATTATGAGCTTTTTTTTCCTTTTTTCATATAAAATATGAGGCTAATACTCATAATATTAGACTAATATTTTTTATGAAACAGGCGCCTGGAAAAATATATTAGTACCCCAAAAATTTTTGATTATTTAAACTACTTTTAAGTAACGATGTTATAAAATCACGTCATTTACAAATATTTTCCCATGACATCTGACTTAAAGACTCTCAATTCTACTTTATGACTGACGTAAGTTTGTTCTATTTAACATAAAATGGTGCTCACGAAAATACGAAATAACTTCACCAATTACTGCTGGATTAGATTAGGTTATTAACGAGATAATTTTGATAAGTTAACTGGTTAGGTAGATTGTATTATCCACTGTTATTGCTTTAATTGGCATTATGTTTTGAAATAGGCTGTCAATTAGAATTAATGTCGGTTAGTTCAATGGGGTTTAAGGGTCAGGTCACACCAAGATGCGAGTAAATTTTATTTTACTTATTTACTTATAGATTACAATATGTATCATATCTTTAACATTATTAACTTATCTCTCTCTTCCCTCAGTAGGTAGTAATAATATAATAATAGCGTTAAATTATCATGACATCATATGATTTATGGAATTGTGATGCCGTCATCAGTGACATTTTTAAAATAACGTTTACTCATCTTAGGTATTTAAGTTATGGTTAATTAAACATTCGATTTAAACTATAGTTGTAAAGTCATGTAGGTATATATGTTATGTTTTAGAATATCTACTTATTTTATTTTTTTGTCATTTACCTGCTATATTATAGAATGAAACATGAAACAAATAAATAAATATGAAGTGTCTGTTTGGCTATGAAAGTATATACGATATTTATAACAAAAATACAATTTCAAAATGTTTGTCTGTCTGTCTATTTGTTCCGATTAATCTCCGAAATGGATGGATTGATTTTGACAGAACATTCACTGGCAGGTATCTGATGTTATAAGGAGTAACTTAGGCTACTTTCATTACGTAGGCGAAGCCGCGGAGCACAGTTAGTTATAAAATAATAATATAAAACTTTCAAATTAAAAATTCTACATTCACTTGGTGCCCGTGACAAAGAATCACATCGGCGGTTTTTTTCAAATGTTTATAATATAACTAATAAGAAATAGTTACCTAATATGTTTTAAATTAAATCTATGTCGCCAGGAGGTTCTTGAGTTGTTTGCCCTCATGCATCTTTATCATAATAATGAATGAAATTATTACTAATAAACAATAATGTGCATTTTCTGAAAAGCAAATTTTAATTACGAGAGCGGACGCGGTTGTTACGTTGGCAGAGTGACTCAAGCGGCGCAATTGCGCTAACCCGGTGGTAATTGCCTAATTGAGCGGTTTGGCGTTTCTGTCATGGATCTGGGAGCTAATTGTATTTTCAAATTTGTATTTGAACGTCTGATTGAAGCATGCCTCATTGAAATAATAATGACTCAATGACAAACACATACTGCCAGCCGGCTACGCTTCTAACTTGTATAGAGGGCTAACTATTAACAGTCTTACTAATAAATGCTGTATAACGGTTGAATAGTTACACCGTGTTTTGTCTCTTTCGATTCAATTTAAAATTGTCAAAGAATAAAAAAGATAATACTTTGTGTAACTGTACATCCGTTAAACTCTTTAATACTAAGACCCTAAGAATCTACTAGATTCCACCCGCGGCTTGAACCGCGTACCTATATGTTCTATCGTTATAAATTGTAGTCCATGTTATTCCAATTTATGTATATTGTATAAGCTATAATAGGTACTGTAAAGTTTCATCAAAATCCGTTCAGTAGTTTTTGCTATGAAAGTGTAGGATAGGATATAAGTAGTAGGGTACTAGGATTTACAGGCATCAACTGAATTTTATAGACCAGTAAAATATTTTATTACAGCTGTAGGGAGTAACTATAATCAATAAGGTTTGCCATCTTTTAATAAAATATGTGTCAGGTATTCCCAACACTCGAAATTTCCAACAACCTTACTAAGATAGGTACAACTTCATTTTAGGTACTTAACCCATTTGTTTGTTCAAATCAAAATAACTTCTAGAAATCATAACATTCTGTTTAACAACTCTCATAACATTAATTACTAATTTGATCTACGAAAAAATAGGCCAAAACTCGCTGTAGGTACAACAATTAGGACAAGAACGAAATTAGAAACAGATGGGCGTCACAGACATTTTGATAGATAATTTTGATGATTGACAGAATCCTGCTGAGTTATTAATTAAATTTACTCTAAAGCAAACACGTAAGATCTTTAGAGTTATATCAATAAGTACTTATTAACAATGGCATATCTTATAATACATGATTAGAAGCCAAATGTAAATGCACTTACATGAAGTTACTGTTGTGCTATTGAAATAACCTACGTTGTAGTATCACGATTTAATACGGTTACAGATATAGGTAGTTGAGAGCAAGTTCGATTGGAACATTTTATAAGCATTCATGGATTCAGTGTGATGTAACTATGATTCCTGAGGGGCAAGGGTTCAAAACCAAGAGCATCAAGTAGAGTTGCTACTTTATCAGTTCGTTATCGGATATATTTTAAAGGACGTAAGGTATAAGTCCTAAAAATAAGGTGACTGATACATTTGGAGAGTGTGCTATGGCATTACACGATTTAATTCCACCATCCCCATTCCATTATTAGACGACAAGACGCACAGCTTTTCGTCACCTTTTTATGATTGACAATACCTGCTATCCACAACGAGCGCTTTGCTTCAACATTCATCTTGTGGACAGCGAAGGAATGGAATTCTTTGCCGGCGTCTGTATTTCTGGAATATTACAATTTGGAGATCTTTAAGATCAAGAGTGAACAGGTACCTTCTAGATAAGCGTGCTGCATCGTCGACCACATCGTCACTTAACAGCAAAGTTACAGATCATGAAAACATTAGTTCACAGATGAACTAACTGAGTTCATAATCCTAAGTTATCATTAGACCATTCATAACCTAGATTAATAACCCATTTCCACACCTGCATCGTGTGGATCCAAATGCGTTTCCTAAAATTCAGAACGTAATACTGAAAACCATAGAACTATAGAACATAGAATGGCTTTTTAATGTAATTTAACACTCTTAGCCACTATTGATTAGATTATATGACAGATTAAAAATCGAACATCCTCTTATCAGCATTTACGCCCTACGACTTTTGATACAACATTTCAAAAACTTAATTTTTAGGCATAAGCAAGTGCATTAAAGCTTAATTTCAAGTTTTACATGCAAACATAAAATTATAATTATCTTTGTTTAGATTAGATATTTTAAAAATGTTCTCTTCTAACTATTTAAATCTATGTATCCGATGTATGCTGCGTGTTAATCTACAGCCTATAGCAAAACACTTTGTTTATCTGCTTATTTTAAAATGTGTTTAGTATGGACCTTATATTCAGACTCAATTTATTTTGTTATTCGATGACGATGTTATCAAAAGTGCAGTGCAATGCAAATGAGAGATTTTTTGACCTCAACACGTAAAATGCAGTACTAAACAGTTCTACGGCTCTATTTCCATGGCCACCCGTATTGTTTCACATAAAGTTTTATTGCTTATGCTAATTCAGTCTAGGTCCTACACGAGGTAGCCGGTAGCCAGTGTGTTAGTGTAGTGCTAAGTTGGAATGGAATTTTGGCGCTTAGGTCAACCGAGATAGAACAAACCGATTGTGTTTTAGAATACTTGGAACCGATCCTGATTACGTGTTTATTTGTGCAACAACTTCGTTAAGTATTTTGTATGCAATTTGTAAACGAGTTTCTGTATTAATTTCCGTTTCAGTGTTGATTTTCTGTTAACCACAGCAATATTTGTATAATGACCATATTACCACATGCTCATGACCACATGGTCACGACCACATGGTCATGACCACGAAATCATAGAATATTTTGTGAATCGGTCCACAATTGACGCCAAAATCGGTGAACATACAATAAAAAAAACATAAAGTCTAACATACAACATCACCTTTTTTTAAGTCGGTTAAAATGTCTGTAATTGTGTAGTTACATCATTCTCTCCATGAGATGAACGATAAACCGTTTAACACTTATAAAGCTCAATCAAGTCGTAATCTTCTTCATCTTTTCTCTTTTGAATTCTTCAAATTAACATGTCGAGCTTCTAAGAAGGTACTAATTGACTTTAGCGCAGAATGATAAATAGGCTAGGGTTACCTTAAACAGGGTTGAAAATAGTGGATTATAGAGGAGAGCGAGCGAATCTCGACTCGGCTCCATACCAATGACTTATATCAAGATATGTGTGGATTTATCACACTCGCTCTAAAACGGTGAAGGAACACATCATGAGGAAACCCGCAAGTTTAAGATCCCCAAAATTCGAGGACATGTGACTTCCACCAAGCCGCACTGGGCCCGCGTGATGAATTATTGCCCGTACTCTCTCTTTCTGAGAGAAGGCCGATATCCCAGCAGTGGGAGCATAAGAGGCTGATAATGATAATAAATGTTATCGTATGAATTTCGAAATTTCGGAAAAGAGACGCCTTTTCCGTAACGCCGTAAAACAGAAAATAGTAATTTACAGAGCCAGACACAGTTTATCGCATTGCGACGTGTACTATTCAGTTTTGTTAGTGGGAAGACTAACTCTTCTGCGAGTGTCCGTCAGGGTTGTTACCACAGCTTTGCTCGTGAAGTCTGCCGCCAAGCAGTAGTGTGCAAGCATTACTGTGTTCCGGTTTGATGAGCAGAGTATCCAGTGAAATTACTGTGCTTATGAGACTTAATACCTAAAGTCTCAGGGTAAAGATCCTTTGTGGCCTAAAGTAAAGGCCTTTGTGTTTCAACGTTCTGGGTGGCACTGCAATTGTTATGGGCCGGCGTTATGCTTACCACCAGGTCGTCTCGTTACCACATAACATTAAAAAAAAAGTTAAACATATTGTACTGGAACTAAAATACTCACCGCAAGAATATCGCGACATAAATTGACGTCTAAAATTCAATATGTGTCCTGAAAATAGCCAATAAATGGTACTCCCAACTAACTGCAGATTGCCGTCTCCTCGCTTCGCAGAAATTGTTCAACTATCGATAGAGGTATATTCTCTGACGGCAAAGTAAATAAACACCGTAACTGTTGACTGGCAAAGTCTTATTGAAGTGAGAAATCGTTTAATTGATGAGAGAAGACATCAACGGAAATTGAAATAGGCTATAGATGATTCCGTTGATGATTTATTAACGTTTGATTTAAAAGATGTGATTGGTGCTATCGATAAAGCATCACGAAGGTTCCATTTACCAAACCTTCAGATAATAGCAGACGACATCACAACGACACACTACAAACAAACAAACAAACTCTCATACCTCTGAACTATTCCCGGTGTTGAAGGTGGCATGCTAACGCAAATGCATAACGTTGAGGATATTAACATTAACATTGAGGACTCAAGGACAAACCAGAGGATCAAACCCGGGGCACCTCCCTTAGCATGCCAGGTATACTACCAACATTACCAACACTAACTTAACCACACGAATACTATAGGTAGTCAGTATAAGTAGTAGTTGTTCTTCCCTGTCAGTCGTCGCCGTCCGCACATCTAGGGCGATCCGGACGATCCCATCGCCGTCGTTGTATCGGCCGCGCTTTGTTCGTCTGATTAGTCAAATTCTAGCACCCAGTTCATATTATTCTAGTGCAGGAAGACCTTCCGTCTTCGGTATTTGTATTGGTTACCAAATTAGAATTCATCTACCTCACCGACGAGGTCGATTCTTTGTTAGATAAGTTTAGGTTAATAGAGACCAGCTTTAGTCCGCTTCCGAATTTCTTCACCTAATTAGGATTCCTTCATAACTGTTATATATATTGACATGAGATGCTTTAGAATCTGGATTTATATTATACTAGCTTCTGCGCGGTTTCATCCGCGTTCCTACAGGAACCGTGCATTTGTCGGGATAATATGTAGCCTATGTCACTTTCCGGTCTATAAACTATATCTATGCCAAAAATCATACTAATTCGTTGTTCCGTTGCTGCGTGAAAGAAGGACAAACCAACAAACGTCCAAACACACTTACGCATTTATAATAGTACGGTTCTCCCCATGCTAGAGACACGTGGTGTCAAGTTCAAAGTTTTGTATTCTTTTGGTATATTTTTAGTTTACTGATACCAACATAGTAGTCAAGGGCTCATTTTATTATGCAGTGGCGAGGTTATGACTATAAAGCTAGAAGTTTTGCCTATTAAGTAGAAAGTTCTACTTTTCCTCATACGTAATATGAAGTAATTACCTCTTTAACTTTAATTAAATCGTCCAACTATCAGAAGTAACAGCATAAGGCGCAAAACTTGTACCACGCTAGTTGCTACTAATAAGGTTCTTGTCTAATAAACTTTGGGAGCCTCTAGTCCGAACTTACAGCTTGCCTAAACTAACTCCTACCTAACCTACGTCTTTTACAATAGAAACTATGAGATGATCTGGGACTTATTTGGTGGTAAGTTTAAATTATTCTGTGATTCAGGCTATGCTTGGCCGATATTGTCTAATGGAACGGTGGTAGGACTTTAGTAAGTTTCTTGTCACGATCGAACAATGACCGTAGTGTAAGTAATAGTAAGGAGACTTCAAGGAACAAGAAGTACTTTGTAAGATAGTATAAATACCATCATATACTGAAACAACAGAGGCCACTAGTTAAGAAGCGCATGCGAATATCGCTCCAAAGATAGTAAACTGTAGTGTGGTTTTTGTGGTAATAGTTAAAGTGTAGAAAAATATTATCAACTAATTATGGTAAAAATAGCCTAACTCTTCCTTCCTACTAAATGCTGTTTCAAAACGGGAGGTTTACCATAAAACAGGATCAGTGCCTTTTTGTGTGTAGAGAAAAGGATGCAAGCGCAGGGAAGATTTTATAAGATTTTCAAAATCGAATTCTGGAATTATATTCATAGTAGGTTTGCAATAATAAAATATATTTTACTAGCTTCTGCCCGCGGTTTCATCCACTTGGAGATTCCCACAGGAACCGCACATTTTCCGGGCTAAAAGTAGCCTATTGTTACTCTCCGGTCTATAAACTATATCTATACATAAATCACGTTTCTGGGTGAAAGAAGCACAAACCAAAAAAGTCAACACACCTACAAACACACTTGGATAGTACGGAGTATGTTGCTACTAAGATACATATTTGTAATTTAAGTTGTCCATTACAGAGCAGAGTGGCGCAGTGGAAGCGTGCTGGGCCCATAACCCAGAGGTCCGTGGATCGAAACCACGCTCTGCTAACTTGTGAATTCATTTTTGTAAAACAAAATGAAGCGGATTTTCACATATTTTGTACAGTGATTAGGAAAAGTCTCGATGCATTAGTACCAACACAACTATTTTCTTTTTTTTTTTCTTTTTAAGTAGGTATGATAATTTGGAAGTACGGTAAGCTCATCACGTGGGTTCATCCCAGAGGTCATAAGCAACTAACCAAGTTCTGATTATAATTTTACAAAATTATTCATGATTGTGTAAAAAGAACAAGAAATATAGATTATATAGATTAAAGCAACTTATACTTTTCTTCTATAATGCAACTAATTATAAAAAATAAGGCATGATCGTACCATACAATTTAAAAAAAAACCATTCCATCAATACATGAAAATATCGCTTTTTAATTTTATTTGGATTTGATCAAAAATAAATTGCTTAGACTGTTTCAATAATGTTTGTAGAAGCAAGCTACTTAAGGAATTGTACTATCTGATACACTTTTAGGGCCATACCCTTTTTCACAAAATCAAATTGTGGATAGGCACAAAAACAGATAGGTATAGCTGGTAAAAACCCTTAGAGACAAATACAAAACGACAAAATGTACCCTACATAGTTATTTCACGTTGAAAGCCACCTTATACAGTGCGACTGGTTAAACAAGGGACTTATTGAGATGTTCAGAGCCAAAAAAATAATCCTTTGATTTTAGTCACGACTACGATTAATTATAAACATGGATACCACACGCGAAATGAAAAAAAAAAACGCGACGTCACACGTGCCCTCATTGGTCATTGACCTCGGTCGTTATTACAATATTTTCAGTAAGTATTTCTTGATATGTTGTTTTTGCTTTACCAAAATATTCGTTAATTATGCATTACTAGCTTCTGCCCGCGGTTTTCACCCGCGTTCCCAAAGGAACCGTGCATTTTTTCGGCGTAAAATGTAGCCTATGTTACTCTCCGGTCCATAAACTATATTTATGCCAAAAATGACGTCGATCCGTTGCTCTGTTACTGCGTGAAAGAAGGACAAACCAACAAACCTACAATTCAACAAACCAACAAACACACTTTCGCATTTATAATAGGGAATTGGTAGCAAAATTAGGTATATTCGAGCAATATCAAAATATACTGCCATCACTAAGTCCCTCCCAAGCATGGTGTATTATGGCAATCCAGCTCCCAACATGGGGGAGGCCGAGGTTCTTAAGGGAACCCATCTGCCGGCTGATGATGACGCGACAAACGGTTATGTTCTGGAATATTACGTTCTTCGTTTTATCAGTCACCCTGTGTTGTAAAACGAGTCGAAGGTATCGTGTACCTATCGCTAAACATTGTATTTTGTAAGAAAACCAATTCCCTACAATGTATCCCCTGTTGAGGTTTGTAGGTATATTTGAATAAATATAACTTTGTAACGAGAAATACTTTCGACGTGGCTTACAGCCAATCAGGTTTCCAAACGTTTTGGTTTGAAACTCAGAGGGTTATAAATAAATCAATCAATATAATAACGTAAAATAAGTATCAAATTTGGTACGTTTCTTAACCAGATTTCACGAAATATTCTTATTATTTATCGGGATAAAAAATAACAAACGATTGTTTAACAAGATTTAACATGGTGAATGGAAATGTAATATATTTTTATATTCTTGATAACTCAGCTTTTACTCACAATCTCACCTTATCAATGGAGTCGAAGTATTCGAAGTTGGTAAACGCGTCAAATTAGACGTTTGAAAATAGGCCTTGAGTCGTAGATACTTGTTTTCTCCGTAGAGCTAGAAAGTTTTGTGCATCAATCTCAAGCGATTTACGAAATTAAAGTCTTTGACATAGGTACATACATATAAAGAAACGGAGTAGTAGTAAAGTACTCGATAAGGGTTCTGTTTTTAATTTCGAAGTCTGATGGCCTGAAGCAGTGGTTTCTGTGGAATACACATCTGCTGATGACTATATGAGCCAATGTGGGAGGGACATGTAAGCATCGGCGTCGCTGTAAAGGTCGATAGAGCAAGAGCACGGTCCTTCAAAGAAAAAGACATGTAAGCACATCCACATCCTTCGCTGTTACGTTGTCTAGCTCTTTTTTCAGCAAGAGTCCGGAACCAGTCTTCTTAATTCTTAATTCCACCACACTCTGTCCCACGCGAGCTTTTCCAATTTCAAACTTCGAAACCATAAAAACTATTTGTACTGTAATGATTTATAGCCATTCTTCATGACCGGTAAGCGGTAAGTAAGCCGATGCCCCGCTCGTCTCACTCTTGTACACCGCTGGACCTTCAACTAGCTACTGTATAGGACTCACACCAATATTTACACTGAGACGAGCGGGTCGTTGCCTGATGGTAAGGATAACGCAAGCCCTTTACTATTGCAATGCTACCCAAAACATTGAAGCACAAAGGCCTGCGCTGAGAGACATTGTGTATTAATTCTTTGCTCATCAAATCGCAGCACAGTATGTTCGCACATTACTGATTGGTGGCAGACTACATGAGTAAAGCGGCGATGCCTACCCAGCGGGACATTCACAGCAGAGTTAATCCTACCACTTGGTAAACTTCGTTTAGGCACTGTAGGTACTTTATTTGAAACATTTCAGTACAGCGCTCAAACGATTCAGTTAAAAACACCAAGTCAATCAGCATTAAACCTGAAATCGCATATTCCCAATTACAAAACCTCATTCCAGACAGTTTCATGTTTCACGCCGGAGCTATATTAGATCCGGAACTCGGCTATCGGAATTCACATCAATGTCACATAATAATTGATTTCGAAACACGAAAAACATAGGGCGTACGTTTCAAATGTCGATAAAAAAATACGTAATTGACAGGTGCCTGTGAAGCGTTTTGTAGTGATGGAATTTCGTCAGAATTCCGTGTGGGAGGTACTATTGTTTCGATCTGTATAGGCTGTGTATGAACATTCTAGACCAAAAACAGGTTTTATTTTAAAAACGAAATAACATTTAAGTTTTTTTTTTATTTCTTTTCAAAAAGTTGATTTCAGTCGCAGTGGCCGAAATCGGCCGGGAGCACATCATCACATCATTTTGTTTTTATTGCCTGTCTAAGTTTAGCAAAAAAGTTTTTTGTTTGCAAATAATATAATCGTAATTGTTACACAAGCCACTCCATTGCATTTTATCATTGATCTAACTGAGTAAAAAGATAAATCTACTTATTTTTAATCTAAGATATAAAGCTATTACTACTACATTCATAACGCACATACATGCCATAGAGTAGTATTATAATAAAAGGAAGTACATGCAATGAATCTAGATGGAATGCGAAAGATTTTTTTTCAATTGGCTAGCCTAAAAGAATATAACGCTACGCTAGAGGATAGCTTTTTATACTAGTACGGCTTATATTATTCTTTTTTAACCGACTTTGAAAAAGGAGGAATAGGTTTTATGTTCGACTGTATATTTTTTTTTATATAATACGTTCACCGATTTCTCAAAATTTCGGCTCAATCGAACACCGGGAAGTGGGTCAAATTTAGCTTACAAGATTTGACCTAAACAAACATTACCTACTAAACATTGCAAGTTAAATTATAATAAAAAGTTTTTTAATTTATCATTAAAAATGATAAATTAAAAGAAGGCGACCTTAATGCTGTTTTTTATTTATAAGGTTTTGTTTAATTTTGTTTTTAATTGATAAATTCTTAGTTTTTTATTGAAATGTAAATATTTATTAGTATGTACTTATAAATAAACAAACATAATAGTAAAAAAAAAATTAAAAATAAAAAAATATTTATTCAACACACACTGAAATAGACGTACGTAGAAAAGCATACGAAGAATAACATAAAAATAATATAATTAGATGGTACTTGAAAAACTAAGAATTTTCCAATTACTTATATATATACCTACAAAGAATTGATAGCCTCGAAAGGAGGTCTGCTAGATGTAGCTAAGGCTTGTAAGCTGAAAGAAGTCATCATCTCAAGAATTTCGGAGTCTAAAGCTATAGTTATAAGCTATAATATAAAGCTTTGTGTGGCACTGCAACTTGCAGGTATGTGCATGTGTGACTTATCATCAAACGAATTTTTTACTGCTCTTATCAAATAATTGCATATAAAAGTCATAGTAGAAGCCCAGTTAGCAACGGTACACTGGGGTTTTGAAAAGAAGCAACGAACCGAATTGGATAGGACGTCTCTGCATGAATAAAGCCTTTCCTCCGCCGTTTGTTTCGCCTGTTTCAAGCAGCTGAGGTGTAAATAAAGCGGGTTGAATATTCCTTTATTTTCATCCGTTAATTGTACGCTTCCTAATGTTGATGACAGTTCGTTCAAGAATAGGTTTTTTGTGTTGTTGTTAAGTGGTGATTTTAATGCGATGCTGGCTCAGTGGCCATGATTTTAAACCGCTAGTAATATATATACCCCTACCACAAACTTAAGCTTTTTGAATGGCCTATTTTAACACATGACTATATAGACCTATTGGACACAGTTTTAACTGGTAAACTAAATAGCTCTAGATCTAGGCGTGTCTTATTTTAGTCATCCTAAATTGGAATCCAGAACGAAGTAAGAAAGTAAGTAATAAGACGTACAACGCTCGTATTGTCAAATTAGTGCGTAACAAAAAATGTCGTTTGATTAAACACGAAAGAAACCACGTACCTTGATATTTACATCAACCTTCTTGACATAACACAGATAAGAGACTTAAGGTCCCACCTACAGCATTTTGTGGGCGTTAAAATACGGGGTCTATAGAGAAGTAGATTGCAATAAGATGTATAAGATGTTAGTTTTGCATGCACTTAACTGCATACACAATATCTTTGATGTCAGAAGCAAGTGGAGAGCTGTTAGAAGTTTGAAATTTCTAGAGGCAGTAAACGGCCATTGTAATGGTAATTAAAGTTGTACTGGCTTTTCCACCTTCCACTTCTCGCATTCCGCAGGCATGTTACAAACCAAGATAACTACTACGACCATTTGTTGTCCGAAAGAGACACTCTACGGAAATAACAGGCATAGAGCATATATTATAATAATATAAACAGATGTTGCAAAACTCCCCTGGTTAACATTACAAACATTACGGCGTTTATTTTTAATGACTTCAAAAAAGGAAGAGGTTCTATGTTCGACGATAAGTTATTTTTTTATGTAGGTATGTTCACCGATTTCTTCGTTAATTATGGACTGATTTTAAAAATTCTTATTGTACTCTCCATAAAAATATTATGAAAGAATACCCTAAAGGAAATTTTGATCGAAGTCGGTTGCCTTTTTTAAAAGCAATATTACTTGTTTTTTTAACTAGATACCTACTATATCTAACCTATCTAAAAAAACTGTTGGATAATATAATCTACAAGCCAAGTTGTATTAATTATAAAACGTCCATATTGTGGCCTAAAATTGTAAAAGCATAACCGATGGATAAGTCCCTTGTATATAGATATCTGTGGATAAGTCATAGACTTGCCAGAGACTTGTCATTGTCTATCATAGATTTGTCATAGACTTAAGTGTGTATTAGTCAAATGGGCTTTCGTTTGTCATTAAGCCACGAAGTATTCCATATAATGTGCCGTTTGTTTTATTTTGAATTACGGAACCCCAAAAATGACAAACATAATTGCGGGCTTGAGTAGTATAATTGCTAGTAATTATATTTGTCAGTTGCATACAACTAATTAAAAATTTGACCTTTCTGATATAGGTAGCTACTACTTTAGAAAAGATCTTGTTTATCTTCAAGATCTTGTTTATCTTCTCACAGCAGTCTTTTCACAGGAATAAATCCCATAATAGTGGCACATCACTCTTACTAGCAATTCTTAGTCGAATAGCATCACATTAATTCTAGAAGTGTAATTCCTTTAAATGGTTGCCTGCAGGGTTGCCAACGTGATTTAAAAGCTATTTAATTTTTTTTTACCACTTAGCTTACGTTTCACCATTCTAATATGCGACGATACGCTCAATAATAAAGCATGCGGGTGTATTATATAATATATTACATATCCTGACCTTGCGTGATGATATGGTCGACATGGCAAATACGCTAAACCTATAGAACACCTACAGCTGGTTCTTAAGTACACCTGCCTGAATGTGATTGAAAAATCGATTTGCCCCTGACAAAAATACAGATAAAAAGAATCGAAGTTAAATAAAACCTAGAAATAAAAACGCTTTTTATCGATAAAATATAAAATTAAGCCTGAATATCCAAAGCTTTGCTTGTAGACAGATTTTCAACCAATGGAAGCCAGGCAAAGACTACAAAATGGTTGCATCATGATGTTAAGTAAAGGTAAAGCTTATTATAGCATTTTATGCCCTCGACACATGATTTCACAGACTTCATTTATTTTCACAGATTACCTAAAACACAAGCAGTTTAGATTTTCAAGAAAGAGACCATCCCTAGCGCTCCAGACGTAAGTAGGTAACGTTAGTATTCCGACTTCGTAGTGAGCACAAAATGTTTATAGGTCTTCTTTAATGACCTATTTCGAACCTAGTACCTACTATAGTGATGCTTTTGGCTGTCCAATCTAGTTTGTAAACAGTTGAAATATGTAGCCGTCTATGTTTTAGTAGGTTTTCATTTTTTTTTTCAGAAAATACAAGCTGTATAAACGAAATCGTTTAAGATCATTTTTCATTGATCTGCTTAATTGTTTATCTTAAAAATAACAAGAAACGTCAGATTGAAATTAATATCATCTGTTTGTTCTAAATTCAAGTTTGTAGCTCTAAGAAATAAAAAAGTCACATTTGTAAACTGATTGTACCAAAGTTTTGCATTGACCTTACAATTATTCTGAGATTCTATTCTTCACCTTCTGTCTCCCTAATTGGGATCCTAGACGTCATCTAGGATCAGAGTACTTATAAAGACAACTCTATGGGGTTACGTCGTTTCATTACTGAGTTCCTATGGCCACCTTCCACCTTCGTCTTCCGACCCGCTATGTCACTTCATTATATTGCTTTGTCATCGGATTTACATATGTATGTAAAATTTCAGCTTAATCTAACACCGGGAAATGCAGTCGCTTGCATGATTTGACCCATACTAACAATGCAAGGCTTGCAATATATCGTCACGCATCTTCAACGTAGCGTGATCCCTACCATCATCACTTTAGATCAAGTGAGATGGTTATAAAATTCTAACGTATCGCATTAAAAAAAAAACTTGTGGATGATTTTCTAAACCATCCGTAAGTTTTTTTAGGAAGACAAGTATTAAAAAGTGTAAGGTGGGGATGATTCACTTGTAACTTATTTAGTCACGAAATCTTTGGAGAGCGAGTTTTCGCACTAGACAGATTTACTACATAATAACAATAATTTCTTTTTACACGATAAAGGTCATGCCTAAAAGAAATTGTAGTCATATTTTTAGATTTTACCAAATATGTACATAATAGGACTTCTGGGTGGGAATCCATTTTGGTCTGACTTTATTGGTCTTTTAATATTACAAAATTATGTTTGGCGACCTAGATAGTACAGACAAGGAAAATCGGTAAGTGTGCAAAAAGTTTGAAAATTTATATTATGAAGTATAAATACAATTTGCCTTTTTCTTTTCGAATTTTCACCCTACAGGCATATTCACAACTCAATCCGGCCGGCTTCCATTCGGATCCAGATTATACGTCTCAGTCACCTACATTCAGGATGACAGAGACAAAGAATGTGGATCTGAACGGAAAACTGTCGGATTGAGTTGAGAATACCCCTGCTTATATATCTTTGCAACAGGCACCGCCCGCACGTTACGTTTTAAATAAAAATGGCGTCCTTAACTTTTCTGTAAATTCCTTATTCCTAATTATTTTACCATAAAATAAAAAAATAAAAGAAAAGCCAATAAAAATCCTTTAAGCTGTACTAATAACTTTTTGTGTGTAATAAATAATATTGGCGTGACGAGAGCCGCAGAGTCAAATCCAATGCATGTTTTGGTAAAAAAATTACTACCACACCGCCATGAGGTGGTTGGTTTTTCTGTGTTTCTAATCTACATCATTATCAGCCTCTTACGCTCCCACTGCTAGGATACCGGCATTCTCTCAGAGAGAGAGGTACGGGCCATAACCCACCACGCGGGCCCAGTGCGGCTTGGTGGACATTACATTTCCTCGAATATTGTTTTTCTTGAACTTGCCGGTTTCCTCACGATGTTTTCCTGCACCGTTTTAGAGCGAGTGTAAGTAACTATAATTCCACATGTAATACACTAATTAATAAAATCGTATAGGTCCTATGTATACGAGTACTTGGTAGACCAGGTTTTGGGAGAACTAAACGACACAGATAAATATTTTTCCACGTTGTCCGTAATATGATGATTCGCCTTCTTCTTTGTAATCATCATTAATTGTTTTTTTTTTCCATTTAGTACACATTTTTAATCTTCATTTTCTTCAGTGAAATAAACGAGAAATCACAAACGCAAATTAGGTACCTATACTACATATTCAGATGTTACTTGTAATAAATTCAACAGGCTGCCATTATTCAATAAGAGCCTGCATTCATTCGGTTTTGGAACGACCAGAAGTTCACTTAGGTAGTAAGTGCCAAACCATAACTCTCCTTTCAGTCGTGCCATATTTGGAACTCAGAGTTAAGTAGTTCAATAGTCACTAAATATTTAAGTGCGGACTTCAGGAATTGGTGCAATCAACGCCAATAAATCAGCAATTCAATGCTGTCGTCCCACAAAGATTGAAATATTACTTCGTTTTCATGTTATTCACTAGCTTTTAGTGTACCAACCGTCCAGCTGGGGACTGGTTAAGCTAAATTGAATTTTATTCTTTGACCAAAAGAGTTCAAATAACGTAAGCCATGACTTCATTTAATGTCGCTTCTACAAAAACTATTTCATCTTACCGGTTTTTTTTTTAATATAAGTAAGCTTATTCTAATATCCAATAAAAATATTATCTATCTAGGTACTTATTAGTCGCACCAAAGTTTACGAATGCTTTGAGTATATGCATATTGCATAATCTGCTCTTCTTATTCTTGTACAGTCGGCTGCAGTAATAAATGTACTACACTTTCTTGATTGTATACATCTCCGCTGTACCTCCCATTACCTACTACGCAGGACTCGCTCCAATCACAAAACATTTTACAATTTGTCTATCCAAGTTTGGAATAGGCGTATTTTAATATAATAATTAATATTACTATTATAAATTATTAACATAAATATTTATATAAATACACTAGCGTAGATCCAAGAGAGTTATTGTTAATATTTAGGATTATAATATTTTATTCTATGGAACATTGTTATTATTAATATTTTAAATTTTAACCAGTTATATACACCGCTTTTATTCCGAAATCACTAAAAGGAATTAATATTATGTGTACTTACTTTTTAGTCTGTCTGTTTTGTTTAAATAAAATGTGTATTTATGTTAAGATACGTTATTATCGAGTAATTATATAACGTTTAAAGAAACTAAAAAAAAACACACTTCCACCTCCTGGCTAACATTTTATTCAATTTTTTGTTACTTAGATATTTACAAGTGGAACTATTGTAAGTGTGTTAAAAAAAGATACGCAGATCTAAAACGTGGATACTTATTCGTGTAGAAGCCAACTTTATCTATTGCTTGTTTTCATGGGGGCGTTGAATGAATCACCCGTTGCTTTAACGTTTCCTGTACCAATTACTTAACGAGTTATTTATTGGACACCAAAGTGTTTATTATTTAAAGATAGACCAAAAATTGGGTTATGTTGTTTGACTGATCGCTTTTTGATTGACTCCGCTTCACACCTATTTGAAGCTATTTGTATTGAGGTCGGCTTCTTTTTTATGAAGATTTATTAGACAGTGTTGTTACATGTTGTTGTATCATTTATTAATGTTGTAACATGCGTGGTCCGTTTAGTCCAGGCAGGGAGTGAAAGAGACTACTATCTGGAGATAGTGCTATTCTTGTATGTTTAGTGGATTTTTGATCGTTTTACTTCCAGCCGCGCTTGCACGTGTATTACGTCGCGTAATCCGCGCTTGTTGAACAACCATGGTTAGCAAAAAGCAAACATGCAAAAGCGTGTACGGCCGGCTATATGCTTCAAGCAGTGATAGTGGTTTTTCCATGGATTGAGCTTGGTCTGTGATTGATGTTGATACACATCCATCAATCATGCTGGACCATGTAATCGTTACCTTAGGCTTACTAAGCAAAGATTGACACAATAATAACGTAGCAAATTTCCTCTAAAACTTATGAACCCAGATCACACACGTAACATTTAAACCCAAAGAAACACACTACACACGGACCGAGTTCGCAACTCCTCAGGGACTGTTTTCTAGAACAAAGAGAGGATTAAACTCGCCACCGGTGCTGTTGTGTAATTAGGGGATAACTCGTGCACTGGATATCTTTACTGCGATTTGTAAGGAAGGCTTTAATGTTTAGGTGTATTCTTGAATGACCTAGTTAATATAATGTTTACTGAGTTTAACCGCCGAACATTTCATGTGAATGGACGGATGATTTTGCTGTCCGCAAGCGCGTTGCATCTGCATGAGAAGCGTTTTATGTTGCCCTTACAC
This sequence comes from Crocallis elinguaria, assembly GCA_907269065.1. Lineage (NCBI taxonomy): Eukaryota > Metazoa > Arthropoda > Insecta > Lepidoptera > Geometridae > Crocallis > Crocallis elinguaria. Next base: position 16,110,913 of record OU026072.1, on the reverse strand, counting down.
CTAATGGATGATTGATGGATAAGTATCAATCAAGGATCACAAGAAAACCATGGAAAACCACGATCACCGCTTGGCGCATATCGTACTGTCTATGGAGTTTGGTAGAAATCTAGTTCGAGCGCTAACCGTACCATAGTCAGAGGTAAATACTAAAAGAGACGAGCCAGGCGACTTCTACGATCTCTACCTAGTCAAAAAAATAGTTTCACAACCACTGCGTGTTCAGTACAGAAGCTCAATATAACACGGTAATCTCGCGGTGGTGCGCAAGCGATGTATGTAGCGTAAAGTGGAGCAGTCGTCACTTTGAGCCCAGGCAGGGAGTGAAAGAGACCGTAGTGCGATTATACTCTATTATATCATACAATATACCTTGAAGCGTATTGTTAAGTAAATATCTCTTTTGTCACGTCAATTAATAATATCCCTCTGGCTTATTATACGTACAACACGCAAAATGGTAACCATATCTTAAAACAAATAAATCCATTTAGTAATGAAACTATTTGGAAATGAAAGATTTTAACAATTATTTATTAAGGCTTTCGTAAAAGATTCAGTTAATATTACTCTACCACAAAGTTCCTTAGATCTTTCCAGAAATCCAAGCAGTTCAAAGCGTCGTTCCAAACCCACCGGGAACAATACTGCTCGGCATAGATTGAGAGGAAAAGTAAGTACCTACTTTTTGCGGCGCTAACTGCTCGAAATTTATTAATTTGCACGGTAAAACTTTGAATCGATGAAAGGTTGAGGGAAGAACTGTTAATATGTGTGAATATGAAGATAATGATCAATGCAAGATATAAATGCTATTCCGAAAATGTTTAAAGAGCCGCGTGGCGTTCCACCTCGTTAACTAAAAATTTCTTTAATAAACTCCATACTTAGTTTTGGGTTATATTCTTTCATAAAATGTATTGAAGGAAAACTGAAAAATATGATGAGAAAAGAACCATTAAAATCGGTGTACAATATTGATTGCCAATCAATATTGGCAACATTAGTTGCCAATATTGTCAACCGATTTGACCAAATTAGCGGCGAAATCGAGTAACATACACAGAAAAAATACAGACGAACTCATAACCTTCTTCTTTTTTGAAGTCGTTTAAATAATGTATAAATTAATTGATGGAAACCGTCACCGATTTTCAGGCTTCAAACGTCAAAATATGAAAGTTGTCAAGGAACAAAAGCAAAAAGTGAAAATGATTGATGAATTCACAATGAGTCAAAATGGGTGAGCACTGGATTGAACATACTGATCGAAACTTTACTGGTTGTTTACAAACAGTGAATTTTCTGGCAAGTACTTACATTATTTATAGGATTTCAAAAGCCACGAGATGAATTATACCGCCTATCATTACTGTCGATTTACCGATTTATATGGGAATGTGGTATAATTGCTGAGCATATAAGACTTCGGTTAATACCTTTTGTCTCAGGGTAACGAGAGTAATGTAGTTCCGCACAGGCCTTCAAAGTTCTGGGTGGCATTATATGCATAAATGACCCTAGTCCCATTATACAATACTTGAAAAAAATGTGTGTATGTTGGTTTCTCCTTTATTCGCGCAGCAACGGAGCAACGGATCGACGTGATTTTTTACATAGATATAGTTTATGTGCCGTAGAGTGATATACGGTTCCAGTGGGAATTTTCCCACGGATGAAACCATGAGCAGTGGTTACTTTCTGATAGTAACTTTGCAGTAGAATCTATCTAACTAAAGTGCATTCTATCAAAACAAGTTCCGTGTTTTTCGTATCTCTGACAAAGGTGGTTACTCTCGCAATTATTTGCAGTTTCAGATAAACTTTGTATCAAGTTAAAGTTTTGTCAAAGCATCTGCACTGAAACTTTTCTTATTCAACCCATCGGTACAATGCGACGTTCGGTTATTAGGAGTAATTGTTTTACTATACAAGCAGTAGGGGAAAAAATACCAACGAAAAAAGTACCAACGTATATAAAAATTGATTTTCCAAACAGACACTTATATTTAATTTATTTGTATGTATGTATAGATAGATGTATAGAGAATTGTAGTGTTTTTTATACATTGTCTTTTTAATTATTGTCTGGTGTCGTCATGGTATGGTGGTGGGTTTACCGACTAACTTTTCTGCGAGTGTCCATCTGGGTGGATATCTTTGCTCGTGTAGTCTGTCGCCAATCAGTAATGTGCAAGCATTATTTAGCATGGACTAGACTGTATGTGCCAGAATTGCACGAAGAAGAAATAAATTGCAATCAATGAGATTTAATAGCAGATCTGTGCCCCAGATGCAACTTTTATAAATAGTTTATTGTTTTCATTTTTATATAATACTTACATATTTTTTCATAAATAAAGGAATGATAAATGTTTTTTACAAGATGAATAAGTAGTGATGGTTACAAAACCACGCGATGCATTTAAAAATGCACCGTACATATCCAAACTGGGTCACACCAAATTGCAACTCCGTAACTCCGGCTGCTGGCCGTTGTTTGTCTTTGGCACTAATTAACTAAAAAACAAAGTTTTCTCAAGTTGGGTCCACCTTCGGATTGTTAGTTGGTAACTCAGACTGACCACGTACCGGATTACGGGGGTATTATGTAATACAAGCTTTGGTATAAGAGCTCATTCTAACCAGACATATCATTTCACTAACGGAATGACGACGCTGGCTGAAATGCTGTGAAATGTTCTGTGAGCGTAATATGTTATGTAATTGACAAATAATTTTTCTGTTGTTTTTTGCTTTGCCTTCACGAGAAAAACTCGTGTAATTTTCGAATACTAGTTCTTTCGCGGTGATGCTCTCGGTATTTCCATTCGGTAACGCAGTCTTTTCGGTGAAACTGTCTGTTTGGTGACACTATCCGTTTGGTGACAATTTCTGTTTGGTGACACTATCCGTTTAGTGATGCTGTCCGTTCGGTGGCGCTGTCCGTTCGATGACGCTGTCGGTTCGGTGATGCTGTCCGTTCGGTGACGATGTCCGTTCGGTGACGCTGTCCGTTTGGTGACACTGTCCGTTTGGTGATACTGTCCTTTCGGTAACGCTGTCAGTTAGGTGACACTGTCCGGTTGGTGACGCTGTTGGTTCGGTGATGCTGTCCGTTCGGTGACGATGTCCGTTCGGTGACGATGTCCGTTCGGTGACGCTGTCCGTTTGGTGACACTGTCCGTTTGGTGATTCTGTCCTTTCGGTAACGCTGTCAGTTAGGTGACACTGTCCGGTTGGTGACGCTGTTGGTTCGGTGACGCTGTCCGTTCGGTGACGCTGTCCAATCGGTGACGCTGTTCGTTCAGTGACACTGTCCGTTCCGTAACGCTGCCCTGTCTGTGAAGATATATACGTCCCTAAAAACGCTGTATTACCGATGTGCAGGGTGGTAGAAACCATTTTCTATCTCGAGAGCAGTTCACTGTTTTGCTAAAAACAATCTGTCAAAATAAATCAACAACAAGTGGTGCATAAAAAGATCGTTATAACTTAACAGATCATTTCCTCAGACCTTATAGCTCATTACTTATTTAACGTTGATTAGGTAGTTATATTTCATATAAACGACCTTCAATAAAAACGCTATTTGTGTTAACAACGAAATAAAGCATATTTTTACTACTTTCGTTTTCAGTTCAGTCTTAAATTTATTATATATTTTTATAAAATAAATCACCTATGAAAAGTTAATAATGGGGGTAACGGGAAAAATTGACCATTTTTATCACCATCAATCAGCCTTTGGATACCATCTACGATCAGCGTACTCATTGATAAACAACCTCAAATTTGAAGGCATTTTAAATCCACTATACAGTCAAAGACCGCGTCAATAGATGCATTTTTTGCACGACTGCCCATGAGTGTAATGCTTTCAGGGTGCATGTGTGTATGTGAATCTCTTTATTCCACCATACATTTTAAATGCCTGAAGGAAAGAATTTGGATGTAAGGGGCACTAGCTTCCGCCTGCGGCTTCACCCGCGTGGTATATATCTTTATTAATTATAGTCTGTGTGTTATTCTGATGTATTAGCTATATTACTGTAAAGTTTCAACAAAATCCGCATCTGTAGTTTTTGCGTGAAAGAGTAACTAACATTCATACAACCATCCTCAAAAATTATTAAGTAGGATCGTTAGAATCCTTTCATCATCCGGAGTGACATAACTGGCTAGGACAGTTGAATTTTTTTTTAATTATCCTTGTTATTTGAAGGCCCGTGCTATTTGTCTAGCGACCTTTACACCGTAGCTAATGGTGGGAGTGCGCAGATGGCGCTAAGTCCTAGCTAGATGCAATTTTTTTCTCCTCTTTTTATTCTTCTAGGTAAAGAGACGAGCAGGTCATTTGTCCAATCTGACAAACAGGAAAACAGTAATGCACTGGAAGTAGATTGCAAAGCAGAGGTCCATTCAAAGCACATTCGCAGAAGTTTAAATAGAGTCGTAGATACTTGTGTCGCCGCACCTCAATGTTGTGTCCTCGCCTTTATTCTTTCCACCTGCGTTTATTCAGAGCAATAATAATTTTTATCAAACTATGTTTGAAATAAATGCTTCACAAAATATAAGATCAAAATAAATCAAGATAAATCAATAGGTAAATAAATAATTAAATATGCCAAAATTACTATTATTCTTTAAGACAGTTCAATAATGGACGTTTTTATCAATAATTGAATACTTTAAATCAAATTTCCAGTCAAATCTAAAGCATTTAAATTTTAAATCATGATAAAACTCATTGAAGCCACCATCTAAAACTTAATTACGCAGATCACCAACCTGAAACTTTCCAGTCTCTTCAAATATCTTACAAATCTTTACCAAAATTGGCAGTTAAAGAAAGAAATCTCATTAGTCTGCAGTATTGAGTACTTATCGACCAATTTTATTGTTGAAGTTGAGACATCAAACCTTTGTTAACAGGTTCACAGCTTTGGTTTACAGTGGATCCTCGAATAACCGTTTTGTGGATTAAGGCTGTTCTGCGGTTTTGGTAAAATTATTTGCTTCTATGTGAAAGTCGTGACTTGGAATGAAGCTATGCCCCATGACCTATAAATTATTTAGCTTTTTTTAAAATAGGTACAATGGCATCTTTTTTGTGACATTTTCAAAAACTATGACATAGTTTTGCCATAAGATGGTTTAAAATATATTTATCCATACACCGGCACTACATTTGAGCGGGAATTAAACAGTTAAGGCAAGCGTTCACCAAATGTGAAATGAAAAAAGACATTCCCGTGATCCGCAGATTAATTCCCAATTCAAACAGCAGATTATAAAATTTCTTTTTCAAATAATCTGAAGTTCATGTGAACCGTGGTTCATGAGTTAAACCTAGTTCCTAGTTGAACTTCGATTCAAAATGGTTGGTGAACTCCGATCTTAGAGTCTCATACTATAGGCTTAGCGTATTTACCGCCTTCGACAACATAGTCATAGTGATCTTATAATATAACTAGATGTGCCCCGCGACTTCGCTCCCGTAGCCAATTTTATTTATTTGATAGGTATATATAGATTATACTCTTTTCTGATCCCATAGAGATTAAACAAATTCAAATACATAAGTACTAAAATTCAAGTTTGTAGGTGAAATAGAAAATACTATTATATATATATTTAGAGATGTTGCTTGCTTAAATAAATAAAATATATCTAAAACATAGCACAACGTGCTATGCAAACTGTTAGAAGGCAAAGGACCAATATTAGACTAGCTAGGGGACATAAGTGCGCCTGCGACATCGAAATTGCAATATTCTAAGCAACGTAAGCACACGATTAAGGTCTCCGTTTAACAAGGAGGTCGTTCCACTAGATATGTCGTCGTTAGAGCTTTATGTTTTGTACAGATAGTCTGATTTTATAGTCAGATATCAATCGATTTCAGCGCCTTTTTCAGTACCTAAAATGAAAAAAAGGGAACCATTGGGGGCAGCGTAGACGCTTATGCAAACGTACGTTTGATTGTCAGAATAACAACGCTTTTGCCTCAAGCGCGGATTTCGTGATCACGAATCTACGCTGCCCCTTAATGTATCACGCTGCTGTCTGTAAGCCCTTTGTCTTAGCAATGGATAAAGGTATTGTGTTAAATAATATTAAAATATACTAAGGTTTATATTTTTACTTCTGTAGTCGCAAAAGAAAACAACAAAGAGAAAAAGAGAAGTATATAATGTAGCTTTAGTTTAAAGTCTCACTCACTATAATAATTGTGAAATAAAGATATTTGGAGCTCTATGTGAAGTGATTTGGGCTCAGTGTCTTTTTTGCTATTCAAGATTCTTGAAGATTCTTCTTCGTCTATTGAAGATTCTTGAGTTTATAGGTACACGACTCACTTGAAGTAAATAAAATTATTTCATAATTTTATTGTACTTTAAATAAAAAATATTTTTTTAAGGATGTACAATGTACATACACTTGAAAAATAAGAAAAATCCCTGCTTGAATATTTTCGTTTTAATATTACTTGCCAGCCGATTCTTCTAAGTTCATTGGTTAAACTTCTAGAACGTGTGAAGGTGTATATGGTTCAAATTCTGTAAAAAAATGTAAATGCTCGGTGCCGTAGGCAATAATTTAATTAACAATGCACTTCCTCGAATAAACAATAAAATGGCCAGCCCTTCTGTCATAATTTTTAAGCCACCCGTCGTAGGCGTTTCATGAAATATATTTTATAGTGTTGTTAACCGACACTAGCGGATGTTCACATCATATCAAGAATTTCGCAGTCAACATCGATTGCTCCCAGAGCCTAGTTGGTTAAAGCGTCTGGTCTAGATAACCAGAAGACGCAGGTTCGAATCCTGTTGAAAGCGAAATTTTTGTGGCGTTGGCGTTTTATTTAAAGACTCATGCCGTTTTACGACAGTTACAAGGCTGCATGATGACTCCAATCCCATAGCTCCGCGCATCGTGGATTGAGTGGAACGATGGTCCAATTTCGAGCACACAGACGGTCACACCATCCGTTCCATGGCGCATCGCTCCATTTTTCGGTCATTTTACGTCTCGAGTACTGCCAACTGAGCGAGAAAAGGATCATTGTATCGGCCTCACACGATGAGTTCGAACATGGGATTTGGAACGTTTGGAAATCCAATATTTCTATCACTCCACGTAATCCATCTAAAATTCGATTTTTGGAACGTTTGCGTGGAATGTTGTGGAGTTGAGAGCTCGTGTATGGGGGCTTTAACGTTTACCGATTGGTTCAGAACTAAGTGCCAAGCTAAGCCACTCGCTACAACCAAGCCCTCTACGTCGTTTGCACTATTACTATTAATTTCATAAAAAATGTTACACCATTCAAATCTTTAAGGTAACGTAGTAGTAGGTAGCTGTAGTATCGTAGTAGCTGACACACTACGAGTAAACTATCAGATACATAACAGACGACATATTTTTTAATACGGCGTGTTAGAACCTGGTACCGTTTCTAGCAATGAGTTTACATGCCAAGGGCATCATTTTAACTTATGAGTTTCGTATGTTAATTTATTGCAGTCGACGGTAGGCTAATTTCTGCTATAAATTTAACGGTGCTTGTCTCTATGGATATTTAGAATGTTTTAGTGAGATATATGTGAGTCAAATTTAGTTAAACTAACATTTTATATAGCCATATTTTACCTTTGTAGAGTCCAAACAAGGTGACATATTCATTGCCATAATGTTTTTTTCCCCAGTTATATGACCAATTTAGGCATAAACTAAAGGACTTAGTGGTCTTAGTTTAAGATACTTGATGGAATGACCTTAGTTTAATTTATTTTGACAATATATTTCTACGGTCCCATAATCATGGATTTAATATAATATTATGTCCATACAAACTCGTAATATAAAAATATTTCTCAAACCTTATTATTGAGCAGTATAAATAAATTGTCATAATAATTTCAATTCCACTGTCGGGATGATGTAAGTAAGGATTGTACGATACCACATACATCCAAATCTGTTCAGACACATAAAAGTTATGGTGGAATAAAGAAACTTACATACATACATCATGAACCATGAAAACATCACATTTATTTTTTGGGCTGTCGCGTAAAAACACGCAAAATTGCTACAAGTCATTTATTAATGTTTAGGCGATAACTTAACCACTTCAATTAACTAACCAAGGTAAAAAAAACAATAACAGATCATAAACCCGTACGAAATGCACGGGACATTTTTAAAAGTAGGTTGTACAGTTTTACAATATATTTCTCATGTGTTCCCAGTGGGCTCACGCTGCTTCGAAGCAAAATAAAATTGAAACGAAGCAGGAGAGCGACATTACAAAATTTATGAAAAATTCAATAGGTTCCACGTTTTTTTTGTTTAGCATTTGATGTCCACCGGGTACCTACGTGTCGCGCCTGTCGTTTTTCACAACGATGTGACGAGTAGAAGATTTTTCTGATTTGAATTTTAGAGAATATCGAATATCGATATTTTCGATGATGATATAAAATACGACGTTGATATAAAAATCGTAAGGAAACGATATTTTCTTAGTTATATTTGTTGCAACAAAGACGGCGGCCAGAAATTTGAAATTTTATTTTTATTATTTATTTATTCATTATTCATAACCTCAGAGTGAGCATTACAGTTTCGCAATGCGCCCACTCCAAGTCCTTAAAAACTAAATATAAAAAAAGTTTTTTTAACACTAATAAATTGTATAAAAATGTTTAATCTAAAGTAGTGGTCATTTGCATTAGTTCTTACCATCTCGAAAAATACTGTCTTTTTTTCCCCAGTTTTATTCTTTTAATTTTATCAGGTGTGTAAAATTGAAATGTAAAAATACTACGACTGGCCCAATGGGCGGGTGTCACTAGCTATTAACTAAAAGATTGATGGCTTAGATGAGGCAATTTTTCTCTATCTAGGTAGTTTGATTGATTATAAGATTGATTATCTGTAAAACGTGCTTGAGAACAGTTTTTATCGAGATTTTTAATTAAGTGGTTAATTATTTACGAAAAAAGCGCGTTTACTTTTACTTATACTTAGGTAAAATTAATTTGTCAAGAATAACCGAAAAGGGTCAGATTACGCTCATTTCAGTTACGGTCATTTTTATGTGGTGAATATACGAGTAATTGTTTTGTGTGTCTATGTATAGCCAAGCCACCTGAGATAGAGAATCCTAGTGTAGGAGTATAAACTTTTAAGATTGATAGTCTAAGTACATTGATTATATAATATAACTGGCTGCTGCCCGCGGTTTCACCCGCGCGGAGATATTGGAAGTCATGATTTTTTTTTGTTTTGCGCGGAACCCTAATTATTTTTCTAAAATAAAAGTAGCCTAAGTTACTCATTGTAACATCATCTATCTGCCAGTAAAAGTCCCATCAAAATCGGCTTAGCCGTTTTGGAGATTACCCGGAACAAACAGACAGACAGACAAAAATTTTAAAAATGGTTGTTTTGTTTTAGGTATCGTATAGGTATACTTTCATATGCATTTGGTAAAAAGCTGTTATTTTGATATTAAAAACAGACACTTCAATTTTATTTCTTTGTATAGTGTATAGATTAGTCTAAAAAGCCATCACCATTGTCACCAGCAAGAGCAAAGAGTACCATTTCACAACTGTAAAAATATCAGCATAAATTCGAAACATAACAAAAGTGATATTTGCACTACCCGTATACCTAATAAATGAAGTAGCTATAAATTGTAAAAATAACAGCTGTCTAATAAAATAATATTAATACTGTATGCCAGCACAATCTTGATAACCGAATTAATAGGTTCTGGTAAGCACGAAACTCAAGTTCGAATTTGTGGATCGTGACTGGAAAATCACGAGTATCGCTTACACCAATTAAACTAAATGAACAGTTTGATAATCGCGACTTTCAAATCGAAATTATTGTTGAATTCAATTAAACTTTACTCCCTTCGCCACCTCACGAACGATTTTCAGCTTACTGTCTCTTGAAATAAGAGTGTTTATCAGTTTATGAAACGGTTAAGTAAGATGTGATGTAGTGAAAGACAGTGATGAAGTTTATTAAAATGGCACTTCACATTGATTCGGCCAATCAATGCGATTATAATCGTAAGATATGTGGTCTAGAAGCCACTAGGACCAAGTTATTTGAGTACTATAATTTTTCTACTAAGATTTACCACAGATTTTCGCCGTGAAAAATTGTTGTCATACATTTTTTATTAATTGAAATGTAAAAATCTGATAGTATCATTTAAATTACGACGACGACACGGACGATACAAACATTCGTTGTATTCTGGAATCTTTTATATCCAGCATCTTGTGGAAATTATATATTTTCTGTGAATTTCATTTTTATTGTGTTTATGTTCTTCCAACATGGTTTCATCCAACTACCCAATTAGATATCGTTTCTAAATAACTGGCACAACAACAAAATATTATTTTTTCGTTCAACTACCTCGGGGTAATGAGAGCAATGCAGTGCCGCGCAGGCCTTTGTGTTTCAAAGTTCGGAGTGGCACTGCAATTATTTGGGCCGGCGTTATGCTTACCATCAGACAAACGACCCGCTCATCTCATTATCCGGTGGTATATTTTTTTGCCAGTTATTATGGTGTAAAATAAACGAGATAAAAACAGTTATTAATAAATTAACACTAATATCAATAGTGTGCAAGTGTGTTTATTGGTTTGTCATTTTTTCACACATGCATCAGTGGAGCAACTGATCGACGAGATTTTTTGCATAGTTTACAGTCGGATCAATAATTTAGGCTCCGTTTTCTCCTCAAATGCACAGTTCCTATGGGAATCGTCACGCGGGTCGCGGGCGAAAATGCGGGCAGTACCTTTGTTGAAAAATGCCGTAACCTCTTTTAACAAACCACGCAAGCTTCTGTACCTACTGTCAGTGTCCTTATTCGCAATTTTGTCACCAATTAAAACCCGATACAACTTATTTACCAATTATCTCAGTGAAACGGAACACGAGACTGTAAATGGATATTACTAATCCATTAACAAACTAACGTTTACCAGATTACAACTAATGCTGTTAAAAGCTCATCTGAACGGTGGGTGTTGCCTGACTCTTTAGTGCGCTTATCTGAATTTCATAATAATTAAATAAGATTTTATGTATGATAGTGGTATTATTAATATTATAAACGCCAAATTTTGTGAGAATGTTCGGATGGATGTTTCATTATCAGCCTCTTATGCTCCCACTGCTGGGATACCGGCCTTCTCTCAGAGAGAGAGAGAGGTATGGGCCATAATACACCACGAGGGTCCAGTGCGGCTTGGTGGATATCACATGTCCTCGAACTTCGTGGTTCTTGAACATGCCGGTTTCCTCACGATATTTTCCTTCACAGTTTTAGAGCGAGTGTGAACAATCCGCACATAGCTTGATAATATAAGTCATTGGTGCAGGCTGAGTCGAGATTCGAACTATGGTGCACCGGATTGAAAGTCGCACAAGTTTCCGCTCGGCCACACTCGCTCTTGGTTGGATGGATGTTTACGATGGTGGTACTTGAAGTTTATTTCTTAGAAAACAATCTGTGACTGTATTGGCCTTTTTTATTAAATCTGGCCATGAAGAAGAAACATATTTCATAACTAACTGCCAGCTTGAAGTTATTGTAAGCCTTTCTAAATAGTCCGCTGTAAGCCTGTTCACATAGTGATAAAGCAATATACCTAGCATATTTTATTTTCGGTACGCAAATAAATTCCAGTTTTGGCCGTATTTCTATTTAAGTATTTATTTATTGGAAAGATTCACGATTAATGCCTCAGCTTTGTTAAGTACCTACTAGTATAGTCACTCGTAACAACCCCTATTATTCTATCTAGAAAATCAATTTATTGGATATTTACCCAACTTTTAATACGACTCAGCATTTAACTAACCAAAGTAATTATTTAGGTATGGAGATGCGGTACTCAGATTTTTTATTTACTCCGCCCGCGCCGTTGAGTTTCTTTCCATTGTTCTCGATGGTGTAGGCTTTGGAAAGAGGCAACTAGAGTCACTATAACTTCCGCGAGCGCCCCCACCCGGGCCCGAGAGAAGTAGCTTTAGCTAGATTAGGGTCCACTTTACTCGTGCACTAGGGCTGTTCTCTTCCAACCTCCCTACCTCGGCGACGCGACGTCCCAATCGTTCCAAGCCAAGCTCAGTCCATAACGCGTGGTTCACCCTATGCTAGTCACCCTTGAGCTAGTCGCTACACACCACTTTTTTATAGTTCAGAGCGTTCTCTGCGGTTTGTGGGTTTTGGGAGCTACACTCGAGAGAACAGGTTTAGTATGTTCACTGCCTTCAATGACAACGTCACTAAAGTTCAAAACCACATATAGGCGACGAAAGAATCGGAGAAATGTCTAAAAATCCTCTAAAAATAGAAATCCGCCACTTCCTCGTCTAATTCCTACCCTGAATACATTATAGAGTTTACGGAACTATTCAGTAAAGCCATTTAAAACTGTTTACTTAAAAGCATAACTTCTAAACGGTCCCTGAATATTTTAAATAGGTTACTTAGTTTGCATTAATATTCATTGATTGCTATCTTACATTTTAGCTATAGATTGAGAGAGGGAACGTTTATGAAATACTGATTTCATTCAGTATTTTCTTCTACATTATTCCAAGATATAGGTTTTTAAATTGTCACGGTCATCACTACAAACTACGAACAAAGTCATAATTAATGGGATTTTTACCATATGTATATCACTTCAATTCTCGTATCAAGTCATGTTCTCCCGTGATCTTGGCGCTTGCAACAGTGCCGAAATATCAGAAACTCAATTAATATACCTACATAAATGTTAAATATCCCGTTATCAACACAATCAAGAAATTTACCTTTGTAGAGGCAGCAGGTTGCCGGGGATTGGGCGAAATTGAAAGACGTGTGCTCCCTTTGACGTTGGTTTATTAACTAGTTGCTTATATCTATCACTTAGGCTACGTACACACTACATCATAGGGGTTGTTTTTGAAAAAAAAATATATGAAAATATTTTCTTTTTGTTTACATTTCTGCCTCTTAAATTTATTTTTACCTAAACGTAAATGTAGCATAGTCTTAAATTTTATTTGATTAAATCTATCTTAAAATAATGCAATCAAATGTTGTTTTATTTAGCTCTTAAAGATAACTACAATAAGCATAATGCATAACATGTACTTGCTACACTATAATCTAAAGATAAACATTAGGCATTAAGTTACATATGGTTTCGTTCTATTTTTATGGACTGTTTCAAATTTCTTTCCTAATTTAATCGTTACATTGGGTTCATTTTCACTTACTACAACATATGGTCCGTTAAACAATTTATCTAATTTTTTACCTGTCTCATTTTTTATCAGTATTAAGTCTCCTTTTTCGTACTTTATTGGGTTACAATTCTTATCCCAAATATCTTTTCTCTTCATTTTACTTAAGACTAAATTTTTATATGCTTCCTTATTTGCCATCTGTAACCTATATTTAAGCTCTAAACTATAATTATCTTGATTATATAAAGGGTCTACAATATTATTTTTAAGATTACTAGGCAAGTTACATTTCTTGCCAAATACGAGTTCGTAAGGTGTATATTGAGTTTCTGTGTGTACTGTGGTATTGAACGAAAAACACCAAAAAGGTAGCCAATGGCTCCATGTTTCGGGATGTTCATCGCACAAACTTCTTAGGAAAGCTGCTAGATGCTTATGTGTGTTTTCTAGTGCACCTATTGACTGGTGGTGATAAGCTGTTGAATTAAGTTTTTGAATATGCAGTAACTTACAGACTTCCTTCATGGTCTCTGACATGAACTCTGTTCCGCGGTCGGTGGCGATGGCCTCTGGTACTCCGTACCTTAATATAAAATTGTTTACAAAAGCTCTTGCAACGCTTACCGTATCTTTTCGCTGCATTGGATATGCTTCCACGTACTTACTTAACTCGCATTGTAAAGTTAATATATAATCATTACCTTCTAAATCCTTATATCCTATGGGTCCCATTATATCTAAGAAAATTTTCTGCATTGCTCCTGATGCTGTTGACGTCACACTCATAGGTTCTTTAGTATTTCTCGAATACTTACTCGTTTGACATTTCAAACACCTGCTAACGTATCGCCTTACGTCATTCTCTAATCCTGTCCAAAAGTACTTACCTTTGATATTGTTTATCATACGTCGTACGCCCGCATGACCACTCGTAGGTAGTAAATGATAGTCGTGTAGTATGTATGTTTTCTCTTTATCATTTGAGACTTTTTTGATTCCTCTCAATACATTTATTCGTGGTCCGGACCACTTTTCTCTACTTTTTATTTCTGCTATTAGAATCTTAATAAATTCTTTATTTTCATCATTTTTAATTATACACAACTCTTTAATATTTAATTTCTTACAATAACTACTCAATATATTCGTAAATTCGACTCGCGTAAAGTACGACATGTATTTGAGGTTAATGTATAAAGTATTAGTTGATTCTTCGTATGCAAAGCACTCTTGACTATAAGTAATATCTTTTTTTCTTAATTTATTTTCTTGAATAAATTTTAACTCTACGTAATCACTTGGTTTCCTTAGTATCTCTGCGACCCTTAACCAAGGGTAATTTGATTTTAAACCTTGTATATCCGCCGAACCGAGGTCTGGCCAACCGGCCAGACCTCGGTTCGGCGGATATACAAGGAACTACTGTGTCATCATTACCTTTCTCGTTTTCACTTAGCATTTTTGCTGTTTGTTTTCTAGTCATTATCAAGTTGACTAATATTTCATTCATTGATTTTAAATCTTCCGAAGTTATGGTCACCCTACTCAAGGCGTCTGCCGTGTTATCACGACCTTTCGTATGTTCAACTGTATAATCGTATTCTTCTAATTGTAATCTAAATTTTAATAACCTAGTTGACGGATCTTTCATGCCAAATAGATAAATAAGTGGCTTATGATCTGTTCTGATAACGAACTTTCTCCCGTATAAATATGGTCTAAAATACTTTATACTTCAAACGATTGCTAAAAGCTCCTTTTGTATCGTTGGGTAATTTAACTCTGCTTTGTTCAATGGTCTACTAGCGTAGGCTACCGGTCGTAAATTTTGATTACATAAAATACTTCCTATTGCAGTATTACTTGCGTCTGTTTGGACAATAAATGTGTTTTCTTTCGAAAAATCGGGATATTGTAAAACTGGTGGTGAAGTTAACTTATTTTTAAGAGTTTCAAAACATTTTTGACACTCACTAGTCCACGTGAATGGTACGTTTTTTCTACATAATTTATTTAGCGGTATGGTTATTTCTGAAAAATATGGTATGAATTTTCTATAATAATTACAAAAAGCAACAAATCTCCTAACTTCGTCAGCGTTTTTTGGTACTGGATAGTTTTGCAAAACTCTAATTTTTTCAGGATCAGGTAACACGCCTTCAGCTGAAACAACGTGTCCTAAGTATAGCAACTGTGTTTTCATGAAATCGCACTTAGTGGGGTTGAGTTTAAGGTTCATTTTTCTGAGTCGTTCAAAAACATCTATTAAGTTTTTATTATGGATTTGCCTATTTCTTCCAAAAACGACAAGGTCGTCACAATAAATCAAGCATTTCTCATAATTTAATCCAGACATTGCTATTGACATTACTCTGCTAAAAGCGCTTGGGCTTATTTTTAAACCCATTGGTAGGCGCTTCATTTGATATTGTCCCGTACTGGTGGCAAAACTAGTGATGTTTCTACACTCTGGTTTTGTGCTGCATTGATAAAATCCTTGGTGTAAATCTAAATGACTAAAATATACACATCCGGATAAAGAATCTAGTATGTCGGTTATATTCGGTAGTGGGAATTTATCATCTTGTATTGAATCATTTACTTTTCTGTAATCTACTACTAAACGCCATTTTTTATCTCCGTCTGACTTTTTAGGTACTAAAAGTACTGGACTATTCCATTCGCTGTTGCATGGTTCTATAACATCGTCATCCAACTTTCGCTGAACTTGTCTGTTTATTTCCGATTTCGATGACTCGGGTAGTCTATACGGTTTCGTGTACACAGGTTTCGTATTAGGTTTCACGGTGATAGATTGTTCGACGACGTTCGATGTACCTAGCTTATCGCCTTCTAAGAAAAATATGTCTGAGTATTTTGCACATATAATTAGTATTTCTTTTCTGTCCTCGGGATTTAAATGTGATAGCTTTAATTCTGGTAATAGTTTTTCGGCTCGCTTAACGTCATGAACTGATTCTCCAAATAAACAAATATTATAATTTTCTAAGTAATCTAACTCATTTTGTTGAATTAAATCTGATTTTCGTATCTTTACTGATGTCTCGCTTGTGTTTAATATCTTGATCGGTATTCTACCTCTTTTCGGCGTAACAATACTTCCTGCCATAAAAACATTTTCTGCTAACTGTTTAGGGTATAATATGCAATCCTTGTAAACGTTTCTATTTATATCTATAAAATGTATACTCTCGGTACGAGCTGGTATACTAACGTAACTTTCCGTTTCAAACATTCCATTATAACGTTTATATATTTTGATTACACAACTTATATCATGTAACTGCAATGTGACTTGATTGGTAGGTAAGTTTATGTTTGCATTGTAAGTTCTAAGAAAGTCTAACCCGATAATGCCGTCCGCCTCGCACGGTATGGTATCGAATAGATAAAACTTGTGGCGAAACTCTACACCTTCGTCCGTTTGAAGAGGAATGTGAACGAAGCATTTTGCTTGTACTTTTCCACCTATTCCACTTATGAGCGTATTATCATTGTATGTTTTTACGTTATTTGGTGTTATAATATTACTTCGAATTATTGATACTGTAGCGCCGGTATCGAGTAAAAATTTAAATTTCTTATTATCAAAATATAAATAGATGTAATCCAAACCTTCGCATAGGAGAACGTAGTTAGACCCGAAAAAACTGCGCCAAATTTACATTTTCTTCTTCCTCCTTCTGCTCGTTGCCGTCGCGCTCTGTCACGTAACAATTTCCTTGACGGTTATCGTAATTATACTCGTAGTAAGAGTTTCCTCGATTATTTCCTCTGTTTGATTTCGTGTACCCACGTTGGTACCTGCCTCTATTATTATTATTAGAATATCTCATGCTCTGAGTACTATAATTACCTTGACTTTGATGCTGATGATGACCTCGCTGTCCTTGATTTTGATATTGAGCTCGCTGATTACCTCTATAAAAGTTTCGACCTCGATTGTACCTTGGATAGCGACTTCTACTTACATTTCGGGAATACATGTAAACTGCACCCTGGCCTGAAGACCCGGGGGTAGACAATTCTTCATCTTCAGCCGCACGCACTGCATCCTTTAGCGTGGTGAAACTGCGCGCTGCTATAATTGTACTTAGACGCCTGTTACGAAGCCCGTCTGCGAATCTTTTTACTGCTAACTTTTCGTTTATGGGTCTCAGTATCGCCGTGGCCTTCGGATTCCCTTCGGCCTGAGCGATAGTGAGGCCAATAAATAAGTCCTCTAACTTTTCGCCATACTTAGATATAGTGAGATTATTCTGCGTGAGATTGTTGAGTTGAGATAACAAAGAATTAGCTGATTTTCTTGTTAAAAGAAATAGTTTTATGTCGGTTATTAGGCTTTCGACTGTTCTATATTCAGATTGCAATTTTAATTTCGCTGCTTTTGATAGTCTTGTTTTTAGTACAAAGGATATCAGCAATTTTTTGTTATCGTCGCTCTTTAAAAAATCATTTAACATTTCAATGCCCTCTATAATTCTTTCGGTAGTTTCTTCTTTCCCATCCATTATTGGAATTAGGGTACTAGCCGTTTTTAGATCAAAATTTTCCATGGTTATTTCTACTTCGTTTTCCTGATTATAATATCCTAATATTTTATTATATAAACTTTCTATCTGTTCACAAGTGTCTAAATTAGCTTTTGCGCTAGAAGAAGCTAGATTTCTCAAAATTAACTTATAATTATTATATAGTTCATTTACCTTTAACAATTTTCTCTGTCCTAAATCTTCTTGTCTTCTTATCCTGCCTAATTTTCTAATATACTCACTTTCTTCCTTCAAGGATTGGTAAAGTTCTATAATCGCTTCCATACGTTTTATTTGTTTGCAGTTATTCTAGTTTTAATTTTGTACGCACTGATTAATTTTTCTCAACTTCTTTTACTGGGCTCGAACTAATCTCCCGGCTGCCTGAAAATCACTCATCCCTCTTGACTCGAACATCTCCCGGCTGCCTGCTTATTTTATTACTCATCCCTCACGACACGAACATCTCCCGGCTGCCTGCTTATTACTCCTCCATCAAGACACGAACATCTCCCGGCTGCCTGCTTGTTTTATTACTCATCCACTCAACACGAATTTCTCCCGGCTGCCTGCTTATTTTATTACTCATCCACACGACACGAACATCTCCCGGCTGCCTGCTTATTTTATTACTCATCCACACGACACGAACTTCTCCCAGCAACCTGCTACCTTTACTTTACTTTTTGTCTGCCTTTTATTTATTCATTTGAGGGGGTTCTCCTTCTTAGGGAGTCTCGGAGACGTTGAAGTGCTCCTCGTGACATCTGGTCGATTATCCAATCGATGCTTGTATTTTTAATGGGAAAATACAATAGCATAAATACAGCTCTTCCTCTTCTATCTTAGATTGGCACATTTTTCACATTTTTCGTATCACGTTCACATATTAATTTTTAAGTTCTCTTCGTAACATTTAAGTCATTACCACAATTATTATATTCACGTTATAATAAAGCACTGAGCACGCAGGAATGCGCAAGCGTGCACTTTTCGCTCGGCCTCGATATTCGATACGTTCAAAGTTCACGATGTCCACTGGTACGAGTTGCTTCCACAAGTTTCCTAATATTCCTTCGATTCTTCAAAATTATAGCCGATCCCGGATGCCGACGTGCCCGATGTCGCCCACGCCGACGTCCGGCATGGCAAGGTCGCCATGTAGAGGCAGCAGGTTGCCGGGGATTGGGCGAAATTGAAAGACGTGTGCTCCCTTTGACGTTGGTTTATTAACTAGTTGCTTATATCTATCACTTAGGCTACGTACACACTACACCTTTTAGATACAGTAAAAAAACGACAGTGGTAAATATTTAAATCATCCCGAAAAAACCTTTGTCACCTATTCGCAATGAGAACGGTAAGTATAGGTATAGTCGACGCTTATTCCATTGCCTCTAGCTCCTAGCCTTTACACCTAGCTCCAAGGGAGATTTTAGTTTATTATTTCTCGGTTGGCGTCGAGTTTTCGGTATAAGGTAAGGTAAACTACGTACAACTCGGCCATGTTTTGCATAATTAGATAAACCGTCCGTTAGGAGCAATGAATTTACGAGGGCATCAATGTATACGAAAATTTCTCGCTACCCCTTTTGAAACAAGCCGTAACAAAGTAGACTTAGTACCGGCGGTATTAAATTACGTGACAATGGGGAGACGTTTAGGTTTATACTAATTTGGGCTACACGTTGTTTTGTTTGGTTGCGTCCAACGGTCACTTTCCTCTGCAGTGAAACCGGCTCGCACGTAATAGATTAGCTCTCAAAGGAATACACAATGTGGAAAAATGTGTTGTAATCTGTTGTCGAGGGTATCGTGAGAATCAACGAGTATTTAGTAGTAACGAGGAAGACTATCAAAGGAAAGATAACTAATTAAAATATATGAATAAAATATTCTACAATATACGCGTGTATGAGAGCCCTCTCTGAAAGGTAATTTACAATTTATTGAAGAATCTTTGTACAGCTTTTTATAAAATTAAAATATTTATTTTTAAGCAATTGCACTGTTTTGGCTTGTTGAATGTCACATGTTCTCGAATTTTGTGGTTCTTGAACATGCCGGTTTCCTCACGATGTTTTCCTTCACCGTTTTAGAGCGAGTGTGAATAATCCGCACATAACTTGATATAGGTAAGTCATTGGTGCGGGCCGAGTGGAGATTCGAACTATGGTGCGTCGGATTGAAAGTCGCACAAGTTCCCGCTAGGCCACACTCGCGAATGCTAATGCATTCGTATAATGCATGGTCACTAATTTTTAGGATTGAGCGCCATCTGAACTGTCCCACTATTCGGTGACGCTAAAGAGGCAAGGCAGTTAGACCAACATCAAAGTGGTCCATAAAGAACCACCTTCGAAATGATACTTAACATCAGATGAAGTAGTGGTAATAGGTATAGTTAATTAAGTTAAAAAAGAAACAGAAAAACCGTAATTCAAGTAGTCGAAGCGCGATCTTATTTGACAAGTTGAAAAATTATGTTTATTATAACCGTAGCCTTAATTATAAAGACAAGCTTTAAAAAAACTGCCTCGCTACGATGTTCGTATGTACCTGGTGCTGAAATAAAAAATAACTCCAAACTAGGCTTGCTGGCTTGTTAACCAACTTTTGCAACATGCATGGAATATATTCTCAACATAAAGTTTCAAACAAAACAAAATTTTTAAGAATGAGAGTTCAGAAAAGCTTTCTCAACCTACAAGTGAAACCTTGAAGCTACGTGAACACGTAGTAACATTTCAGCCATAATACCAGCGCTAACGTTCAACATTTGTTTTACCACCCAACTAACTACGTAGTTTGTATGAGGCTAAAACCGTGACGTCACCTCTTGGACATAAGCGGGCGCACAATTAAGTGAGCTCGCTTACATTGCCTGAATGTTTCAACTATAAACGCTAGGTTTCATACTGGTTAAAATTGGGTTGCTCTGAATTATAATACAGTTTAACCAGTACGGTTTTCATTTAGTATGGCTTTTCCACGACTTGCGATTGGTTTGCTAGTTTATAATTAACACTAAAAATGAGGTGTGTGAGAAGGCTCTACAGCACAACGCGCGCAATGAATCTAGGCCGACCTGAATTTAGGGATAGGTTGCTTCTACATCAATCACTTATCAGAATGTTTGGGTATTCTTTAGAATACTCGGAGAGCATATGACCACTTTGGTCTAGTTATGTGTTTGTGGAGCACAGTAAATAAACAAACCAAGCACTATATGCCACCTTATTGCTTTCTTTTTTTTTTGGTTACTCCTCTGAGTATCCTAATCTCATACCCCAACGCTCCGTGCGTCCGTGCGAGAGAGAGTAAAGGGATGACTCTACACCATCCACACTATATGCTACCAGACGCGCCCTAGTAGTACGATAGTAGCTGTAAAAAAATTACATTGAATTAATAATTCCTGCTTGTTTTTGAGCTGAGACTAAGCCTACAGTAAACTGTCACAAGTCAGCGACCATAATAATTGATTTTGATACTAAGTAATTATTATTTCGATATAGACATGATTCTAAAAATGTAATAAAATTAGTTACAATCACTAAATATCTCATAAAAAAGTCGATAAAAACACCTATATTAACGTTAACCTAGCGATATAATGGTCCCGATTTCTAACCACTCAATTCCCTTCTATAAATATAGCCTGAATTTACCGATGACGTCCACCGTTATATTCCCCAAACGGCCGAAATATCGATGTTATTCCTCTGGCAAATAAAGCGCAGATGTTAAATATTAATAACGCAATCTTGTTTCCGTCCCCGCTTATTTCTTCTGGTGCGTCTATTTTGTCACGATCAGCAGAAGTGATAAAGTGAATGCTGTCTAGGATAACACTGAGCGGCAAATTAGGTCATAATTATTATAACTAGTTATTTTCTTACGCTTTAATAGACTTGTAATCACATCACATCTCGTACCTCGATAGATCGAAGTGCAAAAAATATTGGACCAAATAACATTGTCGAAAGATCGGAAACTCAAAACAGTACTTTATATCCATTTTTCTATTCAAAACAGTGATCCTACTCATTCTAATATTTTAAACGCGAAATTTTATGAGTAGGTATAGATGGGTGGGTGTTCTTTGACACAAAAGCTATACTGACCGGATTTTGAGGAAACTTTAAAGTTACAGTACACATCGGAATAAAACATTCAATTACATTACAATTCATAAGATAATATATTGTATACCACATGGGTGAAACCGCGGGTGGACGCTAGTATTGTCTAAATACTAAAAAGCAATGAAATATTACTAAATCGCAATGCGCAAAGTATTCGATACACTACACCGCCATAATCAATCCACTTATGCAGCGCCGTATTGACATTTCCGTTCACGAACTTGCTGATCCGTCCGACATCGGACACAATCAGTCGGGAGCATTTCGGGAACCGCCTGTGCTTGCTGATATGTCCGTCTGTCCACATTACTGCAGACTGACGCGAGCTTGTCACAAGCCAATTTGATTTACCGTCTGACGTGTAGGAACGTGTATGCTTTAGATTAATTCGGCTTAACTAATTCGGGTCTATGGAATTAGCTTATGTAGTGCAAATTGAGGGTTTATTGAAAAAACGGCGCAGTTTACCAAAACGTGACGTAATTTCTTGATTGTTAAATAGATGTTTGTTAATTGAACAGTTTCTGCGCAAATGGAAGTTGTCTCCAGGCACTAATTTTTATAGGCTGAATTGTGTAACAATCTCTATACAATTAAGAACGATGCACCAGACAGTATAATAAGTTTGCCTACGACTAGAGGAGAATTGGGGCTCCTACCTCCTTTGCAGGCAGATAGCCATAATTATCCAGCGTGATATCGGCCAGCCATATCGGATCGCGGCGATCGAAAACAACTAAGGCTGTTGTTTCATAAACCGCTTACATTCTATCTAGATGATCTGGACTCGTGCTACTTCTCAATCGCTTCGAAACTGCGCTAAAATATAATTGATTTACATCACCAATTTATAAACTGTTCGAAAATAAATTTTACCTTATTTTGAATAAGAATCTTTTCAATTCGTGATTTTGGTTCCAATAAGTATACGGTAAAAACTTTATAGCACATGAGGTGTCTTTTCAGACCTATATTTTACCAGCAATGCTATGAATTCACATCACAGGCTTAGGGGTCTTACTGAGGGTTGCCATGGGCGATGTCGCCAGTTCTGTATCCAAATATTTCATATTGAAATGCTTGGTAGCTAACTCACTTTGTTTGGCTACGTCGCCAATTAGGAATTTCAATACAAATTCTTTGTATACGTAGATGGTGATATCACCGTGGAGTCCCAAGAAGTTGATTTGTAAAAACACTGTTGGAAGAGCAGCACCGTCTAAATACTGAGAATATCGGAAAATCTCAAAGGTTTCCTAAATGCGGTTGGATATTCATCCAGTACCAACTATAGCTCCGCCTGAGATACGTTACCAGAAAGCGTTCTACAACTGTTTAGAACACAGACCGTTCTGCTAAATGCTCCCAGTAGTTTATTGGGCACGTGAGTGGAATTCAAGCAGTGGAAAATTCGCTTGCCAATTAACGACGGGCCGTCTGGTACAATGTATAAAGCCTGCAGTAGGGGAGGTTGTTATTTTGAAAAAAAGAAGGCTCTAAATTGGACAAAAATCTCTATTTCATAATCGAAATGAAGGCGACAAAAGGAATATTAGAACAAAAAAAACTGATAAAGAATAGCGCTAGAAACATTGCATATAATTGAAAGCTTTAAAATGTAGTTTTATAATAATAGTTTGATGGAATTAAGCATAATAGTGAGTGAATATACCTACTGAAATGTCTCTCAGATTAATTACAGTGCCGCGCAGGCACTTGTTATTATAGTTCTGAGTGGCACTGCAATTACTTATTACGAACTGGCGTTATACTGATGAGTGATGGTGTCACTCCTCTCTTTATTGAATAATATAAGGAAACAAGATAAGTACATATTTTTTTTCTTTATCATGTTAATATCGTTAATTTCTATTAATATATGACCTAATCTTATAAGAGTATGGACCACGTGCCCGTAGAGGGTAATGTAATAAAAAAAAACAATATAAGTATTATGTTTTTAATTATAAATGTGTATATTCCTTTCTTATTATACATAGTTTGGAAAAATAATCTTTATATTGAGCGCATCCAGTTCGTGAAATGCTCTGATACTGTAACATAGAGATCCTTGGTTGTTTGCTTGTAAACTCAAATGTTAATGTAATTAGCAAAAGAAATTGTTCTGGGTCCATCTAGTAATGAATTAAATATTTGTTCTGTTGCTTAGCTAAGAACTTTCGTGATTGGAACTAGATTGTAAGCTACAGTCTATTGGCCTGAACACACACTTCTGTAATTGTTATATTATTTTACTAGTTGGAAAATTGAACAAATAGAGAACAGTAATTATAATTGTATAAAGATATAAAAAACTCACTTTCACCTCCTGGTTTCATCACCTCGACACCAAGTGACTCGTCTGAACAAATCATATGAGCCCAAACTCGAAGGGTTTACTTGTGTAGCCACTGAAGAGTTCCACTATCCACCTGCCTCCATCATCAGATCAGGTCCATTATACCAAATTAGTTTTGTCATCCAAACTACATATACATACAGTCATACATAGTTTCAATTCGATACGACAATTAGAAGTACGTTAAAATTAACTTCTAAGATTTTATTACATTGTTAGCTATAAGTGAAGCTAATAAAACTATGTTAATAAACTAAAACAAATGTCTTCGAGTTGCAAATTATAATAGGTTCCATTTTTTTTTTAATACTTTTGGAAGACGAAACGTTCAGGTCGTTTGCATGATAGTAAGCATAACGGCAGCCCATAAATATTGCAATAGCACTCAGAACTTTAAAATACATAGACCTACGGGGCACTGCATTGCACTCGTTACCCAGAGACATTATAGGTATCAAGTCTCATAACCTCAGTAATTTCGTTGAGTACTTTGCTCATCAAACCGAAACACAGTTAATGCACATGACTATGCTTGGAGCAGACTGCAAGGGAAAATCCGGAGTTACTCACCTTTAGACGGAAACTTGGACAAGAGCTGTTAGTCCAAACACCTGGTAAAATTGGTATATTCCGGAGCTGAGAGAGTGTCTATCCATTTCATCCATTCTAGGGTTACCGTATCAGATTCATCGCATAACAAGGGAGAAAGTAATAAAAAAGGAAAACGTCATTGCAGCCACAGTATAAAGTATAGATAGTAAGTCATATTCTAATGCTCATCTGACTAGATACAATCCTCAAGTTATCAAATTAAAAAGTATTGCTCATCATTGTTTCAGCTGCACTTGAGAGCCGGTCCTATTCTAGGATAAGCGCGTTCAATCATATCATCACTTAAGATCAGATGATATATAATCAAACCTTAACGTATACAGAGTAAACAAACACGCAGTGAAACACTAAACTCCCGAGAATTAAAATTGAAGAAAGCTTAGAAGAAAATAAATACATCTGTTTTCTGAGCTGAGTTGTGTTTCGTTTTGATGGGTATGCTTTTAGATTGACATTTCAAAACATCACCATCTTAGGTGTTAAATTAACAGGTCACGTTCCAAATACCAAACAGCAGAACTCAAATCGTTGACGTAGCTGAAAAGACCGTAAAACTGAAGTGGGATTTGGCCAAGTTTGTTTTATATCGGATGAGCTGTGGGCGAAATTTCGTTCCAAAAGGTGCCTTTTGGCAAACCAGCTGTCTGTCACAAAATATAGAAAACCAGGACAAATGACGATTACTAACGAAATAGCTTATAATTACGATGCTTGAGTAACTGGGAGCGTTTATCCAAAGCTGGATTTCTGACTAGTATACCTACTAGCCAGAAATCCTGCTAATAGCCATATTTTATTTTTACATACTATGAAATTACAATACAATGCATAATACTTTATTGTACACCAGACTTCAAATTAAAACAGTACAGAAATAATAAACAACACTAAACTGCAATGTGCGGACTTATCGGTAAGGCATTTCTTCTAGACAACCTTTGGAGGAAGAGAACTAATGGAGTAAAAGAGGTCCTTCTAAATAAATAAACAAAAATTTAAATATACATGGACTTAACTACAAATATACCAATTCCACGACACGGGCCTAGAGCACAGAACATAATAAAAGCCTAGATTTGTTCTATTTAGTTGTAACCGTAAGTTTCCTCTGTAAATCATTTTTGGACAGTAAATATATTATTATTACATACCAATAACATATTCATATAACATAATGATATACATGCTAATAGATAAGTAATCAAAACAAGACCTTATAATCGAAACTGTCAAATATTTAGTTTCATACAGTCTGTAGATTGCTGTTTTACGAAAAATGCCTTGAGTGTCAGGGAGTATTTTGTACTATGAAATTTCGATCTTTTAGTTCACACATTTTTTAGATTGCCCTATCTATTTTTAAATCTGCGAGATACTACCACTTTGGAACGCAATCGCAATATTTTTCATAAAAAAGACCTTAAAATGTTATATGTAACTGTTACCATTTGCAGATATTGCGAATGCTTTAAAACGATCAGAGCGTGATATTAAAAGTTACATTATCTCAACGTTGTTCACTGTTGTTACTTTAATGCTTGAGAAGATACCGAATACTAAGATCAAACAATGCTCGAAACCTTCAGAACTCGAGTCACATTTCGAATCGTAAAAAACAATTCTAAATTCATTTCAGGAGTTGAGATCAGAATCCACTGAATCTTCTAGTATTTTATTCAAAAATTCTTAATATTACTTTATACATTGTAACGGGATATTTACCGTGATTATTATAAGCTGGTGAGCTCTTTCTTAATATTACCATATCGTAACATCTTTCGCAAATAAAATTTTGTTCTAATGATCATTACCACATCACCGAATGCAGATGGTGGTGAGGAGGGAGCACGAGGTGGTGATCAGCCCAAAAAAAAACGTAGCGACTAGTTGCCTTGTTCCAAAGCCTAGCCTACACTTAATTAATAAAAGAATTCTCCCAGAAAAAAAACCGGTTTAAAATGTTTTTAACAAATCTTTTAATATATTTCTTTTTATATTTCAAAAAAGAAGGAGGTTCTACATTCCGCTGCATTTCGAGGTGGTTCCATATCAAATTTATGAATAAACACCGTATTTTTCCATAAAACTTATGGTAGAAAAATGGGGAATGAAAATAAATATATCCCGATATTATCATCCCAGTTGGTTACTGCTTCTTTGAAAAGAAATTTTCTATTCTGTTTTACTACGGCTTCTATTCAACATTTAAAAACATCAAAAGTTTAGTTTTTATTTATTTGTAAATAAATTATAACGAAACTACAATTTTTTCCAACGTTAATTAATACCTTTTGATTACTAGCTACTACATAAAAAAACTACATCTAAATAAGCTACAAAAACAATTTGACAATCTTTAGCCATTTTGGGCTAAAGATAATTCAAGTGGGCTATCAGAAGGTACTAAGATTAAAATGTTGGTCAAAAAGGCAGATAGTATTTGAATTTTTTAATCCTAGTGGGTTTTCACCCTAGAGGCATTCCAAGACTAAATTGCAAAGTCTAAATTTTTACTCCAAGAGTTAAATTGCAAAATCCTTTCGCGGCAAAAAGTTTAAATAGGCACTTAATACGATTGGGTTCAAAGAATTCGTGCTAATGTTAAACGGAATCTGGACAATCTGAGAGCTTCAATAAGTTCCGGACAGTTTCGTGCTTAATACTTTGGAATTCCGGACGTACGCGAAAAGATTTTATTGCGGGACTTTAGCGAATTCCTAATAAGTTCCTCTCTTCTTTGGAATAAACAACAAGTTTGAAGTAATGGGATAAGGAATGATGAATTAGTTGAAGGGAAATGAGGGTCCAAAGTGCTGTGAGTTCCTGTGTACTCGAAAGAAGGATATAATTTAAAAATTTATTTTGGATTTCACCAAAATTTTGTATCGATGAAAAAAATATCAAAAGGACAAGCGCGGACAAGGCGCGATTTAAAAAAAAACATACGAGCATGCGAAATAAAATCGCAAAACAAAAATTATTCCTCAGCGCACTCTCATGCGATTTTGTTCGGCAGTACGTGTTCTTGCATTGTGGTATTATGTTTAAGATTTTGCGAATAAAATTACACGACTTTTCATCGTAATGCGCGCTAGGTTTATATTATGTTTTATAAGAATAAACGAATAACAATTTTTCAGGGCTCTCTTAATAGTTAAATGTTTAAGACTGCTCTCAAACGCAAGCCTAGTTACAATTAATAAAACTACCACTAATCCATCATCACCTCACACTCTCATCATCATCAGCCGAAAGACTTCCACTTTCTACCATAGGCCTCCTCCATAGAGCGCCACTTGGATCGGCTATTCGCCTCTTGCATCCAACGGCTCCTCACGGTTTGATCAGTCATTATACCCTAAACCCTTTAAATTGTATTTATTATATATTATGGCTTAGAAAGTTATTGACTGGTCATACATGTTGTATACCGGAATGGTTTTGTTATATATATAAATCCAAATTCCAGTCGCTTTGAAGAACCATAACTCCATCAAAACGTATAGCTAAAACAATAACACGTTAATTAATGTGACTGTTTTAACCATTTGCAGTTAGAGAATCAGATATTTTATATTCATTGCATTCTAAGTTATGCAACATTGACCATCAATCAGGCTCTTACAGGATTCTTTTTTAGTGTGTTAGTAAACATACGTTATTTCATTTCACGTAAGTGAAAAAAATAATTAAAAATTATTCAAATATGTTTTTTTATAATTATTGGTTGGTAATCATTTACTATCTCACCCGATCTTAAGTAAAGATGTGGTCAATGACGGTAGACACAATTCCTCTTACCACAAAAATCAACTTTTAGACGTCTGTTTATCTTGAGAGTGTCTAAAAGTTAAATACCACAACACTACTTTGATTACATGTCAAAGTTGTGTTGCGGTGTAGAATGATTACAAATTTCACAATGGAACTGAGTTTGACAATGTTTAGACACTTCTTAAATCAAGGCGTAAACAGCGTTTAAAAGATAAATGACTAAAATGATTAGAATTGTCACAATAGAATAGAGTTAGACAACAGTTAGACAATTCCTTAATTTAGTTTTGTAGTTGCTTATAGTTAAACACGCGACTAAGATGTGTTTAAGAGTTAGACACTGTTTAAGATATGTTTAGGGTGTGTTTATTTTTTTTGTCAAAGTATAAGTCTTGATTAAGATTGGTGTTCAAATACAGCACCTGGAACATACCGATAGATGCTTGGCGATACTTGAGGGTATAGTAAGCTAGACGCCAGACGAGACAAAACTTGAGATATTAAACATCCTCGTACTATCTTACAAAACCCTTTCAAGTACCACTAAACAACTATGCCAAACCTTATTCCAAAAGTTTCTTAACACAAAGAGCAATGTGGGCATGAAACCGTCCAAGCACAACATACAAACTAATGTGGCCATGTTAAATGATCTTCTCAGGTTCGGAGACACATTCCTAGCGTCCCGCAGCTCTTAACGAATGGTGGTCATAAATCGAGGGCCGTTCTTGTGAGACATTTGTCCGGCTGACTGTTGGAATGGTGCTCACTCTCGTGTCTTACGTAACAAGCTGTAGATAGTCTATTATAACATTGTTTTTAACTTTAAGTGCACCTAGAAAATGTTTGTGTTTCTGTCTTTTCTTTCGAATTGTGAGAGAGTATTTGAAATCAATTTTATGATACCTACTGCAAATTTACTCTCGCTGTTGTTATAAATAGCCAGTCTTTAAATAAAATTTAGGTATTAACTTAGATTATGATTTTCGGAATTATTACAATGGGGCAAGTATATTGGCAACGTTGTTTACTAGTTTAACGCTTTGTTCGTTCAAGATTGAAGATTCCTAGTGTATAATTTTGATTCGTATTGATTTTAATACACAAACAAGTCAATGTACCCACAGTTACATAAAAAAACATGATTGTCCTAGGCAGTATCACTCGGGATTATGTAAGGATTCTAACGATATCCCATATACCCAAATCTGTTCAGGTACCTATTTAATAAATATGGTGGAATAAACTCACATCATCACTCACAACTCTAAAATCATTACACTAATTTTTGTGCAGTCATGTAAAAATACTTTAGTACTTCAATTATATTGTTGCGAACATTCATGAGTATCGATTCACATTAGATTATCAACCACATTTGCATATATACATATACAATAGATAGATAAGTACATTGAGCGTCCTGTTCCAAATTCATTCAAACAAACTTGAATTTGGTATTCATCAAAAATCACGACACGGCGTAAACTCTATAAGCTTGTGAAAAAGTTTGTCCATACACAACACCGTTGTAGCGTCTATCGCAAAAACATCCGACGCAGATCACGAGGGTACTGATAACGCATACTGTAGGTAACGTTGCCTACAAAGCATTACGGGTGAAGGGAAAACGATAACGTGTAGCTCCCGCTTCAAAATACAGTTTTTATGCTATTTGATAACGAGACGAGCTGGTCGTTTGCCTGATGGTAAACATAACACCGGCCTGTAACAATTGCAGTGCCACTCAGAATTTTGAAACAAAAAGTCCTGCTTGGCACTGCAGTGCGCTCGTTACCCTGAGACATTAGGTATTATGTCTCATAAGCCCAGTAATTTCCCTGGCTACTTTGATCATCAAACCGGAACATAGTAATTACACATAACTACTTGGCGGCAGACTTCACGAGCAAAGCGTTGGTATACCAACCCATAAGGACAGTCACCACTTAGTAACCTAAAGTTTAAATCCAATCTCCACGAATTTGTCTTTCTTAACACCTTTTTGTAAAGAAGAGACTATAAGAACACAAAACCCATGAAGGAAATTGTGTTAAATCCGGCACAGTCCAAACAAAACCACCTATTCAATTACGATCCCACATAAATTTCTTTTAAAAAAAAACTTATTTTATCTTTTTAAACAAGCTTTTGTATGGTATCTTGTATTCTCTCTAAAATCAAAAAGGTGTGAGGAATTTCAGGATGGTTGTAATTATTATTATATTGGGAAGTGCTCTAAAAATGGATCACCAGATTGGTCTTTGATAAACCAACAGACAAACAATGGTCGATGTTAAATAAAAGCTTGTTGAAAGATAAGGTACCTACATATTATCTTCTTCTCATAAGGTTGGTGTAAGTAACGATCTCAACTATTTTTGGTGATATGTAAACATGATGCCCGGATAATATTTGGATTGGAATAAAGATAATAAACTTATTTTTTAAAGAATAGCTTTTTATAGTCGATAATTAATATCTGACCACTATCTCGCCCTACATGGTCAGAGATGGTGAACATGTAGCTTTGGTCGACATTAAAGGTTTTTTATTAGTTCACGATTTAACCACGCCGTTTCTTATTTGCGTCAAAGCAGAAATTGACAAATCTTAGTCATAATCCGAGTTTCCGGAGACTTGTACAATACATGTTTTCCTCTTACGAAATCGTCGCCATATCAGTCATGTCCCTTATAAGAATGGCGGAGATGTTGTGTTGTGTTAAATAAAAAAAAGGTTTTTTAGAGATTGGTGTTTCGAAGAAAGCATTGTCCAAGCCTAGAGAGTAGAACTTTTTTATTTTCTTAGAACCCTATATTACGAGTACAATGATGAAATGCGTCCTCCTGTTAAAAATTAACTGACGTCTTCATTTTTTTCCTATTTGATAACGAGATGAGCTGGTCGTTTGACTGATGGTAAGCATAACGCCGGTCCATAATAATTGCAGTGCCTCTCAGAACTTTGAAACACAAAGGCCCGCGCGGCACTGCGCTCGCTATCCTGAGACATTAGGTGTTAAGTCTCATAAGCCCAGTAATTTCACTGGCTATAGCTCTGCTCATCAAACCAAAACACGGTAATACTTGCACATTACTGCTTGGCGACAGACTTCACGAGCAAAGAGGTGTTACCAACCCAGACAGACACTCGCTGAAAAGTTAGTCCTATACAACTAACAAAAGGCTAACAAAACACTACATGTTATATAAGTTCATATTAGGTATAACTGAAAGAAAAATAGTAATTTTCCAGAACAGATATTTTTACTAGGCTGAGTAGTTGTTTCTAGGCTGAGATAATCGAGTCTAACATATGTACATATATCTAACACAGTTATGTATAACGAATGTACGTAAGGTACATTCGTTTTCATGTTCTTAGAACCACACATTACAATAACTAGGTACCTGTCAAAAAATAAACTGAAGACTTAATCTTTCTATGAGGAAAACAATAATTTACCAGATCAGGATTTATACGGGGGCGAGTAGTTGTTCCTAGGCTGAGACGATTGGGTCTTAGATATAGGTATAGGTAAATTTGTTTATCAAAAAAATCTAACCTTGTTCCGGCGTAGTTTGTGTCCGCAAAAGGAATTATGTTATAGCCATTTATTAAGTGTAGGGGTAAAATTGCATTTTTTGCTGGGTTTTATCTTAAGAGTTGTTTGTAACATGTCGCATTATACGCGTATTTTGTCACATAAGTTACCTTTTTATGAGACCAGCCCTAACTTTTTTGTTTTCATCTGCAGTTTTTTTTTGAATAACCCTTTACTGAGTCAAGGTACAGAATTTAACCACAATAGAGTAGAATTATAATATACGATGGATTGAAGCGATGAAAGATTATTAGTAGTGACTTCGGCTACTGTCTTGTAGGTCAATGGTTCGAATCCTACAATGAATTTGCGCTTGTAGGAAGATATCATGATTCAACTACAGAATGGTGATAAGGCATTATCTAGTGCTCACCTCACTAGCTACCTCCCTTAATAAGTCCTACTATATATACCCTTATCAGTCTTAGTCTACAGTCTGACTTTGTATTGATATGTTATCCCGAAGGTCCATCTACTCCTGGAGGTCAACAACATTAGTTTTAAGACATTTTGAAATTCGGAATTTTTCATTGAAGAAATGGAATTTAGGGTTTACGTCAAAATTCTATTAGAGAATTTCCGTGCAGCACTAGATCAGCTGATTCACTTGAACTATGATGATGTTGATTAGAAGAGACTTAGAAAGTATTCTAGTAAATGCCGCGAACTTCACGTTTGAAGTTGAATTTAATTTTTTGTATGGAAATATTTTGTATGGTTTAGTTTATATTATAATTCACATCTTTGATCACCTCCTCACTTAAAATTAGTCAATAAAGATCAGAAGTCATCAAACTATACCATCAATGGGACATTAGCACGGAAATCGAACGGACCTAAAATACCTAAATATTTCCAAGAGTTTAGTTAGGGTGATATGATTACCACAGTTTTATTTACCTACTCTGTCGTTATACAGAAATGGTCAAACGTTGCTGTATTTAGGTTTGAAGGGCAAAGTAATTTGAGAAAATTACTGGGTGCTATTAAACTATAAACTTTATGTCTTGGGGTAACTAGAGCACAGCAAGACCGCGTCTAATTTAATCAGTGAAAGTTATGACATTCAAGACTGTTATGAACACGCGTAGACAAATGACATGATTGTCTCTTCGCTTCGTTAAATAAAAAAGCCAGATAACTATAGTTAATATCTGTATGTATAATGTATATACATACAGA
This sequence comes from Crocallis elinguaria, assembly GCA_907269065.1. Classification (NCBI taxonomy): domain Eukaryota; kingdom Metazoa; phylum Arthropoda; class Insecta; order Lepidoptera; family Geometridae; genus Crocallis; species Crocallis elinguaria. Next base: position 16,077,379 of record OU026072.1, on the reverse strand, counting down.
CATTGACTATAGTTATTGGCAAGTCAAAATTTGGTTTTCGCCAGAATTGGAATATGCCAAGAATAACTTATTTTCTACATTGCATTGCAATCCTTTTTTTATTATTACAAGCTTTAATTTAACTTGCTATGTTTGTATGTATGTATTTTGGTTTGTTTGTTTAGGTCAAATCTTGCAAGTTAAATTTGACCCACTTCCCGGTGTTCGATTTAGCTGAAATTTTACATACATATGTAAACATCAGAAGACAATGCGATATGATGATGTCACAAAGCTGGTCTGATGATGGAGCCGGAAGGTGGCCGTAGGAACTCTATTTACGAAACGACGTATTCCATCAAGTTCGAGCTCGTAATTAGATTTGTCTTTACAAGTACTCTGATGATGTCCAGAGTCCTAATCACGAAGTCGGAAATTGGTCACAAGATTTCAGTACCAATTACGTATTTTATAAAAGCTTGTCTGGAAAAACATGTTTTAAAAAAAACCTGTTTTATTCTAGTTCGGTTAGCGTTTGACTACTATCTCAACTGAACTTGAGCTGCGATGTTGTCAAAGATATACACTCAAAAGATTAGGACTAGCTCTCTAATACAGCTGCCTGAATACACTGATAGGTATAGTGCTACAGATTTTCAACTTGAGGGTAAGAGCTATTATTTAAAATACATCAGAAACGTATTATTATTTATGCTCCGATAGTGGGTGAACGAGAATGAAATTAGAAGAAAGTTAGGTCCATTGTGTGTGTCCAAATGAAAATAAAACAAGAGCACGTCCGCACTGTCCATGTATTGTCAAGTGAAGTGAGAAGCCACAGATTACAAAAAACTTATGCATAGCATCACACAGATAATAAATCTTCTATAGATATAAAGAAATAAAATTGAAGTGTCTGTTTGTAATATCAAAATGACAGCTTTTTACCAAATGCATATGAAAGTATATACGGTACATGTAACAAAACCACAATTTTTTAAATTGTTGTCTGTCTGTCTGTCTGTTCCGGGTAATCTCCGAAATGGCTGGACCGATTTTGACTGGACTTTAACTGGCAGATAGCTGAGGTTATAAGGAGTAATTTAGGCTACTTTAATTTTAGAAAAATAATTAGGGTTCCGCACAAAAAAATAAAAACCACAAAATTCAATATCTCCGCGCGAGTGAAACCGTGGGGGCAGCAGCTAGTTATTAAATAAATTAGTATTTCCATGCATCAGTGGGACTTATTGGGCTATGTTTTCATAATAAGTCATTCATGAATGTATCGATAAAAAAATATTTATATATCATCAAAACAACTTGTAAAATAATTCAAGAAACCAAAGTTTTCCTTTAACAGAATACTGTTAAATCAGTAAGCAGCACTTCAGCGCTACATTCAGCTTATTACCAAAACACTCCACAAAACATCAGAGTTAAGCAAAAAACTGAAAACCGTTCCATTTGCAGACTCTGCAAAGTTTATGCTGAAATCGTTTGGTCCACAATTCAGCTGTGTATACTAACAGCCGTGAATAAATACAGGCCTGTAGGGAGTATCCGGAAAGTCACCGCATCTATACTAAAAAAACATAAATAAAATATCCCTTTTACTTAAAATAAACTTTTCTTTTTTTTTATCACTGGCTAAATGCCTTTGTTAACTAGCTAATACATAAATAAACACTACATCTAACCTAGCTAGCTAAAAAAACAGTTGGATAATCTACAAGCCCTAGTAGGCCTATAGATAATCCAAATGTTCTAGCACACTTAATACTATTATTATATTATATATTATTATAGTATTCTTAATACCTAATTTCGCCAAGTAACGAGTGGATCCCAGTGCTGTGCAGGCTTTTGTGTTTCAAAATTCTGGATGACACTGCAATTGTTGTGGGTAGGCGGCTTGCTTACCATCAGGCAAATGACCGAGTCGTCTCGTAGTACTAAGTTAATTAAACAAAGTTAAGCCATACAAAGGGGCTGATATGAATTTGAAAGCTTTGATGTTTATATTTCGACAAAAAAAACCATTTTAGGTCTGTGTCTCATGAACAAGCGGTGCAAGTGCGGAACTTTGCGATCGATAAAATGCACAGTTAAATTAGAAATAGGTAAGTCATTGTTGATATTTTCGAAAACAAAACACAGCATTATTCCCGAAAACGATAACTTATCTAACAAATAAATAAATTTGAAGTGTCTGTTTGTCATATTAACAGCTTTTTACTAAATGCATAAGAAAGTATATACGGTACCTATAACAAACCAACCATTTTTTAAATTTTTGTCTGTCTGTCTGTTTGTTCCGGGTAATCTCCGAACGATTTTGACGGGACTTTCACTGGCAGATGGCTGATGTTACATGGAGTAACTTAGGCTATGTGAGCAAAGCCGCGGGGCACAGCTAGTAAGATAATAAGAAGAATTACAAGGTGAATGATGTTTATGGGCAGGTGCAGCAATCCCTGCCTACACCGATGTCTTGCTTTTTTAATAACTACTTATAGACAGTAAAATATTCGGATATTTTTTTTGTCATTTTTGTCATATATCTGGGTGACCGAGCTTCGCAAAAACTTTTTTTTTGTGCGCGTGTTTACAGAAACACTGGTTGATTAATTGTAGAACTTAGGGAAGAAAGTAAGAAAACATTTTTTTCTAACCTAACCTTCTACCTTCTAACCTAACGAGGGAAAAATGCTGCTGTGAGTCAAGTTGTTACTAGAGTAATATGTCACATTATTACATAGCTAATAATATACTCTGCTCTAGTTATTTTCCCTTGGTATTCTAAAATCGTGACGCTACTACAAAGTTGAGAGAAATGTATTAAAATTTTGTGCGTACTGTATTAAGGTGAAGTGATAAAGTGAATTTGTGATGAGGTAAGATTACAAACCAGCACAAAATCAATATAACTAAGGAATTACCGCTCTATTTTTACCATTACCTGGAAATAAATTACTGAAAATATCAAAATGTTCGTATTGAAGTTTCCCAACTAAGAAGCTTATTTTTAGAAATCCAACTCTTTAACCCAAGAGTTATTCAAAGTAAAGTAACTTATGGGACAGGTCTGACAGTTGTAACGCGTTGCTGAGTAAATTGAAAACAGATCGTAACTCGAAGAATTTTAATGGAAACAAGCGAAAAACTACAAAGCAAATTCGAATTCCAAACTGTATTGAAATGGGGTAATATTTTGTCTTAGTCCTGCAGCTACTGACTAGTTTAATCACGAATTGGGGTAAGGAGTTTTTAATTTTTAAGGGTAATTTAGTAACACAGTGGTGTCGATTCTTTAGTTTCATTCCTAAACCTAATTTTAGTTTCGTTCTCTCTCTTTTTAATACGTAATATGAGAAAGAGATGGAAGATGTTTGACAGACTTAAATTTAGTTTAAGAGATGTCAAATATCTTCTATCCTTGATAAATTAGACGCCATTAAATTCATTGACGTAAAATTTACACTAGACACAACCAAGTTAATTTGACAGGTCTAAAATATATGCCATCTCTTTCTCATGTTCTCATTTAGAAAGAGAGATTGAAATTAAAATTAGGTTTAGGTATGAGATGACAGAATCGACACCACTGTACCCTTAAATTTAATCTAGTTCATCCGTCTTTCTCATATTATCACAACGGTGTAAATTACTGCCACAGTCATGAAATTATGCATTAAATATGATATGGAGGTGCTTCAAATGATAAAATACCTATTTAAACGGTACTTGTCTATAAATTTATTATTAAAGTAAGAATGTCTGTTTTTTTCATGTAGCCCCTGCCCTTTATGTAGAGTAAACCTATCCAAAATAGGTCTTAAGAAATAAAATATACTTGAGAAAATGTTGAAAACACTTGCGGATGTTCACGTAAATACGAGTAAATATATACATCCCAAAAATTCAAACTTCCAACAGGATTCGAACCTGCGTCTTCTGCTACTTTAGACGAAACACCTTAACCAACTAAGCTATGGTAGTGATCGATGTTAACTGCGAAATTCTTAAGATGATGTTTTATAAAAAATAACATATAATATAGCAACAGCTACTGGACTATTTGGGTAAACGCTCACTTTGTTAATAAAGCAAGAAGAATTTTTAAGAAGACTGAAGTGACTTTTAAATAAAACTCAAAAAGGTGACTCCTTAAACTTTAACGCTTAAAGTGTCAATTTTCATCACTTTCAAATCCTAATACTTGAAACCTATAAATGTTGCGAATTATTGCGATAAATGGCTATCAGTTAGGTAGGTACTAATATCTTTTTCAAGGAAAACCAACAGCTGCATTATAGCATTTAATTTAAAAAAAGCCCACATAACTTAAGAAAGCTTTCTTAACAACAAAAGAAACAAACAAACAAAAAAAAACCTTATGAATTTCTAATACTTGTATAGAGGTTGAAAAAATATTTCAGTAGAGACTATAATCGTAAATCTTGAAGCCAAAGCTTGGATTTGGTTTAAATTTTAATGGAAACAAAGAAAAATAGCCAATTTATTTATTTATTTATTTGGTACAGTTGCTGCACTTACAGTAAAAACCAAAGCGTACAGCAGCCAGGTTATTATGATTTGCTTCCAACAAAACTAAAATAAAAATACCATTGTATCCATTGTACTCTAGCAAAGACTCCAATATTGGGTCAGTCTTTAATTTCAATCCGAAGTAATATCGGACGTCTTCCCTTCAATGCCTCTCAAACTCAAGAGGTCCTTTTTCGATACAGAATTACTTTCTACGCCTTTCGAAAAGGTCAATAAGTTTCTTACAAAAGGTTTTAAATTATAAAAATCCCTCTGACTGAGAGTGGAATTGGCATGCCGAGGGTTCCAGCGCATGTAAAGATTTATGAAAAATAGTGAAGTGGAAAATAAATCTGGTACATACAGAGGATATGTAATATGTATACATTATGAATCCCGCTATTTGGCGTTCACACTTTTCATCGTAAGCAATCAACAATGCACAACTTGTCAAAACGTAAAGTATGAATTAGTATCTACCTTTACAAATAATTATAACAGACTAAAAGCCTTTACTAACTAGCTATTACTCGGACATAAACACGACATCTAAAAATTGTTGGATAATCTACAAGCCTACAGATTATCCAAGTGCTTGTCCATTGCAAATAAAAAGCGTACCCAGCACTGGCTACTTACAAAACATCCATTTGAGGTTAGATAGGTACTGTCAACTTTAGTGAATTTTGAACTTGATAGATTCTTATAGAAGCTTTATATAAAAAAGAAAACGCTAACTGCCTCCTTAGAGAAGCTACTGGAACACATGGACGCTAATGGTTACATCACCGATATTTTCTTGTACTAACTCAAGCTTATTGCGGGATTCAAACCCTCGATCTACGCATTGGGGAACGAATTCTCTATTATACCACTGAGCCATCATCGCTACATAACATAGCTTTGTTACATATTAGTTATAACATTCCCAATGTACAGTTTTGATTAATATTAAAGGCTCAATTTAACCAGGGATCACTAAAAACGGTTAACATTGGCAGCGAAAAGTTGCCGTCCCAGACCCTCAAAGTTTTGGATCGACACTTTTTATCACAGCCGTCTCTTAAGATTTGTAAATACTTAATATCGTCAGGTTCTAAGTTTTTCATGTTATAACGAAGTCGATAATTGACAGTCTCTGTTGCTAGATTGAGGTGGTACCTAGACGACAGCTGTCAAAAAGTTGCAAGTTTATATTATTCATGTACTGTCTCACAAAGTAAAGATCGCAATAGCTCAAACCTTATGCACTACAGATGAAAGTGCTGAGGGCTCACAGCGCGGGAGTAGTGCCTTACTGAAATTTAAGCACACTTTGGATTGACCTTTAGCTATACACGCCAAGGTTGTTTCTAACGTCGCCAGAGCGGCCCATTTATTGGGTGTCATATCAACACTAAATATTTCTGAGGCATAATTTTTAATAGACCGATTTTGAATCACGAACAGTTCCATATAAGCAGACTTTTTACAAACATCTAATGTAACTCACCACTACATCCCAACTCCCATAGCTGATATTGATATATAACCATTACAACTGTCAATACAACATAAAAAACTTGCAATATTGATCATTTCTGAAAACCACTGCGCAGTCTTTTTATTTATTTATTCATACGACCTCCGTAACTTACAGACTATTGTCCAATATATTAAAAAGCTAAACTAAGGTAAGCCAGTAGTATATTATGGAACTTGCTTACCGTATCATTAAATATATCTAGAGCTGGTTGTTGAGCGAGTTTATCATTGGGTACCCTAGGGCCTAGATATATGAACCTAGCGGCATCTATTCAGCTTTCAAACTTACCTTGATATACCAGAATAACATTCACGAACCATGCCTTTAGATCTGGAAACAAAAGAATTGCAGCGTAAAACCCGAGCGTCGCACTCAGACGACCTTTCAAGTGATCTTGCTCCTCAGTTCTCTAGACTGGAGTGTTAGACGTTGTAAATGTAGCAGCTAATTAGGTTAGATGTTATGATACATTTTCAGGAACGGATGTGATAAAATGTTACGTAGTTTGAAGCAAATTTGAAGTCAAAAGGATTCGTATATATAAAGAATAAATAGATAAATAAACGCTTACACTCATACCCCCGCACTAGGATTCCCTGTGTCGCAGGTGGCATGGACACACAGATACACATCACAAACATCCAAGACACGAGAACAAATTTTATGTTTACACAAAATCTGCCCCGGCCGGGAATCGATCCCGGGACCCCTCGCTTTGCAGGCAGGGTTACTACCAACTTAGCTACGGAGCCGTCGATATGTTGTTTTACTTTTAGTAAAACTTAGCACAGCATGACATAATATGATAGCCTTTATATTACATTCACAATAAGAAATACTATAGACTATAGCATAGTCGTTGAGTTGATAGACTCAATTGGTACAAGTTCAATCGCCGCCACGGGACAAATAATATTTATGTATACCTATACAATATCACGATCATCTTCATTTATGTATCAATGTCTCCGTGTTGTAGGACTACAATTCTCTTACTTCCTTTATATACAGAAAGCATTGTGATACTTATATATTATGTTACCCATATTTGAAAATATACACAAATTTCAGCGCTTCTTGAAACATGTTTAGGGCTACAAGTAATAAAAGAGAACAGGTTATCTGTTGTACTCAGGGCGTCTTGCACGATATTTCATTATCGTGAAGCGCCTAAGTCAAGACACAATTGACCACCTCTCATGTAGAAGAGGTTTCGATTGTTGATATATCATTACGTATCAGAGTAAACGTATTTACTGTGGCATACTTGTATATAGCATTAGCATGTGTATGATCAAAGGAAACTCGATACGCCTCTTGGGAACAGGTGACTTGTAGCTTGGCGTAATCTGTATGCATTTGTCGGGTCCACACATCAATGTAGGTGAGTGCGTGCTTCAGTCTGTTCCCTGTTTATTTGGTTATAATAAGGAGTAGAGTACCTACTGGATGAGGAGTACTTTGTAGTAGATTTTGGTTCATAGGAGAATTTCTAGATATGCATATAATAATTAATAATACACTGCATACACACATTATTTATTACAAGCTGGTGCCCACGACTTCATTGACGTATTATATAATAATAAAACTCAAATCATCCCCTACCGTACCGCCTTGAGGAATGATTTATCAAAATTTCTGAAACACTCTGCTCTGAAATGCTCTCTAGCGTAATTCACCTATATACTTACGAAAAAATTTGTTTATGCAATAAAGACCGCAGGAATATTGTAAAGGCAGACCTGTGATAGGTTTAAAATCGTGTGAAGACCTAAGTGTTATTTACTTGTGGCAGAGAAAACCGCAAAAGGCGCATAAATTTGACTTCCACTCCAAGGTATCTCCAGGATCAAGTCTATAGAGAAGAAAAAAATACTATTAGACTAATTGAGAAATATAGAAAAACTAGCTTCTGTCCGCGGTTTACACCCACGTTACTACAGGAACCGTGCATTTTTCCAGGATAAAAAGTAAATTATGTTACTGTCCGGTTCATAAACTATATCTGTGCCAATAATCACGTCGATTCGTTGCTCCGTTACTGCGTGGAAGAAGGACAAACCAACAAACATACTTTCGCATTTATAATATTAGTAGGAAGTACGATAGTAGGTAATAAAACAAAACATTGACTAAACTAACTAAAGTAAATATGCCCTTATTATATTTGCTTGGTAAAATTAGATTTTCTCTAAGATTTTATGAAATGGAAATTAATTATATCGCTAAGTATAAGGAAAAAACGGAATCTTTTGAGCTCAGTTTCTTTGATCTGTTTATCTTCTTTGTCTTGTTAATTACTTGCATGAGGTCAAGATTACGTCTTTGTGCTGTTATTTAATCAACCTTTGTTTTTACTTCCTTTATTTTAGTTTCGTTAGACTAATCAATTTTTGTAAATTAATTGCTATTCTGTTGAGAATTAACTTTTCACACTGTTTTGTTATTTGGTTTAGCAGTTAAAATTATAATATTTAAATCAAATTCCATGTTTTATTAATCCACAAATATATTTCAATATTTTATTATCTCTGAAAATATTCAATTAATAAAAAATAATATACTATAGTTGTTATGTAATGATTGTATTAATAGGCAGAATCTGAAATTATCATAAAATGTTTGTGTGCCATTCATTGGAATTTTTCATAATAAATTTTAAAGTGATATAACGAGCATATGAAAAAATGTATGGGATAAAAATAAACAGGAAAATAATGTTTCCTAGTTTTTTTTACGATTTTGGACTGTGTGGCATGGCCGACTGGACGCCAGCAAAAAATTATTTGTATGCAATTTTACCAACCAAATTTGATTGATACCTATCATGACTTTACTATTATTAAGTCCGTGATTGAAATATATGCCCTTTGAAGTAGGCAAAAAGTAACAATGAGGCCGGGGCCCGCGCTCTAAGGACGTCAGTCTACAACTAGCTACATATATAGTAATCTGTGGTCTACAACAAAGTAATTCCAACGTTACATTTCTGTCAGTCTACAATGTTAATAATGACAATTTGCAATAGCTCAAGTAGATATTACATTCCGTTTATCAGACTGAGGTAGGCGGGAAGGCTTATTCCTTATGCATGCGACACTAATTTCACTGCCTTCAAGCAGAAACCTGGAACCCTCGTATGTAGATAGTTTTGCTTCTAGTTAAATATATTGAATGTGGAACTGGGCTTAGTTTAAATGAATTTGAAATTTTTAACAACATTTAAGTCTAAAGTAAAATAATTCGAATCCAAGATGGCGCCAGTGTCCACGCTTATTGTTTTTACTGAATAATTAGGTCAAATATTAAATGTCTATTTTGTTTACTTATGTAATTAGAAGTAAACCGATTGAGTACCCAGTACAATATTTACATTTTTTTTACCATTCAGGATGTATGTAATACAGAGTATTTTTAATATAAAAATGTAAATGACGGAAACGGATACACACACAACGAAAACTGAGTACAAAGTGAAACTTTATATTGTTTGTCTAATACACAAACTCAATCAACGAAAAATTAATTATTCATACACAAGACCTACTAACTCTATTATACAGCGTTATCAATAATTCTACTCGTACTAAACATGAACAGCTCCGGTTTAAACGTATAACAAACCAATTAACACACCTCATTTGATATGACGACTCGCAAGGACACCCATTCCAGATTCTATTACCAGAATTTACATTTACATAGATATTCGAACCTCTAGAGTAATGCAGGCCAATATTTGTGGAAATAGACTCCTTCAGGAGCGCAGTCTGTTTGTACGTGGTCTAAATTCCGAGCGGTAACGCATTCTGGCCTTTTGTAGGAAATCGTGAATATCAAATACTGGGTCACGTAGCAATTCTAATTTCTTCATAAATCTATGTAGACGCCTTGAGAATGCTCAGATTGAATAGCTCCGCGTATTTGCACGGTGCTTTCTAACGATCTGGTGACTTATGAAACCTTTTAAGCTATTTGGAACGAAGTGTGTTTTGAGGTATGTATAGATTCATGCATTGGATTTCATCTGTGGGGAGATGGAGAAGAAAATTAGCCTTCGTTCTCGAGAAATCGAAAGTGAATCTTAAGTGGCGTTAGACCCGGTTGTTGTGACAGGACTATGGCCTATATTACTACGAGAGCTTTTCTGAGTGATGGGTACTCGCTAAGCTGTCACTAAGCAGTATAGTATGCAAGTATCGTCTGCTGTGATAAAATCCGAATAAATAAACCGACGAACTTGTTAAAACCGGAAGCCTTTGTATGGAAAGATTTGTACACAATTGGGCCGGATACAGTTTTATTGTAAATGGACCTAATACTGGGGGTTGTGACGTCTGTAATTTCTGAACTACAAAACCAATGACCTTAAAATATTTACGGGACAATATTTTAAGTAAATAGTAACATAGTACAAATTTCTTAAAAAAAAGAATGAATGTAATCGGACGAAGCGTTATTGAATTACAACTAAGTACTCATTTTGACTTTCATCCCCTCTTCCAAGGGAACTGTGCCTATTTTCGGCATAAAAATTATCATAATTATGTCCTACCTCATAGTGAACTCAAATTACGCCAAATTTTATTTGAATTCATTCTGTAGATTTGGCGGGAAATGCGGCCAAGATTCAGAAAGACAAAAATAAATTCTACAAAAAGGTTTTCAAAATATCTTCAATGTACAGAATTGGACCGGTTACAGTTTTATTATAAGTATGGATATAGTTCACAACAAAATAATTAATATCGATTTATGCTCTGAAGAAATTGAAAACTTTGTTACAATTCTGCTGAAAAGGACTTGCCTCGACTAATCAATTCTAGCTTACTTGACTGATCTAACTAAGACTACTTACTACTGTCACACGAGACAAGAAATAAGGCTCTGACAGTTCTAAGCATACAAAGAGAAACGCGCCAAAGAGTCGGAGGTTGGAACCATGTCACAGAAAATAAAACGGCACGTCACTAACACGAGAGATAGAAGGTCTCAAAGAACTTTTACTGCTGACACTTTCAGATTTCTTTCGGTTCACGTTTCTTAGGCTGTTGATACACCTACAGATAAAGTCAGTAAACAATCTTTGGAAAGAAAATTTAGTAAGATTGGGTAGCCTGTCAATTACTACAGCTACTACAGCTGCAATCTTAACGAGGGAAAAAAACCGACAGCGTATAAAGTGATTGAATCATATAATAATTATTTTTAACGTTAGCACGACCTTTATGCGATTATAAAATATTTTTTCACTGCAGTTTAATCATAAGTATTGAAGATTTAAGTGAAAATGAATCTCTCTATTTGAATTAGATTCTTATATGAAAGTTCATAATAATTATGCTATCTATTTTATTTACTTTTCTTTTTTATTTGTACACAGTTTAAACTGCAATCAACATTTCACTAGGTAATCTCAGCTCAACCAATCTATGCTTGAAATTCAAAAATTGGTTACTTATAAAGCTAGTTGATTATAATTTCATCGATCTAACGAGTTTTTTCTCGTAAACTTATATGTAACCTTTTGGTTACATAGGTATATAATTATTTAAAGAGCCAATATGTTATATGCATTTAAAAATATGTGCATGCTTTTTACAACATCTTGTAAGACAGAGATCTTTGTAGGCCCAGATTTAGTAGACAAGATAGAAGTAAGAAATTGTTAAAAAAAATAACACACGTTGATGTGAAATTCAGAACATTATAGTTTCACTGCGTGTAAACCAAGCCTAAGCAGAAGTGATTCTTTTACAAACAGTATGCAAACGTTTCCTGAGACGCTTAGTTTTTACGAGCAAAATAAAGTGTCAACTGTTCGTGATAGGGGATACGGAAAAGAATGGTATTTTGCCTTTGAAGCTGTTTAACAGTGAATTTCTTTTGTTACTGAGTGTAGAAATAGGTTATGTATCTTTTTAGAGTGCAGCATCTAAAGATTTATAACGTTCCAAAAATATTTTCACTGGCTGACGTTTGAAGTGCCTTCCAGCTTACCGCATCAGACGCTCCAACGAAAAAAACTATGGTCACTTTGGTTACAGTATCTTGTTCGACATTGTTATTGTGCTACGGTCGAACATTTCATAACGGATTACGTAAATATTTATAAACACATACACATACATACATACACATACATACAAATAAATAAATAAATAAAATTGAAGTGTCTGTCTGTAATATCAAATTCAAATTCAAATTCAAACTCAAAAGTCTTTATTCAAATAGGCCCCAAAGGAGCACTTATGAAAGTTAAAATGACTCTAACAGCCGGCCTCTGCAACATTCATCTACCCGAATCACAGACTAAAACTAATGCTGTCTTTATCAGAACATAATAAATGACAAAGACACCAACAGACCCAATCCGTGCTCAAAGTCAACGAACCTTCCAGAAACCCACCGTGCCCGTTCCAAATTGGTATAGGCCGAGCAAGAAGAAGGGCAAGAAACTCGTCACGGCATTCTTTTTTTTTAAAAAAAGTAGTTTATTACAATGATTCTAATGCTAACAACTAACAATTTAAAGTTTAGTAGTCGCCAGGAGGCTCCTGAGCTGTTTGCCTCCATGCATCCTTGTCATCCACATAATCCTTAATTTTATAATACGCTTTTTTAATTAATACACTCTTGACTATACGTTTAAACTTTCCTTGTGGTAATTCAGTTAATACTTTAGGAATTTTGTTGTAGAATCTGACACCATTTGCCAGGAACGATTTGTTAGTTTTACTTAATCTGAACCCGGGTACAACAATTTTATGTTTACTTCTAGTATTTAACTCATGTACATCACTTTTTAAGTTAAATTTAGTAATATTCTTCCGTACATACATTATATTTTCCAAAATGTATAGCGAAGGCAGGGTTAGAATACCTATTTCTTTAAAAAAGTCTCTTAGAGATTCGCGTGGACCCATGTCATAGATGGCGCGTACTGCTCTCTTTTGTAATATGAAGATGGTATCTATATCGGCAGCAGACCCCCAAAGTAGGACGCCATAAGACATCAAACTATGAAAATATGCAAAATATACCAACCTTGCCGTCGCCACATCAGTCAGCTGCCTAATTTTACGTACTGCAAATGCAGCGGAACTCAAACGACCCGATAGGGCATTGATGTGAGGACCCCACTGCATTTTGGAGTCAATAGTTAATCCTAAGAATACAGTGTTATTCACCAGGTCAAGTTTGCTGCCTTCCAATTCCACTTTAGATTCCACGTGTGGTACGTTGGGAAGTGAAAATTTAATACATTTAGTTTTACTAGCGTTAAGTAGTAGATTATTAGCAGCAAACCATTCTGAGATTTTGTCAAGGTTATCATTTAATTCCTTTAGTTCACTGTCTTTCCTATCAGTTTTAAAAATGAGTGAAGTATCATCAGCAAACAAAACTATGTCCAATGCTATATGGTCTGTCATAAAGGGTAAGTCATTTATATATACTAGAAAGAGAAAGGGGCCCAGTATTGATCCCTGCGGTACGCCTATCTTCACTGAAGAACCACAAGATGTTACTCTATCGATGCCAACCTTCTGCTGTCTACCCGTCAAGTAAGAATTTACAAGATCAAGAGCTGTCCCACGCACGCCGTAATGATGCATTTTTTTAATAAGCGTTCTGTGGTCCACACAATCAAATGCTTTGGAGAGGTCACAGAATACTCCAATAGCATCCTGTGAACCCTCCCAAGCTTCAAAGATGTGGGACATCAGTTTAGCTCCGGCATCGACTGTTGATCTGCCTTTCGTGAAACCAAACTGGTGACCGTGCAATATTCTATACTCGTTGAAATGTGAAAGTAACTGTTCTAAAATAATTTTTTCAAAGATTTTGCTAAGTGCTGGAAGTACAGAAACTGGTCTATAGTTAGAGGGGGTGTCCTTACAACCAGATTTAAAAATAGGGGTGACTTTACTGTGTTTCATTAGATCAGGAAAGACACCCTGATCTATAGAAAGATTAAAAATAATAACTAGATAGGGCGCAATTGTATCAATTAAGGATCCTATTACTTTTACCGATATACCCCACAAGTCTTCTGTGTTTTTCATATTGATGGATTTAAACGCTTTTTTGATACTAGTGGTTGTTATGTAACGAAAACTAAAATCCGGAATTAATTTAGAAAAGCTGTTTAGCAAAAGCATTTCTGCTTTTGCTGGAGAAGAGTCTAGTGATTTAGTAGCCTCCAATGGTATGTTTGTAAAAAACTTATTAAACTCATTGGCTATATCGAGTTGATCAGTAACTACTTTATCGTTAATTTTTAGTTTAAATTCACAATCTCTGTTTTTATTTTTACCAGTTTCTGTGTTAATAATTTTCCAAACAGTTTTGATTTTATTATTAGATTTTGTTACTTTATCCCTAATGTAGTTGGATTTAGCTTGCATACATACGCGTTTAAAGATCTTTGAATATTGACTGACATATTCGTGAAATTTTTTGTTCTTAGTGAGTGATTTTTTATAATATAATTCGTACATAACATCTCTACTTTTTCTAATACCCTTAGTGGCCCAGTCACTAAATTGAAATCTGTTCTTTACTTTTACTGTTTTCTTGGGGCACACTTTGCCAAATTCATTACAAATAATTGAAGACAACATTGCATAGATATCATTTGGGTCTTCAAGTGGAAAATTCGCGAGGGCTAGTCTTGAATCTATGTTTTCATTTAGTATTTCTAATTTATTATCTGTAAGGGCTCGTATTTCAATCTTAGCGTCTATAGATTTAGTTTTATTTTCTAAGCCTATTTTCTGTCCCATGTGGTCGGATCTAACACCAGTTAATAGACTTTTTTGTTTAACACTAAAATTAACAACGATGTTGTCAATGCAGGTAGCAGAGGAATGACATACCCTAGTAGGTTCTGTAAACAGAAATTTCAAATTAAATGACTCAAATAGGGACACAAATTTTTGTTTATCTGATGACTGTCCTAATAAATCTATGTTGAAATCCCCACAAACACATATACTTTTTTTACATTTAAATATTTTTCTTAAAATCTCTTCCATAATCAGTAAAAAGTGGGAAAAACAAGATGCAGGAGGTCTATACACACATAAAATTATATATCCAGCTAGTTCAACGCAGGCAACCTCACAGACTCGTTCCACAGAGCAAGCCACTACGTCACTTCGTTCTTTAAATTTCAAATTATTTCTCAATAATATTATTGAGCCCCCGCCTTCAGCAGACACCCTGTTGAACGTACTGGCGACTACATAGTTGTTTACATGGAATTGCATTGTATTTGGCTTCAGCCATGTTTCAGAGAAGCATAAAATGTCTAGATTGTACTTATCGGTCAATAACTCGATATCTAGAATTTTGCCTGAGAAGCGATTAATATTTTGGTGATATAAAATTAATTCATTACTTTGCATTTGATGCTTCTCTGTCGTCGGTAAATCACTACAAATAACGGGATCTACCTTTTTGCTGGAAATGCTTTTATTGACTTGTACTATATGTGGGGTATTGAGCTTTTCCATTGTCGGACTAGTCAGTTTAAATTATTGTAACCTGACGCTTGATCTAAATAGCTCTCATTAGTAACACTACTAACAATGAGATTGTCATTTGTCTGCGTTATACTACATATAACGGAGTTCTCAATATTAAATGCTAACAACTTAGCAATAATTATTTTATTAAATTTTGACAGGTACAATGTATCCTGAGTCAAAGTAAATTCACTAATAAATAAATTAGTGTCAAAATACAATATGTCGCTATGACGATATGTCAAATTATACAATGTCATATTTAAATTAAAAATGTCATTATTTTGTTTGTCCGTCAATTTAGATGAGTATGGGAAAGCACATAGTATTATCTTCCTCACACCCGACTCTAACTTAACAGTTAACATGTCAATTAGCTTAATTAAATCTCTCTTATGTATACTTAAACTATTTCCTAATTGTACAATGAGTGAGGTATCCCTGTCAAAATGGTCATGTTCAATCATCTGGATAATCTGTCCGATAGGGGCATTTGGTAAGCAGTTATTTGTAACATTTTGCTCAAGATAGTTGCTAAGAATCATGCCCATACCAGTGCCAATCATGTCTGAATAAAGCACTGACCTAGGTCTGTACCCAGCATGCTGGCAAGTATCAGACTGATTATCCAAAGACACAGACAGTGTAGGTGTTCCTACTTCAAGCGGTTGCATCAGGCCAGAGCCATTATTGCTGGGTAGCATAATGGGCTCCGACACTGGAATATTGAGGGATGTGTCTCCACACTTAGCACACATATCTTTTGATTGACATGTTGTGTTCAATTGTAGTATGTTAGTCATGGAGGCAACATACTGGCTATATTGCTGTTGTGACTGCTCATATTTGCATGTTAGGTCATTGAGTGATCTCATGAGATGATCCTTTCTTGCCGTTAGGTAATCTAGTTCTCTTGAGTTCCGGCCTAGTAAATTATAACATGATTCTAACTCAATATTTAAATCAATTTTATCTTTCCTTAATTCCAAAATAACAGCTTTTTTACTAAATGTAAGTAAATGTAACTAAATGTAAAAAAAAAAATGTAAGTAGGTATATGAAAGTATATACGGTAATAATAACTAAAAAAAAAATTTTGTCTGATTGTTTGTTCCGGCTAATGTCCGAAACGATTGAACCGATTTTGACGCGACTTTCACTGGCCGATAGCTGATATTATAAGGAGTAACTTAGGCCACGTGGGCGAAGCCGCAGAGCAAAGCTAGTTTATAATAAACAAATATCAATGAATGGCTAACAAATTAATATTCTTCCGTTGGTTTTTGAATCGTAGGTAAAGTATCATGCAGATGAAACGTGTGAGAGTCGAGAAAAATCGAGATGACGGTTTTAATTTATCGTCAACCGGAAGACGTCCGTTGCTGAGCATAGGGCTCCTCTATAAAACGCCACTTGTATCGGCTACTCGCCTCTTAAATCCAACGGTTCCCCGTGGTTTTGACCAGGTTGTTGACCTCGTTGGCGAAAGTTTTAACCGCTTATATAAAAATATATATGTCAAGCAATTAAGACTTTGTTAAAAACTGCGCTACTCTCCTTAAAAACCTATAAAAATTAACAAAAGGCAATACCAATCGATCGAGAAAAATTAATTGCACTACAAATCATGAAAGTTCGCACTCGACTCCAATCGAGGCCGTAACGAATCGACTTTTTAACAGAAGTTCCTTTAATATTTCTTTCGGTCATGAGACTGTATTTCTTGTAATTAGAAAAGTACGAACAATTAAAACTTTTATAATTGTTGGGATGGGGGGAATGCTAAAATTTACTTTGCTTTGAACAATGGCCACCCGCCAGAGACAATAAAAAAGGGAACTTAAAAAACTTTCCCAATTAGAAACGGAAATGGTAACGTTTTCAAGTTCGATGCATCATCAATGTTTTTAGAGCCTTATAGAGGTTATGGATTTTTTAGATGATACGATTTTTCCATCTGCAGTTGATGATATTTGGTTTTGTTCTGATTATTGTTTTGATTATAAACTAATCCTCGTGCCCTGTGCACGAACCTGTGCTTTGAACTTATACGATATTTTTATTATTTGTTATGTATCTACTATAATTCTCGGGTCGTTTCCCGGACCTTTGAGCTTTTATATTATAATAATAAAATAAAATTAATTTATTTATTTTATTGTTAGTGAAAAACTGCAAGTGCAAGCGTAATCTCTCGCTTTAGATATTTTACTAAAGCAAACCAATACCAAGCGGCATCACCGTCGTTAATGCTTCCTCTACGCCAACAACCTGCTAAACACAAATGTGCTAACCGCTTTTTTTGGTGTTCCGTATTAAATAATACGGAACACCAAAAAAAGCGCTTAAGCAGCGGTTTTGCTCGTTAGCTTTCGCTCACCTTGCTTGTTAGAGTCAGACCTTAAAAAATGTGACAAATACAATACAAAGATCATAATATTACGTTATACGTTTGCTTCACCGTACTGTGGCTATAAACTGTAAATAAATTTAGCGGAAGATCATTGAAATTCCTGTTTTATAAATATCCATGCTTAAAACTGACTCACAATTTATGTTAATTAATGCAGCAAAAATATATCACAAAAAGCGAATGAAGCTGTGCATAAATCAAAAAGTAAATGAGTAGAATGGAAAAAAATCAGATATTAAGCCAGTCGGACGGAAGATCAAGAATACCCGGCTGATTCATGGTGGTCATTTGTTTCAACGGTGGGTATGAATTTTTTAGCTTCTTTCGGTGGAATTGGTATATGGTACAGATAAGACCGGATTGCTTGTGTTTGGATTTAACTACCATATTATTTACCTCTATTTTGTTAATCTTCAAAGTGTTGGAAAACAAAGTTCTGTATGAAACTAAGATAACCTAAGGCTAGTGAAGTACGACTATCAATTCGACGCATCATGGTTTGAATCTCAGCTAGGCCCCGCATCAAAGACGTATATCAAGCTACGAGTATGGGTGGATTTCAAAGAATACTCCAGTTCTAAAACGGTAAAGGAAAACATCGTATGGAAACCCGCATGTTCAAGAATCACAAAATTCGAGGACATGTGATATCCACCAAGCGCTCTGCGCCCACTCGGTGGATTATGGACCATATCTCTCCGAAAGAAGCCCAGTGCAACTTCAGTGCCGTGCCGGCTAGCCGAAACGACCAGCTCGTCTCGTTCTCAAATAGTATAAAAAATATATATAAGCAACCAACATTATTGTCATGTGTAAATGTAACATGTGCCACTGAAATTTATTAAAATTATTAACGCTTTGTTTGTACAGCCACAGAAAGTTTCAGCATTTCCACAATATCTGAAAATCGGGTTAAATTTTCCGGAAACAAATTAAAAACTTCTATTTATAATACCTAGATTGTAATTCAGAGTAAACGTGGAAGTGTTTAACGAAAGTATATTCATATTCATACTCACATACCATCCATTCGTCTCAACCTTTTGTACAAAGACACAGTTTAATACAGAAAGGACGTATACAAATATATAAAAAAATACAATAATAAATAATCTATACAAATAAATAAAAATGAAGTGTCTGTTTGTAATATTAAATTAACAGCTTTTTACTAAATGCATATTATGAAAGTATATACGGTACCTTTAACAAAACAACCATTTTTAAAATTTTTGTCTGGCTGCCTGTTGTTCCGGGTAATCTCCGAAATGGCTGGACAGATTTTGACGGGACTTTCACTACCAAATAGCTGATGTTACAAGGAGTAATTTAGGCTTTAATTTTAGAAAAAGAATTAGGGTTCCGCTTAAAAAAATAAAACCCATGAAACCCAATATCTCCACGCGGGTGAAACCGCGGACAGCAGCTACTAATACAATAAAATACTATAAAAACACAATAATAAAATATCAAACTTCAAAAATGAATATTGCATTTTAATTGAAATTGCGTCGTTTATCCATGATTTTTATGCATGCAATCAGAGAATCGGGCCCAGATTTGTAGAAAAAGTAACCAGTAGCAATTAATGCCTTCAGTTACTGAACCACAGCAACGATAGACATAAGATATTATGTAGAATATGGGAAGAGAATTAACTACAAGATGATCGTGTAATGGTTGTGACGTTACCTGCCTATCTATAAGCCTGGGGTTTTAAATCCTATAATCAGCGAAAGAAATCAACGTAATATAATCTGAGCATGGTGGTAGGGTAATGTCTTGTACTTGCATGGCCAGTTACAGTTACTACCAAAGAGTATAATAATATACGGAGAATACCCTCAAGTAGAATCTGTCATCAACCCCCAATCAGTGTGTTTCAACAATACACTCAGAACTTTGAAACACAAAGGCCTACGCGGCGTTGCTCGTTACCCTGAGACATTAGGTATTAAGTCTCATAAGCCCAGTAATTTCACTTACTACTTTGCTAATCAAACCTATACTCAGTAATGCTTGCATACCACGGCTTGGTGGCTGACTACATGGTGGTAAGCACCCAGACGGACACTCGTAGAAGAGTTAGACTTCCCATATTGTCCCTTACATTACTAAGTTTGACGTCAGTAAAACACGTCCCCTATCAAATGCTCTGACATAATTCGGTTAAAGCAGCACCAGACTAGATAATTGCAGTGCGGAAATTGCGAACGTGACTTGTGAATCCAATACCGGATCAGAATTAGTGGCTGAATTAGCATCTGCTTATTCTACCAATAGTCGCCCCAAATGTAGAAATGCAATTTTGATTGATGAAGTTACGAACAAAAATTATGAAAGCGACAATAAAGATATATTTCGAGTTATTTGTACTAACAAAGGCGTACATATTCACATTTTGTTACGAGAGCGATATGTGTCCCCGTGAGTAGAAATGACACTCAGCATCGATATGTGTGGAATCCGTGTGCCAACTTTGAAGTACTTCCAATTATTGCTAGTCTGTCTGTTTGTTCCGGGTAATCTCCGAGTGGGCTGAGCCGATTTGGACGGGACTTTCACTGATAGATAGCTGATGTTATAAAGAGTAACTTAGGCTACTTTTAATTTAGAAAAAGAATTAGGGATCCGCGCAAAAATATAAAAACCGTGAAATCCAATATATCCGCACGGGTGAAATCGCGGGCAGCAGCTAGTATATAAATAAAACCTTAACAATAAAAGAAAAAATGCAGATAGTATTTCGAAAGTAAACTTTTACAAATAAAAAGAAATAATATTAGAAATCAAAAACATCACAAGCTGGATTTTGATTATTTAAACACGTTTTGCCAGTAGCTAATTAAGCAAAATACCCTAAGCGAGACGTCAATGCAAGCCTTACCGCCTCCACATAAAATAAGAATAAGCTAATTGGAAACGTTTCTCTTCTAGCTCGTTCTAATTCTCCGCCCTAACCCTTGATAATGAGACCTTTCGGTGAAGTTTTGCTACGCCTGAATTTGCATAATTGTTTAAACATCACGTTTAATTACATTATTTGGGACGCGACAAATCCTTCAGGAGAACCTACAATATAAGCAACGGTTTTTAACTTTAGTTTCGTTGTCCTATTTATTTTCTTCTATTCTCTACCATCCAGTTACTTAGCTGATACAAAGAAAAAAAGATTGTCGTCTTGAATACCTATATCTACTACATATTATATTTATACAAATTATATAAATAAATAAAATTGAAGTGTCTGTTTGTAATGTCAAAATAACAGCTTGATAACTGTTGAAGCGGTTGAGTTGAGAGACAGGACGCGAAACACACTGGTAAAGGTTTTATGAACTGTCTCATATTTATACTAAGCTAGTGTATAAAATCATGAGTAGGTATAACTAATACGCTACTTGAGACTTTTTTGTTTAAAACACGTACAAAGTGCTACAAAATATTTTCGAGAAAGTTCCGTTGAACGTATAGCCGAGTCTTCATAATTATTTCCTTCTTAATAATCATAGAAGAACAAAGCAGCATTGTCCTCAACCGTGTAAGAAGCTCGAATAAAAGAATGCCTTTTGTTTTGGGGTCACAAAAATGAAATGTGTAAAACAGTAGAAAATCTTCAAAACCAGAGTATATAGATCTGAATAAGAATAATAAGATACCTACTCATTGCTTTTTAAATAAAATGCGCAAAAATCACATCAAATAGTTGACAAACATCAAATAGTTGACAAGCATCTAAGTTGTTTGAAAGGCATTCGAAAGTAATCTCATCAAAAATTTGAATTTTCATTTTCAATAATGACTCCTATGCCGTCATTTGAAATTATTGTTTGGACGTATACTTTGAACAATCTTGCATTACTCTCTATGTAAGATCTCATTTTAATAATTTCGTAACGTAATTTCTATGGTATATATTATCAAGATGAGGTACTGTTGAAAATTGTGGTACAAATTGCTTTATCCAAGTACTTTTTAAAGTTTTTTTAAGTTAAAAAGTTTAAGATGAGCGATGTTAGGCATTTGCTTTCGAACAACTGTTGACCTCTGTGACCTGTGTGTTGTGGCTTTATTTGACATTGACAGTAAAACGAAATCATCTGATGTCTACGTCATGAAATATATACAGTTAGTATTTTTTTAGTTTCTTTGATCATTGAAGTTTTGCAAAGTTGAGGTTATAGATTGCTTTGAGAGTGAGTCAACTCACTCTAAAGATAATGGTCGTAGCATTTATTATTTTCGTTAACTTTTAATCAGTAATGATCCAGTCAAATAGATATAGATAATCCAAACTAATATTTTAAATGTGAGAGTAACTCGGTTTGTTTTTTATCTTTTCACGCCTAAGTTTCGATGAATTTTGGTATACAGATAGATTGGACTTTGGTTGACAAAATATGTCTTTCGATATAGGCAATATTTTGTAGCAACAATAAATCTTTTGAGGAATAAAATAGATAATTACTATGAGGAACCTATAGTAGGAGATATGAAAATTCATATTTATGCGTTAGTTAAGAAATAAATAGTAAGAAGGAATTGAATAGTAGGAATTGAAACTATAAATTACCCATATTATATAATCTTATTTAAATAAATAGTATAATAGAGTTTTTGAAAAATCATCCCCCAAGGCGGTACAATAAAAAATGATTTACCTCTTATATTTTTGTTTTATAGTCTTTTAAAATGCGATGTGCTTTTCAAATTACTTTTGAACAAATTCAGTATTTATCAAGCCGCAATCTAAATGGACGCCAGCCGGGGAAGCGTATATTATTCAAGTGACGTTTTTCCGAAATAAAGTGATGAAAGCCTATAATCCCCACCCATTAAGCACTCATTGTGGAAGCGATCCCAGAGCTCTTTTACGAAATCATTTTTCGTAATTAAACATTCTGTTTTCGGATTATCGGATCACGAATAAAACGATTCTGATTTTAATTTTGAGTTTGGGGTGTTTCTCTGAGAGTGAAAGAAGCCTTCGTAGCCTAGTGGTTCATTTCAGTAGCAAAACCTACTATATTAACAGCCTTACTAATAAACACTGTATAACGGCTGAATAAAACTATTCAACAACCGTTAACATTGTGTAACTTTACACAATGTTTCGTCTCTTTCGATTCAGTTTAAAATGGTCAAAGTACAATAAAGACAAAACATTGTGCAACTAACTATACCACCGTATATACTGTTGATTAATAAGACCCTTCATATTTAAGTTACCATTGATGAATATTCCAATTAACTTTGTAATTTGTTTTATTTCGATGAATAAGGAAAGCCTTCTTCACCTTCTTATTCTTATTAATATGGGGGCGGTAAGGTGTGCACTGACGTCCCGCTTGGGGAGTTTTATGCATTTCTCCTGCCAGTTTCTACCCAAGCCATCCCAACTGCTTGATATATAACGGCGTAGGTACTGACTTGAGTGCTGACATAACTGTTCCAGTGTTGTTACTTAAGTTGTTGGAGTTCGAGTTCAGTCGACCCTCTGACAGTGGTTGTCTGCCTTGCAGCAAGCCCGTATTTACTCTGATATCCTCTGTGGCCTTACAATATAGCAGCACATGCTCTACCATCTCATGTCCTTGCATGCAGCCACGGCAAAGAGAGCTATTTGCTGCCTCCATCTTACTATAGCTGTTTTCTGATATAACCATACCTATATATTTTAAAATTGGCATGTCTCCGTTGCAGTCATACTTGTAGAATTACTACTAACATAATATTAAGCCCAAATTAGTCCTGTCCATAAGTACCTATAGTTTAATCATCGATAGTAAACGACAATAAATGATCATGAGCCACTAAAACGTCAAAGTAGATAAATAGCCGACAGAGGGCGCTCGCATCACTGGCTAAAATTCATTTCCAACCAATTTCAATTCGAAGTTGTATCGTCGATTTACGATTCACATCCGATATCGGAACGCTATCTGTGTAAATATTGCTTGTAGGTAGGGATGCGATGTATCGATAATTTATTATAGGTACGCAGTTTAACGATATTATCAGTCGCACGTTATTAGGGTTCCGTATCTCAGAACTAAAATACCCGAATATAAGCCGTGGTTTCACCTTCGATCCCACGGGCACCGTGCATTTTTCGGGATAAAAAGTGAACTATATCTTTTCCAAAAATCACGTCGATCCGTGAAAGAAGGACAAACCAACAAATCAAACAACGTACAAACACACTTTCGCATTTTTTATAGTAGGTACGGATAGTACGGATTATTTGTTGTATGATTCTCTAGTCTAGCCTTAAACGCTTATACACTCATACCCCCGCACTAGGATTCCCTGTGTCGCAGGTGGCATGGACATACACAGATACACATCACAAACATCCAAGACCCGAGAACAAACTTTATGCTTACACAAAATCTGCCCCGGCCGGGAATCGAACCCGGGACCCCTCGCCTTGCAGGCAGGGTTACTACCAACTTAGCTACGGAGCCGACATAATACTTTTATCTTTCATCAAAGTCACTTTCCGTAGCTAGACGTTCCATGAATTCACGATGATATATCATTATTCATGAGGACTTGACAATCTCAGAACTAAAAGATATTCCGAAGTAACCCAGCCAGACTGTCAACGTTCTTTTCAGATACTGATCTACAATAGAATCCTTTTAAAATCGCTAATAATATTAAAGTGGGTCATTTTGATTTCTTTTTATTTTGACAAGTATTATGTTAAATAAAATAGGAGTCTGATCTTAGTCTATAACATTGCGATTAAGGCCTTAATCACTAAAACGAATAATCATGAGGTGTCAAAAAACTGAAAAGTACATAATTGGAATCAGTTTTTAGATCAAGAAACTGTGGATAATTAACTTACCTTACTTAACAAAATTTCTGACTGCACAAAAAAACGTACTCAAAAAGAATAAAAATTAGCCGCTCAAAATTAACGTTAGGCCCTGGATTAGCCTCGGAATTAGTATTACTTATTATCATCAGACATGGCCAAGCAATTCCACGTGGGCGTTACCATTTCACTAATTAGATCGACAACCAAATGCTAGCACAGACTATCAAAATCCGGCTGTCCCCTGTCGGCTGTCATTATTATGTTAAATACTGACATGCATCGCCTTCGGATTCCATCTTGACCCAATTTAAACCGAATCAACTTGTGAGTAAACACACTAAAATCACACATTAAAACGGTCCTCGTTATTGCGAAGACGTATTTTAAAGTGCACACAAAAAAATGGCTACAATTTAGAATCACGTCTTTTAGGCCGTCGAGTCGGTTATAAAGATGATTTCTATATATATGTAAAATCAAAGCAAACATGCAAAAAATTACCAAAAACGAGGATTTACAAATTTGAAAAATCAAATAAATCGATGATTTATTACCGATTAAACGTTGAGACAATATAGATCTTTATTACACATCACTAAAAAAAATTACCAAAAACGAGGATTTACAAATTTGAAAAATCAAATAAATCGATAATTTATTACCGATTAAACGTTGAGACAATATCGATCTTTATTACACATCACTACCTGCATGTGATTGTAAATGCGGTTTGATTTTCCGATATTAAACTCGATATCGTGATTTTATTTATTGTCGAAAGCAAAGGAAGTGAATCGTGTATTTATGACCGTTCATTGATGTTATTGAAACGGAAACTGTTTCACTTCGGCAGTGGTATCTACTTTTCTGTATGTTGTTATTTATAATCAGCTAAAGAACCTAATATCAAAAATTTAATATTTACTTTTTAAGGTTATTAAAGAGAAAAATAGATTTTTAAACTCATCATTAACACCAGGAACAAAGTCATAATGAATGGGATTAGTATATTATTTATTTTATTATTATTATTTAATTATTTTTTTGTTTTTCAGACATTTCGGTTATGTCGCCGTAAAGCCGTGACTAAGCCGCTTGCAATAGTGTCGAAATATCCCATGCAATGGTGGTAGGATATTTTCGAGTGTTCGCCTGGCTAGCTACCACCCTGAAGTTGAAATCTGTCTGCACTTGAGAGAGATTGTCCCTTAAGATCAGTCGAGAAAGTACTAATTCCGAGGCTAATCCAGGGCCTAACGTTAATTTTGAGCGGCTAATTTTTATTCTTTTTGAGTACGTTTTTTTGTGCAGTCAGAAATTTTGTTAAGTAAGGTAAGTTAATTATCCACAGTTTCTTGATCTAAAAACTGATTCCAATTATGTACTTTTCAGTTTTTTGACACCTCATGATTATTCGTTTTAGTGATTAAGGCCTTAATCGCAATGTTATAGACTAAGATCAGACTCCTATTTTATTTAACATAATACTTGTCAAAATAAAAAGAAATCAAAATGACCCACTTTAATATTATTAGCGATTTTAAAAGGATTCTATTGTAGATTAGTATCTGAAAAGAACGTTGACAGTCTGGCTGGGTTACTTCGGAATATCTTTTAGTTCTGAGATTGTCAAGTCCTCATGAATAATGATATATCATCGTGAATTCATGGAACGTCTAGCTACGGAAAGTGACTTTGATGAAAGATAAAAGTATTATGTCGGCTCCGTAGCTAAGATGGTAGTAACCCTGCCTGCAGAGCGAGGGATCCCGGGTTCGATTCCCGGCCGGGGCAGATTTTGTGTAAGCATAAAGTTTGTTCTCGGGTCTTGGATGTTTGTGATGTGTATCTGTGTGTGTCCATGCCACCTGCGACACAGGGAATCCTAGTGCGGGGTATGAGTGTAAGCATTAAAAAAATCTATATTTTTACAAGACTGCACAAAAAAGGAGTGTAATATTTTTAGATCACGTATATATGTATGTGAGTTTTTTTATTTTGCTATAATTTCTAAATGCCTGAACAGATTTGGATGTATGGGGTATCGCTAGAATCCTTACATCATCCCGAGTTACACTGGCTAGGGCAGTCGTGCTTTGTTTATGTAGTTTTGGTTACATCGACTTGTTTCATTTGTGAAAAGTGTGGTTGTAACTTTTTTTATATTTTTTAGACGCCTCCGTGGTTAAGTTGGTAGTACACCTGTCTGTAAAACCTGGGGCCCGAGTTCGATTTCCAGACGGAGCAAACGTGTGGTGAGCGTAAAATTTGATTTAGGATCTTGGTTGTTTGTTTTTAAATGTATCTGTGTGTGTCCATGCCACCTGCAACATAAGGAATCCTGGAAGGATTTGAATGTGTGAGCTTTTTGTCACTTTAGTTATATATTTTAACTTATACTTGGGTAAGACTAAGCCTGAGATTCAGAGACGAATCTAAGCGTGGACTCACGCTTCCATACGTCAAAATTCTATACTGTTTTGACATATGGAAGCCAGTCTACGCTTAGAGTCGTCTCTGAATCTTAGCCTTAGACTTTCCTCAGGTTTTGTTTATTTTTAAAGTTGCCTTTATATCACGGATGATCATTGTTGAATCACTTAGAAACGAGGATGGCTTAATAAAATGTCGTCACCCGCCGATCTGTAGGCGATGGTTCTAACCTGAAAATAGGCTTGGGTTTTCAGGAAGGACGCATTTCCGTGATGCATTTCTACAGTATGTACAGTATGTATTTCTACAGTATATAGCTTTTTTTTTTTTTTTTTTTTTTTTTTTTATGTTATTTGGTAACGAGACGAGCTGGTCGTTTGCCTGATGGTAAGCATAACGCCGGCCCATAACAATTGCAGTGCCACCCAGAACTTTGAAACACAAAGGCCTGCGCGGCACTGCAATGCGCTCGTTACCCTGAGACATTAGGTATTAAGTCTCAAAAGCCCAGTAATTTCACTGGATACTCTGCTTATCAAACCGGAACACAGTAATGCTTGCACACTACTGCTTGGCGGCAGACTTCACGAGCACTTATATAACAAAAAATAATCTATTAAAGATTTCATAAAAGAATTATGTTATCGCAAGTTTTCCTTTCCCCAATGAACCCAATGATGTTTTTTTGCGAAGTTAAAGTACCGTAAGCTGTAAGAGCAGTCATAAAGTTCAGTTAATTTGTTGCTACGCAGTAACAACCCCAAGGAAACGTTAGAATCTACTTTTATACCTACGAAGTGCTTGCAATCAATTGAATAAAAGCACTTAAAAACATGGGTTTTACGAGTGAGGAGTAACACTAAATTTTTTTAAAGACATGGCGTATCTGTGCTCTCTTCTGTTGTATCAAATACCTAACTATATTGAATGCTTTGGGTTTCCTACTCCTATCTAGTTTATTTCTCGGGTGTTTGCCCTGGTCCTTTGATAGGTATTAATGGAGCCATAGCTGCCAAGTATCACGGCTTTTCATACACACTTTCTAGTCAATTATCTCCAAAATGAATGAATCGACTTTAAAGAAACTTTAACGCATAAGTATGGAGTTATTATATATCACCTAATACTCTTAAATAGAACCAAAATAAACGACCTTCGTATGACGTTCGTCGGACCACAGGCAGTGAAGAAAATATTAATTAAAAAAATAGCTGCAGTATAATTTTTGGCATAAAATAAAATAAAGCTGGTATCATATGCGCTCTCTGCCTGTACTTCGTTAGTTCAAATGCAAGAGATATTTATGTATTCGCTTGTACAAAATGACATGGTCATAGAAAATTAATACGTCAGTAGGATATATCGACATATTTTAGGTTAGGTTGAAGTAGCAATAATACTGAGTCAATAAATGTCTATTAATTATTATTTGCATTGTTGTTTTAAAACGATTTTATTGTTTGAGTTTATATTGATAAAAGAACCGATTATCTTCAAACGGCTGAACAGATTTTTTTTAATCAAAGCTAATTACACTCTCTATCAAGTCACCTTATAAACTAAAAAAAAAACTAAATCAAAATCGGTCCATTCGTTTAGCAGCTACAATGCCATAGACAGGCACACAGATACACTCAAAACACCCCTCCTTTTTGAGTCGGGGGTTAAAAAATTAACAAGTAAGATTAGTAGAGTACCCAATGTCAAAATTCTTCGAGTTACAGCATACTTTTCGCAACAGCCATACTTTTCTCACAATTGTAAAACATAAACCACTGAATGACTTCCACACACTGTGACGCGTCGCGATGTTTTAAGAAGAAAAATTATGCTCAAGTCTGATGCGACACGAATACAGGGACTATTACTCAAGGTGTCATCTCGTTCTGGCCCGAAGAACATGAGTGACGGTTGTTTTCCTTTTACTTGATAGGATTGCTCTACGGAATGAGCAATTTGAATTGGGACGTAGAGAAGATTTTAGATAAATATTATATAAAGGTATTATCTAAAAACAAAATAATAATTATATGTAGTATAAAGAAACTAAAAAACACACTTCCACATCCTGGCTCCCTCATCAAAATCTCAACACCAAGTGCAGTCTATTGGATTTGTCAAAACGAATCATAATAATATAAGCCCAAACTACTTATAGCCCCTAAAGAGTACCAACACTCTTCAGTTTCAAGAACCTGACTAAATGTCACTTACATGAGAAAACAGTTCATATTAGTAAGTACAATATTATTGCCGTCCATAATAGGTGCGATGTCGCTTGTCGCCAAATTTAGTCGAGCGTTAGTGTGGTACATCTAACTATCGAGATGCACTCTTGACTTGAACACACCCAGATTATATTTAGGCGGAAACACAGGCGACGGTAAGGCGTTCCACAACTGCTGTCATAACTTCAATGGTGAACGCAAAGACAATTCAAACCTTTTAAAAACTTCACAGACCCTCCAATTCGCATTCAATAGTACCTACTACAAACTCAGAACTAATTTCTCGGTTGACTGGTGATATTTTCGCACCGGTAACTTCATTGCAAAGTGATTTTCTAAGAACGTAAAGCAAGGGGTAGCAGTTGCGTGCCTCCGTAACGTCCTGGCTTATCTGAGGTGCAAAGAATTAAAGTAAGTTTGCTTATTTGTTAACGTTGGTGAATAGTTTTAATAGCTCTAAGGTAGCACTGGAGAAAATTCTACTGAGTTTAATTTCTACTAAGCTACTCGTACAATCACTACGCTGTCTAACGAAGCTTTATAAATAAAGATGTGTGTGTTAGTGGTGAGACTAACTCTTCTACGAGTGTCCGTCTGGGTCAAAGCGGTGGTAACAACCACCGCTTTGACCGTGAAGTCTGCTGCCAAGCGACTACATCATCATGTTACATTGACTGCGATAGTATCCAAATTCCAAACGTTAACCTATTAGAGTAAAAAAAAATATTTACTAAAAAGATTGAAGGAAGGCATTGGACAAAGAATATAAAACAGGAGTTTAAATTGGTATGTTATCCCGAAATGAGGGCAATGTACTCCTGGACGTCAACAACATTTGTTTTACAAGTTTTTGAAATTAGGATTTTTCACTGAAGAAACGACATTTATTGTTTACTTCAAAATTCTACTACAGAACTTCCGGGCAGCCCTAGATCAACTGATTCACTTGAACTGTATGTTGAACTTCGTCAAATGATAATATTGATTAGAAGAGTTTAAAATAAAAACAGAAATTGCTTAACTGCACCCTGTATATGCTTAATATAGTTATACGAGGACGTATATGCAAAAGTACTTATACTACGGTAAAGACCTTACGGATAGTTGGTAAAATAAAACAAAATGTAAAAAAGCGCGCTAACAAAAAATCCTTTAAAATTCTTATTCAAGATTTTAATAATTAGAAAAGTCTTTAGTGGATTTTTCACTAAAATTTAATATGTTTCATAAATTAAAAACATTAAAAAAGTTAAAACATTGTAAAGAATAAATTTAAAGAAACTAAAACACTATTACATTTTTAAATTCTTCACAAAACCATCTACAATCGCGATGCTATTTAAAACCAAATCAAATAAAATGCTTGTAAATCAAATGAGACTGAAAAGTTCTTTTAAAAAGAATTCAACACCAAATTGCAAGTTTTTTGTAAGTAGCATAATGGAAAATTATCTCTCGACTAAGGATCGTTAAAAGTATTCTTTTCAAAAACGACTTCAGAACTTTTTATCATGAAACTTTGCTAATAATTCTGTACAGCTTTCGTTTCGAATTTGTGTCTACTTTTTCGGTAAAAGAAATGTGTATTCAGGTTTCAATATAAAGTATTTGTAATTTGCATTAAATTATATTTTAGTATAATAATATATTGTTATAACATTGTTACGGAACCGAGTTCAAGCAGAACTCACAAAAACATTTTTTTTTACTACAGGCGTTCTCAGAAGGCTGACACGTGTTTTCAGGCCATATCAAAGGAAAGCCTAACACATATCAGTAAATTAGAAATTACTCCTAGTTAAGACCGATTTTAGCAGACTAAAACATGGTTTCAGGCCGTTTCAGGACACAAACAATTACTACTAGGAGGTAAGACTAACTCTTCTGCGAGTATCCGTCCGGGTTGGTAACACCGATTTGCTCGTGAAGTTTGCCGTCAAGCAGCAATGTCCAATGTCCAAGCATTACTGTGTTCCAGTTTGATGAGTAGTCAGTGAAATTAATGGGCTTACAGGGTAACGAGCGCAAAGCATTGCGGCACTGGCTTTTGTGTCTCAAACTTCTGCAATTGTTATGGGCTGGCGTTATTTTGCTTACCACCATGCAAACGATCAGCTCGTCTCGTCCAATAGTATAAAAAAAATTGTAACGAAAAAGTAACAGCTTGCAGCAGCTTCTCTTCCAGTTGACATTCAGCCAAGTGGTTTATAAATATACATCTAAAGAAATTTTTTGACATGAAGGCTATATTTGTATCGTGAAAATTAAATCTTATTGGATTTTAAAAGGAAGCCCCATTTTTGCAATTGACAACAAATCTAAATATAAATTTATTCTTAAATTAATACTAACTAAAAAATCTTTAGGTTTTAAACTTTTATGCTTTGCAAACATTTAGATTTTTCTTCATCGTTCAAAGCAGTTTACTGTTTAACTACAAAAGTTTCCTCAAGATTTAAGAGAAGAAGCAACTGAAGGTTTTATTTTTTTTATAAATCTTTAAAAACTTCACAGCTTTTCTTTATAAAAATAACTTCAGCTCCGTTTATAAATGGAAGTTATTTTGAGATCAATATGAATTTCGAAGAAGACTATTAATAAACCGCTAGAGGCTAGAGGTAAATTTAATACCTTGAACAAATTACCATGCAAGTTTATTACGATATCAGCTCGCGAAAACCAAGGCTTCAAAACAGTGCAACTTTATTCAAATTTTAATTTATCAATGGAAATGAGTAGCAAAGCTAACGAACAGGAAATTATAGGCTAAGTTAAATTTAAACCTGCAATTATGGCCGCTTATCCAGAATACTGAAATGGGTAATTTTCCGCTATTTTGGGCGTTATTGCTGAAAATAAGATGTTTCCGACAAAAGCAATGGCTGAATTTGGTTTTAATTGTTGAAAGTGGTTATTTGTTTCGCGGGCAGTTGGTTGTTAGTCCTTGACTTTGAATTTTATGATAATTGCTTTAAAATTATTAGCGATACGGATAAACCATGTTATAGTGAACCATCCAGTCAATTGTAGAATTTATTAGGAACTCGTTATGAAGTGCTTTTTTTACTCATAGTTACTTTTAATATACGCTAATATTTCAATCCCACCAAATATTTTAAACAGAAAGACAGTAATAACCCGTATATTATATAAAATTAAAGAATATCCCAGATGGTCATGGTCGAGTTTCTTTTCTAAAAATTAAGATAAAATATGATTCAAAAGCTTAAGCCTTATGAAACCAGTTATGTTCGGGGCCCTTTACAAACAATGGGCACCGAGCAGGAAATATAAACATAACAAACCCTGGGAAATAATTAAAAAACTGCCTGTTTTACATTCGCAACGCGCTAAGCGCTTTTGTCCACAAATTGAGAAGATCTTTCAGTTTATTCAGGGTAGGTCATGCGTCTAACAAGACCCCGGCTAATTTAAAATGTTTATGATTAGAATGGAGCAAATGTTATACTATAGAAATAAATATTAATAATCTTTACGACTAATCTTTACAACTGGAAGAAGTAAGCCGGCCTCCCACCGACCGTTCGGTGGATCGATGACCTTGTCAAAACCGCGAGGAACCGTTGTTGGATGCAAGAGGTGAGTCCATCCAAGTCCATCCGATCCAAGTAGCTTTCTATGGGGAGGCCTATGTTCAGCAGTGGACGTCTTCCGGCTGATGATGATGATGCAATCTGTACAGTAATTAATGTAATTATGTTAGGAAATGTAACAGAATAATAGTTGTTCCAAGCAGCTGTTTTATAGTTAACTTTTGGGCAATTATTTTAGGAATAGTCTATCCCATATTCAAACGCCGGAAACACAAGGCGTGCAAACATGCGAAACTCAAAATAATAAGGTTTATCATATACACTTGGCGAAATAGAATATTCTATTT
This sequence comes from Crocallis elinguaria, assembly GCA_907269065.1. Classification (NCBI taxonomy): domain Eukaryota; kingdom Metazoa; phylum Arthropoda; class Insecta; order Lepidoptera; family Geometridae; genus Crocallis; species Crocallis elinguaria. The sequence continues at coordinate 16,043,987 of OU026072.1, read as the reverse complement.
CGCTGTATACACTCCTGAAAATACGCTAACCTATTTGAAACAAAACATGCCATGTTCCGTTCATTGGACACATTCTGTTGCACGTAAATGCTTGGCAGCCAAGCTGTTGGCTGCAAAGGAAATTGACCCCAGTCCTCTGAGTCCTGCTAATACGTGCCCGGAATAACATCGGATGGTAGAGTCCGACTAATTTCGCCTGTGATTGACATGGGCGTGAAATTAGGCGGTCGCTTTTGTACTGTTAAGTCAGTGATGTTCGTATTTTTGTTTTACAATTACGCGGAAATTAACTAAATTGACAAGGTTGTCTTCAAGAAATACGAGAATTACTGTGCGAATTAAATAATAAATATAATTTATAATAACTTATCGTGATAAATGCGCGGTTTATAAAGCCTATGAAGCTCCGCCTCGATTAGCAGCCGCTAAACTCCTTTGATATATTTAAAAACCAGTTATTGTGCTGCATCTTCTTCTTCTTCAGATTATGGCTTTTAAACGCTGCTTGACATTTTTCTCGTGCTGCATCTATTGTCACGCGAACTATCTGTCTGCGATGATAAATGTAATCCTCAATGGCCGCAAATATCCCTTTATCACGACAGATTACCATGTGGTAGGGCTAACTCTTCTGCGATTGTCCATTTGGGTGGGTACCACCGCTTTGTAATCTGCCGCTAAGCAATAATGCGCAATGTGGTTCTGGTTTGATGAGCCAAGTAGTCTGTGAAATTACTGTGCTAATGAGACTTAATACCTAATCTCAGGGTAACGGGCGCAAGCCTTTGTGTTTCAAAGTTCTGAGTGGCACTGCAGTTGTTTTGGGCTGGCGTTATACCTACCGTCAGAAAAACGACCTGCTCGCCTCTTTGTTCAATATGAAAAACAAAATGGGCAAAGCTTCGTGTCAATAGATGTTGGAATAGAGAAAGTTTGAATTTTTTCAACGATAATTATTGTCATGACATTTTGATTCTTCCTGATTATGGTGTCATTATCTTGTCATTCAGCGTTGAATTACGGCAATACTTAAGATTTTTATTTTGGCTCGTGATTTTTATTGTGCCCTTATCGCAGCTATTTTATAATAAAGAAATACTTATTATAAAACTGAAGTAAATAAACGTAAGTGAACTACCACAATGTCATACTTACAATCGCTACGTATCAAACCGCTCTGACGACAATCACTATGAGTATGAGCTATGATTCGCAATCGTCGACCGCATCGTCGCTTAACATCACGTGAGATTGTGGTCAAACGTAAGCCTATTTAAGATTAAAAAAAATACTTCGTATAATTAGGTTAAATGACAATATGATATTGATTCTGGAGTCTCAAATCTAAACCTGATTTTATATAGTTGAACTCTCTCTTTCCAATAAATAAAAACACGATAAAAAATGTAAAAGGTTTGACACGTCTAAATGTAGGTTTAGAGCTGTCAAATATTATCTATTTGACAAATTGACGCCACTAAATTCATGGCCGTCAAATTTACTTATAGGACCGAGTTCACCAACCGTTTTGAATTGAAGTTCAACTATGAAGTAGGTGTAGCTCATGAACCGAGGTTCACTTCAAATTATATTAGAGAATTTTGACGTCTGCCGTCAAATCTAGCTCTTGAACTGCCGATCACATGAACGTTGTTCATTTTACGTTTTATAAACCCCGACCTTACACGCCTATGTGTAAATTAAACAAGTCTAAAATAATTATATTGTATCCCTTTCCCGCTATTGTTTAAAAAGAGAGAGTGAAAGTTAATTAAGGTAAAATTAATATTAATTATTTTTTTAATAAATTTTATTATATTAGGTTGGGGAAAAAGTCTTTTCGCATTATAGTATGTATGAACTTGTAATAAAATCTCTTTGGCTATACTATTTGTATCTGGCTGGTTTTGGTATCATATGAAAGTTTAAATTTTAAAGAACATAATTCCAAATTCAAATTAGGAAAATGTGTGATTTTCATTTGTTTTTCGTACTGTCAAAATGAGTGAATCTAATGAAGAAATTCGATACATTTTAAAATTTTACTACAAAAAAGGTAAATATGCAACGCAAGCCGCGAAAAAAATTTGCGATGTTTATGGACCTAGTGCAGTGTCTGTGAGAGTAGCACAAATTTGGTTTAAGCGTTTTCAATCCGGAAATTTTGATTTCAAAGATGCACGTCGCTCTGGTGGCCCTATTACGGATAAAATGGATGCCATTTTTGAAAAAGTGGAACAAGATCGGCATATCAGTAGTTACGACGTAGCTGAAGAACTGGGAATTGACCACAAAACAGTTTTGGCGCATTTGAAAAAAACTGGGTACACAAAAAAGCTCGATATTTGGGTACCTCACGAGCTCACTGAAAGAAACCTAATGAACCGTATACTCATTTGTGATTCTTTACTACAACGTAATGAAACCGAACCATTTTTTAAGAAGCTGATAACTGGTGATGAAAAGTGAATCACGTACGACAAGAACGTGCGAAAAAGGTCGTGGTCAAAGACCGATCAGGCTTCACAGACTGTGGCGAAACCCGGGATAACTCGCAACAAGGTGATGCTGTGTGTGTGGTGGGATTGGAAGGGCATTATTCATTATGAGCTGTTACCACCAGGCAGGACCATCGATTCTGAACTCTACTGCGAACAACTGATGAGATTAAAGCAAGAAGTTGAGAGAAAGCGGCCGGAATTAATCAACAGAAGGGGTGTGGTTTTCATTTTCATGGTTTTTCATGATAACGCTAGACCTCACACATCTTTAGCCACTCAGAAAAAATTAAGAGAGTTTGGCTGGGAGGTGTTAATGCATCCGCCGTATAGTCCTGACCTTGCACCTTCAGATTTCCACCTGTTTCGGTCTCTTCAGAATTCTTTAGGCAGTGTCAGGTTAACATCACGAGAGGACTGCCAAAACCACTCGTTGCGGTATTTTGATCAGAAGTCCCAAAATTTATATAGCAATGGGATCATGTCCCTACCTACAAGATGGCAAAAAGTTATCGAACAAAATGGTACCTACATACTTTAGTTAAATATAAATAAACTATATTAAAAAATGTTTTGAATTTTCTTAAAAAATGCGAAGAAACTTTTTCCCCGACCTATTATCTTGAAAAATGTTTAATTTAAATTGGTATATTATTTATTCCTGAAACCATATTTTTCTTAAAAATATGTGTTAGTTATGTACGAGATACGTAATATCTATATAGATTGTGTGTACGCTGTACGAGTTCTATTAAAGGAATCGCTTGTGTCGACTTGCGCTTCATGTTACTGAGCCAGTCACAGAGTACTTTGGAGCCAGTCCCGCGAGCTAAGTTAAGGTTAAGGTTGTGCCAGAATCTACACCAATGTACAATTTTTGTATCAAATAATTAACCAGGATTGTAGCCACGTGCTTCTTCGACCAGACATCCTTACAAATGTATAATTAAACAGGCAACACTTACTCTGTAACCTAATTTTATCTAATATTTTAAAATGCAAAGTACTACCAATTCGAATAATAAATTGCCTATAAAGCTCTAAACAAGGGTCATAAACATAATTGACTTTTGGATTGCAAATTGTAACAATCAGATATACTATAAAGTAGATACTTTAATCAAGTGAATTTGTCGCTTGGTACCCGTAATAGATGGCTGGTCCCAAATGAAATGAACGTATATAAATACGCGTACTGTATACAATTTTATTGCAAGAGTTGGAATTATCGTGATGATATCATTAAGGTTACTAATCGGTTTAAATTTAATTTGTTTTAACATTGCACATTAAATATTACACCATCGCAAACAAAGATATAATTGTAAACTAAGTAAATATTGGAACAACTGTGCATTAAAAGTGGGAGCTAAACTGCTGGCACCAATTGCATTATTTGTATGAAGCCAGGTGAAATTCTATTTTGACAGTGCGTCTCGTATCTGCAATCTCATACCTATTTGAAGCTAGGAACTGTTGAAAATTGTAGCAAGTTTTCGGAAGTTGGTGGAAAATTTCCGGTCGCTTTTTCTTTTTTGAACCTATATTGCTTTTTTTTAATTTATATCTTGACCAACCTATATTGCTATATTTAAGAGTTGCCAGCATTAATATAATAATGGCCTACAAAACATAACGAAATGTATATAGGTATTAGGACCTTGCGAAAGTTATCAGTCATTACGTAGAAGTAATTTTTGTAATCTGTATGTATTTTGAGTTACAACATCGAAAAAGTGAAAGGAAATTATCATCACTACGCCCTCTACCATTCCCTGAATAAAAATGATGTGAAACAAGACGCCGTTGATAGAGGTCGAAATTTATTGCCACCATTATCGAGGCAATTCTTGCATTTGCCACGAATCAGATAACCGGTCCCTAGACAGTTTTGGGACGACAATTGCCGATCTGTAACGGAGATACCCGAAACACAAATGGGCCATAATCACGTGTGTGTTTCCTCTGTCCCTCTAGTTCAATGTTTCTTAACCTTTTTCGATGACAGCTTTTGTAGCCTTTAGTGATTTCTATAATTATAGTCTGTATGATTTCATGAGTTTCACACATTCTAAATAGTTGTGTGTACGTGGATTTTTTGGCGTAACTTTCATGTTTCGCACTCTCAGTTTTTTCGGACTTTGGGACGGATTTCTTTTCAGCTTCCGTATTTCAATGTAATCTAATAACAGGGTTTTCTTCCATGATCTGTACATTTTAAGACGAAAGTGATTAGGTATATGCTTAACTTTACCGTCACAGCATAAAATAGGCAAATATGAACACAGCAATTAAAAAAAGTTCAGGGGAAGTTCGAACTTTACCTTGTTTCAAACGTGCTTGGACTATCTTTTTTTAGCTTCACCGCACTAGTGTCAGTTGGGAACCACTGCCTTAGCAGATGTAAGGCGTGATAGTAAAGAAATTACTAAACCCAATCTGCTAATGGATTGAATCAGGGACGGGATTGGTCGTTATGAAGGTCCAAGCTTGGATGTAATTGAAGATGCTTTCATTGTATATGTGGTTATAGGTGGATAATTGTGTTACAATCAGAATAAAGGAAAGTAACAATCAATACTTAACTATTTTTGAGGCTCAAATAATATACTTATATTTTTTTAACTATTGTTCTACGAGACGAGCTTATCATTTGCCTGATGGTACGCATAACGCCAACCTATAACAATTACAGTGCTACTTAGAACAGAAACAAGGCGTGCGCGGCACTGAATCTGTGCCCATTACCACTCAACCTACATACATGCATAGTATTAAAAAACGTGAGGTAATTATCAACCTTTTCAGCTTGGAAGTAAATTAAATCTGAATAGGATCTCAAATAAGGTCTTCCGGAACACACTAATAGATTCTTATTGTTATCCTATGTGGGGGCGATTAAAGCTGCACTGGGGCGTGTTTCATAAAAAAATATTACCCTAATATTAGGAGTCTTTTTCTTTTTTTTTCATACATAATATGACGCTAATACTTACTCATAATATTTGACTAATATTTTTTATGAAACAGGCCCCTGACATCCCACTTGGGATGTATTGTGCATTTCCCTGTATCAACAATTACCAATAGACACACCAATAAATGCAAGTAATGCTAAGTGTATCACGATAATATTCTGTTCTGAAAGACTAAGGTCATTCAAATTCAGAATTTTTTATTCACATGAGACCGCTCACGAAACAAAAAAGGACTCTTGACTTTATATAACTGCAAATATACAACTGATTGCCATGAAAATTATGACTTGAACTTCAATCTGCAGATTTTTAGATAAGGTCAGAGTTCACCAACCGTTATGAACAGAAGTACATGAACTAGGTATAACTCATGAACCAAGACTCATATTATAGCCTACACTTGGAATTATTTGAAATTGCATTGTGACATCTGCTGTCAAAGCTGGGTTTGAACTGCCGTTCACGTGAACGTCGTTCATTTCACATTTGGTAAACTCCGACCTAAGCCATCTTAAATTAAATAAAAGTCATAAATAATCAATATTTACTTTGAATAGATCACAAATCAAATACCCTTAAGGTCAATCACACCCAAACTCATTTCACGGCCCGATTCCTGCGTCAATCACGGTAGAATTAGCCCGCCTATTATATTCCTATCGTTTGCATTTCAGTCACGTAGCTGGACTCGGGGGCTGGCTGGTTCAATTTCCTGTAAAACTACTCGCAGCTGACCGAAAATGAAACAGAAGAATACATTAATATTTTACTATTATAAACGAGAGAGCGATTATGCACGCGCCAAAACTGGAACGACTCTTAATCTCACGAGAGTTCGAATCCCGGCTCGTACCACTACAACGATATTGACCTAATTGAATTTAGACATAATCAGATGCTCAGACGCTTATTACATGGATTTGAAATAGTACACTCTCTTAAACTCCTTAAATCAAAGCAACAATTCTGCAGAATGGATACAACTTTTTCAAATTCAAAGGCTTACCGAAGTGGAATACGTATAATTACTTGGCAAGAATCCTGCAGCTGGTCTTAAAACTTTCTTATGCTGGCTGCGGCTGTGAAAGGAAAAACTTTGGTGTTCAGATGAGGCCCACGTATAATGAGTTCTGATATTTTCGAGTCCGCAACTTTGTGTGAGTTGTATCATTGTACAGCACGTCGCATGTACAACGCTACTATACTATACTATACTATACTATACTATACTATACTATACTATACTATACTATACTATACTATACTATACTATACTATACTATACTATACTATACTATACTATACTATACTATACTATACTATACTATACTATACTATACTATACTATACTATACTATACTATATATAAATAATAATATTAATATATTATGTACTATAATAATATAAATCTCTAAAATAACAAATAAATAATATTGAAGTGTTTGTTTGTAATGTCAAAATAACAGCTTCTTACTAAATGAATATGAAGTTAATTCCTGCTTTTTTAAAATACATTTTACTTGTTTATACCTCTTTTACGTATAATTCTTTTGTATTGAAATAAGGTTGAAAATGGCGATGCATTTTCTTTTAGTTGAAGGTTAAATAACCTACCTATGAAATCGTAGTTTTTAATTAATTAAGAAAAAAAGATACCTTAATGTTTAAATAGTTTTACGTGTATAGATCATTAAAATACCTTTTTTGTTATCAAATTTGTCGCTCATAATATTGAGCATTTCGCGACATAATACATTTTTCGGGGGTCTTTTTTGTTTTATTTACAAGATTCTGGGTCATTTCTATATAATATTTTACAGATAAAAGTCTTTTCTATAAGCTCTTGGCTATACAACTGTATTTTTTTGCTTGTTATATATATATGACAACGAGGATTTTTTCGTCGCACAAGTCTCATTTATGCGACGCAAATTATACCTATTGGGAAACACAGAGGCCGGCAAAGAATTGCACTCCTTAGCCATTCTTGGCCTGGTCATTAGAGCAGGACGTCCCTCCTGGAGTAGCTTGTGGATTTTCACCTATCAACTACTCTCCACCTTTTGCGATTGGTGGTGGTTCACTGATGTACTGTCAGCTTATGTAGTCTGGTGTTACGCCTCTAATTGATAATTTCCTTGTTATTTAAAAAGGTCTTCGCGTTTTATGAACAGCTTATAATTCGACGGCTCGGAAGTAATGTCGCCATTTTGTGTAATTGTGTTTTCCGGGAAGTTAGTTTTTTGTCGCAATTTTTGCTATCTTTTTCAGTTGCTAATGTGTTTTAAAATGTCTTGAAAGGACTGCAATTAGGCTAATGATTTGAATGCCATTATGTAATGCAAGGTGGACTCTTTAAATCTATTAATGATATTCTAAGGACATTACTGAGCTAATGTTACTTATACTGTAATGGTGTTATAATTGTGTCCTTATAAATAAATAAATAAAAATAAATACTTACTTACTATACCTACCTATTGGTACATGCGACTCAACGTGTCACTTTCCGATTCATAAACTATGTTTATGAAAAAAATCACGTCCATCTATAATTGTTCTGTTTCTGAGTGAAAGAAGGACAAACCAACAAACACATTGCAGTCGCATTTAAGATTAGTTACAGAGAACAGACTGCATGTGCCCTGCAGCTTCGCCCACGTAGCCTAAGTTACTCCTTACTGCCGTCAAAGTAGGCCCAGCCGTTTCGGAGATTAGCCAAAACAAAGAGGCAGGCATACAGACAGACAAACAAAAATATTAAAAAATGTGTTTTTGTTATAAGTACCGTATCGTATGTTACATTTATATGGATTTAGTAATTAGTAAAAAGCTGTTCGTTTGACATTACAAACAGAAACTTCAATTTTATTATTTGTATACTAGCTGTGCCCCGCGACATTGTCCACTCTAGCCTAAGATACCTACTCTTTATAAAATCAGCTATCTGCCACTGAAAGTTCCGTCAAAATTGGTCCAGCCGTTTTGAAGATTAGCTGGAACAAACAGACAGACAACATTTTTAAAAACTGTTTTTTTATAACTACATTAATTCAAGTTTTGGAGGAATTTTTGTTAAATTAGGGCGAGTAACATTGCCAAAAAAAGTACAGACGAATTGAGATGAGAACCTCCTCCATTTTTGGAAGTCGGCTAAAATATACATACAATTGAATACAGATCCTCCCCCTTTTTTTGAAGTTATACCTAAAAAGTATGCAAACTGGCTCCAAAATATGGCTCGACAATCTTGTTATCACATGCTACGATTTCGTTAAGTATATAAATATCTCTCCTCAAATTCCAAGTCAAGTTTTTTCAGAAAATTGGTTTTTTCACTAATCACTTTTCCTTGGCACTCACCCTGTTACTACCTTACAGAATGAAAGATTTATTTCGTAATTTGCCTAACGTTTTCCTGTAGTGAACCGTTTCATTGATGTTTTTAAAACAACAATCGAGAAAACCAACAAACAGTGAACGCTCAGTGTTTATTTTTGCACCATTACATAAGATTTATAACCTGGATGCCCATTATCTTTGGGAACTACCGACTTCGGTTGCAACAGAAAAAGGTAAAAAGCATTCACCCATTTGTGAATTCAAATCCTGGCATGCTACTAATACAGGGCATGCTCAGGGTTGCCGACTCATTGAGAAAAAGCTACTGCATTTGCATTGTTTGCTTTAGTAATAATGTTCTTTAAAAACGTCGAAAACTAGCCGCAAGCAGAAACTTGTTCTTTTGTCAGTATAAAACCTAGACAAACATATTCTTCATGCTAAATGACAGTGTAAAACAAGTGTGAATGCCGGAACACACTGATAGGTGATCAGGGGCAGATTTTCTACTTGATGGTAACTATTAACTACGCCTACACTATACAATGTCCTCCTACCATGACTTGATAGTAGAAAAAACGAAGTTCCCTACAAAATCTATTAGTATCTTACTACTAAGTTACTGGTGATACGGAAAAAACTAAATAATCAACGTAAGTGGCCTACATGGCAAGCATTAGTATGGCCTTCGGTGTTATTACAAATAAGTACTCAATGAAGTTGCCAAACATGGCAGAAAATGCTATCATCTCTAATTCCCCCTGATTTTTGGGTATTTTTTTTAAATTGGCAATACTAGGTGAACATTTTGTTTCTTTAACTTGTATGCGGGATAAAACTGAAATCCCAGTCTCAATGCAGGGTCTGTTTTTGTCGTTATTATTGGGTGCCGTTATTGAAGTAGTTTACCAAGTTAGAGGCTTAAATCTTTTAATTTACATTCTGAATTTGCATACAAATAATACTTCATAACTGGTAGTAGGACTAACTCTTCGGCGCTTTGCTCGTGTAGTTTGTCACTAAGCAGTAATGTGCTGCTTGCACATTACTTCTTAATGTCAGTTACTGTGTCCCGTTTGGATGAACAAAGTAGCTAGTGAAATTACTGGAATATCCTGAATAACCATTGAATACTATCTTCACCTCTACTCTCAGACAAAGGATTTAATGACTACTCCTAGGTCTACCGCCTAATTAACACAGTGCCGCGCGCACAAGGCTTCATCCCTAAACTTTTGCTTTTGGACCAACGCCTGACGGCCAGCGTTAGCCAGAGCCAATTTACTCGAATTTCAACTCAAAAGCTCTAACCGTCCCTCTCATTAACGTGAGATTGAAAAGAGATAGATAGGTGGAACGAGGGAAATACAATGCATGAAAATGGAAGCAACTGAAAATACTCGTACTAACTCAGTGGAAATGATTGAGTTGTTACGCAAAACGTAACAACGAATCGCAAAAAAATACTTATGCCATGTATAAGGACCTTTTTGGTTTTTTTTATTCGATGAATGGAAAAAAAGCTTAAGTTAATGTCCTTCTAAATTCGAAATAAAAAACCTAAGTCTAGCGCGTAGATGGAAAAAATAAAAAAACTGAAATTCTTAATCATGAAATAAACTAAGTAATGGACGTTTTTACACAAAGCACGCTGAAAAGAAACTTTTACCTCTTTTTAGAAAAAACTCGAACTTGCGTTTTTCCGGCTTAAGGAACGGCGGACAAGGAACCATCCATCTCGAAAAAAGATTCACTTTCGCCGAGTTGACGAGCCCGGGCTTAATTTCTTACGATGAAGACGAAAAACTTTTAATGCACTTATAAATGTCTTTATAATTAATTCATCATCCACCCGAGCTGAGCAATGAGCCGTGTCAGCTCCTTGTGAAACTTTCATCGGGTCAATAGCACCCTAACACAGTTAACATACTTCAGCAGTATGCACACTTTAAGGAAGCAAGGCTATTTGCTTACCCACACACTTGGTTGACATCCAAACAAAACTTGAGAACATACTTCTTTTTGAAAATTGATAGAAGCAATATTGAAAATAATTTGTAACACATTTTCATCTATAGTCATTTTAGAGTAAATAATTCATTTATTCGTTTAATTACAATTGTTATTTTACAGGCTAATTCAAAGCGTTCACAATAATTATTTATCACACAAAATATATGAGAAATAGCTAGGTACTTATAGAAATACGGCTAACAGGGTCAGTATTGATTATCAGCGTCTTGGACCTCACTCAAAAGACAATAGCGCGTCACATCCCCGTAGGAGCGTTATGTGTACTATTCTAAAAATTAACTTTATCTTATCAATTACTATCGTTTGTATCGAGGTTCCATACTGGTTAATAATTTATTGCACAGTGTGAAGTAGAGAGTAGAGAAAAAAAAAGTTGCACGTTCTAATTTCTTACTGTTTTGACCGTACTGACCCAGATAGTATGGTTGCTAATTAGACATTATATCTATACTAAGGGCTTTATATGAACAACGCATTTGAACTATTTAAAAGTGTTCCATGCTTAGAAATAACGCTTTAGTGTTACACTATAAAATAAGAGTGAAAAGGTCGTCTACCTCATTCTCCTTCTTTCGACCTCATCGTGACAAGATCACAGTCAAAAGAAAGACTATATTTAAAGTTAAACTAGTAATAAGAATAAGAAGAAAAACTATTTCAAAATTTTAAATCTGGGATAAAACAAAATCGGGTTGATGCACGGTGGTTTGACCATTGCATTTACCAAAAAACCATGTTGTTTTTTATCTTGCTTGCTTATGTATTTTTAAAACTACTTATCTAGATCCTATATTAATCTTAGATCAATTTATCAAAACCACGTAACGATCAGCTATTAGGTACTAATTAATTTGATTACACTAGGCGACATTGTCGTATAGGTGGAGTAAAATTAACTCAATTTTAGGCTTACTAACTAACGAGCGCACTGCAGTGCCACGCAGGCCTTTGTGTTTCAAAGTACTGAGTGGCACTGCAATTGTTAAGGACCGGTGTTATGCTTACCATCAGGCAAACGACTGGCTCACCTCGTTATCAAATTGATATAAAAAAACGATTGAACTTAAAAGTAATTATCCCTAGTACATAATTCCACCACCCACATATAATATTACTACGGAAACTCGGTCATTTATATAATTTATAATTGCACATCAAGCCACGAAAGTCAGTTGCAGACAAACTTAGATAATTTCCTTAGCAGTTGGTAATCTGAAATCCAGAACACGATTTCTCAAACACAAAACTGGGTAGGTATCTTGGAAATAGTTTACACTTCAGTGCACTAAGCCTGATAAAGTCACAGTTCATATAACTTTGTCAATATTTACTTGTCCTATGCATTCCTACTTTTTATACTATTTGACAACGAGCCAAGCTGGTCGTTTGGCTGATGGTTAGCATAATGCCGGTCCATAGCAAAGGCACTCAGAACTTTGAAATACAAAGGCCTGCGCGGCATTGCAGTGCGCTCGTTACCCTGCATGTATTAAGTCTCATAAGCCCGTTAGTTTCACTGAGTACTTTGCTCATCAAATTGGAACATAGTAATGCTTGCCCTTTACTGCTTGGTGGCAGAATTCACGAGCATCATGCGGTAGTACCAACACAGACGGACAAACGCAGAAGAGTAAGTCTTACCACCTAGTACTTCCTACTAATATTATAAACGCAAAAGTGTGTTTGTTAGTTGGACCTTCGTTCACGTAGCAACGAATCGCGTCTTTTGGATAGATTTAGTTTATTATGGGCAGGAAAGTGACAAAGGCTACGCTAAATCCAGAAAAAGGACGGTTCCTATTGGCCTATTTTCTACATATAACGGGAAGAAAGCGAGCCGCAGTTTGTATAAAAAAACTTGATAGAAAGTTTGAATTTTCCAGCTACAAGTAATTCTTGGAATCATATTCTTTAAAAATATATTTTGACATATATTTTGATACTACTATAAAACAATTATATAGATACGATTTCATTAGTAAAACAAACAAGTCAAGCAAACAGTGTATAAAAAACACTACTGCTGCCTTATGCCATGTCACGGGGGATGATAATAAGGATCCTAACGATACCCCATACATCCAAATCTGTTCAGGCATTTAAAAGTTGTGGTGGAATAAAGAAAGTCTCATAAATTCAAATTCAAATTCAAATTCAAAAGTCTTTATTCAAATAGGCCCCAAAGGAGCACTTATGAAAGTTAAAATGACTCTAACAGCCGGCCTCTGCAACATTCATCTACCCGAATCACAGACTAAAACTAATGCTGTCTTTATCAGAACATAATAAATGACAAAGACAACAACAGACCCAATCCGTGCTCAAAGTCAACGAATCTTCCAGAAACCCACCGTGCCCGTTCCAAATTGGTATAGGCCGAGCAAGAAGAAGGGCAAGAAACTCGTCACGGCATTCTTTTTAAAAAAAGTAGTTTTTTACAATGATTCTAATGCTAACAACTAACAATTTAAAGTTTAGTAGTCGCCAGGAGGCTCCTGAGCTGTTTGCCTCCATGCATCCTTGTCATCTACATAATCCTTAATTTTATAATACGCTTTTTTAATTAATACACTCTTGACTATACGTTTAAACTTTCCTTGTGGTAATTCAGTTAATACTTTAGGAATTTTGTTGTAGAATCTGACACCATTTGCCAGGAACGATTTGTTAGTTTTACTTAATCTGAACCCGGGTACAACAATTTTATGTTTACTTCTAGTATTTAACTCATGTACATCACTTTTTAAGTTAAATTTAGTAATATTCTTCCGTACATACATTATATTTTCCAAAATGTATAGCGAAGGCAGGGTTAGAATACCTATTTCTTTAAAAAAGTCTCTTAGAGATTCGCGTGGACCCATGTCATAGATGGCGCGTACTGCTCTCTTTTGTAATATGAAAATGGTATCTATATCGGCAGCAGATCCCCAAAGTAGGACGCCATAAGACATCAAACTATGAAAATATGCAAAATATACCAACCTTGCCGTCGCCACATCAGTCAGCTGCCTAATTTTACGTACTGCAAATGCAGCGGAACTCAAACGACCCGATAGGGCATTGATGTGAGGACCCCACTGCATTTTGGAGTCAATAGTTAATCCTAAGAATACAGTGTTATTCACCAGGTCAAGTTTGCTGCCTTCCAATTCCACTTTAGATTCCACGTGTGGTACGTTGGGAAGTGAAAATTTAATACATTTAGTTTTACTAGCGTTAAGTAGTAGATTATTAGCAGCAAACCATTCTGAGATTTTGTCAAGGTTATCATTTAATTCCTTTAGTTCACTGTCTTTCCTATCAGTTTTAAAAATGAGTGAAGTATCATCAGCAAACAAAACTATGTCCAATGCTATATGGTCTGTCATAAAGGGTAAGTCATTTATATATACTAGAAAGAGAAAGGGGCCCAGTATTGATCCCTGCGGCACGCCTATCTTCACTGAAGAACCACAAGATGTTACTCTATCGATGCCAACCTTCTGCTGTCTACCCGTCAAGTAAGAATTTACAAGATCAAGAGCTGTCCCACGCACGCCGTAATGATGCATTTTTTTAATAAGCGTTCTGTGGTCCACACAATCAAATGCTTTGGAGAGGTCACAGAATACTCCAATAGCATCCTGTGAACTCTCCCAAGCTTCAAAGATGTGGGACATCAGTTTAGCTCCGGCATCGACTGTTGATCTGCCTTTCGTGAAACCAAACTGGTGACCGTGCAATATTCTATACTCGTTGAAATGTGAAAGTAACTGTTCTAATATAATTTTTTCAAAGATTTTGCTAAGAGCTGGAAGTACAGAAACTGGCCTATAGTTAGAGGGGGTGTCCTTACAACCAGATTTAAAAATAGGGGTGACTTTACTGTGTTTCATTAGATCAGGAAAGACACCCTGATCTATAGAAAGATTAAAAATAATGACTAGATAGGGCGCAATTGTATCAATTAAGGATCCTATTACTTTTACCGATATACCCCACAAGTCTTCGGTGTTTTTCATATTGATAGATTTAAACGCTTTTTTGATATTAGTGGTTGTTATGTAACGAAAACTAAAATCCGGAATTAATTTAGAAAAGCTGTTTTGCAAAAGCATTTCTGCTTTTGCTGGAGAAGAGTCTAGTGATTTAGTAGCCTCCAATGGTATGTTTGTAAAAAACTTATTAAACTCATTGGCTATATCGAGTTGATCAGTAACTACTTTATCGTTAATTTTTAGTTTAAATTCACAATCTCTGTTTTTATTTTTACCAGTTTCTGTGTTAATAATTTTCCAAACAGTTTTGATTTTATTATTAGATTTTGTTACTTTATCCCTAATGTAGTTGGATTTAGCTTGCATACATACGCGTTTAAAAATCTTTGAATATTGACTGACATATTCGTGAATTTTTTTGTTATTAGTGAGTGATTTTTTATAGTATAATTCGTACATAACATCTCTACTTTTTCTAATACCCTTAGTGGCCCAGTCACTAAATTGAAATCTGTTCTTTACTGTTACTGTTTTCTTGGGGCACACTTTGCCAAATTCATTACAAATAATTGAAGACAACATTGCATAGATATCATTTGGATCTTCAAGTGGAAAATGCGCGAGGGCTAGTCTTGAATCTATGTTTTCATTTAGTATTTCTAATTTATTATCTGTAAGGGCTCGTATTTCAATCTTAGCGTCTATAGATTTAGTTTTATTTTCTAAGCCTATTTTCTGTCCCATGTGGTCGGATCTAACACCAGTTAATAGACTTTTTTGTTTAACACTAAAATTAACAACGATGTTGTCAATGCAGGTAGCAGAGGAATGACATACCCTAGTAGGTTCTGTAAACAGAAATTTCAAATCAAATGACTCAAATAGGGACACAAATTTTTGTTTATCTGATGACTGTCCTAATAAATCTATGTTGAAATCACCACAAACACATATACTTTTTTTACATTTAAATATTTTTCTTAAAATCTCTTCCATAATCAGTAAAAAGTGGGAAAAACAAGATGCAGGAGGTCTATACACACATAAAATTATATATCCAGCTAGTTCAACGCAGGCAACCTCACAGACTCGTTCCACAGAGCAAGCCACTATGTCACTTCGTTCTTTAAATTTCAAATTATTTCTCAATAGTATTATTGAGCCCCCGCCTTCGGCAGACACCCTGTTGAACGTACTGGCGACTACATAGTTGTTTACATGGAATTGCATTGTATTTGGCTTCAGCCATGTTTCAGAGAAGCATAAAATGTCTAGATTGTACTTATCGGTCAATAACTCGATATCTAGAATTTTGCCTGAGAAGCGATTAATATTTTGGTGATATAAAATTAATTCATTACTTTGCATTTGATGCTTCTCTGTCGTCGGTAAATCACTACAAATAACGGGATCTACCTTTTTGCTGGAAATGCTTTTATTGACTTGTACTACATGTGGGGTATTGAGCTTTTCCATTGTCGGACTAGTCAGTTTAAATTATTGTAACCTGACGCTTGATCTAAATAGCTCTCATTAGTAACACTACTAACAATGAGATTGTCATTTGTCTGCGTTATACTACATATAACGGAGTTCTCAATATTAAATGCTAACAACTTAGCAATAATTATTTTATTAAATTTTGACAGGTACAATGTATCCTGAGTCAAAGTAAATTCACTAATAAATAAATTAGTGTCAAAATACAATATGTCGCTATGACGATATGTCAAATTATACAATGTCATATTTAAATTAAAAATGTCATTATTTTGTTTGTCCGTCAATTTAGATGAGTATGGGAAAGCACATAGTATTATCTTCCTCATACCCGACTCTAACTTAACAGTTAACATGTCAATTAGCTTAATTAAATCTCTCTTATGTATACTTACATACATGCCTACATGAACCCTAATAATAATAAAAACAGTACACTCCTTTTTTGTACAATCGTGTATAACGTATTTGCTAGCGATAATGTTTCTCTGCACTGAAGTGTTCATAAACTAGCTGTTGTAGAATTGAAACTAGTTTGACAGTTAAACGTAGCAAACCAATAGTTAAAAGCCTAAACGTCGAACAAGATGGAGAAATGACGGAGGTACAAGCCTGATGGTTTGAACACTTTAACTTTTCTTGTGACACAAAACACAGACCAGATTTTTCCAATTGCTCACCAGTTCAATTAATTACTGAGAGATTCAAATGAGCCCATTACGCTCCCACTGCTGGGAGACATTTCTTCTCTCAGAGCGAGAGAGTGTGGGCCATAATCCATATCCAACATCGGGACCCAGTGCGACTTGTCATCACATGTTCTCGAACTTTGTGGTTCTTGAGCATACATACGGTTTTCCTTCAGCGTTTTAGAGCGAGTGTGGTAAAAGAGAGATTAGACAGTAAGTTATATTAATATGATAAGCTTCACTTGAACACATCTCACTAGATATGTTCAAAGTTTTTGTCAAAAGAAGACATAATTTGATTATTGGGTATTATTTCACCAGGTGATAGGCATAATCTGCGATCATATCACCGCTTTCCTCATGCTTAGCAAGATGAGGCCAGCACTAAGGAGGATACATATGGAAATAGGCTTTGCTTTTACTAGACTTAGCATCCAAAAAATGCTTACCTACCAATCCAATCATCATTGAAGTGCTCTTGCAAATATTGCATTTGAAGAAACAAGCACTGCCTTAACACTTCGTAATCAACAAAGCTCTCGTTAAACGAAGTATTAATATTGCTAGAGATGTGACAAGAAAATTGTCCGGAGAACCATATTGTTTGTCGGTACAGTTTTACCGGCAAGTTTATTTAGATTTAATTTTCTTATCAAGCGCTTGGAAGTCTCTTAATATCTTTTAGAGATGATATTCTGATTTTATAAAAAAAAATGATTGATTGAATTAATGTATGATATGTTTAAATATCTGTGAGAAAGGTAAAGGTACTTTGTTTCGGAATTTAAAGGCAAAGTAGTTTTTTTTACCACATTCTCACTTCATGTGAAGTGACAATATTATGTAGACGAAGGTGTAGCGCACATAATCTAAAAAAATATCTGTTCAGTACATTCTTAAACACAGTCATAATTATTATAACGTTCAAGGAAATCAATAGTCGGTGAAATAAGTTGAGTACATATTTTTGATAAATATGACCAAATTACTCGAAAGCCGGATGCTATCAACATCTCTAACTACATCGCACGAGTCACATACTAAGCAGCTCAGTTTGTTAGTGAGGCTTAAACACAGATTAACAGTTACCCGGTATTGGGAGAACTGCACACGAGTTTAATTTACAGCCTGGTACATCTATGTTTACAATTCGGTACATTTTCGTTTACAACTTTGGTACATTTTCGTTACAACTCGCCAAATGTTTGGTACATGTGCGGGTTAAGCTTGACTTAGATTGTTTATGCGAGTTTCATAATCAAGACACCGCGTGGGTATTAAATCTTGATCAGGGGTGTTAACTGAGCGTATAGGACTTGTATAGCCGTGGAGTTTCCTAGTAAATGTTACGGAAGCGATGTATACATTTAACGTTTTAGATATTCAGTGAACTTTTCATATATACAAATGACTATAAGAAAAAAAATTGCTTTAAAAAGCGACGAACCGACTTCAGTGACGAACTACTGAACTGATTTTGATGAAATTTCTATGGAACCAATCTGAAAGTAGGTATATCCTTTCAAATAAATAAAGAATTTTCTATATTGGCTTATAAATGACGGAGACCTGAGGTAACAAATATTTTTTTTAAATACACACGGAATTGAGAACCTTCTCTTTTTTTGGAAGTCGGTTATAAAATATATTTTGTATTTAAAAAAAAACGCATCCGTTGTTCCTAACTATTCGGTTACCCGAAAAAGTTTCCATATGGTATAGAGCTTGAGGTTTTGGTGAAGGAATCTCAGATAATCTTAAAAAATATGACTCAATGCCTGAAATTGAATTGCCCGAATTTTATTTTGATGACGCTTGTACTATACGGAGTGTAGGCACTCACATAAAAACCTTATATGTGTAACATTGAACATATTTTTATTTTGCAGGTCTCGAGCTCTGTTTTACGTCTTCACGATTCTGCAATCTTTTTTAGTGGCCATAATCATAACCGTTATTATGTTTCGTCTTTTGTTTTTACGGAACCCTTTTATAGTAAAAAGTTGTTTCGTAAGACGCTTTGTAAAGCTCTGTACCTAATATGGCGGAGTTGATGATTTTGACTGTTCTATTAAGAATTTAATGTGAAAAAGTTTTGAGGAACATTACTTGATTTACTTACTACTCTGGATTTACTATTATGGCAGAAAATACAGAAAATTGCATTGCTAAAATTTACCTAGCAAGTAGCTTGGATTTTTTTCTGAAGATTTTGTGTTTTTATGTAACAAATTGTTGCTTTAACATTTCTAAAACTGCGTAAATGGTACAAGATAATAATGTCTAAAAATATTTTTGGACTAAAAAGGATGTGAAATTCTTATAGTCTTTTCGGTAAAAAAAAACCTTATAACATAATTTATCATTTTCTACTTTTATTTTACTGTATCAAATGACATGATATACAACAATATCATTTAATTCAAATAACACTTGCAAAGATTAAAAAATTTACATTACTAGCACTTATTAACTATAGCTAATACATAAGATATAATGTGGGTAATTTATAGTTTTAATTCCGCGATAAAAACTATAAATTACCCACATTATATCATCTTATTTAAAATGGACTGCCGAAAAGTAACGCCTGATTCCATCAAATATATAGCTAATACATAAATAAACACTACATCTAACCTAGCTATACTATTTTCTACCATATCATTTTAATGAAAAAAGATAGAAGCTGCAGTCTTCCGGAATATTGGGTTATTCCATTTTTCCTAATTTTAAAAAGCGAGCTTAAAAATACAAAAACGTTATACCAGCAATCCTCAGAAAGTAAAAATACGCTAGCAGTAGGTTGGCTGTGTATAAAAAGTGCAAACTTCATTGTTGAAGGAAACAAACTGTCCCAAGAGTGTGTAGCTCAAATAGAAAAGTTTCTATTTACTTTCTATTGTCTTTATAACTTTTGTAACAAGAAACGAGGGGACGAGGTGCGTTACTTGATAAATTCCCACATGAAACGCGATGAAACTTTTGTCAAATAACGTCACAAGTGAAAGTGTGATGATTCAAATTATTTAATACTTGCAATTGACCGCGGTCTCACATGCGTGGATTCAGAATGAAATGTAGCCTATAGCACTCAGGCATAATGTAGTTAGAAATATTTTTTAGAGTGGAACAAACAAAAAAAAATTTACGTCCGTACGTACTATTATATATTCTGTGTCCGTACTATAATAATACTACTATCTGTATAGATATACTACATACGTTAAATACGTATGTAAAAAGTAATGATTAATTCCTTTTCTTTGTTACAAGAAATATGATAGTTGTCAAAATATTGAGCACTTCGAGACAAAAGAAATCTTTCAGGGTCTTTCTTGCGATTTATTACAAGATTCTGGACCATTTATATATAATAGTTTATTTATACATAAGCCTTTTCTATAAACATTTGGCTATACTATTGTTTTTTTTTTGCTTGTAATATCTAAGAAAACGGAAATTTGTGCGACTAAAAATAGGACTTTTTCGGACGTTTTGCTTTAGCCGCGCCGCGCCAAGAGACTCGCTTCGTTTATGAAGACGACTTGTCACGCGTCACGGCGTGACGTGAGGTTTAATTGATGTTTAAAGATCTAATTGTAATTATATTTACACAAAAGAAGCCTCTAAAGATACCTAAGTACGAGTACATAAAGGTATTGTTCAACTTCCCGTGCATCCTTAGTCCCGTATCCTCATCAAACGGCTTGAACTGAACACAATATAATTACAATAGGAACAAAACATGCCCCGTATTTCGTAGTAATTTATCCCAGGCCATCCCTTCAACCCTTAGGGCGTTAATTTTAATATATGCGTCTTACACGGCATCATTTCCGTCATTATATCGTTATTGCTCTATAAATTTTGCGAGAAGTAAATGTAAGGGTTAATGTTTTAGAAGAAAACTGCGAAAACAAGCGCAATTTTAGGGAGTGAATTACCTAGACGTTAGGGCTGAATATGGTTGAAAGTTCAACGTACTGAGTTTCTCAAAGGGTTATTTTATTACTATTGTTGCGCAATATTATCGTGAGCTACTTTTTTAGGAAGTATATTCAACTAGATCCTAATTTAGATTAGTGGATTTGTATAATCTTCGACCACATTGGTGTCGATTCTGGCGTCTTATTCCTAAACCTAATTTTAGTTTCACTCTCTCTATCCAATAACTAACACGAGAAAGGGATGTAAGATGTTTGACAGGTCCGAGTTTAGTTTTATAGCTGTCAAATACCATCTATCTTTGACAAATTTTGCGTCACCAAATTCATGGCCCTTAAATTTACACTAGATACAAGCAAGATAATTAATCTGACAGTTCTAAAATATATTCCATCCTTTGCTCATATTCTTATTTAGAAAATGAGAGAGTAAAACTAAAATTAGCTTTAGGTATGAAACGCCAGAATCGACACCATTGTCGCTTAAGATGAGGCAGGATATTGGCCAAATACTAATCTAGCAAGCTTAAAAAATATTGTAGTTTACACACGCAATTACAGGATGGTAGGCCGGTCCTCCGCTAGATGGATAGACAACCTCATCAAAATCACGGAAAGCCGTAATTGTATGCAAGAGTCAAGTAGCCGATAAAAGTGGCGTTCTATGGGGGAGGGATATGTTCAGCAGTGGACGTCTTTCAGCTGATGATGGTTATGAAGTGCTCACAAACATCTCATTTATTTTTCATATATTAAAGTCAAGAGGATTTAATTCAGATTCAGTAAATAATTACGTATTACATATACTTCTAAAAAAATGTTATAAGTCAATTCCTGCATTCCGTGACCCACATTCAATAAAACACCCACAGTCGACAAACCCCGTCAGTTTTATGAACCCTAATATATATTTTATTTTATCTACACCCCATTCATCTTTTTCGAGTCAAGTAACGATATTAATGGGGATTTTTGGCGGAAAAATAATGTCGGGTCATTAAATCCTACGATGAGGAATTTTTCTTCGCAAACTTTCGCAAGTAACGCGTCCGACACTTTAAGTCTTCAGTAATGACGCCCAGTCTTGAACACAGCTTTAACTCTGTAGAGACATATTTTCAATTTTTTAATTGCTAAATAAAGTCTTTTGAAGCAGTTATGATGTTTCTAAAAACCTCCAAGGAGCGATAATTCTCGCGTTCGTTGAGTTCTTTAAACTTTTTTTGGAACCCAAGTGGCTGTATTAACAATATAAGTGACATTTTCACTTTGTTCATCTCAATGCATCAATCATTGTCGAGCTATCGGGCGGTTGACAAGTCCTTTAAAAGTTCCAAGAAGCCTATCTGTCGGGGATTTTCCCTTCAATTATTATGGAGCCTGCCTACAGCTCTGTTGATGGTATGATTGATTTCTTTTTGGAGTATCCGCGGAAATAAATCGCTGGAACATTGAGGATAAGGAACGTAACTTACGTGTAATAACAAAGACTTAAGGATAAGAGGCAGGAACGATATGTTATAATAATAATGCGACAAATACTACATATTTTCTGTGGTTGTTCAGACTATGATAGGTAATATGATTTACCAGGTGGTACGTAGGACTAGCTCTTCTACGAGTAGCCCACCTGGGTAGGTTTCATAGCATCGCACGTATAGTCTGCCGCCAAGCAGTAATGTGTAAGGATTACTGTGTTACTTTTTGATGAACAAAGTCGTCATTGAAATTACTGGGCTTGTGTCACTTAATAACTAATGTCTCAGAAAGAGCGCAATGCAGTGCTACGAAGGCCTGTTTATTTCAAAGTTCTGAACAGCACTGCAGTGGCATTCAGTTTTTTTGGCATTATAATTACCATCAGGCAAACAATCGCTCGTTTAAGGTTATAAGATTATAATAACAAAATAAGAACTTTGATTTAGTAAAATTATTTTAACTCGACGAGAAAAACTGGTCATAAATAACTGATCAGCAGAAAATAAAGACGCTCACCTACTTATACTTGCCAATCACCCCAAGATGCTGCAAGATTGGTTCCGCATTCCGCCCTTATCGAAAGACGAATTAATTAAAATTTCATTATTCAAGAAAAGATTATAACTTCCTTTCAGTCATTTGCATATTTAACTGAAATATTTAAAGAAATCCTGTCTAAGAGCGGTCTTATTAAATTTGTTATAAGCGTTCAAGTTCCGGATTCGACCCCGAACTTGTGTTTCTTTTCTCCAGTTCAGTATGAAATTTAAGACGAAACTTTTTTGGCAGAAATGAATTTTAAGTGGTACGGAGCAACTGCTTAATTTTGTGAATTATTTTTTTTATATCCGCCCGTCCATAATAAATGTTGTTGAATATTTGAGTGCTTCACTTTTGCCGTCTATTTTTTATTCATATTAGCAAGGGTGTTGATTACGTACAACGATCGCGGCCATTAGCTCTGACTCGTGACATTTCTAGGAATAGAATATAGAATACGGTGTTCTTACAACAACTGAATCAACCTTTATTTGGTCAAGTATATTTTTTTTTATTTTTTGTCTGCTAAGCCTACGCAAACTATACCCCAAACATTGCAAATTACGACAGATTACAAGTAAACACGTTTTTCATCATGCATTTTTCATTGTTTTTCTATGATTTACATATTTTACACTTATAATCAAATTATATTTAATCAAATCTTTTAAAACACTTTTGTACCACGCCGATGCAGGCGCGGGATTAGAACATAAGTAATGGCTACTTCAAAATTACAGGCGGCTCTCGCACTATGCCTATATGTAAAGAGAACATAGGTGATATTACGTAAGATTATAATTTTATTACCTTAGCAAAACAATATTGATTTAATATCCGCAAAGATTTGCTATGCCGCATTGCGTCTTTGAAAGAAATTTAAAAAATCGAGATGAGAGAATCCAGCACAATAATTAGGTTCGCACTTTATTACTACACTGCACTTAGTAACTTTGAATAGTAAATTGGGAAGTTGCAGTAGACAAACGCACCTCAAATAGTTAATTAAAATGGCATCATCAATATAGGCGATCCATGCTATCCGTACTCCATACAGATAAATAAAATTGAAGTGTCTGTTTGTAATATCAAAATAACAGCTTTTTACTAAATGCATATGAAAGTATTATATATACGGTACCTATAACAAAACAACCATTTTTAAATTTTTTGTCTGTCTGTCTGTTTGTTCCGGGTAATCTCCGAAACGGCTGGTCCGATGTTGACGGGATTTTCACTGGCAGATAGCTGATGTTACAAGGAGTAACATAGGCTACTTTAATTTTAGAAAAGTAATTAGGGTTCCGCGCAAAAAATAAAAATGTAATCTAAAATCTCCACGCGGAAACCGCGGCGCAGCAGCTAGTATAATATATAAGACAGGCCTGAATCATACCGCTGATCTCCACACAAATATAATAGCTGAAGTATTTAACAAGCCTCCCTTATTTGACGTTAATTGCAAAGGGATTCCCGCTGGGATTATTAGAACGAAGCACCAGCTTGATATAAATTTAATAATTATTAAAATTAATAGACGTTTCTTTGCCGATAATTAAGATGAATTTTATAGCAACGATAAATTAACAGATAATATTGGGAATTGGAAACGTTCTCTTATACGATTTGATATTTTACAGAACAGAAAAAAAATTCATAGCTAAAATCTTCTTTTTATTTTTGAGTCGATGTTCGCTACGATCCTGATCGTCGAAAAGTTGGTGAGAATGAACTTTATGTATTATATTTCCTTTCCTTCATATCCTTTCAATGTATTATATATTATAAATGTGAAAGTTTGTGTGTTTGTGAATATTTGTTACCACGTATCCCTGAACACGTCATCGACCGCATCACCAGGTGAGATTGTGGATAAAAAAACACCTACACTGATTTTTTATGAAATTTGGAATGTAGATAGTTTAGGCTCTGGAATAACAAATAGGCTATAAATTTATATACAAAACAAGCGAAGCCGCATAAGGCAGAAGGAAGTTGCTCCTTTATTCATAATTTTTAAAGCTTTGGTTTTTATGAATAAATACATAGCATTTGCTTTCGGGTCTTGAATGTTTGTGTTGTGTATCTGTCTGTATTCATACCACCTGACATACCACATGCGACACAGGAAATCCTGTAGTGCATGGGTAAGAGTGTGTAAGCGTTCCACTGCCCAAAAAAAGAGTGTAATGTTTTCAGGGTTCATGTATGTATGTGAGTTTCCTTACTCCACCATAACTTTTAAATGCCTAAACAGACTTGGATGTATGGGCCTAGGGTATCTTTGGAATCCTTACATGATCCCAAGTGACACTGGTTCGGGCAATCGGTTTTGATTTTTTATTAATTACACTTGTTTAATTATTTATCTCGTAGTACTACATAGGTACTCTTAAGTATACGTATTCTTAACATGTTGTTGTGTGCAGACATAGCACCGCTTTTTTCTGAGGAAGTGGTGAGATTCTCTATTGTGGCTAATCACTAATGTAAGGCACGAAGAACATGAGAGCCTTGATCTATTTGATTTTACGGTCGACAACAATTTTCATTGATTTTTATGTATTGTTCTATTGCATTTTTGTACCTGATATAAGTATATGAATAAAAGTTATGGCTGTATTGTAATATATTGATTTAATTCAACTTTTGACATTAGATCTCAATGCAATAAGTATTCATGTAGACTCTCGATTCCGACAGGAATCAAAGCACGAATACAATCGCGTTCCAATAAAACATTCATGGAACAGTCGAGTTCCATCAACGGAGGTGATTAATAATAATCTATACAGAGCATTGGAATTACGAGGTGAGATGGAACAAGGCGAAATTAAATTTGAATGAATGTAAGATGAGATTACGTGGTAATTCATTAGATAGATTAATTAGCTATTTTTGCACTCTTCAAACACAAATAGAATATCTATTTTACTTTTTTTTATATTGCTAGGTAACGAAAGGAGTAAGGATCCAAGCACGCTAAACAACTGAAGTTGCGACGGCAGCGGTGCCATTATCCATCACAAATGCAATTGTGCCAAAAGTCAAAAGTTTCGTTAGTGGTAGGACTAACTCTTCTGCCAGTGTCCATCTGGGTTGTTACCACCGCTTTGCTCGTGAATGTCTCAGGGTAACGAGCGCACTGCAGTGCCGCGCAGGCCTTTGTGTTTCAAAGTTCTGGGTGGCACTACAATTGTTATGGGCCAGCGTTATGCTTACCATCAGGCAAACGAACGTCCCGTCTCGTTATCCATTAGTATAAAAGAAATTATTTTAATATTTTTGTGTGTAACTAGTATTACTTATTTTTAAATTTTCTCTGTATGTAAAGCTCGGATTAAAATAAACCACATAGCTATGATATCAATAGCAAAAACCACCAACCACTGGGTATTATATCAATAACAGCCAATCCATATGTATATTTAACATACAAAATCTGTTATTTTTCCGCATAAGTTAATAAAGCACAAAAATTCGGGAACCGTAAGAAATACATTGTTATTTTTGGGGTCTAATATTTACGATATTAAATTCTGTCTCCCGGGAATGAAAGGATATTCGACAACTCTTCCTGGTACCGACCCTTTCTTAGATTGAAACTATTGTATATCACTTCACAACTTCCCGTTTTTATTGTGCCAACCAATTGTTACACGAAACGTTCTGTATTATAAGATGAAACAAATGAACTACAAAACGTTGCTATTTTGTTTAGTTACATTTTGAATAACTTGAATCAGTACTTAATTTTACCACAGTAGTACCACCAGCACGTTGAACTGGTGGTGCTGAACTGTATGTTTGAATTACCTATATAGGCCACAAAAACCTACATATTTATGTAGTCCTTTCTTAGGTTTCACAATTATTACACAATGAAGAAGCTTTCAAATACTTTTCAATGTTCGTGGTCACAACACTAGATGACAAACATCATCTCTAAAAAAAATTTTTTTTTTTTTTAATTGAATCGTTGCACTTCTTTATTCACACAGTAATCGCTCACGGTGTCCATAGATCTTTCAGGTTTTTGCTGAACTTAAGATTTTGCTTTGACACTTCAGGTATTTGCCAAACATCGTCTTCATTAAAATTGGGTTGGTTTTCCAATAGCTAGAACATTTTCTGCATAGCAGGAATCCAACGCACAACCCTAATGCACCAGCGAAATTAAATCGATTATCCTATCAACTGCACCATAGGGCCTATGAAAAAAATATCAATAATAATAGTTGCACACTTCTACTTGACAGCAGAATATGTTAAAAGTGCTAGTTTTGTTTAGTGTAGAGGACATAATTACTATTGAGAACATTTTTACGGTAGTGAGTTAGGGTTGTCGGTTGAATTTGGCAAATACCTGCAAAACTGCAAGACCTTTAGACATGTTTAGATCACTGAATTACAATAATTATGTATTTCGCTGCATCAGATACCATGAGCGACAGCATTCATACTAAGTGTAACGTTTGAATTAAAATATTTTTTAACATTATGTGGGTTATCTACTCATACAGTCATGTAACTGCGTAAGTTGAAAATTCAAAATAACTCGTAATTTCAATGTACAAACAAGCCATTATTTCACAAAGGTATGGTTTCCAGATTTCTCCTCGTGTGATACTTTACGGTATCTCTCTGCAACGTATTTCTAATACTGCAAGGTTCCGTAACTGGCAATAGAGGGGAACACGATCACCAACATTTATTTGAGAAGGCGAGAAGCTGTACCTAATGTAACTGTTTAATAGGTACGTTTCTGGAAATGCCTTTAAGGTCGGAGTTCGCCAGCCATTTTGAACGGAAGTTTAACTATGAACTAGGCTTAACTCATTAACTGAGGTTTATATATCTTAAAATTCATATTCTTTTTAATCGAGCTCTTTGACATCTGCTGCCAAAGCTACTTCTGGGCCGAGAATCACCGATTTAATTGAATTTGCGCGATAAAAAACAAATATTTAAACTTCATTTTAAACTAGGTTTGGGAATTTGAACGTCGATCACTTGAACTTCATTTTTTTACATATTTGGCGAACTGCGACCTTAAAGTAGATTAATCAATGCGTCATTATTGAGCTGTAGGTATATAATATACCATCAAATTCAAGATAGTTCTACCGCAGTAATTCTACTAGGTGGTAGGACTAACTCTTCTGTGAGTGTCTATCTGAGTTGGTACCACCCTTCTCGTAAAGTCTGCCGCCAAGCAGAAATGTGCAAGAATTACTGTGTTCCAGTTTGATGAGCAAAGTATCCAGTGAAATTACTGGGCTTATGAGACTTATTCCCTAATGTCTCGGAGTATCGAGCTCACTGCAGTGCCGCGCAGGCCTTTGTGTGTCAAAGTTCTGAGTGGCACTGCAATTGTTATGGGCTGGCGTTATGCTTACCATCAGGCAAATGGTCAGCTCGTCTCGTTATCATATAGTATTAAAAAAATAGTTTTACTAGGTACGATTTTTCATGCGAACGCTAACGACTTCCACACAAGATTCAGTTTTTAGGATTTTCATTACGTTACTTCTAGTTTTTCCTAGTTCCACCTATTTAAATCTCGACGATATTTAAACAAAAACGTTTTGGGTTTCCAAAGAAAACAACTAAAATGCCAGGCAAGTCGAGGCAGCTGTTCTTAGAAGTGTTTGCTAATTTCAAGAAAGGCTTCAAGTTATTAGTACAATATTAGTTTTTTATTTTAAAAGGAAGTGGTAGGTGGTAGGAGAGCGGGAATAGGGGTTAGGGCTAGGTTATGAAAATCCTTACCATTCTTTCTTAGAACTGTTTACTTATTCCAATAGTATTAATAATCGAAGCGATTATGTCTAAGTGGGCATCACCACTCATCAAGAGCGGATTTGCTTAGCAATCCGTTGATCCTATCTGTAAGTTTAAAGCGGTTGTATCAGCCCTGGGCCGTGTTTCATAAAAAATATTAGTCTAATATTATGAGTATTTATCTCAGACGGACACTCGCAGAAGAATTAGTCCTACCAACTAGTACCACTAAAACATCTTTAAATTCTACGAAACACATATTGTATTTTTAGTTTAGGTAAGCAATTATGCATAACTCAATAAGTTTGAAGAAAGCATGGGTGGGATGTAACGAGGAAAATCGAAATTTTAAAATAAAATATCACTGTGTGTACACACTAGTAATTTATTATACGATATATCCACTTCCAGCTAATCTCTAGATCTGCACCAGTGTCCCTGTAAAATGTGTTATAATTTCCTTAGTTTCACCGGGAGTGTAGCGAAGATGGCCTTGTTCGGATAAAATGGTTGTTCATAGCAGAAATCCGGCGTGAAAGCGGACTTTAACGTTTGTAATACTAGACCCACACTTTTCGGAAGGTTCGTTTAATGAGATCTCGCCTTTACATTCTTAATGCTGCATTGCCAAGATTTCGTTGGCGTGGAACAAGTTTTCTCTCGTTTTTATTGTTTTATTGAAACATCTGGGAGGCGAGATTGGACTCTTTTTATGTAATGTACGTTATAAGTATAGATACTTATATCTCTTATTGCGTTTTGTATCAGGTGAAATTCGTTGGGTATTTTACTGATGGACATTTAAAGGGTTTTTGATAACTACTCGGTATACACAGTTGCTCACTACACATGTAGTTTTTATTCAAATTTGAATCTAGAAAAATATCTACTTGCACCTATCTTTTAAAGTTGGAGTGGTATGATGTATGATTGTCTTGAAATTTGAATCTAGAAAAAGAAATGTCCTTTTACCTATTCGCTATCCAAAAAGTAGTGAGATAACCTGAAAGATTAACATACTTATTAACACGAGATTGGATGGAGGCGTCTAGGGACTGCGACCGTTGAAAGGATGAGGGAGAAACCTTTTCCCAGCTGTGGGACACCAAAGGTCAAATCAAAAACATACATATAGACAGTTATATGTTACACACCAACATGATTTTTGATCTTATATTAAGTATGACACATAAGACACGTTATTTCAGTTACTTACTTATATGTACAAAATATACTCTCCTGGTCAATTTTTTTTTGATAAAGAGACGAGCAAGTTTTCTGTCTAATATTTTTATTAATAATAATTTTTGGAGGCGACTTCTATACTTAGTCAAAGTTTTACTTGCAACTAAAATTGACGGCAGCCGTAACGCTTGAAATCAGGAAAACTGAAATTGTAGTCACCTGCTAGTAATATTACTAGCTGGTGAAAACAATTCCAGTTGCGAAAATAAGTTTACAGTGTTTCCATATGAAAACACAGTACACTTATTTTTGCAAGATCATTTACTTACATACATTTTTATATCTAAAAGTGTGAACATATTTTTGCAGCTGACTAAATACATAAGGTTATTTGCTTATGGGCCACTCGCAATCGCAGTGGACAGTGACGGGCAGGGGACTACACTTTTCATACTTTTTAATAGGATTCTAAGTAGCGACCACTATCTGCTGCCAACGTCTACAGAATGATTAAATCTCTCCTTCCACATGGATCCCCTGGGGAATTCAATTGGATTCTTCCCCACACATATCCCCTGTGGTTTCATGTGGATTTTTCTCTATACCGATCCCCTGGAGGATTTAAATGAATATTTTCTCTACACAGATCCCTTGGGGGATTCAATTGGACTGTTTCCTCCACACAGATCCCCAGGGGGGTTTATTTGGATAAGGACGTAAAAAAATTAAACAAATGTGCTGATATTTATTTAAACCATAATCTTACTTCCTACTACTATTATAAATCCATAAGTGTGTTTGTTGTTTTGTCTTTCTTTCACGCTGCAACGAAGCAACGGATCGGAGTGATATATATATATAGTTTATGGACTGGAGAGTAACATATTAACTTACATATTATCCCGGAAAAAAATTCACGGTTCCTATGGCAACGCGGGTGAAACCGCTGGTAGAAGCTTGTTTCTTCTATAAAAACTTTCCACTAAACAAAATTATTAAATATAATATAACTTGATCCACTCCATCCAGGAAAAAAGCAGAGCGCTTCGCTTTTAAAATATAAAAGGTCATCTGCAAGTTAAAAGGAACTGAATATAAAATTCAGCCTTCCAAAAGAACTGGGTGGAACAAATCTGGAAGTTTTTCCACTTTCTATAAAAATAAGATGAGAAAAAATCCGAAGACTGTAGCTTAGCAAGTTGCAATGAATGATCACAAAAAGTTTAACACAAATCTAAAAGCATAGATTTACGACTGAACCAGGTTTATGGAGATACATTTAGTTAATGAGACGAACAGGTCGTTTGCCTGATGTTAAATATAACGCAAGCCTATAATAATTGCAGTGTCTTGAGTCACTAAGCCTGCGTGGCACTACACAGTACACAGTGCTCGATACCCTGAGTCATTAATAAATAGTGTTCAACGTTGGTTTAGTTAAATAATATTTGTCTTTGTTGTTCTTTGACAATTTGAAATTGAATTGAAAGAGACAAAACGTATTTTAACTGTTCAGCCGTTTAACACTATTTATTAATGGTATTAAGTCTCAGAAGCCCACTAATTTCTATGAACTATTTTGCTCATCGAACCGAAATGAAGCACGTTACTGCTTGGTCACAGACTACACGAGCAAATAACTGTAGTGCAGGTATCCCCCAGGCGGATACTTGCAGAAGAGGACCGTATCACTAAAAATGACAATTTAATAATATCAAGAAAGAAAACTAACCAAGATAATATTTATATTATTATTATCTCGGTAAGCTTTATTCTTATGAGTTCACTAAGATGAAATTTTTATAACCGTCTGTAATACCAAATCAATTTCCATTCATAGCCATTGGAAATAAACGAATGGCGTAGAAGTTGGTTTAGCTTGATTGTATAACCAATCTTATCTCGATACATAATAATTTTAATCAAGTTTTGTTATCAATATCTGATTGAAAAGCTATCCATACAAATTGACTTTATAAGAGACAAAAAATTTACCAAGCGGTAGGACTAACTATTCTGTGAGCGTCCCTTTGGGTGGTAGTCTACCGGTTTGCTTGTAGACTGCCAAGCAGTAATGTGCAAGTATTTTTAAGATTTTCAGATAAAAGCTATCAAAAATCTTCTAATAAATAAAACCATAATCAGTGCACACTACTGACTTAAAAGCTTCAACAGTTCTAGAAAAATAAGTGTAGCTTAGAGCTTAATTATAATATGAAAAGTCATCAAAAAAAATTGTATCGGATGTTTATAACTTTAACAGTATCCTAATACTAAGCGCGTGCTTTGACGAAACATTTTTCAGTACACTTAAATGATTTCGGTCTTTGATACGACTTAGGTGTCTAATCAGGCGCGTATTTACCCTAGGGCCATAAGGGCCATGGCCCGGAGCGGCAGGCTGCAGGGGGCGGTGCAAGCCGCACTTCGCAGCAAAAGAAATTTAAAGTCTCTTATAAATAAAAGTGTTAAAAGGTGGTTTAGATAAACTGGGTAGGCGGTGGGGCCTGCAGGCCCAGGGCGCTGAATCTTAAAATACGCTACTGTGTCTAATTGTTTTTTTTGTTCATTATCGGCTAGTGTTTGATCACTTGATGGCAAGAGATGATGCAGTCGACGTTGAAGCACGGTTGGCTAGAAGGAATCTCCCAAAAAACAATTAGCAAATCGCCATTAGGCAGGGGATATACGCTTAAGCATGTTTGTGTTATGCTGACCAAATAATCATGGTTTTGCAACAAGCGCGGATTACGAGATAATACACGCGCAAGTGCGGCTTGATATAAAACCATCAAAAATCCACGAAATAGACAAGAACAGCAATACGACCAGATACATGTGTCTCTCACTCCCTGCCTGGACTCAAAGTGGCGATTGCTCCGTTTTAAGCTCCTTACACATCACTTGCACCACCGCGTATTTACACGTCTTCTGCAGTAGTTGAAAAACTATTTTTTTAATAGAGATCGTCGCAGCTTCTGTGGTTCGTATCTTTCACTACCTCTAACCGTGGTACAGTAAGTACTCGGACTACATTTCTATCAAGCTCCATAGACGGTACGATATGCGTCAAGCGGTGATCGTGGTTTTCCAATGGTTTTCACGTAGTCCGTGATTGATAGTTATCCATCAATTATGCATTAAGTGTACGAGCTGCCTTAAATACTATGCGAATGTATCAAACTTCCGATTACCAACTGTCCTCAACTTCTGCACCGAGTTATACGGAGTGTTGCAAATTGTTTTCCATTCGCTATTTTTAGTGGGCCTGTTTCTAGAAACTTTAAATTGGTCGCTGTAAGACTCGGTGTGAAGCAAATGGGCTTGCAATTTAAATTTGGTGGAGCTCCTATGTTGGGATAGTGGAACGTAGCTACAAAAGTACTGCTCTCACTACGCATAGTCTATTTATAGCAATTCAAATTCGTAATCAAAATTATTTATTCACATGAACCCCAAGCACTCATGAAAGTTAAATAAATTACTCTTAGGGCTCGTTCCAATTTGTATAGACCGATCAAGAAGACGGGCCAGACCGTTCGTATTATTCATAAAAACAGTTTTTACAAAGATTTTAATGCTAACAATCATGTATAAAATGTAAGTCTAAGTATAGAGTATTCGCCACTGAGGCTCTTGAGATGTTTGCCTCAATGCATCTCTAAATGAAATTTAATATTTTTTAAACGCAAAATTCTCTCTGTTATCAACTTTTTAACCGACGTCATAAAAGGAGGTTCTCAATTCGGTTGTATTTTTTATGTTTTTTGCCTCAGAACTCCGTCATTTACAAACCGATTTATTTGAAAGGATATATTTTCAGACTCCTATAGAAATTTTTATGTGACCGATCTGATACATCATTTCAAATAAAAAAAAATATAATTTTCTAAATCGGTTTATAAATAATATGAGGTAACAAACATAAGTATAAAAATATACAACCGAATCGAGAACTTTCATTTATGGAAGTCTGTTAATTAGTGCGTTTAGTGCGACGGATTGCTAGAAGACGTGATAGCAGTTAACGACAGCCTAATAAGATAAAACTCATCCTGTATAGATTATTAAGAGATATAAAAAAAAGTTAAACAGCTATAAGAGGCTACATAATTTCTCCTCACCTTTAGCACTTATATAAATATATCAAACACATCTCTTATTTTTGTAAACCCTAATATTTTGATTCGCTTATCTTCAAAGAATAACCTTCCGAATCATCATTAATCTAAATAGATATCTCTATAAACTTGATTGAAAGGTCAGTCATAAATTTTGCTCTTTTTTAGATTTGTATTCAACTTTTTGTGATCATGCTTCGGAACTTACTGGTCTACGGACTACGGACCTTTTTCCATCTTATCTTTTTATAGAAAGTGGTAAAACTTCAAGATTTGTTCAAGCCTGAGCTTTTGGCTGGCTGAAATTTATATTCTCTTCTTTTAACTTGAACAGAACCTATTAGGTTTTTAAAAGTGGGGCGCTCGAAGTTTTCTTTATGATGGAAGGCTTAGTTGTCCCATTTGAATGTGATGAATTTATTAAGAGACGTAGGTACTTACTATTTTTTTTAATGTTACGGGATAGATGTAGATCAAAGTGAGGTGATAATGACTATTATAATACGTACACATATTTTGGGATATGGTCTAGTTCAGAACCTTTACTTTAAGCCACTTCTAAATTACATTTCACTTTCTTTTCTTGTTCTTCATATGTACGTTAAAATATGACCTTTGCCGCACCTAGCTAGCCCCATTAAACAAAGTCACTTTCTACAACTGTTAACAATAGTAGAAAGGTATGTACGGTATTGACAAAATGATGTGTTAATTTACCATTTCACTTATCGATTCGGTATGTGAATTCCATACATTTTTTGAAATGTCATTTCATTTAATTTTCTATCTATCGAACAAACGTACAAAAAGTTTTTCTTAATTCTTAGTTTTTATCAAAATTAAAACTAAGAGCGCATTTGGATGAAACTGCCGCTCATTTTTTGTGTAGCTTTTAAAAAGTGCCCCTATGACCGATTGTTATTGTTTGTTCCACCAATTGTTATTTTTCGATATCAAATCCAATTTTGTATAACAATTTAAATAATACCAATTCAATTTTAAAAATTAATGTAATTATGTATACCAACACGAAATATAAAGACACGATCTCAAATCAAATTCAGAATAACGAATATTACGTTAACGATTTCAAGGAAAATTAATTCAGAGAAATTGTCTGTTGCTATTTTTCAAGTAATCTGTCCTCTTTTGTGCCGTTTAATTAATTCATAAATTAAAATTAATAAGGTTTGTCTGCTATAATTTATACTTGAGAAATATCTTTTTGATAAAGGACCTTGACGACAAAAACAGTGCAGAGAAAGTTTAATTTTATCCTTTCTGTTATCATTTGAGATGCCGCTAAAGATATTTAATTAAGAACTCTTCGTTTGTTTAACTACCTACTTACCATAATTTGTGAAATAAACTTCTGAAAGTAGCTTAAATCAGAATAAAAGTAAAAGGAAAAGCTTAAAACTTTGTGGCATATGTAAATGTTAATATAAAATAGTTTTTTTTTAATTTTCTTCATATAAAATACAAACCATTATATACAAACAATTAACGTTAAGTTTCAATTATTGAAAAACACTAACTATACCCAAAGCTATTGATTGTGGAATCTGTGCTACGAGTAATAATCCGAACTGTAGAGCGAGGATTGTAGCGCGCCCGCGTAGCCGTAGCCAGTACCAACGCGGCTCCGTTGCCGTTCGGACGCGAGCGCTACGAGTGCTACTACCGCTACGAGCTACGTAGCCCGTCGCAAAACGAAAGCGAGCGCGATTGTGAGCTGCTAGCGAGTAATCCCGATTTAACGCGCGTTTTTACAACATATCTGTGTTGTGTTTAAAGTGCTAAATAAATAATTCAGTTTTTAATTTGGCTGACAAAGGTAAAGTTTTATGTGAACGTAAAATGTGTAGTACTTTGAGTTTTATTCAGATAGCGTAATGTTAAGCGCTTGTAACTAATGGTCTGTTAAGATAACGGAAGGCTTTCGCTGAATTCTAGTTATTAGCCGTTTTAAACTCTTTGGTGATCTCGATCTGTAGACTTTGATGTTAATTTCAATTGTGAAATTGTAAGTTTTTTGATCAATGAGGTTGGAACCAAGACAGATTTTACAATATTAAAATATAGATGGATAACAATTATTTTTATGAAATTGACATTGGGCATAGTTTCAATAAATTCATAATTAAAAAAAATTTAAATTTCTAATTTTTATTAAGATTATTGTGCTTTATAGAAAGTCGTGATAGGAAATGGGGAAACTTTTAGCGAGACACAATAAAGGTGTAGAAACCAATTTCAAATCTACACAAAACGGGAATTGAAATTAATTGTATGCCTTTGATTGTGTCTATCCCATACAATTTGAAATTGAAAATTTCAATTTCAATAGCATAGCACGAATCTGTCGGTTCCGGACCGACACAATCTCCACGTTTTCCGCTCTTGTGCTTTCCGTATTTTACAATGAGAATATTCACTGGCATTTCTACTTTTATTGTATCTGTGAATTTAACTTTAAATATATATGTAATGACATTTACTGGCCACAAAAATAAACTAAAGGATAGAATATTCTTGGTTTAAGATAAATGAATAATTATATGTAGATTAAAGAAACTAAAACACATACTTCCTCCTCCAGCTGGTTCCTTCATCTGAACCTGGACACCAAGTGCAATCTATTGGACTCGTTGAAACGAATCTTATGAGCCAAAACTCGAAGAGTTTTCTTGTAGCCACTGAAGAGTTCGACTATCCACCTTGTGGTTCCATCATCAGATTCCAAATTACAATTTTGTAATACGAACCATATACATACAAACTTTCATTTCGATACGACATTTAGAAGTTGGTTATTTTTTACATTGTTTATTGGTTAGTGAGCCTACAATCAAACCATTACATAGTTTTGGTATGGTTTCCACAACAACCTAACCATTATGTACCTTATGGGAATGC
This sequence comes from Crocallis elinguaria, assembly GCA_907269065.1. Taxonomy (NCBI): domain Eukaryota; kingdom Metazoa; phylum Arthropoda; class Insecta; order Lepidoptera; family Geometridae; genus Crocallis; species Crocallis elinguaria. The sequence continues at coordinate 16,006,991 of OU026072.1, read as the reverse complement.
GATAAATTTGTTTATGGTGACTTATTGAATTATTTTGTATGTAAAATTATACAAAATATTATATCTCATAATTAATAGGGCGGACCGTGTGGTTTTGCTTTTGAATTATGGTATACCTATTTTCCCGCCAGTTTACATATAACTGTTTTTTTTTTAAATGTTATTAGGTAACGAGACGAGCTGCCTGATGGTAAGCATAACACCGGCCCATAACAATTGCAGTGCCACCCAGAACTTTGAAACACAAAGGCCTGCGCGGCACTGCAGTGCGCTAGTTACCCTGAGACATTAGGTATTAAGTCCCAAAAGACCAGTAATTTCACTGTTCGTTAATCTAGGGTATTGATTACCCCCAATAAGTCATTGAAATCTCTTCATATTTACTGGTTAAATAAGAAACAAACTTTCGCATTTTTAGTCTGAAAAAAAGGATATGGGTGGCATACATTATTAGCCTCTTATGCTTCCACTGCTGGGATACCGGCCTTCTCGCAAAGGGAGACGTATGGGCCATAATTTACCACGCGGGCCCAGTGCGGCTTGGTGGATGTCACATGCCCTCGAATTTTTGTGGTTCTTGAGCATGTGGGTTTCCTCGCGATGTTGTCTTTCACCGTTTTAGAGCGAGTGTGAATAATCCGCACATAACTTGATATGTCATTGGTGCGGGCCGAGTTGAGATCCAAAATATGGTGCGTCGGATTGAAAGTCGCACAAGTTCCCCCGCTCAGCCATACTCGTAGGTGGCATAAAACAGTAAATGCTTAAATTTTATCACAGTCTATAAGAGGATTTCAGTTATTGGTAGTATAAGCTACATTGTTTTACGCAATCGGTTAACCTTAATCTAACCTCACTTTGTCTGATCATAAGCGGTGATGTTGATAATGATAATATAATGATCTTCTTTGCTTGCTGCTCAACTTTATGCCATTACAATTTGCTGCCATCCATAGCTATGAATAATAAAGTCCTAGTGGTTTTGCACCGCATTCGTCCGCCTGACACAGCCGTTTCATAGGGTCAATAATGTCACTCACTTTCTTAAATTGGTAACTGATTAGTAAATACGATACTGTGGATAAGCACTGATACTGATGAAATTTTTATGGGACCAATCTGAAAGCATGGGTAACATCTATACAATATACTCTATACATCTATACAAATAACTTAAATTGAAGTGTCTGTTTGTAATATCAAAATACCTAATTGATCATTAAATATTAAAGATGACTTTATAGCCATGCATTGGAAACGTTAATTATTTAATGTTACCAATTTTATTATAGTTTCTGAATCAGCTTTTACCTAAAATCAAAGTCTTTCGATTTATTTGATAGTTTGATAAGTCAATTAAGTAAGTTTTGATACTTTGATGGTTTCAGAAATGCTTTACTGTCAAGTTTTTTTTTCTGATTTAATCGCCACGTTAAGGCGTATAGTTAGGTATTTTAGGAAAAGATTGCAACTTGTGGTGGCGTATGATCCCAACTTATAGGAGAATAGGAGTCCATCTCTTCCTGTGGGTGGCGTAAGAGCCGCCGAAGAGGATATCAGGGAATAGGTAGCGTAATCTACTCACAAAATCTACTGCGACCGCCCAGACGCAAGCGTGATGTAATATTGCAACCCCCCTTTATGGGGGGCAGTGGTGGACATCTTCCGGCTGATGATGAGGCTCAAGTTGAGATGTAACATTATTAATAAATGAAAAGAAGAAAATATTTCTAAAAAAATTTTACTCACGTTTCCTATCTTCACCACAATGTTTTATAATTATTTTTTCTGTATGTTTAAATTTTGTCTCAAAAGAGGTAACAGTGTTTATTCATATTTGGATAGCATTATTTTCGTACATTTTACAGAAGCTTTTCGTTTCTTACTTTTTTTTTCTGCATAATGATATTTTTATCAATTTCTTCGCAATATTTTTTAAAATATTTAATTAGTTATGTTTTGGTAGAAAATACGTGAACAAGAAGAATACAAGACTACGTTGAGCAAAAGTCACAGTTACTTTGCATTTCTATTTCGCAAACGTCGCTTCTGGTTTATATTTGTTGTTACATTTTATTAGATGAACGATATGTGGTCTTCTAATACTTCTTCTGGATCTTCTTCTGATCTTGTAAGACCACATGTCGTTACAATAAACGAAAACGAACTGAAATCACCGATAAAACTTTATGCCAATAGGCCTATCCGAAAAGATTCCATCGAACAACATATATAAAGCCTGCAGTAATAGATATGGGCAATAGGACTATTGGGCTCGCGTCACACCGATACCAAACCGAAGTTAACGACGCAAAACTGAATTTTGGAAGTAAAGTATTTGGTATTGTGTCATTTTGAAGCGACGCGACGATGTTATTGAAGTAGTTCGATTATTTAATAACAGATGGCGTCAGGAAGCTATTTAAAACGAACATAAGGCTTGGTCGCCAAGTTACTATCGAAAGCAGTGTTATTATGGAACATTCATACCCCTACACTAGGATTCCCTGTGATACGAACACACAATTACACATACAAACATCCAAGACCAGAGAAAAATCTTTTTATCTCGTCACACAAAGTTTTCCCCGGCCGGGAGAACGAACACGGAGCCATAAAAGTGAGGACGCTTTGCAGGCAGGCTTACTACCAACTCAGCCAAGGAGCCATCTATAAAAGAAATTGATAGATAGAAAAAATGAATACAAATAAACTTATTTTAACTTAGTCCAGTAGTACAAAGGGCGGTCTTATCGCTTAAAACGACTTCTTCCAGACTTCTTCCAGGTTGTCTGATATGGAGAGAGGGAATAATGGATATTGAAGGAAGGTAGTGCACCGCAAAAATTGTAATATTTTTTTCAACACTCCACGTTCTGTGTTAGTTTCCTAACAGATACCACCAATCACCAGGCACGATGGATGACCGTCAGCGATGGTTTGGGTCAACTTTTGCCAATAATTTAGTTTCTTATCGGCGACCGATCCGCTGACTCGAAATTCGTTTCGTACGAGCTATTTAGGATGTTATTTCTGTACAAACGAGATTGTGCGATGCAAATGTAGGTGCCAATTGATGGGACAGTTAATTATATTGGGATTTTATTTTAATTTCATAAATAAATTACATTTAACAAGTGACTTTTAAATACCAATTTTTGTTTTTAATACTTTCAATTTTGACTAAGTACTAAATGAAACACTATTTAATTTTACTATTATTTATTTTATTTTTCTAAAATATTGAGCCAAGAGTATATTTTTTGATCATGCTAGATAAGAACTCGACTATCTTATTCAGGTTCGAAAACATCGGATATCACTTAAAATAGCTTGAGCTTAACGTTATCTACGTTTTGTACACATGCCTAATCTGGAATAGGATTGACGGTTATCAAGTGCAGTGCCGAAATACACCGACAGTCACTTGATGACGAATTTTCATCTACAGGTAACCACAAAATAAATGGCTGATGTTTGTAAATATATAATCTTGTATAGAAACAAAATCTACCACAGTAAAAATAATCTCACATCTTTACTTATTACTGTTGCCTTTTTACCATAAGAACCAAAGTTAACGTGCCAATTAATGCCACAGTATAAAAGAATAAAAATAAAATATTAACATCCCCCAAGAAAAACTCCATTTCAATTTTAAATCGTTTCTCGTACAAAGGGAAGAAACCCGCCGCCGACCTGAAACACAATGTATGGAAGAAATAAAGTGAAGACGGAAACACACGGCCTCTGTATCAAAATATACAAAATAAGCAGTAAGGACACAAACAATAGATATTTGATGGAATCAGGCGTTAGGTACTTTGCGTAAATCAATTTTAAATAAGATTATAATGTTGGTAATTTATAGTTTTAATTCCGCGATATAGAATGTCTAATGGCCTAAGTTCGATCTATACTGAATTTAACCAAACGTAAGGCGCGACGCTGGACAACCAATACGTGTCGAAGGTCGGGTCGGGTTGAGTTCGGTTCACGCTGAGAAACGTTGGTTGTCCAGCGTCGCGCGTTACGTTTGGTTAAATTCAGTATAGATCGAACTTAGGCCATTAGACATTCTTTATCGCGGAATTAAAACTATAAATTACCAACATTATATAATCTTACACAAACAATACTAAAAGCCGGTCGCATAGATTTGAAGTACCAAAAGCCTGTAGGTATTCTATAGGCTACATTAGTGAATGTGCTGATGAACTGTGTAACTTAATTCCTTCAACATTCTGCAACCGAACTACCAGACGTTTGCCAATCTTCTGTGATTAATTATATCACTAAACTTTACAAAACGTTTCGCTACAAACAAAAAATAAATGAAATTCTCCAGAATTTGGTTACAGTGGTCGTCAATAAGTAATATGTGTTAGTATGCGCCAAATTAAAATACTATTCTGCAACGTCCATACTCTCTGTAAGTTGTATGGTTTTCGCAATAAAACGAGCGAAACTTTCTGTAAGTGGGGTTTTATAAAAAAAGGCTATCGTTTGTTTCTGCCCTGTAAATATTGACATGTTCTGGGGAGCAATCGGGTCGAATATATCATATTGGTGGAGATGTTTTACTGAACGGTTTGTAGACATTGCGTTACAGTTGCGATGCAGTGCACTGCATATGCCTATATAAAAATATTTAAAGTCTTTTATTAAAAACTCGAATGTATTTCATATCTGTTGTTCCAATTTACAAATCTACATAAAATTCATTTAATCTTTACTTCGGTACAAAATTTTTATTACCATCAAACGTAGCTATACGCCACCAGCCTTTCTGAAACATTCTTCTTCTTAAAACGTCCAAGTACCACATAAGTACTTATACAAATTGTATCAGCTTAACAAATTTTTAAATTAATAAAAAATATATAGTTAACCGGTGAAAAAAAATGAAAGCTTTATTTAAAAAAAAATACATAGAAAGATCTCTCAAACGTAAGTTAAAAAATAACTACAATACCGATTTAAAACCAATGTTTTCTCACATCTAACCACTCATTCACATAAAGTTCTTCTTAGAGATCGGCTATCTCCACATATTTATTAAGCAAACAAAAAGAACTTTTCCCATTTGTAAGTCCAATAAAATTCTACCTATTTACGCTCGCTAACGTAACGTTTGTAAAAAGAAAAGTAATTCCACTTTTCCTTGCGTATTTAGCGAAACACACGCATTATTTCTACTGCTTTGCCCTTGAGAAAGTAAAATGAAACCAGTAGCCCAATTGTATTTTTTTAATTCGAACCTAAGAAGGTTTGAATTAAAATTTAGCCATTATGTAACTGATTTTAAGACAACATGATTGAAAGTTGTTAAAGACCGCCTAGCCTGTTGTTGTTTTCTTATCACACGTATGATACTCACAGTGAGAACATTTTCTATAATAACAATTCAATCAGAGCTTTTCCTAATTACAAAATGGTTGTTTTAAACTAGATAGATAAATTCTTAATTGAAACACCACAGTATACAAAATAGCGTCATAATGAGGGGTCTTCCTAGCAACCAAAATAAAAATAAACAAAAATAATTAAACATTTTACTCACTGTAAGATAATTGTAAATAATCAACTAATCATATATTACTGTTTTTAAATCCTGAATAATAGTGAAATATAGATGTTACAGCCCCTCCGTGCATGGTTCGAAGTGTGTGCTCGCTTGAGTGAAAATCGATCGCTTTGAAGTTGTTCTACATTTGTAATTTCTGTAGTGTTCCATAAATAATTGATTATTATTATTTGTATATCTATCTAATTATTTATATAATTAACTAACTATATAATTATTTATATATTTATCTGAAGCCCTACTTTAAATTGGCGATCGAAAGTCACTCGTAATTTTTTATGTAGGTACTTACTATACTACCTATATTTTGCTGTGGCAACAGTAATGTTAAATTTAGGCTCCTTAGCAGCAGTATTACAACTTTGTCTAGTTAAACATTCCGTTCCATTATGGTAGAGACACGGCACAATTAACTTACTCGAACTTTTGATTGGAGTTAATTCTTTTTCTTTGGAAATCTTTTGCGTATATTTAAGTAGCTTTCTTTTGTTTTTCAAACTTAAATAGAGTGTATTTAAGCTCTTCTTGGGGAGGTTTTAATGTGTTTTGGTAACACGTTAGGCCTAAAATAGATTTATTAACTTTTTACTTCAAAGTTACTTATCGTCAGATAAAATATTCATAAAACGTCCTCATAAAATATATAGAAAAGGAATTTCTTGCCCATGAAGAAGCTAACATTTATAATATAAAAGACTTATGGAATAACAACTAATTGTAACTTAATGAAACAGTTTTAACGCAATACAATTGCAATTACAATGTTATATCACGTATATTTACATTATTTTATTTCCCAACGTTTCCAACTCCTATCAGAGTTCGTGGTCATGGGGGTAAACTCCACGAAATCTGTCGAGTCAGAGCGTCAGAAATTACAATAATACTTACGCCATACGAACCCTACTTAAATATAAACTCAAATCTACGAGAAGTGACCCAAAATGAGTCTTTGCCTCCGACGGCACCGAGGTTAAGTTGGTAATAACCCTGGCCTGCAAAGCCTCAGGTTCAATTCCCGGCCAGGGTAGATTTTGTGCGGTGAACATAAAGTTTGTGCCTGGATCTTGCATGTTTATCTTGTGTATATGTGTACGTCCATGCCACCTACGACTGAGGGAATCTTAGTGCAGGGTTATGAGTGTGTAAACAGAAAAAAGTTGTTATAAAAAAATAAGAGCCGTCACTTGGACTAGTCTTGCACCACCTCCGGCCATTTCTCAACTCGGAGTACCTAAGAAAATACTAATTATAATTACTCAGATGACATAAGTCGATATAGAAATACTTTGATTATGATCCGTTACGTCCTTGATGTACGCAACTGCGGGCAATCTCATTCTCACTGGGCCATAGTGCCAGTGATTTTATCCTCCAGCTTATTACGCTCTCACTGCTGATATCCGGTATATATATTATTATATACCTTCTCTCACACAGAGAGAGAGAGATTATCGACCATAATCCACCACGCGGTCCATTGCGGCATGGTGGATGCACATGTCCTCGAATTTATTGGTTTTTGAACATGCGGGTTTTTGTTCTCCGTTTTAGAGCGAATGTGGTAAAGTCGCACATAACTTGATATAAGTAATTGGTGTGTGGCCGAACCGAGATTCAAACCATAGTGCGTCAGATTGAATCTCGCACAAGTTCCCGCTTGGTCACACTTACTAAAGTGATATTATTCTGTTACATCAAATATTATCATTTGCTTACTGAAGCAAACTAAATTTATTAGGCGTCAAGCGGCAAACCGGTACAAACGGTCCCTAAAATGGAATGACAAAAGAGCCACCGGCTTTTTACCAAAAATACATATTTTGATGATACATCGACAAATATTTACGCTTGTAATAATTTGTTATCGCGTTCGAGTATTTACTCAATCTATTGACTCTATGTAAACGGTTTTTTATCGGTTTTCAATCACAACAAGTTATTGGGGGATTGCGTGAGTTCGCTTCATGAAGTTCCATTTTGTGACCTCAAAATGTATTTTATATTTTAAGTGTACACGTGTTTTAACTTAATGACTAGAAGAAAACCAAATAAAAATAAATCTGTTAAATACGAAATATTGCTCTCCGAGACTTTATACATACTTTTATTATTATATACTGACAATAACACAAATATAGCATCGCACTTAAAACTTAATAGCTTCTGCCCACGGTTTCATCCGCATGGAGTTTCTCACAGAAATCTAGTGATGGAATTGTGTTTTTTAGTTTCTTTAATCTACATATTATTATAATTATTAATAATGAAGCTGTTAATAAATCTATTTATTTAGTTTCTTCAAATAAATCTTGAGGCCAGACTAATGCGACACCACGATCGGATATCAGTCAATAATTATGTACCTACTCCATGAAACCCGATATGATAGAACGAGATCACGGATCTCGGTGGACCATGCGGTGACTCTGTCGTAATATATAGCCCATCAATTTTTCACTGAAACATAACCCAAATCTTGACCCTTCTCATTTATTTAAAGAACACGAAAAGCCTAAATCGTAGGACTCGAATTGGAATAACTTTCCAGTACTCAATTCTTACGATTGCCTGGTTTTATTGTAACTTTAGCAGATATATTAAAATGGTTATCGACTATTGAGATCTTTATATTATTCGTACAAAGTTTCATTAAATTTCGTTGGTTATTCATTGCGGAGATTTTGGATTTTTTTTTGTTATGTCGTGACGAGTAATCTCTTCCAAATGTTACTAATAAATACAAATGTAATAATGCCTGATAATATATCTAAATAGTGTACCAATTCATATACTATATGGCATCTACATTCTACAGCTTTCTTTTGTATCATAAGTTCGTAAGGCACAGATATCTAGAAGATGTTTAGCTATTATGACTGATTCTTTGGGCCCATGTCTTAAGTATTTCGAATTTGACGTCATTTAACAAAACAGGAAAACGAAATCCACTGCCTTATATTTAGAGTTCAACCATGACGTCATGACTAAATATAAACGGAAATACCGTTTTCCTTTTCAAACGACCACAAAGACTTTTGAAATGATCTATAAATGACGGGAATATCTTTTAAGATAACTTTGGAAAAGAGGTTTAATTTGGTACATTTGCCTTTTTATAATTCAGAAACAATAATAAAGAAATTGACTAGAACTTATTTACCATTTAAACTTCCTTGAATTAGTATTTCCCAGTAAAAGTCGCATTACATCAAGCGACTTTTTTAACGCAGTTGTTTGATTTTGTCGAGATGAGTCGTGTATTAATATGTGCTTTGTCTCATGGAACTAGTGAGACAAAAGTGTCTGTAGTTCCGTCACGGAACTTCTTTCATGGAACTTCTGGGAACAAACGACAAATTCTTTTAATAAAGTACCAAACAGTTTGTTCCGAATAAATAACTCTTACCTTACATGTGGTAGGACTAACACTATTATGAGCGTCTCCGGCTGGGTGGGTATACCAACTACCACTGCTTTGTAGTCTGCCACTATGCAGTAATGTGCAAGCATTACTGTGTTCCGATTCGATAAGCGAAATAGTCAGTGAAACTACTGGGCTTATAAGACTTAACACATGTAACTATAATGTTTCAGGGAAACGAGCGCAATGCAGTGCCGCACAGGCCTTTGTGATTCAAAGTTCTGAATGGCACTGCAATTGTTATAGGCTGACGTTATGCTTACCATCAGGCAAACGACCCATTCGTCTTGTTACCCAATTGTATTAAAAAATCTCTGAAATCCAAGGCACTTACACAAAAATATATCTCTTATTCACGACTGATACATTTCAGAGCTTACGGTTCAAAACTCAGCTCATTAGACACATAGGAGTACGTTCTAGCAATACAAACACATTACCCTTGAGTACGCACAAGCACCGTATAACGGAGCAGGCATATCACATTAATAATTCAATGTCACGCTTTCATTCCCGCCTACAAACAAAGCCCCACTTCACACGCACTTCGCACCCAGTTGTATACAAAAAATATATTCATACTCGATGCTCGAAAAAGTCCTAAAAGCACCCTAAGCACTCCAAAGCCCAAGCTGAGAACAGACGTCTTACACCCTAATGTCAAGGCATAGAGGGTCCTCCAATGTTTGCGCCTTTACACCATTAAATTCGTGACTGCGGTCTCATATTTCCCTTACAACCCTATATCGTGGCAATCTATCAAATGTCTAGACAAGATTAAGTAGCGGTAAAAGTCTGCTTTTGCATGCAGCTCAATGAATTACAGATTCTATAAATCGCGCGGTCTTGATTTCACCATAAAAACGGGGTGAAAACACTTTAAATTTTGGGAGCTTATCCTTTCGTTTGCCGAATTTTCGATGTCATTGAGCACAATGCAGTGGTACAATTTTACGAGTTTCTTGGCTGTATATTTTGATGGGTAGGCAATTTTGTTTCAAGTTGTTAGGTAGAACGCTGTCATATCATTATAATAAACAAACGCTATATCATAATAATGTGTTCAACAATTTATTGAGTTGGTTACAGTTTTTTGTCTATTTTCGTTAAATTATATAGTAAATTGAAATAAATGCACACTCTCATGCGCCGAGGTTATAGTCTAAGCAATTTTTATGGCTAGATAATAGATATCTTTTTAAATTGTGAGGTAGATATGACGGTATCACAATTATAATAGTTATTCTCTATTTTTACAGAAGCTATATGACAACCAATACAACTAAAATATAAACATTAGAAAACTTTGTCATTTTAGGTTAGAAACACAATATTTTTTATTCGTAACAATCTGTTACAATTAAAGCGGTCGCAGGTTACATGCGCTTATACAACGTTGGTACTCATTGACCGAGTGAGCGTAACGAACGAAGTCTTTGCAACAACCGGCCAATTTTGCTTACGTTTGTCCGGATATTAGTACTCGCATACACGTCGTATTTTTTTCAACTAATCTTGACGAAAAATGGTATACAATTTCATTTTTTTTGTTTTGGGATATTTTTGATTAGAGGGGAGCCTAAAAACGGCAGAAGTTTGCTGCGGCGCCATTTAGCGGCCGATTTTGATAATATTTAGTAGAAACAATTGGTACTTACTCTTAAACAAAATGGTGTGAAAAAAATCGAAAAGTGTAAAAAAAATATCGGTTATGGATAGACATACTTTATTTAATAATTACATCCAAACATCATCGCAAAATATAGAGAACTAAATATACTTCATGTAGTACACAATGGTTCTCGGTAATTACTGTCAGTATCCCCAAGCCGTCAACGCCTCAAGACGGAATATAATAGGTACTTAATATATGATGCACACTGAACACAATTGTTGCAAAAAAGTATGTGCTACCGTTCGCAGAACTACTACTTTTGTATTACTTAGCTACAAAACATAATCTCAATCCTTCCATACGAAAAATATCGCCTTCCAAACCCACAATCGCTATCACATTGCACAGCTACAAGGCTCAACTAACATCACCGTAATTGAAATGCAAAGAACGTACGGCACCAACGTAATTACAGCGTGCCGTGCGAACTGACGCACGCTTTGACAAACCGTTTCGCAATTAGCAGCAGTTGCGCGTTACGTAATAAGCCTGCCTTCCCTGGGCGGCTAGGCCGGAATTACACGAACGGTCGCGAACTGGAGTTAATAATGCGTATTTGAAGATCCATCTATGAATATGTCACTTGTATTCTAAGAGTGTTTAGTATCCGGGATTAGTACTGATTAAGGCTGGATGTTTGAAATATCGAGGATTAGTTAGTATCCAAGATTAGCGTTGACTAATAATTAGTCAATGCTATGCAATAATGGGCCATAATCCCCACGCGGGATCAGTGTGGCTTGGTGGATGACAAATGTCCTCGAATTTTGTGGTTCTTGAACATGCCGGTTTCCTCACGATGTTTTCCTTCACCGTTTTAGAGCGAGTGTGAATAATCCAGACATAACCTGGCATAAGTCATTGGTGCGGGCCGAGTCGAGATTCGAACTATGATGCGTCGGATTGAAAGTCCCACAAGTTCTCGCTCGGCCACACTCGCTCTATATAGGGATTAAAATACTAATGTTACTAGTATGTAAGTTAGATTAAAACAGAATACAAACTTACGCCTCTGCTCCAAATATTGTTAGCAACTAACAACTATCTATTATAAAACAACTCCCAAACATGTAACATATAACGCTCCCTTGTTCCCGTAAATTAAATTCTGTAACATCTCTCAAACTAACCAGAAATTTGACGCTAACCGTTTTTACAGAATATGATTCCGACGCGGGTAGGTATTTTAATTAACTTTAACAATTGTTTAATAGGCAGTAGGGACAGTATTTAGTAGCACACAAAGGTGTAATAGGATTCCGGGAAATACGACAGGTGGTAGTAAGAATGCGCGAACATTGTTTTAGGATTTGTCGACTGACTTTAAATTAACAAAAAAAAAACAGGGTAAAAATTGCTGAATATACTCAATGAAGTTTAGAACTGTTTCTCAAGTGCAGCTGCCGAAACAGCGGCGCAAGTACCTACGGAAGTCGGTTCGATAAATTTGTTGCAACGAAAAACTCGATAAATTTATTGAATGTTGCGAGTACCGAAGTCTGAAAGTATTGTAGTAGCTCTATATTCTCTTTGGATTCGACCTAGCTATTCGATAACTTTGGTCGATTGTATCGGGCCTCGATAAATTATATAAAAAGTCGATTAAATTCACTTTATCGATTTGAACTGTCAATTTTATCGAATTTTATCGATCGAAAAGATCCGTACTTGCGCCGCAGAAGTGCCTGGCTACAGATTTTCAATTTGAGTGTGGTAGATAGGTGAGCTTTATAATATGCTTTACCGCCAAGCTACGGTTGCATCAAGACGTTTTCCGTCACCGAAATCAACCTCATTGTAGGATTTGAACCATCGACCTACAGAGCGGTGGCCGTTGTCACTGTCACTCAGCCATCATCGAGTTCTAGCTTTTTTTGTTCTAGCTTATTTTAGTTTATCTAAATATAACAGTCTGTAGACCTTAAATTTAACAAATCATTGTAGTAAAAGTTACATACAAGAACACGAGTGCCCTAGCCAATGTCACTCGGGATGATGTAATGATTCTAACGATACCCCATACATTCAAATCTGTTCAGGCATTTAAAAGTTATTGTGAAATAAAGAAACTCACCAACGTACATAAATCCTAAACCCATATGCAGTCCTTTTTTGTGCAGCATTATAAAAAAAAAGCTGTGGTAAACAAAAAAGATGTGCTACGTATGTAACCACAAAATGAAGGTTTATTCTAGTGTTACCAAGTTTTACCGAAGCATTCTTACTGCTTTTAAGTTCGTATACTGTGCCGCCTAAGTACGGCATATAATTGTATACGGTTTGTCAAACCCTTGAAATATGTTTGTAGGTAATTATGGTTTATGCTGTTTATTATAAAAAAATGTTTATTGTTTTAGCAAATGGAAAATAAAGTTAATTGGATAGGCAGTTAGAAGTAGGGTAAGCGCCGGTTATGGGCTACAGTTATATGGTGATTTTAGGAAACCACGTAATGTTTTTTATAAAGCCATTAAAGAAAGTTACCGTGCTGTAACATTGACTTCTCTGTACTTAGGATAGATTTATTTAAGTATAAATACAATTTACGAAAACTAGATTACAGGTGGAACTGCAATTGATTAAAATTACTTTAGGATGTGCCTTAGACCATGTAATCATATACTAAGTAGGTTATGTACCTATATTTTCTATTTCTTTATTGATTTAATTTTATTCGTATTTAGATTCAAAGAAAACCGAATAATTGCAGGTTAAGCCTATTCACCGCCGACTACAGCATATGCATTCTGTAAACACTTCATTTCGAACCTCACAAAGCTAAATCTGTGGTGACATTAAATTTCGTATTCTATAAAACTCGATAAAGCCTGTGGCGCCTAGCAGACGAGCGTGATAGTGAATTAAAAATTGTTTAAGAATTATGCACAATTCACTTGTGCTCCGAAACATATGAACACAATCCATGTCGAGGTGAAGTGGATTCGCTTTTCAAGTGACTCGGTAACTTGAGTGAATTCTAGTTCGCAATCGAGTTCTTATAGAATGACTCTCCCGAGGGCACACACTTGACTAGGCCCTCGGAGAGTGTCATTTTAGTTGCGTTATATATTTGTATGTAATGTAATGACATTCGCTTCGAAATATATAACGCAACGTAATCAAGAAGTAGAATTGAATTAATGCTGAAGAGCTAACATGTAACATGTTGAAGTACAAAACTTTTCGAGAGAGCTAGAATTTATAGGCTTAAAATAATTGTATCTTTCGTTGCACTCTCATAATGCAGTGTTCTATAATTGTTATCTTTTTCCTACACCGGAGGCTGTAAGTGCTATTTCTCATAAGCCTTTAAAAGCTGGAACTGCATTTATGTACTCTCAAAAGCGGGAATGTGTTGCAAAATAATCGCGCTTTGAAACAATCTCCTCATCACGGTATGCCATAAGTCCTGTTTTTCTTATAAGCTTTTATTTCTAACACCGAATTTATTTGCCATATATTATTATGGTAGTACCTATTAACCTTCTAGTACGGTCGCATAGCATATTTTTAACTAGTATAGTTTTAAGGTATAGTTGCATTAGGAAGATAGGTCCCATATAAATTTCATCAAAATCGGTTCAGTAGTTTGTCACTGAAGTCGGTTCATCGCTTTATTAAAGAAATTTTTGTTTTATGTTGTGGCATTGTTCAAGACATTTTCCCGATACAGGCGTGTAATCTTTACATCGCCTATAGCTGAATCGGCATTGAAAGGTTTAGGGGGATCTTTACTATGTATGACATTCAATAATACGTTTGGCGGCGTATCTATACATAATATTAAAACATAATGTACGCACAAAGCCGCCAGAAAGAGTGGGACAGAATGACGGTGTATTGTAAGGGGGCTCGATAACCCAGATGCCGTGACAATGACTTCTATATAGGCGATTGTGGAGCGTTGCATGTAAAGTGGGGGTGTGACCGTGTATGCTATTGTTGTGGCGAGACCAGTATTTTCCAACCATTTTCGCAAAGCCATATGAGTTGTGGCTTCTGATCAGGCAAGCTATGGACTTGCCAAGTACTTAAATAACCTTCGTAACTTGACAGACATACACAAAAGAGTTAAAAACCATCACTCTTATAATAATATGTAATGAGTTGATGACGTAGTGTGAAATAATACGTCAAAGCTAGTCGACACTATTGAAAATAAAAAAAAAATACACTACAACCGGTTTTATTTAACTAACGTGGCGTCCTACAGGCGATTCAAAGCAAACGCGATTGTAAAGCGATCCGATGCGGTGAATCACGATCCCAGTGCAAGGCGGTGCGACGCGGCGGCTATGTCGTACGTGCACGCGAATCGTGCGACAACACCGCCACCGCCACCAAAAAACGACTGAACCGCATCCAATCCATGCGAAAATATCAAGACTCGCTATCAAGATAACTGATCGCATTCGCTTCGTATCGTCTCGCATCACATCGCAGCTCATGAGTGTTTGGACACGTAGGCCACTTCAGTAGGTATCGACTGTTTGTTGTTTTCGCGCCAAGCTGCACTGCTTCGCTTTCGCGGGAAGATCGCCTTCGCAGGACGCCGCGTGAGACTTAACCCATCCAATGTCAAAGGTCCCAAAGGAGCTGGCGCGGGGGAAACATACCTGTTTCCCCCACCTTAGCAATTTTAATAGTAATTTTATTATTTTATTATAGTTCAAGCTATTTTGAACCTTATCACCACTGAATAAGGTCTAACTGTTTTTTTTATCGCCGGACCTACGTGGTACCGGCCGACATTATGCGTCATTAAGGTTCAATATAGTTAGCCTTACGTTTATAGCCTTACGTAAATAGCCTTACGTTTGACTCGATCTCAGTGGCGATGCAGCCGCGACGATTTAGCACATTCACTCTCGTCTTAAATGATTTTGACCCCTAGCATTGATTACCTATGCGGAAAAGGTTCAAGAATTCGGAAATTAAAATAATGTAAATAAATGCGACATAAACCCTTTAAAACTTATTTAATTCAATTTGTTGTAATCGCGAAAAGTTAATAAAATGACTATAAACCATTTATCCTATCATAGTCGTTGTAAATTTCCACCACGTAGTTGAGATAATAATTCCGATTCAAAGATACGACTGATACGCCTCTTCTAACAGTACGTCCTACCGCTATACGCCGCTATATAGATACATCGAGTAGGTATAGAGCTAAACGCAGAACCTAGATATACAATTTGCATAAGCAATTTACAGCATTACATATTGTAAGTAATAGATGCGATTGGTAATCAATTGAATTTAAACGCAAATTAGTTGTTTGCGCATACGTTCAATTGTTTACTGGTATTATGCTGCGTAATACGAGTATAACACGCCTCACGACTTTTCGTAGCTTTTAAGTCCAAAATCTTTGAGGTGAACAAATTGATTTTAATTAAACTTAATGTGCATAATCATTATGTAGGTATTATGTAAGTCTAAAAGGTTAGTAAAAAAACTAAACCAAAAATCACTTTAATCTAGTTTCTAATACATTTTTTGAAAATGTTAATTATGCTTATGCGTATAAAGTTTCATTAAAATTAGTTTATTCGTTTCGAAGATTTGGACTTGAAAGTTTAGATAAAAATCCGTGAGATGTAAATAATTTCTTTTTCGTATTTTTGGCAGAAGACATGTATTTTATTAGCTTGTCAATAAAGTCTTTCTTCCTATTATAAAAAGAAAAAAATATCCTCTCACCTTAAAATAATGCGTTTTTATATTTACTGATTGCCTAAAAACAACAAAAATTGTTTGAAAACATTTTTAAACATATTTCTCAAGTAGGTATTACCTGAAAACCTGTGATTCCCAAGGCAGTAAGTTTTCCAACAGATATATCACTGTTACACAAGAGTCCCGAGAGGCTGGGCTTATTTATCATAGGATAGTTTTTTCCGCAGTGCGCTTGTTAGCGAAATCAAACAAAACGCGTTATTATAATAACTAAAGTAAGAACTCTTATTTATACGAAATATTATGGAAAGTGCAGCACTATAACTATAAGGTATATAGATGCTGATAAACTCTTTATGGAAACATCAAATACAAGACTAGTCTATAAACAGTTGTGTAATGTACAAGCCATTGTAGAACTAAGTTATAATCTGATATTTTTCTCGTGGTGATTTCTCACAGACAACTCAAGGAGAAAAGTAATAACGAAAATAAAAGAATGCAAAAATTCAAGTATTTGTTAGATACATGAGTAGTGTGATCATAGTAAGGCACCACTAACAAACATGCTTACGTACTACTCAAAGACAAATAAAATATACAAAGCTGGCAGAAACTATGTAAGTCTTAACATGTAAATCAATGTGACAAAATAGGGAAGGACTTGTCATACATAAAAGCTGAGGAGAACGTGACCTGACGTATATTGTTCCGCGTCAGGAGCATAAAAACCTATGGGATATTGCTTAACGTTACCTTTCACAATATTTGGAGGTAAGGTGTCCCAACAAAAGTGAATACCTAACTAGTTGCCGGCGCAAATATTGAAAGGTATGCTCGTATATTTTGATGCTGTAGGTGCCAGTACAGCTATTTGGGTTTGAAGAGTAAAGTAGTAAACTTTTAGGCGTATGAGACAACTGGTTTTGGAATGGTGCAGTGCTTTAAATTATCGAAGCTCTGGTGCTTTTCAGAGTTGCAGAGATCATTGCAGTCGATGCAGACAATGTAGGTCACGCCAGTGACCTACATTGTCATCTAACTGTAGAAAAACCCGGACTCAGACCCTTTTTTAAAGGGAGGGTCTGAGTTTTCAACCATATCCACGCTGACCACGATGACCTTGAACGTATCTGTTTACGCACGGTGTTTTTCTATTCGTATTGGAACAATAGGAAATTTGAAGTTTACTAGTTGAAAATCTGTGGCAATCTATCGCTTTACTGTCGCAAAGGAGCCCATTCCCTCATTATACCCATTCTCGTCGTATTGTATCACCACTTTCGATCGCATTGTCACTTAAAATTAAATGAAATAGTAGTCAACTGCTTATAGCTCGATTTTGTTATCTACCTAGGACGACGACAGACTGTCCAACTTTGACAAAGAGGTCGCACAAAGAATCCAAGTCTGCCGGCATTCAGAAAGCTCTCCCTATCTTGTCGTCTACAATACCGCAGAGTCTGAAAACAAAAGTTTTCAACCAGTATGTTGTAGTTGTTACCAGGGACGACATAATATATTATTATGGCGCTGAAATGTAATCTTCTTATTTTAGCCTGCTAATCATCCAAAGAACTATTCGAGAGTATGGTGCTAAAAGGTTTCCACTTACGTTGTAATAACATAAATTATTGAGAACTTATTAAATCACGTAAGCCTTCCGTATCTAAACTTTATCTTTAAGATATATAAGACTTAATGCCTAATGTGTCAGCGTAACGAGCGCATTGCAGTACCGCGCGGGCCTTTTATTTGTACTTCAAAGTTCTGAATGAGACTGCCAATGTTATAGGCTGGCGTCTTATTTACCATCTGGCAATCGATTTGATCGTCTCGTTTTCCATTGGTATAAAAAAAACATAGCAATGTTAAGCGACAAAACCAAAAGAAATGGCTCTTTTTGTAATTCACACATCAGACTTGGCCACAACAGACATCTCTAGTCAAATTCATTGTGTATTCTCTCGTATCCTATTATGACTAAGTAATTGTGAAAATATATTTCCTTATTTTTTCTTTTCAGGACGAAAACCATTGTCAACAAAAGAAATTTGGTAACGCCACCATTAAAAGTGTATGTGCAATAAATACTTGTGTTAAAATAATGTATGTTGAGTGTCGGACCTAGTTTTGTAAAACCAGACTCAGTGTCGTCAAAAAATGAGTTGATAGTGACCATCCAAGATGGCAATGGTGATATCTCAAACAACGAAAGCTGCGATTGGTGGTATCCTCGCCTTGATGATTCTTGGAGCTGTTCTGGTGGTGGGGGCTGCCTTTGGGTGGTTCGACCCGAGGAGGGAAGATGAGGATACGCCGGCGAAAGTCAGCGCGAGACTGCAGGGGCGTACATCTTTTGTAACGCACAGAGCGGTGAGTATTTAAAACTACTTACCGTGCAACGTCCATTTTCTCTTCACTTCTCTTCTTTTTAACTGAATTCAAAAAAGGTGGAGGTTCTATGTTGGACTGTTATTTTTCTATGTATTTATCGATTTCTCTATTAAATGAGCACCGATTTTGAATTTTTGACGGTTTGAAAGGGGATACCTACTTTTGAGGTTGACCCATATAAATTGTATGAAAGAATACCAGTGATTAAAGGTAGATAAATGCGGAACGAAATTTCATATACCGCGATATTTTAATCGAAGTCGGACCCCGCTTTTTTAAAATCTATTACTTGTCTTTCACTTTTTAACCGAGTTCAAAAAAGGATAAGTTTCTCAATTCATCTACTTTTGGTATCTGTTACTTGAAATCTCCGTTAATCTATTTTTTTTTTCATGAATAGGATATAACTCGAGGGCCACTCTTTAATAAATTTTATTAAAGAATACTTAGGAGTAGTCCCCTAAGGATTGGAAAGTGGGGGATGAAATTTCGTATGTCCCGATATTTTCGTCAACGTTGCTTCCTGCATTTTCAAAGGCAATAATTATTATGTATTATGTTGATGTATATAAAGAGTCATGTATCTATTATTGCTGTACGGATTCGGGGTCTCACACTACAGAACAATAATCGCATCGAAATACTCATGTATATCTATTCAATTTTCCAATTATATTGTAATATTAAATTAGTGCCCAATAAAATCTTTTTTACTGACCTCTAACGTAGGTTACATGGAACATAACAGATTTTGAAACCAGATAGGTGTAATGAAATAAGCGTCCCTACAGAGTTTTCACACTTAAAAAGTTAAAATTTCGTATGCTGACCGCGCTCGGCCGGCACGGTTTCAAATAAAAGCAAATTTTTAATTAACATAAAAACATAAAGGTATTAAAAAAGTTTTTGAATGAAAAAACTCACGGTGCGTTTTAAGGTTATTAAAACCGGAGAATTTATAAATCGAATTTTTTGTAGCCTTTACACGGGACGATATTGAAAAATACTATTATTTCTTCTTCTACTCTAAGAAGTTTTTTTTTTACTCTTGATTAGCGTTTGACCATTGTTTCATCTGATCTTTAGTGACGACTAGCTGCTGCCCGCGGTTTCACCCGAGTGGAGATATTGGATTTCATGGTTTTTGATTTTTGGGCGGAACCCTAATTCTTTTTCTAAACTATAAGTAGCCTAAGTTACCCCTTGTAACATAAGCTATCTGACAGTGAAAGTACCGTCAAAATCGGCCCAGCCGTTTCGGAGATTACCCGGAACAAACAGACAGACAGACAGACACAAATTTTAAAAATGATTGTTTTGTTATAGGTACCGTATATACTTTCGTATGCATTTGGTAAAACGCTGTTATTTTGATATTACAAACAGACACTTCAATTTTATTTATTTGTATAGATGTGGTCGACCTCAAACAAGCGGAAGCGGATAAGCTGGAGATAACAAATACTCTGAACCTAGAATGGCGGGACTGTCTCGCAAGAATGACTACTGGGATACACTGGTACTTGTCGACAGATTTTAATTTCAAGGCTGGTAGCCAGGTTGACACTAGAATATGATCTGCCACAATGACGTGTTTGCATCTTGATGTTCGTTATCTATGATTATAATCACTGAAAACTCAAGCTCATTTTAGGAATCGAATAAATGACCTACAGATCGGAGACCAACGTTACTACCCCTGAGTCATCATTGCTCAGTTTTTTTAATTCGTGACTAACTTAGATGTATGTTTTGCGCCTAAGGTTATTTGTATGATATGCTAACCATCAGGCAAACGACCAGATTTTTTTCTACCCATAAGTATTCAATTAATAGAAATGTACGTTAAAATCTATCACAACATAAAAAAATAGATTTGTGTATTTCTGTCTCAATAGAAGGCGTGGTAGTGATGAAATGGTAGTCATGAATGAATAATTCATTTCAGATAATTAGTTTGTAACAAAATTAGCTACGTGGACATAAAAACTTGTTTCTTAAGCTCCAAATATCTTACAATACAAGTTTTGAAAGCTATAAATAGATATCTACAAAAAATCCGTACCATATTTCAGTGGAAGGAACAGTAATGATAAATCATAATCGAAATCAAATCAAATCATTTATTTAGACACAAAAATTTTACACATAGATATGTTGAATCCATAGCCTCCCGAACTAGTATTCACTGTGTTTAAGGAGTCAGTGGCTTCTCTTATATAGTGATTGAATGATCAATTTCAGCTAATTAGTTTATAACAAAATTAGCCACGTTAATGACAAGAACTTGTTGCTGAAAGCTATAAATATCTATACACAAAACATGATCTATCAATAGTAAATGTACTTTAACACTGTAGCCATAATACATTTTTATTACGTCATTAAATCCCCAAATCAAAGTCAAATCAATCCCCGAGTATCGTAATATGTAAAACGTTTAAATCGACAATACTGTAACAGTAGTATAGTAACAGGATGATCCTAAAACAAGAACAAACCGTCAATTATTAAAATTCAATAACAAAACCCACCTGTAAAAAGCTGAAAATAAATATATTAAACCCTATGTCACTCCCACAATGAAAACGAATCTAACGAAACCTAAAAACCGTTCAGGCTTCAAACAAACATAAATAAATAGACATGCATACATTCACAGGATCCTTTTAATTGGCAGTCGGTTAAAAAAATTGCAAATATAAAATTCCATTATTTTTAATAAGTTTCTTTTAAAATAGTGGACTTGCATTAACACATAGATACAATTTCTATACAAAACGAGCTCGACTCAAGGTTTTTACCACAATTTACTAAGTTGAAGGCTCTTTCCTAAGTTGTATCCGCTATATCTCAAAGAGCTTGAGTGAACTGAACAAATAGAGGCTTCTTTGCACCTTTCCTTTGCCTCAGAGTCGAGTCACGCCCTGAGACTGCTCAACCGTAGATTCCTTGGAGCCTCCGCGATACAAATAAATAATTCATAAGGTCAGATACGGTCGAGTCGATATTGAAACAATCTGCTTTGTATGCTTTTTACTGAGTTTTCGAGTAAGGCAAAACTTTGCAGCCTTTTTATATTATGGAATTTACAGATTTGAAAAGGTAACGATGTTTTTATATCAATAAATTATTTCAAACCAGCTGCGGCCAAGGACTTACCAATGTGAAGAAATAGGAACCAAGCGTTATTCCGGAATAAAGATTATGTCATTCATAATTTTAACGGGCTAAATGCCTTTATAAACTAGTTAATACATAAATAAACACTACATCTAACCTAGCCAGCTACGTCATTCTCATGTCAATAAACTTTCCTTTGCAAAAACATCACGTCGATCTGTTGCCTTCTCACCATCTTGAAAATCACCATTTAGTGGCTGTCTGCAGTGATGAATTTTGAAACAAACCATAAATGGGTGACGAAATCCCATCTGGTCATCCAATGATAGAATAAGAATGGGGAAATTAAGCAAGTAATTTCTCACTTTATATAATCTTATTTAAATGGATTTCCGCAAAGTAACGCCTGATTCCATAAAATAGCAAGTAATTTCATTGCACCCTCTCCAAAATGTACCTGTAGAAGACCAATAGACTGTCGTCCTTGCAAACCCTACGTCGACGCTCTATCCTCTGGAGCCTGGCGTCAATAAGCAGATTTGTCGTGATGAAACTTTCAAGAATAGCATACACTTACCTTGAATAGGGATCGATGGCATTGAGCGAGTTTCCTGGCCCCTAGCCGGCAGTTTTAAAAACAAGTCAGATAATGCGATAGTAATAATGATACATAATGTGTTAGCTGGTCAATATAAGTACATTAATCGAGCGACTAATAGAGAATTCGCTAGCTAGCTAGTAAATTCACGCAATGTCACCGAGCCTTAGGTAGTCACTGAGTGTAACATCACAGTCATAATAAAATCCCTTTAGCGCTGAGTCATTTTATCACTATCCGCCATGCCGTGTTGACGATGTAGTCTATTTTGATATTCTAGCATCGTATGACGCGATTAAGCCCAAAGTTTTCATAATATTTTTCCCTTTGCTAGTTTAACTGACATTTTGCGTTAGAACCTGTTATAGACATAACTTTGTATGAAAAAACATGTTTAGTCAATTACCTAATTTAACATCAGAGTTGGTCATGAAAGTCGTAAAAATGGTTTGAAATGTTAATTTCAGCGACGATTAACAACTTTCATAAATTAGAACCTTTTTGTTAAGTGCTTAATTTAAAAAGTTATGTTAATCGGTCACTTGAAAGAAACACTATTATTTCGATGAGAATAATTAAAACTAATTTCCTATTTGCCTTTCGCACGCAATTCCGTGATTAAGATAGTGTTACGAATGTAAACATGTTATTTCTTATTTAAAGTTTTTATAGGTACTCATTGTTTTGTTGAATACAAAAAGCCGAAACAGTACTTGACTTATTTTTTATAGCTCACCAGAAGCTTCACTAGCAGGCTTTTAGAACAGTCTTTACAGTTATTTTCCTCATCGGCAGGTGTAACCATTATCTCACCTGCTGTTAAGTACGATGTGGTTAATGCTGGTACCATTAAACTAGATCTAGGAGCTAGAAACTAGATCTAGCTTTTTTATACTCGACAGGTTTTTTATATAGACGACTATATGGTCGAAGATGGTGAATATTTTAAACCTAGATTAAAGGGTTTTTTTAAGTTATTTGGTAACGAGATGAGCTGGTCGTTTGCCTGTTGGTAAGCATAACGCCGGCCCATTACAATTACAATGCCAATTAGAACTTTGAAACACAAAGGCCTGCGCGGCACTGCAGTGCGCTCGTTACCCTGAGACATTAGGTATCAAGTCTCATAAGCGCAGTAAATTCACTGGCTACTCTGTTCATCAAAGCGGAACACAGTAATGCTTGCACATTACTGCTTGGCGGCAGACTTCACGAGCAAAGTGGTGGTAACAACCCTGACGGACACTCGCAGAAGAGTTAGTACTACCACTAGCAAAACTTAGTTACTTTAACCTTATTTACTACTATCGCTTAAGAAATACAAAATATTTATGTAATGAAATAACTGTACATTATACTTACATACAAACCTATTTACAATTTTAATCTAATAACCCACTACTAGTACTTAGTTCCCAAAATACTGACAGCATTATCACGTTGAATGTCAATGCTTTGAGCTAAGTAGAGGCCGGCATTTTGGTCTCGTATGGCTTCGAACAGACACCCTGACTGGTATTTAAAACTCAATGAGCTCCACCTTATTATTTTGATTACAATATATCTTTGATTCACCTTTGAGTGCACCTTTGATTTGTACGAGTACCTAACAATTTCTTTTTACAATTTGGACTGATTTGAAAGGTGCTTATTTTAAGGGTTGTACATTTATTTTATCCATTATAAGAGCCCATTCACTAAATCTTCTTTGACATTCAATTTTATTCAAAGCAAGACCCAAAAACGTATCGAACTTCAAAAGCAACGCGTATTTCAATACGATGTTACTGAGATCTGTGGATGCTACAAAAAAACAGTAATTCCAGTACAATTTGTAGTATTTAGATAAAGTCTGATATTATGCTTTCATTTGAACATAAATCTTTTTACATGGATATTTAGGGTTCCGGACGTCTAAATAAAAAAACGGTACCCATATGGGATCACTCGTGTGTCTATCCGCCGTCTGTCACAAACAATACAAAACATAAATAAATGAATTTTGAATATGGAGGCTATTCTAAATAGCATAGCGTTTGTTACCTTGGGACAATCATGCATTATAAGCTTTCTTATCTCCCTATGGCTTGGCGGCCAAATCCCACTCTGGGTGGTTACCACATAGACGATGATCAGGTACCTATGCATCGTGGTAGGTATATTAATCTACCACCTCAAGATGAAGCTCTTGAGAGCCAGTTCCCATTCAATTCCGTTTTTGCCACATCTGACCACACAGAAGAGAATATATATTTGTTATACTATTGGGTAGTGAGGCGAACGGGTCTTGTACCTGATGGTTAGTATAACGTCCGCCCATAACAATCGTAGTGCCGCTTTGAACTTTGAAACACAAAGGCCTCCGTGGCACTGCGCATTTCGTTCGTTACCCTGAGACATTAGGTCTCATTGATTATTACGTCTCAACTTTACTCATCGAAACGGAACCGAGTATTGCTTGCACATTGCTTATTAATAGCAGCGGCCCACACGAGCCAAGCGATGATAACCTCCCACGTTTGCTTGCAGAAGAGTTCATCCAACCACCCTGTACTATTTTAGATGAACTACAGAAAACGAAAGACGTCATTTGTATTGACTAAATCATTAATTAATATTATACCTATCTACAAAAGTAAAGAGTTAACAAAGTAATTCAATAAGTCATTACAACATTTTTCGTTTTTCGTAACATAAAAACCATCCAGTCACAATCGATGTTAAAAGAATATGTTAAAGTCTTTGGTCTCAATACAAACTATATTACGAAAGACGTAATTTGTATTGACTAATTCATTAATTATTTACCTATCTACAAAAGTAAAGAGTTAACAAAGTAATTCAATAAGTCATTACAACTTTTTTCGTTTTTCGTAACACATAATAAAAACCGGCCAGTCACAATACGAACTATCTTTTCTTACTGAATAATTAATATCTAATAATGGGTAGTTAGAACTACAAATTTTGATCTACATACTATTATATTCAATAGTAACAATATTAGTTTAATTACTTTGATAAGTTATAAATAAGATAAGTTGTATTCATTTCATGGTTTATTTATGTTATTTTAATGATGCAAAAACTGTTGAATTTTTAAAAGCCAACCGCCAATCCATCTGTCAATAATTCGAAACCTACTAAAGAAAGAAATAAAGAATTTCTTTCTTAACCTACTAAATATGATAAATTGTTAAGTAACTGGCTATTACTCACGTCATTTGTCGAAATTTTCGGTCTAGGTTTAGAGCGTATCCGGCGCTCGAATGCGTTGCGCTCGATCGCAACGACCACTGAAGCGCTACTAAATATTATCACTCTTGATGAACCATAGCATAGTGGTAGGAAATTTTCTAATGCCGATCTGGCTAGCTATCACGCTAACGACCAAGCACTTTTCTTGTCAAACCTAACCTATCACGATCAAAAATAATAACAGATTAGGTTTGTTTTATGTCGATATTGCGGCTATTATTACCTTCTGCTTAGGTTTTGTCATTTCTGCTTGACACCAATCCTAATTTAGAATTCTGAGTATGGCCATGATCCACCACGCGAGCCCAATGCAGCTTGGTGGACGTCACAAGTCCTTGAATTAATTGTTTTTAGTGCGAGTATAGTTAATCCGCACATAACTTGATGGTGCAAAGCCAAGACGGGTTTCAAACGCTCGTGCGTCAGTCCGTTTGAAAGTCACACAAGTTCCCGCTCAGGCACACTCACTCTGTCTTTGTACACGTGATGCCTTGTAAATAAAAAACCTAATCTACTATTTCGTTTCCGCTAAAACAATACTAACAACCAAAACTGAATGCTCCTAGTCACGTGAACCGCTCATTAACGCTGTCGAACGCAGTGCTATAATTCCAATCGCTTGAAAGACACTTTAATAATGATTTGTGAACTATTAAACGAGAAACACTCTTATCACTAAACCGAAAAAACTATCGTTGATTAGAAAAGTAGCTGCTGCCCATGGTTTTACTCGCGTGGAGATTCGCATAGGAATCTACATGTACATTACCTTTTTGGAAAACAAAGCCTATTTATTGCTTTGAGATCAGTGATTTAATGTCACTCGGTAAGAATACTACGGATACCTACATCCATTGTAATGTTCTACGAGAACATGTTCAGGCCTTTAAAAGTCATGGTGGAATAAATAAACTTACATACATACATCGAACAGCGGCAATAGAATTGGTAATGACATGTGCTAGCATTACAAAAGTGTAATTGTTAAGGTTTATTTTTTTCAATTATTTTTTTTAAGTATACAATATATTTCAAGTTTTTAAGTAATATTTCACATGTGATAAGTAGTTATAGTTTTTTATTGTTTGGGCCTTGAGTGAGTGAATTGGGAAACTGTAGGTAATGCCCACCCAAAGTCAAAACTTTGAAAATAAATAAATTACTTACACTCCTTTTTTGGCAGTCGTGTAAAAAGTGGGCTCTATATTACTCTCCAGCTCATAAACTATCTGCTTGGTTTACACAAAATAACAACGCTTTTGCATCAAGCGTCGACTACGAGATACTCGAAATCCGCGCTTTATGCAAAAGCGTTGTTATTCTGACAAGCAAACACACGTTTGCATAAGCGTCTACGGTCTGCATAACTATTGATTCGTTATTCAGTCCTTGTAAAATATCCAACTGTTTTTGTATAGCTAGGTTCGATGTAGTTTTTATATTTTAGCACGTTTGAAAAAAAACTTTGTAACTAAAAGGGTTTGATTCATTTGAATGTCTTGACTACGTACTATGGTGAATTTTTCGTTAAGAAAAAAAAAATCTTTTTTCTTTTTGTGTCGAAAGGAAAAAAGAATTGAGCTAGAGTTAAATCATGAACGTCCTGAATTGAGATGTGATTTTACATCTATAAAACAACGTCATTGACCTATTTCAGCACAAAATAATAAACAGAAGCTGTTCCCTCCAATAAAAACCTTCAAACATTAAGAAAAATAAAACTCCATTCACAACTTGTACCTAAAGATATAAAACATATCTTTAAATTTATGACACTGTAAAACATAAAACGATTCTCTTGAAAGCTGCCTTTAAATGAACATCGTAAAATCTGCTAATAATTCATGATCAGAGGCCCTGAACAAATATAAAGTAATTAATAAATGAGAATTTATTTTATGAAATGTGGAAAGATTAATTCGAACGTGAAAAATTTGTTTGAATTTTTTTCGTAATGAGATACTGAGTAATTTCGAGAAAAGGTAATTAGAACTGAGGTTATATCATTCGGCATTTTTTATCTCACACAAAAGGAAAGCTTGGTAAAATATAGATAGGCTTGAAGACTCTTTTACCTAATGAAATGGTAATCGATATTTATCAAGCCGATCAATGGTTAGAAACTTGCCGCTACATCGTTAAAACTAAATTCTTTGAAAAGTGGTTTTACTAAATAAATCAATTCCTTTATTGTTTCTTAGGATTACTGCCATTCTATGTTTTAACCATTGTACATAATAAAGATAACTAGTCGAGTTTTAACGAATAACTAAATCTAATGGTTGAAATTCAATGAAATAAATAAGATGACCAAGATCTAGCTCTGGATAGCCATTGCAATCCAACGAAGTTATGCTACCATCATGCTGGGTACGGTGCCAATTGGTAGTGTGCTAGAATATTTGAATTATCTGTAGGTCTACATTGGCTTGTAGATTATCGAACTGGTTTTGTAGCTAGGTTAGATGTAGATATAGCAGCAAAGGCTTTTAAGTCCGTTGAATATACATACCATTTCTGTCCGATTTTAAAAATAAACGCTGAATTATTTTAATAATTCAATATTATTTAAAAAATTACTGCCGATTATAGAAATATAATCTTAATAAAATAGGCGCCTTTTAATAAATTTAAGATATGAAAGTAGGTGCCTGAGAGTTTTCAAAGGTCAAACTCGTTAATTTTCCTTTTAGAAAGACAGAATATTAGGTTCTGGTAGATACAAATTGTTTTATTATGAAGTGTATCTGTACCTCTTATTATTTTATTTCGTTTCTGCGATCTACATCTAAAGTACTTTCGAAATTATATTTTTAGCTTTCACTACTTTTATCTATACATACAAATAAATAAAATTGAAGTGTCTGTTTGCAATGTCAAAATAACAGCCTTTTACTAAATGCATATGAAAGTCTATGCGGTATCATACGACGCGGTACATATAACAAAACAAGCATTTTTAAAATTTTTGTCTGTCGTCTGTCGTCTGTCTGTTTGTTCCGGGTAATCTCCGAAACGGCTGAACCGATTTTGACGGGACTTTCACTGGCAGATAGCTGACAACACTGATACAAGGAGTAACTTAGGCTACTTTAATTTGGGAAAAATAATTAGGGTTCCGCGGAAAAAATAAAACCCATGAAATCCAATATCTCCGCGCGGGTGAAAACGCGGGCAGTAGCTAGTATATAAAATATTGTGTTAATAATTATAAGTAGTAGCTCCTCTGCGTGTATCCTTCCGGTGGGTACCGTCGCTTTGCATGTGTAGTCTGCCACCGAGCAGTAAAAGTAAGCATTACTGTGTTATAGTTTGATGAGAAAAGTAGTCTGAAAAATTACTGGGCCTATGTGACTTAATACCTAATCTCTCAGGTTAACGAGTGGATTGCAGTGCCACGCGGGCCTTTGTGTTCCAGTTTAATTGAAAGCTGAGACAGTTGACAGAAAGTGTCGTTAAAAAGAGACGTAGATAATTACCTCTCAGTACCTCTGAGTATTGAACACACTTAACGCATTTATTTTCCGCTCATTCTCAACATTTTTCCTTTATTTTTAGGTAAATCCCGAAGAAAACCGGCTGCCAGTCGTGTCACACTCGTCGCCTTGTAAGTACATTACAATACATCGATCACGGTTGACACATTTTACAACCAGCGGAAGAAAAACGTGATGTTCCTACAAAATGTTCGATGTTACGTCTTTTTTGACACTATTACAGTAATTTTGACATAAGGACGTAAGTCTCTCGAAACATTTTTGAACTTACGTCTTTAATGCAACACCATAGAGAGTTTGGTATAACGCTAGAATCACTTCCCTTCGATATTTGCTGTATTTATTGCAGCTCGTTTTAGCGAAATAATAAGTATATCATACTGCCTACTTGAAGGATTTAGAAAATAAGCAATGTACTGTTAAGTCCAGAAATTAGACACTCGGTTTGAATTATCAACATACTGCTGTCCTTCCCCGCGTCTTCCCCTTGCGTAGCGCTGGGACGACTACGGCGTAGCACTGACTTGATGACGTCATAGCGTAGCACCACAGCACCACACGATGTGCTACCTTTATTCTTACAGTACATTTGTTTTAATTCAAAATTAAACACAGACTACAGATTCAAAATTAATAACTGTATGTATGTACACAGTATGTGCAAATTGTGTCATCCTGAACGAAACGCTTGCCAACAATACCTACTATTTGTTCCCCTCTGGCATCTCTTTCACTCACACACCGGCCGCGTTCTGCCATTAATGTGATTTTAAGTTTAATTTTACTTAGCAATTGTTAATTTTATATATCAAAGTAAACTAACACCTACACATATAACCTTTCGCCGACTGTCAGACAAAGACAACAAAGGTTAGCATGTTGCGAACGATTATTTAGTTCGTCTCGTTTTCTAATAATTTCATAGCAAAAAAAAAACGTCCACAGAGCGAAACTACATACATTACAATACATTTGTATAAAATTATTAGGTTCCTATTAAAATAGTATTTGAAGGAATTGACGGCTCCATAGCTAAGTTGGTAGTGATCCTGCCTGCAAAGCGAGGGGTCCCGGGTTCGATTCCCGGCCGGGGCAGATTTTGTGTAAGCATAAAGTTTGTTCTCGGGTCTTGGATGTTTGTAATGTGTATCTGTGTGTGTCCATGCCACCTTCGACACAGGGAATCCTAGTGCGGGGGTATGAGAGTAAGCGTTAAAAAAAAATGAATTGCGGTTTCCACTTCTAAAGTAGAACTTTACATAGTATTAAGACAACAATGGCTCTATTAATATCAAAATAAAATACAATTCTGACTATCTTCGACGTTTTCAAGTTGCATCGACGGTGGTCGCGTGGTCACTTACGAAGATCACAGATACTATCTACTAGGTATACTCGAAGACTGAAAAAAGTGATCGGCAGGCATTGTCCAAACGTGGTTTTGTTTGCAAATAGCCCCGTTTTTTACTTAATATTAATAAAATGGATGTATTAAATTCGCGAAAGTTAAAAAAATAACTTATATACATTAAATATTATTTAATAAAGCTTTTCAATTGCAGTTTACGTTGGAGACAAAGGAGACGGTGTAAGTATTCACACACATACACTCTTATCATTTTTATTAATCATAGTTGTGGTGTAAAAACTTACAGTGAGGTCTTGCTTGGTTTATTATATTCTCTGGTGAAGAACTGCTGTCTTATATATGCGTACGTACATGTATATGGTTATTGCAATATTATGGACTGACTGGACTGAAACAAAAATATTAAACTTTGCCATTGGCAACTGCCGCAAATATTTCCTAAACGTTTCCTGCTGGCAGCAGTTTATGTACTCAAAATTTTGACCAATAAATCATTTCACTAGATTTAAGGTTTTGTTTCGTTAATAGTATAATAGAGGCCATATTAAACCAACACATTTATATAGGGCGTAGCTTTCATCTCAGAAACTTCTGAAGTGAATTTCCGAAGAAAGCCCAGCGTTTGATGCCTACAGAAATTAGCGAGCATTATAACTATAGTTAGACCAATATAATCCCGTTCTCGTGACAACAAATTACCTCAAAGTTGGATTACCAAGTTTCCGGCACAATCCCGGCGCCTAAGTGTTGTGGACGTGACGAATCGTCCGCTCGCCTACGTGAATGTGAGATGAGCTAAGATAAGCTATACTTTTCTTGCTTACATTTGTAACTAACTCATTACTGTAGATCAAACCAATTTAAAATATAGAGAACAGCACTATAAAATACTACGCATTATTTTAATTTCATTAAAAAATATTTAATTGTTGCAGAAATAAATAGTTGCCTATAAGTAAAATACATGAGGCAAACCGGGGTTTTGTAATTTCATAAAAACATTAATTTTTAGGCTAAAATCCTTTGTTAACTTGCTAATCTATAAATAAACACTACATCTAACGTAGCTACAAAAACATTTGGATAATCTACAGGCCAAAGTAGGCCAATAGATAATCCAAATGTTCCAGCCCATTACTATAGTTGGAAGCTTCGTTGAACCCTGGTGGATCCGTTGATCCAAATTTTGGTTAAGCGTCGCATCAATCAAACGCGCTGACAATATTTTGAAAATATTATGAGCTCCCAGCCCCCACGGACCCAATGTTTCAACACCAAATATGTAACCACTCCCGAGGTTAAGTTTTCTGTGTCTGTTGCTAAATTAATTAAGTTAAGATTATGTAAAATACAAAAAGAAATTCTGGCCTTAGTTTTTAATTTTCTTTTCTAATAAAATAAGAGTTTGTGTTTTTGGTACAGCCCCGGGAACAATAAAATAGTTTTTTTTACACTTTATAGATTAACGTTAGATTACTTATTTAGAAACTTGATAAAGACTAGAGTTAATTTCAGTTCAAAAAAGCTTCGTTTAGCTTCTCATTCACTTTTGCAACATAGGATAGTGGACGAGAAACTGGGTCAAGATTTCGGTGATCTACCGGATTTCACTGTAGACAACTTGCTCTTAAATTACTGTGTAATGCAGTGCTTTAGGTTTCGTACATCACAAGATAATTGAATGCGTAAAAGATGTTGGTTACTTATTTACGAGAATTTAGCATCAAAAAAGAAACTATGGGGCGTTACTGAGGTTTATAGATTGATAGATAACATTTTATAGCACAATAAAGAGAAGAACAAGAATTTTTACAAATTAGTACATACATCGAGATATTTTCTTTCCCCAAAAACTACTTTTTTTACACAATTGGATAACAAGAAGAGCTGGTTATTTGCCTGGTTGTAAAATTACTTACGGGTACGGTGCAGGTACTTGCGGGTACTAACATCTGGGCAGATAAAATCAAAATTGAGCAGTTTTTGCAAAGATTTCGTTCGCTTCACCCACTCGGTCAATCATTATGAATGATAAAACATTATTCAAATTTATTATCGACAACATAATGCAATCATGGCTCATCCCTCACGATGGGGCAAATATTTGTGCGCAGGGAATATAACGCAACCACTAATTGCAGTATGTCTGATTCTTGTGGGAGATACTTGTTTGCGGATTCTATTGATCTTAGACTAGATATTCTATATTATGTATCTAGTTACATACCGTCAATGAGTGTTAAGGTCAATTTGCCGTTCAGTCATCTATGTTGCCCATGTGTTTGACGATTACTCGTGCGTTAAACTGAGCAATGACTATAAATTGATTGTCGTGAGCGGAAACTAGAGACCAATATGTCTATTAAGTCTGATATTGGATTAATAGAAAGCGGATAGTATTGTATCCCACTTTAAATATCCTATTTAAAATTTATTTGAAGATAACATGGAAAAAATATTTCTAGCTTTTCCCCCTTGGTTTCAGTCGCGTGGAAATTTCCACAGAAAGAAACCAGCTGGTTTTTTTTAATGTAGCCTATGTTACTCTCCAAGCCATAAAGTAGTAGAAGTATCTATGCAATAAATAATGTCGATCTGTGACTCCGTTCAAGTTGCAAGCAGGACAAATTAATAACCCACATTGAATAGTTTGCATTTATAATAATGTGTTGAATTTTTTTTTTATGTTTTTGGTAACAATACTAGCTTGTCGTTTGCCTGATGGTAATCATTATGCCAGCCCATAACAATTGCAGTGCCACTCAGAACTTTGAAACACAAAGGCCTGCGTGGTAGTGCGCTCGTTACCCTGAAACATTAGGTATTATTATTATATTATTATTAGTATTAGTTAAAATGTAAAGAATCTGATCTGAAGTATTATTGAAATAACTATTGGACTATAAAAAATCATTGAATTCGGGGAACTTTTAGATGCAGTATTTTTATGGAAGTTTATAATTTATATTATACATATATATATATATCTATAATATATATCTCTATATATAACATATATCTATATATATATATATATATATTTATATATATATTTATTTATGTATGAATTGTGTATGTAATATGTAGTATAATATAAATATATAGTATATAGTATGTACTAATGTGTATCTGTTACGATAAGTATTATATCTATTTGCACCACCGACCTCTCACACTCCATTAATCTCTTTCCATCCAAAGGTTGACTGGAAGAGATCGCTTTTAGCGATAAGTCCGCCCATTGTACTTTAATTTTTAGATCTATTACTGTGGTTATTCTCTGAAGACTGGTGTACAATAAAGAATTTTGATTTGATTTGATTTGATTTGATTTGATTTGATATAAACAACAAACAAAATACAAACTACCAACGTTACTTCAGCGCTAGTTATTATAACCGATGACCCCTTTATCAAGATTGTTACTAGAGAGTATCTATGAGATTTCATTGCAAAATCGACTCAATCTGAAACATTATATCAACCCTTTCAAAGTTGATTTCAATATTCATACTGGAATCCTCATACAGCTTGCAAGAAAATTGGGGCAACCTTCGGAAGGGATTCCATTATTTTGCATTAAAACAGCCATTTCTAAACATGGCTGGCTGAATGAGACGGTCTTCCGGAACTGTGAAGTCAGAACTGGGAATGTTAGCCAGGGGTCCATGTGCCTATTCACTAGATTATCTGCCTACATTTAGGCGCTTCAGGGAATATTTTCAAAGGCACTTTGTATAGATACGTGAGGATTTTGTGGAATTACAATTTTGAGGATAAATAAAGATAACAAATGAGGCAGCAAGTTAGTTTAATATAATCAAAACATATAGATAGAACGCTCTTCATTACTAGAAGCGAAACATAAACTATTATACTTATATTAAACTATAGTTTCCGCCTACGTCTTCGCCCGCGTGGTATAACCTTTATAAATTGTAGACTATGTGTTATTCTGATGTATAAGATATATTACTGTATAGTTTCATCAAAATCCGTTCAATAGCTTTTGCGTGAAAGAGTAACAAATATCCATCTATCCTCACAAACTTTCACGTTAGTAATGTTAGTGGGATCGGATTGGATATTGGCAATATTTGAGTCGAAGAACTTAGATCGTATTTTACGTATTTGACGAACAACGTGGATTGGTTGATACGTCGATAGACTTCTAGCGCGTAAAGGTCGGTCTCTACTTCCACAACGGGTCCAAAATGTTTGCACTTAAAAACATGTGATACTTTCACATGTTTTTTTTGTATTATGTATGCGATGTTTGGGTATTATTTACAAACCGTTCGTATTTTAACAGATGCAGGGCCAATGCAGATGCAGCCTCAACGACATCTCACAAATACTAGAAGTGATGCCAGAACTCAAGGGGCCCGTTGGACCTCAGGGCCTTACCGGTGCAGATGGGACCACCGGAGCTCCTGGAAAAACGGTAAGATTAATACAATTCCGTGACAAACACAATAACTAATAAAAAGGCTGGCTGGTCGGGGCTTGGTGTCTGGGGAAATCATAAGCCGCCGAGCCTTGGCAACTAATTTTGTGCTCAAAGTGAGCAAAATAAAAAGCCTACGTTAACGGCCTATAAATATTTTATGAGCCTAATAGGTATTTCATTCAAAGGGTAGTTGCGCAGAATTTTAATAATCCTAATATAAAATAATGTAGCAGGAAACGTGGTTTCAATTGGCTCACAGAGTTCAGTGGCTCAAGAGGCTTATACCCAGCAATAGGTCGATACTGGCTGAAAATGATACTTTTATATGAATGTAGCAAAATTTGCTAAGCCAGATTCTCGTACGTTACATTTTTCAGAACCAAAACTATGTCTATGTCTGCATGTTGTGTTTCTATATGTATACACACCAACTGCGACACAGGGGACCCTAGTTTGAGTGTGTAAACATATATATGTACACATTTATATTACCTACTCTCACGTATCATCATCATAATGATCAGCTGGAAGACGTCCGCCGCTGAAAATGAGCCTCCCTCCCTCATAGACCGCCACTATGATCAGCTGTTTGCCGCTTGCGACCAATTACTCCCTGCGATCTGGACCAGGTCGTCGGTCCACCTAGTAGAAGGCCAACCGTTGAGAAACTACTCCAAGCCAGCATAAACTACGTCTTCGTCGCACAAAAAAAATAAAATGGACGAAGATATACCTTTTAGTTAGGATTGATGGCATACGTACATCAAGCCAGGGGACTTAACTCCGTAAATCGTACGTCGAAACTTCGGCTGACGGATCGGCAAAGACAAAATGTCAAGAGCGAACATCGAATTGAACGTTGGATCCGAAGCACTTTCATAGTAGGAAAACTGCGATCCGTCAACGGAAAGTTCGACGTTCGATTTACGGAGTAAGGCCCCTGGTCTGGTCCAATAAACCTTCCAAAGGTCAGGGCATTGACCGGAGAATTAAGACTCATAATAATTATTATGTTGAGAATATCTTCAATAATAATTACGGGTTGTACTTAACGCGCTTTGCGGGTCAGAGGCTTTTCATAAGATTGGGTGAACATAAACAGGAATCCGATTTCTTGGAAAATTTTGAATATTCATGAAATTCATGTAATTTCACGTCTAACTAACCTATCTTTAGAATTTTGTTAGTAATAACAATTTATAAATTACTCGGATTCTGTAGTGAGTCATAATTATCATGATAAACTGATACCACTAATATACTTTGAATTCGTAAATACACAAGACATTTGTTTTGATAAATTACTAAGCATTATTAGACATACTACCTACTCATATCAGATGTTTCGGAATAAAGAACGCTTTACAGTGAAACGCAGGTCGTTGTGTATCAAAGTTATAGGTGCCGTAGCAATTTTAAGGGCTAGTGTTATGTTAACAATAAAGCAAACGATAAGCTAATCTCGCACCTATACGTAGTATAAACAACCTGATGTACTGAAAAACATACAATTACATACTACATTTAGCATTTTTTTGTCTAGGGTCAAATGGGTGAACCTGGCCCGCTTGGTCCATCTGGTGCAAAAGGCGATCGTGGCGAACGAGGTGAAACGGGCACTCCTGGGCCTGAAGGTCAACCAGGACCTAAGGGAGAGCCTGGTTTAGATGGAACACCTGGGCTACAAGGTCCACAAGGACCACCTGGACCTCCTGGGCCTGCGACGTCATCTCTCGTGGTAAGTGCGATTTTGTATCGTAACATTCTTGACACATCTAATTTGTTTATTCACTATGTGGTATTAGTGATACCGTCAAAGGGTTTGGACTAATAAATCATTTCAGGAACACCGTTTCTGGTGGGTGCCACCGATTTCTGTACGTACATTACTGCGTTCCTGTCTGATTAGGAAAAAAGACTTACCACCTGATATATAAGGGAAATGAGTGCACTTCAGTTCCATGCAGACTTTTATTTTATACTTCAAAGTTTTGGGTGGAGAATAAAAAAATATTAGATTTTATTAGTATAGTAAGCCAACAGTAAATAGTAAACGTAGTCTTGTATTATAACTTATTAGCTTTGGCCTGCGGCTTCACACTAGGAAAATTAGGAAAAAAGTAGCCTATTGTACTCAGGAAAATGTTAGCTTCATCAAAAACGCGCGTCGTCAGTTCGTTTAAAAAACGTCTTTTTGCAAAGGCCGTAAGAGCGACCACTCTCGCGCCGTAGAAGCATTGATGACGTGGTTTATAAAATTTTAATTAGTCTCTTGTGTCGTATTAGTTTTAATTTTCTTGTCTTGTTTTATACAACTGAATGCCTACCAGCGTCAAATAACAAACAATAACAAGTTATTTAAAAAAACAATTTGTTTGACATTTAAAAGAAATGCCTGAATTTTTCTGCTCGACGTTAAAATTCGTCATTTTATTCATTGGTTTCTATTACCACAAAAAGTATAGACTTAAAACTTATTTTACTCTTGACGTTGTGCACCATGTTTTACAGGTATTAAGTGAATAAGTTTTTGTTATGGTCTGGCTTTATGTTTACCGTCAGGCAAACGAAGCACTCGTCTCGTTATTCAGTAATATAAAAAATACAGACAGATTTTAAAGCTGGGAGTGGTAGATAGCTACTCCTAGTATAGCTTAGATAGCTAAGTTATACTAGGAAATTCTCTTCGATCATAGTAGAATGCTAACAACATTAAAATAATCTAGAATTAATATTATCATACAAAATTGCGACTAGCATTTAATTGTACTCAGTAACTGCCTGTTTCTACTAAAACAAAAAACGGTAAAAATTAATAAAAAAAACCGCACAAATTAATATGAAAATAATATTATTTTGACTAACGTCCACGTTTCGATTAAGTTACATTAGTCGAGGTCACGAGAAAACTGAAGAAACGTTCGTCAAAATTATATATTGATTAATCTATGCGCGAATAGTCCCGTTTTTGTCTGAATTATGTACCTACATATTCAATTCGCAAAAGTACTGTTGTTTCTACTAATCACTACCGCCATCTCCTTGCCCTTATCTCATATCATTTTGGGTCGCTGCAGTAGGTATATTTTTCCAAACATACCGCTAGTAGGGTTTTGAAATAATTAGCTTAATCTGTCCCCTCATCAGTAACAAATCGCACTTTTTATCATATTTGTCCCCATAAGAAAACAGCAGGCGGACAAACCGAAAATAATGGGGACATATCGAATTTTTTTCCTGTTCTTCCCTTTGTGGGGACAGAACAGGGGGACAAACCGGAATAATCCATTTTTTTAGCCGGCCGCCTATCTGTCGCCATTTCTCCTATATAAGACTACTATTATACTATTGATAAATATAATATTTTATATTGAAGACGTTCTATTTCCAATTTCAATATGATCGTCACTCTAGACCTACACAATTATTTTCGATTAGTTGAAGCCAACATTTTATTCTGAGGGTAAATTAAGAAATACGAAGAATATACTAATTATATTTGAAGCGAAGAGAGGCAAAATAATCAAAACTTTATAATACAAATAGGCTCCGCTGAGGCCATTTCATTCCAGCACTAATTTCATAAATAATTGCGGCATGACCTAAATTCTGATATCACAAACCTATCTCTCTTTTTCCAAATAAGAACATGAGAAAGGAATGGAATATATTATTAACCTGTCAAATTAGTCCTTACTTGCTTATAGCTAGTGTAATTTCAATGACCCTGAGTTCGGCCCAGTACCCCGAGTCATTCTGTCCTCTTTTCATACCGCACGAAACACTATAATTTAATAAAAATCCAACTATAGCACAATTACAGTACCGTGAGAATCATTGCCTATTTCACTCATCTAAAATATCATAAGATCCATTGTGGGTAGCTGCGCCGGAGGAGTAAGTTACTAAAATATCATAAGTAAATATTAAAATTCAAATTTTTTATTCACTTGGGCCCGTAGCGCCCCCGCTTGAAAGTTAAAATAAATGACTCTAAGTACCCGTTCCAAATTGGTATAGGCTGATCAAGAAGAAGGGCAAGAAACGCGTCGGTATTATTTATTCACATTATCATCTAAGTTTGTGTAGTATGTATGTAGATGACGTATTACTAAGTACAGATATCGCATGACCTTTACAAACTTAAGTAGACTTGGCAAATTATAGTAGAACGGAGACGTCATTTTTCAAGAAATACTTAAAGCTCTTTAGCAAAGTCTAGCCGCGATATAATACAAAGAATATGCTTTTACTTCACACGATGCGATTTCATGAGCTTTTAGCTTACGAAAAACTATCAATTTTTTTGTGAACGGAATAATGTTTATCAACCTACAATATAAATAAGACTTACCGCTAAATAAACTTAACTTTTTTAAACTACAAAACTTTGATAGCAAAACAATTTAAAACCTAAATAAGTCGTATAGGACTTAGCCGATTATTATGAAAATAATAATAATTGGGAAGCTGATGTGGACCTCAGAGACTGATATAGTGTAAAATATTATAGTAGGTATTGATAAAACTGTACAAAATTGGCTTGTACTTATATAGATTGGTGACAGCCCCCGTGGTGTTAATATCGATACTCTGTAGCTCGTTAGATCTCCCAGTACTCGTCAAATATTTGAACATTGAAACAACCATTCTAGTACTATATTTAATCAATAAAACTTTAAAGATTATCAGGAAATTGCTTCCTCCAAAGTATAAAGTTAACAACTGTGTATATTTCGACAACAACAAATTGGTATTGGTTGTAAATTGAATGAAATTGAAAGAGATTGATTGCAACCTGTTGATCAAAACGTTTCCAATTGGTATCGCAGTGGAGTACGTATAAGAGTAATATTCAAGTAAAAGTGAATAGTCATAAGTCAGGAGAGAATAGTCATGAGTGTGTTTTGAAGCAATGATTGCGCAGTAGTAAGTTAATGAAATTTACTAAATGTCAGTGAAATTACAGGGCTTATGCGATTTAATACCTAAAATGTCTCAGGGTAACGAGCACAACGGTGTGCGGCGCAGGTCTTTGTGTTTAGAATTTCTGAGTAACTCTGCAATTGTTATGGGCTGGCGTTATGCAACATCATAGTAAATTTCAAGCAGATTTAAATAATTAAGACGAGTCCAACA
This sequence comes from Crocallis elinguaria, assembly GCA_907269065.1. Classification (NCBI taxonomy): domain Eukaryota; kingdom Metazoa; phylum Arthropoda; class Insecta; order Lepidoptera; family Geometridae; genus Crocallis; species Crocallis elinguaria. Next base: position 15,966,792 of record OU026072.1, on the reverse strand, counting down.
AAAATAAGCTTTTTGTGAAGAAAGCATAAACCAAATTATACTATTGCCTTATGTTTGTGAAACGTGGCTAGAGTTCAACATAACGAAGAATGTGTGGGTGGTTTAAGCTTCAAGATAAATAGCTTGGGATATAATATTTGTCAAGAGTAATGAGGAATCTTGAAAGCCTTTTCGGTTATAGACCTTACCGCAAATAAATATTGAAAACCATTTGCGAAGGTTTACGTAGGAGTTATTTGTCAATATACTCAATTCGATTCAATATGTTTATTGTGTCTAATACAACGTTATACTTATAGTCTTGTGACAATAAAAAAGTAGAATAAAATCGCTAGTATTAAATTTATGATTTACAGCAACATATCTAAAAAATAGCAGTGAAGTGATTGTCTAGAAAAAAAAAATAGTAATGTGCAAGATTTACTGTGTTCCGATTTGATAAGCAAAGAATTCAGTGAAATAACTGAGCTTATGAGACAACGGTTCTGCACTAGACAAGGTTTCAGTTCACTGAGCGTAGACGTATAGAATTGCTAAGTTATCGGATTCATCTTAAGCATGTATTGGGCTTATGGGAGATAATTGGAAAAAACCTGCCAGTGGTACCTTTATTATTATATTTAGATGTAGTTATAAAAAAGAAATGCTATATGTATGAGAAACATAATGGCCCCGATTCAAGTTAAAGTATCGCTATGCCTCTTTCCAAAGACATGAGAAACGGATGGAAGATATTTTAAACGTCCAACATTTTCCACAATTTTTATTCAACGAGACAATAGACGCCACTCAATTCAATTCACACCGGTTTCGCGCGTGTGTATTCATTTGACAGGTAAAAATATATTCAATCCTTTTCTCGAGTTGTTAGTTGGAAATAGATTTATGGATATAACATTAGTTTAAATTTGTGACAGCAGAATAAATCCAGACAATACAAAAACCAGATTAGTTTTCGCCAGTTTATCAAATCTCTAAACTGGTAAAGTTCCAAGTTTCGGTAAGAGTGCGATAGGTAAAGCACTATTATCGATTGAGCTGCTCGAAAATTACATCAACGTCTGGTTAGCGTGCGAACTTAGGCTATTAATACTGGCTAAGATAGCTAGATTGATTTGAGCTGGAGCTTGCTTGCTATCAGATAACAGTGGCGTGGTAGTGAGTATATGTTTTAGCTTACATTTTTCGTAGCTTAAAATAAAATGTAATAAATCCAATTCAAAGAATATGCTTTATCTATTTATGCTGTTCGAAAATTACATCAGTAAACAATCGTTTACTCACGCTAATCAGCGTGAGATTTAACACAAAGATAGATTTTCAATGAGACGATGCATGGTTGTATAATTATTAATGTTTAATCAATACGTATACTTTTAAAAACCAAATTTAGTTTTTTTTATATAAGTACTAAGTAATGGATAGCAAGACGAGCGGATCGTTTGTCTGATGGCAGGCATAACACCATCCAATAACAATTACAGTGCAACTCAGAACTTTAAAACACATCTGGGTTGTTACCACCGCTTTGCTCGTGAAGTCTGCAGCCAAGCAGTAATGTGCAAGCATTACTGTGTTCCGGTTTGATGAGCAGAGTAGCCAGTGAAATTACTGGGCTTATGAGACTTAATACCTAATGTCTCAGGGTAACGAGCGCACTGCAGTGCCGCGCAGGCCGTTGTGTTTCAAAGTTCTGAGTGGCACTGCAATTGTTATGGGCCGGCGTTATGCTTACCATCAGACAAACGACCAGCTCGTCTCGTTACCAAATAGCATAAACATCAAACTGGTACACAGTAACGTTTATTGTTTAATGAGCAAAGCATTGATTAAAAAGGATAGATCGTCTTATATACGTCATTCAAAGTCAAAACTGGATGAGAGTAAGTATATCCGATTGAAAATAACATCAAATGCTTAATTTCTCAGCCGAATAATTGCCCTGGTAAAAAGCTCTAGACCTAGTAACCTCGTTAAGTAATGCCTGCTCAGAACCGTGGTACCATGTGATTCTTGTCATTTACTTGGCATTTAGTTTTACGTTCACTCAAGTGCCGTAAAGGAATAAACTTACATAGCCACATTACGAAATATCAAAGGCTGATGCTAGACTTCCAGTGGAGTGTTTTTGCACGAAACGTCTGGAAGTAAAATAATTTCCTAAGTTTTGAAACAGATATGATCATAAGAATTTTTGTAACGAAATATTTGTAACACACCAATTACTGTACTCACCAGTTACTTGGACTACATATTTTCATATTGAGAGTGGTAGCTAGCCAAGCGTGCATTACCTGCTATCCTCCTACTACATCCATTCCTCCTAATCTCACGCTTGTTATAAGATATGAACCATCAACCAAAACCACTGATATTTTGTGACGCGATGCAAAATGTAATTTCATTAACTTATTCAACAAAATGATAACATTTATTTTATCTCTCCATTACACTGCAAACATTCCTTACTAACCGCGATAAATCTATCGTTCCTAGTTCCTTTTATTTTACCGTTCAGACCGGTAAATTCGAACGAAGTAGAACCATGTCGTTACCATCCATCGCGGTACCAACAAGTCACGCAAGGTTCTGTCAGGCCATTTGTATCTCTTCCTATGTAGCAAAGTAGGCAGTAAAATAGACACCCACAGTGTGAATGAAGCCTTACGCTGACCGATCAAGTTGCGTGGGGTTTGTTGTTGCACGCTATGGTTGTGTTTGTTGATCGATTTGGGTTGGCGGGAAGATTTTGATTGTTGATGATGGTTTTTGGATTGTCGGAAAGATGTTGATGATGCTGATGATGATGATGGTTGTTAGGATGTCGGGAATACGTTGGTGGTTGAGTTTGATTTGTGCGAGGAAATCGCTTTAACCAATGAGTGCTCGTTGTTACATATAATCTATTTAACAGTTCCTTTATTGTGATGTTTTTATAAATAGTTTATCTATTAGAAGCTTTTATTTAACTTGCAATGTATGTATTGTAAGAATAAAGGTAGAACATGCTGTGGTGCTGTAGTGCTACGTTATGACGTAGCAGCTACGCCGTGAAGTCAGTGCTACGCCGTAGTCTTACCAGCGCTACGCAAGGGGAAGATGCGGGGAAGGACAGCAAGTCCTCATTGAACTATCATTGAAAATACACGCGTGTCGATTATTGAAACCAAGTTGTTTAGTATGTATGCTTGTTTGTTTGTTAAATTTTTGTTTGTTTTTTGTTTTGTTGGCTAAATGTTGCAATCTAAATTTGACCCACTTCCCGGTGTTCGATTGAGCCGAAATTTTACATAAATATGTATATCCAATGACAATGCAATATAATGATATTACAAAGCTGGTTTGTTGATGGAGCCGGAAGGTGGCCACATGTAGGAACTCTATTTAATAACGAAACGACGTAACCCCATCGAGTTTGGGCTCGTTTGATGTGTCTCTACAAGTACTCTGATCGTAGATGATGTCCAGGATCCTGATGATGGGCCGGATGGTGGCCATCGCAAGAGTATAGTATCAATTACGTATTTTATAAAAGCTTGCCTGGAAAAATATTTTTTTCCTAAAAGTTTTCCAACAACGACGTGCGCGGCCGTTCTTTTATTTATCACACGAACCGTTTCAACATACAAAATATTAGTTACATCTTCAAATCTAAGTAAATTTAGTCGTGTTTTTAACTTTTCTAATAATGTAAATAAATATGATGGAGACGAACCAACGACGTGATTCGTGATTCGTGATTTATGGCATTGATTGGTGATCTGCCTTATTTGTTTACATTAGGTAGGTACTAGACAAGTTAAAAAATACGAACCTTAAGTACGTAGTTTAATACTAACATTTTTACCAACATTTTTTTCAAAACTAAAGGTAATTTTTCTTCGTGATAAAGGAGTGTTAATTTTGACTTTTAGACCTGAGTAAGTAGCCTTTGGTGCGGATTTATAAACTTAATGACGGGTATCAAAATATTAAGGCACTTCTATAAAAAATTATAAGTTTAGATTTATAGTAACAATTTTTGCTTTTTTTTTTCTTGTTTTATACTACGCGGTAACAAGACAAGCAGTTCATTCATTGGTCTGATGGAAATAAAATAACGGTATAATAATTGGTGCGTCACTCAGAACTTTGAACCACAGAGGCATATTACGCGGCAAGGCAATGCAATAGATGCAATATAGTAGGTATATAATGAATATACAACGCAGAAAAGTGTTTTTAACGTGGCACTTGTTTGAATTTGAACTCATTTACTGACCTTGCAGTTCGGCAAAGAGTAGTGTGTTCGTTTTATACTGCATATTTCCTTCTGATTTTTTTATGTATTATTGTATTTCTTACTTCTCAACATAATATCTTAATAAACACTAAAATGTATCTTCAACTCAGCTATGATATAATATCATATGGTATAGAAAAAAGCAAAAATCCAAAGCCACCTTAGCTCATCTGACACCTCCCCTGCTAACGCGTTACTAATGCTCTGTTTCCTGCTTACAAATACTTAATCATAGTTACTTTCACAGGAATCATCCGGATTATACGGGTCCAGTAATCCAGGGATACAGGGGCCCCCAGGCGAGAGGGGTCCAATGGGCCTAGCTGGGCCCCAAGGCGAAAGAGGATACCAAGGAGGCAAGGGCGAAAGAGGCTTACACGGGCCTAAAGGCGACAAAGGCGAGCGGGTAAGTTTAACCCATGCATGATTAGGGCAAAATTGTTTTTCAAGCCAGGTTAAGTGTTTGTATAACATGAAATGTTATTGATTTTCATATTCATGCCAGGTCCATCATATTCATATTAGTTAAAATAACATTGTATTATATACCTAATAAATATCATCGAATTCAATTTATCCTTACGCATAACAAACGCGTATATAATTTATAGTTATTGTTTATATCATTACTTCTCTCCAAATCACTAATGCCATAAAATTTGCCGCAATTTTATTATTTTACATTATTGAACTTTGGTGTTTTCATGATTAGTTTATATGACTCCACTGCAGTAGTGAACTTACACCACTATAATTATTAAAATATTTAGAACGAAGAACTAATTAATATAGTGAAAGTATAGTACCTACACCAAAACAACATTCTATTATTTTAGTATGAGGACAGAACCTTTTTATTCCAGGTAATAAAATTTAGTAGTTTTCAGTACATTTCAGTTCAGTCCATTTCGACATGGCGACCGCTAAGCTAACGGTTTTTTTAAGTGAAATCTTTTTGAGTGCAAAAGTTTTTTCTAGACTACAAATACGCATGTTTGGTGACTTGTGTATGCTATTTTTTATTAATATTGATAGTTCGTTTGTAATTTTGATCTTGCTGCTTGATAGAATAGCGTGTTTAGCTTACTGCATAATTGAAATCGTGTTATGAATAAGTAACTCGCTGTCATGACTGGCCTTCGATTTTGGGGTGGTTTTCTAGTTATTTGGTCTATGCTTTCGGGCCAAGGACTTATGAATTATTAGTCTCTTGTTCAAAATTGATAAGCCACTTATTTTTTACAAAACGTACGTTTAAGTATCTACTTTTGATACTGATTGCGAGTGTTATGTTTTTTTTCTTTTTATATTTTTTATTTTGTTTGGTAACGAGACGAGCTGATCGTTTGCGTGATGGTAAGCATAACGCCGGCCCATAACAATTGCAGTGCCACCCAGAACTTTGAAACACAAAGGCCTACGCGGCACTGCAGTGCGCTCGTTACCCTGAGACCTTGGGTATTAATTCTCATAAGCCTAGTAATTTTACTGGCTACTCTGCTCATCAAACCGGTACACAGTAATGCTTGCACACTACTGCTTGGTGGCAGACTTCACGAGCAAAGCTGTGTTGATTAACTGATGTATAAATTAGTCTTAAGGTGGTGTCTCTTAAAAAAGTTAGAATTTAATTGTTTTTCTAAAAAATATAGTAAAAAGTAAAGTCAAAACTAATTTACGGACATAAAATAAATATAATACTAGTAGTTCATTGAATAATAGACCTCCTGAGCACAAACTTTTTTACAACCATTATGTTCAGTCTGTGCATCATGAATATATAATATCCGTCTTGAGGTATTCCCAGTCAGTATTCCCAAGCAGTCGTCACCACGACTGCTTGGGAATACTGACAGTAAATGAAGTATAGTTCTCTTAACTTTGGTTGTAATTATTTAACACAACATGTCGATCTATGATCAATATAAATATTTTTTTAACCTCTTTCAATTATTTTTTCACACCATCGTCTAAAATTGAGTACCGTATATTTCTGCCAAATATTATCAAAATCGGGTGGTAAGTGGCGCCGCTGCAATTTTCTCCCTTTTTAGTAGAAATACCCCTCCAACTAAAAATCGCTGACGACAAAAAAATCTATAAAATAATAGAACCAGTATACCAAGTTTCATCAAGATTAGTTAAAACATACGACCTGTACCTATGCGAGTACTGGATAAGTGAATGCATAATTGGCCAGTTTTTGCAAAGTCAATAAACTCCCGAACATTTATGAATCCATAGGCTCTCGAACTAGTAGCAACGATGTTTTTTTTTTTTTTTTTTATATTATTTGGTTAATAGACGAGCTGGTCGTTTGCCTGATGGTAAGCATAACGCCGACCCATAACATTTGCAGTGCCACCCAGAACTTTGAAACACAATGGCCTGCGCGGCACTGCATAGCGCTCGTTACCCTGAGACATTAGGTATTAAGTCTCATAAGCCCAGTAATTACACTGGATACTCTGCTCATCAAACCGGAACACAGTAATGCTTGCACACTACTGCTTGGCGGCAGACTTCACGAGCAAAGCGGTGGTAACAACCCAGACGGACACTCGCGGAAGAGTTAGTCCTCCCACTAACAAAGTAGTGGATTAGTAGTTTCAGGAAGTAGTGGATCCTTTAATAAGGACATAATATTATATTAGAGGAAATTAATTATCTTACATTGTAACGAGCGTAAATTTCAAAGTAGGTAATGTGACCCTAAAACATTATTGAATCGGCTTTGCAATGTGATCGTATTATTACTTGTCCTTTATAAGGCCCAATATCATTTACATTTTTATTTCATCTTCACCTTTACTTGTATATCACACTCTTACAAAGTAATAACAATTACCATAAAAATAGCCTCTCTTTTACGACAAAGCCTCACTAAATCAAAACAAACTCCTTGGACCCGTTACTGAATTAGTGGATATATAACTGGGTCCGTAACAAACTTGGTCCTAACGCAATAAGAGCCGGTTTGACCCTCGTTAGACTGTGTTACCTTTGACCTCTGTAACGAGTAACTGTGTTACAGGGATACGTGGGACTAAGAGGTCCACATGGCGCTAAGGGGGAAAGGGGTCCAGCAGGCCGAGACGGGACCCCAGGCTTGCCCGGCGCGCACGGACGCCCAGCAGAAAAGGGCGAGAAAGGTACCAAACTTACTCAACCATCAAATTTTATGTAACACTATGACCCATATTTATACTTGTGGAACACGTTCGCAAGATTTTTAGGGCCCTGTAGCAACGATTTGGAAAATCTTTATTTCTACGCCGGAGACTTTGGATTGGTTCTGTATTCGCACCCGGCTTATTTATTAATGCCTTTTCTTTTTATGATCAACTTGGGTTTTTTTATATCTGTATTAACAGCGGGTTCATTAAATTGTGCCTTCCGGAGTTCGGTATGTTCCGTTGTTTTGTTCAGGGTTCGTGTAATATCCTAATTAAAAGTTAGCGGACGTTTTGAAATAAAACATTTTGAGATAATATTTATTACATATCTCTAAGTTTTCGTTTCAAAATAATTTAAGCAAATTCGTCTGCCAATAACAAAAAATATGGTTTTATGTAGTAAGGTGGTAGTAAGTATTTTTACTAAGATTTGGGACTCTATAAATAGTAACCTAAATTATTTATATAACATTATTCTCACTTTTTACATTTGAGCCAAATTAACACAATCAGCATATTTATGATAAAATCATTGTAGGTGAACTATTGTATTATGATTAAGATTTTGAAATACAATTTATGAAACTAGTCTTAATTTTTCTTAAAACGCAGGTGTCCGAGGTCTTCCCGGGCCACCAGGTCTTCCGGCTCCAGCGTTATCAGATAACTCAGTCCTCAATGACGTCACGCGAACTGGTGAGTCGATCAACACTTTCAAAAGGATATTATAATTCATTTGGAACTGATGAATGTTCAACAAGGTCATCTGCCGGTCACCATAGGTCATAACTTTTAATTTTACAGTGAATTTCAGAGAAGAAAAATACCATGATATAAATAGCCATAGTGTAAATGTTCTTTATTTGATGGTTTTGTAATAGAAAGAATCATTTTAAACATCATTTTTTCCTTGAGCATATCTGAAAATTAAATTCTATGTGTTTATTAGTTGAGTCGTAATTACTGGAATTTGCAATCTATGCCTTTTCAAGTTTAGGAAAGTTGAGTTACAAAATTAATATCTATTAAGTGCTTTTGATTATCATGTAATAATACACTTGATTATCGTGTAATAGTAATTACCCTTGATTAATTTTGATGTAGCATAGTAATTAAAAGACAATTCGGCAATCAATCAGTTATCATTAATATGTTGGTCTCTGCAATTAGTTCCAATTTCGATGATTCAATTATCAAACCTAAGCATAGCCCTTGTGGTGATTGGAAAGCTCATATGACCTACTGCTCTGTTGAAATCGATTGTTGGACAATTCCTTGAAAAAGAGGATTTGAAACGGTCACCGATTCCAAGTACTAACCCCAGCGAACATTGCTTAAGTTTATTGATTGGTTAACAAAGGAGAGTCGAGCTATGCTATGAATGCTAGAACCAAATCAAAACACAGATATGTGTGCACACTTCACGTTAAAGTTGGGGGTAAAACCATTTTAATTTTAGCAATGCTATGGTAAATCCTTTTTATTCTATCAACAATTAACGGGCACACAATTTTAAAGGAATATAGAGCGAGTGTCCGAGCGAGAACTTGAGCAACTTTCAATCTAACTTATGACTTTGAATCCCAACTTGGCTATGCATCAACGAAGTTCATCGAATTATGTGTGGATTAATCATGTTTTCTCTAAAAACATCGTAAAGAAACATATGTTCAAGAACCACAAAATCGTGGACATGTGACGTCGACCGAGCCGAACTGGGTCCGCGTGGACGATTTTGGCCTATAATCTCTCTCTTTGTTGTAGGCGATTAGGAATGCTTTATACTATGGGGCGTAAGAGTTACAGATCCCATTCAGTAGCGGCAGCGTAATTAGCTGGTGATGGTGATGAAATAAGTATATTCTGTTAGATTTTAAAAGATTGTTCCTATTTTTAGTATAAAAAAAGAAACAGGGAAAGAGAGACGTAACGATCTTAACTTCATTTATTCCGCCGTTTTTATACAAATAAACCTTGACTACGCCCAATTGTATTATCGTATGATATCGTATCATATATTATTATGTCATTATGACATAATATGACAGTAAGTAGTGGTATAGTGTACATTACTAAGTTTGATTGATGAAGCCGTGAGTACATGATTAGGTATTATCATTGATTGGAAGAAAAGTAGCTGTGATTATAACGTCCAGACTGAATAAATAATTTGATAATAACTAAATTGGGTCAACATTATTCATCGACATTGTTTTGTGATGAAAAAATAATGATAATACTTCTCTGTCCTTTAGAAATGGCCGTTTTAGACATCATCATCAGCGCCATATTTTTTATCAAATCCGTAAAAATTCCATGTTTACTGCAAACTCAAATAAGGCTTTCAATATCAAACTATAAATAGTTTACCAAGAAAGTGATGCTTGTTTTGATGTTGGACCAAAAAAATCTACAGTAACAAGAGCCTTATTAGCACATGTAACATTATTGCCACGTGTAACATACAAAAACAACTCGAACTAATTAAAAGAACAATAAACAGAAAACCGTCTAACATTACATCTCTCTGAAAAACAAAAATAATTAAGCAACTGTATTTTAATGTCAAAGAAGGTTATATAACAAGAGAAAAACATTATCATGGCCAAAAGCCTCACAAAAAATGACATGTGGAAACATCTGACAACCCACGTGTTTCTATAAATGCTAATTATATTAATTTACCCTAGGACACTCGCGAAAACCGATATTAGCTTTTTTTAAACGGGGTAGTCAAACTAATGCCTAAATCCAATAAATGGCTTATGCCCTAGGAGACACCTACATAGGATGCCTAAATGTTTAGGGGTCGCCTAGAAAAACAAATCGTTTCACCAACCTTTAGAAGTGATCTAACAACTTTATGAAGTTTACACTTAGGACTGCTCATATTAGGAGTTACTTAGGCGTCGCTTTATTCGTCTTTGATATCGGGCATTATTTTTAAAATGTAGATAGTTTATGATGGTTTGCGTTTGTATGGGGTAATTTATTATATCGCGATATTTATGTCAATGTCAGTTCCAAGAATTTTACAGTAATTTTTGTTGCACCACAGAGGTACTAAAAATATATGAACATGAATTTGAGTTTCATTTTTCAGAGGTCGCATTACTGAAGAGTGGAAAAGAGGAGCGAGGCGAGAGTGGTGAAAAGGTAAGTATTTAATATTATCTTTTTAATAATAGTAAAGGTACGAATAAATATATTTTACATTTCAGAAACACTTTAGAACCATTAAAGTCGAGGTCTGTCGATAAAATAAAAATGGAACATAGAATTATAATGAAAAGAAAATTTCATGTAAACCGAACCTGTAAAAAAAGCGTAATTTAATACTGGAATACAATTTCGGGGTAAAAAATAACGGGAATTCGACTCGGGTTTTTTAACGAAGGCAAAATAAAATCTATTTGAGACTTACGAGGAAAGATACAAAGCTGAAAAAATATCAAAGCTTTTGCTTTTTCAGCTATTCATTAAAGTAAGACGAGTATCGGTTGATTTATTGCTTTCCAGCTTATTTCTAAGTGGGCTAAAATAAATAGTCCTAACCTTGGCTGTATTCTTGCTAAGCTAGATTTACACGTTCGAATATGTACATATAATAATATGTATGAACACAGGGTTATAAAGAGAAATAAAAACAAATAAAAGAAAGAAAAAATTACGAGTAGAGCTAAAAAGATGTTTCCTTTTTGTGTTGTGTCAGTATACATTTTAGAAAGTGTTAGTGTAATTTTCTCCATCTGAATAATAATTAATGATGCTGGCGTTTCCAATTAAAGAAGCACTAAGTAAAGTCCACCGAAACGTGGCTTACCTTCTATTTTTGAAAGTAAAACCTATATTAATCTAGAGCAAGAAGAGCGTGTAACATTGGAGACTTTTTGGTTATCTTTGTATAAGTTTAGCTTTTTAAACAAACATATAATATGTATAATGTAGGAACATCGTGTGTACCCATCTTAACCTTATAGTTGCCTACGTCTTATTAGTATTTACTTGTCAGACTTCCAATCAATAAGGGTTGATTGATCACAACGCCGTAGAATATAATATATTTATTTTCTGTTTATTTACTTCATATAATATACGAGTACAGTAATATATCACATCTGTCTGTTCATTATAACTTGGTAACTAATCGAAAACATTGACGTAAATCCTTACTGGAAATAATTGCTAGATATAATTACAATTTGTTTCGATATTGCGATAGAAAAGGTCAAGAGTGGCCATTTTTGTTTAGTTTTTATGTTTTGCCAAATAGAAGGACTTTCAAACGTGGAGTTGTTTTATAAAATACTAGCTGCTGCCCGAGGTTTCACCCGCGTGGAGATATTGGATTTCGTGGGTTTTATTTTTTTGCGCGGAACACTAATTATTTTTCTAAAATTAAAGTATCCTAAGTTACTCCTTATAACATCAGCTACCTGCCAGTGAAAATCCTTTCAAAATCGGTCCAGCCATTTCGGAGATTACCCGGAACAAACAGACAGCCAGACGGACAAACAGACAGACAAAAATTTTAAAAATGGTTAATTATATAGGTACCGTATATACTTTCATATGCATTGATTAAAAAGCTGTAATTTTGATATTACAAACAGACACTTCAATTTTATTTTTTTGTATGTATAGATGACATACTTTGTTGCATACAACAACAGAAAAATAGTTTAAGCCGTGTAGAATATACAGGGGCCTGTTTCATAAAAAAATATTAGTCTAATATTATGAGCTTTATTTTTCTTTTCTCCATGCAAAATATGAGACGAATACTCATAATATTAGACTAATATTTTTTTATGAAACAGGCCCCTGAGCGTGCAATTCTTGTCAAAATAAAGTAGTACCATTCTTAGTAAGCCAGTTACCAATTACTAGTAAGGCTTTATAGCGAGTCTGAGTGTGTTGGAATGTTGCTAAGTTAGTTTGACAAGCATATTGCATGCTCTATAGAGTGCACACGACTTAAAATTTTTTTTTTAAATTTATTTAACGTAACTGTTTGACTATCTCTGATTTTAGGTGATGATGTGGTCAAATTAGTTTCATCTATATAATAGCAATTTTATTGGGTGATTTTTTTATTTGTGTTTTAAACCTACCTAGTTTCAGCGTTAAACTTTTACTCTTTTTTCAGGGTGAGAAAGGTAGCAGAGGCATGGAAGGACCACAAGGCTTCCCTGGCAACGACGGGAAGCCTGGAGAACGAGGTGACATCGGGCCATCCGGGCTACCTGGGACGCAGGGTACACTTGGCCCCTCTGGTCCTAAAGGGGACAGAGGAGAGGCGGGCCCACCTGGACCAGTGGCTATATCAAGAGACGAAGCTTTAATATTGACAAAGGTACTGTAAATAAGATTATATAAAGTGAGTAATTTATAGTTTCAATTTCACGATAAAGAATGTCTAATGGCCTAAGTTTGATCTATACTGAATTTACTTACTGATGGCTTTGCCATATACTCTTACTGGTTAGTCCCAGTTAATCAGTAAGTAAATTCAGTATAGATCGAACTTAGGCCATTAGACATTCTTTATCGCGGAATTGAAACTATAAATTACTCACTTTATATAATCTTATTTAAAATGGATTTCCGCAAAGTAACGCCTGATTCCATCAAAGGTATTGTATTAATTCGAAAAAATAAATAAATGCCTTACATAGTCCTTAAAATAAATCCAATACGGGTAGGCGACAAAAAGGATCCAGATCAGGTGGTAATCAAGATTAGTTGACTATTTATTATGTAAGTAATCATGCTAGTTACACGACTGCACATAAAAGGAGTGTATTATTTCAGGGTTCATGCATGTATATATTGTATATATGTGAGATTTTTACTCCACCATAACTTTTAAATGCTTCAACAGATTATGTATGAGGTATCTTTAATTTAGAGTAGATATTGGTTTCTTAAGAACCTCTATACAAAAGCCACACGCTTCTTTTTCCGCTCATGCTAACGGCAATACAATGTATGGAAATGGCAATAGCTTGAGAGAGGTCACTAATCACTTGATTGTTTTTTCATTGGTGACTGGTCTTGAAATACAAGATACGAGTACATAGTTCCTTCACAGGCTACATAGTTTTTAGGTTATAGACTGTCATTAGATACTTTACAGACTATCATGGTCAGTTTACATGGGTCACTAACGACTATTCTAGGAATAACATTTGTTTTCATAAATGAGAACACTGTATACTTACTAAAAAATTGGTTTACGTGATTATCACACATTGAATTTAATAGCTTAACGGTGTTAGGGTGTATATTTCATATCATTTTAATTTATGGCATTAAGAATGTATTGTCATGGTCAATGGTGGTAATATACAGAGTAGTTTACTTATGGCATTATTTTAAATGGCCACCTTTGACAGCTGGTGGAGGAAACGAGTAATATCGCCACAAAAAAGCAAACGAATTCAGAACCTCCACCTTTTTGAAGTCAGTTCAAAAAGTAGCGTCATTATCGTATCAAGTTATATATTGTTACTAATGTTCATAAAAAGTTAAAGAACCATCATAAAGTTTCCACGTGAAAATTTATGAAAATGTGTAGGCATAAATAGCTAATATTCTAGTTCAGTAACCACAATTACGGCAATACAGTATGATCACACTAATAACTTTCGTCGTAACTAGTTACATTTCACAACTGCAGTGATAATCACAGCTTTTTAAAACAAAAGCCCGAGACACTGCATTGCGCTATCCTAACAAATTAGGTTTATGTCTCATATTTCTAGTAACTTCACTGCCTTCTGCCCATTTTGACTCATATATTTAGTGACTTATGTTTCTATTCATAAGTTATCCGAAAGGAGAGGGTGGGTTGGGTTCCATACCACGTAACAAATGTAGGTATACTTTTATGCTTAATCCACACTGGGCCTATTTTTATTTCCTTTGGGATGGAGCCCGGAGGCAATCTATGCAATTGATCAAATGCTGATACGCTACTATTATCGACATAATATATTGAGGAAGTAATTTAGAATTATTACTTCTTATTACTATCAGACAATGTTCGTCTAAGAATTATCACGTACGAGAACTTTGTGCTGTGATGCAATAGTGATACATTTAAATCAAGTCGAGATAGATAAATAATATTGTTATTGGTTTGAGCGATTCAATCAGTATTGGCTAGAAATTTTTGGTACAAATTATAATATTGTACTCAGCAAGCATACGAATTATTTTTATTAAAACTTCTGACTTAATGCATGATAACAATCATCAGGCACGGCCTGAACAATAATTGCAGCTCTCAAGAGTGTAATTCAAGATAACTAAAGAGCTGATATCTCAATGTCAATCCCTACTTATTTCTCAAAAATGGATTTTAAGTTTAAATAATTAAGATGACATTATAATAAATCATTAAAACTTCAAGGCTTCCAAATCAAGCGAACGAACAGCTTCTAAGAACTTAATTATAAAAATAGCAATGTCGACTCAGTGTGGACGAGACATAGCTCGGTTCCAACCATTCCATTATAAATGACCCACATTGCAATTACCATTTAAATAGCTTCAAATAACGCTGAAGACCCACGCTTGTCAGTAATACTTCATTTTGACCTTGACCTTTCCTCGGGTTCAATTATTTAGGGCAAGTTAAATAATTTTAATTACGTCATTATTAAGGATCGAGTTCGTGTTACTGATTATTAACTTTTGTAATTATTTCGCTTATATAATAGGGCTCTTATTAACAATGTTAAATGGTGGTTTAGTTAAACTATCTTTTGTCTGTGTATGTCTGTGTCCTTTGACAATTTTAAACTGAATCGAATGAGTCAAAACGTAGTATAATCATCATGCGCTGATGCAGCTGATGCGTTGATCAGTTGTTAGCAACCGATTTCCAACTGAAAGGTAGCGTGTGTTACTAAACGCCTTACTCATATCATGCTTTTATATGTAAAAAGAAATATTAGTGTCGATTCTGGTATTTCAAATAGCTATTTTTGACCTAATTTTAGTTTCGCTCTCTCTTTCCAAATAAGGACATGAGAAAAGGATGGAATATAGGTATTTTAGGCCTGTCAAATTAATCCTATTGCTTGCACAGCTCTAAATTAAAATTTAGACCTGTCAGAAATGTTCTAATATTTTTAATTGGAAAGAAAGAGTAAAACTTAAATTAGGTTTAGGTTTGTGACGCCTGAATCGACAACCATTATCGTAAGAGTGCATTATAATAATACGAGTGGAATACTCCTTAATTTCCTGTTATTTTTTTACATACTATACGATAGCAAGACGAGCTGGTCGTTGCCTGTTGGTAAGCGTAACGCCGGCTTATAACAATTGCAGTGCCAATCAGAACTTTGAAACACAAAGGCCTGCGCGGGACTGCATTGCGCTCGTTGTCCTGAGACATTAGGTATTAAGCCCAGTAATTACACATAACTAAATTTCAGTAAGTAATGATGTAAAACCAAGGTCTAAAGTCTAGACAACAGGTTTTAGAATGATTTCACGTGTAACATTTAATGTAAGGTAAATATTGTGTTAAGCTAAATTACTTAACTTCAAATAAACGGTAACAGTTTATGTTATATACTGTTATGTTTATGTAGCTAAAGGTTATTCATGGACAGAATAAACAAGTTATGTTACATTAAAACAAATAGGTGCCTATTATTAAAGCTATCACATAATATAATATATTCAGCATAATATAGTATTCATATTACAGTAAAAAAAAACGACATTTCCCTACTTGAAACATCTTTGATTCCCGTTTCCTTATCCACTCAAAATATCAACCTCTCCGATCATGAATACCAACCAAAATTACGTACCTACTAACCGTAATAAAATTCCCTGGCCTTATTTACATTCCGTTTTTTATAAACAGGGCGATAAGGGAGAGTCCGGACCGAGAGGCAAGCGGGGCCACCCAGGCCCACCTGGCCCAAGGGGTCCGCCAGGCCTGCCAGGGCCCCCCGGGACGCCCGGCACGAACGGACCTTCCGGCGATATCGGATTACCAGGATGGACGGTATGATAAACAATCTCCTTATGGGATTTTGCGGAAACAATTGGTTTTCGTGCTGACATGAAGGACTTTTTTATGTCACTGTAGTGGATTTGTGTTTGAATTATCTTGAATCTTTTCATCCAGGTTTTTCAAAATTGACATGGAACATTTATTTTATACATAAGTAACTCTTCTTACGAGCTGTATATCAAAATACTTAGTTTTAAGGAATAGAAATAAAAATTATATTCATAATAATGTAGGTAGGTACCTACTAATGTCTCATGATATGAGACCACCAAAATAACTAAGATATTTTAAGGTACGCTTAAGTTTCACCGCTTATTCATTCATACATAAGCGACGATGGCCAAAAAACAGTGCCGAATTGAAGACCATAATATCATCAGAATACGCAAACTCTGTCAAGGCGCTTCCGTACGCACAATAAATATGAATGTAAAATACTTTGTGCGTACCTACAGATGTAACATCCGTCATATAACAGTGAAGACACATAAAAAGATTTTTACTTATACTATTATGGCAGTTTTATCACGTCTTTGATAATATTGTGATGGTAAAGTTATTCATATTACGAAAGATAATGGAATATTGGTTTGAACTGCATATAACTTAAGGTTTACGCTAGCAAGAAAAGAAATGTTATCTATACAAATAAATAAAATTGCAAATCTGTTTGTAATATCAAAATAACAGCTTTTTTTTTACTGGCTAAATGCCTTTATTAACTAGCTAATACATAAATAAACACTACATCTAACCTAGCTAGCTACAAAAACAGTTGGATAATCTACAAGCCCTAGTAGGCCTATAGATACAGCTTTTTACCAAATGTATATTAAAGTATATACGTTACCTATAACAAAACAACCATTTGTAAAATGTTTGTCTGTCTGTCTGTTCCGGGTAATCTCCGAAACGGCTGGGCCGATTTTGAAGGGATTATCACTGGCAGATAACTGATGTTATAAAGAGTAACTTAAGCTACTTTTATTTTAGAAAAAGAGTTAGTGTTCCGCCCAAAAAAATAAAAAAACATGAAATCCAATATCTCCGCGCGGGTGACACCGCGGGCAGCAGCTAGTCTAAAAATATAATAACCAAAATCGTATACCCTCAGCAATGTATATAGGAAATGAGACGTCCAAAATAAAGCTCACTATTTCCGTACCATAAAAACTCAAGGTCTATAAACTTGGCAAACGAGTTTTCAAGCTTACCGTAACATAAAAATGATGGTAGAAATATTATATCAATAATAAATTTTCTCAGGGACCGCCAGGAGCTGCGGGGCAAACGGGACCTCAAGGGCAGAAAGGTGAAAAAGGGGACCCCGGACTTAGCCCTCTCGACCTGGAAAAGGTAATTTCTAATACTTCAGTTACACAGCAGGTTAATTAAGCGCTCGAATAACTAAACCGGTTGAATAAACACGGTGTAGAGACGTAGAAGGCCTCCGGAAAACGTGCAGTACCCGGCTTTTTTTTCTTTTTGCGGTCGTTGCCTAAGATAACTTATATCTTACTAAGTCAAGGACTCTACTGTGGAGTTTACTATATGTCATTTTAGAGGGAAGATATTGTGAAAGTAAGTCGTAAAAAGATATGAACTACTACCAAGAACTTAAGTGACAATGTGATCACTGGTTGTTTACACACGTGCCCAAATTGATAGGTACATTCTACATTACAGAATTTTAATTTGAGGGTGTTAGATATCAAGCCAAGTGAGACCTAGAAAATGCATGCGGAGTGATGAGAACTTGCTTTTTTCATCACTTAAAAGTAAAGATGGCTTGAGATTACTCAATCTCATAGTAAGATTGGAACACTTTAACTACAAGATCAGGAGGTGAATTATGGTAATCAAGTGATATGATAGTGGTCATAGTCAAACGCTAATTCAATCATTTCTTTTTCTTTTTTTATTTATGGTTAGCTTTTGCCCGTGGGTTCAGATGCGTTGAAACAGGATTAAAAGTATCCTTTTTAGTAGTAATTATATAGCACTTGGAGATAATGTAGCTTCCTTTTAATGAAAGCATTTTTGGAATTGGACCAGTAGTTCTAAAGATTAGCTGTAAAAGATTAAATTCACCTCTTTATAATACATAGCTAGATAAGCGTGTTAAAACCTATACCTAGAACAGAAACTGGCTCTTGAGCTAAGATTCAGAAACGAATCTATGCGTGGGACTCGTGTTTCCATATGTCATAATTCCATATAGTTTTGACATATGGAAGCAAAAGTCCACGCTAAGAGACGTCTCTGAATCTTAGGGTTAGAGCTGTCAGAACACATCGACAAGTACTTGACAACAGCCAAGCGGACACTAGGAAATGCAATACCGCTGTGCATCATTTATAAAATAAACAATGACAGCAGCCGGCTATCCGGCCAAATTAGTTCTCACCACATCTCAGAAATAACAAGCTCACCGCAGCCTAGAACAAACCTATACACCTAAAGGGGCGTTGCGGTTTGTTCATTAACTTCTTTTGTTTTTGCAGTAACCTTATAAAACCAACCCAATGAGTTATTTTCATGCAACGATTTTTACGAGTATACAATCTTTAATAAACAGCGAGGAGTAGCGCAAAAGATTTGTAGAATAAAAATCTTTCGTATAGCGAGATTCTTAACTTGTACAAAATCTATATAAATACATCGTTTCATACGTTTTTTATTGCTGTTAAAACATTTACACATTGGTTTCCTCCATTCTTGAAAAAAAAAACATTATGTAGATAGTAAGTAAATATTATTTGTTGTAATTCCATAATTTTCTGCTTTCGTTGCTAGACGTTTGTTAAACCTCGCATATGTCAAAACAAATGATAGTTAAATTATACTATCTACATTTTGTAAAATTTAAACTTACGCGCAACTTTGAAATTAAATTAAGTAATTGCAATAAAGACACGGGTATCATCGTGGTCACGAGAAGACTCTTCTGGTGACCACGATCGATGCAACTTGATCGAAACGTCGAGGTAAATAAAAACCTGGGTTTTTATCGCGATCAAGTCCATTTTTTACAAACAATTTGAACAATCTATAAGTATTTTGTTTTTGACGCACTAATGACACAGTGGTAGTGAGACCAACCAAATCCTACAGAAACACATCGCAATGCAGTCATAGCAAGGTACTAGGGCATATTACTCGTATAATGCACCACTGGCTAGTTACCACCCACAAGTTGAAAATTTGTTAGAAACCTCTTTTTGATGTATGCACTTTTTGATGTTCAGCTCCATTCTAGGTTTAGGGTGTTTACTACTTTTGAGGACTTTTTACGAACTTAAGTTTATTGTGTAGTAAAATATCAGAAAAAAAGTTGTGTTAAAAATAACAAAGTGGTCTTAAGCTTTATAAACGATAACCGGCTATAACAGGACCGTAATCAATTTTGATACAGGTTAAAGGTGATAAAGGCGATCGAGGTTACGACGGCACGCCCGGTACTCCAGGCAAAGACGGCCCAAGGGGTCCCCCGGGACCTTCAGGGGCCCCATCGAACACGATCCAATACATCTCTGTACCGGGTCCACCGGGGCCTCCAGGGCCTCCTGGCCCTCCCATACTCTACCCTAACGATGTGACGTCCGATACATTGACTGATAGCCCCGGAGTCAGACGCGAAGGCACAGGTGGGTTAATACACACAGTGGTTTGCTGTGATTTTCGATGTGGACAAAAATAATGGATTTTTGTGGTTGATAGTGATAGCGGTCGGATGGAGACGTATTTCAAACTGGTTTCCATTAATTTTGTGCATGGTGCGGTTTAAACTAGTGTGGCCTTATTCCTTGTTGCAAATAATGTTAATATATTTCTAAATACTCTTAACTTGATTGTGTTTAATTTTTGTTCACACAGGTAAACAGAGAGACCCACTTCAAATTTTAAAAAATTTAAACCAACTTGTTCAATACAGACAAGATCTATACGGTAAGTAAAACTTTTTGAGTTGTAGCTAAATTTAAAAAATGTGATTATAATAACAAGAAATGACAAATGAAAGCCAAAAATGTTTTCTCTTAGGATATCGAGATCCGTTAGACCCACTTGGCGAAACAACAGATTTTGATGACGACGAAGACGGCAGAGCAATCGTTGGTACCATTCTGTTCAAAACTACGGACTCATTACTAAGAGTAAGTACTTCAGCATCTGTTCAAGTTGATTTACACTTTCGTCCTTATTCGGGACCCAAGAGATCCATCAGTTTTGCTTTCCTACTCTCAAAGTGTTTTCTAAATTATAGTACTGATTCTAAGAAAAGTACATCGTTACAAGTAAAGTACAACCGTTGCCATTTTCACAAAAGCATAAAAATCAGTGAATGTTGCAGATATTTCTGACACGCGTTTGCATGCTCGACTATTTCAATCCACTTTATGGTTTCTCATGTCATTTAGTTGGTATTGTTCACAATAATTACGTGTCAATTATGTCCACAGCTCGGCACCAACAGCCCACTGGGCACGTTAGCGTACGTCATTCAAGAACAAGCGCTGTTAGTCCGTGTCAACAACGGCTGGCAGTATGTAGCGGTGAGTGAAATATGTTTTTAATTCCAGTAATACTCCTGAGTGCTCATAACATTGTGACATAGCGCAAAAACGTGACTCCTTTCAATTGGTAACTCAAGATTTGAAAGCTCTGAGTGTTATTTGGTCACGCTGCCTTTGACATCTGAATGCGTATGTGCGTGATCTTTAGCTATTTTTTTCTTGCAACCAACTCGTCTACGGCAGTACTAGACGTCAATCCAACAACCCGATAAAATTTATTAAAAAATTAAAAAAAAACTAGCAACAAAATAATATTGAAACTAAATGAATTTAAATGGGAATAATACGAAATAAAATAGTAAAAAATCTTCTAGAGTTGCTGGCGAACATCGGTCGTATGCTCATAAGTAAACATTTTTAAACATTTACGGTACACTAATCGTATGCCAACTTTGATATTTCCTATTTAGTTTAAGTACGTGCTCGTTTTAACCTAAAAGCTCACTTAAATTCTACTCTTATATTATACATTTAAATATCTATAAATTTAACTATCTAAATCCTCAATTCATGCAAGCATAAATTCTGTCTACATCAATTTTCTGTGCTATAAATCCCATGTTTGCTGCGGTTAGATAATTGAACCGCCCGATTTAAAATTTTGTACTTATAAAATGTAGCTTTCAACGAAATTAACATGGATTACGGCTTTGAATTTTTAATCAACGGCGAAAATTATTGCTAAACAAGCCTCGGTTTACAAAAAGCGAGGCTTATTCTTAAGCCGTATTGGGAATAGCCTCTTTTATTAAGGCCGAGTTATTTAAATGGAACTTATTGCCTTCCCTCTGGGTATAACTGGAAGAAGCAGCATTTTTTACGGGCTTTTAGGAAAATAAAAATTTAGTATTGAAACTCTAACCAATTCTACAAAATTTTAATATCGTCATCACGCCAAGTTCTTTTGGCTGGGAGGAGGGAACGCCACTCCATTTATTCTTTCACACATGCTTTGCATCATCATCGCTGATAGATCTTTTTATTGACTACCACCAATATAATGGTTAAGGTCAGTGCTCACCAACCATTTTGAACCGAAGTTCTACTAACTATTCAGGTAGATTTAACTCATGAACCGAGGTGTACATAGTTTAAACATAAGATTATTTAAACGAGCTCGAGAAACGCGCGCGACATTTTGCCATCTGCCTTTAAAGCTCTGAATGGTTCGTGAACCACCGAATTGAAAGTCTTGCATCGAATTTGCGCGATGCACAGCGAATTAGAACTTTAGATTAAACTAAACTACAGATAACCAAAACGTCATTAATTTCATATTTCATGAGCTACGATTTTAAATTATCCTCAGTAACTACACTAATTATTTGTTCTAAAAATCTCGTTCCTTAAGCACTTATTCTTTTGACGAACCCAAACCAAACAAACGTATTCTTGTAACTACATATTTGTATAGAATTCTTGATAACACCGAAATTGATGTCATAAATATTAAAATCCTCCTTAGCACTGAAATAGGCTTTACTTTGACGTGAATAATTTAGGACGCAATGTTTTCTTTTGTCGTACAGATGGGATCTCTTTTGGCGATACACACGGCACCTTCCAGCGGTCCAACTAGAACGCCTTTACAGAATATTCTAGAAACTTCTAGCTTAGTTCATCATAAGAATCCAGCAGTAGAAGGACCTGTGGTAAGTCTTGCGATCAGTCATCGATAACTTAAAGCAATATTTTCATAATATTCTTTCATGTCACGTTCGTGGTCAAATACCACCCAGGTGCCAAGTTTCAGAGCAAAGCAAACTTTCAAAGCAAAGTGCTAAGTGCAAGCAATGCCAGTGACTGAAATAATTGGTAGGGGCCAATTTTACTCTTAGCATCAAATATACGATCTGCTGGTCTCGTTATCTTGGTGGTAGGACTAACTCTTCTGCGAGTGTCTGTCTGGGTTGTTA
This sequence comes from Crocallis elinguaria, assembly GCA_907269065.1. NCBI lineage: Eukaryota > Metazoa > Arthropoda > Insecta > Lepidoptera > Geometridae > Crocallis > Crocallis elinguaria. Next base: position 15,943,801 of record OU026072.1, on the reverse strand, counting down.
CCGCCGCTTTGCTCGTCAAGTCTGCCGCCAAGCAGTAATGTGCAAGCATTACTGTGTTCCGGTTTGATGAGCAGAGTAGCCAGTGAAATTACTGGGCTTATGGGACTTAATGCCTAATGTCTCAGGGTAACGAGCCCACTGCAGTGCTACGCAGGCCTGTGTTTCAAAGTTCTGAGTGGCACTGAAATTGTTATGGGTCAGCGTTATGCTTACCATCAGGCAAACGACCAGCTTGTTTCGTTACCAGTAGCATAAAAAAAGTATATACTTTTGGTTGTATATATTCGACTGGCTCGTATTTGACTGCAATCTCATTTGATGGTAAGTGACGATGTATGATAAATATTATGTACCTACTCCATTTTTTATATCATCTGCATAACAGTGTTGTAGGTTAATAATTGTAAATTTCTCGATCAATTTGTCTGCTCTTTGAGTGTGACTAACAAGCTCTGGAAAGATAAACTAGTTATATTGTGTTGAATGCTTACGAATTAGCATTCAAGATTTTAAATAGAATTTGAATACAATCATGTTGTTATCATAAGGTTCCAACTGAGTGAATCCTTTGTGCGTGATTGTTTGAAGAAAAGCGTGATTTATCTTAGTATGTGATGGGTAACTATTAAGGAATGCTCTGATAAATAAAATAAAAGTGTGGTGCCTATAAAAAATATGAACTAGTTTAAGCCATCTTTTCCATATTATTCGCGATATTGGAGAGTAGTCACATCATATCTCTATAAAAACATACATAGAATAATGAAAAATAATTTTGTAACAGTAAAAACTGACTTTATCGCAAGTTCTCTGTGTTATGCGTATGCGTTAGATAGGATTGTATACTGTTTTTTTTATTCTTAGCTTCGACTAGCAGCTTTGAACGAGCCTCACACAGGCGACATGCATGGAGTCAGCAGTTCAAATTACGAATGCCGTCGTCAAGCGCAAAGAGCTAATTTAGACGGCACTTTCAGAGCTTTCATATCTTCCAGGTAAGTAAATTATTATATAATTTCCAGATAGCTCGTGCGAGAAAATCTCTCTCCTTTTAATGAAATCTTGAATCTTCTTAAAATAGTCTTGTATTAAGATATTATTTGATTCTGTCGAGTCTTCTCGCCTACGGGATAGGAAATACTTGAGTAGAATTTGATTGTTGGATAGTTGTTGTAGTTTAGCTGTTATTTAATTTTTTGCTGGCTAGAATTTAGTTTATTTTAGGTGATATTTGTATGAATTATGAACAGTTATTGTCTTAATTTGTAAAGTTCTCAATTCTTTCACATTAGCAGTTCGTCCAATTCGCAATTGGTGCAAATTATACCTAGTACAAAATCAAATAAAAATAAGATACGTCAAATTAGAAACATCTATCCGTCTCTCACTTTCTAGTGTTAATTATGACTGTGTTCAACTTCATACTTACATTTAATATATATTTTTTGTCCCCCTTTCTCCTAACTTTACTCATGAAAAATTAACTCTTAGGGTCCAAACTATAGACTCAATAGTCAGCTGGGTAGACAGAGAGATACCTGTCGTAAATACTCGAGGAGACGTCCTCTTCAACTCCTGGGGTGAGATGTTCGACGGGTCTGGTGCTTTATTTGCACACGCACCAAGGATCTACAGCTTCAGTGGCCAGAACGTCCTTATGGATCCGGGATGGTAAGCTCTGAGACTTTCTCTTTTTTAATTAATCACTCTCCTCTATCTTTAATCCAGTCTAGAAATAAAATAGTCTACACAGAAATGAGTCTACACAGAAATGAATCTACACAGAAATGAGTCTACATAGAAATGAGTCCACACAGAAATGAGTCTACACGTAAATGAGTCTCGACGTTGAAGTGTAGATTCGCCTGTCTCATCAGCGACTCAAAAATATCAAGACATGATGGACATAGTCTTCTTGCGCCGCCCGAGTTTTATAACACTACAATTCAAGGAATCATTCGGAGTAGTTCCGTAAATGAAACTAGGCAATGTATTAACTACTGGAATGATTATTTTTCGCTCTACCATGCTTTCGAAATTTGTTAATAATGGAATTATATATAGAAAACTTACAGTTATATCTCTACTTTTTTTGATAGTTATTACACATGTTTTATACATTATAACGGGATATTTATCGTGATTATTATAAGCTGGTGAGCTCCTGATATTTCGACGCTGTTGCAAGCATCATGTTCACGGGAATACACCAAATATAAAAAAATATCGGGAGCTCACCAGCTTATAATACGGTGACGGTAAATATCCCGTTACAATGTATAAAGTAGTGAATAACCGTGAAAGTTTAAAATTACACATTTTGTTGATTTGTGATGGTGAAATGTGGGATAAAAAGGCAGTGATAAGATACGAATACATGGTTAATCAAATCAGTTTGTGAAATGAGACTCCGGCGCTTGGCAATTACATCTCGTGTGGAATTATTTGGGTTGGGCAGGTTGTCTGTGTGGCTGTGTGGGTACGTCTGTTTTGCTACACGTCAAGGCCCTAAGTTGATTGTTATTAATGAGTAGTTAATTCAATAGGTTCGTTTTCTCCGTGATTCTGTGTAACAATTGAGACTTTTTTGATTTTGACTGTACCATCAGACAAACGACCTGTTTTATCGTCGTATATATTTAATCTAGAAATAACAATTTGGCAACAGTTAGCAATTTAATTAAAACATAATTTTAAGCTGCAAAGTACTAAACCTTACCTACTTACCTAGTACGGTAACCTAGTAAACTTAACCTAACCTAATAAGCGAAAAAAAATCAATGTTGACCAATTCCGAGATAAAAAATTAAAAAAATATTTGTTACTAGATTGCCACAAAGCTAAAAGATTTCGCATATTTAATAAATAAATATATTAAAAACATTTAGCGGAGGAATTTTGTTTCATAAAGCACTTAAAACGCGATGTTGAAACCTCTTTCCTCGTTCATTATTTCCAGAAAAGAAAAACAATTTACCAACAGTATCAACCAATTCTTCCATCACCGCAAAAATTAAAAGGCCCATTAAAAAAAATCGTCCGCTTTGATCTCACTGACAGCTTTTCACAGCCAACATTTCGGCTTAAAAGGGGTAATTTACCAAAATATTTCTAACGTCTCAGAATAATTACCAACTCGTATAAAGTTTGTGTATAAACAGAGCAAAGAGTATAATAACTAGATTAAACTTTATTAATTGTCCCTTGAGATCTTAAGGCTTTTGTTGTTAGACTTGGTATAATCATTTAGATACTGTTATAGTCTTGAAACCTTGTTTCGGAGTAAACGTTAAATATGAAAGGATTTCATGCTCCCGCCTCTGTGATATGATCTTGTGGAAACGAGGCGGCGTTGAAAAGATTTATGGCGCGTTGTATAAAATTTTGGGTGTAGAAGTTTTGAATTGAAATTACTTTAGATCGTGATTTAGGTGAGAGATTACTGTAAACATCACGTATAGATAGACTATAGGTAAACAAATAGTATTTTTTTATAATTGTTGATTGAGACGAGTGGGTCGTTTGCCTGATTGTAAGCATAATGCCAGCCCCTAAAAATTGCAGTGCTACTCGGAACTTTGAAATAAAGCCTTGCGTGGCGCTGCATTGCGCTCGTTACCCTGAGAGAGTATGTATTGAGACTCTCAAGCTTAATAATTTTGATTTACTGGCCATTATGCTCATCTGACTCATTAAGGTTAGGTTCATCATCAATACTCATTGGCCGCAGATAATATCTAGGAAAGACTTTCCGTTATGAATAGGACAATAAGTATTAATTCTAACTATTAGCCGTCACTGTAGCCTACTAAATTTCAGTTTATTCCATTCAGAACCTTTATACCGCTAAATGTAGTATTACTTCGTAGTCTATAATATTAGCGTGAATGCAGCTATGACATCGTACAATTCGTCAGTTTCTAAACGACCACTGTCATTTCGGTGCCTTTATGTTTTCCAGTATCCCTGTCCACTTGCAACAGATTTTTTGTTGAATAGTCTGTGGTTGTTAGCTTTCATGTCCCAGTTTGTTAATTTTATGATTTCATTAGGCCTACAAAAGCCGTTTGGCACGGAGCGAACCCCAACGGCGAGCCTGCTATGGACGCTTACTGTGACGCATGGCACAGCAGCAGTCCGGACAAATTTGGGCTCGCATCCTCGCTGCGCTCCAACAAGCTTTTAGACCAAGAAACGTGAGTATTTAGTGACAATAAATAACGTGGTTCATAATATAAACGAGGGTAAAACCAGCACGGTTTCGATGTAAAATAAATATCGCTGGTCGCATTTAATTAGCGTCTAAATTTATTTAGGTAATCAAGAACTGCTGAGATCATGGCCTGGTGTTTAGCGTGTACCAGCTTCGGCCCCATTCTCACTTTCAGTCATGTGATATGTTGCAAAACAAATACATATTAAATGTAAAAATGCGCTATTTTTTTATAGGTACATGTTAGAGTCGTAATGGAAGTAAAACAACCACTCCTTCAAAAAAGCTCAAGTATTTATCTCAATGTTTCGATCAAGTTTCATTCATTGTGGTCACAAGAATTGTAAGCATAAAATGTAAACGTTGTTCTCTTATGTTGCTAAAAAAATAAACAAAAACCTGTGTTTTAGCGCGATTAAGTCATTCTTAAATTAAACAATATTTCGAATCGCTAAAGATTCATAGTTACTACTCTTTCTAATCATTACGCACTATAGGTGAAAGCTAAGGTATTCGACCATATGACATACCTACACAAACCCCATCATAAGGGATTTATATCGAATAAAGTGCTTATGTATACACTTAAGTATGTATATTTCTTTTAACACTGAAATCTGTTGGTGGATTTTTTTACTCACAACGCGACGGTACCAACTCTCTCACCACTATACACGCGTTAAATCTAAAAGTCTGTACAAGAGTTTTAAGTGGTTTTTACATTGGCTAAGTATCTTTACTACCCCATGTTTTATGACACCTGTTTGCAACAGTGAGTGGGTGCACTAACGATGATTACTTACTTTAGCCCTTTCAGTATCGTTCATTGTTAATATCTCTAATTTTATTTTGTTACAGATACTCATGCAGTAGCAAATTGATAGTTTTGTGTGTGGAAGCGACGCCCGTAGACACAGTTAGAAGAAAAAAACGATCTAAGTAAGTACAAACTTCCCATATAAGTTGCATTTACAAGATTAAAAATGTAAGCAACTGGCTAAAATAATTCAAAACTTTCTGTCACTTCTATCCATTACATATACTGGCAGGAAAAGTAGGCCAATGTTTGCATCACTGTTGTCTAGGCAGGCCTAAAATCTTTTTAATACGGCGAACCTAAAACCTTGATGCAATAGAATGACAATGAGAAACTAACAATAAACGCTAAAAATTACGCAGTCTTTATAAAAATCAGATATTATAAAAAGCATTATTATCATACCAGTCAATGATGTTGTAACATTTATCTTTGATTAATCGTAAACGTGTTTACGTAATTTTCAGCATTATTACAATTATTATAATGAGAATTATATATACATTTGTATTGTATATATTTGTCTAAAATTTTCTTTCAGGTATCGGACTGCAGAGAAATACCTCAAAGATATCGAAGAGAAACGAAACGATACTAGGAAAAATTTATAGGTAAAAATTGTAGTTATTTCTAATATAGCACATAAGAAAGTGAAGACTGTAAATAAATTTGTAGATAAAAGTTTTCTTATAGCAAAGATTCCGGTGGAACATATCGACAATATATCTCAACAAACGAAATGCTGAATAAGCAACTGTGGGTTTTTTTCGACTGAATAGACTACTGGTTTCTTTGTAATTGCAACAAAATTGTAAGGATCTAAAAGCAGTTTTACTAAATAATTCAAACATAATAAACTATTGTTAAGAACAGTAACGTGAATGAGACGAACGGGTCGTTTGTCTGATGGTAAGCATAACGCCAAGCCATAACAATTGCAGTGCCACTCAGAACTTTGAAACACAAAAGCCTGCGCGGCACTGCATTGCGCTCGCTGAGACATTAGGTATTTAGTCTCATATGTCCAGTAATTTAACTGATCAGTTTGCTCATGAAACCGGAACATCAATGCTTGCACATTACCACTTGGCGACAGAGCAAAACGGTAGTACCCACCGATACATTCACTCTAATAGGAGTAAATCCCACAACCTGTTAGGAGAATTTGTAAGAATATTAACTTCTATTGACTAGAACTATATTGACAGCGCGCTAGTAATCCATCAAGCCTAATCAAACTCATCAAACTTCGCTATTTACAACTGAGGAGGTTCTATGTAAATTACAGAAGTTTAAGCTTTCAGCTTTTGATATCTTTACTATAGGAATTCCAGCACACCGATCGTTATGTTCTGTTAGGTATTTTGTCATGTAACGTCTGAATTTTACATGAGAAAATATATTTAAATACCTTCATTATTCCTTACCTTATGTTCTGCTCTTATCATCATTTTTATTCATGCCTTTTCAAAATTTAGTAAGATCCAGTCAAAATACAGCTCAATTAAAATCAATAACATTATGTATCTGGGTTCAAAGTTTTATTATAGTGGTGTTTAAACCCTCCTATTGATCAGAGATTAGTTTTTCGTTATTATCTATGTATGATAATAATATTATCATATATTTTAACGGTCTAAAAGCCTTTGTTAATTAGCTACTACATAACTTACTTCTAACTAAACTTCAAACTTAGCTACAAAAACAGTTGGATTATCTATTAGCCAATTGAATGTAGGTCTACAGGTAATCCTAATGCTGTAGCCCATTACCAGTTGGTAGCGAACCCAGGATGCTGGGGACATTAACTCTTTGAATTTTTTTATACCACTTGATAAAGAGACGAGCTGGTCGTTTGCCTGATGGTAAGCATAACGCCGGCTCATAACAATTGCAGAGCCACTCTGAACTTTGAAACGCAAGGCCTGTAAGGTACTGCATTGCACTCATTACCCTGAGACATTAAGTCATTTAGGACATTTCACTGGATACTCTGCTCATCAAACTGATACACAGTAAGGCTTGCGAATTACTGCTTGGCGGCAGAGTTTACGTACAAAGCGGTGGTACCAACCCAGATGGCTACTCGCAGAAGAGTTCGTCCAACCACTTAGTGAATCGCAGTATTTTGATTACGCGTTGCGTCAACTTACCCAATATAGCCAAATTCTGTTCAGTTTGAAAAATACCTACAACATAGTAACATGAATATTTCTGTAGTTTTGTAAATAATCAGCTTTTAACTAATCGTCGTTACGTAATTAATGTAAATATTTACTTTATTATTGTGTATTATACGGATCGTAACTATACTGTAACTAAATGTTAAATACTATGATTGTTATTATTAAAATTTCTACCGCCATCTTGAAATTGTAGTTTAAGGTCCTTGAAATTAAATGTAAATAGGAAACAATTTACTGCTAATTTTTCATTTTGTTACCAGTTGATTGTTTTAGTTTATTTTAAAATAAGTAACGTGCTCTGAATTTTGAAGAACTGAAAAATATTATAATTATAATTATAATAGCTGCAATTACACCGAGATCCTTTATTGGGTTTGTATTGTATTCACTTGTGTCTTATTACTTGTTTTATGTCCTTTCAAGATGTTTCGTGACTGGGAAATGAATACTTTTTTTTAGCTGATAAACTGTTTAAAGTTACGATGAGTATGTTTTTAATTTATATAATAAGTGCAAGACTATTGTCAAACAAATTTAAATTATACATTAAGTTGTAAATTGTGAAAAATGGGCAAATAAAACCTCTATTTCACTAAAAACGCAATTTTTTAACTGTCCAGTTTTTATTATTATTTAACAGTTTTTACTGTAACATGTTTAAGATTAATTATCTTCTTGGAATAGCTTAATCGACGTAAAATCCAGTTTTAGTTCAATATCGATGTTTCGATGTTGTGCGTAAGTAATTGCAAAGAGGTATGTGAATAAAGTATGTAGGTAATTTTGAATTATTGATGTAAATAGGTAATGTTTATTGAAGTTTTTCTTCAATAAGGCAGTGCAATGAGTAAGTAATGTAGGGCGTTTTGCGTGACGGCTTGGTTTGTAACGCGTTTAGCGTGCAGAATTACATTATTTACCGATCCACACATGCGCCTTTGGCAACGCCCACATTTAAGATAGCTTTTGTAAACAGAATGTTTCAGTATTTTAGAGCTACTTGAACGTAGATAAAAATGCAGATGCACGCAAAACGCTCCGCTTCTACGATGTTTGCTCTAAGATATTAATAGAAACCTATATGTAAATTATATAAAATCGAACCATGATTTAAAAGAAGATGACATATTATGTAAAAACATATCTTTCTATAATTTTTGTAATATATTTGCAATTAAAAATCCTTCTCTATAAGTATTTTTAAGTTTTTTACTTTTAAAGTATTGTTGAAGTAAGACATATCAAATAATGAATATTAATGTCTGAATACTTTTTTTAAGTTTCTATAAAAATATTTAACTTTATAACTTCTAATATAAGTGTCAAGTTATAACTAATGTATTGTAATTTTTCATTGTTGAAACGAACGCTAGGTAAATTATATTGTACTTCCCGAAGTACAGATTGTTTTGAAAAATAAAGATTTTTTCATAATATATATTTGTTTGTTTTAATCCGAATACAATATTTTATCTATATAAATAAATAAAAGTGTCTGTTTGTAATATCCAAGTAACAGCTTTTTACTAAATGCATATGAAAGTATATACGGTACGTGTAACAAAACAACCATTTTTAAAATTGTTGTCTGTGTGTCTGTCTGTGTGTTTGTTCCGGGTAATCTCCAAAACGGCTGGGCCGATTTTGACAGGACTTTCACTGGCAGATAGTTGATTCTATAAGGAGTAACTTAGGTTACTTTTATTTTATAAAAATAATTAGGGTTAAAAAAATAAAAACAATGAAATCCAATATCTCCGCGCGGGTGAAACCGCGGTCAGCAGCTAGTGACTACTTTTTTTCTTAAGTTCTAAAAATACGTTCAATAATATGAAGTTACACTATCCCTGAGTGATATAACATTTTATTCTATTCGACGCTTGCGAAGCCTCGGGCAGACGCTAGTTTACTATATGTCTTTATGTATATCTTTGAGTATGTAAGTTGTTATATTTTTATGTTCTGTTTCATTAAGCCTGAACGATCGCACAAATAGTTCCACTTAAGAAGTTTTTTAGAAAAATCAGATGAGTTTCTGGCACTGAAAAAAATATATGCCATTATTCATCACATTACCGACTATCGTCTGCCCGCGGTTCCGCACGCATGGAATTAGAATAAAATGTAGCAAATGTATGTAAGAGGCGAGTAGTCGATCCAAGTGGCTTTCTATGGGGGAGGCCTATGTTCAGCAGTAGACGTCTTCCAGTTGATTATGATGATGATGTAGCAAATGTATCACTCACGGATAAATGTATAGCTTCCTAAATTAGTGCATGCCTATTTTTCATGCAGACGCTATCCTATTTTAAACTATGCCGGCAATCCATCATAATAGTAGAATTGCGTCAAGGTTCAATTATGACACAGTTTTTTTGTGTTTCGAAAAAGAAGCAGAATCGTCGAGTCACTGCTTGACAATTTATTAAAATAAGGTCGACGCAACCCGGTTTATCGTCGTAATGTTTAAATCGTTTATTTTAACTATTCTTATTAGAGTGCCGTTTTGTTTAATGTTCTTAATCTGATTTAGGTTGAAATTAGACTCTTCGATAATTTTATTAACTATAGAAACTAGATTGAATTTTCTGTACAATTTATTATCTATTCATGAAATCTTTGTGCTCGACTACCTCACAGTTGTTTTAGAGTGTGAGGTCCTCACATGACCCTAGATATATGTATGTGTAATAGAGGTAGTATAGACAGTACTGCTATATGTCCATGGCTTACGGTTAACACAGTAGGTAATAACACGGTTTGAAAGGACCTAAGCTTATTTTTTTTATTCAGAGTTAAAATATGCTTGTAATTTCAGCTTAAAATATTTAAAAAATCTTAGCTGGGCGGCAGAGTGTTGTCACCAAGCGAATAAATATATATACATTGACAAGAATATAGAACGCCTACGTAGACTTGAAACGTAGTTGAGAGGTTCAGCGTTGGTTCTTTTTTCGCTTATTGGCATAATAATCTCGCAGAGGCGTTTCCTGTCACAGAATAATGACTATAGCGTAGAACTTTCTTACTTATTTTATATGAAGGGGCACCAGGCTTCATAATAATATTTTTTTTTCTCAAGATCTGATGATGTTGCATTTTTACGGTAAGGCTTACCTTAAAAATGAAGAAGGTTTTGTGGAAATTAATTTAGAAAATAAAAAATATCTTACTCTGCTTTATTCCAAACTAGCTTCTGCCCGCGGATTCAACCGCGTTCCCACAGGAGCCGCGCATTTTTCCGAGATAAAAAGTCAATGTTAATGATTAAAAATCACGACGATCAGTTGCTGCGTGAAAGCAACAAACCAACAAAATTACAAAAACAGTTTTTAAATAGATAGTACGGATTTTTATTTGTACAACATAATTTTGCGGTTAAACGAAAAGTTATACGAAACTTCAATCTGCAGTTTCACGTTATTACACAATTGAATAAACAACTTATGCAATTTGCCACTAATATTGCAGTTTTAGAAACGTCAGATTGAATTGATATAATTTATTTGCCAAAAATATAATTGAATGTGGTTTAAACATTTTTTTTTATTTGTGTTAGGTATCAAAGGTACGGACCGTCTGCTGCAGTATAAGTAGCAGTAACATTGGCGATAGCACAAATTGTTATAAAAAAAAATATTTCAGAAGAAAAATGCATGTTTTTCATGGCCAAACTGGTTTGCCAAAACCGTTAGGCCACAAAGAAACTTAATTTCTACTAGCCAAACTCTACAAATGGGTTGCCAATCCAGTTAAGCTACAAGGAAACTTAATTCCTCGTAGCCAAGCTCTAGATAAATGGGTTCAATATCCAAACCAGTTAGGCCACAACGAAACAATTTTTCGTAGCCAAACTATGAATTAAGTTGGTACCTAAAAAAATAGCCTGATGGTAAGCATAACGTCCGCCCATAACAATTGCAGTGCCACTCAGAACTTTAAAACGCAAAGGCCTGCGCGGTACTGCATTACGTTTACCCTGAGACATTAGGTATTAAGTCTCATAAGCCCAATAATTTCATAAGTTACCAACAATGCACATTACACCCAACGTAAAATCTCATTACACAACCCGAAACCAAAATAAGGACAATACCCAATTAGTATTACAAATGTACCGCACAAAATAGCCAACCAGTACATTAAAATGACAAGAACGTAGCTCCAGTTTTAGCTCATTAAATCATTGTCCGAGTTGTCACTTTTTAGGGCTCACCATGTGTTAAAATAATCCGCATAATAAAACACGGGTCATGGAAATGGTAAAGGGAACGTGCCCTTCGTTAAATTAAAAGGGATTCCGAGTAAATTAAAGGTGTTAGGTTTTCGTACAGACCGAAGGACGCACGGTTTTGCTACGTGTTAGGCTATAATGGAAAATGGGTATTAATAACGCCCAAGTTTGTTTCGGGACTGGACTGTGGACATTGTACTTTGGAAGGGTAGGTATTAATGAATGTGGTTATGTTTACAATGTTTTTCGTTTTAAAAATCGATTTTGTTAATTCGAACTGTATGTATGTGTTTAAAAGATTAAATATATTTATCGGCAACTGGTTACGTAGCAAGGTTTTTTAGGCCTATAGGTAATACAAATGTACCAGAACATGTTGGGAACGTAACTATACAGCAAGACGCACTTTGGGTGCATTTAAAAAAAACACTTAATCGTTTGTGTATCGTAATGCATACCATCTACACAAATTAATAAAACTGAAGTGTCTGTTTGTAGTGTCAAAATAACTACTTTGTAATAAATGCATATGAAAGTACATATACGGTAACTCGAATAAAAAAACTATTTTTAAAAATTTGTGTATGTCTATTTGGTCCGGCTAATCTCCGAAAAGGCTGGACCGATTTTGATGGAACTTTCACTGGGAGATAGTGTTATAAGGAGTTACTTATGCTGCATGGGCGAAGCCGCGGTGCACAGTTAGTCCAAAATAAAATATATACTGTGCGTTATTTTTTAAAATATATATTAATAAGTCACCCAAGTAGAACCTACTAAGTTCAAATTCAAATTTAAAATGTTTTATTCATTAGGCCCCCATGGAGCACTCATGAACGTTAAAAAAATATCTGGTCTGAATAATATAGCCTGTATGCCTTCAAATTCGGATTATTTTAAAGAGCATTTTGACATCTGCCGTCTGAATTGGGAATTGAACTGACGACAACAACGTTGTTGACGACGACAAGGAACTTCTACCCGTAGAAGATTATTGACTGACGACTACGTGAACGTCGACGTTTGGCGAACTCATTTTACAAATTCTCTTTGCGTTCAATCTTGTACCGCATTCTAGGAGTATTTTACTCAAGTTAATAATGTCTCTCATTGCAAAGCGCACCACAACTATTTTAAATATGAATATTGCACCCTAAAATACTCTGTGCACTTTCAAATTACGTGTCTTAAGCCTCACAAGCCGCGGCCGCACCGCACTCGCATAATTATTTCTGCTGAAATTTTCAGTTGGTAAATTCGTTCTGAATTTCCAGAGATATTTTGTTTGCAACTGTAATTAATGTATGTGGGAATTGAGTTAATGAACGCGCAGTATAAAAGCATGGTTAAGGGTCATGAAAATAATAAACATAGATTCAGTACATACAAATTTATAGGTATGTAAATAGATTGGATTTTTCCTATACTTGAGCTATAAGACTGCTTCTTGTCGAATACAATGGTTCTAGAACGTAATGCCTCTAGGTTTTGATTCCCTTCCCAGATTCTAGAAGTTCCAGTGAATCCGAGTTTACGTAGGACGTTAAAACTCTCAAAAGTCAATTGTAAAGGTAGTCTATTTTTAAGTGCACTAGCTGAATAGGGATGTTGCATGAAACAAAATACATAATTGCTGTCGCTATACATGTTTAAGAACATCACATTAACACAATACAAATGAAATATACAAAAAATATTATATAATTTCTACATAGATAACTACATCTAAAAGTTCACGAATTCAACGTTTTTTTTAATTATCCAATACTTATTTATATCATCACATTTCAATGAATAAAAAATGTAGGTATGACAAATATGTACTAATACGCAGTTTTTCACGAACAAATCTACAAAAAGCATATTAGTACAGCTTTACCCCGCGTTGAACATGTGTCGTCAAATGTTCTGCCCAATTTGTATGGGGCGTTTTAGCGCTCAGTAGATACGCCCGACTTTGAATATAATTTTTTGTTTATATTGTTTATATTCGATTTCCAGTTTTTTCCACATAGACATTTGATGCTCATGAGAAAACGTATCATAAAAAATGGAACACGTAAATATACAGATCTCAAATATTTGACGGACCCGCGTCTTCTGGTTATCTTGATCAGACGCTTTAACCTTCAAAGCTATGAGAGTTATCGATGTTAGCCCCTTCTTGATGAGGTAGACGATCGCGGCAGTTGTAGTTGCCTCGTTCCAAACCCTAAATCATCGAGAAAAAGGGCAAGAAACACGGCGGTGAAGTGACTTGAGAGCATGACACACTTCTAGGTTTTACGTCTTCGATCACATTTTGTATTAAAATCATATGTGACATAGTGGTTAAACGCACCCATCCAGAATAAAATGTACAAAAATTAACTGAACTCGTTCGTCCGGGAATATTTTGTGAGTAGAAAAAAATAATTGTGAAAATGTGTGGCCCAAATATTTTTTGAGCGAACGCGACTTCATTCGTTTTAAAAATAAATTGAAAATACACATAGCACACACCAAAATAACAACGGGAAAATTTTCACATTTTTTAAATACCTAAAAAATACAACGCAAACACTTAAAAAATACCTAACATTTTCAGCGATTCGTAAATATGTGAGGGCACCTAAGCCTATAATTATGAATTCTGCGATAAATTCTTTCACCTTCGAAGTAGGACACTTTAGGGCGAGGTCCCCTTCATCGCGTGCACTCTTAATGGCTCAGATATGCATTTTTAACGATGAAAAATATGACGCCATAAAACTATAATGTGTGAAATAGAATAAGGATGTTAGTTAGATATTGTTTTTACGAAGACGTAAAATATTACGATAGCACTTTTATTTAGAACAATATTTAAAAAGGTTAATTTTTGTTTGATTTGATTGAACTACTTCTTGCAGGCCCGAGGTAGGCACTTGCGAATGTTGTAGTGACTCTAGTTGAGTTGTTCCAAAGCCTACACCATCGATAAGAAGAGCAAGAAAATCTACGGTGGAGTAAAGATGAAAATGATAATTGAGGTATTTTTTATAGTGGCGTGCCTTAGCTTACGTCTAGTAGTATGCTCCTTGCCTTTAATGCTGTTTGCATAACGGTGTATAACAAAAATGAAACGAAAATAAACGGTTGAATTTATTTTGCTTTTAAACTCCATCTCTAAATTTTACACTGTAAACAAACGCCTTTCTGATAGAGTCTAAGCACTTGCCACACACCCAACACTCTTGTTTATTTTTAGAACTCTAGAGCAGGTAGAGCTTTGTTTAGTGATTCGTGGAACTTTTTAAAAGCTCTTTGACGAAGCTCAATAAAGTTAGACTTTGAGTAAGTGTAGTTTGAGTAACTACTATTTCGTTGTTACTGTCTTGTAATATCATCTTTTCTGTAGTAACTCAAGAAGTTTTTGTAACTGGTTGGTATAATTTAATATAAAATAAGTCGATAGAGCAAAAACTCGCTCACTGAGGCTTCTCACGCTTCATTACTTCAAAAGCGCGTCTCTTTGAAAGATAGTTCAAGGTAGACTGGTTATTATACATAATGATTTTACACCGTAATCTTTTTTATACTATTTGATAATGACATAAGCTGGTCGTTTGCCTGATGGCAAGTATAACGCCGGCCCATAACAATTACAGTGCCACTCGGAACTTTCAAACACAAAGGCCTGTGCGGCACTGCATTGCGCTCGTTACCCTGTAACATGAAGTATTAAGTCTCATGAGCCCAGTAACTTCACTGGCTACTCTGCTCATCAAACCGGAACACAGTAATGCTTGCACATTACTACTTGCAGCAGACTTCACGAGCAAAGCGGTGGTACCAAGCCAAACGGACACTCGCAGAAGAGTTAGTCCTACCACCTAGTTAAACATTTGTCAATATACATGTTTGCGAAAAATCAGCGGTTTTTTTAATAACCATCCTTATGCCCATTTTCACCAACCCTAGGACACCTCTAAATCAGATGCCTCTAAATATTTAGGAATTTCCTAGAGAAAAAAAGCGTGTCGCCAACCTTTAGGAATGTTCTAACGGTTTGCTTACATTAGGACTTACTTAGTTAGGCGTCGTTGATGAAAACGGGCGTTAGTGTCCCTTGCAGCGGCACCGAATAGCGAGCCGTGTTCCTCAGTATGAGAAATCTGTCTAGTAGTTTCGTATGGGCTAAAAATTTCACTGCCGTTCCTTTTAAGCGTACATTACCGTTCCACCACCAAGTCCGCGTGGCAAAACTAATATATACAGAGCTAGCTATAAATTAATTTCAGAACTTTGTGCCGCTTGCCAACATAGAGCCATAGCTGCCAACATAGTGAATAAGAGTACTTGATGCATGCCAACTTTATGGGCCAAAATTTACGATTCCACCACATAGGTAAAACAATAATAATATATCACTTGGCCGAAACGTTGTAAAGAACTCGTAAAGTGACGTTGCCTGTATGAATGTCACAACTTTAATGGTGTATAAAATATTTTTGATTGATGGCTTTGTACTTTCATCGAGAGCGCGCAGTTTGATCCTAGGCTTAGAATTTTTTTTGTTTTATTCAAAATCTACATAATTAGCGTTTGACCACGGCTTCGTAGGCAAGGACTACATTTTGTAGCTTATAGGTACTTATAGGCACTCAGCAGGAAAATGTAACTTCCTATTAGTGAATGAGATACTAAAGAATCGGGCCAGTCATGCAAGCAAAAAAAAATCAAATTATAATAATCGCTATAATGCTTTGTCCTGAAGAAATCTCTGCTTAGTCGCATCCTTCGAAAGTGCTACACTGAAATAAAAAGGTCAAGATCATTGTGTTTACTAAGCTTATTGAAGTTGTCACTTCCTCGCCATGAGTACGAATTGTGCTTATAGTTGTTTGAGACTACGGTAATGTTTATTGGAGCGTTGTTCCAGTTTAACAGCTGGAATATTAAGCTTTATTTTTATTTATTTAAATTGTAACCACACTGAGAAAAATACTTGTTAGAATTAATAAAAAAAATGTTAAAGACTATCAAAGAACTTGTTTATATACGAGCGCATAAAGTAACATGATTTCAGCTATAATGTTACGTTGATTAAGCGATCTAACAAGCAGTCTTATTAAAACCAACTAAGTATTTGTCAACTGTATCAAGTCAGGTTATTTTGATTATTAAATTAATAAATTGAAAATTATAGCATCGATAATACAACTTGATCAAAACTATCAAGTGCGCGATCAAGTGCGCGAAACAAATAAGTAGAATATTAATATTAAATATGTCAACTTGTTAGATATTCGATCATTTTAACTTTATTGTCTCAAATAATGGTCGTTTATAATTTCTAATACTTTTTTGATTGTTTTATTCATTTTTTTTCCAATCAAGCAAATTTTGAACTTGATTAGCTCAGATTTTTCTCAGTGCAATAGGTATTTTGGTTCATTTCTTAATTATGTCGTTTGCCTGATGGTAAGCATAACGCCGGCCCATAACAATTGCATTGCCACTCAGAAATATGAAACACAAAGGCCTGCGCGGCACTGCAGTTTGCTCTGAGACATTAGGTATTGAGTATCATAAGCCCGGTAATTTCACTGGCTACTCTGATCATCAAACCGGAACACAGTAATGCTTGCACACTACTTGGTGGCAGAATTCACGAGCAAAGCGGTGGTAACAACCCAGACGGACACTCGCAGAAGAGTTAGTCCTATACCACTAACAGATAAAGTCAAGTGTCCGCAATCTCCGAAAGAAAGATGCCACGCCGTAAAAAACGCATTGCAGCGCAGTACACTTGCGGCATCGCATGGCGTGATCTCAAGCTGTAGAAGCTAGGAAGCTCTTACATGACTGTGTATTTACCTTGTACATGTTAATTACAAGAATAGTCTTGCAACGGAATACCTGAGCGCGTCAAAGACATTGCGATCACGAGTCACTCCGTTGGGTTGCGATGAAGCCGCGTTGGAATGCTGCGGTATCTCCGGGGGTTATGTGAGGCTGCGTTCTTGTAGAATATACCTAGTGAGATTGGAGCTCCTTGCTTCTTATAAAATGGTAAAGAATGAGGTATAATCTAGATTATAATATATATCGGAGCAACGACGTCACAGGCGAGCTTCATGGACGGTGTAAAATGACAACAATCAAAACATGTTAACTTTGGTTTACTAATTAACGTTTAGAACCATAAATTACTCATTGGATTGTTAATAATTTCACTTAAACTTTGATTAACTAATTAATGTTTGTGAACCATTAATTACTCATTGAATTGTTAAAACTAGACAAATGATTGTAAAACTGAACAAATTCACTGTAAACACAATTTTTTAAAAGATTGCCGACAAGTTTCTTGCCCATTCTTCTTGTACGGCCTATTACTTGGAATGGGCGCCTAGAGTCATTTATTTTAACTATCATGAGTGCTCTCCTGGGCCCCATGTTAATAAAAAGTAATGAATTTCAATTGAAGATTAAAATCTAAAGTAGAATGACAAGATCTAACAAGTTTTATAAAGATTCTTTGTCACAATCTGTTTTGCTATAAATACGAGCGACCGACTGTTGGAAAAAGCAGTATTACGCCTACCGTCGGACTGTTCGGATCTCCCATATAACCTTGCCGCAATAAATGGTTGAGATAAATCAAGCTACTTCGAGTTTTCTTTCTACGAGGGGTGAGCGGTCACCATGATGCTGAAGATGTTGACGTCACCGGTGGTGACGTCACCGTTTTTAAAAAGACCCCTGGACTCGCCGCCCCGTCATCAGAAGTGGGATTGGAACGGAACAACCTAGCTTTCCAATCCTAGCCTTCTCACCCGCTTGTCACCTGAAGTACCAGCACAAATGAAGTGGGATTGGAACGGAACAACCTAGCTTTCCAATCCTAGCCTTCTCACCCGCTTGTCACCTGAAGGACCAGCACAAATGGGCAATGCAGCCGAGCCCAGTCGCAGCAGAGGTCCCCACATCAGACACCAGCTCCTGAAGATTATGCTGACACACCACCGTATTGGCGAGAGATGACCCATCACTACCAGCTCCTGAAGATTATGCTGACACACCACCGTATTGGCGAGAGATGACCCATAACTACCAACTCCTGAAGATTATGCTGACACACCAGCCGCATCCGTGGTATCTACACGAACGGGCCAACACGTGCAACCAAACCAAGAAAAAGGCGATGGAAACATGACATCAGAATACAGGTGAATCGTAACTTTTTCTACCATATTTTAACTTTAGACTTGCATGCGCATAAACGCAACTTACAACTTACAAATAATCCAAGAGATTACTTCTAATTTTACGAGATTTCGTAGTTTCTTGAGTTTTATTTTAAAAGTTTTTCACGAGATACCCACAAATACCAAAAATCTACGAGTTATCTGTGTGCTACCCACTATTTATCACGAGTTACCCGCGAGGTACCTACCTACGATTTTCTAAGAAAAGTCGCTTCTTTTAATTGATTTTGATTATTGTGTTTGAAATTATTGCTCATCGGTCTTGTGAATTTGTGAAAGTGAGTTGTAAGTCACAACAAGCATTCTAATTTAATTTAAACTTATTTTGACCAACTAAATAAAAGGGCCGCCAAATCATTTCAAGTATGGCAGTCTCTTTAATCGACATCACAACTCTTAATTCGGGTTAAGCTTTGTGTAGTGAGTGTGAAGTTTGATTTGTTTGGTTTAAGTTGAACTTCGATGTTTGTGTTGGAAAACTATTACCGTTTTTCCTGTGAATCTGTGTGTATGCTAGTTAATTCTAAAACGCGTTTGCCACTAGCGTTTGCGTTCATAGTGTTACTTCTATTCCGGTATACGTAAATGCGCGATGTGGTAGTTACAAAAATTCATTGAATATACTGAACTTTCATTGTTTGATTGTTTCATAAATTCGCGGCGTTAGCAACAGCGCGATGTGTTCATTTAGTACTGTGTGAGTCGGGAATTGATAAGTCAACTACGCCTACTAATCATTTTTATTATGGTTTCATGTGACTGCTGCATCTATCATCTGATGCCTAAGCAACAGCGCAAGGAGTGCGGTAAAAGGCTGGCGCTTTACATGTGATGGTGACACATGGCTTCTTCGGTCATCAAGAAAGTGGGCTCATCCACTAGTCATCAGCAAGTGAACCTGTGCTCCAAAACTGCGCGAGGAATGTTACAGATAAGTGATATTCGGTTAATGATTCGGGATCCGAATTGTTAAACCTGATAATTTTGAATCGTCTTTAAGACTGTACAAATCATTTTATTCCTTATATCCCCTCCATTTTTGTCATTTTCAGAGCCTCTGTGGACCACGGTCATTTAAAGGCCTAGACCACAGCATCGTCCTTTCCAATTTCCTTTAGAGCCCCTGTGGACCACGGCGTAGAAGATCGCCCAGACCACAGCATCGATTACTTGTGAGCTATTTATAATTACTATCGTAACAACGTGTTTGTTGTTCGTTGTTGTTTTATTATTTCAGAGCCTCTGTGGACCACGGTCATAATTTAAAGGCCTAGACCACAGCATCGTCCTTTCCAATTTCCTTTAGAGCCCCTGTGGACCACGGCGTACAAGACCGCCCAGACCACAGCATCAATTACCTGTGACCTATTTATAATTACTATAACGTGTTTGTTGTTCGTTTTTCTTTTATTACTTTTTTCAGAGCCTCTGCGGACCACGGTCATAACAATAAGGCCCAGACCGCAGCATCAACCTGTATCCCATTTCCTTTAGAGCCTCTGTGGACCACGGCGTACAAGACCGCCCAGACCACAGCATCAATTCCTAGATTTCAGAGCCTCTGTGGACCACGGCCATTTAAAGGCCTAGACCACAGCATCGTCCTTTCCCATTTCCCTTAGAGCCTCTGTGGACCACGGCGTACAAGACCGCCCAGACCACAGCAACATCCCTGTCTACGAGAATTTAAAAATAATGCAATGATGCGTGGAGCATTTGCATTGAACCTATAATAAATCTATTCATGCCATGATGCGTGGAGCATTTGCATTGAACCAATAATAAATCTATTCATGCAATGATGCGTGGAGCATTTGCATTGAACCAATAATAAATCAAAGCCATAATGCGTGGAGCATTGGCAAACTACTGCTACTCACATTCCCTTGTACAGCAAATTTATTTAAGTTTAACTGTGAATGTTTGCATGTGAACTGTTATGTTTACAGAATATTATTAAGAAAGTACCTACTAAAAGTTGGCTGATAATTTTGTTACGTGAATATTGTTTCACTCTAACATAAAATTAAATCTTCGCAATTTGAAAAATAAGCAATGCAGCTTAATTTATGCAGTGATGAGAAACAAAGTTAACAGCTAGTGTACCGGTGTACGGGTACCTACCTCAAAACCAAATTTCTAGTTTTAAGAAACACCGTGCCTGGTGCAGGGCGCGCACCACCTGTCAGAATGGCCGAGTCGGCGCGAAGCGGGCTACGTCTACAGTGTTGAGCAGGGCAATAGGAAACATAACATGTTTACCTACTTTGATTAACTAAATGTTTACCTACTTTGGTTAGCTAAATAGTTTGCTCATTAGATTGTCGAAACTAGATAACTTCACTGTAAAGATAATTGATCAAAGAAAAGAAAGCAAAAAGAAAGAGAGAAGGAAAAGAAAAGAAAAGACAAAGAAAAAAAAAATTTTTTTCGTTTCTCTTTAAAATGCAAACTATTACTCTTGCAAACTTCACTGCAAGCAACGGTGGTTGCTTACAGATACCAAACTCAGAAGGAAACGTCTCATTGTTTCAGAACATAACTGGACTGGTGCAGAGCACGCACCATCTATCAGAATGGCCGTATCGGAGCAACGACGTCACAGGCGAGCTTCATGGACGGTGTAAAATGACAACAATCAAAACATGTTAACTTTGGTTTACTAATTAACGTTTAGAACCATAAATTACTCATTGGATTGTTAATAATTTCACTTAAACTTTGATTAACTAATTAATGTTTGTGAACCATTAATTACTCATTGAATTGTTAAAACTAGACAAATGATTGTAAAACTGAACAAATTCACTGTAAACACAATTTTTTAAAAGATTGCCGACAAGTTTCTTGCCCATTCTTCTTGTACGGCCTATTACTTGGAATGGGCGCCTAGAGTCATTTATTTTAACTATCATGAGTGCTCTCCTGGGCCCCATGTTAATAAAAAGTAATGAATTTCAATTGAAGATTAAAATCTAAAGTAGAATGACAAGATCTAACAAGTTTTATAAAGATTCTTTGTCACAATCTGTTTTGCTATAAATACGAGCGACCGACTGTTGGAAAAAGCAGTATTACGCCTACCGTCGGACTGTTCGGATCTCCCATATAACCTTGCCGCAATAAATGGTTGAGATAAATCAAGCTACTTCGAGTTTTCTTTCTACGAGGGGTGAGCGGTCACCATGATGCTGAAGATGTTGACGTCACCGGTGGTGACGTCACCGTTTTTAAAAAGACCCCTGGACTCGCCGCCCCGTCATATATAATAATAATATAATATAATATACATTGTGCATTTCTAAAAAAAAATGTAGGTACCCACTGGTGTACCCATATATACAAACCATCGACTACGGATCGCATCTTTACAAAATCGAGATTTTAAATCTCAAAATAAACTTGACAAAATCATGACTAACAAAAACTGTTGATAAAACTTTCCGACATGAAAATCATCTGAAAGTCGCAATAGTTTACGCAACTACATTTATTCCGGTTTTACACCGAACACTGTGACGTTCTAAAAGCGTTTTTCGCTCTAAACTGCGAAATCAAATCAAACAGCCCGTTCGACCAAACGACGTGTGAGGGGTGACTTGGTATGATCCAGTTACTTGGTTTAAAGCAAGGACTTCGTATATGATTCAGTGACTTGGTTTGATTGAGCCATATGATTTTGAAGGTTTCTTTATTTATAGGTACTTAATGCCTCTGAAAGTTTAGATTTATAAACAAATCCTAAAGCGATGATGGTGCAGTGGAAGCAAAGTCACCAGTCGATCCGTAGGAAGAAGGTTCGAATATTACACTAAGTTTGAGCTACAAAGAAAATTGTGGTGCAAATATGTCATTTCCAAGACAGTATAAGGTGATAAAAACACTTTATTGTTCTATTTTAAGAAGTGTTAGTATCAATAATAAAAGTTAGGTCTCAGTGCAAGTTTTGCAATAACCAGGTTTTTTTTTAAATTATGTAAAATATATTCTCAAAATAATTGTCCACTACTGGAAACTGTAACTAGAGTGGTACAAACGTCACAAATCGAGAATAGTGCGAGTTAGGGACAGCTCACAGGCGCATGGGCGCACGCAAATCGGATTATTTCGGTCCATTGAAAAAGACCAGTGTCAGCAAACGATTTCCTTGTGACAAGGTTAATAAAGGAAATACTGCTGCAGAACTATGTAACGACTTCGTTACGGCTGCGGCTATCCTAGCTAGAAAATCTCGCCAGTTAACGTTAAAAATATATCTATTTAGTTAATACTATAATAAATAACTACTCTAATTAATTACATACTATACAAATCTTAATTTCTACCTATTTACATAAATAAATATTGTTCACTACTATTCACAACAAAAATTATAATTCTATTCGGCGTAATAACAAAACATTGAACGCAGTCTAATTACTGACTGTCATAGCGACCCGCGCGCGACCAATCATGAGCGAGCTTCGAACGGTTGGGAAGACGGGCAAGCGGTGACGCGACCTTGTAACGGACACGCTGCGCCGGACTATCTCCGACGACGCACGTACCGCTGTTCTATCTAAAAATCACACCGAAAGCGCGCTAAATCGCTCGAGTGTTTTTAATCTACTGTTAATTCCTATAACTACTAACGTGTGAAGTGAAAAACCCCGATTGGGTGAGTGTTGTAACTATGTCTCTTTTGTAATGGTTCTATTTATTTGATGCATGGTGAGTACATTTGAACGCTAACGAGTAACGGTTAAAATGACTCGACCAGTTTTGTGTTCTGATTATGAATGTCCTATTTTTGCTATTTATTTATTTCTTGTAATCACCTAGTTGTACTTATTAGTGGAAATTGTAGTATAGTTGAACCTTCATTGTAGTTAAAATTAGTTCTACATCATTTATTATTATTATGTATATTATTATTTTAATATCTCAAACGTTATTATTTATTATATTCCATTCTACAGTCAGGCCTATCACTACTTACCGCTTAACAATTGCTCAGTAAGAGTATTGTTAAAAATAATTTAGTAATTGCACTGAAAGTATGTAAATTCCGGGAATGCAAATACCGAGGTTTACAAAAGCCGGTATTAAATGTAGATTTACTTCCTACGTGCTTTTACATAGTTTTCTGATAAATTGTACAACATCACTATAGATATTTACAAAAAACCGGTTACCGGTATTTTGCTTCTAAATGTTTTTTTTATTGTAAATGGGTGTGTAATACTATATTTAATCATGCCGTGCATAATGTTCAATTTTCTATATTTAATAGTCTACATCACTATCAATCACTCTTATATTTTTGTCACCATGTAAGCCAATTATATGGATGTTTAACATTGTGCTATTATTCACCTATTGTTGTAGCTGTATGACTGCCTCATCATTGATCACTGTTCTTTGCATAATTTACCATTGCGCTTTGGCTTGGTGAACGAGATGTGGCAGTCAAACAGGGATAACGGACTTTTCCTAAGACGTCTGTTATGCGGATTCCAGGGTTTTTTTTCCCTACCTACGGCTCTGCCTCCGACGCGGTTCCCGGGCTGACCTACAGTCACACCGCGGTTCCGACGACACTGCACTACGCTGCACTACCTGCAACCTGCTGCCGGCTCTGAGTACTCCCCCGTCACTGACTGCGCGAGCTGTCTCCGCGCGCCCGCTAAGGCCAGTGGCTAATTACCTTGTTTAGGCAACACCGTTCAGTTCGCGAGTGAAACCCACGACCCTGCAGACCTAAATAAAATTCTATTGTTAACCTTTAAGCTGGTTCTTATTTTGCCTGCTTCAGTTCAGACCTCTATAGGAACTAGGTAGGCAAACCGGCGAGAAGCGTTACACTGGCGCCCAAGATAGGTTGCATTCGCGTCTGAACTGTGTTGCTATAACTTTTCGCAATTTATAGGTATCTCTGGTGTTGGCTTATATTTTTTTTTCTTTCTTCTTTTCATTTTCTTCTGTGTGTCAATGTTATTACTTAAGACTGATTTTGTGCTTTAATTGACTTAAGTGTAGCAGCCTGGT
Organism: Crocallis elinguaria; assembly: GCA_907269065.1. Taxonomy (NCBI): domain Eukaryota; kingdom Metazoa; phylum Arthropoda; class Insecta; order Lepidoptera; family Geometridae; genus Crocallis; species Crocallis elinguaria. The sequence continues at coordinate 15,919,089 of OU026072.1, read as the reverse complement.
AATCATCTGGTTACATTTTTTTTTCCTTCTCAATTTCATCACGCTTGCTCTTTTGCATATTAAATTCATAAAAGCTACCTGCACCTAAGTCTATTAATCTTTGGTGGCCTATTAGGCGCTTATCAATCATCTCATTTGGGAATTCTACTATTGTCATTAATTGCTTTTTGTTACAACACACATCCAATAATGGCGTTTCCTATTAAATTTCTATCACTTCAAAAAGCGGAATTGGAATATGAGGTGGAACTTCGTGGTGGAGCTGGAGAGTCAGTCCAGGAGTTGCGCATACATATTGTCAAACTTTCCCAACTGTTACCTTCGGAAGACATTCTGGTATCGCACCTGGAACCTGATGATGACTTAAAAGGCGTTCTGGAGTCTCTTTCGAAGTCACAAAATAATTTAACTTCGCTTAAGCAAAGGTCTGATAGAAATCTTTGGGCTCGGACTGAGACCTTGCTGCATCATATCTATCATAGATTAACTAGAATCTCTAGTAATACTGAAATTGCGGATTCTTATAAATCCTGTTTGCTAAATTTCAATTCGCAACATAAGGAGCTATCTGCCCTGCGACCACAGTCTTCCCAACCAAGACCTGCAACCCCTGTGACTCCTAGCACTTCTACGGAACCCACGGCTATATCGGTTTCTTGCGAGCGTAACCTGAGTGCCGATATTGCTAAACTGAAGTTCTCGGGAAAATCGTGCGTTCGTTCATTTATTTTGAAAGTCGAGGAATTTGTCGAGTCACGAGGAATATCTTACGAGAAAATACTATCGTTAGCTTTCGAGATTTTCACAGACGATGCATTGCATTGGTATCGTTGCAACAGGGATAAGGTTCAATCTTGGAATGATTTGTGTCAACTACTAAAAGAAGACTTTAGCACGAGCGATTATGACTATAGGCTCAGTGCTGATATTCGTTCTCGTACACAGGGAGATGGTGAAAGCATCACTATTTATCTGTCCATCATGCATGGCATGTTTTCACGGCTGAGTAAACCTCTGTCGGAGGACGATAGGTTAGAAATTCTGCTGCATAATATACGGCCTTGTTACGCTAGTACCTTGTCCGCCGTGCCGGAAATAAAAACTATAGAGGTTCTTAAGACGTTGTGTCGTAACTACGAGAACGTTCAGGCGCGATTCGCACAATTTCACGAGCCTCCTAAAGTGTCAAGTTGTACGGTTGCCCCAGAGTTTGCCTACAAACCTAGTTTTCCTGCATCTACTCTAACATCTAGCAAATACAACTATTCTCAGAGAGCTACGTATTCTAACTCGAACCAAAATAACTACGGGAAAACCAATTCTAGTAACCCTACCGTTGCTGCTCTGGTAGTCAGTTCTCCTAAACAACTGTATTGTCCGAGATGTAGGACGGACGATCATAGTTTAAAGAACTGTAAAGAGGAACGTTTCCTCATTTGTTTTAAGTGCGGCAAAAGGGACGTTCGCTTTGTGGATTGCCCTATCTGTCACCCAGCCCATGGAGAGAATCCAAAAAACTAAATATGCAGGATTGCCGAGATAGTATTATAGAGCACACGAATAACAGTCACTTTGATCCATCTGATTGGAAAAACTGGTTAGACTTCATTTCTACATTTTCCACGTATAATACCATCGCTTCAATCCGAAATAATAACCCCACAGCAGTTGATATATCTCGCCCTTACGTCACAGTCAACATTAATGATAAGCCAATCATAGGTTTGCTGGACACTGGTTCATCTACCACTATTCTAGGCAATGGATCTCACGACCATCTATTAAAGGCAGGCTTTAAGTTAGAAACATGTGGTCCAGTACAGTTTGTCGCGGCAGGAGGTGAAAAACTCAATTCTACAGGAGTTCTACACCTTCCAGTCAGTTTTAATAACCAAAACCATACTCTTAAAGTTTTCATTGTACCTACTATCAAACACTCCCTCATATTAGGCATGGACTTTTGGAGGACATTTGGTCTTTTTCCTAAACACTTAAATAGCATTGCTTATTATAAAGACTCTGATGAAATTCTGACTACAGATATACAAGAAGAGCAACCTCCAAATCTATATTCCTACGACTATCTCACAAACGAACAGAAAGCGACAGCTGACTACTTAATAACGCAGTTTCACGACCTTTCCTATGAGGTACGAGGTCTGGGTCGCACTAACTTAATCTCTCATGCGATTGACACTGGGGATGCTGCCCCCATTCGTCAGCGTTATTATCGTATGTCCCCGGAAAAGCAGAGAATGTTAGTGGAACAACTAGATGAGATGTTAAGTGAAGATGTGGTCGAGCCTTGCGAAAGCCCCTGGTCGTCGCCCGTTCTCCTTACGCCTAAAAAGAACGGCGAGCTTCGTTTCTGCCTCGATAGCAGAAAACTTAACAATCTCACCAAAAAAGATGCGTATAGTCTACCCTATATTTCGGAAATTCTAGATAACTTGCGGGACTGTAGGTACCTATCTAGTTTGGATCTATCCAAAAGTTTCTGGCAGGTTTTAATACGGGAAGAGGATAGATGCAAAACCGCTTTCTACATTCCCTCGCGTGGCACATTTCAATTTAAGTGTATGCCCTTTGGCTTGACTAACGCACCAGCTACACAACAAAGATTGGTCGATATGTTGTTTTACGGGCCGGAATTTGAGCACAGGGTATTCGTTTTTGTTGATGACGTCATCATCATTTCAGACACTTTTGAACAGCACATGAAGCTCCTAAAGCGTGTGCATGACAAATTAGAAGCAGCTAACCTAACTATTAACTTTAAAAAAAGTCAATTCTTTAGGACCCAGCTTAAATACTTGGGTTACATTGTAGACTCTGATGGATTACACGCTGACCCCGAAAAAGTGGAGTCCATATCTAACTACCCCACTCCTGTCAATCGCAAGGAAGTAAGACGGTTTTTAGGAACTGCTTCCTGGTATCGTCGGTTTATTCCTAATTTTAGTGCTCTAGCAGCTCCTCTAAATAAACTGACATCGCAAGGCAAAAACGCTCCACCCTTTTCGTGGTCACCTGAAGCTGAGAGTGCATTTACTAACCTAAAAAAGTGTTTAGTTTCAGCGCCAATTCTTTCCTGTCCTGACTACACTAAACCTTTTGAAGTCCACACCGATGCGAGTGACTATGGCATCGGTGCGGTACTCACACAGACACTCGATGGAACAGAGAAAGTAATTGCTTTCATGAGCAAATCACTGTCTCATCAGGAGCGCAATTACAGTGCTACTGAGCGCGAAGCGTTGGCCGTCCTTTCTGCAATTGAGCACTGGCGCTGCTACTTAGAAAATGGACTCCAGTTTACGGTTTTTACTGACCACTCTTCCTTAAAGTGGTTTCTCAATCTCAACAACCCTTCCGGGAGATTGGCCAGATGGGGTGTGCGTCTTTCTGCCTATAAATTCCTAATAAAACATCGAAAAGGCTCGGAAAACGTTGTTCCAGACAGTTTATCCCGTGCTGTTCCGGTTACTGCCATTGACGCGGTAGTTGACCCTTCCCAACATACTAATGACTCGTGGTACCTAAATCTGTTCAATGGATGCCAGCAATCTCCAACGTCATTCTTAAATTACCGCGTTGAATCTGGTAAATTGTTCAGGTATATGCGAACTCTAAATCCACTTACTAGAGAATTTGTATGGAAGGAGGTCATACCACTCGAATACCGCCGGGATATAATTAGTCAAAATCATGCTGAACCTACTTCTGGCCACTTGGGTATTTTTAAAACCAACAAGCGTTTAACCCTGAAATATTTCTGGCCTGGCATGCTTCAGGATGTTACAAACTTCGTTACAAGTTGTGATGCTTGTCTTTCCCACAAACATCCTACTCACAGTACCTTGGGCACAATGGGCCGACCTAAGGATTGTAGTCGCCCTTTTCAAATGCTGAGTATTGACCTGGTTGGACCTCTACCGGTATCTAGGAAACAGAACACCTTCTTGCTAGTAATAACATGTTGTTTTTCTAAATACTGCATGCTTTTCCCTATTCGGCGAGCTACAGCCGATATAATTTCACGGCTCCTTGAGGAACACGTCTTTCTGGTACACGGTATTCCGAGTACTCTGTTGATGGATAATGGGAAGCAATTCACTAGCAATACTATGCGGAATTTGTTTTCAACGTATAAAATACCTAACGTCTTCTACACTCCTTTGTATACGCCTCAAGTTAACACTGTAGAGCGCTATAATAAGACTATAATGACGGCAGTGTCCACTTTTATTGAGACTGATCATAGGGTCTGGGATACGAATATCCCTAAGATACAGTTTGCCCTAAATAGCGCTGTAAACGAAGTTACTGGGTTCACGCCGTCATTTCTGGTTTTTGGGCGTGAGTTAGTCAGTTGCGGTTCGCATTATATCGATCCTGACCTTGAGGACCATGTCGTATTTACACCCCGCGATGCCTACGCTGAAAACTTGGGTGCACTTCACAAAATATTTGATCGAGTCCAACTTTCACTGATTAAAGCTCACTCTCGAAATTGTACTCAATATAATTTGCGCCGTAAGAACGTTGAATTTAACGTAGGAGACATTGTCTGGAAGCGTACCTTCTACCAGAGCGACAAAGACAACAAATTTTCTAAGAAGCTAGCTCCGAAATTTATTAAATGTCGTATAACTGAAAAAAAATCGAAGCTGGTATACGAACTTGAAGACATGGCCGGTCAAAACTTAGGAACGTGGCATGTAAAAGATTTTAAGTTGACATGATATTCCAAGATCGAGCGCCTCCGTGGATTTTTCGTAGGTAAAACCCCAACCTAAAAAGGGGGGTATGTAACGACTTCGTTACGGCTGCGGCTATCCTAGCTAGAAAATCTCGCCAGTTAACGTTAAAAATATATCTATTTAGTTAATACTATAATAAATAACTACTCTAATTAATTACATACTATACAAATCTTAATTTCTACCTATTTACATAAATAAATATTGTTCACTACTATTCACAACAAAAATTATAATTCTATTCGGCGTAATAACAAAACATTGAACGCAGTCTAATTACTGACTGTCATAGCGACCCGCGCGCGACCAATCATGAGCGAGCTTCGAACGGTTGGGAAGACGGGCAAGCGGTGACGCGACCTTGTAACGGACACGCTGCGCCGGACTATCTCCGACGACGCACGTACCGCTGTTCTATCTAAAAATCACACCGAAAGCGCGCTAAATCGCTCGAGTGTTTTTAATCTACTGTTAATTCCTATAACTACTAACGTGTGAAGTGAAAAACCCCGATTGGGTGAGTGTTGTAACTATGTCTCTTTTGTAATGGTTCTATTTATTTGATGCATGGTGAGTACATTTGAACGCTAACGAGTAACGGTTAAAATGACTCGACCAGTTTTGTGTTCTGATTATGAATGTCCTATTTTTGCTATTTATTTATTTCTTGTAATCACCTAGTTGTACTTATTAGTGGAAATTGTAGTATAGTTGAACCTTCATTGTAGTTAAAATTAGTTCTACATCATTTATTATTATTATGTATATTATTATTTTAATATCTCAAACGTTATTATTTATTATATTCCATTCTACAGTCAGGCCTATCACTACTTACCGCTTAACAATTGCTCAGTAAGAGTATTGTTAAAAATAATTTAGTAATTGCACTGAAAGTATGTAAATTCCGGGAATGCAAATACCGAGGTTTACAAAAGCCGGTATTAAATGTAGATTTACTTCCTACGTGCTTTTACATAGTTTTCTGATAAATTGTACAACATCACTATAGATATTTACAAAAAACCGGTTACCGGTATTTTGCTTCTAAATGTTTTTTTTATTGTAAATGGGTGTGTAATACTATATTTAATCATGCCGTGCATAATGTTCAATTTTCTATATTTAATAGTCTACATCACTATCAATCACTCTTATATTTTTGTCACCATGTAAGCCAATTATATGGATGTTTAACATTGTGCTATTATTCACCTATTGTTGTAGCTGTATGACTGCCTCATCATTGATCACTGTTCTTTGCATAATTTACCATTGCGCTTTGGCTTGGTGAACGAGATGTGGCAGTCAAACAGGGATAACGGACTTTTCCTAAGACGTCTGTTATGCGGATTCCAGGGTTTTTTTTCCCTACCTACGGCTCTGCCTCCGACGCGGTTCCCGGGCTGACCTACAGTCACACCGCGGTTCCGACGACACTGCACTACGCTGCACTACCTGCAACCTGCTGCCGGCTCTGAGTACTCCCCCGTCACTGACTGCGCGAGCTGTCTCCGCGCGCCCGCTAAGGCCAGTGGCTAATTACCTTGTTTAGGCAACACCGTTCAGTTCGCGAGTGAAACCCACGACCCTGCAGACCTAAATAAAATTCTATTGTTAACCTTTAAGCTGGTTCTTATTTTGCCTGCTTCAGTTCAGACCTCTATAGGAACTAGGTAGGCAAACCGGCGAGAAGCGTTACAACTACAGCAAGTGCCTTCATTACAAAACTTTTATTATATACTTGATAGGTTGTGTTGTAAATATAAAAAAGTTTCTTAAATATTTGGGATACAAAATAATCTAACATAAACTGTAATTTACAGACAGTTTTTTATTGTGCGTTTAATACACCTGCACCGGTCCACCGCGTCGAAAGACCCAGTGGTAGTGTGAGAACAACCACCGGCTCTCGACGCCGGCAGATTATACCTACTAAACTATACTAGGTGGCAGGAGTAATTCTTCTGCGAGTGTCCATCTAGGTTGGTATCAACGCTTTGCCCCGGAAGCCTGCTGCCAAGCAGAAATGAGCAAGCATTACTGGAGTCTGGAACAGTTTGATAAGCAAAGTATCCAGTGAAATGAATGGGCCTATGAGAAATACCTAATGTCTCAAGGTAACGAGCGCACTGCGGCGCCGTGCAGGCCTTTGTGTTTTAAAGTTCTTAGTGTCATTGCAAGTGTAATGGGCCGGCGTTATGCTTACCATCGGGCAAACGACCAGGTCGTCTAGTTTTCAATTCAATTCATTTATTTCAATCTTTTGACATATATTATGTGCTTAGACCGGTCATATTTTACATCATAATTATTCATATTTTTAAACTGCATTTACATAACAGTTATAAATAGGTACAATGTTTAAATAATAATCATTTAATAAATTAAAAAAAATATTTAAGACCATTATCTATTTAGCATATGAATATTAACTTAAATATTTAATAAGAGTTATCAAATAAATTAAAAAATAAATGTTAGTTCTACCAAAAAAACTTAAACCTCGTTTATATTCTGAAAATAAACTGTAAAGCAATTTATCATACCCCGCCTCTCTGTAAGCAATTTTAGATACCTAATCTACTTCGTTCCAGTCTTAAGTCATTTACAATCAATTTTCTAGCCGTTTCAGGCTTATAAATTGAACTAGGAACTGCACTTCCAAAGGTAACGTACATTTTGAATCGAATTATCTGATAGCTTTATAGCTTTTAATAGGTAGATTGTATGCTTTTTAAGTTTAAAAATTTAGTCGAGCAAAAAAATATATTTAGTAATAGTTTGAAGTTATGTTATTGTGTCTTTTTTGCACTATTTTTATTATCATATTCGAACTGGAATGCTGTATTCCCGTGAACATAATGCTCAGATTGTAATCACGCGTGAGCAGTGAAAGTGTAAAACAATGGTGTCGATTCAAAAAAATTTAGTTTCTTTTCTCACTTTCTAAGGAAAGGGATGGAATATATTTTGAAGTCTGAAGTCCTGCGGAATAAAGAGGAACTCAATTCACCCTATCTTCTCAATTATTCTTATATCTTGGGATTGCTTCTGTAACACTTGGAATACTTTAATAGTTTATACGTTAATACGTGGAAGAGAAAATGGGAAATATCGCTGGCCTCATATTTCTGAGTTACTACAGCGCCGCGCCTATCGGACTTCAGTGAGTGTGGGACTCTACATACAGGGTGCGTGTTCTTACCAGTTAACATACCTGTTTTCCCGAAATGGGTGATTAGAACTATGACGCTTATTTCCAAATACGTCATTCCAAATGTCCATACAATAATAAAATTCACTTCAAAAGTGAAATGCCGGCATTTTCTGGAATTGTTTCTAAGTCTCTTCTAATCAACATCATCATTTAACAAAATTCAACATATAGTTCAAGTGAATCAGCTGATCTAAGGCAACCCAGAAATTCTGTAGTAGAATTTTGACGTAAACTTTAAACGCCATTTCTTCAATGAAAAATTCCGAATTTCAAAAACCCGTAAAACAAATGCTGTCGATTTCCAGGAGTAGACTGACCCCTTTCGGTATAAAATACTAATTCAAACTCAGACTGTATATAACAAAAACTTTCATTAAAAAAATGTCCAGTGTTACCCGTTCTACCCTTTGCCGCTCCACCCGTAGGTACCTACATAAAGTTCAATCGATGTTGTCTCAGCACACTTATCACCTGCCTTCGACGTGCTTGTTTGCTGCAGCTTCGATCTAAATCGTTTACATTGCTCACTTGTGCTTGTACACGTGAGAGTGCAATGCATATTGTGTAAGGAAGATATAGTAGAAACCAGTAGAAATATATATCAATGAAAGTATAGGTATCTTATTACTCGTTTCTTGAAAGAATTTGCTTCAGCTGAATTATTGATATTGCTTGCAATTATTTAATTATGACACCGCTTTGCTCATGTATCCTGCTGTGCAAGCATTATTGTGTTTCGGTTTCATGAGCAAAGTAGGTAGTCAGTGAAATTACTGGGCTTATGAAACATCTTAGAGTAACGAGCGCACTGCAGTGCCGTGCAGGCCTTTGTATCTGAGTGGAACAGCAATTGTTATAGGCTGGCGTAATATATGCTTACCATCAGGAAAACTATCTTCTAGTCTTGTTCACTAGACTTTTTTATCAACACATTCTGTGTTTTAGTTCTTCTTTGACACAGCAACAGAACAACGAATCGATGTGATATTTTGCATAGAGATAGTTTATGAGCCGGACTGTGGCATACAATACCTTTTATCTCAGAAAACACTGTTTCTACGGAAATCTCGACGCGAGTGAAACCGCGAGGCAGCTAGTGACAGTGTAAATCAATAACACAGCTAAGTTTAAGCTTTTAATCTTACACGGCTTTTAGAATCTTTACTTTGGAGATTAACGTTAAGTAATTTTAATTAGTTGTAAGATTCTTAACAAAACTTTCAAAGTAGCTCTTATCTGCCGCCACAAAGCATTGTTTCTTATTTTCCGCTGTTTTGTGCCTTGGATTTTTTTGAAGGAAGGCGCTTGCCGTGAATTTATTTTAAACACCCTGAAGATATTATCTCAAACAGTGCGGTTGAGGTTTCGACGAAAGAAAATTGGTGTTAAACAATTTCTAGAGATTGCTTAGCTAGCTTCATTCCTCAAGCTAAAAAATTGTTACGAAGCACCTATCTGTGTGTTCTGGTAGCCTTCCTTGAGAGCCAATCTACATTCTAGATCTATCATGTTACTAGCTTTGACCACATCTTCACTCAACAAAATAGATAGAGGTTATAAAAACCTGTGTTTTTGTAAACAAATTTCGCTGTTAACAGGATTCAAAAATTGCAGTGCCACTAAAACTTTGAAATACAAAGGCCTGCGTGGCACTGTTGTGTGCTCGTTATCCTGAGATATTAGATATCAACTCTCATAAGCCCAGTTATCTCATTGGCTACTCTGTTCATCAAACTGGAACACAGTAATGCTTGGCTGCAGACTTCACGAGCAAAGTGGTGGTACCAACCCAGACGGACACTCGAAGTGTTAGTCCTACCACATAGTAAAATAATTAATAAAATAAAAGTAATGATATGCAGTCGAAACCATCAGCATTTCAATTTTTACATTTATTATTTCCAGTCAGTGTCATGTAAAGTAGGTACTTACCTTTAAACTTACTAATGAGTAAAAATTACTCGGTAAACTCCCGTTCCTCTTTGAATTGGATATGACGTAAGAGTAATATATCCTTTCCCTAAACATAGGATTATTAGAACTTACAATAACAATATTATACCTTCGAAGAACATTTGTTTATTGAGTCAAAAGTCGTCTAGACGGCTATGGCCCTTGACCCGAATATATGAATATTAGATTGGTCTAAGCACAGTGATTAGGGGAGGAGTTACTCACCACATTACCACAGAAAACAACTTTTCGACGCCTGTTTCGCTAGACAGTGTCTAAAGACAAACGTCTAAAAAGATTAGAAACGTCATAACAGACTCGGATTCTGGAATCAGACAATGGTGATACACTACTGACTAATCAGGATTTGTGGTTGTTAATAAATATTAACAAACAAACAAATATACAAAACGTCTAAATAAATAACAGACTAAGGCATGTTAGACGCTGTTTAATTCACTGATTTATTTATTTTGTTTTTTTTTAAAAAGAAGAAGAATTTATTTCGTTTGTAGGTCTTGTATGGATCATGGTTTTTGAAGAGAATCTTATCTATGACTTACGAGTAGTCTTTGTTGTAAAGCTTTATTTATTGACATAAAATGTTTCTAATTTGCTTTCCACCACTGTATATAGTGGTGGACATCATCACTCGGAAGGTGTCAACTGATGAACAAATTTAAATTCAAATTCAAAATGCTTTATTCATATAGACTCCAAGGGAGCAGTCATGAAAGATAAAATAAATAAATCTAATGGCGAGTGTCTGTAGCGTTTGTTTACAACAATCACAGACTAAAACTAATGCTGTCCTTATCTAGAACACAATAAATGACAAAGACGTCAACAGGCCTAATCCGTGCTTAAAGTCAATGAACTTTCCAGAAACCCACCGTGTCTGTTCCAAATTATCCTCCATAGAATGCCACTTGGGTTGGCTTCTCTTACATACAACGGCTCATCAAAGTTTTGACCAGGTCATCGGTCCACATAGTGTGGGACCAGCCTACACAACGTCCTCCAGTTCCGGTCCAGTGACCAGCGCTCGAGAACCAGCCGATACCGTACCGAGATATCTATCGTACCTCAGCTAGAATACAAATCTAAAATGTCTCCACAAAACGAGAAAACACATAAGGATGTTGCAGATACAATATCCTGCCAAGACTGTGTTCGTTTCACGTCTAATAAAGGACGACAAACACAATCTAGCGCAAAGGCAAAATTTCAAGTAGCAAAAGGCAACTCGTAACGTTATGCTCACAGAGGCAATGCTTGTAAGTGACATGAGGAAACGTGGAAGTTACAATTATGGCTTGTCACATCATACGGAAGTGTTGTTTTGAGAACTGAAATCGCTGTTTTATTGATACAGTCGTAAGAGTTGGTGGTTGTACATTTACTGTTTTCATAAAGGCAATTAACTGGGATTACTTTAACTTTATTGACGGCTTCGCGGCTAAGTTGGCAGTAACCCTGCCTGTAACGCGAGTTTGATCCCCCAGCCGAAGAAAACTTTGTGTGGTTAACATAAAGCTTGTTCTTGGGTCTTGGTTTGTATTATGTATTTATTTGTGTCCTTGCCACCTGCGACAAAGGGAATCCTAGTGCAGGGACATGAGTGTGTAAAAAACTTCAAACAAGGACTGGCGGCAACGAAAAATACAGTAGTGGGTTGGATATACTTTTGGGTAACGAGACAGCGAGGTAAGCATAAATTCCCATCACGTTTGTTAGTGGTAGGACTAACTCTTCTGCGAGTGTCCGTCTGGGTTGTTACCACCGCTTCGCTCGTAAAGTCTGCCGCCAAGCAGTAATGTGCAAGCATTGCTGTGTTCCGGTTTGATAAATAGAGTAGCCAGTGAAATTACTGGGCTTAAATGAGACTTAATACCTAATGTCTCAGGGTTTCGAGCGCATTGCAGTGCTGCGCAGGCATTTGTGTTTCAAAGTTTTAGTGGCACTGCAATTGTTAAGAGCTGGCGTTATGCTTACCATCAGGCAAACGACTGGACCATCAAAGTTCATGATCTAGTAGAAAAAATAAATATTACAAAGTCATACATCACAGTCAGACAGTAGTGTAAAGGTAATGTTACACTGGGGCTTCGCAATTGTTGATTTCGAGGGCCATACAAAAACAGGATTGAAATGAAGGTGTCATTTTGCGGTCACAATTGCAACGGATACGGTTGGGTAACGGTTTTTCCATGCTATTATGACTTATTGTGGTGTGTTTTAATTGCGCTTTAATTACAAGTGAAGCGAAAAAGTTGATTGTATTCTCTGAAATATCAAACCGTCATCGAATCGATATTGTGGCAATGGAAAATAAAGCATTGAAAACTATGAGTTCTGATTATCTTAATATATATAAATTGCGCGTCACGTTGTTTGTCCGCGATGGACTCCTAAACTACTTAACCGATTCAATCAACTTAATCAAATTTGCACACCGTTTGCAGTTTGATCTAACTTAAATGATAGGATAGCTTACATCTCAATTTATAGCTGCAATATTATTTTATTGCAAATTCTATTAGGGTTCCGCGCAAAAAAATAAAAACCATGAAATCCAAAATCTCCACGCGGGTGAAACCGCGGGGCAGCAGCTAGTTGTAAATAAATATTATAATATCAATGGTGAGGAATGAGTTTAATATTACCCCGGAAATAATATTCCGCGGTGTCGTTTGTCACTAGCAGACAACACAATAAAGGCACCGTTCCACTGTGGCTTGGCAATAGTTGATTTTGAACGCTATTCAAATGGCCGTCGCACCGGATTGAAATGAGCGCGCGTGTGTCACTTTGCGGTCGTAATGTGTTTTCGGGTATATTGTGGAATTAATGCATGCTGATGAAATGTTTGCTGATATTATAAGCAAATAAAAATGATTGTTTTTAACGGGCAGAATGCTTTTTAACACACTTTTATTAGCCAGTTAAAAGAGAAACTAATAAAAGTTTTTTTTAATTTAACTTGATAGTGAGACGAGCTGGTCGTTTGCCTGATGGTAAGCATGACGCCAGTCCATAACAATTGCAGTCCACTCAGAACTTTGAAACATAAAGACCTGCGCGGCATTGCAGTGCGCTCTTTACCCTGAGACATTTGGCAAAGTCTCATAAACCCAGTAATTTCACTGGCTACTCTGCTCATCAAACCGTAACACAGTAATACTTGCACATTACTGCTTGGCGGCAGGCTTAACGAGCAAAGTGGCGGTACCAACCCAGACGGATACTCGCAGAAGAGTTAGTTCTGCCACTTTTACACAGGCGAAACAAATACCTTTTTTTTACATAATAGGCTTACTTTTGACCACTGCATTTCACTTCTAGTGAGCGTCAAGTGAGCGACGCTGAACCACGCTTGCCTAGAACAAAACAAACACATTTTCGCATATTATATAATATTAGTGAAGTGATGATGGCTACCTATAGCCATCCGCACCTAGTGACGTCTGTCGCCGATCTGTAGGTCCTACCATGACCTTGAGTCTTCGGAAAATGAAAGCCACCATCGTAAGCAAGCATTGTGATAAACGTAGAATGGTGTCGTAATGATATCATCCTTCTTAGTCATTATTTCACCACTTTTCTCATTTACACTGTCAAGTCACACTATATAAATTTAAATGTTAAACTTACGTCGATAACTAAAAATCGATACTCTGTTACTCGATAGTCGATACCAACGACACGTCAATGCGTCAACGATGTTCGTGGATGTTCCAAAGTCGAGTGACGTGATGGCCCGAATGGTTGACACCAACGACAGTTTGAGTCTCGTCTGACGAACTAAAACTGTTCGCGGCGTGAATAGTGTCTCGTCAAAATAGCTCAAAGAGAACGCGACAGGAGTCATAGAGGGAAAGTTTTGACTTGGCAAAGTTTTACAAGCGCAATGAGAACGAGTTATCTGTCTGCTGCAGTTTAGAGTCTGGTTACTTTCTGACTGTGACAGTTAAATTAATTAAGTTTTTTATAACCATTGTTTAACTTTGAACTCTAACTAGTTAGTGGAAAAAAATGGAAATGAAATCAAAGACAATTCATCCATTCATCTATATATAAATCCAAAAGTGTGTTTCTTGGTTTGCGATTATTTTACGCAGCAATACATTGGAGTGTTTTTGTATAGATAATTATATATCGTTTATGGAACGGAGAGTAACTTTTATCCCGGAAAATGCACGGTTTTTGGGAATCTTCATGTGAGTGAAACCGGCAGAAGCTATTAGATAAAAAAGAAGAGATTATTTGATATATAAAAGAGATTTATACTAATCCCAATCACACCATCCACTACAATTCGCGTATTTTTGGCGTATCAAGAACAAAATTGATGAGACATACCATTTAGACATACCATTTGTGTATCCATATTTCCTGTCTAAAACTGCTTCACTTTGGAAACTTTTTAACCTAGTAGTTCATCACTGAGAGAGTGAGTATGAGGGAACGATTGTGTAAACAAATGAAGCTATGAATAATGAAAGCGCAGGTTTGGTCGAATCTACGTCTCCGTTAGTAACGACTACTTGAAATAAACTTCGATAATTAAGTCTGAAGGTGGCAGTTCAGAAATACTTATACCCGCTTGATTACGCTTCCGTCTATCCCACTTGGTATATAGAAAAGGCCAATAAACGTCATGTATTTTTTCATTAAATTATAGTTCAATATGTTCTCTAAAGTATGTATTGTCTGTATTCTCTAAAGTTGATCAATTGGCTCTTATAGACTTTAACTTCAAAATCATCAGCCACTATATACAAGGATATATGTGTAGTCAAAAAAACTGCTCAACGATTCCGTTTAATTAAGACACTGGCACACCTATAAAAAACCTACACGTTGCAGGTACACCTGAACACTTTTCATTGTTTATTTTTATTGCCCGGGCCAAATTCGCGCCAAAATAAATGTGAAGTAACCCCGCTGGGACGTTAATTAAGTTCTTGGCTTTTACGAGTCAGTCTTTGCCGTTGTAACCCGTAATGAGTATTAGGGGCTTAGAAAAATCTAGCATCGGGCGTAGATCCCCGTTCGTAAATGTTCGGGGGAATTGATCTGGAGTAGAGGAAATTGAAAGTTGGATTGTTAAAATGTGATTTTTAGATAGAATTGGATTTTTTTGTGAGCTTGTTATATATAATAAGTTATCGGATGCTTCGCTTAGTCATCACATTAAATATCCCGTTACAATGTATGAAAGTCCTTCCTTACTTTTCTTATAGTGTTACTTGGCATTTTGATATTTATTTGTGTATTTTAAATATTTTTTGTATACATATAGGCTTGCGTTTGACTACTTATATCTCACCTGATGGTGAGTGATGATACGGTCGAAAATGGTGCACGCTTCCCTACAAGATCCCTTCACTCGTGATTTGAAAACACCCAGGTTAATGCGACCAGGGAATACAGATTCAAGGCAAGGCATTCAACTTCTTAGTGAAATTGGTAAATAATTTCTTGATGATCTATTGATTATCTATGATGATCTATTGTAATATTATGAATGCAATCAAAAATAGATTAAATTGAATTTCAATATAGGATTCAGGTTTTCAGGTAATTCAGGTATTTTATAAGTAGGTATTTCACAATTTCACCAACTACCTCAAAATTTATTATATTCAGCATTTTTGTTCGGCATTCAAATCCTACAATTTTGAATATGTTAAAATTTTGAGTTTAGCAACAAATTGCTTACCCTACTACCTACTTCAAGCCATTATCGTTTTTAAGACCATAAGTTATTAAAGCAAGAATCCCGTGACATCACTAACCACAGGTTGAATCAAGCGAAGCGAATAAATACCCTCATTTCCAAATTCACACTCACCTAGTGCGGTCGCCTGACAAACGACTTGACCGCGAGCGCTCGTGACATTAGCCACACGTCAATAATTACAGTTCTCGGTTCAATGAGTAGGGTTGTTGTTAATTAGTTACGTTTATTTCCGGGACTGATTTTGTTTCAACAGATTTTTTTGATATAAGTAGTTGGATGGAAACTGGTAATTATTTTGCTGGTGAAAGCGAATATTCTGAATTTAAGCAAATGTATTTTTTAAATATATTTTTAATATACACTTGCCTGATGGTGAGCATAACGCTGGAACTTAACAACTGCAGTGCCATTTAGAACTTTGAAACACAAAGGCCTGCGCTGCACTGCAGTGCGTTCGTGACCCGTAGACATTAGTTATTAATAAGTGTCATATAAGATCAGTAATTTCACTGTCCACTTTACTCATTAAACCCGAACACAGTAATTCTTACACATTACTGCTTGGCTGAAGTTTTCATGAGCAAAGCATTTAACAACTTAATATTTTGTGCCATTTTGATTACATTTAGTTAAGAGGTTTAATAATTATAATATCATTATTAATTCTGCTTATAATTACTAGCTATGCCCCACGGCTCCGCCCACCTAGCTTAACTTCCTCCTTATAACAGCTATCTACCAGTGGAAGTCCCGTCCAAATCGGTCCAGCCATTTCAAAGATTAGCCGGAACAAAGAGACAGACAGACAGACAAAAATTTTAAACATTTTTGGTTTGTTGTAGGTACCGTCTATACTTTCATATGCATTTAGTAAAAAGCTGTTATTTTGATATTACAAACAGACACTTCAATTTTATTTATTTGTATAGATTCAATATGAATTACTTCTAATAGTTAATTTCTCAGGGTTTTGCGATAATTACAAATCGAATTAAAAAAACGGGGGTAAATATTTTAGTTTTTGGATACGTCTGCAAATTACACTTCCTGAATCTTGCCCTTCTGCTCGATGTATACTTGGAAATTACAGTCATTTTACTTTCATGAGCGCTCTTCGGACGATGTGAAAAAGTCATTTTAAATTTGAATTAACTTTACGACTCGTATTGCTATATTTCTAGAATCAGGGCATGGAATATAAAGTCTCGGGCTCAATTTAAAATAAGCTTTATTTTGTTAAATTACCCGTCAATAAGAGCAGTAATAGCGTTTCCTTGTCGGGCCGGAAAATCGGGCAAAAGTTCGGTATTCTAAATTCCATGAAAAATGTTTAAATTACTTTTGCATTGCAAACTGAGTGATGTATTTTGGGGTATAGAGGAATACTCTGTTTCGTCTAGCAATATCTAATTCGAATTTAGAATTTTTAAACTAGTTATATTTTCAGACTTGATTTAGGATTTTTTCACTGACTTGGCGACAAGATTTCCCAGTTGAATAATAAGTAGGTAATCAAAGTTACGTGGGTATACCATGAACCATGCCACGTGCCTAGGAGGTAGAGACAACTCTTTTGCGAGTCTGCTGCCAAGCAGTAATGTGCAAGAATTACTGTGTTCCGGTTTGATGAGCAGAGTAGCCAATGAAGTTGCTGGGCCTTATGCCTCAGGGTAACGAGCGCAATGCAGTTCCGCGCAGGCCTTTATGTTTCAAAGTTCTGAGTGGCACTGAAATTGTTATGGGCCAACGTTATGCTTACCATCAGGCAAACGACCAGCTTGCCTCGTGACCAAATAACAAAAAAAAACCTTTATGCTCACACTTAACGTAACCAAAGTTCGCATGTCTAAAAGCATTCCGTATTCAATTCGTGACCAATCTGACAGGTGTGTTTGTGAAACACGCTTCCAAACAAACGTTTCAAAGTTTGATTGGGGTGTATTCCTAGAATGGGATACAAGTATACAACTCTCTGCTATTATCATTAAAGGCAAGCATTGCGCCAAAAAATGCAAATTACAATAAACAATTATTACTTATGAATTATTAATTATTATTGAGTGTCATATTAGTAGAAAAAAATTAGATCTATACTATCGTCAAACATTTATTAGAGCTAAACGTTTATCACAAAGATTATTTGTAATAGATGAACAAAATTATCACTGAGTACCTAACTCTTATCGGTGGGCACAATGAATGGAGAAGCAAAACAAAAAGCAAAATTTTCTAAAAGTTTAGATTTACTACTTGTGAACTTGTAGTATTAATCGTTGTAATGTTTAAAGAATAGGACCTGCAACAATTTGTAGAGGTAACGTGCAACGTATGTAACGGCTTCGAATTTTCTCGAAAACGTGGAATATGCATTTTGAGAATGACAAAAGAACTGATTTATGTCTTATGAAATAACTACACTTACAACTTTTAAATTTGTATCAAAAGTACGACTACTTTTGTTACTTACAACTTTATAAGCGTACAAATTCGGTAAACGTAACACAATCAATTCTCACAAAGTTACGTATGAATTACTTATTATATTTGCCTGGAATTTTTGTAGTATGTATTTATTTAGGTAAGTGTATAATTTAAGTGTATTTGAGTATAATTAGTAGATTGTATTTAAGTGTATAATTTAGGTAAGTGTGTAATTTAGCAATAGATTGGCGATATTTTTGTTACACTTAACTTCTACACGATCGGTTGCATCTAGAGAATAACTGGCACCTAGAGTAATTTAACATTAAGCAGTGCTCTCATGGGGCACATGTGATTAAAGAAATCTGAATTTGAATCTTTGATTAGCAATTTCAGACCACGAAATTAAGTTGCTAGCCCGATAATCTAATAAGTTTGCCTAGAACAAAACCTCTTCACACTTGACTGAAATTTATAAACACTCCATGTAAATGTAATTAATCAACATGTAGCAGTATCTAACCCGGCTTTAATACACCATCAATACGCTGACGTAACGCTTTGTTCCGCACACAAAAGGCGGATTACGCCTCCTGTCCGCTTGTCCCTATCATTGGGGTCACCGGTTAATATAGCCGACCTCTAACACTTACTAAGCCAAATAAATAGTAAGGAACCTCCTGATGACGCCTTCATAGCAAACAAAAAAAAAGATAATTGAAATTTTTGATTGGATACTTTATGGTTTATTTAGGTATCTAATCATAACATAGCGTAGCGAGCGTTTTTAACGGAACGTAGGTTAAGAAATGTTCTTTGCGGTCAGCACTTGGATGGGTGACCGCTATTTGTTATAATTGAGCGCTATTATTAGCCGTTGGTTTGCGTTGTTGCAGTGTTGCTGTAAGACAAAAGTCATGGAGCCACAAGAGATGCATCAATTTTTTGCATTTGACGGATTAATTACATAGAACAGCAAAGTAGTACTAATAATAATCTTTTTTTAATTTTTTCGTTCCTTTGTTTCAACTCTCATTATTTTTATATTTCACTTATCTTGAAAAGTTCGCCAACTTCAGAGCCGTGAAAAAAGTAAATCGGATGTTATCAGTTGCTGAACACACGGGCAGTACAATTACAGATTCATCTCATCTCGCTTTTCGATTGTAAGATTTTCTCAAGTATAAAGATCGTTATTTTGGTAACACCATAATTATAGGAGTAATAGATTATTTGACAAACCTAACTACAATAAGCGGAATAAAACCTAACAGTAGGAATTATTTGGGGTCAAGACTCCCAAAACTCCCCATATTTTAAACACAACCCCTTAAACATTCGTCAAAACGAGGTTATGAAGCTTTTGACGAAATTATTATGCTAACAAGACATGCCCCTTCAATATAATGGATGGTCCTTTGTAACCCTGGGTTCCTTACCTGTCTCCTCAAAGTGGGGACATTGGAATTCCTGAGCATTAATAAGCCCTTTAGTCGGGAGAGGATTTCGAAATATTTACCACAGAAATACTTGGCCGCGCTTAATCCGAGAAACTTTGATATGGAGCCGAGGCGAAGGTTTTTATGAGGTAATTTAATATACTCATTGTCTACGCTCAAAGATAAGCAGTAATGAAATTTGTAACGTACTTCTGTATGTTCTTTGGCAGTAACTTATTTTATGCTTAACACCATTCAACAGCGTCTAGCTAATGTTTGTTCCAGAAATGTTGACGCCCTGTTTTTAGAGCTATTTTTACGCGATAGATTACCATTTTACCATTATCTATTGATTTTAATCGACGATGCGGTTGCTTGGCTACAGATTTTCAGTTTGAGGGTGGTAACTAATCAGAAGAGCTCTATAAAATTCCCTACGACCATGCAAAGCTTATATTTAGAGCGGCTGTAAATAACTATGATGTTAGTTAAAATTACCTATAAGCAGGTCGTTTGGATTTTGTAGCGGCGATCAAAAATTATGACAAGCGAAGAAAGTAATTCTGGATTCCCTACTTCCCACAGTCTCAAGCGTACAGTAAGGGTTTCGTAGACTATAGCTATGTTTCGAAAACTAGTATCAGTGTAAAGTACCCAGTGCCGTTACTTGCGTATTGTGCGCCCGGTGTGAGATTGTATAACTGCACCTTAATGGCCTTTAGTGCAGCTTCTATAACTATGCCCTAATGTTCTAAGCTAGCCCGGGTCTTGTTATTTCTGATATGATAGTCAAATTTTAGTCGATAGAGTAAAAAAATCAAAGCTGTGACTAATATATCAGTTGGCTGATGGCCATGTACTCACTACCTACCTGCAAGCTAATATTTCTTCTATGGTTACCTCTCCATTATTGATGGTCGGCAGTCATCGTGCTAAATTTTTCTTGGTCCAGGGCAAGCCAATTGCTCTTCAACCTTCTTGATACATGTCCACTGGTAGATATTACGAAGTCAGGACGCCTTCCCACTCTTCTTAGCTGCAACTTTTCCTATATATCATTACAATCTGAAGCAGTTCTTACCGGGTCAAATTCAAATTCATATTCAAAAGTCTTTATTCAAATAGGCCCCAAAGGAGCACTTATGAAAGTTAAAATGACTCTAACAGCGGGCGTCTGCAACATTCGTCTACCCGAATCACAGACTAAAACTAATACTGTCTTTATCAGAACAGGGTGTTTCTTATGTCCCAGATATGCAACATTTCTCTGCTTGATGGTTTAAACTAATAAACACTTCAATAGTATTTGAAAACTTTGAAGAAGGCTTTGTACAGGTTTTATCGATTAAAAATACAAAGCCTCTCAAAGGTCGCTTTGGCAATTTATTTAAAAAGACTTCAAGGGCCAAACATTTAATTAGATGCTCTTTTGTTTTCTTTTTTTGGATCTTTTAAAAACAGATTGCTTTTAATCTCTTTCAACGCAGTTAAACAGGCAATTTGCTGTTTTGAGTATTTTGATTAAAACTTTCGTAAGTATTAATCATATTTACCTATGTGTATCTGGATTCACTTACGTGAGTCGTGGCGAAGCTCGGCTGTACCACGTAAGTGAATCCCGTTAAATACATATTAATTTGAGTACACAGTTTAAGATTTCCTAAAAAAATATCAACTCAATAAATAATCACGATTAACTCTACTTAATAGCTTTCTTTAAATTTTAACTTCTGAAGAAGTTTCTGTTAAGTACAACTTGGAAGTTTTAATGACTGGCAATTATAAGTATTTACATTAAAATGATCCTAGAATGTTTTCTTTGATCCCTTTAAAAAATTTAAACTATTTCACTCCATAATTATAAAGTTGAAAACCTCATTTGAAATGTTTATCGACCAATTTAAAAATACTTTGCGATGAACTAATACAATTTTGTCTCGGGAACTTTTTTAATCTACAATTTAGCTTGAATACTTTAGTTTATTAGCATTTTAAATAAGAAGGCTGCTGCATTAAAATTTAAAACATAAGTAGCTTTTTATTTTAAAGTAGCAGTTGTTCGCCAGAAGTAGCCTATTATCGGGATAATAATAAAGAGTCGATTGACACCTTATTCATCAAAATCGGATAAGTGGTTTATGCGCTACAGGGGAAACTGTAATTGTAGCTTTTAAACTTTCACGATTCCAAAATATTGCTTATAGAATTGGAACCATAAAAGTAAACAATACATAACCCTTGCGCCGTCACATCTTCCCGGTACTCAAAATAAGGCTGGTGCGGCAGCTGAATCCGCTGAGAACCTCAAAAGGCGCAAATATAGTAGTCTTGATAGTAGTTACATATTTGAGCCTTTTGGGGTTGAGACACTTGGACCGTGGGGACCTGGAGCTCATCGAATTTTTAAAGACCTTTCAGGGCGTCTGGTCGAAGCCACACGTGACCAAAATGCTGGCCTCTACTTAGGTCAAAGATTAAGCATTGCCATTCAACGTGGCAATGCTGCCAGCATTTTGGGAACTTTGCCTACTGGTAGCGGATTATTAGATTAAGATTGTAAATAAATTAGTGTGTATTTTATTTAGTTATTTTAGTTTATGTTGTTTATTTTTTCTGTTATTATAATAAAGAGACTAACAATACATAACGTAATAATATACGTCCCGACACTATATGATAACATACCCTTTCTTTTTAACCGACTTCCAAAAAAGGAAAAGGTTATCAATTCGGTGGGTATTTTTTTATGTTTGTTACCTCATATCTCTGTTATTTATAAACCGATTTGGAAAATTCTTTTTTATTTAAAAAGATATACTTTCAGATTGGTCCCATAGAAATTTCATCAAAATCGGTTCAGTAGTTTGTCACTGAATTCGGTTCGTTGATTTCTTAAAGCAATTTCACTTGTGGTTTTTCAATAGTCGATTATTTATTACATCTGCTTCAGTTGGAATGGGAGTAATAACAGTCGTTCCAACTAACAATAAAACGAGTTTTATCATGATTTGTTTTATATATAAAAGACTCTATCAGAATTCGAAAATTACGTCCACGAATTCTATAGGACGACAAAAACAGTTTCCTGCACGGTTGTATGCGACAAAATAGCCTGTTCATTTTGCGGTGTGGGGCACAAAACGTGAAATTATGCATTGTAATCACATTTATGCATGAGCAAATCGTTGTATGTACTTTAGCTTTCAACCGCCTTTTGCACGCGGTTTCGTTAGTTTTGATCGTCTTTATGAACAATAGCTTTTTTATTTTTTTTATTCTTTTTGGTAACTATACGAGCTGGTCGTTTGCCTGATGGTGATTAAACGCCGGCCCATAACAATTGCAGTGCCACTCAGAACTATGAAACACAAAGGCCTGCGCGGCACTGCAGTGCGCTTGTTACCCTGAGACATTAGGTATAAAGTCTCATAAGCCCAGTAATTTCACTGGCTACTCTGCTTATCAAACAGAAACACAGTAATGCTTGCACGTTACTGCTTGGCGGCAGACTTCACGAGCTAACAACCCAGACGGACACTCGCAGAAGACTGTTTTAAACTTTCACGGTTATTTACTAATTCACATTATAACGGGATATTTACCGCGGGAGTATTCCCGTGAACATGATGCTTGCAACAGCGTCGAAATATCGGGTGCTCATCGCTCAATAATGATCACGGTAAATATCCCGTTATAATGTGTGAACTCGCAGAAGAGTTAGTCCTACCAACTAAATCTAAAATTATTATTTTTATTTCATGATAACGATAATTTTTTTTTGTACAAATAATATCATGTTTAGAATAACTAAGTCATTCAGCTGAACAGTTTTGATTACGGCGTCATTTTTAAATCAATGCTCACTTATGTAACATGATATGTTTGTCTTCGCCGTTAGTAAGTGCTTTACACATTTAAACTAAAATCTTTAAGTAATAGTACATAACATTATAAAGGCGTACAGTTCAGTTGCACGTCAGTGTAGTATGATAGCATCACAATATCTCTATATAGTTTCAAAGGACAAAAAAATAAAATAAAAAAACTCATTTGTAGCCCCAAGGTTACAACAGTATTAAAAAGTCACCGAAAACTCGAAACTTGTGACGTCATATCAAAATCTGTATCAACCTTCCAATTTCCCGTTTTCATGTTTAAAAAGTGACAGACAAACGCGCTGCCGCGTAGTTCTATATCAGTAATGTCTCATTCAATGGGGAAAATGGGGGCGATTAAGTTAATAGCTACATTGTTCGTGGGGATGGCACAGGTCCGTCTCAGGGAGGGCGTGATTGAGGAAGTCGGCAGGAAAGCCAGTGATAAGGGTTTTTTAATGTTTTCAGTTGGCAGTTCGTGACCGTTCGTGACTGAACGGTGCTGGGAGACAGGTAGATTTTTCTGAATTGGCTGTAGCTTAGTTTTTGTATAGGTGGGCAGGTTGGAAAAAAAGAAAATATTGGACTTTCGAAAAAGGAAACAGCATGAACGAAAAACAAGAAAACACGATAATTAAAGTTTGATCGGAGTTTTTGACGGGAATGCGAAAATATGCTGTGGTTGATTTTGTGTTATTTACTAAAACTTATGTTCTAACGAGTGATGGATTATTAACCATTAAGTGTTCGTAAACGTGCATGAGGGAAAGGAAAATAGTACAAAGACGAATAACGTGTATTTTCGTATTCTATCCAAAACTCAATAGAAGCGTTCAGTAAAGTATCCACCGCTTTACTGAAGCGTCACTTCGACTTTCGACTCGACCACGCCTAGACTAAACTTTAACGTGACTTTGACGACTTATATAGTGATTTATTATAACTTGGCACTGGCTAAATATGTACGCAAATCACGTGGAGCCAAAAAAAATGTTTGATTGCATTTTAGACTTGTATTAGTATTGTAATTATGAAGTGTTTGGGTGTGGTACCAAGCTTTAACGGAGCAAGCGAAGCGAGTGAAGTCTCTGCAACAACTGGCCAATTTTGCTTTCATCTGTTCGCGTATTTTTCAACTAATCTTGACCATCGATGAGTTCCGTCAATGGTCATGTTATATTATCTCGTAATCCGCGCTTGTTGCCAAATCATGATTATTTTGACAGCAAAAGGCAAATATCCATAAGCGTGTGTGGCCGGCCTATATCCTACCACCTAGGAATTTTCAATATAGCTTACATATTTTTTAGCTTATCAAACAAAACAACAATGCCTACACACTATCACTATGCACACAATCAAACTGGTGGTACCCATTTACATGGAAGCTCGCAGATTAGTTAATCTTACCACCCATTTATGTTGTCGCGGCTAAATTTAAAAGGTTACCACAAAAAATTTTAGTCGCCTGTTTAGTTAGACAGCGTCTAAAGATAAACGTCAAAAATGATTACAAATATCATAACAGAATTGTGTTAGACAATGGTTAGACACTACTTAAATCAGGATTTGTGGTTGCTCATATTTAATCGCGCGACTAAGGCATGTTTAGGCGTTAAACACTGTTTAACATCGGTTGAACGTGTGTTTAATTTTTTTGTGGTAAGACCCTATGAGTTTAGTTTTTATTTCGTATAATCTATATAGCTTTACCACAGATTGCACGGCAAATAAAATAAAAGTTTACGAGTGTGGTATGAAAATTTTGTACGTTTCATTTTATATTCCACTGGACACATAAAATAAAGCCCGATAATACTTTTCACCCCAAATTCTCACCTAAGGCAAAAATGATAAAAGTGTCCGGAACAATCATAGATAAATTACACCTTAAAAACGCAGCTGCGGATGAAACTCTGAAGCTTTGGAAAGAGACAGAAAATTCTACCTCAACATCACAGTATTAACAGTATGCTAACTACTACCTATTTACTTGGTACGCGACCTCTTTTCTCCAACTAGGACGTTTATTGGCCCTTTTTTGTGTGAAAATGGTGCACGCTAGTTCAGTCACTCATTGTTTTGAAGAAATGCTAGTAGCTCGCAGAAGTAGGCGCAGGCTTCCCTAATTTGAGCTTTAGTGACCAAAGCCATAAAGGTCGCTTTAAGAAGCGCCTCGTTCGCTCCAGCAAAATGTGCGTGGTTGTTTTTTGGTGCTAGCTTATTTGTGTTCCAGTTTGAAAGACATCTGTAGACAGCAAAATTAGTTTAAAATAATTAAAAAAAAAAGGGATTTTGCAATTAAAAGTCTGTATCTGGCACTGTATTGAATACATTATACCACTGAATATATTACAGTTATATAAGCTAAATATCGTGACAACATGATAATTATGATTTCACAGGTCTATTCGTATTCGTAGCTCCAGTGGATCTCATTTGTGCAGTACTTTTTATTTCTTATATCACTTTATCTGATAATTGTCGAACCATATTCACTATTACCGAAGCGTGAGAAAAATAAATCATATTTATTTTATTGTGTTAAAACGGTAAACGCTTTTTTATTTGGAATTGCAGAAACAATAGCAACTATTGGACTATTCGTGTTGACCAGTTCGCCTACCCTTAGTATCCTTTTCAGTTCTGTCAAAGCATTTTAGTGAACTAAATATACCAAAACAAAACTTGCATTCTGCAACTCTTTCCATTTGCATCTGTTTCTGTTATCTGTTAGTAGGTACCTAAATATTAAATTAATAGCTTTAGTTACTTTAATTTTGCTGTACAAATTTATATAACTAACTTACTGCTAGCGCGTACACGCTGTGACTCTACCCCACATTTATCATTAGAGTAACAATGCTTTTTGCCGGATTTTCTTCAAGAATCCGTGAGATTAATGAACGTGGCAATATCTTTGAGCCGCCCGATAAATAACAAAATAACGCACGGTTTTATTAACGACTTAGATTAATAAGATACATTACGGTAAAATGCGAGAATTATTGCCATTATTATCGGATTAATGTTTTGAGTTTAGAAGTTTCTTCGTCACGCACATTTATTTTGATTGTAGTCCACTTGGACTACAATCAAATGTCCCGTCATAAATTTTGCCATGAACTTTCATGGCAAAATTTATGACGGGACATTTGAACAGATTAACTAACACATGGCAATATATTGGATATTGGTGAAACGTTGGTCAAAAATGCGGGGAGCCATTGAATGCAAGAGGCAAGTAGGCGATCCAATTGGAGTTTTATGAAGGAGGGCTATGTTCAGCAGTGGACATCTTCCGGCTGATTATGATGATGATAAACACATTCGTCATTCACCTTAACTCGACAAAAATAAGACACCATTTAAATTGAAAATTCAAAAATAGCACTGCGGTTCAACGTGGCAATGCCGCCAGCATGCTGGGTACGCTTCCAACTGATAGTGGGCTAGAACATTTAAATTACCATTAGGTCTACATTGGCTTGTAGATTATCCAACTGTTTTCGTAGCTAGGTCAGATGTAGTGTTTATGTATGTATAATATAAATTATGTGTGATATAATAATTATCTTACATCTACTTTTACATGTTTAGTTAATTTTAAAACTGTACTTACTAGTTTCGGTTTGGTTTGGTAGGTACTCAAATAATTATCTTTAAATAAGAATTTATTGGACGAAAATAGATTGAATCAAGCTGATTGATTGAATTAACAGTTATAGATATTGATAGAATTAACAGATATAGATAGAATTAGCAGTGTCCTCGTAATATCTTTAGTACAATCTTGATAATTTCAATCCCAAACTTCAAATCAATTTTGCACCTACGTTTGATATTTAAATATAAATGTATTTTCGTTAGTTTTGTTGTTTTTGTAATTGTTAGTTATCTTTCAATAAACATTTATTGAGATTTTCAATTATTCTTTATGATAACAGAATAACGCTTACAATTTCAATCAACTGTACGTCAAATTAAAATAACATTCACATTTCAAGCAACAATAACTTAACAAAATACCTTAAAAACATTTATGTCTTAGATAATAAATTGGGAGTAACTACTTTTAGTCTATTTTTATTTACGAGTATTGGTCCTTATAAGTGTAAACATAAACGTGTGTTATAGGTACGTGTTGAATAACCCCCTTTATTCATAAACGTTCCGTAATTGTCCCGTTTCACCCGTAACAGTTTCCGTCAACGAGAAGTTGACAGAGTAGTTTAAATATAGATTATCTTATTGAGTTTTTATGAATAAGGGGGTAAGAGTTTCGCAGACAGCAACACGAGCTTACTATGATTATTTTTATTATTTCGTACCCAATTCAATTGTCTATCTAATAGAAGCTCTTAGAAACTCCAATACAATTTCTTTCGGAATTACAAAGTGTAGTACAATAAGGAAAGTTTTCTAAACCGTTTGATCCTTTATTCATGGTAAATAGATCGATTTTAGAAAGTTCCTCCCACAAAATGAGTTTCTACCTTTTCTGAAAACAGGTTAATGAATGTTAATGTAGGCAAATTAAATACTTTTATACGTCCTGAAATAATAACGGCGTAGTCTAAAGTTCCTTTCGATGAATTTTGATGTTTTACATTGCTTTAGAAACAGTAAAAAAATAACGAGAAGTACATAATTATTATTATAATGGCGTTATTTTTGGAGTCTCAAATTTAAATATTTCAATTTCATTCTCCCTCTCTAAGGGAGAAAGAAGAGTTAGTCCTACTAAGGAATAAACGTTCTGTGAATGTCCCTCTGGGTTGGAATCACAGCTTTGCTCGTAAAGTCTGCCACCTAGCAGTAATGTGCAAGCATTGCTGTTTTCCGATTTGATGAGAATAGTAGTCAGTAAAATTACTGGGCTTATGAGATTTAATACTTACCTAATGTCTAAGGATAATGATCGCACTGCAGTGCCACTAAGGCCTATGTGTTTCAAGTTCTGAGTGGAGTTTGAGACGCCAGAATAAAGACCAAATACAGGTATGCGCAAAACTTGATGTGTCATGGAAAACGCAGGTATAAAGTAGCCGTGAATAGCTTGACACGCAGTGCCGCGCAGCGCTTTGCCGGCAATGCAAGTCATGGATGTTCCATCAAGCTTTGCTCTCTGTCGATCTGCTCACTGCGTTATTTGAAATATCTTATATAATAAATTGCGAAAGTGGTATAGTACGTTTGTTGGTTTGTCTTTCTCGCAGTAATGGAGCAACGGATCGACGTAATTTTTGGCATAGATAAAGTTTTTGGATCAGACAGTAACATAATATGTGCTACTTTTGTCCCGAAAACATGAACGGTTCCGGTGGAAACATGGGTGACACTGCGGGCAGACGCTATTTAAAAACCATTTGGGCGTTTTATTTTGTTTGGTCTATGTGCTATCAAAAGATTATAATAAAAAATATATTTTATGGCAATAGATAGAAGGGACGGTCATTCTGAAAGCTCATGCATGCATGGCATTCTATGATATCACCAAGGAAGTTTTCCACCCAGCGCCATATTCCTCTCTCCGAGAGCAAGCGAGCCCGTAAATTTCAGTGAATTTTCAGAAGGTAAATTCCAGTGAACTGGGCGCTTCAAGCGTGTAATATGCATGAGTCGGCGGGCGCGGAGTCAGTCGTTGGTAAAGTGAGGTCGCACACAGATGCACTGTAAAGGACCACCTTTGGTGCTAGGTTAGGATGATGTTTGGATAAAAAGTTCGTATTTGAGATTGAGTACAGTTTTTAAATTACACTTCTGTCTGTAAAACTAGTTAAAATGTGTACAGCATTATTTTCTAATGTAACTGCTTTTAATAAGTACCTACTTAAAAGAAGCCCCTGAGATTATACTTCCTTTTTATTTATGTTAACCAAAAGGTACTAAAACCATTTTAATTGGTCGCCTAAGATTTATTAGTATTATATAATATAGTTATGAAGTGTGAGAGAGTGAGAAAGCAAGTCTGCCTTTAATCCGATCCTATATTTGACCCATAATTCCTGGTGGGTCCGAAAGTAATCAATCATAAATACACCTACATTAGATGATTTATGACTAACAACAGCTGCATGGTTTTAGCCGGAACAACCCTTTTCTTTGAAACTCTTTGAATAAGTAAGGTTTTGTTCGAGAAATTTCCTTTGGCACCTTCCGTTTCCTTCCGATGACAAAGTGAGAAAGATTGGCGATTGCGTCTTTTTATGAAAAGAACATTTTTATTTTGCGGCGTAATTTTATTTGCGTATCATTGATTACTCGGAAACGACCAAATGATACGTATGCGGGATACGTATCATTTAGTCATTTTCAACTGCTCATTTCGTTAATAACAAGATCTTAAGCAAATTACCTCAAATTAAATTCATATTTGCGACAAGCCCGCAATTAGGTAAGTTTTTAATTTAGCCTTCATTTATTCCATAGAAACAGATGAGGTTTTGGATTTGAAAAATAAATACCTACTAATTGTAAAATATTCAGGTATTATTATTAACTGACTTCCAAAAAAGGAGGTGGTTCTCAATTCGTCTATTTTTTTTTAATTTCTTTAATTTTGTTGTGATGTTACTCTACTCGGTTCATAATAAAAAAGAGTGCTTTACCGATGATAACGCCAGCCCAAAATATTTTTTATACTATTGGACAACAAGACGAGCGGGTCGTAAGGCATGCATAACACCGGCATAACGATTGCAGTGCAACTTAGAACTTTGAAACACAAAGGCGGCCTGGCACTGCAATGGGCTCTTTAAAAAACAATCTTCAAAAATCACGTAGTTTTGAAGATACAACGAGTATTTACTAATAAACAAATGCAAACGGGACGGCGATGTTTATAGAATTATCTAAAAACTCAAATCTTATTTTATAAAAATATTGTGATTCATAATAAAGATCCTATCCGATTATGCAAATTTAGTGTTAAAAATTGTGTATTTACTTCTAAAACAGCAGCACTTGGCAAACCATAACCGTAAACAAAGAAAACCATTACCGTAACATTCTCCATTGTACCGTAGAATTGGCGGTTTCTTATAGGCAAGGAAAATTAATAATATTATAACCGATAGAACCCTGTTACACAACATTAGATAAATTTAACCTAATTGATAAAATTAGACGTATCTGTCAAAGTCATGGGGAGCCGTTGAATATAAGTTTTCTTTCCGTAAATATTATTTATCTGGCAAAGGTAGAACTTCCCTAAATATTTTACTCAAGCGTCCAAGGGTTTTGTGGCGGAAACGATTGAAATTTGTTCTTTATTGCAAATATTTATCGTTTTGATTGCCTTTCAGGAAATACTTCAATTTCGCAGAATGTTTTGAATTTAAATTGCGTTTGATGAATGGACAGATATTGTTTCGAAGTATTAAATTAATTATGGACAAATCAGCGTTCTTTCTGATATTTAAAATAATTGATGATGGTTTTTTACACGTATAAAGAAAACCATAATTATTTTTGCGCTTTTATATATTTGCACAGAGAAGAGCCAATTAGAATAAAAACCTCTGTATTTTTAACTGTCGTGGTCATCCATACTATGACCCTTACTTATAAACAATGTAAAGTGGTGGCATAAGTTACCAAATGTTTTATATTTGTTGTTCTTTGATAATTTTAAAATGAATCGAAAGAGACAAAACATTATGTAACTATTCAACCATTATACAGTGTTATTAGCAGGGCTGTAAGGGTATGTGCAGTGGGTAGCATTCTTCTCGACCAACATCATAATCTATTGCGAAGATAGATTCAATGGGGAGGCCGTTGTTCACCAGTGGACGTCTTCCAACGTTATTGGTACCCTTTCAAACTATAGATTACTTGAATATCACGTAACATCTAACTAAAAGAAAAAAGTAATAAGAAATGGCCTAAAGTTAAATGTAACATATACATCTTACTTTGAAATTACCGCAATTTTTAAAACATATAACGATGACAAACAGCGCACGTGAGCCCAGTTTCATTACTCACGCCGCCGCAACGCTCAAAGTTTTCGATCCCAAAACATTTGGTATGCAGAACTTAGGCCAACTTATCTTCAGCACCGTATATTTCATAAACAGTAAATTATCTGTATAAATGGAAGATAAACCCAATGCGATGGCTCGAAGTCTAAATCAGCAATCCATACGTGGAATAATGGCGATGTCACCACACTTTAATCACATCACAATAAGCATTAAGTACTCTCAGTGGGCATGACGTTGAGTATGACACTGCAATTTTTAGCGCAACCTGTAGACTTTGGGTTAGTCGTGTGCGAATGCAGAGTATTTGGTAATGCAGCCATCACCAATTGGGATGTTACACGAAACACAAAATACATAATTTCTGTCGTTATACAGTTTTAAGAAGATCACATTAACACAATAAAAATGATACGAAGAATAAATAATTTCCACAAAGATACTGCACCTAAAAGTTTCCAAATTTAACAATTTGTTTTATCGTCCATTAGTAATTTAAATGATGCCGTTAGATTCTTTACAGTTTAATGAATAAAAAAATGTATTACAACTATGTACTTAAACGCAGATTTTAACGGCCAAATCTACAAAATGCATGTTTTAAGTACAGCTTCATGGCCCGCGTTGAACAAGTGACGTCAGATGTTCTGTCAAATTTGTATGGGGCGTCTTAGCACTCAGTAGATACGCACGATACTTACTCCCATTTTTGACGTTTCTAGCGTTCGATTTCCAGTTTTTTTCAATATAGACATTCCATTCCCATGAGAAAACTAATTGATTGACATCACAAAAAAATGGAGTCAACATCCCAATTACTGAATATCAGAACCACTATATAATATCACAAGTCACAAGTTGTTATGCTATATGAATATAGCATAACTTGTGACCAATTATACAGAAGACTGAAGTAAGTTCATAACCATTGATGCTAGTCAAATCAAGTTTAAGGTGCCAAGCCCTTACTGCTTTAATTCAACTTATTATAGTTGAGCAGACATTTGCTATACACGTAAATTTAGTATGTTTACCAGAATACATAATATTATCCTTGGGCAAGTTTTTGGTGCTACGAATTTAGACTTCGAATACGCCAAACATATAGAATGGCTTCATTCTAATTCGATCTTGAACGAAGGTGAAAGCAATTAGTATAAAATATCTCAAATACTTCATCACCTCAAAGCAAATAGCTTTGAGGTTAAGCCGAAACCTCTAGCATAATTGACTTAAAAATAATAAAGATTATGAAATAAAAACATTTGGCATTTACCTATAACCACTATTTCAACGATGACGACGTGATCAAAGGAAGGAACATGTCAAGTGCTTTCAGAGTAAATTGCTACTAAAAATTGGTTTGTACTAACCTATATATAAATAAAAACGAACAAAATAAACGCATAAAAAATACAAGCACGCAAACTTACTCTCAAAGAAACTGAAAAAACTGTGCAAGAAAACTGAAACCATAGTATCTTGTGCTAAGGACTTGCATGCATAAATTTGTTTGCGTGAAAATATGTTTTAACTGACAAGCTTTTATACAATACGTAATCGGTACCTACTGTAATCTTGTGACCACCTCCATCATCAGGGCCCTAGATATCATCTAGGAATGCAGTCAGTACTTGTAAAAAAAATCAAACGAATCCAAACTCGATTGGGTTGCGACATTTGGTTAGAGTTCCTGTGGCCACCCTACAGGCTTTATCATCAGACCAGCCCTATGACATCAATATATTGCATTAATAATTCAAATTTCGGCTCAACGCCGGGAAGTGGGTCAAATTTAGCTTGCAAGATTTGACCCATACTAACAAGGCAAGTTAAATGAAAGCTCGTAAAAAGAGAGCTGTACGAATGATACAACAATAGCTTTATTAACTTCTTAAAATAGGGATCTACCATATCATAACCCATTACAAATACCTTAGAAAGACCTAAAACTTAGCTACAACAGCAATAACCGAATCATGAATCATGTTCTAAAAATTTAACACTAATAAAATGTTGGATACATTTTATTAGTGTTAAATTTTTAGATTAAAGTTAGATACAAAATCGTTGACCTATTTTGGCTAGATTGGGTATGACTGACCAAATTTATTAATTTAGCGGGTCAATGGTTAAAATAATAATGTTTCGTAACAAATAAAATTGCTTTTAAAAAAGCGAGAACCGAATTCGAAGAAAATGTCACGTTATATTAAATTTCATCACCTATATATCCACCTTTAGGGTTGTTATGCTTTCATAAAATTTATATGGGTGGTCCCATACCACTATAATAATACAACTCAAAGTTCTGACTTTGAGGTTCAAAGTTCTGGATGGCATTGCAGTTGTTATGAGCTGGCGTTAAGCTTACCATCAGGCAAACGATCAGCTTCTCTGAATTCCAGTGGTATAAAAATGTCCTACATTATTCGAACTTAACACGCACTGAGTGCACATTTTTTCATTTCGTGACACGTGTCTCTCACTTGAGAAGACAGGCCAGAGAGGAACTTCTAAACTCGTCAATTCAATTTACGATTTAGCGCATCACATCGGCTTTCGAGAACGTTCCATATAACCTGAATATCAATGGAGCGAGATTCGGAAGTTGGATTTCGCGCGGTAACAACTTCATCTTCCCAGTTTATAAATAGGCATGAATAATGCATTTCAATACAAGACTTTGATTTCATAGTTTAAATTCTATGTTGGCTTCAAGTTTACAGCTTGCTAACCGGAAATGTTTAGTGTTTACTTTAGCAATTTAGGGAGGTGAAGAAATGTTGAGTTATGTAGTGGGCTGAAGTCAATAAACAGGCTACGGATGGAAAATTATGGAATGTTGTTAATTTAGCTTCATCTTTAGTTGATTCGTTAATCTCCGTTGCCAATGACAGCAATTGATCAATCGCTTGCCTTTATATTCTATGAAAACAAATTTTGGAGACTGTTTATCTAGGTGGTATAGGATTAACTCTTCTGCGAGTGTCCGTCTGGGTTGGTACCACCGCTTTGCTAGTGAAATCTGCCGCCTAGCAGTAATGTGCAAAGCATTACTGTGTTCAGGTTTGATGAACAAAATAGCGAATGAAAATGTCAGGGTAAAGAGCGCGTTCTGAGCGGCACTGCAATTGTTATGGGCGTTATTCTTACCATCAGGCATACGACCAGCTCGTCTAGTTGTCAAATAGTATAAAAAACGATATAAAGTATGTACTATAAAATCGTAGCATATTCATGTTAATTAATACTAGCAACCCGCTCTTATAGACAGACAGACCCCTTTAATTCGGCCCTGTCGCAAAATCCGTTCTTAGCTGACGTCTCTTTTCTATAAACTACCTATGTGCCAAACTTCAGTTTCAGTTCCATAATTATGTCGTAGTTTTTGAGACTTCGTATATTGCTAGTTAACCTTTCGCTTTAATATGTATATTAATACAACCTAAGTTTGTATTGGTATGTTATCCTAAAAGGGGGTCAACCTACTCCTGGAGGTCAACAACATTTGTTTTAGGAGTTTTTGAAATTCGAAATTTTTCATTGAAGAAATGGCATAGGTTTACGTAAAATTCTACTACAGAATTTCTTGGCAGCCCTAGTTTAACTGAATCACTTGAACTATGTTGAATTTTGTTAACTTATGATGTTGATTAGAAGAGAATTAGAAACACTTCCAGAAAATGTCGCGAACTTCACTTTTAAGGCTAAATTTATTTTTTGTATGGAAATTTCTAATGACGTATTTCCAAGGGAGGTTTTCACAACATCTGGACAACGGTAGCCCAAATCACCCCCCTTTCCGGATAATATACCAAATTCAAGCTCATCCTGTATATGTAGGTAGTCAGAAAGTAAACGAAACATAAAATAAGTCATTCTGCCTAAGAGAAAAAAAATCCTTGTTGTATCAATATTTGTCGAATAGATTAGTTTATCCTGAAAGCAGCCTCAACGCATTACCCCGAAAGGCAACAAACCATAATAATAAAAATATCACAAAGTTCAAAGAATTGTCGTGAATCTTTCCAATGAAATAAGGCTACTTAAAGAGAAATACAGCCAAGATTGTAATTTATTTGCGTGCCGAACATAAAATATGTCATATTGGTTTATCACTATATGAACAGGTCTATAATGGGCCTTTTAGAGAGGTTTACAATAACACCAGGCTGTAAGTTTGCGTGGAAAAAGTTTTTCTCGGTTGGCTTCATACTTACACCTAATGATGTGAAAGTTAAAGCCAAAATAGGAGTATGTGTTTGGGGGTAAGAATATAATGTGAAACGAGAATTTAAGTACTTCATTTTCAAAATTTTGTTTTTTTTTTTTTTTATATATTAGTCTATGTACGCAAGTAGATTCCTTGACTACAGGCTTGAATATTGAAACTTAGATGCCAATTATGCAACATACACAAACAGGTCATTAAGCCTTTAATTTTAAAATAATTTAAATGGACAATGTAAGTAACAAACAATTTAATTCCAAACGATCCCAACAACTCGTTTAACAAAGAGAGTTTCAAACTCAACTGATATGATTAAAAATTCCTCCATAATGGAATCTGCGGAGGTGAATGGAAGCAAATAGCTTAGTAAAAACAGAGAAGTGTGTTTTCTTCACAGGCTACCCACAATATTTACACAATATTTTTGACAACAGTAATATTGACAATTTCGACAAATAAGTACAGGCCGCAAACACACAATAATTATCGTTATTGTCCGACTCTTAACGCTCCCACTTCTGGGATACCGGGCTTCTATCAGAGAGAGAGAATATAGGCCAGAATCCACCACGCAGGTCCTGTGTGGCTTAGTGGATTTCACATGTCCTCGAATTTTGTTGTTCTTGAACATGCCGGTTCCTCACGAGCGACGTTTTCTTTCACCGTTTTAGAGCGCGTGTGATCTGCATATAACTTGATATAGGTAAGTCTAAAATATGCGGCTGCGTTGAAATTCGAACTATGGTGCGTCGGATTGAAAGTCGCACCAGTTCCCGTTTGGCCTCACTCGCTCGCACACAAACTCACAATATTATTATTAACATGTAAAATATTAACAGTAAATTATTGCTAATAAACCCATAGAGCTGTACCGAACTACCGAACGCGTCTTCTTTCCTCGTCACGGCTATATTTATTGTCTTCCGGCTCCCAGTCGCCAGTTCTCGCTGGATTGGTATGTACGCCGGCATTAGGAGGCCCAGATAATTCCTTGTCCTTCCATACTGGCAGCCATACATATAACCCAGGTTTGGTACCAATGGAGATTTCATACTTTTCTGTTTCTACTGCCTAAATAGCTCGTACTTGCAAAATCTGAATCCATGAAACGATAGTCTTTAGCAAGGAATTCCATTTATTCCGCAGCAGTAAAAGAATTGCGAATAATTGGAATCACCGCAGCGGTCTTTTAGTGGATACTTTAAAGACCGATATCGCTATATTTGCAATTAGTTTAACATCAATTGCTCTATAAAAGTTTTATTGATCAAATTAGCATTTGGTGCTATCAGAATAGTTTGTGAAAAATGGTGTATAAAAAATCGTAAACGTTTGGTGAGATAGTTTTAAAGACAGAAAAATGGGTCAATTTTCAACTAATAGTCATTTGCATACCATTAACGGTGCCATTAGAGTCTAACGTGCGGAGTCTGCCAGGCAATGCGACGTCATTACAAGGCAAGAAGAACAGTAAAGAGCCTCCATCACTGTCTTTATAATGTGGTTCTAATTCGTTTTTAGCGTAACGTGTCTTTTGACAGTCACAGATTTTCTTGAAATTTTTCAAGTCAAAAATCTCCAAAATGAAATATCCATTTTTAATGAAATAATATAACATAATTAACTTACATTGGGCAGAAAGAAACTGATCTTTAATACACATATAATATTGTTAGTGGTAGGACTAACTCTTCCTCGAGTGTCCGTCTGGGTTGTTACAACCGCTTTGCTCGTGAAGTCTGCCACCAAGCAGTAATGTGCAAGCATTACTGTGTTCCAGTTTGATGAGCAGAGTAGCCAGTGAATTTACTGGGCTTATGAGACTTAATACCTAATGTCTCAGGGTAACGAGCGCACTGCAGTGCCGCGCGCAGGCCTTTGTGTTTCAAAGTTCTAATTGGCATTGCAATTGTAATGGGCCGTTGTTATGCTTACCATCAGGCAAACGACCAGCTCGTCTCGTTACCAAATAGCATAAAAAGAAACATATAACTGTAGATTAGTCGTTCTCTTTCTAAAATAAATAGAACCTCAAGCACACTGGCAACACATCCGAAACGTACTAACGAAGTGGAACTCGGAAGGGCACTGCTATTTCATTTATGATTCACAAAGAACTGTTGATTTTCCGCGGAGGTGTCTGTGCTAGATTATTCAGGAGCATGGAACACCATTTACATAAGCAAATTGGTGGGAATAGCTTGGGCATGGCCAGGAATGTTTTTATTTTGGGCGATGCTTAGTTTATTTAGAACGTGTTCTGTTTTTTAATTTACAACCGACTTTTAATTTATTTTTTATTTATGAAGTCGAATAGTTTATGTATGATGGCGCATAAAATTTTACAGAGTAGTCTGATTGCGATGATTCTATGAATGGTATACCTACTTCAATATGGATAGGACACTTCAAAACAAGAGTGCACAAACAAGTCATCTTCTAGGCAAGCGTGCTACATCGCCGACCGCATCATCGCTTACCGTCAGGTGAAACTGCGGTCAAATGCAAGCAATCAGTAAAAAAGGCCCGTTTTTTTTAATAATCTACTCTGTAGTGTAGATAAAAGGGGATAATTGATTTTGCATCCACAGAATCTTCTCATCTGTGAACAGATGCTATTGAAACATGGCACATAAATTACGTTGTCGGTTTATTTTTTGTTGCTTAGAAACTTCAAAATATTTAATAACTAGCCCACGTTTTCGCGTGGAGTTTCTTTCAGGAACCGTGCATTTTTCTATAATGAACAGGTATGCCACTATCCGGATATTAAACTATCTACATCTATACAAAACATCACGTCGATTTTTTTTATTTCATTTAGATTTATTGTTTTTTTTATTTTTTAATTTAGTTTATTTTATGCAGTAATTTGACATATTGTGTTTAAGTAATAATTGAGTATAAAATTATGGATCGTGTGTCTGAAATAAAGATTTATTATTATTATTACATAGTTGCTGCACGAAAGCCTTCTTTCTTTTCATAAACCAACAAACAAGCAATCATAATAACAACACGCATTAAATAATAACAAGCATTTATAATATTACTTGGGATTGCAGGGGTCTTATTGTAATGACGCCAGCGTTTTGTGCCAGTTAATGATCGTGCTGTTTCTTTACAGCGTCACCAGACTGACCAGCGTAAACTGCCAACTGGTTATTATATATACCACTCCTAGGAGCGATCCTCTCTACTCACTACATCACTTCACCACATGCATTTCCCATTTCCCCTCTCATTAAATCCAACTATTACTTTGAATGGCAAACCTTAACCATAACCACTCAAATCGAATCGTTTCTCAAGTCCTAAGGTAACTTGAACATGATATAACATACACCGTTAACTTAACTATACCCTTAACCGACTAATCAAGGTAAACCCTCGGGTACATAACTCCATCCGAAGCGAGGACAGTTCTCAAACTCGATTATTACACCCATAATACTTTAACAGCTTTTTATGGCCAATAAAGAACATGTTAATATTCAATACCAAGATTTTATAAGGGAAGTTTTCTCGTTAGTTCGCGAGCTCGCTTCGATACATGATGCGGGTTTCCTGTACAAGTAGGTATTATAGTTGTTGTTGCTGGTGTGCCAGTATTGAAAAAGTTGGGATTTAAGATTTTGTTGGGCTGGTGTAATGCTTTATAAGCTACGATATAGTAAACTGAGATGAAAACTAGACACAACAATATCCGTGTTAGCACAAAAACCCAAAAACCCTGCAAAAATATGTATTTTCTAAAACTTTGAACCACGCTGTACCACAATATATCACTTATTGAGACTCATACGCGTAGTCATTTTGCTGGTTCAATCAACTGGAATAGAATTTATAGTATTTAGTGCTCAATACCAAGCAATATGTCAAATTATTAGTAAATAATCGATTGCACTGGCTGAGATGGAAAGAAAGAGTTAGCCATACTACACTTAGATAGTCCTCACTTCAAACAAAACTCAGTCTAGTGAAGATGCTGTGCGATTCTAAAATTATATTCGGCTGACAAATTTCACGAATAATACATTAGAGTTTGTTTGTTGTTTCTTAACTTCCTATGAAAATGGAAAACATAAAACCAGAGAGGACCACAAAAACCTTTGACATACTTACTTACTTTAGCCCCTTGAAAGTTTTACCTCATTAACTAAACAGCCAAACAAAATAAGTACGTAGATTAACGTCCACCCAAACTCCCATACATATTCAAACAGGACATTAATGTATTAAAACTTTCGCCCGATCACGTACTTACACCGGCACAATTCCTAAGAAATTAACATAAACGAAATCCAAAACAAACTTCTTAATTACTTGTCAAGTGAAATAAATTATTCAAAACAATTAGTACTTAGATCAAACATAAGAAGCTCTAAATTTTAAGAAGAGTTATCAACGGGAAATAAAAGATTCGTACAATTAGGCCTATTTTAGCCTCGCAAAGAGACAGCCCAGTGGTCAAGTTAAGTTGCTGGACATTAACCAGGCGCGATAAAGGTCAACTTTAACATATCGAATGTAGAAGATTTTTGTTATAATATTATTCGGTAACGAGCGGGTAGTTTCCCTGATGGTAAGCATAACACGCAGTGCCACTCAAAACTTTGAAACACAAAGGTCTCTCCGGCATTGCAGCGCGCTCGTTACCCTGAGACATCAGGCATTAAATCTCATAATATATGCTCAGAAATTTTACTGCTCATCAAACTGGAACAATGCTTGCACATTACTGCTTGGCAGCATCCCACACCGCCAAAGGTTCTACCACCTGGAATAAATAACAAATTAGAATGACAGCTGTTATAGTGGAAAAATTAATTTTTGCACTTTCACCCATCATATAGGAATCGAATAAAAGACATGATAATTTGGGCGTGTGAGTAATTTTATTTTGAGTTCGCATAACGAAACTGTCATTTCTTGACGTCATATAAATGAGTTGGTGATGACTTGCTACTGCCGTGATGGATTTTTAAATGTTGGCTACATTGCGGTATCGATATAGTTGTAGACAGTATATAATCTTCGTACAAACAGCTAGGTTTTACCATGCTCCTGATATGAGCAGTGGGTAAATAATATGTAAACGCGATATAAAAGGTGTGAAGCTCGTTATTAAGTTGTTATTTTATTATCGACTAGTTGTGAACCGCGGCTTTACCCACGTAGCATCAGTTACTTCTTATAACATCAGCTATCTGTAAGTGAAAGTCCCGTCAAAATCGGTCCAGCCGTTTCGGAGATTACCCGGAACAAACAGACAGACAAACAGAGAGATTTTTTTTTAATTATTGTTTCACATGCTTTTAGTAAAAAGCTGTTATTTTGATATTACAAACGCTAACCTACTCACGCTTCGCCAGATATCTTAACACATCGCTAAGCTGCACTTTACTTATTTACCACTTCAACCAAATCGTTGCTTAATTCTTCCCACCTGATCTTAGGCGTTTGATATAATATGTTTATTGGAAGCATGAGTAGATTTTACTATTTTAAGATAGCTGGCGAAGCAAGCATAATAAAATACCATACATGCCATTTTCTAGTATGAGGTTTCCTTCACCGAAAACTCCAGGTTAACTACACTAGATAAGCTATTCGTCCAGTAAAGTGAGTCCAGTAAAAATAATGACACAACCAACCAAACTGCCATGCTGGAAACATTTTACTGAAAGCGTTGATAACCTTATCTTCCTTTTTCGTAAACTGACTATAAAAGAAAGAAACTATTAAACCTGTTAAATGAAACCAAACCATAGTAGTATTGTTAATTAAAAAAACAATCTCAAATATCAATTGTAATGCCTCCCACAAAATGCTGAAGTAAAAATTTATGCAACATAATTCTCAATATCAGTTGCCCTTTACAAAACAACTGAGTTGAGGTACTGGCAGGCTGTTATTTGCGTTGCGGACTTAGGGCGGGGTAATTTATGAGTACGGATTCCGAGTACATACCTGTTTTATGCGAAAATGTCCGCGTCTTTTTTATTTTCGAAAACACGCTCGTCATTTCTGGAATAAAGGGTTGAATGGTAAATGAAAGTAGGTCTTGGCAAAATATTTCGACTAAGTATGGCTAGATTGGTAATAGCTTTTGTATATATCCTTTTTTTCGTTAAACTGATTACTCGGTGTTCTATTCATGAAAACGTCACTGTATGATTTTCAGGATAAAATCAGCCGTTTTTATGAAAAGACCATCTCTGGTCTACAAATTGAAATGATTCTATTTTTATTGTTAGGCTCGGTGTTGATAAGCGACGATGCGGTCAACGATGTAGCACGTTTGCCTAGAAGGTATAGGTATGTTCACTCTAGGTTACACACTGCGACTTTACAGCGCTTTTGTAGCAATGCATTCACGATGCAGCAGCGATACAGACATCAATCGTCTACACTCGCCCTACTTTAAGGATCTATATAATCGTGATGCAGTCGCAATATGGTATCGACACAAACGCAATA
Organism: Crocallis elinguaria; assembly: GCA_907269065.1. NCBI lineage: Eukaryota > Metazoa > Arthropoda > Insecta > Lepidoptera > Geometridae > Crocallis > Crocallis elinguaria. The sequence goes on along the minus strand of OU026072.1, from coordinate 15,876,967 downwards.
CAGCATCGATGCAAACAGCCATGACGCAAATCAGTAAGGTAAGTATATCAGTCGTCGTTATTGAACTTGCTTTTCTATCGATATCTACGTACGACTGAAGTGATGATCACGCATGATACAAAAGCACGCTCATTGCTAGTATCGAGATACAGCCGTGCAATTGAAAAACGCGCGTTTGTATTGCTGCAAATAGTTGCAGTGTGTACCGGCCTTAAGCAATATTCCACCTAAACTACAGGACACTAGACATCAGTCTGTGTTATCTAATATCTTGCAATCAATCAATTAGGCTGCTTTTCATTATCAGCCTCATATACGCTCCCACTGCTGGGATACCGGCCTTCTCTCAGGGAGAGAGGTATGGGCCATAATCCACCACGCGGGCCCAGTGCGGCTTGGTGGATATCACATGTCCTCGAATTATGTGGTTCTTGAACATGCGGGGTCCTCACGATGTGTGAATAATCCGCACATAACTTGATATGTACGGATCTCGTCTCGGCCCGCACCAATGACTTAGGCTGCTTATTTAACCCGAAATATATATATTTCATCCGGTAATATTGTAGTTTACCAAGCTTAATCTAAATAGTGGTGTAAGAACGGGAGAGTTTTTTTTGTTTGATGTTGAGAAAAGGTGCGTAAAGGAAATGGTACTTTTGTGCCTCATGATATTTGGTACTAACCAAAAGTCTGAGTGGCACTTTAATTATTATAAGTAGACTTACGATCACATGATCAGGTAAGTGCATCAAGGTTTCAATCGTGTAAATAGAAGAAAAACTGTTGCTTAATGATTTTACAGTAAAATTAGCTATCGCTATATATATATGTATATATATATATTATATAACTTAGATAATAAAAGGGCAAGATCCTTTCTCGGTTAAGCACGGATTCGAATCCCGTTGGCAGCGAAATTTTTCAGATGTATTTTACCTAAAACTAATGTATCTATCCAAAGTAAACAATAGCGCTTAAACAACATTCAGCTACACACAAATTTAACAAACACTTTAAATAAAACAAAACCATTTTAACTACTCTGAAATCCTTTAACCAAATTCAGACATTAAAAACTCTGGCCGCATCATCAAAAAACAATCTAACTGCTCATAATAAAAGAGGAACACTTCATAAAACGTGAACCCTGGCCGATTTAAATTTGCTCTCGCAGCGTGCTCTCGACTTTTGAAAGTCACTGGCAATAATTCATGTTACTGCAATCTTTATGGGAATTCTCTTTTACCGGAGTCTTTTTTTTAAATTTACACTTGTGGTTAATGGAGGGTAGAAGAGTATCTTGCACTTTGACTTCTTTTTTCAGACAGCCCACGTCGTTTGACATGTCGATGGTTTTAATTGCAATAGAGCATCAGGGTTGCAGGTACGATTACTTGATAGGTACTTTGAAGTAGTATCGGCCATTTTCAGGATCTTGTCAGCATTATCTTCGTGCACCGGGTTGTAACTACTATGGGGTCATTTGAATGGACGTTAAAGCGTAGTCGTCCTGTCCGTTTCCGCTCTACCTCGTCCAGAGCCACAAAGCCACTTGTTGCATTGTATCCAGCCATATACTCTCCTGTCATTATTCCCATTATGAGCTGGGAAGTGTCATTGTTGTATATGGCCGCTTCCGCCTCCTCGAGTCTAGTCTTCAATATGCAGTCCTTCTTCTGGAAGGACTTCGTGATGTTCCGGCAAGTAAAAAGATTAACCTCCTTGGTTGCTCTTATGATAGCCTGAAACTCAAGAAAAGCGTTGATTGCCTGGTCTAAGAGCGTCGACGCTGGTCTGAGATTGGGTGTACTGACCTCTCCCTTGTCGTCTCTCGTCCGGGTGTCTTGCGGCTGTTTTGGACCAGGGAGGGATTCCTCAAAAACTCAAGCAAAGCGGCTGCCTGTCTTTCCAGTGCTTGGATAGCTCTTGATCTCGTTCCCGGTGTCGCTATGCTGATAACGTTCATAAAACATGTATGTGTGAATTTATAGAAGGACGCAAGTATTTGGTAAATATCCGTGTCTAGATAATATAACGTAAATAGAAATGCTACTCCAGTACGTACCCTCAGTTAGTATTTTCTAACGTTAAATATGCAGAAATGTTACTTTTATTGTTCTCAACCGGTGACATCATAGCGTAGGATTTCTCATCTAATTCGCGTTTATATGCAATCTATTCGTAACTCTTTAGGGACTGGAGTAGCATTTCTATTTACGTGTCCTGGTGCGGATAGCGTGTTTGCCACCTAGGTACTACCTCACTGTTACTTACGGTCATATCTGAGTGTCTATCGCTTTTCTCATGTAGTCCTCCGCGAAGCAGTAATGTGCAACCATTACATCTGTGTTCTGTTTTGATGAGTAAAGTAGTCAGTGAAATTACTGGTCACTGGGCTTATGAGTCTTAATACCTAATGTCTCAGGGAACCGAACGTACTGCAGGCGTTTGTGTTTCATAGTTCTGAGTGGCACTGCAATTGTTATGCTTACCATCAGGCAAATGACTCCTCGTCTCGTTAACTAAGATCATAATACATGTTTTTGTCCTGGTTATAAAACAATAAGCTCATTTCGAAAACAATGAAGAATAAAATCAGAGCCTAAAGTTCAAAACTCTTGACTAGTAGATTCCATTTCTATTGAAATTTAAACGTCATCGTCTTTACAAGAGCCAGTAATATCTTCTGCTTGTGCCCGTTTCATTGATTTATTCTAATTTTATACAGCTCTTTGCTAATTTCAGTGATATTGAAGAGTTGCTGGGCTTCCGTGAATCAAACAGAAAGTTTGTTATCGTTTAGATGGTAGCTTAAATTAAAGATTAAATTTCAAAAAGTAGGCTAGGCGTAGTGCCTTAAATAAAGAGAGAAAAATCTCTCTCACGAGGTATAGAGCCGCACTACGTACCATAGACACAGACATACTCATAGCCTATCATCTATTAAACTGTCAAGAGATCCGAGCAATGACGGCGCAGAAATCGGAATGGCACGACCATATATTATTCCAAACACTATATTTCCGTGCATGCATTGAATGTCGTATTTTCAGGCCACAGTGACACAAGGCTCTATTTTACCAACATACCTAAGTCACTCAACCAATGCAAATCAGCTCTTACATGCTAGAATTTAAGGTTTCATTCGGATGCAATGTTTACGTAGTCCGTCATTATTTGACAAACGAGTTAAAGGTGACTTGCGAAATTTATCGTGGATTTTTTTTGCATTTAAACCCCACTTGACAAAGAGCGCACGATAAATTCAAAGGGTGGCGATGGTTGACCCCGTCGGGCTTTCAGGAAAGTGTCGGATTACATCAATTTTGGTGAAAACATTACACGGTTGCTGATTGCAGGAAAATATTATCTATAGGACTCTATCGGTGGTGCTTTTGTGTCATATTCTTGTTAAAATTCGTAAATGGATCGTAAAAATATGACAACTAAATGATAAGCTTCATCTTTACGCGAAGGAAAACATTCTAGCAAGGCTTGCACTAGATAGTCGAAGTCTGGTTGTACAAAACATACAAAATGCGTTCAACTGGTAGTGGGCTAGAACATTTGGATTAACTATAGGCCTACTTGGGCTTGTAGATTATCCAACTGTTTTTGTAGCTAGCTAGGTTAGATGTAGTGTTTATTTATGTATTAGTTAGTTAATAAACGCATTTTGTATGTTATGAATTAAAGTTTATATTATGATTGTATAAAATCAGGTGATACAATAGTATAACCAGTCAAACGTCAGACGGCTCCGTAGCTAAGTTGGTAGTAACCCTGCCTGTAAAGCGAGGGGTCCCGGGTTCGATTCCCGGCCGGGGCAGATTTTGTGTAAACATAAAGTTTGTTCTCGGGTCTTGGATGTTTGTGATGTGTATCTGTGTGTGTCCATGCCACATGCGATACAGGGAATCCTAGTGCGGGGTATGAGTGTAAGCTTTTTATTTATTTATTTATTTATTTGCGCGTGGGTTAAACTTTTATCCAATTTTTCTATACTTTTCATTCTCTAAAGTGAGACCTCAATTTTTAGACTCCTACAATTCCCAGTTCATGGTTTTAAACTACCATTACTAATACTTAACTACTATTTCATTAAATAATAGCTATTCCCGCGGAGCCCACGTAGCCTAAGTTACTCCTTATAACATCAGCTATCTGCCAGTGAAAGTCCCGTCAAGATCGGTTAAGCCGTTTCGGAGATTACCAAGAAAAAACACACAGACAGACATACATTTTAAAAACTGTGTTTTTGTTGTAGATACCGGACTATATACTTTCATATGCATTTAGTAAAAAGCTGTTATTTTAATATTATAAATAGACACTTCAATTTTATTTATTTGTATAGATTAATATTTAAAAAAATATTTTTTGTAGCATCTCACGAAAACATACATGTTTGAAGATTTTTGTACCTTAACAATAACGCTACAAGAACCATTGGTCTTACAAAATGCAGACCCAAAAGAAATACTTGCACTTTTTCTAATAATCACAAAATTTCTCCCACGCTGGGCGTTCACCTCAACCTCTTCAAAGTTCAGACACAAATTATATCTGAGGTTTTACATCATATCATATTAAATAATACATGAATCATCAATCTATCACAAGCAGCCGTATCATGTTCTGAAATTGGCGTCTCGTTCCAGAATCCAACTAAGTTTAAGACGAAATTCCTAAATTAATGTTAAACTCTCGGGCACGTAATCTTGCGAAGGGTGATGTACCTAGCACCTCCTACAATAGGGCTGTCCCTTCATATTAAGGTCCTTAGACTGCCGGGATTATATAGCTAGAGCAGCGGTAGTCAAAGTATGGGCTGCTAAGCTTTTTTGGGCGTCTCGCAGTACTCAAGTTTTCGCGTATTACGCTGTAACAAAATATATCGTAATAATAATAATTATAATAAAACTGCGTATAATTTTGCTATTTACATAGAATGAGGTTAGGACAAATTCTGAGTATCAAAATATTTCAAATGATACAAGCTAACTTCGACATTTTTGTTTACTTAAATTTTATTATATTTTTCCAACAATATTCATAGAAAAAAATACACAAATTAAAATCAACTAGAACATTGTACCTTTACTGATATTACTTGAGTTGTTAAAATATTATTACTTTTATGTTTTGGAGTGTAATGAAAAGTTTTTTATTGGGTTAAAGATTAAATAGAGCAAAAATATACCGGCAACATTTAACGCTTTCAGCGTGCATTTAAATCGTGGTGGATATTCCTTCATTACGCACGAAGCGTTTCGCTTCTATATTAACTATGCGTACAGCTAAATAGTACTTGCTTGAGTCTGTGTTTCCGGATCGCTTTAATCTGTGATTATTCTAGTTACGAGTGAATGAAAATCTACTACGTAAGTAACTGCATCGTCACTTAATATCGGTGAGATAGTAGTCAAACACATCCCTGTATTTTGTATAAAAAAGTGTAACGGAAGAAACATAAAATTAAAAGACAAAAAAAAAACAACATTTAGATGTCTGTTTAGCTAGACAGTGGTGCCAATTCTATCATTACATACCTAAACTAATTTTAGTTTCGCTCTCTCTCTCTCTTTCCAATGCATAACATGAGAAAGAGATGGAATATATTTTAGACCTGTAAAATTAATCCACTTGCTTGTGTCGAGTGTAAATTTAATGACAATGAATTCAGTGGCATCTAATTTATCAAGATCGAAAGATTTTTGACAGCTCTAAAACAAAATTTAGATCTGTCAGATATCTTCCGTCTGACACCAGCTTCTAAAGATAAACGTCTAAAATATTTTTTTTTTTTTTTTTAAGTTATTAGGTAACGAGACGAGCTCGTCGTTTGCCTGATGGTAAGCATAACGCCGGCCCATAACAATTAATTGAAAATATCCTAACAGAATGGAGTTAGACTACAGTTAAACACTACTCAAGTCAAGATATGTGGTTGTTAATATTTAAACACGCGACAATATCATGTTTAGGAGGTAAAAGCTGTTTAAAACATGTTTAGGGTTTGTTTATTTTTTTGTGGTACGACCGATAATATTCTCTGCCGACGGAACTTGAACCAATATCTCTCCATACCAGACGTTCTTCCAACTGAGATAAAATTATTTTGCGTTGCCTAAAATTAATGACTTGAATCTAACTCCCAAAGTAGAGTAAAAAATCTAAACAGATGTAGTGTTTATGTAGTAGCTAGTTAAAAATGTATTTAACCCATTGAAAAAAAAAACTACCAAAAAGCTATATTTACAATAACTACTTTACTAAGATTAATACGTAGTAGTCATTTTTTTAAATGTACAAGCTCTTAAGTCAGTGGAGTTGACCATACATGAGTTGGAGTAACGAAGGTCTCTCGTGACCTTAAAGCACTCCAGTGGGATGAAGTGATGGGATTATGTATTGATTAAATGTCTTGTTATACTGAAAGGCTCACTGGTGGTTTTTGTTCAAGAGGTCAAATTGGTTGGACAGTGAATTCTTTGGGCCAGTCGACAAATTTTATTATCGTCGTGTAAAAGTGAAAGGAATGAAACTACAGGCTTTTTTTTAATGTTATGTGATAGAGAGACGTGCTTCGACGACTTTAATTGGCAGATAGCTGATGTTACAAGGAGTAACATAGGCTACTTTAACTTTAGAAAATGAATTAGGGTCCCGCACAAAAAAATAAAAACCATGAAATCCAAAATCTCCACGTGGGTGAAACCGCGGGCAGCAGCTGGTTTGTATTAAGAATAAACAACGGACAAATAGTACGTATATTTTTCACATGCAAAACTTCTTATCTCCTCCCCAAAGAATAACTTTAAAACATTACCATTCAAACCGCACTACAGGCATAGAATAATAATCCGTACGGCTACGAATTCAATCTCACATCCCCCCATATCGGCGTCAGCACATCCGCATTAAAATTTGAATATTTCATTCTTCTTTCGCTGTTCTCCTCAATAACAATATAACGGTCCATTTTGTTTGTAAAGAACACTTCTACTTTGTTTTGTGTTGGTATTGATTTGGAGAAGCCTTGCAAACACTTGAGAGCCTTTGTTACGTGAATACGCCGATGGCTTTATGGGCATGTCGGGCTTTTGTAAATGAATATGTATTTTTAGAAAGTGGTTGGAAGGACGTGGCGCTGTCGTTAAGTGTACTCGTATTTCTTTTGACTGTAATAATAATTTGAGGTTGGAACGCAGCGTAAAGAAAGATAGGTAGGTAAGTGAGAATGAGGGTAAGAGCCTAAGAGGTGATCACCACGGTCACGTTGGCGATGGCAATCTTTATAAAATGTAAGGTATGAATTATGAAAATATGCTTTACTATTCCATTAACATGGACATTGGACATATAGCCATGTTTGTCATATATGTGGGCTGCTCCTCGCATTGCCATAAAAAATTCATGACAACATCGACGCAAATGAGTGTAAATACTCATTCGTTGCCGCCAACGAAGAAAGCACAAGGCAGCGGCAGTAGCAGGAGCAAGGTCAGAGCAAATACCGTGTTTAGTCGTCCAACTGACTTCGAAATTGTAATCGCAACATATTAGCTAGATGTTTTTGACTCAGTTATAGTAAGGTCGCCCACTTTTTTTTTACTATATTACTTAACATAACGAGAGTGTTTAGGGTCTATTTGTATTGACACTTTAAATGAAACTCAGTGGACTGTAAAACTGATATTATAATAAAACCAACGCAAATAACAGTAGTTGTAACTTTGGTGCGCGAGTGGTGTCCTCGGTGGGGAGAGGAGAAGTGGCTCCAGCGCACCCCCGCACCCCACTGCCACGCCCGCGCCGCCGTCAAGCCGTCTGCGCTCCAAAGAGCTCGGCTGATGTAAACATAGCGCCATAATAATTGCAATGCCACTCATAACTTTGAAGCACAAAAGGTCTGCGTGGCATTGCAGTGTGCTCGCTATCCTGAGACATTGGGTAAAAATTTTGTATGTTAATAAAGGGTGTCAGTTATCATCACCACAGGGCCCAGTGCGACTTGGTGGCTTATTCCACTTTCCCCCCTGAGAGAATCCCCCATAGAGGGAAAAACTGAACCCAAAAGTAAAAAAATCTAGAAATCCCCTTCATTGGATTTCATTTCATTGGATGTCACATATCCTCGAATTTTGTGGTACTTGAACATGCGGGTTTCCTCACAATGTTTTCTTTCACCTCTTTAGAGCGGGTATGATAAAGGTTGTACATACACCACCTTCAAGTCTCAAAATGGGTCACCAAACTTTGTGACGTTTGACCGCTGCACCAGTAAGCTCAATGCTTCCACTTTCGAAAACATCAGGTGAGATAGAAGTCAAACGGTCGCCTCTTGACAAAAGAAAATATTAAAGCTTGTAAAACGTTTACGTCCATGATTCCAAATTACTACCTGCATAAATTTGTTTTGTTACTTTCTAAAGGGTTGAATAAATGAACGGTCATTTGTTTCAGTCATGTATAAATGATTGATGAGCTGATAGACAGATACTTATTTACGTACAGTTTAGTACAAAAACGAAAACAAAAACAGGAAATGTGTTTTTGAAATTTCCGGGTTATAAATAATATTTTTAACCAGGGTAGTTGGACAGGCTGTATTAGCCTATCACAAGTTGTTATAGTCAGTGACTTACTTTACTTTAAATCTCTCTCTCTCTCACACACACCTTTCTGCCCATGATAAATGGATGTTTTACAGTACGTCTTTACGTTCTGATTTTCTAGGTTTTGGCAGATCTTTACAGCAGCCACCAACTCTCCTTGAGAATTTTGGGATTATGGTCCTCAATCCACCACGCAGTTTGGTATATGTCACAATCATGTCCTCAAATTTTGTGGTTCTTGAAGATGCAGGTTTCGTCACGGTGTTTTCCTTCACCATTTTAGAGCGATTTTGGTCTTGATTTTGTCATCATGACTTGATTTAAGTTATTGGTCATGAACATGATGCAGAAATAACTAAAGGCAGAAGTAGACCTCTTCAAGCTAAAAAAAGATGTCAGTGCCATCTATGGGAAGAATACAGAATTTTAAACCAGTTAATTTTACGTGAGGCATTTTGTTCTAATGTGCTATACACTGAAGGACTACCATTAAAGATTTGGAGGTCTCATTAAATCAAAAGCTTACGTTACAGGGTCATGTTAAGACGCTGGAGTTAGAGATCTTCAGACCAGTTTTATTTTAAGACAAACAAGTTATCTTAATATTAATAATGTAAAACACTTAGTGAATCAGTTTAAAGATTTGACAGAAAGATTACAAGGATTCTGCCTCTCGAGTTAGTTTTCAGACGAAAATTGCCTTTCTATCCACGACGTAGACCGCAGTTACGCTACGAGCAAAATATTTAGAAGCAACCTTTTCACTATGATTTACGTTGATAGCCTAATACAGACTAGGCAATTTTAACTTTTGCAGACCTTTCTTAATGATGCCTTGAGCTTGGCATTTGTTTTATTATTTATGAACACTAGGTGCTTTGCTGTGTCAGATTGGCAAATAATAAGAAACTTAACAAAAATAACTCCTATTTTTACAAACTTTTATCTTACTTGCAATGTTAGTTATAGTCAAGAGTAAAAAGTAGGTCAAATCTTGCAAGCTGAATTAAATCCAGTGCCTCGTAACTGAGTCTGGTGAAATTTTGCATACACCTTCAGTTCTGGTGAAAATACAATATTGTATTTTTTATAGTAATTTTACGACTAGATATTGATTTTGATTGACGGAACGGATTGATGATGGATGACAGATTTGATTGATGGAATGCTTATGTTATTTCATTGTTACATAATTTTGGGTAGGCAGCACTTAATTTGCCCAGCCATGGTCAAGGTTATACGATTACATATAAATTACACACTGCTTGCACTCCGCAGTAGAATTATTTATGTCGTATGTGGCATGAACGAACACAGATACGCAAACAACCAAGACCCGAGAGCAAACTTAAGCCACACACAGTTTTCCAACACATCGAAGGGCCGACACATAGAAGAAGGTATTTAGTAGTTAATACAATTATTTTTAATGGATAGTTTTTTATGCTATTTAGTAACGAGACGAGCTGGTCGTTTGCCTGATGGTAAGCATAACGCCGGCCCGTAATAATTGCAGTGCCACTCAGAACTTTGAAACACAAAGGCCTGCGCGGCACTGCAGTGCGCTCTTTACCCTGAGACATTAGGTATTAAGTCTCATAAGCCCAGTAATTTCACTGGCTACTCTGCTCATCAAACCGGAACACAGTAATGCTTGCACATTACTGCTTGGCGGCAGACTTCACGCGCAAAGTGGTACATGGTGTTAACAATGATGGCTAGAGACGTTAGCCGCTTGCGGTTTCGGTGAAAGAAAACATAGTGATGCAACCATAACATAGTGGTAGCGCATTTTCCAGCGCTCGTCTGGCTAGCTACCACCCTCAAGTTGAAAATCTGCCACCAAGCACTGTGTGTTCCGGCAGTTGCACTTATGAGGCAGTTTTAGTCTAGGTTTAGGATATTCACCATATTCGACTATATCTTATGATCAGGCGAGTTAATAGTTAAACGTAACCAATATCGTGTACCTATAAAGAATATTACCTGCCTTCCTGCTTTCTAAAATATTTTTAGAACAAAACTCTCCAACTTTTACGTTGTTTGTGTGACTGCACACAAACAACGTGAAAAGGAAAAAGTGTATCATTACTCGCAGGCATCGTCATTAGTGGCGAGTGGAGACGTATCCGTTACTCCTGATTGTATACCTACCGCACTACCTTAATATTTATTAATACAAAGTGGAAAGTTTTTTGTGTGTGTTTTGTACGCTACACCTATTTTGATAAAACTGTGCACACAAATAACTTTGTTGGGTCCAATTTTGATAATAATTGTGTAAGAGCATTACTTGTAGGAAGTATGACCTAATACCTAGGTGGTAAGACTAATAATTCTGCGAGTGTCCGCCTGGATTGGTCTACCACAGCTTTGCTCGTGAAGTCTGCCGCCAAGCATATACTGCTTGGCACATTACTGTGCAAGCATTACTGCGTATTCCGGATTGATCAGCAAAGTAGTCAGTGAAATTACTGGGCTTATGAGACTTACAACCTAACGGCTCAGGGTAACGACTGCACTGCAGTGCCGTGCACTTCGTATCTCAAAGTTCTGGGTGGCAGTGCAGTTGGTGTTGGCTGGTCAGAGAAACGACCAGCTCGGCTCGTTATCCATTAGAATAAAAAGGTGGTCGACGTCACTAGCTACCACTAGTCCACAATACTTCGCCGTACTATCCTACATATTAGTAATCCACATTTTACTCTTGCGAGTATATACACTCAGTTCTTAACAATAGGGAAAATATACCCAATTTCAGCTTTTGGAGATCATAATTAAGGTTGCTAAATAGGAAGTCAAATACAATATTCCTCAACTAGCTGGGTTCAGCAGATTGACCCGCGTGAAGATTGATCGTTCATTTTTCCGAGATAAAAAGTAGAGTGTGTCAATTTCCAGCCCTTGAAGTATACGCATGAATCCTCCCCAATGCTGTGAGAGAATTACTAAACAACACACGTAGCGCAGTCACACAAAACATTGTGCTAGTGATGTCACTAAACGTTGACGGTAACTGTTCGCTTTTCCGACACGAACTACTCTTCGCGTCAAAACCGTAAGTAGACCAAATAAAAATAGGAAACGTTATTCCAGCTTATCAATAGCTCCATAGAATAAACATAATTCGATTCGTTGTATTGTGAACGTGTCGCAGCGTAGCCGCTCGGTTGTCGTCGCGACTTCGCCCGTCGCACCCAATTTGCTTATGTAAATACGCAGTTTCCATTCTGACCTGAATAATTCATTGGTCGACGAACGTTTGACTCCCAGTTTTGAAAATCAACAGAAAACGGGGCTACATCATCTACACAAATACAAAGGAGTCAAAATTATAAAAGTTTAGGTCGGATTGGAAAGGTGGAAACACACGGTATTGTACTGCAAGCTTGAAAGCCAAGGAGTAGGAACAAATTTAAACGAAACCGTTGAATACCCTTAGCTCCAAGGAATCACAAAATTGGAGGAAACGTGACATCCACCAAGTGATGTTGGGCACGTGTGGGTGGATTATGGTCAATACTCTCAGAATTTCAAAGGGGGGTTGGTGCCAGGCCGGCTGTAAAAAATGCCAAAACCTTTTTTTATATTATTAGATAACGAGACGAACTCGTCGCTTGCCTGATGGTAAACATAACACCAACAACATAAAAATTGCAGTGCCACTCAGAACTTTGAAACACAAAGCCGGCCTGGCACTGCATTGCACTCGTTATTTACCTTGATATTAGCATTAAGTCTCATAAGCCCAGTAATTTCACTGACTACTTTGCTTATCAAACCGGAACCCAGTAATGCTTGCACATTACTGCTTGGTGGCAGACTACACGAGCAACGTACACTCCCAGAAGAGTTCTACAACCTGGTAAAGAACCTAATAATAGAAGTATGTTTGCATAGACGAACTGCGCCAACCCAATTAAAAAACTAAAATTTAGAAAAAAAATGAAGTGTAACCGTCATTTATTTGACACTAGTTTCTGCCCACCGTTTTACTCAAATCTCTGTAGTTTTAAATACTGATAGAAAAAAATGCGAGACATAAAAACTTCCTACCGTTTGAAAATCAGTTGAAACACGCCTAATACGAGTAATACCGTGTGGGCCCTACGAACCAAAGGTGGCTCAATGCGGGCGCGACCTTTCCGCCGCTTTTTTGTTTATCTTGTAATTTAAATTTAGAAATTGGAATTGTTTGTCGCCAGTTAATAATTTTATGGCCCTTGAATTAATAAATGGTGACCGTAAAGTTTAATATCGCATTAATCTTTCGTTAAATATTGAAGCGTGAGAGTGGGTTTAAATTAAATTAATTTTGAAATTTGTCTTTGTCTAGGTACACTCAAAATTAAACACAATTCCATCGAAATGAATAATTTTGTCATTACTTCTGTTGTTTTATCTGAAATAAGATTATCAAGAAGTTAAATTCCTAGAAATCTGTAGTTACAAGAGATCTTATTTTACAATAGGAATTTTAGTTCTAAAAATTGTTTTTTCAAAGGTAACATTGCATTACGATGCTACGGATACTTATTTTGTTTACTTTTGATGTTTGTTTATAGAATTTACTGTTTTCAACGCCCTAACTCTCTTAAACGCAATTCCCATCTACCTACATCTAACTTACCTACAAGAACAGTTGGATAATCTACAAACTATTGTAGGCCTATACATAATTCAAATGTTCTAGCCCACTACAAGTTGGCAGCGTAATTCTAACTTTTTGTAACTGGGCTTGGTTAAAAGTTCAAAGTATACGCTTTTTGAACGCAATTTGAACATTGTAAAAAGGCATTTGGTACTAAGTACTTTTACTAGATATACCCCATACCTATACATCTTGCTAAGTCGCCTGTAGCACTTAATCCGTGCACGTCACGCGAAGCTATTGGATAGCAACAAGGAGGTTGGTGGAGGTGTAGTCATAAGAAACATTTTTTTTAAGAAACAGAAATATATAATTTGGTCAGCTTAAACATTTTATACCAGAACCTATCTAATACGAAAATCTAATACGAGAAAAAAGGAAGGAAAAAAGCTATATCTGTATAAATGTTTTCGTTACAAGACCGCATTTTCTCTGAAGCAGAAACTTTACAAAGCTTCATACTTCTTCTAAAATCATGTTAATAGCTCATGAACAAGTGCTTAATAATGAAACTAAAATATTATATTCAATTAACATTGTGTATTGTAACCATTCTCAAAGGCTTATCGATACGATTTCATTGTTTCTAGTGGGCAGGGAAGACGTCTATTGAGCGTCTACTACAATGGACGCTGAGCATCGTGGGCCACTTGTAACCACTCAAGCTCAAAATTTTCATAAACAATTGAAGGAATTCTGTATTTATCTTTTCATTGTTTAGGTTTTACCGTGTATTTTAGGAAGTAATTATGTTCTACAAAAAAATTCAGCTTAATAATGACAAAAATTAAACTAAAAAATGGGAGATAAACTGAAGTGTCTTAGACATCACTAGCTGGAAGACGTCCACTGTTGAACAAGGCTTACTCCATAGAACGCTATTTTGAACGGCTACTTGCCATTTGTATCCGTCCTGTTGTACTTGCCTCTTATGCCCCGTGGTTTTGACCGCAGATCGTCGAGGAGGCTTGACGACGCTAAGTCTTCTGGTTCATTGCCAACACTCGAGAACCTTTCTTCTGCAACGGTTGTCAGTTTTGCGAGTAATATAGGTAAAAAATTGAAGCGTGAACATGTACATTTAATTGCGCCTCAATTGAATTATCTACTACGCTACGTAAAGGCTGATTACTTTCGGTGAGATGCAGTGCGTGAGATGCCTCACCCTCGCTTGATTGTGCCGAATAGCCTTTAACGTCACGTCCCGTTATAAATACAACAAGATTAGCTTATTAAATTTGATTTTAGAAAATCGGTCCAATTTCTTAAGCCATAATATGAAAAAACCTGTGCGACACCGTCGTCCTTGTATATACATCGCTACTTGAGCTCCTTTGATAACCGCACTACAGACGAGTAATAAATTCAAACAAATTCTATTAGGAACAGTTGCCGCCCTAAATTGAAATCCGCACATCCGAATTTACATACCGCATTAAGCTTTACACACGAACTTTCCACGAAAACGACCGTTTAAATTGGCGACAAAACAGATTCGGAACATCATTCGTTTTGAATATTGGCATCACGTAGACTGAACCCTTAGGGGGAACAGCTATACGGAGATACAAGCTATACGGAGATACGAGCCAAGGGGCTGGAGCGAAATAAAATCGTAGCTTGCGCCTCTGTAATATCCCCAGACGGGGCCAATACAGGTATCTTCACTAAATTGGACCCTTTAAATAAAACGCTCGTATTTTATACGGTCTGTTCAGGCAACATTTTAGTAGTATAATAAAATTGCAGTACCAGGGCTTTGTTTGCCGTATCCAAGGAACGATGTCAATTTTGTTAGTACCTACCTACTACCATTTTGATTGAAGCTTCCATGCTTTGTAGATGGTTCTCACATTGCAACACACAATATTTTATTGGTAAGACTCGTTTCTGCAAGATTGTAATAAAATTGTAGGCTAAAGTATTTGTAAATTGAGTTTTATTGCGGAAACGGAAATAGATCAAAAACCCGATACACATACACATGTTACAAGCAAACTAGTGAGGCTATATACGGAGGATCGACGAATCGAATACTGTCATCCAATAACGATAGCAGTGTTGAGTGAAGCTTTATTGACACAGGTATTGCGCTGCTTTTTTATCTATTGAATAACGAGACGAGGTCGCAGAACTTTGAAAAATTATATCTGCATGGTACTGCAGTGCTCTCGCTACACTTAGACATTGAACTTCTTACTGGAACGCTGTATAGCTTGCACATTACTACTTGGCGGCAGACTACACGAGCAAAGCGGTGGTAACCGCCCAGACGGACACGCGCAGAAGAGTTGGTGAAAATCATTGGTCACATACATAGAGCCTCGCTACATACACACAAACACAGATGCAGTGAAACAGGTTTTCTATAGGACTGAACGGAATTAGTGGAACCTGACGGATACCTATATCCGTCAATTGTGGACCGATTTTGAAAATTATTTTATTGTTTGAAAGGGTAGGTGTATTCCTGAGGTTCTGTATACATTTTATGAAAGAATACCACCCTTAAAGGTGGAAAAATGGGGATGAAATTTCATATATCGCGATATTTTTATCGAAGTCGTTTTCGCTTTTTTGCAATTTTACTTGTTACTGTACATTGTACAATGTACACACTTAAGAAAGTTTAGTGAATTTACATAAAATATATTTAAACTTCAGGGGGACGTTGGGTATTTTACTTCCCAAAATGTCCACTGGTGCCACATATTGGACTTTGGGAATATACCCAAAAAGATTATATTTTCAAAACACGTTGCCTACAAAATTTGGCTCAAAACTATAAATAAGGCTTAGTCTTCAAAACTTTCGAACAAAGTCAAGTTCCAATTCACAACAGTGGAATTGAATTAAGTGGTAAATGTTTTGACCGTAATTATGTTTGTGTTCAGTGTTAATAATTAACGAACGCGGGACTGAGTCCTCGCAGGGGAAATGATAAATCATTTACTGGAGCTATGTCGTGGGTTTACTAGTTGGGTAGGTACAAAAATCCTTGGACGAAACATTCATGTATGAAGTACGAACCTAACGTATTGATCTAACTACTAGGTACTTGATATGGTACTTACTTGTAGGTCAACGATCTGTTTACGTCGTGGGTTTGAAAGACTTGACCATTCAGTGAAGGATAACATTTTGATGCAGCCTGATCGTAGATCATTTTTAGTGTTCCTCTGCTAGCTACCACCCTCGAGATGAAAATCCGTCGCCAAGCACTCACACTGCGTTTCGGGAGCCACTGAGAGCCATTCTAGGTAACGTTTTTAGTACCCTCAACCATATAAACGTTTATCTTTAGACACTGTATTTTTTGGTACAACGGGTTCTGTTTTTCTATGGAAAAATCTTAACAACTTTTACATACTTCACTGTTTAGTTTTCCAATTTATTTTGTAATAAATGCGAAAGTGTATTTGTTGGTTTCTCCTTCTTTCACAATGCAATGGTGCAACGGATCGCTGAGATTTTTGGCACAGATATAGTTTATGGACCGTACCGACTGTGTTCCTTAATACCCGCTCGTCTCGTTACTCAATAGTATCTATAAAAAACTATTCTAGTTTAAAAACTTATATGAAACAACCGGTTACAAACCTGAGGATAGCTTATAATGGTGAATAACGATATTCTTTAGAAAAAGCGCAACATCATTTTGCTTGGCTCCCTAAACCCCTACCGAGGCGATAGGGGTTTAGGGGGTCCATTACCCGGACACTAATCTATACATACAATTAAATAAAATTGAAGTGTCTGTTTGTAATATCAAAATAACAGCTTTTCATCAAATGCATATAAAAGTATATACGGTACCCTTAAGGAAACAACCATTTTTAATTTTAAAAATGTTAATGTTTAATGTTAAAAATTTTAAAAACTGGAAGAAACAGATACACAGACAGACGTCTGTGTATCTGTTTCTTCCAGGTAATCTCGGGACTTTCACTGGTAGATAGCTGATGTTATAAGGAGTAAGTTAGGCTACATTTATTTTCGAAAAAAAATTAGGGTTACGCGCAAAAAAATAAAATCCATGAAAGCGAATATCTACTCGCGGGTGAAACCGCGGGCAGCAGCTACTAATACAATTAATTATAAAACAGTATTCCATGGAACCAGATTTAAAACAACTCTCTATATTTATATGACACGGGCAGACTATAGGTGCGTGTCAAAGTTTTTTCATAGGCATGAAATGTTTCGCAAAAAGTTGGCTATGCGAAAAAGCTTTTAAATAAAACAAACCATTTTCCCAGCAAAAAGACTTGCGGCAAAAACGCTGCCAATTTTTTTTTGAGTCCGTTTCTGTATGTAATTGCTAAGCCATGCCTATGTCGTATACGTTATCGTGCGAAGAGAGGCAATATTTTTTATAACACTTTGTTCTACCTATATTTGTCTTTTTAGTCTAAAAATCACTAACGAAATCTTAATCCTTGTTGTTCCTTGAATCTACTTACAAAATATAAATCCAGTTGTATCTATATAATACAATAAATAGGGATATAGATTCCATTTTTTTATGATGTCCGTTTCGTTTTCTCATAAAAATCAAATGTCCATATCGAAAACCTGCAAATCAAACGCTAGAAACATCAAAAATGAGAGCCAAAGATTCAAATTCAAATTCATTTATTGACACAGTTTAAATTATACATATACAGCAATATTTTAGACAAATATTATAAGAAACAAAATATGTAAATAATACTTAGTTGCTGACCCTCAAATGCCTAAGCTAGGCGTATACGTGTTATAGGCATCTGCTACATTACAACGTTCCACGATATTACCATTATTACAGATAGTGGTCAGGGAGGCCAAAATAATAGTCCAAATTATCTTACACTTGATACTTTTTGTAATGATTTTCTTAATTGCTTACAACTGCCCTCTTTACAAATCTTCAATCTACCTTCCTCAAAAAAATTATTGTCTGCCGACCAGTGTTGCCGATATCTCACATTAATATTCTTCTAGAATCGATTATATAATACTGATGCGTATGATTGTAAACATCTTTATATATTGAATCCAATACAAATCGATAACTTTGATAATTAACTAATAATGCAATAATCAAAATATGAAATCCCGTCAATCTAAATTTAGTTAGTACGTCGCTGAGGCCGCAATGTAGCACTAGTAGTCGATGACGTTTGTAACACCATATACATTATTTGTATTGAGTTCCCGATATTTCGGCATTTTTGCAAGCGCCATGATCACGGCAGAACAGTTCTCCCGTGATCATGACGTAGTATTGATGACCATGACAGTTCAAAAACCTATATTACAACGTTCGTTCAAAAATCGTTAAATTATCTTCTATAAAATTTATTTAAAGAAACGTTAGCACTGACTTAATGAGACAATAAATAACTATTCACGACGACCTCATTATATTTTAATTGAGCGAGCGAGCACGCCCCAACTTTTGCAATGAATTAATTAACCCAAAACCTGGACATCGGCATAAATTTCCACGGCACAACTTTATTAAAATTTCGGTAACTTACGCAACTTCATTATGATCGGTTGTCGAAGGGCCCGCAAATTCTCGGCAAATTTCTAATTTAGCTTGTCATTTTCCTTGATGTTGTCGTTAGTGGAAACCTCGGGAACACTGTCCATTGGACTTATTGAAAAACTTTGGTCGTAATGATGACAAACTTATTCCAATACCCTTTCCGTAAATAGAAAATGGTATTAATTAAAAAACTTATTGGAGTGATGTTGACTAGTAGAGAGTATGTAGAGGATGCCTCGATTCTCGAGTTTTCTGTGCAGGAAGCGCACTTTCTGCAAGATAACTCGAGAAAACTGAAAATAGTTACCATCAATACAAAAATAGAAAGATTATAAGAACTCTAAGATCGCTATGATGACAGTTACAGCTGTCCAAGGTCAATCAACTCTCGAAGGTAATCGGTAAATACATATAGGAAACAAAAGTCACCTTCCCCCGGGGCAGATTATGGCATTGAATATTCAATTTCCTATGTTTACCCTACTCTTAGGATCTTTTGTGTTCATGTCACTTGCGTGTTATGCCAAAATGTGTTCTTGTTTGTGACATTTTACCTCCCGAAGTGAGAAGTGAACTTGTGTTGTGTATTAGGTACTTTTACAAATTGCCCGCAAACAGGATTTTGGTAATAGGAAAACGCTCGCAAGTGTGAACTCGTATGTAGAGTGGTGTAAACATAAGCCGCTTTTATGCATTATATCTTTTTTATATTATATGTAACGTGACGAGCGGGTCATTTGCCTGATGGTAAGCATTACGCCAGCGCATAACAAAAAAAAACTAAAAAAACTACTTGATACAAATTTCCCACTTATCCTGTTCCGTGTTGTAGCACAATCTATCAACAACTATAGTCCAATCAACAAGTAATAATCGCATAAATCGTCGCGCACTGACGCGAACAATAAACTTTATGGCCGACATTTTCTAGAGCGAAGTTACAAAACGTAATTACAGTGCAAGTAGTTATAGCAGTAGACTGACTCTAGACGTATCTGATTTGGCTTTGATTCTTAAAAAAAACTATTTGCTTTCATTGATTTATGTTGGTTTATACTTGGTTTATATTACTACTGAACTTAGATGATAAGGTGCTGAAATATTTTATGACGCGGTATATTTTACTTTTTGTGTTGTTTTATTAGTATTTCAGTTTTTCGTTGCAGTTAGCAACCTTCTCCCTTCATGGTCATGAGGTACCGTGGCTGATTTCGAAGTCTTTAAATATAGTGGCTTCGGACTCAGGTCGGCCGGAGCAAGCACAACATGTCCATTGTCCATGTGGGGATTCTCAGAAGCCTCCAACCTGAACTTTTTGTGTGGTGCCGTACAAACCATGGCCCACCTGATATCGTGTCCTGCGTGCCCTGTCACCTGCACGCTGCAGGACCTATGGACGCTACAAGCAACGCAGTCGACGTAGCCAAGTTCTGGGCTGCAAACATTTAATTGCCATCGATACGCTAAGAAGAAGAAGAAGCAAATTTAAAACCATTTTTCCTAATGAACATAATGCTTTTACTGACTACATATACATACAGTACATATACAAATAATATTCCTAAATATGCGTACAGTTTAAAGGTATAGTAAAATTAGGTTCTGTCATTATAGAATAAAAATAAAGTGAACAAATGGTATTGATGATGTGAAGACATGCTTGTACGCTTGTTGGTTTGTTGATCGGTTGGTTTGTCCTTCTTTCATGCAGCAACGGAGCAACGGATCGAAATTATTTTGGCATAGTTATAATTTATAGACCGAAGAGGTATGTAACATGGAATAATGCACTGTTCCTTTGGGAACGTGGGTGAAACCGCGGGCAGAAGTTAGTGGTATACAAATCAAAAAAATAATCAGAATTATCTATCTACTTAACAGCGTTATATTGTATATAGGTCTGTTTCCTTCTGTACTAGTTGAACTGTGTAACTAAGGTGAAAACCCAGTTGTATCGTAAAGATATCGCGCTTAGTTCTCTCGTAGGAAACTTTGGAAATGTGCTCCACGGGGGTATTAGTTTCTTTTAAACTAAAGCCGGTATTTGAGGAAAATTTTAGTTTTCCTTCAGGAAACTACTTTGGTGGTTGGGTTTCCGTTGAGGAAAAGTAGCTAGCTTGAAAAGAAAATGGAGAAAACCGTTGCAAATATAGGCAGATTTCCAGGTAATATAATTCTGGTAGATCATATAGATAAGTATTATCACAGTTTTAAAAACTATACATCTATGATTTGCGGTAGTTTCCTACCACTGTAATAAGAATACAATAGTCGATGGGCTCCTTTGCTAAAAGTTTTAAAGTAGGCGTTTTTTTCTAGTAATTGTGATTCATAAGCTGAAGACTGCCAGGCACAATATTACTTTATTGTTATTCCGGTTTGATGAGCAAAGTAGTCAGTGAAATTACTGGGATTATGAGCCTTAATACCTATTGATTCAGGATAAAAAACACACTGCCACTGTCGCGCAGGCCTTTGTGTTTCAAAGTTCTGATCGTGGTACTATACTGGTACCGAATTGAGACCCGCCTCCTTTTTTGTAGTCGGTTAAAAATACCAAGAATTCGCACTCTTAACCTCGTAATTTTTTTTATTATTCTAGTTGATAATCAGACGAGCCCCTGATTCCATGAATACGTAGAAACTGTTCGAGTGGTTAGGTATAAACTGTTCTCGGTATCGATGGTCTCATAGATACAAGCAACCAAAACCGCTGAAACGGCGTATAATATAATAAACACACTAATTATACAGGGTATGACGCGCGTTTGGCTCGACAACGTGTTGTTTTAGTCGAAAACCTCGCGTTTGGCAAATAGACTAATGAGGGACCGACGAATTATGTGACGTTAACCCCAATCAGCCTCGCGAATTTACGGCCCAGCGTGGTCACACTTTAAAGTGACGCAAAATTAAATATTCCATGGGCCTATATAAAATTTATGAAAGGAAAATGCACTGTACCAAATCAGCCATCTAATGAATGTATTACGCAAAAACACACTCAAGAGACGCTTCTCACTACTATAGGGAAGTTTAAATGTCATCTCGCCGTGATTTTTTAAATGAACAACGCATCTTACGTAGCCTCCATTATCGGCCACACGAGTATAAAGTAAAATAAACTCTCGCATTCACTCAGCGTATTACTGTATCCAAGTACTAATTAATAGTTTTGTATAAACACACCGAATATATACGTTGCCAATATAATATTGATGACAAGTGAATGAAATTACATACCAACCAGCGTAGGTAATACGTTTTAATTAAATTAATTTACTTAGATTTCGTAATACATCTACTATGTAGTAGATTTGGGTATTTCCCTGTTTGTATACAGAGAGTAGGGCAACATTACATTACGTAAGTTATCATAATATTATCTACCAAGCCGCAATGGGCCCACACATTGTATTATGAGCTAAACTCTCTAGAGAAGGCCGTTATCCCAGCAGTGGGAGTGTAATAAAGCTGATGATGATAGCTCTGAATTGTGAAAGGCTAAGTTAACAGTGGTGTTGGTTCTGGCGTCTCAACTCACAACCCTAAACCTAATTTTGGTCTCACCCTCTCTTTCCAACAAAGAGAAAGGGATGGAAAATGTTTGAAAACTCTGAATTTAAGTTTAGAGCTGTCATATATCTTCTATTTTTGACAACTTATACGGTAGGTACTGA
The DNA here is from genome assembly GCA_907269065.1 of Crocallis elinguaria. Lineage (NCBI taxonomy): Eukaryota > Metazoa > Arthropoda > Insecta > Lepidoptera > Geometridae > Crocallis > Crocallis elinguaria. Next base: position 15,854,479 of record OU026072.1, on the reverse strand, counting down.
ATTCATGCCCTTATAGATACAAGCAAGTGGATTAATTTGACAGATCTAATCTTAGAGCAGCATTACTTTAACCTTACATTGAAAATCGAATTTACAATGTAAGGTTACAGTAATGCTGCTCTAAAAAATGGTGGTAGGCCTCCAGCTCTGTGAAATTATATTGCATTGTCATCCGATTTACATATCTATGTAAAATTTCGGCTCAATCGAACACCGGGAAGTGGCTCAAATTTAGCTTGCAAGATTTGATCTAAATAAACAAACATACATACATACAAACATTGCAAGTTAAATAAAAGCTTGTAAAAAGTAGCCTATACTAAGAGCAACATACTCTATATGCAAAAAATCAAGTTGATTCGTTGCGTCGTTCACGCGTCTAAGAAGCCAAGCGGGCGAAGCCGCGGGCGGAAGCTATGTTTATTAATAAACGATTCATGAAGAGGTTTTCTTTTCATTTTTATTCTGACAATAAAGCTAATAGCTACGGCTTTTTCTCTATAATATTTTTTTAGTATTCCTTTGTGGGATTGAATTTACTAAGGGCCGATTTTTAAATAGCTAGATAGCGTCCTGTTAGATAATTCCCTGAATCATCTAAATCTGTGGTGAAGACAGACGTAAATCAATTTTATGGCATTATAAAGAAATAAACCTTAGTTAGCTAACGGTCCTTTAATTTAGAAATGAAAGACCCGAAAAACACACTAAAAACACGAAAATTAATTGATTGGATAGCAATCAGTTCGTTAAAGTGCAATTGAAAAATCGGCCCTAAGTCGTTTTTCTTTTTGACCGATTACCTTACCACCACTCAGCAAGAATTAAATAATCCGTTCATCTCAGAAAAAAAATACATCAATCTTTATAAGTAAGGTTGAAATATCATAAAACTAACATAACTAGCCAGTAAAAACACGGGTATTTTTAAAAACCCTGTTTTAGTGGATTAAAAAAGTAGAAATGTGGTGTCTGGCTTATTCAGCGTACTTTACATCTACCGAATTCAGTTTTCCTTAGGAAGCCAACTTCCTTCCCAAAAAGGCTTGAATTTATGTCGACAGGAACGTATGTTTTTGCCCCGTGTCAAGTAGAACAGAAACATCTGCCAGTGTAACAAAAACTAGAATGAGGATCTTCCGCAAAAACGAAGTGTGTGCTTAACGCAGCTGGGCTACTTTTTAACGGTCCCAGTAAGAAGAATGTTAATATTAAGTCAAGGACGTATGCATATATGGTCGGGTAGCTATTTAGCCCTAACGCGATGTAATCATATCGAGATTTAGTCATAAAGTGCAGATCTAGTTATACTTACTACCCAATCATATCAAGATATCAAAGTCAAAATGATAAAGCTTTTAATCCAATTAGCCTACGATATTTTTAGAAAGTATAGTTTTTTTTCAAATTTGGCAGTGGACTAAATCTTGTGAATATAAGTTTGATTTGAATTGAAAATGTGACGTCGAACACCTAATCGTAGGTCATATAGGTCGTAGGGTATATCAGATAGCATACTGGTCAAATGCTGATCAATCCTGAATGAGAAAAAATATACGAATTAAGATTTCTAAGAGCTGTTCGTCTTAAGTACGTGTATGTATTTATCTGTACTCTAAAGATTAAATTTACTGTAAGAATATTTTATTGTAAGAGTAAATGAAACCTTATGTTAATTAAACATATAGTTACGTACACTGAGGTTATGCCCTTAGCAGTTTGTTCATTATCAAAGGATTATTTTATTGATCAAACAAGCATTGAATTAGAGCGGCAGCTTATTATAATGCTGTTAATAATTCAGTTATTAGTAACGCGTGTTGTGCGAGAGATAATGAGTGATTTAATTAATAATTAGGAGCAGGGCTTAGCGTAATAGGTAAGATAAAATCATTTGACATGGGTTGGCTCAGTTGCCCTAAGTTTTTGCTTGTGAAACCACACACACGTATTTTCATCATGTGCTTGTAGGTTTTTTATAGCTAGCTTCTGCTCGCGGCTTCGCCCACATGGCGTATATCTTATGCTTAAAACATATGTGTTATTTCAGAACCTAAACTATCTACATTCCAAATTTCATCAAAATCTGTTTAGTTGTTACGGAGAAACGTGGTATCAAACGTTCATACACACAAACGCATTTAAAATATTAGTAGGAGTAGGAAGTACGATAGTTGTATAGTACTCGAACTTTTGAGCTAATAAAAGCTTTTAAGAAAAAAATTAAGCCGACCTACTCCGTAGTATATTTATATATACTATCATAACGTCAAGGACCCTATCCAATAAAAAAATTGCGGTCAAACATATAAAATATCTGGTTGATTTGAGAATCTCTTCTGTTTTTCGTCAGTTAAAAAACGGGAATAAGAAATAATAAAAAGAATAGATTTATTTTTAAAAATGACGGGAAGGAGTTTGAACCGTTCTTTGAACCAAAACGGACTGAAATTTTGAACAGAGTTCTGGAAGATTTTTTGGCCGGATTTGGCATTTTGAGGTAAAATTTTAATTATTTCCAGTTATTGACTGAAATGATATGCCGATATTTCCAAACAAGTCAACGAACTCAAAACGGTCCTGTAGAGGCAAATTATCGTACTCAAATTTTCAGTACCAATCGATTCTATCTCATACAAAATGATTTTTACTTTATGTAAGACCAAACATGCATCAAACTTTGTCTGAAAAACCAATATCGTTGTCATTCGAACAAAAGTTTGAGGCTCAAACGCTATTTTGCTAACAATACTAATTAAGAAACTCAACAACTTTTCTGTTCTTCGGTAAACTTCCAAAGTTTACTGAAAGCAATATATAATTAGTTTGCCGAATTCATTTCATAGTTATAAGTAAGTATAAATATATACATCACAAAAATTTCGCTTCCAACAGGATTCGAACCTGCGTCTTCTGGCTTGCCTGGCCAGACGCCTTAACCACTAGGCCATGGGAGCAATCACTGTTGACTGCGAAATTCTTGATATGATGTATTTCTTTTCGGCTTACAAGCCGTAGCTCCATCCATGGTTAAGGCGTCTGGCCCGGCAAGCCAGAAGACGCAGGTTCGAATCCTGTTGGAAGCGAAATTTTTGTGATGTATATATTTATGTGAACATCCGCTAGTGTCGGTTAACACTATACAATATATTTCATAAGTAAGTAATTCTAGTTCTCGTTCAACTTTTTACACAATGAAAATCTGCTGCCCCACCTTACTTTGGAGCTTCGAAATATAACAAAACTAAACCGACTTAGAAGTAAATAAAACAATGTTGTGCCTTTCTCTATATAATAATATTATATTGCGCCGAAACTAAAGCAATATGAGCTACCATTGTAAGTCATACAACATTGTACAAATTCCATTTAACAGTGTTGTAACTCGGCTTATTATACCATACCAAACTCTGTACGCTCCGTATACTTACAAGTTACACATTTTACATAGGTCCTCTAACCAGAGCGATTAAATATGATTTATAAGCCATGACGTCACGTCCCGTAACTTCTTAACCCTAGGTGGGGTGCTGTGAAACAATTCTAATTCAAATTTACGGATATATATTTTTTAGTTTCCTATATTTGATCTCGTTAGTATTTAGCTTAATAGTAAGGTCATTATCTGATTTTCTTTTTACCAATGTCATTTTTATATTTCATTCTTTTTTGTGCCGTCGTTTTGTTGAGAGTTGTCTAATGGTAAGTGAAGATTTGGCCAATGAGGGACCAATTAGATTGGCAGAATTTATATTTAATTGTAGTGGTTATTAACTTTATCACACATTATTGAGACTACAAATACCCTACCAACAAGTTGAAGTTGAATATCGAACTTTGTAAATGTAGCAGTGCAGCCGTAGGCAAACTAAATCTTGAAGCGATATCATACAAACTTCTTCAGTTTCATAGTAACTCATCTGAGGCCGTTTATACCCCCTCCTCTCCCAAGAGGGTAACAAAGACCGTGAAATTAGTAATTAAAAGTCACGTGTGGCAGAATCACGCTTACTTAGAATATCTTCGGTCTCTGGAGGGAAATTCGGGAGAAAAATGGAAGCTCCCCAACCCTCAAGGAGGTTACGTATTAAAGAGGTAATTGAGTCGTATTATGCAATTTTTTATGCTTCCTTGTTTGAAGAAAATTTGTTATATAAACTTGAAATGTTAAGGCCCGATTTTGTTAGGATTTATTTTTATATTTTACTGGTTTAGTGCCGTCTTAGCTGTGTATATGTTTTATCATTTTTACTCATTCACTATCATCAGCATCATCAGCTGGAAAACATCATCTGCCGAGGCCTCCACCTTAGAACGCCACTCACCTCTTACACTCAACGGTTCCCCGTAATTTTGACAAGATCGTCACTCCACTTATACACTATAGGTACGTCTTTCGTGGTCGCCACTCGAGAACCTTTCTCCTAAATTGGTTACCGGCTGCGAACGCTGTTGCCAGCCTATTGCCATTTCAACTTGCTAACTTTGAGAGTGTTGGTGACTTTCGTTCTATCTTCTCAGTTCGGATTTTATCACGCCGGGAAACCCCAAGCATAACCCATAGCTCGTTGCACGATTCTGAGCTTACTCATGAAGCCAACAGTAAGAGTCCTCGTCTCAGTGCCATAAGTCATCACTGGCAACTTAATTATTATAAGCGCATCTTGAAAGGTAAATAGATAGCAAATATATGCCACAACATGCTATATCCTCCTTGCCCTTGTTCAATTTTACATGGGGCCGGCGCAGTATATCCTTACAAACAAACACTTTGTACTACTTTCAGATTTAGTCAATTTTTTTTACAGGCTTTCACTTGCCTTTCTCTGACCTTCTTTGGCAATACATAAAGCACATATCGAAGATATCTACCTCATATGACCCCACACCGAAGATTAATAAGGGACTAACAGAAAGCGAAGTGTTAACCCTTCAGAATAATCAACGTTTCGCTGCAGGCAAGTTTTAGAAGCAATTAATTTTAATTTATCTTTGCTTAATCTCTAAAGTTGGGCTATTAACAGTCAATTCCGAATCTTTGATGGGGCGATACTTACTGGGTTGTTTTGTTTAACTAGAACTTCGTAAAGCTATTGTGATAATAACGTATATTTTTTAAACTAAAAAGGAAAAGGTTGTCCGCGCAAATAAAAAAAACTCATCAATGCTCGGCTGATATTACCTACTCGTATATACCCTGCCTGCAAGGGGGTCCTATGATCGATCCCCGGCAGAAGCAAGCTTTGTGTGATGAACTTTAAGTTTGAGCTCAAGTTTTGAATTTTTGTCTTGTTTTATTTTTGGGGTTAAAAAGAACTAAATTGTCACGACCCTATTAGAAGACTTGATCAAGCGAGTCTCACCTTCAGACACAAGTCTGGCTCTTCTCTCTTCAATCTCAGGTGGACGAGCGTTTACACGACCGGAGTATTTTCCACCTACGGCGAAGAGATAGAGTTGATCTATTTATAGGCCGGGACCACACGGCTAAATGTATAACCTCTCTGTTCCAATCATAAGTTCATGTGAATTAAAAATATATTATTCATATAAGTATTACATTTCTATGACGAATTATAAAAAACTGTGTTTACATAATTACATATAATGCCATATTACATTTTTCCATCTTCATTGTAAGCTACATTTTAATAATAAAAACACTATATTCTATTCTATGGAACAAATCAAACTACTTGCAAACATAGTACCATAATCGGAAACGCAATAATTGCTAAAAGCACCAATACACAGCTCAATACTCAGCTTTTACAAATTCCAACCTTCCATTAAACGGTCCCAATATTCGAACAGCGTACGTTGGACATGCGTAATTCAGGATTAAAGTATATCACTTCACAAATTGGGGTTAAATTCTGCAAGCGCGTAATCCGTCTTCGTAATTGGTTTTGCGGTGTATGTACAATTGACAGAGATAGTTGTACTCCTGATAATAGGTGTTATAAAGGTATAGAAGGAAGTTGGAGGTGGTTTCATTAGATTTTTTTAAACTTATCATCATCATCAGCACTAATCAGCATCTATAGCAGTATATACTGCTAAACATAGTCCTCCCCCATAGAACGCCTAAAAACTCATGAGGTCGTCATGTATATGAGAACAGGGGGAAGACCTGAGCTTCTTCAAAGTAGTGAAACAGTCAGAGAAGCCGTATCGTGGAACCAGGAAAAGGGACTCAAGAGATTTATGGATATCACCAGTATAACGACACAGGGAATAAGATCCAATCAGAGGAAAGACCGGCAGTCGCTTTGGATGACTTTTCTTAGGAATTTTACTTACACTTGGATCGGCTACTCTCATCCAACGGTTCCCCGCTGTTTTGATCAGGTCTTCTGGTTGGTGGTCGGGAACTGGGAACCTTTCTTCCCCATCGGTCACTGACAACAAACACTGGTTGAAAACCTTTGTTAAACTGGTTGAAAAACGTATGACCAATATCTTATCTGATTTAAATTGACGATGTGATCGATTGTGCTAACACCCTTATCCAAAAATGGGATGACTCTGGTATTTGCTGTTTTAATTCGCAAATGTTTAAAAAATGATAATCTTCATTTTAGTCATTTGTCTCTTACCTTGTACCTTGTCTCTACAAAGAGTAGAAGATAGCTAAGCAGTGGAGTTTGGCGACTATGCATAGTGATTGGCGACCATGCAGTATGGACCTCGGCTTATTGGTCAAATGTTTATGCAAGTAACAAAAAGTTAAGATTTTCTTTGCCTTATTTTGCAGCCCTAATTTAATAACATATCATCTGCCTAATGAGAAATGGAAAACCTGAAGGCTTACTCCAAAAATCAAACGGCTGAACGATCGCAGCTATCCTACCACGAAAGTGTAGACAGATAATATTTCAAGTTACGAACATGAATCGAAACACTTTCATAGTAGAAAAGGCTTTAGTTAAATTATTTTTATTTTTCCCACCTTTACGTCAATGACCTCAAACAGTAGGCATCCAAGAATAACCACAGATCAGTAAATTGCATAGCACTTTCATTACTTCAATTTCATCTTCCACCGCAGAGGAGCAAAAATTACACTCATCGAGTTCACGTCAACACAAGAATAAAAAACCCTTAGCAATTTTAAAAAAGCGTACGGAATGTAGACTGACGCCAAAAGAACAACTAGTGGCGTTAGCAACAAATTATATAATTTTTTTTAAAGAAATACTCTCTGTTATTTGTGTGGCATGCATTATAAACTCGATTAATATAATCGATTTAAATACACACATACATAATAATTTGTCAGTGGATTTAAATCGATTTATGCTACTTGTTTTCATCTCAGTTCCTCATCATCATCATCATTATCTGGAAGATGTCTACTTACAAACACAGATCCCCCTCCCAAAGAATATTGATGGCCACATCGAACGGCTGAATAGCTACTCGCGATCTAGTGGAAGGAAGTCCGTTTGCTGGATCATGGTTGCCGCTCTATAACAGTAAGAGAGCACGTCTCAGTGCCATCACGCGCTGGTTGAACACCTTAGTTTTCAAGACCTGCGGTCTTGTGGAAGAAAATAGAGTGCGTGGCGTATGTCGACCGCTGCTCAGCAGAGTTGAATTCATAGTTCTTTGATTGGATTCTTCATGCGACCCCTTTGTCGATGTTGGAATACTTTGGATAATTTTTTTTTTAATAACAGATTTTTTTTACAATCATACATTTTTTAATCCATTTTTGCCATACATTGGTGAAAAAATTCTACGTTATTCGCCACACCGTTTCAGTTTTGCGACAGCTGCATTTGGAAGCGATTTGTGAGCAATTTAAATGATGCTCCCATAAATAAAGTGGTCTGTGTTATTATGAGCGCCTTAATCAAATGATAAGATCGGTACATCGTCGGACGCAACTTAATCGAGCGCTGGCTACTGTTGGTTTTCGAATAAGATTCACTGTGAGAAAAACGAGGTTGTGAAAATATTTCCAAAGACGAATGATTCACTTATTTTTAGCGTAAATCCTCTTACTGATAAGGTGACTAAAAACTGGCGACACTAAGTTAATGGATTGAATGAAACTTTCAGCTAACGGCTTGAAATTTAAAAGTTTTCTAGGCCCTATATGAAAAATTTACGATGAAAATAATTATTTTAAAAAGAGTTATAAGAGGCGCCGAATCCTGTTTGGGATGGACAGAGGGAAATGCTACTTATCTCAAGCATTGCATAGGTTAAACATACATATAAACTAGAAAATTATCTTTTTATAAAGTCAACAAGCTTTCGTAAAAAGTAGGGGATGTAAAAAGAAAATTAATTGAAATATAAAGTTATTACAAATAAGATATTGTAAAAAAATATTATTTACTACCTTCTGCCTGCAGTTTCAACCGCGTTCCTTCAGGAACCTGGTATTTTCCCGGGATAAAAAGTAGCCTACGTTACTCTCCGGTCCATAAACTATATCTATGCCAGAAATCACGTCGATCCGTTGCTATGTTGCGGCATGAAAGAAGGACACACCAAGAAACCAACATACGTACAAACTTTTGCATTTATTATATACGCATTATTTACTAGCTGTGCCCCGCAGCTTCGCCCACGTAATAAAAGAAGCCTTAGTTACTCCTTATAACATCAGATATCTGCCAGTGAAACTTCCGTTAAAATCGGTCCTGCCTTTTCGGAGATTATACGGAACAAACAGACAAGCAAAAATTTTTATAATTGTGTTTTGGTTGTAAGTACCATAATTATATACTTTCATATGCATTTAGTAAAAACCTGTTATTTTGACATTACAAACAGACACTTCAATTTTATGTATATGTATAGATTGTATAGATGTAGATTATACTTTTTTTATGTCGACGAAGTGCCTATGGTAGAGGTTCCTCAGTACAAAATACCTTCAGGCTAGCATGATTTCAGAATAATCGGTAGTTCCAATAAGTCACATAAATAATGGTACGTCCTTCGTTGTGCTGGTCACGTAAAATAATATAAACGTAAGTGATCAGAAAATATTATCGATTGTGTAACGTTTTTACCAATGTATTTGTGATTCGATGAGAAAGAAACTTTTGGAAGCGTTGATGGTTCGAATACTGTACCTACTTTAAGCTTGAATTCTCGATGAAGGAAAACACAATGATGAAACAATAGCTGATCGTCGTCTTTAGCGACCATTTTGTAGTAGTCGTCCGGCAATATACCACCCTCAAGTAGAAAATATATTTCCAAGAAATTGCAAATAAATATCAATCGAGATTATAAAACAACGATGCGAATGATCAACTAATTAATTCAAATTACCTCAATATCTTATGGAAAAAAAAACATACAAAATCAACTTGAATAATCTTCTTAACATAATCTGTTGACTCAATAAATGTCGATATCGACAAATGTCGTAGCTTTTTTTTATTACTGACTGTAACAGCGTTTGATCACGATCTCACTTGATGGTAAGTGACGATGCGGTCGACGGTTTAGTTCGCTTGCTCTGTAGATACCTATTCATTCTTGCCTTGAACATATCCAGATTCTATTTCGCTGGAAACACAGAGAAGTAGGGCGTACAACTTATAGCTAAAAAGGACACTTCCCTTAAAAAAACAACGTTGTTTTTGTCTATGGTTGCCTGTCAATTATTATAGAACTTCATAGGCGTGCATGTCAAAAGTAAAATAAATAATTGGACGAAGTATAACTCTGAAAACTAATTTTGGTTTCGCAATTACAAATAAATTAATTGTTAGACTGTGCCGTATGTAAGTTGCTAACGTAGATTGGTAAATTAATCAGTGATCTGGCTATATTCAAAACTAGCTGCTGCCCCGCGGTTTCACCCACGTGGAGATTTTGGATTACATGGTGTTTATTTTTTAGCGCGGAACCGTAATTATTTTTATAAAATTAAAGTAGCCTATGTTACTCCTTGTAACATCAGCTATCTTCCAGTGATAGTCCCGGCAAAATCGGTCCAGCCGTTTCGGAGATTACCCGGAACAAACAGACAGACAGACAGACAAAAATTTTAAAAATGGTTGTTTTGCTATAGGTACCGTATATACTTTCATATGTATTTAGTAAAAAGCTGTTATTTTGATATTACAAACAGACACTTCAATTTTATTTATCTGTATGGATATATAATTAATAGCTTCAGCACGCGGCTTCGCCCGCGTGGTAAATGTCTTTATAAATTGGAGTCTATGGATCTTACTAATAAACAATGTATAACGGTGGTATAGTTTCACAATGTTTTGTCTTTTTTTTCTTTGACTATTTTAAAGCTATCGAAAGAGACAAAATTTTATGTAACTATATTAAACCGATATTATAAAGTGTTTATTAGTAAGGCTGTATGTATTATTCTGGTGTATATTAGGTTCTGGAATAACACATAGACTATAAAAGTAAATATACCACGCTGGTGAAACCGCGGGCAGAAGCTAGTGTAAAATATTGGCGTTGCACTTTCGTAACAAGTTAAGGGGCAGAATCCGGCGCGCCGCTATCTCCCTCGCGCATCTCAACATTTTTGAAGATAAACAATCACTTAGTATAATTATGAAAAATCGCATTCGGTGAAATTGCTGACAATGACATTACAAAGGTTACACAAAAATTTCATTTTGTTCCATTCAGGCTTTCAAACCTAAAAATGGGATTTTATGTTTTGCCCATTTTCATGTATGAAAACTTGATCGGATCAAAATGATACTTTTGCCGTACCTTTGTAATGTTAATGCCAGCAATTTCACCGAGTGCGATTTTTCATAATTATATTAAGTGATTATTTATCTTCAAAAATGCTAAGATGCGCGAGCGAGATAGCGGCGCGCCGGATTCTGCCCCTTAACACGCAAAAATCCATAAAATTACGATAAAAACAATCAATCACTTAACAATCATTTAACGAAATACATCGTTATTTATGAACAGTGACGTGCTTATACCATTAATTTGGTACCGCGCTCCATCATTTACATGAAATGTGGTCAGCCTGTCGGACAATCATGAGACATAAAGCGTCCAATTAAAGGGCAATGCACATTGTAATAGATATTGTGTTCAGCTGTTCACCAAGTTTCGCTAGCCGTATTGTGGTTTTGGAAAATTGTTCTGCAAACATATGATTAAAAATAATTGTATGTTTTTTATTTTTGATAACGAGACGAGCGTTCGTGATGGTAAGCATAACGCCGGCTTATAACAATTGCTGTGCCACTCATAACTTTGAAACACAAAGGCCTGCGCGGCATTGTAGTGCGCTCGTTCCCACAGAAATTTCACTGGCTACTCAGCTCATCAAACCGGAACACGGTAAAGCTTGCACATTACTGCTTGGCGGCAGACTTCACGAGCAAAACGGCAAAACTAGCTCAGGTGGACACTCGCAGAAGAGTTAGTCCTATCACCTAGTAATAATTCAATAAAGCAGTTGCAACAGACTGCGTAATCGGTTGGGAAAAAGTAATCACAATTTTTTAGCTCCATCTGATCACACGATCTGTTGGGATCTTTTTGTGCGATTTGATGCAATCACTAACCGATCGCGTGATCCTTTGGGAATAACTCTACATGTGGAACAAGTTTTAAACTAAGTACCTAGTATTTTTGTGATCAAGCATTTACTCAAGTTCACGTTCTGTTTCTTCTGAATTTATACAGCTGTACATATTGACAGTGTAATTTCGCATGATTTATGATACCCAGCGCCATGTTTTTGATAGGATTGACCCAATTATTTGGGGGTCATTTTCGGTCAGTAGTTGAGTGGAATCGTAATCGGTACGAATTTCTTAACTACGTACGTAGTAGTAGACGCTTTATGTAGGTAGCGATTCAATCGAACGTTTAGGTATATAGTGAAAAATGTATGTGTAAATCAAATGGTTAAGTTTGCTTAAAATGTCTTAATTTTTGTAAGTTTTGTTTCGCATACTTGCAAAATATGCAATAAGCTTTCAATGGTATTTGTTTTTAATTATAATGGTTACTAAAAAGTCTCATTTTAAATAAATTGTCTATAAACCAGCTTTTTGTACTACCTACAATCTACATATATTGTTATTGTCTTCAGAAAGAAAGTTCTGTGTAACAACATTATAATATTTTATTTGTTTCATGAAATACGACGTCCAGGCTTGCTTACCTATAACTAAATCACATAATATTATAAGTATTATCACATATCTTAATTTTATTTTTTTATTATACATTAGTAATTGTAATACTTTTTTAATTTTATGGGTTTCATGCCTGAAATATAGACATATTTTTTAATAATCAAATACTTTTAGTTTTTGTTAAAGGAAGTTGTGAAGGAATAGCAATAGAACTATATAATACAAATACAAATAAATACAAATCATTTATTTTGACATAGCATTGATAGTAGGGCATTTTCTAGTATTTTCCTGGCTAGTTGCCATCCTCAAGTTAAAAATCTGTGGCCAAGCACTTATCGGTGAGTTCCAACAGCTATACTTTAGAGCCTACGTTCAGCATTTTCATCCACATTCTAGTGAGATAATTCTCAAATACCAACATGTCCAGTTTAAAAAAAAGCTTTAAAATGTTCAAGTTTCTGTCAAAATAAAAGCGATTATACAATAATAATAATTGTGAGAGCGATTGAGGTGCAGGATACAAATATTGTTTTTTTCAACGAATCTAATAAAACGCACAAAAGAAACGAGGAGAGTGGAATTTCGGTCGCTCTATGGCGTAGAGCACCTACGGAAGTAATAAACCTGCTACTCTACGTTGCTCTACATATTTGTCGGCGGGTCTTCAAAGTCATGTTATAGCCCTTTGCAATGAATATAAAAATCATAAACGTATTTTATTATTTGAAAAAATAGTAGACTTTATTTAAGTTACTGGTACTGTGGTTTTGTTACCTGGGCCAAATTATTTATAAAAAATTCTTATCAGAAGATTATATAATGTTGGTAATTATTATTTATAGTTTTAATTCCGCGATAAATACTAATCATCTTTTATTTAACCTATTCTACTGTTGGAAAGAATTAGAATCATATCTTATCCTACTCCTACTAATATTATTATAAATGCAAAAGTTTGTGTACGTTTGGGAATGTAACAATTAAACCGATTTTGATGATATTTGGAATATAGATAGTTTAGGTTCTGGAATAACACATATGCTATAAAGATATATGCAATGCGGGCGAATCCGCGGGCAGAGGTTAGTAACTGATAAAATTAATAAAAATACATCTCAACGGCTGTCAGACCGTCACTAATACCATAATCATCATTTAGCCCCTTACGCTCCCACTGCTGAGATACAGACTATCAAATAATTGTTATTTACAAATGACATACGAAAAGAATAACTTTTTTCTGTCAAATTTGGCTTTAAAAATACTGCTCTATGGCGATGACGTAGCCACTACTACTGCGGAAGTAATAACGCTGCTACTCTACATTTTTGTCGGTAGTTCTTCAAACCGTCGTTACGGCCCTTTGGAACGAATTGGTTAATATATTTAGGGCGTCCACTAATAACATGCTGCAGTATATCATAATTGTAATCAATGAACGTTTTAAGGAGTTATTAAGCTGTTTTGGAAGGAAATTATTACTTTTTGCCGCGTAATCTTTGATGTCGTCAAACGGTTTAATAACTTTTTTCAAGTAAAGTTTTTGTTGGCTATATATTAGGCAACGTTTGAGCCTATCTGTATTTACTATATTTTTTTTTCAATGGGCTAAAATCCTTTATTAACTAGCCATAATAGATACACTACATCTACCCTAGCTACAAAAACAGTTGAATTATCTACAAGCCAATGTAGGCTTATATAAAATATGATTCACTTATACTCTTTGTTGTTTACGTGTCTAGAAAGACAGTAGTCATAGACAGTTCTTGGCTGTTTGGTCTGTTTTGGTAGCTCTTTTAGTGTATATCTCAAAGTCACATCAAAATCTAGTTTAGTCACGGTCAAGTCAACGTCACGCTCCAGTAAGCAACGGCAGTTTACTAAACGCTTCTATGGAGTTTTGGAGATGGAAACGAATATATATTTACGTCTTTTTACACGATTGCACCAAAAAGGAGGGTAATATGTTTTTAGGGTTCATGTATGTATACGAGCTTCTTTATTCCATCATAACTTATAAATGCCTAAACAGATTTGGATGCGTAAAGTAGGTAACGTTATAATCTTGACATCATCCCGAGTGACAGTAGCTAGGGCAGTTGAGTTTTTATGTAACTTTTGTTACATTGACTTGTTACTATTTGTTACTTGTACTTGTATCAACTTGTACACGTTCACGAGCACTCAATTGTTAAATAATCCACCATTTTTGTTCCCGCCAATACTTTCAAGTAACTATTTTAACTAAACCATTTTTTTATCACAAACGAGGTTTTAATAACCCTCCCAGCCGATTGAGGTGAAGCTGAAGAGCATAATATATAATACTTATATTACTTATAGCACAGAATAGATAATAGTACAACTTAAAGCAAAGCCGGAATTTATCCACAGCATAAACTGTTTTTTATTAACATCTGCAGCAAAGTATGGTGGTTTGATAAAGCTGAAAAAACCAGTACAAAGTCTAAAATATTCAACATCCATCAGGTTTTTTTTTGGTGCGCTGCCTGTGTCGATCCGCCAACAAAGCGGGCAAGCTCCGAACAGAATAAATATTTATTGAAATAATTATTCGCCGTATAACCAATCATCCAAGGGAATTTATTACCTGCCAAAGTTTTTTGTGGCTTACTTGTTTTGTAGTTTCGGGAAATTGAGGTTATCTGTGTACAAAAACGCAATTATCGTAAAAAATATCGGCGGAAATATCGTAATTCATAATCTCCTTATGAAATAAGAGGACCTGGTGGCTCAGTTTTTAAAAAATAAGCAGATTTTGGGTATAATTGCTTTTTTACAAGAAATAAAACTGTATAGGTAAACTTAAAAAGCAAAACCTTATCTACCTATATACATAAAGTTCGTCCAACTCGTTAGAGTCGTTTCCGTTATATGCGTAATTTATTTACGAACAAGAAGTCCTCGTTTAAAGTTATTAGATAACGGATATAATTACGCCCAACAATTACAAAGATAGACAAGGCCTGATTAACTAGGATTCCCTGTGTCTCATCATCATCAGCAGCTGGCAAACGTCTACCGCTGAACATAGACCTCTCCTATCATATTATGAAGAGGTTAGCCTGAATACAAAACGCTTAGGAGGTGCCTTATGTGGATCGAAGAGAATGCCTTTGCCCATTCCCTATATATTCTCCTAGCAGACTTTTACGGCAACCACGAGATTAGACGGGGTGGTCGTGTTTATACGCCGGGACCTAGCCCTGTGTCTAAGGTCCCACAACACGCAGATAACAAATATTTACGTTTTTTATAGTGCAAAAATATTTATTCCTTTCTGGAAATCAAAGCCGTGACACTCACGCAGGTCAGAACTATCAAACCGTAACACAGTAACAATAATGCTTGCACTTTACTGCTTGGTGGCAGATTACACGAGGAAAGCGGTGGTACCCACCCAAACGGATATTCGCAGACGAGTTAGTCCTACCAGCTGATGGGTTACCCACCTACTAAATTTAAGTTCAACAGCATTGCAGTTCCTAGACATGATCATTTAGGTACAACTCAAAGACAAAATGCTTACCTAAGTGCAGTTTCAAATCCATTAACTAGCATTAACGTGCACCTATTACAGTCAGAGTGCTTCCTTCTGAATAATGCACCAAAGACGCATGCATTAATTGTTCCTAATTATCCGTACTGAAGTTATACTCGTAACCGGTTCAAAGACGACAAGTCTAAATCTATCTATACTAATATTACAAAGCAGTAAAGTTTTAAGATTATTAATTTCTGGAACAACTGGTCCGATTCTAAAAACAATCCCTAATAGGAAGCTACATTCACAAATTATATATGGCTACATTATCCCTGAGTGCTGAAAGCTAAATTTTATTCTGACATTTACAGACTTGGTTTTTTTTTATAGTTTATTTCTTGACCAGGATACATAGTCCTTAAGTCGCAATATTAGAACAATTTTCGAGTCGAAGAGACGCTTCAGTAAAGCGGTGGATACTTTACTGAAGCTTCTAAGGAGTTTTTTTTTTTTTTTTTTTTTTTTATAATATTAGGTAACGAGACGAGCTGGTCGTTTGCCTGATGGTAAGCATAACGCCGGCCCATAACGATTGCAGTGCCACCCAGAACTTTGAAACACAAAGGCCTGCGCGGCACTGCAGTGCGCTCGTTACCCTGAGACATTAGGTATTAAGTCTCATAAGCCCAGTAATTTCACTGGATACTCTGCTCATCAAACCGGAACACAGTAATGCTTGCACACTACTGCTTGGTGGCAGACTTCACGAGCAAAGCGGAGTTTTGGATAGAATACGAAAATACACGTTTTTCGCCTTTGTACTATTTGCCTTTCACTCATGCACGTTAACAAACACTTAATGGTTAATAATCCACCATTATTACACATTAACACTCGAAGAAACATAGGTTTTAGTAAATAACACAAAATCAACAACAGCACTTTTTCGCATTCCCGCCAAAACTCCTTGGTTTTTGTTGCGCCTAGAGTGTTGCTATTATTCATTAATTACTCCCCCTTCAGCTTTTTTAAATAAGTTCAAAATTGTTGCAGAAAAAGATGTGTTTTCCATTAATCGAAAAATAAAGATGACATCTACAATGTGATCCGAAGTATACTACCTACCTAAAGATAGAGATAGGTAAGTATATAGATATACGGTTTATTTTACACACCAAAGAAAGTAGAACAGAATAACAATGAGTACTACAATATGCCGCCTTATCGCTAGAAGCGTATAGTCTAGAAGTTGCCTGGTAGAGCTACAAGGCAAATTATAGATGGTACTATTATTTATTCTGTGACTATACTACAGTTACCGTAGTACTAATAAAACCAGTACTTTTTCAAAATGTCGTCAACACATTATTCAAATGCCAGTTGAATGCTTCAACACGTAAGCTTAACGCTTTTATAATGTGAAAATTTATTCAAACGAAATGCTAGCCTCGTCCTATATAGAGAAAGAATTTATTCCCAGTGTGTACGAAGATTTATTTTAAAAGGGAAATTAAGTCTGGTTTTTTCAACGATAAATAATTGTAGTAAACTGTTAAATTGAATGATATTTTTCTTTGGTGGTGTATTTAGTTATTGCGATAATGCGATGTGACCTCACGTTTTAGCTGACGTGCGAGCCCTTTTCTGCATACTAATCTTAAACGTCATTAAAATACCGTTGGTACGGAACATATATCACGTCATTATGGAAAAGCCATAGGTTTGGCTTTAGCTTTCAACATCACAAGCTTCCAGTTGGGCCTTCACCCGCGTGGTATATATTTTTTATGTATTATAGGCTTGCGTTTATATATCTTTTATATCTTTATAAAACAATTAAGCCTATAACACATAGGCTATAAAAGCCTATGTGTTCTTCTATAATATATAAGCTATATTACTGTAAAGTTTTGTTAGTGGTAGGACTACTCTTCTGCGAGTGTCCGTCTGGTTTGTTACCACCGCTTTGCTCGTGAAGTCTGCCGCCAAGCAGTAATGTGCAAGCATTACTGTGTTCCGGTTTGACGAGCAGAGTAGCCAGTGAAATTACTGAGCTTATTAGACTTAATACCTAATGTCTCAGGGTAACGAGCGCAATGCAGTACCGCGCAGGCCTTTGTGTTTCGGAGTTCTGGGTGGCACTGCAATGATTATGGGCCAGCGTTATGCTTACCATCAGGCAAACGATCAGCTCATCTCGTTAAAAATAACATTAAAAAAATCAAACCCCGCGCAGTAGCATAGAGATAGTGTGGGCCGGACAGTGACAAGGGCTACATTTTTTCCAGGAAAAATTATCAGTACCTCCGTGGTAAGTAGCTTTTGATATAAATAAGGCTTATATACTTTAAAAGTTCCCATAACATTAACGTCCACGAGACAAACGGTGCTCATGCAATGCTTTGCATGCTTGCATAACAATTTGTGAGCACACATGTTCAGAGTATTCATGAGGTTGGTTACATTCATTTTGTTTGCAACGCTGCGGCAAATAGAAAATTTTATCTCTGTCTGTACTTTTGTAAATAAATAAGCGGGGAATTTTAGTAGATAATATGCCTTTTTTCTAAACTTATTAAATGATACAAAATTCATGTTATGTTGCTAAATAAGAAATGAGTACCTACATGCATATTGCACCGATCAAATTTATCTACACAAAGAACGTGTTTAATGTTCAAAGGAATCCAAATCTCATGTTTTATGGCTTACCAGTAACTAAGAATAACGCCAAACGTAGCGTACGGATAAAATTGATAAATATTTTCACTTCGAAAGCAAATACTGTGCGGCCATAAAAGGAAATAAAGGCACATGCCGCGTAACTTAACCGTCGCTTAAATAATCGAATAATCCACGATTTGTACCCCAGTCACAAATCAACGATCAAATATGACATGATGGTGCATTTTACGCACCGCATTACAATTGAGTCAATGCGTAAAATTGACGATTAAATGTGTCGAGAGATGTGCTGGGTATCCGGCTTTCTACTCCTATCCGACCAGTCTTACAATAAATTATTGTTAATACTGTCATACTGTGGCACTATGCGTTTTAACAAGTAATTTATTATTTCAATTTTTTTTTTCGAAACTTTAGCGAAAATTTTAACTAAATAGTTTGACCATTTTTATATAATATTGTTCATACTAGCTGCTGCCCCGCGGTTTCACCCGCGTGGAGATTTTGGATTACATGGTTTTTATTTTTTTACGCGGAACCCTAATTATTTTTCTAAAATTAAAGTAGCCTATGTTACTCCTTGTAACATCAGCTATCTGCCAGTGAAAGTCCCGTCAAAATCGGTTCAGCCGTTTCGGAGATTACCTGGAACAAACAGACAGACAGACAGACAAAACTTTTAAAAATGGTTGTTTTGTTATAGATACCGTATATACTTTCATATACATTTAGTAAAAAGCTGTTATTTTGATATTACAAACAGACACTTCAATTTTATTTATCTGTATGGATGTATGGATTATGATCCATATTTCCGTATTTTAACATTAAAAATAATTAACATTCATATTAAGCAGCTTATCGTTTTAATGTCATTTAAATAATTAATTCATTACTCGGAAATCAGCCAACGAAAAAAGATACAATATTGCAGACCAGTTCGACTGAATTTTTCGTAACAGAAATTATAAGTACTACTCATTTTTCAATGTTTGGTTCAAAAAAAGCCACATTATTAGACCGTTGGCGTAAAACCAAATATTTTGGAATGACTCATTATTGCTTTTGGCAGTACGGGAACTGCATTATTACGTTAATTTCTCCAAATATCGACCAAGCAAAACCAAAAAATCTAAAGGCTTTAGGTATTATGGATAATAAGGTCAATCGCATTGCCTCCAACGATGAGAATTCCAGCACATAATCTTAAGAAGAAGCTTCGTTCTGAAGCGCTTGTATATTAATTAATTATTCATCAAGAAGATGACACGGCTGATAATTAGAATCATGTATCCGGCCAAAATACTATCATAATACAACACTAAAGAACTCTCAGCGTAAAACGGCCGATTAAATCTATCATTCCACCCCTCGCGTACTAATTTCGTTGTTCTTTAACTAACGTTAAACCACGAAAGCGCAATGAATATGGAGGAGGCATTGCATGCGTCGTTTTGCAAAATAATCCCGACTTAAATTGCAAATCGACTGACCGGTAAAATGTTTTATTGAAGAGGTTACCTATATTTTTGAGTGCAGGTGTATGGTGACGTAATGGGTTAAACATGCACATGAGTTAACGGGTAGGTTCATGGTCATGAGACAATTTGTGTATTCACAAAGGTGCTATCTCTAGGCATACAGATTAATATTACAGTAGAGGTGTGGTTACTGTTAGTAACTATGTAATTTGGTTTCCAATATCTACGCGGAATTTCTGTCAGAAATATACAGGCACAATATTATATTCCGTGACGATATGATATATTGAGGTTATACTCTATGTGTTTTTCTTTGATAGGTAGGTATGTTTTTATCAGGAAAATATTTTTCATGTTGACATTGAAATTGTAAATGTGTTTTTTTTTAACAATAATTATTGTCAGAAATTTAAAGAATTAATATCTAGTATACATTGTTCCGCAAAACTTCGATCAATATGCATGCCTGCTGTAAGCTCCAGACATCCGGAAATGATGACGAAGCTGGTACTAATCTATGTGCCACTATGTCTTCTTGCTCACTTCCTACCTATAAGCGCTTTTTTCCGGCTCCCTTTTTTGATGTACCGTGCTGTTGGACTTTGGACCTTTACAGCGTCACCGAACGGCGGGAAAGCGCATAACGCACTCAGCCCTAAGTAAAAGTCTGTGGAGCTCTAGGGCACCGCGTGGGGTGAACCATGCGGTACGGACCTCGGCTTGGGTCGTCGCCGGGATAAGGGGTCAGAAGAGAACAGCCCCGGCGCACAAGTGCGTTCGTCCGTTTGAAGTGCAGGGTCCTAATCTAGCTAAAGCTACCTCTCACGGGCCCGAGGTAGGCACTCGCGGAAGTTGCACTGACTCTAGTTGCCATGTTCCAAAGTCTACACCATCGAGAAGAAGGGCCAGACGATCGACGATGGAGTGAAGCTCGGTACCCATAACCTTAAGCTGATCTGACAAATAATCGATTGCTTCTAATTTGGTATTCGATACCGCAACCAAAAACAGAACGCCTTCCTGCACCAGCATTCGGACTGGTGCTAGGATTTGACTGATCTGGCGAACCCCAGAGCGGCCGAAACAACAGCTGCGATGGTATCGTCCAGATCACCCAAGGAGTACTGAGGGCTGCGACGACGGAGAGATCCGGCGCCCTTGTACTGTTCCACTACCGTCAGAAGAGTGTAAAGCTTTACCGACAGTCCGTATATTTAAAGCACATCATTTTTAGCTCAGTGACAGTGCAAAAAACAAAAGCTGGTGTGAAAAAATATTTTTTAATAACATTTGTTTTGATATTCACCTCTATTTTATTCACACTCTGAGATACTAACAGTTAGTCATACTTACAGTAATCAATCACATTTTTAACGCATCAATGTAGTCACGGTGATCCTATTTAGAATTGCGTTTAATGGTTGTCTATGGTCCTTTATTAATGTTATTATACGAATACTGAATAGTATTTTACGAGTGAAATTTTATTATCTAGCGAGTAATGTAGCAGGCAAAGGCAATTAATTTTATGTAGGTACATTGTGGCTCTTCGTTTTTGCTTCATGTCACGTATCTAGCCCTCAATTTATCTGTAATGTTTAATATCTCGATATTTAATGCTACACTACCAAAGTATACGTTTCTGTATATGCACAATGTAGAATATATTATGTACGATATTATCATTAGTCAAATAGCCATATTATTATTTCCATTGAAAATTGTCATATCACCACGTAACAATACCGAAAAATAAATGGGTTGCACGTCAGGCTTGTTACAGAATCAAAATGTTATTTATATATAGCTGCAGAAGGGAATCTTTGTTAAATTTACGCTTTTGTTATAATTTTGGACAAGTTTTAAGAATAAAATGTATAAATGTACAAATGTATAAATATAGGCGCAAAAGCTGAAAGCTTACCATCAAACAAGCGATTTCAAAATAAATAGTATGCATGTTTTTTTAGAATTCTTTTTAAGATAAAATTAGAATCTTATTTTTAACAGACTTCGGAAAAGCAAGAGTTTCTTAATTCGACTGCTTTTTGTGGCGATGTTACAATTTCGATTGTCAATTTTTTCCGCCAATTGATTAAAATACTTCTTTTTTGATGACTTGGATGGATGGATTGGAAAGAAAAAGGGTGGAAAAATGGGCGATGAAATTTCATAAATTGCGATGTTTTTATCGAAGTCGGTTCCAGCTTTTTTTTAGCAATTTCATAATGTTATCCTACTGTAGGACTTTGAACTACGGCATAAGCCACCCGCTCGATTGTAATTCGAAATGAGCCCGGTGCTTAATGATGGGCCAACCGCTATCGATACATCGATATCCACAGATCGCGGACCGCATTAGTTTCGACTAATTACTCGGTGTTCTCTCGCCATTTATTTACGAACAACTGTGCCAGGGTACCGACGCGTTTTGGTCATTATTATCGATGTTTAATTGCGATCGAGTTGATAAAGGGATGATTTAGGGCTGGTTTGTGATACCTGTATGCGTGACTTTTGTTATCTCGTTGGCAAAGCTATGGTATTCCCTACATGTGCATATGAGGTCTCCTTGAAGATGCTTGCTCAAGAAGATTTATTCATCGTCATATATCTTTCCGTAAATATCTACCCTACTTCACATAAATCATAATAGAAATCAGAATCAGAATATCATTTATTGTTGTATTGTTTGTTTGAGCAACGTACCTAGCCAGTGAAATTACTGAGCTTATGAAACTTAATACCTTAACGTCTCAGAATAACGAGCGCAATGCAGTGCCAAGGAGACTTTTGTGTTACTAAGTTTTGAGTAGCACTGCAATTGTTATGGGCCAGCAAACAATCGTTATCCAATAGTATAAAAATGTTGTTGAACTGTGTTATTCAATTAAGTTTTTCAGGATTCAGGTAGCTGGAGTAGGATTTCTTCAATAGCTTTTTTAAACCGCTTGCGTTAGAGCGCTATCACACCTGATGTTAAGCTAATATGCGGTTGACATTGAATCACGCTTAGAGAATGCCTTTTTACTCATGACTTTAATTATTACTCAACTTATATCGACTATTAAATAGCGTTGCTTGCCAATTTTTGCTTGCCAAGCAATGAAAAGTAATGTAGTAGATATTTTATGCTAATTTGTACATAGGTAGAACAGTTATAGTCCATCGAATTGGTTCTTGTTACGCCTGAAGTTTGCTTAATGATTGTTGTTCTACAACACTAACCACGACGACGATTCAATGTTGTTACAAATCACGGAAATACTCATTTGAAAACTCTTCTTCCCCTTGTAAATGTCACACTAATGAGCATTCTGCAGGCATATTACGAACACTTATCTCCAGTCAATTTACAGCGGAAATAAAACTACCTGGTAATTTCGTAAAATCAAAGATAATCAACATCTAGTCAGTGCCAGCGGTCACGTGACGTTTGCCACCCAATGAGCATCCATTTGACGCCCGTCAATTGGAATGTCTGGAATGTGCCTGGTTTTAGATAAGTTCATAACTCCTGCAGTGAATCCTTCCAAGTGTTGAACGGCCGAAGAGTGCTTAGTCAAACTTCATTCAATGCGAGAAGTATTGTACATGTATTTAACGAAATGTTAACGCCTGCACATGGTTTTGACTGCATATTAATAAGTTTATAGTGACTACTGTAACTCTATCTATGGCTATACATATAACACACAGATAAAGCAAGTTCTGCCAACAATACCTTGCCAGGTAATATATCCTGCATCATTTATTACTCAGTATGACAGACTGTAAGAACCGTACGTACGATCCGGATGATTTATTGTCGTTCACTTTTGTACGGAGTGTGTTGAGCTTGGAAGTAAGAGAATTGTAAAATATTAAGATAGACTTCTGGTTTTGGAGTACAATTTCATTTTCGCTTTTTCTGGCGAGTTCAGTCTACATATAACTTATCCCTTGTGTAGCATTCCTATGCTACACTTTCATTCAGTTTTTGTCTGTTTACAATTTCAAAGTAAGTAAACTTCCTACTATTAATATTATACATTTGAAAGTGTGTTTGTTGGTTTATTGGTTTGTCCTTCTTTCACGCAGCAACGGGACAACGCATCGACGTGATTTTTGGCATAGATATATTTTAACATAGGCTACTTTTTATCCCGCAAAAATGCACGGTTCCTGTGGGAACGCGGGTGAAAACCGCGGGCAGAAGCTAGTTTTATTATATTTCTTTAGAACCCTATAATAATGTACGAGTACTATTAAGCTAGATTTTCGTTTTCATTAGTTTTGGGTTCTTGAAAACAGCTTTAATGATTTAGATGAAAACTACGAAATGGAGGTTGTAATTGAAATGAAAATCTCATAAAACACTCAGACGAGATATAGATCTTGTCTGAGTATTAAAACCAAAAAAAATGGAAACTTGCTTTACAGTTAAATATACAAAATAATTTGAGCCTTTACGTCAGTAAGATTTAAAAAAACAGGCTAGGTAGCAACATTTTTATATTTCCAAGCACGTATTATTACATGATACACTCATAATTATTACCATTTAACTATTTTGTCATTGTGCATTCAAAAACATGCTTGAGTAATACCGTTACAGCATATTTGACGTTTCCTTAATCCATACAACTTATCATACAAATTGCACATTGTAAAATCATTTTGTGAATTTCGAATTTAGCACGTGAGAATGATTAAGTTTAAAGTGAAGACTTAGGAAATAAAATTATTGAAAGACGGGCTACATAATTACTTTTTTTATACTGTTCGATAGCGAGACGAGCCGGTCGTCCTCTTTTAGTCATTTTGAGCGAGATTGAGTGTAGCCGAGCGGGAACTTGTGCGACTTTCAATCCGACGCACCATACTTCGATCGAATCTCGACTCGGACCACACCAATGACTTATATCAAATTATATGTGGATCTCTAAACGGTGAAGGAAAACATCATGAGGAAACCGGCATGTTCAAGAACCCCAAAATTCGAGGACATGTGTCATCCACCAAGCCGCACTGGGCTCACGTGGTGGATTATGGTCCATACCTCTCTCTCTCTGAGAGAAAGCCGGTATCCCAGCAGTAGGAGCGTAAGAGGCTGATAATGTTAATGTTCGATAGCGAGACGAGCCGCTCGTCCACTTTTAGTCATGTTGTCTTCACGGGACTACTGAATGAAAGACTTTTCTAAGATAGTTTGTCTGGGATACCATCGCTTTATTGCTTGTTTACGTTTGACTACTGCCTCGTTTGATCTTAAAAGACGATGGTCGAAGATAGCAAATACACTAAACCAAGACTTGAACTGCCTTTAAAGTGCGGATACTGATCACCTATCAGTGTGTTCCAGTAGCCGACAGATTTTAAACTCCTCGTCACCGTCCTTGACACATCTTGTGTGATCATTCAAATCCTAGCACCAGTCCGAATGTCGGTGCATGAAGGCGTTTAGCTTTCATTTGCGGTATCAGATACCAAATTAGAAGCAACCTCGATGTAAACTAGATGTCAACCTCGTTGGCGATGTCGATATCCTTATTCCCATTTATTTCGGTCTAAGTTTAGTTACTAGGGGCTGAGCTTCACTTCGCTTTAGAGTTTTTTCCTTTCTTCTTGATGGATTTAGGCTTTGGAACGAGGTAACTAGAGTCACTACAAACTCGATGAGCGTCCACCTCGGGCCCATAAGCAGAAGCTTTAGCTAGATTAAAGCTCACTTCATACGGATGTATTCGTGCACCGAGGCTATTCTCTCCTGGCTATTCGGAGTAAATTAGCTATGACAGACAGATAGACCGCCACATGTGATCCATTTTTCATTTGGGCGTATGGAATTACGGTCAAATGGAATTCTATCTGTCGATTACATTTTGCCACAGACGGGTTGACAGCTCGTTAACAATTTAGCACCTACTTAAACAGTTTTGTGACAAAGTAATAGAGGATTCGGCTATTCGTACAATTGTCACGCTTTGTGAATAATGCATATATTTCACACAATGTTGCTAAAGACATGTTACTTTACTGAAGGCAATAAAATAATAGCTATCACCGGAAATCGTAAAGTGATAGCACACATAAAATGGAGACAATCGGCACATACATTTCTATAATTTACTACAGTTTGCCTACAAACAAGGTATATGAATCAGAATCTATAAATACATATAAATACAAATGAAGTGTCTGTTTGTAATTTCAAAATAACAGATTTTTACTAAATGCCATATTTACATTCATATCAATGTATGTAATAGAACTAAAACAAAAAAAATAGTTAATTTTTAGTTAAAATAAGTTGTAGTCTCCGAAACGGCTGGATCGATTTTGAAGATGTTTCCTGGTGTCCTAACTATTGCGTTACAATGGCATAACACATAATTAGCTCATTCTTTGTTTTTGAGTATTGTCGAGTAAAAAAACGTAAACTAAAACTTTTCTAGAACTAGACCTACCAGGCTATTATAAAATAAAGGAGAATAACTCCCACTTGCACTGTTTAGACTATATCAACTACGAGTACAAAGTAATAGCTCGTTTTTCTCTTCATTTTTACTGCAAACTTTTTCTTCCTTTCTAAACATCAAAGTGTCCCTTTCACTAAATTACGCATTTTACATCTTAAAGGAATTCCAGTTGACCTAGTTCCACTACTCCCATAGGCCGTATATATCTTGTTAAATTGTACAATACAAATTTTACGAGCAGAATTAATCCGATGACGCGACGTCCGCCGCCCGTAATTGTGTCACCATTCGGTTCTCATAATAATTTATTAATTTCGTCATGTAACTGTGGTCTTACTGGAATTTAGAACTGCTGAAATTTACAGACGTGAAATATACAGACATTTTTCATTTCGTTGTCACAAATAATAAGAATGTTTCGAGTTATATAGAGAGTGTGTTATAGAGAGTTTCAAATTAGCAGCAATGTCGGAAAAGATGAAGAGTCGACTGTCGTGGTATGGGCATTGGACATAATTATTATGTGGAGGAATGAATACTATGTAGCAAAGAGATAAGTTATGAACACGAGTACAAAAAGGTGGTCACAAGTGATATTTTTTATTTTTTATTTTTTTCATATAAAGGAAGAACAAGAAATTATGGTTCAAATGTGTAAAAAAACACAAATATTACAAAGTACAAGTAAACAAGTAATGTAAAAGTAAACATGTGGTTGGATTGTGCAAAAGATACATATTGTGTGAGATCTTACGAATAAGAAGATGACGACCAAGAGGTATACATTAAAGAATGAGTATTATCATTTTAATGAATACTGCAAATTGTCATTGAAATGAAAAATCGGTTTTCGCTTTTGTTTTTAAAACTTTTCTTTTTGTTCACTTCATAAACAGTTAAACTATACGTTAATTTAAACTAGAAGAATTAGAAAGAACTAGAAGAATGACAATTCATAATAATAGTAAAAGCTTAGTAAAACATTGCTTATCACTTTTAACTCCTCTGTTTGTGTAGAAAAAAATTACCCGTCTCTTGGAACATTATCGCAGCGCAACATTACTAACAAAAAATGAAGCCCGCATTTAAATCCAGCAATTTCATAAAGAACACATGCTTCATTGTCTCGCTTTCATAAATTCACAGTTTTCCGCTCGCAAATCTTAAAACTAATTAAAAGACAAAAGGCGCTCACGTGGCCCAGCGCCAAAATATAGCGTGCATTTTCTCTGCTATGCATTGCCGCCTCTGTGCACTGAGTACTGTGTATTATCTACATAGACAACGGAAGTAAATTTTCCTTTAAGGAAATTTTCCGCGACACTTCAGGTCTAAAGTTCATCACTTCTCTTTTCTGCTCAGTGAACAAGAGAATTTGTTTGTTGAGTGATTTCATGAGTTCAGTTGAATTTAATTTTAGAATTCTTTCTTTATCCAATTAAGTGATGAGACGTGGAAGTCGTTTAACACATTTTGAGCGATATACCCGTTCTTAACAGTTGCAATACCTAAAGTTTCAAATTAAGTCCTGTACGGGACTGCAACGCGTTTATCGCACTGAGACAACACGTCTCGTATTATGAGCAATAATTTCACTGAATACTTTACCTTTCAAACCATAAAACAATTTGGGATCAAATTACACGAGCAAGATAATTGTCATCCACTTACATTTATTTCAGCAGAATAATTTAGTAAAACGAAGTAGTAGGAGTAGAATTCAATATTGTTAAATAAATAATCATTAATTAATATACTTTTATATATTTTTTCATTTTGATAGATACGCCAACTTTGTCGCATTAAATCTGACGTGATCGTGAGTGCCGATGTATATAGAGGTAGTATAACAAGCGTAAAACAGGTTGGATATGTACCGGAGTCATCCTTTGAACATTATGTGATTCCGGAAGGTTGCTGATAAAAATAAAAAAAAATCAAATTATTTCAAGTTCTTATTCAATGTTGAGAACAAGAGTCTGCGAAAATTACTTGCTCCTCTAGTATATTGTCAATGTAGCTATATTTTTAGTATGAAATGAATGAAATCAGAAAAACCCTTGGCATCTACATGTACCGTGATACGATATTAAGTACTAAACTCAATTTAAAATTAGACTCAAAATGTAATGTTAGCATCTCAATTTTAAAATCTCGTGAAAATATATATCACGGCCTTTTTATTATAACAAGCTGGCCATCAGTGTCGTGAAAATTGACACTGCGATATTCGCGAACGCTGACATTGTTACAATATTCACTGGTGTGCAGAAAACTGACAGTTCACACTTTTCGCTCATTACTCGCCGTCATATCGGGCAATAGTATTGAAAAGGACTGTATAACACCATTTTTAGACATTTATGAAAGGGTAAAAAACTAGCATCTGGTTACTGAATTGTAACAAATGTTATTGTGTAGTCAAGATAACTGATTTAGTTTCATAATCTTTTACTTTCCAATCTAGGATACACTGTGTAGGAAGTCTAAATGGTTTCAGGTTCGAATTGTAGGTTTAGTACAAATTGCTAATAAAAATAAATAATAACCAACGTTAGTATTATTACACTGTTTTTAATAGCGGGACCTTATGATAAATGCAATACATCTGGGCAAGCATTAGTGTATTTCGATTTGGAGAGCAAATCATTTGGTGTTATATCCAAACTTATAATATAAATAATAAATAAATAGACACTTACACTCATGCCCCGCGCTAGGATTCCCTGTGTTGCAGGTGGCATGGACACACACAGATACACATCACAAACATCCAAGACCCGAGAACAAACTTTATACTCACACAAAATCTGCCCCGGCCGGGAATCGAACCCGGGACCGCGCGCTCTGCAGGCAGGGTTACTACCAACTTAGCTACGGAGCCGTCTCCGATATGTTTGAAGCTGAGAAGGTGGGACAGTGCAATGCGGAACATTGGAATCCAAAGCACAATGGTTGTTAAGAACAGCCGTAATACCTGACAGCAGGCGGACGATCTACTTGTTTCGTCATTTTATTGCATACACGTAATATTTTTCGACAGAGTTAAATGGGGTACTTTTAATATAATAGTAAATATGCCGTATTTATACAATACAATTTGATCCTTATAAAACGTTAATATTTTGGAGACCGTATTGATTCATAATGGTTTTGTCATCTCGCGATGATCTTTGTATTGTCGAAATAAAATTTAAATTGCAAAAGCGAGCACACAAAAATATACAATTCAAAAAAGTAAAGCTGCAAAATTATGTAGGTATGTAAAAAGCTTTTATACTGCAGTGCCATTTTCAATTAAATATTTAAAGATACAAAACGCTTGGCTTGAGCACTTCGTTTTAAAAAAGATATAAAATTAGAAAAATAAATATCTGATAGAGTACATACAGTCCTGTTGATTAATTTAATGAATTTTAAGATTAAATCAAGCATAAAAATAGAAATATCAGGGTATCATACACATTACTTGCTAGCTATACCTATACCTAATATAACTTCTATAAATCTATAAATTTTTTACTTTGAAAAAATTAAACCTCGATAATTGATTTTGGATTTTTTATGAGCTGTATCGATTTATTAATAAAAAAAGGTGTAACGCGGGTTTGCATTTCTGAACGCACCCTGGCGCGGTGACTGAGGTCCCCCTGCACACCCCCGCCAGTTCTTATAAGCGCGTGATGGCCGCTCGTGCATCGCGAACCGAGATTCCTTGTTTTGTTTTGATTTTTACGTTGTAACTCTGTGTGTACTGATTAAACTAGTTCCATACCGTGCCAGAACCCTTTGTTTGGATTTATACACCTGAGAAACCGAAGAGAGACTTATAATCCCATTATAAAGGTAAATTAAAAAGAATATTGTCGTCTCATCAATGATTTGCTAAAAATAGCTATTACCTTTCATTTAAAAATGCTTTTCTAAAAAAAGTGGTTTAATATGTTTTCTCTCCGTTTATAAGTCCAGCAGTATACTTAGTAAGCATTTCTGACAAAAATATAAAGAGAGGATAAAACCACCACATAATTTTGTTGTGAAGATGAAACGTGGAATTTCTTTCTAAGGTCAATGTTTCGCAAAAAATATTACCTAAGATCCTAAGTAAGACGCCGTGTGTCGTGGTTTTTCTGAAAGAGGAAAGCCATAAATGTATTTTCTTTCTTTTTTTTCCATTTTGCTAACTACTGAATATGGAGGCGAAAATGTACTTTTTATACTTAGTATGACTTTTGGACATTCCAGTATTTCGTATCAAATGCCTTATTGTACTTACAAGAGATGTTATAAAACTTAGTTGCCCTTTTCAGGCATCGACAAAGATGCGGAGAATTATTATTAACTAGCTTGTGCCCGCGGTTTCACCCGCGTGGTATACATCTTTATAATCTATTTGTTATTCCAGAATCTAAGGTAAATACATTCCAAATTTCATCAAAATCGGTTTAGTAGTTACAACTAAGTATACGTGATAACAAACTTTCACCTTTATAATGTTGTAGGAGTAGGAATTAGGATAGAACTAAAGCCTAAAGATTAAAAATAAAAATGTACATACTTTAAATCTGAATTGTTACAACATTAAAGAATGTGAGTGTTAAAGTGAATGGTACCAAAAAAAAAAAATATATAAACCAGGATGTCTCAGTAGTAGTAGTAACCCACGGATCTGCAGGTCGATGGTTTAAATTCTACAATTTGCTTGAGCCTTCAGAAAAGAAAACATCGTCAATTATTTAATGCAAGGAAGTTAATAATATTCATTACAAAAACAAATGATCATCTTATTCAACAGCTGATAGCGTATTTTGTATTGGCATTGCTTCATCAAATTGCAATAATGGTGGACTACTTCTGCGAGTGTCTGGGTTGGTACCACCGCTTTGCTCTTCAAGGTTGCCGCCAAGCAATAATGTGCAAGCATTACTGTGCTCCGGTTTGATGAGCAGAGTAGCCAGTGAAATTACTGGGCTATAGAATTAACGAGAGCACTGCAGTGCCACGCAAGTATTTGTGTTTCAAAGTTCTGAGTGGTACTGCAATTGTTATGGCCTGGCGTTATGCTTACCATCAGGCAAACGACCAACTCGTCTCGTATATCAAATAGAATAAAAAGGCGATTCGTGAGGCACAACCCTAAATCTAATTTAATTTTTGCTATCTCTCTCCAATAATAAAAATGAGAAAGGAATGGAAGATATGTTTACTTTTAAGTATAAGTTGAATGTATGTATGCAATAAATATAAAATAAATAAATAAGATGATTGACATACAATGTCTAAATTTAGGTTTAGAGCTGTCAACTATCTTTTCATTTTTGACAAATTAGACGCTACTAAAATGGTAGTTTTTACACTGTTGCATACAAAAAAGTGGATTAATTTGACGGGTCTAAAATATATCCCGTTCCTTTCTCATGATCTTATTTTAAATGAGTGAAACTAAAATTGAGTTTGTTTGAAACATTATTATCCACTGTTTCAAAACGATTATATACCTATAGTTACATTAAAATTATCTAAAGCTCAAACTAATCCTTTAAGCACAAAATTGAAATGTAACTACACACATCCGGATACATGTATCCGGATAGACCATTCAATTTATCCCACTGACTAATGGAATATGCAAAACTCGTCTAAAACCATGGCAACAGTAACCATTCCTATTACGATGTTAACTTCACTAATAACTATTCGGTTAAGCCTAATAAATTATATTCACAGTTGTCATAGTTTCTCTGCCCTAAATACAGATAATTTTAGTCTATATTCAGCGTTTATCTATGAGATCCTGAGGCGTTCGTAAAAAAGAATAAGGTTGTATGTTCGACTGTATATTTAATTTTTTATGTATGTTCATTGTTCACCGATTCAGTGGACCGATGTAAAAAAATCCTTTTTTGTTTGAAAGGGTGAGGTGGTCCCATATTACTTTTATGAAAGAATACCACCCATAAAGATGACAAAAATGGGATGATCTCATATATCTCAAAATGTTCATCGAAATCGGTTTTTAAAAACAATTTTACTTGTTGTAAAATGATTTCGTTCTTTTTCCGATATAGATCTAATCATGCTGACATGATCAGCCCTTTGGTACTAAAGACAAACAGTAGGTACACATACAAGTACATTTTATTAGAGAAATTAGAATTTATTTACCTACTGCTTATGTTTTTAAACCAACGCTGTTTTTACTGAAGGCTAAAATTATGTTTATAATAAAAATAAATTATGTGTAATTATGTTATTCAAACCATTGCAGCATTAAATTTGAGGTCGTCTTGACTTTTCGAGAAGAAATAAATCGAAAAATTAACGAGTCACTTGCAATTCGAATTAGCCAGCACAATTAACACTTAAACGGACTGTTAATCCTTTTGATAGGCCAATAACAGTGATATCAAAACCATTTGGAATATCGAAATTCATTCTAATTATTTTGTGAGCATTCTCTGGCTTTCAGTACGCGCAACTTAACTAAGGTGTGTGAGGCGCAAAATCGACCATCAGGCGTGTTTACTGACGATGCGGTCACACAGCCGGCCATAAAGCTTTGCTTCCTTAGCACGAGCTAACAACAAACCACTATACTCAGACACGTTATTGGCAACAGTTTCAGTCTGTTCCTGTAAACTGCTAAAAGGCAGCAAAAGACAACGTAGCTCAATTTATGCTGGACAATGTTGCTTGTAACGTTCGGTAACAGCGTGCGAAATAAACTATGATAACCAAGGTATGTTGATAGTGCTGTGATAAATACTGATTTAGCCGGATTCCTCATTTTTCGGATTAGCTATAGTTATTACACAAATAAAAATTATATACGGCTCACTTATTGATGCTTTTACCTATACTACCACAATTACTTAGCTGAGATATTTTTATAAAAGTTATAAAATTAATTATTTCTTTTACATTTTTTTTACTGGTCGACTGAGAGGGTCGTTTCCCTGCATACGTATTTTATGCCTTTTTTGAACGTCACTAAAATTCCGCATGGATACCACCAGCCGCTGGGACAGCGTGATGGTTATGTTAGACTGGCAAATGAGGCCGACCTACCAACTAAAAAACTACTGCACCACGGGGCTGTTACCCAGCATAGCATATCGCAACATATCGAGTTTTTTACCTAGCGGTATACAAATTAATATATCTTTTTCAATTATTTGAGCAGTATTGGAGCAAGGAAAGCCTTTTTTTTCTCTGTCTTTGTTTTTTTAATACTGTACTCATTCTTGTACTTTTCACGTGTCTTAAACCGAATTTCCAGCATGCCACTCGAACTGATAACCAGTTCAAATCACCATAATCATCATCATCAGCTGGAAGACGGCCACTGGTGAGCATACTTCTCCCCCCTAGAACGCCACCTGCATTGACTACTCGCCTCAGCATCCAAAAGTTCAAAAAGTGGCCGAACAGAATAAAAGTTTCATTATTTTGTGAGTTGCTCCATCTCTAGTACCTATGTGGTCTTTGGCGTTAAATATCTAGCACCCTACCTGGCGGAGGAATTTTTAAGTGCAGCGAACAGGGTTAAACGGCATCAGATAAATACTGAGAGAATTTACATGTTAGTGTACCTATAAGGCTATTTATAAGGCCTACCTGCTCTGGTAACAGCGTTTAAGAGAGATTGCCAGCATAAAAGTACAGCGCTTTTATGCTGGCAATCTCTTTTAAACGTTTTTTAAAATACTTTTTGATAGCAAGACGAGCGAGTATTTTTCCCGATAGTAAGCATAACACCAGAACATAACAGGTGGAGGTGAAACACAAAGGCCTGCGCGGCATTACATTGCGCTCGTTATAACCTAAGACATTAGGTATTAGTAATTTCGCTGACTACTTTGTTAAGCAAATCGGAACACAGTAATGCTTGCAGATTACTGCTTGGCGGTATACTACACGAGCGCAACCGTGGTACCCACCCAGATGGACACTTGCACGATAGTCAGTTCTACCACCTGGTAAAAATCTGGTTAAATCAATGCATACTCATTCATTTGATTTGTTCGTGTAGTTTTCTATGCACGTGCACTGGGTTTCAGCTAGATAAGCAAAGTGGTCACTGATTAGTTGAATTACTATCGTATTGCCGCCGTGCGAGGCTTTTGTGTTTTACAGTTCTGGGTGGCATTGCAGTTGGCAAGTAATGCTTACCATCAGGCAAACGTCATGTTCGTCTGGTTAACCTGCAGTATAAAAAATAAACCTCTTCCAACCGTTATGAATACAATTAATTTGGAGAAATATGTACCCAGAACTAAAACAAACAAAGATCACAAACATTAATGGTGCAAGCAACGAATGATTAATTGAAACTGCACTGCATTACATTCACCCTTAATTTAGAGTTGAATGTTTATAAAAATAAAACCAGTTGCCCTTGCAGTTGCCATTTTATTCACAATAGATTTAGGTTAGACCACTATCCCAGGTGACTCTTAAAATGACGATTTTTTTTGTCATTACACGAAATAAAAGTGAATATCTCGTCTACAGCCCAGATTTCGAGGGGGCGAGATGTACCCTAACCCATCTCATGTGACTCTTAAAGAGACGATGTGATCGAGAGTGGCCAATACTCTATATCTACGTAGAACAGCACTAACTTTCAAGGTGTGGGAACACACGCATATGTCCTTGGCGACAGATTTTTAACTTTAGAGTGGTGTTTCCCAGGAGAGCACTAAAACTGATCTACCACCATGCTACGAGTACATCGCGACTTTTTCCTTCGCAGAAAGCTTTAGCTCATTCATTCAAACCATCATTTGGGTTCACTACAACTGAACTTTTCGCTTCAAAATGTTATTAAGATATACAAAATGCTATTACTCTAGTTCACTCCGCGAAGGGTGTTTAACGGAAAGAAATTTCTCATAAAATACGAGTCATACAGCAGCTGTTCTTTGATAAAACGATGTGTTACATAAAAAGTGACGCGAAATTGCGTTGTTTCGCAAAGAAACTTATGTACGGGCGAGTGCTTCAGACTCTTACTCGTGTGTTGTCGTAAGGGTTTCGGTGTTGGCACAAAGAATAGGAGTTAGCGAGATATAATCATTTAGTTCCTGTTTAGAACATTATTAGAAATTCAGAGACGAGTCTAAACGTGAACTTTTGCCTTCATCAAGATTTTTTTTATACTATATGATAACGAGACGAGCCGGTTGTTTGCCTGATGGTAAGCATAACGCCGTCCGATAACAATTGCAGTACCACTCAAAATTTTTAAACATAAAGGTCTGCGCGGCACTACAGTGCGCTCGTTACCCTGATATAAGGTATTAAGTCTAACAAGCCCAGTAATTTCACTGCCTACTCTGCTCATCAAACCGGAACACAGTAATACTTGCACATTGCTTGGCGGCAGACATCACGAGCGAAGCTGTGGTACCCACCTACTCGGACACTCGCAGAAGAGTTAGTCTTAGTTAGCAACGAAGGATTCTAGACTAGAATCCTGAGCATAGCGAGGGATACAATGACGGAGATGAATTTTTGTTCACGAGATTTATACTTTACTTTTTATTATTCACTGCAAGAAAATAAATACGAGTAGTAGTATAGTATGTATGTTGATCAAATTATAGCTCAATGTAATAGCACCATTCGGCCAGCCAGTATGTTTTATTTATTTTTTGTACATAATTCGTGATTGTTTCAAATCCTAAATATTTTTATTCTCTTGTGAGTAAAATTAAGTTTTATTCTCTATTATCGATGAATCAAACGCCCTTTTTCGAGTGGCAATGGTAAAAATTAAGTTGACCACCAAATTGCCTGCAGATAAGTAGTAATGCCGTGACAATGGACGCTGTTATTACTTATCAATAGGTTTTTAGTTTTTTTTTTTACACGTACGAACTCTCTTACTTCTTATTTTCAAAGGTTAAAAACTTGTTAGAAATATCACTTTTATACAACACATGCGCCCGTAGTACTTTTGTATTATTTTTTATTTTATATACTAAGTACATATTGTTACTGTTGAGTCTGATGTAAAATAAAACACGTTGAATTTATTTGGTTTTTGGTTCACTAAAAGTGGCATAGTTAAAACACTTAAAGTAAAATAAATCTGAATGTTTCTTTTCTTTTTACATCGTGTTCTGAAATATATTTATGAACACAGAAACAGAAAATGGTTCAAGTACGACAAACAGCTAAAAATATTTCGCTCAATTGAACAGTGATTCTTTTCGTATATAAGTATTGTCTTCAATTGACAGTGTGGGAGACAAAGTAATTGGTGGGCGTATAGACAATACCCTTGTTTCTAAATATAAAAAGATTATTTATTTTTGTGGGAATGGCGTGGGAGAAACTGTTAAAATAGGTAAGATGTTATATATTCTGAAGCATTGTCTCTGATTGTGCTTTGTTGTATATTTTACATAGCTACTTATTAGATCTTATTGCTTATACCCTGAGACGTGTCCTAAGCAGTAGCAGAAGGTACCTGTTCACTCTTTTTTCAATTACAAGTGAAGTTTTTGTATTTCAAAATTATAGCAATTTGAAGCTTTGTAGGTTTTTATAAAGTGATTTAATAATTCCGTTTTTTTTATGTTACGTTGAGCTATTATTATAAACATTGTACAGTACTATTGAAGTTGAGGCTCACCAGTAAAAACTAATAAGTATTAATACTACTCTAAAATCTACTTAAAAATTCAAGTAGTTTTTGAGGAAAAGCCCCGTGATAAATAAACAGACTGAAATAAAGTGATCACAAATAAGGGTTCCGTTTTTTAATTTTTTATGATTCGTTATTTTTGTCACAATGGGAAACCTAACCGACGTTTGGTCCCAGTTAAGAGAATATCCAAAAAATTTAGAAGCATCGTTCTCCTCGGCATCATATTCTACTGATCACCAAGACGCCTCCCAAACGTGGTGTATTGTGGCAAAATCCCCCCTTCACTGGAGCTGATCTTTGGGGGGCTGCTGATCACTAGTGGACATTTTGCAGCTGATGATAACGAAACCTAAAAACAGAACTTTCTTCTTTAACTTGCACCACACGTCAACCCTACGCGTTGTTTCCATTACGCTGCGATGTACCACTTCAGATGCGTCTGTATAATAAAAGTAAAATCTGGTGAAGTGGCAATTTGTCGGCACTTTGTAAAAAAGTGACAAGGTCCCTTATGGACTTGGCTTATCGACTCGGGGGATCTATTTATCCTTTTATGGTAGAATTAATGACTGCAAAATATAGGTACCTAGTTACTATAATAATAATTATGAATAGGTAGGTAGAAGGACTTACTCTTCTGAGAGACTCCACCTGAGTGAATGCAGACATCTTTTCTCATGGACTACCGCCAAGCGATAGTGATCCGGCGTAGTTGTTTTGCAGTCTGTAAAGCATTCAGGACATTTATTATTTTGTAATACCTACCTATACGAGTAGTTCCCGCGGCTTTGACCTCGTCGGTCCCCCTAGTTGGGGACCGGATTATACCTACACTACGTTTTCCAGTTCTGTACACCACATCTTCAGTACTTACGTGGTTGTAGATGCTAAATGCTATCTGGGTTCTTAACCGACTTCAAAAAAGGAGGAGGTTCGTCCGATTGTTTTTTGTGGCGATGTTACTTCGCCATATGTGAACCGATTTGAATGAATCTTTTTTTTCATAAGTAGAGTATATCGCTAGAATGGTCTTTGTAAATTTTATGAAAGAATACCACCCCTAAGGGTTAAAAATCGGAAGGACAGAGACAAAGATATTTCTATTCACTGTACTTTCCCAAAAGCGCTACAAATCTAAGGGTTAAAAATCGGAAGGACAGAGACAAAGATATTTCTATTCACTGTACTTTCCCAAAAGCGCTACAAATCTAAGGGTTAAAAATCGGAAGGACAGAGACAAAGATATTTCTATTCACTGTACTTTCCCAAAAGCGCTACAAATCTAAGGGTTAAAAATCGGAAGGACAGAGACAAAGATATTTCTATTCACTGTACTTTCCCAAAAGCGCTACAAATCTAAGGGTTAAAAATTGGAAGGACAGAGACAAAGATATTTCTATTCACTGTACTTTCCCAAAAGTGCTACACAATAATATTTGGATATAATAACAAAACTCTTACCTTTTATCACAAGCTCAAACAACATTTATTTACTGTGTAGTCAAGCGTAGATTTAATTCCAATAATTCGAGTAGTTACGCATCGACCACCTGCAAGAATACTTAATCAAAAATATGTGATATAGTAATTATTATATGCGGCTGATGCGGTTTATTATTGCTAAAGCCCAGTCACGTAATTTACTTTATAGACCTAACGAGCTTGGCGTATAAAATTCGACATAAGGGCTCCAAGATCAACTAGCTTTCTTGTGCGCTGAGTGGCTCTGCAACGATACAACAATAAAACGATAGTCAATCAAACGATCGGTCTGTCTTACCACTGCATAAAAAACGAAACAAATATTCAACACAAACATACCAAGACCACAGATTACAAGTTTAAAAAGCTTACCTAAGTCTTTTGAGTTCGGTATCTATTTAAAGAACCACTCAGTGATAAGTCTATGTAACATTTTAACTTAGATAAGCTTCTAAGCACTAACATACGGGCGAGAAAAATAACAATTACTTTCTGAAATTGTGGTTGAATTTCTCGATTTGTGGGACCGCGAATTAATGACGTCACTTATACCAACACACTTGTTACTACATCAAGTGACTATTTTTGACTGCTCCACCTTAGAAAATTTGCCCTCAACTGTATTTGGGCATTCAAACAAAATAGGTATAATTATATATGGATAGATATATATTATTATATATACACGTTTGTTTAATCCATTAAGTATAAGCAAACACTTTTTTTTTTCAAAACGAAGATAAAATTTATAGAAATTTATTCCCCTTCGCTTTAAAAGAAAAAGTGTTTCTTACGTATAACGGATTAAACAAACGCGTATAGTCTTAAACTAGGCTTGGTGTTAAATAAAACAACACATATTATTTACTAGCTTCTGCCTGCAGTTTCACACGCGTTCTGACAGACAAACCTACAAACACACTTTCACATATTCGCAAACGCACTTACTATAATTATATATTACAGATTATCCTAAAATTACATTAGCTTTGTGAGTAATAATGCTGTCCAAACTTCAGTGCCGTGTGTATTCAGTTTAATTCCAGACTTTACGTAGCTTCTATTATGGTGTGCAGTCAACGACCATTTAACTTTTTGGTCTATTTTAAAACTCATTACATTACTCTGGAAATAACTTACTAGATTATTTTTAAGATTCACAGGAACTTAGTTACAATTGCAACATAACGAACTATTATGAAGTTTACAAGTTTTGAAGACGGACTGTGGCAAAGAAGGTAGTAACCCCGCCTGCGAACCGAGGGACCTCGGGTGCGATTCCCAGCCGAGGCAAACTTTGTGTGGTGAACATAGAGTTTATTATCAGGTCTTGGGTGTTTGTCTTGTGTATCTGTATGTGTCCATGCCAACTGTAACGCAGAGAATTCTATTGCAGGGGTATGAGTGTGTATGTGTTTATGTTATTATCCCATGGACTCCAAGAGAGCACTCATGAATTTTTAATAACTCTAGTCACCTGTTTTATTTATAAAGAACATTAATATTTGAGCTGACTAAGTATCGATTAATAGATAAAAGGTTATTTTATTCTGGATAGGTTTTAAATCTAAATTTATTCTGGTCTTACTGATACGTGCCAGTAAATAGCCTCATAATCGTATTTTCGTAATTGTTTAGATTGTCGGAAGTCGGTGAAAAAAGTCCCATCGGCATTCCAATTGCTTCGATCTTTTACGCCTAGTATATCGCAAATGATCTTGATGGATGTGGATAATTTCCGAACCAAATGTGTAATACATTTGGTTTCTTTCTTAGTAAACTATGCCAAGTAGGTTTTTAGAGTGGCTCTAGTAGTGACGTCAACTATTTATTTACGACTGGATCCATCGACATCTCATAAACATTGCGGTGGTTGTACAAATATTTCTATCAGTACCTAAACTTACGACGCCCATATGTAAGACGGCAAAAATGCATAGCTTGTGCTGAGACAGAAACATATTAGCCGAAGAGTACCATATCCAGGAAAAAAAAACTCGTTTATTTTTTTACAAGAAATAGTAATTTGTAAATCGAACTTCCTTATTTTTCATTTTCGATTGCTGAGCATATGATCACTATGTGGTCTGATCATCGAAAGTGCGCATGCTAAACCTATAAAAACTGAGTGAACCATCCTTAAGCTCACATTTTACGTCGATCATTTGAACGCGAGCTCCAATTCATTATAATACCACGCTCGTCAGTGAGGCGCGCGAGTGTAACGAAATTTTCATATTTATTTTTTTTACCTATTTAGATTCTCACTGTGAATTCAGCTATGTGAGGTTCAAAATGCATGTATAGATTGCATATTACGCAGATAACGGTTTCAATATTGGCGCCTACCCGAAATCAGACTAACTCGCGCTTGTGTGAAGCTTATTCACTGCATTGCACCTCAGCATTGCGGTAGGTACTATTCCCAGTACGGACATTGCACGGGTTTAATTAACCAATAAAGTTTAATTTCAAATATATAGGACTCATCCTTTAAGTGTAAAAAATATCAGTATATCAGTATTCGTGATGGCTCCGTGGTTAAGTTGGTAGTAACCCTGATTGCAAAGCGAGGACTCCCGGGGTCGATCCCGGCCAGAGAAAACTTTGTGTGCCGAACATAAAATTTGTTATCGGATCTTTGTGTTTGTATCGTGTCCATGCTACACAGGTAATAAAAGTGCTGATATATGTGCATGTAAGCGTTATTTATTTATTAAGTGTTTTCACGTGCTGTTCCAGACCCTGTTGTCTTGTTTTCTAAAAATAGTGTTAAAAAAACTTCTGCTGATGACATGTACTCACTTTACCATCCAAGCACTGGGAAACCAGGTCTTACAAATTACAAAAATTAATACAAAATTCAAATTCAATTTAAAATTACAAATTCGCAATGAATACAATTGTATAGATATTATCTACAATACTGTTACAATCTTTATTTCTTCATCCACTCATCCGCCCGTTCTGTTTTCGCTCCAATCTCGGGCTCCAATCTATTTAAGCCTCAATACCACGCTTCAAAACCTCGTGCTTTTAATCTCTGATAGTATCATTATAAAGGCCTTACTTAGTAAAAATACTCGTGCCTTTGAATTGATCATCGGCTACCTCACTTTTAAATCGCGTAATTGCTGCAAAATCTTTCTACTCCTCTTCAGACTGCTATCAATTTCAAAGATCTTCGTAACTTGATTGCCGTTTAAAAGTTGGGAATTTTATTAAAACTGGCATTGCCAGAGAAATAGTTCTGCATTTCTTGTAGTATTCATGGGTATTACCAGCTTGGATTCTTACGAATGACTCTGTACTCAGACATTACAGGGCGGGAGACAAAGCTGCTGCCAGAAGTTAGTCAAAATATGAGAATTTAGTTGAAATTTTTTGTCTGTTATCTTTTGTTCGTTCCTCCTAATACAGCGCGTGTATAGCGTTCTAACATGGATTAGCGCAATAAAGCCGTTAAATGGTCCAATTTTTTGTAACGTTGAATATAACTACTGTGATCTCTTATTAATAAATTTTGACATCATTTTATGTTTAATAGTATTTTATTTATTTGTATAGATTAAAAAAATTACATTACTAGTACTTATTAACTAGCTAATACACACTACTTACATCTAACCTAGCTAACTACAAAAACAGTTGGATAATCTGCAAGCCCAAGTAGGCCTATAGATAATCCAAATGTTCTAGCCCACTACCAGTTGGAAGCGTACCCAGCATGCTGCATGCATGCATCTCTTATTAATGATTAATTTTATCAACATTTAACATAGGGACAATGTAGCTTGCTATTTAGTGCAATAATTATTAGAATAGGACGGTTCCAGACATTAGCTTTAACAAACAAACAATAAATAAATTATAGGTGGATAAACAAGATGATGATAATTGGGATGTTGACTGATTTTGGGAAAGTGTTTAAAACGTTGCGTATGGGCCTAATATAACCCAAAATATTTAAATTTACTTTTTAAAACAACTAATATTTTAATTATCATGTATTTAAAATGCCGTTTTAAATTTTGCTCCAAAACGGCAGTGACGTCACGTGTTCAATTACCACAGAGTAATTTTCTATAACACTGTAAAGTGACAAGCAAAGAGAATATAACCACTACTACCTAGTCTGTGCTACGTTTAGTGACAAGTTCATTCGATGCTTTCTGTGTATGTATTGTTATGTATTAAAATATGAGTTCTAAGTTTTTTGAGCTTATTGATTTATATATATGCTTTGGTTAATTAATACACTTTGGATCTTAGAATCTACGATTACTGTTATATATTCATTGTTGGTTATAGAAATAATGATTTTTGTTATAATAAGTAGGTACTTACACGGAGGTCTACACATTTCTAAATTCAGCAGAGCAGAAATTATCGTTTGTCGAGAAGAAATTGGCCACCGTAAAACAATCAATTCTCGGCAAATTGGAATTATTTGCCTTTATGAAGCCACTTTCCATCATGGGAGAATATTCAAGAGTCGAAATAAATTTAGAAAAATAGGCGCGGAATTCACAGCACAGATAAATAATCACAGAAATCACTCTAAAATACTGAGCAGTTAAGCGCAACGAGCTATATACTCATTGGAGTTTTGGCGGGAATGCGAAAATGTGCTGTTGTTGATTTTGTGTTATTTACTAAAACCTTTGTTTTATAGAGTGTTAATGTGTAATAATAGTGGATTATTAACCATTAAGTGTTCGTAAACTTGCATGAGTGAAAGGCAAATAGTACAAAGAGGAAAAACGTGTATTTTCGTATTCTATCCAAAACTCCATAGAAGCTTCAGTAAACTATCCACCAATTTACTGAAGCGTCACTTCGACTCGACCGCACCTAGACTAAACTTTAACGTGACTTTGACGACTTTCATGCACCAAAACTAGAGATTTATTATATATTATTACTTATATAACTTGACACTAGTTAAATGCGCAAATCACGTGGAGCCAAAAACAAAACAAAAAAAATATATACTCATTCCGATTGAAACCGTGACGTCACGGGCGTTTTGGGTCACGTGACTTCGGATTGATGTGATTACATTTTGATTATTTAATTTAAATTAAATTCCTTAAAAATAAACAAAAATATTATGTTTAATAGGATTTCTGTCACAAAAACTACCGTTTCGCGGCAAAATTATATTTTTATTTGAATACAGTCAACAACCCAATTGATTGATTTGAAGTTTTACAAAAATAGTATCACCGTCCAAAAGCAAAATTTTGCTAAATTAAATTAAATATTAAAATGAAAAAGATTTGACTGTTCAACAGTATTTCATAATTTTGTAACATGAATAAAAAGCGCCGCTGAGCCAGAAAAGCAGGAAGTCTTTGAGTGCTATGAAATTTGAAGCTCATTTTTAAAGCATTCCGGTGAAACTTAATTAAATTTGAGATTATGGCTATTATCGCTAAGATTAAGAAAAAAGGGAATCTTTATTTCCTTTTTCTTAATCTCAGTCCAAATGGGTCAAGCGATTCTTAAATTATAAAACATGTAAGCAGAGCTCTGATCAGACATCTCCTATGATTTATTGTATGTGTTGGACTGTAGAATTATGTAGCTCAAAATATTCCACGACTTTTGTAGTACATAATTAACGCCCTTCTTAACTGAAATTCTCTTTAACTAGCT
Source organism: Crocallis elinguaria (assembly GCA_907269065.1). Lineage (NCBI taxonomy): Eukaryota > Metazoa > Arthropoda > Insecta > Lepidoptera > Geometridae > Crocallis > Crocallis elinguaria. The sequence continues at coordinate 15,810,422 of OU026072.1, read as the reverse complement.
AGAGGTAAATAACAGTGTTACATACCTTAATATGATTTCAACACCAGATACATAACACTCTCCATTTTTTGGCCCTAATATTTGACTGTATACGAGATTTAAATTTCGTTCTTTGGGTATTTAATTCATCATTCATTCATACACCTTATTACATCAAGGACGCTTTTCTATATGGAACCGATCTATGGATAGTGGGAGGACTGATAGTGGGAGGACTAACTCTTCTGCGAGTGTCCGTCTGGGTTGTTACCACCGCTTTGCTTGTGAAGTCTGCCACCAAGCAGTAGGCAGTAGTGTGCAAGCATTACTGTGTTCCAGTTTGATGAGCAGAGTAGCCAATGAAATTACTGGGCTTATGAGACTTAATACCTAATGTTTCAGGGTAACGAGCGCATTGCAGTGCCGCGCAGGCCTTTGTGTTTCAAAGTTCTGGGTGGCACTACAATTGTTATGGGCCGGCGTTATGCTTACCATCAGGCAAACGACCAGCTCGTCTCGTTACCAAATAACATTAAAAAAAATGAGTGAATGACTGCTCCGTAGCTAAGTTGGTAGTAACCCTGCCTGCAAAGCGAGGGGTCCCGGGTTCGATTCCCGGCCGGGGCAGATTTTGTGTAAACATAAAATTTGTTCTCGGGTCTTGGATGTTTGTGATGTGTATCTGTGTGTGTCCATGCCACCTGCGACACAGGGAATCCTAGTGCGGGGGTATGAGTATGTAAGCGTTTAAGCGTTTGTGTGAGTAGTGTTTATAAATATGGATAATGTAATTGGTTAATGAAGCGGCGTATACCATGATATATATGTCCATGGGGTGTGCCACACAGATACTATTACTGCACTACTATTATCTACATTCCCTGTACAAATCACAGATTGGAACGTTTAATTTGCTGTTTCGCTGGTTGCTAATTACAAGTTCGATTTGTGCGGTGCGCTGCTCCATTTCCGCAAATTAGCAGACTTATTGGTCGTTACGGTTCCTGTGACTCGACGGGAATAGGCCTTTGTGACCGGTAAATGAGAATATTTAAGCCTTTGTACGATTTATTAAGGTGACTGCTGTACCTCGTCAGAATGGTTCATATTTTCGCTGGCGCTATGTTGACCATCAGGAAAACGACCAGACTATTATTGTTATATCATTGGGCAAAGAAACGGTCTCTTTTCGTTACCCAATATTACACAAAATTGGGCAAAAGAGCAGATTTTTTAGTACTTTCAAAATGTACAAAACTTCAATAACCTATAACTTTTACTAGGCACAATTACTAATTTTTCAATCGTAATATGCCCCATCCATATGTAAGTATCCATCTACATATTACGCCACACCCGGTAATATATAACTATACCTGCCACCACTAATTTCCTATTAGCACATTCCGCACTGTGTATTATAAACCAAGCTGTCAATATTTAAAATACCTGTACATTCCAAAACCCATTAAAATGGGCAGATCGAACATTATATGAGAGTAATTTGTCAAAGATTCTGTTAATAAATATATTCAAACTGTCCATAGATGATTAACTTACAGAACTAGCCGCTGTCCGTGGATTTGTAATGGGTTTACGTCAAGCCGCGCATGCGCGTGTATTACCTCGTAATCCGCGTTTGTGGAATAATCATATTTATTTTGACAGCAAAGTGTAAACATGCATAACCGTGTACGGTCGGTTTAATGGAATAAAAAAAACTACTAATAAACCACTCACCAGTTGAAAAAAACTATAAAGTTGACCATCGACATAGAGTTGTTAGTTTATCGGCTATGCTTTTTCCCATAGGGCGACGAGATTAACCATTTTTGTGATTTTTAGATCAACATGCTATGACATCTTTGCAAACAAAATTCTGGCTGATAAATAATTTCATTCACTTATTAATATGGTATTGAAATTATTATGATCTGACACATACCATCCCGCAAACAACCAGGTCGTCTTGTTTAGTAATAGAGAAAGGTGGCTTTATTTTTTGATCACTTTAATCATGTTTTGAATTGAATACTGCATTGCGGTTGAGTGAAAATTTGAAATCTAGAACTGCAATTATTTTCCCAATCAGTTAATTTACCAGTATAGCTACTGGTATAGGTTTTGAGTTTTGTTCCGTGGACGGTAATTTCACAGTTAATTGAGCACTAATCAATAATTGGAGAGTGACGGTCGTTTAGTGTGATTAGTGATGTCAATCACGTCACTAATTACCAATGATTACTAATGGGACTCGCGTAAGAGTTACGCATGGTCATTTAAAGTTAAATTTTTTTATAATAAATGAATGCATTATGATATCTCACTAGCCTCTTCTCTTTTCTTCTTCTTCTTTTCGAGTCAGTGGCTAAACTTCTATTCTCCTGGCTAGGTTTTTGGCCAGAACCAGTGCATCATCTGTGGCAGCGGTGAGGTCTTCCTGCAGCGTGCATGCTACTGGGCACGCAGAGCACGACAGTATTGAGTCTGTACCAACTGTACCATCTCTAGATGGGCCATTGTTTGCTTCGGGGCTTCACAGTGGCAATGCTCATCCCCCTAGCTGATAGGCCTGATTTCATTTAAGTTTATTCAGGGTGTCAATATAAAAAAATCATGTTTACTTGCTTTTGTATTATGAAACCGTAATAGCAATATTTAGTGATCATAATTACATAGGCAATTAATACTAAACAAAATAAAAGTGATTAAATATTAAGGAATATTTAAAAAGTAAGAATAACATAAACAAAAGAAAAATAATATGAAAACAAACCTAATCTAACAAGCCGCTACCAGTAGACGACGCTTCCAAAATGCTAGCAGCATTGCCACATTGAATGGCAATGACTAATCTCTGTGCCAAGTTAAGGCCCACATTTTGGTCACATGTTGCTTGAAATCATCCCATTAGATGTTATACAGTTAATTTAAATTTTAAAGCTTATCTTGTTTTGTACATAACCAGGTTGAATAATATTTGTATCAGTTCGTAATTTACAAATATAGACACTTAAAATAGCGACAGTATGATATTGTAATATTCTGACATTTGACTTAGAATAATTATTAAATATATGACGGGGCGGCGAGTCCAGGGGTCTTTTTAAAAACGGTGACGTCACCACCGGCGACGTCGACATCTTCAGCATCATGGTGACCGCTCACCCCTCGTAGAAAGAAAACACGAAGTAGCTCCATTTTATCTCAACCATTTATTTCGGCAAGGTTATATGGGAGATCTGAACGGTCCGACGGTAGGCGCAACACTGCTTTTTCCAACAGTCGGTCGCTCGTATTTATAGCAAAACAGATTGTGACAAAGAATCTTTATAAAACTTGTTAGATCTTGTCATTCTACTTTAGATTTTAATCTTCAATTGAAATTCATTACTTTTTATTAACATGGGGCCCAGGAGAGCACTCATGATAGTTAAAATAAATGACTCTAGGCGCCCATTCCAAGTAATAGGCCGTACAAGAAGAATGGGCAAGAAACTTGTCGGCAATCTTTTAAAAAATTGTGTTTACAGTGAATTTGTTCAGTTTTACAATCATTTGTCTAGTTTTAACAATTCAATGAGTAATTAATGGTTCACAAACATTAATTAGTTAATCAAAGTTTAAGTGAAATTATTAACAATCCAATGAGTAATTTATGGTTCTAAACGTTAATTAGTAAACCAAAGTTAACATGTTTTGATTGTTGTCATTTTACACCGTCCATGAAGTTCGCCTGTGACGTCATTGCTCCGATACGGCCATTCTGATAGATGGTGCGTGCTCTGCACCAGTCCAGTTATGTTCTGAAACAATGAGACGTTTTCTTCTGAGTTTGGTATCTGTAAGCAACCACCGTTGCTTGCAGTTAAGTTTGCAAGAGTAATAGTTTGCATTTTAAAGAGAAACGAAAATTTTTTTTTTTTTTTTGTCTTTTCTTTTCTTTTCCTTTTCTCTTTCTTTTTGCTTTCTTTTCTTTGATCAATTATCTTTACAGTGAAGTTATCTAGTTTCGACAATCTAATGAGCAAACTACTTAGTTAACCAAAGTAGGTAAACATTTAGTTAATCAAAGTAGGTAAACATGTTATGTTTCCTATTGCCCTGCTCAACACTGTAGACGTAGCCCGCTTCGCGCCGACTCGGCCATTCTGACAGGTGGTGCGCGCTCTGCACCAGGCACGGTGTTTCTGAAAACTAGAAATTTGGTTTTGAGGTAGGTACCCGTACACCGGTACACTAGCTGTTAACTTTGTTTCTCATCACTGCATAAATTAAGCTACATTGCTTATTTTCCATATTGTCAAGATTTAACTTTATGTTAGAGTGAAACCATATTCATGTAACAAAATTATCAGCCAACTTTTAGTACCTTCTTAATAACATTCTGTAAACATAACAGTTCACATGCAAACATTCGTAGTTAAACGTAAATAAATTTGCTGCACAAGGGAATTTGAGCAGAGTGTGTATTTGTTTTTGCCAATGCTCCACGCATCATGGCATGAATAGATTTATTATAGGTTCAATGCAAATGCTCCACGCATCATTGCATGAATAGATTTATTATAGGTTCAATGCAAATGCTCCACGCATAATTGCATGATTTTTAAATTCTCGTAGACATGGAGACTGGGAGACAGGGATGTTGCTGTGGTCTGGGCGGTCTTGTACGCCGTGGTCCACAGAGGCTCTAAAGGAAATGGGATACAGGTCGATGCTGCGGTCTGGGCCTTATTGTTATGACCGTGGTCCGCAGAGGCTCTGAAAATGACGGGAATGGAGGGTACACAAGGAATAAAATAATTTAAAATGACGAAAATAGAGGGTACACAAGGAATGAAATAATTTGTACAGTCTTACAGACGATTCAAAACTATTACGTTTTATAATTCGGATCCCGAATTGTTAACCGAATATCACTTATCTGTAACATTCCTCGCGCAGTTGCTAACGCTACGAATCTAGTTCAATGAAAGCTCAGTATCGTCAATGAATTTTGATAACTACCACATCGCGCATTTACGCGTATCGGAATACAAACAACATTATGAACGCTAGTGCCACTAAGTTTTCAAACTAGCATACACACAGGCACTTCGCCTCGAATAAATTGCACAAGATTCACAAAAATACCTCAGAGACAAATAATCAGCGATAATAATAATTAAGAATTGTGATGTCGATTAAAGACACTGCCATACTTGAAAAGATTTGGAGGCCTTTTTATTAAGTTGGGTTAGAAATACTAGGTATGGATTTTCGTAGATATCTCGTGACAATCTCATCGGATATCTCCGGATATCTCGTCGGATATCTCGTCGGACATCTCACGGATCACTCGCGGCCATCTCTTGGACTAACTCGCGGCTACCTCTTTGGATTAACTCACGGCTATCTCTTTGGATTAACTCGCGGCTACCTCTTGGATTAACTCACGGCCATCTCTTGGATTGACTCACGGATCACTCGTGGATTGCCCGGGATAACTCGCGGATACCTCGGGATAACTCGCGGACAGCACACGGATAACTCGTAGATTTTAGGTATTTGTGGGTATCTCGTGAAAAACTTTTAAAAATAAAACTCAAAAACTAAGAAATCTCGTGAAATTAGAAGTAATCTCTTGGATTATTTGTAAGTTGTAGGTTGCGTTTATGCGCATGCAAGTCTAAAGTTAAAATATAGTAGAAAACGTTACGATTCACCTGTATTCTGATGTCATGTCTCCATCGCCTTTTTCTTGGTTTGGTTGCACGTGTTGGCCCGTTCGTGTTGATACCACGGACGTGGCTGGTATGTCAGCATAATCTTCAGGAGCTGGTAGTGATGGGTCATCTGTCGCCAATACGGTGGTGTGTCAGCATAATCTTCAGGAGCTGGTAGTGATGGGTCATCTCTCGCCAATACGGTGGTGTGTCAGCATAATCTTCAGGAGCTGGTGTCTGATGTGGGGACCTCTGCTGCGACTGGGCTCGGCTGCATTGCCCATTTGTGCTGGTCCTTCAGGTGACAAGCGGGTGAGAAGGCTAGGATTGGAAAGCTACGTTGTTCCGTTCCAATCCCACTTCTGATGACGGGGCGGCGAGTCCAGGGGTCTTTTTAAAAACGGTGACGTCACCACCGGTGACGTCGACATCTTCAGCATCATGGTGACCGCTCACCCCTCGTAGAAAGAAAACACGAAGTAGCTCCATTTTATCTCAACCATTTATTTCGGCAAGGTTATATGGGAGATCTGAACGGTCCGACGGTAGGCGCAACACTGCTTTTTCCAACAGTCGGTCGCTCGTATTTATAGCAAAACAGATTGTGACAAAGAATCTTTATAAAACTTGTTAGATCTTGTCATTCTACTTTAGATTTTAATCTTCAATTGAAATTCATTACTTTTTATTAACATGGGGCCCAGGAGAGCACTCATGATAGTTAAAATAAATGACTCTAGGCGCCCATTCCAAGTAATAGGCCGTACAAGAAGAATGGGCAAGAAACTTGTCGGCAATCTTTTAAAAAATTGTGTTTACAGTGAATTTGTTCAGTTTTACAATCATTTGTCTAGTTTTAACAATTCAATGAGTAATTAATGGTTCACAAACATTAATTAGTTAATCAAAGTTTAAGTGAAATTATTAACAATCCAATGAGTAATTTATGGTTCTAAACGTTAATTAGTAAACCAAAGTTAACATGTTTTGATTGTTGTCATTTTACACCGTCCATGAAGTTCGCCTGTGACGTCATTGCTCCGATATATATTATGTAGTTTAAAGAAACCAAAAATCGCATTGCCTTCTGGCTCCATAGTTAGAACCTCGACACCAAGTGCAATCTATTGGTCAAAGCGAATCAGACCAAACTTGGGTTTACTTGTAGCCACAGAAGAGTTCCACAATCCACGTCATGGCTCCATTATCAGCTCCAAGATACCAAATTATTTTATTGTCATCCAAACTACATATACATACAAAGTTTCATTTCGATACGACAGATAGAAGTAGGTACATTAAAATTGACTAACAAGATTCTTAGGTACTTAGTAATTACAAGTAAAGATAGTAAGAGTGTTAAAAATGAATATGTAAATTTAAGAGATTATAACTCACCTCAAGTTTAATCTCGAACCAAGTAATTGGTATTGCCAACACCTAGCAATTACCTTATTAGTCGAAAGTGCCAGAATAAGTTTACTTTCTACTCGTTGACAGGATAAGTACAGGAACTGATTCTAGTAAAGTGGCAACTTGTGTATTGACACCTAGATAAATTTTAAAATGGACTGGTAAGAAATATTACCAGACGCAATGAAAGCAACGATCTCTTTTGGACCAGTTTTGATAACGAAATTACTGCCTCCATAGCTTAGTTGGTAGTAACCCTACCTGCGATGCGAAAGGCTTCCGGATCAATCTCGGCCGGGGCAAACTTTATTTTAAGGGCATAAAGTTTGTGTTCGGGTGTTCCTATGCCATCTGCGACACAGGGAATCATAGTGCAGGAGTATACTCTTTTTCTCTCTCTGTCTTTTAAAATGCATTTACCATGCTTTTTAAACATTATCTGTGTTAGTAAATAAAGACAAAGAAACACTCATAACTGTACATATAAATACAGCTAAACTTTAAAATTGTTTTTTTGTTGGTATTGATAATGCAGTTACGTACACACATGGATAGGTGTGATGCTATAGAAAAATGTTATTGTCACCGTGCATACCTTAAAGGATATGTGCATACCTCAATGATACATGAATATTGATAAAACCATATCAATATACTATAATAATTATAAAGTGGTAAAGTTCGTTTCTTTTTCTTTGTTTGTTACTGCTAATTTTGGAACCACTGCTAGTCCTATTATAAATATTCTGTCATAAATGTGAAGCTACAGTATCTCTAAGTTCAATTCTGATTCCTCGCGTGTGAAGCTGTGGAAATGTCTTAAATAAATGAAGAAACTCCTGACAATACGCACCGTGTCAAGGAGTACAAATTCCTCCTGCATCTGACACTTGATCCGACCTTCTAGCGAGAGGCTCTTATCTTGGGATTTTGGTCAAAGCTCTTCGCTATAAAGCCATTTGGTGAAACAAGTCAGTGAAATTACTGGGCTTATGAGACATAATACCTAAAGTTAGAGTAACGAGCGCAATGCAGTGCCGCGCAGGCCTTTTTGCTTCAAAGTTCTGCGTAGCACTTATTATGGGCTGGCGTTATGCTTACCATCAGGCAAACGATCTGCTTGTCACAGTATCCAATAATGTAAAAAAAATGTATCGAGACAATGATCGTTAAGTAAACCATAGGTAGCATTTTAAATTCCATTTTTTATTTTTTTTTGAGGTTCTTTTCTTGACCACATTCGAAGAAACTTGATTGAAACGTCGAGGTAAATAAATACCTGTGTTCTATCGAGATTAAGTCGTCCCGTTCTTAAAAGTAAACACAAAGTTTTTTATTATAATGAATATATTATTTATTTTCACCTTACAATTTGCCATTGCTCCGGTGCTGCGAGAAGTAGCCGAAAGTATGGAAAGCATATTTACCACCTTCGACCGCATCATCGTTTATCATCAGGTAAACCAGGTTTATCGTCAGTTATATATGAACTCGGTTAAAAACGCTATACCAGTTTAAAAGAAGTTTTGAATCGCATTCGTCATATCTCTTCAATGCTTTGTAAGTTATTTCCGCAATAATTATGTTTATTGTATAGGGCATTGACCTTTTGCAATACCTACATTCTGAATAGTCGAATCGCGTAAATTACGTTTTCAACTCAATTGGTGTACAATATAATCTTTTTTGTAACTTATTATACTATATGTTGAGTATGCCTTGAGTAGCTTCATTATATGGGAACTATTGACTGTGGAACTTACGCATTTAGGCAAATTTACATTTAGGCATAAATATACCTATTAGGTGTATATAATATACTCCGTGATTTCAATGAATCCTTTTCATCGAAATATAGCTTGGTAAAGATCGCTTTTAGTGATAAGGATACCCATTATAGCACCGGTTCTAGTATTTTTTGTTTGTTTTATTATATTAGGTATAGGATAACGAGATGGCCGGGAGATTATTTTTATTTTATTTTTGACAATACAAAAAGCTTTATAAATAGGGATAATTATTAATAGGGAAATTAATTAGGAGAATTAAATTTAGGGAGGATAATTATAAATAGGGAGACAATTGTTAGCTCGTATCTGGTTGCTCGGCCAATATGGAGGCCTCTCCTAATCTCTAAAGTACGAGTTCTTTCAGACTTACTTAGGAATTGAAAATGTCTACGAGACTGTGTGGTGTCAGGTCTGTTGGTTGAGATAGTTATTCCTGTTTCTAAAACATTTTGAGAGTAGCTTTATAATATTATTATTACTTTTTGAAATATATTTTATAGTGTTTACCGACACTAGCTGATGTTCACACAAAAATACATATACAATATACATCACAAAAATTTCGCTTCCAACAGGATTCAAACCTGCGTCTTCTGGCTATCCAGATCAGATGCCTTAACCAACTAGGCTATGGGAGCAATCGATGTTGACTGCGAAATTCTTGATGTATGTCTTTCCGCTTACATTATTACTTTTTCTTTAAACAGTAGAAATTGAATTTTTATATTTAAAAAAATTCTAGATACATTAACCTATGCTTTTATTGAGTAAAGTCACAGGCAAAATGATAGTCAATATCACTATCGGCTCAGAAGTGACCCCTATTGTCAGGTATATATTTCTATTATCAGTGCCACTAACATAATGCTTGGCTTACTGACCCAGGGGTCGATCGTAAAATTGTGTGCGTAGACTAGAGAACTCGCATAGACGCCACATAATATACCCAATCTTGAACAGTCGTAACAGCGTGGTATGATTTGTTAGAGCAGAAGCACGCACGACTGTCCAAAAAAGAAGTGTAATGTTTTCAGGGTTCATTTATGTATGTGAGTTTCTTTATTCCCTGGACACGGATAGATTTGGTATCAGATATGTATAGGGTAATCCTTACATCATCCCGAGTGACGCTGGCTAGGCTTTTTGCAAATCCTTAATAATTGTCGATGGTCAATTATAATAGTTTTCTTGTAAAATTCTAAACATACCTATTATAACTATATACTTGAGTCATATTTTCATACATTTGCTAGACTATGTATGTATTTAGATACTCAGTCCTTCCCTCCTACTCGTATATGCATGTAGTCAGCCCTGGTATCAGAATTTCTGACATGGTTTAATGAGTATTGATTTAAGACAACAACAGGGAACGACGACAGAATATGCCCCACACCCGGGTAGCGCTGTTCTAAATATCACATAGTGGTCACCAATCCAAGTATTCACAGCAGGACAGGTTTATTTTTTAATGTTATTTGGTATCGAGACGAGCTGGTCGTTTGCCTGATGGTAAGCATAACGCCGGCCTACAACAATTGCAGTGGCACCCAGAACTTTGAAATACAAAGGCCTGCGTGGCACTGCAGTGCGCTCGTTACCCTGAGACACTAGGTATTTAGTCTCATAAGCCCAGTAATTTCACTGGCTACTCTGCTCATCAAACAGGAACACAGTAATGCTTGCACACTACTGCTTGGCGGCAGACTTCACGAGCAAAGCGGTGGTAACAACGCAGGCGGACACTCGCAGAAGAGTCAGTCCTACCACTAACAATTAGTCCTACCATTAACAGTGATACCGAATAGTGATAGTTGGTGAATAGTTACCGAATAATGAGCATAACCTATACAGTAGTTACCGGATTGGGGGACTAGTGTAGGTTTGTGTGGTCTGTGGTCGTTAATATATGCATGTTTCCAATACCATTCACACTGACGTGTTACGTCAATATTTACCTTAACTTTTCAATGCATGGAACGAATGAAAGCGAAAAGAATCAACAAATGGTGTTGCCAGATACATATTTTTAAGCATCTATTGTAGTATATACATTTATTAAAGGTCATTATCGGCTGAATGATCATCGTGCTCATTATGTTCTCATTGTCGGGATTTAAGAGAAATAATAGACCATAATCTACCACGCTGGCCCAATTAGACGATTTCTTGAGCTTACTTTACCGTATTAAAAGATGGCAGACAAAATATATTTTCTTTATTTAACTTACTGGTTTTTTAACTGATTTAATATCAGAAGTATACAAGCATTATGATGAAAGCTTAAGAATTAAGATACATGATTAATTAATGACTGACGTACCTATATAATATGACTATATATAGACGTACCTATAAGTAATATAATAATATTTTATATGCTTTTTTACTGTCAAAATAGGTCTAAGATCGGCTATGAAATAAAACCGAAACTTGTAACACAGCGCTCCAGAATTTTCATTAAACCGGTTTAAAATATCATTACGCTAAGTAAGCACCTGATCTTGCAAGAGTATCAAAACAAACTACGATAATTATCGTGCTAGTCACTCCCAAACAAAAGGAAAAAGATTTAAACTTACTACCCACTAAGTTCAATGTAATCCTTTGAAAACAATACAAAAAGGCACCGTCTCGTTACATCGGCTAGAAACTTTTTCAATATCCCGCCGACAACAATGGGACGGCGCTTCTTTTTTACACGCACACTCGCAGCGAAATAAATCCCGCATCAAATTTCTCCCAGGATAGCCGTTCATCTCCCGGCTTAAATTATACAATAGGGCGACCACACTAGGAGCAAAATGATAACAAAATGCACTTTTCGTAACCACAGTACGCACCATACGCACACTGTTAACGATAGTACGGAAATACTCTGTGTACCGTCCCATATTCGAGCTCATCTCGATGTTTTTGGGCGAAATGGTATCGTCGAGCGCTAGGGCGAAAGTCGATATTCGTAGTGTGTGGACGCCGCTTTGGAAGGGCGGCCGTTCGGGTAAGCTACGGCCACGTGCACCTCGACAACTTGCGCTTAGTTCTTCACCAACTGTGTGGGAGGCTAGTCCGCTACATGAGTATAATGCTCCTTCAATGTCATGCGCTGAACGTCCGCGAAAAAGCTGCACGCTTACGCCCAGTGTTGCGTGTGTGAGTGAGGAACCACCACGTGATTTTGACAGTACGAAAAGCCGGTGTTTTTTATCAACTCGGTGTGAGAAAGTGTTTTCTGCCAAGTTTATATGAATGAATGTTATATTGGTGATGTTGTAACTTCAAAGGCATCAATAAGGATGATTGGAAAATATAACTTGGCGCAATTCCCGGGGGCGATGGAGTATTTTCGGTGAGTAATGAGATTTTTGATTGAGAATTGGAGATGTTTAATTAAATTAATTTCTGTCTTTCGAAGTTCGACGTGTTTGTAAATATTTGTTTCTCCGAACCTCGTTTTGATCAAGACTCGGTTGCGAAGCATCGCAATCGAGTACCGATAATAAATTTGTAATTTGTTTTAAATATCGATTTCATTTATTCGATTATCCAGGTCAATGACCTTTGCCATTCAATTAAAATTTGTGTTGGCATAGATAGTGAATAAAGGAAGGGTGGATATTGAGGATATAGAACCTTTACCCAAAATTGTGAGTCCTTTATTCACGAAAAAGGACCTTTCTTTATTTGACCCTTTTCTTTTCGAATTTATTGGCTAGTAATGTAGTCCTTTTTATTTTGTTTCCCTTCTCTATATTTAAATAAGGCTCCAGACGGCCTAGAAGCATTTATTACCTAAATTCATTGTTTATGTATGGGCAAGGCTCATTGCGCATGTCCGTTGCTATGACAACAAACTTTGTAGATATAAAGACTTGTATATGTGTGGCTTTTATGTATACAAGTGCGAGTTCAGGGTAGTGTGGGTGCGTAGATTGTGAATTTTAATGGATGTGAAGAACAGAGCCAAGAATAATAGTTCAATGAAACTATAAAATGGTGAACGAGTTATATAGAAGTGATTAATTTGTGAGTTATTAGAAAATCGAGTAGTTTCGGTAATATTACGGATGATTATTTTTGGACAGCTAATATTACGCTGCGAACCCTGCGTCTTCGCACACATAGCCTAAGTTACTCCTTAAAATAAAAAAATTAAAATCGGTCCAACCGTGTCGGAGATTAGCCGGAACAAACAGACAGACAGATACAATTTTAAAAATTGTGTTTTCGTTATAAGTACCCTATATACTTTCATATGCATTTAGTAAAAAGCTGTTTTTTTTTTGACATTACAAACAGACACTTCAATTTTATTTATTTGTATACATGCAAATAATCCGCATGTGATTTCTACTTGTCTTATACTTTCCTCTAAACACACACACACACACACACACACACACACACACACACACACACACACACACACGCACGCACGCACGCACGCACGCACGCACGCACGCACGCACGCACGCACGCACGCACGCACGCACGCACGCACGCACGCACGCACGCACGCACGCACGCACGCACGCACGCACGCACGCACGCACGCACGCACGCACGCACGCACGCACGCACGCGCGCGCGCACGCACGCACGCACGCACGCACGCACGCACGCACGCACGCACGCACGCACGCACGCACTCTCACCGGTCTGAAATGATTCCTTAAATATTTAGTAGGAATGGATGAAGTTAGTATAAGCTAACCAAGATACTGTTTCGATTCGAACAATTTTTCTATTACGTTATGAATAGATATGATGAAAAAATTAAATCAATATTTGTAATTGATGCTAATGAAGGTCATTGCAATTAATACTTGTTCAGCATGCAAATTATAAGTTGATTTGTTACATTTGTTACGTAACTCCATTTTTTAATTACCTATCGTGTTCACGCTGTGTGAAAAATGCTAATGTCGGCTTATCAACGAAATGTATATTGGGATGATTAGATTTTTTAACTTTCGCTATAATTGTCGGGACGTTTAAATTTTGTGCAGTTTTGAACGATCGTGTTTCAATAGTACGGCAATTTTTAGTCTTTTTTAATATACCGATTTCGATTTCAAATTTTATTTTTGTTGTCTATTTAATGATCAAACGAACTTACCTGTACGTGAAGTTCGATCATAATTATATGATCAGCATCATTCTTAGCGATTTTGTTTACATTCTGTAGTCAGGTCCCCACGTCACAGCCTTGCACGGTATGTTTAAAGATTATTTTTCTCGAAACGACAACTCTGTCAACCAACTTGTACGACAAGCCCGGGCGGCCATCTTAGGCTCATTTTGTTTGTAGAATATGAAAAAAGAAAAAATAAACTTAGTTCTGGGTCGGGCTATACCTATATATAAATATACAGAAATATTATTCAAGGGAGGGTAAGTATAAATCGCTAAGAATGATGCTGATCATATAATTATGATCGAACTTCACGTACAGGTAAGTTCGTTTGATCATTAATTATATTTTTCAGCATCATTCTTAGCGATTTTGTTTACATTCTGTAGGATGTTTAGAGACATAAATTAAAAAATAAGATAAATTTAATTCTTATTTGTTCAGTTGTTTTTTTTTTTTTTTTTTTTTTTTATATATAATTTCACAAAAAGAAATAGACCGTATGTACGGTTTATTTATTATTAGATGAAATAAATTAATGAAATTCAATCGAGTCATTTTCAATTACATCTTTGTCATAACATTTAGCAAAAATAGAGCAGGACCTACTCCATCCTGCTGTATACCGTAACATGTCTATACTAAAGCCAAGCCTACTACTATAGCTGCAGAAGTAGCCGCATGCCGACTACTACCTGTACGAGCACTAAAAATTGATAATATTTACTCTGAAAAGCGATACATAATGTTTGTACTGTGCGCCGTTACTAACGCTAAAAAACAAAAAAGTTTTGATCCAATGATAAGTCATATTTTGGGGCTATAGGTGTGAATACTTTTACATGTTCATCATTTAATAACTTTTCAAAATAGTTGTTAATAAAGTAACAATCGTTGAACAGCCACTTCTAAATAATTAAAATTATTTTCATTGCAATAATTAAACCAAGATTTACTGCTACAACCGTACTGCTTATACTGAACTTATCACTGAACTTGGTATCATAGACTTCTTTAATAAAGCTTAGCGATGACTTCACCGCAACCAAAGTGAGATTATTGTTGTAATTTGTAGGATACTCTGAAAGCAATTAAAGCAATTTATATCCGTATACCACTACTATACCTACTGCTTTATCATCATTCGACCACGAAACTGTAAAGGCATCTATCTACAGTCCATGACACATAGATACACTCGACATTTTACGACACTTGCACTCGCACCAATTTACATTCTTCTAGATATTCAAATGGGGTACTGAACGATTCCATTCTGTTAGGTAATGCATGATATAGCAGTGACGTATATTATAACCAATTTGCATCAAAATATCATATGTAGCGAAAACCTTCAATGTGAAAAAACTCAATTTAGTTGTAAAGTTGATAGATTTTTGATGGATTAAAGTGTTTACCCACACTAACGGAAAATTTAAATAAATATACCTAGTACCTCTCAAAAATCATCATCATCATCTCAAAAATTTCGCGTTCAAAGAGGTTCGAACCCGCGTCTTCTGGTAATGAAACCTTTGTGTTCATGTTGGTTTTTATTATAAGTACAAAAATACATTGAACTAAATGGAATTGTTTACCCTTCTATAGTAATTCTAAGATGATAGGAACATCGGTAATTTGTCGCCTACTGGAAATAAAGTGGCTAAATTCAGTATCTCCTGTTGGACATCGTGGCTAGCGCTCGCTCTGCAATCTCCCGCTGTTGATAGTTAGTTGCTCCTTGTAAATTGCCGAGTTGCTGGACGAGGATTTCCTGCATCTTTAAAAGCCAAGTCCTTAAAAATTACTTTCCCAAATTGGGATGTTGACTGTATTAAAATAAAAATATAATTTTGCACCGAAACGGTAGTTCTTGTGATTAGCTATATTCAAAAAGTAATTATAAATATTTTGGGTTATATTAGGCCCATTCGCATCGTTTTAAACACTTTCCCAAAATCATTCAACATCCCAATTGAGTCTCTGGCTTAGGTTCGTTACCAAGTAGCGATAATATTTCGTCATCTAGCTCAGGGTCAACAATATTCATCATATTTGATGTTCAAGGACCCACACCCTCGGTAGTAAGCGAATCTGGTGAGACCGAGACGGAATCGACTGACCACGTGAAGTGAAACTGGTCAAGATGGATCTGGTTCATCGACTATGGTGAAAACCGAAGTCGAAGGCTCAACAACGAGTTCTGTAACGTTCTGTTTTACAAACTATTTTGAAGGTAGGATGAGGCTATTGGACTTACGCTCTGATTTAATGTGACAGAGATAACACATCTGGTATCTCGCTCTTTTAAAAACATATTTTACGAAGAAATATATCGTGACAGTAACAACCCCTCATGGTAGTACGCATCACATTTCCTCATACTTTTACCTATTAATAAACCATAATGTAACGAAATATATTGTGAACCGTAACAACCCTTCATGGTAGTACGCATCACCTTTTCTAATAGTTTTACCTAGTAATAACATTTTGTGAAAAAATACATTGTGACAGTAACAACCCTTCATGGTAGTACGCATCACTCTTCTTCATAGTTTTACCACTAACATTTTGTGAAGAAATATATCGTGACAGTAACAACCCTTCATGGTAGTACGCATCAAACCTCCTGATAGTTTTACCACTAACATTTTGTGAAGAAATATATCGTGACAGTAACAACCCCTCATGGTAGTACGCATCACACTTCCTCATAGTTTTACCACTAACATTTTGTGAAGAAATATATCGTGACAGTAACAACCCCTCATGGTAGTACGCATCACACTTCCTCATAGTTTTACCACCAATATTTTGTGAAGAAATATATCGTGACAGTAACAACCCCTCATGGTAGTACGCATCACACTTCCTCATACGTTTATCACTAACATCTTGTGAAGAAATATATCGTGACAGTAACAACCCCTCATGGTAGTACGCATCACACTTCCTCATACGTTTTACCACCAATATTTTGTGAAGAAATATATCGTGACAGTAACAACCCCTCATGGTAGTACGCATCACATTTCCTCATACGGTTATCACTAACATCTTGTGAAGAAATACATTGTGACAGTAACAACCCCTCATGGTAGTACGCATCACATTTCCTCATAGATGTAACTATTATTTAGGTACATACTAACCTTCTGATTCACTCTCGCAGAACGTAGATATGATCCGATGTTGGCGTTATTTCAATTCTACTTGCAATTTACTTATTTTCAAACGATCTTCTTTCTCGTTTCATTTTCTTTTATTAGCAAGTACATTATGTTTTTTTTTATTTTTTTTTTTTTTTTGACGGTAGATTTTTGTAGGCTTGGCGCGTGCGAAGGCTATGAGCACGGAAACACGAATGAGCCTAAGATGGCCGCCCGGGCTTGTCGTACAAGTTGGTTGACAGAGTTGTCGTTTCGAGAAAAATAATCTTTAAACATACCGTGCAAGGCTGTGACGTGGGGACCTGACTACAGAATGTAAACAAAATCGCTAAGAATGATGCTGAAAAATATAACTATCTATTCTTGTAATAAATTTTATATTAGAAACGTAGTGAAGGAAGGAAATTAATATGTCCAAGAACCAGATTCAAGGACATCACCTACCCACCATATCTAGACCAGCTGTGTGGGTTATTATTTATTATGCCCAAAAGGTTTGTTTTTCTCTTAGTAATGGGAACATTAAATCTATACATCTACTATATCTATACATATTATACATCATATATACAATATATATACAAATAAATAAAATTGAAGTCTATTTTTAATGTCAAAATAATAGCTTTTTATTAAATGCATATGAAAGTACGAGTATATACGATACTTAGAACAACAAAACACCTTTTAAAATGTTTGTCTGTCTGTCTGTTTGTCCTGGCTAATCTCCGAAATGGCTGGACCAATTTTGACAGAAGTTTCACGAGCACATAGCTGATGTTATAAGGAGTAACGTGCGAGTAACTTTTATTGCGTAGCAAAGCTGCGGGGTCGTGAAAGTTCAAAGATATCTAACGATGATGAACGCAAAAAAGATGCAGGCAATGTAATGGCGCCCCGAAGGACACTTTTTCATTTGTGATCCAGTTTAACGCCTCTTAAAAAATGATATCAACTGTATTTTCTTTGTAGATTAGCTAAACATACATATCACATTTTTTTATTTCACAATCGAAAGAGTTTACGAGACTGTTACATTTTGGCGTGATCGTAAAAAGTGTTTTGCATTAGTCCCTACACCATTTTTTTTTTTGAGATATTTCTTCATTTCTATAAGAAATGAGTGGTAAGTTGATATTTGGACAAAATCACTAAAACTTTGTCGATAATAGATAAAGTTCCATCTGGTGATTTGTTAGATCTTTGGTATTTATCATACCGTGATAGGTAATTTTTCTATGCCATGCACATCTATTTTATTTTGAATTTGCAACAATTCTGCGTGAGAAGTTAAGTAATGATGAAGACATATTTACTCGTGAATACATAATATCTCAGGGTGCGCATCTTAGTCCTGCAGAAGAGCTTCCATGAAAGTTAGAGTAAACTTTCATTCCATATATCAGATTTGTGTAGAATTTTGACGTATGGAAGCATGAGTCCACGCTTATGATTCGTCTCGAATATTAGCCTAAGTGCTCGTTAAACATATTATAGCCGTCTACTAACTTGTCAACACGAGTATCGTGAACACGTGTAACGTGTGTTCTTGTGAGTTCGAGAACCATTAGTAATGCTCCACCTGCAAAGTTCCCACGTACATTAATTTATTTTCTTATAATTACACAAGGTAGCCCTGCAAAAATAATGTATCGCTTTATTTACCTTTTGTGTTGAGTTCAAGCGCTTTTTGTGATTGATGTTACTAATGATAGCGGTAAAGTGTTAGCGCTTTAGTTTGGCAGAACATAATACAGTTTTACAAGTATGATAGAGTATTTATTATGTTGAAATAATCTTTGTTAGTTGCAAAAGAAGGTACCAGCATGAATATTTGTGGGCCAGTTAAATTTTGGTCCTATTTTGATTTTTTAAGCAGATATGGGGTAAAAGAGTCAAATGTTTGATTGTGGGCTTACCTTCAGATTGGGTCTTACCACAAAAAAAAAACTGAAACATGCCTTAGTCGCGTATTAAAAAAAAACTACAAATTTTGATTTAAGTAATGGTTAATCATTGTCTAACTCAATTAAGATAGTTTGACTACTGACTTTACTGTTGGTGTCTATCTTAATGTGTTAAGTTAGCATTTTAATGTTATTGTTCATTAATTATGTTAATTAATGTCGTGTAACAATAAATGTAAACGACCGGAAAAAAAACATTATAAAATTATATTTATTGGATTATGAGTCATTTATACGTTATGTAGGTAGGTATGTTACAATCATATAGGTATGTTTATAAGGCAAATACGATAACCTGTGATATGAGTAATTCGAGTAGATTTGTTATTGTTGCCAATTCCTATTTTGTTAAATTTTTGATCTACTTCACTTTCCTGTTTACATGAAAATTTATAATCGGTCAATTTTGCTAACGATACTTACTGTAAGTATCGTTAGCACCCAGTAAGTATCGTTAGCAAAATTGACCGATTATAAACTTTCATGTAATAAATAATTTTCATGTGTAGTTAAAGGAGGGTGAGGAGAGAGATGAGACGGTTTGAAAAAGGCGTGGAAGGCCCAAGAATGTGGTAGGACTAGCTCTTCTTCTTCTGAGCAGTAATATGCTAGCTATATCTGGTTTGATGAGCAAAGTAGTAAAATTACTGAGCCTATGGGACTAGGACTAATAGCTAATGTCGCAAGGTCTATGCAGTGCCACGCAGATCTTTGTGTTTCAAAGCTCTGGATGGCACTGCAATTTTAATGGTCTAGCATTATACTTATCAGGCTAAAGTTTTAGCAAAATTTCATTGATATTTTTATTATGACAGTGATGCATTGCCCTTGTCCATCTTAGCTTTTTGTCTTCACTCTAGTTAGTTTAAAAGGTATAATTATGTAATATGAAATAATGCCAAAAACTAGTGACACAGTCCAATTAGTGCAGTAGTGTAGCGCTCGTGCAGGGCTTTGCTATTACTTTTTTCTGGGTTGTATTTTCTGAACAGGCTTCATTTATCATCAAACAAAAGAATTGCTCATATCCATAACGTGCTCTTTACAGATAACTATTGTCAAATCACGATTGTGTGTAACCGATTTTGATATCATCATAATCTTTGTTAGCCCTCTTTTTCTGTTATTCTCGTTTATTTTCCTTCCTTTTAACTGCAAAATTGCTACAACCCGCTTTGAATAATTAGCAGTTATTTCACAAACTATAACGAACCTTGACACGTTGCACTCAGAAGTAGAATTGGAACACGTGTTCTCCGCGGCAGGGAACATTATTAAACATTGCATCAGTGCCCTAGGAAGTGAGACACACATTTCATGTTACTGTGTAAGATATATACAGAGAATCATCTTTGAGTAGTCACTTTCGCTTTAGTTTCATTACGCTCGAGTGGCGTACTGGCATTCTCGCGCTACCTCACACGCCTGCATTATCTGTATCTGAGCTAATATATTTTAATGTCATAATATTTCCTGTTATTATAATATTTTATTAAGTTTGTTAACGATCACACGAACGTCTTTTTCACATTTTATGCTTTTGCTTATGATTTATAACCATCGAGGAACTAACCCCTAGAGATGCAGCGACGTTTGGTTTGCATGAAATAAATTCTACCACTTTAATGCGCTCTGATTGGCTAAGCTACCGCCTCGCGTCGATTACTCGTTGGCTGATACGCTGAGCGCTGCACGACATTGTCGTGGAATGGGTAGTACAGTATTTCATCTCTCGGGGTTAGTATCTCGATGTTTGTAACTAACATAATTTATTTTCATAGTCCTTTTCCATCTTCCAGACTATTTAAAGTTTGGTAAGTTGAAATTACGGGACTTTCGAACTATTTTAGCTCTAACACGTTATATAGCACAGAAATATTCACAACAATTATTATTGACACACACGGACAGGGGTCGATTGCTAAAGCAATGGATTGTTATTTTCACCACTTATATGTATACAAATCCCGCCTCATGTCCATATTTTTCATTCCAAATTTTCTAGATCTCCATAAAAACTCGCACTACGTTGCCTACTCCACAAAACCATTGAGTTTAGGTACTGGTCTGTTTGAAGGAAGCTTAGCACACATTTCACGGGATAACGCGACCGATTAGACGCGGCAGTAGATTTAATAACCGAGGTATTGGTGTCCCGCAGCGTGTAACACGGAGGATAGGTAGTAAAATGAACTGTGACTTTCCTCAAAATAATCTGTTAAAAGGTCATATTTTTTATATTATTTGGTATCGAGACGAGCTGGTCGTTTGCCTGATGGTAAGCATAACGCCGGCCCATAACAATTGCAGTGCCACTCAGAACTTTGACACACAAAGGCCTGCGCGGCACTGCTGTGCGCTCGTTACCCTGAAACATTAGGTATTAAGTCTCATAAGCCTAGTAATTTCACTGGATACTCTGCTCATCAAACCGGAACACAGTGATGCTTGCACCACCATCTCCAGTTAACATTTGACTAGAACACAATTTACTATCAAAGTAACCAAGGTTTTGGCTTATCTAAGCAAATGTTTCGGTGGCACGAGCATAGAAACTACGGAACGGTAAAAGCTGACATGTAAAAATATTAATTGAAAAAGCTATAGCTTAGATTCTGTGTCTGTTGTCTGCATTATATAATTAGAAAATGTCACTATAGTTAACATGAAATCGTACTTCTTTCTGCTTCAGCTTTAGTACTTCAGTTGAACTTAACCTTTCAACGAAGCGTGATTCGATGGTAGAGGACGTTTTGAACTCTGCATGTCACCAATTTATTATGATTGACGTGATATGATATGGCTTATGTCATGTTGGTACATTGCTGTGATGAAACTTAACTCTGTACTTGACATTCTTCAAATTTAACTCAATTGAACTAGTAGAACAGTCAAGATACAATTATATTTGAAAATGTATAAGGCCCTTACTTGCCTTCCGAAAACGCGGTAGAGGTTGCCAAGTTTTTAGTCTATAATAATTTTATAGACTTGGAAATGTAAAAGAATTGTAGAAAAATATTTTCTTTGAAACTGAGTACTTTGAAATAGTAGTGATCACAGACAATTTTTCGTCCTCTCATTATTATTGTCTAAAGACATCATTTGTCGCGCATTCAAAGCAACTAATTGGGCGTGGATCGACTCAAGCCAAGCGGATAGAAATGGACAGAAATATTTCTAGCGTATCATCGCCACCTTATAGTGACATTTACTTATATAGAGAGTTCATTGCTATATCAATTAAATTTTAAATTTATATAAGTAATGCGTAAATAATTAAATAATTCAACGTTTCTATTCATTTGCTTTTGCTTACTACTTTATGCTCACCACACAAACTTTCCCGGAATCAGACCTGGATACAGGGCTACAGGGATACAGGGCTTAGTTATAAAGTCCTCAACTTACTCATCTAATTTTGATTTCTTTCTGTAATAAGTTGTTATTTAACACATATTATATAGTATAATTATCGTAGTGTCACATAATGGGAGAAGCCACTGGCTCCTGAAACACAGTTGCTACTAGTTCGCGAGCCTATGGATTCATTAGTTGTTGTAATATTTATTTATGTCAATAAATAACTTTTTACTTTACTTTATGAAGCCGTCGATTATATTATTTTATTTATACTTACTGTATTCATTCCACGTTAGCTCAAGTACATTTTCACTGTTCTAAATAACGATTCCTAAAACGACAGCACCATTGCAAGACCCTTGACAAAATAACAGCAAAATCGTAATGGCATCCGTAAAGGAAAGCGTCCCATTCCTGCTTAATTTGGCATGTAGCTCGAATAAATCCCAGCTCGCCTAATGAGCTCCTTTCCCATCGTCCGTTTATTTAGGATCATCAGTAATGTCACATCTAAGTCACTGTACTAGTGGAAAGTCTTGCAGACAGCCCTAATTTAACGCACACACACACAGCTCTGTGTAGATTACAAAGCTTCGCCCGTATTTTATAAATAAATAAGAAATTGTGTTTAAATATCCGTTAAATAGGTGTGGGTTCCGACTGAAAATCAGTTATTAAGGTCCTTGGACGTTAATTGCATGCTGAGTCGGAACCCTTATCATGGCATCACGCAACATTGGGTTTTTATTTAAATACTTGTCGGTCCTTTTTTTTTCATTTTTTATGCATGTGTAAAACTGTAATGTGGTATGATGACCTGAAATAAATGTATTTTCTTTCTTTCTTTCTAAATACAATTAAGAGATTAGGTGCAAGTCGGCCTTCATTTCATAAGGTTTTTTATGCAGATATTTTGTTTTTTATGCTATTTGATAACGAGACGAGCTGGTCGTTTACCTGATGGTAAGCATAACGCCGGTCCATAACAATTGCAGTGCCACTCAAAACTTTGAAACACAAAGGCCTGCGCGACACTGCAGTGCGCTCGTTACCCTGATACTTTAGGTATTAAGTCTCATAAGCCCAGTAATTTCACTGGCTACTCTGCTCATCAAACCAGAACACAGTAAAGCTTGCACATTACTGCTTGGCGGCAGACTTCACGACCATAATCCGAAATTTACATAAAACATAAATTATTTGAAGCAATAATTATAATTTATTGACGTCGTTTACAGCAAGCGGCCTTATGTGTATTTCTTTCTTTGCAATAGATATGCAGTGTTATTTAGGGGCACAAATAAGTCACGTATGACACATTTCGCTTCGCTTTTATACGATATGCATGGTCAGCGCATACGCAGACGATGACACATTTACGTCTGTAGAAGAACAACAAGTTTTGAACTACTATAAAACGATGATGTCTCAGTGGTGTAGAGATCAACCACCGTTCCGTAGGTTGATAGTTCGAACCCTACAATGAGCTCTGGTACCTAGTTCGAACGTAGGTTGATAGTTCATATTGTGTTTTAGTTTACCTATACGTTTTTGTCCTTATTTTTTAACCGACTTCCAAAAATGAGAAGGTTCTCAATTCAGAGTGTTTTTTTTTATGTTTGTTATAATGTGAAGGTATAATTTTACTATAAAAAATCAAATCAAATTAAATCAGAAACAAATAATCGAGATAGTAACTTGTTGTGGTACATAAGGGCCATGAATATATATGATAATCAAATTGCGTTCGATAAGATAACGAGAATTTGAAAAAGCATTTAAATTTATCCCATAATCGAGATTTTTATCACTGAGTGGTTTCCGGTACATTTTATAACTGAAGCCTAAATTCAGGGCAATATATTTACGACAATTTCATTTATAATTACAAAGCACTTTTCACTATTACCACAGAGTAGTAAAAAGAGTGTGAGCATCTCGTTTCTCGTTACTTTCGAACCAATTTTATAATAAATCGCTGCAATATAAATTGTTATTCAGTTTATTTTCTTATTCTTCGAGTGCTTGCGTGACCACGATCAATTTTAATGAACCAAGACGTCGTGGTTAGTTAAAATTATAATTGATATTTTTGATATTAATTTGAGCGCAAACAAACCCTTTTTTGTCTTAATACTAAATAAAATAAATATAGTCTTACTTTTCACCAACTAAGAAAAACACGAGATTACAAATAATGCTTTAAAAAATGACCTTCTGAGAAACTTTCAGATTGGTCCTACGCTCTCAAACATAAAAAAGAATTTTCCAAATCGATTAAAATGACGGAGATCTGTAACAAACATAAAAAAATACAAACCGAATGGAAACCCTCCTCCTTTTTTGGAAGTCGGTTAAAATATATTTATTTTAATCTAATCTAGTACATACTTATGTACAACGGTGTTCTTACATTTTCCAGACAACAAATGATGCCACTGGATTTTCAAAATGTTTGTAGGAAGATTTGCACAGGGAAAAGTAAATTACAAAACATAAATAACTCAATTACAATTACATTATTATAAATTATAATAAAAAAAAGAACGGTAGAACGACCTCTGATCTCCTTGTTAAATCAATATAATTTAAGGGCCAGTTGCTAATTTCTCAGAAGCTGAATTTCACTAATACAACAGATTTTCACGCGCCAACTAATACAAGCTAATAGCGCATGTACGTTAGGCGACAACAACATATGTGAACAGAACGGGATTAGAACTGTTGTAATTAAAGTTTAAATACAGCTAACATACTTTTGATGACATTTATGAATGGAAAAGGCGCTTTACGGGGTCATGCTCTAATAATATGGATATGACAAAGGACAGTAATATAAATAAATACCGCTGAGTTTTATTGCTCATTGCAACACATGACATATTTTCCAGAAGAATTGGAAATGTATGATGATGTAAACTATGATAGCTTACAGACAGGGGGTTTGGCCGCGGATTTGTAGGGATTTGAAGCTTTCAGTGAAGGAAAAACATCGTTATGCAAGTAGTGTTAGCCTTTCTAGCTACCACCTAGAAGTTGAACATCTGTAGAAAGTATCTATCGGTTAGTTCCAGCAGCTGCACTTGACAGCTAACCTACTAATCTAGGTTGAAAATATCCGCCATCTTCAACCTCGTCGTCGCTTAGGCGTAATAATAGACAAACGCGGGCTTATGTCGAGTAGAAAAAGTACTAGAGTTCTATCATAGTCTTCATCATCATCATTATAATTATTATCCTAATCTGTCTGTATAAGTCCACTACTGAGCGTAAGTATCTCCCAAGGCGCACCACAACGCCTCAACCTCCTCGACACTTCTTTTGTTGTCACTGCTAGTAAACATAGGACGGCAACCTAGTTGTAGAATCTCGTGCGACTAGATAGAGTGACAATATATCAAATTAAGCAGGATAGTTTTTAAACTGACTTGATTATCAATATGACGAGTATTACGATGGAAGCTTGAATTAAAAATACACTGGTAAATATCCCATTTGAAGTCATAATATTCGTAAGATATACGAAGGGTTTCTGGCATAATAACATTTTTTAATGACGATGGCAAAAAACTGATTAGAAGAACTAAATATTCGCTTACGTACCATTACAATTAGAGCATCAATTAATGAAGATGCAGTTCTCGTAGTAGATAGTAATTACACTTGCGTTGAATCCCAATTTATTGTTGGCATGATCTGCATTCATTAGCACTTTGTGCGGCCATGCCCCGTATCGTCTGCAGAATGCAATTTGTCGATTGTTTTCTGTACAAAATAAAGCGTGTTGTATAATATGTTTGCGTGTCATCGGCATACCAGTGGTTTGTAGAATGAGTGCCATTCATAATTTTGCAAATATTCATGGAATTTATATCTTCGTAGGTATATCAATCAGGATATTGACCTCAGCTGATGCTTGTAGGGTAACATATAGTTTTGCACAGCACAGCTGCTGCAGTTATAGGCAACATCGTAAATCTGGATAATTGAGAAACATAAAGGAAGGATAAAAACAATCCAATGCCCACAAAGGTTAATTTCACATAACGTATGTGTCACTAACATTGAAATGGTTTTTTGTCTTCATTTCTGTATCGTTTTTGATGTATTTTTAATTTCTAATCTTGAGCTTATAAAGAATCATAACGATCATACTTTCTATATTGTAACTATTATATAGTTGTAAAAGAGTCGTAATCTTAGTGGATTCACACTTCATTTTATTTTCTTTATGTCATTTCTTTGTCTAGTATATTCTTTGCGAGTCTTGTTAAAGTCTATCTCTTTTGTATCATACTTTGTTTCTTCCAAACTCTTGGAAGAGTTCATATTTTAATCAACAACTATCTTCACGCCTCCGCTGGCTACATCACAAAGCGTGACATCTAATGTGACAGACATTCCTTTATAAGCCTGTGACTATTTTATCTTGGGAAAAGACTTTTATCTCAAACTGGGTCGCGCCTTAAGAGTAAATCCATGCTCCACATTTTTATTTAGCCATGATTGGGCAGACGCCTGGCAAATAGTAATGAAGCCGACGCGTATACTACTTCATTTTGGAGAAAATGTCGTCGTAAGAATTCAAATTTATCGTACGTTGGGTCCCGGATGAGTCAGTCGGTTTGCTTCGAACGTGAGAGGAATAAATAAGATTTTCTTCTCGTTGGACGGTTCGGCTGGCGCATGGCGCAATGTTTTATGGTTAATGATTTAGCAACTTTGACTAACCTAATTCCTATAGGTAGTTTGAACTAATAATTTGGTTTATCATTTAGCATTTTTTTTTGTGTTTCGTACACATGCCCATTATATTATGTAAGTGGCTTTATAACTGGTTTAAGTTTTTCACATTAGGTGAGATTGCGGCCAAACATAAGCTACTTAAAATTAAAAAAAAAAATTAGCCCCGAAATGTCCGATTGCTAAAACGCAAAAGAAATAATTTCAACTTCAAATTAAAATATGAAAAATCCTGATAAAATAGAAATAATAATTAATTGAACAGACTTATACAAAATTAATTCTTTAAAGCTCTGAGAAGTTATATTATTATGTAGGAAGACACAATAAAAATTTAAATGTGATGAAAAAGGGCAAGGTTAAATGGCATCGATTTGATCGTGGGCGTCGTGGTACGCATATTAATTTATTTAGTAAGAACATCCATAGGTGTAGTTTTATAAGATTTTTTTATATTTTTTGACGTCAGTATTTTAGATAGTATTTTGCAGCAGATAGTTATTTGCTAAAGAGAAATATCTACAAATGATATTGAAGATACAGTAGTTGTATATTGTCAATTAATACACTTTGATATATATAATGGTAACTAGTAGTGAGCTGGCGGATTTGGATTATGTAAAGGCCTACTACAGTGGCTTGTAGATTATCCAACGGTATAAACACTGACTGTTAACTTTTAGATGTATGTTTAGCTAGACAGGTGTCTAAAAGACGAAAACACGACACAACTTTCACAAGTAAAATGATTAGAAATCTCACAACAACGGTAAGACACTGCTTAAATCAAGGTATAGACAATGCCTAAAAGATAAACGTCTAGAATGATTGGAAATGTCACAACACAATTGAGTTAGTTAGATATGTTAGATAACGGTTAGAGACATTTAAATCAAGATTTGTGGTTGCTTATATTTAAACACACAACTAAGATATGTTTACGAATTTAATCGAGTTTCTTCTGTTTAACACAGTATGCTTAGGGTGTGTTTACTTTTTTGTGGTAAGACAGTGAGTGTTTATAAAATACACTATACATCAATAATTACTACTCTATCTGATCTGTAAGCTACTACTAAAGGCCTTTAGCACCTTAAACACTTTAGTCAAATTTAAATAAGATTATATAATGTGGGTGATTTATAGTTTTAATTCCGCGATAAAGAATGTCTAATGGCCTAATTTCGATCTATACTGAATTTAACCAAACGTAACGCGCGACGCTGGACAACGAAACCTGGGTTAGTTTGTCATAAAAATAAAAAACTTTCTTGAGGTCGCAACGATGGACTTTAATTTAATATAATAAGGATGGTAAAATATTATATTTATCTCAAAGCCAAATTGGGTGACAACACTAACATTTATGATAGTAACTAAAGAAAATTTTCAAATATTTCGAAATGAGCGGGGCCGGGAGACAAATTCTTTGAATTCACAATTACGCTTCGCTCGCTCAGTCGACATCAAGCGTACCTCATGCTTGATTACACGCAATCTTCACGATAATAACTCACTCAGATATTCATATCAAGTAATATTCATCCCTTATAGACAAAGAGCTAGCTAGCATTGTTTGAAGTTATCTCATTTGATTGAGTTGCTCTGTAAATGTCTCCCGTTCCTTTTCATGTTTTTTACGGCTTTCGTCAATTTGGTGAGGGTGTTTTATTATTTAGATCGCTTTGATAAACTTTGCTTCCTTTAGTTGCCGTGATGACGGTTTTCCAGTTGTTCGTATTACGCTATATTTGTAATAGTTAATTTTTGTGGAGAGTGATAAACGCAGTTTATAAGTAGTAAATGTGTATTGTATACGATTAGGTACAGATATACCTAATCTGAACTTCATTTTCTGTCTTACCACAGTCTCAAAAACTACAACATCTCAATTACCAACCAGACGACTTGCCCTAGATAACTAGATCAAAATTATTTAGGTTAGCTACTCCCCGTCTATTAGTAATTCTATTTGAGTTAATTTAAATTCTGTGCACCCCTGAGCCACATAAAGTTATAACAAGCAAAGTTAACGAGGTATAACGTCTTGTCAACGTGTGCTTGGATGGGTGTTAGCTCTTTCTTGATAGGAAGTAATGTGATTAATAAAGATGCTTAGACGGCGTCAGTGCCGTTTACTTAACTAGATTTAAATCGATACCGGGGACGCTAAGATATTTACCTGGTTCATTTGGATATGATTAGTTGATTAGTCATCATAAAATAATAAGCCAGTGTACCTGGGACTTACACAATTATTTTTATTAAGAATATTTACTGTTGTTCTAATATACGAAAGTAATCGCGTGAAGATTCCTTTAGGAGCCAAGCAATTTTCCGGGATAAAAAGTAGCCTATCACACTATCCGGCCCAACAATATCTATGCAATCACGTTGATCAGTAATTACTTGCGTGAAGGAAGGTGAAAGAAAACATAGTAATATAGCGTTTGACAATATTTGCCTGATGTAAAGCTAAGCGTTGTAAGGCTGAGCAAAATTGTCCATAAGATGTTATGAGACTATTCTTTGATCTTTTTATTTTTGTTACTTATCCGGTTAATATTCCATCGATTATGATTAACATTTTTGAAATGGAAAGAGGGCACGAGACATGATGTCATCGGTCCCGGTTGTTGTCAAACGCAAGTCCAGAACCAAACAAAAAAGCTAAAGACAACAGTCAAGCCCTGGGTGGCCCTAAAATTCTGATACCAGCTGTTACTTCAGTCATGTTTATATGAGAAGCAAGCATTTTCGAAAAGAAGTAGTGGCTGGAAATCTTAATACAGTAATATTTCAGAACAATAAAATGTATAAAATATAGGGGTTTTTTTGTGGTATTTGGTAATGAGACGAGCTGGTCGTTTACCTGATGGTAAGCATAACGCCGGCCCATAACATTTGCAGTGCCACCCAGAACTTTGAAACACAAAGGCCTGCGCGGTACTGCAGTGCGCTCGTTACCCTGAGACATTAGGTATTAAGTCTCATAAGCCCAGTAATTTAGTGAAATTACTGGGCTTATGAGACTCCAGTGGGATACTCTGCTCATCAAACCGGAACACAGTAATGCTTGCACACTACTGCTTGGCGGCAGACTTCACGAGCAAAGCGGTGGTAACAACCCAGACGGACACTCGCAGAAGAGTTAGTCCTCCCACTAACAAAGGTTTTATGGTAGTATTTTGTTTATAACATCATTTTTTTATATAAAATTATAATTGCTAACCTCACTCTAAAATTAAAGTGTTTTGGAAACTAATTACTGCAAGAAAATATTCATAACTTCGATAATGCTAAGCACATGCAAAGGCTATTAACGACAACACCTATTATGGCTGACTAGGTGTTAAACGAGCTCTTTTCCGTACTCGTAATGGCCATTACTATTATGGATTTTATGAGAAAAGTGTGGCTATTAAATATATAGTGTGAATAAATTGTTTACTTGGATATAGGAGTGAGATTTTAAGGCATTTTATGTCAGGTTTGTGCCACCGAGTGGTTTGTACATGACTACGGCAAAGCCAAAGGGTTGTGTTTTAGCAGTCTATTGTTTGTTCCACCGTTGTATCTAAACTATATGCTCTTGAATGAGGTGATTCGTTATTAACCAGTTTGGACCGGGCAATTAGTCATTTATTTTAACCGTCAGGAGTGCTCCTTTGAGGCCCATAAGAACAAAGCATGTTTAATTTTGAATTATAGTTTGGGGCATAGGTTAAATTTTGGTCTGGTTTGTCCGTTTGATCTGTTCACCAGCGGGAAAAACAGGAAAACAAAGTTCAATTTGTCCCCCTGTTAAAGATAAGAGGATTTTAGATGAAAAAAAAATGATATGACTGATGTTACATCCAAAGCGGGGGTGTATGATTTTTAGTTCTTACAGTCGGATTAGAGTTATTTAAGCTATTTCTTCTTGATCCATCTTTTAAATCACTAAGGTTTTAATCTTTTTTTTCTTTATTTCATCAGCCTTATTACGCTCCCACTGTTGGGATACCGGCCTTGCCTCAGAGATAGAGTCTATGGCCGTAATCCACCAGTGCAGCTTGCATGGTCCACCAACATGGACAACGTGACATCCATGTCACGTGTCCTCGAATTTTGTGTTACTTGAACGTGCGGCTTTCCTCACAATGTTTTCCTTCATTATTTAGAACGAGTGTGACAAATCCGCTCATAATTATGATATATTATACATTGGCCGAAGCGAGATTCAATGGTGCGTCGATTGAAAGACGCACTAGGCCACACTCGCTCTTTTCTTTTATTTATTTTTATAATAAACTGATACTACAATATATATTAAACTGGTGTAGCAAAAACCAGACATAATAAGAATGTTAGTAAAAATATTGTCACGCAAAAGGTATGATGTATACTTATACCTACTTAGTAAAATCTTTACCTCTCTATTTATATTACTTGAAAAAGAGTCCTTCAAATATGATATGAGATGAACATCAAAGTTGAATCACATTGAGTTAAAACTGAATACCTACTCTAAGCGGAAGGCGACGAGGAATGATATTAATTATCTGGTCTGGTTTGCTGAAATTAAATAGAATAGTGAAATGAACAGTTACTGGATTTAACTCGATATATTTAAATCTAACCTTATTGAAGTCTTTTTTTATACTGAATAGGCTTGCGTTTGACCTCTGACCTGATGGTAAGCGACGATGCGGTCGACGATGTAGCACGCTTGCCCAGAAGATACTTGTTCACACTTGTCTTGAAGACAGCCAAATAGTATTCAAGAATACAGATGCCTGCAAAGAATTCCATTAGTTCTTTGCCGGCTTTCACTGTCCGTTTCGGAAATGAAGGAAATGCAGAACCACAGAGCTTATTTGTACAAGCTAAGTATTAAAATTAAAACAGTCAATAACAAGTAAAAAAAAAGAAATTGTAATCGTTGGAACTGTCTATGGACAACCCAATTGGTCTATAGATAGTTCAAACAATCCGTGATATCTGCCAGTTTCTAAAAAATTGCTTTAAAAAGCGACAAACCGACTTCAGTGACAAACTACTAACCCGATTTTGATGAATTTTCTATGAGACCAATCTGAAAGTATATCCTGTCAAACAAATAAAGAATTTTCGAATCAGTTTATAAATGACAGAGATCTGAGGTGACAAACATAATAATAAAAAAAATACCCACCGAATTGATAACCTTCTCCTTTTTTGGAAGTCGGTTAAAATGTAACTAGCCGCCTTGCGCTGGATGATATCAGGCATGATCCTTCCAAGATAAAAGCCGGCATTAGAAGTTATTATTATTAGTATATTAACCAACGCTTATTTTGAAATGTGATTACATTTCAAACTGACTTAAATTGCATTTTATCATCTACTGCCATGGTTGATTGTAGTTTATTCAGAAAGATATAAATAACAATCTGTTTGAACATTACAACGGTCTAAAATGAGCGTGTTAAATTGTTGACAACATTGTCGTTGTTTAGAATACACCAGCAAATAAACATGTTTAAACCTAAAATAGTCTCTAATAAATAGCATAAACATCGCCCAATCCACACACCATAGCTTTTTGGATTATTTTGGATGGAAGTATTAGATAGTGAAACAAGCAGGTCTTTTGCCTGATGGTAAGCATAACGCCGGCTCATAAAAAAGCGTTGTTATTTTGACAAGCAAACGTACCTTTGCTTGAGCGTCTAGGGTGCCCCTTACACAAAACCGCGCAGGCCGCGACACTGCAGTGTGCTCATTACCCTGGGAAATTAGGTATTAAGGCGCACCATACACTACAGGGTGTGATACCACAGGGTCGGTTAAAAATATCGCTTGCACAGTACAGAAGTAGAGTCAGCCGACTTGTCAACTACATAATACCACGGGGTCAGTTAAATATATCAATGACGAACCAAAGTAAACAAAACATTTTGATTCATTCTCGCTTTAGCTATGCACTATAAGCGTTTTCTATATTGTGCGGATCAGGGTGATGGGGGTGCGGATTACATCTGCATGTGGAGCTGCATCGACAGGCGCTTCGCATCCGGACGCCTCGTCCGACATAAAAATGTACAAACTATCTGGACAAACTGCTTTACCGGCTAATGAAATCGTCTTCGTTTGTACTAGGTAGGAGAACTAACTCTTCTGCGAATGTCCGTCTGGGTTGTGAGTACTTAAATTTATAACACCAGTTGATCTCAATAATTCTAAATCATAATCACGTCAAAATCAAAGACATACTTAGTTTACATTTTTGTGAAATCTTCTATATAGTAAATAAATAAAATTGAAGTGCCAGTTTGTAATATCAAAATAACAGCTTTTTACCAAATGCATATGAAAGTATATACGGTACCAATAACAAAACAACCATTTATAAATTTTTGTCTGTTGTCTGTCTGTTTGTTCCGGGTAATCTCCGAAACAGCTAGGCCGATTTTGTCGGGACACTGGCAGATAGCTGATGTTACAAGGAGTAACTTAGGCTACTTTTATTTTAGAAAAAGAATTAGGGTTCCGCACAAAAAAAAATAAAAAATCATGAAATCCAATATCTCCGCACGGGTAAAACCGCGGACAGCAGCTGGTAAAACCATATAATTTTAGTTCGACATCACATATCGACAAAGAGCGACTGATACGAAAAACAAAACTGAAACGGCTGCCCATTTGTTTTTCCAGCAATTTTTCCATGAGCAATCTGTGCAAATAGTTTTATAGTTTGCTATTAAAATAACGACCACGTACCTGTGACGCAGAGTTTGACGACTTTTTAATTACTGGATACAGTTCAATACCCTAGAGCTGGATCTGTTTTGAACCATCGAGTCATTGTAATTCGATACGTGAAATCGGCTGTTTTATCATAGTACTAATTTTGTGATGGACCACGTATGAGCAAGCCTAGTCTTCTTGTTTTGTTCTGTGAGTAAGATTAATTTAAGATCAGCGTCTTGTGGCTCATAGTGTTAAATGAGTAAAGTGTTATTTATTGTCTTCTTCAATCTTTGATTGAACTCGTAAAAGAACAACAGTTTTTTTACAAATTTCATCATCATCAAGCCTTATCACGATCGCTCTGCTGAGATACCGGCCTTCTCTCCGAGAGAGACAGCCGATATTTTTTTTCAAATCTAATGAGCAATAGTTTTTTTTAATTGATTTAACATTTTTCTTCTTTTTACCATTATCAATCCACTGCTGAGTATATCTCTTCTCTTTTGCATGCCATTGTTGCTTGCACATATCACTTCTATCAGCCATTAAGTTATCCGCACTTATCCGTTATAAAAGTCTTACAGAATGAATACTAAAGTAACAAAGATGTTACAAATTGATGTAAACAATGAATAAATTTGTCCTTACTTTATTGGTAAAATGTTTGATTTGTTAGAAGCAATATCACTCAGCTCTTATCGTACTTGAATTATTACACCACATACAGATATACAGTTTCAAAGGTATAAGTATCTAATTTAGTGAGTCTATTATATTGACATTTGGCTTTACAATATTTGCTAAAGGACGGGCGCATCAAAATACGATCTTAAGAGTTACGCAAAGCGAGTTATTGAAATAACAAATTATTGGGTATCCCACGCACCTTATCGTTTCATGTCAAATATGATTTCGAAAAATAATGAATGAATGCTTTCAAGCTTTCTACCTGTTTCATTATTCGTGTGGGTGAGATCAAAAGTAGGATTTCTTTGTTAAAGATATATTAATGGGCACCTAATTTACTATGTGTACTAGATATGAGAAAATGATAATGATTAGAAAGCATTTGATGATCTTTCGAGTAACTTCGTTACGTTCTTTAGTTGTTACCGCTTGTTATCCTGACAGTTCGATCTTATGTCAATGTCTTGCATTTCACTAAAACGATCTACACCCATTTGGGTGTAGATCGTTTTAGTTCGTAGGCATTTGCCTAGCTTGATATTTCGATACTGTCAAGCGTCAACATTACCAACTTCATTTGCTTCCCTGACTTTTCCTTGATGGCGCTTTTTATTATTTACAAATTCTCGCACCCCGACATTATATTATATATTTATAATAATGCAAGAGGTTCCTCACTCTGAAACCCTGACGATAGCTAGAGTCCTGTCCCACTGCAGTCGACACTCTATATTCTTAGGTTTGGTTGTAAAAATCTAGACTAAATATAAAAATAAATGAAGTGTATAGTATACGTAATATTTCTGATTCTAATATCTAGTGCGCAATTTTTAATACAACTTGAACAAAGACATAGTTTTTTTGCCATGTTTTAAGCACTTGCGTTCAGGTCTCGAACAAAATTGTCTTAAATATACAGCATACTCGTGGTATTAGAACAGTCAACTAGATTCCCATCGTATGCTTGCTATCTTAATTAGCGTATGTCAGTGAAAGTGTTTGAGATACGGGAATTTATGGCTCTGGCTGCAGGTGACACAGTATCTTAAACTTTAGTGGTACGGCTCATTAGATAGTTTATGTTAAAAGAGCGAGCTTTTAAAGCTGGATTGATGAGGTCGAGAATTTTTCGCTTTCGCTTTCTGTAGTAATTTGTCTTCGTCAATCAGAAGATGTTATGCTGTGAGAGTAACAATTAGTATGTATTTTTTCAGTGCAGTGTCTAACGTTGTGCAGTTTTTAATAAATAATTTTTGAACAATATTACTAATTTTTTTATCAGATAGATTTTAGTTTATCCACATCTTGCCTGATGGAAAGCGAGGATGGGGCCGAAGGTGGAACACGCTCACCCGAAATTATTTTCCCTTTACGTATGAACACCCAAATTTTTTATAATTTTTAAAAATGTTTGCAGATCATTTTTGCTCAGTTATTGTATGAACATTTCCATTCTACAAAGTTGATATCAAAATGTATATCACGTTGTGGTATCCTAGCGTTATACGCTAATAACCGTTGAAACTTGCAAATTGCTCGACAAACCAAACACAAAAACCGCATCGCGGGCGTAACGAGTCAAATCTACGTTTCATTTTCGTACATAATTTTCACTAAGCTGCGTTTGTGTTTATATTGTTATTCAAACTTAAATATCACACTAGAATAGACGTACATTTCTTCTCTAGATATATTTGTATACTACTACTAGGTGGTAGGACCAAACCTTCTCCGAGTGTCCGTCTGGGTTGGTACCATCGCTTTGCTTGTGAAGTCTGCCGCCAAGCAGTAATGTGCAAGAATTACTGTGTTTTATTTGATGAGCAGAGTAGCCAGTGAAATTACTGGGCTTATGAGACTTAATACATGTCTCTAAGTACATATATGTCTCTAAGTAACGGGCGCAGTGCAGTGCCCCGTAGGCCTTTGTGTTTCAAAGTTCTGAGTGGCACTGTATTTCTTATGGACCAGCGTTATGCTTACCATCAGGCAAACGACCAACTCGTGTCGTTATCAAAAAGTATAAAAAAATCTACTCAAGCCGTTTTTTACAACTTCATGATTTTTTCCTTCTGTGTTTATCAACTCTGTTTAGACAGTCTCTAATTAAAAAAATCTCGGAAAGTGGTCTAAAGGAAGTCGAAGATATAAAACAGCACATTGTAAGATACACTTCTCCTAAGATTTCGTTTAGTGATATTGTTATATTTAGACGAATAGTGAAGTGGTATAAATTCACGCAACCAGCGGGACAGGATGTAGAGATTGTTGAATTTTACTAAAACTATGCATATAATTACCTATATAAAATAAATTCGATTTGAAGATAAAGGCCCTTCACGCACATATAATCATATATATTGATAATAATACTGTTTCTTTACTTCAACGTACGAAATTCTAAAAATAGTAGTGTTGGAAAAAACTTGTGATAATCTTCCACCTTCATAGCATTCCAAAGTGTGGATATTAGGTCGACGGGCTCAACTAATTCAGCGCTTACGAATTTTGATTCCCAGTCGATAATATCGGCTTAACTTGAAATCTGCAATCATAAAACAAATCTATTGTTTATCTGTGTCGAAAAATTCTCTACTATTATTAACCATCTTGAAACAACAACAACATGCATCGCGTCTCTGTCAGCGCGCCAAACGGTCTTTTGTTTGATTTAATATCAAACTATTTTTAGGACAAGAAAGTTTAACGCCTCCAGATTTACGCTCGTAATCATACAAGTAGTTTGACGTTTCATTGAACTTCTTTATGAATACAATGGCTCTATTTCAGTGAGGCAATGAACCAGAAACAGAAGTTGTATATATTTACATGAAGTCTAGGTAGACAATGACAATTACAACTCAACACATTGATAGTAGTGCAAAATCAATGTGTTTATTTAAGTTTTGATAGATTAGTGTTTGTCCAGTTTCTCACCTGATCTTATCTAATAATGTTATAAAGTTGGTAAATACTTTGAACGACATAACAGTTCTCAACAACAGCTGTTGACAGCTAAGAATTTGGCCACAGATTTGCAAAATGAAATGTATATATAACTGCCACCATGCTATCGTTCCATGACGATGTTTTCCTTCATCGAAAATTCAAGTTCATATTTGAATCTTAGACCTTCGAATTGCGGCCGACCTCCACAACAGTACTACCAACATTACTTCAATGTTAAACTTACTGCAAAGACAAGTTTTTAATGTTTTAAAGTGAATTCTCAGAATCAGAGTAACTATTTTGGGGACGTGATGTAAACTTGTTAAAACAACAAGAGCGAGGCGGCAACAATAGACAATCAAGATGAACTGTTGGGTGGTGAAACATGACGAATCTAAAAGGATTCCATTTGACAACGGAAATGTAACTCTAACCACAAATAAATTTCTACAGCGTGATTCAAATTTTATTGTTTTGCTTCTGAGTGCATCATCTGATATATATATGTGTGGTGGACCACCTCGAGGTAGAATATACGATTTAAACCATTTAAATAGGTGTTTCCGAGAAATCGGTATCAGATCGGAATCGGGTCGGTAAACATACACAAACAAAAACATATTCATTGAATATAGAACTTCTTTTTTGAAGTCGCCAAAAAGGACGTGCTTTGAAATACACACACTATCATAAAGATCTGTATTAATAAAAACTTTTGAAATAGACTATTGAACTGTTATGGTTAATGTTAATAGTTAATTCGAAGACACCTTAAAGTCATAACTCCGCAGTTTACCCTAATTCTAAGTAAACAGTGGTATAATTACAAATTCAAATTAGTTTGCAAGCTGATGACTCAAATGACAAGACAAATCGTCTGTCTTGGCGCTCTGAGTGGTGCTAAATGAAATTTTACCAACCGTTCTGATTCTGTACACGTTTTGTATTTCTGAATTGCTAATATCTCTGAGGACATTCTGTGTGCAGGTATATAGTCACGGACGTAAAATTTGTATTATCAGTTCATTTTCAAAATGTATGTGTCAAAAGTTTTTGTTATATTTTTCCAAGTTTTATGTGAGTTAAGTGACTTTATTATTTTAAATATTTAATTTGTATTTATCTTTTTTTAAATACTATAAAGGAAGTGGAGGATCTAAAATGCTACATAAAGAATAATTTTAATGAATACCTTCTGCGAATTCTTGAGTTCTACAATTGGACTGGCTTTCAAATGCAGCTGCCGGTAAACAGATAGGTTCTTAGTGGCAAATTTTCAACATGAGGATGGCAGCTAGCTAGATGGGCACTAGACATCGTCCTACCATGCTATAGTTGCACCACGAAGTTTTTCTTCACTGAAAATTCAAGCTTATTGTAGAGTATGAACCCATCATCAGTTCAAAATCAAAATATCCTTGGCACCAGTGATTGCATAAATAATACATTATCTAAACTGTTTTATAAATAACAGTCTCTATCCAAGCTCTTATTTACATGAATAGCGGTCCACTCTTTGTCTTTAGAGTTACTATTAATTATTCCAATTTATGTTAATGCGGCGGACGCGTCTGAGTCGGACCTCTCTTGCCTTTTTGCGGAAAACATGTGCCGGATAAAACTTAATATTTTATGCTAAGTGTTAGTAAAATAAAACATGAGGTAACGTGGGAAAAATTAGTTTTTTCAAAGAGTTTGGAGTGTTCATTGTATCTTTTTCTTTAAGCACTTACGTGATTGGCTTTTGATGTTGAACTCTGGGATAATCGTTTTCGTCCTTATAAAATAAAATTTAAGGTAGATTTTTATGATATTGAGCTTGAATCGTGTCAGCAAAGGTAAGGTTAAGTTTTGCATGACTAAGAGGTGAAAAACGATAACGCAAATTAAATTACATTTTAAACAACCTACGCAAAAACTTTTTGGTTTGAAGGCATTAATTTAAATAGTTATTACCTACGTTATTATATTTTCAAAAAAGATAACACCAAAACACAATATCTTGGTGACAAGATATTGTATTTTGCCTGATCTTATGTGAATAAGATCAGGCAAAATAACAGTAATAATATTTTTTTAAAATTTTATCTCTGTATTTTTGTCTGTCTGTCTTTTCCGGCTAATCTCCGAAACGGCTGGGCCGATTTTGACGAGACTTTCACTGGCAGATAGCTGATGTTACAAGGAGTAACTTAGTCTACTTTTATTTTAAAAAAGAATAGGGGTTCCGCGCTAAAAAATTAAAACCATGAAATCCAGTATCTCCGTGCGGATGAAACCGCGTGCAGCAGCTAGTTTATAATATATACAATAATAATTAGCCTTTAATAACCTTAAATTCTCCCCATATTCATTGATAGACTTTGGATATCACTTAAAAGAAGAGTACCCCCCAAGACTAATCAAACGAAACCAAAAGGTGATTTTGACTCTTTTAAAATTCGATAGTATCGCATATATGCACATATAGGCACATGGACATCACATACTTGTACTCATAAGTTCATGGGATGTTGAGGTAATTACGATTACATGTTAATGAGTTTGATAGCACGTAACTAAATGGAACATAGTAATGAAGTTAGTTATCCTTACAACTTCCTGTCTATGCAGACGCTGCCGTCGCCAGTACAGCCAATATGTCGATAAAAATAAGCATCGCTATATTCCAATTCAGACTTACTATCGATCGATGCCACTGTCATAGCACAAAGGCCAATGACTCGTATGATAGCACTCTTCACTAACTATCAAATTATGGCCCTATTACTAATCAATATAATTTGAGTCGAAAACACAGCTGACTGCGATTAGTTCCAATTGTAACAAATCGATTGTTTTGATTTAGTAATGAATAATTCGTCGATCTATTACATCGATTAGTCATAATTATGTCGAAGTTTGTGATAGCTTTTATTGGGTCGCTTAGATAATAATCGATTCCTCATTTGATTTGTGAAAAGCTTAAATGGACAAAAAAAGGTTCTTTACTTTCGATCACGAACAATAGTCAAGACTTGTTTTGTTTTAGGAATGATGAAGGCACTTGAGTCTCTGTAACAATTTATTTTTCATTTCCACCAAAATCACTGCGTTTGTAGACTTATCACTCTCACTCATACAATGTAAGAAGCCCACAAAAAAAACATATCTGATTACAATTTTACGAAAAAAATGTAAATAGTTTTTTTTTTTTTCACTTTTTAAAACCAATAATATTTGTGGAGATGAGACCAATACCTGGAACCTTTAAGTTATTTATCACTATAGTAAGCAGATATAAAAATACCTAGGGAACTATAAAGTCAAGTTAGCAGAATTGGGGCTTTACAAAGAATTACTTAAAAGATATTAAGCAGACCACCCAAGCGATTCCAGTGAAGTTCTAATAAAAACAACAGACACGAGTGGCACTGAAGTGTGTCATTGGTATCAGTGGTCTATTTCCGTAAGGAGGAACTCTAGCATAGTGCGGTAATTCAGTGCTTAAGCTCAGTCCAATGACGAGATAGAGAGATTCTGGTCCTAGTCAATAAAAACTAAAAAATATTGCCTCCAAATCTTGTGAACATTAAAGTTAAAAATAAAATGCTAGTGACTTTTTCGTCTTCTATTGGAAAGATTGTATAAGTGGACCCCGTAACTAAAGAAATTTAACATTCGTGATCGTTTTCTTACGGCACCTACATGGACAAAACAATAAAGCATCGCAAAATGCTTTTAATTTCAATAATTGGACTCTATTTATTAACAATGAAAAGTAATATGCATAGTACTAGCTACATGTATCTATACGTAACAAACCTTTAAAAACAAGTAAACTTCGTTACCACTTTCAGTATTGTCTTTTTTTTCCTAATAATTGTGTTTCTACATCATACCATCTACTTCTACATCATACAGCGTAAGCTTTGATACTGCTTGCATTAATTACCCCATGACTCCAGCGCAGTATTCGATGATGTTATTTTTGGAGCAGTTAGTGGACGGATCATCGTCGATCAGGGTTTATTGCTCGCTCAAGACGAGCCTGTTGCTACACAAATAAATGTGAAAGCAAAACAAACGTTACTTGCACCGACACTTTAGAAGTTTGTTGAACATAACTTCAATGAACACTAAATTGAGGAATTCGATCTTTGTATGGCGTCTTAATTGTGTCCGCCTTTGACTATCAAAATTTTATAGCTACAACAAGATAGTGAAGACAAAACAAACCAATTACTTTTATATGAAATCTACACAAATCAAAGAAAATTGCCGTGTAAGTGAATACAAAGCGTATAAAAAGATCGTGAAACAGAATACTTAATACGGCTATATTGTTTATCAATATTTAGTGGTATTTATGTCACGACACCTTATAAGGATAAGAGGCCCTATTAATTCTCTAATCTTCATTCTCACCTAAGTGTATAGCAAATTTATTTAAGCGTGGGAGTTTAATATTGTCTGGATTTCGAAGATTAACTTACGCTTTTAGATATATATTTGCATATTACGTCATAATTATTAAGCATCTAGTTTTATCACACTCGTTTGCGGCATACCAGGAATTCAGAATTCCCCGGATGCTTTAACCATAAACAATGAAGCTTGAGCAATTACTGTCCCAGAGATGGTAACGTTTAAAGTAAAATTATTTTAACAGCAATCCAGCCTTATGGTCGCGCAGCAAAAAGGTTGGCGGATTGCCAACAGGTTCTTTCTTTGAATGGACGTGAAGACGTATGGTTGACTTGAATTTATTTATTTAGGTTAGCATAGTGACATAGTAAATGGTTCGCCTGTAATCGTATAAATGGCCGCTTGCATTACATTGCCATATAAGAGCGTGGTATCATGAAGATATGCGAAGTCATCCATCAATGGTTTGACAGGGTTAACCTTATCGGTCGCGACTGCGTCCTCTTATGAGTTATCTGTCTCAGCATTCAAAGCATTTACTATCCGTTTCTCTGAGTTCGTGACATTGACTTATTTATTGCAATTTCTATTTGCTTTGATATGTAATTTATTGAAAAGTTCGTTTTGTACTGTGACTGAACTTCTCGTGTCTTTAACTTAAAATTATTGTAACAGTAAATAAAAATAGATAGTATAACTCTGATTACAATACTTTGCCACTGTTATCTAAGTGGAGTAACCCCAAAACAAACGAATTTATTTGAAAGCGTTTTTATGATATTGTTTGTTGACTTGTTTCTAGTTATTTTCATTGTCATTTGGGGTTTTTCAAGCAATTAAATTCTTGTGAATAGTTTCATTAATGAATGGCAAAATTGTTTTTGCCATTCATTAATGAAACTATTACTGCATGATCACTTACTGATAGTCGCTTTTCATCTGCTATTTGTAATTTTAAAATCATCCACACACTGTTTTACACTATATAAATGATTAAGTTTTACTTTAATCCGTACTATAATAAATGTGAAAGTTTGTTTGTATGTTTGTTGATTTGTCCTTCTTTCACTTAGTAACGGAGCAACGGAGCAACGGATCGACGTGTTTTTGGCATATATGATGTCCTCCTTAACGAATCCGTCAACGGCGAACAACAACTTTAATTTGACATAGATATAGTACATGGACTGGAGATTAATATAAGTTACTTTTTACACCGTAAAATGCACGATTTCTGCGGGAACGCGGGTGAAACCGCGGGCAGAAGCTATTACTTTAATAATCGAAATGAATTTACGTCTCTCTCGTAATAGTACCAAAGGACTAATTAAGCTCCCAATATTGAAATCAGCGATTTCCTCTTTCCCTGTATGTTAGCTTTTCTGCGCATTTTCATTATTCCGTACTTAGTCCATAAAGCCTGCACAAAGGCTTTGTTCGGGAAGTCTTCCCGAGCGTTACGGATAGAGCCTTCACATCTTAATTTACATGAATAGTGCAAAGCGCACAGTGTATGCAGTGACTCAACTTTGATTAATACACCTGATTCAACTCACCCATACTGACATCAAGATAGTTAAAGCCAATGAAATAAGGGAACTGTGTATCAAAATGTAATGCAATAGAAAAGTTTTGATAGTCAACAAAATAAAATTTTGAAACTCTTCATATAAAACTCCTGCTATCTTTATGCCAAGTTCCCTTTGAATTGGCACAGGTGGCAACCTAACTTCAGTCTAAAATTGCATACTTTAATTTTAGTTTTGGATAACTATTTCATCTGACTCCAAAAATATTTTAAAATTCGGTCTTAAGTAAGTCACTCGCTTAGTTTAAGATACTCGCAGTGAACTTAGAACGGAACTGTCTCTAGAATAGCGCACCAATTAATCGGTACTTGGCGATAGATTCGAGCTTGAAGCTGATAGCTAGCTATGTGAGAACAACTAAATACCCTACTACTATGCACAATGCATGATTCATTGAAATTATATTAAAATCTACTTACGCTTTCGCTGATTACTTGTACATTTTACGTTTTTTGTAACTTAACCTACTGGTACTTTATTAATGTTCTGGGGGCACCGGGATTGTATATTTACCTTGAATAGAGGCGGCAATGTTCAATTTAGTTTATTTAT
Source organism: Crocallis elinguaria (assembly GCA_907269065.1). NCBI lineage: Eukaryota > Metazoa > Arthropoda > Insecta > Lepidoptera > Geometridae > Crocallis > Crocallis elinguaria. Next base: position 15,766,254 of record OU026072.1, on the reverse strand, counting down.
AAACAGAGCCGCGTTTGGAGATTACTAAAGATTTCTATAGGGAACCCTTATTATTATGTAATTATTCTTTGAAAGTTCTGATTTGCACGTCATTCACTAACTCTCATAATATACGGTAAGAGGCAACGAACATGACTTCTGGTTCCTCTTCTGCGATAATCCGACTGGATATCACCGCTTTCCTCGTAGTCTACTCTACAGCCAAACAATAGTGTGCATGCATTACTTACTGTGTTGCGGTTTGATGAGCAATATAAATGAGAAATTGATATCTGTTGTCCAAACTTCCCGATTGCACTGCAATTCTAATAGAGGTGTTAGGCTTACTATCAGGATGAGACGAGCATGCCGTCGTCTTGAAAATGAAGTTGAATCCTATAGTTAATTTGCTTCCTTAGTAACCCACTTCAAAAAAAAGGAGGAGGTTCGCAATTCGGTTGGTATTTTTTTACCTCATTATTCTGTCATTTATTAACCGATTTTGAAAATTCTTTCTTTATTGGAAAGGATATACTTTCAGATTGGTGGCATAAAAATTTTACTAAAATCGGTTGAGTAGTTTGGTTTTTAAATCAAAATAATTGATAAAAATTAAGTGATCCAAGTAAACACAATTGCTTTTTACTTTTTAGTGCAGTTTTTCATAGCTGATTTTTTGAAGTCGATTTTTTAAATTAAATATTGTTATTGAATATTGCGAGGTATAACTAAGATAAAAAGGTAGGGAAGATAGTATATAAAGATGAGGTACGATAAAAACGGTTTTACCACAAAAAAATTAAACACACTTTAAACCTGTATTAAACAGTGATCCTGATTTAAGTAGCATCTAATTAAATTCTGTTGTTAATTTCTAATCATTTTAGATGTCACATGATCTTTAGACACTGTCTAGCTAAAACGGCGTCTATAAGCGTTTTTGTGGTAACACGGAAAGAGTTTAATCAAAAACCAATTACAAATGATAAAATCTTGATGTCAGTACCATATTATTACTTATCAATTTAGATACATCCCTATTTAATGTTATTATATCTACTTATACAAATAAGTAAATAAAATTGAAGTCTCTTTATAATATCAAAATAACAGCTTTTTTACTAAATTCATATGAAAGAATATACGGTACCTATAACAAAACACAATCTTTAATATTTTTGTATGTCTGTTTGTTTCGGGTAATCTCCGACACGGCTGAACCGATTATGACGGGACTTTCTGTGGCTTGTTATTGTGACGGTGCATTCTTAATCTACCGATTAGCAAACGCGGCGGTAGATCGTGTTACGGAGTAAAACCGGTCGTTTTACTATTAAGCATATTGTTTACGGCGCTTTTAAAATTTAACTTTCTTAGTACATTATTTGATAATTATTGTGATACAACGTACTTACATTAATGCTATAAAATATCTAAGTATCTTTACCTAACTAACACTATTTTTAAGTAATAAAACTAATTTAACCGTAACTTAGCTGTCGAAGCATAAGAAAATGTCATTTAAATTGTTTCTCATATAAGTGAAATGTAATTTCTTTTTGAGAAATAAATATTCTTTAACCAGACTTTCACTGGCAGATAGCTGATGTTATAAGGAGTAACTTAGGCTACGTGAGCGAAGCCGCGGGTCACAGTTAGTTCCCAATAAAATTTAATGCCAACGAGGCATCTTCGTTTTCGTAACAAAAAACAAATGAAAATATAATACGTTAGGTATTATATTTTCTTTTGTTTTTTGTTACTCAAATCTCTAAACGAGAAATATATTGAGTGAAATCTCTTTATAATGAGTCCGCACTTACCTTAATTTACATGAAGTGTTAGTGCCAAGACTGTTTTCTTAAAGGAGACTTTAATATTCTCTTGCTTTGGTAAAGTCGGCTTCGGTGACACACAGCTTGCGAGCTTAAGGGGCTGAATAGGACGCTCCGCTATCTCGCTCGCGCATCTGAATATTTTTTAAGATAAACAATCACCTAATAATAATTATGATAAATCGCATTCGATGAAATTTAAATAAAATTTCATGAAAAAAGATTACTTATGTTCACAATAACGAAATAAAATTAACAATATAAAAATTAAACAATAATTTTATTTCGATCCATTCAAGTTTTCAACCTAAAAATGGGCTTCATGTTTTATCCTTTTCATGTATGAAAACTTGATGAGATCAAAATGATACATTTGCTATACCTTTGTAATGTTATTGACAATATCTTCACCGATTGCGATTTTTCATATATCTTCAACTTTCCTTGCACACTTCAAACATAACTCTCCGCGCACGTTATGGTTTTATTGACCTAAATCGTATAGTAAACCTCGTTTTATACTAATTACGAACAGACTTTAAACTATTGACATACTATTAGGTAGTTACTCAATATTTAACTAGTATTGTAGTAAGTATCAAACAAACTGTATATAAAGCTTATCAAAAGTATTAGCAGGTGCTAGACAAGAATTGGTCTCTTACTTGTGACTTCATGAGTAATCTAGAGTCGCGCAAGGAGCTTGGAGAGGGTCATGCTCGGGGTTTCCCTGCGTTATAAAATTCGGAATGAGGAAATCCGCAGGAGAAAAACAGTCACCCCATACCTTTTAAAGTTAGTCAGTTGAAATGGCAATCGGCAGTGCACATTGCTAGCAGAACTGATAACCGATGGGGAAGAAGGTTCTCGAATGGCGACCACGAACCGACAGACCGGCCGCCCACTAGGTGGACCGGCGAACTTGCCACATTAGCTAGGAACTGTTGGATGCAAGAGGCGAGTAGCCGATCCAAGTAGCGTTCTATAAGGGCCTATGTTCAGCAGTGTACGTCTTCTAACTGCTGATGAAGAGAAAAGAATTATAATAAATTTTACGAAATAAAATTATATTTATAGCGTAATGTACAAGACACAAATAGAAAGGAGAAATCAGCTGATTGATTGATCTTGCAGAAGTTCTTACAATCAAATGAATGAAATCTCATCTAACGAGGCAAATACGCAGCCACATAACGAGCCGTTATAACAGAGAGTATTGTGACAAAATGCTCGCGATCTTATTCGTTTTCCTGACATCTTTTTTAAAACGTTCTTCGAAAGGTTTCTAGAGCAAATATATCGATGAAACTCTTTTTCAATCCAGTGTTAGCAATTTATTTAGCGCTTATTAAGTACCTATAGGCAATAATAAGTTTTGACGACTATCTCGATGATGATGTGGTCGAAGATTACGTATATGTATGGTTACCTATAGATTAGAACTGACTCTCAAGTGCGCCTTCGGGAACATAACATGCTTGGCGGTAGATTTTTAACTTGACGGTGGTAGCTAGCCAGGCGTTCACTATAAAATGCTCTTTCACTATGCTTTGGTTAGATAACAATGTTTTCCTTCACCGAAATCTCAAACTCATTGTAGAGCCATCAGCCTACAGATCAACAACGCCATCATCGCTTCATGAGCATTAATAATGTAGTTTAAATTAGTAAATTCCCTCTAACTCATCTATTATTATGTATAAAACCACGTAAACAACCAACATGCAGAATTCTATTAAACATGCACTGGCTGCCAATGGAATTGACATAAATTATTCAAGCAGACTGCGGTCGATAAACTCAGACGCCGAGGACGGAAACATTATGGTTTATTCAGGAATCGGCTTGAAATAGCTGCTGAAAGGCTGTATTTGTAACATTGAAGTGGTATTTAGTTATAAAAAAATTATGTGCAGATTTACCATACTCGCTCTAAAAACGGTGACGTTAAACATCGTGACAGCAACCTATGGGTTCGTTGAAAATGTGTACCAGAAGTTATGTCATCATTGATTTTTTGCTTTACTTTTGTAAGCTACCTAATGAAGTGGCACAAACGTAGCTGTATGTAAATAAATGTACCAGGTTAAATCTTACGATACATTGACTCGGGTTGAAAGCGAGGTCTGACATTGATGCGAATAAATTTAGATACGTAGTAATGACTGAGCGAGTTTACTATCTCGCGGTGATAAGTTAAGCTACACTCAACAAATGATCGGTTAATCTAACGGATTATACTAAGACCTGCTTGTTAGTGAGATTGATAGCTTAGAGTATATTGTAGCTAAGTTTAATTTGTGACTACCTACATAGACAGATGAATGAAGCCATGTGAAGAGCATATACCCATCAATATCTTATAGTCAAGTTTTTTCACGAAAAGCTGAAACAAGTGAGGTTTACAAGCTCGACCGTCCACATGGTTTCTTCTGGTTTTTTCTTGTGTTGCGTTCTGCTTAAACCTGCGTGCGATGTAAATATTGGAGCATCTAAATTATGAAGCAACGCAAGACGTCAAACAGAAGACTATGTCTGAGGATACATTCAGCATCCAGCTACATTACGCTGCACAGTTCTCGATAGGCGCGTTCTCTTTGAACTCTGTTTTAATGTTATGTACGGTCTGTTAATTTGATATCGTTTTTTCATTACATTATTTAACTTTTTCCACTCGTTCATTATTTGATAGCTAGCTCATTTACTACAGTTAACAAGTATAGTGCTAGGGCTTAGCTAACATATCATTACAGATACTAAGGAACCTTCTCACCTGCAAGTGTTATTATACTTGCTGGTGAGAAGGAAGAGGCTGCACTCAAGCTAATTATATTTGTGGTGGGTTGTAAGTGCACCCGCCCAGAAATTTGCATTTTGCACATTTAGATATAATAGAATAAGTAAGTACTAACAAATTATGTTATAACTTCCAAAAAACGAGGAGGTCCTCTCTATTCCTTTTTTTCGTGTGGCGATTTAACTAGTTTCCTTCGCCAATTGTCAATAGATTTAAAAGACTTTTTTTCATGCGTTCAATATATATCGAGGGTCCTTTAGTAAATTTTATAAATTAACTAGTTATGCCCCGCGGCATCGCCCACGTAGTCTAAGTTACTCCATATAACGTCAGCGATCTACAAGTGAACCTCCTATCAAATCGGTCCAGACATTTTGGAGATTAGCCGGAACAAACAGACAGAAATACAAAAATTTTGAAAATAGTTTTTTTGTTATTGGTAACGTTATATACTTTAATATGCATTTAGTAAAAAGCTGTTATTTTGGCATTACAAACAGACACTTCAATTTAATTATTTCTATATATACTACCTCTAAGGAAAATAGGGGATGAAGTTTCTTACATTGCGATATTTCATATCAACTTCGGTTCTCACATTTTGATAAGCAATTTATTATTTGTTAAAAAGTTTGGTATCGGCATTGAAACTTCGTTTGTCAAAAACATTTAACCCACATAGGTATACTTTTCCCATAATTATGATATCTATCAAACAACCGCACCATAACCCTTATTTTTATAGTACGTATCTAAAAATATGACCAAATTAATAATGAGACCGCTAACTAAAACTAACAAGCATGAGACGCTTTGTCGCCCACGATATTAAATCTTAACACTACAAAGGGCCGATTTATCGTTAACTGGCTGAGCTTAATGGGTCGATTTCATAGATAATTAAATAGGACTTAGACAAAGTATCTTTACAAGACAGTCTTTTTTTTTTGTTTTCGCGGTTATAACTTACAACAATTTTTATCTATAGCTAAAAAAATCTACTTGACTGTAAATAGTCATTTTATGTCATGTCATTTAAATGATAAGAAATCCTGAATATTAGGCAAATTTGAATAGTTTTTATTTTATTTTATTTCTCTGATAGAGATCGTTTTTTTTTTCTTTTTCTGCAAACTCCGGGTTTCCTACTAACATTAATACCTACACAAGATTGTGAGAGTATTGTCTCAGAACATAAGTTTAGTTTGTCTGGATACTGGTTTATTGGTTAATTCTAGTTTATAAGTGATCCAAGCTACATTCAAACAAACAATTTTATTAACGTAAATCCTTACAAAAACGTCACACATAGAAATAGTACGATACATACAGTTTAGATAGAAGTCTGATAAAGACAATGCTATATTATATCATTATTTTTAACAAGAAACTTGCTTTCTATAGCTCTAGAGAGGAAACAAGTAAATTACTCGAAGGAGCATGAAGAAATTCATAGCAATTTCACAGTGGTTTTTTCATGGTTCAAAATCCAGCTCATATTTTATCGAGCCCTGCTCGCTCATCGTTTTGAGATCTAAATATATTCCGCTCCATGAGTTAATTAGTCGACCACAGAAATGATTTGTGGACTACTGGTAATTTATAGTCGTTTCATGTCATGGACCTGGGTGGAAATAATATTTTCTGATGCGTTTTCTATTTTAAAATATTAAATTATGAGTAAATTCTGTGGATTGTGAATGATGATTTACTGGCTGAGGTTAAAATTATTGTTAAGTTAGTCATTCATTATGTTTTTGAAATGGCATGGCTTGCAAGGCCAATACCAAGCGTCATATTGTGTGAAATGGTTGTTCATAATAATTGGACAGTTTATAATTTTAAGCGTTTTATTATAAACTTACGGTTTTAAGAGTATTCCGGTGACATACCTACATGCTTTTAAGGTTCTCTGCAAAATAGCTACGAAGTGGTGAACACGCTTCACCTAGGAATAGAAGTAGCTCTTAAATTATGTGAATTTATAAGTCTTATATTTGAAATTAATGCAGAGTGCATTGATATTTTTTTACAAGATACGTGTAATAGATACATGTAGCTTTCCACCTGTATCCACTGTCTGTGTTTATGTCGCTTAATTTCTCCGTATTTCTTTTATCATAAGTACGGTATATCTATAGTATTTTATTAAATTTTATGAAAGAATACCTAGTGGTGAAAATTTTGAGGGATGAAATGTAGTGTATACCACGATTTTTTAGTAAAAAAAGTACACTCTTGTTTTTTCTGCTAATGTGGTTAGCCCTTTAATACTTACATACGAAACTAGTTGCTATATTTGAAAGATACCGGAAGCTTGCGGTTTTTAGTCGAAGCCCTCGATACGAAAGGGAAAGTATGGAATAACACTTGAAAGGCATTTGTACGACTTCTGCTTTCAAGGTTCATTATTAATCCGCACGTAAAACGTTATTTATTATGGATTCTAAAAATATGGTACAAGTGCTTTGAAATGGTTGACTTTAATGAGATTTGCCTTCATTCATTATTTTTATTGGAAACCATTTTGATTTGAGAAAAGTAGTAGCTACATAAACATTTAAGAGCTTCAGGTGCTGTCCATCACTATTACATCATGGAAAGCAACAGTCAGACAGAATGGCCTACGCTTAGCAGAGAATTAGCCACTCTGAGTTTTCGGTTGTTTTCTACCTTATGTCACTCCCATAATTAAAATGAATATAATGACACCTCATATTATGTTAAAATCCATCAAACTATATAGGCTACAGAGCGCCAAGCGTAAGCGTTTCTTTGGCAAGCGCGTAAGCTTGCCAAAAAAAATAGAAATAGGTAAATATATACGGTCGACCAACCCCTCCTTTCCTTTGTCGATCTAGTAAAAAGTGCGCGCCGCGTCGTATCGCATTGCGTCTCGGTGTTAGCTGACCCTAATCATACGAGTAATATAAGTGTCTTATGTGTACACTTAGTCAGTGGCGCTAAAATAGTCAACGGTCATGCAAACAAAATGACAAAATTGACATTTACATGACACATATTATGCAGGAAATGCGAGATGTGCTAAGATCGAAAGTAATTGGACGTTTCCGCCAGTTAATTGTTTGCTTGTAAAATTGTACCAGAGGATGTCGGTCAATAAATACATCGTGTAGGTATTTCAGTTCGCCTTGACAGTTGTTCTGTTAGTAAATGTTAGCTTTGATGATGTGATTAGCAGACTGATTTTATTAGGAGTTTTTGTTTGAATCGTTTTAAATCGACCGCGAAGACATAGGTAATTATAAATATAGATATATTTTAATGATTATTATGAATGCTTCGTTAATATATAAATTGGTATTGGTGGTTAATAGAAAAGGGTTTAAAATTGATTTTTAGCTGGGGATGTTTTTAATACAAATAAACCAGAATTTTCAAACTAAATTGATACGTAACATCATTTACATATTCTCATGCATTTTTGATGTGAACATACTTTTTTAAACGTATTATATAGCACATGCTAAAAAATTAATAAAGTCAGTTCAGACTTTTTTTCTATACGGGCTACAAAGGCCACTTCATTTTTTAGTTTTTAATCTTCTTTTCTTATTTATCTCAGGTATGTCGTATTTATCGCCGAGCTAACGACAAACTTACTGTAAATGCTGAAATAAAACTAACGCAGACGCCGTTTGTGAGGATTAAATTAAACGATCGCGTTTAACTTATATAGTTTTAAATATGCCGACACCGTCATTAACAACACGATGATACAACAATAAACAGTTGATTAAAATAAGTAAATTTATTAATAAACGAGCTTCTGCCCGCGGTTTTCACCCGCGTTCCCACAGGAACCGTCAAACCGATCTGTCATATTAAACCAACTTTTCAACATTATAAAACTTTATTGACAGCTGTCAATGTCAATTGTATGTCACACTAACTTCTGCCCGCGGTTTTCACCCGCGTTCCCACAGGAACCGTGCGTTTTTCCAGGCTAAAAAGTAGCCTATGTTACTCTCCGGTCCATAAACTATATCTATGCCAAAAATCACGTCAATCCGTTGCTTCGTTACCGCGTGAAAGAAGGACAAACCAACAAGCACACTTTCACATTTATAATATTAGTATGGAAGTATGGATTTAGAGTCTCACTGAAAAAAAGATACATCTTATAACTTGGAAAGTTTTAAGAATTATAGATCAATATATTACCGGAATAGCGGAAGCTTGTGAAATCTAATTGGCATATCCCGATGATTCACGAACTGAATCCGATCTAATTCGGTTTTAGTGCGGACTAAATATGATGCGGTTTGCATCATTTTCCACGTTCATTGGTTACGAGGCTAAAACTATGATGCTGAAAATCAAGCGGCAAACAGAGATTAATCATGGTTCAAAGGAAGGAGAAGTATTCAAAGGAGGCTAGTCATTACTAACAGACACACTTTGTCTCTCAGTTAAACTGTGTTACTATTTTGAAGGTCAAGTGAAAAGCAATTGTTTTTTTGCACACCTACGCTTTATTCATAAAAGCTCAATAAGATAATCTATGCTTTAAACTGCTCTGTCAACTTCTCATTGACGGAAACTGTTACGCGTGAAAACGAGACAAAACACTTTCTAGTAATTAAGTAAGTTACGGAACGCTTATGAATAAGCATAACATAGGTACATATTATGTAAAACGACTTCTGAATAAAACTTTTTAACAAAATATTAAACCGAGGATCGATTTGTTTTCCAAATTTAAATAGACTTACGTCTAGTGGACGTTTTCTGGCTGATGATGATGATGAAGTCTTCAATTTAGTCATCTGAATCAAAATAATTAATTTCAATGAAAATAAAACTCTTATGCAGGCACTCTTTAATACCTACTTCATATTAATTTCGTTCGACATTAAATGTTGAAACGCAATCTCGTTCTTTACGAACCATTGGCTTGAGTTCAATGCCACTCATTCCTTTATTGATTTGATTTGCATAAATAAATTACTTATACTTAGAACTACGTACTTTCTTAGAAGGAGGCCTTGGCAGTTATTATTGCTTCATTCCTGACCTATTATGGTTCACTATAATGTAAGCATCAGGGCCAATAAGACGCCAATATATATGTAGATAAGAGAGTCATTTGTCTAGAATAATTTAACTTTCATAAGCGCTGTTTTGGCTTGTGAATTAGGAAGTTTTCGTACTTGTTTGAAAAAGAATATGCTGACCTTTTTAACTAAACATAAATAAACATGCATAACATTTTTAAATAGTAATCATTAAGCTACTCCTAACTTAGGTGCAGTTAGAACATATGGGTGTCCATTAAAATGTTCAGTTACCAATCAGTATGTGTGATCTAGCAATATAATATCGAGACCCCACTGTATATCTAGAATTTGCTGTGCCGCCCACAAAAAAAACGGAAGCTTATAGAGCGGTTGTGTATAAGGAAGTATATTTAAATTAAAACTAGCAATGCTCGCAGCCTAACTTATATGTCCTTATAACTTCAGCTATCCGCCAGTCAAAGTAATGTCAAAATTGGTCCAGCCATTTCGGATATTAGCAGGAACAAACAGAGAGACAGACAGACAAAAATTTAAAAAATTGTGTTTTTGTTATTGGTCCCATAGGTTTAAACTTTCATATACATTTAGTAAAAATCTGTTATTTTGACATTACAAACAGATACTTCAATTTTAGTTATTTGTATGTATAGAAGATAGAAAACTCATTTGACCTGTTACCTCAAGTTGATAATTTGTTTCCATGTACCGATGTCGGCACTCACATATTTGGAGAGCCAAACCCAATTCTGATCCAATTCTTCAACCACATCGCCTTAAGCAAAAAAAAAGCTAAAAATGTATACGTAATTATTTCAAGCGACTAAATGCTACAAAAAGTATCATTCCCGATCAGACAATTCAATAAAACTCGTACATAAAGAACGAGGAAGCGAAAAAAGGTCTACAAAAGGAATATAATAAACATTGCGTAAATACTTCGCGACAGGGAAATAAAAGGCCCCAAGGACACTAACTGACTCCTTATAACTTCTTACTGACTTTTCCAACAAAAGACAGGCGCGACAAAATCGTAAACAAAAGTGTGTCATAACTTTAGTCAAACTTTTTTTTTAAAATAATTGAAACACGGGTTTTAGCCCGGGCTAACAGTGACTGACGAAAATAAAAATATAAATAGTTTTTTTCTATATAAACTTAAAATTCCAAAAAAATGCTAACCACCCTAAATATAATGGCACAAGGGAGATGATCATAATGATTCTTAAATATTTCTAGGTAAAGTTTGCTGAAAGAAGTAAAAGTTGATTAATATTTCACTACCTGGTAACACAATGAACTAACCACTATATGTGGACAAGCTGAAGACATAAAAACCATCAGTGCCAACCCTAACACCACCTTTTTACCGCCAGCCGTCAAAAAGAATGCCTTTATTGTTTGTTATGATCCGAAACACCCGACAGTGTTCGTTCTCATCTATGACATGCCAGCGCGATAACCCGAATAACTCGGCTAAACAAGAAGTGACTAGCTCCTAATCTGTACCTGAAGATTCATAACAGCACAAACGAGAAATCTGAGCAGTACGTAAACTTCTAGGAAATTGAAGTTTTCGTAGCTCTATGAGACATTAGTCCCACAGCTCAGAACTATGATGGGCACTAGCCCATTGGCACTAAAGTTTGGCAGCGCCTAAGCCGACACTTATCTCTCTAGGAGGTACTTATGCCAGTTTTCACCAAACCTAGGAGACGCCTAAATCGAATGCGAATATTTAGGAGTTCAATAAAATTAAATAGTTAGTACCTAGGGCAAAAATTATTTTACCAACTTTTAGGAGTGTTCTAATAACTATAATGAAGTATATATTTAGGACTTTGCTTACATCAGGAGTTACTTAGTTAGGCGTCGCCTTATACGCGGCCACCGCCTCAGCTTGTGGCTCGGTCACGGCCACTCAAACGCTCAGTGTACACCGATGCCATATAAAATGTATGAAAAATCTTGTCGGTAGGTTGTGGTCGCGTTAGTGGCCGCGTTTGGTGGTTCAATGTGCGGCAGCACTCAACAAATAGTACGCAGTCGCAACAATGTTAAAATTTCACAACAACAATTTGAGTATAGGATTATAGGTGTATAATATCGTAGGTACCTATTGTTTGAACAAAATGTGACGTAGATGCAGTTTAATTGTAGAAAAAGTCGGTAAAGCTCCAACGGATTGCGATCAGGTGTATGCAATTTGGGAAATCAATCACCAGCCAACATTCTCTCTGTATGAAAACATGCATTAGGCTTGCATTACATACATGGCACCCTAAGTGATTTTGTCTCTAAAGTTAAGCTGAAATAAACTTTGACAACGTCGCCAACAGAAGCTTCTTTACTGTCCTACACAGACACCGTATTACGTGCCCCACTAGAATTTATAGCATCTTGTAATTAGTTATGACGAAATGTTTGCTGGCGAAAGTGGTTACGCGCTGGAATCTCAAAGGCTTTTGTTAAAGGCGAATATTTGATGGATAGAATATCATGAGCCGTCTTTATCTAAGATTAGATCATTATTTGATACACATCATTACTAATAATTATATTTGTTTGTTGAGGCAAGACTTCAGTTAATTGAGACGGCAGTTACAACTTCATCGATATTTTATCTCTGGTGTATCTAATTATTTTGGGATTTTTCAAGACGATAGTGAATACACATTTTCTCTACATCGTCGAATATCATTATCAAAGTTAAAAAAAATAGGGCCAACAAAAACAGAGCGTACTAACATTCCACAGAAGCCAAAAAATGAAGAAAGAAGAAGAAGAAGAGAGTAATATGAAAACTAATAAGAAAAACCCGAAACATAATTAGATTCACATTTCTCAGTTTCAAAATAAAAATGTCATTTTGTCGTTGAAATTGTTCCAAATAGCAAATCATTTCCGCCTCTTTTTACAAAACAAATGTGAGAAAGTTAACTAGGTAAAGGTTGAGTGAAAAGGCCATCTGCCCGGTTTCGCTTCGAGTAGTCTCGACAAGCACATGGTTAAACGAGGCAAACATTTGTTTTGCCGCCCGAACAAACGGTCGAAAGTAGGTATCGGTAGGGTTGCCATCATTCCTTATAAATCCGGAATGACTAATCCTGAAAATTTATCAACTATCTTTTGATTGGAAACATGATTAGTTGGGTGTACAGCCATGTCATTCGTTAGTTAAAATGAATATTGGATCAAACATCTCCACTGCTTATCATCGACTTCCTTCAAGAATGCGTTGATTTTGTCCTAATACACCACGCCTAGCAGGTTCTTGGTGACTTCAGTAGATTATGACATTGACCGAGAAGACTGCTGCTGCCCATTCCCTGAATATTCCCTTAGCCGGCTCTTATGGCACCCACGGAATGAGATGGGGTGGTACTATTACTAGCCGGGAAACACAGCCAATATCACTCCCATTTTGTATTCATAAAATAAGTACCTACACTTGTCCTTAAATACAATATTATCGTCTGGACACCTCAGTAACTGATACCTCCGGGCCGTAATCAGTAGTTACAATGTAGGGTACGACTTTTTGGTAGGCTTTTTGGAAACATATATTGAAACAGGGATCTCGTATTGGATTCTGAAACCAGATGATAGGTACACTTATTTGAAATTGTTTTTTCACGAATATTTGAGTTTGTACTTGATATATATTTTAACATCACAATTAATTATAGTTTTTTTTCTATACCTGCAGTTACTGTGTGTTACTTTTCAGTCTGGTGTACAGTAAATTATTTTGTATTGTACAGGGTGGACCAAACCAATACTCACGGAGAAAAAGTACCCTAAATATTGGAGCTAAGAAATTTAACACACATGATACATTTCTCTATTTTTAGAATTAAAAATGCTAGTATTCAAAGATTTTTTAAAGTCACTTGCCAGAGTCAGGAATCTAAGCCGCCAAATGTTGAAAATAAACAGCCTGTATTTTTATGATACCGATAGATGTGTGATGTGATAGAGTTCTCATCACTTCCAAGCCACCACCTTCACCTAAGACTTATTACCTAATGTCTCAAGGTAACGAGCGCAAAGCAATTCCGCGCAGGCCTTTGGGTTTCAAAGTTCTGCAGTTGTTATGGGCCGGCGTTATGCTTACCATCAGAAATGACTAGCTCGTCTCCTTATCAAATAATATAAAAATTGTTTATATGTTGAAAATAGAAAAAATCTCTCATAGCTCTACTACGCTTATAGCGCACTCTATATATTATGTATAATGTATATAGTAAGTATATTTTTTGCACCCAAATCGACGCTAGCGCATCGATCGCTCCCATAACATAGTTTGTTAAGGCGTTTGTTTTGGATAACTAGAAGACGCAGGTTCGAATGCTACAAGCGGCGAAATTTTCGAGATTATTACGTAGGTATCTTTTTTCCGTTGAGGGTGAAATCTGAAGATGCCCAGCCATATTGGCATATCAGTGTTTTTCGATTGCCGCACTTGTAAGAGAGCCAGTCCACATTCTGAGCTAAACGCACGCGCACGTGTCTATTCTTTGACTCACTTCATCACAAGATGGTCAACAATTTTCTGTCTTTCTAACCACGTGCATAAAGCTCATTTTACTCAATCAAACGTATAAATGAACAGGAACAACAATAGTTGGCAAATAGCACTCGGTGCTCATTTTCCTTTTCATTGTGAACATAATGAGCCGATTTGCGTGCTAATGTTTATGGCCGAGCGTTTCAGTTGTTAGCTTAAATGTTAATGTTAAATTATATTTGGATAGCTTATGACTATTATTCATTTTGATTCAAGGACTCACTGGTTTTGAGAAGTAATTTACACTTTATGGATGTAGTGTAATGTTAAAATTTGTAAGCATTACATTTTAAAACGGTTAGAGGTAAGGCACAACAACAGGTAGAGGTAAGGTGTGTTACACCTCAACTTGTACAATGTACATCCCTGTACATGACGATGGCCGTACAAAATCTGGAACGGAACCAATTCTTGGACTATTTTCTACATCCAGGTGTATTAGTTCACTTCACAAATACAGGTAATATTTTATACGCTTGATAAATATTTGTCTTGATGCGGCAATCTGAGCCGCAACCCTTACGCGTTCTAGAAGTTAAGTTTGTTGACTTATTAACTACACGAGGGTCGTTTTATACTTTGCCTTTTTTAAACCTAAGATATATTTATTTTCTTGCAACACATTTTTAGCTGGTTTGCAGAAGCCTGCAGTAAAAATACATGTTGTTTTTACTCTTGCAGTACCTTAGTAAGAATCTTATGTACTCCTACTTTAAATTATGTCTCCATGGCTATATTGGTAGCCATCCTGCCTGCAAAGTGAGAGGTCCGGAGTCAATCCCCAGCCGCGGCATACTTTGTGTCGTGAACAAAAAGTTTATTCTCTATGGTCTTTGATGTTTCTGTTGTGCATCGGTGTACGTCCATGCCGCTATTATAGTGCGATATTTGCATGGCAATAGACAATGACTGTATCGTTTAAATATTCACATTTATGCAACCATTGAATTTGAACGCTAGTAATGGATTGCATATTTCAAGCATGCGTTCATTTGATTATTATTTTACATTGGAGAGTGCCGCTTTTCGAATATTCTATTGAAGGGAAATGGTTTGCCATTTGTTATTACTTTTACCAATATATAGTGTTAATAGTAATAATACAACCACTAATTGTATTGATTATGGAATTGTATTGATGGTAATTTGTAACATTGTATTTAAGACTGTTATGTAATTGTAATTTGAGAATAAGAATAATTATGATGTAAAATATGACCGGTCTAAGCACATAATATTTGTCAAAAGATTGAAATAAATGAATTGAATTGAATAATGACTGAGACATAACCACTGGTTGAGTTTAGCCGCGATTGACTTTCCATATAAATTTCAATACGTACAAATAAATCAAATTGAAGTATCTGTTTGTAATGTCAAAATTACCTCCTTTTACTAAATGCATACGAAATTATTTAAGAATAACAAAACACAATTTAGAAAATTTTCGTCTTTCTGTCTGTTTAGATAGGTTTAAGTAAAGAGTATTAACACAATTTTGAGTTTTAATGATCATATTGTTGATGAATAATCTGTTCTGTTTGTTTTTTTAATACTTTTTGTTAACGACACGAGCGGGTCGTTAACCCGATGGTAAGCGTAACGCCAGCTCATAATAATAATTGCAATACCACTCAGAACTTTGAAAAACAAAGGTCTGCGTGGCACTGGAGTGACTTTTTTTTATTATACTATTTACCATTAAAAAAATAACTTTTGCAGTCTTAACTTACTTTGCTTAGTTAGTATGTTTTAACTGAAAACTTTTAAGTATCAAATGTGCAAAGTGAAGGATCGTGGAAAATAACTCTGTAAACATTTACAACTACGTATACCTATAGCAACTTTAAACTACTTTGCGACCTCTGCTTAAGCCGGAAGCGGATACACTTAGCCATCTCTCCTCTCCTTTGGTGCTTGGGAAATATTTCTGTACCAATAAGATAACCGAAGCAATATCCTGGATGCTGCGACACTGCAAGACATGCCGCACTAGTGCCGTAATATTTTTAAAAGATTTTAAATTGGTAGATGAATCTTACAGCTTCGAAGTACGAAAATATGGCCGAACGCGTCGTCCTGTTTCTGATTTTATCTCAGTTGTAATGACCAGGTGGTAGGATAATCATTTCTGTGAGTGTCTGTCTGAATGGGTACCATCGCTTTACTCATGTAATCTACTGCCAAGCAGTAATGTGCAAGCATTTCTGTATTCCGGTTTGAGCACAGCAATAAGTGAATTTACTGGGCTTGTATCTAACGTCTCATGGTAACGAGCGCAATGCAGTGCCACGCAAGCCTTTCGTTTTATACTAGGTGGTAGGACTAACTCTTCTAAGAGTGTCTGTCTAGGTTGGTACCGCCGGTTTGCTCGTGGAGTCAGCCGCTAAGCATTAATATTATGTAAGTATTACTGTGTTCCGGTTTGATGAGCAGAGTAGCCAGTGAAATTACTGGGATTATGAGACTTAATACCTAGTGTCTTAGGGTAACGAGCGCTCTGCAGTGCCGCGCAGGCCTTTGTTTTTCAAAGTTCTGAGTGGCACTGAATTTTTTATGCGCCGGCGTTATGCTTACCATCATTACCGGCTCGTCTCGTTACAAAGTAACATAAAAAAAAGTTTCAAAGTTCTTGGTTGAGGCAAACGACCCGCTCGTCTCATAATCAAACAGTAAAAAAAATGTGTAAAAACAAAATAGACAGTAAAATTAAAAAAGGAATAAAAAAACAATTCGAGAACCATGTTTTCCGAAGCGAACTATTGCGCAATGAATCTAGCACAAAAAGTTCTGCCATGCCGGCACAGGCTTTCGAGAACCATTTTGCATTCTTTTTTGAGAACTGGGAATGGTTGTGAAAGCTCTTCTACACGGCGTGGATTACAAGGTTTGCCGAAATAATTCTTTCTTTTCCTTTTCCGTTCGATAGTATTGACGATATAATTTTCCTATCGATAGTAGATATCGACATTACGTTTCGTAAAACTGTCATTTTCGTTGAACAATTAATATAACACACGTTTTCTACATCGGGTTCTATGCAGTGAGAAGGCGAAAGAATACACTCTTCTATCATCAATGAAACAAACGCAATACGCTATAAAGTTTATTACAAGACTGCACAAAAAAGGAGTGTAATGTTTTTAGGGTTCATGTGTGTATGTGATTTTCTTCATTTCACCATATCTTTTAAATGCCTGTACAGATTCGTATTTTTTTATATTATATGGTGCTCGTTACCCTTTTTTTTTTTTTTTTTTTTTTTTGTAACCCAGGGAAAAACTCTTTTCCGAGCTTACCCCTCCGCGCCCCGGGGGGGGCGACGGAGAGAGTGTGGGGCTCCCGCCCGCCCACTGCGCGGCGTCCTACCCACTAAAAAACCACTGGGACGTTTTACGGCTCAGCTTCTGGACGGGGTCGCGGCGCCACTTACGCACTACGCGCGGAACCCCGTTAGCCGTCGTCCGCCCCTCCAGGGCGGACCCGCCTCGCAGGGAGAGAATCTCTCCCCCGCACGGCCAGGCGATGCGCCCAACGTAAGCGCATCGCCTCCACCTCGGGAGGACCCTACCTATGCAGGTGCGGGACGCTGAATGCCCCCGCATTCGACGCCCCAGGCGCTCCCGGAGGAGACGGAGGGGTTCGACCGCGCACCCGTCTCCGTGCTCGACTGAGCACCACCACGGCCCCCCACCCACCACGGCACCCGCAAGTGCGGCGCCTAGGGCTGGGGCCTACCTCTCGACGCACGGTCAACGACCGTGCGCCGGTCCCCGGACCTCAAGGAGAGGACCATCGTTCCGGGGACTATTTCACCCACGTCCACTCCGATACAGCCCCCACACCAAGCGTTTTTCCGCGGTCAGAGTGGGGGCTTACTTCTTCCTGTCACGTTCAGCAGGCAACCCCCGCCCCAAGTAATACCCGTCAGAGCGGGGGTCTACTCCTCTTACGTCTCGTCCTGTTTGGCGCGCTGCCAGCGGGAGCAGGAGGTATATTATACCCCTGGTCCCACGCTGGGAGACAGCGCGCCCCACCTCGGCCCGTACACCCAGTCCCGTCCATTGTTGGCGCGCTGCTCGACCGAACAGCGCGCCCCACCTCTCGGTCACCCTACTCGTCCGATTTTGCAGCGCCGGGGAGCCACGCGTACTACGCGGCACCCCGACACGCCTGTCCTTCCCTGCGGCCTTCGGACCCCGCTCAGCCCATACGCCCCATCCGCTGAGCCCTCTGCTGACCCCTTCAGAGGAGCACGCGGAGGGGCCCACCTCGCCGGGTTATTAGCTACATGTCAGCAATCTCTCCGGGACCGAAAAGTCAACCAGGAGAGGTTGCTGACAGGTACCCAGGGTGCACCGCGTGGAGGTTCCCCGGCATAGCACCCCGTGCTCGTTACCCTGAGACATTAGGTATTAAGTCTCATAAGCTCTGTAATTTCACTGGCTACTCTGCTCATAAAACCGGAACACAGTAATACTTGCACATTACTTCTTGGCAGCAGACTTCACGAGCAAAGCGGTGGTGACAACCGAGACGGACACTCGCAAAAGAGTTAGTCCTACCACTAACAAATGTGTGTGGATTGTTAGAATCCTTACATCATCCCGAGTGACACTGGCTAGGGCAGTCGTGTTTTTTATGTAACTTTTTTTACATCGTTACTGATGATTAATGATAGTGGTAGATCTAGATCTACTATGGTGCTATGGTGCTATGGTGCTAGCACCATCATCCAAGAATCTGTATGAACTATCCTAATAGATATTATACCTTGCCGCAAAACAGTAGTAAGCTAGAGCAGTGTAGTAGTTATTAAATAAAGATTAGTTGCTGTAAACTTTTATAGATCAAGAATGTTAGTATTTGAGCAACACCTTTTAACAATATGGTGACTTTAGATGTAAAGTGTAAGGTGTGATGGTAAGGTGACAACAGATATTTGAATTATTTAATATTTCGATAAAATAGTTATTTGTTATATTATTATGCAAGACCTCAAAGTCGTTTGAAAATGATTGTTATTTGGTATTGAAATCCGAAGAATCGAAGGATCCTACGTTTGAAACATAGAATCCTGAATGTAGCGAAGGTTTCAAAGGTACGAGACGCTAAATGACTGTTGCTGAGCGAAACACACAATTATTTTTCACCTCATGACAGCGAGGAAAGATATTGTTTATCATTCGATATCTGTGTGCAAAATAGCTTTTTCCACTCTAGTGGAAAAGGTTGCTGAGCAGCGTCGGCCGCTGCCTTTTCCACGCTAGCGTGGAAAAAGCGCTCGCCCGTATATTTTTAAATAAGACCTTTCGGTGAAAGGTGATAAATAATACAACAGCTGAATACACTTGTAGGTGAATACACCATATTAGGGGCATACATACATATCGTCGTGTAATGCGGTCAGTTGTTCCACCATCATAACGACGTCTGTCCCGCACTTCGACCACCCAAATTGTAACCTAAAATATATTAATAACAGGTTTATGTGGTTTTCGAACAAATTCAAATTTAAAATTTACTAACCGTAGGAGTCCCAGCAGAGTGCTCATGAAAGTTAAATTACCCTAAGTGCCTGTTCCAAGTATACAACCGATAGAGAAGGGTATGAAACTCATGACATGTTTTTTCAAAAATTGGTGCTCCAATGTTGCTAACAATTTTGTTTAAAATTTTAAATAAGTGTTAGGGTTGTTGCCAGGAGGCGCCTGAACTGTTTGCCTCCATGCCTCTTTGTCAGTTACAGGATCCAATAATGCGTTAATCCAATCAGGTTTGCCATCAGTTTTTATTAACATCACAACAATTTAATTCAGTATTACATAATCATGAAAATACGAACTCGAAGATTTAGAATAGTAATCAGTGACTTTGGATTAGGTGGACCGACAACCTTGTCAAAACTCCAAATGACGTTCTTTGGGGGACAGCTATGTTTAGCAGTGGACATCTTCGGGCTAACGACGATGATACAGTGACTTTGAAACAGCTGATCTACAAAAACAGCTATACTTTCCAGAAACCATTGTAGCCCCACATGTTTTCGCAAAGCCTTTACCACTCAAAGACCTGTGAACTTTTCCAGCCAGACGTTTTTAGAAAATATGAAACTACTAACTACACTTTACCGAACAGTGCACGTATGACAATTCCTACAGTTGTTGTTTCAAGGGACTCTTGTGCCGTGGGAGAAGTTTTACAATAACAACATTGCGCTTCGGAACAAACAAGAAAATTGGTTTTTCACGAACAAAATACAATCGAGTAAAGGCAACAATTTACAAGAAATAAAGTGTACAGAGCTCTTTATTTGTTGTAAATTGTTGTTTCTACGCAATTCAAGACTGCGTCGAATCCAAAAGAGAACAAAGATTTTCATAACGACTTTTATGTTTTGTTTTCTACTATATACAAAGTGACGGGACGTGTTTGTCGTTTGATGGTAAACGTAACGCCTGCGCATAGCAATTGCGTGAATTGGGTGAGGTAACACAGAGGTAACACTGTATCGCTTCTATACAAAAGGCGAAAACTCACTACAGAGTGCTGGTTACTCTAAGACATCAGTAATTATATACTCTCATGTCGTGGCTAAATACTCTGAGACATCAGTCATTACCTATAAAAGTCTCATATCGTCTAGGATAATGCAATGGCGCGTAACTTGCCCTGTAAAATGAATCAAACTTTACCGGAGAGTGAAAAAACTTAACATCTTCGTTATTTCCATTGACAAATAGATATGCTGTATTCTTTTAACGCGAATTTACAGCTAGATTTCCTAGCTTGGTTGATTTTTTAATCTGGCGAGTTGACCGGACGGCAATGAGTCTGCAGAGGTGTGCTCTAATTAGTACTTGTATATGTATATAACCCTGAGCGTAGCGAGAATTTCAAAGGTTCAAGAAGCAAAATAACTTTGCTACCGAGCGAAACACACAATTTTTCACCTCACTACCGCAAGGAAAGGTTATGTTTACATTCAAAATCTGCGTGAAAAAGTGCCTTTTCCAGCTAGTGGATAAAAGTCCAACATTTGGAAGACAAAATCTACGCTTAAAATCGTCTAGTACTCGTTAAATCTTAGCTTAAAAGTGCCCATATGCCAATATATCAGCATTTGCAGTTTGAATTTGCTGAGCTGGCTGCAATAGCTCAAAGCTTTAGATCACAACTTCGGTCTGACCGGCTTGGGATTTCAGGAAGCTTTTAAAAGTGCTCAACAAGGAATCTCGACGACCCATACGTTCCATTTTAGTGCAAAGCTCCATCATTTCTGGTAAACATTTTCTTAAAGTTTGCTAAAACGTTTTCCTAACATGTTGCAAGTGATGCGTATTATTACACTCTACGGAGTACGTGGACTGCACCAGTCTGTACTCTACGTTACATTGGATTATTGAAAAATACTAATTAAGTTAGCCATCTTGTATTATTATATGTTCTGTGCCATATTACATAATTTAGGTTTTTGGAAATATTTGTGAAAGGTAATATACAATTACATATTATTTTGTATACTACATTATTATACATTAGATAAAGATTATATTTACCGTGGTTTCTATTAATTCAAGAACTTTTTAACTATCACGGTGAATAACCGTGATTGTTTAAAACTACTATTAAAGTAGTTCGTGGTTTGTATCTGGTCTTCTTAGCATAAAACAGAGGCAAGTAGCTTACAAAGAGATCCGTGTGCCCAGCAGTAACATTATAAGGGATGTATAGATGATGATATGCTATAGTTGCATCATTATACAACCAAGGCCATGTAGTAAAGAAACTTCTAGTGTTTACTTGGCTAGCTTTCAACCACTATCTCACCTGACAATATAACATGATATAAATTTAAATTGTATTCAGAATATACATGGCGAGCGTGTAAATAATTCTAAAGACCGTCGCTTTAAATATTCCAAACTAAAATCTCGTTTTGAATTTTATAAAGCACCGGAATTTTCCCAAAAATAAATTTTGAACATGAAACACAAGACACTAAAATGAAGGAAACATTTTGTAAAACAGACTCATTCTTTACGCAAGGGACTCGTAAAACTTTCAACACTTTAACGACCTATTGAAACAAAATGGCGAATGACGTTTAAGAAACAGTAGTCGTAAATGATTTAAACAAGTCCTTATTCAAGTTAAATAAAACGGCACTGGGTCGTTTTCGGACTCCGTTTACACTGTCCATGCGATATCGTAAGCATTTACGTATCATAGATCCTTGAAACTCAAAACTTTTATGGGACCTTTTATTTGTAAGCTTGACCACCAAGCTGGTGGTAAATGATCCATGGATCATTTACCACCAGCTTGGTGGTCAAATACACAAATATAATAATATAAAATATAGGACTATTAACTAAAATTTATATTTACCACGAAGAAAAGCTTACAAATAAAAGGTCCCATAAAAGTTTTGATGGTGGTACCTACCCCAGATGGTGTGTACCTATTATATAGTCGAAGTTATTATTATGGATCCCCACAGTCAAGATTTGGCTCTAAAGAGCAGCTGCCGAAATAAACCGATAGATATTTGACGATCGATTTATATCTTTAGACCGGTAGCTACTGCTACTATAGAATTAACACCATGCCAAATTCGCATCGCAATCTTTTGCAATAAATTATTACTATCGGGCGGGCCACACCACAGAGCTGAAATTAAATAACTGGACAGATAGCTGAACTCAACAGATTAAAACCCTCATGAATTTAGAAATATAAAAAAATCTTTATGAAATATATTTTATAGTGTTAACCGACACTAGCGGATGTTCACATAAATATATACATCATAATACATAAATATATACGGCTTGTAAGCCGAAAAAGAAATACATCATATCAAGAATTTCGCAGTCAATAGTGATTGCTCCCATGGCCTAGTGGTTAAGGCGTCTGGCCCGGCAAGCCAGAAGACGCAGGTTCGAATCCTGTTGGAAGCGAAATTTTTGTGATGTATATATTTATATAAAAAAATCATATCCATTGAGATTCAGTCGAAATCTTCTAAGAAATTGGTAAAATTTATGATGATTAACTTCGATCACAAATAGAGTGGCAACTACAAGGTACGCTGCGCAAACATTTTTGTAGGTTAGTAATATAAGGTATTTCGCTAACATATCGTACGATAATGTAAAGCCATCTTACATTTCTCTCAAAGCTCCCGGGAGTAGTCGAGGCTTTCGTTTTGTAAACATTTTCGCTGTCTTCCCGTGTTATTGGAGTTTCGAAGTCGATTCTCTACGAAAGTAAAGGAAATTCAAAAACGTCTATTATTTTATATTTGCCTTTTCCGCCAGATCGGCTTTCCTGTGATGTAATATTGTTTCTTAGAATATTTGAATATCTTTAAAGAATAGTTTACGCTAGCTAAATCGTTGTGTTTATAGAGTTAATAATTATTTACTTAACAATTATTATCGACAGCAAGTTGCTGGCCTGGGCCATTCATTTTAGGATTAGATTGATTTGTTTGCAAGTCAATGCGTACATTCTTAGGTATGTACCTACATTTTGTATAAAAATACACATCAAACGGTAGGTACACTCACGATTTAGTTTCACTTCCTATTAACAGACGATGAAGTATTTATAATGTAGGTGAGGACTATTTATGTTAAGCCTGAAATAGCTGGCACGATTTTAGGTTTCTATTGTTTCAGTCAAGCTTCTGTAATGAAATATGATGCTGCGCTGTAGCGCTGCTGAGTCTTTTGATTTAGTAAGAAATCGTAGGCGGATAGGCGAGACGTACTGTCTCAAGCCCTATGAAAATAATCTCTTGAGGCTGCTTGTAAATTGAAATGTGCGCGGCCTTTACTGGAATTGTTTCTTAGTCTTAGCTGTTGTTACAAGGAGTAACTTAGTCTACTTTTATTTTAGAAAAAGAATTAGGGTTCCGCGCAAACAAATAAAAACCATTAAATCCAATATCTCCGCACGGGTGAAACCGCGGGCAGCAGCTAGTAATAAATAAAACTAAAACACTGATTCAAATCTTATTAGAATTCTCTGTTAATGTAAGACAATAATCCCATAGATAAATTGGAAAGCTTAACGAATTCTTAATCACTAAATTCGGAGTCCACGTGATTGAAATTATCCGTTCCCAATCTTCTTATATGTAATTTGTCAATCATTAGTTTTATTACATTTTTATGTTCTACGATGAATCAAAGTTCTTAAGTCCCAAAGGTCCAGTCCACACTGGTATAAAAATTCATGCGACACTGCGCCTAATATACTTGTCGTGTCTTTTGATATCTTTGAGTTAAATTTGAACAAGCTTGGGAGCTTAATTATTACAATCTAAAATCCAAAATAGATTATAATTATTATATTCTAGATTAGATTTTTATGATTAAAGGCTTTGTACAGCGCTTTTATTTTTGTCACCCAGCCACAGAAAATATAATATGAGCCAGAGCTGAGGCTACTTACCTCTTTTAACCAAAAAAATGTATCGTAGCATAAATAAATTATAATATGTAGAATAATTTAAATTTTATACTTTTAAAAAAAGATCTATTTTTTAGTCCATTATTATCTCGTGTATTTAAAACTACTCCCGTATTTTTTTTATCATTTAATTGTACTGTCTTTTACAAATAATATAAAATAAATATATATATATATTTAATAATACATAATTATTTTTAGCTTTTGTGTTTAACTATATGTCGTGTCTGTTGTATTAAGTAGCTCCAAATGAAACAATTTCTAGTACTTATTTGTGTGTAGACTTTTTTTAATAAACGTGTTAGAATTCTTTAAAATGTCGAAGAAACAAAAATCAAATGTGATTTCTTCACCCTTTTGTCTGAGTCTGACCAAACCTTTAGTTATTCAAACGCATAGGGATTTATTTGATTAATCGATTCTATAAATTGTGTAATCTATACTTTCGATGTATCGATAATGATGCAGATGAAACTAAGTAATATAAGAAGGCACAAAAAATTACAGATATACAATTCATTTTTATGTATTAATTAAGTCTACTTTAATGTGAATCACTTTTTTATTACAAGCTATGTTTTTATGTATGTATGTTTGTTTGTTTAGGTTAAATTTTGCAAGCTAAATCTGACCCACTTCAAAGCGTTCGATTGGGCCGAAATTTTACATACGTATGTAAATCTGATGACAATGCAATATAATGATGTCACAGAGCTGGTCTGATGATAGAGCTGAAAGGTGTCCATAGGAACTCTGTAACGAAATGACATAACCCTATAGAGTCTGGGCTCATTCGTTCCGTCTTTACAAGTACTCTGATCCTAGATTATGTCCTAATGATAAAGCGAAGGTGGCCACGAGATTACCGTACCAATTACGTATTTTATGAAAGCTCGTCTGAAAAAATATATTGTTCCTCAAAAAAACTTTTTTATTAGTCATGTTTTATGTGCCAAAAGATTCATTTTCATTTTAGGTTGAGTTTATTATAAGTACTAGCTGCCATCTATCGAATTTCATCCGAGTAAAAACGCCCAAAAACACCATTTTTTCGAGATCAAAATTAGCCCATGTCACTTTCCGGCCCATAAAATATGCAAAAAATCAGGTTGTCTATTGCAGTGTGAAAGACGAACCAACCAACAAACACACTATCGCAATTATAATATCACATTGAGCAATTGTAAATGAAGTAATAGGAACTAGACTTTTGTAGTTACTTAAGATGCCGGCTACTTGATGATGTCCCTCATTATCTCATTATCTCTTCTAAAAGTCATTGCTGAGTCTAGATTCTAAGTCGGTATAGGTTGTCTAAAAAAATTTCTTTAAAAAAGCGACGAACCGACTTCAGTGACAAACTACTGAACCGATTTTGATGAAATTTCTATGGGACCAATCTGAAAGTAAATAAAAAAAATCCCAATTAAAAATTCAAATAAAAAAAATCCAAATCGGTTTATAAATCCGAGATCTGAGGTAACAAACATAAAAAAAATTACCCGACGAATTGATAACCTTCTCCTTTTTTGGAAGTCGGTTAAAAACGCACAAATCACCCGTCTAAGCCTGACCCTAAAAGATATATATGTCATAGTTCATGCCTATTTGTTGTATACGTACTTATTCTTTTACTACCAAAAACCACAAAAAAACTACTCTGAAAACGTTGACATAAAATTAAACACGGTTATTCGCCGTGCTTACTTCGTCTCGACAACGCATGAGCGATTCTTGTCTCGTCAAACGCTTGAACGAGCCAAGATACTCAAACTCAAGAATATGGAGTAGTAAAACCTACTCGCTTTCTAGTACAAAAGATTTCTCGACTCGACTATAAGCTGTTTATCGACAAGATTTATATATCCCACTCAATATACAGGACTGGAAGTAAGCTTCCAGTTATCAAAGACGATGTTTACGACTCCACCAAACATAGACGTCATAAAATGCTTGGCAGTAAATTAATCAACTTATGCCGTTAAGGGCTTACCACACAATGTGCGGTTATATGTCCGGTGCATCGTAGTCTTAATACGTGATTTGGGTTAAAAGGTTTTATAATTTCTTTTTACTTTTAATTGAAAATTAAAACTTTTAATTTTATATATCTTTTTAATTTTATATAAGCGCTGTATTTGTGTATGTCAACTCATCTACGAGTATCCGCCTGAGGGTACCACCGCTTTGCTCGTGCAATTGCCCGCTAAGCAGTATACATGCATTACTATCTTCCAGTTTGACGAGGAAAGTAGTTATTGAAATTACTGAGAATGTGGGACTTAATACCCGATACTCAAGGGAACGAGCGTGTACTGTACCGCGCAGGCCATTGTAGTTCTGGGTGGCCCTGCAGTTGCTACGGACATGCGTTATGCTTATTGCTTACATTTAGCGGTCTGCTCGTCTCGTTAGCTTATATTAATAAATAAAAAAAAATTAAAATTAAAAATTTTGAAAATACCTCTTAATGCATTTAAACTTCATAGAACTAGGACTTAATAAAATTTTTGAAAAACCCCCGACTCGGAGAAAATCCTTCGGGGCTGCCTGGGATCCCCTGCTCTTACTGCTTCATTTTATTTGAAATTGGGAACATTGATAGCAAATAGCAGGCTGGCAGCCCCGATAGATTTCCTAGGACTCAGGAGTTTTTTTTAAATACATAGTTCTTTTTCTATCAAGTTTACATCCACCATGGGTTTTCCAAAGTTTTTATTTTTGCTTTTATTTTAATGATTTTAGAGAATTTCTCTAACACTTTTTTGCACCTCCACCTGGAAGGTTAACACTGTAACAACTTTCTTAAAACCATCGCCGATAAATCACAAACCTTATAAAAAACCGTATTATATCTAAATCGCTCAAACTGTTCTGAAGATAATTGGGAATATTCGTATGTGCACACACAAATAAACAACCTTTACACTAAACGCAAATAGATCTACTTTCCGTCGCGGGTAAAAGGCTAAATTATAAAATTCCTTTTTTTGCGTTCGAGATAGAGACAAAGTTGGTGCGGTCTGGGTGAAGGAAAAGAACATGGCCTCCACCAAGACATGCATACTATGGGCGTACCTATACGCTTTCGATGTTGATTGACTTTAATGACAATTATTCTCAAGCCTCCTTCAGACATAGACGGTAATAATGTCAAAGGTTCCGTTAAATGTCCACCCACCGTAACTTACAACATTTCCATGTAAATCCGTACCCACGAATGGTCGATATAAACCAGCCACCGTACATTATTAATCTTAAACCCCATGTGTAAACGCAAACCAGCAGAATTTCCTGGTTGTATTTACACAGGTTCGTATTTGGACAGTTTGACTGTGTTAAGATTTCGGCCACATTAAAATCCATACATTTTCTATGACCTCACGGTATCTTGATATAAGGTCCATTTGATTATTCTTATAATAATAGACTGTCCAATAATGTAAACAAATAGGCGGGCGGCAACCTTTGACATTATTAGGTAGGTATTTATTCAAAGGTGCTAACAAATGTTACAGTGATCCAATTCCCAACCCAATGATATGATTTGAATTCAAATTTCTATCTGTGTCATTAATTGGTGATCTGCCGTTTTAGTTTATGTTATTAGACAAGTATCAAAACATGGACTTTATGTGAAATCTTATGGTCTTTACAAAAAGTGATTACGCCACTTGGTTGTAATGTAAACAAAAGCTTGCCTTTTATTACCATTCGTGCTAAATGATTTAGTAGTTCGCATTGATAAATCGGTCTCAGTGTCCATCTCAAAGGCGGTTTTTGTTGAGTACTTAGCTCTAAAGATCTTTAAGACAAGTCTCATGCTCACACAAAGGTAGTACTAGGTATGATTACTCAGTAAATGTGACAAAGTGACACATCACTTCACATCACAATTTTATTAAAATCGAAATAATAGCTTTATATAAAAAAAAAAATTGTAATTGTTATAATGGCGACCATATAATTATTTGATGCATTCATGTTTTAATTGCATGTGGGAAAGAATTATTCAATGATTGCTATGCCATGGCCATACCATGATTTTGTTATTACTAAATAATAACAATGGTTGAACAATGATTTAATTTTAAATTGATAAAACATATTAACCGTGTCTAGGCCATGGATAAATGAAGTAAATAGTATACGTAAAATAATATCATGCAAGTAATATCAAATAAAATAATATCATCCCGCTTACAGAGGTTTTTTATACTATTGGATAACGAGGCGAGTGGGTCGTATGCCTTATGGTAAGTTATGCTTACCATCAGGCATATGACCCACTCGTCAGCCCGTAACAATTGCAGTGCCAATCAGAACTTGTGTTTCAACACAAAGGCCTGCGCGGCGCTGCAGTGCGCTCGTTAACCTGAGACATTAGGTATTAAGTTTCATAAGCCCCTAATTTCACTGACTACGTTACTCATCAAACTGGAACACAATAATGCTTGGCAGACTACACGAGTACTCGCAGAAGAGCTAGTCCTACCACCTAGAAGAAACTGTAATACCGATCTAATAATGCGAGCTTTAGACTAATGAGTAAGCTTTGGGAAAATGAATAAATAAAGTAGTTTAGATAAAGTAGTGTACGTATATGACGGGGCGGCGAGTCCAGGGGTCTTTTTAAAAACGGTGACGTCACCATCGGTGACGTCAACATCTTCAGCATCATGGTGACCGCTCACCCCTCGTAGAAAGAAAACACGAAGTAACTCCATTTATCTCAACCATTTATTGCGGCAAGGTTATATGGGAGATCTGAACAGTCCGACGGTAGGCGTAATACTGCTCCTTTCCAACAGTCGGCCGCTCGTATTTATAGCAAAACAGATTGTGACAAAGAATCTTTATAAAACTTGTTAGATCTTGTCATTCTACTTTAGATTTTAATCTTCAATTGAAATTCCTTACTTTTTATCAACATGGGGCCCAGGAGAGCGCTCATGATAGTTAAAATAAATGACTCTAGGTGCCCATTCCAAGTAAGAGGCCGTACAAGAAGAACGGGCAAGAAACTTGTCGGCAATCTTTTAAAAAATTGTGTTTACAGTGAATTTGTTCAGTTTAACAATCATTTGTCTAGTTTTAACAATTCAATGAATAATTTATGGTTAGCAAACATTAATTAGTTAATCAAAGTTTAAGTGAAATTATTAACAATCCAATGAGTAATTTATGGTTCTAAACGCTTATTAGTAAACCAAAGTTAACATGTTTTGATTGTTGTCATTTTACACCGTCCATGAAGCTCGCCTGTGACGTCATTGCTCCGATATATATTTTTATTCAGGCAAACGACCCGCTTGTCTCTAATCAATAACAACAAAATGTCACAAAGCAGTAAGTAAAAAACACGGTGAGACGATAAGTCTGCGGCATCACAATACCGTCAATTAACACCTATTCAATCCCTGTTGGCTGTTTGATCGTCGAGGTCAAACGGCATGAGAGGTCGTACAGGATCCGTTTATTAATTCATATTTACTTAATCACAGTGGATCGTCGCATTGAGTGATGAATTTAAATTAAGCTCGTCATCTGTCGATGATAATTAACTAAATGGTAGTTGTTTACAAACCAGAAGGTCTACTCCCAAAACGATAATGATATCAAAGTGGCCTACCCCTAAAACCATAACAATAATATGATCGTCACGATACGATATAAGTTTGATATTGCTCTGGATATATCAAACTAAACATACTATAACAAATTTTCCTACGAAAAGTCTTTTTAACACACTTTTATTAGCTTCACTTGTAACTAACTAACAAACAATGTAGTAAAATCTTAGAAGTCAATTTTCACCCACTTCAAATTGTCGTATCGAAATGAAACATTGTATGTTTATGTAGTTCAGAAGACAATGCAATAATTGGGTATCATGGAGCTGATCTGATGATGGAGCCAGGAGGTAGATAGTGGAACTCATTAGTGGCTATAAGGAAACACTTCGAGCTTATGATTCGTTTTGACGAGTCCAATTGCACTCGATTTTGAGGTTCTGATGATGGAGCCAGGAGGTGGAATTAGGTGGTTTTATTTCTCTAAACTACCTACATATAATTATTAATTGTCAAGCTGTTATTGATCGTTCGACCGCCGATACGACTATCAACACGATGAAACTTAGACAATCGACAATCACGCAACGGTACAATCATCGGTCATCGATTTTGTAAGTAGACCCCCTGATGAGATTTTGGTTCAAATCAGTGACTGATTTGAGTAAAAATCTTACAAGTAAATAAATATCTGAAGATGCATAGTTATTGAATCATTTTACTTACGAAGCCGTCAAAACTATCGCGAGATAATACTATGAGATAATGAAAACGTAATCAACCATTTTCGCCCATGTGCACTAACACTTGCTTTAGCTACTCTTTATAAAAGGAAAACAATTAAAGTAGCAAAAGACACGGGGTCGAATCCCGTTGGCAGCAAAAATTTTGAGATGCAGTATATTTACGTTATCATACTGCTTTTATTATCATCTGGTAGGACTTAAATCTTCCGCGAGTATCCTTCTGAATCACCGTTTTGCTTGTGTAATAGTAAGCAGTAATGTGCATTACTGTCTACTTGTTTGATGAGTTATGTAGTCAAGGAAATTACTGGGAAACTACCCGATCTCAGAGTAACGAGCGCACAGCAGTGCCAAGCCGACCTTTATATTGTTATTTCTGGGTGATTGTTATGGATAGTATTTATGCTTCATCAGGTCAACGACATGTCGTTAACTTGTAATATAAAGATGTTAAGTAGATACAATACTCAGTAAAAGATTCAGAAAATTAAATAACTGAAAAAAAATTCAAACAGTCTGTACTTGTGATGCCATAAAAATATTTTTTTATATTATATCATGTTCTGCAGCCAGGTATGCAAGCTCATAAGTCACATAACATACAATGTAAACGTGACTAACATCCAGATTAAAAACACAATCAGGTGAAAGTCATAAATATAAAAAAGTAATAAAATCATTGAAATCGAGCAATACAGATTCACGACAAATGACAGGAAACCGGTTACTTTTACGACTATTGACTTTAATGTTACATTGACTTTTAATTTATTTGAACAATCACTAAAGCGAATGCGTAAATAAAATCTTTACAGTAAATTTTCTTTTGAATTTAATTTCCATTTTATTTTAAAATAACGTCGGATCTACTATTAATTTATAGGAATAAATTATGGATAGGTATTTGCATTGTGAAGCTAAGGTTTCTGTAGTATGTACCTGAAAAGTTTGTCTATAGATAGATGGAGCAAATCCAAGATATTAGACAAGATTCTAAGAAATTGATCGTCCGGCCTCATGATAAAACAATTCTAATTATGACATAATCAATAGAGAAAAAGGTGCTCAATTTAATGCTAATAAAAGCATGATTTATAGTTATTACTTACTACCCATCTCGTTATCCAATAACATACAAATATTATTTTAACACAATGTCTTAAAAAGAAATCAAAACAAGTCTAGTGTGGACCTATTTCGTCAAACTCTTCTAGTATCCAACTATACCCAATGTAACACGTAACTCAACTCAACTAGTAGTACTAGTACTAACACATTGACCCTGGTTTTAATTTAACACTACATGAGATAAAACAGAATCTATTGAATAGTGTTACATAGCAAATACTGACGACTCAACGAGGATCGCTATAATACTCTCCCCTCCAGAACAGCACTATCTCCCGAATGTAATATATTATCATTAATAAAATATCGATTGAATTGACCTTTATACCCATGACTTTAGTGCCTTGAGGTGGAAACGATGTACTTAACGTGAAATGAAAGTTAGTTTAGGAACATCCCACGCTGATATGCATTAGTCGATTTACATAAACAAGAAATGTATAGGATTATCGCTTTTTAAGAACACCTAGTATTGGAAACAATTGAATTTGTTGCCTTAATTACCTACTCAATTTAGGTGTCAATATTTTAGCGTAGATATAATTATATTTTTACTTATAAAACTACAAGGCTTAAACTAGTACATTTAGAGGGTAGAGGAGCATTTGTTCCCACACTAGGTCCGTAAGCCTGACAAGACCCGTAAGACTGACATCACAAAATAAGTTAATTATCTGCATTTTGGGAACGTTGCCTACTGGTAGCGGATTATTAGATTAAGATTGTAAATAAATTAGTGTGTATTTTATTTAGTTATTTTAGTTTATGTGGTTTACTTTTTCTGTTATTATAATAAAAACTATTATTTAACTAGATATAATTAAATCTAACTAGTGGTCTCGTCTATTTAATGACTCCCAGTAGACCTCAGGCCAAACCTATCCATTACGTAAATAAATGTCTATTTTCATACAGGCAATTTCAGAACGCCAAGAAATCTCCGAGATTACCAGGAAGGAAAACTTGTCATTACTGTTTTCTTAACTTCACACTGGTACTAATGACATAATATTGTTTCACCTACCGTAAAGAAACTGTAGTGTAATGATGAAAAAGAAGTGCCTAAACCTTTTATAATAATAATATAATGCTCCATTATAAATTTCACAACCATAAATACGAGAGTGTTTATTATGAAAATGTCTGGAGCTAACCATCTCTCAGATCAAAGCGTATCAAAATGTTCTTGTCAGAGCAAGATTCTTAGCTACTTAAAATTCTTTTAACAGAAGTGTTAAGAGAATTATTAATTTTGTAAACCTATTATTAGTAACTACGATGTAACTGTAGGACCTCCAGTAGTTCCAATAGCACCCTATGACAGCATCATGTATAAAGGCAGAGGCATATTAATGCTCACGGGGCAATTTGAGTTATAATTGGTCGTTACAATCGACAGGTATCTTACAGGTTGAGGTAGCAAATTGGAACGTGTACAATACGCCTAACTGCTACTAAGTACGTTGCAATTTCTGCTGGCTTATACCTAGTAGATTGTTTCGACAAATTTTAAATCGGATTGAACTAGAAGGGGACTTTAATATCTACGTTTCATGATACTGTTTACTTTTCTAAGTAACAAGTATGCAAAATATTGATTTCATGATCACTGATGTCAGAACCATAAATAAAAGCTGTTTAAAAATTTTTAGAACAGAAACAGAGCATCAGTTAAATTAATAAAAAATGAGCAATATATTACATTTTGAATTTTTTAGTAAAATGTACATTGTTTTTGCTAGAATTACCAACAAAATTCTTGTACAAAAAGTTGGGAGCCGTAGGGCCGTGTGTGGGGTAATTGTATTTAAAAAATCATAACATGATATTTGTGGCTGATTTAGCGAATGTAATATCATAACATAATGTTTTGGTTGCACTATCTAACACTTTTTAGCTTGTAATTGGAAGCAAACAAAATAGTACACCTAATAACGCGCAAGTCATATACATCCTGCAAGCAGGCGTAAAAGTTTTAATATTTATAATTAAAAGATACTCCGTAATATTAGTATTAGGGAAAAACCTTTTCTTAAGAGCCATTTACATTAGCTGTAAGACTATGGAAACGTGACTTTAATAATCAAAGATCACAAATCATAACAGAGACTCTTTCACACAGAACCAAATTGTGAGTAATAGCTGTAACATCCCATAATCGAAAATAAAGTGTTCATTATGTTCCATGACAGCGGCAAGCGTTATCAAGTCAATTATACCAGTAGCCGGTTAGATGGCAGTAAAAGCCATCCATCATGCATCGCAGTAGGATACTGTAAGTGTACCGATGCATTTGCATCACTACGCTGCGCGGAAACAGGATGGTTGTTTTTGAGTGACAAAAATTAATGCTGTCACATTTTTGTTTCTGTCAATGTCACAAACTTTTCGTCTGTATTTTTTTGTGTTGCTGTTTTGTTTTTTTTGGTGATGTTACTTGGCGATTGCTTTCTCCGCCAATTTCAACCGATTTATATGTTTTTTCTACTTCTTGAGAATAGGTGAAAATCAGACATTTCTTAGGACTTATCAGTGTGTTCCTGCAGCCGCTTTTGAGAGCCAGACTCTATTCTAAGTTTCTCTCCTCACCTTTCTGCTCCAGTTCCATTTAACACGAGGTCGGCGCAGTACTGGTTTCAGGTTTTGACATGCCGCCGGGTCTGCCTAACACTCAATCAAATAAAATTGTAAAATTTTCTGTCGACGCTGACGTAACGGTTTGTCGTTTAAAAACCCATAGTAACACTTCTGAAGATATATATCTGTACACGTATGTGTTCGTTCTGAACTTTTAGGTATGTTTTGTAATGTTATTTCGGATGTGACCAAAACGACGGTATAATAAATAATAATAATAATATATTCAAACGACTAATTGTTGTTTATTACAGCAACTTAATACGAAATTAATTTATCACCTTATCAATAAAGCATAAATTGCATGAATTATTCAAAACTTTTAGTTATTCAACCTGTTAAGACTTAGCCGCAAACTGTTCTTACAAAAATGTTCCTTAATTGAATTACCAGCGTATGAAAACAATAAAACAATTGAATGTCGCAGTTTATTGCGACTCTGTTACTTACTTGTCTGCGATTAATTCGCGCGATCGTGACAAAGTTGTCACTTTATATAAACGTCTGTCGCGCATTTATCTTTCGTTGACAACGCAGCCAATGTCGGCAGCCAAGCACAAGTATTAAAACTAAGCTTGCAATACGCTATTAACTTCAATTAGACTTACAAATTTGAACCTTATCTCTTTGTTATAAAGATTAGAAATTAAGTTGCTAAGTGAGTACAATTTATAAAGGACATAAATCTCAGTGAATGTCTTAAGTGGTGTATAGTGGAGCCTTATTTGTTGCTACATCGGTGTGCAGATAAATCTGAATAGTAAGGTCCCCATACGGCATTGCAGCAATTTAATTAATAGAATGTTAGAGATTTTGTGCTGACATTTAAACCCACGAGCATTCAGTACCGAACAGTACGTACAGTACTTGCTAAACTTAAACGAGCCTAAATTAACGCAGATAATATTATTTGTAGAGCGAGTGTTTTGCAAAAGCAACTATAAATTACATACTAGACGGTTCAAGCCTTTCGTAACCTGTGAACACGTAGCAAACATTACTCCCCGCGTTGCACTCCAGAGTATTGTGAACGAACTTGACGAAAGAAAAGTACGGCTTTCGCGGTCGACCTAGTTACAAATTATTTTTAATATCGAAAGTACGTAAGCCCTTTCTCGGCTGAGTGGTAATAAAATGGTGATGTGATTATACAGCCTTATTGTAAGTAAAATATAAACAGCGCTAAGAAAGCGCTATAATGACGCTATATGCTGCTAAGGGTTTGAATCTGGGAACTCTCTAATTGTTTTCGCTTTAACAAAGTGTAGATACCGCAGGCAATTAGCTTGAAGCCACGCTGCTAACCCTGCCAATTAGAAGTGCAGCTTAATTAACAGTGGAACTTTATTGCAAGTTCAGTACGGAAGCTGCTTGGATTGGATCTCGCGGTGCTTTTTTTATACAGTACCTCCCACAGTATCGTTTTACCAGGTAGTAGAACTAACCCCTCTGCTGCTTAGTCTCAGAAGGCTAGTTGATTATAGAGCTTAAGTAATAGTCACAATCGCCTTGACTTTCAAAGAACTGCAGTGCAGATAAGACAGTGCGGATAAGAAGAAACGTTCTCAGAACGGTCGGTTTATAGAAACAATGCCGAGATATTCCAGAAGCCAGATGTTTTTGTTTCGACCAAGTCGGAGTAAATAGGCGAGTGCTGCCAGACATGGAATAAGACCTAAGTAGAGTGTAAAGGGACGGTACCTTTCGTGTCAAAAGTTTTTTAAAGATAATAACACGGGACCAAATAGTAAACTCAGTAGAATTATTTTCGTAACTCTGTTATGCGTTTGCGATGGTAATAATTACTGTTATCGATATTTGTTGATGACCACTGTTTCTATGACCTCTATACAAAAAATTGTTTCAATAACCACTGCGTGTTCAGTGCAAAAGCCGCGGTAAATACGCGGTGGTGCGCAAGTGCTGTATGTAGCGGAGCAGTCGCAACAATGGGCTCCGGCAGGCCTTCGAGGGAGTAAAAGAGACAGCACTATCTGGCCGTATTGCTATTCTTGTATGTTTCTTGGTTTTGGTTCAAGCCGCACGCGTCGATGTACCTCGTAATTCGCACTTGTTGTAAACCATGGTCGTTTTGACACCAAAACAAAAACATGCATTAGCATAATATATACTGCCACCGCTATCGCGACGATTGCGCACCGTTTTTTGGCAATATTGACGAATATTTTTTGGTAATATTGAAAGTCACACGCTGCAGCGTTGGCGCTGGTCAAACGGATATATTCCCATCTACCCCATTGACGTCCCCATCAATAGGGCAGATGGGAATTTAAACGTTCGAGAGACACCCAGTAAGATAATAGAGAGACTAAGTATGTAATTGTGGTCAAAGTTCAGGTCGGAAGTGCAGCCGTACAACGATACACTAAAGGTGTTTGCCGATAGATTTTCAACTTACTGATGAGAACGAGCACTTATATTCAATTATTTACCATCGTACTTATGTAATAAAATGTTAATATAGTTAAGATCGCATTCATAGGTGCTTGGTGAGGTTTTTTTTTATAGGTACTATTGGACACCGGGACAAGCTTGTCGTTTGTCTGATGGTAAGTATAACGCTAGCCCATATAATAACTGGAGTGCCGCCCAGAACTTTGAAAATCAAAGGCTTGCGCGGCACTGCAATGCGCTCGTTACTCTGAGACATTAGGTATTAAATCTCATAAGCCCAGTGATTTCACTGACTACTGTGATCTTCAAATCGGAGTTATAAGGAGTATGTAATGCTTACAAATTACTGCTTGTAATTAAGACAGCTTTCAAATTTTAATGTGACAAAGAACGTTCTATCTTCACCATCTGCAGTTTTACCTCAAACCGAGCTCTCAGGCTCGGGCAACTTATGCAACTTGCATCCGAAACTTCTCCGAAGTGTCGTTACGACTGCATTGTTCGTAAAAAGTTGCACAAAAGTTGCCGACAGAATTTGTCGTTCTGTTTGTCGCGACGAGTTTTTAATTATCGTGAAATTTGCGGGTAGTTGCGACGCCGGTTTTTTAGAGTTCCATTACTAAACAATAAAGACGGAACCATTACTAATAATTAAATCTTTGTGTTTATCAACCTCCTGTCTTGTCTGTCCCTCTATCAAGCTGTTTTTGCTAGGTTGTAAATGACTAACTTTTCTGCGAGTGTCCGTCTGGGTTGATACCACCCCTTTGCTCCTGAAATCCGTCGCCATGCATTAATAAAGCGCGGCACTGCAGTGCGTTAGTTACCCTAAGACATTAGGTATTAAGTCTCATACGACCAGTGATTTCACTGGCTATCCTGCTCATCAAACCGGAACACAGTAATGCTTGCATATTCCTACTAGGCGACAGATTTCACGAGAAAAGCAGTAGTAGGTACTACCCACCCAGACGGACACTCTCAGAAGAGTTAGTCCTACCACCTAGTAAATTAATTGTTCTATTATGGATTAGGATATCTTAACGCTATTTTTTTACCTATGTGATTATCACGACAGAATATAATATAACATGTATAACCTGAGTAGCAAGGTATAAGTAATACATCTTGTTTAATCCTTCGGAACCAAACATGATGTGAGGTCCAGTACACACTTCACCGGTTTCGTTAGTTTTATTGTTAAGTTATTGCAATTACACCCAGATGAGTGTTGGATTCAAGAAGTTTTTGTTATTTGAGCAATGAGTAAGAAATTGTTTTTAATTTCATTTTAAGTGTAGTTACTGTGCATTTTGTTTTCTCTCGCACGTCATTAAGTGCTTCCAAAATGCATTTAAGGTTGAAGTGAAGTGGATACTATTAAGGCGATTAAGATTGCTAGATTATTCAGTAATTAGACTTCATATCAATATTACTTACATATTCAAGTATATTTATTATAGAATCCTGTTTTGTGAACGTAATGAATAAATAGATAAGTAGCATAATGCATTTCATTAAAGTAATTATTGTACTAATTTTCGGAGCAAAATATTCACAGTCGGCTGCACACACACACATTAGGTACCTACAGCTGCAATATACGTGTATACATTTTCAGATTTTAAAATGTATAGTATGTATAGGCACTGAGTAACGTTTCACAATATTTATTAAGTATTTCGTTATATGAAATCTTAACCAAGTACACTTATTTTCCAAAAGTAATTTAGTTACAAACATCTTTTTTTTTTTCCTTGCCTAGGTTTCGTTTTGTAACGTAACCTACTTATAATACAATCTAGCCACAAATTGGGCTAATAAGTAATTTAAATTTAACTTAAACTTCTAAATCAACTGTCTAAGAAAGTGTCCATTAACACTTTTCCTATTGTCTCTATTAAGGGGAAGACACTTTGTTCATGTGTTCTTTACATATAGCACTGGTACTACATAACACTAACACTTTAACACTATACACTACACTAATTCGAACGGTTTTGTTCTTTTTAGTCTTCTCAGTATTTCCGTGTGGTCGAGAAGCTGGATTGCTTCGACGTTCACATGATGATGAAGTCTATGTTGATGAGCTTCTGCATACTTTTTAATAATGCTGTCAACAAACTCTACTTTTAGGTCCCGATGGAGGTTGTCGTTTCTTACGTACCAAGGTGCATTAACAATTTCCCTCAATACTTTGTTTTGGAATCGTCGTATCATTAAGATGTTGCTCTGTTTGGTACAGCCCCATAGCTGTATGCCATAAGTCCATACTGGCATCAGGACGTGTCTATATAGCAACAGTTTGTTGTGTGTGGACAGCTTAGATTGTTTTCCAAGTAGCCAATACAGTCTTTTAAATCGTAGATTTAACTCATCTTTTTTCTTTTTGACGTGGGCTTTCCAGCGGAGTTTTGCATCAAGCGTCATGCCTAAATATTTAGCTGTATTCTCATATGGAATTAGTTTACTATTAATATAAACTGGAGAATACTGGTGTTTTTTATTGCTGAAGTCTATATGAATAGACTTTGATTCATTGAGTTTAATCCTCCATTCTTTGGTCCAGTCAAACATCTGAAAATCTGAAAATTTATACACATTATTGCAGCTGTAGGTACCTAATTTGTGTGTTTTGATGTATCGCAACTATATCCCATTCTAGATTTAGCGTATTTACCATTTTCAATAACACCATCACTTAAAATCAGTGGAAAAGGCGGTGAAACACTAGTCAATCTAGTATTAAAAGTACATAACGCACAACTAAAGATCATCTCAACTCCATAGCTGCAGAACTAAATTCGATCAAACAACCCATAATCGTAACCAGCAAGCTAAATCTGAATTGGCAACCCGAAAATCCCAATTTCTTGACCATCAACAATGGACCATTTAAATCGCCCAATGGAACAACGATCACGATTATTATGTAAATTGGAACAACAGCTACGAAATCCAAGATAATTCCAACTCGCTCTATTTGCTGTGAAATTAGGTGGAAACTCCATTCAGGAGTTGGAAACTTCTAAAATGTTGCACCTAATGGAGGGGTCGCGACCTGAGACAAAAGATCTATTGTTAGGGACCTTTGAAACAATCAGTCGGAGTGATATTGGTCGTGTTAAATTTAGTATAATTGGCTAACGGCTTTTTGGTAATAGAGTTGCTTCCTAATACAGAAAATAGTTTTGTTAATTAACTTTGCTCACTATATGCCTTAAGAAAACTTTCAAAATGTGGAAAGCGTGTTTGAGTGTGTGTAAGAGTGGAAATCTTTATCGGTATATCTTTCCCTGAACATTACCATCTGGGAGTCTGTAAACTGGTATTTTCTTAAGGTGCCTCCTTTAAAAGTATTAGGTCCTTTTAGTTAGAATTCTTTTTTGTTGAAATATAAGGTTGAAAATGACGATGAGATTTGCTTTTAGTTGAAGGTTACTTCTTAGTTTTTATTTAATTAATAAAAAGAGACGCCATAAAATTTAAAT
Source organism: Crocallis elinguaria (assembly GCA_907269065.1). Taxonomy (NCBI): domain Eukaryota; kingdom Metazoa; phylum Arthropoda; class Insecta; order Lepidoptera; family Geometridae; genus Crocallis; species Crocallis elinguaria. The sequence continues at coordinate 15,725,562 of OU026072.1, read as the reverse complement.
ATTTTTATATAAGTGTGTCGCTAGGATTAAAACATCTTTTTATTTAACCGACTTCCAAAAAAGGAGGAGGTTATCAATTCGTCGGGTATTTTTTTTTTTATGTTTGTTACCTCAGATCTCGGTTATTTATAAACCGATTTGGAAAATTCTTTTTTTATTTAAAAGGGTATACTTTCAGATTGGTCCCATAGAAATTTCATCAAAATCGGTTCAGTAGTTTGTCACTGAAGTCGGTTCTTCGCTTCTTCTCTCTTCTTCTTTCGCTCAAAATATTGAGCATTTCGAGACAAAATAAGGGGTCTTTTTTGAGAGTTTTTTACAAGATTCTAGGCCATTTCTACATAATATTTTATAGATAAGTCTTTACTGTATAAGTATAAAAAATTTGGCTATACTACTGAATTTCTTTTGCTTGTATCTATGAAAACGGAAATTTGTGCGACAAATAACAAATACTTTTTCGGACGTTTTGCTTCAGCCGCCCCTTAACAACCGTGCTACAGTCAGTAGCCATGATCATCGTTTTTTTTTTCATGATAACGTTTGTAAATATAAAAATGCTAAAAGTTTTTTTTATATATTTTTGAACACTGTATTTTAAAGCCTGTAACTTAAAAAATGTAAAAACTAAAAATACAAGACTATTATAACTAAATACGATACCCACATAGATAAGCATGCATTTTCTAAGAAGACAATAATGACCACGTATAAAATCGCGATGTGGACCATTGATTAAACACAATGGACTCTTATCTGTATCTCATCGCTGTCTGGCGTCAATGCAATAGAAGTGATGGTAAAGTTCTTTGTAATTCTATTTATTGTGAATGGTATTGATGGATTAGAATAGTTGTACCTATATAATTAAAATTAAATGTATATTATAAATATATATAGGGTTTCCTTTATAGAAGACTAGCTTAATGAGTCTCGCTATCTTTGCGATGCCTGAAAAGGGCTACTAAGTGATGAGATCTCTTATAAGTAGAATAAGATATTTGTACATCTAGTTATTCATGCAAAATAAATGAATATAAATATATGTGCATTGAATTTCATAAGCGTATGTCCAACTATCCAACATGTACCGTAATTTTGATCACTACTAACCGCTTTTAGTAACAAAAAAAATAGAATGAAAGACATAAGTTTTAAAACCATTATTTTCCATAGAAAAAGTGTAAGTGAAGACTAGGTACACCAACATTATTGATATACTTACAGACAATATTCTTCAACGAGATCACCATTTCAGTTAAAAGTTAGCCTAAAAATAGTTTTATTAATATTGCCGGCGGCAATTAGAGTGACCATTAAAGTTCTGATCTAATCACAGAGTGCAGTGCAAAGCTGCGCGTGCGCATACGATTTATCGTTTTTTAATTGATAAGCAATCTTAGTACGCAAATGGAAGTCGAGCATTGGAATAATGTAAAAGTGTAACTGAGTTAATGTTTATAAATATAAGATGGTGTTGAGGTTATTGCCATCAACCCCATCTCTCTGCTTGTGAAATTACTGCGACGGCGCGTAATATTCATTAAATGATCGAAATACTAGTTTGCTTGACTTTGAAATATGTAGACTTTGTATCATCAAAATATCACTATTATGTGTATAGATCTCCAAATTTACGGTCTTCGGAATTTTCTCTTTCCTTAAGACATGGCCTCTTGCGAAATTTCATGATTGTAGCTCAAGGAAGTACCCAGGTTTTGATTCCCAGTCTGTACAGCCAGACAGATGGACAACGAAGTGATCCTAGAATGGTTCCTTTTTTCCTTTTGAAGCGGAATCCTAAAAATATGCTTTGAGTACCGTGTCCTTTACCCTGGAAATTTATAAATAAAGAAGCAGGACTTACAAAGAGCTCGAAGAGGATCACTTCTTCGTTATCTAGATCTTTATTTTCTAAAAAATAACATCAATACAGATGGGAGTGCTAAATCTAACGAATTCCAAGTAAAGACATTAATTTCGCGTGCATTTCAACAGACAATTTGACTTGACAAATAGCCCTTTACTGCATACAGATGCTGAGCGCGTTGAGATAAATCTGTGTCAGATGCGCTTACGCATTATTATACATGAACATAATATAATAGAATATAATATATATATTCTAAATGCAGATCAATAAAATCTGTTTGTAACGTCAAAGTAATAGCTTTTTACTATAAATGCATATGAAATTATATACGATGGTACCTACCTATAACAAAAATACAATGATTAAAAATTTTGTTTGCCTGTCAGTCTGTCTGCTTATCTGTTTGTTCTGGCTAATCTCCGAAGCGGCTGATTCAATTTTGATGGGACTTTCACTGGCAGTTAGTTGATATTATAAGAAGCAACTTAGGCTACTTTTATTACGTGGACAAAGCCGCGTGGCACAGCTACTGAACATATAAAGAAGCCATAACTTGATAGTATATTTTTTTAACCATTGCATAACGAGACGAGTAGTTTATTTGCCTGATGGTAAGGATACCGGCAGCTCAACCTCTGCAGTGACATCTACTTGCAGAACTTTGAAACTGAAAGGCTTGCAGGGCAGTGCAGTGCGCCCATTGTCCTGAGACAATGGTGTTAAGTATCATAAGCCCAATTATTTCACTGGCTACTTTGCTCATCAAACCGGAACTCAGTAAGGCTTGCACAATACTTGATGGCAGACTACACAAACGGTGGTCCCCATTCAGATGGATGCTCGACGAAATGTTAGTCCTATTACCACTACTACCTATATATGGTAATTTTAAAACGATGATAGTTTTCACTTTGCATTTGAGCTGTCTGGAAGATAATCGATCAAGAATTTGAATCCTATTTTTCTTATTGTGAGCTTTAGCTTTCAGGGAAAGCAAAAGTGTGCGTGAGGCAACTATTGCATTGTGGCAGCGTATTTTATAATGCTCACCGTACTAGTTACCACCCTATGTGGCAGATTTACGATCTGCCACCTTGTATATTTTTTACACAGTCTCCAAACAGGTTGTTACAATTTTCTTTTATCGCTAAAACGACAGTGTTTTCGAAATCTAGATAGATGCTCATAAAGTACTTGCACTAGATAAAATAGTGTCAATGCCCAAACTCGGCTCCGGCAAAAACTAAATCAGACAGTTGTGAAGCAGACCCTGCTATTTACAGAATGAAACTCACTTTCATCTTGACTTGTACTTCTGAAATACCTAATTGGTGGCCAAGTCCGCTGCCTCTATTAAGGTTGATTTATGTCTCTGTGACTCAACCAGTGATTCACGTCTGCACTATTTGACTTTACAATAAAATGGATGCTGGAGAGTGCTGAACATTTTCACTTTGAATGGCTAGGGACGTCCCGAAATCAGTTTTTATTATGTTATCCTATCCTATATTATATAAGCGAAAGTTTATCTCTGTGTGTGTATGTGCGTGTGTGTGTGTGTGGGTGTGTGTGTGTCCAAGTTATCTCATACTGGGCAAAGACCTTGCTTGCGTCCGCCAATTCTTCACGTATGAGTACGAAGTATTATTATATTCTGTGGTTCTAAGGTTCGTCTCTCCACCTTCACCTATTAGCGTTCAGCGCAACAAAGACAATTACAAATATTTTTTTCGTACTGCAGCGTAACTTTCATAAAGCTACGATTTTAAAATTGCTCGCAAATCGAGAGTTTTGTTGAATGCTGTAGTTGTTACGGGCCGGCGTTATGCTTACAATCAGCCCGGGTCTCGTCAACAAATAGGAAGAAAAAATTATCTATGGCGTTCAATAAAAATGTACAAAGCGTTAATAATTTTAATAAATATCTCATCCCACGTTTTTATTAAGGTCACAGTCAGTGTTGAGTGAGAGATTTATTGAACAAGATAACTTCAATCATATTCAAATGGTTAATTTATTAAGTTAAGCTTTCTGACCCAGTAACTTATTGACTTGACAGAATATTTCAAGACATTAATTTCAGAATATTCTAAATTGCCCGAAGCCAACGAATTAATAAGAGTGATTCAATTGATTGATTGATAATGTTTTGATCATAAAAATTAATAATAATTGCCCTTTAGGCGAGTCTTATTCGATGTGGATGCCTTATGATTTTAGCACTACACGTAGGTACCTATTAGTTTCTTTATATTATAAACTTAGTAGCACAATCCATGACTGACGCGGTAATGCAAGGTACCTAGCATTTCTTAAGAAACCTCTTTGTCCTTTTTACATATTTAGTGTAAATGATTAATTATTACGAATCGCAGGAAGGGACAATTATGCCAATAAAAATTGACAATTCCACCAACCGAACTTGAAAACCTTTTTCATCTAAGGCAATCTATACAAATAAATAAAATTGGTGTGTCTGTTTGTAATATCAAAACAGCTTTTTACCAAATGCATGATGCATGAAAGTATACGGTAACTATAACAAAAGAACCATTTTTTAAATTTTTATCTGTCTGTTTGTTCCGGGTAATCTCCAAAACGGCTGGACTGATTTTGACGGGACTTTCACTGGCAGATAGCTGATGTTATAAGGAGTAACCTAGGCTACATTTATTTTAGAAAAAAAATTGAGTTCCACGCAAAAAAATAAAAACCATGAAATCCAATATCTCCGCGCGGGTGAAACCGCGGGCAGCAGCTAGTGTAGTAAATTAGAGAGTAAAAGTTTTGTTTATTTAGTAGTCAGAATTGATATTCGCAGCTAGCTCTAATTACAAACTAGTTGAAACTACACCGGTCAAAAGCCGACGATTTCGCAAATTCAACAACCCTAGACCGCAGTACTAAACTCTGACTGAAATCTGTTAACGTTCGAGGTGGGGTCGCAACAAATCAATGTCGCTGCTCGAACTTTGCTACCGATAGTGCTACTTTCAAACTTCAAATATTAGAGGTGGTTGGATTTAGAAAGGACTTAAAGCCTTTACTTTACTATATTAAAAACATTAATAGTATATATTTGACAAAAAAAACAACTTTTTGTCTGTCTGTTTATTACGGCTAATCTCCAAAATGGCTGGACCGATTTTGACGGGACTTTCACTGGCTGATATTGTAAGCTGATATTGTAAGTAGTAACTTAGGCTACGTGGGAAAATCTAAGCACAGCTAGTATACAATATAATAGTATGGATTGTATAATGTACTTGTACGCTGCCAAACTTTAATCAAACGCTTATAAATTCCACGTCAGTTTAAGGTTAAACTGCTTTGGTACAAGTTCAATCTAATAAAAGTTTGTAGGTGATACCAGTCACTTATGAAACTTTCCCAATAAGTTTGTAGACGGACTTTGGTGAAGTTTCAAAAACTTCTCGAAAACTATTTACGTATACTTGGAAAGTTCTAGGTTTCGATTATTTTACCTTGGTCCATCGACAGCTGCTAAGATCGAAGAACAAGTGAGAAGGTAGCCAATCGTTGTCGTTTAGAAGGGAAGATATTATTCTTTTTAACACACTTTTACTAGCTTCACTTGTAACTAACTAACAAACAATACAATGAAATCTTAGAAGTCAATATTAACCTACTTCTAATGATTGAAATGAAACTTTGTTAGTGTTACACAAAAAAAAACATCTTTGGTCGCCTGTTTAGCTAGAGATCGTCTAAAGATAAACGTCAAAAATTATTAGAAATGTCACAACAGAATTGTGTTAGACAACGCTTAGACACTACTTAAATCAGGATTTGTGGTTGCTCTTATTTAATCACGCGACTAAGGAATGTTTAGGCGTTAAACAACGTTCAACACAGGTTTAACGTGTGCTTAATTTTGTTGTGGTAAAATTGTATGTCATATACATATATGTTGTTTGTATACGGATGACAAAAGTATAATTTGGTATCATGGAACTGATCTCATGAAAGAGCCAGGATGTGGATAGTGGAACTTTTCATAGGCTGCAAGTAAAACCTTCGAATTTTGGCTCATATGATTTATTTTGGCGGAACCAAAAAATACAAATTTTAGATGCCTGTTTATCTAAGCATTATCTAAAGATGAACGTCTAATATAATTAGAAATGTCACAACAGAATCGAGTTAGACAGCGATTAGACACTACTAAAATCAAGATTTTATTGTTACTCATATTTAAACTCGTGACTAAGGCATGTTTAGGAGTTAAAAACTGTTTAAAACTTGTTAGGGTGTGTTTAATTTTTTTGTGATAAGATCGTAAGTATCTAAGCCTTAAACATGCCTAAGTCGCGTGTGTAAATATTAGCAACCACATATCCGTTGTCTAACTCCGTTATCTTATGACATTTCTAATTATTTTTGATGTTTATTTTTCGACACTGTCGAGCCAAACAGGCGTCTAAAAGTTGTTTTTTTTTTGGTAACACGCGTATACATGCCTTATTATTTGTAGTCGTTACACACATACATGTAGGAGTAGGTACAATCAAAGCAATTATCCACAATCCAAACGATCTCACTATCACTCACAAACTGTTATAGATACGCTCCATTGTCACATATGTGTGATACCTCTCGCCTAATGGACTGTCACATACACGGCTCCATTGTTGTCAGGATAATGGTGACACGTGAAATTACCTGTCTTTCGTGACAACTCCTGTGACGTATTATAAATTACACTAAAACAATAGCGAGACACAATGTGACATATTAAAATCCTGGTAATAAGTACAAAAGATTAATAAGTCTTACAATGTAGTTAAAATAAGTATTGCCAAAGACTATTTAGCCAAACTTCACTCAAAGTCCAATGTTTTACCTACAAAATACCTACATAATATGGTAATTTGTATTTATTATAAATTGTGTGCTATTGCGATATCATTATAAATAGGAAATAATAAAAAAATCTTTAACACATTTTTTTTGTAAAAATCCAATTGTGACGTAACAACATGGCGCTAGGCCGATTCTATTTTTATTTTAATCGCATTGTACTAATAAACATAAGCGATGCGTTGATTCTGGAATTACAAACTTTAATTATTATAGTTTCGCTGCTCTCCTTTTTATGAAAATCATGAGAAAGGGATGAAAGATGTTTTACAGGTCAGAATTTAGATTTAAAGGTGTCAAATATCTTCAATCCGTAGACGCCATTAATTTTTTGGGCGCTACATTTACACTGGAAATAAGCAAATGTAATAATGTGGCAGGTCTAAAATAAATTCCATCCCTTTCTCATGTCTCATTTAGAAAGAGAGAGTGAACTAAAATCAGTTTGAAAATTATCATTAAAAACGGGATATTTACCATGTATATATATCCCGTTTTTAATGATAATTTTCAAAGTGTTGATGACCATGACAGTTTAAAAACTAAAATCAGGCTTGAAAACAGGCCTCTGATTTTATTTAATCGCACTGTATAAAGCTTTATGTTATGAAGTATGGTAGTATGACATCATCTTGTGCTGACCTGGCTATCTACCCCCCTAAAGATGAAAAACGATCAGATAATTAATTTACTGGTTTCTATTATGATGGAAAAATTCATCAGAAATTCATTCAGTAACATTTATTTTGACAAAGCTCAGAATTTTTCAATTTAACAAATTATTCACCCCAGCTACATCTTGTTAGATGAATGCCCTTTCCTCCCATTTCACTAACAATACCGATTCAAGGAAAGACACGAAAAATCCCCAACTTAGACCCAATCTAAGGTGTCTGTGTTATAGTGACGTTACCATACACGTATTGAAGAAGGCAGGGTGATTTACACTGTTTTCGTGGAGATATCGATAGTTTCGGAAAAGCTGGGGGCAAGTTTATTTTTAAGATGAAACAGTATAAGTTCTTTATTTCAAAAGTAGTTTCTTACTGTTTTAATTCTATGTTTATTAAAAAGATTGACGAGTGTCCGCAAATGAAATGCGTAATGATTTGACTTTTATAAAACCCAAATGTCTTAATTGTAAAGTAGTTTGAAGTGTAAACCACACTAATGGAGTAGGCAGTCGCTGCAAATAAAGTAGGCAATCGATGTCAGCTAGATGGAGCCATAGCTTTTTCATTCCTATTTGATAACGAGACGAGCTGGTCGTTTGCCTGATGTTAAGCATAACGCCCGGCCCATAACAATTGCAGTGCTACTCATAACTTTGAAACACAAAGGCCTGCGTGGCACTGTATTGCGCTCGTTACTCTGGTTAAAGAATATTTATTTCTCAAAAAGAAACTACATTTTACTTATATGAGAAACAATTTAAATAACCTTTTTCTTATGCTTCGATAGCTAAGTTACGTTATTGCGCTCGTTACTCTGAAACAATATAAGGTATTATAATATCTCATAAGCCCAGTACTATGTGGTAGGACTAACTCTTCTGCGAGTGTCCTTCTGGGTTGGTACCACCGGCACCGCTTTACTCGTGAAGTCTGCCACCAAGCAATAATGTGCAAGCATTACTGTGTTCCGGTTTGATGAGAAAAGTAGCCTGTGAAATTACTGATCTTATGAGACTTAATATAATGTCTTAATATGTGCATAAATATGTATCTCTATGCGGAAACCGTACTATCAATCGAACAGAAATAAAATCCACCGTCATCTCCACAGGCGGCCTCAAAACTATCACACGTCATTATACTAGCATGCAGTTTTTTTTTTACATTTTTTAACCTCTCCGCTATTTGCTTAGAGTACGTCCCTGTTCTCGGATTTTCCGGGAAATTTGCGTATGTCTTGCCAACTTTGTTGGCCATCTATTTGGCGGAAACATAAATGGGGCATTGTGTTTCTTTGAACCAGTAACGTAGTTTTACGTGAATTTATTTCGTTTTGGGACTAATAAACTGTCTGTTGCATTCTTGATCAAAGGGCTGGGTGTAGATAGGTAGTAGGTAAGATAGCTATGTACAAACATTGAGTCACTAATTGAAAGTAAGGCAGGTAATGAAAATGTTACTAATAACATAGTATACGATTCAGAATATTTACCATGATTTATTTGCGACTATGCGTTGTTCAGCAATAAACTTCCTCTTCGTTCTTTTACTGATATTATTCTATTTGCATTAGTACTAGTTTACTTAATTTGAGTGCAATAAAGAGTTTTTGAATTGTATTATTTCTATCAGTCAAAAATTTGTATATTCAGTTACCATTTTTTTTAGAAATATATATAGCTTCCAATACAGGATTTTACAAACTATAGATACTCACCAACAAAGATCTTTGTGACTATTATATTAAATTTATCTAAAAGGTTAAATATAAACCTATTTACCTACTCGTGTTAGACTGCATTCAAAAAATATAAGATCCATTTCGTCTAACTTCAAAATTCTGACGCCGTATTGTGATTTTCTTGTTCAGCGAAAATTTCTAAGAGTAAAACCAATTCTAAATTCTGGCGGTGCACCTCACAAACGTGTAAACTGCACCGTGTGAGACCCCCAGGCAAGATAAGTGGATAAGCTTTCCCGAGATGATGTTACGTGGCAAAATCAGAAGTTATGGACGACGCTACGCTGAAGGGTTTCTGGTAGAATTTCTGTATTTTTCTTGAGTTCTGGGGATATATTTAAAAATACTTTATGTCTGAATATGCATATATAAGCAAAATCGGCAAAGGTAGAAATGATTACCTATATGTGAACCTTCTGTTTATCTTCAGCAAATACTTTATTCGATATGTTATAATGCTTGATCTCTGCACCTGATCTTAAGCAACCATGAGGTTAAAGATGGTGAATACGCTAGCCCTAGACTGGTTCTCAAGCGCACCTGCCGGAACACACAGATACATGCTTGGCTCCAGATTTGAGCTTATTTTGTTATGGCGCTATCCCGAGTCAATAACATTTGTCATTCTGTCCTCTTTACATATACTGTCGGTTTGCATTGATGTAAAAGGGAAAACGAACGCGCGGGCATAAATATTGAGTACAAATCCAAAAAAAGCGTGATTACTTCAAAATTAGATGGATTATCGAAAATGTACCACAACTAAGTTTTTTGTCATTATATAATACGTAAGCCTTGTTAATTCTATCAATATATATTTATCAATAACATACATATTTCATTTCAAACTTATTTTTAGATCTAACTTTGTCTTTTTTTTTGTCGAGTAAATTTATTAGAAACTTGTTTTGATTACAGCAAGATTATCGGTAATATAATGAATAATGACATATATTTTTTCCAGTGCCTGAAGCTTATCTGATTTTACTAAATATTTTTTTAAGTAAAGCTATTTAGCTTCAAATAACGGCGTTGTAATAAATAATTTAATTACCAAAAAAGGGTGCGAGCCCTTGGAGGAGGTTTGGAGAGTATAATTTAAAAAAACACACTCATGGTTGGCTACACAAATTTTAACTTGGTAGGTAGTTAGCCTTATAATTGCCCCAACCACGACGCTATGATTGTACAACGATATTTTCCTTCACTTAGTTCTCGGCTCAAGTTCGTTATGAAATGCAAACCATCCACATGTGGCCAATTCACAAAAAAATCTTCAAAAATGTTGTTTCAAATCAAATCATTCATTTGCAGAAAAACATGGTATTTTTACATACAATGGTTAAATAGATGTTATACTCCACATTATAGTGGACGTGTGTGTGTGTGTGGGGGGGAGGGTGTGTTTTGCTATAATAGTTTAAAAATAAAATGTTTAAAGTAACAATTATTATATAATTACCTACTTTAAAATAAGATACAGAAAATCCAATATACTGTCGAAATTTACATTTTCACAATAAAGTACTTAATCAAAATAACTCCCGTTTCATAACTAAAATTTCAAGTAACATCAATAACTATAACAAGGTATCTCAAACAGTAAGAAATTAAAAAAAAATTAAATACAATTAAGCGTCAAAAGTTAGTTATTATGTTTATTGGAGCTATTGCGAAAGCGATAATAAAGCTACAGAGCAAAAAGTTAGCAAGTTATAATCTTACAAACTCTACTGGTTAGTGGTGCCAGAAGTCAAATGGCCATCAATTACTGCGCGCTCAAATAAGTTTGTGCACTACATGTTTATAAATGTCTATGTTATGCACAAATAAATCTAAATGTGCACTCGGCAATCAGCGCCCGCAGCTGACTTTAATTTGTCTGAACACTTCACACTGTTCTGCACAGTGCGCCCTTTAAGAGCCCTTTCGATAAGATCAAAAAACGCGGCGAAAATAACGGACGCATCAAGTGTCTTTGATCGGCCAAAGACCGCTGTGAGTGAACTTTTATTAAACTAAACCCATATGCAGTTGAAAACGTATTAATTAATCCAAGAGCTTTGCTGATTAGATTTAAGACGAACGAGTAATAATGGATAATCTTATCATTATTTACAAGCTTTTATTGGAGAATGTTTTTATTATATCTGTGCTTCTATGTTGCTTCCAATCATTACCTAAGTAGTAATTAATTTTACTAGTCTAAATGAGAGTTTCGAAACTATCAACAATTAAGTTTTAAAAAGTTTATTTTAATCTCTATTATACAACCTGAGTTTTAATTGGTATGGTATCCCGAAAGGGGGTCAATGTACTCCTGGAGATCAACAACATTTGTTTTACGAGTTTTTGAAATTCACAATTTTTCATTGAAGAAAAGACATTTTAAATTTTACGTCAAAACTCTACTATACAGAACTTCCGTGCAGCCCTAGACTGCTGATTCACTTGAACTATGTTGAACTTTGTCAAATGTTAATAATGTTGATTAGAAGAGACTTTAAAAAATCCAGAAAATGCCACGCACTTCCAATTTGAGGCTTTTTTCTTTTTTTTTGCAAATTTTGGATGACGTTTTTGCAAGGGATAATCACCCCCTTACGGGAAAACATACCAATTCAAACTCAACCTGTAATATGAACGCTGAGCCAAAAAGTTATATTAACAAAAAGTGTTTTTTTTCATGTTTTTTAATTACTTAACCAATTATTTTAAGAACAAAATTATAATTGTACCTAAAACATAATTTTAATTTTATGTGTTGTAAAATTAAACTCGGTAGATATTACTTACCAAAGCTATGCATCGATTGGTTACATTAAGGTGATTGTGAAAAGCAATTAGTTTGCCATTTATTGGCTTAAACCTGAAATGTCCTAACAGTCAATAATTTCTGTAATCAATGGCTCACAGAAGTAATTTAATGTTAAGAAATTGTAACTACTACGTTATTATAGCTAATTTACACAAGGTTTAATTCTAGAAAATCTCTTTGCTATGGTTGTGTGATTTTCACATGACGAAAACATTCCATTTATCTTCAACTATATTTTTTCAAGCGCATCTTCGCGTTAAATAAGGTGAGATGTGGTCAAACGCTATGCTACGAGACATTTAAAAAAGTAATATTTTTTAAAGTAAGTATCCAGAACTTTATAGTAAAATCTTTTTTTTTTTTTAACGGGCTAAATGCCTTTATTAACTAGCTAATACATAAATAAACACTACATCTAACCTAGCTAGCTACAAAAACAGTTGGATAATCTACAAGCCCTAGTAGGCCTATAGATAATCCAAATGTTCTAGCCCACTACCAGTAGGAAGCGTACCCAGCATGCTGGCGGCATTGCCTCGTTGAACCGCAATCTTTTCTCCATATAGTGGTAGACATTTTTTAGTCTTCGTCAAGCAAGCTACCACTCTCAAGTACAAAGTCTATTGTCAAACTTTTCGCAATGTAGTCTTATTAGAGGGCCCCATTATGCCCGTTTTCACCAAACCTAGGACACGTCTAAATCGGATGCATAAATATTTAGGAGTAGCCTGGAGCAAAAAAAACGTTTCACCAACCTTTAGGAGTGTCTTAACAGTTTATACTTAGGACTTTGCTTACAATAGGAGTTACCTCATTAGGCGTCGCCTTATTCTTAATAATTGTGAAAACGGGCATAAAATTATTACAGATAGCGATTAAACTATAAACTATAGGAAAAAAACTTCGACGATTTAAACAGTGGCGTTTCTCGCAACAATATAAAAGGTCCATTATACTTGATCTTTTCTCATAGCAGGTTTGCTCGTTTTGTTAATCAACAAGTGTGGATTGTTCTGTCAGTATATTTTTCACTCAGTAGCCATTTAACTAAGAGTTATGTGTTCCTTTGTGAGGATAGAAATAATAAGTGGCTAAGTGAAGTCTAGATTAAAGCTGTCTGGGCCCATTTAGATCATGTTTACATCAGCGTTGTAATAGCGTTAGTTCAAAGGATGAAATATGGACTTTTTATTTGTATGACATAAAGTGATGACTCATTGCTATAAGTAGTGATGTTTGTCCTTAAGCTGACGGTTCATTTCAAAATCAATATGTTTTAATAGCTATTGCTATACGTCAATAATACATATGGTGGAGATTTTCTTAGTTGTCCAATAATGTAAACAAACTTGGCGGCACCCCAAACATTGACATAGATAGAAATTCAAATTATGACACTGGTTAGTAGTTAACAATGGTATTCTCTCTCTCTCTTTCTTTCTTTTTTCCAGTGACAAAGGTTCGCATATATAATACATCAGGAAATATTTTAAGTGAAACTATTTTAGTGGGATATCCACTTTTATCGTGATGCGACCATGGTTATGGGTTTCTAAAACTCACTTCTACTAGTCACACTCACTAGTATATACTATGGACTCAAGATGCATAAGCCATCAACGGCATGACGACTTATTTATTTTTAATATTTTTGCGACAGACTCATTATTAAAATGATGTATGCTAATTCGTATCCCCATTGTGTGTAAAGTTGAAACAGTTCGGTCGGTTATTATGAAAATTGAGTTCACTAATGCGGGGTACATTATGCGGTTGATATTAGTTGAGTACAATTATATGATCAGGAAGTTGTTGGCTTGACAGTGTTTTTCTTCAAAAACGGAGATAAAAACTTTTTGAAGAATTACAGGTAGATAGTATTTGGCCTACCAAATACATCGTCTCGCTAAATGTATTGTAAAAAACCATATTTAAAAAAACTAGTTAAAATGAAATGTTGGTCCACAATGACTCCATTACGTTACAATAGTACCTACATCATTTATAAAATATTAGTTCCGTGTTAAGGTTATTTAAACTGCTCCACATATTTCATGTTTTTGGTAGAATTGTAAACATACTGACAGATACAAATAACCCTAAGGGGTTGACATAGGTGTGTAAATTGAGCGATTGTTATTTTGTAAAACAATCAAAAACATAAGACGCGCTCCTTAGTATAAACTGAAAAAAAGACAAATATTCATACTCTATGCCACTCTCACATTTAAAACAAATCTAATGACACCTCATTTGTTAACCTATCGCCGTAAACCTATCGAGTTGGGCTCGTTTGATTTGTCTTTACAAGTACTCTGATCCTAGATGATGTCCAGGGTTCTGATGATGGAGCCAGAAGGTGGCTACAAGATTACAGTACCAATTACGTATTTCATAAAAGCTTGTCTGAAAAATGTATTTTTCCACATAAAACTTAATACAGCCTTACAATTGTTACAGTTCTCAACCATTATTACTTACTTTGTAAGAATGCAAGTAATTATCACTAGCAACCGTAAGTTTCTCACACCGAATGTCTTGTACGTGCCTCACCGTTTGTTCTATAAATCTACATCTACTAATATGTTTGGCAAACATAGTTGCTCAAGGAAATGGTTACGACTGTGTATTCAATTCAAATTTAATTAAGTTTGATTGCTGGTTATTAATCAAATCCGAAACATGTTTCAATTGTTTTTGTATAATTTCCATTTCAATTATAAAGTTGAAATATATAAAAATTGCTTTTAAAAAATCGGGAAACGACTTTGACGAAAAAATCGCGACGTATGTAATATCGTCACAAAAAAAAAGATGAATTGAGAATCCCCTCTGTTTTTGACGTTGGTTAAAAACGTCAGAGATGTAATTTTTTATCTTCAAGCTTTTGCTTTCGTTATATTTATTCAGTTGCCTAACTTTAATGATCTTCTAAAATAATAAGAAAACAGAAACTACTAGAGTTATAGATTTTGGCCACAAACAATGTCTCCCGGAGCAAATCCATATACAGAACCTCAGCCGTCGATAAATATTCTTCTTCTTTTTCTCGAGTCGTATCGTTTAAAAGTCCAGCTACCTACATAAATATTTTTCTTGATATTATTACGTTATCTATTATTATTTTCAGCTCTAGTGAGCGTATCTGGACCGGAATTATCTCTAAAATTGAAACTTGTATAATATTAGAGGGATATTTCCGGTGAGACAAATGGGTCATTGTGAGACAATATTCCCTTGACTATCCTATCACTCAGCGTCTATACTTCAATGACATTTGTTTAATTGCCAGGACAAAGACCCATGTCAATGACAAAGGGCCAGTACCGGTATGCGGTGGCCGTTTTCTAATTGACTTATCAATCTTTATGATCAGAATATTAAAATATTTACACCTTCAAATAGAAGGCTGTATTCAAAATCGGTTTAGTGGAGCATTCAAACCATACTAACTATTTAGGGATGTACCCATCCCAAGTCAGTATTACAATCATTGCAGTGGTAACTAGACACTCTAGACAGATATGCCTAAGTTAATGAGTGATATTACAATTGTTGTTGAGCTATAAGGAGCTAGGTAAAGATAAAGGAAAGTGGTCTAAGAGAAAAGTTTTTGTATTTTACGAAATTACAATAGGTATTTCGCTGGCTTAGATATAATGAAAGGCGTGCACATCCCTTATCCGACTCGTTCTTCTCATCTTGGACTTGATATCTGGTGAAGAAGAAAAAAACCTAATATATTATCGAGACAATTCAAACTTTCAACAGGCATATTTTCAAGCATCTATACTTAATGTATATATCGGAGCAACGACGTCACAGGCGAGCTTCATGGACGGTGTAAAATGACAACAATCAAAACATGTTAACTTTGGTTTACTAATTAACGTTTAGAACCATAAATTACTCATTGGATTGTTAATAATTTCACTTAAACTTTGATTAACTAATTAATGTTTGTGAACCATTAATTACTCATTGAATTGTTAAAACTAGACAAATGATTGTAAAACTGAACAAATTCACTGTAAACACAAATTTTTAAAAGATTGCCGACAAGTTTCTTGCCCATTCTTCTTGTACGGCCTATTACTTGGAATGGGCGCCTAGAGTCATTTATTTTAACTATCATGAGTGCTCTCCTGGGCCCCATGTTAATAAAAAGTAATGAATTTCAATTGAAGATTAAAATCTAAAGTAGAATGACAAGATCTAACAAGTTTTATAAAGATTCTTTGTCACAATCTGTTTTGCTATAAATACGAGCGACCGACTGTTGGAAAAAGCAGTATTGCGCCTACCGTCGGACCGTTCAGATCTCCCATATAACCTTGCCGAAATAAATGGTTGAGATAAATCGAGCTTCTACGAGTTTTCTTTCTACGAGGGGTGAGCGGTCACCATGATGCTGAAGATGTTGACGTCACCGGTGGTGACGTCACCGTTTTTAAAAAGACCCCTGGACTCGCCGCCCCGTCATCAGAAGTGGGATTGGAACGGAACAACCTAGCTTTCCAATCCTAGCCTTCTCACCCGCTTGTCACCTGAAGTACCAGCACAAATGGGCAATGCAGCCGAGCCCAGACGCAGCAGAGGTCCCAACATCAGACACCAGCGCAGAGCAGCTATCGACGACCAAGGGAACAAGGGACCTGAGGTGTTCCAGAGACAAGGATGATCACTTAGAAGGTGGTCGAAGGACCGTATTGGCGAGAGATGACCCATCACTACCAGCTCCTGAAGATTATGCTGACACACCACCGTATTGGCGACAGATGACCCATAACTACCAACTCCTGAAGATTATGCGTACACACCAGCTGCGTCCGTGGTATCTACACGAACGGGCCAACACGTGCAACCAAACCAAGAAAAAGGCGATGGACACATGACATCAGAATACAGGTGAATCGTAACTTTTTCTACCATATTTTAACTTTAGACTTGCATGCGCATAAACGCAACCTACAACTTACAAATAAGCCAAGAGATTACTTCTAATTTCACGAGATTTCTTAGTTTCTTGAGTTTTATTTTTAAAAGTTTTTCACGAGATACCCACAAATACCAAAAATCTACGAGTTATCTGTGTGCTACCCACTATTTATCACGAGTTACCCGCGAGGTACCTACCTACGATCTTCTAAGCAAAATCGCTTCTTTTAATTGATTTTGATTATTGTGTTTGAAATTATTGGTCAAGGGTCTTGTGAATTTGTGAAAGTGAGTTGTAAGTGACAACAAGCATTCTAATTTAATTTAAACTTATTTTGACCAACTAAATAAAAGGGCCGCCAAATCATTTCAAGTATGGCAGTCTCTTTAATCGACATCACAACTCTTAATTCGGGTTAAGCTTTGTGTGGTGAGCGTGAAGTTTGATTTGTTTGGTTTAAGTTGAACTTCGATGTTTGTGTTGGGAAACTATTACCGTTTTTCCTGTGAATCTGTGTGTATGTTAGTTAATTCTAAAACGCGTTTGCCACTAGCGTTTGCGTTCATAATGTTACTACTATTCCGGTATACGTAAATGCGCGATGTGGTAGTTACAAAAATTCATTGAATATACTGAGCTTTCATTGTTTGATTGTTTCATAAATTCGCGGTGTTAGCAACAGCACGATGTGTTCATTTAGTACTGTGTGAGTCGGGAATTGATAAGTAAACTACGCCTACTAATCATTTTTATTATGGTTTCATGTGACTGCTGCATCTATCATCTGATGCCTAAGCAACAGCGCAAGGAGTGCGGTAAAAGGCTGGCGCTTTACATGTGATGGTGACACATGGCTTCTTCGGTCATCAAGAAAGTGGGCTCATCCACTAGTCATCAGCAAGTGAACCTGTGCTCCAAAACTGCGCGAGGAATGTTACAGATAAGTGATATTCGGTTAATGATTCGGGATCCGAATTGTTAAACCTGATAATTTAGAATCGTCTTTAAGACTGTACAAATCATTTTATTCCTTATATCCCCTCCATTTTTGTCATTTTCAGAGCCTCTGTGGACCACGGTCATTTAAAGGCCTAGACCACAGCATCGTCCTTTCCCATTTCCTTTAGAGCCCCTGTGGACCACGGCGTAGAAGATCGCCCAGACCACAGCATCGATTACTTGTGAGCTATTTATAATTACTATCGTAACAACGTGTTTGTTGTTCGTTATTGTTTTGTTATTTCAGAGCCTCTGTGGACCACGGTCATAATTTAAAGGCCTAGACCACAGCATCGTCCTTTCCCATTTCCTTTAGAGCCCCTGTGGACCACGGCGTACAAGACCGCCCAGACCACAGCATCAATTACCTGTGAGCTATTTATAATTACTATAACGTGTTTGTTGTTCGTTTTTCTTTTATTACTTTTTTCAGAGCCTCTGCGGACCACGGTCATAACAATAAGGCCCAGACCGCAGCATCAACCTGTATCCCATTTCCTTTAGAGCCTCTGTGGACCACGGCGTACAAGACCGCCCAGACCACAGCATCAATTCCTAGATTTCAGAGCCTCTGTGGACCACGGCCATTTAAAGGCCTAGACCACAGCATCGTCCTTTCCCATTTCCCTTAGAGCCTCTGTGGACCACGGCGTACAAGACCGCCCAGACCACAGCAACATCCCTGTCTACGAGAATTTAAAAATAATGCAATGATGCGTGGAGCATTTGCATTGAACCTATAATAAATCTATTCATGCAATGATGCGTGGAGCATTTGCATTGAACCACTAATAAATCAAAGCCATAATGCGTGGAGCATTGGCAAACTACTGCTACTCACATTCCCTTGTACAGCAAATTTATTTAAGTTTAACTATGAATGTTTGCATGTGAACTGTTATGTTTACAGAATATTATTAAGAAGGTACTAAAAGTTGGCTGATAATTTTGTTACGTGAATATTGTTTCACTCTAACATAAAATTAAATCTTCGCAATTTGAAAAATAAGCAATGCAGCTTAATTTATGCAGTGATGAGAAACAAAGTTAACAGCTAGTGTACCGGTGTACGGGTACCTACCTCAAAACCAAATTTCTAGTTTTAAGAAACACCGTGCCTGGTGCAGAGCGCGCACCACCTGTCAGAATGGCCGAGTCGGCGCGAAGCGGGCTACGTCTACAGTGTTGAGCAGGGCAATAGGAAACATAACATGTTTACCTACTTTGATTAACTAAATGTTTACCTACTTTGGTTAGCTAAATAGTTTGCTAATTAGATTGTCGAAACTAGATAACTTCACTGTAAAGATAATTGATCAAAGAAAAGAAAGCAAAAAGAAAAAGAAAAAGAAAAGAAAAAGAACAAAAAAAAAAAAAAAAATTTTTTCTTTTCTCTTAAGAATGCAAACTATTACCCTTGCAAACTTAACTGCAAGCAACGGTGGTTGCTTACAGATACCAAACTCAGAGGAAAACGTCTCATTGTTTCAGAACATAACTGGACTGGTGCAGAGTGTCGTGGAGGTAGAATCTTAATTAAGTACTTATAGCGATTATTGTAATAGGAGGTAGTTAATAAAAATTAGTCTTGGTCGAACCCGTGTTTTATTCACAACATGGTGGCAGCGGTGCTAGCTAAATATTAAGAAATAAGTAGTGTGATAGCGAGATTGTGAATAATATTGGTAAATAAGTTAAGTTCGAGCAGTGGTTTACCGTTTGTGATAATGGAACACGCTCGACCGCCGGCGGAATTGTGTCTTGAAGGCGGCCCAGCGAGCCGAGCGGAATCATGGCGGAAATGGCACAAACAGTTTTGTGTGTTTTTAAAAGCATCTGGTGTGTACAAAGAACCGTCCGATGTGAAAGCCAGTTTACTGATCAATTTAATTGGACCTGAGGGCTACGATGTATATACTACCTTTAAATTTACGAAGGAAGAAAACAAAGATTGTTTTGAAACGCTCGTGACAAAGTTCAATGACCACTTCGAAACGAAGCAAAATACAACCATGGCTCGATTCAAGTTTTTTATACGAAATCAAGAAAGTGGCGAATCCATAGATGACTACGTGACAGCTCTTAAATTACTCACACAACATTGCGAGTTCGAGCATCTCGAGGAGGGCCTGGTGCGTGATAGAATCGTGTGTGGAGTCCGCGACGGCAAGTTGCGTGACCGGTTGCTCAGAGCCGACGATCTGACCTTGGCCCGAACCGTAAAAATATGTCAGGCCAACGAGATGTCGACGGAGGAACAACGCGAGATCGAGGGGACCAAGACAGGAAAGGATAATGGCGAAGGAACAACTACAATGGCAGTAGACGCAATGAGCTCGCGAGGCGGCTGGCGCGGAGGTTCGCGCGGCGGCGCGGGCGCTGCCGGCGCAGGGCGGCCGCGCGGTAGGGGCCGCGCGCAGCTGCCGTGGCGCGCCCCCGCCCAGAGCGCTGATAATGTTGGAGCTACACGGAAACCGTGTTCTGCGTGTGCTAGTATTAATTGTGATGACAATAAGTGCCCAGCCAAAAATGCTATGTGTTTCTGGTGCAGTGAGCGAGGTCATTTTAAAAATATGTGTCCAAAGTTAAGACGTCGCGTGTATCAAATCGATGCGGACGGAGCGGACGATAACGGCGAGGAGTTGTACTATATTTCTACAATATCGGAACATGACAGTAAGGACTCAAAATGGTATGAATCTTTGTATTTATCACATAACGGAGCGATGGAAATTTTTAAGTTAGACTCAGGATCAGATTTAAATGTACTATCTTTAAAAACTTTTTTGAGATTAGGACTTTCGGTTAAAAATTTACATAATGATGCTACAAAGGCGCAGTCGTTCTGTGGTAATTATATTCCTATTGTTGGGTCTATTAATATAGAATGGATTTATAAGAATGTTGCATACAAGCTAAATTTTGTTATTGCCGATTTTGAATGTCAAAGTGTATTAGGAAAGTTTGCATGCGAAAATATGGGAATGATACAGCGCATATTGTCACTCAGTATCGATATGTATAACGATCTGTTTCAAGGTCTAGGCAAGTTACCTGGTAAATATAGTATAGTCACAGAAAAAAATGCCCAGCCATCAGTCTGCCCAGTCAGAAAAATTCCAATAGGGGTTCGCGACAAATTGTTGCATGAGTTGGATCGCATGGAGAAGATGGGTGTGATCAGGAAAGTTTCGCATCCAACCCCGTGGGTGAACGCTATCGTGGTGGCTCCCAAGAAGGACGGCAGCATCCGCGTGTGCCTCGACCCGCGGCCGCTCAACCGCGTCGTGCGGCGCGCGCATTACCCGCTGCCGAGCCTCACCGACATCGCGACCAAGCTGGACGGCGCTCAGGTATTTAGTAAGCTTGACGCTCGCTCAGGATTTTGGATGGTCGAGTTGGACGACGCCAGCGCCGACCTGTGTACTTTTGGAACGCCGTTCGGTAGGTACCAATTTTTACGGTTACCATACGGAATTAATTGCGCCTCAGAAGTTTTTCACTCTAAAGTTCGTCAAATGTTAGAGAACCTCGAGGGAGTAGATTCGTTTGTTGATGATATAATAATCTGGGGTTCTGATAGACGCCAGCATGATGAGCGTCTTAAAAAACTGCTAGAAAGAGCCCGCGAGGTAGGTATTAAATTCAACAGGGATAAGTGTGAATTTCAAGTTAGTCAGGTCAGTTACCTGGGGCATACTTTTAGCGCGAAGGGTATGTCCATTGACAAAAACAAAATTAAAGCAATCGAGGACATGCCGGTTCCCAATGATCGACCATCATTGGAGCGTTTTTTAGGTATGGTTAATTACCTTTCGAAGTTTATACCTAATTATTCGGATATAGCGACTCCACTACGTGAGCTATTAAAGAAAGATGCCCAGTGGGTTTGGCACGCAGCGCACAGCCGCGCAGTAGCAGCGCTGAAGGCGAGTGTGTGCGGCGCGCCCGTGTTAGCGCTGTACTCGGCGCGCGAGCCCGTGCTGCTGTCGGTGGACGCCAGCTCGCGCGCACTCGGCGCCGTGCTGCTTCAGGCGGGCCGCCCGGTAGAATTCGCCTCGGCTACTCTTACAGACGCACAGTGTAGGTACGCTCAGATAGAAAAAGAACTTCTAGCTATAGTTTATGCACTGGAACGTTTCCATCAATACGTGTACGGCCGGTGTGACGTCACGATTGAATCGGATCATAAACCCCTCGAAGCGTTGTTTAAAAAAGCACTCGATTCGACACCGGCGCGACTGCAGCGCATGATGTTGCGTATTCAATGTTACGATTTCACCGTCGTTTATAAGCCTGGGAAGTATATGTTTATAGCGGACACTCTTTCGAGGGCTCCATTACCTGATATGATGACAGAAAAGGTTTCCGATGAAGTAGATGAGCAGTCTTGTTTCCTAATTGAAAATGTGCGATTTAGCGATGTCAAAATGAAGATGATAAAAGATGCCGTGGCCAAAGACACGGAATGCCAGCTAATTATTAAATATGTAAGAGAAGGATGGCCATTAAATAAATATGAAGCGGATGAACGCGTGAGAGGATTATGGTCATACAACGATAGTTTCGAATACGTAAACGGCATTATTTTTAAGGATAAATTGGTTTACATACCCCGACCGCTTCGGTCGGAAATGTTAAGTCGGGTGCACGAGGGACACATGGGCATCGACCGGTGCAAGCGGCGCGCGCGCGAGGTCATGTTCTGGCCCGGCATGGCGCGCGACGTGGAGGCCACGGTGCGGCGGTGCGCCGCGTGCGCCGAGCGCGCCCACCGCCCCACTAGAGAACCCCTCATGCCCCATGCTATACCCAAACTACCATGGTTTAAAGTTGGTTCAGATATTTTTCAACACGCAGGCAAATATTTTCTTATACTAGTGGATTATTTCTCTAACTTTATTGAAGTGAATCCGTTAACCAACATAGGGACAAAAGCGGTCATTACCGCTATGAAAGATCAGTTTGCGAGGCACGGTATCCCGCATGAGTTAGTTAGTGATAATGGACCGGCCTACGCTTCAAAGGAATTTGCGGATTTCAGCAAAAAGTGGGATTTTCAGCACACAACTACTTCCCCTCACTATCCGCAGTCGAACGGTCTCAGCGAGAGAAGCGTTCAAATCGTGAAAAACATTTTAATCAAATCGGTTAACTCGGGAACCGATTTTTACTTGGGTCTGTTAAATTACAGAGCGACTCCCCGTGATGGAGTCAGTTCTCCCGCGGAACTCTTGACGGGGCGCAGGCTCAATACGAGGCTGCCCTCTCACTTAGATAAACTGAAGCCGAGCCGAAATAACGACGTTGACTACACTAATATGGTAAAGAAACAGGAGACAAATAAAGCCTACTACGATGGGAAGTCGAGAGCCCTACCTGAACTGCAGCCGGGACAGCCGGTACTCGTAGCGGATGAAGGAAGGCGTAAATACGCAACCGTGGTAGGTCGCGCTGTGCAGCCGCGATCATATTTTGTGTCCGACAGTTTAGGTAGGCGTTACAGGCGTAACCGACGCCACTTAATAACGCTCGAACCTAGTAGTGACGATATTGTCAGTCCATCCGGGTCGCAGCCGGTGAGCGACGATGAGCTGTGGTTGAGTCCAAAGAGCGACGGCGACAAGGCAGTCGCTGACGGTGACGTCACCCCCGAGGACGCGCCGCAGATGCCGGCGACCTCCCGCGCACCCATCTTACCCGATGCACAACGATTGCGTAGAACGGCAGCTCTTAAGGCACGTAAAAAACTGGATGATATGTTTAAAAAATAATATTTGATTTCCAATATACTTACGAACTATAATTACTAGCGGTAACTTGCGTTAATATTCAACTTGTACCTACCAATTACCTACGTTTATAAATAGTTTACTCAAAAATAAATTATATTGTAAGGGAAAATTAGATAATAAAATAACTAGTGTATATGTAATTAAGCATACAAAAACTAACTTAATTCTAACAAGCCTATATTATACAGTTGCCTTAATTTCTTTTATAAATTACTTAATAACTGTTTATTGTACCTAATGATGTCTGTTTAAGTTTGTGTTCATATTAATCACAAAAAAAAAAAAAAAAAAAAAAAAAAAAAAAAAAAAAAAAAAAAAAAAAAAAAAAAATATTAAGGGAAGATGTCGTGGAGGTAGAATCTTAATTAAGTACTTATAGCGATTATTGTAATAGGAGGTAGTTAATAAAAATTAGTCTTGGTCGAACCCGTGTTTTATTCACAACACAGAGCACGCACCATCTATCAGAATGGCCGTATCGGAGCAACGACGTCACAGGCGAGCTTCATGGACGGTGTAAAATGACAACAATCAAAACATGTTAACTTTGGTTTACTAATTAACGTTTAGAACCATAAATTACTCATTGGATTGTTAATAATTTCACTTAAACTTTGATTAACTAATTAATGTTTGTGAACCATTAATTACTCATTGAATTGTTAAAACTAGACAAATGATTGTAAAACTGAACAAATTCACTGTAAACACAAATTTTTAAAAGATTGCCGACAAGTTTCTTGCCCATTCTTCTTGTACGGCCTATTACTTGGAATGGGCGCCTAGAGTCATTTATTTTAACTATCATGAGTGCTCTCCTGGGCCCCATGTTAATAAAAAGTAATGAATTTCAATTGAAGATTAAAATCTAAAGTAGAATGACAAGATCTAACAAGTTTTATAAAGATTCTTTGTCACAATCTGTTTTGCTATAAATACGAGCGACCGACTGTTGGAAAAAGCAGTATTGCGCCTACCGTCGGACCGTTCAGATCTCCCATATAACCTTGCCGAAATAAATGGTTGAGATAAATCGAGCTTCTACGAGTTTTCTTTCTACGAGGGGTGAGCGGTCACCATGATGCTGAAGATGTTGACGTCACCGGTGGTGACGTCACCGTTTTTAAAAAGACCCCTGGACTCGCCGCCCCGTCATATAAAATAATTAATTGATTAATCAAAATGAGATGTACAACACCTATAAAAACGTTATCCTTAGGACGACCCCACACGTATTGTAAGAATTTAAAGCAGACATGTAAGTAAAATACCAAGCAGTACCCGCGTCGGTTACCCACCACATCGTTAATTAGATATGTGTTTTCGGCACCCAAGTAAACCGAACAATTTGTATTCAAAACTTTTGTTATGAGAACGCGTCGCTTTGTAAGCAGAGCGTCGAACAAGAAACCGAGATCACAATACTACAGTTAACAAGCAGTATGGACGGGTATGGTGTTACAGTAGCTTGGTTTGTGTGTACTTCGTATTTTAATTTAAGAAAACTTATTACGCATGTTGGCTTCCTGGACGAAAGTTCACTTTATAAGAAGGTTTCTTAAAAGGTTTTATTTTTCTATACTCTAGCTATTACTGTAACTAGGCAAAAATTAGACAACCTTGATGACGCAGAATTTTAAAAGTCTAATCTGAAATAACAGGTCACTAATTACAATCATTATTCCCTTTAATCCTTTATTTTTCTATTTTTTGTTGAATAAAACTTGATTTAATTTAGTAGACTTCGAAGTCAAACGCATTCTCTCAGAACTGAAAGCAATGACAAATTACAAAGGATCTCACGTACTCTTACGTAATTAGTGTGCGTAAGTTGAAATTGACCGCTACTTCTGAGTAGCCATACTTTTTATACAGACACACTAAATGAAAACAATAGGCTCCCAGGCCTTTTTCTTATTTTTCAGCATTTGTATGCAAGTGTCGCTTGCATAAAAAATGAGTTATTATTACAAAAACATTGTTACATCGAAACGTTCTTAGTAACATAGTATATTTATTGAACGTATTTCTTTATGTTCGATTCTTTTGACCGGGCAGTACATTGACTGCAGTTTAATGACTTGTTAAAGCTTCAGGTACTGAGTAGTTAGTATACAGTATAGTAGATTTATTTAATAACTAGTTGCTGCCCGCGGATTCACCCGCGCAGAGATATTGGATTTTATGGTTTTAATTTTTTGCGCGGAACTCTAATTCTTTTTCTAAATTAAAAGTAGCCTAAGTTACTCCTTATAAGATCAGCTATCTCTCAGTGAAAGTCACGTTAAAATCGGCCCAGCCGTTTCGGAGATTACCCGGAACAAACAGACAGATAGACAGACAAAAATTTTAAAAATGATTGTTTTGATATAGGTACCGTATATACTTTCATATGCGTTTGGTAAAAAGCTGTTATTTTAATGTTACATACAGACACTTCAATTTTATTTAGTTGCATAGAAATATTGCGAACGAACTACCTGCCTCGAATTGCAAAAATTAGTCCGATTCAACGAAAATTTCACCAAAATTCAATAAATGTTGCGGATCGTACACGATTGATACTCGGACCCCGAATCGTAATTAAATTAAAGCAGCTTCAAAAATTAACAAGTTGCAGTACATTTGGCATCAACAGAAGTATTCAATCAGTGCGACAATGTTCGGGAATTTTACTTAATTTACGCGGGAACCCGGGAATTATAGAGCTCATTCGAGACCGGCCATGCGGTGGAGGATTGGAGCTCTTCCCGCCGTTTACTTTTAGACAGTACTGAAACTTATTTTGTTTCGTTTACAATACCTACTGTTGTTTCGTATCTAAGTGTATGGTGTGTTTTGTAAAAGCTCATTAATCGAAAAAGTGTGATTTATTATCTATTTTTACTCGGAACGCCAATAATAATTTTCTGCGCTAAAGTATAATATAAGTATACGTCAACGAACAAAGTCATAGTTAACGGGATATTTACCATGTATATTGTTTGTATTAAGTTTCCGATATTTCGGTACTGTTGCACGCCATAATTATGGCTAAATATCTATAATCGATAAGAACCTACTAAGTATCTATATTAAAACCTATATTCTATAAGAGTGACTGAAATTCATAGCTCACACCGCGGTTGAGCTTGGGCGTTTCGCGATTGAGACTCCTAGACTTGAGTCACTGTTTTATATTACTTACTGTGTTCCTGGTAAATTTTCATTTTACCGTCGAATTATTCGTTGCTCGGCGCTACAGGCAATTATGCATGAGAACTTTTTATCGGGCTGCGTATTTTTGATTCAGTCTATTTTATTTCCGGTGCCGTTGCTTACTTTTGTAAATCTATAGTAGGTATTTTAATCAGTCAGTTAGAAAGATGCTTCAAAGAAAATTAGCAGTGAAATTACTGTGCTTTTAAGTTTCCTAATATCTCAGGGTAATGAGAGCACCGTTATGCCGTGCAGGTCTTCGTATTTCAAAGTTCGGAGTGGTACCTACTGCAATTGCTACGGACTGGTGTTACTACTTACCATCAAGAAAACAATCCGCTCTTCTCGTTATCCGAGGATATAAAAAAAAACTTTGTTGCTGTGTTTTTGTTTTGTTTCTGTTTCTGTCACTATAGCCTAGGTAGCATTGACGTTTAACTATCCAAAAAAGCCATTTGATTTTCTCATCATCAAAAGTTTCTATTCAATCTATTCCACAATAAAATGTCTCCTAGTCTATATGTGCTTATGTCGATTCTATTGCTTCGTAGGGACCGTTAGTAGGTGACATTCTCCTTTTTTGTCCCTTGTAGGAAATCTCGTTTTAATAATTCATGAGGACAACGATTGCGGACGCGTTTGTGGTTTGTTAGGAAAGTGAAAACATCGAATTTAGAAATTTGATAAGCTTTGCAGCGTAATTGTGGATCACGGGCGTAATTTGAAAGGCTTATTTTCGACAGTGAGTAATTAAAGTATCTATCGATATAAGTATATTACAACTTCATATTTTGTCACGTTATGCTTTGCAATGTAGCTCCAGGTTTGATGTACTCGTAAGCCTCATAACAGGACTAGATTCTGAGACGAGATCAGTTACTTACATTATTTTATAGACAGTGATCAATCAGGAGGCCTACCACCATCTCTTAGAGCAGTATTACTTTAACCTTACATTGAAAATGTTAAATGTAAATGTAATGTAAAATGTAAGGTTAAAGTATGTAAGATAAAGTAAGATAAAGAGTAAGATGCTTCTGCTGCTCAACTCGAAAATTGCCACATCTGGAGGCCTACTACCATATCGTAGAGCAGTATTACTTTAACCTTACATTTTACATTACATTTACATTTAACATTTTCAATGTAAGGTTAAAGTAATACTGCTCTACGATATGGTAGTAGGCTTCCAGATATGGCAATTTTCGAGTTGAGCAGCAGAAGCATCTAAAGCGATAATTAAAAAAAAAATTATCAAATAATTATAATTTCTCAGTGATTTAAATAAAGATCCTTATGTCTATCACTAACTTGCTGTGTGTGTATCACAACTTTGTTATGATAGTAACATTATTTTATCGCAACTAGGTAAATTACTTCATGCCTTCTTATATTAAAGCAACGTTGATCAATGTGTGCAAAGATATAATTAAGACATCACTTACATTTAAAATCATCATAATTTGCAATAAACACTGCTGTTAACAACCTCCATTAATTTAACGATTTATGGTATGACAACTCAATACACAAGTAAATTACCATTAGATATTTAGGTCATTATTAACAAACACTGATTCTAAGATAAGTTTCTTTGACGCATATTACAACCGACTTGCAAACAGACAGCTGTATTAATAACTCTCGGTAACCCTTCTAGACCGAATACATCAAAATCAGTTTGTATACCTAACCTTACCTTTAGCAACCACTTCTCCGAGAAACCCGAGAAAAAACATTTAACCAACGTTACAAATTACAGAAATTAATAAATAGCGAAATAAGGAACTCGCTTTTTCGTAGTGAGTCATAGAGCCTAACTACGCAACAAAAAAATAGTAAAAGTAATTAGTATTCGATCCTAAAAACACTATGCAAATAAAGATAATAAAAAGCATAAAGTTGGTGCGGTTGCAAATGTTTATTTATAACAAAACATTACTACTAACAAACTACTGAACTGATTCTAATGAAATTTCTATAAGACCAATCGTCCAATCGACCAAAAGTAGGTATATATTTTCAAATAAAAAAAGATTTTTCCAAATCGGTTTATAAATGACGGCGATTTGAGGTAACAAACATTTAAAAAAAACAGAATTGAGAACCTCCTCCTTTTTTGGAATTCGGTTAAAAACGGTAAATTTTTACATTGTGATCATTTCAACGTAAAGATGCGCTTACATAACTATTAATTTTAATAATAATGCCATAAACATAAATTAAATTATTAATATAAATGTGGGAGATGTAAGCGTTACTATTATTTTTAAAGTCTGTTATATTCATTCGTTATACTCTTGTAATATACTAAATTTACTGTGGAAAGAAAGAAGAAAGAAAAGCATTTATTTCTTATCACATCTGCACGAAACAGCTCAGAAAAAATAAAGAACATTTATGGAAGAGAGCTTTGTACCGCCCACATACTAAAGTATTGCAAAGGAACTTGACGCAAACTTGACCTTTAGCCAGTAATACTTTCTTTTTATATACGGAGACTGTGCTCTTCAGTCTTAAATTTCAGTTTTATTGGTGCTGTGGTAATGAAATAAACATTTTTTCACGGAATTTATTTTAAGAGATAAGTATTATATTAATCCCTATTTCTCCAAACCTTTTTACATGAACTTGGTATCTATATGACTATCTTTTTGGGGATTCTTTTCAATTTTGTAACCAAACTGTATTTAGTAAACCAATAATAATAATATGACCAATGAAGTGACATGAAACTAAATAGTTACAACTAATATACAATAGTTTGTTTTCAGTTCATTCTAAGTGCTAACTTTTTTTAAGTTAATAACAACAATACTTCTTAAAATTGGCTGTACTACAGTTTACCAACCAGAAGCCACGGAAGAATATAACGCATGAACCAGCCAACGCTTTCCACGAAGATCGTGACCCGCAAGATACATATTGTGTTTATGTCCAGAGAGCCCTTCTTTCGATCAGATCTCTGGCTGATAAATTGGTATCATCGGCTGATTTGCTTCGAAGAGACACGGCTAAATATGAGCACAATAATAGTAAGTTGGCACTGACTGGAAACTAATGAGCGCTACTTATAGCTCATTCCAACTGTTACATATACTGTGTGTATTTTTAGCTTTTTCCGTCCATCTGTGTTTTGGTAGACGATGAGCATCATTGTCATGTCACTTTGTATTCTATTCGAGACACGCGGAAGTATTTTCTGGGTTAACTGACTATGTATTGCGTGTATTATATGCATTTGGCAAAAAGCTGTTATTTTGATATTACAAACAGACACTTCAATATTATTTATTTGTATAGAAGATTTATCTAAAGACTTTCGTCTTCTAAAGTATTAAATTATATTTTAAAAGCTCGATGCAAGGAAAACCTTGTGATGCAACAAAATTTTGCGCAATGTCGTAATAATTATATATTTAGTTTAAAGATACAATTTTAGTTACAAGTGTAGACAACAAGAAGTAGGTTAAAATTGACTTCTAAGATTTAATGACATTGTTAGTTAGTTAGTTACAAGTGAAGCTAATAAAATTGTGTTAAAAAACGGTAATATTTGGATGGCTATGCCTAATACTTACACGTATATATATCATTTTATTTTACCATATTAGAAAATTATTTTAGTTTTGACAATTTGCAATTGACTTACTTTATTTATTTAACTGTGGCTATTTTTACGAGCTTTTATATTTTAACTTGCAATGTTTATATAAATGTATGTATATTTGTTTAGGTCAAATCTTCCCTGAAAGATGAATTAAACCCACTTCACGGTGTTCGATTAAATTTTTCATACATTCATAAATTGGATGTCAATGCAATATAATTATGTCTCAGCCGGAAGGAGGCCATAGGAACTCAACTAAACGACGTAACCCCATCAAGTTAGGGCTTGTCTTATTTTTCTTTATAAGAACTCTGATCCTAGATGATGTCCAGGGTCTTGATGATGGAGTCAGAAGGTGGCCACAAGATTACAGTGCGCAAATTACGTGCTTTATAAAAGCTTGTCTGCAAAAATATATTTTTCACAAAAACTTATCAACTGTCCATAAAGGTTTAACTTTGCGACTAACGAGCCAAACAAATCAAGGTATCAATCATAAATATGTCAACTACCGACTTGAAATCAAATTAAATCAGAGTTACAACACAGTAATTCAATCTTTAGAGAAAATGAATTAGTAAAGAACGATTTTCATTTGAGTCCATTTATTCACTGTGTTCAAACAAGTATAAAGAAATAGATACATTTAGATAGAAACCGTTTTTTTTTTTACTTTCGATGGATAGGTTAGGTTTAGGGTTTGACCACTACGATTTGATTATGTTCTGGTGATTACTTCAAATAATAGTAAATGTAAATGGGGACTGGTCTTAAATGCCGCTGTCGGAATGTATTGGGTGCTGCTTCCAGTTCCAAGCATAGTTTTTTAAAGAACTATTTTCAGTGAGGTTTTCTATTTCTTCATTCGCAATATTTTAGTGGGTTTTTAATTTTGTTACTTTAACTCCACCAATTCGCAACAGAGTTTTATCTTGAGTGTTACAACGCTTGTCGGATCTTTATGGAGACCTCATTTCTAATCATGCCTCCCGATTGATTTGCCTTGAATGTCTTGTATATTCTGATCTGATCATGTATCACGAACACATCACGTCGCGAACATCAATTTATCTTTAGTAGTTGCCTGCTATGTTGTCTGAGTTATTACGTGCATTACCACAGAAGATATACAATATGACAGCAGTTGAAAACATTAGCTAATAGTGATTTTAATGGCTTGTGTGGTTACTTCTTGTTTAATCGGTGTTTATCATTGCGTTAAGTTGGTATTGCTAACAGCTGGTGGACGTCTAGTTGAAAATGGTCTTCATTTCTCTCATAAATTTCTGTTTCTGTATTAGAGTCGTTGGAAGAGGCGAATTTAGTTGATTTTAGAGTTTGATACTTCGAAATTAAGATACGAAACCCATAAATTATTACATTATTTCTAATTCCTTTATTCATATGGGGCCAGGAGAGCGTTCATGAAAGTTAAAGACTCTAAGTGTATTGGAGATTTGTATAAGACATACCTTATAATATTTAATGGATGTTAGATATCAGATTCAATAGATGTATTTGACTTTTACTCACTTATACGACTTGGAAAGCTTCAACTTGTTTTAAAAAGAATTTTCGCTAAAAAGGTAGTGTTGATTTTTGAAACGGAATTCAAAGCGTTTATTTAAACCTGTTAAGTATTTTAGTGGTGACATGAGCTATTATCTTGGTTACACCTAAAACTAGTCGAAATCACCGAATACAAAGCTTTTACACACGAACAATCCCTTCCCAACCGAGTAGATATTCCATGTCTGGTGTCCAAAGTTACTCGGTGCTTCCAAACTACCAAACTTCCACCTGGAGTCCGGTAGTACGCTCAGTCACAAGACAGATTTTATGCCAAAGTAAACGCTATACGTGACGCCATAAATATATTGACCACGCTTGCCACAATTAACCTAAATAAAAAGGAGTAAAACTTGGACTGAAAGATAATAAGCTATAAACTGGTAAATATCTCTGTTTTGCGTTTGTTAAGTTTTTGTTTCGTTGCTAAGAATATGATATTTGAAGTTTGGCAACAGTTGTTATCTGATGCATAAAATTTTCTATAAATTTAGTCTTAGACAATATTTAATTGTTACAAATGACTGCTGACTATCGTAGAAAACGTCCGTGAACTTAAAAACTTACAGATTTATCTCGAATCAAGCAAAAGTAAAACTCAAAAGTTCATGGTGTCCACGCAAACTTTCATTAAAAAAAGCAGCCTGTGGTTGAAGTGGATTCTAGCACGCGTTTGTACAGAAAAACGTTTTGCAAATACGCTGTAATGAATGCCGCCTACCGTCTGGCACTGCGTTCGTGATCAGAATGGAATGCTTTCCGGATTGTGAGATAGAAATGGGTGTAGGTCGAGAATTCTGTAACAGGATAACCTGTCAATGTTCTTTTTGTAATATATTTAGTTCCCGTGATTTCTTTATCATCGTGGTCGTTTGTCCAGTCGCAGTATGCGTCAGCGGTGAGGAGAACGTTCCGCTGGAAGTTCCGCGTTCGGCTGGAAGTCTCATACCACTCGATTTACGCGATCTTTTCTCCCGCATAAGTACTTGCAAAATGTGGATGTTAAACGAGTTCTCAAGTGTCTGCAAATAGGCCACGCCCCCAGTGTCGCAAATGTCCATAGGCGACGGTTACCACTTAGCATCAGGCGGGACGCTTGCTAGTTTGACATTAATTTTCATAAAAAAAAATAAGCGACTTTTTATTCCGGAAACATGCACTGTTTTTGTGGGAATCGGCTCGTGGGTGAAACCATGTGCAGAAGCTAATATAGTGATAAAAATTTGACCATGACGCATTTTTATGGTGTATCAAAAACGTTTTAAATTTTTAAAATTTATTGTTTTCGCTCACGATTTAACACATTCTGTCTGATTTATCACAAAGTTTAGTCCTATAATATAATAAGTAGATTTATCGTATTATGAAAGAAACCAAGAAATGTTTAGTATACATATTTCCTTTACAACAGAAACCATTTCATTAGCATTCGTATCACATATCTTGCGTGGGATTTTATTATAGTTATGGCATTGTTTTCGAATTCAAAGCTTTAAGAGTTATGATACGAAGATGTTAAATTGTTTAAATTTCTCAAATATGCTAAATTTATCGACCTCTAGTGTAAAGTTTGAGATAGGTAACATTTTTGATGTCAGAAATTGTAATGGGCCACTTCATTGTATTTGGAGATATCTGTCGAATCAATTATGATAACGACTAAATTATTGCTTATAAATCTATAAATCAAGTTAAGTTTAATCCTATTGAATACAGATATTATATAAATATGAATATTATTATAATCATATTGACAGCGCATATGATATACTTGCACACGTAGTTGAAATTCTCTCAACTCAATTTTACCACACTTAAGTACGGGGTTTGTACTTTCAGCTGATAACTAGAGATACCGATATCGAGTGAGTTTTGAAAGTAAGATCGAGGTGAATTAGTGTGGAGAATTTTTGGATGAAATATTTTAGAATACAAAGGTTTTCTAAAATTTAAAATTTAGACTACCGTGGTCACTTCACTCATCCAGGAACACTGTAATGCTTGCACATTAATGCTTGGTGGCAGACTACACGAGCTAAGCGGTGGAACGCACCCAGACGGACACTCGCAGAAGAGTTAGTCATACCACTTGATAAAACCAACGGGTGATATATTAATTTTAATAGTATTGGCTCCAATATACTGGCAGTTGGTATAGCTTTAGAGTTTAGCTTAAAAGGTCAACAGCTTAGAGATTGAATAAGTTCTGAGTACATGACGCGACGATAGCTCATCAGTAGTAGTGACGTCGGTCGCCGATCTGTAAGTCGATGGATTGAATCCCGCAATCAGTTTGAGCTTTCGGTGAAGGAAAACATCGTGATGCAACCATAGCTAGGTGCAAGGGCATTTTCTACTCCTCGCCTAGCTAGCTACCTCTCTTTAGTTAAAAATTGTTTGCCAACCACCTGTCGGTGTGTTCCGGCATTTGCACACGAATGTCACTTCTAATCTAGGTTCACCGTCTTCGACCACATCATTCGTTAAATAGTTTAAAGAAACTAAAGAACACACTTCCACCTCCTGGCTCTATTATCAGAAACTAGACACCAAGTGCAATATATTGGACTCGTCAAAACGAATTATGCGAGTCCAAACTCGGAGGGTTTACTTTTAGCTACTGAAGAGTTCCAATATCCACCTCCTGCTTCAATCATCAGTTCAGTTCTATGATGCCAAATTATAGTATGTCATCCAGACTACATATACTTACATACAAAGTTTCATTTCGATACGATAATTAGAAGATATTATTATTTTATTATTAGGATAAAAAGGACTTCTCAAGGGTTTATTTAATTGTTTGTTAGTTACATGTGAAGCTAATAAAAATGACGAATTGATCTTGATTTCCGATTAGGTAGGTATGCTTTTGATGAAAACGATAACTTCTTTGTTTTGTAACAGTTACGTTGCTTTAAATATAATTCGCATTTTGTTTTTAATTCCATAGTCCGGCCATCGACACGGACGCAAAAATATATAGGTACATTAAAATTCCCCAGCCGATTATTAATTATGTTCCCGTTGAAGATCAACAGGGATCGGGTGGGGCATTATGGACAATGGTAACGGTTGTGCCAAATAATAAATGCAAAGTTAAAGAGATGAGCCAAGAAAGAAATAAGTGAACTCTCACCTGAGATCATTAATTGTGTTTCTTTGAAGTTACATACCGTTATAAGCAAAATTTTCAGAGTCAAAATGGTCATTTATGTTTTTTTAGCAATAAAATGATGAGAGGCGAGAGAGATCTATACATACATACACACAAATAAATAAAATTGAAGTATCTGTTTGTAATGTCAAAATAACAGCTTTTTACCAAATGCATATGAAAGTATATACGATACCTATAACAAAACAACCATTTTTTTTGTCTGTCTGTCTGTTTGTTCTGGGTAATCTCCGAAACGGCTAAGGCGATTTTGTCGGGACTTTCAATGGCAGATAGCTGATGTTATAAGGAGTAACTTAGGCTACTTTTATTTTAGTTAAAAAATTAGGGTTCCACGCAAAAAAATAAAAACTATGAATTCCAATAACTCAGCGCGGGTGAAACCGCGGGCAGCAGCTAGTAATAACTGATTGCATTAATTGCACCGTATTGATTTCAATTAATATAGCACCTTACCAATTAGCTCGCGACCCGTAAGCTCTATTGTCTATTGAATTTCCATATATCGAAACGTTTTAGCTCTGGTAACTAACAATGCCTGTTAGTTTTAATTAATACAAATATGATTAGGTTGTTTGATGTTATCAAATCAGTGTTTGATTTGAAGGGGACTGTGAAAGTGCCTCTGTTCGATTCTGATTATTGTTACGCTTCTAATTTGCTTATGACTTCCTATATTTATGTGCTTTCATAACATTTGTCAAATCCATATCAGTATAAGCATCGTTCTTTTGGTTTCGCATGTATAAAAACTACTATACAATCTAATTCTACTTCCTACTAATATTATAATTAATGCGAAAGTATGTTTGTCTGTTTGTTGGTTTGTCCTTCGCAAGAGTGGAGTAACGGATCGACGTGATTTTTGGCATAGATATAGTTTATGGACCGGAGAGCAACAAGCTCTTTACAAGCTTTTTACAAGCTTTTATTTAACTCGCAATGTTTGTAGGTATGTAAGTATGAGAGCGAGTGTGGCCGCGCGAGAACTTGTGCGACTTTCAATCCAACGCACCATAGTTTGAAGCTCGACTCGGCCCTCACCAATGACTTATATCAAATTATGTGCGGATTATTCACACTCACTCTAAAACGGTAAAGGAAAACATCGTGAGGAAACCCGGATGTTCAAGAACTACCTTGAATAACTTGAAATGTAATGTTGTAGTAACATTATACTACCAGTAACGTTACTGGTAAATGTTTCTTAACTATATCTAATTCCGTTCCAATTCCCACTGCGACAAGAAAACCTTTGCATTTTAAAAACTGTTTTAGAACTAACTACTTTTCTCTTGTAGTTTTCTGAATACGTGTCGAACACCTCGTACTCTGACCCAAATTAAAGAAATCGTGACGACAATTGATACTGTCGACTTACTATCACTGCTCTCATATAAATGAGTTTTCGACGGACCTTAGACCTTCACATCTCAATAAATTAATTAAACTGCCCTTATCTGCATGATATATTATTATGTACAAGTTTATTCCAAAGAATGCAATAAATTGTACGAACGACACATTTAGTTCGTTGTAAATTTTCTAATTCGATTTAATGGCGTTGCTTCCTACTTTTTAACATTGATGTATTTGTGTTGATTGAAATAGCAGTGTTTGGAATTCGAGGAATTGTTTCAAAAAGTGCGACGACCTGTGTTGCCGTGGCATTAATTTACTAGTGGGCTTAATTGGGACACGCGCTTGCGCAAATGCTTAAGGCGCATCTTTAGGTATCATTCTTTTGTATTGAAATAAGGTTGAAAACGGCGATGCGGTTGCTTTTAGTTGAAGGTTATTTCGTAGTTTTTAATAAATTAAAAAAAAGAGGTACTATAAAGTTTAGATATTTTTTCTGTAGATTTCCCTTTTTTGGTTACAAAAAATATGTCTCCCAAAATATTCAGCATTTCGAGACGAAGGAAATTTTTTCAGGGCCTGTTTTGCGTTTTTTTACTAGATTCTATAGGCCATTTCCATATAATATATTATAGATAAGTCTTTCCTATAAACACTAGGTTATACTACTGTATTATTTTTGCTTGTTATATCTATGAAAACGGAGATTTTTTTGACGAAAAATAGGACTTTTTCGGACGTTTAATTTAACCACCCCTTAAGCAAATAGAGAATTTTAATGTATCGGATTCATATTATGCACTACATGACATTGAGACGGAAGCCACTTCTTGTAGGGAATCCCAACTAAGTTAAGTTGTAGATCACTGATACAAAAATGATGATAAGAAGATGAGCTAAGTTTATTTTATAACCATAAGCAGTAATGGATTTTGAATTTTTTACTCAGTTAGGTAGGCAATATAATTACAGATATGAATTCCAAAAAATTAATCAATTTAGGTAAACATTTATTAATTCTCATGTTATCTCTACGACTTTTTTAAGGTTTTGGGTGAGTTCGTTTTGCCTGGTGGTAAATATAACGCCAGCCCATAACAATTGCAATGCCACCCAGAACTTTGAAATACAAAGACTTGCGCAAAACTGCAGTGCGCTAACTACCCTGAAACGTTAAGTATTAAGTCTCCTAAGCCCAGATCAGTTGGTACATGGATCGGTGACGAATACATAGTATTTACAATTGAGCATTATCGTGAATCGAGAATACGTCCGAGTACGTACACATAGTATTAGATTAACTTAGTGGTTTCATCTTATCTTTCTATTTCTACCTATTCTTCAGCGGTACATCATCCTTCAAACCTTTCACACTATTCG
The DNA here is from genome assembly GCA_907269065.1 of Crocallis elinguaria. Taxonomy (NCBI): domain Eukaryota; kingdom Metazoa; phylum Arthropoda; class Insecta; order Lepidoptera; family Geometridae; genus Crocallis; species Crocallis elinguaria. The sequence goes on along the minus strand of OU026072.1, from coordinate 15,687,548 downwards.
CTATTCTAAAACCCAATAACACAAATGCCATGTTAACAACACGAACAATTAATACCCTACGGCCTACACCATCCTAATAGGAAATGCCAGAGTGACGGAAACGGACCGTTGTCCAACCTCCTTCAACGTACACTTGATGGATTGGCCGAGGAGGACTTTTGTTCATCTGACAATTAATTTAAGGGTGTCGTTCGATGTTCTATTCATCCGGGGTCGTGTGAAGAGTACATACCAAAAAAGTATGTTCTTGGAATTTTATAGGCCGTCCACTTCGTTCGAGTTAGTATGGAGATAGGTACGGCACGGCAAATTTGTAAGAGTATAGCAGGGAAATAGGAGTTTGCTGATCGATAGGGACTGACAAAGAAGCAGGACAGAGCATGCTAGATTCTCATTTGTTTTTACTTCTTACACCACTACTGTTTGGCATACCGCAGCGAGAAAAAAATGACGCCTTATATACAATTCCGAATAATTACTTAGGTATTCTTTCTATTGGGCAAATTCGCTCCGAACATGGAATGGACAATCTTTTTAATTCAGTTTAATAACGAGACGACTTGGTCGTTTGTCTGATGGTAAGTATAATCCCACCCATAACAATTCCAATTCCAATCAGAACAGATATATATACACTATCGTCTTTTTTTACAAAATGAATACCGTATTGGCGCATTTCCCTAAAGATAATAATAATAAAGAAAATAAATGCATCAAATTAAAATAGTATTCATCATTTAAATTTTTGATCATTACTAATCTCTACAATAAATCTGAAAGCAATAGCGTAAAGATTTGAATCGTAAACTGTTGATGTCTTATGATAATACCCAATTTGTAAAAGAATATTTAATTATGTAATTTGCTTCATAAATAAAACGATTAATTTGTTCAAATTATCACCTGTCTCCAGTTATTGCCGCTTAAAGGTTATGGTGTTGTGATGTTAAGGTGAAGTGGGCGTCGTTTATGATACTCATATTAAAAAAAACAATCTTTTGTCACTGGAGAAGAAAAGTAAAAAATTTGGCTGAGAGGCTCATATGTCTAGTTAATGGACTGATTTAGGCTGATTTTGATGATTATTATTCTATTATTTTATTTTGATGATTTCTATGTACATCTTGAAGTACCTACAAAAACTTTTCTTTGTATTGTAATGTATTGGTTGTCATTTTTGTTAAAATTTATTTTTTATCCAAATTGGCCGACTATGTACCATATTATTATTTATTTTATGTCTAAACTAGCTGCTGTTCGCGGTTTTACCCGCGCAATGATATTGGACTTCATGGTTTTTATTTTTTTGCGCGGAACCCTAATTATTTTTCTAAAATAAAAGTAGCCTAAGTTACTCCTTATAAAATCAGCTATCTGCCAGTGAAAGTCCCGTCAAAATCGGCCCAGCCGTTTTGGAGATTACCCGGAACAAACAGACAGACAGACACAATCTTTAAAAATGTTTGTTTTGTTATAAGTATTGCCGTAGTATATACTTTCATATGAATTTGGTAAAAGCTGTTATTTTGATATTACAAACAGACACTTCAATTTTATTTATTTGTATGTATAGATACAGACTTACAAGAAACCATTAAAAGCAGTATGGTATAAATTTACTTAGATTGATACATTAGAAGAACATCGCCTTAAACGCCATTATGAAACTCGGGAGAATGCCTACGCGTTTTGCGAATAAAACGTGCATAATCATTCAATCGTTCACACGTTCCTAATAACATGTTTTAGTAAGCAATTGATTACTCCCACATAGTGAGATACGGGATTATAGTTATTTATACAATAATTATTATTCTGAGAGCTATAATAGCCTTTGGGAGATTATCGGTGCAGGGACCTAATTGTATTTGATGTCTTTGGGAGTGGATATAAGTTGTGTATAAAGGTTGACACTGTACAAAGTTTGTGTCACCTATACATATTTCACGTCCTTTTTTTATACTATTAGGTAAAGAGACGCGCGGGTCGTTTGCCTGATCGTAAGCAAAACGCCCGCCCATAATAATCGCAGTGCCGCTCAGAACTTTGTAACACAAAGCGTGCGTGGCAATGCAGTGCGCTCGTTACCCTGAGACATTTGGTATTAAGTCTCATAACACCAGTAATTTCACTTACTACTTCACTCATCAAACTGGAATACAATAATGTTTACACATTACCAGACTACCTACACAAGCAAATTTAAATGTTGGTACCCACCCACATGGAAACTGACTGTAGAAGAGTTAGTCCTTCCACTTGGTGACTATACTTACTGTAATGTCAGCAACATAAATAAGCATTAATACATGGGTACCTATACCTGTGCACACAGCCATAGTCGTGGTTTTTTGTCGCTACTGGTGAAATGCTAGTTTCAGGCAGCTTCTAGAATCGATTCGCAACAATGTCACGGACAATATAGTTTGGTTGGCCATCAGATCAAGACTCGTCTTTCAAGACTCATCTTTCAATTATACATCATTGTAATTAGGTGCGAATTTGGCTTGCTACAGTGCCCTTTACGCCTTTACACCGTGCGTCAACAGTGCATTTATACTGACCGGTTCAGTCAGCTTCATAAGAACCAGGTTACCCGAAGGTCAGAATTCTATACAAAATAGGTGTACTAATACCTACCTAGACAAACCTCTTCGAGATTTAAGTACTGGTGCTTGTAGGTAATCAATCATTTGTAGGTATATTAAAAAGGTAAGAAAATAAATAAATAAATAAAACTGAATATCATCCAGATCCATCTATATTTGCATAGCTTTACTACTTCTATGTTGTAGAATAAAAAGCATACAATGTTTTAACTGAAAATCGTAGTTGAAAAGCTCAACATTTAGCTTCTCAACTGTACCTCCCTAAATTAAAATACGAGCAAGCTACTCTTTGAGCACATTCTCAGCAATTTCAGCTAGGGGCGATAAAATCCTTAACTTATTAGGCACCCGACAAACGAAAGTAACAAAGCGATTCTCATACAAAAGATTATCTGTGAGCTCTGTGACACTTCTTGCTTATAAGTGCAAAATGTCTCTGTAGAGAAAATTATCTAGTTTTATGCGTGTTCATTTTAGCTTGGACTAGCTGTGCCCCGCGGCTTTACCCACGTAATAAAAGTAGGCTAAGTGATCTCCTTCTTATAGCATCAGCTATCTGCCAGTGAAAGTCCCGCCTAAATCGGTCCAGCTGTGTCGGAGATTACCTGGAACAAACAGACAGACAAATTTAAAAAAAAATGATTGTTTTGTTATGTGTACCTACCGTATATACTTGCATATGCATTTAGTAAAAAGCTGTATTTTGATATTACAAACAGACACTTCAATTTTATTTATTTGTAGTACTATAGATAATATTAGTAGGATTGGTGTCCGTAAATAGTACATATAATATACGAGTATGTTAAATATCTATTAAATAAACAGTAAAAGGAAACAAAAATGAGTTTTGAAACCCAAAATTCTTGAAACCCAAAATGAATGAATAAACCCAAAATTCGGATATACGGAACTTGTTCAGTATATCCGAATAGCAACATTCGTATCAATTAAGGCGCTCTTCAACCGAACTGTTCCAAACATGATTTGAATCGCAAATTGATACTTTTCTTTTCGTCCGTACATCTAACTGCATCTAAGTAATTGGGAATTCAGATGCAACCGGATCGGACAAGGAGTATGGATGGACATATATCGAATGCGAACTTTTCGGTTTATAATTATCTAAGCGCATTTACGGTCATAGCTAACATAGCCGCGATTCAGACTTTTTAAGAGATTGTTTTTACATTTCGTTGGTATGTCGTTGAATACTAACTCGCCTGACCTTAAGTGACAATGTGGTTAAAGATGCCGAATACGCAAAATACGACTGGCTCTAAATGGTGTTGCCGGAACACATTGCTATAGGCTCTCTTGGTAATTGGCATGAGCCTTCTCGTGACCATGATCCATGCAACTTGATCGAAACGTTGAGGTAAATAAAAACCTGTGTTTTTTATGGCGATTAAGTCCCGTTCTTAAAAGAAAACAATTATTTTTGAATCGCAAAAGTTTAAAAGTTACTACTGTGAACCGTTACGGGCCTGAGGTTGCAAATAAAATTCGTGACCTGGGTCTTCTCGTGACCACGATCAATGCAACTTGATCGAAACGTCGAAATTAATAAAAACCTGTGTTTTTATCGCAATTAAGTCCCGTTCTTAAAAGTAAACAATGTTTTCGAATCGCGAAAGTTTAAAAGTTACAATTGGCGGCAGATTTTCAACTTGAGTTTTTAATTTTAACACAATGAAACATTTCCGCTAGCACTTCCCCATTAAAACGCAACGAGCCTGAAAGCTTCAGGTAACCTTATCGCTCCAACCAAATGGCAACTGTAGTACCCAGTATCTGAGTTAGCGTACCCACTCCATCCGTTATTAATCCCTTGTCCGAGTTTGTATAAATTGGTCCTTTGACTGGAGCCAGATTAAACCGGTTCGTTGATCGGGAACTATGTCCGGTACATTTATACCGGAATCATACTTTATAATACCCAACCGGATGGGTACGGGTTGGTAACTTATATAATACTTTATAATGTATAAATATTTAACAAATTTAATTATATTAAATATATTTTAAAGTGTTTACCGACACTAGCGGATTTTCACGCAAGTTGTATAATATATACATCTCAAAAATCCTGTTGACAGTAAAATTTTCTAATCTACCTACTCCTACATGCATAATATTAATATTTATAGGAAAGTAGAACTGCATGAAATAAAAGTCACTTCACGCTCATGATCTAGGTACTACTTTTGGTTACTCCTTTCCATAAAATAATTAACGAACGTTAAGTATAATTATAGATATATAAATTTTTGTTTTTTTGGTTTATCAATAAAATAAAAATAAATTATCTATTAGATAACAGTAGTCAGTTATAGATTAGAAACTGATATTTTCATGGTGCACATTATTCGATGTACAGAGACGTCACCGCAACAAATGAATTGCTAAGCAAATAAAAATTATTAACATTTTTTTCCTTTTATTCCAGACCAAGCTGGCTGCTGATCTTGCTGTTATGTTCATCAACATGCTCGGCAAACGACGGAATGTTTGGCACCTCCAAATACCAATCCGGTAAGTTATCTTAATTATTTATTATTGGCTACATTGTTTTCATTAAAACTAATATCTTGCTTACCATAACAAAATACGTAATTGTTACTGTAATCTCGTGGCGTGGTGTAATCCCGGGTTCATCATCAGGATCCTGGACATTATCTAGGCTCAGAGTACTTGTAAAGACGAATCAAAGGAGCCAAAACTCGATGGGGCTATGTCGTTTCGTTACAGCTCATATGGCCGCCTTCCGGTTCTATCATCAGACCAGCTCTGTGACATCATTATATTGCATTTTCATCCGATTTACTTATGTATGTTATATTTCGGCTCAATCGAACACCGGGAAGTGAGTCAAATTTAGCCTTCAAGATTTGACCTCATCATCATCATCATCATCAGCCTGCATCAATCGACTGCTGGACATAGGCCTCTCCCAATAAGCGCCACAGAACCCGATCTTCGGCTTTCCTCATGAAATTGCTGCCAGCTATCTTGCGCAGGTCGTCGCTCCATCTGGCCGGAGGGCGTCCCACACTACGTTTGCCTACACGTGGTCTCCACTCTAGAACTCGTCTACTCCATCGGTTATCGGTTCTTCTACAAATGTGACCAGCCCATTGCCACTTCAGCGAGCTTATCCTTCGGGCTATGTCGGTTACTTTAGTTCTCTGCCTGATCACCTCGTTCCGGATTCGATCTCTCAGAGAAATACCAAGCATAGCTCGTTCCATAGCTCGCTGCGCGACTTTTAACTTGTGGACTAGTCCCACAGTCAGTGTCCAAGTTTCGGCCCCGTATGTCATTACGGGTAAGACGCACTGGTTGAAGACTTTTGTCTTCAGGCTTTGTGGAATGGACGATTGAGAAACCTGGCGAAGTTTTCCGAAAGCTGCCCAGCCCAGCTGAATCCTCCTATCTGCTTCCTTCTCAAAGTTGTTTCTACCAAGCTTAAGAGTCTGACCGAGGTAGACATACTCTTGTACAACCATCGAGGAGCATACCATTGACGATTATTTGACAAGATTTGACCTAAACAAACAAAAATACATACATACAATAATTGCAAGTAGAATAAAAGCTTTTCAAAATAAAAAGCTATATCATAACAAAAAATAGAAGCAAAGCACTACCCATGTCATCCGCACTTTCATAGAGATAGTTTGAAAGCGAAAGACAATTAACGCTCGAACATTTTCCGCAGTGTACGCTAAATGGCGTTGTTAAAACGATTGCGGTGCTATTCCCAAAATAGGGACGCGGCTTAGGGACGTGTGACTTATGTGGTATTGCGGAGATGTATGGTGTGGTAGAAGAGATATCGCTGTATAGTGAGAGACAAATGAATACATCATTTAAGATTTTATTTCAATAACACTTCTCTTTTTTCACTTTCAGATATTCCCGAGTACGACCTGCTCCACGCAATTGGGGTTCCCTTCAGCAACCCAAAGACCCAATATTTCGATGAAGGCCTCGACGGTTTTCCAGCCTACGGGCTAATGCCTGGCTCCGACATTAAGTCTCCATACCGACTGTTCATGCCCGAAAAACTTTACGACGATTTCTCGATCACAGCGACCGTACGACCAGCGAACAAAGAAGGAGGTTTCCTCTTCTCAGTCGTTAATCCTTTAGAGACTGTGGTACAACTGGGAGTGCAGTTGATACCTTCAGGCCCTGGATTAATGAACATATCTCTTCTGTACACAGATCCAAATGTATACGCTCTGTCGCAAACTATAGCTTCTTTTGTAGTACCGTCGTTTGCGAAGAAATGGAGCAGGTTTGCATTGAGAGTGACGCCTGAGAATGTGACGCTGTTCTTGAATTGCCACGAGTTTGACACTGTGGTGGTGAAACGAAATCCGCTAGAGCTGGTCTTTGATTCAGCCTCGACGCTTTATGTGGGACAAGCAGGACCGCTCATCAGAGGCGCCTTTCATGTAAGTACATAGTCTTAATTTATTTTGGTATATAACCTTTTTGTATGTTCTTTATTCTGATATATTTACGACTGACAATTTTTCGACCGTTTATAAAAAGAAAAGAAAAGCACAATTTCTGAAACTATTCAAATTATACAATTTAAATTTTTAAATTAAATTAAAACAAATAAACAATTTAAATTTGTTCTTAAACAAGCGTCGTTATAAAAATAAGTGTAAGAGTCGTGTATATTTTTATTTTTCTCACCAAAAAAACATACTACGCTAACAAAATTGTAACATAAACCGTGGAGCCCAAGTTTACCTGTTTTCTCTTGCTTACAACTTCTAATATAGTAACTTATCTTTAAGTTAGAAACTAGGCAAACTTAGTAGGTATCTTTTCCCACTTGCCGGAGAACAACTTATTAATAAAATTAACAAGTAGAAAAGTGGGGCAGTCTTACGGTTGAGACTTGCAACTTAAATGATAAACTACACTTCAGTAATTACGTTTCCCCAGTAGGTACACTTTAGTTGGGGCCGATATTTCAATCTGTATATTTAAAAACTACATTGGACAAAGTTGGCCTTTATTTCCTTTATTCGATTAGCATTTTAACGCTATCTCACGACCTGATCTTAAAGAATTATGAGCAGGTTGTACAATTTCTTGGTTTATACGAATACTCAGTTCGTTATAATTTTGATGATTTATCAATTCTACAATCCATCATTATCTGTCATTACCCGCAGGTACTACAATATCTTGATTTGCTTAAATGATGCTCAATTTGCTGACAAACAATAATGTACCTAATAAACCTAAAATACGACAGTGCGTTTACGGAACACACTGTAGATGCTAAAAAATAAAACAAAAGCGATAAAACCGTTAATTTTGTTCTTTACAACAGTTTGAATTTGTAGCTTCAAAAACAACTTAACTACTTCAAAGGTCTTGTCCTTTGTTTAATTGTATTTTATCCCTGGGTTGTTGATTCAATAGATAGTGTTTAAAACACAAAAGATGGTAAAAGACAATTAATTTCAGTAACAATGAGGCCTAAATAATTGGGACAACAAACAGTGAAGACAATAATTTATTACCCGTATTAAATATTTTGCGTGTTCTAAATATTTTAAAGAATTTAACAGTATATTGTTGCTTTATTAATAGACATAAAGCCACCACGTGAATAATGGTTTGGAAATCTACTATAATGTAGGTTCCAGTAATGTTTATAGTTGTTAGTTTGATGGAATTCTGTAGCGTCAAATAAAGTTTGTCAAATACTTGTACTTCATTTGTAGTAAATGTACATATTTTATTAATTCAATGATTGTTTTTCCGTGTAGCATCGATCTTTTTAATACTATTTGATAACGAGACGACCATAACAACTCCCATAACAACTGCAGCGCCATTCAGAACTTTGACACCGGCGTGGCTGCACTATGCTCGTTACCCTGAGGCAATAGGTATTAAATTTCATAGTGTCCAGTAATTTCACTGGTTACTTTGCTCATCAAAACGGAACAAACTAATGCTTGCATATTACTGCTTGGCGGCACGTTCACGACCAAAACGGTTGTACCAATCCAAACGGACATACGCAGAAATTAGTCCTACCACTTAGTAAAGGATCGAATCCGCATCAAAAACGAGCGGGCCTTAACGCGAGCCCACAACAATAGAAATACAAAGCCTTAACGACACTGTATTACGCTCATTACCCTTAGACATTAGATATTAGGTCTAATAAGCCGAACAATTTCACTGACTACTTTTTACAGTAACGTGCAAGACATTACTATAGTTTGCTACAATATGTCAAATTTATACAGCGTCATAGTTAGAAGTTTAAATTATGTGTGGTAAGCGACGTTCTCACACCAACACTATCTATACAAACCTAGACACATATAATATTTCGTTCCCTTTATTTGGGTGCTCGTTACAGAGGGCGGCGGGCCATGCGTCCCGTTTTATCGCATGCCTTTATAAACAAAGCCTTTAGGAGACAGATAAACAACATTCTGTCGTACGCTCGGGATAACAATGCGTGATGTACGGGCTAGTTCTGCGGATTAGTATATTTATGAACAAAAAAGGTTGTTTTCAGTGTGTAATTATGTCTATTTCAAGTAGGGAAATTTAACACGCTTAGTTTTTTCGCAAGTTGAAATAGACAAACTGCGGGGCTAAAAACCGACCTAAGACCGCATCGTCGCTTACCATCAGGTGAGATAGTGGTCAAACGTTAGCCTATAGTGAAAAAAAGGCCACTCTGCCCGAACCATAATATGGTTACAATTATTATAATCCTTTTCATAAATTGTAAAATGATCATTTAAAGGGAATTAGTATTGTGATTCACATTAGTGCCGTGACCATTTTTAGATATATGAAATGGATCATAATAATTGTAACCATATTATGGTTCGGGCAAAGTGGCCTTTTTAACCCTGCTGGACTGCATCATAAATATTGGATCTGCATGTTTTTCTATTGTAAAATATTACTCTGTGCAGACACGTGATCCGTAGGTATATTTTATAGATTGGCTTATAAATAAAGAGAATAAAAATAATTAAAAAGATAAAGAAAATATCAATACGAGAAAAAGATCCGCGTGTTAAGTAATGCTATATAGCCAGTTGAAAAAAAAGTCGTTTAGTCTAAGGAAAACACAAACACAGTAGGGCGATCTTTTTTTTTAATTTTTATTTATTTGGTAACGAGACGAGCTGGTCGTTTGCCTGATGGTAAGCATAACGCCGGCCCATAACAATTGCAGTGCCACCCAGAACTTTGAAACACAAAGGCCTGCGCGGCACTGCAGTGCGCTCGTTACCCTGAGACATTAGGTATTAAGTCTCATAAGCCCAGTAATTTCACTGGATACTCTGCTCATCAAACCGGAACACAGTAAGGCTTGCACACTACTGCTTGGCGGCTGACTTCACGAGGAAAGCGGTGGTATAACAACCCAGACGGACACTCGCAGAAGAGTTAGTCCTCCCACTAACAAAGTATGCCAAGTACCAGTATGCCAAGATTAAAATTTGCAAAAAAGAAATAGTGATTTTAGCTATCTAGATTTATGTTAAGAATACGGAGCTAACTGCACTCTCTGGAGATCAACTTTCTGGCACTAAAAACAGATGGCGCTGATTTTAGCTATTAGGTACGGAGAAAACTGGCTAGAATAAACAATGTATTTTAATAAATTTGTGCATTTATACAGATAAACCGCTTCACATCAATTCACAGATTAAGCTTCTGAATCTGATTTCTTCTTGATAAACTCGTTTACCTTTAAAACTTCATACAAAATCATTATTCAGAAAGTCTCCAACCTTTCCACTTCTGAATTTCACACTTTACTTTTAACCCAAACAAACAACAAACTTGTAAAGTTGAATCATGTTACCCGCCCCTTCTGTATTCGTCTTGACCTCGTAGTCTCGTTGTTTCCAGGTAAAATAGGGATAAAGTTTTGGGTAAACTCAGTAGCGATGCGAGGTTGGGCTTGCATACCTAATCCATGCAGTTAGCGTTACGTTTTGCTAGTGAGTTGCAGGTTATGTACTTATGCGTAAGTTTTCCGTCTTGGGGTTTGTTATACGAATTTGGGAATATGGAAATTAGGTTGCGGGGATGTTGAATCGCTTTGCAGCATGTTTAATGAACCAAACACTGTAGATAAGCGAGTGTAATTTATTTATACTTATTAAATCCGGTTTTTAATCGGCTGTAATATAAAATGCAGCGGGCGTTCACATAAAACTGCAGCTTTTTTTAATTTCCATCTGAATTTTTAATTCAGTCCACCATTTCAATTGAGTTTTTGTACAATTTACAAGTAAACGTCATTGAATAATAAATTGCACAGAACTTATTAGTTTTTGAAATAATAAAACGCGTCTGCGCTAAAAATACACCTAGAATATTCGATCAGAAGAACAAACCAGCTTTTGTAACTAAATTTATTCAATAGAATAACAATTGAATAAATTTATATCTATGGAAATAGGTGAAATTCAAATTCGATGTGGGAATACCTAGTGTTTACTTTTAGTTCTATTTGTTTGGTACACATTCTAACGGTTGGAAAATTGAGTCATAGCGCGTATATTCATTTGTTTGGCAACAAATTAAGGCGCTAAGGCAATAAGGCGCTCTCTAAAGCAAAACGTCCGGTTTTTTGTTGCACAATTAATATCCTCTTCCATACTACCAGCAAAAAAATTCAGTAATATAGTCAAGTGTTTAAACAAAAGACTTATTGAAAGTGAGTGGAGGGAACAAAGGCTCTGTAACAACTGGCCAATTTTGCTTTCTTCTATCTGGATGTTAGTACTCGCGTACAGGTCGTATTTTTCATGTAATCTTGATGAAATATGGTATACATGACCTACAATTTAATTTTTTTTTGTTATCTGATATTTTTTATAATAATATAAATATATATATATATATACACATACATAATAAAAAAAAAGGATCTTAACACTTATGTAAAATATTTACACTTTATGGTATCTCTTTTTTAATTAAATTAAATCTATGATATAAACTTCAACTATAAGCAAACGCATCGTCATTTTCAAACATAAGTTTTTGTTTCAAAACAAAAGAATTATACCTAAAGGTCTCTTAAGCCCAGTAATTTCACTGACTATTTAGTCCTACCACCTAGGGAAATACTAACTAAACATATTATTAAGACAAAATTAAAAATACGTAGCCTTACTTGTACGCTGAAAGTAGTTCTCCAAAATCCTTTCAAAGATTAATTCAATGCACATAGAGTCCCATTCAACTATTCGTAAAGTTGAAGAAAATATGTGTGCCACAATTTTTTGTGCCTTATGCACTTGAGATAAGGCTTAAAGTTAGGTTCTGCTTCGTGTATTGGATGACTTTTGAAGCACGCCAGTGCTGCTTTTATTTCGAATGAATGCACACGCGAAGTGTTTGAAGGCTTTATTATAATATATTTTATGTGAAAAAGAAGATCGGATCAAAAGAAGTGAAATCATAACTAGTTAGTACTTAAGCTAGGTGTTGTTTCAGGAACACTTTAATTATAAAAAAAGCTAAGTCTTATATCCAGCATTAGACTGTCATAGGTTGGTTATGACAATGAAGGTGATAATATAAAAATCTACTTATTCCAGCAATATAATAAATCATTCACATTTTTTATAAGTACTGGACACAACATTATAAAAAACACCTATTAATTAATATCGGTAATTAAAGCAACATTTGCATTTAGTAAAAAAAATTTAAATATTTTTTTTTTACTTTTTCTTGTAAGTAAAAATATGCAAAGAAAGGAAAATAAAATTGCTCACTGCACTAAAGTGGTTTTAATGATCATATTATTATTGATAAGCCTTAAAGAAAACATAAATTTTAAAATGTTTGTAAATATCATACTTAGTCAGTTGGGAAAGCCTTTGGTATAAGAAGCCGAAAGACACGGGCTTAAAACCAGTAAACTACAAAATGTTATTAAATCTAGTTAGATTTAATAACAAATAAATAATAAACCACAGTCACAAACTGGTGCCTGCGGTTTTGACGTGTGGATATTCCTGAAGGAACCATGCTTTTTCCAGGAAAATGTAGCCAACATCAGTCCGGAGAGTGATATAGTGACGTAAGCTACTGGTCAGGTTCCATAAACTATTTCCATGTAAAAATCTCGTCGATCCGCTGCTCCGTTGCTGCATGAAAGAAAGACAAAGTAATAAAACCAACACAGTTTCAGATTTATAATAAGTAGTACGTACTGATTATTTAGTACCTACGGATATAATGTAGTAATGACGTGAGCGCAAACCTCAAGTGGTTAAAGAGTGCGGTGCAGTGCTCTACAGGAATTGTTATTCATAGCTCCGAGTATATCTGCAATTGTTATGCAGGCTTGATGTGCAGGCTTGTATCACTTAAATGAATATTCATTGTAAAAAATTATTTTGTGCTTAAAAAAATATGGAAGCGTCACTGTTCAGTGAACTATTTATTATTAGGTAGATGTGCGGATAAGAGCGAGTAAGTAAAGATGCCTATGAGCACACGTGAATGCGGCAAGTTGCAGCCGCAGGCAAGAAGCCACTCAGTGGCTGTAATATGGAGCTGTGCGATGTTGAAAAGATTTTTAGGCTTTCAGATTCTTTGGAAATTGTTAATGATTGTATTCACATTTTGCAAAAGCAGCGCTGTTGACACTGCTGAAAATGAGCTAGAAAACAAGTATTAACTATTTTATTATTATAATGGGAAGAATTATTTTAAAGTAATGTACTATAAAACCACACATGTTCTATGCCCATAACTATGCTACCATTTGGCAGTGTAGTTGCTGGTGGCATTGTTTATCTTGTTCATTCATATTACTTATTTTAAGTAACGTTTTTCCAACATATTGATATAGGCAGTGATATACAGGGTGGTTACTAACTATTTATTTCAACGCATTCAGAGCTTTTTCTGTCCATCTAGTGTATTATTTATGAAAGAGTTCAACATACTTCAAGTGAATTAGCTGATCCAGGGCTGTCCGGAAGTTCTGTAGTAGACGTAAACTATAAATGACTTTTCTTCAATAAAAAATTTCGAATTTCAAAAACTCTTAAAACAAATGATGTTGACCTTCAGGAGTAGATTGACCCCCTTTCGGGATAACATAACAATTTCAACTCAGCTTGTATCAGAAAAATCCGACTGAAGTTGACTTCAGTAGTACGTGATTATGTTTTTAGAGACTGTTGTGATGCGCATATCCCATTTATTTCTATATAATACTTCAGAAATTCATCCGAATTTCGACTCAGTATCAGTTTCATCCGATCAGAACCCATTCCAATGCATTGGCTTATCGTCCACCCATGATTTCGTTCAAACTGGAACCAATCACTCTCGCGATGTTATTCCAAATTGTGTATTCACAAGTCACCTACTTCGTTCGTGAATCTGCGATATATGGCGATGAAGATGGGAGGCGAAGAAACCAGTAAAGTAGGTACTTTAGATAGCAAAGATTCATTGCTCGTGAATCTGCCGCCAAGCAGTAGTGTGCAAGCATTACTGTGTTCCGGTTTGATGAGCAGAGTAGCCAGTGAAATTACTTATGAGACTTAATACCTAATGTCTCAGGGTAACGAGCGCACTGCAGTGCCGCGCAGGCCATTGTGATTCAAGGTTCTGGGTGGCACTGCAATTGTTATGGGCCGGCGTTATGCTTTCCATCAGGCAAAAGACCAGCTCGTCTCGTTAATAATAAAAAAAGGTACAATTAATCTCTGCTGACTAGAACACAACTTCTAGTATTTTAAAAAGAAACCGAGCGCAAAAAAGTTGGTTTCTTATTTCATTCATATATATTATAGACATTCTTATATGGTTTTTAAAATTTAATAATGGCCGGTCTATTTAGAAAATTTGCTTTAATAACGCAACGAACCGACTACAGTGACAAACTACTGAACCGATTTTGATGAAATTTCTATGCGACCTATCTGAAAATATATCCTTTCAAATAAATAAAAGAATTTTCCAAATTGGTTTATAAATGACAGAGATCTGAGGTAACAAACATTTAAAAAAAATACCCACCGAATTGATAACCTTCTCCTTTTTTGGAAGTCGGTTAAAAACATAAAAGACTCTAAAATAGTATCACGATTTTTACACCTTGAATTAAACAACTTGTAACGGTTTATATCGTGGATATTTATTTCATTTGAACTTCCAACGTTTCGAACCCTTTGCTATGTTCGTGGTCACGGGTAGACTCTAAAATACTCAGCAACGCTGTAAAAAATACAACAAAATGCCAACCCAAAATTCTTCGCTTCTGATAAATATAGGTGGCTACAGAAACCGGAAACCTTTTACAATCAGACCTATTCCATCTTCGAAACCATTCGAACACATACTTCGCCGCACTTGATCCTAAAAATCTGCTTTACTTCTCTCGGACGAGAGTACTTGGAGACCTTTTTAACGCCTCACCAAAGTGGTTCCGTACTTCGTTAAGGCTCGAACTTTGGATACCATTCAATACAAAACTGGTGTTACATTTCAAACGTACTCAGACGTACTCTACATAACAACAACACGCAAAACAAAATGTTTTAGAAATCATTTTGGTCTCTATCTGAATGATTTTAAAGTTTCTAATTCAGTGCGTTGGCTGTAAAATTATGATTGTAAACATTTAAAGAGCTGTTGAAGTGATGAGTGTGGTGTTAAAACTTGTTTGTATTCACGAGGGTTGGTCGGCGTGATATTTTGTTTTGTGTTTTCAATCGGTGCTAACCACTCTGTATATGTATAAACCAGATGCGAAACGTAGAACGTATTTTAGTAGATTATCTTTGAGGGATTGGATTATGTAATGTATCTGAATTTACTACAAAATTAAAATTCAAGTAGAGAATTTCAATAACAGATACTTGCGGACGAATAACACATAGTTTTCCAGATAATAATAATGCAGTTTACATACATATGAATTTAAAATGACTGCATTAAATGTAATTCAAAAATAATAAAGAAAACAAAATGAAAACATATAATATACCTACATGGTCCCATAGAAGCTATAAGAAAAGTTAAGTGACTATACCACCAACATTTTATATTTATTTGCATTAAGCGCTACTAAACGTAACGATTTTTATACCCCAATACTTGAGCATAATTTGTTATTCCGAGTACAGACAGACAGGCGCCACTGTCTGCCTCTTGATACGATGCGTCGTCGCCCTCTGAACATTCCATAAAAGTAGATAAGTCACAAACTGTCGAAAACTAGGACCAGCATCGAACGCGCTGGCGCTCTAAAAGCGCGTGTGCCTATAGTTATCTTCTAGGCGAGCGTGCTCCATTGTTGACCGCATCGTCGCACCACCAGGTGAGATACCGGTGTGAAGTTAGCGTCCCAAAGTTAGCGGAATGAGATAACCCGACCAAATTAAAAAGTCAACGTTATTTCCATAGTGTTTAAAAAAAAGGAATATATCACGTGACGATACTCATTGATACCATTCAGAAGCATATATCTATGGACTTTGGACGTTTGGAAATGGTAAAAATAATAAAAAAATACGTCTTATAACTTAGTTTTATAAACATTTCAGACATTTCTAAACAACCGAAGCCCATACGGCTATATACATCTGAAAGGGCTCGGCGAGGCCTATCGAAAGCAGTTTTCAGTTTTCTGAAACACTATGTGCATCATGCTGAAACCGCTGAAAGAACTTTTAGCTATTTTTTAAACATTTCGGTCATTTCTAAAAGACCGAAGCCCATAGAGCTATATACATACGAAAGGTCTCGGTAAGGCCTATCGAATGCGGGTTTCAGTTTTCTGAAACACTATGTGCATCATGCTGAAACCGCTGAAAGAACTTTTTGCTATTTTTTAAACTTTTCGGTCATTTCTAAACAACCGAAGCCCATAGAGCTATATACATATGAAAGGTCTTGGCGAGGCTTATCAAATGCGAGTTTCAGTTTTCTGAAACACTATGTGCATCATGCTGAAAAACGCTTAAATCAACTTTTATTGGTAAGCTTTTAATCATTTCGGTCATTTCTAAACGACCGAAGCCCATACAGCTATATACATCTGAAAGGTCTCGGCAAGGCCTATCGAATGCAGTTTTCAATTTTCTGAAACATTATGTGCATCATGCTGAAAAATGCTGAAAGAACTTTTAGCTATTTTTTAAACATTTCGGTCATTTCTAAACGACCGAAGCCCATACGGCTATATACATCTGAAAGGTCTCGGCAAGGCCTATCGAATGCAGTTTTCAGTTTTCTGAAACACTATGTGCATCATGCTGAAACCGCTGAAAGAACTTTTAGCTATTTTTTAAACTTTTCGGTCATTTCTAAACGACCGAAGCCCATAGAGCTATATACATAGGAAAGGTCTCGGTAAGGCCTATCGAATGCGGGTTTCAGTTTTCTGAAACACTATGTGCATCATGCTGAAACCGCTGAAAGAACTTTTTGCTATTTTTTAAACTTTTCGGTCATTTCTAAACAACCGAAGCCCATAGAGCTATATACATATGAAAGGTCTCGGCGAGGCTTATCAAATGCGAGTTTCAGTTTTCTGAAACACTATGTGCATCATGCTGAAAAACGCTTAAATCAACTTTTATTGGTAAGCTTTTAATCATTTCGGTCATTTCTAAACGACCGAAGCCCATACAGCTATATACATCTGAAAGGTCTCGGCAAGGCCTATCGAATGCAGTTTTCAGTTTTCTGAAACACTATGTGCATCATGCTGAAAAATGCTGAAAGGACTTTTAGCTATTTTTTAAACATTTCGGTCATTTCTAAACGACCGAAGCCCATATGGCTATATACATCTGAAAGGTCTCGGCGAGGCCTATCGAATGCTGGTTTCAGTTTTCTGAAACACTCCGTGCATCATGCTGAAAAATGCTGAAAGAACTTTTAGCTATTTTTTTAACTTTTCGGTCATTTCTAAACGACCGAAGCCCATAGAGCTATATAAATCTGAAAGGGCTCGGCAAGGCCTATCGAATGCAGTTTTCAGTTTTCTGAAACACTATGTGCATCATGCTGAAACCGCTGAAAGAACTTTTTGCTATTTTCTAAACTTTTCGGTCATTTCTAAACGACCGAAGCCCATACAGCTATATACATCTGAAAGGTCTCGGCAAGGCCTATCGAATGCAGTTTTCAATTTTCTGAAACACTATGCGCATCATGCTGAAACATGCTGAAAGAACTTTTAGCTATTTTTTTAACTTTTCGGTCATTTCTAAACGACCGAAGCCCATTGAGCTATATACATCTGAAAGGGCTCGGCAAGGCCTATCGAATGCGGGTTTCAGTTTTCTGAAACACTATGTGCATCATGCTGAAACCGCTGAAAGAACTTTTTGCTATTTTTTAAACTTTTCGGTCATTTCTAAACAACCGAAGCCCATAGAGCTATATACATATGAAAGGTCTCGGCGAGGCTTATCAAATGCGAGTTTCAGTTTTCTGAAACACTATGTGCATCATGCTGAAACCGCTGAAAGAACTTTTTGCTATTTTTTAAACTTTTCGGTCATTTCTAAACAACCGAAGCCCATAGAGCTATATACATATGAAAGGTCTCGGCGAGGCTTATCAAATGCGAGTTTCAGTTTTCTGAAACACTATGTGCATCATGCTGAAAAACGCTTAAATCAACTTTTATTGGTAAGCTTTTAATCATTTCGGTCATTTCTAAACGACCGAAGCCCATACAGCTATATACATCTGAAAGGTCTCGGCAAGGCCTATCGAATGCTGGTTTCAGTTTTCTGAAACACTATGTGCATCATGCTGAAAAATGCTGAAAGGACTTTTAGCTATTTTTTAAACATTTCGGTCATTTCTAAACGACCGAAGCCCATACGGCTATATACATCTGAAAGGTCTCGGCGAGGCCTATCGAATGCTGGTTTCAGTTTTCTGAAACACTCTGTGCATCATGCTGAAAAATGCTGAAAGAACTTTTAGCTATTTTTTTAACTTTTCGGTCATTTTTAAACGACCGAAGCCCATTGAGCTATATACATCTGAAAGGGCTCGGCAAGGCCTATCGAATGCAGTTTTCAGTTTTCTGAAACACTATGTGCATCATGCTGAAACCGCTGAAAGAACTTTTTGCTATTTTTTAAACTTTTCGGTCATTTCTAAACGACCGAAGCCCATACAGCTATATACATCTGAAAGGTCTCGGCAAGGCCTATCGAATGCAGTTTTCAATTTTCTGAAACATTATGTGCATCATGCTGAAAAATGCTGAAAGAACTTTTAGCTATTTTTTAAACATTTCGGTCATTTCTAAACGACCGAAGCCCATACGGCTATATACATCTGAAAGGTCTCGGCAAGGCCTATCGAATGCAGTTTTCAGTTTTCTGAAACACTATGTGCATCATGCTGAAACCGCTGAAAGAACTTTTAGCTATTTTTTAAACTTTTCGGTCATTTCTAAACGACCGAAGCCCATAGAGCTATATACATAGGAAAGGTCTCGGTAAGGCCTATCGAATGCGGGTTTCAGTTTTCTGAAACACTATGTGCATCATGCTGAAACCGCTGAAAGAACTTTTTGCTATTTTTTAAACTTTTCGGTCATTTCTAAACAACCGAAGCCCATAGAGCTATATACATATGAAAGGTCTCGGCGAGGCTTATCAAATGCGAGTTTCAGTTTTCTGAAACACTATGTGCATCATGCTGAAAAACGCTTAAATCAACTTTTATTGGTAAGCTTTTAATCATTTCGGTCATTTCTAAACGACCGAAGCCCATACAGCTATATACATCTGAAAGGTCTCGGCAAGGCCTATCGAATGCAGTTTTCAGTTTTCTGAAACACTATGTGCATCATGCTGAAAAATGCTGAAAGGACTTTTAGCTATTTTTTAAACATTTCGGTCATTTCTAAACGACCGAAGCCCATATGGCTATATACATCTGAAAGGTCTCGGCGAGGCCTATCGAATGCTGGTTTCAGTTTTCTGAAACACTCTGTGCATCATGCTGAAAAATGCTGAAAGAACTTTTAGCTATTTTTTTAACTTTTCGGTCATTTCTAAACGACCGAAGCCCATAGAGCTATATAAATCTGAAAGGGCTCGGCAAGGCCTATCGAATGCAGTTTTCAGTTTTCTGAAACACTATGTGCATCATGCTGAAACCGCTGAAAGAACTTTTTGCTATTTTCTAAACTTTTCGGTCATTTCTAAACGACCGAAGCCCATACAGCTATATACATCTGAAAGGTCTCGGCAAGGCCTATCGAATGCAGTTTTCAATTTTCTGAAACACTATGCGCATCATGCTGAAAAATGCTGAAAGAACTTTTAGCTATTTTTTTAACTTTTCGGTCATTTCTAAACGACCGAAGCCCATTGAGCTATATACATCTGAAAGGGCTCGGCAAGGCCTATCGAATGCGGGTTTCAGTTTTCTGAAACACTATGTGCATCATGCTGAAACCGCTGAAAGAACTTTTTGCTATTTTTTAAACTTTTCGGTCATTTCTAAACAACCGAAGCCCATAGAGCTATATACATATGAAAGGTCTCGGCGAGGCTTATCAAATGCGAGTTTCAGTTTTCTGAAACACTATGTGCATCATGCTGAAACCGCTGAAAGAACTTTTTGCTATTTTTTAAACTTTTCGGTCATTTCTAAACAACCGAAGCCCATAGAGCTATATACATATGAAAAGTCTCGGCGAGGCTTATCAAATGCGAGTTTCAGTTTTCTGAAACACTATGTGCATCATGCTGAAAAACGCTTAAATCAACTTTTATTGGTAAGCTTTTAATCATTTCGGTCATTTCTAAACGACCGAAGCCCATTGAGCTATATACATCTGAAAGGGCTCGGCAAGGCCTATCGAATGCGGGTTTCAGTTTTCTGAAACACTATGTGCATCATGCTGAAACCGCTGAAAGAACTTTTTGCTATTTTTTAAACTTTTCGGTCATTTCTAAACGACCGAAGCCCATACAGCTATATACATCTGAAAGGTCTCGGCAAGGCCTATCGAATGCAGTTTTCAGTTTTCTGAAACACTATGTGCATCATGCTGAAACCGCTGAAAGAACTTTTAGCTATTTTTTAAACTTTTCGGTCATTTCTAAACGACCGAAGCCCATAGAGCTATATACATAGGAAAGGTCTCGGTAAGGCCTATCGAATGCGGGTTTCAGTTTTCTGAAACACTATGTGCATCATGCTGAAACCGCTGAAAGAACTTTTTGCTATTTTTTAAACTTTTCGGTCATTTCTAAACAACCGAAGCCCATAGAGCTATATACATATGAAAGGTCTCGGCGAGGCTTATCAAATGCGAGTTTCAGTTTTCTGAAACACTATGTGCATCATGCTGAAAAACGCTTAAATCAACTTTTATTGGTAAGCTTTTAATCATTTCGGTCATTTCTAAACGACCGAAGCCCATACAGCTATATACATCTGAAAGGTCTCGGCAAGGCCTATCGAATGCAGTTTTCAGTTTTCTGAAACACTATGTGCATCATGCTGAAAAATGCTGAAAGGACTTTTAGCTATTTTTTAAACATTTCGGTCATTTCTAAACGATCGAAGCCCATATGGCTATATACATCTGAAAGGTCTCGGCGAGGCCTATCGAATGCTGGTTTCAGTTTTCTGAAACACTCTGTGCATCATGCTGAAAAATGCTGAAAGAACTTTTAGCTATTTTTTTAACTTTTCGGTCATTTCTAAACGACCGAAGCCCATAGAGCTATATAAATCTGAAAGGGCTCGGCAAGGCCTATCGAATGCAGTTTTCAGTTTTCTGAAACACTATGTGCATCATGCTGAAACCGCTGAAAGAACTTTTTGCTATTTTCTAAACTTTTCGGTCATTTCTAAACGACCGAAGCCCATACAGCTATATACATCTGAAAGGTCTCGGCAAGGCCTATCGAATGCAGTTTTCAATTTTCTGAAACACTATGCGCATCATGCTGAAAAATGCTGAAAGAACTTTTAGCTATTTTTTTAACTTTTCGGTCATTTCTAAACGACCGAAGCCCATTGAGCTATATACATCTGAAAGGGCTCGGCAAGGCCTATCGAATGCGGGTTTCAGTTTTCTGAAACACTATGTGCATCATGCTGAAACCGCTGAAAGAACTTTTTGCTATTTTTTAAACTTTTCGGTCATTTCTAAACAACCGAAGCCCATAGAGCTATATACATATGAAAGGTCTCGGCGAGGCTTATCAAATGCGAGTTTCAGTTTTCTGAAACACTATGTGCATCATGCTGAAAACGCTTAAATCAACTTTTATTGGTAAGCTTTTAATCATTTCGGTCATTTCTAAACGACCGAAGCCCATACAGCTATATACATCTGAAAGGTCTCGGCAAGGCCTATCGAATGCAGTTTTCAGTTTTCTGAAACACTATGTGCATCATGCTGAAAAATGCTGAAAGGACTTTTAGCTATTTTTTAAACATTTCGGTCATTTCTAAATGACCGAAGCCCATATGGCTATATACATCTGAAAGGTCTCGGCAAAGCCTATCGAATGCTGGTTTCAGTTTTCTGAAACACTATGTGCATCATGCTGAAAAATGCTGAAAGAACTTTTAGCTATTTTTTAAACATTTCGGTCATTTCTAAACGACCGAAGCCCATATGGCTATATACATCTGAAAGGTCTCGACGAGGCCTATCGAATGCTGGTTTCAGTTTTCTGAAACACTCTGTGCATCATGCTGAAAAATGCTGAAAGAACTTTTAGCTATTTTTTTAACTTTTCGGTCATTTCTAAACGACCGAAGCCCATTGAGCTACATACATCTGAAAGGGCTCGGCAAGGCCTATCGAATGCAGTTTTCAGTTTTCTGAAACACTATGTGCATCATGCTGAAACCGCTGAAAGAACTTTTTGCTATTTTTTAAACTTTTCGGTCATTTCTAAACGACCGAAGCCCATGCGGCTATATACATCTGAAAGGTCTCGGCAAGGCCTATCGAATGCAGTTTTCAGTTTTCTGAAACACTATGTGCATCATGCTGAAACCGCTGAAAGAACTTTTAGCTATTTTTTAAACTTTTCGGTCATTTCTAAACGACCGAAGCCCATAGAGCTATATACATAGGAAAGGTCTCGGTAAGGCCTATCGAATGCGGGTTTCAGTTTTCTGAAACACTATGTGCATCATGCTGAAACCGCTGAAAGAACTTTTTGCTATTTTTTAAACTTTTCGGTCATTTCTAAACAACCGAAGCTCATAGAGCTATATACATATGAAAGGTCTTGGCGAGGCTTATCAAATGCGAGTTTCAGTTTTCTGAAACACTATGTGCATCATGCTGAAAAACGCTTAAATCAACTTTTATTGGTAAGCTTTTAATCATTTCGGTCATTTCTAAACGACCGAAGCCCATACAGCTATATACATCTGAAAGGTCTCGGCAAGGCCTATCGAATGCAGTTTTCAGTTTTCTGAAACACTATGTGCATCATGCTGAAAAATGCTGAAAGGACTTTTAGCTATTTTTTAAACATTTCGGTCATTTCTAAACGACCGAAGCCCATTTGGCTATATACATCTGAAAGGTCTCGGCGAGGCCTATCGAATGCTGGTTTCAGTTTTCTGAAACACTCTGTGCATCATGCTGAAAAATGCTGAAAGAACTTTTAGCTATTTTTTTAACTTTTCGGTCATTTCTAAACGACCGAAGCCCATAGAGCTATATAAATCTGAAAGGGCTCGGCAAGGCCTATCGAATGCAGTTTTCAGTTTTCTGAAACACTATGTGCATCATGCTGAAACCGCTGAAAGAACTTTTTGCTATTTTCTAAACTTTTCGGTCATTTCTAAACGACTGAAGCCCATACAGCTATATACATCTGAAATGTCTCGGCAAGGCCTATCGAATGCAGTTTTCAATTTTCTGAAACACTATGCGCATCATGCTGAAAAATGCTGAAAGATTTTTTAGCTTTTTTTTTAACTTTTCGGTCATTTCTAAACGACCGAAGCCCATTGAGCTATATACATCTGAAAGGGCTCGGCAAGGCCTATCGAATGCGGGTTTCAGTTTTCTGAAACACTATGTGCATCATGCTGAAACCGCTGAAAGAACTTTTTGCTATTTTTTAAAGTTTTCGGTCATTTCTAAACGACCGAAGCCCATAGAGCTATATACATATGAAAGGTCTTGGCGAGGCCTATCGAATGCGGGTTTCAGTTTTCTGAAACACTATGTGCATCATGCTGAAAAACGCTTAAATCAACTTTAATTGGTAAGCTTTTAATCATTTCGGTCATTTCTAAACGACCGAAGCCCATACGGATATATACATCTGAAAGGGTTTGGCGAGGCCTATCGAATGCAGTTTTCAGTTTTCTGAAACACTATGTGCATCATGCTGAAAAATGCTGAAAGAACTTTTAGCTATTTTTTAAACATTTCGGTCATTTCTAAACGACCGAAGCCCATACGGCTATATACATCTGAAAGGTCTCAGTAAGGCCTATCGAATGCGGGTTTCAGTTTTCTGAAACACTATGTGCATCATGCTGAAACCGCTGAAAGAACTTTTTGCTATTTTTTAAACTTTTTGTCATTTCTAAACGACCGAAGCCCATAGAGCTATATACATATGAAAGGTCTCGGCGAAGCCTATCGAATGCGGGTTTCAGTTTTCTGAAACACTATGTGCATCATGCTGAAAAACGCTTAAATCAACTTTTATTGGTAAGCTTTTAATCATTTCGGTCATTTCTAAACGACCGAAGCCCATACAGCTATATACATCTGAAAGGTCTCGGCAACGCCTATCGAATGCAGTTTTCAGTTTTCTGAAACACTATGTACATCATGCTGAAAAATGCTGAAAGAACTTTTAGCTATTTTTTAACATTTCGGTCATTTCTAAACGACCGAAGCCCATACGGCTATATACATCTGAAAGGTCTCGGCGAGGCCTATCGAATGCTGGTTTCAGTTTTCTGAAACACTATGTGCATCATGCTGAAACCGCTGAAAGAACTTTTAGCTATTTTTTAAACTTTTCGGTCATTTCTAAACGACCGAAGCCCATAGAGCTATATACATATGAAAGGTCTTGGCGAGGCCTATCGAATGCGGGTTTCAGTTTTCTGAAATACTATGTGCATCAGGCTGAAAAACGCTTAAATCAACTTTTATTGGTAAGCTTTTAATCATTTCGGTCATTTCTAAACGACTGAAGCCCATACGGCTATATACATCTGAAAGGTCTCGGCGAGGCCTATCGAATTCTGTTTTCAGTTTTCTGAAACACTATGTGCATCATGCTGAAAAATTCTGAAAGAACTTTTAGCTATTTTTTTAACTTTTCGGTCATTTCTAAACGACCGAAGCCCATATGGCTATATACATCTAAAAGGGCTCGGCGAGGCCTATCGAATTCTTGTTTCAGTTTTCTGAAACACTCTGTGCATCATGCTGAAAAATGCTGAAAGAACTTTTAGCTATTTTTTTAACTTTTCGGTCATTTCTAAACGACCGAAGCCCATACGGCTATATACAACTGAGAGGGCTTGGCAAGGCCTATCGAATGCAGTTTTCAGTTTTCTGAAACACTATGTGCATCATGCTGAAAGAACTTTTAGCTATTTTTTAAACTTTTCGGTCATTTCTAAACGACCGAAGCCCATAGAGCTATATACATATGAAAGGTCTCGGTGAGGCCTATCGAATGCGGGTTTCAGTTTTCTGAAACACTATGTGCATCATGTTGAAAAATGCTGAAAGAACTTTTAGCTATTTTTTAAACTTTTCGGTCATTTCTAAACGACCGAAGCCCATAGAGCTATATACATATGAAAGGTCTCAGCGAGGCCTATAGAATGCGGGTTTCAGTTTTCTGAAACACTATGTGCATCATGCTGAAAAATGCTGAAAGAACTTTTAGCTATTTTTTAACTTTTCGGTCATTTCTAAACGACCGAAGCCCATACAGCTATATACATCTGAAAGGTCTCGGCAAGGCCTATCGAATGCAGTTTTCAGTTTTCTGAAACACTATGTGCCTCATGCTGAAAAATGCTGAAAGAACTTTTAGCTATTTTTTAAACATTTTGGTCATTTCTAAACGACCGAAGCCCATACAGCTATATACATCTGAAAGGTCTCGGCGAGGCCTATCGAATGCTGGTTTCAGTTTTCTGAAACACTATGTGCATCATGCTGAAAAATGCTGAAAGAACTTTTAGCTATTTTTTTAACTTTTCGGTCATTTCTAAACGACCGAAGCCCATACGGCTATATGCATATGAAAGGTCTCGGCGAGGCCTATCGAATGCGGGTTTCAGTTTTCTGAAACACTATGTGCATCATGCTGAAACCGCTGATAGAACTTTTAGCTATTTTATGACTGAAATGTTTAAAAGCTTACCAATAAGTTGATTTAAGCGTTTTTCAGCATGATGCACATAGTGTTTCAGAAAACTGAAACCCGCATTCGATAGTCCTCGCCGAGACCTTTCATATGTACATAGCTCTATGGGCTTCGGTCGTTTAGAAATGACCGAAATGTTTAAAAAATAGCTAAAAGTTCTTTCAGCATTTTTCAGCATGATGCACATAGTGTTTCAGAAAACTGAAAACTGCATTCGATAGGCCTCGCCGAGACCTTTCAGATGTATATAGCTGTATGAGCTACGGTCGTTTAGAAATGACCGAAATGTTTAAAAGTTTACCAATAAAAGTTGATTTAAGCGTTTTTAAGCATGATGCACATAGTGTTTCAGAAAACTGAAACCCGCATTCGATAGGCCTCGCCAAGACCTTTCAGATGTATATAGCCGTATGGGCTTCGGTCATTTAGAAATGACCGAAATGTTTAAAAAATAGCTAAAAGTTCTTTCAGCATTTTTCAGCATGATGCACATAGTGTTTCAGAAAACTGAAAACTGCATTCGATAGGCCTCGCCGAGACCTTTCAGATGTATATAGCTGTATGAGCTACGGTCGTTTAGAAATGACCGAAATGTTTAAAAGTTTACCAATAAAAGTTGATTTAAGCGTTTTTAAGCATGATGCACATAGTGTTTCAGAAAACTGAAACCCGCATTCGATAGGCCTCGCCAAGACCTTTCAGATGTATATAGCCGTATGGGCTTCGGTTATTTATAAATGACCGAAATGTTTAAAAAATAGCTAAAAGTTCTTTCAGCATTTTTCAGCATGATGCACATAGTGTTTCAGAAAACTGAAAACTGCATTCGATAGGCCTCGGCGAGACCTTTCAGATGTATATAGCCGTATGGGCTTCGGTCGTTTAGAAATGACCGAAAAGTTAAAAAGTTTACCAATAAAAGTTGATTTAAGCGTTTTTCAGCATGATGCACATAGTGTTTCAGAAAACTGAACCAAGCATTCGATAGGGCTCCCCAAGACCTTTCAGATGTATATAGCCGTATGGGCTTCGGTCGTTTAGAAATGACCGAAATGATTAAAAGCTTACCAATAAAAGTTGATTTAAGCGTTTTTCAGCCTGATGCACATAGTGTTTCAGAAAACTGAAACCCGAATTCGATACGCCTCGCCTAGACCTTTCATATGTATATAGCTCTATGGGCTTCGGTCGTTTATAAATGACCGAAAAGTTTAAAAAATAGCTAAAAGTTCTTTCAGCGGTTTCAGCATGATGCACATAGTGTTTCAGAAAACTGAAAACTGCATTCGATAGGCCTCGGCGAGACCTTTCAGATGTATATAGCCTTATGGGCTTCGGTCGTTTAGAAATGACCGAAAAGTTAAAAAGTTTACCAATAAAAGTTGATTTAAGCGTTTTTCAGCATGATGCACATAGTGTTTCAGAAAACTGAAACAAGCATTCGATAGGCCTCCCCAAGACCTTTCAGATGTATATAGCCGTATGGGCTTCGGTCGTTTAGAAATGACCGAAATGATTAAAAGCTTACCAATAAAAGTTGATTTAAGCGTTTTTCAGCCTGATGCACATAGTGTTTCAGAAAACTGAAACCCGCATTCGATAGGCCTCGCCGAGACCTTTCATATGTATATAGCTCTATGGGCTTCGGTCGTTTAGAAATGACCGAAAAGTTTAAAAAATAGCTAAAAGTTCTTTCAGCGGTTTCAGCATGATGCACATAGTGTTTCAGAAAACTGAAAACTGCATTCGATAGGCCTCGGCGAGACCTTTCAGATGTATATAGCCGTATGGGCTTCGGTCGTTTACAAATGACCGAAAAGTTAAAAAAATAGCTAAAAGTTCTTTCAGCATGATGCACATAGTGTTTCAGAAAACTGAAACCAGCATTCGATAGGCCTCGTCGAGACCTTTCAGATGTATATAGCTGTATGGGCTTCGGTCGTTTAGAAATGACCGAAAAGTTTAAAAAATAGCAAAAAGTTCTTTCAGCGGTTTCAGCATGATGTACATAGTGTTTCAGAAAACTGAAACTCGCATTCGATAGGCCTTGCCGAGACCTTTCAGATGTATATAGCTGTATGGGCTTCGGTCGTTTAGAAATGACCGAAATGATTAAAAGCTTACCAATAAAAGTTGATTTAAGCGTTTTTCAGCATGATGCACATAGTGTTTCAGAAAACTGAAACCCGCATTCAATAGGCCTCGCCGAGACCTTTCATATGTATATAGCTCTATGGGCTTCGGTCGTTTAGAAATGACCGAAAAGTTTTAAAATAGCAAAAAGTTCTTTCAGCGGTTTCAGCATGATGCACATAGTGTTTCAGAAAACTGAAACCCGCATTCGATAAGCCTTACCGAGACCTTTCAGATGTATATAGCCGTATGGGCTTCGGTCGTTTAGAAATGACCGAAATGTTTAAAAAATAGCTAAAAGTTCTTTCAGCATTTTTCAGCATGATGCCCATAGTGTTTCAGAAAACTGAAAACTGCATTCGATAGGCCTTGCCGAGACCTTTCAGATGTATATAGCTGTATGGGCTTCGGTCGTTTAGAAATGACCGAAAAGTTTAAAAAATAGCAAAAAGTTATTTCAGCGGTTTCAGCATGATGCACATAGTGTTTCAGAAAACTGAAAACTGCATTCATTAGGCCTTGCCGAGCCCTTTCAGATGTATATAGCTCAATGGGCTTCGGTCGTTTAGAAATGACCGAAAAGTTTAAAAAATAGCAAAAAGTTCTTTCAGCGGTTTCAGCATGATGCACATAGTGTTTCAGAAAACTGAAACTCGCATTTGATAAGCCTCGCCGAGACCTTTCATATGTATATAGCTCTATGGGCTTCGGTTGTTTAGAAATGACCGAAAAGTTTAAAAAATAGCAAAAAGTTCTTTCAGCGGTTTCAGCATGATGCACATAGTGTTTCAGAAAACTGAAACCCGCATTCGATAGGCCTTGCCGAGCCCTTTCAGATGTATATAGCTCAATGGGCTTCGGTCGTTTAGAAATGACCGAAAAGTTAAAAAAATAGCTAAAAGTTCTTTCAGCATTTTTCAGCATGATGCGCATAGTGTTTCAGAAAATTGAAAACTGCATTCGATAGGCCTTGCCGAGACCTTTCAGATGTATATAGCTGTATGGGCTTCGGTCGTTTAGAAATGACCGAAAAGTTTAAAAAATAGCTGAAAGTTCTTTCAGCATGATGCACATAGTGTTTCAGAAAACTGAAAACTGCATTCGATAGGCCTCGGAGAGACCTTTCAGATGTATATAGCCGTATGGGCTTCGGTCGTTTAGAAATGACCGAAAAGTTAAAAAGTTTACCAATAAAAGTTGATTTAAGCGTTTTTCAGCATGATGCACATAGTGTTTCAGAAAACTGAACAAAGCATTCGATAGGCCTCCCCAAGACCTTTCAGATGTATATAGCCGTATGGGCTTCGGTCGTTTAGAAATGACCGAAATGATTAAAAGCTTACCAATAAAAGTTGATTTAAGCGTTTTTCAGCCTGATGCACATAGTGTTTCAGAAAACTGAAACCCGAATTCGATACGCCTCGCCTAGACCTTTCATATGTATATAGCTCTATGGGCTTCGGTCGTTTATAAATGACCGAAAAGTTTAAAAAATAGCTAAAAGTTCTTTCAGTGGTTTCAGCATGATGCACATAGTGTTTCAGAAAACTGAAAACTGCATTCGATAGGCCTCGGCGAGACCTTTCAGATGTATATAGCCTTATGGGCTTCGGTCGTTTAGAAATGACCGAAAAGTTAAAAAGTTTACCAATAAAAGTTGATTTAAGCGTTTTTCAGCATGATGCCCATAGTGTTTCAGAAAACTGAAACAAGCATTCGATAGGCCTCCCCAAGACCTTTCAGATGTATATAGCCGTATGGGCTTCGGTCGTTTAGAAATGACCGAAATGATTAAAAGCTTACCAATAAAAGTTGATTTAAGCGTTTTTCAGCCTGATGCACATAGTGTTTCAGAAAACTGAAACCCGCATTCGATAGGCCTCGCCGAGACCTTTCATATGTATATAGCTCTATGGGCTTCGGTCGTTTAGAAATGACCGAAAAGTTTAAAAAATAGCTAAAAGTTCTTTCAGCGGTTTCAGCATGATGCACATAGTGTTTCAGAAAACTGAAAACTGCATTCGATAGGCCTCGGCGAGACCTTTCAGATGTATATAGCCGTATGGGCTTCGGTCGTTTACAAATGACCGAAAAGTTAAAAAAATAGCTAAAAGTTCTTTCAGCATGATGCACATAGTGTTTCAGAAAACTGAAACCAGCATTCGATAGGCCTCGTCGAGACCTTTCAGATGTATATAGCTGTATGGGCTTCGGTCGTTTAGAAATGACCGAAAAGTTTAAAAAATAGCAAAAAGTTCTTTCAGCGGTTTCAGCATGATGTACATAGTGTTTCAGAAAACTGAAACTCGCATTCGATAGGCCTTGCCGAGACCTTTCAGATGTATATAGCTGTATGGGCTTCGGTCGTTTAGAAATGACCGAAATGATTAAAAGCTTACCAATAAAAGTTGATTTAAGCGTTTTTCAGCATGATGCACATAGTGTTTCAGAAAACTGAAACCCGCATTCGATAGGCCTCGCCGAGACCTTTCATATGTATATAGCTCTATGGGCTTCGGTCGTTTAGAAATGACCGAAAAGTTTTAAAAATAGCAAAAAGTTCTTTCAGCGGTTTCAGCATGATGCACATAGTGTTTCAGAAAACTGAAACCCGCATTCGATAAGCCTTACCGAGACCTTTCAGATGTATATAGCCGTATGGGCTTCGGTCGTTTAGAAATGACCGAAATGTTTAAAAAATAGCTAAAAGTTCTTTCAGCATTTTTCAGCATGATGCCCATAGTGTTTCAGAAAACTGAAAACTGCATTCGATAGGCCTTGCCGAGACCTTTCAGATGTATATAGCTGTATGGGCTTCGGTCGTTTAGAAATGACCGAAAAGTTTAAAAAATAGCAAAAAGTTATTTCAGCGGTTTCAGCATGATGCACATAGTGTTTCAGAAAACTGAAAACTGCATTCATTAGGCCTTGCCGAGCCCTTTCAGATGTATATAGCTCAATGGGCTTCGGTCGTTTAGAAATGACCGAAAAGTTTAAAAAATAGCAAAAAGTTCTTTCAGCGGTTTCGGCATGATGCACATAGTGTTTCAGAAAACTGAAACTCGCATTTGATAAGCCTCGCCGAGACCTTTCATATGTATATAGCTCTATGGGCTTCGGTTGTTTAGAAATGACCGAAAAGTTTAAAAAATAGCAAAAAGTTCTTTCAGCGGTTTCAGCATGATGCACATAGTGTTTCAGAAAACTGAAACCCGCATTCGATAGGCCTTGCCGAGCCCTTTCAGATGTATATAGCTCAATGGGCTTCGGTCGTTTAGAAATGACCGAAAAGTTAAAAAAATAGCTAAAAGTTCTTTCAGCATTTTTCAGCATGATGCGCATAGTGTTTCAGAAAATTGAAAACTGCATTCGATAGGCCTTGCCGAGACCTTTCAGATGTATATAGCTGTATGGGCTTCGGTCGTTTAGAAATGACCGAAAAGTTTAGAAAATAGCAAAAAGTTCTTTCAGCGGTTTCAGCATGATGCACATAGTGTTTCAGAAAACTGAAAACTGCATTCGATAGGCCTCGCCGAGCCCTTTCAGATGTATATAGCCGTATGGGCTTCGGTCGTTTAGAAATGACCGAAAAGTTTAAAAAATAGCTAAAAGTTCTTTCAGCATTTTTCAGCATGATGCACATAGTGTTTCAGAAAACTGAAACCAGCATTCGATAGGCCTCGCCGAGACCTTTCAGATGTATATAGCTGTATGGGCTTCGGTCGTTTAGAAATGACCGAAATGTTTAAAAATTAGCTAAAAGTTCTTTCAGCATTTTTCAGCATGATGCACATAGTGTTTCAGAAAACTGAAAACTGCATTCGATAGGCCTTGCCGAGACCTTTCAGATGTATATAGCTGTATGGGCTTCGGTCGTTTAGAAATGACCGAAATAATTAAAAGCTTACCAATAAAAGTTGATTTAAGCGTTTTTCAGCATGATGCACATAGTGTTTCAGAAAACTGAAACCCGCATTCGATATGCCTCGCCGAGTCCTTTCATATGTATATAGCTCTATGGGCTTCGGTCGTTTAGAAATGACCGAAATGTTTAAAAAATAGCAAAAAGTTCTTTCAGCGGTTTCAGCATGATGCACATAGTGTTTCAGAAAACTGAAACCCGCATTCGATAGGCCTTACCGAGACCTTTCATATGTATATAGCTCTATGGGCTTCGGTCGTTTAGAAATGACCGAAAAGTTTAAAAAACAGGCTAAAAGTTCTTTCAGCGGTTTCAGCATGATGCACATAGTGTTTCAGAAAACTGAAAACTGCATTCGATAAGCCTTGCTGAGACCTTTCAGATGTATATAGCCGTATGGGCTTCGGTCGTTTAGAAATGACCGAAATGTTTAAAAAATAGCTAAAAGTTCTTTCAGCATGATGCACATAGTGTTTCAGAAAACTGAAACCAGCATTCGATAGGCCTCGTCGAGACCTTTCAGATGTATATAGCTGTATGGGCTTCGGTCGTTTAGAAATGACCGAAAAGTTTAAAAAATAGCAAAAAGTTCTTTCAGCGGTTTCAGCATGATGTACATAGTGTTTCAGAAAACTGAAACTCGCATTCGATAGGCCTTGCCGAGACCTTTCAGATGTATATAGCTGTATGGGCTTCGGTCGTTTAGAAATGACCGAAATGATTAAAAGCTTACCAATAAAAGTTGATTTAAGCGTTTTTCAGCATGATGCACATAGTGTTTCAGAAAACTGAAACCCGCATTCGATAGGCCTCGCCGAGACCTTTCATATGTATATAGCTCTATGGGCTTCGGTCGTTTAGAAATGACCGAAAAGTTTTAAAAATAGCAAAAAGTTCTTTCAGCGGTTTCAGCATGATGCACATAGTGTTTCAGAAAACTGAAACCCGCATTTGATAAGCCTTACCGAGACCTTTCAGATGTATATAGCCGTATGGGCTTCGGTCGTTTAGAAATGACCGAAATGTTTAAAAAATAGCTAAAAGTTCTTTCAGCATTTTTCAGCATGATGCCCATAGTGTTTCAGAAAACTGAAAACTGCATTCGATAGGCCTTGCCGAGACCTTTCAGATGTATATAGCTGTATGGGCTTCGGTCGTTTAGAAATGACCGAAAAGTTTAAAAAATAGCAAAAAGTTATTTCAGCGGTTTCAGCATGATGCACATAGTGTTTCAGAAAACTGAAAACTGCATTCGATAAGCCTTGCTGAGACCTTTCAGATGTATATAGCCGTATGGGCTTCGGTCGTTTAGAAATGACCGAAATGTTTAAAAAATAGCTAAAAGTCCTTTCAGCATTTTTCAGCATGATGCACATAGTGTTTCAGAAAACTGAAAACTGCATTCGATAGGCCTTGCCGAGACCTTTCAGATGTATATAGCTGTATGGGCTTCGGTCGTTTAGAAATGACCGAAATGATTAAAAGCTTACCAATAAAAGTTGATTTAAGCGTTTTTCAGCATGATGCACATAGTGTTTCAGAAAACTGAAACTCGCATTTGATAAGCCTCGCCAAGACCTTTCATATGTATATAGCTCTATGGGCTTCGGTTGTTTAGAAATGACCGAAAAGTTTAAAAAATAGCAAAAAGTTCTTTCAGCGGTTTCAGCATGATGCACATAGTGTTTCAGAAAACTGAAACCCGCATTCGATAGGCCTTACCGAGACCTTTCGTATGTATATAGCTCTATGGGCTTCGGTCTTTTAGAAATGACCGAAATGTTTAAAAAATAGCTAAAAGTTCTTTCAGCGGTTTCAGCATGATGCACATAGTGTTTCAGAAAACTGAAAACTGCTTTCGATAGGCCTCGCCGAGCCCTTTCAGATGTATATAGCCGTATGGGCTTCGGTTGTTTAGAAATGTCTGAAATGTTTATAAAACTAAGTTATAAGACGTATTTTTTTATTATTTTTACCATTTCCAAACGTCCAAAGTCCATAGATATATGCTTCTGAATGGTATCAATGAGCATTGTCACGTGATATATTCCTTTTTTTTTAAACACTATGGGAATAATGTTGACTTTTTAATTTGGTCGGGTTATCTCATTCCGCTAACTTTGGGACGCTAACTTCACACCGGTGGTGAGATAGTGGTGTAAGTAAGCCACTAAATAAAAAAAATAAAAAGCATTGAAGGCTCAGTGGTAGTGATTCGCTAAGTCGGCCGTTGATTTATAGATCGTTGGTTCGAATCCTACCATGAGCTTTCGATGAAGGAAAAAATCCTTTATGTAAGCGAAGCATGATTTGATGATCATATTTTTCACGAAATCGGTTAAAAACAATTTTCCTTGTTTCTTATATATTCAGTTGTTTGAGGTGGTGCGATGGCGGGCCGTACGAAAGGGACGATCTGTATAAAGTTAAATCACTTCTCATCGGCTTTAGAACTTGATTTAACTTATATGAAGGTGACTTATGATGGCATGACAGGAACATTCAATTCCTATTAATATCTGCAAAAATGTGTACCTATATAAAATATAATATATGGATGCCTGTTAATTACTCTTTCATGAAAAATCTTCTGAACGGATATTTATGAAACTACAGTAATATAGCTACAATTTATAAAGATATATATAATACGCGGGCGGAAGCTAGTAATAGATAAACATTTACTCTCTCTTCTTGAAAAAGAGCAAGTTTGCATTTGTATAGTCAAATACCGCAACCACAGTGTTTCTATATTTCCAAAGGGTCTTATAAATGCTGTAACAAAATTGTTCGAAGTAAAAGTTTTAGTTCCCAATGCGGCCACGACGCTTCTCTTTGCGACAGACTATAAAACAAGACGAAAACAAACAAGATAGTATGAACAAAAGTTCGCTGGCGAGAGCATTATGAAAATTTCAGTTCACAATCAACATTCGAGGTGATTCTAGTCCTTTTGGTAGTGATGGACGGACGTGTGAAGTTTTATTTATACTCCGAGTCTTGATATGCAAAATTATTGTAAATGTAAAACAAAAGACGAACGGACAAACCGTTGCGGTGATCCCAAATAAATTGGATTAAAAGTCTAATCTAATCAGATTAATACGTAGAATACATTGAATGCAATGTCCCTTGGAGAAAACGCGTAAACTACGTAGAAAGGAGATTGATAGTCCTTCATAGCCTAGTTTATTTCAAGCGAAGAATAGTTTGATTTATCCAAAACTAAGACCTTTAGCTTTTAAGTTAGGTTAGGAAAATTACTTCCAGATTTCAACAGTCGCCAACTTGGTATGCAGTACGACTGTGGTGTGCAAAAGACTGTGGAAAACCAGGAAATCAGTATAAAGGAGGTTTCTGCACTCTTCCACTGCTCTATCAACTCAGAAATCTTTGTTGTCGTGTAGCGTTTATAGATCAAACGTAATGCGAATGAAATTGACAGCCATATTTTTTTACAAAATATAATTGTAGATAAGCAAATTAATAATTGCTCATGGTTTCAAATTCTTAGTGATAATCTGAGCTAAATCCCAGCACCTTCGTTCGACGCAATTAAGGGAGAATAAGCACATAAACTATGTCATCTATAGTTTAGTTGGTAAGTAGTGATGTTGTAGTACGATATTCCACAGGTTATGGGCTCAAGTAGTACGATATCCTATTGGATAACCTGTGGCTTATAGGCTCAAATCAAACATAGTATCAATATGTACTAAGCATTATTGTCCAAGCATTACTGTGTTTCGGTTTGATGATAAAAGTCATCATTGAAATTAATGGATTATGAAACTTAATATCCTATGTCTCAGGGTAATAAGCGCAATGTAGTGCTGCACAGGCCTTTGTGTTTCAAAGTTCTGAGTGGCACTGCAATTGTTATGGTCTGGTGTTATGCTTACCATCAGGTAAACGTCTCACTCGTCTTGTTGTCCAATTGTTATCCAGCTGAGCTTAAAAATAAAATCTCACTTCATATCCATTTTGTATGTTCGACATAATTACAATCGAGTCTACTGACGGGAGAATCCAGTGGCTGTTGAAACACAGTTTCCACTTGTTCGGCAGCTTATGGATTCACTAAAAAAATGTAGGTACAAGAAATTATGTCAATAAATTATATTTTACTTTATTTTTACTTAAATTTATAATTATTTTCCTATTCAAAATTTTTACTTTTAAGATTAGTTACAAATTTATATTAGATTGTAATAAAAAACTTCAAGGAAAAGTACGAAACGTTTAAGGTATACCACTCAAGTAATGGGAACAGTGTCTTTATTGATTTTGCGTCTAGCCTTGATCTTGTTATTGCCATTGATTGAGTTACAAAAGGTGCGGCTAATGCTTCGATACCTTGCTAAAGTATCTTTGCCACGTGTTTACTATCTGCCTAAAGCTATCTATATAAATAAAAACTTGAGACGGTAAAATTACTTTTTGTTTTTGTTTCACATACTATTATTTTGTTAAGCTAGGACATTGCGGGAGTATTTAAAACAACTTAGAATAAAATGTAATGCTTTTTTAATTCTTCACATTTTGTAGGTGAGGTTGTAGTTCACATTTTTTGACACAATAGTTATACCTACTTTTTAAACTTTCGCGAATTGAATACATATTATTAGGACAAAAATTGTTTTTATAAAAGCGGGAAACGATAAATCGCGATATTTGAAATTTCATCCCCCATTTTACCACCCTTGTATTGTCATTAGGTATAACAGGTCTCGGGCTCTAACTCCCCTGTAAAGATCGTTTTATAAATAATTATAGCGGGCCAAAGACTTTCAACTTATTTCCTTGAACAGTTTTCTTAAGTATTAATTGTTTAATATTATCATTATCTTCATTTTCATAGGAAATAAAAAGAATGAAGAGAAGTCCAGGTTTTCACGTCACTATCCCATGTGGTGACGTATTGTGTTTACTTTAATCATTCTGGCTCCAACCTCGTTGTATATTCAATTCCGAATGACGGGACGCTTCTGTGGTAAATTGCTTTACGCATTCCCGCTGGATTGACAGTACCTCACAAATCTATGTTTGTTTAGCTTTGATCTTGAAACATTTTCTTTCAAACCCTTTGTACTATCTGCTATTTTCGCACGCGTTTGCAAGCTTGTCTATTTTGTATGTATTCAAATCAATTAGATACTCACTGATCGAATGATTTAATGTGGTTTTGAATTAATAGATAAACTGATTTAGAATTCTAATTAAAGTTTAAGTTTAAATAAATTACAATATCACACTCTCCGACTCATTGCAAAAATGATTATTCTTGATCTATATTCTATTTTATTTCACTCCAGCACGACGTAACAGTTCTATCTAGGTCCTGGTCTTCCTTTACATAGGTCCATAAAACGATGTACGTAAACCAGTTACGAAAAAAATTTCACTAAAATGTTTGATCCAGTAGAACTAAAAATTATCACATATTTCTATTATAATTAAATAAGTTTCACAAAAGCAATATAATTCAGCCAGGAGTGGATGAAGTTTCGTTCCCTACTCTCTGCCTACCCTAAAAGGAACTTGGAATTAAAATGTAGTTATAGTTGACATTTATTTCCAACGGTAAAAATATATTAATTGTATTTAACATTTATTTCTACTACAATTTGTTTCTTGGTAAGAAATCTTGAAAGATATAAACCGGCAAACTTTTCAGACGTCTATTTTCGATGCTCAACCTGACAATACCATTACAAATGCCAGTCGAAAGTACAGACCTACGTTACAGGCCTTTCAGTCCTCGATCTTCGTTCGAACTCTTAATCCAATTCACCTTGTTTGTGATACAATGGTGTTTTTATCCTCGTAGAATATTTTGGCAAGTGTGGAGTGTACTACATCTCAGTCTAGATCGGTCAGTTGCGCGGACCGCACGTCATAACTATAATATTATAGTATATGATATATAGTGCAGTGACATAGTGACATATTGCCACGTGTCGACGTCGACATAGAGTGACGTGACATGACGTTATATTATCTATTTGCCGTAGAGCCGCTACGGTGCTACGTGCTACGAAACTATAAGAGTACAATGCAGTTATTCCATTACATTTATTGTTCAATTTTGAATAACGTGTAAAATTACCTACATATGTGATAAACTTCTTTTTATTAACTTTAATTTTTAAATCTTGTTTTGTTTATTTATGAAAACAATCCGTGTATTTCATTACTTTCAAAACAGTTAATTGAAAGAAGTTATTAAAATCGTTATAGTTATGCACGGGTTACAAAATTAATAGTAAGTTTTGTGCATTAGGCACTGTAAGCGTTTAACAATAAGGTCTAATATCGGATGAGTATCTCTTTGTTTACGTTATGGATGAGACAGAACTGAAATGATAACAAAAGTTGTGATTAGTGGTTGATTTTTAACAATAGGTAACGTTTCATTTAACAGATCTTGTGGTAAAACGTGTCTTTGTTTCCTGTCTCAAAATATGGTAGGTATTGAAAGCCCGAAGGCAATTTATTTTATCCAATCATACAAATCCCTTCAAAGGTATTTTC
Source organism: Crocallis elinguaria (assembly GCA_907269065.1). Lineage (NCBI taxonomy): Eukaryota > Metazoa > Arthropoda > Insecta > Lepidoptera > Geometridae > Crocallis > Crocallis elinguaria. The sequence continues at coordinate 15,648,909 of OU026072.1, read as the reverse complement.
CTTTTATCGTATTCATTGATTTCTTTGATAGTTCATGTTCAAAACATTTTTACCCACAGTTGATATTTGAGCAATCAGATGAAAGAAAAGATTATTTTGGCTCTACCGGTATTAATGACTATTTTGTTATGATATTTTTAATGGTACCGTGACTGATATATTTAGTTCTAGCTGTGCCCCGTAACTTCACTCACATAGCCTAAGTTACTCCTAAGAACATCAGCTATCTGCCAGTGAAAGTCCCGTCAACATCGGTCGAACCGTTTCGAAGATAAACCAGAACAAACCAACAGATAATAAATTTAAAAATTGTTTTTTTATAGGTATCGTATATACCTACTTTCATATGTACCTATTTAGTAAAAAAATTATTTTAATATTATAAACAGACACTTCAATTGTATTTATTTGTATAGGTAGATATATATTTATAGATTAGATATAGTATCTTTGTTGTTACAAAAAGGTATGGACAAGTCAGCCATCCGTACATATTAAAAATGGAAGAAGTGACCGTAAACTTCTACTCGTATTTCTATTAATCAACCGTACGGTATGTTATGTCCCCTACCTTTAATGTAGGTATCATGTATGTTCACGTTTTACCACACGCTGGTCATGGGTGAGAAAAAATGATGTGTCTCTAAAGAGTTTGATAAATATATTTCCAAACTAAAGTGTGGATGCTGAAAACACCGAAAGGAGTTTGACTGATTTCAACTAGACGAGACGGTAGCTCGCAATACAACGTTAAAAAATAGCTACCATTATACTAGATTACTTATTATTCGGAGAAAGAATTTGATCGATTTCTTAAACGGTAAATTTGAAAGTTCAAATCGAATAATCATTATCATTTCCTGCCAGAATTAGGTACCTATACATTCCTACATAAAAACTTCCTATTTACAAATATGTTGCATTCGTTTTCAGTTTGTCAGTGCGAAAAGTATAGGAAAGAAACGTTGAAGTAATGTTCACATACCTCAGTGCTTGCGAATTAGTCATTTCAAATAGGTTATATACTCGCAAAAACAAAAAGGGCCCGCATTTACAGTAGCGTGGAGAGTTCTTAACGCTATAGAGTACCTACCGGTGTGGGTTGAAAATTCTAACAAGCCGTAGACGAATGGAAGAATCTTTATACTATGAATTACGCGTCATCGACATGTAAATCATTGGCCTAACTACATCAGTGTTAGTAATTATATGAACTTCATTTCATAGAATCACTACATGTATTTATTGAGAATCTTCAATGCATATCCTATCCATGGGCTGCAGATACCTAGTAGCAGTCGAATGTCGGCCGCTGTTGTAGATCAAGTGTGAATACTTTAGCACTGTATCTGACAGGCACATAAGTCGGCCGATGTAATGGATATGCTTCCGAAACGAAAAACCATATCGTCTGTACGCTGTAGGTACTTGAATTACTGACTAATCGATGCATAGATAATGATGGTTTATAATTTTTAGAGCTTTGCAAACTATTACACACTCGTTCTTGTAGATAGATAGATAGATAGATAACACTTTATTGCACAATAAGGGAAAAAATTATAATTACAAAAGCTCTTACAAATCAGTACAATCGGCGGCCTTATCACTAAGCAGCGATCTCTTCCAGGCAACCGTAGGATGTTTAGAGACGTGTGTTAATAAAAAAGGTAGTTGATAATCACATTTGTTTTCACAAACGCACTCTACTGTACGCTCAACGCTCTGCAGAATGCAACGCATCTTCACTGAGCGGTCTTAGATAAACTCTACACGATTTACAACTGTAACAAATTGAATCCAATTCTCAGCTAATTCCGTAGGTAGGTACGCGATAAAAAAGCGAATCGCCACTCGGTAAACTTTTAATTCGAAGTAGATAAATAAGCCTCAATATTTTTATAGGTTAAGAGCTAACAGTCGACACATTATAAACATCAATACCACTAATATTATAATTTTCATGCAGAGTTTAGACGTATGATTCGTTATTTTTCAGTCAGATCAAAATGTTGGCTTGGTTGTTGTTGTAGACAGTTTTGACTTAAATATTATAGACTTAAAAAGCAAAACAGATATTTAATTATAACTATAACAGTAATAATAATAACAGTTACAAGTACTAAAATTCCTTGTCTCGCACGTATAGCGTATACTAGATTTTTGTAGAGAGGCATTCCTGTTAATATTCCTATTTTCATGTAATCAGTTTCTAGAAAATTTATGTAACGACTTAAAAGGCATTTATTGATTTAAAACGATCAAAAATCGATGAAAATTTTCATCTAATTTGAAAAACGTGTAGTCTTGATACAGTAAGCAAAGTCTATTCAAACACCTTAATAAAAATGTGTGTTAGCTCTTGCACTATTGGAAACGTAAAACGTTACGGAGCCAAGTCGCTGCGGCAGAGATAACGAGGTCAGCGTCGCAGACTGGGCGACGCCGACTGGTTTCTGCAACAGCCCAGATAATTTGGCCAAATATACAACAAAGTGGAAATTCTTTGGATACTTGAGACCACGTTTTACCAGGTAGTGGGACTAACTCTTCTGCGAGTATCCATTTTAGTTTACCAAGCAGTAGTTTGCATACATTACTGTTTCGCAGTTTATTGAACCAAATAGCTGATGAAGTTACTGGGCCTAGGAGAATTTTCCGGATGATTGATGCAACAAGCACACTGAAATGCCTCGAAGGCCTTAGTGTTTTTAAGTTTTGGGTTGCATTACAATTGTCAAGGGCAGGTATTATTCAAGTAAACGACGTAATCGTCTCGTTAATCTGTAGAATAAAAACAGTGCTTATAACAGAATTAATTTTGTTCGGCCGCTTTTTAATACTACCCCAAAAAAGTTTCCAAACTTAAAAAAAACTTAATAGAGAATGAACAAGTACCTTCTAGGTAAGCGTGTCACACCTTCCACCATCGTCACTTACAACTGCAATTAATATGTGTTGGAATAGTTCGCGAACTTTAATTTTTCTCTCTTTCACATTATGGCCTCTGTTTGTCGCCAAATTAAATTTTTATTACTGTCAAGTCCTTAGTGACTCTCACAAGATTAAGACAAATCGATTGACGTACGAATCATCAAAAATCTGCCCACGCATTGGTCTCTAGAGCGCTACAAAGGAAAAAGATACATATAACCACACACACGCACATTACCATCCTTTGCGTCGCGGAGTCGGGTAAAAAACAACAGTGAACGGGTTTTGAAGCAAAATTATTTTTAAAGTATACTGATACTAGTCGATTCTACTGTTGTAGCTTACTTTCATGCACAAATTCGGTTTTCAGTGATTTCAGCACCTGTATCACAATCTAGAATTAGCATCGGCCAGCGTACGAGCTCTGTTTGCGAAGTTCTGCAGTGTGCTTGTGCCAACATGCATAGCCTCTGGTTATGGGGGCAGAGAATTTTGCACCGAACACTTTGCAAACAGATTCCGGTATACAATAAACAATGCTGTTATGGTTAAAAGTATAGATTTTTATTTATCTCCACAGTAATAGAGAATATCACAATAATAACTTAGTAGAACCTCGACAGCCATTTGAGTAACTAATTACGTATATAAAGGACATATATTTATAAGTAAACTCCTCCATAGATTTCCCAATCGATTTTATTACGTAATCGAGATTCTTTACGCAATCGAGTTTTTTCCCATTCGCGCATCCCTTCCTATTTCCCCATACTATCGACCCATCTTCCATTTCCCCTAAAGTAGGCTTGTAGACAACCGGGTCAGATCCGGAGACTAGACGTCGCCAAAGATATCGACTGAGCTGAACAGCTGATGCCCAAGATTTTAGTTGGCTTCGAGAGAGCACAGCGTGTAGCGGAACGCGCCATTTTTACCCGCGAAAGAATTGACAGTGACGTTTTGACATTTTAATCTGTGGAACCATAGGTTATAGTGGAGGTGTATGTGTAAATTGAACTTTGTTGTTTATTAACTTATAGATTCACATTCTTATAGGCAATCTAGTTACATTAGAACTCAGAAAGTGATTACCTACTAAATCGGAGAGTAATTTGTCATACCGTTGTGTTGGGATTTAAATTCACAGTAAATTTATAAAACATTCACAGAGCTTGCCATATGAAAGAAGTTACAATTTTTAGAATTTTCGTGTTGGTTAACTTAAGCTTTGTAGATTTTTAATATTTTTAGTGTCTACGGTCAAATTATTATATATATAGCAAGGATAGCGACAAACTAGTTGTTTGCATGAAAATAAGCATCACACCTGACCAATTCTACATTGCAATGATACTCAGTGCTTTAAATGGCAAGATCCTACGCAGCACTGCACTACACCGGCTTTCTCACTCCCGTTATTCAAATATGGAAACTGTTAAGTAATCGAAATCTATCTTAAAAGACTTTTTGTGAAACTTATCATGATTATATTCATTTTAACTTAGCTGTAAAATATTTATTTTACTACTATATAGAGTTTTAGGAATACCATTATTGAAACATCCACGCCAAAAATAGCTGTAATTAAAAGCCTTCAAGTGCCAAGAAGGACATCATAGTACAACGACCTCTCCTCTCTCCCTACAGTAAACGTGGGTCTATTTGCGTACTATAATTACTTTGTTTTTCGCTTTCTCTCTACTTTTATTTTTAGCTTTTGTCCACCGTGACTTAAAAGTCACTTTTCAAGGTATAATATTTTTTATTCTCGATTTGCGTTTCACTATCATGTCACCGCATCTTAAATGACGATGTGGTAAAAGGTGGTGTAGCAAGCATTAGAAGGATGGCATCACCGGTGTGGTTCTTTGGAGATAGCCTGGGGCCCTCCTATACAGCACCGAAGCAGACACAGGGGTTTACAATGGACATAATTATACCTTGTCAATTATCATTTTTGACTTTAGTCGCCTAACCCAAAATTCCACCCCATTTTGTTGTCGACAACAAAAAAGGAGATGGTGGACACCCTAAACCTAGAATGAGAAATGGAGCTCAGCTACGACTGATACACCGATGGGTACTTGACGAGACATATTTCATTCTGAGGCTGGCAGCTAGCCAGGCAAGCAACAGAATATGCCTTACCGCCATGCTATGGCTGCATTATTGTTCTCCTTGACCAAAAGCTCAAACTAATTGTAGGATCCATTGACCTACGAATTGGCAGCTCACCTCACCTCTACTGAATCATCTTATTATCATCGCTTCAACTCAATTCATTATTCATAAAATTAATTTATATATAACCTTAAAGTTTTCCACGCAACCTTTCGTTGTGCCAGTAAAATACAGTATTTAAACACTGCTTTGCATCGCGTTTTTAAACGACATCTATGAAACTAGCATTTACTTTGAAAACTACACAATTGTTGAAATTTTAAATTGGTCGCCAACGCTGTACTTTATATATTTTTTTTTATTTTCCGCCCATTATAAACTAGGTATTTCTTAAAAATAATAATTGTCCTTTGTAGTTAAAGTAGCATTTTTTCACATTCACAGTTACTAAGGCTAAGATTCAGAGACGCGTAGACTCATACTTCGTACATAATCTACTTTTATAGACACGTTTCTGAATCCTAGCTAAAAATTAAACTGAATACATATCTACCCCTTTGATCGGTCTAATTGGTACACTTGAAAATAAAATTATAACCACGTTTCAAACACCAGTCTGATTTCCCCATAAATGATCGACAGCACATTTCACCGGGCGATCGGAATCGAATCCGACCAAAATCCAATCACGACAGGGAGCTAGTACAGATATAAACCAGTAAGGATTATTACATTTTTTACCTCAATAGGTAATAGATAGAGGAGAAGAGCGCGGCATTTTCTGGAATTGTTTCTAAGAGTGTCTTCTAATCAACATAATCATTTGACAAAGTTCAACATAGTACAAGTGATGGTTCACTTTATGCTGATGTAGGGCTGTCCCGAAATTTTGTACTTAGTAGAATTTCGACGTATACTATAAATGCCATTTCTTCAATGAAAAATTCTGAATTTCAAAAAGTCATAATTAAGACAAAATATGTTGTTGATCTCCAGAAGTACATTGACCCCCTTTTAGGATAGTATACCAATTGAAACTTAGGCTATATAGGGTCGTCTATAATTATTATGTTGTTTAGATACTGTTTAAGTCCATATTTTGCAATTTGAAATACGCCATGGTTTCGTATGTGGAAATCTTTAAACATAGGTATTTCTTTATATATTTTTTTAAATTTTGCGAATTTATTACATAACAATAAGAGAAATATGTGTGTATTCGCGTACAAATTAATTACAAAATATAATAAAGTCTTCTCCTGACCACAACTGATGCATCTTGATCGAAAGTTTGAGGTTAGTCAAAATTATATAATAATATTAATTTGTGTGCGACCCATTTTTGTCTTCGTAACATTATAAATACTTATATATATATTTCTTTATTGTTTCATACATTTGTCTACTTATACAAGCATTATAGACCCTGTAAGTTATAAACCCGTACACTACGCACGTACCTTTTCACAAATTAATTCACAACTGACAAGAAAGAACCGAGATTGGACACAGCAAAAACTCGAAGAATAGGAGACGCCGAAAATCGATTGGATTAGAAGTAATCCATCACCAGTTTCGGCGTTTTGCTTTGACTCCTTTGTGAATCCCGTCGCTAACACCCGAAGAATTGAGAAAAAATGCCCACAGTGTAAATATAACACCCGGAGTTTCCCGCGTTCGGGAATAACCTTTATGGAACTGGGAATTAAAAATAATCTCCCGGGACTTTTTAATAATTGACGTGAAAATATAGGCAATTTGGCCGAATTGAATTTTAAGGCCGATTTTACAGTCATATTTAGGTTATTAAGGATAAGAGAAAAACCCAGTAGATTTACTAAATATCTTTCAAGTGATTTAGCTTTCAATGAAATAAAATATTATATTAAATAAAGTAAAATAATTAAATGAAATATAAGGCTTTGGGATAGATCATTGGGAGTACTCCTGACACTTTTATGTAAAAAAATGTGCAACCATGCAAACATGAATGTTCAGTGTAATCCGGCGCCTACATACGCCAGTGCCCCTTCAGGGTATGGTATGTTTAGGCAGGTAGGTACATTCTCATTTCACTTGCAATTTAAAAAGGCCAAACTAGAAGCATGCATCAAAATATTAAATTACATAGAGTACTTATTTGCCAACTGCACTCCAAAGCAGCTAGCATCTATATGATTTATATGAGTGTATCTTCAGAAGATTTTCCCCTCGACAATAGAGATCGTATACCTACTTAAACTAGCCTATTAGATTATTATCATTGCAAAACCGTTCACGCGTATTGCTCTCGGAATTCCTTCAGGCATTAGATAGCTGAACTATACCCAACAATGCCGCCTATCGTTCTGGGTCTAGTTTCTAGACCGCTATCTGTGCTGTTGTTGACATCAGATGAATGGCCGTCTTTGTGAAGGACAGCGAAACATTGTGCTTTGTAGATAATAGTCTGGAATCTGGACTAGCTAATTGCAATTATTTGTTGTGAAGGAGACATCAAATCACTGAACATGCAATATTTTAGCTCTATACTTTCAAAAGTATTGTTCAAGTATAGTGGGACCATGAGTAATAGTGGGACAAAATTGGTATACGAGCAATCACTGCGCAATTGTTAAAACAATCGATTATCGACATTACAACGTTGCACAGTAATGAGCCTTGTAATTTTTTACTCCAACAAGCTGAACTAAAATATTTTAGGAATCTATTTTACAAAATACTTTTATGCAATTTCGTTAGGTAGGTACCTATCTTGAAATGCTATTAAAACTGGTCGCAGATAATCATCGGTCCTCCTCTACTAGATGGGATTATATTCTACTTTGCTCTTTCAATGCCAGCCCCCACAAAGAGAAATGGTCGCGGCAGGTATAATAGAGTAGAGTTAGTTCTGTATTATTGTGGCGTAGCTGCAGCTGACATTGACGGCCGTAGCAATACCGTAAACTGAAGAGCCATACCGTAAATTGTGGCAACGAATAAACTTAGTTCATTTAGGTAAAAGCGATAGTTAGTGTGGGTGAGCGGGAACTTGTGCGACTTTCAGTTCGACGCACCATGGTTAGGATCTCGTCTAGTGAATAATGACTTATATCAAGTTATGTGCAGATTTATCACACTCGCTCTAAAACGGTGAAGGAAAACTTTGTGAGGAAACTCGTATGTTCAAGAACCATACAATTCGAGGACATGTGACATCGCGGATATATCACACTCGCTCTAAAACGGTGAAGGGAAAATCTGTTACCAAACACCTATTGTGTATGTTCTGGCACCTGCATTTGAATGTCAGTTCCATTCTATTTTTAGTGTTCGCCATGTACTTTCGACCACACCGTCACTAAGGTCGCTTTACAACCTGCGCTGCGCCTCCCACGCACACTCGACCACAAACACCAGCTTCTCCTTTCCTGCACAGAATAGAGACAGAACAGAAGAGGCACTTGGGCGCTTAGGTTTTCAAAACGCGCCCGAGCACCCGTTCTCTCTATTTTATAGCTACCTACCAATGAATGCGACTGGAGGCCGCACCCAGCCGCTGATGGCTGCGTCTAATGGCTGCGTACGGTGGCCCAATAGGTATGCGGTTACTCTCTGATCAGTTGAGAAAGCGGTGAAACACTATCGAGAATAAAAAACGGGGCGTCCCTGGGATTTAACCATTTTTATACTGTTTCAAATAACAAAATATTTATTGAAATCGCTTGGATTAAACGAATTATTATGAACCTACAACACTTAAACCGATTGAATTGAGAACCGCATACCGTTTAGAAGTCCATGTGCGGTGTGACACAGTATGAAAGACCATTGTTTTTCTTTCACTGGTAGAGATGAGGTGATGATGAACAGATGTGTCTAAATTCAAAGCATTCGTCTACAAATAAAATCAATACCTATATTATATTTAAACAAATCCACTTGAAAAATTCAGCTCTTATAGAAATGCTTTTGAATTCAGCGCTATTCGACCTATAAGCTATAAAATACCAAGAATAGCGCCCCAGTCCTTTACCAAAGCTCTTATCGGATAGGAATATAGCGCATTCCATAAAGCTTCGCCAGAATCTATAATACTTGAATGACCTGGTTTCTCAGGTTTATAAAACGTCTCATTTATCTGGCTGCTGCTTTTGAACTCCAGATTATGGATAGATTAAGTACCTAACGTGTAATCAAAGTAAAATATTAAATAGGATTGATACGGACATAAAGGTGGACCGACGACCTAGTCATAACCGCACCGAGCCGTTGGATGCAAAAAGCTATTCATTATCAGCCTCTTACGCTCCCACTGCTGGGATACCGGCCTTCTCTCAGAGAGAGAGGTATGGCCCATAATCCACCACGCGGGCCCAGTACGGCTTGGTGGATGTCACATGTCCTCGAATTGTGTGGTTTTTGAACATGCCGGATTCCTCTCGATGTTTTCCTTCACCGTTTTAGAGCGAGTGTGAATAATCCGCACACAACTTGATAAAAGTCATTGGTGCGGGCCGAGCCGACATTCGAACTATGGTGCGCCAGATTGAAAGTCGCACAAGTTCCCGCTCAGCCACACTCGCTCTAAAAGCGATTAGCCGACCTATATATTATAGGGTAAAAGCCGGATAGTTGCCGCACTTTTCATAAAGGCTCTATTATTCAAAAATATGTACTTACTGCGATTAATACAACATGTATGTCAAAACATAGGTCTTTAATCTTTAATAGGAGCCTATTTTTGTAAACATAATTAATATGGTTTTCGAGTAAATCCTATTTTATTAGACCTCTCAAAAAAGGGATAGTTGCCTACCGTGGCGGATAGTAGCCTAACGGAAAAAATGCTTCGGGGGATACTTGCCTCGTGCAGGGCTATAGACGCCACACTATGATTTTATTAGATAGAAACAAATTTAATATCAATTTAAGTAATCCGTCTTTATTGTTTATCGATCCTTTATTAAGTATCAACTAATAAAATATTAATTAACATTATTAAATAGTAAGTATTTCAGTTTTAATGTTTTAAACTATAAAATAAAAATACAATAAAAAGAACCTCCAAATGCTGGCCTCTACTTAGGTCAAAGATAAAGCATTGCCATTCAACGTGTCAATGCTGCCAGTATTTTGGGAACGTCGCCTACTGAATTTCACCTAAAGAAAAAGTCTTTGCTTTATTAAAGAATTCGTAATTGCGGATAGTTGCCCCAAGGGCGACTATCCGCAAAGGTAAATAAGGCAACTATCCTTTTTGATACGGATACTTGCCCTTTTTATTTGCAAAATATATAAAAACTATATAACAATAAAACGTAATAAACAGGGTAATTTAAACTGTAATGCATGCAAATAAACAAAATCTTGACTGAAACCACAGTCAGTTAAAAAAATATTCAATGAAAATTACTGACCAATATAATTTTGACGCCCGTCAAAGTTTCGGCGCGGAAGTTTTTTGCTCACACGGACAAGACGCGTACGTCTATTCAGACGATTTACATGGCACCGAGGCCTGTGGTAGAAGGGCTTCTAATTATAGTAAAGTACTAACACCCCCAACATCCCTAACATAGTGTATTAGACACTGCGGCAAGTATCCCACTGAGGCAACTATCCGGGTTTTACCCTATAGACATTCTATGGAGGCCTACGTTCATGCTGTGGACTTCTTCGGGTTGATGATGGTGATGACGAACTCAAAGCGATACTTTAACCGAGGACCTGTGGAGAACTGTTCCGTTGCTCTACAAACTGAGCCTTCTACAAAAAAAAAATCTTTATGTACCTTTTTGCAACATAATATTTTAATTCAGTTGGAATCAAAATCAGAAATATTTTTATTACTAAAATTGAGCGTAAATATATTACAAAAAATATCATTAACAGTTTGCCTATTTAGAACATACAATATTACAACGTGTATCATGAGTATAAACAGTGTGTATCTAAGAAAAACTACCACGTTTGACAACCGATGAGAAGAGACGATTTAGCCGACGATGTAGCACGCTATACCCAAGTAGATAGGTACTATTTTAGGTAATCACTTTATTCGTTCTATTCGTTCAAAGAAAGCAGATGACGGCAAAGCATTCCACACTTTTGCAGTTCTGATTATAAAGGAGGAAGAGAAACGCTTCGTGCGAATCGTTGATATTTCCACTACAAAAGGGATGGCGCTCGGCCGGATGTCTTTATGTACCATACTTAAATGGTGATGGAAAATTACGTCCTCTTACTATCTACAATGTCATTCAGCACAACTGCTCTATCCTGCGACTGACAATGTTTATTTAAATATAAATTACTGAGGCATCCCTCAAACATTAGCACCTTCCCAAACTTTCAAGAGCATTGATCTTTGCAAAGAATATAAAAAACGTATTTCGTCTGAAAATAAACCAACACTGAATGAACTAAACCGTAACGCATAAACTGAAACAAGACTGTACTAAAAATAAGTGCACAGTGTATCAATCTTGGACGTAAACCGCAAGTGATACGAGCAAGATGGCGATGGTGGTGTCTAGAAAGTCAAAAGTGTGTGTGTGCTCGCTGCTTCTGCTGGTCGTGCTGGGGATATGCCTCGCTGTGCTATCCTCTATGGGATACGTTAATGTTCATGAACATCACTCAGTGGGGACTGCGGAGAAGTACACGCATAGCCAGGTGAAGTCGGCGCCTCAGATGGTTAATGTAAGTGGTAGCCGGTAAGCGATGTATCTAGTAAGTTTTGCAAAATAAGATTGCATTAGGAAAGTTGAAGGAAAAGGTATTCGACATATTACTGGTTTATTTATATTTTATCGAAAATTTTTAGCACAAAAAAACATGATATTTTATGTTAATTGCCTTGCCCAACACGAATGTAACATGAAATATTTTAATTGATGCTCTCTTGGTAGCCATAGGCATAATTGCACCTTTTTACTAAACTAAAAGCTACATTTTAACTGTTACATCTACTAAAATATAAATGTAGATATAATTAATCGCGGTAAAACGTAAGCTCATTTAAAATCTACCTTCAACAGTGCGGCGGTCTGCCCAACTTGCTGGATGGCCCCGGTGTATAGCGAGATTAATAATTTCTTTAAAATTGTCTATGACGTTAAAATTGATTAGTTCAATGTGAAATTTACACGCCGCTTCGGTAACCGTTTGGTCTGTGTGACGTAAATTTTCCATTTTAACACTGAATAGACTTGCATTTTAATCTAAAAAAATCCTATTTTTTCTTCCATAAAATCGTAAAAATTAGTTATTTAAATAACAGCCAATTAGCACGCCATCGGGGAACAGGTAAAATCTGTTTATAAAACCTAATGATGCAAAGATATCTACAATAGTAAATCACCAGTTTTTCTACTGAAACGACCATCCTTAAAAGTTACAGTCTTATTACTACTCCACCAAATTACCCTGACCTTTTTAGCGATAGCCCGATGGAAGAAAAATGTCTCAATTTCTATTGGATGGTAGTGGTACGGAAGAAGTCTATGCGACCTATAAAATTATAATGGCATTCTCGTGTCTTCGGAATGGTTGAGAATGGCATGTTCAAAGTTTACTGCGCCAGTGTAAAACTAGGTCCTTCTTCAAAGTTAAATCGGTTGTTTTATTACACAATACCTATATATTTTATAAAAGCTGCTTCTCTACCTCAGCTGTAATTACCTATCTGGGAATTTCGCACTACACTCTCTATGTAAATAAAAGTAAATTTATTTCTTAGGTCTTAAAACTGACTAGCTTGGCAAAAGGCTGAAGTCTGAAGATCTGAAAATTAGTGAAGATATTTATCATATTAAAAAAAACAAACTGAAATGCGGGAAAGTTACGAGTTGCACACAACCAATAATCTATGCACACAACACACGAACAAAAAGTATCAACAAAATTGGTTTTAAAAAAACGGGAACCAACCGAAAATAAATGTTTTAAATAAAGCATGACAAGTACTAACATAGTAATGTTAACTGTTACAAAACGAATTGATGGAGCAACAATTTTTTTTTTTTTTATGTTATTTGGTAACGAGACGAGCTGGTCGTTTGCCTGATGGTAAGCATAACGCCGGCCCATAACGATTGCAGTGCCACCCAGAACTTTGAAACACAAAGGCCTGCGCGGCACTGCAGTGCGCTCGTTACCCTGAGACATTAGGTATTAAGGACGAACTAGTCGTTCATTTCTCCATACAACCTTACTTGGGTGATTACTCCACTACTTGACGTTTTAAGTCCAAAATTAAGAATAATATCGATTTATCTCTTCGTTATCTAGGTCAGCCTGCTAATTATACAGAAAAAAAATAAGTGGCTTAAAAGTAATGAGCCTTCAAACATCTGTATTTTAGCACGTATTTTAACGCAATTTTGGACGTAAATAAATTACAAAAGGATTACGAAAACTCCAAAATAATGTACATACTAACAAGCTTTAGTTTATTGACATTTCAAATAACTTTGGTCTGACTAAATACATTCAGTAGTTTTGTCGTAAAACCCCAAGCACCAGAAGCCAATTCGTACATTTTTGCGCGCCGGTTTTCGACTTTTCGGTTTTCGTCGCGACTTTACGAGAATGTGTAATTGTGTATGTGCGAGTATTAGCCTCATACTACTCATCGCTGCAGAGTCTTACCTTGGCCCACGAATGTTACATGAAATAGCATGCATTTTAGCCGCGCCCACCGATGAGTTCGCTCCATGGACTAGTAGGCTCTTAAGTCTCATAAGCCCAGTAATTTCACTGGATACTCCACTCATCAAACCGGAACACAGTAATGCTTGCACACTACTGCTTGGCGGCAGACTTCACGAGCAAAGCGGTGGTAACAACCCAGACGGACACTCGCAGAAGAGTTATTCCTCCCACTAACAAAATTATGAAATTCATCACCATTTTTCCACCCTTAAGGGTGGTGGCTTTCGTAAAATTTATAAAACGACTACTCTTGAGGTATACCCTACTCATGAAAAAAATTCACTAAAATTGTTTGACAATTGGCGGAGATATCGAATAAAATCGCCTCAAAAAAAAATACAAACGAATTGAGAACCAGCTTCTTTTTTTTTAAGTCAGTTAAAAATATTAACGTCATTGAAAATGTTGTCTTTTGTCAACGATACCACTTTAACAAAATTAAAACTAATAAAAAAGAAAAACAAAGAATGGATCTCGTCTTATCATTACAGATCCATTTTGTTACCCAAAAATTCGTTTATCTACGCAGATTATCACCTCAAAACTATCTGTATCCAATCCCTCCAGGACCTCGGGGAGTCCTAACGCACTCGCAACGAGCGACCATTCGGTTAACAGTCTTGTAGTTCTCCATGCTCCCTCTTATGTGCTCTCCACTTGACGGTGAATTGTTATGGCTCGTTGTGTTTGGGTTATGACAACAGGGAGTCGTAAAATGAGGATTTTTGGACGACTTTGGGAGCATTCCTGGTCGTAAAATTTTTATGGTTCTAAAATGCATGGAAATATTGTTACAAACTTACTCGTTTATCGCAGGATTAAGAGATTATAAGATCATGTTCCTTTTTGAGGTGTTGTTTCATTTCAATTTTTAAAGTGTAGGTGAAAGAAAAACCACTTCCTACTATTCGATGACACAGCCCGCGGGCACCGTCGATCACTTTCAACCCCTGATAGCCAACTGAGCCCGTGGGCCATTGACGAATTAAAACCGAAATTAAACACCTGTTTACTAAGTAAATTGTGAGGCATGGATTAAACTAATATTACCATACAAAAAACAGTTGTTAATATTTTGATGTCACAAAATTCAACAAATTTAAAATTCCACCTAAATCACATTCAAGCTCAAAAATCCGAGCCATCAATTCTATTTACATGCCAACCCCTTTGTGATGACTTTATCCTTCGTCCAAAAATCCGAAATCCGTTCAGCCCCATATAAATCATCTGCAGAAAAATTAGCTTTATTTTGCCAGTTAGCTTTTGAGGCTTAGGCCCATCGTAAATTGACATCAGTTACGGCAGCGGCGTTTAAAAAGTACTTACAAGTGTAAAACCGAAGTCAGCGGTTTTTTTTTTTCAGAATCCTATATAATAATTGTTGTATTATTTTATTAATACACTACCAAATGGTGGGCGAAACTGCAAACGTTCAAATCTAAGAAACTTCATATAAATATATAAACTGCAATATGTAAAAGATATTAGACTTCTGAAGTTTTTTTGTATCGTTAAATACGCACGCATACACGTAGTGCCAAGAAACCACGCAAGTGTTCTTCCTACTTTAAAATATTTCTAAAAAACATCCATACTATTAATAAATGTGAAAGTGTATTTTTATGTTTGTTGGTCAGTTGGTTTGTCCTTCTTCACTAAGCGACGGAGCAACGGATCGACGTGATTGCGTGGCATAGTTATAGTTTATGGACCGGAGAGTAACATAAGCTACTTTTATCCAGGAAAATGCATGGTTCCCGTAGGAACGTGGGTGAAAACAAGGGCAGAATAGTATATACTCCGGTCTCCGGTCAATAAACTATATCTATGCCAAAATTCACGTCGATCCGTTCCTCCGTTGCTGCGTGAAAGAAGCACAAACCAACAAAAGTACAAACATACTTACGCATTTACTATAGTACCGATTAATAATTTAGCGAAATAATTTACCTAAGTGTGGTAGCGACACCAAAACCGCCTAACACTTAAAAACTGCAGTGATAGATAACTTTAAATAAATTGAAGTAAGCGTGGAGCAAGTCGATGAAAATTTATAAGCACTCAGAGTTACAGTAAGACAATCGCCTGGCGGACCACTTACGCATATCTGCACTAAAACAGTTCAAATTTATCCATATTATGTATGTGTTTAAACTTTAGTGAACGTTGCACTCTAGGGCTGGGACTCACAGAAAGACCACGGTTTTTTACTAAATTTTCCCCCAAAACAACGTTCCGCTTCGACGTCTGCCAAATTGCGCAGGGCTTTAGGGTCACTTGTCATTACGCTTTCTATTTATCGCGAGCTTGAAACGGCCACGCCTAGCTCGTTTTTCATTAGACTCCAAACGCCCCGGTAAACGGGTTAACACGTTTTTGCCTTTTTAATTTTGATGCACGTGAACGAAGCGCCGAAATTTAAAATATTTTTTTCGTGAAAAATAAGCTACATTTGTTTTTGGCTATTTATTCGGTGAGGCAGATTCAGACAGTTCTACTCACAGTAAAGATGGCAACACTACATGTACCAGAAAATAAAATGGCCGCAGTCGCGGAATTACTTTTAGCCCTGGCTTTCAGTGTCATGAAAATCGAGGTGGGACTCAACAAACTCAGTCTACTCGGCCGTATTTTTAATTAAAAACATTTTGGAGAATCGATTTCGGTTGGCCCTGTGGCCCTTTATCGCACCGCATGGCTGGAACGCTGAAAAGCTTTTGTGCCGAGTTGTTTGCTGAAACAGCATTATAATAGGTGATTTTGTAAAAGGTTGACATTTTCAATCCTTATTTTGTTGAAGTATTAAGGTCGATAATGGAAGGTGCAAAACGGAGATCAAGTGTAAGAGGATAGCCATTGCTTTTAACAATGGTTTGTTTGGGAGACATTTTATTTGAAAGCCTTTTTTAAGACTAGCTGTGTCCCGCGACTTTGCCAACTTAGCTTAAGTTACTCCTTGTAACATCAGATATCTTCCAATGAAAGTCCCGTCAAAATTGTTCCAGCCGTTTCGTAGATTAGCCGGAACAAACAGACCGACAGACAAAAATTATAAAAATTGTGTTTGTGATAGGCTAGGTTAGCACACCTAGTTGGTTGTATACTTTCATATGCATTTAGTAAAAAGCTGTTATTTTGACATTACAAACAGAAACTTCAATTTTATGTATTCTTATAAGCAGGTATAGACTTATAAGGAGTTACTTAGGCTACTTGGGCGAAGTCGCGGGGCACAGCTAGTATTTAGTATAATATATTTATAGTTCACAGAGCCAGTTATCAGTTTATCAGTCCTATAGGTAAATCAGTAGAAATATTTTGCACTACCCGTTTTTGATAATATATAGATCAGAAATAGAGCAGTTAGAGTAACATTAGCACTAATTGTTATCTCCTAAAATAACGGCTTCACAAATACAAATTAATTCAAAACTGTTATATTTCAATAATCTGTAGTTTTAGAGGCTTTGAAGTCTCTCATTTCGCTAAAAGCTGATTAGTTTGTAGTATTATTACAATATGTACTGTAGTTTAGCTATGGCTGTTTTAGAAATGTATAGTATTACAAGTACCACTTTCAGATGTCTAGGGCATCTGGTATTTAAGCCAATTTATCTAGATTCTTAGCTGCCTACAGTTAGGTAGCATATTAGAAATTTTCAAGTCTATACAGTCTGGCTGTAAAACCAGTGAGTCTTGAACCGAATTTGCGAACTAAGGCAGAACATTCAGGTGTCCATTGATTCCAGCCTTCATACTATTCCAGCATCGTATTCGCTAACAGTGTATCATGGTCCACATAATGGAACAAATTCAAGACGTTCGGGAGTCTTTTGATTCTGGTCTTTTGCTATCCTGCGGTCGTATTTTAGTGCAAGTCTGTGCATCTGCAGATTGACACGGGTGCTGCGCGTGCGCATGAATCTTTCGCATACTGGTTTAGTGTTTAACTCTTTATTTTTATTGCGATGCGTGAACTTTGATGTGTACGGTGAGAAAAGAATTCTCCCATGAGGAAAGGTTAAGATTTATGTTGCGACATTTTAAAGTGAAAATCAATGTTGTGATATTCGTTCGGAAATTAATGTACAAAGTATAATTTATGAATGATGATTGATAATTCCAGTTGTTTCTGCTTTTTATAACAATCTGCAGCATTATAAGTGGGTCTATTGTTTAAAATAAATCGAATACAAAGTTGTTGAAGATCATTATAAAATTTTAATTAATTTTTACTCGCTGCAGGTATTATTTTTATTTCTATCTCATCTGGTACAATCTGAACCTGTGGATTCTCCAAAACTATCGACTTGATTCACAATAAAAGTATTGTTCCAAAATTAATTACGCTTTCTAAATAAATTTCGATTTAATTTAAATTTGCGTGAAGGGGCTGCTAATTAAAAAAAATATATGAAAATAATATTTTCGCATAATATTTGCTAAGATTTTAATTTTGTTTATCATCTTTGGTGTTATAATTACCGATTGCACAGTTACAAATTAATAAATCGTTATTATCGACAGTCTAATAAAATAAAGTGTTTACAAACGTGAAAAACGGTCACAAATTTCATTGCAAGAAAAACGGTCGAAAAATTGTCAATCAAAATGAAAACGTCTATTCGAGTGATAACAATGATTGTGATACAGGGTGCCTTTCAAGAACTCAAGCTGTACGGATCATCGACACAGGCTGAGATGCAATGCGTCAACACTTTCGAGGTAAGTTTTTACTTTAGCATACGAAAAAAGTGTCTACTTCTATACCTAATCTTAATGAGTAAACTAAACACTATATAAATTAGTTACTGATTCTTCTAAATCAGTTTGGCATTAAGTTACCGTTTTGTTTTGATACAAAGAAACAAAACCCTTTCCAACTGCCAGTGTCCTTAATTAAGGTCAGATTGTTGTCACTTAAATCTCCAATTAGTCCAGCGACAGTATTCGGACCGTTTAACCAGTAAAAAAAAAACAACCTAATTAGTCAAAACAAAAGTCCTGTCAAGATTTTTTCTCCCAACTCTGTTGTTGGGATGGCGAAAAGGACATTGTTTGTATTAAAATCACGTTTAGGGGCTAACAGATAAATTAAATTTCGGATGCCTTTTTACGGCGTTTTAATGTTTTCGTTTCGGGTAATTCTAATTTTGATAACTCAATTTCCTTCTCGCAATCTTAAAGATACTGTGAGGTTCTTAAAAGAGACTGTCAAGTTCTTTTTATGAAAATAAATATAAAAATGGTATTTATGTCAAAGACAATGGACTGAATCAGAAAACATTGTCTGTTCCACAGAAATGTACAATTTTCAACGTTTTGACAGGAAATTGGTAAAAGCAGCGGCGGGGACGAGATTGACATTGACAATTTCTTGGTGATTACACTGTCATTTTTATTTTTTATGTTCGCTTCTCACTGACAACCCTTTTGTGTGGCGGAAACCAACAGACAATTTAAACAGAAAAAAGAAATAAAAAAAATATGAAAAATTTGGAGTATTATTCAATGTAACAAAGCTTTAGTTTTCAATATAAGATTTTTACCATTTATTTTACAATATAAAATCCAGTAACGGTCAAAATACGACAACATATTAACGGTTTAGTGGTTTAAAAAAACACTCATCTCTTTCTGTCAAAATGGTAATTACTATTACAGTAATCTTTGACATTAAACCATAATTTATCTATGTAACAACAAATTAACTGTTCAATGGTCTAGCTAAATTTTATCCGCCAAACAAAAGGTCACTGGACGCTCTCACTAACACGGAAAATAGAATCATCTTAATAACCAATAAATAAAAAGGACCAGAAATATCTACATTATTTACCTATCTCACAATGTGCCATCGCTTTTCACAACAACTAACAACGCATTTTGTGAATGTCCTAACAGTTAGATTTAAGAATACGCGTGTGGCTTAGTGCAAATTAAACATATGTCTATTCATACACGATTGTGTATTTTGTTTGGAAAGTCGCGTATCAGATAAAAATAAATAACATGATAAATATAACAAATAATAATAATACTATAACTTTCCCCAAATAGTATAACTCAAATTGGTGTCTCAGATTAATTCTGTTCGTGGTGTTCGATACATACGACAATCTCACACTCTGGTCTTTATTGTGCTGTCATCTGCATTCCTATTGTGAGCCTAATATAATGGAGTGCGATAAGGGTATCCCGTTTCTCAGCGCGGATGACTAAAATAATCTGATATATTGCTATTTTTCTTTAAATAGGAGATCTAGATGTTAACTAGTAGGTAAGTAGACAACCCTTGATCAGTTTTTAACGTAATATCTTTGGAATACTGTTTTAAAACTTGATTTGCGCATCGAATGGATTAGAATTAGAATTTTTGTACTGACAAATATCACTTCAAGAAAACAAAAGCTAGTTAAGAACTCTAAAGAGTACATTGACCGCTCTTAATTCTAAGATACACAACACGCTTATTCTATCTTCAAACCATCAACACGGGTAATCTTTATTGCCAAAGCGGAAGGCAACGGCCTCATCATGATTACAATGCCCATCGCAATAAAACTCTGCAGAAATAAAAGAGAAGTTCGTTAGCTTTAATTGGTGAACTGAAATTGGCATTTTTATGTTCGTGGTTTAAGAAACTCTGGACTAGACTTTAAGGTGGTCCTACATTGCTTGAAGGGATGTTTAAGTTAAAAATGTCTTACCTATTAAGTTTTTTTGTATTGTTATACATATCAACAAAGCGTGAACAAGATTAAGTGAAGTTGGTATATTTTTTATAAGATTTTGGTATTATAGCTTGAATATAATGGCTTTAGCTTGACAGTCAGTTTAATGGACATTGATTAAAATATAAGATGCGGTAGTAAGACTTTATAAAACAATACAGCACAACACATATAGCTTTGTTTGAATGATTGCCGCGCCAAATGCTCACAAAAGTTTTAAAGGCAACGTTTCCGACTTTACACAATGCTGTTTTTTTATTTTATTTATTTCGATAATCCAACAACGTTCATTACAATTTATTTACAACAGCATCAACAGTCATTTAGTAAAAAAAATATATTTGAGACTAGCTGTTTTACCCGCGCGGAGATATTGGATTTCATGGTTTTTATTTTTTTGCGTGGAACCCTAATTCTGTTTCCAAAATAAAAGTAGCCTATGTTACTGCTTGTAACATCAACTATCTGCCAGTGAAAGTCCAGTGAAAATCGGCCCAACCGTTTCGGAGATTACCCGGAACAAACAGACAGACATACAAAAATTTAAAAAATGGCTGTTTTGGTGTAGGTCCCCCGTATATACTTTCATATGCATTTAGTCAAAAGCTGTTATTTTGATATTGCAAACAGACACTTCAATTTTATTTAGTTATATGTATAGATAGATTATTTGTATAAAAAATAATTTACTAAATTGAGTTACTTTGTATGTAAACTTATTTGATATTCAGCCTTGTTAAAACCATCTAGACCATCTGCATGTTCAGACTATCTACATTCAAAACAAAGCATTCTTGTTTCGATCTACATTTAGATCCGTCCCATCTGTTTAAGAATTTATTGAAGCAGCCACCCTGTCTTCTATACTAGAGCAAAGAATTCTAGATCTTGGAACCAAATTTTGTAGTATTCTTTCGCATAATTTATAACATACGGGGCATCGACTAGAGACAGTTTGGATGCAGCTGCAATTGGGTAGTTGCATGAAATACAAAATACAATACATAATTTCTGTCGTTATACAGTTTTAAGAAGATCACATTAACACATTAAAAATGAAATTCACAAAAAAACATATAATTTCCACAAAGATACTGCATCTAAAATTTTCCCGAATTCAATTATTTTTTATCGTCCAATAGTGATTTAAATGATACCATCAAATTCTTTATATTTCAATGAATAAAAAAAATGTATGATAACTATGTACTTAAACGCAGTTTTTCACGGCCAAGTCAACAAAATGCATGTTTTTAGTACATCATTACGGCCCGCGTTGAACCGGTGACGTCAGATGTTCTGTCCAATTTGTATGGGGCGTTTTAACGCTCAGTAGATACGCCCGACTTTGACTCTCATTTTTGACGTTCCTATTGTTCGATTCAAAATTTTGTCAATATAGAAAAAACAAATTGATTGACATCATAAAAAAATTGAGTCAACATCCCCATTGTAAAAATAATCTCAGTATAGGTTAAGATGCTTAGTGCTACATCAAAAAGTGTGTTGACGCCATGTGTATGGTTACATCACGATATTTTCCTTCTTCAATAGCTAATTGTAGGATTCGTATCCTCGACCTACACTGATGGCCACTATGGCCAAAGCAGTATCACTAAGATATCATAGCGCTCCTTATAATAATATCTATTTATTCATCTTAAAATAATAACCATCCGTAAATAAGCGCCTAAGCGTATCAATAAGGTTACCTTTTTGGTGTACCTGCTTTTTATGAATATTTTTCAAGAAAAAAAACGAATTATTTATTCCATAAAAATCTAGGACTTTAATATTTATCTCACTCACTCACATTATGTTTATTAAAGTATCTTATTTATTTATTTACATAACGTCCAAATCTGATTGCAGATTATCTAGGTTTGACTAGGAAACATATATCTAAACTTTAACATCAAGCATGTTATGTATTGGAAAACATAATCATAATCAGGGGCCTTACCAGCTAACAAAATCATGTTCGTTTTCGACTCCAATCCGATTAAGACCAACGGTCCCTAGGTTTTCGGCTGGAAGGAAATGTCTAGAATTTTCCTTTGTTTTCATTTTAGAACGAACGTTATTAAGAGACTACAGCTCGCCATACTTTCCATACAAACGCTCGTACGCGATTATAATGTCCTAATAAATTTTTCTTTAGATGTTTTGAGCATATAGGTATCATGTGCTCTATATCTAGGATTCCGTGTGAGCAAAAATGTAACATTTTGAGATTCCAACTCAGTACAAGCCTTCAAAAATCCGCTTTTTTGGACAAATTTTACCTTGATTTTGGCCGTTCACAGTGATCTCATAAATGTAAAATTCAACAAAACACTTCCATATAATCCTTGAACATGTAATGGAGATTCTAAATAACAAACATGTTTTTCACAAACTTGTAAGGCATTTTCAAAAACACGTATTTCCTGGAACACGTTTTAGGAAATTACCATGCAATAATTGTCTTCGGAAATTTTCTTTGAAAATGTATTTCAAAATTTTCAGAATGCCAACCGAAGGCTCTGGCGTTGTCTTTCTTTTTCCGTAATGCCTATTTTTCTTAGATGAACAAAAAAGCCTTTAGGCCATTTTTGCGTTCTAGGATTTTTGCGTTAGGCGGGTTATGAAGCGGCACCTTAAGGAAACAAGTTGTTACAAAGAAAAACTACCGAAAACTCTTGACAATTCCTTCTAGCCGAAGACGAGCGACCGTTTGGAATCGAAAACGAACACGATCGTAGTTAGCCGGTAAGGCAGCAGGTCTTCAAAACAATTTCAAAATCAGTCTCTTATGTCCCATGATTCTGTGAAATTCCAATTAACCTTACGCTGAAATTTGCCCGCACGTTGACATTCAAAGCACAAACAACGACAGGTCTCGGTCACTGTAAACAAACTTGGTATAGCATAACATCGGATTGCAATCACATAGGGTGTGGTATATGGTGAAAACTAAGAGAGTTTACGGAAATCTTATGAATTTCACAAAGAAATAATTGTATGTTTCTGTAAAATTTGTAATGCAAGTTTGCCATAATTCCTGTTAGTTATATAGTACATACTGTGTATATATACTGTTAATTATTAGAAAACTCCGTCATGTAACATTTTGACGAAATTATCGCGATTTATATTAAATTTCATCTCCCATTTTCCCATCCGGTTGCAACAGTATTTTTTTTTTAATTTCTTACATTATCACCCTTGAGATATTGATAATAAAAGACTAATTTAAATCGATTGACAATCGGCGGAGAAATTGAGTGACATCGCGAGTTGAGTCACCTTTTTTTTTAAGTCGGTTAAAAAGTAGAACACGCTCGCAAATATGGCGATAA
The DNA here is from genome assembly GCA_907269065.1 of Crocallis elinguaria. NCBI lineage: Eukaryota > Metazoa > Arthropoda > Insecta > Lepidoptera > Geometridae > Crocallis > Crocallis elinguaria. The sequence goes on along the minus strand of OU026072.1, from coordinate 15,625,076 downwards.
ATAAGTTTAACCCACGGAACCAGTATGTAACTTTGACAGTTCTTTAAAGACATTGATCTACAAATATCACATGGTGCAAGAAATTTTAGAAACTTAAATAAGAAATTGTATTTAAATATCCATTATATATTAAATAAAGTAAAAAGTTAATTAAGTATTATAACAAACAAACATTAATTACACAAACAAAATTAAGTATTAAAACAAACAAAAGGCTATCGGACACTTTTTTGATCAATAAGTAATTTTCATCATTTCATCTCTTGTTCCTAGTTGATAACTCTACGCTTTGAAAGCAAACATAAAACAATATAGTTGTAAACGTGAGGATGTGCTCCCGTCTTATAGCACTATACTAATACAGTCAGTATCAAAGCTTTCATTGTGATGGTAAAATAAACTTCAAAATTAGAGCTACCTAAGTAGCATTATGTGCAAGTTACTGAAACACCAATATTAAATTCTTAATAGTTGCATTTCTTAAATGGATTTAAATATTGTATGTATGAACAAAAAACTGTCGGTAACATTCATGCACCAATAATTAAAAAGGGTGTTTTTAAAACTACAAAATCTTAGATGGAATATGTCGAGCTCAGTACTAAAAATATTTTATTATTATACATAAAGTGTGCACATACGCTTTAGTGGATAGTTATAGGATATGTTAGTATATGAAAGTGGAGTACTGAATATCCAAGGTTCTCGAAAGAAACTTTTAGTAACACTATGAATGTAGGTAACCATACATTGGGATAACGGAAATGTTGGCATCAGTCGAATGTTTTTACAAATTTGTTTTTCAATAAAGGTCTTGTAAAACATATTGAAGCATGGCTAACCTGGCAAGTAACGTACAATAGCACACGTTTGTGTGAGTGAGTTGAGTGTATTACTGGTATTTTGTCTGCTCGTTTTGTCGTTTGTTGCCGGCGCGTGCAAACACTTGCTCGCTTTCGTACACTAACGACTCTGTTGTTTGTGTAAGTACCTGTGTACTGCTAGAGAGAAAAATTTTACCATTTGACGTATGTCTCAATGCTTTAGTAGCTTTCTTAAACTTTGCGTATTTCTTGAGAAATGAAAATTTTCTTTTCTGTAGAAACGAAATCAATATAGGTATAGTAGTACATTTTGAAATATAAAAACTTTTCAATGTTATGATGCAAAACTTTATTGTCTGTTATAATTATTACAGCCGTCAAAGTTTCATGTTATATAATAACAGTCTGTAATTATAAAATATTGTACAATTTTGTTGACACCAGTACATTAAATTAATAGCAAGCTCGTTGCGTCACTTTGTTAAAAGGGTACTTACACAAGTACACGCTTAAGTGTGTGTTTGTGTTGTTAATGATATCTTGGTTTTATAAAGATTATAGAATATTTGTATGATTCATTTAGGATCAACACAGATTGCACTTAACGTTATCTAAGTATTCATTGTTATCAATTTTATAACCGTAGAACAGTCTAGATTTTTAAACATATCGATGGTTTTCAGATGAAATAAGGAACAGGAACAGTGTGGTTACTCTTAATTTGATTTGAATCCTTCTGTTCATTAACATTATTATATTCTTGGCAATTTTTTCATCACATCGCAATACTAACATAAATATAAAGACTTAATATGGGTTTGCAATTATAGTCTATAACATGAAAATTGTGGTTATATTTGTTACCATATAAATTAAAGCAACTAATCAATTTCACACGAATACTAATATGTTTTAATCTAAAACAATAAATAGTTATTATTACTACAATTAATGTTTAATTCTTGTTGTTTTTTTCAGTTTTTTGCTTTAATTTTAGAAGTGTGACAAAAAGCAACGCGCCTTTGGTTGGGTTTAAAGGTGATTTTTAAATAAAATAAGACCAGACTATTAACAAAAAAAACTTACTTTCGTTATTAAAATGAATGGTAATGTTATCTCATAATAAATGTCATGTCAATCATTGATCAAAGGTCTTTCTTTAAAATAAAACAACAGCTTTATTCCATAAATCGTAACGTCAGTTAGATTGTAGCAAAAAGTATTGCTAAGTTCCACGACACTATGAAACACCTATACTCTATAGTCTAGTTGTCTATACTGGTCCAGTAAAGTAAACAAACTTGGCGGATGCCAACCAATGAAACAATAGTGATTCGATCACTAGCCAATGACATGATTCGAATTTGAATTTCTTCCTTTGTCATTGGTTGGTGACTCACCAAGTTTGTTTACATTATTGGACAACTTAAAAATCTCCACCATATATAAAATTGCTAAGGTTAGATGACATTGCTATTTCCGGGAGGATATCCTAGTGTCAACATTATTTTCATAATTACCTCAAGAAAATAATTTTTCATTTACCTTTGCGTTTACGAAATTTTGAATTCGGGACTGATGTTTCGGTGCAACTTGATCTACTGTTCATATTGTGACGCAGTTACGAACTGCATTAGAGCAAGTTCGGAGTTCACAAGTGGACTGCAGCGTAATACAAGCCAAATAACATTGTGTAAGTTCAACTGTAGTATCAAACACAAACTGTTTGGTAGGACTACTCCTAACTTTATTGCAGTAGTTTTGCCAGATTTGGTTATATTCGATATGGTTGGGAGGTTGTTATGTTGGAGATATATTTAAACTGACCTTTTAATCTGCAACTAAACTTTAGTTTCGTTTTTTAAGAAATAGTTTTCAAAGCGACATAAAAACATCTCGAAAAAAAAAATTGCAACGGCCAGTTTTTTTTAACGTTTTTAGAACACTCTTCGTACCAATGTTTTGCGCATATAATATATGGTAAGAGAAATTTCATTTACATTGAAGATAATCGAGAATATTTACTTGAGCACTGAAGAGCTCAAAAAATGTGTGTATATAGTAATTTCAAAATCCTTTTTGGAACTTATCAGAAGGTTTAAATGTTTCTTATTTATAATTTGATTGAATAACACTTTCTAAGAAATGTCGTTTGCGTTATGGTAATTGCTGTGCTTTTGTGATGATACAACCATAATCTAACCTGCGGTATCATTCATGAATGACATAAGAGCCAATGTTTAGCCTACCCTCTGTAATCCTGTATAATTCAAAAGACAAATCCGTATCACGTTTGCTCGCTGGTACCATCGCTAATTGCGGGGTGCGTGTGAATGGTAAAGGCTAGTAGTCACTGAATTGCAGAAATCCCATAAGTTGCCCTTGAGCTAGTCGCCACACACCACTATTTAGGGCTGAACCATTCTGCGCTCTCACACAGCCGTTCGGTGACGCTGTAGAGGTCGGTCAAAGAAAGAAAGGTGCAACAGCAAGACACTTCGAAAAAAAATATTACTAAGATGAGAATTTGAGGTAGTTTACCGCTTCATCGTTTCAGCTGTACATGCCTCAAATTCAAAAATTACTTGAGCATTTTACGCCAATGCACACGGAGCCTTAGGAGGTGCTCGTGCAATTTAAATGATTTTTTGTGCTAGTTTTCGGTTCTGACTGAAGTACCTATAAATTAAAGATAACGTGCTGCATATTTACCTATAACGCCTGATTTAGTATAAAATTATATGTTAAAAATATCACCTCAATGACACTTAAAAATAAAAGTAAATGTCGATAATAAAGATAATCTATATGATCTAATAAATAAATAACGTCAACTAGGACTAAGTATCAATTATTACTCTCGCACATTTCTCCGCTTCAGTGAACGCCTACCTTTACTGTGCGCGTGTGAATATTTCAACGTGTTTAGGGTTCCCTCAGTATAATTAATTGTTAAACACAGGTGGACCAGGAAGAGGGGGACGGCGAAGGGTCCGGGAGGTACGGAACCATTCCGCCGTTCCCGCCACCACCGCCAGGATTAGACGGTATATTAATGTTAATTTATGGTTAATACAATTTTGTGCATGTGAAAATTAACGGCCTTAAATTTTGGGGGGGTGTCTGGGATTGTCTGGACCAAGCCTTTTAACCTTTAAGCGCTTCGCACACAATAAAGATTGGTCGACATTCACGACTAACACGATGACTCGAGCTACTTTTTATTAGTAATGTTTTTTTTTATACTTCCGAAAGGTGTACGTATGGTTCAGCGATTATTGTAGTATAGAACGCTGTGTTGCGCTGCAGTTTGCGAAGTATTGTGCAGGGGTAAATATCGGTTAGTGGGGCAAAGAGGACCGATTGCTTACTATTTCGTTCGTTTTTTTTTTGTTACATGACGATGTGATGGTCAACTCATCGTGACGTATGACAAGTCATTATCGTTTGTGAAGTGCCATACAGATGTTAGTGTTGCAAAATAAAGGAGTGAAAGCTGAACGACGTAGGTGCATGTACTACATCGGTAAAGCTGTAAAAAAACAAAAGCCCGGGAAAAGTTGATAAAAATGCATGCATATAGCTTCCAAACTGTAAACATTTCAGAACCAGATGAATTTGAAAAATAAATAAGAATGAAACATCATTGAAAAATAAAATATCATGAAAAATAAACCTATGTTTAAAACGTTTTGAGAACGTTTAAATTTACAAACGTATCTAAATTGGAGTTAACAGAGCAAAAAGCTATTCAATATATTTTTTGTGAAATGGTTACAATCTTGTGCAAGTTTCTTTAAACTAATTTTGTTTTTATTATTTAAGGTTATAATAACTGTAATTCTTTGAAGATGTCTCAAATGTTTCAACCTAAAAACAACAATAATTTGTTGTCTTTACGTTGAAATATTGAAGTCTCTTTTCTAGAAAAACAGTTTTGGTGAAATGAGTTGGGCTGATGAAATAAAGGTTCGCAATTTATCCTCAGCCTAGGACGTTTTTTCTTAGATATTAGAAATGAAATGTTACATAGGTACATTTGATATAAGTGTATTACATAATTATTGCAGTCAATCATTTCGTTTGTTATTAGTTACAAATGTCCTGAAATGTCAGCACTATAGTATGCTACTTTCGTCTATTATAATTATATTGTAATACTTATTGATATAATGTTGTTTAGTTATAATGATTTTTCAATAATTATAATTAATTGATTTCAGGATACCCATTACGACTTCGAGGGGAGAAAGGCGACAGAGGACCGAGGGCAAGAAATAGTTTTTATTATAATTATATTATATAATGATATTTTTTTTTTTTAGTACATTACACTCTATGGACACGTGGTCCATACTCTTATAAGATTAGGTCATATATTAATAGAAATTAACGATATAAAGAAAAAAAAACATCAACACGGGAACTATGGTCTTAAACTAAATTAAAATAGAACTAAATTACAAGACAACAGAAGGATTACAATTGGAGTTGACCAGACACCACAAGCGGCACCCGTTCACGATATATATATATAATGATATTAATAATATAAGGTAGCAAAAGAACATTCCATACAACTGCATAATAATAATAATTATAATGACTATAGTAAGATTATTTTGGCCATTATTATTAATAGGCTTTATTCCGGCGCTAAAAAATTCTATAAAAGTGGTGATCGGCAAAGCTCGCAGTTTTCCAATAAAAAGGACGATCGTGTATTTCAGGCATTGTTTCACCATTTAATTTATAGGTTGGCGATCGCACTCCACTGTTACCAAGCAGCGAGTAGCAGTTACTTAGGCAGAAAATAATCAGCGTAAATAGAGATAACTCTAAATGCCTTATTAGTGATTATTATATTATTCTAATGACTATTAACTTTTTCTGCGTTCCAGTTCTTTTTGGGCTGCCGTATCTATACTACTCGTATTTGCGATATGAATTACTAATTATTTTTTGAAATTTATATATATATTTTATTTATATTTTATATATATATATATATATATTTTTTTTTTGTATTCCCTTTAATTATTATTTGAATAATATATATTTATTTATGTAAATTTGATTGAGTTTAATAATATTTAATGTATAGGATGTTTTATTAAAACATAAGATATTTTTTTAATTGTATATAAAAGTACAGCACATTATATTAATTGTAAAGATATCACGCGCTCAAGGGTATTTGCTGCAAGCCTCTACCAATTTTCTAGCACGATCTGGAAAACTGATAGATAAAACTACTTCGATCCTGACAAAATAAACTACCTGATGTAACAAAAGCATTAAAAAGATTTTGTGCTTTTAAAACATAAAAACCAACGTTTTCTACAAAGTAAAATAACAAGAATAATGCTTTTATAAATTGTGGAATGACAGTCTTTACTAACAACGAGATAAAACTATATTACATAACATATAACTTTTACGTGAACGTAAACGTAAGTTACTTAACAAAATTAGTAAATTTTAAGATCGGTGGTGGTCGCTTCGTTTATGACCCTGCAAGCACCTTAGAGACTTTTACCACTTGCAAGCTAGTCCTCTTCTTCCAATGAAAATGTATACTAGGAAATACTCCATCTTCGGTAAGTGGCCAACTTAATTGATGGGCTACAGCTTAAGATGCAGTTCTGAGACTGATTTTAAGAATCTTATTTTAATAGGTAAAAGTTTCAAATAGATTTATTAAAGGTCGCTTGTTCCTTTAACAGAAACATAACTAAAAGAGAGATAAGAAGAGTTCAGAAAACTATTTGCACTACGAAAGCGAATCGGTAAGACAAAAGACAATTTAATCTCAAACACTATGATCGTCTGAGTACATTGCCGTCGTGACATAAAGCCATTATCGCACTTAACACCATATTTGTCGATCGTGCTTCGACCCCCATAAGGTACAACGTAAGGGATCGGGCTGTAATCTCTGGTGGTCGCACTTCTAGCTGCGAGTAAGTTGACGATTACTTGAAGTTAGATTTTACTAAATGATCAAAGAACTGTTGTAATCTCCACGAAGGTAATGCAGATTTTTTATATTTTATTTTTTTATCACTTGTTTACCCTCAGAATGTATACCTCTTATTAAAAATTGGAGCCCTGGTCCTGTAGCGAATTGACAGTATGAAACGCAGTAAAAATATCTTGCAAAGTGAACGATGCAGTAATCTTCTAAGCTTTCCCATGTATGAGGAATTCTTTAAAGATTAATTGTAATCAAACGATTTACTGCGCACAAAACTTAATTTGTTTCATGCTACAAACCTACTTTTATTAACTCCGGACACGAGTTAATAAAAGTGTTGTCTCAAAACCAAACTTATTTATCCTAACCTGGATCCGTGAAAATACCCATTTGCATTTAAATACCTTTTTCTTCAACTGTTACAAAAGCAATTTTATGGGTCATGAATTTACACTACGTTTACGTAGTAACCGTTAAAAGTTCATGAAATCATTAAATTAATAATTATTTATTTATTTTGGCACTAATAGACATGTTTGACGTAGTTCTTAAAGAAAAAATGATGGCCTTCTCAAGTTCTCCAAAAAAATAAACCATCGATCGGAAATAATGTTATTCCCTCAATGGTCACGTCGACACAAAGAAGTGCCTAAAATATTTCTTGATTTCGCTAAAGTAATACTAGTATTTCACTTGAATTGTTCAAACTTCAATACAATGAAATTGTATTAGAGAAATATGAAATCATTTTTTGTTACGTGATGTACATACATGACACATTAAATGTTCTACTTTCCGTCTATCAAATTCATTCGCAGTACGCCTGTTATGCAAACCGTGATTATGTATATGTGGGTATGGGGAAAGAGGCGCAGACCAGATTGGCAAGACGTAGGGAGTCGCGAATGTCATTTGAACTGAATTTCATACACCGGTGTACCGCGGGCGTATCGCTCGAAAATTTGACGTATAGTAAAATGTAGTTTTCTAAATACAGGGTCCACCTGGAGAGTCTATAAGGGGTCCACCGGGACCACCCGGGCTTCCAGGACAACCTGGCACTCCTGGACCTAGAACTATTGCCGAAATGTCTGGATCGGGTGACGATGTGAGTATTTAAGTTAGTGACTATGAGTTGCTGAAATCGTTGTGTTTCCTTTTGTGCTATTATTTATGTTTATAAGATACGCTGACAATGTATATAAATGTTACAAAAATTCACTAAACATTGTATGACCATTGTCATAGTCCAAGGTCTGATATCTACACATTTACAGGCGTATAGTACATTGCATTCTCAGAGAAACAGTTGAAGAAAGGCAAAATACTGCTAATACTAAATATATAGAATGACAATATAAATTTTTTTTTTAACTGGCTAAATGCCTTTATTAACTAGCTAATACATAAATAAACACTACATCTAACCTAGCTAGCTACAAAAACAGTTGGATAATCTACAAGCCCTAGTAGGCCTATAGATAATCCAAATGTTCTAGCCCACTACCAGTAGGAAGCGTACCCAGCATGCTGGCGGCATTGCCACGTTGAACCGCAATGCTGATCCGTTGAGCCAAATAGTTACCAGCATTTTGGTTACGCGTCGCATCAATCAAACGCTCTGACAAAATTTTGAAAATATTATGAGCTCCCGGCCCCCACGGACCCAATGTTTCAACACCAAACGGCTCAAATATGTAACCGCTCCCGAGGTTAGCATATTTGCGCCGCTTGAGTCGCTCAGCCGAAGAAGCCGCGGCGCCAGCCCTAATTTGTGTCTCGGAAATATGAGACGGTGCCAAAGTGTCGACACAAGTAGCGTCCCACACTAGGGGCCGCCCCAATTTCCAAGGAACGAGCGTCATTCCGTCAGGCCTTTTACCATCGTCACGCATAAGACCATTCGGTTCGAGAATGGCTGCTACATTGGCGCTGGTAAAAGCCCGGCGGATGATGTCATTAAGACTGGCGTGACGGGAAATTCGACCGGCACTTCTGGAACAAGAGAGGCCGTGATGACCGAGCTGATCGACAGCAGTACCACACTGGCAGCGATGGGCAACATAGCACCTCGCACCCAAACGTAAGCAAACAGCAAGACGAAAAGCGGATGGATCTAATAGGTTACCTGTATTAAAAGAAGGGACGGCCTGCAACCAAAGCCCAGATTCCCACACAGAAACTGCAAGAAGACGAGCACGATCTGCGACACTAAGGCACGTATCTAAAAGACCTTTCCGTGCTAGGTCGCAGATCGGTCGATCCCACAACTTCTGTGAGGACAAAACCATAGGGAAATCAGTATTCGGGCAAGCCATCCCCCAGGCATTCTTGGCCTCCGTCAAGTGAGCTACTTCAAAATGACCTAAAGAATCTAATGATGGTGCTAAAATTTTTTCTATTAATTTATACGTACCATGGACAGAGGACAAGAACGCCGGTAGAGCAACACTCGAAATTTTGCGTATCCCTAGTCCTCCAAACCTCACAGGTAGAGAAGCTTGCGACCACGCCCTGTCATCCATGTCAATATTCAAAACCGACTCTAAAGTTTGTTTTACAATATTGTCCAAGCTCGTAAGGAGCTCACTGTGTTTCCACAGCTGACAACATCGTAAGACGTAGGTAAATTTAGGAACGAAAAGACAAAATCTAATTATTGTAAAAGCCATATGGGCGTTAATTTTGAGCAATCTGTCGGAAGTGTTCATAAAATTTTGAATTTTTTCGTCAACGAAAGATGAAAAAGCTTCATCTAAAATCGGTGAACCCAAAAGACGAAGGGAACACCTATCTACCGATTTGATATTAGGAGCCAGACTATTAAATTTTTCAAAAACCGAATCCTTATCCGAACAAGAATCGCAAACAAAAAGTTCGCATTTGGAAAAATTTAGCTCTAAACCAATAAGACGAAATTCGTCTTTTAGAATACGCAAATCATTGAGAACAGTGTTCACATCGCCTCCCAGAGTTCCGTCATCTAAGTACCAAACATTAAGCTTGGACTGGAGACGTTGAATTATCGGATGGATGGCAAGGCTAAAAATGGCCGGACCAAGAGGGTCACCCTGCTGACACCCGACGGAGGATAACATTACATTATTTCGATAAGTTAATTTGGAAGGATTGCCGTAGCATTGAAATAAAAAGCTATAAAGTTCCGGAATTTTATCCTTCACTTGTGTCAAGAGGGCGCCTCTGTCTACTGAATTAAAAGCGTTCTTAACATCCACCTTTAGCAGCACCTCCCCACAATTTTGATCTAATACATTTTACTACTATGGGTAGGAACGAGCAAACGGCCATCGCAATGAAGATGCATGGTTTACTGTGGCCTATGGTCATATGGTAACACTGGAGGTATCACTGATGCGTTTCCCTTCTTTTGCATGGTGTTTGGTGAGCATTTTCTAATCCGTCCATGGCTACTACCATCCTCGAGCTGAAAATCGGTCTATGAGCACCTAGAAAGATATCCAGAGATTTAGGGCCTTACTAATAAAGACTGTATATGTAACGGTTTAATAGTTACACTATGTTTTGTCTTTGTTGTTCTTTGTCATTTTGAAACTGAATCTAAAGGAACAAAAAATTGTGTTTGGAACAGTGTATAAAGTGTACAAAACTGTGTACAAGTATACAGTGTACAAAACTATTCAACTGTTATACACTCTTTATTAGTAAGGCCCTAAATAAATTACATCTGAGGCTGAATGAATGGTTTCAGGACATTTTGCGAGGTTCTTTTCACGTCAGTGTGTGTTTTTAATAATTATAATACCACCAAACGAAATTCTGTTCGGTACTCCACCGCGTCCCTGGAAACATAATATATTAATTTTGATACATCTACTTCAAAAAGTGTAAAGACTCCATTGAAGTGTTCCGGCTGCCTTATAAAAGAGCCTTTTATTTTCAAGGCACATATTGTCACTTACATTGGTAAGATGGTAGTGAGACATTTATCTATCGTATCATCTATATTTTTTATTTGATTGTGGTTATTCAACATTTCTGCATCGGAACGGCTTATCAGACGAGTACGAATGCGAACGGTAACACAAACTCATACGTGCTTAGCAAAGTCTAGACCGCACGGTTCTCATTTAACTTGCGGGCTTCTCCTGCCTCCCTGGTAAACAAACACACCTTTAGTTATAGCACAAATTAAGAGCGGAAGCGGAAACAATATAGGTTTTGTTAAATGTTGAAGAATTTTTTTATACTATTTGGTAACGAGACGAGTTGGTCATTTTTCTGATAGTAAGCAGCCCAAAACAATAGCAGTGCCACTCAGAACTTTTCGACACAAAGGCTTGCATGGCAATGTAGTGCGCTCGTTACCCTGAGACACTAGTTACTAAGTCTCATAAGCCCAATAATTTCATTGGCTACTCTGCTCATCAAACCGGAACATAGTAATGCTTGCACATTACTGCTTGGCGGCAGACTTTACGAGCAAAACGGTGCTACCAACCCAGACTGACACTCACAGAAGAGTTAGTCGAGATAAAATTAACTCTTATTTGAAAAACCACGTAACAGGAAATAAAGAAACTAAAAAACCCTCTTCCACCTCCTGGCTTCATCATCAGAACCTCGACACCAAGTGCAATCTATTGGACTTGTCAAAACGAATCATATGAGTCCAAATTCGAAGGGTTTACTTGCGTGATGCTAATAAAAGTGTGATAAAACTAAACATATTAAACTAAGTATCTCGATGATTGAAATAGAGTCGATAAAAAAACCAGAAGTTATTTGAAATATAATAATATTTATTGTGGTTCAAACTGTATACAAATAAAAGATCTTACGATTCAAATAGAGAGTTCATGACAGTTCGTCCGAAGTGGACGTACAAAATTTTTAAATTTGCAGCTGTAGGTAATGATTGCTTGCATTGATTAAAATGATTATAATAATAATAAATAAATATTACAAATTCTAATACAATGGTAAACAACAAAATTAATTGATATTATGGTTATAATACAAATAACTATCTATATTATATCAAATACTAAGTTGATATCTATAAACGATTATGATTTAACTGCAAGATTTTTTTTAAAGTTCATTTTAGGTCGCGGCTCTATTCGAAACTTTTCCTTTTTTTTTTGATACTGTTCATTGATTCGAGACAAGTTACTTTTAGCCACTTACGCTCTATAGTTTCGAAGCAAATAGTTTTTTTAGTAATATTAAAGCAACAAACTTTTCGACTCTTCAAACTAGGATATTAGTTTGTTTTAAAACCAATAATTCCTTGATAATGAAACCCCTAAAATAATTGATACTTTTTTATTTTTTTAACTAAAATTGCACGTGTTAAAATACTGTACGATCATCATGCATTCGATTTACGCGTCATTTCGCATTAAAACACCGATAAGCTTTGTAACATATTTGATAACGAGTATGTTGCAAATAACTTAGTTTTCAAATTAAATCTGAACATCCTGTACGAATCTGCCTGTAAAAATGGCATGTAGCTCAATATCACACTGTCATTTAAAAAGATACTTTTTTATTTAGACAACACGGTTAATAATACAAAGCCGCTTTGAATTACATTATCGCAGCTGACGACAGTTTTACTGTAGATAAAGATTTTAATCCGAAAATAATCCAGAAAATAATTATGATAGCTATCAATCGAAGACTTTGGTATTGTCGTCATTGATAAAATTTATCGTTTTATAAAAGGATTAGGTATCTAATTGTAGTTATGGGACATGGGATTAGTTATTTGGCTATCATGTTTATTGAATATACTATACAAATAAATAAAATTGAAATGTATGTTTGTAATATCAAAATAACAGCTTTTCACTAAATTATATGAAAGTATATCGGTACCTATAAAAAAACAACCGATTTAACCGATAAAATCCATCCAAGTGAGCGATTTTTTTTAGCTTGTATGATTGTATTGTCGCAGTTTGTCATTGTGTTCCTTTTTTCATTATTGTACTATGCTTTGAGTTATTGTATTGACAACTAGCTGCTGCCCGCGGTTTCACCCGCACGGAGATATTGGGGTTCATGGTTTTTATTTTTTTGCGCGGAACCCTAATTTTTTTCTAAAATAAAAGTAGCCTAAGTTACTCCTTGTAACATCAGCTATCTGCCAGTGAAAGTCCCGTCATCATCGGCCCAGCTGTTTCGGAGATTACCCGGAACAAACAGACAGACAGACAGACACAAATTTTTTAAATTGTTGTTTTGTTATATGTACTGTATATACTTTCATATTCATTTGGTAAAAAGCGGTTATTTTAATATTACAAACAGACACTTCAATTTTATTTATGTGTAGTATACATATAGGGATTTAAATAGTAATAGATAGTTGTTTGAAAAAGTTTAATAGCAATAATTTGGTTTTTCTAATATTTAAATGTCCTTTCTTTTATGCCTTGTACCACACTCAACCGCTATAATAGCACTATCTCTGCCTACCATAGTGGCCACAACGTGTATACTTGTATCATATAATGGACTTGAATAGCCCATTGAAACACAACTTTTTGTGCTGCGTGCGGTCATTTGAGAAGACGATGGACGGATTTTATAGGGAAAATGTTTTTTCATTGTGAACTTTATTAGTGGTTCCATTGTTCTAAATCAAAACTTTGTCTAGTAGCACTATATAGATTGAAACCACTTTACTATAAAATACTTTTATTTTAAAGTGTTAATTTCGCTTTTCAGTTAAAGGATTGGAGTTTTAGGAAGTATACGAATAATTTCATGAGATAGGCAGACTACGGTGCATGTAGGTTCATGGTAACAACTTATTGTGCGTCACAATGCCTTAAGCTAAAGTAACTCTTTATCATATTTTTTGCTATAATATTAGCTAACGAAGGTAACGGCTTTTGATCATGATAAGATAAGTGCCGAAATGATAAACATGCTAAGCATGGAAAGTATACAACACATGTTTAGGTGTCGTGCCACAAGACAAGTCGTTATCATGATGTGTCAATACTCAACAGCCTAAGGGTGGAATCTAAGGATAGGATTTTCATTTTGCCCTCTTTTTTTATGTTGCTTACATTAAAACAATACATGCCAGATATGAAAAGTGTCGCATACATTTAAAACAGTGCCGGTAATTTATCAGTACATAATAAAATTCGTCTCGGCTCGCACATTTTCCCAAACAGAAACTCTCGCCTAAATTGGCCTTAAGGGTCTTCTTACGCTCGCCAATAACATTCAGTGGAGTGGCAAAGTCAACACTGTCCAGTACGGTTGGTAACAAAGTTTATTACGCCATCGCCCGCCCTACATTCGATTCTGTGATATCGATTCAATTGATTCGTTCTATGGAAGGTTTTTGAGTAGAATCGTCGGCGTAACGATGTTGAGTAATCTAATTTAGCTGATTCAACTATATTTTCCGTCGCTTTTTGTTTCCTCTTATCCAGTTTCGTGATAAAGACGGTCGGTGAAATTGAATTTGCAGTCTACAAGCTTTCGATGGTCTGTTGGAAATTCAATTGATTAGTCGCTTCTTACCTTTTTCACGGTTCGTGAAGTAACTAGCTTTAGATTGACCAGTTTTGATCATAAGAACAATTGGACAGCACTACTCGTATAGTAAATGTTAACATTATACCTACTGCTATTTTTGATCTTTGATACAGTGATTACTTAAAACCTTCGTTTTTTATATATAAACGGGTGGCAAACAAGCAAACGGCCAGCCTGATGGTAAGCGGTCACCGTCGCCTATGGAAGTTTCCAACACTGGGCGCATTGCCAATGCGTTGCCGGCCCTTAGGAGTTCATTTGACATCCATCTTGAAGGACTGCATTTTGTAGCACTGCGGAAAACCTATGGAGGGAGCTCGTTCCACATATTGTAAGTATGTGGGAGAAAGGATCGCATAAATCGAGGTGAGACTTCCAGGATTCGATTATGTGGATGTGCTTTGTTCCGGTGGCGATAGGTTCGGTGATAGAACTGCGACGGTGGTAGGAGATGACTTATTCCCCCTTGTATATTCGGTAGAATACACACAGTGAGCAAACGTCTCTTCGAAAATTAAGCGGCTTTAGAAGGTGCGTGAGTCTGGTGTCGTTAACAATTCGGATCGCTCTACGTTTTATGTCGCCGAGTGACTGGAGTGTATTTAGGCGCACCGATTCAAAGGAGTGAGCAGTATTCCATGTGAGGACGAACTTGCCTTGTGTAGCAACAGTCGTTGCCTGGGCGTGTAATACAGCCTTGCTTTGTTCAGCACACCAAGCTTTTTTGATGCATTATTCATGCTTAGTTTAGTATTTAAGAAAAGGTTGTGAAATAGGTAGTACATTTTCTTATGGCCTAATCTCTTCATCAGCTTTAATTACACTCCCACTGCTGGGATACCGGCCTTCTCTCAGAGAGAGAGAGAGAGAGAGAGAGAGATAAAGAGAGTATGGGATATAATCCACCATCCACCACGCGGGCCCAGTGCGGTTTGGTGGATGTTACGTGTCCTCGAATGTGGTGGTTCTTGATCATGCGGGTTTCCTTACGATTATTTCTGCGAGTGTATTAAATCCGCGCATAACTTGATACAGGTCATTGGTGCGGCCCGAGCCAAGATTCGAACAATGATACGTCGGTTAGTGACGATAGTCGAAAGACGTAGCTTAAAAATAACTGGTTTTACAATGTGTCTACCGAAACACACCTAAGCATGTTCATTTAATACGCTCAAATAATAAAACTAATATTTTATTTCCTGTTCCTTTTGCTGCTGGATTTAAGAAATATGCCGTGAAGGTAGGTAACAAATAAATTAACAGTCGTTGTTTATTATGTATTTATTGGGAGGCTCATCACCATCAGTGCTTTTCGCAATTTACCAACGTTCTCAGAAATATAATTATTACTTAACCAGTACACGAAAATTGTTATTTCTTGCTTATACAAACTATACTTACTTATTCAAAATGAATATTGATTATAGCTTTATTTTTACTATTACTACACGCTTTTATTTAACATGCAATGTTTGTTTGTATGTATGTTTGTCTGCTTAGGTCAAATCTTGCAAGCTAAATTTGACTCACTTTCCGGTGTCCGATTGAGGTGAAATTACTCATACATATGTAAATCGGATGACAATGCAATATAGATGTCACAGAGCTGGTCTAATGATGGAGCCGAAAGGTGGCCATAGGAACTCTGTAACGAAACGACATAACCCCATCGAGTTTGGGCTCGTTTGATTCGTCGTTACCAGCACTCTGATCTTAGATGATGCCCAAGGTCCTGATGATGGAACCGGAAGGTGTCCGCGAGATTTAAGTACCAATTAGGTATTTTATAAGATTCTGGAAAAATATATTTTTCCACAAAAAACTTTTTAAAAAACGTTGTTTAAATTTGTCACCAGCCTTTAGGCAGTAAATATGAGTTTTACATTAAACTATTTTTTTAACTATCAAACAGTTTTCATTACAATAATTTTAAAAAGCGTTAAATACGTGATACGTACGAATAGTATAGTACGTACGGTCGTACGTACTCACAGTTTGAGAATGAATGAATACATTGAAACCCTAATGAAAGATTTTATAGAACAAAGACTAAATTACTTATAATTTCATACCTAAAACAAGACCTATTTACATGGTAAATGGCTACTAAGTCTACAAGTATATTCAGGCTGTTTTATCGTTAGATCTTTTGTTTGAGTTAATAATCTTTAGGAAACCTCTATTAAACCTCTATTAAATATTTGATCACTAAGTACTAAGAACAGTCAAATTACTGATATATTTGTTATTATAATCAACTTCACAACTGAGTCTTCAGTTAGTGCCAGTTCTAATTTAGGTTTAGCATATTATTCAAAATCTTTGACCACGTCGTTAGGAATGAACCGAATTTTTTTTTTTTTTTGGAGGATGACTTGATCAAGATTTTTCTTAGCTACGATTAAATCGAAAAACTGTTCAGCTGTTTGAAGATAAACGGGTATTTAAGTCGGACGTTATTAAAAAAAATATTATTACATACCTATTGTTCATTTTAGAAAATAACCGAAATCAAACCGCACCAAATCGAACCGAGCAAAAAACACAATAAACTTTTTAACATTCGTATAAATATGCAAAAGTAGTAAAAAAGGTAAAGAGAATGTTATGTACGTCACCTACAAAGCAGTCTCTTGTTCATAATTACAACATTTTATTCCACCTTTTACAGCAAATCTATGGCGAGAACTACGCGTCCCTTGGACAATGCAGCTGCAACTCCAGTACAATCCTGGCACTTCTTCAAACGGCTCCTGAGCTGAGGGGCCCGCCGGGACCGCCAGGCTTGACAGGAGCAGATGGGAGAACTGGTGCTCCAGGCATGGTGGTAAGTATGAGGAGATTAGTAGCCTTAGAAATGGACAAGAGAGAGTTTTTAATGTGTAATAATAATACTAATGCAGTTAGTACAGAATCAAACTATTTAATCTAGTGGTCAGTTATAATTATGTAGTTTGAAAGTGCAGAACAAGATTTTTTAAAGTACTAATTGTGATACGGAGATTTAATTGATATGATTAGAGCTGTGTAAAACAAACGTTTTTTAAATTAATTCTGAACTTTGGATTGCAACCTTCTGCGTGTACAATCACTGGGCTGACTGGCAGTTACCACTGGCAGTTGGCACCCTCAGAGCGTGCAACCACCGGTGGATGACATGACTGAGGATCTAAAATGTTCAATTCAAATACAGTATCAATGTATTTTATCCGTAGCTAATTAAAATAGCGTTTATATTTCAATGCTTTGTTGCCGTAGAAGGAAATCCGCAGCGATGTTCAGAGGTCTAATGCGAAGCATGGAAATATAAACTTTATTTCCATTAGATAAGTATGAATATACATTCATAAATGTCAAATTTATGAATGTATATTCATATACTTATCTAATATATTCATAAATTTAACATAACTCGTAACAAAGTAATCAGTGAAATTATTGGGTTTATTGAGACTTTCTCAATGTACTGAGAGCATTGCAGTGCAATGGAGTCCTTTATGTTACTAAATCCTGGGTAGCACTCCAATTGTTAGGGTATGGTGTTATGCTTACAATAATAATACCCACCAACGTATCCAATAGTATAAAAATACATTTCCTTCATAGCTATTTATCTTGTGAACATATAGGTATTTATGTAGAATAATAGATATAGCATTAAATTTCCAGGGCCAGCCGGGAATGCCTGGAGACCGAGGGCCAATTGGTCCTCGAGGAGAGAAAGGCGATAGGGGGGATATAGGTCCTAGAGGATTTGAAGGTATACCAGGCCCTAAAGGGGAAGCTGGAGTAGATGGACGACCAGGTACCAGTGGTCTTCCAGGTCCACCAGGTCCACCTGGCACTTCTGACTACAGTAACTTTGATGTAAGTTGCATAATAAAATATTTTTAAAATTTTAACCTGAAATTCAGGACCGTTTACTATTGAAGTTTCGCCATTTTTATTTTTATTTTTAAGGATATTCGACGTTCCTCTAAGCGGTTTTTAAACCTATATACTATTAAGGGCGGAGTTCGCCAAACATTTTGAACCGAGGGTCAATTATTATGAACTAGATCTAGCTCATAAACCGAAGTTCACTTTTTTTTATTTTTTAAGAATTTTGACATCTGCTAAGCTCTTGAACTGTCGATCACTTGAACCTCGTTCATTTCACATTTGATTAACTCCGACTTAAAATTAAAGATCAATATGACAAAGCTAACCTAGTATTAAATTTCATCGTCTTGGATGCTAAGTAAATTGTGAAGGTACTTGTAGTAGCATAAATTAGCTTTTATAAGTAAGAGCTTATTAGAACCTGGCAGTAAATTGTACTTTATGCGCAGTAGAGCGTTGTGCAAAATTTATGCTCTCAGTAAATTTAGTATTAGTATCCAATAGGAATTGACCAGCGTTATTAGGTAGCTTTTATTTTAATAAGTTAGCTGTAATATTTTATCATTTTCATGCCATCCAATTATTTTTTCATTTTAGTCGAACTGGAAGCCTAGACAGATTTATAAGGTAAGATTTGGATGTTAACTTCTAAGGCTGACGTTATTTCAAAACATTAGTTATTGTATTGTAACTTGTAATATAACAAACATTGCTCTGTTTTATCTATTAAACAATATAAATCCAACTAGCTCTTAAATTGACTAAGATATCAAATCGCATCAGTCTTTGCAGTTAACCTTCCTAACATTTCCACTCACACAACATAAACAGCTACTGCCAAAAGCTTCAAAGTACGGTAAAAGGGCTATTATTTAAAGCGGCAATGGCTAAGTTCCAAAGGAGAATCGATCAGTTCCCGATTACCTTTTCATTGTCAAGTCACTTTGTTTGTGACTGAAACGAATGGCCTTTTCGAGGGAGCTGCGCCTCGTTTCAGCAAACAAACCACTCTGGAAACTTCAGCAAAAGTACAGTACACAAGAGATGCAGTTGTTTAGCTTTACACAAATTTATTGCGCGTCTTGGTATAGTTTAATGTGTGAATTTGTGTTGTTGTATATATTGTCGCCTTACTAAGCTTAAATCAATGTTCGACGAGTCCAAACTCCGCTGGTCAGGTATCAGCGGAGTTTGGACTCTTACTTTATAAACAACTATTACTTTTCATTATTCGTTGCCATTTTACATTTTTACCGCTAAACCGTGTACGATGTATAACCGATATTAATTCTACCACATACCCTTAGTCGTCTATTATAGACATTTTAACTTAGACAGCGATTTTCATCGAAGATTACATACTCTTTATTTAGTGTACTGTGATAAAAGTGTGAAAGTGGCTCGTTCTACACTGATTTATATCGATGACACGGCCAGATAAGGGAATTCATTCGGAGATTCTTCAAAAGTTTGTCTCTTGTGTATTGTACTAAAATGTAATTTGAATTAGTTAAGTTGAGATTATTGTACTTTTCAAACTTTGTACAGAAAGTAATTCAATGTATAGTAGTTAACGTTTTAAGAAAATTACACCTATGTCTAAAATTTCGAGGTCAGACTGACACAGAAAAAACATACCTACTTAAAAATTTGCTCTCAGTTAGAGACTCGAATTAATAATAATAGACTAATAATTAAATACTTGCAAATGTTAAAAAAAACATAAAACTTCAATGTAATTTATCTTCCAGAACCAAGTTATTCTTTGAATATTACACAATTAACATTTTGGATAACGCATGAGTTTCACATAAAAAATGTTTAAATAGATTGTAACATACTTTTATATGCTTAGGAATCCCTCCTTGGTTCATACGGAGGGGCTATTGGTAGACCAGGGGCCCCTGGCCCTAAGGGTGACGTTGGACAACCGGGCCCCATCGGTCCACAAGGGGACAGAGGTTTCCCAGGCCAAAAGGGAGAGCGAGGCCAAACCGGCCAGATTGGGATTAAAGGGGACCGTGTAAGTAGTACTTTATTATATTATTTTCATTATGACATAACCCATTAGGCATTATAACTACAGATCAGACGACATAGAAAAGAAAAGCTGACTGTAGTTCTACGGTTAAAAATCTCTTTCTGTAGGTATATATAGCCCTGTTTATAAAGTAAGATATAACGCTTTAAAATTATAATAATCCTTCATAATGATACGCTCTGAATTCTACTTATTTGATTGCTTATCAAATTTCTGACATTTTTATCCTAAAATTACTTACTATATTGATTCGGATTTCATACATAATTGGTAGAGCTTATAAATACCTAAATTTTGTTCTTCCAATATTCAGGTAAAACAACGATGGTACTAAAATAATGTCTTTTCATGCAACGCGATGACAAAAATGAAAATGTTTCTTAGCATAAATGTTTTTATGAGTTTATAATACTGTAGGGTCATCCTGGACCTCAAGGAG
Organism: Crocallis elinguaria; assembly: GCA_907269065.1. Lineage (NCBI taxonomy): Eukaryota > Metazoa > Arthropoda > Insecta > Lepidoptera > Geometridae > Crocallis > Crocallis elinguaria. The sequence continues at coordinate 15,604,365 of OU026072.1, read as the reverse complement.
ATAGAGGCATGAAAGGCGATAGAGGTACTTCTGGTAACGATGGCAGGCCAGGTCTGCCTGGTGCCAATGGTAGACCGGCAGATAAGGGGGAAAAAGGTAATTTTATATTGTAATATTTTTATTCGTATATTTTATCATACACTTATTCAGTTTATAAATTATTTCGTTGTTTAATTCAAGGTGAACAAGGAAATCCAGGACTGCCAGGTCCACCAGGAACTGGTATTTTCAATCCAGAAGAAGCTGAGTTGGCTACGTTAGGTAACCTTTCTAAATATCAACGCAATTGCTTGAAAATGGTTCATATTTTTTAGATATATGCTATAATGCTTCCTGAACTATAGTATATTGTTATTTATACACTATGAGATACTGAGACGAGCAGGACTTTTATCTCATGGTAAGCGTAACGTCTGCCCACTAACAATTTCGTTGTCACCTAAAACATTGAAGAAATTGCAGTGCGTTAATAATTCTGAGACATCAGGTATTAAGTCTTAAGCCAGTAATTTTACTGGCTACTTTGCTCATCGAACCGATAGACAGTTATAATTCTTGAACACATTAGTGCTCGATGTAGTCTAACGCCAACTTATTAAGTTAGCCAGTAAGTAAGTAAGCCAGTGAGTATAGCCTGTAGTCTAACGCCAACTTAATAGTTGGCGTTAGACTACAGGAGCAACGTTGTTTTTTTATAATAATTTACAGCCACGTAGTAGGTAAATTAAGATTTACCTAAAGACATTGATGTCATTCCAACAATTAAAATGTAATTACTATCTACTCTAAACATATTTTTTTCAGGACACGTTCCAGTCGCTGGCTCTAAAGGTGATAAAGGTGAAAAGGTAATTAAATTCATACATAACTTGATTCCATCTTCCCCTTTCCATCATCAGACGACCAGACAAATGGTGAAGCGGCATTGATACATCGTGGATATTTCTCATATACCTACGCACCAAACGTTTTGCTTCTACTTTCATTATGCGTACCGCAAAAGAGGGGGATGCTTTGCCTGAGTCTGTATTCCCTAATCGCTATAAACTGGATTTCTTCAAGTCACGAGTGAATCAATCATCAATCTTCTAGATAAGCGTGCTGCATCTTACATACCATCAAGTGAGATAGTCGTCAAAGGCAAGCCTATAACTACACAGTACAATAATAATATCATTAGGTTAACTTTTAAAATACAATATTTAGACATGCATAATAAAGATATAAATATAGTATTGCTCAACCGCTCATACATCTAAACTAGGATTTCCTGTGTCATATGTCACGACACAAACATGCAAGACTCGAGAACACACTTCATTTTCAACACACAAAGTTTGCCCCGGCCAGGGATCGAACCCGGGGCTACGCTTTGCAGATAGGGTTCAATCAAAACAACCCTAGCCACAAAGCTGTCAAAAATCCATCATTTAAAATCGTAATTAGACCAAAAATCCGTACGATAATAAATGCGAAAGTGTAGGTTTGTGCGACGTGGGCGAAACCGCGGGCAGCAGTTAGTAACGTAATATATTAACGCTAGCAGTGGTTTTTCCTACGTGGAGTCTCCCATAGGAACCGTGAATTTTGTCAATTTTTAATTTTTTTGTGTTTCTGTCTGTCTGTTTGTTCGAGCTAATCACCGTAACGGCTTGTCTGATTTTGACGGAACTTTCAGTGACAGATAGCTGATGTTACAAGGCTTAACTTAGGCTACGTGGGTGAAGCCGCGGGGCATAGGTTGTTCAATATAATTTACATAAATTCCCAGGGTGAAAAAGGAACCCGTGGTGCTGAAGGCCCACCTGGGTTCCCAGGCAAAGACGGCAAGGTGGGGGAGCGAGGGGACATCGGTCCATCAGGGATGCCTGGAATGGGCGGGCCACCTGGATCACCTGGTCTTAAAGGAGAGCGGGGAGAAAGAGGACCACCAGGCCCTGTAAGCGTCACTTCGTCTGGATCTGACATCATAACTATTAAGGTAATTGTAAAGATAATTTATTTTTATTAATTGTTTTATTTATTTATTTAATCTTCGCCATTACACATTTGAATTACACATTTGACGTCGAATAATTACACTGATACTAGATATTTCACGTCGTTTTTAAAGTGCCCTGTAATCTCGTAATAAGTTAATAGTACTTACTCAATTTAACATTGAAACTAGTCCTCATCTGTCATTGTGTTTTCACAACTATAATTATTATATAGGTTTCTGTATATTGTATGTATTTTGCCGTCCAACTATGATATAGTATATTATTTAGTTCTCGGGCCTCTGACCTGTTCTTTGATGGGCATAAATGGAGCCGTAACCGACATCAGGAGATCTATGAGTTGTATGTATGTATCCTGCTAATATGCATATAAAGTCTTATCAAGTTTAGGACTTGAAACTTTGTATGAAAAGTTTAAGGGCATAAACGCTCTTAAGAGCTAGTTCCAACTCCATAACCTTGTTAATAATTTCTTAATCTTAACTACAAAATCGTGTACATATAGGGTGACAAAGGTGAACCTGGGCTCAGAGGTAGACGAGGAAGGCCGGGGCCACAAGGTCCTCGGGGACTTCAAGGTCTTCAAGGCCAAACTGGCCTCCCAGGGAAGCCTGGTGAGAAAGGTGAAACTGGCTTACCGGGATGGATGGTTTGTATTCTATATGAATTATTTACTTTATTTTCAAACATATTAACGTAAACTAAATGTTGTTAAACGTCGTAACGATTTATTTAAAAGTTTCCAATTAGTTTTAGTAGTTAGCAAGTTTTGTTAGTGGGAGGACTAACTCTTCTGCGAGTGTCCGTCTGGGTTGTTACCACCGCTTTGCTCGTGAAGTCTGCCGCTAAGCAGTAGTGTGCAAGCATTACTGTGTTCCGGTTTGATGTGCAGAGTATCCAGTGAAATTACTGGGCTTATGAGACTTAATACCTAATGTCTCAGGGTAACGAGCGCACTGCAGTGCCGCGCAGGCCTTTGTGTTTCAAAGTTCTGGGTGGCACTGCAATTATTATGGGCCGGCGTTATGCTTACCATCAGGCAAACGACCAGCTCTTCTAGTTAACAAATATCATTAAATAAAAAAAAACTCATACAAATACTAATTCTAAATTCAAACACGGGGCACTAAATATAAATAGTTTGGGTTGCAAGCATGGAAATTGTGAAAATAAAGTAGTAGTAATTGCTGGTCGCTTGAAGATGAAATCAGGAATTTACTAAAATTATAGCACGCCTATCAGTTCAAAAGTATTATAAAGAATGAAAAGCATATCAACGAAATAAACGAAAATGGTTATTGCTTTCCTTCAACAATCTGAACAGATAAGCGATAATAAAAGATAACTTCTTGAAATATGATAGACAGTTTTTTTATCATATTTATGTACCGATTCAATTAATTTTTAAATTTCTTTTTTCCTGCTAACTGAACAGAATTCAAAGGTAAACGCTGCATATTTTTTTTAGTTATTTCTGAATATATCCATAGCAGGATCCCAATTCTATTAAACAAGTGGTTTAACGATGAAGATGGTTTAACAATGTCGCAATACCGTTTTTCTATGATTACCAATGACAAACTATTGTTAATTTTCATATGCCCTTCATCATAATGATGATTTTGCGATGAAACCATTGTCATTTTTAAACCACTTGCTTAGTAAAATTGGGGCCCTGTTTGTTTGTATAAAATATGATTTATATTTTACGATTCCAGGGACGTCCAGGAACTTTGGGGCCCCCAGGTACCCCAGGCCTCGGAGGTCCAAAAGGTGAAAAGGGTGACCCAGGCGTTAATATTTTGGATGTGTCTATGGTGAGTATTTTTTTTAAGTATTTATCTATTCCAAGGCTGATTGCAGTGTTTTGTCTCAATTACTAATATTATAAAGAGGTAAAGTTTTTTGTTTGTTTGTTACCGCTAATATCTAGAATCACTGGTCCAATTCTAAATCTAAATTTTTACCAATAGGAAGCTACATTATCCCGGAGTGCACACTGCACACGCACTATCGAACGTGTAAACCTATGGGCATAACCTAGTATAAATAAGTAATAACAGTATGAACATAATATTAATTTTAATAAACCTCTTTCCATTACCATAATTATTATGTAACATTCAAAACACATTTTATTTCAAAAATATGACAGTCTTTTCAGATAATATAATAAAAGTAAAATTTAGAAAAAAGCCTCAATAATTTGTTAAATCAGGCACGATTTAAGTCGTCAGTCATGTTGATCGATAAGCAAAGAATTGTAATACTTGTTCTGTAATACAAAGATCATACGTATAAAATTATATGTTTCTTATTCAATGCCATTCCACCAAGGTCAAATAAAACGACTGATAATAACCCAAACAATTACCACTTCCCAGACTAGTGATGCTTCTTATTTGTCTACCCACTTCACATGGCCTTGGTGGAGTTTGCCGGTTTTAGATCACAAAAAAACACAAAAATAAAAACAAAAATTCTAAATTCTTCATTGACTCACAAAATTTAGTCTTAATAGTAAATTTTGCGAATAAAGTTCATATTAATATTCCAAAATATTCCTTCAAAAGCACTCGAACACAGTTTAAATTAATTTTAAACAATACGTAAAAAATCTCGAGTTAAACTAAGAAAGTTTATAGTAAGAGTGCTAACGGACTTAGCTGTCTACATAAAAATATTTGTTCCGTTTTTTAGTTCACGTTTTCACTTCTCTTTTCTTTATTCTAAGTGGAAGACCTCCAACAAAGCCTTCCGAGACGATTCCTGTAGGTTCAGGCAAAGGGTTCCTGACACTGCATGCAGCTGGTTCTACAGTATACTGGTGTAATACAGCTGCTAGGCCGGCCATGCTCTGCATTTGACCCAATCTTTCTCCTGAAAAATAGTGTTTTGATTTAGAATAGGCACTGCGTAGGTTGTATCTTTTGACGTTTTGTGTGCTTGGTTTTATGCGTATCCAAATCAACATGCAAAACTTTGACAAAAACATGAATCTCACATTACTTTTTTATTTTTGTGACAAAGGACTGTGTAAAATACTTAGTCCTTTGTTTTTCCTTTATTTCTGAATTTACCAATCTGTTATTTATATTAAACCTTGATTTTTTTATTGATATTTTTTCTATCCTTTTCTATCAGTATTTATTAATTTATATAAAATTAATTAATTAATTTTTCTGACACAAGTGTTAGAAAAATATAAGCGCGGATTTCGTGATACTCGAAATGCGCGCTTGACGCAAAAGCGTTGTTATTCTGACAAGCAAACGTACGTTTGCTTGAGCGTCTAAGGTGCCCCTTACAACACAGGTTTTTAAAATGATGATATTAATAAGAATGTAGGTACTTACCAACACACGCCCTTGGCCCTTCACCAAAAGGTAAAAACACGAAGTTTTTTATCTGCTCCTTTGCAGCGCCGTCACTGAATCTCTCAGGATCAAACTTTTCAGGATCCCTAAAGTATTTAGGATCTCTATGGATTGCCTGAATCGGTATCATAACTTTTACATCTTCATTGATAGTCAGATCTATCTCCGGTATAGTGTATTTTGGTACTGTACACATTCTCAATAAATATCCAACTGAAGGATACATTCTCATAGATTCATAGAACGCCAGCTCTAAATAGTTCATCTCTTTTACTGCATCATATGTAATCTTACCATTGTGGCGAGCTAATACTGTGTCTATTTCCTTTTGTACTTTTTCTTGATATTCAGGATTAAACGCCAATTGATGCAACGTATAACTTGATGCAGTCGATGATGTTTCAAACCCAGCACCGAAAAACACGAAAACTTGAGCAGTCATAATCATTTCGCTCATTTCTAATTCCACAATCTTGGGAGAACCATCGGGATTCTTAGCCTCAATAGATTCACCAATGATATTTCCTTTTTCTTTCAGCTCCAATAGCAAATCAATAAAATCGTTTCTTCCCGAAGGCTTGTAGTTCCTTTCCTTGATAACACTTTTTACTAATTGATTCATAGTCGTTTCCAGTTCAGGAGTTAAAAAAGTCAAGTTTTTACACAATTCCGGGAATATAAACTTCAAAGCACCCGAAACGGCATCCCGGAATTTCCTCTCAAATATCCTTTTTCCCAGATTCCGGAATTCTGAATTTTCATCATTTAGAGAATCCATATTGATACCGAAGCCGCATGCTCCAATAAAATCAGTCGTGTACCTTGCCATCAGTTCTCTGACGTCGTAATATTCTCTTTTACTCACTTCTTCTGTTATTATTTGTAGTTTCTCAGCTCGCTCCGTGATAATAGGAAACATACCCTTCAACTTCCCTGTACTAAAAGCCGGGGTAAACCTTTGACGGATAAGCCTCCACAAATCTCCGTCCGCGAAAAACAAATTTTTCAACAGAGGCTCTATAACAGTTTTGTGTGGATTAAGTCCCCTTGCATGGAAATATTTGAAGTCCGTGACGAGAATCCTCTTTATTATATCCGGGTCTCTAATGACCAATTCCGGGCTGGTCCCCCTGTAAAAACCGACAACCTTTTCTTCTGGATACTTTTCGTACATTTCGGTGGCCATCATACACATGCTGGCTTTTTGAAGAAATTGTTTCAGATTGTTACCCACATAGGGAAGGGGATCGTCATGTTTGATGCCCTTCTTTTTCCAGTAACCGTATGACCTTACACCGTACCAGTAAAACAGCGCGATCGCTGCGATGGCTAAATATAGGTACATTTTGCGCGCACTTCACTGAACGACTTGGTTAAACGGCCGTTTGTCACCAACTACTGTAGTGTGACGTATAATCTGTCTACTTATGCGATACGCAATCCATACAAATATTTTACATTGCAGTGACAGTATGTAGGTTTATCAGTTTCTTTAAAAAAAAATATCGATTATGCTATCAGAAATAATAATACTAAGTAAGTACATTTTGTTTTTATGTAAGTTGAATGTCATTTATAAAGTAGTTTCACACTGTATGAATTTAATTGATGGCATTTTCTAGTGTTCTGTTGACTAGTAGACAAGACGAGAATCTGCCAAAACGACACCTACCGGATTGCTCCTGCAGCCGCTCTTGAGAGCCAGTTCCCATTCTAAGTTTACATAGGTAGGTATAAGATGAGATAGCGGTCAAACGCTATTATTAGGGTTTGACCTATCAAGCGCAAAAAAGTGTAGCTGATTCTTTTTTATATATATCTGCTTAGACATTTTTATATTGAAGCTATGACACTAATATACAATACTGCTTCCGCCCGCGGCTTCACTCGCTTGTATCTTTTTATAAATTGTAGTCTATGTACAGTTATTCTGATGTATTTTCTATATGGTACTGAAAAGTTTTATCAAATATCAGTTCAGCAGGATTTAAAACTGATTGGCAAATCCTTTCACCACGATGGCAAAACCTGACCATCCACACGCTTAAAAGAAGAAGAAGCAGGATTTGCATGAAAGAGTAACAAACATCCACACATCCATCCTCAAAAACTTTCGCGTTTATAATATTAGTAGGAACACATTTATACTAATTTTATAATTATATAATGTAAACATCATTGAATGATTGAGATTGCTTTAGTTGTCTAAAGCAATGATAAATTATTATTATGTTTACATATATTATGTACTTGACATTACACTTACATATGTACTTGACATTACACTAACTATAACTACACGTGTATCCTCTTATTACATGACTGCACAAAAAAGAAGTGTACCTAATGTTTTTTCTGGGTTCATGTATGTATGCGAGTTTGTTTATTCCATTATAACTTTTAAATGCGTGAACAGATTTGGAAGTATGGGGTATCGTTATCATTCCGAACGGCACTGGCTAGGGCAGCCGTGTGTTTTTTCTGTATCTAACTTTTATTAAATCTACTTATTTTCTTTCATGTCCTTTCTTTTTTTTCTATAAACACTTCTTCTTTACATTATGTACTCAATGAAAAATATTTATATTGTCTTAAGAGTCAGCTTTAACTCTTAAGTTTATTGTAAGAAAAGGGTAAGGTAGTTTCGAACACTTTAACCCTTAAGTCCCGGGATTTTTATAGCGGACCATCCCAAAGGGACTCCTTTCATAAAATAAACTTTCTTGTCTGTGACGCCATAAAGTTTGGCTCACAAATCACACTTGTACAACTTTACCCTTTGCTAGTTTGAGGTTAAATATTATTTGGCGGTACGTATTTTATAGCTGAGTAGAGCGAGTGTGGCCGAGCGGGAACTTGTGCGACATTCAATCCGTCGCACCATAGTTCGAATCTCAACTCGGTCCGCACCAATGACTTATATCAAATTATGTGCGGATTATTCACACTCGCTCTAAAACGGTGAAGGAAAACATCGTGAGGAAACTCCCATGTTCAAGAACCACATAATTCGAGGACATGTGACATCCACCAAGCCGCACTGGGCCCACGTGGTGGATTATTACTCTCTGAGAGAAGGCCGGTATCCCAGCAGTGGGAGCGTAAGAGGCTGATGATGATTTGATAGCTACGGTGGTTAGATGATTTAAAAATCCATACCAAGCTGCAGCATACAATGCTGACCTCAGGACTTTTGCAGCTCGGTGCCTCGTTGAACGAATTTATGGATTTATAGATGTGGTATTACAAAGCTACCTGAACTACGCTGAAATTTACTCTAGCTTTTTTTATGCAATTGGATAACGAGACAAGCTAGCCGTTTGCCAGATGGTAAGCTTAACGCCGACCTTTAACATTTGCAGTGCCATTCAGAACTTTGCAGACTTGCGCGGTAACGCAGTGCTCATTATCCTGAGATATTAAGTATTAAGTCTCATAAGCCCTCTCTTTTTTATGTTCAATAGTTCAAAGGAGACAAAGGTGACAGAGGTTTCGATGGGACCCCTGGCTTTTCGGGGCCTCCAGGACCTGCGGGACCGCCGGGCCCAGCTGGTACTGTCTCTGAAGCGGTTCAGTACTTACCTGGGCCTCCAGGGCCCCCTGGACCACCTGGGCCCCCAGGGGTATCCATAGTGGGACCTAAGGGGGAACCAGGAGTGACTCATTATGAGGAGCATCTGATCCATGGCAGTACTAAGTACAGATCTGGTAGACCTGGTAAGATTATTTGATGGAATCATTTGGTCAAGTGAAAGTAAATCTTAATAGTAAAGTCAAACAAAGGTATAAAAGGGTAAACCTGGGTATGGAAAATAATAAGCTCTGAACTTGTATATATTTTGGTTTTGGCATTTTATAAGTTGGCTCAAAAGTTTATTTAACCTCGTGCCAAGCAAACAATGAAACAAACAAATAAACAATGTTTAAAAAAAACGATTTTCGTAAGTTTTGACATCCGATGTCTTGTGGCACGTGTTAAGGAGCCAAAACAAAGATATATACACGTTTACGGCCTATTATCTTCTATTCCGATGTTGAATCCCAATAATAATATATTTTAGTATTGCTACACTTCGCTTTTACGATTTTTCATAAGGTTTTTATAAAAAAAAATTTTTACCCCCAATTCAAGTTTAATGAAACCTAGCAAGGCACTTCATGAGAAACTTAAAGTTTCTAAAGAAAATATTATAAACTAAAAATCTTGACTTTGCTCTTACATTTTTTCTAAACAAAACAATAAGTTCGTGTTTCATAAAAGTCATCCAACATCACGGGCCCATTCACGTCATAAGCTGCTTTCTATTTAATGGTGTTACATCATTACCACTAAAAGCCATGTTTGTAATATTCCGTGCTTTTTTCACGCTGCTAAATGACAGCCGCAAAGAGCTCTCTTGACGAGCTCAAAGCTCTGAAGGAGCTGCAAGATCTTAAAGACAGGAACCGAGAGAGGCACGGTAAGGTTTATGGTTGTTTTTTCTTTCAAATTATTTTGTATTTTTTTATACTGCAATGTAACGAACAGGTTTGCCTGCTGGTGAGCATAACGCATGCCCATTATGCAAGGCATTACTTTGAAACAAAACAAAAGCCTACGTGAATTTTCAGTGCGCTCGATACCCTGAGACATCCAGGCTTCAAGCCTAATATAGTAACTATTATTTAAACATTATATTTATGAGAAGCGATGGTGGCATGAAGTTAGCCGTAGGTTCATGCATCGAATGCTGAAATAGATTGAGTTTTCGGTGAGAGAAAATAATATCGTGCAACTTCATGGCGGTAGGGCATTTTCTAATCGTAGTGGCTAGCGCCGCCCTCGAGTTGAAAATTTGTCTCCAAGTAGTTATCGGTGCAGTGCAGCTGTACTTGAAAGCCATTATCAGCATCCTCGACCACATCACCCGCTAATAATACTACATTGTTTATTAGTAAGAACCTTAGGTTCTTCAACCATGGTATAGTATAACGGTATAGCGGTATATTTAATAGTGGTATATTTCGCCTTTGTTGTTCTTTGACGATTTTTAATTGAATCGAAAGACACAAAACATTGTGTAACTATTCAACCGTTATATGGTGTTCATTAGTAGGGCTATTTACATATATCAGATAAGTAAGACAGTGATTTGACGGTAGTAACCTTGCGTGAGAAGCGAGGGGCACTGGTTTCGAACCCAGCCAGGGCAATCTTTGTGTAGTGAACATAAAGTTTGACGTGGGTATTTGTATGGCGTATCTTTGTGTGTCTAGGCCACCTGTGATACAGGGAATCCTATTTCAGGGGTATATGTGTGTGTATGTGTGTGTTTGTTTATTTAATGGGTCAAAAGTATACCAATCTAGAATAAAAAAAACCTGATTGCAAGCTAAAATTAACGTATTGTACTTAGCTCCGAGTTCACCAACCATTTTGATCCGAAGTTCAAATTTGAACTAGGTTTAACTCGTGAACCAGGTTCATATACCTACTTTCCAATTCGGATTATTTTAAAGAGCCTTTTGACATCTGCAGCTGTCTAAATTAGGAATTGAACTGACGATCGCGTGAACATATTTTATTTCACATTTGGGAACTCCGACCTAATACTTTAAATGCAAACTTAATTTATTTTACTTTCTAATATTTTAGTGATACCACCGCCATCACACGCCCACCACGCCGAGAACTCGAATGCTGGAAAGTCGGCAATGCCTGGTGCCGCTGTATTTCAAACCACAGAAGAAATGATGCGGGTAATAATAATAATAACTACACATACACGGTAGAAAACGACTTAAAAGTTTTCTCAATATTGGTAATTATAAATGTTTGTCATTGAGTATGTCATCTTTTGTTCCATAGTTAGCATCGGCTAGCCCAGTGGGTGCTCTGGCGTATGTCGTGGAGGAACAGGCTCTCTTCGTCAAAGTTAATTCTGGATGGCAGTACGTATTGGTAAGTTACTATTTTAACATGATCGACCCAGGGTGATTTTAATTCACTCGGAATGATATCAGTGTCGGAAGCGAGTTTCATGGTCTTTTATATCTCGGAAATGCATCCTAACAGAGAAATATTGTCGGTATTATATCCGTGTTTACGCAACTGAGTTGTCGAATCTAAACGGGAAATTTCTCTGACGGGTTGCAAAGATAAACGATCAAGACTGTCGCTTCCGACACTGATATTGTTCCGAGTGAGTTAAAATCACCCTGCATTCGTCCTCATGACTTAGTTGGTTTAAGCGTTTGGTCCGGATCACCAGACGACGTAGGTTCGAATGCCGCTGGAAGTGAACATTTGTGAGATTAAATTCGCATACTAAATTTTTTTTAGCAAAAATTGTGTTTTCTTTAAATAATTACATTGAGATATCTAGACAAATTGCTTCTTCACTAGAATTCATTGCTGTGATCTGATTTTTATTTTCTACAGCTGGGCTCTCTAGTCACCCAATCAGTGCCAGCGCCGACTCCGCCGCCACCGACGCCGCCTATGCCCGCAGCTAGCCTAGTTCATATTCCACCTATTTCTAATCTGGTGGAAAACTCTCCTCCTGCGTCAATGGGTCCTAGTGTAAGTATTAACTGTAATTTGATTTTGATATCCAAATAGCACCATAACGAAATTACATTAAAAATTATTTAAAAAAAAATAACATTTTTACTATGTTGTCTTAAAATTGGGTTTTCACCCAAATTTCAGCATGATTAAGCCAATCATGCTGAAACTTCCAATCCAAGCCGGATTGAAAGTTGTCGACAAATTGATCATCATATTTTTCTCTCGGACAAGCGCATGAGCTTAATTAATTAATAAGATTACATTCCACAGCTACGACTAGCTGCCTTGAACGATCCACTATCAGGTAATATGCAAGGCGTTCGTAGAGCGGACTACGCGTGCTACAGACAAGCAAGACGGTCCGGACTTAGAGGAACATTTAGAGCTTTGTTGACTAGCAGGTAAGGGAATGAGGTCAGTGTATGCGCGGCAACCAGTCGGAGTGTGCGCGTGTAGTTCCGTGATGAAGAGCTACTGAATACCTTGAAACCGGTTGAGCAATCGTCGGGAAATATGGCTGTACTATTATATGGCTGTATATTAATCCGGTTAAATATATATGTACATATATATGTATAAATAAAGTTAGAAGTTTTTTTTACCACGGGGTAACTAGACGAGCATTTCGTTTGCCTGCTAGTAAGCATAACGCCGTAACCGACAAGTAACAACCGCCAACTCGAACTAAATATTTTAGAGATATTAAACAAAATATTTTTTTGTTATAAATAATGTCAAGCAGAATAAATAAGATAGATATAAAGCCATATAGTATTGAAAAATAATCATTTAATGTTACAGTGAAGAATTATAAATAAATTAACCCTTGACTTACTTTTTATATGACACAATTGTTTTTAAGGAAGTTAAACTCTACAAATTATCTCGTTCTTTCAGAATACAAAATTTAGATTCAACAGTGCGCTACGCGGATCGTCACTTACCGGTAGTCAATCTACAAGGAGAAGTTCTATTTAAATCATTCTCTGATATATTTGACGGTGGCGGAGGAGTTATGCCTGGTAGTCCAAGACTGTATAGCTTTAATGGAAAAAATATTCTTACTGATTCACATTGGTAAGTATTAAATAAATGAGTAAAATAAATGTTAGGTACTCATACCCTTGTATTTGGATTCCCTGTGTCGGGTGGTATAGATACACACAGATACTCAGCTTTGTACCGGCTGGGGTCGAACTCAGGATCTCATATTTTGCAGGCAGATGCCTAACAACATAGTCAAATTTTTTTTTCTTTATTATTCATAGTCCAACCAAAATATAGCTACTTATTACTTGCAAAAATATTTTTAGGCCACAGAAAATGATTTGGCATGGATCACACGCGAGCGGCGAAAGGGCTTTGGATACTTTCTGCGATGAATGGCAAAACAACGATCCAAATAGAAAAGGAATGGCTGCGTCACTCTTTTCACACAAACTCCTATCACAAGAAAGGTAAGTCTCCATGTAGCCTTATATGGTCTAAGTATATAATATATTGACTACTTTATATTATACTAGCTACCGCCTGCGGCTTCACCCGCGTGGTATATACATTTCCAGCCTGTTTGGCTCCCACTGCTGGGATACCGGCCTTCTCTCAGAGAAAGAGGCATGGCCCATAATCCCCCACGCGGGCCCAGTGCGGCTTGGTGTATATCACATGTGAAATTACTGGGCTTATGAGACTAAGCCTAAGATTCAGAGACGATTCTAAGCGTAGACTTTGGCTTCCGTATGTCAAAACTGTATAGAATTTTGACGTATGGAAGTGTGAGTCCACGCTTAGATTCGTCTCTGAATCTCAGCCTTAATACCTAACGTCTCAGGGTAACGAGTGCATTGCAGTGCCGCGCAGGCCTTTGTGTTTCAAAGTTCTGAGTGGCACTGTAATTGTTATGGGCCGGCGTTATGCTTACCATCAGGCAAACGACCAGCTCGTCTCGTTACCTAATAACATAAAAAAAAAATGTCCTCGAATTTTGTGTGGTTCTTGAACATGTGGATTTCCTCACGATGTTTGATTCCCCATTTTAGATATATACCTAAAATCCCGTAGTATATATATCTTTATATATTGTAGTCTATGTGTTATTCTGATGTATAAGCGATATTATTGGTAAGTTTCATCGAAATCCATTCAGTATTAATTGCGTGAAAGAGTAACCAACATACATACATCCATCCTCATAAACTTTCGCGTTTATTTTTTTTATTATTAATAGGAAGTGGGATTACCGTTGTTTTCATATCTCAACACACTATTCTAACCAATCGGTAAAATAAAAACGTTTGCAACTGGAGCTACACGCTTCGGGGGCACGTTGAACTGTTGTTCCAGGTTTTTTTTTGTATGGCTACAGTCATTAACCCGTATCTGAAGCATTCTCAAAATAAAGAATAAAAATAATCAGATAAAAACTTGTTTTTACAGATACTCCTGTAACAATCACTTCATCGTGCTTTGCATACAAGCAACTTCGAATGTCAGCGTACGCAGGAAAAGAGATGTCCCAAGGTAATCACATTGGTCCACTATTATAAACATGCTATAAATATTAGCCGAACTTAACGTTTTCTTATTTTCAGATTTAACGTAACGAGTTTACTGGACGATGAAGATTATTTATACAACGCTGAAGAGTACCAACAGTTACTGAACGAAATATTTGCTCAACCATTTAGAGAAATTTAGGTAAAAAAGATGTTTTATTTTAAGTCGATTAGTTTCGTTGCTACATGATTGGAATTTTACCATGGCAAGTAACACGTAGAAAAATTACTGATTTTGCTACAAATGGTTGAAATTGGGACAAGTGGACGATATAAGTATTGGGTATTGAAAAATAATTGAGATTAATCAAGTCGCTAAGCTTGGTGTCGAGATTCCTATTATATTAAGCCTGTAAGCTTAAGCCACTGAAAGTTACTACTTGACTTACATTTAATTGTTTAGTGAAAATTATACTAAGCGCTTTATATTGCGCTGTTTGATCTGTAAATAAATATTATTATATATCTATCGATGTTTCGGAACCAATATCGAATAATTTATTAGCATAATTATTTCATTTGAACGTAGCTCACGTTTCGTCTGTATTACAAGAAACGTAATGTCATAGAAATATTCTTTAAATAAACAGTGTTATACGACTGAATCGAAAGAGACAAAACATAGTCTAACTATGTTTTGTCTGTTTCGATTTAGTTTCAAATAAACAAAGAACAACAAAGACAAAACATGCTGTCGAGTAATGAGGTTTACTAACGCGAGAAAAAAAAAGTTTAGCACCTAATTAACAATAATGCTGTGCTTGACTATCTATCGTATTTTAATAAAGGGGTAGTAACATTTTTGTATGAAGCTTGGCATAAGTGATCGCCGCCCTCTTTAGTTTATTTTTTGGACGCGGCCACCTTTCTAAACTATGTTAATCGATAGCAGCCATCAATACAAATAACAATTGCCATGTAACAAAACCTCATAAAGTGTCAGATTTGCCTGTTAATTCATGTTAAAAATCTAATTATTTGTTTTAACTCAGAATAGATAATATTACAAGTATTTTACTTAGGTAGGTAGATTACTATCAAACCACGTGTCAAGTTGAAAGAGATAATGACTACAGGAGTAAACTGATGAAATGAATGTGACGAATTTGAAGGAATTTGAGTTGCCCTTGAGGAGTGTATGAGATACATACCTGTATAAAAGTAGAACAGACTTGTATAAAAAGTGCATAGCTCAGATTATACGTAACATTCTAGTAAACCTAATTTTTAAAAGTAACCTACTTACGTAACGTGAGCAAAATTCACATGATAATAAAACTTGTGATTCAATTTGAAGATCTTAATTTTAATTGAGACTGTAAATATTATTTTTAGACTTGCTTAGGTCCGAAGTATTTTAAGTTTATTTTTAATAAAGTATTTATATTTGTATTTTAAGTAAAGTTTTGTAGAAATGTATAATTTGACAATAACAAAAATTATAAGATTGTGTTCATAATTATATCAAATAAGTAATTTTTAATTAGTTTTTTATTTTTCTTAATTGGAAAATCAGAATCTACTTGTGCCATTTAATGTTTTTCATATATTTAGATATTTTACTCTGTCTCTTTCAACAAGTCTGATTTTTGCTATTGAACATTCAATTACATAAACTTAGAAATAATTTGCTTAGTAAATTAGTAATTTCTACCAATAATTTAAGTGCACTAGTCGTCATTTCATTTATATTTATTATTTTATAATTTAAACTAATACCAAACCGTCAAAAATATAAATAAAGATTATGCAGTAATAACAATATTTTTATGGTTTTACCTACGTACGTTAAACAGTATGTACATAATGCGACTTGATGTTAGAATTATGATAGCTCAGTCGTAGTTAGATCACCCTCTGACGCTTAGGCCAAGGGTACACATCCTGAACTTAACTTTCGGTGAATTAAAACGTGATGCAACCATCATGGGCTTTTGCCACGTAGAATTATATATAATTCTAAATATAGGTTGTCTCAACAAGAGCGCACGATTTAAATTTGCCACAATTTTGTTAATACGTGTTGTACGGTGTTTTTTTTTTCGACTGTTGTCACGTACAGACCACCCGATTTAAGAATATGGAGAAGTATTCAAACCAACAACGTTTAGTTATTGTAAAAACACATTACAAAAATGGTGAAAGTTTTGCGAAACCAGTTCGAAAGTTTCGAAGTACAAAATTTGAGACCAATTTACCCTGATGGATCAAAAGATCATTGTTCGTCGTCGTCCTTGTCGGTCAGTCGAAAATATAGCCACGGTAAGGGAATCTGTGGCCGATAATCCAGGAACTTCCATTCGGCATCGTGGTCAAGAATTAAACATTTCCAGAAGCATTGTGCGACGAATTTTGGTAAAATCAGCCTTTACACGCGTACAAGGTTCAATTGGTGCAAGAAATCAAGCCAAGGGACCATACGCAGCGCCAGGGTGTCCCAATAAGAGCGCCCGATTTAATTTTAAAGTAAATCCACGGCTTGATTTCTTCGAAACTTTCGAACTGTTTTCGCAAAACTTTCACCATTTTTGTAATGTGTTTTTACAATAACTAAACGTTGTTGGTATGAATACTTCTCCATATTCTTAAATCGGGTGGTCTGTACGTGACAACAGTCGAAAAAAAATCACCGTACAACACGTATTAACAAAATGGTGGCAAATTTAAATCGTGCGCTCTTGTTGGGACACCCTATATAATTTTATTATGTTTTGAAATAATTTTATTTTATTAAATTGTTTTATACCCTTTATTATATTATTACTGAACTTGACATGCCATTTGCATTTCATTTATTTTATTACGTAGGTAGGTGTAGAATATTATTTGCACTATGTAGCGAAAATCTCTGTGTATTATATTATAATTATGAAAATGACTGTATTTATACAACTTTAGTTATTACAAATTAAATGTTTTCACATCAACACAACCTTTTTTATTTTATGGTTTTTTATACTATTTGATAACGAGACGAGCTGGTCGTTAGCATGATGGTAATCATAACGCCGGCCCATAATAATTGCAGTGCCACTCAGAACTTTGAAACTCGCTCGTTACCCTGAGACATTAGGTATTAAGTCTCATAAATCATCTCATGGTTACTCTGCTCGTCAAACAGGACCACAGTAATGCTTGCACATTACTGCTTGGCGGCAGACTTCACGAGCAAAACGGTGGTACCAACCCAGATGGACACTCGCAGAAGAGTTAGTCCTACCACCTAGTAAGATTGGTAAGATTGTTATAAATTCAGTAATAGGTGTACAACAAATGTTTGTTGCTATAGCGGCTCTGTGGCTAAGTTGGTAGTACCAGTGCCTGCAAAGTGAAAACCCTGGGTTCGGTCCCCGGCCCAGGCAAACTTTTTGTGATGAGCAAAACAGTAGATTATGCACCAAGGTGATAATGAAGTTTTTTATAGTCACGGGCAGATCTTGTATCCCGAGCGCAACGAAGGATTATAAAATTGAAGTTCTGAGCGTAACGAGGGATTTAAGACGAGTATCCTGAATGCAGAGTAAGATAACGACAGCTTTATCCTCGAGGTGAATATTCTATACACCACCTGCGAGACAATAAAAAGCAAAACAAAAGTAAGAAACTATTTTAAACGAAACAAGACAAATTACAACTACAAGACAATTTAGAATTTCAACGGCTTCGAAATATCGGGTGATCATCGATCAATAATAATCACGGTAAATGTATTGACGCTCGGAATTCAAGATGCGCCCGTGGCTCCATCATCGGACCTTCGACATCAAGTGTAATCCATTGAACTCGTCAAAACGAATCATAAGTGCCCAAACTCACGGAATTTTCTCGTAGCCACTGAAGAGTTCCACAATCCACCTCCTAGCACCATCCTCAGAACAGCTCAGATACATTACGAATATTTATTTCGATACGACTACTCTAAGTATAGGTTAAAATTGAATTCCAAGATTTGATTAAGTACCTACATATTAGAAAAGAAGGTGATAAAACCGTGTTAAAAAGTTATAGAACAGAACCAATTTGGTAAGTATCGTTGATGTAAGGAATAAACCATACTTTTTTAATAAACTTGATAAATTAAAAACTACAATATGAAAGCCCTATTATGCCCCTTCAGCCAGCATTCCCAGCAATAACGCCCGTCTCACCTGAGGCCACCTCCGAGTGGAAATCAATTAGTCTGCCAATCGCAGCTCTGCTCTCTGTGAAGGTTCTGGTACAGTCAAGTATAATGTGCGGAGTTCTGAAATAAAATCATTTCAGTTTACACTTTTTTTTTTATTTGTACTCGTGTGTCTATTTTTAGGGACAAGTCAAAGTCAGGCGTACACGATAATTAGACCATTTCTAAATATCCAATTAAGCTGATTTTTTTTAGTTTCAGAACGATGCACCATAAAAAATTTGTTTCGAAAAAGCGTTTTCGAAAGGTAAATTATTATTAGATGAAGGAAAATATCATTATGCAACTACAGCATGGTGATAGGGTGTGCTGTAATGCGCTAGGAAGCGAAATCACATATCATATTTCACAGGCACCTGGCGACTACTACCTACATAACTATTTTTTTTTTGTTGGCATACAAATTCGATGAAAAAAAATTGAGATGATGTTATTACAAAGCAACTAAGATTAGTCCATCAACAATTTAGAGATAAACGTTATTAACAACTTATAGTGATTATACAGAGAGGAAAAGAAAGAAAAAGAGTCAAATTACAGTCAGAGTGCAACGAACGTAAAGCGGTACTGCTTATACAGGTCTTTGTGATTCCTACTTATACAAAACAAGCTCACGTTCCTCATATATTACTCGTTATAACATCAGCTATCACCCAGTGAAAGTCCCGTCAAAATAGGTCCAGCCGTTTCAGAGATTACCAGGAACAAACAGACACACAGACAAAAAATTTAAAAATAGTTATTTTGTTATAGGTACCGTATATACTTTCATATGCGTTTAGTAGAAAGCTGTTATATGGATATTACAAACAGACACTTCAATTTTATTTATTTGTATAGATGTATAGATTAATTAAAAACGTATTTATTTAGCCTCTGTATCTAACTGTACTTCCCTACAGTAAAGCCTTCAAATCAAAGAGCTAACTGGAGCGTTTCGATGGCACTATCAAACTGTTGCAACTGAAATTAGAGTGATTCACTAGTTTCGCGTTTGAACTCCTCCGGTAGATTGGAACTACTACTTGTATAATCTATAATTAATTTGGGGATTTTTATATAACTGTTATGTCAGTCCCATCATAGCCTCAACATAAATCTATACAAATAAATAAAATGAATGTGTCTGTTTGTAATATCAAAATAACAGCATTTTCCTAAATGCATATGAAAGTATATACGGTACATATAACAAAACAACCATTTTTAAAATTTTTGTCTGTTTGTCTGTCTGTTTGTTCCGGGTAATCTCCATTAACAAAGGGCCCTAATATAAATATTCCCTGGTCGAAGAGTAGGTGCCTACTTACACATTTTCATGCCGCAGCGCAGGTGTCTGCAGAGAAGTAATTTTTCCCGTTGACAAAGTTCGTCAATCGAACAAAAGTTTTCTTATTAAAGTCGGAACGAGGCCAGGAGGACATTCCATCTCGCAGTCCTATTAATATTGCATCTGCTGGTTTCACTCTCACTCGCTCATTTTATCTTTGGTAAAAGAAAATTATATAATATTTCCACTTAGTTCTAGAAGATAAATATGTAAAATAATAAAGAAAAATGTAAAAACACACACACGTACTACTGGAAACAGTAGATACTTTTTAAAGGTATTATAAGGTCATAATTCACCAACCATTTGAACAGAAGTTCAGATTCATGTTGGGTAAAGTTCATCATTCACGAACGTTCCACTCCACAACATTCCACGCAAGATTCTGAATTCACCCATTTTCATACGTTTTATGAAATTGTCTCAATTTCACGTCACATCGAGTCCTTGATTTAGATCGTTTACGTTACATAAATCCGCCTCTACAGTTTTTTAAACTGGCAGAAAGCCATAAGTCATCGCGTCACCAACCGAAAAACATCCAAACATCCTGAACATCGGCCAACTCCATGAAGGGGGATTTTGCCATAATGTCTACACCATGCTATGATGCTTGGCAGGCGTCTTGGTGTTCGCAGTAGATTATGATATTGACCGAGAGAATGCTGCTGCCCATTCCCTAGATATTCCCTTAGCCGGCTCTTACGGCAAACACAAACAGAGATGGGGTGGTACTATTCTTAGCCACACGGCCATCTACATAAATTATAAATACTATAGCTAAGTACATCCAACTAATCCAGTAAAACAAAATCATCAATTAGCCTGTACGAGACTAGAATGGCTCTCAAACAGCTTAAAAACAACAAGGCGGCAGGCGAGGATGGAATTACGACTGAACTTCTGAGAGCGGGTTGTAGACCGGTACTTGTAGTCCTCCAGAAGTTATTCAATTCCGTCGTCCTTGAAGGTGGACGGATCGTAAGTCTTGCACACTTTCCAAAATGTATACTGTAGAAAACAGAAACACTAGCAACCTTGCATCGATGCTCGAGGTTCTGGAGCCTGGCATCAACCAACATATCGTTGCTTTGTATGTGGGCAATCATGGCCTAAATACCCTTAGTGGGCATGCCCCTTTCATATATCTTTTTTTTTAAAACAATTTTATTTATCCTACATTTTGTTGACGACGTTTCAGTATATCTCTGACATTGCTACGGTTATATTTATAGGAACTTCTAACTTGTGTTACAGATTAAGGATGGACCAGGAGTTCCATAAGCTTTTTTGGGTATAGCAACGATACAGGCAAAGGCTTTGAAATAATTTCACAAGTTACTAGAGATGTAGTACGGCATCCGGCTACATATATCTGCCCTTCATATGTCGATCACTTTTATGTTTCTTTATTAAAATTGATCGCGAAGTGCAGGGCAAAAAATTGTAGCCGGATCTAGTAATTTGGTTGATTTATACCGGTACCTGGACTAAATATGTTATCTCACGTAATGGTTTTTGTTACATATGATAATAACGCAGTAATGACTTTACTGTTGGAGTTTTGATCAATAAATATTGTGAATAAAATTAACATAAATATTATTCCTTTTGAATCAAATATTAAAAATTTAGAACACCACGGCATATTTATTATTTCAGACTTGAAAAAATACGTAAGCACGTACGTAAAATATTATATGAATTACAACGAAAGTTTCTTTAATAATTATGTCGAAAAATGTTACATATGCTCAATGCTTCAATTGGCTGTACAACATGTACTTATGATAATAATTCTAGAGGCAGTTACAGGTAAGTATAAAAAAACATCTTTTCGCTTGCCGTCCCATGTTTTTCGTAGGCCCTCAATAGGTTACGTTTGACCACTACTTCACCAAGTAACACCTTAACACCATCAAGTTTGGGCTCGTTTAATTTGCCTGTACAAGTACTCTGATCCTAGATGATGACCAGGGACCTGACGGAGCTGGAAGGTGGCAACAAGATTACAGCTCCAATTACGTATTTTCATCATCATTAATCAGGTTCATCGCTGCGAGGTGAATAAGGAACCAGTCTCCCAACCAAAGATATTATTGATTGCAGGTTAAGCTGTTTAAAGAAACAAAATTAAATTTACAACAAGAATTATAGAGAGAGTGATAAATGGTGAGACTCGAGCACGATAAAATGTCCTACAACTGCACCAGAAGTGTTCTTGCGTAAACGGCTTAAATTTACAAAATATGTTTTTCCGGCCTCTAATTCAATCCGGCCAAATTACTACCCTAACTTACAACTCCATACAACATCACCAAACTCGGCAGTGTTTTGTCAGGAAATCCTCTTACAACTTAGGACGGTCGAAATTAAGCTCGCTTTTCCCGTTTGGTCCTCGAATCTGTTATAAAGTCCGTCAAAAAGTCGTAGTACTAACGGCGTAGGTACGCTTACTTCAAACCTGTTTAAATAGTAAATACCTATAGGACATGCGGCGCAAGTACGGATCTTTTTGATCGATAAATTCAACAATATTCGATAAAATTGACAGTTTAAATCGATAAAGTGGGTTTTATCGAGCCTCGAAACAATCGACAAAAGTTATCAAAAAGCTTGGTCGAATCCAAAGACAATATAGAGCTACTACAATACTTTACGATCAGATTTCGGTACCTACTCGCAACATTCAATAAATTTATCGAGTTTTTCGGTTCGACAAATTTATCGAACCGACTTCCGTACTTGCGCCGAAGGTAATGTCAGAGTTATATCTATCGACGATATCTCATGAATAGTTTGTAAATGTTTTGTTCTAAATAAATTTTGTCCTGTTATTGTAACACACCTAATGATAGGGAGCTCAGTTCTCTCGAAATAATAAGTTGATTATTTAATTTGTTAAAACAATGAACGCTGTAAGTTCGTGAAGCTATAAGCTGAAACTTGAATGCCGCGCGCTTCCTGAAGAAACGTTATTACAAACTAATGCCGTCGAGTTGCCTTGAGCTATTGTTGGCTATTATTATAACTGTTATTTATATTGTGTATTTCTTATTTCTGATAAGTACGTTATCGATTAACCATTATCTTACTCACAGGATTATGACTTGATGTCGTAATGCGTGACAATTTGTCTCGTTCGATAAAACAACGAGGTTAACCTCGTACTTACTTAAGTAAGACCAGACATTCTTATCAATGTGCGATTTTATTCTGAATTTAGTACCTAATGGAGCCTAGTGGCTACGATAAGATCAACCGTTGCAACACAAATGTCTGGGGTCTATACATCTGGCAACGCAGACTCACTTAGTTATCAAAGTTAACTAAAAATAACTCCCTAATTGATCTTTCAAAGTCTTTCTCTAAATTTCAATTATTTTTCCAGTTAACTGCATCTGCAGCCACCCGAGAATTTTATAAAGTTCGTACCTATCGACACACGACCTAATTAGAGAGAAGACAGCTCTGCCAGCTAAATTTAATAAGTTTAAAGTGGCATTACTACTTACTTCGCTTTCGTGTTTTGGAAAGAATAAGATAAGAGAAAGAAGAAGAGAAGAGGTGTGGTAGAGATTTTTGGTGTGTTGGTTTATTCCATGCTATATTATGATGGTGATGATATTGCACATCATAAAGGAAAGCCACAAATTTAATCCTGAAAGTATTTTACGTAGCCTCAGATTCGTTTTGAAACGTAACTTTAACTGGTACGGATACAAAACACGGATTGTACTGGGTTTCCGGGAAAAACAAAAATCAAAGGCGGTCTTAAGAAATCCTTGAACAGAAGAGAGCTAAAGCCGGATTTATCAGATAGCACACTTCTACTTTTACAACGACGGGACTTATCAAAGCCTTTTAATAAGATTTCATTCCGTAAAAGAATTCAGTTAAATTAAAAATAATAAATTATTGGCCAACAACATTTTTCAAGGTATAATGGCTCAGATGGTAGTGATTTCGGCCGTCAGCCCATCGTTAGGTCGAATTCAACTTGAGCTGTCGGCGAACGAATACGTGGCATATAAACGCAGCATGATGGAAAGGCATTTTCTAGTACTCGCCTGAATAGCTACCATACTCGAATCTAAAATCAGTCACCAAGCACCATCGCATTCACCATTGTCGTTACAAGTATTCACCACCTTCGAAAACGGTCACACGAAACGGTAAGAAACGGTGTTCAAACTCCATTACTCTCAAACAAAAAATCAGCTCTATGCTTTAATTGACTTTATAATAGGTCATAGGCAACTTAAATCCAAGAATTGAATCATAAAGCAGAACAGGAAATATCAATTAAATTTACTCTAATGTAAGTACATAACAAACAAGTACAGTTCAAAAGAACCTCATTCAATGTTGTTTCCGAACTTTATAAAAGGTCAAAGGGAAAGATAAATATGTATCTATTCTACATACTAGGGTGACCATTCCTGACTGCTAGCTCGATCCTCGAATTTTGAAGTTTATTATAGTGCAGATGTGTATAACCGATTTCTATATCTATCTCAGTCACTCATCAGCATGTCGCGCTTGCTTTCTCTTTCCAAAGTTTTGTAGAGGCTATTCTAACCGTGCAATATCCGTTGAGAGTATGAAAAACACTACCTCAAATAATATGTAAAATCATCGATATGTTCAGAATCTCAAATAAAATGTATTTTCATTAGTGTTTAATGAAAATCGTATTGCAATATTTTACAGCTTGTAAGTACAATGAAACTCGAGGGAAATCATGTTCAGGATATGAAATTCACTGCGTCAACTTGTCTTTGACGAGCAGTCAGTCTCGTGAGGGTAACGACCTCGGCTTAGATCATTTCCACATTAGGTGGATGGTTAGTCTCGACAAAAAAATTTCTCATGCATTTACATCTCCATTTAAGTCAATATGGCAATGCCGCGTACACGCTACGTTGCCAACAGAGAGTAAGCTGAAACATTTTTAACAGACTTCCAAAAAAAGGAAGTTCTCAAGTCGGTTGTATTATTTTTTATATTTATTACGTCTTATCTCCATCATCTATAAACCGATTTGGAAAATTCTTTAGTCCCATAGAAATTTAATAAAAATCGGTTCAGTAGTTTGACAATGAAGTTGGTTTGTCACTTTTTAAAGCTTTGTTTTTCAAATATCTCTATTTTTCTTCTTCTTTTCATGTATGTAACTACTACACTACTACACTAATAAACACCTAAGCATTTATTAGGCATCAAGTGTTTGTTTATTTATGTATCGTATTACTTTGATTGATAAGGTAGCATGTAAATTCTAGTTTAAAGATAAATAGCAGACTTTTCTACGGTGTTACTACTTACTACCCGTATGGTGTTGGTCCCACTGGCACTGAAATTTTTGAGATTTTTATGTTACAATTAAAAATAAATATTACGATGGAAATTTTTTGATCATCCTCAGACTTCCTTAGCATGAGGCTGGACACCCTACTTTGCTTTTTTTTCGGATATACGAATATAATGAGTTGGTTACCCTTTTGCGCGACGTGTAAGTAGATATATCTGTATATAGATTCCTACGGTTTTACGCTTCAAATAGTGCGTGTTTTCGCGACTGAGGTCGATTTCGAAGACAATTATGACGTTTTTAGAAGACATCTTTATTATATTATATAATAATAAAAATGCGAAAGTGAGTTTCTATACGTTTGTTGCTTTGTACTTCTTTCATCAATGGAGCAATGAAGCGCCGCGACGGATCGACGTGATTATTCGCATAGATATAGTTTATGGATCGGAAAGTAACATAGGCTACTCTTTATTCCAGAAAAATGGAAGGTTCCTGTGAGAACGTGGATGAAACTATATCTAACAAAACTATAGCTATCCCAAAAATCACGTCGATCCGCTGTTCCGTTGCTGCTTGAAAGAAGGACAAATCAACAAACGTAGAAACACACTTTCGCATTTATTATATAAGTATGAAAAGTATGGAATTATTATTAAGTTATGGATGATGATTATTAAAACCATCCAAATAACGATTGGCGCAAGGCGCGGCTATCTACCTCGTCTCGTTCCCAATTGTTTAAAAAAATATTTCAGAATAGTCCGGAATCAACCCAGAAAAGGACACAAGAAAATACCTTACGACCATGCTATAGTTATCTACATCATGATCTTTATCTTTCACCGATCACTGTGAAAACTAAATATTACCTATTTTCAATTTTAACTTTGATTTAAATTCGGCACTTAATTTCCTTATATTTATACACCCCGGCTACAATAAAGTTCTAATAACGAAGTTTATTTTACAAGTTAGCTGAATTTGCTTGGTTCCTACTGCATTAACCGGTCCGATAGATTGTTACCACTAACCTCCAAGTTCGGATGAAGTTAGACTATCCTGTAAATTAGTTTCGATTGCCATCGTAGTCTCGTAATATCGTTGGATAAATAGCTTTTCGATGTTATTACTGATCTTGTCTTCCTTTAGGAACTAAAATTTCATAGAGCGTTTGCCAATGCGAAGTGAACTAACTAAAACTGGGTTAGAAACACCAACAGCATTGTGATAACATGCAGTTGATGTTTGCACCCATGTATCACTCATAGTGAATTATTGCTGAGTTATACATAGCCTACTTTTCACCCTGATAGTAATTCATAAAATCCATCTAGGTCAAAGTTTGTAACAAACCGCAAAGACGGACATAAAATTTAATACTATCCATTTCAATTTCGGTTCGTTCCATAATTTTCCTCAAAGAAGCGCCCTGTGGTTGTTGGTCCGGCACTGAGATGTAACCAAGGGATTTAAGTTTCATGTTTCAATTAACTATGGATCGGATAATGTGTCCCGTTTAGTCCCAGTTGCATTCGCTGGGGAATGTCCATTGATTAAGGAAGTAGTACTTTTCCTCTAAAGGAATGTCATCAAATACTGTACATAATTTGAAGTGTTCAGTTGATAATACTGTTAGTGGTAGCACTAACTCTTCTGCGAGTGTCCGTCTGGGTTGTTACCACCGCTCTGCTCGTGAAGTCTGCCGCCAAGCAGTAATGTGCAAGCATTACTGTGTTCCGGTTTGATGAGCAGAGTAGCCAGTGAAATCACTGGGCTTATGAGACTTTACCTAATGTCTCAGGGTAACGAGCGCACTGCAGTGCCGCTCAGGCCTTTGTGTTTCAAAGTACTGGGTGGCACTGCAATTGTTATGGGCCGGCGTTATGCTTACCATTAGGCAAACGACCAGCTCGTCTCGTTACCAAATAACATAAAAGAAAACGCTTCGCACGTGTCGTGAATCTTGGCTACGTTTATATCAAATAATAAATAACATCTGTGATTAATTTCTAGAAAAGATTAATCATTTTCTCATTATCTAGTATATTTATGTTTCCAATAAGATATAGACGTAATCTAAATGATTGACTAAAGTCAATAGTATAAAATAAATATTTTTTTCCTTAGAATGTACTTTTGCTTATCTATCTAATACCAGATGACGTTAAAAATAAATGTTGTTGGTAAAGAAAAAAATTGCTTTAAGAAAGCGAAGAACCAACTTCAGTGACAAACTACTGAACCGATTTTGATGAAATTTCTATGGGACCAATCTTACCCTACCAATACCCTTTCAAATAAAAAAAGAATTTTCCTAATCGGTTTATAAATGACCGAGATCTGAGGTAACAAACATAAAAAAAAGAAATACCCGACGAATTGATAACCTCCTCCTTTTTTGGAAGTCGGTTAAAAATAGGGAAAAACAGTACTATTTATTTCGAACTAGCTACTTCCCGCGGTTCCACCCGTTTTAAATTTCTCCCAAAAACCGTGCATTTTTCAGGTATAAAATTTGTCACTCTCCGGCCCATAAATTGTTTCTATGAAAAAAGGCGTTGATTCACTTTTATTCACAAGAACAGTTTGAAATTGAAACAAGCACGAATTAATCGAATTATGCACAGAAAATAAATAAAATGATTATACTGAATGTATCTACTGGCTGGCTGAATGGAGCTATTACATTGACCTATATATAATTTAAAAAATATAAATACCTAATATACCACGATTTATTTTCTAGCAATCAGTGGTAAAAAGATGATTCGTGAAAATATTTTGTGGTAAGACGACGAGAGTTTATAATATGTGCTCTCTAATTGTGGCATTTATTGCGACACGATAATAATTAGTGTCGCTACAGGGGCTGTGTGAACACGTTGTGACCGTAAGT
The DNA here is from genome assembly GCA_907269065.1 of Crocallis elinguaria. Taxonomy (NCBI): domain Eukaryota; kingdom Metazoa; phylum Arthropoda; class Insecta; order Lepidoptera; family Geometridae; genus Crocallis; species Crocallis elinguaria. The sequence goes on along the minus strand of OU026072.1, from coordinate 15,576,157 downwards.
GTCTCTTGTTAACTGTAAAGATTTATGTCTGACATTTGTGCCACAATTTCTGTTGTAGTCTGAACTTAGCTACAGTAATTTTACTCGTAAAGATGCAAAGAAATGTCACGACACTCACACCCGTCGTTCTTTATTAAAGTTTTTACGTCGTATTTACACTTTGAATAATGCAGTGTTTCCTGCTATAAGGTTTTATTTTGTGCTCTTTTATACTATTTTCTATATCTACACTCTTTGTATGAATGAAGTAAAGGAATCAAAGCGAGTTTTTTTTCAATTGTTTTACTAAGCTTCGTTGTTAAGGCTTATGAATGAAAAATATTTTTTATGCAACATAGGTTACCATTAAATTTCGGTTTCATTTTCAAGGTTTAGCATCATCCATTTATACTCTATAGAGTATATGGTTTATTTCGGAAATATAAAAGCACTAACTGCAGCCCGTGGTTTCACTCTCGAGAAAGTTTCCACCTGAACCATGCCTTTTTCCGTGATAAAAAGTTACTTCAAATTATTTTAAAGAACATTTTGTCATCTGCTGTCTGAATTGGGGTTTTTTTTATACCATTTGATAACGAGACGGGCTGATGGTAAGAATAACGCTGGCTCATTATTCTCAATTATATCTATAACTTAACGCTAAGTTAAAAAAAACAATTTGTGTATGTTTTCTGGTTTATAATGAGTACACTGTTTTCTGTTTCTTAGGAAAAACAATAATTTATTTTTGTGAGCAAAATGATCGATCTCATTTTATAAACAGGTTCTGAGAGATCTATAACTTACATGTCATTTTACACAAATCCAGTAATTTCTATGCCAGCCCTGACGACAAACTTTTATAAAAACAAACTTCATAACAACCACCCTTTATAAAACCATATATCGTACAATACATGACCACGCAGTGACTCAATTTGCAATATCGGTGAAACGCCAACCAGTTTTAAAACAACATCAATTTTTCTCATATTTATCGCGGGATTTTAAAAATATTAAACGAACTATTCGCTCTGGCATTCTCCGTGTCATTTCGTTTTACAACCGGTGTCATGTTTTATTGTGCAGTCCTGCCCGTCGCAATATAGGAATAGAAGCGGTTGCTTATCTTTATAGAAAATGTAAAAAGCAGAAATGTACTACAACTATTGAATTATAAGATATTGTTATATGTTTACAAAAATAATGTAACAGTTTCATTCGTGATACGCTGCAATACAGCGTTGTATGCGGTTGCATCCAATGAATAACCTTTGCAGGTCGCGTCGTCGGCAAGAGACAGATATCACACTATAATAATTACTGGTAGTTGTATTGTCTAAGTTGATGCACTACATTTACTACTCTAATAATTTGTAATCTCTGCATCAGTGTGAGGGTTATATCACTATAATTATTTAGAAAAATGTTAGTGTTATTGTTGACCTACTGCCGTGATCTGTATATTGCGTCCTTGTTTGCTCACTGTATTACCTTGTCATACACCCTAGCCTTGTTTTCGTTCCCTCTATTTCATTTTGCGTCTGCGAAATTTCCCAACAGAACTATTAAATTGTTTGCTTTTTTGTACGCCACCGTCGCAAGTGTTAACGAAAATTCGGGATGAATTTGGTCGACGTATTTGTAAAAGCGCTGCCGTCGATATTGAAATGTTAAAATGCTGTTGCGATTTCGTTGATAAATTTTTCGAATTTTCGAATAACCGTTGCACGGGAGAGAAGCTTGATTGCAAACCTATATAACTAAAAACTGGAAGCTTTTTATTTTTGTACGTTGTTAAACTTTTAATCTAATGCGAACTTATAGACAGTTAACTGATAGTAGGTACCTATTATACACTTGCCTTGTTTTTTACTTAATAAATAAAGTTTAACTCTTTAAATAAGCCATACATGTATTAAATGCATATTGATATAGAAGGCCTAGGGATGTCCTTTTAAAATGCTTTGAAAATAAAGATAGTCTATTAACTCGTCAGTCTAAACCCTTTTGTATACATCAAATCAACAACTTGCCTGAATAGAAGTACACAAATCTCTTTCCTAGTATTTTAGGAAATTCTTTATAAGATTATGCTTTCTGCCACTTTGTAGAAGTCTTTTAGTGTAGTTTCTCGCACGTGCAAAATATAGGCGAACAACATATGTAGCTCACCGTACCATTATTATAATACTTAGTGCATCATACACTCTAAAGTTTTCTTTCAAGGCGCATATTCTTGATCTTGATTTAGAAGCTCTATCTCAGAAACAACCTACATCTGACCACGCAGTTTTTTATTCCAACGAGACGAGTTGATCTTTTGCCTGATGGTATATAGACACAACGCCGGCCCATAACAATTGCAGTGCCACTCAGAACTTTGAAACACAAAGGCTTGCGTGGCACTGCAGTGCGCTGGAACACTGGAACAATGCTTGCACATTACTGCTTGGCGGCAGATTTCACGAGCAAAGTTGTCATATTTTTGACAATCCTTCAAGATGAGACCAATTTTGTAAGAGACCAAAATATCGTGTGTGAAAATCCCAAGACTCACAATCTTACTTCATTCAGCTCAAAATATTTAGTACTTAATCAACGTTGTGGATCTGTGCCAAATAAGCTAACATTTAAACAATTCTACTTACAGTTTCTAATTAAAGGTTATATGTAAGCTCTATTAGTTTCCAACTATTCAGACAACCTTCAGTGATATCCTCCACTATGTTATTAATTTTAATTGTACCCTGCTATTATACACTTGAGTTAAGTTTGTAATTCAAAATAGGTCACACGTAAATAATGTGATTAGTATTTCCAAAACTTAAATGTGCTTCTGAAACTTTACATAGTTCGTAGAAACCGATTTTAGAATACACTAGACGAGAGAAGGGTTTGAACATGGTTTTTCTCGCTCGGCTACTTATGTGGCGTGCTCGGCACTTCACCGTAATAATAATTACTATAATATTTAAATTGTCGCGGTACACGTAACCATGGCAACGCAGTGGTCGCCATGGTTACGACGGAAATTAGATCGCAAGTATGTACGTAATAAATAACTAAAGACTATTGTGACCTCAGTGCCAAATTACGTAATTATATCTTGTGATTTGTGACTGTTTAATCCTAGTAAATATCTGCATCCGTTCTTAACAATAAACTGTGGTGGAAATTGTATAATAAATTGTGAATGTTACGGACTTTATCATTTACCATCCTCAATTAACTCACTACACTTACATCTACTACAGCTGCAGCCAAAGAATCACAATGCGATTGTAGAGGATTGTAAGCATCTTAATTTACTCGATTTAAATTTTGATTTCTTAATTGCTTACATTCGATGCTGACAACTTCAGAGCTCAGTGCTCACCTACCCTTCTTCACGCTGAACCTGCCTACATACAAGCGGTGTGCAGTCAATCGCCTATCTGCACTTTGAATCTATCCTTCACTGTTTAAAGACGTCAGTCGACGTTCACATTCGACTTAACACAAAATTTACTTGAAGAATAAGACTTGATGATGTAAAACCGGAAACCAAGGGCCTATTACGAACTGTCGCCCTGACATAAACACGCTCGCTGTTTCCAAGAAGTCACTGAACTGACACCTTGAAGGTGCTGAGAGACTTCGATGATGTGAGTGCGTTTCTTTGACTGTTGGCTTACAGCGAGGAGATGAGACGAGGTTGTATCAGTGCAACGCCAATTTAACAAGTTTGAGACATTGGTGCCCTTTTTGATGTCACAAAATGAAAGTGTGTCAGTATTAGGTTTTTATTTTTCGAAAATAAAAATAAACCAAAGTGGTAATTTAAAAAGAAAGAAAAGAAGAGTTAGCGTGTTCATAGTAAGGCCATTATATTAGCTTTTTTATGTGATAAAGTAACGAGATGAACTTATCTGACGCTGAAACTGCACATTTCCAACACACTAACTGTACTACTGTAACTAATTAGGCTTTCGGAGTAAGTTTACTTTTGTTAAGTTAATGATAAGTAAGATTTTTTTTTCTGTATATATAATTTGAATTATCAAACAAACGGTGCGAGCCCTGGAGCATGCAGATGAAAATAGATTAAAAAAAACCACACTAACTGCAAAAGGTTAGTAAAAGATAAACATGATATATTGAGGTGGTATTGATAGTAACAATGCCAATAAGAAATCCCAAAAGACTGGAATGTTAAACGGTTGAATAGTTAAACTACGTTTTGTCTCTTTCGATCAGTTAAAAATTGCCAAAGAAAAACAAAGACAACATTGTTTAACTAAACCACTGTTTAATATTAAGAGCCTTGTTTTGTCTCGATTCTGTTAAAAATAATGGTCAAAGTACAACAAAGACAAAACATTGTATAACTAAACCACCGTTTAACACTGTTTAATAATAAGAGACTAGGTATTCTTCCAGCAGGGTTTGTAATATAATCCTGATTACTTTCGCCCTAAAAATTAAACTTCATTGCTTAACTTTATATCCCAAGGAAGGGAACTCGAGACGTTTCAATTTAGACCCAAATCCTTCGTATTAAAAGGAAATCCTCTATTTAGGCTAAATTACCTCCTGGCAACACCAAAATATGATCCCTAACTGTTATTGAAGTTATTTGAAAGGGAATTTGAGAATTCTTTAAGGTAGATTTCAAGCATATACAGGTAATTAAACTGTAAATTATTTCTGTGGCTTCTACGCTCCTAATACGTACGTTTTAAACCTTTATCAGTCTGTGCCATAAATATTTTTAGTGTTATGTATATTTAAGTACCTATTGTTATTGGGTTAGCTTATTTTTGCGAGAATCCTACAACTGATAAACACCCTTGGTTATCAATTAAGTTTTCAGTCAAAATCTCTATTTTTTTTCTATGTTAGAACTAGGAATAAAATGTTGGAAGCGTCTAGACTCAATTATGAGCAACTATACCGTTTTAATACCTATATATTTTACCAAGTATTTCTGATTTATTTTACCATGTTGGCGAGATAAAACCCGTTATTGCTGTTTACAATTTCGTCCCCTCTTCAAATCAGAATTGTTTATTGGGTCAGTGAAAATTAAAATCGTTCCATATATCCAATGAAAGAAGTGAAGAGAGATATTACTGGGCTGATGAGACATAATGCCTACCTAATATCTCAGGGTAACGAGTGCAATGCAGTGCTTACCATCAGACAACCGACCCGCTCGTCTCATTATCCAGTATATAAAAAAAAATAGAAAATTTGTTTTTGTGGAAAAATATATTTTTCCAGGCGAGATTTTATAAATACGTAATTATTGGTACTGTAATCTTGTGGTCACCTTCCGGCTCCATCATCAAGACCCTGGACATCATCTAGGATCAGAGTAAGTAGGTACTTGTAAAGACAAATCAATAAAGCACAAGCTCGATGGGGCTACGTCGTTTAGTTACAGAGTTCCTATCACCACCTTCCGGGTCCATCACCAGGGCCCTGGACATCGTCTAGGATCAGAGTACTTGTTAAGACAAACTAATTTCCGCTTAATCGAACACCGGAAAGTGAGTCAAATCTAGCTTGCAAGGTTTAAAACAAACAAACATAAACACATACAAACCTTGCAATTTAATGAATACCTATCTTGTAATAAAATGAAGAGGAGAACGAATTTATTTTACTTGCCTTTGTTTTTTTTTTGTCAAATAAATGATTATCTTTAACATTAATTTTGTAGTTTGTATAATGTATATCTACCTCTAAAGACTACCGTCACGACTGGCGGTTTTGCTATTGAGCTTTATAAAGATTAATTTTAGTCGACACTTGATTGCTCAATCAGAGGAAATGAAATTGGGAATTATTTCGAGTTCGAAGTTACGTCTTCGTAATGCTTATTCCTTTCGTTTCCCGAGAGTCAGAGATAAATCTTATTCAACATAATATGTAGGTATAGAACAGGACTATGTTACAACAATACTCAAATTAATGTTTCTGAAAAATCAAGCGAAACCTAAACTAAATAAATAGTATGAAAACGTAAAAAACAATAAAGTGAGTGAATAATATAATTAGTACGTAATAGAAAGAATAATTAGTGAATTACTCAATTTAGTCCACAAATATTTTCGCGGTGCTATAAAAGTCGCAACTATAACGTTCTGCAGACTTCTATTGTGACAAATGAATATTTAGTAGCGTTTTATAGCAATTATGATAGTAACAGGTCATTGTAACAAAAGTTAAAAAAACGACTGCCCTAGGCAGTGTCACTCGGGATGATGAAAAGATTCTAACGATACATCCAAACATACATCTAAATCGATTGAGGCATTTACAAATTATGGTGGAATAAAGAAACTCACAAACATACAGACAGAAACCCTAAACACATATGTGCACTACTTTCTTATTTTCTAATTTATTTTGAGGCTTTTACTTAACAAAGGTATGCCAGCCCCATTGAACCCTAAACAATGAATTCTATATACACTCCTTTTTGTGCAGTCGGGTAAAAATTATAAAAAAGATACCAATAACACAGGTAATCTACGCACGAACCAGGCTCACAAAATGATCACATTTTTATCCCCAGAAGCGATGTTTGATGCGACTGTTATTTCTATGATATCGAAAGCTTTGAACGTTTCGAGAGTAAACCGATTTCTTAATCGAATACCCTGAGCCGAACCGATGTGTAATCAAAAAGCAATCGCTGGCGGAGACATTTTACCTGCCAGACCCGACCTTGGCAAAATCTTTTAGCTTTATTATACGAGCCCTTTAGAGACATAATGCAACAATCGAATAGGTTAGAAAATACTTTATCGAAGAAGTGTTTCCTACAAAAATAGAAGAGACTGAACCCGGTCTACGTATAAATAATGTGTTTTTTTTATGTTATTTGGTAACGAGACGAGCTGGTCGTTTGCCTGATGGTAAGCATAACGCCGGCCCATAACAATTGCAGTGCCACCCAGAACTTTAAAGCACAAAGGCCTGCGCGGCACTGCAGTGCGCTCGTTACCCTGAGACATTGGGTATTAAGTCTCATAAGCCCAGTAATTTCACTCTGCTCATCAAACCGGAACACAGTAATACTTGCACACTACTGCTTGGCGGCAGACTTCACGAGCAAAGCGGTGGTAACAACCCAGACGGACACTCGCAGAAGAGTGAGTCCTCCCACTAACAGTCAAACAAAAATTAAAGTCAAACATGTAGGAGTTTTATCCGAAAGAATATTAATAAACAAACCACAAAAGTGTTTAAAGGATTATATGATAACGTGGTCAGCTGTTTCACAGACCGCATCGACTGCAAATTATACCATTTTCGACTCAACTCACGAAGTTTTCCTTAGCCATTTTAGAGCAAGTGTGGTAAAATCGCAATTACTTATAAATGTTACTGTGCTTTTGGCTCATTAGATTCTTAGCATTAGTTTTGACCTCATACCGAATTTGAGCACGACTATAAATACCTCTTATGGGCTTGTTAGTACCTACTTAAAGTTTCAAATTATCTCATATCCTCAAAATTAGATCCCTAAAGTAACATCTTCAAGGTACCGCGTACAGATATTATTAAAAAGCTAAATAGGTAAGGGAAAACTAAATTCACAATTACCACATTTTACTAAAATCGGTGTAAAATTTTGAGAGAAAAATACTATACCTTTTGAATCTATCAATAGAAAGCTTATCCTTTAAATATCATAAAGGAGCTTCTTTCCATTCACGCGTACAAAAATATATATCAGAGGGACATCTGTACTCTTTCGTCCAATCCGTAATAAAAGTAGATAGGGGTCGTAAATTTTGGGGTGCGTACGTAAGTCCCAGTCGAAACTGAGGCACAGAAAATATAATTTTACGCACCTTCCGTATTACCTATAAACTTTTGTTGGCGGTCGAAACCTTGATGCATATCTTCGAGCCAGATTTTACAGTTGTTACACTCTTAAGTTTACTCATTTCTATTTTTCCACGAAATCTAAGTTCGTTTCTAACTGATTTTTCTGTAAGAAATTCGGCTCACAGAGTGGCCGCGTGTATTTCATTTCTGTGATGTTGCAATGCACAGAAGTACTGGATAATAAACGAGAGATGGATATTTGGGATGGATCCTACTTTCCTACTATCCTATCCTACTAATATTATAAATGCGAAAATTTTTGTGTGAATGTTTGTTACGACGTATATCCGTAACAACTAAACCAATTTTGATGAAATTCGGAATGTAGATAGTTTAGGTTCTGGAACAACATATAGGCTATAAAGAGAAATACTTTAATTTCATTTTTCATTGTAAAATTTGGCAAACAAATCTTACAAAACGCTGGGTATACGCAAATTTGTTCGCACTCAATGTGTTTATTTAGAGACCCCTAAAAGAAAAGTTAGTAAATCGTTTGTTGAAGACAATTTGTTAGTTGTTAGTTTTATGATATATAAAAATAACTATACGTTATTATATTCATAGTATATGATTAACTTCACTAAAAGTCGGAAAGTGCTTTTCAACTAATTTACACAAACGCTACATCTCACTTTCCTACTGGCTTCACTGTGTCACAGGACTCAAGAAACCTTCGCAATCAAATTGTGATCAGTACTCCGCGAGAAGAATTTTTATGAGCGCCCTGCAAAGCCTGTCCAGATAAATGGGGGACCCAAAAGAGTTATTTGTATTGATTGAATTAAAGATACCATATTTTATTGGTTCTTTTTATGGGCCATGTACAGAAATGGGCGTACACCTGTGTGTACTTCTGGAGCTAATTTTTATGACATCGTAAAGCTAAGTATATCCGGTCGGCTTGAATGCTTTGAGAGGTTGGTTGTATGACAGATTGTATGAGTATAGATTGGCACTTTAGCACAGTTTTTGTAATCGCCAGCACCTTCATATATTATAGATATCTTCTAGGTAAGCATGCGTCAGCACGGTAAGATAATAGATTAAAATTTACCAAGATATTTGTTTAGAAAATTATAGTAAATATAGTTTTTGTTACGAGAACGATATTCGAAAGGATTATATAAAAAGAAAAAACAAGTTAAATAAGCCACGTCCCAATTTCAACTTATATTCATAGATCACCCCAAGATAGTGTTCTTCGAAGTCTCACTCGTGCATACTTCAAGCTCATTCTAAAATCGAAGTCCATGTCGAATCCAAGAGCAACTGTCATTTTAAAATTATATTCAAAGCATAAGTTCTGGCCAAGTTTCTCGGATCTGCGAATGGCCAAGTTCAATGGAACTTTACTCTTTACTCAGAAGTTGTGCCGCCGCGCCGATGAAACCGCATCGGCATCTGGAAGATATTACTACAATGTTGATATATTAATCGAAATATGTTTCAGTCTGTTTCTTACGGTTTTCTGATGAAACATTTAAAATAACAACTATAAGTCCTGATATCGTTAATTCCTAATTATTGTCCTCGGTACAAACCAACTTCAATAATTATTATTCCTCACTTATTAAAACAAGTTTTCAGTTATTACGACTGCCTTAAAAAGGAGTGTATACTATGTATATGTTTTCAGGATTCATGTATGTACATTGTACGTCATATGAGTTTACTTTACTCCACCATGACTTTCAAATGCCTGAACAACTGTAACTTAGGCTCATTTTTTTATTAAAAAAAAAGAGTTAGGGTTCCGCGTAAAAAAGTAACACCCATAAAATCCAATATCACCGTGCGGATGGAACCGCGGGCAGCAGCTAGTCTATGATAAAATAGGCAATTGTGACCCAAAGATCTTAATACTTGTAAACTTATATAGCTCTACGGCTATGACACACGTAAAAGTGACACTGTATAGTGTATAGTGTCTGTACAGTTTTCGAAGAGCTTTCTCTATCTGCTCTCAGGTAAGTGAGATTTTTAGGCATATGCCTATTTACTCATACGCTTATCAGCCTGTTAGGGAAGGTAAGCAGAATACTAATCGCATGACAAGCCGACACGTAAATGCCGTTGACTCATTACCTATCCCTAATCAAGCCCCCGTAATATATCAGTGAGTCACAGAGTTATTCATGATACTAAAATGGAGATATTGGTGCCAATTCTGTTGGCACAACTTAAACTAAACTAGACTAAAATTTAGTTTAGTTATGTCAAACATGTTTTTCTATTCAGGAAAGACAAGATTAAACTAAAATTTAGTTTGACAGCACTATAATTAATTTAGTTACTTAATTTAGTCTAAGCGGTCATTTATCTATTCTGTTGTACCAAATTTTCGTCTAAAATTAGAGACGTGAAACTAAAATCCGACTAAGTTAGTTGGCATGAAAATGAACGCGGACTAAAATTAATTTAGTTATTTCACCGCTATTCATACGAAATTTTCGAGTAGTTTTATCGTCATACGTGTTTATGTTGCCTTGGAACAAGTAATTTTTATATATTTTGTAATAAGTACCTACTCTACTACACATAATGGAGGAGTATATGATGGTTGTTGGTGGCTCTTGTAGATTCATCGGAAAGATAAACTTTCTCTTACATCTTCACTTCAACTCTTCAAGCGAAAAATTCCTTACTAGGTAGGTAGTTACAGATTATAATATGTACAACAAAATATTTTACTGAAAAGCAATGGTACATATTAAAAATACATGAACTTACTCTTCTTATAAATTACTATCAAGAACGAATTCGAATGGAAGGTTTGCGGGTTTGAGTTTGGATGAATACCAATCGACTTGTGTTCAAATTTTTTTTCAGAGGTAGATCTTTTTATTAGAAGTCTTTAGGTCAAGTTTCAAATTGCGAAAACAGATACTTTTGGAGAAATAATTTTTCAAAAGTTGAAGTTAAAAAAAATTATGTTATCTATGGACACAACCCTTCCGTTTTAAACCTGCTATAACACTCGTAAAAAATTCATATATCGTAAAAACCAACAAACGAGTACCGACGAGTATACTATGTTCATTAATTTGTGGTAGGTTTTAATAAAAGTAATGCTAAGATTTATTATTGAATCTCCCAATCTTGAATTAGGTTAATTACAGTCACATAATATTATATACACGAACGCTAAAAAAATTACACTCTTTTTTCGTTAAATCGTGTAAAAATGATCGGTCCGTCAAATCCATCAATTATAATGTATAGGTATTAATTAATATTCGACACGCTGGCAACTCTAACAATTCAATTTAGTGTAAATTTGGTGCTGTCAATACGGTGACTAAATTTAGTCAGACCGTTAATCAGAATAGCTTTTAGAACTCTCTAAACTAAATTAAGAAATTTTATAGTTTAGTTTAGTTTAGTCAGGTGAACAAGAGAATTGGCACCATTGTATTAGATATGTATCACGTCATAGTTGTACAATTTCGAGGCACACGTGTTGGTTTCGGTAATGTTACAAGTAATGAGATATGTAATCTCATTATCTGTGTTTTGGTTGACCTTATAAATAATGCCTACGTAAATGTAAGTAGGGAGCTAGTGCCAATATATTTCGAGACATAACACTGCGTATGAAATTGAAAGTCATATGTTAATCTAGTGTGACTCAATCTTCGACTGTACCCATGGCATTAAATAGGTCAATGAACCCATGGCATTAAATATCTTCTAATGGTATTTTTGGGTTGCAAGTTTATTTCCTACAATGGGTCTAATATTTGTGAACTTTGAAAACGCTTCCGTAGCTAGCTGTTCAGAGGCGATGATAGTCTCCAAGGTAAGTTAAATTTGAGATGATTGTCAACTGGGTAATATACGAAAGGTATAGCTTTAAAGGCAGAGAAATTACTGCATATATATTTTTTACGCTATCCGTTTCAAATGAATCTACTACTGATGGATATATTTGTCAGCTATTTATAAGGTAAGACGTATTTTCAGAAAGTAATACTTACGCACTCTAAAGGAAATCTAGAGATCCAAGGATGTTGAATTGCTTATGCTGGAAGTAAATACTTCCAGCATAAGCAATTCAAAATGTCCGTACATCGTGTTTTCTCCAAGTGAGCAGCATCATTACTCAAGGCCGGTGCACGCCGCGCCTCATAACTTACGTCCGTTTGACAAAGCGCGCGGCTTCTGATGCACTTTGTTATATTTCGTGGAAAACCTACTAGATTTCTGACATTAGAGGCAAACATTTTCGTAAAACCTATTTAGAGTCTTGCAATTTATTTTAGTGATCTGGGTAATTTAGTTTTTTATACTATTGGATAATGAGACGAACGTGTCCTTTGCCTGATGGTAAGCATAATGCCAGCCTATAACAATAGCAGTGCCACTCAGAAAGGCAAAGGCCTGCGCGGCGGTGCGTTATTTTGATATTATTTTAGAGGGTGTCTTAATAAAGCGATGCAATGAAGCGATCTGTAAATAAGATCTGAGAATTGAATATCAGAATACTGGTGGGTTACTTTTTGCGGTGCACTAACTATACTCACCATCCTTCTCAAGGTTGTTCATTCTTTCCATTTTGTTGTCTGGAAGAAAAAGCTTTAAGCGATAAGATCATCTTTTGTACTAGATTATGACTAGAATCTGATTTTCATAGTAATGTGCAAATAGTATATCTAAGAGTACCGCCCATGATATTGACAATCTTATCATTTTAAAACCTGATAGTGTCTAGTGACATCACGTAACTTCTATGGACACTCCCATGATATATTGTGCTGGATATTATTATTGCCGGTCTTATGATTACCATCAGGTAAACAACCGGCTCGTTTCGGTATCAAAAAGTATACAAAATAAAATGCAGTCTACAAGTCCGACACATATAAATGGCCGATTTTTTTTAACGGTCTAAGTGCCTTTATTTACTAGCTAATACATAAATAAACACTACATCTAACCTAGCAACAGAAACGGTTGGATAATCTCCAAGCCAAAGTAGGCCTTATAGATAATCCAAATGTTCTATCCCACTACCAGTTGGAACAGCATGCTGGCGGCATTGCCTCGTTGAACCACAATGCTTATCCGTTGAGCCAAATAAGTACCAGCATTTTGCTTACGCATCGCATCAACCAAACCCTCTAACAAAATGTTCAAAATAATATGAGCTCCTGGCCCCCACGGACCCAATGTTTCAAACCAAACGGCTCAAATATGTAACCGCACCAGAGGTTAGCATATTTGCGCCGCTTGAGTAACTCAGCCGAAGAAGCCGCGGCGCCAGCCCTAATTTGTGTCTCAGAAATATGAGATGGTGCCAAAATTTTGACACAAGTCGCTACTTGTGTCAACACTAGGGGCCCCATCAATTTCCAAGGAACGAGCGTCATTCCGTCTTTACGCCTGATCTGACTTCGTCACATCACATCATGAGTCAACAGCAGTTTGCATTTTTTGTTAGCAATTATGATCAACTAGTGCTCAAACATTTATTATCTCACTTAATCTGAGATCGTAACCAAAAACACGCTAAGCCTTAGATGGATTGACTCTCAAGTGCGTTTAGCGGAACATATCGATAGATACTTGGCGAGATATTCAACAGCCAAAACGCTGTCACTGTCGGTCTGCAAAGAATAGAAAAAGAAGCAACTATTACGTCAAAGAGGGTCCGAACGTAAAAAACTATGAAAAAATGATTTACCTTCAAACTAAATTTCTTTAGAGAGAATTTAGTTTTAAAATAAAGTATGATACATTATTCTTCTTAATTTTATCAACACACGTTGATATAATCAGACATACTTAGATCGCAAACGTAGTTTAAGAGGTATGTATATCTTTAGGATTTTTTCTGAGCATTATTGTGAAATCATGTTTTGGAAATGATATTTTTGATATTTTTTCCCGGTCGCCACATACTAAATAGATTTTGCTAAGACATGCTTTAAGACAAGCCCATTTGACCTATTTAGTTGTTGTCAGCATCTAAACTGTAGAAGCTAGGCAGATGAGCCCTATACAATACAACTATTATAATGTTGCATCTGGAAATTTAGCTTGACCGAAAGGTCAAGCAGGATTCTATCCCTTGACCCACAGATCACCGTTCGACTTCCCTACCACTAAGTCAACCTATTTCTATCTATTTTTATTTATTTTATCTCCGTATTATTGAAACGTCGTTTAGTTTTTAAGATATTCTGGTACGTAAAGATAAAATCAAACGATCTACCGAGAAAAAGATTATCTTATCTTCTAGCAAAACGATCTTAGGCATTTATTTTGATTCTCTTAAAATATTACCTATTTATATACTAGCTATTCAGATTAGATTCCATAGAAAAAGTGTATTTTACTGATTGTTTATTCAGAGTCCTTTTTTCTAATATATAAAAATTTTGTAAGTATAATTTTATTTTATGATTAAGGGCCGATCTCTCAATAGTCAGATAACGTCCTGTTAGATAAATCTCTGAATATTTTGAGCCCATGCGTATGAGACAAGGAAGGAAAATCAATTTTAGCTAGGCAGTTTTATTTTAACTAAGAATGAGTATACAAATCAGGACAATTTGTTATTTAATTTACGTCTGCCCAAAAATGACTTATAAAATTATTTTCCGCAATGTTTGGGACAGAGAACGACACTTTAAACTGTCATAATAATAAAGTACTAGTACTGTACTGCGGTAAGCTTTTTGGAGTTTTAGAATTTTTGTGTCTTGACGAGCTGCGTGCCAGAACCAATTTATACAAAGGATATTAAAAATCACAAACATTTTTGTAAGTAAATTAATATGTCAATAACGTTATTTTTAAACTAGCTTTTGCTCGCGGCGCTAATTTAGAGCTCATTATTAGTGAATTTTTTTAAAAAGGACCAGAGGATTCAGTGAATAAACTTTACCGTGATTAAATAAATTAATAAACTTAATTGTGATTCGAATAGACGAACGTTACAGAGAGCCGCTGTTAGAAAAAGTGCTCCGTTGGGGCCTATATGAATAAGGCATTTTGAATTTGAATTTGAATTTGACCACTTAATAATATTAGTATGTACAAATGTATAATGTTGAATATTCAATAAGGAAATAAAATAGGTATGTACAAACATATTATTTAAAGTAATATTATAGCAAACATAGCCTCAGTAAAGCTTATCTTAACAAATATGGAATTGCTTACCAGTTTTTCATGATTTTATCCAATATTACACATTGTGTACTAAATAGAGTCTTTTATTTGCATACATAATTAAATGTAATCCGAAAAATATTATGTTTGCCAAAAGATATTGCGTAAGCACATAACATATATATATAGCTAAAAATACACACAATAGATTAGTTAAAATAATCAATAAGAACTGATAACGCTATCATACCAGACTTGTGAACAATGATTTTCAGTGTTACCTTATCACTCTTACGGTCAACATAATCGCAAAACTGTGTCGTAAAAATAATATGCAAGAAAATAGGAAGGTGGAAGCCACCGATTTCAAGAAAAAATCTTTCCTCAAACTCCACGAAAGAATCCAAAACAAATATGAAGAAATGCAAAAAAAGCTGGCGAAGTCCAAATCTGTCGATGCTATATCAAATTTGAGTGAAGACTTCGACTACAAAGACATAAAACATTGCAGCACCAATGATCTCAGAGAATCAGATGGCACTGAAAGTGATGGTCATTCTCTATCACAATCAGTAATTACAGAAGAAGTCACATTAGGGAGTGCCAGTTATCAAGACATAAAAAGAGAATCAAGCATTTCAGAATTAGTGGATGATTATATGATTATTGAGAGATGTGATGTTGAAAACGAAGAAACGTTTTTTGGCAACGACTTTTCACGGATTAGTCTTGAATCGTAAGTTTACTTTATTACATACAATTATTACTACTCACATTAACCTTGTTACTAGACAAACCTATATGTTAACAAACCTATGTACGTGGTCAGGTTTTTCATAGTACATATACCAACATTATTTTATACTGTTGTATAAAACGGTATTTTTTCATGACTCTTCAGTCATAACTGCTCTAATGATTTCCATGAAACTTACAGACAGGCTTAAGAACCTTTGTATCAGATTTTATCTCATTTTCGGAAAAAGGTGTATGTTTATTGTTTACGTCACATAGACTCTTTGTTTTTTTTTCTAAATTTTAACTAATACTTGAACTCAAGTATGTATAGGTAATTTGTCACTAAAATAACTAATCAGTCCTATTCATAATGGAGTTTTCGATTTTTGCGGTTCCACGAGGCAGTGCTGCCAGTCTGCTGGTTACGCCTCCAACTGGTAGTAGGCTAGAACATTTCAATTATCTATTGGCCAACATAGGCTTGTAAATTTTCCAACTGTTTTTGTAGCTAGGTTAGATGTAGTGTTTACGTATTAGCCAGTTAATAAAGGCAATTTGCCAGTTCTCGCTTGTCTTACCATATCATACACAAGTATGTTGTTTACTTATAAATTATAAAGTAATGTAATTATTACGGTTACAGACTTAACGATGCAGGTGCTGACAGCGATGGATCTATCCCCCCATCCTCACCACCAGCAAAATTATCCATCCGCGATAGAATTAACTCTCGACTATCAGCTGCCAAAGAAAAGAGAAAGGAAGGAAAAAAGGAAAAAGAAATTCTGAAGGAAAAAAAGAAAGATGCCCGAGAAAAAGTCGAAAAGGTGCTTTTGTATTTACATTTAAAGACACTTTCTTCAAAAGTCCGAAACTCCAAAGCTCTTTTTAAATGTTTAGATAAGTGATTTCCTTTTAGCTTTTGTCTCTATTTGAATCAGTCTAGACAAAATAACAACCTTTTGTTCTAATTTCAGTTCATTCTGAGCAACACAATAAAACAAGATGTTTTAAAAATTCATAAACGAATTAAAGAAGCGACAGTGACCATCGCACTTATAGAAGCCACTGGTTTGGAAAGTGACATTTCTGAAGACAAGCCGCGCTTTCTGTTTTGTCGTTTTAGGTAACTTTTTCAACTTTTTATGTCTTTTTTGTCTTATGTTTGTGTTCTTTTAATAAATTTGACTCTCGGTCTCGGCAAAATTAAGTCGGCGAGCTTAAAGAAATTTTCTTCCCAAAATAGACTCATTTACCGGTTGAGGAATAAATAAAATTTCTCTTACAACTGTTATTGCTGACTTTATTTTTATCTATGAACTTCTTCCCTATTTTGAACTCAGTTTATGGCTTAATTTCTTGCTTATCAATTAATTTGTAACTCGTATATTAACGAAATATTAACTTTGCAGATTGGGTGGAGATAAACACAAATCAAAATTAACTAAAATGCATGAGACGGAGGTGAAATGGCAAGAATTGTTTAATCTCAATATGTATGAGGAACATGTGTTGGAAATTTCGCTTTGGGATAAGGATTCTTTCATCGGCAGGTACTTGTGAAATTTCGCCTCTCGTTTTAGTGTTTCAAGCGACGGCATCATTTTAGCGAAATGTTCAAATGAAAATTTTATTCCCAGTCTTTATGGCGGAATTTCTTTGAAATATAAACAGTAAGGAAAAGATTATCGAAATAAAAAAGCTTCGAGAGCGTAGCGATATTCACTTTGCCTTCGATCTTCGAAGGCTTCGATTCGTTCGAAGTAACAATATGAACGTCAACTCAGTTTTGTCTTCTTGTCATAGAGTACGAGAGTATCCACTGTAAAAAATAAACTTCTAACTATAGTTTGAAATGGTCCAATCTATGACAAATTACTCTGATCTGAGCATAGAGTAGTATATATTATGTATATTAAGGGTCCAAGCATTAGTTCTAAAGTAACCATTAGTTCTGAAACAGAAAATAATGTATATTTCCTGGAGATTAATGAGCTTACTCTATGCGTTTTGCGTAGTTGTCAGCTTCAAAAGTTTCACCACCTTCATAAAAACCATTTCTTCACGAACATCCTTACTGGCTATTACATGATAACTCTCATTTCATTCCAGGAGTATAATAGATTTGTCTGAACTAGAGAAAGAGAGGACACACCAATTGCGAATAAACTTGGAGTGTGACGTAGGACAAGCAGAAATATTTATCTTGTTGACTATAAGCGGGACTTCCTTTGTAAACACACTTGTAGATAACGATGACTATGAAGAAGCAAAGAGGCAACTTTCTAGTGTGGAGAAGAAATATGTGAGTAAATATTTGAGGCACAGAGTACATTGTCTTTGAGGAATTACTCCTAGGAAGTAAATAAATAATACTTAACTCTGCTACAATAACCGTAACCATAATGAAAGGCCAGAGTTGAGAGGGCTTTTTATCTTCTATATTCCCTCAATCTCCTACCACCTTGGCCTTCATTCTTCAAACAAAGCCTCAGCTTTTAGATCGGTGTGACTTACTTTCAATATAATTACTAAAAGTACAGAACCCTACAGAATTGGCTTGTACCGCTTCCTATCAGTGAAAGATTTTTTTAGAATCATACCAGTGATTCTAGAACATCTTTATAAAACTTAGGTATTTCGTGTATTAGCATAGATTGTTATTTAATTTCAGGCTTGGTATCATGTCAATAACGATAGTGGAGACGTAGGCTCACTATCTGTTATAGTCTACGGAGCAAAAGGTCTTGTAAGCAACGAAACATATTGTATACTAGGATTAGGAAATGAAAGGTTACAAACTCAAACGGAATCAAAAACTTGTGACCCTAACTGGATGAAGATGTTTAATTTGTAAGTATAGTTTTGTTATGGAATAAGTAATATTATAACGGGATATTTACCGGAATATCCCCGGTAGTATTCCAGTGAACCTGATGCTTGCAACATCATCGGAATATCAGGAGATCATCAGCTAATAATAATCACAATAAATATCCCGTTATGATATATAAAACAGTGAATAACCGATTAGACATGTTGCTCGGTGTGATGACGTCAGGTGGCGTACAGCTCAGACAGGGTGCTTCTTGTTTGAGTAAAGAAGATCTGTTGTTCGACCATCTGCCCGATGGGTTGTTCTTCGAATGGCCATTCCGAGGGTGGATACGGCCTGCAGCGTCAAGATCCTGAAATTCACTAGCCGTTCAAAGACGAGCTGTAGGTACTAGTAGCTACTGACACCCAGCAAAAAAACGACACCTCATGTGCAAACAAACGTACAAAAAACAACCGTAAATCTTATAGTATAATGGGCGGTCTTATACTTTAAAGTGATTTCTTCGGCCAACGTTTAATACCTTTAAATGCACACTTATCATAAAACCTTTTAATAAAAATAGTGTAGATTGTAGATGTTGATAAACAGATAGGTAATAAATTTATAGCATTTGAATTTATAGTTATTGCAGCCGCCTTGCATTGATAAATATTATGGCAAT
Source organism: Crocallis elinguaria (assembly GCA_907269065.1). Taxonomy (NCBI): domain Eukaryota; kingdom Metazoa; phylum Arthropoda; class Insecta; order Lepidoptera; family Geometridae; genus Crocallis; species Crocallis elinguaria. The sequence goes on along the minus strand of OU026072.1, from coordinate 15,556,934 downwards.
TAATATAAAATCATACTTTGAGATATTTCGAATTAAAATTCAGTACTTGATTTAAAATGTTAAATCACTTGTCAGAATAAAAGTCGGCGATGAAAAAATATCTGGAAAAGTCTAAAGAAAAGAGGAAGTTGAAAGGATATGTAATTTTTTTTGAGTAGAATATGAAGTTGATGTTCTTAGTTCTTAATTTCAGTACTCTTCCGATTTCTAATTCCAGCCCTGTCAACGATATCACCTCAATTTTGGTCATCACTATCCACGACGAGAAAAAGTCGGAAGATATTGCCAAAATCTCCATACCTTTACTCGACATTCAGAATGGCGAAAATAAATGGTATGCCCTGAAAGATGTCACTCAACGAGACCGAGCGAAAGGAAACAACCCAAGGATACTACTGGAAATGAGAGTAACTTGGAATATCGTGAGTATTCTGAGGTTAAATCTAAGTTTGGGCGGTGGTCCTGATGGCTAAGAATAGTACAACCCGGCAGAATATCCAGGGATAGGGCGGCAGCGTTTTCCCCGGTCAACTGCGACGACGCTTACTGCGTAGTGTATTATGGCAAAATCCCCATTCATGGAGGAGACCGATGTTGAACTTTCCGCCTGATGATGAAACCTATGTTTGTAGGAAGGTGGTTGTCAATTTTGTGCCTGCCTGAATTGGTACCAACGCTTTGTCACTGCAAAATATCTAAAAGAGTAGTAATAACATGCATAGTTGTGTTCCAGTTGAATATGCGAACTAGTCAGTGTATGGGTAGGTGTTATGTTCATCATCAAGCAAACGAACTGCTCATAAGTTGTCGAATAAGAAAAAAAATACTCTCAAGATATCATCATATTATTATACATATATCAGTATTTACTAGGTGGTAAGACTAACTCTTCTGCGAGTGTCCGTCTGGGTTGGTACCACTGCTTTGCTCGTGTAGTCAGCCACCAAGTAGTAATGTGCGTGCATTACTGTGTTCCGGTTTGATGAGTAGAGTAGCCAGTGAAATTACTGGGCTAATAAGACTTAATACCTAACGTCTCAGGGTAGCGGGTGCACTGCTGTGCTGCGCAGGCCTTTGTGCTTCAAAGTTCTGAGTGGCACTGCAATTGTTATGGGCCGGTGTTATGCTTACCATCAGGCAAACGACCAGCTCGTCTCGTTACCAAATAGCATAAAAAAATATACTTCGCCATAACATATAAGCGATGTATTCTTAAAAATGCCCGGTGTAACATTAAACTTTACTCGATCCAGATGCGAGCGTCGGTACGTGTAATAAATCCCAAAGAAGTGAATTACTTGGAGACGGAAGAGAAACTGCAGCGGCACATATTCGCGCGCAACTTGTCGCGGGCAAGATCGATCATCAATTGGAATCTGAACGCCTTTCGTGTCATTAAGTAAGAACATTTGTTTTTGATTGTAATTCTTTTTTATGCTCAGTAAGTTGACATTTGACCATATACTCGCCTGTTCCTAGTCTGGATTTGAGGTGGCTCTCAAGTGTATCAACAAATCTGACACCAAATCTGGGGCACAAGCATATTCAATCACAATGGTCAAAATAGTAGTAGTTTCCGATAATTGCGACGACAGCTGACACTTTTGGTAATGCACTAGCCACTATGGTGTTCGGCCATCGCCATTACGCTAATTTCGCAGTTTGATAAATCATTATGGTATCAATTTCCCTTCAGCAATAACAACATAGCTGACAGATATGACATTACCGACTTTTGGCACAATTTGCAGTTGTGATAGATAATGACACCTCTGCCATCTCAATTTCAGTTGGTTAGCCAAGCTATGGCTTCATCACGATGTTATCTTCACTGAAAGCTGAAGTTCATTGTAACATTCGAACTTTGGACCTACAGATCGGCGGCCGACGCGCGACGTCATTACCACCAAGCCATCATTCCTTTAGAAATTCCTAAGCCTCTGCCATAACCATCGAGGAACTAACCCCTAGAGACACAGTGACGTTTGGTTTGCACTAAATAAATTGCACCACTTTTGCCTAGATATAATACGCTCTGATTGGCTAAGCCACCGCCTCGCGCCGATTTCCCGTGCGCTGATACGCTGAGCGCTGATATTAGTTATAGCAAAATCAATACATTGTTGTGAGATCAGATAGTATAGTATTTCAACTCTCGAGGGTTGTATCTCGATGGCCATAACTTTATAAGTTTAAATCAGTGATTACTTATCGTCTTACTACAAAAAACTTTTAGACGCCTGTTTGGCTGGACAGAGTCTATATAAAGTTAAACGTACAACTGATTTGAGTTAGACAACGGTTAGACACTACTTACATCAGGATTTGTGGTTGCTCATATTTAAACACGCGACTAAGGCATGTAAAGGAGTTAAACACTGTTCAACACAGGTTTAATTTATATTTTCAGGACTATGTTTGAATGGGAATCCACGAAGTTAAACGTGATAGCGCTGACGTTTTGGCTGCTTTTCTGTTGGTTCTTCAAGACCTGGATGCTACCACTACTTTTGTTAATACCCTTCATTTGGTACAGACCTCCGAAGTATGTCTTTATAGATTGTAAGTACTACCATAATCCTAGTTTTAATCTTCATCTTACACATACATAGACTCTAAAACGGTAAATGAAAACATTGTTTTAACCAACTTCAAAAACACGAGGTTATCATTTCGACATGTATGTATATAAGGTATTTATTGGAACTACAATATATTCATACAATTATGATAATATACTAAGGCTTCCAAACAAATATAGAACATGTTTTCGTTGTATGTATGTTTGTCTACGCAAGTCTCCGACGAAACTATTAATCGGATTGTGACCATTGGAATATATTTATTTCAACTTAGAGAACAGCGTAAGTTTCGTCAAAACCGGTTCAGTAGTTCAAAATACATGGGCCAAAATGTTAATATGAAGTCGGTTTAATCGGCTTATGTTATGTTACATAAAATTGTTTAACTATTGGATAATGAGAGGAGCAGGTCGTTTGCCTGATAGTAAACATAACGCCAGCCCATAACAATTGCAGTGTGACTCAGGACTTTGAAACACAAAGGCCTGCGCGGCAGTGCATTATAAGCCCAGTAATTTCACCAAATAATTTGCTTTGCAAACTAGAATACAGTAATGCGTCAAATTACCGCTTGGTAGCAGACACGAGCAAAGCGGTGGTAGGTACCCGTCCAGACGGATACTCGCGGAAGAGTTAGTCGTACCACCTAAACATCGTAAGGAAACCCATACATGTTCAAGAATCAAAAAATTTGAAGACGTGTGACATCCACCAAGCCACTCTGGCCAGCGTGGTGATGGCCCCATAATCTCAGCATTGTGACTAATCCGCCTTGCTGTCTTAAGAAAATGATTAAAACAGAAAACATTTATCGATTTCATTACAGGGAAAAACTATGTTTATGAAGAATTAGCAGTAGAAATCTATGAAGATTCAAAGAAAGATAAGGTTAGTTATGTTGTAATGAATATAATATGTCCCTATACGTACTAGCTCGTGGCTGTGGCTTTGCATGATATCAAGATTAAATGCAGTGTTATTCCGAATTCCTAGTCTATTTACCAATGAAATTTCATCAAAACCGGCCGATCTTTACAGCGTTTAACACAAAAGTAAATATCTAAAAGAAATCCCTAAGCGAAATATTGTAAAGTAACTAAATACCTATACCTACTACCTAAATACTACTAACTAAATATAATACATTTAGTAATTCCGTGGCGGTTTTACTACGGTACTAACCTTTATAAGGCTAAGATTTGGATAGTGAGTCTTTCTACCATAATAACATATCAGAATTCTATAGAATTTTGACGTAATAATAAATATGGAAGCACGGGTCCACACTTAAGTTCACCATTCACAAACGCTCCACTTCACAACATTCCACAAACGTTCCAAAAATCGTCCCTATGTGAGAAATCTCAGGTGGATTACGTGTAGTGATAGAAATATTCGATTTCCAAACGTTCCAAATCGAACGTTCCACAACATTCCAACACATCATGTGTGGCCGATACAACAATCCATTTCACAAAAAATTGGCCCGGTAAGGATTGACCGTCTGTGTGCTCAAAAATTGGACCATCACTCCACTCAATCCACCGCGCGGAGCGATCGAATTAGAGTGATCGTGAATGGGAACTTAGGCTAAGATTCAGAGACTATTCTAAGCGTAGACTTTGGCTTCCATATGTCAAAACTGTATAGAATTTTGACGTATGGAAGCGTGAGTCCACGCTTAGATTCGTCTCTGAATCTCAGCCTTAGACTGGTCATCTTAACTTAGCCTTGGTGTTCGATAAAGTGCTGTACAGTATTAAACTTCTTTTCAGGACGAGAAAACTTCCTGGAGGCAAAAACTAAACAGTTTGACTGATATGGTCCAGACGGTGCAAAACATAATTGGCGAGTTTGCAAGTTACGGAGAATCTATAAAAAAGTACGTTTGATTAAAGTTAAGATTAAGCCTTTGACAGCTTGTCAGCAGTGGACGTTAAAATTGTTATTTATTGTCCAAAACATGTGCTGACAACTTTACATACAATAATTATTATGCATGTATAAGGTGTCAAAATTAAAACTAGGTCAAATTTTGCCTGAGTAAGTGTACAAATACAGTTCAACAAAATAGGTTATGAATATTTAACGTTTTCCGGCTGATTATGATCATGATGAAACTTAATATATATATTTATTACATATTTTTCTTTCAGCCTATTCAACTTCACTGTTCCGTTTCTAAGCTGTTTGGCGATTCTTATGATCTCAGGCATAGCTTTCGTGATGTATTTAGTTCCTGCCAAATATATGTTTATGATTTGGGGTGAGTCTAATAGTAATTTTTTGTACTATCCGGTCACGAGATGAGGATATCATTTGCAGGATGGTAAGCATACCTAATGCTGCTATTAGACGCTAATGCGTATTTGCGTTGTAATGTCAAAATAACCATAGCTTTGCAACAAGCGCGGATCACGAAGTATTAAACGCTTTGAAGTAAAGGTATCAAAATCCATTAATAGGACAATAATAGCAATATGTACAGATAGTGTTGTCTCTTTCACTCGCTCGAAGCCCCGCCTGGGCTCAACACGACGCTACATACATCACTTGCGCATCACAGTGTTTTCACCGTGGGTTCTGCACTGAACACGCAGAGGTTATGAAACTACTTAAAGCACGATACTTTCTATATTTTACAGTCGATTATTATCGAAATAGCTACGGAAACCTCAAACCTGCAAGTGTTCTTACTTAACATAATATTTATTTTCTAAGCATATAATTAAGACAATTGATCAATTTATCATAATTATGTGCTTTTGCAGGTATCCACAAATTTACAAGGAAAATTTTGCGACCAAACAGAGTTCCCAATAATGAAATGCTGGATCTCCTCTCAAGAGTGCCTGATGATGAAATTTTGGTAACTTTTTTTCATTTTGTTTCTTAAGAATGTATTGTTAATTTGAAAATAACTCATGGGACGCGAGTTGATACTTTGACAGACCACGGAAACCGACTAATTCAGCATGATTGATGGATAAGGAACAATCGCGGACCACGAGAAAACCATGATCCCCGCTTGACGCATATCGTATCAGCTATTGTGGTTGTGGTTGGGGCTTGAAGGAAATCTAGCCCGAACACGGCTCCCGCTTCTAGCTATGCTCCTACGACCTCTACAAAAAAATTGTTTCACAACAACTGCGTGCTCAGTGCAGACGCCGCCGTAAATAAGTGGTGGTTCGCTATAGCGTAAAGCGGGGCAGTAGTCACTTTGAGCCCAGGTAGGGATTGAATGCGACATCACTATCTGGCTGTATTGTTCTTGTCTATTTCGTTAAAATTTGATGATTTTCGCACGCTTGTAATTTGCGCTTGTTGCAAAATCAAGGTTATTTTGACAGCAAAACGTAAACATGCATAAGCATATATAGATAGTCGGTCTATGGCTTACGTTCTCTTAAATATAAGGACTTTATCCCAACATTAGAAGCGTAAAACTATGATGATGAATACATTTTTCAAAATGCTGACTATCTTTGCGTATATTTGATGGCTTTTCTCTTATATTTCAGCTCAATATGCAAGAATTGCCGCTCGAAGACGTGCCTGAAGAAGATGTGATAAAATGATCTGAAATCCAAACTATATTTTTAATCTTTTAAGAATAAATTAAAATTAACTATAAGTTATAAATAGCAGTAATAAGCTTGTGTTATTGGAGGCGGTGATGATCCCATTCCCCATGCGACATCACTACTTTAACCGCTACCTCATCAAGACAATGAGTTTTAGACTCGATAAGTCGCCAAATAATTAAAACTAACCATTCCGTCAAATACGTACCAGTTACAAAGCAAGCGTAGTCAAAAAAATACAGATAAAACCATACTCAACAAACATCGCGTTTGATAACAAGACAAGCTGTTCGTTTACCTGATGGTAAGGTTAACACCGGCCCATAACAATTGCAGTGCCACTCAGAACTTTGAAACATAAAGGCCTGTGCGGCATTGCAGTGCACTTGTTACCCTGAGACATTAATAAACCCAGTAATTTCACTGACTGTAACTTTACTCATCAAACCGGAACACAGTAATGCTTGTTACTGCTTAGCGGCAGACTTCACGAGCAAAGCGGTGGTATCAACCAAGGCGGACACTCGCAGAAGAGTTAGTTCTACCACCTAGTAAAAAGTGATTATATACCTACCCGTGCTACACCTAAGTTCTCCACCTGGGTGAAATATGAAGCACTTATCATGCCCCAACTTCCAATAAGTTCAATCAAAGTCAAATCCAAAATCAAATCCTACCAAGTGTTTAAAAAACAAGGAATGAGTGTTGATGAAGTGAAGTGTGCAAGTACAAAGCTAAGAGACGGAGGACTCTCTGATATGCCTTTCCAAAAGTGACTGAACATCATGATAGTAAAAGTAGTAGTAATAGCATACCTAATCTATAACCTTGTCAAGTGTGATGATAAAGAGATACTAAACCCTTTAAGACTAATTAAAAGTTTTAGCCCTACATTAACTTTTATTCTGGGAAATTGAGTACATATTTTTCGGTATATAGACAACAGGAAAAATAAAATGAATAAATCCAGCGATCATTGGTAGGTACGCTTACGTGTCTGCATCTACGTAGTTAGCAACGATTTACCGTGCTTATGGAATCAGGACAATTTGTATGGATGACTAGTATCGGAGACAAAGTTTGAAAGGGGGCAAACGGCGAACCGACCGATCCAAGAGCGAAATAGTCTTATAATAACTTTTTTTTTATGTTATTTGGTAACGAGACGAGCTGGTCGTTTGCCTGATGGTAAGCATAACGCCGGCCCATAACAATTGCAGTGCCACCCAGAACTTTGATACACAAAGGCCGGCGCGGCACTGCAGTGCGCTCGTTACCCTGAGACATTAGGTATTAAGTCTCATAACCCCAGTAATTTCACTGGATACTCTGCTCATCAAACCGGAACACAGTAATGCTTGCACACTACTGCTTGGCGGCAGACTTCACTCACAAAGCGGTGGTAACAACCCATCAGACGGACACTCGCAGAAGATTTAGTCTTACCACTAACTAAGGGTCTAGCCTAGATCAGCTGATTCACTACTATGTTAAACTTTGTTAAAATGATAATGTTGATTAGAAGAGACTTAAAAACAATCTAAAAAAAGCCCCGCACTTCCGGTTTGAAGTTTTAATTTCAGAAATGTTGTATGACGTTTTTCCAAGGGAGGTTCTCACAACTTGTTGACAGCCATGTCAACCACCCCCTTCCCTTCTTCACCCCCTTCCGGGATAACATACAAATTCAAACTCATCCTGTATACATATACAGGTAAAAGGTATGTGCACAATGCACATACCTATTGCATTTGTCTCGTCCTTGGAATCGAACCAGCAATCTTTACGCGTGATAGAAGTCTATTGACCTACGGAAGCTGTCAAATATGTCACACTGAAATAACAAAACTGGTTTATGGGTTTCTAAAAGTAAACGACAATGAAAACACTGGTTATAAATAAACATATTTACATTTAATTTAATTTCCATTATAATAAATCTATAAATTCGTTAAAATAATCAATAAAATTACTATACGAATAAAATATTTTTAACTTAATCACAGGTTGTTTATGATGCAATCTTTTGTACAATGTTACACGTGCTGTATAAATTAATAACATTCACTGCCGGTTTCACAATCTCCTCGTAAGGACTAACTGACTGTTAAAACAAGACAAAAAATAATTTTGTTAAAAAAAAACTAAATAGAATTTTTTATTCAGATTTTGGCGACCCGATATAACAAAGATATTTCGTAGCTAATATCTTCGGATGAAGTGACAAAATGGAAAACAACTGGAAGAGTTTTATCTCGATCTTAATTTATTTAAAAAAACTAATAACTTAATCTGAGATTGTCTTATCCTATATTAAATACAATTCTTCGCCTAGTTACAGATTTATAGACAATTTTCTTAAAATATTTGTAATAGGCGGGCTTTTTCGTTGAGAACGATTTTTTTCAGTCCAACTTTTAGTTTTATCCTGCGTGAGGATGATTTTTTTTCCTTTTAATCGTCAGTTAAAACTTACACGGAAAAAGTGAAACGGTAAATCATACAACAATGTCCCTGCCAAGCTGATCGAACTCGTTCACAAAGTAGAACATATCTTTGTGGTCTAAAGCCGAGTTCTGAAAAACGATGCGGAAGAAATTGGCGAGGTCACCCTGAGGTTGATACGTGACCATCATACTTCCTTCCTTTATCATACGCTCTTTTATTTTTGGCGCAACCTTGTCCAATCTTTCGTTGTAATCTGGTTCGTTTTCGCATCCGCGCAAACACTTCGGTATATACCAAAACATGATGTTTGTACACTCTGGTTCATCAATAACCAATTGGAACCCATCTCGGTTTCTAATTAGATCGACGAAGTGTTTGGCGTTATCGAAAACAGTATCGATATGTTTCTCGAACCCTTCGCTACCTTTGGCTTTCCACATGAACCAGAATTTGAGTACATCGGCTCTACGCCCGCATTGAATATGCTTGTCCCCTGTGTCGTACGATGTGTCGTAGAATTTGTCTTTCTGGAAGAGGTATGTAGCGTTGGAGGAGTGTCCTTCTTTGAGGATGTTCCTGTGTCTAATTAGGAAAGTGGAGCATTGTTGCGGCGCCGCCAAGAGCTTGTGAGGGTTCCACGTCACCGAGTCGGCCCTGGAAATAGTCACCTCGTTAGCGCTTGGATGCGATATATTCACAGAAGAAATAGAGGCTTAATCGGATGTAGAAAATGTATGCTAATGAAATAAATTAAATTAATAGGAAACAATAAGTGTGTTTAGAAAACTGAAAATCAATGTTCCAATAATTTTGGAAAAAATGGATTACTAAATATTACACAACGTGTCTGCAGGTATTCTCAATATTATTTGCAATCAGTTCAATATTAGTAATTGAACAGCGTAAGTATTCAGCAAAGAAATTCATCAATAATATTGGACAAAGAAAAATGTTTAAAGATTAGGTATGTTAAATAATTAAAATAAAAAAATTAAAGATGCGAAAGCTACTCATCAAACTTAATTACATGTTTCCCACTTCAAAGCAGACAGAATTTACAGTTACATTCATTACTCCGAACCACAATTAAGGTTTTCCCTTGCAAGTCAAAATAATTGGTCCGCAGAGAGGGTAATAACAAGATATACTCACAGTTCAATGCCACTCAAGAGTTTCCTATGCTTGTTTGACATCAAAGCGCCACCTCCCCACGCCGCATCGACGTGTAACCAAAGATTATACTTTTTGCACAGAGACGATATTGGCACCAGAGGATCAAAAGCGCCATATACTGTTGTCCCAGCTGTTGCGGTGACTAAAAACGGCGTCGCTCCTTCATCTAAGGCTTCGTTTATTTTGACTTCTAGGTCATGCACGTCCATTTTTCCAAGTTTGTCGGCTTTGACTAAGATGCAGTTGTCGCTGCCGATGCCCATGAAGGCGGCCATCTTTTTGGTTGAGTAGTGAGCCAGTTCTGATGTGAACAAAACTAGCTTAGGAACTGCGTACACGCCTTTGGTCTGTAAAAGGTTTTTCATGATTAATATCCTGTAGCTTTGAATTTATGAAACAAATTAAGTTGTACTTGAACAATCTTTTTTTACGTTCATTTTTTATTTTATGTTACGAGTATCAATTAAGGCTTTAAGTAGTTAATTTTTGTTGTTGTTTTACCTAGTTTCCTAGATTTTCTAGTAAATTAAGTAGGACCTGCTTATGGTTGATTGAATATTTTATGCCGATCTATTAAATTATATATAAATTAAGGAGCAATTAAGTCTATAATAATAACTAATTTATAGGATACTTTAACACTGATCACTGGGTTGTTGCCTAAACAGTTTTCATGTCATCCTCTTTATCTAAACAAATTTCGGCTTCTCTAATTCAATTGATGCTTGCACGTGTTTATGATCACCGCACCATCTAGTCAATACAAAAACTATGACTTCTACTGGTTGCGCCTGACCGAAATAATATACGTGCTACCTACAACTCAAAATGACATAGTACTGCGTGAAAGCATCATTTATGTCAATAACAGAACATTGATTGTCATTTATTTAACACCTTTGTTCATAAAAATCATGAGCCGACCAATCCACAATTGGAACGTTAATTATTTCATTGGTACTCGTATTACCTGCTTCGAACTAATTAACTGCCGTAACCTTAGACTTTTATAACTGAGTTAGCAAAGTGCTATACATTCACTTTGTGGCTAAAATAACTGATTAAGATAGAATTTATTTGCCAAAGGTTCAATTGCACTATATTTTTTTACATGGCAAGTGTGTCTTTGCGTTCTCCTATCTAAAATTTTAGAGTTCTGATTTGTTTCGCAGTATGTGAGTAGTAGTGTTTGAGGTCTTGGTTCACGTAGCCAGTTGAGTCTATTATCAACAGGCTTTATTTAAATGTATGAAGTTTCATCGTTCTAAGTTTCATCGTTCTAAGTTTCATCGTTCTCGCTATGGCCCAATGTGGGCCATTGTCAAGGCGCTCAGTTTGGTACAGTGCATATAACATTCCTGAAAACTTCTGATGTATGGATGTGCAAGGTTTCTCCCTGACTTTCCTTCACCTGGAGTGAGTAGGAAGCCCTATTTTGTATATTTACTACAACCTGCGTAATGTCATATTATCTATTCTGTGGTTGTGGTGAGACTTTACACAACTTATAACCTCACAATTAGAGTGCGTAAGGTGATCGACTTTTTTGCAAGTTTATAATACATTGATACGCTCAATACTCCACTGAAAATGTGTTTAGTTTTTACACGACTTAGTTAGTGGGAGGACTAACTCTTCTGCGAGTGTCCGTCTGGGTTGTTACCACCGCTTTGCTCGTGAAGTCTGCCGCCAAGCAGTAGTGTGCAGGCATTACTGTGTTCCGGTTTGATGAGCAGAGTATACAGTGAAATTACAGGGCTTATGAGACTTAATACCTAATGTCTCAGGGTAACGAGTGCACTGCAGTGCCGCGCAGGCCTTTGTGTTTCAAAGTTCTGGGTGGCACTGCAATGTTTACGGGCCGGCGTTATGCTTACCATCGGGCAAACGACCAGCTCGTCTCGTTACCAAATAACATAAAAAAATAGAAACGACTGCACAAAAAATTAATATTATGTTTATAGGGTTTATGTATGTATGTATGTGAGTTTATTTATTCCACCATAACTTTTAAATGCTTGAACATATTTTTAAAGGTTCGTAGTTTATGAGATTAATGACCACCAAACAAAAAAGTATCTGGTTGTTTGTTTAGCAAACTATTATTATTTATAACAGACCAAACACTAAACTTGTATCGTGCAAACCGGTTATATTTTATTCAATAAAAATTTTTGCTAAATATTTATCAAGGTCAAGGCTACTGTCAAATCAATGTCTAATAAAATAACACGTTGTTTAATGGAGCTATAAAATATGGTTTTATTTTTCATTTTTCTCATTCAGTTAGTATAAGCGCATTTCTAAAAATAAAATTGCCTTAAATCGCAAAAATCTATGTCTCAAATAAAATGTACAAACAACCAAGGTTCACGAATCGCAACACGCGATACCTATCAGAAAATCGGGGTTAAGGCAACGCCAGACAATATTATCTTCCTACAGAACCAGCAATCTAGCTTAATAACTTAATAAGATTTGCCTAGGTAAGTTATTAATATTAGTATTTTCTATACTTGACCAATACTATAAACAAACTCGACGGATAACAAACAATGACATGATTTGAATTTGAATTTTTATCTATGTTATTGATGGTCGGTGATCCGTCAAGCTTGTTTACATTATTAGACAACTTAGAAAATCTCTACTATAATAGGTTTAATGTAGGTACAAAATGCAAGAAACACACAAACTTATTACAACAAATAAGCCTGAAATTGTAATAAGTAGTATTGTCATGACTGTGACGCATGACTGCAAGTAAGCTCATGTGATAAGGCTGACGTATGCGTAAATGCATTTAAAGCGTAATCGAATAATCTCAAACCGATGTGTTAGTGTCCGAACGACAAACAACGAATATTCTTATCCAGAGATATTTTTTTAAGTTCTATTTGGTTTTGTTTCTTATTTGACATAGGGTTAGTTAGTGTCAATTGTGAATAAATTGTTCGTAGTTTAAAAAGGAAGTTATAATATAGCAAGCCTTTGTTATTACTAATAAATTAGCTAAATGATGCCTGCCAAAAACATAAAAAATTCCACAAACATCCGTAATGTTTTTAATTTGTATAACAGTGTTTCGCACAAATAAATCATTTAAATTTATATCTATAAGCATATTGCACCAAGTTTTGAATAATTAAAATGCTGAATTTACCTATTTAAATCAAAGTGATTATGTGCGGAAGCATTAATTTAGTCAGGAAATGTCTAAATAACTAAGTATTCATTAATTAACACATGCTTGCCATACTACTTAGTGTATTTCTTAACTAGGTATAATATTTGAATTCAGTTCCTGATGTACAATACGATTTGAAGCGTATAATAATTATAATTATAAAATTATGTGTAGGCTAAAACGAATTTAAATACAGAGATCCGGATATAAATAAATAAGTCTGATATATTATTATATATGCATTGAAATGCGCTCTTTGCCCTAAGATCAGCCCCATAATTTCACTGACTACTTTGCTCATCAAACCAGAACATAATGCTTGCACATTACTGCTTGGTGGCGGACTACACGAGCAAATTGGTGGTACCCACCTAGACGGACCCTCGCAGATGAGTAAGTCCTACCTGGTATTTTTTTATGTATTTCAAAAATAATTGTGTATATTTAGACGGGTGGAATCAATTTTAGGTCCGATATTTAAAAGTCGTTATTATGAAAGCCCTATATTTTTATTTAATTTAGTAGAATAAAACAAGACTCACCTTAATATCGGGGTAGTAGAAAAATCTGGCACAGCTGATGGCATATCCATTAGCGATTGATCCACCAGGGCAGAAAATCCCGTCGCCTTCCCCATTCGGCCATCCAACAATCGCTCTCATTTCCTTCAGGACCTCTTCTTCCATCAGTGTGAAGACAGGAGCCACTTCGAAGGTATAAACGCTAGGGTTGAGCGCATCAGTCAGCCATTGTCCAACCAGACCGTATGGGTCAACGGATGAAAAGAGCTGGTTGACGAAGTAGGGATGGGCCGTGTTGACTGAGTATCTGGCCACCTTATGACAAAAATAAAGGTTCATGTCTAGTGTTCGTAAATTTTTCAAGATCATGCTGTATTAATTTTAATATCCTACTGCTAGTGTTTTCGGTCTTATTTCGGAAAAAGCTGAAAGATGAGCTGGAATTATTTTTCACTATGGCTCAGTTCCTATTGATTGTTTAACTTCTTTAACATTTTTTTTTAACTTGTAACTGAATATTAAACAAACGACGATTAAACTATAATTTTAAATTCAGTTTGATTAAGCTCATACTAATTCAATACTAACTTAAAATATCCTACAGATATGAAATTAAATGAAATAAAAACATATGTCAAACAGCTGAGATACAGCAAATTCTGGAAAACGTTAATAACTTAATTTAATCTCAATAAAAAGAACTTTACCCGGAAAAAATAATTATGTATATATAAAAAATAGTAAATGAAAAAAAACTTACATCTGCCATTATTCCTAAAAGCTGATCGTGTGAAACGGGCCCTTGGCGAGGCTTCAAGTCAATGGCTTTCTTGATTTCCTCCGGAGTCGCCCATTCCACCACTTTTGCTGACCTCTGCGATCTTCCAAACACCACCCGCTCGACCAGCAGGTCCACAGCTCTCCTCAAGAAGTCCTCATGTTTCGATCTCTCCGAAAGACTTTTGAACAGGGTCTGGTCCACCCCTACGTCTTCACCTCCCGGCAGTATAAGATCTGAATCAGCAGGCATTTTTCTTTCTTCTTTACTATAATTCAAAATAAAAATATTCCATAAGTTACAGTGCAAGGCAGCTGCGGCCGGCCGCGAGCCCGGGTCCGAGGTTTTAGCTCGCCAATCGGTGCGTAGCCTTCTTAAATACTACGCTCAACGTCAGTTCACTTTGTAAGGTTATGTTTAGTTCTATTAAAATGTAAACAAATAATTGTTTTATCCGGTGCAGTAAGTTGTAATCTCGATGGTTTTAGATTACCAGTCTTATTAAAACCCACTTATCATTTATAATCAGATCGGTTTCAAGATTTTCGTTGCTAAATCTGTAAATGAAACAGGACAATCATTGGGAGTGATAAAAGAATAGAGGTGCTTTGGCTTATCTGGTTGAAAAGAAAATCAATATTTGTATTTACTGTACTGCATCTGAAGCCATTTATTGTGAAATTAGGTTAATGGGGGAAAATTATTATTAACGATGACATTTAATATAATGATAAAATATTAAAACTTAATAGTAGTTGCTCTACGTCATTCGTATTAGGAATAGATAATCTGGTCAACTTATAAGTAGATTAATATAATCTAATTTAGCATTTTCCGTTCCAATAAAGCAATGTCACTAACACTTTTCTAAACACTTTTCTTTCTTTTTCTTTCTTCTTTCTTTCTATACGCCCACAATGGCTTGTAGATCATCCGATTGGTTTGTAAGCTAGTTCGATGTACTTAGTGGTGGTATATATTATATATAATGATGCTACTTTATAAATAAAATGCATTTACCCGTTGTAAAAAAATATTCTAGGTATGACATACTAGCTTGTGGCAACTGCACAAATTACATGTATAGAGATACTACGGCATCTGGCTCTACCTTTCAAATATTTGTTTGTTGTGTTTTAGAACGCAGGCTGTGTTAGATGAAAAACAATTTAAATAAAGGATTATTTCTTTACGTGTCGATTCCGTAATTTCACTGATATTTCCTTTTTTATTTGCCTTGACAATTACTTTTTGTATAGCAAGTCTAATTAATGCATAATGGAGGCCAGTACCAAAGTACTGGCCTTTGTTACTTGACTAATCAACTGCGAAATGCAGACAAAAAGCGAATTTTGTTTTATCTGTGGATATTGATGATAGTGACTTATTATGAAAATTAATAACATAGTGTTATCACAGATATTATGTAGGCATTGGATATAAAAACTGATAGGTACTTTTTTATACAAATAGGTATTCATTTACACGTGGAAGTGTATCTCTCTCTTTGACTGGAAACAAATGAGGAAACTAGTGCTGGATTCGATAATAGTTTTTGTACATACGCTTTTCCTTCATTTCTTTTTTTCCTTTTAGATACTTTTCCGTGTAATTTTATGCTATGTATGTAACTAAGGTATTAAGTAACTTATAAGTTGCATTAGGGACTACTGGACCCAATTTATAAATTAAACGGACATTATCTATTTTGTTTCTGAAAACTTACAAAATTAAACATAAAAAATGTTCACAACAATGAATAAGTTCACAAGAGTTTTTTTTCCACGCATCGGAATATTCCTGGTGACGTTGTAGAGTCATACCAGGTGGTATTAAAACCTTAAAATTTGTATATAAGTAGATAGAGGTAGGTATGTTACGCAGGTCGTCTTCAAGGAAAACGCTACCTTACATTGACGTCATTCACACGTCAATGCACCACGCTGGAGCTGAATCAGAAGAGGACAGTCTTCGTGGCGCTTGCCGCCAATCGACGATTCCCTTTTGAACCATACTTCGGTGAAATAGATCGTTCTTCGATTATAATATATATAGGATATTTTGTAATTTTGTTAAATAAATATATTTTGTTCAGATCTTCGCTGTAGCCATATATTTTTGATAGCTCTTAGTCAATGTAGATGTGTTTAATATGGAAACATAATCAAAATTAGACTTAGGGGATAAATATGTGTCTAGCACTTTTGATATATATCACATTATATATAAACATAAAAAATAGTTACTGTCTAAACTTGCAATAAAATGAATCGGTTGCCGAGTTAAAGACCAGTTGCATGCCTAGTATTCCGTGCCTAAAATTTGAAACAAAATTATCAGTAAGAACTTAAGAGTATATATATTCCCTTAGACATACTGATAGGAAGAAAAAACAATCAGGAAACCCTAAGAGGAAAACTACTGCCACGCAACTTTTTACCTTAGCGCTATTGATGAAATTCTGGGGAAGCAAAAATGAGCCTGAATGCTATGTCTTTGTGCATTAAGGAAAAAATTTAAGGGATAATACCGCGTCGTTGCTGGTAAACGTATTTTCCATGATTTACCTGAGTTAGCTACCATATTATTATGACTATTATAGGTACCAATTTACTGACCGAGAGTTATTTATTAATTAATTGAATTGAATTGGATGATTTGAGTCAATTTTATACTGACGTAGATAGGTACTTCAAATAAGATGAGAGCTATGATTTTTATGAAGACAAAAATAGTACTTTTTTATACCATCGGATAACGAGACAAGCAGGTCGTTTGTCTGATGGTAAGCACAATGCCAGCTTATAACAATTATTGCAGTGCTATTAAGAACTTTAAATCACAAATACCTGCGCGGCACTGCATTACGCTCGTTACCCTGAGACATTTGGTTTTAAGTCTCATTAGTTCAGTAATATAGTGCTCATCATGCATTGCTCATCAAACCGGAACACAGTAATGCTTGCACATTACTGCTTGGTGGCAGATTACATTAGCAAAGCGGTGGTACCCACCCAGATTGATACTCGCAGAACAGTTAGTCACAAAATGTATGCAATAAATAAATAGTGAATGTCATCGTAGTGACGACAAATCGAATTAATTAGTTACAAGAAAAATTCTACTCAATTCTACTCAAAGGCTTATCTATATACTGCTACAAAGCTGAACTAGAAAATAACCTAACCATTCATATAAGATGTGAGACAGATTTATTACCAAAACAGGTTTTTTTGAAATGGCCCAAACGTGCATAAGCAAAACCCGCGTCATAAGTAGGTAAGCAAAAGGGGGAAAATAATGATCATTCTAGTTTCGCTCTAGACTGCTTGACGCCACTTTTATGATGATTTAAAGTAGAACCGGTGATACTGTATTAAGTTGATATAGGATTTTTATAGGATGACTACGATTACAATTACGACGATTTACAATGCATATTTTTTTTCATCGCGTGTAGGGAAGGTATAATACTTCGTAGCAAGGAGCAGGAGGACACATCGAAATTTGAAAAAAAAAATCGGACCTTGGTTAATTTTTTGTATAAACTTTTTATTTATAATTTATACTAACTGTGCCCCGTGGCTTCACCCACATAGCCTAAGTTACTCCTTATAACATCAGCTATCTGCCAACGTCCCAACAAAATCGGTCAAGCCGTTTTGGAGATTACCCGAAACAAACAGACAGACAGACAAAAGTTTTAAAAAGAGCGTTTTTGTATATATATATATATATATATAGTAATAGGTACCGTATATATTTTCATATGCATTTAGTGAAAAGCTGTTATTTTGATATCATAAACAGACGCTTAAATTTTATTGTTTTACTATGTATGTATAGATTAGATAATTAGGCATTAAACATACTACCTAAAAGATTAGATACCCATAATTATTTCACAGTCAGCATGTTATTTTGATGCGATGGCCACGATGGCAGAGTGGATGCAGTAATACAACAAACACCTTTCAAACAAATGATGTGAATTCCGTAAGGCAATTGACATAGTTTCAAGGCAAATCCCTAAGTACTAACCAACATACCTATTGCCTACTCTTCAATACTCGAGCGCGTCCATGCAATATTTACAAAACAAACAGTCGCAATTTTTTTCAATTGACATTGAATTGCATAATTGGATCAATCAATTCGCCCCACTGTCCGACGGAGTAACAGTTTATTTCACTGTCAGAGTTATTTATAAGACTATACGTTCTATAGTTTGATCGACATCGCTGTTCGTGGCCCGTTACACGCAATGCATGATTGGTGGATTTAAAAGCATCAATAACGGACCACGCGATAACCATGGAAAAACCGCGATCACCGCTTGACACATATCGTACCGTCTTAAAAAAGTACAAAAGGAGGAAATTAAAGTTAGTTAAAGCCTAATATTTTTCACTGAGCTTTGATTTTCATACATATCACTTCCACTGTTAAAATAAACAATATGTATTGATATTTTAACAGTTTATTTGTAATAATTATTAGGTTTTCATTTCCACTATAGGTTGCACATTTTCTCCAGTTTTTTTTTTCTCTTATGAATATTGGCGTCAGCGTAGTTTCCTTCAACGGTTTATACCAGTTTCTGGTAGGTAAGTTATTTCCATGTATGATGTGTTGAGTAGTTACTTATGTTGCTTATACTTTTGCTGGGATAGTCAGTCAAGAGTGTGGAGTCTAAATCTGTCAATAGATATTTATTTCACAAATATTCTTATCTTCACATTTAATTTCAGTCTGTATTCTTCAATGCAGAGCTAAGTCTACTATCTTCCTTCTATCTCTCACGATCTTGATATAGTGAAGGACAGTCTCAAATAAGCCCAGCTCATCTAGTGAAATTATTAAAGTTAGTATTTTTAAAAAGTTACAATTCAGGCGTTTTCAATCAATTGGAATATTTGCTTCACATTGGGACATCTTGTTATTTTCTTCTGTTGTAATATCTGTCGTTTGATACGCTTTGGCTAACTGTTTCAGTAGGAAGCATGGATAAGAGTATAGGGATGATGTTTAGTGAATATGGATTAGGATTAGATTATGGGCACATTATGAAATATACTACAGGTTTCTCCATATAACACACCTAACTGTATTCTATTCGGTTTCTTCTTTATTGGAAAAACCTATTGAAAGATTATTACAGAAAGCTTTAATATCTGTATTGATATGCATCAATAGATATTGAAGCTATCTGATCGATATATAATAATCCATCTATAATGATAGATGACATAGATTACACAGTTACTCATTTATTAATCTCATTATTGTTAGATGTTCTGATAGGTGACAGACATATAGATTACTACAAATTTTTTTAATTATTATTTTTAACAACGTAGATTTTATGAATATTGGTGTTAATTTTTTTAAGTCTAGATTTTAACACCTATTTATAAAATACGGTATTTAAAAAAATGAATACTTATTGATATTTATTGTTATAAAGAGGAAAAGTTTGTTTGTTTAGCTAAATATATGGAATCACAGGTCCGATTCTAAAAAATCTTTCAAGTATAGTAATTATCTAAAAAAATGGTTGTATGGGTGAAGCGATCGAGGTTTTTACATATTTCATACGACAAATATGTTGGAACAAGGAACGGTGATTTCTACTTACAAGCCATTCAAATCCCCTTGAGTAGAAAAATTGTTAATGATAGGTACTGGCTCCAATTTCAACCAGGTGTTCATCGTCATCATCACCGTCATGAGTCAGAAGACGTCCACAACTGAACATAGGCCTCCCCCACAGAAAGCCTATTGGATCGACTTCTCGCCTCTTGCATCCAACGGTTCCTGGCGGTTTTGACCATGTCGTCGTTTCACCTAGCGGAGGGCCGATCTTCACTACGTCTTCTGGTTCGTGGTCGTGGTGTTTCTTCCTGATCGGTCATCAGATCAGATCAGTTCTTCGATCGACGTGGCCTGCTCTTTGCCGTTTCATCTTGCATAATTTGCAAGATGTATCAGTATAGCTAGGTGGTACTTACATGGAACGAATTCCAGATTTATAAAGTAACACTTTGTTTTCACAATAACATAATGTTCCATAAACACATAAACACACTCCATAAAAATCACTTTGACTATCACTATTTGCTGCGCTAGACAAGTTACAGCAAGAAAAGTGTGACTGAAAGATATATTTGAATGAAACACGAATTATCGTTTAAAAGCACTAAACCACCTTCGTTCACTTAATTTCAGTATTAAGCTTTTAGACACTTTAACAACAACCGTCAAAGGCTAACGCAAAAGTAAAAAATAAACGTATAAAACCGTAAGTCGTCATGACGGACGACAAGTCGTTATCGTCTGTGAAAGTACCATAGTCTGAAAGCTCTGAACTTTGGGTTATAAGCATCGCAATTTTTTTAACAAGCGTTTAAAAGCTCTCCTAAAGCTTAAAAATATTTATAAGCAGGACGTACAGTGACGCAGTCGCATGCGTCTACCTTAGGTGCGTGCTAATGCGTCAGCCGTTTGTTTTTGCACGTTCGTTTTCATACAAACTAACGTGATGTTATAGCATAGACCCAGAAAAATGCGTCTTTGCCTCGTGTGACCCAACCAAATAATTATTATTTTAAATTACTTACAAATTTCTAAATTAGTTATAATTATTTAGGCACACAACAGGTACGAACTCTACCAGATCAAACTAAGAGTAGTCTTGTCTTCCGCCGAACTTCTTTATATATACTTAATCTCCAAAAAGTAATCAGAAGGTGCATATTGCGCCATTCTTATATATGTTACATAAATTATTTAATCATGTCGCAATTTACAAACTGCTATCTTATATTTGAGGATTGCCGAGGGTATACTAGACAGTGAAACCAGATAAAACCAGTAATGTATAATATATAATATAACTTTTAAGATACCTTATCTCCCCAATTAATTGCAAAAAACTGTTGTTTTGTCTGAATAGATATCCTATGCGATAGATTGTTCTTATCCAGTAGCAATTTTTTTAAGGATTAATATTGGTTTTTCCTTTTTTAATCTTTATGACAACACAGACTTTGGAAAGGGAAAACCTATCACATAGTAGGATATGGGTAGGACGATTACAATTATTTATTACGATTCATTTTAAATTTTGAAAAATACATAAATCTAAAGATTTTGTTTTGTTGACTGTACCTGGAGTTAGTTGAGACTAAAATTATTGTGACCTAACTAAATAAAGTCGTGGAGGTGGTATTTGCTGCTGCACACTGGGCCACCGACAGCCACCGAAAGCGGCCACCATGACTACCACAAGCTGCCGCTAAGATTTTTCATATATTCTATACGGCATCGGCGCAAACTGAGCTTCTGCTCTCTTCATTTTATGGCTATATGAATGGCTGCAACTGGAAGCCACACCCAGCCACTGATGACCGCGTCTTATAGTGGCCGCGATTGCCCATAGTACGGGAGCGCTCTAAGAATTAAAGGTACTTATACGCAAAAAATCAAACACGCATAAAATCAAGCACATAATTAACGTCTAGAAAGAAGACTGAAAGAGTCATGTGTTTCTTTTTTGTCCTCGATAGGTTAGCGTGTGACAAATATCTCACCTGATCTTAAGTATTGATTCAGAGATGGGAAAAAGGCTGGTTCTAGAATAGAGCTAAGTCTTGAGTTGAGTGCACTGCGCGGCAGCTTCATAGCACACAAATAGGTGCTTTTGGCAACTAACTTCCAATATAAGGGTTGACAGCCAAACGATTAATACAAAATCAAGCTCTGGTACAAAAAGATAGTATTATGCTATGGTACCTATCTTTCTTTTTTTCTAGGTGTTTTTCTTCATCGAAGCTCAATCTTATAGTATGACTATTACGAACTATTGATCTATGGATCATGGTTTGATCTCACTAATATTTAGTGTAGCCGCACGTTGGACCACCGAACGCGGGCACTAGACACAGCCACTAGACGCGGCTACCAGTGGTTGGTAGTCACAAAATAGAGAGAGCAGAAGGGGCGCTCGGGCGCTTAGGTCATCCTTACACGCCCAAGCGCCCCTTCTGTTCTAACTCAATAGAGTTAGAACACAAAATATTGTGTGGGTGGGGAGCAGTCGGCGATTGAGGTCGAGTGTGTGCGGGAGATGAGCCACAAACGCCGCCACCGCCTCAGCTTGTGGCCACCCGAACGCTAAGTTTGCGCTGATGCCATAAAAAAGTATGAAAAATCTTATCCGCAGCTAGTGGTCGCGCTATTAGGTAGTGGCCGCGTTCAGTGGCCCAATGTGCACCTGCACTTAATCGTCATATATAATATATAGTATCAGCTGAATTTTGCTGTATACAAAACAACTTCTTTTTTATTTGAAACAATATACGTTCAGATTGGTCCCATAGAAATTTCATCAAAATCAGTTGAGTAGGTAAATGAAATTGGTTCGTCGCTTTTTTCAAATTTTTCAAATCGGTTTATAAATGACAGAGATCTGAGGTAAGAAACATAAAAAAATACCCACCGAAGTGAGAACTTTCTCCTTAAACCTTCTTCTTTTTATTTGAAAGAATATACTTTCATATTGGTCTCATAGAAATTTTATGAAAATCGGTGGAGTAGTTTGTCAATGAAGTCAGTTCGTCGCTTTTTTTAAATTTTCCAAATCGGTTTCAAATTCCAAATTCTCAAAGAAGAAGAAGACATAAGAAGATACTATTAATTTCTATTTTGTTCACCAGGGTGATATCACCCATAGGTAGTGAAATACTAAAGCCATCGATCATAATAAAGCAAACTACAATTTTAAGTCAAGGCTTTCCTGTTTAAACCGCTTCTAAAAACATTTGTTTATGTTATGATCGATATAAACTTTAATGTTTATACCTATCAAAATAGTAGTATAAGCTCAGGAATGTTACATCACCAAGTCTCGTGCGCTTGAGATAGTAGAGTTCAAGTGTCATAACGCTGAACTACTGCTAAATTTCATCAGATCTCATTTTGTAGGCGGAACTTCCGGTTCAATGAGCAAGAAGCCAGTGAAATTACTAATTATAAGACTAAGGTTATACCTGATGTCTCAAGGTAATGATCCTATTCCTGCGCCGCGCAGACCTTTGTGTTTCAGAGTTCTGGGTGTCACTCCAGTTAATATGATTGGCAGGCGTTTAGATAACCATAGGGCCAACGAGGAACTTTCTATACCTTGTAACATATTGAACGTCTATATAATGTCTTTATTAACTAGCTATACTTCATCATACATAGCTTACTTCATTAATAGTACTGCTAATTAAATCAAATTAAATCTTATTTACTAAATCAATTGGAATTTCACAGGAAATTGCCTACAATGGCCATCGTTAATGTCTCCAAATTATTTCACACCGGGGCAGCTTCTTAATCATTACCAAGCTCAAGACCGATCCTGTGTACGGAATAATGTTCTCACCTGTGGGATGGTTCAGCCAAATACCAGCTGGAAGCCTTGGACATTCCTCCTATCCGCCCTAAGCGTTTTGCTTCGACCCTCATCATGCGGACGTCTAAAGAGTGGAACTCATTGCCGGCATCTGTTTTTCCCGAACACTATCATTTGGGAGTCTTCAAGAGACAATAGGGACAAGAGTGAATAGGTATCCTCTGAGTAATCGAGTTACATCGTCGATCGCATGAGTTGGCGGTCAAACGCAAGCTCAACCTATAATATAAGCTTCGATTCTGGCATCACAAACCTAAGCGTAGTTATAATTTCTCTCCCTTTCCTAATAAAGCTAGGTGGTAGGACTAACTCTTCTGCGAGTGTCCATCTGGGTTGGTACCACCACTTTGCTCGTAAAGTCTGCCGCCAAGCAGTAATATGCAAGCATTACTGTGTTCCGGTTTGATGAGCAGAGTAGCCGTTGAAATTACTGGGCTTATGAGACTGTCTCAGAGTAATGCCGCGTTTGTGTTTCAAAGGTCTGAGTGGTGCTGAAATTGCTATGTACAGGCAAACGACCCGCTAGTCTAGTTATCCCAACAGCGAGAAACTACTCCTCCTAATCTATCCATCCAATAGATATTATAAGTATTTGGATTTTATATTTTAAATGAACATACCGTTTAAACATAATTTACTTTAAATAAGATGACTACATACAGCTGAACAATACATTTTATAGGTATTAATATTCTATTCTAAAATTAAATTGAGTACGACAAATAAGGCGAGTGAACTAGTATTGTTAAATCAACGTGAAATTTATCATATTAAGTAGAGGTCGGGGAAGCACGTGAAAGGTAACGTGTAGAAACGATAGTTATCATTTTATATATCTGATAAGTATGTACCTATATAGGTGTATAGGTACATTTCGAAAAATTACCTCGAAATTAAAAAAATTAATTCCCCTTCTCTATATTATCATCGAACGTCTAGACTAGTGGCGAAGTGAGCTTAACGCTTTTTATGGTGTAGGTACCGCTAAGGAGTGAAGATTCTGTTTCCCTATCGGTGGGCATCTTGAAATTTCAAAAGATTATGAGCGAGTGTGGCTAAGCGGGAACTTGTGCGGGACTTTCAATCCGACGCACCATAGTTCGAATCTCGACTCGCCCTCATCAATGACTTATATCAAGTTATGTGCGGTTTTTTATGTTATTTGGTAACGAGACGAGCTGGTCGTTTGCCTGATGGTAAGCATAACGCCGGCCCATAACAATTGCAGTGCCACCCAGAACTTTGAAACACAAAGGCTTGCACGGCACTACAGTGCGCTCTTTACCCTGAGACATTATGTATTAAGTCTCATAAGCCCAGTAATTTCACTGGATACTCTGCTCATCAAACCGGAACACAGTAATGATTGCACACTACTGCTTGGCGGCAGACTTCACGAGCAAAGCGGTGGTAACAACCCAGACGGACACTCGCAGAAGAGTTAGTCCTCCCACTAACATTATTCACACTCGCTCTAAAATGGTGAAGGAAAACATCTTGAGGAAACCCGCATGTCCAAGAACCACAAAATTCGAGGACATGTGACATCCACCAAGCCGCACTGGGCCCGCGTGGTGACCCCCCTGAACCTTTTAATTTGAAATATCGATGCGGTCGACGATATATATAGCAAGCTTGCCTAAAAAAATCTATTCGCTCTCGTCTTGAAAACATAATTATTATCACATACATTTAAATATTGCGATTAAGGCTTGTTTAAGAGTTAGACGCTTCGTCTAAGACTAAGAAGAAGAAGACGAATCGTCCTCTTCTTTTCGCGTCAATAGTTAAACCTAGATTATCCTACTTTGAAAATTATCACTAGAAACGGGATATTTACCATGCGCTGTTGCAAACGCCATGATCATCCCGGATGATCATGGCGTTTGCGACAGCGCCGAAATATCGGAAACTCAAATCAAATAATACACATGGTAAATATCCCGTTTCTAGTGACAATTTTCAAAGTGTTGATGACCATGACAGTTTAAAAACCTAGATTATCCTAGCTAGATGTGTGGCCAGGGCCCTCGCATTAGCCGAGGCAGCGGTGAGGTCCTCTAGTGTACAGGTTGTTGGGCACGTAGGGCATGACAATAAATGGGCCATTGTTTGTTTCGGGGCTCCACAGCGCGCTGTTTAACGCATATACCCTAAATATACGTTAAACAGTGTCTAATTGTTTAATTTTTTTGTGGAGAGACCGGTAATGTTTTGTTAGTGGTAGGACTAACTCTTCTGCGAGTGTCCGTCTGGGTTGTTACCCGACGGCTTTGCTCGTGAAGTCTGCCGCCAGGGCAGAATTCAGCGCGCCGCTATCTCGCTCGCGCATCTCAACATTTTTGAAGATAAACAATCACTTACTATAATTATGAAAAATCCCATTCGGTGAAATTGCTGACAATAACATTACAAAGGTTATACAAAATTTTCATTTTGATCCATTCAAGTTTTCAAACCTAAAAATGGGATTTTATGTTTTGCCCATTTTCATGTATGAAATCTTGATCGGATCAAAATGATACTTTTGCCGTATCTTTGCAATGTCATTGCCAGCAATTTCACCGAATGCGATTTTTCATTATTATATTAAGTGATTATTTATCTTTGTGCACGCATTACTGTGTTCAGGTTTGATGAGCAGAGTAGCCAGTGAAATTACTGGGCTCATGAGACTTATTACCTAATGTCTCAGGGTAACGAGCGCACTGCAGTGCCGCACAGGCCTTTGCATATGTTTCAAAGTTCTGAGTGGCACTGCAATTGCTATGGGCCGGCGTTATGCTTACCATCAGGCAAACGACCAGCTCGTCTTGTTACCAAATAGCATAAAAAAAGATAGGTATGAACGTTTTTATATGACTGAACAAACAAGAAGTGTAATGCTTTTAGGGTTCATGTATGTATGTATGTGAGTTAATTTATTCCACCATAACTTTTAAATGTCTAAACAGATTTCGATGTACTTATATGGGGTATCGTTACACTATCCTTACTTCATCCCTAGTGCCGTTTTATATCGATCACCTCTTAATTCTAATATACTTAAACAAATGTTTTTTTTTTTATTTATTTATTAAAATTATATTTTTATTTATCTCGACGTTTTGATCAATTCATTTTTTAGCGCGAACAAGTCCAGTTCTATCTTGGGATTAAAAATTAAAAGGTCCTCTATTAAAATAGCTAATATATATACCTACTGTAGATACTGATAATTTTTTTGTCTCCATAGTTATCAGGGTTAGCTGACACATTTATAAGGTCATTGCAAATAAATCATGATAAAAATATCAATTGATTTTATATTGACTTATCAATTGAAAATCATCCAAACTAAGTACAAAATTTGTGCATCTGGAGTGATTTTTGTATCACGAGTGTTATCTTGAGGACCATATCCAAACGTCCAGCGAATCAGCGATGACATCGTCTTCGTGAGCGTCTACGTGACTAAGTCCGGGTCTGTAGACACCACGTGATATTCAACTGTCTTACTATGACTGTCTGTGAATTCGGTGTGAAGTCGTGGAGTCTGTGGATTCGGAAGTGTGTATTCGGTCATAGTAAAAAAGTAGACTCTAAAGTTCACCATTCACGATTGCTCCAATTCCTTCGCTCCGCGCATCGTAGGTGGAGTGGAACGATGGTCCAATTTCGAGCCCACAGACGGTTACTCCATTTCAGGCACGCCATCGTTCCATTTTTCGATTAATCTGTGTGGCGAGTACTGCTAACTGAGCGTGAAATGGATCGTTGTATTGGGCATACTCAATGAGTTGGAACGTAAGATTTGGAACGTTTGGATATTCAATACCTACTCCTATCACTCCACGTAATCCATCTGAGATTTCTCACACACGGGCGGTTTTCAATTTATTGGTTTGCGTGGAATGTTGTGGAATGGAGTGCTCGTGTATGGAGGCTTTAAGACAGCGTGGATAAGTCTATAAGATTTCGTGAGCCGAAAAACTGAAATTGTGACTTTATTATAGCATCTGTACCAATCCGTACTATATTATAATCCGTACTTCCACCGCATCCATATCCGTATCTGTAGGTAGTATCCGTCTAAATGCTGAAGAGTGTTTGTAGGATTGTTGGTTGGTTGGCCAGTTTGTTTGTCCTTCTTTCATGCAGCAACGGAGCAACTAATGATTTTTGGCAAAGATGTAGTTTATGAACCGGATAGGAGGATAAGTAGAATTGCGGTTAGCAGTGCCACTCAGAACTTTGAAACAGAAAGGCCTGCGTGGCACTGCGGTACCTACGCTCGTTACCTTGAGAGATTACCTAGGTATTAAGTCTCATAAGCCCATTAATATCTTGCTCATCAAACAGGAACATAGATATGCTTGCATATTACTGCTTGGCTACATAACAAGATACTAAACAAATGCTAAACACAATTACTGATCTATAGCCTGTTTTCAATTGTGTAACACACGAACCGCACCGTTATAGATTGCTAAAAGTATAATAAACTAGCTTGCGCCCGCAGTTTTACCCGCGTCACAGAATAAGTAAAAGTAGATACAAGCCCGCGTGGAAATTCCCGCGCAAGCAATTTTCCGCAATGTAATTAGTAGTTTTCCGATGTTTTTTCCGGGAGAAAAAGTAGCCTATGTTACATCTCCGGTCCATTAACTGTATTTATGCAAAAAATAACGCCAATCTGTTGCATTGGACAAACCATAGGAAACGATAAACTAACAGACATACATTTGCATTTTATAGTACATACTGATGCTAAAGCAAACTAACTATTTTTGACAAAATTATTATCAAATACAGACTTCGGAAAATAATATTTACAAATATAATAACATAGCAAATACTATGATAATAATTAACCAAGAGCCAGACACGTACCCATACCTACTCACTATCTAATACAGGTAGTTCTTAATATAATATAATATAATAATTGCACACATTAATACATAAATAGTTAAATTAATAGTTAATAGTACCTAGTTAAATAAATAGTTATTTAGACAAGTACATTTCAATAATTTTACGACACTAGTGCAATAAACAATTTTTGTAAAACGGATAATACCGGATTTTGTTAGACATCATGTATTTATCACGCTATAGGACACGTTTCTATGTAATCTGCTTTGATAAGACCCTTTTATCGGCTCCCAAAAAGTGCACAATCGTATTTATATTCGATAATAGTGACTTGCTTGTTTTATCATCAATTATTGGTCACAGCCAGGAGACTTTTTACTTAACTTGCCTCGTTAGAATGTGTCAAATCTTGCAAGCTAAAGACCCACTTCCCGGTGTCCGAATGAGCCGAAATTTTACATATTACATTTAAAGTATGTAAATTGGATTACAAGAGACAATGCAATATAATTATGTCAAAGAGCTGGGCTGATGATGGAGCCGCAAGTCGGCCACAGGAACTCTGAGCTCCCATACACGAGCGTCCCAATCCTCAACATTCCACGCCAACAAACTTCCAAATGCCGCCGCCCGTGTGTGGGGAATCTCAGATGGTTTATCTACATAATATAGTGATCACCACAGTTTTACAAATTGTGGTGATATATAATATGGGATATCCAACCATTCCTATTATAAAGTTTCAACTCATCGTGTGTGGCCGATACAATGATCCATTTCGTGCTCAGTTGGCAGTATTCGAGACGCAGAATGATCGAAAAATGAAGCCATGGCACGCCCGGAATAGATAGCAAAAATGGAGGAATTTGGACCTTATGTGCTGCTATTATCGTTGTCAAAATCTTTAATTCAAACTTTGATGTTCCTACAACTTTGATCAAACTTTGATGAAGTCGTCTAAGTTCTTAAGATAAAGATTAACTGATTTTTATGATAAGTGGAATACCACACTAACATGTTCATGGATACTTTAAATTGAAGAAATACATACAATGTGAAAAGAAAAAAAGCTCGATGAAAAAAAAAATATTTTACTGTCATAGCTACGCTTACGTCAGTGTCATTACAGTAATACTGTCAGTGATTTGTGAAAGCTGTCAGCTGAAATAATCAAAGTCAAAACCCGAACACATGGTCAATTGCAAATTGATCAGTGGTCAAGGAGCGTTTAGATTGTTTTAAAAGGAAATAAAGAAAGAAGAACTTTATAAAAATCAAAAGCCGTTGTGATTCATAGTCGGAACTCTGAAGAACAAGAATAACACATTGTGCATGACTGGATGTCAAAATTGTCGAATCGCTAATGAGTAATAATGTTCTGGACTTGCTCAAATCTATTTTAAAAACAAGATTGAAGTTTGATCAAAGTTCTACTTCAGAAATTCCAGGCAACGCATCAACATATCAGTTTCAATCATGTCAGATGGCCAATTTAGTGATTACGAGGAAGAGCTATCAGTAAAGGTGAAGACAGTCAGAGTAAGTAAAAACAAATGTTCATTTACTTTTTGTAACCTATAATCAACGAGAGTTATAATATACGAGCCTTCTAGTGGCCAGACCCAGGCTGCTCGAATTACTAAGGCAAGACCTAAGCTCCAATAGGTCGCAAAAAGATAAATAAAGCACAACTTTCGAAACTTACGGTCTTACCACTAAAAAATTAAACACACTTTAAACCTGTGTTAAACACTGTTTAACTCCTAGATATGCCTTAGTCGCGTGTTTATATATGAGCAACCACAAATCCTGATTTAAGTAGTGTCTAACCATTGTCTAACACATTTCTGTTGTGACATTTCTAATTATTTTTGATGTAATTTCTAATTACTTTAGATAGTGTCTAGATAAACAGGAGTCTAAAAGGTTAGTTTTTCTTGTTAATCCCTTTTGAATAATGAACCCTAAGTTCTTGTGGTTAGGTTAGTATTTTAAAATGCAGCATTTAGTCCCTCCTCATACATATCTCGGGTTGGTATCCTGCGGCATGAAATCCTTCGTGAATTTGGTTTTAATTGATGGGTAATGATGCCCTAAAACATAAGCTAGCGGCTTTTTATGAGAAAATGTGTTGTTTTTGTATAATTATTAAGTAAAGTTTCAGTTTAATTTGTCAAGATTTCCAAGAAAAACAACAAGTATGTTAGAAAGAGACAGCAATAGCGAAATATACGTACAAACTAGTGCGGTCTCACTGTAATGCAGTCATCAAATGACAAACGTCACCCCATGGAGGTGGAATGCTAATCCGTTGGGGGCATTATCTGCCCCCCTCTCTCCCCCACCACCTCCAGCCTCTTGTGCCATAGGTTATTATTAAAGCAATACCCATATCTCTTTAGTATGCTAATGAATGAATAGATAAATAATTTTTATTATGAAAATTATTACTGGAAGCGGGATATTTACCATGCATAGGTATTATATGATTTTCCGATATTCCGGCACTGTTGCAAACACCATGATCATGGGCAGGGTTGATGACAATGACTATTTAAAAACTTATAATTTATATTATGTTACACTTATATACAGAATATTTTGGTAAATATTAATACTTATCTCAAATATAATATTTTCAGTTTGCAGAAGTACCTGAAATTAAAAGGCTCAGCACTGATGAAGACGACAATGAAATGGACTCTGAAGAGTACTTCTATGACTCTGATGATCCACAAGATCATTCAAGAAAAGATCATGCCAATACTCAAGCTCCATCCAGCAAAATTAATACATATCAACCAACAGAGAAGTTGTTTAAAAAGTATGTACACAAAATTAATGTCGACAAATATGAGCCAATGTCAAGCAAAACTTTGAAATTTCTTGACCAAAATGACCGAAAATTTGACAATGAAAGAGTAAGAATAAAAGATAAACATGATCGTGCAACAGCCGAGCAAGTAATGGATCCTCGAACTAAGATGATTCTTTTCAAGCTTCTAAATCGTAGCATTATAAATGAAATTAATGGTTGTATATCTACTGGTAAAGAAGCAAATGTATATCATGCTACCTCTAAAGATGGAAGAGATTATGCAATAAAAATATTCAAAACATCAATTCTTGTATTCAAGGACAGAGACAAATATGTTTCTGGAGAGTACAGATTTAGAAATGGTTATTGCAAGTCTAATCCTCGTAAAATGGTCCGTACATGGGCTGAGAAAGAGATGAGGAATCTTGTACGAATGTATAATGCAAAACTTAATGTTCCTGAACCGATTATACTCCGCAGTCATGTTTTAGTGATGTCGTTTATGGGTGAACAAGGCTGGCCATCACCTAAACTAAAAGACGTTGAAATAACTCAGTCTACAGCAAGAACATTATACCGAGAGTGTGTAGTGATGATGTGGAAGATGTTTAACATCTGCAAGCTAGTTCATGCAGATTTGTCCGAATTCAACTTACTATATCACCAAGGAAATGTGGTTGTTATTGATGTATCACAGTCTGTGGAACACGACCATCCTCATGCTTTTGAATTTTTGAGGAAAGACTGCACTAATATATCCGACTTCTTTAGAAAGAAAGGTGTTGCAACATTAACGGTAAAGGAACTGTTTGACTTCATTACTGATTCAACTATAAACGAGAACAACTTGGAAGATTGTTTGGAAAAGCTGTCAGATAAAGTAGCTTCTAGAGATTTTGATGAAATGACCGCTCAAGAACAGATTGAAGAAGAGGCTTTTAAAAATATCTACATTCCTAAGAGACTTACAGAGGTAAGTGTTATTCTTTTGCTACTACTATTGCTACGACTATTGCTTTATGTCCACTTTACATTGGAACAACCCTGTGGCAAATAGAAACAGGAATCTACAAGAACTTTTTGTAAACCAACAGTAATAAAAACATTCCAAGTTAAGTAAATTTCTCAATAATTTGCCACAATATGAGTATCTGTTCAGAGTCCTTCTTGCATCTCTCTGTCGTTTTTTTGTTCTTCTCTTCCCTAATCCACACACTTGGACAGTTAATTTTATAGTATCATTATTATGCATATATTATAATTAATGTGAAAGTGTGTTTGTTGGTTGGTTTTACCTTCTTCCACGCAGCCACGAATCTTCTTTCTATACAGATAGTTCATGAGGAGAGTAACATAACTTATACTTTATCCCGGAAAAACGCGAGGTTCACGTGGGAATCTCCACGTGGGTGAAACAGCGTGCAGCAGGGAGTTATGTATAAGGATGTGAACTAAACGAAATTACAATTAATACTCAATCTCAAATTTCAGGTTATCAACTACGAGCGAGACATAACCAAGGCTAAAACGGGTGACACGGATGACCTTGCCTACAAGAAGATTGCTGGTTTCAATGAAAATCTTACAGGCACTGTAGACAAGCCACATATATTGCAAGAGGATGGATCCCAGAGTAGTTCAGGAAACAGTTCTGATGATGAAGATGAGGATGGAGGCAGTAAGTTTAATCATGTTTATAAAAATATGCATGCAAAGTTAAAGTTTTGCAGGGGAAAGCTGGTCCTAAAATACATTATTATATTTTAGACAGGCATTCGACATGGTGGATAATGTCATCCTATTGATAAAACTTTCTGCACTAGGGGCATCACCCTTGTTGAAATTTTTCTCCATAATTTTGAAAGATCGCAGGCAGTATGTGAAGCTAGGTGTGTACCATACCAATCGGACGAATATTACACAAAGTCAGACGTAACCCAGGGTAGCATGCTTGGACCAACTCTTTTTCTTGTTGTGATTAACAATCTTCCTAGCATACTTAGCACGGCTCAGTGTCTGCGGATGATTTAAATATCTATAAGTCAGTAGAGCAAGCGTCCAACTGTGTAGACCTGCAGCTGGATATTGAGTCAGTAGAGAGGTGGAGCCGTCTGGCCGTGGAACAGTCTGGCATTTAATGCTGCTAAGTGTAATGTGATCACTTTCTCCAGATTGCAATCACCATTAACCCAAAGGGGTTGCCCACCAAGGTGTATGATGATGCACAGCACTAGAGAGATTTTCTAATTCAAAAAATTTTAAAATTTCAGAAACTAAGTTCAAGCCTAGTGCCCGTCCCCGGGATGAATCTCCAAACAGCAAAAAGGTGAGAAAAAAGGCCCTCAAAGAAGAAAAAGCTGAGAAGAGGAAAACAAAAACACCTAAACACATCAAAAAAAGGAGAGACAAAGGTTCTGCTAAAAAATAAGTACTTATGAATGTATATTTAAATTCCAATGTCAAAGGAAAAGTAATTTTTACTGTCACTGCTATGTGTAACGTGTAAGTTAACTTAAGTTTGTTTCAGAATTTGAAAATCATTAAGCATAAAGTGCTTTATATTCAATTGTTTACTAAGTTCAATCTGTTTTATATTTAAAATAATAGCAGATATTAAATTATACCAATATTTTTGATAAAGATTTTGGAATCCGAAAAGATTAAAATAATATTTTCAATTAAATATTTTCTGGTTATTTTTTTTCATCTAACCAACTATTAGATGGAAAGAAATGGAAGGAATATGGGCGGCCAAGAGCGTGTCGAACACCCACAGATTCCATGGTCATGATGCGACGAAATCGAAGTCGTAATATGTTTATGTAATTGAAAGATAAAAACAAATTCTGTGTGTAATCAAGTTTTTGAATCATGTAATTTCAAAATCTAGATGTCGAAGGGACAAGCAAATTATAAGTTTTTTTCGTTTGATTTTGGAAATTAAATTAATCATGTTAGCTCTCGATGTGCTTTACGTAATTAATTGTATGTATTCTATAAAATGTATCTATGTAAATATATACCTAGGTATATATTTACATGTATATTACCTAGGTATTTTATATTTATATTATTAAGGCAAAGTTTAAAATAAAACAAGTTGATGCAGTCTTTATATTAAAAGTCAGTGTTTATTTTACTATAAAAGTACAAGGTCCATCTAAATTAAAATTATAATGACAGTTTTCAGATTAATATCAATGAAGTAATGCCCTCCCCCCTCAAATAAAAATTTAAATGAAATATGATAGTAAATCAGAATCCAGTACTGATCATATTTCTCATATTAATTGTATCATTTATTACAGAACGATATAACATTTAACTTTGTTTTTATCTTTGAAATATACATAAATGTGTCTAAAGTGATATGTGAAGCTTGGAACATTTGTCTATAATAGTTACAATTCTGTAACAGTTGACAACATTTTAAAGCCTATAGACTTCAGTGATCCCCACCACAGTTATGCCACTTTGAAGATAATCAATATTTTGATATAATTATGAAAAATCGCATTCTGTGAATTTGCTGGTAATAACATTACAAAGGTACGGCAAAAGTATCATTTTGACCCGATCAGGTTTTCATACATGATAATGGGCAAAACATAAAATCCCATTGTTAAGTTTGAAAACTTAAGTAGATCAAAATGAATTTTTTTGTTAAACTTTTCCCGCTCCCACTGCTGGGATACCGGCCTTCTCTCAGAGAAGGTGTATGGGCCATAATCCACCGCGCGGGCCCAGTGTGGCTTGGTGAATGTCACATGTCCTCGATTTTTGTGGTTCTTGAACATGTAGGTTTCCTCAAGATGTTTTCCTTCACCGTTTTAGAGCGAGTGTGAATAATCCGCACATAACTTGATATAAGTCATTTGTGCGGGCCGAGTCGAGATTCGAACTACGCTGCGTCGGATTGACAGTCGCACAATAAATCTGCATACTCTACAAAAAAACGTGACTGTTCCTTATTGAAACTTGAAATTTGTTAAAAATATTTTTATTTTCTATACTTTTACAAAGTACTACTGTAACAATTTGTATGAGTGTTTTCATCTGTACCAAAACAACCGTATTACAAACCAATCATCTAAGTTACTAAGTATATTAAAGTTTAAAACCACAAAAACATCCCTTTATCGTTTATACAATGACTTAAATACCTGAGAATCTATATCCTTTATACTTTCAAAATCATCTCTACATTATTTTCATTCTATCACCGTGTTTCACATTTTATATAGAATATAATAATTATTATAACTAGACTAACTTAGAATATCTTAAAAGCTTAAAAATACAAGTCGGCAAGAAATTTAATTAAAATTAAATTATGTAAATTAATGCATGTAGTCTGTATGTAGATCTAAGTTAAAGTAAGTTGATTTAGAAGATATGCAGCAAACTTAGGCCGAGATAATTAACGTTAATTTCTCAAAGAACGTACTAAACAAGGATATTATAACCACAAGTCCTTAAGGTACCTACTCTAGTAAGAACTATCATCATGGAACGGGTTTACCATTTGGTGATAGGCGGAATAAAGGGGACACGTTAAAAAAAGGCCGACTTGCACCAAATATCTTGATTGTATTTAATGGATATTTAAACACGACTTCTTAATTAAGTTTGCACCTTATGATTTTGACTTGCACTAAAAATTATTAAAAATAAGCTAAATGCGTTTAGCTAAACATATTTAAGAGCTTAAATATACTAACGTAAATGTGTTTAGCAACATCTTGCACCGAAAATGTTTACGAAGTCGTTGAGTTGAACGTAATTACTCCATCGATAAATCAGTTACCTACGTTCCTATTTACTTAAACAAATGGTGATAAAGCTTAGCTAGCGATTTTCGATTGAAAATCTAGATTTTCGATGAAAGGAGTATGCGTGAAACAGAACGGATTCGAGTAGGTATCTGACATTTGTCAGCTATAAAACAAATATGGCGCTAAATACGTTTAGCCGGTGTTAAACTGCCAAGGAACCAGCATTTAATTTTGACAGTTCTGTAAACACATTTATTTATCTACAAAAATCACATGGAGCAAGAAATTTTAGAATCTTAAATAAGAAATTGTGGTTAAATATCCATTAAATATAATTAAGGGAGTTGTTGCAACTCGGTCTTAGAATCAGCGTAAGCTTTACTGCAGGGCATAAACAAAAGCTATACATATATAACAGAACATGGTATTATTTTTGACAGGCACAACATGTGCTTTTAACGACAAAATACATACTTCTACTGGAATACGAAGCCCTACGCAAACCCTCCATACAGCCAACTATGCTGGTAATCTTAACTCGATAGTAAATTATCACATTGTCATCAAAATATCTTTGTACTATATAAACATAAATATCACATTTAATAAATAATATAACCAATACAATCACGTGGAAAACCGCCATCTTAGACCTAAAAAGCAAGCGGATCTAAACACCAGCATGATACTAATCATGATCAAAATTTCAAACCAGACACTACAGTTTTCGATGTCTAAGTATTTTAATAAGACATCTGGTTTGGCGAAGTGACAGTACACATCGGTACATTCTAGAGGTTTTCTGTTAAAGCCAAAGATGGTTAACACCATAGCGACGATGCCGCAGCGGATGAATGAGGTTTTCATTAGGAGGTTCATGAAGAGGGGGATTTGGTGCGCGAAGTCGAAGCCGTAGATGCCGAGTCCGAGGAACGGTGCGATAGCTGCTGGGCCGATAGCGCAGCCGTTCTGAAACGAATGGTGAAGTTGGGTACACACACCGAGATGCTAACCCCAAGAGATGAAATACTGATTTTGCTACAACTAATATCAGCGCACCGGGTATCGGCGCGATGCGACTTAGCCAATCAGAGCGCAATGTCAAGCAAAAATGGTGGAATTTATTTCGTGGAAACCAAACATCTTGAGGTTAATATCTCGATGCACGATAGGAAACATTTAAATAAAAAAATTAAACAGGCTGTGTTTAATAAGGTGTAAGTAGTGTTTTATGTAAGACTTTCATCATTGTTCTTTTTCGTAAATATGTATGTGTAAACCACCGCTTGACCACTGGTCCACCCACTGGACTTTCCCACTGGCGGGTGGATGGGTACCCATTCACCCACTGCGCTAGAGTGTACGGAAACAATAGTATTGTTATCGATAATACCATAGCTCTGGCTTCCGTTTTCGAGATTAAAATTTGATGCAAAATGCTGTCTAGCAGGTTGTTGTACTCGTTATATTCTTGGCGTAGCGTATACATAAGTTTCAAGTGACGATGTAATAAGTAAAGGTGGTCTTAACAAGGGGGGCCTTCATAAGGAAAATAAACTCACCCGAATACTAAACACAGATCCAATTGCCATGCCCATGCCTTCAGCCGCTAGAGACACAATGTTCCCCACCAAACAGAATACCAAGAATCTCATTCCGGTGAAAGGCACGCCCGCCATGAAAAACACGATGGTACAAAACAGGATGTTTAGTACCACTTGCACAGGTAGCTTGGATACTGTGAGAGCAGCGTAGTATGGAGTCAGACTGTACCAGCAGTTGAAGTGCTCTTTCTTCACCAGTTTCACTTCTTGTGGGTCTGGAAGGTAATGGTAAAATTATAAATTTAAGATTTTAAAATATAATTTAAACAACTTTTCACAGTTTGTATCGCTTTTCAAAGTTCGTAGTCAACGCCGTAACCACGAAGTAGAGCTGTAAAAGTAACGAGAAATTGTGTTTTCGTTACTCAATCCATCGGTATTCCTTACTTTGGTATCGTTACGTTATTCGTTACTTCTGATACAAATGAGTACATTATGAAGCATCGTATCGAGTCGCATCGCGTACCGAACTTAGCATCATGCGTTGTTAACTTTAGTAACGGGATATTTACATTTATATTTGTAGTGACATCACTTACAAACCGGGCATATGACCTATGCGACGAGGACAACATAGAAGAAGAACTGGCGCATGTCCAGGAGGTTTTACAGAGGAACGGATACAAAGTGAATACTACACGCCCGAGACAGATTTTCAATATCAGTAAGCACCGTAAGTACAAGGTCGAGAGACAACCAGCATTTTTGCCATACGTGAAGGGAGTGACTGAAAAGGTTGCTAATATTCTCCGCAAATATTCAGTGAATACAGTCTTCACTCCATTCAAGAAGATATCTCAGATGCTGCGTACACCAAAAGATAAATTTCCCTTGGAAAAGCCCGGTGTTTACAAGGTTGACTGTAGTTGTGGCGAGTCCTACATAGGACAGACTAAGCGTACGGTAGCATGTCGAATTAGGGAACACATAAGGGCGGTCAAAAACAACGACACCCAGAAATCTGCTATAGCACAACATCTGTTGGAAGCAGGTTCGAACCACTGGATTGAGTTACACAACCCTCAGGTGATCTCGACAGAACGCCATTATATACCTAGATTGATTCGAGAGACAATTGAAATAACCAAGTATAGGAATTTTAACAGAGATTATGGGTTTCAACTGTCGAGAACCTGGAATCCAGTGGTAAATCTATGCAAAAACTACAAATGTGTCGAAATAAGTTCGCGAGCAGATACCGTAAGTTACGTCTGTCGAGATAAACAGCGAGTTGCGAGTGACTTTTGTGTTGGTGGTAACGGTATCGAGCCGAAAAAACGCGAACGAAAGAAGGTAGACCGGTTCGTTTGCTCATAGCCTTATCGAAGTCTACAATTCTACCCGCAGTAACTTCAGTTTCCTCGTGAACATGGCGCTTGCAACAGTGCCGAAATATCGAGTGCTCAAAACAAATAAAATACATGGTAAATATCCCGTTACTAAAGTTAACTCTTGTGTTAGTGACCATGAAAGTTTAAAAACTTATATCATGCGTTGTATTCGTTCGTATAAAGAATCATTCTGACATCATACGAAACATTCGAGTAACGAAGTGAATTTGTAAGTAACGTTTCGTTACTTCGAGTCTAGCGATGTACTCGTTACTCGGTAGTAACGAACACATACGCTTTGCTACAGTACGTTCTACCACGAAGCAAACTACCCGCGTTTCAAAACGTTGGGAAATTAGGAATAATGTTATTACATATTTTTATACTATTGGATAACGACACGAGCTGATCTTTTGCCTGGTGGTAAGCATAGCAGTGCCACTCAGAACTTTGAATATAAAGGTCTGCGTTGCGCTCGTTACCCTGAGACACACAGCCAATGGAAGCCAATGGAATAGTAAAATTAATAAGCCATAACAGATAAACATCTGTTATGGCTTATTAATTTTACTAATAACTTTGCTCATCAAACCTGAACACAGTAACGCTTGCACATTATTGCTTACTTTACTTTTTTCTCAACCATTTGTCATCATTATATC
The DNA here is from genome assembly GCA_907269065.1 of Crocallis elinguaria. Classification (NCBI taxonomy): domain Eukaryota; kingdom Metazoa; phylum Arthropoda; class Insecta; order Lepidoptera; family Geometridae; genus Crocallis; species Crocallis elinguaria. The sequence goes on along the minus strand of OU026072.1, from coordinate 15,517,151 downwards.
TTAGCATACACAGAATTTCAAAATCGGTCTAATCAGAAAAAGCTAGGTACTTACCTTAATTTTTCTATACCGTTTGATAACGAGACGAGCAGGTCGTTTGCCTGATGGTAAGCATAACGCCAGCCCACAACAAGGATAGATAGAGATCTAAGAACATTTTTTTAAAGTTTTAAAATACTCACAAACTAGCACTGGCACCATGATCTGTGTGTACGCAAAGAATATGACCAGCCCGACGCACAGTTTCAAATGGTTAAACATCTGGGTACCATCGTTGGCCATGTTGAAGAAACAGATCCCTATAAGCACCCCGCACATTACGTGGTGGAACAGCTGAATCCAGAGACCTGAAAATAGAGAGTGCTCGTTTTTACCTATTGCTTGGCTACCCACCCTGATAGTTTCTCAGTCGCAGAAGATTTGAGAGTCTTCAAGACAAGAGTGAACATAATCAGTGTTACCACAAAAAAAACATTTTTAGTCGCCTGTTTAGCTAGACAGCGTCTAAAGATAATCGTCAAAAATTATTAGAAATGTCGCAACAGAATTGTTTTAGACAATGGTTAGACACTACTTGAATCAGAAATTGTGGTTGCTCATATTTAATGGCGCGACTAAGCCATGTTTAGGCGTTAAACAGTGTTTACCACAGGTTTGATGTGTGTTTTTTTAAGACCCAATATCTTTTAGGCAATCGTTGACCGTATCATCACTCATCGAGTGAGATAGCGTAGCGGTCAAACGCAAGCCTATTAAGAATTAAAAAAAGAGTTTAGGCGTCCTCTGTTGTTAGTTTTAGAAGTGTCATATTTTTGTTTGCAAAAGATTATGATGTTTTGAATAATCGGTTTCTAAGAAGTAACAGCAGCAGACTTATACTAAAAAAGTTTGTGTAGCCTTCGAATGTTATCATTTAGTTTTTTGAAACACGGACAAATTGTAATCACTAAAAATTTTAGTAAAAACTAACAACATTGTAGATGTTGGCCAATGCACTTGTCTGATTTCGTGTAATTACCTACCTAAGTAGGTAGGTAGTTACTACCAATTGAAATTGAATTGAGTTACAACCGCAAACAAAGAGTGCTGTTATGTTAGTTCAACGAGTCATTGCATGTATTAACATCCGTTCATCATCCGTTAGGTAAATTGTCACCTTTGCTCCGGCTACAGGTATGAAACATTTGACAAACGAAATATAAGAATCTGATACACTGCTTCACCGAGACGATGTAGTCGTTTGCCTGATGGTAAGCATAACGCCGGCCGATAACAATTGCAGTGCCACTCACATAACTTTGAAAGGTTTGAAACAAAGGCCTCTTTAAGTCTCACAAACCCAGTGATTTCACTGGCTATATTTTGCTTATCAAACCGGAACACAATAATGCTTGCACATTACTGCTCGGTGGCAGACTTCACGAGCAAAACGGTGGTATCAACCCAGACAGACACTCGCAGGAGAGTTAACCCTACAACCTAGTGTTTACTTTCATTCCTAAAATTTCCGCCGGCATTGTTGTTACTAGAACATCTGTTAGGTAAGTTGTCACCTTTGCTCCGGCTGTAGGTATACTCGTAAAACATTTGACAAACAAAACATAAGAATCTGAATGATACAATGCTTCACAGATTAGTTGTTTACTTTCATTCCTAAAATTTCCGCCGGCATTGTTGTTACTAGAACATCTGTTAGGTAAATGGTCACCTTTGCTCCGGCTGTAGGTAGGTAGGTATAAAACATTTGACAAACAAAACATAAGAATCTGAATGATACAATGCTTCACAGATTACTTGTTTACTTTCATTCCTAAAATTTCCACCGGCATTGTTATTAGTAAGAACATACGAGAAGGCATCGCAAACTAAAATCACGGAGGCAATTTTTGGCCTGCCAAAATTTCTTGCCAAGAATCCTTGACATTACTATATCTCTATACCTAAAACACTGTTTTATTAGGTACCAATTAATAGCAGTTAATACTTTATGTTACCTACAATAGGCCTCCTAATATTCATCAGGAAGTACCTATGCCTACGTGAACGTAACGAAGCAAATAATTACTTTCGCTTTTGCTTTGCTTTTGTTAGGAAAGATGCTGAAATTAATAATTTCGATGGTTGTTCTTACCTTGTCGGTTCCTCGATATTTGCTTAATCATTCTAAACAATAGTATCGTGAACTGCTCGCAGTATGACGTTGGGTATCTACAGGAGTCGTTTGTAATTTGAACTTTCATCCACGCCATCGACGAGTGAACTTGTGAGACTTGACTTGAGAGAGAACTGAGAGATATATGAGCCGAGGATTCTTTATACGGCGGGACTTTGTAGGTGCATTTCTCGTTGGGAAGCATGATTTCTGTTTCAATGTCATTGTCATCGGTTTGGTAGCAGATTTTGAGTTGCATGTTATTGACTGGCTCGCTTATTGGCTGGATCGGTTGGCTCAGTTTGGCCGATTTGTAAACTTTGCCGTTGTGGATTTCGTCGCATAGTAGATTGATGTTCTTCGAGTTTTCCGTTAGTTCTATGACTGAAACAGAAAATAATGCGTTTAGTAGGTATTTTTTTTAATGTTATTTGGTAACGAGACGAGCTGGTCGTTTGCCTGATGGTAAGCATAACGCCGGCCCATAACAATTGCAGTGCCATCCAGAACTTTGAAATGCAAAGGGAACATTGAAACACATGCAAAGGCCTGTGCGGCACTGCAGTGCGCTCGTTACCCTGAGACATTATGTATTAAGTCTCATAAGCCCAGTAATTTCACTGGCTACTCTGCTCATCAAACCGGAACACAGTAATGCTTGCACATTACTGCTTGGCGGCAGACTTCACGAGCAAAGAAGTGGTAACAACCCAGACGGACACTCGCAGAAGAGTTAGTCCTACCATCATCTAACAATATTGGACATATTATAACTATTATTAATATTAATTTAGGTAAGTAACTATACCTAGGTACATTATACTATAGTACATGGTGACTGGAAATATGATACATTCCTTGTAAGGAGTTAAAGTAAATCATATTTGCAGCCAATTTGATCATGTGATAGGTGTACCATCGGCGCGAGTACGGATCTTTTCGATAAATAAAATTCGATAAAATTGACAGTTAAAATCGATAATGTGGGTTTTATCGATTTTAACTGTCAATTTTATCGAATTTTATTTATCGAAAAGATCCGTACTCGCGCCGCTGGTCCGCATCTTGGATATTTCTGAGTTATTCAAGAATCATATTATTTTAGCTTTTTATTTATAATTTTGTTGTTTTCTAATAGACAAACAACCAAAATGGCTTTAATACAGTGTATTTTTTTTAGTTTAAGCTATAAACGAAGTGTTATTTTAAGAAAAACCATATACCTATAATTGGGTTGTTGACTGTATTCAAATAAAAATATAATTTTGCCGCGAAACGGTAGTTTTTGTGACAGAAATCCTATTAAACACAATATTTTTGTTTATTTTTAAGGAATTTAATTTAAATTAAATAATCAAAATTTAATCACATCAATCCGAAGTCACGTGACCTAAAACGCCCGTGACGTCACTGTTTCAATCGGAATGGGTATATATATTTTTTTTGTTTTGTTTTTGGCTCCACGTGATTTGCGCATTTAACTAGTGTCAAGTTATATAAGTAATAATATATAATAAATCTCTAGTTTTGGTGCATGAAAGTCGTCAAAGCCTTTCACTCATGCAAGTTTACGAACACTTAATGGTTAATAATCCACTATTATTACACATTAACACTATAAAACAAAGGTTTTAGTAAATAACACAAAATCAACAACAGCATATTTTCGCATTCCCGCCAAAACTCCATGAGTATATACAAAGACTGGCTAAATAATCTGTGAGTATATAGCTCGTTGCGCTTAACTGCTTAGTATTTTAGAGTGATTTCTGTGATTATTTATCTGTGCTGTGAATTCCGCGCCTATTTTTCTAAATTTATTTCGACTCTTGAATATTCTCCCAAGATGGAAAGTGGCTTCATAAAGGCAAATAATTCAAATTTGCCGAGAATTGATTGTTTTACGGTGGCCAATTTCTTCTCGACAAACGATAATTTCTGCTCTGTTGAATTTAGAAATGTGAAGACCTCCGTGTAAGTACCTACTTAGTACTACCAAAAATCATTATTTCTATAACCAACAATGAATATATAACAGTAATCGTAGATTCTAAGATCCAAAGTGTATTAATTAACCAAAGCATATATATAAATCAATAAGCTCAAAAAACTTAGAACTCATATTTTAATACATAACAATATATACACAGAAAGCATCGAATGAACTTGTCACCAAACGTAGCACAGACTAGGTAGTAGTGGTTATATTCTCTTTGCTTGTCACTTTACAGTGTTATAGAAAATTACTCTGTGGTAATTGAACACGTGACGTCACTGCCGTTTTGGAGCAAAATTTAAAACGGCATTTTAAATACATGATAATTAAAATATTAGTTGTTTTAAAAAGAAAATTTAAATATTTTGGGTTATATTAGGCCCGGCCCATACGCATCGTTTTAAACACTTTCCCAAAATCAGTCAGCATCCCAATTATTGCGGACATGGTATCACATAACCAAATTAAGTGCAAATATAGGCTCTACTTTAACCCCTTGCTAGGAATGCATTTCCAATCATCCTCTTATATGACAACGATAGGACTTGGTTTGGAAAAACCTTATTAACTAGATAATAAAACATGTTTTTAGACTTTGCAATTTTTAATAAACGTCTGCATTTTTGTGATATTTAGGCCACAATTTACACATGTAGAAGTTTTTTATTTAATGAGCTTCGCCCAATGGTATTTTCAGTACCTAACCGATAATTTTTGTTACATAAAAATATTGCGCTGTAAGTTTTACTGATGAACGGATGATAACATACCTACCTAAATAGAAGAAATAACGTTTGATTTTGTAGTAAAATTGAATTGTGGTGCATTCTTACCCGAAAAAGGGCATGCCCACCTAAATGGGACCGATGAACTTGGAGCAAAAATCACCGTCAAACATCATTGCTTCAAAAGTATAACTAAGTAGATAGACGATAAATAACGACCAGCTCGTTTAGTTATAAGAGTGAAAAAAAAATTCGACCTTAGCAATTTTTAAGATGAAGGCCCATAACCTCAGATCTCTATGGCCATGCGTGACAGACATAAACGGAAAACAAAATTATCCTATACACGCACCCTAAAAATGATAAATCTACCCTTAAGCGTCCCGATTCTTCTACAGGAATAGTCATGATTACTACAGGAATACAGATAACTAAATAAAAATAAAAAAATAAAAAAAAAAAGGAAGACATAGGCACTTTACAAAAAAACAAGAAGACTACGTACTCCATGTAGGAACATAATCGATATAAGTGGCTGTACCCTATTGAGGATGCGTAGAGCGACCGTAAAAACGGGTTGAAACTTATAAATAAGACCGTGAATCCAGATTATATTCAAATAACATGTTCCTTGTTGTTGTCTATGTCCCACATTGATAGAGTTCAATATCTTGGTGACCCCTGAATCACAACTTAGATTTTGTCGATTCTAAATTAAGATCACAATATTTGTTTTATGTTAGGTACCTACTTTTTAAGTTTCCGTACCCCAATATGATAAAAATGTCTGTTATGATGGAGATCGAAGTCGGACCTGTCTTGTACCTATAATAGAGGTCCATGACCTCAATGTGAGGTACAAAATTAAAGTTTTTTTTTATTTTATTTGGTAACGAGACGAGCCGGTCGTTTGCCTGATGATAAGCATAACGCCGGCCCATAACAATTGCAGTGCCACCCAGAACTTTGAAACACAAAGGCCTTCGCGGCACTGCAGTGCGCTCGTTACCCTGAGACATTAGGTATTAAGTCTCATAAGCCCAGTAATTTCACTGGATACTCTGTTTCTACATAACCACAATAAAAATAAATTATTAGGGCTTGCTGCTTGCCAGTTGCTACCTTGAAATGACATTGCTCATTCACTGTGCTAATTAAAGGCCACATTTTGTTCACGGATTACTTGGGCTAAACGTCAAAAATAATGCGCTTATACAGTGCAAGTACCGGGTCGGTCTTTTCGATAGATAAAATTGACAGTTCAAATGTTTAAAAAGTTAAATTAGAGATAGGTAGGTAGTTCTTAATTCTATCGAAAACGAAATGAAGCTAAATCTACTTTCGTCAATATGAAGTGAATATTCGCATCTTAAAAATGGAATCGAAAAATCTCAAAAAGGAAATGCAATCGATAACACATTACAAGCAAAACTTGCCGTCGCGTCGTCGCAAACCTAGTTTCGGCGACTAGTTTTCATTTTCGAAAAAAAACAACAATGTTACCTATTTCAATTTTAACATATCGAACTGTCAATTTATTGAACGCTATGGATCGCAAAGTTCCGCACTTAGAGGGATGGTCATGGGATGGACAAAAGCAAACTCTAGGATCTTTTATAGCATGGATATAAAAGATCGTAGAGTTTGCTTTGGTCAAAGAATAGGTACTTATATGTCACCATCATCCAGAACCGCGCATCTACTACTGTGCACTGGCCCTCTCCATGAAGGGATGATTTTGTCACCACGCTTGGCAGAGGCGTCTTGGTGATCTCAGTAGATTACGACTGAGAAGAATGCTGCTGTCCATTTCCTGGATATTACCTTACGGCACCCACGCGAAGAGATGGGGTAGTACCTAGGCAGCTACTCTTCACCAGGACACAAAATAAATATTTAGTACAAGCCGGGACTATACAGACTACCTACTTATGTGTAGTTTATTAATTACTAAAGACTGGATTCAAGAAGCGCGAGTTCGCCGATCCAAGTGGCGTCCTATGGGGGAGGCCTCTAGGAAGAGGATTCATTGAAATGAAATGAAATTATTTTTTTGTCAGAATTTTGAGTACAATGTTTGAAAAGATGTCATAGCATATAAATATCCATCCTAGAATTACCTTAGTAGAACCACAGACAATCTGCGTGTGCAAGCCGCGCGCACTGACGCCAAAAACAAAACAAGCGTCCCGCGCCCGCCTTCCTTCCCACCCGCGTAGTGTTGCTATGTCCGTAATTACTTACCCGTTTTTGGGGTACGTACACATTAATCTATACAAATAAATAAAATTGAAGTGTCTATTTGTTAATGGAGTTAGGGTGCGTCCTCACTCTTTTATTTTAGTGTCGTTGCTTATGGCCGTATTGTATATCTGTTAAGGTTTATAATCAAAGTATCCATCAAAATTCTGCCTGATGGTCAGGCGTACAAATGAGTGTAATTTTATATGTGATATTTATTATCCAAATTATTCATTGTTCAGCAGTGGATGTCTTCCAGCTGATGATGATGATGAGTTGATGATGTAATCCGTAGATCCAGTATGTAATGTACAGGTTCGTAGCGGTTTTCTAAGATATTAAATCCATACTGTTAGTATGTTGACGTCTGTGACTTAGGACGACAAAACGAATCATTTAAATATAAATTAGATTCTTTTAGTCAATTTTAATTACATTATAAACTATTAATCATTTCTATTTCTAGCTCCGGTAATGATATTACGTGAGACCTTCAACTTTGGCAAAAACCGGAAACATTCATCACCGTTAGTGGCAGGTACCTACTGCCTGTAGCTATGCCAAAACTTATACAACTTGTTATGGGCCGGCGTTATGCTTACCATCAGGCACACGACCAGCTTGTCTCTTTATCAAATAGTATAAAAAAACTAGTTTACTACAAAGTCTTAGGTACAGTATATTATTTAGTACTAAAAACATTTAAGTAATAAATTTTTTATAATAGTAATTATTATTGTCAGTTTCAATATGTAACTCAATTTGTTGGAAGAATTTATCATTTTATTAAAATAGGTATTCATTTATTTATACAGGTTGATAAAGTTGTGCCCACCTACGTTTATGTTAGGTATTAGTTATAATAATCAACTAAAGAAGCTACCTATGAATGAACGTATAGAACGGAACTTGAAGGACGAATCTCATGGCGTGCGTTCGCCATGGAACTTTTGTTCGTGAGCCAAATGTGCGTTCGCAAGGCGATCGAATGCTCCCGGCATGTCCTTTATATATTATTTGGTTATAAAATGAGGTAAGATAATTTGATTAAAATTGAATTGATGAAGTATTTTAAAAATCTTTTGAAAAAAGATTTAGAGCCCGTACAAATGCATGATTGATGGATAAGCATCAATCACGGACCACGCAAAAACCATGGAACAACCACGATCACGTACCGTCTATGGAACTTGGTAGAAATCTAGTCAGAGCGCTAACCGTACCCTCGCCGGAGGTAGTGAAAGAGACGAACAACAGCCGCTTCTACAATCTCTATTCAAAAAAATAGTTTCGCAACCACTGCATGTTTAGCGCAGAAGCCGCGGTAAATACGCGGTAGTGTGCAAGTGATGTAATGTAGCGTAAAGCGGAGCAGTCGTCACTTTGAGCCCAGGCAGGGAGGGAAAGAAGCTATATTGCTATTTTTGTCTATTTCGTGTTGTTTTTATGGTTTTACATCAAGCCGCGTATGCGCTATCTAAGCAACAAGCGCGGATAGATAATCCACGCTTGTTGCAAAATTATGGTTATTTTTACAGCAAAACGTAAACATGCATAAGCGTGTATGGCCTGCCTTATGATTACCGAGGCATGTATAAAATTTTTCCAAATCTTTTAAGGCAGTTTTTCGACGACCCCTTTACTGGCCCATCTTGATAGATCAACCTGTATATCACATTATTCAAAATATTTAAAAATTAATGTACGTACATAAATCAAAGTATCATGTATAATTTAATTACGATAAAACACTTCATTTTTTTATTCTAATAATGACATTATAATTATAATATTTATAGCTAAGTAATTGAATTCTTCGACACTATCTAGGAAGCTATGCCAGGATGTCAGGTGTGACTAATATGGTGTGCTCAGCTGGTAGGCAGTAGCTATAGCAACTTCCCCATTTACCAAAGTGTATACTTAGGTAAAAGTGTCAAACTTTTTTTAATGTTTTAATTAATGTCAAACCTACTTCATTTCATTGTGTTATATCCTTGGAGATCCTTTGTATGTAAATTAAACATGTTTTTGTAACACCCAATTCCAAAGCAGGTGAAGCAACTTTGTCAATTTAAATAAATAAGTACTCGAATACTTACCTATTAAATTACTACCTATTACGCTAATAAAGAAATAGTAGAAAATATATCTAATTAATTTTGTACTCTCAGGTAAAACTTTAATATCCCTGCACTAGGATTCCTTGTATCGCAGGTGGCATGGACACAACCCTTAAACACGCCTTAGTCGTTTGTTTATATATATAAGCAACCACAAACGTTGATTTAAGAAGTGTAACCGTTTGTTGTGATATTTCTAATCATGTTACTTATGAAAGTTATGTTGCGGTGATTAACTTTTAGATACTGTCTAGCTAAACAGACGTCTACCTAAACGTTGATTGTTGTGGTAAGAGGTTTTCTCCTCTTCTGATTCCATCAAATATAATATAATAGGTTTTCTGTTTAAATTTTCGCGACACAAATTAGTTTAAGCAAATTTTGTATCATATCTACAAAACCTTCTGTTAAAGTCCAAATTTTTGCATTAAATTATCTACAGACTAACTTATTTAAGTATGTATCTATCAATGAATGATATTTTTAGTCGTGACCAAGTGGTGTAACTATCCTCGTTTTCATAGTACCGTAATATTAGCCATATTCTATTAGTTTAAAGTAGTTCTCTCTTTTTTTTAGTTTGAATGTAAGCATGTTGAATCTAAGATGAAACTTGCTGACAAGTGCAGCTGCACTGCTAGGTAATAGATATGTGGTTGCTAGAACATTCACAGAATAGTTATTTAGTGCAAAATTAGATGAGCTTCTGACAGTGGTAAAAATAGGTCATTATTCATCATATTACCGATAATCTTGTAGTGATCAAAACAAGTGATTGCCGAATTTACTTCATCAAAAAAAAATGACAAAGTTTCCTTTAATAATAAGTTTGAAATGAAATATCTCTGTTATTTATAAATTAATGTATATTGATAGAACAACAGCTAAGATCCTAAGCTCCAGGGTGGAAGTGATAAAAAGCATAATGTACGAGAGTAGCGCCTCAGTGAAACTGCAGCACACCTCTCGACACCCTTTAGCCATCCACGCCAACGTCGCCTCTTACGTCGCCATATACTGGCGGCCTATACGGCGGGCCCGTTCAGTGGGTGGCGAGTAAACACCTGCCTACATATTTTTGTTAGTGGGAGGACTAACTCTTCTGCGAGTGTCCGTCTGGGTTGTTACCACCGCTTTGCTCGTGAAGTCTGCCGCCAAGCAGTAGTGTGCAAGCATTACTGTGTTCCGGTTTGATGAGCAGAGTATCCAGTGAAATTACTGGGCTTATGAGACTTAATACCTAATGTCTCAGGGTAACGAGCGATCTGCAGTGCCGCGCAGGCCTTTGTGTTTCAAAGTTCTGGGCGGCCGGCACTGCAATTGTTATGGGCCGGCGTTATGCTTACCATCAGGCAAACGACCAGCTCGTCTCGTTACCAAATAACATAAAAAAAAAAAAACATGAGGCGGAATTGGCAGGTGCCGGGGTCTCATTTCATAGACCGGTAAAGTCATCAAACACTCATTACAATGTTCCAGGCTCTTTACTCATATCTTACAATATAGTCCATCTCATCACTACCTCCCCAACTCAGTTATTATTTAAATTAAAAAGGGCCTCTAATGTTGGCTGCGGGTTCATTAACGCCTAAAAAGGCTCGGTCAAAGACCCGAGATTAAATTTAATAAGAGAATAATAATAAACTTGGTACCTACATTTTCGATTAGGCATCTAATTTTGAAGTAATCACGCTTTTTTTTATTTTTACTTATTTTTAGTGGCCCGCGCGATCTTCCTTCTCTTTTATACCAACGCTAATCGACAGTGGGTGTAAAGAGGACAGAATGAGGAATGTCATTGACTGGGGAAACCATTGGCGAGCATTGGAAAATTCCATGCTTCGACGGCTCCGTGGCCAATTTGGCAGTAACCTTGCCTGCAGAGCATGCGACCCTGGGTTTGAATCCAGGCCGGAGCAAACTTTGCGTGTTGAGCATAAAGCTTGTTCTCGGGTCTTGGATTTTGTGTTATATCTATGTGTGTCCATGCCACCTGCAACAGAGGAAATCCTAGTGCAGGGTATGAATGTGTAAGCGTTTGTGTGTTTGTGTTTTGAGGCCAGACATCATCAGCCATCATCATCGCTTCTTGGTGTTAGGTATAATTGTGATGGCCTCATTGAAAGATTGTGCCTACCTTAATTATACTACTCGATAACGAGACGAGCCGGTCGCTTGCATTATGGTAAGCATAACGCCCATAACAATTGCCGTGCCACTCAGAACGTTGAAACACAAAGGCCTGCGCAGCAATGCAGTGCGCTCGTTAGCCTGAGACGTTTGGTATTTAGTCTCATAAGCCCTGTAATTTCACTGGCTACTTTGCTCATCAAACCGATAGTAATGCTTACACATTACTGCTCGACGGCAGACTACAACCCGATGAAAACTACCGGTCGCTAATCTTCGGCTGGAAGGAATTATATAGAGTTCTCGCTAGTTTTCATTTTGGAACGAACAATAGGGAACAACTTGTTCGAAAACGAAAACTATAGCGAGAACTCTAGACAGTTCCTTAAAGCCGAAGAATAGCGACTACTGGTTTTACGGCTTCATGGCAAGTTGGTAGTAGGTAGCTAACCCTGCCTGCAAAGGGAGAGGTGCCGCGTTCGATTCTCGGCCGGGGCAGAATTTGTTCTCGGGTCTTGTATGTTTGTGTTGTGTTTCTGTGAGTGTCCATGCCAACTGCGACACAGGGAATCCTACTGCAGGCAAGTGAGTAAGCTATTTTATTTAATCACGTTGGAGTTGAAAACGAAGACGTTTGTTGGCCGGCAACGCAACTGCTTCATTATAAGCTGCACTTAAGCCAGGTTCATTCTAAATTTAGCATCATCACCACCTTCATATCGTCACAGCTCAGGTGAAATAGTAGATAGTCTATTAATAGCTAACTTATTGTAAATATGAAATACTTCCAAACAAGCTTTTGGCATACACAGAAAACTTACTGAAATCAGCAGGGTTGTGATGTCTAGGGCATGGCAGCCCTACGCTTTGGAGATACGGCACCATCGCACTGGTCTCGCCTTGATAGATACACCGGCCGTCAGCTATAACATACACCTGAAATAAAAATGAACAAACTATTAAGTAATCAAAATGAAGAACGTCTAACGATGGTATAGATATTTAAAACACCGTTCACAGTGTAAAGGACGCTAGATGAAAAGCACAGTTTTTAAAAACAATAGTTATCAGGTAGAGCACTGCTTAGTTACTGCCTTAAGTCCTTAACTAGGAAGCCCTGTAGTTAGACTACCAGGCAATGTTAACTATGGTGCCACAATAACCAGACATGGAAAAAAATCCTTCACTTTTATAGTTGCACAATTACCTATAACTGCCGCGAATCGAACCTACAACCTAAACGAGTTACAGAATTAAGTCTGTCAACCCACAACACTAAGGTCAACGCGTTCGTAAGATAATAAAATACATTCCTCTGTAATTATCGTTTCATTTTGATGGTATATACTTAGTAACGATTTGTCTCAGCTTGGCTTTATTTCAAGAAAGAGGTAGGTTAGGTACTTCCAAAAAATATTCGTAGCAGCCCTAACTATGGCGCGATCAATGTATGGAGCTGGACCGAGCGATTTTCAAGATGGTACCTGAATTCGCCTACCTCGATTTTTTAAATACGCTTTATTTACGATATTATAGAGTTTAATTTAGTATGACCTGAAGTATTGTAGAAAACGTTTCGAACAACGGGATTGTTATACCTTACAGGGACCGAAATAACAAGGGTGGCGCGTCGCAATTCGCTTGACATCTTTGCGGTCCGTTTTTCCGGATTTCGTGATACTCGAAATGCGCGCTTGACGCAAAAGCGTTGTTATTCTGATAAGCAAACGTACGTTTGCATAAGCGTCCACGCTGCCCCTAACTCTTCTGCGAGTATCCGTCTGGGTTGTTACCACCGCTTTGTTCGTGAAGTCTGCCGCCAAGCAGTAGCGTGCATGCATTACTGAGTTCCGGTTTGATGAGCGAAGTAGCCAGTGAAATTACTGGGCTTATGAGACTTAATACTTACCTAATGTCTCAGGGTAACGAGCGCACTGCAGTGCCGCGCAAGGCTTTGCGTTTCAAAGTTTTGGGTGGTACTGCAATTGTTATGGGCCGGCGTTATGCTTACCATCAGGCAAACGACCAGCTCGTCTCGTTACCAAATAAAGTAAAATTTAAAAAAAACTACTTGAAACCCTATTTTTTACATATTCGATATAACATTTATTTTTTTTGTAGAGGTGCGCACACATTCATTTACCATTTAATGTTCAATAAGTCGCATGTAAGCAATCAAAGCTTTTTGCTGCTACATAATGATGACAAAAAAATACCTACTACAAAAATGATCATGATCACGCTTGAATGTGATTACATACGTTTCATCCATTTACTTTGGTTTTTGTCTCAAAAATATTGCAAAACCTTTTTATACAATAGTTGAAAATTAATTGACATCACTAGCACCATTTTTTCGCGAAGGTTTTTACGACGAAGTCACCGAACCGATGAGATTGAAATATTCCTACCTAAAAAATTAACAAACTAGTTTAGGTGAGATCCCTTTGATTCGCATATTTTTCAGTAGCAAAAGTTTTCCAATGTAAATTATTAGGTAGGTAGGTACATGAAATTTTAGGTGAACCGTTGTCCGTAGTTATATTAAATGTTATTAGTTATCTTTTTCGGAGATCAAAGGATGTGATCCTTGAAAAAGGTATACATTAGAAATAGAATAGATGATTACAATTATTTATAGAATATTATACGTATACCTATGTACTTACTGCATAGTAAAATATTAATTGTATTTTTTATTATTTATTAATTTTATAATATTATTTTTATCAATTGTTGAATACACTTTTTTTACTAACTAGTTGTTTGGCACAAATTTTATTTTGTTGTTATAGAGAATTGCAAATCTATATATTATGTACCTACATAAAGAGAGATATATATATAGGAGGCACACGTGATAAAGGTACTATACTAAATTAAACTTACCTATCGCTTCTAGGTAGTAATATTTTTTGTAAGTGCACTTTTTCTATACCTACCTACATATTATAAATTATCCGTACAGATAATTAAAATTGAAGTGTCTGTTTGTAATATCAAAATAACAGCTTTTTACTAAATACATATGAAAGTATATACGGTACCTATAACAAAACAACCATTTTTAAAATTTTTGTCTGTCTGTCTGTTTGTTCCGGGTAATCTCCGAAACGGCTGGACCGATTTTGACGGGACTTTCACTGGCAGATAGCTGATGTTACAAGGAGTAACATAGGCTACTTTAATTTTAGAAAAATAATTAGGGTTCCGAGCAAAAAAATAAAAACCATGTAATCCAAAATCTCCACGCGGGTGAAACCGCGGAGCAGCAACTAGTATTATAATAATTTTAAGGATTCTGGTTGCAACATTCTTCGCAGAAGAGTTAGTCCTGTATAGGTACCATCTAGTAAATCTGCACAGATATAGACCTCTCTGGTAGTGCGTAGCGTGTAGGTATTGTCGGCTTTAGAGTATCAATATAAATAAGATTATATATTATATATTATATATTATAAATATAACAATCCTTAATTAGTTATTAGCAGTGCAATTTAATAGTAGTTTGCTAGTTAGTAGACATTAATTACGATAACCAAGTACCCACACTGAAAAACAATTGTACTTACACATAATTATAATAATTATCAAGTTCTCAAATACAATTAGTATATCGATAATCAATTACGTGAAGAATGATAAAGGTGTTGACAATAGTTACTCATAAAACAATTATGGTTGGTACTAATTTATTTATGTAAGTTAATAATAAATTTATCGTTGATATTGTGAGATTTAATATAGCAGCGAAAGCAAACATTTGTTTAGCTAATAATAATATAGTATTCATTAATTATTATTTGCATTTATCAAGCTACGTGCCGTATAAATTGTTTATAGTACAGAACTGAACTAACAATGAAGTCCGTTACATGGAGAGCCAGAAAACGCGGGTTTAAATCCCGTTTGTTGAGAGTTTTTGAAATGTATATTGTAAGGTTGCATAAATAGGGATATTGATTGCATCTTTTTTATGATGCCAATCAATTTGTTTTCTCATGATAATCAAATGTCTATGTAGATATCGAAAAAACTGGAAATCAAACTCTAGAAACGTCAAAAGTGCGAGCCAAAGTCGGGCGTATCTATTGAGCGCTAAAACGCCCTATACAGATTGGGTAGAAAGCGTGACGTCACATTTTGAACGCGGGCTATTCAAGTATGTAAAGAATCTGATAGTATCATTTAATTTACTATTGGATGATAAAAGAAATCGTTAAATTCGGTAAAATATTGCAGTACCTCTCTTTGTAGAAATAATATATTTTTATAAATTTTAATTTTATTGTGTTATTGCGACGTTTTTAAACTTGTATAACGACGGTAATTATATTTTTGTGTTTCGTGCAACATCCCTGTTACAAAATACGCTCCAAGAGAATGCGGCGTGACGGTGAACTTTTTCAAAGGCCTAATTACCTAGATTAGTAGGTTTGCCTGTAAATATAGGTACCTACATCCTACAATAACAAACCTTTTGAGTTGTGGATAAACCCATCTGCGCGTCACGCTTAGTGTGATGGCGCTCACGGCAGTAGTATACGAGGACGAGATACCTATTTACTCAGCAATATAGGTCGATAGAGGCTGACGTTGATGATAATTTACCTGATCAAACATCTCCAATAGCGAAGCTGGCGGCTGGTGTATCGTGCATACGACAGTTCTGCCTTGTCTTGCCAATTGCTTCAGCAACTTAATGCACTGCGTTGTCGTTACGTTGTCCAGACCGCTTGTTGGTTCGTCGAGGAAGAACACCGGAGGATTGTTCACCATTTCTAAGGCTATTGATAACCTGTGAAGTGATAGGTTTTTTATTGTCGACTAGCTGCTGCCCGCGGCTTCGCCTGCGTGGCATATATCTTTGTAGCCTATGTATTATTCCAGAACCTAAACTATCTACATTGTTTATGCTATTTGATAACAAGACGAGCTGGTCGTTTACCTGATGGTGCCTAGAGCCAGGCATAAATCTAATTTTTACCATCAATAGTAGTCGAAAATTAATAGCTACCTGGCGGTGGCAAAGGGTTAGGCTCTTAGAGTCTTTTAGGTTCAATGATCCAATGACCTATCTACATTAATAAAACGTTACAGACCGTAAACATCCCTGGTTGACGTTGACTTTGGTAAAAAATATTTATAGTAAATATTCTTCTATCCATTTTACGTCTTAACTCTTAACAAATGTGGGTGTAGGTACACAACCAAGTTTTACAACAGATCCTTCCGATAGATTTTTGTTTTTGAGTTTTACTGTTGTAGGAGTTGTCGGTAGTAGTATATTTTAAGATTAGAAATACGAATGAGGGTGGACGAATAAAAATCAGTTGTCTTTCACTTCAAGAAGTAAGTGTTTCATTTTTATCCATATAAAAATACTACATGGTGTCAGGTGTGATATCACATCATTTTGAGGTAAAAAACAGTTGCAGTGTTAGTGTTTTCTTGTGAAAAACATGTCGGTGAAGTCAGAGGCAACTCCAGTGGCAGCGGCGAGAGAAATATCGTACACGGCGCTTCAACAGCCGGCCGCCATGAGCGAACAAGGGAACATAGCTACAAATTGGCGTGAATGGAAATCAGCGTTTGATTATTATTTGATCGCGACCGGCAAAGAAAAAGCAGCGTCCCGCGAGAAGTGTGCATTGTTCCTACATGTAATTGGAAAAAGCGGTCGTGAGATTTTGGAAGAGTTAGATTTGGATGACGCCGCTAAAAGTGATTACGAAACATTAGTCGAAAAATTCACGGTTCATTGCGATCCCAGCCGCAACGTCAACTATGAGCGACACTTATTTTTTGAAACATACCAACGAGATGACTGTTTTGACAAATTTCTAAGTGCGCTCAAACAGAAAAGTAAATCGTGTGAGTTTGGTCAGTTACGTACCAGTCTAATTTTGACTCAAATGATCAGAGGCATAAAAGATACCGGCATGCGAGAACGTATGCTATCGAAGTCGAAGATGAACTTGGAGGAGGCGGTGTCGTGGTGTCGCGCAGTGGAGACTGCCGGCCGGCAAGCCGAGGCGTGCGCCGGCGCGAGCGCCGTGGCGCCGCTGGCGCTGGAGGAGGTCCGCGCGGGCGCGGGCGCTGGCGCCGCGCGCCGTCCCTGGCCGAGAGCGGCCACCACTGGCGCCGAGCCTAGGCCGTGGATTTCCCAACAAGCTTATCGTGCTAGTGCGTGTAATTATTGTGGCCGTAAGCACCGCGTCGGTAATCAGTGCTCGGCACGGCAAGCAAAGTGTTATAGATGTGAGCGTGTCGGTCATTTTGCTAAAATGTGTCGCGCCAAGTTCGCAGGTGAGATTACAGAGGAAAACCAGACAGAGGACTACGTCGAGATAAGTGAGTCATTATTATGCAATTTGTCTGTAGATCAAGTAGAAGGAGAATGCGAATCTTGGTTCGAAGATGTAATGGTTAATAATACCAAAGTTAATTTTAAGTTAGATAGCGGAGCTGAGGCTTCGGTCATCTCGTTGCAAACATTCAGGAAGGCAGGATTCGATGACAGAATGTTGAGAAAAAATAATTGTATTTTACGTGAAGTGAGTAAAGCTAAGTTACCTGTGGTGGGCTATTTTGAGCCTATTTTATGTCATAATAAATTACAAACGAAGCAAAAAATGTATGTTTTGGATTTGCATTGTAATAATTTACTGGGTATAAAAGCGTGTCGCGAACTTAAGCTTATTGAACGTAACGCGACAATAGGTGAAATTTCTTCATTTAAGATTGATGAAACTGTATTTGAGGGCACAGGTTGTTTGCCGAATATTTATAAAATTGAAGTGGATAAAACTGTACCTCCTGTAGTTAATGCGTCTAGAAAAGTCCCGATTAAAATTATACCACGTCTTAAGCAAGAGTTGGATAGTATGCAAAAGTTAGGCATAATTGTAAAAGAAGATTCACCGACTGACTGGGTGTCTAACATTGTGATAGTCGAGCGACCTGATAAATTACGAATTTGTTTAGATCCTCATCATTTGAACAAAGCTGTGCGACGTTGTCACTTTCAACTGCCAACGTTAGAAGAGATCACGAGTAACCTAACCGGGGCTAAAGTATTTTCAAAATTAGACGCTAAAAATGGGTTTTGGATGTTGAGGCTAGATGAAGAAAGCTCTAAGCTGTGTACATTTTCCACTCCTTTTGGAAGGTTTAGGTGGCTTCGTATGCCGTTCGGGATTAACTGTGCCCCGGAAATATTTCATCACGAGATGTACAAGATATTTTCCATGCCAGGGGTTGAAATATTTGCTGATGACATTTTAATCTGGGGCTGCAATAGGGCGCAGCACGATAGCCGTCTCAGGGAAGTGATTAAAAGAGCACTCGAATATGGGGTTAAATTTAACAAAACAAAATGTGTGTTCGGGGCTTCGGAAGTAAATTTTTTAGGTCATACGTTGAATAGTGCTGGTATTAGTCCAATGTCGAGTCGTGTGCGTGCTATAAATAATATTGAGAGGCCAGGAGATAAAAAAGAATTAGAACGTTTTTTAGGTATGACGAACTACTTGGCAAGATTTATACCGAGTTATTCCACAATAGCGTCACCACTGCGATCGTTATTAAAGAGAGATATTGTGTTTGAATGGTCGCGAGTGCACGATAGTGCGTTTGAACAGCTAAAACAATGTATAAGCGCGGCTCCCGTGTTGCGTTACTACTCGCCGCACGAGCCGGTGACGTTGTCGGTGGACGCGAGCGCGCACGGGCTAGGCGCGTGCCTGCTGCAGGGCGGCCGGCCCGTCGCGTACGCCGCGCGCACGCTCACGCCGACCGAGACGAGATGGGCACAAATAGAAAAAGAAATGCTCGCTATATATTTTGGGTGTATGAGATTTCACCAATATATATATGGTCATAGTGAAATTATAGTAGAAAGCGATCATAAACCGCTTGAGACGATATTCCGAAAAGCTCTCAACGAAACACCGCCGAGGCTACAGCGAATGTTGTTAAAGTTACAAGCCTATCGGCTAAAGGTAAACTATAAACCAGGTAGATATATGCATATTGCAGATACTTTATCGCGATCGGCGGTCGAGAAGGGCACGGGCACGGACATTTGTGACGGTGACGTCACCATTCACGTGAATGCTATGTATGAGAGTATGGATGCGACGAGTGAAAGGCTTGAATTAATAAAGACAGAGACACAGAAGGATAGCGTGTTATCCTCGGTAAAAAGTTATTATTATCAAGGATGGCCTAACGATAAAAATCAGGTGACTTCGATCGCTCGACCTTATTGGACGTTTAGACACGAGTTACACGATATTAACGGCATCTTGTTTCACAATAATCGCGTGGTGATTCCGAGTAGTTTGCGTAAAGAAATGCTGAAACGCATACATGAAGGGCATATGGGTATTGAAAAATGCAAGGCGCGCGCTCGCGAGGCCGTGTGGTGGCCGGGCATGGGCGCGGAGATAGAAGAGGTCGTGCAGCGCTGCGAGCCCTGCCAGCGGCACCGCGCCGCGCCGCCGCGCGAGCCCCTCGCGCCGCACCCCCTCCCGCATCTGCCGTGGGAGGCTCTCGCCGCCGATATATTTGAATTAGATAAGCTCTGCTATCTATTGGTGGTCGACTACTATTCGAAGTTTGTGGAGGTTGTTTATTTACCTAACTTGAGGAGTGATACCGTTATTGCTAAAATGAAGGGAATGTTTTCTCGTTATGGGATTCCTCGAAAATTAGTTACAGATAATGCTAAGCAATTCACTTCAGCAGAATTTGCCGATTTTTCAAAAAAATGGGAATTTGAACATGTCACCAGCTCTCCGCTTTATCCGCGTTCAAACGGCCTAGCAGAACGGAACGTGCAAACTATAAAAAGCTTACTAAAAAAAGCTACAGAAGATAGGACAGAATGGCAGCTAGCGCTGCTTAACTTTCGCAACACCCCGGTTACGGGTGAACGCTACTCTCCAGCACAATTACTAATGGGCAGGTCACTTAATACTAGGCTACCAGTTGCACCGCAAGTTTTAATACCGAAATCCGTAGAATCGAAGCAGGTTCGCGATGTGAGGGCAGAGAAAGTTAGAAAAATGAAGCAGTACTACGACAGAGGCACAAAGCCCGCAGCCCGTGTGTTTTCGGGAGAGCAGGTCCGTGTGAGAGATGGTAAAGTGTGGAATAAAGCGCAGGTGGTACAGGAAGCGGAGGGGGATCGCTCTTACTGGGTGAAAGTTGACAACGGGGGCACTTATCGCCGTAATAGGTCTCACATCTTAAAGTCTAATGTTACCGGTGCTCCTAAACGTGACTATACGAGTCGCTACGACTATTTTCATGATCTAGATACCCCGTCAGTACATGAGTCAGTATCAGCCTCTCCAAGGCTTACACCTCCAACAGGAGGGGAAAGAAGGAGATCCTCAGTGTCAGCTGCGCCTGCACCTCGAAATGTTACGCGTAGCGGAAGGGTAGTTAAGTGTCCGCAAAGATTTGTCATAATGTGAGCTTAATAATGTTCTTAATGTTAATTCTTAGTAGAAGGGAGATGTTGTAGGAGTTGTCGGTAGTAGTATATTTTAAGATTAGAAATACGAATGAGGGTGGACGAATAAAAATCAGTTGTCTTTCACTTCAAGAAGTAAGTGTTTCATTTTTATCCATATAAAAATACTACATTATAAAAATATTATATTATTACTAATTAGGTTTCCTCACGTGATAATTGACTTAATAAGTTAACCACCTAGCCAAGATGCATAATAACGTATATGAGCAATATGTACCCATCATGTTTGCGTTTAGGTAGATACATTGCAACTTTTCTACTTTTTTGTTCGTATAAAAAACTTTTTCTAACCGTGAGAGTAGTATCTCGATGCCATGAAGAGATATAAATAAATAAATAAACGCTTACACTCATAATCCCGCGCTAGGATTCCCTGTGTCACAGTTGGCATGGACCACATAGATACACATCGCAAATATCCAAGACCATAGAACAAACTTTAGGCTTACACAAAATCTGCCCCGGCCGGGAATCGAAGCCGGGACCCCTCGTGTTGCAGGCAGGGATTCTACCAACTTAGCTACGGAGCCGTCATAAAATATATAAATTTATACCTATTTAAAAATGAAACGTACCTCTTCTTCTGTCCACCGGAAAGGTCATCAGTTTTAGTGTACTGATGCTCGAGCAGACCTAACTCTTGAAGGATTTCTTCTGAAGGCGCCTTCGTGCCTTTTGGAAGCTTCAGGCTGGCCGCCACGTCCATGGCTTCTCTAACAGTCAACAATGGCTGAAGCAGGTCTTCTTGAGTGATGTAGCAGGAAGATCTTTGGAATTGTTGCTCGTCTCGCGTCTGACCGTTTACTAGGAGCTCACCTGTTACACCTGCAGATCTATAAGAAATATTTCTCTAAATTTGATTCCTGATCTAATAGATATATATTACGAACCAAAATTTATGTCCGGCCCCACCCCCTCGCTCTCTCTTGTACACCAAGTATGCTCATGCATAAACACAAATTCAAAATTCAAATTTCTATGAATTCAATGTACTCTGTGAATACATGCTAACAAATATCTCACAACTTTCAATCTGACAACATGCAAAAATTTCGCGACCTCAAAAGTTCGCTAAAAATTAACCTAGTCTTTATACTGACATCCGTAAACGGACATTTTAAATTTTAGCGCCAAGTGGAAGCGCTAAACGAGGTGTTTAACTTTTCACCAGATTAAATTTTATCAATGATAACGCCCGTAAACGTACCCCTGCGCGGGAGGCATAGACATCTGGATCGCGTGTCACTGACCGACTACCATATTCATATTTTCTATCCATATTTTCTCGTAATTACCTTGCAAAGTCTAAATGACGTTTTAGTAGATTTTTATTGATATAGATTTTTAATTAATTTTTATATTTTTTAAGAACCCAGTACGACATTGTGTTCCAATATTGAGCCCGTTTACATTTATACATCCTGTATATGAAATTTCATTTCTCATTTTTCCACCCTTTAAAGATTTTTTCCCGATTTGAAGGGATCTTTTTTCACAAATACTATTTGTCACCACCTTGACATACTTAGGTATAGGTAGTCTTTTATACATTTTATCAAATAATACCACCCCCTGGTATTCTTTGATAAAATTTATGAGAGCAGTATACTTATGTCATGGGTGTGGACATATACTCGTGAAAAAAGATTCATTCCAATCGGCGAAGAAAACAAGTAACTTCGCCACAAAAAACAAAATAGATGAATTGAGAACCTCCTCTTTTTTTTGAAGTCGGTTAAAAATAAGTGCTGGGTACCTGTATCCTGATATAATGTTGAGGAGGGAGCTCTTGCCAGCGCCAGAGGGTCCCATGATGGCTACCAGCTGGCCTGATAAGAATCTGCCATTGACGCCTTTCACCACTAACTTCTTTGGCACTGAAACAATAAGAAAGATGATTAGGTAAAGATAGGTCAGCCGGCCGAAATATTGTACCCGATGTAGTTTATAGGTCGATGGACAACAAGGACAACTTCACTAGCTTTCATATCCCGCAACAAGTCATATAGGTAGGTAATTGTAAGTTTAAGAAATCGTAATTGGGGTTTGCGGGACAAAGATTCTCGTAGATGATTCCTTGGGAAATCCTAGAGGTAAGGGCATTTAATTTCACGTGTGTCTTAACATATGGCCTGAAGGTCATGAAAATAAGCGTAAAAATCTCTTTTAGACGCCGGTGTAGCTAGATATTATCTAAAGATAAACGTCAAAAATAACTAAAAATGTCTCTACAGAATTTTGTTAGACAACGGTTAGACACTAGTCACTACTTCATTTAGGATTTGTGGTTGCTCATATTTAAACACGCGACTAAGGCATATTTAGCAGTTAAGCAGTGTTTAACGCAGGTTTAAAGTGTGTTTAATTTTTTTATGGTAACTCCGTCGATGTCTGTTCTCTTTAACTTTAAATATAGTTAAATTTGCTGGACACCAGATGCTGGAAGGGCGTTTGAGTCCGTGTGGTCCGAAGTCAGTAATGATCATAGAATAAATAATAATTGGTATGATGAAAAATCCATAAAAAGTCACGGCGTTGCATATTTAGGGCATATTATACCTACAGCTACGCTTTATGAAATACTTACACGAAGAATCGTGCCTCATTCATCAATTTGCATGCAACGTTCCGAAGTAATAAATCTTTAAAAAAAGAAATATATTATGTTTTCGCAATAATGCCTTGCTGATATGTTGCGCTGCACGCTGTGCAATCCCAGATATGCATATATCCGGGATGAAATTAATAAGTTTCGCATTTAGATTAGTGCTTTTGATAACTTAGCCTACTTCACTTATAGGTACCTAGTACCTACAGAGTACCTACTTTGTAATAGGTATACGGAAACTAGTACCTACCTACAGCAATGAATTGAAATAATATACCCATATTATTATATAGTTCTTGATATTACAATAATAATAATAATGTTTATTGCCATAAAGTATGTAATTACAAATCAGTTTGTACACAAGTTTCCCAATAGAATGTCTAAAGAACAAAACAAATCGTTTAACGAAATCATAAAATGTACCGCTATTATTTTTGTTCAATGGATTCTACCAACTGTTATGACTTCATATGATTCTGTGGTGCATTCAAATGCAAAATGAGTGAACTTGTGAGGTCATAAGATCTCGAGAGTTTAGTGTAGGTATTTTTATTTATACAATAAGACATAATCATAATCCCAAGTAGTAATGCATAGCACAGCTTGATGTTATTGAACCGAGTAAAACAACGCTTTTTTTTAATTTAATCTAATAAGTTTAAACGAGCAATTCTCTTTATAATATTGTATAATACCTACTTAATTTCTACAAAGATACTGCATCTAAATGTTTCCCGAATTCAACGATTTTTTCCAATAGATAGGAATTGACATGATACAATTCTTTACATTTCAATGAATAAAAAATGTACAAATGTAATATGTCCTATGCTACTGGTTTTTCACGGCCAAAATCAACAAAAAGCATGTTTTAGTGCCAACATTATGGCCCGCGTAGCAAATGTGACGTCACGCATTCAGCCCAATTTATATCGTGTAGCGCTCAGTAGATATGCCCAACTTTGTTTCTCATTTTTGACGTTCCAGATTTCCAGTTTTTTCGATATATTTGATGGAAACTATAAATTACTCACTTTATATAATCTTATTTAGTTTTTTCGATATAGACATATGATTATCATGAGAAAACGAATTGATTTACATAATAAAAAAATGGATTCAGCATCCTAAACGCTGTAACATGCAGAAGTTAATCCACCAACGTATATCGATTTATATAGAAACCACGCGGGATATTAATTTATAAACACTAATAAACATTAAACGTTGTTAAATAACCAATCGCTGGAGTTTTTTTCGTAACCAAATTATGATAATATAGCTATTCATTTCTTAGTTTTTTATAATTCTTTCGTCATTTAGCACGATCATAAATAATAAATATATGTTAAATCTAAATCAGTTTTAATAGAGTTCCATGAACTGCTACAGACAGAATTATTGTAGATTACCTTCTGCCCCCGGTTTCGCCCGTGGAGAATCCCACAGGGCATTTTTCCGGGCTAAAAATTAGCCTTTGTTACTCTCCGATCCATAAACTATATCTATGCCCAAAATCACGCAGCTCCGTAGCTCCGTTGCTGCGAGCAAGAAGGACAAGCCAACAAACACAATTTACACACATTTATTATAAGTAGTATGGATTTATCGTGTACGTTCGTATGTCTGTCCCACTTTTGGTACATAACTTTAGAAGAAATGTCCATCTAAGCTTTATAAGACGATTTACATTTTTATAGCATGGTGGTCTTCGTTTTCAGCACGCACTGCATATAAATGTGTGTGTTCAAATGTTGCTTGTATAATATAATTCGAAAAAAATGAATGGAAAATCATTAACACCAGATGCAAATAAGGAGGGGTGTTATAAGTTTAACGTTTGTATACAGGGTGTATTTTTAGGGATATTTACCCTTAACGGTGTAGCTACGGGGAAACGTTCTAAAGAAGACTGATTCTACTTTTTGAAGAGTTTCGATTTACATTCTCAGATTTTGGAAAAAGTACATATACTATAGCAAAAAAATTTACCTTTTACAGGAAAACTTTTTTTAATACTCTTTCTCGTAAGGATCACAAGACATACAGGACCAACTGAGGTACAAGCACTAAAATGACAGAAATCGATAAAAACATGGCCCATACATTTCCTAACAAGTCACTGTAGCTATATATATATTTTATATATATACCTACCAGAAAACGTTCTTAGGAGACTATCCTTACTTTATGAAGATATTTTCACCTGCGTCCACAACTTTTGGAAAAAATGTACAGTCAGTAATAAAATAGGTAATTTATATAAAAAAAATTGTGGCTTGTGAGAAAATATCTCATTACGCCCTTGCCATCTATTATTTTTGGCAATGTAATTAAGTATATAATTTGCGTTTCCACAACGTTAGAATTGGTTTGTCTCTTTCCAAATTTTTTCAATAAAAACCCACTCATTTTATCTACGGAACCCGATTATTATACCAGCTACATTTAATTTTTATACCATTTTAGACAAGAAAGAGGTACAAGTATTTTCTTATTTATTATACCTAATATAATTTATTTTGGAATTGGTATTTTTAAATTAATATGCTTAATTTAGTAACATGGATTAATAATTTATTTTAACACTGTATATAAAAAATGGGGAAGTGCTAATTAAGTTAATTGTCAGCCCCGTGGTGAAGTTCATAGATCGATGGACTTTACTTATTTACTGTCTGAATGATAGTAGATTATACACCAAGAAGATAAAGCAGTATCTTATAGTGTACTCACTAGTCACGGGCGCATCTTGAATCCCGAGCGCAACGAAGGATTTTATATTGAGCGAGGGAACTCCAGAGCAAAGCGAGGGATTTAAGATGTGAGAATCCTGAGGGCAGCGAGGGATCCAAGGTAGACCAAGACGAAGACAGCTTTATCCTCGAAGTGAAT
Source organism: Crocallis elinguaria (assembly GCA_907269065.1). Lineage (NCBI taxonomy): Eukaryota > Metazoa > Arthropoda > Insecta > Lepidoptera > Geometridae > Crocallis > Crocallis elinguaria. Next base: position 15,490,731 of record OU026072.1, on the reverse strand, counting down.
TGTTAATCTACTTTACTGCGAGACAATTAAAAGCAAGGCAAATAAGAAACTATTTCAAACTTAAAAACGAAACAAGATATATGAAACACGAGAAATATATATAGCATCGCCGTACTAGCTGGCATCTTCAAGATAAAAATCTAACAAGTCAAGCATTTATCAGCATGTTCCGGCAGCTGATCTTGAAAGTCAATTTTCATCATAGGTTTAGCGTAGGTACCTACCTATATCTTACCAACTTTATAGATTCAGAGAAGAAACTATGTATAATGTATATCTATCAATCGTAGACTTATGCTTTTATCTTTACAGTTTTGACATATGAGCGCACGATGCAATGCTACACCATTACTTGAAGATGGCTTCCGAAGCCAAACAACCGTTGCACGGCCTAGCAGCCTAGTTGAAGGGTGCGTGCAGGCATAATTTGATTGTCCTCTGTCCCATCCACGATTTGCAAGTCACTGTGTAGATTCGCCAAACTTGAATTTACATGTGAAATCAACCCCTAAGAGGGTAAAGAAAGTGTTTGAAGTTTCTCTCTCACCTAATTCATAATTGATGGATAAGCATGAATCGCGGACCACGAGAAAACCATGGAAAAACCACGACCCCCGCTTGACGCATATCGTATCGTCTATTGTGGTTGTGGTTGGGGCTTGGTGGAATCTAGTCCGAGCACGGCACCCGCTTCTACACACACTTCTACGATCTCTATTCAAAAAAAATCTTTCACAACCCCTGTTCAGTGCAGACGCCGCGGTAAATAAGCGGTGTGCGCAAGTGATGCATGTAGAGTAAAGCGGCGCAGTCGTCGCTTTTGAGCTCAGTAGGGCTAACATGCGCACCGTGACAAAATTTTCTCGATGCTTATGTCGTGCATTTGTCTCATGTTCGCGAGAGAAAGAGCGAGACAAAACAGTAGACAAAATTTTGTCGTGGCGCGCATGTTAGCCCTGCAGGCAGGGCTTCGATACAGCAGTATTTGGCCGTATTTACGTTCTTGTCTATTTCGTGGTTTTTTATGGTGTTGCATCAAGCCGCGCTTGCGCGTGTATTATCTCGTAATCCACGCTTGATGTAAAACCATAGTTATTTTGACAGCAAAACGTATACTTGCGTAAGCGTCTACGATGTGCATTACAAGCTTTTGGCTCGGTATGAGTACGAATGATTAGCCTCTCGTAGGTAAGTACTAATGATCTGCTCCGCGCATTGAACCTAAAATCAGCTGTTGCATGGCAATTACATAAGGTTCGCATCAATATTCAAACGGGCTAAAAAGCTTGGCGTAGGTAGCTACATAAAATTGTCCTACAAAGCTAATTCATAGAAAAGTTTTGCGGAAAAAGTATAACCATCCATTCACGTTGTAAACTAAACATAAGCTACCTATTATTCTTACCAAACATATTTAAATTTCTTATGCCATTTACAAAAGAAGATAAAAATATAATGCTAAACAGTAATAAAGTATGCATAATTATAGTCAAGAGATTATAATAACGATAGCAAAAAGTGTTAAGACAATTAGGTTCAGGTAAGCAGTTAGTAAAGTCAAGGTTCAAAGATTAAAAATTAACAGAAATACAAGTCTGTTTGCCTGCAGATCTGAACCCTTATGCCTAAACATTATAATAAAGGTACAGGCGAGTGATCATCTTAACTTGTTACAAGGAGTTTTATACATGAAATCCATTTAATGAAGCTGCGTGAAGGGAAACTAACATGTGAAAGTGTACATTATAATAGCTAAATTAAGAATAGATCTAGTTAAAATAAGATAGAAATTGATCGCACTTGCATTGGTTGGATTCGCAGTCAGATTCTCATATAAAAAAGAACATATTAAAGGTTGATGGAAAATATATAGAACTCGGACAGTAAATCATTCGTAAAAAAAAGCATGTAGAAAATTTAGTGTATGGGGATTTGTGTTGTACCTACTTTGTGTAATCCAAGCTGGTCTAACAATAACGAATTTAAATGTGCACAACATTTGTGATTTAAGACGACAAATGTCTGAATTGCTATGCAATTTAGCAAGCATGCTGCATCTCATCTCCTTACTAATAAAACTTGAAAATTATCTTTTACGGTAGACAATGAGATCGAGCGAAATCCTCGCTATATGTATTACATGACGCCAAATGATTACTTATTATCTCATTGCCTTCTGATTTGTCGTGCGTTACAGACCCTGATACGTCAGAATACAACTAAGGTTGCATTAGTCTGTACTTACCATAAGGAGACTATTTCAAACTATGCTAATATTCCTTTGTTTCCGCTATCATGTTTATGCAAATCTACCACATTCATCGTACATTTTTTCTAAATTTAAAACGCATTGAACCAGAGAATCAAACACAATAGATGTTGGTATACTATTTCGTATAAAAAAATAATATAGATAAATTGTTGCTTTTAGATTTTATAATATCAAAGTATAGATAACACCAGTGAGTTAATTATCTGAAAGGAATATTGATTATGGTTCACGGATCACGGATAGATAGCGTTGCGTGAACTCGAGTCAATATATAGGCCTCTACCTATATTCATAAGGAAAAAACTTCTGAAGAAACCGTAATTATGCAACTATAAATACAAAATTAATGTTATTTTCCTTTATTTACTTTATCACGATTTCCCTGAAGCATATTATCAATTTGCACTAATTATCCTTCGAGATAAATCACTAACCGCAACACGCAATATTATTTGTCGATCAATACAAAACGTCATGTCAATCAATTTCAAAACTGCAAAGGTATAGAAACATCGATTAGAGAAACTAAAGAATGCGTGGATGTTCCATTAAATCTGTATTAACTAAAAATACGAAGACCACGCAGATTTTATAATGTACTGTTTCATAACGTGACGAGCTGGTCGTGATGGTAAGCACAATGCCGGCACATCAATTTGAACTTTGAAATACAAAGGCCTGCACGGCACTGCAGTTCGATCTTTACCCTAAGACATACAACATATCCCGGATACTGTACTAGGATTCCCTAGAGGACCCTAGGGAATCCCTAGAACTAGGTTTCCCTAGGGTTTCAGGAACTACTAAGACAGTAGTCTCTAATACAGTAGGTAGCCCCGGATTTTATAGAACAGATCGACAGTATCCCTTGCCTGTCATAAAAGGCTGTTCTAGGTATGGAGATCGGTAGCGAAGAGTGCAATGCTAGGGGGCACCGGTGTGGTCCTTTGGAAAGCCCCGGGCCATATATAAGCACCGTAGCAGACCTGCGGGACATTTTATATAGTGGGTAAAAATGCCACAACCCAGTTACTCAAAGAATAACCCCTTAGTTTGATTGATGGGGTGTGCTGAAAACCAGACTAACGTTCTTATTTTTTATAGATACTTACCATAGAGATATAAAGATCTATAGATATAAGAAGATATAAAGATTGCCTGATGGTAAAAGCATAACGCCAGCCCATTACAATTGCAGAAGCGCCGTAAAACGCGAATTTAGCGGACTGAAAGAAATAATAATAAAAACAAAATGCGCAGTTTTGCATAATGTACCTACTCCGCTGCTTTCTGTGATAAGGCAGGTCAGTTATACGACAAGAGATAGGTACTAGGTACATGTATTCCATAAATATTAACTATTCCAATGCCACGTGATAATGATAACCTATAACCGTTGTTCTCTCCGTAACAAGTTTACATGTAATAAAGTGTCTGCCTATATTGACATGTATTATTTATTAACTGTCATAATAACATAAACCGCAATTATGCATTTCTAAAGTCTTGATAAGGTATAAATAATGAAGCAAACTTGGCAATCCTTCAAGACAAGATCTAATTAATATACAGTAAGTGCATTATAATGGACATGGCCAACATGGTAATGATATGCCAACAAGAAAATGAAAAAAGTAGTTTGCAGTCTCGAGCCTTATACAACTAGCTTCTGCTTGCGGCTTCGCATGCGTGGAATCGGGATAAAAGGCTATAAGAACTCAGGGATATTGAGCTACCTATTAGTTTTTTTTTTTTTAATCGGACCAGTGGTTCTAGATATTAGTGGCAACAAACAAACTTCTCTTTTTATACTTTATATCTATACAAATAAATAAAATTAAAATGTCTGTTTGTAATATCAAAAAAATATAAAAAAATTGCTTGAAAAAAGCGACGAACCGACTTCAGTGACAAACTACTGTACCGATTTTGATGAAATTTCTATGGGACCAATCTGAAAGTATACCCTTTCAAATAAAAAATAAATTTGCCAAATTGATTTAGAAATGACCGAGATATGAGGTGATAAACATTAAAAAAAAACCCGTTGAATTGATAACCTCCTCCTTTTTTGGAAGTCGGTTAATAACAGCTTTTTACTAAATGCATACGATATTATACCTATAAGGTACCTTGTATTACTACCTTAAATGCATTTTATGAATTTTAAGATCTGCAGGGTGTAGTGTAGGTAAGTACGCGGAACGAAATGAAAGACAGCCGTCCCGATTGACAGACAGTTTATTACTAAAAGTAGGTAAGCAGAATATACAGGTAGCTTCTTATACGTAGGTACTTAAGTTAATAATGTTTAGACGCGTACAAATGCATCACAGGGTTATTTTAATTCTCTCGGAATGATGCCTTTGTAGGAAGCGACTGTTTTGATTAGATTAAATTTTGGAATCGTACCCGAAATGTCCCGTTTCAATTAGACAACTCAGCTGCATAAACAGGGATATAATACGGACAATATTTCTTTATCGGTATGCGATTCCGAAATACAAACGATCAGAAACAGTCGCTTCCTACTATTGGTTGCATGACTGGATTCACAAAACTATGACCACTTCGTATTTTCTGATTTTCGAAAATTAGTGTCGGATTTTTTCCTAAATGGACTGTGGACACGATCGTCGACTATTATCCTGTTCTTTATGTATATGAAGCCACACACATTTACTATGTGATATATCCGCACTATAATAAATACGGAAGTATGTTTGTATGTATGTTGGTTTGTGCTTCTTGCACGCAGCAATGGAGCAACGGCTCGACGTGATTTTTGTCATAGATATAGTTTATAGACCGGAGAGAGTCATAGGCTACTTTTTGTCCCGAAATGTACGGTTCTTGCGGGAACTTCACGCGGGTGAAACCGCGGACAGAAAATAGTATCCGATAAATCAATGACGCACTGTTGAAATGAGCTCATTTACGAGAAATATCACGAGTAGCATAAAATTAACTTGCATTGTTTTTCAAATACCGCACTCTGACCCGACGTGTTATGGTTATATCAAGAATTATATGATAAGATGTTTACAGTGATCTCAAAGACTGTTTACTAATACATACCTATATGTTATTATACCACTATACCATTATTCTGTCATCGTGCTCCCATCAATTTGTTTGTTAAACTGATGGAATATTTATTTAGATTTTAAATTAATATATTACTAGCTTCTGCCCGCGGTTTTTTACGCGGGCAGTACCTACTTAAGCTGTACTAAAAACATGCATTTTGTTGATTTCGCCATAAAAAAACCGCGTTTAAGTACACAGTTGTCATACATTATTTATTAATCAAAATTAAAAAAATCTGATGGTATGATTTATTTTATAATTATTATTACTAATGGATGGTAAAAAAAATGTTGAATTTGGCAATCTTTTAGATACAGTATCTTTGTGGAAATTATACATTCTTTGTGAATTTCATTTTTATTGTGTTAATGTGATCTTCAAAAAACTGTTTAACGACAGATATCATGTATTTTGTGTTTCATGCAACATCCCAATTTTCTTTTGTTTTGTTACACTTTTTCAAAAATATAACAAAAGTTCATCTTTACCTGGTCAATATTTCATATTTCCTAAAAAAGTATTCTTACGACTTAATTAAGATACAAAGCTGTTATTTATAGTGTGATTGCAACTATTAATTAATTTTAGTAGTCGTATTAGTATTCGCGAGGAATAATTAAGTGCCTGGCTAAAAAATCTGTTTAGTAGGTAGTTCCTGCTGCACAGAACTGGTTTTATCAGTTTTCAGTATAATCTTTTATAAAATTTACGTTTACTTTTTCAAGTTCGTTCTTTGACTTTTTTACACTACTAAGCAACGAGACGAGAAGGTCATGGCCAGATAGTAAGCAGTTATGCAAACAACTTATACCATCTCGCGCGCTCGCACGAAATAAAAATGTAGATGGAAGTGTTATGTGTGCGGGGCCTAAACTTTTTTTTTTCTTTTTTTTTTCCCGTGAGGGGAATGCCTTTACGCACACCCCCGCCAGGGTGCAAGGGCGGGGGTAGTGTGGGACTCAGACCGGCTTCCGCCACCGGCCAATACCCACTAAACCTGAACTCACGATTTTCAGCTTCGGCTGCAGCTGATGACGGGGACGCGGGCCCGTTTTCACAATCACCACGTCCCGTCTGCCGTTGTCCCTTCGGACTCTTCCCGGGGTAGCTTCCCCATTTTCACACACACAGGGGGGACCTTTCCTAGTGAAGGTTCGGGACGTCGGATGCCCTTACATCCGACGGGCCTGGCCCTCCCAGCGGGGACGGAGCGCGAACGCCACGTCTCCGTACCCGAGCTCTTCGGAGTGGAAGAGAGAGTGGATCCATTTCCCTCTCCCGCTCCTGGGCCTCCCTTTGCGACATGATCATTTCGCAAAAGGAGGCCATTGCCTCCCATGACCTCTCGTCGGCGACCATCTTGGCTATGATGGTCGGCAAGGAGAGGTCGCCTCCCATGACCGCGACCAGGGCTAGTCGTGGTTCCGCACCTCCAGGGCACACTTCCAGGGCGTGCTGCGCCGTATCCTCAACGCAGCCACACTGGTGGCACACCGGGGACGCTTCCCTTCGGGCGACATTGTGTAGATATCTCCCGAGACATCCATGTCCCGTGAGAATCTGAGTCATCCGGAAGGTCAGCGTCCCGTGCCCACGCTGGACCCATGCCGTGAGCATGGGTTTTATTGCTCCGAGAAGCCTGAGAGCTCCGTTTCCTCTCCTCGTAGGCCCCGTGAGGAGCCGCGATTCCCAAGACGCCATGGCCAGTGTCCTGGCATCCCGCCTCCATCGCACAACTTCTTGTGGTGCGGGGCGGAGATCCTCTCTCCTTGCGCGCGCTCGCCGCCAATATACCGAGGCCAACACTTCAGCCTCGAGGCCCCAGGGCATGGACCCGGCGAGGACACATGCCACCTCATGCGACAGGGTGCGGTAGCCTCTGCACACCCTTATCGCCATCACCCTTTGAGCTCTCTGAAGCAGGGCGGTCTCCCAGTCATTCAATGATCCAGCCCATATCGGAGCCCCGTACAACGCCATTGAGCGGACCACCGCCATATATAAACGGCGGCATTTGCGGGGCCTAAACCTAACCTAACCTAACGCGTGGCCTATGCCACGGGACTATGATTTCTATGGGACCAATATGAAAGAATATCATTTCTAATAAAAAAAAATCCAAATCGGTTTATAAATGACGGAGATCTGAGGTAACAAACATAACAAAATATATTTGATGGAATCAGGCGTTACTTTGCGGAAGTCCATTTTAAATAAGATTATATAATGTGGGTAATCGCGGAATTAAAACTATAAATTACCCACATTATATAATCTTATATAAAAAAAATACACACCAAATTGAGAACCTTCTCCTTTTTGGAAGTCGGTCGGTTCAAAAACGTATTCCACCTGTACAAAATAATACTATACTACTATATATTTTAAATACGATAAATTCATCGTATTCGAAATTCAAATATAACGTTCTTTACTCTATACCTACTATTTTATTGTACGAGGTACATACAACCCATACAACACAATCTATAACCCACACGAAGAAGATTTGTTGTTTTGACTACTTTTCATTTTCGATATATAATGAGATACATTGTTAATTAACTCGTGTCAGTTACGTATTTATGAGTTTAATGAATCAATAGTTCACTCCCTTTTGTCCTTTGTTCGGAGCTCTACATTATCTATGCTGTGGCTCTACCTAAAGTGCACGGCACGCTCTTGGGCACTTTTTGGATTAAAAATAAACGTCCAATATGATTAGAAATGTCATAACGGAATGGGAGTTAGACAATGGTTAGACACTATTTAAATCAAGATTTGTGGTCCATCCTGTTGTGACATTTCAAATCATTTAAGACACTGTCTAGCTAAATAGGTGTCTAAAAGTTGTTTTTGTGGTAACACGGACAGAGTTTATTAATAACAGAACACTCAACAAATCCCTTTTATTTTATGGAACCCACATACTGTGAACTGATTACAAATGAAAGACACTGCAATGCATTTTTTGCGCTATTCCAAAATTTGTTACTGGAATTATTTATAACAATGACAAGTGTAACTTTACGGAACTCTAATAACTTTTTCTCGGAAACCTTGGATTCGGCGGAACCCACTTTAGGAATCGGATGGTGTAAGGTCCTATTCAAAACCCACGGTTTGTCTACCACTACCTCAACCACAGATCACCAATGACCAGAACCTATGATCACTATTACTTAGGTACTTAACCCTAACAGGCGATGAGAAAAAACGTGATAAACACTCTAAACCTAAAATTGAAACGGGCTGAATTGCAACGATTATTTTTTTATAGACAAAAATATAATATTTGGTCTACAGACTGTACACTGTCTTCTGTGTCAAATGATGATGATGATGACTGCGTGTTGAGCTAATGATTCTCTTGGAAACAACGTGAACTGAAGGAACATAATTATGATGGTAACATAATTTAGGTTCCTATCTGAATAGATAATGATACATTGAAAAAAATTCACCTAAATCTCGACTGGCACATAAATCTTTAAAATTGTCCTTTTCCTAATAGTCTGCAGACCGTAGACGCTTATGCAAGTATGCTTTTTGCTGTCAAAATGACCATGCTTTTGCATCAAGCGCTGATTACAAGATGATTATCGCTCAAGCGCGGCTTGATGCAAACCATCAAAAAACCACGAAATAAACAAGAACGGCGATAGCCGTTCTTGTTCGCCTAGATAGTGGTGCTGTCTCGAAGCCCTGACTGGGTTCAAAGCGACGTCTGCTCCACTTTACGGTTACTGTTACTGTACGGTTCCACGTTATGGTAAGCATAATTATGGTTACAAAATTAGGGATCAAGGGCCTAGATAACATCGACCACCGCCAGTAGTACACCCGGTGTATACAGGCTGTATTTCATATAGTTACCTACGGTAATTGTTTTGATCAGTGGAAACAGTACATCAACATATATTTCGTTTCATGTCGATTCAAGGCTCCAGTAGGTTTTTTGTTTTATTAACGTTTTTAACGATGTTTCTCCTGAAAAGGCAGCTGATTAAAAAATTTATTCACTATTGTACGCCATAAAACAAGTTGAGTTAAAAATAAAATGTATGAGAATGCGGTTGCTTGAAAAGTTAATTGCACACCAATAAATCTTGCAAGTTTCCCACATATTTGTTACTTGTATTGTTCATATAGAGACTATCTGAAATTTCGTCAGCGCTTTGCTCGTGTAGTCTGCTGCCAAGAGCATTACCGTTTTTGATGATCTAAATTGGTAGTTATGGAAATTACTGGACTTGATAGATGGATAGAGGTAAAGGAGATCGTTCACGTTTCATACAAAAACGTATCCAAAAAAAAAGTGCCGGCCAGTAAAAATTAATACTAAATTCTTGAGGCTAATAACATCCTGAACATTTTTTACTATGACAGCAAAGTACTGACAAATACATGAACATATCACGAATTTGACATACAATCTAATATACTGCAGGCTCTCAACCAGCAGTAAGTGGTAATTCTACTGCTACTCAATCAATAAGCCAAGTCATAACCTTAGTGAAACATATTTCTCGCGCAATCTATACCAAAACCGAGGCCTGGCGGCCCGTTATGTTAGAAGCTACCTTGCCCAAAAAATTAATGATGATTAATGGTACAATGAAAACAAAAGAAAGTCAATGATTTCTAACCTTCCTGCAGTATAGTATTTATAATTTACATACATACATTTCGTCGGCTGTACATGCATACTTACACAGAGAACAATAATTTACTGGAACTGTTTCCTATGTAATTGACACCATCAAAATAGTTCAAGTGATCTAGGGCTGCCCGGAAGTTCTGTAGTAGAATTTTGACGTAAACATTAAATGCCATTTCTTCAATTAAAAAATTTCATAAACTCGTAAAACAAATGTTGTTGATTCTAGGAATAGATTGACCCCCTTTCGGGATAACATAGCAATATAAACTCAGGTTGTATAATGTATATGAGTAACTACATACATAAGGTAACTTACTTTTTGGTAGTCGACCTTGCACGGTGTACGTCAAGTTACGGAACTCCAAATCCATTTTGGAATGGCTGAAACAGAAAAACAACTATAAGTACCTACACGATGTAATATAAAATCTACTATATCTGTTTAGTGTTTATTATATTTAGTTAAGTATATAAGTAAAATATAAGACCCGAAAAATCTGTAGGTATATCGGATACATTTTTATAAAAATCTGTTGATGATGTGAAGAAATAGGTAGGCCATAATTTATTTATTATTTATTGTGATAAAAACGGTAAAAAACAATTACATTTATCACATTAGTAAATACAAGTTATACAATGTTAGATTACAATAATTTCAATTAAAATTAAAATATTTTTAATGGGCTAAATGCATTTATAAACACTACATCTAACCTAGCTAGTACAAAAACAGTTACATAATCTACAAGCCTAAGTAGGCCTTAAATAATCTTAATGTTCTAGCCCACTACCAGTTGCTTCGAGGGTTGAAAATCTGTCTCTAAGCTCCTATCGTTGTGTTTCAAGTATGAAACGATTACGGACTAAAATTATGTAATTATGAATTCCAAATTATTGTTAACATTGTTCTCGCAAAACATTAAGTCTGTCAATCAATAGCTCATTGTTTCAGCCTTCGGAACCATGAGAATTCATATTTTTTACTATATTCATTGCGTATATTCGCTACTCATTATCATAAATACGTCTTATTAATAAACGATTCTATATTAATATTCTTGAATATTTGATAGAGTGGAGCTGTAACCAACAGGCCCTTTTAAGCTTTTGCGAAGTCTGTAATAATAATACAGACTTTCGAGTTTCTTAAGATGTTTAAAAAATCCTGTAACCTCTATTATACTATTATAAATTTCAAATGTTGGTTTCAAAACCAGTCATTGAAAGAGACACCAGCCAAGTTTTTTGCTTCAGCCAAAAATATTGACACAGGTGTTGATACGCACTAAACTGTCCTTCCGTATGGGCGGTATTAGACGCTAATGCATGTTTGCGTTTTGCTGTCAAAATAACTATGGTTTTGCAACAAGCGCCCAGATACGGCCAGATAGTGCGGTCTCTTTCACCCCTTTGAAGCCCTGCCTGGGTTCAAAGTGACGAGTGCTCCACTACATACATCACTCGTGCACCACTACGTATTTACCGCGGCTTCTGCACTGAACACGCAGTGGTTGTGAAGCTTTTTTTTTTAGTAAAGGTCGTAGAAGTTCTATTTTTAACATCCTAACTACATATACATACAAAGTTTCTTTTCGATATAACAATTAGATGTGGGTTAAAATTAACTTCCAAGATTCCATTACATACAATGCTCTTATTTTTGAATAGTTAAACTAAGTATGTTTTGTCTCTTTCGATTCAGTTTAAAATTGTCAAAGAACAACAAAGACAAAACATTGTTAAGCTTAACCACCGTTTAACACTGTTTAACACTGTTTATTAATAAGAGCCTTAGTTACAAGTGAAGCTATAAAGTGTGTTAAAAAACTACTTCTTTATGCCATTGCTATTAGAGCAATGTCGGTCGTTACCACAAGTTGGTGTCTACTTTAGTAATAACGTGACTTGCGTCAGAGAAAAGATAATAGTACAAGTACTTGCGTGAGCAGATCTTAACGCTCACTATTTACTTAAAAAAAAGTCTTTTAGACGTTTTGTATTGACTATTTAAACAATTACTAAAATTCTGACACTTAACCTGAAAGACAAACTTTTTGCACTATCTATAGTGACTTCGACCGGTGCCCCAGCCACTGATGGCTGCGTCTAATGGCTGCGTCTAGTGCCCGCCTTTGATGGCCAAATGTGCGGATACGCTTAATGAAAACTAAAACTATTCTGTTTTTTCTTTTTACATTTTCTGTAGCTGAAAATTGAACCCCAGAATTACTCAAGAATTTACGATTAAATTAAATATAACCACGGTTGTATAAATACATCTTTAGATAAAAAAAAATAGATTTGAAATGTAGCCGCGTCGTCGGTAAGTAGATTTGTTAACCAACACCAACCGATGGCGGGGCTACATCCCCCTAAATTACCAATCTATCCACACTTGCAATCTCAATGTTGTTTTACAAGTGCCAGGGTTGTAGTTTCCGGCTCAGGATATTGAACCCGCAGTATTGCCGGGTCATTGCCAGTGTAACGGCTAAGAGTCACGGTAGTTATTACAAACCACTTTCTTTTATGTGACCTGCTTGCAGTTTCCATTCAACTTGATTGAGAGGGGGGTACTACAATATGACACAAGAAACTTTCATTTTTTGAGATATTATGTTTGATGTTTGCTTACTGAAAAGTTACTACATTTTATTATTACATGTTATGGTGAACATGTTATGGTAATTTTGCATGAAATAAAGATTTTTTCGAACTATTGTGATTGACAACATTTTACTGTAGTGACGTCTTTCACTGCAGGTTTCAGACCCTACAGTGAGCTTCAGCTTGCGGTGAAGCGCATATTTTGTGAATCGATTCAATTCCACTAAATCGCCTATAATCGCCAAATAATTTTTAAACTACTTTCATTTAGGGTATTTTCCCACATCGGTATGCCAGCCCCATCATACCCTAAACTTAAATACTAAACTTCATTTAATTTAAACATAAAAATTTTGCTGCCTCACTATCTGGTGATGCCAAAATATTTGTAATCAAACCAATATCTGTGCGGACTAGATCAAACTTGTCCATTAGTTCTTTCCTTTCTCTAGCACCTTTGACACATTCTAGAAGCAAGTGTTGAACATCTTCACTTCACTCACGATATCTGTAACGCGCTTTTAAGCGCTTTCTATCGCGTGACTCTATAATTTGCTCTAAAATTTTTAGTTGTGTATGACATCAATTTGTATAGACGCGCAATGTATCAATTCCGACAGGAATATAGCCCAAATATAAAGCGAACGTGGACATAGGTACTGAGAAGTAACTGAGATAGAAGTCCCTTGCCTTTAGTATATATTTATTATCTATTCTGTGCTGTAGCTTCAGATCAGTCTACAGCGCTAATGCGTGCTGTACCGCCTCTACCTACCTACTCCTATTTCAATTGAAATAAAGTAGGCCAGCTATGATATCCCTCTCCATTTGGGGTGGCGCTTGATAGGAGAGATTGTTGGAGATGGATTCCCCGGACCGATGGTCCTCTCCCTGGAGTCCGGGGATCGGCGCGCGGTCGTTGACAGTGCGTCGAGAGGTGGACCCCCGCCCTAAGCGCCGCCCTTGCAGGTGCCGTGGCAGGCGAGGGGCACAGCGGTGCTCAGTCGAGCACGGAGACGGGGGTGCGGTCGAACCCCTCCGTCTCCTCCGGGAGGGCCTGGGGCGTCGGATGCGGGGGCATTCGGCGTCCCGCACCTTCTTATAGGTAGGGTCCTCCCGAGGCGGAGGCGATGCGCTTGCGTTGGGCGCATCGCCTGGCTGTGCGGGGGAGAGGTTCTCTCCCCGCGAGGCGGGTCCGCCCTGGGGGGTGGACGACGGCTGACGGGGTTCCGCGTGTAGTGCGAAAGTGGCACCGCAACCCCGTCCAGAACCTGAGCCGTATAACGCCCCGGTGGTTTTTTGGTGGGTAGTCTAGTGGGCGAGCGGGAAGCCCACACTCTCTCCGTGACCTCCCCCGAGGCACGGAGGGGTAAGCTCATAAAGGAGTTTTTCCACCGGGAACCAAAAAAAAAAAAAAAAAAAAAAAAAAGGCCAGCTATGATATGCCTGGAAACAAAATTCTTCAGTTGTCGGTATTACAGACTTAGCAGTTCGTTCCATTAGCATGGTAACTCTTCCTATATTCCAAGCTCTAAATAATTTCGATTCCAAACCCTGTTAACTGTTAGTACATAAGTTACTCCATGGTGGCTAACCTGGTAATCATTAACCTTAACAACATCGTTAAGATACCAAATATGGCAAATACTTGAATAAATTCCCTACAATCAGATAGGATATTGCTTAAGCACGAGATTAGCGGAACTGGAACTTTCCGAATACTGATTTTAATCAACTGACATTTTGGGTTACTAGTCACTGCGCCATTAAAGTCTAGTTACAAGTTTTTATCAAACATAGGTCAAATATTTAAACGGCTAACTTGCATTTTACTATATCAATTAACCTGTAGGTAGTTGCTAAGCGACTGATTAAATGTTTGTGTAATCGGGCTTTCAACGGCTAAACTAATAAAGAGAGGCCACACGGATGCGTTGTCAGTGTGTTGCGTTGCGTTGCAACGCCTGAGCGGTGACACTGTGTCGTTAATAAATCACAGATAAACATTTTTATTCATAATTGTGCAGAATTATAGGTCATTTACATTGAATACATTATTATCTTTTAAATTAACAAATAATAATCAAATTAATTTAGAAAATCAGATATGTAGAGGGCATTTGACGACTTACCAATTTAACTAAAATGAAACTTGACAAAAGTCGTGCAACCCTAATATGTTATATTGTTATGATATTGCATAACATAAAGTAAATAAAAAACTTAAATAATTTTAATAACTTTAATAATAAAAATGCATATTAAAGTATAAACGGGTATATATAACAAAATAACGTTTTTTTTGTCTCTTATTGTTCCGGCTAATCTCCGAAACGGCTGAGCCGATTTTGACAGGCCTTTCACTGGCAGATAGCTGATGCAACAAGGAGTAACTTAGGCTACGTGGGCGAAGCCACAGGGCACAACTAGTTAATAATAAAAACAGCAAAGCACAAAGGCAAGCAAGTATAGCAAGTAAGAAAATAGTAAAGCAACTAGAAACTATATCTTTGTTAGTAAACTTATTAGCAGTTACAGTGGATATAAATATGGCTATTTGCAGAATTTACGTTTTACTATAATATATATTTTATTTATCATATAATATTATATATTAATATAATATATAATATTTTTATTCATCATTAATCACTTAGGTTCCATAATAAGCTGATGAAGGTGATCAGCTTATAAAAGAGCCATTATTATGGAAATGGCAGCAGCTAAAGTCGTGACGATATTGTCTTCGTTGCGGTGCACGAAGACACAAAATATTGATAAATAATAAGCTAAAAGACATATCCATATGAAAACCGGTTTAGAAATATAAATTAACTGTAGGTACTATCATCAGTTTTTAAAAATGAGACGTCCACAAAATTGTACCTATACATAACTTAAATAAGTACCTACTTAGTTCGAGAAAGAAAAAAAAATTCATAATCATTATAAATATATTGAACGCACTTCAAAGAATTGGAACTCTTTGTCCACATTACATTTTTATTGGCTCTTTCAATTATACAATACGTCAAAGATACTGTCCGTTTGAGCACAATCTCACCCCTAATAGTACTACTCTATGATCTCACCTATTGATATTTATCGGGAACACAGACTTTGGCCAGGGCCTGTTTCATAAAAAATATTAGTCTAATATTATGAGCTTTTTTTTCATATATAATATGACGCTAATACATACTCATAATATTAGACTAATATTTTTTTATGAAACAGGCCCCAGGAATTCCACTGATTAGAATTGCGTATTATAAAGAACGAAGCATAATGCTTAGTGTGAATAGGAGGGATATCAACCATACAAAACATCTCGTTTTCTAATTTTACTTGATCCGTCTGGCGCTCCTACTTTGCTTATTATACTAATATAACAGGCAAGTTGGTAAACACGGGTGTCCATACCTATGATAAAAAAGTGTCACATAAATCTCTAAGCACTCTTACATCCAAGATTCCTTCAGTTTAAAACCAAAGCTATTACCAATTTACCAGCAGTGGCAATGATCTGTGCAGCTTTCTAAATCTATTCATACTTTCACTAGTCACTAACAATACCTACAGTCTTGTCTACAGATTCACTATTGACAAACGAAAGGCACAGTCATTTAATTGCTATATACAGTGGAGATTTTCTTAGTTGTCCAATAATAAACTGGACGGATAACCGCAACCAACAGATGGCCCGACCGTACCTTAATATTTTGCTACCCTATATAATATGTGCTGTCCAATTTTGCCACTGTTACAGAATAAGCAATAGTAGCAACTGAGAGATCCCAGATTTGAAATCAAATACACGCAGGCTTTTTGCTTGTTAAAAATACAATAGCACAACAAAATATTGTACAGATTGCCACAAGTCACTCATCTGGTAGATTAAGTAATCTACAAGTAGTAGAAAAATACTGTTTACAAAGCATGCTTTACAAGTTTACATCATTTCACTGCCAACCAAGGTCATTCGAAGGTATTAGATATTGCTTAGGCTTTAGTAATTTTACGTTTTGTAATTTTTAGACGCTGGCGCTGTAACCAATTGGTTATGGTTAAATAATTGCAGGTACAAGTGTTATAAACCTAACCGGTCGAAGTCAAATAAAAAATGTTATTTAAATGCTTTTTAAATAACAATTAAATAATGTAACAAAAACGATTCGCTTCGGTAGAATGTTCTCAGCTGATAACTGTTATTACTTATCGTATCCTACATTCCTACTATATATTACAAATAAATAAAATTAAAGTGTCTGTTTGTAATATCAAAATAACAGCTTTTTTACTAAATGCATATGAAAATATATACGGTACCTATAACAAAACAAGCATTTTTTTAGAATTTTGTCTGTCTGTTTGTTCCGGGTAATCTCCGAAACAGCTGAACCGATTATGGCATTAGCTGTTATTTTGATATTACAAACAGGCACTTCAATTTTATCAAAAACATATTTTATCTTTTCTTACTAGTTGTAGTAGTACACGCGTTTCCTAGATTGTTTATATATGTTAGTGGTAGGACGAACATATATAAACATTAAACATATATTTGTTAGTGGTAGGACTAACTCTTCTGCGAGTGTCCGTCTGGGTTGTTACCACCGCTTTGCTCGTGAAGTCTGCCGCCAGCAAGCAGTAATGTTCAAGCATTACTGTGTTCCGGTTTGATGAGCAGAGTAGCTAGTGAAATTACTGGGGTTATGAGA
Source organism: Crocallis elinguaria (assembly GCA_907269065.1). Taxonomy (NCBI): domain Eukaryota; kingdom Metazoa; phylum Arthropoda; class Insecta; order Lepidoptera; family Geometridae; genus Crocallis; species Crocallis elinguaria. The sequence continues at coordinate 15,473,375 of OU026072.1, read as the reverse complement.
CTTAATACCTGTCTCAGGGTAACGAGCGCACTGGGTAACGAGAATATTAACCACACGATAACTCTTATAATTTCTACTTTCAACATTTCGACATAAAAGTGACGTCAAACTGATGCTGAAGCAACTACGCTGTTGTGAATAAAAAAATCGGCCGAAACACACAGAATATGTGGCAAACATGCATATGTCACGTCACTCGACCCAATTCCACGGTATAACAATGCCGACTTTATTTTTAGAACGATCCACAAATCTTTTGGTACAAAAACATCGCATGTGTCATAATGTTTAAATATTTAAAGTCCAAGCCTGAACTGTCAAGCAAAGCTCCTTGAGGTTTTTAAACAAGATCTTATAAGAGAAGGTGCCATTTTTTATAAACAAGATATCTACATATTTATGAACAGGGTATATTATATGGCAATATTTTTGGCAAGACTAACAAACGTCGTAAAAGAGTTACGAAAACCATTTATAAAAAGACTAGCTTTTGCCCGTGGTTTTCACCCGCGTTCCCACATGAACCGTGCATTTTTCTGGGATAAAAGATCTCCGGTCCATATACCATATCTATGCCAAAAATCACGTCGATCCGTTGCTCCGCTACTGCGTGAAAGAACCAACAAACCAACACACGAACAAACACACTTTCGCATTTATAATATTATGTATATAATATATATGTATATATGTAAATACATATATTATATATAGTAGGAAGGGATAGTAGGATTTGACTAAGTATATAACATTTACCTATAAATATATTTATGTTGGTAACTAACCTAACCAATATTGTGGGTCAACACGAATTTTACGATTCATCGTTCTATTTTTAAACGTATTATTGTTAATTGTGTCAGCTTCGGTTACGACCTTAAAGTATTTCGATGTGTTCGTAAAAAAGTTATTTGTTTAATTTACTTTTGATAGCTTTGGATTCGAGCACTTTGTCGCTTAGTGACGAGACATATAATCGAAGATGTAGATAGAGACCGTTAAACCTATATATATAACTAGCTGCTGCCCGCGGTTTCACCCGCGCGAAGATGTTGGATTTCATGGTTTTTATTTTTTTGCGCGCAACCCTAATTCTTTTTCTAAAATAAAAGTAGCCTAAGTTACTCCTTATAACATCAGCTATCTATCTGCCAGTGAAAGTCCCGTCAAAATCGGCCCAGCCGTTTCGGAGATTACCTGGAACAAACGGACAGACAGACAGACAAAAATTTTAAAAAATGATTGTTTTGTTATATGTCCGTTTATACTTTCATATGCATTTGGTAAAAAGCTGTTATTTTGATATTACAAACAGACACTTCAATTTTATTTATTTGTATAGATTATATAGAGATTTATCGAAAGTGTGCCGTTAGAAACGAACGTCGAAACTTCGATTGACGGATCGCAGTTTTCCTAGATCGGAATTTAATAAAGCCCCAGGGGCCTTACTACAAAAATCGAACATCGAAACTTCGGCTGACTGATTGCAATTTTCCCACTATGAAGGACAAAATTTTAAGTTACAAACATCGAACCGAACGTTGGATCCGAAATATTTTAGTAGAGCCGTCATCGTCGTAGATCAGCTGATTCAATTGAACTTTGTTAAATAGCTGATGCTACAAGGAATAACTTAGGCTACGTGGGCGAAGTCACGGGGCACAGCTATATAGTAAAATAAACAACGCTAAATATTTAAGTGTCCATATGTACTATCTTCCGCTACGTGCATCGCATATAAGGCAAAAGAAGCCGATGTTCAGTTAGTCATCTGTCAAGGCATTTATTGCGCAAAACAATAACTAGTTGACACTAGCCGGAAATGGTCTCAGTATGAGCCACGTTGTAGTCACGATGCATTTAAAAACACGCACATACAAAAGTCACATGCATTCAGATATGCATCTATGCAGAATCGGGCACAACGCCAGATGTCGAGCGAGGCCCAGCGTCACAGAGTTCGTTGACACGATCTCGACTAGTGTTGTGTCGGTCAAGGCAACGTAAATCAGATGTTTGCCTTGCACTTGGCTTAGACAGATTTAGATGATAAATTTATTAGGCTTCAGAAGTTCCCTATTTTTAAAAATCAGAATAAAAACAATTGGTTTTTGTTTTGCATTTGTGCGCGTATACGCTACTGTATATACTACGTATGCACTACTTATTTTGAGTAACGTGGTGTCTTAGCAATAACTAGCTGTGCGCCGCGGCTTCGCCCACGTAGCCTAAGTTACTCCTTGTAACATCAGCTATCTGCCAGTGAAAGTCCCGTCAAAATCGGTCCAGCCGTTTCGGAGATTACCCAGAACAAACAGACAGACAGACGGACAGGCAGACCGACAGACAGACAAAATTTTTAATAAGGGTTGTTATGTTATATGTACTGTATATCCTTTCATATCCATTTTGTAAAAAGCTGTCTGTTATTTTGATATTACAAACAGACACTTCAATTTTATTTATTTGTATAGATAATTAGATTAGATTTATTATTGCACATAAAAGACTGCCACTATTTATTTATTTTCAGAATCTGCTGTTTAGGACAAACAATCAGAAATCAATTGAGGTTGAACTCTAAACATTTAAGACTGACCTGAAGAATCCTTTTCCTCTGTAGATAAAGCACAAAAAAACTTCACACTAATAATTGTAGTACATAGTCTTCGTAAATACGCCCGGTTGTATGTACATCTGCTTATGTGATTTGCCCTAGGGCCTAGACTAATAAGTAAATGAAGTAATCAACGCCCCAGTCCTCGATAGCTGCAAAGCGACTGGGTCACGAGTTTACTCCTATCATCCTACATACGCTATCTTATCAGCAAGCCTTGACCTATTTAGTAGTATTGCATTATGTTCAATAGGTACAAATCGTACATTAGGCGATCAAAGTCCGAGTAAAGTTCCATGATTAATTTAGGCCAGTTTACTATCTGGGTAAAACGTGACGGGAACAGCAACGCGTTTTTAGGCCGGCTGCACAGTAAAGTTCACCATTCACGATCGCTTTAAAGTTTAAACAATTATTATTGAAAAAACTTGACGCACCAAAAGCATTAATTAAATAATAAATTACCATTATTCATTACAGGTAAAAACACTGTAATTGCTTATTTACAGAAATTTAATTTTAAACATTAAATGGTATAGCAGACTTTCGTGTATAAATCTGATAAGAAGCAAAATAAGGCCAAAGATAAGCCAGCCACCTATATAATAATAGCGTATATGGTATGTATAGAGTATATGGTACGCCTTTAATTGTAACCCGGAAATAATATATTTTACAATCTTTTGTTATCTTCGATTCCAGATTGTAACAATCAGTACACAGTTGAAATTTTAACTTGTCAAAAAGGTTTGGTTTCGGTTTCGGCCGAAACTGACATCGAGGTCGAAGGTTTGGTTTCAGTTTCAGCTAAAAATATTTTTTCAGTGGGACTCTAATTCTTACTTAGGGGTTAGAAACTATCTACTTATCTACTATGTTCTTTGAAAAAAACCTTTTATAAAAATCAAATCTAATATAATTAATTTAAATTACACCTTAATATTTTTTGTTAATCTGAAAACTAGTTTGTTTCAAAAAGCTTTGAAAAGAGTATACGTATAAGAACGTGTTTTTAACAATCTAGGAACCAAATTTTAATTAAAATAGAATGAGTAACACTGTTCGCACACGAGCGTCGCGCTACAAGTACAAAACGCTGCTCTATGAAGCTAGTGTCGCCGTTTTGTAGTCAGCGTCGGTCGCCTACATGAAGCGAGAAGCGGTTTTTTGTGTAGTCGTGAATCGTGAAGCGACCAAAGGCAAAGCCGCCGCCGTGTTTTTTTTTTTATTTTTTTTTTGTGTTATTGGTAACGAGACGAGCTGGTCGTTTGCCTGATGGTAAGCATAACGCTAGCCCAAACCATTCCAGTGCCACTCAGAACTTTGAAACACAAAGGCCTGCGCGGTACTGCAATGCGCTCGTTACCCTGAGACATTAGGTATTGAGTCTCATAAGCCCAGCAATTTCACTGGCTACTTTGCTCATCAAACCGGAACACAGTAATGCTTGCACATTACTGCTTGGCGGCAGACATCACGAGCAAAGCGGTGGTACTAACCCAGACGGACACTCGCAGAAGAGTTAGTCCTCCCACTAACAAAAGGGCCGTTTTGTGGAGTGTAGCGACCACGGACGTCACCGTATATGCTGTGAGCTCATACAAAATGTATGACGACTGCCGTCCCAGCTCGGTGGAGGCTCGTGTGCGAGCAGGGTTAGTCACAACTTACACTAACATTTATCTTAAAATATCCGTCTCAATCCTCGTCAATCTTTTTATGATTTTTATAGGTTAGATTCATAAAAATATTATTTTATTGGTCATTTATATAAAATATCCAAGGTTATTGCAAATTGTATATTGTTATAATACCTACCCATTGCGTAGTTTTTTATATTATTTTGGACAGATTGATGTCCGACTGTAATTGCCGATTGGTCGAAGGTTGACCGTTAAACACGCTAAAGTCCGCTAAACATTTTAATCTGAAGTTCAACGTTAAACTACGTTTAACTCATGGACTGAGGTGCATACCTCAACTTTGGATCCTTTTAAAATTCATACAGCATCAAATTTGACATGCGCTGACAGAATAGGAAATTCAACTGACGATCACGTAAACGTCGTACATTTCACATTTGGAGAACTCTATAAACACCTAATCTAATGTACCACCCTATTAATAATAATAATAATAAGGTGATAGTAATCTTGCACGTCGATCCGTAGGTTGATGGGTCGAATTTTACAATGGGCTTGACGTTTCGGTGAAAGAAAACATCACAACAAATGTAGCAACCGTGTGTTCCGGCGGGCTGCAATTTGGGAGCAAGATCGATTAGATTAGATAAAGATAAATACCACGCGAGCGAAACCAAGGGCAGAAGCTAGTTTATAATATAAGTCAGAGTTTCATTCCGAATCAAAAGTAGGTAGGTATGCGTTCGGTTTACTGTTAAGCGCATGCCGCACATTGGGCCACCAAACGCGTCCACTAAACGTAGCCACTAGACGTTGCCACAGGTGGCTGGGTGCGGCCACTGGTAGCCAATAAAGAGAGTGAGACCTACAAGCTTATGCAAGTTTGCGTTTTGCTATCAAAATAACCTTGATTTTGCAACAAGCAAGGTTTACCACATAATACAGGCGCAAGCTCGGCTTGATGCAAAACCATCAAAAAACCACGACATAGACAAGAACAGTAATACAAACAGCTAGTGCTGTCTCTTTCACTCGCTGCCTGGGCTCAAAGTGACGACGGCTTCGCTTTATGCTACATACATCACTTGCACGCCACCGCGTATTTACCGCGGCTTCTGCACTGAACACGCAGTGATTTTGAAACCATTTTTTTGAGTAGATATTTAGAAGCGGTTGCGGTACCTCTGACCGTGGTATGGTTAACTCTCGGACTAGATTTCTACCAAGCTCCACCACAAACGGTGCGATACGCGTCAAGCGGATCATGGTTTTTCTATGCAGGTTTACGCGTGCTCCGTGATTGATGTTTATCCATCAATCACGCATTAGGTGTATGGGATGCCATACGCACCCAAGCGCCTATTCTTTTTTCTCTCTATTTTGTGCAGGCGGGAGAACGCAGCGTTTGTGATCGAATGTACGAGGGATGCGAGTCACAATCACAGCTACCGCATCAGCTTGGGACTCGGGCGCGGCCACTCGAACGCTCAGTTTGCGCCGATGCCATAAAATTGAATGATAAATCTTGTTCGGAGCTTGTGGTTGGGTTTGTGGCCGCATTTGGTGGCACAATGTGCGGCTGTAATAAAGCTGCATGTGCTATGAATTAATATCTGGTGGCGCTGAGCTTATTAGAACAATATGTTTCATTAAGAGCCCTGCATAGCTGGTTCAATGATGTCCTATTAATGTTTCTATTGTGGACAATGTTCACTAATATACGAAGTCAAATCGTTATTATTTTACCAATCTTTTTGAATGTATGAATTGTTTCTCCTAAGAAATTATATGTGTTAAAAAAGCGAAAACCTAAGAAATTACTATATACCTATGCAAGGATTGTCTTGACATGGCAAAGCTAACTTTCATGAGTGCCCTCTTAGGCTAAGATTCAGAGAGTAAGGGCAGGACTTTTGCTTCCATAATATGTCAAAACTCTAAAGAATTTTGACATATGGAAGCATGAGTCCACGATAGAATCGTCTCTGAACCTTAGCCTTATCCTTAGGGATCATGAGGATTTTAGGAGCATAAAAATGTAAGTATTACTTTATTAAAACTTTAATGTTTTTTATACATATCTAAATCTAAAACAAAACGCATTACTCTTTTGTACCTATATGAAGTACTAAATCCATACTATCCATACTAATCCATACTTCCATCTAATATTATAAATGCGAAAGTGTGTTTGTTGATTTGTTGTTTTGTCCTTCTTTCACGCAGTAACGGAGCAACGGATCGACGTGATTTTTGGCATAGACATAGTTTATGGACCGGAGAGTAAGGGGCACCTTAGACGCTCAAACAAACGTACGTTTGCTTGTCAGAATAACAACGCTTTTGCGTCAAGCGCGAATTTCGTGATACTCGAAATGCGCGCTTGACGCAAAAGCGTTGTTATTCTGACAAGCAAACGTACGTTTGCTTGAGCGTCTAAGGTGCCCCTAACATAGGCTACTTTTTATCTCGGAAAAATGCACGGTTCCTGTGAAACGCGGGTGAAAAACGCGGGCAGAAGCTAGTAATTCTATAAAACCCTTTTTTGGCCGTAAGTAGGTAAAGACTAATAAAATAAGTTAAGTATACTAAGGTCGGAGGTCACCGAGCCACGAGGTTTATGTAACTTATATTTCGGATTATTTTAAACGAGCATTTTTACATCTGAAAACTGCCAATCATGCGAACATAGTTAATTACACATTTGGTAAAAGAAAACCTGTTGATTAACTTGAAGAAATACATAAATCATCAAATTTGCTTTTGTTGCATTACCATTTTATTAATTCTATGCCACATTCAATGTGCAATGATGATAGTTACAAGACGCAATTAAGGACGTTATACGGGCCAAGGACCTTGCTCGAATGGGTGGAGTCAAGCGCACTTCACCCGCGCGGTCCACACTACGTCTTTCAAGAACATCGCAAAACCTAACGTCATAGAACACGCGGATGAACCGCTACGAAGCGGTACCCGCACGCGCGCACGGCATCTTTGCCTATAATTCTTTGAATTCATTTAGTGGAAAGTTCTTCATTGAAATGAAGTGTTGAAGTGATCATCATTATTCGTAAATAAACGGTACGGACGCACATGAGATTATCCAACGTTGAGATTGATCTCAAAATATCGCTCTGGACTAAAATAAAAGTACACACAGCCTGTTCGGGCATTATCATTCTTTTTAATATGCGGTCAGTCACAAACCGAAGATACCAACGAGCGACGGGCATTTGGGGGTAGTTTTGAAAACTCACTCGCCACCGGCCGCGGTGCATGACCGCTAGTACTCCATCGGCTGTAAAACGCGTCGGTTCGGTAATATTGTGCGACCTATTGTGAAATATATATATAAACCTGTAAACTGTGCAAGAATATACTTGTGTTTTGTGCCTACACCCGGGTGTCTAGGGTTTGGACAGTGACGGAGTCCTGGCGCCGGAGTTCAGCGGTTTCAAGGTAAGTGGTTGACTCATATTTGGGGGAACGGTAATCCTGAACAAATTCTAACCAGGGAAAGTCTGGAACCAGTGTGCTTGCTGGGCAATCGAAGGAAACATACGGTTTACACGAACACAGCCAATTTGCTCCGTAAAGTTGAAATTTGTTACACATTTTGACCCAAAAATTAACGTGTAATACGTAAATAAATGATTTTCGGGTTGTTTTTATTTTTACTTTTGTAGTCGTGTTTTTTATTTTGGTGTCATTTACGAGGTATCGAGTCATCTGCGAGTGTCCGTCTGGGTTTCCACTTTGTTCATGAAGCCTAATCATAATAATTTATTTGCTAAAAATGTTGGTGACAACAATAGTGTCGGGTCACAGGTATAGAAAATATAAAGTATGCTAAATTGTACTCTGAAGGGATAATCAGAAACTACAAAACAAGCTTTGCTTAGTGTAGGTTCTGTACCATATTGATTTGTGGGTTAAAATTTCCATTATGGGCCGTCGATTTAGGGGGGGGGCGGGGGGCGGGAGGGGGAGGGGGGAGGAAGTATACCCCCCTGTACCATCCCCACCCCGCGCAACCCCATGGTTATGGAGATATCCATGGTTAAAGTTTTGAGGTTAGAATACCTTTTTCCATAAATATCCATCGATTTATGGGGCGGGGAGAGGAGGGAGGGAGTAGGGCTACCCCCCTGTACCCCCCCCCCCCTCCGCCAGTATATTGTGTTACAGTATTTTATTTTGTATTTTCACTGTTCTAACCTAACCTAGCCTAGTGTTCGGAGCCAGTATATTGTGTTACAGTATTTTTTTTTTGGTATTTTGACTGTTCTAACATAACCTAACCTAGTGTTCGGAGCCAGTATATTGTGTTACAGTATTTTTTTTGTATTTTCACTGTTCTAACATAACCTAACCTAGTGTTCGGAGCCAGTATATTGTGTTACAGTATTTTTTTTGTATTTTCACTGTTCTAACATAACCTAACCTAGTGTTCGGAGCCAGTATATTGTGTTACAGTATTTTTTTTTTGTATTTTTACTGTTCTAACATAACCTAACCTAGTGTTCGGAGCCAGTATATTGTGTTACAGTATTTTTTTTGTATTTTCACTGTTCTAACATAACCTAACCTAGTGTTCGGAGCCAGTATATTGTGTTACAGTATTTTTTTTTGTATTTTTACTGTTCTAACATAACCTAACCTAGTGTTCGGAGCCAGTATTATTGTGTTACAGTATTTTTTTTGTATATTCACTGTTCTAACATAACCTAACCTAGTGTTCGGAGCCAGTATATTGTGTAACAGTATTTTTTTTGCATTTTCACTGTTCTAACCTAACCTAACCTAGTGTTCGGAGCCAGTATATTGTGTTACAGTATTTTTTTTTGCATTTTCACTGTTCTAACCTAACCTAACCTAGTGTTCGGAGCCAGTATAATGTGTTACTAGATGAGGAAAGCACAGAAGAGGAGGCCGTAACAAGCGGCTCATCTGAGTCCAAAACTTGCACATCACTCGACTCTTCAGACACAGAAGCATAGGGCTTCGGAGACGCCATGGTAGTCAAACGTTGTAGGGCTAACAAGAGTACGTAAAACGATCTCAACTGCAAGGGCAACAAACGATGACTGACACTGACAGCTAACAGATAAAAAGACGCTATAAAACAAAATGGCGTCGCTTCACGTTCCATTCCACAGTATAAACATAAATTCACAAAAGTCAATGTAATTTTATAATACAGCACGGGTTATTGTACACATTAATTACACACTATTTAATAATTGAAAATAAAATAAAATTATATTTAAGAAAAACGAAAACATAATATTTAATAAAATACACGTCTACCACCAACGGAACGTGAAATGTCAACTTTGACGTCTACCATGACAGTTTATCCATAAAAATTTGCAAATGGCGTGTTATTTTCCAATTTATATCGAAACTTTAAAAAATTATATCTCGTAAACCGTGAATTTGCGCACATTGAGATATTTGTAAAAAGCTTTCTATTTAAGAGTACTATCTACAGTAAAAAAGTGAACTTCCAAATCGACGGCCCATAATGGAAATTTTAGCCGATTTGTGTATTTCAAGCCTATAAGTGTTAAATAATATTGTGATTATTTTAATAAGTCTAATATGTATGCTTGGTTTCTTTTGAATAAAGAATTATTATTATTATATTAATATTATTATTATATTAAAGTATCATAAACATTTTACCACATTGTGGCATGCAAATATTAGAATAATTAACTATCATTGAATTTAAAATATTACAAAAAACTAATGACACAATAATCGTAATACAATTCATATTTCATTTACTATAGGTACTTATTTATATTATCAAATGTTATTATTTTTCTTATTAATTATACTAAAGTGTCAAAAAATAAAACCAATAATTTAAATAGAATTCTAGAAATTCAGTGGTCAAATAAATTACTTTAAAACTTCAGCTATAAGTATAGTAATATTTTTCATGCAACCAACATTTCAATTTTTGCCAAAACCGTGTCCAAGGTAGGTCCTTGATTTCTCCCGGAACAGCATTATATGCTTGCCGGCAGATGTGCAAGCATTACTATATTCCGGTTTGATGAGCAAAGTAGCTAGCGAAATTACTGAGCTTATGAGACTTAGTTACGAGTACAGAGCAATGCCGCGCAGGCCTTTGTGTTTCAAAGTTCTGTGAAGCATTGCAATTGTTATGGGCCAGCATTATGATGAGCACACTGCGGTGCCCTGCAGGCCTTTGTGTTTCAAAGTTGTGAATGGCACTGCAATTACAACATATTTACAGTTTTCGGATAACGCCGGCCCATAACAATTGCAGTGCCAATCAATACTTTAAAACAAAAATATGCAGCACTGCATTGTGCTCGTTAACCTGAGACATTAGGTATTAAGTCTTATAAGGCCAGTAATTTTACTTTTCAATTTCATTTCCAGTATTTTATAAAACGGTTCTCAACCTCCCGATATTCCTTTGTTAACCAATACATATATTTGCCACTCGTAAAAATGATGTACGTAAACAAGAAATTGTAATCAGAAATGTAACCCACTCAATATGTATGCGAGGAGTGTCCACGCGCAAATCACGGAATGAATCAGATTTCACCGCTCTAGACGCTACTCTTTGAGCAAGCTTCAAACCCACACGAAAACAAATACTTGTATTGTATATCATTCACGCACACAAATATGTAACGTCGGCGGACAGCGTGAGCAGAGCAACGAGCGACACAACCTCCCCGTCTGAATGCCAGTGCATGACTGCCGCGCGCGCCCGCGCAGAGCACCTCTGAGACTTGTACATTTGGAATTCAGTTTTTTGATAATTTCTTTGCGAAATATTGCTCTATGCACAAATTTAATCAATACGATGTATAGAAAATTTTCTTCCTTATTTTTTGGTGTAAAATTAATCCCAAACGTCTAAGTCATTTAGAAGTTTTAGGGAAAATAGTTTTAAAATAGCATGCTGTTAAATATTTTTTCAAGCCATAAGTAATGGTAATACAAAAAAATCAATCATACAAATTAATGCCCTTGAATTGATCATTCAGGTAGTATTTTTTTCAAGTCGTTAAACCAAGCCGTGTGGGAGTTTTAGGAGCAGAAAGTAGTCATTTTTGGGTAACCTAGCCCCTTAAGCCATGGTCACATTGTATCCCTTGAATTGAAAGTGCTTTTGGTAAAGTGTACAAGCAACCAATGGCATTGAAAGTTGAAACCAACTGAAGCAATCATACGTACAAGCAAATATTGCACTAACAAGAGGCTCCGAGTGGCAACCCTGGCAAATATTTCGTCTTCTTATTTTAGAATGTACATTTCCATGCTTATTTTTTGTTCCTTGTAGCTACGGATAGCAAAGTTATAGCCAAAGTATGAAGAACTTGCAATTTTAAAAGACTCCGAAAAAGGATAGGGTTCTCAATTCGTTTGTATTTTTTGGTGCATTACTTATTTTACTCGTTTTCTCCGCTACTTGTTTTTAAGGGCGGTCCTTTATTATTTTTTAATGAAAGAATACCACCCCTAAGTGTTGAAAATGGAGGATGAAATTTCAATTATCTCAATATAGTAAGAAGTAGGTTCCTGCTTTAAAAAAAATGAAACTGATCAGATTTTGTCAAAGCAGTACAATTATCACGGTTACATAAGATATGATGCAACGTGAATGCGGCAGAATGCAACCGAAAAACCTAATTTTGCGTCAAAAATTGCATCATTTTTTGGCCAACTTGTTGCATGTGTTTATGGTACAGTAATTACTAGAAAGTAAACCATTTCTATTTTTTCTTATGTCGACCTATCAACTACACCAAGGGGCTGTCAAAATCTATCATTATATATTTTGCTTTTTTTATTTTATAATAAACCATTTATTTCATATTTATAATATATATATTTATAATATTAATACTTATTTATAACTAAATAATTATAGCTAATTTAAAAAACTAACACAAAATAATATAGATTCAACTTATTGTAGATAAGTAGAAGAGCGGGAAAGAGCAGGAGACCCTACCACCATCTCTTAGAGCAGTATTACTTAAACCTTACATTGAAAATTCGTATATTATACGTGTAGGTAAGTATATAATTATTATACTTGATACTTAGTATTTACACAGTTATAGGCAATTATTACAAAAGTGCTACGCAAGAACAAGAATACATTTAAATTCTAATTAGCAAGTACAAAATAACTGAAACAAAAATCGAATTCCACAGCTTGAGTAATCTGTACGAAAACAATACATACCTAATCCGTATTTTATTTCAATATTTTAAAAGGTACATTATTCTTCTGTTTTCATTTAGGGTATATAATATTAATTATTAGTTATGTATTTTGCATAAGGAAGAGATGTAGGGGTGGGTGTCTACCTATATTTATCGTGTATTAAAACTGTTTTCAATTATTAAATCATAAAGTAGTCGAGACTATATTGCTGACTGTACTAGGTACTTCGTCATATAGGTAAGTGTGGACATTAATTTGACTTATTGCACGATACTCGTAGAAGTAATACTTATCAATCGTATACTCGTATTATGAGCACTCAGGTGCAAGGGGAGACTGGCAGAAGCAGAGCTGGCCTATTTTCAGGAGTGGATAAATAAATACCTATACTCAGGATTTTCGGCCGCACGTAAATGATTTTGAAGGAGAGTATTTTTTCTATCGCAACCACAATTATCGTTATAGTTGGATTACAATTATAGTTTTAGTTAAATTATAGATAATTGCTAGTCATTTCGTGAATGGTCAATGCAACATTAAGCTTTAATAGGCATACACACAACATGTTATTTTTATTAAGGTGCCTCATCACAGCCCGCCTAAGTAGAACGCAAAAATGGCCTAAAGGCTTGTTGGTACATCGAAGAAAAACAGGCACTACGGAAAAAGAAAGACAACGCCAGAGCCTTCGGTTGGCATTCTGAAAATTTTCAATTCAATTCTGGAAATTATGCCTTACAAGTTTGTGAAAAAAATGTTTGTTATTTAGAATCTCCATTACATGTCTAAGGATCCCTTGCAAGTGTTTTGTTTACTTTTACATTTTTGAGAATATTATGAACGGCCAAAGTCAAGGTAAAATTTGTTTAAAAAGACTGTGTTTTTAAGGCTATTACTGAATTAGGGTCATTCCACGGTGACGGGCGTGACATTTCAACTTCTATTTTGTGCATTTATTCTTTAACTATTATACGAAATTGCTTAAATACTATTGTAATAGATAAGACATCGATGGTTTTTACTAAATTTACAACATTTTTTTTCTTATTCGGCTCACAAAACAAGTTACGACGATTTTAGTCGCTGTGACGGGCGTGACGCGTACTCGAACAAGATTATCGACCTCTTCGACAAGACACAATATTTCTGCTAATTACACAATTGTTTTTTAAATTCAATTAGTCCGCCTTTAAGAATAATATGCCTTCTAGATTTACAGTGATATGTCGTATGTGAATATTTGATATTGCAGTTTTCGTGACCTGAAATAAGTTGTGACGGGCGTGACAAGACTTTGTGACGGGCGTGACGAGTTCAATTTTTAATAAGTAAACAAACAATTTTATCACCTAAAGTCATATAAGCATTAACCCAAATTCTAAATTTATAAGCGAAAGTTTAAAAAACTCCGTTTATTAGCCGGTTTTGTTAATGTTAGGATTAACTCTTCTGCGAGTGTCCGTGTGGGTTGTTACCACCGCTTTGCTCGTGAAGTCTGCCGCCAAGCAGTAATGTGCAAGCATTACTGTGTTCCGGTTTGATGACCAGAGTAGCCAGTGAAATTACTGGGCTTATGAGACTTAATGCCTAATGTCTCAGGGTAACAAGCGCACTGCAGTGCCGCGCTGGCCTTTGTGTTTCAAAGTTCTGAGTGGCACTGCAATTGTTATGGACCGGCGTTAGGCTTACCATCAGGCAAACGACCAGCTCGTCTTGTTACCAAATAATATATAAATAAAAAAAAGGTAAAAATACTGTGATGGGCGTGATTTGTGACGGGCGTGACCAAAGTAATTTGCTCAGCATCACCAATCAGTAACAAAAAAATTTATAAAAGTTATTCACATACATTCCTTTGCGACATATCCTTACTTTCGTAAGCTTTATTACAACGTGCAAGTGATTTGGACTCTTTGATGAGAACTTTTCTATGTATTTTGTGACGGGCGTGACATGCAAACTTGCCTTGCTAAAATGATTAGTAAAATATTATGTAATTATCTGAGAAACACCAAAAATTGTTCCACCACAAGCTGATATCTTGAGCACTCTGTTGACAGTCAAAATATCGCGGAATAACCCATAGAAAACGCAAATCAGTGTTTCCAACACACATGTGTTTTTTCTACCATGGAAATTCCTTGGCAAGATGAAACTTCAAATGAAATTTATTTGAGTGAATGCTAGAATTTTGTTTTTTTTACATCATTAGGTGAAAATTAAACATATTTACTATTAGTAATTAATGTTAAAGTGCTTGTAACATAACATTTATTTTTATCTCATCTGGTATCGATTACCGTGGAATGGCCCATTAGATTGTCAAAATGTTTAAATTTTTGGTTGCATAAAATCCAAGATATAATGCACGAGATACCTATTTATTCAAAAAACCCAAAGAAAAAATTGGTACAATACTTTAATTACGTACGAGCGTTTGTATGGAAACTATGGCGAGTTGAGGCCTCTTAAGAACCGCGATTACGTGAGTTAAAACTCCAAAATCAAGAGGAAGTGTTCAGATCAAAAGAACAGCCAAGATTAAATAAAAAATCAAGGCAAAAATATTCGACTTTTATAAAAATCTTATTGTTATAAAATACACAAATGCCAACCAGTACAAGTAGGTATTGCCGTACGAAAGCTCCAACAGGTATGTGGCAGGACATAATATTGCATCGGAATGAAGACATTCCACTGAAATGGGTGTAAAGATGACGTCAAAATGTCGTAATATTTCTTTACCTACGTATCGGTTCGTCGTCAGACCTCCTGCCTCCGGCCACGGATTTCAGTAAAAGTGCAGTAGATTGGCCTTTAATTTATTGAAAGCACAGTTCGAAGCACAGCCTGTGCTTTGAACACAAACGGAAGGAGAAAAGGCTCAGCCCCAAGGTTTTTGGCGAACGTACACTTACGTGGGTTTTACCATGAAGTACCTACAAAACTAGGGTTAGACTTCCGCTGGAATACGGAGGTCAGCAGGTGTATTTTCAACTCGATTGGAAAGATTTCCGTTCGGCTCCAAATTCTTCGTCTTTGTCATCCTGAGTGTAGATGACTGAGACGGATTATGAGGTTCTCAACGGAAACTTGTCGGATTGATTTGAGAATACGCCTGCAGGAGATAATAGACCCGAATGCTTTCGTTTAAAGTGTGCACTAATCTGACTAATGCTACATCAACATAGACTTGGTGGAAGTTCTAGTGACTAGCCGCCTAATACAAAAACCAACACTATTGAGAAGAAAAGCAAAAAGTCGACGGTGGAGTGGAGTTCATCATATCAGGGGTATCGCCTTGGCCTAATAAGTACTAATAGCTCGCAAAGACCAATAAGGTCAACCATAGATAAAAAATTGTTTTTATTTATTGCAACGATTTTAAATAAAATGTATACATATTTTTTTTAATACTAAGGCCAGACATTTGATGTTTAAAACTAATTACTAAGCAATTTTAGTGCCAGAGCCATTTGAGTACAAGCTTGTGGTTTTGGTCGATTTTTTGCTATCGAGTGTATTTCCTGGTTAGAATAAATGAGTAGGTATGTATTCATTTGAAATTTGTTACTGTCTACCGATCTGTATAGGATCAACTACTTACGCGACCTCCAATGGTTTTTGCGTGGTTCAGACATTTTGGCAGTAACAAATTGCAAACAACTCGTGCTTCCTTCTTCTGCATTAGTTGTTTGGGCCCATATTCATATGACTCGTGAAAACGAATCATAGCGCGAATCATCACGACCAGAGATTTAGCTTATAAGGGTAACAGCTAGTAATAAAAATGTCTACCTTTGCTTTTTTCTTTTTTTTGTACTCTGCAAGCTCTAGGACTTTGTTTTTGGTCTTTTTTGCTTATTTAATTGTTTCTTGCAATTTTCACATTACATCATTAGATTAACAAACAGAATACTTCGAAGGCATAACTATGGTGATATACCTACAACTACATACATAAATAAATATAACTTTATATAATTACTTCTTCTTTTTTTACAGCTGGTATCGTTCTAAATTCGTTTGTGAACAGTAGTTGAGGTATCCAACTATAAATATTACAATTAAGACTAGTTTATTTACAGTATTTTTGCCTACCTTAATGAATATGTACTTGTAAAACAGATAGCCGCCTGAACACACATTTCCATTTATTATCTTCATGGTTGTAATTATATAAAATCAATACAAGATTCAATACAAGATTTCCTAATTTCAGATACAGATAAATAATTCCCTTGACATCATAACAACGATACTATTATCGATTGATTTATATTCGTAAAGTTACAAATACCCGTCCTAACAGAATTGTTTGCACATTGCAATCCAATTGATTTCAAAAGGTCTATCTATCTGTTGTGTAACATAAAAATAAATGAACATTATTACAAAACTGTTTCAATGTTGTATTAAGACAAAAACGGGTCTTTTCGCGCACAAATAACATAAACATAACATAAACGCTTATACACTCATACCCCCGCACTAGGATTCCCTGTGTCGCAGGTGGCATGGACATACACAGATACACATCACAAACATCCAAGACCCGAGAACAAACTTTATGCTTACACAAAATCTGCCCCGGCCGGGAATCGAACCCGGGACCCCTCGCCTTGCAGGCAGGGTTACTACCAACTTAGCTACGGAGCCGTCAAATCAAAATATAATTAAAAAGTAAAAAAAAAAGTACTACTGTTTCAATGTTTACAATAGTATTGTAATAATATTATGTGTTAAAATTATCTTATTTTTACAACACCTATCAGTAGAGAGTAATTATTATGGACACGGCGGCGGCGTATAAACACGTGAGTGCAAATGACACAATGTATTCGAAATGATTTTGTAATACCATAATGTAAAAGACCTAAGACTAGAATAGAGATATAATAATAATATCTCCAAGATCGATTGAAACATGTCACTACCGGTACAAATAAGTAAGTAACCAAGCTAACCCATCGCTCTGACATTTAACTAGGATTCCGGGTTCCTAGATAATCAGGAACTTATCGTGCCACGCAACCAAAGTCGCGGGTATAAGCTATTACTTTATAAAAATGGCCCACAATGTTGAAAAAAATCGTAGAAAAGACCCCGAAGTAACGTTCAACAAAAAGAAAACGCATCGCCATTTTCAACCTTGTTCTTTACAAAAGGGTCCTTACCTAAAGATGGCTTCTTACAGCCACGTATGAGACTCCAAGGGTAACGAGCGCACTTGTAATCCTCCTTGCGCACTACAGTGCCGCGCAGGTCTCTGCGTTTCAGTCATGGATTGCACTGCAAATGTTATGGTAAGCATTACACTTACCATCAGCCAAATGTCTTGCTCGTCTCGTTGCCTTGTACTATAACAATGTTCAATCAAAACTTATTTTTTTTGCTACAGCTGTCCTATTATTACAGTACATACAGCTGTGTACCTATTATTGTTTTTTGTGGTAGGACTAACTCTTCAGCGAGTGTCCGTTTGGGTTGTTATCACCGCTGTGCTCGTGGAGTCTGCCGCCAAGCAGTAATGTGCAAGCGTTACTGTGTTCCGGTTTGATGAGCAGAGTCGCCAGTGAAATTACTGGGCTTATGAGACTTTATACCTATTAATGTCTCAGGGTAACGAGCGCACTGCAGTGCCACGCAGGCCTTTGTGTTTCAAAGTTCTGGTTGGCACTGCAATTGTTATGGGCTAACAATTGCAGTTTAACGTTTTGCTAACCATCAGGCAAACGACCAGCTCGTCTCGTTACCAACTAGCATAAAAAATCATACCTATCTAGTAATATATAGTAAGTACCTCAAAGATGGCCTTGATTATTACCGTATGATCTTTGAACAGGGGTTATTTTTGTCACGTGTAAGAAAAATTATTAAACGCCTCTATTACAAGTTAGCAAAATAACACAAAAACCAATAATACAAATCGATATTTGGAAACCTACTTTATAATAATAATTAGTATGCCTAGTCTGTTATTACCATACACATATAAATACAGGTAGGTACCTAATCATTCACTTTATTTTCAGCATTTAACATTTTCTATTCAACTAAAAATAAAATTTGAACGCAATTTATCACCAAAACTGTAAGTAAAAAATATATAATTCTAATCCATTAGTTAAAGTCTCAGCTATATAATTATGCTACACTTTCAGTGATGCGCCAACACAGCTAGTCATTTTATTTTTTCTATAATAGTTATTATTTATTAAGTAGCTGCTGCCCGCGGTTTCCACCCGCGTGAAGATATTTCAAGGGTTTAATTTTTTTTGCGCGGAACCCAAATTATTTTTCTAAAATTAAAGAAGTCCAAGTTACTCCTTGTAACATCAGCTATCTGCACGTGAAAGTCCCGTCAAAATCGGTTCAACCGTTTTGGAGTTTACCCGGAACAAACAGACAGACAAAAATGTTAAAAATGGTGGTTTTGTTATGGGTACCGTATATACTTTCATATGCATTTAGTAAAAAGCTGTTATTTTGATATTACAAACAGACACCTAAATTGTATGTATTTGTATCTTATAGTCTATGACTTGGATAGTAGGTAATAATCTTAACCTCGAGGCATTCCTGAGAGAAGAGGTCTTGGCAGGCTGAACTGGCACAATCACCTAAATGTCTGCTGATAAGCTTACAGCATTGCCTGCCTAGTGGTAAGCATAACCAACGCCCATAACAGTTGCAGTCACTCTGATCCGGTCGAATTTCTCTGACAACTAAGTATGGTGATAAAACCAGTACACTAGTCCTTGGCTGTGGACTACACGGCCTACGTGAGCAAAGTTCTGGTATCCACCCAAACTGACACTCAGAAAAGAATTAATCTTACCACCTGGTGACTATTTTATTTTCCACTTATGTTTTTTGAGACTCACTTAATATTAAATTGTTTTCAAAATACGAACTAATATACTCATTATCAGCTGAGAAATAATGCATATCTAACCAAACATAACTAACCAAAACGTCTGCTTCCTTTTGTGCTCATGGTTTGCAAAAAGAACGCAAGAATTATATTTCCCTTACGTCGGCACGGCAGAACACGCAAAGAGCGTGCGTCAAGTGCACGAAAGTTCAGCGATAGGTAGTAGGTACTTTCCATTGGGACTAGTGCAGCGGCTTTCCAATGACTTTCCGCTTTCTACGCATCGTAAGAAGTAAATCTACGCTAATAACTATGCTTTATGCCGTATTCTCATGTTTTTTTATTACAAACTATTTTTAGGATAAGTATCCGTAGCTCGAAATTAAAAACGGAATCTTTATCTCGTATACCTGATGCAAAAGGCCCTTTATATCTAAAACGTTTTGAAGCAGAGTTCGAGTTAATATCATGTATCCGCGGCCTAAAAGTGCGGTAAAAAAAGTGGCTAAACGCCAGTAAACGCAATAGCGATAAGTGGCCAAACCTATATTATAAACGAACCATCGTGGATGCAAGAGGCGAGCAGCTGTTCCAAGTGGCGTTCTATGGGGAAGGCCTATGTTCAGCACATCTTCCGGCTGATCAAACGCAATAAGGAGACACGGCTTTACAAATCTGAAGGACCTAGACGATTATTTGGTGACAGTTTCACTGGATTATACGGCATAATCCTTTATAAAAAAAATATTTCATAGAACAGTCCACGTCATCAAAACGTAATAGGCTACTTCATACCGACTTCAAATCTTGAAATGTAACACAGGTCACACAGTAGTTTTATAAAAAAAAAATGGAAGAATTCTGAAAATGATTATTGATTTCCAATTATTTCATATCTTGAGCTCTCTGTAGTTACGAGCTTTCGGCAAGGGCGCTTTTAATATAATGCGTTGAAAGCGCCATGCCGAAAATGGGTTAGACGCCTGTTTATGGCTAATCAGTGTCTAAAAGATAAACATGATAACCGTCTAAAATTATTAGAATCACAAGTACAACTCAACTGAGTTAGACAACGGTTAGAAACTTCTTAAAATGAAAGTTTGTTGGTCGTTGTTAATATTTAAACACGCGGCTAAGTTATGTTTAACTCTAAGTGAGAGTTCAAGTTTAGAGTGTTTTTTTTTTGGTAAGACTAAATATACCTGTTTACCTATATTATGTTGCCCGACATTGATAAATAAACACTTAGATAGCGCGGTAGTTAGGTACCTAACTCGTACTTACTTTCTAACGCGGTTATTGTCGACAGTCGAAGTAGGTACGGAAACCTTAGAGAGCGAGGTTTGCACTTAACACTTGACTTTCTATTTATATCTCTAATAACATCTATCATTCTATTTATATCTCTAATGTTGTGTCGCTTTAAATTTTCCTAGAATCTCATGTAGTTCAAATACCAGACACCATTACCGAGAACCTTTATGATCGGTAGATTTTTAAAGAAAGCGCAGGGCATTAGGTATTAGTAATCTAAAGCTAAGAAGTTTGTAATAAGTAAAAATAACCATTTTTAAAGCCTAGTTCCATACATTCTATACGAGTAACCGTGGTTCAGCCACAATACTCCAAACTCCTAAATCATACTTTTGCTTGCGCGTCCAGTATGATAACGGGTTTGATGTTACCAGGGCTATTCGTTAGCTTGTATAAAGTTATGTTTTAGGTCAATTCCATCATTGGATATGTGAGGCACGAGCGCAGGGCCCCCAGCCTGACAGGGGCCCCGAACAACCGAAACTTTTTAAATTTTGTATCCAACAAATCAAGTTAAGTATAACAAAAACACATTACTTTCTTAGTTCAATGTATCACCCAAATCTTTTTGCTTTTTATAAGGGCCCCACATCCTATTTACCCAATTAAGGCCTTGCTGCGTTACCGGCTAATGAAATCGTCTTGGTTTTCGACTCCAACCCAATTAAAACCAGCGCGCAGCGGTCGCTAGTCTTCGGTTGTGAATCAATTATCTAGAGTTCTCTCTATATTAATTTTTGAACAACTTGTTCTAAAACGATTTTATTATAGCTCGTAAATGCGTTACGCTGGTATGGGTAAGATAGCCCTGAGGCCTACCACCATCTCTTAGAGCAGTATTACTGTAATCTTACATTGAAATATGTAGTACGAATTTTCAATGTAAGGTCAAAGTAATACTGCTCTAAGAGATGGTGGTATGCCTCCTGTTTGCGGATGCTCGGGTGGACGATTACGAATTCCATGCTATTATAGGCACAGAAGAACCGTTTGCACGCTAAACAGAATTCATCAACATCCTACAAGTAATTATTGGGAAAGTAACACACTTATAAATACAACTGACCGTATTTGATCGGATTCCGATCAAATAGGCTTAACACAAATATATACACCACAAAAATTTCGCTTCCTACATGATTCGAACCTGCGTCTTCTGGCTATCCGGGTTTAAATAATGCAAAATCTCTCGCCATTTAATTGGTACTGTAACGTATCACAATGGAGTAGGCAAATCGCTACAAAGCGGGTCTGCTAGATGGAGCTACGGCTTGTAAGCCGGAAAGAAATACATCATATCAAGAATTTCGCAGTCAACATCGATTTCTCCCATAGCCTAGTTGGTTAAGGCGTCTGGCCCGGATATCCAGAAGACGCAGGTTCGAATCCTGTTGGAAGCGAAATTTTTGTGATGTATATATTTGTGTGAACATCCGCTATATTTCATAAATAGGCTTAGTGTGAGCTGGTCTGATTGCAGATCAATGAGACGTTTATTTCAAATCAATAATTAAACCAGCATCAAGAAAACTCACCAACAATAATGGACTGAGTAACATTATCATTGTTATTATTCAAGTAAAGTATTTGGTTTATATTGTAAATTTCCCGTTTATTGTGTTGGTGACCATGACGAATAAATATTTATGGATTCCTGTCTTAAGTACTTGCTAGTTATTACAATAATATTATGTTTTATAACAATACTATGAATGAAATTAAATACCTACCTAGGCTAATAAGATCTGTCAACTATTTAACTAAAAGATATTTGATGGACAGGAAACAAAAAAAACTATAGTTTTCTATCTATTTGTTGCATGTACTTATCACTAGATATATTACATAATTTTTCAATTATTGGCCGAGCATGAATAAATATGAGAGAGAGCACGGACGTACGCAATTTAAAAAAAATGATTCAAGGTTAAACAATTCAAGTATTCAAGGTTAGGGTAGTTAGGTTAAATATTCACCTTCACAAATAAATTGTGTACCTACGGAATTTCATTCCCTTGAAGCATTTTAAAAAAATATGTTTCATTAGCAGAGCTAGCTGTCATAATTTCATAAATGAATAATAACAGTGTCGCACATAATTATTTATAGTAGGCAGGTAAGTATGTAACAATGACAAAGGGATCGGTGCAATTATAATAGCCCTTACCTACCTGAAAATTCAGGTAAATCGAAGGGCTATTTATTTAAATAAATAAATGTTTAAATTTTTGTATTAGCTTTTTAAGTTAATGTTAAGTAGGTATACTTAGATTATAATTAGCTTGCTGTGCGTTTTGGCATCGCTGTAAGCGCAGCAAGCAACTGATTTAAATAAATAAATAAGTAATATGTTAATGCGCTTTTAATTCGTAGGTACATACTCAGGTACTTGACTAGCAAAACTGAGGCGGTCGATAAATATTAATAAAGTCACTAACGCCACGCTAATGAATTAAGTATTTATCTTTGTTTTGTTAATTGTAATCTCAGTTAAATAATATACTTTCGATGATAATTATCATTATCTTTGTTTTATTAATTCTAATCTCACTTAAATAATTTTATATACTTTCGATGATAATTATCATAATAAAATTTTGTGTTCAAAACGTTGTAATCACGTCAGTCATTATTTTAAAGTAAATAATTTTGGTTAAATCAATATTTTGCACATTATAAGTGTCTAACTAATAAACAATATAAATATAACGGTAGTATACACAATGTTTTGTCTTTGTTGTCCTTTTACAATTTTAAACTGAATCGAAAGAGACAAATTGTGTAACTATTCAATCGTTATACAGAGTTAATGGATGTAAGTGTCATTCGTATCAAATGGTGATTTTAAAGTATAATGCGATTAGTATTTGTTAGTGGTAGGACTAACTGTCGTGCGAGTGTCCGTCTGGGTTGTTACCACCGCTTTGCTCGTGAAGTCTGCCGCCAAGCAGTAATGCGCAAGCATTACTGCTTGGCGGCAAATAATATAAAAATAATATAAAAAAGTATTGTTTGAAATTTCCATATATTTAAATGGTTTAATGTCATAACAAGATGTGACTTTGTTGTATTTGATGGTTAGTGGGCTTGGTTACATCATGTCAATAAAGGAAAAAAATTAAAGTCTGACTTTATACGAACATTGCAATGTGCGGTAGTCACCTATTCCAAG
Source organism: Crocallis elinguaria (assembly GCA_907269065.1). NCBI lineage: Eukaryota > Metazoa > Arthropoda > Insecta > Lepidoptera > Geometridae > Crocallis > Crocallis elinguaria. The sequence goes on along the minus strand of OU026072.1, from coordinate 15,449,516 downwards.
TATCGGGATTAAAATTATATAAAATGTACATGATAAAAATGGTTAAAAGTTGTCTTTATTCACTGCTAAAATATAATCACAAAAAATGTAAGTTATCAAACAAAATAAAATAGTTACCATTTAAGATCTATGATAGGTACCTACTTATCTGTTTTTTTTTAATAAATTCAGAATATTTGATTAAGGTATAACATGGAAAAATATTTATATAGGTACACATTTAAGGTTGCTGTACAAGTACATACTCAATTGAGTAAACCCTTTACATAAATATAACACAGACAGATGATCTAGCTTTAAAAAATATACTTAGTACAGAATTAATACCAAAACCTATGAAAACTACAGAATAGGTATCTATGGAAAACACAAACAAACAATAAAATGATTGAAATCGTACGCATGCGCAGTGGTGACACGGCCCCAGGCAAATTTGATTACGATGTGTACCAAAACATTGTAATAAAGTAACGCTTCTTTGTACACAAATATTGCTATTTATTATCAAATTAATTTTTGAAAGCACGAAGTGACTTTTTTAATTAGTTCTTACCTTTCGTCACGATCTAATTTTACGACAAACACGAACAAAGATGACTCGACACCAATTTATTGCGTTGAAATTATAAAATTATCTGCACTAATTATTACCACTTGAAATTAGAACGCGTTTGAAAAAACACTAGGCGCAATGACATTCGATTATTGAATTTTCATTGATGCGCTCTCACGTTCGATTTCGAAAGGTTTAAAGCGGGAAACGCGCACCGTTCAGCGCTCGTTGGCGCGCAACAGTGTACTGGCTGGTGGCAAATGTGTGTGGGGCTGGAACGAATGCCAACACCCCGGCACAATACGTCAGCTTACAGCTGTCATCGCAGCTTTGTAATTCCGCACCAAAAGGGCAAGCCGTGAACTAGGAATCTTTTGTCTTGTGAGAGCTCTCGAATACCGGTCTCCATCCACAAAAGTTTTTATACGCTTTTTTTTACATGTTCCCATTATGTATCCCATTACAAGTAATAAATGGGATAGTATTACTTTTTCTGTGAAAGATGCATTATTTCAACCAAAGATCTAGTGATCTTTGATTTCAACGTTAAATAAAAATGCACAAATAAAATTAAGAACAAGTAAATAGTTTTATTATCCGTATATCCTATCCTACTAGTCCTACTTCCTACTAATCCTAATTCCTACTTTCCTACTCTAATATTATAATAATGCGAAAGTGTGTTTGTTGGTTTGTTCTTCTTTCACGCAGTAGCGGAGCAACGGATCGACGTAATTTTTGGCATAGATATAGTTTACGGACACGAGATTAACATAGACTACTTTTATGCCGGAAAAATGCACGGTTCCTGTGGGAACGTGAGGGAAAACCGCGGGCAGAAGCTAGTATTAAAATAAATGGGAAAATTTGTAGGTTTGTTGGTTTGTCCTTCTGTCACGCAGCAACGGAGCAATAGTTCTACGTGATTTTTAGCAAAGATAGTTTATGGACAGGAGAGTAATATATTACGCATACTTTTAACCCCGAAATATGTACGGTTCCTCTAGGAACGCGGGCAGAAGCTACTAGAGAAATAATTTTACCTAACGACAATGGTTGACGAGAAGAGATCGTTCTCAAAATAAAATAGAAAGTTTGTAGGTCCATAAACAAATGTAAAAAAACCCCGAACCAACGTGCCGCATCATTTCGTTCTGACCCCAGAAGGTTCAAATAACTATCAAAATAGTGACTGTCAAGGGTACTGATACTGACCCCAAAATGTTCAAAAATAACGACTATCAATGGTTCAATCAACTTTAACTTTTTAGTTCAATATCAAAAGATCCATTAATAATTCATTTTGATTTTATAGTGCAGAATGAAATTGAAAAATACGTAACACTTTATGTTCACAAATCCAAGTATACAAATTATTATTTTTATTTTGTTTAGGATTAAGTATAATACTTTGAAAATTATCACTAGAAACGGGATATTTACCATGTATATTATTTGATTTGAGTTTCCGATATTTCGGCGCTGTTGCAAACGCCATGATCACGGGAGAACTGATCAGTTCTCCCGTGATCATGGCGTTTGCAACAGCGCCGAAATATCGGAAACTCAAATCAAATAATATAGGTACATGGTAAATATCCCGTTTCTAGTGATAATTTTCAAAGTGTTGATGACCATGACAGTTTAAAAAGTATAATACTTAGCTGTTAGAAATCATCTACTAAAAATATGTTAATTTTTTAAGTCAATGCCCATTTAAGTATTATCTACATTAGTAGCGCGAAGGAAAACCAGCTCGAAAAACAGTCAGACACAATTCTTTTTACTCCTTGGGTACTGAGAACACACATTTATTAGATCGACAGTTTTATTACGCATCGATAATATTGTTAATGGGAAGGACGTAGGTATCTATGCTTACCATCATCCAAACGTCTCGTTATGCTCCGTTATCCTTCCGTCTCGTTATCCAATAGTAAACAAAATCTACATATCCAGTTGTTAAACATAATAAATTAAAGTGAGTCACATTCATGAAAACTATCATACAAAAATAAAAGACAAGACAACGATTTAATAAATCGTCTTATTTATACAAAGCATGCATGGGCCCCCGTTCATATGAGACGTCGAAACCTAATAAGTATGTTTTTTTATCTAACAAATCATTTTAGAAAACATCTTGGTTTCTTATTTCAACGCATCATTAACTAAGCTCCCAGATAGCCTGGGTTCCACGGTAAAAGTTGGCTAAGCGACAAATTGCTGGCAACCTCAGATTTGCCAATTTTTTACTTCGATTTGATTATAGTTAGGTATGTCGTGTGGTTCTGGTGTATATATATTGTGAGGTGTATATATTTACGCAATAAAAATATTGACCAAACAAGAAAAAAAAACAATATTTACAGGGTAATTTATTTTTAATTTACTGGGCACGAGTCTATGGTACAGGGAGGGCCATAATCTAACACACTCACAACGCGTTTATCACTTTTTGTTTTATATTTATACTTCGACGTGCCGGATCCGATGGTTTACTTCCTTTAAGGAATAATAGATCTATTCATTCGTTACACTCACAGATCTTTAGTAATACTATACGTTATTGACATTTTGAGATTGAAAATAAAGAAGTTGCCGGCAGATTGATTGTATGAGTGTAGTCCCGGTGATGATGATGAATATAACTTTGTCATTAAGCCAATCTACTCCAATCTACTTTCACAATCTGCAGGAAGTCGATATATAAAATGCTTCCATTCACAATTTTTGGCTTTCCAGTCCCCCTAAATTGTGTGTCCGAGGGCCCCTGCATGGCCACAGACGACCCTGTACAACAATCAACATTACCTGCTGATAGTATTTATGTACACGTCAGATATTATATAAAGCGAGTTCCTTGTGTACATTTTATTATACCAGTGCGGTTTCATAATTTTTGGGAGTAACTCTTAATCTGTCATAAATCATCACTTAAAGTTATATTTTTATGTTCGCTCGTCTAATTCTCATTTTGTGTGAATGTCAAGATACGATGATTTGCAAGGATGCCGGTTTTAATTGACATCAAAGTCAAAGCCAAAGCGTTTACTGTGTGCAATGTTGCAATACGTTGTTGCTACATATAAATATGTACAGCTACATTCAGCCTTTGGTCATGTAAATACTGATAGTAATAATTAATGTTTGCATGCCTAAACATTTTAAGATGAGACCGATTAGCAAACGCAGGAGTCTTATTATCTAGATCGGCTTATATTTCAGGTTTATTATATTTCAGGTTTATTATATTATATTTCAGGTTTTTAGTCACATCTTGCAATAGTTCATGTTCTCAATACCATCGCCTCTCCAACTCATAGTACACATTTACATTTACATTTACTTGGTTCCTACATTATAAAGGGCCTCTTAATGTTGGCTTATCTAAGGAGTCTACTTACCATCAGGCAAACGACCAGCTCGTCTCGTTACCAAATAAAATAAAAAAAAATAAAAAATTACAGATAATTATGAAACGTTAAAAATGTAACAGTCTGTATCGTAGTAGGACGTAGTGCCAATTTTCACTATCAATAGACTGAAAGGATTCAGAAGTTATTTTTAAAATCGATCGACCGCAAATGCCTAAGATATGCTTAGGCTTTTTTTAATTTTATCTTTTTAAAAATGTAAACGAAAAGCTCGAAATCAATTAAAATAGGCATCCTTGTAAGCAAGCTAAGATATCTTGACATTTATAAAAAACGTGAATTAAACTATCCTTGAAACATAAAAATGTAAACTTTTAGTAATAGGTATTAGCATAATCAAAGGATAGGTTTAAAATGATTTACGACAGATTATCCCCCAAACATTATTAAAATGCATACGATTTAAAATACACAATGGAGTTCGCCTAACTTATCTCACGTCTATACGGCAAATATTTTTTGTACTTATATGTCTGAGCACAGAGAAAAGTTGGGTTAGGTAAGTAGTACTTGTATGGGCTATATTAATAGACCGTTACTAGTTGACGCCTCCTGCCTACAAACTACCTACCTGCCAAACAGTTACATAGGTTAGTCAGTGACCTTTCGATTTTATGTAATTTATTATTAGAAATCCGAAAGTGTGTTGGTTGATTGGTTCGTATATCTATAACGCAGCGACGGAGCAACGGATCAACATGATTTATGCGTAGAAATAGTTTTTGAGCCGGAGTATAAACATAGAGTTTATCCTGGAAAAAACATGGTTTCTGTAGAAATGTCTACAAAAGTTGCAGCTAGTAAATATACCTACCTAAAACGATGGTATCCATGCACCCAGACGAACTAGATCTGTGTTAATTTTTACACGACTGCACAAAAAAGAAGCGTCTAAATAATATGTGTTTAGCACATTTTACATATCTCTGTGGTGTTTAGGGTTCTTGTGAGTTTCTTTATTCCAGCTAAACTTGTGAATGCCTGAACAGATTTGGATATATGGGGTATCGTTAGAATCCTTACATCATCCCGAGTGACACTGGCTAGGGCAGTCGTGTTTTTTTTATGTCATTTTTGTTAGATATTCTTACTTTGTCATTAATTATTTCTATACCTAAACTCAAGGACGGTAGCTAAAGTCCTATAGCCTAAACCTATCCTTTGAAACTGTACTAGGTATAATAGGCGTATATTATATTAAGATTCACAGTTATTGTGCGATTCCAAACAACATTTTTAAGAAGAAATTCACCGAAAAACTACATAAAAAATACTTTTTTTATTAGGTAAGATTGATCACGGTTTATCGCACTTGCATAGAAGAATAGAATACACTCTCTTCTTGAAAACGATCGTCGATTATAGATAGTGATTTTGGAAAAATGAGTAACATCTATAAGCTGATAAAGAAATATAAATAAGTATGTATTAGTAATAAATCATTCTACTTCTATAGAGACCGCATAGACAGGCACGTTTCTGGTAAATTCATTCATTCATCATAAATCGCAGATTAGATTTAGATACTTCAAATTCTGTTGGTAGATTTTAATTTTTAAGCCGATTATAGCTCAACCATAAAACGAGACTTGTGCAAAAATTCTCAAATTAATTTAGCTTTAACTGTGGTGTGGTGATTAAATTTATGAATGGGGTTGTCCATAATTGTCTGCGGGCCCCGTGAAAACAGGCTGTGGGATACCAGCCAGGCATGCGCACCACGACAAAATTTTGCCTACTGTTTTGTCTCGCTCTTTCTCGTGTGAATATGAGATAAATGCACGATATAAGCATCGACAAAATTGTGTCACGGCGCGCATGCTAGCACGGCAGGCATCCGCGAGCTGTTGGGCACCACTGCTAATAAATAGTTATTTAGACACGAAATTATCTCATATCCTACCAATACTAGTATGTATCGCAACAGAGAAGTTAAATTCGACATTTCAGCTCATTTCTTGCAATGTCAACAAGTAAAAATGACTAAAAGCAGGTAATTTTAAAGCTTTAAGCTTGGCTGTAATTGTTTCAATGACTTGAGGCCCATCGAACCACATTTCACGACATTATTAAAATCGTTCGTTTCCTTTTACGTAGCAATTACTAAAAGGTAAAATGTATTAAAATAAGGAAAAGTGATACAAGGAAATGTTGGGCGGTATTGTCCTCGTATGGAATGATATTATCTTATACCAAGAATTTTTTTTTATGCTACTTTTATTTACACAATGATGATAAATTGATTGGTAAATAGTTTTCTTTTAATATAGTATTTTGCTTTAAAGTCCCGTCAAAATCGGTCCAGCCATTTCGGAGATTACCCGGAACAAACAGACAGACCGCCAAAGATTTAAAAAATGGTTGTTTTCACTTCAATTTTATTTATTTGTATAGATTATAAGGAAAGTTATTTTGTGTTTTACTCTCAATAAAAATCCAAGGCTTGATCTTCAATGCTCAAAAACTTAAAAAAGTGATAATTAAAAGCAGTTCTTCAGTGTGTCCAAAAAGAACAGAAATATTAAATAACATTTTTGGGTTGAAAGCTTATTGGTTTGGTGACCTTTTCACAGCAAGCGTGTCTAGGCAAAAATGTATGGTATGGTGGTTATTAAATTATCTGTTTTTTTATGTTGATAACAAGACGAGCTCGTCGTTTGCCTAATGGTAAGCATAACGCCGACCCATGGCAATAATTGCAGTGCCATATGCCACTGCGAACTTTGACACAGAAAGGCCTACGCGGGACTGCAAATGCGCTCGTTACCCTGGGGGCTGCGACATTTAGGTATTAAGTCTCATAAGCCCAGTAATTTCGCTGACTAAATACTCATCAAACCGGAACACAGTGATGCTTGCGCATTACTGCTTGGCGGCAAACTTCACGAGAATCCATCATGTTAGCGATTAGACGATTGTTTATTCCAGGTTCAAACTGCAAAAAGTTGCAACACACAAAAGATGTCAACGGTCGCCGCTTATCATTTACTGCTTCCGAGGGCGGAAGCAGTAAATGGCAGGGAGGACTCATTAACGTGTTTTGTGTTCATTCAGCGCAACGGACAATGGCATAATTAAGTGCAGGGTTTCAAAATAAAAAATGCGGTAGAATAGGTAACTACTAAGGTCCGAATTCACCATTCATACTGATATGATCCAAAGATCAATTATGCTAGGTTTAATGCGCTCTCTGAAGCAAAACGTCCTGTTTTTCGTTGCAGACATTTCCGTTTCCATGCATATTATACCAGCAAAAAAATACAGTAGTAAGTATAGCCATGTGTTTAAAGAAAAGACTTATCTATCTACTCATAACGCCATTATTTGAGTCTCTCTACATTAGGTATGCATGCGTGTGCTTTAGGTACACCAGTTTCAAAGAAAATATTTAAAGAAATGGCCCATAATCTTGAAAAAAAAATTACAAAAAACACCCTGAAAAATTTATCTTGTCTCGAAATGGTCAATATTTTGTGCGACAACTACTTACCAAATTTTGTTTGTAACCAAAAGAAAGGAAATTTAATCATCGAGGGACATATAAGTATTTAAAATTAATGGTGTCTCTTCTTTAAGAAGAACTAAATCAAAACTACGAAATAACGTTCAACCAAAAGATAATGCATCGCCATTTTCAATCTTATTTCTTTACAACATACCTAAAGATTTACCTCGATACCTAAAGATGGCTTATAACAAATGAGGTTCACTGCGAATTATTTGGAAGAGAATTTTGTTTTTTATTTCAGTTTATTTTGACGGAAACCAAATATTTCCTCCAAATGCACTAACCATTGCCAGTTTCACAATGTTTGTGGTTAGTTAACCAACTTGGGTGCGACGTGACAACAGATTAGAAAACGGTAAACATTGTGGACTCCGACCATAATTATCTGAGCAAAGCTAAACGCTTCTGTGCAAATCGATCTTCAAACATCTGCCTACTTAATGAGCGGATTATAATTCTGTGCACCTTATTGTTAGATCGTAACAGCCAAATTGCAATGTTTCGTCGCAAGTTTTCCAATTCGCCACTGCAATCTTAGGTTGGTAAGTACTTATCTAGCAGAAACGATGTCAAGTTGGTGTTTTCTTGAGCGTGAATTGTTTGCGGTCTTGGTTAAGGGCATTGTTTACGAAAGGCCCTTGTCTTGGCAATATTATAAAGGCAATATTATCAAGGGGTAGGTAAGGATTTGATTGAAGTTTTCACGGCCAATGACTTGACGATGTAGACTCAAAGATCGTTCATTCACTAGGTATGCCTGTCTTCATGAGTCAATTCTTATTTCTTATTAATTTTGGGTTTAAAAAAACGAGTATGGTAAAGTAAAAAACCATCTAGTCTAGTTTCTGTGATACCTATAAGTATACCTATCTATGCCAGAGGTGAAATATTTTTTTATTCTCAATAGTTTCCAATAATAACGAGACGAGCTGCTCGTTTGCCTGATGCTAAGCATACTGCCGGTCCATACTTAAGAATTGGAGTGCCACTCAGAACTTTGAAACACAAAGGCCAGCGCGGCACTGCAGTGCTCCTCAGGATAACGAGTGCTATGCAATGCCGCGCATTAGGTAGGTACCTATTAAGTAAGCCCCATGTATACTACATATAGTTTTATATATACTTTGTCAGTGAAATTATCTACTGATAAGCCTGAACACAGTAATGCTTGAACATTACTGCTTGGCTAAAGACTTCACAATCAAAGCGGTGCAGTGTACCAACCAAGACAAACACTCGCAGCATATATATTTACATCTGCTAATTGCTAATACGATGTTAAGTGTGATAAAGTTCTTTTGTTTAACACTTCTTCTTCTTAGCGTGTCGATGGTCAGGTTTTGCCATCGTGGTGAAAGGATTTGCCAATCAGTTTTAAAACTTTACTGATTGCCCAGGGCGCGCCAGACTTACGGGGTTCTGTTGGTACGTCATGCGGGGAGGCTCCTTTCATGTACCCAAACACTAACCCTATAGGTAGATAATTTCATTCAAGTTGATGAAAGAACACCAACCAGGTGGTTGGACATACATACCTTATGTAGGTATGTATATCCAACCACCTTAGAATCAATTGAGGGTTTCATGAGATAGCTAACTTTTGCCTTTTCATTTCTAAAACGAAGAACTAATCGGTAATTTTTATGGTGATATTTTAATTCAGCAGGTGGAAATAAGATCAGCTATTTTTTAACCCGAAACATTTCCATTATTGGGCAGTGGGCACAAAGACCATGGAAGACGCAATATTGCGCCAAATATAGAACGTATAGCACAGAATAGATAATAGTTGCATAGAGTAGGAAACTAAACATTTTATACTCTGCCTCCAAGCAAGTACAAGCAAGTGCAAGCATTGCTGTGTTCCAATTTGAAGGACTAGCTATATAAGTAGTAGTCTGTGTGTGAGACGAAATCTAAATGTCTCTGTGGTGACGAGTACCTAGGTATTGTATCGTATGACGTTGTCTGCCCGTCATTGGTAGAGTCGTGACGGTTACCATCAGGGAAACCACATAGATACCAATTAGCATTATGTCCTCTCAACACCTCATATCCATTAGAATACCTACCCTGATACTCGTTGCAGTGATCGTGCTCACGGGACAGTGTAAAATATACCTCCACGTGAAGAAAAAACCATTAAAAGTTGTTTTATTCAGTTTAAGTACTTACCTATGTTTACGATGGCAAAAAAAACATCAACCTTAACCAATCGGGCAATATTCAGGCACGTTCTCAATTATCATTGATATTATAACTTTCTAGGAAGTGTCGGCGCCGCGGCCGCTGTTAAAATGTTGATGAAAGGGCAAATTATAGCAAAAAGCTTCCGTGTTCTGTATATTATTACTGTTTACTTTAATAAAGTGCAGCTGCTAACTCTCTCTCTCTCTCTCAAATTGATTTTAACGCCGAATATTTGCACTGCAGCTAGCGTTATATTATCTTGGACTGCAGCTTTCGAACGCGCAACTCTTACCTACTACAGAAGTTTAGTCCATTTTGTTAGTGGCAGGACTAACTCTTCTGCGAGTGTCCATCTGGGTTCTTACCACCGCTTTGATCGTGAAGTCTGCCGCCAAGCAGTAATGTGCAAGAATTACTGTGTTCCGGTTTGATGAGCAGAGTATTATGGGAGGCTTATGAGACTTAATACCTAATGTCTCAGGGTAACGAGCGCACTGCAGTGCCACGCAGGCCTTTGTGTTTCAAAGTTCTGGTGCCACTGCAATTGTTATGGGCCGGCGTTATGCTTACCATCAGGCAAACGACCAGCTCGTCACGTTACCAAATAATATTTTAAAAAAAACTTACCAACACGGACTGATTAAACAAGACATGCCATGCCTATATCCCCGCTTAGATACTATGCAAAGTATGCATAGGTAGGTACATGCTTATTGTATTTGCCTAAAATTGGGATCACCACATGGGCGAATGAAACCCTTTTGTTTACATCAAACTTAAAAAATAGACACCCCGGCGCACAATCGCACATGTCATGTTTGTAGATAAACGTGCCTGATAAACTATGTTCGGGTTATTTAATTTTATAATAACATGTTTTTACAATTTATTTCGGTGCCTGAGCTCAATCAAGTTCAGTCATTGATGCGTACCGTTTCCTTCAAAGTTTGTGATTATTCATGTTTATTACCTAAAAATTATAGGTACTACAAAATGAATTAAACTTCTTTATTGAAAAACATTGTTGACGTGGCCTGGAATTTAATGGTTGTTCCAGAGAGCGGGTATAAAAGACACGTTGGGACGTCGGCTAGGATCAGACGAAGCTAGGAAGAGGAAGTATCTAATCGGGAACGGAAAATTACATGTTAGAGGTGAGTAAGCTATTTTTTTATCATTTGTCTGATGATAGTCAGTCACTTCCTTAATAACTGACCATTTTACTTTACCGCCTTCAAATGATACATTTATTGAGGAATATGAAATAGGGCAAAAATCTGTCTAACATAAGAAAGTTACTGGCAATAAACACTATGTTACGATTCACGGTACCATAAAACATATGTCGCTAAAAGTGAATTTTCTAGACATCCGTGCATGGAGAGACGAGACACAGTACATGTTATCGCTAGCTACTAGAGGTTCAAAACTTTTACCTATCAATGAACAAAGGGGAAGGGGGGAAGGTACCTAGACCGTAAAATATGTAAACTCAACTTATTGACTGATTGAAAGATATAGATATCTTTCACTTTTATCTTTTTTGTATCCTTTACTCTCTAGAGTTATGCTTAATTAAGAAATTAATAAGTAGGAAGGTACCTAATAAGGTACCTTCCTACTTATTAATTTCTATAACTTCAAACTGTGTTTAAAAATATTGTTTTTCTTTACACGACGATAACACGATGACCCTTCAAATTAAAATTCTCACGTGCTCTAAATATAAACTTATCAATAACATACGCGGAATATAGTGCCCTCAAATGAAAACATTGTCAATCTATAAGTCACTACACTCGACCTCTGTGGTCCTTGTACCCTGAGCCAGACATAAGTCCTATACATTAATGTTAAACACGCAATACACATTTTTAGGAATTATTTTACAATTTAATTAGATGAGAAGTTCATTTACCTAAGTTCCTATAGGTACTATTCCCGCAGGTAAGCTAAACGCCTCTGCCCATAACAATTTGTAGTGCCACATAGAACTTTGAAACATAAAGCCTGTGTGTGCAGAACTGCACTCATACCTATCCTGTAATTTACTATTTTTCCCATCAAACTGAAACACTACATGCACATTTTGACAAATTACTACTAAGTACCTACTAGGTACATGATCTAGGCATGCACACTTGCGCGGAGCTTGTCTGGATGGGTATCACCGGTTTGGTAATAATTATATTATTATATTATGTCGCGAAGGAAGCAGTGCGTCATCGTCAGAACAGTTACTGAAATTGCTGGGTGTACCAATGAAACTTGAAAGCAAATGCCCCAGGGTATCTAACGTGATGTGACTTGTGAGGCAGGTGTTTTCGCCGTCCAACGCTTTGGGAGGCACTGCATTAGGGGAATCAGGCGAATGTTCTACTTGTTACTTAGTTCCATATATACGAGTAAAAGCTCCAGAAAGAAAAGCTTTAGATCTAAATCTATCTCTAGTAATTCACGATATTGCAACTCGCCTCTGGATCTCGTCTGTCTTGCAGCGGAATTATATGTACCTATTATTTTAAGACAAAACCACAACGCTTGTAAAAAAAAAACGCTTTGTTGTGATGATAAGGCCAGGTGACGCACAATATTCTGGCCGATAAAATGCCGCGAGAGATAAGGAAGAAGAAAGCAAGGCCAGAATTCAAAGTTGTATCTACTTAGGTATACTGTTAGGACTTTGTATTTAAAAGTTCAAAGTTCAATCAACTGCTTAGCAATACTATTGCTAAGGCGTTACCAATAGGCGAAAATCTAACCCCTTTTTTATCGGCACTCAGTGGTGTATAGAGTTAAAAATTTAATAACATAAAAACAATTTTCCAGATCAAGCGATGCATCGTCAATGCATAGTCCTAGCCTTCATGTTGGTATTCAACCAAGATATCGTCTCCTCACATATCCTGACCACCACTAGAGACTTACCATTGACCTCTTGTATGAGATTACTGGTGTTCGCCGTAAAAGAACTGTGCGTTATTTATGAAGACTCTTATGGTGAGTACTAAATTACTTAGGTTCGAATAAATGCGCGGCTCCATGGCCAAGCTGGTTGATCCTAATTCTGGTCTCTGCCTGCAAAACAAATAAAAGGGTCCCGGGTTGGTTCTTTGTGGAATTCTGCGATGTGTGTGTTGGGTAAAATGCGTGCGTCCATGCCACCTGAGACACACACCTATCCTACTGCAGGGCAACGACCACATTCATTGCCCATGCAAGTATTTATATACGTTTAAAGACAAATCTCCCCTGTGTTCCACTGGTGATATCACGAGAAACCGCCGTTTCATATACAGCCTGAGTTTGAATTGGTACGTTATCCTGAAAGGGGGTCAATGTACTCCTGTAGGTCAACAACATTTGATTTACTAGTTTTTAAAATTTGGAATTTTTCATTGAAGAAAAGGCATTTAAAGTTTACATCAAAATTCTATTACAGAACTTCCGGGCAGTCCTAAATCAGCTGATTCACTTTAACTTTATTGTAATGATGATGTAAACTTAGAAACATTTCCATAAAATGCCGCGCAATTTACGCTGGCAGTGAATTTATTTTTTTGTGTGGAAATTTTGAATGATATATTTCTAAGGTAAAACAACTCACAACTTGACGACAACCATGGTCCATGTCACCCCTTCCGGGACCAGGATTACATACCAATTCAAACTCATCCTGTATAATGCATTTCAAAACTTGTAAACTTATTTATTTTTAAACGTCTTCTGAAAAAGGAGGTTCTCAATAATTGGTCTGTATTTTTTTTGTGGTTTCTCGGTTTCTACGTCAATTCTCAACCGATTTAAATGACTCTTTTTCATTGATTATGGTACCTATATGTATATCATAAATTTTACGAAAAACTACCACTCCTAATGGTGCCAAAATGGGGGATGAAATTTCATATATCATTTGTCGTTGTTGGTTCCCACTTTTTTTATTGTTACAATTTTCTGTTACAATTTCAGACGAAACCAACGACACGCCGTCCCGCAGTTCTACAGAAATGGAAAACAGAAGAAACGATATGAGAATGCACATTGTTAAACGTTGCTGCTTAAAACCGTGCACTTTAACCGAATTGATGTCCATTTGTTAGTTTTCCTCTGTCACAGTTAATATAACAGTTTAATAATATTAGTTTATTTCTACTTATATCAAACTTGTAAAGGCCGAACCTTAGAGGATTCTGGAGGACTCGTTACCGAGCTCTCGGCGAGCCGAGTCCTCGGTTATTAGGTAACTATATCACTATTCTATATTTAATTGATGTTTATTTACGCTACACAACTGTAATCGAGTATTTGGCCGAGCAACAGAATACCAGCTCATCCTCTGAGATGGCTCGTCTTCGCCGAGGGTTTTCGAAGTGATGTACGAAGACAAATAGGCAAATGTAAGCTACATTTGGCTATTTGCTATTTGTGGCTGAGGGTATAGAGAGAAGGCATATGGAATCGGCTTGTTAAACGTACCACGGGTGAGGCTCGGTTCAGTAATAGCTCTTGTTCTAGTATGAGTCATCCTTTACAAAAATGGTGCTGACCATGTTGTATACAAGCTTAGAAAAGGTCCAATAACCCCTAAGTGACATTTACTATTTAGTGAAATTAGATTTTGCGTAGCTCCCTTTCAGTGTTATCTATTCAAACATGAAGCTTAATTCCAAACCCTACATATTCACTTTTATTTAAAGACTCTACAAAAATGGTATCTTGTTTCGTAATATTTTTTTACTTAATTCATCATCTCCTTGGCCCTATCCCATTTTATTTGGGATCGGCGCAGTTACGTATTATGTCTTCTACTTCTGCTCTCCCAGGTCCCGCTTTATGCACTTCCAATTCATTCAAATGCCTTTACGCAGTCCATCCATCTTTTTTTGGTCTTCCTCTACCCTTCCAACCCTCAACATTCATATTCATCAATCATCTTAGAAATTGGTCATAATTAGTGTAGGTAAGTAAGGTAAGCAAAATCTCATTTTCCTTTGTACCAAATACAAGTCCTACGAGCAGTAATAAAACCTCATTTGCTGTCAATTTACATTTGCCCAAAGGAAACAGAAGACTGTTTTCCTGGAACAAACAAAGCCGCTACACGCTAGGACAAATATTAAAAACCAACTGATGCGACTTGCTTTCGGTTGAAATATAGGTGTAGGTATACTCGTATGAATATGGGTGTAGGTAGGTAGTCATAATATATTTAGTTCCATTATACCTCAAAACATCCAACTCCTCGGGCAACATCAAAATCTACTGCGTTCACCAAGACGCCTGCCAAGCGTGGTGTATTATGATGGCAAAATCCCCCCTACATGTGGAAAGCCTATGTTCAGCGTTGGACGATTTCGGCTGATGACGATGAAACTCAAAAGCTACCTCTTTTTTACACTGGCGTAGACTAGTGCAATTGATTAAAATACTATATTAGTACAAAAAACGTAAAGTGATTATGTTTAGAAGTAATGTAATAATTATTATTATATTATGTTAATATTAGTGTGTCTACATATAAATATTTATCCACCAAATAAAATTGTAATTAAAGATGAATATGACTTTTAATTTTATAAAATATATTTTATAGTGTTAACCGACACTAGCGGATGTTCACAAAAATATATACATCACAAAAATTTCGCTTCCAACAGGATTCAAACCTGCGTATTTTTTGTTTTGTGTATCTGTGTGTCCATACTATCCGCGACACAGGGAATCCTAGTGCAGAAGTATAAAGCAGATTCCCCCAAACTAAATAAGTGACGGGCGACTTCGAAGAATATAGATTTAGGATTTTATATACAAGTCAAAAGAAAACAATGCAATCAAATTTTAAGTTTTTATTTAAGAACTATAACTGTATAATTACTATTATCAATAAATTTAGCTTAATATTTACATAAAAGTCCATATGCACTAATAAAAAAACCTCTAATTCCTCCGAATGAAAAATTAAATTTGACAGAGGAACTAATAAACTAGCTAATGAACAAATTAGGTTTTCTTTACAAACATTGATTCTGCCTATATAGGTAAGCTTTTTGTCCTTAGTCTTAGTTTTTATGTAGTATTTTTAATTGGTCTTTCAGTTATCGTTAAAAAGGCATTATTAGCCTTGCCGCACACGGGCTACGCGGCACAGCTACAAAACGCCGTACGAGAAGCTGAAAGCGGCTGCTAAGTAGCGGAAGCGCGCGACATCCACTTGTGGTCGGTGGTCGACACAAGTAGCTTCTATTTTTAACCCTTTGCTTGCAGTATCGTATTGGATTCCGATGAAGAAGGTGAAGTGAGAGAGGGGCGGGGTATCACACAAGTGGTGAATGTCGACGTTTTGTGGTCGTTGTCGGCTACACGAAGCGAGAAACGTCTCGTATCGTGTAGCAACCACCGCCCAGCGGCGTCAACCATAGGTTAGAACTGAGGCGAGTTGATCAAATATGTATGAAAATCACATTCCGCAAATCGGTGGCGGCGCGCGGCGTTTGTGGTGGCAGCGCGTGGTCCGTGTGCAAAGAGACTTAGTAAGTTATGGATGTGCAAAAAGTTCGTAACTAAAAATGTTGAAAGGAACTTTTTAAATGCCCGACTGGTTCAGTTTACCTCATTATACTATCTGTGTTGAACAAATTGAATTTAAATAAGGTTTTTTATAGGAAAAATATATATATTTTTTGGTCAGTTAGTTCGTCTTTCTTTCACACAGCAACAGAGCAACGGATCGACGTGATTTTTGGCAGAGATATAGTTTATGGACCGGTGAGTAACATAGGGTACTTTTTATTCCGGAAAATGCACGGTTCCTATAGGAACGCGGGTGACACCGCGAACAGAACCTAGTTTTCCATAAAATTACAAAAATCCCGTATAGTAAAAACACATATTTATATGTATTTAACCGGATTCACTTATGTGGTACAGCCGAGCTTCGCGACGATTGCCACGTAAGTGAATCCGGTTATATACATATAAATATGAGTAATACTTACAAAAGTTTTAATCTAGTAAAAACACACATAAATAATAATAATTAATCTAATAATTATAAGACAAATACATGTGAAACTTACTCCTTGGTATAAAAATAAAATTGTTGTCAGCATAACAATATGCAATGTTCAATAAAATAATCTATGATATAAACTGCTGTCAAGTTCTCGTTGACGGAAGATGTCACGTGTGAAACTGAGACAAAACACTTTCTAGGAGTAGTAGGGTTACTGCTGTGGGTTACTGAACGTTTATGAATCAGGGGGAAAGTCATTTGCTTTTATAATTTACAAGAAATTTCACATTTACAAACCTATTATTCATACCTACTGGTACCATAACAGTTTTAACAACTCCATAGCAACGGAACAATTGATCGGCGCGATTTTTTAGCAAAGAGATATTTTATGGTCAGGAAGGTGATATAGGCACAGAATATGTCAATAAACGGTGCGTTATTTTGCCAGCTCGTAAGCGGCTCACGAGGCATGGGATGGTCGGCTGTTGGTGACATAAGTGTTCATAATAGGGATGTTGACTACAATTTTTTTTATCAATTCGTTTTTGAAACTGGAAATCGAACGCTAGGAACGTCAAACATGAGAGTCAAAGTCAGACGTATCTACTGAACGCTAAAACGCCCCATACAAATTGGGCAGAACATCTGACGTCACTTGTTCTACGCGCGCCATAAAACTGTACTAAAACTTGCATTTTGTTAATTTAGCCATGAAAAACTGCGCGTACTTTGTATGTAGTTGTCATACATTTTTTTATTCATTGAAATGTAAAGAATCTGATGGTATTATTTAGATTACTACAGGTGAAAAAAAAATCATTGATGTCGTGAAACTTTTAGATGCAATAAATTATATTTTTTTTGTGAATTTCATTATTATTGTGTTAATATGATGTTTTTAAACCTGTATAGCGACAGTAAATATATATTTTATGTTTCAGGCAACATCCCTATTTAGAAACACGACGAAGCGAACAACCTTAATCGTTGTAGTGTACGTGTGGCCTTTGTGTTTTCAAAGTTCTGAGTGGCACTGCAATTGATATTTACGACCTCGTCGACGTCTCGTTATCAATTAGTATAAAAAAACTTTCCCCGCCAAAATAGCGCAGAATAAATCGCTTCAACACTGGTATAACAACCACCGGTCCAGCGTATTAGTGTAATATAGACAATACAGTGGATATAAGCCACTATTTCCCGGATCAAATGCACGATTCCTCTAAGAATCTCAACGCGAATGGAACCGCAATTAAAAGTCTATAAAAGTCCTTCCATTTCCTTCATGAACTGCATATAAGCATCGTCCTTGCTTGGTGCCTGTTTGGGCAATGCCTCCGGCCGTTGAAGTGAAGTCTTGATGCCGGGTTTGGATTTTTTGTCTTCCCGTTTCACTCGCAAGGCAGACGGCACGAATCGAGTGACATCGGCCGAGAGATTCCTTATCTGTGGCTTCGCAGTGATCGTTGCTCCTGAAAAAATAGTTGTGAAAGATAAGTGAACATTATACTTGTACTCTCTCTCTCTCTCTTTCTAAATGAGAACATAAGAAGGGGATGGATTATATTTTAGACCTATCACTTTCACTAGCGTATCTCTTGTATAACTGCCATGAATTTCGTGGCATCTAATTTGTGTAGTCTAAATTTAGTTTCAAAATTTTCATTATACCTTCCATCCCTTTCTTATTTTTTTATTTAGAAAGAGACAGTGAAACTATAATTATGTTTAGGTTATTAATTAGGTTGAGACACCAGCAAGGTTATTTTAATTCACTCGGAATGATATCCGTGTCGGAAGCGACTGTCTTGATCGTTTATATTTCGGAGTCGCATCCCGTCAGAGTTAAAGTTGAAGGGTTTATTCTCCAGATCTACATCAACCTGGGCCTAGCTGTGTCTTATAAGAGAGTGGTTAGACACAGGTCCATTTAGGTGACCTTAGGATGAAGATCTGCGGCTAAAACAGGTTTATTTAATATTTAAGTGACTCTTGGATGTCGATCGTAGGATAAGAGTGGTTAATAAACTTAAACATAGATTATTTTAAGTAAATTTTGGATAGAAATCTGCTCGTAAGATAGTAATAGTATAGTAACAGTGCCACACAAATAAAGGAGAGGCAACACTAGAAGGCGCCACTAAAAAAAAAACAAATACTCAACCCACCTTGCACTCCATCCTTTTTCGTAATCAGCTGAGGCGCGGCGCTTAGTACCGACACCTGCGACATTGCCTTCGGAGGCGGTGGCGGCACCAGCGGGCGTAGCAAGCGAGGCGGTGCGCCGGGCGGTGGCCCTGGTGGGCGTAGGATACCACGTGGCGGGAGGCCCGGCGGAGGCCCGGGCGGTGCGGGGCGCGGGCCCAGCGCTCCCGGCGCCATGCGCAGCGGCGGCGGCACTAGTGGCGCCCGCAGCGGCGGGGGACGGAGCCCGGGGACTCCTGCAATAAGACCTATTCTACTTAGGCATCATGTGACTGCGAAATTCTTGAGATGTTTTCTTTCCGGTTTACAAGCCCCATCGATTGCTCCCATAGTGAATACTGAATTGGATTGTCAAAATTTTAAATTTTTGGTTCCATAAAATCCTAGATACAATGCACGAGATACCTATGGGTTCAAAAAACCCAAAGAAAAAAATTGATACAACACTTTAATCACGTACGAGCGTTTGTATGGAAAGTATGGCGAGCTGTAGCCTCTTAAGGCATCTGGTCTAGATAACCAGAAGACGCAGGTTCGAATCCTGTTGGAAGCGAAATTCTTGGGATGTATATATTTGTGTTAAAAATGTAGGTTTTTTTATTATTATTACCTGGTGGCATTAGTGGTGGCGGTAGCTGCCTGACTTCAGCCCCCGGCGGCTCCAGTTGCGTGTCGTGTGCGTGATGCACGTGATGCGTTTCCGTGTCGCTGTCAGAATCACTCGCACCGCCTGCACTGCGCTTCAGTGCACTCAATCTGTAAAAAAAAATACGCACAGCGTAAGCTTTCGCGAGTTTCGATTAGAACATTCGAATGGGGAGCCACACTGCTTACTTATCCCGCTAGGTGGCGCATTATCGCTGGTGCTGTTTCACTATGAAACTTCATTATAATATTTAGTAAATCAACAAAAAATCGTCTTTGCAACAAAGTATGCCTCTGTAAAGTGCAATTCAGTGTAAAATTAAGGTACACACGTTTCTCTTCTGACGAGAAAAAACGGAAATTGTGGAGCAAAGCATTGCTCACCAAAAATGATTGGAAACCAATTATTCTTCTAGGATAAGTAGAGACCATTTCAAATCTGATGATTTCTAAGACGCGAGCATGTTTACTGGTTATAGTTTAATTCATTAACCCTCAAAGTAACCATCAATGACAAGCACCAGCGGAGGTGGCGCCATCTGAGATTAGTTTTGCCTGTGCCTCCCCATTGGGAGATTTCGGCGCGCCGCTATCTCGCTCGCGCATCTTAACATTTTTGAGGATTAATAATTAAGTACTTAATATAATTATAAAAAATCGCATTCGGTGAAGTGACTGGCAATAACATTATCTACAATGGGTTTAAATTTGATTAATTTTAATTTTAATCATTATTTAATTAATGGATTTTAAAGAAAATAGCTATATATTTTTTGAGCTTTGCTTTAACATCGGGATGTGAACCATTTTGACCGTCCATATTTAATACAATGGTGGTAGATAATTTTAAGTGCTCCCCAGGCTAGTAACTACTCTCAAATCGAAAATCTGCCTGTAACATTTATAGGTGTGCTCCGCACTTGAGCCAGCCCTATTCTAGTTTAAGATCAGGTAAGATGATATCGCAATAAACAATTAAGCATCGACTCAAACCAAAAACAAACCTTGCGTTCAAATCAGCTGCCCTATCTCTTTCCCTCTTCTTATGAACCTCTTCCATCTCTTTCATGAAGTCATCGATGTTCTGCCCTGATAGCGCCAGCATCCTTTGCTGCAGCGATGTGGGTTTCTGCGTAGGTACTGCGTTTTTGGCGAGAGCGTCGGACTCGTCCATTTCATCGCCATCCATATCTTCGGATGGGTGGATTTGCACCTGAGGCGGTTTTGGAGGCAGTGCCTGAAAGAGATAAATGATGAAAAGGAAGATGCTAGTTTGGGCATGTCTTACGATTACCGAATCTGCGGCGCGAGTACGGAAGTCGGTTCGATAATAAAATTCGATAAAATTGACAGTTCAAATCGATGAAGTGGATTTTATCGCGCCGTCACGTGGGAGTGAAACAATCGACAAAAGTTACCGAAAAGAGGGAAATATGACGGTTTTTCTCGATAAATTATCTATGATCGAGTCCGAACCGAAAACTTATGAAAACTATATAAGTCGATGCGGACGAATAACGCCATTTATAAGTGCAAAAATGGACTTCGGTTTAATTTTGTTACTGGCAGAAGAGCGGAGACCCAATAGAGATAGAGATTCGCTGATGATGCACAGGCGCGGCTTACGGGATGCAAATAATCCCTTGGAACTCTCTGAAGAGCGTTTTGTAACTCTCTTCCGAATTTCGAAGGAAATTGCTTTGGTACTTATTCAAGGTGTCGAGGATAACATAAGAAGAACCCGATCTCACGGACTTCGAGACGATCAAACAAAAATAACGAGACGAAGAATGAATGGAGTATGGATAAAATAATCACGCCTGTTAATCTGCCTAGTAAAATCTATAGCCGTAGGGAATTGAGGTGCAAGGTTAGAAAATGACGTCAGTGTCTCGTCTCTCCTCTTTCTTCACCCCCGCCGGTTGCCACCGCCCGCCTCTGCCCGGTGCCGGCGGCCATATTGTGATTTGTGTTTGTGTTGATACAAAGTGTTTGCCACGTGTTTGCGTCGATTAATCTTTTTAATCCACATAATATTCAGTAATAACGTGACTTGACTACCGCAAAACAAAATGTATCGTAAGGGTTGTGTTCCTAAGTGTGATAGCCAACGACAGGGCGTTAAATTACATAGATTTCTTGTGAAAACGGAACCAGAAGTTAAAATGTGTTAACTGTGAAAAAAGGACTGAATGAACAGCGTCTAACAAAGTGTTTACTGTTTGTGTGCCATAAACACTATATCTAACATTGTTTAGTGACGTCATTATGTGTATTAAAAAAATACTGAGTCATTTGCTCGTTTCTTTTTTTCTTAACCCATGTCCATCTTTATTTACTCTTCTATAGTGTAGGAAGTAGGAACTAGCACAGAATAGATAATATTACAAATAGAACTAGTAGGAAAATATCAAGGTACGATAAACATACCTATGAAAATGTATACAAATATGTATATATAGCACGGTTTCAACTGTCATCTTCTAACTTTGCAACGATACATCGTCGATGTAGGTAACATGACCGTCTGATACGTAGTATCCCTTAGTAGTTTGTGAAAATAATATTAAAGTCTGACAGTATGAAGTAGTATGAACTATGATTATATTCTCTTTGGTAGTATGAACAAAATGAACAAAGAGAATAATAAAATAATATGACTATGGTCGAAAACCTTTTTTGTTATTTATTTTTTACCAGTATACAGAGTCACAATGTTAGAATAATATTAAACCAATTCATTTTAAAAATAAAATATGGTGATTGAAGTAAAATATCATAAAACATTATTTTTATACACTATCCCACTAAACTTAAAAATAGATTTAAAAAAAGTTAGGTCGAATATACTGATCTGTGGGTCGAATCCAAAGAGAATTTTCGACAAAAGCTTACGACGACTTCGGTACTCGCAACTTTCGATAAAATTATCGAGTTTTTCGGTTCGACAATTTTATCGAACCGAGTTCCGTACTCGCGCCGCTGTAAAGGTTCTACAAGATCCACGTCACGACTTTGTAAAGAGGAGGGACGCTTTCTTTAAAAGACTATTTTTTTTAAATTATGCTTAAGTTTTATTAGGTATTAAGTGTAAAGGAGTCAGGAACTATCAGCGGATAATTAAGACTATTTTGAATAATCTAATTTACCTGTAAGGGCCATCTTAAATTCACTCTGACTGACAATACTTTGATTTAAACCCCTAGACATGAATCACAGTATTTCATGAAGCCTGAGTGCAATTGAGATTTGGGCTTTATAGAAAATTTTCAGAATCATAATTATTTCCTAAACAATATATTACATTAAATAATAATAATATCCATATAAAAACAGCGCCTAGACATTGGCATACCTGGTTATGTAAAAGGATAATAGTTTTTCAGATACAAAAATAACCTTTTCGGTGATTTGATGATTTAATACAACTATTTTAGTAAGATGCGATTTTTTTTTTTTTTTTTTTTTTTTTTTTTTTTTTATGTTATTTGGTAACGAGACGAGCTGGTCGTTTGCCTGATGGTAAGCATAACGCCGGCCCATAACAATTGCAGTGCCACCCAGAACTTTGAAACACAAAGGCCTGCGCGGCACTGCAATGCGCTCGTTACCCTGAGACATTAGGTATTAAGTCTCATATGCCCAGTAATTTCACTGGATACTCTGCTCATCAAACCGGAACACAGTAATGCTTGCACACTACTGCTTGGCGGCAAACTTCACGAGCAAAGCGGTGGTAACAACCCAGACGGACACTCGCAGAAGAGTTAGTCCTCCCACTAACACATGATGCGGCATGGGTGTAATTTACAACAGAAGAATAAAACCTAAAACTAGAGAAAATCTTTGAGACCTCCAAGCAACAAATTAGAATTTAATTTTGCGCCATCTATCTGATTTTTAAGGAGTTGGTCTGCTTATTTCCTGGATTATATTTATCACATCATGCAAGTACTCCTAATCCAAGTACCTTGCATAAATAACCACCTTACATGCATTTGGCCCACAAATTTTAGCAAGCAGGCAGTGGTTGATGCTCCTTTTACAATCATGCCGTTCTCTTCACAGATTATAAAACGTTACATTTATCTTATTATTTATAATCCTTGATAAAGAGACAAGCAGGTCGTTTGCCTTATGGTAAGCATGACGCCAGCCCATAACAATTGCAGTGCCACTCGAACTTTGGAATACAATAGGCATGCGTGGCACTGCATTGTATGTCCAGAATTTCACTGACTAGTATGCTCATCAAACCGGAAAACCGTAATACTTGCACATTACTGCTTAGCGGCAGCTTCCCGAGCAAAGCGGTGGTACCAACTCAGACGGACACTCGCAGAAAGTTTAGTCCTACGACCTACTGTATCAATGAACAATCTAACTGGAATAAAATTACTATACCTTGTAGCTTAGACTACTACAACACAAAATATATTAAATACCACGATTTTATATAAAAAACACTTTGCTTAGTGGAGACTCATCATAACACGTCACAGACACTAATCAGCGGCTCTTGTCCCCAGTGCTTAACATTAACTATTTTTGCAGAAACACGTGCAGTTTGTACAAAACTCTCCAAACGGAACACCAGTGCAAGCCTTTGTCCTCCAACAATGACTAATATAAATAAAAGAGCTTTTTGAAAGATAATTAAACATCCTTCTAAGCGTGTGTCCTGTGTTTTTGAAAGGTCAAACATCAGATATACCGTCCAAGGGTGTGTCCGGCCACAGATAGTGTAGGGTTCCGTAGTTTAATTCACTACTCTCGAAATTTTTCATGTCGGAATATGCAAAACAATTTTCGTTGGCAGTTTTTACTATGCCCACCACTCTCTACTGAACGGGTTACTTAACATGTTTTGTTTGTAAGATTTTTTTTGTTTTGCTTGGCTCCACGCGATGTCTACATGGACAGTGACAAGTTTATTATAAAGTTCAAGTTTTATTGTACAAAAACCTTCAAAGTCACCGGTCACGTCAGAGAAAGGTCCAAGTCTGGTCATAGTCAAGTAAAGTCACGCTCCAGTAAAGCGATGGATACTTAACGGAACGCTTCTATGGGGTTTTGGACAGAATACGAAAATACACATTTTCTGTCTTTGTACTATTTTGCTTTCCACTCACGCACGTTCACGAAAACATAATGGTTAATAAACCACCTTTATTATTCATAAACGCATGAAAATACACAGGTTTTGGTATGTAATACAAAATCGACAACAGTACCTTTTTGCGTAGATGCATAGATCAAGGGGTATAGAAGTTACAAGAGAGACACATTTTTAACTTATTTGACGAGATATACTACTACACAAGCAACTGCTAAAAAAGTCCCAAGAGCAGTCAATATATCATTCCACCGTCTAGTGAAGTAAATATTTTTGCGAACGGACATTTGAAGTACTTTAGCTATCCCAAATTAGATTCGATTCGGGTCATAACTGGAGATATTATGTTGTTGTGACAAAGTGAAACAAATGGACTGGATTTGTTCACCGGTTCGATAAAAATAAATAAA
Organism: Crocallis elinguaria; assembly: GCA_907269065.1. Taxonomy (NCBI): domain Eukaryota; kingdom Metazoa; phylum Arthropoda; class Insecta; order Lepidoptera; family Geometridae; genus Crocallis; species Crocallis elinguaria. Next base: position 15,424,437 of record OU026072.1, on the reverse strand, counting down.
TAATGCTGGCACACTCTTACCCCTACACTAGTAATCTGTGTCATAGGTGGCATCAACACAAACAAATACCTAATACTCGAGAAAAAACTTTATTACTAACCAGACAAAGTTTGCCTACCAGCCGGGGATCAAACGCTTTAGTTTCTTATTTTACTACAGAACCCTAAAAAACGACATTCACGTGCATAAAAAACGCAATCCTAATCTACAAACACGGCGACAAGTTTCGTGGTACAAACGCAAAGTAAAAAAAGATGCCCAGTAGGGCTAACATGCGCACCGTGACAAAATTTTCTCGATGCTTATGTCGTGCATTTGTCTCATGTTCGCGAGAGAAAGAGCGAGACAAAACAGTCGACAGAATTTTGTCGTGGCACGCATGTTAGCCCTGCTGGTGTTAAAATGAGCTGTACGAAAATAAATAATAATAAAAATACGACTCAAAGATTTTCTCCCAACATTCAGTGATATAACGACGTTGATCTGCGAAGCTCCAAGCTTGTGAGACATATAACACTGAGCGGTAACGCACCGGCCTGCAGATGACAATAAACTCCTCGTTGTCCTGGTCACAGACTCGCATGGCTTGTCCGGGATACTTCTCGAGATGTGCTTGTATGACGGCCTTCGGAATAACACGTACACTTATCATATAAAGCGACTACACAACTAAGCCCCTGTTATTGCACCGCGTTTCCTTTGCGTTTATAGCTGTTATGACCTCATTTGGAAAATAAAAAGAGAAGCACGTATTTATTTACTTATTTATTTCTAGATTCTGTTCTTCACAATATTTAGTAATTTTAAAATCACGAATTCTCTTTCTGACTAAGATATGAGAAAAGGATCGAAGAACTTTCATGCTCATCCAATATCATCCATTCTTTTTTCTCCAAAGGTAAAATATACGCCACTAAATTCATGGCCGTTAAATTCACTTTGGTTTCATGAAAGTTACATGAAAACAGGCCTAAAATATATGCCATGCTTTTCTCGTAGTCATAGAATGGAATAAGACATAGAATTACTGGAATTCTTTAAGATTGTGAGCAATAGAATCGGGAAGAGTAAAAGACTTTACGCACTCGTATACAATTGCTCTACACTTGCTACATTTTGGGTATAGGTAATAAACAATCTTTGGGTTGGTACCACTGATGAATTAAGAATGTCGTCATGCTATTGGTTGGTAGATCTATCATTTGATAGATTGCAAACGTCCACCAATGACATGGCTGCATTCACGTAAAGATTGTATATTCTTCGGTTGTAAGCTTAGAAGTGCCAAACTAGGCTGATGTGGACTATAATAAACAAATGAAGAATTATGATCATAGACAAAGACACAAGATGAATACCTCTATAATGTAGTATTGTACCAATTCCACAACTCACAAATAAGATGAAAAATTTACGATACCAAAAATGAAAAAGTAAAAGATAACAATGAATTTCTGTTTTCAGCAGTTTTACACAAAAATGCTAGAAAAGAATTGAAAGAAACGCCTGGTTCTTTAAACTATACCTCATTGAATCAATTCAGTAACATATTTCATAGAAGGACATTTCCGTGACTATAGAGCATATTGTATAGTCTATACTTAAACGGTTCAAAAAACGAATCTATACAAATAAATAAAATTGAAGTGTCTGTTTGTAATATCAAAATAACAGCTTTTTACCGAATGCATATATGAAAGTATATACGGTAGCTATAACAAAACAACCATTTTAAAATTTTTTGTCTGTCTGGATGTTTGTCTGTCAATTTGTTCCGGGTAATCTCCGAAACGGCTGGGCCGATGTTGACGGGACTTTCACTAGCAGATAGCTGATGTTATAAGAAGTAACTTAGGCTACTTTTATTTTAGAAAAATAATTAGGGTTCCCCGCAAAAAAATAAAAAGCATGAAATCTAAAACCTCCGCGCGGATGAAACCGCTGGCAGTAGCTAGTATACAATAAAATCTCACAGTTATAGCAGTCTCCCCTGGCGGTCCTTCATCGGTCATGTCAGCAAAGCGGAGGCTCTTCTTCTCCTTATTCACTATCTTAGCTTCAAGTAACAGCATCATATGGTCAACAGGAGGGCCAGGTGGCACTCCGGGGGGTTCTACTCCATGCGGTCGTTCCTTTAAAAAAAGTATATTATATCATTACTGAAATCCATACTCTGTTCGTCTTCAAGATGGCTCGGCTATGTCCCTGATTGAGACACTACCAAAAATCCACTTTCAACATATTTATGCCACCAGACAGGGTTATTTTAAATCACTCGGAATGATATCCGTGTCGGAAGTAACTTTCTTGGTCGTTTAAGTATATCTCTGAAACACATGCCGACAGAGAAATATTGTCGGGATTATACCCATGTTTATGCAACTGAGTTGTTAAATCTAAACGGGAAATTTATCTGACAGGATACTTTTCCGAAATATAAACGCTGAAGAAAGTCGCTTCCGACACGGATATCATTCCGAGTGAATTGGGTTGTTGACTGTATTCAAATAAAAATATAATTTTGCCGCGAAACGGTAGTTTTTGTGACAGAAATCCTATTAAACACAATATTTTTGTTTATTTTTAAGGAATTTAATTTAAATTAAATAATCAAAATGTAATCACATCAATCCGAAGTCACGTGACCTAAAACGCCCGTGACGTCACTGTTTCAATCGGATGTGTATATATTTTTTTTTGTTTTGTTTTTGGCTCCACGTGATTTGCGCATTTAACTAGTGTCAAGTTATATAAGTAATAATATATAATAAATCTCTAGTTTTGGTGCATGAAAGTCGTCAGTCACGTTAAAGTTTAGTCTAGGCCTATATTACATATCTGTGGTCTAGGCGCGGTCGAGTTGAAGTGACGCTTCAGTAAATTGGTGGATAGTTTACTCTGAAGCTTCTATGGAGTTTTGGATAGAATACGAAAATACACGTTTTTCGTCTTTGTACTATTTGCCTTTCACTCATGCAACTTTATGAACACTTAATGGTTAATAATCCACTATTATTACACATTAACACTCTATAAAACAAAGGTTTTAGTAAATAACACAAAATCAACAACAGCACATTTTCGCATTCCCGCCAAAACTCCAATGAGTATATAGCTCGTTGCGCTTAACTGCTTAGTATTTTAGAGTGATTTCTGTGATTATTTATCTGTGCTGTGAATTCCGCGCCTATTTTTCTAAATTTATTTCGACTCTTGAATATTCTCCCATGATGGAAAGTGGCTTCATAAAGGCAAATAATTCCAATTTGCCGAGAATTGATTGTTTTACGGTGGCCAATTTCTTCTCGACAAACGATAATTTCTGCTCTGCTGAATTTAGAAATGTGAAGACCTCCGTGTAAGTACCTACTTATTATACCAAAAATCATTATTTCTATAACCAACAATGAATATATAACAGTAATCGTAGGTTCTAAGATCCAAAGTGTATTAATTAACCAAAGCATATATCAATAAGCTCAAAAAACTTAGAACTTATATTTTAATACATAACAATACATACAAAGAAAGCATCGAATCAACTTGTCACTAAACGTAGCACAGACTAGGTAGTAGTGGTTATATTCTCTTTGCTTGTCACTTTACAGTGTTATAGAAAATTACTCTGTGGTAATTGAACACGTGACGTCACTGCCGTTTTGGAGCAAAATTTAAAACGGCATTTTAAATACATGATAATTAAAATATTAGTTGTTTTAAAAAGTAAATTTAAATATTTTGGGTTATATTAGGCCCATACGCATCGTTTTAAACACTTTCCCAAAATCAGTCAACATCCCTATTAAAACCACCCTGCTGGGGCCTTACCGGCTAACAATCTCGTCTTCGTTTTCGAATCCAAACCGATTAAAACCAGCGGTCACTAGTCTTCGTGTGGAAGGAATAGTCTAGAATTTTCGCTGGTTATTAATAAATAAGCTCTTACAAAACGAAAAGAAGCGAAAACTATTGACAACTCCTTCCACACGAAGACTAGTGACCGCTGGTTTTAATCGGTCTGGTATTGAAAACGAACACGAGATTGTTAGCTGATAAGGCAGCTGGACGGGCTCTCGGCTAACTTCACTTCAATGCCAGTTCAAAGTTCAACATAATTGTACAGTAGGACGGGCTCTCGGTTAACTTCACTTTAATGCCAGTTCAAAGTTCAACATAATTGTACAGTACGACGGGCTCTCGGTTAACTTCACTTCAATGCTAGTTCAAAGTTCAACAAAATTGTACAGTAAACCCGGAAAATATTGTAGACATTTTTTTTAATCGCATTGTAGTGTGCTGGATGCGCACCAATGTACATACCTTACAAAGATTTGGTGTACATGATTGATTACAAACTGACCTTATATATGGAATCCTTCTTCAGAATAGGTTTGGGCGCGTTGGGGTGAGCATGACTTGTGTCCATTGGAAGTGGGATCTGAGATGGCATGTTACTGAAGAGCACATTTTCTGGTAACTGTAATGTAAATAGTTCACCTGATTAAATTACCTATATCCTACTTTCTACTATAGTATAAACGTGAAAGTTTGTGAGGATAGATGTTTGTTACTATTTCACGCAAAAACTACTGAACGGATTCTGATGAAACTTAACTGTAGTATAGCTTATACATCAGAATAACATATAGACTATGATTTATAAAGATATATATATCGCGCAGGCGAAGCAGCCGGCGGAAGATAGTTTACAATAAATGAGTTCCAATGGTGTCAGGATTTTTTCAGACTGCTTAGTATTCCGAATTCGTTTTTTTCCAGATTCTTATTTTTAGTTACTTAATAATAATTATTGACCAAAAAGGTCAAACCAACAAAAAGTATCACCCTGATCTTCCCTGGTCCGGTCAACAGGACTACCGAAGAAAAAAAGACACACTAACAAACACACTTTCTATTTATAATACTATTAGCTGCTAACCCGCCGTTTCACACGCGTGGCGTCCCACAGGGACAGTGCATTTTCCCGGGATAAAAAGTAGCCAATGTTACTTTCCGGCCCATACTCTGTCTCAATGCATAAAATAACGTCTATAGATTGCACCCTTGCTGTGTGAAAGAAGGGACAAATCAACAAACACACTTTCGTATTTATTATAGTAACAAGGTATGGATATGGAATGAGGATGTAGAGGTGAAGAGTACCATTGTATGCTACTGTCTATTCACATGCACGAAAAAGTGGGCGATGATTGAAAACCAGGTTTTAACAATATTCTGTACATCCATTATTGAATATACGTTTGTATATTCAAGACAATCATCTATTTATAGTGAATTTTTTTCAATGTTTTTTTAAAACACATTCTACGTGCTATGATAAATTATTAGTTTAGATAATATTCCAAGTTGTTTGTTCACACTTTGTTTGTTCACACTTTTAGTATCAAGGCAGATAAAAACTTACTTGTAATGTAGGTAACGGAATATCATCCACTTGGACTGACTGGGCATGTTTCACAGACTCATAGTATGATATTAAATGGGCTTTTCTTTTCTCGTATTCCATTTCTTGACGTTTTAAGTCCACCCATTTTTCTGGGTCATCTTTGTCCTGAAATAAATAGTTAAATAAATCAGATATAGCTCTTCAGTTGTAGCTTGCTTTATTTTGGCTGAACCATTACCTGACCATGACATTTTTTTACATGACTGCACAAAAAGAAGTGTAACATTTTTAGGGTTCATGTGTGTATGTGTGTGAGTTTCTTTATTCCACCTTAACTTTTAAATGCCTGAATAAATTTGGATGTATCTTATATCGTTAGAATCCTTACATCATTTAAGGGTTTTTTTTAATGATGTGATGCCAGAGTCAAGGCTTATATATATATACATATATTTCATCAACTGTTTTAATCACAGTCTTGAGTAGTTAATATAGTACTTACATACATCTTGAGAACTCTATCAAATGTCTCTCTCAATTTTTTTCGTTTCTCTTTTAGCACTTTTTCATTGAGGGGCGATGGCTGAAGGACATTAAACTCTGCAAATGTTAACAACTTCCAATTATTGATCCTTAAAGTTCTTTCAAATGGCATGCACTGGCCTTAGATATTTTTGCATTTTTTTGATATAAATAAAATACACCGGCTTCTGTCTCCACTCACCTTACACCAATACCACAGACAAAAAGCGGATACAACCAATTACCATCTACCAATTTAAGTCACATGACATCTTGCACGCTAATGTCATTCTATACAATGGCGTTAGTGTGAGCGGTAAAAATTTATAGATGCAGGCAAGTAGTCATACAAAGTGGCATTCTATAGAAGAGGCCTATGTTCAGCAGTGAAATGTCTTGTACATAATGATGACCATTCTATGTTGACTATTCATGTGTCTAGTTTTATCTGATTTAATCCAATTTGCTATAATTATTAAGATATACTGACAAAGCTAAAATCATAATTGTTTTTACTCAGATTAATTTAACTTTAGAGCTTACCCATTTCATCAATTTTCTGTAGTTCATCTAAGATTTGGTTAGGATCTTTCATCTTTAGCACAGCGGCTCGAACCATCTGTCTCTGTCTTTTGTTCTTTTTCAATTCTTTCTTTCTTGCTTCCTTTCCTGCAAATATGAATAGTTCTATCTATGAAACAATTGGGAACATGATAGGAAAGGCCTACTATATTTATTTGCAATAGGACAGCTGGGCTCAACAACTTATTTAAAAGTTTCACTCTATTAAATGCAGGGGACTGAATTTAAGGGGTGGTTGAGGATTTATTATATAACTTTCGACTCTCCCTCTCATATTTTGCTTAATCAGAAAAAATAATGTGTTATATTTTTTTATGCTATTTGGTAACAGAACAAGCTTGTTGTTTGCCTAATGGTAATCATAACACCGGCCCATAACAAATGCAGTGTCAGTCAGAATTTTGAAACACAAAGGTCTGCGCGGCAGTGTAGTGCGCTCGTTACCCTGAGACATTAGGTATTAAGTATCATAAGCCCAGTAATTTCACTAGCTACTCTGCTCATGAAACCAGACCACAGTAATGCTTGCACATTACTGCTTAGCGGCAGACTTCACGAGCAAAGTGGTGACACCAACCCAGACGGACACTATCAGAAGAGTTACTCCTACCACTAACAAAATAATATAATAATAGTGAGTTTAATACTTATTCTTCACCCCATCAAATGTATGTTTTTTACTCATTTATATCTCTATATTATGCCAACATGTTACACAATTTGATGATTTGATGCAAATTTCGAAAGACAGGGTGCAATTTTGAGATTCTGATGAACTGTTTTTTTCATTATTGAGTACCTATCTACCTGATAGTTAAGACAAATTAGAATAATCCTTGTTATTTACTACAAAACTGATAACAATCTGGCAATTGCACAACATGTAGCAACTGATACAAATTAAAAATAGACAATGTGAGGTAAAAAGTCAAACCTTATTGTGTACCTAAGTATTTCCATTAACTGTAAATTTAAACCCTGTCATCAAATAAACAAACATTACAGATTATAATGTGGAAGAAGCCTTCTATGTCGGTTTAACAGTTAAATTTGCATTCTTAGTCATTTACAAGATAGTAATAGCTTTTTGCATTTGAGACACCGATTACTAGCCTTTTTTGGTTGATACTAAAAATTAAGGGCAGATTAGTAAATGGCAGTTAATTATAAATGATAATAGGAACATACGGTGTCCTGTGCTATAAGAAATGTTCAATCATAACATACGGTTTATAACCAAAAATATACTTACGAGCTTGGTCAGTTGGATTCATATATTTACCACTTTTAGTGGTATTTATTGATCGTCGCCCCATTTTGGTTGTGAATTATGTATGTCTCTTTTTATGTTATCATTAGCTTATTGCACAATATTCAAAATATTAAATCCACCTGAAAACTTTAAAAAGATTAGAACTCGAATCATATAAACTTTATCGCCAAAAATCCCACAGGCAGGCGGCAGCAGGCCACATGAAGTGATGGGCGATATATATCGATTATCGATATTTGTTGAATATTGATATTTTAATTTCGATAATGATAACTTACAAATAACGATAACCCGTATCGATATTTTATAAAGATATTGTGGTATCGATGTTTCGAGCAAGATTACGTAAATTGTCATTATTTTATTTACAACTTATTTTACGATTAACAGAGTTAGGTACATAATAAAATATTCCATAATTAACATAATAACGAAATGATTTACGCTAAATTACGTGACAAAAACATCAGCTGTATGGAATTAATGCCTCTGCCTATGTCTTCTTAGTGAAAGAAATTTGGAAGCTGCCATTGCCAAACCATACGATAATCATGGGCGATACTTTGGCCATTGGTGTGAGTGTTAATGTTACTATGTCTGCAATTGTATGGGCCAGCTTAAGCTCACCATCGGCAAACGACTACCTCGTCTCCTTGTCCAATAGTATAAAAAAACTAGGTAATTTATGTTAAATGTACGGTAATTAGATTAATTGAATCAAAAACATAGTAGCGAAATACTTATTGTGTTAAAAGGAAAAAAGCATCGGTGTGTTATGGTTAACGTATAACCATAACACACCGATGCCGCAGACGGGATTATATTTCCCATATCATGTGTGTTTGTAAAAACGAGAAAAGAATAGCAATTCATTGATTAGTGGGGTTGCCTTATATCGTGTCATATTTTGCAATTCATTAAACTGTTAAAAACCATGGATATTAGAAGATATCGATATATTGAGTTCGAGTTCGCATATCGATATTAAGCAATCGATAGCAATCAAAAAAATCAAAAATCATTTATTTTACTATACTATACATTAGGGTGTCCCTTATATTTCAAGGTCGATTTTTTTTTACGCATACCCTCTAAAATGTTTCGAAATAACTCAAAATAGGTTAGAAAAAAATATTAGCTCATTTTAAGAACGGTAACCCGTGCCGACTTGCGATTTTAAGTTTTCATACAAATAGCGCCGGTACTGCACTGCGGCCTGTAACTACGTGTTTCATTTGTTTTTTAATACGTGATTTTTTTTAATTATTAGTACGCTGTTTTTATTGCAAAGATGTCGGCTGAATTACGGAGTGATAACCAAAATATTTTCTTTCTAAAGGTGGTAAATTTCCTTTTATAGGTTAGGCAGCCTAACCATGAAATAGGCCAATTTTGCTAAAATACCATCTATTCGACAAATTCGACAAGTTTTCGCAGACTTATTTTACAATTTTTTTTATTATACCATTGAGTATCTTGACGAGCTGGTCGTTTGCCTGATAGTAAGCATAACGCCAGCTCATAACAATTGCAATGCCACCTAGAACTTTTAAACACAAAGGCCTGCGCAAAAGTGCATAAGTCCATAGGTGCGCTTGTTGGTCGGTAACCGGAGCCGTTAGGTATAAGCCCAGTAATTTTACTGTAATATTCGCGAAATCAAACTGACTGTCAGTGAAAGTGCTAATCTTGTGATTAGGGAGTGAATAATATTTTGAAACTAAAAATAAGAATTGCCATAAAGGCATTTCGTAACTGCGTGAAGAAACTTGTTGATTTATATCATGTTAGGAGAGAACTGCAGAAAAATTTGTTAAGTCAATTATAGTAACCGTAAAATTAATGTTGAAAGATACCTTGATAACTTATTTAATGTAGCACATGCTGATGCCTCTGCAGTAACAAAAATAGAGGAAGACAAAGAATTTATAAATAAACTTAGACAGAGAGAGATAGGTGTTCACGACGACCGGATGGCAGATTAGGCTAAGAGATTGATATTTACATATTTCATTGTATTTTATGTAGTTGTAATTTATGTACATAAGTTTAGAAATAAACATGACTTCTTTGACGGGTTTACTTGAGTAGGGGTTGAAAACGGGCGAAGGAAAGAAGCGCTCCGTATGCTCCCTCTCGCTCCGACTGAGCGAGAAACACCGGGCGAGAGGGATAAAGCGGAGCGCTCTCAGGTAGGAGCTCTACTCGCACCGCGGCCGACCGCCGCTATGCGACGGTGCGAGTAAAAGCATAAAGAAAGGCGCGTCCCGCCGAAACATCGGTTGTGCCTGGTACGGTCTCCAGTTCAGTTGTGTCTACGTTTACGTCCAGCCAACAATACAGTCCACGAGCCTACAAGACCACTGAACCACGTACCTTCTAAAACGCCTTCGCCTTCGTTCAGCCCCGCCAAGCAACCCCTTCGAAGAACCGTTGCCAGTCAGTACCTACGTAATCTTCTCATTCCACCCGCGTTCCCGTCCGGAACATTGGTCCTTTCGAAGCCGGATTTAAGAAGATTACCGCCGCCATGGTGCTGACACGGTCCGAAACAGCAAGGGCATCAAGCTTAGCTGAACGACGAGACTGCGAAATGCCGGTACAGCTCCACGAGGGAGTGACGCAGGGCGCGCCGCCGCCGGCCGCGCCCTCCTCCCAGTCATCCGCGCCGCGACTCGAGGTTGCTCCATCGACATCAGCACCCTCGACATCGACGTCAGGAGTGCCGCAGGGCCCGCCGACAGGGCCCTCCTCCCGACCGTCGATATTCTCGCCGGCGTCACCGACGGCATCGACGCCGAAAACGACCACGACTGACGCGGCCACCGACAGCGCCACTACCAGCCAACTCAGGCCACCTCTGGCATTCGCAGCGCACTTTAGAAACAATTCTACGAACCCAGAGGCGCCGCCGGCACGAGATAGAACTATCTTCAAGAAAACCAGCAGACAATCGGAACGACAGCTGCGCCTAGCCCAGGCAAAAGAAGCGCACCTCCGAGCCCAAGAAGTACAAGCCCGTCTTCAAGTAGAGCTCGCCGCCGCCCGCATTACGACATTAGAGGCGGAGGCGCAGCTAGAAGACGAAGAAGATGCTCGTACGACGCTAACCGACAACGAGCAGGAACAATCGCAACGCGTTGGCACCTGGTTAAGCCAACACCAGGACCTAATCGTCATTAACAATGAAGAACAATGCGCATTGAATGCGCCGCCTTTGTTGCCGCCGCCGCCTCCCAAGAACCCTATTGTTAACGAACAACACAAACTACCTGCACCCGCCGCGCCACTGCCCGTCGCCGCTTCAAAGGAAATCGCCACGCCCATTCCAAGAAGCGATATCGTTGACCTCGCGGCTGCCATTACTGCCGCCGCCAGACAAGCCAAGCCCGGCTTATCACAGAGGTACGGCGAGCTACCCGTTTACAATGGGTCGCATCTGGAGTGGCTTTCATTCAAGGCCGCCTACCACGAATCGGCGGCAAACTACACGGCTTCTGAGAATACTGCCCGGCTCCGCCGGAATCTCAAAGGCCGAGCCAGAGAAGCGGTGGAGAATTTATTACTCCATTACACCGAGCCCACCGAAATAATGCGGACACTGGAGGCACGCTTTGGGCGACCCGAAGCCATTGCCGCGACCGAGTTGGAGAGACTACGAGCCCTGCCACGGCTCGTCGATAATCCGCGCGACATCTGCGTGTTCGCGAACAAAGTTTCTAACATCGTCGCCGCGCTCAAAGCGCTAGACCGCCTGTACTACCTGTACAACCCCGACCTCACCGCTACAACTTCAGAAAAGTTGCCGCCAACGCTTCGTTACCGCTGGTTCGAGTTCTCAGCCTCTCAACCGGCGGGAGAACCGGACCTACTGAAGTTATCACGGTTCCTCCAGCGCGAAGCCGACTTGTGCTGCCCATACGCACAGCCAGAACCGGAAACGAAAGAAGATGCCAACGTGCGACGCAGACAAGCCAACACGCAGCGAAGCTACACGGCTCAGTCAAAAGAAGCTAAAAACTGCGCCACCTGTCGGGCCCCTGGACACGGCCCGCCCGACTGCCCGGCATTTAAGAAAGCCTCCATCGACGAGAGGTGGGACATGGCAAAACGTGCCAAACTCTGCTTCCGCTGCCTTCGGTTCCGAACAAGAGAACATCGGTGCAAGACCAAGCGATGCGACATTGACGGCTGTCAATACACTCACCACGAGTTCCTGCATCACAAGACACAGTCAACGGCAGAAGAGACCGTCACATCAACGTGGGCAGCAAAAACGTCGACCGCCTATCTCAAAATGGCGCCGGTCACGGTGATCGGTCCAAAGGGTGAAATCGATACCTGGGCTCTACTCGACGACGGGTCCACAGTATCCCTAATAGACGAAGAGTTCGCCGAACGAGTCGGCGCCAGTGGGCCGATCGATCCGCTCTTCATCACCGCCATCGGGGACAGCCGAATAGACGTAACGCGCTCGCGCCGTGTGCCGCTGACCCTACGCGGACGCGCGGGCGAGCCACAACAACTCCACCTCCGGACAGTCAAGGGGCTTCGACTATCGCCACAGAAGGTCTGCGCTACCGAACTCACATCGTGCGCACACCTTCGAGACCTCCAAGCGCACTTGGAGACATGCCGAGCCGCCCCGAAAATATTGATCGGGCAGGACAATTGGCACCTGCTGGTCACCCGCGAGATGCGCGCGGGACGCCGCGACCAACCGGTCGCATCCCTGACCCCGCTCGGGTGGGTCGTACACGGCACCCACCTCGGCGGCCACCGACAACGAATAAATTTCGTGGCCCATGCGACCACGACCGACGACGCCATAGACGAAGACCTCCGACGATACTTCGCCATAGAAAGCCTCGCAATCGCCCCGAAATCGCCGGCCAACGATCCCGACCAACGTGCCCTAAAAATACTACGGGAATCGACTCGCCAACTTCCAGACGGGAGATACGAGACCGCGCTACTCTGGCGCGACGAAGAAATAAAAATGCCAAATAACCACGACGCTGCACTGACCGGCCTTATGTCAGTGGAAAGGAAACTGAAAATAGATCCTCCACTGAGGCAGCGTTACAAAGAGCAAATGTCCGCCCTAGTGAGGAAAGGGTACGCCGAGGTAGCGCCGACTACGACTACCACAGATAAAACATGGTACCTACCTCACCGTGGAGTGCACCTTGAACCGACAGGCTCCCTCAGCACCGACTCCGCGATCATGGCGCTACGACGCATGATCGCTCGCCGAGGGACTCCGACCGAAATATGGAGCGATAACGGAACAAACTTGCGAGGCGCCGATAAAGAGTTGCGACGGGCACTAGACGAGGTGACCGAACAAGAAGCCTCCACCCGACTCATCAGATGGCACTTCATTCCTCCCGGCGCCCCATTCATGGGAGGGGCATGGGAACGAATGGTGCGCGCGGTCAAGAGCGCCCTCGCCGCCACACAGCAGCCTCGGCATCCGTCAGTGGAAGTATTCCACACTATGCTCGCCGAGGCCGAGTTCACCGTGAATAGCCGCCCCCTCACTCACGTGTCAGTGAGTGCTGACGACCCCGCTCCGCTCACGCCGAATCATTTCCTGCTGGGCGGTCCGGCGCGATTGCCCGCACCCGGAACGTTCAGCGACGCCGACCTAATAAGGCGCGCACGCTGGCGCGCCGCCCAACGCCTAGCAGATATCTTCTGGAACCGGTGGCTGCGAGAGTACCTCCCAGAGCTGCAACACCGGCGGGAGCCCCGCTGCCGTGGGCCCACCGCGAAGATTGGTGACGTAGTCATCATCGCCGACGGAACTCTTCCCCGCAACACCTGGCCGCGAGGAATCATCGAAGCAGTCTACCCGGGCATCGATGACATCACCCGGGTAGTAGACGTGAGAACGACCGGAGGAACTTTACGACGGCCTGTGAAGAAGCTGATCATACTGCCTACTACGCCCGCCGTTCACCCAGAAGAGTGCAGCTTACCGACACCGCTGCACGGCGGGAGTATGTTCACGACGACCGGATGGCAGATTAGGCTAAGAGATTGATATTTACATATTTCATTGTATTTTATGTAGTTGTAATTTATGTACATAAGTTTAGAAATAAACATGACTTCTTTGACGGGTTTACTTGAGTAGGGGTTGAAAACGGGCGAAGGAAAGAAGCGCTCCGTATGCTCCCTCTCGCTCCGACTGAGCGAGAAACACCGGGCGAGAGGGATAAAGCGGAGCGCTCTCAGGTAGGAGCTCTACTCGCACCGCGGCCGACCGCCGCTATGCGACGGTGCGAGTAAAAGCATAAAGAAAGGCGCGTCCCGCCGAAACATCGGTTGTGCCTGGTACGGTCTCCAGTTCAGTTGTGTCTACGTTTACGTCCAGCCAACAATACAGTCCACGAGCCTACAAGACCACTGAACCACGTACCTTCTAAAACGCCTTCGCCTTTGTTCAGCCCCGCCAAGCAAGCCCTTCGAAGAACCGTTGCCAGTCAGTACCTACGTAATCTTCTCATTCCACCCGCGTTCCCGTCCGGAACAATAGGTCAAACGGGATTCTTAGCTGGTGTAGACAAAAAGTTGGCAGACAAAGAAAGAGGTAAACTAAGAGGAAAGAAAACTAAGACAATGAGAGTTATTGTCTGTTGCATCGACTTCTACTCGGAACTAACTACGTACTACGTAACTTGGAACATCCACAAAATTCAGACCAAAAACAGATTCTGAAGTCAGTTTGCCAGAATTCCTGTCCTGAAACAAGTTTGTAAAGAGGTACAAAGAATTTGATAACACCTAAACTTGTCACAGCTTTGAGATCGATGCCAGCTCGATCAATGGCAGATCGAATCCAGCTAACCATAAGAGACTTTGTTTACATTCTCCATGCGGTCACTTAAGCGCGCGGTCTGAGCAGCGATGATTTCCCTATTAACAAATCCTCGATTCAGCGCATTCGTACTCAGACAAGAAAATCCAGGACAGAAGCAATAAAACCTGACTTTCAGAACAATTTACCTGATGTAATCACAGTGCGGTGCGGATGCACTGACTGATTTTGTATCTGAGAAGAGCAAACAATTCTCGACAGCAGATCAATGACACTTTTCTTCAGGAAGACGTGTCTTCATGCGAAGATAATGTTGCTTTTCTGGGAGCTAAAAGACGAATAAATGTTTTTTTTCTGGGAGCTAAAAGAAGAATAACTCTTGAAGGTGTAAATGACACTACCGAAAGGGATGTCAAATTATTCTACGATTTTCATGGACTCATCACGGTTGTAGAAGAGCAAAAACAATTCCTATTGCGCTGCGTCTAGAAATTTGTATCCGAATCATACCTCCAAAAGAAGTTATTGTTGTTATTTTATTAAAATTAAGTTATTTATTGTTGTTATTTAAATAAAGTTAATCTCTCTAATTTCATTTGGTCCTTTATTCACTTCATTTATTGCATTTTTAGTAATTTTGTAGGATCTACCAAATATTAGGGCAAAACATGATTTTTGATAAACTTTGCGGCTCGGTCGGCACGGGTTGCAATCATCGTAGAGAGATAAAATTTCACATTTAAGTATGTTTTTACATTTATAAAAAATATAGAGGGTATGCGTTTCAAAATTCGAAAAAAAAAATTTTTTTGTCATATAAGGGACACCCTACTATACATGTTTCTAACATATATTGTAGCCCTGTCTCCTGGAGAAGCGTTAGCTGTGGCCCATGAGACAGTTCACCCCCTACTAAGTATAATTAAGTTACAATATGTAAGTACCTATATCATAATCTATTTATTGCAGTGTTGATTTGATTGCAATATCGATAATTTAATCATATCTCTCATCCCTACCATTACGTAGCACTCGGAAGGCTGTCTTGGGCAAAAAATATCGATATATCAATATTTTCTCATATAATTATCGATACAAATATATCATTGCTAGTATCACTGATATATCGCTTATGCACGATGTACCGATATTTATATTAGGGTATCGAATTCGTATTAATTGTGATATAATATTTGAAAGCTACTCATGTTTTCTAGATACTCCTTTCATGATTCTCGTGCTTTGTGTGTGTGTGTGTGGGGAGGGGGGGGGCTATATATCAAAATATCGTTAAATTTCGCTCGTATTGTTTTACCAATACTGTTTAAAAATATCGATACGGTAGAGATGTTTACATCTCTTTTTGCACTTGTCTATATGGCATGGCACTCGCGTATTGTCTTGAGTTTGAAGCCTCACACGTCTTGTCAAATGTCATTGTCAGATTTGTCAGTCCTACTTTCTCTATTTCCCAAGATTTATTACTTGACCTGGATACACTTCTATGAATTTAATAAAACGTTGCCATGAAAACTTTAATAATTTTATCTTTTACTATTATCTATTCTGTCGTCTGTGGCATAGCGTGCAATGTGCATAGCGTACATGGCTAGCGCCGGGATTATATTCTCTTTGGGCTAGCGTAGGGAGTTAGCCTAGACAGAGAAGGTCGTCTACGGGAGTTAGGGACCGCGGTCATATTTATTATTTGATATTTCATCTGTGACCGCAGTCGCACGAAATAAACCTGTCATCGTCAAATTATTATTTGTTTTATTCACAGAGTTTTATTTAGCTTGGTTAGGTAGCAACAAGCTCGAAGTTATAACATAACCTTTATTTAATATAACCTTTTCTGCACCTTAGATGATTTATTAAAGCCGCGTCCGATTATACATAATGTATTACAATCGATCGTATCTCTGAGAGTTATTTCAAGCATAGTAAAAGGAGAATCTCCAATACACACAGACACAATCCTTATTGCCCCACTGGCCAGGGCCATCTTTGAACTATTGGAGGCCCTGGGTACTAGAATAATGGGGCCCCTATGATTTATATTTTAACATGCAAAAGGAGTTTCTAGATTTATTTTAATTTCTTATGTTGCTATACTATTAAATGCATAGGCATTAATACAAATAATATTAATCGATAAATATCGACAGAAACTAAGGGATTATAATTAAGAATCGCGGTCTAGGCACCGGGCTCTTTCCCGTAGGTTATAAGTAAATATTTAATTTAGGTAATAAGTAGTAACTTGCCTACTTGTAATCAGTAATGTACGTTACCTACCTAGAATAATTATAATAATACCTTATCAAATTACCTCATAGTTATAAATTTCCGAATACACATATCTCATAGTGGGCTATCTACTATATTCCGAATATTTACTGAGATTATTATACCTATTATGCATACACCTACTTACTTACTAATAACAATAATAAGACAAAACCACAGTAACTAAACAATCATCATCGGCAAAATCAAAAGCCAACTAAAATTACCAAAACTGCGAGTAGGTATCTACCTAGTAGGTCAGTCTTAATTAGGTAGACCGCAGTGTGATTAAAGTCTGTGTGAATAGCTGACTAGTAGCGCATAGGTACCTACCTACATAATCGTAATAGCGAGACCAGACGAAAATAATGTTGCTTCATTCTTTCTAACCGACTTTGAAAAAGGAGGAATAAGTACCTAGGTTATATGTGTTTAATCGTAGGAAGGTACTCAGCAAATTAGGAATAGGCACTTATATATGTTTTATGTAAGTTCACCGATTTCTCCGTCTGAAAATTCTTTTTTGTTTGAAAATAATCTCGAGGTGGTCCCATATACATTTTATGAGAGTACACCTAAATGTGAGAAAATGTCAATTTAATTTTCATATTATCATATCCGCGGTATTTTCTTCCAAATCGGTTCCCGCTTTTTTAAAAGCAATTCTATTTGTTAGACTGTTGTTTTACGTTTCGCATCACACAAGTTGCGATCGTTCGCATTACTACACTCGCAACTTACTACGTGCGACTACGATACGCAATGCACACAAATAAATTTTACGAGTATTCACTACCATCCACTACACACAGGTTTTCATTCATGTACCGAAACTAGACCTCTCTTTCTATCTCATTCATTCTTACTTACGGCGAATGTGAGTGAATGCAACGGCATTCCACAGCGACGAAATGGTGTTTGTTGAACCGATTCGCCGCGCGTCGGTCGTAGCGGTCGAAGACTCGCGCGCTCGCTCCCTCGCGCAGTGTTCGAGAACGCGTTGTGTCGGGGACCGGGGTGTTCGACTTTCGAGCCGCGACGTACGCTAGCGTGTATGTCTTCAAGTCTTCATTATTGATGCAAAAGTTCCACGATGGTAGATCATCATAACCAGAAATTGTTACAGGAGTTGCAAAAGAAACATGGAAATAATGTTTGTGCTGATTGTGGAAGCCCGGGTATGTTGTTATTAGTGTTTTACGAGTGATTTAGTGATAGTGTTTTCATTGTGCGTGGTATTTTCATGGGGTGGTGAATAGGCGGGGGGCGTAAATGCGTCCATGCTTTATAGTTCAGTGACCTCGACGTAAAATGCATTGAATGAAAACAAATCATCGAGAAGTTGAACGAGATGATCAAAACATAGAGATAATAGTGAGACACGTTTACTTTCCATGGCCAATGATGTTTATTGTGATTGAATGCCTACCAATAGCCTGGGTAGGTGTAAGTATCTTAACGTGAAATTGATTTCGTGTGCGGTGTGACCAATACTATTGAGAGTCAGAGGTGTAGGTACGATTCTCACTCATTTTAGAAAAGATTTCGCACAATATTATTTAAATTTTGGAGAAATACCAAGTAATATGTACCTACCTAGGTAATAGAAACCCGAATAGTAGCTAAAACCTACTGCCTACTGTCGTGTGTGCGTAAAATCCTCGAATGAAATTATTAGTAATAATTAGATAGGTAATATTGCAGTCTCTCTAAACTCTACCTACTCTACATTAACACATCACACATTCCATACAGCAAATTATCCGATTATTTCAGAAATACTTATATGGTAATAAGTTTGTTTACTTATTTATTTTTATACCTATGTAGGTCTAATTGATTGATTAAAATCCAAGAGGTACGGGTGCCGATACGGACTAAGGATCGAGGTCACGGGGCCATGACCCTTTTAGAAAAATTCACTTGATTCGATACGGAAAACACTTTGGAAAATTCATATCATGAACTTTTTATTGGGTAGGCAATTATAATATGGGATTGAATGTGACTTGTGAGTCATACCTATCACGGAGTTATTAGATGCTACTTATTTAAACAATTTAATGAACCTGTGTCATACATACATAACATTATAAATTTACATACAAGTTAATTGTCAGGTGTTAGTTTTTTTAAACAAGCGCAAGCTACAGGTGCTTTTAAAATAAATCTAGATTTGTCACAAGACCTACAAGTCAAGTATGAGTCAGGTTTCGAAAAAAAGTAAGTAGGTATAACTGCATGTGTGTCTGTACACAGATGAGTCAATTAAACAAAAATAAATGTAGTTATATCTATTACAGTGGGGTACTGTACTTGTTATGTTTTCCTCTTTGTGGGATATTGAAAATAACTGAATAAGTACTTACGTACAGTAGGTATACCTACATAGGTACTAACATTTTATTAGTAAGGTTATTGTTTAGACACAATTATTATAATGTTATTATGTTTCGAGCCTTAAATGGGTAAACTGTAAATTACCATAAGCGCAGTAATACCTTATTATTGGATGACCAATAAAGAATCATTATATTCTATTCAGGCTGCTCTAACCAATTAATTGTATGTGCTATCAATAATTATCGCTCGTAAAATGAATTGGAATAATGGTCATGGGAATGGAATTAGTTGGAAAAACCCACTCGTGTCTATTCTCTGTTAAGCGGAGTCTATTCCTTCTGACTCCCACTTTCCTCGATGTAGCCTTGCCGATTACCGACCATCGTGAGCTTTTAGATGTTACACTCACATTCAACCTCAACTTTGGCTCCTACATCAAGTCCAAGGCCAATGTGGCTGCGAGAAAGCTTGTCATACTAGCGAAAGTGAGGCAGTACTTCACACCGGGGTCCGGGACATCTTCTTAATTTGTATCAAGGTCAAGTCCGTTCGTGTATGGAGTACTGTTCTCACCTATGGAATGGTTCAGTAAAATACCAGCTTGAGGCCATTGAAAGACGGGCCAAAAAGCTCATCATTGGCTACGGCGCGCTAGTTGATACCAGGCTCGAGCATCGACGCAAGGTTGCTAGTCTTTCTGTCTTCTACAGGATACATTTTGCAGTGTGGAATGGTACTGCATGACTTGATTCTCCGTTCCCCTTTCCATAATCGGGCGACCAGACATACAGCAATTCGCCATCCGCTTATGGTTGACATTCCTCCTATCCGTACTATGCGTTATGCTTCGACCTTCATCATGCGGACTGCTAAAGAGGAAATTCATTGCCGGCGTCTGCTTTTTTGAACACTACAATCTAAGAGTCTTCAAGAGACGACTGAACAGGTATCTTGAAGGCAAGCGTGCTACATCGTCGACCGCATCGCTATGCATGCAATGCAAAATCTCTCGCCATTTGATTGGTACTGGAAGGAGCAGCTTTGACGCTCAAGCAAACGTACGTTTGCTTGTCAGAATAACAACGCTTTTGCGTCAAGCGCGGATTTCGTGATACTCGAATACGTATCACAATGGAGTAGGCAATCGCTACAAAGCGGGTCTGCTAGATGGAGCTACGGCTCGTAAGCCGGAAAGAAATACATCATATCAAGAATTTCGCAGCCAACATCAATTGCTCCCATAGCCTAGTTGGTTAAGGCGTCTGGTCTAGATAACCAGAAGACGCAGGTTCGAATCCTGTTGGAAGCGAAATTTTTGTGATGTATTTATTTGTGCCTGTTATTTATTAAAGAGTTTTTATTTAATGCCTTAGTATTGAATCTCTGCTACAGGTAACCGTTGAATCATCCTTAAACATAACCAAACACAATGATTAGTAATTGTTTAGAAAATTTCAAAGGCAGATTCGTATCGTGTCTGTGCGCTGTTTTTAATCTCACGATACGACATAGCGTTGTTATTTGTGAGTGAGGCCACATCCGAGTGTGTGCGTGACTGTGACGTCGTGTCGGTGTTTCCGTCTGCTTGTAAACACGGATATCGTACGAGACAGACGAAACGCCTATTTTGATCAAGATCACGATACCTACGGCTACGTTACCTAGAGGAATTCAAATCTGAAATCTTTGGTTACATCCTTATGAAATATGCTTCGAAATCGTGCTTCTATCTTCTGGGCAATCAGGATATACCCAAGTAGGACTTTATCCTAATATGTTATTATAAATAAATAAAACTGTTTTCGTACATTTTCAAAGTAATCTGTAACGTGGTTCTTGTCTTCTAAACCAAAATATAGCCGAAGTTCCAGACGGAAATCCAAGAACTCAGGCGTTCGATCGAAAGTAGTTTGTAAATATTTGCAGATTTTTCAATCAACGCATGAGGAAAACCCTGAAAAGATTTTATATCTTTAGTCTGATTTATTATAAATATACGAGTAGGTATGTACGTCATTCTTTTAGATGTTTTGTAGGTACTTTGGTTTTGTACGTAGTATTAGGTATTATATATGTTCTGTGGTTTTGTTCGGAAGTAAGACTAATTGTTCAGAGGCGTGTCTGGTCACGAAAGAAGAAAAAAAAATTGTAGAGTTTTGCTTCCATATGTTAAGACTGTATATAATTTTGACATAAATGGAAGCATTAAACGTAGTGGTTATATTCTCTTTGGGAAGCATGAGAACACGCGTAGATTCATCTCTGAATCTTAGCCTAAGATTTGTCTAAATTAATAAATAGGTAGAAGCAATTTGAATTATTATACATTACTGCCTACTACTACTAATACGCCATGAGCCGCGAAATTGAAATTAAGAACGTCAGACTTGTTTTTAACTTTTACAGCCAGATGTGGGAAATCCATAGGTCATTAGTATTTTCTTAGTATTAGTTATTGTACCTTTTTAGTATTTAATTAACGTTCTGAAACACATTTGCTCAACATCGTGGGGTTCTACCTAGGTACACAAATTATTCTATTTTCGTTCGACCATCGCGAAGTACGTATTTAGTGGGTAGTGATGTTGATGACCGAGCTGAACGCGGAGATTCATGACCAAAAATAGTATTTTTTTTTGTTTTCGCATATTATACCGAAATAAAATCAACTAAATCTTGAAGGACACTAATTTCTAAACATCATGAGCAACTAAGACGTATTCAGCAGATAAAAACCTTTTTCGAGTAACCTAAAATAAATATTTCAAATGTTTATTGACGTTCTGCTAAATACTTTACGAGTGTCGTAGAATTTACGATTACTCCTCGGCATAGCATAAATAATATTGACGTCATGTAAGTATGTAAAGTTATTTAATCTTTGGTATGACGCTTTGTAATTCTTATCGCATCACTGCTTACGTAGATGTGCTGATAAAAAAAGCAAATTAGGTTCTAACATTACCTTAGGCCGACCATACACGCTTATGCAAGTTGGCGTTTTGCCGTCAAAATAAGCATGATTTTGCAACAAGCGCGGATTACGAGATAATACACGCGCAAGCGCGGCTTGATTTAAAACCTACAAAAATACACGAAATAGACAAGAACAGCAGCTAGATAGTGCTGTCTCTCCCACTCCCTGCCTGGACTTAAAAAGCAGTTACGCTACATACATGACTTGGGCACCACCGCGTATTTACCGCGGCTTCTACACTGAACACGCAGTGGTTGTAAAACATTTTTTTGAGTAGATATTGTAGAAGCGGCTGCGGTGCCTAATTGCACTACCTCTAAGGCTAAGATTCAGAGACGATTCTAAGCGTAGACTTTGGCTTCCATATGTCAAAACTGTATAGAATTTTGACGTATGGAAGCGTGAGTCCACGCTTAGATTCGTCTCTGAATGTCAGCCTTAGTCCTCTAACCGTAAACGTGGTACCATAGTAAAACGGACGTACGGTTAGCGCTCGGACTACATTTCTATCAACCTCCACCTTAGACGGTACAATATGCATCAAGCGGTGATCGTGGTTTTTCCATGGTTTTCGCGTGGTCCGTGATTGATGCTTATCCATCAATCATGCATTAGGTACTAAGGGCTGCCTTCATAGTACCGATCTATTTGAAAACTGTCCTGGCCAAATGTTTCTTAATCTAATCTATTGCCTGTTTTTTTTTCTATAAAACTTAGTATTTGAAGTCTGTTCAAAACAACGAATTGGTATCGCCAATATCTATTCTATCTTAAGCTTATTTTTCGTTAGTTTGTGTTATGTTAACAAAAAAACGCCATTAAAACAAATAATATTAAATATATATCAAATAATAATAAAATATACCTATAAGCACAGAATGGAAGCAACAAACAAAATTTTACACAATAAAACAATGCATTTTACTGGCAGGTTTTTGAATATGCATAACATACCGTCATTATTATAGGTATATCATTTTTATAATAAATGGGCCTGTCATTTCATTAATCTATTTCGTTTTGTAATCAAAATGTTTCAGACCCAGATTGGGCGTCCTACAATCTTGGCATATTCATATGCATGCGGTGCGCAAGCATCCACCGTGGCATGGGAGCCCACATCAGTAAAGTAAAGCACCTGAACCTGGATCGTTGGGAAGACTCTCAGGTCCAGAGAATTAAGGAAGTCGGTAATATAGCAGCCAGAAAGAAGTATGAAGAAAGAGTCCCTCCATGTTACAGAAGACCTACCAGGAATGACCCACAGTAAGTATTTAAATAGTTGACGACCACATTACATGTCAAAACAGAAAATTATAATGTAAAATTTAAAGGATTATTGTAGAAGATTTTTCACAAGAAAATTGTCTTACAGTTTCTTGGCAGTAATAACACAGTTACAGGACCTTTTAAAAAAACTGCCAAGGGACCTTTGTTTGCCTAGTTACCTACGCTCCTGGCGGGTCTATATTCTTTACCGTATAGACGAAATTATCTATTGTACTAGGTAAAATAACATGGTCGTATTATGTATTACGATATCTTCTTCTTCTTTCTTTATTTCCTGGCTTCTGTGTTACGATATCTTTACGTCTATTTTGGTCTAATAAATCTTATGACAGTTTTCATGACATTGCGTTAGGTTTGTTTATCTAAGCATCAAAACTTGACCCACATTTTGCTATCTCACCATCGAATGTAGGTGAGTGATAGTGATAGAAATCTTAGGAAATAGGTTTTATTTTTGTTTACATTCCGTTATTTTCAGCAAAGGCATTGATTACACATTTGTTTACTGGTTTTGATGGACTTAATACCTATCTATACTGAGTAAGGCAACGCAACAAATAAATATTTGGGCGCTACAAAAAAAATAGGGCATGTCTATCTTTGTTGTTCCTCGTTGTTCCTGATTCCCTCTAGGGATACCCTGTATCTATACAGGGAATTATGTTTGTGTAAATATAAATCACTATCGTAGTTAAATTCCCATAATGTATAATACCTACTATATTGACATCACCCCAAACATTCAGATTCTACAGATAGACTATAACTACATAATGCTTAAACAATTTATTAGGTATTCATATACCTACGTCTTCCGCCTCCAAATATTCTTTTTTTAAGGCACATATCGTCGCTTAGCTAACAATACCGCGCATCTCAAATTTGCTTAGTTTTCAGGAGAGAAAAAAAACAATTAAGTTCGCTTACCTTTTAGTGCATCATAACTCCCTGTCTCATCGATAAAAGTACCAAACTTAAAAAGAAATTAATCAATTTTGTAGCTCAGTCACACATCAGTGCGAAACAGTATGGCGGACTCATGATTTGTGCGGTTTTAACGATACTAATGACTTGCGCGGTGACAGAACTAGTTGAATAACTTCCTGGGATTTAATAATTTTGAATTTTGTGTAACGTCATTAGATGCGCGCTGAAAAAATCTATCCAATGATGTATAAAACGTAAAATGGTCAATTTTCGACTTACGCGGTATTGTTAGCTAAGCGACGATATAGCAGCTTCACTTAAAAAGTTTTTCAGAAAATCAGATGAGTTTCTAGCACAGGAAAAAATATATGTCATTGTTCATCAATCTAGTTGTGATAAAAACAAGATTTTACCAAATTTACTCGATCAAAAAAAATGTCAAAGTTACCTCTTAAAATAAGTTTGCAATGAAATATCTCTGTTATTTATTGATGATAGTATTACGTAACAAGACTTACGTATTATATAATAATAAAACTTGGTTGTGGTACATTTTCTATTAGGCATCTAATTTTGAAGTAATTAAGCTTTTTTGGATTTTTACTCATATTTAGTAGCCCGCGCGGTCTTCCTTCTCTTTTACACCAACCCAAACCGACTGTGTGTGCTAAGAGAACAGAATGATAATTGTCATTGACCAGCCAAAGACCGTCTCGTCTCATTAACTAGTGGTATAAAATAAAATCTGTATCTGAAATATTTCTATTGCAATTCCAGAGTGCTTATCGAGCAATGGATCCGGGGTAAATATGAGAGAGAAGAATTTTGCCACCCCGAACGCCAAAGCTACCTCTCAGGGACCATGGAAGGCTTCTTGATGAAGAGGGGAAAGGAGGATAGCCGGTACCAGCTCAGAAAGTTCGTTTTGAGTGAGAACGAGGATTCGCTGAAGTGAGTTTTATTTTTTCAAACGATGTAGGTAAGTAGTTAGTCATTGCAAAGGATGGCTGAGTAGATTTCCAGGTTTTAAAAGAGGTGGTGGCCACCTTACCTGCCCTTGTTCGTGAGTATAGTAACTGTAGATTTTCACTAACGTTAGCTACCGCTTCAGCTTTATATAACAGCTATAAAGTATAATAATATGCCATATAAGTATTTAAACTGAGATGGTCATTAACGAATATTATCACTACTTATACAAACACAATATTTACTATTCTTTACCATGTCTGTTATTTGATTCCAGTTTCCGATATTCCGACACTGTTGCATATTTATGTCATGATCACAGGAGAATCATCATTGCAGTCATCACTCACCGTCAGAAATATCAGAAACGCGAATAAAATAATGCAATTATATGGTAAACTAGCTTCTGCCCGTGGTTTCACCTGCGTTCCTACAGGAACCGTGCATTTTTCCGGGACAAAAAGTAGCCTAAGTTACTGTGCGGTCCATATTTTACTATATCTATTTCAAAAATTTCGTCGATCCGTTGTTCCGTTGCTGCGTGAAAGAAGGACAAACCAACAAACGTACAAACATATTTTTGCATTGCATGTACAAGTATGGATATCCCGTTTATCCACTTTAAGGTACTAAGTAAGGTACTTGTAGGTAGGTAGGCTAACTAAACGAATAACTTTTGTAGCCATGTTTAAAAAAGTTGTCATTTTGTGCTTCATCATTTGCAATGTTTACTTATGTGCTAAATATATAACAAACTCATATCCATAGGCGTACGTCTATCTTAGGGTTGTCATTATTGGTCATCAAGTAGGTACCCTTTTACCTACTTAATTATTAGTTAAATGAATAGGCAAATGAACTTATTCAATTAGTGCGATGGTAGATATTATTATTAGGAAGATATATAAATTTACTAGCTTCTGCCTGCGGTTCCCACAAGCGGTTCCCACAGACACCGTGCATTTTTCCGGGAGAAAAAGTAGCCCATGTTACTCTCCGGTCCATAAAGTATCTATGCCACAAATCACGTCGATCCGTTGCTCTGTTACTGTGTAAAAGAAGGACAAATCAACAAACCAACAAACACACTTTCGCATTTATAATATTAGTAGGATTCCGCAATTGCTGCTTACTTAACCTTCAAACTTTTGAAGAATATATATATTTTCAATAATATAAGGAATTAAGGTTAAATATTGAAAAAAGTTGTATGCAAATAAAATAATGGTACCTAAAACACCTACTTCAATTTTATTTTATAATTTATAATGATCGTCTGATTCTTGCATGATGAATTGATGATGTGTCAAATTAATTAAAACTTCTTCATAAATAATATCGAATGTTCTAAGAAATCGAATAGGAAATGACTAACTTGAGCTATCAAAAGTAAAATAAATGGTTGGACGTCTATCTAAGTAATTATACCATTGACGGATAGATATACCCGCAAATTAATGCAAGCTTTTGCATTTATAATACCTACCTACTAAAATTATTGGAAAGTACACGTATACATAAACAACCTTATCACAATAATTATTGTGGCATTTCGTTCAATCTTTGTAGGTATGTACTTACTAATTTTATGAACATCCCATAACAACGGAAAACATATCCTTAAGTTCCAAATAAGGTAATGTTTAAATAATTTCCAAATATGATTATTATTTAATTATCATGATTTATTAGTTGATGAATGCATCATTATTTATACCCAAACAAAATGTAAGGATAAAATGCTTGTGTAACAAAATGACAGAATTCTTCAAACATAATTTATCCTAACCACCCATAGGTACACTTAAATCAAAGACCAAACTGTTTGAGAAGGTATCAAAATGTTGCGATATATTAAATCAGATTTTTAGTATATTACGTAGGTTTACAGTGAGTAAATTTGTGACGTATCATCAAACAAAAAGTTCCACGCCTCTCTTATTGGGCTCACACGTCAAACGTTGAACAAATATTGACCGTCGACGTAGCTGTGGAGTCACCAACCGATGATAAAATGGACTACTTACATCCTACATGATATACGTAAACCAAACGCGATGAGAACGGAACGTGCCAGATTATTTCACATTATTCCAGTAATTTTAACGTCGACATAGGCGTGACGTGTAGAGTTTGCATCGATATCGTTTCGTTACTAACTCATGTTTCGGTAAACGGTATGTCAATGTTGAACATTGACTCCAAGTTTTGATGCATGCTATGAACCTTTACCTTCATATCTATATTGCAAAATGTTGTTGGCTTTGCGGCTCCGTATGAAATTATTCTGTAAATATGAGCAAAATATATAGGTAATAATGAAATCATAAAAACAGGAAAACGTTTGTAAATACCGTTGTACACATATTGTTCTTGCCTAATGTTTAATATTTTGTCATGTTGCTACGGTGTTCCTTCATTAAAAAGTATAGGCTAGGTACGTTTATTTTAATTCTACTGAAGATATGTTTTAGGAATCTTAGTTTTCAATCTATTATCTGATTGTATAAATACAAAACTATATTTATAAAAGAGTTTAGATACAGCACTCGGACACAGCACATACTCACCTACTTAAGATATTTAGAACTAAATGAATAATATTATTTTAGTTTAGGTCACTAAAATATCATTGGTTCAGGTATATACTTATTTGTAAAATTGGCACCAAATCCGCCCACCAATATTCATAAATATATAGTGAGGTGCAATAGATCCGTAATCGCTATCGGCTAAACATATTATTATCCGGACTGGTCCTTAGGTATCACCCCGCTACCGACGGCTGTGGCCGTACTACGTGTTGTCTCGATCGGTTATTCGATCGTCTCCGAGTCAAAAACATTGGTCGAAAGAGGTAAGTAAGGACGTGACAAAAATTTTACAAAACTATCGTCGGTTTTCTCCTTACGTTCGTTATAATATGATAAATTGGTATTAATTAATGTGTACCCCATAATCATCATCTCATCTCATTGTCATGCTTACATGAATAATAATTACGTTACTAATAAAGATAAACATAAGAATTACTCTACGGGTTTAAACATTTCAGTTACTATGAACTCTTTAGAGTTTAGAGTGTTCAATTGTATTTTTCTCAGATATCACGTGAGGGAGAATAAAGAGCCTAAAGGAATTCTAAAGCTGTCCGAGTTGAATGTAGCATTTGCACCTCCGAAAATTGGTCACATGAACTCAATGCAGTTGACTTTTATGAAGGACGGCTCGACAAGACACATTTACGTATACCACGAGGAGCCTGAAGTCATCAACACTTGGTAACTATGTCCAATTTTGTTTCTTGCTTTACATTTCGATGCCTTATGAAATATTTAGTAATAGGCTGCATAACTTTTGCAAGTAGGAGTAGTAAGCAGCTTCAGATACTTTGTGTGTAGGACTATTTGCGCTATATGAATATTAAGACCTAACAATTTATTTTAACCTTTACACACTTCTGCACCCACTAGAATTTTCTGTGCCGTAAGTCGCATGGACTATACCCGAGAACGAATACTACACTCACCACAAAGTTTTCCTCATACAGGGATTAAAACCCTCGCTTTAGAGCATAGAGTAGGTACTGTAATAAACTTTAGAGGCAGGCTAGCTACCAACGTAGCTATAAAGCTGTAGTCTAATTAATTGATTCTATTATAATGTGTCAGGATGTGAAGATTTTTATTTTAAAAAATGTTTGTTGCATATTTTGCAGTCTACCTAGGTCTACAAACATTATAGTGTGCGAAACATCGCGTCGTGTCAGAAACCAAAATTTAGAAAAGCTGCGCTTAAAAAATATTTAAGCCTTTAGTTAAAGAAGTTTTTTTTTAATTCTGCTGGTATAGTATGCTATATCAGCAACATTTTGTTTTTCGTTAACATTCTCACAGTTACAATACTTTGCATAATAATTATAATATTTTAATTATTGATTATCGTATTTCAGGTACACAGCAATTCGCTGCGCTCAACTTCATCTTCTCCAAGTAGCTTTTCCCTCAGCCCCACAATCAGAACTCGTATTGCGCCTTCCCAAAGACTTCGCCCGCGAAGGTTGGCTTTGGAAGACCGGTCCACGGCCTTCTGATGCCCACCGTCGTCGCTGGTTTACGTTGGATAATAGGAAACTGATGTATCACGATGAGCCACTCGACGCATACCCTAAAGGCGAAATATTTGTCGGTAAGTTTTATCGTCGTCGTCATATTCCAGACTAAGAATTATAAAGAACTTTATATTTAAATTGGCAGTTGACGGTCTTTGCATTGATTAAAATGCAAAAGTATAGCACAAACTTCTTAGTTTTACTCAAGGCTTTTAGCACTGTATTACGTTTCAATATCCTAATATGATTCATTTGGGTTTTGCGAAATATTACAGCCATGTTAATTATGATTCATTTTAAACAAAAAACAAATGGTTAAAGTGTGCTAAAATTATTTCAAACGTTTCGTTTGCCGTTCCACAAGGTAGCAGCTTAGGCCCTAACTCCTATGTTACTGCTATCGTGCCAAACTAGGTACAAACCTGGGAGTGAATGACCGATGAAAATTTTACTATAATTCGTTATGATTAGCATTTATTACACTTTCATTTGTTTTAGGTCACGAATCAAACGGCTACTGCATCAAAGTATCTAACACAGGATTCGGTTGTAAAGATGCGCGGTTTCCTTTCCAACTAATCACGCCAGATCGCGTATTCTGTTTTGCTGCAACTACGCACGACGACCGTGATGGTTGGCTCGCTGTTTTACAACAAGTAATCAAGCGCCCTCTTTGTCCACAAGACTCTGCCAGTAAGTACCATAAATAATTAGAAAATACTGTAAAAGGTAAACCTAATTTTGGACTAAAAATTTGGATAGATGGCAAATTACATTTACATGGGCTACATTACATTTGCCATTTATAAAAATTGGTTGTTTCATCAATCTTTGTCGCGCATATCCAACAAAGTGGCACTAATATCAATATTCTACTTTGAATCGAAGATTTATTAGATCCCGGAGTAAGGTATATATGTGTAGGTAGTAAAATACCTACACAGTTTATGTCCGATGATGCTGGCTGGATTTTCAATACAAATCATTTAAACACCATACCTTTAGATATAAGTAGCTTATTTTGCCACTTTTGAATCGTGATGACTATCCTAATCATGAAGAAGTCATGGTGATTTCTGTTTGATTGCTATCACGTACAATAAAAATGTTGTTTTCCTAATAAACTTAAAGCAAGTTACCTAACACCAAAAATAACTGCTAACTACATGGAAAATAAACCATATAGCGTAGATTATCCATGTTTCAACCCTATTATGTGTCGTCATTAATAGATAAACTCTTTATTTGCACACTATAAGGAAAAATACATAAAATAAATAAAAAGAAACTTATTTTAACATAGTCAGGGCGATTTCTTCCATACAACCAGATGGAGAGTGGGATATAATGGATATTGAAGGAAGGTATACTGCAACGCAATTTTTTTTGTTTTTGTCATATAAATATTTGTTACTTATTGGTATCGGTCAGAGTTCCTATTATCACGTGTGCAAATAATGTCACAGCGTTGTTAGTTGTCTGGTATTTATCGAAATGATTGGTGTCCTCATTTACATATTTGGAATTGGGATTTGCGAATTTCTTATCGAGCGCGTGCTAATTGGTTTGTTTATTTGGACGAGGTCTTTTTTGCTTTTGAATCCAATACTGTATTATAAACACACGGTCAAAACGCAAAAATGTAACATCTAAGTTGGTCTGATGTATTTCTACTCTGATTGTAGCACGTCTGTGAAGACACAAGTACGTACTGGGCTTAAGACACTTAATAAGTACCTAATGTCTGATCAGGGTGGAAAGTGCGCAGGCCTTTGTGTTTTAGGGTTTTGAGTGGCACTGCAATTGTTATGGGCCGGCGTTATGCTTACCATCAGACAGGCTACCAGCTCGTCTCTTTATAAAATAGTATAAAAAAGTTAGTCTGACGAATTTCTACTCTTATGGTAGCAAGTCTGTGAAGATACAAGTAAATACATAATCCAGTCAGCATTACTATTGGGATGTCCAAAGCGATCAATTCTACTTAATATAATGAGAAGCCACAATTCAAAAACCGAGCATCATTTGTAAACTTTGAAATTTAATAGAATAGGGATGCTTTAATTGCTAGTCCTCTGTTGATTGATATTGTCTAGTACTGCACTAATTTATTTACTATCAGCCGTGGTCGTCCCACTGCAGGGCAATTAATCCTCCCATTTCCTCCTCCTTCCATAAGTATTCTGGGGCTAATCCTTCGATTCAATATTCCTGAACTAATATAGGTATCATTTTGTTTTGAGCTTCATTGTCATTGGCTTCAGGTAAACGGCCCTCTCGTCTCGTTATCCAATAATATCTAAAAAAATCAGGATTAAATTATTTTCTGTTTCAGTTGAAGCCACACTCGTCAGGAAACGTACGGCGTCAAATTCGATCAGCATATTCTCCGGAAGGTAGTTACACTTTCGACATAAACAAATAGTACGTTACGACTCCTTTTTATATTTGATGGAAAACTACACTACACTTTCAACCCACAAACCAAAACTACAAATAACATAAATTATCCACATTATATAGTCTTAGTCCTTTTTATTTCAAAAAATCGTGGTTTCAAGTAAGGAGTTTTGAGTCGGAGGTTTTTTTAATATCCAAGCATGATATGAAGTGTGGTCTAAAAAGAACTCTCAATTTTAATTTATAATCACGTTTCGTCATTTAACTACATTTAATTTTATGTTTTTATATGTTTCTTAGCCTGCTTGAAAAGCTCACATTTTACGAATTCGATTTCTAAAGATAATGATATTTTAATTTTAATCACTGTATATAGATTATTTTAACCGAGTTTAATTCTTTTTTAATTGTGGACATTGTATAATTTACTTTGCCAATTTGATTTTAATTAACTTAATGTATTATTTAACACAGCGATGGGACTGAATCGATTATTATTGACGTGTTATTAATTTTAAAGTAAATCATATAATCACACATTATTTTGTAAGAATTAATAAAATCTAGGATATTATTTTTAATTCTGTTTATTTATGGCTAGGTATCTAAATACAATTATTCATTATGTTACTTTTAAACATCTATTTATATGGAAATGTTATTTAGGGTTTTGTCAGTTTATTCTTTATTTCTTGCGGTTTATAATATATTATATTCTTGTAGGAATTTACTTAAAAGTAAAATTAATTGTAGAAAGCGCCATCTATAGCTACATATATTAGCATTTCTTATCGAATTTTGTTATAAAAAGAACAAATAAAAAGTCTGCTTATTAATTTCCTTCCAAAATGGGGTTTTCCTTGAGGATTTTGGGGTTTATAAACCGTACATTTATTATAAAAGAGACCAATTTAAGGAAATTATCTAGGACAATGATAAAAAAATCGGAGAACTGTATATTTTAATCGGAATCAAATAATCTTTCCGATGTGATCCGCACATAGAGATACTGATCCACATAAGGCGGCGGAAGTCATAGTTCTTTTACATTTCAGTAATCGATTGGCATGAAATTAGATTAATGGAGAAGTTTGCAAAAAAAACTCCTATACTGAAATTATTAACTCCTTCCTCTTTCAATTATTTTGTATACTCGCATATATATATTATGTTATTATAAATATCTGTAATACTTTCACCTTTACAATATCTAAAATATTACGCACAAAATATACAACAATTAGCAATTAATTATAATCTTTGTTTATAAATTAAGCTTTTAATATAGGTAACTCATAGACGTCTATACGTTTACGAATTTCTACTCTTATTGTAGCAAGTCTGTGAAGATACAAGTTAATTTATTGCGTTTCCAACATCTTTAACGGTAAATTTTGTGTGTAAACAAAAAATACTTCATATAATATTATCACTGAAACTTACTTTTTGTTTTCACATCTCTTTTATCACAATAATATTACTATTTCTTCTTCACCTCTATCTAGGCTGCAACTATCTTAGTGCCAAGTGAGGGATAGACCCATAAATAATTTTAATAAAACGAATATCAAACATTTCGTAAGTAAATAAATTATTTTAATATGTGACTTGATTATAATAATATTATAATAGCTCTCTTAATCATGGTAAAAGACATTATACAGGGACGTTGTATGGTATAATATCTTTAAAAATTGTATGTAAAAGGAATATCACAACAACAAACAGCTAGTTATGACGTACAGAATAATTGTGAATTGCGCTCATTTGCAATGCTTATGGATTACGTAGAGGGTTTTACATAAACAATGACTTGAGGATATAAGTAGAAAGGCTGTCAGTGTCCGTCTGGGTGGAACTTCTGCACTTAGGGCAGCTTAGATGCTCAAGCAAACGTACGTTTGCTTGTTAGAATAACAACGCTTTTGCGTCAAGCGCGAATTTCGTGATACTCGAAATGCGCGCTTATTTAAAATTTTGAACTTAAATGGCAGTAGTGGTGAACCTACCGGAGAAAAATTGCAAACATACCTTTTTGTATGCCTCATGCACAAAACTAATCTTTGGTGTTGTGATATTCCGTGCAAAATGCTTGTATGTAGATATAATATTTAGTAATACCTTATAGTACTTTTTATATTATACGTAAATAACTCACACTTAGTTCTAAATCTACTTTTATAGACATTGTAGCAGTTATTGTAGATAAGTATAATAACTGAGTGTAACACAAAGAAATAATATTATGAACGTAGTTTGTAAGAATGCTTGTGTACCAAATCCTTACCATAATAATATAGCTAGGTCACATTATCTACATGTACCTAAATTACCCACTTCCAGTGTAGATAACAAAATAAAATTAGTATAAAAACATTAAACAAAACTTCAGCAAACAGCGAGACTGGGATTGGCTTCATTAGGCTCTTCGTGTAAGATTATCTGCCATCAGAGGGCCTAGTGTGAGTTTTGCAACAAGATAACGCGTTCTTCAGTGAGAAAAAATGTATAGCGCCTCTAGCGCCGCGTTTATGAACTATCATCGCGTTTGCGTTCAGTAGATATGGCGTTTACTCGACAAACGCCGTCGCCGGGAATGAAATGACTGCGAGATTCACACTCTGCCATCGTTCTATTCTTGTCCTATTATCTATTCTGTGCCGCAGCATACTGAGCTATGGTTGTACTATTACTTATTCTGTGGCTACGGTACCAAGTGAAACGTCACCAACGAGTGACGAAACTTACGGTTTGAGGTATATTAAACATTTCCCTGCTCTATAGCAGCCGTGGTCACATATAGGTAGTAGATCCACATTACATTGTGATGTATTTTTGGTAATTCCACAGCCACCAAGAAATGCACTATTAGGTATGTACCTACTTATTTACCAATATTTACTAATTACAGGTAATATACCTAGAATTGAGTTTTGCAGTTACAGAACTCCAAATAGACAATGTTTTTCTAAAACTCATTGCATAGTTTTTAGGCGAATTGCTCACCTTGAGACGCGTATGTTTTGTAAATCCAACTTTAGCATCACACTTTGGTGGCAACTTGCGCGGTCTGCGAATATGATTTATTCACAGAATGTATGTAAACCAATAAAATTTAAAAAAGAACAAATGAAATTATTACAAACGACGTTCATAAATTCACAAAGATAAAACTAGAGGGCACCACTACCTCACTGGTAGAAAAACAATTTGTTTCTGGAACACTGAAGGAGTACTTAGTTAATTAGGTATATTTACTATTAGTTTCTGACCGGGGTTTTCATCCGCGTTCCCACAGAAACCATGCATTTTCCGGGATAAAAAGTAGCCTATGTTACTCTACGGTCCATGAACTATAACTATGCCAAAAATCACGTCGATCCGTTGCTGCGTGAAAGAAGGGTAAACCAACAAACAGACAAACACACTTTCGCATTTATAATATTAGTAGGATTAGTAGGATAACCCTTGACATAAGGTAGGGAAATTGATATCAGGCTTTCAAAATAGTAGAATGTATACCTAGTATAATAAAGTAATAATACTATGGCAAATGTTGTTTATATACATACGTGGATTCGGGTACTTAATTCCAAAAAGCGGTATACAAACGAGGCAAAATATTTATTGGTCGGGCTACATTTACCTGGGAAGCAGATATTGCTCAGGTAAATGTTGCCAGACAAAAAATATTGCCGTGTTTGGTAGAAATGGGTAATTATTGGAATATTGCGCTTTTCGGAATTACCCGAATACACTATAGTTATAATAATGGCCAATTTATGGGCATTTTTTTAGATTAGCCACAGTTATATTGAGTGAAAAGTTGTGTGATTTAACCATACGAGCATAGGCAAGCAAATATCAATGCAATAACATAGAATAGTAGTGTGTACTGTAGAAGGATTTATTAACGAGTAGATGTAGGTAAGTTTTTTGTATAAAACTATTATTTAGGTATTCTAGTTTTCTAGGAAGACATTCTTCTATGAATCTACTTATTATACCCATAGCACCTATAGGTAGGTAGCTACCTAGACAAAGTAATCCTCAAGCTTGTACGCTTCTGTTGCTTTTATAATTTCATTACCTGACCACTAAATACTAGAGCGTAGATCCACGGGCGAGCAAGTCGATGCTTGTGTAATACTTTCACACACACAGAGGCAGACGTAGTGTGCGTAGATTTGGCGCGTATTCTCTCACTGGCCGTGAATAACCACTTTGACTTGGCCTCTGAATTCGGCCGGACAAGTACTTCTGTAGCTTTATACCTAAACTGCGTTGTGCGTGCGCCTGCGGCGCAAGTACGGAAGTCGGTTCGATAAATTTGTCGAATCGAAAAGCCCGATAAATTTATCGAATGTTGCGAGTGCCGAAGTCTGATCGTAAAGTATTGTAGTAGCTCTATATTTTCTTTGGATTCGACCTAGCTATTCGATAAATTTTGTCGATTGTATCGAGCGGCGCAAGTACGGATCTTTTCGGTCGATAATATTCGATAAAATTCGATAAAATTGACAGTTCAAATCGATAAAGTGGGTTTTATCGAGCCTCGAAGCAATCTACAAAAGTTATCGAAAAGCTAGGTCGAATCCAAAGAGAATATAGAGCTACTACAATACTTTACGATCAGACTTCGGTACTCGCAACATTCGATAAATTTATCGAATTTTTCGGTTCGACAAATTTATCGAACCAACTTCGGTACTCTCGCCGCAGCGGCGCAAGTACGGATCTTTTCGGTCGATAATATTCGATAAAATTGACAGTTCAAATCGTTAAAGTGGGTTTTATCGAGCCTAGAAACAATCGACAAAAGTTATCGAAAAGCTAGGTCGAATCCAAAGAGAATATAGAGCTACTACAATACTTTTACGATCAGACTTCGGTACTCGCAAGATTCGATAAATTTGTCGAGTTTTTATATCGAACCGACTTCCGTACTTTCGCCGCAGCGGCGCAAGTACGGATCTTTTCGCTGGATAAAATTCGATAAAATTGACAGTTCAAATCGTTAAAGTGGGTTTTATCGAGCCTAGAAACAATCGGAGAATATAGAGCTAGTACAATACTTTACGATCAGACTTCGGTACTCGCAACATTCGATACATTATTTATCGAGTTTTTTGGTTCGACAAATTTATCGAACCGACTTCCGTACTATCGCCGCAGCGGCGCAAGTACGGATCTTTTCGGTCGATAATATTCGATAAAATTGACAGTTCAAATCGATAAAATGAGTTTTATCGAGCCTCGATACAATCGACAAAAGTTATCGAAAAGCTAGGTCGAATCCAAAGAGAATATACAGCTACTACAATACTTTACGATCAGACTTCGGTATTCGCAACATTCGATAAATTTGTCGAGTTTTTCGGTTCGACAAATTTATCGAACCGACTTCGGTACTCTCGCCGCAGCGGCGCAAATACGGATCTTTTCGGTCGATAATATTCGATAAAATTGCCAGTTCAAATCGTTAAAGTGGGTTTTATCGAGCCTAGAAACAATCGACAAAAGTTATCGAAAAGCTAGGTCGAATCCAAAGAGAATATAGAGCTACTACAATACTTTTACGATCAGACTTCGTTACTCGCAAGATTCGATAAATTTGTCGAGTTTTTCGGTTCGACAAATTTATCGAACCGACTTCCGTACTTTCGCCGCAGCGGCGCAAGTACGGATCTTTTCGGTGGATAAAATTCGATAAACATGACAGTTCAAATCGATAAAGTGGGTTTTATCGAGCCTAGAAACAATCAGAGAATATAGAGCTAGTACAATACTTTACGATCAGACTTCGGTACTCGCAACAGTCGATACATTATTTATCGAGTTTTTCGGTTCGACAAATTTATCGAACCGACTTCCGTACTATCGCCGCAGCGGCGCAAATACGGATCTTTTCGGTCGATAATATTCGATAAAATTGCCAGTTCAAATCGTTAGTGGGTTTTATCGAGCCTAGAAACAATCGACAAAAGTTATCGAAAAGCTAGGTCGAATCCAAAGAGAATATAGAGCTACTACAATACTTTTACGATCAGACTTCGTTACTCGCAAGATTCGATAAATTTGTCGAGTTATTCGGTTCGACAAATTTATCGAAACGACTTCCGTACTTTCGCCGCAGCGGCGCAAGTACGGATCTGTTCGGTGGATAAAATTCGATAAACATGACAGTTCAAATCGATAAAGTGGGTTTTATCGAGCCTAGAAACAATCGGAGAATATAGAGCTAGTACAATACTTTACGATCAGACTTCGGTACTCGCAACATTAGATACATTATTTATCGAGTATATCGGTTCGATAAATTTGTCGAAATAAAACTCGATAAATTTATCGAATATTGCGAGTACCGAAGTCTGATCGTAAAGTATTGTAGTAGCTCTATATTATCTTTGGATTCGACCTAGCTTTTCGATAACTTTTGTCGATTGTTTCGAGGCTCGATAAAACCCACTTTATCGATTTGAACTGTCAATTTTATCGAATTTTATAGACCGAAAAGATCCGTACTTGCACCGCTTTTGTTCGATAAATTTTATAACAAGTCGATAAAACCCACTTTATCGATTTGAACTGTCAATTTTATCGATCAAAAAGATCTGTACTTGCGCCGCAGGCATGGTAGATCTAATATCAAAATAACAGCTTTTTACTAAATGCATATGAAAGTATATACGGTACCTATAACTAAAACACTAATTGAAAAATTTTTGTCCGTCCGTCCATAACTATATCTATGCCAAAATCACGTCGATCCGTTGCTGCGTCAAAGAATAAAGACGATGAAGAAACCAACAAACAAACAGACAAACATTCGCATTTATAATATGAAATACCTAATTAGTAGGATTACTTCTGAAACATATTATAATTTATTGTCACTCTGAATAACAACAAAAACAAATTAGTAGTCAAAAATAATAGTACAGTTTTATACTTAGCAAAGTGCTAAGGTTTTTGGTCACTCAGTAAACATGCCATATTCTCGTAAGCACGGCTAACGTCAGGCGGAGCGCCGAGCGACATGACCACTCGCTGGAAGGCCTCGCGGCAGACTGATTTGAATTCTTTTTTTTTTTTTTTTTTTTTTTTTTTTTTTTTTTTTTTTTTTTTTTTTTTTTTTTTTTTTTTTTTGAAGGACCGTGCTGTTGGACTTGCGACCTCTACAGCGTCACCGGACTGTAAGATTTGAATTCATTTGCGCGCAGACTTTTATACCATGTTTTATAGTAGTTTTCAAATATTTATAGAAAAATAATAAAGCTAAATTAATTAAAATCTTAAATTTTATATTTTAGAAAAGATCCTCTTCTATTACAGGAAGGTATTTTTATATTAAATTAAGTAGAATATACCGGTGAAAATAATGATTTTATTCGGCTATATTTTCCTAATCTTTTCACTTGATTTGGATTTTATTTTCGTATGTAAATAATCAAAATCGGAAAATGTTTTTCCGTAACTATTTTCCTGAGGATCTTTTCAATTGGCTATATTTTTTTGTTTATTAGGTTTGTCTGTAATTTGAGATATTTTTAGCTTGGAAATTGACACTGAAAGTGAAATTAAGAGAATCTCCGTTCAGTTATCTCGTCAGATTTCACAAACGCTTTGCCAATTATAAAATTTTCTCCCGTAACTATATCAACAACAAAATGTCCTAAATTTATTGGTAATTAACGTCTTTGTAAGACATATAGTTATGGATATTTTCAAATCCGAAAAGTACGGTATTTTAGCCAAATGGCGCGGAAAACGTATACACCCTCTTAAAGTGAATTAAATGACTATAAATTTATGCTTTTCTGTGGGAGCGTAAATTTAATTTTTTAGACAATGTCGAACAAACTTATTGAAATATTTGGCGTTAAACGTCCACAGATAAAGTGAAATTTATCATGATTAGATAATTCAAAATATATTAATTTGAGAGATATTTTATGCCTGATGGAAGCATAACGCAGGCCTATAACAATTGAAACACAAAGGCTGCGTTGCACTAAATTGTGCTCGTTATCCTGAGACGTCCCAGAAATGTCATAATAGTATAAGTAATTTAAATAAACTCTAGATCATAAACTCAGCCA
The DNA here is from genome assembly GCA_907269065.1 of Crocallis elinguaria. Lineage (NCBI taxonomy): Eukaryota > Metazoa > Arthropoda > Insecta > Lepidoptera > Geometridae > Crocallis > Crocallis elinguaria. The sequence goes on along the minus strand of OU026072.1, from coordinate 15,384,419 downwards.
TAACCGTGAATGCGTGGAGTTCTAATAAGATGATCTCGATTTTTGGCGGCCACTAGCGGACAAGTTTAAAGTTTGGTGAAATCTTAGCATGGAATCTTTAGAAAGTACTTGTATAACTACATTATGTAATATTTATTGCAAAAATCTCGACTTTTAACAAGTGATTGAATTGACATATATTTTGTTCGTAATTTCCAAATAACCCAAATAAACCAGTTAGTATTTTATTTAATGTATGTACCTGTAACTTTCACAAATTCATTATTTTTGAGAGAATTAGTAGAATAATCGTAAATACTAAAATTTACTTTGAAGAGCGTAAACTGACGCCCGAAGCGCAAAACACCGGGAGAGGTTTTGTGTCCGAACAGAAGAGACATTGTAAGATCTAACATAGATCGGAGTTGTTTTTTAATATTTCTATAAATTTAGATGATAAAAATAATTTGTTTAAAGTGTATACCTAAGTAAAAGCGAAAAGCATTACGTACTTTAGTTAATCTAAGCGATAATGAAACACAAAAGCAATTCAAATGTTTCCTAGTTTATGTACCATCATTTAGACATATTTTTAGATTTATATTTTATGTATAACAAATTGTGACGATTTTATATTATTTATACTTATAAATACTTAGTTTTAATTGTTCAATATATCTATCATTGAAATCATCGCTCTATAGTTGTAAGTTTAGTGTAATTTATTTAAAACAAATTTACCAAAACATGCCTCGCCTATGTTTACATTTTTTTTGTAAATAATCAATAATAGTAGTGTGCTCTGGCATTCTACATACCTACTTACCTAAATAAAATAATCTTTTCACACGCTAAACAAATATTTTATTTTAAGCCTTGTTTTTTTACCAACTTCCATCCATATTTACCTAGCTGGTACAATCCTATGGGTACAATGGGTGAACAGTAATGTATGATGTCAATCAGTTCGTTTTCTCATGAGAATCAATTGTCTATATCAAAAATACTGGAAAGAGAACGCTAGAAATGTCAAAAATGAGAAACAAAGTCGGAGAACCAAATCACACCACAGAGAAACAAACCTACCTATGAGCGAAACTCCCCATACAAATTGGACGGAACATCTGAGGCCACATGTTTTACGCGAGCCGCAAAGCTGTAGTACTAAAAATCATGCGTTTTGTTGATTTGGCCGTGAAAAACTGCGTTCAAGTACATAGTTGTCGTACATTTTTTTATTGATTGAAATGTTAAAAATCTGATGATATCATTTAAATAACATCCCTAAAATCTTATTCTTATTCAAGTGGGGGCGATAAGGCCTGCACTGACGTCCCGCTTGGGGTGTATTGTGCTTTTCCCCGTGCCAGTATCTACCCAAGCCATCCCAACTCCTTTACATAACAGAGCACGGCTTTGGGTTGCTGGCACAGCTGTGCCATCCCTAACATCTATACCTAAAACGTTAATAAAATGGTAGAACTTACTACGCACTTACTACGTACACTTGTACTAATTATGTATTCTGTGCTGCAATTTCTCCCATATTTTACCATTTGGAGTCACAGCAAGTCGCCATATATCAATTTCCGATATATCAATCTATTTAGGCATGATTGAAAGTTAAAACAAACAAACATGTAAGTAAAGTTTTCAACTCTCTAGTAAAAAGAACCTAATTCCAGACAAAAAACAGTTTCCGCAAGCATCTATTTTAGTGATTGTTTTGTCAGGCTCTTCGCAGTGACGGCTCGACGCATACTTTGGTAAATATCGGATTACCACTTTACTCTTAAGACGGATAGAGTTTCTTATGGATTTGTACAAATTGGTGACTCGTTTATCTGTTTTAAAAGTACCTAAAGCTGTTTACTTAGAATTAATTATAGAAGCGTATAGGACATAGAAGCTTTTAAGGAACTTTTAGTCTTTGCTTATGCATACGGGAACTTAAAGGCTTTTCTATTGTCTGGACTGCTTCAACTTCAAGGCGCGAGTGGATAGGATCTGCTATAAGGCATCATACCGGCATTCTACTTACCACACTACTTGGTTTATCATCATCATCAGCCGGAAGACGTCTACTGCAGATCCAACTACTTTGTACTTTGTAGTCAAACCTACAAACAAATATATTATTTGTTCGTAGAGTCAAACTATAGGTAGTACCTATCACAGATTAGTATATAATATTATAATATGTAGGTGTGTACCTATAGTTTTATGTATTAAATGTTTTTTTTTTTATTTTTGACACCGTATAAAAAGAAACTGACAATCCTAAGCCTGTCAAAAGCATGAAGGTTTTTTTGTTTTATTTTGTGCGACTATGCGTATGCTGTGATAAATATATATCAGCTGCTAGTATTCTATCACAAATATTAATTGTCACAGATATTTTGAAGTAACAGAAATCACAGATAACGAATTTTGCCTAGTATAATATTATTATAACCCAAGACTATTAGGTACTTATGTACTTAGTCCCTAGTGGAAGGCTGTGGTCTGGTGGGAAGTCTGTCCCTGTATAAGAAAACAAGGTTCCAAAACGAAGGCACTTTATTTTCAAGCTATATAAAGCATAGGTCTTAACAAAACAAGTCACAAAATCGATACTAATCACTAGTCACTAGATTATATAAGCTTATTCGCTGATTTGTTATTATTCTCGATGTAATGATTTGTATAATAGGAAAGGACTTCAAATCTGTCAAGGACATTTGATGTGGTGAAAGTTGATAGTCCATTTCACACTGTGGATTCTCACAGCGTTTCCACATTGTGGTGTTGTTCCCACATTGTGGAGTTCAAGAAAGTGCTATGTGGCTTATTACCTATTTATCATTTTGTAACACAACTGAACGCTTTACTGACTCTTCGAGCTCAGAGGTGGTTTAATCCTTCCTCCACCAGTCTCGAATCCAAAAATCATCAGTCTACACCAAAACTCCACCTTTTGTCCTACTGATATTTCAGGCTGTTATAACCTGTGTTTATTCTGATGGCTTTAAAATACGTAAATGTAGATGAAATTGTATAGTATATTTAATTTTAATTAATAGATACCTATTTGTAATATCATATATTTTTGCTGCAATTGTAATCAGAATGTCAAGTTTTGTTCAATGGAGGTTTTGGTCAGCTCTGATTATTAATATAGCTGGCAAGGTAGCAACGCCACTTGTAGGAAAGCGAAGTGACTGAAGTTAACACTGTGAACTCAGAGCAAAAATAGGTAGAGTACGAACATCGCTCCGGTCGCCTAATGCGCAGCGTAGGCAAGTGAACTATAGCTAGTTATATTGATAGGTAAGTGACTGATAGGGATGGGCAATTGAGCGCTGCAAGCGTAGTTGTCGATAAAAGCAGCTGAACGGCACGGGACCTATTGTTATATTATGTTGTATAATTAATGTATAATGTGAAGTATGTATGGGTGAGTTTTTGATAAGTAAACATTATTATCTGCTTATTTATTTTAAGGTACGAATTTATAGGTCTCGCATATAATCCTAATGACCTATGAATTGATATTGTTATAATTTTATATATTGTAGTTTTAATTTACAATACAATTATTTTCAAATGACATGGTTTTTTATATCGTATTTATGTTATTTACGTTATTGTAATTGAGTCAAAATGCGTTTTTATTTTTATATTTCCCCGCTCTTTATGTAAAGGATAAAAACTAAAAGAAACAAAGAAATAAAAACAGGATTATATGTTACTTATATCTTATTTATTGTTGAATTATTTACTTATATTATAAACGCTATAACGCTTTCACACTCACCGCCTCTAATCATTTACAAAGTAATTAAAGTATTAAAGAAAAGTAATTGTCGCAAGCGCACATAGCGCGCCGGTGTATTATAAACTATTTCTCGCCGTATCGACTCAAGCGCCGAACGCGTCACATCACTATCCCAGTTGGCAATCCAAGAGGGGTTGCGGGGCGGTGCGGGCGGTGCATGTAGCCTTGCGTCCCGCGTCTCCTTCCACCCCGCGAAGCGTGACTTCTAATTTACTTAAAAGTATTAAAAAATGGTTTACCGGCGAAATGTGATGCTAGATTTCTGTTTAGTGTGTTTCCGAGTATCGTTTTTACAGGTTTTTATTGCACATTTTACCATTTTTAGCAGTTAAATAATCAAATGCTCGCCAGGAACTCGCAACGTGCGCTCACACCGCTAGTGAGCGTATGACTATTAACGCTTGCGGTAGGAACAGTGCGATGTTCTCACCCGTGCATACTGTTCCCACTTGGTAACACGCGCTCTACCTATTTTTGCTCTGAGACTGTGAAGAATAACATTTTTATCCCACATTGTCTAACAAATTCTCAGTAGAGTAACCATTCCTCATTTCGTAATAGTTGTCCTTAAAACCATAGTTGCAGTACTGCATCTGCGTGCATTCATTGGTCGCCGTATCGTCGTACCCTCGTTCGTCGTAACTTCGTTCATCGTAGTCGGTCTCGGGATACTCTTGGGGGTATTCGTGGATATTCTGGGAGTTCTCTCGTGTCACGTTGTTCCGGCAAGAGTTGTCGTTGTTCTGTGGCGTGATGTTCCATCGTTGAGATATGGAACAGCTGAGCGCGCCTCCGTGCTGGAACGCGAACGGCCATGCCTGTAGCAAGAAAGTATAGTATTGTCGTTTAGCAATACGAACTGCTTTAAATTTGTTAAAAAATACTGAAATAATAATATCTCAGAGTAACGAGCGCAAGCGTGTGTCAAAGTTCTGAATGGCACGGCACTGCAATTCTTATTGGCCGGCGTTATGCTTACCATCAGGCAAATAACCAGCTCGTTTTGTTATCAAAGGCATAAAAAGAAACTCTAATCTAATCCATCATCTAGAGCTCCCATTCCGCATTTCCTAGATAGACTAGGTACCTAGGTATAGTATCCCAATTAACAAAAAGGATAAAATATATCTTGTGGGTGGGCCAAATAATTTTTTACCTAAAAGGATAGGTATGTTGTTTTTAAATATGTATGGAAAATAAGTCAAACCAGACCTCCAACATCGACTGAAGTGTGAAGATATTTTATTGCGCGTTGACCGCACTTTTTACACCCAAACAAACAGCGAACGTCGTCATTTTCAGAACATGTGTTTGTTGATTTCATATCTGTAATAGCCACCATACACGAGCGTTCCAAATCCATAGTTCTGCGCGTCGTGAATTGAATGGAACGATGTTGCAATTTCGAGCTTACAGACGAGCACTACATTCCGAGCGCGCCATCGGCAATCGGCATCATCGCTCCATTTTTGGGTCTATCTGCATGTCGAGTACTGGCAACTGACCGCCAAATGGATTGCCGTATAATCGGCCAATAACGATGGATTTCGAACGGTTGGATTTCAAATATTTCTATCGCTCGGCACTTCACGTAATCCATTTAAGATTGACACGCGGGTGGTTTTTGGAACGCTGGATTGGTATGTTGTGGATTGGAGTGCTCGTGCATGTGGGCTCTAAGACATGTACCTACAGGTACCTACCTACCTACCTATGAGACATTCACGATAAGTTAACGGTAGACCTCTCTCACCCAATTTTATACAAGGATACAGTCGAAAACTTTTTTAAGGTTTAAAATAATTTAAATACATATTTTAAACAAGCAGTGTTACCATTACCACCTACATCATTTACATAGCCGCCTTGTATGTTCCGCTTTGGAGTATACAAGATAAAAGCCATTGGTTTTTTCTCAAGAGTCACTTTCCAACCCTACCGTTATTATAAACAAAGTTTGTTTCCAACTGGAATCGAGACCCGAGACATAGAAACAAAAAGGTTACAACAACAAATACACGTTTTACGCGCGCGCTGACCAAAAGTTTGCAGCTGTTGTAAGTATAAATAAAATTTATCTCCGGACGTTACGAGATGGAACGACTTTATTGTTTTCCCGACTGCAGGATCCTTTGTACGCACGTACCTAGCTACCTACAATCCTACATATTAGAAACTAGTTTCAGCTCGCGTTTTCCGCCGCTATCCGAACCGTAACAGGAACCGTGCATTTTTCAAAAAGTATACTAAAAAAATAACGTGCAAAATTTTCGTGCAAAGTATACTAAAAAAATAATTCATTAATACAAAAATCATTGTAGGTAGTTGTGTAGAAAAATGCACTGGTTATTCGTAACGGGCCTGGTACACTACTGTGACAGATAGGTAGATAACAGTTAGATCCATTTACCACAAGAAAACAAAAGAAAATGGGTCTATATAATAATGATTACTTTAATTTCTGCTTCTAGGTAAACGGTCTAAATAGGTTCCCGACCTTCTGTTATCCCTAAGCGTTCAATACCCGCTAATCCTACTATCGATCACACATTGGCCCTTCGTGGAACGTGTCTCCTAATCTTCCGATGACAGCCGTCTTAGCGCGGGTTTGGCAAACAGCACACTTCTGATTCATTGCGACTACCTCTACAGCTCTTAGTTTGGGAGTGTTAATCATTCTAACTGAGATGTTCTTAATATATTTAAATCTGATTTATATTTTCTTTAATAATCTTATCATGTATATTTTCTATATATGTTTTTGCATATTTGGGATTAAAACATTGCCATTCAAGTGAGGAATCATCCCCCATAAACACGCTATAATTATGTATAACTAGAAAGAAGACGTCTGAGATAAAAGTGTGTATATGGGACTATACCCACCCGGGATTTTCACACACTCAAGCTTGACATCTAATAACACTTAGTTAAAGATGGATGGCACAATGAAATTATTATTTAAGGGTTATAATTTTTATATATTATGTAACCATGTTGTAGTTAACCAACCAAAATTTGACAACTTTGCATGCTTCTTACATTTGCATTCTTCTTATTCTTGTCTTAAACTAGACAAAAAATATTAACTAATCACATCACACATCAAAAAAATAAAAATTATGTAAAATCAAAATTAAATTTGTGTTTCAAACTTCTCACAAGAAGTAAACACAACCTCTTCGGCTATGATTAATTGCGGTTAAGAGAACTAACTCGACATTAATCTGCGACTCGTGCCGCGGCTCCGACGAATTAAGGGGATGACAACCGTGACAGGGGATATATTGGGGACAATTAGGTGGTTTGGTATGTGAATTATTGGTGCGTGATGTGTTCATATGTTCTGTTTTGTCCTAGTGTGAAATTGAGGTAGGTAAGCATCGTTGGAGAAATTATGAATTTAATGAAATAGGATCAAAATGTTTCTACAGAGAAATATTTTTTATTGATAAATATACAGATTAATTAACCTATAATGAAAAATAACACAGTATCTGCATAGCAAGCACTAGTGTGACAGACAATGGGCGAACTTATTGCTCAAAGCGATCTCTTCGACACAATCGGTAAGTACTGATTAATTACTGATTCAGTACCTAATGCGTTGTTGTTCATGGGCATTGAAACGACCGTTATCTTTCCAAGCTGAATAGACGTGAAATGACGTGATGGAGTTTTCCGCGGACCACTTTTCTTGAAGTATGAAGTATGAAGTATGAAAGAGGCACAGAGGACAGAACCGGTCAGTTTGGACAGTTTGGTGTCTAATGTCGCGTAGACTTCGGTCAAGTGATACAGTAGATAGATAGATAGATTATCTCTTTATTGAAACACCACAATAAAAACAATAAGACGTGTTACAATTGGCGGTCTTATCGGTTAGAGCGATCTCTTCCAGACAACCGTACAGTCGCACTTACCAAGCCTGTGTGCGGATCGCGGCTCATGCAGCAATGAAAGCAGGTGCGCTATGTAGTAGTGTCTAGGTGTGTCTAGTTTAGGTAGTAGTAGTTTAGATCGTTAAACTTACCAAGCTGAGTGGGTGTGGTGTCATGTGCGCGAATCGCGTCTCGTGCAGCAACGCAAGCAAGTGCGATAGTGTTAAATAGGAGTATCTTAATATGTCTGTCTAGTTTGGGCAGTTTAGTACCTACTGTCGTGTAGACTTCAGTCAAAGGACAGTTAGGTAGACTTACCAAGCTGAGTGGATGCGGTGGCGTGTGCGCGGATCGTGGCTCATGCAGCAACGCTCGTAAGTGCGCTATGTAGGAGGCAGCGAGCCGAAGGGTGTCCAGTTTGGACAGTTTGGTATCCGCTGGTACCCATGGAAGCGTTGTCTTCAATCTATACAGAAATATATTTGATTAGAAAAATAATTCTTTTGACATCTGATGAGTGAAGTTATGCGAAATTTAAATAATAGAAGAGTGTTCTAATCGAGAGTATAGATAAAATATTTTAAAATAATTACCTGCAAAAAGCTTTTGAAAGAACTCGCATTCTTGCCCGTTCTCGAGCGTTTGCTGCGTTCCTGTGTTGAGGTTCTTGACTGCTTCTCCCTATATAAAAATAAAACTAAAAATTAATGGTCGAATTCACTACAAATACTATCAAAAAGTCTCTCATGAATAAACGTTTGTTTATTAATTGTTATTGTCTGATCTGTAAACCAGACCAACACGTAACCGCGGGTTTCCGAAGCTCCTGCTGGTATACCGGCCTCGCGCGTTGTGTTTGAGTACAGAGGAAATAGCATACAATACACTTTATATACCCCTAAATTTACCCCAATTCTGCCAACACACGCGTTATAAATCAGTCAAGAAAGTAACTAAGGCAAGAAATTTGATATCTCTAAGTTAACAAACAGACACAAGGAAAAGCTGCAAAGACAGCTATGTTCAGAATCTGTCGAGTAATGGGCCCCTTACCTTAAGTGTGTAATTTCGATATGAAATTTCGAAAGTGTAGTTGCTCAAGTCGTAGGCTAATAAACTAATATACTTAATTCACATAAAAAAAAAACGAAAAATAAGAGGATGAAACCTGCGGACTTAAGAAAAGTTATAATAGAAAAAGGGACTATAAAAAAGGAAGATTGCTGAAAGTGGAACATGTAACAAAAACGATGAATAAACGTGGTTATATGCCAACTGTGTAAGGGAGATCGTCAAGAAAACATGATCCAGTGTATAACATGTTATGTTCTGCAATTGTTATGGGCCGGCGTTATGCTTACCATCAAGAAAACGACCAGCTCGTCTCGTTATCAAATATCATAAAAAAAAACGTGTAAAGGTTGAGCCACAGAGGTTGAGCACATGACCAACGTGCTGACGTGGACCTAAGTGCTACGTGCAACGTGCAGCAACGGATCAACGTGATTTTGGTGTAGATATATATTTTATGGACAGGAGAGTAACTTAGGCTACTTTTTAGCCCGGAAAAATGCATGATTCCTGTGAACGCGTGTGAAATCGCGGGCAGAAGCTAGTTAATAACAAACTTTTGGGCCTATTGGTACCTATGTCTACCTACTTACTTTTCAGCCAAGGTGCATGGTATCTAATCAGTGTTCTCAGCAGTAGGCCGTAACACATCTTACATATCAATGTAGTACCTAACTATCTAATGTCTCTGTTTTGTGCCTAATTGATACCTAAATGAACAGCAATAAATCACCTGAGTTAGATTGCGTATCATCGAAGAAGAAATCATCATCATCCGCATCTTCCGACCGCTTTTCAACCGGCGGCGATCTATTAACGCGTTTTCTTGGCATTATATCCGAATATTGCACATAAATCACTTTTCACATCACTAGCACATTTCTAAAAACTTTAACTTTTTCATTTAATTTTTTTAAGACAACGGTTTCGGTGGTTTCTTGTCGTATGCGGTGACGTTTCTAAATTGACGGGCGCAAGGCGGGCGGCTCAAGCGCAGCGTTGGGCGGTGCCATCTCTCGCCCCTCCCGATGCAAAGCCAGGATTACTTTCTGACTAATCAATGCTCACCTCAAATGTAATACATGGAAGTTTTGTTAGTTGCTGTGTGTAAACAAGGGTTATGGTTGTGAACATTGGGAACTAGATAAACCAACAAATACCTAAAACGTAGTTAGGAAAAAAAAACCTGTGCTTCCTATTTCAAGTGACTTTTACGGTCTTACCACAAAAAATTAAACATTTCAAACCTGTGTTAAACACTGTTTAGCTCCTAAATATGCTTTAGTCGCGTGTTTTAAATATACCTAAGCAACCACAAATCCTGATTTAAGTAGCGTCTAACCGTTGTCTAACGCAATTATGTTGTGAGATTGTGACATTTTGTAATCATTTTTGACGTTTATCTTTAGAGACTGTCTAGCTAAACAGGCGTCTAAAAGTGTTTTTTCTGGTAACACGGGTAATGTTTAGAATGTCCTATTTTTATTGTAGAGTAAGCAAACAACAACAAAATAGAATATTGAAACAATGAGCTACGCGAGCTATTTTATTGTACGTTAAGCAAACCACAATAAACAGAATGACAGATAGCTCAAAGCCGCCCGCGCCCCGGGTCTTACTTCCGTGACATTTAATATTCAGTGCGATCACACGTGCTAAGCACCCCCGCCCCGCCCGGTTCACACTTTTACCGAATTTGTAGCGAAAAGATGTTTGAGTTTTAGCTCATGATCTACTATTTCTGTCTTATTTGGGGGTCTTATTTGACGGCTTTTATTACAGTTTTCCGGGATTTTTACGTTTCTCCTATGGTTTATTTCCCTGAATATTTTCCCGTTTTTTCTTCTGGTAATATAGATACCTATCTAATAGCACTTGGAGAAAACAGATTCTAGTCTAGACTTTGGATCCTTGGGGCCATGATCATGATACTTAATTCACGAATCCCTAGGGCCTAGGGCCTATACCCTAAGCCCATGGATCATGAATTGTCCCCATTCTCATTGTCTAGAGCCTAGACTGTCTAGAGTAGTCTAGACTCTAGTCTAGGCCCTACACAATAGGAATCCCGTTCAATCTCACTAGATCCATGGGCCACAATGGATCTAGACGGTATTACCACAAGAAAATTAAACTTGAAACCTGTTTAAACAGTGTTAAACTCCTAAACAAGCCTTAATCGCGTGTTTAAATATGAGCAACCCCCAATCCTGATATAAGTAGTGTCTAAGAACCATTGTGTAACTGAATTCTGTTTTGATATTTCTAATCATTTTAGACGTTTATCTTTAGACACAGTTTGGCTAAACAGGCATTTAAATGTGTTTTTGTGGTAACACGGCTAGTGTTTACTCGTGTAAGTACCGAATCGTTTGGCGTTAGATATTAATTTTATTTTTTTGTTTAGTATAATAGTACCTATACTTATACCAATAGTATGTACCTATATTATAGTATTAGTACCTACTATATATTAGTTTTAAACTTTTAACAAACATATTTGAATCTCATCTTTCAACCCTAATTGAGAAGGTGATCGTACCGAGTTCCGACCGAGGTGTGAGACGGATTGCTGCAAATAGGATGCAACTAGGGTTAGCACTCGATACAAAATCAAAATAGTCACATCTAATTTTTAATCAGTAGACACCATTAACTGTAATTATAATATTCTAGGCGTTATAACTTTAAATGCATCTTCAAACTATAGTTTAACTATATAATGGCTCTTATTAATATACAATGTTAAACGGTTGTTTTATTAAGTTTTGTTTTGTCTTTGTTGTTCTCTGACAATTTTAGATTGAATCGAAAGAGACCAAACCTTGTTTAACTATTCAACCGATTAACATTGTTTATTAATAAGAGCCTATATTATGTTACTTAATTAACTGTTAAGTAGTAAGTACAATCAGGATTTATGCAATTGATAAAATACAATACGTAGTAGGTAGGTACAATACTTACAATATATACAATACATACCTGCATTGATTATATTATAAAAGAGCTGTGGTTATTATTATTGAATTGTGGTCACGTGACCTGAATGCTTTTGGAGAAATGCCTTACGAACTCTACTTATCTAGGTCTACCAAAATATTAGTACTTATCTACAATAAAACTTGATCTTGAAAGAAATATAAGAAACACGATGCTCAGCATATAAAAGCCGAGTGACCATAACTACACTTGAAACTGGTTTTCAGATAGGTACGGATGTAGGTACATTAAATCACAAATTAAAACACTGGAAATACGTTATGTAAGTAAATAACATTTAAAACTAAACATGCGCCAGCCCTAGTACCAGTCAGTTCCAGGTGGCGGATATCAAAGCATTGAATTTAACAGCGCCGACGGAAAGCGATTCGTTTTAGGCGCCATCAAGTGTGACTTACGTTCGTGTTCCACTGTTTTCTCAACAAATATTATTCTTTGTTCCACTTACAGAGTTACAGAACACGTATAAATAATTTACTACATACTTTGAATATTATTATGATTAAAATCAGACTAGCCAGTTGATGAACGAGTTTGGTAGAAGAAAAAGTAGGTAGTTAGGTAGCAAACGTACGTTTGCATAAGCGTCTATGCTGCCCCATATAAACACCATGAATATAGCGATCGCCCATCCATGATCCCAGTAGGTATCTACTGTTAGGATTTCTAAAATGATTTTATCGATTCCGAATCATACCTTAATCCGGACGTACCTACTACCTAGTATCTAAGTAACACAATGGTTACAAATTAATGTTGTGGACAGTACATATTATATGATTGCGATTGTTTGAATATGATTGTGATATATGTATTTAATTACCTTTTGCCCGCGGTTTCTTCCACGTTCCCACAAGAACCGTGTGTTTTCTGGGATAAAAAGCATGTTATTATCCGATCCATATCTTTATCTATGCCAAAAATCGTTAGTAGAGTAAGTATCGTAAAATATCCGCCCCTTTACTGTAACCGTGACTGTCGGTCCGTAACTAGAATATATTTTGATAATTTTATAACTAAAACATGAAATCTGTGCCTAATAATATTGTAGAGGTAGTATTTAATCAGTGGAACCACTTGCACTGATCCAATTCTAAAAAAATATTTCACTAATTAAATAGGAAGCTACGTGATCCCTGTATGCTATAGGCTACATTTTATAATGATACCACGGGTGCGAAGCCACGGGCAAAATCTAGTTTATTATAAAACATTGTTGATGTTGGGCTACAAACGCCAATCACGCGAAGTATTAATTAAAAAAAACATCTAAAAGTTTTGGCTGTCACTGTCATCTGTCAGTCAATATTATTGCTGCTGTCCAGTTGCTCTGTACTCATTGTCATTATTGATTTATTGTTTATTGAATTATTTATTTCACACTCTTCTCCTGAATCTGTGATTATTCTACTTTCCTGCAATTAAAGAGTTCAAAATAACATGATTTTCAAACTTGAAAACTTCCGTAAGACTCCACAGTCATAAAATGCAAATCAAAGCAATTTAAGTGTCTGCTCGAATAATAGGGGAAAGGCCAATTCGCTACAGTGTTTAATTAACGAGCAAAGTTAATATGCTGCCGGGTATCGGGGTATTTGGAACAGGCGCTATTGCCAAGGTATTAGTGCCATATCTGCGGGAAAAGGGCTTCCCAGTTGAAGCTATATGGGGAGTAACACTACAGGAAGCTGAAACCGCCGCAAAGGAACTTAAAATACCATTTTTCACAAACAAAATAGACGACGTTCTCTTGAAGAAGAATGTGAGTCTTGTATTCATTGTATGCGCGCCGAATCTACACGCTCAGATATCCGTGAAAGCCCTCGGCATCGGGAAACATGTAGTTTGTGATAAACCAGCCGGGTTATGTCAAGCTGAGGCACTGAAGATGGTCCGTGCAGCTCAATATTACCCCACACTCATCTCCATAATAAACCATTCTCTCAGATTCTTGCCGGCATTTAGTCACATGAAAAAATGTATCCATGAGGGCTATCTTGGCAATCCAGATGAGTTAACACTTGTAGATGTCCGTGTTCAAATGGGTCCTTTATATGGAGATACTTACAATTGGTTATGTGATGACACTATGGGTGGTGGGACTCTTACTTTAGTTGGCAGTCATGTCATTGATTTAGTTACATTTCTCACTGGTCAAAAAGTTGTAAAAGTTCATGGAGTGTTGAGAACTTTTGTTGAAGAAACAGCTAAAGTTAATGGTATCAGAAAAATCACTGCTCCTGACTTTTGTACATTCCAATTGCAGATGGATAAGGGTCTGCTAGTTACAGCCACTATGAATAACCAACTACCAGGTCCTTGCTTCAATCAAGAGATTTATGTTTGCAGTAAAAAAGGCTACTTGGTAGTGAGAAGTGGAGATTTACATGGAAGACTGCATAAACCAAATTCTTCTAAATCTGAAGAAGATGGAAAAAGACATGACAAGGAAGATGTAATATATGTAGATGTGGAAGATTTAAGCTGTGCTTCGAGTGTAGTTCCTAAACCATACATCAAAGGTCTTTGTAAAATGATCAGTGCTTTGAAAGAAGCATTTTTGCCTGTCAAGGAACAGATGGATTGGGTTAAGGAGCCAGTAAAAGCTGCTGCCACATTTGAAGATGGACAAAGAGTACAAGCCACAATGGAAGCGTTACGGCAGTCAAATGAGGATGGTTGTTGGACTTCAGTACAGTTATTAACAGAGCCCCCTGACCCAAACCCGGCCTTGTCAGCTGCCGTCAGACGTACTGCCATATCTTTACAATAGCAATTCAGTTTAATTATGCATTGGTAATAATGATATGCCATTATAATGTACCTTTTTTGGATTGTAAGCTTGTTTTGCATAACAATAATTATGATAATAAATACATCAACATATATGCACCTACCTCGGGAAGGTGTATGTAAAAAGAGGCTTTTGAATATTATCAGTGTTGTGTCATATTTGTGTATGTATGTATAATACTACAAGGATTTAAGGATCTGAATAATAATTCTCAGTGTTATGTACATACATTCCTTTTAGTCAGCCATATTATTTTATGATCTTTTCTGAGAAATATTATTTATGTATTGCTTGTCTACTTGCCATGCTGTGCCATGCATAGTAATTTTGCTTTATAAAGGATCAAGATGGTAGTGTTGTTAAGGACAAGTATGTGGCACAGATAAAATAGTAAACTATCAATTTAGTCAAGTAATTAGAAATGGATTGGCAAATAGTTCAAAGCAATTAAAAATATATTTTCATATGGAGAAGGTATAGATGACAATTTATATAGCTGTATAGATATCACCAATCTGTACCATCAGTTGAGTATGGGTATGCTTCACTCATTCCAATCTTGTACACTCCCGCTAGAACTATAATATACTGATAGCATTTGACCACTCACACTCACCGGCCAAAAAGTTTAGCTCTATGCCACTGATTAGTACCAGCTACCTTACCGTCTAATAACAATCGTCTTCGTCTTCAACCTGATTAAAACCAGCAGTAGCTAGTCTGGCTAGAAGGAATTGTCTAGAGTTATTGCTAGTTTACATTTTGGAACAATTTGTTTTAACATCGTCCTAAACCTAAAACTAACAAGAACTCTAGACAATCCCTTCCAGGCTAAGTACCAACCGCTGGTTCGGGTTGAAGTTAATGAAGACAATTGTTATCGGCTAACCAGCCTTACCTGCTGGTCTATATCTAGAAAAATGCTAGTACAGTGTTAAAAAGTAACTGCAATTTGTATTATGGATAACAATACTATTGTTTCAGCACTAAATTGAATTTCATTGTTGTATTTTAATAAAGAAAATTAGTTGGTCAGTGCAGTTGGTCGGAGTGGAACAAATTTAGATATTCCTATCGAACCAAACAAATAGTTGTATCATTCAGAAAAAAAATAATTGATCTGTTCCATGTGGCCAGTTTAGTTGGTCATAGTGGAATGACTGATTTTTTCTCTTAGGGCAGTAGATCAATTCTTTTCATTAATTTTGTGTAATTTAAATAAAGTAATGTTTGTGGTACTGCAATTTTATAATTGTGTGAAGGTTCATAAAATTTGTGTTAATTTAGCTAAAGTTGTAAATATAGACTTGTACAAAGAGTTAACTTTTAATTAATAAATCATATTATATACCTACTCTATAATTTCATTTATTTACTTACTAAAAACCTTACTGGTAAGATGTAATGATGTACTTGACAATGTATCATGTTTATGAGACAAACAAGAACAAAGTTCTATTGATCAGTTTCCCACACCTAAGAAAGTGGTGTTGTTCACCTGGGATGGGCACATGAACTGCAAAACTTGATAGATACACTAGCTTCTGCCTGCGTTCCCACAGGAACCATGCATTCCAGGATAAAAAGTAGGCTATGTTACTCTCCAGACCATAAACTGTATCTATGTCAAAAAACATGTTGATCCTTTGGAGATATTGCTGTGTGAAAGGACAAACACACTTTTGCGTTTATAACCAATGTTAGGTTTTCGTTTGGTGCTACTGTCAAATAAACTCACCCTCTAGTTAAAATTTTGCTACTCTGTATATTATACCAGTAATTCTACTAGGCTTCGCAACATCCCTAAAGCAGAAAAATGAAACTATTTAAAAATGTAATTTAGTGTGTTGTACCTAGGGAGCCTTTAGTATCTTATATTCTTATCATAATCAGTTTTATGATGCTGTTCAAAGTTGATTGAACCATGTTACATACTTGCTGCATTGAAATTATTTGTAGGTTATGTACAGAAATGATGCAATACAAGTTGGCTGTTAATTTAAGGTCACGGAGCAGTTGGAATTAAATAACAAAAGTAATATAACAACTTTATAATTAGAAATGCAATGGAGATAACAATCTGTATCTGCCCAACATATTACACAATCACAACATGTTCATACACTACAATCTACAAATTAAAACTAACAGAATCAGAATCGCGCAAAATTAAAGCTAGGTAGAATCAGTTTTCAATTTTTGCCAAAATGTCAGCTTCTCTGAAGAGGTGGTACTCCTTCTCGTCGGTATCCAGGGATACTTTTGTGCCGCCGTATTCGGGAAGTAGGACTTTGTCGCCGACCTTGACGAGGACTGGTACGAATTCACCTTTATCATTTCTGGTGCCGGTGCCGACAGCTACCACTTCTCCGTGCAGAACTTTGCCCTGTGCCTTCTCCGGAATCATGATACCACCAGCAGTCTTAGTGACCGCTTCCGCCCTTTTGATAAGGACGCGGTCCAACAACGGAATCAAACGTTTCGCAACAGCGGTCATTTTTACAGAACAATTTAGTAGATTTGCGACAAATAAGTTTAAAACTCTTCTGGCACTCACAGATCAACTCAGTCTAGAAATTTCGAGAGGTGCGACGACCGGTCATTAAAATTCTTGACAGAAGCAGAATGAGAATTGTCAAAAATCAACCATGTGTTGTGAGTGTTGCCCTTTACCGACATTCATCTGTTATCTACTTTTCAAATTAAGAAATTCAATGTTTCCTTTTTATTTGTATTTATAATAGTGATTTACCTAATTTATTAATTTAATATGGCGTAATTCAAAATCAAAAAATGTGTAATAATCGCTATTACAAATTTGACAATAAAATATTTTGTTCTAATATTTTATTATTATAGTCATCTGTTGTCGAGTAGATGAACTACTTTACACATATTACAAGCGTAACGGTTAAGCTACTCCCCGACAGATGGCACTACTCATTCCATTTCCATTTTTTGTTTAATCAAATTATCAATTGATGTACATATACTAAACTATTACGTTTACATGATATTTTATATGTTTTTTTATGTATTTCAATAACTTAATTTTTCTTAAATAGTTATGTTGTAGGTACATGTTCAACTTTTTGATACCTATCTGAACGACATTCAGCTGATATGAAAAAAACAAAATATAGGTAGGTACATATAGTACATAACTAACTAACTGACTAACTAAGAGGGCGCAGTGACCCAAAATGAGTCTTGGCCTCCGATAATAAGAGCCGCCACTTCGGTCTGTCTTGCGCCACCTCCTGCCAATTCGCAACTTGGAGTTCGCGCAAGTCCTTGTCGACCTCATCACTCCAGCGGTACCGGTACTGGTCGTCGACCACTCGGCCGTCCTTGGTACACTCGTTTCACTGCCCGATCTTCTCCCATTCTTTCGAGGTGTCCGAGCCAGCGAAGTCTGTGGGCTTTTATCTCGCCGATGATGTTTGGTTCGGCCACCAGATCTTCTATTTCTTTATTCTTTCTTCTTCTCCATGATCCATCCTCTGCCTGCACTGCACCCAAGATCTTTCTCAGGATCTTACGCTCCGTTACAAGGAGTTTATTTTCCTCTTTGAGAGTCAGTGTCCAGGCCTCACACCCGTACATTAATATCGGTCGAATCACGGTTTTATAAACGCGGATTTTTGTACGTTTGCTGAGAAGCCTGGACACTAAAACCTTATGCAATGCTGCACTACAACGGAGGGTATCTTGTATTCGGAGATCGATCTCTTTTTCCCTTGTGTTTCTGTCCGTTATAGTACGTTATAGTCCGTTATAGTACATAATTTTCCGTAACATTTTAATGTCCAGCGACAATGTTATTGTTCATTCTGAACTTTCTGTAGTCGCCTATGACAAAGGTGGTCATCAATAAACCATTGTGTGACCATTTTGCGACGAAACCATTGCATTGCATTTATAAACTAATATTAATTGAGGCCCTAGTTGCGGTAAGTCAGCTATTAAAAGGTGGCTTACGTGTACGTCTCTCCGTGAGTCAGTGTGGGTTGCGTTTGGCTTGCCCACGTTTCCTGGTCTCCGGCTTGATCTCAAGTACGCGGCGGCGCCGACCGGCTGAGGAATGCGCGCGGCGCCGCCGAGTCTGACGCACACCTGCGTGCACCACAATCACGCCCACATAGGTACCTAGGTACTTGATGGGTAATGGTAACTGGTAAGCTCGTGATGCTGATGATCATAGAATTCCGAAGGTACCTATTGGGTGTAGGATTGTATAAGTTTAACAAGTTTCTTAGATGCTCTCTGTACCTAACGGTGTGGCGCTGATTTATCTCACGGCTAGCACAGCTGAGGCTATAATGATTGCTGAAAATCTAGAAGTAAAGCAATTTATCTAGATAAAACACGGGTGTTAAAGATACTTATGTGAAGCGATTCTTACATTTACCGCAGGTGGTAGGAGAAACTCTTCTGTGTCTGTCTAGGTGGAAACCACCGCTTTACTACTGTAGCCTGCCGCCAATGTGCAAGCACCACTGTATTCCGGTTTGATGAAAGCGGGTCTGCTAGATGGAGCTACGGCTTGTATAAGCCGGAAAGAAATACATCATATCAAGAATTTCGCAGTCAACATCGATTGCTCCCATAGCCTAGTTGGTTAAGGCGTCTGGCCCGGTTTGCCAGAAGACGCAGGTTCGAATCCTGTTGGAAGCGAAATTGTTGTGATGTATATATTTGTGTGTTGATGAAAGTAGTCAGTGAAATTACTGGGCTTATGAGATACCTAGTCTAAAGTCTGAGGGCAACGAGCGCACTGCAGAGCCGCGGCGGCCTTTGTGTTTCAAAGTTCGGAGTGACACTACAGTTGTTATAGATTGGCGTTCGTTATGTTTACCATCAGGCAAACGACCCACTCGCCTTGCTATCCAATAGTACTTACTATAAAAAAGGAAAAAGATTTCGCCTTTGTCTACGAAGACGGGACCAGATTGGTTCTCTTACTATAGGCTGCTGGTGCCGACAGAATTAACCTCCTGTGTTTTAGTGACAGACCAAAAATAACAGTTTCATTTCAAGACCTCGAGGCTCGACCAGTGTCTGTCAGCATAAATACAGCCTGTAAGCCGCTTAGCTTGTGAGCTTACAATAGGCACAATACCAGTCGCATCGCAATTTACGACCAACCACGCGCGGTCAGTTGAAAGCGATTGTGTACTATAATATAAATGCCATTTCACAGCTCGCCTCTTGAATTTTTAATCACCACTTTGTAATCATGCGTGAGTTGCTATAATATAATAACTGGTGAATTTTTGTACCTACTAATAAAATTGTTACTCTGCGTAGTATTTGATTCGTGAAGCAGAATGTTTCGATTTCGTGAAACGTAAGCCTCTTAAAATCTCTTACCTAATAAGCTTAAATATAGGTACTTTAACCATGTCAAAAGTAGGTTAGACCATAGTTAGGAAGCTTTCAATGTCGACCAATTACCAATGGGGTTATAGATAGGTATAATATTTTTAACGCGGTCGACAATGTAGCACGCTTGCCCAGAAGATAGTTCACTCGTCTCTTGAAGACTCACAGATGGTAATAATCAGGAAAAACAGATACCGGCAATTTAGCTGTCCATGATAGATGGAGGTCGAAACAAAACGGAGGAAGGTCAACCATAAGCGGATGTCGAATTGCCGTACGTAATATGTTTTATCTAAGTCAAAGTCTGAGTAAGGAAAATCTAGATAATTGTGTACCTACTCCAGAGATATTTTCCGCGTAGATAATTAAAATGTAATTGTTCTACAGGTATCATTAGTGAGAATAGCTGAACAGCAATCTTCTAGCTTCAATATACATATATAATTATATACCTATATATATTGTATACTTATCGTGCCTGTAACTGCCTATAATATATATATATCTACTATATAGGTGCCAGGTACTTATACATAATAGTATTTTGATCTACAATAGACGCTAAAATCGAATCAAAATTCACACGCTCGCTGGCTAGTAATACGTGCCGCACATAAATTGATTGAAAAGAATTCGGGAATCAAAGCATTGAATACACAATAAAAAGAGTTTTTGTGCGCGGAAAATGGTAAAAAGCTCGATCTGGCTCACACGCGAAATGTTCCCATTATAAAGGCGTATTTCGCAAATATCTCACGTGTGCTTGTAGGATGGCTATAATTTGTAATGAATTCTCCGAATATAAATAGTATTTTGACCGTCCAATTAGAAAACGAAAATAATTAGATACAATTTATAAAGTTGTAGAGACGGCACTTATTTTGGAACTCTTTATTTCACAGAAGTTTATTCTGATCTGATACATAATATAAAAAAAACCAGCTATAACTCACGTCATTTGTTAAATGACGTGAGTAATAATTTTAATTATTGATTGATTGCAATTTGCAAATGCTATTCTTCAGTAGAGATTTAAGAATCAACAAATGAGTTATAGATATACCTACATTCCCGATTTGTCCAAGTCTTCTGTAAAAGTAGCTGTTTGAATTTTTTTACAACGAATTACTTACGTTGCTTTTGTTGTAACTAAATAATTCATAGTGGAGTATAGTATCCTCAATCATGGGCACACTATAACAAAAAGCTTGCGTTGATAGCCCGACGCGGATGTTCAAAGCGTACAAAATAACACAACAAACAAGGCTCTGTGCTCTATACAGCCTTATATGAGCTTAGCCACTTTATACTTACACCGTACTATTTAAAATGGAACCTTAAAACATAAGTTGTAACGTAGATTATCGTCTGAGTGGACGAGATAAAAAGTGTAAATGTTTTTGTAGTAAAGATCGTGGTTTGTTCTCACGATGGCACAGGTGCGCATCCGGCTATCTCGGGGATTCGAATCGGTTAAGTGAACCGTTCTAATTATGATGCCGAAACAATAATTTTGAATCTTGTTGGTGTTTGAGAGATATGTGACATGTTTATTTTTTGTTGGAGAGTATTGCGCAGAAGGTATTACGAGTGCGGCGGAGTACACGCTTATGTATGTTGCTATTTGCTGTCAAAATAACTATGATTTTGCAACAAGCGCGGCTTGATGTAAAACCATCAAGAATTTTATTTTTATTTTATTTTATTTAGTACTTTTAGGAAAACTTACAGCTAGTTACAGAGTATAGTAACAATAATATGTGCTGAAGGCCAATTACAAGTTTCCACAAATAGAAAAAGTATATATAAATGAAACGCAGACGGACGATACATTTTATAGAACTATAACATATAAAACACTGTTTAAACTTAAATATCTCACTCTATGAAACAGTATCAAAAAAGCTATCTCCCAGCAGCTTTTTCAGCTGCCTGGCTGATGTATTAAACAAATCCACATCATGTGTAATACCCAAATCATTGAAGCTCCTACTCGCTCGTATAAGAAATGAATTCTTTCTATAGTTGGTTTTAACTCCTGGGACATGCAGCGCGCACGGTCTTCTAAACGAAGCATAAGGGACTCTCAAACTAATTCGCTCTAATAATTCGGGGCAGTCGACCGAGCCATTTGCAATATTGACCAGGTACACCAGGTCAGCTATAAATCCACGAAATACTCGTATAAAGAAAGTACAATACAGTCAGATAATGATGTAAGTCGTCCCATTCACTCCCTGCCTAGGCTCAACGTGACGACTGCTCCACTTTAGGGGCAGCTTAGACGCTCATGCAAACGTACATTTGCTTGTCAGAATAACAACGCTTTTGCGTCAAGCGCGGATTTCGTGATATTCGAAATGCGCTCTTGACGTAAAAGCGTTGTTATTCTGACAAGCAAACGTACGTTTGCTTGAGCGTCTAAGCTGCCCCTTACGCTACATACATCACTTGCGCACCACCGCGTATTTACCGCGGTTTCTGAACACGCAGTGGTTGTGAAACTATTTTTTGAGTAGAGATCGTAGAAGCGGTCTTCACTATCGTCTCTTTCACTATCTCTAACCGTGGTATATATGGTTACCGCTTGGACTCGATTATTATTTATTTTTTATAATTATAAATGCGAAAGTGTTTTTATTGGTTTGTTGATTTGTTGGTTTGTCCTTCTTTCACACAGTAACGGAGCAACGGATTGACGTGATTTTTGGCATACATATAGTTTATGGACCGGAGAGTAACATAGGATAGTTAATCCCGGAAAAATGTACGGTTCCTGTGAGAACGCGGGTGAAAACCGCGGGCAGAAGCTAGTTATGATAAAATTACCACTAAAAGCTTTTCTTGATGATTGTACTGATAGTTTATTTTTCGATAATAATGGATTTTGAGGTGTAGCCATATTTTTACATCTATAAGATTTTTAAATAGGTATAAGTATATTTATTTACCTTATAGTAGGTACTAGGTAAGGTAAAGAAATGTATGTAATATTATTTATTATGATAAGGTTAGGTATACTTAGATAAAAGCTAAAACCGTTTATCTATCCCGGTGCGGAGGCGGTGTGGGCGAGTTGCGGCGCAGGTGTTCATCCGGATTGTGATTGCCTACTGCCGTGTAGGTAGGTAAGTAAGAAGCTACGACACTTGCGGTCATTGCGTGTGATGATCTCGGCTAGTGTTCAGTTTAGTGTCCTACCTATAGATAACTACCTATGTACCTATTATCAGTCTGTAATCATAGCCCTTTTACTATGGTCTAACGGAGTTTATGAGTAAACGTAGGTATCTACTTACTGCAAATACAGTTGAACTAATAGATGCCGATGCTTGATGATGCCGATGAATGTATGTTAAAAACAAAAAGTGGACGTAAATAAATAAATAAATAGGTGTTTTGTGGTTTAACATTAGTAGCGGATTCAGGATTTTGGCTTGGGGGTCTTGACCTAAGTGAGAGTAGTATGCATGCTTTATTTAGCTCGATTCTCCTCGGATACCTTTTACTATACATATCCTATTGGATAATGAGACAAGCGGGTCATTTGCCAGATGGTAAGCGTACCGTTTTGCTAATTCTCACGCGGCGCTGAGGGGGGGGGGGGCGAAAAAAGTTTGTTTAAAAAGTATTTAAAACCATACAAACCCGGTGATCAGGATGGGTTCCGATGCTTTTGCTTGGTCCTCCTAGCCCCACTGATTCACCCATATTCATGTTAGTAAAATAACGATCCAATTTTAAAGTTAGAAAGTAGTATACAAAAGTTTATTTCAACGCCATCTAGTTAACATTTCCAGAACCACTTTGTCTTCACTGACTATTTCAATGCCAATTCCTCTGTACTCATTGGTTACTTGAGAGCCCCACATTATCTTTGCCACAACAGTCAACACCACAACCACAGTCCACAACACAACAAATCTACATCCAGTTTTAGTGATACATCGTTGATTGAATTTCTAGTCTTACCTTACATGTAACTTTTCGTTTTCGGATATTAATTATTTCGAGCTAAAATGTCGGATCCTGTAGTAAATACTGAGCAAGGGAAGTTGAAAGGGAAAGTGATGAAGAATGACAATGGTGTGGAGTTCTATACTTTCAAAGGGATACCTTACGCAAAGCCACCAGTTGGGGAATTGCGGTTCTCGGTAAGTAATTTTTTTTAACATAAGTAGTTCATAAGCCTAATATTTGGCCCTAGTACCTTCCTTGGTTATGCCAATTAAATTTGATTACATGATCTAAAGTAAAGTAAGCCGCTATAAGCAGTGTCGCATTTATCATAAAGCCTTAAATCATAACACTGGCGTTTATGGCCTTACGAAATTGTGACCAACGATGCGATGCTGGTTTGCACCGTCGCGCGTCGCGCCGCCCGGCGCATCTGGTAAGGTCGCCAAACCTAGTGGTAATTTACTCACGTTGAGGCCGGGGTTTGAACTTATAACGGATCTAATTTTTTATTTCTCACAAATAAAACACGTAGGATTGAACCGTATTAATTATATAGGTTTTTAAATTGTCAGGGTCATCAACACTTAAAATTATCACTATAAACAATATAATATAATAATATTGACTACAAATAATATACATGATAAATATCCCGTTTCTAGAGATAATTTTAAAAACGTAGTAATTATTTTGATCGAACTATAGAATTTTGTAGATAGTTACCTTGGTTACTTCCATAGCCAGATTTGGCGGTCGTTCAGACGTAGGTACACTGGATTTTATTACAAAGTAAAAGTAACCTATCGGCGAGGCCGTGAATCGATCTTATGCTTATTTTAACAGAAGAAGCCTAATAAAGCATAATATCTACTTTAGCTCCGGTCCGGATTGAGCAGAATACGGGTTAAACAAATAAGATGCACAACACACTAAGAAAAAAATACACGGTATCTAGTTACAGAAACCAGGATTTAAAGCGTAAAATAGTGCATAAATCAAAGAGTTAATTTAAATAATGTTTAATCTTCAGCGAATAGCATATTATTTTTAAACCGTTAACACGTAAGTCTTTTGTTTTAGGCTCCTCAACCACCAGAAACATGGGAAGGCGTGAGAGACGGTACTGAAGACTGTAATATCTGCGCTCAAGTAGATAAGGCGATCGACACAGTAGTAGGAGACGAGGACTGCTTGTTCCTTAACGTCTACTCTCCAAAACTGCCAGAAGACAACTCTCCCTTAAAACCAGTGATGTTTTTTTGCCATGGAGGTGGATTTGTATTCGGCAATGGTACTGATAACACACATCATGGCCCGGAATTTCTCATCGAAAAGGATGTGGTGCTGGTATCAATTAACTACAGAGTTGGCATCCTAGGTTTCCTGTCTCTAGATCGGAAGGAGGCTCCTGGGAATATGGGGCTTAAAGATCAAGTTGAAGCTCTTAAATGGGTTAAAAAAAATATAGCTAGCTTTGGAGGAGATCCTAATAATGTCACAATTTTTGGAATAAGTGCTGGGGGTGCTTCTGTTGAGTACCTTCTATTATCTCCCACAGCTAAAGGACTTTTTCACAAAGCTATTGCGCAGTCTGGGTCTTCTTTGATACATTGGGCACAAAACAATAGTGTGAAAGAATTAGCTTACAAGATCCCTGTGTTACAAGGAAAAACAATATCAAACGATGAGGACCTTCTGAAATACTTAAAAGAAATGCCTATCAAAGAGTTACTCTCGTCATCTTTAAATGTTATTTTAGCTAATAGGTTGAAAGGAGGAATATTCTTTGGCTTTGTTCCCACTATTGAGAAACCTTCTGATTGGGAACCTTTCATTAGCAAACCTACATACCAGTTGCTTGCTAAAGGAGAATTTACAAAAATTCCTTACATGACTGGTATGTGCACTAGAGAGGGTCTTCTAATGGTATCGCATGGTGCGCCTGTACTGGAGAAATTCGTGGCAGAAAAAAATATGTTGGACTACTTCCCATTTGAATTAGATGACAATGAAAAACCTAAATTAGAAGCTAAGCTGAAAGAGATTTATTTGGAAGGAGAGAAAACTTCCACTGAAGCTGATGCGTTTGCAATAGATTTTTTCAGTGACGCGGATTTTGTAGGTGGAATATATACAGCAGCTATGCTTCTTTCCAAACACACGTCTCCAGTATATTTCTATGAATTTGCCTATGATGGTGGTTTAAATTATTTGAAAAAGTGCTATAATGTGGATCGGGAAGGTGCATGTCATGGCGACGATGGTGGTTACTTGCTCAAAAATGACAAGTTGACAGGTGAAGTTTCTGAGACTGATAAATACGTTCAAAATGTGATGCTTGAGCTATGGACCAACTTCGCCAAGAACGGGTAAGTGATACTTTGGATGCGAAATAACATTCACTGAACTATGATATTCTACATACATAATTTCCTGTATCTTAAAAATTTTAAACAGATTTATGGTAGGATCATTTTGTGTGCATGTCTAGACAGACATGCACACAAAAGGGGTCTTGTCTGACGACAAGGCCCCTTATTTTAAAAAACAGCTAGTGAACGTTAAAACAACACAATATAATATTATATGGGCCACAGCCTCATACAGATATACTTACAAGATTTAAATATCTACATAATTTATTGCAATAAAGAAAATAAAATATAATCTACATATTTACCTCAAAAAAAAAAAGAATTATTATGGCTTTACATTTATATCAATTTCATACAAAAGTCTCGCGTCTACAAAATGTATAGCTAGGCTACGTGTCATAGACCTTTGAATACAGTACGAGGGGAATTCTGAAGTTAACTTTACTTTTTTTTTCCAGAGATCCAAACCCAAAAACAAGGGAGTTGATTTCGACTAAGTGGGAGCCCATCACTGAAACTGGTCCGGCTTGCTTTGTTATAAACGAGAAACCGCATATGAAATATAAAATATACCCAGCAAGAGTTAAATTGTATGAAGAGTATTATGAAAAGAAATGTAGTGAAAAATAAGAGAACAAGAAACTAATAATAAAATTTGGTATTCTAGAACATTTTCTTTACATTTTCGTTCCGTGTTGTAGATATCTTGTAATTTTTAACTCTTTTCATAGAGTTCCTCAGTCACTGTCATCCTTTCTAGTGCACAGTTAACCTAAACAGTGATCTCAAGGTTAAGGATGGCTTTGGACTGTACAGTGAATTTAGGCCACTACGTGATAGGGTTACTGAAACGTTAAACACAATTATATATGAGTGTCATTGTGTAGAAAAGAAATGCTATTTTTTAAAGTAACTATTGCTATGAACTTGTTTTCATTCGTTTATTTGAAGATAACTAATTGGCATTGGTTTGCTCCCGAAGTTAGAATATTTGCGCGGCTTGAGTCACTCAGCTGAAGAAGCCGTGGCGGCTGGTGCCAGGCCTAATTTGTGTCTCAGAAATATGAGACGGTGCCAAAGTGTCGACACAAGTTTCAAGGAATTCACCCCAATTTTCAAGGAACGAGCCTCAAGTGAGCTACTTGAAATGACCTAAAGAATCTAATGATGGCACAAATAATTTTTCTATTAATTTATACGTACCATGGACGGAGGATAAGAACGCCGGTAGAGCAACACTCAATATTTTGCGTAGACCTCCAAACCTCATAGGTAGAGAAGCTTACGACTACGCCCTGTCATTCATGTCAATATTCAAAACCGACTCTAAAGTTTATTTAACAATATTGTCCGCGCTCTGGAGTACACTGTGTTTCCACAGATGACAAAATCGTAAAACGTAGGTAAATTTAGGAAAGAAAAGACAAAATCTAATTATTGTAAAAGCGATTTGAGCAATCTGTCGGAAGTGTTCATAAATTTTGAGTTTTTTCGTCAAGCAAATGTGAAAAAGTTTCATATAATATCGGTGAACCTAAAAGATGAAGGCAAAAAAATTAAAAATGATGTTAGTGAAACGGCCGCCTCTGGACATTCTGCAGCAGTTAATTCGTTCCAGACACTTAGACGCTTAGACTTGAGATTGGCTTTCAAACGTGGCTGCAGGAACAACGATAGGGGCTTGGAGTTTGAGCCAGCCGAGAACTAAAGAGGTGTGGGTTTATATACTATTAGGTGGACTCAGTCTTCTACGACTGTCTGTCTGGGTTGGTACCACCGCCTTGCTCGCAAAGTCTGCCGCCCATTAATAATGTGCAAGCATTACTGTGTACCAGTTTGATGAGCAAAGTAGCCAGTGAAATTACTGGGTAATGTCTCAGGGTAACGAGTGCACTGCAGTGCCAAGTAGTGCAGCGCCTTTGTGTTTCAAACTTTTGAGTGGCACTGAAATTGTTATGGTTCGGCATTATGCTTACCGTCAGACAAACGACCTCGTCTCGTTATCAAATAGAATTTAATAAAAAGAATATTGTGCATGGTTGTATAAAGAATACTGCTTAGGTACTTCACTATATATAAGCTCACGGTCATTATAGTCTTCGAACCATAGACTTACAATTAGGTGGGTGACACCACTTCCACTTAGAGATAAGTTAATTATCGCTTTATTCAACCATAACCATGATAGGTATAATACAATTATATTAAAAGTGTAGTAAAAGTACTTATGTTACGACTCAGCATGACACAGCCAATTTGGATATGTACCAAATGCAAATGCAGCATGATAGTAAGAAATACATAGTATTTCCAAAAAATATAATTTATTTTGAATTGAATATTTCTAAAATTACACTGCTAAAAAACGAGCCTTTAGGACGGAGTTAAAAGTATACATGAAATAAACGGTACCTACATATCAATTAATGATAACTAACATTAAAATAACAGTTTATTTCTCAGTTCTTGGGTAGCTACTATTTCATAAATAATGTCCCTAAAGGTGCAACCTGAGGAATTTTGTAAATGTTTCTTCACTTTTCGTACTTTTCATAGATTTTCTCGAACACTGCCATCCTTTCTGGTACATAGTCGACCTCAACGGTTGATTCCTTATCATGGTTGAGAAGAGTTTTGGACTGTTCTGTAAACTGGGGCCATTCTATGGAGACGGCGGCAGAGCTTCCACTTGGAGTAGGGTTACTGAAACGTAAAAAACAAGCATATATATATATAATATAGCAGCTGACTAATTTGTACCAGTTATGTCAAGTTGCTGGTTTTCGCAACCGGCAACAGCAAGGGGACAGGAGAACTTCATAATTAAAATTTTAAAGTATTTTTGCAGCAACCGTAAATAGTTGCTCCAATTGGCAACCGTTAACGAAAACTTGCAAAAAGTTAGTTGAAAGTTGCCGAAACTCCCGTTTTGAGCGTCTTTTGATATCTCATTGACTCTATTGAAATTTGATATAAAGACAGGAGGTCTTATGGTATTTCTAAGTCCAGTTATCACGTTGGTATTTCAAATTTCTGGTATCTTAAATCTTTAAGGTAATATCAAATATGATCAGCATTTTGAATGTGACCACCGAAAACTATTGATAATAACGATCCTCTGGCACATGGAGTACCAGAAAAAGGACGCACTTGGTAACTAAATTGTTCATGAAGTATCCACAAACAAGGATAAATTTTTACTCACCCTGTTTTAGCAAAGTTCGTCCACATTTTAGTAATCCTGGATCTAAATAAAATATCAGCATTATCAAATTGTGCTGTTATAAGAGCTGACTTGAATATGAAGCTCAAATCATCTCCGTGAGCTGTTCCTTTCTTCATCAAACCGAACATATTTTTGAAAGCATTCAATTTTCCATCATACGAAAACTTATACACGTATTCAGGAATCCCATGCCTTGCAAAAAAGATTGATGCTAACCAAATACCAGCAGCGAAATGTAAATCGCCAAAGAAGTCTACAGCAAATTTATCTTGATCTTCACCTGGTTTAGCTGCCTGTAAGTAAGTATTACGAAATTCGGCATCGTATTTTTCTTTATCACCGCTATCAATTTCGTAAGACCAGTAGTTTACGAAGTTTTTGCTAGCAATAAGTTCATTTACTGCAAAAGGTTTCATCATACTCATTAATGAACCTTCCATATTCGTGAAGCCTCTAACCACTGGCACCTTCAAAAACTTTCCTTCTTTCAATAGTTTGTAAGGATTAGTGTTTATGAAAGCACCGTCTATTACTTTCTCAACAATTGGGACAAATCCGAAGAAAACAGATTTAGCTGTGAAGGTTTCAGTCACCGAAAAACCAGCGTCTGTTATTTCTGTTGCAGACACGTTGAGTAGAAATTCATATAAACCATGCTTGTCTTTTTTATCTCCTTTGTATCCCAATTTATCAGCTAGGTTTAAAACGAGCTGATCGTATTGGAAACTGATAGCCCAATCGTTAAGAGCAGAACCGGACTGAAGGATTGCTTTATGGAACAATCCTTTTGCCATAGGAGACAACATCAGATACTCCACTGAGGCTGACCCAGCGCTGATTCCGAAAACGGTAACGTTGTCTTTATCACCACCAAATTTGTCAATATTGTTTTGAACCCATTCCAGTGCTTTCACCTGGTCCTTTAGACCCATGTTGCCGGAAGCTTCTGGTATGTCCAGAGAGAGGAAGCCAAGGACGCCCAATCTGTAGTTGATAATAACCACTACAACATCATTATCGACGAGGAATTCCGGGCTTGCTTCTTCTTTCATGATTCCGCTTCCATATATGAATCCACCTCCATGAATGAAGACCATAACAGGTAACAATTTTGACCCAGCAGTCACATTTGGAGAGTAGACGTTTAAATATAGACAGTCTTCGCTTCCAGTTATTTGTCCAGTCAAGAAGTTCTTTTGGCAGGCTGTGTTTTCAATAACACTTTGGGTTGCGTCTCTCTCATCTTCCCATGGCACTGGCGGTTGAGGACTCTGAAAAAAGAAAATATAACTCGTCTTACTTTCCTATTTGTGAAAAGATGCATTTTAGAATTTACTAGGTAACCACATTAATTGCTCTGTGGCCTGTTTCATAAAAAAATATTATTCTAATATTATGAGTATTAGACTCATATTTTACATGAAAAAAGAAAAAAAAGCTCATAATATTAGACCAATATTTTTATGAAACAGGCCCCTGAGGTATCCAGAAACGTTTACTGTAGATGCCAATAAATTTCAAAAAGAAACAAATGACAATCACCGACAAAATAGTACATAATTATATTCGGCTACATCACCAAACAGCACCCAAAGAGATGGAAGTTCGAAATTCGGAATAAAAATGCTTTTAATTACTAACTTTTATTTAACGTGCAATGCTTGTATGTATGTATGTTTGTACTTCCTGGTGTTCGACTAAGCTGAAATTTTACATACATATGTAAGTCGGATGACAATGCAATATAATGATGACAAAAAGCTGGTCTGATGATGGAGCCGGAAGGTGGCCACGAGATTACATTAGCTATTAAGTATTTTATAAAAGGTTGTTTGGAGGTTGTCTGTATTTTTATTTTTTATTGTCTGGTAACAATACATGTTAGTGGCCAATTCTAGAAACTTTCAATATGAAACTTAACTAGAAACGTATTTAAAACGTAAAGCAGAATAATGGAACAATTAAAATTTTGAAAAACCCACGACGATAAACCCTTACTGCTTTGTAAGTCTATGTATTTTAATTGAAATTGGGAACGGAGATAGCAATGGCAGCCCCGACGGATTTTCTCGGAAACGGGGATTTTTCAAAAATTGTATTTATTAATCTTTCTGCAATCAACTTTACATCCACTACGAGTTTTACAAAATTTTAATTTTGCTTTTATTTGAAGCTTGTCGGAGAATTCCTAAGATATTTTTTTGCAGCGTCCATAAACACGTACGAACACCTTCTCCGTTCCGTCGCGGGTAAAAACTAGCACTGAGAGATGATACTGGTGTTCCACATACCTTGAATCTCAAATCACCGATCGGTGGCTTCGCGTAAGGGATACTATAAAACTCGTAGAACTGGTTTCCATTTTCCGATACTGCTTGACGGCCTCTCAATTTTCCTTGGGTTATTGTCACACTGGCCATGTCTGTAATGTTATAAACCTCGTTTTAATTAAAAGACTGACTTAGATTAGGAGATTAACATTTCAAAATCATATCAAATATATCTCTTACGTGACACGATAACGGCTCAATTGATATTTAATAATATATATCAACATAATGTATAATATTTCATCATTTTCATATTAATAATAATAATAATAATAGCCATTTATTTCCAATAACTTAAATAACATTTCATTATTAATTATAACATGCAAAAAATATTACATTCATTTATACATTGCGCTATTTTTTATTTATTTTTTATATTTTCATATTAGCGTAAGCTAAATAATATAAACTTTTAGTTCAGTGGCTCCTAGTAGGTACCTACAATGTCATATGGAAGGTACCTGCTAAGAATAGTATCAGCTTATCTCTTCCTTTTGGGTGCCGTAAGAGCTGGTTATGAGGATATCCAGAAATAGAAGAATTGGCGGCTGCATTTTCCTCGGTCAACATCTACCTACTACAATCATCAAGACGCCAGCCAAGCGTGGTGAACTATGGCAAAATCACCCCTACATGGGGGAGACTGCTGAACATTAGAAGTGGACGTTTTCCGGCTGATATGATAAATTATTTCTACTCAAGGTATTTTTTGAGAACATTAAAAACTATTGACGGATAGACTTGATTACTTATTTACTATACCGATGTTTTAATCAATGATTTTATCGTAATTATTAACGATTATCTAAAATACATCAAATAAAAACTTCGTTTGTCATCGTTATTTTCAGTTTTATACTGACTTATTTCTTGGTATATTTATTATTGTACTTTGAACTTATTTTAACTACGAAGTTCCATAATTATTAACAGGCATCCATGGCAACCACAGATAATAAAATGCAATACTTTATGGACGCTCTTGTTTTAGGGAAGCGATGTGCTCGTTTGCTCCGATATTTGTCGATATTGATATTTATTGAGTCCTCAGATTTTTTCATAAAAAAAGTTATGGGCGCCATTGACCAATTTTCAATTCGGGGTGTATATAATTATTATAAACTATAGCATCTGCCCGCGGCTTCGCGTGCGTGGCATATATCTTTATAGCCTATGTGTTATTCCAGAACCTAAACAGCACTGCAGGCAACTGCAGCGCAGTATTTTCCCGTAGGATTTTCTTGGATTTAACTTATCTTTCGTTATTTTCCCTTGTAGTCGGAGATTTTCCATGAAAATTATTTTATTCTTGTTCGATTACTTTACCCGACGTCGTGGGTTTTTGCTAAATTTTTAATTTTTTTTTTTATCTACATACATGATGATAAAAAAACTCGTAGGTATCTGTCCTCTTGTCGCTCCCAATTTTCTTTCTGTTGTCACACTGGCCATTTCTGTAAAAGATTATTTTACAAAAAATTAAAAGAGTGATTTGAGTTTACAAAAAATTAAAAGAGTGATTTGAGCAGAGTAATCAAATCGAAATCGTTAGGATGATTTAAGAATAGTCATTTTGACCTGTTATTATGTACTTGTTATATCTTAGGGAATGACTAATGAGTACTCATGACTGGACATGTGGTATTTATATTATGTTTGCTGCAATGCAACTAACCAACGGTTTCATTCCCGATTGAACTTGAAAACAACAAAATCTTTATTTTTTCTTTGTTCTATGGCCGTTTTGGGTATCGTGCCGATTTCAATTAAAATGAAAAGCCGATTGTAAAAGCCGTCCACTTGATTGTATTTGTAATGTAATTACTGTCCATCATGGCTCATTGTTCCTACAACCTATCGAGTTTACAGTGTACATTCATAAGGCTGTGTCCACACTGCGGGGCGCTATACATTCGGTGCATGGACAAAGACGATGCCAATGGTTCCGAGTCTCAGTCTGGCCCAGAGAGGAATGCGCTAATACCATTACTGACTACGACACTCGGTGCGAGTGGGTGGCATACTCTAGTAATGGTTAGACATGGCTTTGGATTAAAAAGATTTGTTGCTGTTTTGTTCTTTAACTAGTAGTTCTATGAAGGGTAGACCTCGCGAGCACGAACTTTTTTGCAACAATATTGTTCAGTCTGTGCATCATGACATTTTAAACCATCTTGAGGCAGTTTATCGTTAAAAAAAATGTGAAGGAGTTTTGGCGGGAATGCGAAAATGTGCTGCTGTTGATTTTGTGTTATTTACTAAAACCTATGTTTTATCGAGTGTTAATGTGTAATAATAGTGGATTATTAATCATTAAATGTTCGTAAACTTGCATGAGTGAAAGGCAAATAGTAGGTACAAAGACGAAAAACGTGTATTTTCGTATTCTACCCAAAACTCCATAGAAGCTCCAGTAAACTATCCACCAATTTACTGAAGCGTCACTAGGACTTGACTGCACCTTAAACGTGACTAACTTAAACGTGACTTTGACGACTTTCATGCCCCAAAACTAGAGATTAATTATATATTATTATTTATATAACTTGATACTGACTAAATACGCAAATCACGTGGAGCCAAAACCAAAACAAAAAAAATATGTGAAAACTTATGTATTTAACCATTATAACCATTACCTATGTAAATTTGTTTGTTGGCTGAGTATAGATTGCAGATTGTTTAATCATTTTAAACGCTGTATATATAATATATGCTGAAATATAAAGAAAAAAAGAAAATTTGTGAAGCAGATCAGATTTAATCAATGACTATGTCTATTCGTTCGTAGCTCAATACCGCAGGGTCACTGAGTGGAGCAGACTGGCCGTCGGCGCCAGCGAGTCGCGGTGTGAAATACTCAGGTGCATCGGAACCTGCCCACGGATTTCATACAGGATGCTCCTTTTGGACGAACGAAGTGCTAAAAAAATCTAGTGGGTACATATTTGTTTCGAAATAAAGATAGTAAATTCTCCATCGTAGTAATGAATAGTAAATTAAGATAATCGCCGTGCGGCGAAAATGAAATGTCTAAATAGGCATTCTAACAAAACAGGTCTCACTACCACAGCTATTATTGCTTCTCCTAGATTATTATAACAGAACACAGAGCAAAGAGATTAAAATTCCTTACCCGTTCTCGTAACGACACGAAAAGATTGGTGTAAATACAATGGACATCAACCTGTAATTGCCTTATTTACCGTGTTACCATAATAAACGACTTTTGGACACCTGTTTACCAAGAAAGTGTCTAAAGATAAAAGTCTAAAATGATTAGAAATGTCACAATAGAATAGAGTTAGGCAACAACGGTTAGACATTACTGTTGGAACGCGACTATAACATATATAAATTTTTCAATTGCACTTTAACGAACTGCAATGATTGCTATCCAATCAATTAATTTCGTGTTTTTAGTGTGAATTCGGGTCTTTCATTTCAAAATTAATGGACTGTTAGCTAACTAAGGTTTATTTCTTTAGAATGCCATAAAATTAATTTATGTCTGTCTTCACCACAGACTTAGATGATTCAGGGAATTATTTAACAGGAAGCTATCTGACTATCGAAAAATCGGCCCTAAGGCATATTTAGGAGCTAGACGCTGTTTCACACATTTTTTTTTGTGGTAAGACTTTGTAATTATTGCATTTTTGGCTATTGTGTTCCGGAAAAGTATTCGGTATCAAATTGAGTGATCAATCAATTCCACCGTTTACTTAGTTTCTATATCTACAAGTTTCCTTACACACACAAAGTTAGGTACTTACCTACTTATAATAAACTTCGTGCTTCGACAACTATTTATGACATCAGTTTAGGTAAATATGATGCAAGATCTGTCCTGTGTTGTTTATGTAAAGTTTAAACCATTTCTTTGATCATCGTCCGTCTATCAGCACTTATTTTGATCAACATGACTGATAAGAGATAATCTCTGTTGCCTGCAGAAAAAACTGAGTATTTTTCTTAAATTTTTCAGTGTGACTGATAGAAAAATGCTTGATTTGTTTTTGATACTAAGTATGAACAAATTGGTCGTGAACAATGAACCATGAACAAATGAACTATGTGGTTCCGGCGTATGATTAATTGATTACCACCCCATCACTTCTCGTGGATGCTATAAGTAACAGCTAAGAGAATTTACAGGGATTGGGCACCCAGCATTCAAAATCAAAATATTTTCATTTCTGTAACCCAAAATGTATACCTACACAATACGCATATTTTTGCATTATTGCAAAACACTCTCCCAATATTATAGAGGAAACCTATGTTCAGCAGTAGACGTTTTGCAGCTGATGATAATCAGGATGATTAGGATGATTAGGATGATTAGGATGATTAGGATGATTACATAAACAGGAAGAGGTATAAGCACGCCTTTGTACACTTTCATATAAGAGTCTTCACCTTGATTACACTGTCTTCGTTTAGTTATAGACACCAAGTATTATCAATTAATCACAATTAATATTGACTGTATTTATTAACTGCTACAATAATTTAGAAGCTAAGTAATAAACATCATAAATAAAAATCATCCTGTAGGAATGAAGGCGTCCCGGGATCCTTTCACAGCGCTGCGCGTGAGTCGTGATTTGATTCCCACAGAGCGCGCCGACCGTATTATTTGTTCTTTTTCTATTCCAGCTTCGAAATCTTTTACAACGGTCCAGTAACTTTTATTTTTTACTAAGAATTTAAATCTATTTATTTGCTATAATTATTTCATTTTGCTTTTTTTAAATATTTGTTTGCTATTTACGCTTTCGCCTCATATCATATATTTTGGCAATGAAACTGTCTATATTTATATCTTTTGTGCATTTACAGGTTCTATAATTATTATATAGAATGTTTCTTTTATCGTGAGTATCTCATACATAATAATTATATTATGTTGTTTAAAGAAACTAAAAATCACACTTCCACCTCCGGCTCCATCATCAGAACATATATATAATTTACAATTATTATTACAAATATTAAAATAAACGTGAAAGGAGTTTGAAAATGTTTGTTCTCACGCTGGTCTTGTCTTTTTCAAAAACTGGGTTCACAAAGACGATCAAAAGTTTGTTATGTTATGTTATTATGTTAAGATAACGGATGGTCATCTTAATATATATAAATTACGCGTCACGTTGTTTGTCCGTGATGGACTCCTAAACTACTAAACCGATTTTAATCAAATTTGCACACCGTATGCAGTTTAATCTAACTTAAAAGATAGGATAGCTTACATCTCAATTTATAGCCGCAATATTATTTTATTGCAAATTCTATTAGGGTTCCGCGCAAAAAAATTAAAACCAAGAAATCCAAAATCTCCACGCGGGTGAAACCACGGGGCAGCAGCTAGTAAAATATATATAAATAAACATCCCCACCTGATATACCTTACTTCTCGGAGTCCTTATCACAAGTGGTAGGTAACCGTAATCTTGACATAATAATCATTAGAATCAATAAACAATACGATGACATATTCTATATTAATAATGACGTTCAGGTGTTTTTTTGATAAATAACTGTTTTTCTATAAATATATAGGTAACGGCCGACGAGGTTCACATAGACCCTGAGTTCTCTTACTGAGGTCCCCTGTATTAGGAAATGCGAGAACTATAGACCCCTACACCCAGAAACGGCAGCGATGATGTCAGTAAACATTCACCCAAAGATAAAACCATTCCCATTTTAAACCTTTCAGAACAAATCATAAATTGTCCCGGTTTCCCTTACAAATCGTAAGCAGCTCCAAGTAAGTCATTATCTGAGTCAGTGAATTTAACAGGCATGTAATATAAGTCACGTTTTGTGAGTGCAAAGCCTTCGGTCGGAATGTGGGCCCCGCATTGTATGCATTGACCATTCTATGATTGTATGTCGGTGCAGGTGGTCGTGGGAATCACACGTTTTAGGCTTCAGTTCATGCAGCGAATTTGTAACAAGGGTATAATGAGGAAGTATTTTTTGCCAACTGCTGGGCCAGTGCAGAGGTTTATTTGTAAACTAGCCATGTTGCCCGCGGTTTCACCCACGCGGAGATATTGGATTTCATGGTTTTTATTTTTTTTGCGCGATACCCTAATTCTTTTTCTAAAATAAAAGTAGTCTAAATTACTCCTTATAACATCAGCTATCTGCCAGTGAAAGTCGTGTCAAAATCGGCCCAGCCGATTCGGAGATTACCCGGAATAAACAGACAGACAGACAAAAATTAAAAAAAATGGTTGTTTTGGTATAAGTGCAGTATATACTTTCATATGCATTTGGTAAAATGCTGGTATTTTGATATTACAAACAGACACTTAATTTTATTTATTTGTATTTTATATATTTTAATAAAGGGGTAGGTATCTAATCATCTTAATTTCAGGGATTTCAGGGTAACAAATGTAAGTTTTTACAGCCAAATCACCAATACGAAAATTACTATTTTATACGTGACGTGTATATAAGACCAGGCTCCATAAATTTAAGGGATTTTTTTTCCATAAATATGCTGGGTCAACCACAAAAATAATAATATGCTGGTACTTATTTGGCTCTACGGATCAGCATTGCGGTTCAACGAGGCATTGCCGCCAGCATGCTGGGTACGCTTCCAACTGTTAGTGGGCGTTTCTTATATAATAAAGATAAAAAAAAGATAATAGAATAGTGTAGAATAGTGTCAAATATAAAGATTTTAATTATGTAGAAGAGAATAAATTTGAGTGGTACGATACGAGATGAGGAAAAAGCGATTCTTTTGGTATTTACCACACCCAAGCTCGTCAGATCATCAGATCCAAAAAAACTTAAAAAAAAGTAAAAAGCTTAGTCATAAGCCGGCCGACTGTCCACGATTATGCATGTTTGCATTTTGCTGTCATAAGAACCACCCCGGTGTTGCAACAAGCACGGATTACGAGATAATACACGGGCAAGCGCGGCTTGAAGTAAAACCATCAACAATCCACAAAACAGACAAGAACAGCAATGCAGCCAGATAATCTGACTCTTTCATTCCCTGCTTGGGCTCAAAGTGACGACCGCTCCTCTCCGCATTACCCTGTATACATCACTTGCGCACCACCACATATTTACTACGGCTTCTGCACTGAACACGCAATTGTTGTGAATTTTTTGAGTAGAGATTGTAGAAGAGGCCGCGCTGCGTCTCTTTTACTATCTCTCACCATGGTACGGTTATCGCTCGGACTAAATTTCTACCAAGCGCCACCTTAGACGGTACGATATTTGTTAAGCGGTGATCGTGGTTTTTTCATGGTTTTCGCGTGGTCCGTGATTGATGCTTATCCATCAATCATGGATTACCTGTATGGGCCGTTATAAGCCAGTTCTGGTCAATTTAAGGCCGACCATATACGTTAACGCATGTATGCGTTTTGCTGTAAAAATAACCATGCTTTTGCAACAAGCTAAGCCATAAGCCGGCCGTACACGGTGATCAAAAATCCACTAAACAGACACGAACAGCATACAGCCAGATAGTGCTGTCTCTTTCACTCTCAGCCTGGGCTCAAAGCGGACGACTGCCCCACTTTACGCTACATCATCACTTGCGGCGCACCACCGCGTATTTACTGTGGCTTCCGCACTGATCATGCAGTGGTTGTAAAACTATTTTTTTTTTGTAGTGATCGTAGAAGCGGCTTCTCTGCGTCTCTTTCACTACCTCTAACCGTGGTACGGTTAGCGCTTGGGCTAGATTTCCACTAAGCATCTCCGATATGCGTACGATATGCGTCAAGCGGTGATCGTGGTTTTTCCGTGGTTTGCGCGTGGTCCGTGATTGATGCTTGTCCCTAAATTATGCATTGCATGTAACGGGCTTTTTAGTTCACACACAAAACGCTTCTGTAGCTCTGAAAGTGCATTTTCACATACCTACCTATATACAATTATGTGAAAATTAAGAATGCTTTTTCATGCCTATTTATTTAATTTCATCATTAGCGGTTAGCAAAATTGTTTATTAAATACAATGACGATAACACTAATCGAAAATACTACGGCCTCCTTGTATGTTTTTATGTTTACCGTACCTTAAGTATCATAATGTTTTGATAAAGCAAGAAATGCTTAAGCGTCTACACTGCCCCTTACTGTACTACATCTTCGTATGTAGCTATATCTTCTCTTGTTCATGATTTTAGAGTAACCAAGGGAGTATATAACTTCTTGATCACATCAATTTGGAAGGCGCTAAAGTTTTTATTTATCTGTACTTACGTGTAAGTCACACGAGCGAAGCGGTGACCAAAAGGTGGATAGATTTTACTCACTAGGATAAAAATTTCAAATTGTTCGCCACAATTTCAATATAACTATATAAACGCCTGTTTAACAAATTAGATTATTAATGCTAGTTTTTACAAATGATTATACAATGGCACAGGGTTTAAAAATTTTCAGAATGTTGAAGCAAAATATTGAATTTTCTCATGACATAATAACGCAGCTGAGAAAATAAATTGTTAGGGTTCCGTACCCAAGAAAGAAACCCAATTTTTGTGGCTATCCTGTCTATCAGTTGTCTTTTACAAGTTGTTGTTCCTAAACGAAATAACATAGAAAATTCACATGGACTACCTATTTATCTCACTTAGCCCAAAAAAGGAAATTGTATATGTATTTAAATTTTTATGCCATTAAATATATTATAATGAATGTCATAACATAAAAAGGAACAAGTGCATACTGGCACCACTTGTCACGTATGTGATATCTACTACTTTGTGGGAGTGTTATTGGTGGTTTGGCAAACGCCTGACAGAAATGTTTAGCAAATAAATTTTTGGCATACAGACATACATTATTATCTCAATTATTATAAGGTTCAACGTTATTGATGTTTAAAGTAGACCAACATGTTACAAAAAAAATTAAGAAATTACAATGGCTACAGCCGTATCTGTTTCAGCGGCGCAAGTACGGATCTTTTCGGTCGATAAAATTCGATAAAATTGACAGTTCAAATCGATAAAGTGGGATTTGTTGAGCCTCGAAACAATCGACAAAAGTTATCGAAAAGCTAGGTCGAATCCAAAGAGAATATACAGCTACTACAATACTTTACGATCGGACTTCGGTACTCGCAACATTCGATAAATTTGTCGAGTTTTTCGGTTCGACAAAATTATCGAACCGACTTCCGTACTCGCGCCGCAGGAATCGCAGGAATGACTAAATACTACATACATAATATACATACATAATATACACATACATACATAATACAATACTACATACCTATACCCAAGTCTATAATTTGACTCTCTTGAAATTATTCTCAGTGCCCATACTCTGATGATAGTTAAAATATTTATATAGTATAAGAATTACTTATTTTAAATACGCTCTAATTAAAAAAATAAATACAGAGAATGTAAAAATTACAAACCAACAGAATAATTTCGCATTTTCATCTTAAACATTTTGCATTTAAATTGATTTCTATTTTAAGATACCTACGGAACTCTAAAAGAACGTGGCTAGATTATTACTAAGACTTGGCTAGTTTATTGTGTTTCGCCAGTTGGCTTTAAAAATCTACTTCCCGGTGATAAACTCCGCATGTCTAGGATAAAAATAAAATAAGAGAATACACAACACTAAAGTCACTCACGACTGTGCCACGGTAGACACATGTTTTCCGCGTTTGTTTATTCTCTCGTGAAAATAGATTAAATTATAAAATACCGTAACACTTGGCGTAACGATATCATTGTGATCGCCTATCGTTGATTATCACGCAGTTGTAAGCGATATAACACGTATATCCAGTTATTGGTTAATAGAACTTCATTGTGTTCGCTCAATTGGTAAAAAACTAATTTGCACCCGTCGCGTTCGCCTTGCGCCCGGCTCATCAACCCGGCACTCCGCACGCCTTCGAGTCGCGTCGCGTGCAATCTCCAGTGCCCACGGCCTTCATTCTATACTCGGTTTATAAGTACGCGTTGCTACCGTCTTAGCATCAGTTATATTTTGACCTTTATATCACAAACAAGTATTGTAGTAAGCAAACAAGCTATGGCGCCCATACAGAAAATCATATCAAGAGGACCAGTCGATGGTATAGACAACGAGATCAAATCGTCAGCCTTGGAACTCATCGGTAATACACCAATCGTCGCCCTCGACCGTCTTCATCCCGGACCCGGAAGACTACTGGTTAAATGTGAGTTTATGAACCCCGGAGCTTCGATCAAATGTCGCTCTTCACTCCAAATGATAAACCGAGCTTTGGCGTCAGGGGAGTTGAAGCCCGGCGCACCTGTCGTTGAAGTGACCTCCGGGAACCAAGGTTGTGGTCTAGCCGTAGTCTGCGCTGTTTTGGGTCATCCCGTCACACTGACCATGTCAAAGGGCAACAGTGCGCAGCGAGCGATACACATGGAAGCTCTCGGGGCGAAATGTGTGAGAGTACCGCAAGTTGAAGGCACATATGGAAACGTCACGCTAGCCGACGTAAAAGCTGTCGAAGTTGAAGGCTTGAAAATCGTGGAAGAAACCGGTGCGTTTTATGTTAATCAGTTCAATAATGATGGCAATTCTCAATCACACTACGAGACTACGGGTCCCGAAATTTGGAAGCAATCGGGACAACGTGTGGACGCGTTCGTAGCTACCGTCGGCACGGCTGGTACCTTCACAGGAACATCAAGGTACTTGAAAGAAGTGAATCCGGATTTGAAAGCATACGTGGTGGAACCCGCGGGATCTGAACCTATCAAAGGTGATCCAATTTCAAAGCCTCTGCATTTGCTACAAGGTTCGGGCTACGGTTGTGTCCCGAACTTGTTTAAGTTCGATTACATGGATGGTACGATTCCCGTGACAGATGAAGAGGCGGTGGAGTATATGAAGAAGATTGGATATCAGGAGGGTCTGTACGTAGGATACACGAGCGGGGCCAACGTGGCCGCGGCCGTCAAGTTATTGAAATCTGGGAAGTTGCCGAGCGATGCGGTGGTAGTTACCACCCTCAACGACTCCGGCCTCAAGTACACCCCTGTACCAACTGAATTCAAGTAACTTTATTTATTACATTTAGTAGCCTACGTTTTGACGTGCGATTCCATAATGCTTTAAGAAAAAATCGCAGCTCATTACGATGGGGCTTTTATTCGTAACTCAATTTGTGATAAGATTAAGTTATAATAATATTAAGTTGTTTGTGTTAACTAAATTTAAAAGCATTGATGTAGTTGTGTATATACGTATTTTTAATGATAGACGGTATTATTTATTATGTAAGATTTGTAATAGTTTTGTATCTCAGATTAAGTAAATAAACAATTTATATTTAATATAACCCTGATTGTTTCAAATATATGCTAAACAAAACGTATTACAACACCTAGATATTTAAGAATTAACTATGGTAACGTGATATTTACCATGTATTTTATTTGGTTTGAGCACTCGATATTTCGGCATAGTTGCAAGCGCTGTGTATATAGTAGGTAAACATTCCGTTACTGAAGTTGATTCTTATGTTAGTGACCATGAAAGTTCAAAAACTTATACCTACCTAGATATAAATCTCTAGATATACCTAGATATAGCATAAAGTTTGTTCTCGGGTCTTGGATGTTTGTGATGTGTACCTGTGTGTGTCCATGCCACCTGCGACACAGGGAATCCTAGTGCGGGGGTATGAGTGTAATCGTTTATTTATTTATTTATATTAACTTTGAAAAGATTGGCTTTGTGGTACTTGGAAATTAAGAATAATATTAGAATTGCAGAATTGCCGTTTACCGATACAGAAATCTACCACTACTAGAAATCTATAGTTGTTTACTCGCTCTGTCTCACAGCTCTTCTATACTTTTCTACTAAATATATCGATGAAAATTGTAGAAAGTGGAAGTGTCTAGTCTAGGCCCTCTGATTTTAAGTGATGACCGAAGATTGATGATAATAATTGATGATAATGGACTGATGATGGTCGTAGGTGTTGTTTTTGACATACTTTTCCAGTAGTAAAATCTGCTAAAAATGTTAGATACCTATGTTATTTATATGTATATTTTGCGTTAGATCGCAATTTCACCTGATGTTCAGCCACGATGCAGTGGATGATGTAGCACGCTTCGCCACGAAATATAATATCTAATAACAGAATAATATAGTCCAATAGGCTAAGGTACAATAGGCTGTAGATATGTCCATCTATTTTTAAACATAATA
This sequence comes from Crocallis elinguaria, assembly GCA_907269065.1. Lineage (NCBI taxonomy): Eukaryota > Metazoa > Arthropoda > Insecta > Lepidoptera > Geometridae > Crocallis > Crocallis elinguaria. The sequence goes on along the minus strand of OU026072.1, from coordinate 15,340,370 downwards.
TGCACAAAAAAGGAGTGCAATGTTCTTATTAGGGTTCATATAATATGTATGTATGAGTGTTTCGTTATCCCACCATAACTTTCAAATGCCTGAATAGATTTGGATGTATGGGGTATGAAGAAGAAGGAGAGAATCTTTAGAATCCTTACCCGTTTTCGTTCCTTAGTCATCCCGAGTGACACTGGCTAGGACAGTCGTGTTTCTTTTAAGTATGTAACTTTTTTGTTGATTTGTTGGATATAGAGCTGCAGTATTACTGTAGTAGCTACCAAGTTAGTAAATACATGGTACGTACTGCAGTCAAGGTTACTTGACAAGTTGTTATCATGTGCAATAACAAAATATAAATTATAGTAATGACTAATAAGACCACAATAAATAATTATGTTGATATGCCAATAAACCACAATGGTAGACGCTTTGAACATTTCCAATTACTCGTAACAACTTGATATGTTTTTATAAGAGGAGATACGATGTCTTTTTTTTAAAGGACCGTGACTACCTTTATTACCCTGTGGATAGACGTATGACAAGTCGCCAAACGGCGTGAGAGCACAGAATACATTCAGCCTGAAGAGGTGGTGTTAAAAGAAAAAGTGCAGGAACCTTGGTGCGCGACTTGATGCGGTGGAGTGATATGCGTTGCTTATTTCCAACACTTAGTACAGACACTTCTATCTTCTGACATTACTTTCAATAGTGAAACATTGAATACCTACCTACCTAATACTGAAGTCAAGAAAGGCACTATATATTCCGTAGTTATTTTCGTAGTGTAATACTCGTAAATTCGTGGAACAGAAGGGGTCTTATTCCAGCCATTTTGCTCATAATACAACGATACCTCAATTATCTAATAGGTGACATTTGGCTCGTTCAGTACTTGCCTTCAATAAATAAAATAGTGTAACGCATTGTGCTCGCATTGTAACTATATTTACCAACAATAGTCCGGATTTCAATTGACATCTGGTGGGTCTTCAACTCACAAATAGCTATGTTGGAAGTCCTTGCTCGAGGTCTGTTATAAATAGATTTTATTTGCTACGATCAAGGTTCAAAATTGGTCGCCATAAGTTCATTGCAACTATTCTCATCATACTTGATAACGCGCGTGCTGTTTAACAATTATGATTCTTAGGCTTAAAAGTTAAAGTTGATTTTATGATGTCAAAAGGTTTAAAAAATTGCAGAATGTCAAAGTAATTCGACTTGCCACTCGTTACATAATCGCGCAGCCGAGGGGTGACAGCAGATATTTGTACTTTTTATGTTTCGCCAGTTGGCGCACATAATGTCATTGTTGACAAGTGTATTTGAATGTTTGTAAAGCTACCGGTGAAACTGTTTGCTTGTCTAGAATATAAATAAAACGGTGAAATGTAGAACAACAAAGTCCCTCACGTTTGTGCCACAATAGACATATGTTTACCGTGTCTGTTACACTTCCGTATAGAAATAGATTAAACTATACATACCTACTCTACTTGGCTTAAACGATACTATTGTGAACACTGATCGTTATCCTCTAGTTATCGCGCAAAAATAAACGATGTCATACGTCTATCCGATTTCAAATTAGTTAATTCATTGTTCCATTGCCACATAATCTGCGCCCGTCGCGTCAGCGTGCGCCCGGCACACAGACTCAGCACACCGCGCGTCGCGACGCGTGCAGTGTCCCACGGCCTACAATCTGTACTTGGTTTATAAGTACGCCCTGTTACAGATCTGCATCAGTATTACTTTGACTTTTATATTACAAACAAGTAAATAAAATAGCAAACAAGCCATGGCACCCATACAGAAAACCATAGCGAGAGGACCAGTCGACGGTATAGACAACGAGATCAAGTCATCGGCCTTAGAACTCATCGGCAGCACTCCGATTGTCGCCCTTGACCGTCTTCACCCCGGACCGGGAAGAATTTTGGCCAAATGTGAGTTTATGAATCCGGGAGCTTCGATCAAATGTCGCTCTTCACTCCAAATGATAAAGCGAGCTTTGGCGTCAGGGGAGTTGAAGCCCGGCGCACCTGTCGTTGAAGTGACCTCTGGGAACCAAGGTTGCGGTCTCGCCGTAGTCTGCGCTGTTTTGGGTCATCCTCTAACCCTGACCATGTCAAAGGGCAATAGTGCGCAGCGAGCGATTCACATGGAAGCTCTCGGTGCCAAATGCGTGAGAGTACCGCAAGTCGAAGGCACTTACGGAAACGTCACGCTAGCTGACGTAAAAGCTGTCGAAGTTGAAGGTTTGAAAATCGTCGAAGACACTGGAGCGTTTTATGTTAATCAGTTTAATAATGATGGAAATTCTCAATCACACTACGAGACAACGGGTCCCGAAATTTGGAAGCAATCAGGACATCGTGTGGACGCGTTTGTGGCTACCGTCGGCACGGCCGGTACCTTCACAGGAACATCAAGGTACTTGAAAGAAGTCAACCCAGATTTAAAGGCGTTCGTGGTGGAGCCCGCGGGAGCGGAACCTATCAAAGGTGATCCAATTACAAAGCCTTTGCATTTGCTACAAGGTTCGGGTTATGGTTGTGTCCCGAACTTGTTCAAGTTCGACTACATGGATGGGACGATTCCCGTGACAGATGAAGAGGCGGTGGAATACATGCAGAAGATTGGACACCAGGAGGGTCTGTACGTAGGATACACGAGCGGGGCCAACGTGGCCGCGGCCGTCAAGTTGTTGAAGTCTGGGAAACTGCCGAGCGACGCGGTGGTGGTCACCACCCTTAACGATTCCGGTCTGAAGTACACCCCTATTGCCGCTGAATTCACATAAGTTCATATTATTCATTATATTCCATTTTAAGTTTTAGTTTGTGACCACCATCTTAACGTGAGATTTAATAGTATTTTCGAAAAAAAAACTGCTCGACATAATTTATTTGTTAAATTATTTTTGATATATGACTGGCAGTGGTGTGTCGTGAGTAGGTATAATGTAGCGATAGTATCGCTCGTTTTGATGTGATAGTGGACCGTAGCGTACTCTAGGCATATTAGTAGATAAAACAATTTGTGATAACATATTTTATAATAAAGTTTGTATAGTAAACTTAGATGTATTATGGTAGATAGTAATGTAATGAAAGTATTTTTATTGATAATATTATAATAATTTTATAATTTTGTATGACAGAATTTGTAAATAAACGATGTATTATTAATGCAAGCCTGATTGTTTCAAACAACACGTGGTTGACATACCTACTTTTCGCACCAAGAGTTTTGCCTCTGTCATCATGCGGATACCGAAAAAATAGAATTCTTTACCGGCATCTGTATTTCCTGAATACTACAATTTGGGTGTCTTCAAGACAATAATTAACAAGGCAAGCGTGCTACATCGGCGATCGTATCATCGCTTACCATCAGGTTAGACTCTATACTAAAAAAAAAGTACTCAGTATAAAAAAAACACTCTGCAAATCATATTTTAATCTTTTTAGTTATGTAAATCAAAATCCAGGTATACTTATTTGATATGGTCACGATTTACGCACTACATTACCAATCGTATTGGTTCCTGCCTATCAACTTATGCTAATCTTGGTACGTAGAATCCCTAATATGTTTTGCACATACTAATGTTATAGTATAATTATTCATTACATAGCTAAATCTAACTATGGTATGAGACAGTAGTATCTCATTAACACACATAAATTATTAGATCATTTAGTTCTTGTTCAAGTGCCAGAACCTTACACTATTTATAAGGCGTGTGTAGCAGATAAATAGCTATCTTAAAAGGATTTTTAGCAAAATCAGTTGAGCTTCTGGCACAGGACAAAATATATGTCACTATTCATCATATTACCGATAATCTTGTCGTGATCAAAATAAGCTTTTACCAAATTTACATTTGCAGTGCTGCAGAGTAGGTATGTAAATATAAATTTGTTAGTCCAGTCACTATGTTTATCAGCAGCTATTGTTATCAACGTATCAGACAAATCAATCAAACAATACGTACAATAGTATAGTAGGTACATGCCTACTGCGTAAATAAATACTACCTATTGAGTATTCTGTTCGAATAACACCAACACCAACCGAATGACTACGTTACTACGTTAGACTCCATAATTTGTTTATTCTTTCTTTCTATAATACAATATGTACAATTATATATAATATTTATATAAACAATAATAGATATCTCGCTAACTATATAGGGACATATTAGATAATGATTTTTTTCATTCGCCGCTGTGGTTTTAGCATTTTATAAGTAGTTATAACATCAATCCAACACAGTATGGTTCCTTTTTTATTTCATAATGAGACTGCTATTGCTGGTTATTTGCTTGATGGTAAGCATAACACCAGCCCATAACAATTGCAGTGCTATTCGGAACTTCTGATCCATTTCTCTCGTTATCCAATAGTATAAAAAAACGTTGAAAAACAAAGACAGTACCTGCTTAACCTACCTTATCAATTGTAATATTCTGTAATGGATGTGGAAGAGCGGGGCCCTCTGGCACAAGTATTTTCATACTTAAAAGAAGGTCCCCACCTTGTTTGTATGTATATACATTTTTAGTTACAGAAATAAAAACATTTTGATTTTTTGATTTGATTTTGACTTATGTGTGCCCTGCTGCCTTACCGGCTAACGACAATCGTCTTCGTGTTCGATTTCAAACCGATTAAAACCAGTGGTCACTAATCTTCGGGTGGACCGTGAAAGGAGTGGTCTAGAGTTTTCACTTCTTTTCGTTTTGTAACAACTTGTTTCCTTATAACGTTCGTTCTAAAATGATAACCAGCGAAAATTCTATACTGTACCTTCCAGCCGAAGACCTAGCGACCGCGGGAGTTGAAAACGATTTTGCGAAGACGATTTTTTTAGTCGGTAAGGCCCCTTCGGTAAGGCCCCTGCCCGGCACTGCAATGCGTGCTTTTTGTCACCTTCAGTCTGTCAGTAGTATAACTGTTTTGTCATCTGTGGTCAAAGTCAAAGTCAAAGTTAGTAATAGCATTGCTCTTCTTAAACATATTTGAAGCATAATTATGATACGCCACCTTTGTGGTAGTAATATTATTAGAGGCATAACTGCGTTACGCTTTGTGGTATTAAAATATTTGAAGAGCAAATAAGCGGAAACTAAGATAGTAACTAAAAATCCGCCGTTTATGCACAAACAATTAGTAAATGTCATTAAAAAATTATGGCTTGCAGAAATTCTTCAAAACATTTAGTTGAAATTGAAACGTTACGATCGTGTCATGGCCATAGAAGAAAGAAGGTTATCTAACTAACATTAACTAACTAACATTTTGTATAGCCATAGGTAAATGGACATCTAAGCATGTTACTAAAAATATAAAAATTTCACTCCTTAACCTTAACCCTGAAAAGGATTTCTCAGATTGCATTTAACAATAATTTTAAAGTTCTAATTTTGCACCAACGATTCACAACATCCCATTTATGTTCAAACCGCTAGCGTAGAGTAAAAACATTTCATATATTCCGCAGCAGCTGCCATGTGGTGCGTTTACACGGTTCCACTACTAGATTCAAGTTCTAAAAATAATAAAAATTGCTTTTTAAAAAAGCGCGAACTGGCTTCGGCGATAAAATTGCGATATTTACAATGTCATCCTTCATTTTTCTCATAAAATTTAGTAGAAGACCACATCCTTGAGACACATAACATGTACTAATACTACCTTGAGATATGCTCTATACCTACTCATGAAATAAGAATCAAAATTAAATAGGTTGATGGCGAAAAATGGCGTTGATTGGCGGAAAACCCAAGTAAAATCAACATAAAAAAATTTGTTTAACTTTTAAAAACGGGCCTTAATCGCGATAAAAATACAGGTTTATATTTCCTCGACGTTTCGATCAAGTTGCATTGATCGTGGTTACGAGATGTTCTCGAATCGTAAAAGTTTAAAAGTTACAAAAAAAACTTATTTTTTGGATTCGGTTAAAGTAAGAAAGAAGAAAAAAAGAAAGTTTGCTAATATAGCTAATAATTACTAACTCAGTGCCGGTTACTCTGTGTCAGTTGTATTAACCCCTAATGGTTCTACCGATCAATGGCCGGCGGGTTTAAATTCAGCATAGAATAGTCTCCGGGGTAATTGAATAAACTGATGCCACTTGACCAATGTAAATTGGATACTAAACCAAACCTTAGTTTGTTATGTCGTTTTAGGAGCGCCGCTTGCCATTTCCAAATGGCATCGCCGATTTTGGGTCAAAGCGATGTTAATGACCCTATTTTGTGCAGTAGCTTTAGGCAATGGCCGATAAAAAAAGTTTCAATAACATTGCCTTCAACAGACATCTATTTATACTAACGCTTGTTTTCGCTGCAAGATCTTTGATCCTATCTTAGAATCGGATACGGTATTTACGAAAACAAGTTGCCAATCTTATAAGAATCGTGGTATTATATTTTACTGATAAGAGATTGTTACGGATGTAATCAACATAGCTTTTTGAGATTTACTATCTAGGTACTTATTATCAGCTGCGTATCAAATTTATAAATCAAAGTCGATCGTTTGTTATCTTTACTCTATACTTACTACAAATGAATAAAATTGAAGTGTCTGTTTGTAATGTCTAAATAACAGCTTTTTATTAAATGCATTTTAAAGTACTCGTATATGCGGTACCTATAACAAAAACAATTGTTAAAATTTTTGTCTGCTTGCCTGTCTGTCTATTGCGGCTAATCTCTGAAACGGCTGAACTGATTTTGACAAGACTTTCACTGGCAGATAGCTGATGTTATAAGGAGTAACTTAGGCTGCACAGGCGAAGCCGTGGGGCACAGCTGGTTTTTCAATAAACTTATCAAACGCGAAACCATGCGTTCCGAGGTTTCCGTACTTATTTCAACAATCTATAAAAACATGTTTTTTCTAAATTCTGTGAGTACAAATACATTAGATCATCCTCCTTATATAAAGTGTAGTAGTTTTCCTCAATTTGTTTGCTGTGATCGTTTAGCTGTGCAAATATTTGTGGTCGTGCCTGTACCGTCTCGGATCGGTTTAGCACCGGGCGAAGATGAGGCAAGGGCAAATACTATCGACATATATATTTAACGAGTCCTCCTAAAATGGTGCACACTATTTAACTTGGGTGTTACTCGAAGTATCCATAACTGAACCATCTTTGTTCTGTTTGTAAATTCACGTATATCTTCAGTTTTTATGCAACGCTGCCGCCGTTGCGCTGATCGGGGTAAATTGTAAGGTCCTGATGATGGAGCCAAAAGGTGGCCACAAGCTTACAGTACCAATTAAGTATTTTATAAAATATCGTTAGACAAGAAACTTATTATGTCACATATCTTTGTTTTTGCAACATATGTCTAGGTATACCAAATGAAGATGACTTTGCATGTCACAGTGATGGAGCTTTTTCAACAAATTATATATGAACCCTGATTATTTCGAGCAACGAATAAATAATATTTAACACAAATTTAGATATCTTTATAAATCGCAATTAAAATGAGTTAGTCCATGAAATAAAAATTTAAAATGTTGCTCTATGGCTGTACACAAATAACATGAGCTAAGACTAAGCAAAGTCTATCTGAGTGGGACTGTCTTTTGATTTCATATTCTCGATAACAAACGTGAGCGCACATATTATAAATCTGTGTTTACGATCCTGAATATGCCAAGATCCTATATGTCACTTGCTAACTATCTATTGGCTAACGCTTCTGAGACTTTCCATCGATTGACCATCACTGCTTTGCTCGTGAAGTGTCCAGCCAAGCAGTAATATAAAAAACATTACTGTGTTCCGATTTGAGGAGCAAATTAGTCAAATATGAGGCATATGAGATTAGCAGTGTTGTAACGTTCAAGGTGGCACTACAATATTGTTATAGGCACGCGTTATGCTTATCCGTATACAAGGGAACCAGGAGACCAGATCTAGAAGGTTTTTATAATAGGTAAGGAGACCAGATCTAGAGGTTTTTTATAATAGGTAAGGAGGCAGATATAGAGGCTTTTTTACAAACATTTAAAATCCGCCAAGTGTGAGTCGGACTGGCGAACCAAGGGATAATGACCTAGCAAGTCTCTTTTGCCGGTCACAGCAAACATAATTTCCTCTCAACCAGCGACGTGAGATAGCGCGCATCCAAGGAATTGATTTCATCTGTGTCAATATTGACGCCGGTCTGGGAACCGCGCAGTGTGCACAGGTGGCGGTGGCGGCGGCCGCATACGGGGTGATCGTTGATCTCCACTTTAACAAGCATTAATGAAAACTATTAGGCTTTCTCTATTTGTAGTAACCCAGATTTTATCGACAAATGATTGATCAAGCGAAAGAACTATGACTACTAGAGCTACGGTAGAAAATGTGTAGAATGCAGTTTAATCTACCTTTGCAATCATTTGCATATATTTTTCGCCATTTTCACTCGCATTTTCCAAAGCAGGGGCTCTCTTTCTACTGTCAATCTAAAAAAAAGGAGGAGGTTCTCAATTCGGTTGTATTTTTTTATGTTTGTGCGCAGATCTCCGTCTTTGTCCCATAGAAATTTCATCAAAATCGGTTCTGTAGTTTGTGTGTACAGAAGTAGGTTCGTGTTTTTTGAGTTAAAATGAAGTGTGCAAACATTTTCGTTATTCCACTGAAATATTTTTCATCTTTGTTTTTTTTCTCTCAATAATAACATATTGATAAAAGTACCATATCAGCTGATCTTATGATTGTGACGACGTAACACTTGTGATAATCTTCATACAACTACAACTCTACCTCATCTCATGCACTGCATAACCAAATTATAGGAAGAAATATAAAATCACGCTGTATACCTTGTACGGTTCGCCGTTACACAGCTAAAAAATGAAATAAACTTCACACATGTTTATTAGTACCTACATGAAATACCTGAATTTAAACTTTATTGGTAACTTACATGCAGGAAACACCTGCAAATGTCTGGAGACATTCTAAAGATAAGATATAAGACTCGATAACTTCATAAACTTTTATGTACAACTATTCTATGTACGTACCTACAAGCTATTCACTATGTAGGAACTACAGCTATTCATTATTTTCTTAGATATGTTTGTTTGTTACTTCTTTACGGCTAAACTACACATCTGATTGAGTTTAAATTTCGCAGAAGGATGGACATAAGATACCTAGCAGATAGTTTAAACTAGGTCCTGCCCGCGGTGGTTTCACCCGCGTGACGATTCTCACAGTAACAGTGCATTTTCCGGGATGAAATATAGTCTATGTTACTTTCCGGTACTATATCTATACAAAAAATCACGAATCCTTTGCGCCGTTTTACTGCTTGAAAGAAGGGCAAACCAGCAAACCTACAGACACGCTTTCTATATTATAGTATGGAAGTACGGATTAAATCATGAATCACTCCACATTTTAGCGGACTTCACGCAGTTTTTATAGAAACAAATGCTATTAGAGTTAAAGTTCTGATAGCATTTTGATTGCCATCGTAACATGATACGTAATAAAATCTGTTTGTGTTTTGTGTAAAGCCAATGTTTTTAGAAGCCTACCGTCACATACCGTGCACTGACTATTTAAGTTAATTTAAGTTTATTTTATATTTCTCTTACAAATGAATTTTGTTCTTTTAGAGAAATAAATGTCTTAAGCCGTAAACCGTAATCATGATAATATAATCATTTGGATTATTTGCTATAGGCCTACGACAACAATATGTTAGGTGATTGATTTTGAGGAATCAAACTCACATCCACACACTATTTGACTATGTTACGTCTATAGACCTATCAACTACACCACGGGAACAGTCCACATACTTAAATTTAAACATATATTATTTTAATATGTGACCACTACCTCATCCTTAAGCATGTCGATTGACGATGACTTACTCGTATGTCTATTTAAAATCTTCATTAAAACTTTCATGTCTCTATCACTAACAGTTTAATTTTTAATAATCATTAAATAAATCTAAACCAATATTATCTCTTCATTAGTCAGGGTACTTAGAATGCAATCACCAGCTCATAATCGCCTAATTTGATTCCTGCTGCTTAATTTAATCCCCTGATTATCCAATTAACTCAATGACTCTACCAAATGTCTCTTTTTATATGGAAAAATGAATATTTAGAATGAAGTTGGAGAATGTCTTTATGTATTGACGAGTATCAATTTTGGGTGGGTTCTGTATCTCTAAATGAAAAAACTGTTTGGTGGCAGACTACACGAGCAAAGCGGAGGTAACCACCCAAACGGACACCCGCAGAACAGTTAGTTCTATCACCTGGTAATTGTGGCCGGCTAAGTATCCTGATGTTAAGTACCTATATACTGTAAACGGCAGAAGTGCCAAAACTGAGGCATGTTGAAAAATCAAAAGAATTTACTAATCTTTTGACAACACGCGTCATTTTTTGCCAGCTGCTAAACAACATTATATTTCTAACAAGTTTCTAACAAGAAAATCGTTATTTCCCTAGCGGCAGGTGCGCAGATTTTCTACGCCTTTATACCACAGATATGTAGACATATTAGGTAGGTACGTTACTATATATATATATACTATATACGGTAAAGCATACTATAGTGTCAGTGAATACTTCGAGGACAAAATGATCGCTGATCCAAACTAGAAGAAGAAAATATGTATTCACACTTAAATTGTTTAAATAAGTATAGCTGTTATTTATAAGATTGACATGTAAGATTTATCTTATTAATAAATAATTGAATTGAATTGAATTGTTACGCCTATAGGTACGTAGGTTACCGATATATAGGTACCTATCTATACGCAGTAATAGTTGCAACTCGCATCTGACCACTTTATTACAACAGAAATACCTGCTAATTTCTAAGTTTTTCCATAACGACTTCCCGTTTAGTCGTTAGCCGATGCTAATAACTGTTAGCACTAGAAATAGAAAATAATTTTACCTAATAAAACCTTGTAAAAGTGTTTCGTAATTAACGAATATTCATTACTAGAGGTTTTCATGAGAGAACTTTCATGTTTGCGAAATAAATGCAGTGAATGTACTATACGAACAAAATCAGAATTAATGGGATATTTACCATGTATATTATTTGTTTCGAGAGATGGTCAATATAAGAGTGGTAACTAATCAGAAGCTAATAGCTACTAGGAAACGCTCTACTATCATAAATAAATCTGGATCGCTACATAAACCTGCAATTAGACGCTAATGCATAAACATGCAAGAGCGTCTAATAAATGACGTCGAAAAACGTAAACACGTTTTTCATAACTATGGTTTTGCAACAAGCGCGGTTTACGAGGTATTACACGTTCACGCTCGTCTTGAAGTAACACCATCAAAAATCCATGAAACAGACAACTTACCCCCTCGAAGCCCTCCCTGGGTTCAAAGCGACGCTACATCACTTGCACACCACCGCATATTTACTGCGGCTTCTGCACTGAGCACGCAGCGGTTGTGAATCTAGTTTTTTAAGTATTAGAAGTCGTAGAAGCTGAGTTGCGGTCGTGGTTTTTTCATGGTTTGCACGTGGTCCGTGATTGATGCATAAACTCAGCAATCATGTATTACCGTCTAATAGCAGCTTAAAGCTAAGCTATTTCTCTTTGATACATTATGACCACGAAAAACAAGTTTAGTGGTGGTCTAACTTAGATAAACCATATATGTAAACAAATAGCACTATGCTTTGTTAGATACCAAAAGTTATCTGCAAACGGCTCGACAAAAAGTCTGACCAAAAAGATAAAGGTCACAGTGCTCATTAAGATATTATTATATTGCTATTCACTCAGTACAAACAAATTGCTTGTTAGATGTATTAAGTCATCAGCAAAAACGTCTTCTATAATAATTTAAGGAATACCTACTATAAGTGACCGTCATATAATGCCTGTCTTTGTTAGTCTCACATCTTGATGTATAGGTATGTCGTATCTACGAGTACTTTATACACTAACTTGCAACTAGCTGTATAAAGTTATAGTTCTATAATAATTTATGTTGTCAATACTATTAATTTACTTCCTTATTATAACAAAGATCTAAACCACCTAATCGTTCTGTTAAAAAAGAATGCCCTGAATAATTTCTGGCATAGGAAGAGAAAAGAAGAGACAATCGAAGTATATAGTGTACTCGTGTTTCCAATCAGCCGAAGGTAGGATCGGATCGGACTTTGATCGATTCAGGAGATTACTTTCAGTAGATTATTTATTGCATACAAATACGACATCAACTAAAACAGTAAAGACTTACTTACTCGTAGACTTTAGTAAAAGGTGCCGGTGAAATAACGATTTTCGCGATGTTTGCGCCAGAGTTTGGCGTCAAGTACCTAGCAGTTTTTATCTACTTAGTTATTTTTATCTTTGCTACGATAAACCTATCAATCTATATAAATATCTAAGGCTATCTATATAGATAGCCTTTAAACGACGTCATAAATAAAGATGAATGATAAACTATTCCATATTGGTGGTTGTCGTATCTTCAGGCGTTATCGCACATGTTACGTATCGTATCGTACGATATACTGTATATTTTCTGGTTGGTTTTGGGTTACGTGTATATAGTCAGCTATTTTTTTATGTGGTCTGGTCGTTTGCCTGATGGTAAGCATAACTCCGGCCCATAACAATTGCAGTGCCACTCAGAACTTTTACACACAAAGGCCTACGCGGCACTGCAGTGCGCTTGTTACCCTGAGACATTAGGTATTAAGTCTCATAAACCCAGTAATTTCACTGGCTGCTCTGCTCATCAAACCGGAACACAATATAATACTTGCACACTACTGCTTGGCGGCAGACTTCACGAGCAAAGCGGTGGTAACAACCCAGACGGACACTCGCAGAAGAGTTAGCCCTCCCACTAACAGCAAAGCAAAAAAGCAAGCTATGGCAGTATATAGCGGAATTTGCTCAGTTTTTTCATCACAGTCAACAGGCAGGTCCCACACGATCCTGCACAAAGCTTCTGTGTGTACGGAGCGCGTGAACCGCGTGGTGGCTGGATATTTTCTATAGTGCTTATCTAGCTATAGCTACCAAATATTTCACTGAACCGTTTTTCACAAATAATGAAATCCTTGAACACAAATCAAGGTGTGTATGTACTTTACACGATTACACTAAGGCTTTCATTAATAAACAGCGTTAAACGGTGGTTTAGTTAAACTACGTTCTGTCTCTGTTTATCTTTGATACCTAGCTTTTAACTGAATCGAAAGAGACAAAACATACGCAAACAACGTCTTAGCACAGAAAACCACAAGTCCCAATAATATTACATACGTATGTAGGTATATGTATTATATGTACCTACATGTCCAATTGATAACCTCCTTTTTAACCGATTTCCAAAAAAGGACGAGGTTTTCAATTCGATTGTATTTTTTTAAATGTTTTTTTCAATAATGTAATGTTAAAGTGTAATGTAATGTTAATGTTTTTTAATCTTCGTCATTTACAAACCGATTTCAACTTTCAGATTGGTCCCATAGAAATTTCATCAAAATCGGTTTGTAAATATATGTTGCTTCGTCGCTTTTGATACCATTTTTCAAGTTAATAATCAATGTATTTAATGACTAGTGCTGCAAATCTACCGCAGTATAAAATCGTTGCGTCGCTCGCCACTTCACGTGGCTTGGGGCCGGGCTGCACCTGCCATCTAATAGCCCCGGAATGGGTTTTCTAACACGATTCTAACTTGAGTCTAATAGGAAACGCCGTAATGGTTGCCACCTGCCGTCCTCCTCCAATCACATATCTGGTGAATGCTTTGATTAAATACCGATACGTATATGCTAGTAAGTACCCGTTTGTGTGCGCCGTGTAGGAGCAGTTCCGATGGGTTTTTGTTTTATTGAGTGGATTTGGGTGCTTGGTTTGATGCTCATTTTATTTATAGTTTAAGTAATTCGTGCTGCTCTCCGTGGAGGTAAATAGGGTATTTTTAAGTTTTAATGTGCCTAAACATAAACGGCTTTGAAACTGATTATAGCTAACTATAATAGGCATAGCATACTATGTTTTACTTTCACGAAAACATTAAAATTGGATATTTTAAATACATTATAATATGACAATTAACGTAAAAAAAAAATTATGCCTTTATAGTAAAGTATAAAACTTTATTTCTAACTACTTATTGTACATAAATAAAAAAAATTCAGGACGACGAAATGTCAGTTGCTTGGTTTATTTGAATAGGCGTTTCTGCATATAAACATGAGGTAGCCTCTTTTATTTATCTATGTTCATATTGAGGTTCTCGGATATGTAAATACTTACCGCGTTTTTTTGCGGTACCTACCACTTATTGTTGCTAAATAAGCAATGTGGTGGTTTGAGCGGCATAGATATATCATAACATACTTTTTCCGAGCAATAATATCTGTAACCCAAAATGTATGAAATAACTATCTTTCTATAATAAAAAGGCTAATAATATTTAAATAAATAATTTCAACAATCACATCCCTACACTCGTATACTTAAATGGAAAAGTAGATAATTGCACTAAATCATAAAGGCAGTCGCATTAAAACATTTTCTACAAATTTTAACTTTAAAATGATGAAACACAACAGCAAAATTAACTTAACGCTTTCTATTAAAGTTGCTAATTTATAAATCAAATAGCTTACGTTAAACATGTTTCGTTTCCTGAATCCTTTTCCTGTGATAAATCTTAAAGCAAACATGAGTATTACATCCTTTGAGTAAGGGGAGGCTCTACATAGAGTACAGGTGCGTGTAATCACGGCACGGAATGTAGAGACAGGTGACAGGACGATTCTAGCTCTACGCCGTAGTTAGATTGTTGACAGTACAGAAGATTCTGATGTTGCTATAATGAAGAGAACTCGCATGTCTTAATTCTAAGTTTGCGCTTGAAATCCAGTTCTAAATTCTAACATGGGTTTAGCGTATGTATTTACCATCTTCGATCACATCTAGCAAGATAGTAGTCAAATTATTGGCGTTAAACAAAAGTTACCTATTTATGTTGAATTGCTGATACATGTTTCCGTTGCTATAAATTATTAGGTGAAGGATGATTTTCGTACGAAAAAAATTAGTTTAGACACGAGAGAGAGCCCATGCATGTGATACCTAGGTTGTACCTACTTACAATTATCTTGAACATCTCAATTGTGCAAACGATAGGTGCATATGCAGGTATTTTTATTATTCCTGACATTTTATTTGCGTAGCTTATTTCTAATACCTTAATTCCAATGTTAACATTGTTGTACTGTATACATATATCTAAAAACGAAGGTCTTTGACCAATGCGTCCTACCAGTACTGACATATGGAGCCGAGACGTGGACACTCACGACACGACTAGTCCACCAATTTAAAGTCGCTCAACGAGCTATGGAAAGAGCTATGCTCGGTATATCTTTGAGAGATCGAATCCGAAACGAGGTTATTCGCCATCGAACTAAAGTTACCGACATAGCTCAGCGTATTAGTAAGCTGAAGTGGCAGTGGGCTGGTCATATCTGTCGTAGAACCGATGGTAGATGGGGGAGACGGGTTCTTGAGTGGAGACCGCAAATTGGCAAACGTGCCGTGGGACGTCCTGCGACTAGGTGGAGCGACGACATACGCAGGGTTGCTGGCAGCAACTGGAGAAGAAGAGCCGAAGATCGGGCTCAGTGGCGCGCCTTGGGAGAGGCCTATGTCCAGCAGTGGACTGATGTAGGCTGATTATGATGATGATGATACATATATCAGCTTAGATTGCTTAGCACATAATTTACCGTGCATATTATCTATTTAAATGGAGATTCAACACTGTCTATTTGTCCATTTTGTATGTGCCCGCGCTACACGTTGTGGTAGGGTTAGAGCTCAAATCACGTCTATTAGCCTCAGGACTATGACCGCTCAGACGTACTACAAATCTTTTAGAACTGAATACGAATGCTTAGCATCGTTTTTAAACCTGTCCAAAAAGTATAGGTAGAGTGAATCTATAAAAGTAACAATGCTTATGCCACAAAAAATACAAGTATATTCGTGCGGTTCTCTCCAGCTTCATTCTGCTCCACCATACGTTTCCAAGCCAACACAAAAGATTACTATAATTATTTTTTACATTTTTTTAAAATGCATTGTATACGTAACTATACTTAGAAAACATTCTAATTAAAAAATGGTCTTGAGATGCTGCAAGCGTTTATAATTATGTAATCGTCATTGGTGATTTTCCTTGATAATCGTGGACTGTAAAATAAATCATACAAATCTCGGTACTAAAGTTATTTCATACAACTACTTCAAGACAAAGGCATCAAAGTGTCAATTCTAACTATCTGTAACTCTTCGCCGGGTATAATGGCGTAATCCTAGACGAGTACGTATAAGGTATGGTAAGTAACAAGATTAAAAAGTGCCGCGGCAGGTGGCAGCTGGCGTTAGAACAGCGTTAGGTGTGGGCTTCGCTAGCCCGGTTACTAATAGACATAATACTTGTTTGTAGGTAGCTTACATTTTTATGTAACTAACTGGAAAATATTTGTAGTGAATCGACGTAACTTGGGAGTCAAATTCTAATAAGAAATTTGATATAAATATGTTATGGACAAAGAGCTACGGCTCTTTTCCAGGCAACCCAAAATGCACCTAATATCTCCTTATAATGCATGCCTGTTTTTTTCTCAAGAGTTATATTAATTGTGGTTTCATTGCGTGGCACAAGTACTGTCTTGGCAAATTTCCAAGAAACAATTACCTAGTTTAAAGTAACGGCTGCAACTTCAAGTTATGGTAAGCAATGCGACGCTGTCCTGGCGCCGATGTGATAGCAGGACCGCGCTCTGAATGAAATTACTGGTTAATCATTCACTGGAATTATATAGAGCTGCAGATTATCAGAACCTGATTCACGTACATAACAGCATTTATTGATGGATAAACACTTCATACACACACTAGGTATAAAAATACAACGAAAAATATTAAAATGAGTGCTAAAATGGGCGGCGTTATTATCGTTATAAGGGTCTATTCTAGTTTTAGCATTTTCACCAACTTCGACCAACCTATCGAGTACAGAAAAAAAAGATTTCTACAAGCTCCTCCTCTGTATGAAGAGGATTTCTTGATCGTTTTGGACGGGGCTGCACTAACATTGTTGCCAATGTCATATTCACTCGGCCATTCAGGCCATGTAATGTAAACTATAATATAATATTCAGTGTGTATAGTAATTGCGAAAACATAAGAAATTAGGTACTCAATTTTATTGTATTAGCTTAAGCGCTTTATTTGCAACTGGTATAATGTTTAAACGACAACTTAGATAATTCTTTGATTTTGACTTAGATATCTTGGATAGATAGGTAGAGCTTGAATTGGTATTAACCACTCTATACAAATATGAGCTTGGCGTCTAAATATTTATGCTTGAGTTGCGAGCGATTATTGCTTCATTTGAATAGCTATCGTCATCGTGTCAATACCTACTTTTAGGTATTTTACGTCATCGGTTTGCTAAAGTTTTTAATGAAAATTATATGGCTTGGTTCGGCTGTATATATAATTATATATGGACCTTACAAATAAAAAAGCAAAGAAAAAAGATTATCTAAATTGAGTAACAAATCATTTGCCAAGCACTTATCGGTGTTCCGCCGCTCACGTTTACGTTTCGACTGCGTCTTTACTGCTGATATAATGTCTACTGTGTACCGCTAGTATATACAACCTGAGTTTAAATTGGTATGTTATACCGAAAAAATTTACAATGTCAATGTATTCCTGCCGGTCAACATCACTTATTTTACGAGTTTTTCATTGAAGAAAAGGCATTTAATGTTTACGTTATACTTCTACTACAGAACTTCCGGAGTTATACTATTATCTATTCGGTGTTTCCGGGCAGCCCTAGATCAGCTCATTCACTTGAACAATGATGAACTCTTTGAAATGATAATGTTGATTATTTTAATGTGCTTAAGCATTCCTTTTCTGCGTTGGTATATCCACCAGTTCAAAAACTATATTTGACCTGTATCTATCCTGACCTATACGTAGTATTATATAATATTGTATGATCTAGTCGGTGTTCTGTGCCTATACATATTTGCCCAAATGGCGAAACTTCTAGAGGTACATATACGTACAGTGTTACTTTTACATTCATCATAGTAGCTATATCTACACGACGACGTATATACTACCAAGGAGTAGCCTCCTTGCCAGAGTTTGTTTTTCTTTAATGATATAGGTCTATAGGTATATAGTTTAGGTATCATCATCCTAAAGAATCTTCTAGGCAAGCGCGCTCCAACATCG
Organism: Crocallis elinguaria; assembly: GCA_907269065.1. Classification (NCBI taxonomy): domain Eukaryota; kingdom Metazoa; phylum Arthropoda; class Insecta; order Lepidoptera; family Geometridae; genus Crocallis; species Crocallis elinguaria. The sequence continues at coordinate 15,322,029 of OU026072.1, read as the reverse complement.
ATCGTCATTTATAACATTCACATGTGACTGCACTTCACTTGTTTCGACCACTATCGTCAAAAACAAGCCTATAGTAATGTTAAAAAAACTAGCATCCATATTTCTGTGAGTTTAACCATCGGTTATAACAGTTGGTTCTAAGACCGTCGGTGTCAAAGGGCGTGGCTGCCCTTCGCCGGTTACTCATTACACCTGTGGAGATAACAGTAATAACAGCTCATGAACCGCTCGTTTTGTGAGGTGTTGGAATATGATTACGTTACGAAGAGACGCCGTATAGACGATCATCATACCTACTGATGGTTATTATATTCTTTGATTTAGTTGTTTGTGATCACGTAGTTTAAATAACTGAAGTTTAATTAAAACTAGTTAATTACCGTGAAGTTATAAGTTTATTATAACCGTGGAGAAATAAGGTACTTACCTTTTAATACTAATTAGTTTGGTTCCTCATCATCTGTCCGTTATTAATCGTTAGTTATTTAATGTACCACATCAATTCAGATATAAATTATATTATTTTTATTAGGACAGTACAAATGAGTTATGTTACTATAAATGTGAATTCAGAATCAATTTTTTTGAAGAATAATCATTTCTTTAATTCCACAATGTACTTCTTGCTTTTTGTTTGTTTTAATAAGATTATAAACGTATACATCACAGTCACATAAAAAATAGCTCAAAAGTAGAGCTCTAAACACCTTTTTAACCGACTTACAAAAAAGGAGGAGGTTCTCATTTCGTCTGTATTTTTATACCGATGTTACTGTTTCTCCGCCAGCTATCAACTCTGCGTAGATTCTTTTTTACTCGATACGGAATTTCGAGAATATCAAAATTTACTTAACTTTCGATATATTCACTCAAAAGAACAAATTTGTACCGCTACAAAAAACGTTAAACATAAAAAGATTGGCTTAAATATTTTAACTAGCACCAGTTTTTAAAAGGCGTAAACTTCGCCGCGTATTATGGTAGCCAAGATTATAATCTAAGAATTCCGAGATCAACGGCATAGCGCTTGTAATGCATTTATCATAAAATAAATATCACGGCACGGCGACTTTATATAAAATGATAGTTATTTTATTAATCCGCCTCCTAATTTAATGGTGGAAAGAAATATTTTAATGCCCCGAAGACATTACGACCAAGTGTGCCTGGACTTTTAGGGAGAGAGTCCATTGATACTGTTCTGCGATTTTTGTAGCTTGTGCACTTTTATTGGTAAAGGAAAAACTTTGATACATATGAAGCTTGGGTTTATTGAACCTTCAAAATATATAAATTAAGAGGAACATTATTGACAACATAAAAATTATAAGCAAGATTTTGTGGGAAATATATTTTTCCCTGGATAGGTATGATATTCTAGGACCAGAAGGAGAGTATAAAGGCAAATCAACCAAGCCCAAACTTGATGTCTAGTCCCTTTGCGTATAGATAATTATTATGGTGTCCTTATATTTGTCGATAACTAGACAATATAAATGTTTGCAACATCGAAAGCTGTCAAGCTCAGTAATATTTGCACCGTCACCTATGAATGTTGATCTCACTTATACAAGTTATGCAACATTACACCCACCACCTACCGCATCATCGCTTCAAAATTATTTTAAGGTCCGGTTCAAAAATGCTTAGAATCCAATACCTGAAGACCTGGATCTTAAACTTCGCAAAAACAATCGTTTCTAAACCCCACAAATAGAAGCAAACCGCCGAGATTCCGCATCGCATAGCTCAGCGACGTTGATAAATTTCGGTCGCTCGGGTTTTTCCGCCGACTGGTTTGCAAAACAATCAACAGTTGGAATTTGCGTCTATTTACAGAAGTCTCAGTAGGATTATGCACTATATCCACAGATTAGTGACTATTCCTCAGATGCTTTTGTTTGAGACGGCCGATGAGAAGTGTTTTGTGGACATAAAAAAAAATTCCGCATTGGCTTGAATGTAAAAGATTGAAGGTTTCGAAGCACATTAGGAAACGAGTAAACTCTACTTTCTTCTTTAAATCTATCTTTAAAATCATATTTCTCATCTCAAATTCCGGATTTCGGTTAAAAACACAGTTGTACACAGTAAGTAATTTCCACAATGCGAATTATGCCTAGCTGCTGCGCTGTATGTATTAGGCAGTACTTAGTAGACTTGAAAATCTACAGAAAAATAGGTTAGCGGGACATGCGCGGGCCGCTTTAGACGTTTTCTTCTTCTTGTACACAAATTGTCCGCACTGGTGTCGAAGGCTTCTAACATTTTAATTACTGTTGTCTTACGGCAACAACTATCTTCTACAGCACTGTAGCGCTTAGTTGTAAAGCGCTAAATTAATATGCGCTCTCTAAAGCAAAACGTCCTGTTTTCGCTATACAAATATCAGTTTACATGCATATTGCCAGCAAAAAAAAATAATACATACCTAACTATAAGATATTTTATAGAAACGGCACAGACTCTGTAAAAATTGCAAATAAGAACCCAATAAAATTATTCTAGCTCGAAATACTCAATATATTGAGCGATATTAGGTACCTATGTAAAAATCTTTTTCTCAGTGAAATAAAAACTACGAAATAACGTTGAAATAAAAGTAAATGCATCGCCATTTTCAACATTATTTCAGCACAAAAGGATTATACCGAAAGATCGGTTTCTTAGATGGCCTGATTTGAGCTACGCTATCAGCGCTATTATAGATGCTTTGTGGGACTATTTTATTAATGATTGCAAAGCGGGATTATATATGCGGTCACTGCGGGACGGTTTCTCAGTATGCGGGACGATTGCCTACCTAGATTCTACTATAGGAGTAGTAGCAAGCTTAGATTCGAAGTTCCGCGTTCGGCAAGGCTGGTAGCAGACCGGCCGGCCGTCTGAGGAATGCAGTTAGCCTGCGTTAATTCAAACTGACAATGATTTACAAGCCTCAGGTTGGACTATTATCTATTCTGTGCCTCAAGTTTACGACCTGTAGAAATGCAGGATATCTGAATATCGATTTTTATTGCCGATCGATGCATAAAGTATCGCTGTTTATTTAGTAGGTAACTCAAATGATATTCTGGTATTTCATTGACAATGAACTCTACATTCATTGATAGTATAATATGTAGATTAAAAATCATAAAATCAAGCTTATTTACTACTATTGCCTTATTTGTGCTAACTTACGGTTAATTTATAATAATTATAAAAATGCGCCTGCGATTAATAATTTAGCATTAGAATTTTTCGTTACATTAGCTATCCCTCAGGAAAGCGAGTTTTTTTCAACAGACCTTTAATTTACCAGTTACTAGATACATACAAAAATACTACATATAATTTAGCTACAGTTGGATAATCGATTATAACTAAGTGCATAAGTAATCTTAGAATCAGGAATCTTCTAAGCGAGCTTGCTTCATCTTCGACCGCATAGTCGCTTACCAACAATCCCAACAGGCACAGAATAGATAATAGTACACGTACAACAGGTGAGATTGTGGTCAAACGTAATTACGCAAGCCCATAAGTACCTACTACTGTAGAAAATATATTATCTACTACTTATTCTGCAAAACTAGTGGTGGACTATGTACAGGCCATGTATGTAGATAGCTCATTGTTCTGCCCACTACCAAGAAAACGGTTTATGATTTTGTTTAATATCTTTAAGAATGCTCTAAATGTAGCAAATTAGTTAGGTACTCCGATACAAGGAAAAACTAGAATCGGTAGCAAAGGAATCAACACCGTGTTTCCGCGTTCCCATCACGTTATCGGAATCAATATCGATAGCTAAACGCGGTATCGGCTTGTCGGTCAAGTCGAGGCAAGCAAATTAATAAATGAATACCATAACCTGCGGTAGTCGACGCTGGCGACGACCAGTCGGCCGCACACCTGCGTTAACGCATCTCAATGAACACATTGGAAATACATCTTTAGCTCTCTAAATATAAAGATGAATTTTCCCAGTGGCCATGCTATTCTCTCATTACGAATCACGGATGTAGCATACGAACCACACAAAACATTGTACCTTAACAGCAAACTTGGGTTTTACGGTCAATGGATGACTTTAAAGATTCCTTAGGAGTTAGGAGTTATGACTGCTTTAAAAGCTCGGACCGTGTTGAGATCGAAAGTTCGGTGAACGATTGTTGAATGTTGATTTATGTAGATTAAGTCAGGTTTGAGGGCAATTAACCTGTAGCAGGAAAATGTAAAAAGTAATTGGTAGCTTTGATTTTTTTTTTTTTATACTCGATACGTTACAGATTATCTATGGACAAAGATGATGAATATGCTAAACCTAAATTAGAACTGGCTCTCGATTGCAACTGCCGGAACACACCGATAGGTAACTTGGTGACTGAGTTACGTTGGTGGTAACTAGCCAGGCGAGCACTTGAAAATGGTGGGCCATTTTCTAGTACGTACGTACATGACCTCTGAAAACATTACACTCCTTTTATGAGCAGTCATGTAATATAAGGGCATCAAGAATTATTTTATTATTTACTTCCAAAAATTTGAATTCGCGTAATGTATACCCTTGAGCATAATTATAGTTCAAAAAACAATACTAGATGGCGCTGTTACGTGTAACAAGCAGCAATTTAATTTCAGCTTGACTTAACGTAAACAAAAAACAAATGACAACAAAAATATTGAGAAGCAACAATTTAAAATATTTTGAAAACAAATCTACAACATAAAACTGCATCGCTTAGTTTTAACAACGCTCATAGCACCGAATCCTGAATCGCGCAAGCGAAGTTTTCAAGCCGTTTACCACGCATTCTGATATCAGTAAGACTATTAGCGGGGTATCCGACCAGTATAACTTTCGGGGTTACCTACAGAGTCTTTGTGGCTCCCTCACCCTGTGGAAAGTCCCCGGATCTATGGCGGAAAGCGTCAACCATTAATTGTTTCTATCTGGTGTAATAGTAACGCAGGGAGGGTTAACCTGAGCGTATACTTATTCACTGGCTTTGATCAAAGCATAGCAATGTTGTGGGATATACGTATCTAACTAAATGGGGCTCACTCGGTCTGGAAACCTTTTTGTCGTTATTAATAATTTCATGGTCATGAATATTTATTTTATATTCTTTACTTGTTGTCAAAGATAGTGAATATTATGTTAAACCTAGATTAAATAATATAGTTTTATGAAGTAGAATAAATTATGAATCAGTAAAGTCAATTACCTAGATTTGTAAGAGAAAGCATTAAAGAAAAAATTGTAGGATCACAAATAAAAAAAAACTTTTCGTTTTAATTAAAAAAAAACTAATAGTATGATTATAAAACATGATGTACATATTTATTACAGTACCAAAACAAAAAAAAATTACCAAAGCAATTCTTTTCCAGATACTTTTTGCCTCCAGAGAGATTTGAACTCTCGACCCCTGGTTTACAAGACCAGTGCTCTAACCCCTGAGCTATGGAGGCACCGATGGGGCCGCCGAAATTACACCAGGGATTCTTGAACCACAAGTTTCTAAATATTTTAATATGACGTCAGCCTTTTTTAACTCCACTTTGCAATGTACTTACTCTTTGTTAATTTTTACCATTGAGACAATATATACTACGTACATTTTTACACTACTTATACCGTTGTTTATAGAAATGTTATACGCATTTAATGTTTTTACATAGACATATTAGACTTGAAAAGAAATTAAATATTCCGTTTCATTACGTAAGAACAAATTATTAGTGGTACGTACATTTTGGTAATCTAGAAAGGCAAAAGAACTCGTTACCACATGGACTGCCATAAGTAACGTATGTTTAGAACGGTAAAGATAAAGAAACCCATTTGTTCGACACTAAGTCTAATACATCATTACTAACTCGGCGATATAGGTACTAGAAGTTTGTTGTAGAAATCATAATATAAGTATCGAGTGGTGACGCTGTAAAGATCGCCAGATCAATAAAATACTACCTTGTAAAAACAAATCATGGAAAAGCGGAATTTGGGAGGCTAGGTGAGCTGAGTTTTTAATTTTTGTTCGTGTTGTAGCGAATACGGTTACACCAACTGGTCACTTCACTTAGATCAGAAGAAAACAAAAAAATCAAGATCGAGAACATTACCGGTGGGCTACAGTAGCAGATCGAAATAAAACTAAAGATATAGCTTCGAGTATAAAAATATTATGTAATATCAATATTCTAATACTAAGCGCCTTTGTTCAGATGACGTGAGACAGCGGTCAAAAGCTAAACCATTGCGAATAGCAAGCGTGCAGAAACTGGAGTGAATCTAGATTTAACTTACTACTATCTTCGCACACATTATTAAGATCAGTAGGGTGATTTTAATTCACTCGGAACGATATCCGTGTCGGAAGCGACTTTCTTGATCGTTTGTATCTCGGAGACGCATCCCGACAGAGAAATATTGTCGGTATATTATCCGTGTTTATACAGCTGAGTTGTCGAATCTAAACGGGAAATTTCTCTGACAGGATGCGATTCCGGAATATAAACGTCATCAAAAGTGTCGCTTCCGATACGGATATCATTTCGAGTGAATTAAAATAACCCTGCAGGTGAAATAAAGCGATGCCACATCTTCCATTTTTATCTCATCCGATTGGACTAGTAAATTATTGGCTGGTGGGGTTTTGCGGGGTCTTGCGGTACTGTATACGTGCTACAAGTGCCCATAAACGGTTGCCGTAATGATACTCAATTTCCAAACGAGAGCTGAGTGAATGGACGCTTGTGCTTTACTAAAATTGCACCTACGTGCGGTACCGAGCTAACGGAGAAAGGTAAAGGTATAATAGCACAATAAGAGACTGTATAGAGATTTTATTTTGCCCGAGGCTTTTTGCTGTTTAAGTTTTATTCACTGTCAATTTCGAAAATAAACCAACATCATTTAAAATTTACAATTGGCGTTTTTTATGTAATTCATAGTATTTCAGTTTTAAAGGTCAGTAATTTCAAGTACTAGCATCTGCCCGTGGCTTCGCCTGTGTGGTATATGTATTTATAGACCATGTGTTATTCCAGAACCTATCTACATTCCAAATTTCATCCGTCGGTTTAGTTGTTAAGGAGGCACGTAATAGTGCTAACAAACATTCACAAAAACTTTCGCATTTATAATAGGTATTAGTCCATACTTGCTTATATGAAAATGCCAAAATGTGTTTGTACGTTTGTTGGTTTGTCCTTCTTTCACACAGCAACGGAGCAAAGGATCGACGTGATGTTTGTCATAGGCTTTTTATCCCGGAAAAATGCACGGTTCTTGTAGGAACGCAGGTGAAACCGCGGGCAAAACCTAGTAGGATACAAAACCGAATGTCACTGACTCTCTCGTCTCTCGATAATTTCTTGACATGTGAAACTAAAATTTAGCAGGTAGGTAGTTTATAGGTATGAAGTCTTCAGCTAAGAACGGATTTTGCGACAGGGCCGAATCAAGCTATCATCAGGCTATCGTAAGTTTGTATGAAAGTCCGTGCGAAGCCGCTCGTGTCGCTAGCAAAATAGTACTAGCACCAACGCAATGCATTTTCGTGTTTATTATTAAGTATATTTTATAATTATAAACACGAAGTACGAATAGTTTGTCCTTCGTTCACGCAGTAACGGAGCAATTCGTAATTGGTGCATAGACAGTAGAAAACTATATTTTATAACCGAGAGAGTGATATTTTTATTCCTAAAAATGTACAGAAGGGAAAATATCCACGCATGTACACGCATCTACAAACAGGCGTCTACACGCGTCTACGGGCTATTATAGCTTGCATATAAAGTTTTTTTCATCTCTCCATGTACATTGTGCAAACTATTGCGTCACTAAAATTAATACTATGACGCTTGGTATCTATATTTTACCTACTCATTTAAACACTTATCTTATACTCCAATTATATTAGCATCGGTACGAGATATATGGTTATGTAAAATTGAATTAAAGCCACAGCTGCACGATATAAATTTAAAACGTGAAAATAACTTATTTATTTTAGTGATAGTTTTTTTTTGTTGCTAATGAACTTTTTAATTTTAGCGACTTGCAGATACAGGCATAACGTAGCAGTTTAACTTATTAAGAATTTGGGTTTTTCTCAGTTTCTTTTTTTCTATTATCACCTGAGACCCGTGCATTTCATGTCAGTTGACATAATAATATTAGCTCTATTCAACAATTTTCTACACTAGTCCAATAATGTAAACAAACTCGGCAGATGCCAATGATCAACGACAGCAATAGAGATCAAATTGCTATCCAATGACATGATTCAAATTTGAATTTCTGAATTGGTATGTTATCCCGGAAGGGGGAGATGAGGACCATGGTTTGAGAACCTCGTTTGGAAATAAGACGTGAAGTGCGCGGCGTTTTCTGGAATTGTTTCTAAGTCTCTTCTAATCAATATCATAATTTAACAACAACAAATTTTAGTGTTAGTGTATTTGCTATCTTTGACCACATCGTTACTAAAGATCATGTGAGAAAGTGGTCAAACGCTAATCTCCGAACATCTCGCCGCCGGAACAAAGCCCATCCATATATAATCGAGACCCGGATGTCAAACCACTCGAATTATACGATCCTTTATCGTTCCACATTTGAAAAATGTGGAATGAGCTCCTTCCACAGGTTTTTCCGTAGTGCTGCAAAATGCAGGCCTTCACGATGGGTGTCAAAAGAGTTCTCGAGATCGGCAACGCCAGGGGCAAAGCAAAATTCGTAACGTCCCTTTGTTGCAAGTGTCCATGCGCGGTGGTGACGGCTTATCATCAGCCGTCTGCTAGTTTACCACTAGATTTCTAAAAAAACTATAATGAAGAGTAAAAAGAAGCCTTTTAAAAGTTAACCTCTCAATATAAATCTCCGCGGACGCCAACGGCAGCAGGTAAGTACATCCGTTTTGGGTCCAGCTATGTAAAGCGGCATCTAGAATGGCAGTGCTCTACTTTGACCACCGCATTTGGTCAGTGTCCGGTCGCCATCTGTTCATCCGATTTGAGACACGTGTTTTTAATCGAGTTGATTTTCACTACTGCTTGCCATATAAGTAGAGAGAAACACTTCTATCACAGAATGATTTCTGTTCTGTTTATAGAATTTAATTAATATATGATAAACAAAATAAGGACAAGTGTTTTTCGTGACTTTCTAAATAGAGAGAATTCTATGATTAGAGGATTGTATATCATCATCATCATCAGCAGGAAGATGTCCACTGCTGAACATAAGCCACCCCCACATAGAACGCTACTTGGATCGGATACTCGCCTTGCATCCAACAGTTCCCCGTGGTTTTGAACAGGTCATCGGTATATCGTATGATGATTGCAAATTCAATTCAGGTCGTTCAGCAGATTTTCGTATGTAAAAATGTATGAAATTACTGGGCTTATGAGACTTAATACCTAATGTCTCAGGGTAACGAGCGCACTGCAGTGCCGCGCAGGCCTTTGTGTTTCAAAGTTCTGGGTGGCACTGCAGTTGTTATGGGCCGGCGTTATGCTTACCAACTGGCAAACGACCAGCTCGTCTCGTTACCAAATAAAAAAAAAGTCAAGATGGTCTGAATAGGAACAAGATGTGGCGTAGGTTCAATACAGGTAATAGTAGAAATCAGACGTTTGAAGTGATTGAGTTCCATGAAAACTAGGTAGTAAATTAATTATTAGAATAACGTTTTCTTTGTTTCCTTCACCTTTCGATAGTTCAGTAGCTATAGTTACCCTACGCCCTTTATAGGCACCAAGCTCTGGCAGCATCTCTCCTTTAATATTTTAGACGTGTTGCTAATTTACTCAAGACATATTGAGGTCGATTCTGTCGTCACTAGAGCTGTAAAAGTAACGAGAAATCGAGTACTCGTATGTATTCGGTATTGAAATCATCAGTACTCGTTACTTTCGTATCGTTACTTTTCTCGTTACTTTTGATACAATCGAGTATCAAACTTACGATTACCTGACTTCGTAAAATGACTAATATATAAATGTAGGTACATACGTATTGTCTAACGTATGAACTATTCTCGTCTTGCTTAGATATAGTTAATGACATTATTGGCACAAAGTAATACCATAAAAAATCTTTAGTAAAATAATTAAATAAAAAAATTTGAAAATCAGTCGAATAGGTCGATAAATGGCGGAGATAAAGAGTAACATCTCCACAAAAAAAATACAGGTGAATTGAGGACCCTTCTGCTCCATATTTTGAAGTTGGATAAAAATATGAACAATACGAAGCCACGATGCTATTTCTCACTCGCATTCATTCGATCGCTGGACAAACCGTTTCAGTTCACGCATCGTGCGTTGTATTCGTACGGATAACGAATCAAGCTGACATGATACGAAACATACCGAAGTAACGAATTGAATTTGTAAGTAACGATTCGGTAAGTACTTCGAATCTGGCGATGTACTCGTTACTCAGTAACGAATACATACGGTTTCTTACAGCTCTAGTCGTCACAAATCTAAACATAATTTTGTTTCACTCTCTCGTTCCAATAAACAAATTGATGTAACAAACGTTATGTAAATGTAAACTTCATAACATTTTGGTCCATATATTTAAACTACTGAACCGATTTTGATGAAAGTTACCCAAACTGAAAAATAAAACATAAAACGGTCCATATTCCTGAAAAAAAAAATCGTCTAAAGAGATATGTAAAAGTATTTAAACTTAATAGTGTCTCTTTTTTATGAAATAATGTTCAACTAAAAGCAAACGCCATTTTCAACTTTATTTCACTACGAAAGAATTATACCTAAAGATCAGCTTGTTACAGGGCCTTAAGTAGTATGGATTTGACAATTAACTTCACTATCTTTGTACACATGTTTAGCTATTAAGGGCAGTAACGACCTGATTACACAGAGCAGGAAGTGTCGTTAGATAATAAGGAAGTACTTGTTACATTAAGTTCCTACTACGCCGATACCGGCTTTTGGCTTGATTAGACCAGTTATATTAGTATTTCCGTTTTATTTTACGAGGCATTATTCAGTTGTCATCATTGTGTATTTTTTTACTTGCAATGTTACGAGACGAGCAGGGGATTTGTCTGAGGGTAAGCATACCGCAAGCCTATAACAATTGCGGTGCCACCCAAAACTTTAATACATAAGACGTGTGTAGTAATGCAGTGCAACTGAGAGGTTATACCCTATTGTAATTTCAGTGACTATTCTGCTCATCAAACTGGATGCAGTAAAGCATGCACAGTACTGCTTGGCGGCAGACAGTAGTTCAACATAAAGTTCTGAGTGGCACTGCATTTGTTATGGCCGTCGTTATGCTTACCATTAGGCAAACGATCGGTTCGAATCGTTATCAAATAGTATAAAAAAAAATATATTTAAATAATTTGAGGCCCAGCTGAAAATCAAGCTCATCTGAGTCACCTTCAGGGGTGGGCATTGCTCCTTACATCTATCACATTGAAAAATAGCAGCCAAGTACACTCGTGATTTGCGTCCAATTAAATATAACGAGGTGAAAAAGTACCTCGATCGTGAACCACCTTCGTGCATACTTGAAAATTATTGTTGGCAATGGGTAATTTCGCGTGTTCGGTAACGGACAGCAGAGATAGGCTGTTTTGACCGGCAATTAATTTGGTTCGATCGAAGCTTGCATTGCCCGAGGCACGCCACTGGAGCTCCAACCTTGGTTGTCAGATACCTTAACGCAATAAGGAAGTTTGAGGTGTCTTTGGCTTTTGAATGGTTCCTCAACATATTTATTCCGATAGGGTTGTGCAAGCTTAGTTGCATTTGCTCTCTTTATTACGTGACAGTATGTGGGTGTAGGTACAGATCTCACGCACGTTGTTGAACTGGGAAACAGGCTATATGGGAAATGTAAAATGACTTTGTAGGAAGCTTGATTATCAGCGAAAAACAAACCTTTATTACCAACTGCCTGTACCAGTGACATCGAAAAACTACAATCTGGGGACTTCAAGAGATGAGGGAACAGCTGTTATCTTCTGGGCAAGCGTGCTACATCGCCAGCCACATCGTCGGTAGGTCCGATAGTGGTCAAACGCGAGCCCATTTGGTATAAAAAAAAACAAAGTTGCAGGTCGACCCGACCACATGTTCCCATCGAGTCGGTACACCTCGGCGGTCCGGCTGTCTGTCCAGCAGAGCGAGGCTCTTGGCCAGACGTGTGCAACGTCCGCAACTGACTCGTTCGGTTCCCGCCTGACGCCGTATCACCTTACCGACTTAAGCCAGCGTACATCACTGCGACTCGATGCAAAACTCTGCGACAACAATTACAGCGTCGCGACGGCGTGCGTCAAACAAATTTGCGCTGCGGCATCCTTCAACCTAAGAAAAGAAACTGAACCTCTTTGCTCTTGTAGGCTGCCTAGCAGCAATTTGCAAGCATTACTGTTCCGGTTTGATGAGCAAAGTAGTCAGTGAAATTACTAGGAGACTTAACACCTAATGTCTCAGGGAAAGAGCGCAATCCAGTGCCGCGCAGGCCTATGTCTTTCAAAGTTCTGAGTGACACTGCAAATGTTATGGGCTGGAGTTATGCTTACCATTATGTAAACGGCCCGCTCTCATTACACAGAACTATAAAATAAAATAGAAATGATGTGAAGTCATGCGGCAAGTTTGTGTCGCAGTCTGTACGCCGTGTCTTAAACATTCTGCAAGTCTACTCTGTTACCATTATCTCGTGCCCAATGTCCGAGTATCGAATGCCTCCATGATTTTATGAAACGAGGCGAGGTGACGGCCTCATACGCCGATAAGGGTATACGATTGCTTCCGAGAAAGTTTATTTTACCGTGTATAAACTTTTGTGCATGGTGTGACTATCTCAAGAAGTGACTGCAAAACATGAGTTTGTCATTACTAAAAATTACTCAGGTATACAATTATCGTACACCAGAATACAAGTCAGTGAGTTTATTAATTAGTCAACTCGTATTATTCATTAAACTTTTAAACGTTTTTTACTTAGACAGTGTCGAAAGATAAACGTTTAAAATTATTTTTAGAAATGTCATAAGACAATGGAGTTAGACAACGGTTAGAGACCACTTACGAGGACTACTTACGCCTTACGTAAATCAAGGTTTATGTGGTTAGGTACTTATATTTAAGCATTCGACTTACGTCGCTATTCCACTCATCAAAGATCTTTGTCCAAATGCTGTGTACATTATTTGATCAAAGTTCTTTATCAGAAGTCTACTCCACTCCTCAATGATCTTTGTATAAGTTTTCTTAGTAAATTTGGCGCAGTATTTTACGTACTTTAAAAAAAGGACGAATTTCGACCTCATGTGCTGCTATATATTATCGTTGTTATAATCTTTGATCAAACATTGATTCTTCCTAAATAGGTGATTTGATGAAGTCATCCAAGTTTTTAGATCAAATGCAACTTGGACAAAGGTCTTTGATGAGTGGAAAACACATATTCAACAGCAGTCAACCTCAAAACAAGAAGTTTCGCAGATCAAGTCAGATCACAAGCATCAAACGCAATCGTAATTGTTAAACGATCTGCATTATTACAGTTGTGATCTAATGGAGGCACTGCAGTTTGGTTGCGTCGTTAAAGGCATATCTGGTGGTTTATAGCAACAATCGTATCGACTATAAACTTTGAAATTGTTGCTGCGCATAATGGCCTGTCGACGTTCTAACCACTGACATTCTTTATACATAAACCCCCTTATTCATAAATGCTCAATAAGATAATCTATGCTATAAACTGCTCCGTCAACTTCTCGTTGACGGAAGGTGTGACGCGTGAAAACGAGACAAAACACTTTCTAGTAATTAAGTAAGTTACGGAACGTTTATGAATAAGGGGGTAGATCTATAAAATACTGTAAGCATATGAATACAATGAATAAAGTCTTTAATTTATATCGTATTCTTAGATTTTCTATGACCGATGAGTATCATTTTTAGGCATAACATAGGCATGGGTGATAGGCAAGTTGGTGTCACAGACAGACTGACTCCTTCCGCTTAGGACAAACTAAAATTGGAATAGATTTCACGCACCACCGCCGTCGTTTCCGGACGCGCATTCACACGGTCACCACCCCCGATTTAGACAATCGACGCCATCGTGGGACTGATTTTATGGTAATTTTCGAATTTACTCCGGTCACCACTCCATTATCTATCGATTTGACTTTGTAATTGCAATCACGGTGCGCGCATTCCCCTTTATTTAGCACCTAATGCACGCGATCAATTACTGGAGGAAACTGAAGTTTATCCTGTCCGTACAATGTACATGTTTTGCTGTCCATTGGTGATCATGCTTATGAGATCTGCAGTATATATGCATACAGTTGCATTAACGGAACTTTTAAATGGAGGAACTGGTTTGCGATTGTCGTCCCGCGGAGGCGTGAGAATGGCAAGTCTCGGGGTATTCTCATGGCCACCTCGTGACGTCACCGCTGCACCTGCGTGAGCCTGCGATGGCGGCAAAAGGACAATGTCGTTAAAGTGGTTATCCAATTGCGGTTTCAAGTTCGTACAAGTTCCCAGCTCAAGGTTGCTGCAATTGGACGTAGGCGGTTGTCTCGATGCGAACGGGAGATGTCGTAAAAACTTCGTGTAAACAACATTAGCAAGGGATCTAAATGACATTAAATTGTTTCAATAAATGGTTATGCCTAAAGACACAAAGTTGATGTCATATAGGTACGAGGTAAAATTAGCGAATTAAAACAATTCGGAAAGGTGAACTGGTATATAAAGTAAACCAATACCTATAGCTTAAATTGGTCCGCACTCGCAGTCGCAAGCGCTTACTTATCATGGGCGAATCTACTTTGCAAATACACTCGTATTTCTGAAAGCAACCGACATTTATCAACCTTTAATCCAATGAACAATAACGCTCATTAGCGCCACTCTCCGGCACGATACGTATTCCGAAAGCAACTATAAATTAAAGGATATCGATTCGATCTCAAAGAAAAATATTTTACAAAGTGTACAAAGCACGTAAGGAAAATAAATGGCGCACTGATATGATCAGGATTACTCTCTTGAAGTGGGTAATTAACTTTGCCCGCTTCATGCATTTATATCTAAGGAGGTATCCAGAGGCGTAAAGAGAGGATATCTTACATTTGATAGATACATACTTTTAAAAAAATCTACCTAATAGAAGTCAATAGCTATTGGGCTCATGTCTTATATTATGATTTACCGGAACAACATTGTCTAGTGCTTTGAGCACGAAACGCGAAAGGTGATCATTTATCTATCTGACAGGCAGCGGTATTCGGGCGCGTAATCTGATGGTGTCCAATTGACTGATGCTATTATCTTCAGCTAAAAGTGATAGTTTAATAAGATAGTAAAACGCTTTGTGTTCTAATGCCAAAGAATGTGTACGAGGTGGATACGGTTTTACTCTGGACTTTCTCTTATACATTAGGGGATTCTTTAGTCTTGAATACTGGTTTGAGATGAGAAAATGCATAGGAGGTACAGATCCTGATTTATTTTCCTCAATTGATATCTATGTATATATCTTAAATATAACATAATATTGTATCTAACACTGGTTCGAGATGGGAAAATGCAAACCAGATAATTTCCTTTGCATTTTCCCATTCTAATACCTAAAACTTCAAGAATATACTTACTAGGCAAAATATAACTAACGTCTCACAGGGTAACAAGTGCACTGCCGTTCTGCGTAGGGTTTTAAGTTTATTTTTGAGAAACGAGCATCTGTGGACCAGTACAGGTGTACATTGAGGTCAATGTACTAAATTTGAAATGCTTAAAGTCTAGTGTGTTACATTTTTTTTAAATAGGAGAAGAACATACCTACTTACTCTCAGGTATTTCTGTATGTACGTTAGAATACATCAATTTCAAAGTTCTAGGTAGTACAGGAATTATTGTTATGGACAAGCATTAAGCTTACCATCAAGCAAATGACCGGCTTGACTCGTAACCTTTTAGTATAAAAAAAATGATATACTTGTTTAAAATATATTGCGGTCAGACCTCTCGATAAGACAGCGTCAAAACTTTACAAGCAAAAAACGCTTTATTATGAAATCACCACACTGTCATGATAACCGCTTCCTCCCATATTAATGACATTGACCATACTTGTTCATAATCAAGACACCGTGGGAACACAGACAGGTGTATCTGGAGTACTCGGGAGCTCGTCTACGTGTCCTGCATCCGTCGAGATCGTGGCTACCGAAAATATGCACATAATTATAAAGATCATGCGTGCAACAACCTGTATGGTTATTTGATAAATTTTGTTGTGTTTGAATTAGAAAACAGAATAAGAAATTGCTGCGAACGTTTGAAAATAGGCTAACAATTAACTTTTTTCCAATGTTCATCTAGGTTTTTGTTTTTTTTTCGCAATCGGTGGTCTTTCTATCAATTTCCATATTTTTTTTAAACCTTCCAAAAATGACAATGCAAATTTTATGTGTATAAATATAAAGAGGTGAAGTTTGTTTATCATGTAAAGTTTGTATCATAGCGAGTGTGGCCGAGCGGCAACTTGTAAAGCGGTCCGTGCACCTAATACTTAGATTGATTGATAAGCATCAATCACGAGCTACGCAAAAACCACGATCACCGCTTGACTCACACTCGCTCTAAGGGGCACTTCAGACGCTAAGCGAACGTACGTTTGCTTGAGCGTCTAAAATGCCCCTATAACGGCGAAGGCAAACATCGTGAGAAAATCCTCATGTTCAAGAACCACAAACGTGACATCCACCTAGCCACACTGGGCCCGCGTGGTGGACTATGGTCCATACTCTCTCTCTGAGAGAAGGCCGGTATCCCAGCAGTGGAAGCGTAACAGGCTGATGATGAAATTTTCTTTGTTTGTTACCTCTAATCTCTCGAGATTGGTGGACCAGGTGTAATAGTTCTCGAACCATTGGACCAGGTGTAATGGTTCTCAAACTATTACTTACACCTGGTCCGATCTTAATAACTCTTTCACTAATAGGAATTATATTATTCCTACTTTATCCCTGCAATGAGGGCTATTATAGGCTACATTTTGTCTTGAGACTAGGCGAGCAACGCCGCGGGTCAAAAGCGTAAATCTACAAATGAAATGGGACAAAATAGAACTACAATATTTATTAACATAACTGCCAATATCTACGACTAAAAATAGTTATTAGGTCTGTAAAGTGCTAAAAGTGTCGTGGCATTTTAAATTGTTTTATTTTTAATACTCACAAACCAAACAACTTCTTATAAAATCCAATCACTCTCATTAACCAGTTCGCACCAGCCATATCCACATCCTTGCAAACACTAAATACATTGCAAATGAACAAAAAACTCGTTTATTGAACGACGTGTGGGAACAACGGACAGGTGCGCGCGCGCCTCAGGAAATCTCTACCGACTCCTGTGCAATAGACTAATTTATTGCCAGGCTTATAATACCACCTGCAAATCGCCTTTTATATTAGAATAAAAGGATATGATGTCGTTTCATTTTTACAAGCTTTTATTTTACTTTGATTCCTTTTATCTATCGGCTTGTTAGACTTGTTAGATATAACCATTTCTTTTACTATTTTCCAAAATCCAATCATGCTCAAATTTTACACAGGCCGATATTTGGTTCTGAAAAATACAAACCGTGCCATCATAAATTCGAAAGTGTGTTTGTTGGTCTGCCTTTCACGCAGCAACGGAGTAACGGAATGACGTGATATTTTGGCATAGATATAGTTTTTGGGCTGGAGAGTAACATAGGCCATTTTGTATCCCGGAAAAATTCACAGTTCCTGTGGGAATCAATCTCCACGCGGGTGAAACGGGCCTCCAGGCATCAGATAGTGATTTGATAAATATTATGCATAATTGATAAATTATCCAGGAAATCGGAAGCAGCATTCGCCCCGGTCAACATAGTAATCTACTACGATCATCAAGACGCCTGCCAAGATTATGGCAATCCATCTCCCTTAATAGGGGAGGCCTAGGTTCTGCAGTGGACGTCATCCAGCTGATGATGACGATGAAGATAATCGAGAAAGACCTAGAACTTCAGAAAATCATAATTCATATTTTAGTTAGCAGACTATGAATAGTTATGACGACTTCTATATAATATGACATTACCTATATGTTTTTAATTTCATTATTACACTTAGAAAGTGACATTCCAGCTCCTTTTGTTAACGCGGGGCCTGAGAAAAAGAACTTTTCCCATCATTGTCTCGGTGTTAATACTAAATATAAGAAATCGTGGGAAACATTACAGGTGCACGCATTCGATTATAAAATGATCGAGAAATATTTAATTGATTAACTTTATGGTTATCTTGTTTACTTTAAAACACGGGACTTAATCGTACTAAAACATAACATTTACCTTGATGTTGTCTTGATGTTAAATTGTAAACAAAGTTTTCGAATCGCGGAAGTAACATAATATTAGTTCAAAAGATAACGATTGGAGTCTGTTATAAAAATTGTAATGCAGCGAGCTGAGGTGTTGGATGTTATACGGCAAAATACCTACTCTTTTTTGCCGATGTAATAAACCAATAAGGTTCCTTAGTTCAGAATCAAGCTATGAGTCGCTTCAAAATGGGAAGCCAGATAAATAAGTATAAAGGGTGAGCATCTTACACATGTAATACGCCATTTTGTGCGTCACGGTGACCCCTTGAGTGATCATTTAATTTATTATTGACAGGTCTAGATTTGTACAGAACTCGGGGCTTACCTGTGGTTAGAGCTGCAGAATGAGGAACCTCCTGACAATACGCGCCATATCACTCCTTTCTGCATCCAACCCTTGATCCGCAACCGTCTACTGAGAGCCTTATTATTTTTAAGTAGCTTATATTGGTGTTTGAGACCACTATCTGACGATTTAATGTCTTTATTATTTTCTAACGGGCAATACTGAAACCAAATTTTTCGAAGCTGTAGTAAGCGGCAAGTAACAACAATGCAAATAACAACAATAACAATAATGAAATAAAATTAAGAGATTTATTAATTAGGCTTCAACGAACATTACTTTTAGAACGAACCACATCAGAATTTAATCCTTGTTGGAAAACATTGATACCCAAACCAAATAATAAATAGTGTACTGTACAGGACTACATGTCACGTGGTTCCAGTTCTAAAGTGGTTTACCGCTTACAATGTACGAATTAAGCCTTGCAAAAACCCGATAGAATAACCGCAACCGGTCGGAAAAACCCGGCTTGATGTGACATAAGTAATACCGCAAGGATATAGTGATGTACCGTGGGAAGCTGCGCAGGTGCCGGCACTAGGACACGTTACACCTAGCATGGTCACCGTCCTTCAAGTCATTATATGAAACCAACTCAGAATACAGAAAGCAAGGAAGGAAAGGAAGCAAGCTCTGCAAACATTTTAGTATCGATTTCTGTAATCTAATTAATGGAAAAGTATTCAAACCAATATAAATTTTCTTGTTATAATTGAAAACCTTCCTATGTAGGTATGCCTTTGAGTATGTATCCTTTCTGTATTAGATGGTATTTTTCTTAAATGGTTAAATCGATAGACAAGATCCGTACTTGCGCCGCAGATGAAACATGATGAAACTGTCACAAACTGTGCCAATCTTTTTTCACCTTTCTATATTTATAAAAGTTGTGCATCAAGATTATTAATAGATCCATCTATTAATAAACTTGAATTCTAGATTTTATAGATTCACTTTTACTTCCTAGTTTCCTACTTACTGACCATTATACAATATATTTCCAATATATTTATACATGCTTCAAATTTTATACTCAATTTACTAGCGACCCGCACCGGCTTCGAACGGGTAGTAGTTTAAGACTTTTATGTAAAGTTACGATAACCCTAGACCCCCTTAGTCCGAGTCCTGGTCTTGACAGACAGGCTGACAGACAGACAAGCGCACAACGAAGTGATCTGTAATCTGTGTATCCTTTTTTCCGTTTGAGGTATGGAACCCTAGAAATATTAGTATATCAATATTTTATTTTATTCAGAAACCATGTACCTAGTGAAATATTTCTATATTACTAAATAAACAATTCCATTTAGGTTTTCAACGTTTTTTATACCTACATAAAATTATTTTAAATAGGTTTGTGGAAATTCTGCAAGATTAGATTATGAGACGAAAACCCTATGAATAATTCATAATTCCTTTCACGAAGAGTCCCAGTAGGTTTAATATCTTATCGATTCACAAATAGCAGCCACATGCAGACTCCAGACCAACAAAAAGGCCGGCCACACACATCGCCTGCAATTCCAAAAGCGATCTGCTCTTTGTGATCTCAACTATTAATACTATGCAACTTGAAACAAACGATTTTCACGGTGCGTGTGCGCGGTGTGCGCCTAATTTCCAAACCTACTATAACTACAGCTATAGACAGACGAACTTGTAAGCTGGCTGACTTGTTCGTTGTTCGGCTTTGCAAACTTAACTTCACGTCTATTGATAAGGCGCATCCCTGAGCACCCTTCAGCATCTGATTCCCTGTTTGAGAGACGGCTGCCTATTGACGCCTGCGCACGCCCATCTGTCGAAAATTCGTATCGATTTTCGAATTATTGGTTCAAAAACCAAGAATAGATCTTTTCAAAAATTTTAAACGTGTAATTAATCAATTTTTAACGGTAAATCCATTGGTGTAAACCAAATTTTATAAGAAGTGTTAATTCATATAGAGTTGCAAGGAATCGGTGTTTTTTTTTCAATTTCAGTAGTTTTTAGAAACTGTTTTTTTATGATCAGTTACTCCCCTCTTGCATCCAACAGTTCACTTTAGTTAGTTTAGAATTTATTTTAACGTTAGAAATCAAATAAACTGGTTGTGAGTTTAAAAAAAAAACAGAAAGAACTGCAAAGCAATACCTCTTCGGGCTTCGGGCCCTTCGAATTGGTTTTTGGTATCGAGTTAAAAATAAAGAACGAGATCACAAAACACCGTGTGCTTGAGGTGGTCTGCGCCAACAAGCGCTCACGAGTTTATAATAGACACGTGTATCACCTACTTGGAACTGTTTGTACTGAAAATACATTAACTCTGTCAGATGTTTGATCGAACTGCTTTAATGGCGGAAAAACAACTGTGGTTCCGAATTACAGAACTGTTTGTGGAGACGGAGTCTGGTTCACTTTTATGTGGTTCGCATCGTAAATTCCTTTTAGAAGTAGCTGTCTATACATTCTACTGATAAAATATATGTGTATTTCAGGGTGACAAACGCATGCTGGTTCTTTTTTTATAAACGTAAACGCTTACACACTCATACTCCTGCAATAGGATTCCCTGTGTCGCAGGTGGCATGGTCACACAAACGCAAAACAAACACATAAGACCCCGGAACAAACTTTATATGCTCACCACACATAGTCTACCCCGGCTGAGAATCGAACCCTGATGACCACGCTCTGCAGGATTACTCGTACTACAAACATAACCATGCACGAAGTCGTTAAATGTTAAAAATCAATTGCAGGTTAGCATTTGACTGTTATCTCGCCTGGTAAGCGACAATATGGTCGAAGATAGCGAATACCTACGCTAAACCTAGATTATGACTCTCATGTGCTTGTGCGGCAGATTTTCAACTTTAGGGTGGTAGCTAGATAGCACTATAAAATGCTCCAACACCAGCAATGGATTTTCCAATCCCAAGTATTTTAGAACTTGGAATTGATTAGGGCCGGTTTGACGCTTTAAAAAATTGTATAGTCGCGAATTAGCACACAGTGAATTTCAATAAAACTTAAGGCTTACTGTGTCGTATTCTTTTGTGCTGAACAAGATTCGTCATATTACAACACATTGATCCAATAGAATATCCTACGGTATGTCGATCGCGCTAATTTCGCGCGAGCCACACTACCTTGGCAACAAAGATCACAGAAACTAAAGGAGAAAATCGAAACGTTTTTATTTACTTTATTTTGAATCAAGCGGAGGTTTGGCTGCTATTTGATTCCCACGGTCTTCGTTCGGAGGACACGCACGCCCAGTCACAGCTACTTAGCGGTATACTGCCTTACCAATTTGAAGCCACAAAAAACTGATACGACCGTTCTTCCACTAAAAAACAAAGGATTAGCGATAATTCATAGACAACGAGGCAATTTCACGGTAGACTGTGTCGCCAATCAAGCGTGTTTTTTTAAAGTAACTAATGCGTATACTGTGGTCCTTTTGAACGGTTTCTCCATAGTAACTGTAATCTAATCTGTGTTTTGGAAATGGATGCGCCCGCGCCGGTGTTGCGGATATCCTTCAAGCCGCGTCCTGCAGCAAGGCCGTGGGAAATCATGCCCGAGCGCAGGTGAACTAAATAAAATAATCAAAGTTACGTGGTTTTATGTTAGTTGTAGTCATTCAAATACAAATTGCCTTTTATAGTGATAGTCAATTTGTGGAGTGGTCACGATTGGTTTCGTAAACGTAGTTGTCGGTGATGCAACATCCGGCTTGCTTTTTTAGTTTTATACGTATTACTGAATTAGGTACTGAAAAGAAAATTACTGTTTTGAATACTTATTTTTCTATTATTTTTGTCTCGTCAGTTCTTAAATTAACGGTGTGGTTATACACAGGTTATGCTTGGGCATAAGAATAGGTACTGTCTACGAAAAAGTGTACTGTCTTGAACTGAATACATTATTATAAACGCGAATGTGTGTTTGTTGGTGTACTGGTTTGTCCTTCATTCACGCAGCAATAGAGCAACGCACATGATTTTGCATAGAGATAAATAAACTAAAGATTAAATCCGGGAGAGTAACATAGGTAACTTTTTATCCCGGAAAATGCACAGTTCCTATAGGAATATTCACGCGGCTAAAATTGAACGCAGCAGCTATAAAGTTAAATATAAAATTAATAGAGAGTTAAAAGAAATTAATAATAAATAAAAAAATTGTAGAGACTTAGGTTTGAATAATTCATTACTGGTCAGAACATAATATTCTATGATGAACTGTCCGTACTATATACTGGTTCAGTTCACTCCTGTAAATTTCTTCCAGAGACAGTAAATGGTAAAACAATGGCTGACAGGTGTACATTGCGGTTCCACATCGTGGCGTTCTAACGCGACGGCATCAGACCATCACTGGAACGGACTTACATCGGTGCTCCCAAGGATACAATCAGAGCGCCACCCCGTGACGAAGGAAACGTGCACTATGCTTTTTGTGTGCTCATTCACTGTATAAGGCATAAGTGTGCACTGAAGCAGTTAGCTTGCTACTTGAAAAAAGCAGTGATAATAGGTCGGGGAAAAAGTTCGTTCGCATTTTTTAAGAAAATTCAAAACATTTTTTAATATAGTTTATTTACATTTAACTAAAGTATGTAGGTACCATTTTGTTCGATAACTTTTTGCCATCTTGTAGGTAGGGACATGATCCCATTGCTATATAAATTTTGGGACTTCTGATCAAAATACCGCGACAAGTGGTTTTGGCAGTCCTCTCGTGATGTTAACCTGACACTGCCTAAAGAATTCTGAAGAGACCGAAACAGGTGGAAATCTGAAGGTGCAAGGTCAGGACTATACGGCGGATGCATTAACACCTCCCAGCCAAACTCTCTTAATTTTTTCTGAGTGGCTAAAGATGTGTGAGGTCTAGCGTTATCATGATGAAAAACCACATCCCTTCTGTTGATTAATTCCGGCCACTTTCTCTCAACTTCTTGCTTTAATCTCATCAGTTGTTCGCAGTAGAGTTCAGAATCGATGGTCCTGCCTGGTGGTAACAGCTCATAATGAATAATGCCCTTCCAATCCCACCACACACACAGCATCGCCTTGTTGCGAGTTAACCCGGGTTTCGCCACAGTCTGTGAAGCCTGACCGGTCTTTGACCACGACCTTTTTCGCACGTTCTTGTCGTACGTGATTCACTTTTCATCACCAGTTATCAGCTTCTTCAAAAATGGTTCGGTTTCATTATGTCGTAGTAAAGAATCACAAATGAGTACACGGTTCATTAGCAATTCATTAGGTTTCTTTCAGTGAGCTCGTGAGGTACCCAAATATCGAGCTTTTTTGTGTACCCAGTTTTTTTCAAATGCGCCAAAACTCTTTTGTGGTCAATTCCCAGTTCTTCAGCTACGTCGTAACTACTGATCTGCCGATCTTGTTCCACTTTTTCAAAAATGGCATCCATTTTATCCGTAATAGGGCGACCAGAGCGACGTGCATCTTTGAAATCAAAATTTCCGGATTGAAAACGCTTAAACCAAATTTGTGCTACTCTCAGAGACACTGCACTAGGTCCATAAACATCGCAAATTTTTTTCGCGGCTTGCGTTGCATTTTTACCTTTTTTGTAGTAAAATTTTAAAATGTATCGAATTTCTTCATTAGATTCACTCATTTTGACAGTACGAAAAACAAATGAAAATCACACATTTTCCTAATTTGAATTTGGAATTATGTTCTTTAAAATTTAAACTTTCATATGATACCAAAACCAGCCAGATACAAATACTATAGCCAAAGAGATTTTATTACAAGTTCCTACATACTATAATGCGAAAAGACTTTTTCCCCAACCTAATATATTGGGGCACCTTAGACGCTCAAGCAAACGTACGTTTGGTCCAAAAATCTGGTCCATAAACTATATATATGTATTTATATATATATATATATATATATATATATATATCGGAGCAATGACGTCACAGGCGAGCTTCATGGACGGTGTAAAATGACAACAATCAAAACATGTTAACTTTGGTTTATTAATAAGCGTTTAGAACCATAAATTACTCATTGGATTGTAATAATTTCACTTAAACTTTGATTAACTAATTAATGTTTGTGAACCATTAATTACTCATTGAATTGTTAAAACTAGACAAATGATTGTTAAACTGAACAAATTCACTGTAAACACATTTTTTTAAAAGATTGCCGGCAAGTTTCTTGCCCGTTCTTCTTGTACGGCCTATTACTTGGAATGGGCGCCTAGAGTCATTTATTTTAACTATCATGAGTGCTCTCCCATGTTAATAAAAAGTAATGAATTTCAATTGAAGATTAAAATATAAAGTAGAATGACAAGATCTAACAAGTTTTATAAAGATTCTTTGTCACAATCTGTTTTGCTATAAATACGAGCGACCGACTGTTGGAAAAAAACCCAGTCCGGTGACGCTGTAGAGGTCGCAAGACCAACAGCACGGTCCTTCAAAAAAAAAAAAAAAAAAAAGTTGGAAAAAAGCAGTGTTGCGCCTACCGTCGGACCGTTCAGATCTCCCATATAACCTTGCCGAAATAAATGGTTGAGATAAAATGGAGCTACTTCGTGTTTTCTTTCTACGAGGGGTGAGCGGTCACCATGATGCTGAAGATGTTGACGTCACCGGTGGTGACGTCACCGTTTTTAAAAAGACCCCTGGACTCGCCGCCCCGTCATATATCATCCAAATAAAATAAAATAAAATAATATGCAAAAAATCACCAATACACAGAACAAATACTTGTATTTGTTTAATGTATGTCAATGTCAATAAATGAAACCAAGTAGCATATGACATCATGTGATCGTTCAATCACAGTCACAATCACGGCTGCAATCACACCAGCTGGTCAAAAGGGACCTCCTGTGAGGGTGGCCGTAAGCCGAAGTTCCTCCGTCTTCAATTGTTTTAACCGTCTGAATAACTCCTTGATTATTCTTCAATTGTTTCCTTTAGGGTGTCTAGAGACCGTGATTCCTTGGCGCACCTTCACTCATAATTTCTTCGTTGCGCTTTGGTGCCTTTTGGTGAATGACCAGTAAAAGTTGAAAAAGTGAATCACAGGATTCATGGTGTCTAAGCACGAGGTGATCCGTTAACTGATTTTTTAACTGGCAATCTTTTGTACTTAAAATTTGAGTGGTGTATCTTAGATTGTCCAGTATTTTTACGTTGTCTGTAGTGTGTGTTTCGCTATATAACGATCGCCACATGACCACGCGAGAATTGAGATGGTCCTATCTTATCGATAATTAAAAAATATTAACATACGGAACCCTTAAAGGATGAGTTGTCTATCTTCTCAATAACGGATTACGGTAGGTAGCAAATTATTTAACTTGATAGGATAAGGTAGGTATCATATTATGTAACTTGATAGGACCTTAATATCGCATATCAAGGTCTACAGTATCCACTTCTGCAAGTTACTGGCTATAAAAAGGAGAAATACATTTTTACTAAAACAAATTTCAAACAAAGGTCTCGCTTGGTTAAACGAAGAGAAAATTAAGAAATAATAAATGATAAAGGAAGGCTTACTTAGAAACTACGTGACCGTTTCTTTGCCAGAAATAAAACGATACTTTTGAATAGCATTGATTTGTAAGGTACGTTTCTCTGTGTTCATGCAATTATTACAAAATTAATAACTAATTCCTTTTTGAAGTCTTATAATTATCTCATTACTATCATCGTGACGTTTACCTCACATATATATCGGCCAATCATCGAGCAATTCGCGCAAATGACGTCCAATTACGGCAGGGCGTCGCGAATGCGCCAATTAGGCGTCGGCGCGCGCACCTGGCGCACGAACTGCGTGGTCACGCGCGAATTTCGATCGTAAATCCTTTCCTCGACATATTATGTGCGATATTACTTCAATTTTGATCAATTGGAAACAATACTGGTTACGAAACTGGGTGAAGGAATGTGGGAGAGTCCGAACTAACACCTGGGCTCCAGAACTGACTCTGACCATAGCAAATACAAGATATTTTCTTGTTTTGCTATGACGATATTTCTAGCTGTTATTTGTGGTGTATTTCTAATCAATTTTGTTCTAACTTTATTTCAATTGTTTTATTTATTTGTAGGCACACATTTTGGTCTTAGTGCAATAAAAACTTGCAAAATGGCGGCAGAAGCAGTCCGCGTAGACTCGAAAGCTGATAATAAAACCAAAACATAACACTCGAGTAGGACTGAGTCGAGTTGTGTTGGAGTTTCCATTTAACGATACGAAGGTGAGAGATATCTCACAACACCCAGACAAGGATCCTATACTACCGCTTGTTTTTCTTACCGTTTAAGCGCTACAATTGTTAAGTTCATCGACGTACCATGGCTACCTGGCCTATAGTGTCCAAAAGTCCACAACTTTAATACTAGAGTTTATTCACACGTCTGCGAGTGACTCGTTCATAGCTGTACGTTCTTGCCGGAAGCGGCGATTACCGCCGCTAATGAGGAAGCAGTTATTGGCGGCCATGTATCCTGTAGTACGTCGACGTACTGTATTGTTCCCTCAGTTTTCTTGCGGAGTGCTATCATATGAACTTGCAATTAGACTTTTATGTGTCTTCTTTGTGCCGATTCTTTTCAAATATTTTGATTTATATACCTACTCATTAGATTGTACAGAATTAGCGTAGTAGGGGCAGTTATAGGCATGTAGTTTTTTTGGCGATTCATACATATTTGAGGACCCTGTGTTTGTTTTACTTTTCTACTTTTACTTTTATAGTTCTAGTTTTTTTCTGTATGCCACTTTGTAAAAAGTATTTAATACAATTAAAGTAAATGTCAAATAATTGGATACTTATCTACTGACCTACAGACCTATACGTACTGTATGTACAGACTCAAATTTGCACGAAGGAAAGTCTTCCTATTGGAAGATTTTCCTTCCTGTGCTTAGGTATTCCTAAGCACAAATAAAAGACTTCTGTTCTCTAATTTGCGAGAAAACTCAGACATATCTAATTTTCATTCGCACCAATTTCAAAACATTTGAAAAGGAATGCGTGTTCAGCCTTATAACGCCTTATTTATATCACAAAATAAAAATTAAATTGTCCAGCAATTTCCTGTTATTGTCATGTTGCAAATTGATGGTGTTGGATGCCGAATAATCTATCGTGACGATATATTTTTTTAACTAATGAAGCAATAGTGCTCGCAACTGGAAGAAAATAATAATATTGAAATAGACATAGCCACATCCAATAAACATATGCGGTCTTATCACATAAAAATGAAACAAACCTTAAGCACGTGTTGAACTCTTGCTTAGGGTTAAACATGCCTTAGTCGCGTATTTGAATACGAACAACCACAAACCGTAAGGAGCGTCTGTTGTCTAACCCAATTCTGTTATGACATTGATAATTATTTTAGTGTTTATCTTTAGACACTGTTTAGCTAAACCAGCACCTAAAAGTTATTTTTGTTATAAATAGGATAGAGTGAATACATTCAGTTTAAAATAATCATTACTTCCGAAATTCAAATCTGTAGAATGAAATATTAGCACCATAGAACGAATCACGAAAATAAAAATAAAAATTATTTGCATATTTTGATCCAACGGTCATCCATGGTCTGCCGGGCGTCATTGACTGCTGACCCGTCACTTCAGCTATTATTTCTCAGTGGGAACACCTTGACCTTAATCTAAAGACACCTGCCCAAGGGTCCGATTCCTTGGGGAATCTTAATCATGGGAACCGCTACCGTAAAGGGGAACGAGCAAGACGGTGAGAAATAATTGGCGCGTTCCGGTGATGTAATCTGCTTGTTAAAGTCAGAGGTCGCAATCTCAGAGTTAAATTGAAGTAAAATAATTTACATAGAATTCGTGATAATGTTTAGTCGAGGATAAAGGAGAAATAGGTGGGTCATTCTTGTTATTTTTTTAAACGAAAGACAAGCTTTTTCCTGGGACCGAAAACTAATCCCTGAAACTAGTGTTGCGACGATGGCAAGTTTTACTTGTAATCTGTTGTCGATTGCATTTCCTACATAATGAAGTAGATTCGGCTTCGTTTCGTTTTATAAAATATCAAGAACTACCTATCTTTAATTTAAATTTTTAACGATTTTATCGCAAAAATCGGTACTTACTGCAGGTGAGACAAGATCAGGTGGCCCAACGCTAACTTATCGTAAATAAAAGCATGTAGAATTGCCTTTAAAAAAGCGGGAACCAACTTCGATAAAAAGAAACTGCGATCTATGAAATGAATTTATACACTTTTAGGTGTTTGTTCATAAAATTTATGTGGGACCACTTCGAGTGTATACTTATACTTTAAACCAAAAAAATCAGCCCACAATTGACAGAGAAATCGGTGAACATACATAACAAAATAAATATAATTGAACATATAACCTCCTCCTTTTTCGAAGTCGGTTAAAAACATTACATCACGGCAAATAATATAAATTATCGTCTGCGTGACAACGTGTTGGTTCCACTTTAAAAAATGTAATCTGAAAATTAGTTTCACCATTTGACCATTGAAATATATTTGAACGGTCTTTATCCTTTTATATCCTTTTCAGACTTTTAATATGTACATCCGGAAATAAAATAAAACAAAAATTACTATTTGTCAATGCGTTTGAAAAAAATAACCCGTCAAAGGTGAGTCTGTCAAAAATCTAACTACAACAAAAAAGTGTCATACAAAAGAGGAGCTCACAATTGTTTGTCCAAATATCTCTATAATGAGAGCGAACGGCCAATCTGTCCAGTTAGCCAAACGTCAGAGTAAACAATCCTTTTGTCCGAAGCATGATCCCGCCAAAATTGCGCGCCAAATGCCAAACATTTGTCAATGGAGCTACAATGGCTCATTCACACTCGCAGCTGGCATTCACCTGTAGAGGGGTTCCCCGGTCCCCACACGTGGCCCACGACAGCAACGTCACATGTTGCTGGTCTCACCTGGTGCTGCAAATCTCGCCCCTAGTGAGGGGTTTGTTTTACGCGCACATGTTAGGCGGCTGCGACTGACAGATGCTAAAATACGTTGGTGCTGACATCGATTTTATTGTTGTAACAAATAGGGTCAAACATATTTTTTAATAATAATTATTAAAACCGGCTCATCAGCAATACCCATATACCTATGAAAGTTGAGAAATTAATAACAAATACTAATATGTAATGCTTATCATACTTTTTTTAGTTGATGGACGAAGCAGTTCATCAACTTTGCGATACGTCTTCAGTATGTGAGTGTGGCTGAGTTATAGAATCTAACACAATCTCTGAAATTATCGTTGATTTGGACATGTCGGGACAAGGGTGACGATAAAGTCAGATGTATACTGTGCGGACGTTGGAAGCGGAGCCAAGGCTCACCAGCCAATTAAAACGATTGGAGTTGATATAGCGAAAGAATATAAATATAATGGTGAAGTGAAAGAAGTATGTATGCAGGGATATCGGAAGGATCTTCTCTGCCTACGTAATTATGACGTTCCCTTGGGACATCGTTATAATAGCACTAATAGCAGTAGGTACATAGTGCGTAGGCGGTGGAATTACTGTACTTGTATTCTGTGATGTAGCGTAGTTCATTTCAAATACTGTTGGTATTTAACAGTCGTAGATTTGCTATCTACGACTGTTAATACCAACTGTATTAGGCGTAGTAGGTGAATACTCGGCGGTTCATCTTTACGAAACGTACAAAATAAAACGTATAAATGTTGAGATGTATTGTATTGTATTTATTTATTCATTAACAATATACATTGTGTTTGAAATTCAATTAATTAATATAAATCACACATAATAATTATAATACTAATTCAAATTTAAAAACAACTAAGTGAAAAAGTTAACATAAAAATATAAAAATTACTTAGCATGTCCAACTAACCATCTCATTCAAACATTATTAAATACACATGTCAAAGATATAAAAAATAACAAGTGAAAAAAAAAAAAACTCAAGATTTCAAAAATGACTTGGCAAAATAGTCTTCCAAACTGTAAAAACTATTTTCAAGAAGAAATGCCAAGACTCTGTTTTTAAACAAAGTGGGTTTATAAACAATCGCCTTGATATCTCGCGGCAATTTATTAAAAATTTCAATTGCTTGGTATATAGTGCTATGTCTAGCTACCTTTAATTTAAAACTAGTTTTATGCTTGAGGTCCTTTACTCTTGTGTTTTCCCTTACTACTCTCTCTTCTTTAGTTTCAAATTCGCCGATGTATCTGGCCAGATAATTTAAGACGACTAATAAATAAAGACAGGGTACTGGCAAAATCCCTAGTTTTTTAAAATATTGTTTACATGAATCTTGTTGAGAAATATTCACAATCGTTCGAATGCTTCGCTTTTGCAAAGTGAAAGCTTTCCTAATGTTGTATTTGTAGCTGTTTCCCCAGAACTGTATGCTATACCTCAGTTTAGACTCGATCAAGGCGTAGTATACCATCTTCAGCCGATCGATACTCAGTTCATCGCGCAGGCTTCTAAGGGCATAACATGATGAACTGATTGAACCATCTATGGCAGAAAGCTCCTTTTTCCAATTAAGCATGGAGTCAATATGAACACCTAGAAACTTTGCAGAGTCAACCAATTCGACTTTATCGTTATTTAAACATACATTAAGGCTGTCATTGTTTCGAGCAGTTGACTTGAATAACATGATGTTTGTTTTTTTAACGTTGATAATTAAAACTATGAAACTAATTACATTCTGTGTATTGAGTGTTTTATACAAAACTAGCGGTGCTCCGCGGCTTCGCTCACGTAATAAAAGTAGCCTAAATTACTCCTTATAACATCAGCTATGTGTCAGTAAAGGTATATATCGTCTAGTCGTTTCGGAGATTGGCCGAAACAATCAGACACACAAAAAAAATTGTTTATTATAAATGAATAAAATAAATAAACGCTTACACTCATACCCCCCGCACTAGGATTCCCTTTGTCGCAGGTGGCATGGACACACACAGATACACATCACAAACATCCAAGACCCGAGAACAAACTTACACAAATTCTGCCCCAACCGGGAATCGAACCCGGGACCCCTCGCTTTGCAGGCAGGGTTACTTCCAACTTAGCTACGGAGCCGTCAGCGTTATTATAACCAATGTACTGTCATATTATGGATTTAGTAAAAAGCTGTTATTTTGACATTACAAACAGACACTTCAATTTTATTTATTTGTACAGAGTTCTAAGTAAATAGAAGAATAGCTTTTTATGCTAAGTATTGCTATGTACGATATTTCTCTGATTACAATACCCTGTTAGGAAATTGTATTATCATTATTAGCAGCCAATACCATTCGAGAACCAGGTGGGCTGCTGGCGCCCATAACATCTGCGTGTGCGCAATCTCCGTTATATCACTGTTGTATTGTTGTTTTCACAATGGGACAATAACAGTTCAACGATGAATAAACGCGCATTATGCTATCGCGAATCAAAGCAAATACCTAACTGTAGGTACGGCGTTGGCACTCGTGTCATGATTGTGTGATGTTATTCGAGAATGCTTGGCCTAATTTATCGTGTAAACGCGTGACTAGCAATTTATGTATAATTTATTTTTATTAAAAGATCTACTACAATGATCTATTAAGTAAGCAATTATAGATGTATAAATAATTGAAACTTTCAGTCTACTACCACTTGGCACCATTACTAGCATGTCAGAACGCCGACATTGCCGTCAAATCTCGTCTTCATTTAAAGTTTAGCACAAAACACTTTATCTTAGTGTCAATGTGATCGCAATGGCAGCGTACTCGTCATGTTGATGGCATTGCAATTAATTGAGCCAAATATTGGTACGCGTAGCTTCACGTTTTTTTAACCGACTTCAAAAAAAGGAGGAGATTCTCAGTTCCGTTGTATATTATTATGTTTATTACCTGAGGAGATCACCGTCACTTATAAACTGATTTAGAATTTTCTTATTTGAAAGAATATACTTTCAGATTGGTCTCAATCATATCTGTGGTCCCAATCTATATTATATTAATTATTATTATTATCTTAATTACACAAATTTCATCAAAATCTGTTCAGTAGTTTGACACTGAAGTCAGTTCGTCGCTTTTTAAAGCATTTTTTGAAGCACCGTGCTGTTCCCTCTAGCTATCTTTACAGTGTCATTGAATTGCTTTTCAGCGTCCCCGAACTGCGTTGCTTCAACCAGGATCATTATGTATTTTATGAATCAAAAGGTTATTAAATTTTAATATCCCATGATATGTTAGAAGTGTAACGTGTCCATTGAGACCATTACTTTATCAAAAGGACACATCATTATCCAATGTCAACTATTTCATAAGAGCTATTCATACATCGTCCCTAAAGCGCCGAGTATTGCCATGATCCTCTCATTAAAATCACATTTTGTCACGAGGCAATCTGCAGTCGGCAATAGGGTCATTTGATGGTAACACTTTCCTCACTGGTGTTAAGCGTTATAAGATATTATGATAATGTAACTCGTTTTCTTTTGCATGTTAAACACTCAGTTATGATCTTCTTAAGACCAAAAACAAATGCAATCTCGATGACAGAATATAAGAAACTTTTGATCAGGTACCTAATGAATACGTTTTATGCTAATAAAATAATGATTACTGCAATTCTACGCATTCCCTTCGGGGTAAGTGCGATACACAAGATAACGCTTCACTGTAGGCTTTTCTGCTGTTTCATCAACATTTAACAACCTTTAGATCTAGGTTTTGTTGGCAGCTTGTCGTGCTTTAGGACGACTTGGCCACTATACACGCGTCCTATTCAACGTGAAGTGGCGTAACCTAACATTCGTCATAAGCATCTATAGTATAGGTAATCTCTGAAACTACTGATCCGCTTCTCAAAACTCTTGCACTATGGAAAGCTATATTGTCCTGTCATAAGTTACGTTTAATTGTGACACGTGCTACGCTCGCGATAACGTGTCACTAAACTCTTTGATTGATATTTTGGACTAATTTGTTACCTATATGTCACTAATTTCGCAGTAACACTATATTTTATATTGATACCAAGAGCAACACCTAGTTTATCTAGGTATGTGGTAAAATAAAACACTTAATAAGTCAATTATATCTGTAATTTAATTAAGTACTGACATTTAAGACATAGATTAACAATTCTAAATCAGCGTAAGGTAACATATACTCAAAATGTTTTGACCTGCATTTCCGCACCAGCTTGCGCCTCCATTTCCTTTAGGATTTCCTTCCTTATGTACCTCACACATTGATTCTTCAGCAGCTTCAAGAGGTACAGGAGTGAAGCGAAGAGAATCAGCACTACTGCGATCAAAACGATAATATCCGATATTGTAAAGTGGTCGATAACTTCGTCGTGAGCATGGCCGGACATCTTTACGTCGGTGCTCAGTTGGAAGGTTCTAATTTCTGGTTGCATATTGCAATTGATGTGCGTTTTATACGAGTAAACAATGTGTGGCCGTAATATTATGTGGTCAGCTGTTTAATTGAAGTGTGTCAATTTTACTTGCCAATCAAGCATTGCCAGCGAGGAATGTTGTG
Organism: Crocallis elinguaria; assembly: GCA_907269065.1. Classification (NCBI taxonomy): domain Eukaryota; kingdom Metazoa; phylum Arthropoda; class Insecta; order Lepidoptera; family Geometridae; genus Crocallis; species Crocallis elinguaria. Next base: position 15,287,664 of record OU026072.1, on the reverse strand, counting down.
ACTAGGGATTGATGTTGAATATGTATATTATGTACACATGAACTGGATTAGTAAATTAAAATTTCAGGTGAATTTTACAGTTGAAAGAAGAAACATAAATCTTCCAATCTTTAACTCTGGAGTGTCAATTAACGTTGACACTCCACAAGACACAAATTGTACATCAGTAACCTGAAGACTTTTGTCTATTATTATCTGTTCTGTGCCTGAAATAAGTCTTATAAAACATTCAGTCTTAATTATAAAAATCTCACTAACCGATTAATTCATAGTTATCTGTTAACTAAGTAGCTCTAAAATAGTTAATGTGATTTTTGTTTACTTATAAATATTAGCGGTTGCTTAGTTATACATACTACTTTGACAGCTATTTGAGCATTACTTAGTGACTTTTTATAATTAAGAATTTCGCAAATCCATTTCTTAGCAATTGATTAAAATTTCAGAGGGGATTGTAAGTTAAGTAAGACTGTTATAGCTATGAAATCAAACTATTCCAGCTATTGCATGATCTAGTACAACTCAGGAATAATGGACGTCCTACTTTGATAGTTATTTAAGCCTTACTTAGCGACTTCTTAAGTAAGATTTTTTCTAATGAATTTCTTAGCAATTGATTTAAATTTAAGAAAGGTTTCTGTGTAAGGCTGTTTAAAGCTATGAAAGCAAAATATTCCAACAATTGGTCTAGTTAGCCTGTTCTAATACTACTCAACACTCAGGAATAATGGAATCGCAATGAATGCAACAGCTTATTTTGCATATACAAGTATCGTGCGGTTGGGGTCAGGTCACCCGCCGGCGCCAGCGCGCGCGCTGTCACGAATGCTTATATAACGTGTACCTGTAGAACATATAATATGTACTATGCCGTGTGCCATAGGCCTGAGTACTTATGAAGTCGGACTCCATTCGCATTATAGTTATTTAATAATAGTATTTTAATGTCACAATATGTTGAAAATCTCCATGTCTTGTCACGTCGACTTGTCTGAGCTAACATCAATTCAAAAGTGCTTCACATTAGGTATATACGCATGAGATTAAGCATTTGGCCCATACTGTACAGTCATTGTTACTTTCAGATTTATAATATCAGAATAGATTTTCTTATTTACTAGCAGGTGCATGCGGCTACCCACTGACATTAAAACCAATGCTGCGTAGCTTCCGTTTGTCAAAGCGTGATAGTTTATAGGTTTGAAACCCAGCCAGACGACGTAACCTATAAGTTTATTCTCTATACTATGTGATTATTCTATTGCATTAAATCGCCATACAGAAAAGAGCGAGCGGCTTTTTGTTTTAACTTTTTTTATGTACATAAGACAATCAATAGGTTAGCCTTAGACCTGCACTATCTCGCCTGCCGGGTCGAAGTTAGTGAGTACGCTATGGGGGATTTACCAGTCGATTTTCGGCGTACAGCTGTTGCTTACCAAATTGCTTCACAAGCATAAGTCTAATCGCCACTCCATTTAAACATGTCGATAACAAGTCGCTGTAAAAAAGTTACATAAAAAACACGACTGCCCTAGCCAGTGTCACTCGGGATGATGTAAGGATTCTAACGATACCCCATACCCCATACATCCAAATCTGTTAAGGGATTTACAAGTTATGGTGGCATAAAGAAACTGACATACATACATGAATCCTAAACACAAATACACTCTTTTTTCGCAGTTGTGTAAAAATCGCAGGTGACTAGTTCATTTTCATCAAAATGTCGGTTCCACTATGATCTGCACCTAGGACATCATAGGCGATACTTTAGTGTCCTTTGATCAACCGTGAATACAATCACCTAGGTAATCATACGATCAGAACGGTCAACAATACATTGCAACGAAATGCGGCGGGCGATCATCTGCGCTGCGACTGAGCATTTTCACAGTGGATGTTAGTCTTCCACCGCATGCGACCTCGTGCCGCACGATAAAAATCAACCTAGAATAGGTTTCGACTATTTATCATTCGAGTATTTATCCTCTGAAAATATTAATCAAAATCTGATGATGTACTCCCAAGAAAAAACACTGAAAGCTGAAAACTAAAGCTTTCAGTGTTTTAGCCACGACGTAAAGGAGAAGGTATATGTGTTTAAGGTGAGAGGTTGTTTGTTTGTTTAATAGAAAGTATCCGGTGACTGAGCTCCACTCGGCGTATTATATATTTTTTAGTGAAATAGCTTTTATTCTTATACAGGTACCCGAAATGAATTATTAAGGTTCGCTCTGTGTAAAAACAAACAAACAAATGAGCAAAACATTTTTTTTGTGTAAAATAGAGTTTTTACAAAAAATACAATGATTTAGGCAAAATAATATATATACAAAATTTCATCCAAATCGTTAATCGAGTCTTTTCCCGAGATGACTGAAATAAATGTATATATATTATTTTTATATATATTTAATTCAATTCATTTATTCACTAACAATTAATTAAATTGTTTCTGAAATGCATGCATATTAATTACAGTAGACAAACAATAAGTCAAAATAATAGTAATATAGATAGAGAAGATATAATAATTTTAAATGCTACATAATATTATATCGCAGCTACTATACTAATATCATCCTCCTTGAGGCACGTAGATAAAAGTTTATAATAATTTCTTTTGCGTTCATAAATCTTTTCATGCGTTTTCACTATTTACTTGTACTAGTTTTACTATCGTTAAGTACTTGTTTTATTTGGTCTATTTCTTATCGCATTTTAAGATAAGTGGCTAAAGAGATAGCGAAATAGACGTAGTTTATATGTAAGTCTGTGTAGTACGAACTTGTTTTTCTTGGAAAAGCGGCTATGTAACTGTGTTTATTGCTCAAAGGGTATCAATGGAATATTAAACGGTAGTTTCCTACATTTCAACGGCCAGCTGCGTAGCGCCTCGTGCACACTTAAGCGAACGCAATAAATAAATTATGGAAGCACTGAAAATATTAAAAACAGCACTTAGGTATGTACCTACCTTAAAAAAGTAATTATCTTTACAAATTTAAGCCTGCATTCAAAATTGGCAGCTCATTGTGCTACATTAGTACGTGGTATGTGGTAGTACGTAGTACATATTAGATCAATTGGTCCGAGTTCTAACCGTACCACGATTAGAGGTAGTGAAAGAGACGGACCGCAGCCGCGTCTACCATCTCTATTCAAAAAATAGTTTCTAATCACTACGTATTCATTGCAGAAGCTGCGGTAAAGACGCAGTGGTGCGCAAGTGATGTATGTATCGTGAAGCAGAGCAGTCGTCACTTTGAGCCCTTAATGGTTTTACTTCTACTTTCCCGGGTTCGATTCCCGGCCGTGGCAGATTTTGTGTAAACATAAAATTTGTTCTCGGGTCTTGGATGTTTGTGATGTGTATCTGTGTGTGTCCATGCCACCTGCGACACAGGGAATCCTAGTGCGGGGGTATGAGTGTAAGCGTTTATTTATTTATTTTATTCTACTTCAGCAACGTTTGCGCTTATATTGTCTCGTAATCCGGGCTTGTTGCAAAAGCATGGTTATTTTAACAGCAAAACGCGTACTTGCGTAAGCGTCTATGGCTTGCCTTAGATTGTAACAGTAAGTTAGACGTCTACAAACATAGACGGTAAGTATGTATACCTCCTAGCCGGTTCATTGATAGTCCGCGGCGGCAGCTGCGACCTGCGATAACCCGCGAGGCGCCGCGTCCGCGTCTGCGACCGAGATGGTCCCCATTCATCTTGCTATTGCTACAGGGCTATCATCAGCATTAATAAACACATTACAAGTCTCTTGTTGCTGTAATATTGAATGCAAAAACTCTGTCAACAGCGGTTAGAATTATTCTGAGAAGGCTGGCAGTTGTAGTCTGAGATTTGGGCAGTAATTCCTAGTGCGACTCAACTTTCATGAGCACTTGTTGATCACTTTTCTTACTTTATTGCAAATTAGCGTTTGCACGCGAATTCACACGCATGGAATCACTCGTGAAATAAAATGTAGCCTATAACATTCAGGGATAATGTAGTTTTCTATTAGTATAAGAATTTTTAGTATCGGACCAGAGGTTCCAGCGGTAACAAACTAACGAAAAGACTCACAAACTTTACTGCTTATAATATTAATAATATTATTATTAATAACATTAAAGTATGTATGAAAAAATTGCATTTGAATGGGCAGTAATTTTTTGTATGGAAAAACTGAAACTACTCTAGAGGAGGAAGAATCAAAACAATTAGAAGAAATTTTCTTTTTTACGTTAATTCTGCGATGGTTTAGCGTTCATTTGTTTTTAAACTTTCTAATCAATAAGAGGAATGATAGAGTGAAATAAAACATAATAGCCCTAGTGCTATAAAACAGCTGTTTGTTGCGGTGCAATCAGTCCTAATTGTAGCGCATCACGCGTCTCAATGCTTATGCAAGACCTTCTACTCGTAGTGTTGTTTGCATTTGCGCCCATTTTGGACCGCTCGTTAATTGCACAGCAGATTGATGTTTATGGCGCCTTTTCATTTAAGACGCATGTGCAGGCAAACATGCCTTTTAATTTAGGACGATGTGGTCAACATGGTTGACCTCTGTAATGAGTTGCGTCTTACATGAGGCTCATGTTTGCTTGATTTACTGATGACAGCCAAAAATGACTACGTATCACCATCATCATCGTAAGCTGGAAGACGTCCTCTGTTAATGGTATGTTGGTCGATGTCTGCTAAAGATACCTAGGCCTCGTCCATAAAAAGGCTCTTTGAACGGCTGCTTGGCCTACCTTGCTTTAATTATTATGGGTCTTCTAAATAAACAGTGTTAAACGGTTGAATAGTTAAAGTATGTTTTGTCTCTTTCGATTCTGTTTAAAATAGTTAAAGTACAACAAAGACAAAACATTTACCGTGTTACCACAAAAAGACACTTTTAGACGCCTGTTTACCTAGACAGTGTCTAAAGATAATGTCGAAAATGTCATAACAGAATTGTCTTAGCGAACGGTTAGATACTACTTAAATCAGGATTTGTCGTTGCTCATATTTGAATACGTGACTAAGGCATGTTTAGGAGTTAAGTTTGTTGTGGTAAGACCGCATTTATCTAAACCACCGTTTAACTTTTTTTTATTAATAAGAGTCTATATGTGTATAAATTCGAAGAATTCTAATCAATCGTCCCAACAGCTTACCGACATCTCTCAAAAGCTAGTCGTATTTCATGAACAAACGCGATTGGTCAAAGAATTCCGCAACACTACACCTTGCTCACATACGTGGAACACAACAAAGCCTTTTGTTCCATTGGACCTGAGCTTGCTTATAAAATTTAGGTAGGTTTCGCATGTAAATACATATACCTATATTGCGTAAGGCACCTGGAAAATTCAAAATTCACCAAAATATCAAGTACCTACTTAAACTAACCGGCATAAAATTTGCCTTGATATCGGAGTGCTCTCAGAATTGAAAATATGCATAAATACAATAACAATAAAGACAGCGAATATTGCCCTTTTTCTTTTTGGTACTAGTATATAACTATCCTAAAGTTTCTAAACATACGACCACGATCCCACAATAAGACACCGAGACAATATCATTCCGATATCCGACGCCTAGCGGCTGAAGAGTTCTAATGACTACTCGGATCAAAATTCACATAAAATATAACGGATGTACCACCCCATGTTAGGTACAAGAACATTGTCTTGAATAATTAGCCCCGCATTTCAAACATATCGAATTGTAAGTTAGGAACTATATAGTTCCTACGTTTTGATTTCTTCACACACGAAGAAAATCCTACTAATCCTACTTCCTACTAATATTATAAATGCGAAAGTGTGTTTGTAGGTTTGTTGGTTTGTCCTTCTTTCACGCAGCAACGGAACAACGGATCGACGTGATTTTTGGCATAGATATAGTTTAGGGATTGGAGAGTAACATAAGCTAATTTTTATCTCGGAAAAATGCATGGTTCCTGTGGGAACGTTAGTATACAAGTAGGTTCCATCACGTTCTCTCTCACGTTCTCTCTGTTGGGAGACCGCCATGTATTCCTACGTCCTATCGCATTTCGACACCTTTTCATACAATTGACGTTAACGTTAACCTTGTCATCTTTGGTTCTTATTTTTTACAGGATTTAATAATTGTTTTTATTAGTTACGGTTACAAAAAGATAATGAATATACCCATGGCCTTAACAAGTAAACTATGTATAACAAAAGTAAAATCGCAATCTACCTTACCGATCGCCGACTGCCATCGAAGCTTTTTTTCTCTTATTGCATTCCCGAAGTGCTGACCCAACAGTCGAGGACCTAAACAGGTTTCTGCCTTAAAATGAAGTCACATTGTATCCTCGAGCCAATACCTGCATATTTTTAGTGTCGCTCGAATTTTTATATATAAGGTCGTTTGCTTGATGGTAAGCATCAGAACTTTGAAGCACAAAGGTCTAGTTCACTTGAGTGCGCTCGTTATCCTGAAACATTAGGTACGTATTAAGTGTTCTAAGTCCAGTAATTTCACTGACAACTTTGCTTATCAAACCGGAAAGCAGTAATGCTTGCACATTATCGCGTGGCGGCAAACTATCACTATCTAAGCGGTGGTATCCACCCAGACGGATGCTCGCAGAAGAGTTAGTAGTACAACCTGGTTGTTCAGTCATAGGTAACGCCAAACTTTTAGGCCGGTGTGAAGAAGAGATCCTGCGTGATTATTGGATCAACAATTATTATCAAGCCATTGATTTTTGATCCTGCGGTGATGTAGAAAGTAAGAGGAGTGCGCATACTAATACCGGTCATCAGGTTTTAGGTAGTAATATTTGGTTGGCAGTATTAGCAGTAGTCATTGATCCTAAGTTTAGAACAATGTTTAATGTTTAGACAATGCAAGCATTTGCCACTAACAAGGCGTTTTTTATTACAGCTTACCTGGGCGCAATTCATCACTACTCAGCTCTCCTTTGAACTAACGTTATTATAGATATACATCGTAGAAACATCTCAATTAAATACTATACACACTAATAGGAAAAACTGTTTTAAAGTAGACATAAGTATTGTTGTTGAGATACAGGCCCGTACACGAACACACTTACATCAAAAGTTAATAAAACAAATACAAATGTTCATATAAATCTTTATTAGCTACAAAGTTTTTGTAGATGCTAAAATGCTACTTGCAGTTTTAACTGTGATTGATAGTTTATTGAAGTGAAAGTATTTTATTGGCCTGCTTTTGCCTCAATATTCAGGAGTCTATGTCGAAGTGAAATGCTTGATTCGTAATATAATTTACTTTTAGGAAAAATATTTATTTAAGATCTTGATGATCTTGTCCGTGAAGTGGCGGGAAATTTGAAAAAGTATACTTTTTGTGATAATGATTTTGAGAATATTTTGTAATTCGCGTGAATAAACAATAAGGCTAATTTTAGTGGCTTAGTTAGGCTTTGAAACTAAATCAAATTAAAATATTCGTACCTGAAAAGTAAATACATGTAAATTTCATTTTTTTTTCATGATACTTTTCGATCTATTTTTAAATGAATTTGATGAACTATGGTCTGTGCCACAAGATATTAAAAATTCACAGGATGAGACAACTAAACTCGAACCATCTGATGAGAGGTGGCGTAAAGAACTCGAGAGTCGAGATACACATACAAGCCACACCTAATATGATCGAGGAGATCGTAGCAATCACAACGTACTATAAAATTATCCAGTTCCAAGAACTAACAGTCGGGTATCAAGCAAGCGGGTCAAGTTCCCGGTCGGCCGGCGCCAAAACAAACCGCCAGCTGGGCAACTATTTGCGGAAGCTTCAGCGGAAACTTCTCACGTACTCATTGAGTGCAGTACTCTACTCCGACAGTCACCGTTACTTGTGCCCCTTACTGTTGCTGATACTGTGCATTTGTGCGAATTAATTGTATGAATTGCTTGGCTTGATTTTTTTGTATATAATGTATAGGGTGTTTGTTTTTTTTTTTCAACATTTTTAGCGTTCGATTTCCAGTTTTTTCGATATAGACATTTCATTCTCATGCGGAAACGATGTATTATAGGTACAGTAAAATTGTGTCACGTAATCGGAGTATGGAGCGAGTTTGGCTGATCTGAAACTTATGCGACTTTCAATCCGACGCACCATAGTTCGAACCAACATGACTTATATGAAGTTATGTGCGGATTTATGATAATGTGAAGGAAAAGAACGAAAGGAAACACGCATGTTCAAGAACCATACAGTTAGATGACATTTGAAATCCACCAAGCCGCACTAGGCCAGCGAAGTGGATTATGAGTCATCATTATGACCCATACTCTATCTCTCGAAAAGAAGGCCACCTACAACAAAGATGTTCCAGCACGGTGAATGGTGTTCCAGCAGTGGAAGCGTAATAAGGCTGATAATGATGGTGATTATATACAATTATACATGTCACTGCATTGAGCTCTAATTTTGTCATCTAGATTTTAAATAAGCTGATCAATCTAATTCACTTGATCGAACTTACCCAAGAAACGAGGTGATTGTGCACTATTCCATTTTTAACACACATTTATCAGCTTCACTTGTAACTAACAAACAATGTATAAAATATAATAAAGTCTTGGATGTCTATTTTAACCTACTTTTAATTTTCGTACCGAAATGAAACTTTGTGTGTTCGGATATGTAGTTCGGATGACAAAACTATAATTTGGTACCACGGATCTGATCTCATGCTGGAGCCAGGAGGTGGATAGTGGAACTATTTAGTGGCTACAATAATCTTAGAAGTCAATTTTAACCTACTTCTAATTGCCGTATCAAAATGAAACTTTATATGTGTATTCGGATGACAAAACTATAATTTGGTATCATGCAGCTGATCTGGTTCTCTAGATAAAAGCCACACGCTTATTTTTCCGCTCACGCTAACGCCAATATAGTGTATGGGCATTACTAATGCCATTCCCATACATGCACAAGTTAACCCTTGCGAGATGTCACATGACTGTTTTTAAATTGGTGGATGCCAATTGATAGTATTGGCTTTCTATTTTATGGTATTGGCATTAGAGTGAGCGGAAAAAGAAGTAGGTAAATTTTCTCTAGAGAGACTGATGATGGAGCCAGGAGGTGGATAGTGCAACTCTTCAGGCCCTACAGGTAAATCCTTCAAGTTTGGACTCATATGATTCGTTTTGACGAGTCCAATAGATTGCACTTGGTGTCGAGGTTCTGATGATGGAAGTGTGTTTTTTAATTTCTTTAAACTACGTGGTACTAACTAACTATTATTACTTTTGTTATCGACTATTCTCGAGAGAACGAGTATAGGTAGGTAATTGTATAGTGAAAATTATAACAAACACAATGGGAGCGTGAAGAGCTAACGTTCACTTTATAACTAACGCATACCTACTACAAATAGAATTTACTAGATTCCGCCCGCGGCTTCACCCGCATGATATATAGATCTTTATAAATTGTAGTCTATGTGTTATTCTGATGAATAATTAGCTATATTACTGTAAAGTTTCATCAAAATCCTTTCAGTGATTTTTGTATGAAAGAGTAACAAATAGATTTATATTTAGTTGTTTAGTTGCTTTTGGATACTTTTTTCAATATAAAGTCCTTCGTTTTGTACAAAGACAACATTTGAATTAGTATCCTGTGCCTTTTAGATAACCCAAATGTTTTTGTAGATTAATTACAAATAATGAGCAGTAGCATAAGCTATCCAAACAAGTATCCGATCTTGAGAACGTTATTTACCTACAAGTAACCCAAAGCAAAAAGCCCAAACCGTCACAGAGGTCAAGTGAAGCCACAGATTCCGCGCCGCGCCGGCGCAGGCGGCGACCATCAAAACAAATTGTTTACTGGAACACTGCACGTGTTTGTACTGAGTGACACTTTAATAGTGTGACGTGTGGTGTCTGCTGTCTACAGCTGTGCAGCTACGTACCTACTATACGTCTTTACCATACTATATACCTGTAGGCTGAAGGCCATGTCTTGTATCACATATACTAAAAACTAGCTGCTGCCCGCGGTTTCAGCCGCGCGCAGATATTGGATATCATGGTTATTATTTTTTTTGCACGGAACCCTAATTCTTTTTATAAAATAAAAGTAGCCTAAGTTACTCCTTATAACATAAGCTATCTGCCAGTCCAAGTCCCGTCAAAATCTGCCCAGCCGTTTTGGAGATTATCCGGAATAAACAGACAGACAGACAGACAAAAAGTTTAAAAATGGTTGTTTTGTTGTATGTACCGTATCTACTTTCATATGCATTTGGTAAATAGCTGTTATTTTGATATTACAAACACACTTCAATTTTATTTACTTGTAGTATAGATGAATACTTATAGGTAGGGGCCACCGTGCACTATAAAGGTATTGCATATTGCACCCTGTAGTGCATTAGGGCTGGATGGGTAGCTACCACCCTCTATATGAAAATGTACGTTGACCGTATTTACTAATTACGATCACCGAGATGATGGTCAAATACTAACTTATGGAGATATAAGTAGCATATTAATTACACACCTAATTACTTATAATTATTCTACAGAAACATGTTGGATCACTTGTAGGTCATTTGTAGATTTATGGATAACTAGCTTCCACACGCAGCTTCGCCCGCATGTTAAGTACATATATTAGAAATTGTAGTCTACGTGTAATTCTGGAGTATATAAGCTAAGTATGTTACTGTAAACTTTCATCAGAATACTTTCAGTGGTTTTGCGTGAAAGAGTAAGAAACATCCATACATACATCCTCGCGTTTATGATATTGATAGGGTAGGAGCGTATAGGATTGTATAGACCCTGACCTCTAACTACGATTCGTAATTCAGAAACTACGAAAAAATGTTGTTTTTTTTTTAAATTTGAAACTGTTTGACCGCGATCTCACTTGAATTCACACACAGGTCTTGAAATCTGTCTGATACGTTTACCTATGACTACCAGGAATAGCGAAGTGACTATGCGGTATAAAATTACAACAAATTCAAATCTCTGATTCTCAGAAAACCATAATAACATTAAAATTTTTGCAACACCAAATCTAAATTTTATGGTTAACACCTAAAGTTTCACAAACAACTTCTAGCTAATTCACAGATGTTTTTTACTGACATTCTTACTTGATTACCCTACCTACCTACCTAGATCTCGAGTCGGCTAGCGGCCTTGCAAGGTCGGTAATCACTGCCGGCTGTCTGACGGCTTTAGTCGAGCCAGAAAAGTATAGTAAGAGTGTCCCTAGTGTTGTATTGTAAGATTCTTTTGCAAGGAACTGTTTGGAACTCGGGGCAGTCACCTGCTCCTGAAAACTACAATCTGGGAGTCTTCAAAACAAGAGTGAACAGGTAGACAAAGGGATTTTAGAGAAAGTCAAAAATGTATGGCATTGACTTGTCATCATAGTAAGTTAAATCATTTATTTGCCAAAATACTTATAAATTTAGATCCTTATCATTGTATCTTATTGTACTTATAGTATCGTAATTTCAATTTCATACAAACTTTCTTAGCGTTGAAGCGAAAACGACTATAGAATTAAAATCGCTTTAAACTTACCCTGCCAATTGTCTAGACTCTAGACCAGTGGTACCCAACTGGTATTGTTTCAAGAGCTATTTAGAAAATACCAACATGCTACGCGGGTAGCGCCGACTCTAAAATAGAACCTAAGTGAGATAAAATAAACTATATTATTTCACAACACTATTTTTTATTTGTTATGACATACATACTACAAAAATAATAGACTGCAACAGCAATGTGATACTTGGCTGTTCATAGTTTCAGGTAGCATCTTAAACTCTAGTTGGTATAATCTGCCGTGCAAACCAAAATCATGCAATTTTTGACGTGCTAGTTTGTTATAATATTATACACCAAGAGGATAAAGCAGTGTCTTAAGTCACGGGCGGCTTATTAGACACTGAGCATAACAAAGGACTTTAGAGTTAAGTCCTAAGAGAAGCGAGGGGTTCAAGCCGCCCAAGACGAAGACAGGCTTTATTCTAGAGGTGAATACTCTACTTTTCCCACCTTCTGCGAGACAATAAAAAGTCAGGGCTACATAAATAATTTATTTTAAATTTCATGCAGCTGCGTTCTTATTTTGTTTTTTTGTTTAAAAGATAACATACTTTTCTGTTTCTACTATATATTACTTTAGGTAATGGCTTTACTAGATCTATGTTAATTTATCTTAAACGCTCGTTAGTGTTTAATGATCTAAAATATCAACTTACGAAATATCAAAGAACTTGCCTCTTGTAATAAATAAGGCCAATCTACGCTAGATTAATCTTCTTTATTAGATAATATATCAACGAAATTCTTCTAAAGTACGTAGAGACTAAATAATGTGACTAATGATGGGCACGTAAGGTCGACCGCAGATCCAAAGGTCAAGGATACGAATCCTACGATGACCTTGGAGTTTTCGATGAAGAAAAATATAATGACAGAACCGTGGCATGGAATGTGCTCAGCTGGTTCCTATACAGATATTCAGGCAGTTGCAATTGAGAGCCAGTCTTAACTCTTAATAAACAGTGTTAAACGGTTGAATAGTAAAATTATGTTTTGTCTCTTTCGATTCAGTTCAAAATTATCAAAGAACATCAAAGACAACATACCGCCGTTTAACAGTTTTTTAATAAGAGCCTTGGCGCGTTTACTGCGTGGAACTGTTTGATGCAAGAGGCAACTAGCCGATCCAAGTGGTGTTCTAAAGGGCACCTCAGACGCTCAAGCAAACGTACGTTTGCTTGCACGAAATCCGCGCTTGACGCAAACGCGTTGTTATTCTGACAAGCAAACGTAGGTTTGCTATTGGGGAAGACCTATGTTCAACAACGTCTTCCGGCTGATGATGATATGTTTATCACCTTTGATCACAAAAGTGTAGGTAAAGGTAAAAAATATTTGACAGTAGATAAAGTCTGATGTAGGTACTCAGTTTAACTCAATTAACTCAATTAATTCAGCAAATATTATTGTAGTTCCATTATATATTATTATTTATTATAGAAATGGCGACCTTGTCAAGTAACTGTTAAGAGGCAGATTTGGAATAACCCAACATAATTATGTAAATGTTTGGATTTTTTATAATAAACTCTCGCACAGCTGTGTTTGCGGTCGCATAACAATGAATATATTAATACAGGCACTATTTATTAAATAATAATTACTACTAACTAATTTAATGATTGAAATCATGTATTTTATGTTTAATATTCATAAACATGCTCAAGTAAAATAATAATTAAGGGTGTAGGCAATTTACAGAATATGTTATATTTAATTTGGTAAATGATATGATAACCAGGGTAGAAAATCGTATGCTGAATAAAAAACTTAAAACATTAAAATTACAGAATGAAGCTATGATAGTGATGACAGCTCGTTAGTGAGGATGCTTGTCGATATATGTCGGAGATCGAATCGAGGTATATGAATGACCTCGAGCTTTCACTTGTACATCAGACTTTTTCCAGGCCTTTTTTCTTTTTGTAAACACTAAAGAAAAACAAGCAAACAAACATATAAAAAAGCATTTTCATCGACTATATCCTCACTTAAAATCGAATGAGACAACGGTCAAACGCTACCTATAGAGAGAATAGAGTTAAAAAAATAAGATAACACAATACCAAACATTCGAATAGATAAGTAGCTAAAAGGCTACGCACGAAATCAGGAGGTGGTAAGATTAACTCTTCTGCGAGTGTCCATCTGGGTGGATACTTCCGCTTTGCTCGTGTAGTCTGACGCCAAGCAATAATGTGCATTACTGTGTTCTAATTTGATGAGCAAAGTAGTCCGCGAAATTACTATTATGTCTCAGGGTAACGAGCGCACGGCAGTACCGCGTAAGCTTTTGTGTTTCAAAGTTCTGAGTAGCGCTGAAATTGTTATCGGCTGGCATGCTTACTATCAGGCTAACGACCAGTTCTTCTCGTTAGCCAATATTATAAAAAAACATGTCAGCAAGAAAACAAAAGAGCAATACACCAACCAGTGTACCTAATACAGATCGTGCCTATAATTTTTATTCAAACCAAAACACAACAACTTTATCAAAAACAAGATCTCAAACGTAGCGACATCAGTAAAAAATCATATATACTTATTTCAAGTTTTTTCTGCACACGGATACGAGAACAAATTCTCAGGTGTGATGACCTCGACCGGGCCGGAGGCGTCGCAGGATTTTGAATTAACGTCGATATTATTCGACGCCTAATGAATAATGTAAATTGTATTAATGGGGTCACATTTTTCTTCCTTTAGCTGATATCTGGTGGCCTTGCACCTGGCACCGGCGCCATCTCGGTCAACTGCCGCGTCAGCGTCTTACCCGGAACTAGATGTGACTGCTGTATGTTTGTTTAGATTTAATTGGCTAAAAGTTTCTTAGAATTTTATTTTGATTAGATTACGAGCACCAGTGTAAAGTAGGTAGCAGTTTGTAATAAATGATGCCGATTCCAGCTTCTTTTTTATAATATTCACCATAATTTATACTTGTGAATAAAATATTTTGCACTTAATACATAGTTAATGTTGTACTAATAATAATTCATTTGGTTAAATACACTAAAAATTGGTTTTAAAAAAGCGGGTAGCGACTTCGACTAAAATGTAGTGAAATATTAAATTTAATACCTCATTTTTCCACCCTTAGTTGTGCTATTCTTTCATACCCACCAGCCTTGAGATATACCCTACTCATGAAAAGAAGAATCATTCCAATCGGCCGGGAAGTGGCAAATAATGTCTCCCTTCATCTCAAAGAAAAAAGTAAGAAAATGTTAACAACAATTATTATCATTTGCCTATGAGTTGAAAGAGATGGATTTAAATTTTCCTGAAAACGTTTAATAACACGTGAGATAGGTGACCATGACCTTAGAACAACCTGTCCTCATAATTTCTGCAAAACGTTATAAATTCATCTATTTGGACATGCCTTTTAGACATTTGACCCTCATTAGCAAGATTACGTTCTATTTCAAAATATTATATTGCGAATTTGTGATAAAATATCTCGAATATCTAATATAGATATATCTAGTATACGAGTGATTATACTAAACTATTCATGAAACGACAAGGAAATCCCGAGTTACGAAAGGTGAGTGTTAATGATGTCATCTCAGTCTAATATTTTATAGAGATGAGAACCTCAAATGTTGACATGTTTATAATGATAATACAATTAATATTCTAAACCTGGTTACGATACTTATTATCACTGATATCACTGATTTGAATTTTTATGTTATAGTAAGTATAATATGTAAAGCACACGCTGCTAAGGTCCACCAAGAAAATAAGTTCTGACTCTCGGTCACTCTATTGTTTTTCCATTACTACAAGTAAACGATGGTTAAAGTATTCGAGGCTTATTTCCACGACTATTTTAAAAAAACTATTATGTCGACGCATATTTTAACTGCACAACACATCTAACTTCACACACCAAAAAAAGGTTTTCAGCTTTTGAGAAAAACGGTCCTTTATTTAAGTGGCTCCGTCACATTTTCGAAGTGTCAACAATTTGTTTGACATGTGTCGGGATTATGGCTCGTAAAATGGGTTATTTATGGCAAAATATATTGAATTTTAAACGGCAAGCGGTTGCCAATAGAAATAACCGCCTGAAAAGATTAGAAGACCCATAAATATTCTTTGGTTGGCACCTAATTAATTGATGACTGGGAATACAGAATGGACGCTTAAAATTATGCTAACACAGATAATGGGTCACAAGATCAACTATAAAATTGAGAATCTAATAAGAAAAGGAGAAATAAATATTCTAGCTGTAGGTATTTACAAATTAACGATTTAGTGCAATTATACTTTTATCATTACATAATAATTAAGACATGTAGATTGTAGCCCTACAGAAGTTTAATAATAGAAGTGAGGACAGTTAAAACAATTAAGCCTCGAGGCACAGATACAAAACACAAGAAGGTACCAGTAATACCAGAAGCTAAGAACTTTTGATTTATTTGATTACAGCCAGCAGGCCAGAGCGAGCTCCGTGTTTATGGATCATACTCACTTCATGTCAATGAGAGGAGTCATGTAAGGCTGTTATGGTTCATGATGGCATAAGAAATAAGAGAAATTTGACTAACCCAGTAACAAGCATGTCATTACTAATATTATTGGTTAACATAAAATAAAACCGAATGACTTCAAAGCCGTAACTTCGTCGCGAAACTAATTCCACAACAAAGAGTTAAACAGAGAACCGCCATAAAGTTTTTATAAAGAATAAATTTGAAATGTTCCCACAAACAATCGGTTTGTCGTGTCCTAGTCTCGGAGTGAGAGGAAACCTCGTAATTAGAACTCGGTTGTAAAATAACCATCAAACTTGTTCAAGAGGACTTCGTGGCTGCTAAATCCCCGGCCACTTTAAAACATAAAGCACTGTGACAATCTTCACTGCTCGTGATAAGGTTTAAAATCGATTAGCAGTTACATTTTCAAATAAAAGCAGTGCATGAATGAGCATGTTCCATAAATTATGTTCAGTATGACAGGGCGCGCTGTTGCAAGCTTTTATGATCGGAAACAACGAAGATGTGATTAACTTAGTTCTTTAAGGTCAGGTAATTATGGTCGTTGCTACAAGAACCCTTTATTATTTGTCCTTTCCAAGTTATCGGACTCAAAAGAAGCTGATTCAGAAGAATGCCTGTTTAAACTCCAACAACAATTTTCCATTAATGAAAATAAACTCTTTAATAAAAGTTAGTTTAATAATGTATCAACATAGATACTTGTTTGTACGCCAAAATCTTAAATTTGAGTAGGCAAGCTTCGGTACTGCCACCCAAATTCTTACACTGGTATTTCAAAACTATAAAAAGTATTTCATCATCGCTCAAGGTAATTAAATTTAGGTGTTTTTGATACATATTTCAAACTTATTTATGGATACAAAAGTCTTTTGGACACCGTCTTGAGGATTCGAGTGAGCGCAAGTTATCTTTTCGGCTCTAACCCAGCTTGAGTTTTCATCTAATGTTGCGTTAAATTTGGTCTTTAATTCTACTATTAATCTCACATATCTATATAAATCATTTTGATAATCTACATGCCATTAGTAAGCCTGCACAAATCCAAATGTTCTAAATCTAATCTAATGCGCACTTGTTGGGCCATACAGTTTTGACAGCGTATCCATGCTAGCGTTATCGAATAGCAATGCTGATTTGTTTATAAAGAAAATAGATTTGTTGCAAGCAGAGATTATCTTTGTTGAACGTTTGACACATTTCACTTATGTTACGAAGGCTCAAGCTGCCTTAGTGCAGTATCAGAATTAAATTACAATACATGAATCGATTTAACAGCGGCAACAAGCAGGCTAACACTACTTAGTGCCGCCGCACATTGGGCCATAGAGCGTGGCCACAAGACGCAATCACTTGACGCGGCCACCAGCGGCTGGGTACAGTCACATCCACTGGTAGTCACAAAATAGAGAGAACAGAATGGCACCCGGGCGCTTCGACCGTCCTTACGCGCCCAAGCACTCCTTCTGTTTCCTCTCTATTTTGTGCGGGTTGGGAAAAGCCGAGGTTTGTGGTCGAGTGTGTGCGCGAGCCACAAACCGCCTCAGCTTGAGGCTCGGTCGCGGCCACTCGAACGCTCAGTTCGCACCGATACCATACAAAAAATCTTGCCCGCAGCTTGATGGTTGCATTAGTGGCCGGGTCCGGTCCCCCAGTGTGTGGCTGCACTCACTGCTGCCCAGTAGTAGTGACTTGTCTCTGTAAACAAGGTTTATCTTGCGGATTTGCTGATGTGATCATTTATAGTTCTTACAAAACAGAGCATTTAAATATTGGTAGTTTAGCCATGTGACTCTAACGGGAAATAACTTTTTTCATGCAAGGTAGGTTACGCCTGACCACTATCTTAGGTATTAATGGGGTCAAAGGAAGCACGCTGTGTGAATGAGACTGGCGTTGAACTGGAGCTGCATAGAGGTGCTGCCGACAGATTCTTCAAGGGTGGTAGGTAAAATTTGCACAAGAAAATGCTCCGCCATCATGATCATGATATTTCTTCTTTTTCTTTTTCTCCTATCTTATTATGTAAAAATGCAGTTTTTGTTCTCTTTGTTGT
This sequence comes from Crocallis elinguaria, assembly GCA_907269065.1. Classification (NCBI taxonomy): domain Eukaryota; kingdom Metazoa; phylum Arthropoda; class Insecta; order Lepidoptera; family Geometridae; genus Crocallis; species Crocallis elinguaria. Next base: position 15,269,480 of record OU026072.1, on the reverse strand, counting down.
GAGTTGCTCAAGCTGTGTGTGTCTAGTTTTGAAATAAATAATTTATAATATAAAAATATGTAATTTTTTCTTTCTTTCTTTCATATGGTTACATCACGATGTTTTCCATCACCGAAAGCTCATAGCAGGCAGCCGATAACACTACCACTAAGCCATCATAGCATAAAATTAAACTTACCTAAGACTTTCAATCATAATATGTTTCCTCAAGCAAGTTATTTTCTTTATGCGTATAACCATACTATTTTGTAAGTAGTTTCGAATAACTTGTGCGTTGCTTGCGAATGATCCAGTGTTGGACATTGGCAGCGAGATTGACATTTCAATAACAATAAATTCGATCGGCACAGCTGGCCGGACACGTGCGATGGTCACGATCGCGAGGACCTCACGAGTTCCACCCATCACGACTGCTTTACGTCACCACCGCAGTATGGCATGGGTTCAGAAAAAACGCAAATATTTCTGAGATTGTGATGTGCGTAAGTAAGCTCGGATATAAGACTGTGAAAGACGCGATGTCACTGGCCGATTGGCTGTCATTTGAGATGGAAATAAATGCCCATTATTGAAGATTTGATCACAATTTTTCATTATCTATAATTTCATTTCATATGTCATTTGTTTTATATAATACTATGTTACGTTCTATAGACCCGTCACGTTACCTTAACGCCTGTCGCCTGGACGTCTACAACTTTGAACTGGACTATACTGCAATTAGTAATAATTAATGATGCTAAGGGTTTATACTAAACCACCAGGTTATTTTTCAACATACTCATGACTCACATAATTATATTAGTTCCTATTAGTTTTGTGGTCTTAAATGCAAAACCGCAATCATTGCACTGTTGTCAATCCCAAGTGTCAAACTCTGACGTCATAACTAGACATATGTCTCGTCTGTCTGCCACTGCATCATAATTTCTAGAGTATATACATAATTAAATATGGAATGAACATACTTTAAATGTAGAACACAAAATATATATACGATACGGGTCGACTTCAGAACGTCCTACATTTTCGTCCATTAAAAATTAACAAAGGGTTTGATTTTATTTTGACTACACCTCTTCGTGTGGGATATCGTTGAAGAGTTGTTTAGAAATGAGGTACACTCTTGTACTACACGTAGTTATCAACCGGACATTATCGGTGAGATATAGTCATCCAGATACTAACTCCGAGAGATGAAATACTGTACTATCCGATCTCATAACAATGTACTGATTTTGCTATGAAATAATATCAGCACGCAGCGTATCAGCGCACGGGGAATCGGCGCGAGGCTTATCCAATCAGAGCGCATTATGTCTAGGCAAAAATTATGGAATTTATTCCGTGCAAACCAAACGTCACGGCACCTCTTGAGGTTAGTATCTCGATGGATATAGTCCATTATAATATAAAGTGACCAAATACGTTACTCTGCCGGTTTTCTGTTCATTGCATAATTAGATTAGATTCGAAATAATGTAGTCTATTTGTTTGTTAGAAAACAAGCTTACATGTTGACAGTGTCCGTCAAGCAGTTGTTAACTAGGTTACTAACGAAATAGACTTGTACAGTCTTAACGTTTCAATAATACGTTCAGATGCTGACGTAACTAAGTAACAAGACTACCGCTACGTAAGTTTCGAAAAAAAACCACAGCTGGTATCAAAACATTGTCCATATTAAATCAAAGTTTTCATTTACATCTACGTAAAGTTTTGATTTATATCTACGTAGTAAATTATAGTCTTAACGTTTCAATAATACGTGCTCGTTTGGTTAATATATTCAGATTCTGACGTAACTAAATAACAAGACTACCGCTACGTAAGAGTTTTGAAAAAACACCACAGCTGGTATCAAAACATTGTTCAACTTAATTTAAAGTTTTGATTTACATCTACGTAGTAAATTATACAGTACAGAGTTCATTATGTATTGGTCAGCGCAGGTCTCCCCATTCCATGATCCAGATGTTCTTTCAAAATAGGAGAACAGCTCACTGGCAAGAGTAACACGCAATCAAGTATCTGAATTTCAGTCACGGGTGTAAACTATACATTGAAAGAAAAGAAAATACGAAGTTGTTCACGTGGTAAAGAGAATTGGGAGTATATTATTTTTCCATTTACTCGTATATGTGTAAATACTAAGAGTTTATAATACACTGTGAGAAGGAAAAAAAATTGATAACGAAGCAGGTTTTGCACCATGACTGGAGGGATTCCTTCAGTAAAATTAATTTAGTAGAAAACTAAGTCGTGCATCTGCTCTCCTCTCTCTCTCTCGCTCAAAGGAGTATAATATTTTTTTATTAGGATTCTTGCATTAGCAAGAACTCACATAAATTATTATGTGAGTTTCTTTATTCCACCATAATTTTTAAATGACTGACAAGATTTCGATGTATGGGCTATCGTTATTATTCTCTCATCATCCCGAGTGACAATGGCTATAGGGCAGTCGTTTTTTTTCAACTAAGCGCACGTCATTTATTGTTACGTTATTGTCGATGCTTGGTACTTCTGTACAGGAGCCTCAAAGCGCTAATTTTCGCAATCAACTGATACTTCTTGGTTAACATCAATCTCGAGCTTGTTGAATCGATGTGTTTCATTTACAAGAGCAACATGTTCCATCTCCGAGTGGCAGGACACCGCTGTACACAAGCATGGACACACAGGCTACGCCTGCGATGCTTCAGCACCGCACGTGGCACTGACAGCATCGATAAACAGTAACCAGAACACCCTATAAATACACACAGATCTGTCATAGATGTACTGCAGAGATGAGTTGATAGTTAGCGCTTGGAACGTCGTTAAATGAAAATGTGGCGCTTTGCAACGACTCTTCGTGCAGCATGACGACTTGAACTACGAGTATTGCTTACTGTTAACATAAGTTTTATGCGATAAGTCAGCGTTTGATCAGACCGACCTGATGGCTGTTAACACACTATCTGACCAGCTGCCTTATCAGCTAACAATCTCGTGTTCGTTTTCAATACCAGACCGATTAAAACCAGCGGTCACTGGTCTTCGTGTGGAAGGAATAGTCTAGAATTTTCGCTGGTTATTAAAGAAATAAGCTCTTACAAAACGAAAAGAAGTGAAAACTATTGACAACTCCTTCCACACGAAGACTAGTGACCGCTGGTTTTAATCGGTCTGGTATTGAAAACGAACACGAGATTGTTAGCTGATAAGGCAGCTGATGTTAAGCTATGATGAAACACGCCAAGCGTAGAAAAGAATAATTATATTATCTGTGGTCAACTGACCACGTCATCGACGAATGGTGAGTTGATGCAACGTTAAATCAATGTTAACTCTAATCCATCGAGTTTAAAGAAGTTTATTGTTCTGTTAGTAAAATTAAATGATTAATTGTTTTAGTGGTTTTCTCTCGTATATTTTACTTTGCATATTTGCGCATATATAGGTCTGATGCCAGCTTTACAGGTAGACTTTACCTATCGAAGATTCTAATGCCTAATATCCCTACGAATATGTGTTTGTTAGTTTCTCCTTCTTTCACAAAGCAACGGATCATCGTGATTTTTTACATAGAGATAACATAAATAAGCATAGATTTACCAGGAGAGTTACTTACGCTACTTTTTTCTCGAGATATGCACGGTTCCTATAGGAATATTAACTGGTGAAAACTCTAAATAATGCTATAGATAAATAAAGTTAATTATAACCAAATACGTGCACATTTATAGCCTATGATTAGTATGATCACATAATATAGCATCGACGATTGAATTTACGAAGATTAAGTCGAATATTTGTGGTAGAAATATATGTATATAAATTCATATAAATATTTATGGACTGTTTATACCTACTTTGAATCTAGATAGTAGGAATCCTACAGGTGGTCTAAAACCTAAATAAATGCGAAATACCTACTCTGCTCACCATCTGGGACTTTTCTTTTATTTATACATCATCAAATTTCAATATTTTATACGGTTACAAATAAAAAAGCGGCACATTTTCGTTTACGGTTTTAAAGTTTGAATTTTATTTTTTATATCGATCGTCTACTTGTTTCTTTTTATTCCAAAGCATTTCCGCATTTTTAATACGTTATCAAAAAGATAGACTAAAATTATATACAAAGTTGTAGTTTTTTGTTGTTTAATCAGTTTTTTTTTGTTAAATGATGATCACATTAACTTTTATTGGATCAAATAGTAGACAAATACTTATGCATATCTGATCCATAGTACCTATGCAATGGAAGGAAATAAAATTAAATAGTAAACAGTAGCTCAAGCCTTATGGCGTACTCGTGAGATGTTAAGCTGTCGTCGTATGCAAAGAAGAGGATTGATCCACGGGCGAGCAAGTCGATGCTTGTGTAATACTTTCACACACACAGAAGCAGACGTAGTGTGCGTAGATTTGGCGCGTATTCTCTCACTGGCCGTGAATAACCACTTTGATTTGGCCTCTGAATTCGGCCGGACAAGTACTTGTGTAGCTTTATACCTAAACTGCGTTGTGCGTGCGCCGCTGCGGCGAGAGTACGGAAGTTGGTTCGATAAATTTGTCGAACCAAAAAATTCGACAAATTTATCGACTTATGCGAGTACTGAAGTCTGATCGTAAAAGTATTGTAGTAGCTCTATATTCTCTTTGGATTCGACCTAGCTTTTCGATAACTTTTGTCGATTGTTTCGAGGCTCGATAAAACCCACTTTATCGATTTGAACTGCCAATTTTATCGAATATTATCCACCGAAAAGATCCGTACTTGCGCCGCTGCGGCGAAAGTACGGAAGTTGGTTCGATAAATTTGTCGAACCGAAAAACTCGATAAATTTATCGAATGTTGCGAGTACCGAAGTCTGATCGTAAAGTATTGTAGTAGCTCTATATTCTCTTTGGATTCGACCTAGCTTTTCGATAACTTTTGTCGATTGTTGCGAGGCTCGATAAAACCCACTTTATCGATTTGAACTGTCAATTTTATCGAATTTTTTCCACCGAAAAGATCCGTACTTGCGCCGCTGCGGCGAGAGTACGGAAGTCGGTTCGATAAATTTGTCGAACCGAAAAACTCGACAAATTTATCGAATATTGCGAGTACCGAAGTCTGATCGTAAAAGTATTGTAGTAGCTCTATATTCTCTTTGGATTCAACCTAGCTTTTCGATAACTTTTGTCAATTGTTTCGAGGTTCGATAAAACCCACTTTATCGATTTGAACTGCCAATTTTATCGAATATTATCCACCGAAAAGATTCGTACTTGCGCCGCTGCGGCGAGAGTACGGAAGTTGGTTCGATAAATTTGTCGAACCAAAAAACTCGATAAATTTATCGAATGTTGCGAGTACCGAAGTCTGATCGTAAAGTATTGTAGTAGCGCTATATTTTCTTTGGATTCGACCTCGCTTTTCGATAACTTTTGTCGATTGTTTCGAGGCTCGATAAAACCCACTTTATCGATTTGAACTGCCAATTTTATCGAATATTATCCACCGAAAAGATCCGTACTTGCGCCGCTGCGGCGAGAGTACGGAAGTTGGTTCGATAAATTTGTCGAACCGTATAACTCGATAAATTTATCGAATGTTGCGAGTACCGAAGTCTGATCGTAAAGTATTGTAGTAGCTCTATATTCTCTTTGGATTCGACCTAGCTATTCGATAAGTTTTGACGATTGTATCGACCGGCGCAAGTACGGATCTTTTCGGTCGATAATATTCGATAAAATTGACAGTTCAAATCGATAATGTAGGTTTTATCGAGCCTCGAAACAATCGACAAAAGTTATCGAAAAACTAGTTCGAATCCAAAGAGAATATAGAGCTACTACAATACTTTACGATCAGACTTCGGTACTCGCAACATTCGATAAATTTATCGAATTTTTCGGTTCGACAAATTTATCGAACCGACTTCGGTACTCTCGCCGCAGCGGCGCAAGTACGGATCTTTTCGGTCGATAATATTCGATAAAATTGACAGTTCAAATCGTTAAAGTGTATTTTATCGAGCCTAGAAACAATCGACAAAAGTTATCGAAAAGCTAGGTCGAATCCAAAGAGAATATAGAGCTACTGCAATACTTTTACGATCAGACTTCGGTACTCGCAATATTCGATAAATTTGTCGAGTTTTTCGGTTCGACAAATTTATCGAACCGACTTCCGTACTCTCGCCGCAGCGGCGCAAGTACGGATCTTTTCGGTCGATAATATTCGATAAAATTGACAGTTCAAATCGTTAAAGTGGGTTTTATCGAGCCTAGAAACAATCGACAAAAGTTATCGAAAAGCTAGGTCGAATCCAAAGAGAATATAGAGCTACTACAATACTTTACGATCAGACTTCGGTACTCGCAACATTCGATAAATTTATCGAGTTTTTCGGTTCGACAAATTTATCGAACCAACATCCGTACTCTCGTCGCTGCTGCGCAAGTACGTATCTTTTCGGTGGATAATATTCGATAAAATTGGCAGTTCAAATCGATAAAGTGGGTTTTATCGAGCCTAGAAACAATCGACAAAAGTTATCGAAAAGCTAGGTCGAATCCAAAGAGAATATAGAGCTACTACAATACTTTACGATCAGACTTCGGTACTCGCAACATTCGATAAATTTATCGAGTTTACGGTTCGACAAATTTATCGAACCCTCGCCGCAGCGGCGCAAGTACGGATCCTTTCGGTCGATAATATTCGATAAAAATCGATAAATTTGTCGAAACAAAAACTCGATAAATTTATCGAATGTTGCGGGTACCGAAGTCTGATCGTAAAGTATTGTAGTAGCTCTATATTCTCTTTGGATTCCACCTAGCTTTTCGATAACTTTTGTCGATTGTTTCGAGGCTCGATAAAACCCACTTTATCGATTTGAACTGTCAATTTTATCGAATTTTATAGACCGAAAAGATCCGTACTTGCACCGCTTTTGTTCGATACATTTTATAACAAGTCGATAAAACCCACTTTATCGATTTGAACTGTCAATTTTATCGATCAAAAAGATCCGTACTTGCGCCGCAGGCATGGTAGATCTAATATCAAAATAACAGCTTTTTACTAAATGCATATGAAAGTATAAACGGTACCTATAACTAAAACACTATTTGAAAAATTTTTGTCCATCCGTCCATAACTATATCTATGCCAAAATCACGTCGATCCGTTGCTCCGTTGCTGCGTCAAAGAATAAAGACGATGAAGAAACCAACAAACAAACATTCGCATTTATAATATGAAATACCTAATTAGTAGGATTACTTCTGAAACATAATTTATTGTCACTCTGAATAACAACAAAAACAAATCAGTAGTCAAAAATAATAGTACAATTTTATACTTAGCAAAGTGCTAAGGTTTTTGGTCACTCAGTAAACATGCCATATTCTCGTAAGCACGGCTTACGTCAGGCGGAGCGCCGAGCGACATGACCACTCGCTGGAAGGCCTCGCGGCAGACTGATTTGAATTGATTTGCGCGCAGACTTTTATACCATGTTTTATAGTAGTTTTCAAATATTTATAGAAAAATAATAAAGCTAAATTAATTAAAATCTTAAATTTTATATTTTAGAAAAGATCCTCTTCTATTACAGGAAGGTATTTTTATATTAAATTAAGTAGAATATACCGGTGAAAATAATGATTTTATTCGGCTATATTTTCCTAATCTTTTCACTTGGTTTGGATTTTATTTTCGTATGTAAATAATAAAAATCGGAAAATGTTTTTCCGTAACTATTTTCCTGAGGATCTTTGCAATTGGCTATATTTTTTTGTTTACTAGGTTTGTCAGTAATTTGAGATATTTTTAGCTTGGAAATTGACACTGAAAGTGAAATTAAGAGAATCTCCGTTCAGTTATCTCGTCATATTTCACAAACGCTTTGCCAATTATAAAATTTTCTCCCGTAACTATATCAACAACAAAATGTCCTAAATTTACTGGTAATTAACGTCTTTGTAAGACAAATAGTTATGGATATTTTCAAATCCGAAAAGTACGGTATTTTAGCCAAACGGCGCGGAAAACGTATACACCCTCTTAAACCACTGTAGCTGTTGTCAACGTTCCAAAAAACTAAAAAAATTACTTCACTATTAATACGTTGGCGGTGTCTAAGTGTGCCATTAGACGGTAATGCATGATTGATGGTTATGCATCAATCACGGACAACGCGCAAACCACGACAAAACCACGATTACCGCCGCTTATCTAACACCTCTGCTAAAAAAATTGTTTTCACAACCATTGCGTGTTCAGGAGAGAAGCCTCGGTGAATACACGGTGGTGCGCAAGTGATCAATCATGGTATGGAGCAATCGTGGCCCATGCGAAGCTTCGAGTGAGTGAAAGACACAGCGCTATCTAGACGTATTGCTGTTCTTGTATATTTCGTTCATGGATTGTAATCCGCGCTTGTAGCGAAACAAAAATCCATACCAAAACCATAGGTATTTATTTTGACAGCAAAACGCAAACATGCATTACCGTCTAATGGCACCTTTACTCCATCCACAGTCGGCGTCCACAAAGAGATGTCTATCTCGCCAGCACTCGACATCATTGTGCAGACATTGTCCCATTGTCCTCATCGCGTCGCTTGCGCGTGCGCTATCTACGCTTAGAAACGTGATAGAGATGGCGAGATTGCTCCCAAGTGCGAATGATGTAACTGTCCCCGTTTGAGCTGAATTTAGGGAACTATACAAATGACGACGGACCCTTTTATTTAAATGACACTCTATTTAGCGCCACCTGCTTTAAAAATCTAAGAGAGTTATTGAAAACAGCATAATGATTCAAATATTCCAGTTCCCAATGGTTCTGTATGAAATTGATGGTTACTATAGAAGATATAAACGAACAACATACAACTTAGCAATCACACGCAAACGCAGCTCACCTTTTCTTCCTTCCTGTACGGGCATGAGCTCTGAACATCGAATTTATATATAGGTACAGGCTATCTAAGTTCTGCGACAGGGTTTCCCAAATATAGCTTTAACATTCAATCTTGCGTTCGTGCAATCGTTTAAATATAGTAATCGCGTGAACATGTACTCTTCAAGCCCTCGAGTAGTTAGCAGTCAATCAGAGCAAAACAGTAATTTTAGAGTTTTGCCATACGACTGGTTCGCACATGGCTGGTCTGCGTAGCACGTGGACGAGCGACTGAATGCCGCCCTTGTGCTCGCAACATTTGACGGCCACATGCGAGGGCGAAGAAACTGACGGAAATGCAGGGCTAATTATCTGTTAAGTCGCTGATTAGAATCAGATCACACGTTGAGCTCGGTAGATGGAGATAGGAATTTTTTTACTCTAATGTTGCTGTAGTAGACTTTCATTTACTTTTCTACAACTTTAAGGTTTGTAATCTTCTCCATCCTGCGAGCTTATCCGTGTTCCTGTGTGTTTGGTATGCGTATATAACCTTATCTATTTTAGTTTTCAATACTTTCTTTCCAGAAAGAACCTGGTAAGTACTTGAAAAAATTTGCTTTATTATAGGATCGGTTTACTTATATAATATGACAAAATAATTTAATATAATGTGGGTTGAATTATAGAACAGAAATGATTTCTATTCAGAATTAACAGACTTTCTATTCCATCCTTTAAACTATTCAAACTAAACCACAATAATAAGAAAAATTAAAATCTTTACAAAAACAAGTTTTTATTAGGTTAAAGAAATAATAAATCACTCATGTCACGCTCGTGCAAAATTTCAGCCGAGTCGAATGAGACTGGTTTGAAATTCAGTTGCGACAATAACCCCCTTACTGACAAGTGAAGAACTGAAGCTTGTAATAAAAATAAGTTGATGAGCTATTAGTACAACGTGTGTAACAAAATCACTTATCAGAATTATTTTTGACTACAAAAACTGACACAACAAAATTCCAAACCTAGAGCTGTCTCATGTTATGCAAACCAAGCACGCAAACACCGTCCGGCGGATACTGAATATATTAACTCTTTTAGCAATACGTAACATGGAATAATTGACGCAATCAATATTCAAATCATATAGTCCATCATAAATTCAATAGAAAACTTATGGACGGATATCCAGCAGTTTGCCGTATGCACAGATTTTTAGCCATAGGGGCACCTTAGACGCTCAAGCAAACGTACGTTTGCTTGAGCGTCTGAGGTTCCCCATATGGCAGCAGATACTTGTCTATGCAGTTAACAATCTTCTATACAAATAATATTGAAGTGTCTGTTTGTAATATCAAATCACAGCTTTTTACTAAATGCATATGACAGTAGATACGGTACCTATAACATAACAACCATTTTTTTTAATTTTTGTCTGTCTGTCTGTTTGTTCCGAGTAATCTCCGAAACGGCTAGACCGATTTTGATGGGACTTTCACTGGCAGTTACAAGGAGTAACTAAGGCTACGTGGTCAAAGCCGCGGGGCACAGCTAGTTTAACATATTTTGTTATACGTGACGGGTTACCGACTGACTGCTATCTTGTCATCTTAAATGACGTTCGAATATGCACACGCTAAATCTAGAACAGATTCTATTCTACGTTTGGCGGCTCCATAGCTAAGTTGGTAATAAAAAGCGTGGGGCCCGGGTTCCATTCCCAGCCGGAGCAGATTTTGTATGGTGAGCAATAAAGTTTGTTCTCTGGTCTTGGACATATTTAGCATCTGAGTGTGCATGCCGAATTGCGACACAGAGAAACTTAGTAGTGTAGTTAGTGTAAGTGCTCATATTTTTTATGTTTTCAATTACTTCTAATATAACTATATACTTCGGCCTTCAGGCTTTCGTTGTACTGTAATTGACTACATAAATACAAAACGTTTTTACACGACCGCCCAAAAAGGACTGTGCCCAAAAATGGAATGTAATGTTTTCAGGGTTCTTATGTCTGTGAGCTACTTTATTCCACCATAACTTTTGAAGCTTGAATAGAGTTGGATGTATAGGATATCGTTCGAATTCTTATATCATCACACTGGCTAAGGCGACGTGATTTTTAATTGTTTTAATTATACTAGTTTAGTATAATTAAACATAGTTATAGTAATACAACAAAGTTAATAAGACCTGGCTACAACGAAGCAAAATTTAGCCATTGGCCAAGAAAAACAGTGTTGTCTCCACTAATAAGACATTTTTGTCAGCCAACTAGGTATCATTTTCGTAATTTCCTACAGAACGAGGAACCACGGTGTCGCGTCTGTCTGTCACTGCCAGAAACGACGTATTTAGGTGAACTAAAAAAATATGATTAGCCGGTTTATAAATAACGTGTGTGGCGTGGATACGAGACCCATTTTTCATAATTAGAGGAAGATTTATCTGTGCAGAGTTGGAGACACACCTTGCGCGTTGCGAAAAGGGTTTTTACCACAGAGATTTATCTGATTTAGAGATCTGTGGTTTTTACTCCTGATATGATGGCGTATAACAAACTATTTTTAGCCGACTTCAAAAAAGAAGGTTATCTATTCGACATGTTTATGTATGTATTAGGTTGGGGAAAAAGTCTTTTCGCATTATAGTATGTATGAACTTGTAATAAAATCTCTTTGGCTATACTATTTGTATCTGGCTGGTTTTGGTATCATATGAAAGTTTAAATTTTAAAGAACATAATTCCAAATTCAAATTAGGAAAATGTGTGATTTTCATTTGTTTTTCGTACTGTCAAAATGAGTGAATCTAATGAAGAAATCCGATACATTTTAAAATTTTACTACAAAAAAGGTAAAAATGCAACGCAAGCCGCGAAAAAAATTTGCGATGTTTATGGACCTAGTGCAGTGTCTGTGACAGTAGCACAAATTTGGTTTAAGCGTTTTCAATCCGGAAATTTTGATTTCAAAGATGCACGTCGCTCTGGTCGCCCTATTACGGATAAAATGGATGCCATTTTTGAAAAAGTGGAACAAGATCGGCATATCAGTAGTTACGAAGTAGCTGAAGAACTGGGAATTGACCACAAAACAGTTTTGGCGCATTTGAAAAAAACTGGGTACACAAAAAAGCTCGATATTTGGGTACCTCACGAGCTCACTGAAAGAAACCTAATGAACCGTGTACTCATTTGTGATTCTTTACTACAACGTAATGAAACCGAACCATTTTTGAAGAAGCTGATAACTGGTGATGAAAAGTGAATCACGTACGACAAGAACGTGCGAAAAAGGTCGTGGTCAACGACCGGTCAGGCTTCACAGACTGTGGCGAAACCCGGGTTAACTCGCAACAAGGTGATGCTGTGTGTGTGGTGGGATTGGAAAGCCATTATTAATTATGAGCTGTTACCACCAGGCAGGACCATCGATTCTGAACTCTACTGCGAACAACTGATGAGATTAAAGCAAGAAGTTGAGAGAAAGCGGCCGGAATTAATCAACAGAAGGGGTGTGGTTTTCATTTTCATGGTTTTTCATGATAACGCTAGACCTCACACATCTTTAGCCACTCAGAAAAAATTAAGAGAGTTTGGCTGGGAGGTGTTAATGCTTCCGCCGTATAGTCCTGACCTTGCACCTTCAGATTTCCACCTGTTTCGGTCTCTTCAGAATTCTTTAGGCAGTGTCAGGTTAACATCACGAGAGGACTGCCAAAACCACTTGTCGCGGTATTTTGATCAGAAGTCCCAAAATTTATATAGCAATGGGATCATGTCCCTACCTACAAGATGGCAAAAAGTTATCGAACAAAATGGTACCTACATACTTTAGTTAAATGTAAATAAACTATATTAAAAAATGTTTTGAATTTTCTTAAAAAATGCGAAGGAACTTTTTCCCCGACCTATTAATATTATTGGAACTGCAATATATTCACATATGATAATCTATTAAGGCTTCCAAACAAATGTACAAAATTTTATAGGTGTACGATATACTTAATATGTTTGTAAGTATGTATTTTTGTCCACGTATTTCTCCGTAAATTTTAATCGTCTTTGTTGTACTTTGACAATTTTATATCGAGTCGAAAGAGACAAAACATAGTTTAACCATTCAATCGTTTAACTCCGACCTACAGGTTGTCAGCCAGCGTCCACCACCGAGCCATCATCGTTTCAATAGCGATGTTGACTCCATTTTTCTATGATGTCTATCAATTCGTTTTCTCATGAGAATGAGAAAAATGTGTTTCAAAAAACTGGAAATCGAACGCTAGAAACATCAAAAATGAGAGACAAAGTCGGGCGTATCTACTGAGGATAAAACACCTCTTACAAATTGGGGTGAAGTTGTACTAAAAACATGCATTATGTTGTTTTCGGCCGTGAAAAACAGAAAAAAATGAAATAATAATGCCAATTAAGACACTTAGGAAGGCCCATCCGAAGGCCCTACTTAAAATAAATGACAATATATAAATAAACACATAAAATGGTTTCAATATTTTCATTCAATGTTCGTGGCTCATTCATACTAAACAGATGACACATAAAATAAATTTGCATTGTATTTTTATCAAATATTTCCAATATTCACATCAATTTTCCTCGTGTCGTTAAGTTAATTCAAACAAATACATACAATCTAAATAACATTTGCATTATATTTTTAACACACAATTTAAATATTCTCGTTCATTTTCCGCATGTCCTCGATTCATTCATAATAATTATATGAAACTAGCTTCTGCGCGCGGTTTCAACCGCGTGGCGATTTCCACAGTTACTCTGCCATTTTTTCGTGATAAAAAGAAGCCTATATCTATGCAAAAAATGACATCGATCCGTTGATCTGTTGCTGCGTGAAAGGACAAAGCAACCAACAATCCATGAAACACACTTTCGCATTTATTACAGTACGGATTGTAGATAATTATCCCTCATACCATAATTACCCCATATTCCTGGAGACCAAACTTTGAAGAGACCGCTTATCCTTGCCATCTGCAAGGCACATTCATCCACAACCATTGCCCAAAATCCTGCACTGCAGATGGTGATGGGAACTAAAGAGCTCAATGCAGTTTGTTTTTAAAAATATATTTTAGTTTAATTGTTATTATATGTTAAGTTTTTTTTCTTTTAAATTTCGCTCCACGTGATTTGTGCCAGTGTCAAGTTTGTAACAAATTTCCAGTTTTAGCAAATGTAGCTTAAGTAAGTCTTCAAAGTTCAGGAAAACTTACATCAAACTTTAGTCTAATGTCGAGTCTATTATATTATTGTAGTAGTAGGTATTCCACTCGCCAAATAATATCTTTGTTTCAATTTCTTTGTCCAATATTTGATCAAATTTCTACTTTCTTACATACCCATTCCACTCGTCTATTTTATATAACTCAAATTGATTGGCGTTGTTGATTTAATCTCAAAATTTTAATTCCTTGACCTGAGTCTGTTTCCACATTGTGTGTTTCAGCTTTCTTTCTTCTACGCAAGCGTGCTTCATCGTTGGCCACATCGTCACTTACCAAGAGGTGAAATAGTGATTAAAAAAGTAAAAAAGTAAGCCGTATAAAAAGCTGTACATAGGTAAAGTTTCCAAAGAAAAGAAATGTTGTTGCTTAGGTACACTTATCAAACACCTGAGTATAAAGATCATTGCTTGTCACCGGATGATCATTATCAAAACAGATATGACCTGGTACGACATCATCTGATGACTCAGTATATTTTTATCGATGATATTAACAAAGTAGCCATAAAATGGTTGTTTTATCAACCTTTTAAAATATGACAATAGCTTACTTCTGCGTAATCTGTGACGACACGCACACACGTGCACGCAGCTGCGTCCGCGCAGACACACGTGTGTCTAAACAATCTTATCCTTCCATTCACTGCGCTTTCATTAAAGGATCTTATTGTCAAAATAATTCTTTGAATTACTAAAGTATCGGCAAAGCTTCGCCCGGCGTGCGAAAATGTAGAAAAAATTAGAGATAAAATTAAATTGAAGTTTTTCCTATTATTTAGAGTAGAGACGTTAGCTAAGTGGTAGTGAAGTCGTCTGCCGATGGTCGATTAGTCGAGTGTTTAATATTAGTACCTACTTAAAATAACAGTTTTTGCGGGAAAGCATGAGTCATAATTACATGATGATCAAGAATTTCCTCTGCCTGATTCGCTACCATCCTAAAATATATTTTTTTTAATGTTATTTGGTAACGAGACGAGCTCGTCGTTTGCCTGATGGTAAGCATAACGCCGGCCCATAACAATTGCAGTGCCACCCAGAACTTTGAAACACAAAGGCCTGTGCGGCACTGCAGTGCGCTCGTTACCCTGAGACATTAGGTATTAAATTGAAATTACCAAGCAAATATCGCTGTGTTCCGACACTTCAGAGCTAGTTCTACTCTTGATTTAGCGCGCTCAACTGTTAAGCATCTATCTACCTCATCGTCAAGTCCAGGTAAGATATTTGAGAAATTTGTTCATGAATTAAATAAAACTGTGTGTTACTAAGTATATGTTTAAACCTGTATATGTAGTATTAAAATACGCTCTCGATAAAACACCCTCCCTACTGTATAGGTAGCTGCAATCAGCACGATCGCATTGCAACAGTTGCGCGATCTCTAATTACGTCGATAATGCTATCGCTCGCACATCTGTCGTTGAATTAGCATGTTACAACCAAAAAATATGTAGTTACTGGTATACTCAGACCCATAGAAAATGTTTATTTGAAACCAGCCTGTTTTTTCGTGAAAAGTCTAAGGTGGCTTTCACTGGCAGGTAGCTGATGTTATAAGGAGTAACTTAAGCTACTTTTATTTTAGAAAAATAATTAAGGTTCCACGCAAAAAAAATGAAAACACGTGAAATCATATATATCCGCGGGCAGAAGCTACTATAATAATAAACATTTATTGATTCCAAGTTAGCTATCTGCCCGCGGATATATTGGATGTCAAGTGTTTTAATTTTTTTGCGCGGAACCTAATTATTTGTCGTGTAAATACACGACTGCACAAAAAAGGAATGTAAATGTGTTTAGGGTTAATGTATGTATGTATGTGAGTTGCTTTATTCCACCATAACTTGCAAATGCCGGAACAGACTTGGATGTAAGGGGTACCGTTAGAATCCTTACATCATCTAGAGCAGGGATGCACAGACTTATTAAGACTAGGAGACACTCGGGCAAATTATGAACTGATGGCGGGCCGCCAGAAGTATATATAGGTAATTAAAGACAATAAAGAATTGATAATGATGTATTAAAATTGAAAAAGAATTTATTTAGCGACGCATGCACGGCGCTCCGATAAGCGCACTTAAGAGCGCGCGCGCGCGAGATTTAAATTACTTTTCGAACATATTCTTTTGGTTTTATTCTGGAATAGAATTCAATATTTTTCGAATGTACGAGAGTATTATTTTTGCTGTCGGCGGGCCACCAGTATTCGACCGGCGGGCCGCATGCGGCCCGCGGGCCGCGGTCTGTGCATCTCTGATCTAGAGTGACACTGGCTAGTCATGTTTTTTTATGTAACTTTTGTTATAATGACTTGTTTTTCTACTATCTAAACCATAGTAAACTATTTTTCTGTTTATCCTTTAAATTATTAAATAAAAGCTTTTTAATGATTACTAATGACAGAAGTATTTCCTGCCTAAATATAAATCGTACCTTGTTAATCTAAGTACAGGTGCACCGAAATTATTTAACACGTGTATTATCTTTCACACCCATTTGCGTCTTAATGATAAGGGCTGATTAGCCTTCCAGAAAATGATTAGCATAACTAATCAGATAACAATTAACGCGTAGAAAAACTCAAGTACAAAACCTACTTTAGGTACCTACACATTTGGTTTTAGCAAAGATAATAGATTTTAGGTCAATTTTAATAGGTACTAAGATTTAGCGATGTCATACGTACCTTTATTGAAAAAATATAATTTGGGACGATTAAGTTATTGAAACAGGGTCTATCAATGATGACTATTTTACATAAATGTAAAAAGAGTAGAGTAATGTAGAGTATATGGATTTGATTGAGCAGCCGACGTATATTGAAAAACGATAATTTAGGATTTTTCAATAAACGTAAGTCGTTTATTGGAAAAGGTTAATTAACGTTGACTTTTTTACATGGGAATTTTTTGGTGCATAGATCGATTTGACTGAGCATCGGATGTACATTGTACACACGTATAGCAAGGTGACATCATATGATCCAATATACAAAGAACAGATGTTACTCATTTCTGTCGTGTAAAAAATAAAGCTCAACAAGCCTCGGATGCATCCTCAGCGTTGATATTTCTCTAACCATAAGTAAAGTACATAGATATATAAACGAATTTATCCTATTTGAAAGAACATTTCATCTTTACACCTTCCCTTTCAGAACCGACGGGCTATCAAATGTAAACTGCTACAGCATACACATGCTCCCGCTTAACTGATAACTACAATCTGCTGCACAGATTTGCGAGTTTAGCTTCCTCACACGTGCACCGGTATGGGAACCTGGTCTACACTTGCAGGCCATATGTTTTACCGTTTTACTGCTAGCTTTCTAAAGAAAGATGATCGCCAAATGTGCGCGAGCTTCCTTCTTCAACGGGGGCAATAATTGTAAACTACTTTGTTTTGTGATTATTGGGGAAACAAATGTTATGCCATCTGCGGTGTTTAGATAATGGTTTATATTTTGCCGGCATGGACATTTCATTTTGTAGGTTGGACATGTAGAAACCGCATAGCTAATGAAGTACACTGACATAAGTTAAATGTGAAATCCGTAATGAGTGTTTGTGTGAGTTTTTGTTGTAATCTCTAGTTACTAAGTGAACGAGAAACAAAAAACTATTAGGAACTTGGTCCTTATATTGAAATAAAACAAACACGTCCGCACCGTCCATGTATTGAGAAGAGAAGAAAGAAACCACAGTTTGTATAACAAAATAAAAACTTATGCATAGCATCACATAGATAAAAATTAATAGGTCCCTAAATTAATGTTACACTAATAATTTTCAACACTATATAAGGTTACAAAGAGATGCGGGCCTTACAAACCTTATTTTCATACATGTCTAATTATCGCGTCATCAAAATTTGGGGATTATCTGTATAAAGGAACTACGATAATCATGGTTCCATAAAACCCAGACGCGAAAGACACATTTGTGCGTTTTCAGACTTTATAGCGCATAACACAAACATTTGTCCTGTTGCCGTTATGGAAATTGTACCTGTAAGCCGTGGCTGAAATGAAGTCTAAGCTAATTCTAATCTAGGTTTACCATGACCAACATCTTGGACCAAAACGTCGCTTAAGATGAGGTGAAATAACAATTACTCAAATGCTAACTTTTAGAGTTTAAAATAAAAATTCAATCGACCCCACAAAGTCTTCCCAATTGTCCATGCCTATAGGTCATTTATAATCATAATAACTACTTCTGGCCGAAAACCAATAATTTTCTAAATACAAAATTAGAGCGCGAGAAAAAAATCACCGGTCAAAAGTAACGGATATTTGACACGTACAAATGTAAAGACCAGACAGTCGGAGCCTGCGGTCACACACCTGGCGCGCCCTACAAATCACACCAGCCAGTGACGAATAATACCTCATACATTACGACTAGTTATTAAAACACTGGCTAAATACTCACTGACCGGTGACCACGTGACACCAATCATTATAGTTCTTTGTGTTCCATAGAGTTATTAATCAACGTTTCATTTTATATCGTCTAATGTATGTATGTAATAATGATGTTGGTTTTTTTTAAGAATTTGTCATCAATACGCAAGTGTTTAAGATAATTGGTCTTTATTATGTACTATATTAAGGAGGGGGTGTCGTAGAATTTAATTAAAAATCATTCCTTATTCGATTTTTGATAGCGAATTTTGTTTTCATTTTAAAGTTAAGAGATAAACTTTTTGTGTAAAACTTATTAAAACCAAATGTGTTTGTGATACTTATATGAAGGCAAATCCATACTATTATAATTGCTAAAGCGCGTTTTTTGTCTTTGTTTCACGCAGCAACGGATCGACATAATAGTTTGCACAGATGTAGTTTATGGACCAGTGAGTGCCAATGACATAGGCTACCAGCAAAGTGTACGGTTTTTCCCAGAAAAGTGTACCATTCATTCCGCTAGGAATTTCTACGCGGATGAAACAGTGAGCAGCAAGTAGTTTGCTAAAAAAATTCATAATCTCTAGATTGTAAAAGTCATATTGATATACCAAATAAATAAATAAATGGTGAAAACTCACTCTATCATACCGGAAGGAAGGACCGAGCTCTACTTCAAGTCTTTTTTTTATGTTATTGGTAACGAGACGAGCTGGCCGTTTGCCTGATGGTAAGCATAACGCCAGCCTATAACAATTGCAGTGCCACTCAGAACTTTGAAAAATAAAGGCCTGCGCGGCACTGCAGTGCGCTCGTTACCCTGAGACATTAGGTATTAAGTCTCATAAGCCCAGTAATTTCACTGGCTACTTTGCTCATCAAACCAGAACACAGTAATGCTTACACATTACTGCTTGGCGGCAGACTTCACGAGCAAAGCGGTGGTACTAACCCAGACGGACACTCGCAGAAGAGTTAGTCCTGCAAAAGTATTGCCAAACAGGTACTACAGATAATTTCTCTTCCAGAAACGGACAGCAAATTGGGTACCTCTTTTTATTTCAAGGAATTAAAAAACAAAATGTTTAATTCGCCTTCTTTATCTTGCACTTGTTCATTCCATCGTTTAGATAAACCTAAGTTCCTTCGTTGTAGATAGATATATCTAATATCAACCATAAACAATTTTTACACGTGCTTGTTGTGCTTGCACCGTCCTGTGTTTGAAATTAATGACGCAGTTCTAGAAATAATGTTATCAATCTAAATTGTTATTTGTGTTGATAAATTTAAGTCCTTGTTTAGTGCGTTTGTCAAAAACTATTGATGAATTTATTGAAATGCGGCTTCTGCCCGCGCTTTCACCCGCGCACCCACTGGAACCGTGCATTTTTCCGGTATGAAAAGTAACCTATGTTACTTTACGGTCTATAAACTATATTTATGCTAAAAATCACATCGATCCGTTGCTGCTTTACAGCGTGAAAGAAGGACATAACAACTGACCAACTAGCCAATAAACGTACCCCACTTTCGTACTTATTATAAATAAGTAGGTGCGGATAAATACATATTTACAGGGGGAGCGTAATAAGCGGATGATCACTAGCTATTAGCCAAAGAATCCACTAACTGCTAGTAAACTCAGTGTAATCATAGTGACTAGCTACCTAGCAGGTTGTGTGTCATCATCACTATCGCACTAGCTGACTAGCTAGTAGTTAGTAAACTCGTTCAATGTCATCAAGTCTTTAAGATCAGCCGAGGTAATGACCAATAGCTTATCGAACACACAAAAGCACAGAGATCAGATCTGATTTACACGCGTCCTATTAAAATGTTGTCAAACGTAGGTCTTCGCCGCATTTAACATCAGATAAGATATAGGTTGACAATTGGACGCTAAAAACAAGTTATAAAGGAGTAAAAACTCCTTTGAAAGAGCTTCCCTGTGTCCTTATTTAAAGAAAAAACACAAAAATAAGACGCAGATAAATGATAGTTTAGAGACAGTGTATAAAAATGAATAGAATGTCAGAAGTCACCTCCCTAATCAAAATGCGCCGGACAAAGCTTTACAAAGTATTACTCTAATCCGGTTCTCGTATCGTTATATTAAATTATGCAAGTAATAAAATCCCATTCAGTGTTCGCGACAAAGCTGTCCCTCTCGAACAGGCAATTTCTCAAAACGTTCTCGCATCATTTTTCATTGCATCAATCAGGCCGCTTGTATGGACGGGGCTTTATCCTTTAAGGATGCCACTTTGGTATGATTTTTCTAGCATTTACGTGATTAAGATTTTTTTCCTGGCATAATAACGAAAGCTTTAATCAATGCAGTCGAAAATGGAAATTTATTGATAGACTGAAAAATAAATCATACATCTACTCCAGTTATGCAATAAATTGCAGCCAAATTGCTAAGACAATATTTACATGCATCATTTACACTTAGGAATTCGTATTGTCGTGACATTCGTGACTCACAGTTGTAACTTAAACAACAGATTTTCATCAATATGCAATTCAATTTTGTCACGCATACTTGAAGGCACATCCTTGAAGACAGCCGCAGGGTTGTCTCATCAACTGTTAAATAGAGTGTGAGCCAATGAATATTTTTATTGACGCGTCCGACGGGTTTACATCGGACCTCAGCAACGGATTGCGTCTCATGTTGGTTACTAAAGAAATCCAACTCTTTGAATAGTTTCTACTCTAAATCTATTGACGTAAGGTTTTGTTTTGAGTAACGTTGGCAAATTTTATTCATCAAATAAACATAGGCTTAAAGCGACCAAGCGTAAAGTTTGAAATGCAAGTACCTATACGTCGCTCAAAGGTAACTCTAGACGAAAGTAATCAGCGGAATATACTGAGATCTGCGGTGCGATAAGTTTCTTTCTGGTCCGTTTCTTATGCAAATATTGACACAATGTTGGTGTCATTAATCAAGTGAGATGCCGGCAGCACAATGAGCCTGGGAGAAGGGACCTCACTTGTATTCGGAGAGTTGAGACAGATATCAATCAAGCAGTTTATAGCTCGAAAGGCGTTTATTTTAGTGATGGCTGTGAATAAGGGCTATGTGAATAATGATCATTAAGTTTAACTCTTTTTTCGTTTCATATAATTTAAGGAGATTTTTTTATTGATTTTAGGTGACGAGATAATTCGCCTCATGTGCGCTTTGCGTCACAGTATTACTGTGGTTACATTCATATAACTACAGCAGTGCCTCACATATTTATAAAAAAAACATAAACAACTAACTACGTGCGAGTACAAAAACGTTATTTTCTTTTTATTTTCATCAAAAGTAATGTAACACAAAACCATCACGCATCAAAAGTATGGATCAAACGCCAATAGAATAGTGAGTAGGTATCGTGAGTTTAAAAATGTGCCTTACCTAAATATAAGTTCACGAGCACTTATGAAGGCCAATTGATGACAAATTCCTACGTTGAAGCAAAAAAACCTCTTATCACTTTATTATCTAGTTTTACAAAAATACCACTTAGAACAACAATTTGTAAATACTTGTGAAAAGGAGTCACAATATTTACGAACAAAAAACGTACAAATGGACGCATGTGCTTCGCAGATTTTACGTAAACTACAGTTGTGAGGGACAGTGGAACTACAGTTGTTTTATTTTATTTTGGGGCTTAGGGACGTGAAAATAACAGATAAGATTTTTTCACTAAGTATCGAGCTGGGGTTATCAATGTAATCCCATGCAGGTTAGGATACCTACTAGATACTGGGTATGCTACTAAGTGGCACTGGGCTGGAACATTTGGATTATCGATAAGCCTACTAACAACGGCTTGCAGATTATCCAACTGTTTTTGTAGGTTAATTACCTACAAAAACAGTTGTATAATCTGTTCTAATTGAACTAACTTGTGTTTATTTAGTAGCTAGTTAATAAAGGTATTCCGCACAATGAAAAAAAGTAATAAAATCAATCAATTATCCAAGTGGTAATTGGTACCTATTAAAGTAACCTATTTAGCAAGTTACCTATTGAAACTATTCTTTTATGAAAACACTTTTCTTAGCTTCACTTGTAACAAAGTTCTGAGTGGCACTGCACTTGTTATTCCTTCTATCAGACAAAAGACACGCTCGTCTCGTTATCCAAAAGTAAAAAAAACTTTGAGCTACCAACACATGTCTAGTTTCTCAGTCATTATTGCCTACTACCAATAAAAATGAACGGAAAATAATAAAATGTCCAGAACACCTTTATTACCCACAGCTAGTACGAGTTGGGCGGGCCGCCCTCGGCCTGGGCGCCAAATGTTCGGCACACGTGCGCCCGCGCTGCTTGTTATGACTTACCGTTAGTTCTATCGTTTCTCGTTTGTAACAATTATTATTTATTTCATGGAATCAATTAGTATACTTTTGGATTGTAAATTATTATGGACTAATAAGTAGGTTCCCTTATTGCAGCGAGCAGTAGTATTTAGGCTAGTTACCAAGTTGAAAATATATAGATAGGTAGAAGATAGTTTAAAATTATCGATGCTGTGAGACTTTAAGTAATACTTCATTTTTTAGCGTTTGACTACTATCGACGAATACGATGATGCGGCGAAAGACGTCGCCGTCTTATACAAACTATGTAAAATATTAAATTTGCACCGTAGAGTTTGTACTGATGAAGCGTTTTACTCGCAATCCGAGTCGTGCATTCGAATTCGAATTTCGAAAAACAGCAAAACGCGCGTTTGCATGTGGACGGAATATTATACACGTATTAATTACACAAACTACAATGGCGCGATCGGCTACGTGCAACTCTACTCGCGGGTAAAATGCCTCAATTGGACAAGCTGGTACGAGTATAAGTGTTGTAATGCAATTCAGGATTATAACATAATGTGTAACCAGCCTCTTCTGAAAATACTCAAGATTTTTAAAGTAGGTCTGTACCATAGACATCTGTCTGTACTTACCATGTTTTTTTATGTTATTTTGTAACGAGACGAGCTGGTCGTTTGCCTGATGGTAAGGATATCGCCAGCCCATAACAATTGCAGTGCCACCCAGAACTTTGAAACACAAAGGCCTGGGCGGCACTGCAGTGCGCTCGTTACCCTGAGACATTAGGTATTAAGTCTCATAAGCCCAGTAATTTCACTGGCTACTCTGCTCATCAAACCGGAACACTGTAATGCTTGCACACTACTGCTTGGCGGCAGACTTCACGAGCAAAGCGGTGGTAACAACCCAGACGGACACTCGCAGAAGAGTTAGTCCTACCACTAACAGACTATTATATTAGCGATACTGTTTAGAAGGTGCCTACATATTCAAAATAACGCCACATTGTAATGACAATTGGCTAACCTTCAGTGACAAAGTTTCAGTTGTACCGCCAACAGAGGCGTTTTGTCTGTGGTTTTGTCTGTTCCACCACGTGGAGTTCATCCGAGGCTGCATGTGCCAAACATATGAAGACGCTGCCCGTCAGATGTTTTTTGATGGTGGGACGCAGAAGCGCTTATGTGGTCTCATTTCAATAAGAATTTCCTTTCTTTTACTATCAGTAATATTACATAATGACATATATCAATAATTACCAATTTTTATTATTACAAGCTTTAATTTAACTTGCAATGTTTGTATGTACGTTTGTTTAGGTCAAAAGTTGCAAGCTAAATTTGACTCACTTCCCAGTATTCGATTTAGCCGAAATTTTACATATGTAAATCGGATGAAAATGCAATATAATAATGTCACTGAGCTGGACTCAGTGATGATGGAGCCGGAAGGTGGCCATAGGAACTCTGTAACGAAACACGCCACATCCCCATCGAGTTTGGGCTCGTTTGATTCGTCATTACAAGTACTCTGATCGTAGATGATTTCCAGAGTTCTGATGATTGAGCCGGAAAATGGACACTAGATTAAAATACCAATTACGTAACTTTTTAAAAGCTTGTCTGGAAAAATATGTTTTTCATCAAAAAACTTAAAAAAACCTAGAAAAAGTAATATAAAATGTACAGACATAACGTGACTTAGTCCTTCTACGCATTAGGTACACAAGTTTGATAGGATTAGTTCTGGCAACACATCAGTCGACACTGGAACACATCAGTAGATTTTACCGATAGATTTAGATGGTAGCTAGCCAGGCAGACATTAGAAAATACTCAACCACGATTCTATATTTGCATCATGAATATGTCACAATGTTTTCCGTCACTGAAAGCTCAAGTTATCGTTATAGGATTTGAACCATCAACGTACGGATTGACGCGACATTCGGTCTCAAGATCGGCAAACATATTTCTAGTATTTTTATAAAATATGTAGCCTTTACTTTTGAAAGCCATTCGTGAGAACTGGCTGTTTCGTCCAGTTCCTATACTAACTACGTTATCTCCTGGATTAGAGGTAATCTGCAACAATACGCCCATAGGGTTCTGTAAGCGACCTTTGTAATAAAAGCGCTAGTTTATTAGGGCGTTTGCATACAGTCGGGCAGCTGTGTGTCCGACCGCGGTGCGCTGGCGCAGCTGCGAATCGCGCGCGGTGTGAATACCGCCGTACTGTGATTCACATACGGACCATCTGTGATAGAGAGTTTATAGGGGAGTTGTACTAACACCTTGTCTAGGGAACATACAGTAGCCATAATCGATGCTTATGGAAACCTAATAGTATTATAGCATGTCATGCGGTAGACTAGCTAACACTGGCTGAGTATATCATACTCCTCCTTCTCTTTCTCGTATAATATATCGTGGTCAGTCCTCGTGTAATAATTTTGTCTTCTGACATGTCTTAGTGACTGTTGTGTTAAACAAACCGCAAATAACCGCAATAGCCGAGATTGACGGCGTGGCGTAAATCGTCCTCCAAAACACGGACACATACACCAAATAACAATTTTAATCGTTATTAACATAGGTCGTAGGACTTGCTCTTGCGAGTGTCCATTTGGGTGTCATACCGTAGGTATCGTCGTGTGGGTATCTACTGCCAAGCAGTACATGCATAACGCGTTTCAGTCAGTCAGTGAAATTATTGGGCATATAATATAAAGACTTAATACCGTCGTAATTCGTATCGTAACCATGTCCACAGCCAGGTTGAGGACATGGTATCACATGACCAAATTTGAAATTTAAAAGAATTTAAAAATTATTCAACTATTATCTATGCTTCAAAATCCAACCAGCACGACTAATTCCTAAAAAAATAATTACGAAATAGTAAAAACATAAATTGCTTAATAATAGCCATAAAAGGCCGTAATCTTTACAACCTCTTGACACTTCCTTATTAAAACTAATTTAAATATCACAACGAACGGAGCATTGATTCAATCATAGGCAATAATAATAATTATTACAGGATGGCGTAACACCACAGAATAAATAGGAGCTACTACATTTCGAACTTATATTTAGCACATTTAAATTGATTGCGTAAGCCAATCAACACTTCATCAAACTTCAATGAAGCGTGAAAAAGCAATTATCAACAGATTAAACTTTTGCTACCCATAAATAAATAGGCCCAAAGATTACCTACACAATTCCTGATCCCTAACTAAAATTCTTTGTCTAGGTTTTTTTAACAGGAGAAAATGCATTGTTTTTTTAGGTAGAAAATACAAGGTTTTTTTAACCTTCGAGTAGTAAAAAGCTTTATCTCAATTGATCTTAATTGCCGATGTTGTCAAATGTTCCCAAAACATCCAAACATCGCTAATATTGTCATGTCGCGGGTAACCCGCAACCCTTATTCGAGGCCATCTAACCTCTACAGGGTTGTCAAACCAATACTTGATTACCAACATACATTCAACTTTCAATATGCCGGCATTATCATTATCAAACAGCATCGCACCAATGCAACAAGAACCACAAAGAAACAAATCTTAAAGAGTCCAAACAAGTGCTTCACAGCAACCAAAACTGAAAAAAAAACTACACAAAACAGTCTAATATTGCCGTCAACCAACAACAATGACGCGTATCGCATCATCTACAATTAGGGTCACGAATAATTGACGCCGAAGGTTTAAAGGCGTTTCTTTCACCATACAAACCGACATTCATAAAACCCTCATAAGTGCATCAAGATACCGTACACCGATCAGGGTTGCCAGATCAGAAAACATAAATATCTTTACGAAGTTTCAAAACGTCGCCGCGGCGCGGCGTGGCGTCGGGATTGTTTTGTCTGTGGAATTAAATACTTTTTATTTTTAAATTCGACAACGTTCTTAAAAAGACTAATCATAAATCAGTAATTATTTTATTTGAGAGAATTAAATTTTTACAATGCGTAATGTATTTTGCGTTGGTCTTAAAATTTCTTAAAACTTTATGTGGTGTCGGTCGAGATTTAGTATTTTTGGGGAATCTGGATATCTTATAAAATGACGATTACCGACATTGTGGCAACCCTATTTCCGATACACCTGGCTTTCGCCCCGGTTGGCCTATTTCATTATACCGTTCAAAAGTACTCAAAAAATTTAATAAATACTTTCCACGGTTCATTGGTTGTATGAATGGCTTATTCTTATGTGCGATTTTTTTATTGTTCCTCAACGGTTTGTTGATGTACTGATAGCAATCTCTGCAGGACTTGAATATAACTGTAATCTGAGATATTTGTACGAATAAAACAAAACGGAATCATAAAAGAAAATCCCCGCCAAATCTTTATAAATTTTAGGTGTTTCTATTTCCGGTTTTCGGATCTTTTTCCTTTACATGTGCTATCCATCATCATCGGCTGATGATGATAGCTGGAAGACGCCCACTGTTGAACATAGGCCTCCCCCATAGAACGCCACTTGGATCGGCTACTCGCCTCTTTCATCCAATGGTTCCCCACGGTTTTGATAAGTTCATCTGTCCACCTATAGTGTGGGGCCGGCCTACACTACGTCTTCCGGTTCGTGGTCGCCACTCGAGATCCTTTCTTCCCCATCGATGTGGCCTGCCCATTGTCATTTCAACCTGCTAACTTTGAGAGCTATGTCGGGGACTTTCGTTCTCCTGCGAAACTCCTCGTTTCGGATTTTATCACGACCCCGAGCATAGCTCTCTCCATAGCTCGCTGTGCAACATTCAGCTTGCTAATAAGGCCAACAGTAAGAGACCACATCTCAGTGCCATAAGTCATCACTGGCGACACACACTGGTTAAAAACATTTTTGGTTGGTTACATTGTTGTTGAGGAGATTCCCGCAGGAACCATGGATTTTTTTATACTGTTTGATAAAGAGACTAACCGGTCGTTTGGCTGATGGTAAGCATAACGC
Organism: Crocallis elinguaria; assembly: GCA_907269065.1. Classification (NCBI taxonomy): domain Eukaryota; kingdom Metazoa; phylum Arthropoda; class Insecta; order Lepidoptera; family Geometridae; genus Crocallis; species Crocallis elinguaria. The sequence continues at coordinate 15,241,587 of OU026072.1, read as the reverse complement.
CGGCCCATAACAATTGCAGTGTCATTCAGAACTTTTAAACACAAAGGCCTGCGTTACCCTGCTACTCCAATAATTTCACCGACTACTTTACTCATCAAACCGGAACACAGCATGACAGACTCACTAGCAAAGCGGTGGTACTACTCTAGACCCGTCAAAACTCACGTCGTACCGTTTCTCCACTGCTGTGTGAAAAAGGACAAACCAATAAAAACACTTTCGCATTTATAATAATTATAGTATAGATATGGATTATGTAATACCAATTAATATCATGTTTAGTTAGCATAATATCCCCATTAATCACATTCTCCCAGCGTTCGTTCCGTCGCGCTTACATCCCAATCTCTTTACGAATCATAATCCAATGTCCATTGATCAGCAACAACGAATGAGCAAAGCGAATCCAGCTAATGGTCCTATAGTTCCTTTATCGGCGAGTTAAGTGCCTCCACAATAGAGGCTGCTCCCACGTCGTGTCACAACACCCCTATAACTACAAACCAGTGCAATCTGAGCTCCGAAAATTGCTTGGGTTTGCCAATTTCACTTTTAAAAAATGTTCGAATTACCTATATTTTTTTAACACTATAAATGTTACTGTCTTCAGAAGAAAAGGTCTCTGCAATTTTAGCATGATATGAACATTGTGTAGTTATTGAAAAATCGATTGCCAAAGTCACATAAAACGTGATGCTAAAAATAACTGATTCGCATTATTTTGAAATTAATGTAGCTAGGACAAAAAATACCTACAAAAGAATCTTTTTTATATAATCCTTAAATAATTACTCCTTTCTATAAATTACACTAACTTCATATTATTTCGGCCTTTGTGTTTCAAAGTACCCCTGCAATTGTTATGGGTCGGCGATATGTTTACCATCAGGCAAACGACCAGCTCGCCTAGTTATCGAATAGCATGAAAAAAATTAAATTTTCTTTTCTCCTAGATGGAATATGGAATGGCATGGGTAGGTATAGCTTGTAGGAAACAATCGGTTTACATGCTTAAGTTATAGGAATACTTAAATATATATTTGACATAATAAATCATGATATCACATTTAGTCATAATGATTTAAAGCGCATTTTTATTTGTTTCTACTAGAATGTAACATAAAATGATAGGCAAAATCAGAGGTCTTAATATACTGGTGGTGGTGCCGTGACGTAAGTTTCGCGGGGCGATTCAATCCGCTGATCCCCAGCATTCATAACAGCGCCGATTGTGGGAAAATCTACAGTTTTTGTTATAAACCTGTGGGAGTAACGTTTTGACATCGCTATTGTTGTGCATTTGTTTCCCCTCCTCGAAAACGTGATGAGATCCCACGATTTATTTGTAGTCAGTATGTACCTACATTTTTAAATTACTGAACAACAGAGAGAAATATTTGGCCATTCATGGCTTTCAACACATGATTTTGTTCTTAATTTGTAACTACAAAATTCTCACGTGTTTGCAATGTGTTTGCATGTTGGCATCGACTCTTGGTCGCCTTGCTGCCAACCTAAAGAGGAAAATGTATCACAAAGCACTTTTCGATGTGTTTGAGAGCGCGGGTGAAAACCACTGGCAGAAGCTAGTAGAGAATAAAATCAAAATAAAATACTTAAAAAAAGCTCAAAGTATAACCATGTTGATTAGGATTTACAACAAATTCGAATAAAAAGACAACTCACATAGATATATCTTGTTAAAAATATTATCGTTTCATAAAAATGAAAGTAACAAAAAACTTAATGTAATTCACCCTCGCCCCGAAAAGTAATGTAAAACTGTCACGTGACGGGCACGTGACTCCCTCCCCTCCCCTCATGCACCACACCACCCCCGCACCTTCATTACTTCAATTGCTAGGTATTTGTTCATCGCACACGCACGTGGTCGGACGTCTGCATTATTAAATGCCTTTTACGCTTATTGCGAATTAAAATCCCCCGCCTACATAACATTGTAGTGATGTTATTAATCCCTAGAACAGGGTTGTTAAGCTAGACGGCCGTGACGAATTGATACGACCGTACCTTCAAAAATGAGCAGCCTTTTTGTAATGCTTTGGCATTAGTGTTGTTAGTAAAAAAATCTAGTAAGTATTGTATAACATCAGTGAAATTACTGGGCTTATGAGATGTTTTAACAAGCGCAATGTAGTGCCGCGCAGGCTTTCTGAGTGGCAATGCAATTGTTATATGTCGACGCGGCGGCGTTACGCTTATCACCAGGCAAACGAACGACCCTCTCGTCTCGTTATCCAATAATATAAAAAAACGTGGAATGAAGTATGACTACTTATATTAATTGCATTCAGCATTACGGTTCAACGTGGCAATGCCGCCAGCATGCTGGGTACGCTTCCAACTGGCAGTGAGCTACAACAATTGGATTATCTATAGACCTACTTGGGCTTGCAGATTATCCAACTGTTTTTGTAGCTAGCTAGGTTAAATGAAGTGTTTCTTTATATATTAGCCCGTTAAAAAAATATTTGCACAATAATTGACATTAGAATGAACTCCATTATGACTTCAAGCGATAGATTTCAACTTTATGAGCCTATAATTCTACACAAAAGACATCAACGAAATCTCAATTATCAAAATTGCATAATAACATTATTGGTGTAGTCTCGCGGAGTGGATTCCTCGGAAACTTCGGGTTCCGATGGGAAGCGTCGGTTCTCGTGTGAACGCGGCGTGGGAAGACTGAGGTCACAGGTCGGGATAATTACGGCACTGATTGAGCACGCGCGCCTCACCGGGGGTGTGCGTACAATGCGATACTTCGTCACATGAATCGTGTTCCATTCCCATAGCTTTGTGGAGTTCCGATGGGAGCCAACCTTTCTCGTGAGATCCATCCCATATTCGGTTTATTTTGCGCACTTACAGAGGCGCGTGATTTTGTTAATGCTATTGAAGAGGCTATAGCCTCTCTATATCGCTATAGCGAGTCGATCGTCCGATGCGCCAGGCAGGCATAATTGCCGTATCACTTATGTAGAGCTTGCAAACTCCTTTGCGGTACTACAGTATTGCGTTTGTCACTCTGAAGCATCAGCTCCAGTCTCCTATTGAGGAGACTGGAGCTGATGCTGATCAACTGATCATTGGATCAGTTCATAAACCTTATGACCTGTAATATCACTGTCTACCTGACGCTTCAAACCGGTAGACGATCAAAGCGAAAGACGGAGAGTCATCAGTGTGAGTGGTACCTGCCACAACCGATGAGTGATGACTCTCGCGAAAGATTAATCCATAACATTAGGATGATGCTCGTAAAAAGCGAATATAGCGATAGTTTTTGAAACCGATGTTTATCGTGTATTCTATCACACTATAGGTATATTATTTATCACCTAATGTTCCCGGTACCGGCTATTCTCGTGTGAACTGGCGTGAGAAGTTAGGGGTATAAAATATATATCGTATATCGTGATAATTGTGAGTAAACATATCGTCTTTGCGAGGCGATGCGCTCTGCACGCTCACCTCAGGCGGAGTGATAGGCGTATACTAAAGATGACTCATTATACGAACTATGTCTATTAATATAACTTGGTATAGAAGATTGGTGTCTCAAAATTGTATGTTCTAAATATAAAATCACCACACTTTACCCACACGTACAATCTCTAATTGCTCCTACGTTCGCAATAGAGCCAATTAAAATGTGTCTATTTTTTGTTCTCATTCTGGTATGCAAATTTTCATAACCTAGATATTCTAATTTTAATATTCATGATACTAACTAATTAGCCGGATCCGCTACTGATAATCAGCAACACAGTTTTAAAAAGCATTTCTTCATTTAAATCGTAGTTTTAGTAAACATATCGGCAGCTTTGAGTTGTAAACGATCTGGTTTACTAAGCACATCCATCGGCAAAGTAAACAAGATAAATACGTTAATTATGCCTAGTTTTACATAAAAAGCACTACCGACTGCCATTCAACAAGCCAAGTAACGGTATCGGTAAAGTCCTTGTAAGTCAACGAGTAAGCAAATTAGCGGCCATACAAAAGCAATGACCACTTTCCATTTGTGTAAAAAAATGCGTAGGAAACGTTTAATGGTGGATAGCGGTCAGAATATCGAACGCTTTTAAAAAATACTCTGAATTGAATGATGGTAATTGAAAGGCTCAGACATAAATTAAATCAATGCCATGATCGGATAATCATAAAACCATAATAAGGTACAATTTCTCTGCACTTAACATCACTATTAAAGTAGAATTATATTACAAGCATGCGGAGGCCTACGTGAGAACGCGATGGTATTCCCAAAGTAAACGGCATAATTTTAAAACATTCACATGCTTTAGACCCCGTGCTCCATGTTCCTGTGTGAACCGAAAGCCGTGAGAGCCTTATTTTGGGCGGAGAGGTCATGGGTCAGTGCCTTGGTGAGAAAACTAAATAATCGGCCTTTTTCTCAATTCTTTTTCTCATTCTATATTAGCTATACATAAGTTCAAAAGTTTATAAAAAGATACCTTAGTATAATATTGATGTCCGAAATTAAAGAAAGTTTTATTTTTGGCGGGCCTAGAACATGAAATAGGGTTCTAAGATTTTAATAAAATGAGTGCAAAGGAAAGAAAGATGATTAAACTAATGAAAAGCAAAATCAGCTTAATAATATTATGATAAATCGATAAAAAATACAAAAAGCTTTTTCATTTTATGGAAGCTATTATTATTTCACTGAAATCCCGTCAACCGATGATACACGTAATGTAACACTTTTGTCAAAAAAATAATTAAGTTCATCACGAAAACTCACAAATGAAAAAAGAGAAATTACTTATTGGACTTACGAGACAAACATCTAATCTTACTTAATGTCTCAAGGTAACGAGCACAATGCTGTGCCGCGCAGGCCTTTGTTTCCAAGTTCTGAGTGGCACCGCAATTATTACAGGCTGTCGTTATGCTTACCATCAGGCACACGAATACATACTAGCTTCTGCCCGCGGAGATAACTTAGTTGCCTAGTAGTGAAACAAGTGTAATTGGTATATAATGTAATATACTATAGATAAGTTAAGCTGTATGTATTCCACTGTTTATCTCCGTCGATCAAGTGATATCCTAGTGCGTGGGATTCGGTTCACAAAGGCAAAGTCGATAGGACACTGCACGCGCCGCCACGCGCCGGAAAAGTGCGTAATGAGCCCGCACCTGCACGGCACGAATTATGGGATTTCTCGCGCCCTCCCGTGGGACCGGAGGGACCACGAATCAAACTGTTTGCTCTGTCAATATGCACAGAGAAGCAATAACGGCTAGCCAATATTACTAGTGTGTTGTTTACGCCCGCTGGCTAGAAATGCGTTTCATACTTGATGAATATTTATTATATTTACTACCATGGTAACTTAACGAATCTTTGTATCAATTTCATACAAACTTTGTAGACGTTGTAACGAAAATGACTGTAGAATTAGAGTCGCTTCGAAGTGAAAACTAGGCCCTAGGCCCTCTTGGGTGTTATATATAGGTAACACCTGCGTGCTCTTGTAAAGTAGCCTATAACTAATTGCTCTGGGCTGTCTAAATATCTCGAAGATTTCGTCTTAATGGGGCGAGATCTTACATATATGAGAATAATAAAAATAATGTATATGAAATTTGCGCGAACGCCATCCGATTTAAGAGTTACCTTATTACTGATTCTAAAAATTCTTGCCTTCAACTAGACAGACGATATCATGAACTAAATGATAATTTGCACAAATTGCGAATTGCATGGATCGCGTATTGGCCGAATAGCGAATGTGGACGCATTGAGAACTTTACAAATTGAGAAAATGTAACAACTGCTCATCAAATTGTGCAGCAATAAAGTTACAGTTATATTTTAATATGCATTGTATATTACATTACGCTTATTCATCCAGTTGTTTTGATAACTGCTACAGGGGGCTTATTACGCTCCCAGGACTTTTGTTTAGGAGTGCACTTAACCGCATTTACACAATGAGTGTAATATCGTCGCAGTATTAGTACTGATCAATCAGGGTTCAGGGAGTATCACGCGATGGGAGCGGCACGCGTCCGGCACTCCCACGGCACGCGTTAGTGGAAACTGCTGTGTAATCTAGGACGAGGGCAATGTATTCACCCCAGGTTCAAAACACAAACCTTGATGAAAATGCTAAACTCAAACAAAGGTTTTGTGAAAATGAATTAGACAAAGTTTGATTTTGTACCAACTTCAAAATCCAATATTCAGAACATGTCTATAACAAATATTATAATGAAGTAAACTTTGTTTGTTTGCTACCGCCAATCTCTAGAACCACTCGTCCGATTCTAAAAATTAGTTTGTTAATAGGAACATTATTCCTGATTGCCATAGATAATGGCTACAATTTATGCTGTTTCCACGTGAGCGAAGCCGCGGAAAAGTCTGTAATTTATATTTGTAAATAACATCACTAACAATTTCAGTTATTTATTAAGTTAAGATAAGATTTTTTATCCAGGTTTGCAGACCATCTGCTTCTGAATTCTACTTCTAATGTTACCACATTGTTGAAATGTTTACTCCTCAAGGCTTTTCATAAAAACGATAAAATCTCCGAAAGAAAAAAACCGATTTAAATGAAATACATAACTTTAAATTATAGAGAACATTTTCGATACAGAGTATTAAAAGTCAGTTGACATGGCAAATAACATTACTGTGTACGAAACAACTGTACAGGAAACATGCTCCAAACTATAATTACGACGTCTTATTTGTAGTTACCAATTTCACACTTCAATGTCTGTAAGCTTGTCCACAAGAAAGCGTTTATTACACCTGCGAGACAAAATGAGTTGACGTATTTTTTCTGCGTCGGGCCTAAAATTGACGGGGCCATAAAAACACCTCACAGATTGTCATACCCATACAGAAAAGTTTCTTAAGGTGTTTACGAGTCGCTTCGTTTTTTCAAGTCTCGATTTTTTTAACTGGTCTTCAAAGATGACTAAGGTATTGTACCTGTCCGTCTAAGACAATATTCTGTCAATTGCACAGCAAGGTGCTTTTGATAGAGAAGAGCCCAGACAAAGGGCCACTACGTGAGGGCACAATACATTCACCGGTAAAACAAAATTGGAGTTGTAAATTTAATTTGTCAGGTAGCCGTGAACACACGTACTGACGCGGAAATGGTCAGTAAATTAAACGTGCTTTGAACTCAAAGGCTTCTTGGTACGCAAATTGCTTGGTAGAACCCAAATAAAAGCAAAAGCGCGGTTTTATTATTAAGCTGTAATTTTGGGATGACATTAGATATGTGCTATTTTTAGGTGTCATCATTATCAACATTATTACGCTTCCTCTGCTTACTCTCGCAGGCCTTCTCTCAGAGAGAGAAGAGAGAATGGGCAATGAGAGTATGGGCCATAATCCACCACGCACGCGGTCCCAGTGCGGCTTCTTGAAAGTCACATGTCCTCGAATTTTGTGGTTCTTGCACATGCGGGTTTCCTCGTGATGTTTTTCTTCACCGTTTTATAGCTAGGTGATAACCACATAAATTGATTTAAGTCATTAGTGCGGGTCGAGTCCAGATTCAAAATATGGTGCGTCGGATTGAAAGTTGCATGAGTTCTCGTTCCGTTCCCTCTTAGATAATAAGCTAGGTAAAACATCAGCAGTAAGGTATTATCTCGCGAACTACTTGACCTATGAAAATGAAATTTGGCATGTAGGTAGCATATAGATAAAAAACGTTAGCTTGCGACAGGGCCGCATTAAGGGCGTCTTAGAGCTTTCGTAATTTAAATGAAAGTCTTAAACTATACCCATGTGAAGCTGGTGCGGGTCGTTAGTTCTTTATAAACTTGTGAGAGATTTGCTGGACACATCTGTGTCTCATTTCTGCACTCAACTTTTCTGTGCCTCTAGCATCAAGGCTTTATCAATATAATCTCGGAGACTAAACCCTACACCGATCTCGGCAAGAATGCGCCATTCTACCGAATTATTCGTGAATTTAGAGCTACATCAGTAAAACAAACAGATATCGATTTGTACGCTGAAAGCATTCGCTAGTTACTGTTTAGGACGTCAATTGAATTCTCATGACCTGTTCTACTCAATTTTATTGTATTTACTATTTTAGAGCTTTTATACACTACGGCATTTCATACAAACTTTAATGTCCTTATTATCTCCGAAAGGAATTAACTAATTTCAACGAAACTTAGTGTTTTATAAGTACTTAGTTGTATAACGCATGGGTAGGATACACCGGTCTAAACAGTTATCCGTGCTATTATAAATGTGAACGTGTGTTTGTATGTTTGTTGGTTTGTCCTTTTTTCACTCAACAATGGAGCAACGGGTCGACTTGATTTTTGGATCGACGCGATTATAATTTAGGAACCGGAGAGTAACATACTTTTTATCCCGGAAAAATGCACGGTTCCTGTGGGATCGCGGGCGAAGCTAGTAGAGAATATTTTTGAACAAGACCATTAAAACTAAATTAGTACCCTAGTTTAGTTTTAATGGTCTTTTTTAAGTTTTTCCAGTTAAAGAATATTACAATAATTATATTTTTTTTAATAAATAAATAAAATGAAGTATTAAGCAATAATTATATTTATATAGTAAGGAATCCTCTGAAGAAGTTTCATATTATGTAATTTGAATCTTAGAAACAAAGAGTAATTTTCCAAAAGCCTTATTATTTATATATTATATTTTGCACAACAATTATTTCAATGCAATGCCAGTATGGCTGAAAATATATTCGATTCAATATACGTAGTTTATAGTTACCAAAATATATTTAATTTTAGATTCTCTAATTTGTATTGAAGATAAATTAGATGTAATTAACAGTAGTTTAAATAGTAAGTTAAATAAGTTTACAAAAAAGTTACATACTAAATTCTGTAGTTCGTAGAAACCTGTTAGCATGTTTCTTTTTCATAATCACCTACCACTTACCTACTCGTCACCTCCACGTTACATCCCAATTATCCAATAATATTACAGAGCATCAAATAGCGAGCCAAATAACTTTAAATGAAGCAATTCACTACCTGAGTTTTTTACTCCCGAGCTCAAGGTGACTTGAGACTTTTTGCCAGGTTTTTTATAGGCTCGTATTATAACGATTCGAATCTCTGTGTGGTCGCGAAGGTATTTCAGACCTTTATTAGGAAATCATTATTATAAAACGATTTTAATTAGCATTATTAAGGAAAAATTAAGTTCTTAATTTGGTAAGAATATGACTATGCTTTCTGAGAATATGGAATTTTTGAGAAAACTCTTTATTAGCTTGCTGCGCTCGTGATTTCGACCGCGTGGGCACACAAAACCGTGCATTTTTTCGGGATAAAAAGTAGCCTATGTTACAGTTACTCTCCGGTCCATAAACTATCTCAAATCACGTCGATCCGTTGTTCGGTTACTGCGTTAAAGAAGGCTAACCAACAAACCATTACTTCAGCGTTTATAAAACTTGGCACGGATTGTAACAAATATGAATTGTATGTATTGAATGTATTTATGAGTAATCCATCCCATGTCATGGGGGAGTCATGTTCGCCAGTGGACGTTTTCCGGCTTATGGTAGAAGATAAAAATTCTGGCTTGGATCGGCTCAGTTTGTGTGAATGTATCATATAGTTACCAACATTGGGCCAGTACGAGCTAAGAAGTTGATGAATCGATCACATACAAACATTATAATCTTGCGGCTTGTCTGGGTAAGTTTATGTATGAGTCTTATTTTGTCATAATTCCTGCCAAGCAGTAATCTGCAAGCATTACTGTCTTCCGGTTTGTGCAGAGCCAGTGAAATTACTGGGCTTAATGTCTAAGGGGAACGAGCGCACTCCAGTGCCGCGCGGGCCTTTCTGTTTCAAAGCTATGAGAGGCACTGCTATTGTTACGGGGGCACGGGCTGGGCGTTATGCTTACCATCAGACAAACAACCGGCTCGCGTCTCGTTATGAAATAGTAAAAAAACCTCACACACTACTTAATTGTGAACATATTACTTGAGATAAAGAAATGTTTACGATGTAAGTGCTTCATAATACGTGGTACTATCTACTCGTATTATCATGGGTGACTATTTATATTTTTTCATATCACGTCATACCTGTTAGTTGTTATTTTTTTTACCATACAGCCTCCAGGGTCCGTGAGAGCGCGACAAGTGGATGCCTTCACGTCGAGCCATTGTTCCCCCCTCGCACCCCTCACGTACCCTTCACGCCCTCGCGGCTGGACCACTTTGTGAAGAAGGTATTGTTAACTTCTAATATAAAGTAATAATTAGTAAGTACTAGCTGTGCCTCGCGGCTTCGCCCACGTAGCCTAAGTAACTCCTTGTAACGTCAGCTATCTGCCAGTGAAAATCCCATTAAAATCGCTCTAGCCGTTTCGGATATTAGCCGGAACAAACAGACACAGACAAAAAATTTTATAAACTGGTTTTTGTTACCTATAATAATATAATGGTAAGTACCGTACATACTTTCTTGCATTTAGTAAAAAGCTGTTATTTTGACATTACAATCTGACACTTCAATTTTATTTATTTGTATGTAGATATATTTAGATAACTAATTTTGTGAATTTGATGACTGTCTAATCGAAAAAAATTGTTATTTAATTGTATGATAGATCATAGTAAGTATATCAATATTTTTGGAAGAAATATCGAATTGCTTTAAATTAGATTGATTTGTTTATGCATTTACTTATTACAACGGAATAGGCATTAAAAAAACAAATCGATCGTAAATGAGAACGATGTAAAACTATATTTCTTCCTAGGCAACGAGCACGGAATGCTGACAAACAGGTGTACGCTAAGAAATTAATAACAACAAATAACTTACAAACCCAGAAATAAACAAGAATACAGAGAGGACAAAGTGCATGTCACGAGCGCAACGGCCTTATTCAGGGCCGCCCAGCGGCGGCGCAGGCAGACGAGGCGCCCACCGCGCCGCCATGGGGAAAATCAGGCTTCGCGCCCCCGCCCCGCGCGCCCATTGGGCCGCCGGGACCCGCCCCGCGCCCCACCAGACCCCATAAATACCACACCGTACCGCGCATCTCCTCATTCCTCGCTTGCGATCCGCAGTGCCCGCACGTCACGCGCTCGCGACTCTCAGTTCCAACCCAGTGCTCGTGTTTAGTGTCACTCACAATGAAAGCGATAACAGCAGTGTGCGCGACCGGCGCTTCGGTCCCCGCTATCACCAGTGGACGGGTGCAGCGGCACCGGGAGGGAGAGAATGCGGAGATCCAAATGTACTTGTCGAAGCTACAAGACCTGGTGCCGTTCATGCCGAAGAATAGGAAGATATCGAAGTTGGAGGTGATCCAGCACGTGATTGATTACATTTGCGACCTGCAGTCAGCGCTGGAGAACCACCCCGGTATGGAGCAATTCGATGCGGAGGGCGCGCTGGCGGCGCCGCCGTGCGCTGCAGCTCCGTTGCCGCGCCCGGCGCGGCGGCCACTCGGACCCCGCGCGGCTCCCAACACCATCCTCCGCTCATCACCTTCCAGTCAGGAACATAGAACCCAAACGGTGAGTGATAGAACCCAAACATTTCAAATTATTCCACTTTATGGTTCTAAAGTTTCTAAACCATCTATCGCCAATTCTGGCTCTAAATAATTTGCATTTTGGTCATTTATTTTTTCGTAATAGATTCCTACTTTATTGCATTAAGGAAAATACAAATCGGGCACGTACTCGAAATGTTCAAGCAGTTAAGTTCAGATTGGGGAGGCCAACTAGAGGAAACTCTGTGTTATTATTTTGTGATGTTCAAAAATGCCTTATCAATATCGTTGATGATATGCATGATATTGACATTTTTACCAACAAAAATATAGGTGTTAAAAAATAAAGTATTCTAAATATTAAAACATTTTCCTTAATTTACTACGAACAAAGATATCGTAATGCCACCACAGCATGAAACGTAGCATTAGTCGAAGTCGAAGTAGAGATAGTAGACACTATTGCATAAAAAGTAAATGAAATCGCTGTCGGTGTTTTTGCGGCGCGCACCTGCGCGTTTCGCAAGCGGGAAGGTAAAAGCAGAGATGCTTGGTTTCACAACACGTGGCGACATACGCACAGCTAGATAAACAATAAACCCATTCCAAATCTTATACATTTAAATGAACCTTGCGACGTTCAAAATCTTTAGCTACGGTAAATCAGCAATTTCCATTAAAGGTGCAGCAAAACTAAAAAAAATCCGATGTTGGAAGTTTAATTTCGAAATCGTTTATGGTCTGTTATTTGATGGTCACGTCATTTTTATTACTGCCATTGTCATCATACAATCATAGATTAGGTAAATAAGCAGTTAAACGAACCAGTGGTCACGCATGCGTGACTGCTGTTTTGAATTTCAGCCTTGACGGCCGGCCACCTGCGCCGGCGCCGCGCAAACGACCGTGTACTGACACACAATCTGAATATTCAACACATATTTATCTTACCTCGTTTAGCATTCCGACTGACACCTGTGTGATTGCCATTTCATCATTCCTAAGTAGGTCGTATGAGAAAATAGCAAAGTTTGAAATTCAAAAATTGTGTAGAGTTCCGATAAGGCCAGAGCAGCGGCAGGTGCATCGCACAGGATTTATTCATGCGCCTGCGATTACGAGCCCAACTCGCAATGCGCGCTCGTTAATACTTGGTCGCGCCACGTAAATTTTAATCACTGCCAGTTGTTGGAACAGAGGGAAATGTTCAAAACAAGCGTGATTTAGGAGCAAGCTGCCCGTGTTGAATTTACAACAACGTGACTGCGGCGTAGCGTAATGTGCAGATGTTAAAAGTTTAAATTAAGACACAAAGCCATCTCGTATCCCAGCCGTTGCATCAGCGCGTTTTGTCTGCATAAATCTGGTTCCGTTGCTGCATCTCTGAAGGAACGTTGCCGATTTCCGAATGTTTAAACGCAATAAATCTAGTTCCCTGGTAGTGAAAATCAGATATCAAGTTTCTGTTGCTATAAGCAAACGAGCCAGTGTTCGTTAATCATTGGAGAAACAACTGATCGAGTTAATTAGCCGTGGGCGCCGGCGGTATCTCGCCATCCGCCGATATTTACTAATACACGGCTACTACTTACCGGAATGTCGACTAATCGGGCAGCATTCCTGAATACAAAATGTGGATTCGCGATTCGTTCGCGCAAGGACATTGGACGCAAATTCTCTAGCAAAGTGAGATTTGATCGAGGATTTCTCATTCTACGCAACTTTATGGCAAGGCTGTGGTCATTATTGTGAAGAAATTCTCTCAGCTTTGGGTTTGTTTCCCGTTCGATCTTATGAAAGTATTTCTTTAAATATTAAATCACTGTTGGCGTTGTTAGTAAGATCGCAAAGCCAAGTAGAAAAAGAGAGTGCTCTCGGCGATCGTGCAGGAATCCGGTGTACCATCGTGCGGTCGTGAGGCGGCATTTCACGAGGCGGTATCTAGCAGGGCATCGCTTGCCACAAGCCTCCGTCACGAGCATAAGCCACGGAGCGCGACAGTAATTGTTGCCCGCAGCTGCAGGCCCCAAGGCGCTTGCGGGGCCGTGAGATCGATACCTGATTATATCTGTTTTCATTACTTGAGTTACTTTCATTTTACTTTCCTTAATTGGCAGTCCGTTTTCATTTCTTGATTATGTTATCTCTTGTCTGACATGCACTGGATGCTAAAGAAACTTTCTATTGCCCTCTTTCTGTGTTTGACTTTTTACTTCAGCAGTAATAAGCTGGTAAATACCACAATGATAAGTTTTAAGAGTATCTATTGTGGTTGCACCCCTACATTTATGCATAAAGGGCTCCACCCTATTATAATCATATCTTTCGATTCATTCACACTCGATTAACGAGCATAGCATTTGTTTCTAACCGTGTTTAATCAGATAGTCTCACGTCACTATGTTACGGCACGTCAATATTAGTTAGTTCAATTACTGGCCCGCATGTTTCTTTTAGAATCAATTGGCTGCCCCTCGGGAATCAATTACTAAGCCCTGTTGGTAGTAGATGGGTAGATTTTGTTTCGAGGCGAGTGGCATCGCGCAGCTTAGCGCCTACGCGCAGTCCATCCGACAGGCGACACTAACGAGCCGCCAGGTGTCCGCGCCCACGCCATCGGCGCGCCACCCGCTCCTCTGAATATCTTTGTCTCCGCGCACCTCTCGTACATAAATCGCGCACGTGAAAGTTTTACGAGCACCTTTATGCTTCTCTGAAGCAATAAACTTCGAGGCGGACCGCGAGCAGACAATGCAGCACCACCGCGAAATGTCTTGGCGAACCTCCGCACACGTGCAGCGATTTCGCCGATCGGTCGGATTCCATCGACGACGGATCGATCGAGGGCATTGTGCGGGTAACGGTCGCTCACAGCTGCGTGTGAACACACGTGACGGCGCCGGTGGCCGGATAGCTAAATAAATGCGATGAACACAGAACGTACTATTCATTATCCGGCCGACAATGCTCCTCTCATAAAGGGATTTCACGTGTGCGCTCTCGCAAAGTCCCGATCCGTTCGGGACATGTGTGCTCTCCCTTTGGTATGTGTCCGTAAATAGGGTGTGGCCACGTGCGGCCGCTCAGCTGTGGCACGGATGCACGGACGGGAAGCGGTAATCCAACACTCGCTGATACTGAGAACGTACAACTGAAACTGCTACTGAAGAGCTGGAAACTCTCTAGATAGGTGCAGTTCTATAGAGCCGTAACTTGTCCGGTGGGCCATCATTAAAAAAAACTATAACTCGTAGACTGCTGCTGTTAAATTAGGGTGGTGTAATATAACTGATCCTTTGTACGGGCTAATGAATTAAAACAGTGTTGAAACAGCGCATATGCGGTGACAGATGGCCGGACGCGGGCGGGATGCGCATGTGCCACCCGATATACTATTTGTCGCAATCACTAATAACAGCCAAATCGAGAGGGACATGACTTTATAGGACGTAATAAATAAAAATCGTTTATAATTGAACATGCTGGTTTAATCTTTGACTTATCAGCAACTATATGCGTAGGTGCGTAAGCGAGGGAGACAATGTGCGCGCGCATCTGTGCACTGATTGGCAGCCATAGCCCTCACCCACTAGTTAAATGAGCTCACCTTCTGTTCTCATTACAATCAAATGTATATAGAAACCTACAGCGCACTTCTTTTATCTCAATACTTATCATTTTTCTCTTTTGTTACAGACGGCAGAAAAGCTGAACCAGCCAGACAGGCCGTCGTGCTAAATGCTTAGGATAAGAGACAATATAAGTTATGGTAAATGTTAATAATACCTCGGAGAGCGGCGGCGACCGCGATGGGAGGCTAGGGCGGAGCTCGGCCGAGTTCGGGATCCTCCGCCATCAGTTCCAGTGAACATCATCCTCGGTGATGATATCCTATTTGCGATCTCGTTATACGATCAATAAAACTAATGTATGTATGTGGCATTACACAGAAGACTAGCATTGCAATGCAATCGAGCCAAGTCGTTATCGCGGCGAAGGCCTGTTTTGTTATAATATTTGTGTAAAAAGCTTTACTAGGTAGTTTTAGTCACATTATTGTAAATTCATATTTGTAAATAGTATGTTGAGTGTATGTGAAAAAGTTATTACAACATATTAATTCAAAGTTTGGCAAATAATAGTATGTACTATATGTTACGAAGTTTGTATTGTAATAAAGACTAGTTTGATTCTAGTTTGTTCAAAATGCAGCTGAAAATGCCAGGTTTTCAAGTGTTTTCTCACTATTCTTTGTCTAGCAGTTTCTATCTTAGATTTTTAATTATAAACGATGCTTCCATTTATGTCAAAGAAGCGAACCGATTCTAAGTTGGTTTGCATTATTTAATTTTATTATTATAAATTAAAAATTCTTGAGTGTGATTTTGCATGGCGATTTTGTTGCTATTAGATTTATGAGAATATTATTTGTGAGTGCTTAACGCAATTATTTTCAAATAACTTATTGTTTGCGTTCGGCACACAACTATATCTGTAAATAGTGTAAGTAAAAAGAAAATTATAAAGTGAAAAAAAATTATTATGAATTCCCTTCATGATTTTATTTTGATTTTAAGGTGAAGATGCTTTAACTATCTTATATTACTTATTATAGTGTATTATAATTTGAATAGACTGTTATAGTTTTAATTTTTGAGGGATGTGTTGCTAGTGAAAGATGTTAGTATGCGGGTGGTTTGTTGTACCTATACATGTTAACTAACTGAACCTTAAGTCTTTGTCAATGTATTGCACTGTCGACGATTTAGCAGTTATTATAAGTTTTAAAGTTTCGTTAGTAAATTGGCTCTTGTCGTTGACAGTTTAGTATTTTTGGTAGGCTTTATGATTACACGTAAAGCACTGTTCACGCCTCGGGCAGCTTAACAGATATCTTCTTATTCACAAAAAAAATATGACGTCCCAAAAACTTGTATGTAACTAAAATGTTGCTTCTTTTTTCTCGCTGATTTTAAATGTGACGCGAAAAACACAGCTTTTTCGCTAATTGAAGGAACAAACGTTTTATTGTTTTATGAATAAGAAGGATATAGTCTAAGTCACAAAATTACAACACTTGAAGTGCATTTCACAATAACCAATCATTTCCTTTTTTATTTAGTTTTTAACTTTGCACTGATTTTTGTCTAAATATATGCAGATGAAAAAATTCAAAAGAGAAAATAAAAGATGTATTGATAAATCGAAAGAAAACATTTTTATTCAACCTCTTCGTTTTAAATACCTACTCCTTCTTTCCTAAACAATATGTCAATATCACAAAGAACCTATAGGCAGTTCTAGGTAGGTAGGTACCAGAATAATAAGAAAATTATATAGGTACCTAGATGTATAAAAACTATGTCCCACGGTGGTTTATAATTTACATTAGAGTGATTTATCACCTTAATTCATAGGATTTTTCATTAAACCCGTACCATGGGGTTCAGAAATTTAAGACTAGTTATTTTAAGGTACCTAAAATCTATATATAGGTATTACTAGCTTCTGTCCGCAGTTTCACTCGCTTTCCCACAGGAATCTTGCATTTTTCCGCGATAAAAAGTAGCCTATGTTACTCTCCAATCCATAATAAACAATATATATGCCAAAGTTACCATCGATCCGTTGCTCCGTTGCTGCGTGAAAGAAGGATAAACCACAAACGTACAAACACACTTTCACATTTCTTATAGTAGTACTAGCTTCTGCCCGCGATTTCACCCGCGTCCCCACATGAACAGTAGTAGCAGGAATAGTAGTAGTAGGGTAGTATATTGTAATGTTAATATGTTTTAATGTGTTAATCCACACTAGGGGACGTAACGTATGTATGTAGTATTTTGCTAATAATTAATTATATTAATGGAGTATGTAGGGTTGTAGACGGCACTCTGCTGTCTGTCTTTCTGAAATCAATGCCATTCTCCTACTATTCCGATCCTATTTGTACTTAGTTTACAAACAAACAAAGATATACAAACACAATTGACTGTAGGAGGATGGGATTGATTTCAGAAAGAGAAAAACGACTGATCAATCATTTAAAAATGCGTACTTTTGTTATTTTGAGCTAGAAATCAACAAAGATCCGCAAGATCATGTGATTGCATCACGGTCAATTATCGCAAATACAATATTTGGTCAGCTGCGTGTTGTACTACATACTTCAACCGGCAAAGGCAACACCCAAAATTATGCTATAAGTCTTTAAAAATAAGGCACATATTAGTCTGGTAATCCTACTGGATGCGCCACGAGCTATTATACACCTTATGTCACTATGACATTGAGTTGAAAAACAACAAACAGGAATAATGACTGGTAATTTGTGAACGTTTGTTCATTAAACATTAGCTCAATGCCGTCATAGCGTCAAACAATGCGGCTAAAAAAGTCAGGTAAACGTATGTTTACGAATTAAAAATGTTGAATTAACAAAAAAAGTTTCGACCTTGCCAGGATTCGAACCTGGAATCTTCTGATCCGTAGTCAGACGCGTTATCCGTTGCGCCACAAGGCCAGATGCTGTGGATGTGGAAATAGATTAATAGTCCGTTTTCTTTCTATGAAGTACCTACTTGTTCTATATAATATAAGTATAATAATCGTAATAGGCCTACATTGGCTTCTAGATTCTCCAACTGTTTTTGTGACTAGGTTAGATGTAAAGTTTATGTAAATAAGAATAATTTATGAACGGCAAAGGATTTTTCCATGTATTTTTTTAAAAGTATTTCTGTATTCAAGTCTTTATTACTTCATGTAGGTAACTACAGATGGTACAAGTACCTATATATTTGAAAAAATTGTTGCAAATTAATTACTTACCTACCGGTGTAGAACATGTCTAAGAAGTTTTTTTTTTATTTGTTATTGGTAATGAGACGAACTGGTCGTTTGCCTGATGGTAAGCATAACGCCGGCCCATAACAATTGCAGTGTCACCCAGAACTTTGAAGCAGAAAGGCCTGCGCGGCACTGCAGTGCGCTCGTTACCCTGAGACATTAGGTATTAAGTCTCATAAGCCCAGTAATTTCACTGGCTGGTACTGGCACTGGCAAGTTAGAACGAACCGTTAATTTATAGATATAGGTTTTTGTTTTTTAAATCAAAATATTTAGTATGGTTCATGGCATAATCACTAAGCGACAAAAACAACTTAACAAAAAAGGAGATTAAGAAATCTAAATATTTTGAAAATGTCATCTTCGACAACATAGTGGTCAAATGCTAACCTATCGCGTGTAAAATAATTATATGTCTACTTTTTACTTTCAGCATTTTGTCTAGGATTTGTAATTTTTTCAACCAACATTTCTAAGTGAAATTACTAATTTAAAAAAAATTGACGATGTGGTCGAAGATGTTACCTACCATAAGATCAGGTGAGATATTGGTCAAACGCTAGCCTATAATTACATACCTAAACAAAAAACTGCTAATAGGTCTACCATAAATAATTTCAGGTATCGAATCCCAAATTCGACCGATTTTTATATCAACAGGTCGATGTAACAAAAGTTAGATAAATAAAAAACACGACTGCCCTAGCCAGTGCCACTCGAGATGATGTAAGGATTATAACGATATACCATGTATACAAATGTGTTTAGGTATTAAAAGTTGTGGTGGAATGAAGAAACTCACATACAACATACAAATACATATACAAACATTACACTCCTTTTTTGTGCAGTCGTGTAAAAATATAACAGTTCTATTAACATTTTGATTTAATGTTTTGCATCATGATAGAGATATTAATACAATCTTACTATAGCTTCTGCATCCGGTTTCGCCAGTGTTCCCATAGGAACCGTGCTTTTTCCGGGATTCAAAGTAGCCTATTGTATTTCCTTTGGTCATAAAATACAGCCTGATTTTAAATTAGTATGTTACCCCGAAAGGGATCAGTTTATTCCTGGAGGTCAACAATTATTTTAAGAGTTTTTGAAATTCGGAATTTTTAATTGAATGCATTTAATGTTTACGTCAACACCGTTAGCGTTAACGTTTGCTTGAGCGTCTAAGGTGCCCCTTACGTCCACCACTTCGCGACACAATAAGCCGTATCGGCGGTAGCTACAGTAACTAATGCGATTATCCACGAGTTTACCTACACTACGCGACCTTCTCACTTCAAGCTGGATCAGTCCTCACTCAGCTGTATTTTTATTGAAAAATATTGAAATTTTTCCACTAAGTACTAAATTTTTACTTTTTTGGTAGTCCTACCAAAAAAGGGGAGGTTCTCACTCAATTCAGTTATATTTTTTTATGTTTGTTCCCTCAGATCTCCGTCATTTATAAACCGATTGGACAAAGGATTTTCTTTCAGATTGATCCCAAAGAAATTTCATCAAAATCAGTTCAGTAGTGTCACTGAAGTCGGTTCGTTGCACTTTTTCGCTACGTTTTACCCCGAAAAATGCACAGTTCCTGTAAAAACCTTCACGCGGGTGAAACTGCGGGCAGCAGCTGTTTCTATATTGCAGCTGTAAGTACCTAAGAACCTATATTTTATTGGATGTTTTATCGCATATTATATTTATAACTAATCAAATATACTTAAGTAATTAAAAGCTTGGAATGTCGTTGTATTTATCATAATACTGGCCTTGCAAGTGCTTCTGTACTTGTACGAGTAGTACCTAATTTAATGATAAATTTACTGAAAGAAAAATCAATCTAAACATGTTTTATCTACATCTACAATATACCGCAATACCAGTTATAAGTTTATATAATTTAGAGAAATAGAAATATGTCGGTTCGCTTCGCGCACTTAATTTTTATAATCCTACTGTCCATACCCTTTAGCCTGTTCTTACGGAACCCATGAGAAGAGATGAGGTAGCCGGCGTAGCCCTAAAAAATGCTGAGTCCACACGGATGAATTAAAATTATACTTAATAGCAATGACAATATATTTCCTAGAGTTTCTAGAAAGCATTGTAATTAGGTATATTTCGTATTTCACTCAAATTCAAAATGCTTTATTCAAATAGGCCACAAAGGAGCACTTATGATATGAAAGTTAAAATAAATGACTCTAACAGCAGCCCTCTGCAACATTCATCTACCCGAATCACAGACTAAAACTAATGCTGTCTTTATCAGAACATTATAAATGACAAAGACACCAACAGACCCAATCCATTTTTCTATATACTGCTTTAAACTTTTACAGTGTGGCTTTTAAACTCTTCAGTCACAATTGTGACCTGCATAGGTATAAATAAGAGCGATAACAACCAGGTTGGTTCGCACAGTCCCTCATGGTATGTGGGCCCAGGTGGTAACTTTCATTATCAGTTATGTGGTATAATATCCGTGAAAAATAGCCTTACACACTCGGAGAAATCAGAGATTTGATTGCTGAAGACCTGAAAACGGAAACAGTATATAATTACATAATAGAATAAACTAAACTACTAACTAAATAATTATTCCATTATGTGCACCTGGGTGATGTCACCTGGGTGAGCAAGGTGGAAACTATGGTCATGTGATCAACACAAAAATCACTTTAGGTATTACGTCTCATAAGCCCAGTAATTTCACTGACTTATACTTAGCTCATCAAACCGGAACATAATAATGCTTGCACAATAATGTTTGGCGGCAGACTACACGAGCAAAGCGGTGGTACCCACCCAGTCTGAAAGTCGCAGAAGTGCTACTCCTACCACCTGGTGAAGTAAGCACCAATTTCGATCACATCATTATATAAGACCGGATGCGATACTGATCAAAAGGCTAAGCTATCCAAAACAACACTTTTCATTAGTTTAGGTACGCTGCATTTAACAAACATTTTCCTGTTACCTATCCAATGTCTTTGAAAATTCTGATAATGACGATGTGCGATAGTAGATCCGGAAATACCTTTAAATAATAAAGTCGGTTGATGGAAGCTATTATCAGATAGACAGAGGTAGGTGTAAAGATTCTAGCTGTAAGGACAGGTGGGGAGGGCAGGTGTTTGCACTTGGCGGTGTATGCGTACCGGAGCTGATAACGTTACTGATAACGGAGTTATTCATGCTACACAGCTCACTTGTTCGAGGCTGAACGGAGGGAAATAAGAACTCAATTACTGGAAATGTGAACGTGCGTTTGGTAGACACTTGCTGTTAAGGATAGTCTCTGATCCTTCTCGTACAGGGCATGATTGTAGCCAGCATGGTACGACCCAGTGAACTGAACTCACTGACGAGCTTGAACGCGATTCCCCAAAGCTACCGATATTTTTAAAGCAACGAACACAAAACATAAACTCTTACACACTCATTGTCTAGGATTATCTGTATCCCAGGTGGGATGGACACACAGATAATACACAACACAAACATCCAAGACCTGAGAGCAAACTTTATGTTCCCCTTACAAAATTTGCCTCGATCGGGAATCGAATCCGAGGCTCCTCGCTTTGCGGGTCAGGTTATTACTAACCTCGTCAAGGAACCGTCTACTCGCTGGTAGGGAACCTATTCCTCCTTTCTCATACAAGCTTGTAGCCAGTGGTGGAATCAGGCCCCTCTCTTCAATTGGTCACGTTGGGCAAATGCCCAGGCCCCGCGATCCCTGGGGCCCCCTAGTTTCTGTGAGACGACCAACCGATAATCAATAAATATAATCATCATGATCATTGTCAGCCGTAAGATGTCCACTGTCAATTAGATTTAGGTACGAGATGAGAGAATCGACACCATTCGACATCTCCCGCAAGTCACTATTTTTGTTTTACTAGTAACCAAATTTGGTTATTGTTAGTTTCCCCCAAGAATCATGTGTCCAGGATAAAAAGTAGCGTATATTACTCTACAGAATCCAGAAGATAAGCTATTTTCATACAAAAATCACGCCGATCCGCTACACCGTTGCTGCATGGAAGAAGGACATACACACATTCGCATTGATAAGGTGGGGAAGGGTGGCCATAAAAAGGCAAATATGCTATACTGCCGTCGTAAGAGAAAAGGGCACATCTATCATTTTCGTCAAACCGAGATAATAAGGATTAAAGTTTTCGCCATATTCGGCTCCATAGTGCGGAAGCCTATTGATTCTGTACTGTATCTCCGAATTCTTTAAAGATAAAATTCTACAAAAAATTGAGCAGATGCACCTTTTTCTCCTGATTCTAAATATATATATATGTATATAACTCTTTTTTTTTTTTAAATGTAAGTTGTGCCCTTTTTCCTTACGACGGCAGTATATATTTACCGTTTTATCACAAACTTCACAACATGACCACATTTAATTCTGTCGCGTAAATATCTTAGTGCTGCAAAAGTGCCACATAAATACAGTCCTTAACTAAAAGAGAATACAGTTAAAGTTGCTTGAAAAAGCAGATACATTGTATAGCCATTTCACGGCGGCGTGATACCGCTAACACCATTTGAGCCGCGATTACAGCGAACCGCACAGCCAAGCAACGCTGTTATGCCAAACATAACAAAGCCGCATAACACCACATACGCAATCTTAACCCAAACAAAACCAAATAGACGCAACCATAGGCTTACACAATGTTGGCATAGCACTCCAGCTCCAAACTGTACATACGTTAGGCTTAAAAAAAAAATCTTCCGGGGCTGCAGTTGCCTGTCCTTTTTTTGCAGTTTTATTAGTTTGTGACTTATTGAAATTACGTTATGTAGGTAGGTACGTCATTATGGAAGTCTTTAATTGATATAAATTGCTACATATCATCTCTCTCAATTTCAACCAAATCTAAATAAGCCATTGTTAAAAAACGGGTTAAATGTTAAGCTTCACTCTCGATTGACGTCAGGTTAATAAATAAAAGGGTTAATAAAGCATTCGTAGGTTTATTAAAATATCCGTGATTTTTCTCTATAAATTATTATTACGGTTTTGAAGGAAAATTACCAAGTATTATCCACACAAGTGGATCCATACAACCACTTTACATCCTTGTTATTCCGTTATCACTAGTACTCTTCGCAAACTAAATTGTTTGATTTATGTTTATCTCTAGCCTTCATATTTGTCACGCTTTGACATCGTGACGGCAAAGGAGGTAAATACTCTGCCAATGCGCCTATGTTCGCGCGCGATATCTGATAAAGTATACTATCTAAATCTACAGGTGTTTGCACTCAACCTGCACTTAAAGTACTAAATAATAGCGGTTTAAAAAAAATGAGGTCATCAAACAAAATCGAGAAAATAAGCCCATCATTCGATCTTGACAGTATTTTAATGAGACCAACCTGAGATTTACCATTATACTTTCAGATAAAATAACAAAATAAAAAATAGCACAATTGATCCATTAATAGATTAATTAATAATATGTTAATAATAATACCTTTAACTGGTGAAGTAAAAAAATTGTAACTGTCGGTGACGTAGGGTCTCACAGACTCCTAATATGATAAGGCTGATTTTGTTGATTTAATTAAGTAATATGGGTGAAAAAGTTAATAATTAGTAACTTTAGATTATAATCCATTTAATGATCAACTTTATTTCCTGAGTTATGAAAAAAAACAAAGAGGATTTTTTCGTATTGAATGGAGATCACTCTACAATCTTATATAAATCAAATCTCATAGAAAAGTTACAAAAAATATTTTTTTCTTTGAAAAATAAAATAAAACCATAAAAGCTCGGGAAATACAACACAAACAAACAACCTCTCACCCTAAACGTCTATACCTTCTCCGTTCCGACGGACGTGGGTAAAAATAGCAAAGTAGTTCTAAATAATAGACTATACCTTCTCCGTTCCCACGTGGGTCAAAATAGCAAAGTAGTTCTAAATAATAGCCATCTCTTTTTAGAAGTCAATTGAAAATATAACTAAACTAATCTATGTGGTCAGATATAATACGAAACTACAATAGGTATTAGTATATGTATGTACCTATACCATTCGAGAGCGTGTCGCATAGAGTTGCCAGGCATCCGATTGTAGACGAACATGTCCGGATATTTTGCAGTCGTGTCCAACGAAATATTTAAATGTTCGACCATTCAGCTTTTTATCAACATTAATCACAGATAAACTTTGAAAATAAATCACTACAAGAGGAAGTGTAATGAAAAGTATTTATTTGTAACAATTAATCCTAATTAATTAAGACTAACACAGCATGACAGGCACTTTCATAATAATGTTAACTGTAACAAAACGGTCCTAACTCTGCTAGATCTTTTTTATCTTTATTTATCTTAAATCCAATGTATTGAAAAATAGTTTGTGTCAAGTTTTTACATGTTTAGGTCTCGCATCCCTCGCGCCGCACTAACACGTCAGGGGCGCGTCAACCTCGTTAACCTTTCACGATACAATACCTCTCCATATTTTATGCATGCCATAATTGAAATGAACGAATTCTACATTCAAAGCAGAAACGAATTTCTATCGTTTGCGTTGAATTTATATTAGGTAAACCTAACTTCACTCGTTTCCTCCGTTTCCCTTTTTTTACCATATCGATGATTCTCACCTCTCAATTTCAGCCACGAAAGAATTACCGTTATCTCACCTCTATTCAGCCACGGAACAAAACACGGAAGAAATTTTTTCACATCGCCAATTTTCAAAAATAATAGGTACATTTCTCAAAAACTACGCCAAAACAATCCTCGTGATTCAAATGTCTCCTACCACCACATGTCATGGTTTATTTATTCTGCTTATGTTGTTTCCTTACCTCAGTGGCGACATATTATACCCGTTCAAGTTACCTCTAACAGAATCGAAAGTTCTTTCATGACTTTATTTTTATGATACTTTCGTCGATAAACGTTTTAGTTCACATTATATATTCCACGTTTCTATAAGGTCACAGTGAGTGAAACCGACAGAGCAAAGGCTTTAAATATTCAAAGGGTGTAAAGGGCAAACAGCGCATATTTCCCCGGGGTCCTTACACGGGTGGTCTTTGTTTACCCCTTGCGTATGTACCGAGTATGCTACATCTATTTTTACTGTCATAGATTGAATTTTTATTTTATTTTTACTTCGAATAATTGCAAGGAGGATCACAAGTCAGTGAGTAATTGGTTCACCTGATGTTGGTTGAAAGTATTTGAAACTGGTAAGAACGTATAATAAGGTATGTACTAGTGTATGTGGTAGTGAAGTAACATGACGTACGTACGACAAAGCGCGTGTGAAGCATACATGCTCGTAAAAACATATTCAAAACTCAGCCAATTCAGAATGTTTCTAGGTTCTAGACACACACACTAGCATACACGCGGATCTATGTATACCTCTATCATTTTACAACGGAAGTGGTGCCCCAGTCGCTTCGATTGTATACGTTATAACTATGCGCATATTCACACTGTGTGCCTTACATAGTGTCTATTTTTAGCTCAGTATGCTAATAAGGTAATAACTGATCAATATGCGAAAGGTCTATTTGTAAAGCAATTATTAGAATGAGATACGTAGGTGGTTTTCCTCGAATGTTTGGAATATGGAGATACAATTCAGACAGATAGAATACAAGAAATAGAAGGAGAAGAAGACTAAAATGTCAAGAATTTGGTTAAGGACTTATAATTCCTAACCAGTAGGGTCAATTTTCAGGTACTTGTAGAGCAATTAAACATTGTAGTGAAACAAAACGGTTGAAAAATCAAATGGAATTCGACCAACGTGGATGTGGTATTCAGATATCTATAACATAGTAAGTACAGCTTCGTATAGCTTGTATATTTACTTTATTTTTTTAATGCTATTTGATAACAAGACGAGCTGGTAGTTTGCCTTATGGTAGGCATAACGCCGGCCCATAACAATTGCAGTGCCCTGTGCCACTCAGAATTTTGAAACAAAGGCCTGCGCCGCACTGCTTTGCGCTCGTTACCCTGGGACATTCAGTAATTTTTATCCACTACGCACCAATACATCCTATGATAAACAAAAAGTAGAATCGCACATGTGAATAAATATTAATAATAATTAATATTCAATAATTCGGTAAAGTTGTACCTAGTACTGACAGACTTGGTCCCATCCACCCAGGAAGAGTGGATGGACTCTATAGGAATTTTCATCTTCTCTCTTTTACGTCATCCTAAATACTGTGAACGATCACATAGATATAGGTATTAGGTAGGCACTGATTGTTAACTTTTTTCCGATTCCAAGTAAAACGCGGAAAATCTAGTTTCCCCTAAATACAAGTAGTACAACTAGTTGAACAAGATAGGATTGTTTTATTATATGTCGCGTAACAAATCAACATGAGAGGTACAGGCGGCAATTTGCCGAGACTGTAACACAGTATACAGTGTGGATCAGTGCTCTAGCTCCAACTATTGAGCCGGAATAGGAACGCACACTAAAAACTTATTAGCATCAATAAGCGAAGATGGAAAAGTTGGGCGATAGTAATCTCTTCATGTCTATCATGTACCGGTAATCATATATCGAGACATTTTTTCTTGTTACTTGGATTTGTAATAGAAATGACAAAGATGATTATCTTAGTGGTACATAATAGTTTTACTGGAGCTGCAGAACAGGTGTATTTTTAGCTATTTCCAAAATTTCAACTCATGCAATTACCAGATAGTACTACTTTATAGGCATCATTGTCGTTTGGGTAAGCCAGAGGGTTCGAGCACTTTACAAGAACACTTGTGCCTGTCTGCAATAAAACTTGAGCGTCTTAGTCGACAGTGATCTCTCTAGAAGGTACTCGGGTATGCAAACTGAGTTTCAACAATCTGAGGCGGTGTCTTAAATGTTTAAGACATGGCTTAACTTTATTACCCCGATTTTTAAAGTCCTAGCTCTAAGCAGATGCATAACAAGTGACAGAGGCAAACGAAACATGTCAATAATTTTAAATTCGTAATTCCGATTTATAGACAACAGACAAACCACGGAAATATATCACAATTTCATTCATTACATTTCCTTACTTACGAAACGTCTATTGAGTATCAACGTAAACTAGTTAGTCCAGAACAAGTCAAATTCAGTTTCAGCGTTGCGTAGTTTTATTTTAGTTGTCTTTAGTGACGAGCATTACAAGTTTAAGTACTGTCTTAAAGTTAGTATCGTACACAGTGTGTCAGTGGAGACGGATCGCAATGTAATGAATTGCACGGCGCATGCAATCGTCTCGGGTCTAAATATAAATCGCTTAGTTCACACTTCGGTATTGTTTCACTGACACCGCAACGCAGCTGTATGCTAAATAATTCAATGAAATTACCATCGGTTTACGCAATAAGTATAAAATACAATACAAAAACAGTTTACTGCATACCTACCGAAACAAAATCGAAAATAGCACAAAATCTCCCACTTGCTCGGAAATGGATTCATTATAAATTAAAAAATAATAGGTACATGACATCAATCGACTCTTTTGGGAAGGAAACGAAATAACACTCCAGCAATTTCTAATAGGACAATCGATAATAACGAGAAACGCTAGACAGTTTTTTGTTTTTTTTTTTTATTCTTCTTCGTATGCAAGCCAGGTTTTTTAAGCACACACTGACACTATCATACATTACATGTATGTTACTTTAGAGGAATACACGTTACTTTAAAAAAGTTAAAAAAAAGAATAATAATTTGAAACTGTACATTGTTAATTGTAGATATTTTGTTAGATTAATTTGTTTGTTTCCTCGCAAGTTGGAGAAGAGTACTGTACAAGTCTCGGTCGAAACCTTAGAGGAAAAATACTACCTTAATCAATGGCCGAAACAAAGGACTACAGGCTGGCGCCTCGTCCTTCAATCAGTAGTGCACATGTATATATTGTGTTTGAGTTCCGCGTTTGACGAGTAAAGCAGTTCACTGATGATTATTATCAAAGAGAATTAACATAACGCAAAAGCGTTATATTAACTCGGGGCAACGCGCCTACTGCAGTGGCACGCAGGCACAGTTACGGCGCCATATAGTTATCTTTCATGAAAGCCGTTCCGAGGATATATTATGTGAATAATAAAGTTTTAATTGTTATGAGCAGGCGTTAAGCTTACCATCGGGCAAACGACCTTGTACATATCTTTACCATGTAGTTTAAAAAACACAAATAGCCAACTGTGATAACTGATTACCCATAGTAAGGTGTGGTGAACTACAGACTCGTTGGTATGTCCAGAGCAAAGTCACCGACACCTCACTGCATGCATGTCAATGCAATTATCATGATCATACCTTCCTTGGCTTAGCCATGGCACCTTGTGCAACCAGAGAGACGTCGAGAGACTAATAAATTGAGAATAGGAATATAGGATGTATAAAATAGGTATAAGAATTAGAGAAGTATAGAAACAATTTATGTCTTGTGTCCATTGGATAACATCTCAAGATTCTCCCGATTTGTTTGTATGCCTCAATAATCCGTACTATACGTGACTATACGTACTAAAATAAATGCGGAAGTGTGTTTGTAGGTTTATTTGTCCAACTTTCACGCAGCAACGGAGCAACGGATCGGCGTGATTTTTGGCTTTGGTATAGTTTATGATCCGGAGAGTAATATAGGCTACTTTATATCCCGAGTTTATGCTATCCACATAGGGTACCTAGTTATAATATATATATTTATTATTTATATGTATATGACGGAGAAATCGGTAAACATCATAAAATAATACACACTTAAGGGGACATTCTGCCACCTGTTTGTGCAGGCAGAAAAGAAGTGGGTCTTTTTTGAAGTCGGTTAAAAACCATCAAAGTATTTTCCATGCACAGCAATAAAACCAGAGAAGTGTTCGACATAGAACGGTCAACGCGAGCCATAAAGGCGAACGGGCACGCCACATGTGATTAATTCCTTGTTCCGCCAGCACGTGCTTATCTCATAATCATAAAAGCGCACTTGTGCCGCAGACGGATTTCTCGCTCCACTCGTTTTGTTTTAGTGCCTCGCTCAGCTGAATAAATAGGTGGTGCTCAACTACTTACTATGATTCCAAAAATAGCGTTTCATCGCTACATCAAAATGTGCGTACCTATTTTATTATAAGCGATGGTTATAGCGGTTTTATCTGAACTACATCTACATATCTATATGTTGTTATATAAGTTTTTTTTTTAAATTACGTGACTAGCGGTTTTTTCTGATGATAAGCATATAATGCCTACCCATAGTGCCCCACCCCACGAGAAACATAAAGACCTACGTGGTACTGCAGTGCTCTGCGACATCCGTTAGGTCTCACATGTCCAGTAATCTCACTGACTACCGCACAAACCGTAACATAATATATATGCATGCACACAACTGTTTGGCGGCAGGCTACACGAGCAAAGCAATAGTTCCTGGCCAGAAGGACACTCGCATATATCGTAGAAGTATTATTCTTACCAATAAGTACCAAATGTTATTATAAATATATGACTTATAAAGTTAATATTACCTATTAGAAAGTATATAAGATAAAAGATATAAGAAAAAACAATCCAATTTTATAATGAATTAAAACCATTTATTTCCTAACGCAAAATACTAATATTTCTGGGAAAATCACCGCTTATTCATACAAGGAACATTCCATTGATAAGATCCTAAAGAGCCCTAAGTTATTTAATTTATAATAGAATCATCACACATTTTGAGAATATAATTATCATTGCTACATTAAAATGGCAATGAGTAACCAGAATATAAAAAATATTATAAGTTTCTGTCGAGGTATAAAAATTGTATTATTATTTTTTGCTAGACATGTAGATTGTAGAGTAATGAAAGTTTGACAACTTTTTTATCTTCTCGTACTATACAATGAACAAATTCCTATTTCTATAATGTCTGTCAATCTAAAATGGTTGTTAATTTAGACACAGCGTCTACGGCAGTCGTGGCCGAGCGGTTAAGGCGTCTGACTAGAAATCAGATTCCCTCTGGGAGCGTAGGTTCGAATCCTACCGACTGCGAATTTTTTTTTAAACTTTTTGACATATTCTTTTTACGTGGTATCGTATTTATCGGTTCTTTTGTTAGACTATTCATAAAATAATATTACTCGATCTTTAATTGGAATACCACCTTTCGTTATCTCACGATCGGCGAACATCATAACATAACTCATAAGATTTTGGCAAAATGAAACCAGATAGTACCAATTCGAATAAAAAGACCCCTCTTTTTATAGAAGAATATTCTTACAAAATACTCGGAATACTACCTACTCTCAGGTCTTACATATAATATTCTAGATTTTCAAATGTTTAGAAACACAAAATATTATAAATTAAAAATGTAGAATGGCAAATCTGTCACCGAAAACCTGTCCGTGTGTATCAACAGCCTCCCATGTCAACCAGTTCTCGTTATAGGACTAGCGTGTTTACCATCCATTCGACTGGATAAATATGCATAATATGGTAAATACGAAAGGTAATAAAGAAAACCTAGAAAACTTCCTCGTTGTCATTTTTTTAATGTTAGTAATAATTGCCGTCATAGTAGCAGTGTCTGTTCTCGTATCGATCGGTCCGTCATACTTTCCCGTTCATTAAGAAGCGCACGTGCAATGCCACGGGCGAAACAGGGTTGCGATCTACGTAAAAGCGGCAGATATTTTATCCCAGACATTTTGTGTGAAAATTCTATGTATACATACTTACCTATTTAATCGTGACTACAGAATAGCATCTCATTAACGAAAACATTACACAGAATTTTGTGCCACTAGAGTTACCAGATGATAAATTGAAAAGTCCTGAAAAAACTGATAGTATAATTATAATAAGTTTAATAGGAAAGCCTGGTTGTTGCGACAAGTGGTATAAAAATGCATTTGGATAAAAAATTATCATTACAATTGAATGGGCTGTATAATAGCCTGTCCAACTAATTTATATAGATTAACAGCCTTACTAATAAACATTGTATAGTGTTGTATAACGGTGGAATAGTTACGCAATATTTTGTCTCTGTTGTTCTTTGACAATTTTAAACCGAATCGAAAGAGACGAAACATTGTGTAACTATTCAATCGTTATACAGTTTTTATTAGTAAGGCTGTTAATAATCAGGTGTTTTTAAATGTGGAATTTTTATAGGTATCTAGTAATTAATGAAGGCACTCTGTACATTTATTTATGTATATACAGTGTTACCACAAAACACTTAGACGCCTGCTTAGCTAGATAGTGTCTAAAGAGAAACGTCAAAAATAACTAGAAATATCACAAGAGAATTGTGTTGAACAACGGTTACACCCTAGTTAAATCAGGATTTGTGGTTGCTCATATTTAAACACGCGACTAAGGCATGTTTGTGAGTTAAACACTGTTTAACACAGATTTAAAGTGTGTTTAATTTTTTTTATGGTAAGTCCGTAAGTATTTACGCGTATAAACGCTCATATAGGGAAATGTGATGACAAAGTGGTATTTCATAATAAAAAAAATGATCTTCAGTCTCCGTAAATTTAAAGCGATTCTATCTCAAAAACAACAATGCCCGATAAAAACACAATTTGGTCTGGGAATGAAATACTAAACCACATTAGTTTCGGCCAACTGGCACCCCTGCTTTCGTCATGGGATTACGAGTCCGCACCAGGGATTTAAGGTTTCATTACTTTGCTAAGGAAACCCCTTGTAACCTTGCACCCCTACTACAGTACTCACTTGAAAATGACTTATACAATCGTATAAAGCTTTCTGAACGTTTGTTTTCTACGTTACTTTATGAATCTTCAAGTTCGACGTCTTAAAACAATTTACTCAATAACACTGAAGTTGTTTGTTAATTTGTTTCCTAGCTGACTTTAATCTATATCCACAGCAAAAATTTAAAACCATTTAGTTGCCTGTACAGTTGAACAGTTGCAGAATGGTAAAAGTACACCTTCTTCTAAGTTTCATTGTATGTGCTGAATAAATTATATTGTGTTTCTGTCCTATTCTTCTGTTCTTGAGGCGAGGTCTCAAAATGTAGGTACAACTCTTAAGGACATTTATTTATTTACTCGAAAACCTCGAGCTTCGGCTGGCGGATTACAGTTTTCTTACCATGAAAGACGTCAAGCAACTTTTGCTACGTACATCATATCGAACATTAAACTCGTGACACTTTCATAGTAGGAAAACTGCGATGCAACAGCCGAAGCTTCGACGTTCGACTTTCGGAGTAAGCCCCGGTAACTTCAAAACTCACCTAAATCCTTTAAGGTGCTTCTATCAAGCTTTACCGATAGTAGTGGTTATCACCCCCAACAAAAAAAGCCATAGAGTCAACGGGAGAGCAACTAGGGAGCGTATCCGACCAAGACCTCTAATGCACAAATATTGCGGACGAAATGAATACACTCGCCCTCCCGCCACAGATGACTTATTAGTTTCTATTACACCCTGCCACAGAATAACTATTTGCTAGTACTATGTATATAATAGTCACAGAATAAGAAACAGGTACTACGTCATTTGGAGAAGGGCGAGCAAGTGAACATTTTGATTATGTCGTGATATGAATTTATTGACGCCGGAATTTACTAGACACAAAGCTCTCA
The DNA here is from genome assembly GCA_907269065.1 of Crocallis elinguaria. NCBI lineage: Eukaryota > Metazoa > Arthropoda > Insecta > Lepidoptera > Geometridae > Crocallis > Crocallis elinguaria. The sequence continues at coordinate 15,208,531 of OU026072.1, read as the reverse complement.
TGATGGATCGGGCGTTTTATTGTATATTGAATATGTAATAGGATTTGATACACTTGCATTTATGATTTTACTAATTGAGATACATGTCTTTAGTGTTCTATAATATGTTCGCTGCAATGTTAGAGAGAGATCTAAGACTGCTTGTCTATTGAAGCTATGCGGAGCAGAGCTGTATATGATCTGTTGGTTTATTGCAAAGTAACTTGCACATGATTTAAATTTATATTCGTAATTTAGATTTTGTGCTGGTTCCTTTGAAGAAAGCATAAAAAATCTAAAACAGGCCAAATAACACTGAGCATGTACATCTTCCTTTAAAGCTGAGTACAGATTATTTGCAACATAACATAATCCCATAACTAATATCATAAAAGCGAAAGTTTATGAGAATGGATGTATGGACGTTTGTTACTCTTTCACGCAAAAATTACTGAACGGATTTTGATGAAACTTTATACTAATATAGCTTATACATCGGAATAACGCATAGACTACAATTTATAAATAATTAAAACACACGGGCGAAGCCGCGGGCGGAAGCTATTATGATTATTGCAACACACAACGTAACATTTTCCATACCTAAGTGAACATAGTAAAAACAACTGCGTGTGCGCTACGTGGTTTTGGCCACATATTTTAGCATTGCATTGCATGTGTTGTTCCAAATAGTCGGTATAACCTTATGATAGATACTATATACTTGTTTACTATATATTTGTTTTATAAAGGTTTCTTCTTCACAACACAAGAAGGGTACACATGTTACAAACACCTAAAACAATGTTTGTCTGCGAATGTAGCCAGTTGGTTGCATTCCCTGCAATCCCGCATCCACCAGTCCCAAGTGTCCCGCTAATACTCCATATGGCATCACACTCTGTGCAATACATAAACAACCATGCTCCGAAGACCCCTGATAACACGCATATCCCCTTCAGAATAACTCGAAGAGAAGCAAATGAGAGAGGTCTGGTTAGGATGGTGTAATATTCATAATAGTGTAGGGCGGAAAAACTGATGCAACGACATATGCATGCATTAGGGACGATGATACAATTCGGACATTAGTGTAGTTCAGTTTTCTTAATTTGTCCAACTGGTCCGCCCAAGTGCAGATGTCAAGAGATACCACCTCACTGGCGAGTACTCGTAAATAGTTGCTGCGAAACGCGCTATCTAATATAGGATTTTAAATATTCGACTAGCTAGATACCTATTATAGTGGTCAAACGCTAATCTATAGATAATTAACTAAACAATTGGCCAAAGATTTCAGCGTCCATATCCGTTGGCGTCTTTCATTTATTTAGTTTATACAATTTTGTTATTTAGTTAGATATAATATTTTATGCGTAGTTTTAGGTCCGTTATTTTATCATAATATTAATTAATGTGTATCTGGCTCAACGAATCAGCAATGCAATTATGCAATTCGATCAGGTAACCGCCACCAGTTTGGCTACGCTGCCAACTGGTAGCAGGCTAAAAAATTTGGATTTCCTACCTATTTACAGGCTACAATGGCCTGGATATTTACAGAAGATCCTATTTACCATCTCGGTCTTCAATCAGTCTAGTGCGCGATTTCCGTAGATTATGCTAAACACTCTAAAAGCCAACCAGTTACAGCGTTGACAGTTACGCAATAATTATGCATTCATAATGTGATTGTGTGTTCTGAATAAGCAGCAAGTTCTCATGTGACTGGCTCAGGTTCCAAGAATGCCGGCTTTCTGGCGCCAGTTAGGTGACACCGCGTTGACGACGACGTATTTCTTGAGGTATGCTAAGTATATAGCTTTCACACTAGACTGTACTTTATTGGAATTGGCCAAGTATGACGGCTGTTTTATCGACGTGGCAAAACAAATGAAGGTCTAGCGATTCATGTATAGTTTGTTGTTTGTCTAGTCCAGTGGTTCCCAATTAGTGGTGCGTGACCCTCAGAGGTCCTATGTGCATGAGATTGCTTGACAGGTTACACCAGGTAGTTCAAATAGTTATGGACGATTTACATTAACCATTTTCGCATACCAAGCCGCAAATTGCCTCACAAGCCGAATCGCCACCCCATTTACACGGGTCGATAAAAATCGCAGGTGACTAGTTTATTTTGCTTCAAAGTTACAATCAGAACAGTCAATAACACGCCTTCAAGAGGCAGGCGACGGCCTGCGACTGAACATTTTCACGGTCCATTTTAGTCACCCACCGCACGACAAAAGTCTAAACGTATAATCTATTTATTTGAAACGATATGTTTTCAGATTTTTCCCATAGAAATTTCATCAAAATCGGTTCAGTAGTTTGTCACTGAAGTCGGTTCGTTTTCTTGTCGCTTTTTTTAAAGCAATTTTACTTTCGGCTGTAGAGGATATCTACGCGAGTTAGAGCTCTTTCTTGAAATGGTACTCAGGAAAAGCTATAATAGGGAAACAGTGGTCTTATAGTCTTATCACTTATTGTGCCATTCTTCACAGCTCGACATGAATGAACATCAGGTCCATTATAGTCAGAGACATATTACCATTCTGAAGCGTTAGAACGAAGCTGTTTGCTTTTCCCACGGACAGCCCACGCAGTTAACACCTCTCGAGTTTCGACGGTACGGCGTGTTCGTGGCCTTACAAGGAACTACACTTTGATATGAACTTGGTTGACCTGCTAATTTCGATGCTTGTGAATTGTTCTCATGTTGTGAGAACCGTTATTTAGTAAACAAGGTCGAGAGAATCGGTTACTAGTGTTTAGAGCGAATTTTGGGATTTGAATTCTAATTTGTATCTTATCCTTTGTGTACACTACCTACAGGTACGTTAAAATATACTTAGTATTATATTACAACGATACTAAAAGCAAAGCAAAGGGATTTAGGAAAATGATTATAGAGTGTACCTACATTACATACATTTAAAACATGAAAACTAGGTAGATACTTACTAAAAAGTAATTCCTCTCATATAAATGTGTATGTATCATGTAGGTATGTGTGTATAACATCAAATTTGTATTTAATAAAAAGTAACTCCTCTCACATAAATGTGTATCACGTATGTGATATCAATAAATGATTTTTTAATTAAAAAAAACTAAATATTATCAATGTTTTAATTAATCAACAAATAAAATGGCTCTTAAGGAAACAGGAACCAACTTCTTTGAAAATATCGCGATAATAATATTAAATTTTATTCCCCATTTCCACCTTTAGGGCGGTATTCTTTCATAAAATTTATATGATACCACCTCGAGAGTATGAAACAAGAAAAGAATTTCCAAAATCGGTCCACAGTTGACGGTGAACATACATAAAAGGGACATAAGTGTTCCATTTTTCGTTTTGAGGTAAATAACCCTAAAAATACATAAAGTCCAGCAAAAAAACCTCCTCCTTTTTTTAATGTCAGTTAAAAATTAGTTGACATCCCTTTCTTGAAACTGTCTGAACTGTTAACTGTCATCTGTTATCATTTCACACTTTAGACGATAAACAGGTCTAAATATCAAACTAGTATTTCGGAGAAAAATGTCTGTATTTTAAGTGCTTTTTACCTGACTGCTGGACTATGATTTATTTACGATATTTTTATCTGGGAGTGAAACGCATAAAAAGCAGTTATCCGTCTATCGGTCTCTACAATGCATTATATGTACAATTGTTCATACTGTACAAAAGCGAAAGATGCGATCTTATTAATTCTATACATCTATAGATACAAATAAAAAAATTGAAGTGTCTGTATGTAATATCAAAATAACAGCTTTTTACTAAATGCATATGAAAGTATATACGGTACCTATAACAAAACAACAATTTTTATAATTTTTGTCTGTCTGTCTGTCGGACCGATTCTGTCTGTCTGTTTGTTCCGGGTAATCTCCGAAACGGCGGGACCGATTTTGACGGGACTTTCACTGGCAGATAACTGACGTTACAAGGAGTAACTTAGGCTACTTTTAATTTAGAAAAAGAATCAGGGTTCTACGCAAAAAAATAAAAAAATATGTAATCCAAAATCTCCGCGCGGGTGAAACCGCGGGCAGCAGCTAGTTATACATATGCAAATAACGAGTTTATTTAACCATCGATCTATTTATAGCACGAAAAAGTAATCACTGACTATCAATTCTACGTGAGTATCAGTTAGCCGTCTTGGATGAGACCCATTTTCAGAGTAAGTTTGATTTGCACTAGTCATATATATAATTTTAATGTAGTGTCAAAAATAACCATAATTTAGTTAAAAATTACAATACATTCTTTGGATTACTGTCGAGAGTTTTTCAATTTTTTTCGTGATACTTATTTGTTTGACCTTTATTAATTCACGTCATGTTAACTGATGTTGTGGCCAAGTTTTGAGAATGGTACGTAAGGTGAAAATACACGGTTCAACCAAATTGAATCACTTTGGTTGAATGGAGCAGAAATGAAAGGAATGCTGTTGTTGCAATGACATTGAATGATTCACTTATAAGTTTACATGGATCAATTTGGTTGCTTCATCCAAATTGAAAGACAAAAGTGAACCGTGTATTTTCACCTTTAGATAGGCACTGATGGCTCTTATAATATAAGGCTGACACAATGACGTCTGACAACGCTATTCATTGGATTTTGTACTACCTACTTATAATAATCCTAGACCTTGCCTATACTTAGGTACCTACAATAAATACATTTAAGTTTAGAATTACACAAAACAATATGAATAACAAGTTCTAACTACATCATAAATGTACTATTCCTTCGCAGTTAAAGCAGGTCCATTACATGCATTTTTGCCGTCGTATCTATTCTATAATAAAGTATAATAAAGTGTAATAAAACCACATTTTTATGAGGGAAGTGGATACTCCACGGACAGCCGCGATGACGCGTTGATGGTAAAAGGAACCTCGCGCCAATTTACACGCGCGATGTCCTAGTTGAAATATTTTATTGTAAAATGGCGTAGCTCTAGTAATATAAATAAGCTGTGTTATGTTAGATGAAGATGTTTTAAAATAAAAATGAATTGTTGCGCATTGAAAGAAATAGCCAGTGATATGACATAATCTCGTTCTCAAGGTATACTGAAGTGAAAATCCACTTCACCACTATAAAATAAAAACTGTGCCTTGTCTGTAAAAATTGTCTTTTTAATTAATTTTTTATGTGTGTTATCAATAATTATGGAATCTAATTCTTAAAATATTATATAATATTTAATATCTATATTTTATAATATAGTAGTTTTGTAATATTAAATAAAATTATAAAACGACTATAATACATATCAATAATTCAATAAGCAAAAACTTTCAACTACAAAATTCCCAAGAAAACTACACGAGATTTGAACGATTTTGTAAGGACAGTGGCGCCGCGTATGGCCGTAGCGCGTACTAACGAGGCCACGCGGTTCGCACACGACCATCGTCGCTTGTTACTTTTAATTAGTGCAGGTTCCAAGCCAACTAATGAACCTTTTATATTTTATTCGATTACAAAAATATACGCTTCTTATAGTTACAGACGTATATAACGTTGGTACGTCAGTATAGATCAGTAGTAAGTAGATAAAATATAAATTGTTAAATCTGGTTCAAGACCCGGTTGAATATCTGAAATTTGACATAGATAGTGTTCATCAAATAAAAAAAATATTTTCTTTAGAAAATTCACAGGAGCACCTGTATTGTTTATTCGCATAACAAACCAACTGGCCTTGTGGCGCAACGGATAACGCGTCTGACTACGGATCAGAAGATTCCAGGTTCGAATCCTGGCAAGGTCGCGGAATTACTTTTTTGTTATTTTAATTTTAAATTTTATGCACTGATTTACGGTTGCTTATAATAATTGTATTTGCTAAACACAATTTATTCTAATCATCATACGTAATTTTGATGAAAAACAATTTAACCTGATAAATAAAATAGGATCCCTTTTAACAAATCTAAAATATAAGTTTGTGATATACACAGTTAAAGATTAGCCCATAACAATTGCTCTGCCACTCAGAAATTTTAAACACAAAAGCCTGCGCGGCACTGCAGTGCTCGTTACCCTGTGAGTTGAGACATTTTAAGTGTCTAATTTCACTGGCTACCTGCTCATCAAACCGAAACACAGTAATGCTTGCATATCACTACTTGGCGGCAGACTTCACGAGCAAAGCGGTGGTACCAACCCAGACGGACACTTCCAGAGTTAGTCCTACCACCTAATAGTATCCTCTACCTTCCATGGAATCTAGTTATTAGTTAATAGAATAATTTTAACTTTCTCAATAATTAATTAACCATTTAAGAATGTGTCTGATAAGACTTTTGTTGAGGTTTGTTCACAACGTGTCCTTTATCCTACTTCCTACTATATAAAATATTATAAATACGAAAGTGTGTTTGTTGGTTTATATTTTTGTTGGTCTGTCGACCGACGCTGTTGATTGACGTGATTTTTAGCAGACATGGACATGGACCGGAGAGTAACATAGGCTACTTTTTATCCCGGAAAAATGCACGGTTCGTGTGTGTATGCCGGTGAAAACCACTAGCAGAAGCTAGTATTATTATATAAAATAGTAGGTTAATTAAACTTAAAAAATATTCATAAACTCCAGGACACTAGCCAAGTCGCAGCAGAAATATAGTGTAATAAAATTAAGCCGTCAACCTGAATGTGTATCTATTTTAGTTTCAAATCTTACAAAATAAATCAGGTGCTAAAACTCGTAATTTGTCCCAATTCAAAATAGATTAAAAAATAAACACATCGACAAGCGCTCACACTGGCGGACTCCTTGATAAACCCATTTATCAAAACTTAAAAGTGAAAACACAGCGTTAAAATATAAGTGGTCCGCAAAAACTAGTAAAAGCGATAAAAGTCACGGGGTTCTTCTGCGTTGACGACTTTACTGCGACATTTCTTATCGCCGCAGACTCGCGCGTCAAAATATTAGAGCACTTCAAAGGTTTAACTCCACGCACATTCCTTGGGACGAACGCTTTTTAGTACTCGTAAAAAATGTTAAAATAAAATAGTGACAAATTATAAAATACAAACAAGATACTAAACACACACTTCTACCACCTGGCAATATCATCAGAACCTCGACACCATTAATTGCAATCTATCGTCAAAACGAAACCAAATTCGAAGGGTTTACTTGTAACCACTGAGGACTGAAGAGTTCCACTATCTAATTCCTGAGATCATCTTCATGACACCAAATTTGTGTATTGTCAGCCAAACTATATATATATATAATTATATATATATTGCCAAATGGCGGGGGATGAGGGAAAACGGCGTGCCCCAGCAGCGTTTTTATCGAAGAGTCCTGTTTTTACAAACACTAACAATTAATGTTAGTGTTACTAACGAGTTTGTTAGTGGGAGGACTAACTCTTCTGCGAGTGTCCGTCTGGGTTGTTACCACCGCTTTGCTCGTAAAGTCTGCCGCCAAGCAGTAGTGTGCAAGCATTACTGTGTTCCGGTTTGATGAGCAGAGTATCCAGTGAAATTACTGGGCCTATGAGACTTAATACCTAATGTCTCAGGGTGACGAGCGCACTGCAGTGCCGTGCAGGCCTTTGTGTTTCAAAGTTCTGAGTGGCACTGCAATTGTTATGGGCCGGCGTTATGAAACGGAACCCTAGGGTTCCGCGATACCCCTGTAGGGGTTCCGCAAGAGGTCTACATCATATTTTAGGCAATGTAATGACTGTACTACTACGACGCACCGTTATCTTGAACACACTAGCTATTTTAGTACATTTTTTATCAGTGCGGGGTCAAGAGCGTGACTTCCGTCAGATAAGAGAACAACAGCCGATAATAACAACCCAAAATCATAACCACACGCAGCATCCCTAAACTTTATTGCTTTCCACAAAAAATGACATATCGGAACGAGCTTTCAAAATATGTTTACGGACATGATAAGATACTTATCCGATATTCATGGTTGTCGTGCCCAAAAAAAATAAAGATAATTTTTTTGTTTGCTCGTGAAGTTTTGATTATTTTCTTTGCTTTTAGTCGCTGGCGTTGTGCTCGGCAAACATCCTGTCCGCGCTCAAATATTGGTCCATCTTGTCATCGTCAGTTTGTCACAATGCGACAGACGTATAGTGGACATGTGCTAAATACCTATCGAATGTAAACTTAAACCTGTCATAACTGTATTTTTATTAATCTTCGAATTTTATTAAATCTGTTTTGACACGAGAACAATTTAATTTAATGGAAGTAATTAAATGTTGTTGCCTCGGTTATTTTTTTTAGTTGATTTGAGGAGAGTTCCGGCAGCAAAACTACAGTGTATTGTGAGCACGATTATTCACTCCTATTCACTCTCAACTTAAAAATATTTAATACTAGCTTCTGCCCGCGGTTTTCACCCGCGTTCCCACAGGAACCGTCAAACCGATCTGTCAAATTAAATCAACTTGTCAACATTATAAAACTTTATTGTCAGCTGTCAATTTATTGACAGCTGTCAATGTCAATTTTATGACAAACTAACTTCTGCCCGCGGTTTTCACCGGCGTTCCCACAGGAACCGTGCATTTTTCCAGGATAAAAAGTAGCCTATGTTACTCTCCGGTCCATAAACTATATCTACGCCAAAAATCACGTCGATCCGTTGCTTCGTTACTGCGTGAAAGAAGGACAAACCAACAAATCAACAAACCAACAAACACACTTTCGCATTTATAATATTAGTATGGATAGTATGGATAGCTAGCCAAATGACATAGATTTTCAACTTGAGGTTAAAAGAATCATTATCGGAGTAAAAATGTTGAGCCTGTATTGAGAGTCTTCGGGGTCGTGCATTTCGCATTTTTAAAAATAACAGTGTAACGCTGCTCACATATTAATGATCAGTGGATGTAAACATTACTCCCATTTAGGGCCCTTTCACACGACACGTGGCGCGGACACGCTTGCGCTATCGAGTCGCGTGTCTCATGTGAAACCGCCTATGAAAATGCACATTCATCATTAAACGCATTAAGGCATGTACATAAGGAATTGCCTTTATTTGAACACAGTGACTCATTCTCGAATCAAGTCGAGCAAGATTTTATTTTGACGAAGAAAAACTGAAAAGAACAACGAATTTTTTTTTTTAATTCAAAACTATACCAAGTCTTTTGCCAATACACGCTGGGCTGCCAATTACTGCTAATTATAACTTTAAAATGTATGATAAAACATTTACGCAAATTTAAACGGTAGTTTATGCAAAACTACTCGTACTCGTATTTTTACCTTCTATTTTTACGTCAGACAAGTTTATGACCCTCTTGTTGTTCTGATGGACTTTCACAGCATCACAGGATGGGTAATTTTGTTCACGATAAATGTATAATCCAGTTTACAAACAATAGCTAAGCTTTTAACTTCGATTGACGTACTATAAGAAGATTAATTCCGATAATGTAAAGTTTCACTATTATAAATGTCTTGTAAACAAATAGTGATTATGGCCAACAAAAATATGCTGAAATAACTGTGTTTTATCGCTTAGATTCATAGTTATCGATATTTCATTCGGAGTCAGCGGAAACGCGAGCGCTTCCGGCACGGCACGTGAGTACATATCCGGTTGTATGTAAATCGAAACGAAGGGCAGAGCTGACTTTGTGGGAAAACTCTATCGATTTATTGTAATTTTTCTACCACTCTACCATTTTAGGTACTTAATATTTTTGGAGCAAAGAAATAAGGTTAAAAAGTTTCAAATTCAAAATACTTTATTCACATAGGTCGGGGCCCATATTCTGGTATGGACCAGAACATGGGCCCCACGAGGCATTCAACGAGGCAATGCTGTCAGCTTTCTGGGTACGCTTCTAACTGGTAGTGAGCTAGAACATTTGGATTATCTATAGAGAGTCCCATGACTCCCTTGGGGAAGAGCGCTAATGATAATGCTAAGCATGCAAGTTAGCAAGCTAAAGTCTAGACGCTTATTCCACATTTATTTTCAAATCTCTTGGAAATTACAAGATAAGCAATACTTATTAGTTGTTTATTAACACGTTAAGTGCGAAACGAGGCCTAAATCACCCCTCATGCAACTTCCTTGTGGTGCGGCAAGGAAAAACGTGAACATCTCTGTCGTGCGAAGGGCATAGCTTTGGTTTGGTCCAGTATAGAAAAGAGATAAATGTATATTTGAGATGCGCTAATGGTCCCGGACTCGGTGGTATACCTACCTTGGTACCGGATGTCTTAGGCCTCGTACCGCACTGAATTAATATAATTTTAATGCAGTGCGGAACGAGGCTAAAACGTCCCATATCCCCCCGGACCTCGTACCGCACCCAACGCGAGCTTCCCGCGACTAGTGTTGTGCATCACGTCGATTGGAGAGCACGTCCTTTTACATCGCCGAACATGTCTAAACGGTGTCGGAAGAAGTTAATTTTAAAAAATCCAGAAACAGAACCAAAATAGGTAAGTTTTTTAATTGATAGTTTTGTAGGTAGTGAAAAACTCCACAAAAAACGCAAAGCAGCCGTTGACAAAACAGGTAAGTAATTAATTAATAATTCAGTAGTTCTTTGTCTAGGTTTTGAAAGTAAATAAAGATTACCTAACGATTTTTAGGGTTCCGTATCGAAAGATAAAAACAGGACCCTCTATTACTAAGACTTCGCTGTCTGTCCGTTTGTCTGTCACCAGATATCTCAAGAATCGCGATAACTAGATAGTTGAAGTTTTCTCAAATTAAGTGGGTACTTCTGTTGCCGCTATAACAACAATACTAAAACGTTAAAAATAACTACTACTACAAAAATATGTACAGGGTTATTTTGTCGAGTGTGTTAGATTCGACTTATGTAAATTTTACACGATATATGATGACGTAAGCATGTGTCAGTCACGTGGTCGGAAGAGAGCACCAGGCGGAGTAGGTATATTATTGTACGATGGTAAAAGTACAGAAATTATGTGTTAGTAAGTATTAAGCCCGAGGCAGAATAAATAGGATAGTTTCTTTTCTACTTCTGGTTTTCGTTTTTTTCTATTCTGTGAACCGAATTAAGACTTTCACACAAAAATAGATAAACGTCGTTGCGTCGATATTATTTTTCTCATCACTAATCTTAGCGAAAATTTACCCTATTTCAGTGCGTTACGAGGTGTATAAGATCCCATATTTTGTTTTGCCAATAATTAATAAACTAGCTATCAGATCCCGGGGCGACGGTACATTAGGGTTCATCAATTCACTGTCTATATCGATAAGGACCAAAATTTTCATTTATCTTTGATTTCGCGCCAGAAAATGGATTTTAGTCTGTTAAAGGAGGTGGGGTCTAATAGACCGCGTGTCGCCCTAACGTCTGGTCACGGTGCGGGCCGATAAAACCTCGTGCCGCAGGAACGGAAAGTTTGCAAAAATTGGTGCCGCAGCTAACGTGTTAAAACAGTAGAAAGTAAGATTATAGCATTGTACCTATTATTAAAATTTAGATAAAGATATATTTGTTTTGACAAATACTTTACAGGCTTTATTAACTAGCTAATAGATAAATAAATGATACATCTAACCTGTGTGTTGTCTACAAAAAGAGTTTGGATAATCTACAAGCCAATGTAGGCCTATAGATAATCCAAATGTTCTAGCTCACTACCAGTTGGAAGCGTACCCAAAAAGCTGACAGTATTGCCTCGTTGAATAGCAATGGTGATCCGTTGAGCCAGATACCTAGGTAGCCATTCTCGATTGAGTAGTTTGAGGTACCTACTACAGGGAGTCTACTATCCAAATCGATGAACGTTGTTACATCTTTGCATCTTTCGTGTCGTAGGTACCCTACTCTAACTTTCATCAGTAGGCTTAGTTCGAGTTATTTCGATTATAATGTCATATCGATGTCGTATCGTGACGTTTATCTCGTTATTGTTTTTGGGAGTAGACCCCTAGGCTATGGGGTCGGGTACAGACGCCTACGGAACGTTAACATTTCACGATCGACCGTACAAAGCGAAGTCAATGACGCTTACGATGGACCGGGCGGGGCGAGCCTCCTTTGGGGACAGGCTTATAAAGGGTTGTTCGATTTTGGCTTATATCTTCTCATACTAAAAAATACATGAACGAAGAACAAAAAAAAATTGAGCCAAACTTTGTTGCATACTAATTTGTATGTATTTATCGGTACCTAGTATGTATTAATGCTAATGCGATACATTGAACATAACATACCAAATATGTACACCATGCATAACAGAAATGTTGCATGAAACACAAAATACATAATTACTGTCACTATACAGGTTTAAGAAAACCTGTATAACAAAAAACAATTTTTTAAATATGTGTTTGTCGGTCTGCCTGTTCCAGTTAATCTCCGAGACGGTCAGACCGATTTTGACGGGCAGATCGCTGATGTTATAAACAACGTGCGCGAAGCCGCAGGGCACAGCTAGTATGGGAATATAATGCACTGTCTTTAGATTTGGCTCTCCACCGATCTGCTAAAGAAAATTGTTCTATGTCCCCCTCTGAATAGCCAAGCTGCGAGCGTCCTTGCATGTGCCGGGAATGCTTACACGGTTTTCCACTCTAGCGTAGGCGAGCTAAATTACGCGAGTCGTGCTTGCCATTCGCAAAATATTCCAATTGTATCTCCCCTTTAGTCTATGAACTCCCTAAAGCGTTCTCATAGATCCAAATACTACGTGCTGAATAATAAAGACGTATGACTCAATCGAGATACATATTTCAGCATTACATGTGTTTTACATGTGTTTATAATGATATCGCCTATTTCTAACTTCTAATTGTAAATTGATATGTGTAGGATTTTTAATTTTTTATGGGTTTCATGCCTGAAATAAAGACATTTTTTTTTTTATTTTTATTTTTTTATGTTTTGAAGAGTTAAAATTGAAAAGGGAACTATTCAAAATTGTATACAATTTTGAATAGTTCCCTTTTCAGGACCTGAAAAGGGAACTATTCAAAATTGTATACAATTTTGAATAGTTCCCTTTTCAATTTTAACTCTTCAAAACATAAAAAAATAAAAATAAAAAAAAAAATGTCTTTATTTCAGGCATGAAACCCATAAAAAATTAAAAATCCTACACATATCAATTTACAATTAGAAGTTAGAAATAGGCGATATCATTATAAACACATGTAAAACACATGTAATGCTGAAATATGTATCTCGATTGAGTCATACGTCTTTATTATTCAGCACGTAGTATTTGGATCTATGAGAACGCTTTAGGGAGTTCATAGACTAAAGGGGAGATACAATTGGAATATTTTGCGAATGGCAAGCACGACTCGCGTAATTTAGCTCGCCTACGCTAGAGTGGAAAACCGTGTAAGCATTCCCGGCACATGCAAGGACGCTCGCAGCTTGGCTATTCAGAGGGGGACATAGAACAATTTTCTTTAGCAGATCGGTGGAGAGCCAAATCTAAAGACAGTGCATTATATTCCCATACTAGCTGTGCCCTGCGGCTTCGCGCACGTTGTTTATAACATCAGCGATCTGCCCGTCAAAATCGGTCTGACCGTCTCGGAGATTAACTGGAACAGGCAGACCGACAAACACATATTTAAAAAATTGTTTTTTGTTATACAGGTTTTCTTAAACCTGTATAGTGACAGTAATTATGTATTTTGTGTTTCATGCAACATTTCTGTTATGCATGGTGTACATATTTGGTATGTTATGTTCAATGTATCGCATTAGCATTAATACATACTAGGTACCGATAAATACATACAAATTAGTATGCAACAAAGTTTGGCTCAATTTTTTTTTGTTCTTCGTTCATGTATTTTTTAGTATGAGAAGATATAAGCCAAAATCGAACAACCCTTTATAAGCCTGTCCCCAAAGGAGGCTCGCCCCGCCCGGTCCATCGTAAGCGTCATTGACTTCGCTTTGTACGGTCGATCGTGAAATGTTAACGTTCCGTAGGCGTCTGTACCCGACCCCATAGCCTAGGGGTCTACTCCCAAAAACAATAACGAGATAAACGTCACGATACGACATCGATATGACATTATAATCGAAATAACTCGAACTAAGCCTACTGATGAAAGTTAGAGTAGGGTACCTACGACACGAAAGATGCAAAGATGTAACAACGTTCATCGATTTGGATAGTAGACTCCCTGTAGTAGGTACCTCAAACTACTCAATCGAGAATGGCTACCTAGGTATCTGGCTCAACGGATCACCATTGCTATTCAACGAGGCAATACTGTCAGCTTTTTGGGTACGCTTCCAACTGGTAGTGAGCTAGAACATTTGGATTATCTATAGGCCTACATTGGCTTGTAGATTATCCAAACTCTTTTTGTAGACAACACACAGGTTAGATGTATCATTTATTTATCTATTAGCTAGTTAATAAAGCCTGTAAAGTATTTGTCAAAACAAATATATCTTTATCTAAATTTTAATAATAGGTACAATGCTATAATCTTACTTTCTACTGTTTTAACACGTTAGCTGCGGCACCAATTTTTGCAAACTTTCCGTTCCTGCGGCACGAGGTTTTATCGGCCCGCACCGTGACCAGACGTTAGGGCGACACGCGGTCTATTAGACCCCACCTCCTTTAACAGACTAAAATCCATTTTCTGGCGCGAAATCAAAGATAAATGAAAATTTTGGTCCTTATCGATATAGACAGTGAATTGATGAACCCTAATGTACCGTCGCCCCGGGATCTGATAGCTAGTTTATTAATTATTGGCAAAACAAAATATGGGATCTTATACACCTCGTAACGCACTGAAATAGGGTAAATTTTCGCTAAGATTAGTGATGAGAAAAATAATATCGACGCAACGACGTTTATCTATTTTTGTGTGAAAGTCTTAATTCGGTTCACAGAATAGAAAAAAACGAAAACCAGAAGTAGAAAAGAAACTATCCTATTTATTCTGCCTCGGGCTTAATACTTACTAACACATAATTTCTGTACTTTTACCATCGTACAATAATATACCTACTCCGCCTGGTGCTCTCTTCCGACCACGTGACTGACACATGCTTACGTCATCATATATCGTGTAAAATTTACATAAGTCGAATCTAACACACTCGACAAAATAACCCTGTACATATTTTTGTAGTAGTAGTTATTTTTAACGTTTTAGTATTGTTGTTATAGCGGCAACAGAAGTACCCACTTAATTTGAGAAAACTTCAACTATCTAGTTATCGCGATTCTTGAGATATCTGGTGACAGACAAACGGACAGACAGCGAAGTCTTAGTAATAGAGGGTCCTGTTTTTATCTTTCGATACGGAACCCTAAAAATCGTTAGGTAATCTTTATTTACTTTCAAAACCTAGACAAAGAACTACTGAATTATTAATTAATTACTTACCTGTTTTGTCAACGGCTGCTTTGCGTTTTTTGTGGAGTTTTTCACTACCTACAAAACTATCAATTAAAAAACTTACCTATTTTGGTTCTGTTTCTGGATTTTTTAAAATTAACTTCTTCCGACACCGTTTAGACATGTTCGGCGATGTAAAAGGACGTGCTCTCCAATCGACGTGATGCACAACACTAGTCGCGGGAAGCTCGCGTTGGGTGCGGTACGAGGTCCGGGGGGATATGGGACGTTTTAGCCTCGTTCCGCACTGCATTAAAATTATATTAATTCAGTGCGGTACGAGGCCTAAGACATCCGGTACCAAGGTAGGTATACCACCGAGTCCGGGACCATTAGCGCATCTCAAATATACATTTATCTCTTTTCTATACTGGACCAAACCAAAGCTTTTTAATTTTTTATGGGTTTCATGCCTGAAATAAAGACATTTTTATTTTTATTTTTATTTTTTTATGTTTTGAAGAGTTAAAATTGAAAAGGGAACTATTCAAAATTGTATAGAATACAATTTTGAATAGTTCCCTTTTCAATTAGTCTTCAGTCAATCACTTATCAAGGTTTTATTAGAATAAACCCTTTTTTGTGCAACGAAGTACACATCCAGTGATGTGTATTTTGCGGTGGGTTATAGATGACTGTAATCCTTAAACATGACGATTCATAGTTTGTAGTGTGAAGAGCTAACTTATAGTGGTCCAAGTAACACGGACACTACGGACAATACGGATGTTATACTTGAAGCGTTAACGGCTCAGTGTGTTCAACTACCGATCCCGCAGATCAGCAGGTCGATGTTTCGAATTCTATAGGCAGCTTGAGTTTTCGATGAAGGCAATCAACGGAGGCAACCATTACAGTGGTAGTATTTTCTAGGATAAGCGTATTTATTTACAACCTCCGACCACATCGTCATATTTATAGATCAGAGGGGTCTAGATGAAATCACTTCCTATAATCGTCGACGATAGTAGAAAAGATAAAATGTATGGAATTGACATAAGGATTCGTTTAGTTAACATGATAGCCATGAACTTAAAGATTTTTTATGTCAATTCCAAACATTTTAAACTTTTCTACTATCATTACCGATTGTAGTGAATTTCTCTAGACCAAGGAGGATCACCATAGTCAGTGGTGGACTCTCTGTTGAGATAGTGGTCAACGCCTATAAAGAGTAAAAAAAATTGTCAATTAATTACACCCTAAGTAGATCCCATTAAACAAATGAATCCAATTTGTCGAGTCGTCTGCCAAACAAATCATACGGGCGAGACCGTACAAGTACAACCGAACAAGGCGGCCAGCTGTCTGCACCAATTTAATAAAAAGGTTTCTATAGTTCATTAGGAGCAATTTAATAGAAAGGTTTCCCATAGTTCGTTAGGTGTAGTTTAGTTAATGGGACCCTCCCTCGCCCGGCTTTGTGCACGTGCGCTGAGCAAGTAGGTAAGTATCGCAATCGATGTTGAGTGTAGTGACGTCAACTTTCTTTGATTTCTCTTTGTGATGTTTCTGTTTTATTCTATCACTTTACTGGTAAGTTGTGCACGTTTTTGCCGTTTAGAGAAATTTATTTTTTCCTTCGATGAATGATTAAAATATTGTGAAATATTGAATCGAGCATCTTTCTTTACTCCAGCATGTTTTGTAAATGCGTTTAAAAAGTTTCGAAAAAATAAGTGGTTTTGTGTTTGTCAGGTAAATCTTAACAGTTATCATTTATTCGTAGCTCAAATGCAAGAGTTGTTAATCTCAAGAAAGGAGTAGTAAACATCTTCATTTGAATAATAAAACATACTCAATTTTTCAAAACAATTGAAGGTGCATTAAAACGGCACTAAGTAGGAGAATTAAAGCAATGCCTACTTTTTTTAATTTTGAATATAGATCCAATTTTCATAAAAATAAAACAAAGGAGCGCACGGAGGTTTTACCGTTTGTTTTTTAGTTATTATAGCTATCTTAAGTTTTCAGTGCTAAGCATAACAGATTCTCATGCAGCCGTTTGTTCTGTTGAGAGTGTGAAACTAGCCTTGAAGAGCACAATTTTGCCGACAAAAACTGAAAGTCATAAAACTATACAAACATACCAGAACGAATAATATATAAACACTGAAAGTCATAAAACTATACAAACATACGAGAACGAATAATACGCACTATTTGCAAAGCGAGGGAGGGTATAAGAGGGTCGTGATTAAGTTACGTGACATGCGCCCGCCAATTTGTATCGAGACGACCCCCTGCAGCCATCGGCTAAATTACATTACATCGTGTAATTAAATAGTCTTTGCTTTTATACGAAAACATGGCGTGTTTATGCCATTGACTAGCAATTTGAAGATTACAATCATAGACTAAGTATCATTGCAGTTCACGGTTTACACCGAGATGCGACGCGACGCGGTGCCCACATATAGGATTTATTCACAACACCAAAAGGATCAAGTGGTTATTGAGAATGTGAAAGCGAGGATACATGTCAAAGTACAGTCACTGTAAAAACACTTCGTCAATTGTTTCCTTTATCACGTAAATACACTTAGTACCATGCGCTTACGGCATGTTAGCAGACTACTGTATAGAATACTATTATTTAATGCTGTGATAACAGAGGTTAAAATAGCATTCACCTTTGACCAATGCCTAGTTTACATCAACATAAAACCTTCTATATGGCCTAACTGTTTAGAAAAATAAATTAAATTTGTTTTATTTAACTGTGAAAGTTTGTCAGTATCACTTGTGTATCCCCATTAATTTTCTTCTACCAGTCTTAGGCTTCTACCATCATTACACGCTATTTTAATTATGTCGAAGTTTTTAAAAGTTCCGAAAAACTTATTATCATAGAAGTATAAAGTACTACTAAAACTAATTTAAAGTAAAACCTGTTTCCTTTTTTTTCTTTTTTTAAGCTTCCTTTGATTCATAAAACCTCAACATTACCAAAATCTGATCGTTCCCAATAAACAATATTAAATTATACACCCAAATGTTTATACACCAATCGTAACTTATTCAAAACGTATTACACTAAAAGCTTCTCTCATCGCGTCGATCGGCTTATACACTCGGAAACGTAAACAATAACACTGGAAACTTTTTAACACGTCATACAATGTATTTACAGTGCTTATGAACTGTACATTGCATTTATACAGTACGAGTCTGTTCAGTTTACATACTGGAGCTACATTTAACATAACTTTGTGTAACGCTGATAAAAGTTATACGAAGCGATAACTACAATAGTTATATAATAATTATTGATTCACCATACGGCACTATAATAATCATTATAAATCATACTTTATAAATCAAAATGTATTTAATTCACGTGGGTCCCAATGCATCCTTAGCGCGAGCGTAGGGTATATTTTAGTCCTCGCGTGGCTAGTCACAAACTTCAAATTAAAAATCTGTGTCGACGAGTTCCAGTGCCAGTTTCGACTACAATATCACTTTATCATCAGATTAAATAATGGTCAAACGCTAGCCGTGTTACCACAAAAACCATTTTAGATGCTAAACAGGCGTTTAGCTAGACAGGTGTCTAAAGATAAATGTCAAAACTGTTTAGAAATGTGACAATAGAATTATGTTAGACATTGGTTAGACACTAGTTAATTCAGGATTTGTACCTGCTCATATTTAAACACGCGACTAAGGCATGTTTAGGCTTTAAACACTGTTTAATACATGTTTAAAGTGTGTTTAATGTTTTTATGGTAAGACCGAAATGTTTCTATTAGACTAAAACAAACAGCCCATGCTGAAATTATATTGAAAATCACTGTACATAGTCATTTCATATCGTTTACAATAAAGTGTATTAGTATTAATATTCATCATCATCATCATCAGCCGGAAGACGTCCAGTGCTGAATATCGGCGTCCCCCATAGAACGCCACTTGGATCGGCTACTCGTCTCTTGCATCCTAATTAATAGGTTTTCAACGGGCTCAATGCCTTTATTAACTAGCTAATACATAAATAAACACTACATCTAACCTAGCTACGAAAACAGTTGGGTAATCTACAAAATAATTATTAATTGTACTAAATTTTAAATCACACACGAGTTTCACAAGAGAAAATAATGTACCGTATAATTGTGTATATATGTAACATAGGTAGTGTTGCACTCAATTATAAAAATACGAGTAGTTTTTAGATGGACAGTGGACACGCGTAACTAACAACAGAAGTAGATCACGGTAGATGCAGTACCAGCATTTTGTGTATTCTCTCTGCACCATTGCTGTCGGCAAAGGCGAATAATTCGGCTTGTTGTGAAAATACACACGCACGTGCGCGGACGAGAGTGGCGTAAGTGAAAACTGGGTTCCACGAATACGCCTCTGAGAATAACGATTTAAAAATAATTGAGGTGTTATAACAGTTATTATTGTGTATAAGTAATTCTTGTAGAAATGTATAAAGGTATTAAATTATTGGTTTCATGACCTGTGTAGTAGAAAATGCTCATACTATATATAACACTTTATATAACAAAACATACGCGTAAAGTGAAATTATTTTGATGATGAATGTATATTATGAAAGAAAACGCCCTGAAACCACTGGTTGGTTTTTATGACAACAGACGTTTAGTTAGTGGGAGGACTAACTCTTCTGCGAGTGTCCGTCTGGGTTGTTACCACCGCTTTGCTCGTGAAGTCTGCCGCCAAGCACTAGTATGCAAGCATTACTGTGTTCCGGTTTGATGAGGAGAGCATCCAGTGAAATTACTGGGCTTATGAGACTTAATACCTAAAGTCTCAGGGTAATACCTAAAGTCGAGGTGCGCTCGCGCAGGCCTTTGTTTTTCAAAGTTCTGGGTGGCACTGCAATTGTTATAGGCCGGCGTTATGCTTACCATCAGGCAAACGACCAGCTCGTCTCGTTAACAAACAACACAAAAAAAAGACAAAAACAATATTTAATGTAAAAGATACAAATTATAAATAATAATTATTAAAAACTATTTTAATACAAAGTATATTTATATGTACTTACTTTATTTTAAATACAACTATCACTACTCTTAATAAAACAAATGAAAATATTATAAATTGTACCATACGTTTAAACAAACAGGCAGGGCGGGCGGCGCCGCGCTCGAGATTATGATCGCGCGTGGATCGTGACGCCTGCGCATGCGCATATCCCCACATCACTATTGCCTACGACACTTGTGAGCATTACTAGTTTCGCTTTGAAATAAATGAGCTCGTAACATTAAGAAAGCTTCAAAGATTTGAAATATTAAAAAACACAGAATTTTCAATTCTTTTGTTTTTCAAGGTATACCTAGAAACTTTGATACAATAAGCAAAGCCGACTCGAACTTTCTGAGGGTTGGAAAGAGAAAGCAAACGCGAAGCAGTGACAGAGATGGAAGCCACCTGCTGCTAACTTCACTTCAGCCGTGTTCCGTTGCGCAAACTATCCGATCACGCGATCCTTTTAAATAGGAAACAGAAAAACTGGCAACTTTGCTTCGATGCTCTAGGCTCTGAAGCTCGTTCCCAATGAGCGTTTTGGCTCGACTCTCAATGGTTTCCAAGGCCTCAAACTAATACTTGGCTGACCATCTATCTTGGCTTCGGTTTCTCTTAAAGTGAAACCCTGCGGTGGCGGTACGAATGGTTAAATTTAGATAATAATAGTTTAAAAGTAATACCTATAATTAAGCAAGGGATTACTATCAGGGGACGAGAAAACAGCGTATACCTACTCATGAATTTAACCATCATTATTAATTACTAAGCTGTACCCCGCAGCTTCGCTAAGTTACTCCTTGTAACATCAGCTATCTAACAGTGAAAGTCCCGTCAAAATCGGTTTAGCCGTTTCGGAGATTACCCGGAACAAACAGACAGACTGAGAGACAAACAAATTTTTTAAAATGATTGTATTTTAATTTGAATTTTTAAAAGCTGTTATTTTGATATTACAAACAGACACTTCAATTTTATTTATTTGTATAGGTATAGATCATTTATTAAAGGAAAGGAAAACCAGTCTTGCGCACACGCAACCACGCAAGTGTCGACCAAGACGTCAAGATCGAATGACGGCACCGGACCCGGAGACTGGTGAGTCGGTGAGTGACACCGATATGACTCACTTGACGGAACCTTCAGCGCCGTAATCAATCAAACTATCGAATACCTTAAAGATGACGTCATTATGAAATTAATTATCAAAACATATCGAAAGAGGTAGGAAAGGAGATGTGAGTGGGTTGTTGGCTAGCTTCAAAAGCACAATCCGAAACTTTTTTTATGCCATTTGATAACGAGGCAATGTCGTTTGCCTGATGGTATGCATAGCGCCGGCAACTTATATCTAAGTATCAAATTATGTTATAACATGTTTGCACTCCAAGATGTTCAAGTAATAATAAAACAAACCAAGTAATACCAGTAATCAGTATCAGTAAGTAGGTAACTTATAACAGTAGTAACTCTTCCGCATTTGTATAGGACTGTGCTGCGTCACAAAATGGGGCTGGTATTGAACTTAAGTTTATTCAATACATATTAAATTTTATACAAATAAAACCTACTTATCTGAGAATAAAAAAGACATGTGCTATAAATAACCATCGAAATGTATTAAACAATACTCAACGTAAGTACATAAAAAGGGAACTACCAAATCGCCGCGAAACATCAACAACTCTGAGCTAAATAAGAACTGGATCGATAGGTGCCTTATTTATAAACACGAACTATTAATTTGATGTAATACAAAGCCGGGTAATTTCCGTGACTAATATCGAACAACGGTTCTTTGACAGCCGCTTTTAATTACAGCTGTACTAACCTGCAAGTCCTGCAACCACTGATTTATCTACTGCTGCGACGATGGGCTTCAAGAGCGGCTGGGTTCTACCAACGTCTAATAACGTCTACCAACGAATACCAACATTTTCCACAGTCAACCGTCTCCTAACGTTGTGGTCAAAATTAATCGTATTTTGCTTACTTTGTTAAGTTTTTTTATAGATAAAGTAGAGCTTGACCATGTAGAATGTAGATGAAACTGTTATCAGTATCACGCTGAGAGCGAGCAGTTTTCAACACGGTTTTTATTACCTTCACTTGTGACTAATATGTAACAAAATCCTTGAAGTCAATTTTGACGTACTTTTAAGAATCGTTAATCGTAAATGACAATACAGTAATTTGGTATCACGGAGCTGATCTGATGATGGAGTCAGGAGGTGGCTAGTGGAACTGTTCAGTGGCCACAAATATACCCCTATAGTTTGGCCTCATATATGATTCGTTTGATTAGTCCGATAGCATATTGCACTTGGTGTAAAGGGTCTGATGATGGAGCCAGGAGGAACCGTCTTTTTTAATTTTTTTAAACAACATATAATTATTATTAGTGCAAGTTTCTGAACATACCAGAAAAGTGAGCCTACCTTGATTGTAGTATGCTACAACTATGCAAAATTGGTCTCACGATGTGGCTATAGTAACCTCAGGTATGTATTTGCCTGACGACAACAGGAAGGACTATTTTCGTTCTCGGTGACTGTTGCTGTTTCTATATTATGAACAACATATGTTGTGCGCTTGTTATAGTACAAAAAAAGGACTGTTCCTAAGCAGTTTTTAACAGAATCGCAATTGGACACGTTGGTAGAACCCCAGGACATAAGGTTCATTGTTGTGGACTAAATGAGTTCGATACGCGTCTGGATATAGTTGTGTAAGGTGAGTGTCAGATACAGAGCGTAAAAAACTTCTACGTTTAAAATTAACTACTGATAGTTTCATAAATTTAACGTTTGACTGTAGAATTACTCTGAGTAGCTCAAAAGTCCTTGTCACAAACAATTTGTATATTATAGGTGTCTTCAAATTTAAAAAACAGTTATCTATTGGGAATTCTCCAGGGTTTCGATTGTATATTTTATCAGCTTACTTTTCATTTTTTTTTAATCATATTATAATAGTATTTTCTAACTCATTTCCCGCTGCGAGTGTAGCTTGTAGTCAGCACAAGTGGAGCGCAGCTGTCGCGACGAGCAGACAGCAGTTGTCGACGGCGTTTGTCTTGAGTTGCGCGTGCGCCCCGCATTAAACCACCGCTCAGATTAATCATTACAAACTATTTTCCTTGAACATAACATACAGTTTAATTGATGATTCGCAGGCGCTAGCGCCAACATTCCGAGCCTTTATTAAAACTCACCTCTGACGTAAATTCACGACATATTTATATCATAAATACTATAAAACTGACCATTAATACACACTGGACAAATAAAAGCAATAAATTCGCTCAATAAATAACAGACGTCACATTTGTTTCAAAAAGTCTAATGAAGTGAAATGTGGTCATTTCCCTGGAATTACGTGAAAAATCGTATTTTATCCAAGACAGCGTGTGATAAACGCTCAAAATATTTAGCCACCTACGAGTACTTTATGTTGGGTGTACTGTGTATTAGTAAGACATAAGTTAGTCTATTTGTAATGTTCGGAATAAGTCAACTTATTAAGTAAGAGATATGGGCGAGAAGGCGGCACATGTCTTATCCGCAAATAGTTTGGCGCCGCCTGAGCGTCGACCCTTGCCATAAGTCTCCTTCGTCAGATCCTTGTTTCCTTCGAGCCTGCGCACGTTTTGTTTTCTCTCCGACCACCAACGTCTAGTACTACTACAAAAATATACCTCAAAAAACCCATCGTATATTTTTTCTTATTTTTTCTTTGTTAACACTGGGTAAATCCCTAAATGAGCGCTTTGATATCACTCCACGATGTCACCTTTGATGTTGATCTCCTGTTGAAAAACCAACCATTAATAAGCCTCTCTGGTAATAAAAAGGATTGTGTTAAATCATATATCACAAAGAACTATTATCTGGCGTTCAAAAAATAACAGCCGCAATCTCGGGAGATTTATTAATATGCGCTCGGTGAATTCGTACAGTGAATAAAGTGAAAGTAGGTGATAAAAGTTGTAGTTAAATTGACGCTATAGGTTTCTTTGATGGGTAATATTTACGGGAAAAGGATAAAATCGTACACTAACAAGGGAATGTGTACGCGTGCGCCGCCGGCTATCATTCATGGTCAGGCAAAGCGCTGGGTTTCCATGAAAATTGCCCCGTGATTTGCATTCAGCGTCACAGTAACAAGATGCATCGGAATGATTACTGTAAATACAGGTTGAAGCAGTTTTTACGCTTGCACAGATTTAACGCACCGCATCCGACAATCAGCTTTTACCCGCCTCTATAATCATGTTTCTGATGGAGAGCATAAACTGTCCAGGTGCTTAGTTTCTTGATTTATAGATCGAGGAATAAATACTTCGTCAACTCGATTTTCACAGGCGAAGCGCGCGCGCATTTTCTTCTGCTGGCACCGGATGCGCGTTATCCTGAACCGCATTAAGCCAACAAATGGTGTGATTTTTAAAGGAAAAACGTCCAGATGAGCGCCGTATCTTGTGACATGAACGAAAATAATTTGACGCAGCCGTTCGTCGGGCGACATACGGCGACACGTGGCCACGATATATTACACGCGAGCCGCGTACTAAAAATATTGTGTTGGCAAATTAATGGGCATTCCCGACGTTAGGTGGTGGGATGAAAGGAAGTGCCTTTTATAAGTATCTGAAACGTTGGTTTTGTATGAAAGCGCGCAGCAGCCGCGCGCACCTGTCTGCGCGCATTGGAGCCGCCGCGCCAGCGCCGCGCTGCCCGCTCCGCCACCGACGCACTCAATCTCAGCTAGGGCTGCCTTGTTGCCTACTACTCAGTCTTCTCCAGCAAGAGTTTTACTACATACATTTCACACCCGCTGTGATTGGTTTAATATTAAAAGATTAGTTCAGACCGTCATTCAAACTCAATGTGTTGATATCTTCTTTTTCACTAAAGTCGGAGTTTAGAACTCAAGTGTGATCTTCTAACGAGACCTATTTCAGTAGCGATACAATTACAAATCGTGATATTTATTTAATCTGCTTTAATTCAAGCTTTTTTACCCACCTGTTACGGCCAGCCCTGGCTAGAGCGGATGCGACAAAGAAGACGTGTCTCTGTGTGCGTCAGTTTCACAATAATTGAACAGATTAATAACCTGCAGGGTGTTCATATTTCGCCGTCGGGTGGCGGCCGGCTGTCGCGATCGTCTTCCGTAGTCGTCTCGCGCCTAGCACCCACTCGGATTAGTCTGCGGAATACTAGGAAAATTACCTAGAACTCTACCGAATACTGGACTTAAAAAAATTGCTTTTAAAAAGCGACGAACCGACTTCATTTACGAAAAATTTAAAAGAAGGAAGAAGGAAAACACGTTAGACATTAAGTATTAAGTCTCATAAGCCTAGTAATTTCAGTGGCTACTTTGCTCATCAAACCGGAAGTCGGAACACAATAATGTTTGGCGGCAGACTTCACGGGCAAAGTATGTTGATGAGAAAAAATAAACTTAAACTCGACATGTTCCGTGTACTCCGTATTATTACTTTTATAATTATTGTGCCCGCAAATACTTTCTCACTAATACGATGGTCAAGTATAAGTAGCAACATATCCTGACGAAGGGCGGGCGGCGTCAGAATAAATACGTGGCACGTGCGCGTACGCAGCTGGCGGCCACGTGGCTGCCTACAGCTAAAATAGATCATTGTCTTGCTCCAGGCCACGCCCACCGAGCAGATAAAACACCACATCAAACGGTATATCGATAATAAAATCCGCCAGTTTATTTGTCAGCCAGCAGTAAACGCTTGGTTTGAATGTTACTTTCATCTCTTTGTCGAAATATTTTGTCTTGTTTTGTGGAATGAAAATATACTATGACTAGAACAAACAGTTTTCCAATTTCACTGCTAAAATAACTCGATTAACGCATTGGAACTTAAATGGTTACTATAAAACCAGACAAACTAGTTTTCTTTTGTTATTGTTAAACTATCTGTGCCCCGCGGCTTTGCCCACGTAGCCTAAGTTACTCCTCGTAACATCAGCTATCTACCAGTGAAAGTCCCGTCAAAATCGGTCCACCCGTTTCGGAGATTACCCGGAACAAACAGAAAGACAAAAATTTAAAAAATGGTTGTTTTGTTATAGGTGCCGTATGAAAAACGCCGCATGCATTAAGAAAAAGCATTTAAAAAAATTAAAAAAAATTGCTGCTTCTCTCTGATAATTTTAAATATACTATAGTGTGAAACGATGTCCCCTCGCTAAAAAAAGGAAACAAAATGACAATCGAGCTCACTTCCGCCGCGAAAAGCTTCCGCTTATAGTCCACGGTACACCTTCACCTATATAGTTAGTAAGACACCATGGCATCAAGGCAATGCAATCTTAATTTTTGTATCTTTAGTATTACAAATAGAAAAATCGAAAAAATAAACTTCATCTTAGTTATTTTTTGTTTTCACATCCCCTTAATCTCATTTTTCTTCATATCCTTTGTCTGCGTATATATCCTACAGTTCGTAAAACAAACGATACTAATATTCAGCGTTGACCTAGCTACTTAATTTTGTGCTAAAAATGTACAGAAAGGAGATGGGTGATACATCAAATAAACAAATAAACTTGAGCACACGTTTTATGCCACACTAAATACATAAAAACCAAATGCGTACTAATTAAATTACAACTTACTTAAACCCTACGCAAGCACCAAATATACAAACCATGATGTACATGATACTTTAAGGTACTCGCGTATTGCGAGCACCAGTATCATTGAGTATGATACTACATAGATAGTGGATTAATGTAACTTAATCTACACAAATGTTACACAAAACTAAAAACAAAACACTATACGTTAAACTGTTCAGTGTTTTGTTTTTAGTTTTTCGTATAGTGAAAATTGACACTTATATAATTCTTAACTATGTAGCGCATTACTTCCATTTCCATCGACGGCCGGCTGCGAAGTCCGACAAACCGAAATACCGACACACGTGCAGACACTAATGTCTGTGTAAACATGTGTCTAAACACATGTTTTAAAAAATATGAAGAAAGTGTGTCTTATTTTTATGAGAAGAAACTAATGCTACTATTACGCATTATACTTTCATATTAATATAAAAAAGAAAAAAAAATTGTTTGTATGCCTTTCAAGTCAATGTAGCTGCATACATTATATAAGGGACTAACAGACAGGTATATTTTTCTATGATTTGATTTAGATATTTTAAAAGATGATTTAGTTCTAAATATTTACTCTCCGTGCATGACGATATAGATTATAATATTAATAGGGACCGTCCTTGAGAGATAACGTAAACCCTTTAACCACTATCTCACCTGATCTTAAGTGACGACATGGTTGAAGTTCGTCACGCTATAAGCTTGATTTTTTTTTTCTTAGCTTAGTCTGTTTTTTTATACCATTTAGATTGGTATTGGCTCTATTTAATGTGGGTCCTATGATCCATGGAATTGAAATTTAAAACATTTCAATACCATGGAGACGATCACTACCTTAATAAAATATGATCAGACTTCGATCACCATCAAATCTTGGCACAAAAATACAGTCTCAAAAACTTTTGAATAGGTACAGAGAGTGCATACCAACCGTATCGATCCATCTAATTAAGCCTTCATTACGCAGCCCTGACTACAAAGTAAGCACATTCTGGCGTGTTCCACCCTCCCCTAGCATCCCCCAGTGGCCTCGATGCCCCCCTTTCCACCCTCCAACGATCGATACGTCCGCCATTTTGAATTTTCCGACCAATGCTCGTAGCCTTAGAAAGCCGTTGTCATGGAGACGCGTCGATGCTTGAAGGGGAGAGTATGAGGCAGGCTTTGTCCTGCTTTTTGAAGAGGGTGTCTACTGAAAAAGGTATACATACAGTATGTGTATAGTTCCTTGTTGCACGGAAAATCTTAAATTGTAATTTTTTCACGAAGTATTCAACGAGGGTTGGTTGCCGTGGCTCTTCACGTATTGAATTGTAAAAAAATAACAGAATTTAACAAGACTCAGTTTCAGCATGTCTCTAGAAAAGTGAAGGTAACCGACTATTCGATTCTACATGGTAGCATAAACTATTATTATAATATAGGTAATTAAAAATATAGGTAATTAAAAATATAGGTATACTATATTTCAGTATAATATATTAAGTCTATGGTACCTACCACATAGAATCGAATAGTCTGTTTTACTGCCAAAAAACACTAATTAATTTTATTAAGCTACTTAGGTACTATTTCCCACTTTTTCTGTGTCGTGATCGTGATTGTAGTTAGTATAGTTTTGTCCGGAGATAAATATACAAATATGAGCTGATATTTGCTTAATATGTATGTGGTACAATAGATAAGTTAACAGTTTCGTCAGGTAAATATCTAAAAAGATAAATCAAACCGAGTGTAAAACTTGTCTTAACGGTGCATTATGAATTCTGTGACGGTGCTCATACATCCCACCAAAGAGGTTTGTATTCGTATAATAAGATAATAGATACATTCAACTTAGAATGTTCACACAATCGTGCTTTATTGCTGTTTACCGACTATCAAAAAATCCTTTATACTTTCGCAAAACCCTTGAAAACAACTTCCTTTCCTTTGTTCCGCATAAAACCGCATCTCCAACGTCTCTAAGGCGCGGAACATTGTTTATGGCGCAGCTCTGCTGAGAGTACCTATCGGCAGAATAGAGACACCTGCGCGACCTACCTGTCCGTACGGCGAAATCTCTAAACGGACTTTCGACTTTACAGTTTCCTGCGTTTGTTCACGAACAATAGACGATAAGCCTGCGCGGACGCAACCCAATGTTGACAGCCGACGCTCCATTCAAACCGAAACGCTTGCTATGTCTACGTTTCAGACCATTATTCAAATTGTTACTCGCATTCAAACACCACACTTGTGTTTAGCAAACGCTCCTTTTCATCACGCATAGTATTCACAGCATACGCTTAAAAGTGTATTAAAGGATATTGGTAATATTAAGAATGGGCAAGCAATCACAAAAGCGCATCTCGATTTCTACAGCTATATGTATTTCCAAAGCCTACCGCATTTTTGTTTTGTACAGTTTGAACGCTATTATTAGTTACTGCGCAGAACTTAGACGAACATTCGAACCGGCCCAAAAAATTGGGTGATACCTATAAATTACAATACTTACTTAATATTTCATTGTACATCGTGTACCTAGTTAATCCACAGCAACAATACTTGACTACCCAATAGGCCCGTTTAATAAAACGTCTGTTGATGACAAAGTACCATAGCGCAGTCAATATCTACTTTCTGATCATTTATCAAAGCCACTTAATAAATGATAGTCAAACATATTATCGTAGAGAATAATGATCGTAATTGTGCTTGATCAAATGAAAACCTTCGTCTATGGATACACGAAGGCTTTCATGTTGTTGTGAGTACAGTAAGAATCGAATCTCTAGTTGATAAATCTACTTCAACTTTTGTACCGTTGTCAATTTTATAAGCTGATATTCTGAGTTTTTCATAAGCGTATAGTAATCGTACTCATTGTACTTTGTGTTTCAGGTTGTACCAAATTATTCTCATACAATTTATTATTTTTGTATATTTACCGTGATAGCAATATGCCAAATTGCTGTCCATAAACTACTTTTATGTGCTTTCACAAAATATTTGTTTTTTTTTCTGTGCTTCCTACCTGAATGTTATCTTTTAAAGACAAAACTTCCAATAGTGCCTTTGTAAAAAAACGAAAGGTTTTTTCACCCACTTGTTTTACTTTTGAGAGCTTCTTCACTACGACACTTCAGAATATTATTTAGAAAGGGA
Organism: Crocallis elinguaria; assembly: GCA_907269065.1. Classification (NCBI taxonomy): domain Eukaryota; kingdom Metazoa; phylum Arthropoda; class Insecta; order Lepidoptera; family Geometridae; genus Crocallis; species Crocallis elinguaria. The sequence goes on along the minus strand of OU026072.1, from coordinate 15,178,317 downwards.
GCATTACATCGTAAACCTATTTTCAATAATTAACATAGGCACAGTTTTATTGTAATATAGTGGGACATAGGTCAATGAATTACTGATTCCATATCAAGACACTAAGTACGAGGATCTAAAGAGCGATAACTTGATGTATAGGTAAAGTTATTATTAACTCCGCCAATTGCATTACGTCATCCGAAGCTCCGTAGAGCCATGAATTATGCAGATAGGAACGAGTCTAGTCAAGGGCTGAGCGGCGCACACGTGCAATCTGCGACAACGCGGCCAGCGAAGATCATTGACTCTCCACTCGCAGGTGGCTCACATAAAACCGAGATTGCAGGCGAGATTTCACTTAACTCCAACTTGTGAGTGACATCATCCATAAATCTAAACTTGACGCGGTGACGTCATTAATTACTGCGGCTCTAAAGTGGCCGGCGCCAGCCCGAACAATGCCCCGTTTGAAGCTTTTAAAACTTGCGCGAGCAAAAATGCCATTACGAATTATCATGCGTCTCTGAATTGCGCCGCTCTTGTGAAACGTAGAAATTCGATACACCTTTAAATGATAGGATATCGGTAAGCTGCGCAATTAAATGGTTAGATGGACATCAAACTCGTTTTATCGCCAGAAGCGAGTATCTCGTTGAGCAATTTGTGAGTAGGTGTTATTATTATCCATACTGCCACTGTTTACGAGACAGATGCAATTTGTGCTGCGTTATCTAAATGTAAATTATGCGTTCCTAGTCGTTTCTTGCAGCGTCCGTCTTAGGGACAGCGTAGACGCTGCATCTACGCTGCCCCTTAAAGGATCGATGAATAAGAAAAATCTTCCTGTACCTATTTCATTTCCTGATGTACGAGCGTCGAGCACGCATTGAAGTCCTTATATGTGTTAGTCTTAGGTGGTACACACACGATAATGTTTGTCATGTGTGACGACGACTTATGCTACTGTACCCTTCTGGTAGGTTTTTTTTTACTTTCGTTAGTATCGTTTCACCACTGTCTCAGGTGACCGAAGACGGTGACGTGCAGCTATGCACAAAATTCCTACCATAATCTATCTATCAAACACGAAATCTCGAAAACTATTTGACCTATCAAACTGAAATTATGCAGGATAATTTATAGGTAGCAGACGTCATCCTAGAACGGATTTTGCGACAAAGCCGAATTTAGGGTCTCTTAAGAGCTATCATAAGTTTATATGAAAATCTTGTATTATTACCCGTATGAAGCCGGGACGGGTCGCTAGTAATATTATAAATACGTGTGTTGGTCATGCAGTAACGCAGCAACAACTCGGGTTTTGGAAATATTATTTCGAAAAAATGCACGGTTTATTTAAAGTAGGAATCACGCGCGGGCCGCAGAATGTAAGATTACCGTGTGCGATTCGCCTTAGCATAAGCTTGCACTATTACTTATTCCGTGGCAAAAGGCTGTTCTTGTTTCTAACTTGGCAAGGAAAGTTGACGATGCCTTTCAAAGGAACTCGTTATTAAAAGAAATCACTGCCTTCCATCAGCCATTCCGTGTGCCATATTTGGGTTGAAAATGTACATTTTTATGTAGAGTTTTAAACGAATAAGAATCTTGGATGCAGGTGAACTTAAACGTTCGAGTTCTTTGGCTGCCTAATGAGGAACTTGTAAAGAAACAATGAAAACGCATTTATAAATAATGACGCTACTGCATTATCTTTCTTTGAATGTTTGTTTGTCGAACAAAAAATAATAACTATGCTGACATAAACCCGCTTTATCAGTACGTCGATGTTATAATTATAGATTTACTAATAATATATACCATCTGTGAATAATACACTCGATAGATAATCCATCGTGTTATTATAATACCACTATCTTTTGTTATTTTGACCTCTCAGACAGCTAGATATCAACGTCACTACTTTTTGCTCATTTAATCTTCTCAAAATAATTACTGAAATTCTGGAAAACACTAGAACAAAATAAACACATATAGGTACTGCAAAATACAGTCATATCTTTTTTTTATTTTTATTTTATTAGGTAACGAGACGAGCTGGTCGTTTGCCTGATGGTAAGCATAACGCCGGCCCATAACGATTGCAGTGCCACCCAGAACTTTGAAACACAAAGGCCTGCGCGGCACTGCAGTGCGCTCGTTACCCTGAGACATTAGGTATTAAGTCTCATAAGCCCAGTAATTTCACTGGATACTCTGCTCACCAAACCGGAACACAGTAATGCTTGCACAATACTGCTTGGCGGCAGACTTCACGAGCAAAGCGGTGGTAACAACCCAGACGGACACTCGCAGAAGAGTTAGTCCTCCCACTAACAAGCATTTTCTAGATTGAAACGTATTTTTGAAGTGATGATGACTGAGTGGCGAATCCTACATAGTGACGCAACGTGGTGGTGAGACAATTTCTAGTGTTAGCCCGACTAGGTAGACATTCTATCAATAAGCAGTCTAAGCAACTAATCGGTGTGTCCCTGCTAATGCAATTCAGATTATACCTGATAACCACCCATACATCGTCACTTAAGAACGGGTGAGATAGAGGTCGAAAATAAATAGAAGCCACAATCCCTCCATTTTTACTTTTTGCATGTCTGTATTGATATCGCGAGGCCATAGGTTATCAACTCGGGACTGACCGACGCCGAGATATCAACCTGCCTTGCATTGTGCACTCATTAGTCAGCTACTAATGCACCGGTACACAGTGCTACTGCGCAGTTACTATTCATATTAGTAGTTCTAAGTTCACCATTCACGATCACTGTTCTTCTATTTATTCTATACAGATACCCAAAATGAATTATCTAGATGATCGACCTTCGCTAGGTGTAAACACAAACAAACTAGCTAAAAAACTTTTATTTGTTGTATAATAGCGTTTTTACAAGAAATACAACTATGTTGAAACCTAATTTTAGTTTTTTTATTTTATTATCTTCGGAAAACTAACTGGCTCTCTTTTAAAAAAAACATTATTGTAGATTTACAAAAGAATACGTACAATAAGGATCTATAATCTACAATAAGGACTTGCGTAAGTAATCATTAAACGGCTCTGAGTGCGGCAGTAAGAAGAAATATATTTTAGACCTGACAAAATAAACCAATTGCTTGTAAGTTGTAATTTAGTGTAACGACAACGGCGATAAAGGACATGGCATGGTTTTGTATGGAGGGTGGGCCTTGGAAACCGACAGTAACGAAACTTATATTAATGAGTAGTGTAATATTTATAGATAATATTGAGCACAGAAAATGATTTTTTAATACCGCCATTTATTAATTATATTAGCTTTAAAAATATATAGTACAAAATGAACGGAAGTGTACTGGCATCACTAAGCGATGCTTGGCAACCCCATTGAATGGTTGCCCTAGGAATGAGAAATCTGGAATCGAATATTAAATAAATCGATTTTATAGACATTTACTACAAAAAGATTAAACACACTGTAAACCTGTGTTAAACAGTGTTTAACTCCTAAACATGCCTTAGTCACGTGTATAAATATGGAAAACCACAAATCCTACTTTAAATAGTATCTAATCGTTGTCTAACTCAATTTTGTTGTGATATTTCTAATCGTTTTAGACGTTTAGCTTTAGACACTGTCTAGCTAAACAGGCGTCTAAATTGTTTTTTGTGGTAACAACGAGAGAATCTGAGTAATTGATCAACGTAGTTTGATCGTTTCTCCATAGTGTACCTACTTAGTTGACGTTACCCTCAAAATGCTATTTTTTGGTAAAAACTCATAACGGGAACTATCAATAATAACAAAAAATACAATTCAATAATGTTTATTAATCTACTAGAGCTGATAGAATCAATGTAAACAAATTAAAATATTTTGGTGTTAGGGTTTGTATGTTATCTTATTACATTTTATAAGTATATTAATATATTGTAAGCTTACAATATCCTATACATACTACTTCTATATTCTATAATAATACCATTTATCCCCCACCCAAAAAGCCTGAATCGATTTGGCATATACAAAGTTAATCGATTATACTCTTAAGACATTAGACAATCGTAACATGTAGGTACATCCTTATTTAAGTCTGTTATTTACTTTCAAGAATTTCAACTTCTATATCACGATCGATCACGATTTGGATTGCGCCGAGCTAGTACGTCGAGTGAATTTGTTTTCCTCCGTTTAGGGCCTTCGTCGCTTTTGTTTCGTTATCTTGTGAATTGTGCTTGTGAGTGATTTACGCCTAGTACGTTGAGTCGAGTCGGTCCTCCTCCGTCTAGTGCTGACTCTTCGCGAAAAGACGCTTCACCACTTTGTTGTTTGTAAACATTGACTTCTCGAAAGGACAACAAGCTGAACTCTGTTTATGTATGTAAAAAGTAGTATTTTATTAATTAGATCTTCTAATTTTTCGTGTGTACAGATAAGTATTTTAATGCATTATCATTTCATTCCAGACAGTGATGTCAATATGGCTGTTTGTATAAACTGCAGTATACTCTTGCGGTCTAACCTGCAATTATACTGTACTATAGAACTTACTTGTAGTACTGGGCTATAGAACTTAGTCCTGAGCTTGTCTTAATTGCTGAGGAATGGTGCGGACGTGAGGTAATTACTTAGTTTCATTTTATAAGTATTAACCGACACAGTGTACTGTTACTTACTATTAAGTCAAACGGCGGTTATAGGTAAATTATGTTTTGTTTGTTGTTCATTGACAATTTTAAACTGAATTTAAAGAGACAAAACATCGTTTAACTATTCAACCATTAACTCTGTTCGTAAAGAAGCTATATAGTTACTATACACTTAATACTATTCAGTAGTGCAGCACTTAGCAACTCAGGTGACCTGCTATATAATCCGGCAGTTTACACAGCCAAATGCCAGTTATCAGAGTGGGAGAGTGCATAATCTATGATATTAGGTTGAATTTATTTTCCATATTATAAACCTTTCATTTCACATACAAATCCAATAATTCAGCAGTTCTAGCAATCCAATATAGAGTAAAATTCGGTAGCCGGATTATCAAGCGCCTATTAAATTAAAATACTTTTATTGCAGGTAACCAATAGTGACCGCCTTTGTCATGAATGTTTTAACCTTGTCACAAACGAGGCTGAAAAACGTCTCCAGTCTCGTGATTGTCCACCTACTAGACAAGTTGGACACACATATGTTTGCATATCATGTGGAACATCTTTGGGAAGGCGTTATGGAAGGCGTCGCCATAGATTACATGAAAGAAGTGTAGAGATGAACTACATTGAAGCGCAAATATTTCCACGACAGGTAATCAGCTTTTGTACTAATATTGTTGATATTGACTTTTAAACAAAGTAGTATAATTAATGTATGCCTTGTTTTCTAATCTATAAATGAAACAAATAGTAAAAAGTTACAGCAGCTCTGTGTGAGCTATATTATTGAAGTTTATTATATCGTTGCCCTGATAACTCTTCAGTGTCATCTCTGATCTTGTATTATTAATTTTATACCAACAAATTGAATATATGTAATACTACAAAATGTTATATTTTTTAAATGAAGTATTTTCATTCTAGATTCTGGATGAACCTTTCTTATGCCATGCTTGTTGGTTGCGAGCTCATGCAAACATCACCAATGAGCCAGTCCAACCAGATAATATTGCACTGGTATCCAGTGGCCAAAATGGTTCATTTCAAGTAGAAGTTGACACCAATCTGACAAGGTTTGCAGCTAATAAACTTCTCTTGAGATGTAAAATCAGGTCCCAGCATGTGGCAAACATACAATACATGCAGTATATTTTGCTTAACTTAAATGGTGAAGATTGGTGTCAAAAGATTGAAGAATATTACTGCTCATGTATAATCGGAAAACGGACTGTGGGCAGCTGCGCACATGTAATGACTATTGTGTGGTTTCTGGGTTGGGCTAGGTTCCAAAATAACGTACTACCACCTGCCATATTTTTGGATGGAATTTTGGTGAGGGAAGACATCGAAAATAAATAAAATGATTCTTACAAAACTTGATTTTTATTTGTAAATCCATTTACATATTACATTTTGTAGGCAGAGTAATTTCGCACTTGTTAATACTTTAAAAAAACTGCACCTACATTTAAAACCTGCCGATATAGGTAACACACGTTAGCTTTAGATCACGGCAATAGTTTCTTGTAAAAAATAAAGTCTTAGAGGCGTGTTTATTGTGAATAAACGACCAAGATTAGGTAGCTGGTTTGGGTATAAGCAAAGTTCGCCTGGCTAGCCTTCACAACTCACTGAAATCAGGTGTAAATATAACCCAAGTTTTCTTGATACTCTGAAAAAAAAAACTCGTTTTATACATTATCAACAACATCCAAAATGTCCAAAACAATTCATGAATTCAAGCAAGTACGTAATAATAATTATTATATACGCAATTTGAGGTTATAAATTAATGTCACTGTCAGCGGTCAGAGTGCCAGTTTTTTTTTTCGTCATTGGCTTTAGCCATTACCGTCATTAATATCATTTATTTAAAACACATTTTAATAAAAAATGGCGGTGCGTAAAAATATTTAATATATATTTTTATAATTCTTTAAACGCTAGCTTTCGATTAATATATATATTGTACCTGTCGGTTACCAAGGCCCACTTTTGACCATGTCCTTTAGTGGCGTCTAATTTGTCAAAGATGATAGATATTTGACAGTTCTAAAACTAAACGCAGATCTGTCAAACATCTTCCATCCATTTCTCATGTGGAGTGCAATGGAAAAAGAGAGAAACTAAAATTGAGATTTGTGAGGACAAAATCGACAATGACATTGGGTCTTACCACAGAAAGTTTAAATCTAAACAAGTGTTAAATAGCGTCTAACTCCTAAATATGCCTAAGTCGCGTTTAAATATAAGCAATCACAAATCATGCTGTGTAGTTAGGCGTCAAGTTGTTCTACAAACTCTCACAGATTTAATACCTAATAGAGAATTTTTATGCAATCGTCAATGACAAAGACTGCCTATAACGTAACAATGGCTAGAAAAGGTAATCAGTTTAGGATGCAACCGGCGCCATGTGAGCGTACCACCTGGTGCTATCTACCAGCATTCTGTAACCATTAGTCAATAGACAACCATCGACCACTGACGTGGCCATTACACATACAGCAAGTATTTACGTTGTTCAATCACTACACAACATGAAGATATCGATGTGACATACCTACACTTAGATCACTCAACTCTACAAAATTCTATGTATCTCTTGGAAAGCCCAAAGGAATCTTGACTGATTCTACTCTGGCGCCAAATTAGCAACCTGCCAGCGCATTCTGCGACAATTAGTCAGACTCTCCACTTACGCTGCTACACTACTTAAGTAAATCGTGACGTCACTTTCTTAGGGTGCAGTTCGACAACTATTTTTAATCGAAGGTTACTACTCAGTTAGTTAGTCAGTTACTCATGGTGAAAAGGATTTTAGTGTTCTTCTAACCCTACTGAGATTTATATAGCTTAAACTTAAACGGATTAAACTAGGTTTCCGATCACGTAAACATCGTTTATTTCACATTTGGTGAACTAACCTAAACCGAGAAAAATGAACCACGACCGTACATTATTTCAGTAAAGCTTTATACATATACTAGCTTAGCACCAACTATTAGTTAATCTGTGTATTAAATCCGTTTTTTTATGAATCAAACTTAAAACTTGAAATGAAATAAATAGTCTATGCAACACTACAGTATTAGACGAATCGAATATCATTATATTATTTATTTAAATCAGGCCCATCCGTCTTGAACTGGTGCGAATTGCGATGCACAAAAAATCGACTCGCGTACTATATTTACAGACATGAGTGCACAAAGTTTTGCTTGCGTTTGCTTTCAAGATTTTCACCTAGCTCTAAGCTTACCTTTAAATGTTAAGTGACCATAAAGTGGGTTAGGTAACCACTAACCATATTAGAATGGGGCGTGAATGTCAAATGAGATTGCTGGCACATACCGTTAACAGCTAGACGACCTATTTTAAAAGGTTGATAGCTAATATTAGACGGTACCTTACCTTCATGATAAAATAATATAAAAGAGATAAAATTATCAACTTACTCTGTATTTTCCTCAAAAATATTACATCTATTGGTACTGTCCCATTTAACTTCAAGAAGCAAATAAAATGACGGAGACGTTATAAACAACATAATTGAGGCACGGCCGTGTCTTCTGTAACAAAAAATCTTAAGATTCGTCTTATCTTAACCTAATTTAAATTCCAAAATACTTCTGAAAATTACAATAACGTTGAATGACTAATCAAAACATGCGTTAGTGATGCTATTAAATATATTAGGTTCCGCATATTTATTATTCCACATACCTATAGGTAATTTGTAATTTTATTAAATACTTTTTATACCACTATTTAATAAATATTTCATTACTAAAGCTTCGAATATGATGCATTTATTATTTTATTATAAATAGATTTTCAATATTTAGGAACTACAGACTATCAGGTAAAATCAATAAGCATTTCTTTTAATGTAATAATACAAAACGTTTTAGATATCAGAAGTACTTAATACTATATGTAGGTAAAACTTTATGTTCACCAGCAAGGAACTCCAAAAATAACCTTATTAACAAATCCTGGGAAACTTGACGTTTAAAACCTTTTAAAACAGGACAAGAAAAAACACAAACGTTTCTTCAATACAAAAATGCACCTGAGAATGAAGGCGGGTCCACTTGACTAATATTTCGATTATTACAAATCACCGTGACATGTAAAAATCCAATTGTTTCATATACATTAACCTTCCGTTACTTACATAAAAAGTTGTTTCTACAGTTAAACGTCAATGCATAACGAATAAACCGGAGTTGTTCGTCAGGGGTAAGGGACCACGTGTGTAAATCTCAGGTAGTGGTTAATAATTCGTTTAGTCCAGAGGTTGCGCCTACGTTTTTTCGTCGTCGGCCCACACAGGTGCGCGGCTATCCTAATTTACTATTCCTGATAGCGACGACTGCGGGACACTGGTTTTGATGGCCCTTTGTAGCTCTGTGTGACGAGCATTCACAATATTTAACTACGAGGTCACAATTTTTTTTTATTGTGAACCTAGACTTTCTTCTCCACTAAGGTCAAATAACGAGGAAAAGTAACAGCAGTGATAGAAAAGTTGGAAGGGAATCGTTTGACTTGGTATGGGAATTTTATGAGGACGGATGGAACTCATATTACTATAAAGAGATTAATGACAATAAATAAAAGATAGATGACCATTGGATGGATTGTGTAAAGGTGGATATGAATGAATTGGAAGTGCATGGAACGCTAAAGGGTAGAGTTGAAGAAAAAGATTTACTGCGCCGCCGACCCAAATGAAATGAAATGATGACTGGCCAATAGCCACTCACTACGATTCACGTGATCCACAGGCTGTTTGTTCTCACAACTGATGGTTAGTTGAAACGGTTCTTTTTGGTTCTTCAATGAAAATTCTGAATTTCAAAACCTCGTAAAACTAATGCTGTAGGCCTCCAGGAGTACATTTTTTTTTAATTTATGTGTAAATTGTTATTTCTATTGTACTTTTTGGTGTTCAATAAAGAGTTTTGTATTGTATTGTATTGTATTGACCCCCTTTCGGTATAACATTCCAATAAAAACTCAGGCTATCTATAAGCATATAAAGCACTCTATTTATAAGCGTCAGACTAATCATAATCAACTAACAACTAACTAACTAACAACACAATCACTTAGCTACTTACATTTTTAATTTATTGTAATCAGGTGTTACTTCGCGGAAGTCCATTTTAAATAAGATATTATAAAATGTGGATAGTTTATAAAATCGAAATAGTGGAATTAAAACTAATATTTACATTTTTAATTATTCAAAACTATCACAGATTATTTAGCCTGAGTCTTTGAAAACTATCAAACATTATATTAGATCTTGAGTTATTGTTGATTTGTTTTCACAGGGCGATGTGGTCGCAGCAGCGAAAAATAAATCAAAAAAAGGTTTATGAGTGATTGTTTGGAATTTGACTTTTCTTTTTTAATTCTACAATCCAAACTACAGGTGGTCTATCAAACTCAGAGAATTGATCCCAATAAAATACCAATCAATAACAATTCCACCAACATCAAAACTCGAGTACAAGTCAAACCCACCTGTCTCCTTAATAAATCCGGAGTAATCTCATGCCATGTCTTAACTCAATCGCTTTAATTGAGAGATAGATAAATGGTAATAAATTTTATTAGTTGGACCAATTAAACAACGGCATTAGAACTAAGATAGATAGATAGATAATTGATTAAGTTGTAAATAACACATCTCGGGGCATATCTATAGCCGCCGCAGTCACCTACTTGATATTCCTAATTAGTCGTTAATTAGATTATTTATTTTTCTAAGTAAGAAAATTGTTCATTTCCTGGTATAATAATTGTGCACTCGAATTCATAGTGGTCATTGAAGTTGAATTTGAAGTTTATTGAAATACAGTCGATCAACTTGTTGATTTACTAATTAAACATTTCTGTTCAATCTACTTTGAATAGGGAATATGCGTTGTAAAAAATATAAATACTTTTGGAAATGATCAAATTAATTTTTAAAATCATGTTTAAAACATCGCATAAATTTTACATGTTTAAACGCCGATATTTTTCGCGGGCTTTCGAGCGTCATACAAGAATGAGTACAAGTAGTTATAATGTTCAACTAGTTACAAGTAGTGTTAAAATATCAACTATTAAAAAAAATGTATAGTAGTCTGTGGATATCATTTTTTTTAATTTATTTTCCGGTATGGTATGATTATCCATTATCCATGCAGTGCTGCCAACTTCGTACCAGATTTTGGAGCTAAGTCGAATTGGGTTGTTGACTGTATTCAAATAAAAATATAATTTTGCCGCGAAACGGTAGTTTTTGTGACAGAAATCCTACTAAACACAATATTTTTGTTTATTTTTAAGGAATTTAATTTAAATTAAATAATCAAAATGTAATCACATCAATCCGAAGTCACGTGACCCAAAACGCCCGTGACGTCACGGTTTCAATCGGAATGAGTATATATTTTTTTTTTGTTTTGTTTTTGGCTCCACGTGATTTGCGCATTTAACTAGTGTCAAGTTATATAAGTAATAATATATAATAAATCTCTAGTTTTGGTGCATGAAAGTCGTCAAAGTCACGTTAAAGTTTAGTCTAGGCGCGGTCGAGTCGAAGTGACGCTTCAGTAAATTGGTGGATAGTTTACTGAAGCTTCTATGGAGTTTTGGATAGAATACGAAAATACACGTTTTTCCTCTTTGTACTATTTGCCTTTCACTCATGCAAGTTTACGAACACTTAATGGTTAATAATCCACTATTATTACACATTAACACTCTATAAAACAAAGGTTGTAGTAAATAACACAAAATCAACAACAGCACATTTTCGAATTCCCGCCAAAACTCCAATGAGTATATAGCTCGTTGCGCTTAACTGCTTAGTATTTTAGAGTGATTTCTGTGATTATTTATCTGTGCTGTGAATTCCGCGCCTATTTTTCGAAATTTATTTCGACTCTTGAATATTCTCCCATGATGGAAAGTGGCTTCATAAAGGCAAATAATTCCAATTTGCCGAGAATTGATTGTTTTACGGTGGCCAATTTCTTCTCGACAAACGATAATCTCTGCTCTGCTGAATTTAGAAATGTGTAGACCTCCGTGTAAGTACCTACTTATTATACCAAAAATCATTATTTCTATAACCAACAATGAATATATAACAGTAATCGTAGATTCTAAGATCCAAAGTGTATTAATTAACCAAAGCATATATATAAATCAATAAGCTCAAAATACTTAGAACTCATATTTTAATACATAACAATACATACACAGAAAGCATCGAATGAACTTGTCACTAAACGTAGCACAGACTAGGTAGTAGTGGTTATATTCTCTTTGCTTGTCACTTTACAGTGTTATAGAAAATTACTCTGTGGTAATTGAACACGTGACGTCACTGCCGTTTTGGAGCAAAATTTAAAACGGCATTTTAAATACATGATAATTAAAATATTAGTTGTTTTAAAAAGTAAATTTAAATTTTTTGGGTTATATTAGGCCCATACGCATCGTTTTAAACACTTTCCCAAAATCAGTCAACATCCCAATTAAAAAAGCTGGAAAATTATTTAAGCCGAGAATAGCCGAGACCGAAACCAAGACAGAGATCTCGGTCTGACCTCACAATACAATGGCATAGTATGTGACGTCACGTTTCGTTTCGAACAATGTTGAAGCGTTTCGCAATTTGAATTTCGCTCGCTTATTTTTCACTTTTATTATGTATATTGTCAGGACGATAAAAAATTCGGAAAGAATATTTCAAACAAATTTAAACCACGCATATTCCCCATTCATGTAAATTATACGTGTGTGATACACAAATGAGTTCAAAGCAAGGTGAGGCCGAGGATGGCAAAGAAGTTGAAGCACCGAATTTACTAATTTACTTTTATTAGTGTTTTATCGAGCGTTTCTGTCATCGGCCTCAATTTGAAAATTTATCGCCAAATCGCTAACGATTGTAGAAAGTGACTTTGTCTCTCTTACTATCAAAACCCACCCACTATCTCACCTGGGGTTCTATCCCACAAAGCTATCCTAAAGAAAATTTAAAGAACCGCTATCGTAAAGAAAACAAGTTTTCAGAGAGTAAGTCGCAAGCAACTTACTTCGTAGTGACAAATAATAAATTATTATCATTAATTCTACAAAATGAATAACGTTTATAAATTCAATCTTTCATAATATTCACAAATCAGCACGAGACCTGCCGAGAATGTTTCGGTCGTGCCACCACCGAGTGAACCTACGTGTCACGATTATCACAGACGACAGATCACGATGTGGTTTTCTCTCACGGAATTCATATTTTACGCTAATTCTGACTGGTACTAAAGATACGCTCTTTATCCGGGTATAAAATAATATTTCATTGCAAATAAGGTATGCTTTGACGGCGACAACGACCGCTCTGCCTTCAAAGGTACTCTGCGTTACAAGGTCTGTAAAACGGAAATCACGACTTTTATGTGAAAAGTAGTGTATTGATTCGTTTTTATATTATGTTTAGAGTTTCACATCATTACGTAGATTTGGATTAGTGGGAGTGGGAGTCCCGTGAACATGATGCTTGCAACAGCGTCGAAATATCGAGTGCCCATCGCTCAATAACAACCACGCACTGAAAATATCTCGTTACAATATATGAATTAGTAAAAAACCGTGGAAGCTTAACGCCTAAAAATGTAGTGTGTTTGAATTGGAGCAACCCCAAATCTTAATTTAAGTAGTTTCTAACCATTGTCAAAATCCATTTTGTTGTGACATTTCTAATCATTATATAGACGTTTATCTTTAGACACTGTCTAGCTAAGCACAGGCGTCCAAAAGTGGTTAAAAGCAACGCTCTTATTAAGGGCCCGAACTTTATTTGAAAGCAGAGATTTAATTTTAAACAATCAAATGATAATCGTTCCACGTAACCAGCGGAAGTGTTTATTGTTCACAGTCGGTGCGATAAACCATGGAGGCGCCATTTTGAATGTATTGTCATTTGTCACCGATGCCGATGCAGAGTCGATGGGAGGTCGCATCCGGCGCCGGCCATTTGCATCGGACGCGTTCCGAATCGATTTAGAAAATTTCAAACAAATATTTATTCTGATAGGCATTCTTTGATTTCAACAATCGTAGATATGGAGAGGCGCATAGGACGCGTACGTGATTAGTTTACGTATGAGATACCTAACTTATAAATATATAAAGTGCAGTAAATTGGACGGGATACAAACTTTTTGATTCTCCTTCATCAATTGTATTATTTAACTAACTGCTACTTTATTAGAATTACTTACAACAACATTTATTTTTATGAACATTTATTAGGATAAATTAAAGATTTTGAACCGCTTTTCGATGTGTCCATGTTCATTTGTAGACGGGTTTATTTTTTTCATTTGAAGGAATACTTCAAAGGTAAGGAACTCGTATTTCTATATTTTCGAGTTTCTAATACTTTGACAAAGTGCTAATAAATATAGATCACCCCTCTGGGTCTTACGTAAACTGATCCCACAATAAACTGAACCCGCGGGATGGGAAATATATTATTTTAATTATTTTTCTTTAGTCGAATGGACCGGCTTTTTATATTGGGTACAAACCAGCTAAGTATACGATTTCAAATCTAGGAATATTATAAGTGTGCAATTGTTTTTGGTGGTTTGTCCTTCTTTCGCGCAGCACTGGAGCAATGAATTTTTGGATAGAGATCATTTATGGACTGGAGAATAGCAATATAGGCTATATTTTATCTCGGAAAATGCAAAATGCAATGCAAATGTTCAAACTCCACGCAGGTGAAACCGCGGGCTGCAGCTAGTAAGTTAGTGATCTATTGTGTGTCGCTGACATGAGAAAGGTTAACTACTAACGTAAAAACTAATAACGTAAACTTTGGTATATTATATTACGAAATAAACTATTTCTAATCCCTTATGTTTTCGCAATTATTTCAAACTTCAGGAAAAAACAAAGTATTAGATATCTTTCATATTAAAATTTAGCTTATAAGTGACTTTAAATCCTTCAATAGGAGAAGCTATCGTTTTCCATCAGATGAAAATTATTGACATTTCAAGACCTATATATAAAAACACTAAATTGCTTTATGATCTTTTACAAAACTATTTTGGATAAAGAGTGCTGTAAACGGTGATCATTGATGGGAGAAGATTGCCCACCGCTAGAACCATGAAGCCAATAGACTTATAGTCTAAAGACATTTAAAATTGATACATCAATGTATTTATTGGGCCACTTTTTATGGGCCTCGACTGGCGATGCCTGAAATAAATTAATTATAATTATTATAATAAACAAAATGACTCTAAAACAAACTTATTATTATTGTAATAAGTGCGCAAGACGAGCCAATCTATAAGATGCAAATGTACATGATCAACTAAACCTACATGATTATTCATTAAATGACGCGTACTTGTACAGAACAATTTCCGACAGGTGGCGTCGCACGTGCCGTCTCAAATAAAACGCAATGAATGTCAAATGCCGTCTGCAGAACGGAGAAGAACCGACTCAGCATCATAAACAATCCAAACTCCATTACGGACCTTCGATAAAACGATAAAAACACATTTTTCTTCACCCCCAATTTTAGTTAAGCTCTTTTACGAGCGTAAAACACAAAGATACTTTCTGATTCCATATCATTAAGATATTTATTGCGCGGCATGAAGTGTCGTTTAATATTAGGGACCAGGTCCAGGGTCGTAAGAATCAGTTTCGTCTGATAGAAGCTGGTCTCCGGTTGGAGGGTTAACGCCACCCTCTATGACAGCCTGACTTTTCATTATCGAGATGTTTTATTAAAGGGGCCTGGTGTTCGTCTGGTAAGGGGAGATTTAGGGCTATCTCTGTATTTCTCATCCAACTCTAAATTTTCTACGATGAAGCTATTTTTCTTTTTGTGCAAAATAGAAACGACTGTGACCCTTTTCAACCGACTTCCAAAAAAGGAGGAGGTTCTCAATTCGTTTGTATTTTTTTTTGTTTGTTACCTCAGGATTCCGCAATTTATAAACTAATTTGGAAAATTCTATAGTTGTAAGGATAAACTTTCAGATTGGTCCCATAGAAATTTCATTAAAATCGGTTCAGTAGTACGTCATTGAAGCTGGTTTTCGGTTTTTTAAAACAATTTTTATGTTTATTTGTAATAAAAAGCTAAGAGACAAAAATAGAACTCGTACCTTCAACCAAGTCTAAATGAGTCTTAATGTATAATATCGGCATGAAAAAGCATTACTTGTACCTTTAACCTACGAAAAATTACTATTTACAAACTATGTTTCAAAATATGTTATTGCCAAAAGTAACTGAAGCTTCGTGTAATAATACAAAAATTTGAAATATTGCAAAAACGTTACGTTTTTTTTTTAATTGTAAATTTTTAATTATCATTCTTCAACCCTATATCAGATCTGGCTCGCCGAATATTGAGTTACCAGCGATGGGGTGTGGGTGGAATGTTTACACTCGGATTTTGGGGATGGCGTGTCCTTATTGCATTTCTCTACTCTACAAAGGAACTATTACTGTCTGATCTCTTCGTTCCTCACAGTAATTGTCCATTGGACTCTACAAACTGATGCTTTTTCCCTACTAACGTATTGATCGAAAACTTTTGCACTAATGTCTATATACGGAGAGCTTTATTCTACTATGTGCACCTGGGTGATACCTATATGACGACATATACGGAGATTTTGTTTTACATCTTATACTATAAAATCAGATAAATTGAAATGTAAAATCAGCTTAATTTCTTTATGTTATAGGAGATTTGAAAGCTAAGTAACAAGGATGTTGAAACTTTTGAAAGGGTTGCCAACAAGTTGATGTTTTGTGTCAGTTAAAAAGAAAAATATCACTTATAAAACGTAGATACATCGGTACAGCAGCGCATACCTACGTTTATCTTAGAAGTGGCTTTCTCTTGATATCAACTCCTAGGTCCTAGTGTTGCAAACCTGGGAAGACTTGTAACGGATCTTTAGAACGTTGGTTCTAGAAGCTTATTCAAATAAGATGATTAGCTAACAACTGAAAGCCAGTGTTATACAAATCCATCAGAATGTTTGTAATCAAATCATCTTTCAAATCTTCACTGCACCTGCAGACCTATCACCAAGTGTCAAAATAGCTATGTTATGTCTACTCCAATGTTTTGCCCTGCACGACGCCTACGAGGCTGACACACCGTCTATCAACATGCAAAAGACATTTCAACAAACACACGGTGTTATTGGCTACGATTTCCTCGAAACTCTGTTTGACATAACATTATGGACAAAGACAATGCCACGCGCCGAATCTAAACATTTGTGAGTCAGTCTGTCAGTCAGGCACATTGACTAACGCAGCAAATGGTTGAAGGTGATTGTTTTGTGAGCTGAAATGTTAGTTCATTTCGTTAAATTCGATATCAAGTAAATTCTGGGTTTAGTACATGCATACTTAGGCCGCACACACCTAGGTATATAAACGCTCGCTTCCAACACATCATTAACACAACACAACACAACCTACGCCAGTAGAAATTGACACAATAATTTACTTTAGTTCGTAGTCATCCGCAGCAAAAATCTTCAAGTGTTTTCTTCATTTAACACCCTAACATATAGAATACTGGCTGTGCCCCGTGGCTTCACCCACTTAGCCGAAGTTACTCCTTATAACATCAGTTTTCTACCAGTGAAAGTTCCGTCAAAATCAGTCCAGCCGTGTCGGAGATTAGCCGGAACAACGAAACAGACAGACAGACAACCATTTTAAAAATGGTGTTTTTATTTTAGATACCGCATATACTTTCATATGCATTTGCAAAAAGCTGTTATTTTGACATTATAAACAGACATTGTAATTTTATTTATTTGTCGTATAGATATTCATAAAAAGATATTCAAATTTTAGAAGAATTTAAACTTACATATAATTCTTTCATACTTCTTTCTATAGGCACTTACATATGAGTCTTTTTTTACAGCCGGTTTCACTTTTGGTGGTTAACTCAAAGTATATACCTATTATAGGATTCGAATTTAGATGCAGATCGGTTATGCGTCAGTACGATTTTAGTTTTTTTTACTTAACATGTTAGCATTAGCCCAGTATCTCACCAAATGATAAACTGATGTACCTATATGATTGAAATCAGCAACATGATAAGCCTGGTATGGGTTGGATACGTATCCTTGTCCGTACGCGCGGACGTACTGACGTGAGACATCATGTGAGAACTGAGATCCGCCTTACACCTTTTACTATGACATCCATACCCCTACACTGTAAAAGACATCACTCAGCACTGAGATAAAACATGGTCGGCGCAGCGAAGCCTTCTAAGATTAATGGTCAACACGTGCTTTACATAAAACAACAAGTTATTTTCCCCGAGCTGCAACCTTATCTGGAACCTGCCGGCCACAAATCACTTCAACCTGGGAGCTACCCACCGTTTACCTCGGAGTTATCATTGACTGTATTGACTGTAAAACCCGTCAATTCTATACAATACAATACAATAAAATACAAAAAACCGCATCATCATCATCAGCCATAAGACGTCCATTGCTGAACATCGGCGGTCTTATCGCTATAAAGAATCGCCGCCGATATAAGTACATATTCTGGGGCTTTATAACACTTGAGAGCGGAGTTATCGGCATTTTCGTTTTGTTTAGCAAGTTAAATATAAAATAAAAACATGCTCAGAGAGCGTAGGAAGATTATTTCTGGCCACAATCCATTTTATAACTAATATGAACCTAAAACCTAAAGACCTAAGCGCGTACCTATCTATATTTTGCAATCTTTTGTCCAAACTCGCCACAAATTACTTTTTCAATTGACTTCCAAAAAAGGAGACGGTTCTCAATTCGGTGTGTATTTTTTTATGTTTTTTACCTCAGATCTCCGTCATTTATAAACCGATTTAGAATTTTTTTTATTGGAAAGATATACTTTCAGTTTGGTCCTACAGATATTTCATCAAAATCGGTTTAGTAGTTTGTCACTGAAGTCGGTCGTCGCTTTTTTTTAACATCTCTAGACACTGCATGCCAGCAACTTTTGAAGCTAGTTCATTAATATCTTTACAACACAATGTTTGGTAAATTAACCGACATGTTATTAATTACCCAAAAAAAACAAAAAGCCATATATACATATTACAGGTATTGTAAATTAAGCTGTGGATTTAAGCCTAAAGTGACCGACAATTTATTCACAAAAAAAAACAATTCTCCAAGAGCCTTCGTCCAGCGAGTCACTAAATGTAAAAGAGCCCAGCTATTTACGGGTGTAGCATTATCTCAGTATAAAAAGCGAGCATTTTGCGAAGGCTGCGCCGGCGCACGTGCATGCGGAGATCGTGACCCGCCGCCTGCGCACCTCCGGCAATTGTCTGCAATGATGCTACATGCAAATTGTGTTGTTATTCGTATCATACGGACTAAATAACTTGAATAATTTTGAAGCTTTAAAAAAAGGTTTATTTGTAAATTATAATTATTTTTATTAGGACTCTGTTGGTTGAGCGACCTTTACATCGTCACCGAACGGAAACTAATTATAAACCTAATATATTTATCGTCATTCTTTGTGATGTTAAAGGTATCTCACTAAACAAAAAATTAAAAACGGCAAATTTTGCACAAATTTTGGACTAGTCTTTTAAAGACTAGATTAGTCAGTTTTCACTAATAAAGGGGGTTGGTTTGCCTTGACTCTATGTAGGTGGGTGTTTAATAACTATCTCACTTAGTTATTACGTGGATGAGACTTGTAATAAGCTTAATCTAGTATAGGTACCTAGGTAAGTACTTACTAAATCTCAAGTAGTTACTGCTGTCGGTACACACCGAAACGTGCTTAGCACCGATTTAATTTCACATAATCTCTTCAGTAATAGTTTAAGACGAAGCCAATAAATATGTACATGTATTATACTCATAACGTAGGTATAGGTACCTCGACGGCCCGATTATCGAGTAGCCAATCGGCTTCTCAAAGCGGGACTCCGCAGTCTGCATACTCAGGTGCGGCGGCGTCGTCGCATCGATACATTGTGGGCCCGCGGCGCAGCCAAAATAGAATTAAAAGAAGCGCCACAATGGGCTAGCTCCTTTCAAACCACTCACAAATACATTGTGGAATGTAAATCCCAAAAAGTGAGGTTATCGGAAAATTTAAATGTCTATTTAGACAGGTAAAAGTTTGGAGTTGATGATGATTGCGTAGGTACACTAGGTACTATATCTATAGGTAGCTATCTAGCTGTTTCATGTTAATAATGTTATTTTTCAGTTATGTTGCTGTTAATATGTGATAGGTACCAGTATATATAGATATGGGCAGGCCTATGTTCAGCAGTGGACGTCTTCAGGCTGATGATGATGATATAGACATAGATAGATAATCCTACATTAGGTATACAATTAAAGTAAGCTATAACAACAGTATGGAACAATGTGCGGTTTAATCGCTAAAAGAGAGCTCTTCCGGACAATTGTTGGACGGAGGGAGAGAGAAACGGCACTAAACGGTAATGTATCATTACCATCAAATAAGTTGATTGAATTATACCTTCCTTCTATTCTATATTATCCACACTTGGTAATTTATTTATTAGGATCGAGGGTAATTGGGTAATAATTAGTAAGAAGTCGTCTCAATAAGAACATGCAGTGTTTTTGTTGTCATCTATTTTTAGATTTATGAACTTTTTAATTCTAAATTCTTTCTTACGATGTCACTACCAATACTGATACTCAGATTAAGTTTTGATATGATTGTGATAATTAATTTTAGTGTAGTTTAAACTACAAACTCAAAAACCTTCGATATAATTATGAAATCATCTGCACAAGAAACCGTTTTTAGTAAGAACCTTTAGAACATAAACTGCAATCTATAAATAATTTGTAACAGCGTCATCTACAGTGAATTTAATATATCATATATTTTTGCACATATCCTTGTGACATGTAGTTCCGCTACTCGATCATAGATGTCATCAGGCCAAACCTTGCTATTCGTTTTTTATTGTTGGCAACACTGTTCTTATAAAACTGACGCCATGATGGAAAATGCTTTCATTTGATTGGTCAATCGGCGAGGAACATCATGGCGCGCTTGCGCTCCGCCATTTTGCGTTCGTTTCTTTTCGGTAGTGAACTTGTGTGTGATAATTTTTCTATCAAGCCGCATTGCGGCAATCGGCCATATATTTTGAAAGGTAATTCATACATTATGAAATAGCTGTGAAATGTTGTGTATTCTAATTAATATTTGCACTTAGGTATCTCCACGATAGATTGATATCAATCGTGGTCGTTTAGCGGTGCAAAGAAAATCAAGCTCACCCATTCGGAAACACAGATTACTCGCTGTTTTCGTCAGTTACGAGCTTAACATTTAATTTCAAGTATAAAATAAACGTGTGCTGCTATAAATGGATGTCAAAACCGTATTAATTTTATTTCAGGTGTAGGATAAGGCCGGCACCATGTATCTCTACAACTTGACTTTACAAGGCTCCACAGCCATCACACATGCGGTACATGGTAATTTTTCCGGCACGAAACAGCAAGAGATTATCATATCACGTGGCAAGACTCTGGAACTTCTTCGGCCAGACCCCAACACCGGCAAAGTGCATACATTAATGAAAGTGGAAATATTCGGCATCATCCGCTCTATAATGTCATTTCGACTTACCGGCGGCACGAAAGGTTAGTGAACACTATTTTTAGACCACATGGGGTTGGTTGACCTGCAAGATGACCTATAAAAATATTGGATAGCCACGCCCTTGAGTTTGATTTAGCTGCATCGTCTTGCTCCATATTTCTTCAGCAAAAGGAGTATGGGATAACTAGATGCACATATTAAAATCCATAACGTCGCTCTTTACAGTCTTCATGACTTTACAGATGTTCCGTTAATGGTACAGACTTCAATTAATGCCAATATCACCCTGAGCTGTTTTTGAACATGTGCTAATTTAAAAATGTTACAGCTATAAAAGCTGGATTGCTTTCCCTTGCCTTAATTATGCTATAGAATCTGAACATATAATATGGCAATTAACACTTGTATGTCAATAAGCAATTTTTCTTTTCTAGACTACATAGTTATTGGATCAGATTCTGGGCGCATTGTCATTCTAGAGTACATACCCACTAAGAATATTCTAGAAAAAGTCCACCAAGAAACTTTTGGAAAGTCAGGATGTCGCAGAATAGTTCCTGGCCAGTATTTGGCTATAGATCCGAAAGGAAGAGCTGTTATGATTGGTGCCATTGAGAAACAGAAGCTAGTGTATATCCTAAATAGAGATGCAGAAGCAAGATTGACTATTTCATCTCCACTAGAAGCTCATAAGTCCAACACTTTGGTATACCACATGGTTGGAGTTGATGTGGGTTTTGAGAATCCAATGTTTGCTTGCTTAGAGATTGATTATGAAGAAGCAGATGCAGATCCTTCAGGTAAAAATAATATCTTTGTGTAAATTTAGTAATCAAGTAGGTATGTCCCTTGTAGACACTTAACCTAAAATTTGTACATGTGTAACTTTTTTCAATAGAATGATTATTTGAGGTCCGTGTTTCCGATTGATAGTGACGCCAAATCCTCATTTGTATGACTTCATCCGACAATTTCTCACATCCTTACCCAAGTACTATGAAGTTCCGTTTTACAAAAGAATATTACTTTTTAGGTGAAGCAGCCCAAAAAACACAACAGACTTTGACATTTTACGAATTGGACTTGGGCTTGAACCATGTTGTCAGAAAATATTCAGAACCACTAGAAGAACATGCCAATTTCCTCATAACAGTACCAGGTGGCAATGATGGTCCATCTGGAGTGCTAATTTGCTCAGAAAATTACCTCACATACAAGAACTTAGGTGACCAGCACGATATCAGATGCCCCATACCTAGACGGAGGAATGACTTGGATGACCCTGAAAGAGGCATGATATTTGTCTGCTCAGCCACTCATAAAACTAAATCAATGTTCTTCTTTCTGGCACAAACTGAGCAAGGAGATATTTTCAAAATCACAATTGAAACAGATGAAGACATGGTTACAGAAATCAAGCTAAAATATTTTGATACAGTCCCTGTAGCATCGTCAATGTGTGTTCTCAAAACTGGATTCTTGTTTGTTGCTTGTGAATTCGGCAACCAGTGAGTATTTTACATTATTTTGTGTCCTGCATGTTGAGAGCAAGTGGAAATGAATCATTCATAGCCCCTTGTTTTATTTTTTTTAACTCATGCTAGAGAAGTAATCTCCGAACCAAGGTCCTCTTTTTCCTTATGGGGGAGTGCACACTGATGTGAGATGCACAAATATACTGAAAATCTATACAGACTACATCAAATATAAAACTATATTAGATGTTACTAACTTCATAATTTACTCTTTTCAGTTATCTGTACCAAATTGCTCACTTGGGAGATGAAGATGATGAACCTGAGTTCAGCTCAGCAATGCCCTTGGAAGAAGGAGACACTTTCTTCTTTGCACCAAGACCTCTGCGGAATTTAGTTCTTGTTGACGAATTGGACTCACTTTCACCCATTCTAGGTAATCAATGTAATTAAAAATAAAAACATGATCTACCTCAATTTGCGACCTAAGAACAATTAATCTAAACCTGGATACATTTTTAGCATGCCATGTGGCTGATCTGGCTGGTGAGGACACTCCTCAAGTATATTTGGCTTGTGGAAGAGGACCTAGGTCTTCCATAAGAGCTTTGAGACATGGACTGGAAGTTGCAGAGATGGCTGTTTCAGAACTACCTGGTTCGCCCAATGCTGTATGGACTGTCAAGAGGCACAAAGATGGTAAGTTAACTTGATGTTTTTTGTGAAGAATGTATGGGATGAGGATGTACCTATGTATGTATTTATGCATAAGCAATACTCTTATTTTATTTATATATTTTATTTAAATATGTTAGAAAATTTATATGACCCACTAGGCTAGAGCAAACTGAACAGGAAGATCAGACAAATGGAGCATAGTGATTAGAACTTTTGGTCCGTGTTACTGACATACCATGACGCTGCAATAACCACTTATGAATGCTCCTCTTTATCAACAAGTTACTAATAAAACCCTGGTTGTTTGTCATACATAAACACCAGTGGTTTTTCTTTTCAGAATCTACTATTGGCGATGAACAAATAGAGATGGTTTCTTCAAACAGACAAAGGTAGGCATCAGAAACTCCAATATGTGTTCAACGGAGCAGCTATCAAAAGAAGATTAAATTCAAAAAAATATCTGGTTGATAAGACTATATTTTTGAAATTTCTTTTGTTTTCAGAGGAGTTTGACTCCTACATCATAGTGTCATTCGTGAATGCCACTCTTGTGCTTTCTATTGGCGAGACAGTCGAAGAAGTGACTGACTCTGGCTTTTTGGGAACAACGCCGACGTTAAGTTGCCACGCGCTTGGCAATGACGCGCTTGTGCAAGTGTATCCCGACGGAATTCGTCACATACGCGCTGACAAGCGTGTCAACGAGTGGAAGGCGCCTGGCAAAAAATCTATAGTGAAATGCGCTGTCAACCAACGACAAGTTGTTATTGCGCTTACTGGCGGTGAATTAGTCTATTTTGAGATGGACCCAGTAAGTTGAACCTTATGTTAACATAATATTTTTATCGACGTGTTTGCGCGGTCGTGCCTTCGGGTGTGGCCGTTGTAAGAGTGGTGCGTAGCTGCCCCATGCAGTGACAGGCCCACAACGTCGTAGAGCATGTCACCCTCCCGCTTGCGGTAGAGGGTGGCACTCGGCATATTCCATAGCCAAGCTGGAGTCGCTTAGACTGTGAAGGCGGCCAAACCATGTTGTGGACAAACCCATTAATAATAATATAAATGTTCTTTCTTTTACCACCTTATAGTGTGTTAAACAATATTTTCTCTTTTCAGACTGGTCAACTAAATGAGTACACTGAAAGGAAGAAGCTGTCATCAGATGTATCTTGCATGGCATTAGGTTCTGTGGCAACTGGTGAACAGAGGGCCTGGTTTTTGGCAGTGGGCCTCAATGATAACACTGTCAGGATCATCTCATTGGACCCAACAGTAAGTTTATAAACAATAACTATATATTTTCTGTTATCATTAAACAATATTCAAAATGATGATACAAGGACACCACTGAAATCATGATTACAACAACCCAAAAATGCGTTATTCACAAGAAAACTGATAAGTTGCATTAATTGAATATCTTAATATTGCAATGGAAATTGGAATTAACTTTTATTTCTTTTTAGGATTGTCTATCACCAAGATCAATGCAAGCTTTACCAGCTGGTGCGGAATCCCTGTGTATTGTTGAACAGCCATTTGAATCGGGAGCAAAGTCTGCTTTACATTTGAATATTGGTCTCAGCAATGGAGTACTGCTTAGAACCACATTAGACTCTGTTAGTGGAGACTTGGCTGATACAAGAACAAGGTTTGTTTTAATATTTGTATATATAATTCATTAGTTTTTCTTTTTTAAATTTCCAATGATGTAAAACCATATATCGCTCCGTGTTTCATCTGAAAGTTATGACGATACTTAACCAGATCTGAGAATAAACTTCTTAATATTAAATGTCAAAATCAAATTGTCAAGATATTAAAACATCTGTATTATATTTTAGATATTTGGGCTCAAGACCAGTGAAATTATTCAAAGTGCGAGTGCAGGCATCGGAAGCAGTGTTAGCAGTGTCTTCGAGAACATGGCTTGGATACCATTACCAAAACCGCTTCCATCTGACTCCCTTGTCTTACGAATGCTTGGAGTATGCTGCTGGATTCAGTTCTGGTGAGCAACTAGTTGAAAATGGTGCAAAATAACCGACGTATTTGCACGGTCGTGCCTTCGGGTGTGGCCGTTGCGAGAGTGATGCGTAGCTGCCGTATGCAGTGACAGGCCCACAACGTCGCAGAGCATATCACTCTCCCGCTTGCGGTAGAGGGTGGCACTCGGCATATTCCATAGCCAAGCTGGAGTCGCTTAGACTGTGAAGGCGGCCAAACCATGTCGTGGACATACCAATCTAAACTATTAATGTTTTTTTTTAATTATCAGCTATTAACCAGCGTCATTTTTTCTTTTACAGAACAGTGTGCAGAGGGCATAGTAGCAATTTCATCAAACACACTTAGGATTCTTGCATTAGAAAAATTGGGAGCGGTTTTCAACCAAACTTTTTTGCCGCTGGACTACACGCCGCGGAAATTTGTTATCAACTCTGAAAATAATCACATCATCATCCTTGAAACTGATCACAATTCTTATACAGAGGATATGAAAAACCAGCGAAGGTAATTTCATTATTGTGTTGACAGATTCTCTTTAGCTTTATCAAAGTTTTAATGATGATAAATTTACACAATTACCGAATATTATGTAGATACTCCTGCAGTACTGACCTATTTCATAAAACTTATCTCAGCTCAAAGTTGAATGTTTGATTCTAATGAAAGATATTCTTTGGTGCAGAGTCCAAATGGCTCAAGAAATGAGAGAAGCTGCAGCTGGTGGTGGCCCAGAAGAACAACAACTTGCCAATGAGATGGCTGATGCATTCCTTTCTGATCTACTGCCTGAAAATGTCTTCTCATCGCCCAAAGCTGGTGCAGGTAAATAATTGGATATTTTCGTTGAAATGGCCACATTCTCTGGGCAAGAGCAGAATGTACTACAAGTACACTGACTCTAATCGAGTGTGGCAAAATCAAATCCTAACGTTAATCCCAGATGACCTCCTCGTAAGTCATTTGATTCTAGTTTCGGAAACATTCCTATATTCAACTTTCAATGATGTTTTATAACATGTACATAAAAGTAAAAGATCCTAATATTTATTTATTATATTTTTAGGTATGTGGGCATCACAAATAAGAGTTGTAGATATGGGCATTGGTGGTGGACAACCTAACACTTTGTTCAAGTTGCCACTAGAACAGAATGAAGCTGCAGTTTCAGTTTGTATCATTCGATGGGGTCAGAATGTGGATCATGCAACACCACATTTAGTGGTTGGAGTGGCTAAGGAAGTGGTACTCTCACCGCGGTCTTGTATTGAAGGCAGTTTACATGTTTATAAGGTAACTATTCATTCCAAAACCGATTAATATAGTGAAATATTTACTTGTATGGTTTCCAATGATGTCAAAACTTATATCGCTCCGTGTTTCATCTGAGAAATCTGATGATACTTAACCAGATCTGAGGATTCAACATGTTTTATAATTGTTAAATTCATTTGTTATAAGAAATAAATCATTTGCTAATATTTAAATAAAATACTTGTTTACAGATTTACAATACCGGAAAATTAGAACTTGTTCACAAAACTCCAATAGATGAATATCCTGGTGCATTGGCAGCTTTCAACGGGAGGCTAATAGCGGGCGTTGGTCGAATGCTGCGGCTGTACGACATTGGAAGGCGAAAACTTCTCCGCAAATGCGAAAACAGACACATTCCTAACCTTATAGCAGATATCAAAACGATTGGTCAGAGAATCTTTGTGTCAGATGTCCAAGAATCAGTATTGTGTGTTAAATATAAAAAGAGGGAGAACCAACTGATCATTTTTGCAGACGACACAAACCCTAGATGGATCACAAACAGTTGCATACTTGACTATGACACTGTTGCTATGTCTGATAAATTTGGAAATGTGGCTGTGATGAGATTACCACAATCAGTTAGCGATGATGTTGATGAAGATCCAACTGGAAACAAGGCTCTTTGGGATAGAGGTATATACTTTTCGATCATTTTACAAACAAACCTTAATTCATTTATGTGATGATAACGAACTAATTCACACATGCTAGACTTATGAAAATAAATGATTCTACAGTTATTCTGAAGTTTCTCACTCTAATTTGGCAAATTGATAATATTTCGTTTACTAATGTTTAAATTTCTAAATAAGATTATATAAAATGAGTAATTTATAGTTTCAATTCCGCGATAAAGAATGTCTAATGGCCTAAGTTCGATTTATACTGAATGATGGCTTTGCCAACCCTTACTGGTTTTACCACCAGTAAGGGTTGGCAAAGCCATCATTCAGTATAAATCGAACTTAGGCCATTAGACATTCTTTATCGCGGAATTGAAACTATAAATTACTCATTTTATATAATCTTATTTAAAATGGATTTCCGCAAAGTAACGCCTGATTCCATCAAATATGTTTAAATTTCTTCCAGGTCTGCTGAATGGAGCATCGCAAAAAGGCGACATCACAATGAACTTCCATGTAGGCGAGACAGTGACATCCCTACAGAGAGCCACGTTAATCCCGGGTGGCTCCGAAGCGCTTCTCTACGCTACCGTCAGTGGTTCGCTTGGTGTGCTTCTGCCTTTCACATCGCGAGAAGACCACGATTTCTTCCAACATTTAGAAATGCATATGCGGAGTGAAAACTCGCCATTGTGTGGACGCGATCATCTATCATTTAGGAGTTACTACTACCCTGTCAAGGTTAGTATCATCAGACTTTAAAAACTTTACTTGAGTATCCAACAGTATTGTCAACAGGCGCCTTGTCTACAAGAAGGTGCATGTGTTACGCTGCTGGTAGAGCACAGTCTTTGAGCAGCGGCGTGTGTGCTTGCCGTTATGGCGGCGCTGCGTTGGTGCCAGGGGCTGTGTTCCCGAGAGTCGAGAACGCTGTTGTCGGCGATTTCGTAGATAGGGAACTCACAATTTACTAACAACACATATTGTTTGTGTCCAATGCTAGGAGTACATATTATTTACTTCTTTTTTTTGTTACAGAATGTAATAGACGGCGATCTTTGTGAGCAGTACAATTCCTTGGAGCCAGGAAAACAAAAGGCGATCGCTAATGACTTGGAGCGAACGCCGGCTGAAGTCTCGAAGAAACTGGAAGATATTAGGACTAGATACGCTTTTTAAGTCAGCGATAAAGATAATAAATGTTTCATGTGGTAATTCATGTTTTTAATTCGATAGACAATCTAGATACATTTTATAGACTTTCGATTCTGACATAGAGGTTGTCAATGGAGGATCGCTAATACAGTCATTATTTAGCCATATTTCAATTAAATCTGACAAAGTATCCGACAGGCTTATTTACAAGCTATGAAACTGATTTCGCTTAGGTATACTACCTCTTCTTTCCGATTCGAACCAATTCCTTCGAAAACTTGTATACATAATGCCGGGCCTGCGGCCCCAAATTCATCATAGCCAATCGCGTCTCTTTCTGGGACCTACCTCCGGCTGTAACGTACGCCATCGCCACTATGGCCGGCTTATCAAGGCGGGAACGCTTGCGCGACCTCGAGATTCCTCGTATCTATTATAGAAACTTGAAATGTGTACAGTCGGTATTATAAGAATAGCCTTAGGGGCACCTTAGACGCTCAAGCAAACGTACGTTTCTTGTGTAAAATTAGTGTTTCTTGAAGCGACGATGATGATGTAGTAGCGACTTCCGCCGCCGATTGTAGGTCGATGGTTCTAATCTTGAGCTTTCAATAAAGGAAAACATCGTGATGCAACCATAGCATATTGGTGGTACCTACTGGTAGAACATTTTCTAGTGCTGGCCTGGCTAGCTACCACCTTCAAGTTGAAAATCTGTCGCCAAGCGACAACCCCCAAAATCGGTGTGTTAGTGCAGTTGCATTTGAGAGCTAATCCTAATCTAGGTTTAGCATATACCTATCTTCGACCACATCGTTGCTTTAATCAGGCATCGAGATGGAGTGGTCAAGCTAACCAATCGAGTTCGACTTCAAATTCACAGGGATTTGAAATTTTTTGTATGTAGGCTGGACACTTGGCCAGGTTGGTTTTAGTTAGATATAGTTACTAATATACCGATGCACATTTTGTTTTCGTTTCTCAAAATCGCGTCCCGCGTAGCGGATTCATAGGTAGCTAAGTAAAGCCAAAAGCTTTCAGATTGCATGCCCTTTCGAGTTTGAACCTTACCTCAAGCCGTTTTTGAGTCAAAGAGCTTTGACAGATGGAAGTACTAGACAACAGCATACCTACCTTATTTGCATTTGTATATTTTGAGGTCAACAATCCATCTTTTCTTATGTTATGTGCACTGGGATGCTGAGATTGCAGAGTCGCGTTAATACATTATAGGTAAGTATAACAGGTAGGTTTAGTACGGTAGAACCTGGTCTACCTACCTATTCTAGATAGGTACCTCCTATAATTAAATATCTAGTTACCTACATACAGTCTTAGTAGTGTGCCTACTAATATAATTGTATTCTTGTTTAGTATCAGTAGGTACCTAGGTACCTAATTGCTTGCGTAACGCCACATACCTACATGTGCCAGTTTAATTGCGAATTGTTTTTAATTTAGACTTAACAACCGTTAACTCATTTAGCTTCTATTTTAACTGTTTCCTCAAACGCTTTCACAATTTATTTTTTTATTAAATTATCTAGTTTATTTGTTGCTAATTTGAATAGGTAGGTATACCTACCTACGAATTAACTTCACAGCCCACGAGCTGAGACATTATATAAATCATAAGTTGTGACATTTGCGTATTTGTCTAATCTCAGGCGAGCTAAGCCAGGAACAGAGCTCTATAGTCGACAATAGGACTATTGACTGACTAAAAACAATGGACAGGTAGCGGAAGGAAGTGTGTCCCTATGATGTCATTTAACTTCTTCCTCGTTTTTACGTGACGTCCTTTGAATGCCAAATGCCTACAACTTTCGACTGTCTACCAATCTCTAGAGTGCCTACGCGAGCCTCTGGGCAAACGTTACGTAGGTACCTGTATATGTGGTGGTAGCCAGTACCTATGTACATTACAATTAGAGCCATAACATAACTAACTTTAGCTAAAAACTGTAATACCAGTTGGTACAACGCCTAGCGTGTAATTAATCGTACCTACCACGTAACTATTTTCGCGTCACCTCGTGGCCTAAAATGTAAATTATACAAAGAGAAAAAACGCTACACTTACTTCCTTGCTAGCACGTGAAACAAACGTCACCATGACTACAGTATCGATCGGCGGCTTTTCCGAGGCTTTTCTCTGAAATTCTCATTCGCGTGACGTCCGCTCAACAATAGGGTGCTGAAAACTTGAAAAGTCTAGACACCGATGACCAGCGGGCATTTACCGTCTGGGCCGGGCTCGCGGTACTTCGCATACGTGACCGGTCTAGCGTGGATAGTAGACGTGCTCTTGTACCGTTATTTTTAAAAAAGCTATTGCTTCGGAGTGATTGAACAGTGGCTGCGCGCGTCCAGCAGCCGTGGACAATGAGTGCACGCGCGAAGCGAAGCGCGACGCGCGCTGGCCCGCCTCATCCGCGCCGATGCGCGAGCGGTCGTTTTTAAAGAGCACTCCGGAGCATTCATTAGCCGATGCACCGTAACTGCGCTGCGGTTGGAAGATACAGAAACGCAACGTGTGTGCAATACGGGGCATTGGAAAGTGTAATGTATAGTGTGTGCGATGCTGTCAGTAAGCAAACCGGCGTCGTTAGTACAGCAGAAGAAGCAGCAGTGGGCGAGGGAACGAGGTGCGTACGCGCACGGCGCAACACATTACCAATTAACAGCTCACTGTGGCGTTACGTTTGTGCGTGTATTTGTCCTACTACGTTTCCACTGTAATGTAACTAGTGCACCGTCGCTGTACCTATAGAGATCTCAGCAAAATTATTAAGGTAAGTCTAATTCACTAGTTTAGAAGTATAAACATTTAGAATTAGTTAAATTTTGCAATGCTTTTATTCTATATATGTAATTAACACTCGTCAATGATAATAACGGTAATAATATAATTTACAGTAAATCAACTAATCCTTTTAAGTAGGTACCTATCTAAGTACCTAATACTCTTAGCAATAAACTAAACTTAGTGTGCCGCCAAGCAGTCCCTAATGTGCAAGCATTACTCCGGTTTGATGAGCAGAGTAGCCAGTGAAATTACTGGGCTTATGAACGAGCCCACTGCAGTGCCGCGCAGGCCTTTGTTTTTCTAAGTTCGGAGTGGCACTGCAATTGTTATGGACCGCCGTTAAGCTTACCATCAGGCAAACGTCCAACTCGTCTCGTTATCAAACAGTATAAAAAACATAGGTTTAGATAACTACCTACATATATGGGCATAGTTAGTAATGCCAACTTTGAAACTAAATCTCAAAATCAAAACCAACAACACGGTTTATGGTACAATGATGTGCCTGTAACATTGCCCAATTGATAATCGATGTAACCGATTGATTGTGCCACGGATATCAACGTCTATTAATTTAACAAACTTGCGCGCCAACTTGCCTCTCCTATTTACAATTAATTCAGGAACTTCGATCGGAAAGATCTCTCGAAAACTGTGTAGGTATAACCTAATGCACATCGATACCTAGCATGGCATGCCTACCTAGCATTGTAACAAAGGTATTAGGTATTTAGATAGAAACCGAGGAACGATGAAAAATAGGCAATATAACTAACCTGATAATTTAAAGCAATTTTTTGTCCAATTAACATTCTTTATAATGTCATAAGAGTATGATGATGTTTGATGATTAATTATTTAACCCTGCGCTATCTACAGGAAATTTTCACCCAATTGTTAAATGTTTCCTGTCGGAATTATAGAGTGAAATCAAATTCAGCCTTATTTTCCTTCAAAACGTAACTAGGACGGTAAATTCAGCCTTATTTTCCTTCAAACCGTAACTAGGACGGTAAGTGGGGCGCCCATGCCATCCCCTCGATATTACCCATAAAAATTGTACGAAAGAAACTCAATAAAATGCAGTGCTACCTTCGTGGTGACTACAAACAATTCATTTTTATTTTAAGTTATACTGAAAAATAAACAAAGGATGTAACGATTACAGTAAAAGCAACTAATTTATTGATGATCTTTTGAATATTTCTTTCGAACCCTTGACGATGAAATAGAGCGCACGAGCGTACCTTTAGGGATACGGTTTTTGGGGTACTTACCGCAATGAGGACAAAATATATTAATTATTATGCATACCTAGATTAAAGAAGACGTTTGTGATTTGTGAATAGCATACACGTACCTACGAAATAAAAGTTCCGTTTTTCTATTACGGAACCCTCAAAACCTAAATTGCTGAAACGTTTTCTCACAATAAATAAGATAGGTAGTTATTGTGCAGAATCGAGGAGTTCCGAATGGAACAATGACAAATGAAAAACTAATGTAGCAACCAATGCCGATGCCGTGCCGGCGAGCCTACCGCCGTCGTTAGCAGTCGATAAATAAACAATCAACCATTATCAAGGTTGAGCCGATAGGAAACAACGACCCTTGTACTTTACGCTTGACCTCGAGGCCAACTGCCCAGCCCTTAGTAGCTGATGAATTTCAAAAATTACTTTTTTTTACGAGTGTTCACACAGAACCAATACTTAGGCGTCTCTAGGGCATTTCGTGGGCATTCCCATAGTTCTTTTTTCAATTTCAATGTCGTGTCGCTCAGAATTGGTTTCGTTTCCACCTGCCTAGACTTAATTGATATCGATTATTTTTTGTAAATGTATTTTATCAATAAATGATTATGATTATAAAATAGGTAGGTACCTAAGTCCGTAACAAATAACATTATGAAAACAGAAAACTAGGTGGGTCAAGTAATTATTTTAGTAGGGTGCACGCAAAGCGAACTTTATCGGCCCTACTTTTTTGATGAAAAAAAACATGATAGATAAACTAGTATAGTGGCTGGCTGTTTACAGCCACATGGCATGTGAGCTCAATGTATTTTATAGGTATGTATAACCTAATTAAGTGTAGGTACCTACTTTTAGTGATTACCTAGGCTGTTCTGAATAAACCGTGCTAAACGGTGATTTAGTTAAACTATGTTTTGTCTTTGTTGTTCTTTGTTGTTTTATTGTGGTAACACGGTAACTTTCTATAAGCACTCTAATTTATTAAGTAGCTACATACATTTACTGGGAGTTGATTATGAATCAAAACTAATTAATTTTATGGTCATGATCCGCTATAGAATGGTATAGGTAACTTACCGTGGCCATTATAACAAAAACATTCACTGCAAGCGAAGTATGAGAGCGTAACGAGCCAAACAAAATAATATGCCATTAAGGCCGCTCTCAGCTATATTTTTAATTTACCGTTAATTATTATAGTCTATCTTTATTTTCATATTATCTCTATTAAATTGCAAAACGCGAATCGATTGCGGTAATCAATCCGCCTGTCACAGAAATAATCAAACTAACTAAGAAGTACCTAGATTCTTTTTTCATTGGATATAGGGTACTTATAGGCCTGTGAGTACCCTATATCCAATGAATCGTCAAAATGTGACTAGGTAGGTAATACCTACTCTGTAAAAAGTTTAGCGTGTGTCGTGATCAATTGATCTTACATAAAATACTATTTTAAAATAATATACGGGTCGGCTTGAGACTCCTCCGTTTCTTCGTCAGTAAAAAATGAAAATAAGTAACACGAACGAGGTCCTTACTCAAAAATCTACACTACACTACAATACGTAACTGATGCTCAAGATAAAACCACTACAGTTACAGTTTGAGTTATTAATATTTAGCAACTACAATTGCAATACAACTTGCGAAGCGGACATCCCTACGCAAGATGTGCAAGGTTGCAATAACATCCCAGAGCACCGGAAGTTGCGCGACTTGCGCGCTCGCCGCTCGTTCTGGCCGCTGACTCCGCTCCGACCCGCCTTGTTCACTGACGGTGACAATAAACATTATAAAAATTGGAGTCGCCGATGAATCGAGGCTCTCCGTAAATACTATTACAATAATGTCGCCTTCAATTGTTTCATGAAAGATTACCGTTATTATCTATATATGCATCACTATGGAAAACGAAAGTGATCTTCAGAGTTTGGTTTACATAAGACGATACTTACTTAATCAAATTAACCTCAGAAGTTTTCTTTCGTTTTGCAGCTATTTATATTCTCAACAAAGAGAAGGGAGTATATTCTATTCTCGGCATCCACTTAACATAATGTTTTTCAACAACTATATCATTTGCATTATTTACGTATACCCGAGTTACTTATGTAATAAATTCAAGAATGTTATGTTTCCTTCACGCTCTTATCGGCGAAAAGCAAGGGGCTATAAACAACACACATTATCCGAGAGCCTACCCTGTTCTGCTCCATTCCATGAAAAGAATGACTAACGACTTTTCATGCATGGTTTATCGACTAAACTTAAAAACCCTTTGCATACCCAATAAAGGGGAACTTGTTTCATTTTTCTTTTCCGAGCAGAATTGATACTTAATTCATCGACGACTTCAGACATGGAAGGTTGGCAGCTAATGCTTGCTTCGTTAACTTTTATTACAAAAGAAAAACTGCATTTGTTGTGATTGTGTTGTTTTTGTTAAGTATGTGTGTATATTTGTTTGCAGAAGAAATGTCACATCTCTATTTGCCCTGGGGTTCCGGTGAGCGGTACTCAAACAGGCCACAAGTGCGTAATCAGTTCGCAAGTACGCTCGAGCTACACAAGCAGTCGTCTTACGAGTACCAGGAGCCAATACAGCGGCAGAGAAGTCCAAGTCTTCCACCAATACATAATGGGGAAACAATCATTAAAGAAGAAAGGAGGAGCAATGTCCTGAACCGAAATATTCCGAGTGCAAAACGTTTTGCTTTTTACGATGAGGATGGCGAAGGTGATACATCAGGATATGGCAGCGAGACACTCAACCACATGAACAGAAGTAAAGGTGTGCCGATGCAAGATAGCATTCGAAATCCTGTCGTCGCGTGGCAGCAAGAAAGTAAAGAAAACAGGTACCTACATAATAAAAACACATAAGTATATCAAAAATAAGTTACATTATAATGCATAACATTTTAGTAAGGCAAAGATATGGCAAAGTAACACAACCTAACCTATAGTGACTTGAAAATGGTTAAAAATTAAAATTCTCTTTACAACTCTACAGTCATGCTATTTTAGTAATAAAAACTTTCACAGTCTAAGCAGTCAGCTAGATTGCAGTCAAGTGGAACGCAGATTCTTTCTATTTAACGAATGATAAGTAGATATTTTTACCAATTAGACAATCTGTCTTTTGAATCTTTTAAGTTTTCTAATTACATTTATAATGTTGACTAGGTATAGTACTAGTTTGTACTATACCTACTTACATAATATAATTATCTAGTTATCAACAGTTTAGTAGGTAACTTTACGTAACTTTCGTTAAAAATTGGAATTATATTTTATTATGTCCGTTCAGTAACTAATTTTCTGATATAGACATCGAAACTGTGAGTTCTTTTCAACATTAAAGAGGACTACAAAAATAATTTTATCGTTTGAAAAAATTAATATAACATACTTCTTCTAATTTTATTTGAAATCATTATCTAGGACCAGGATTACAAGTCCGCACTCGGGCACAGCTGAAGATTCTTGGTCGGCTCGAACCCCACGGACTGCAGAAGAAGGGCGCCCACGTTGGGGCGACCGAGGTGTAGCCACGGGAAGGCTGTGGGAACCTACAGTTCCTACAGCCAGACTTCCACAGGTAAATATAATTTCGATTGTGCAATTTGTGCAGTTATATTACGTACTATTATATTATTAGTAGTCATTTTTTCATATTAGTATTCATTAAGCTTTATTTCACTGTATGTTTTCCGAATAAAATAAAATAAAATAGTACTGCAGAGAAGAAGAACCCCTTAAAATTAACGACGTTAATTATCGCCCAAAGATTAATCGAACAACTAATAGCATACAAATTCATACAAAATTTTTTTCAGGTTTTTTTTATGTTTTTGGGTATGAGACGAGCTGGTCGTTTGCCTGATGGTAAGCATAACGCCGGCCCATAACAATTGCAGTGCCACTCAGAACTTTAAAACACAAAGGCCTGCGCGGCACTGCAGTGCGCTCGTTACCCTGAGACATTAGGTATTAAGTCCAGTAATTTCACTGGCTACTTTGCTCATCAAACCGGAACACAGTAATGCTTGCACATTACTGCTTGGCGGCAGACTTCATGAGTAAAGCGGTGGTACTAACCCAGACGGATAATAAAAATTGGATCGCTTCGCTAATCCATAATAATGCTATATAAAATACCTACATTATTACATTATCAGCCTCTTACGCTCCCACTGCTGGGCTACCGGCCTTCTCTCAGAGAGAGAGGGCTGGGCTATAATCAACCACGCGGGCCCAGTGCGGCTTGGTGGGTGTCTGTCCTCGAATTTTGTGGTTCTTGAACATCCTCAAAGTGTTTTCCTTCGCCGTTTTAGAGCGAGTGTGAATAATAAGCAAATCACTTGAAATAAGTCATTGGTGCGGGCTGAGTCGAGACTAACTAAGATTCGAACTAACGTTGGACTGAAAGTCTCACAAGTTCCCACTCGGCCACATTCGCTCTACAAACATAATACAAATAATTAAAAAATAACCAGTAAATATCTAGTATACCTTAGTTGACCACTATCTTACAACCTTATTTAACATATGTAAGGTGGTGACTGGTGACCGCGCCAAACCTAGGATAGAGATGGCTATCAAGAGTAGTTGCTGAAACATATAAAATCTAAATGAATGTATAATTACAGATGCCAAATCAAAAGAAAGGCACTCCATCATGGGTAGAGCGAGGCTTGAACAATATAGAAAATAGCGCAGAAGTTCTAGTCATTGATCAACGAAGTTCAAGTAATAATAGTACGGGACTGGAATGTGACCTGTCATCTTGTAATGGAAGCGAGGAAGGAAGGTATGCCACTATTTTATATTTATTTTACTTCATATTTATAGCATATAGTAATATTTGAAAGGGTTTAAGTTAAAACTAATATTTACAGGACGTTTTTGAGAGGGCAAAATGTTCCGATAGAACCAGAGATTAAGGCTGAAAGAGAAAACAAACGCATTAAAGCTTTAGAACTACAGTCAGCTATTTTAAACCAGTTAGAAGATCGCGAGAAACGTCGCACTGAAGAGAGAGAAATTAAGTTAAGAGAAGAGCGACTTGAAGAATTGCGAATACAAAGACAACAAGAAGAAGACCGACTAAGAATACAAGAAGAAAAAAGGAAAAGTGAAGAAAAACAACAGCAGGAACAAAGAAAATTAGATGCTTTAAAAAAAGCTCTCGAAGATGCGGAAAGGGCAGCAAGGCAAGAGAAGGAAAAAAGATTCACTTGTTTGAAGAAACAATACAGCGCTGGTGTCGCATGTGAACCTAAAGTGAGGATAGATGATAATGTGTCTGAAACAATATCAAATTGTGAACCCAGTAGTCCTACTAAAACCCATAGAACGTACGATGTACATTCCGCAAAAAGTCAAAAGAAGGATTGTATCTCTCACCAAACAACCGAATTTAATTCACCCCGGTCCGTCGGCCCTGGGAACTTAAATCTGTTTATTCATAGCGTGCCGCCTTTAGCGCTCGCTGATAATCAATTCAATATTGTGCCAATCGGTATCAACAGTAATTGTGAAGTTGTTAATGGTCAACCAAATAACATTCAATTAGCAGTACTAGTTCCACAAAATCATGCCAATAACTTGTACAGTGTTTCATTAAATTCACTCAATAATATCAATGACATGTCTGAAACTCCAGGAAATAAACTTTTGACACCAAAGAAATATCGTACAATTTTAATGAAAGACGCAACTACACAAACTGATTCAGCCACGTACAATATAACTACGACGGATAAAATTATAGAAACAGAAGAAATTGAGAGAAATATAGACAAAGATTATCCTAATATTGATGAAAATGCTCCACAAGACAATCATCACATCATGTTGAAAAAAGATAGACGGTTTCGATCAGAAGAACGTTTCAAAAAGGATTTGGAAAATCGACCTAAATGGGGTGTAAATAGGCCAGCCGCCCAATATAAAAAACAAAGTGAAAAGGATCCATTTTACAGCCAAAAACGTAAAATGCGGCAAAAGCACAGGACTCAGCCCAGGCAGTATCTATCACAATCTAGTGAAGATAGTCGCTCGCCAAGCCCACCTACTATATCCGAAAAAACATTGGAAAACGGGATCAAACTTCGCAACTCGCTAAGTCAATCATATTGGCGAAGTAAAAGATCTAGCCAAGACAATCAAAAACATCAGACTGTACCGGAAACAACAAATAATCATTTGCTTCCAGAATTTAACCACATAGGCCAAATCACAGCTAGTGAACTAGACAGCAAGAAGTCACCTAAAATGTCGCCTAATAAAAGAATGACTCTATCACAGAAGTTCATAAACGATAAGTATGGGAATCGAAAGCTGTGGATCGACGACGTAAATGAAAGAAATGTCAAATCAAATGCGTTTGATCACGACAGCAGAAAGAAAATTATAGATCAAATAAATACAGCCAAACGAGAAAACTTGGAAAAAAATCGGGACCAAGATAATTATGCTATAACAAATAAGTTTTAAGAAATATACCAAAAGGACACTTTATCACTAGTCGTGCAATATGTAGTAGAGAATTAGGTTACTAAGGCGATGGTTATCGATCTAACCGTTTCTAAGAAAGCCGACAATGTTGGGTCGATAACATCAAGTAGAAACGAGTAGTGCTACACGTGTGCTCTTTATCTATCTCATTTAAACAATGTCTGATGATATATTTGATAAAAAGAAAGATGAAGCTCCTATGCTTGATTTATCTAAAACAGTGATTAACACCGCTGAAGACTATCGAGCTGTTTTGGATAAAGTACCTGATTTTAAAACTCGACCAGAAAAGGTAACAAGTCTTTTAATAAAACTGAAGATGATGTATTCCGTTTATATTACAGCAATATAATTATTGTTTTACTGGCCATAATTGTATTATCATGAGAATAGGTAAGAGCAGAGGATGTCAAAATAAGAGACAAACCAGAGGACCAGAAAACCAAAACTCCGCGGAAAGAGATTCGAGCTTACGAAAAGTTAGGGACTAGAGGATATGAGGAAAAACATTTTGGCTTCTTGGATCCAATTCCGGTGGAGATGCGAGGGTTGAAGTTTGAAGAGCTGTGCATTGTGCCTATTGAATGGCGGATGCTCACTTCTATCAGGCCGAAGTCCAAATTAGACGAAGAATACTATAATAGGTAAGTAGCTTATCTTACTGATGGCTTAGTGGGAGGTAATAAAGTCGATCACCGATCCACATTTCAATAGTTCGATTCCTATATTGCACTTGAGTAGGCATTCTATTTTCTATTGTCCGCTTGTCTAGCTACCACCCTAGTTGAAAATCTGACACTTTCATATCTCTTTGTTTATGCTCTATAGGCTTGCGTTTAACCACTATAAGTATATAAGTTGGTAAGTGACAATGCGGTCGACGATGGAGCACGCTTAACTAGAAGACACCTATTCAGTCGTGAGTTTGAAGAAACTTAGGTTATAGCGATCGGGATACACAGACTCAGGTAGGGAGTTCCTCCTTAACGGTACGCATGATGAATGAGGAAGCGAAACGCTTCGTGCGTAAAGGAGGAATGTCCACAATGTAACGGTGTCTCTTCGCCGTTTGTCTGGTTGTCCGATAATGGAAAGGAGAAAGGGGAATTATAAGCTGTGTAATTCCGCGGCACACTCGCCGAAGTGGAACCGGTAAAAAATTGCTTTAAAAAGGCGATGAACTGACTTATGTGACAAACTACTGAACCCATTTTGATGAAATTTCTGTGGGACCAATCTGAAAGTATATCCTTTCAAATAAAAAAAGAATTTTCCAAATCGGCTTTTAAATGAAAAGATCTGGACGTACTGATCTGGTGGTACGGAGACAGGATCTCCGTACCACCGGTTCGTGCATCAGCTACGATATCATATATCTAACAATCATTCAATTTTAGATTGATAGAACTGGGCAAATCCGAGTTAAGAACAAAAGTACGGGATAAGAGAGAATACGCTAAAAATACTATGCTAAGGAAAACAAAAAATCGATCCGGTGTCACCGAGACTAGGATTGTGACTTGCGGCGAATGCGGGGAAGAATTTTGCAATGGTAAGTTAATTAAGTACTGATATTCTAATATACATAGGTCAAGTAATCTGGCAGGTAAGTAGGTACACTATCTCTTCTGCGAATATCCGTCTGGGTTGATACCACGGCTTTGCTCCTGAAGTCTGCCGCCTAGCAGTAATGTGTACTGTGTTCCGGTTTTATGAGCAAAGTAGCCAGTGGAATTACTGGGCCTATGAGACTAAGACTAATGTGTCAGGTATCGAGCGCACTGCAGTGCCGCGCAGCCCTTTGTGTTTCAATGTTCTGAGTGGCACTGCAATTATTATGGGCTGGCGTTACTCGTATGCTTAACATAAGGCAAACGACCAGCTCGTCTCGTTACCAAATAGCATAAAAAAATTTTGCTCATTAGACGTTTTGCTACATGGACGATTTGCTAATTAGACAAATGAAATTTTAGTCGGAGTCATTTCCCACTCTTTGTGATAAAAAGCACTCTACACTTAGGTGCCTACCTTTTTATACTAATATATATGGTTATGCGTACTGTCGTCCCTCAGGCAAACGTCCGGCTCGTCTCGTTATCCATTAGTATAAAAAAGATCAGGCATTCAAAAGTTATGATGGCATAAAGAGACTCACATACATACATACATGAACCCTAAAAGCATTACACTCCTTTTTTGTGCAGTCGTGCAATAAACACGAGTGTAGTAATGTTGTTACGTTCCAATTTGCGCCATCGCAAAAGATTATAACC
Source organism: Crocallis elinguaria (assembly GCA_907269065.1). Taxonomy (NCBI): domain Eukaryota; kingdom Metazoa; phylum Arthropoda; class Insecta; order Lepidoptera; family Geometridae; genus Crocallis; species Crocallis elinguaria. Next base: position 15,136,838 of record OU026072.1, on the reverse strand, counting down.
AATATAATATTTCTAGTCTGATTATAACGACCATAGAGTCTATTATACTAGGTAGATATCTACTACAAGTCTACAATGTATTGGTACTAATTATCAATTACCGTTTTACTTCGATAGAATAATTATTATGAGATTATATGAGAGAGTATTAACTCTCTCATATAATAGCCTTTTATTTTTTCCATTTGCCGTCTTTCTGCAAAGTTCAACGTAAGTGTCCGATTTGTGATGCACCAATACCCGTTAGACAATACTATAACACTGTGTACTGAAACGAATCGCCAAAGAAACAAGTGCACCTGTTTTGAAAGACTAAATTAATATTACTCTGCTTCGACGACTACATGGTTAAGTTAGGGCTACTACCTGGAAAGCGAGAAGCCCCTTAGCAAGCTACATTATCCCTGAACGCTATAGGCTACATTTTATTATATAATAAATATATATACATAAATACCTTTACCTATATATACCATATATACCTATAGATAAATAGCTAGTCGTAGATTTCGTGGTCGTGACTAAGTATCGTGACTAATTTCCAGGCAAGCCGTGCGCCATAACAAACTACGACATGTTCGCTCGTCTGAAGGTGGAAGTGGAGACGAAGGCGCGGGCGCAAGTGGCGCCAGCTCAGGGCGGCGGCAAGCTGCGCCGGATGCGTCGCCGCGGGAAACGCAAGCCGAGGAGCAAGAGCGCAGCCCCCGCGCCGCGCAAGACCCCGGCCAAGTCCGGCGCTAAGAGCGATTCTGAACTGTAACTAGTTTAAATATAGCTTGATACGCATGACAACTGGTTTTTATAGTCTGTGTGGTTAAGAAGACACAATGAACTCACCACCAGTAAAGTGCGACAGAAGACAATGTTGCCAATACGCAAGACATTTTTTCATTTGACTGTAAAAAGATACGATACTTCATGCTCATGATGACAGCTGTCACCTGTCCCGCTTATCAAGCTATAATTAACGAACAATATAGGATATAGCCGCAGAAGTCCGCAGGACTTGAAACAGTTGTTTCATACCCTAGCCTACGAATAAACATTCTTTGAATTGCAAGTTGCAAGCACCAATAGCAATTAGTCGGTTGAAGACAACGACTGGTCAATCAAACTATTGCGTGATTAGAGCTAACAAAACAGAAGAACGATTAAAGATTACTGATTACATTCGAAATTCATCAAAATATTGTATAAAAGCTGATACAATTATACAAACATTTATAAAATATTTTGATAAATAATTGTGGCCATCAGTGGTGGTGCGCCTTTAGTTGTACCTATAGCTACCTCTCACTGAAGCAATGCGACATCTTCGTGAATCATCCTTGACCAATAAATAACATGGCACCTAGCTCCTTAACTTCATTACGGTTAAAAAACTAGTTACCTAATGTAGGTAGTAATCTTTTGTAAAATCAGCCAAAATAGGTACTACTCGCATGGTTTAAATAACAAAATCAAAAATTCTTTAAATAATAAGGTAGTCTTGAGTAATATCGAAATAACTTCAAATGTAGCGAAAGCGCTGTCTGTTTCAAACTATTCAATGCTCTATCTATTCAACTCTATTGTCTTGTCTCCCAATATTCATACTCAAAAATATATTAAGTAAGTATTCACTTTTGTAGTGTGTGAAGTAACCTATATTCGTAGATAGTCTAGTAGAATCTGTAAATTGTCCCCTATACGTAAAAAATATAAGTTTATTTTGAAACAGACGGGAAAAGTGTAAGATTACAATTACGTGTAGAAGTTGACAAAAAAGTTTAATTACTAGACTGTTCACGACTCACGAGAACCAAACAATATTTAATACTTTAGTAGTTGTTACATAAGGGATGTAGGTAGGTGATAATTTACATACGAGTTATGTAGCTAATAGTTGTAAAAGATCACCTACTCGCGGGTGTAAATAACTTACTTTTCATTACTATTGTAAGGTAAATATATTATTAATGTAAATATATTTCCCAGATTTTAACACAGAAATTAATTTAAAAAGTTTCATATTTAATTTCTCGACAAAAAACAATGAGCAAAGCATGGCACATAATTTTGATATAAGTTGGTAGTTGTTAACTTCATTTTCATTTCACAGAGTAAAAAGTTTCTCACATGGTCCGGGCCTATATGGTCGAAGAAAAGAAAAAAGTTCGATTTTATATTACCTCCCAGTGGACCTTCCGGGAGGCAGTGATATTTTCATCCGCATTTTGAGTCAACACTGATTTGTTTTTAAATATAGGTACTCCTCAATTATCAAGTCAAGCTAGCTAGCCAAATTAGCTTTTATTTTCATTATGTTCCTTAAATTACTAAAACCACAGATATTCATTGCAAAATTTAATTTAAAAAAAGTGCTTTATTTTTTTCTGTAATTAATCTAATCATTAGGTAACGAGATAATCCCTACTACCTGTTCTATACCTACATAACTATTGTGTATGTAATCTACTGTAGGTAGATCATCATTATGAACACAACATTTTGATGAAAAAATAATGTGACTGATATTATACCTAGTGATAGTTATTTAATTAAGGCGCTGACAACAGCGAAAGACATTCAGCAATTTGTAAAATAAGCCACGCCCATAAACACAAAATACCGATAGTCCCCAAATCTCCGATAAAGTAGCGCGACTCAAAAAAAGTGGCGAAAAAAAGTACTAAATGAGAGTCGTAGCTACACAGCTACGAAATGAGATACGATATACAGACTACCAATAGATGGCGCTAATATAAACCTGGTACTAAAATATTTTAAATTGATTTTGTATTGGGCTGTATTATTCCTATCCTACCCTTTGAAGTGTCGGCCGGAACCACGTAGGCCCGGCGGCAAAAAAAAACAGTTAGACCTTATTCATTGGTGATAAGGTTCAAAATAGCCTTAACTTTATGAACGAATAAAATTGCTAACTATATTGAACCTTAATGTCGGCCGGAACCATGTAGGCCCGGCGGTAAAAATAAAACAGTTAGACCTTATTCAGTGGTGATAAGGTTCAAAATAGCTTTAAATTTATGAACTAATAAAATTGCTAAATTATGATGAACCTTATCATCACCGGTGATGAAGGGCTACCTGTTTCCCCCGCGCCAGCCCCTTTTGGACCCGTGACATTTCATGCAAATCCTATGAATGAGACTGTTGAGTGTTGACAAAATCGGCACCTATGATCAATTGAGATAGTGTTCAAATTAATATAGATACCAGGAGTAAAAAGGGTGTCTTATATACAAATAAATAAAATTGAACTTCTGGTTGTAATGTCAAAAAACTACTTTTTACTATATGCATATGAAAGTATCTACGGTACGTATAATAAAAAAAAGCAAAATAAATTGTTTTACTGTTTGTTTCGGCTAATCTCCGAAACGGCTGGACCGATTTTGACGGGACTTTCACTGGAAGATAGCTGAGGTTATAAGGAGTAACTTAAGCTATTTTTATTACGTAGGAGAAGCCGTGGGGCATTGCTAGTCTTTTTACAGTATTTGATAAAAAGACGAGCTGGACGTGTGCCTGATAGTAAGCATAATGCTGTCCAATAACAATTGCAGTACTCAACACTTCAAAAGTACCTCCCCCTCACCCCCGTGTGGTGTGGCTTTCGATTATATATACGAACTAGCTGCAGCCCGCGGTTTCACCCGCGTGGAGATATTGGATTTCATGGTTTTTATTTTTTTGCGCGGAACCCCAATTCTTTTTCTAAAATAAAAGTAGCCTAAGTTATTCCTTGTAACATCAGCTATCTGCCAGTGAAAGTCCCGTCAAAATCAGTCCACCCGTTTCGGAGATTATCCGGAACAAACAGACAGAAAGACAAAATTTTTAAAAATGGTTGTTTTGTCATAGGTACCGTATATACTTTTATATGCATTTGATAAAAAGCTGTTATTTTGACATTACAAACAGACACTTCAATTTTATTTATTTGTGTGTTTTTATTGTGTTTTTATTTATTAACAACATCATGATGAAAAATAAATTTGGAAAATAATTAAAAAAATATATCTCACTGGGATTTGAACCGAGTATACCTACTACGCGCTTGTTCTTATAAACTTCGCACAACACCACTAGGCTAATCGAGCTCTGTTCGTTAGTGGCGAATTATTACAACAATAGACTTCCGCTAAAAGCTATACCGCTTTTCAATCTATCAAAGTGAGTAGGTACCTATATACTATTATTTCGGTATGCCTGTTTTGTAATACAAAAAAATGTAAATATGTATACAACTTCTATCATGTGTTTTTGCCTCATAAAATAACTTCTCTTTCTTGGTCTTCGTTGATTCTTTTTGTTTCCTATTTTCCAAAAATTACACTGATAACTATATTTACAAATCTTATGACTAAACACAACTTAATTACTTATATTTAAATAAATTATTGACAGAATAAAATTATCATCATGATGAAAAATAAATTTGGTCATAACTATCGTAAGTATGTATGTACAACTCATATTAGGTATTATTTATGGAAAAAATATTAAAAAAAAAAACAGTATATTTACACAAAAATAATTATCATGATGAAAAATAAATTTGGTCATAACTATCGTAAGTATGTATGTACGACTTATATTATTATTTATGGAAAAAATATTAAAAAAAATAGTACAAAAATAACATATCCCATTGGGATTTGAACGCGGTACCTACTAAGCGGTTCTTCTACAAAATAAGAAACGTAATCCGCGCCGAACACCGCTAGGCTAATCGAGCTCTGTTTGCTAGAGACGAATTATCACAACTATAGACTTCCGCTAAAAGCTACAACGCGTTTCAATCTATCAAAATGAATATTTATTATTATTTCGATATGTGTATATTGTAATCTTATTACTAAAACATGACTTAATTATATTTAAACAACTTATTGACAGAATAAAACTACCTGCAAAGCTAAATAATAATCCAGAAATTGTGTCAGCAAAGTGTGAGCGGGGAGCGGAAAAAAGCGACACACGTCCGTCTAGCAACGCGCCTCAGCGATCACTGTCGGACTTTATACAAATAAAAGAGAAGGGCGATGACGTGATGCAACGCTCGAGTTAACTATTCTAAAATAATTAATTTTATAACAATACGTTAAGTTATTGAAACAAAACTTTAAAAAGAACTTGATTATGGTAATATACGTCACTTTTATAAATTTTATCAACGTAAGTTCATGAAATATTGAGTTATGGATGATAGAAGCGAATTTCTAAGGGTTACTTCGCGAATTTATTTTATCGAGAAAATTTATTGAAATCATGTTTTTATGTCTTCTTTCTCATTAGAAATATGGTGAAGATTAACATATATTTTTTTCGCTGCCATAACATCTATAAATTTGGCGTAAAGCATATTTGAATGGACCCAATTTGGGTGGTGTCTTCCTCTTAATCGTATCAGCATTACGCAGCATTCACCATTTATGAAAATGTAACGCTATCTATAAGACACACGCGTATATACAACTTTTTGAATCTCAAGTCTTTTTATATGCCACTTTACTATTATTAAATTATTTAACAAACCCATTGTGTTTTTCTTACTCAAAACCTATAAACTAATTACCTACCTATGTCGTGAGGCAACCACGTTTTTTTTTCAGAATACGTATAAAAAATGGTTATTTAGGTAACATAAGTAATGAAATCAAACAGAATATCAATATCACTCTTTATTGATTTTAAAAAAATATTTATATTACACATTCATTATAATATTATTATTTTTAGAGCCTATAAAACATCAACATTAACAAGACATTGTCTATATGTTGGCAACACCCCGCAGACCGCGGGAATCAACCCCGACCACTCTATGAATATGAAGCTGAAAATAAATTTTACATCTACTAAACCTATCGATATACGAATCCAAGTCATCCGAAGATTCATGATAAATTCACAAGTTTTAGGCCCTAAGTACGAAGATTTAACTATAAAAAATGGGAACACAAATTAGAAACAAGCATAATGGAAAATAAAATATCCTAAGATACTTACTTATAGAAATAATAACAAATGGTAAAGTGCGGTCAGGTGTGGTCTCAATGAATGGGCTTTAATATAGACTACTTTTTGCAACGAATTACACCTGACCCGGCACTAGCAGATATCACATGAAGTATGAAGTAACTCGCAATTAAATATTTAAAAGTAGATGAAGATAACAAAAAGATCACTTGCGTAAGACAGAATAGTGAGTTTATGAAAACAGTACCACGGCTCACACCTAACATCGTATCTACGAGTAACTAGCACAAAACAAAACCTATGCAACATGAGCATCGTTTTATTTTTAATTTAAAGACTGTAAGTTTTGACGTATCTTCTTTACAGTCTTGTTAAATGGCCTTACAAAGATTCTGTCATAAAAAAATATTATGTCACCACAGCCGATGTTAAAACAAAAGAAACAATAATTCCAGTTAATATAATTATTATATCTCATCACTCATGTCAACATTGTATTATAATATTGAATGGTTAAATATAATGCTTTCAACTTACCCTATTTCGATAATAAATTATTAGTAGTAAATGTAGACTTTTAGAATTTGAAAATAGCATTTACATTTTTTTATTGCTATTCTACGACACTTGGGATTATTCTTATAAATCTAGATTACAATATAGGAATCTGCAATAAAAGTTACATCTGTAGATGATTACAATTAGCAATTTTGAACTGCAATATGTACTTTGTATGAGAATATACTTCTTTATAGAGTTATCACGTAGACGGATATGTATACAAACGGAACTTGTTATTTATATGGTATTAAAAATAACTACTTTTAAAATTACTCAAATAAACACAGATCTCGGACGGAAACTATACAGAGAAGAATATATCATATAACATTACAATAAAATAACATACGCAGAATTTGAAGTGATAGGGAAAGTAACAATAACAACGGCATAGTGCCATAACGTACGTTTTATGTATTGGTCCAATTTTATGTTTCAACATGTCATGGGTAAATCACAATATCAATTTATTTTATTGACACCCAACCACATCGATGTTACAATTAATTATTACTCAACGAATGTTAGTACATATAAATTCGTATAATACCCACGGAAAAGATTAGAAAGCGAATTGTTGAACACAGAAAATGCACATAAATGGAATGAAGGAGACTTACCACTACAAGCACCAGAAGATTTCGAACTACATAAGTATCGTAAATATGATTCGTATGTACGTACTGAGTTTGTGGTATTACAACTACAAGTTACACATTTTAATAACTACATTATACTCGTATTCTCTGATATATACATACAATTCTAAACTAGGTATTTCTAGGAGAAAGAATTTCTCAAAATAGAGCACTCTAAAATTTTATTTAAAAAATAATTTCAACATCCAAAATATTGCAGATTCCCAAAAACAAAACACTTTTATAGTACTCCAAACCAATAAGAATTATGACTCAAAAAAAAAATTATTATGCTTTATTGAAAACAATAATTAAATTACTATGAAAAACAAGTCAACGAGTTTTAATGTACAATAATAAAATATGAAACTAAAAAACATGGACGTCAAATGAATGTGTAAGAAAAGTTAAGGTAATAAAACTTAATGAACAACTTACGCACCCTGTAAAACTACAACTTCTTTATGCACGATATAAAACATTTAGGAATATAATAGTGTCCTACAAGATGGTCCAAATAGCCGAGACAACCTAAATTTAGGACACATTATTCCAAGACAAATACAAGATTATCACAAAGTTTCTCTACTTATAGTGCTAACTCAATGATGCGGTTGGTTAGCTAATTATATTGTCTACAGAGCATTTATGTATAAGAAGGTAATTTTATCAGGCGTGCGATTGGCATTGAGCTAGCGACTGGGCGAAGCGCCCGGCTGGACCCTGTCTTAGAGACTCACCATATTCACTGGTCTTTGCGAGCTTTCTTTTTGCTCTTCTTTGACACTTTTGCGTCGTTCCAAGTGTCTGAAAAAAGTAACAAGTTCGAATGTAATGCCGTACTATAATCTGATTATGTCGGCTAAAAACTGTAAACCACGCAAAGGTAAAATGACTGCAGCGCAAGTACGGGTTTTTTCGATCGATAAAATTGACAGTTTAAATCGATAAATTGGGTTTTAACGATTTTTTATATATTTTATCGAGCTTCGATACAATCGACAAAAGTTATCGAATAGCTAGGTCGAATCCAAAGAGAACATAGAGCTACTACAATACTTTACGATCAGTCTTCGGTACTCGCAACTTTCGACAAATTCATAAGTTTTATCGATTCGATAAATTTATCGAACCGACTTCCGTACTTGCGCCGCTGATCCAGTTGGATGAACAAACATTGTAATTTGTAGTTTTAACAACTACTGATATTTAATAATCTTTATAACAACCAATCTACTATTGCGATAAAACAGTAACCTTGTACTGTAGGTTATGTATGTAGGTATGTAGGTTTTGTTTAATGTATATAACGTCATGTAAATACCGATTCAATTAAACTCTCGGAAACTTTTTGAAGAGGGAATAATACAAACCATAATTTTCATACTTCAAACAATGATTTATAGCATATTTGTACAGCTGAATCGTTACGCATTTGCGTACGAAATAGTTAACAACATTGTAGTAATTAGAAGAAGAATATAATTTTAGTAAAAGGCGCTGGGGTCCAGTCAGTTTAGCAAACTCAAATAATTTAAAAATCCCGATGGTAACGACAGTTGTTGGAGGCAACGAGAGACGCGCGAGGGAGATAAACTCTTACATACTCCGACATATTACAGTCTCTAAATAATAAGTAAGCGGCTTGGTTTCAAAATTCTTCATTATGTGAGAATCCAACAAGGAGAGTGATTTTAATTCACTCGGAATGATATTCGTGTCGGAAGCGAGTTTCCTGAACGTTTATATCTCGAAAACGAATTCCGACAGAGAAATATTGTCTGGATTATATCCGTGTTAATGTAGCTGAGTTGTGGAATCTAAACGGGAAACTTCTCTGACGGGATGACATTTCGAATTCAATCATTCCGAGTGAATTAAAATAAACCTGCAGGATTGTATTCGTAAGCTCTGTATTACTCAAAACAATGTAGTGGTTGGCCTTACTGCATCGGATTGTTATATTATACAATCTTGGCGGATTTACGCAACGCTGCCCAAAGGGATTAAACAAGATTCATGTAAGGGGCACCCTAGACCCTCAAACAAACGTACGTTGCCTAAGAGAAACTCAGAATTTGTGTATACCTACATTTAACTACCTATTTATAAAAAGATTTTTGTATAGGGTAAAACCCGGATAGTTGCCTCAGTGGGATACTTGCCGCAGTGTCTAATACACTATGTTAGGGATGTTGGGGGTGTTAGTACTTTACTATAATTAGAAGCCCTTCTACCACAGGCCTCGGTGCCATGTAAATCGTCTGAATAGACGTACGCGTCTTGTCCGTGTGAGCAAAAAACTTCCGCGCCGAAACTTTGACGGGCGTCAAAATTATATTGGTCAGTAATTTTCATTGAATATTTTTTTAACTGACTGTGGTTTCGGTCAAGATTTTGTTTATTTGCATGCATTACAGTTTAAATTACCCTGTTTATTACGTTTTATTGTTATATAGTTTTTATTTATTTTGCAAATAAAAAGGGCAAGTATCCGTATCAAAAAGGATAGTTGCCTTATTTACCTTTGCGGATAGTCGCCCTTGGGGCAACTATCCGCAATTACAAATTCTTTAATAAAGCAAAGACTTTTTCTTTAGGTGAAATTCAGTAGGCGACGTTCCCAAAATACTGGCAGCATTGCCACGTTGAATGGCAATGCTTTATCTTTGACCTAAGTAGAGGCCAGCATTTGGAGGTTCTTTTTATTGTATTTTTATTTTATAGTTTAAAACTGAAATACTTACTATTTAATAATGTTAATTAATATTTTATTAGTAGATATTTAATAAAGGATCGATAAACAATAAAGACGGATTACTTAAATTGATATTAAATTTGTTTTTATCTAATAAAATCATAGTGTGGCGTCTATAGCCCTGCACGAGGCAAGTATCCCCCGAAGCATTTTTTCCGTTAGGCTACTATCCGCCACGGTAGGCAACTATCCCTTTTTTGAGAGGTCTAATAAAATAGGTTTTACTCGAAAAACATATTAATTATGTTTACAAAAATAGGCTCCTATTAAAGATTAAAGACCTATGTTTTGACATACATGTTGTATTAATCGCAGTAAGTACATATTTTTGAATAATAGAGCCTTTATGAAAAGTGCGGCAACTATCCGGCTTTTACCCTAACAAAAACATGTACTATTATGTATTCTGTGCTAAAAGTTAATAAATCTTTCACTGTATAATAATTTTCTATACAAATAAGGATGTTCCGCGTCCTTTTGCATTATTTGACAATGACATTCAGAATTCCAAAATTAGGCATTGCTCCTGAGAGTAAATTATTTTAGAGCACCTACTTAAGTCAGACATTTTAGCTATAGTTTAAAAAACAAAGTATTTTTTGTGATTTAAATGTCGTTTTTTACCACACCTTCCTTAACTTGAATCTTCTTCTTCTTGAACTTCTACTCTTTTTCGAGGTGGTACCACAACACAATCTAAGAATTACGTCTGGATAGATATTCTACAACTAAATAAAAAAAAGTCATTTACTTTTTTTCCAAGTTAAGTTTCACATTCGAAGATACAGGTGAAACACGATCATAATCCTATTATGTTGATTTAGGCTAAAAATGAAATATAGAAACAAACAAATTAATATGAAGTCTTTCTGAACTGAACCTTCTTTTTTCCTACATGTTCCTAACAAACAAATTAATATGAAGCCTTTCTGAACTGAACCTTCCTTTTTCCTACATGTTCCTCTAAAATTATAACTGAGCAATTCTTGTATTGTTATAACTGATCAGGTTAATTTATATATTTTAAACTGTTGGTTATTTAACAAGTAGACTAGTAAATGCTGGAGTACATTTCAAGCCACTGTGAAGTCTAGATAGTTCTAAATATTTTTTATTTACTTACCACCAAGCTCATCAAAAACAGGAGTGTTTTGGGTTTCCTCTTGTTTGTCAGAATCAGAGTCTTTCTCGGCTGCATCAGCTTTCTTAGCTACAGCTGCCGTCTAGAAAATAAACAAAGTCTACATTTATTGCATTATAAAGACCCAAACTCATGAGCAATCTTAATTATGATACAAATGATTACTAAACATAAAAAAAATTAAGACCCTTAGCGTTGTGCAGTGTTGTTCATTTTGCCTGCATAACATAGAAGCTGACCTTTTGCATGTGCTATCGATTTAAATGCTATCGTTTTTATTATAACAACATCAAAACATTTGTTTAATAATGGAAATTTTATTTTTAGTCAGCTGAATACCTTTTTTGTTTCTTAAATTAAATACTATTTTTACACATTAAATAGTGTTTGTACTGATCATGTGAGGTAGCCTATCATGGGACAGGGATAGTGGATTTTGTATGTTAGTGATAATGTACAACTCTGGTGTTGTAATTTTTTCATATCGTACATTTTGCTTTTTGCTCATTTTGCATGTTGCACATTATAAGCCGGAGGCATAAGAGAAACTAAGTCTTTTCATTCTCCTGTAAAGTTTGGTTCATGGTAGTTATGCGGTATTTTACAAAACTATTGTGCTATCCCCTATGATAATTAATACAAACCTCCTTTTTCTTGATCTGTTTCTCTTTATTTTCCTTCTTCTTGTTACTCCTGAGATCCTTGACTTCGGTTAACTCTTCAACTTCAGGGGACTCATCAATGTCATCACCACCGCCAAGAGCCTCTTGCTCACGCCGCTCAGCCTATGATAATAATTCAAAAACACACTGATATAACAAACTAAATATAAAAAATATATCAGAAACTGGAACATTAATAGTCAGTCTCATAATGAACCATCAGTTAGACACAAATTAACTTGTCAAAATCTTATTAACCTTTCATACGTCAGTAGTGTGGATCCACATGTGAACAATTTTCTATTGTCTGAAAACCCAGCCTATGAAAGTTTAATAGCTTTAATTCTTTGAGAAAAAGAACACACCTCTTTGAGTACACGCTGGAGCTCCTCCACTTGAGCCTGCAGAGCGCGAGCAGCATCTTCATCTACATCAGGGCCCACAGCACTCAAAACCCGAATAGTTTCTTCCTCTGGCTCACCATCTACTGGATCCTCATGCTGATGAGCAGCCTCGATATCCTTCTCAACTTCTTTGGCTTTCTTGCCTTTCTTAGCGGGACTCTCTTTCTTTTTATCTTCAGGGCTCTTTACCTTTTTCTTTTCATTTTTTACACTCTTCTTTGGGACCTCTTCCCATAGTCCATCATCAAAATCTGCTGGCTTTTCAGCCTCAACAGTCTTACCTTTTTTGGACTTTTTATCAGCAAGGGCATCCTTCTTAGCTGCTTTAGGTTCAACTGGTCTTTCCTTAAGCTTAGGCTTTTCAACTTCCTTTGGTTTTTCCTCCTTGTTCTCCTTATTAGGAGATTTCTTTGAGCTCTCAGATTTTGTCTTCACATCCTCAGTGGTACGGTTAGGTGAAGACTTCTGCAATGAGAAAAATTTTAAAAGTGGTAAACTGTTCATTGGACTTCAGATTATTGATTAGATTTTTGATTGATCAGCTGGTAGCTTTAGTTTTCAGTGACATGTAGAAAATTACTTCTATGTCACTATATATAAAAGAAGCAGAAAGAGAAATTTATTACTGAAAGATCAAATCTCCCGGTTGAATCGAAGCATATGCTGACAGGTTAAAAATAAAATGAGCACACAGTGGTGACAAAGGCGGGAGAAGGTAACATGTTTGTTGTGCTCACCTTGTCCTTCTTTTTATTTTTCTTTGTGGACGATTTCCTATCGTCCAACACCAACGGTAGCTTGTCGAACTGCGGCTGCTCCGCCGAGTGGAAACCAAATACGAAAACTAGCCCAGCGCATACTAACACAACTGCCACAGCCGCTGCGGTGAACACAAACTGAGTGTTAGACACTTGATTCAAAATTTCCATCATGGAGAGCAATTCGAAATCGTCAAAAATTTATAGTTCACATATAAACTTATCGATAGCGTATGATAACGTTGAACAAATTAATTCCCAAGTGATAAAAGCAGACACGGAGACATGATGACGCGGCTGTGACGTGCCAAAAAATTGCAATTACTTGCCACCTGTGTTACCAATTTCTTCAATAACACTTCAAAGTTCAAGTTAACTATTAACGATTTAATTAAACCAAATTATAATTTGATAAATCTTATTTTATTAAATAAATAAATACAGAATTCGTTAGTATCAATATTTTCGTAATTTTAATGTTTAAATTTTATAAACCAAAATTTGTTTCATTTGCATTATGTTTCCAGGACACATTTTTAGCTTTAGCAAACAATCAATCATCCTTTCTCTAACTGTTAGCATATATCAAAAAGAGAAAAAAAAATAAACCTTTCGCGGTCAGCAGTAAGCTAGACATATATAGTAATCTGCGTAGTATACTACTTAGTCTATGGTAATCTGTGGCAGTAAGACACACAGACTAGGTAGTGTACGTAAGACATCAGCGGCGCACCGCGCAAGTACGGATCTTTTCGATAAATAAAAGATCCGTACTTGCGCCGAAGTTATTCTAGGTTTTTCTCCTAAGCCCGGTATTCCACTCATTAAAAAACGATCATTCCTATGGATCTGACTTAGAGAATCGATTATTATATTGATCTAATAACTAATATAATCGTTTCTCCAAAGTTTATATAGGCTCTTATTAATAAACATTGTAAATTTATTTTATTCTTTGACAATTTTAGACTGAATCGAAGGAGACAAAACCATGTTTAACTATTTACTTTAACAATGGGTGGTCTAGGTGGTAGGACTAGCTCTTCTGCAAGTGTCCGTCTTGGTTGGTACCACCACTTTGCTCGTGAACTCTACCACCAAGCAGTAATGTGCAAGTATTACTGTGTTTCTGTTTGATGAGCAAAGTAGCCAGTGAAATTACTGGGCTTATGAGATTTTTAAGCAGTCACCTTTTTAGAAAGAGACACAACTCCTTAGTAGTTAGACTGTTTTGAAGTTTCGGACCGCGTTTTTGATATCAATGAACAGGGATCGGAGTTTTGGCGGGAATGCGAAAATGTGTTGTTGTTGATTTTGTGTTATTTACTAAAACCTGTGTTTTATCGAGTGTTAATGTGTAATAATGGTGGATTATTAACCATTAAGTGTTCGTAAACGTGCATGAGTGAAAGGCAAATGGTATAAAGACGAAAAACGTGTATTTTCGTATTCTATCCAAAACTCCATAGAAGCTTCAGTAAAGTATCCACCGCTTTACTGAAGCATCACTTCGACTTGACCGCGCTTAGACTAAACTTTAACGTGACTTTGACGATTTTCATACACCAAAACTAGAGACTTATTACATATTATTATTACCTATTTATATAACTTGACACTGGCTAAATACGCTAATCAGGTGGAGCCAAAAAAAAAAAAAAAAAACAGGGATCATTCCATAGTACGTATATAAATTCCTATTTCCTTGCATCTCACCTACCTAGTCTGTGATCTCACAGTGCAGAGGAAATAATACTAGTCCGACCGAAACAGGATTTTCAGCTGAAACCGAAACCGAACTTTTGGTCAGGCTCTCAGTTTCGGCCGAAACCGAAACTTACATACACATATTAAAATATTTATTTTATACTAAAAATTAGTGTAATTTTTACACATTTATTTGCATATACATATATGTTTTTTTTTTCATGAATAATATAAAGTAAACAAATATGTAGACTTTCTTGGAAGGAAACTTTTAAAAAAATAACATTCAGTCAGACTTGACATACGCTACAGACAGACCATAGAGTAGTACTATAATAAAAGGAATAGAGTGCGCTCTCTCGTCGATTCCACGATGTATCGCGATCAGCGCCACCTACAAAAGGGCGGTGAAACTACTTTACTATATTATATGTGTGCGTTCTGTATTTTACACACACATTCTTACTTTACTATCTATGTGTGAGTTATGTGTTTTATACACCCACTCATACTTGTTTATCTATGTGTGCATTCTATATTTCACACACACATTCACACTAATCTATGGATCCTGCTTAGTTCCTGTGAAAGTAAATGTATCTACTTATATGTGACTTATATGGAAAATAGCAGCCTTTCCCATGTTTGTGCCTAGGAGTAGGAACACAATATACAGTACCAAACGTAATATTTAGATGTAGAGCAGCAAAAAGGAAATAACAAAAGCTAACACGTACATAATAATTGAAACTCTTTATATTTAAAACATCAAGAAAAACAATGCATAATTAGACTGAAAACACTAAAACTGAGCACTTAAAAGTAACAAATACATTACTAGAACACAACAATTACTTAAACCACTAATATATATCACTTAAACCGCAAAAAATATCTAGAAATCACAATAGTATTTTTCGAAACGGAAAATATTTTATTTTATTTGTTATCGGCTTCCATGGTAACCATTTTAACTTTGACATTTTGAAGTAACGTCAAAATAGTGCCACGCCCTTTAACAGATGGCGTTAGTTCCTGTGTCTCGGGGCTCGACTATGGAACTGTCACAAAGTGTGCCCCCCCTGAGACAGACTCTCTCAGACTCAAGACCTTGTTCTCTTAGTAGTCTGTGCTCAAGACTCAGATAGGGCGAGCACGTATTAGCCGCGAAGTTGCCGAACAACCACGATAATTTACGAACACTCGAGTTTCGGCGCGGCCGAAACCGAAAGTCGAAACTAAGGCCGAACTATGTTTCATGGCCGAACCGAAACCGAACTTTCAGCGGTCACTAAATAAGTAAATACTACGTGTCGGTGTGATTCGAGTCACATATTAGAGAGTATTGAGTAATATGTCTTTCTAGTACATCCTCAGTAGTCTGTGTTCTAGTCTCTTACTAAGTGATTTGATGAAGTCATCCAATTTCTTTGATCAAAATATGAACATTGGACAAAGATGTTTGATGAGTGTTATATCACCCTAAGTACATAAATGTTTAGTAAAACGCGAACCAACCCATAGCAGGCAGCGGCTAGCTCAAGCCTATCTGTCAGATTAATATTTTTTTAAGGTTAAGTTTATCCTGATTTTTTATTTAGATTGAAAAACTTAGTAAACCTAGAGGAAAATGGTCACCGGTAATAAGAAAAAGCGTAAGAATAACCGTAACAACAAAAAGAACAAAATAAAACGTGCAAATCGAGCTAACCAAAGTGCACTGAACCCTGTCAACCAGGAAGAAACTGAAGAACGCAATGAAAGTGTGGACGACGAGTTAGAACAACTGCAAGTTAACAAAAGGAGCCACTCTGAAGGCGATTCTGATGCTGAAGATGAACCCAAAAAGAAGAAAAAGAAAAAGCAACCAGTACCCACAGATTCCACTGACAAAAAAGGAAAAAAATCGATTCGACAAATGAAACGAGAGAAACATGCTCAGCGACAAGCAGAAGAAGCTGCTGCATCTAAAGACCAACTTAAGTCACAATGTGTTAGTTATCTATCACATTGGAAACATGACAGATCAAACTGGAAGTTCATGAAAACAAAACAAGTATGGCTTTATAAGAACAAATTTTCATCATATCTACTTCCAGATTCTTCATGGCCAGTATTCTTAGAGTACTTCGAGTCTGCAAAAGGAAACATTCGAAATCTATTATTAGAAGATGCCAACAAAGTTATAAAGCAAATGGATGAATGGACAGAATCACAGAACAAAGTTGAAAGCACAAAAAAAGATGAAGAGGATGAAAATAATGTAGCAGAAGAACTTAAAAAACCTGATGAAACAGCCTATAAGCGAGCTAGGGATTTAATACAGTGTCTTCATGAATAAACAGTTGTTTTAATTCATCTCATTTTATTAACTACACATTGGTAACAACAATAAATAATATTAAATCCTTTCCGCTTTCAAGCCTTGACTTCTGCTTTTGTTACTTCAGAGGTGAAATGTTCAATCCATTTGCGAAGTTTGTCAGCATCTTGCAGGCCAACTAGACGTTGATGGACTTTCCCATTCTTTATAGCAAGTAAAACAGGAACGGAGCTCACTTCATAATCAAGAGCTAGGTCTGTCTGCTCATCAATATCAACTGTGGCTAGTTTTACTTTCCCTTTATTTTCAGAAATGATGGACTCAAGCCGAGGAGTTAGTAGTTTGCATGGATTACACCAGCTGTAAAATAAATCATTCGAGTTTAATAGAATTTTGTATCACAATTTCCCGATCTTTTGTTAAAATAAGTTCGGTATTAAATTAATGACGAAGATAACTTACGTAGCGTAGAAGTCTACCACAACTGGAACTTTGCTGTTTAGGACTTTGTCTTTAAAATCATCTGTGCTTTGAATTTTCACAATATCATTTTTCATAGATGTCATCGAATAATTTCTAAGAATTACACCATATCTGCCAAAGTTGCTCCGCAAGAACAAATTAGTAAGATTTTTAGCAAGCATTTTGGCAGATCTGTGATGAAATACTTGCAAAAATTTGTGAAATAAATTAAATGACAAAAGACGACTTTTCATAGATTTTCTTCTGTTATAGTGAGGTGACGTCTTGTAAAAGAGGTGTAGGTGTAACTAAATCTTTTTTAGTCGATTTATTTAATTTTTCTAATTAAAAACTTGTAACAAAATACTAATAACACTGATACCGAATGGGTCATTGTTGACATTTTTTGTGTTATGTTATTGATCTAGTTAGTTTGTAAAATAACCGTAGTCAGGTGACTGGTCAAACATTAACATACTTATCAAACAATTAAAAACTGTAATCACAAAGAAGCACCGAAGCTGTTTAATCCGATTATAACAAAATTGAAATGACATTAAATCATAAATAGATATTTTCATTCAGTTCACATCATAACGTATATTTTCTGTTTGGGCGGAGAGAATGCCTGCGGCGCGAGTACGGATCTTTTCGATAAAATTGACAGTTAAAATCGATAAAACCCACTTTATCGATTGTAAATGTAAATTTTATCGAATAAAACCCACTTTATCGATTTTAACTGTCAATTTTATCGAATTTTATGTATCGAAAAGATCCGTACTCGCGCCGCTAGTGGGAATACCACAGTTTTACAATACAAACAGTACAAGTCATATAAGTTTGCCACTCCTAAGTAGGCTGCAAGTGCAAATGGTTGCGCAGTTGGCAATAACAGAACCAAACCTGAAGGGTGATATTTTTGTTTTAGTTGTTGATTGTCATGATAAAATAAAAAGTCGGATATAATACTGTATTATGATCATTTTAATTGTGAGTGCTCTGGAAGCCCAGTTACTATAGGAAGTTACAACACTGTGATTTCAATATGAATTTTCTCATGGTTCTTAATTGGTAAGAAACAATGTTATTAAAATTTTTAAATGACTGATTCGAAGCGAACATAAAATATTGCGACAAATATCGATTTTTTAACTCGACTACTTGAAAATTCGAAATGAACCAGGACTTTTGGGTATGTACTGTCATTTCATCACACAAATATTTTCTGTATTAACGCCAATCAGACATCAGATATTGCCGGTTTGCAATTTGTTAAAAAAGATTGGTTGGTGCAACTGATAGGCCAATCAATAAAATATTTGAATTTAATGTCAATGTCAAAGGAATAAAAATGAAATTGAAAACATACCCTTTCGTACTTGTGGATGTTGCGTGGATAAACATTTTTCACGAAATTGAAGTCATTTACATGTATTAAATAAAAGGAAACACGCAAAATGTATTCCAGTGACGATTATAATGAGGTAAGCAGTTCGAAACATAGTCTAGATACAACAGCATATACAAGGCTTACATGGAGGAACATGAATTATTCTAACCTCTCAGTTATTATAATTTTCTTTTACTTTATTATTTCCAGGCAGGGTACGAGTCGTATGGTGACTACGAGCCCCACACTGGGGATCCTCAATATGATTTGGAATATGATAGATCATCATACTATAAAATGCCCGAACTGGTATAGTAATACTTTCATCAGTCCTACGTCTCTGCAACTGGTTTCCATTTAAGTCTTATTTTTTAATACTTTTTTAGGTTAAAAAGTTCCTCGTCTACTTCCGAAACATGATAACTGAGGGCATGACTTACGAGATTTCAAATTTGTATGAAAACACCTTTCCAAAACTCACAGAACAGTATTTTGAAAACACTCCATGGCCTGATGAGAGTGAGGTGGCCCCTATAGTTGATACTGATCCTGTAAGTATTTAACTTTTTTATAATGGTTTTTTGTGTAATAAAATTGAATAGTGTTTCGTCAGCTGGGCAGATTTCAGAATAGTTATTGGTTTATTATATGGATTTGTATTTCAAAAATGTAAATTTTTACTCACAGTTTATTATAATTAAGCTATTACGAATTAGTTAAGGTTGGAAAATTTTATTTGCTGGTTCGACTCAATCAAAACTCAGTACAAATCTGTATGTTTTGTTGGTTTCTCCTTCTTTCACGCAGCAACGCAGCAATGGATCATGGATCAATGTCATTTTTGGCATAGATATAGTTTATGGACCAGAGAGTAACATAGGCTACTGTTTATCCCGGAAAAATGCATGGTTCCTATGGGAACACAGGTGAAACTGCGGGCAGAAACTAGTATATATAAATAATAAAGCACATATTTTTTATTTTTTCCAAACTTTCCCCTAGGGAATGTATGGGTTGTATGGGATATTAATCTTTTTTTACCCTTTTCAGTATACCTTGCTTTTACTGTTTACAGGTATTCATGATTCTCTACAAGGAGTTGTACTACCGTGACATCTATGCACGTGTACCAGGTGGCCCAAAACCTGAGCAGAGATTCCACTCTTTCTATAACTACTGTGATCTGTTCAATTACATATTGTCTGCTGAGACACCTGTACCCCTTGAGCTACCCGACCAATGGCTGTGGGAACTTGTTGATGAGTTTGTTTATCAGTTCCAGTCATTTGCTCAATATAGGTAAGAAATGGTTTGATTAATGTGCATCTTTTCTTCCGCATTTCCTACTTTTGACTCTGGTTAAGCCTTTGACGACAATCTCACCTGATGTGAAGTGACAATGTGGTCGAAGATTAGCTTTCCCAGTGAATACCTATTCACTCTATGTTTGAACACACCCATATTGTAACGTTCAGGGAACATAGATGACGTAAAGCATTCCACTCCTTTGCAAAACACTTCTTGCAAGTTGGTGGTATTTCTGCTATAAAGGGATGGCATGGCGCCCAGCCGAACGTTTTGTTGTGTGGGAGAAAATCGTGATGGGGGATGCGTTTTTGTATTTACGAAACATGGCTATTGAGAAAGACTATGTTATTGTTAAAAAAAAAAATATGTTCCTTGAACACTTGTCTAAAATGAATCGGAGTTGATACTTCCACAAACCTTAAAAAACAATTCTATTATATCGAATGATTCTCAAATATTTTGATAAATTTCTCCAGGTCACGCACATCCAAGTTGAGCCAAGCCGAGATTGATGCCTTGAACACTGAGAATAAGGCGTGGAATGTACTGTGCATTCTCAATGTACTACACTCCTTGGTTGACAAGTCCAACATCAAACGCCAACTTGAGGTAAAAAATTGATCTGCTAGTATTTACTATAATGTACACTATGAAATTGTGTACTCAAGGATATTATGAAGAGTACCTCTAACTAGCTTAATTCACATTAAAATCTACCCGTGAAATAAAGAATTTTAATGAAGCAAAAGAACTATGTGTCGATAAAATTAACTGGTATGATATTATACACTTTAGTAATAAATTTTAAATGTTTGGCAATGATGATAACTAGTATGACATAGTAGATAATAGTACCTTACATTAATTTATTGTTCCCAGGTGTATGCCACTGGAGGTGACCCTGACTCAGTAGCGGGTGAATTCGGTCGCCACTCTCTGTATAAGATGCTGGGCTACTTCTCCCTTGTTGGGCTCCTTCGCCTTCATTCTTTACTTGGCGATTACTACCAGGCTATCAAGGTAAGAAATTCGAAATACATTTTTCACATAAGCTCTAAAGAAATGATGCAGGAACTTATTATTAAAGCAAATTATATATTGAGATTCAATCTTAATTGTGATGATCGCTCAGATGTGGTTAACATCTACTGTAAAGTTTGACTCCAAGACTGAACTTGAGGTTCTGATTAAGCGAAACATCGTGATGCAACGATCGCATGGTAAGACATTTTCCAACACTCTCTTGGCCAGTTATCACACTCATGAGATAGGTTTATTTATACATGTGATAATCTGTCTTTCAGTTTGTAAGTACCAGCAGCTGTACTAGTCCTATTCTTTGTTTATAGTATGCTAAACCAAAAAAGCATCAATACATTTTATGAATAAAACATATGCAATTGTTTAATTAAATGTTTTTTTAACACCCTCTCTCGTAAAGCTGATATAATTCCACCGGTTTTAAATATGTAAAGCGGGTCATAAAAAACGCGTGTGTTATCAAAGCAAATAGTTAAGTTATAGTCCATACAAATTCCATAACATTATTATTTGCCATTTCAAATATGGAACTGATCGCCGCCGCACCACTCCAGCTAGTGAGCAGCGCGCTGTTGCTATTCAAGCGCGCTGGTAAAATGGCGGGAAAGCAACAGTGTGCATTCACAGATTGAGTTTATTTAAATGTTTTTTTTTTCCTGTTTACTCGCAAGTGTGTTAAATACGTCGTACGATATACCTACGTGCGTATTGGTTATAACATGCTCGGCTCAATTACGCCCTCGCCTTCGGCTCGGGCTGAAATTCCGCCTCGCATGTTATAACCATCTTTACGCACTAATATCGTAATGTACTATTATTAAATTATGTACGTTTTTATCGTTTATATTCGTCATTGTTGTAATCACGAGCGACGCCGACGTTACGATTCGAACCCGTAGCAGTATACGTGGGCACGGAAAAATCTATTACTTAAATGTTTAAATTCAACTGTTAAAATTAAGTTTGTAATAATGGCTGCTATGTAACATTTTTTATTACAAGCTTTTATTTAACTTGCAATGTTTGTATGTAAATACATATAAACATTACAAACATACTTAAATAAGTATGTTTGTTTAGGTCAAATCTTGAAAGCTAAATTTGATCCACTTCCAGGAGGCCTACCACCATCTCTTAGAGCAGTATTACTTTTCCCTTACATAGAAAATTCGTACTACAATTTCCAATGTAAGGTTAAAGTAATACTGCTCTAAGAGATGGTGGCAAGCGGAACACAGTAATGCTTGCACATTTCTACTTGGCGGCAGACTTCACGAGCAAAGCGATGGTACCAACCCAGATGGACACACGCAGAAGAGTTAGTCCTACAACCTAATAAATTAGTGAGCGTGTTTAATTAATTTTGTTTCAAATGTAGGTCCTGGAAAACATCGAGCTGCACAAGAAGTCCCAATACTCGCACGTGCCGGCGTGCCAAATCTCTACTTCGTACTACGTCGGCTTCGCTTACATGATGATGCGTCGTTACGCCGACGCTATCAGGACTCTGTCCTCGGCGCTGCTGTACATGCAGCGCACTAAGCAGCTGTTCTCAACACGTTCGTACCAGAACGATCAGATTAACAAGCAAACTGATCAGATGTACCATTTGCTGGCTATCTGCTTGGTGCTGCACCCGCAGTGTGTTGACGAGTCTATTCAACAGGTAAGAAATAAAGTATAGACCAGAGGTTCCCAGACTTTTTTCTTATAGACCACTTTCAAAATTTGGCTAGTCCGGTGGACGCCCTGCAGCTACATTTCTACCATATTCCCAAAACTTGACAAAAAAATGTGAAGATTAGATGTGACTATGGAAATTTGCGTTGCGGCTGATTACCAACCACATATTGATAGTTTTCGAAAAAAAAAGTGAGAATTGATCAATTGATTGTGCTGTGAGCACAGATTATTTAGCCTGTTGATAGCTCATAAACACAATTCCTCATACAAATATATCTCACCGGCGCGGGCAGGGGGCGAGGTAATATTCTATGCTTGCAATTGGCCGATCATTTGGATGACGTAATTTAGTGATGTGGTACGACTACTACTGAACAGAATAATATCGATAAAATTGAATAGGTAGTTAGCATCGCATTCTTGATTCCCTGACATATACGATTAATAATAAATTATTATATGGAAAACCTAGACAATACATACTTACTTTATAAATTAATCTATAATACTACTTATAATAAAACTCCAGGTCACATTTTTTTTGGATGGCACTCCTATCTATACTGAAGCCAAAACTGTATTTTTATTTTTGTCTGTCTGTCTGTATTTTGGCCACGCATCACGTCGAAGCTACTGAATGGATTCCATGACTTGCGATGTATGGAACCAATTCTCTTTTTGAGTCGCTTCTATCCACTTTTCCTTGATTTCTGGAAATCTAACAACAAAAGGCAGAAATACTTTAAAAAAACCGGGAACCTACTTCGATGAAAATATCGCGATATATGAAAATTCAAGTACCATTTTTTCATCTTTAGATGTTCTTCCATAAAATGTATATGGGACCACCTTGAGATGATACACTTTCAAACAACAAAAATAATTTTCAAAATCGGTCCGCAATTGACGGAGAAATCAGTTAAAATACTTAAAAAAATACATAGAGTCGAACATTTAACCTCCTCCTCTTTTTTCGAAGTCGGTTAACAAATCCAAACGAAAGGTTATTATTTTTCCAAAATAATTAATAATAGTATTAATTGTAAAGTATACATTGAATATCGATAAGTTATAAGTCTGCACTCGTACTCGCAGTGGCGAGTAGTGCATTTACATAGTTCGTTTTCGCATGAGGGGAAGTTGTATCATTAGTCAACAGGATTTATAGTCTTTGGCTGTGAGTGGATGTACAAAAAAGTAACGTTGGCCGATCAAAAAAGTGATTCCATCCAACTTTACTTTTTTGACATCTACTCACAGCACAAGGAACCAATCAATTCTCACTTATTTCATTTAGAAAACTCCCCATTCGGAGTGGTAAAAATAAAAAGAATTGTTAACTCCCATTTTTTTGTCACCCCAACGTAGACCCCCGTCGAGTCTTCCGTGGACTCCTGGGGATCCACCTGGACCACTTTGGGAATTAGTGGTATAGACCAATATGGATAGATAAGTATATACGCGCCTACACACACAGCATATAGAATTTCACTGTATACTTATATAATAATCAAGTTTTTCGGAATTTTCAAAAACTTAGACATAATTAAAATAGCGTCTAATGACGGCAGACGCCACTGGTTGCTGAAACACAGTTTTCATTAGTTGCGCAGCCTCTGTGTTCATTGAAACTGTGTAAAAAAAGTAATGTCAAAAAATGATTTTTTTACTTTATAGAAAATGGTAATTTATCTTCCATCTATTTAGTTGCAGCCAGGCATTTTTTTATACTGTTGAATAACTAGACGAGCGGGTCGTTTGCCTGTTGTTAACTTAGCTGGCTCATAATAATTGCATTGCCGCTCAGAACTTTGAAACACAAAGTTCGCACTGCAGATGCAGTATCTTTGTGGAAATTATATATTGTTTGTGAATTTAATTTGTATTGTGTTAGTGTGATGTTCTTAAACCTGAATAAAGAGAGTAATTAAGTATTTTGTGTTTTATGCGACATCCCAATTGTTTCGCAGGTGCTTCGTGAAAAGAACTATCACGAGAAGATGTTCAAGATGCAGTATGGTGATTTGGGAGAGTTTGAGAGTTGCTTCACGTTTGCCTGCCCTAAGTTCTTGTCTCCGTGCCCGCCTCCCATTGAGCCTGGCTCCAACTACGGACGTGACTCCGTCAAACACCAGACTCAAGTTTTCATGGATGAGGTTAGTAATTAGGCTAAGATTCAGAGACGATTCTAAGCGTAGACTTTGGCTTCCATATGTCAAAACTGTATAGAATTTTGACGTATGGAAGCGTGAGTCCACGCTTAGATTCGTCTCTGAATCTCAGCCTTAGTGTCCGACCGAAACAGATTTTTCAGCCGAAACCGAAACCGAAATTTCGGTCATGCTCTCAGTTTCGGCCGAAACCGAAACTTACATACACATATTTAAATTTCTATTTTATACATAATTCTAATGTATTTTTTAAACATTTATTTGCATATACATACAGACAGATAAAGAGTGTTAAATAAAATAAAAACAATCCTGAAAGTATGTAACAAATATATTTTTTTATGTCATGAATAATATATATAAACTAAACAAATATGTTAAAGTAAAGACTTTCTTGGAAGCAAACTTTAAAAAAATAACATTCAGTCAGACTTATTAGACATACACTACATACTACATATAAGCTATAGACTCTCAAGCTGAGATTCAGAGACGAATCTTAGCGTGGACTCACGCTTCCATACGTCAAATTTCTATACAGTTTTGACATATGGAAGCCAAAGTCTACGCTTAGAATCGTCTCTGAATCTTAGCCTCAGACTCAGACTCTGATAGGACTAGCACGTGTTAGCAGCGAAGTTGGCCGAACAACCACGATAAATCAAGACCACTCGAATTTCGAGTTTCGGCCATTTCTTGGCCGAAACCTAACTTTCGGTTGGTCACTATAATAGTAATAGACCATAACCTACAGTTAGGTTAGGTTACCGAGGTTCATGTACCAGAATATAGCTTCACGTTATTATGTGGCATCTGCTTGATGTGTGGGAACTGACGTGTGAACGTCGTTCATTTTGGATTCGGTGAAGTCATACCTTAAACATAATCCGTGTTACCACAAAAAACATCTTTTAGGCGCCTCTTTAGCTAGACAGTGGTGTCGATTCTGTCATCTTAGTAGGTATCTAAAGCCAATCATCTAAAATGATCATTAGAAATGTCACAACAGAATGGAGTTAGACACTACTTAAATCAGGATTTGTGGTTGCTCATATTTAATCGCGCCACTAAGGCATGTTTAGGCGTAAAACATTGTTTAACACAGGTTTAACGTGTGTTTAATTTTTTTGTGGTAAGACCGTTAGTGTTTATTTTATTTTGTGGTAAGATCAAGTATATTTGTCGGCAGGTACGTCAACAGAAGATGCTGCCTACAATCCGTTCGTACCTCAAGCTGTACACGACCCTTCCGCTCGCCAAGCTCGCGGCGTTCATGTCGGCGGCGCGCGGCGGCGAGCGGGACGCGGCGCGGGAACTCGCCGCCCTCGGCATACACCTGCTCTGCTTCAAGCACAAAATGAAGAACGTCGTGTGGTCTAAGGGGCCGAGCGGACTAGATGGGAAGTTCCAGAGCGGTTCTGAGGTTCGTATTTTTTAACCTCCGACGCAAAAAATGAGTGGTTATAACTATGTCTATGTGGCATTGTAGCTCTTAATTAAACGGATGGACCCAGGGCCGGATTAACCATGTCGGGGCCACTAGGCAGTGTTTTGTTGATGGTAGGACTAACTCTTCTGCGAGTGTCCGTCTAGGTTGTTACCACCGCTTTGCTCGTGAAGTCTGCCGCCAAGCAGTAGTGTCCAAGCACAGTAATGTGTTCCGGTTTCATGAGCAGAGTAGCCAGTGAAATTACTCGGCTTATGTCTCAGGGTAACGAGCGCACTGCAGTGCCGCGCAGGCCTTTGTGTTTCAAAGTTCTGGGTGGCACTGTTATTGTAATGGGCAGTGTTATGCTTACGATCAGGCAAACGAAAGCTCGTCTCGTTACCAAATAAGGTAAAAAAAAATGCACGTCTTGGGCCCTCTTTCGGGCTCCATAGTAATATTATGCTATAATAATATGAAATGTGTTCTGAAATGTACTGATATATGACGATATAATGTAAAAAACAACGCAATATTAATATTATTTTCATTGAGGGTTTGTTGCATACAAATCTTCAAATTTAATTATCACTTCAAAAAATATTCTCAATTTTTTTTCCCGGGATGTGGGGCGCCTAGGCTGTTGCCTACTTTCCCTTATGGATAATCCGGCTCTGGATGGACCGATATAACCATATCGGTGTGTCTGCACAATTACAATTACACATATAATAACGTTGGTCAGTTATTCTGCAATTTATGTAAGCGTACATTCAAAACGAAATTTGGTTTAGCGAGCCATATTAGGGCTCATGCCAGGAAATATTCAATAAGGTCGCTATTGTTGCAAGGAGGACATCATCATCTGTCTGTGTGGCATTGTAGCGCTTAAACGGATGGACCGATTTTGATTTTGTTTTGTTTGAAAGGTGACTTGATCAAGTGTTCTTAGCTATGATATAAAAAAAACTGTTCAGCCGTTTGAAGATAAGCGGTCCTTTTAGTCGGGGATTTTTTAAGACTTTATATTTATATTGAATGTTACCTCTCAGGCTCTCCCGTGCTATGGATAATATTTATTAGCACTCTCAAATTTTATAACTCGCGAACCGCGCAGTCGCTGCCCGCTATTGTAACTACGAGTTCCCAAAAAACTCATAGTTAAACTAATCATTGTCAAACTATTGGAATTCATTGTTAATTGAGGCCATGTTTTTATTGAAGGTTATTTGCTTCAGCAGATAATGTCTTAAAGAACTCGGTAATTAGGCCAAATACTGCACCATTGCACAGGTGCAGTATAATATTTGGCCTAGTAATACAGCCCTAAAAAGTTTATTAACATATTTTTCTTTGTTTTCAGTTGGACTTCTACATTGATAATGACATGATCCATATTGCGGACACGAAAGTGGCTCACCGCTACGGAGACTTCTTCATCCGCAAGCTCATCAAGTTTGAAGAGCTAAACCGCAAACTCCATCATATTAAAATTTAAATATTGTCATGTTGAAAGCCCCTTGGTATTTTGAATTTATACTTGATTTTATAACACCTACCCATAATAACAGTGGAAGTATGTCAAGATAAAGCATGAATAATGCTTAAGTACACCTTCACTTTTCTATATTCGCACTGATTAAGTAGCATGCAGTGTATTATGTACTCCTTACAATATATCAACATTTATGGCCAGTCAAACCTAAAAGTTTTGTATATTATTCTACTTCAACTCTTTATTTCGTGGCTTCTATGGAATTTTCACTAAAATTCCACCAATGTCATGTAGATACTATGATAGACAATCAAACGAAGAAGATTCAGTGTTTGGAGATAATAATTTGGCCGGTGAATATGAGAACTAGGTATGATTCTTACATCTGAACCAAATTACAAAACAAATTTCAATACACCTCTTAATTACTGCATAGTTATTAATCTACATAATATCAAGGGGAACTTTCGGTCATAAAATAATTTTACTACAATATTTTACTGTCTCAAAATAAACACAAAATAAGCAATTATTGTTTTATTAAGAATTATCACATATAGTTTCAAATAGGGGTATATTTTATAAATTTCCTGCTCCTTTTATAAAACTTCTTGGGCTGTTTGATATTGATGTTTTGCCTTTGCACAGTTTCAGGGTATGTTTCCTTGTACTGAGCCCATGGATTTTCTGGTTTCAAGATCTCATCAATGTTGATATCCTTCAGCCAATTCTTGTAAGCCATTGAGAATATTCTAAAGGTTTTCAAAAACACTTCATTATGCTTGGGCTTGCCTTTTTCCTGAAATAAAATAATAATATTACCCTAAAGAATATTTATCATTATGGAAAGTATAAACAGTAAGGATTAGTGCACACTGTGATATGTGTTGTGTATGATTTAAAAAAAACTATTTCTGTGCACAATCACTAGTCAGTAGGGATGGCAAGCGATTATATTCTTCAGTGCAGACACTTCCATTATGTAGTTTTTTCGTACATACTTATTTCGCACATAAAAATCAAACTTATTTTTGTTTGTAGTGTGAGCTAGATCTAAAGCTAGAAAACCTAACTAAGCAAAGCTACATAGACATAATAATTACTGGATTAATGATTTTTGTGCATTTTTCATAAAGTCCTTCCAAATGCTTCAAGAATGTGGAGTTGGGTTGTAAGTTTTCATCTTTTACTAAATTCATTATGAAGAGCACATAACCAAAATCAGTTTGAGCTGCCCCTTGTCTTATTAATGTGCCCAATATTTCTATGTTCACTCTGAAAAGTAAAAAAATCATTAGGTTCTCAGATACTGAACAATAAAGAAATGGTTGCACTTTTTTCCATGCCAAACAGATATTTAGAATTCATCTTGCAATAAGAAAGTATGCAGTACTAACTTAATTCTAGCTTCTTTCATGTCAGTGAGAAATTTATCTGCACTTTCCCTAGTCTTACAAGCCATTGCTAAAACACCATAAGTCATGATGTTGGGTTTCAGATGTAGCTTTTTTCTATCAGGATAACACCTTATGCGCGCCTTGCCTTCTTTTTTAATTATCTTCATTACATCCTGTAATCAAAGAGAAAGTAGGTAGTATCTAGATGGATAGGTCAATGGATTTTGGGAACTACTTGTGAGTTAATTATATTAATGGAGTAAGTAAAATAAATTAATTGCAATACCATGAACCCTACTAACTACTGGAGTAGCTTTGCCAGCAACTCAAGGCCATCCTCAGCTACATTATGGAGCTGGGATGGCTTAAGTAAATGCCGGCAGGGGAAAATCCCCAATACCACACATGCAGAACATCAGTGTAGGCCTAACTCCCACATTACAAATAAGACCACCATGACACATTGAATTTGTTTGGTTAGATCTTGAGGGTGCATGACTAGTAGTCTAGCCTTCAATCAATGTGTTCCAAAAGCCGCTATTGAGAGCCAACTCCCATTCTAGATCTAAATCACTTAAGATCAGGCGAGAGTTGTGAAATAATAACCTATTAAGAACAGATAGATTATGAAGGCCTTCCTCCTTTCTGCTAATTCTAAACAAGACTCAGCATAGTTGTACTGTAAAAAATCTTGTTTTTAGTCAGATATACTTACAAATGCAGCATCATAATCCAATCTCAAACACCTTTTCTTAATGAGCATATTATAAAAACCAATGTCTGGTCTACAATCTAAAGCTTTCATGGTACTTAACAACTTATTCTCCGCTTCCATAGTGTCTTCCAACAGTGGTAACATTTGTGTAAAAGTCTTTACATCTGGTTTCACAGAATAAACTTCCATTTCCTTCAGGAAATCGTCTTGTCCACCAATTATGGAAAATTTCTCTTTTAATGTTGTAACCTCTTGTAAAGAGAGCACTTTTTGCATTAGCAAAACTTTAGATAATAAATTGGGCAGTATCCTTTCTTCTTTATCCTTCTTAGGCCATTTTTCTACGACTTGCATTGAAAAGTTTTCCACAACTGATATTTCTTTGCTTTCTCTTGTTATGTTTGGAGACAGCATGTGTGTATTGTATAAGGTAAGGTTATTACTGTGATTGGTGGGTTCGTTTTGCATCTTTAAATTAATTTCTTTTGTGCTTGCTTCTATCAATGGCATTGCAGACTCAATCTGTAAAGTTTTATTTTTATTACTATCTAAGGAAGTTTGTTCTTGTAAATAACTAACCAAATCTTCAATATCTGCTTGAGAACCTAAGTTGCAGTCCTTTACACATTTTAGTATTAAATTAAAGGAATAGATATTTGGCTTTTCTCTCATTTTCAACATTTTTCTCCAAACTATAAGTGCATGTCTCAAACCATTATTTTTATCTGATATGCATGTTTGTAGCAGGTGGTTGAATGTGTGGACTCTAATTTTAATACCTTTAGATACCATTTCATCAACAATTTGGAATGCTGTAGGTAAATCACCACAACGTCCAAATGCTTTTATCATTGAATTGTAGTTAGTTACATTTGGTTCAATGCCTTTCTCAATCATTAACTCTCTCAAGTTTGTTGCAAGTTTTAGGCCATTTGATGGCCAAGGACTGTTACTACATGCATGAAATAGGCAAGTGTATGTGTCACCTGTCGGAATTAGAGCATGTCTTTTCATATCGTTAAACAATTTGAATGCTTTCTTTGTATATCCTACTTCAGCACATGCACCAATAAGAATATTGTAAATGTAGTTTTCCGGTTTCACTCGATCTTCTTTTAGCATCCTTACTTCTAATACATTTATAGCTTCTTTTAATCTTTTATTACTTAGATACTGCTTTATCAGGTCGGCATACTGTCTCGTTGTTAACTTTCTAGATCGCAATGGCAAATCTGTTATGAATTTCTCTTCTTTGATATCTCCTTCGTCTTCAAGTATTATTTTGTCGGTATTTGCTTTTGGCGTTAAAGTTCCAAACTTATCTGGATCTTCGTAATAAATGAGATTGTTTTCTGTTCTGAATTCTTTGAGCTTATTTAGGTTTTCTGATTCAGGAACAGCCACGGAAGTGGAAAACAGACAGCGACGATTTAAACATGCACCTTGAAAAGTTTTCAATAGTCTTAAGCAACGAAAAGCCATTATGAGATGTGATTTTTAACTCAAAAATACATTTCTTTTCATAAATGTACGCAATGTTTATTTACAATTACTTATAACCTCTAACTTTTTTCAAACTCAATCCACAGAGGAAATAATACTACGTAGAAGAGACGGAACTTGGAACATATTTAAATTTTTTAAAATATATGGGCGTCTGTCCATAAATGGCCAACACCAAAGAGAAAATCCACTACGTTACGCCAACATGAAGAAACCAAGTATTTCGTTGGATAGTGATGTGACCTTCATATATCGATACTAGTGACGTCTTTTATCGACAAAATTATCGATGATTGGGCCTTTAATCTCTACTATTATGTAATTCAATCATTCATAAAAATATTTAACTGCATGTACAAATGTATTGTGCATACAAACTTGTAGTAGGTTAGGAAGTCGGAGGTAAATAATTAAATTACTTCGTGTCTTATTACATTTTTTAATTAAAAATTACACTTTAAACGTTAATAACTAATCATTATTACATGATAGAATAAAATGAACAAATATTAGCAGTCTTAAAATATTAATACGGTGTTGTTTACTATTTACTTATATTTAGTTTAATAAGAGCTACTACATAACTTAACTAGTTAATTAGTTTTTCGATTCGACAAATTTATCGAACCGACTTCCGTACTTGCGCCGCTGGTCAGCTTAAAAATATTTCCGGATTACTGGAAACATCAATACTGGTTGTGGCAGATTCTGTGGAAAATTGGGAGGGCTCTTCATTTTTTGTCTCTTTATTCTTATTTTACTAAACACTAAATAATGAAAATCTGTCATAAAATCATTTGCATCTTTTTGGAAATTTGATCCTCTGCTGTGTGGTGCAGTTAAACCTGACCTGATACAACCGAAGATTTTAAAGCACCAATAAAATTGGAGCATGTTCCATGATTGTTTGTTGGACTGTGTTGGCGCAAAATACTGGCAAAGAAGCCTCCCCGTTGGCTTTATCTGATAACGCACTCTTCACACACTCATTTACCACTCATTTTGAGACAATATCACTGATAATCTCTTATAAATACTAATCCACACAACACAGAACTTAGGTCACAAAACTCGTTTCAAACTTCAATACCAAACGGCAGCACCAAAACGGAGAAGCCCGGATGGGCTCTACTTAACGTTCTGGTGAGGAATTTAGCAGCAGATATTTCTTACAACGTAGGTACTCCAAACAAATTAAATACAAACTTGCTGTGAAACGTGAATGTGAAAATTTCCGCCATGTCTGATGTCACCAGTGTTGCCAGCGCGTATGAGCGATTTCGGACGATAATCTGTCTGAAAAGGGACGGTTTTGATGGTTAGCGGACGGTTTTAAAAAAAAGTGTTATTTTATATAATCCGTACACAATAGTGGTACATTCATAATTGATAGTCGGTCATACATCTTTTAATTTTATTTGCAGTAACAAAAAAATGTAAAACCATTATTGGCTTTAGGTAACGTATATAAGTAATGTTAAGATTTTTAAGAGCTGTGGTTTTTATGAATAAATAAATAAATAAAATTACTGTCGAGGCCATTATTTGCGGTTTCGTCCGAGATTTGTTTACGTTGTTTCTCCAACTTGAGAAGAAACTATCAAATTAAAATCCTCAGTTCGGTATGAAACTTACATTTGCACCAAATTGACCGCGCGCGTTTTTTGTTCTTTTTTAAACTTTTGAAAATGATTGTGTATTCAGCCCTCATAAAATAAATAATACTTTAATTTATGTTAAAGTGTGCTTAATGTGTATGTTTTACAAATTCCTGTTGATCTGAAGATTCGTCCTAAAAGGGACGGTCTTGTTGAAGGGACGTCGATAGGACGGACGAACATTGAATAGGACGGTAAACCGTCCTAAATAGGACGATCTGGCAACACTGGATGTCACAAACGAATTTTTCAATTTGATTTTGATGTTTGGTTAACGCTTATGATGTTGGCTAACCTGGCGAGTTTGAAGGTTGGTTAGGTTGGCTAAACGCGGACAGAATCCAATACAATAGTTAATCAAAAGCAGTTTCGACAGACTACTCAATCCATTTGCTTTTGATTCAGTTTAGATTGTCAATTGTCAATGAACAAAACATAGTTTAACTAAACCAACGTTTAACATGCAGCTAGCCTATGTCACAGACTTTAAAGTCTGTGGCCTATGTAAACTTTGGAGAAACGATTTGATAATCGATTCTCTATGTCAGATCCATCCGGATAGCCGATTTTTTTTAAATAATCAGTACATCTCCCGGTCTCCCGGATAACTACAATGGGAGCTGCCAAGTTTTTTTTTTTTAATTTATTTATTGCCCTAGATACATAGTCCTTAAGGACGAACTAGTCGTTCATTTCTCCATACAACCGTACTTGGGTGATTACTCCACTACTTGACGTTTTAAGTCCAAAATTAAAAATAATATCGATTTATCTCTTCGTTATCTAGGTCAGCCTGCTAATTATACAGAAAAAAAAATAACTGGCTTAAAAGTAATGAGCCTTCAAACATCTGTAATTTAGCACGTATTTTAACGCAAGTTTGGGCGTAAATAAATTACAAAAGGATTACGAAAACTCGAAAATAAGGTACATACTAACAAGCTTTAGTTTATTGACATTTCAAATAACTTTGGACTGACTAAATACATTCAGTAGTTTGGTCGTAAAACCCCAAGCACCAGAAGCCAATTCGTACATTTTTGCGCGCCGGTTTTCGACTTTTCGGTTTTCGTCGCGACTTTACGAGAGTGTGTAATTGTGTATGTGCGAGCATTAGCCTCATACTACTCATCGCTGCAGAGTCTTACCTTGTCCCACGAATGTTAGATGAAATAGCATGCATTTTAGCCGCGCCCACCGATGAGTTCGCTCCATGGACTAGTAGGCTCTTAAGTCGCAATATTAGAAACAATTTTAGATTCGAAGTGACGCTTCAGTAAAGCGGTGGATACTTTACCGAAGCTTCTATGGAGTTTTGGATAGAATACGAAAATACACGTTTTTCGCCTTTGCACTGTTTGCCTTTCACTCATGCATGTTTACGAACAGTTAATGGTCAATAATGCACCATTATTACACATTAACACTCGTAGAAACATAGGTTTTAGTAAATAACACAAAATCAACAAAGGCACATTTTCGCATTCCCGCCAAAACTGAATAAATAAGTTTCTGTTTCGAAATTTTTTGTATTTTTTGCAATTTAAGTGATATAAATTAGTGGTTTAAGTAATTGTTGTGTTCTAGTTATGTATTTATCCATCGTCTAATTTAATTTGTTTGCATGTTCTTCTTCTGTATGTTATACTTTTGTTTCAATTTTTATTCTGTATAATTATATTAAATAAAGTTCCTGTATTTGTTACTTTTAAGTGTTCAGTTTTAGTGCTTTCCGTCTAATTATGCATTGTTTTTCTTGTTGTTTTAAATATAAAGATTTTCAATTATTATCTAAGACAATAATTCAAATCAATACGGCACGGCAATCATATTTGTTTTAATAAAAGGTTTTATTTAACTTGTTACAATTGTGCCACGCGAGAGCAAAGCCGAGGGAAGACAAAATGGGGCGAAAAAAAAAATATTTTTCAAAAGTGAAAAATGTTTTCGCCATCTGGCATGTCACTTTGACAGTGATTTTTCGTGACATTTCTTTGTTTACAAAAATGATCTAAGATTCTGGAACATCCATAGATTCATAACTATAATTATGTTCATGTTATTAATATGTAGTAGGTAGTGTATTCATATTTGTTGTGTATTTTGTTTCAGATGTAAAATTCATCCCTAGTTTTCATATTCACCGACCAAATTATTCTCTCCAAGCACTGAATCTCCTTTGTTTGATCGTCTATCATAGTACCTACTTGACATTGGCGAAATTGTGGCGAACATACCACAGAAGCCAGGAAATAAAGAAAGAAGAAGAAGAAGATTCTGGAACAGGGTATAGCTACATATACACTAATCTGTGGTTGTATACTCTTATAATTATACTCTTTGGTTGTAACTATGTAGTACTCAGAGGAAAAATAGGTATAGAGCGCGTGTTTCCAAGTGGGAACAGTATGCACGGGTGAGAACATCGCACTGTTCCTACCGCAAGCGTTAGTAGTCACACGCTCACTAGCGGTGTGAGCGCACGTTGCGAGTTCCTGGCGAGCATTTGATTATTTAACTGCTAAAAATGATAAAATGTGCAATAAAATCCTGTAAAAACGATACTCGGAAACACACTAAACAGAAATCTAGCATCACATTTCACCGGTAAACCATTTTTTAATACTTTTAAGTAAATTAGAAAACACGCTTCGCGGGGTGGATGGAGACGCGGGACGCAAGGTGGTGCGGGCGGTGCATGTAGCACCGCCCGCACCACCCCGCAACCCCTCTTGGATTGCCAACTGGGATAGTGATGTGACGCGTTCGGCGCTTGAGTCGATAC
This sequence comes from Crocallis elinguaria, assembly GCA_907269065.1. Taxonomy (NCBI): domain Eukaryota; kingdom Metazoa; phylum Arthropoda; class Insecta; order Lepidoptera; family Geometridae; genus Crocallis; species Crocallis elinguaria. Next base: position 15,100,861 of record OU026072.1, on the reverse strand, counting down.
GGCGAGAAATAGTTTATAATACACCGACGCGGTATGTGCGCTTGCGAGAATTACTTTGTAAATGATTAGAGGCTGTGAGTGTGAAAGCGTTATAGCGTTTATAATATAAGTAAATAATTCAAAAATAAATAAGATATAACATAATTGTAATCCTGTTTTTTTTTATTTCTTTGTTTCTTTTAGTTTTTATCCTTTACATAAAGAGCGGGGAAATATGTAAATAAAAACGCATTTTGACTCAATTACAATAACGTAAATAACATAAATACGATATAAAAAACATGTCATTTGAAAATAATTGTATTGTAAATTAAAACTACAATATATAAAATTATAACAATATCAATTCATAGGTCATTAGGATTATATGCGAGACCTATAAATTCGTACCTTAAAAAAAATAAGCAAATAATAATGTTTACTTATCAAAAACTCACCCATACATACTTCACATTGTACATTAATTATACAACATAATGTAACAATCCCGTCCCGTCCAGCTGCTTTTATCGACAACTACGCTTGCAGCGCTCAATTGCCCATCCCTATCAGTCACTTATCTATCAATATAACTAGCTATAGTTCACTTGCCTACGCTGCGCTGGCTGCGCATTAGGCGGCCGCCGCACAGTGGGCTGAAAATCGAGTTTCATAGACATAGGCCTCTTTTATCATAAACATTTTTTTTCTTGTTGCAAACCAACACAGAACCTTATCAGGAGCCCTAACTATATCATATTTATGCACCTATCACGATTATGACGCAGTAATGATTTTTCGAAGAAAAATTTGTATGGAGAAAAACATGAAAATCGATATTTTTCGGCCCCCGAGAGAGTGCCCGTTATTTCCTCTGGTATG